>OX235270.1:78085200-88085200 GCA_944472135.2 Trichobilharzia regenti | reverse complement strand
TTTTTAAAGTAGGGTAAATCCTAATATGCATTTTTTTACATCGTATTACGGTAACTAGTGTAGGGTTCGCATGTGCTGTTTGCTCCATAAGTTTGCTCGCGTGGTGGAGTTTGAGACATGCCATATAACTGGGAGTTGGTCACGACATTATAATTGGTAAAATAGGAATTGATTAAGGTATGATACTTTTAAAACCATGAAAATGAATCACTGTGATCAAGAGGTATTTCAACTAATGACTCAGTACTATTAGTTTGATTATAGAACTGAACTATGAAGGTAACGTATCAACTCAAAGTGACTTCAGTCAGTGATTGTTCCCACTTTTAAAGAAAGTGAATTCACTTGTTATCATCCTTGTGTTCTCGAAGCATGAAAACAGTAAATATGAATATATTTGCATTGTAGACTTTTTCGTAATCCCTAGACGCTTGCGTGAATCTCTGCTGTACGTCCGACTCATACTTTCTTCCTCAGAGGTGAATGTCGTTTCCGAGAATTGAGATAAGTGAAAGTACTAGTCGAAAATTTTAGGTAGTTTACTTGAAATAGTTTGCAGTTGTATTGATACACTTACATACCCTGCTTTGACCTATAACACCGAGTGTTTGTGTTTATCTGCTTGGTTTGTTTAGCTTTTTGCCTCTTATAGTGTCCGTACTACTCCGTCTCCTTTCGCTGTTAATGGGTAGCTTGCTGTGGAGTTTGTCCTATGCAGTCAGATTTCAATCATCGGTCACGGATTCGAAACCTGCCACACCTATTAAGGTAGTGAAAACTATCCCACCTTGTTGGTGTGGTGGTGAATTCCAAGTCATGGTGTTGTGAGACCCGTTAGCATTCGAGGTTTTGTTCTCTAACACACGCCGAAATCCATATTCTCCTAGGACCAGTTATCCCGTTTAGCTTCCCCAGCGTTACTACGTTTAAGTAATTGTAATCAACCCACTACTTGCAGAGAAACCAAATGCTCGATATTCCTAAACTCTAAGCAAATCCGGAACAGAAGACATTTAAATAATTCGTTATCGGTCATGAACCGGAATGGCTACTATAGTTTAGCTTCACTGGTTTGGTTTATTTGCAAAGTTCGTAATGAGGCAAGTAGTTTCTCAGTAAAATTTTATTCGTTTCATTAGTGTGATGTGCTGATGTAGACTGGGATGCCATCAGTGTGTATTGTCAAATTATTCCAGTTTGTTTTTCAACCGTATTTCTTCGTATGGTTAGGTTTCAACATGCCAGCAGTTGAAAGATCTAACCTGGCAGGATTTGTGAGTGAGTAAGTAAGAAACCTGATTCGAAGACCAGGTTTTCCATCACGCACAAAGTTTTCGTAGATAATCAGATTTTTGTTATTCGAGGAATACATTCTAAGTCGGTTCACAAGTGATATTTACGGATACCGATTTCGTTGTCTAAATTTAAAGTTACCTCAGATATTCAAGTACTTCTGAAAGAAAAGGAGTTTGGAGTTTTCTCCTTGCTTCCGTAAAAGCAGTCCCGAAATGTATGCTGTAAAACCGTCACTGAAATACATTTGACATATTTTCGTCCATTCAATAAGTGGGGGTATTAGGTGTAGATCACTAGTGTACAGTCGTACTAAATCTAGTGATTTTCACTATGACCTCTATGGGGTTTGTACCGCAATAATTTTGTCGACTTTTCACTGACATATATTTTTTCAGTGTACATTATTGCATGTGATTAATGTATCGTACAACATTTTATTTCAGAATTCTGATGGGAAGTCGGATTCAGTTTTCACAACATACATTAACTCCACAAATGTTAATAAAATTACGCCCAGTGGAATTTGTGGTGATAAATTTAACCTTTTGTCATTAAAATGGGTACCTGATGATTCTGTTTCGAATTGGAGTATGTCTTTAAATTTCTCTCATCCTCAACCTGGCTATTACGGTTTAAACAATATTTTCTTGGATTACAAGTTAAAGGACACAAGTAAGCTTTCTATCCAGTTTCAGTACTGATAGGTTTTTTCGAGAATTAAGGTTCACAAACTAAGTTTTTCAAAGTAATTAAACTTACGCTGCTTTTAGCGTCCATTCAGCTTTAAAAGTAATCTCTAGGTGTCTGCGGTTTTAGATAAGCTTACACTAATTGTGCTTGCTCAAAATTCACTCTCCTGAATGCTTTATGTATGCTTGATGGGCGTTACGCTGTTAGATGCAAAATGATTTTGCAGCACTGATCTGCAGCGATACCCGGTTTAACGTTAGGGGGTGAAAATGGTCGAACGTATTGGTGACTTTACTATTTAGAGACTTGTATTAGTCTTAATGGATTAGTCGCTGACTATACGTTAGGACGTTGACAAAGGGCTGGTGTGGTGTTTGCCAACTTGTCTGGTCTCTGGCTGCCCATCATATGGCATGTGTACTGCGCAGCACCTTGCGTTTTCAACTGTGATAGAATCAATAAAAATGGATTACGCTTCGCAATCATGTGTGCTTTCGTTCAAATGCTGATATACGATAGTGTGGTGAATAACAATAAAGTTTGGGACTGTGTTAGTTGGGATGAAAAAACCAACAGATTATGTTGCGAAATTTCATTGATTAAGATGGCTAAGCAATGTGTTACGGATGCCAAGCCACTGCCTTCCTTGATTAGCAATGATAACCGAAACAGGATATGGTTGAAAAAATGGTTATGGACAATGAGGAAATAACGTAGCACCGGTACGTCTACAAAGAACTGATCTGAGGGAGATGTCGACTGCCTTGGGAAACTAAGAATCAGCCATTGGAGACTTCCGGTGTCGTGTCTTAGAATCATGTACATTGGCGCAAATGTATTAACTCTTATTTATCGTCGATTTAGAAAATGCTTACTAATCTTCATGTAATTATTCTCTTTCCCATACGTTTTTGTTCATTGCGTCTTTATTCTGTACTTTTCTGAAGTTTAATAACTTGAACTGCTTTGCTTTTATGCGAAGTTATGCGTCAGTCAGTGACCCGACTATCATTTGTGGATTGTTGTGAGAGTTATTGATACTCTACAGTTACTCAAATAAAGTTGATTACATGATCTGTCATACAGTAGCTGAATATACAGATACGTACATTATTAGCTTATGAACTATCAGTAGTTCTTTTTGTGAATTGATGTGTATTCCAACACAAGTTTGTCTTTGTAGTCTACCAAACGTGTTAAAGGGGAAAACTAATCGGGGAACGAGTGTTGAGACTTTCTATAATATTACATGAAGAAGCTGGTAGATATACAGTCGATTTTTCAAAACAAATTCAGATTAAGTGTTACGTCACACATTTAGTGATTTTCTTTGAAGCTGTCTCTTTCATTAGCTGTGATAAAATTCTATAGCTCTCTAAGCAGCTCCACGAATGGCGTGAAACAATTCAAGTAGAAAGTCTGACTAAATCAACACTATAATAATAATTATTATTATTGTTTCCTTTAATTCGTAGAGGAACATAGGGCTTCAGCTGCACGTCTCCATTGCGTTCGGCTCTTTGCCAATATTTCCTCACCTGGCTTCACGTCTACCCACATTATTTCATCTCTTCACGTAACCTCCTCCATGACACCCTCACTTTGAAGAGCAACTGGCTGCTTCCCGGTCGCGTTCCACTCGAGCAATGGCCTGGTGTGTGATGTCACTTGATGGTTTTCTCAGCGTATGACCAATCCACTTCCATTTATTCTTGAATATTTGTTGCAAAATTGGTTCCTGGTTGGTTCGATCCCAGAGATCTCACGCTGTTGCTGATCTTTTCTGACCGTCTGATCTTGAATATTTAGCGAAGACAGCTGTTGATGAAGGTCTGTAGTTTGTTCGAAATTCTCTTCGGGACCCGCCAAGTCTCTGATCCGAATAGTAGCACTGACTTCACATTGGAGTGAAAATTCTGGATCTTATTTTTTATTGCTAAGTGCTGTTTACCTCCACACGTTTGAGAGTAATGAAAGGCCTTTTTGAAGCGGATGAAGTTGAGGTAGAGAGCTGACTGCCATTCCAAGCACTATAAAGTAGTGCTTTAACACTCGAATTAATTCCTTGTTGTTTTATGGCTTTATTTACACAATCACTTGGCATGCGCAACACGTGTATGAATATGAATAATGATATTTCTGTACATTTATTTGTGATGGTGAATAAATATGATAGGGATCTACCGATGTTATATTCCTCCCAGTTTCAAGGTTACAAATTTGACTAATATTGTTTTTAAGTTTGTAAATGTAATAGGGAAAATAATTTCATCTTAGTTTCTTATTAGATGAGTTAATTTTATAAAACACAGTAATGCAATATTATTAAATGGATGGTGTTTCGAGCCCAGCTTATTACTCATAATCACTATCAATTCAACTACGCAGCTTCCTGATATGCTTTTTATAACCATACTTCCTCCTGTTTTTCTATCACTATTTTCCATATCTCTGGTATAGGTGTTTCATCATTTTGACTACACGTGTTTAGTGTTAATTTGATGAATAAAGATTCTGTGATTGACCTCTCTCCACTCAAATATGTTGCTTTTATATTACGTTACTTTTACCCTATCCCACCCTATTTTGATCACACGTAATCATGTAATATTTGTGAGATACGACTTCACATATGCTCATACACTTATAAAGCAAAATATACTTAAACTGATGGTTTTATATATTACTGATTGACTTTTGTGGGTAGTTCAATACTATCCAAATCAGTCAGTAGTATCTATCAGTTAGATGTAACGTGATATGATTACGAGCAGTAGTTTGTGCTCGAAACGTCATCAGTTAATCTTACTGTATAACACTGTGATTTATCAAAATAAAATCTTATCCATAATGGAGTTATACTCTACCACAGTTCCCAAGTTTCATACTTATATTAGATGTAAGTGATCTAAAAACCGGATGACCACCCCACTCGTTCAGGTTCATCAGTGGTGTTCTCATTCTGACCCAGCTTAGGAAGCCGTATTAGTTGTAACCATCCTTCAGATTCTCGCTATCAGCTTAGGAGAAAAGGCATGCATGAAACAACTTATATACCGGCCTCACGGGAGCAGCTGAACTGTTATGCTGGAGTTTATCCTTCATTCGGCAAATTTAACGAACAATGTAAAAAATGAATGGTTTAATTAATACTTACAGATTCCCACTATCGGATCCAAAAGCTTGTCCTGAAAAGTGCTGGACAGCAGTCAAGGACTAGTGAATATCACTTATCGAGTCTCTCCAAAGGCCTGCATTAGGGAGCTAGAGATTTTTTTAACGACATCTATCACTTAGGCTCTCCTAGAGTCTAAGTCCGTGTTTACTATTTTCTGTGAAAGTGAATGCTATTCTTTTCTTTATGGTTTTGATTTAGTATTCTTCATCACAAACCTACTTGATTATGCATTTTCAATCAAGCCCGTTTTAAGAAGCGATAGCTGTTCTTCTAACCAGTTAGTGCTTCAGTTTCGTTTAATGCGGTAAGGGAAAGAAATAGTAACGAGTTTTTCCTGTTCGGAAGTACCCAGCTGTAGAATTTTGTTAGTTAGTCATTCTATCAAGCTTTTCAGAGTTGTATCATTTACTATTTAACTCTGCATTCAGCAACAGGATCTTTGATCAATTTTTTCACACTGAATGTGGATTGAACTGAAGGATAACAATTATTAAATGCTAGTAAAACAGTTTAAATCAGAATCATCGTGACCAGTTACAAAAGTATCGATTTACCTTTTATGTAGAAGTGATTTGTTGACCATTGGTTTCAGGCTAGATATAAAGCGAACTGCTAATGGGGGGGGGGTTAGTGGGAAAGCTCATGGCGATTCAATCATATTGTTTTTTCACTCTCTTGCAACATCCACGGAGGTGTCAGAGTTATGTGTTCCAAAGTAACTCGTTTAATCCCTGCATCTACCTTGAATCTAGTTTAGTGTGCTTTCTTTTCGTGTGGTTTTTTAGTAATCGCAATCATTTATTCACCTGAAGCTATGAAGTACTATCTAAATCTGTTTTAAGCAAATCTTGATCACAATTTTCTTGGTGAAACTGTTTTACATGTAACACAACCATATTCCTCATTCCGTTTAATTTTTTGACTTCTATGTACCCTTTTTAATAATATGCATGTATCTTTTCGACTACTTGTATCTATGTAAACTTATGTATGTATATAAATGCGATTGCACAGGACTGGACTATACACCTACTCCTAGATTAGAAATAGGAAGTGAAGCGGTAGAGCACGTTGACCACCTCACTTATTTGGGTAGTACCATCAGCCCCAACGGGTTGATCTCTGATGAAATCTCAACACGGGTACAGAGGGCTAGTTTCGCATATCCCAGTTTACGCCGTCTCTGGCGTAGACGAGATATCTGACTATCGACCAAAGGGCGGGTGTACTGCTCATCAGTCCGCTCCGTCCTCCTTTATGGCCGGCTGTGAGACCTGGCCACTGAGAGTGGAAGACATGAAAAGATTAGCTGTCTTTGATCATAGGTGCCTGCGTTCTATCTCCCGTGTGAAGTGGTAAAATAATGTGAGCAATATTGAGATTAGGCGTCGGTCGAGTTCTAGGTGAACAGAGGAAATCAATCGACGAAGCTGTGAAGTTACACAGATTGAGATGGTTAGGACATGTGTTACGTATGCATGCCTAGTCATCGCCCTCCTCGACGAGCAATGTTAGCTGATATAGGGTTAGGCTGAAAAAAAAATGCTAGCGGAGGTCAAACAAAAACATGGCACCAGTCAATGAAATCTACAACAGTTAGTTTAAGCCAGCCACGTAGGAAGGTGTAGACTTCCTGACTGGTTGGGGTCCTCGGGACGGTAAAAGTCTATGGTTGGAAACAATTGGTGACATGGCTCCAAATCGTTCTGAATGCATAGCGCAGATGCATCCACTCCTTGTGACTTATGATCTCTAATGAAACTGTTTTGTTCTTCGTTATTACTCCTCCTTTGTCTCACACCTCTGATTACTGCCTCTATTATGCATTTCTTCTACCTTCTTCTCTTGCTTTGTGTGCTACAAAGAGGGAGTGTGGCGACTTGAAGTGGCGCACATATGTGCAAAGTTCTATGTCGACAGCTTTTGGGATGAAATCTCCGAAAAATACCTTTGCTCAGCTTCCTAGTCTTTTCTCGCTAATATTCGTTCCCGATCACTAATTACAAAATTTTTTATGTTGAAAGGTTAATTTCTCTAAATCTCACCTTTGTCACAATGTCCAGTTAAATGATAATTCCGGCTGTGCAAGAACGACAAATGTTCATGAAATTCAGTTGCATAACTATTAAACTGAAATCAGCGAAGAAATATCTTCTTTGGATTTTTCGTTTTTCTTCAAGTTCATCGACTGACTGAGTTTTAACGGAGAACTTTGTACACAGGTGCAGCAGAGCAAGTTGCCATGCTCCATATAGCACACAAAGGTAGAAAAACTGGAGGAAATTCGGAAGAACCATAATAAGCAGAAATGTATTGGAGACTGAATAATTACATGAAGAATAATCGGGACTCAATGGATTCGAGACATCACGAAGAGTGAAGGGATCTGCACCGCTAACAACGATTTTCAACCACGTTAGGACAATTCTCCAATCATTGCTTCTCAGGGTCAATGGCGCCATTCAGCCAGTGTACACCTCCCTATCTGGCTTAAAGGAACGGTGGCAGACTTCCTGAATTGATGAGATGTTTTGCCAAGCCAATGTCAGCTAAAGTTCCTTACTGATAAAATCAACGTCTTGGCATACATAACCTTTAGTTCAACCTGATCGAGTAGTAAGAGCTCAGTGCTTAGGCGATTCCTAAAATAAGCTGAAATAGCTGTTTAGGGCTGTGTTATTTTTGTGATAATTATCAATCTCTGACTAATTAGCTATCAGATTCATGGATTTTTCTCCGAGTTTTGGAAATATAAGTGTAGCCACCTAACCAATGACTCGTCTGATGTGATTTGTTGTAAGAGTGTGATACAGAACAATTCATTTATGGATCAGATAATGGAAACTGATGACCGCAATGTCTCGTAACAGATATAATTATTATACACTAATGAAAGTCATGAGATGATTCAGTTCTGTAACACATGTGAAACTCTACAATACAACAATCATTATGAATACAAAATATCTGTCGTTAGTGTTTTGTGTTCTTCATGTCAATTTAACACTTACTGTGTAAGTGTGCTGAGTTTTACGATGTTTTGTCTGCCTGTTCAATATATTTTTGTAGAGTATGGTGTACATGTTATGATGACTTGTGCGTGTAACTATTATACTATGAAAACATTGTGGTTGTTTACCGAATTCACTGGAAAAATGATGTTATGAATAAATTACTACACACATTACAAATTCACGTGTTTATAAATCTGAATGTACAGTTTTGTGCGTGATTATGTGCACAATCGTTCATTTTATTAATTGTCAATGCAGAGATATATAATTAGACTGTTTCATATCTTCGATTATTATTTCACATTCTTGTCTATTGAATTGATTGCTGAAAATGTTTTCCGATGGTGTTGAGGTATTATTTTGGCATTGTCAGTTACCATAATTGCATTAACACTAACCTTAATGACTTTTAAAAAATGATATAAAATGTCATGTCTCACTTTATGTGCAAATGCATAACAATCGTTATCACTATGTGATTATTCATAATATTAGTCCTTGTTCATGTCCCCCTACAAAATGCAATCCTTTCCACCCTTCTGTATATTTCTGCTCATATGTTTATGTGTAAAGCAAAATAGTGTGGTGATATTGATTTTATACTGTGGAATTTCATGTGTACAGTGATCGATGTCATAGATTTTTATAAGGGTATACTCTTTGTAAAATATAGTTACAATAATTGTGTGCCTAATATTGCTTCTTTTTATCTAGGTTTACAATTCTATATTGTTGATTTTTTTGTTACCGAACTAACTATTTTCTAGATAGACTATAATACCGCTATTGTGAAGTGATGACTATCACATTAAAAGCACCAACTTAGTACAATACCGACACTTTACTTGATGAGCCTGAAATGGGTGTGTGTCCTACCTTTCCACAGAAAATAGCTCATTGTGCTAATACATGTTTACCTCCAATACCGTGAGCCATGTTCATTTCATAAAGGCTTATGGTACCACATGGTTTCCGAGTCCGAAGTAGGCGGAACTATGCTTGAACCTAGAAATCATTAGTTTAAAGGTAGGAAGTCAGTGGGTAGTACTTCCAGTTTATGTTCCTACCATTAGATTTTTTCCGAGTAATGAACTCACTAACTAAATGGTGTTTCTTACTAAAATATTTTCCTCAAAATAATACCCTCTATACATTTATATCTAGCTAACAATTGGATCTTTATTGCTCAGTGTTTATTTTTCTCCTGATTTGCTTATATTATATTATGTTAGGAAGAATTTTGAGGCCTGTAGTAAGATAGTTGATTTGCCTCTAAGCCTACCCATTGATGTTGTTGACACACATTCGGGCTTATGCAAGAATTTAGCTCAAGTCATTTTACCCGTCTCTGAGCATCCTTTTCACAATGCTTCTCCTCATGTAGGCCAAAAAAATCTTTAAAGACTACACTTAGTGATATCTTATTCGACATGCATTTTATGTATAGAAAAAGTGCTAGGTATAAAGTTGCTAACATACTTTACAACATTGTATATTATTTAAATTAATCCCAGCGTGTTAAGAAAATCAAAACAAGATAATGAATCAATCTGACTCAGTGCCCAAATTATTCCAGAAAGTTCGTAACACCTACGGTCTGGAAACCTATACTTTACAAAAGTTAACAGACGTCTGTTTCTATTCTTGCTATCATTATTGTTTTGTCGTTATTCTTATTATTTTTATTCACTTACTGTTTTCTAATACTTTAATCAGAAAGCAAGTTGGAATGAATTTGGAAAGGTATCTTTTTATATCTCTAAGGTGATAGCGATGTGGTTGTTCATTGACTGAGCACTAGATCTATTGTTCGAGAGCTGATTATATTACTCCACTCTAGAAATCTCTGTAGGCAGCGTAGATTTTGAACTCATAGGATATACTTACTGTAAAAGTCATTGAACTGGAGGTGTACAGATTTTCGATTCATTGCAATTGTAAACCTCGCATTTATCACTTTTTAGATGTTATAAACAAAGCGAATAGTGCAGATGGTATCAGTTAAATAGGCCACCCTCTTAAAAAAGGTATTATTATTTATAGTGGTGTTGGAGATTGCTTTGAGCATTTATTTCCAATTATTGAGTTACAGGTCGGGACTCCACTCCATCTACTTTAAGTGAATAGTATAATAAAACTGTACATATAAAATACAGTATATAGCTTTGCAGACATAGAAATACGTAGCATTATGTATTTTCAGGTTGAAAGCAATTTGCTTAAATATACTTTGATAAACGGAACTTCATGGTTTTGCCACCAATATGAACACGTATATGCTCTTCATATATATATATATATATAAACGTTTACATTTTTGATTATGCGATGAACAGTTATTTGGTTTATGTCGTTTGTTTTGTTGACTATTTACTTTTTTGTAGATGCATCAAAGGCTTCCAGTGACAAATTAATATTTTCCTGTGCTATGGGATCGTCTTTTATGTGTATCAGTGAACAAACATATGAGCTAAAGAATAAATTGTCGAATTCGACTAATATACGATTAACAGTTACTGACCTCCAGGTTGAAGCATTCAGAAATAATGGTTCTTCTCCTGAGTTCACAGGACCGCGTAAGTATTTCTGTTTTCACCTCCAATTAGCATTATTTCACGAAATCTGTCATTTCAGAATTAACTTATAAGAACCTTTTTTCTGTGAATTTGAATACTGAAAACTACACTACCGTATGTTTTCAGCTATAGACGTTGCTTTTGTATTTAGACACTTCTGAGACCCAATTTAAGCAAAGGTTTCAGACTCAGAGACATGTTTGTATGTAAAACAATAGGTTGCTTGATGTGTACAAAGGCAGACAGTCAGTGCCCACAGTGATAAACTCCATAAAGTATCCTAGTAAATAGCACAAACATAAATATTACGTTTTATTATCGCGTATTTAATTCACAATAGCGCACGGATAAACAAATCAATATACAGGACAACAACAAGAACAAATAAATTACCGTACATCTGACTAAATTACTTCTTCATGGACTTATTATTTAGACGAATTACTGAGTTTGCGTTAACATACTTCCACTTCGCATAGTAGCTTGTGATACAGATTATTTATTTTCGAGTAGAGTTATCTTTGTAGTCTAAGTTCCCCTCACACTATCTATTTTCTCCACTGGCTGTCATTCTTTTTAGAGACAGACTCACAATTATCAACGCATACTAGTATATATGTAAATAATGCTTTCAAAGTGTCTACACCATTCACCTTATATCATATTTACTACATGTGTTTATAAATGTATTACGTAACATAACTAAACGTTTTCATCGTAAATTATGCTAAGAGTATCAATTGTCAGTATCATTCTACTCAGAGTAATGCTTTTTATCAGCTTTCGTTATTATGTAAAAGAATAATTGGTAAGAATTTAGCTCACAGGAACATGAAAATTTAGTTGTCTCGATTCTGTCGTTAACCAATTGGATATGCCTTGTTTGTTTGTTGATTTCTTTTCGAACTTATTCGTTTATATATTCGCCAGATGGATGCGTTACCGCATAACTTTCGAGGAATTCGCTAGACGGAATAGTAAAAGAACACTGCATAAATGTAGAAGTTAAGAATAACCTCGAGGGGGGGATTGGAAAGAGATTCTAATTTGATATTTCTGAAGAAATTTGCTACATGATCACCACTTTTTTCTATAGTAGACATTAAAAAAATGGTATTTTTAACTACTTAGTTGCACGGTCTCCTGCGCAGCCATCAAACGATGCACACAAATTAAAAGGTAGAAATACGGCACAACTAACCTTCATTCTACAATATGCCTTTAAGGAACGTTACTACTCCCATCCCCCCCCCACACACACACCAGACCCTTAACTAGCAGAGCTAACAAGCTGTGCCTGAAATTCTTAAAATGTGTTCCAGCCACCATTCATTTTCTTGCTCTCCTTCGCTTTAATACTCATTTTTTGATTGTCCTTCTGCTTGTGAACATTGCTGCAACTACATCGAAAATCTTGTCTATATTCCGATTTATTTCTGGAAATACTATAGTTACCAGTGCACTTTTTCAGTATCATTAGACGAAAAGAAAATACTTGTTTAATTACAGTTTTAATGACTATTAGGCAATAAACACAATAAAGAGAGATGGTGTCATTCAACAGCAAAGTCAGGAAAAAGTTAGAGAAAAAGTGTCGAACTATTTGTCTTCTCGCTGTAAGTGATAAAAATAATCAGTGCTTTTATGCAATTGGTTTTCATAGCTTCCCACAATTGTTTCACTGAAACAGTCAAAAAAATTAGTTAGAAAATTTCTACCACTCATGCCACACTAGTAATCTCACTGTGAATCTCGAATAAAAAGATTTACTGAATTGGTTGTTTTATGGAGATGGTATTTCATGATTTCTGTTTGAAGATTATTTCTACTGACTAGCATTTCTGTAATCTCTGTCACTGTTACTTTACTTTGTTTTGTTCTTTATAGATTATTCTTGTTCTGCCGACTATGTACCCACTAAAGTGATCCCAATAGTTGTTGGAGTTTTATTGGTGATTATGATAGTTGTTGCACTAATTGCCTTTATCATTGGCAGTCGACGGCGCCAAGTTGGCTACCAAGAAATATAATTCACCGGCCAATTAATTCATCTATTAACCTATCATTATGATGCAAAAGCTAGATCTAATATCTGTATCAACATATTTCTTAATCCGTTATATTTTTCATTCACTTTCATTCTCTTTTTAAATTGTCATCTAAATAAACTATTCACTGCTTCCAATTGTTTCAATCTCATGTTTTGTACTTCATTTATGATGTTGATCTCATTTTTACGCATTTTGTTTTGGCTCTGATTAAATCTATTCTAGACTGAGATTGTTTTTCATAACAACGTTCACGGGTTAAACATGATGTCATTGTCAGAATGTCTTTTCGCTATGCATAAATTTAGGTAGAAATCTCTAAAAAAGATATGTCTTTAATATGAAAATACTCTATTAATTATCATTATTATTATATCCTTTATTTCCTAGAGGAACATAGGGCTTCAGCTGCGCACCTCCATTGCCTTCTGTTTTCTGCCAACTTTTTCACCCCGCTCCTAGTCTGCCCACATGCTTTCATCTCCCCTTCACATGACCTCCTCCAAGTCACCCTTGCACTGACGACCAACTCGCCGCTTCCCTTTCGGGCTCCACTCGAGCAACGGCTTGTCCAGTGATGTCACTTGATGGTTTCCTCAGTGTATGGCCAGCCAATCCATCTCCATTTCTTCCTGCCTATTTGTTTCAAAATGGGTTCCTGGTTAGTTCGCTCATTGCCAGAGATCCCTGTTGCTGATCTTTTCTGACCGGCCATCTGATCTTGAGTGGTATTGAGCGAAGACAACTGGTAATGAAGGTCTGAACTTTGTTTGAGATTCTCTTAATGACGCGCAATGCAAGTCTCTGATTCATCCGTAGAGTAGCACTGACTTCACATTGGACTTCACATCTGGATCTTATTTTTGATGCTGAGTGCTGTTGACCTCCACACAGACTTAAGAGTAATGAAAGCTTGTATTGCTTTCCCGATTCTGGCTTTGATATCCTCGTCAGTTCCGCCTGTAGTTGAGACGATGCTTCCCAGGTAGGTAAATGGGGTTGTTTCTTCCAGGTTCCTCCCATTTATACTGGCTGATTGTTGTCTGCTGTTGGTGTTGGCCAGGAATCTTCATCACATCTGTTTTCTCTATGTTCACTTGAAGTCCTATCTTCTCTGGATGCTGGTTCTGCCAGCTTGTTGCTTTTCACTTGCATGTCTTCCGGTCTATAGGAAATCAGACATATATCATCGGCGAAGTCCAGATTTTTCCAAGCTTTTTGTGTGAGTTCATTTTATGCCTGTTTCCTCATTGTCCGCTGTCTGTCGCATTATCCAATCTACTGCAATCAGGCAAATCATTGGCGATAGTAGACAGCCTTGCCTCACTTCGAAGGATTCCGTAAGTTTCCCGTTGTGGATTACTTGGCATGCAGCATTGTCATATAACTGTTGGGTGAGATAAATAATTGTCGATGGCACCCAGTAGTTGCCAAATGACCTCTCGATCGACGCTGTCAAAGGCCTTTTCAAAGTCGATGAAGTTGAGATAGAGAGGTGACTACCATTTCAAGCTTTGTTCAATGATGATCCGTAAAGTGGCGATTTGATTAATACATGACTTGTTTCTCCTGAATCCAGCTTATTCCTGTCGGAGTTTTTCATCTAGGGCTTGTTTGGTTCTCTCCAGGATGATGCGGCTTATTATTTTGCTTGGGATAGACAGGAGCATAATTCCGCGCCAGTTTTTGCATTGACTTAAGTCTCCTTCCCTCGGTAGTTTGAATAAGTATCCTTTCTTCCAATCCTCAGGTACCTTGCCCTCTTTCCACACCTCCAGCAATGGCGTCATCAAGTCCGCTGTTGTCTCTGGGTCCATTTTCAATGCTTCTTCTGGGATTCCATCTGGTCCTGCTGCTTTCCCAGCCTTTAGCATCTTGATTGCATTCAAGACTTCTGGTTTCGTCGGGGGGTCAATGTTCACTGGTAGTTCTGCTTCCGTTGTAGGTGGCGGTCGATTTAGAAGTCTTTTGAAGTGTTCAGTCCAGTGATTGACTTTCCATTGTCTTAATCTGTGTCGAACTTTTTCCCGATAGGTGCCTAGTTGTTTGGTAGAGTGTGGCGAGGTCTCCTTTGCCTGCAGCTTGTTCTGTTTCACTTCCTATGGCTTCATAATATTTTCTTTTTTCTCCCCTGCCACTCTTCCTCACTCTTTTGTTCAGCGTGTTGTAGCTTGCATTCAACTCCTGCTTTTGTTGCTCGTCGATGCACTGGAAGATATTTTGTTTCACCATCCTTCTCTCTTCTATTAGTTTCCAAGTGTCCGTAGTGAGCCACTGTTTGTCCTGTCTCTTCTTTCTGCCTAGAACTTCCATGCAGGTTTGACTCCACACCGTTTTCAAGTTGTCCCAGTGCTTTTCGACACTGACCTTTTCGCTGGTGTTGATTTGTGTCTCGGCTTTTTCCCTTATGTTTGCAATGAAGATGTCCTTTGTAGCCTGGTCCTTTAGCTTTTGAGTGTTGAACTTGGCTTGTGGTCTATCTGCAGCTCCTGTTTCCCTGAAAGCTTTTAATTTTATTTGGATTGTCCCTTGTATGAGATAGTGGTCTGAGCCAACGTCTGCTCCTCTTCTTACTTTTGTGTCCAGTAGGCTGCGCGTCCACTTCGTTGAGCAGGATTGAGATGAAGTCATTTTGGTTTGCCCATCTATTAATATGTATGCTTAATTTTAACACATGCTTGTTCTGTGGCTTTAAAAGAAGACTTCACACAAAGTCTTTGCAGTTCATTATCATTTTATGTAACCCTACAGTCGCCGTATAGTTGTCTTCAGTAAGTGGATTAGCCATGTGTTATTGTCGCTTAGTCAGCTTTTCCAGGTGTATTTTCTTTTAATTCTTACAGAAAATTCTAGTTACGTATTGTCAGTGCGTACTCAGTATGTTTATAGCAAAAGGAATACTTCACTATTGTCTATATCAAAAAAATAATGTGCGCCGTAAAATTCAATGAAAAATAATCCACTTGGTCTTAAGTGAACTTAGAATCGGTGCGGATTTACGTAAACCTGTTTGGTGAATTTTCCTTCTCTCTGACGTCACAACGCCTTTTATCGGCGCAGAGATATTTAACCACCACGGTCTACTCATGTCCGACGAAAACGACTGAAGATATCACCTGCGTATGTCACACCTTGTCAGTGGTTAAGAAGAAAGCGATCCTTGATCCAAATTTTCTGCCGACTGTTGACAAGTACTTGGAACTAAACTGCCTGTTTAACGGTCTACCATGTATAACCAGCAATATGCATCACATCACAAAATCAGGATAACTCCTGACACCTAAAAAACGACGACTTTTCCGTAACAAACTACGACTGAATAGGAATGAATTCTGTTATATGCTAACCTTTGATGCCATTCGGCCATCTAATTGCCCAAGGGCACCTGCATTTTATAGGATGCCGAAAAAATAGTAATTACCGGCGAGTGAATGCCGAAACAACCCTTGATTTCTATCCATCGCCTCACACACATGACTTGACGAAAACACTATCTGATGCAACTGTTTTCTCGAAAATGGACTAGCTTAAAGCCTACAACCGAATTCTGACGGTAACAGGTAACATTCCGAAAATGGCTACCATTAGGCTTTCCAGACATTTTGAATTTCTTTGTATGCCATTCGGTCTCCGGAATGCAGCACAAAAGTTCCAACGCTTTACTGACGAAGCATTTCATGGTCTTGGCTCTGTACACGCATACTCAGACGACTGTCTCACTGTCAGTTCAGACAAGGGTACTCACTCCAGACACTTGGCACTTGAAAAGTTACGCCGATATTGAGGTAACATTAATATTCAAAAGTGTCAGACAGGCGTTGAATCACTCGACTTTCTGGGCCACACCATTGACAGCAAGCGTATTCACCCACAGGTCAGTAAAGCTGAGGCGATACCGAATTTTCTGGAGTCACTAACAGTGAAGAGTCTGCACTTGTTAAGTTATTACCGATGCGTCATTCCTAACTGTGCTTCCCTGATTCAGCCACTAACAAACCTTCGAAGATGTAACAAGTCAATCGAACTCGACGTGTCCGCTAAAAATGCTTTCATTCAGGTTGAGAAAGCCATCGCAGATGCCACACTTATTACGTATCAAAGTCCATCGGCACCGTTAAGTATCTCGGTTGATGCATCAAACATTGCAGTCGGCGCAGTTCTGCAACAACTGGTCAAGAGAGAATGGCAACCACTCGCCATTTTTCGCGGCACAAATTACGGCTCATTCAGCGGTGAAA
Organism: Trichobilharzia regenti; assembly: GCA_944472135.2. Taxonomy (NCBI): domain Eukaryota; kingdom Metazoa; phylum Platyhelminthes; class Trematoda; order Strigeidida; family Schistosomatidae; genus Trichobilharzia; species Trichobilharzia regenti. Next base: position 88,068,160 of record OX235270.1, on the reverse strand, counting down.
TTCCTGCTACTTACTGTGTTATAAGTCACTCTCGACACTCAGTGGAGGGTCGTGAATTTACAATTTCCTCTGAACTCGACCTCAGATAAGTATTCACCTAGAGAATCACGACAACTGGACTATGTTTCACAGTTTACATAAGATATTCGCCATATATCCAGAGTAAACAACACTGAGGTAGATGCCTTGTCGCGCATTTGTTCCCTCACTCAAACATTATTATTATTAATATATTTCTTCCTGTTTATGCAGGAACATACCAATTGTACAGGCATGGATAAGTTATTATATAAATTACACAAATTTATGTATGATGAATTTACAGTTTGGTTGTTCTTTCTGACATTAGAGTCAGACGGAACAGTCTGCTATAAAGTCTGCTTGTGTAGCACATAAAGAGATATAGAAATATTGTCTTCGCATTAAAAAAAACCCAGACATCAGATGAATGTAATACAAATATCTGGGAAAAAAAGCTTGAAGTCAATCCTCTTACATAACTTTGTTGTGAACAGCACCCTCGGATCAAAGTTTGTTGATGTATTATGTTGAGATCAGTGATATATTTATTCTATTTTTTTCGGTAGTCTTATCGTAGTTTTATAGCCGGAAAGAAATTTGAACGGGGATGCGAAAACTAGATGAGGTCATGTGTAGTTGTTTTACTGCATCAAATGGTGCTGAGGTCGATTCCAGAATTCTCCATTTGCTCCATTTGTGTCTGCATGGCGGACTGCATTCGTAAGTTCAGAAAAATGTTGAAAACTGTTTGAAAACCAGTTGCTTCTTCATTTCAGATCATGAATAGTCATTTACAGCATGTTCGCCAGCAGACGGTGTTGACCTTGTAAAACTGCCACTTATTCAAAAAAAGATACTGAGCTTCAACAGAAGTTATTGGAAGCAACTCCGTAATCGGCCTAGAAACCCTTAGGTATGGGACATTTCCATGAGTACTCACTGCCACATTGTGCCTAGAAGTTACGTCCATAACGTCTTCCATGGCTTATCCCATCCAGGTGTCGGAATTATTCTCAAGTCGAAAACTATTCGGGGAACGGGCACACGCGTGCTTAGCTTGCCAAAAGTGCCAGGTAGTAAGACACACCAAAAGCCCTCTCGGCACCCTACTTAATCCTGATACTCGCCTCGAACACGTCCAGGTAGAAACACTTACAGCCTAACCTTCATTGACCGTTTCAACCGGTGGCTCGAAGCACTGCCACTCCATGACTTATGTGCTAAAACAGTCGTATACAACTCTGTCGAACAATGGATCGCAGTTTTGGGACGCCCATTCTCCGTAGCAACTGATCTTGGGTGGCAATTCGAAAGCGGCTTATTCTTCACCCTGACTAAAATCCTAGGTTGTTTTCGATTTAGATTTTGGGTTCCACTCGAGCAAATGCCTGACGCGCACGCGATGTCACCTAGCGGCCTTCTCAGCGAGGGTCCATTGAGTGTCTCCACTTTCTCCTGCATATTTATTGGGCGATTGGTTCTTGTTTTGTTTGTTCCCATAGTTTCTTGTTGGTGATTCTTTCCGGCCCAGCCATTTGATCTTAAGTATAGATCCAGCGAAGACAGCTATTGGTAAAGGTCTGCAACAGGCTGTTGGAAATATTCCTTGTGATCCTCCAAGTTTCTGATCCGTATAGAAGAACTGAGTTGACGTCTGTATTGAAAATCGGACCGAAATTTGTTGTTGATGCCGAGTGACGAAGATTTCCAGATTGGTTGTTTCAGGTTGATAAATGTGTTCCTCGCCTTCCCGATTCTCGCTCGATTTGACATCCTCGTCCACTCTTCCTGTAGTTGAGACAATGCTCCCTAGATAAGTGAATGAAGTAACCTCTTTCAAATCCCTCCCGCTGATATTGATTGCCGCTGGATGTTGCTGCTGTTGTTGTTGGTTGGTTATTTTCATCACCTCCGTCTTGTCTATGTTCACCTGGAGTTCTGTTTTCACTGTCTGCTTCTTCCACCAGTTTGTCGGCTTTCCCTTGTAAGTCTTCGATTTTGTGTGAAATCAAGCATAAATCATCCGCGAAATCCAGGTCTTCTAGGTTCTTCACGTCGGTCCAGGGTATTCCTGTCTTCTCGTTTCCCACTATCTGACGCATAATCCAGTCAGTCCACCACAATTAGGAATATTATCGCCCGGTACGTTCGAATCAGGTGACGCTTTTGCACGTGTTTTCGCTTATATTCATTTATTGGTTACTAATAATTGATCTTTAATAACGATGGTTCAAAATTCTAAAAAGCGTGTTCGTGTGAACACCACTAATTTAGAAAATAGCACCAGCTCGTCTAATAACACATTACCATCCCATATTATTAGTAGTTCACCCAACATAAAAGCCTCGAACATAACTCTGACCCCTGTAATACAGGTGGAAGATGTTCTGTCTGAAAAAGTAGAGCTCTCTTACTTAACGTGCGTAATTAAAGAGATGCAGCTACAGATAGATGAATTAAAAACGAAATTAAGTTCACTAGAATGTATACCCGAAACTATCTCACGTATGAAAAAGGAACTGCAGGATCCTACAATCCTAAAGCTTTTTAATATGACCTCTAGAATGACTCATACTGACTCAGAAAGTGCGAAGGAGTTAGAAAACGCCATCGACTTTCTATCCAGCGAAGTTGTTAGAAGGCTGGCTTCAAAACAAAACGCAATAGTGTATAATGTACCGGATAGCGAGCCCATAAAGTCAGTCCAGCACTCATTGCTGAAGGCTGCAAATCTCTTGAATGCACCTTGTCAGTGCATTCGCCTAAGCAAAAAAGACCTAAAGCATCCTTGTCCTATACTCTTTAGGTTCGACAGCTACATAACAGCTGAACGATTTAAGATGGCCGAAGATCTTCTGGCTACTGCCACTAAATTCAAGACTATTAAAGTAGTCTCGGATAAAACACCAAACCAAAGGCAAGCAACCAAGAACTCCTTCGATACAAAGTTGACAACACTGAGAAATACATCTGGTATCAGTGCTAAAGTGTCGACGGACACTGAAGCACAGCAAGTCACGTGTATAGTGTTAGGAGAAAAAATGGAAAGTAAGAGCGACCCAAAACTCAGTAAGAGCAGTGCCACTGGGTGCAATCTTAGAGTGCACGAGAGCACATCTCGAAAACCTGCTGACCTACATAAGGTTGACATAGACGCACAAACTATGGCTGACCAGAAACTACTGGCAGACCACTCTCAATCTGGATCCAAGCCAGAGAGTCCCTCAGTAGAAACCGCAAAAAAGACCACAAAACCCAGAGTCCCACCCCAGACTTCGACATACCTCCCTCGTAATAAGTCTAATAAGCAGCGGGCCAGTCTAAAAAATGACAAAGCATGGGTAACGAAGCACATTCCCAAAGACGTCACGCAGCATGTGAGAAGGAATACCCCTTCCCGAACTAGAAGTAACATGCCTAACAACGCACATAACTTGGGAATGCAACGTAGAATGGATCCTCAGGATATATGGAGCACTAAACGGGACTCATATAGGCACCATATTAACGAAAATTCTCGTCCAAACTCTCGCACTATCTATGTTAAACCTCATCAACTTAATGAGAATAGGTCGGCACTTGATCCCCTCAATAACTTCACTCACAAACGTGACGTGAGCCAATATGCATATGGCTATGAAAGCCCCATGAGGTACAACTACCAGGGTAATCTTAACTCAGGGTACCTAGGTCCAGCAAACTACAACCCAAATTGCAGGGCAGACCATATATCACCAGTAGATCAACGCAGATGCCGACCCATGGATGCTAATAGTCAAAATATGCAACAGGATTATTTTCGGCTGCAGCAAACAATAGCCCCACTCGCTGCACAGTTCATCCAGGAAATAGTACACACACTGACTCTGTCTCACCTCAGAGCCCCTCCAAACATAACGTAGGGATAGTGACAAGTAACCATGTTAACCTCTCCTCCAATAACTCTGGTTTACTAACAATTATGCTCCTGAATGCTAGATCTCTCCTTAATAAAATAACAACGCTTCGCTGCCTGGCATACATAGAACGGCCAACACTAATAATGGTGACTGAAACCTGGCTTACTACTGATATACCTGACACAAAGCTGGTAATAGACAACTACGACATCTATAGGAACGATAGAGTTGACAAAAGAGGAGGGGGCTGCTTAATATATGCCTATAAATCCACTAACTCCAATACTTTCAATAACCCAAATACTGACAAACTCCCAGAATCTAAGTGGATAAGCATCCACACAAACGAAAGTAAAATTCTCGTGGGATGTATATACAGACCCCCCAATAGCCCTGAAATGACTGATATAACTATTGCAGAAATACTAGAGCATGTAGCTACGCTGGACTTCGACTTCAAAGTAGTATGTGGAGATTTCAACTTACCTGGAGTAAACTGGGATACCTGTACAGGACCAAGAACCCATGAAGAGCTACTACAAGCTATAGACATAGGAGGATGGAAGCAGTGCGTGCGCCTCCCTACAAGGAACCAAAATACTCTTGACTTAATCCTCTGTCATAACATAGAGCCCATCTCGATAGAGGTGGGAAATAAACTCGATAACAGTGATCACAACATATTGTACTGCACGCTACCCCTCCGACTAACAACTAAATACACACCTAAAAATTCCCCGGTGCGCTATCAATATAGGGACAATAAGAATGCAGATTGGGAATTCCTATCAGATCTGTTGAGAAGTTCTGACTGGGAAGAATACTTCATCAACAATAACTTAGAAGCATCACTTGAGATTTTCTACAAAACAGTTGGCTCAGCAAGAGACACAATCGCGCCGCAGCTAACAATTATCTCCGTATGCATTTCATTCTCAGCAATAGCCTCCCCGGCGTGTACGACCCATCTGCTGTCCTTAACATCAATCAATTCATTCATGGATGTAGAAGACTCGAAACAACTTCAGAAGTAATCACGACGAAAATTTTAACAAAATTACGCAATAACAACAAGATACGAAAACAACAAGTAAACACAATGAATCCAAAATACACCAATTGATATGACACACCACACGTATATACAAATAGTACAAACAACCTCGCCGATCATGTCTTGGTGGAATTCCTTTGAAGAATTGCAGGACTTACACCAGTACGCCTACAACCCTTCTCAGGTTGACGATTGTAATTTGTGGAATGTCCGGACACAAACAAGATTAACCAACAATTGCGATAATTGGAACTCACACAACTATTTAACACAAACATATGTACAATCACTACATCAAATGTTGTGGATTCCGGCATGAAAAACTACCCTTGAAGAACTGTAGGACTTACAGCAGTACGCCTACATTCCTTCTCAGGTTGATGATACAAGTGGAAGTCGTCCGGACACAATCAGAATTACTAACAGCTGGATGACAGATGATATCAATTCAGTATATACAATATGAACATATGTACAAAATCACACACCAAGCACATTGGACTGCTCATCGATGCGCTACCCTTTGAAGAATTGTAGGACTTACGGCAGTACGCCTACAACCCTTCTCAGGTTGACGCTCAAGGTTGGAAAATCATCGCAGAGTTCATTTGCTGACTCCCTTCTATCAGCTATATCCTCAAATCAGAACGGCAACACGCCCATGTCATTGTATCGTAGAATATAGATGACCAACAAACACACGACATATCTCATCAACCAAGTGTAGAAACAGAGTAATTTACACCAAAGATAATAGCATTCAAATAGTAACTTGAAACTGGAATTGCCTTTATTCGTGCAAGTCAATTTAACAATTACTCTCTCGTTTACACTTGGCTTATCCTCACTAAACTGACCATTGATATTCGTCCTTTCAAACGAACTGATACTAGCATAGTCATTGCACAAGATACTTGAGTTCATGAGTGTCTGTTTCATTGTGGATGACAGCACCAACGACGACTGATTGATATCAGTTGACGAAGTTAGCGGTGGATCAAAAGCTGTTGTTGCTCGACTTTCAGAACTTTGTCTACATGCAAGACCACCACCACTGGTGTCTTTTACTATCAGCTCAGGTTTAGCACTAGCATCTGATGATAGGTGGGCTACATGCTGATCAATCACACTGACTGTCTCACAAGCATGCATGCCTTCTGCAACTGCATTTCATTCTACTTCACGTTGTAGTTGTACAGAACCTTTAATTAACTTAGCAGTAGTAGGCATTCCCCTCATCTCATCATGAACAACCAAAGACAAATGTGAAGTATCATGATCATTATCACGAATATTCAATTTACCATCATCTATCTGGTCGACTTCATCAATTTCAAACTCTTTAATAACAGAAGTAGACAATTTTGGTTCCTTCTCACAAATCATAAAAGGCTTTATAACTTCACTCTGACTAGTTATACTTTGTAAACTTGTAGAGTCAGAACTCCACTCTGAAGCAGTAACTCTATTCTGTGATACTCTATTCAACAACGGCTTTTCAGTTGCAACTACAGACTTCTTCACCGCACCGTTATCGTCACACAATTTGGAGTCAGGCCTGGAGTTTACATTTAGCTTATCACTGAACTTGCTCACCGGTTCACAGTTCACCTTTGTATGCACCTCTTGCACACGTGTAAAACAAAACCGTGTTTGTATTGCATCTTGTAACTTATCTGTTGAGGATGTACTACGAAACCTGTTACACTCACTAGGTCTATATGCATTACTAGACATCATGGAGTCTTCTCGAAATCCACCTCTCTGAGGCCTATTCGTCATCAATGATTGCGTTTCACCCTCAGACTGCTCTATTCTAGGGGTGAGATTCAATATACTGGCGAACTTGCTCATAGATTGATTGGCACTATCTTTTACCAGTTTCAGGATATCATCAAACTTTGGCTCGATACCCTCATCCTCCATACGGGAGCTTATCTTCACCCACTTCCTTTGCAGTCGAGTAGGTAGGCGTCTTGCTATTACTTCTAGTATAAAACTCGAGTTGAGGTCACTCATGCGATTCATCGAAATCAATGCATTCTTGTAATTCATCAGATTATCCAAAAACTCAGTAAGTGCCTTGGGGTCATCTTGTAATTGACCACCATCACTCTTAACAGCCTCGAATAATTTCCCTACAATCATCGAAGGTCTTCCAAACCTTTGACGTAATATGCTCACAGCCTCATCGTAGCCCTCTTTTGGCTTCATAAACTTACAACATTGTATAGCTCTTGCAGCGTCTCCAGTGCAATATCTCATCAAATATATTAACTTCAATTCATCACTTGATAGAAAACTACTCAACATGATCTCAAACTCCTTTACAAATGGTAAATAATCAGCCGGGTTTCCATCAAAACATCGTGGTTCAAATTTAGGGAGTTTGATGTTCCTATTATCCCTGAACGGCGAAACAGTAACATCAACCATGTCATGCTTAACATCAGACACATCGTTACAAGTAACAGACAAGTCACCATGACTTACTTTCCTGTTTGCATCCAAGACACTCTGTCCCTTCTTTGACCCAGGCATTGTTGAACTTGACCCAATTCCAAAAACGTTCCAGATATCGCTTGTTCAAAGAGGACTTGACCAACACCAGGAGAGATGAACGGTGACTATCCGAACTTTCACCAACTGTCTGAATCCGCCAGAATCTGTTTCTACCGTCAGAAACTGTCAGTCACGTCTCGTAAACCGTCAATGCCCAGCTCTTGCTACTCTCGGGCTCACGCTGTTCCTTGCAGGTTTTCAGAAACGCTTAGTAATAACGGACGCAAAAACCAAAACACCGATTGTCCGCTCGAAAATTCTTTATTGTAACACCAACATATAAAAAATAATTCCACTAAGGTCTGTGAACAAATATTACAATAACAAATCACAATATTACTTCTGATGGTTTTCTCCTGACTTCTTTCTGAACAGCGACCGATGAGACGATGACTGTCGTATTGATGCCTCCGCGAAAATTGGGGAAGTTGATTTTGAGCAAACAACCAAGAAATGATCGTTCAATCTTCAACTGCATTAACAATATATATCATACTGTCTGTCGACGTCAACACCATCATCCTCTAAAGTGTGACCTCGTATACATGGATGATGTTTTCCCTCTATTTGAAGACTCTGGTAAGAGGCTGAGCTTTCTACTTACCTTTTGCGGAATAATAATGTTAGAACTCTCTTTCACGGAATAAATTAATGCATATTGAGGAAGGTCGAACGGTAGTATTTGATGAGCCGTGTATATAACTGCTGAAACTATTAAGTGTGTGTAGACATATTTGCTTTATTGTTCTTTCAGATCAACAAGGGGTGCAGGAAATGTTTTTATGTTTTCCATAGCTTCAGTTTTATACCTCCAGTTATTGTCTATAACTCATATAGATATCCACTATTCCCTTCTGGAGATAAGCCGATCTGATAAAGTGCTCAATATCACCTTGAGTGGTTAAGGGAATGGGCGTTAGTGCACTTGAGATAGTGTGTTTACCTATAGACATTGGCAGATATTTCAGTTTGTCTTTGGTATGAAGTTTGGCAGACATCTCTACGTGAATAGATAACTGTTTGAAACTGTGTCAAGAGAGTATTTTAGGTGGTCATGGTGTTTAAACCTGGAGACGACTAACGGTGCTACGAACACATTCTGTACTGGCTAGGATAATTTACGGCACGAATAGCTCTCCAAAGAGTGCCTCATCGAATCTACATTGCTGTATGACTTCACGTATCTGTGGGAAGCATGAGTAAACTCGAATTAATAGGAAGGGTTTCCCAGGAATTTAGCGATGAGATAGACCTTTTATCCTCCGGATTGTTAGGTCAACTGACCAAAAACCTATCGACAACACGCAGTTCCTTTACCAGAATAAGTATTGAAATGCTGATTACTCATTACTCATAGACACGCGCGCTCCTTGAATACGACGTGCTTTTTCCTCTCCAACCGGAAAATACCAATTCTGTGAATTATCCGTTTGGGAAACCTGATCTTCCTAGCCGGTGAATTTAATTCAACCATTACTTACATAGTAAATCTCTGTGTGGTAAGTCCAGCTGTCTCGAACTACTGCCAAAGCTTCAGGTGCTACTTTTGTAGCAGCATCTTCCTCACTCGTTCAGAGAAACAAGACTTGTTGGTCTACCACGTGATTGCCGTGAAGCCGATCATTCAGAAAGTACTAGGTAAAGTCGAAAACCTTTTCTTTTCCTTGCCTTACACTTTTTCAGTCTTATTCTTGCTCTTTTGGTTAGAAACTGTTGCTCTCTTAGACGTACATAGCATAATTTATAGTGATTGTTAATATGGTTGTTGAAAGCAGCCTTAAAAAAGCCACTAGAATACCGTACTCTGTAGTCACAAGGGCTTCAGCCAGGGAAGGAAAAAATCCAGGGATTTCAACCCCTTCCCGCATACCGATCCTAAAGACTCGTGTAGCTTTAGTCTGCCCTGATACAACGCCTGCATTGCCACAGTCTAGTACTGAAACGGCACAGGCAATACCACAAGGACAGAATTCTACACCTGCATCAACTGTAGGCCAGTGTGTGAAACACATCAAGCCTAAAAGGAAACGTTCAAGACGTCATAAGACCTCGAAGGCGTCATCAAGGAAAGGGGATGAATGCCAGGCGTGCAGCATCACAGTTTCTAAAACTGATTCAGCGTTTGAATGTAATTTTTGCAAACGATGGGTGCACTGCCGTTGTGACAAAGAAGTACCGAAAGCATACTATGAGTTTATGAGAAATAACCCATGCCCATGGTTTTGGTACGTGTGTCCACTTTGTCGCCCTGGCATAGTCCCACAAAGCGTGTCTGCGGATAGCAGAAATAACATGCTCTTGTGCCCCAACACAGTATCATGCAGCTCCCCCCTGCTAAACTCGCACTGCCGAAACTGGTCAAAGACTTAAAGAAGGACACACCAGCCCTACTGACTGGAAATGCCAATTCTCACAAGGTGAAGATTAGCAAGGTTCCATCCACATCAAGGGAGGGCAAAATTACAAAGGCACCACTTGCATCCACTAGCAAGCCTGGCAACACAAAAAAGGCTGTCCAGGTACCGACGAAGCCTAATGTTGCTAATGATGCAAAGGACTGCAAGAAGCCGAAGGCAAAACCTAAGTCTGAGGGTAGTCGGTCTAACTCTCTCATCCTCTTTAACGTACCTGTGAGCACGGATAGCTTGCTCGAACAACGGGCCCTGTTTGATCAGGAACAGTGGTCCAACCTGTGCGGCAAACTAGGTCTGAACATTAGTTCAGCAAAACTGTGCAGACTGTACAGGGGTGTCCACACGCCTCAGGGTAAGCCACCCCCATTACGGGTTACACTGGACTCTGCCGAAGAGGCCGAAAAAGTACTGTTAATGGCTCAGGTACTAGCCCTGGACAGAAGTTCTAACATAAGAGCGCGGCAAGATAGACCATGGGCCGTCAGAAATATGGCGAGGGAGTCACCGGAACTGATGCCTTCCACCTCTATGGTGGTACACGGTGTTCCGGAGCTGGAAACCGGCACTGCTTGTGAAAAACACATGCACGACGTACAACAATGGAGATGGCTGTCATCTCAGATGGCCCCTGGCGCTTCTGGAGCCATCTCCATTTTCCGACTACCTCGTCCCGCTCATCTAACATTGATTAACTCTCCAAAGCTGCTGTGTGTCACATTCAACTCCCCGGAGCAGTTGTCCATATCACTTCAACGGTGGTATGAGACCAAGGGAAAAATTGGAGGACACATCCGATGCTGTGAAAGCAGACCCAGAAATATAAGGAGGCAGCAAACTGAGGCTTTAATACGACCCCAAGCTTCGGTGACACTAGAGCGATGCAGCTCTGAGAATAATAGTCTGTGTCTCCCAAGTGTCCTGCCTAAATCCATTGAAAAAAACTACAACGGGCCGGTTCTATCGGAATCGGCCAACTAGTTCCAACATCAAGTCCCCCACCAGCAGACGGTTTCACGTCAACTACCCCACAACACTCTGAGGTTGTTAGACTCACTGTCAGTTGCCTATATAGCAATGTGAGGGGGCTGAGAGGGAAAGTAGGTGAACTCCGAAATCTCCAAGCACACCTTCAACTGAAAATAATCATTCTTACTGAAACGTGGCTAAACCCCACTATCGCCGACAATGAAATCAGTATAGGTGATATGGTACTGGTCAGGAGAGACAGGGATAATAAGGAAGGAGGGGGAGTTGCTATATACTTTGATAGGCAACTTAAATGTGTGCGCGCAACGGACCCACCACTTATCGAACTCCCAGACTCCATATGGTGTCATTTCACCGTAGGCCACACCAAGCACTTACTGGGTGGCATCTACCGATCTCCCACCTGTGGGGCAGAGCACAATCAGCTACTGCTCAGCACTATCACAGGAATACGAGATTTGGGCTACGACCAAATCACCATAGCTGGAGATTTCAATGCTCCATCACTGAACCTTGGCTCCGGGTGTGCTAAGGGAAAATTTGGCCGAAACCTACTGCAAACTATTCGAAACACGGGACTGACTGAGAATGTTGGAGACGACACTAGGTGGGGCCCTAGTGGAAAGTCATCAAAACTAGATTATATTCTAACTAGTGACCAGCTACTCGTCGAAAAGGTCCAGATCATGACTCCTCTGGGAAGCAGTGACCATGCAGTCATAGGTTTCGATCTTGTCCTCCGTGAGCGTTTGCAATGGGATGTTACGCGACCATGTCTGTGCTACAGCAAGGCTGACTATGCTGAAATGCGGAGGCTCTTGTCCGACGCAGACTGGCCCTTAGCATGGGACGACCTATCTGTGGATGAACACTGGGAAGTGGTAAAAAAGATTATCCATGCAGCAATCTCGGATACCGTCCCTTTAGTCACAACACAGCCTAAGAGAAAGACGTCATGGTTGAAGAGAGGCACGCAACGTATTCTGCAAGCAAAGCGGAGGGCTTGGTTTACGTGGCGTGTATCTAAGAGTCAGACCGACCATGATGCATACCTCGAACTCAGGAACCGGTGTAATGCAAGAGTTAGGAGGGACAGAAGGTCATTCCAGGCTAACCTTGCTAAAAAACTCCTATCAAACCCTAAAAACTTGTACCGATTCATGTCGGAAAGAAAACCGACAAACCAAGGGGCATGCGCCTTAGTAGGCCCAAACGGTCAATATCTCACTAGTCTGGAGATGGCTGAAACATTCAGTTCAGCCTTCGCTAAACAGCTAAACAGCAATGTGGATATTACAGTTACGGACCAAAATGGTGGCACCACTATTTCAGAGGAGGAAGACCTAGCGACTACTCCCCAAATAAACCCCGCAATAGTACTAAGGAAGCTACAGCGACTCATACCTGGGAAGTCCCCAGGTTGTGATGACATCAGGCCATCTGTTCTGAAACAGTGCGCCGAGGCTCTCTGTAGACCCCTGTGCGACTTGTTCCAACACTCAATGGATTCGGGGACCCTGCCAAGGGAGTGGAAAAGAGCCATCCTTTCTCCAATCTTCAAGGGTGGGGACAGGCAAAACGCTGCTAGCTATAGACCAGTAGCTCTACTCCCAGTGGTATCAAAAGTACTGGAAAGTATTATTGACGACCACATCAGGGAATATTTCGATAGGACTAATATACTGCATGAAGCCCAACATGGTTTCAGAAAAGGCAGATCCTGCGTCACTAACCTACTGTCAGCTTGGGACGACTGGACATCATGCTGGGACTTGAACGTACCAGTCCATGTGGTCTTCCTAGACTTTGAGAAGGCATTTGACACTGTTCACCATGACCTTCTCCTACATAAAATAAGACAGGCAGGCATAGGTGAGCCACTTCTGTCATGGTTGAAGGACTACCTAGCCGACAGGCAATTTTGCACTAAGGTTAACCGAGTCCGATCATCTTGGCACAGATCGTCATCAGGAGTGTCGCAGGGTTCTATCCTAGGACCACTGATGTTTTTGATTTTCATCAATGATCTACCACGCCGTCTGAGCTGCCCGACTCTCCTGTACGCTGACGACGTAAAAATATGGAGGGCGATAAAGTGTCCGGAGGACTCAGATAGGCTACAGGAAGACCTAAACCTTCTGGAAGACTGGGCGGTGGCCAGTGGCATGACTTTCAACTTGAAAAAGTGCAAAGTAGTGAAGTTGCGCACCTGTAGACTGCAGAATGCAAGTTACACCCTGTGCAATGAAAGCTTGTCCTGCACAACGTCGGAACGCGACTTAGGTCTAGTTCTAACGGAAAAAATGGACACAAGCGTAAATTACACAGGGGATGTAGCGAGGGCATATGCGGTCATACACTTTACGCATAGACAGTTAGGTGCACTCACTCCTGAGCTCTTTCTAATGTTGTACAAAACATACGTCAGGCCACACCTTGAGGTGCATAATATTATTGCACCCCCAATGCTGAGAAGAGATGCCAACCTCTTGGAAAGAGTCCAACGACGGGCAACAAAAGGAGTGGTTGGTCTCCGAAACAAACCATATGATGAAAGGCTGAAGAAATTAGGCCTGTTCACACTTAGTTACCGTCGGCTTAGGGGGGATTTGATTACTGCCTACAAAATAACAAATGACCAGAATCACCCAAACAAAGGTGTTCTGCCATTGAGTAGGTATAGGCTTCCACGTGGAAATCCCAGAAGGATAGCTCACCAGAGGGCAAGGACCCGGGTGCGCTCCCACTTCTTTTCACTGCGGGTTTGTCGTCCCTGGAATTCCTTACCGGCAGATGTAGCTATGGCACCGTCTTTGGACGCCTTTAAGCGAAGGCTGGACAACCATGCAGCGATACAAGGACTGCATCCAAATGGCCTATCTCCTTAAAATCGCATTTACCAATCAGGGTAGATAATTAAACTCGTCATTTTACTTCTTTACATTCTCTCCCGTCTTACTCTCCTGACAACTTATTAATATTATAATTACTATTATTATTATTATTACTATTACCGATATATATATTATTCTTCAAACTTCATGAGCTGACTGTTGTTACGTTTCCTATTTTCGTTTCTGTCTCTTAGTCTGAATAGCTTCACTAATTATATCTATTATTATTATTATTACTATTATTATTATTATTATTATTTATTACTATCTCTTTTCTCTTGTCGACAATACCGAAGGACTAACTGGCGAAAGGATCAACTCCAATCACAGTAGTAACAGTCTTAACATACCTCATACTACAAACCACATATAATTAATCCCAGCACTACTCCCTTTGGAGTCAACCAAAGCTACGACAGTCGAGTGGCGGGACAAGCTACGCAGAAGTTTACCGAAGATCAAGAACCTATACCTCACAATCAAGAAGCGAGCACAAAGAAATCAAATTGGTTTATACTAGCTCGTAAAAACGATATTGGATATTGGATTTCGAATTTGTGGTAAGGTGGGAAATAAAAAACTGAAGCCAGTTAATCAGCACTCGTTTAAAAGTTACTCAGAAAATCTGAGTGGACTCATTCGGTGAAAGAATAAACAATAAAAAAAATCCACGGGCATGAAGCTTCCTGAACTAAAAACCTATATCTGTAACCCGTCTGACCTGGCGCAAAATATGATATTGTCAAGGTTATGTGATGTCTGAACCTGAAACTGTTTTTATCAATGTTTCAGAAAGCCCAAATAATTTGGAAACATTTTTCTCAAACCGTATGTATAAATTCAGTGTTTATTTCTTTTTAAAAAGTGGTTAGAATAGATGAGTCTAAGTTTTCCCTGAAAATTGACTGCAAATACTACACTGCTGATGTCATTGTACGGTCAGCATTGAAGACTGATGTTCTTAACAATCCTTCAAAACTGTCAAATGTTCATGGCATGATCATCTTTTTCGATGGTGACAAGGTGAGGGCTTCGGTTTTATAAATATCATTTTGTATGTTCGGAAATACTGGTTTCATAATATGTACTGTAGCTCACTAGACAGTGACTTCATTATGGTATAAGGAAATGAATAGGGGCCTGGGCTTAATATGCTTACGACTGTCTATCCGCTTTTGTGACTGGATATCAGCTAGGTATTAGATGTTTGTGTTAACTGGGACATCTAGTCTTCGCACATAATACGTTCTTGAAATTCCAAGGCAATTTATCAGTAGTCCAGTGTGTGTTGTATCATAAGAGGTTTCAACCATTAAGTCCTAACACCGGGTAAAGCAGTTGCCTAATGTCTTGGTTACCTGATTTTTAGTGTTTCGTTATCTGAATCTGTGCTTTCGTCTTCGTACCCTTATAATGCATTTTAAATAAGGTTAAAAATGAACGCCAGGTGACAGCATCGTAAGTCATTCAAGCTTACCAAATTTCGCTCACGCTCGCTGTTGAAGTCAGAGAGAATGATCACATAGTCACACTTTCTTTAAGCTGTGAGCAGCTGTAACAAATTTCTTAACATTTTCGCAAAGATTGTTCTGGGTGTCTGTTTTTAACCGTTTGTTTATTCTGATCACTTGAAAGCATTCCCTCACACAGGTAGACACAAAAGTCAGATATAACCGAGACAATTGCGACAACAGATTTTATTATCCACAATACAAATTAAGTTATATCCTTTACAAATCAACGGAAATCTAAGCCATGAATAATCAACATTTAATCATGATAACAGTGACATTTTTTCCGTTTTATCATTACCTTCTACCTGTATTCTTGTTCCACATGCACTGACCTATATTAAATAAATTAACTGTTGTAGGTGTATATATACAAAGACCTAAGGTAAAGCAGGGTTTAAAATCCAGAAAAGTTAGGTGGTGTAGAATTTTCAGTAAAACTGTATCGTTTATTTTACAATGCACAAACTAATAAATCGGTCTAAAAGCCTGATTAGCAGTTAGATCACTTAATTTAACTAGAAAATCTTCGAACTAGAATTCACTAATTTACATGTCATTAGAATCCTAACTTTACAACATTCGTATCTGTAAGTGTAAAAGTATTTTTTTTATTATAAATTGTTAGGTTTACCTTCTTTACATACTGAATTTAGTCTCCATCTAGTGTCGAATGAGCCTTTGGACGCAAAGTTGAACGTATGAAAAGTGTGAGTAGCATTACGGTGGATTGGCTTTGGATGCTGCACTTCGGAAGTATTGAAGCCACTTCAAATAAATGACAACAAATGAAAACTGTAGTGGTCATTTTATCTTTGTCCAAGTTTTATACCACAAATGGTAACTTATGTAAGGGATAATGCTCACCCTTGACTGCTTAGAACTTTAAAGATAATAGGTGGCTTAAACTCGTAGTACACTATTCGGAAACCACTTTTCGAGATCAACTCTGCACATTTTGTAGTTTATAAAGCCCGGAGGTACATTTCAATGGATGTAGCACTTGATTTCCAACAAAGTTGTCCCTGAATTAATGCCGCATTCCATCAAATTTGGTTTGAATAAACTAAGCAGTATCGTGAACCTTCTCGCACTACATCTAGTTCATAGAAAGGCTGTCAATGGTGACTGGGTTACATTATTATCATTCCGTGGTATCAGGTGCCTGTGATGCGTTCAAAGGGGATATTGGCGTACTAAGTGTTGATTTACCTACGTTGATTTTCCTTTCAAGGTGTCCAGCTGGAATGATGCTCTTGCCTTTATGCGTTTAGCTGTTGAACACGACGTATCCATACGTCTGTTAGTATGCCATACCATTACTCCATCTGCCTTACTTCGTTCAGAGCCAGATGCAGCATCAGCTGTCATACATACAGTTCTGGACCATGTATTCGAGCTAGTTGAAATTTCACCTGCTGAAGATACTATTGAAGAAGGTAAGAAGTTTTCTTGCAGTTGTTATCCAGTAATATTCAGAAGTTTTATGCTGATTTCATTAATTGACCTAAATTTGCGTAGTCTAGGTGTGGGAGTACCAATCCAAAATTTTTATTATATTGTTTAAACACAAACTTGCTACAATATGGGCATCAAGAGACGTGGCACACAACAAATGTTGGAAAATAATATTTGGAAAAGAGGCAGGGCAATTGAGGATCAAGAGTATAAGGAAAAACAGTGGTATACTAATCAATAGGATCACTTCACGTTATTGTGAGAAATAACGGGAAGGAGAGAACTGCAGCATGTTTGCCGTTGGTTACGGTTCTCAGTCATATATAATAGCGTCTCCAACTCCCTGATTTGGACTATTTCTCGGACCTCACCCAGGAAGTTGTGATGCAACTTTAAAGCTAACCTAACACAGCTATCCTCTTCCTCATGACACCAGGTCGTTTCCCCAGTCAGTCTCAAAGACATATATATATATATATATCGTGGAATAACAATCAGCAAAAACCGTGCTCTCATGCACACTCACAAATTGCTTCTTTAATCGTATGCTGAGTGATTTGAATGCTTTTCATTGTGTTTCCATTTTTATATTAACCTCTTTTACCATCTGTACGTTTTTAATATCTTTAATTTGTCAGGCTCTCTCTATTGTTTGGTGTATAAGTCTATGTGTACAGTTTTAAGTTGTCTTGAGAAAGTTGGCCTCCAGTGCGTTATCCTGCACGGCTATTCTGAAACTGTGTCGCTTTCGTACTTGTCACTTACAACGTTCGCACTTTGGTGCATATCAGACAACATGGAGTTCTGACCAGAACCCTAAAATCTCTCGCTACTGATGTGTTGCGTCATAGAAACCGGTACACAAATCCCAGGGAAGTGTTTTGAATGTCTTCTCCATTTGATAGATTAAACTGCACGTTCCACATGTAGTTATCCGGGGGCTGGTATAAAGATCTGACTTGGCTTGTTTTGGTGTTACATTAAGCGCCTTACTACTTGATTGAATTCCTGTTTACAGTTGTTCATGCCCTGTGAGGCTGAAAGGTGATACTACAATGAGAAACCACTGACTAAGGAAGTGTTGCCTTTTCTTCATATATGCTTATACACCAATGGATTACAGCTTGGATGCAATTAAGAATGAGTGAATCTCTCAAATTTGTGCATCCAACAAATATTGTGGTGTTAGTTGAGAACTTGAATGCTCTTGTCTGGCGCTCATAGAAATCGGGACTAGATGGTTGCGCAGATCAAAACCTATATTTTGCTTGCACCAACTTCTGACACGGCCATCTCTTTGGTACTAACTGCCGTCCTTCCTCCGTCATTAAGGCGTAAACTCAAATGGACTATGTTGCTATCAGCTACCTATGGCGTAAATGTACAACGAACTGCCGCTCCTCCTGAAGCGCCTGTATAGATTTCAATCACACTTTAGTGTGTTCGATATTCCCCTCGAGACTTTGTGGTGATCAGGAATGTCATCCTCCGCAGGTTAGCGCAAATAGGCTGGTAGCACCTGCTGCTTCTGTCAATCATCAGGCCGAACTAGGCTCAAGCCTAGCTATTAGCCCCCTCAGATAGCATGAACGAACACTAGTTGCACTTATACGACTCTACAAAGTGACAGATAAAGCCGGTTGCAGTTTACGTTTGTGTGAGAGGGAGAGCGGAAATAATCTGCTGTTTCTGTTATTAGTCTTAAGGTGTTCACCTCTTCCAGGGCAAGAAGCATAATGTTAGCCAAATGAAACTTTATTTTTCCTGATACATAACTAGGTGAGTTTTTCCTGTTATTCGGTGTGTATGTTTAGATATTTCCTTCTTTGTTTCTAACCCTGTTATGTTTCATCTTTGTTTACGCTTGTGTCAGTAACTATTATCAATGTAGACATATTACTCAGTGTAATAAAAGCTGTTGGCAGTATCCTAAATTTGACAGGTACATATTTTAAAGGAGTTTGCTGTTAATACAACTGCTTATTTTATAATGCATGTATTTCATTGCTCAAAGATAAAAGGCTACAAATGATATTTTTCAGATGAAGAATATGGCGTAAAACGAATAAAATCTGTATTTGAGGCATATATGTGGCCAAACATGAAACTCAAAGGTAAAAATACTATTATCAATATATTTTTTTTCAAAATTTCCTTTTCGTTTGGTGATCACAAAATACTTATGAAACCTTTATTTAACTATCTTATGATTTCTTAAAGTATTTATGAATTTACTTCTGTGTCCTGTTTTCTACGACTGGAAAATTTAACGCTTTACTGAAGAGTTTTCACTAGTCTCTGTTGGTCATCCTGATTCCCATAATAATGCATAGATGCCCTGCTCTGTATTTACACTTTTCACATATGAAAAAGCGTGTGGTTTTAGACTGTCTAAACTCCATTAAATATTAAAGTGACAGCTGCTTCAGTTGGCAATGAACAGTGTACCGTATATGGAGAATTTTTTGGTGGAACATCATTGTTAGTGATGTCTGATTTCTCACATCAATTAGTTGTATTCATCGTGTGGATTTATTATTATTATAATTACTACTGATCAAGGAATGCTTATGTACCTCCACACACATTGATTCTATCAATTGAATTAATAATGAATTTACTATACTTTCCTCTTCTACAGTTTTCTTGACTACTACTGGTGGTTGGCATTGTTTCTTTATATCTTTCCATTCATTCATAACACTGACTGTAGATATTGCAAAGTAATGTTCACAGTTTAACAACTGTGAAACGACTGTTAAGCTACAAATGAGAACACATTTACATTGAAATGTGCTTTTCATGAGTTCTACTGTTATATTTGATCTTTAAGGTTGAACCCAAAACTGCTAACATTTCGCTTGTGTGTGTGTGTGTGTGTTACACTTATCAGTGCTGGGATAAGTCGAATCTGTTTTTCATTTTTAAAAGAAAATAGCATGAATTTGCTTCTCAAGCATACATATTGTAAAGTACCCTGAATGAAGGAATTCTGGCGTTTGCAGTCGTCAACCAATTGCATCTGTGTCTGAATTCAGGCTTCCTTACTATTGTTATTTTTTTTCCAACTAGCTGTGCTTCTATGCAATTTCTTTTCTGCTTAATTTTGAGACTTGCATTTGGTTTTACAAATTACTATGTGTACTGAGTAGAAAAAGTATTTTCAACATACTTTTTATGAGGTGGAGTAATCCAACATTCCTGATATATTATTTAATTGTATTTTTTTCGACATTTCACGAATTATAAGATGTCAGAGTTATTTATAAGGTTGCTGTTATCTCCATTAAGACTATGATTTTATCTAATATATCAAAGGCATAGTTTGCAGTCTGTCTCTGTCTGTTTTCGACATAGAACTTTGCACAAATGTGCGGAAGTTCAAGTCGCCACACTCCGTGTAGCACGCGAAGCAAGAGAAAAAAGTACAAGAAAAGCATAATAGAAACAGTGAGCAGAGGTGTGAGACAAAGGAGTAATAAAGAAAAACAAAACAGTTTCATTGGAGATCATAAGTCACAAGGAGTGGATGCATCTGCACCACTGAGAACGATTTTGAGCCATGTCACCAATTGTTTCCAACCATAGATTTTTACCGTCCCCAGCCTGGAAGTCTGCACCTTCCTACGTGGCTTAGACACCAACTGTTGTGGACTTCATTGACAGGTGCCAAGTTTTTGTTTGACCGCCGCTAGCTTTTTTCCAGCCTGACCCTATATCCGCTAACATTGGTCGTCGAGGGAGGCGATGGCTTGGCATACGTAACACATGTCCTAACCACCTCAGTCTTTGTAACTTCACGACTTCGTCGATTGATTTCCCTGTTTACCTAGAACTCTACGCCTAACCTCAATGTTGTTCACCTTATTATGCCACTTTGCACGGGAAATAGAGCGCAGGCACCTATGATCAAAGACAGCTAGTCTTTTCATGTCTTCCACTCTCAGTGGCCAGGTCTCACAACCATAAAGGAGGACGGAGCGGACTGATGAGCAGTACACCCGCCCTTTGGTCGATAGTCGAACATCCCGTCTACGCCAGAGTCGGCGTAAACTGGCAAATGCGAAACGAGCCCCCTGCATTCGTGCTGAGATTTCGTATAGTTTGCAGTAAATCCATTATTATGATTATTATTGCTATTATCTTCCCTGATGTTTATTTGTTTTGTTTAGAGGGAATAAGTGACAGAAGTAAGTCAAGCCAAGTGAAACAAAAAGATGAATATTCTGATACACATAACCAGTCTAAATCAGAAAATCATCTGTCTACCGGTGTAAATAACATAAATTTAAACAATGACCCTGAGGCTTCTGACTCGTCAACATGTGATGAAGATAATTTCGAAGATCTTTTCAAACAATTACCAGTATTACGTGAAGAATTAGCTTCTCTCAATTCTTCAGATAGATATAAAATGGCTGAAAAAGTAAGTTGTGAGACTTTATTTACTACTTGATATGCAATACTTTCTGGGTCACAAAACAAACATACAGAGTTATGCAGTTTCTTTCTGTTAAACTTATACACTGCAGTATGTAGTCATACATTAACAAAAATATGTTAGTTTACCGTATGATACTGCGTGTCGGTCTCGTCTTGCAATAGGCAGGGATAGGTGTATTCTGTTCTCCTGGAAACCAATACCCAGTCAATCGGTGTACCAATATGTGAATGTGGACTGATAAAATCTTGATCACTTCGAAATCTTCATCAATATATCCCCAGTTCATCTAGCAGCTTTTCTTACGAATCACCATACATAACACCTCTCCCAGTCATCTTAATCGATGCAGGATCACAATATCAAACTTGAATACTTTTTTCTAGTAACCATCCCCTATAAAAATTAATGATACGATTAACACGCTCAACTATTTCACGTGTTATCCTTAAACTAGGAGTCGGTGCGAACCACTCCTGCAGAATCATCTTACATTTGACACTGCGAATCGCATACCGAAAATACTAAGATTTCTGCACAAGGTGTTGTTCACAAGACTCTGCATTTGGCCAGCGTCCTCACCTAGAAGGAATATTCGTCTTCCACACACTCGAAATCGACCACACTCTTCCCTGGTGACAAGCCAATCTGTCTCTAAGTCACCAAACTCAATCAGGCCGACTTTCATTCTCACACCTATTAGGAAATTGAATAATATTACGGGTATTACTAGTTTAGTATATGTTTCTCGTTGTGTTTGTTATTTATCTGAGTCACATTATGTAAAGATGGTTATAAAATACAGTCCTCATCGTCGTTGGTCTACTGTTTTGGAACCTACTAGATGCATCCATTGTATTCTTGGCTTTTACAGCTTGTCTAACGGAGCATTGTTGTCACCTGCTTTGATAACTCACTGAGCGTTTAACTTTTAGCGGCAAACAAAACAGCTTTTGATAAAGCTTATCCTTTACTTTGTCTGAACTATATTCGTTTAGTACATAAGCTGATGTCATGAAAAGTCACCAATGAACATAACAGTCTTCCCAATTTTTACGGGTCGGTTCTATCGGACAAGAGATGTACGAGGTCGATGGGGTCGAGTCAGCTTTCAAACATCAAAGCTTTCTGTGCTTATTGCAATGTGTGTGTGCGTGTATGGTAATAATTCTCCGAATAACCACACCAAAGAAGTTGATTTCTTGAAATACATGAAAATGAAGGAGGATTGCTATTGTTTGACCGGAGAAGCCGGAAGACAACTACTTGAGACCAGTCACAAACGGCCTGTGTTGTAATAGTCTTTGGAATTGTGTCTGCATGAAGTTCTTACCACCCAGTAGCTCGGTCTGTGAAGTTTTCAGAGCCTCTCCCCAAAGTTGAAAGGTAGTATGGCTAACTTCTTGGCAGTCAGAGGAAGATGCCTTCCTGTTGTTATATCCCTATTCGTCAGCGGTACAAATTCACCCCAGACCACTACCCTTCTAGAATGGTAGGACCTGCAGGAATATTCGCTCCAGCCAATGCAACTCGACGAGTCATTGTGATACCAAGCCAGAGTAGCTTCTATTAGTCGACAGTTTTCACAGCTACTAACTGTAACTGATGCATGGACATTCTGAGGTCAACAACCCAAAAGCTGCACAAAAGGAAACTTACGAAAAGTCTCCTCAAGTACCGTGAACAGTGGTGGGTGACAAAGGCGAAATAGATGGAAAAAGCATCGGTGATAGGCAACACTAGACAACTCTTTAGACTCATCAGGGAAACGGGTGGGAGAAGGCAAATCATAAGTGAAACAATCTCGGAGAAAAAGGGTTCCTTAATTAGCTCTCAGGATAGACGCCTTGAACGCTGGAAAGAACACTTTGAGGAACAATTTAACTTGCCTACAGCCACATTGAACCTCCCCGCCATCCAGCACACATCCGAATGGGACATAGACACTGGTCCGCCTTCTGTGAGGTCACAAAAGCTATCTGTAATTTGAAACGAGGCAAAGCGGCAGGATCCGACGGAATTATTCCGGAGGTGTTTAAATATGGGGGTGACATTACTAGTTTGATGATTAACTAAGGTACTGGGCAGCGTCTGGGAATCAGAGACGGTTCCTTAAGACTGGGGCAAGTCACTTATTATACCGATATTCAAGAAGGGAAACAAGTCCTCGTGTGATAATCATAGGGGGATCAGCCTAACGAACATAGTTTCTAAAATCCTAGGCTCAGTAATCATGCATAGACTAAACAGAACTCGGGTGCAACAAACGAGGGAAAATCAAGCAGGCTTTAGACCAGGTAGAGGGTGCATAGATCATATCTTCACTCTCCGACAGAATCTAGAACATAAACACACTTTTCGGCGTCAAACAATTGCCATATTTCTTGACTTGAAGGCGGCCTTCGACTCCGTGGATCGAAAGGTACTATGGCAATGTTTGACTGTGAAGGGAGTGCCAAGGAAGTACATTGCACTAATCAAGGCACTCTATTCAAACTCACGTAGTCTTGTAAGGGTTTATGGGGAATTGTCATTTTAATTGATAATAACCAGTGGTGTCCGACAGGGATGTCCACTTTCCCCATTTCTGTTTAACTTCATTATAGATATGCTGATGGAAGTATCCTTAAGTGAACGTAACGACTTAGGAATTGACTTGTTACCAGGGAATAGTCTTATGGATGCAGATGACATAGTCTTGTTAGGGGAGGATGCTGACAAAATGCAGAGTCTTCTGAACACCTTGAGCAGCAATCTTCGTATGTTTGGCATGCGATTCGCCCCTGTAAAATGTAAGATGCTGCTACAGGACTGGACTACCTCAACTCCTAGCTTAGTGATAGGGAGTGAAGTGATACAACATGTTGACCACTTCACCTATTTGGGAAGTTGTATCAGGACCTACGGACTGATTGGAGACGAAATCTCAGCACGGATCCAGAAAGCTCGTCCTGCTTTCGCTAATTTGCATCATCTTTGGCGTAGGCGTGACATCCGGCTATCAACCAAGGGACGTGTGTACTGCTCATCAGTTCGCTCCGTCTTTCTCTATGGCTCTGAAACATGGCCAATACGCGTTGAAGACATGAAAAGGTTAACTGTTTTTAATCATAGATGTCCAAGATCTCTTTCTCACGTTAGGTGGTATAATAAGGTAAGTAATGTTGACGTTAGGCGTAGAATGTTGGGCAAACAGGGGAAATCAATCGACGAGGCTATAAAGTTACATAGATTGAGATGGCTAGGTTACGTGCTGCGCATGCCTAACCATCGCCTCCCCCGACGGGCATTACTAGCTGATATAGGTGTAGGTTAGAAAAGAGTAAGTGGTGGCCAAACAAAAATCATCAATCCATGAAATCCTTGACAGTTAAACTGAGTCAGGTAGGGAGATGCAGACTTCCGGGTTGGGGCCCTCGGGACTCTAGGAATCAATGGCTGGAGGCAATAGGTGACATGGCTCAAAATCGTTGTCAATGGCCAGCACAGATGTATTCAGTCTTTGTAATCTTTCATATTCCTTTCTACCATTACCCATTCTGTTTCACTCGTATACTTGTCAAACTCTATTGATTCTCTTCACTCATCTTCTTGTCTACCTTTGTGTGGTATTTGGAACGTGGCAACTCGAACTGCTGCACTTTGGTGCTAAGCTCTGTGTTAAATCCAGACAGATAGACCAGAATTGAATTTCTAGAGAACAAAGCGTTATTTGTTGGTAAACTCATCAAATTCTCCTGTATTTTTTCGTGCTGGTTTGTCACTTGCAAAGTATATGAGTCTAAGCTAACACAGCTCGAACAATGAAGTGAAATTATATTGAGATAAGGATACTAGTGAATAGTCAACAGTGGATACACAGTGATAAGATATTCAAACTATTAACAAAAGTAAACAGTAGTTACAGTGTTTCTTAACGGTATCACCTGTGATCTGCAAGCACTGATTTCCAACATGTTATAGATCTCAAGCAGTTATTTAAAAGATGGATATAACTAACTTTTCAGGTAATTCTAGTCGCGTGATACTTTCCGGGATACCAATATGCAGTTAGTGTAAATGAGTAGTTCAGTATGTTTAAAGTTTGAAATATTTTTGAATTTTTTGTTGGTTAGCTGTTTATACGTCTGAACAAAGTTATAGAAACATGTGTTCCTTGTAGCTTTTTCACTACTTTCTATGAGGTTGACTCTTCACCTGTTTGGTTGCAATCTACTCAGAAGCTATTTTTTCGAGAATGCATATTATTATTATCGCTTTGTGTGATACATTTTCCCCCATTATATAACGTACCTGATCATTTGATCAGGGAATATTGTAACAATGACTTTTTTGTTCAACGATTTCTTTTCTTTCAAACCTTATTGTAGATAACCTGTAAAATTTGGCGTGCAATCGGTGGCTCTGAAGAGGAGATTGCTGGTCTGCACTCAGATTCTGACTGAAAACGGCCATACTCATATTGTCTAATGAAAACAGGTCAACAGATCGGAATTCATATTAGCGGTGTATTTTTATATACGAATTCAATGTAACTTTGAAGTAGAAACTTATTCTTCCTGCATAGTACAATAGGTTTAAGCTTCCAATATACCCGTACTTTGTATGTATTATTAATTCACATTACTGTAACTATTAAAATGAGTGTTTCTTAAACTCTTCTTCGTGTGACTGTTTCTTCATGTTGTTGTCACTTTTCTTGTGAATGTCATTCATTTACACTACGTTTTCCAAATCTTCATTCCTGTGATATGATGCAATAAATTCAATATCCAATTTCACTCTCCTGTCTCTTTCCCAAAATAATTTTCTTAAACCATTTCAAATCACATAAAATTTTGCTGTGTACCTTGATGAGAAAATGAAAATCACCGAAATGCTTTTCACCGGTCACCTGATATATGCATCGTTTCCCGTAGGCAAATACTTCGTTAACCACCAGAAACTCAGCGAAAACTACATAAACCGAGACAAAAAAACCTCACATAATCCCAAAACACTATAAAAACGATCAGCCTAAAATGTATGAAAACGATAAGAACTGCACACACCCAAAACAAACAAACTAACTCGAAAACAAGGATTCAACAATAAAAAAACAAAACGAAAAAAGAGATACCGAACACAAGGACTACGGGAAAAAATAAATGATGCATCTCACTCCTGCTGACAAAGAAACAAATCAACACATCAAAGGAAGGAAAACTAGAAAATCCATCAATTCAAAGATTTCGATACCTGCCATTCAGTTCAGGTGAACTGTCCTTGCCACCGTTTGCATCTCCTGTTCACTCTGTCGTTTCCGAACCAGTTAGTCGCTTTGAGAAATTCGAGTGAAGCATTCAGGAGACAGATATTCCGAGATGACAGATATCACTTGGTAGTTTCCACATGATCCCATTACAACCAGGATGGTTGACAACAATACAGTGTCTCACAATCAACTGATTCTGAACTGAACTGAACTCAACTCAACTGAACTGAGTTGAGTTGATTTGAGTTGTGATATGCAGGGTTGAGCTGAGCTGAGCTTAGATGAACTGATCTCAAATTAAGTAATTGGAGTTGATTTGAGTTGTGATATGCAGGGTTGAGCTGAGCGGAGCGGAGCTTACATTTGCATTCCCGAACTGCGCTGAGATGAATTGACCTGAAGTGAGTTGACTTGAAGTGAACTGATTCGGTCGGAACTGACAAGATGGAAGTGTTCAGAAAGGTGCAGCAGTTCAAGTCGACACACTTGATAGAAGCACACAAAGCTAGGGCGAATCGTTCAAAGGCACTGTGATAGGGGAAATGCACGGGAGTCAGGGAATAATTGCACACAGAACAATCAGGACTGAATGGATCCGAGAGATGACGAAGAGTGAAGGGATCTGCACCATACTATATTATACAACGTAGGACGAGAGGTAGAAGGCAGACATCTCTGGTCAGAGACGGCTAGCCTCTTCATGTCTTCCACTCTCAATGGCCACGTCTCACAGCCGTGAAGAAGGG
Organism: Trichobilharzia regenti; assembly: GCA_944472135.2. Taxonomy (NCBI): domain Eukaryota; kingdom Metazoa; phylum Platyhelminthes; class Trematoda; order Strigeidida; family Schistosomatidae; genus Trichobilharzia; species Trichobilharzia regenti. The sequence goes on along the minus strand of OX235270.1, from coordinate 88,040,919 downwards.
TGGAGTGAAGTGCTGCACAGTATGCACTTCGTTCGATGGATAGCCAGATATCACGCTTGAGCCAAAGATGATGTGATTTGGCAAATCCCAAACGAGCCTGTTATCTCCGTGCTGAGATTTCGTCATCAATCTGTCGATCAGGGCTGATGCAGCTTGACAAGTAAGTGAGGTGGTCAACACGCTCAACTATTTCACGTGTTATCCTTAAACTAGGAGTCGGTGCGAACCACTCCTGCAGAATCATCTTACATTTGACACTGCGAATCGCATACCGAAAATACTAAGATTTCTGCACAAGGTGTTGTTCACAAGACTCTGCATTTGGCCAGCGTCCTCACCTAGAAGGAATATTCGTCTTCCACACACTCGAAATCGACCACACTCTTCCCTGGTGACAAGCCAATCTGTCTCTAAGTCACCAAACTCAATCAGGCCGACTTTCATTCTCACACCTATGAGCAGATTGAATGAAGACTGTGACATTGGTCATCAATGATGGATTCCACTGACAGTTGTATCTACGCCCAACCACCTGATCTCCAATCGTAGACCTATGCAAACAGTGTAGGGATTCTTCTTATCTACAGACTGACTACTATTCACGTCAGATTCTCAAGCCTGAGAATGATGATTGTGAGAGGTGTCGATGATAATCCGTGTCGACTTGTCTTGTTAATCAATCGACCTGGGGTCTTGTTCACAGAGTCCTCTTGATTACCCATATCTTGAGAGGTTTCGACATCTGTTATCTCAGTTCAGGTGAACTGTCCTTGCCACCGTTTGCATCTCCTGTTCACTCTGTCGTTTCCGAACCAGTTAGTCGCTTTGAGAAATTCGAGTGAAGCATTCAGGAGACAGATATTCCGAGATGACAGATATCACTTGGTAGTTTCCACATGATCCCATTACAACCAGGATGGTTGACAACAATACAGTGTCTCACAATCAACTGATTCTGAACTGAACTGAACTCAACTCAACTGAACTGAGTTGAGTTGATTTGAGTTGTGATATGCAGGGTTGAGCTGAGCGGAGCGGAGCTTACATTTGCATTCCCGAACTGCGCTGAGATGAATTGACCTGAAGTGAGTTGACTTGAAGTGAACTGATTCGGTCGGAACTGACAAGATGGAAGTGTTCAGAAAGGTGCAGCAGTTCAAGTCGACACACTTGATAGAAGCACACAAAGCTAGGGCGAATCGTTCAAAGGCACTGTGATAGGGGAAATGCACGGGAGTCAGGGAATAATTGCACACAGAACAATCAGGACTGAATGGATCCGAGAGATGACGAAGAGTGAAGGGATCTGCACCATACTATATTATACAACGTAGGACGAGAGGTAGAAGGCAGACATCTCTGGTCAGAGACGGCTAGCCTCTTCATGTCTTCCACTCTCAATGGCCACGTCTCACAGCCGTGAAGAAGGGTGGAGTGAAGTGCTGCACAGTATGCACTTCGTTCGATGGATAGCCAGATATCACGCTTGAGCCAAAGATGATGTGATTTGGCAAATCCCAAACGAGCCTGTTATCTCCGTGCTGAGATTTCGTCATCAATCTGTCGATCAGGGCTGATGCAGCTTGACAAGTAAGTGAGGTGGTCAACACGCTCAACTATTTCACGTGTTATCCTTAAACTAGGAGTCGGTGCGAACCACTCCTGCAGAATCATCTTACATTTGACACTGCGAATCGCATACCGAAAATACTAAGATTTCTGCACAAGGTGTTGTTCACAAGACTCTGCATTTGGCCAGCGTCCTCACCTAGAAGGAATATTCGTCTTCCACACACTCGAAATCGACCACACTCTTCCCTGGTGACAAGCCAATCTGTCTCTAAGTCACCAAACTCAATCAGGCCGACTTTCATTCTCACACCTATGAGCAGATTGAATGAAGACTGTGACATTGGTCATCAATGATGGATTCCACTGACAGTTGTATCTACGCCCAACCACCTGATCTCCAATCGTAGACCTATGCAAACAGTGTAGGGATTCTTCTTATCTACAGACTGACTACTATTCACGTCAGATTCTCAAGCCTGAGAATGATGATTGTGAGAGGTGTCGATGATAATCCGTGTCGACTTGTCTTGTTAATCAATCGACCTGGGGTCTTGTTCACACAGTCCTCTTGATTACCCATATCTTGAGAGGTTTCGACATCTGTTATCTCAGTTCAGGTGAACTGTCCTTGCCACCGTTTGCATCTCCTGTTCACTCTGTCGTTTCCGAACCAGTTAGTCGCTTTGAGAAATTCGAGTGAAGCATTCAGGAGACAGATATTCCGAGATGACAGATATCACTTGGTAGTTTCCACATGATCCCATTACAACCAGGATGGTTGACAACAATACAGTGTCTCACAATCAACTGATTCTGAACTGAACTGAACTCAACTCAACTGAACTGAGTTGAGTTGATTTGAGTTGTGATATGCAGGGTTGAGCTGAGCGGAGCGGAGCTTACATTTGCATTCCCGAACTGCGCTGAGATGAATTGACCTGAAGTGAGTTGACTTGAAGTGAACTGATTCGGTCGGAACTGACAAGATGGAAGTGTTCAGAAAGGTGCAGCAGTTCAAGTCGACACACTTGATAGAAGCACACAAAGCTAGGGCGAATCGTTCAAAGGCACTGTGATAGGGGAAATGCACGGGAGTCAGGGAATAATTGCACACAGAACAATCAGGACTGAATGGATCCGAGAGATGACGAAGAGTGAAGGGATCTGCACCATACTATATTATACAACGTAGGACGAGAGGTAGAAGGCAGACATCTCTGGTCAGAGACGGCTAGCCTCTTCATGTCTTCCACTCTCAATGGCCACGTCTCACAGCCGTGAAGAAGGGTGGAGTGAAGTGCTGCACAGTATGCACTTCGTTCGATGGATAGCCAGATATCACGCTTGAGCCAAAGATGATGTGATTTGGCAAATCCCAAACGAGCCTGTTATCTCCGTGCTGAGATTTCGTCATCAATCTGTCGATCAGGGCTGATGCAGCTTGACAAGTAAGTGAGGTGGTCAACACGCTCAACTATTTCACGTGTTATCCTTAAACTAGGAGTCGGTGCGAACCACTCCTGCAGAATCATCTTACATTTGACACTGCGAATCGCATACCGAAAATACTAAGATTTCTGCACAAGGTGTTGTTCACAAGACTCTGCATTTGGCCAGCGTCCTCACCTAGAAGGAATATTCGTCTTCCACACACTCGAAATCGACCACACTCTTCCCTGGTGACAAGCCAATCTGTCTCTAAGTCACCAAACTCAATCAGGCCGACTTTCATTCTCACACCTATGAGCAGATTGAATGAAGACTGTGACATTGGTCATCAATGATGGATTCCACTGACAGTTGTATCTACGCCCAACCACCTGATCTCCAATCGTAGACCTATGCAAACAGTGTAGGGATTCTTCTTATCTACAGACTGACTACTATTCACGTCAGATTCTCAAGCCTGAGAATGATGATTGTGAGAGGTGTCGATGATAATCCGTGTCGACTTGTCTTGTTAATCAATCGACCTGGGGTCTTGTTCACACAGTCCTCTTGATTACCCATATCTTGAGAGGTTTCGACATCTGTTATCTCAGTTCAGGTGAACTGTCCTTGCCACCGTTTGCATCTCCTGTTCACTCTGTCGTTTCCGAACCAGTTAGTCGCTTTGAGAAATTCGAGTGAAGCATTCAGGAGACAGATATTCCGAGATGACAGATATCACTTGGTAGTTTCCACATGATCCCATTACAACCAGGATGGTTGACAACAATACAGTGTCTCACAATCAACTGATTCTGAACTGAACTGAACTCAACTCAACTGAACTGAGTTGAGTTGATTTGAGTTGTGATATGCAGGGTTGAGCTGAGCGGAGCGGAGCTTACATTTGCATTCCCGAACTGCGCTGAGATGAATTGACCTGAAGTGAGTTGACTTGAAGTGAACTGATTCGGTCGGAACTGACAAGATGGAAGTGTTCAGAAAGGTGCAGCAGTTCAAGTCGACACACTTGATAGAAGCACACAAAGCTAGGGCGAATCGTTCAAAGGCACTGTGATAGGGGAAATGCACGGGAGTCAGGGAATAATTGCACACAGAACAATCAGGACTGAATGGATCCGAGAGATGACGAAGAGTGAAGGGATCTGCACCATACTATATTATACAACGTAGGACGAGAGGTAGAAGGCAGACATCTCTGGTCAGAGACGGCTAGCCTCTTCATGTCTTCCACTCTCAATGGCCACGTCTCACAGCCGTGAAGAAGGGTGGAGTGAAGTGCTGCACAGTATGCACTTCGTTCGATGGATAGCCAGATATCACGCTTGAGCCAAAGATGATGTGATTTGGCAAATCCCAAACGAGCCTGTTATCTCCGTGCTGAGATTTCGTCATCAATCTGTCGATCAGGGCTGATGCAGCTTGACAAGTAAGTGAGGTGGTCAACACGCTCAACTATTTCACGTGTTATCCTTAAACTAGGAGTCGGTGCGAACCACTCCTGCAGAATCATCTTACATTTGACACTGCGAATCGCATACCGAAAATACTAAGATTTCTGCACAAGGTGTTGTTCACAAGACTCTGCATTTGGCCAGCGTCCTCACCTAGAAGGAATATTCGTCTTCCACACACTCGAAATCGACCACACTCTTCCCTGGTGACAAGCCAATCTGTCTCTAAGTCACCAAACTCAATCAGGCCGACTTTCATTCTCACACCTATGAGCAGATTGAATGAAGACTGTGACATTGGTCATCAATGATGGATTCCACTGACAGTTGTATCTACGCCCAACCACCTGATCTCCAATCGTAGACCTATGCAAACAGTGTAGGGATTCTTCTTATCTACAGACTGACTACTATTCACGTCAGATTCTCAAGCCTGAGAATGATGATTGTGAGAGGTGTCGATGATAATCCGTGTCGACTTGTCTTGTTAATCAATCGACCTGGGGTCTTGTTCACAGAGTCCTCTTGATTACCCATATCTTGAGAGGTTTCGACATCTGTTATCTCAGTTCAGGTGAACTGTCCTTGCCACCGTTTGCATCTCCTGTTCACTCTGTCGTTTCCGAACCAGTTAGTCGCTTTGAGAAATTCGAGTGAAGCATTCAGGAGACAGATATTCCGAGATGACAGATATCACTTGGTAGTTTCCACATGATCCCATTACAACCAGGATGGTTGACAACAATACAGTGTCTCACAATCAACTGATTCTGAACTTTATTCTTCCGAACTTTTTTCCCAATTTTTTTATTTCTGTTATTTTCTTTAGGCATTTTTTTTTGTTTTTTGCTTATTTCTTTTGTTTTTGCTTTTTGATTTGTTTTTTTTTGATGATTTTTCTCGATATCTTCTTTTCTCCTTTATTTTTTTATACATTCTTTTTGTTTAGCTGTAACCTTTTCAAATGTTTTCGTTCTTATCATTATTTTCCAACACCTGTCTTATTTACTGGATCTTTTTTCTGATATTTTGTAGAATGTTTTCCTTTTACCATGTCCGACTCTTTTTCTAGGAAATTGTGTGTCTGCTATCACTAGCTGTTGATATTTGTGGAATGAGACTGGCACATGTTTCAACTACACCCATAGATGCAACTTCCCATTTCTATCGATTGATTATCTCTCCTTAGCTAACATCGACACCTAGCTCTTCATTATTCACCATATTATATCAGATATCTTACAATGCAACCTTGATTTATACGGCTCTATTCTGGACTGTCAGTGCTAGGTTTTTTATTCTTTTTCTTTATTTGTCTGATTTTCTACTTTTTAGTAGGTTTTTGTTATGTGGCATTCATTTTAGTTTTCCTCTCAACTTTGGAATTAATAGCGTTGGTGCTGTTTTTTCTCATATTTTCTTTCATTTAGTCTGGTTTTTCCGTTATTATTATTATTGTCAATAATTTTTATTTTGATTATGACTGACTCCACAATTTATGTTTGTTTTTGATCGTTGTTTTTCTATCGCATTGGTTTATGTCGAATATTTGTGAGCATATGTAATGCTGTACTTATTGAATGAGAGTTGAAATCTAATCGAAGTGAATTTACCATATTAAATTGGTGTTGTACAAAATAATCTACAAATTATCGTCAATTATCCTGCCACATATATGAGTGGAAACAATATATCGGCTGGTATATTTTATACTCAACATGTTTAGTATAGCAGAAAGAACATTGTAATCAAAGTGATTTACGAAGTTATGTAAACATAGTTACGAAGTGCTTACGTTTCATGGGTTAAAATGTGTGCGACTTGATGAAATGAATATTTGAATAATATAGCTGAAAGTAATTATGTGATAATGACACAGTAAACTACTAAACAATCTAATGGTAGAATCAGGCGACTGCGAAACTCATACACTGATTAATGTTTAACTTCATGTTAATATGTTTATAATATTAACATTTCAATTACACTTTATTCATCGAGATGGGAATGAATGTGCTTACTTCTAAGCGACCACAATAGTAAGCGTTAGTTCGATGCGTCAATAATTAAAATCGATTTAACCATTATCTTCTACATGCTAGTGATTTTTTTTACCAACCAACTACACCTTAAGCAATAAAATCTCTTCATAATGTGTCAAAATGAATATCCCTCACACTTTTTGTTGATAACAGACGAAAACTAGTTAAAAAGATGTTGATGATGATATTGTTCAATTTATGAAACTGCATTCCATAAGATTTAATTCGCTAGTGAACTCAGGTGGCTTAATTCATTTATACGCTGACACATGAACAACTTTCCAACATTTCTATTATCCCTAATAACATTTTAATAATTTAACGGAGAAGTATGGTTCGATTTAGTGACATAAGAGACTCATATATATAAGGGGGAAAAGAACAAGAAGTTCAGCAAAGATATCTTTTCGGCGATTTTTATTCTCAAAAGCTGTACAATCGCATTCGTATACACTAGTTTACATGGATACAATTATTATTTATTTAATTCCACATAGTAACGAAGGAGACAATAGTTTTCAACTTGGATAGAAGATTACATAGGATTAGAAAACAGTTACAACGTATGCAAACTTGATATCTGATAACTGGAGAAATAACTTTATAGGTGAATAAAAGATGACAATTATTTTCAACTTGATATGAATTACAAGAGGCTTAGAAACAAAAATTACGCAAGGATAGAACGAATTACAGGTGTGAACAAAATGAGCACGGGAACAAATTGAAATCAAAATTTTCAAATGGAAATGTAACTCATATGTATTTTATCGGTCAGTTTGAAAGTATTCAGTTATATATATATATATATATATATATATATATATATACAACTGGAACTAATAAAATATCTTAATGCCTGCAAAAGGGACAATGATTATCAGATCACGTGAAAAATTGGGATGTACTTAACCTGAATAGAAGTCACGCTCTCTCCAAACACTGAGCTGTTCAGCTCGGCTACGAACGCGGAAACAGCCGCTTGGTTTTCAGATGATTTCTATCTCTCTACTAGTGGTTGATATAGTGTTAATCATCAAATCGTATCAACCAGTTATGTATACTATCATGATTTATGCATCACGGTTAGCACCATAGAATTAATCCCACTATTATTATTGTAGTTATTTCTACTTTTGTTTCTTCTTTCCATCTTTTTATTAACTCTAACTAGTTGCCCAGCTTAATGACACATCATCATTTTACTGGCGTTGCTTTACGTTATATACGTGTACGTGGTGCTATGTATTTTAGAGTAATCTGATGGAATTAGATCTTAATAATAATAATTAGCTTGATTCCATAAACACTACTGTTCTAGTTTCATGCAGCTAGATGACGTATAGAGCACAAACAACTGATAAGAACCATATTATTTTCAGCAGTATACGTGTCTCTGCATGCCTCAGAGACTTGACCAAAAGCATCATCGATAGCTGTCCTTCACTTGATTCGTGGGATCAGGTGGCTAGAAATTATGAGCAATGAGGAATTCTGGTGGCATACCAGCTAAAAACCAATTACTTAAAAAAGTATTTAAAAGGTTCAGTACAGATGTATTGGGCACTAACTGAGAAGACTTTCAAGTGGCATCACACGACAGGTGGACCTCCCAGTGGAATCAGTAGGGGAAGTGTCAAGTTAGACGTTTGACAGTGATGTAGGAAAATGTATCGGGGGGATGAATGCTGACAAAAAGTCTCGGAGCCAACTGTACTTGATGTTAGTGAGTGGTTTACAAAGGATATGTGCCAGTACACTGAAGCCTCATGATCCACTGGAAACTCAAGGAACAAATAATACTAATTTTTCTGCATTTTGCAATGAGATTCCTTAATATTATATATATGTTTACTCACTAGATATAAGTAGTTTGAAATAAAAGTAAAAATTATTCGAATCTAATATCACTTGTATTTCATTTGTTAGTCCAAATGACCGACGACCAATGAACAAGTTTAACTGTTAATTATCTTAAGTGCTTAATTTATTCATACTTTTCGAGAGAGAGAGAGATAATATAGTACTTGTTACAATTATTATAATTAGTTATCCCATGAGGATTTGTTTCTGCTTTCTTGATATTCTTTATGCACAAACATAGGCACAATAAAAAAGTGCTAGGCTATTTGACCCCATTCGACAATATATTAACTGAAAGTAAATGTGTGTACTGTGTTTTCCAGAAGTATTTTCAGAGAACTATGTTTGATTCATGAATGTGACCTATTTTCTTACTATGGAAAACATTATAATAAATGGTGTATATGCTTAAAAATAAAGAAAGCAACAGCGATTTTTTTATTTTATGAAAAAGCAAATATACTTGGAATAATTAACTAAATTAGTTAGTATAAATGTGTGTATAGGAACGTTTGGCTAAATAGATTACAGTACGCAGTGACCCAATACTCTTTTTTTTTAATGTAATTTTTTCTGCAATATTTTTTGTATATTTCTTTGCGTACATCTACATATAGCCTCATAATTTCTGGGTAGGCTATATATATATATATTGAACTTGCTTATTTATACAGTACTAAAGTACAAATTGTATCTTCTAGCTCACAGTAAAATGAGAATCTCTTTCATTGTACATACATTAAAAATGATGAATTAATAAATATTGACATAAATTAAACTTACCGATATTCGGCTTACAGATTACTCCATCAATTCCTCTATGATACAGCTAAATTCTGTTCGTATACATTCAGCTCTAACTGGAAAATACCAAAGTATAAATAAGTGATTAGTTTCACTGATATTTGAAGTGATTTCGATAGCGAACTTAGGTAAATTTAAACAACTGACACTTAGCTATTGTATCATTGAGAAATAAACCAAGAGTCTTAGGACATGAATTTTAAGGCCTTATAGGAGATAATTTCTTGAATTCATTGAATTGCAGCCAAGCTATATCACTCGTACTACGAGGAAAACTGAAATTAATAGACTTTGTATAACGCTAAAATTCACTGCACTATGCTTCTGCAAACTAGCTTACCGATTTCTTAGAATGGTATTATTCAAATTGATTTCGAAGTTTATCAAATTCATTATCTACAAACTATGCTGCTTGAGGTGAAAATTTACCACACTTTCTTTTAGATACCCATTATACTCAGGTTGCACTGTGAGATATCAATGATACTGTAAACAGTAATTAGGAAGGCAGGTCAAATAACTATATATGAATTCGCATCTGGTGTTGTTTAATTTGAAAATGGTGAATTTGACCTGGCTAATAGGTTCTACAGGTTAGTGTGAGTAGTATTCAACTGCTTACATCAATCAGTTTTTGTATTTTTGAAAATGATGGCTTTTTGGTGTGGATTATTGAGTTAATATTGGATTTTATCAACTTTTCTGCCTAAAGAGATTATGCATACACACCAGTCAGATTAAAAAAACAAGTAAAGGTCACCAAAAAGAAAGTGCTTACTTTACCTTTTAATAAGGTCACATTATTTCCAAGAAGAATTAGTAAACAGACAATAATCAAGTGACTAAATATTTACAGAGCTAAACTACTTGAAAAATCTAGGCGTAGTGCTAGAGAAAATATTGTGAAGAAAAATGTGTTCCTAGAAGTATTTGGCGGACGTTTATTCAAAAAGGCACACTATGTATGCATAGATATATGTGTGTGTAGACAGTGCATGCATATCCAAAAGTGCGTCTTTGTTTTCACTTTAGAAGTCTTGAATGATGCTTCTTTTAGTGAGAAACACTTAAATACTCATCAAAAGAACCCCAGTATTTTAAAAGATATCCTGTACACATTTGATTATTTTATTTCCAAGGATTTTTGACACTTACTGAAAACGTCTAGTATTTGGCTAATTCTCTCCCACTACAGTTTCTCTCCGTTTCTTGATTAAATTTTGTTGTTTCAACACTCTTGACTGCTTTACTTCCACTGTTTCCGTCCTTGTTATTACTTTTTCAGTGAAAGTAGTGATATGAAGTATTTTAAATCATTAGAAGGACATAAAAAATCGATTGTGAATGAATAGTAGTCATAAATATATATAAACGCCAGTATGAATTAAGTGATTTCAATGCCTCATTCGACAGTCTGATCCCGACTGCTTAAAAGATGCAGCTTCTTTTCTGCGGTTTTTTAAAAGAGTAACCTTTATTCACTTTTTTATGTAACCAGACAGCTAGACAATTGTGAATTACACAATTAATAAATACAAGTGGGTGATACCTTAGAAATGCTTGGCAGAAATCCATTTGAGAAAATTAAAACAATTAGTCCCTTTGATAAATTTGAATAAGGCATTAAGAAGACAAATTTCGCGAGATGATATCATTTCGTAGTTTCTTTACAACCGCTTTACAACTAACATGGTTAACAATGATAAAATAAAGTTCATGAAATTTACTCAGTTAAATAAAAACAAAAGTACATACTAATGACCAATCATATTAAGATAGGTCATGCAGTCCAGGGTAGGCGAAGATTGAAGTCTATTGATTTTTGTATACACAGTTTAGGCCGTATGTGATTAATCCAAAGTGCTTCCATCACCTTCAATAACCTTGAAGTAGAGTTATGTGAAATAATCGTGAAACAGTCATTAATATTGATTTTGTGACCAGACATTAATAAGTGTTTTGCAATGGATGATGCTGGATTTCTATTAAGATTAATCGCGTTGGGATTTTCGATATGGTTTACTAGCCATTTTGGAATATGTTCTTTTCGACGACATTGGAACATTCTGTTAGTTCTACCTATATAGGTGTCACCGCAGCTGCAGGTGAACTTGTAGATACAGTTTTAAGTAGAGTCCACAGAATTTCGTCCTTTAATCGTAGGTACAGGGATCGAAAATGTTCGGTAAGTGAGAAAAAGAGATGCGGCGTACGCACATTCTACGCCGCACCTCTTTTTCTCACTTACCGAACATTTTCGATCCCTGTACCTACGATTAAAGGACGAAATTCTGTGGACTCTACTTAAAACTGTATCTACAAGTTCACCTGCAGCTGCGGTGACACCTATATAGGTAGAACTAACAGAATGTTCCAATGTCGTCGAAAAGAACATATTCCAAAATGGCTAGTAAACCATATCGAAAATCCCAACGCGATTAATCTTAATAGAAATCCAGCATCATCCATTGCAAAACACTTATTAATGTCTGGTCACAAAATCAATATTAATGACTGTTTCACGATTATTTCACATAACTCTACTTCAAGGTTATTGAAGGTGATGGAAGCACTTTGGATTAATCACATACGGCCTAAACTGTGTATACAAAAATCAATAGACTTCAATCTTCGCCTACCCTGGACTGCATGACCTATCTTAATATGATTGGTCATTAGTATGTACTTTTGTTTTTATTTAACTGAGTAAATTTCATGAACTTTATTTTATCATTGTTAACCATGTTAGTTGTAAAGCGGTTGTAAAGAAACTACGAAATGATATCATCTCGCGAAATTTGTCTTCTTAATGCCTTATTCAAAGAAATCCATTTACCTCTGAAATTGTGAGATAGCATGTGTTTTTAGCTGAAGTCGAGTAAATTCACATTCTGCTGCATTATACCAAAAACTGTAAGACCTAATTGAGCTACACCTGTAGAATAAAACAGGTTAAGAAAAGGCAAAGTAGAATGTTTTCATGTTGTTATGAAAACATCCTCATCATTCAGGGTACAATAAGTAGACGTGAATTCTGACTCAGAAAATAATGGGGATATTCCAGTTGCGTCCAAATATGTACACATTGAACTGATCAGTATACATTGATAGTGATTTTGATTTTGCATCTAGATTACTATTACAGTTCAGCTCTGATATAAATGCATTGTCATGTTTTTGTACTTTTCGAAGAACTCTAATCCCATTTCCCTACTTTGTTGTAGGATTTTACCAATGTTTTCTAACGTAAACTTCACTTTACTTGTATTCAGAGACGCCTTTTTGAAGTCTTGTCTTTCATATCGTCTTACAAAAAGGTGTAATGTGCTTTAACAGATTTACCCAGAGACGTTAACTGGATGTGAAGGAAGGTTATTCAATGCGAAATTAATTTTAATGTGCATGAAAAAATATTATTTAGCCATAGCATTTAAAACTTTTCGAAATCTCAACAGTCAGAAGAAATCATTTTATATAGACAGGTAATAATTACTCATTACATAAAATGACGTATTCATTATATCAATTGAAACCACCGGTCTGTTGAATTTGAAGATTCGACTGAATAAAGTTGATAAAGGACAAATCAGGAATGTACGTCGTTGTTATAAGGATGAACTAATCCATCTTCTTGTGAGTCGGTGGCATAGTGCTTAGGACGCTCGCCGACCATTCACATGGTCCGGGGTTCAAACCCCGGCCGACGCACTGTCTAACCTCACCAAGCCAGAAATAATGCTGGTGAAGAGGAAAAGTTGGGTATGAGGCTAGCAACCCCATCCTGTAAAATAAATACTGCTACAGAAACTTTAAGCCACCAGCTTGAGGCCCTACGTTACACTGGGGAACGTGAAGGAAAAAAATCCATCTTTTCAAGCATTTGGTCTACCTGTAGGACCAGTTTTGTTCCGCTTGTTTAAAAATCTTGGCCACATATTTATTAATAAACATCACAGAAATCTAGAAATCCTGTGTCCTTCTATTTATACTTTGCCTCCGAAAGAGACTTAAACTCTGTTATCACCGCTCCACACCCTACACTGTTATTCCCTAGGCTGCTCAGTTGCACTAGACACATCGATGGGAATATTAAAAGCTTTCACTAGAAATTAATAACCTTCAAATAGACTGAATACCCTGATTCTGTAGCCTAATGAACTACTTTATGGAGTTCTAAGTGGATTTAATGAATCTAAGTATCTAAGAAGTTCCAAGTATCTGGATATATATGTATTTGGTGCAATCTATTAAGAATCTATTTTCAGCTTTTAAAGGTCAGCAATATAGACAGATGTCAAAGTCAGAATCGGAAAGGCAAGATACGCCTTCATCAACCTGAAACCAGTTTGGAATTACCCTACACTCAGCATAAAGACCAAGATTCTCACTTTCAACACCACAGTCAAGTCGGTCCTTCTATATGGATAATAAACTTGCCCTGCGTGTAACAAAACGGATTTCCATCAACAGCCGCCTTCGCTCGATTTTGAAGATCAAGTGGCCAACAAGGAAGAATTAGTGGAAAGAAACTCTGAGAAGAAACCAACCAAGTTTCTATTGCTCAACAAATATGCAGGAGATAAATAGAGATGGATCAGGCATACATTGAGGAGACCGTCGAAAGACATCTCGCGCAATGCAGGTCATAGCTCAAGTGGAAACCTAATTGGTCGTCAGTGGGAGGGTGACATTGAAGGGGTCGTATAAGGAAGTGATGAGAGAGTTTGGGCAATCATGGATACAACTGAAGAGGCTGGAAGAAAACAAGAAAGTGGAGATGTATTGTTGAATCCCTATACTCCACTTTGAACCCAAGGGAACAATAATAATAATAATATTAATAGATCAATGCTTCCGAAAACTTCCATACTACATATACTTTTGGTGCGTCAAAAAAAACTATTTATAAATATAGGTTCACTATCGTGAAAAAGCTGTGTGAAAACTCTTAGTCGACTTACGTTAAACTCAACATGTATCAAGCTGTGTGTTAACGGTTTTTCACTTAACTGAAAGAATTATACATCTTCAATAGAGTGAAACCATAACTTCCTCATACTTCCCAACAATTTGCAAAGTAATTCATTATTCCGTAAAATTAAAAGTAAGACAGTGAAAAATATATGTAATACATAAAGCATAAAAATTAACTTTTGTTATAATTAGTTGAAAATGTAACCTTTTCGACTGTCTGTATGTTGCGCATTGTGTAGAAGCTTAACACTAGCATATTCTACCTAAAGTTACTTCAAGTTGAAGATATTAATACATATATATTTCAAGGAATGAATCCAGAAAATATAATACAGAATATACTGTTAAATAATAAATGAATTATATGATTTTCCCATATTTACCTACCAAAATAGTGAAGTGAGAAAAAAGAAGAAAATGGGGAAAAACAGTTGTGTTCTTTTAAAAAGCGTGAGATACTACACATCATTGGTAAATGAACTAAAAGTGACCAGTTGGACAGTAAAAGAACTCTTCAGAATTAATACTATCTCTTTATTGTGAGTGACACCGACTAGATAATCCTTAAAGTGGGATTCATTAATATGACAAGATCATAACTCCATTTCCTTCAGGACTTAAGTGATCTGAAAACTTAACACTGTTGCTGCGAAACAAAGAGGATAGTAACCGCATTTGTTCTTAAAACTAAGGCTGTAAAGAAAATAAAACACATAGTTCTTCAGTGAAGAGGCCCTTCTCGACAAATTCATTTTCTTTAGATGTACAACAAACAAAACAAGAACCAATCGCCCAACAAATATGCAGGAGAAAGTGGAGATGTATCAGACACTCGCTGAGGAGACCACTGGGTGACATCGCCCGTCAAGCCCTCGAGTGGAACCCGAAAGGGAAGCGGCGTGTGGGACGTCCAAGAGTAACATGGAGGAGATCGTCTGAAGAGGAGTTGAAACAGTATGGACTAACACGGATGCAGGTGAAAAGTACAGCAGAAGACAGAAGCAAGTGGAGACATGCAGCTGAAGCCCTATGTTCCACTAGGAACCCAAAGGAGTAATGATAATAATAATAATACAATCTCATTTGTTTACAATTTCTTTTAATGAGACAGGGTAGTAACGAAATTGGTGACCTGTCACAATCCCAGTTGTTAATATTAGTCAATGCATAAAAGGATTTGAATAAGTGAATCAGATTTACGTAATTGGATGAAAAATTTATTGAATGATTTGTAATCAGGATGCACATAGAAACAAAGGGTAATATGGAATTTTTTAACAGTCTCAAAGAAACATGTGTTATAAGTAGTTAGTAAAACAAACCAACAGTAGAAATCAATCTTGTTGATCCCGTTGTAGTAGAAGTGGTTGAGTAAATTATTTTAGTGTGTATAAGTCCGATTTATCTAACTGAATGGCTAAAGCTTCAGCGGTGCAAAAGAAAAATAAAAGTATTGCCTTTGGCAGGCTATCCTTCACATTGTAGATTACTTTGAAAGAGGTGTTTGTTGACATGGAATGACCATAGTTGACAAGGTGTTCGATTTTCGCACTCCTTATAGAGCCACTACTGCCCTTCTGCAACCGTGATAGAAAGTCTTCTTGAAGCCTCAGAGACAGGATACGTGTCAAACGACCAATATACTTGGCTCATCAGGAACAATTGAACTGATTTAAGCACACAGAATTGGCCAAATGCTAGATCTTGTCCGTAAGTCTTCTACAGACCATAGGACCGCTGGAGAACACTGTTCCTCGCGTTGCTGAGATTTCTTCTCAAATATGATGAAGTTCTTCTCCTAAGCATACTGCATGTTAGGTCCCCCTTGTAATCCAGGTTCATGTGAAATTTCTTTTTTAAGACAATTATTTTTCGTCCGTCTGAACATTTGGTTTCATATTCTTAGTGGGTATCCATTTCGGATGAAGCTGTCTTTCAGAGGATCCCGTTCTGCTTCTGATAAACTTATTCAACTCCTTTTATGCATCGACTAATATTAACAACTAGGATTGTGACAGGTCATCAATTTCGTTACTACCCTGTCTCATTAAAGAAATTGTAAACAAATGAGATTGCACATCTAAAGAAAATGAATTTGTCGAGAAGGGCCTTTTCACTGAAGAACTATGTATTTTGTTTTCACAACTTTAAATGAAGTTGACTGATGTATCGTGACTAGCAGTGGAATCCAGAGTGCGCATTTCGTCCTGTTTAGGGCTCGTCACTGGATGTGCCTGCATTGCGCAGTGAGCGATGATCTCCCACGACTAAGGCTCGGACTCAGTGCCCATAGTTTTAAGCACCAAAGCGTTATCCACTAGTTCCATATTAGTTTGTTTATTAGATGTATCACACAGTGAAACGTATTATTTACTGGATGATGTTTCGAACAAAATTTATTGTTCATAATCACATCAATTGTAATCACACGACTTTGAAACTTGAGTTTTATAGTTTTCTTTGTCTTCTCCTATTTGTCGTGGTAGGGGTAGTAGAATTTTCCAGATATCTGGAACAGGCGTTGAATCACTCCTATTACATGTATTTGCAGTCGATCCAATAAACAAAGCTTCTGTTATCAATCTCTCCCCATACCCTGTGACATTAGATTTTAAAACTGTCATCCTATCCCATGTTATTGTATGGTTGTGTGTAACTGCATGTAGTGCTATAGCTGAACTATTCTGTAGGTTTCTTATTTCATTCGGGTCAACCAA
This sequence comes from Trichobilharzia regenti, assembly GCA_944472135.2. Classification (NCBI taxonomy): domain Eukaryota; kingdom Metazoa; phylum Platyhelminthes; class Trematoda; order Strigeidida; family Schistosomatidae; genus Trichobilharzia; species Trichobilharzia regenti. The sequence continues at coordinate 88,024,044 of OX235270.1, read as the reverse complement.
TCTACATTTTGCTAGGTCTTTATGTTCAGCTAGTTTGACTGCACCTGTTCTACCAGTTTGACCTATGTATTTGACCTCACAATCATTCCAGCAGGGTATTAGATAAACTAAATTGTTTTGTTTTAAAGACTCCACACGATCCTTTAACCGATAAAGCCTGTTTCTAATTGAGTTTGTGGATTTGAATGCCACTTTTATTCCTGCTAGAATTGTTAAGAATTCTGCGTAAGGTATCCGGGGTTCCTTCCTTGGGTGGAATTACTACTGATGATGTCGGTGTTGTCTTGCATGTATTTGACATGCATGTCGTCATTAACATTATTATTATCACTATCACTACTATCATTATTTATTTTATTTTTACATTTCCCTACATATTTCCTGACTAATTTATCCTGGTAGTTATTAAGTTTCAAGGCTTCTCTTATATGCCTCACTTCCTGTTTTAGATTTTCCTTGGTACTACTTAGTCTTTGTACTCTAGTACTTAAACATTTCACCAATCCTATTTTCATTGACATTGGATGGGATGATCGGAAATCCAAATTTTGGTTTGATTGTATAGGTTTCCTATAAACACTAGTGTTTAACTTCCAATCTTCTTTTCTTTTACATTTTACATTTGTGTTTGGTTATCACAGTTTCAATTAGTCAAGTTCAGGTCAGTATTCCTTTACCTTCATCAGCTATTTTCAATTAAATCAAGCTCTTATCCAAGATACTTCTAAAACCGTGAGGCTACCACTGAAGAAAGTATCTTGAATTAGATGGGAAGAAAACCAGTGATACTTGTATTCTAAACTTGTCTATTTCTGAAACGTTCGCAGGAAATTTGCGTTTTTCTTATTTCACAAAGTCTGAAGATCGTCTCCCAATCTAATTAGTTACCATAATACTGGTAAAAAAAACTCCACTTTTGAATGAGGTGAGTTTTCTGAAAACGTTTCAGTGACCTGGCGAAACAGATGATTGAGCTTAATTATGAAGTAAGGTATTTGATCGAACAACATTAATACTAATCAGACGTTAATCAACTTCCACCTACTAGAGGTTGTCTATGTTTGTAATGAAAAGACAATCAAGAATATGTATCAGAGGAATAACCACCGCTTTTCACCTGATAAAAGTACCATCTCTTTGTTGCTATAGGCGAAGAATTCACTCTGTGAAAAATAGTACTAATGAGTGCAGATGAAGTGTCTTTACTTGGCAAATTACAATGAGCAGTGATAAATATTACAGTTCTGTAGTTTTCACAAACAACATCTACTCGCTTCATTCCAGAGAATGAGTCCTTTAGTTACTGTCGAATTTTCAGTTATCTTCTGTATTTTCGCCACGTATATTTCGACTTTCTCCCCAGCAACTTTATCAGCTGAACTTCATGTGATATAGTTTTTCTGGAGATGACGTGGTCTTCACTACTTTTGTTTCCCTTAATAAATTTGAATCAGAGTCTTTCAGGCTATAGAAAAAATAAGCATTTTACAAACTAATTTTTTTAATTTTAATTTTATTTTTGATTACAGCTTAATTCCACATTGTATTTTCAGTACAAGTATGGAATTCTCAGCATACGATATATGCAGCCCAAATTTTGCAGGCTGACCATTGTTGTCAATTGTGCGTCGGCAGGGGATAGAACCCTGGACCATGCGCATGGTCGGCGAGAGCCCTAACCACTGTGCCACCGGTGAAAGGTTCATAACCTGGATTGCGATACATAACAGGAATGTTCATGAGGATGATTCCGTATTATTGTAATGGCATCATTTTACCAGAAGATCTAATTTCAGAAACATGAAAATTAAATTATTTAGAAATTAAAAGCACCATTTCTAGCACTAAACTAATAAATAATATATATATATATACACGGATCAACTTATTAGTATAAACCAATACATTACAAGTAAATGAAACATTTCTGTTCAATATTCCTATGCAAAACACTGCACTAGACTACTGGGAAATCTAAATAAAGCTATAAAAAAAATACAACATGCCGTTTTCACCTTGAATAAAATAACAACTGAGCTCAGTTATGATTGCATGTAAAAGTGCAATGAAAAATCTCATCTTCTATGATTTTGATTACATGTACATATTTCATTTGGAATCTACGTTTTTCAAATAAATTGTATCTTCAAAGAAAGGTATATTTATAATTTTGATCTCTAAAGGGTCGCTTTGATCTTCAGTTTGCAATGCAAACTTCCATGCACCATTTTAAGATACCAAAATATTGACTGGTAAGTAGGCAAAGTCGTTTTAAATTCTGTTACACGGCTGTCATGTTACTATGGGTTACCAAAAAAGCATTATTGAGATTATTTCACAGTGCAGTATGTCACAGTGAAAATGATAAAAGTTAGGTGCTAATGAGGACTTACATTAAGAAGAGGAAGGCATCTTCATACCAACTGCTAAGTAAAATTCCAGATAAAATACTCATCAGAATGGATTTCCTTCGTCATCTTATTTTTATCACAGCGATATACTCTGAAAAACGGAAAATAAGTCTAAGAGATTTTGTTTTATATTAAGAATAGAATTTCCAGGACTATGCTGTGATAGAAACTTAGTATTTTGGAGTAAATACATGCATATATGTCAAATCATCGTTAATTTCACTTATCTATGCGCTTATCCTGTATTCTGTCAAAAGTCATAATTTGAAACAATAGAGAAAATTTGTAGCTGAGGTGGTTGGTTTTGTTTCGGTTTCCATTCTCTGCGCTCAAATTAAAGCTTGGGCTGAAAATATTGTCTAGAAGGATAATAAAAGCTCCACAATTAAATCAGCCAGCTCATAGAACGCAAAAAAGTCAAAAGCCATCATACATAATTGTTTAATAGATACGACAGAAAAATATCTAATCGAAGAGAAAACCTTAATGTTTATTGAACAAATAAAATACCTTGTTTACCACTCAACAACTAAGTAGTCCTCGTGAAACATTTTTCGCAGCATTTTTTTTCCTTCACGTTCCAAGTGGAAGCTTCTGTAGCAGCGTTTATTTTTACAGGATGGGGTTGCTAGCCTCATGCCTAACCTTCTCTCTTTACCAGCTTTATTACTGGCTTAGTGGAGTAGAGGAGTGCGTCGGCCATGGATCGAACCCTGGACCATGTGCATAGTCGGCGAGCGTCCTAATCGCTATGCCACCGATGCAGTAGGTAACAAGTAATAAAATTCAATGAAAAGAATTTCAGGAATTCATGAATATACCTCTAGACCTGTGGAACCTCAAGGAAATAACTAACAGTGGTAATGTAACACTTTTCACAGAAAAAACTGCAACTTTGTAGCGTGCACATGTCCGCTTACTTCATCTCTCGATTTTGTGTACAAAACTAACAACAAGGCTTATTAAAATATGGATTTATAGTTACATTTTCATAGTTTTCGTCCTAATAGCCATAATCGGGCACCCGTCAAAACTCTGTTTTATAGATTCAGGGAAATATGCTCTGCAGAAAACCTTAAGGAAAATTTCCGATTCTCGAAAGGTTATTGAAAGACAGCGGTTACCCTGGGAAATCCGTCAACAACTACGGAAGATGTGAAGGCTCAAATGCTAAGCAAATCACTACGGGGAAATGCCTCCCTTCATTCAACTTGATTTTAAGGATGATAACATTGCAGGGATAGTCAGACGATGACTGAATACCTGACTAGCCTTGACCTATCCTGTAGCTAAGTTGGTTTTCGTTTATAGGACAGCAAAGTGTTCGGTGGAATCAAAAGTCTACAGATGCCCTTCTCATGTTGATTTTATGTATACAAAATTACATGTATCTGTAGTAGCGGTCACATTGGGAGAACAGAAAGAAGGGAACAATTACGATTTTCAGAAGGTGTACCAAAGGGCATACATTTCAAGGGAACAAAGGCTTACAGTAGTGCCATCGCCATACGTATGATGCACTCCTGGCATAGGTCATGTTATTGATGTGGTTGTGTTCTCTGAGCTGGATGGTTAATTTGCGAAGCTTTCATCACCCTACTGGGTGACACAACCACATCAAAATCATCCACCTGAGCTACACATCTTCTCTATCATATCTATAGGTCATGTTACTTTGTTGCTCATTTCTCCTCCACTTAGTACTACAATTGTGTATAGGTGCAAGCGAATGCATTTACAAAGAAAAATAAAGCATCATACTAAAAAGAGAAAAATCAGACATTTGGAAATTAAACAGATACATTACGTTCACACAGTCGTTGCATACTGCTCCATGGAATACAGGAGAAATGAAATCAGCAGTATTTAAATATTTATCGAAGATCCAAGTTATTAGTATTCCCTTGGACTCAGAACGGAAAACAGGGGTTCAGCAGCACATCCCCACTTTGCCCTGTTCTCTGCAGTCCTTTCTATCTGTTCAAAGTTTCCCATAAGCGTTCATTTCTTCACTATATGACCTCCTCTATATCACCCTCGGACCCTTTTCCCATTCATCGTTTCCTATCGGCTTCTATTCGAGGGCCTGCCTAATGTGTGATGTTACCTAATGGTCTCCTCATCGTGTACCAGATCCATTCATCCCACTTTCTTCCGCATATTTCTTGAGCAATAGGTTTGTGATTGGTTCGTTCCTATAGTTTCTTGCTACCAATTCTTTCTGACCATTTGATCTTTGATAAGGAGCAAAGGCAGCTGTTGATAAAGGTCAGCTGTAGTCTGTTTGAATTGCTTTACATGATGCAACAAGTTTCTGATATATATAGAAGAAACGACTTAACACTTGTGTTGAAAATCCTAATTTTGCTGTTTATGCTGCATAGTGCAGAAGATTTACGAACTGATTTCAGAGCGATAAATATCTGTCTTGTCTTTCCGATTTTGGTTGTGATGTCCTCATCCATGCCTCCACCTGTAGATGAAATGATGCTTCTTGGATAAGTCAAGTAAGTGACTTCTTTTAAATTTAATCTATTTAAACTGATTGATGCCTTTTGTTGTTGTTGTTAATTGGTTGGTTATCTGTGTCACCTCCGTCATCCATATGTTAATTTGAAATCCTCTTTTTTCTGCTTTTTCTGCCAACTTGTTGGTTTTCCCTAGTAAGCCTTCAAATTTATGTGACATAGGACATATATTGTCCAAGAGGTTCAGATCATCTGGAGTTTTCATAAAGATTCAATGTAGTCCTGTCCTCTCGCTCTCCAAATTCTTCTGCCTAATTCAGTTCGCCACAATTAGGAGTATCATCAGTTATATGGTGAGCTTTATGAGGATCTTTACCATCAAATTTAACAAACTGATCAAGTATATATCTACACATTTTCAGATGGGTAATAAGTCACTCATTCAGTACTGTAACCCATAGTGATGCCACGTTTCAATAGGGATAAAGGTTACAACACAAGCATGAGTAAGTGATGGTAAATGATAGCTATATATGGTAATTATTTTAGAGTTATGTATATCAGTATTCGGCATTCTTTGATTCTGGCTGTCCAATACTAAATGTAGCAAATGATTATTCCATTGAACTCGTATCAGTAACCTCACTACCGTTTATGTTATCTGAAAATTCTTAACAGTTACACCTTACAATAAAAAAAGTCTCACATTAACTTCTAATCAGTTTACGCTCCTATCTTACTCTTCTGTTCTGAAGCAGAATTGGATAAACCCATCTAGACAGCTTGCAAAATGAAATGTGAACAGCTCAAAAAGATAATCAATAAATCTTGATGAAATGCTGTCAAATTAGTAGCTTAGTATTTGAAAATTATCCATCACCGATGTAATCATCCGACTAGCCAGCGAAATACTTACATTTTCATGTGTTTCGAAATGATGACTGTTCATAATTCCCACGCTTTATTTCGCCTACAATGAACACTGAAATGGAAACTAATCATTCATGATTAAAAATCAATAAAGTAAAATGAAGCAAAGTCATCAAGTAGAAAATTATTCTGCAAAATCAGGTCTATGAAGACTTTTCGAAATGAATTAAATACATTTTTTTTATTGAAAAGGTGAAAAAATTGTCACCTGGCATTCATCCAATTAAACGTTTACCCATAACCGTCTTTTGTTTCGTCTTATTTACTCACATTTAATGATAAGTCCATTTAATTTGTCATGCTTGAATTTTCAGAGAACATTTTAACTTGTTCGACTGTTTTTATGAATGCATCAGTCTGCTGAACACATCCAAAGTGAACTGTTCGTGAAGAAAAAAAGCTTCGCTTTAAGCATAATAGTATCGGAAAAACAAAGAAATTGCAATCTATGGACTACTGAAATCATTGAAATAAATGCGGCATCAAAGTTGAAATGTCCACTTAATAGTTTACCTGCTTATTATTATTTTTTCCTTTAATTCCTAGAGGAACACAGGGCTTCAGCTGCGCGTCTCCATTGCCTTTGGTTCTCTGCCAACGTTTCCACCCCACTCCAAGTCTGCCCACACGCTTTCATCTTCTCTTCACATTATCTCCTCCAAGCCACGCTTGGACTGACGACCAACTCGCCGCTTCCCTTACGAGTCCCACTCGAGGGCTTGTCTAGTGATGTCACTTGGTGGTTTCCTCAGTGTATGGCCATTCCATCTCCATTTCTTCCTTCCTATTTGTTTCGCAATCGGTTCCTCGTTGGTTCGCTCCCAGAGATCTTTGTTGCTGATCTTTTCTGGCCGGCCATCTGATCTTGAGTATTGAGCAAAGACAACTGTTGATGAATGTCTGAAGTTTGTCTGAGATGCCCTTTATAACGCGCCAAGTCTCTGATCCGTATATTAGCACTGACTGACTTCATATTGGAGTTGAAAATCCGGATCTTGTTTCTCATACTGAGTGCTGTCGATCTCCACACAGACTTGAGAGTAATGAAAGCTTGTCTTGCTTTTCCGATTCTGGCTTTGATATCCTCGTCAGTTACGTACGGCTGTTGTTGAAACGATGCTTCCCAGGTAGGTGAAGGAGGTTGTTTCTTTCAGGTTCCTCCCATTTATGCTGACTGTCGTTTGTTGTTGTCGCTGTGGCTGTTGATGTTGGCCAGGTATCTTCATCACCTCTGTTTTATCTATGTTCACTTGAATTCCTATCTTTGTTGCTTCTTCTGCCAGATTGTTGCTTTTGGCTTGCATATCTTCCAGTTTGTGGGAAATCACACATATATCATCGGCGAAGTCCATATCCTCCATTACTTGATTAGTTCAACTGAATTTCAAAAAGATGGTGATGAATACTCTCGTGTCGTAAATTTAAGGAGGGAAACGACTAACTGGCGATTTGTAGTATTTTATTCTATAAAATACAAGTTCGATATTCAATTTTTGCTATATTTTTCAGTTGAATCTACTGCTAGTTGGAAAAGAGGAAGTATGATAGTTCTGCAACTTTGAATAACTATTATATACCGATGCATTTGGATCAGCTAACAGAAGCAATCACTTTTCTTTTTCATGAATGACTAAGTTATACAAATATTCATTGTACAAGCACGAAGGGGGATGAGAGAATCCCATTTCTGTGATCTTAGCTTAAAGCAAACGTGTGTGATGCAGGAGACCGTTAGTTCTGTAGCTATAATTATAACTACTGTAATCGAGATAAGATTGAAACTATTAATATCAAGCTAGAGTTATCATTTGATTATAACAAAGGAGAATTCATGCGAAGGTACACAGTTCCATCCTCATTCGAAGAGCATGTAGGTATAAAGAAGGCAGTCAAACCAAATGAAGCAGAATATTGAGCACTTGTCTCCTAGAGAAAATATTTATTGTGAAAAAAAATATGATACATCGGTTTGTTCTGGTTGATCTAATGTCATTCACTGTGTGACTTGTCCCTGTAATATCCACTCAATAACTAATAGTAGCACCTGCTCACAAAAGTATTTTCATCACCTTACAATACACAGAGAATTATGGGAAAGATGGAAAACTAGATATTTCCTTATTCAATAATAAACTACTGTAATCATTATATAAGTAGGATGAAAAGATGTCAAGTTGGTAACTTGGATTTATGAAAAATCTGAAGCGGAAACTCTTAAATATCGCATAATTTCCCAATAATAAATTCCAACTCCAAAATGGGAAAATATACTTATTTTCAGATAACCCTCCAGTGCTTTTATTCATTCAGCTGTAAATTTAGAGTTATATTCTATTTGTAGCAATTATTTGCAGTGTTTCTCGTGTGTAAATTGGTGTGTCATTCATGCCAACAAGTAAAATTGAAATAATGAAGAATCAGAATGTTATTTTCATTGTAAACTAGCTGAAACATTCACGCGTAGCGAAGATTGTGTTATTTGTTTTTATTATTATTCACCCTTTGTGTTACAAACGGAACATGGGATTCAGTAGCACAAGAATCATTGCATTTTGTTCTCTGCGGTCTTTTCCGGCTTGATTTGCCACCAATCACCAGCTTGCATTACCACTACGCGGTGCTACTTGAGGTTCTCAGAGTATACACAATCCATCTCCATTACCTAAGTCGTATTTGTTGGGTGATAAGCTCTTGAATGATTCTCTACCTGCCAGAGTTTTTGGTTGCTTATTCTTTTCGGCCAGTCGGTTGACCACCTGATCTTCAGTGTCTAAGCAAAAGAATAACTGCGTGTTGATGAAAGTCTGTTACAGCCCTCTGGAAATGCCTTCTATAACTCACATCTCCCAACCAAATAGTAGCAGTGACTTGACATAAGTGTAGAAAATTCGGATCTTGCCCCTTCTTTATTTTACGTAAGTCAAAAAAAAAATTAAAATTTATTATTGCTTGACTCCACACATTATTTTTGGTACAGCCATGGAATCTTCAGCACTTGACATCGGTAGCCCAAATTTGGCATGCCAACCACAGATATCAAGTGTGCGTCCGGATTGAATTCCGGGCCATGTGCGTGGTCGGTGAGCATCCTAACCAACTGGTCTTCTGATTATTTCATTTTGAGAAAGATATTCTTATTTTGCAGTGTTTTCCTTTGCCGGCTGACAAGGTTGAAGAGTTGAAAAGATCGTCTTCACTAAACCACTCTTCCATCTGATTGTAACATGAATACCGTAATTTCCCTAATACAATACGTTATACCATAATTTATAATAATTTATAAAATATATGTAAATAGCCATTGGTTTTCGTAAGTTCTGAGCATAAATTGGAACAACAAAATCTATTGTAAACGAAGGTCAGCCATCACTTCTGAGAATAAAATCCTTCAGTGGTACATAACAATGATCCTGGGTGAAATAACGTCTTGGACCATTAGTTATAGTGAAAAGCACTTTACTACTAGTCACTTGATTACAATATAAATGTTTATTCTTCTCTAAGTCTATTATATTTTAGTGAAGTGAGACCACCAGTGAACAGTTATTTACCTACGAAGCAGGTAAGCTATAGCGATCTCACTGGAACTTCGAATTCAACTGCGCTGTTCATCTATTTGGTTAGTCGTATATGTGATATTCAGAAAAATACCTGATTAGATTTCTACTCCTTAGTAGAGTTACAACGTGTTGGCATATGATTCGATGGTTCTACATCCAATATCGACTTCAGTTATAATTATGTACTGTAAAAAGATATAAAGACGAAAACTAGTGTGTGTTTTTGCGTAGCCTCGAAGGCTGATTCAGCTAGGTATTTCTCTGTCATACTTTGTCATGCTGAATCAGATGAGGACCCAATGTGGTGATAGGTGGATCGTGCCTTTATTCACATGACATTTAAACACTTCTTGTGGTTCATATATTTCCAAACCGAAGTGCGTTTTATTAGGTTGGGAACAATCGGGTATTGGGAAATACAAATATTTTTATCATAATTAAGCAAAGTGATTGCAGCCAGTAGATGATTTGGTACTAGCAGATAGGAAGCTGCTGATGCGAAATGTGTAATTCCCAGATCTTCATTTCATCTCCATTCACCATCCACTACAAAAGTTTGTTCCTTAAATTACCGTTACTGAGGAAAAAAGAGAGCTAACACATTTTTTTTATTTACATGCAACAATATATGGTTGAATACACTAATAACTTAAGCTACAAAGGTCAGAAAGTGTATGAAATAAATATTCTCTTTAGCAAAATAAGTTACGAGTCACAATGGCTTATTTATACTAGTTTACTTGTGCACATCCATTATATATATATATATATATGATATTGTAGGCAGTTTAGTGTTCCAATATCTTAAGTACTTGATAATCAAACGTGTGTATTTATGCATTCTATAATTGCTTAAGCGTTGTTTATTCTGAAACAGTAGATTGTTATTACTAAAAAATGCGAATAAAAACTCTTTTGAATAATAACAACGACATTTGGTTATAATTTCATATTATTAAGGTGATTAATACGGAAACGTTTCGATAATATCTCAAAGGACTTTGGTTTTCAGTTTACCACTTGTTTGTATAGCTACTTGGTAAAAGTCCTGTAAATGAAATAGTGAATATGCAGACTAATGACTAAGAAATGACCATTGTTGTTGTCTAGTAGTGAGTGCTGACTGAATTGCATCTGTCAAGTTTAAAATATGGTCGTCAATCTGGGAGTCTCGCTACCACGGTACCCTTTCAGTAGATCTTAAAAGGTAAAATGTAATCGATAACGAACCTAAAACCTAGGTCCTGTGCTTGCTAATGAAAGCCACCAAGTTGAATCAATGGCCTCGAAGAAACCGATATCCCCTTGAGATTCAAATTTCCCTTAAAAAACTCTACATTTACAGACGAATCTCAGGAGGACATCCTACTTTTAAACTTCAGAGATTCGTTCTGGTGATTACTGATAGTAAACAAAAGAACTGAATGATCTCCTTGTGGAAGTGTTTGCTCGCATAACATTCCAAAACGTTTCTCATCTATCCTTCTGTTATACACTGTTATCATCTCAGTCATTAAGTTGTAGAAGACAGAGTCATCTCTTCAGTGTAGCTGAAAAGCCTTACAGTGATTAACCATATGTTAAAAACAAAAGATTACTCACTTGTAAATAGTTTGTAGCATAATGGAAAACTTATGAATTTGATATCAACTGCTACCTAAGATTCTCTTATGTATGTTTAGAAAATTCATTGTGAACTTTGACATTTTCCTAGTACAATGTCTGCTTCATAAGTGTAGTAAGGTTATGTGCCCTTATTTTGGAACTAATATTCAATGTTTCCTGGTATGTTGTTTCACACTAGTAATGATAATAAAAACCTTTTTACTCTGTTAAAGTACATGTTTTACCCTTGAAATTTGCTCTATTGCCTCCATAAAATGAGAACATTCAGTTTCATAGGAAACGCAGGACAATTTACTAACCTTCATTTTTATATCATCAAGACTTGTTTAACAAAATATAGGATAACTGATATCAGCATTAACGTAATCATCAGAATTCTCTTTGTTATTCAGAGGGTCTGAAAAGTAGTTCATATTGTCCCGTTTACAGCATATGTTCCGTTAGTAAAAATACTTCAGACTATATCATTTTGTCTTTTCAAAGTATTCTAGTTATTTTTTGTTTTGTAGGCCTTATCTTAGAAACAATATGTTAAAGTATAGCTGATTGCTAATAGATAGAACATTTGCAGTTAACTTCACTCTAAGGTACAGATACCTTTTTCTCCCATGATGATTTCAAACGCATTCGGAGGCAAAAAAAACTCAAAAGTTTTCAAACAGTAATAGCTTTTGTAAAAATTCAGATTTTCAAAAATGTAACAAAAGTATATAATTTTCGAGTGTTGGTTTGTAAGGATTTGATCAATTTCAAAGCAGTTACTTGCCGATGCTGACGGATGACAATAGCGATATATCATGCGGCAGAAATTAGAATTCAAGTGTGATTAGGTTTCAGTCCAGTGGCTAAATTATCAGTAGCCAATCTTAAACTCAATTCTTGATGAGGTCATGCATGCTCACGACTGAAGAGTGCAAAATTGTGATGAAGCAGCTGTTCAATGTTTCTTGGTTCTCTAAATTACGTTAGTTAGTAATCAAATCTACCCTGAAAAATATAAAAATTTGCTTTAATAGTCTGTAGACTCTGAAGTATGGTATTTGACATTAGTACTTGTATTTGGAATCCATTGATGGCATGCGAAATATAGCAGACCACAAAGTGCAGGAGAAAATAAAATTATCTGAACTAGCTGATAATAGTGAAAATGGGCCCTTCAATGTATCCCTTGTTTTCTTTCCACCCCCCCTCCCCGCCCATATTCTAGCGATAATTTTCCATCAAAAACCGATAATCAATGTTATTGCTGAATGTTGTTTATGAAGCATGTACCAAAACATTCTATTCACTCCACAATTCAATATTTAGGCACAAAGGTTTTGATGTAGTTGTGTTCTCTAAGTTAAGCGGCTGAATTGAGAGGCTTTGATTTTCCTTCTAAACTTCTATGTGAAGTGAACTTATTTGAATTCTCTATGAATGATACAATTTTCAGTGTTGACCGATTTGGCTGCGACTAGCTGCTAATTTGCACTAGTATGGGTCGTTCTATTAACTTGAAATTTGACCTTTTTGTCATGTTACTTACTCTTTAGCGATTAGTAAATTCGATCCATCTTAGTGTGACCTGTTTGACTCAGCTCAGATACATACAAGGTCAAATTAATTTGCAAATTGCGAATTTGATTTGTGATAACATAAGCTAGCCTAAGTAGGTAACCGGAAATCGGTGGCTTTGAACTGATTGGGCTCTGTGAACTGAATCAAACCGGGCGCACTGCTGAAGAGCTCGTCCCTGAATGGCCTAAACGGCTTTTTGGTGTCTAGACCACTCTGATCAGATTACAAAGAACCACAGTTTGACATCAGTGGTTTACAACTACTCATCTCAGTCAATCAGTAGTATGAATAAGGAAAGAACCAGTGTATTTGCAAGATTCTTTTCTACTGCGTACATGCCCAGAAAAACAAATTATGAGTCACAGAATTCATGATCATATATTTTTACAGTGACTTTGAATTGTGGATAGAAGGTATAAGTGATATAATTCAAAATGTGATGTCGGTAGACGAATTATGCAGTGTTAGAAGCGTAACTATTTATAGTATAATTAGACACGGGGGAGGGGAAGAGTTCAGATTTGGCTTGGAGACAAAGTGTCGGAATCAGAATCGGAAAGGCAAGATAAGCCTTCATCAACCTGAAACCAGTCTGGGAATTTTCCGCACTCAGCATAAAAAAAACATGATTCGCATTTTCAACACCAATGTCAAGTCGGTTCTTCTATATGGGTCAGAAACTTGGCGTGTCACGAAAAGGATTTAAAACAGCCTGATGTGGACTTCCATCAACAGCTACCTTCGCTCCATACCGAAGATCAAATGGTCAGAAAGAAACTCTGGGAAGAAATCAACTGAGTGCCGATCGTTTAACAGATATATGGGAGAAAGTGGAGATGGATCGGACATAAATTATGGAGGCCACCGAATGACATCGCACGCCAAGCCCTCTAGTGGAATTCCAATGGTAAGCGACGAGTGGGTCGTTGGTGCGAGGGTAACATGGAGGAGGTCGTGTGAGGAAGAGATGACAGAATTTCGGCAACCGTGGAACCTGCTGAAGAGAATGGCAGAAAACAGAAGAAAGCGAAGACATATTGTTGAAGCCCTGTGTCCCACTTGGAACGCAAGGGAATAATAATAATTGGAGACAAAGACTGATAAGCTGCAAAATACAAGATCGAACAACAGAGTGAATTTATACATACTATGGTGTAGAGTTCAAGAGGGTAAGGAAAAATACAGCATAGGCAAAATAATTAGGTAGATCTGGAAACTCATATCAGAATCAAAATTAAGTAGGATGTTACCAAACAGAACATAGCACAAAAGCGCACGAACAAACAATAATGGATACCAGAGGAGTGAGGGATTAGTCACGCTATCTTTTTGTATAGAGAGGGTGGGTTGCAGTCTTCTGATTGCGATGGAATCTGCTAACCTAAGCAACTATAGTTTTCTACGTATATTGATTATTTTGAAGACCTGACTAATTTCCACTGTATGTAACTTGTAGTAGTAGTAGTATATCGTTTTAGAGATTCCCTCATAATTTTGGTGTTTTGCTGTTTAAAGTTCCTACATCTTCCTGTTCAGACTAATGTCAACAGCTGTCCATTAATATGAAAAAACATGCTGTGCCTTTTGACAGCTAGTTTATATTCCTGGACTTGAAGTCAAAGAAAACGACTAGTTTGACCAATACAGAGCTTTTTGCAATTCATACAGTTTATTTTGATTGGACACTAGTGTGTAACTAGTGTGACTTGCCTAGTCCTTTCCTTGATGCAGACTGAATTCTATCAGTAAGGTTTTGCAGTGTGGCCACCATTCTAGGTAGCTCGCCATTTCTGGTGCACACTGATTTGATAACTCAGTGATAACGTCTCTGACTGCAGCAGTGGGTGACGCGGGTTCGAATCTCAGAAGAGACATGAGTTCCTTCAGGATTGCAGATACGCCTTGCTGATGAGTGCCAAGGAGCACGAAATCAGGCCCAAGGCTTCCTGCCGATTGCCTAAAACTATCTAATATCATCATGCAGTTTATTTTGTAGATGGTGTTGACTTTGTCTTCTTTTCCTACTGGGTGTTTTGGTTTGCATCGTGATCAATAAAGTTGTTATTTTGGTTCGTGCTGTAACTTCAAAAATATACATTTCATATAGTCGAATAGATTTTATTGTGGCTCCTGAGGCTGATTTCTCGCTGCGAATTTCAGTCAAATTTAGTACTTTTGTAATGTGAGAGTACCAATAATTTTGAAAGATAATTAACTGATGTTTCTCTTATATTCTCAAAAGAACTGAGGTGCTACAGTGCGTTTTGTTTCTCTTGAACAATGTTTGTACACAGTTTCCCTTGTATGCTTTTGGATTGTGGTCGTTTTAGTCGAGCACTTGATCTGTATGGTTTGACTTCATATGTAACTTTTGTTTCTAGATTTTCCATCTTTCTCTTCTTAAATAAAACAACGAAGGAAGGTAACTTGTTGTCCGATTCTCCAATTCTTGGGAATTCGATGTTTTCCAACATGTTGTTGAGTAATTTGTGAATACACTCGAAATTATTTTTTAACTATTACGAATGTGTTATCCATGTGACGTATCCAGATTTTCGGTTTGATTATTGGTAAAGCTGAGCTGGTTTCCAGTCACTGAATAACAGCCTTGGAACAGCGGACAACGAGGAAAAAGGCATTAGATGAACTCACAAAATAACTTGGAGGATCTGGAATTCGCCGATAATATGTGTCTGATTTCCCACAAACTGGGAATTACGCAAGTAAAAGCAACAAGTTGGCGGAAGTAGCGTCCAGAGAAAATAAGCCTTCAGGTGAACGAGGAGAAAACAGAGGTGATGAAGATTCCTGGCCAACAGCAACAGCCACAGCAACAAAAACAATAACAGACAGCGATCAGTAAAAATTGTGAGAGATCTGAAAGAGGCGATCTCCTTTACTCACCCACATGAGGAGCATAGTTTCAACTACAGGCGGACGGAACAGATGAGGATATCGAAGCGATGATCGTCAAAGAGAGACAAGCTTTCATCACTCTCAAGTCTGTGTGGAGATCAGCAGTACTCAGCATGAGAAACAAGATGCAGATTTACAACTCCAATGTGAAGTCAATGCTACTTACTATGCGGATCAGAGACTTGTCGCGTCACGAAGGGCACATCGGTCAAACTACAGACCTTCATCAACAGCTGTCTTAGCTCAATTCTGAAGATCAGATGGTCAGAAAAGATCACCAATAATAGTATGGGATCTCTGGGAGTGAACCAACCAGGAATCAATTTTGCAACAAATATACAGGAAGAAATAGAGGTGGATTGGCCATACTCTGAGAAAACCATCAAGTGAGTGACATCATACGCCAGGCCATGGCTCGAGTGAAACCGGAATGGGAAGCGGCGAGCTGGTTGTCAGTGTGAGGGTGACATGGAGGAGGTCAAATGAAGAGGAGATGAAAGAATGTGGACAGACGTGGAGCCAGGTGAAAACTTTAGCAGAGAACCGAACGCAATGAAAACGTGCGGCTGAAGTCTTGCGTTCCTCTAGGAACTAAAGAAGACAATGATGAATAATGTTAAATTTACTATAGACTAGCTGTTCTATATTTTCTTTTGCAAGTTTCTGTCGAAATGAAGCTGTACATGATTGCATTTTCCTGTTAGACGTTTTAGTTTTCTGAAGATTGAATTGGATAGATTATATTCTGGTGTTATTGGTAGCAAAACTATTAGTCGTAGGGGAATGTCTGGTTTGTGTAATTTTGGTCTACAGATAAATAGAGGTGGTGACTGCATTTTTCAGAATGAAGGAATAGTTTATTTCTCTTGTTTATAACATCTAAACTTCTCTTCATATGGTCACAAAGCATTTTGAAGCTGCTAATGCTGCTGTCCATTGGAAAGATGAAATTTGGTTGTTTCGCTATGAAAACCCAAAATCTGACTTTAGGTGTGCCTCACCGTTTGAGTTATCTGAATATTTAGCATTAACTATGCTCCATAAGCAATCGGTCAAATTCCATAATATTTAATTCATATATACTGAGGCCTTACTTACGCCTCTTAAAAAGACTGGAATTTGAGCGTTATTTCAACTAACTCAGAGATAAACGTTTTTGATTTTATGAACTAAGTAGATCTAATAAAGAAAAGTAATATAATATAACGAATATTATGTGAAGACTGTGAGGTTAACCACATAGGTCAAATTAGTAGATCAGGGTTAATTCGATTATCAGAACACGGAAATTTGGTTAGACCTAGAATGACTAACCCTCCTATGTTGAATAATCTAGAAAAAAACTCGGCTATTGCAGTACATTCATTTGAATGTAATCTTGATATAGAGTGGAATACAGTTAGAGTATTAAAAAGTAATATAGTTAAGTAGTGAGAGGTTAGCCTATTTGTTTGTTATATCACCACAAAACACATGCAATAGAAGTAATGGAATGCCTATACCAGATATATGGATAACTGCAATAAAACAACAGCTCGGAATAAGGCTGCATAAAAAAGTCAGAAGACTTATGATGCTGTTAATTAGAAACTTGAAGAATGTAGCCATTTTGATCTCGTCATCTGCAGTCAAAATGAAAGCGACCATACACACCATGCTGAAGCCGTGTTAAAATGCATTAAAGAGTTCGGACTGTGCATCAACAAAATAAAATCTCAAACAAAAACAGTGTCACGCTGTTGGGTCTCAGAGTAAGCAGCAGTGATATAAAACCGCTTCAGGAGAAAATCTTGCCAATAAAGATCATTACGGCTCAGCATTCCAAGAGGAAGCTAAGGCAGTTCCTGGAAAGAGCGGTGTTTTATAGTCGATTCATGGAAACCTTCAACGAGATAGCGGCCATCCTATACAGGATATTGGGTGAGTCGAAGTTTGTTTGTTTGTTCGACAGATTCTCAGAAGATATTCGACAGTATTAAATGGCTTTTTGACCACCAGAAAATGACGCTAAAGCTGCGTTTAGCCGGAAAACGGTTCACAGTGTGTACAAATGCGCGTGACTACGACATAGGCGCAGTACTTAGACAGGGTGAGGAAGTTGTCGAGGACGTTAGTGGCGTTTTAACAAATACAGAACAGAAGTATTCAACGATGGAAAAAGAATGTCTAGCAATAGTATGGGCGGTAGACAAATGGAGACCGTATTCACTCTGCCGATGGTTCCACATCAAAACTGATCACAAGCCACTACAGCCCCTGAAGATAGCGGGAGAATCACTTGGAAAATTGTTGCGGTGAATGCTGTGCCTCCGGGAGTATAACTTTACGATCTCACACATACCTCGCAAGGGAAAGGTTTTGGAAGGCTTTTAATCTAGACTGGAAGACGAAGCTGAGTTACCGGAGATTCTTTACAGAGCGCATGCATTGGAACAAGACCCATTAGGACTTGCTCGCAGTCAGAAATCAGACGCTACCCTGAATATAGTCCTACAGGTAACCACCAATGGAACAGAAGTGAGTCAGCCTACGGCTAGTAAGGATCTGACTCCCCTACTTAAACAGAAAGATCGATCACGACTGAACGCCTACGGAACTCTGACGTGGCGAGAGAATGATGGGAGTTGGTTGGTGTTAATATCTCAGTCTCTACGCCACGAGATGATACAAGAATGTCACCAGCTAGCTCATACAGGAGTGATCAGAAAAACCAACGTCTTGAGACAAAGCATGTACTCTCTGGGTATGAGAGAAGATATGGCAAAATACGTACTTGGATGTCCACAGTGCCAGCTGATGAAAGGAGAACAGTGCATACGACCGCCCCTGCATTCAATTCCAGTTACGGCAGTAGGTAACTTGTGGTCAATAAATGTGACGGATCCGTTTCTGCAGATATTCAGTCTCAATCAGTGCCTCTTGACGATGACAGGGCACACTACACGATGACCGGAAACCGTCGCGATCCCTGATCAGCGTGCGAGAGCCGTGACTGATGCAGTAGTTCGACACATCGTTGCAGACCATGGTATACCGAAGCTGATATTGAGAGATCAGGGACCTTGTTTTGAAATCGAAGAATTCAGTTCTTGTTTGCAACGGATGGGCATCAAAAAGATCAGAACAATATTATATCATCCACAAACGAGTGGTTCAACAAAAAGATTGATTATACTAGCACGTCCACCCAGGAGACAACAAAGAAGTCACCATTTCAGTTGACGTATGGGAGGAAACCACGACTACCAATACACAACACAACCTGGCCCCTCCATCGGGAGTAGTATATGACTAGACTGAGAACGGAACGGATAGACGCTATCAGGAACGTGAAGCGTAAACAGGAGGAAGACTCCATGAAATCGGAACAGGTAGAATAGATGAGATGCAGAACCTCTGAGGTCGGCGACTAAGTACAGTGTAGAGAAAGAAAGGACGCCGTTAGATGTGGGGCAGGTTCACGAAAACTCCTCCTGAAGTGGGAAGGGCCACACATTGTCATCGAGAGACATGATCCCGTTTATACCATCAAAAGAGGAAATAAACAGAAACAGATTAACATCAGCCAACTGCGGAAATGGATTCAATGGGATAAGAAAGTCCGGAACAAGGTATTAGAGGAATGGGTAGAAATGGGTAGGAACTGTTCAGTTCGAAACTATTTGATGAGGGGACGAGTGTGTCGAGTCCTACTGTTAAGATTTATCAGTAGTATGTAAAGAGACGTTCATCAGCATAAAAATATCAAATATCGGGGAGATACATATTTGATTTCAGAGGAGGCGAATGATACAGTGTTGTAGAGATACATGAGAGACGTGAAAAGAACACAAAGAAACACTATATGAAGGCCAGAAGTACTACAAATCAAAGATCTGCGTAAATTGTGCGTTGAAGATAAGGTGTACATAATTTGGCTATATAGAGATACCAATTTCCAAATAATCATTCCCTCTTCTGTTTTAATGTAGATACAGTGATATGATTAAGACTAGTAAATTGTGCTCGAATTGTCACCCAGTTTTTAATACTCTATCAATGCGTCTTATATCACATAAACTTCACTAATATGGAATTATTTTCTGTCAGAATGTCCAGTTTTAATTTTTGTATTAAAAAAACATTTTTCTCATAAATGCGGAACCTGACGAATTTTGAGATTACACTTTTTCTTGGTTATCCCTACTTGCCAGTAAATCGATTAAGTTAAGTACAGAGTTGTTTATTTCTCCGCTTTATCTGCAGTTTTGTCTGTGTTGATTTTTTTTCGACAGCATCACTTGATTCTTGCAATTACTTCCCAATTTATTGTTTATATTAGTTAACTTTAAAGGTGATAAGGCATTTTACTTGAAATTTTGATATACTGTCAGTCTTTTATGAATTCATTTAGTAATAAATTGTTTATACTGCTTTATATGGACAAAATTTGCTAAGATTTAGTCTTATTTAGAGTTGTTCTGCTTAGAATTTTGTATTAAACTTAAAATATTGGAATTTTGTCCCACTCTTTCATCCTTTTTTTGGGTTACAAGATCTGAAACTAGTCCTCTCACTTTTCTTTGCTCATGATCGAAAGACCTGGGCCGAACATCCTAAAAGTCTTAATTGGAAAGTGAGTTTTCAGATTTTATTTACTGCTCAAGTGGACAGACATACTGTTCTTGAATAAGTTGTGTTCTCTAAGCTGGTTGATTTAATTACAAAGCTTTTGTTGTCCTTCTAGACAACATCTTCAGCGCAGGTTTTAATATAAAATGAACTTATTCTCCATGAATGATGTAATTGTATCTCCTGGCAACCAGTGTCATGACTAGCTGTTAATTTACGTCTCTCTTGATCATTTTTATTGGCTTGGAACTCCCTTGTCACGTGATTTACTTTTATCGGCTGGTAAATTTGGTCTATAATAATGTGTTTCAAGTGTTGGCTTGTAGAGATTTGATTGGTTACAGAATTTCATCATGAGCTGACATTGGTTAGAGAAACTTTGGAAAACCTGGGAGTACTGAACGGTTTTTTCGTCCTAGTTTGGGACTGTTTATCAGTACGCACTGGGGTTCGAACCCAGGACCTTCTGATTACAAGGCGAGCTAGCTCATAGATCACTAAGCCGCTGGGATCTGATCCAATGGTCCGTGAATTCTAACTTCTGCCAATTCACGACAAAGTGCGACTACTAGCCGATTTCTTCGGTGAGTATTTGTCTTCACATCTGACCTGCTGCACCCTACTGGTGTTTGTTAATTGCTAATGCACTTGAGTACCAGGCTTCTAGGAACTCCTTAATGTTTCCTCTGTTTAAAATTTCTACATTACCCCAATCAAACTGATGTCCATAATTACCTACATGCATTGATGTGAAAGAATATATACCATGTCTTTGTACAACCAATTTGTGTTTTTTGATCCTGATTCGAGGGCGAGGCCCACTTCGGGCGAAGTAATGTCTGCTACAGTGTATACAACTTATTTTGTAAATAGTATTAATTTTATCTTCTTTTTCTGTTGGATCTTTCGGTTCTCACAATATCGAATTAAGTGATTGAACCGGCTTGTGTTCTATGACTATTTCAAACGGTCTCAATATTCTAGCTGTTATTTCAGAAATACTTTTTATATATGGCACGATAAGTTTTCTTTTAGTCTTTGGTGGTGGTTTCTTGTTGGTGTTGTGACTTGACTTTAAACAAGTTTTGGTGAAATTGTGAGGATACCCATTCTATTTGAAGACGGTTAGTATGTATTTTTCTTCCACACTGGAGTGCTACAGTGTGTTTGAACTGTTTTAAACAATGTCTGCACACAGTTTCTGTTGTGGGTAAATGGGTTATTGCTACTATTGTTGAGTATTGGGTCTGTGTGCGTTGATTTTCTTTATACTTGTGCTTCTAAATTCCCTGTGTTAGTTCTGATGATCAAGACATCTAAAAACGGGATTTTGTTATATAGTTCTTCTCCTGTGAATCTGATGTCTTCAAATATGTTGTTTATTAGTTTATCTGTATATTCCAAATCATTTCTTTTAATTATTACAAATGTATCATCAAAGTAAAGCATCCAGATTTCTGGTTTAATTATAGCTAGGGCTAGCATTGGTGGCAGAGTAGTTAGCATGCTCGCCGGCCATGCACATGGGCCGGGGTTCGATCACCGGCCGACGAAGCCCTTTAACCCACTTATTTAGTAATAAGACTGTTAAAGAGGAAAGGTTGGGGATGAGGCTAGCAACCCCATCCTGTAAAAATAATCCCCACTGCTACAGAAACTTCAA
The DNA here is from genome assembly GCA_944472135.2 of Trichobilharzia regenti. NCBI lineage: Eukaryota > Metazoa > Platyhelminthes > Trematoda > Strigeidida > Schistosomatidae > Trichobilharzia > Trichobilharzia regenti. The sequence continues at coordinate 88,002,299 of OX235270.1, read as the reverse complement.
GGCACTAGCTTGAAGCCCTAAGTTCCATTGGGAACGTGAAGGAAATAATAATAATAGGGCTATTAGTTAGAATCTCTGCATACCTACTTCAGCTATTAATCCTGATATGGGCGATCCCCAATACTGTTCCATTTATCTATTCGTATATTTGATTATTAAATTGGAAGTATGTTGTAAGGCATAATTCTATGAGTTCTATCGAAGTTAAACATTGCTAATTTTGTGTTCTTATCGCCACAAAGCAGTTGTCGCATAGTTTCTTTTACTAGTTTTGAAGTATATAACTCTGTGACATCAAAAGACACCACTATTTTACTGTCATCTACTTGAATGTTTTTGATTTTCTCTAAAAATTGTTCAAAATGTTTCAGTGCTACTGTCAACACATTAAGGAAGTGCATTAATTCACTACGCTGCAAAAAATTAATAGATCAGGTAGTAATCTCAGTTATTACCCAGCTTCCGAGATTCTTCTTCACACATTATAAATTAAACACGGTATCATACATATCTGATATATATACATCGCAGCAAACCTAGTGAAATTGTATTCGTAATTTATTTTACTCATTTGTAAATGCAGACAGTTTACACTGAGGTAGTTAGCGGATAGAAAAAAGACGAAGTATGAGTGACTGCCTATCTGAAAGTAGTGCGTATATGCAGCCCTAAAATCGATTCTTTAAATTTGTTAATTTTGTAATTAAAGTCAAATTCTGAAATAAATAAAACATCTCAGTAGTGATATAACTACAGTACAATTTAATTGTTTTCCGTCAAAACCCGTTCTGGAGTCTTAAAGATGCACAGATAGCGATGATGAATTAGCTGGTGAATCTTTAAAAAACAGATTTATAAAGAAAAACATATCGCAGTGATGTTAAAATCTAGTATCTATAGACTTTAGGATGAAGTTAATTAGATGCTTGAAATAATTTGCAACTGAACACTAATCACTGTTCCGCAGATACATTAATCTTCTATCACCAAATGAATATCCGGGATATTATGTTAACATATTGAAAGGCCTATGTAGAAATACCTTGAGTAAAATGTCGGCATGCAACAACCAATGACTGCTGCTCTTCGCCAACAGTGGAGATAAGCGAAGTCGCCTATTCTCGTCATTTCTCTTTAACTTTTCCATCAATTACATTCTGGAAACAGCCTCGGTGGAGGTGCTTATTGGCCGAAAATCACAGTGAATAGCGAACGTGTTGCAATTTCCTTCTTTCTTCCTCTTTTGATTGTACCAAGAAGTAGTGAACCACCTTCTGAATGCTCTTGATAAGCATGCTTACTTTCTTTCTGAGTGTCGTCCTTCATTTCCCTTATCCCTATCTTCCTTAGGTTGTTGTTTGATATTTTATTATTTCTTGGTGCTGTATTTCAATGAATTTGTGTTTGAATATATAAAAAATGACATGTTACACTTCTAAATCTATCCGCTTATTAGGATGAAATGACTTCAATCTTAATCATTTAGAGATACTTCTCAATTGTTCAACTCTAATTTTCTATGATATGTGATTCCTTTTGTTTCCTAAGTTTCTCATTTGTGATTTACAATTCCTTTTTTCTATAGCATCCAATGATGTCCCAGTTATCTTCAATTTGTATGTAAATAGTTTTGGCTAGTAAAGGATTAGTTTATCCACAGCTTATGTAATTATCAGAATACACGTCTGAATGCTACTCGATCATGTCATAAGCTCTGATTAAATGTAGTCATTTATAAATTGAGTAAGTTAGTCCTTTGTTCGGCTGTCCTATGATAAGTTAACAATAACACTTCTTTGTATTCCACGGGTTGACAACAAGCACATTCTATCTAGATTAATTGCACTGAGATTTTCTATATGTCTTAATAACCATTTTGGAACATGTTCTTTCCGAAGACTTTGGAACATTCGATTGGTTCTGTCTATATACGTTTCACCTCAACTGCAGATGAACTTGTGGATACAGACTGAGGTAGAGTAGAATGTATATAAACGCACTGGATATAGAACTCCAACCAAAACAAGCTGTATTCAAGAAAGAAAAATCGTGTACTGACCAAATTGCAACTCTACACATCATCATCACAGAACAAACCATGGAATGGCAATCAAACCTCTACCTCAGCTTTGTAAACTTTGAGAAGGTCTCCGACAGACATCGTTGACCGCGAAGTAATTTGGTGACTACTCGAGTACTACGGCGTACCCCAAATATTCATCAACCTTATTCAACAGCTGTACGACAATGGCACATGTCAAGTGATCCACAACCGAAAACTCAGCGAGGCGTTTGTAGTAAACACAGGAGTCAGACAAGGGTGCTTATTATCAGCAATGATATTCCTAACTGTCGTGGACTGGATCATGCGTCAGACAGTGGGAAACCAGAAGACAGGGATATCCTAAACTGACACACGTGAAGAACCTAGAAGACCTGGATTTCGCGCGTGGATGATTTATGTTCGATGTCACACAAAATCGAAGACTTACAAGCGAAAACCGACAAACTGGTCGAAGAAGCTGCAAAGACAGGACTCCAGGTAAACATAGCCAAGACGGAGGTTATGAAAATAACCAACCAACAACAACAACAACAATAACAGCAATATCCAGCACCAATCACCATCAACAGGAGGGATTTGAAAGAGGTTACTTCATTCACTCACTCATCTAGGGAGCATTGTCTCAACTACAGGAAGTCGGAATTCCATTATGGGTAAATTTTGTTTTGATAAAGCCTCACAGTGTTATACAGTAATGTTTACTGATGACGTTTCGAGCACAATTTATTGCACATAATCATATCAAGGTAATCACACGACTTCCTAAATTCATTTATATAGTTCCATTGTTTTTCTCTTGATTTTCACTTGATTTGATTGGTAATAGTATTTTCCATATTTCAGGTATGAGTGATGAATCATTTCTATTGCATGTGTTGGGTGTAGACTCGATGAACAAGGATTCAGTAATCAACCTCTCTCTCCACCTATCTAGATTACTGTATAACACTCTGAGACTTTATCAAAACAAAATTTACCCATAATGGAATTACACTCTACCACAGTGCACAAGTTTTATTCTTATATCAATGATACATATGGTCTTCCTACTAGGAAGCTTATCAACAAACTCACACGACTTAGTCAAACTGAAGCAAGATTTACAAATCATCGGATTTTTAACAGTCGATGTTTAAAAAGCCATATAATTCCAAAATATTTACGTCTACGTACTCCAATTACTTCAAACAAAATAACATCAGCCGCAGAACATGTCAGTAAATTATGTCTAAGAGAAGAATTACATCGAGTTACTGTAAAACTAAATAATATACGAAATCAAATTGAAAAACTCAAACACAAACTCAAATGTATGATCAATGACAAAGATTATATAATTGTTGTTGAAACATCCAACAAAGCTAGAGAATCCGCATTAAGAAAATCAAAAATCACGCAAATCAAAAAATTCAACAAACTAATAGAAGAAAAGAACACAACAAATGAAACTGATATCAATGCTTCATCCTCTATCGACAGAACAAAGTGGGTGATCAACCTCTCATCAAGGGAACTAAACTCTAATGAGATAAAAGTACTTGAAAAAGGACTAAATTTCAACGTAACAGTTAATAAATTAAAACCAGAGGACGTCATTCCTAACATAGAAGCAGCACTAAACTCAATAGATAAGACTACAGCAGAAGAGGTTCGAGCACAATGTGCATTAACCCTAAAAAATCAAAAGAAAACAAAATCAAACTTAACAAAATCGGAAAGGGAAGCTTTAATTAGTCTTAAACAGGATAAAAACATTGTCATCGCAAAAGCTGACAAAGGAAACGCCACCGTAGTTTTGGATAAATCTGACTACATCAAAAAAGTTACTGAACATATTCAAACGGGTCCATATGAGGAAATTAAGAAGCCTGTAGATACAATAATGAATAAGGTTAAGAAATCTACAGCGGAACTAATACGCAGAATGAAGCCATCACTGGGTGAGTCTAAATGGTTTAATTTAATGCCTAAAACTAATAATGCTAGTAGAATATATGGTACTATAAAAATACATAAGCCAGGTTACCCCATAAGACCAATAGTAGATTTTAGAAATACCCCCACGTATGAATTATCAAAACACTTAGCTCTAATACTATGCCCCATTAGAAATCGTTCAAACTCTAGATTAACTAATTCATATGAGATGAAAAATAAAATAAATGACATTCAACTAGCGAATGATGAAACAATGGTTAGTTTTGATATAACTAGTCTTTATACTAATATACCAGTTAATATGGCCTTAGAAGCAGTTAAAAAAGAATTAACTGCGGATCCGGAACTCAGTCATAGGACAAAGCTGTCCATTGAAGAAATTATTTTAGGGATTCAGTTATGCCTCACATCTACTATCTTTAAGTTCCAAGGCAAAATATATAGACAAACAGAAGGTGTAGCAATGGGATCACCAATATCCCCTATCGTAGCAGACATATTTATGGACAGCTGGGAAAATAGTGCCCTCAATACATTTAACCCTACTCCGAAAATATGGTGGAGATATGTGGATGACACTTTCACAGTGTTAAAAACAGAACACATCTCTAGCTTCTTGACACATATAAACTCACAAGTTGAGGGAATAAAATTCACATTTGAATCAGAAAATGAACAAGGAGAATTAGCTATGTTAGATTGTAAGATAAAAAGAATAGAAGAAGGCAAACTACACACTAGTGTTTATAGAAAACCAACGCATTCTAATAGATATTTAGACTTTAATTCGTCTCATCCTTTAACTGTTAAGGCAGGCTTAGTTAAATGTTTAACAAACCGAGCAGTGGCACTAAGTAGCACAAAAAAGATCTAAATGATGAATTAAAACAGATAGAAGAAGCGTTGGTGTTGAATAACTATCCTATAAAATTCATTAGGAAGATCATTAAAGGCCAAAAACAAAATAATTGTGAAACTAGTAATAATAACATAAATAAGAAAGAATATAAGTCATCCACAGTTATACCATATAAAGAGGGGACATCTGAGACACTACGTAGGATTCTGAATAAAATAGGAATTAGGGTGGCATTTAAACCTACAAACTCACTCAGGGACAAGCTCTGTAGGTTAAAGGACCCAGTTGACCCAATTAGACAAAATAATATTATTTACAAAATACCATGCAATGACTGTGAGGTCAACTACATAGGTCAAACTAGTAGGTCAGGGGTAGTCAGATTGTCAGAGCATAAGAATTTAGCTAAGGTAAGAATGGTTGACCCCGAGAAGATAAGTAATTTAGAAAAAAGCTCAGCAATTGCAATGCATGCGCTAACACACAACCACACAATAGGGTGGGAGAGGGTTAAAATTCTAAAAAGTAATCTAGGTAGGTGGAGAGAGAGGTTGATTACTGAATCCTTGTTCATCGAGTCTACACCCAACACATGCAATAGGAATGACTCGTCACTCATACCTGAAATATGGAAAATACTATTACCAATCAAATCAAGTGAAAATCAAGAGAAAAACAATGGAACTATATAAATGAATTTAGGAAGTCGTGTGATTACCTTGATATGATTATGAGCAATAAATTGTGCTCGAAACGTCATCAGTAAACATTACTGTATAACACTGTGAGACTTTATCAAAACAAAATTTACCCATAATGGAATTACACTCTACCACAGTGCACAAGTTTTATTCTTATATCAATGATACAGGAAGTCGGAACAGACGAGGATGTCAAATCAAGCGAGAATCGGGAATGCGAGAAACACGTTCATCAACCTGAAACCAATCTGAAAATCTTCGTCAATCAGTCACCATCAACAACAAAATTCGGTATGATTTTCAATACGAACGTCAAGTCAGTTCTTCTATACGGATCAGAAACTTGGCGGGCGGGTCACAAAGAATATTTCCAACAGCCTGTTGCAGACATTCATCAACGACTGTCTTCTCTGGCTCTATACGGAAGATCAGATGGCCGGACCGGAAACAATCACCAACAAGAAACTATGGGAAGAATCGAAACAAGAAACAATCGTCAACCAGCAAATATACAAGAGACAGTGGAGATCGATTGGACACTCGCTGAGGAGGCCGGTGGGTGACATCGCGCGCACGTTAGGCCATTGCTCGAGTGGAACCAGGCCGAAAAGGAAGCGGCGAGTGGGTCGTTAAAGGGTGACATGGAGGAAATCGTGTGAAGAGGAGTTGAAACAGTATGGACTAACATGGATGCAAGTGGAGCAAGTGGAGACGTGCAGTTGAAGCCCTATATTCCACTGGGAACCCAAGGGAACAATTATAATAATAGAATGTATATAAAATGTGCAGTCATTTAGAACATAAGATAAAAAGTAAACAGACAAATGAGTGGCATATTAATGTATTGACTGGGGGAGCAGGTAGCTGGGAGTGAGTTATATTGAAAGGTATGCGACGAAAATGATTACTGCAAAATACATACAAGCAAATACCAAAAGACGGGCAACACCGAATGTAAGTTCAAAGGCTGACATATATCAAGTGTAGTGATAAACTAGGGGTTAAAGTGTGAGCTGTTGTGCAATACTAGAGGCATAATAACCTTAGTGTAAATTACAAAAGGTTGACGCATAATAAAGGTAATACTGAAGTAAAATAGGTGAAAATGAATGTGGAAGGCATAATGTGTCATGAAAATATGCATGATTATGTGCCTGCTGACCTTATAGTAGGCCACGGCAAACAAAGAGAATAAATGTGCTTCTTTTGTACACACAGGTCTAGCTTTTTCTTATTAATCACCATAAATTTCGCCACAGCTAGGAGACTTAATCGGGTGTCTTTAGGCAGATTGTTTAGTACTAGATTTACGATGGCGAATGTCTCATGTATTTTGATGTTATGTTCATTATCCACTAGGTGAAACAAAAGGGCACTATTTACTGATATGGTAACATTTTTCCCAGCAAAACAGGAAAGTGTTTAAGAACACGGAAAGATAAATTCCTCTTAGTTCAACATATGTAACTAGCTCCACATGGGCATATACACACACTGATGTGGCCATCTTTGCTAATTGACCTTTAGTGCAATGAGTCAGTAATGGTCTCGTTGAGAAACTGATGTTTAGTTCTAAAGCGCTGAAAGTCCTTTCAACTGATCTAAACAGCCTACGGCATTTCATGACCTCGAAGGATTTCTGCTATGTGAATGTGATGATCACAGCCACAAATGACTGACATATTTTTTAACCACAGACCACTCAGTCACAATAAAAATGAACAACAGAATTATGAATTATTTATTTACCTTGATGCATAAATTGATTAAGCCACTGTTAAATAAATATTGCTATGAATTTTCCGGAAGGCCGTTCCTAGTGAATGGATACCCAATTCATGTTTCACAATGTCTAAAAGAACTTAAAAGTTCATTGTCCGCCATCTAAATTTGTTTTACACATTGTTTTCTCCTACTTCTAAACCTTATCTAAGCCTTTTAACGTTCTCATTTCATAAGAATGAAATGCTTTCAGAGCTGTAATATTATTTACAAGTTACTCAAACTATACCTCGAAATTTCACAGGTCATAAAACATTATCACTGTTGATTTGGTCGAACACAGAAATGAAATAAATAATAAAACAGTGAGCTAGAATAATGGGAGCATATTTGAGAATAACTGATAAAAGTTTCATTCTAAGAAGTGAAAAAAGTCTGGAAGTTTTCGTTCAATCTCTTCGACAGAGATTAACTGACAGCTGGAAGAACACCAGCTTATCAATCAAAAGCTCTTGTCGTTAAAGTAACTTTAAAACTAGACATCAACACCAACATTGTTCATTGTATCAATGTCGTATTTCTCAAATGAATAATGTCAAGGCCTAGAAAATTAGATTTACTGCTTTGTAGTCGAATTGATGTCTATAATAAATCATTTAAAAATTATTATCTCCGAATAGGCTTTATCGATTATTTGAACCCTTTTGAAAGATGCATTATTTCCATTGTCCACTAATATACGGGGATAAGATTACTTTAAATACGTTTACAAACAGTGAAAATCATGACTCTCTACGTAGGCCAGCAATCATATACTCTACATTTTGTACTAAAATTAAGTAGCTATTATCTTCCTCTTCTAAACGACTGGAAAAATTAGGTGCTCAAGAAATGTAGTTGGAAAGCGAGAGGTTTAAGCATATAATTGCATAGCTGTGATGGCAGGATTAAAAGTCAGTATACATGTCTTTTGTGCGTCGGTGGCACAGTGGTTAGGACTCTCGCCGACCATGCACGTGGTCCGGGGTTCGAGCCCACGCCAACGCACACCTGATATCTATGGTCGGCCTGCATAATTTGGGCTACCGATATCCATGCTGAAAATTCCACACTTGTACCAAAAATACGGTGTGGAATCAAGCTGTAATCAAAAATAAAAAAAATAAAATAAATTCAGTTCTAGTACAGCTTGTCACCAGACTGTTTCAACCGTAAATTCCTTTGGCTTGGGGGGTATTATTCTACTGCTGAAATTATGGAGTCAGAAAACTGCTCGGGAAAGCTTTGTACCATCTCTTTTGTCTTATCATACAAACGGATACTAAACATTACCTTTTTCTATTCGAAATAAATCATTCCCTTGGTTTTCGAGTAAAACGTAGGGCTTCAGTAGCACATTACCTTAGATGACTACCTCCTGTCTTTTACAGTTGACATCATGACTAGCCACAAGCCTTCATTTTCTCCCCACATGATCTCCAGATCATTTCTGGATACCTTACTTGTCGCCTCCTATTCCGGTTCCACTGGACGGCCTGTCTACCATGTGATGTCACTTGAAGGTTATTCTAGATTATAACCGATTCATCCCCATTTCTTCTGTCATACTTGTTGGGCGATAAGTTTTTCTCTGGTTCATCACCTGCCAGTGTTCCTCGTCACTTGCTTATCCTCTATGGCCTGCCAGCTGCCATCTCATTTTAGTATCGAGTCAGCGAAAGCAGCTGATGGTTGATGGAAGTCTGCAGAATTCTGTTGGAAATGTTATCGGCGACGTGTAGGCAAAATTTCTGAAGCACATAAAATAAGTGACATAATGTTAAGGCGGAAAACTCTGATCTTGTTCTTTGTAGATCATCATGCAAACTTCAGGGTAATAAAAATCAGTCGTGTTTTTCTCATCCGTTCATGACCGGCTAGCTATGATGTCCTCATCTGTACAGTCTTTAGCTGGGAGTGTGCTGCACAGTTCAGATCAGTAAAAGAGACGACTTCTTTTATATTGCTCGCATTGATAGTGTTTGTTGTTTGCTGTTGTTTTTGTATGGGAATCTTCACCACCTGTATCCACCTGGACTTAGGTTCCGTCTACCTATTCCTCCAACTTGCCGGATTTCATCTGTGACTTTTTGAGTATTTGATATAATTCAGTGAACTTTTTACGGTTTTCATTGCTATCATTCTTCTCTGAAAAGATCCTCCTTAATACGCTTTGGCACTTATCCGCACTTTGGAGGAGATCTGTTTCTTGTAGCAAACTTACACTAGTGAAGAGGGCTTTATTACAATTTCCTCCAAGTATACGTGATAAACATGATAGTATAATGTGGCCAGGCAGGCGGTTATATCTAGTTTTAGCATTCTGTGGTGCAGCAGAAAATGAATTCTCTGAAAGTTAAAAGGACTCTTTACATATGATTATTAAAAGAGGGAAAATAGGTCGAGAGGTGCTTCCAATTGATAATTCTCCCCACTAATTACGGAACCCTTCGGAATCAAGTATCCATTTGGTATGTGCGAATTTAAAAACTCAGTATGTCAGCATCTAAATGTAGACATCCGTTCCAAGTGTTTAGTTCACTGTCAAATTTCATAGTGAGCGCAGCCTGAGTTCGGCAAAACAGTCATAATTCAGTGATGAGTTACTAACGTTCGAACCACCTCATTTTAGAACTGACTGAATCATTCTAACCAGTGGGATTCGCCTTTTTAGCTGACCTTATAGTATCAGGAAAGATATATTCTCTACTACGTCCAAAATGAAGTCACTGTGTACAGAGGGGGAGACTAAAAATGGCTCTGTCGAATGTTAGGCATTTCACTGTTCTTACAGAAATATTAACTTAAACAGAATGCGGCGAAATGTCTAGAGGGTTGATGTAGATTAGTGAGTCCCCTGTGACTAATGAAATTGCCTTGCTAAACAAGTTGATAAATATTAGCCACAGAAGTGTTTCGCACTATATTAGCCAGATGGATTAAAGCAAATAATCACACATCGTTCTTTCGTATGTATTTCAAAGATACAAATCACTGGAGTTTTGACTGTTAAAACCTGATATCGGACTAAGCACAAGGTGTAGTCATTGTAGGCGACAATGCAAATCTTGAGAGGTGTTTAGAAAAAGATGAAACACAGAAAACTTACTAACTATCCGGAAGAAAATTTTCCTACTACATACTATATGATACCATTAGGATAATTGCTTCGTGACAACTTGTTAATCAACAAATGTTTTCTTTTGTGGGAGTTCATAAAATTTAGTTTCTAACAGTACAAGAAGTTGGGTAAATGTGATATTTAACCCATGTCGGCAGGTCACTATATCAACTGTGAGTCTAGTGTGGTATGGCGCTGACCTGTGCCCACAAATAAATCACTGGTACTTAATAATACCTAGTTTTCTAATTTTCTGTCAATTAAAAACCAGAGGTCGAATTAAAATTAGAGTTGCCGGAGAGCAGTCGATTTGTTTATGTCGCAAAAAACAAGAAATGATAAATGCAACTGTTTTATCATTTGCAAAAACAGCAGTTTTCTAGTCTGATTACCTAAAACTTATTTAGACAATTTCAAGGACTTTGCGGAGTCTGGTACAATACGATTGCACAGTTTATTGTTAGATATTAAAAATGGAGAAATTGTACATAACTTTTGTTAAAAACGATTCATTGTAAAATATAAATAACTTCAGAGTACAATCTAAAACACAGTGTACTGCTCCACGTTCCGTCTTCTCACTGGTTCATACTGTCTACTTGCTTCACTATTAACCTCTCGTTCCTCATCTGAAGACTGTTCTACAACCGTCGCACAGCTTCTAATAGTAGATACGACTCCAAAAATGAACGATTCTATGGAGTACATTACTTTTTGTAGCAGCAGACTTTAACTGTATCACCAAGTGATCATTATTGTATATAACTCCTTAACTGTATTTTATGTAATATTCTGTTACACTGTCATTTCATTAACTTGGATTTTTATTCAAATATTTGTTCCGTTAGCCAGCTCGCTATTAAGTCCTCAACAACTTTTCTGTTGATTCTACTGGAATACATCCTATAGATGTGGTTAAAAATATACAGTATATATAGATTCCATCTTCACAAAAATCACCATAGCGACAAATTTAGCATATTAGCTCGTATTCCGAAACTTAAAGTATTCACACAAATAGATAACCGCATTATCTCTTCATGACATCTAAACCCACTTCTTCAGGAATTATTTGTATGATACTGTACCAATTTTAACTAATAATATTTTTCAAGAAAACATTTTTCTAAAAGTAGGGGAAGAGTTCATCTTAGAGTATTTAACCCGTCTTTAAGTTTAAATTGTCAAGGAAAACAGAAAACATAGTACTCGTTAATCAATAGGAATATGACAGTTTGGTTATGCAAAAACAAATAACGAAGAACTATTTGAGAAAATATCCTTCTTGTCAAAATACCTGTCTTTCCACCGACAACGTCTTTTTTTGAAATCTGCTCATTTATCAGAAGATATGACTAGTAGAATATTGATCTCAGTGCATAAAAGTGACATATTTCTAGTTGTCATTGAAAATCTAGTAAGTTCTATTAGTAAAGTTTTGAGATAACATTACTATCAAAGTATGCTATGCATAAAATTAAGTCCATGTGACAAGTCTCACTGATTCGTATTTTAATGCTAATTAGAAATTAAAATCCTCCTAAGAAAGTTTAACCAGCTTGAAGCCAAAAAGTAGTTCTTCCCTCCCAACCATATCAGTCTGAAGAAAATACGGTTATTTCACTGCAAGATATTTGTAATTTGTGCATTCTGGATTTTTCAGGAATATTCAGTTTATGTTTTATCTTGTTTTATAATTTCATTTGATTAAGTCTTAGTCTGATTGCATGGAGGATTTCATCATGAGCTGACATCAGTTAGAGAACCTGGGAGTACTGGACAACTGTTTCTTTTCAACAGTTCGCACCCACCGGGGTTCGAACCCAGAACCTTCTGGTCACAAGGAGTGCTCGTATACCACTGAGCCACCGGGACCCAATCCAATGGTTTTTGAATTATAACTTCTGCCAATTCATGAAATAGCGCAACCACTTCGAAATGTCTTCTTTCATGAGTTACTACCTCATCTTCAACCTGCTGTACCCCACTGGTCACGGCTTCCCCCTAGAACCTCAAGTTAACTGCTTGAATAGGGCCAGTTGCTAGTGAGCATCAGATTTATTTTCAAGTATGATGCAATCCTCCATGAAATCAAACAAAATCCCTACAAAACCAATACTTGAAAATTAAGACTTAGTCGTCAGGCAACGTCTTTAAAGTAATACATCAGCTCATGAAAGTAGCCATCTGTCTCACTGGGTTTCTTCGAGTCAAATATTTTGGGAAAAAAAGCAAGTGAACTGTTATTCCGCCACAGTTTTGAGCTCTTTATTATGACGTTAGTTTAAGGACTTGTCAAATAAGCTTTAGTTAATTTTCAAATACAGCGAACTTCTCATCAACAGCCAGTAGTACTAAATACTCATTTTATATGTATTTCACTCATGAACGATTGGAATCAACTTCTTACACTGACAACTTTTTTCCTACACGTCTCCAGTGAAAAATATGGCCTCATGTTAGTGTATTGAAGTTTCTGTAGCAATGTTTAATTTTACAGGATGAGGTTGCTAGCCTCATGCCCAACCTTTGACTCTTTACCACCATTATTTCTGGCTCAGCAAGGTCTAGGAGTTCGTCGGCCGGGGATTGAACCCCGGACAATGTGCATGGTTGGTGAGCGTCCTAACCGCTGTGCCACCGACGCACGCTGACAATTGCTTTTCGTGAATTAAATCATCAATCCTTATAAGTTATTTAGTTGATAGGTTGAATACTCCACAGGGGCTGAAATATAGTTAAATGAAGGACAAAAGCAATTTGAAGACTTGATGGGAAAAATTTTGGTTGACTACTTAAAAATACACATGCTTAAGTGCATTATACATTAACAGCTTCAATAATTCAGAGTGTGCTAAACTAAAAAGATTACCAGTGCATTACCACAGTTAACATTTCATGGTATAAATGCTTCTTTGTGCATACATTTGTGAGTGAAATGTTTCTCAAATGTTTTAAGTGTTCATTCCAAAATGTATTAATTTCGGCGCCAAGTAATTTGATGAATATAGAGGAAACAGGCTAAATCAATATATATATATATATATGCTCCGAGTGGCAGAAGACCGCTCCATCTGATTTTAACTTCACTTAGGTTAATTTATTTTAACTCTGAGGTTTGGGTAAAAGTAAAACGAACATTTTTTATTCGACAGAAATAAACCCTTCTGAAATAACCTTACTGAATGCTGCATTTGTAGCAAATATTCGAATGGCAGTTGACATTGGATAATATAATCAATAATTAGTCAGTTAGCAAGAAAACTGTGTTCTTGGGATAAATTATTAGGCGAGCTAGAAACTGGAATCCTCATTTCTTTGTAGGAAAAAGCCATCAAGCCATAATAGGCAGTTGTCTGGAAGTCATGTGTCTAGGTCTATACTAGTTGTCAGTTATCAGTAGGAGCAGTCTTCGACCTTCATGACACTAATATTCTTATTCGTAGTCAAACACAATCCAGATACGATACAATCGACTACTTAACTGCTGATCTGTTCAAGTTAAGTTTTACTAATGGCAAGACATGATTCAGTAAACTCAAAAGTCATCGAAGATTTATTGTGTCTGATCATAATCAGTTCTACAATTTCTAATGCATTTGTAACTAGAAGTGAATAAACGAAGGCGTTTTTTATTTTGATAAATCACACAGTGTTGTATAGTAATATTAACTGATGACGTTTCAAGCACAAAATATTGCTCATAAACATATCGACTTGATAAGACTTAGGGGGAGGGCGAACTTGTCAGGTTATTATATTCATGTTATGATGACCAAAGTCAAGAAAGTTACTGCACCAATTTCTCTCTGAACACACAATTTCGGTGTCTTCAGATGGATTCCGATAGCTTCAGTAGTATGTATGCAGCACTTCTAAACCTCCCTTTGCCGGTAGTAAGAGGGTTAAAAAGAGAATGTTGGGCGTGGAACTGGAAGCCCTTTCACGTAAAACAACATCACCGCTATTGAAAGTTCAGAGCTCGAGCTTGACATCCTATGTCCTACTCAGTAGATCAAGTAATTAAAAAAATATACATTAGCCTAACTTGGTTTAATGGAACATCTGTTTGAAATAATGCAAGAAGTTTGGAGTCCAAATGGATTTTATTTTTTTTTAATTTGTGAAAAAATATGTGTTCTGAATTAAAATTTGATTAAATCGTTTGCTCTTTTGACGCTTATTTTCAGAGTAGCTCCGACTAACAAAAACAAACGTGTATTAACTGTGAAAATAGCTTTGAAAGAGAAGGAAATAAATTTACTAAGTAATTTAAAAATTATCTATTAAAACGCAAGTTGCTAGATATATTATTTAAATTTAGAGACATAAGTACAGCCCTAAATTATTATTTGTGAGTGTATCTCGAGTAGCTAATATGTAGCAGTTAATATTGATATATACAGTCGATGAGAATCCCTCTCTTCTCTCTTTGTGTTTCTTTCTTTCTTGTAAAATGATGCATAGATTAGATGAGCAAACGAAAACAAAATTTGTTGGAGAATACTGCCGACAAGTTTTGTCTTGTTTCCCTTTGATATCAAAAGAAAACAAAATGGTTCTTCAAACCAGAAAGTAAATATAGTAAACAAATAAATTATTTATTTATCTACTTGGTTTTCTTGTTTGTTTGTTTGTTAGTTTTTTGTCTTAATCGTTTGGAGCATTTCTTTTATGGCAGTCAACAATATCAGAAGTTGTGAAAATGAGAAAAAGGCAGTTTGAAAGAAAAAGAAAGTGTTAAAATCAAACATTTTATATGTATATGAACAAAAAGTTTGCAACACTCTGTATAGGTAATACATTTAGAAAAATAAATATGAAAAAAAAGAAAATAGTAAAAGGTTAGAAACAATGTTAATGTGTAAATGTCTTCTACTTCAAAAAGAATTGACCGCAGATGACCCTAGTGAGAAAAAAAAATAAGAGGAAAAAATGAGGCAAAAATAAATAATTACAACATTTAAGACAAATAAATACAGATCAATGTCACACTGGTTTTTGTATGAACTTGCCGTGATACTTCCGCTTGCATAGAATATTATCACTGCTATATACCAACAGTGGAGAAAAAACTCATAAGTTTATAGATATGGGTTTTAAAAGTACTCTAAATATTTTGCAGCTGTCTTGGCTTTCTTTTGACCATCAAACGTTGAATGTTTTAATAAATAAAAGAGACGTTGAATGAGGATAACGAATACGGTGAATATGTGCATATTGAGAAGCATCATGTCCGGTTGACATCATTATCAAAATGGCTTTCGCATCGGTTATCTGATTTGATCAGACAAAAAGATTTGATGATACCAGGCATAATTTCTAAGTGAATTTAACCAAATAGCAGGCTATTGTCTTATTCGTTTATTATAACTCCCAAAATGATATTTTAGTGTACACTTCAGAAACCTCTCTGTTTCATAGACATATGAGGAGGTAATTCAATCACAGTTTTGCATTAACGGAAAACAGTATATTTGAAGAAGCATTCCTTAGGCTAATTTGTAGCTGACAAATATTACAATCTTAATACTGTAGTTTTGAAGTATAAATGTGTTTAATATTTATTAATTATGCCTTCTCGCGACGCCATTGCGTCGGTGGTATAGTGGTTAGGACGCTCGCCGACCATTCACATGGTCCAGGGTTCAAACCCCGGCCGATGAACTCCTTTACCTCACTAAGCCAGAAATAATGCTGGTAAAGAAGAAAGGTTGGGCATGAGGCTAGCAACCCCATCCTGTAAAATAAACACTGCTACAGAAACTTCAGGCCACTAGCTTGGGGCCCTATATTCCATTGGGAACGTGAAGGAAATAAAAAAAATGCTATAGGAGAGATACTGACTTTATTTATGTTCAATTAGCGAAAGCCTCCTTAACAGATACTTTTATTCCGTCCGAGAATAATAAAAAATCATTCTATTTCTCTACTGATTTGCTTTCAGATAAATGATCGAATATAATACTTCTCCTTTAATGGACCTAATTTCGGAGTGGCTAGGCACGATGAACAAACATCACAAGTTAGGCTGCTGGACATGTGCCCAGACTTTTTTTTGACTTGTAATCACATCATAAGGAATCAGATCTCAATAGATCAGCGGTGAACTTCAACAGTGTCATTGTATAGTGCAGCGTAACGTTATTTTCAGAGGGTTGGGAACACACCTTGCAAATAGTTACAAAAAGGCATTTCTATCTGGTCTGCCTTTAATAAGAGAATTGCTGACCAGTAGCATAAGTTATCATAATAGCAATTATGGTAATAATTCCATATTTTAACCGGTTCTAATTGATTTGTTGTTATGTGAACTTTGAAGAAAATGGTTCTAAATTGTAAAGTGTTCAAATAGATTTGGTCGACAGACAAATTTATAAAAAATATTGGTTATTACAATGAAAGTTAACTGTGATAGAAAACAGGTGTTCGAATCTATTTAACAGAAAAAAATTATTTATTTTTCGTTGACTGGAACATTATCTTTCATATACGAAAAGGGCAGGGACTACTTTTGTCTGTTCACATAAGTTGGTACTTGTATTTATGCACTGGTATTGTTTCTATAGTAAATGTAAGAAAAAAACTGCTACCAAATAGTTTTTCCCCGAGAAGATATCTTTGTTAAAGTGAGTACTTTCTTACTGTATGATGCATTAGTCAGTTGCTGACATGTAACAAGAAAATCTGCAGCTAACACTTAGATGATTTTAGATGGTTATTCAGTATACTGACAATCCTTCATAATGTGAACTGTTTTCTGAGAAAAGTAAACAGCATATTTTTTCAAAAAATCAAATGCTTGCAAGAGCCATTTAGTCTCTTTCTAGTAGCCATTTTAAGTGTAAGCAACAAGTTATAAGCGAAGAAGTTACCCCTTAACCAACAGTGATTGACCTTATATATATAATGAAAAATTTTTATCATGTAAAAATCCTTCAAACATTTGGAAACTTTTCAATAAACTAACAAGTAAAAAACAAATGTCCGTTGATGCTTATTCTGATGTAAATGCTTTAAACAAATCATTTATCAAGAAACAAATTAATATGGTTGTACCTGATGTACCTAGTCAAGAAAATGGTCATTTTCAGGGTTTTGAAGAAAAGGATGTACTATTATGTTTGAAGTCATTAAATCCAACACACAGCCTTGGTCCAGATGGTGTACCAAGCATTCTTCTCCAAAAGTGTGCAGACATCTTGTGTCATCCTCTTACTCAAATCTTTAACGCATCATTTAAGAGGGAAACGGTACCTGCTGACTGGAAAGAAATCAAGGTTGTACCTGTACAGAAATCATCTTCTGGAGCAGGTATAAAATTTAGACCAGTCGCTATAACATCTCCTTTTTTGAAAACTATGGAGAAACTTCTTTTGAATATTCTTAAACCTTCTTTAAAAGCTTTTAATGACCCTAAGCAGTTTGCTTATAAGTGTGGAAGAAGTACATTAGATGCAGCCATTGTACTACACCACAATATTGTTTCCTGCCTTGATAAGGGCGCTAAGTTCGTTCGAACAGCTTTCTTAGACTATACTGCAGCTTTCGACTCTGTTCCTAGGACACTTTTATTAGGCAAGATGAATTCAGCACAAACAGAGTCCTGGGCAACTAGATGGCTGTCTTCTTATTTTAAGGATAGGAAACAGCATACTGTTTTGGCTGGAAAGCGCTCCACTTCCCAGCTAACTGAAAGTGGTGTGCCTCAAGGTGCAGTACTTTCTCCATTTCTTTTCTCTTTCTTTCTGCATGACCTTCCGAACTCACCCAAAGTTAACTTCATTAAGTATGCTGATGACCTGACCGTTTCTGTCCCTGTAGTTGCCACATCGGATTGTTCCTATATGAATGGCTTCCTAGCTGAAGTTAAGGATTGGTCTCGCTCAAATGGTCTTAAACTAAATCCAACTAAATGTAACACTGTTGATTTCAGCTTGAGAAGTGAAAAAGACATGCATGGATTGATTCAATCTCATGATTGTTGTAATATTGATGGTACCATGATTGAGAGTAAGTCAAGTGTTTCTTATCTTGGCATTAGTTTCTCGTCAAATCTTTGCTGGTCGTCTCATATTCTTATAGTTTCTAAGAAAGTTTTCCGTCTGACTTATTACATAAAGAAGTTGAGACACTCAGGTATAACTCAATCTCTTATCATACAATTTATTAATTCATGTGTTTTGCCCATCATTCTTTATTGTTCTCCATTATTCTTCCCTGGGCTACTCAAGAAAGATCATATAATACTACGAAGAACATTGAGGGCTGTAAGTAGGGTCAGTGCTATCCCTTTGACTGAACTAAATGACACTGTTGTCAATAGGCATATGAATTCTTGTAAACACTTAGCTAAAGTTATCTTATCTGATAGTGAACATCCTCTTTATTCACAATTGTTTCCTTGTATCTCTTCGGGTAAGACCAGAAGAAATTTTATAAACATTTATGCTCGTACTACAAAATATAAAAATTCGACCGTTCCATATTTGGCACGAGTATTGTGTGAAGAGACAAATATCAGAAAAGAACTTTTACAACTTTTGAATCAGTAACTAAACTATAAAATGTAATGATGCATATTAATGCAAGTGTTATTTGTTATATTATTTATTTATTATTCACTATGACCTAGAAATGGTATGATTTTGTTGGGTTTTTTATTTTTATTTATTTTTTTATTATTTTTTCCTATTAACTATCAATATTTTAACATTTTATATATTTATATAATTATAAACAGAGCTAAACCATTGCAATATGTAAAAGAAACGCTGAAAATTCCATGCTGTAAATTTTTATTGTTGTGGAATAAAGTGATTATTATTATTATTATTATTAGAATAAATGGATATTTTGCCACCAATGTAGAATATACATAATTCCTTATATTACATGGGTGCAGGCAATCGGCTGAAAGCCTTGGAACTAGATATCGCGCTATTTGGCACTCATCCGGAAGACGTGTTCAGCAACCTTGATGGAAATCATGTCCCTCATGAGGTCGAAACCCGCACCACCCAGTGCTGAAGTCAGAGATGTAACCATTGAGCTATTTGGACTCACGTTTGACCTTATGTAGGGCTATACTGGATACTTTCACTGTACACTAGTTGGTAACTAGTGTAATGTGTGTAGTCCTTTGTTTACTGCAGGCTGGCCACCATGCATGGCTTCTATGTAGCAAACTTGACTGATAGATTTCAGTCTGTACCAAACAAAGGACTAGACACATTACACTATTTGCTAACTAGAGTTCAATCAAAGAATATAACTCCCTATTATATTATTATCTATGCCATAGCATGCGATTACACAATATGCTGAAACATGGAAGAAGCAGTGAAAAGTAAAGTAGTGTAGGGAATAGGAGAGATTAATAGGCAATTCTTTGTTGATAAAATCAAAAACTCAACTTAGAAACAGAAATTACGCCCCATTAACTCCTGATTGATGTAACATGACATCAATATCCAGAAGAGATTAAAACAAGATGTAAGAGAAACTTGGAGGCAGTACGAATACCTTAATGGGAATATGTGAAACCGAACGTGCTCTAAATGTCATCAAGTTATTAGTATTATTGCATTACTGTGTGTTCTATCGAACAGACTTGTGTAATTTATCATTGACAAGCAGGTGTTTATTTAATATCGTAAAATCATTCGGACACAGTGTTACTTAGTTTACAGATTCTTTCACTTAAGTTTTTTTCAAACCCTTAGCTCTATTTCACTTGCTTTTCTCTGTTGAATAAAAGAAAATATCACTATACTCACGATGCAGTAATTATATTGTTCAATTATTATTATTATTCATAGCTTGAGTTCTGACTGTAACATCAGTCTTCAGCGACACATTCCATCTAGACTGCTAGTCATTTCTAAGTCAGATAAAGAAGAAAGGTTGGCCGTAAAGCTACAAACTCTACACCGTTACAAACGTCTCCGTAGCTACGGAAACTTCAAAAAACAGAGAAAAATAACTGAATCGAGGGAACTTAATAATTGGACAAATGATGCCTGCTGGTGAAAGTCTCTGGGAAGCCACTCTGTTTATTTATCTTCTCTCACTGCTTCTGAAAGAAAGCATGGAATGTCTTCACCATCTTTAAAGCTGGCAATTCTGCACCAACTGCAGAAGGAAACGAAAAGATATGAGACAGAAAGCCTGTAAGGTGTTGAGATTTTTATTATTTGTGACAACTATGCCCAAATATCAGTATATCACAATTGATTTGTTCCAAAATGATAACGAAAGTGATCTGTTTTCGCTTAAATAATTCTGAATCCATTGGTTTACAACTAGAGACAACTAATCACATGAACTAAACTATTTCTTTAATCCAAGTAGATAACCTGAAACTTTGCCAACGCTTTTTGTATAAGTTTATGAAAACTAGTGAGCCAAGTGGAGTTATTTTTAAAGTTAGCTAATAACTGCAAAATTAACTCATTTCCACTGACTCAATGAAGCCGATATCATTTGATTACTAGTGCTATGCATATTTTTGATAAGGATATATTTTCTTTATGATACAAAGGAAGTAATCAATAAGTGTAGAGTGTCGCGTCAGAAAATAAGGTAATCAATCACTTTTAGTCTGGAGGCTTATTGATCAGTGACAAGAGAAATTAGACTTAGTAGAATAAGTGAACTAATAAAATTAAAGCTATTGTGAGTACCGTTCAAGTCAAACTATAAAAATTTTTAAAAAATGCAGAGATTTTTAAGTAATTCATTGGAAAGTTTACTGAAGTAGCATTTCAGCTCATATAAACAGTAAATTTATTATCACTGAGTGACGTATAGAAAATGTTTGGTAGTTTTCTATTTCACGGGACCGTAAGTTGACTTTAGCAATAATTTACTGTATTTTCTAATTTGAGTTTTCTGTCTAAGTGATAAATGCTGGCTCATTTAAAGACCGTAGTCAAGCCATGGGCTCAATGACTTTCTTTCTTTTGTCCTTCTGTTTTCATCTAGGTTATTGTGATGCCAGAATGGTTTGCTACAGAAAGTCTCAGACGCAAACTTCTTCAACCCCCTCTCAATAACTGATATCAATTAACCAGAAAAAATATGTACAACAGCCAGTATATTGAAACGATCATTTAACTAAATGACGTTGTTTTTAAATACAGACAATCTGACATTTCAGATATTAGTTCCCTTTATGAATTTCGACAAAATAAGAAGAAGACGTAGTTTATATGAAAAGTGCAATGTATTTGCGCAACACATTTTGAATATTCTGATCACACAAATACTCGCTATACACATTTGTACAGAAAACAAGATATTTTAATGCATGTCGAAGTCATAAGTAGAAGGCAGAAAAATGGCGTAAGTGTATGGGTAAGAAAAAAACAATAAGAAAGGGAGGGGGTGGAAATCTCGTTAAATTGAACATTGATTCTAAATTGGATTACCAAAGCAGGTTTAGAATAACAACAAATAAATTCTGGACGCATGAAACAGGTTTAGGCCTTTTTATGGCCAGGGCTTCAACAGATATAAGTATCTGACCCAACCTTGTTTGATATATATATATATTATTTTATTTTCTTATTACAGCTTGATTCCACACCGTATTTTTAGTACAAGTATGGAATTTTCAGCGTGGATATCGGTAGCCCGAATTTCGCAGGCCGACCATAGATATCAGCTGTGCGTCGGCGTGGGCTGGAACCTCGGACCATGTGCATGGTCGGCGAGAGTCCTAACCACTGCGCCACCGACGCACATATAGGGTTAAAGGCCTTATTGAAGTCAACCTTATGACCCTTCTCTACGATGCGCTCCACCACAGATGATGCTGGATAACTATTTTCGGGATCATTTGTATCCAGTGATTTCATTTATTGTTGCAGCCACTTTGGAAAGTCTTATGTAGCCGTAACCTGCAGAGACAGATGGTTCCTCCTATGTACATGTGTCCACACATAGAAAATAACATATTGCTATTATACGTAAAAGCGAATAATGATTGTTTGCCATTTTTAGATGTGCTCATAACCTGCTGACAACATTATTATTATTATTGTATCCTTTAGTTCCTAGAGGAACATAGGGCTTCAGCTGAGCACCTCCATTGCCTTCGGTTTTCCGCCAACTTTTTCACCCTGCTCCAGGTCTGTCCACATGCTTTCATCTCCTCCTCGCATGACCTCCTCCAAGTCACCCTTGGACGACCAACAACATAGGTCTGTAAAAATGATCTGTCTACAGAAAGTTCACGTGGACAGGATGGCGTCTAAATAATCATAGTTAATGTCCACAACAGTATAAAAAGGAGTTGGTTAAATGTTTGTTCAGAAGCTTTCACCCTATATGGATAGCCGATACCACTGACGAAGAAATACAACACCTCGCTGAAATATTGTTATGTGAGAACTATCCATTGAAATTCATCTAACGTTACTGATATGTCAAAAAAGAGCTCTATCAATTCAGTCAGCTCCCAAAAAGGATGTTTCTCTATCCTTGCCGTTCAGGGGTGACCAACGAAATCTGATCCCTAAACAAAGACTCATGGTGGCAATTAATAGAACTTACTACGCAACCAAACTTATTTTCATGAAAAGAACAAGATCTATGCTGTCCTGTAAACCTTCACAGCATCCGAACGATAGTGTCACATCCTATTGTGTTTACCATTTTGGTTGAATGTGTGGACATAGGGAGAACTCATCAGTCCATGCAAGTTAAGGCTAATGCACATATTCCAAAGTGGTTGAAACAACAAATAAAATCACCGGATACAACTGAACCCGAAAAAAGATGTCCCTCATTTTTGACCTTGACCTGTATTGTAATAATTCGTGCTATCTTGTTTTCGGTTACATGTGTATAGCAAG
This sequence comes from Trichobilharzia regenti, assembly GCA_944472135.2. NCBI lineage: Eukaryota > Metazoa > Platyhelminthes > Trematoda > Strigeidida > Schistosomatidae > Trichobilharzia > Trichobilharzia regenti. The sequence goes on along the minus strand of OX235270.1, from coordinate 87,978,994 downwards.
TATATGTGTGATTAGAATGCTCAAAATGTGTCGCGCAAATACATTAAACTTTTCATATAAACTACTTCTTCTTATTGTTCTGTCGGAAATTGATAACACTTGGTACACTATGATATTATAGAGTGAATTTATTTATGAATAAATAATAACATACATGTGTAATAGGGGGTTTATTTTGTTACTTAGGTAGTTATACTTTAAATGATTGACGCTACACACTACTGATTGATTGATATCAGTACCTTGATACCACTCACACCAACCAGTTGCACTTTCTAGACAAATCAAAGTGAACGAGATAGTGAACAGCTGTTTTATGTGTTTGGCACCAAGACCATCAGTGGTGTACGCAGTTCGACTTAGCTGACAGGATCGAATCAGCTAAAAGTACCCTAATCATGGTAAGCGAACTGGTAACAAGTAAATGAAATTCAAAATTTGCAAAGTGGCACACCATTTGATGTTTACATAGTAGCAGGTGGAACTTCATCATTGTTTCCTTTGTAAACCAAATTTAATCAGATCATGATATGTGATCTACGTGGTACTATATATGGCAATGAAGAAAGCATATATATATATATATATAAACACTTAAATTTTGTCGGTATTCAGTAAAAAGTAAGTTGCCAGTCATATCATTATTGCTGAATAAAAGAACGCTTTATTTCAGTTTGATGGAAAGTAAATGATCTTTGAAATATAAAGGCATACCCGAAGTTTACTTCGAATTTAATGTCCTTTATGTGGCTTGTGTTTCACACTTTTAGTTACTCGTTTCCAGTCAATATGGGCAACCTTCTGTCTCATTTAGTGTGGTTTCTGGTTTACGTGTTAGATTTTTTTATAAGTAAATTCATTTTTTAGGGTACCTTTCATTTAAAGTATAATTATATTTAAATAGTTTACACATAATGATAAGTTTTGTTATTGGTAATATTTCAAGCAAAATTACTGCCCGTGTTCACACCACTGTTGGAATTGTTTTATTCACACATTTAACTTTGTTCGAAATATTACTAATAACAAAACTTATCATTGTGTGTAAACTATTTAAATACAATTATACTTTATTTGATCTAATCCACAATGCTCAAACTTTTTTCTGATATTAATACCGTTCATTTGTTACACGCTGAATGCAACATAGGCCTAACAAAATATTAATCGCACAGCTTTGTCACAGAAGATAACCCTTGACTACTTATTTCACGGATTACTTTCTGTAACTAATTTACTTATGAGAACCTTAAGCCATAAAGTCTTTCTGTTCATACTTTACTAAGCTAACTGATATAAGTGTATTCAAGATAGACTTAAGGAATAAGTTATGCAGCTAAGGACCTGGTTTCACAAAATTCAAGTTATTGTAAATCTGCGAAAACGCCATTATTTTTCAGTTTAACATCAATATATGCGATATGCTTGTCACATTTATTCATGCAAATTTGCAACGAACGTATTCAATTTACGAGGTAATCTACCATGTTACGTAACTTCTGATGCGATCATATAAACTTTACAAAATTCTCTATTGATGGTTACCGAGAATTTCATTCAGTTGTAACTGGTTGAATTTAATGATCAGTCAACTGGAAACAGTCTGTTCCAGTATTTTTATTCTTACAAAATCTAAGCAACACCAACCGATACACGTCATGGAATAAACGTTAAAAAACAAGGTAGGCTTTTCAAGTGTTTCACCTCACAGGGATATGACTGATTTCAGAGTAGCTTTCATCATGAGTCGACATTATTTAAAGAACCACTGAAAACCAGAAAGCACTGGACAACTACCTATTTCGTTGATTGACCTGCAAATTCTTATTCGATTAGGTCATTTTTGAGCTAATAATAAATAAATGACCAGATTAATCAACCGTAGATATAGGGAACCTATCAATTTTTTTATTCTTCTACTTGCCAATGACTTTAAATAGTGGCTACAAGTTCACTGATTTCCAGATGCTAACTAGCAGATCTGTCCATCAATCTAGGATAAATAATGATTTTCCAAACTGACGTAAGTAAATAAGCCTACAATTAGAGAATAAATTTTAATTCACAGACAGAATACAAAATCCATTAATCTTGTATAATGCACATATGTTTTGGATAGCATACAAAATGTAGGAGTAGTAAGTAGTATTTATTGTTCGACAATCAATCAACATTATTGATAGTGGATGAAAAAGAAACGTTTAAAAGCTTTCTTGAATCTCATAGACAAAATAATTTAAATTTCTTCTTTTTAAAAAAAAAGAAACCAGGAATAAAATGAAATCCTAGACCCTGAGAAAGTTTTAATACTTATTGATTTGAGTTTTGGTTACTTCATTTAAATATCTCCTATTTAATTGACTGCATGAAATTTTGTCAAATTGATTGTTTTTTTCAAAAAGGCTATAATACTGCACATTCATTAAGGACTAAAGAGAATTCCACTGAATATTTGGAAGATTGCATTGTAGTATAGAGGTACAATCTTTTTCGCGCATGGAGTTGGCTAGGACGTGGATACTGCATTCAGAAACACTGCCTTCCTCAACTAGCACTGGTTGTTAACATGCTGAATCAGGCGGGGAAAGAGTTAGTCATCGTCAAAACAAAACGTCAGACCAATCCATAGCGTCTTCAGCTGTTTGGTTTAACTCATGTTGGGAGGTGTAGACTACTTCATTTGGGTCCTGACGGTGCTAAGAAACAAGCACTTTAAGACTCTTGATATTACGGCCCAAAACTGTTCTCAGTGGTGGATGTGTATTCACACTTTTCGGCTTCATGATTCCAATGAGTCCTCATTATCCTTTACGCAACTGCTCCTTCTCTTGTGCATTTCTGCCCACTGTGGCTCTTTTAAACTTGTTTTCTTTCTCCTAACTTAATTTGCTAAAATGGGGAAACTTGATGTGCACTTTCCTCGTGGTAGCTTCTACTTCTAAGCGTAGTCACTTTTGTCCATGATCACAGAAAGAATGTTGAAGAGTATGTGCGACGAACTATTCGTTAAGCAATTATCAAGTTGTTTAGAACCTCATTTTCCGCCAGTTTGTAATACGATTCAACTGATAACTTTTGTCGTTGATAAAGAGTCATGTTGTCTTCAAACAATATGATACTAAAAATAAGGAACAGCCATTACTTAACATGCAGAAGATATTGTTTAAAAGATTCCCTTGGTTTATGGCGTTGAATATGTTAGTGTATTTAAAATTAGAGAATAGGTTTTTTTATTACAAATATAAACTGTATATTTATAATCCTCTACTTTGTGTGGAAACGTAGTTGGAACTTTACTAGCACAGCGGTGTAAACGACTTGATGATGACTCCCTAAACCTTAATGCATGATCAGACTGTTGCTCATATTGGAATTAAATGCTCACTAGTGACTGGGGGTATTCAAGGACGTATTCCCCCTGTGTTATAGGGGGAAGTCGTGACCAATGGGGTACATCAGGTTGGGTGTGATGACAAATAATCACCAATGGCATTCCTTAGTGGTCCCGCTACATCAAAAACTAGCAGAAATTGGAATTCACGGGCTGGTCAGTGGATCAGATCCCAGCGCCTTAATGGTGTACGAGCTCGCCTTGTAACCGGATGGTCATGGGTTAGAACCTCGCTGGTAGGTGGGTGCTGCTGAAGAGTCACAAACCAAGATCAAGCAGCTGTCCAGTACTCTGAGGTTTTCTGGTGGTTCTCTAACTGATGTCAGCTCATGATGAAATCCTGAAACCAATCAGATCCCTGCAAACCAAGACTGGGATTAAAGTCACTGGCATTACAAAATTATTCAATTTTGATGGTTTGAGAACTGATCTGTAAACTTCACGAAACTTCTAATATAGATTCCTGAGTTCTTTAAAGAACTTGGTCAAGTATGCACTCAATTCCTTCCAATAAACCAAACTATAGAAAATTAATCTGATGCTCGCTAGTTACTTGCTACAAGATCAAGTTTCCTGAAGTTCTAGTGAGAAGTCGTAACCAGTGAGGTCCATCCAGATGTCATGTGTGAGGATGGATATCCTACCGACGACATTGGTTGATGTCACGCTAAATCATGAATTGGTAGAAGTTAGAATTCATGCGCTAGCCAATAAGTCGGGTCCCAGTGGCTGAATGGTATACGAGCTTGCTTTCTAACCGGAAGGTCCTGTGCTCGAATCCCAGTGAGTGCGTACTGCCAATGATTCCCGAGCTAGGATGAAACAGCTGTCCAGTACTCTTTGGTTTTCAATGTTTCTCTAACTAATATCAATCCGTGATCTACTCGTAAAACAAAACTAACCCTTACAAACCAAAATACAGAAAACATTATGAGTCGAAAAGTGCTAAGAACAAGGTGTGATCTTATGCGTAATCAGGAGAAACAGACAGTTGGTGAATTCACAAATATTGTGAGATTTATAAACTTTCTTAATACTGCAGATATTCAACATCTTTTAATTCCAAACCATTAACTGTATGCTATGAACTGAATTCATTCAAAACATGTCGAAGTACTAAATGTATGGACGTGTATATGACAAACTACTACATTAATAAAAGTTTGATAAAGTAGCAGTTTAAACTCGCGAATACCTCGGTTGAAGAATTTTACGACTTTAAAAAAAACATCAACACTAAATGACCTAGTTTTATGACTTAATTAAATTTGAATTTCTCCCGAAGTGTAGGATATTCAAAGCTGTATTACAGAAGAAGCTGAACTCCAGATGTTCAAAAATGTCTCACTCACTCATTCACTCTTCCAGCCTTTGTTTTATTTCTCTTTTTTCTTTAGTGCATCTTTTAAGGTGAAAAGTCGTCTGTTGGCTATGTGATGGAATCAACATAACTACTGTTAGTTTATATCGGAAATACCACCCGAGTTGACTTATTGTGACTTTATAATCTACCTTTGGATTCATAGTAATTATAAGATTTCCTATTCTGAATGATATATTGATAAGATAATTCACTTTGACAGTGTTTCAGATATATGAATGGCTTGAGAGAATTTAAAAACCAGAAGACGTAATTGCACATCTTATTACAGCTAAAAGTTTCAAGCCATAACAAGTACTGTTTGCTTACTTTCATGCTGATTAGCGTTGACTTGGAATCAGTTCACCACTATCTTTAGGTAATGAGGGTAGGCTTAGACATTTTACAGACATTATAACCTCATAAGTTGATAAGATTCCAGTATTACGCTTATCAGAATGAGATTATAATACCAAAATATTTTTCCGTGCCAGTGTAACTTGAGATTCATAGTAGTAGTAGTATTTCTGAAGATACCATGAAGGGAAACTCTGCTAATTCAGCTTAAACAAAATATAAGTGCTCATCACACAATATGTGGAGTAGATCACAGCTAACAGTGACGTTTCTAACTGCGTTGAACAAATTCTAACATTACAATACACTTATCTTTGCATTATGTATTCAAAAAGAATAACATCATGAGACAATGGCGAAGAAATGTATTATCGGACCATCAGAAAAATCTAGGTAAACATTTCTATCACAAAGACCTTTAGAGACAATAGGACTAAATTGTCTGAATAGTGTTTGCAACACCTTTCCAAGATTCCATGAGACATAGGTGAATTAATGTGAGCATTCATGAGTTCCCGAATGAACATAAAGGATTTATTTCAGGATTTCATCATGAGCTGACATTAGTTAGAGAACCATTGGAAAACCTGGGAGTACTGGACAGCTGTTTCGTCCTAGTTTGGGACTCTTCAGCAGTACTCACCCACCGGAAGGTCCTGGGTTCGAATCCCAGTGGATGCGTACTGCTGAAGAGTCCCAAACTAGGATGAAAAAACCGTTCAGTACTCCCAGGTTTTCCAATGGTTCTCTAACTAATGTCAGCTCATGATGAAATCCTGAAACCAATCAAATCCCTACAAACCAACACTTGAATAAAGGATTTACTTTGCTAGAGCCAATAAAATCGCCTTACTATTAATCTGGACCACTTATTATTATTATTATATCATTTAATTCCTAGAGGAACATAGGGCTTCAGCCGCGCGTCTCCATTGCGTTCGGTTTTCTGCCAACTTTTTCACCCCGCTCCAAGCCTGTCCACATGCTTTCATCTCCTCTTCATATGACCTCCTCAAGTCATCCTCACACTGACGGCTAACTCGCCGCTTCCCTTTCGGGTTCCACTCGACCGATGGCTTGTCTAGTGATGTCACTTGATGGTTCCCTCAGAGTATGGCTAATCCACCTCCATTTCCTCCTGCCTATATATGTTTCACAATCGGTTCCTGGTTGGTTCGCTCATTGCCAGAGATCCCTGTTGCTGACCTTTCCTGACCGGCCATCTGATCTTGAGTATTGAGTGAAGAGAGCTGTTAATGAAGGTCTGAAGTTTGTTGGAGATGCTCTTTATGACGCGCTGGCCAAGTCTCTCATGCGTATAGTTGGAGTTGAAAATCCGGATCTTATTTCTGATACTGAGTGCTGTTAACCTTCTCACAGACCTAAGAGTAATGAAAGCTTGTCTTGCTTTTCCGATTCTTGCTTTGCTATCCTCGTCAGTTCCGCCTGTAGTTGAAACGATACTTCCCAGGTAGGTAAGGGAGGTTGTTTCTTTCAGGTCCCTCCCATTTATGCTGATTGTTGTCTGTTGTTGTTGTTGCTATTGGTGTTGGCCAGGAATCTTCATCACATCTGTTTTCTCTATGTTCACCTGAAGTCCTATTCTCTCTTGATGCTTCTTCAGCCAACTTGTTGCTTTTCATCACTTGCATATCTTCCAGTTTGTGGGAAATCAGACATATATCATCGGCGAAGTCCAGATCCTCCAATTGTTTTTGTGTGAGTCCATTTTATGCCTGTTTCCTCATTGTCCGTTATCTCTCACATTATCCAATCTACTGCAATCAGGAAGATCATTGGCGATAGTAGACAGCCAGCTTGCCTCACTCCCGTCCTCACTTCGAAGGCTTCCGTAAGTTTCCCGGTGTGGATTACTTGGCATGTAGCATTGTCGTATAACTGTTGGATGAGATGTATAATTGTCAATGGCACCCCGTAGTAGCGAAGTAGTTGCCAAATGACCTCTCGATCGACGCTGTTGAAGGCCTTTTCAAAAACCACTTAAGGTTGTATATATGCTTTTGCAGAGACGCTAATTGTTAGAAGTTGGAAAATCTTTGTGACATGAGCTGAATTCATTCACAGTGGATCAGTTGTATTCATGTCTTTTCGCATTTTACCTTCCAGTCACCTTTGTGTAACTATTCTATTCACAATACGTAGTTCCCATTTTAGCATTGTCATTCTGTTTCGCTTTTCTTTGTGCATTTTAAAAGTGCATCAACTTAAACTGATACACTTTTGTGCGTTGTTACAGTAAGTCATTAGCCTCTTTGCTGTATCAAATGATTGGGCTTGACAATATAATACTTATTCAAGTTAGGTGACAAGCTCACACATTTGAATAAACTAATCCTACCTTCAATATCGTGAATAACATTTTATTACATTAACAATACTCTGATAAAGTGTATAATACAAAATTGCTTCGATTAATTTCTGAATTGTCCCATTTGATTATGATATTCAACTATTTTCAGTCATGTCAACCTACTTTATGTCTAGTAAATAAATCCTCTTCATAAGTTAAAAGTTATCCAGCTGTTAAATGGCGAGTCTCTTTTGTTTTACACCGAAATACCCAGCCTGTATCTGTTCGCCGAATCAGTGGATAACAAAGAAAGTTCATTAATAATGAACAGAACAGAATTTGACATCTTTTTACCGATAATATACCGAAATATTTTATTATAAAGGAAGAAATAAATGAATCAAAAAGAATTCGGTTACGCTGAACTCAGACAGACGAATACATTCAGCTCATTGGCTATAAATACTTGCATAGTGATCACAAACAAGTGACTATACTGAGCTATGAATCAAAAATTATTGTGTGAAAATACCCAGAATGATTATTCCTGGAATCTAGGTTCAAATCATTGATCTTGACTATAACAGCGTGCTTATATTCCTAAAATATAGAGGACAATTTATTCATAACTAGTGCCTAAATCATGAATGAAACATTTAATGGGTGAGTTGTTGCATAGTCTTATGTTGCTTATAGAAGTCTGACAAAGTAAATCAAACGTCAGTGACAGACAAAAGTGGCGCACCAAACAAGTTATTCATCCGTCAAACTGAAACGAAGTATGACTCAGTTAAATATTGCATTTAATAATTGAAATCAATTTATCTTAGTATTACAAGGCTTCCTGAATTCTATTCTGAGCCAAATTTATTCAAGTTTAAGAAAACTGATTGATTTCTAATTGCATTAGCATAAACACCAATTGACGTAATGTAATGGCCTGTTTGTTATTAGTGAACAATGCAAATACAAAGCAAGTAAAATTATTTCAATTGAATTTTAGATTTTCCCGGCGATTCATTGGACCGAAGTACTCAGTATCAGGTTGACATGTCGGCTTCTTGTGCAGATGCTTCGACAATGTCTTGGCATTTAATTAGAATTTAATTAGTGGATGGATGTTCCCACCCGTTGCACAAGAGGTGGCTCTCGTGACCCAAGTGGATTAGCGGATAACGCTCCGGCATTTGAAACTATGGGCAATGGCTTTGAGCCTCTGTAAGAATATCATCACTCACTAGAAAATGCAGGTACATCCAGCTGACGAGTCCTATATAGGACAAAATGCGCATCCTGGATCCCACTGCTAGTTACTATCCACAAATTAAATTCCAGTAAACTTTTATTTAGCCTGTGCACGAGGAAAGAATAATGCATGTGACAAATTATTTGAACTTTTATGGTTATTGATGAAGTGAAACTGCCAAGGTCCTTAAAAAAGGGAGGTTAAGTAATCGGTCTGAAGTTACTTCCAAACTATCAGAAAGTGTAGGTGGTTTTTTTGGTTGTGATTATTATGCATTTAGATATGAGGAATCAGAGTGGCATATCGCCAATATCACCGGCCGATATTTGTCCTCACTCCTAACAGAGAGGATCCCCCTGGTCACGACTTCTCAATAGGCCTCCACGCAACTTCTAATGCTCTCTAGTGACTGGCTTTCGGGCAAAGTCGCCTGGCTCATTGATAGTCGTGCGTTACAATCTCGAATCGGCAGAAGTTAGAGTTCATGGACCATTGAGTCAGGTTCCAGTGGCTGAATGGTCCATGAGCTAATATTTAATCGATAGGTCCTGGTTTCAAACCCCAGTGGGTTCGTACTGCTAATAAGTCCCAAAGTGGAACGAAACGACTGTCTAGTACTCCCTGATTTTCAGTAATCCTCTAACTGGCATCAATCCTTGATCAAACTTGGAAGGAATCAAATCCCCACAAACTAATTCTTCAAAACATCCCTTTTATTGATACCAGCAGCATTGTTCATTCCACTTGTATGTATTAACCACAAATACTGGCATAATTTTGTCACTGTTTTTGTTCTCGAAGCAAAATTATGCAAACTTTTGTGTAAAAATTAATCTGTTTAAAGCAATACAGTCCAACTTTGGGAAAAACAGAAAATAATTAACGGTAGAGCATCAACCCTAGTAGTGCTTAAGTTACTGATCCGAAATCTGTGGTGAATTAGGTGTTTATTTCGCCACCGTTAGTCACTGATTACAAACACATTGTTCAGTACAGTGTATCCAATTATATCTCAGATAGACATACAAAATCATTTAAATCAAGAATTTTGATTTTCCTGTCGACTGATTAGACCGAAGTGTCTGGCTTCTGATCAGAGTTCAGCTCCTAGTACAGACCATTCGAGAATTTTTGCAGCATTGCTCACCTATGCCAATATTTGGTAATTGTTTATCTCTTGAAGTAACTTGATGGATGGTGACTACCAATGGAATGCAGGTTGCGCGTTTCGTCTTATATGAGATTCATCATCCGGATGTACTCCAGTTAGCGATGGTGTTACTATTGGAACCAGAAGCCAGTACCCATCATTTCAAACTCCATCACTCATTGGAGATCGCCGGCACGTCCAGATGACAAGTCTCGGATAGGACGGAAAGCACATCCTGGATTTCATCTGTAGTCGCCATCCACCAAATTACTTCAAGAACTGAATATTATCAAATATAAGTCCTAAACTAGGATGACACAAGTTTCCTAAGCTCTTTGTTTTTCAGTGTTTCTTGATTCATGATGAAACTTACCTTGCAAGATTCATGTGCAGATTTTCTGAACGATAACAAAATTATACATTGGCTTAATATATAACAGGTTGCTACTTGCATATGTATGCACATTTTCACTCATTTTAACAGAGAAAAAAAACTATGCTGACATATAATAAAAAGCTGTGATCTTATTGCCCCAAATCCCGTTCAGCAGTTTACAAAGTTATTTATGACCTAAATATTTCAACGTCCGTTAACTCCCAGCTTGACTGTGCTGAGATGAACAGCTTTCTATCAGGAATTAGCAAATGGTCCTCGTCTCGCGGCCTTAAACTAAATCCTTCAAAATGTTAAACTGATAATTTCAGTTTCCGATGCAAACGAAAGTTAAATGAAGCCATTGATTCCTATGACCCTTGCAAAATTGATGATACTGAAGTTAAGTATCTTGGATTAATTCTTTCTTCTGACCTATCCTGGTCTTCCCATGTCTAAGTGATTTCTAAAAGAATATTTCGTCTGACTTTTTACATTAAGAAGTTGAGGCACTCAGGCATAACCCAACCCCTCCTCTTACAGTTTGTCAACTCGCGTATTTTACCTATTCTTCTTTACTGTTCACCCTTATTCTTTCCTGGATTGCTTAAAAAAGGCTATGTCATACTTCGTAGAACTCTGAAGACTGTCAGTAGGACGACTGGTATTCCATTGGGCCATATCGTTGACACTGTCACGGATAGGCACTTGATGTCATGTAACAAATTTGCTAAAGAAATTCTGTCAGACTCTGGGTACCCATTCTACCTGCAGCTCCAACCTTGTGTCTCCTCAGGTAAAACAAGAAGTCTTTTCAGAAAAATTTACGCACGTACATCTAAGTATAAAAATTCCACTACACCACATTTAGCACGTACTTTATATGATGAAAATGGTGTCAGGCATGAACTAACTAACCTTCTTTGCACTACTAAATAAACCATTCCTTCCACCCTTACAGTACCAAACTTTATTGTTATTGTATTTCTTATATTTATAATCCTCTGAATTTTTGTTTTTGTTTATTTTTTTTCATAAATGTGAACATCATTTAAGCTGTGTTATAACTGTTAATTTTGTATTTCCCCTCACCATGCTGCTATATCAACAGAACATTAGATTCAATAATCCATAATAACATGCTAAAATTTCTGAAATGAATCGGCAATACTGTTTGAAACAAACTCACTGTTATTATTATTATTATTGTTATACATAACATTCTTAATTCGTGCTTTGAATATTTTTAACTTCACACCGTTAACGTGGACATATTACTCTGGTTAATTTTGTTTTAATTTTACTTGTATTTTAATTAAATCGGATGCAATATTGTGACAAATGCTGAGAATTCAATTCTATATTATAAGTACTGTTTTTGGAATAAAGTAAATTATTATTATTTATTATTTTTTATTCACTTTTGATTTTTCCGTTGACTAATTGGATCGAAATGTTCTACCTCTGTTGATGTGCTGAGATATCTTCCCAAGGAGCTGAAATGATGCGTACTGTGCTCAAGCCGCACTGGGAACAGTATTACTCACCAAGGAATGCAGATGCGTCCAAATGACGAGTCTCAAATAGGTCGAAACGCTCATCCCAGATTCCGCTGATTGTCGCCATCCTCCAAATTATTTCAACTTACAACTTTACTACTTAAATGATAATTGCACAAGAAGTTTTAACACATTTGAAAGAATGGTATGAAATCTGTTACAAGAAAACAACATATTAGAGTAATAGGCATCAGAATCCCAAATAAAATTAAGATAAACTGAAAAATTTTATTTTCTACAATTTTTCAGTAAATAGGTCAACATAATTCGCATGTTCGAAGGGCTGAGATAGATATATTGGCTTTACATTCTCTATTATTATGATATATTATTATACAGAATGTAAAGCCATTATATCTATCTAAGCCCTTCGAACATACGAAAAATGACGTCACATCCCACTGTATTTACTAATTTGAATGTACGTGTGGACACATACATAGGGAGGACTCATTGATCTATGTAAGTAAAGGCTTCACAGCATATTCCTAAATGGCTCCAGAAACAAATGGAATCTTCAGAACCCATTAATGGTGAGAACAGGGGATCTATCTCTTCTATTGCGAAACATATTTTAAAGACAGGACATAAAATCGAGGTTAACAGATCTTGTAAACCTATCTATAAGACGTGTTTGGGGCGTATCCTAAAATTTGTGGAAACCTTAGCAATTAGGAAGTTTAAGCCACCTTTATGTGATCAAAGCAAAAATTCGTCATCACAATAAACTTTCTTTGGTAAACTTTGTTTTAATACCAGCCAGGGTAGATGTACTATTACCTCTTTTATTTGGTTTAGTGGTCTTCATTATTATTTTGACCTTCAATTTGTCCTTTTAACTTGATCTAAGTCTATTTTCTCACCTCTCACATCTTTATTAATTTCATATATATTCCTATGATAAGTCTGTGTGTGATCAGATTGTTCGAAATGTGTTGCGCAAATACATTACACGATTCAGACAAATTACGTCTTCTTATTGCTTTATCTAAATTCATAAACGGAACTAATTGTTTTAAATTCCCGTTATTGTTTTTATCAGTTGTTTAGAAGATAGAAGTATGAAGGAAAATTATGTCGATTAGTTCTAGCAAAAGAGTGAAATTTTTTTTTTGTATTTCGAATTCCATGGAACAACATAATTCCTTTATTAACTTTTTTCTAGATTTTGGCTGCTTCATTTTCAAACACATCAACCACCTGCCATTTAGACCGAATTAAATGTGAAACAGTAGACTTAAAGAGCTGCACCGTAATTTTGAAATAATTCCACTGTAACTGCTTATATGATGTATTTCAAGGCGGGTAGGAAACTAAAATACATTAGGGACTTCACATTATTTGGTTGGTTGCGAATAGCAGTGGAATCCAGTGCGCACACTTCGTCCTGTTGATGACTCATCAACTGAATATACCTGCATGCCACCGAGTAGAGATTTTTCCACTAGAACTACAACAGGTATCCAGGGCTTTGTAGGTGGAACCATTGTTCATTAAGCTACTAAGTCATGAGAGACATCTCTTTTGCTGTGGGTATACATGTTAGTTGTCCGTGAAGTCATTATTTTTAAGCTGTCGAGTTAGTTTCTTACTGACGTTTAGTGGATTTCATATTTTCTCCACCAAAACGTTTTTAAGTTATGTGAGTGAAGGCCTAAAATAAAAAACCCTCCTGTTATCGTGTTTCGTGCATATCATCAATAAATCAGTTAAGTGCTTAATGTTGAACTGTCTCAATTTCTGTTAGATATATATATTGTCATTATGTCCAGTGATTTCACAACGTATGAAAAACAAACTCATTAGGAAATCCTGCCTATGTTTAATCCTGTCATTTAAAATGTTTTGAATGACTCTTAATTAATTTTCCTTTGTTAAACGTCTATTCTTATGATGAAGTTTGTTCTTTATTTTCCCTCCTCTCACTTCACTGAGTTTAGAATGAATTTTAGACTGAGCTCCTGTTTTGCTTTCTATTTGTTCCTAAAACACAGTTTGTCCATTGAAGGTAACTTGTTCTGAAACTAACGTTAACCCAATGATTATTATAACAAATGAGTAAAAATGTCTTTCAAGGCACAATTCAAAACTAACTGATATCACTTAGAGAACAAATGAAGACAAGGAAGTAATGTATATGGCTATTCCATCTTAGTCTGAGACGCATCAGCAGTAGCCATTCATGCTCTCACTAACGATGAAGCCAAGGGGCTTTAGGTTAGTAGATGAGTTCAGTGAATGGTACTGGATCCCAGCCACCTAAGAATTCTAATCTGTGTTAATTACCTGAATGAAAGGGTCGCAGCTACCCAGTTGTTTAGCAGAATACCCAAAGTACTGTTAGAGAAGGTACTTCAATAATATTCTATGGATCTGAAACTTCACTCTTCATTACTGTGACACTTTGAATTCATTCATCTTGAAATGATGACCACAGTTGGCTTAATGATTCCTGGAAATTTATCTTATTAAAAAGATATAAATTTAGAAATCTTCTGGTAATCAAACGTCATTAGAAGAGCAGTGAAGCTTTAGAAGTTGTTAAAAGGGTAAATAACAAAATGTTACCCCAAAAGTTCAAATAAATTATCATTATTTCCTTTAATTCCTAGAGGAACATAGGGCTTTAGCCGCGCATCTCCAATGCGTTTGGTTCTCTGCTAGAGTTTTCACCTGACTCCAAATCTGCCAGCATGTTTTCATCTCCTCTTCACATGACCTCCTCCAGGTCACTCTTGGACGACCAACTCACCACTTCCCTTTCGGGTTCCACCCGAGGGCTTGTCTAGTCAAATAAATATCTTAAATAATTCAATGCTTTTTGACTGCACGATGCAAAAGTAATTAAATATGTATTTTAGAGATGTGCTCAAAGTTTCATTTATTTTTGTTAAAAGAACTCTGATTTGGTTGTGACATACTGAGCTCAAACCAGTCATACAAGTATTACCCTTGAATGATAATTAATCTACTGAAGCTTTCTGTGTAGACACTATGTATTTTTCTATATCAATGTGGGGTCATTCAAATACTATCAGATTGCAGAGTATATCTAAATATCTGACTTCGCAAAATGAAGTCAGAAACTGAATTTGTCAGTCAACCAAGAGAAGGAACATAATAATATAGTCTTATTTATAAAATCTAATCAAATTATTGATTTTAGCTTATATGACAAGAGCTAGTTACTGTATGAGATCATCTGAATGAAACAGTAGTGTTAACAGCAGCTTTTCATTTGAAAAGAACTACAACTGTGCTTTCCTCATTTCCAACATAAAAGGCAATATCACTTTTAACTGAACATTATCACTATCTATGATTATATACTTAATACGTAAAAAGTAAAAAAAAAAGAGCTCCACATGCACAAAGAATACAAAGTCTTGATCAGTAAAGTGAAACTAACAGTAGGAAATTCAGAAAAAGAAAATCATCATCGTGTTTGTAGTGTTCGGTGGCAAAATAATAAGGATAAGAAAGAGTGAGAAGAATGAAAACAGAAAAAAGACGCATCATAAACAGTTACACAATCATTGAATATGATCACTTTTTGTTGATCTAATTATTGTGATAATTAAGATGCTTGCTGTTCTTTTGTGATAATCACTAGCAGTAATTTAATCCACTTCATCAAACCGTTTCTGCTCTATGTATGATTACTGTTTGCAACTTCATTAAAAGTATTTTCTTAAGTTGGCTTTTCTTGTTAGCTGCATGCTTAATTCACTGATTTCATCTGCTTTTATTATTATTTCAATTGAATGAACATGTAGCTTTATCGTAGGAAATTTAATCACCAAGTTAAAAACCAATTTTTTAACCTTCCTAACCGTTTCTTCTTGAAATTAGAACATCTGATTGTATTTTAGGTACTTATAAATTGTTTTCCTAATGATACTGAGTTTTATGCTGAAGCTTATGTTGTGTGTCCATACTGATGGTGTAATTGATCTGGATAATATCTACCAAAACGTTTGAATGTTTTTTCAATGTTTGGAGATAGGATTATATCGTGTGCTTTTTCTTTAGGTTGATATCTAGTTTTTTTTTAAAGAAGAATGCCGCCACCTTACACCTTTTAGCTTGTATTTGTACAGAAGAAGTCTAATAGAAGTCGTCTCCTTCACTTAACTGGTCTCGATAGCATCATTCTAACTAAAGGCGACACATCAAAGGGCATCAAAACTAACCAGTCAGGAACAGATCGGGAAAGCAAGACAGGTGTTCATTAACCTGAAATCGGTGTTCATATCCGTAGCACTTACAGCAACGAAGTGGTCAGATTTTTTCAACACTTTTGTCAAGTCAATGCATCTATATTATTCCTGGACGGTCACCGAAAGCGTTTCTAACAGTCTACCACAAATTTCCATCCTTACCTGCTTACGCTAAGTACTGAAAACCAGATGACCAGCCGACAGGAAAAGATAAACAAGCTATATTAGACACTAGCTGAGGACAACTTCAAGTGACATCAGAAGTCAGTCCTTTGAGTGGGACTGAAATGGAAAGTGACAGATTACTGTTTCAAGTGTAATTTGGAGGAGATTATGTGAGGAGATAAGAGACTTTTGTGAATCGTGGGGGGGACAGCTAAAGAAAACTTAAGAGGACAGGATGAAATGAAGAAATTCCTTTAAAACCATATTTTCCACTCGGAACCTAAGGGAATAATAAGTCCCTTTTTATCCAAACTCCTCCAATAAACCACTTCTGTTTGAGTATATTGGTTTATGCATTCTTCTGACGTCAGATATACGAATTATCCCGTATGCGTTCATTCAAAGCAAGTCAGGAAACAATATATAGTCGGTTTGCAAAGATGTTGTAGTGGTTTGGTCAGCAGTGACAAAGTCAAACTTGTCAACACACTCAGTATTCAAACTAAGTTAATGAGGGGAAAAGCCTATCCAAGAGAATGTTCTCTTTTGCGACATAGAAACTCTCAGTAGACATAAGCACGATCTCATCTAGCTTATGTATATGGAAAGTATGAACCTGATTATTCTACTTTACTTTCTTTAATATGCATTTTAAACAGAATATTATAACAATAAATTTGTATATGTCTCTTCCCTATCAGGTCAGGAAAGTTTCAGTCACCTTGGTGAGAATTACAATAGCTGATTTTATAACTGCATAAAGGTGTGCATTTTCTCTACATTATTTAAAAAACTTTGTATTTATTTATTTGGCATCCAAATATGAGAGGTTTTCCGTGATGAACACTCGTCATAGTTAAATCAATTTGGTCTGTGATTGATATTTACCATCCAACTACATATCTGCCGCGATAGAAACGATGACCACAACAGACACATCGATGAAATTAGATATCCAGGCGAGTACAGAATTTGGAATTTATGGATGAATAAAAAAGTGCTTACCTTATAACAATAACTGCTCGCCGGTTTCCAGCAATGCACTAATATGTAATGGTGTATGACTAGATTTATCTTACAACATACAGGTATTTAGAACTGTTAACAGTGTGATATTCGGTGTATTCAATACCATTTACTAACAACTTTCATACTAAATATAAAATAAAATTTTCAAATTTAAAGGCCGATAATAAATTTGAAAAAGTTTATCACAGTCAAATATCCATCAAACAATCAAATCAAGGTTTATATCCACTGTACGCTTTGTATGTTATATAAGATTTAAACAGGACGAAGAGAATAAGGATGTAAGTTTTGTGTTCTCACTGAGTTGCTCTATTGTGAATACAGCTGAAGTAAATTGACCCTTAGTGCTCCTTTAATTCATAGTTGAACAAATTACACATTCATGCAAAATTCTTCTGGTAAATGTATATTTAGTGAATTCTGCAAACGTTTATTATTATTGAATATAGGTGTATATGGAAATAATAATTAATTACTATTTAATGTAATGAATTATGTGATTTAGAGAAGAATATATTTTAATGCAAAACACAATACGTTTTTCAAATTATAGTATAACTAGAAAGGCGGATTTTTTACAAAGCATTCCATGTTTCAAGAATTAGTTTGTAGGGATTCTGTTCGTTGTAGGTTAGACAACGAACCGATATCAGTTAGAGAACCATCGAAAAAGAGGAAGTACTACACAGCTGTCTCGTCCAAGTTCGGGACTCTTTGATATAAGTATAAAACTTGGGCACTGTGGTAGAGCATCTATTCGGGACTCTTTGGTGGTACGCACCCACTGGATTTCGAACCCAGGACCTTCCGGTTAAAAGGCAAACTGGTATACTATTCAGAAACTAAGACCCGATTCAATAGCCGATGAATTCTAACTTCTACCAATTCGTGATTTAGTGCGACCACCAACCAATGTCATCGGCAAGAACTCCATCCCCACTCCAGACTGGACGGACCCCACTGGTCCGAACTTAATTCGTTTCTGAGATTATTAGCATAGCTCAATTTTTTTAAGCCACCAATTCCTTACTTCCTCATTAAAACTTTTGTTTTAATTACACTCAATTATGGATCAAAACAAAATGTTCGGGCATTAACAAGGCGTGAATGTCGATTTCTCTTGTTGAGATCATCCTGTTCTTCTGAAAATTCCTTTACATGATTCCAGCAGCCACAAATCAAAAATATTCCTCGAGTCTGAAACTGTTTTCTTTATTCAGTGGGTTTACAAATGAGCTTGGAATGCCAAATAAGGTGAATTGATTGTTGCTCGTAGTCCATTAAGGTACTGGGACCTGATCAAATGACCAGCCTATGAATTCTAACTTCTGCCACTTCACGATGAAGAGCAACCACCAAAACGTGAAAAATGATCTGATGCTCACTAGCAACTGGCCCTATTCAGGCAGTTACCTTGAATTTTAGAGGGAAGTCGTGACCATTAGGGTACGGCAGGTCGAAGGTGAGGACAGTTACTCATCGTAAACATTGCTAAGTGGTCTCTCTATGTCGTGAACTATCAGAAGTTGGAGTTCATGTGATGGTCACTGGATAGGGTCCCAGTGGCTGAATGGACTAACAGCTCACCTTGTAACCAGATGGCCCTGGGTTCAAACCCCACTGACGAGTGATTGAACAGCTGTTCAGTACTCCCAGGTTTTCCAGTAGCTCTCTAACCAATATCAGTTCATGATAAAATCCTACAACCTATCAAACAGAATCCGTACTAACCGATACTTGAAAAATATATGTTTTATACTCAGTGAGTGATAATAGGTTAACGTCTTTACTAAGTGAATAATATTCAACAAAGCATATGTTAACTTATTAACTGGCGATATTTTGGTAGTGTTATTACAATTATAAATATCGAGAGTTGATAATATGGAAATACAAAGAAACAAATAGATCTAACAATATGTAAACTATAACAAGATTTTAACACGTCTGATTGATTCAAACTCATAAGACACTTTGAATACTTCTCAACGAGATTAATGCTCAGCTATGATTTTTGATTTACAAATATGCTAAGAAAACTAACAGCGTACTAGGTGAAATATAATAATGATAATAATAGTGGTGATAACAAAAACACAACACTATAAAGAAGAGGTAGAAGGAAAGGAAAATTATTGAGACAGAATAAAAGTATCCTACCAAGGTAGATACACATTGATCCGACTACTTTAATCTGATTACTCAGGCTTCAACAAAGCCAAGAGCACTTTTATTACCTTGCTTGCTAAAAACTATGGAGCTTTTAGTCAACATAACCTTATGATCCCCGTCCAATAAATTTCTCGTAACTGAGATCCTTGGGATACCATCATAAGTACTAGAAATCCGTTTGGGGTAGTGTTTGGCAACCAGAACCGACAAACATCTTCCGGCAGACTCAGTGTATTTGCTTCCATGAACACAGGTAAAATCATACACACATTTTGATGTGGCGAGGATCAATTTCGTATCTTTTCCTCCTGATTGCAGTATCCCCAATGTTGTGTTTATGGGCAACATGTCAGCTGCAAAGTTGACTTGTCTGATTGTTTTTTCCAAACGATGTTTCACCAGTTGAATAATGTTAGTCTCCCTTAACAGATCACTTTATATGCACCTCATTCTTGGGAACAGTCTCTGATATTTCGTTTCTCTTATTATCTCTTTTCATACATTCACTAGATACTACGTTTTTCAGAGTTGCTTTTTGTTTTAAATTTACTATGGGAAAGAAATGTTTTGAATTTATTGCTTTCAGAAAATAGTCGAATTACCTGAATGTAAGCGGAGTCCGATCAATTTTATTCAAAAAATGTTAACACAAGAACAATAATCAGTCTAAGTATCCACCAATATAATTTGCTCAAAAGGTTGCTTTCATTTTTAAGGTGTTCCTAGAATCAAGCATTTTATCAGTCTATGCAAAACTGCATTCAGACAGTCTTGCCAAAACTTCCTCCTTACAAGACCAATCACCACTATTTTAAAGAAACACCTTAAATAAGCAGTGTTTGCACATAACAGTCGGTCTTTTCTTTAGAAGGACTTTCAAGGCGTTATTTTTTCTTTATTGAGGTATTACATGACCACTGATTAGCCACAAAAAATGTATTAACGAATAAGTTGTCAGTAGAATCTTTGATGATTTCCGCTTTCCAGCCTGTTAAATACATTTGGTTTGTCTCTATGCATAGAAGTATATAAGATTCTGAAGTATTGAACAACTGTATGTTTGCTTTTATTTTCTCTCGTTCTCTACGGCTACTTTTAATGCATGGTGTAATTATTTTTATGTTTCAAAGAATAAGCCTTTGTGGTATTAAGTTTTTAAAAATCTACATCATTCCTAATGAAGACAATAAATTACGTGGTGCTGTTGGCTATCATGCTGAGAATTTCATACTATATCAAAAGTAATCTCCGGAATAAAGCCATTATCACTACCTTCTAACAGATGATGATAAACTGTGTAAAGAAATAGCAGTGAAATCACCGTAGCGTAAAGTCAATTTTAAATAGGAGAGGAAGAACGACTTGAAAGCTCCAACTATACGGTTGAATGAAGCTGACGAACGTCTTAATTTCAGCATACTGATTTCAGAAGGAAAAAGTAAGGGTAAATTATCATCATCTACTGCCCATTCCTCTAGCTACATTAATTTAATATGACTTGTTATTCTCAAATAGTCAGGAATACGCTGGACCACCGATAAGAAGACACCAGAAGATTTGGATTTCGCAGATAATATATGTCTTATGTCATATAAGCTTAAAGACTTACAAGCGAAAACTAACAAACTGGCTCAAGAGGCAGCAAAGACAGGAATACAGATGAACATAGAGAATTCATAAATAATCCCCATTCAGGCATTAATGAAAACAAAACACGTAGGTCAGCGAATTCATTTTCTTAGCTGTACAATCGCAAATATATATATGTGTTATTTTGTATGTATGTGTACATTGAGTTTGTCAAACAAAATTACAATTGCTTATGGTTATTCTAACTAAACAGGTGAAGATTGGTAATACAAGTCAAGAAAATTAGGTGTTAATGAAATTAGGGTAGTACCAAATGTGATGAGTTGTCACAAACAGTTGTTTAAAGAAGTTATGTGATAATATGAATAGTTTGATGAGTGAGTTTTACTCAGGATGCACATAGAAAGAAAGTAGATAATACGAAATTACCTAAGAGTTCTGAATGAATACAAGAAATCTAAGCAATTAAAGAACAGGCAAAGAAACAAAATTAAGTCATCAAAATAAAAAAAACTCAAATCAAATCAAAACAAAAAAAACAATAGAGAAGACGGAGGTAATGAAGATAACCAATCAACAGCAACAACAGCCAGTACCAATCGCCATCAAAGGGAGAGATTTAATAGACTTCACCCCCTTGACTTATCGAGGGAGTATCGTTTCAACTACAGGCACACGGCACGGATGAAGATGTCGAAGTTAGAATCGGAAAGGCAAGATACGCCTTTATCAACCTGAAATCAGTTTAGAAATCTTCTGCACCCAGTATGATGAACAAGATTCAGATTTTCAACATAAATGTGAAGTCAGTCAGTCCTTCTGTACGGGTCAGAAACTTGCACTGCATGTAACGAAAAAGATTTCCATTAGGTTGCAGAATTTCATCAACAGCTGCCTCTTCACTGACTCCATTCTGAAGATCAAATGGCCAGGAAGAATTAGTAACAAGAAACTCTAAAAGCAAACCAACCAAGAGCCGATCGCTCATCAAAATGTGTAGGAGAAAATAGAGATGGATCAGGTATGCACTGAGGAGGTCGTCGTATGCGCAATGCAAGCCAAAGCTCGAGTGGAATCCTAGTGGTAAGCGGCGAGTGAGTCGTTGGTGTGAGGGTGACATGAAGGAGGTCGTTTGAGGAAGAGATGAGAGAGCTTGGGCAGCCGTGGACCCAGCTGAAGAGGATGGCAGAAAACAGAATAAAGTGGAGATGTGTTGTTGAAGCCCTCTGTTTCACTAGGAACTCAAGGGAACAATTATAATAATGTTAGTCCCAAGGCGTTCAAAATATTTACACGTATTTGTTGCCAGAACAATCGTCATTCACTTCTCTTACTGATTAATATACTATCATATAATCTGTTATTTATTCCCCAATTTTTAAGATGGCATTTTAGCTCTTGTTGCTAAACATTTCTACATTTCGAATGAATTAACCATCGTACAGTTTCCGACTACAAACAGACCAAGACTATACATTTTAAAGTATTCTAGCCAATATATATTTCACTTAAGTTTCCTGAAAAATTTGTCCTCTAAGTATCAGTATTATAGTGCTATTGATTTGCTTGTGATTCTTGGTTTATTCTTATCACATATTTTCTTCACCTACGTTTCCTCTTTCGACTCGGTTGACCAACTTTCTGAACACCTCAAAAATATTTTAGTATGAATTTGAATAGTTCTTAAATGTGGGAATTTTTCTTTCAGATATATGGGTAATCCCAAGTATATCATTTTAGTGCACATGTGAGCCAATAATTCAGGTAAGGGCAAGAAAGATGGTGATATCTGACCAAATAGCGTTTAAAAATCTAGAAATTCATATTTTCTCGTCTGCTTTTGGGCGGACTCATAGTTCTCTCAGTTAAAATGCTAGATTCAACAAGCGTTGTTATATTGTTCCGATTAGTGGTTATCCTACTGGATCACCATTTTTCACAAGAAGATCTGTTTTCTTTTTGCCTAATGAAGATTATGGAGTAATGATCCTTATTACTATATTTCTGTTCTTTCTTTGTTGTTACTGTAATTTTACGCTGTACTACCCTATTCTGTGGCTAACAAACACTCAATAAAACTGATTTAAGAGTGGAGTTGGATTATTTTTAAGAGGAATATACAGTAAATTTGAAGAAATTAATGTCTGTAGTATTGTGTCAGTTAAAATAAAATCTTTTCTTTTTCCATTCATTGGGAAACAGGAAAATTTTTTATACAAATAATTTATTATTTCACTAATTTATGATGCATAAGCAAGATGTATTTAGGTTTAACTAAATTCAAGAATAATATAGAAAAATTTTGTTTAGCGACACTGATGGAAATCTTAAGTATGAAAGGAGAATGGTGCGTGAATCTGAACATTACTATATGAAAATTGTGAGACACAAAGTTTTGTGTGACCGTAAAAGATTCTCTTTCCTTTTACATAATACCTCATCTCCAGCCAATACTTGAGACTTGCTCGATAAAAGCACCTATTCGCATATCTGGTCTAATATTAATCAAAACGTGCATGTTTCTATTGATTGTAAACTGTAGATTAGTAAGTGAAACCTCATAAACTGAGATTCGAAAATGTGTTCCAGATTCACTGTTTTTCTTGATATCCATTTAGTTTAAAATGATTTGAGTTAGAGATTAACTTGAAAAGCGAAATAACACATTCCTTTTTAGGGAATATATATATATATATATATGTACTTGTCATTCAGCTTAACGCTTTACAATATTTATTTCTAATATTCACTGCATTCGTTTCAGCTCTCCATCTATTGACACTGAAATAATTTGTTTAACCGTCTTCTTGTACAGTTTGACTTTTCTCCTACAAAATAAGCGTTTTGTTGATTAAGCCTTCGAAAGTAAATGCCATTTTATTCTCCAAGTTTGAAAAGATATGTAGTTACAAAAAAATTCAACGTGTCCATGAAATACAATGCTTTTATTGTCGGAAAATGAGATAGTATATTCACATTGTTATAGACAGCAGTTAGCTTATGTAAATTTAGCATTTAGCCGTCACACTTTCTAACCCACATTTATCCAAGTTGAACTTTTTTTCAAACTTCTATGAGATGATATTAAACAAATGACGACAGGAAATCACAAATGATTTGTCAGAACTTTATTCAGAGTTAAATCTGTCTTCTAAACTATTTGAATTATCCACAGTAATCCAGTGAAAAAAGAGTATACAAAATTTAGAGATAAAATGAACTATTCGTTTCCTTTTTCAGCAACAAGCAAGACAGCTTTTGCCACCAGGAATGAAAACTGTACTAAGTTATGAATGCAGAGTTATTCAATGGATTGTGTTCACGTTTCGGCCACATGAACCTAGTTTTTATCATTATGAATTTCAGTTATTTTACATTTTCACGTTAGCTCATTCTCAACTTGAAATTTCTTGGAACATTGACACTTCGATTCATCCAATATACATTCGCACACATGATTACAAAATTCCTTGAAATACAAGAATACTTCCTACGGGCTATTAGTTAAGAAACTACTTCTTCCAATGAGTTATACCACCGCATTTTGTGTTCTATTTATCATAATTTCTGAACTCTTTTGTTACTGTTATGCGTTTAACTATTTTGTGTAGTATTTCACTGAGTAGTCTTTATATAATGCTGGAAAGTCAGTCGATATGACTGTTGCTGTAAGCAAACTGATTTTGCTTCAGTGACGTTGTCAATATAGCTTTTTGCGTTTGAAAATTACTCGATATTCATGTTCCCTAGTTATAAAATTATTAAGGTTGATTAACGTGTAATTTCACTGTTGTTTCGAAAATAGAGTCTAATATTTAGCTTCATGTTGAAAGGATGTTTTCTTTTCCTTCACGTTCCCAATGGAACATAAGGCTTCAAGCTAGAAGCTTGAGGTTTCTGTAGCAGTGTTTATTTTTACAGGACGGGGTTGCTATCCTCATGCCCAGCCTTCCCTCTTCACCATTCTGATTACTGGCTTAGCGAGGTAAAGGAGTTCGTCGGCTGGGAATTGAACCCCAGACCGTGTGCATGGTCGGCGGGCGTGCTAACCACTATGCCAACGACGCATGATCTGATTATTATTATTGTTATTATTGTTATATTATTATATCCTTTAATTCCTAGAGGAACATAGGGCTTCAGCCGCGCGTCTCCATTGCGTTCGGTTTTCTGCCAACTTTTTCACCCCGCTCCAAGTCTGTCCACGTGCTTTCATCTCCTCTTCATATGTCCTCCTCCAAGTCACCCTCACACTGACGGCTAACTCGCCACTTCCCTTTCGGGTTCCACTCGAGCAATGGCTTGTCTAGTGATGTCATTTGATGGTTTCCTCAGAGTATGGCTAATCCACCTCCATTTCTTCCTGCCTATTTGTTTCACAATCGGTACTTGGTTGGTTCGCTCCCAGAGATCCCTGTGTTGGTCATATAAATATCTGAACTGTATAAATGTTCCCACTGCTCTAAATAACTAAAGCAATAAAGTAACTCTACCTTTAATTACTGTCTTTAAAATACTTTTTACTTTTCATAGTTATCTAGTTACATTAAAAGGAAGATAAAAAATTAATCTCCACAGGTATGCAAATATTATTAAAAGAACATGGGAGTTATCATGCAGTTTTCAGTATACTGCCGTGATCGTATGTTAGCAAGGATAAATGAGTTGTTCTCTTCTCCTGATCCTGTTGTCGCTTCTCTCTGTAATAATCTTGCGTAAAAAGTGAATGGCTCCTGGTTAACTATTATTACTAAAGAAAATCTTTTTAGATGAATCCATCGATCGACTTGAGGGAGAACAGACTGATTTTAAAGTATAAAAAGTCACGATTTCTCTTGCTATTATTGCTAAGTTTATTTTTGTTGGAGGTTTTACTTCCTGTTAACACTTGTGACATTTTCAATCCACTCTTCAAAAGCTTTACAAACCTTTTCTTGATACAATTTTATTAAGAAATAGACTTTTCTATCATTCAAAACACTTTTTTTGAAGTTATGCAAAACCCACTAGACTGTAATAGTCCTACTATGTAGTGTGTGTGTGTGTGTGTGTGCGTGTATACACAAATCATACTTTTGAAATGCATAATTCTCATTATCATCTTATAATATACTGGATAGACACTTATGCATTAAGAACTGAGTTTCATCTCTCCTAACTACCATATTTTAGTGTCATTGTGGATGACTCAGTGGACATCATTTTGGAGACAAACATACTGTCGCGTAAATTACATCAGTATATTGAATTTGTGATTTACATACAACAAATATGCTTCAGTGGTTCAGTGGTAGAACGCTGGAGGACCAAACACGCAGTCCGAGGTTCGATCCTCGGCTGATGCACTCTTAAACCTCAATAAGCCAGGAGTATGTTGGTAAAGATGGACAGTTGAGCGTGGGGCTAGCAACCCCAACCCATGAAAACCACTGCTACAGAAACTCCAAAGCATTAGCTAGAAGACCTACGTTCCACGTACAGGGATTAAAAAACGGTGGATTCAGAGATTCAAGATTAGAGACAATAAAGCTTCCATTGGTTCGGAACAAGGCGTAAGGTTAGTCTATTAAAAAGGAAATGATATAAAAAATCGGTAGCAATTCCTGCATACGGCTTCCAGCCACCTACCAATAATTCATAAAGTACAGTACAATGATGAGTCTCCTAGATAACAATAACACTAATACTACCAATAATAATAATAATAGCCTGATTCTGAGCAACATATTTACATACAGTACAGAATTTTCAGCTTGGTTTATCTACTCCATACACAGAATCTTCAAGTAAAACAGTAATCTACAGTAACTGATTCGAGAGAATTTTGCTCCAACTTTAACATAAGCCTACGTTAGGCGTTTTATCCCTTCAAAACAAACCAAAAGGTGAGTTGAAAACCATTCAAAAATGCATGTGACTACAGATTGTTCTTCAAGAACATAAATAGGTGGATTGAAACAATGTATAACTGAATAATACAATGCTCTCTGTAAAAAATTGGGCAACTCAATGATTTAAGCAGGTCGTCGTCTACAACTGGTTAATACAAACAGTAAATACACTACAACATTGATATTACCATACTCTGCGTTGCTTTTCTGATAACTAAAGTAGTGACAATAATAAACGTAAGAAACAGAGACAGTCAAGTGAGGAAATCTAATATTTATTCTCACCTTTCTCATACATTATGCCTATTTTTAGAATACGCTAAACTTTACAAGCTTAAAGCCACGGAGAAAAAAAATACCACAATACATATAAAGACAGAAAGAATATGCATAAACACATTCAAGGATTACTGACATTTGATGCACTACGTAGGCGTATAATTGGTTTAAAGCATTTATGCAATTATAAAGAATAGCAGGGACCATTCGATGGTGAAGGGATTGAAAAAGTTTCTAAGTTTGTTTGTTAAGCTTGCTGAGACAAACGCCACGATTTTCTTCTAAAAAGAAGTAGAGACCATAAGGTAGTTGACTTAAGTGTGAATTAACCGACGGAAATCAGTTGGCTCTCCTAAGGATTAGACAAATGGAACTGGTCGCAACTCACTTACTAAGCAATAGCAATCACGTATACATTCTTGAAAGCTTCTTACTTAAAACCAAATTGGTATTAAGGCCTACCAGTAAAAGCACAAGAAGAAATTGAGAATAAAACTGTAGTGGAATAGGAGATGCTATACTACGTAATATCACTGCTTGCAGCGATAAACAATGCAGACAGTACGTGGAAATGGTGTGAATTTGAAGTGAAAAATGTAGGCTGAACATATAAAAGTGGTGAGTTAACCTAATAATGAAAGATTTTTAAGCTAAACAAAGTATGTACCACTAGTAAACACTAAACGAAAACCAATAAATGTGTATTAACGTCAGTTATATAGGTAAATTAGCAGTCTGAGTAAAAAAGACTGTGCATCCATGGCGCAAAACTTATTCTTCTCTGAATGAGGTGATACCAAAACTCTACAATACGTGTATCTCTTATTCATGATGATATGACATGACAACCTCTAAGACTGTTGAAAATGACGTAAAAGGTCGTAGTTAGTCTTGATTTACGCGACTCAGCAAACAACAGATAGGGAGACAAAGGTGAATCATTTCGTCACTGACATTATAATTTATGAGGTAATTAGATGCAGTATACTGTAATGCATGCTGAGAATTCCATACCTGTACCACAAATACTGTTTGGAATAAAGCTGTTATTATTATTATTATTCATAACCTCCAGCAGAAGTTACTTTTATACACACTCGTAAAAATTACGGTTTCGTTATACTATTATTCTGTATTGGGAGCTTCGTCTTAAGGAATGCTCAGGTGTCTATCGGTGAAGTGAATCAGTCTTGTACAGCATGTTTATTTAAAAACACTAAAGTTTGCTTTTAAAAATAATAAGGAATAATTACTGCTTAGCGCCATTTAAGTATAGCTATTTACCAAATGAGTCAGAATTCTACTGCAAAGGTGAAACACTGAGTACTGCAGACAGTTAGTGTTTTGATCATACCTTGACACACAGCTATGAGTATTATGTGTGCAGTTACACAATCGTTTTTCATTATTATTATTATTCCTTTGTCTCACATCTCTGTTTACTGTCTCTATAATGCATTTCTTCTAATTTCTTCTCTTGCTTTGTGTGATACATGGAGTGTGGTGACTAGAACTGCTGTACGTCGGTGCAAAGTTCTATGTCTAAAACAGACAGACAGACTTGCGCCTGGGTTATATAATTAAAATAGTAATTGTAAATCATTCTAATCGTTCTCTAACATTCTTACCTCTTGTAACTGCTTATCATACATACTGTGTAAAAGGTAAGCTCAAGGACGAAATTTTATTTTGATGGAACAACTCTGACTGTTCGAAATTTCGCAAACGTACCAACGAATTGCCCGACTTATAATCAGATATTTTTAAGTTTTGGTTGACACGGGTTTAAGTGGCCTTAACTGAATTCAAGGCGCGTCGGTAGCACAGCGTTTAGGACGCTCGCCGTCCATGCACATGTTCCAGGGTTCAATTCCCAGCCGACGAACTCCTTTACCTCGCTAAGCCAGAAATAATGCTGGTAAAGAGGGAAGGTTGGGCATGAGGATAGCAACCCCAACCTGTAAAATTAAATACTGCTACAGAAACCTCAAGCCACTAGCTTGGAGCCCTATGTTCCACTGGGGAATGTGAAGGAAAAAAAGTAGTGTATTCAGCTGAAGGGTTATACCGAAATTCGATGAATTGACTAAATTCTTCTTTATCAACCTTTGATGCTTGTTTTCAATTCGTATCAGGAAATAAATGTTTCAAATCATTTCTTGAGCATACATCATGCTTTTCGGAAATTAGATATTTTCTTTCACCATATTTTCAATAGTATAGCCAGAGAGAAAGCTTACTGGATACAACTATTTGTACAAACAATTACTGTATTCAAGAATAACTGATCAATTAAATACACCTATGTAGTTCAATAGATATTCTTTGTATAGAAGAATACAAGTTTAGCTTAAAGTGGACATTGATTCATAGATGCGATTACAGTGTTATTTGTACCTGTGAAATCTTAATCGTTATTAAATATGTACATGTGTCGATCCTTTTATCTGAGGAAAACGTTTCCTAACATTCATATTGGTATAATTAAATGTTGTTTCGTTTTATTCATGCTGATCTCAAATGTTAACTGTACAACTTTATTCAGTCAATCACTAAACTCAATGACGAGTTTTATATAATTGTTGACTGCCACACAGTCACTAATACAGTGAGTTATGATCGAAGGTGAAGTAAAAATCTGGGTCGTCCTAATGCTCGACTGAGTTGTCTCTGCCAGCTGAGCTACGAGACCCAGCTCCTTAGCAAGTGAAAGTTTCAATGAAATCATCAAAAGCAATACTCAAATACTGTTTCTCTAACTCCCCTGTCTATCTTTATAATTCCGAATTAGAAGCAGAGGAGTTGGCCGTTGAATGATGATAAGACTATCTGAGTTGGCAGACTGTTATTGATGTTTAAAAAATAAGACAGCCTTCTGTGAAGTTGTTCTTAACTGGATTAGTTTCGGTATTGAATTGAAATCATAGCAATGCCACAACAGTTTGCTATTTCTCTAGCAAGCAAAATAATGAACAAATAAATGAATGGAATTGATATATGAACAAGTTACTGACCAACTTCTTCCCTCGTTGCATTCTGACTGCAACATACAATTTCAGACGTTTGAAGTTTTAGTATAAGTGGAGTGGTTCACAATGTTGTGGGGCTTCCAGCCTCACTCTCAACCATTCCGCTTTTCTGAGCATACTAGAGGCCAATAAACTAGACGGCTTTTAGGATTTCGCTGACAGGGTATTTAACCCTGACTTCCCTCGTTTGTCCAGCATCCAAGCACTGAACTTTCGACGAGTTGCTTGGTCGATACTTGGCAGAAACGTAATACAAGCACTAAATATTTGGTTTTCTTAAATCAGCACCGAATCGAGAGATTTCATATTGTAAAATACAGTTCAACTACAAGTCACATTTTTATAGTACATCAACAGCACTTTGAATGGAAAACCATCACTCTTCTTCTTATAAGGTGAATCAGTTGAAATTATGGAGTCCTTTAAGCTTAAACCCTGTCTTGAATTTATCAGCACTGAAGTCTGGCACTTTTATCTTCGCTTCTGTGCTAACAGCTTAATTACAAAACGAAACGCCAACACTTAATCCTGAGAAGCACAGTCAAACCTGGTGTCTATAATACATAAAAATGAAAAGATACTGTGCTCCTAAAATCACAAGTTCTCAGCCTTAGAAAATCTCTTGATGACTGGTAGTAAAAAGTTAACTGAAGATGGAGTGAAAGTGCTTATTTGGTTTGTAACTTTCAGACCTCATCAACTGACTGAATCTGAGTTTCAGTCACGTCTGATGGTTCGGAAGATAAAAGGATTAAACTAAGAAAAATTTACTTTTCAGTTAGATCCTCATTTATAACTCGAATCCAATATATACATATATATCAGAATTTTTATTACAGTACAGAAAACTTTACCAATCTTTTAATGGTAAATTTAATGACTAGTCAGTGTCAACAAGTTAAGGGATGTAATTAACCAAGAAGACTAATGCAAACGATTAAAGGAGAGAAGAGGTTGCAAATATTAAACTAGTGAAATTCATAATGCATTGTTTTGGAAAAATAATAAGGAGTAATTAAGAACTGTTAGGGCGGTCGAAATGATTACATAATAAGAAAGTGGAGATGAAGTAGTCAGTTCCATTGTAAAGTAAATGCATTTCTTAAAGTCTCACTGTTATACAGTATCGGTAAATAATACTGTATAACCTTGTGAGACTTTGTCAGATAAATTTACTTCATAAAGTATTTAAATCTAGTGCAGTGCCTAAGTTCCATTCTTTTATCATATGAAATAGAATAGTGAAATAATATGGTCATAATAATACCAGAAGGAGCGAAACGACACGTAAATATTTCTTTGTTCAATCCTCTTGTCTCCTAAACATTTGATTGTAATGTACTGTCATCTTTACACACATTAATCGTAACAAACAGATGTGAATAATATATTAGAAAATTCATTTAGATTGCCAAATCCTTTTTTTAATTTATTTTATTTCTTTAAGTTCCCAGTGGAACATAGGGCTTCAAGCTACAGCTTTGGAGTCTCTGTAGCAGTGGTATTTATATTTACGGGATAGGGTTGCTAGCCTCATGCCCAACCTTCCTTCTTTATCAGTTTTATTACTGGCTTAGCGAGGAGAGGAATATGTCTGCCGAGGATCGAGCCTCAAACCACATGAGGCGTGTTCGGCAAGCATTCTACCGCTGTTGCACCGACGCACTGCTAAAATATATGTTAAAGAATATCAGCTTTCTTTAGGTATCAACCTTGGAGTAAAGATTTAAAACTTAGACTTACCTGGAAGTGGAGCGATTATTTAATTTACCACAAAGAAATTATTACTTCAGTGGAAAACTCAGTGGCTGCCAATATAGCCATGTCAAGCAGTCTCATGTAAGAATCCTCTTAACGTCTGGAAACTTTCCCATCAACTTATAAGTAAAAAAATTTCGATTGGTGTTTTCCTGATGTAAATGCCTTAAACCAGTCTTTTACAATGCAACAAACTGAACTGATTGAACCTAATGTTTCTGGTCACTTAAATGATCATTTTCCTGGTTTTAATGAAAACGATGCAATGTCATTTCTCAAACCCTTAAAGCCATAATATAGCCTAATACCAGACGGTGTACCGAACATTTCACCTCAGAAGTGTGTCGATATTTTGTGTCATCCTTTTACGCCAATCTTTAATCCTTCATTTAGTAGGGATGCATTCTCTGTTGCCTGGAAAGAAATAAAGGTGGTGCCTGCACTAAAGTTATCTTCTGGATCAGATCTATATTTTCGAAAACTATGGCGAAACTTCTCTTGCATGTTATTAAATCTTCTTTGAAATCTTTTAGTGACCCAAAGCAGTTTGGTTGCAAACGCAGTAGAACCACTTTAGATGCTGTCACTGTACTCCGACAGAATATTATTTCGAGTCTTGATAAAGGTAGAAAGTTTGTTCCCGCCTTCTTTTTAGACTACACTGCTACTTTTGACTGTATTCCTAGGGCACTTTGACCAAGCAAGCTGATTTCAGCATGTACCAACTTCTGGCGTTACAAGGTGGCTGTCTTTCTACTTTTTGGGTAGAAAACAACATACCGTTTTAAATGGAAAGCGATCCACTTCACTGCTAACAGAAACTGGTGTGCCTTAATATTGCTGTACTCTCTCTATTTCTTCTTTCTTTCCTTTTTTGCATAACCTTCCATATTCTTCCAAAGCCAATTTCATGAAATATGCCAATGGTCTGACCATTTCTGTCCGAGTAGCTTGTGCATTGGATTGTTCTTACCTGAACAGATTCCTTCCTGAAGTTAACAAATAACCCCACCTAAGTGGTATTAAACTGAATCCATCTAAATGTCATATTGGTGATTTTAGTTTCACATGCGAACAAGACTTGTGTGCACTGATTCAGTCCCATGATTGATGTGATAGGAAGTAAATCGAATATCTCTCATCTCGGTATCAGTTTCTTTTCGAATCTCTGTTGGTCGTCTCACATCCTGTTGATTTCTAAGAAAAATTTTCTACTGATCGTACATAAAGAAGTTGAAACTTCCTGGCATAACTCAGTCTCTTCTCTTAAAATTTACAAATTGATTTTTTCTATCCATTCTTCATTATTAGTCTCTCTTATTCTTCCCTGGACGTGACAAATAAAACCATATCATAGTACGCAGAAAATCGAGGGGCGTTTAACTCAACTAACTGACATCATCGTTGATAGGCATTTTAATTCTTGTAAGCAGTTGGGTAAAATTGTCTTGTGTGGTAGCAAACATCCTTTTTATATTCACAACTTTCTCCTCGTGTCTCTTTCAGTAAAACAAGAAATTTCATAAAAATGTATGATCATACAGTAAAATATAAAAATTTAACTATGTCGTATTTGGCAAGGGTTCTATGTGAAAAGACAAATTTCAGAAAAGAACTTATAAACTTTTTAAATCAGTAACTGTATTGCAGTGTATGATTAAAGATTATTATTACATGTATTATCACTTGTATTATTTATTTGTAGTTCATTGTGTTCCACTAACTTCAGTTTTTGTGGTTTTATTATTTATTTTTTTCAATTTTATGTATTTATATATTTATAAGAGGAGCTAAATTGTTGCAATATGTATAAAAACGCTGAAAATGTCATTTTGCATGATTATAATTATTATCTGGAATAGGGTGATTATTTACTATCATTACATTAAACTTGATTCATGTATATTCACTAGCATTTGATTAGTGTATGGCACTTCTTCAATAATGCCTTACAAGCAATGGATTCAAAATTCAATGAATTCCGATGTTCAAACAGAAGAAGCAATACATTTGACTAATATTTTTTTTTATCATAATTACAGAAAACAATCATTTTCTATCCTTTAAATTGTTAAAGTAAAAGGAGTTAATGTTATCATCTACAATCTAATTAAATTATACGAATCCTATCTCATTTATAATAGATTAACTCGTTTACGTTTATTTTGTTTCCCATCTTCATTGTACATTCACACAAATGCAAACATTCATGATCCGTTCGATTTTATACTTATACATTTTTCATAAGTATGTCATGCATATTTTGTGGTTATTATTATTATCATTATTTCTATTGCTGTTGTTTTTGCTTCACTATCTCAGAGACGGTAAACCAAATATATTGGGTCAATTGTGCTTTGAAAAAAAGATCCATTAACTGGTTTATTCTAAAATAACCTTGACACTATTTAACAGAGATAGCAGTTAGAATGAAGTTAACAGATAAAAGAAGACGATGAACAATATGCATATACAAGTCTCCACATACATATCATGAGGTATATTTACAAATTCCTTTTTACGTATAGTAACGTCTGTTCAGTATATCGATCAAAAACAAGATCCAGCTTTTATTTTCCACACTTAAAATGTAGGCTGACAACTGAACAAACAGTATTGCTTTGACAGCTTTTTAATCATAAGTCTATTAAATTATTGCTCACCAATCATCATACAAGTAACTAGTCTGGATCGGAAGACATTTAATAATTTGAAATATTAGATTCGCTATTCTAAAGACTACCAGAACAGCAATATCCCGACAATTATCAGTAGTTCTTATTTTGGCGATACTGGGTAACGCTAGTGTTCCCTCCGTAGATTCGATTCCTTAACTCCCAATGCTGTACTTGATAGTTTAACTTCTTAAGCTTCAGCTAAAACGTCATCTGGAAGTGATTGACTCAGAAATCAGACGCTTTCACTTGCTTCTGAAGTAATTCTTGCTATAATTGTCACTTTTCAAGGTCTGCTGATCAGTATACCAGCTAAACAAAATGGTGGCAAAATTTTTGCAGCTCAGGATATCTTGAGTGGTGTTCCTCAAGGTAAGACTTTTAGTAATATTTGAATCAGCATTTTCAATAGTATCTCAGGGATGGTATAAAAAACGTGAATACTACTTAGTAATTTGCATGAATATTCTCCACCTAGCTGATAATTGACACAAACTTGTCTTTCGTGTTGAGGAATTCCAACAACAGCTACTGAATTACTCAAATTTTAATGAGAAAAATAAAGCCAACCTGAAACAGGACAGTTATAGATAAAAGCTTAACCATACAGAATAGATTTGTAGAAATATTTAGGCCAAAATCACATATATGATCCGCGAGCATACCACTGGCAGTTCCGCTCCAAAGACTGTCAGTTCGAGGAACATTTCAGTCAAACATATATATTTATTTCAACAACTGTTCAGAAATTATTTATGCTTGAGATTGAATTTGAAAAGTTATGTAAATTTTGAATTTTGAATTGCTTTTCAGTTGTTTTTCAAGCTTACACTGAAATGAAAATTTTAGCTATAGTCGCACAGTATGTAACTCGAAGAAAGCTTTTTACTGAAAAATTATAACTGAAAGTCAATAGTGACAAACTGTCTTTATTTGTTGGATGATTTATGAGAGTATATGACCATTCCTGATGAATTCTTTTACTTTTTAGCATATTCAGACCGTTAAACTTAACTCGTAAAATGGGAATGGAATCGTTTACTGTTTGGATTTCATTATTTCCTTAAATTCACTTTCTGACTTATAACTGTGATATTTTTATCCTATAACTTAAGTATTCACATAAATATAAAAGTTTTAAGTTCAACAACGAGATAAGCAGCCTTATGTAAGTGCGTGTTCAGGAGTATAAATTAAGAATCATTTGTATACATTAACTTTGTATACATTAAATTTGCCACCATCATCAAAACAAGTCTGATTTTCTAAAGAAGGGAATAACCATTCACAACATTTATGAATATTATCTGAATTTAGAATATCTGGAGTCAGTATGAGTAAATGGATAGAACAGAATTAGACTGAAAAACACTCATTATTTGTTAAAATCACAATTTCAGAATGTGAGAATTCTCAGCCTCTGTTGAAACGATGTCCCCCGAAACATTTCGGTCCAGAAATATCCAATCAACGAGAAAATTCATAATAATTTCAAGTGGTGGCTGCCGTAGGCTAGTGGACAACAGTCTGACCTTCAAAACGATTGTTGTTGAGCTACAGTCTCATTGGGAACATTTTATCGCACTTGGAAAAAAGGCATATAAACTGATCAATGTCGAATACGCGGAAGAGTGCACCTTGGATCTCACTGTTATCTGCTATCAATCAAATGATATCATTGAAACACTTTCATTGCCTGTGTTACGGAACAGTTGTTTAGAATGTCTCCCCCTGATATTTGATATTTCAATTAACAGCTGACGAGAAGGCGACGAAATAAAAGATGGTACCATTTTATTCTGCTAAAACTGTAGTTCTTGCTTGTTCAAAAACATTGTAATTTAATTGAATTTAAGATTTTCCCGGCGATTGATTGGACCGAAGTACTCGGTCTCAGGTTGACATGTCGGCTTCTTATGCAGATGCTTCGACAATGTCTGGACGTTTAATTAGAATTTAATTTGTGGATGGTGAC
Source organism: Trichobilharzia regenti (assembly GCA_944472135.2). Classification (NCBI taxonomy): domain Eukaryota; kingdom Metazoa; phylum Platyhelminthes; class Trematoda; order Strigeidida; family Schistosomatidae; genus Trichobilharzia; species Trichobilharzia regenti. Next base: position 87,942,464 of record OX235270.1, on the reverse strand, counting down.
TAGCAGTGGAATCCAGGATGCGCATTTCGTCCTATTTGGGACTCGTCAGCTGGATGTAACTGCATTTCTCAGTGAGTGATGATGATGTTCTCACCGAGGCTCGAACCCAGTGACTATAGTTTAAAACGCCAAAGCGTTATCCACTAGACGACTTGGGCCACGAGAGCCACCTCTTGTGCAACGGGTCACATTAGTTTAATTTAATTTTTGATTTTCCCATCGATTGATTGGACCGAAGTGTTTGGTCTCAGGTTGACATGTCAGCTTCTTGTGCAGATGCTTCAACGATGTCTGGGCATTTAATTATTATACGTTTTTATCCTAGATGGTATTTGATTGTTCTGACATTTGCATAGCATATACTGACTTGATCCTTATTATCTACCTTTGTCCCTGTCTAATCTCTAATTTTAATGTTTCTCATTGTAGTCATGATATACACTGATGTGTTGTTTTATGATGTGATTTTGTTTGTAAGAATCAAAATCAGAATGACCTATGGCTGTCTGCGGAAGTCGTCAGTGTGTGATTCTTGCCTACACTTCTTGATCTCACCTTGATGAGAATATTCTAGTTGAACCTAAATTTGAATTTTGGTTGATTAATTTTGTTCTACAGCATTTTTGTACTATAAAATTATCTAGACTGTATAGCTGCCTAACAAATCTTTTTTGAGGTAATTTTGAATTTTTGATGTTGTTATCGCTGAACAGAACCACATGAATTTATCAACGAATAACTATCTGTTTGCCTTCTTTGGAGTGTTTTGTGACTGCACCCGTTTTAATAAAGTTTCGGGCAGTTATACAGTAGGACGTGAAAATCCGTTCCCTAAGTTCAATCCACAAAGAGTCAGTTTTGGTAGTTACAGTCTGAAAATGTTCTGCATTTATAATCACGAACAGAATTTCTTTTTGCCTAACTTATTAAAGATTTTTTGATGAGATAACTAAATATTGAATTGAATTTTTGATTTTCCCGTCGATTGATTGGACCGAAGTGCTCGGTCTCAGGTTGACATGTCGGCTTCTTGTGCAGATGCATTTAGGTAATATAATAGTAACAGTAACAAATTTTTTACATATTTCTTATTGCTTCCAATAACGTTTTATTTCAACCTTCATTATTTATTTTAAAGGAAATGCTGAGTACGATAACTAACTGCAGAGTGTTTAACAATGATTAAATCACTGATTCACAATTAACCCCAATATTCTACCTTTTAAATCAAAATGGATCGAGGGATAAGAATAGTTTTCTGAAGAAACACATCTATGCTAGTGTAGCACGTGACATATAAGTCCATTTATCCTTCGTGACCAATAAACCAGACATTTGATTGTAGGTCATACCACTGGATTTTTATTAGAGAGTGCTGTCAGTACGAAAATAGTTTTTCATATCTTAAACTAGAAAATTATTCTCTATGTGAAATAATACACATTTGGCTGTAATTTATAGTGATATTCGCTTTTTAATGAGGAAGGACATCTTTCCCTCGTCAGTTAGTCTTCTGCGTCTTTTTTAATGTGCGAATTCTTTTCGAGTGAGCAGTAATACATTGCTCATCATCGAAGTAATAGTAAGAACCAACCAATCCAGTATTATTACCTGTTTTAACAATCCTTTTCTAAGTTTCGTGCCGTAAAACTTTCATACCCCCTGAAGCGATCTATCAATATAAAGATACCGGGTAGTGAAATCCTGCAATTCAGTTAAGAAATCAGACTGCAATTGATGTTAGTATCTAATTGGTGGGTGGTGCCTAGCAGTGGAATCCAGGATGCGAATTTCCTCCTATTCGGGACTCGTCATCTGGATTTACCCGCATTTCTCAGTGAGTGATGATGTTCCCACCCGTTGCAGAAGAGGTGGCTCTCGTGGCCCAAGTCGTCTAGTGGATAACGCTTTGGCGTTTTAAACTATAGTCACTGGGTTCGAGCCTCGGTGAGAACATCATCACCACTCACTGAGAAATGCAGTTACATCCAGTTGACGGGTCCCAAATAGGACGAAATGCGCATCCTGGATTCCACTGCTAGTCACCATCCACAAATTAAGTTCTAATTAAACGTCCAGACATTGTCGAAGCATCTGCATAAGAAGTTGACATGTCAACCTGATACCGAGTACTTCGGTCCAATCAATCGCCGGGAAAATCTAAAATTCAATAAAATATAATTGATGTTATTTTGAGATAATCGACCGAAAATTAACCAGATAACGTAGCAATCTCAAGCTCAGTACATGGGAAAGTCACTAGAGCATACAGCTGAAAAATATCAAGTAAATTAGTAACTCATTTTTCTCCGAACAATTGTAGTAAAATTCGGTTCGAAATATAATTAACTTTCATTTCTTGTGTTTCGAGTGTAACGTCAGCAGCACACCTTCATTGTACTCTGTACTTTGACGTAATTTTGGATGGTTCCATGACTGTTCACAAGCCTTCACTTCCTCTTCACAAAATTTTCCCCATGTCAACCCCCGGGACATCCACCTCGTTGCTTCCCATTTGGGTTCCACTCCAGGGTCCTCCTTGTGTGTGGCAACATTCAACAGCCTCTTTAGAATGTATCCAGTCTATATCCATTTCCTTCTGCATTTTCGTTGCACAATACACTCTTGACTGGTTGGCTGCCAGCCTGAGTAACTTTTTGCCAACTGTTTCCAGCCGGGTCGGTCATCCGATCTTCAGTAACGAGCCACTGAAGGGAACTGCTGGTCGATAATAGGTTGCAGTAACCTGCTTGAACTGCTTTAGTGTTGTGTGTGCCAGATTACTAAAGTATATAGAACTAATGACTCGAAATTACTAGCTAAAATCCGAATCAGGGTCGTTATGCTTTGTGCTGTTGACCTCTATAGGGATTTCACAGTAATAACCGCCTGTCTCAGTTTCCTGATTTTGGCTGAGTGTCTCCATCACCTCATCTGTTCTGTTCCTTGCAACTGGAAAAGTGCTTCTCAGGTTAGCTGAGTGGATGAGATAACCTTTCTTAGATTTCTCTGAATGCTAGTGATTGGGGCTTGTTGGTGTTATTCGGGTGTATTCATCACCTCTCTCTTCTCTATGTTCACTTAAATTCCTGTCTTCACTGATTCGAATATACGCTCTTTTATTGTCTGTCTTTGAAATCTAGCGTATTATGCCTTTTCGTTATGATGAAGTACTGACTAATTTCAACAAATATTTCACTTTTCCATCTAAGCTCTTAAATATTTATCTAGCGCAGGACGTTAATTGCATTTCACACAAGGCAAATGGTTTTTAAACCATCAATTCAAACAGGCAGCTTCGGTTACTCACAAACTGTATGTAGTTTCAAGGAAATTAGTCTGACGTAATTTCAACTTTCTTATGATTCATTTATTATAAACACAAAATAAAGAGTTGAGATTGCCATAGGAAGTAGAATAACAGTACAAAAATGTACACACTTACGCCATGAAACTTGTTTAACTCTACTAAATGACTTCAGTTTTATGCTTTTCTGGAGTGAACAATAACACGTGATTTAACTTGTAATCTCTATCTTCAAGAAAAACAGTTAGGTGATTTATTCTCCGTCAGGATTTCTCATGCAATTTGCATAGGATATTAGTTTTTTTTTAAGTCACTCTTTCTTTCACTTCAGAAATGAGCCAACCATGCAGGTGGCCCAGACTTCCATACTCGGCTGATCTACATCTTCGCATCCTTATCCAGTTTTAAGCCCAGCAGAGAGGGAAGGTTGGTGATGAGGCTAGCGATAGCACTGCTACTGAAACTTCAGAGTTCACACTTGAAGCCAAATTTTCTACTCGGAACACAAAGGATTGAAGACTGTAGGCTGGATGAACTGGGCTATGACTTTTTTTACCGGCTGTTACTCATTAGCAATGCATGTATATCAGTAACTTCAAATTTTGATTAAAGGTTATTTTCCATACATTACTATAGACATTAGATGCATGACACTAAATGTTTGTCTGTCTATCTTTTTACGACGTTGAACTTTGCACAAGAGTGCGGCAGTTCAAGTCTGTCACACTCCATGTAGCACACAAAGCAAGACAAAGTAGAAGAAATGCATAATAGAGACACTAAATAGAGGTGTGAGACAAAGGATGAGTAATAAAGAAGAACAATATAGTTTCATTGGAAATCATAAGTCACAAGGAGTGGATGCATCTGCGCTATGCATTGAGAACGATTTTGGGCCATATCACCAATTATCTCCACCCATTGGTTCTTACCGTCCCGATGACCCCAACCAGGAAGTCTACACCTTCCTACGTGACTTAGACTAACTGTTGTAGAGTTCATTGACTGGTGCCATGTTTTTGTTTGACCACCGCTAGCTCTTTTTCAGCCTGACCCTATATCAGTTAACATTGCCCATTGTCGAGGAAGGCGATGGCTTGTCATACGTAACACATGTCCTAACCATCTCAGTCGATGTAACTTCACAACCTCGTCGATTGATTTCCCCTGTTTACCTAGCACTCGACGCCTAACCTCAATATTGCTCACATTATTATACCACTACACACGGGAGATAGAGCTCAGGCACCTATGATCAAAGACAGCTAATCTTTTCATGTCTTCCACTCTCAGTGACCAGGTCTCACAGCTGGCCATAAAGGAGGACGGAGCGGACTGATGAGCAGTACACCCGCCCTTTGGTCGATAGTCGAACATCTCGTCTACGCCAGAGTCGGCGTAAACTGTCAAATGCGAAACGAGCCCCCTGTATCCGTTCTGAGATTTCGTCAGAGATCAACTCGTCGGCACTGGCTGATGATACTTCCCAAATAAGTGAAGCTGTCAACGTGCTCTACCACTTCACTTCCTTTTTTTAAACTAGGAGTCGGTGTAGTCCACTAAATACCGGAGTTCATGTAGTTTTAAGCATTTTCTTTTCTTGAAAAAAGTCAACCTAAACTTCTGTCTGTCTTTAGCTACTTATGATTCAATGTTCTTTTCTAGAAGTGATATCTTCACATGATATGAGATGTTTTTCTTATCTTAAGCGCTTTATGTTATTGTCTTCAGACTGAACTTAATTTGTTTGTTATTTTGAGAAGAATATATGCTTATTTTCCCATTTTATTCTTCCAGGTGTTGGGTGCTGTTGTGTTTTTGATTGGTCTGATGTCAATGCACCAGTGTATCGCTTTTATTTTGTATTCATTATTTATGTACATTTCGTGTATATCATGTAGGTTTGTATGTGTGTGTGTTTGTGTGGACAATTTTCTACTCTAAAAATTAAATCATACCGAAAAAGTAAAGAAATTGGTCATTTTATTTGTGATTACTTTTTTTAATTGTTTCTGTTATCTGTCTCGCATTTCTAATCCAATCGTGAGGATATTTCAGCTGACCATTTTGCTATCCGCCTTCGCCAACTAAACATGTTTACAATTCTGACAAGTTGATTTATTCAATATGCATATAGAGACATACATACAAGCATAATACAATAAGATAAGACTACGTGTATGTATGTATATTTATTCACTTAGATAAAGACGGATTACATTGCATACTAGTAAACTTGTTTGCAAGTCTACTATACAAATACGTATACATATGCACTCATGCAGACAAATCAAAATAGAAAATAGTAATCGTATGCACGACTTAACTTAAGGTTAAGAGATAATTTACAACATAACACGAAAATGCATACACACACTTATTGATATACAAAGTATCTATGATACCGCATTTTGAAGTCTACATTTATTCAAAGATTCGGTAGAAGCAAAATTACACACATGCATATACACTCACTACTAATGGTAGTATTTGTGTTAGGTATTATACAAAATAGTAACGCGGTGACTTATCATCAGTAAGTGGAAGTGTACATCAGAATTAACATATACATTCAGTGACTTGGTTCTGAACGTAAGATTTTAATTTATCCAGTGGGAGTTTTCTTATTTTACATTACTCATTCACAGAAAGCACATTAATAGTAATATTTTATATAATTGAAATAATCATTAAAATTAACATACATAGTTGCAGAAAAACAAACAATAGAAGGTACAATGAGCTACAGAAACAGGAATTAACTGATATTCCAAAGGCGTAAAAATTCTTTTCTTCTAATATTTAACTGAAAATTTAACAAACAATTACGAATAAAACAAGTACTACACTGTTAATAATTCTTTGGTGGATTAAACGTGGATTTATTAATCATATGTTTGTATGCACATCATTTCAATGATCGAAGTAAACAAACATTTTATGAACCACATTATCAACTTTACTGCTATATGATTACGCAACCACACTTCGTATAACCCCTAAAGTTGATAAGTTACAATATTTTAGGCAGAAGACACAAGTAAGTTCTCATTGCTGTATGATGTAACAATATTTACATATTTAATGTTGTATATCTGACCAAATAATTGTTAGCACGAGTTATTGTTTGTGAATTATTTGAAATCATTACAGAAATAAGAGTCATTTGCAAATCATCATGACTGAAAACAATGAGTTTGTGGATTTTCTGAAATATGCACACATACAATCGAAGTAAATATCTGACACGGTAGACAAGCGCTACTCTGTTTAAGTTTGATTGAATACCTTAGCAGGTTAAGTGCTGTTCACCTTCTCACAGCTTCGCTAACTTTATTTTGATTTATATACCAATACAGAAGACAGTTTCGAGTAAAGTTTTCCACTTATAACTAGATTATAGTGAATGCCACCATTAGCGTTGTGATAGAATGATGGTGAGCTCCAACCACGTAGGTATAGAAATGTGTTCTTTATGACAAATAAGTCCATCAGTTACGAAATCTTAATTCGCTGCAACGCTCGTATTGTTCTTGGTCAAATATAGTATTTTTTGTCTAATATTCAGCTAACTCCGACAATAAGTGGAATATAACTTCACATGTACTGAAGTAACGCTTGTATATTTAAATGCATCTTTTTCCTGCATACAGCATGAATATAGTGAACCGAATGTATTTGACTTCAGCATAACCTTATCACATGTAATACTGTAGTTATGTTTAGGATTTATTCTACTTTGATAATATAGCAGTAATACAATTAGTCAAATCCCATATTAGAAAGGTTAATTTTGAAATAACACCCAGTAATGATAAGTAGATGATGTTTCCAGCACAACTTACTGCTCATGATAGCATCAATTTATTCATACAGTTTCATAATTCGGTTTACGTACATTTTTTCTCACACCCTTCCCTCCCTTTTTGTTCAGTGGTGCTGCATCACTTTGATCATACAATGTTTAGTGTTGATTCGATAAACAAAGATTCAGTCGAATGCCACCCCAAAATCAATTTAATTAAACATGTATGTCAGTCAGAGAACCACTGGAAAACCTCGGAGTACTGGGCAGTACTGATGAAGAGTCCCAAACTAGGACGAAACAGCTGTTCAGTACTCCAAGGTTTTCCAGTGGTTCTCTAACTGATGTCAGCTCATAATGAAATCCTCCATGCAATCAAACAAAATCCCTACAAAACCAATACTTGAATAAACATGTACGTATTTGAATAACATAACAAAATCTGCTACTCCACAAAGTGTATGAGTCAAGCAGCAATAGACAGTAATCAAGATATTGACTTACTCACCATGGTACATTTAACAATAATTATCAGAACACTATGAGTTCATTGAAGAATAAGATGATATCCAGAAATTCCGGGGTGCCCGTCCAGCTCGTTAACCATTCAGCCACCATTATTAATATAAGGATAAAACTTGAGCACTGTGGTAGAGTATAACTCCATTATGGATAAAATTTTATTCTGATAAAATCACACAGACACTAGGCTGGAAATACGATACTCATGAATTCTAACTTCTGTCAGTTGACGATAGTGTGCTACCATGAACCAATATGATCGATGAGCATCTGGTTTACCTTGACATATTCTACGCGCGCGTCTTCTCTTAAGAATTTCCATCCGTCCATCCTGCAGCCGCTAATGAGCTGGAGATCGATTATCAGATTTGCAATTTTCAGAGATTTTGATGTTCTACGAGTTCACTTGACAACCAACTGGTACTAAGCCCAACCCTTGGTGAGATCATGAGCACTAACTGTTGAAGAGTTAATTCCTAGAATGAATCAGCTGTCCAGAAGTCTACATTGCATGATAGCTCTTAATTTAAATCTATTAGTCCGTATTTACCCTCTTAGACATCTTCATTGATCCCTCCACTGTTTACTTATCTCACTTCTTCAAAATAATAAAATATTACAATGCTAATATCAGGTGACAGTTCTTGTAGATTTTTTTATTCAATCCTTTAGTTTCTAGTATAGGCAATAAGCTGTTTATTGAATTGAATTTTGCACAAGAGGTGGCTCTCGTGGCCCAAATCGTCTAGTGGATAACGCTTTGGCGTTTGAAACTATAGTCACTGGGTTCGAGCCTCGGTGAGAACATCATCATCACTCACTGAGAAATGCAGGTACATCCAGCTGACGAGTCCCAAATAGGACGAAATGCGCATCCTGGATTCCACTGCTAGCCACCATCTACCAATTGTATACCAATAAGCTGTTTAACTTATTTTTTTAATAACAAATAATAATACTTTATAAAGTTATATTTGTAATAATACTGTTTAAGTCGATAGTTTACGAGTAAACTAACTGATTCTACAAGCAATAATCCTTGAATAAAATGAAATATTTCACAAATATCCAGCCAACTAACTAATCAAAACTCTTTTATCCAGTAACATTTATTATGCTGGTTTCGGAATACAATCGTATATTTTTATCATGAACTGACATCTGTTTGAGAACAATTGAAAAGCCTGGGACTAAGTGACATATTTGTCATCCCAGCTTGGGACTCTTTAGAAGTGTGCACCCACCACCACGGTTCAAACCCATGACATCTTTCCGGTTGCAAGGCGAGCTCGTAGACTATTAAGGCAATAGGACCTGCGCCAATGGCCCATGGATTCCAAATTCCACTAATTCGCGATACAGTGTGACCACCAGCTAATGTCATCTGCGAGGATTTGTTCTCATACCCGACTTGCCGTGCCTCACTGATCGCAGCTTCTCACTGGAACCCAGGTAACTACCTGCCTGAATAGGGCCAGTCGCTAGTGAGCATCAGACTGATATCCAAGTGTTATTTTTCGAGGACTTGGCTGGTTACAGGATTTTCATCATAAGCTGGCACCAACACTTACATGTGCGTCGGTGGCACAGTGGTTAGGACTCTCGCCGACCATGCACATGGTCCGGGGTTCGAGCCCACGCCGACGCACACCTGATATCTAAGGTCGGCCTGCGAAATTTGGGCTACCGGTATCCATGCTGAAAATTCCATACTTGTACCAAAAATACGGTGTGGAATCAAGCTGTAATCAAAAAAATTAAAATAAAATAAACTAACCCATATTTTCATATATTACGAACTTATAGATGAAAGTCATTGAAACATATATGCATTTAATCTTTCTTACTTATGTTCAGTTTTCACTAATCGCAGAGCTTTTTCTGTTATTCAGAGAAAGTGAAATGCTTTGTTGTTCACAAAGGATATATATCTCCATAAACATACACTCGGAACTGAAGAGGGCACCACTACAGCAAAAATATTTATTATACTTTCTTCCGTCAAATAAATTAGACTTTCTGATTTGCCTTTTCAAATACACATGTTTAAGAGCCAAATAGTAAAGTAAGATCCAATTAATTAAAATAATAGACTAATTTAGGAAAGCCACGTAATATATTATAAGGAATAATCGAGTTATTGATTAAATCGGTTAAACTATCAAACAAAATCCAAAAGAAAATTATTCACATGATGTTAGATTGTTAACAACACCACATTTCATTATATTCTTTTACCAAGAGAGATTAGTTCAGTGTATGGCTTCGTCACGGCTGTCAACGAAAAGGATTTAAAACTTTCAGGAAACCTAAAGTTTCACAAGTACTTGTTTCCCTGTGTGTTTTTTCAGTGCATTTCCCTACTTGTTAGTGAAACTGGGACTTAGAGATCAAAGGATATTGAAGCCACGAAATTTGGTAACATTTTAAATTGCTATTTAATGCTGAGTATCATAGTGTTGACTACACTAAGTCCGTATGATGAAATGTAGTGGGGAAAGAAACTTTTCCTTGAGTTACATGCCTTTACGACTATTTTTATAAGATCAGATGAAATAAATGACGCATGATTATCGTTTTAATTATCGGGGATTATTCCAAGATAAGTGTAATTCAGTGCAGAGAAGGAGTAGAAGCTTACAAAGTTATTTCACACTTTCAAGTTTCTACAAGTTGTAGATCAGGTGATAAGAATCGACTTCACAGGTGTTGATTTTGACATATCAGCTTTGGTATTTGCTTTAGCTTTCTTCTATTACAACTGGATTTAAACTTTGAGATCCAATATATGGTAATTCAATGTTGTTCATTTCATCTAATCTAAGATGATTAGATTAGGAAAGTTTCGCGATATGAATGCTTTTCAAAGCATTTCAATTAAGTGCAAAAATGGAGGATGCATTTGAACTACTTGATTGAATATACTGATCCCAAGCTATATATCATTGTTTATCCATGTAAAATGAGCCTTTTAGATTTATTCTACAATAAATGTAAGTTACGGTAAGGAGGGAAGGTCGAACGTGAGACCGGCAGCCCCACTCCATGAAAAAAACACCAGTGCCACTGAAACTTCAAAGCTCAACACTGAAGCCCAATGTTTCACTCGCAACGCAATGGAATAAACAAATTTAAGCAGAGCCTAAAATATTTAGGCTGCCCTGATTTAGAAAAACTATAACATAGCATGGAAATGCCGACCGTAGTTCTATTCGATTTAACCTATAGTCTGTTAGAGTGAAGTTTTGATGTATATTTAGAGGGATTACTTAACCAAAAAGTTATGGTGAACAGCACGAACTGTTTACGAAGGCTTTTGAAAATTGTCATTACTCACTAGTCACAATGAAATTTTCAGCTCAGAGAACTGTTTTCCTTCTAGTGAGTAAAATATAGCTCCTATCTTTACATTGCTAAAGACATTATCTCCGGTAAACTAACAGACGTTTTACAAGATGATTTTATCACTTTATGAATAACCTACCATACCTATCACCAGTAACTCAACCCTCAAAGTATGACGCGCATCTTGGTTAAATCTCTTCAGTGACTATCCTTAGTATTATGCTGTGTACATTGCTTCCGCCTGTGTAAAGTGACCTTTAGATATTATTCCATTACCTTGTCATATATGTATAGATATCTTATGTAAATGAATAATTGTAAAAATGCTTACTCCATGTATGTGTTATTTATCATATTGACGACGCCTGTAAACTGGTGTTCCTCATGTATGAAAACTGTGAATATATAATATTAATAATATTGTTAACGCAAATCAGATATTCAAAAGACCATTGGTTTTCTTCCCTTTATGGCACATACTGTTGTAACCGAAATAAGAATACGTTAAAAATGCATGTCAAAATGAACTGTTAATTTTATCCAGTATTCCTTCTTTGTTCATATGACCCATTTCATTTGAAAAGTAGTAGGCTATATTTTTAAAACGAGGCAGAACAATATAGAACCATGATGGAATTTCCTATTTGAGTTTTATTTATTCACCATATTTACTTATATTTTAATTGATAATAGAGAACACGAAATATAATTTCAATTGAAACGATATTAGCAACAATGTATGGTTTGTGTTCGTGAACATTAAGGCAAAATATAAGCGTTACGTTTTCGAGAACACTGCATTCAAAGTCATTATGTGCTTTCACTACATACATACAGAATCAGTGTTTGTGCACTAAATGCTGAGTTGCATCGGTTATGAAATAGCCAACTGCATTCTTTTGTTCGCTTGCATTCACTGCTGAGTATAATAAGCTGTTAATTACTCAAATATATCAAATAAACTTCCCTGATATCAAAGTTCCTTCATGTTTTCTTCTTACATATTTCAATTTCATTTTTGGTTTGATCGAATGTTTTAGCCTTTTTGCAGGCATCCTTTCTTCTGAATATTTATAATTCTAGAAAAATATATACCGTAAGAATTGTATTTTTAAAAGTTAGAGAAAATATCTTTGGGTTCCTTTTTTGCAGTGATTCACCAGGATTCGTAACAACATTGTTCAAATAGTTTAAACAGTGTTTAAATAGTGTACAGTTAGGTTCCCAGTGGAACATAGAGAGGCTTGAAGTTTCGATGGCAGTGGTGTACATTTTTACGGCATAGGGTTGCTAGCCTTCATTCCCAACCTTCCCTTTTTACCAGTCTTATTACTGGTTTAGCGAGGTAATGGAGTGCGTCGGCCAGGTATCGAACCCCGAACCACATGAGGCGTGGTCGGCAAGCATTCTACCACTGTGCCACCGACGCAAAGGATAATAATTTGACTTAAATAAACACCAAACTGGTAAATTTCATTTCTTGACTGTCTGTTGGTAATTTGGACAGAGTATATATACTTTACTTCATAGTAGGAGACCCTGAGTAAGCTTTTCAACAATAAACCTACATAATATGCCAAATAACCTAAATGATTTTCATACTGCTGGTGGCTATTAGGTATAAAACATCTTCTGTGAACCAATAAACAGAAATGAACTGAATACATATCTGACTAAAACTAACGCAACACTGATTACTGTGACTGAAAGATAAGATTAGGCGGACAGATTACGTTGCTGTTGCTATCAATTATAGTTCAGACTAATCAATGCACATATTGAGTTTATTAGATATGATACGCTGAGAGAATGCCAAGTTGGCCAGTATGCAATATCTTCAATTCACGATCTACAAAACCAGTTGGTTTGATGCACCAACGTTTAGCTAATGAAAAAAATAAGAACTGTAGAAACCAAACAGGTGACTTAAAGGGAAGATCAACACAAGGAAAAAATATACTAACGCCTTGTTTTTGGACAAGGCAAGAACTACAGTTCTGGCAGAATAAATTGGTACCATCTTTTATTTAGTTGCCTTCTCGTTAGCTGCTTACAGGCGACAGTCATTATTAAATATATCTACAAAAACAATTGTAGCATAATTGCACAGAGTTCATTTTAAACAAACATCAGTCAGTCGATCAATACATGCATACAGTGATATATATATATATATATATATATATATATAATATTAAACACTATTCCGAACAATACTGATCATACACAATGGAAACTTTTCAGCAATACGCATTCAGATGAAAAAGAAATGAAAATATTCAGTTACCAGGGCAAAGAAAGACTAATAACTGCTTCTTTCTGCACGCATAAATCAGGTTTTAGGCGCTTGATGGAAATGGCCTCAGCAAACTTGAGGAGAATTGAGCTCTTTTGCCTACTGATAATTTTGAACGACTTCTTGACGTCCACTTCATGACCCGTGTCAAGGAGAAGCCTGGAGATGGCACTGTTTAAGGCATCTGTTCCCTGTAGACATAAGCTTTTAGGTACATGTTTAGATATGCCCTTCTTTCTGTCCTTTCAATGTAACTGCTGCCGCAGATACATGTAAATTTGTATATACAGTTGGAGTTAACATGAAAAGGATATCTATCGATATTCGTTCGCACAAAACAGCAAGTTGTTCGATAGATAGGGGCGAGCTTAGCTGCAGGATAAGCTATGACTAGTGATGTACTCAGCCTTCTGTTGATCATTACTGAAATGTTTTTACCTTGTTTACTGATGTTTATTCCAGTAGCGATCAATTTCTTACAGAATGACATTTATATTGGACTTCCATTCTCTTGCATTACTTTAATTGAGAAGATAAAATTCATGTAAGTGTAGAACTTGGCCACTGTAGTAGAATATAACTCCATATTAGATAGGTTTATTTTAATTATCACACAATGGTGCAGTATTAACAACCGGATGATTAGGTTTCATGCAAAAAATTATCGCTCATAATCATATATAATTAAAATATTATATATATTAGAGTAGAGCCAAAGATGGAAATCTAACTGAAAAGTAAATATTTCTTCGCTCAATCTTTCTGTTTTCTTTTTAAAAATGTTAACGTTAAACGTATACTTTACTTATATTCTGAATCTATTAATCTTATGAACAATATTTCCGTTTTCAAGAGGTTCTAATTTTGGCAATGGTCATTTCTTAACTTTACTCATCACATTGTTTTAGATTACTCAAGACCATCTAATCATATCACGTTAACTACTGACATTCATTTCTGACTTCTGTAGCCATTTTCTATAACCTTTTTAAAAACTATACAGTTTAGACAAGACGGTTCTGTAAGAAAGGCAACCTGATGACTCATGTTCTTATTTAACTTATTCGACATGGATGTTTTCCCCTACGAGCGTTATTAGACTTATCTGTATGGTGTAATAAGGGTGGAAAGAAAAGATACGAGCCACTGAATTTTTTAATTCGAATATGAAAGTGGATATTTCTGAACTTCACTAATTTGTAACTCAGTTTAGCTTATATGTAGAAGAGGTATTATATCAAGCAGTAACAAGCCAAAATATCAACTACCTACAATATGAATTATGATTCCCTTTATTTTGTGGCCTCTGATTAGTAAATAAAAATGCAGAAGATGTAGAGAAAGCACAAAGGGAAACCCTTACACCTAAAGGATATATATATATGTAAACATTTAAAGACCACTTAAAGGGAATAAGTGACGGGAAAAAGCCATATTCAAATACCCTTTATTAGCATTTTAAAGTTATTATTGTTAGTGAATTGGTTGTTTTTACATACTATGACTAATCTTTCACCCAGTTTTTGAAGTACTTTTATTTTTCTTGTTGCTTCTGGTAGATTCCGGTATTGTTTGAAGACTTACTTGTATCATAATGTGCAACATAAACCTCATAATAGTGTTTAGTAATAACTGAAAGTACCCGTGAATATCTATCGAAATTCATTAAATCTACTACATTTGAATCCACACAGAATGTATTTGATGAAAGGAGAATTTCTCTACAACTGATTTCAAAAGGGATTAAACACACAATACATTTTGCAGGCTAATAACTGTGAAAATACTACCTGAAAGCTATTAATGACTCAGTAAATGTGACTTATTATGGAACTTATACATGAAGAAATATGCAGTGTACGTCAAAAGCATCACATATTATAACCTCACGATGGGATGTAAGCTATAATTTCACTTAGCAAGTATGTGAAGGGCTTGAAACCCAAAATACTGAAAAATATATTTCATTTACTAAAGCGCATAAAAGAAATTCAACAGTGATAATCAAATAGAACTAAGTATGGAAAAAAGCATTTGAACACTTATCCATCAGACTATACATACCTATTGATGAGAAGAAGAGGACTACCAAACTAACAAGATGAAACTCAGTACCCACAAACCTCTTCAAAAATCGTACTAGTCCCTCTTTTGCCTTAAACAAAAATCAAAGTCTAACGTAGCCTCAGGGTTTCATAGCCGACCAGTAGTAAAAATGCTCTCACTCTCAAAAAATTCTACCAACTCGCAAATATACAATCTTTCTAAACAGCCATCTTAAGTATTAAAACCCCTGAGAAAGTATCCACAATGGATTTTTAAGGATTCATTTGGTTTTTATTCCTGGATAGAAAAACATAACCATGTACAATATGAAATAAAGCTAAAGTATGATATTGATTAGTATACTAGAACTACTGTCAACAAAAGTCTTTGCATCATATTCAGCTTGCTAGAATTAGATGTAACACTGTCTGAAGAATGCCCAGCGAAATCTATTAGACTGTTAAGGTCATGAAATCTTTTCCACAAAATAAGTGTTTAGCATGTAGACAAAAACACAGTTAACAGACCAATAATTTAACGATGCCTCTGCTAACATCACTACTGGTCGGGAATCACTGCAAGCATAAATCTGAAAAAAGTGTCGTCTAAATGCATACAAACCAAAAATATAGTTAGGGTTTCTCAATGACACCTTTATGACATTTAAACGAGACATACACCGTTCATTTTTGTTGAATCATCATTTAATATGTTTTCAGCGAAAATCAGAATCAGATTACGGTGAATAGCATTTTCGACGAGATCTTAAATGTTCACCTTTTTTCCATCACTCCAAATTTGGACGGGGATTTGAAATTTATGCATGATGTATGTCTTATCTAAAATAAGTGAACTCGGAACAGATGTATTTGAGCAGTGGTTATGATGCTTATTTCATATCCTTTGTAGAACTTTTAGTTTGGTAAAATAGTCAGTTAAATTTTAAGCTTACTTAATAACTAGTGTGTTTAGTGGTTCATCTTCAACCAGTCGCAGCCAGAGTTTTTCCGCTCGTTTTAATTATCACTTCAGTATCATCTAAGAATATATCGGATAAACAGTAAAGGTTCAATGTAGATTTTTCCCTTAACCAGCATCATTTACAGAATCACTGGAAACCAGGGAGAAATAGAAAGTGAGCGTCCATGACCTCGTGGCAGACTGAAATCAGGACCTTCAGGTTACGAAGCCAGATGATCAATCATTTAGCCACTAAGACAGAATTCAGTGACCCGTGGATTCAAACTTCTTTCAGTCAGTGATATATTGCTACCACCAACCTATGCCAACGATGACCATTCACTTCACCTTGACATAGTGATGACAAATTTTACATTCAAATTAATTGGAATCCCCACAAAACCCATAATCTGAAAACCATAAAGTGTTGAAAAATCGATACAAGCCTCATAATCTGAAGAAATTAAAGTCATTTTTGTCCACTTAACTAATTTTAATTTAACTTTGGCACCCGAAAGTTATTTAAAATAACCGACTTGCTATCTTAAGTGGGACAGGGTCGATCGAGAGGTGATTTGGCAAATACTGCACTACTACAGGGTGCCGCCAACAATTAAACACCTCATCTAATAGTTGTACGACAATGCTGCATGCCAATTAATCCACAACGGAAACCTCGTGGAATCCTTCGAAGTGAAGACGAAAGTAAGACAAGCTGGCTGCCTAATATCCCCAGTAATCTTTTTGATTGCTGTAGATAGACAGTGCGACAGACAGCGGACAAAGAGGAGAGAGGCATAAGATGGACTCAAAAAATAACTTGGAGGATCTGGATTTCGCCGATGATATATGTCTGATATCCCACAAACCGGGAATTATGCAAGTAAAAGCAACAAGTTGGCGGAAGTAGCGTCCAGAGAAAATAGGCCTTCAGGTGAAAGAGGAGAGAACAGAGGTGATGAAGATTCCTGGCCAACAGCAACAGCCACAGCAACAAAAACAATAACAGACAGCGATCAATAAAAATTGTGAGAGATCTGAAAGAGGCGATCTCCTTTACTCACCCACATGAGGAGCATAGTTTCAACTAAAGGCGGACGGAACAGATGAGGATATCGAAGCGATGATCGGCAAAGAGAGACAAGCTTTCATCACTCTCAAGTCTGTGTGGAGATGAGCAGTACTCAGCATGAGAAACAAGATGCGGATTTACAACTCCAATGTGAAGTCAATGCTACTTACTATGCGGATCAGAGACTTGTCGCGTCACGAAAGGCACATCGGTCAAACTACAGACCTTCATCAACAGCTGTCTTAGCTCAATTCTGAAGATCAGATGGTCAGGAAAGATCACCAATAATAGTATGGGATCTCTGGGAGTGAACCAACCAGGAATCAATTTTGCAACAAATATACAGGAAGAAATAGAGGTGGATTGGCCATACTCTGAGAAAACCATCAAGTGAGTGACATCATACGCCAGGCCATGGCTCGAGTGAAACCGGGATGGGAAGCGGCGAGCTGGTCGTCAGTGTGAGAGTGACATGGAGGAGGTCATATGAAGAGGAGATGAAAGAATGTGGACAGACGTGAAGCCAGGTGAAAACTTTAGCAGAGAACCGAACGCAATGGAGACATACGAATTAAATGAAATAATAATAATGTATTGATTTGTAAATTTTCAAATATGTGAACTTTAAAGTCGCTATACGTCACCATCAAGTTATTATTCATTTAATGCATTACTGTAGTGAATGTGGAATGAAAGAGGAATTTAATTTCTGCAATATTTAAAAATCTCTTTACTGGAGTTAGGGATGCGAATATAGGCATATGCCTTGACTTACTCGTGACATAATAGCTAGTAATACTGGGATTGAAAATGCGGAGTTCTACACGTCAATTATTAGAGAATTTTATTCGTCTCAGCACTGCATCATAAGAGTCACATGTTGTACAAACACGATATTTTACCTCAGCTCTTGTTTTATACGTCATTCATTTTAGAGGATTAAGTTAACCAGTTTCAGGACATTTTCGCCATATATGTATGTATATATTCTAATACTTTTATGAGCTGAGCACTAAAGTTGTTCATAGGACAATGACAAGCATATCACAGCCTTGACTAATTCAAAGCACATAGGTAGTTGCCATTTCATATCGAGTAATCTATGTGAGTGGATCACTAAATTATATAAAGTGAATCCAGTGATATTTTCAGGTATACCAGATTAAATGCAATTATATTATGCTTAATGTTAGCACCTGTTTATCAGTACCGAGAAATCAAGAAAGTGCATTTTGTTGTTTTTTTTATCGAAAATCATAGCTATCATGATTGGAATTCAAGAAAAATTTACCTCATTTTTTATTTAGTTAGCCTGTTTTTTGTCTAGTCCCAGAATAATTGTCAAAGAATTAGTAATTCCCAAATACTTCCTTTCTGAATGAAAACATTATTCCATTTAGGATTATTATTATTATTTCCTAGAGGAACATAGGTCCTCAATCGCATGTCTCCATTGCGTTCGGTTCTCTGCTAAAGTTTTCACCTGGCTTCACGTCTGTCCACATTCTTTCATCTCCTCTTCATATGACCTCCTCCATGTCACTCTCACACTGACGACCAGCTCGCCGCTTCCCATCCCGGTTTCACTCGAGCCATGGCCTGGCGTATGATGTCACTCACTTGATGGTTTTCTCAGAGTATGGCCAATCCACCTCTATTTCTTCCTGTATATTTGTTGCAAAATTGATTCCTGGTTGGTTCACTCCCAGAGATCCCATACTATTATTGGTGATCTTTCCTGACCATCTGATCTTCAGAATTGAGCTAAGACAGCTGTTGATGAAGGTCTGTAGTTTGACCGATGTGCCTTTCGTGACGCGACAAGTCTCTGATCCGCATAGTAAGTAGCATTGACTTCACATTGGAGTTGTAAATCCGCATCTTGTTTCTCATGCTGAGTACTGCTCATCTCCACACAGACTTGAGAGTGATGAAAGCTTGTCTCTCTTTGCCGATCATCGCTTCGATATCCTCATCTGTTCCGTCCGCCTTTAGTTGAAACTATGCTCCTCATGTGGGTGAGTAAAGGAGATCGCCTCTTTCAGATCTCTCACAATTTTTATTGATCGCTGTCTGTTATTGTTTTTGTTGCTGTGGCTGTTGCAAATCAATATATGATATTCGATAATAGATAGGTATTGTTATCTATATTCAGTGAAGTTTAGCTTCTTTCTAATGAGGTTTTCTTTTACAGCTGACAGGATGAGTGAATATTTTACACATTCAAGCTGACTGCTCTAAATAAATGCTGAAGAGACTTCATTCATATACTCCAAGTGAAGTACATTAAAGTTTGTGATGAGTGAATGTAGAAACAAATAGATTTCCACAGTAGTCTAACCAACAGTCTTCAGAAATTGTTGTATTTATTCATTTATTTATTTTATTCATTCACAAATTGTGTTTAGCTCAAAAACTTGCTCACAGCGTTAACCAATCTAGCATCGTCGTGTAAACCGGAATGACATACATTAACATTATTTGTGTGTACTGAGGACACTTTTATTTGAGCTCTATGTTTTCATAATCAATATTCAACCGAATTTACTGACATAAGATTTTGTGGTTGAATTTCTATTATCCCTTACTAAGAATTGTTCTATCAACATTTTACGGGTAAATAAATTTCTCTAAAATACTTTACAGCTTATTAAGTAGTATATGTTTGTTATCACACATGCACATGCAAATTAATTCATTTGGCAATAAAACCTCACTGGTCTACTTAAATGTATGCGTTTCTCTGCCATTGGGGTTAATTTTAAATTAAGATGTGACTTTTGTGCACATCACTGAAACTCAAAAGATGGTAAGCAACAGGTTAAATAAATTCTGACCTAATCAGATTTCAGGGTTGGAAAACATGTCTAGTAAACTTGACCACTTTTCAGGGGGCATCAAAGTTCATGTAACACAGCTAAATTTTCTTGTGTCATTTTTGTAGTCCTGTGTTAGTTAGTTATGCCATTTAAAAATCACAACTATATTTGGAGTAGTCATTAGTAGAATGAACTGATGGCTGAAACATAATTGAATGTTGATTCATGTTCCTTTTGTATTTCAGCTGTTTCCTGACTAGTCCTATTTCGCATGACTGTAGCGTAAAATATTCCTGTTTGTTACTATTAGTTACGTTTCAAATGTCCAACCTGAATGTAACGTAGAGGTCAATTATCAGACAATAGGTTTTTTATAAGAATTGTTCAGTTTCTTTTGACATTATTAAAACAGGCAAACTTTCTGAAAGAGATACAGTCGTTATTTGAACACGTAGACAGCCTAATTCTGTAAAATAACACTCTTAAACTGCACATTTTACCCTATTACCTCAAAACTAATATGTCATTATCTATGAGTAAACAATGGAAAAACAACAATTGTGTAATTAACTTAAGACCAACAGCAGAATGGTGTAATTTAGACGCTCCTTTTACTCTTTTCTCTATTTTTTTTGGTTTTACACTGACTCGTTTGTGTTTTCCAGTATGCCAACTTCAAAACGGAAAAAGACAAAAGACAAATCAATGCGTTTTAGTAGTTTGCCAATTATTTAGCTTTATCTATACAAATAATATTATCGTCATTAATGGAGACACTAGCGGCACAATCAAAAGTCATCTCATTAATAAAAATAATGACCATTCAGTTATATATACGATCTGATTTAAACTGAAAAATTTATTACTCATGCTTTTCCCCTTCATTTTGTTCAATGTTTTCTCTGAACCTTTCTTCCTTTTTTGTCTAAACGGTACATATGAACAAATGATAATGGCTTAGTGTTTTGTCAACAAAATTAATTCTAGTGTGACCACTGATAGTATAGTTCAGAATGCCTGTAGGACCAGTAGGAAGAATAGTTCTAAATTCACACAAATGAAAAACAATGAGCCAACCTGTTAAAACATATCCGTATAATTGAGGACGGATTGTAAAATATATGGAAAGCAATAGGAGGACACTGTATCCGTAAGACAATTCGCCATCACCATTACTATTGTCTATGGTAACCACCTAACAAACGAGCTAATACATATTTTTCTTCCATAACATACTAATGTCATTCACACAACATGCTGTTGAGTAATAACATACCGTTGAAGAATGTCAAATAACTTTTTCTCAAATTTTCGCATACATTAACTCTACTCTAAATAGTTTGATCACCGAATGTTGACGTGAGCCTGAGATTAGTGTTCTTTATTTTGATTGGATACCAGTAAATAGTGTGGTGTGTTTAGTCCTTTCTTTGGTGCAGAATTCTGTCAGTCAGGTTTGTAATGTGGCCACCATTCTAGGTAGCTCGCCATTACGGTGCACATTGATTTGATGATATTAGATGGTTGGAGGCAATTGGCAGGAAGACTTGCACTTAGGTTTCCTGCTAGTTGGCACTCATTAATAAGGCGCATCTGTAACCTTTACTAGTGCCAACTTACACGAAACCTAGTTCCAAGGCTTCCTGCCGATTGCCTCCAACCATCTAATATTACTATTCTTTATGGTTACTGTTTTCAGCATATAACCTACTCACATTCCACTGTAGTCATTTTTCACATTGCTCGGCAGCAATCTGTCTGATAAGTTATTTAGCATCCCAGAAAACTGTATGGATAAAAGGGTTAATATTACAGTTTTTTATCAACCATTGTGCTAACACAGTGATTTACAAAATTGTTTTACTGTTCTGATTATGTAGTAACTCTATAGAATAAAGGAATTCAGTATACGCAAAGTTCGGAAATACCATAAATTTGCGGTAAGTTAGAAAAAATGACTGAAGAAGTAGCATCTGATGCCTGTTGATTTATATTATAAATTTATGGTCGTACTGCCAGCGAAAAAGGCACCATGACATTATGTGATAATCCTTCCTTTTTCATTCAAATTTATGATCTTAAATAAGTTATTCCGTTTGTAGTCATTGGTAAACCTGGTATGAAAGAAATACAAGAATATTCCAATATCTATACAACGTGGTTCATTTTAGTACAAATAGGATATATTCTTTCATTACGTGGTCATCAGTTGGGTTTACTCATGACACTTCACGAAGGCAGCACTTAGGAGAAACTTGACAGAATAACAACGAACCGTTTACTGGCAAAGCTGACTTCTGATTTAAAGTTAAACACTCCTCATTTTCTACTAAACAAAAACATTGGAGCTGTAGAAACACATTTCATCGAAGAATTCTTTCTCTTTCGCAAATATCTCAACTCTTTCTCTGTGCCATTAAACCAAAGCAGCCTAATATATTTAAAAAGACTAGAAATAGTGTAATTAATTTTATTCTATTCCACTTAAGAAACTCAGTTTGGGTGATCATTTTCTAAAGGTCTCAGAAAAATTCATTTTAAGGGAACAAAAGTTTTATAAATCCGATGTTCAAAGATTTTTCAAAGTAATTCCTAATTCTGGTTCCATTTTCATACGAACCTGAAATGGCAGTATAAACCAGCTTAGTCCGAAATGTATTTTTCATATGCATTTATTTATTAATAATTTTCTAATGACTTAAGTAATCTTATCATTTATGTGCCTCATTATCCTATTACTAAGCTTTCTCCTCAATTTTTGTGTTATTCAACGAAATTCGGTCTCATTCCACATATTTGTGCCGCAGTACTTTTGCATTTTATTCATTTCTTATTATTAACATTTTATCTTCAATGTACTAAAGTATGTTAAAACTGCAATAAAATTACTTTTCATTCCTTTGAGTCCCGTGTGGAACATAGGGTCCCAAGCTTTAAGCTATGAATTTTCAATAGCGCTTGCATTTGAACTTGGTGATATTCTCAGCCTGATGCCCAACCTTTGCTCTTTTCCGCGCTACTACCGACTACTGAACTAGGCAAGACATTGGCTGCGAATTAAACCCAGACGAGTTGCGTGTCTATCGACCATCTTGCCTCTAAGCCATCATTGACTAATACACACAAAAAACTATTAACTCTCAATATTATCCTAGGCCTATGAAGAAATTACTTGAGTTGTATCACTCAGTAGTTGATCGCATCTGTGCTTTGTGTCATATGTCCTGCTCTTTATTGAGATATACATATATATTTTCAAGTATTGGTCCTATTCAAGTACTGGCCCTATTCAGGCAGTTAACTTGGGGTTCTAGTGGGAAGCCGTGACCAGTAGGGTACAGCAGGTTGAAGATGAGGCAGTAACTCATCGAAGAAGACATTGCGAAGTGGTCGCGCTATGTCGTGAATTGGCAGAAGTTAGAATTCAAGGACCATTGGATCGGGTCCCAGTGGCTCAATGGTCTACGAGCTCGCCTTGTAACCAGAAGGTCCTGGGTTCGAATCCCGGTGGATGCGTACTGCTGAAGAGTCCCAAACTAGGACGAAACAGCTGTCCAATACTCCCAGGTTTTCCAGTGGTTCTCTAACTGATGTCAGCTCATGATTAAATCCTCCATACACAAATATATCAGCTTCTTATTCCATGGTGAAATCAGTGTTTCCGTAGGATAGAATGCATGAGATAAATCATCAGATAGAATGATGTTATCACCAGGATACCTGGGTTATGGTGCCATTTCAGGTTTTGAGCTCATTTGTATTGTTGGCACTTTATCTGCAGTTAACTAAGGTATTCTAAAATAGCAGCAAAACTATTTAGTTTCATTAATCAAGATGTATGCACCTAGTTTACAGTATACTGATGAAATGAATCCAGTTTGCCCAGATCCATACCACACTGTTTCTCGTCCAAATAGTGTATTGTTTTTAGTGTAAATTTCTTTTGTCATTTGGAAGAACAGGCACTGACCACCAAACAAGTTTTGTTCCATAAAATGAAGAAAAACAACTGACGTGAACTATCGTCATGACACATTTCCCACAGTGTTTTACCATATACATATATAAGTGCTTTGGTGCCATGTGCTGCTTAGAAAAAGAAGCTTGAGACTAACTGGAATAAATAAATATTGAATTTCAAACATTTGATACTCTACAATGTATGTGATATATACTATTCAAGCCCAAAAATATTAATGACGCCTTGTTTCTGGGATAAACCAAATCTGTATAAAAGTCTGGTATCAGCACTAGAGAGTGTTTAGTTCATTTTTTACTCGCCGAAAACCTTTATGTAGTTATATATTCTTCATTCCTTTAAAACTTCAGTTATGTTGTGATCACATAATTTGTTTGTTTGTTAATATAAGCGGTAAATCACTGGAGGAGTTACATTAGAACTCGTACTAATGATTTTCCGATTATCAAGCCTAAGTTACATCTAATACTTGAAAATTACAAAATCTGGCTACTGATTGGAAAGCTAAGTGGTTGCGCTTTTGACTGCACCGTGGGGTGATGCGATTGTCGAATAGGACGAAAGCTTAGTCAACGGCTTTCTGACAGTTTTTTTTTTTTTTGATTTACAGCTTGATTCCACACCAACCTTCTAATATTTAACTATTTTGAAACAGAAACTTCACACATTGGTGAGTATCCTTTCAAACAGGCGGATCAGAAGAAAAAACAGTTCACATGAGATTATTTTTTGAAATTAACCTTTGTATATTTTATTCTTTGACGACAGTTGTCTGTATGTTACAAATAAATTCAGAATTTCTTCTGATGACATTATCATCAGCATATCACAGTTGTAGTGTGTAGGACTTATGAAAATCTTCATCAGTCACGTGAAAAAACAATTCACAGCACAAACACAACCAGTTCTATCCTTTATTATTATGTAGGTGGATAATGAGGCTACACAATTCACTTTTTCTATTAGATTTCCTCTAAAAGTAATATTTACAATCCAATATTTCAAAGAAATAAAGATTCAGGTGTCATTAACAAATAAAATTAAAAGAAATACACCTTCTAATAAAGATATACCGCACTAGAAATTAATGGGCGTTTCTTAACAACTTAGTATCTGGTAATGACTTCTGATAATGGGTGAAAATAATTTAGCTCAGAGAAAGAAAGAACAATCAAGGCTGAATATAATCCTACTTTCCGCAAGTAATAAAATATTTCCTGCTTTTTCAAAATCTGAAAATGGCTTATTTCATTGAGGAAAGAGTATGAGAAAGCTGAATAACAACCTAAATGAAACTTTTTATTTAAAATCACTAAATGAAAACACTACATAATAAATAAGTTGTAATTCATTCTGCTGATTTCCAAAAATCAAAGTAAAAAATTTTCATTCATTTGAACTGATACTATTTGATGAAATCATAGACACTAGGATGAAACTAGACCTTAGTGTATACCTAAGCGAAAAACCACGTTTAGAAGGTCACCATTACATAATATCTTCGCTACTACGCGGTCCCATCAACAATTATACATCTCATCCAGCTGTTATACGACAATGCTGCATGCCAAGTAATCCACACCGGGAAACTTACAGAAGCCTTCGAAGTGAGGACGGGAGTGAGGCAAGCTGGCTGTCTACTATCGCCAATGATCTTCCTGATTGCAGTAGATTGGATAATGTGAGAGATAACGGACAATGCGGAAACAGGCATAAAATGGACTCACACAAAAACAATCGGAGGATCTGGACTTCGCCGATGATATATGTCTGATTTCCCACAAACTGGAAGATGTGCAAGTGATGAAAAGCAACAAGCTGGCTGAAGAAACATCCAAAGAAGATAGGACTTCAAGTGAACATAGAGAAAACAGAGATGATGAAGATTTTCTGGCCAACACCAATAGCAACAACAACAACAGACGACAGTCAGCATAAATGGGTGGAACCTGAAAGAAACAACCTCCTTCACCTACCCACCGACCTGAGTAGCATCGTTTCAACTACAGCCGCACGGAACTGACGAGGACATCAAAGCCAGAATTGGAAAAGCAAGACAACCGTTCATTACTCTCATGTCTGTGTGGAAGTCAACAGCACTCAGCATCAAAAATAAGATCCAGATTTTCAACTCCAATGTGAAGTCAGTCAGTGCTACTATACTGATCAGAGGCTTGGCCAGCGCGTCATAAAGAGCATCTCCAACAAACTTCAGACCTTCATTAACAGTTGTCTTCGCTCAATACTCAAGATCAGATGGCCGGTCAGAAAGGATCACCAACAGGGTGGGATCTCTAGCAATGAGCGAACCAACACAGCAGGAACCGATTGTGAAACAAATAGGCAGGAGGAAATGGAGATGGATTGGCCATACTCTGAGGAAACCATCAAATGACATCACTAGACAAGCCATCGGTTGAGTGGATCGCGAAAGGGAAGCGGGTGGCGAGTTGGTCGTCAGTGTGAGGGTGACTTGGAGGAGGTCATTCGAGGAGGAGATGACAGTATGTGGGCAGACCTGGAGCGGAGTGAAAATGTTGGCAGAAAACAGAAGGCAATGGGGACGCGCAGCTGAAGCTCCATGTTCCTCTAGGAATTGAAGGATATAATAATATAATAATAATTATTACATAATATATCTCATCAATGTTTTCTGCGCAATGCAAATACAAGTATCTTGAAGCGAAAGGGTTTTTACATGATACCTTGTTATCAGTTGACAACAAACATCTGTTTCTCCCCCCTCCCATCATAACCTGTCAAGAAACGCATATATTAGTAAAGTAAGTCAACAGTTATTAGGTTTTATTCTCTGGGTGTAGTCAATACTTGAATATGCTCATGGCATTATCCAGTGTAGCCGACATAATGACAATCAAGCTAGCCATCTAAACACAATGCAAAGTCACATGCTACTATTTGAATTGCAGCGGCTCACTAAATCGGTATTAGCAAATTATTCCAAATTTTGATAGCTAAGTAAATTAAAGTTGTCATATATGCATGCTTGCAGTGGTGAGGTGAGGGTTCTTAAGCAAAACAACTCAAGAGACATTCGTACAACTTCTCTTAATTTTCGCAGTTAATTTCATTTAATTAGGACTAAAACAATATCTGTTTAGAAGTAAATTCACTGTGAAATTTCTTCTAAAGTAAAATAAAAACGCGTATATCACATTCATAACACAGTTTCTTTTCCAATATTATTTCCTCTTATACTTAATTCATCATATAATACACTTAATTTACTTTATTGTCTGCTTTAAAATTATCCTGACAGCTGAAAGCTTACCTAAAAATATTTCACATGTCCTAAATAGCATCTTCCAGGTAAAACTTTTCCACTAATTAAGCTATCCAAGCGAATTTTTTATCAAAACTTTACTTCTTCACCATTGTTCCTTGCTAAATATCCACTATTCCGCCTTATTGAGTTTCCTTAAATTCATAGATTTTGAGAAACATATTCGTAAATCACACGTCTTTGTCTAAGTTGTGATACTGAGTAGCTAAAATGCCGAATTTAGTTTGACCACAAGTTAGGTTTTTTAACATCAAACGATGTCCTAGAAAGTGTAAAAAGATAAGTCAAGTTAATTGTGAAGTCATTTACACGTCGATTTTATCAGATGACTATCGGGCTATATCGTCAATTCACTGAAGTTGCACTAAACGCCCAACACAATCTTTAAGCAGTAACGTACCTGTGATAAAACCTGACAGTACTCAAAATGATGTGGTATAGATTGTTGGGTGAACATTAATGTAGAGTCCTGAGAAAGAATAACGTAATCCTTTGGTGTTGCTTAGTTTTCGATAGTTTCATGTTTGATCCAGGCTTCTTAGTATTAGTATTATTACAAGGATCCTACCAACTGCACTTTCAAGCAGATATACTTTAATCCTCATCAAATTAACTTTCCGACTGTGATCACTGAAAAAAGGTTTGATTTAATAGGACATTTTCATTCAACACGGACATGTTTCACTTCCAAAAAAAAGTAGTTAAGCATATCTCCCAATTTGTTAAAATAAACAAAACATAAAATGTTTCTAAAAGTAATATTTCTCACATCAAGAACCTGATATGGTTAGAATTAGTGTACAAAGTGCAAGTTTATTAATACATCCTTCTTTACTTTTTAACCGAATAAACTGGGTACATTTTTGGAATAAATCGTTATTTTGTGCGTAAGAGTTGTCACATACAGCAGTAGCATAATGCTTTTCTCTGTCAGCCGTCTGAAATTTATAAAAGGAGGCAGATGCATTGCATTCGTACACTAACTTAAATATCATCTCTTATAAGATTTCTGTAATGTAAAATCAAAGCATTTATATTATCTGTCGCTAAAGTCCAGTTTATTACTTTGTTAGCGACAAACGAACAGGTGGTTCTAGCATGCTGACTCACTTTAACACCTTAATGATATTACTTGATACATAAACCTAATTATAAAAATTCTGAACTTATTAGGAACTGTATTTTTTCTCTGAAAACTCATAAGACAGTCAATTTTGCATTTAAGGCAAGAAATGGACCGATTTGGTTTATTAGATGTTCTGTAAATGCACTTATAATCTTTATACTTTCCACCTTCAAGGGATAGCAGCTGTCTAAAGTAGCGATAACTTAACCTGGTGTAGTTCATGGCCTCATTAATGTAAGGGGATAAAGATTTCCCTGTTTTAACATATGCTTTCTGAATCTAATAAATGTGGTGTACATCAGCAAACAACTATTTGAAACTCAGCAAATTTTCACTTGTCAATAAAAGGCAAACCTTTCCGACTAATTATGTTGTAAGTAGTTATTTATCATTGTAGTTTCGAGGATGACAAACTATTAAACATCCTTTATATGTTTGTTCAACTACTATCAGTATTCCTGTATTTTCATCTTTCCTTCTAATTTACTCTTATTTTCCCATGTTGTGCTATTGTACCATAGAGACAGTTCCAATCAAACAAACTGTTAAAATGCTTTGCGGATAATGTTTAGCTGGTAACCTAGCTGATTCACTATTCATCAATGGGTTTTCTTCTGTGTTTTTATTTCAACATATGACACATACATGCTTGAAAAGTAAAATTAATTGTTGGTTTATTTCTGGACAGATTACCCTATTATGCACGAATTTCCATGCATTTCCATGATCTAGAGTATCTTAAAGAAGAAGGAAGACATTGAGAGATTCAGTTTTTAGTTATTTTTCAAATGTGGATTTATGTTAGAAGTTAATTGGTGGATGGTAACCAGAAGTGTGATCCAGAATGCTCATTTCGTCCCATTTAGGACTTGTCACCTGGATACACCTGCATTATTCAGTGAGTGAGGATCTCCCCACCACCGAGGCCCGAACCCAGTGCCCATTGTTTCAAACGCCAAAGCGTTATCCACTAGACCACTTGGGCCATGACAGCCAACTCTTGTGCAACGTGTCATATTAATTATTTAATTGAATTTTAGATTTTCTCGTCGATTGATTGGACCAAAGTGCTCGATCTCAAGTTGACATGTTGGCTCCTTTTGCAAATGCTTCGACGTCCGAAATAGGAGGAAATGCGCATCCTGGATTTCACTGCTAGTCACCATCCATTAATTAAATTCTAATTACATGCCCAGACATCGTCGTGGCATCTGCACAAGAAGCCGACATGTCAACCCGATACCGAGCACTTCGATCCAATCAATAGATGAAAGAATCTAGAATTGAAATAAAGTAGATTTATATTATTAAAAGTTTAGCCTCTGTATTAAGCTAAGAGGCATACGAATTAAATATTCAGTAGAAGTGAACATTATTTTGAGGCAAAGTCTTCCACTTAAAAAGTATCCCAGTGGGATGAGTAAGTAGTTTTCAGGTTGACCTAAGAAGTTATTACCACTTGCGTTAAAAAGGTGTACATCTCATCGGTGAAACAAAAGGTGACTGAACAGCATTGTAATCAGTTACTCGAAATGCGAATTAAAATAATTAAATTAAGATTAGGATGAAAGGCATAGAGTTGAAAAGTAAAAGAGTTTAATCATGTTAGCTAGGCTGATAGATTGCCGGACTAGTGATTTGTAGGCTTCTAGTTCGAATTTCACCATTTCCCTGGACGTGAGAATAGAATCCCCATCCAGTAAAAACAACACCATCCCCAGTGGAACTTCAAAGACAACTGAAACTATGTTCTAAGCTTAGACGAGATAGAAGTAATTTTGCATCTGTATGCGCCAGTCAACTTTTAATTTCTGAAGAATTTTTAAAGCTGATCAGAATCAAGTGTTGACATGATCTTTATTTATTTTTAAACGTGTGTAATTGTAAAATGAAGTATAATTACTGAAGTATATATATATATATGGATGGTAATGTGGCTACTCTTTATCGTTGCATTCTTTTATGATAATTTTCACTCTGAAAACGTTTTATGAAGCAATAATGGCTACCGATACACCGATACTTGTCGACACTTTCATACCTGATGTGTATACTTATTTGACATTTGTAAGAACAAAAAACTAACAGTTGACGATCTGATGTCTTCAGGTATTCTTATAAGTATCAAATGTTTCATTGAACGTAATCTGTTCTTAACAGTGAAGTTTATCAGGGCATAAATCAATTATGATCGAACATCAGTATGTAATCCTTAGGCCTCAAAATACTTTTTATTTGCTCAATGATAAATAGATGGTAATTAGAACTCTAATATTGCCATCAACAGTTATGGATATTCTTCTGACCAAGAAATCTCCCAATCAATCTCCATCCCTCTCCCTCAATATAGATATATATGTAAACATGTTTGTAGTTTGGTAGTTTAACAAAAAATTGCAATCATATTTTCAGAGATCCTTCGTTTTCATCAGTTTACTATTCATATTGATGTTTCTCTCTCCTTCTGGAAATCATGTGATCAGTTAGCAATTTTCAAAACAGGACTGCTAGCATCACGATTTTGCGTGTCATCCCTGCTCAGGGGCAATGCTAATCTTCTCTGTATCGTTCCAATTTTAGCATATGTACCGCCAAAGCGAGCGACTGCTAGCATTTTTTTCACCTTTTAGTATGCAGATATATATTCTGGAATCATTGAACGAAATGTAATAAGGGGTCTGCTGAAGTTTCACTATATGTGTTAAAATCTAAGTGTTTTCAGCGTAACAAATGTGGCTGTCAACCTGCATTAAGCTGTGAAGCCAAAAAATGTCAATTCACATTAAACCCTATAGTTTTGGTTAATTTTCTGTTTTTGTGAAACTTGTTTAAAGGGTTATTTTTGAATTTTCGTATAATTTGAGTAGGAATTTTTTCATTTTGGAAATGTATCTATTTTCATTAGGATCTTAAATTTCAACAAACACAGAAGAAGAAGATAAAGAAACTTTGCCGAGGAACATTGCAAAATACTGGGATGAAATACTTGTCAAAATAGTATCACAGAGATATTGAATGTCATACAAAATTTGTATTTTTCATCTAAATTCATTTAAAACTCGCTTACCAGTGTATTGTTTATTCACAATATTATGGCAGTTTGAAAAAAAGGAAGTAACTAATAACTCTAGGTAACAATTCACATTTTTCCATCCAAAAAGCTACAACTCATTTTATTTACTTATTAATGAATAAACAGAAAGCAGCTAAACCTTTTGGATTACAACAATGTACAAGTGAGGTATACTGCCTATTGGATAATGGAACCGATAGGTTGCGGGCTCCTGCAGTCTAATATTTAACATTATTTGTGCTGGTTAAATCTACTCATGTTATGACAATGATATGATATGATTATGAACCATATTTTGTGTTCAACACATCATCCAGCGAATAATACTGCTTCTCTGTGAGATTTATCTAATACCTTGATTGGTTGGAGGATTTCATCGTGAACTGACATAGGTTATAGAACCATTGGAAAAACACCTGCGAGTACTGGACAGCCGTTTCGTCTTAGTTTGGGACTCTTCACAGTACGCACCCATCGGGATTCGAACGAAGGACCTTCTGGTCGCAAGGCGAGGTAGCTCGTTGACCAATAAGTCACTGGGACAAATTAACAAGTTAACTCCATTTCTTCGCATTTATAACTAGTCTTTATACTAACATACCTATCAATATGGCCTTAGAAGCAGTTAAAAAAGAACCAATTGCAGACCCTGAACTCACTTATAGGACGAAACTACCCATTGAAGAAATTATTTTAGGAATTCAGTTATGCCTCACATCTACCATCTTTAAATTCCAAGGCAAAATATATAGACAAACTGAAGATGTAGCAATGGGATCACCAATATCCCCTATCGTAGCAGACATATTTATGGACAACTGGGAAAATATGGCTCTTAATACGTTTAATCCTACTCCAAAAATATGGTGGAGATATGTGGATAACACTTTGACAGTGTTAAAAACAGAACATATCTCTAGCTTCTTGATACACACAAATTCACTAGTGGAGGGAATAAAATTCACATTTGAATCGGAAAATGAACAAGGAGAACTATGTACGGTAAATTTTTAAATGAAAGGAACAGAAGAAGGCAAACTACACACTAGTGTTTAGAGAAAACCAACGCATTCTAATATATACTTAGACTTTAATTCATCTCATCAGTTTGTTATCTGTGAAGGCAGGCTTAGTTAAGTGTTTAACAAACCGAACAGTAGCACCAAGCAGCACAAAAAAAAGATCTAAATAATGAAACAAAACAGACAGAAGAGGCGTTGGTGTTAAATAATTATCCTTTAAAATTCATTTAAAACTCACTAACGGACAAGCTCTGTAGTCTAAAGGACCCTGTCGGTTGACCCAATTAGGCAAAATAATATAATTTATAAAATACCCTGTAATGACTGTGAGGTCAACTATATAGGTCAAACTAGTAGGTCAGGGACAGTCAGATTGTCAGAACATAAGAATTTAGCTAACGTAAGAAGGGCTGACCCCGAGAAGATAAGTAGTTTTGAAAAAAGCTCAGCAATTGTAATGCATGCATTAACGCACAACCACACAATAGGGTGGGAGAGGGTCAAAATTCTATAAAGTAGTCTAGGTAGGTGGAGAGAGAGGTTGATTACTGAATCCTTGTTCATCGAGTCTACACCCAACACATGCAATAGAAATGATTCATCACTCATACCCGAAGTATGGAAAATACTACTACCAATCAAATCAAGTGAAAAACAATGGAACTATATAAATGAAGTTAAGAAATCGTGTGATTACCTTGATATGATTATGAGCAATAAATTGTGCTCGAAACATCATCAGTAAACACTACTGTATAACACTTTAAGACTTTATCAAAACAAAATTTACCCATAATGGAATTACACTCCACCACAATGCACAAGTTTTATTCTTATATCAATTTATAACACTTATTTGCCTTCCCTTAATTAACCCTGATAATCTCATTTATAATCCATATGCACACAGTTTTCCACAGATAAATTAAATGGATGAGTAAAATAACCCCTTTTATTCTGACAAAATATACGTTCAAATATTTCTAAATCATGAATTAAAATCATGGTGTGTATATTAGAGCAGGCTGTGTAACAACATTGTGCCCATGGTTGTGCAATTTGAAATGTCTAATTTACACAAAGCTCCACATTTAGATAATGCTTCTTTTCAGTAGAAAGACGTTTTCAACAAATTTATTATTAAGCTTTACACACATATCCATATGATTTCTCGCAAATAAAAATGCAATAATCTGAACTGCAGCGATATATTTGAGTTTACAATCATAGTTGAACATCAAGCGATAAAGTAGGTTATATACTTCATAGAATAATCCATGGAATGTACGAATTTTGGAAAGAGGTGTAGAATGAATAAGATTAGCAGTCAGTTAAGACATTACTCAACAACATGGTAATCATGATATGACAGCATTGCGAAAATTTGATTGAATTAAATAAAACAATTGAGATAATACCGAAAATTGTTCAAAGTAAAAGTAATAATGATAACAGTCGAAATAATAAGGGAAGGATATAAAAAAACTGAATTAACTAGACGAAAACTAAATAACGATAAAGCATGAGTGGGGATTATATTGGTTTTGCACAGATGGATTTAGACCATGAAAGAAGAAGTGGTTGAGCAAAAATTGTATATATATGTATATATATATATATACATATATAAATGGTTGTGCATCTCGATAATAATTTATCTAAGTCAATTTCGTTTTTCCCATTGACTTAAGCAACTAATAAGTGATACCCGTCGCACAAGAGCTGGCTGTCATAGTCCAGAATGGTCTAATGGATAACACTTTGTGGTTTGAAATGATGGATACTGTGTCAAGTCTTAGTGTGTAGACAACAAATCACTGGAGATTGCATATACATACAAATGACGAGTCTTGTTTGGGATGAAATGTGCATCATGGATTCTAATGCTAGTCACCATTTGTCAAACAGTTTGATAACAAATTCGTCGGAAAGACTGTTTTCGCTGAATCACTTGTTTTGATTCTCCGCATCTCTTAATGGTAATTTTCTGTGAATACTTCATTTATTTGATTATTACGATTGTACTCTTATTCTCAGTCATGTTCACTTCTATATTGGATTCGTGTACAAGTTTCGTACATCTCAGTATAAACTTTCTATCGGTTAACGCAGTAAACATCATACTTTTAACTGCAGTTTTACCTGTGAGAGTGTTTCCATTGCAAATAGTATAGTGTATAGTGTACATATATGGAGGAAAGTTCTAAGCGAGTAATTTTAAAATTGTCAGGTAACTTAAACTCTGTGTAAAAAATTTAAATTTAAATATAATATGCGAGACAGTGGAACTATTTTTTCTTGATGCGTGAACGTAAAAGTGCTTAATTCAGTTCACTTTCATCACAGAATACTATTCTGGACAAGGTTGACTATGCTGGAACACACACATATACAAGCACACTTAAAAAAGGAAACATACAGACAGGTATAAAAAGGTCTCCTTTTGTTTATATTACTCAAAATGTCATTTAAATAAACCAAAATAGATGAAATAAACAGATACACAAATAGTCAAAATAGGCAAGTGGTCAGGTATAGACAGAACTCCAAAATGTTAAGCAAAAAGCTTTCACTACGTTTCTTGATTTATTATGTCAGTATTTATCAATTAATAAGAAAACGAAGGGAATGGTAACATATTTTATCTAAGGAATACGGTATAAACCCTAAAACTGTTCATATATATGAACGAACAGCAGTATTATGCACTATGTAGTGCTAATTTTAAGGGTAACCTGTCACTTTTTATTTCACACGGTTCAAAAGAAAGAAGGGCTTTACCCAATCTTGTCGAAAATTCCACCTATTTTAAATCTCGTTATTTTTCTCAGAAGTTTAGAATCTCATCTATTGAATCGAAAGGGTAGTTTTTTCAGTAGGGAAACTAAAACAGAAATATCTCGAAAGGATTAATTCATCCCACTTCATGAAAATTAAGCAGCACGTATTACGACCGATTTGACAGTATTGAATTGCTGTTATAAAAATTGAGTGTCAGCTTCCAGTCAAACTGATGTTATCTGTAAACTGAAGAAGGATTTCATTAACTGGTGGGCATTTAAGACATACACCAACGATTTTTATAGTCGTCTAAATGTCATTTACTCAAGCAGTCCTAGGATATATAAACGTTGGACTTTTCTTTTGATTGTCTTCTCTCAGAAAACATTTATACTACACCGATGAAATATTATTTGGGTCTACTTAATACAAACCTACTGCAAAAAGAGCAGCATCTCTTAATCCCTATTTGGCTTGTGTTCAGATAGATCCCAGTCCAACAGTGATTCGATAGCTCGATTGTAGTAATCAAGGCAACTATGCCATATCCCTATTGATAGAATTTGACTGTCTATCTTATTATTCCGTGATGCCTATATTTGGCTGTTAATTGTGCATCAGTAGTAAGTTTTGAATAAAGCCTGTCGTTTTATTGATAAATATCAGGGAAGCCTATTTAGGCAATCAGGAACGCTCAGAAGGTACAGACCATCTTGTTGATTCGTTCTTATCATGCAACTCAAGAATACTGTACACTAATATATTGCTTTACTTACAGACATTTCGGATAACGTTGAATCATTACAAAGAATGTTTAGGTAATTTTTTATTACTTTTGATTACAGCTTGATTCAACATCCTATTTTCGGTACAAGTATGGAATTTTCAGCATGTGATATCGGTAGCCCAAATTTTGTAGGTCGATCATAGATATCAGGTGTCCGCCGGTAAGAGATCAAACATCGGACCATGTGCGTGGTCGGCGAGAGTTCTAACCACTGTGCCACCGATGTACTAATCGGTATGCTGTTGGAGTGCCTATGTATATTTCAGAAATTTTACAATGTAGAATACTATATCAATTTTGTTTTTACTGTCAGGCGGTAATATTCACACTTTAAGGAGCAACAGAACTACACTAAAAATCAACAACTGAGCTGTAAGTATTCTTCATCAAATGAACATTTCCATTCTGTGAAAGACTGTAAAATACTAGACATTATCATACATACGTATTGGTTCTAACTTTGAATCTTCTATCTCTTTTGACTTATGCAACTTTTAGCCTCCTGCAGTTCCGTCAAATATTATTAACTTATTTTATTTTCACAATACTTTTTTCCGTCTTCCATATCTTTATACAAATACAGATGAAGAAGCTTTCAATTCACCAGTGTCACCGATAATGATTATGTATACAAATATTATGACAGCTGGAAAGAGATGAAAAGAAAACCTTGAATCGAAAGTGTATAGAATTGTTAAATATCAATAGGTAAAGTGATATATTCATAAATTTCATAAATAAGTGAATACTGAATTTTTGCAATGTGTAGGCTCTATATTGCATCTATGCATATGCTTTCTATAAAGTTCACATAGATATACACAAATATGTTTAACCAAACGTCAAAATATTCTTAGCAGAGAAGTGTAATTCGCACAGATAGAATGTCTTAATGCAAATGTTCAATTGAATCATCTTACTTCTAGATGAAAATGTAGATAAATCGGTCAATATTTTTCTCTAAACAAATATATTTGATGGTTATTAAAACATCATTTCATTATTATTACTATTATATCCTTTAATTCCTAGAGGAACATAGAGCTTCAGCTGCGCGTCCCCATTGCCTTCTGTTTTCTGCCAACTTTTTCACTCCGCTCCAGGTCTGCCCACATACTGTCATCTCCTCCTCAAATGACCTCCTCCAAGTCACCCTCACACTGACGACCAACTCGCCACCCGCTTCCCTTTCGCGGTCCACTCGACCGATGGCTTGTCTAGTGATATCACTTGATGGTTTCCTCAGAGTATGGCCAATTCATCTCCATTTCTTCCTGCCTATTTGTTTCACAATCGGTTCCTGCTGTGTTGGTTCGCTCATTGCTAGAGATCCCACCCTGTTGGTGATCCTTTCTGACCGGCCATCTGATCTTGAGTGGTATTGAGCGAAGACAACTGTTAATGAAGGTTTGAAGTTTGTTGGAGATGCTCTTTATGACGCGCTGGCCAAGCCTCTGATCAGTATAGTAGCACTGACTGACTTCACATTGGAGTTGAAAATCTGGATCTTATTTTGGATGCTGAGTGCTGTTGACTTCCACACAGACATGAGAGTAATGAACGGTTGTCTTGCTTTTCTGATTCTGGCTTTGATGTCCTCGTCAGTTCCGTGCGGCTGTAGTTGAAACGATGCTACTCAGGTCGGTGGGTAGATGAAGGAGGTTGTTTCTTTCAGGTTCCTTCCATTTATGCTGACTGTCGTCTGTTGTTGTTGTTGCTATTGGTGTTGGCCAGGAATCTTCATCATCTCTGTTTTCTCTATGTTCACTTGAAGTCCTATCTTCTTTGGATGTTTCTTCAGCCAGCTTGTTGCTTTTCATCACTTGCATATCTTCCAGTTTGTGGGAAATGATCATTTAACTATCAGAAGTGTACTGTTCGCTTGTCTATAATATGCTCCTACTCAAAAAGTTTCTAAGTATTGAGACTGACTGATGACTGAATTTTCGTTAATTGTCCTAATAAAATAAAGGTTTGTAGTGTACTTATTCTGAGTTTTATGTATGAGTTAGGTTGAAGCATTATTCCACAGGTTCAAAAGCGTATGAATTCATGAAAAAGAACCGCAACAACTATAAATTTTCAAATTTTAGGTGGTTATTGACACAAACTTAATATTTCAACAAACACCCACAGATTATTTATTCATTTCACTTTTGTTATTTTTTTCTTTAAAATAAGGAGACATGAATAACCGCAATCGAATGGTTAGAGTAGACTTATTTATACTTTTTAAAACAAATTTCAGTGCATATTTCTCATCTCTGTCATTGAAAATACGTCGACAGCAGTCATTTCCAATATATTTTATCTATTTACACCATCTGTTTTTTTGAGTGCTAGTGACCATTGATTTGGTAAGCTGGAATTTAAAGCACAATGTTTACCTCAATCTCACTAAAACCGGTTTAGTCAACCGTTCACGTCATTTACTAAAGATATTTTTTATTATTTTGAGGTAGTTGCCACTACAGATAGATATAACTTTTAAGTGTGATTCAATACTATCTGCGCAAATTCAGCGATTACTCATTTTACAACTCCATTTATCCATATCCTAACAAGATAGTAAGACTGCATACATGCATGAACTACACATAATCCAGAAATTCAAAACAAGTAACTGAATGACACCCACCTGTTGTTTCAAAACTCATTCTTAGAAAATTAATCGTTAATGACGCATGAAACTATTCTGTTGTATCTAACGTCTTCCACCTAATATTATAAGTGGTTTTCATTGCATTATATCCCTTATTAACTTATATTTACTGTCCCAGTGAAGCAGAAATGAGCGAAATACGCATTCTATTGCTTTTGGAGTATAGTGAACGTATTCACTAAAATCAGCGATACTTTATTATTAGTGTTGAATACGGCTGTTTAGGTGTTAAATGCTCTGTTTATGTACACAAATTCTTTTATTTGATATATGACAGAAAATACATCCTGATATCATATTCTAAATTCATTAAAATTCAAGCGAAGATACTTTTAAAAAAAATATTCGTTCCAGTAGTTGCACTGACGTAATTGAATCTAACTGAAAAGGTGAATGAACATTTGAAGTGTCTATACAGCTGTTCTTTATAAAATACTTCCATTTTTAACTAAAATTTCATCCGATTTACTTTCACTGAATTCCTCAACTTAGACGTACATATTTCATTTAATTTTTTTCGAATTTATACCTGTATAAGCATTTTTCTTAATCTATGTTAACATCGAAAGTCTAGTATCTGTGCTTTCTGTGTTACTTCCATGAATCACTTTAGACAAACAAACTTTATAACCCGTCATTTTTATATCTGCTAATTGTTCAAAGTGAATAATGTTGATGTAAATAATTAAGGAATACTTTTTAAGAGACTGATCGAAAATATGAGCCGAAATGTTATAGGTGGTTTCTGCGTCTTTTTGTCTCCCAGATGTTTTTACCTATACTGACATTTATATTACAGATATATAGGTTCTCAAACAATTCCGAAAAGCTGAGACTAGTAAATAGAAAACCTGTCTTCTGCAATCCAGTGTTAAAATTAAAGCAACATAGACGTATGAGACCAGCTTAGTTTAACAAAACCCATTATACAACCTTAAACATTGCAAGAACTTCACATGCTAAGTAATTATTTTATCACTCTGACAATAAGTGTCTTAAAAGTTGAAAAACACAAAGGCAATCTATTTCCATCTGATTGTGAAAGTCTTTATCAGACCCCCGTGTTTGTGAGGGAAGCATTAAGTAACCTTATCGGTATAAATTTTTTTCTAAATCTTATTGATGCATTTGGAATTCACATTGTTTGAACTTACCATCTTCACTGTAGCGATTTGTTGGAAAATTAATTATCAGCAATATTAGGTGTAATTTAAGAAAAGATGCTCTGTATATTTTACCGAAATAAAAACAATAAAAGAAATCATCGGAAAAACTATGTATGCATTTATATATATATATATGCATTCAATTTTTAGAATGTTTCTGTGCATTGAAGTTTCTGCAACGGTTTAGTTGATTTTCCTGCATGTGTCAGGTGATCAGCGACGAGAAACTCAGCGAAGGCTTTGACGTAAAGACAGGAGTAAAACAAGGCTGCCTATTATAACCGATGATGTTCCTAACTGTGGTAGACTAGATTATGTGGCACACCGTAGATTGGGGGGGGGAGCCGAAAACGCAGAAATACGTTAGACCGATAAGAGCACTCCCAAAGATCTGGATTTCACGGACAATTTATGTCTACTAACACACAAACTTGAAGACTAACAGATGAAAACTAACAAACTGAATGAAGAAGCAGAAAAGGCTCTAGGTAAGCATAGCAAAGAAGGAGGTGATGAAGATAACCAACCGACTACAACAACGAGATCCAATCACTGTGAATAGAAGAAATTTGAAAGAGGTAACTTTCCTCACTGATTTAGGCAGCATCGTTTCAACTACAGACTACAACAAGGATGAAGATGCCGAAGTCAGAATAGGAGAGGCAAAGAAGACCTTCATCACTCTGAGATCAGTCTGAAAATCTACTGCACTTAACACAACATATCCGGATTTTCAATACTAATGTTAAGTTGATTCTGTTATATGGGTCATAAACTTGGCATTTCCAAATGGCTGCAGGTTTTGTCAACATCTTTCTTTACTTTATAACCAAGATCAAATGGCCAA
Organism: Trichobilharzia regenti; assembly: GCA_944472135.2. Lineage (NCBI taxonomy): Eukaryota > Metazoa > Platyhelminthes > Trematoda > Strigeidida > Schistosomatidae > Trichobilharzia > Trichobilharzia regenti. The sequence continues at coordinate 87,901,545 of OX235270.1, read as the reverse complement.
AAAAGATTGGTAACATGCTACTCTAGGAAAGGACCAATCAAGAACCTGTTGCTTGTGCCAGGCTCTTGAGTGGAATCTGAATGGAAAATAATGAGTAGAGCATCCAAGGGTAACAGAGAGGAGATACCGAGTGTAGAATAAAAGAGACTATGGCCAGTCGTTGGGCCAGCTAACGAGGACCATAGAAAATAGGACAAAACGGAGATGTATTGTTGAAGCCCTAGGTGGCCGTCGGAACTCAAGGAAACAATAAAAATAATAGTTTATAAAAATTTTTTGAGGATGATGTCCTTGCTTACTTACTGAAGGTTCTATTGTTTGTGCAGAAAATTTTATGCATGGTCCATTATTGAAGATCTCTTAACTCAGATGATTGGAAAAAACAGATCCAGAATGGAAAAATCACCTACGAAATAACTCTATAAAATGTAGCGAGAGGTGTGAAACGCGAAAATGACTCTTACTTCATGATGCTGACAAAAATAGCAAAAATAACAAACAATTGAATTTCCACTCACTGATAAATGCAGGTAAATCCAGATGAAGAGTCCCAAATAGGACGAAATGTGCATCCAGGATTCCACTGCTTGTTACCATCCATCAATAAAATAATAAACAATTCAAAGTTTTAAATACAATACATTTAGCTAGATGTGAGATGTTATTTTACTATCTCATCTATAAGCATAAGTTCCAGAAATAGTTTATGTTGCTGAAAATGTATGTCAAAAGAAAATTTAATTTTGCTGATGAATCACATGCTGAAATCTGTCTACAACCAGAAGACATTCTGTTCTCCCAACAGACAGTTTTTTTTCTTGGTGAGCGTGTAACCAGGATACAAAAGAAAGACCTTGGATAGAAGCAAAACCGCAATTTTTTTTATTTTTTAAATGAGAAAACCTGTAGGCTTTAGAAATAAGAACCTAAAAAGTGAACCCGAAAAGAAAAACAGCACCTTTGTGGATATTGCTATTACCCAATGTCAAACAGCTTTTATCGCCTAATCACTTATACATTAAGTTATATCAGTCAATGTTTACATTTTAGATTATGCTTCACCAATTTTTTTGTTACAAACACTAAGTGACCATATCGATAGTTTATTAAAATATAACCAAAGACCTTTAATAAACATTAATGAAAGTGATGGAAAAAAATGCCGAAAACAACAAAAATCAGTTCGCTTATTTAAATGTCGGTATAAACATTTTTTTCATCATAATTTACGTAATACTAAATCTTTCATTTATATGCAGACTACCTATGAAGCTGTGTTCTATCCAATTTAACTGTTTAACCAAGTGCATAGTACCGTTTATTTCTGCATCTCTGTTAGAAGGAAATTACTGGTGGATTTTTTGGTCCATTCACATTCCTTATGATTACATGTATCCAGTATAAACCAACCACTTTTTTACTTATTATCGCATTTTACTTCAAGCTAATCTTGTCTTCATATAGAAATAAATTATTCACCCTTCTGTTTTATTTCCGTCTTTCAAAGTAGACACTTTAATAATTCTTAAAAACCTAAATACCAAGAGTGGTGTGTATATTAGCATAATTTTTTTTTAATATAGCTTGATTCCACAGTTTTTTTTTAGTAGAAGTATGGAATTTTCAGCATGTGATATCGGTAGCCCAAATTTTGCAGTCCGACTATTGATATTAGGTGTGCGTCGGACCATGTGCATGGTCGGCGAGAGTCCAAACCCTTGTGCCACCAACATCGTATTTCTCCCGTCTTCTCAACAATCTTCTCACTTAGCAACGTCTTGTTGTTCTTACTCTTAAGATTTTTATATAATAACTGTAGTCAGCACATTTAGCAGTTACAGGAAAATTGCAAAATTAAGGTTTATAATGTGAGAAGGAAAGTCATATTTTTCATTATACTCATTATGTTTTAATCACCAAATGCCTTGGAATTTAGAAGTGAAACAGTCCTCTACAAAGTGGCTCACCAGTAGTCATGATAATTATTTTATCAGCCTGTAAATTATGTTTATCAGAATGGCGACATGATCCTTGTTAAGTTTCCTATCATAAAACCTTATTATCATGGTTATCATAGAGTATACTTAAGTCACATCGAATCAACTAGGTTTTACATGAACACATCTTACTTGAATTCTTGTTCCTACCAACATGTGAAATAAATTAATTGAGGATTAAAATTTTTCCAGTCGCGTGATTATAGAATTATAATGCTTAATGAGATTTTTCCAGCTTAATACTGATTGAATCAAGTGTTAAAAGCTTGACGGTATGAATGGCTTGTGTTCCAAAAGATAGCTCGGTGGGATTCCTAATCTGCCAGTTTAGTAGTGCCATTTTACATTTCAATTTTTTCATTTTCAATATCTTCACTCTGTTGAAAACCTTTATCATAAAAGATTTTTATAGTCATATCATAGATACTCTACAGCTAGTGTTTATTTTTCTCTCTTCCGATAATTCTTTTCTCAAGTATGACTTTAAAACGACTTTATACTAGAATTTATCATTGTTAAAGACTATGATGTATTAGGCGCAGTATTAAATATTTCTAGATTACTTAGAGAAGTAGTTAGTATTGACTATAAATCGGAACGCATTTAGTACCAATGTTCACTTTTCTGTTAGTTGGCTTTCATACAGTTGTAATATAATTTTTGAAATCATTTTTACTTCTTTTTGACCTTGTCATTGTATGCTGTAACCTAAACCGGCTGACAGTGTGACACTGTTATTTATATTTCTTTTCCGTTTCATTTACTTTAAAATTTAAGTAAAGTACTTAGAATTTTCGTTACTTTTTCAAATGGGTTCATGTTAACGCCTTGTGTATTGCAGTAAAGTACAAAAATATACAAGAACAGTAAACAGTATATTCAAACTAACCCGTTCTCCAAAAGAAACAAATAATTAATTGGACTTTTTGATATGGTGTATAATTCTAATTACAATGTTCAAGGACTAGGACTGAAATATTTTAAAACAGCATTGACTGAGGCATCAATAACAAGCTTTTTTTATCACAGCTTGATTCCACACTGTATTTTTAGTGCAAGTATGGAATTTTCAGCATGTGATATCGGTAGCCCAAATTTTGCAGTCCGACTATTGATATCAGGTGTCCGTTGGCATGGGATCGAACCTCGGACCATGTGCATGGTCGGCGAGAGTCCTAACCACTGTGCCACTGACGCATACGATGACAAGAATTTCAGTTTCAGCTGGAAGAGCTAATGGAATAAGTGTTTCATCAGTCCTGAGTGATTAATTGAATTGACATGCTTTGAGCAAATTATGACAGACTGCGGTTCTTCACAGAGGCAGGAGTAAGCTATTTTGTGTGAAATGTGGCTTATATGAAACATATTCACAAATGCTTTTATAGATAAACAGTTTTAACTAAGTTCTATAATAAAGAAGTCATTAGAAAATACTTCATCTAAGTCATACCAGTTCTTTCAAAAATGTCATCAACAATAGAACGAAATTTATACGATACTGGATGGCAATGCACAATTTGTAATTTAATATCCTGACTATATCTAGTACTACTCATATTGGTAACAAACAGATTTTATTAAACTTAATTGATGCTTATTGTAAGTGAAACAGCTGATCTGTTTGTCGAATTTAGGAGTCTTATACATATAAGTTGATTGCTTTGTGAATTATGTTTGTTCAATACCCCAAGTTTAAGGATATTATGGTGTTTTAATAGCACCATATCAAATGAAGTTCGTCATCCACCTTCCCTGAAGAAATGATAATCATGATTACGGTTCACATCTGGGAAATCCAGACAACAAAGTCTGAAAATATTACCTTTTCACTAGAACAACAGTTAATATGTGAAATTCTCCGGTAACTCCATAATTAATTCGATACTGGTAGTACAATAGAAAATACATAGACCAATAAATAATGTAGAACTTAAACGAAGCTATTAAATATTGTCCAGCTGAGAGGTATAGAGTTCAATGAACAGTGTCCTTCAAAATTCATATTTAGAAATGATAGAGAAGATTTGTAACTTTAGAAAATTTTTAGAAGCCTGGTATTCCAGTGAATCACCAATCAATAGACACATCGAGACAGACAAAATTTATCAACCGATAAAACAGAAACCTCACACACACAAAAGGTCAAAGTTCAAGCCAAAGAAACAATCAGTTCCAATACAAGCAGCCTAGAAGGTGTGAAAACACACAAAAACAACCAGTCACGTCCAAGGTCACCAGAAGAGATGATTAATAAACTAGTGGAGAAATCTAAAGGCTCACTTCAAATTGAAGTATGCGCTGAAGATGTCGTCTAGTAGGGCGATGAAAGCTTCACAAATTAACTATTCAGCCCAGAGAACACAACCACATCAAAAGCATGTCATATTATCGATTGAACTTTATTCTGATGGTAAATGACTCCAGTAGTATACACCCACTAGGGTTTGACCACCGGATATTCCGGTTACAGAACGAGCTCTTAGACCATTCAGCCACTGAAACTCAGTCCAATGGCCCATGAATTCCAGCTTCTGCCAGTTCGCGATATATATAACTCAATCACCAGCTAGTGTCATAGGAGGGTAACTGAACTCTGGTTACTACTTCTCCCGAGGGGCTCCTGAATTCGAACCCTGGTGATGCGTACTATTGAAGAGTTCCTCGCTAGGATGAAACTTCTGTCTAGTATTACCAACTTTTCCAGTGGTTCTGTAACTGACGTCAACTCGCAATCAAACCTGTAACCAATGAAATTCCTGCGAACCAACACTTGAAAACTTACTCTTCAATAAAGTCATTCAGATTATCAGCTTCTAATAGTTTTGTGTTTTAGATTATGGTTTTGTGAAGGTTTGGATCATTTTCAGTGTAGACTTTGGAACGAATCATTACAAGATAGAGAATCATTGAAAAACAGGGAGCAGTAGATATCTGTTTCATCCTAGTATGTGACCCTTCAGCAGTGCGCGCCCAAGAATCCAGCATGGATCGAATCCATGACCTTTGGGTCACGAGGTCAGCACACTGGCCATTATCCATTGGATTGAAATTCGATGCTCAGTAAATTGTAATTTCTGTTGATTTGCAGCATAGCGTTACAGGAAACCAGCACCACCGTGACATGAATGGATCCCAATGGCCACTGTTTCCTATTAGAAACTGAAGACATCCATCCAGTAACCACTGATAAGTTGGAGACGGGTATTCAGATAATGGGTTCTGTGAGGATTTTGATTAATTTCAATGTAATTTCCAAGCTTTGAAGAAATTAATGTCCAGTGCTCCATGATTTATAGTGGTTCTCTAACATGTTGGTTCGTGACAATGTCTACATCAAACTGACTGCATTTGTTTATCAAGTCAACTATAACAATAGTATCGTTGTATGGCAGACAGTATGTTTTGCATTTTCAACTGGATAGATCTATTTACTGACATTTTCAGACGAGTTGATTTTTGACTTAATAGGTATTATGTTTTCGTGGCATCAGGGGTATTTCTACATAATACTTTTGTTATAAAGAACACAATTTTCAACGAAGAGACTCTTTTCAAGGAATTTATCATCAAGCTGTACAATCGCATATACATGGTTTTATAAAGAAATTATATCCGGTGAGGGAATTAGGTCAAAGGTGTGAATACATGAAATAATAGTATGAAATGGAATTAAAATATTTGTGATTATAATCATAGTTTAATGTCAAGTGGCAAAATAATTAATGTCATATATAGAATAATACATAAGGTGTATAGATTTTGGAAAGAGGTATATAACTATAATATTAGTAAGAAGAGAACACGAAGTTCAGCAAAGATGGCGATCTTTTCGGCGATTTCATCCTCAAAAGCTGTACAATCGCATTTATATAGATTATTTTAACATGGATAGAATCAATATTTGTTTAATTTCACATAGTAAAGAAGGTGATAATAATTTTCAACTTGATATGAAAGTTTGAAGGTAAGAATATAGATTACAAGAGGCTTAGAGACAAGATTTCATACGATTAGAAAATAGTTACAACGTATGCAAAAAATTAATATTTGATAACTGGAGAAATAATTTTAAAGGCGAATCGAAGGTGATAATTATTTTCGACTTGATATGAATTACAAGAGGTTTAGAAACGCAGGGATAGGACGAACTACAGGTGTAAACAAAATGAGCATGGAAACAAATTGAAATCAAAATTTTCAACTTGACATGTTAGTTAGGAGGTATGAATATAGATTACAAGAGGCATAGAAACAAAAAATTACACAGGATTATAATATAACTGTAAAATGGTCATTCTAAACGGATTACAAGTGTGATCAGGAGGAGCATGGAAACAAAATTAAAATAACTAGTTTTATAACTGAAAAACTAATTTGAGCCTGAAATGAAAGTTAGGACGTGTGAATATAGATTACAAAAGCCTTAGAAACACAAAAATTGCACAATATAATTGTAAAATAGTTATTTCAAACGAATTATAAATGTGAACAGAGAAAAGCATGGAAACAAACTTAAAATAACTGTTTTTATAGCTGAAAAAAAATTAGGTGGATTAAACGAAGATTGAGGGACTAGGAATCAGACACACAGCGAACGAAAAATGCTCTAAAGGAAAAAACGAGAACGAAAACAGACGAGGAAGAGAAAAAACAAGACGGAAACAAAGGGAACATACCAAGCTAGGTTGTAGAGGTTGGACTAAAGTGCTATTATTGAACATCTGGTCAACACCTCCCACAAAATCTCAGCCGATTCTTTCAAAGTGATTTACAAAGTCAACAGAAACCTACCAAGAGCAATATGTTTCCGACTTCTTTGTACTGCAGAAGCCATCGCAATATGCATCGAGAAGCCGGAGCTGTGTGTTCAAAAGAAGTTAGTCCAACCTCTACAATTACCATGGACCAAGCTCGGTATGTTCCCTTTGTTTCCGTCTTTTTTTTCCCTTCCTCGTCTGTTTTCGTTCTCGTTTTTTCCTTTAGAGCATTTTTCGTTCGCTGTGTGTCTGATTCCTAGTCCCTCAATCTTCGTTTAATCCACCTAATTTTTTTTCAGCTATAAAAACAGTTATTTTAAGTTTGTTTCCATGCTTTTCTCTGTTCACATTTATAATTCGTTTGAAATAACTATTTTACAATTATATTGTGCAATTTTCGTGTTTCTAAGGCTTTTGTAATCTATATTCACACGTCCTAACTTTCATTTCAGGCTCAAATTAGTTTTTCAGTTATAAAACTAGTTATTTTAATTTTGTTTCCATGCTCCTCCTGATCACACTTGTAATCCGTTTAGAATGACCATTTTACAGTTATATTATAATCCTGTGTAATTTTTTGTTTCTATGCCTCTTGTAATCTATATTCATACCTCCTAACTAACATGTCAAGTTGAAAATTTTGATTTCAATTTGTTTCCATGCTCATTTTGTTTACACCTGTAGTTCGTCCTATCCCTGCGTTTCTAAACCTCTTGTAATTCATATCAAGTCGAAAATAATTATCACCTTCGATTCGCCTTTAAAATTATTTCTCCAGTTATCAAATATTAATTTTTTGCATACGTTGTAACTATTTTCTAATCGTATGAAATCTTGTCTCTAAGCCTCTTGTAATCTATATTCTTACCTTCAAACTTTCATATCAAGTTGAAAATTATTATCACCTTCTTTACTATGTGAAATTAAACAAATATTGATTCTATCCATGTTAAAATAATCTATATAAATGCGATTGTACAGCTTTTGAGGATGAAATCGCCGAAAAGATCGCCATCTTTGCTGAACTTCGTGTTCTCTTCTTACTAATATTAGTAGACGAATATAAAATGTTACGTAACATGTTATGAAATTTGATAAGATAGAATTTAAGATTGCAAAACTAAAAAGTATATGAATGAATAATTTTGGGTTTAAAATGTCAAGTGCGTCAAGTGGAGAGGATTCAGAGTGAGAGTCGTAATAATAATAATGATGATAATAATCGAATTAACAAGGGAAAAGTACTTAGAATAACTAAATAAACAAAATAAATAAATGTCTATCCCTCTACGGCCAAGGCAGAAGTAGGGATTGTACATACTTCTTTTGTACACAAAGGTCTGGCTTAAAGTCATGAATTGCCAAGGCCTCAGTTGTCTTTAGAAGTCTGTAACGAAGAAAACGCTGGAAGTTAGCACGAATTCTATAAATCACCTTGAAATCATGGTCAGGTTTGACCGAGGAACAGAAGTCGATCAGGTGTTCCAGAATAGAGCTTCGCACACATTTCCTTTCTCCATTGTAAAACCAAGATGCAATATATTCTCGTATCCGTATGGAGAGCGTTCTCTGACTACGGCCAATGGCCCTTGCTCCACAAGAGCAGGTGAATTGGTAGATGCACATGGAGGCGGTCAGACGGGGGAGGTCATCTTTTACAGAAGTAGAGAACAATTTGCAGCTCGTGAACGTCATATGTAATCTAGCTGCAGGGAACGTCTTACTAACTGATTTAGAGGGACGATTTTTGAGCACATCTGAAGCTTGATCACCTTTGATTTCCAAGTTCATGAATAAGGTTTTCTTTGGAACTAAGTCGGTGACCAGTTTAGACTGCTTATCTTTCATGCTGCTGTCAATAAATCGGTTCGGGCAACCGTTTTCTGCGAGTGTGGCTTTCAAGAAATCAAGTTCTGAGTCAACGCAATCAGAACTACAAATTTTTTTTATCCTAAAGCAGAGTGAATGAATTAAATTCCTTTTCCTGGAAATAGGCACCCAACTTTTGTTATAGTCGCTGTAGTAGGATTTAACATATCACTGCTTTTAGTAATGCAAATAGCAAATGCTTAATATTTTCACTATCAAGGATCTAGTCCAACTTCTGTTTCAAAATAATCGGAATAAACTTAAGTCAGGGGAAATATTTTTATGTATTTTTACGAGCAGACCGTTTCCTTTGGTTAGCGGAATTACGTAACTTACATTATTTTTTGATATCTAAGACTGATTGTCTCTTCATGAAAGTTGTCGATTCTAGAAGTGTAATGTAATATGTTTTTCGTGAGGAGTACTAATGTAGCGTTTAGAAACGAACAATTCATACCCGACACACCAATGAATCTGTAGATAAACTCTGTGGCACTTTCCATATAAAGAAACATGTAAACATAAACATAGTCCCGGTACTACTAGTTGTAGTAGTGGATATGGTCTCATAACACCCTAACGGCTAAATGCTTATAATCATTTGCTGAAAACCCCGTGTCAGTGGTAGCCTCCACTACACACAGTTGCTACAAAATTTCTCTAGTATTCTTCATAGAAATAACCCACGCTGTCTAAACCTGTTACGAAATAAAATGATAATAATTACTGAAACAATATATTACACTCCTGATTTTATTGTTAAATGCACGCGGATATGTGTCTGTGTGTGTGTGTGTATGCGTGTGTATCATCAAAACCCAAGCACAGTTTGATTCCAACTTTTATTGCTGCTTGCAGTAATATTAATTCTGTATACACAAGAGGGAGAAACAGAGGGAAAGAAGGAAAAACAATCGAAAAACTGATTTATTATCAGTATTTATGCTGTAAATCACAAACTGTTTCTTTTTTATAATGGTTAAAATGGAAAGATTTATTCATTTGTTTCTTAAGAAATTTGCCTAAACTTGAGAATGCAAATATTTTTTTCTCTTCAGTAAAATGACCAGTAAAACTTCCAGGTTCATATTTAGCAAGCACGTGGAATATCTTTACTTAAGTTATATAAAGTATGCATTTTCTATCATTGAACTGTTTAACTGCAAACAAAAGCTCTTTCTGTATTAATGATTCGTTTGCGAATTAAGTCAACACTGTTTAAGCAGTTGATAGACGTCATTAATACGAAGCAAGTAGCTTTAACAATCAGACAATGGAGAAAGTACACCACATAATACTAACCCATATAACAGTAATAAATCAATAGAATCTAATAACTTTTTCTGTAGTCTGAGCACTACAGCAACTAGTAGTCGCCAGTTTAGTTTCCGGCTTATCTACTCTACGGTTTAGGCATTCCATATGTGGTAATTACTGAGCCAGGAGAAAAAACTGTCCCATGCTCACTGGTTTCTTGTTGCTCCTTACTTGATTTCTAACCATAATACTGTTCTAAAACTAATCAGGAAACTTATCATTTAGCTGGCAAACTAATGAATACATATATATATATATTTATGTTGAAAGTATATCTGAAAGTTAAAGTTAATATGAAATATGTGAACTAGTTGACTTCTGAATTCGCAGCATTTGATGCAGTTAACTTTGATGAACGTTTGTTGTATTAACTTAGCTTCCTAAACACTCCTATATGTTATTGCTTACTGTAGTTTCTTCTTCAACAGTTCTCAAAATTATGCCTATAGTTTGACCAGTTATATCTCTATAACGATTGTTGGACTGAAAATTATGATATTTAAGTGTTGGTTTGTAGGGATTTGATTGGTTACAGGATTTCATCATGAGCTGACATTAGTTAGAGAACCACTGGAAAACCTGGGAGTACTGGACAGCTGTTTCGTCCTAGTTTGCGACTCTTCAGCAGTACGCATCCACCACCAGAGTTCGAACCCAGGAACTTCCGGTTACAAGGCGAGCTCGTATACCATTAAGCCACTGGGACCCGATCCAATGGTCCTTGAATTCTAACTTCTGCCAATTCATGACATAGCGCGACCGCTAGCCAATGTTTTCGGCGAGTATTTATCCTCACAACCGACCCGTGCACCCTACTGGTCACGATTTCCCACTGAAATCCAGGTAACTACCTACCTGAATAGGGCCAGTCACCAGTGAGCATCTCATTGGTATTCAAGTGTTGGTTCAGTACTGTCCATTACTCCCAGGTTTTCCAATAGTTCTCTAACTAATGTCAGCTCATGATGAAATTATGATATTCTTACGTTTTTCTTATTCCTTTACGTTCGCAGTAAAGCATAGGGCTTCAAGCTACAGCTTTGAATTTCCAGCAGTAGTGGTAGGAGATGGGGTTGCCAGCCTCATACCCAACCTTCCCTCTTCACCAGTCTTATTACTGGCTTAGCGAGGTGCGCCGGCCAGGTTCAAACCCCATCCCACATGGGGTGTGGTTGGCAAGTATTCTACGGCTGTGCCACCAACGCATATATTCTTACGCACTGACAACTAATCGGGGCACTAAATGAGTTCCTGCTGTTTCATATCAGGTGACAAGCTGTCTTAAACTTGATTACCAATGCATATGAGTTAAAAACGAAAAGCATTATATCATTTCTATTCCTACTTTTAAAAAGTGAAAGTACCAACTCTGAACATCTTTCTTCAAAAATTTCAAAGCTTTACGTTTTAATATTTTTTAGGATCACCAGAAAGAATAAAAATTTTTTATGGTTTTGCAGTATTTTTTACTGAAGCAATCGCAGTTATATTGCTATATGTCAATGCAAGCAGACATTTGTATACACAACTATTGCATTAATCCAACATCATGTTTAAATTATGTTATCAGTTACTTTCCCGGGATAATTTGTAAAGGTCAAAATTGTAGAATGTAAAATATACCGGATTTTTGTGTTTTTATGCAATATAACAAAGTTGTCAAATATCAAGACTATCTGTTATAAGAACTTTTATAATCCCATTATTGTGAAGATATATGAATGTTTGCGTGTATGGCTGCTGTTGTCAAAGAAAGTTAACACTGAATAATTCTAGTCTGAATACATGAACACATACAGTCTTTAGCAGACAGATATATAAGTATTAGTTAAAGTTGTTGAAACAAAAAAGATAACTAACAATTGTGTAAAAACTAGTAATCATAAATGGCGTTAGGACCATTTGCCCTATAAAACATTTCCAGGAACAAGCAAACTGAAATCGCGTAGTAGCAGCAGTATGCTTGATATGCAATTAATTTATAAAAATACAAAAACTACTGATCAAACGTAGCAAAGACTCTTTTCTTGACTATGCTTACCTGAAATGTCAACAAGAAAGTGCATATAAATTATTACTTTTTGACATTATGCAAAGATTTCTTCGATTATTGATTAAAAATTTCCCTTCTGTTCCAATTAAATCTCATATGAATTAATTTATTTCATCTGAGAATCTAGAAGGTATCATTGCAGCTGAAGATAAGTTTCACCATTCATTTAAAATCTAATAACACCTTGAAAATATATATGCTTAATGAAGAAATCTTATCATACACATGAAACTGATGACCACGCGCTTACTGTTACTTGTTTATTCGAATGTGTTGGAGGCACACTTCAAAATTTCATAATGTCATACTCTATATCCCCATCCAGACTTCAATTATTTGACGAATAACCAGAAGACTATATCATGCGGCTGATTATTCATCCACAGTAGTCACTCTTAAAGATGACGACTTGTAGCTCGTATCATTCGACAGTAACCCCTCTGTGTAAAACTGGTTCCAATTTCTATAAGGTTCAGTGTTTTTTTCAGGTTGTTAGGTGGTGCCTGTTAATGAGTTTCATCAGGCGTGAAACCAATGTCTGATAGGCCATGACGACTAGATCACAGTAAAATCTAAAACGAACGTGAACGTTTACCAATGTAAGATGAAATCATTTAATTTAACTGAGTGACTACATCCAACACCGAATAGATAAGTTTTTATCAAGATACTAAGGACTGGGCAACTAAATTTTCCTACTATTATGTGACCAACCATTTCTACTCATTTCACATCATTATTATTGTTGATATAGCAGTAGTCGAAGATACTTAACTCTAGTTACCGTTACTTATTGGTATTTTGTTTAGTCCTGAATCTTCATTGGGCATAGACTTAAGCAGTCCAGCTGTAGCAAAACGCTCAATTATCATTCGGGTTTAGCCGTTAATTACTAGCTGGCCTATCCATAGAAAATTTAAAATGAAAATCGGTATTTACAAAACACTCATAAAGTTAAATGCCTTCAGCCATCCATGGAAATTTTGAAAATTTTTATTATTAAATTGGTAACAAAAGTAAATTTGCCTCACACAAAGTAAGTTTCTACCAATTAATTAGTTTGACTAAATTAAAATCCTGCTGTTTGCAGACAATTTTTTCTTTATTGTCAACAGTTCTGGAAAGTGTTTCAGAATCTTTATTATGCCGTTCGAAAATTTTCCCACATTATTCAGTCATGTTTACCTGCCTAAGGCTAACAATAACAATAATGAATAGAAAAAGCTGAATGATTTGGAAACTCCATTTACATGCATGAAGACATGTGTTCTAATAGTGCTGATTACTGGTTCATTTTATCATTGAAACATGACAGCTTTCAACTAAAATTTTTATTTATCCTCTCTAAAAATCCTGGTTTTGTTTAACACTGGAATATATTTGATTCCTTCTGTCACTAATTCTATTTCTGAAATACGAATATTTTATTATTGTATTTTATATTTAGCTTCTTATTTGATAGCCTTTTACATAGCAGAGATTTTATTTTAGCAGATATAATAATATGAACTGATAAGAAAAACTAGTACTCTGCATAAATTAACTGCACATGAATTTACTTTATGCCATAATATTAACTTGGAATTTGTCAACCAGAAGTGAACTTTTCCTGGTTAAGCATTATCACCATGCGAAGAATATTGTCCACAAATATCCCCCAGCAGCATGGTAAAATCTGCCAGAAAATGAATAAAAACACAGCCGTCTCTTTTGTTACTGAATAGTTATTTTACAATTTAGTAATATGCTTACTAGATTTGGTACATTATATATATATATATATAATCATATATCAGTTAATTATTGCTTTTTAGTAACGATAAGGGAGTAATGGAACCGCAGAAAATTGTTATTATTCCTTCGAGTTCCGAGTCGAATAAAGGGCTGCATCAACATATCCCCACTTTGTCCTCTTCTCTTCACCCTTTCTTAGCTCGCCCCACGATTACTAATAGTCTCTCAACCCCTGCTTCCACGATATCCTCCATGTCATTGTGAGTACTGCAACTCGTCGTCTCACATTCGGGTTCCAGCAGAGCAATGGCCTGAAGAAAGATGTCACCCAGTGGTCTCCTCAGAGTGCACCAAATCCATCTCCATTTTTTGCGGTATATTTGCTGAGCAATAGGTTCTTGGTTTGTTTAAAAATAATAATAATCTGCTTTTATTGCAAAAACACTACTTATAAAAAAGGTGGGATTCTCAGCATTTGATATAATACTGCATCGCAGAGTTCCTTGTTGCTAATCCTTTCTCACTGGACATCTAGTCTTCAGTAATGGGCTAGCGAAGGCAGCTATTGATAAAATCTGCAGACTGTGGGAAATGCTTTCCACGACACGCCAAGTTTCTGACCCTTTTTGGGAGAAGTGACTTGACACTGGTATCGAAAATCCAATTTTCGTTTTTATGCTAAATGCAGGAGATTTCCAAACTGATTTCATAGTGATGAAGGTCTGTCTTGTCTTTTCAATTCTGGTTTTTGACATCTTGATTTGTTCTGCCTATAGAAAAGTAGTCGGGTGCTTATCCGCGTTATATAACCACAATATACTTTGTTCTCCGTTACTTTCATAGTGTTTTATATATATATATATTTAGGACCATTTCTTCTTTTTTAAATGTATTTTTTTTTAAGTAAAAGAGGTCGTTCCAGCTTTTTTCATATCTGATAACATGGTACCCATTCAGTAATGCATAGAATTATCAATACAGGGCACTAGTGAGCATCTATGAGATGGATATGAATCAGTATGACGTAATAAGTTTAAACAAAAAAAAAGATCGCTCGTGAACCAAGTGTATCACCAAGCCTTTTTTGGAATGAACTACTTTAAAGTTCTGTTTTTTTGTAAAACTCAAGTTGTTGGGTTTACAGAATTTAGTCGATCTCAGGATAATAATTTATTATAAGCCTATGAAGTCTGAATAAATGCAGTGGATGAGCATTTGTCTCATACACGTACAAGGTGTATACTTCAAATTTTATTCAGCTTACAATTCAGAAGTTATCTCGAACGAATTTCCACAGTTAACGTTCAGTGTTATCAATAAGAAATGTAATCTAGAAATAGTGTTTTGGCTTTGTAATATCACAAATTAATAACAGAGCATGATTCTGTTTTCATTCACGCAAAAGGAATTGACAAGAGATGGATATTTCAAGCAAAAACTTTAAAATTCAACATAACGCTAATGATATGTCAAAAAACGCGAACTTTCTAGATAGCCCTTATACTAATTCAGTGTATCAGACACGATTGTAATGGTAATGTGATAGATATGTTCACTGTTGTTTCATATTCAACAGGCACAGGCATTCAGTCATATATATATACATATATACATGCATACATGTGTAATACATGTCTTAACTACCGTATTACTCTTTGTCTAAAGTTGTTTTGACACCGCATACTTTTTCTTCTTAAGAGCATGTAGAGAGATTTTTCCTTCCACTCTTAATACGGATTAGACAAAACATTTTTGCCGATAGCCAGTAATAAACGTAATTCCTATTGACTGGATTTTAGTATAATTGATGTTGCTTGATTTAAATATATATACAAAAGATAAATGAGAAATGAATACAGGCGAAATAAATTATGATTAATTCCGCGATGTATTTTTGTAGATTTAAGCACTAAGATAGATATATATTTGTATGCATAGTCTTATTGTCTTTTTTGAACACAGACACACACACACACACAAACATCTGTACATGTACACAGTTAGGCTTTGGTTTTTTGTATGATGATCGTATTGATGTAATGTTTACAATTCACATGATCTTTCATTTGTGAATTAATCAACTGTTTGGTTAAGATGGATTATTATAAAAACTGTCAAGTCCTATTAAAAGAGGCTGAATTTTTAGAGTATTCACTTGGAAACGATCTTAATAATAGTTAAATGTGCACACATACTCTCACAACTATATAAGAAGATTCGGACACGTAAAGATACTTTCCTATATCATTCTAATAAGGAATTACTGTTGTAATACCCCAGTAGGAAGCCTTTTTAATATCTGATGCAACAGCATTACCCATATTAACGCATAAGTACATAGGTATATGCAATAATAAAAAATAATTTCAGTGATGTCTTGAAATTCTTTGTGTGTATATGTATTCGCGTAGTTGTATTAGAATGAAATTCATGATCGTATCACTGCTTTCATTTATATAAATCTCTCTGCATAAAAAATAAAAATTATGTAAACGTTATCAGCACTATGCACTACCGAAGATCGAAATGAAATTCTAGTTAGTAAATTTTAGATGATATCAGAAAATTGGAAGGAAAAGTAAATTCTCATTTAGTAAAACTTCGTGGCACAAAACAAATACATTAGGTGATATATCATTCACTCATACAATAGTCTCTTTCCGAGCGTCTGTAGTTCAACTGTACAATGTTCTCATTGTTCTTAGACTGATTTCCAATCTAACAGTCAAAAATCATCTTACTAACATCTAAACATCATCCATTTTTAATTTTCTACTCTAACCAACGCCTATCTGAATCACTCAAAACTATTCAACACAGTTTTATTAGTTCTTTGTATAGATTCCAAGCATAAATGGGAATGAATCTTCGAGTTCATATTATGTAGGTTGCCAACTGTTGACAGTTGGTAACATTTTAGTAGTATTCTGAATACAAGACAAAGTTCATTCGAAAAAATTCTTTATATACAGGAACAATACAATGTGCCTCAAATCACTATACTTTAGAATTGATCTTTTCCAATGAGATATTATTAATTAGTGGGCAATGTCTTTTGATAAAATCGTGTTCATATTAGTAGCAACCACAATCAGATGCATTCAGTTAATCCAGTGTGAGTATGTGTTATCTCTTGGATCACTGGACTGTGATGATGACACCATACAGATTTATAAAAAAGAACACGAAGTTCAGCAAAGATGGCGATCTTCTAGGCGAAGTCATTCTGTACAAGCTGTACAATCGCATTTATATAGATTATTTTAACATGGATAGAATCAATATTTGTTTAATTTCACATAGTAAAGAAGGTGATAATAATTTTCAACTTGATATGAAAGTTTGAAGGTAAGAATATAGATTACAAGAGGCTTAGAGACAAGATTTCATACGATTAGAAAATAGTTACAACGTATGCAAAAAATTAATATTTGATAACTGGAGAAATAATTTTAAAGGCGAATCGAAGGTGATAATTATTTTCGACTTGATATGAATTACAAGAGGTTTAGAAACGCAGGGATAGGACGAACTACAGGTGTGAACAAAATGAGCATGGAAACAAATTGAAATCAAAATTTTCAACTTGACATGTTAGTTAGGAGGTATGAATATAGATTACAAGAGGCATAGAAACAAAAAATTACACAGGATTATAATATAACTGTAAAATGGTCATTCTAAACGGATTACAAGTGTGATCAGGAGGAGCATGGAAACAAAATTAAAATAACTAGTTTTATAACTGAAAAAATAGAATGAATTGAATGAAAGTAAAGACAGAAAATTAAACACACAGATAACAAAGCAAAAAAAAAACTGAAGAATAGGGGAATATATAGAACTTAGTCCATGGCAGTTGTAAAGTTTATTTTGAACACATTTCTTCGGCTTTTCGATGCATATGGCGAGAGCTTCCGCAGTACAAAGAAGTTGGAAACACACTGCATTTGGTAGATTTTTGTTTACTTTGTAAATGATCCTAAATGATGAGTCAGTTGAGATTCTGTGACAGGTATTGACGAGATGTTCAGTTATTGCGCTTCTGATTGAACCAGTACCTCCTCTTTGCAGCCATGCTGGATGATGTTCTCTAAAACGTTTTGATAAGACCCGCGTAGAACGACCTATGTACATAGCCCCTCAAGAGCAGGTGAACTGATATATGCATATTGAAGTGGTCATATGCGCATATATTTTGGTTTTAGAGACATGTCTCAGTAGTCAAAATTTAGATAGTAGATACTGGTTAGAATCTTGCATTTGGTTTCCCAAACATTCATTCATTGCTTTCTTTTAATACAAATCTTCATTTGAACGCTATTGGAAGAAGAAATTGGAGGTATTTTTGTACTTCCTTGTAGTAAACATTATTTCAGACTAAACATAAAACGTATTTCTGCATCTAATAAAGATATTTGTATGCATAATGCTGAAAAGCTAATTACATAATATATCAGCAAACAACTAGACTAGCTCGTATGCATCAAAACAATCTAGTCTGGTGTTTCAAATAATATTTGTTTTAATAAAGCAAAGTGGCATACAATTAAAGCCACTCGTGATTTCAAATAGTTAATTCTTGGTTTGAATGTGTTCTGTTAACTGAGTGGTTTAGTTACAAATCTTCCATCCTCCTTTTGGACAACATCTTCACCTTTAAGTTCACTGTGAATTGCCAATGAATGTTGGTGCAAATTGTTTATAAATGTTTAAAACTTTTTTTTTAACACAGAAGCCTGAATTACTTTTTCGTTTCAATTTCACTTCGTGAATACTCGAAGATTTATAGACATGAGAATAGGTTGGAGGTTTTATGGATTTAATAATTCGCACTACCTTGATAAAAAATGTTCCGACTATGTAATGGAAACTTGTAGCCTGAAGCAAAACAAGCAGATTACACAGTCTAATGGATACTAAATTTGCTTCATAATGATTCAGAATGAATCTCTTAAAATATACAAAATAATAAAGTGTAACATCTGTCTTGCACTACACTTTATATCCACCTGTTTATTTTTGTTAAAACTAAAATTATGATGGAAGTGAATTTCGAGTTAGAAATTAATCAAAAAGAAAAAAAGATGAATGAGTGTCGTATAACACTCAGACTACAGTTTACGATGAACATTACACAATGAAATTGGATGGGGGAGGGATGGCAAGCACGGGGAAATGGAAGGCAGTAATAAAAACAGTAACAACACATATGAGTAGTTATAGGAGTAAAAATAATCTTACAGATTGAACATTGACAAATGCCTCTTGTTGTTTATACTGTATGTATATCTGTGTATGAAATCTTTTTTGTTTTACTTTCACTCAGCTATTAGAGATGTTAAATGAACTTTCTCAAAATTTTAATTTATTTTGATCAGTTTATTTTCAGTTTTTATTGTTGTTGTTGTTTGTTTTTCTTTTCCTTCGAAAAGAATTTAAAGCATTAAGTGAAGATTATCATATTTTCTGTTTGTTTTCATGACAAAATTTCTTCCAAATGAAATAAATCTGTTCACGTCAGTTGAGTTTTATTTTAAAATTTGTAATTAATTGCTTAAATGGACAGTTGGTTAGCCAGGCAGGCCTAGTGAATGAATGAGTGAGTGAGTTAGTGAGTAAATGAGTAATCCATTTGTTTACTTTTCGTTTTTCGATTTTCATTATTAAATACACAAGTTTCCTAATTTTTTTCACTTATTGAATCCAGGCATTTTCTAAATTTTAAAAACTTCTATAATATTTATGATTAAGGCACGGCAATATTTTATATTTCAATAAGGCGGGATTTGCATCCCGTCAAGCACACTGAAATACCTGATAAATCTTACAGCTGACTTCTAGTCTTTCTATGGAACACGTTTCTTCTTAGTTATGCAGTGATACAGATATATCTTATTAAAGCGCCATTAGTCTTAATTCAAATTCCAACGTTTTTAGTATGACGGTTAAAGTAAATTTTGTGAGCTTTCTTTCTCCTACTGGAAGATTAATGCTCAAGCCTAAATTATCTTTAAATTGTAAAATTTACAGTTTAGTCTGGTTAATGAAAAATCAGTTTTTTCTTCCTGCAGTCTAAGTAATTTATGCATGATAAATCGTATAAAAGTGAATAATTAAGTACACTATTAAGCAAACTGAGTGACATCCTCACAATCGTGTTCTCATAAATAAATGGTTTACAAACACTTTAGCGTGACAAGTAGACCTAGAATTACCTCCAGATAAATTTCAGTCTGTTAGTACAAACATGTTATGTTGTTCAGAGAAGAGAATTACTTAGAGTTTATAGCAGGTCTTCTTAGGAAACTGAGGTGACTGTTTTAAATTATTAAATTTACCAACAACGGCTTTGGTGTATTCATCTTTTTAAATGCTCATGTAAACTCATTCACTAAGCAAAGCATAAAGTAGTGTTATAGTTGAAGAAGAGCAGACAGAACAATGCAACCACTCCTAATAACTGGAAAACATATAATGTTGGATTATTATTTTTCTCGTAGGTGGCGAGTGGAACATAGGGCTTCAACAGTACATATTTATTTTATCCCTTTTCTCTGCAGTTCTCTTTAGCTGGCTCCACTATTACCCACAAGTTCCTATGTCCTCTTCACACAACCTTCTCCATGCCATCCTCAAATGCCCACCTCGTTCGACTATCTTTCTGTATTCAAAACCAACTATAAGTTAAGCATGTTCTTTGATTTACAATTTTTAATCGTTTCATCGGCTGCATTATCTATAAAAAATATGTCTGAGTAATGCTCTGACACCAGCCAAAATTCCAGCATGAAAATATGTTTTTTTACACCTAGTTTTTTCTCAGTATAACTACTAACTAATCTATTCTTGACAGAACTAAAAACTGCGTGTGTTTGCGGATTTTTTTTATTCACCTTTCAAACTGGAACAGATTACCGAACCGGGGGAGAGGAATAATACTCCTTAACTGCAGTCAAAGATCATAACTGGTAATAATAATTGCCTAGAAGTAACTAGGAATAAAAAAACTCACACCGTAGATGTAACGGTAATAATTAAGTTTTGCAAGTTACTTAGGAACACTGGCTATTTTTGTATGGCTTTCAGAGTTCTGAAAATGTCGTTTCTGAAGTAAAAAAATTACCCTGTCTTCTTCTAGATACGTAGATCAAAAACATTAAGATATTTAAAAGAGGAGACGATAAACGACTAATAGTAATAAACAGACGTAATTCTGAGAGCTGCCTTACTGTCAGCTCACAAAATGTGCTTTATATCTTGGTTTTGGATCTACTGTACCTTCCTTTCCATTCGCTGGTAAGCACTAATGTTTGAGATCTCAACAATCGACTTACCTAATCATATGTCACTTGTGATCATTTCCATAACAGCATTTGAATTAGTAAGTAATACACGGGAAGTGAGACAAACCAATTAATATTTCATTCTTCTCAAAACTCAACACAGGTCAGTTGGTCAAACTTTCATTCTAAAATTGTTACACGCAATCTTTGTTTTGAAATCCTACTGGGTAAAGTTGCGCCATCATCCCGTGAATGAGGTTGCAAGAACACTGGATTATCTCATTTGCTTGCTATTTAGTCCTTAAAATTTAACAAATATATCAGACTTCAATTTAAGACAATAATCCTCAAATGAATCTAATTATTTTCAATACTTCTAATTCTACAGGATCAGAAAATTTCGGAAAAATAACAAGCATAACACAATATCACACAATTTGACTTTGCTCAGTTATATCGAACAGATCTACTGCAGATAACCTATGGTTTGGCATTCTTCAATTTTATTTCTTTTATGCTTTCAAAATTCATTGAACATATGACTGATTGTAAACGCAGATTCGTGATGTTAGTGTCAGACTGAATAAGTCATAAACAGAGGTTTTTGCAGAATAAGATGACACTGTATTTTACTTGATTGGCTTCTCATCAGCCGCCTACAACCTAAAGGGATTAATTTCGCGTGTAGAACAATTTTGACATATTTACAAACGTGACAAGGTATCAGTTAATAGGATACTTCATACTTCAGAAATTACACCTACATAGCTTATACACATAGGGTTCAGGTTTAAACAGAAAATCAATGTGTTTGGATGCAATAAATTTGTGTACTAAAGAAAAGAAAAGGATGAGATTAGTAAATATTAAGCTTAGTAGCAATGTGGTGAGTTTAAATCAAGTCACAGAAAGAAAAGTTCAGCAAAATTACATGATAGCAAAGGCGAAGAGATTAAAGCCAAAGATTATGGAATCAAACAAAAGTCAGAAAAAATATCCAGATACCAGAGCAAAAAAAGACCGATGACTTCTTCCTTCTGAACACAAAAATCAGGTTTCAGGTGTTTGAAAGCGGCAGATTAGAGGAGAGTCCAACTGTATTGTCTATCGACAAATTAAAGCATTCCAAGGTGTCCACCTCATGACCCGTGTCGACGAGATGCCTGGTTATGACAATACTGAAAACATTTGTTTGTTAAACTTCCTGAAACTAATTAAATTAATATAATACTGAACAACCCGAAGGCTTATCGGTTAATTATAAACGCTCGTGCTACGTTTTCCAAAATATTAAATTGTCATAGCCTCCCTCAGGTGAATACAAGGGGCGCTCGCTCTCACATAACATCACACAGTTCCTAATGGTATGTATATAATACATTCCTAATAGGACGAAATTCAGTACAATTTTGTTTGACATCTTTACCTCCCTTAGCTGGTTATAATCCCGACAAAGAAGGAAAGTTAGGCCTGAAGCTAGAAATAATGATTAGAATTGCATGCTCAGACTATAAATTAATAGACAAACACTTTAGAATAGATAAAGTTAGCGGCTGAAGGACCTTATTGAACTTCTAGTATTTGGATTGATTCGATGCCTAGAACAGTTAACACATTCGTTCATTCTGATCTAGATATATATATTTTGGTACTTTTTTAATTTTGTTTCATAGAGCTACTAAGCAGACTTCTGTAAATATTATTTAGTCGATATAGTTTTTATCTTATAGGTTTAATTCGCCAAGCTGATCTGAAGAGTTAAAAGCACCCATTTTTCGAAAGAGTTTAATTTCTCATCTACACATAAATAATTGTCTTAGTGAATCACTTTGTCGAATAGGTAAACAGATGTACCTACGATCCTATGTAATAAGCGATAAAAAAAATAAAATATCTCATTCCGATTCAAGACCTATTTATTGCCTTTTGTTTTATTATCTCTGTGAGACTGTCCACAACAACGTATGACTTCATTTGTAAAAGTATACTGATACTTGTATTAGCAGCTGGAATATTATTATTTATTCTCACAATAAGTTTTGTGCTATGTGAAGGATTAATTGAAATATTCTAATTCACACTGCCAGTTGAACCAATCACTAGCCTTAGTTGCTTTTAGTTGTAGAAGGATTCTTCACTGCCTGCTATTTTCAGTGTTAAATCTATGCGATAATAGTGATAATGCACAATATTGACAATCAGAGGTTAGTTCATTCTACGGCTAAAGTAATCGGTCAAACTGTCTACGTGTCTTTCTGTTCTTTTCTTTTTCGTCTTCTTCTTCTTCAAATCTCTATAAAATTTTCAAATGTGCACAAACATTTTTTGAACTGTTTTTTGTGTGACATAACCTGGGCTTCTGAGGTTGACAGTTGGTTATAAGTATTTCAAAATCTGCCATTATTATGACACAGTAAACTTAGTAGACATAGTCAATAAATGAGCTTTATAAAAAAATTTGAAATTTGCCGCTTAAATATGTGAAGACAATTAGTTTCAAAAAAAAATGTATTCCCCTAGGAAAGTTAAAATCATCTATGTCTTTGTTTTACATTGTCCTCACTTAGTGGTTAGTTGATTTAGAAATCAAACAAAAATTGCCTGTTAAATGTGAAATTTTCTGATTCTGTCATTCTTATTTGCTAAGTCACTTTTGCATTTCTTCAAATGACTAAATGTTTTAAGCATATCTTTTTAATACTTGATATTTGGCTTGGTAATGGTCGATATGAAAATAAGTGAAGGATGAAATATGTCAGCGTGTCGAAAGTTAATTGTTCATTAAATAACATGGAATGATTGTAGGAGCAAATAGTAGGTGATATATGATCCTCAGTTTATGCTATATTCTACGGATTGATTGATGTAATTAGTTGGAAGCCACTCAACTAGTAGTACTTGCTAGTCAAACCGAAAGGATTGAAACACCCAACAAACGTTAGGCTCACTTGCAGCTGAGCAAATCAACCGCGTTCCTGGTTTGACTCAGCTCAAAGAACTGAATGAATTGTAAACACTTGGATCCCGCCTAGCCACTTGTGAAAACTGAGATTATTGTAGGTCAAATTTGCTATCTACACAGTCCAAAGCAAAAAACACCACAGTTAGCTTATAAATCGACATTTATCCAGATCACGATATGTGATCGGCTTGTCATCAAGAATGATAATCAGTATGTTTCCAAGGGCAACTTTGGTGAAATTTTACCTCTAACTGTGTAAATTGCAAATGGTGAATCGGTGTGAAATTGTGAATTAGATTCACAGTTGATTTATGTCAGAAAGGCTATCAGTATATACAAATTTAAAATAACAGGCACCAAAACTTTAAGTTGTTTTGAGAAAACAAATGTTGGTTGGTATGCAGTGCAAGTGATCAAAGCATTCAAAATAGACTTACTGCATTGTCTATATTTGTGGCGATAGTCTGCAAAATGACAGGCATGAGAGAATTACCAGTCTGTTAACTTCATCGCTTTCAGATTCTAACGAATTATTCATCACAGTAGGTAGGAAATGATTTCAGTTTTGAACCTACTCAACTTTCATACGGGAACAAAAATAAGATGCGACAAAAGAGATGTTTTACTCTGTTGAAAAAAAACAAAAAAAATAACTGCAAAACTAAATCACATCACTGTCGACATTCAACAGCAAAATTTCTTTTTGTTTATTTTAAGCCAAGAAATAGCCTGTTATTGAACATTACAGAAAAGAAACCCGCTTTTAATTCATATTTACAATAATTGATTGTATTCAGCTGTCAGTTTGCAAGGATTCGATTTATTTTAGGTTTGACTGCAAGCTGACATCAGCTGAAGAACAGCTGAAACCAGAAAGTAGTGAACAGTTGTTTCATCCCAACTGTGAACTCTTCACCAATACTCTCCTACTCGGATTTGAACAAGGGAACTTCCGGCTGCAAGAAGAATCCAGTGAACCATTGGATCGGATTCGAGTAGATACATGGCTTACAAGTCCTCCTTGCAACCAGAAATTCCTGAATTCGAACACAGTCGGGGAGCACACTGAATCAGGTGTTCAGTACTCCCTGGTTTCAGCTGTTCTCTAACTGATTTCAGCGTGTGCCCAAACTTGAAATCAATTGTTCGACTCTGAAATCAGCTGCAAGCATAGAATTTCAAATATCTTGAGAATTAGTTTATGCAAATCTCAAGATCATTGAAAGTGATCTCACAAACGCTTTCGCCTTTATTATGGGAACAGTATGATGACAAATTATCTCCGCTTAGACTTATTTTAATTAGTCAATAATGGCAACATTAGTATCGTGTAATAAATAGTATTTCAGCTGTGTAGAACTTAAATGTTCTTTAATCATTATTTTGAAGATCCCTAAGCGCTTATTGTTGTTGCCTTCAGGTGATGATGATAATGATGAGTATGCGCTGAATTGTCACCGTACTGACTAATATTTCTACATTCACGACGCTAATTTAGTGGTTACTTGAAAATATATCCTTTTTTTTTATTCTAATACTTTAAAGTGTGTAACAATCACACCGCATCACAAAAGATTTCGATTACACATAACTCCTTCAATTTAAGTGTGACGCCTGATATGCACATTCATATTACGTTGATGACTTTTGATGGGAACTACTACATCCCTAGAAAGCATAACTTACTTACTAGGTAGATAAACTGAAATCACCAAAAGATAAGAAGAGATTTTCCACTCGTATTTTTGTTATTTTTTTTACTATTCGTATTTTAATCCTTTTTTAAGTACAATGACAGAGGAGTGTATAATTTTGTTCAGTGTGAAGCCTATATAATAATATTGTTATTATTGCACCTATTAAAATAATCACTCTTCCAAAAGTCGGATAATTTACTTGTTCACTGTGGCATGAGACAACAAGTTGAGTTTGCTTACACACAAACAAACCTGTCGAAAGGCACCTAATACTTTACCCGATATATATATATATATGTATACGTTTAAGAAAGTTAACTAAATATTATTACGTTGAAAACCTTTCTGGAACAATCTGATATTCACTAGCAGTAAATCTGAATAACTATCGACTCATGGGTGGGAGAGGGAGAGTTTTTTTTTTAATATTAGTTATCCATAGGTTGTAACAGAGATGAATGAAACAAAGCACGGAACAATTTCAGTTGTAACCAGCGAAAGTGTAATATCAAATTACTCAGTTCTCATCAAATAATCAAAATGAAAACACTTCAGCTTTATTCTTCACAGACACTTTTGACTGATGAATAATATGCTTGCAACGTAACAGTGATAACTGCTCCTAGCTAACTACTGGAATATATGTCGGTTTAGAAAGACAATCTAAAGATAAATGATACTTAACATCTGCTTGATAAACTAAAATTTCTAGCTGCTCACTTCTTTGAGAAAATGTTGTTTTTGTTAAATTTAAAAACGAAGTTAAACTTGTTTCATATACTGTTTAATCTGGCCTCATCCAGTTCATATTGATATGAATGGTAATGACAAAAATAATTTAAAAAATCTCAGGCAGCTTGAATTTCATCATACTTCTTTCGAGATGTTTTGCTAGATCGATTCAAATAGAGCCTTATTTCTGTTTATCATTTACTTATTGACTACGCTGAATTTGAAATCTGTATTCTTCAAACACAGGCTAAGCCTAATCGCTGAATCCATTAACTGCTCAAATTTTTTGCCAATGATTCAGTCGTAAATTAAACTGATTAATAAATAACACTGATAAGACGTTTTCTGCTCCCCATTAACTTATTGGTGAGTGTTAAGTGGTATTAAATTCTCTCTGAGATTTTTCTTAATGCTAAATCTGACTAAATATTATGTTCGAAATACACATCCATATGACACTGTTTTGTACAGATGTATTAAAAGCATTACTATCACTGAAAACCTCGTGAAAAATAAAGATAGCTTCTTAATATAGGTTCATTTGCCCCTTTCTGATTTCACCCAGTTACATAGTCTAATATTTTAAGTGTGATTTTTCAGTAAAACGGAAAAGTGCAAGGGATGTTTTTGATTGTTTAAAATGAAAAAGAATCTCATCTACAAGAAGTAAAATGAATATTGATGAGCAACTCAGAGTATTCGAAGTTGATTGATGCGTGTATGTAAATCTTGGACACTAACAATTGGTTTGTAAGGTACACCATACAGTAAAACAGTACTATTTACCGGCATCGAAGTAAATTTCTGGCAGAAACATCTTTCTAATAAAAACAAATTTCACTCAGAAATTGAAAGCAGAACGTATATATGCCCCAAAAAAGATAATTTATTAAATCCATTAATCAGTTGAAAACTGATGAAATTCAAAGTTGTACTACTCAGCTTAAACACAAGTACCAGTTCTCTGAATTTCGTTTTGTTGGATAAGTGAATTAAATTCTGCTGGTACCATTTAATTTATGCGGTCATGTTAAACTGTTTTGCACTTTAATTAGCATGGTAGATAGACTACTGAAGTAACCTTAGATTCTTACATGGATTTGGAATATTAAAATATGCATAAGACTTGGCGCGTCATAAAGAGCATCTCAAACAAACTTTAGACCATCAGCAGTTGTCTTCGCTCAATACTCAAGATCAGGTGGCCGGTCAGAAAAGATCAGCAACAAGGATCTCTGACACTGAGCGAACCAACCAGGAACCGATTGTGAAGCAAATAGGCAGGAAGAAATGAAGATAGATTGGCCATACTCTGAGGAAACCATCAAGTGGATGACATCACACCCCAGGCCATTGCTCGAGTGGAACCCGAAAGGAAAGCGGCGAGTTGGTCGTCAGTGTAAGGATGACTTTGAGGAGGTCATGTGAAGAGGAGATGAAAGCATGTGGGCAGACTTGGAGCAGGGTGAAGAAGTTGGCAGAAAACCGAAGGCAATGGAGACGCGCGGCTGAAGCCCTATGTTCCTCTAGGAATTAAAGGATATAATAATAATATTGGTAGATTCATTCTTCACTATTGTCCTATATTTCGCTTCCATTTTCATTACTTTTGCCTATCAAAAACTGGTTGAATTAACTTGGTGGAACGTGAACAGCCACCGGTAATAAACAGACTAAGAGGACCTTCACTCTATCAAGATGGAATCACACGCTAATAATTGGAAGTATCTTGCACCAATTTTATTTGAAACAAATGAATAAATAAGTAGGAGGAAAAGATGACATGTATGTACCATTCAGCAATTGTCATGCATTGTTCTGATTCCGAAATATTCAAGAAGCAAGTTATATAAAATAATATTGAATGAAATTCCATTGTTTTCTTTTTGTTTTTTTTTCTTATTATCAGCTAATCAGAGTGAAAAAGACACAGGGTTCTAATTTTAATCTTAAACTTAAAAGTATTTTGATCACACTTGTCTCCTCCTCAGCAATTTTTCTTATCTGTGTTGAAATCGAATAATTTGTCATTCAGTAGTTCTGTATGTATCTTTTTCATCTCATATATTTATCTTCCTGTTGTATAGAGGATAAATTGTCAAGCATATTTCAAATGAAGTCTCACGTCACTACTGCTTGTAACAACCGAATAAACATCATTAGACCGTGAAATATGGGATACTTTAGATGTAGGAAACCAGTGTACAAGTCACCTACCATTCATAAGTCTGATCTATTCAGTCTTCATTAAAAGTGTACTTATGTAATGAAAGAATGGCACTGTAGCTATAGTTTTATTCCCCTTAACTGAAGAACAACATTTCCAGCACCGTGAATCACCATATACCCTATATATGCTGGATTTTCTGACACATATCTTGCAGTCACGATTTACTTGTGGTTTTAGAGAAGCACAAAAACTGGACCAACAAAAACTCATCTAACATCCAGTGTCAAAACTAGAGTGATCAGTATTGTTGTATCACTTATTCGAATTACCACACATTGGTAAATTTCGGTCAGTACACTTAGTAGCACTTAGCTACGTTGCTTATCACCCAGAAATAAGTATGGTTGCATTAGCCAGCCCAGTGGGATATCAGGCGTGACCTAAATAGCTTAGCTATAAGAATGCGGACGTTAGATTAGGTTAAGTGATAAGTGTGTAACTGCCGGAATACGGATTTCTACAGGGTTTAAGACACTAGTTGTTCATGATTTCAGGCAGCTTACGAATCCAGCTACATTTTATCTTCTGAAATAATTCAAACGACTGAGAAGTTTATTTTCTACTATGACTAGTAAAAAATCAACTCTGCGACAAACATTTTTTAATCATATTAAGAATGAGAGTGCTAAGAACTTCTGGTTCACTGTTTTACACTAATGTGTTTTCTATTACGACATCTATTATATAGATATGACTACGATTACACAACCTGTTATTCTACAAAATGAAAGTAGATTTTAAATATTAGCTAACGAGTTGTTTTAACTGAGAAGCAAAGTTGAGCAATGTCGATTTTGAAATATATGAAGAACTCAATGAAATTTATAGTGTGAGTGAAGTTGAAAAGTGTAGCATCTTTATAAATCCCTTATCTGAAATCAATGCATACTTCACAGAGACTAGATACCAATGAGATGAAATACAACAAAGATTTCCAAATTATTATACCACCGAAATAAGAAAAGACTGTCTGATCTTTACCGAATCACCGTTTCCTCAAACATTTCGGAAATAATTCCCTACGTTGAAAGTGAAATGCATAGCAGATGTATATTTTTCCATGACTTGGTTTCTTTGACAGTTCATTATCTATTAGTTATTCACTTAGATTGAGTGACTCAGATAGCCAATATTTCAAGAAATCGGAGTACAAATTGACGTCTATCAACAGTTGTTAAAGATAAAAAGAAATCTGCTGCTAAACTATGGATTTCAGGAAATGGAACACCAGCGTAATGACGTATTCTTATTAAATAAATCCTTCATCGTTTCACATAAATTTATTAGTGTGTGAAAACAGCGACTGTTTGGTTGACTGTTGTGAAATCGAGAATGTACATTTTGTCCTGTTCTGAACTCATCGTCCATATGCACCCATATCCCCAGAAAATGATAGTGTTTCCGCTCAAGGGTATCAATAATTATTTGTTTAAAATGTATCCCGTTGACTGTTGGACCAAAACACTATCTCTGCTGACGTGTCGACTCCCGATACGCATGCTTTCACGATGTCTGGAGGTTAACACGAAGCGGGTACACTTTTTTAAGAAGTCTCAGAAAGGACAAAACGCATGTTCTGGATTGTGCTGCCAGCCAGATAACAGTAAAACAACTTGAACCAACAGGAAGAAACCATCAGTCTCTGGATTACGAATCAGCAGGAGTTAACGTTTAAATTTATAGTTAAATGTCTACTTAAATTTCGTGTACATGAAAATATTCGGTCTTCATTGAAAAGGTCAGACTTTTCTTATCTTTAATATCACAGTACAACAAATATCGACAGGCAGAGATCAGATCGTTTACACTAAGTGTATACTGCTAGAATTTCAACTAATGTAAATGGAATAGAATCAATCGTTTCCTGTTGTTTTTTTCATTGAGTAAAATCAAGGCTTACCACTTCATAAAAACCTCTGAAATTCTTAACATATGCCACAGTGAAGTTTGCTGAATAATAATTATTTACAAACTTTTCGCTGGATTGATTATGAAATTTTTGTGAGGTGTATGGACTCGTTAATGGAAAACGAATGACAAGTTCCAGTTCAGTTGGACAGAAAAATTATCCAGTTTTGCAGATTTTTCCATCTTTTCTGAGCCTGAAACATTTCTTACAATTTATTGTGGTAACAATTTGCACTGGTTTTAAGTTCAACGGAATTCCTAAGTTAGTAACAGTAAGGAATTCTTCTAACAGTAAACTTACGACTTTCAGCTGTCCGTCAATAGTCTAGACTTTTTAGATAACATTTTTAAAATTAAAGTGACTCAAAATATACTCCTCAACATGTCATCTCTAACACTTTTCTGGATGGAGGGGCGGCAATGTTTCACTTGAGGCTACAATCAATTATCATCTTACTATTTGATGACAACAACTTCATTTGTTATGCAGCGGACTTGGAAAATTCGTATTAATAATGTAAATAGTGTTTTTTTCTCCAATTTTGTGCTTCAGCAACAAGAAAAACAGTAGAAACAATATAGAAGTGGCACGTGGAAATGTGTGTCTTTTGGCGAAGGAAACTTTAGACTTATTTCTTGCATTGATTAGGATTCGCCAGTGTCGTATATCTTCATTTTTCTAGGGAACTGATTTCTACTGTGAAATATCATTCCGTGTAACCAGAAAACACAGTCAAAAAGACTGACACCAGACTATTAGAATCACGACTGAACACAATTTAAATAATAAAAATGACTTGACACGTCATTTTAAAACTGTCCATAAAGTGAGCTAAATGTTATGACTGCTTTTCAAAACGGTTATAATAACCGGCTTCTGTGTCGTAGTAGTGATCAGCGGCGAAATATGAGAGTAACTGAGTATTCTAACAAAGTAGTGAAACGTTCAATGATTCGAAGTCAACTGACTTGTATGAGTATCTTTTTCTAAATTATTTGTTGTTACCTAAATTAAAAAGTGTTCGATACTAAGTAGAGGATTAAAAATCTCCATTACTAATAGAAAATATGTGGATGATTCACAGAGATGTTGCTCAATATTTGGTGACTAGCAGTCGAGTCTAAAAAGCGCTTTCCATCCTAGTTAAGGCTAGTTACTTTGGATGCATCTGAATTCGGATAATTGATAGGTTTTCCATTTCAAGGTAAAGTCAAGGACTTCATCGAGACGCCAACCACAAATGATCGTTTTGATCCTCTAAAAATCACAGGAGAAAATTTAAATAGCTCAATGTGTGATTTGTATGAGTGTGTTTTTTTAAACTCTAGATCGAGTAATTCACTGAAAAGTAAATGAAAAATCCCCATATTGAAATCAAAACAAGATTTCGAGCGAACAATTGTTTTCGATAACTTCTTCTTCAGGCTCTACAACCACTGAAAAGTGGTTGTTGCTGTTGCAAACGTCGATGAAAAGCTGTGCACTGATATTTCGTCCTTCATGAATTCTATGTAGAAAACTGAAATCATGATTACTGATGTTACGCCGAACACTATGTAGACCGAAAACTTTTTCCAAATCGAGAACTAAGAAGTTATTACACTTAGCCTTTTGTTTTTCACTTCGTTTCATCTAGTCTCAAATTTACTGTATGCTCTGTTACTGCTCATACTTGTATTGATTCGCATTAACTTTTCCTTCTAAACTATTAACACTTCTGAGATTGCTTCATACGCACTACATTTATTCTGATGAAGCTTACCTTTTTCCTTTTTGGCTTTTAGTTTATGCTTCTAACAGAAAAAAGAAAACTAAATTCCTCACTTGAAAATGTCATTTTTGTACTGGAAGGAATAGGAAATATTTCTTGCATTGCAAATATTTGCCTGTGTACAAATCAATTATTCTTTAAATTGATACGTATGGTAACCGTTTTGATTAGTTTGAATTCACTAATATCAGTGGTACTACAAGCATCGTGTGTGTGTGTGTGTGCGTTTATGCTTCTGTATGTGTGTGTGTTTATGCATAAGAGAATCTAGTTATAAATTGTATTTCCTCTGCAGTTTCCTTGAAGTACATGTCTACCATGCATAACCTTATCAAATATTAAGCCTATATATGTTTTACGGATTATGTGTTCAATTTCGCCAGTAAAAACTAAAAGTGTTATTACCTATTAGTAAGTACAACTTTGTTTTGAAGTAATGTGCAAATATCATTTTATTCATGGTATTACAAATATGATTATTTACACAAATACATAAGTATCTGAAACAGTCAACGTTTTGCCTACTCTAATTCCCGAGAAGTTCAGCTTAGATAGAATTTGTGTAAACTGAAATCAACAATCAATTACAGTAAATATATGAAGTCGGAAATTCCACAGACTCATGAAAACAAACTTTCCCAAATAGCCTTGAAATAAAATCCAACTGTTTTAGTTATTTGCTTACTGTCATTGATAGCTTAAATAATACAGAAGTTGTAGCAACAGAGATATAGGACTTTCTAAATCCTATAATTATTCTTTTAACAAATGTACACTTATTTAGAAGATTCATGGTATTATTGTTGATCCCTTGGGCTTCGAGTGGAGGTTTCAGCAGCATATCTCCATTCCATATCTTTCATTTCTCTGCAGTCCTTTCTAGCTGGCTTCACGACTGGCTATCGGTTCTCATCTGCTAACCTCATGATCTCCTCCATATCACTTTCAAACGCTCCGCTCTTCGTTTCTCATTCTGGTTCCACTCGAGGGCCTGTCTGATGTGTAGTGTCAGACAACGGTCTTCTCAGAGTGCGTCCGATCCATCTCTATTATCTTCGTCATATTTGTTCAGCAATAAGTTCTTGATCTATTTGTTCCTAGAGTTTCTTGTTGCTAATTTTTTCTGATCGGTCATTTGGTCTTCAGTATGGAGCGGAGGCAGCTGTTGGAAATCCTTTAATGGTGTGCTAAGTTTCTGACCCTTATAGAAGAACTGATTTCGCCTATAATGTTCTCAATTTTATTATTTTTGATTTACAGCTTGATTCCACACTGTATTTTTGGTACAAGTATGGAATTTTCAGCATGGATATCGGTAGCCCAAATTTTGCAGGCCGACCATAGATATCAGGTGTGCGTCGGCGTGGGCTCGAACCCCGGACCATGTGCATGGTCGGCGAGAGTCCTAACCACTGTGCCACCGACGCACAAGCTATCATAAAATAATAATTGATTGATAGCATTAAAGCCATTCTTATTCAGTTCTTCTTATATTAAAAGGTTGGTAAGTGACGGAATCAGCATTTCAGGCTGTAAAGTTGACTATTAATTAAGACATCACTGTACCATTTACTGGCTGTTTTATGTTCGTGTAACAAATATGCAGAAAGAAAAGGAAGTGAATTGGCCATACTCTGAGGAAACCATCAAGTGGATGACTGCAACTGGAATAGGAAGCGACGAATTGGTCGTCAGTGTGAGGGTGACATGGAGGAGGTCATACGAAGAGGAGATGAAAGTATATGACCATACGTGGAGCCAGAAGAAAACGTTGGCAGAGAACCCAATGCAATGCAGACGTGCGTCGGTGGCACAGAGGTTAGGACTCTCGCCGACCATGCACATGGTCCGGGGTTCGAGCCCACGCCGACGCACACCTGATATCTGTGGTTGGCCTGCGAAATTTGGGCTACCGATATCCACGCCGAAAATTCCATACTTGTACCAAAAATACAGTGTGGAATCAAGCTGTAATCAAAAATATAAAGAAATAAATATATTCCTCTAAGAACCAAAGAAAACAATAATAATTATTATTATAAATTCATCAAACTAATGTCTGATGTGTTGCTAATTTTCACTGCAAAGTCTTTTTCGCCATATGAATACCTTCTTGTGATATGATATCTCACTAAGTAGTTATTGCGCCACAAATTTTGCATTTCGAACTTCGATAAGACATATTAACAGTGATTCGCTTTTTTTTTCTTAATTCTCTTCTAAAAATAATTACTCATCTAGTGGTTCATAGCTTAACTTACACTAATCGACTACCAGTTAATTCTTTTTAAAATTGTTTTCATTTATTTCTAATTTCAAGAAAATGACTCACTCAGATTAAGCTGAATAATAAATCACCAGCTGGTCGTAAATAGAATCCCTCAAAATATCTGCTTAATATTCATGTTCATTTGAAAACTCTTCAGGTATAATTGTTTTAACCGGTGATTATTATTATTTGATAAACCGAAACAGCGCATTAAGCAGTATTTCTACTGAAATCTACTTCATTGCCATTTAGCTATACATGCAATTATATGCAACCAAGCCTGTGCAAAGCAG
This sequence comes from Trichobilharzia regenti, assembly GCA_944472135.2. Classification (NCBI taxonomy): domain Eukaryota; kingdom Metazoa; phylum Platyhelminthes; class Trematoda; order Strigeidida; family Schistosomatidae; genus Trichobilharzia; species Trichobilharzia regenti. The sequence continues at coordinate 87,866,666 of OX235270.1, read as the reverse complement.
CAGTTTGAGAAAGATCAGTGATCAAATGTGTAAACATGTGGGTAGTAAGTCCATGATAATAAACAGTTTATCTAAAAACTTTTATGTTTTCACAGTGTCTGATAGATGTACCTATCACAGACTTACTTGTTCTCAGAAATGAGTACTTTGTCTTTCAGCCCGTTCCAAGCATGTCCAACTGATTTATACATAATGCAGATAGGGAAATGGTATCTCAGAAAGAGTCATGAAAGTGTTCATTAGTGTAAGTGTAGAATTTGGGCACTCAGGTAGAATGTAATTCCATATTAGGTGAGTTTACTTTAAATATTACTCAGCGATACAGTAATAACAAGTGGATGACGTTTCAAGCATAAATTACTGCTCATAATCACATCAATCTCACTCACATGGTTTCACAATTTGTCTTATACATATTTTCTCTGTTTCTGTTTCTCCAACTTTCCTCTATTGTCTGTTGCAACTTTCCGAATCTCCGGTACAGGCGTTGTGTCATTCCGATTGCACGTGTGCGGTGTTGAATCGATAAACAAAGCTTCAGTGACTAACCTCTCTCTCTCCACCTAACTGTATTACTGTTTAGTACTTTCACTCCGTCCCATCCTATTGTGTGACTACATACAAGCAATGGATGAGGCTTTTTCTGCGTTATTTAACTTAGCATGGTTAATTATTGTAGATCCAACTAAATTTTTATGTTCCAATAATCTAGTTGATCCCTAACAACTAGTTTGACCTATGTAATTGACCTCACTGACAGTTACTACATTGTATTTAGTTTTAGTTTTTTTTTAGTTTTTTTGATTACAGCTTGATTCCACACTGTATTTTTGGTACAAGTATGGAATTTTCAGCATGGATATCGGTAGCCCAAATTTTGCAGGCCGACCATAGATATCGGGTGTGCATCGGCAGGGGATCGAACCTCGGACCATGTGAATGGTCGGCGAGAGTCCTAACCACTGTGCCACCATTCCATCTGACGAGTCCTTAAGCCGACAAAGTTTATCTTTGACTGAGTTAAATACCACTCTATTTCCAACCTCATCGAGAATCCTGCATAAGGCGTCTAACGTTTCTTCTTTATTTGGAAGTACCATAGAGGCTTGGAATTCTATTTTATTTTTGTTAGTTTTGTCATTTCTATTGCCAACCTTACTTTTTCTACGAGTGCTCATACATTTCTGAATAAATTCTGGCGGGTAGTGATGTTCATTGTCGTCAGCTATCATCAGATACCAGTTGATTATATTTGGGTCTGTCCGGCATATTTAAAACATGTAGACATTTTTATTGAAAATATCCCCAGTAATTCCTTTCTATATGAGTTGATATCGGATATGGAAATGAAGATAATGTGTGAATATCGACTGAATACACTGAGATCAGTTTGTTGAATGCAATCGGAAGTCATATCAACCATCTAGGCACCTTAAAATACATTAGTGTGAATTCACCGAAACCCATAGTCTTACAGACTTCTCAGAAGTAGATATTATTGACAGCAGAATATTAAAGTGCGGTGAAAGGGGGATATTTAACATTAGGGGAAATACCTAATAATTCACAGAGAATGTTTCTTCAGATATTCGTTTTACTGAAAGTGGTGTTTCAAAAATCTCAACAAGACTAGTAGAAAAACATGGACTGGATAAGGATGATTATTCGTGGTACGTCCTGAGACTTATAAAGAGGTTGCTTCTGCAACTTTAGGAAGTTCATACTGCCTCCAAGATTCTTAAATGTATCACACAGTACCAAAGTCGAATTCAACAACACTTTTCAGTGGCATGAGTAGCCTAAAGGCAAAATCAAGATAACCACATAGGTTACTAGTAGGTGGCTAGCCTGTATACAATACAGTCTGATTATAAATTAATTTAACCTTTATATGCTACTGAAACTGGATACTGGTCTGTTATGTGAGCGGTATACTCTATCCATATATTTGAAAAAATCCAAGGGATAAATATTATTTCGTGAGGAGATTAGTCGAATCAATACTGATGTGCAGTTTGAGAACCTCTATACTCAAACAGAGGACTTGTTCGCCTCCAGTGATGAGGACCTCAAAAGATTCAAATCAACCCCGGTAGACTGCTGCCATCAGTTTACTCACAAAAGAGCATCGAGAGGCTGTTAAAATACTAAGATTCAATAAAAACATAATTATTACCAGCCCGGATAAGAGTAGTAATTATGAACAAGATGAAACCCACACCAGAGGACACCAGCAAGTTTCAGAGGCCTAAAACAAGCAAAGATCAAACTGAAAACAGTAGAAAGAGGCGTAACAAACTCATTCAAGGATTTGAAAAGTAAAGGGTACATTTCACCAAAAAATACGAAAACCTAAAACCTACAGGAAGCACGCATATACGGTCTACCGCAAGTGCATAAATCATGCGTACCCATACATCCCATACTAGACGTGTCTCAATCACCTTGTTACGAGACTGCACAGTGGCTGGTACAGATACTTCAAGTCTTGCATGGCCAGTTAGTGAAGCATAGGGTCTAGGATCCTTTACAACTTACTGGTAAGATTAAAAACTTGAACTCAACTCTCAAGTAAATGTCATCACTTGATGTTTAATCTTTATTCACTAATGTACCTCTCGTGAAAACCATTGAGTATATCTGGGAACAAATTATGGAAAGTAAATTACGCAATGATATTCCTGTTAGTAATTTGTAACAACTGTTTTTTAAGTGAACAACAAAATTCCAATTCTTGTTTAATAGTGAAGTCTACAGACAGGTTGATGGAGGGGTCATGGGAGCCCCACTAGGATCTGCTTTTGTAAACATATTTTTAGCAAAACTGAAAAATAGTCCGTTGAAAGATGAAATAGCAAAAATGAGAATGTATTGTAGTTACATGAATGATACTTCTGAAGGGTACGATGAGGAGTTACGAAGTAATTTGATTTTGGCCCACCTCAATAATGCTCAACTAGAGGTCCATTTCAGCTACGAAGGAGAATACAACGACTGTCTGAACTTCCTCGACGTCTTACTGACGAGAAAAAAGGATAGTTCCGTCAAAAGAACTATATTTATAAAGCTAGAGACCAAAGCTCCGTATACTCCATTCCTTAGCTTCGTACCTCTGAAATACAAACGTAATCTGATCGTAAAGTGCTAAGCATTTAGAGCAAAGTCTATTTTCTCCCAAGATTGCGTTGAGATAGAACTCCAGGTCATCCAGGATATTCTAATCAAGAAAGGATATCCAGAGAAGTTTATTAAAGCCAGCATAGGTTACAATAATAATAAACGTGAATCTGCAACGCTGGAGAAAATACCTTTACGTAATCTGTTCGTCAAAAACTAACAATTGCATTAACACATCTTTGGAAATATTCCTTTTGTTACCAAGACAAATTACTATAAATTTGCGATTTGTACAGCTTGAGAATGATATCGCCGAAAAGAGTAACTCTTTGCTGAACACTTTTTCTTTATTTTTACGTCTATAATTCACGGGAGATACTCCTGGCGAGATTCTATTGCAACGTTAAACCAGGGCGATAAAGAAAACTTTCTACTCTGCACATCTGTTTCTATCTTCCAATAGCTGCCCAATGTTCACCCAGCATCTGCAAGATATCTTACTTAAAGTTAGCTCTTCTTCATGCATATACCATTTCAACTGTTCCTATGGTTCAAGTTATAGAGGACGCACGATTAGGCAGGTTCGTTTACGGGTTCGAGAAGATTTACCAGCTTAGTTCAGCAGGGGGGAAATTAAGTGCATAAAAAGCCCGATACTGCCGCACTTGGTCGATAATGGACATCTTATCGATGTCAACACAGTTTTCAGGGTCATATACCGAATTCCGAAGTCGTTATCACGTACAGTTCGCTTACGTCTCCTACAAACGTAACTAAATAAGATTGACTAGACCGGAACTTTGCATCCAAAAAGAACACGTTCAGACTCTGTTCCTATTATGAGCAAACTTGGATGAGAGTTTCTTCTTCTAATCAAGAGCGCCTCTTCACCTTTTCTCTTTTGTGTTTTCTTTTACTCTGCTTATTATTACAGTTATTAATACTATTCGTTATAATTCATACCCTTAGTTCTAACATTCTCTCAATACTATCGAATTTTCCATTTATACTATTCGGAAATATTATAAGTAATATTATCTCTTTTCACAATATATGCTTCCACCTGTTTCATTTCACTTATTGGTTATTTCATTAACCTTTCCCTGCAGTTTAACTATCTCCTCTTAAATGCATACTACTTTGTACTAGGCAATTAGTTGACACCATCTAAAGCCTTGAAATGTCTTGTTAATTTTTCCTACCCCAGACTGTATGAATCTACTATGACTAATCACCTTCATTGTCTCCCATTTTACAATATTTTGCAATTAAATTCAGCCTAGCATGTGTGTTAAACAAATACTGTTTGTTTTGTAACCCCATAACTAATCTGCTATTGTTTGGGGGATTTCATCATGAGCTGACATCAGATAGAAAACAATCGGAAAACCAGCTGGAAGTACTGGACAGCTGTTTCGTCCTAGTTTGGGATTCCTTAGTGGTACACAACTACCGGGGTTTGAACCCATGACCATCTAGTTACAAGGCGAGCTCGTAGACCACTAAGCCACTAGTACCCGATCCAGTGGCTCACGATGAAATTCTCCAACCAATCAAACTAAATCCCTACAAAAACCAATACTCGAAAATTCATTTGATGCCCACTAGTGACTGACGCTATTCAGGTAATGACCTGAATTTCTAGTGGGGATCTGTGACCAGTCGGGTGCAGCAATTTGAAGATGAGGCATTAACCGATCGAGGAAGACATTGCGAAGTTGTCACGCTATGTCATGAGTTCGCAGAAGTTAAAATTCATGGGCTATTGGACCGAGTGCCAGTGGCGTAATGGTTTACAAACTAGCTCGCCTTGTAACCATAGGTTCCTGGGTTCGAACCCCAGTGGTGGATGCGTACTGGTGAAGAGTCTCAAAGTAGGACGAAACATCTGTCCAGTACTTCCAGCTGGTTTTCCAATGGTTCTCTAACTGATGTCAGCTCATGATGAAATCCTCCAACCAATCAAACTAAATCCCTACAATAACCAATACCAAAAAATTAATCTCTTATTTTACATAAGAATGTATCCACTGCATAACTGGTCATCACTGTAACGACAACAAATATTATATTTTACAATTGTAAGAACCTGAAGAGAAATTACCGAAAACAATATTCTTCGTTCAGATTCACTTTTAATTCATGATATGGGAATATTTCACACTAATAAGTCTTATTATCACATAAGCAAGAAATGAATTTTCCCTTTAGATTGAAAGAATCCTGTGTATTTATTTTAGCTACTACTCAAACTATTTTGCAGACACCATTGAGTCACAGGAAACTTACGTCTCAGAAAAGAAATGTTTAGGGACATACAAAAATACCATTTTAAAGACTGCTTACTTTACACCTGTGTTGATAAAGGCGAAATGGAATCTGAGTAAAGGCTAGACAGAAAGTGTTGTGGGCTCTAGTGCTCACATAACTCGAAACTACTGCTTATATGTCAAAAATGAATGTATATTCGTGTTTTCGCTGTTTTCAGAGCTTGAATATTTCGGTACGACTTATGATTATGAGCTACACTACTGGTTTGCAAGCAGTGCAGCGCATGTGCTCGATAAAATTACTAGAACATTCAAAAGCCCAGTTGTATATCTCTGATGCCATCTCAACCAAATGATTTGTAAATTTCATGACTTGTTTACGTCTCTTCTTCATTGGAACTCACTGGAATGTATTGCAAGTTTAATTTTAGGTTTGAAAATAGTATTCGATAGTCTCTCATTTTTACATAACGTGGTATACTACTTATAAGTAACTAAACAGCTTTGATTAAAAATCCACTTAAACTGTCTTAATGAATAGTTGACATGAAAAGTAACATTATTTCCCGCGAAATAAGTGAGGCATTTTACTTAATTATTTAATTTTATCAAACCATCGTTGGATATTACAAACAAAGTCACAAACTCTTTATTTTACTGACCTTTTTTTCGTAAAGTGAAACTCAGCTCCCAGAAATATTTCCCAGAAAATGAAATTGGCCGGTTACATATATCATTAGGAGAACTTAAACCACATTAAGAAATTACAGCTATTTTCAGAATATTAGTGGCTCTACTTGAATGTTAGGTGTTGATTTTTCATATGAAGGGAATACTTCCTTTCAAGCGCTTACATTTTAATTCAAAATTGACCAGAGTGGCGAAATGCTTAAAACACGAATATTAATACGCTTCCTCAGTATCAGTTTGTCGAAATTCAGTCGGCCGTTCTCTTTAACACTGAGAACAACTACTACCTGAAGCTTGACCACTTCCTATGTAACTGTTAATTTTTCGAATCTATTTAGTGTTTGGATTAGGGCACCCGTTAGTCAGAAAACATCTGTGGCTATATATATATATATATATATAATTAGACATGTACATTTTTGTATTGCTGTGGAACCGATTATTAATGGAAAGTTTTAGACATAAGCAACAGTAAAAAGAAGACTTTAGTGAAAGAGGAGACTGTGTATGCTTATCTATCCACCCTTTATAAAATTTCCAGCAACCGGTATACGAATAAATCTTGGGCACTGTGGTAAGGTATAATTCCACTACAGAATAATTCTATGCGATAAAACACACAGTGATGCAGCATCACATTTAGTGGTTACGTTTCGAGCACAATCCATGGCTTATAACCACATCAAGGTTAGAGGTCATCACTAAGTAATACTGCATTTCTGTGTGTTTTATCATATATAATTATTATTCCACTATGGAATTTCGAGTAACCGTTAATTGATTTTATTCAGTATATATGGTAATTAGTTTCAATGAGTATGTTTGATTATTCCCGCTAAAATAAATTTACTGGTACTTAAATCTAAATACCTATACTAAGAATAACGAAATATTGAGAATTCCAAAAGGCTGAAGAACTTTTTATAAATATTTCTGTTAGGTAATGAACGTCAAGTAATTGAAGTCTAAGGAATTTTCAGCTGCTATCCCCAACTACAGATATTTTAAACTCACTACCATTAATGCAAGTATATAAAATCGTAGGGTTATATATATGTATATATATTCGTCTTCATCTCTGTTAATGTATACATTGTTTACATATTTGCAATGATCAAAGTTATTTTCTTAATTTAGGTACCTATTTCATAAGATCATTTGACTTCCTTTGTTATTGTATATATCAGAAAATTGCTGTCCTTATCCATTTTATCAATGCTCGGAAATCTTCCATTAATTCATTTGGGTAAGATGAAATAAATTCTTCTTCAAGATGTATCACTTCACTAGACTCCATCGTTAAGTTAATCAGTGTAAATCACGAAACACTGGACAGAGGTTTCGTTTTGTTTGAAGCTCTTCATTGGCACTCACCTACGAATTATCCATGAGTCATTAGTTACTGACAAAAAATGTATTCCCTAGAGTTTATCGGGTATGTTTAGACAAAGGGGTCTGTCATGTTGAACTGTTGCGAACAGAGATAGTGACCGCACTATACTGGGAAGCGGCAGAAATTAGGATTTATGTGTGACCAAATACTAACCAAGTAGTCAAATTTTTAGAACGTTGGCCTAGTAACATGTGGGTTCAAGGTTAGGTTCACGTTTAGAGCATGGTTGCATGCTGCTAAAGAATTCCAGACTAGAAAAAAGCAGCTGTTCAATGTCCTCCTATTTTCACTAGTTCTCTAAATCCTGTCGGTCTGTCAAGAAATCAGCCTTTAATTAGATTAAATCCCCGCAAACCTAACATTTGAGAAATTCTTCTTACTCTGATGGCAAAAGAGAGCATGATTTCCTCTTATTTTTCATATACATCAAAGAGATAATTATTTCCTATAATTTCTAGAGGAATATAGGGCTTCAGCCACGCGTCTCCATTGCGTTCCATTCTCTACTAGAGTTTTCACCTGGCTCTACGTCTGCTCACATGCTTTCATCTCCTCTTCGTGAGAGCTCCTTCATGTCACCCTCACACTGACGACCAACTCACCGCTTTCTTTTTCGGGTTCAACCCGAGGGCTTGTCTAGTGATATCACTTGATGGTTTCCTCAGCGTATGGTCAATCCATCTCCATTTCTTCCTGCCTATTTGTCGCACAATCGGTTCCTGGTTGGTTCGCTCACAGAGAAACCACCCTGCTGCCGATCTTTTTTGACCATCTGGTCTTGAGTAATGAGCGAAGACAGCTGCTGATGAAGGTCTGTAGTTTGTTTGAGATGCTCTTTATGACGCGCCAAGTCTCTGATCTGTATAGTAGCAATGACTTTACATTGGAGTTGAAAATCCGGATCTTATTTTCATTTTCGTGCTGAGTGCTGCTGATCTCCACACAGACTTGAGAGTAATGAAAGTTTGTCTTACTTTCCCGATCCTTGCTTTGATATTCTCGTCAGTTCCGCCTGTAGTTAAATAGATGCTACCCATGTGGGTGAAGGAAGTTGTTTCTTTCAGGTTCCTCCCACTTATGCTGATTGTTGTCTGTTGTTGTTGCTGTGGCTGTTGGTGTTGGCCAGGAACTCCATTATGGGTAAATTTTGTTTTGATAAAGTCTCACAGTGTTATACAGTAATGTTTACTGATGACGTTTCGAGCACAATTTATTGCTCATAATCATATCAAGGTAATCACACGACTTCCTAAATTCATTTATATAGTTCCATTGTTTTTCTCTTGATTTTCACTTGATTTGATTGGTAATAGTATTTTCCATATTTCAGGTATGAGTGATGAGTCATTCTTATTGCATGTGTTGGGTGTAGACTCGATGAACAAGGCCAGGAGTCTTCATCACCTCTGTTATCTCTGTGTTCACCTGAATTCCTATCTTCTCTGGATGCTTCTTCTGCCAACTTGTTGCTTTTCACTTCCATATTTTCCAGTTTGTGGGAAATCAAGATAGAATACCGGATCCTACATTTTGAACATAGTGGTATTCACCGTCAAAGAGTTAAGAAACACTTGTGTTTTCCGCAAAAGTGCAGTTAGAGCTTTTTTTTAAGATGTTCAGATTGTTCTAAAGTTAATGTATTCAAGCTGTCTCTAGAGACACTTAGACTTAAACGACAATAAGTTAATAAACATAACAGATAATAATAATTCTGACTTAATCTATGATATTCAGTGATACTCTATCGGAAGGCAGTCATAGAGATGACCGGAAACCAGGAATTTTGAAGATATCTTCAACTGATAGCTCACAGTCGTGAATATTTCTAAGATATATGCTATTGTCAGCCTATCAGACCGCAGTAAGATGAATTACACAACCAATAGTTTCTGATTCCCTGCATGATTCATTTCGTGAAAACAGTTCACAGAATGAGAAAATCGTACTGTTGTGCTTGTGCAATCACAAAAGTAATGTCAACCTAATGCCTAGCATAATCACCAAACCAATTTAACGAGAAATGAGGGATTTTAGATTCAATGCTAATATAGGGACGACTCACAGGGTCAAGCCAATATGGAGTCTTTGGCGAAAAATCTCAACCATAAAAAATTGGAGGAAGTGCTCATTTTGTTCATATGTTCCTGGCTAAACAGTGATTTCACCTCCTCACTTATTCTACGGACATTCTTAGAACTTAGGCAGAAAGTAAACCTTGATGTCTGTATGGACACCACTAGCTGTGAGACGCAACTTCCTTCCAGACTTCCACATCTCTTCATCCAGTGGTATTTGTTATACTGAGTTACAGTATATGACCGATTAGATTTCTCCATTAAATTCAAAAAAAGTTGGAATACGTAGAATGCTAGATTCCCAGAAAATGGTATGCAAACAATTGACTACTTGTTAAATATTCAGTAGGCAAACTGCTCTAAACAATTTATATAATCCCATTCAAGTATATCACCGAATATGAAGCAGTTCCTTTGAAAATATAAGAATATGTGTTTCAGCTCCAAAGAAAAAACATTAATTGAGTAGATACATAAACAATTTAATATTAGAATCCAGAATACACGTTTCATCCGACTTATGGCTCGTCGCCATGATGCCCATTCATTCTGAGTGAGTAACGGTGATTCCTTCTGATACTCAAAAGTAGCAGACATTGCAGTAAACACCAAATTACTAGGTGAAGTATGCATTAGCTGACTTCAGTGTCTTCTGATTACCATAATGGTCAACTACGATTCTACCAATTACAGTGAGTAGTTGACTATCTTAATAAGACTTTCTCTCAAGGTAGAATCATGATTATAATTTTCCTATTTGTTCCATTCAGTTGACAGTCTGGCATGTGACGTTACTCAGTGGCTTCTTCAGTATATATCCAGTTAGTTTCCATTTCCTTCTGCATATTTTGGGGTGACAGGTTCTTGACTGGTTTGTCGGTAGAGTTCCTTGTCGTTTATCCTTCCTTTAGTTCTGAGAGAAAGCCGCTGCTGACGAAACTCTGATGTCTGTTGGAAATGCTTTGGGTGACTCACACAACACGTCTCTGAAACATACAGAGAAATATATTTGATAGTAGTGTCGAACATCAAGATCTCTCTTATGAAGCTAAATGCTTTAGATCACCACAGTGACTGATGTATAATGAAGGTCTGCCTTGGCTTTCCGATCCTGCTTTTGGCATCTTCATTCATGCTGCCTGTAGTTAAAAGTGATAATGCCCGAATAATTGAAAGGGTTGACTTCGTTCAAATTCCTCTCATTGATGAAGATCGATGCTTGTTGTTGTTGTTGTTTAGGTAACTTCATGAACTTCCTTTCTCTATGTTCACTTGAGGTCCTATCTTCACTGCCTCTTCTGTCAACTGGTTAATTTTTCGCCTGAATTTTTTTTTTGTGTGACATTAGACATTCATCTTCCGCGAGGTTCAAATCTTCTAATTTCTTCTCATCGGTCCAACGTATGTCCATATCTCGCTCTCCATTGTCTATTGCATAGACCAGTTTATCAAAATCAGGAATACCATATGTAATAGTAGGCAGCTAATCTTGTCTTACTCCTGTATTCACTTCAAAGGTTTCGTTGAATTTCCCGTAGGGAATCACCTGACGTGTGACATCAACATACAGCTGTTTTATGTTGATAAAGGTTTTCGCAACCCTACTCAAAATCGATGAAGAGAATGTATAGCCTTGACTATCATTCTATGCTCTCTTCGGTGATGATGATGCGCCGCTTTGCTATTTGTTCCGCGTATGATTTGCCTTTCCTGAATTCAGCTTGTTAGGAACGGAGTTTCGCATTCAGAGCATCTATCAACTTCTCCAGGATCACATGACTTCATATACTACTTGGTGTGGACAGTAGCATGATTCCACATCAGCCCTTGAGTCACCTTTCTCTGGTATTTGACACAGTAGCCCTTCTTCCGATCAGAAGGTCCCTTTTCCTTCCTTCCAAACCTTCTGCGATAAAGGTAAGATCATATCTGCTGTCATCCCTCTGTCTGTTTTCAGGGTTTCCGAGGAAATCCTGTTTGGTCCAGCTTTCAGCAATTTCATAATATTCAAGACATCTGGTTTTGCTGGAAGACCGATGTTCACTGGCAGGTTCGTGACTGACTGTTCATAAACATAATAGTTATGCATTCTAAACTCATCAGTTAACATTAGTAATCCAAATTTTGTATTATTTACAAGCGAACAGACACATAGGATATCGCCAACTTAGTACAGCGGTTTAAATATCTTCATTTGTAGGTTATTATGTGAATACTTTTGAATCATCCCCTCTTCACTGGAAATTATGATACAGTAGAAGGGGAAACATGCCTTAGGGGGTAATTATTTTCTTTATTACGAACAGAATTATTAATCATACGAAATGAAATCGAACTCTTGCAAAATTTATTTTAGAAATCGGATAGGTCTTTTATGAAGAAGATAATTTCGACACATGAATATGATTATTATAGTGGTCATATATGTATGCACATATATTTTCCCTTTGAATTTTTATTTAGTCTATGACCTTAAGAATATGAGGACGTTAGATTTATTCACATAATATGTCTGCTTATTTAGTAAGATAATAAAACTGAACCTTAGCACATGATTAGACTGACTAATCTACCAAAAAAATTAGTAATAAATAAGTGAAATATCCCCCTTGAGTAATGTTACCAAAAATTACTGGCCGGACTATTTCCAAACTATGAATCATTTCGTGACATAATTATAACTTTATTTTAGAGAAGAAAATGCTTGAAAAGCTGTAGAAACTAGGTCAAAAAATTATTAGATATAAGCATATCTGAGGCCAGGAATGTAGAAAAATAATGTTCATAAGACTCTACTCTCCTACTTATGGTAAAACACCAGGTCAGGCGGAATAAATGTTCAGTTATTAAGTTAGCTACTAACACACGTAACCAGTAGTATAAAGTTGTATTTCCATACGCCTGAAAGTGTTTTTTTTCAAGTTTCAGTTAGTGTCAATCTATTAACGCTTCACGAAAAAATTTTCGGTATGCATTGTGGCATATTTAAATTAAAATAAATCTCTATATCATATATCTTTGTCTTTCCAGTTTGGTGGTTAACCAGAATTTAGGGTGTTTGACGAACAGAGAGTCTGGAGAAATATACCTCCGTGTCTGTGAAGTAATGAGACGGTGCGTATCCAACAGCTGGATCTTGATTATTTGCATCTTAGATTGCAGAAATTTCTACAATCAAGCATGTTTCAGACTCCCCGTATACTAACCCTATATCTAATTCCATTCTCGATAATTTCGTGCATTAAGAAACATCGTTTTATTTCTGTAAAAAAGCAATCATAACTGATAAAGATTACTAGCAGTCAGTTTAACTCATCTCTGTAGTTTTGCAAGAATGATTATATTTTTAAAACAAAACACAATTCAATAGCTGTAAGTTTTTCTCATGAACAAAGGAACATTTGAAGATAAAAAGCAGCTGACAAAGAAGAAGATGAACACCATGATAATTGTATTAGTTCTACACAAATTTTTAATATGACAATATGAACACAGTATACGAAGACAACTGTTAAGGTTTAAGATTCACTTGGTAAACTAAGATTAATCGTATTAGGCGATAACAGATGATATGTAAACCAACTGTAAGTTACGACATAATTTCAACATCCTGTCCCCATTCAAGCGTTGGTTTGTAGGGATTTGATTGGTTACAGGATTTCATCAAGAGCTGACATCAGATAGAAAACAATCGGAAAACCAGCTGGAAGTACTGGACAGCTGTTTCGTCCTAGTTTGGGATTCCTTAGTGGTACACAACTACCGGAGTTTGAACCCATGACCATCTAGTTACAAGGCGAGCTCGTAGACCACTAAGCCACTAGTACCCGATCCATTGGCTCACGATGAAATTCTCCAACCAATCAAACTAAATCTCTACAATAACCAATACTCGAAAATTCATTTGATGCCCACTAGTGACTGGCGCTATTCAGGTAGTGACCTGAATTTCCCGTGGGGAGCCGTGACCAGTCGGGTGCAGCAATTTGAAGATGAGGCATTAACCGATCGAGGAAGACATTGCGAAGTTGTCACGCTATGTCATGAGTTCGCAGAAGTTAAAATTCATGGGCTATTGGACCCAGTGCCAGTGGCGTAATGGTTTACAAACTAGCTCGCCTTGTAACCATAGGTTCCTGGTTTCGAACCCCAGTGGTGGGTGCGTACTGGTGAAGAGTCTCAAAGTAGGACGAAACAGCTGTCCAGTACTTCCAGCTGGTTTTCCAATGGTTCTCTAACTGATGTCAGCTCATGATGAAATCCTTTAATCCTGTCCCCATGTTATCTGATCAAAAATCGATTAACTGAACTACACAGAGTAGCTGTCAATCAATTTTCGGCTTTATTTCCATCAAAATACATGTATAAAATTATGACATAAAATCACCACGCGGAAAGAAACTAAAAAATAGAAAACAGGTGCCATAACCAGCTAACAAGGCAACATAAAAAGTACGTAGCGATTCCTATAATGAAACTGTTAAAGCTAAATTTTGTGATTATAACATTACTGTCAGCGGATTTAGAGTCCGACACAACAGATAAATAACTGGATCTATTTCTGATATAACCACCTATCCCAATGATCTGCTAGTGGATCAAACAGTACCTTAGTTTCCTGGAACTATGATTTCCTCCGTACTGTGAGCACCAATGCTTAAAGTATACTTGGTGTTTAAAAAGTTTTAAGCATATATAAAATAGCTACATTTCAATCTGATATAAATATTATTTACCCTCGCCTGATTTACTAGCTCGCTAGTTTTCCAGCCGATCCCAAGCCAGGGAAACGAGGGAGGGCTGGGAGTAGGGCTAGCAGCTCTACATTATAAAAGCTATCAAACTGCAACAGAAACTTCAACCCTCAAAAATTATATTAAAAATACAAAATATTCAAATAACAATCTTATTCTTCTCTGGAATCAGAGAGGTGAAATGACACAGTGGGATGGTGAAAGCCTTCAAGAAGCCAGTCTGTCTGTCTTCTCTCGATGAAAGCAACAATAAGAACGGATACGTGGAATGTCCAAACAATGTAAGAGGTTATGAAGGCTGCCCAGGAAGCCAAGGAAATGAGAAGATATGGTGTATAAATAAGTGCTATTTCCGACAGCAGATGAAATGGATATGGACTATCAAAATTGTCAGCTGGTGAGTCAGTAATCTACTCTGGTCTGGTCACCCAGATGACAACCACGAGCACACTGAGGCAGTGAGTGGTTATAATGATGACACAAGTGGTAACCAAGGCCCTAATGCATTGGGAACCAATTTCATCCAGGATCATGACAGAGAGATTCAACTCAAAATGAATGAAGATTACAGTTACAGTGCTACAAGCATCGCGGAACGAGAGAAGAAGCAAGATTTCTAAAGACAACTATAAACAGTAATGAACAACATCCCGAATGGTGATATCAAAATCCTCATGGGCGATATGTGTGCAAGCCGAACTGGGAGCAGATACAAGAAGCAGAGAACTCATCATGAGTCGAGAGGCTCTCGCTAGGAGAAATGAATGAGAACGGAGAATTATTCGCAGACTTCTGCTCTATCAAAGATTTGGTGATTGGAGAGAGTGTGCACAAACACAAGGATATACACAAAGCGACATGGATTTCGCCTAACAGACATGCCACCAACCAAATAGATTCCATCTCAGTGTTGCTCAAGGAAGTGGAGACGCACCCCGCCTGATACAAAGTCGAGAGGGGGAGCAGATGTGGGCTCAAACCATCCTCTAGTTCAAGGAACCTTCAAGGCGAAGCTGAAATCCTTCAGAACGGCTGGAGACACACCACAATTTAAGTTCTACATTCAGAAACTGAAGGACAAAACTACAAAGGACACCTTCACCACTTATCAGATCATAGCTAAGTCGGACATACTACATGATATCACTGAGGAAACCTGTGTGGAAGAACACTGAAACTCTCTGAAGCCGATACTCAAGGAGACGTGTACTACTGTTCTAAGAAGAAAGAAGAGACACGACAAGGAATGGCTGTCAACGGTCACCTACCTGGAAGCTAATAGAAGAGAGGAGAGGACGGTAGTGAAAGAGAAGATGACTCAATGCAAAGATAGACAAGAGAAAGAGAAGATGAGTTTACAGCAATGTACATTGAACTGAATCAAGAACGAAAGGAAGAAGAGTTCTAGGAAAGACAGGAGACAATACTACGATACACTGGCTGGCGACTGAAGCAGAACAGATAGGCAGGCCGCAGGTAAAAGAGACCTCAGAACATTATATAAGTCTCTACTAGGTCAACGCAGGTAAAAACTATAAAAGATGTTTAGAGGAACCTGATTACCAAGGAGGAGAAGAAGATAAAACAGTGGGCTGTTCACTTCAAAGGACTCTTGAATAGACCATCACCTGCAACTCGTCCAGAAATACCACCACCAACAACAATAACAACAACACACACAGAACTGTCTGTCAGTGGACACAAATCCTTCAACGAAAGGAGAAATCTCGAATGTGATAAAGCTACTGAAGGCCAACCGGGAAGGCAACACGGCCACACAGAATTACCCTCTACTCCAAAGCACTGAAAACGGACCCACGGACTAAGACAGACATTCTCACGCCATCATTGCAGAAGGTTTGGAAGGAAGGAAAGATGTCTACAGACTGATTGGAAGGAGGACAGGCTACCTTGTCAAACCAACAAAAAGAAGGACGACTTACACCTCACTCTGCAAGTACTGCTGTGGAACAATGCTCGTGTGCACGCAAAGTAAACTACTAAGTCGCGCACATCTAGAGAAAAAATGAGATGCACTGGATACAGAACTCCACCCCACCGACCACAACAAGCTGGCTAAATTCAGGAAAGGCAAATCGTGTGCTGATTGAATTGCAGCTCTACGCATCGTCATCTTATAACGAAGCATATAATGATTGTCAAAATTGTCTCCACTTCAACTTCATCGACTTCGAAAAGGCCTTCGACGGACAGCGTTGACCACGAAGTAATTTGAAAAGTGCTTGAACACCACTGTGTGCAGTGCTCAAGTTTCTATCAACCTCAGTCAACAGCTGACTATATGACAATGTTGCGTGTCAGGCGATACACACAGGAGAACTCAGCCAAGCGCCACTTCGAAGTGAATACAAGGGTAAGACAGGGCCGGCTGCATATTACCACCCACAATGATATTCCTAATTGTGGTGGACTGGATTATGCATCAGACTGTGCACAGGGAGTGAGGAGACAGGAATATGCTGCACTGACCGATACGAAGACTCTATAACATCTGCATGATACATGTCTAATGTCACACAAACTCGAAGACAAACTCTCATAAGAGGCTGGCTGGCAGCGAAGACAGTACTCCAGGTGAACTCATGGGAGATGGAGGTGATGAAGGTAACCAAACATCACCACCACCACCACCACTACCACCAACAACAGCGACAACAACAACCAGCGCCGATCACTATCAAAGTGAGAGATTTGACAAAGCTTAGTTCCTGCCTTCACTTACCCAGTCAGGAAGCACAGTCTCAACCACAGTCACACAGCACGAATGAAGATGTCAAAGCCAGTCAGTCAGGATCAGAAAGGCGAGATACATATGCCTTCATCAACCTGAAACCAGTTTGGATATCTTCTGCATTAACTCAGTCAGTATAAACAACAATGTTCGGATTCTGTTTAACACAAATGTGAAGTCAGTCAGTCAGTCAGTTAGGGCTTGTCTGTAGGTCAGAAACTTGCACTGTGTGTCATTTCCGAGTGCAATTCCGAACAAGTTACAAGCTTTTATCAACAGCTGCTACTTTCTCTGTCTGGCTTCATACTGAGGGTCAAATGGCCAGCCAGCCAGAAAAAATTAGCAATCAGAAACTCTTCAGTGGAACAAACCACTCAGGAGCCGATCAATGTAGGAGAAATGGCGATGGATCGGGTATACATCGTGTGCAATGCAGGCAATAGCCCTAGTGGAATCCCAATGGGAAGCGATAAGTAGGTCGTTGGTGCAAGGATGACATGTAGGGGATGAGTGATTATGGCACTCATGGACCAAGTTGACTAGGATAGCGGAAAATAGGAGAAATTGGAAATGTGTTGTTGATTCCCCATGTTCCACTCATAACACAGGGGAATAATAATAAGTGTGATTCATTGCCAAAAAGGAACTCTGACAACTTTTGATGTGGTTGTGCTCTCTTAGCTGGATGGTTAATTTGCGAAGCTTTCATTCACCCCAGCTACAAATCTTCTCTATCACACTCTGACAACTATCCAACCAAGAGCCTGTCGCAAAACATATGTGTAGAAGGAAACAGAGATGGTTTGCGCATATTCCCAGGAGACTGTTGAATGACATCATATGCCAGACCCTCGAATGAACTCCGAATGGGAAAAGACGAGTCGAGCTTCCAAGGGTTACATGGTGAAGGTCGTGTGAAGAGGAGATAAAAGCTTATGGACAACTATAGAACCAGCTGTAAAAGACTCAGGAGCACAGGATGAAATGGCTATGCTTTACTGAACTCCTATGGTCGACTTAGAACCCAGCAGAATAATAATAGTAATAATAGGTCCAATGACAGCTCTCTAAACAGCAGAGGTGGCTTCAAAATCAATGTCTGTTATTTTGTCAAATAAATTTCCAATTATTTATAAGTAGTTTGAATAGTTAGTGAAAGTCTTATATGATTTTTCCCTTTGTATTCCAGATAATCAAAGGCAACACTATTATTCACTTGGACTATACTATACCACACCTGAGTATTGATTATTAGACGGTAAGTCAAACCACGATTTTATGATAGTTTTATTATTATTATTATTATTATTATTATTCAGTGTCTATTACTTTTACAAAAAAAAAGAGAGAGGGGGAAAGAAAAGAATGAGTTAAATTATTTCACACAAATCTCTAGTTTTAACTGGAAATATAGTTTCCATGTTCATTCGCTTATCTTTTTGCGTGCATGTGTGCGTGTGTGTGTGTGTGTGTTAACACTGCTGATGTGTTTACACATATACACTGCTTTACAAAAAGGCTTGGAGTTTTCTTTCTGTCTCTTTCTCTTTCAGTCTATAAGGCATACTTATATACGCATGTTCTTTGGAGAATAATTATGGTTAGGCAAAAATTAGGCTGTTGTGTATGATAAAAAAAGATTGAAGGTGAAAAAGGAAATGTTAATCTACAACCCTGTTCTAACACAAGAGATAAGCTTATGCATACCTCACAATATATTTCTAATTAGAGTCAATTAAAATTTCATTAGGCAAAGTGTTGATTCACTTATAAAACTACTACAACTACGACTAGCAGTAATTGTAATAACAATAATAATAATAATAACTTCGTACAGGCATTATGATAACAGTGGATACTTCTAACTTGCATTTAACTCAATAATTTCGTTTTTCGTGCATACACCACCATGTTTGAGTCAGCCCTTTAGTCTTCTCCCAATGTAAACCCAAGGATTACTTGTTCAAATTCCACAAAACAAAATTACACTAACTTGTCATCAGATAATATGTGGCCTTCAGTTTATTCAGTGCACAAGTATTACCAAATTAATTTGCCAAGAAGTTCTTGCGACGTATTAAAGATCAGGGAACATTATACAACGCTTATTAATGACCTTATTTCAGAAATTAGTCTAAAGGATATTCTCATGTTGATTTAAAGTTATCAGAGAAGACGTTAATTCATCCTGTTTTCAGTCATACATTAGAGAATAACCGCATAAACCAAGCATTGTGAATAGAATGTGTTCTGCAAAATCTAGACTCAGTACTGTTGATTTATGCTTCACTTACTCATAACTAAAAATAAGTAATAATTCCTTTGGTTGGTGATAATTGAGGAGAAGTGAAATTGTGGTAATGAGTTTAATCCCATTTAGGACTGGTCTAGTAGATTAGTCAGATGAGTCAGGATGATACGAAACGGTGGACGAAAGGTCATTTCATGTCAGATTTTAATTTAACCATGTCATTTGATCGCATCTGAGTAACATGTTAAAAGGTGTATTTAGACTTGTGAGCTGATGATAATTCAGGGGCCTTTTGAAAACTACTCAGAATTCATATGTTAATCTTTACTCACTACTTCACTACACTATTTATATGAATACTTTTCTGTCTGAGTGAGGAAATAATCAGATACGATACTGAAGTTGAAAGTCTGAAAAAGAATGTGTGAACTTTTCTGTAGAAGTTCAAAATTATTCAGCACTCCCTACTGTCTAACGTTTCTTTACTATTAGAGAATATATTTCCTACTTCACAAGAGTGATTCATTCAGAACACTGCCAATATATTCGAAGATACCATTACTTATTTTTCATTAATTGTCATAGGTAGTAGTTTAGGGAACCAAGTGGTTTTAAACCATATATATATATGATTTCGACAAGGTTCTGAATCCACCGCTAAGCTAAATTTGTTTGTATGCATTCACGAGAAGTTCGAACAAAACTTAGGACTACTAAAACCTAGCTCAACACTCAACAGATCCGTGCTTTTTGGCGTTCAGAATACATCTGCAAAAAACATCGGTTAGCATTTGTTTCAAACGAGAAAACCTTTTGAGACATTTAACTTCAGTTTCGTGAACGTCATTGACAGTATTATTTTCATCCTACTGGTTAGTTCCTCAACCATTTCCTTGCATTTATCGCCTTCATGCTGTATACACCTCAGTTACTCCCCCTCCCTCAGCGTCTACTAGAAAGCGCACCTATGGCATATGAAACATTGATATGTCAAGTTTATATCTATGCAAATAAGAATTATGGGATACATAAAGCTGACTGACATCTGAGATCAAGAAGGTAAAAGTGCGCTTTTAACATAGGTAACGAGAATGACAATAAAAATAAAACTATTTGGTCGAAATAGTAATTTTCTTTTCCATGGGTATATTTTAGGTCTTATTTAATTACCTATATATATATGATCCACTCAATAGCACAACTAGCATTGTTATTACCATAAGTAGTAGCAGTACTCTCCAATCAAGTATTTCGTTTTATTATCACTTTTGCATATTTTAAGTTATCTACTGGGTGAACTGATTCCCCCCTGCATCACAATTTGGAAAATTATTTAAATCGCTCATTTGTCAATCACTTTTCTTTAATGTGTTATAAACATCTGCGTACTGTTCCCATTGTTTTATTAATTTCTCCTATTGTTTTGCTGTTCTTCTTACTATCTTCTAAATTATTATTCTTTTATATGATGAGTTACACAGATTCTCTGCATTCTTTTTGTTGTTTATTAGAAACCACTAAAATTACAACTATATATGGAGTAAGCTGGTCGTGTATAATTCATTAAGCGTTAGTAATATTTATTAAATAGGGGACAGTAAAATGACAGATACTGAAATTATAAATATATATATATGCGTCGGTGTCACAGCGGTTAGGTTGTTCACCGACCATGCACATGGTTCGGGGTTTGATCCCCTGCCGACGAACTCCTTTACCTCGCTGAGCCAACAATAAAAGCGGGTAAGGAGGAAAGGTCGGGTATGAGGCTAGCAACCACATCCTATAAAATAAACACTGTTACAGAAACTCCAAGCCTCTAGCTTGAAGCCCTATGTTCCACTGGGAACGTGAAGGGATAAAAAAATATATTTATCAGCTGCACTAGGCAATTAAAAGAAGATTTCGCTGAGAGATTCCTTCCCTTACCGTAGGTCAACGTTTTAGCCTTATGCATACACAGAATGCAGCAGTTGATATCTAAATAAATAAGATACAGGCTTAAAGATTACTTGAACAATTGAGAGAGACAGAGAGGTTTGAGAGATAATAGCTTAATTCCAAATCAGTACTTGTGATACAGAATGGAATTCTCAGCATTTTACTACAATATTGCATCCAGTTAGTACATTAACAATAAATATAGTTCTACATAGATTAAGGTTATCTCAGTCAGTTTTGACAACAACATATTAGCATGTCGGTAGCAAAGCCGAAATTTTAAACAGAGTGTTTGAAGGTGTTAGAAAAGAAGATACTACTAGCATATTTACTGGCGTAAGCGATAGCAAAATGGACGAGATATACAGAGTGTGAAAGAACGAACAAGAATGTTTTAAGTAGAGTTTGTAAGGAAGAGAGAAACAAAACAGCACATAACAAAAATAAATAGGGAATGAAAAAAAGTAGAGAGAAAATGTTGTACCTATAAATGATGTGACTTGGAAAGACGAGATCCATTTGTTCTACTGACTATTTAATAAGTTATAGGTATCACGCCTAATGCTTTCTTTATCGCACAGAATACGAGCTAGGTAGGGTATGGATGAGTTTTTGTACTTGCTAGTGCGGGCATATAGTTTCCTATATAGGCTTCTGGTTTTCCCTGAAGAGATACATGGGGAGAGTTGTGAATGTAAAGGGTGATGTGAGTCAGATAAAATGGTTTTTGCCCATTTTTCACATGAGTCCATATGCCTGTCCACCAGAATATTAACAAGCTGGCTAAGTGGCACATTGCTTACCCTGCTGACAACCTTTAACATCCTACGTAATAAGGTATAGTCTTTCTTCAATCGCCCAGGAAAGACTAAAGGGGAACAATAGAGAATAATAGGCAGAATACGGAAGTTAACAAATTGTAGGAGTAAGGGTTGGGTTACACCAGAAAGTCTTAACTTCTTGATGTAGAAGGTAAGACGGAATATTTTCTTGGAAATCGTCAAGATATGAGACGACCAGGAAAGATCAGAAGATAGAGTGAGGCCTAGGTATTTAACTTCCGACTTGGTTTCAATCTCAGTGCCATCTATGTTGCACACCTCGTGAGTCCTAACCAGTTTGTTTAGGTTAGATTTGTGCCTAAAGGTGAAATTAACTGTTTGGCATTTGGAGGGGTTTAAGATGAGACCGTTTTCCTTGGACCATTGGCTGATTTCTGATAAGAAGCCATTTAGTTTAGAGCAGTCACTTTGACATTTTACAGGTAAAGATACAGTTAGGTCATCAGCATATTTGACAAAGTTAATGTCATTTGAAGATGGTAGCAATAAATCCTGTCATATACATCTGACTCATAGTTGATTAAGTCCCGGTAATGGTTTAAAACCGAGATGATGATATTAGCAAACAGAGAGGAGCAAATGTACCTTATTAGACAACTTACTGGTTACACAGTAAGTCGATAGAGGTTCATCAGCAGAACATAGCATTACCAATTAATGAATGCTAAACATTGTTTAGTAAAATATTTATTGATTTTCTGACTGTACTACGACTAAAGGTTATTGATGTTCACTACGAAAGTGAATCGATTCCACCAGAGGCAAAATGATAACAGCGAAGGAAGATAGTGTTTACCTTCATTCAGTTTACCAGCTGCTTGCTAATATAATAACCAGACATACACATATTACTGCTCATGCTTTACATTGTAAAAGTTCAAGCATAGTTTTACAATGTCTTGTAGGTCAATCCCAGTCAGTTTATATGAGAAAAAAAAAATAGCGCCTTCCTAGTGTGTTCTTTACATGGTTAGCCACAAGGATGGGTAAATACGGATAATTACAGTAGACTACATTAGAAACTAGTTGTTTTCTATAAACTGAATATTGAAAACTTGTTTGACTTCCATCAGTTTAGGCCCTACAGTAGCTATAATCAACTTGTACTATATCCCAAGATATTGGAAAGGCTGAATAGCCAGTAGGATTAATCATGCTTTTAGCCAAAAAGAATCTCGGTAACGCGCAAAAGCGTTTTTGGTGCATTCACCTGTTAAGTTGCTTTTCCAGGAATAACAGGCGATAACCATTTCATCCGTTGATCTTAGCCTCGCCCCCTCTCCTCAATAAAACTTTCTGATTACACTGCGACGATATCTAACTGTGATATTAAAGAAAGGATAAAACTTTACTTCATTTCAACCTGAGCATTTTACATTAAGTACAGTGTTATGGTTTCCAAACTGCACACAATAAACAGTCGACTGGTTCAGGTAAAGTGATAACCACACACACACATTTTACCATCTAGCTAAATTAGGAAATGTGTATTAAACTCAGGAAATGACTGAGAGCATATACTGAAAATTGAATTCTACAACAGAAGCACAGTAACAGACATACTCTGACACACACACTCAAATTTTGAAAACTAAATTACATTTGAAATCAAACTCAGTCATTCATCCCTGGTATTATTGTTATTAATAGTAGTAGTAGTAGTAGTAGCAATAGTAGTAGAAGTAGCCCAAGGCAGACACATTCTATGTTGAGATGAATAACAATGAACAGCCCTACTGGTCATGGGTAAATCGAACCCTTAATTTTTTTTTATTAAAAAAGCAGCATATAAGAGTCATGACATACACGCTAACTAAGAACACATCCTACAACAAAGCGCATCTCATTGAATGTTGGGCCATATATATGTCCGTTTGTTGTCAGTGTTTTTGTACTTGTGGCCATTATAATAATATCAGACCTGTGTCGTTTTCTACAATTTGATCTGTGATAGACCTCTGATTGTAGGTATGCATGAATGTATGTGAATCTATGCGTATGTGAGTGAGTGTGTATGTATGCTTGGGTAATTGTGAGTGTATGAACACTCTCCCTTTTCTGTTATTATTGTTTTCTCTCATTGACATCCTTTAAAATTCGATATGAGTCCCTTACGGACTTGTCCGCCTCTATGTATTACCTTACGCTATTGATGCTCTCTGTACTTCATCAACATAATTGTCATCATCTTCGTCTTTCTCATCTGCCTTAAATGGATAAACATAAACACATGTCTAAACACACACACACACGCAAACACACGTGAACACATTTACATATACACAAGTCAATACAAACAATCCACATATATATTTTGGGAAAAATGAACACTGAGACAGACACTTGCCAAATATGCCTATATATATATATATAAACAATAGCAAACAGACACACGAGTGTACAGACATGCAAATCAGCTTAGTTATCCTATGCCACAAAAATTAATTTCAAAATCAAAAATTAAGTGAATTCAAGGAGAGAAGTGTGGAGAATGATGAAGAGTCTGATTTGATTTTGTTAATCATAGCAGAAGTTTATCGAACCAGTTGGAAAAGGATTAAATTATTTCCCAAGATTATATGATTTAGGCCCTTATCAAGTGTATTATATCCATTAAAATTTGGTTGATTCCTACACTTCTCTTTTGGATATTTGATAAAAAAAACAACAACACTGCAAGTCATCATTGCTTCCGTTAGACAACGAACCCAGTTGAAATTTGCCTTCACAATTATCACATCTTCATAGACATGCTTTCTCCACTACTTTTAAACATTACTGATATAACGAGAAGAGTTGTCAACTTTTAGTTCCTTCAAAAACCGAACAACCGCCTTTAACAACAGAAAAATCAGAAAAGAAAGAAGGCAGGAAGACACCTTGAAGGAATAAAAGCCCACTGGAATAATTATTCTCATGCCCACCTAATGTTTTCATGTTCTGTATACTATCTCCACTATCTTGTACATATTTGTACTAACATACCCTATGAATCCAATGTACACTGATCTTGCCTGTTCAAACGTATCGATATTATTGACTGATTGGAATTTTAAAAGACAAATTAATCTAAATGAATGTAATGTCACGTAAAAACTGTTTCTTGATTACAAGTAGTAAAAATCACTGCTACCATTGTTCGGAAGAATAGCAGCAACAGCAGAAGCGGTAGGGATATTGGTGCCAGTGGCGATTTAGAGTACTACTGACATCAGCATCAAAAAGACAGACTCTGTCTCATTCGCTTGCTCTTGCTCTCCCTAATTCCCTTCCTCTTACATAACTACACTTCATAGTTAACTGAATGTATGCCCTGAAATTCTGCATCCTCAAATCTATAAATCAACTGTAACTTTGATTTAACTAACCAACTAATCAAGGATTAATTACAAATTTTAAATCTCATTTCTGATTCAACGTTTAGTGGATTGTAAGCATAACGAATTTAAGCTTACACAATATAAGTGAGATATTAAAACTAAAGGAAGCATCGTAGAAACTAATTCAGAAGAAGCGGACAGTATTCATCTGATTCCTTGTATAAAATGAACAGTTTTCTGAGACAGTGTTCAAAGGATACTTACATCATCGTATACGTCAAATCGAGGTTTTTGTTAATTCAGCCACCCTTGTATTCTATTCATACATTCAAATTAGCTCAGCTATACAGACGTACTCACTAACTAACTTGACTTTCATATATCATCAACAAATAAACTAACTCAACCGAATTATTTCATCCTTCTTTGCCCAAAATAAAAGTCTCACTCTATAGCATACTGGATTTTGTTATAATTTAAGAAGAAATTAACAGTTGTACTTAATTTCTTGCAAGTTATTATTACACACACACACCAGACAAAATCTGTTTGCTAACCAGGAGATCACAGTCTCCATCTAGTGATTTAATAAACTACACCATATCATGGCACGTGGAGCTGGAGGTCTATTAGATGGTGGATTTGTATTCAAATTGGGAAGATTATTCAAAACTCCATATGGTGGTGAAGGTGTCGATTTTATTGATCAATTAAATTATCAATTTACTGGTGGACTAATGGTTATATTTATAGCAATTATCAGCTTACGACAATATGTTGGTGAGTAAATTAATTGTGCTTTTATTTTATTTTTCATTTTCTACCTTATAAACAAAATATTGGTTGCTTAATTTTAAAAATTAAAAGAAAGAACTACTTCATGATTTATTGTTTTTTTAAACTCTGAGTTTATTTTAACATTTAATAATAACTTGTTCAGCTTTCAGTAATACTGCCTGCATTCGTAATAATATTCGTATAAGTATGAAAGTGAGTTCGATTGCATTGATTCCCGTGACTGATTATAGCTGTACATCTAGATAATGATGAATAACTCGTTTACTAGTCAGATATTGTTTTCTGTCCCAGTGGCTGTAACCTGAAAGTCCTGGATCCGACCCCTGGTGGGGTCATAACTGATCGTTGTTGAAGAGTCCCAGACAGGAACGAAACAGCTTTCCAGTACTCTATGGTCCTCAGTGGTTCTTTATCTGAGGTCAACTCGTGATCAACATTGAAATCAATTAAATCACTGAAAACCAACGATTGAAAGAGGAATAACTTCACAATACTCAGACCAAAATTTACGCTTACGGAACTTTCTTACTTATAATCTAAAAAGTATCGTTTATTTTGTATTTTTTTATAAATACACTTAGTTCGATAACAGTGTAAGCCGTCTAGCAATCAGATGTACTAGTCTTGTCTTTAAATTTAAGACTCCTGGTTGTGCAAATAGCTATATGCCTTCAAATAGTTTATAACTAATAAATCGGTCCCTATTCCATACCTCCTATAATTTACCTCCAATAAATGTAAGAACAGTTTTCTAACAATTTATCGGATCATTAACTGTGGCTTGGAGTTGTACTGAGATCGGATATAATGACTTCGGAATAAACAGATCGACGTATAGGCTAAATGATCGACATGTTTTTACTTTTATAATAATATTCACAAAATTCACAATATTCCATATTTTTGAGAAAGAAAGCAAATGGTGACACATGATAAAAACAGAAATCCTATATTTTTTAGAGAATACGGGGACTATCTACTCATCGGTTATGCCGCTTGACGAATTCTCGTCTTTGTTTTATTCTTCCATCGGCTTATTCTTCCCTTACCCGCTTCTTTCTCTTTTTATTCTTTCATAGTATTTATTTAATTTATGCTGAGTAAATTACGTATAGGGATATATATATGATCATTGCTAGTATTGTTTATGACAAGCTGGAGGGGATTAATGAACATGTAATGACAAAATATTTAGAGAAATATACAACAACAACAACAAAGAAACAACATATTGAATGGTCTTTTTAAATTTATATTCTGATGAATACCAAGGCTGCCAGTACTACTACTAATACTACTACTACTGATACTATCATCCTCATTCATTAATTTTATTACTAATAGTGAGCTAAATTTTGGAATTCTTAATATTCGTTTTTCTCGCTCTCTCTCTCCGTCGCTTGTTGTTGTTATTGTTGTTTATTGTTTATGGAAAACAG
Organism: Trichobilharzia regenti; assembly: GCA_944472135.2. Classification (NCBI taxonomy): domain Eukaryota; kingdom Metazoa; phylum Platyhelminthes; class Trematoda; order Strigeidida; family Schistosomatidae; genus Trichobilharzia; species Trichobilharzia regenti. Next base: position 87,839,024 of record OX235270.1, on the reverse strand, counting down.
GAAGTTATGCATGAATTTAAAAGGCAGTGATATAGTTAATTAAACGAGCGTATGTGTATGTGAGGACTATACATGAATGCTTTAGTTTTAGGATATATATATTAACAGAGAAGCTGGCATTGTTGACACGATGAATACTGAGTAAAATGTGCAACACTTGAAAACGTTGAATGGTTAACTGTTTTCAGGAAAATATTTTCATCAGGGAAGTCACCGATTCTTGAGCATCAAATAAACTTAAAACAACTGGACAAATATTCCCTATCGTTAAGAAATTCACATGAAGCTATTGTTTCAAGACTGCATCTTTAACAAACAAACAAACAAACACACACACACACCCAATCTCGTTCCGAATTGCTATATTACGCTTCATCAGTAAACCAGTTGGCTATGCTTCACTTATCTTACTTGAAGGCATGCATCATAAAAGCTCCAGCTGCGTTCGCGAAACAGTTACCCAATCACATTCATTACTTTTATTTTGATTACTGAGGTAACGTCGAAATCTTCAGTCCGTCCACGTTTCTCTTTACTGACCGCAGACATGGCCTCTTGACTTTTCCGTCTCGGTGTCAATCATTTTATTATTCGCATCTGGTGTTTTTTTTTTAATTTTCCATACCCGCCTCGCTTTAATTTTCATAGGCAAACGTTTTAATCTCAGTCGTAGTAGCATTTTCAATGCAGAGTTTTAGGCGAATGGAAAGAGTGTATTTATATGGAGGAAATTTTGTCGCGTCGAATAATTCTAGATATCACAGGAAGGGTGATGGTAGATTCCTTTCTTTTCTATTATGTTCACTGACATAAATTTGATAAAACGGTATTCTGAGCATGTTTAAAATCATAAGCAAACTTTTGATAGCTATGCAAATGTTCTTCCCTAGGAAAAAACTAATACTGAATTACTCTCCTGATCGTAGATTCAGAATGTGTCTACGAGTTTGTCCGTTGCTTTTACAACTGTGGTGAGTCTAGTACTCACAAAGGACATAAACAAACTAAAATACTGAATCTATCCAACTTTTTGAATAGTAATTTTAAAGACAATTGAGTAGTCTAACCAGGTAACGCTTTTCTAATTGTAAGAAAGTTAACCACCCTATACACTGAACAGTTTCTTATGTCTGAACACACTTCATATTCATCGTAAAGTTATGCTGAAAAGTGGTTGCAATAACAAAATCATACGTTAAAAATACTACTGGGTATTTTTCACGCGCAGAAAAATAATAAAATAACCTCACCACAATTCTGTTGAATATTTCTGTGGTGTTTGATGAGAGACACTTAGTGATTTTAAGAATTATGAACACAAACCAGTTGAAAAGATAATCAACTGCTTTATGCTTTTAAGCTTTTTTATAACAATTAAGTAAAGAGATGGTTGAAAAGTAACGATCTGATAAACTGTAGGTAATGACGATTGATTACACTATAGTTTATACCATAGTAAACATAGAGAAATAAAAAAGTTGAAATGATGGAGAGGATTTATAGCTCTCATGTGGTATAGCTTCTTCCTCTGAGCCATATGCTTCTATAGAGACACTATTACTGCCTTCCTAGATAGCTTATCCAGAACTAACTTCATTCTGACGTAGTCTTAAAGTTTCATTGAAAGACAGATTTGAATAACCAAGTTATGATGGAAAGCTGCAAATTTCAGTAGCGAACACAAATTTCTGTATCTTGACTTTTGACAGTTTCACAAAAACGTAGCCCCTGAAAAGAAAAACAAAACATCCACCAAAAATTGTTATGTCTAATCGTAGCAACTAAAAACCGAAGACTTCGAGACACGGAGTCAAGTTTAAATGATAAGCATGTAATTAGGTCAAGAGGAAAAGGTACCGTAAATTATGTATCAATGAAAGTTGGAACATTATTTAGCATCTTTAAAAACAAATTTGTGCTTTTTATTCTCCATTTTGTTTACTTAAAACATTGAACTCTGTGTAGCCACTTTCATCTGTTAGTGATGAAATTCTCTGCATGCTTGTTTAACGCTTCAAAATGATTAACTTTTGGGGTGGATACAATAAGACTTTAACGGCTTTGGTATTTTCTGTGTTATGCAGAACTATAAGGTTGTTGGTCTTCAATGAAAGTGTGGCTGCAGTGAAATTTGTTTATTCAATGGATATAGAATGATCGTAGCTAATACAAATGAAGTCAGCATAAAATAGATCAACACATCTAAATATATCCTCTCACTTGATGTCATTTTTAAACGTCTGATTTGGCAACACTACTACACTTTATTTTACCTATATTCCATAGTGTGCACTAATTCTGGCAACTTATATTCACTTTTAAAATGTTACATAATGTTGACCAAGTGATATTTGGCTTACACAATGATAAAGCATTTCTTAGAAAGAAAACACCTGTATACAAATATATGCTTCAGTATTCAATAAAGCTCATGACCTTAATTAACAGAGAGTAACCAGTGAATGGTTTTTGTGTTTACCTAGTCGTATCTAAACTTATCGATAATGAAGGTTTTAATGCCCAAATTGTAAGTAAAACAGTGTGCTAAAAATTATTCACCAGATCATGAGAAAGTTCATCATCTCATAGCACTCAATTAATTGCATTTAACTCAAAAATCAGTCTATATATCTTAATTCTATTTCTGCGTATACCTTCTTCTACTCTGTTACCAAGCTTGAAGTGAACCAATCTCTTAAGTGTAATTGAAAAACATGAGTGTTAGCAGAATAGGGCATTATTTACCCAGTGGTGATGCAATCCTTTTTTCCAACTGAATACAGCATCTCCAGATTTCAATAAATTTGTTTGAATTCATTTATCATTTTAATTGTGACTGAAAGAAGTTAATGTTCTTCACACTCTACGCGTTGATTATAAGCCGTCTCCTCTTTAGACATGATATTATTATGTTAAGTGAGATTAAAACGTGAATCTTTAACAAGGCAAGCTGGATAGAAATTCTTCATAGAATGATAGACTTTATGAAGGTATTGTTACTCAACTTGTCTTCTTATTTATTGGTCGACTTTGTTAGACGTTGAGAAATGCTTTTTTTCTCTTTACGTCAACCACAGGTTAGCGTCAGTAGTTGTGTGACAACTGTTAACCAATTACTCCTTGTCAACGCGAAAAACGTATGTTCAACCCTTTTTTATAATTTGTTTTTTTGTATTGTTCAGGTTGTAAGGCATTTGAGAAGAATCCGCAAAATAATAAAACACGAGCTCATACGCTCTTGTCTCATTTATTATTTTCGCTTTGTTCAAATTTACTAGTGGGAAGAATTGTACTAAACTGTATCCTGATAAACGTTGGTGCTTCGGTTACTTTTAATCAATACAAAAAGCATAACAGCTTATTCCATTATTAGCATCTATTTTGCTTGTTTTTTAAGAAAAAATTTCATTTCTGATAATCAAGCAGACCACACCTTGTGGCCTGCGTATTCTTGGTTTCTAAAGGAAACTAGGGTGAACTCTCCTCACCTTCGATTGTGTAAATAAAGTATAATTATATTTCAATAGTTTACACACAATGATAAGTTTTGTTATTATGTGTAAAGTATTGAAATATAATTATACTTTATTTGATCTAATCCACAATGGTCAAACTATTTACTGATACTAATTCGGTTGTGTAGTTTGCCAATGAAGAATTTGATTTGATGTATTACTAGTTCCCTTATGTCTCTAGTGAGAATTCGATCAGTTCGAGCTGATTCAGCTCCTTGAGCTAAGTGAATCTGCGCACACAGCGGATTAGCTGAGATCCAAACTAGTGGAATAACCATTCGGTGTTTAGATCACACTGACAGGCTAGTAAGCGCTACTAGATGACGTCACTAGTTTGTAGTTAGTAGCATCCTCCATCATGCCATTAATAACTTGCGTTTGTTAGGCTGGTGGAAGTTGGAAAAGCTTTTGCTAGTCTTTACAATTTTCCCATACGTTTAAAATATCTTACAAGCATTTTTTATTGTCTTCACTGTCTTCTGGTAGTTATAACAAGTCTTGGCATGTTTTGAGTTCAAGTGTAAGTTACAGTCTGATGAATAACTTTTGGAAAGTGTTTTAATGGTCAATCGTTTGAAGTTATTTTTCTCAGACATTAGCAACTTACACGCATCACTAAAATAGTGCAAGCCATCTACGGAATACAAGTGTACGTAATAAAGCTTCAGTCATATGTGTTCTATGGAAGTGGACAAAACAAATACCGAACTTGTAACCTTTTAGTAGGTCAAAAGTTTATATTAATAGACTGTTTTCGTTGTGTTCTAGTTATGTTTTCCAAAAAAGGCACCAAAAAGAATTATTACTTCGAAAAAGTGATGTATTTTTATGTAGCAAATTCTATTTGAACAATCTTGTTAGTGTAATAGATAATATAACTTTCTATCAATCAACTTTTGCAAACTGTTCATCAAGTGAAAAAAGGCACTTACCATCACAGTGCACTTTTAAAGGATTTTTGGTTATTAGAATCAATCGGCCGAATACCTTTGGTCTAGATTTCATTGCATTTACTTGGTACAATGGGAAGTATTTACTGACTTAATTGTCATATCCAAGGAAAATGTGATAGATACGGTGCTTTCAGCTCGCCTATCACTTAAGTTATACATGAGGCAGAAGACGGAAATTTCTGATAACTAGATTTAAGTTCATCTCAATTCATCTACTGTTCTGTAGTAAGTCGAAATTAGCATCTCCGTCTTAATAAATTTTAAAGTGAGTAGGAAAAAAGCAACTGTATAACTTAATTGTGAAATATGCCTGAATATTTCTGGTCACCAAAATGTATATCGAAAATATCTTGAGTTTCACTTGAGATCATTTAAAACTGCGAGTAATTCTTGCTTGTAACACACAGTGTCCAGTTGTGATATCCACATATCTTTGATACACATCGTCTAATTGATTTTGTATAGAAAGGTTCTAAATCAACTATCTGTGGAAATTCAAGTTGTAATTGCCCACCCCTACGACTCCTACCTAAACGAATATACTAAGACGAACTTGTGGCAAGTTTGATTTACAATAACTTATATCCCAGGCTTCACAGTGTATATCCTGGTCCGTTCGCAATGAAGATTTACACAGTACGACAAATAGGCGATCAATACAACCTGAAATCTAATGACTGTTCACATTCTGTATTCACTATAATCTAAAACAATCCTACCCTTTCTATTATTGTTATTATTATTGTTAATGTTCTTCAAAAGAAACAAAACATTTCTATTTATAAACTAAGTCAACTAGCAGGATTATCCTAATTTGTTCGTTCCTCTTGTGAGACACACACGGGCATATATCGACGCACATTTACAAACATACAGAAGTGAACTGTCAGACGCCGATATTGTTACTGCCAGTGCAGCGACTAACCAACTTTTCCCATTAAATCTGCTATGGAAAAACAGAAAAATATGATGTATCATCTATCCAGTATAACAAGAAACAAAAACAAGGAAGAGGAGAAACACAGTCTATGCACACACGAGCGCAGACCAGAGCACATACGCACATGCCTAATTTACACCGCATAAGCATACACTTGTATAATGCTGGAAGGAGAACGCTAAATGTTTGTATGAGCTTTGTTTTTTTTTCATTGTTGTTTGAAATCTATCATTACACATACACAGACAAACGTATGCATAAACAGACAAACATAACTTATGACAATTCAGTGACAGATACTTCCGGCTGTTGTAATTTGAATTTATATTTCATTACATCGACACTGATTCATCTTCTGCCTTAAGCATACAAATCACAAACTTTTAGAATAAATTGTAACTTTGCCATTGTAATCAACATTCGGACAAACAAACGGTACTGCAAGTGTATATGTTGTATGTGTATTTGACATCTACAATTCCCTTCCAACGTCGTATTATTCATCAGAAATCAATGTGTTTAAAGCCGATCAACTTTTTGTTGCCCTTTTTGTGGTCTTATCTTCAGTAAATCACATATTTCAGTAGTTGTAGAGAAACAGTATGGCATTCTCAAATTCCACTCACTACATACAGCCACTAAATTCACTATCCTGATAACCGTAATTAAATTCTGAGTTAATTCACGGGTTTTCTATTCAATGTCAAAGTAAACAGGGTAGTCGGTTTAGTGCTTTTTGGAATAAAAGATAAGACTGAGCAGCCAAGCAATCGGCAATATAAACTCTTTTTAATGTAATAATAATAATCAAACTAGTAAGATCTACCGTTTTCAGATAAGTGTGTGGTCTTGTTTATTTATTTTGATTACAGCTTGATGCCACACCATATTTTCGGTACAAGTGTGGAATTTCCATATTTGTATCAAAACTACAGTGTGGAATCAAGCTGAAATAAAAAAAATTTCAGCATGTGATATCGGTAGCCCAAATTTTGCAAGCCGACCATAGATATCGGGTGTGTGTCGGTAGGGGATCGAACCCCGGGCCATGTGCATGGTCGGCGAGAGTCCTAACCACTGTGCCACCGATGTACAAGCAAAACTCGAATGGCTATCACCTATTAGGTCATTGAAGTTGAAGACTTAAAATGGCTATTAATCAGTACAGTGTTGTATAATTGTTAGTAATGAAGGAGTGGAAGAGTTTTCGTGTCATTTAGCACAGCATCATCTATAAATTTGATAAATCAGTGTCACTGATATCCATGACAAGTGTGCAACGCTTGCTGATAACTTGACTGTTTTGTATTTTACCACCATAACGCATACCTTACTGTCTACGGAAATTATAACCAATCAAAAACAGAAGCTATTATTGCAGATAGGAAGAAGAGCTTGAACGTGTACATTCTCGCTCCTGTTGTATAAGTGCTTCAATTTTCTCAAGACACTGAAGTGGTCCAAAGCAGAGGTCTGTCTTGCCATGGGAAACAGGATTAACACCAGCAGACAACAAGTGTAGTGTGATTTTAACATTATTCAGTCTTTGCTTATAGGCCGACTGATTTCTAACTTTCTGCTACTAAATGTTGCCTTCTAGAGCAGGTGAATATAAATGTGAAAAAAAGAGAAGATAGGGAATGGGTTTGAAGGAAAAAATTGACTTAAAAACAAAACAAGTATTGACTTAACAAAATATTCTTATTATGCATCAGTGATTTTGAGTTGTTATTATACAGATGATACACTTACAGAGTAAGAGAATTTGTCCTTAAGTGTGATAGTTATCTAGTGTTATTTATGTCATTTTTAAGTCTTTGTTTTTATCTGTATATTGCAGCTGAAGTAAAAGCTTGTCCCAAATCAATATTCTCAGTGGTGTGATAAGCATATTAGAAGGGAATATTTCTCCTCACTTCATTTCATGATTATCTATCTGACTTTGTGAGGTCAAGTTTTCCATCAGGTCAACAGGACTGAATAGGATGATCACATTAGAAAATGTAGACGTGAACAAAGTTATTTATGCGTGTCTTATGAAACCTCTGAAAACTAAGAAGGTAAACAGGTTGGGCAGGTGCAATGGACACTCTTTTCATACAAGTAATTAACTAAATACAGGTACACATAAAATAACAGTCTCCATTGTCCTCCAGTAAGAAGTTATTTAAAGTTGCTCAGTTACCTAGTTTAATATTAATCTAAGGTCAGTGTTTATGTTGACAGACCATTAAGTTGCCACAGTTAAGACGAGTTATCTGAACTAAAATTATCACAGGTTGCCAATCAACGGATTCAAGGTAAGTGCTTGGTAAGCAGACGATTGTTGAAGTAATCTGTAAACTTATGCTAAGCGCTTACTTTCGAACTATTTACAATGACTGCTGTTGTGTGCCTTCAAGTGACTCTATTCTTAAAAAAAGTTATATGACATCCACTATGTGTTCAAAGAGATCGAATTTAGACTTTTATTGGTATGGATATTCTACTTGCTCTACATTCTGTCATGCTATCTTTCTATCACGAACCATCCAGATTCTTCGAGAAAAATATCTCTCAGCTAATCATGAAGATTAGTTTGCGCTTTGAAATTGAAGGATGATAATCAGTGGAAACAGGAATCCACCTCCCTCTTATCCTCCTCCTCGAAATGGTCATTTGTATGCGACCATCTTCCTTTCTTTCTTTCTTATGTTTTTGAAAGGAGCTGGAAATTGCCAGTCATTTCTTTGAAGGCTAAGGCTTTACTCAGTAATGAGATGATGAGCTGATGGAAATGATCGTATTTCCATTGTGTACATCCTTCACGACTGCTTATCTATGGTAAAGCTGTAACTGACTACAATATACACATATTGTGTTACCGTACTCAAACGACTAAATTATCTGGTTGTGTATATCCTTCCCATCAAAACAGCTAATTATTTTCATTTAACAACTCATATTACTGTTATCGTCACTCTTCTATCAAAGAGGATGCCACTTTGAAGTTAAAACTGATTCACTCAGTGCTCAAGATCCAGAGGGAATAAAGCGATTAAGAAGCATGCATTTTAAGATGACAGGTAGCTAGAGTGATGAAATTTGTGTGCTGTACGTCATTGGTATTCTACACCTGTTCTCTGTTGACTTCAACTACTAGACGCATATGTTGTCCACAGCTAAGCTGTCATTGTCTATGCAGTGAGGCTGTATCTGGCCGTTATACAGCCAACTTAAAACTTATCAATAGGAAAATGTTAACTAAATAATAAATAGCAGGATGACTACTCACTGACATGTCGTGAAACTGGGATGCACATTATGAACCATTCAAATGCATTGGGGGATGACTTTGTACAAATTTTAGTTCATCTATAGCCTGATATAATACTCAAATATTTTGGAAACATGCTGATATCACCAACTCCTGTGTGAATATGGAAAGCCTTCACAATTCCCATCTTATAGTTTATTCTCATACATTCTATCCTGGTTATTGAACTGTTTGATGCTACAGCTGACTGTCATACACCGTAAGATTCAATAAAATAGTAGTAAACAGACCAATGTGAACTAGTTGCCTGAATCTAACGTTATCATAAATTTTTAAAAAAATTGTTGAGTTCTTATGTTTTTACATAAAATAAACAGTAGCACTGATATAAATAAATAAATAAATACAAACCATCACATTCATTTGTCATTATTATTATTATTAATTCTTCTCTTTACTCCACTCTTTCGTATTACAAACATTATACTCAAAGCAAATTCACTGAGTGAATTTATGTATCTATTCTATTGTATATTTATGCTAAATTTTGATACTGACATCAAACGACAATTGCAACAAAACCACAGCTAGGGAAAACAGAAAGGAAGGGAAAAAAGAGTAAAATAATGAAAACGAAAACAGAATGACAATTCAATCTTAATTTAGTATTCAAATTATAATGAACACGTAAGGGAGCTGCGATTCAGTATATATATATATATATATAAAGATACGTGTACCATGTTTGTTCTTGAGTACACGTATTTGTTTTGTTTTCTGTGTTTTTATGTCTATTATCTAGATACTATTAATTTTTACCCCAAGAGAGAACTTAAGAACTTAAAACGTGAATATTCATAGTAGTAGTAGTCTTGTAACAACTAATAAAAATAATAATAATAAAAGGACTGATAATCATCGTTTTTTCCTATTTGCCATATGAGCTGTCCTCTCTTCCCACTTGCAATTCTTCATCTTTTATTGCCACTGTTGCTGTTATCATTCAACATTCTTCTCACGGTTATATTAGGTCAGATTCGGCAGTGATGTTATAGCAGATGATGAGGAGAGAATATTATTAAACATTGAAATTGTTTATTATAGTGTGTCATTATCAGTATATTTACACTATGTGTATTTATCAGGGTTGTGTAGGACAGTTGTTACCCATCAGTGAAGTGACGTTTTAAGTCCAAGTATTAGTAAACTCACTTTAGAGTATGCACATATATGATATGGGGATTAAGGGCTGTTAGTGTATGAATAAAGTAATCAAGTGATGTGCTTGGGAGTATCAATTGATGATGTATTGTAGTGAGCAGTTTGACCATACGATAGCCCAGCAATACCTCGCCTGGACTACTAGCTTGCTAGTTTTCTAGCCGATCCCAAGCCCGGAGAAGGAGGGAGGGCTGAAGCGTGATGCTAGCAACTCCACCCCCAAAACTTAACCAATCCGCTACAGAAACTTCAATGCACAGATATATTTAAAATTCTAATAATATTCTTATACTCACTTTTAATATAAGCTGTGATGTATAACTAATGTATTAAATATTCCCATAGTAGAATTTAGAACAACACATTTAAGCGAACAATATTGTTTTCAATTAGATCTCATCAGGCTTAACTCTAATATATATAAGTTTACAAATAAAATTCAAATATAAACCAATCATGGTGTTTTGTCTATAGGATAATACGATGGTGAATATAAAATTGTGCAGTTAGTCATAATAGTGGTAATGATAATATTAATAATAGTAATAATAATAATAATAATAATAATAATAATAATAATAATGGTCTTATCAATAATAAGGATGAAAAAATGAGGCAATCTGTGATAACATGAATAATGAAAAACAGTATGATTAAACAAACAATTGTTCAGGTGGAAGTAGTCGATAAAGGCTAGTAAAAACAAATGAACCGATTACGTAATGTTAGATTGTAGGGGAAGGAAATGAAACACGTTTATAATGAATATAAGATAAGATTAAGGGATGATAAGAAAGGGGTTGGAAATATAAATAAAGGGGTGGGGGTAGAAATCTTTCGTTGGTTATGTCTTATTAGGCCATGGGAGGGATAATGGCTGCACGAACTTCTTTTGAATGCATAGCTTAGGTTTAATAGTTCGAATGCCTATCGCCTCAGCTGTGTGCAGTAGACGAATACGAAGTCTATTAGAAAGATTCGGAGGGATACGATGAATTACTTTGAAGGCTTTCGTTTTATCGACTACATGACCACTATCAATTAGATGTGACAGAATTGAGCTACGGATTGTTTTTGTCTGTCCTTTGCCAAACCACGATGGGAGATGTTCACTAACACGTTGGCTAAGCTGTCTAGTAGTACGCCCAGTATAACTAATGAACACTGATAGAAATGTGAATGGTGACATGAGTAGTGCCTTTATCAGTTAATAGCAATAGGTGTATGGAAGGTGAGAAGAAACCTCTACTTTTGCTGTCTTCACACAATTGCTTTGTCCGGGCGAATCTCTTTCCCCATTGAATGACAACAAATTAATTTATTTTTAAATTACGAGGGCTTTACTGCATATTTGATTTTTCATTGCATACCTTAGTTTTCTAATATATCTCTAGTGCTTGAATAAATCACTGCAAATATATATTAAAGGATTGAATAAACAAACTTACTAGACAGCATTCTCTTACTTATGTATTTCCCCTGTTTGTCCTATAGCATCTCATGCACATGCCTGTCTTTTTATTTGACAAACCCTACGTTACATACTAAAAGGACCTGAATTCCTGCGATCACAACATTCTCAATACATTTATAATACAACAAGACTGGGTTTCAATGAAATGAATTATTGAACTGCATTGTTATCATCACCAATATCTGCACCTTTGGTTGCTTTACCTAGGCTTACGTCTGAGTCTTCGCGCTAGCCCCAGCGACCCTACTAACAGTTACCGCTATTCTCTTGAAAATTGCTAGGATTTGTTCTTGTCAGCTGTTATCAGCAAGATATATCTGCAATCTTGAAGGAACGGATATCCCCTCTAATGTTCGAACTCGCCTAACCTAGTGCTGTAATCAGAGACGTTACCACTCAGCTATTCGGTGTTCAGTTGTCTTTCATCAGAATACCAACCAAGCACGTAGTTCGCATGCGATAACCAGCGGCACACACTCAAATCTCGATTAGTTCACTAGCCGATAGTAAGCCCGAGAAAGAAGGTTAGACCAGAGACTATTAACCCTATCCCGTAAAAAAACACAGTGAAATTACAATAGTTTGAAGCCCTGCGTTTCATACAGAAGTAAAGGAGTGGAGCGTCGATGGCACAGTGGTTAGGAATCTCGCCGACCATGCACATAGTCCGAGGTTCGATCCCCCGCCGACGCACACCTGATATCTATGGTCGGCCTGCAAAATTTGGGCTACCGACATCACATGCTGAAAATTCCATACTTGTACCAAAATTACGGTTTGGAATCAAGCTCTAATCAAAAATCAAAAAGTGAGAAGAATTGTCAGAACCAATTGCGTTATCTTTCATTCAGTATCAGAAGTGTTCTTTCTGAATCTTTAATTATTCTTTACTCTTTTAATAAGCAACGGGTGATGACATTTGATGGTGATGACCGATCAACTTGTACTTTTGCACAGATGTGCACTTAATCATGTTGCAGGTTTTTCACACAGTACATAAAGAAGAAATGAAAAGTGAGAAGGACCGATAATAATGACGATAAACACATAGAATACACTACTGTGGACGAATTAGAGAAATCTCACAGATATTTGGTAATCACTGATTCCTACCATTCTGAGGACAACATTCCACACCTCTCAACTGAGCCACTATGTCTGCTTTAATTGTTAGTCTGGTATCTTGATTAAACATTGAATATTGGAGGGCTAAGGAAGTCCATGCATATTAACAAATAATCGGATTCCCGTCGCTAATCTTGTTCAGCCGACAGAGATACTACATATCATTCTAGAGGATGAAATTCAAAGGAATTAATAGCAAGAATAACAAAGTATTTTTAACCTCACTACATGTATCGTAGTCATTCATATGTTAGTGTATCGATGTACTTTATTCATAAGTAGTTAGTGATAGTTCACCCTCCTTTAAACTATAATTATCACTACCAGGTATTAAGACTGATTGAATAGTCAAATAAATCTTATACAATCACACAAACGGCCATTTACCTTCTTTCTCTTCTCTCCAAATGATTTTGACTTAGTTATAGATAACGATGAAATACTTTTACATGAGCCTACTTCTAACTAACTAATTCAACCTTAAGACTGATTTTGTTTTAACTTCAGTCATCGTCATCAAGCATAAAATCCGGTTTCCCAATAAAGATTATCTTGGACATTGTGATCGACTACCGAAAGCTAAATATTAGTTAGCTCCTGTATTTACTGGTTAATTGATTTGTTTATAAAGTGACCTTACTGATTGACAGTTGTGTTTGTTTACATGCACGTGTGTGTGTATTTGCATCCCACAGCAGGGGATGTTCGCTAAACATGCATGAGATTGTTTACAGTAAATCTTTTTCTTTTTTCTGCAAAATTCATACAAATCCTTCTTAACTGGTAGAAATTAATTATTTTCAAGCATTTTGCTAAGTATACGAACACTGCTTTATTGTATGTTTCTTTCGTTTCGAAATCTCCTCTATTCTACACTTTCCTGCCACTTGAATAATATAAAGCTATTGTTAATCCCAGTGACAAACTTATAATTAGTCTGTAACTTGCCCAGGAAAGCTGTGGATTTTATTCACAAATAAATTTTATGAATGTGGTACTATGTCTTTAGTTAGCTAACTAGTTGGTGTACTATGAAAGATAGAAAATGTGTACAATATCTCCAAATGTAGACATTTTTCGATAGGTGATAGCTGGTAATAGAATCCAGAATGGATGTTTTCTATCACTTAGGCATCTCGGTCAGTGTACATGCATCTCAGTGACTGATTATTTCACTCCTGAGACTCGAACACTCTAGCCATTTATTTACACTCCAAAGCCTATTCCTCCGGTCATATGAACCATGAGATTTACCTCTACTGCAGCAGGTGTCAGTTGTGATTTATTCAAACTTTGAATTTCCTGTTGCCTATCTTCACCGGCGGGAAATGGTTCGAGTATGATCCAAGCATCCTTGCTAGAAGGCGGTAAACCAACCTGTATATATCATATTTGTCCATTAAAAATGAACAAGTGGGAAACAAGCAGTTTCAGTGCAAATCTTTTAAATCTAACTGAACTTGATTTTTGAATTCAGAAGTAAGTAAAGATTAAGAAAACATTCTTGCGTTGGTGGCACAGTGGTTAAGAATCTCGCTGACCATTCACATGGTCCGAGGTTCGATCCCCCTCCGACGCACACCTGATATCTATGGTCGGCCTGCGAAATATGGGCTACCGATATCCATGCTGAAAATTCCATACTTGTACCAAAATTACGGTTTGGAATCAAGCTGTAATCAAAAATAAAATAATTTAAATTCACTTGTGATGATGTATAAGTTTACTGGGTACTGATGAAAAAGCATTCAATGACGTTTGTACCAGGAAAAAAACGTTTTCCTTAACGAACGTTTGAAAGATCCAGCACTTATTGATGTTTAATTCTCTGCAAAATATGTTGCACCCTTAGCGTCAATTTTATGGAGAAGTGTGTTGTTTCATTCAACTTTCAAATGTTTTTTTCAGAATTTATGCAGTGGTATAATTAAATCAAATTTTTCCCTTCATTGTGTATTCACCATGAGATTTTCTGTGTAAATAGTTGCTTATGTACATGAATCACCATCATTAGGCTTCGTTTTCATAGATAAATTGTTGATGCTTATTAACACTAACAGTACGTCCAATCTCAGTATTACATCCTGTGATATACATTCCACTTTTTAGGTGAGTGGTGAAGACGGTATAAATGTATATTAAGGTGATTTTGTACCCAGTGACTGACGGTTTAAGGCAATATTACTAAGTCATTCAAACAGAGAAGTATGCATGAACTAGAATTCGGACACCTCCATTATAATGAATTTCAGTAACCTAGAAAAGTGTCATGTACCGTCAGTCCCAGTACTTAATAATCACTCTGCAACACTCTCACAAACCGATTAATTCAAAAACAAAACTAAGAGAAATTCAGTTCCCTAATCTAAAATTAATCTTGTTCCAGTGAACTCAAACAATTAATACAATCTTGCCATGCTACCTCACCTTAATATCTTCTACCTAGTAAGGTACAATCTAAATAAACAAAGGTCTTGCATTTCAATTAACTAGCTAGCTAACTAACTAACTAAATAACCATTCAGAATGAATTCAGAGACTTCATTTTTGGGGGAAAAAATAATACGCCAACTAATTATCCTGAGTTTTCCCAAGAAGAAGTATTATTAAGATTAGATTACAAAAGACAGTAATGTTTGAGACTTAGTTATCTCACCACTTCTAGCTTTTAGTCACTTATCCCATCTTCCTCATTCCTCACTCTCACTCTGCTACTCTTTTCCATTAGAAGAGGTTCAAATCAATTAATCGTTAAAGTCTTTGTGTGTATATATACACAGATACATACGTGTTTATTATTATGCGTCGTACTTGCACTAAATATTGGACACTTTTAGCCTAATTAGTATTTTAATTGCTCACTGATAGTAGTAGTAGTAGTAGTAGTAGTAGTAGTAGTAGTAGTAGTAACACAGTAGTCCTAATAGTTCTATTCTATTATTCTATTCTCATCTTCTCTAAATTTTTAACTAGGAATGATGAATAATAAAGAGCTGAGTGTCAACCAATCCGGTTTTTATGAGTTTCGCCTGTAAACCTCCTCTACTACCATACATACCATTTAACTTTAAGCAGCTTGTATTCTCTACATACACAAATTTTGTTCCCATTTTTATTATGCTACACAATGAAATGTGTGTACACGCATTCACTCATATAACTGATCAGAATGCTAATCAGTATCACCTTGCTCCACTTTTTTACATTCAATTGTTCATTATTGAATGCTAGTCAAACATTCAACCGATCGACTGAAGATTATTGAAAAATAACTGACCTGAAAATAATTTCTGAACACTAAAAAGTGATCAGTAATTCATAGTTAAATCTGATAATGCTTCTTGCAAGCATGCTTAACGTTTGAAGAGTGCTTCAACTAACACACTGATATTTAGGTCATTGTCAAGTGGCAGTGTCTTGAAATTAAAATAAACACAATGCCATAAAAACTGGTTGACTAGCAAACAGCTGAGAATGTGCTTGAAAGAAACTCCCAGCTGGATAATCATGATAAGAGTATATTCCACATGGAAGTATATCAGGTCTGATGAAAAAAATGTTTTGGTTATACAATCTGTCGTTATTTCACCCCATTTTGTAGTTAATGAGCTAAAAGTACAGCTGGACAGGTCAAAGTGATTGACCTTTAAAGAGCTTATTTTGTCAAGTGACGATTGTAATCACCAGTTTTTTAATCTTTTGTCTTCTCTGTTTCAAGTGGATGAGTGTTCAAGCCACGGGTTATAATTCCAAAATGGTTGACTCAGTGTTTAGTTTATCTGACTGCCCCACCTGCAAAAGGCTTCTCATACTCATCAAACTAAAACTAGTTACATCCATTTAATATTTATCTTCCCTTTTACTTAGAACAGGGAATAAATGTTTCATTATGCTTCCGGTCTTATTCAGTGTATGATTTTGCAAACAATTCAATTTACCCGATTTAGCCAGATTTGTTTGGTATCTATATTTCATTGGTTTGATTGATTTTGTTATTTTGTTTCAATGTATTCAAGGTCAAATTATATTAGAATGTTTGTCCCCTGATCGATAAGAGAAGCGAAGTTTGATTTAATTATAATAAAGACAATTTGTCTCAATCATACTGTGTTATTATTTATCCATGAATGAGCATTTTAACATAGAAGACTGGTTTCATTACTTATTGAACAAGAGATTTTATTAACAGAGTTATCCGTGTTAGTCTTGACATCCTTTTCGACTTAGTGGTGAATTTATTGCAGAAAATTAATAGTACTTCACATCCATGGATAAATAAGAAGACAGACAAACTGTACTTTTGTGGATAAAGCAGTTGTAAAGAACGATGTGCATCAACGACAACCCATAACTAATTGTTTTTATAAAAACTGATAACATATATTCTCGCACTGTTTTCATTCAAAGCTGATATTGAAACTGACTTAAAAAACGTCGTTGTCTACTGATGTGATTTACACTGGAGGAGATATTGTCCAGTGTAGGAGAATGGCATACATCACACTAGATTCGGCTCATAACCAGGTAATGGAATCTGCGGTGTAATTGAAGTCGCGTTTGTAAATAAATTTTACTTCTTGCTCAATGGCTGAAATTAGTTTATTGAATTTGCCTTATTTATAGACGAGTACGTGGTAAAAACTTAGGAATTTTCCTACATTGCAACTTTTCTGCATATTCACAGTTGAATGACTGGTCTTACTGACCAGTTCGGTTCAAATCCAGTGTTTCATTTCATCGTACAACCTGAATTCTGTAGTTTTTTACGCAGCATCAATAACATTAACAGTGAGAATGTGAATGAGGATAACAATCCCATTGCTTCCCTAAATATTGCTTATCAGCCTACTTATAATAATTTTTCTTTTTTTTTCCTTTATGAGTATAAAAATCTGTCTTAAATATCTCTGTTATTCAGGTTCAGCCTCTTTTCTATGGCCTACTCTTCTGACTTTCTTTCTGCTCACCTTGTTGTACTACTTTCAACATTTCATTCTATCATTTTCTTTGTTTACTCCGTTGAGTATTCCAGGACATATATATATATATATATATATATATATATATATATATATATATGCACACAAGCGCATACATAAAACACATACATGCATAAGTCAAACTATTATCTTAAGTCTTTTGTGCAAGAGGGGTTTAAGTAAGGTGAATCTGTAGCAGGCCAGAGGTGAAAAGATGAGAAGTAATTATGATAAAAGGAGAAGAAGTAGAGGAAACAAAATAATGAGAAAGGATCAAATTCAGTGTTACTCATCTGAAAAACTTACTGAACAGAAACAAGATGTACTATACCAAATATATACTTGTATATGTATTAATGAATAAATGACCTAAAAGTGTATTGAATAACCAAACTGATAGGGAATAACAAAAACAACAACAGATATGAATAAAATTGGGAGATAAATAAATAAATAAATAAACAAACTGAAAATACAAAACAAGTTGCTGAGTCTAATAGTTGTCTTATTCACTCCCTTTCCCCCTCTATTTATCTAGCTATCTCTGTCTTCCGCTTTCCTTCTCCCTGTGTCTCCCAAGTCACTAACTAACTAGATAAGCAAATAAATAATTACATCATGAAATGTATAATGGTTTATTCCCATGAGTCATTTTTTCATTCTCTGTGAAACTTTATTCTTCTGTTTTCTTATTCACATCACTTCTGATTCCTTTGTTTGTTTATTTGTGTGTGTGTGTGTGTCTGTGTTTACTACATTGATCGGTATTTTTATATTCACACTTTGATTATTTACCACTCTGTATTCTCTTATAGCCTTCTCTTCTCTTCTCTTATTTCAACAATGCATGTTTTGCCTTAATTACCCGCTTGCACATAAATCATTTTGTGTAAATACCAAAAAAAAAGAGAATAAAAAGAGAAGGAAAAAGGATAATTACTTTGAACAAAATTTATTGATCTATCTGTCCCCCTTAATTGCTGGGTAATTTTCTCTTTTATAGTTAAATGTTCAACGAATAATCTCTATTCCTCTTGCGTGTTAATCATAATTCGGGAAAGATTTCATTTTAATGTGGGTTGTATGACTAACCTTTAGTCTGTTTAACAGGTCCAGAAATGGGGAATAAATAGTATGTTGGCCTTTGAACATTGCAGTGAAACTGCTTTTCATTTCGGCTCCACTGATGAATTCATTCTGATAATATCAGTATGAAAAATTAACTGGGTATCAGGTTTTAGAGTAAACAGAATGTGATAGAAATCGTTTATACTATTGAGTAACATCAGCGGGTAAAAATAACCTGTGCATATTTTTTTAGAGTCAAAAATCCTATCAGCCTGAGTTAAATTGCGACTTACCAATAGTTCTACCGATATAAACTCAGCAGCTTTCCGAAAGCCTTAAAGATGTTTGTGTGTCGAGTCACCAGTTCAAGTTTTTTGTGAAACCATTGAAAAACAGATAGTATGCCTATAAAAATTAAACCCAGAATTACTACACTGGAATTTTCAAGCTCTCTATAAGGTGTTGTGGTACACTTATTGCTAAACTGTATGACAGTATAAAAGTAAGGACACTGATCATTAAACTACACTCAGCTTATAAGGTCGATCACAATAATCACCCTAGTCAAATTTTCTCAATAGTACTAAGTTCAAAACTGCAACCTTGGTAAGCGAAGATAAGTGCTTTAAGTACTTAATTATTGTTAAACAAAAATCAAGAGTTGACCAGTTTCACAGTCACAGAAATAACTGTTGAGAGTTCTGATTTATTCAGATTAGTGTAAAAAGATAAAAGATACATTTTACACCAGCACAGAGAATCCGTGACATGAAACGGGAGATATAAAAGACACCTTGATGCTGGATAAATAAGTCGTGGGATTTTGACCTACTTCATGTTTTATGGGTTGGGGGATTCCATCACTAGTTGACATCACATAGGAATCCTCCAACCAACGAAACAAAATCCCTACAAAACCATTACCTGAAAATCATGTTTTATATATTAATGACTTAGCATAACCTGAATAGTCTCTACAACATCTGCAAAATATGCTCTTATCACATTATTCAAAGCTAAGTGGTTGTCAAAAGTCAATAAATAAAGTCTAGGTATTTTATCATATCTTAGGACTCATCAGAAATATCTGGTTTAGAGATTTCCAACATTTAGTCAATTACCCTTTGAAGCCATAATCATCCAGCATCACTGGCCAATATCCGTCTTCAAGCAAAGGGGATGTACCGTTTACATAAACTGCTAAGCTTATTCTGGTATTCATGAGGCATTTGTCAGCAGGATACGTTAATACGAATATAAACCATAGGATTTTTGAAATTTGTAAACTCCAAGCTTCCGCTCTGCAGCTATTATAAAGAAACAGGCTTAAACTTTATTCTGGATCATGAATGAGTAGCAGATTTTAAAGTCATTTGAACCTATAAACTCTAATACGCCTTATGTTTCAAAGAATTTATTTAGAAGCGCATGGCATTTTTAGTGTGCACAGTCCTATGGCATAAGACAGAGTCTTTCATCAAACTCCCTACTGAAAGGTAACAAAGTCTATTAAATACTGCTAGATATTTGTAGTACTAGACTATCTTTTTAGCAATGAGTACAGTATCAGCCTGAAAATAATTCTTTTAATTCACTCAGTAGGCCATATTTTCTGTGTTGTGAGTCAACGATTTATAAACTCAAGTTAGTGTGATATAATGTGATGTATTAGTTAGTATTACTGCCTAACACTCCGAGTAGAGATCCATTTAAGAAGTGGGCTGTTAATTATTATTTCAGAAGATTGTTTCCAAACTTACCGAATTACCTTTTCTGTTAGATGCATACACTAAGAGGCATCCTTCCAATAGACAACTGAGATTAATTTGAGGGATATATAGTTAATTTGCATTATAGAAAACAAAGATTCGGCCCATCTGGAGATCTGGTTGATATGTTGAATTACTGGTAGTTTTTTTTCCTTTATGTCTGCCAGTGGAACATAGGGCCTCAATCAAGTGACTTGAAGTTTCTGTAGCAGTGTTTAATTTTACAGGATGGGGTTGCTAGCCTCATACCCAACCTTTCCTCTTTACCAGCATTATTTCTGGCTTACCGAGGTAAAGGAGTGCGTCGGCCGGTGTTTGAACCCCGGACCATATGCATAGTCGGCGAGCATCCTAACCGCTATGCCACAGGCGCACATAGTTGTAACTAAGTTTTTATCATTATTCCATGAACCCTAGTGAAAATTCAATCAACATCACTGTTTATACTAGGTAACTAAGAATTATTTGGATGAAATCGTTCCTTTGTCTGACAGGCTAAGTACAACCCTGATAATACAATCTGAGTTGGATGATGAATTCGAGTATTTCTGAAAACAGCTTTTGACAATGAGAGATGAAATTTTACACTGGAAAACATTCAGTCAAGGTTATATTGAAGTATGACGAACTGCAGGATTATTTATACCAACGAGAGATGAATATATTTACAAAACTGGCTAATAGTATATTTGGTCTGCTGCTTGGAAGGCATTGACAGTGTTGTTTATAAGCTACACTTGACCAGGCCTTACTAAACTTAATTTACCTAAGCACCCAATAATCCAGTAGTCTACCTAACTTGTAATTACTGACGACCAAAACGACAATAAAAAGTCTTAGATATTAAGGAAATGTGCTCTTGTTAGCCGTATATTTAAGTAAAATAAAAGGTCTAATGAACATGGTTATATTACAAACTCAAAGAATGCGCATGTTGACAGTACAACGGAAAAGCGGTTCGTATATGTACACATTAAAACAAAGTCTTAAATCAATGGAAAATGCACTACACGCTCATCAGGAAATATGCTGTTTCCATTAAATATTAATTATTATAATGAAATATAAAGTCTAGGTCATACATTAGTTTTCAGACTTTCCATATACTCTTCTTAACAATCAATATTGTTAATTAGCTTGACTAAGTGTCAAGTCTTACCTTATATGAGGAAGGTGTAAGTCATCCTGAATATCTTCCTTCCTTCTATGAAGTATTCAATTCAAGTCTTTCATTATGGAGCAAAAATGAAAAGCAATCTTATTCCGCGAGAAAAATTCAAAATGATCTATACAAAATCTTGATTATTATTACTATTTAGAATAGTCAGATGTCGAATGTTCTCCTCTACTTTCTCTTTCTTTTTTTCTTTCTCATTCTCTAAGTTTCTATTCCTTTCAGTCAGATTTTCCTCATTGAGAGAAAATCTCTTGTAGAGAGAGAGAGTGTGTGTGTGTGAGTGAGTGAGAAAGAGGGAAAGAGAGAGAGACAGAGAAACAAAAGGATGGAACAGGTATTTCCCTATTTAAGCCTTATTTTTTAAAATGGTAATCTGGACAAAAGTAAAGTAGAAGCAAAAGTAAGAGTATAGAGCTAGCTGTGCCTGAGAAGAAGAAGAAGAAGACGACGAAGAACAGGGTGGATAAGTAACTGGAATAAATCATTATTTCCATCTTAGTTGGGCTAACGTCTCAGTGTGCATTTTTGTTTCCCTTTTTTTTATTTTTATTCTTCAATGGCATAAACACACTTTTTTGTCTTGGGGGAAAAAAAAGCGTAATTTATTACATGATGCATAATTTACTATTTTTATTTCATCTTAGCGAGAAAAATGACACAAGCGAACACACGGGCTTATACACAAACGCGCGCGCGCCCGCGCGAATGCACACGTAGAAATATACAGACAGAAAGAAACACTATCCTGTAGTATTTCTGCTTACTTTTCGTAACTTTTGTTTTATACTCTTGTATCATTCATTCATAATTGCCCAAATGAAGCAACAAAAAACTGTTTACGAACCAACTATTAGATTATTATTTAAACTAACTAGAAGAATGTTTCGCTGAAATTCATTTTATTATTAGAAAAGAATGCCGTCAGTCCCTTCACCCTACATAACGATGGTATTCTCAACCTTAACGGCTATCATGTCAACAACTTTGGGTAAATCCTTTAATGAGAAAACTTAAATGGTAGCATTGCAGCACATATGTAAAATTCAAGGACATAGTTTGTTTTCTCATCGCTTTACATTCCAACTGAAGCTCTGAAGTCTCAGTAGCAGTGATGTTTACTTTTTTAACGCAGTGGGATTGCCAGTTTTATACTCACTCTCCTCTCTTCACCAGGCTTACCACCGGCTGCGTGAGGTTAAGGACTGCGTTTGTCGGAGATTCAACTTGGGACCACGTGGGTGGTTGGCGAGTATTCTCCCACTGAACGATCACAACAATTCCCAGTATGCCTTAAAACTGTATATTCTACAATGACTCTTAAGTTGTTTTCATCCAATTTATCTGACTTACTAATCGACTTTTCCATTCTTTATAGAACTAATAATTCCTCAGACAGCAGAGAATATCCATTAGACTACAGGAAAATAAAAACGTGGTTTAATTGGAGAAATATTTTTATTTCCCACGAAGTCACCAACTTAACCATACGTTCGTGAATGTATAACAAAAAAGGAGTGAGAAAATCCCAGAATTATTTCCGGTCATGGGTAAAAACAAAAATAAATAAACAGGAAGTTCAGACAATAAACATAACTAAACAATAATAATAATAATTTTATCTAAAAATTATTCTGGTTATGCTGGTCACAGCAAAAGTACAGTGTTTAAAAGCACTTTTTAGACATGTTGGTTGGATAGCATTGGTTAGAATTTTCGAAAGTTTCATTAGCTGATCCCCATGTTCTGCATTCAATTGAAGCATTAAAGTTACACAGTAGTTTGTCAGTTTTGCTTTTATTGATTCATCTGAGGCATTTGTCTTCTGATAATACCTATCTGCCTATTTGAGTTCATGTTGTCTTCGTGACACTCTTAAAAGCTTCTTTTCTTGGAACTATCATTTTTAATTAACTTATCTTTTAATCTGACTGTCTGTACAACAGAACTGGATAGAGGTTTTGATAGACACCCATAGATACAACGTATCCAAACGATATGATTACTCTCATGTATTCAACCTACTTCCCTATTTATCTGCTTCGATTCTTTAGAATTCTTCTTTTCTCAACCTTTTGCGGTGTAAAATTCTATCTCGAAGAACGAAAGCAACAGTACAATAGAGAAATTCCTGTTTTTTGTCAAAAGCTTTTGACTCATTCACACTTTATTTTATTCATTTTCTTTTTGATCGTTCGTCTTTGAGAGTTTGTCCACTTTTTTTGAAGTATAACTCTTATGGTGGTTATTACATTCTTTCCCGCTGAGCAGATGTTATATATATATATATACTAGCCTGTCATTTGTCGGATTCGCCATATACGTGGTCGTAAGATGTACAGAAAACTTTGGAAAGTATATGACAATGTAATGGTGCATGTTCTTTGTGTTTAGGTGACGAAAAGCGATTTTGTAATTGAATTGGGCACTGGATATGATGATCGTCTTTAATTTATACAGTTGATTTAAGGAAGACAGTTACTTTTTCTTCCTGGTATTTTGCTTTCTCCTTTTCTTTCTCCTACCCTCATAATTAATATAGGCTGATTTGCTTCGCACAGTGACATCATAATATTTCTCTGCTTACAGAAAAGCCCACCATCAGTATCCTTGTAATATACTGCATTATTATTATTAAATCCTTTCATTCCTATAGGAACACACGGGTTCAGCCGCGCGTCTCCATTGCGTTCGTTTTTCTGCCAACTTTTTCACCCCGCTCCAAGTCTGCTTTCATCTCCTCTTCACATGACCTCCTACAAGTCACCCTTCCACTGACAACCAACTCGACGCCTCCCTTTCGAATTCCACTCGAGCGATGGCTTGTCTAGTGGTGTCACTTGATGGTTTCCTCAGCGTATGGCCAATCCATCTCCATTTCTTCCTGCCTATCTGTTTCACAATCGGTTCCTGGTTGGTTCACTCATTGCCAGAGATCCCACCCTGTTGCTGATCTTTTCTGGCCGGCCATCTGATCTTGAGTGGTATTGAGCGAAGACAACTGCCAATGAAGGTCTGAAGTTTGTTTGAGATGCTCTTTATGACGCGCTGGCCAAGTCTCTGATCCATATGTAAAGTAGCACTGGCTTCACATGGGAGTTGAAAATCCAGATCTTTTTTCTGATGCTGAGTGCTGTTGACCCCCACACAGACTTTAGACTAATAAAAGCTTTTCTCGCTTTTCCGATTCTTGCTTTGATATTCTCGTCACTTCCGTCTGTAGTTGAAACGATGCTTTCCAGGTAGGTAAATGAGATTGTTTCTTTCAGGGTCCTTCCATTTATGCTGATTGCTATCTGCTGTTGTTGGTGGTGTTGTTGGCCAGGAATCTTCATCACCTCTGTTTCATCTATGTTCACCTGAAGTCATATCTTCTCCGGATGCTTCTTCCGCCAACTTGTTGCTTTTCACTTGCATATCTTTCAATTTGTGAGAAATCAGACATGTATCATTGGCGAAGTCCAGATCCTCCAAGTTTTTTGTGTCAGTCCATTTTATGCCTGTTTCCCCATTACTGATATAATTATTGTTGGTTTTCGGCTTCAGGATTATTATTTGATATTCTCCTCTCCGTTTTTCCTCAGAGCACATGTAAATAACCTTATTTAAAACATTCAAACGGTTAAAAGGGAAGCTACGCCTTACAATAATTATTCTCTACATATTTTTGCCTCTTAACAACCTTCAATTATCTCGTGCATAGATATCTACCGCTTCATAATTTTCTTTCGACTGATTATTCACCTTATTTCCAAGAAGACCCGGTGTAATTGAAATAGAGTTGTAGAATTACGCCATTTGAACAGTGACCACCGAATCGATCGCTATTAGCGTGATAGCGTTGAACAAGACAGGAATTTAAAGTATCGAACCGCATTCTGCTATGAATTCAATATTTAGGCTAAGAATAATGGATGATTAAATACGCATTACTTGTGCCACTATAACCGAAAGTTATCACTTCCTTCGAAGTGACCACTCAGGTGACCACTAGCAGTAAGCGCGAAGCCCAGGTCTAGGACTTCCCTCTAATTGCCTCCAACCATCTAATAACATTGAGAATATTTTCGTCCCATTTTTCAATTTTCTCTTATCCCCCTTTCCCTTATCTGCATCTTTTATTAACTTTTGATAACGAAATCTAATGGTACTGACAAGATTTTTAAAGAAATGACAAAAACGTTAAATGAATTCTACGACTCGCTAATATCTCGATTACTTCATGTAGATACATTCAATTTGAGGCTAATATTTCCACAGATTCTTCCAACAAAGGTGTACTTTCCGTCTTCACTTATTATTCTCTTTTACAGTCACACTATTTCAACGACTTAAAACACAACACAGTTTCATGCACAACTTTTAGGGTTAATTCGTTTGGTTTGATGTGTTTCTTTTGTTATACTGCTCAGTGAAAATGAGTATGATTGATAGAGTTGCTTAAACTGTGTCACTCCATTTTGCCTACATTAAATTTAAGTACCCTGGGATAGTGTTCAATAACCAACTATCGTATTCTTTTATGTTTAGTTCACTTGCTGATATAAAACTGATGGTGAAAAAGAAAAACAACAGCGGCAAACTGGATACACAGTTTGATAGGCGGTAACACTGCTTAGCAGTTAAACAGGTAATTGTATTGATAAAAGAAAAAGAAAACTGAATTCACACAGGAAATGCTTTGGTAAACCTTACTCTTATCAAGGGTAACAAGCATTTGGTAGTGTACCGATTCTATAAAATGACTGAAAGTTTCCATACATCCATCATGCTTAAAGTGTAAACGACAGAATGCTAATATTTTCTCTTACTTGAGACTATTTCGGCTGAAACCATTAAAACGGAATGCTTTTGCTCGTGTGTGTGTTTGTTGGTGATTTCTGCACAATTTCTGTGATCATTTTATTCTCACTGCTTATTAGTGGAATAAGTTTCTTTTATTTTCGCCACTCTTAGATATTGTGAAAAGTGATAACGTATCTATGAGATCACTTTTTTAAGAAATAACTTTACTCGTAAGTCCATATGAGTAGTTACAGGGTACTGAGTTCCACTAAAATTCAGCTTAAAAGTTGTTTTATTCACAGTACTGTGAAGCCCAGTAGCTGGCACTGAAAATAAGGGAATCCAAATAGAAAAATATGTGAACTACCTAGGAGAAATATGTATTTATAGATCATCAGAGTTTTAGGGATTCAGATGAGTTTGAATTCAGTTATCAGATTTCCTAATGAACCAACACCAGTTATGGAAATTATATATATATGGCTCAATGGTCTACGAGCTCGCCTTGTAACCAGAAGGTCCTGGGTTCAAATCCGGTGGGTGCGTACTGCTGAGGAGTCCCAAACTAGGACGAAACGGCTGTCCAGTACTCCCAGGTTTTCCAGTGGTTCTCTAACTGATGTCAGCTCATGATTAAATCCTCCATGCAATCAAACAAAATCCCTACAAAAACCAATACTTGAAAATATATATATATATAGAGAGAGAGAGATCAGTGGTTGAAATTAAGTCAGTCAGTGTTCTTATTCACTTCAGAGTCTATACAGTTTGCTACCTGTGAATTCTCAGGAGGATAGTCTCTTACTGACAAATCAGAAAAATTAGTCACCAGTCCTATATTATTCATATTGTGCTTATTCAGCTGGGAAAACCCATTTGGTATTAAATGCTTACTTCACCAATTCAGTAACAGTTGATACCAGTCGAGAAAATCAACCATAGTTAGTTACTAGTAAAAAATGGTGATTGTTGATGAGTTTCATTCATCCATGGTTAGCTCTAATATCTGACCATATAAATGATCAAGACTATATCACTCTGCCAGATAAAACAGCAGTATTGAAGTTTCTTTCCCCACTCTCCTCTACTTTTTTATTTTCAAGTGAAAACTTGTTTGTCTATTGGTCTAAGCGTATCAATTTATAGTTCCCTATCGACTTATTTCTTTGGTTAATCTTTGTTTACTTAATAACCACGTAGTCAGAACCCTTTTTATGACACAGAATAACCCTTGTTACATATCAGTTTCAGTCTTTTAACTTATGTAGTGTGAAATTTAGCTAGAATCCTAGTTAGACGGAAGAAGGCACCAACATTCGTATGAATTTCAAGTTTGTTAGCGGACTGCAATCAGTTAGAGAACCACTGAAAACTGAGCAATACTGGATAGCCACTTCGTCCCAGTTTAGGGCTGTCCAGCAGTACTCACCCATGACTCCATCAGGGATGGACATCAGAGCCTCTAGGTTACTATTCAGCCACATAAAACCAATCAAATCCCCACAGCTAGTACTTCAGAATCCGTGTGAATGTGGGACCTCAATTCAATAGACCTAACAATTGTAACTAGGGAATAAAGTTTATAATCTGTGCGATAATCTGTACTCCTTAACAAGCTAATCATTTAGAAGTCAAATGCTTGCAGTAAATGAATACAACTCACTGCAAAATATGTGAAGCAACTCTGATTAGTCAGTCTATTTATCGTGTAAATATGTGAAAATCAAATGTTTTTTTGACAACAGAATGAAAAATTGTTTCTATACTAATTTTGCTTGGCAAACTTATTTGTGCACGTCCTGCCAGTTCCAGTAGCTGTTTCATATTCATCCTTCAACTTAGAACACAAGGTCATTTCCTTCAACAATAACAATATGGATAAACAACCTACATACACTGCTTGAATATTAAAAAGGAAAGCAGTTAAACCTAAACCCTAATGAAGAACAGCCTATCTGTCATAAAAACTATCCATTCTGTCATAACTAATTATGGGATAAGATTACCAGTAAATGTCAGAAAAGACCACACTCACTTTCAGTGTAATAGTTTGCATTTTTATGACAGTTATGTCTCCTGTAAAAACGAAATAAACTGCTCACTTCCAGTTTGGGATATCTTGTTACCTCTAGGCTGTTTATTGGAGAAACACTGAAACACGTCATTTGCAATAAATGAGCATCGCTCATTTATTAGTGAACAAGGCCAAGGAATGGGTCTCTTAGGGAAATTGTTCGATGGTGTCACCCACCTTAATTAATCATTAAACCCAAATAGGAATTTTTCTTAACACTTAACAGTCATTCTTTAAGGTAATAAAATATATCTCTGAAGCTTTCCCTATAGTTTTAGTTTCCCTTAGAGATTAAACACGCGACATAAATAGCAAAAATGTTTTGGGGGCTGATAGAAATTAAGGTGAATAGCGTAATTCCATACATACAGGGTTTTTAAGTTTTTGACAGTTGAACTTGAGCTTATAGCAATAAATATCCAAATCACAGATGTTATAAATGCTTTAGGAGCTGATTCTGAGTGAATGGGTTAAATCATATAACGAGTTCCTGAATACACAGGAGTTATTTTAAACAGCTTTTACGGTAGATTGTGCACTTCATTTCAGTTGGCTCAATGACTAGATGAAATTCACAAGATATTAAGGAAAAAATGTTTCTAGTAACATATTACTTTTAAACTTCTTGATATTCTCTCGTATTCTGAAGATGATATCGCATGAAACGAAACATACCTGGAAAGATATCCATTTGAAGATATAGAAGAATAACGGCATTAGAAACATTATGCTGAAACTAGAGCCGTATTGTATTGTATTAATACAATAGATACAATCCCTACAGTATAAGCGCTACACTAATCCAAATGAAAAGATAGACAATAGAGAAGGGAATGTCACTGTACTAATGAAAGCAACTCAATAGTTTACTGATGATGTTCAGTTAGTTGAACAGAGATAAATTTTCACTCATATCAATTTCAGTCCAAAGAGACATCAAGCATAATGTAAATTTTTAACTGCGCTTATTGATACAAGAATGAAGGGGATATTGATTTTGCTTTGATTCTCAATTTTGTTTGTTTTATCTCCCTCCTCTACTGATATCACACATCATTTTCATATCTCACCTGTCTAATATTTCTTCAGAAAAAATAACGTTCAATCAACTTTTTATTTTTAGAAAAAAACTAAAAGCAACAAGGATAGTTATGTTTGTACTAGGGGAACATTTAGAATGATCTAAAGTGTCAAATATGGCAGGGTTATCACAATTAATCCTCGATGGGCGGATATGCAATTAAGCAGGGAGCTGAATACATATATATATATATATATATATATATATATATATATATATATGCATTTTCGTTAGCATATATATATATATGTTGTGTGTAAGTGTGAATATCTGTATATAGGTGAGTGGGAAATGAACAGTAATAAAAGACAATGGATAGGTAAATACTACATCCCTGGCTTGAAAAGTAAAAATTTATTAATTTTTGTTTCTAGCCTACTAGCAAGTGAGTAGGCGTACTAGCGCGTATGTCTTCATATGTGTGCATAAATATTATGTTAGATAATACCTGTCATACAGATAGATGTAGTAGTATTCAGCTTTTTTTGAGGTTAACAACAAAACACAAGGACATAAGTGAAATGATGCTTGATAACAGTCAATAGGCGACAGCGAATGAGAACGAGTTGTTAGTTGGCAATTCCTTTTACGTAATCGTAGTAGTAGTAGTAGTAGTAGTAATAGTCGTTATTTTGAGTATTGGTGATGTCTGGCTATGAAGACAATAATATTTTCCTCAGACAGACTATATTAGTAGACAGTTTTGTTTTTTTACACATTGAAAAGGTAAGTATTCATTAATTCATTTGTTCTTTCTTTCTTTCCTACCTTATTGTCATATCTCTAGTCAACTTGAGGGAAATCAACAAGTCATAGAATTTTGAAAAAAATAATCAATGTCTCTTTCCGTGATTTTTTTCTGTTGTGTACTTATTTATTAGACATTGGTTTTCGTGTTCACTGGCTTTCCCTCCTAAAGAATGTATTTACAATAATCCTAACCTCATGGTAGTTTCCTCAATGTTTGTCATATTTATCCTAGTTGGGCGGCTGATAGATATTCCCAAGTGGTGGTAGTCAAATTAGAGGATAGTGTTCGTTGGGCGGATTGAGAGAAGACGACTCTACATAGCATGATACATAATCAGTTGGAAAGGAAAGAAATGATTTTAAATAAGTGATGCAAAGTTGGTCACGACCAAATAAGTATAAGGATTTGAATACAAAGATGGTCAGATTCCTTGGTTTTTTCCCCTTCTACATCCCTCATCCTATAACTGGTTGGCCTACTTATCAACGTTACTAAAAGGGGAATTGGTTTCTGTGCATCATTGTCATGACAATAGCTTCTTATTACTTTAATCATTTATCTGTGGTAAGGTTTCTGCGAAGAGAGATAGACAGATATAAATAAAGTGTTAAGAAATAGCGAAAATGTATCACAGTTCCATCTGTCATACTTCAACTGATATAATCAGTGAGGAAATAAACATCTCTGGAAAGAATGCAATACATGGTTATATCATACATGCCGATGTAATTGACTCTCGAATTCTGTGGTGTCAACTGTACAAACAGTTTGGCATTCAGCAACCGTAACTGCTTTCACCAAATGGTGACCTTTTTTTCCCTTCACGTTCCTCATTGGAACAAGCTAGTGGCTTGAAGTTTCTGTAGCAGTGTTTAATTTTACAGGATGGGGTTGCTAGCCTCATGCCCAACCTCTCCTCTTTGCCAGCATTATTTCTGGCTTACCGAGGTAAAGTAGTGCGTCGGCTGGGAATTGAACCCCAGACCATGTGCATGGTCGGCGAGCATCCTAACCGCTATGCCATCGACGCACTAAATGGTGACCATACATCAATCTAATTCTTTCGAAAGCTCCCTTCATCCTGAATCTTACTTTTAGGCGATTGAGTGAATTTCACAAATCACTAGTGCATACATAGTCAATTAGTTTACTTGAATAGCAAGTCCATTTGACATATATAAGTAAAATGACCAACAAACCCTCGTTGTCACTAAGATACAAGGTCAATTTTACACTTGAAACTGCTGTTTCTAAGGTAACCCTCTTCATTTAGTCTAACAAAGGAGAAAAAAAATTTTCCCCAATAGTAATTATTAGGACAAGTCAGGTGTAAAACTGAAAAAAAAGGTTTATTTTCTACTGCTCATTCTTTATCAACTTATTCTGTAGCGATATGAACAAGAATTTGATAAAGACTGAAGGGGAAGTTTATCAGTAAAGAATAAATGATTTTTTTAAATTGTTTCTCTGACTTCATTTTATTCCTCTCTCCTACTAACTCTACTCCACTTGAGGCTATTCATTTGAATGATTAGTGAATTCATGCATATTCATAGCATACATTAATACACTATGATAATATATGCATATAATTAGTCATTTATCCATCTCAGGTAGTAAATAGAGTATATGAAGTCAGGAATATTAGTAATATTAATAGTAGTATTAGCAGTATTACTATTATAAATGTCAAAAACAAACAAACAGATTGAAATTTCCTCTTGAAAAATGGATATGATCAATCTGTTTACTTTTGATGAGTTCACAGAAATTGTAATTTGTGTTTGTGTGCTTGCAACATGCTGTTGTTGTTGTTGTTGAAGTGAAAGTTATTTAAGTGAGTAGATCGATGGAGAGATAAATAAAATGCTCTGTAGTGTATACCTCATCCTCCGTTTCCAACTCTACTACTCTTATTTCTCCTTTCCTCTGACTCTCTCTCTCTCTCTCTCCCGCTGTCTCTGTCTCTCTAGAACCCCTTTACATTTTCTGTATCTCTGCCCTGTAAAAATCATCTTACTTGCTTATTCCTGTTTGTTTTCTTTCACTGACATCGTTTCTAGCATACATTCGTGTTTATGTCAAAACAGAAGGAATGATATTATGTACAGAATGAGAGAGGGAAGACAATATATAGGAGCTTTAAAAATTAATAATAATAATAACAATAACAGACAGTGAAGAAGAGAAGAAAGGAAAAGCAAATAACAGTAGAGGGTGAAAAGGTTCGGACAAATATAAGTCAACTACTACAATAATAGCAACAATAGGTGCTACTACTACTACTACTACTACTAATCCTTCTACCACTATGATGACGACAATGACGACTTCCAACAGTACAGCCAGATATTTCATTTTGTAAAATTATCACTTCCCTTATTTTCGAGTATGTGTTAAATTCCCGCCATCGGATTTCTCCGAAACTGTTGTTTACCCCATATGAATTGCTAAACTACTAAATCTGAAACTGTCAAAATAAAGGGAATTAATGAAGATGAAATTAGTTAATTTCACTGTTTTAACAGTGGATTTGTTGATGATAATTTAAAAAAAACTTGAGGTGTTCAGATGAAAACGATTTTTCTTACCAGTCTTTGTTTTAGAAGAGCATCGTTTCCTTTCCTCTCCATTAATATCTCTTTTCGATTTCAGCTTACCTTACTCGACTTTTTCTTCCTACTCTTCTTCTCTCTCTCTCTCTCCCCTACAGTCTCTACCTATCTACCTTTATTTTTGTCCTGTTCCTGTTTTCTTTTTTGTTGTTGTTCTCTTCTAACTTTTAAATTTAATCACATCATTACTAATGAAAAAGAGCAAAACAAAAGGAAACTAAAGGGTAAAGAAAATCAACCAATTCGTTGAACAGCAAATTCCAAGTTTATTTCTTCTTTTTTTTTATTTTCTGTTCTCTAAGAGAACAAGTGAAACTAATCAACACTTAATATCAAATAGAAAATGACATTACATCACTAAATATGTCGCCCACTAACTGCCTTTCTCCTTCTCTCTCTCTCTCTCGCTCTCTTGCTACCACTTCTTCATTCGCCATTCCTAAAGTCTAGGTTACCTTTGCTCATTGGCCTATGTATGTATGTATGTTTGTACGTATGCTAGATTATCTTTATTTTTATTGCTCCTTTGTTTCATTATTCCTGAAATGTTAATGTCATCTAAATGTTACATGGTAGATTTCTTTTTTTTTTCTCTGTTTTTCATATCCTTTTCCTTTCAAGGGAATCGTTACTTGTCAATATTGCCATCATTTTCATTAAGTTTTCCTTACATTTAAAAAGTTTTAAGATAAAAAAAGGACTGAAAACTTTGGACATAATATAGTATATGTGTATGTGTGATGAAGGGAAGAGTCAATGTGTATGTTGTTTGTTTTTTTTCCCCTACTCAGTAAGAAACATATCGAATGAATTGTAGATCAATCAAAAGTTTTTTTAAAAACAAAAAAAACAACAACACAACAACTAGAAAATCCAGTAGAGACCAACTATTATCAAATTTGGGTGTTATTCATTCTATTGATGTAAAGATTGCCAGAAAATGTGCAATTTTTAAAGAAAAATAGGACACTGACAACACTGATTTATTAGTTCATTAATAATAGTTAACTTCTCAATGAGGTGTATTAATATGCACTGCTAAACGCTGTACACCAAACTAATATAAAATCACTTAATTTCATAGAAAGTATTACCAACATATTGATGCGAAGCTTTCAGCTTGCTTTCCCTCCTTCGCGCGTAATAAATTCTCCAAAGTATTAAGAAATAGTAATAACTGCGTAAAGATTTCAAAAAGAGACTACATCATCATATCCTTGTGCGGGCTGAGTTTCATCACTATAGAACTCTGCACAAAACTGCACAAGTTAATTAAATTAGCCACAATTCATATATCCCATGAAAGGGAGAGCAATGTCGATAAAAGAAATTCAAAACCACCAGGAAATCACCAGGAATGTGCGTGAGAACCAATAATAGCATAGAGGAACATCAGAATTTAATCAATGTAGCGAATTATAGAGAGTGATTCGATGTCAGTCACTGACAATGATTTTGAGTCCTACCACCAATAGTCTCCAGACCTTTGTTCTTAGCATCCTGATGAGAGTAATCAAGCAGTCAACACATTGTTAATTATCCGGCCCAAACCAACTGTCTAAGACTACATAGATTGTTTCCAGGTTTCGGTGTGACCACCCCTTAATTCTTTCCAATGGAATTTAATTTCAGCTAACATTGAGCGTTGCGGAAGTCGATGGCATAGCATAAGCAACACTTATCGTAGACATCTCATTGGGTGCATCTGCCTTCATATCGACTCACTTACCCTCCTTACCTAACACTTCACTCTTAACCTCAATATTGTAAACCATATTATACCACTTAACACGGTTGACAGGCTGCAGAACTAAAACAAAACACATACATATAGTCTCTCTCTCTTTCTATATATATAATATTTTCAAAAAACATTCAGTGTTCTTTAAATATAAACTCCACTAACTTTCTGAAAAAATGAACGATTTTCAGTACAGAGCCGTTTTTCAAGTGTATAAATAAAAGACATAAAATAGACTAATGTTTTTTAATGTTACTTTGATTTACCAGCGTTTCACTTATTTATTCATCGACATTCCTTTAATTTCACTTAAAGTAACAAATTCTGATATGTTATATACTGCTCAATGTGTAATGTATTTCTTTTCACTTGCTTAGGAAATTGCGTGACTGTTATAGTCTGGTTCATCGACATTTTAGCATAGAATAAATGCTTGAATAAAATGGGCATGGAGTGAAAAAGATAGTAGGAAAGACATAGAGAGCGCGCGCGAGAGAGGGAGTAAGGGTTGGAATAGAGAGGTAGTGGTGACGCGACATGGAGACAAGTACATATTATTTTGTACAAAGGAAGAACAATAGCAGTTAAAATCAAAAGAATGAAAAGCCCAAGATACAGCATATATATATATATATATATATATATAGGACAAGACTACGGCAGTACATTTTTATGTCGAATTAAAGAAACTGTTGTTTTGTTTTTACATTTTAATGTGACTTCTAATATAACTATTTTTCGCGTGTAATTAATGTTACTTTTTAAAAGCAATGTGCTAAGCAGAAAACTTGGCTTTCTTTCTCCTAACGTTTTTTTTTCTAAGTTGAAAACCAGAGTTACATGTATTAGATACTTTGAGTCACGCAATCTGAATGAAGTAAATCTAAAAAAGAAAAATATTTTTAGTGAAAATTATTTTAAAATTAATTATATGAGTCGGTGTGCTGTACGCTCTAGATGGTACACGAAATCCAATAGGGGGTGGGGAAGAAGAAAAAGGTGTGAGTTACACTCGATCTATCATTGGTCTATTCTGAGACAAAATGTATCTAAGAGGTAAATGGCACACCCAAATAATTAAGTTGTAATTGTTGTGTCCAAATTTAAGTGAAACATGATGGAAGATTTATCTCGACAGACTAATAAAGTGATAAATGCCTACCATCAATGTTAGTCTGTTTGAATAGTCTATGAGACTAAGTGCCAATCTTAGTCCTTCACAGAGTATAGACAAATCATTGAGTGTTAGTTTGGTACTGCATAATACCTACATATGAGAGCTTATGAGTGATTAGTAACACTATATCAATATCCCTAGTCAGTCAACCTTCTATTTTCATTTCTTAGCTTAGACGCCTCAAAGCTTTGGTGCTTTACAATTAACCCCACCTAAATTTAGCTACCTAATAAAGCCATACAAGTACAAATTAGCTGGAGAGTTGTCTATTCAGTTTCCCACTAAATAAGGATATTTCGTAGAGCACACATTACTATGGTGTCAGTACCTAGTTGACGTCTCTAGCGCAATTTACTGCCCACAATCTTTCATTGGAAGCGATTCAGTCAATTTTATCCAGGCGATGTAAGTTATTAGTGGTTTCTTATACCTCTGTTCACCTTGAATTGTCTTCTGAGATTTCATTTTCAAACATTCTAGTGTCACGTGGCATATAAATCACCACTAACATATCAGTGCTTCATTGTAAAGTCTGCATGACTAAACAATGCAGGTCATGTTTAAAGTTGGATTTAATAGGTCAAGCAGATTGGTTCAGAGCACTTGAAATCTCTTTCTAGCTAGTCTTACAGTAGTAATTTCAGTTAAACAGTTGAATTCAGAAACCAGACTAAGTCATTCTACTGACTAATGTTAATGACGCGTTTGAATACAGATACGCAATGCTTAACATTTAAATATATACGAAATATAACGATGATTCATTTCACAATCAGTGGTATTAATGACTTCGAGAAACTGTTAATATTCAAATCCCTTATTAATTCTTATCACCTGGTCATATCAGTATTACTCTATCAGTTAACCTATCTTACAAGTCTGGAATCCATCGATAACCACTTGATAAATAAGTAGACTAAGTAATGGTTGCGTACTTGGAGAAATTTGAAATTTCAGTCTTTCAGTTTGATGTCGGAGTGTTTAGAAACGACAAAGGATGATACGATCTCAGTCATATTCTGTTTGATCTGTAGATCTGTAAACTACTGGGCGTTGTTGAAACTGTTTAGGGTGGAATTATTGGTGAACTATGAGTGATATTAAATTTACCCATCACTGAAATATATATATATATATATATATATAAGTCTTTTTATGTAATCCTGTACTAGGCTGTTAGTTTATATCAATGAAACGACAGTTTTTTTAACCTCTTATAACAGCCATCAGCGGAAATTCTAGTAATAATGCAACTCAGTTGTTTGATATAAACATCCGCATCTTCATTAGGCTGTGCATCATAGTAGAATGAGGCACTTAGAAAAGATCTTGAATTCTGGAGAATGTTTGAATATGAAGCACTCAGTTCAAATGATTTCACATTCACGTCTTATGAAGCAGTGGATGAATGCAAAGTCAACAGTGTATTTATGTTTCACTTATGGAGGATTAGAATTCAGTTGAACTACCTAGGGATTATGAAAAATTGAAAATAATCTATAGGGTCACAAACAAATACAAGTTAATTAATGTATTTACTAGAACAGGATATATTTTATAATCTATGGATACTTTCAGATTGTTCAATGGGTTTTCAGTGGCATTAAAACTACTCACATCAATGCCGTTTAGTTTAGTTTAGTTAATTTCACAAGAAATAATTTTCTTCTGACTGAATTTTGGATGCAAACTTTGTAAATGAAGACACTTTAGTCTCTATCTGTTTTTCTCTGTTAACTGATATCCTGTAACTCTATTTCATGTCACAGTAATTAATTGACTTTTTAGTGACAGCAAATGTGTTTAGTTCAGTGTACTTGGTCTACTGAGACCCAAGAAAGTAATTTTTAAAAATTAGTTGTTATGAACGCTATGACTACGTCATCAGGGGGAATACTCAGTTATAATAATGCAGTTACATTATAATCAGATATGTGTTGTCGGGATCTAGTCTCCTTCGTACAATTACATGTATGTTACCAACGTATATCATACCAGTGATGCCTTAGACGGTTCATAAGGAGATATTAGAAGAGAATAACAATGAATCGACGATGTCCATCTTCTCTTGAAGGATGTCATTTCATTCAGTAGTTGACTCATTTGAACCTTTGCGCACATTTCCACCATTTGTGCCGCCTATTTTGAATGTTTTTTCTATTCACTTTATTGTTTCCCTAATCATCACCAATTTACGAAAGTATATATACATATACAAACCGCTATTTAATTAAAATGCTTTCCCTACCTCATTATCATGAAAAGCGCACAAATAATTGCGGTTAAAATAAAACCAAAGACAATTTATCCTCAATGGAATTTTATACAAAATTTTCTTTTGCAAAAATACATAAGAAAAAGGTAATGGAGAAAATTCTTAAGATGAAAATGAAAAAAATCACATGAAGAATGATGCCGAAAATCGTCTCGACACAATAATCATAAAGTTAATAGTGAAGAAAACGTGGAAGCATCGTCACTCTCTATCGCAAGTATACACAAGTACATTATAAGGTAGGACCAAAATGAGATGAACGAGAATTATCAAGACAAAGATTAACAAATTTGCAAATTACAAATAAATGGAGATTAGGAGAAAGTAAGAGGAGGTTAAGAGAATGGGAGTGAGAGGGGGTATAGGCTAGAGAATGAAGTTGAAAAACTGAAACTTCTTTCTACAAGTGATAATTATTTTTAGGAGATTTGTGGTTAATTGATTCAATGGACTCCCTTAGGCTGTACCCTTCATATATACTAGCGCATTTCTTTTCGTAGTTCTAGTGATATTATCCTTCCGTATGCTGGGTTCTTACTACAAAACAAGGTGATTATGAGTGCTTTTGTATTCTTCTACTTTTAGACAGACTTGGATTTTCAAGTCTGACTGACATCCGTACAGGAGGTTATCCAGTTGGCCTGTAAATCAGCTGACTCGTTAATAACTTGCGTTAAATAATGTTTGTCGACAAAGTGTATATATATATATATATATGATTAGCAAATGCTTATTACACTATATCAACCTTATAATTGTCTTTTTTTATCCAAAATTTATGTATTTCAAAGGCAAGCCAATTCAGTGTTGGGTACCACAAGAGTTTACAAAATCCTGGAGGAATATGCTGAAAATTTATGCTGGGTATCAAATACATACTTCTTGTTACCTAATGAAGAGATACCAACAGATCAAGTGGATTATGAAAAAGTTAAATTTATTGGCTATTATCAATGGGTTGCTATAGTCTTAGCTGGTCAAGCTATGATGGCATGGGTACCACACTTACTCTGGCGTGTTGGTTCAAGACGTTTACCTCTATTATTAAAATCAGCCAAAGAAGCTGCTATACCTGATCGTGAATTGCGACTCAAGGCTGTTTCATGTTTAGTTGCAACACTAGAAGAACAAGCTGAATCACAGTCAAGATTTAGACGAATAAAATCAATTGTAAATCGATGTCTATGCGGTGTC
The DNA here is from genome assembly GCA_944472135.2 of Trichobilharzia regenti. Taxonomy (NCBI): domain Eukaryota; kingdom Metazoa; phylum Platyhelminthes; class Trematoda; order Strigeidida; family Schistosomatidae; genus Trichobilharzia; species Trichobilharzia regenti. The sequence goes on along the minus strand of OX235270.1, from coordinate 87,799,857 downwards.
ACACCGAATGCTCGTCTAACTATGCTCTTCTTATTTGTACGAGCATTATTTGTAGCTAATTCAGTTGGACAGATTTATCTAATGAAACGCTTTACCGGTTTTAATAGTACTGTATTTGGTCTACGATTATTACAAGATTTATCTTCTGGAATTGAATGGGAACGAACTGGACATTTTCCCCGTGTCACATATTGCACAATAAAAGTTCGTAAAATGGGTCAAACTAAACCTGCAAGGTGAGTAGCACAATTTCCGTTTTATTTATATCTATAATTAATAGCAATCGTCTTTCTATTTATCCATGCATTATAATGCGATAATGTCATTTTTCTATAAAAAAAAAACAGTTTAGTTGACTGTATAAGACATCCAGCCAGGCTACTCAAATACACTATAGTAAATGTATCGAAATTCTAATTTACTAATAATGACTCAGCGTCATACCTTGTAGCAGATTTCCCCCTTGTAATCCAAGTGTCTTCCATCTTTATATATATGTGATGTTGGAAACTGAATTACTTGATTGATGCATAGATTATTCACATTGTCCTGAAAATCGATAGTCGAAAGCATTTGTATAATCATTCGTTTAAAGAGAGCCACTAAACAAAATGGAAAGCGCAAATAGAGTCGATATTATCTGTATTTAAATGCGTGGGTGTTGGGTACTGATTTACACTTCAGTTAATCAGTCTCCCCATAAGTACTTGAGAAAGCTTTTTTTAAGTTAATTCAATAAACCAATGTGTTTTCTACTCTCTGTTTTTTCTTCTTCCTTTTTATTATTATTGTTATTATTATTATTATTACTTTGAAGCTGTAGTCATTAATTTGGGCGAAATGAAATAGACTTAGAAATTCTTTTAAATGATGTTTAATGGGAAACGTTTTTACTTACGATAAATTTTAAATATGTATGGCATTGTGGTACGCTATCCATGTTATAGGTATTTTTGTTCAAATGGATTACGTTGTATTTGATCCATCAGTCAATATACTGATTATCATTATCAGACAAACTATATTGAACTAGTAGTTACCTCTATAATTTATCATTGTTTATTTCATTCCTTTGCGTTCCGAGTGGCATACAGAGTTTCAACAACACATCTCCAATTTGTTCTATTCTCTGCTGTCCTCTCCAGCTGCCATAATCTCTCATCTCCTCCAACTCATTATGAAGCCAGACAGTTAAGGTGGCAGCTGTTGATAAAAGCTTGTAACTTGTTCGGAATTGCACTTGGAAATGACACACAGTGCAAGTTTCTGACCTACAGACAAGCCCTAACTGACTGACTGACTGACTGACTTCACATTTGTGTTAAACAGAATCCGAACATTGTTGTTTATGCTGACTGAGTTAATGCAGAAGATATCCAAACTGGTTTCAGGTTGATGAAGGCATATGTATCTCACCTTTCTGATCCTGACTGACTGGCTTTGACATCTTCATTCGTGCTGTGTGACTGTGGTTGAGACTGTGCTTCCTGACTGGGTAAGTGAAGGCAGGAACTAAGCTTTGTCAAATCTCTCACTTTGATAGTGATCGGCGCTGGTTGTTGTTGTCGCTGTTGTTGGTGGTAGTGGTGGTGGTGGTGGTGGTGGTGATGTTTGGTTACCTTCATCACCTCCATCTCCCATGAGTTCACCTGGAGTACTGTCTTCGCTGCCAGCCAGCCTCTTATGAGAGTTTGTTAGTTTTCACCAGCAAGTCTTCGAGTTTGTGTGACATTAGACATGTATCATGCACACGCGAAATCCAGATGTTCTAGAGTCTTCGTATCGGTCAGTGCAGCATATTCCTGTCTCCTCACTCCCTGTGCACAGTCTGATGCATAATCCAGTCCACCACAATTAGGAATATCATTGTGGGTGGTAATATGCAGCCAGCCCTGTCTTACCCTTGTATTCACTTCGAAGTGGCGCTTGGCTGAGTTCTCCTGTGTGTATCACCTGACACGCAACATTGTCATATAGTCAGCTGTTGACTGAGGTTGATAGAAACTTGAGCACTGCACACAGTGGTGTCCAAGAAGTTTTCAAATTACTTCGTGGTCAACGCTGTCCGTCGAAGGCCTTTTCGAAGTCGATGAAGTTGAAGTGGAGACAATTTTGACAATCATTCTATGCTTAGTTCAGTGAGGACGATGCGTAGAGCTGCAATTCAATCAGCACACGATTCGGATTTTCTGAATTCAGCCAGCTTGTTGTGGTCGGTGGGGTGGAGTTCTGTATCCAGTGCATCTCATTTTTTCTCTAGATGTGCGCGACTTAGTAGTTTACTTTGCGTGCACACGAGCATTGTTCTACACCAGTTCTTGCAGAGTGAGGCGTATGTCGTCCTTCTTTTTGTTGGTTTGACAAGGTAGCCTGTCCTCCTTCCAATCAGTCTGTAGACATCTTTCCTTCCTTCCAAACCTTCTGCAATGATGGCGTGAGAATGTCTGTCTTAGTCCGTGGGTTTGTTTTCAGTGCTTTGGAGTAGAGGGTAATTCTGTGTGGCCGTGTTGCCTTCCCGGTTGGCCTTCAGTAGCTTTATCACATTCGAGATTTCTTCTTTCGTTGAAGGATTTGTGTCCACTGACAGACAGTTCTGTGTGTGTTGTTGTTATTGTTGTTGGTGATGGTGATGGTGGTATTTCTGGATGAGGTGCAGGTGATGGTCTATTCAAGAGTCCTTGAAGTGATCAACACACTGTTTTATCTTTTTCTCCTCCTTGGTAACCAGGTTCCTCTAAACATCTTTTATACTTTTTACCTGCGTTTATCTTGTACCGGGTAGATATCATTTTATCTGATATAGTGTTCTGGGGTCTCTTTTAACTGAGGCTATTTTTGCTGGAAGCTAATAGAAGTTCAGTTGAAGTGGTGTTATTCATTTGTACGCCGTGGATTTGTTAGTCTTACATCCAACCTTCCCTCTCTATGAGTCTTACTATCGCCTGAGAGAAGTGTAGAAATGCGTCCGCTGGGGATCAAACCCTGGGCCACTTTGGTGGTTGACGAGCATGTCTACCCTTTTAGTCTGTGTAACCTCAGACTATAATATAACCAAGCCATAATATGTTAATAGTATGTTTTAATGCATCCTTTACTGATTTCAATGAAACTACCAACACCTACCCCAGATAACTCGTATAAGTGTCTTGCATCATTCGATAATTTTTTTCTCTCTCTTTCTATCTCTGTCTTTCGCTTTCTCAAGAAGACTGGTTTTATTTTTAACTGTGTTTCTTAATTTTTGAATCAGTGGTACAAAATCTATATACTTTACACAAAAAACCTTGTCATCAATGTCGCTTCCAGATTACCCAATGATTGACTTTCTAATATATATATATATACGATAAGTACAAATCAGGTATGTGAATGTGATATCTAATTTCTCTTTGTATACTTTACAGTTTGAAAAATGAAATATGCTTCAAGGTCATTAAGGGAATAAGCAGTTCATACTCAAATAAGAAGGGATTGTTTCTTTTTATTTTTAGGGGTGAGGGTAAGGGTGGGTGGGTTGGAGAGCCACTGTGTATGTGTATGTGTATGTGCAGGGTACAAAAAAGGAGGAATAATTCATTCAGAAAAATTTCACCTTAAAATTCAGTACATTATCTTCCTACAAATCTATAGAAAAATGAAAATAAATTAGCTTATAGAGTTCTCAAAATATATAGATATATTCTTCTTTAAATTTCTTCTTTTTTTATCTCCTTCAACAACAAAAAAGATAAACATCTTATGTGTGTGCTTCCCCTACCCGCAGACACACATCTTCGTTTATATTCTGACTACATTGACTGACTATAGAAGACAAAAAGAATTTGTACTAAGTGTGTATCAATAAATTTAAGCCACCGGCCGAGAAGCAAAGCCCAAGCAGAAAGAAATAAACACACAGACTGTTTAACAAACAACTGATATATATATTCAGGATTATTGTATCAAAAGAAAACCAGGACTTATTTCTGCCATGACCTTGACAGTATCTTGCTGTAAGATTAAGGACTTGATCCTACAAAATGATATATATATATATATATATCTTTATATGAGGAGGGATCAAGTGCTATGAAATTTGTACTTTCTTCAATGACTATTCAAGGTCAGTGAAGGTCATTTCTTCTAGAATAAATACTTTGTAAGAAGGAAATAAGAAAGAATCTTTGATATGATCTTCTATGGGGGGGTGGGAGTTTGAGACATACTTTTGCAACTGATTGTAACTAACATTTCTAATTATAAGAGAAGAGAGAGAGTTATTTAAAAAGTGAGTACTCGGTAATGTTATCAGCACTAAATAAACTAGATAAAATTGGGTATAGTTCTACTTTTTTTTCCAGAAATTAAGTTAATACCCAGTTCTTATTACTCACAGAGTTTCACCTCGTAGATTTTCCGACATAGGATTATAGTGGGGAGCTGTTAGCAGTGGTCACACCGAAACCTGGAAACAATCTATGTAGTCTTAGACAGTTGGTTTGGGCCGGATAATTAACAATGTGTTGACTGCTTGATTACTCTCATCAGGATGCTAAGAACTTTCTATGAAATTAAGTGATTTTATATTAGTTTGGTGTACAGCGTTTAGCAGTGCATATTAATACACCTCATCGAGAAGTTAACTATTATTAATGAACTAATAAATCAGTGTTTTGTGTAAGGTTCTGTCATTCAGTCTTGAATTTTCACTGATTAGTTCTAGGAATTGCTATCTTTCGATTAGAGAGACGAGAGTGTGTTCAGCTTACGCGATGACCCCCAGGTTCTAAATCACTGGATCCAGAATACTGTCTATCAGAGTTGCAATAGTGTTTATACACTGTATCTTAGCTTACATGGATTCTGTGAATGATGTCGTTTAACAGGAATGATTTTCCCCCTTTTTTAGAGATTATGTTCTGCTGGACTGTAGAGTAGACGGTAGGCTTCTCAAGTCCTTCACTTAGATTATATTCATCAACCCAGGAAACAGCTCGAATAAATTAGCGATTTAACATAAACCTTAACATGTTTTCAAAACTGTCCTTTTTGTTTGTCATATCAGGAAAAGTTTTATCATCAGACAATCGTCTATTACACAATATCGTGATAAAGAAGACTTAGAATTCTTTTTTTGTCTATCATACGAATAAATCTGTTGACTGAACAAAGCATTTTTCCGAATTCCAGATATAAAGCACGAAGAGATTACGCAATAGTCTTGACATCAACCTTCTGAAGGCGTTTGTATTTTATCCCTGTTTCTTTTTCTCACATATATTTAAGTACCTGAGACAGCCTAGCTATAATTTCTGCTCATTCATTAGCATAGACCATGCTTATTTACCCTTAATCTAATCACGTATATTGTAGGCGAGAGTTTATATAACCATTCATCGGTCTTTCAGGTTACGCGTCAGTGTTCCTGGGACATACATGCTTAAATTATATTTAAAAATCCTGCTAAATTCTGTCAGCTTTGGTATTTGTCAGTGTCTGAGGTTTTTGTTCATGTCATACAGTTCAGTCTGCAAATTCTAGTTGACCGGGCAGTAAACATATTTATTATTTTATATCAAAGAGAAACATATCGGTCAGTAGAAGGAAAGGAATTACAACTTACACTACATAGTGAAGTATAAAGTTGGCAATAAGGGGAATGAGAAAAGACATGATTCACTTTTTTCACTATCTCGAAATCTTCCTACGCTTCAATTTAAACTTCAACTGTTTAAAAAAACATCCCGAAACTAACTAACTGCCTTATTATTATTAGTAGTAGTACAGAGGCAATGTGAACTTTTGAGGCAAACTTTAAAAAATTTCTGACCGAAATTTTAAACTTCTTGTTCTCTCTATGTCTCTCATCTCTGTCTGTATTCATCAAAAAATAATTCACTAACTGACAGCAGATCAAATTATCTCTTTAATTTTTTCCCCTAATTAGTTTTAAACAACTATTTAAGTTGCCTGTCAACATATTACACAGACTAGTTAATTAGTAGATATGCCTAACTAATAACTAGTAGACGAATTATTACTATAACTATTATTATTATTATTATTATTATCAGAAGTAGTAATGCTAGAAAGTTATCTAATATTTTCATCGAATTTACTTGTCTCATGAAAAATGTAGTCATTATATTCTTGCACAATGTGGAAAAATTTCAGTCCACTGGACATCTATTTATTTAGGCGTAGGCGATTTTGCGTGTATACCTGTATGATCGTATGTGTGTTTGCAGATGTCTCAGTGTCGACTTAACTGTCAGTAATATTATTAAAACTTTTGTGTCTACTATATGCATACCATTACAACTTTCACTGCGTTGAGCCAGTTTAGTCACCTGGTACAATCTTTCGTTTAACACATGCTTTTCTTCTTGAAACTTTCTCAATGGAAATCGATCTCTTAAAAGTGCTTTTATTTCATTAAGCATCATGTTTGATTTTGGGTGATTCCATTGTTCAAAACATCGCTTTCCACCTTTATGGTTTCTGTGTTCAAGTCCCTTGTCGGGACTGATTACTTTTATATATAATATATATTTATATTTATTTATTTATTTATATATTTCTTCTTATATCAATGAGACTGATTTCTACCTGTCATCGTAGAAATTTATCTTTGGATTTACTGACATTATCATTTCACTTATAAACTTATTCCTTTTGTGTAGGCAACAGTCTTTGATACACGCGGATAAAACAGCAGTGAGACAAAGCACTGTCACAATATTATTATTATTTGTCTGTCACCTTCAGAAGTCTACCTTTGTTTGCTTGACAACAAAAGTAATGAAGGCGAAATGGAAACAGCAGATACAAGATCAAGAATATCGTTTGTAACTATTTTACTCTTTCTTTAACGTTTAAATCAGTTTTCGCTGTATATTCTTCTTTTCACCTCATCAGTGAGTAATAAAGCAGGTTAGGAATATAGAACAGAAAATGCCAATCTTCATGAGATTGTATATGTGACGATCACCAGTGAATTTAAGCCTTAGTTGCTAAGAATATGTGAGTTTAGTAAGGGTTTTTAGTTTCAATGGAGTGACTGTAGACAAAGAAAACCTACATGACCACTGAAAAGTGAATCAGCAGCCGGCTTTATTTAGTTGGCACACATAGCTCTACGAAGTTTGCCTTGAAAATCAACTTCTAAACAGGTTCCAGCTTCTAACCTGCTTCTCTTTGTTACATTTACTGCCCAATGAAGTGTACCCATTGCTGAATACTAGTTTGTTCAGATAATGGTGATTTAATATTCCCTCTTTTGCATAAAAGTATTCTTTCTGATTCCTTTATTTTCTTTTGCCTTTGAAACAAAAAAAATGTGTATGCGAAAATAAGTAATAACTAAAATTTAAGTTTTTTGAGGTCTTATTTCCGAGAAAATAATTCTATGGGTAGTTATGTACGCCAGTTCATTCAGTAATCTCTTCACACAAAATACCACCCAGAGGATAAAACTGTATAATCCACTGATAAAAAAAACATTCAAATCAAAAATTAAAAACAAAAAAATACCCAACAGGTGTTATGAAATGCTAAGTTATCTAGAAATCAATCTATTCTTTCCAGTTATAATAACTGCTAGTGTAATACAGAAGCATTTCGGTATGAGTGATGCATTTGATGAAGTATAAAGTCAGGCTTCGTAGCAAAAGATACTCTGTCTAATGTCTTGTGTATATATCGTTCATCAGTAATCAGCATGTTTTATTTCCAACCTTGGATTAAAACTATATTTGTGTGGATATTAATTTGCGCGACATGCATCGTCTAATTATACTTTTACGGATCCGAAATGTGAATAATGAAATGTATTCAAATTTTAACAAAAAATTGCATAGTTCAGTATGTACAAACAATTGTTTCAAGGCAGATTTTATCAAGAACTAAATCATTTAAGGATCCATTAGGAACCAAGGTGCCCTAGATAGCCATTTTTCCGGGTTTCGGACTCTTCGGCAGTAGGCAGGCACTTCCCAAACAGGGATTAAGGTGATCAGATTACCATTTAGCCCATGAACTAATATATTATCATTCTTTTGGATTCCTAGTAGGGCATAGAGCTTCAGCAGTATGTCATGATTTCAGTTTGTTGTTTGCAGTTTTTTTCACCGGTTATATGATTGTTCACAAACTTTTCTTTCTCCCTCATGCGATCTCCTCCATGACACGCGTGGACGCCTCACTTTGCATACGCACTCCATTCGAAGGCTTGCCACGTGGTGTCATTTAATGGTCTCAGTGCATCTCTCTCAGTCTCTATATCCGGCTGCATATTTGCTGGGGAATAGGTCTTGGCTGGTTGACTGTTAGCAATCCTAGCAACTTATTCTTTCTAGCCATCTGATCTTCAGTAAGAAGCAACCCAAGACAGTTGTCGATGATGCTCTTGTTTTGTTGGAAATGCTTTGGGCGACGTACGCACCAAATTTCGGAAACATATAGATACACTGACTCTAAATTAGTGTTGAAAATCCATCTACAACCTGACTATCGTTGACATATTCAGCTAGGCACAGAAAATATCTGTTTACATAAAAGTGTAAGAGAATGACAGTTTCTAAATATGATAGAGAAGATTTGTAGCTCAGGTGGATAATTTTGATGTGGTTTTGTTCTCTGAGCTGGATGGTTAGTTTGCGAAGCTTTCATCGCCCTACTGAGTGACATCTTCAGCGCACACTTCAATTTGAAGTTTCTAAATTTATCTAAGTATCGTCAAATAAGTTGAGGCGATGAGAAAACATTAATCAGAAGATGGAAAAAAACAGTCACCACGTCGACTGTGTGTGGTGAAAATCAATGTTGAATGTTGTGTTTGTCCGTATCTACTTCAGTCGTGTTCAAACTAAACTTGACAACACAAATACACATAACTTCTGTTTCAAAACCTGTTGAATGCATTTTAGAATGATGAAACAAAAATTTGTAGTACAGGGAGGGGCGCCGGTAGTTCTATAATTAATGACATTTAACTCTGAAAACTAAAATATCCATTACTTCTTCGAACAAAAAATTTGAAATGTCATTTGAATACTTGATTTACTATTGAAATTAAGTTGGGTGATATGATTTAGCCTTCTTTCTACTGGAGAGTTTAAGGCTGTTGACGCAGGATTATCAGTCAGCGTTAATGACTTTTTAAATGTGATACGACACTGAGAATTATTATTGTGCCACATTTTTATGATTTCTAACAGTTTCACTTCGTAGAAATATGGACAGAAATCTTCTGAGGATAATCATAAAGGAAGTGTTGTAAATTAAATTATTGCTAGTGTTACACAATAAGCAATGTCTAAATGATGTTGATTGTAGTATTGCAGTTATTGTTTTGGATCTCTGTCATACTTTTGCATAAACACAAATTTAAAGATACTTTTCTTTGGTACAGGACACATAATACGGTGCTACTGTATATTCGATTAAGCAGTCACGTCACAAACTAGTGAAAGGAACTGACACCTGGGAATCATAGGTATTTGACTATCAGCACCATATTCGAAGTATCAAACAGTCAGCAGATTCGGCGGATGAGCGACACTACTATGAGGCCCAAATTGATAAGTAAATTTAAAAGGAGACTGTAAGTTTACACTGACTGAGGTGATCTGAGGACGGATTATCTATGTGTTTCTAGTATGCGCCTCATTATGTCTTGTTATTAAGGTAGAGTGTATTAATTGCATTGTGCGTCGGTGGCACAGCGGTTAGAACGCTCGCCGACCATCCACATGGTCCGGGGTTCAATTCTCGGCTGACGCACTCCTTCACCTCGCTGAGCCAGTAGTGAGACTGGTAAAGGGAGAAAGTTGGGCATGAGGCTAGCAACCCTATCCTGTAAAAATGAACACTGCTACAGAAACTTCAGGCCTCTAGCTTGGAGCCCTATGTTCCACTGGGAACGTGAAGGGAAAAAATTAATTGCATTAGTACTAGCAGCACTAGCAGTAGTGCAGAGAAGAACCCATCAGTGTCATAATATCTTCTACCTAATTTTTTGACTGATACGCCTTCAAGAAACATTTCAGTTATCATCAAGATTTCAGTTATTAGGCAGTAGTGACCTTTGAATTTTCATCCGCATAGCGAAGCTGATTTCTTAGATAAGTTTAACAAGGTATTACTTCGTCATGCAGTATGATGGCTTTAGCGTCATCAATCCACCGATTAACTGATTGATTATGTGTATGAAGTATGAGTGTATAAGCACATAAGGAAAGCAGAAGAATCATTCATTATCCACTTGTGATTGGTGCATTTCACCCTGACATCACGTAATGTGTTTTTGTATGAAAAATTTTATTATCGAAGATAACTTCATCTAACAACTACTTGAATGCCATTATTGTTCACTCCAAGGTATTGTCAAGACTACTCTTCTAAATATAAGGCAGCATTATGTGCACTGTGTGTTTTTGTGTGCTGAAATAGCTTCATAAAATACGGTTAAACAGCACTCATTGAATATAACGTCTTTTTATGTTGTTAAATGAGCAGGCATTATCATGCGATGAGAAATTCACCTTCCTTAAAACTGAAGATTATTGCTCTTGGTTATTTGTCAGTCACTGTGTATAATTACCACAGATTTCTCATTTCTGTAAAATTATCATTCTCAAAATGGATATAACTGTGATGGCCTCTTTCGTAAGACTGGCACCAGGTGTGACATCAGTTTATGAATTTACGCATAGTTTAACAATTTCATCTTAAATGTTCATTTTTATTATTTTAAAAAGGTAAGATTACTAATTAAAATGAGGGAAATAATATTAATAATAGCATCCTTTTTCTTTCTGATTACTCGTGACAATAGAAGAAATAGAAAATTGCAAAGCAGGAAGTATTTCTACAATCTTCTTGTTAGTGCCTTTACATTTCTTCCTTTCTCACTCTCTCATATTCGCTTTCGTTTCCCTTGACAAGTAAATTTAACCAAACAAGAGGAAATTTTTCAGTTGACAAAAAGTTCCACTCAGAAAGTAAATTATGATTAATTTCATTGGTGACTGACTGACTGACTAGGTTCCCTCCTATTTTTCCGTCTATCCTGTCCTTCACTTGAATTGGTAAAAATACGGAAAAAAAGATAATTTATCAAGTGATTTGACTAAACCTCAATTTTTGAGGTGACTGCAAAGAGCAACATCAAAAACAATTAGAACAACAAGATGTAATCAATAATTGTAAGATTTACTCATGACGATCACACCGATGATGACGAAGTCTTAAAGGAATAAATCAAGAATTGTTTCAACCTCTCCCTTCAATAACTGAATTCCATTAAGATTTCATTGTCATTACTCTCACTGTAGTAACAAGCAAAAGTGAACTAAATGAACTGAGCTTTTTAGCACACTGATACATAGGCAACTGCTTCCCATGTGAACCGATATTTGATTGTAAATTAACCTGTCAGTAAATCTCTTTGTCGACTGATAACTGGTAAGAATAATATATGTTCTCTTATTAAAACAGTAAATAAATAAAATCTAATCGTGCATTACATTTAGTTACACCCATAAAACCTAATTTCAACAATTTTAAAAAATTAAACTAAAGTAAAACGATATAATCGATGTCTTTTAGTTCACCAGTCTTTTAGGAGATGAGAATGCCAGTTTACACACACACATTCTCGCTCTACGGGGAGTAATATGCATGGATATCATGAATTTTAGTAAGCTATATTAGTGGGTAGACAAGATTTTTTTCACACGCCTAGCACTACTCACTAAAAATACAGTGAAGTCGGTAAGCGAAATAATTGTTTGGTGGTATGAAAAGGTGAGATAAATTCTCGGATTCTCTGTGGGACTTACTGGCTACTTTTTGTGGCATATGATTATTGTATATTTAGACTAGAAGCCCGGCATTCATCGATTCAAGTAATCCGGGATTACTAAATACATTGATCAGTTAAGATAGTCACCCATGTCTCATTCAAAATGACTTCTGAATTAGTCCTAGTCGGTTCAGTGAAACGAATGAAGAAGGAAATTATAAAATCTAAGTAGGTAAATCAATATAATTATTAATTTTACCTTGTAATATTTGATTACCTTAGAAACCACAATGTCCCCTTGGTCAAAGTACAGTACGTGACTTTCAGGTTACTTGTGAAGCCTTGTGAACTCTCGTTGTTGTTTTCTTTATTTTTCTGAAGAAGGGAAAATAAATTCTCTGTTTCTATTATCAATTTTTCACACAATAACTAACACACTCACACATAACGGAAGTATTTCAATTGATATTTCAGTTTTCTTTTTCTCTGATTATCATTAGATATGGTTATACGAGTTCTAGGAAAATTATACATTCAGAATTAGTATGCCATATATTCAAACAACTTAAGTCAGAGTTGTTAAGTTTGAGCCATTCAAATAGGAAGTGATCTTAAATTATAATAATAACTAGAATTAATCTAAACAATCACCTTGAATTAGTTGCTGATATACAATATGTTAGCAACGGTTGCCAGGATGCAATGTTTGATGTATTACTGTAGGCAGATAGATAGAAAAAAGATATAGAGTAGGAGAAGTACAAAGTATTCATTCGATCAATAACATCAGAGTTTTATTAGGTGATGCGTAAACTAATTCATATCGAGTTAGAATGACTGGAATTCAGTAGACTGCAAAGGAACTTATAATTGTTAAACTTCGCTCTTAACTACTTTTTATATTATTATTATTTGGATAATAGTTTGATTTACTTTCAAATTTGTATGCTAAGGTTGATAAAACGTACGTTAAATTTATGAATGCACACTACACTGTAATGCTATTAGGAGTGGAGTAGGTAACATAGCTAATCATCGCATAAATTCTGTGATTGAAACTAATGATACAGTTCAATTTCGTCCCCTGGCTATAAAATAGTTGTTTAAGTTTTACGCTGTTTTAAGCTGTACACTTGACTTTTGATCTTTTTGGAGGATGGAAAATGGACATGAGTTAACTGTGTGAATGATGCCCTACATTATGCAATCTGATAATTAGACTGAATGAAATTATTTCTTTTTGTATGACCCGTTTGATTTTTATAAACTGGCAGGAAGCCTAGTGTCCAAATTGATCGTTCTTATTGAACTAAGAGGTAAAGTCAGAAGAACCAATCATCAATAATGTATCATTCCCATAAGTTAATTGTCAGGGATAAATATAAAGATTGACAGTGTAGTAAAATTTCTTTAGCAAATTACAGTTGACTGACAGAAAATAATCATAGTAACTTCTTCGTGTTGGAAAGAACATACTTTTGAAATCAACCATCTAATGCTGTAGATAAACTTCCACTACTTTCTTTTTTATAAAATCCCTGATTCCGAAAAGTCTAATCACTTATTTAAATAGTACAATACTACTGTTCAATGTATGTATGTTCATAGACACTTGAAGTTATCTGTGATTTGTGTTACTTATAAGTCGACGCAAGCAGTAGGCAGAGTGATGTCTTCAGATACGTCACCGATAATTTATATGCCAGTAGAAAAACTACTAAACAGGAAAAGCAGGAAGAAACTTACACCCCTGAGAAGACATTAATAGGCGAAAAAAAATGAGGAACAAAACGTCTCTAGCATAGAATAGATGATATAATTTGTAGTGTGAAAAAATTTGTTTATTGTTTGATCAGTTAGACTATTTGTACTTGCATTTTTAATGGTTACTTTTTCGTAATGTTTCAGGCCGAAATCGCTTTCCGTGATCACTTTGATTGTTGACACTTCCCTCTTTCACGCAACCATTAGAAAAAAAACTAGGTCAATTGTCTCCAGTTATACTCTCTACAAAGGGATAGTTTTACAGTATCCACAAGCACATATCTCTTAATACTGATATTCTAATTAACATGACACGTAGAAGCTGCTTAAACCAGTTCCTAAATCGGATTCATTGCATAAGCTGTGCGTGGTGATTACTTTTGTGTAAAACTCTAATCTTTAGTGAAAGAACATTCTGTGTTTGTCATTTTTTATCGAGTTGTTGTTAAATATCAATTAATCATGACAGATGCTGTAAAGCTAAGCAACTTCAGAAAGACGATCAATGGCTAGAAGATATTTTAGAGTATGATTAGCTATTTTTGAATGAAGCATTGGCGATATTCATTCTCTTTGGCCTTCATAGCCTACATATAATTGGGAATATTCTTCTTCATTTAAGGAAAATTCAAAAACATTTTGACTGTATCACTTTCCCTCTTCTTATATCTTTTTCTTTCCCTCACATTCTTCCTACTAGCATTATATAATTGTTGCTTGTCCATCAGTAAGTTAAGGTATTTTTTTGAGGTTGAAGTAAAACCTAGTCGTGTTTTTTGTCTGACTCAACTTTTTTTTCTTCAACTTCTGTCTGTACAGTGTAGCAGACTTTCTTTTTAGCTCTAATTAGACTTTTTGCCTTTTCTCTACTACTCATTTGATGCAGAGGAACTAGTAACTATGAGATCAACACTCCAAGCAAACAGTATAGTCTTTCAATTCTCAAGGAGATTAGCTTTATTTCTTACTGTGTAGTATGGTTTTAACAATTGCCAGCATTTCATAAAATATTAACACACTGGTGATTCGTCCAACTGTTCGTCTTTACAATTGTGTTGTTCAAGCAGATGCACTTACTGGAAAGATAGTTTACGCGACAAATAGCGAATATCTGTTATTTTGAGCTTTTACACAAGGTTTTTACAAAGGTGTATTATCTGAATCTGCATAGTAAGTCAGAACACTGCAACTATATTATGGGATAAAGAATTCTATGCTTAGACATCATAGAATAAAGTTACTGTTTTTGCAAAATAAATATTTCTCTGTCATACACTGACTAGTGGCTAGCAGTGAGCTTCAGTAAGTATATTTCCTGCTATTATGGTCCTGTCAGTTGTGTCAGTTAACTTTCAATATGTAAAATTGTTTAACTTGTTGATGACTTGAAAGTGAAAGCCACGTATAGGACATCGTTATTAATTCCACATAGGTCATTTCCAGTCGCTTTCTAAAGTTTTCTACTTCCTTGCTAAAATACTTGCTCCGTAAAATAAGTGTTAAGTTTCTTTGAAATCATCAGCTGACTGACATTCAGATGGTTTGATTACTGGTGAGAAACGAACACAGGAATCCTGTTTGAATGTTTGACTGAATTTCTCTACTAGTCACCACCAACCATTAACTGAACTTGTTTCTTGAATGAAATTAAATTGATTAAATGATTAAAGAAGACTGTGATTACTGTTATGAAATTCGATAATACTTAGTGACTAGCTAGTCTATATCATTTATTAAGATTTTTTTATTCTACCATAATATGGGGTATACTACTGAAAAGTATGAGTAGTTAAACACAATTTTTCTCTGTATTATTTCTGTGGTCAGAAAACTCAAAGAGCAGCCAGATTTGTTCACTTAAAATGAAATTAATGTGCTAACTTTAATATGCTTTTAATATACCATAAAATCAACGATCACTATGTCAATTATTTGAACAGATTGCATAGTTAATCCTGGCACTTGTACCTGTGTTATCGGACACTGTGAAATAGTATTGTTTAGTGGGTGATATTTCGAATACAATCTAATGTTCATAAACATTAAAAAATAAATCAAATGAAATTCCTTATTCAGTAATTTAAATTCATATTATTTCGAAGTGTCTATATTTATTCTTAGTTTAACAACTCTGATGGAGTAGATATTCATCTATATGTGCTAGAGCCAATTGTTCAATAACTCGTTAGCGTTTATGGAAAGCTTAAGCCTAACTACTGACAGGTAATAATATAAATAACTTTTACTGACAACTTTGCCTATCTTGACAGTTCTCACAATATGAATAACTAAAGGTATTCAGCACTGTCATTTGCAAACTGACAGGTTATGTTTCTTTAAATCATGACTGTTACTTCCTTCCCCCTTTAACAATTCTCTTCCAGTCCTTCATTGATACATGTGAAGTTTAGAGGAGATATCTTTGGACAAATTACATTCACTAGAGCTTTACAACCACAGATGTCACACATTATAGTTCGTTGTACATAAACAAGAGGTGAATTCAACTCTATGAACTCTAGCCTGTTTATGTCATCCTGTTTTCAATCTTTCCCTCCACCTTATATTTTAAGTTGTATAATGTTCTTTTATTTTTTTAATACATTTCTTTGGTTCTGAGTTCATTTTCAGAAGGTATTACTCGCAAGTATTGAACCTACTGCGTCGGTGGCACAGCGGTTAGGATACTCGCCGACCATGCACATGGTCCGGGGTTCGATCCCCAGCCGGCGCACTCCTTTACCTCACTAAGCCAGTAATGAGACTGGCAAAGAGGAAAGGTTGGGCATGAGGCTAGCAACCTCAACCTGTAAAAATGAACACTGCTAGAGAAACTTCAGGCCTCTAGCTTGGAACCGTATGGTCCACTGGGAACGTGAAGGAAATAAAAAAAATAATTGAATCTACAAATATTGTGTTTAAAATCAAAATTCATGTTTCTTGGTTTACGACCTATTATATTCTGTTCAAAATAACTTTACATCTAAAGTTTTTCAGTGCCCGTAGATAAACCAATTCCTAATTTTAATTTTTCTCTCAATTCAGCCTTGATAAATTTTATAATATTATAATAGTCAACGAAAACAAGCTTTGGTCTTCCTCACCAAGAAATTAATCGATCAGGGAATATAGAATTCCATATGATAGACAGAGAAGTAAATAGATCTTATCACTTCTCAAAATATTGACCTATAACGTTGTACTGAGTGAGTATATTCTAAACTTCAGCTCCATTTGTGCACATTTAGCTATTTCAACTGACCACATGTCAGCAAAAATACAAGGAGGTTTCTGTTTTATTACGAGGAATATAATGTTAAGATCCAGTCGAGTGTAGTGATGCCCAACATCAACGGTTTAATGACTAACAAGATAACCGTCCCCCTCTTTCTCTACTGTTTCACATTACTGGATTAAGTTTTACTACTGGGAAAACTAGTTAACATTAGCCAGGTTGAGTACATATATGGGAACGCAACGAATAGAGAAACTGTACATTGTGGCTCAAACTACTAGTCTTTGTTATTTCACATCACAATATACCATAAACGACTTGCTTTTCTTCTTCGCCTCTTACCGTCATTAAAACTCTCGTAGTCATGACAGAAAATCTCTCTGATGAACTAGACTAATTGTTTAACGTTTAAACATTCGTCTTTTTTCCACTGATTTCTTAGCTGATTTAAACCAGTCTATTGGCAATCTCTGACATAATTGTGAATGAAATGTCACTTGGTAGAATATTTAATTTCTACATCTCGTGAAATTCTCTAATTAAAAAGTGATTTTTACTCGTCAGGAATAAAAAGAAATGGTTCCTGCGGAGGAAGGAGTTTCTTAAGGAATGATAAATGTGTAGAAATTAAACAAGCAGGAAATTAAGAAACTTTTTCCATGTCCTACCAAATAAGTAGAATGACGAATGGGTTGATTTCAGACTTACTACTTGGTGATTGGCTTATCTCCTCAAGGTTATTGGCTTGATTATCGATCTTCCGTCCAGTTAGACGAAACTACATTCTGTCTTATCAGACAACTGAAGTAAGTAACAAGATTGTGGGTGGGTAGATCGGGATGTATTAGGGCAGGAAAATTGAGCTTTGTGGATAATAATGTATTTCAAGTTCATCCATAAATTGTTGTTGTTTATGTTGTTGGAATATTGAGTTAGATTGTGGTTGTCTAATTTTTTGTAAAAAAAGACTACTTAATTCGCTGTAGTAATCGACCTTGTCTAATTGAAAGGAAAAAAGTGAACAAGAGCATTCAATGGTCGATTTTCCAGTGATCCATTAAATTATTTCTATGTCTGTTACTATTTTAAACAGATGGTTTGTTATGCTATTCTCCAAGTAGATGTTACGTGATGCTAAATGAGTGATAGAAAAAGCGATTTTTCTGAAGATTAAATGATCATGCAAACTACGTCTGTTTGTACTCGATGACTGAATAGACTTCCTCAGAATACGGAGTTAATATTCTATGACAATAACTTTCATATATCCACAGTATAAAGAAATTTCAAGCACCAATATGACGTAAAATTCTCAAGCTTTCTGTAAGCAAGGTTGAAATTAAATTTTGGGCGTAAAAGGCGACCAGAGTTAATTTAATATTTCAAAACCAAACAATAAAAAGATCTTTCTGATAATGTTAAGACCCGTTTCGTATCTGTTCAAAAATACGTTGGGACAGCAGGCTATGGATGTTTTCAAAATGTTTTGTTTCACAGAAGCATATGAATTGATATATATATATATATATATATATATATATATATATATAGAGAGAGAGAGAGAGAGAGAGAGAGAGACTTTAAGCAGTCATCAACGTTAGCATGAATTTTAGCATAATTAAAGTAGTAATCTTATGGATACAGAAAATCAGAATACCTTTGTAGGAAATGGCTTTTCAGAGAATGTGAAAATTCCTAAATTTTTTAGCTGATCAGTAGGCATTGTATTGCGAATTCCGAACATCATTACGGATTGAAATCCTAAATTGTTTTAACACGAAAACGTCCACTACCTAGTGTCATGACCTTTGTATCATTACAGGGCATTTGGCTTTTCTTAAATTTAACGACTAGTTTTCTAATTTCTGAAGAGATACCATCATAGATTGATTTTAGTTATAGGACCATTAAATACAAGGACAGGGGACAGTTTCTGGTTCTGGTTTTCATCTCCTTAATAACACCCACTTGGGAATTTAGATAAAGTCCAAAACTCAGTGGCAGTGTCTCTGACCACAGCACTGCTTGACATGAGTTCGAGTCTCTGAAAGGGAGTCACTTCTTTCTGGGTTGCCATCCCGACGAATGCCTAGAAACACGAAACCTGTGCCCAGACTCTTTAGCCGGTTGCCCCCAACTGCCAGTTCTTGGTACGATTGCATATTCACTCAACTACTTGGCAACAATCTTTTTGTGACTTTTATGTCCTTGGATAGGTCGATAATACGTCATTCGTCCTTAATAGTATCACTGAATATGTTAAAAGTATGCCATTTTATGTTAATTGAAATCGATAGTTGATATTGCAGCGTGTGTTACTGGCATGACTCTTAAATAGTAAACAGATATAGATACAAACATGTATTTCACCTGCAGTAATATAGAATATTAGAGAAATGGATTTAATAGTATAGAGAAGAAATTAATGATTCTTGTGAAAACACGGAAGGAATACAAAGAAGCATAATACGGAAGACGTTTGCAAATTGTGATCCTAATATATGACAGATGCATTTTACCCATATCTGTACACCAAGTTGCCAACATTACAATTCTGTTACTAAATTCTCCTATGTTGTAGAGATGATACTTATGCACAACTCAGTCACATTTTGTTATAGTTAATATCAACAAAATATTATAGATGAATCATCATCATCAACTTTATTATTGGAAAGTAATCCATGCTGATTATGATATTTTTTGTTTGGTTGGAGGCCACCCACAATAACTGAATGTGTGCTTTCTGATAATGCAATGGCAGACAGTTTATTAGGATAGATTAAGTTATTTTGTTTTTAGTAAACAAGATTATCTCTTTACTTGCTGTTATTTTCTTCATTCAGAAAGGTCAAGGCTTATTCGGCTGCAGTGGTACGGAATCGAAAAGTTACTTTCTGAAGAGATAGAGAGAGACACAGTAAGACAATGGTAGACTGAGAGGAGAAGAATAGAGGGTGAAGGGTGGAGTAAAGGAGTATCAGGGTGTGCCTTAGAAGTGATTACTATTAAATGACGCTTTTAGTTAGAATAATAAATCAAAAATGAACGAAGTTATTTATTAGATTAATTATAAGAAATGCACAGTACGGCGCCTATTTCTAATACTCTCGCATCATATATTTTTTTATTTTTGATTACAGCTTGATTCCACACTGTATTTTTGGTACAAGTATGGAGTTTTTAGCATGGATATCGGTAGCCCAAATTTCGCAGGCCGACCATAGATATCAGGTGTGCGTCGGCGTGGGCTCGAACCTCAGACCATGTGCATGGTCGGCGAGAATCCTAACCACTGTGCCACTGTTTTCAAATGTTAATAATATAAGCATTTGAACAAGGCATTAAGAAGACAAATTTCGCGAGATGATATCATTTCGTAGTTTCTTTACAACCGCTTTACAACTAACATGGTTAACAATGATAAAATAAAGTTCATGAAATTTACTCAGTTAAATAAAAACAAAAGTACATACTAATGACCAATCATATTAAGATAGGTCATGCAGTCCAGGGTAGGCGAAGATTGAAGTCTATTGATTTTTGTACACACAGTTTAGGCTGTATGTGATTAATCCAAAGTGCTTCCATCACCTTCAATAACCTTGAATTAGAGTTATGTGAAATAATTGTGAAACAGTCATTAATATTTATTCGAGTGACTTCCGAACTAGAATCGAATAACAAACTTGGTTTCCTGGATATTACTATGACTAGGAGAAATGATGGAACGATTCAGAGATCTATTTTTCGTAAACAAACATGGACTGGACAATATCTTCATTTTACCAGTTTTGTTCCTATCCAGTATAAACGTTCCCTAGTGAAATGTTTGTTCTCAAGGGCCCGAAAAATATGCACGAGCGACACACTGATGGATGAGCTTCGACATGTACATCCAGTTTTATTAGCTAATGGTTATCCGGAGAGCTTTATCACTTGTCACAGCAAAGAAAAACCACATCTCGAAAAGACAGCTTCTGTACCAAAGAAAGCCATCTTTATTAATCTACCATTCAAGGGCGACCAGATTATGCAGTTGACAACTCAAAGACTTCGATCAGCCATCAAATGCACATTCTACGCCGCATCTCTTTTTCTCACTTGCCGAACATTTTCGATCCCTGTTCCTACGATTAAAGGACGAAATTCTGTGGACTCTACTTCAAACTGTATCTACAAGTTCACCTGCAGCTGCGGTGACACCTATATAGGTAGAACTAACAGAATGTTCCAATGTCGTCGAAAAGAACATATTCCAAAATGGCTAGTAAACCATATCGAAAATCCCAACGCGATTAATCTTAATAGAAATCCAGCATCATCCATTGCAAAACACTTATTAATGTCTGGTCACAAAATAAATATTAATGACTGTTTCACAATCATTTCACATAACTCTAATTCAAGGTTATTTAAGGTGATGGAAGCACTTTGGATTAATCACATGCAGCCTAAACTGTGTGTACAAAAATCAATAGACTTCAATCTTCGCCTACCCTGGACTGCATGACCTATCTTAATATGATTGGTCATTAGTATGTACTTTTGTTTTTATTTAACTGAGTAAATTTCATGAACTTTATTTTATCATTGTTAACCATGTTAGTTGTAAAGCGGTTGTAAAGAAACTACGAAATGATATCATCTCGCGAAATTTGTCTTCTTAATGCCTTGTTCAAATTTATCAAAGGGACTAATTGTTTTAATATAAGCATTTATTAAAACATCTTATCTTGTAGAACATTTTACTCAATCTAAGTACTATACTCACAAAACAATTTGAAAATGTGTACATAGACAATGTGGTTTAAAGTGTCTATTTGTCTTAATAAAATAGTCATTACCAAATTAAGTGTAATTTAGTTTTTCTGTAGTGATAAATTGCACAGAAATGCGACAAGACTATTCTTCCATTTTTTCCTGTTTAGAAAGTACACCTAAATTCTGATGTTATTTTTCTAGCCAATACCAAAAGGCAATCTTGGTACAGTTGTTTAAGCCTAGTGTTGTGTAACACGTTTTGAAGAAAATATTTTTAAAAAAATTATATTTCATAGCTCTATGAAGTAGAAAACATAAAATTAAGGTATTTAAAAGAATGTTTTTTTTTTAAAAAAAAAGGTGAACTTTTGTAGATATTTTGTTTTAAGTTATAAAAACAAGCGTTCACAACATAAAAGCATTTACAGTTTGATTGGCGTACAACTTCTTATTTTTGCACCTGTTATCAGTGTTAATCTGAATGCCTTTAACACAAGATGTGAATATTTTAAATTTCTGATTGGTATTTGAAAAAAAACATAATGGTCACAGTTTGAATGAACTTAAATTTCCAATCCTTACTGTAGTCAATGTTGGTGAGATTATCCAGGACAATTTTAGACTGGCGAACTAATATATACATGTAATGGGGGGTGATAACTGAAATGAAAGGAAAATCTGTGTAGCGTTTAATTATTATTTATTACTTCACTGATAGTCTACCGATTGAAGACTATCTTAGAGAGTCTCACCAACACAGGGGAGTGATTTTGCTCAAAATATTACCAATAACAAAAACTTATCATTGTCTGTGAACCATTGAAATATAATCATACTTTATTTGGTCGCACCATCAGCTAATAATATTCTCATGTTCTAATCTTGTATAACTTCAAATTAAGAGAGAAAAACCTAGTTGGGTGACTAATGTGGTTATCCACAGATAGTTACTTATTACGCATGCATATATTGTAACCTGGAGATAACTCCTGATGATCGCAGTGCAATCATGGTTCGGTCAGCCACTGGACCGCGTGGATATTAGCTAATAGACTGCTATATGAGTAATCTGATGACCGTCGGTTTGAATCTCCTTGTAACTTGGGTCTCCACTTGATCTTCGACTATCATGACATTTAGTGAACTGAATTAGAGATTAGCAATCATAATCACAAAGTGCTAATCAGGTATTTTAGGTATTTAGTCCATTTCCATCTGATATTCACAACTGTAGTGGACTGTAACAGACGAATCAAGACAACAGGGCAAGTAACAAACATGCTAGCTGGGAATGATGATAATTTGCAAATATGAATGAAAATTCCTTTAGTGAAAACTTTACTGTTAGTTTCATTGTTCAATCAAGTACATGTATGATAAAAATAAAATTTAATACTTGTCTCTTATTATTTTAAACTTTACTCTTGAATATCCTCTCTGTTGAAAAGTTAGCTTGTAGGGATTTCATCTGTTCCATGTCTGACCACGTTTTGATATCGGTTAGAGAACCAGTGAAGACCAGGGAGTACTGGGTAGCTGTTTCATCCTAGTTTGGGGGCACATTGGCATTACCTGTCCACCAGATTTCGAACCTTATGGTATACAAGCTTGTCTTGTATACCATAAGCCCACTGGCTCATGAATTCCAACTTCTACAAATTTGTGGTTTTAGCACGACTGCCGGCCAATGTTATCAGCGAGTATTTTTCTCCACTCCCGAATGGATGTATCACGAATCCTCACTAGAACTCCAGGCAAACTTGTCCTGTAGCTAGTCACTGACGAGCATCAGATTAATTTTCACGAGTTAGCTTGTTGTTAACAGAGATAGAGGCCAAGTCTGAAAAGATGATTCTGCAAGCCTATTTTACACCAGTATCATGACAAACAAAAAATTTCATCAGTGTATAGTATCTTTGTTTCTCCCTATTATATTATCTTACTGAAACAAGTGTTCACCGGTGATACATTGCTGTGTTTGATTCAGGTTTACCATCAGATAAGCATTAATGCCTTCAAATAACTTCATTCATGTCGACGTATATATATATAGCCTGTTCACCAGCACCCAGCATATTCTCAGTGGTTTCAAATAGTCCTGCTACTGATATCTGCCACTGTTGGTAGTTAGATCATTATTAAGAGCTAGAGTGACAAATACGTTGAATATCAGACATAAAATTGTTTTGAAGTGTCTAAATATTACTAACATATTTATAAGCTTTATCATCAGGCAGATAGCTTGCCGAGTTGGACTGAATTTTTTCGACTATTTTTAATTTGTTTCCAAAAGTGTTTGCATCGCCACTAAAGTACATTTATGTTTTTGTCTCTCTCTCTCTCTCTCTCAGACTAATAAAAATCGTAATTTTAAAACCACAAAGATAATTAGACTTTTAAATTGGCTATTCTGTCAGTATCACCAAATAGATATCTCTTTATTTCTTAATCTTGTCCACTGTGTAAGTAAATATGATGAGTTTATTCATCTTCCCATTTGTTTGTGAATCAATTCATTATTGTAGTTTCATTGCATACCTACAAAATGCGTATAACTAGATAGACAGTGATGTATTTCGTCTCAGTGCACAAGATATATCACCAAGTCTAATTGACTGACTGACCGACCGACCGACGGACCAACCAACTGACTGACTTCTTCTTTCCATCAAATCACTATGCTCTTTATAATATATGACGATAAATTAAATTCTGATTTATGGGGAAATATTCTAAGAGAATAGAAGAGAAAGGAGAAAAGAATTATTTTTAGCTAATATTGATTTATTTGGTTTAGATGAAGTGAGAAAAAGTCGTTCATCTATTCAATTCACAATTAATATTCAACTTCTGACTAGTCTAGATAATTATCATTACAGTTGTCAGTGTTAACTAGTAGTCTTAATATCATTGTTATACGAAAAGGAATTCAACAATCAACTGAATTCAAGTCAAATCACGAGCGGACACTAGTTAGAGAACAGTTGCAAAATAGGCAGCACTGGAGGGCTGTTTCATGTTAATTTAGGAGTCTTTACCAGTTTTTTTTCTTCACGTTCCCCAGTGGAATATAGGGCTTCAGGCTAGTGGCTTGAAGTTTCTGTAGCAGTGTTTATTTTTACAGGATGGGGTTGCTAGCCTCATGCCCAACCTTTCCGCTCTAACAGTCTCATTACTGACTCAGCGAGGTAAAGGAGTGCATCGGCCGGGGATCGAACCCCGGACCATGCGCATGGTCGGCAAGCATCCTAACCGCTGTGCCACCGACGCACAGTAAACACCTATAACTCAACCGCGTATTGAATCTGGGACATTTGGATTGCGAGGTGATCCTGTTGAATACTGATAAAGATACTGTAAACCGACACTAAGTATTATTAGCTGAGGAGTGATTACAGAGTACTCTATTATCCAACTTTGTTGTCATTCTCTGTTATTATCACTATTATCGTCATCATTACCATTACTTTGGTGAAATAATTTTTAGGCTTTAAAGGGATGGATAATCAAAGAATTTTCTTTTGACAATCAAGTTATGATAACTTAGGTGTTTTCTTTGCTATGAAAAAATTAATTTACTATTTTTATGTTCACCTAGCTAGTCAACTGTTAGGCATAAAAAGGACATGACACACTTATATTTAATTTTTCAATTGTTAAAGCATTCATATGGTCTGTGGATAATATTTTCAAGCTGGCTTCCGTTTAAACTTTTGATTGTGAACAGTTTCCCATGGACTATTGAGAGCAATTCAATTTAGTTATTTAAATCATTGAACCCATTAACTCACTAACACTGGATAGTCAATCTTCACTTATACACCATTGTTAAATTGTTTCTGTACGTGTTAAATGACCGGAAGACGTTGTTAGTTGTTCTCAGTTTAATGAAGTGAATACGAATTGGTGTTAAAATTCTAGTTA
Source organism: Trichobilharzia regenti (assembly GCA_944472135.2). Taxonomy (NCBI): domain Eukaryota; kingdom Metazoa; phylum Platyhelminthes; class Trematoda; order Strigeidida; family Schistosomatidae; genus Trichobilharzia; species Trichobilharzia regenti. The sequence goes on along the minus strand of OX235270.1, from coordinate 87,774,385 downwards.
AGTCAATTGTTCTTTAATTATTTCATAAAAATGCCTGAACTACTCATGAGTAGACTCAAATGTCATGTTAAAACTGTAATTTTATTGAAGGCTACTCCCAGATGGACTGCACCTAATTTAAACATTAATTTTTTCCATTAATAATCAGTGCTGCCGTGCAGATTTGTGTCTTTTCAAGGAAGTTTATAGTTCCGTCCTTAAATAGATGAAACTGGGATATTTGAACTAGTCTCTATCACTATTATTTCTGGAAGGACAGAATATTGTTGTGGGCAGTATTGTCAAAATGAGGTTACAATTTTATGACAAAAGCTTCTATTGAGAAATATGCAATGTATTCTTCTGATACCTGCGACAATATATCCCCCTGGCTTCAAAAATCCTTTTAGGCTTACCTTGAACCTTATCTACAACTTTTCTGGATGTGAACAAAACAAGAATTTAAGCCGATTCCTGTGATATCACCTGTCTTCATTTGACACTAGTACTCAAAAATTAGGGGATTACAACGAGATCAAAACACTTCACATACTTAAGTGTTTTCACCTTAACTAGGTAAACGCGTTTCTAACACACGCAAACATTCTCTAGTCAATTCAAACGGGGTGTTTAAAAGGTGTCATTGAGTCTAGCAGATGGAGAATAAAGCGATGATGATATGATATCATTTTATTCTGCCTAGATTGTTCTATTTTCTTCCTTTACTCGAATTTATGAGGAGAATGAATTATATGAAAACACAGAGAATACCTTTAATGTGTTATATTTGACTGCATGGATTAATATCTTAAAAAGTGTATTAGTTCAAAATACTGTTAACAAGCTTGAGTTTTCTCTCTGAAACCGATTAACTGCGTCGGTGGCACAGTGGTTAGGATTCTCGCCGACCATGCACATGGTCCGGGGTTCGAGCCCACGCCGACGCACACCTGATATCTATGGTCGGCCTGAGAAATTTGGGCTACCGATATCCACGCTGAAAATTCCATACTTGTACCAAAAATACAGTGTGGAATCAAGCTGTAATCAAAAATAAAAAAATAAATAAATACAATTAACTTCAACCTTTTAACACTTCCTCATCTCCTGAGAAGATTGCAACATGTTACTGGTTATTTGTGGGAATGTAGGCTAACCGACTTAAATACTCATTTGTCGTATATATGGTAGATAGTCTTAAAAGCACACTAAGAATGCAAGCTGTGGGCGTGAGAGAAATCTAACTGCTCATTAGCATAAAGAATAAGTAAACTAAGAGATGAATCAGTGGGACGATATAATGTCGAGGTTTATTTTACCTGAAATAGTAATATTCATGAGTAGAGAAAGTTGTTACTGCACAGTTATGAACACTCTATCATACTGTAAAGTCTACCAGCTCACATTTCTAGTACTGTCTCTTTTTGTCAACCAAATGAAGTATCATTGAAGTTTTTCTAATCCACTCCTATAAGAATACAATAACAAATAGTTATACTACTCACGTTAGGAAATGTAACTCAGGAGTGAGCGTTAGACAGATTATTGAATTCCACTGAATACTGTAAAATAAGCTTTTCGTTTTTGTGAAATCTACAGCCCCTGGTTTCATTGTGAACCATAAATATCTGTTTCACATAAATATTTGTTTCCAGGATACGAAAATGTATCCCCAAAAAGTTGTATTGATTTTTATCATATTTTTACTACTTTCTTGGGTTCCAATATGACCTAGGGCTTCAACAGCACACTGTTATTCCACTGTGTTCCCTACGGCCTTTTTTTTAGCTGACTCGACGATTTTCTGCAAGTTTTTGCTTCGCGCTCACACAATTTCCTCCATGTCACCCTTGCCTAGCTTACTAGCTGGTCCTAGGCCCTGAAAAAGAGGGAAGGTTGGATTTATGGCTAGTGATACTATTTCAGAAAGTCAATCCAACTTCAGAGCACAGTAACTGCGATAGCAAGATAGTAATACATAAAAATTGATGTTGGGTTAGGCACTCACTGAGGTGAATTCCTAAAAAAAAGACTAAGACTCTTCGACCAAAGTACACAGATAACCAGAAATGAACATTCAGGTTGAAGTCTAAGCGTACTTTTTTGAATTTAAATCGCTTACTAGTAGTGGAACTTTAAGTCAGTCAATAACGTATAAACAGAAGTTGTTTTCTACAAACAATACTGAGACACAGCTCCACACTGAATTACTATTTTCCATAAATCATTCCAGTTTTATGTAGCTATATCTTTTACAAAGTGTCAGTAGGGTGCATTTTCACTATGCTAACATTAAAAAAGATTTTTTTGTGAAATTCGTGGCGACACCAAGCAATTGGCTATTCCTTACTTTTGGATTCCTAAGTGTTAATTCATAACTATGTTTTATACTTACGTGGACGTCTTATTCGAACGGTAGGAATTATAAGCTTTCATCTTTTAAGAGTACTTGTGTTTCGCTCTCTGCTTTATACCAAGTTTACAATTTGGACTCACTGCTTTAATCTCTCGTTACATCGAACAACTTACTCATAAAATCAGTTAGTCAAATAACTGGTTAGTTCATCCATCCATCCATCCATCCGTTAGTCAGTCATTTCTACTTTCTACCTTTCTCACCTTCTCTCTTCCAAGTGGTTTACTTTTTATATTCTCACTCTTTCAAAATAAAAAAAAAGATAATGATAAGAAATACACACTACAACAGTCAACTCTAAGGCTTTAAATGTTCAGCTCTTGAGAATTGAATTAATTGTTTAAAATACATCCACTTATATCATGAAATAGATTTTAGATTGGTTTATTAAGGAACTAAATTATTTTTCGGATAGGAACAATTGCAGTGTGTACAATCACTTGAAATGAAGATGTACCTTCTTTTCCATACAGTCAAACTATAATGTATGCATGTGTAGGTGGTGAGTAAGTGCACATAAAAATTCATATTTCGAATCCTAGTACATCCTGAACAAGATAGTATAGGTCTTTAATTAGGATGATTAGATTACATGATGTAAGCTAAGTATTTATAATAATTCAGTCGGTTATGCTACACCTACTCTCGTGTACGCATATGTATATACTTTATGGAACTCAAGATGGTTGAAAAACTAATTAACGAATCGAACAACTTACATTAGTAAGCAAGAAGAAAGACTGAAAAAGAGAGTAGGACATTGCGAATAAAGACCATTCTGTTAAGTCAGATTGTTCCGCTAGATTAAATTTTTAATGATCACAAATGCTTAGCAGAATTACGCAAATAAAGTTATTTTTTGTTAATACATTAATTAAAAGTTATATATATATATATATATATATATATATATATATACATATATCAGGATGGGGGGGTATCGTGTTTTCACTAATTATCTAGTCTGTTAAATTCAAATTTATCAGCATGTTTTGTAAACTTTAAAAAAATTTGATATGCTATTTCAGTAATTTAACCGAGGAATCCATTCTAACATGACTGCATGATTTCTTGAGTTTAATCACGTTTTTTATCAAATAGGTAACTTTTAAAGTTTCCTAGAATATGCAGCTCCCATAGCTTTGAGATATTTTCTTAGTTTTGACTTTACTACAAACGAGTTTACCTCGCACACACGCCCACTACATACAACAAATGTATAGTTCACTTGAAATCAGGTGAAGCATCATACCTTCTATAATAACAATTTTGTTGTGGTTTTGTTCTCTGAGCTGGATAGTTAATTTGCGAAGCTGGGCAACATCTTCAGCTTCATCTTCGATTGAAGTGAGCTTTTAGATTTTTCCATGAGTTTGTTAGTCCTATCTCCCGGTGACCTTGGACGTGATTGGTTATTTTTGTGTGTTTTCACTGGTGATACGTCACACACGAAGGGTTTAAGTTCAAGTCAAGGGAACAATCATTTCCAATACAAATAGCCTAGAGGGTGTGAAAACACACAAGAACAACCAACCACTTCCAAGACCACCCAGAGATATGACTAATAAAGTCGTGGAGAAATCTAAAAGCTCACTTCAAATTGAAGTATGCGCTGAAGATATTGCCCAGTAGGGCAATAGGAAGCTTCTCCAGTTAACTATCCTGCTCAGAGAACACAACCACATCAAAATCATCCACCTGAGCTAGAAATCTTCTCCATCATGATAACAATAATAATAGCTTTATTCCCAACAGTACTTTTGATAGAAATGTAAAGTTTTTAGCATTTATACAGTATCGCGTCTACTTTTCTCATTACATAATACAGGGTAATAATTAGAACAGGGCATTTATACTGATAATACTGTTTGTATAAGAATGTGAGTATAAAATTAAAATTTAATTGAAAATATTAACAAAGGTACAGTAACGGCAGAAGGAATAAAAAGGGTCGTTTAATAAGTGTTTCTCAGTAAGTCAGTGTCATGCTCTACATTTTTCTAACCGCATAAAGTTTCGCTGAGTTCTTCTACTTGGTCGTCCACCACATATTATCCTATAGTTGCTTCTGGTTCTGCCTGGTAAGATTCAGGAAGAGAGTTATGTACAAATATGATAATAAGGGTCCGACAAGATAATATTGGCTAATTCCTTTCACGATTCCATGTGTCTACCTACAACAGTATTAATAGGTTGGTTTAGCGACAACCTACTCCCCATGCTGACAGCTTTTAATGCCCTTGGTCGAGTAAAACATCTTTCTTAAATAGCCCAGTAAAGATTAAGAAGGATGAGCAATAAAAAAAAGAACTGGTAGAATACAAGAATTAGCAAACTGTCGATTTATAGACTGAGTGACTCCGAATTTCCTTAACTTCCCGACGTAAACGATTAGACAAAGCATCTTTCTAGAAATTAACGTGATGCGTGAACACCAAGAAAGATCAGAGGAAATACAGAATCCAAGATATGGAACAGTCGACTCATTTTCAACTTCAGTGCCTTCTTTGATATTAGAACCATGCAAACGAACCACTTCTTGCTTCTCAAAGGGAAATTAACAATTTGACATTTGGAGGGATTTAAAATATGGCCATTTGACAAAAACCATTGACCAATTTCTCATGAAAAATTATTTATTTTGGAGTATTCTGATTAAGAAGTAATCAGCCAGATCACTAGCATACTTAAGAAAATTGACTTCATCAGAGTGGGTTGAGTCATGTAAGAAGAAAGAAAACAGAAAAGGAGGAAGAATGACACCTTGAGGAACACCAGTGAGAGTAAGTAGACCAATGTACTACTCCCTATTATATACAGTGTTCAGCCTTTTATCAGAAGAGTAAGAATGCTACCGTTTATTAACCCAGTTTTCTGCTTGCTTAGCAGCAAGTCTGTTTCACAGGAGAGGGTCAGGTATAGAGACAAACGCAGATGTGTAATCAAGGAAGACACCTCGTTCATTCTTACAAGTGACACTGTCAGCTAGATTTGTTTTAAATTTCAACGACCATTCCATTGGCTGAAGTAGATATGATTTTATTTGCGAATATCATGTCGGATAACACCCTAAATTTATGTTAAAAACTCACCATCTTACTTAGGTTTCGTGTTTATTGTCGCTTATTGGAAATACATATAATAAAATTGAAGGAATCTGACTAGCAATAGCAAGAACGTAAAGTTCAGACCCATTGCCATCACTTTCGCGTTTCTAAAGCTTATGGAAAAACTAGTACTTCTTAAACTTGAACCCTCCCTTAAAAGCTTTGAAGACCCCAAACAATTTGCCTGTAGACAGGGCAGGAGCACTTTAGACGCTGCAGCCGTCTTACACAACAGCATCATCTCATCATTAGATAAAGGTGCCAAATACGTCCGCTGCACGTTTCTCGACTTCACTTCTGCTTTTGACTATGTACCTAGATGTCTCTTGCTAAATAAACTCTCTATGACACAAACTGAGTCCTGAGTCACTAACTGGTTGCATTCCTACTTCTCTAACAGAATGCAGTACATTGTATACAAAAGGTAAATCCTCCTCTGTTGTGCTCACTGAAGCTGGTGTCCCCCGAGGTGCTGTACTCTCCCCACTTCTCTTTTCTTTCTTTCTACATGACTTACCATCTTCAAAATTTTGTCAAATATGCTGACGACCTGACTGTATCTTTGCCTGTCAAATGTCAAAGTGACTGCTCCAAACTAAATGGCTTTCTATCAGAAATCAGCCAATGGTCCAAGGAAAACAGTCTAACCTTAAATCCCTCCAAATGCCAAACAGTCAATTTCACCTTTAGGCATAAATCTGACCTAAACAAACTGGTTAGGACTCACGAGATGTGCAACATGGATGGCACTGAAATAAGAACCAAGCCGGAAATTAAATATCTTGGCGTCATTCTATCTGCTGATCTTTCCTAATCGTCTCATATCTTGATGATTTCTAAGAAAATATTCCGTCTTACCTTCTACATCAAGAAGTTAAGACATTCTGTTATAATCCAACCCTTACTCCTACAATTCGTTAACTCTTGCGTTCTGCCTATTATTCTCTATTGTTCCCCCTTAGTCTTTCCTGGGCTATTGAAGAAATACTATACCTTATTACGCAGGATGTTAAAGGTTGTCAGCAGGGTAAGCAATGTGCCACTTAGCCAGATTGTTAATATTCTGGTTGACAGGCACTTGGACTCATGTAAAAAATGGGCTAAATCCATTTTATCTAAATCAATCCACTCTCTTCATTTACAACTCTCCCCTTGTATCTCATCAGGAAAAACCAGGAGCCTATATAGAAAACTATATGCTCGCACTAGCAAGTACAAAAACTCAACCATACCCTACTTAGCTCGTGTTCTGTGCGATAAAGAAAGCATTAGGCGTGATACCTATAACTTACTAAATAGTCAGTAGAACAACTGGATCTCGTCTTTCCAACTCATATTATTTATAGTTACAACGTTTTCTTTCTTTCTTTTCCTTTTCTCCCTCTTTTTTCTGTTATGTGCTGCTCTGTTTCTTCCTTACAAACTCTATTTAAAACATTCTTCGTTCTCTCACACTCTTCATATCTCGACCATTTTGTTACCGCTTACGTCAGTAAATATACTGGCACCTACTTTTCTAACACCTTTAAACACCCTGTTCAATTTTAACTTTGCTACCGACATGCCAATATGTTGTTGTTATAATGAACTGAGATTACCTTAATCTATGTAGAATTTTATTTATTGTTAATGCACTAACTATTATCAATACTGTAGTAAAATACTGAGAATTCCATTCTGTATCACAAGTACAGTTTTTGGAATAAAGCAAATTATTATTATTATTATTATTATTATAGTTCAGTAGTAACGTCTATGACTATAGCACTGGGTGACACAGGCTCTAATTCCATAGCTTCTCTAAAGGTTTTAGGTACGCCTTCATGTCACGTAACAGTAACTGTGAAGCCAATGTTTACGGTTTCCTGCTGAATGTCTGCAACTACTTCAAATTACATATATTTGCCAACAGGATCTCTGTGCAATATCAAAGTGATTTATTGTTTTCTGATATCTGAATAAAATTGATTACTTCGACAAGTTTGTGTTCAGTGGTAGACTGAATGCGTTGTCTATGTGGAATGTCAGTCAGTAGTATTCACCAAATGTTCTTGATACTCAATGATTAATGAAAAACAGTTTTACCATCAAACACATCACACTGTGTTTTAAATACATCCCTTATAATATGCAGTTGGCCAATAAGCGATCTTATAAAAATAATCCTTAAATATCCTTCAGTATTTCACTATACACCGACGTTTCATCGTGATTTACACTACAAAAGAAGAAATAAGTAGAATAGATAAAACTCTGATTTCAAAATGGATGGGTGAAATAAGTCTATTGTAAGTTATCTGACGATGTGACTCATTGGGGAAAGCATTAGACTTCCAACCAATGGATTTGTGTTTCAATCTCGCACCAGTTACTTTAGTCCGACTAACTGGATGGTACCGTCAGCCTTCACACGATGAGTTCTAATTAACTTACTAACTAATTAACCAATTTCATCGATATAAGAGTTGTTGAGTGGGGTTTTACTATTCAGCAGGTGGCAAGGGAGGGGATTTAAATCGTCGTAATATATCAATTTAATCGTCTTGATAGCAATATCAGTTGAAAAAATAGGTCCTAATGTTTTTTTAAGAGCTTGCGAACGCGATGCTATGAAATTCTGCATCCATCATATAAATGTTACTTTTTTCTTCAGAAAACCATTTAGTTTTCTATTCCTATGAACAATGTTGAGTTGAGTTGTTATCTGTGGAATTTCAATCCCCAGCCTGCTTCGCCTTTTAAAAGGATACCACACTTAATTATCACATGTTTAAAGGCAATTTCACTATTGCTTTCCTTATTCATCTGGGCTGATTTTACTTTTGAGGCAAACTGATACTGTGTGAGTAGAGGAAAGATTTCCTTGAATTTAAAAAGGGATTTAGTAAAGGCTATGAGTTAGAAGAAGAGAAACCGAAAATCCTTATTCCCTTTAGCATTATATAGTTTTATTGCATATTCATAATAACTTAGATTGATTATTGAGACCATTTGCAAATACTCTGGTAGTTCGATAAGACATTGAATACTTTGATTGGTTGAAGAATTTCATCATGAGCTGATATCAGTTAGAGAACTATTAGAAAACCAACTGGGAGTGCTGGACAGCTGTTTCGTCCTTATTTGAGTATCTGTAGTACTCCCTGCAGGTTTTCCAATGGTTCTCTAACTGATGTCAACTCATAATGAAATCCTCCAACCAATCAAATAAAATATCCCTACAAAACCAATGCCTGAAAGCTGAATACTTTGTTAAGCTGTCCCTTAAGCCGGGCAGATAGATGAATACTCACCACATCTAGCAGTTTAGGTAGCAATGATTCATTATAGGCCTAACATATCTTGCTGTTGACAGTATCATATAAAATGTTTTCTTTATGAGGAATTATTATTTTTCAGCAATACAATTATCTCGACGTAGTGTGAACAAGATGGTGAGTGTATAAAAGAGATTCCAATTTAGACACTTTTTAAAATGCAAGTTTTATCTTTAATCTTCCATACTGACGTTACATTTCTTTCTTTTTTTTTCCCGTTTCCCTGTTTTCTACAGCTACACTTTGCAGTGTGTTTTACCGATCAATAACTTCACTGAGAAAATCTATGTATTCCTGTGGTTTTGGTTTGCTATTCTTGGATTATTAACCACTCTAAACACATTACAATGGGCAATGAATACAATATTGCCAGTACGTCGTGTACGTTATATCAAACAATATTTGAAGGCATTACGATTGATATCTAGCACAGAAGAGCGTGATTGTGCACGATTTGTAAATAATAATCTAGGCGCTGATGGTGTCTTCATTCTGCATGTTGTCTCTAAAATAGCTAGTGATCTTATCGCCTTGGATGTGACAGCCACATTATGGAAAAATTATCGACAGGCGAAAATCACGGGGACAGAAGAAGACGTTAACCGTCTATTGGAAACAGTCAATCGAGGTTCATCTGTTGTCTAACCTTGATGTGGGCGTCGATGTTTAGTTCCAGTGGTAGTTTGTCACAGATACACACATACACAAGCATAATCGTCAAATCGTACACAAAAATGCACATACGTATTACTACTGGATGGATTACTAACCCATGTTTTATCAACCAAGGGAACATGACAACCCCAACTATTCCCTCATCGACGTCCACGTATAAATAAGCCAAAACAAAATTCTGTAACATCTCCAGTATGTCTGTCTTTCTGGAAATTATTTGTACTATGATTATTATTATTATTACTATATTCACTATTATCAATATTATCACTAGTATGTATCACTCTTGATTATTTTTTGTGCAATTCAAATGTGGTTGATGAATCAACCCAAGAAAAACAGAGTTCAACTTATTCATTTGCATACTTGCAACGTATATATTCACAACGAGGACCAAATATAATTTTCTGCTAAGCACTTCCAACTTATAAATACTGGAATTGTTTTTGTTTTTTTTAATTTTAGATTTTGGTTTTCATTATTCCGCTATATCTTATTTAATAACTCACATTTCTTAAATTTTCTCTTTTATTTTCAACTCTGTCACTGTTATTATTATTATTACTATTGCCCTTATTATTACTATTGTATTTTCACATTTTCTACATGAGAAAATTTCTTAGGAATTTTCCTGTTTCACAAAGAATACATTTCCGTTGATCACCTAAACGAATGAATGATCGTTTATCGGAATAAAATTTAGAAAGCAAAAGGAAAGCTGATTAGCCGTAGAAAGATCTGTGTGAAAGTGCTCCCAATCACCGTGGTTCCTATCACTGTCCGCCTATTTGCTCGCCCATCTACCAAAACACACCCACATACACCTCATTTTTAAAATAAAACCATGATACTAAAAGGCAGAGAAGAGGAAAACAAAAGTGGCTAAATGGGGATAAAGATGTGGAGAAAAGAAAGCAAAATAAAGTTTAATCATCACAGGACAAATGTAACTGTGAAGATAGTGAAAACTAAATACACTTTTTTGCTTCTTACTTTTTTTTATTCTACTTTCTTTCTTAACCATTTGCTCAAAATGATCTGTTTACTGAGATTGCTGAGTATGAATACATACATGCATATATTTCCTTTTCTCTCTCTCTCTCTCCCTATCGCTCTCAGTCTTTCAACTTCCTCTTAGTGTTGTCTGTTGGTTTTTTATTTCGATTAACTAGTCCTCACCCATTTTATCTCATTGACAATGGCATTATCGTTGTCACTTTCCTCCCTCTCTCTCTCCTTCTATCCATCCCTTTTTATCTATCTTCGTTTTATTTCTTGTTTATCCTGTATTCTTTCATATTTAAGACCCAATTTCTTGAAATATGCATGTGTATTCTATTTCAGTTGATGTTTTCATTGCCCATAAAATTTCTTTGGGTAAATTACTTACGAGGTTACCACTGAGCAGTTCAAAGAAATGAAAGAATGACCTATTCTCCTCATTATAGGAAAGTTTTTCCCTATTCATTGGGTGAAATTCTGTGAAAATTTCAAATTAAACCTATTTCTATATAAAAATGAATACGGATAAGTCGACAAATAATAAGTTATGCCCAAATTACAATACAACATATATATATAGCATAAAACTAAAAAAATGAAAAATTTACAAGCAACTTCATTCTTTTATGTGCAGTCTCCTCATACTTGATTTCCTCTTCATGCTTTTCCCTACTCAATCTACACGATCCCTTTTTCTCTTTCCTAATCGAATCTTTTAGGTTTTATTCAAATATTTACTTGTATATGATGTGTTAAATGTGTTTGTATGTGTGCGTGTCTGTGTGTAAGTGAGTATAGTAGTGAAATCGGGTTATCTTTAGCATTGTAAATGCATATTGTCTTAACACACCACCCACGCACACACTGGCTTAACAGTACTCAACCTGTCTTACTTATTATCAGTTGAATATTATGTTTCATTGTTCATAACGCAAAATACTTGCGTAAAGCGGTTGTGTAGGTGAATACAATTTTTCTGTGAATTCTGTATGCATACTAATCTCGCTTAATATTACCGAAATAAAGTCAGTATGTTTAGATTTATTACAAGTAAATCAGCATTCCGAATTATTACTTCACATTTATTACAACAATGTATGCGAAGAAGCTCAATTCTTACTCTGATAAACAAACAATTAAATACACACACACACTTGCCTACATTTGTACACGCACGCATGGATAAATCAGATAAAAGAATAAATCAGGATATTTGAGGGACCAGTACTGAAAATTATAAATAGCACATGAACTGACAAACTGAGACAGACAGTCATGCATACATATGCATGTGTTGTATACACATTGACATAATAATCTATAATTAATCAATAAATCTATATCAGTCCATCAGATAACACGTAATTTAATATAACTCAATGTATGAATCTTTTAATTAATCTTGAAATGAGCCAAAAAATCTTTTATTTAATTTTTGTCATGTTCCTGTAGTATTTTTTCCACTCATTTCAATCCAAATTGTGTTTACCTTGGTAGATGTGTTCATATACGTATACAATACGTTGTACAGTATATATATATATATACTCTACAATCAGACGTACAGTGTGTGATAGAACGCAACGAAATCTTGAAGATACTATAGATTGAAACGAAATTATATATATACACATACATTTATATATACAGTTTGATTTTCTTTCTCTATTCTCTCTTAGCTCAATAAATTCACTTCCAAGACAGTTAGAGGAAGAGGGTTGGGAAGTGAAAGAGATATGAGAAATAAAGAGAAGAAGGGGGGCGAGCGAGAGAGATAGTGGAAGTGGAAGATTACTAGTGAACAGAGAGAATGTCTACTAAGACTTAACCTAAAATTGTTTGTTTTTTCAATTTCTCCAAGAAACAATGTTCTATTTCACAATATTTTCTCCCTCATCTCATATATTTTCTTCGTAATTATCTTTTTATTTCATTCTCCTCCGGGAAATATATTAAATAAACCAAAATCTAACCTTAAATGTTTTGTAAACTAAAGCAGGAATCACCTAACTTTATCTACATTCTCCCAAATTAGAGTCATATACATATATATATATATATATATATATATATATATATATATATAAAGAATGAGGCCGACGAAGTGACATTAAGGGTTGTTTGTTACGTAAGCACTGTATCCTCATATACATATATATATGTAACAAGAAGTAGACACCGTCAAATGTATAATTAATATATAACTAATTTATATTACGGAACTCAATTATAAGAATAATAATGATCATTTATATTTCTAAATAGCACTTTTATTCGAGGGTCCATCATCAGATTATCGATTGGTTTGGATCTTTCCTACCATATTTTTATTGTGCTACCAATATAAACATATACATACCTGTTTAAAAATGCATGGGCAAGTGTATGTTAACTTCATTTAAATTTACCTTTTTTTTGTCTATACAATTATTTCCATTATCTCATGTGAAAGAAAGGATTCAATTTCATCACGAGAGTACACACTTAATCCCCCCCCAAAAAAAAACAACTTTTGAACTTCTTATATCCTGATTTCTTTCGCTCTCTTCATTCTTATCTGCTGAATAAACTAGAGTATTAGGCTGATAAGTGGGGAACTAAGTGGGAAAGTAAGTTTTTCAAAGACAAAAAAAAACACTTCATTGATTTTGCTCACGGTTTTCTTGATGATGATTGGTGACTGTTCCTCTTCTATCTATTCTTTCTCTCTCTCTCTCTCTTTCTCTCTGAAAAACTTACACTACTATCTTAAAATAATATTAAAAAATACAATAAAAATAATCTCAGTTGTAAATTTTGTGTATCTTGTTACCTGGAAATAGGATATCCGGGAAAACTCATATGCATAAATCGTGAATCAAGAAACCAATAGAAAAACTGCGCTCATTTAGCTACCGCTTATCTAATTTCAAATTTATCACTTAACGAATATCTTTCATTTATTTTGTAACATGAAATTATAGTATTAATGTGTCAATCGGCCTTCAGACGGAGTACACTTTAGCTAACTTATCATTATAAACAGTGAATTAAAAACTAGTTACACCATAGACAAACGAACACTACAACTTATTGCAAAATTTCCTGATTCTGAGTTGTGTAGCGAACTTGCTTCTCTATCTAGATTGCAGGTATTTCTTGCTTAATATATCTTCACAAGCGAGCATTAAACCAACAGTGAAATCATAGTGTTGACGACTTCTTTAAAAACATCTAATATAACAATGCAATGACAATAGGCTTTTCAGCTTCAGTCAGTAGAATAGTGTAAGAAATGTGACCGAGATGAATAAATATTTCCACTTTGAATTCGAGACTGTTTCACAAATTATCGATATCAACCAAAGCTGTACAACTCTTGTTTTGGTGAACCATGACAGTGAAGAAGTATGTAACTGAAAATAAACAACTCTTGATTATTGTTTTTTTTTTTTAAAAAAAATAATAAAAGTTCTTAATTTAAATTTCTTATTAGGAATCGGCCACTAGCTGCCAACGGCTGAGCTTGATCGAATAACCATCTACTAACATTTTGGACACTTCTTAGATTTTTAGGCAGTCTAAAGAATTTCTGACATCACAGACTATTACAGTGAATTCGAAGACAACTTAGTACAGTTTGAGAATATTTTGTAGTAAACTTAATGTGAACGTCACTCAATTAAGGCTAATCATTTTATGCACAAATACTCCAACTAAACAAACTATTAACTAAGCATTGGTGATGAGATTTGTCGTTTATTCACTGTGTTTTAGTTCAGAAATCAAAATTAGTCTCGTTAGTCAAGTGGGCTTATGGAAACTGGCAATTATCTGTGTGTGACTGTCATGAATTATTAGTTGCTGAACGGTCACGCTTTCATCAAGGGTTGTGTCTGACTGTTATCATCTTGATCATGCATAGTTTCTTGTAGGCACACCGCTGCATAGTCTCAAAACAAAGATGAGATGACTGTCAAATGCTCTTGAGTTTTAATTAACTGTCAGAGGAAAACTTAATTGAATTAATTTCTCAGGAACCTTTCTAATAGATCTACTGGTATGGAAAAAGAAGAACTGTCGTTGTGGAGACAAGTTCACTGTCTTTACTTCCCTCCTGTCTTCATATTTCACCCTTTATTTGTTGGTGTCAGAGATAATATATAGTTGGAGTGTGGCCAACTGAAAATTTTATGATATAAAAAAATGAATGACTTGTTTTCATAGCCTCTTAAGACTACCATTTATCACTCTTAGTGTATAGCAACACATGTTTAATACTGAAGTACACTAATAATGAAAACTGGTCTGATAAGGCTATATAACTCAGGGCTTCCAGTTACATTTTATTAGTCATTTCTCATTTAAGTCACATAATCTATTATCTTCGTATATTTCAAAGTCGTCTCTTTCATTTAACTGATTCTCACTGTATTGTCGACTGTTCTCGGTTACAAAATTTTAGAGTATCTGGTTAATTGACTTGTCAGTTAAGATTTATGACAAAAGTTCAAGATTTCAAAAAGTTGTCATTCAAAAATAACTTCCTTTTGAAAGGGCACACACTAGAAATTTCAAATTGAGTTGGCATATTTTAGTCTAATTTCTATTTTGTATGGAAGTGATGTTTCATTGTTAGTTTGGAATTCTTACTTTACTCCCGTACCTCCTTATTTATAATAATAATAATCTCCTTTGTTCCAAAAATAATACTTATAATATAGAATGGAATTCTCAGCATCTGTCACAATATTGCATCTGATTTACTCAAAATATAAAAAAAATTAAAACAAAAGTAACCAGAGGAATTTGTCCACGTTTACGATATAAAATCAAAAATCTTCGAAGCACGAACTGAGAATATTAAATATAATAATAACAATAACAGTGAGTTTGTTTCAAACAGTATTGTCGATTCATTTTGGAAATTTTAGCATGTAATAGGGTATTAAATCTAATGTTCTGTTAATATAATATAGTGAGGGGAAAGGCGAAATTAATAGTTATAATAAAGCTTAAATGATGTTAACACTTTTGGTAAAATAAACAAATAAAAACAAAAATATTGTAGGGATTATAAATATAAAAAGAACGATAACAATAAAGTCGGATGTTATAAGGGTGGAGAAAATGGTTTATTTACTAGAGCAAAGAAGATTAGTTAGTTCATACCTGACACCATTTTCATCACATAAAATACGTGCCGAATATTGTATAATGGAGTTTTTATACTTAGACATACGTGTATAAAGTTTTCTGAAGACTTCTTGTTTTATCTGAGAAGACAAAAGGTTGGACCTGCGGGTAAATTGGATGCCTACAGTTTGACAAAATTCTTTTAGCAAATTAATTGCATGAAATCAAGTGCCAGCCCTACTGACAGTCTTCAGAGTTCTACGAAGTATTGAAAACCTTGGATGGTAAAAGTTTAAGACATTAAGGAGTGAAGTTTAGAAATATTAACGTCTGTGGAATGGGTTTCAGATGCTCAGTTAGAGTTTACACAGCTGACTCAACTGCCGAACTGAAAAACTCAAATTCACTGAATATCTTACTAGTTTGTCGTGTGCTATACTGGTACATTTATTATTACCATGATCAAATAAGTTGATAAGACAGAGAGTAATGGAAGCGCTAGCCAGGATCTGATAGGTTTTAATTTTTTTTAAATTGGATCCATTTAGATGACTTCAGCGACAGGTGTATTTCTCCTGCACTGGACGTAGTCAGTGACCACTTTTTTCGAAATCATTGTAGATAGATGCTTTGGTAAAAGACATTTCCATATATTTTTTAACCGGCTGAAGTGTTTCTGATTTCAGTACCTTAAACAAAAATAGGAGTGATACTTGCGACTAAAAGTTTTCTTCATAGACTTGTACAATGAAAAGCAGCATAGAATTCCGGTACTCAGTTTTTGTTCATGTTGAGCAAAAGTATTCGTAACCTTATTTAGTGTCACTTGATTATGTGGCCAACTAACTTCTCAGTCCTCAATGAAAATTAGTCAAAACTTGTTTTATTCTCTAATCAAACGGTTAGTACTCACACGTTGTATATGTCTAAGATACAAAAACAATAACAACTAGTAGAAAATGTCCTTGTAAAATGATTACTCTGAGCTGTTTGTGTGTTGTTTTTGCTGTTGTTATTCCTGAGGAAATAACAATCTAATATTTAAAAGTTTTCATAAACAATATGGTGAAAAGATAAAAGAACAAACAAACAAATAAAACGTATATAAACAAAACAAAGTTTCAGATTAGGGAGAAACGAACTAGCTTCTACTAACAAACTGTACAACATAAGTTTTGTTTTCAAGGGCTTGGACCAGATCACGTGTACACAAACTCGTAAATACAGGCACACACACAGAGACGCTGTCGTGCACACTCCCACAGCGAAGCAGTGAATCAGTCAATAGAACATTTGTTATTACCAAAAAAAAATTTTTTTGTTTTTAAGCGAAGAAAAACAGTTTTTTCAAGATGCTCTCAGGATAACTGGAGATGTGAATAGAGGAAGACTGTAGATAAACAGAATACATTGTTTATTATTATTTTTTTTTTCAAGTCATAATTGAATAGATTGGTTTATGCGCATCCCTTGAATAGATCTTATCGTGGATCTTGCCTACCGGATAGATGGCATAAGTTACATAACATGAGGCCTAGTTTCATGAGAGGTAAAGAAGCGACTTTATTTTCGTTAAGAAATATCAATGCTTCATCAAGCCGACTGGCTAATAGTTAATCACGAAAGCCTACCTTATCATTAATATCAGTGTCTGCATAAACGTTTTTCTATATCCAGACGACTGTACCCTTAGCACATTCATCAAGAGTATCGGTTAACATCACATTATCATATCAATCTGGAACTTTGGTAACTACATATATACACATGATGTCGGTAGTCAGGTTTTTTTGTATACCTTAAAATATTTTTTGTAGAATATCAGCTCAGTTTACATAAATTCTTTCTTATTTATACCAAATGTAATTTACTTTTTAGCTTAAAACTCTGTCTGTCATTTTAATTTTCCAGTATATCTCCTACTTACCTATATAACCTACCCGATAGTGTACAAGTGACTACGATGCTGTTGAAGTTTTTCATCTGGATTATGTAGACCCAGTCTCATAGAATTCAAAAGATAGTTCGGCGCTTTATCTTATGACTGAATTATTCAAAAGACAGAGAACTGTTTACACGGACTGGGTAGAACGTCTGTTTTTTCTTAAGGTCACAAAATCTAACTGAGCTAAACTTTATGTTGTGTACTCATCTCACTAACTGTGGATTGATGCATTCACCAATCATTTTTATACTTCCAGGACTAGGTGACAACAGTCCCCAAGAGTGAATCAATTCAAAATAGTAATGGTTTTATTATTATTTCTTTTCAAACAGGATGGTTGTATATTTTCTATGCTTTAAAGCTACTAGTGATACGAAACAGCAGTTCGCGTACAAGTTATTACTATTATTCCGAGTGGAATACACAGCTTCATTGCCACATATACATTTCATCCCGTTCTCTGCAGTCCTCTTTGGCTGGCTCTGCGATCACCCCTAAGTTCACATCTCCTTCTAACACAGTCTCGTTTATGTGAACTTTAGAAACCTCACTCACCATTTCTTATTTGGGTTCCACTGAAGGCTCTAGTGCACGATACCGTTAAACGGTCTTCTCAGTGTGTGTCAGGTCCATTTCCGTTTTCTTTGGTATACTTTTTAAGCAATAGATTGTCGGCTGTTCGTTCGCAAAGTTTCGTTTTTATTATCCTTTCCTCATCAGCGTCACCTGTGATTGAAGCAATGCTGCCGGAATGAATGAAAGAAGTGCGTCGGTGGCACAGTGGTTAGGATTCTCGCCAACCATGCACATGGTCCGGAGTTCGAGCCCACGCCGACGCACACCTGATATCTATGGTCGGCCTGCGAATTTCGGGCTACCGATATCTACGCTGAAAATTCCACACTTGTACTAAAAAAAATACGGTGTGGAATCAAGCTGTAATCGAAAAATTAAATTAAAAAAATTAAATTTCGTTAAAATTTCTTTTGTTGATAGTTATTGGTTTTTGTTGATGTTGGTTGGTTACTTTCATTACTACTGTCATCGTTAGGTTTATTAGAAGGAGTTCGTTTACTATATCTTCTGCCAGCTTCTTGATATTCACCTGTAAGTCTTTGAGATTGTGTGACCTTAGACAAAAATCGATCGCGACGTCTAAAGTGCTCTTGTCAATCCAACGTATTCCTCTCTTTTCACTTGCCACAGTCTGACGTATGATCCAGTTCGTCACAGTCAGGAATATCATTGGTGATAGTAAACAGTCTCGTCTTAACAGTGCCTTCACTTCAAAGGCTTCGATGAGCTTTTAGTTTTTGCATATGACATCATCATATAGCTGTTTAATAGGAGTGATCGAGGTTTTTGGGACTGCACCACCTAGTGTTAAAGTAGTTTCCAAATCACTTCGTGGTTAACTCTGTCGAAGGGATTTAAAAATCGATGAAGATGAGGTAGATATTTAACTGCCGTTCTATACTCTGTCTGGCTACGAAGCGTAACACTGCAACTTCATTAGTACATGACTTGCTTTTCCGGAATCCAGCCTGTTCCAGTCGGGGTTTCGAAGCGAAAACACCTTTCGGTCTCTTCAGAATGATATGACTTAATATTTTCTTCGGAGTACTCAACAACAGCATTCATTCCATACCAGTTTTTGCAAAGGCTTCAGTTGAAATTCTGCGACAGTTTGGCAAGATAGCTTTTCTTCTAATGGGCAAGTACTTTTCCATAATTCCATACTTTCTGCAATAGGAACCTGAGGATATCCACCCAAATCTCTAGAGCCAATTTCAGAACTTCTAGGGGAATCTCGTCTAGTGCTGCTATCTTTGTGGTTCTCAAATCCTTGTTATTCAAAAATGCATTTTTTTGGGAAATCAGTGTTCACTGGTGGTTTTGTACTCTCTGGTGGCGGTATTTTCGGACCAGTTGCAGGCAGTGGTCGCTTCAAGAGTCCTTTTAAGCGTTCGGCTCATTCTTTACCTTGCTTTTCCACTTTGGTAATTAGGTTCCCGTGACTACCTTTTGTTGGTTTCCTCTGTGTTGATTTCTTTCTGGATAGAGAACTGGTTATCTGCAATATTTTTCTAGGATCTCCTCTCCTTGCGGTCCACCTGCTCTGCTTCAGATGCTGGTGTGTCTCAGAACTGTCTTTTGACTTTCCTCGTGTTCTTCACTTCTTTATTCACTACAGTGTACACTGAACTTAGCTTCCGTTGTGTACCTTTGCACTGAGTCATCTTCTCTTTCACCATTCTCCTCTCCTCTCCTCGATTAGCTTCCAGGTAGGGGTCCGTTGAGAGCCACTTCTCGTCTTCTCGCCTCTAGACTTCTAGAAAGACTATAAACGCACATTTCTTTCTGCATATTTGTTGCACAATCAGTTACTGGTTGGTTCGCTCACAGACATACCACCCTGCTGCTGATCTTTTATGGTCGGCCATCTGATGCTGAGCAGTGAACGAAGACAGCTATTGATGAAAGTCTGTAGTTTGTTCGAAGTTCCCTTCGTGACGCGCCAAGTCTTTGATCCGTATAGTAGCACCGACTTCACATTGGAGTTCAAAATCCGGATCTTATTTTTCACGCTGAGTGTTGTTGATCTCCACACAGACTTGAGAGAAATGTAAGTTTGCCTTGCTTTCCCGATCCTCGCTGTAATATCCTCGTCAGTTCTGCCTACAGTCGAAACGATGCTTCCCAGGTCAATCAATAGGTAGATAGAGGAAGTCGCCTCTTTCAGAATTCTCCCATTTATGCTGGCTGATTGTTGTCCCTTGTTGTTGCTGTTGACCAGGAGTCTTCACCACCTCTGTTTTCTCTATGTTCACCTGAAGGCCTATCTTATCTGGATGCTTCTTCCGCCAACTTGTTGCTTTTCACTTGCATATCTTCCAGTTTCTCGGAAATCAGACATATATCATCGGCGAAGTCCAGATCCTCCAAGATTTTTGTGTAGGTCCATTTTATGTCTGTCTCCTCGTTGCCCATTGTCTGTCTGTCGCATTATCCAGTCTACCACAACCAGGAAAATCATTGGAAATAGTGAGCAGACAGCTTGTTTCACTCCTCTCTTCACTTTAAAGGATTCCATGAGTTTCCCGTCGTCAATCACTTGGCATGCAGCATTGTTGTACAACTGTTGGATAAGATGTATAGTAGTTTGAGGCACCTCGTAGTGGCGAATTATTTGCCAAATCACCTCTCGATCAACGCTGTCGAAGGCTTTTTCAAAGTAAATGAAATTGAGGTAGAGAGCTGACTGCCATTCCAAGCTCTTCTCAATGATGATCTGTAGTGTTGCGATTTGATCGATGCATGACTTGTTCTTCCTGAATCCAGCTTGTTCCGGTCGAAGTTTTTCATCCAGAGCGTGTTGGATTCTCTCCAGGATGATGTGACTTAATATTTTGTTTGAGATGGACAGAAGCATAATTCCGCACCGGTTTTTGCATTCACTTAAGTCTCCTTTCTTCGGCAGTTTGAACAAGTATCCTTTCTTCCAATCCTCAGGTACTTTGCCCTCTTTCCACACCTTCTCCACTATTGGTGTCATCAAGTTCGATGATGTCTCTGGGTCCCTTTTCAATTATTCTGCTGCGATTCCATCTGGTCCTGCTGCTTTTCCGGTTTTCAGTATCTTTATTGCCTTCGGAACTTCTGATTTCGTCGGGGTCAATGTTCACTGGTAGTTCTGCTTTCGTTGTTGCTAAGGTGGTGAGCGCGTTGAAGGTGGGGGTCGATTTAGAAGCCTTTTGAAGTGTACAGCCCACTGTTTGCTTTCCTCCACCTCTTTGGTGATTGACTTTCCATTGTCATCCTTCAGTGGCTTTATTTGTGTTGAACTTTTGTCTCATAGAAACCGAGTTGTTTGGTAGAGTGTTGCGAGGTCTCCTTTGCCTGCACAGCAACTTGTTCTGCTTCATTTTCCATGGCTTCGTAATATTTTCTTTTGTCTTCCCTGGCACTCTTCTTCACTCTTTTGTTCAATGTATTGTAGCTTGCATTCAACTCCTGTTTTTGTTGCTCGTCGATGCATTGGATATTCTTTTGTTTCAACTTCCTTCTCTCCTTCTCCTTAGTCTCCATGTGTCCGTAGTGAGCCACTATTTGTCCTGTCTCTTCTTTCTGCCTAGAACTTCCATGTAGGTTTGACTCCACACCGCTTTTAGATTGTTGCAGTGCTTTTCGACGCCGACCTCTTCGCTAGCGTTGATTTGTCTCTCCGCCTTTTTCATTATGATTGCAATGAAGATGTCCTTTGTCTACTGATC
This sequence comes from Trichobilharzia regenti, assembly GCA_944472135.2. Taxonomy (NCBI): domain Eukaryota; kingdom Metazoa; phylum Platyhelminthes; class Trematoda; order Strigeidida; family Schistosomatidae; genus Trichobilharzia; species Trichobilharzia regenti. The sequence continues at coordinate 87,752,555 of OX235270.1, read as the reverse complement.
CTTCAGTTTCGGAGTACTGAACTTGTCTTGTAGTGTATCTGCAGCTCCTGTTCCTTTGAAAGTTTTTAATTTGATTTCGGGATGTTCCCTGTACATGACAGTGGTATGAGCCGAAGTCTGCTCCTCTTCTTACTTTTGTGCCCAGTAAGCTGCGTCTCCACTTCCTTGAGATTGAGATGAAGTCAACTTGGTTTATGGTGTCATCGGTGTGGTGACACTATGTAGCCTTGTGGATATTTTTGTGTTTGTATACACTGCCACCAATCACTGGTTCATTGGAGGCACAGAAGTCAGAGAAGAGTTCTCCATTTTCATTCATCTCTCCGAGAGCTCCTCTACCCATGATGAGTTACCTCCTGTGTTGTCTGGTCCCAGTTTGGCGTTTACGTCTCATATTAGTATTTTAATGTCGCCAGCTGGAGTATTATCCATTGCTGCCTGTAGTTGTCTGTAGAAATCTTCTTTCTGTTCGAGGTCTGCGTTGATTGTGGGTGCATAACATTGTATAACTAACATTTTCCTTTCTTTTGAGTTGAATCAGGCGATCATTATCCTGGGCGAGATCTCCTCCCATTGCATCAGGGCCTTTGTTTCCGTTGGTGACATCATGATAGCCACGCCCTTGGTGTCTCCGTCGTTGTCTTCTGGGTGACTGGGGTAGATCATTGCCTCGTCTGTTGACAATTTTGTGAGTTCAATCCCATTCCATATGCCTTCATATATTCTCAGTACTTCATTACAATGACTTTTCATCTCATTTGCAATCTGGGCAGCTTCGCCAGTTTCGTATATGGTGCGGACGTTCCGTGTCCCTACATAGAGTTTTCCTTTTGTCGCAAGCAGACTCATTGTACTGAAGTTTCCGCAACAGCTTTGCTTACAGGGTGGCTTTTCTAGCCTCATGCCTGAGAAGTGAGTTGTTACATGAATATTTAGTTTACAGAGGGGCGACTTCTTGGGTTGCTCCTCTTAGAATCAGGAAAACAAGGGATAAAGCAATCGGAACAACACCAGCAAAAGGAAAACATTCACAACAGGAAGGGCAGCGATAATAGCAAAAAACCCGTAGCAGTAATATCAAATACGCTGAATTCAATTCAAAAATTTCCTTTCAGGTAACTTTCTGAAGCTAAATGTTTTACTGCAAGTGACACGACGTAATTAAGTACATATTATTCCTTAGCAATAGAGTTGATAAACTCGAAACGAAAACAGTATAACGTTCATGTAAGAGTAGAATTTGGATAGAATGTAATTCCATATGAGATACTTTTATTTGACATAACACAGAGTAATATAGTAGCAATAACCGAATAACACTATCGAAGTGATACGCATGCAATTATCACCTGGAACACCTAACACTTTGAAGAATTATATTCTTTTATTATTCTCATGAGCAATATACACTCGTATTTCAGACAAATCTGTTTTGGATTCTACGCGTAACTTGACTGTAAATGACCACTTCAGATTTCATAGAGGAAATCTACAGTATCACTGCGCATAGATAATATGGAATATAACGTTTAGATAGAAAAGTTGGGAGAATCTACCCAATAAAATGAAGTGTCTATCAGCAAGTGAACACATATGGATCATTTTTTTCGCCGTATTAATTTATATGATAATATTTCTAGACTAGCTTAGTGGTAGCCACGGGATGCCGTTAGTTTGATTTCTGATGCGACATCATTAGTAGTATGTCAGACCAAGGCTACTCCAGATAGTCTCAAAATCAATTCTATATTAGTGAAACATCGCTTACAGGTCCACCTAATAAATAAATATGTTAGCGAACAGAGCGAAATCCGAATCACAGCACTGTAAACGTCTGGGGAATAAAGTAGGAATAAGGAAGTAGGTAATTCGTTTTAGTTTTTAAGTACTACTGAATTATCAGTAATTCATTTCAGATGACCTCCATATTTCACTGAGCATCACTTTAGTATAAACATTAATCCAATCCAGGAAACAGATGTTTTGCTTCTTTCTGAGAAATCAGGTTGTCACTGGTTCAAATTCTGTTACAGATCACATTTTTATTGCAACTTCCAATATCCGACTATGTCAACGTAGAAAAGTCATTTTGTTCTTATTACCAACTTATTTATTTTATAAATTCTACCTACTTATGAGTAGTAAAAACGCAAAAATCTAAGAAATGTATCTAAAATTCAATTCATAATATTAAACACAAGTTATTTATTTACTCATCAGTCTCACATTAATTTATATACTTATAGTATTCCAAAATATTAGATTTCCACTTTGTCCTCAGTTATTTTTACACAGAAAAAATAAAATCTTTCAATAACAAAATAATTGAGAGCTGCTGGTGTATGTATTAAATGCTACTCTAGGAAAACCTATTAGTCACACAGTTCCGTACCAGTTTCTAACCAAATTAAAGTTTACTTAGAAGTCAGTTAATAATCACAGTAATTTCAGGTGGATGAAGGTGTAGTGGGACAAGAAACGTGAACCCACTTACTTGTCTCTAAGGCAACCTGTCAAGAAAGTTGAATGAATTGTAGGGAAATTGGTACCCAACTCACCGTGGTCCATAGTGCTCCTTCATTAATGGTGGGTGATTCTTGGTACGATTTGATAAAGTGAAGCCTGACATGTCTAAATTTTACGAATGAATGTAATTTTACGTAGTTAGTCAACTTTGTACGAACAATTAACTGATGTCACTTTATCAGAACCATATCACTATGATCATTCGGTAAGATAGTAAGCAGCAAGTGTGCTATTTTAATTTAAAACCCATTTTTAATAACAGAATTTGGATTTTCAACACCAGTCTAAAGTCAGTCAGTACTTCTATGTGAGTCAGAAGCTTGGCGTCCCGAAAAGCATTTTCAGCAGTTTACTGCAGACTTTCATCAACAGCTACCTTCACTGCCTCCATACTGAAGATACGATGACCAGAGAGAATTAGCAAAAAAGAACTCTAGAAACGAATCAACCAATAACCTATTAATAAACAAATATGTAGAAGAAAATGGAGATGGATCCACACGCGCTGACACTCTAGCGGAACCCGAATGAGAAACAATGTGTGAGCAGAGTAACAAAGCTTATGGGAAAAAAACTGGGAAGCCAGCTAGAGAGGACTGCAGAGAATGGGATGAAATGTATATGTGGTGTTGAAGTTCTACATACCACCTAGAACATAAGGGAATATTAATGATATTTCTCCTTTTTCCCAGGCAAGTTCTAAACTCAGTGTTACTGGCATACACGATCCGCCTATACCAGAATTCCAGGGGCGGAATAGGATATCTTTCACCCAACTTCTTGTCTACACTTTCAATATATGAATCGTTTTTATAAGGCGGTTTGAAAATATGAAGACTAACTATAGCGTGCTGACAGTAAAAATTTAATTCACGTTTAGCCACTTTTGAAGGACCATTTTGAAACAGCTTTATAACTGCTATTTAGATATCTATCTTAATTCACCTGCATCGGAATTTAAATTAATCCACTTATTATTCAGCTCAGCTATGTAATTTCATTGTTAATTGCTAAGCTACTTATGAGTAGCTAAAAATTATAAAATAAATTATTTAGGAATTGAATACAACGAACTGCCAAAGGTAGATATTTTCGGTCTTATATAAAGCAGAGAGATAGTGTTTACTAAAATTAGTCCCCAGAAACTGACTATGTAGTCCATTCATTTTATTTTCTTCAGTCGTTTCACGTTAACAATAGTAGTCAGTCAACCACTGATTGCGCTGATACTTAGAGAGTTACAGTAATTGATGTCGTGATTACAACAGAGATTCGCCAAAATGTATTGATCTTACTAAGAAGAGAATAAAAGAAGTTGCCTACTTGTAATGTGTTGGCTTTTAGACTAAAAAACTAACGGATGACTCCTGCCAGCTTTTTCTTGGTAGTTATATTCACATTTAAACAGGTTGAATATAAAAAAAAATATTCGATTCATGTGATGGGAATCCCGTAGTCACAATTTTATCAGCTGGATTAAATAAAAAAAATTGTTTTACGTATCAAAATATACTCAAAACCATACATTTAAACATTTTCCTACGGGATACACTTTATGTGACAAAAACTAAATCTTTTAAAATCCAATGACTGGCAGTTTATAAATGGGAAGTTGTTCAGGTTCATAAATTATATGATTCTACTTGTGAGTGTTGACAGTGTTCAGCTGTCCAACCACCTTCTACTTAAAGTGTCAGGTTAATTCATATTTTCAAACTAAACCACGATATCTAACATTCTGAAAGGCTTTAAAGCGAAATTGTGGATGAGTTGAAAAACAGTCAAAGGACAGATTGTAGTTTTATGTCCTCGTATTATTACAAACATTTACCATAATCGGTTGAACAAACTGCAGATAGTTTGATTCTATTAAGTAGTATAAAGCTACTTTAAAAAAACATATATTCACATATCCCTTATACCTATTCATACTCGATACTTTCATACAGTTAATTTTGAAGAAAGACTTTATAACTAACACATAGCAAACAAGATAACACACCCAGTCTAAGATTGATTTGCACAAACATTAACACCAGTATTCTTGTATACAAAGAGCTTATCACAGTGGATGATCAGCATCGATTTGCATTTATAGTGTGTATCACTCTGGAATTCATTAGTGGCATAAAACAATATATTATTTTTTTTTCTAAAACACAGTTGCACTACTTATTCGAATGTTTATGTACGTGTATATAGATAGCTACAGGGTGTCTTATTCTACAGATTGATTTATCGCCTATCCAGGGAATACATTAATAATAGTAATTTGAATGAATTATTTACATGACTAAGCAATATTTTTAATTTAAATAACTATTTATTTGATTGATAATATCTGACAGATTTTATGATTCCTTTTCTATTATATATAATATTCAACCACGATCAGTTTTATTATTACTACTATTATCATTAGTTGTAGTATGTTGCTTGTTCAGGTCAGTGATTTACAAATGAAAGTTATCATTCAAAAACCATTCAACTGTTATCTTGATGAGAAGGAAATTTAATATAATATTTTAGTTGAGGTTTAAGTCATGCAGAAAAACTTCAGTGTTTCTGACAAAAGTGAGATGTACAGTTATAATCTTACTTCTAATTAGATTCTGTTCACTACAGCATTGGTAAATAGCACAGTGTAAAAAAACAAACAGTGTGTAACCTGTAGGACTTATATACACTCTTTTGTTTGCTTAGTATTCAACGTTGAATGCTGTGTTTTCTACCTAACCTTTTCGCCACACTAGAATTCGTCAATCGACAGAGTTTAACCCGACTGGTGAAACACACTCAAAGGTGCATCACTGTGATCAAACTGTGATACTTAATTCGTGTTGAAATAAAATGCACTACCTATGTGTAATCGGTAAACTTTAGCAAGATTTAATAGTAAAAAAAGTATTTTAAAACAAAAATAAAAAATCTGAATAGTAAAGACGTTGTCTCTAAAATGTCTCGTTAATTACTTTCAGTATGTTCTGTTTACACAACTTGATTATTTTATTATTATTATATCCTTTAATTCCTAGAAGAACATAGGGCTTCAGCTGCCAGTCTCCATTGCCTTCTGCTTTCTGCCAACTTTTTCACTCCGCTCCAAATCTGCCCACACGCTTTCATCCCCTCTTAACATGACCTCCTACAAGTCACCCTTACACTGACGACCAACTCGCCGCCCGCTTCCCTTTCGGGTTCCACTCGAGCGATGGCTTGTCTAGTGATGTCACTGACTTGATGGTTTCCTCAGAGTATGGCCAGCCAATCCATCTCCATTTCTTTCTGCCTATCTGTTTCACAATCAGTTACTGGTTGGTTCGCTCACAGAGATACCACCCTGCTGCTGATCTTTTATGGTCAGCCATCTGATGCTGAGCAGTGAACGAAGACAGCTATTGATGAAAGTCTGTAGTTTGTTCGAAGTTCCCTTCGTGACGCGCCAAGTCTTTGATCCGTATAGTAGCACCGACTTCACATTGGAGTTCAAAATCCGGATCTTATTTTTCACGCTGAGTGTTGTTGATCTCCACACAGACTTGAGAGAAATGTAAGTTTGCCTTGCTTTCCCGATCCTCGCTGTAATATCCTCGTCAGTTCTGCCTACAGTCGAAACGATGCTTCCCAGGTCAATCAATAGGTAGATAGAGGAAGTCGCCTCTTTCAGAATTCTCCCATTTATGCTGGCTGATTGTTGTCCCTTGTTGTTGCTGTTGACCAGGAGTCTTCACCACCTCTGTTTTCTCTATGTTCACCTGAAGGCCTATCTTATCTGGATGCTTCTTCCGCCAACTTGTTGCTTTTCACTTGCATATCTTCCAGTTTCTCGGAAATCAGACATATATCATCGGCGAAGTCCAGATCCTCCAAGATTTTTGTGTAGGTCCATTTTATGTCTGTCTCCTCGTTGCCCATTGTCTGTCTGTCGCATTATCCAGTCTACCACAACCAGGAAAATCATTGGAAATAGTGAGCAGACAGCTTGTTTCACTCCTCTCTTCACTTTAAAGGATTCCATGAGTTTCCCGTCGTCAATCACTTGGCATGCAGCATTGTTGTACAACTGTTGGATAAGATGTATAGTTGTTTGAGGCACCCGTAGCGGCGAATTAGTTGCCAAATCACCTCTCGATCAACGCTGTCGAAGGCTTTTTCAAAGTAAATGAAATTGAGGTAGAGAGCTGACTGCCATTCCAAGCTCTTCTCAATGATGATCTGTAGTGTTGCGATTTGATCGATGCATGACTTGTTCTTCCTGAATCCAGCTTGTTCCGGTCGAAGTTTTTCATCCAGAGCGTGTTGGATTCTCTCCAGGATGATGTGACTTAATATTTTGCTTGAGATGGACAGAAGCATAATTCCGCACCGGTTTTTGCATTCACTTAAGTCTCCTTTCTTCGGCAGTTTGAATAAGTATCCTTTCTTCCAATCCTCAGGTACTTTGCCCTCTTTCCACACCTTCTCCATTATTGGTGTCATCAAGTTCGATGATGTCTCTGGGTCCCTCTTCAATTATTCTGCTGCGATTCCATCTGGTCCTGCTGCTTTTCCGGTTTTCAGTATCTTTATTGCCTTCGGAACTTCTGATTTCGTCGAGGGTCAATGTTCACTGGTAGTTCTGCTTTCGTTGTTGCTAAGGTGGTGGGCGCGTTGAAGGTGGAGGTCGATTTAGAAGCCTTTTGAAGTGTACAGCCCACTGTTTGCTTTCCTCCACCTCTTTGGTGATTGACTTTCCATTGTCATCCTTCAGTGGCTTTATTTGTGTTGAACTTTTGTCTCATAGAAACCGAGTTGTTTGGTAGAGTGTTGCGAGGTCTCCTTTGCCTGCACAGCAACTTGTTCTGCTTCATTTTCCATGGCTTCGTAATATTTTCTTTTGTCTTCCCTGGCACTCTTCTTCACTCTTTTGTTCAATGTATTGTAGCTTGCATTCAACTCCTGTTTTTGTTGCTCGTCGATGCATTGGATATTCTTTTGTTTCAACTTCCTTCTCTCCTTCTCCTTAGTCTCCATGTGTCCGTAGTGAGCCACTATTTGTCCTGTCTCTTCTTTCTGCCTAGAACTTCCATGTAGGTTTGACTCCACACCGCTTTTAGATTGTTGCAGTGCTTTTCGACGCCGACCTCTTCGCTAGCGTTGATTTGTCTCTCCGCCTTTTTCATTATGATTGCAATGAAGATGTCCTTTGTCTACTGATCCTTCAGTTTCGGAGTACTGAACTTGTCTTGTAGTGTATCTGCAGCTCCTGTTCCTTTGAAAGTTTTTAATTTGATTTCGGGATGTTCCCTGTACATGACAGTGGTATGAGCCGAAGTCTGCTCCTCTTCTTACTTTTGTGCCCAGTAAGCTGCGTCTCCACTTCCTTGAGATTGAGATGAAGTCAACTTGGTTTATGGTGTCATCGGTGTGGTGACACTATGTAGCCTTGTGGATATTTTTGTGTTTGTATACACTGCCACCAATCACTGGTTCATTGGAGGCACAGAAGTCAGAGAAGAGTTCTCCATTTTCATTCATCTCTCTGAGAGATCCTCTACCCATGATGAGTTACCTTCCTGTGTTGTCTGGTCCCAGTTTGGCGTTTACGTCTCATATTAGTATTTTAATGTCGCCAGCTGGAGTATTGTCCATTGTTGCCTGTAGTTGTCTGTAGAAATCTTCTTTCTGTTCGAGGTCTGCGTTGATTGTGGGTGCATAACATTGTATAATTAACATTTTCCTTTCTTTTGAGTTGAATCAGGCGATCATTATCCTGGGCGAGATCTCCTCCCATTGCATCAAAGCCTTTGTTTCCGTTAGTGACATCATGATAGCCACGCCTCTGGTGTGCGTGTGGTTATCTTTTTGGTGATTATTTTAGTAATTGGAAATTAAAGAGTTATTTATTTAGTGTTGTTCTACATAAGTTCAATTGATTTCAGTTTTGTTCACCAACTGACCTGAGTTAGAGTAGCTATTAGCAACAGAGACTCGTCAGCAGTATGCACTCATAAGCTTATTGATGCGTACTGCTGCAGCAGCCCAATCTAAGACTTTTCAATTGTTCATTATGTCATGGTTCTCATCGGTTCTCTAGATGAAGTGAGCTTGTGATCACACTCGGAATTAAGCATTTGTTGATTTTTCTGATGTACATGCCTCAGCTAAAATGGGTTATCCGACTGAAAACCAATATTCATAGATGCACTGAACATCACAATATGTAAATGTAATTGAACTGATTGATTTTTCGGTGTTGCTTTGTTCGTTAGGATGGATAGTTTAATTGCAAAGTTTTAATTATTCTTGAAGACAATGTCTTCAGTATTAACTTCAGGACAAAGTGGGCTCATGGAATTTTTCTTAAAAAGAAAACCCCTTGATAGTAATAGGCTGGCTATAGGGGATATTTACTGACTAAGAAAATTAATTAATACAAATGGATAGCTTGCTAAAGCCTACAAAAGCGAAACTCATATCCGACTGTGTCACAGTTATAAGTATCTATCAATCCTCAATTGTAGTATAATCAAATGAAGACTGATCACCCACAAACTTAAAAATGTACGAGACCTCATCCGCTGAATCAGTTCCACTTCAATCAACTTGTTTGGTGACAAAGTGTTAATTGAGGCTAGGAAGAAATACTACTTAATGAAACTCAAGATAGTGCGGAACATCAGGATAAGAGTATTCTACATGAGCTGCTCTACGCGTATATATATATATATATATATATATATATATACATGACAAACAATAGAATAAAAGTCTACAACTTGTAATCGTCAAGTGTCTTATTCATCTGCCAAACCGAATACACATTCATTCACATCAGTATTCTCATGTTTCATACAGAGGCAAATGGTTGTCCAACTAGTTAAGCCAGTCGTTGTTGATTGACATTCCTGTAGTTTATTTTTATTGCAATTGAGCAGTGCGTGCCTAGTTAGTTAACTACAAGTAGCCAAATTTTTTCTCTCAACAAAAAAGTGTTAGCATTCAAACAAACACAGACGATTTTGTTAAATTTTTTGTGAAGTAATAATAATAGTAATTATAACTACAGTAGTAACTTAATGAATAGGTATTCAGTCATTTGTGGAAATTTAAGGGAATAGGAAAAAGTTACCTTAATAGTTTTAAGATTTTATTTCCACTTTCAAAGACTTGTTTCCCGCCTAAAAGTTCAATTAGATTTGAAATGTAAAGTACATAATTTGATAAGTACTTGAATGTGGACGTGTAGGTGTGTGCCTACAATGGATAACGAAAACTAAAATAAACTAATAGAACCGTCAGTTGATAAAACTTACCGATACTTCAACAGCTCACAAGCGTTTCATAATTTCCGTCAATTTTTACTGTATACTCGCCAATTGACAGTTTTCAATTACTTGGATGTTTACTGAGAGCAGTACTTCACAACATTTAGTGCCTTTACTCTAAATAATACAAAATAATCGCCCAAGAGAGTGAAGTATTTAACTCTATTTAATCAAATCCTTTTCTTTTCGCAAAGTAAGCGAAAATAGAAAGAGGATCGTGTCTAACCTTAAAAAAGTTGTAGGAATTGTTGACTGGACTAAGTACAGTTCTACGCAGCGAATCTGAATCAATGACTGTTCCAAAACAGTGGTGCAGATCACCAGTTTATAAGAATGGCGATAAATACGGAGGGATTAGTCTGACTAATGTTATCCCTCGTTACCTAGAATCCGAACTCAGTCGAAAGTTATATTGCTCACTTTCCAAATTACCACTTATAACATTTGGTAGATCGTATTGTGTGATCTGAGCTTTCAAAGGAAAATGTAGTAAATTTTAACGTCCAGGTCACTTTGTTCTGTCTATTAGGGACTATCTACCGATGTGAGTGGTTTCATATTACTCACATTAATCATCGTAATAAGCCATTTTGCCGTATGATAGTTATGCCAAGCAGTAAAACAACGGAACGGAAAGAACTAGTTGAATCTGTAACCTGAAAGAAAATGTGTCCATCCATCGACAATTCTTGAACTTTAGACAAACTCAGGGAATCTGATATCAGATTTCTAAACTTAGAAGCAAGAGATCTTATAGCAGTGTTTAGATGTCAAGGGAGTGCCAAAAAAGCATGTTGCATTTTTCATGTGTGTAATTTGAAATCAGTTCAGTAGTATAAGCAGTTTCAGAGAATTTTTATCACGAGTGACAATAAAAAGGTTATGTTCGCTATAGATACAGAGGATCGACACTTCATTTTATTTTTGAATGTACCTAAAATAATGTTCTTTAACTGACGCCTGTTTAGCTAACTAAAAACGTGTGTACATTACGGTAATGCTAGATGTGTCTCACATTAAAATCTGTGTTTGTGTTTTTAACGTATTCCACAATTGTCACAGTTCATAAAAGATAGAAGAATGCACTTGTTAATGTTCTAGTTAAGGAAGACGAATTAATCAATAAGAACATGGACCAGCACTGATAATGATGTCAACGAAAATTTCCAAACAAGCCAAACCAACTCCTTTCTAAAAAATGGGTTTCAAGTGAGGTAGTATTGGGATGGAAAAGGGTGACTCTCTGTTTTATCTAGTTATGAAATGAGCATTACACATATGAGATAACGGGAATATTAAAAATCACTGACACACCACCATCAATTCGCATTTTCCGTTTTCTTTCAGTGTGGTATCATCTGAAGTGTCTTTCTTTTTAAGTGTTTCTGTAGCAGGATGTGACATGAGGCTATATGTATCATTGCTAAATTTCGTCTTTTCTCTACCTCTGCTTCGGTGGAATTTATGAGACTTGTAAGAATCATAAATCCCATAAATAAATAGACGACTGATCCATTGGAAATATACGAGATTTTCTGGTCAATAAACAGCCAAATATGTGAACTTCCAACTTTGATGCATGTAATTTGAAATTAGCAAGACAGAAATGGTGCATAGGATTATATGCATAAGAGAAATTATTCACTCAAGCAACGTCTATACTCAATAGTAAGCAATTAAAAGGGGAACTGAAATAAGTTTTCCCCTCTAAAATAAACTAATAGAACACTGACTGAATCAGTCAACTGCCTCTTCTTTTCTCATTGTCTGCTAAAATGAAAATTCCCACTTTTATTTTATGCTCAAGGGAATAGTTCGCAAAGTGTACATCGTCATTAATTGTTATTAGTACAATTATTTCATAACCATATTGGATATTTTCTTATTTGTTTATCTGAAATTTGATGACACTGCTGTTCTACTTTTTAGTTGTAAGAGAGATCCCTACAAACTAAAATGTTTTTACGTTTACTTAAGATCACATTTCATCAGAGTATATCAAACATTTGATTTATTCAAGGGTAAAGGAAATGTGGATTATTTATTGGTAACGGAGAAAAAGATTATTTGACTAAAATCAACAAATTCTAACTAGTTATCGGCTATAATTCAGAAGAATCCGAATCTCGATGCGTCAATATGTCAGATAAGACGAAAGACAAATAAAGTCTGGTACTTAGATAATAAATTTGGAACTGAAGTCTTCAATTTTAAGGTAACACCTACTTATCGTACAGTAGGTCATTCATTGTAACTGTCAATATGGATGTCTTGCATAAAAAGAATTATGTCTACTTCTATCCATCATTTATTTTAGTTCTACTCAGGTTCGAACTTCTGCCTAGCATCAGATTTAAAATACACTATTGCGTCTTTGTGTTCACCAGATTCGATTGAGCTGCAATTACTAAGCCATGTAGTTAGCTGATTTTTTTAATTTATTAATTTAGAAAGCCATGCATAATATTCCTATTCTTTGACTTGACGTTTTTGGATAGAATACAAAACTGTTCAGCTTAATCTGATAACCGATGATGCGTGTATTCGATGAGTCCAACAATTATCGAATAATTCCGTTACACAGTCTGTATCTCAAATAAACCACAAACACATTTCTGCCTACTGTTTCGAATTCATAACCTGAGGACATATTTGCAAAGATAATGTTACTTAAATAATCACTACTGTAAACAAAAAATAAGGGCAAATAAAATTTGCAACAACGAAAAAAGAAAAAAAATGAGGAAAAAAAGTAACTTCGGTTCACTTTTGGGTGGAGTTAAGTTTAGAAGTAACTTAAAATACTATCTTTTATCATAAAAGCCATTTGGGGACAAAGAGTCGATTGAGAATAGACACAAGTCAATAAGTGATTATAAAAAACAATAGAAGAATAATGACGTCTATCAACAAATTGATAATTAATTATTTATTGTACAAAATGCAAAACTCTCCAACCGTATCGCATTCATTATAGATATATGTGATTAACTTGAATGTATAAGATATAAAAACTGAAAGTATTCTTGGGCATTTTGTCATTCTTTTGTTAGTACTTGAAAACAAATTTACACAAAGTTTACTTGAAGGTTTTGAAATCGCCCAAAGTCTCCGTGGGAATAATACCAGCTGTCTTGGTTGTGGTCAGCCTAACCTTAGCCTTAAATAACGTAGATCTAAATTTCTGAGGTTCCATAAAGCCTTTTTATTCTTCAGGCATAAGGATGCCATAGTTAACTCTAGGGTGAAGTTGAAATTCATTCAACTTCCTAAAGTACTCTACTTAAAGGATGCCATAAGGGTAAGCAGTATTCGTAGAGACAAGACAGTTTTATCATATTATCTTTGACAGTGAAAAACAACTTTGTATGTATTGATGTCAAATACACTTAGAAAACTTTCAGTCATCGTACACTATTTGAAAACTTCTATTTACAGGGATGTTAAACATTATTTTATTTACTTATTTATTTAAACGCATAAAAAACATGGCACAATATGGCACCGAGAAGGAAGCGCCACACAATAATAATAAAACGACATTGATCAAAAGAAAAAAAAGAAAGAAAAGAAAAAATATATATAAGTAGAGAACGGATAAAGAACTTCATCTGGAAGGAAAACAGTCATGCTTAACAAGTTCAAACAGTATTCGTTAACTACCATCGGGAAGGGAAGAAAGAAGGAAATTGCAACACGTTCACCATTGATTACGATTCTTGGCCATATCTGATAACCTTTCGAGCCATCAATTTGAGCTATCTCACGGACCCCAACCAGGGAGTCGTGACACACCAACCGATGCTAATCTAGCACAAAAATCCCTCATCCCACGACGCCACGTCATGAACTCATCACCCCTCCGCCTTTTTCATCCCGTCCCAAGGCTAGTGAAAAGAGACCTCTACGGAAGCCTCTAGGATGACATTCGCAGCACATGTCCAAGCCACCGGAGCCGTTGTTTCCAGGTGACGACACTCAATGAATGGTGATCTCCACTGTGTTCAAATACACGCCGCCGAACCTCAGAATTACTCACGCGATGATGCCATCGAACGCAAGTAATCCTGTGGAGACAGCGATGATCGAACACACAGAGTCACTGCACATCCTCAGGTCGGAGAGGCCAGGTTTCACAGGCGTAGAGAGAGGCAGCCCTCACCGAAGCATTGTATATCTCACCTTTGACAGACAGGCTAACATCGCGACGGCGCCATAGGTGGCTCAAGTTGATGTATGCCACCCTAGCCTTCATTATACGGTTGGAAATCTCATCCAGCACCACCCCCATCAAGACGAATTCGGCACACACTAACGCATGATCGGAGTCCAGGCATGTGCTCCAGAAGGAGCGACAGTCTTGTATGCATCCTTCCCACCGGAAACTGACAACAATATGATTAATCTGAGTCCAAGCTTGCTTCGCAGAGGAAGGACGCCAGGTAGCGCTACGGCAATGGCTGTGCTGCAAATTGGTGCTGGCTAGAAATAGGTTGTGATCCGCACAAAGCTGCAGAGGACGGTCCCTATTATCTGACCTGCGACCATGTAGGCCCGTTGACCACCTAGACGATTATCCTCTGAGCTTAGATGCCCGACCTGTGCATTCAAGCACTACGATATCCCTCCGACCCGTCTGTTTCAAGAGATCGCTAAGTTGGTGATAGAACTCATCCTTCATTGCATCCGGGTTGCAATTCATTGGTACATAGGCAGAGAAAACAAATAGACACCGGGTATCTGGTCTACTACTCCTTACTTCCGTATAAACTTCCAGCTTCACAGCACATAAACGACTGTTAATGGGAATCCAGTAGAGCAGTGCAGCTTCTGCTCTAGCGCTCAGTGTGACACCGACACCAGCTACGCCGGATGCCGACGCCAAAGGGTCCCCGGATAAGCACAGGTGGTACATACTACTAGAACTTCCAGATGGATGGGATAGTAGAAGCACTTCACTGGGATCTTGAGTGCGGGTCTCCAAAATGCAGTAGACATCGATAGCGAGGATTTCCAAAGTTTTTACCAACCCTGTCTGTTGTCCAATTTACATCAGCAACCAAACATTGTAGGTAGCCAGCTTGAACGTGGCACGCGGTTTCAGGATATCTTTGTTAGATGTCACATTGGGGACAACCATTTTGAGGATTTCTCACCAACACCTCGAAACGACACAGATAGGCTGGGAATCTAGACAAAGGCGAAAGGCTGTCGAAGGTTAAGAAGACAAGGTTAGCATAGGTAAAACACAGGAATCTAAGTATAAAAATAAAAGTAAGCAGCGCCAGGACCTGTGCGTCGGTGGCACAGTGGTTAGGACCCTCACCGACCATGCACATGGTCCGAGGTTCGATCCCCTGCTGACGCACACCTGATATCTATGGTTGGCCTGCAAAATTTGGGCTACCGATATCACATTCTGAAAATTCCATACTTGTACCAAAAATACGGTGTGGAATCAGGCTGTAATCAAAAATAAAATAAATAAATCATTCCCATGGTTGGTGGTGACCCATATGGGTTCATACGCCACTTGATCCGATTGGATTCTGGAGCCCATGTATCCCATGATAACTGCTTTTAATCTAACCGCTATCTAAACAACCTCCCTGACATGGTAGGACCTGCAGGGACATGAGTCCCAGTCAGTTTAGCTTGTTGGGTCACTGCGGTATTCAAGCCCGACCACCACAGCAAGGTAGCAGTTGTCGGCCAGAGGATGTTAAACAAGAGTTGGTGAAAGCTCAGACTTTCTGTCAGTGAACTTAGAGAAATTTGAAGTAAATTCGTTCTCTCGTTTCTCAAATCAAAAGTAAGATATGTCTGCTAGCATGCTTTTCGACTCATCTTAGCTACTAGTTTTTGGTTCCTAAGTATTAATAGAAGTATAATCTTGAATGTGGACAGTTTTATGAGACGAAATAATGCATCAAAGACAGTGACCTATAGCTCATCTTGAACAAATAGTAGTCGAATAAATAATTAGATATGCAACTTATTTGTACAAGTATTTAACTCGTAGTAAGAATATTTCAGATGTCTCCACACTATCTGTTTACTGTCTTCTAAGAGTTATGAATCTATTATCAGAGTTCCACGGAAAGTTAACTTAGAATCGCTTATGATTGAAAAAAGTAACCACTATTTATTACAACACTTTTTGTGTGCCTGACTGTTCATTGATATTCTTCCTGCTTCCTATAATACTGCTGCTTTTTCACTTAATTATCTTCCACTTTCACTGAATTAACCTGTACGTTTCTTCTAAAGTGAGTATGCATTGAAATCCACTATGGTATCATTTGTATCTACTTGACCGAATAGCTAAATAATCACTAGGCCTAGCATACATGCTAGTTTAATCTGATAATATTTGGCTTATTCTTTACTCTAACATATCAAAAGCCAACTAGTTAGTATAACGCAGATATAGAATACGGATATTCAATTCATTATTTCATTTCCATAATATTCAGTTAGGAAATGAAGTAACCTCTAATAACTTTGACTATAGGAGAATTTTTGATAGGTTGATCAACCGATATTTACACCGCCAACAATTCCACTTCTACCAATGCCCAGCTTATATCTGATTTTACTTGCCGTCTTTGCATAACTAAAATGTATGCATTTTTATATGACTTGGTGAATAGTCTTGGCATTCTTTCAAAACTTTTACTCCTTTATTTTTTTAAAGTGTACACGAGACTGACTAGTTTCTTTTGATCGTTTTCTGTTTATATATATTCTGTCTCTTCAATCCTCGTCTAGATGAAAATTTGAATAGTCTTGTTTACTTGCATGCATGCCTATGTATATTCTATTGTGGTGGCAATTATTTCCTTACGTGTTCTGTTGTGTATTTTTGTCTGTGTCTGAGTGTAAAGAGGAATAAAACATCAATGTTTGTGGACAAATCCAGATGTTTCGGTCAATAAAAGACTACTCTGCGGCTGGATGAAAGTATTTCATTCAACCGTGCACATTTATTCAATATGTTAGGAAGAGAAAAGAAAACAAAAGGAGAGAAAACCACTGATAAAGTTAATCACAATAATGATAATAATAATAATAATGGTAAAAATAGTAATCATAATCGTGAAAACGAAAATTTGTTTTGATAACTAGAAAAGAGTAGATAACTGAGCTAATTAGCTAGTTTTCAATTTCTGTCTTAAAGTGACTTACTTATAATTGGCATTATTAACTCCGCTTGTTTATTGAAGAATAAAACAGGAAAAAAAAGCTCCCGTTAACAATCATTCATTTTTCCCTATTCATTATTCATCTATGTTTGCTTAGATATCGAATTCGCGATTTGCATTTTGAAAACCAAAAAATAATAATCACATTATATGATCTGCTTGACGCTTTAAATGGCAGTCGAGAAGGCAAGCGATATATCATGATGATCTATACCACTGATTGATATAAGCAAGTGAAAACCACTCATGTGAGGCAGTGATACTTGCTTCTATATTTTGCAATTTCATCCCAGAAGCTAGTTAGAATACGGGTGATTTGTATTGATTCTAATCTTTGAGGTGGGTGAATCCAGATTCACACTGTGGATGAGCTCGACCTTAACCAGTCGAAATTGCTGTTCGGTGTTAAGACTACTTCTTTTTTCTGGCTAACAAGAAGTTATACCAAATGTGAGTGGTTTCAAACCAATCATATCAGTCAGTAGTATGTACCGTCATACTTTTATTTAGAATGAAAACAATGGAAGAAACATCTTTCACTGAAACTGAGGAAATCTGAGCAAGGTCAGTAAACAGAAGTTTCATTGAAAAGAATATTTATTTGCGAACGTTTTTTGGTTATCTCTGAAATTTGTCTTGCAAAATCATCTAAATTAGTGATATTCCAGTTGTTAGCACATTTTCAGTTCTTAGAGACAATCAACGGAATGATATCTACCTCGATTTCAAATTTTTAGACAATAATAAAGACGATGTAACTACAGAGTCATATCCACTTTAAGATTCAAACATAAGTCGACGAGTACACAAGCCAAAGACTTTATGAAAAAAATTTCAGAATAACTTATAGGATGTGGTGAGCATCGTTCATATGAACATAACAACATTTCCAAGGAATACATATTAGTTATGCATTTAATAAATAATGTACTGTAGATAAACGAAGTCACAAATGGAAATTTTTTATTTTTTATTTTCGATTACAGCTTGATTCCACACTGTATTTTTGGTACAAGTATGGGATTTTCAGCATGGATATCGGTAGCCCAAAATCCGCAGGCCAACCATAGATATCAGGTGTGCATCGGCGTGGGCTCGAACCCCGGACTATGTGCATGGTCGGCGAGAGTCCTAACCGCTGTGCCACCGATACACAAAAACCATATGTTAGCATCCCTTCATTGACATATCACCCAACCCTTGGAGGACAAAAACATCCGATCCCACGGATGTAATTGGATACCTAGGTCGGAAAGGCAGTAAAATACTTTTAATAAAGAAACTGGAAACTGTACTGACAAAATTAAATTTGAAAACAGTAACAGAAACCAAGGCATATTCAACAGATGAGCTAAGAATGGGACTAAAAGCAGCTGTTTATTTAGTCTCCGTTATTAACTGGCGATAAATTTTTATTTAAGTACAATCAGAACTAATAAATCACAAACAGTCTGCTTAAAAAGACTTGAAATTTGGTTATAAAATAGTGACGGAAAAAAAAGCAGAAGCAGTTTTTATTAATCTTTTTTTTTCTTCAACTCATTAAATAATACGGATTAGTTTTTCTAATCAGTTTTGCATTTGGAATTCTCTGATGCACAAAATAAGATCATTCAACTGCAAAATACTTAATCCTTAACGTAAATCACTTTAGATGTCATTTTGATTTATTTATTTTTTTAAATCTCTCATCAACATTCAGCTTATTTTGAGAGAAAAAAATTGGCGAAATTTAGTACTGCGAACTTTTATGCATATTTCAGTCTGTGTGCAAATGATAAGAATCTTCTTCTGTCTAACTTCGACAGGTTCAGTCATCAGAAGTAATATAACACTGTAAAGGCAAGTATAATCTCAGTAAATGACAAAAGCAGTTTTGATCTCATTGGTGTCAACTTTTTTTTTTGATTTACAGCTTGATTCCACACTGTATTTTTGGTACAAGTATGGAATTTTCAGTATGTGATATCGGTAGCCCAAATTTTGCAGGCCAACCATAGATATCAGGTGTGCGTCGGCAGGGGATCGAACCTCGGACCATGTGCATGGTCGGCGAGGGTCCTAACCACTGTGCCACCGACGCACAGTCTTACTTACTTACTTACAGTCTAGTGTAATTCATCAGCAAAATTTTTTATTTTTTTTCAATTTGCCCCATGATGTGATTCATGTTTTGTATACATCTGAATACAGTAATTCACCTCTCAATCTATACAAAATTTGTTTTAACTTGTCAAAAAAAAAAATAATAATAATGATAAAAAAATGTCGACACAAAAGTGTTTTTCAATATGTCAAGCGAATACATCGTTTTTGTGTCTTTTACATGTCAACAGTACTAGTTGTTTCCTTTCCTTTCCTTTTCTATTCTTATTCTTGTGTCTATATCCCACTGTGGATCTAAGTCGATTAGTCAGTTGTAGAGATGAAATGTATACACAGCTGTAACATTGTTTAAAAATAACTATACACTTGGTTGCAGATTGAATATTCTTACCTTTACTTCACCTTAATAAAATGCCATCAAGGCTAGGTGTTGATAGAATGTAGTTTACAAGTGTGTTAATCACTGTAATGCCTTTTTTTGCATGTACATGTGCATGTTTGTGCGTGAAATCCTTTTCCTGAGAAGACATGAATAAATCGTAATAGAGGTGGGAGAAGAGGAGAAGTAAAAGGTAGGAAATAAAGAAAGATTTCACAGTTTATTGTATACAGTATTTCATTAAGATTCTACTTCTGTTCCAAAAAATATATATTTACATGTGTAAATTTCCAGTACAATTGTTGAGAATACATAAATAACAGATTATGCATAATTACAATGATGATTAGTTAACTGCAGTTTTCAACATTTTAGCCGTATATTTCACTGGTAATTTATTTTGTTACAAGCATGAGAGCCTTTTTTTTATACGTGTTTCGTGTTTATTTGATAGCATAAAGTATGATTCCTTTCTGCATGAAAGTAAAACTTATTTTCAACAAAAACGGATTAAATGGAGAATTTCATAATGAGCTGACATTAGTTAGGGAACCACTGGAAAACCTGGGAGTACTGGACAGCTATTTCTTCCTAGTTTAGGACTCTTCATCGGTATGTACCCGCCGGGATGTAAACCCAGGACCTTCTGGCTACAAGGCGAGCTCGTAGACCATTGAGCCACTAGTACTCGATCCAATGGTCCTTGAATTCTAACTTCTGCCAATTCATGACATAGCGTGGTCATTTGAAATCCTCTATGCAATCAAACAAAAATCTCGACAAAACCAATACTTGAAAAGCGGATTAAAGTTTAAGTGCTATTAGGCATTATTTGTAGAAACATAGAGCGTGATTACAAGCAGCTAACGCATCTCAAATGAAGCAAAATATGCTAACTACCTTTAATCAAATGACATTTATGTTTATATTCACTCACTAACTGACTTTAAAAGCTTAAGGTTTCTTGAAAAACCAACGTCGAAATCTATTTATTAGCTGTAGAAATCATCAAATGCTAATCATACCCTTAGAAATCGACTATCATATAGTATTCAATGAAAATTTACTAAAATTCTTTCTTTTGTTGTCCACCTTTGTCACAGGAATACTGTGCCACTTAACACATAAACGTGCTTAGCTTTCATTGTCACATATTGGGAAAAAGCCCATCCACCGGGTTACATTTACCAACAGAACTACTTATCATAGTCGCTTTTGAGAAATTAAAGTATTTTTTTATTACCACATTTTGAATAAACATTTTCAACGACACATTTAACTGTACTACTGACCAACATCAGTAGTCAGATACTGCTTGCAGAAAATAGCAGCTATCAAATGGTTAGTTTTCAAAAGTGACCAAATAAACTCTGGCATTAACAGGAATTAGCATTTCAAATCGTATAAATGAAATAATAAAGCATCATCTTGTCATATTGTAATTCCCACTGTTAAATATCTGTGAAAGGTAGATGTTTGTGGCCTTTAGTAATTTGGAGAGTGAAAATTATTGTTGTGTCTCAAATGCTTAGGATATCTAACATATCGCCGACATTTATTTCAATTAGCCATGTATGCAATAAGTTTCAGAAATCATGAAAGCATGGTAATAATATTCACATGTTTTGTGACAGAACTCATTTAAAAGTAACTCATTAAGAACTTCGCCAAATGAGCGGCAAAATACCAATGCTGATATATCAGAAACTACATTTCGATCACTTGAAGTTTTCGCCAGTTTCTAAATAAGTGAATAATACACAACTTTTAATTGAATACCACAACACTGGCAACTCATTTCAGCTTTGCCTTGCCAACTGAAATTGAGCGTAAATATAACCAGCAACAGGTTAGTTATTTTAACCCGTCTTACACTCTTTAAAGCTTCCTAATGAAGCAATTTTGATGTTGTCTGTAAAGAGGGGAAATTCGTTTGTATTATCTCTCCTGCATTCAAACGTTGATTTTAAATTATTAGGAAAAATCGGCGTGAATCTATGGAGCAAAGCTTTGCGTTTATTGACGCATGTCAACAAGGTGTATTTGTAAATACAGGAATTCTAGCCCGCGTCACTCACTTTTGAATTCAAAGAACATTGTGAGTTACTTGTGAGAGAGAGAGCACCACGATGACCACACAATATGCACTTGACTGAGAAAATGGGATTGCCAGTAAGAAGGAGAAAATTGACATCAGTAACACTATAGTATCCAATCACCGAAAAGATAATAATACTTCCTGAATGGAGTTGTATCTAACATATATATGTTACATGTTATGCAGTAATCATTTCCCAAATCTTCTTTATAATTGCACTCATAGAAAGCTGCCATTTGTGAATTACATTTGAATCATCATGAATATCACAATTATTCTAATTAAAACCAAGAGGTACACCAACGCTATAATGTAAAGTAAAATGAATAAGTAACTTCGAAAGTGACGTGACCTGGTCAAGACATAAGTTTGAATTTTGTGCAAAGGAACATGTACCTTGGAGACTGGTTTTGAACTAATGCAATACAATAGGCTCCATTTGTGCATCACAAACAGTAATTATCATTATGTTATATAAAAATGAATATATATATATATATATGTATATATTACTCAAAAGAAGTTAGTTTGACAGAAAGCAGAAAATAAGTTTTATAGTGAAATCAATTCAAAGACTGATACTTTCGTGAATGCTAAAAAGCCTATATTTACCATGCTGATTCTGTTCAGAGCATCAGTGATAGGAACAACAATTCCAAGGATATTTAAGCTGTGTATCTTTCGAAACTGATAAATAAAAATACAAAACCTTATGCAACATTATTCAGCTTGGGGTTAGTCTTCATTAAGATAAGGTCGCAGTGATTTCTGGTCCCTAGTAAAGCTTATTTTTTTTCTACTAATATATGGCTATCAAACAAAAAGGTAGTGGATAAAATAAATGAAATTTGTAAAATTTAAGGTGAACTTAGAACCAACGGCCTCTGAATTACCAGTCAAGAGGGATTAATCATGGTGAAGTGATCACCTGGTTAGTGTTTGTGTCTTGTGCCCTAGCTGGTAAACTTCAAAACTATGACTAGGAAAGCTTAGTTCCAAATCCTACCGCTTATCAGGTTCACATTTCACCTGCGATCACCACACATTACACTAATAACAGTCTCACGAGGCACGGTCATCTCACACACACACACACACTCACCATCATTTCAGGCAAATGGCTCCACTTAATAATCAACAGTTTCTGATCCATGTTTATTTATATTAAGTGAATTAATTTTTGTACCAGGAAATTTATTGAAATATTATTTCTCACATGCTTGTTTTTCTTACCCATTAATCTCTCTATCCAACAACATCGCCTATTAATAATCTGGTCATTTTAGCGTGTCTTTTTCCCTTGATCGTTTTGTTTTATTAGTTTCATCGTCAATTTAATTTTCTCGTTCAGTAGCCTCTATCAGAATAGGCTGTTTATTACTTTTTTTGAAATATGAAACAAGGCGAAATACAGAATTATATATATATATATATATATATATATATATATATATATATATATATATACTATGCAAATTGTTCTGTGACCTTCTAATTCTTCAAAATGTTGGCTTCTGGGTCTGCTTAGTAAACGACACCATTTGCAGTGATACTTGAAACCCTGAAACACTGGAGAAATTCTTGAGTCATGTATGCTCATAACACTAAGTGATAGAGTTGAAGAGCCACACAAATACTGTAAGCTGTTGGATTCTAACCAGCAGTTGAGAAGAATATTACTGACTTTGTAGACTCATCATCTGTTATGGCTCATTGATGCATATTGTCTACGTGTTTTAGGCTAGGATCAAGTATCTGTCCACTGATTTGTCATTTTAATAGTTATCACAAATGTATAGAAATATACATATCGAAATGAAACAGAAGTATATCCACAAGGTTATTTGATAGGTGGCAGTGAGCACCTAAACTAAAGGAAGTGAGACTTGTCCTTTTTACGACTCATGCATAGAACATACCTGCACCTATTCTACCAAACTTTAAACGATCATTTCCGATGCTGTTGAGATTTCAGAATTTTCTTTTGTATAGTGGGTATCTGAAGGCATCAAGAAGGCATTCATACTATAAGCTACTATGCCGACGAAGACGCCCCATTTCGCTTTAATAAAAATAAACAGATGAAAATTCATCAATTTCTATTATCTACAAGGTGTTTACGTGCTTAATGCACGTAAGTTTGTTTTTGCGATTACCTAATTTGGGAAGGAAACTCATTATTATATGATAAAATAAGATCTGTAAAAGTATATGATTTTGTTAAAGTTTGGTAATCGACATAGACGTGAAACC
Source organism: Trichobilharzia regenti (assembly GCA_944472135.2). Taxonomy (NCBI): domain Eukaryota; kingdom Metazoa; phylum Platyhelminthes; class Trematoda; order Strigeidida; family Schistosomatidae; genus Trichobilharzia; species Trichobilharzia regenti. The sequence goes on along the minus strand of OX235270.1, from coordinate 87,728,681 downwards.
TGTGTTAAACACTCCTCTTTAGATAAATTTTACTTGCCAATCTCTCTATATAAAGCTGCTTCACTATAGCTTGTGCTTACTGTACACACACTATATAAACTGGCTTCAGTTAAAATAGTGCTCCAAGAAATACATGGACTACAGTATACACATATACGACTGTGTCTGACAGCTTTCACACCTTTTGCTTAAATGAAACTTTTGTTGAGATTATTCCAGCGTTAACTGGAATCATTTATCACAAGTCATTAAGAATAGCTTGTTGATAAATGGTAGTAGTTACTGCATTGAGTTAAACAGTAACATGGCTCTCCTTAAGGTTTCATATATGGCGTTTTGGAGGATGTCAATGCCAACAATGTAACGGTACGTGGTAGTTGATTCGTTACCTGCCTCAGCAACTACATGGTATACTTGGTCAGTCGAACTTATTCAACATTTACTAGGAGACGATTGCACTGTTTACTGTCGAGTGATCAATTTTTGTCCTGTAAAATAATATCACGTTTTTTTATGTAAAAATAATGAAGCCCTACTCCCATTTCAACTGTATTCATCAGGTGGTTAGTTCCTTTTTTTACCAGCCTACATGTGACAGTCATATGCATAGATGCCTCAAATCCACGTGGTATAGAAGCATTCAGCTGAAGCTTTTTAAAACACTTTAGTATTTGTATTAAGCGTTTGATACACCTAGTTTGTTCACTTGAAAGTTTGGTTAAGAGTTCAGTATCATAATATTACTGGCTATAAATAGTACTGTGAGGTTTGAACTTTAATCGACTATTCTAGTTGTATAAACAGGTGGCATTTTCAAGTGTGAAAACACAAGTTTAAACCTTTCAATTGTATATTTGCAAACGTTTATTCGTATAAAGCATATAAATAGAGGTTACAATCTATTAATGGTGAGATTTGGTAGACAGCAGGGAACAGCTTGACTATCTGTTTCTTCCCGCTTCCTTTAACATCTACTATACAACAACAAGTTTAATGAGATGACGTTGGTTTTTCTTAGTACTTTTCTTCTCACTTCACTTTAATTGTCACTGATTGTGATGCAATCACTGATTATTGATTATTTGTTTGTTATTATGCATTAAAGAGTAATATGTATAAGTCTGCATATACAGGTATGTACACACGTGCCAACACAAACAGATTGACTTAAGCGCCAACAAAAGCTGAATGCATGAATACTCCGATTGTCCTAAGGGGATAAAATAATAATAGAATTATTCAATCATGTAGAGTAGAAAATAAAAAGGTGTCATTATTTCATTAAGGATAGGAAATAAAATCACGTTTTTATAAATAAAAGAGAAATTATCCAGAAATGCATTAGTAATGCTCATCCACTTAACATTACTTAAAGCCTTACAATGACAATGGAGATAATAATGCCTAGAATACCGATGCTAGGTAAAGGAGTGAAGTGGGGTGGGGGAGGGTATAAGTGCATCTACTCTTCACAAATCTCTAAAAACACATGTGCCACCCTCAAAGTACTAATAGTCATGTGTGTCATGTTTGTTCTTCTTCTTCTTCTTACTATTATTATTACTGTTGGTATACATAAGCCCATGTGAATCAATGTATACGTGATGGACACTTACACTTGCATGCGCGCAGGCATGCATACATTTCAGGTTAGAGGCATTACTTACACATACATATACATAAACAGACGATCAAGAGCTGGATACATTCTAGAAAATAAAGAGGGGAACAGGCATTCATATGTCTGAAATCTAATTTTTGGACTGCAAAGATTTAATCTCCATCTTTATTTGTTTATCTGTTTGTTTATGAACATATCTTTGAAAAGCTGATGATTGCGCTCGCGTGTGTGTGTGCGTGCGTGTGTGTATTTGTGTGTTCGTGAAAATGCATATATACACATTAGCTTGATAAAATTTCTATTCATTTATTTATGGATTTAGTCACCAATATGTGTGTGAGAAAGGAAAACAGAGTGATTTCACTTCCTGTTTAATAGTGATAAGCAGCTTTCTCAAAGCATTATATTACTTAAATACTGTCCATCATAAGTGTATTAGGATATTTCCTGAACAATTAGTTATTTGACAGTGAGTCTTATCCTATCTATTTCGCTTTGCCAATTATACATGGCGAAAAAATTATCTGATCCGTCGAAAGCATTCATCACAATTGACTTCACAACAGTCTCATGACTGGTTGTTAATTTCTGTCATAAATTATAAATCAAATAACGAATTTACAGCTCATTGAAGATTGCTAGTCAACATAATACTTGAGTAAAAGGCAACAGAAAATGACGTCAATATTAGAGATATAGTCTGTACTGTAAGGATGAGCAACAGTGAATACTGGCAAAATAACAACAACAACAACAAAACAGCCAAGAACCGATTGGCTAGAAGGTAAGCAGAAACAAATGGAGATGGGTTTGACGTTCACTCAGAAAAAAACTGTTGAGTGACATTACGCTCTAAGCCCTGCAGAGTAACCTCAAAGGCAAACGATGGGTCGGGCAGCCGAGGGCGACGCTGAGAAGATCATGTGAAAGGGAAACGAAAGTTTGTGAGTAGTCTGGGAGGTATTTGTAAGAGACTGTGGAGAATAGAGTGAAATGGCAATGTACTGTTGAAGCCCTATGTTCCACTAGGAACTCAAGTGACAAATAATAGTAATACTGTTGTGAGAGCAGGCTGCTAGCCAAATTGGCAGACATTAATTTACGTCAATGTTTATGTCCCAAATGTTGGTCGTGAGAAAATATGAACAAAGACTGATTCAACAACCAACCAGAGCAGACTTTGCATTGGTGGATACAGTTAACATATAGATGATCTGACATTCAAGAAACAACCAAAAAGAGATGTAAGGTTAACTTTCAGTGAGAAACAACCAATCAGAGGGCTGTGTTTGTTTACTTGTATCAGCTATAATAATGTACATGAAAATATATAAATATGTGTTGATTTCCTTAATAAACTATCTGTTGCCTGGCCCTTGTCTTCTGTTGTTACAATACTACACAGCAGATGTGACTAGCAGGAGTCAAGAGGTATGAATGAACACTTCATTCTGATAATATGGGAGACGTCTGAAGTCTAGTAGACTAATACTGATGAAACCATACGACCACTGGAATTAAAATAGAATTAAAGATAGTAGTCCACAGTTTGCAAATCCGATATTTCATCTAGTCACTTATGAGACTCAGGTGCTTAATTATCTATCACTGAATTCGTCAGCCTATTGTAAGGTAGTGAAATTCATTGTTAACAGTATGTCCAGGAGAAAATAGACTTAGCAGTTTATCAGCATTACTTCAAGCAAATACAAATTCATACCAGTGAAAAATATCCCTCCATTACATCGTATACATAATAAACATAAAAGTTCAGTTCATTTCATTAGCTACTCACCGACATCTGAAAGACTAGGGCGGTTAAGCATATAGAGATTCTTCAACAATCGGAAGTTGATATGTCGCTGAAATATCACCGCATTCGGGCGGTCAACACAATTAGACATTTAGCCATCAAGACGACCGACGAAATTTTCTTCAATGAGTGAAATGCTAATTAAAAGGGCAATAGAATTAGCAGAAATAGGGACAAGGAATATATAAATCTAAAGCGACTAAAAGTGGTCACAGCAAGAGTCAATGACAGTGTCAGTATCTTTTCTCTTGTTTTGAATCAGCAAAAGTCTAAATTCATATCCTGAAAACACTTGACTGACATTCACAGACACACACATGCGCACGGAAACCAGTCTTTTCAGTGTCACAGTAGAATGCTCATCAATAACTTGAACAGGATGAAGGATTTCATCATGAGCTGATATCAGTTAGAGAACCACTGGGAAACATAGGAGTACTGGATAGCCGTTTCGTCTTGGTTTTGGACTCTTCACCGTACGCACCCCCCGGGGTTAGAACTCAGGACCTTTTGACTACAAGGCGAGCTTGTAGTCCATTCAGCAACTGGGACCTGATTCAGTGGTCCATGAATTTCAACTTCTGCCAATTTACGTAACACCACGATCATTAAAAGCTCGCCTTGTAACCAGAAGGTCCTGTGTTCAAATCCCGGTGGTTGCGTACTGATGAAAAGTTCCATACAAGGACGAAACAGATGTCCGGTACTCTTAGGTTTTCCAGTGGTTCTCTAACTGATTTCATGAAATCCTCATGATGAAATCCTTTAAAGAATCAAACGAATTCCCTAAAAAACCATTACTTGAACAGAAATTTAAGCTTGGAATGCCTATAATGTACACAGTTATTCACGTCTATTCTGTAAGCCGCCTGAGTATACTCATCGTCATCAAACTGAATTAAAACGTTTTCTCATGGTGTTATACGTGCAGCTGGAAGTTAGTCACGTCAATTAGTACTGCGGGTTAGCCAGCTTAAAGAGTTACTCTACTACAGTGCCCAAGTTTTATACCTATATCAGCTTAAAGAGGTCTGAAAACCAGACGGCCACTTCACTCTTTGAGACTGAGCTCGTCAGCGATATTATGAGTGACATGAGTGGCCTCGAACTATTCATATGGATCTGTAGTATTCAACAGTATGTAATTAGGTTTGCTTTTTTCACTGGCATTTATGCTACAAGTTGTTCATATACTCTTATTTAAATATTCTGGGTTTCCAAAGGAGACAGTGGTGGATTTTCCCAACCAGCGGTGTAATTTGCAAATGGCAAATCGAATTCTAAAAAGGCTTCTGTTATCTCCACCAATCTGTATGACTGGTTGTACTTAATAGTGAAAAAATTAGATTGAAAAAAAGGCTCATGAATAAACTGGGAATCTAAGAAGAAACAGATTCTTCCCATTAATACTTTGCCTGGTAAGCTCTCTTACACTCAGAAGTTTGAGGGTATTTATCTGAATTCAGGGTAGATTTCACGCTGAAAAAATAGAGCACTAAACAGGTGTCTCGAATTTGTCAGACCCTTAGACGATGAACACTCAAGAGTCCGTCAGGAGCCACGGATAGAACTTTTGCAGAAGCCTGAAAATGACCACTGAATCATGAAGAAACTAAAACATAATTCTGCGAAGAAAATTTTTTTATTATAACTTATATCATGCAGCAATGAAAGTTATAATAAAAATGTCATTGGATTTATACTCAGTGACTGAAATAGCTATGAGATACTGGTGAATATCATATCCAATACTTCACCTGAGAACTGACTGCAGCGCTTTCTTTCTAGCCATGAATCGAGGTTATTTCGCGCTTCATTTTAGCACTAAAATCAATTTTTATTGTACAACTATCTCATCGAAAATCAAAGAAGAAACTTTAGTATTCACTTTCAGAGATTGTACCAGATTTTTTCTTTTAACAGTCCGGAATATATATATATATATACTAGATCATACAATCGTGGTATACTCACAAATGAGCGCTGAAATCGGAAACCTCGCTTTGATAATTTGCGGAGAAATGTATAAGTATGACGGCATAATGTACAATAAAACAGCTCTTTACAATATGTCTTATTGACTAGCCCCCAACAATTGATCCATTTATACCAAAGGATCCTAAATGGGTTACTTAACACTTTAACAGTGCGTCGATGGCACAGAAGTTAGAACGTCCGCCGACCATACGCATGGTCCGGGGATCGATCCCCGGCCGACGCACTTCTTTACCTCACTAAGCCAGAAATAATACTGGTAAAGAGAAAAGGTTGGACATGAGGCTGGCAACCCCATCCTGTGAAAATAATCCCCACTGCTACAGAAACTTCAAGCCACTAGCTTGAGGCTCTACGTTCCACTGGGAACCTGAAGGAAAAAAATGAATCACTTTAACGACTTAGTAGTAAATCCGCTGACTTCACTAATGTGAATACCTGAAAACTTTGATTGCCGCTTGCTGTTGTTTGTCAGCATGTATGAAACTTAGTTTAATTAAAGCTCTGAGCTTAGAACTGACTGTTAGAATTGTTTCTTTTCATCACTGGTTTATTTTTGATGAATCTCAAACGAAATTTAATGATCATATAAAGAAAACTAAAATGAGAATCTGACAAACAAGATGGAATCAAACTTTATCATCCTATACTTACAAATGTTTATTTTTCTATGCTAAAATTGTGACAGTTATTTCACAATACATTGCTTTATTTGCATGTAATGCATTCACGTGGTCTGGCAATCACATTTCTACAATTAGTGGTTTCCCACATCTTACTAGTCTGTTCAACTACATTGGGATGATTCTGTCTGAATTCTAGTTCAAATATAATTGTATTTATTGAGATAGCCCAGCAGCATACTGAATGTGGTTAATTCATTTCTGTGATATTTATACACATGTGCACGCAAAAACATAGAATTACATTTAATTACTTCTATGCTGCATACACATCATACGCATATGCTTATATTTAAGCAAATAGGTGTATATTAGCCTGTTATTGTTTACAACTGAGTTGTCTGGACATTAGGATAATGCGTAAATATATATATATATATATATATATATATATATATATAACTATGGGAAAATACAGACATGTCATTGGATGGGAGAGCGAAAGACAGACAGGTTGAATGGTAAAACCAGTCAGCATCATTTAAAATAGACTGAGTAGATTGGCTATTGGCAAAATTGGGATGCTTATTGTTTGAATTATCCTGATTATTAGGATTATTATTTTTATTATTGCTGCTATATTATTCAAAATAATAGACGTCTGTAAAAGTATTTCTAATGTACAAGTTCATCATTTAAGCTCTCGTAAACAAACACTCACTTCACTTAAAATACAATTCATAGTAGGGAGATATAGTCTTTTAGATATTCTCTATTCGGAGTATTGTTGAAACATCGTTGCACGAGCATTCACACACGTATCTATAATCGTCATTTGTTTAAATGAATTGCTTCCTCCACTGGTTTTGGTTTTCGAATTTTGTCTTCTGGAGTGATGAAAAATAATACTAACTATACGAAGCAAGCGAAGTCCCAGTCCACCTTTGAAACTGATATTCCCCAATTATTTTCATAACTTTTCTTAAATATGCCGAATTGTTACACTTCCAATAAACATGACAGATGGGACATCAGGAACATAGATTGCCTTTTTACTGTACACATTCAAGTAGAATAGAAAAATCCACATAAACCACTTCATACTTAAAGCTAAACACCATATCGATTAAATTGTGCTTAGCATTACAAAAAGCAAAGAAATTATAAATTATGTTCAACACTCAATGGACATACATAACTTTGGACAATAATAAGTGTATTTGCAATAATCAACCAGTGTAACTATATATTGTTGACTTATAACTATTTATCTTACAAATCTGATACATCCATCTAACATTTGGATCTACTATTCAGCCTCTAAAACGGCCAGCATCTCAATGCTTGGTCGTTTGATGTGGCGATGACCCGAGGTAAGTACATTATGCATGCTTTTCAGCAAAAATTAATCTACTGGTAATAATTATGATCATTAGCCTGCATTTTTTTGTCACCATATATGTAACACTGGTGGATTACGTCTGTCCATAATGTCTATATAATCGTCTGCTTTACAAGTCTGTTTATATTTTGCCCATGAAGAAATAAATTTATGGTTAAGCTTGAGATGATAAGATCAGTGGACTTATTCCTACACAGTTGATGATTTTTTAGATAATAGGATAGAAAAAACAACATGAATGTGGTAATAAAGACTGGTTGTGCGTCAATGTTTTCATTACACTGGGTATACAAACATTCATAGAATGAAAGATGACTTGATTGATTTATCACATAAAGTTACCTGTCACCAGTCTGCTAGTGTCCTTGCATAATCTCAGTGAGATACGTAGACCATTCGGTAACTGTTTAAGCTGATGCAGGTAACTTGTGTAACTTGAAACCAAAACACTAAGTTTTTTGCATTATGTTTCCATATTTGTAACACCAGAATACCCACCATACTGAACTATCAAACTTCGTTGTATCATTTTGCATAGGACTATTCTCTGACCAAATAATATTTGTGACGAAGACTTTTAATGCGAATTTAGCCGCTGTTTCATAGTGTGATTTGGAGACAAGTTGATGAAAAAACTGTAAATATGAAAAACTGGCACTAAACACTTTTAACTAATTACTCAAATACTATTTACCACGAGGTAGACAACACTGAATAGATGTGTTAATCCGCTCCCTCTCTCTCTCTTTCGGTATTCCTGACTCCATCATACTATGTCTTGTTAACTGATAATATCCACCAGCTATCATCTTAGCTGCAAAGAGGATTACTATTCGTCTTACTTCGTAATTTGAACTTCAATGGGCTCATTTAGTCTGTAACAGTACCACCTAAACATAAAGACTCCTGACTTTGCAGTTTACTGAAAATTCATAATTGCACCAAAACTCCATGGTTGGGATATATCTTTTTGAAATTTCTATAAACACTCATCAACTAAGTTTTCCGTCAACGAATCCTTTAATTGCAGCATGTGAAATGTTTTTTCTGAACACTTAACTTTAGCTGATTTCATTTTTTTGTATGAATTTGTCTCACAAAAACATGTGAATGCGAATAATAGTAGTTCATCAAATTAGTTTCGAGTCTGAAGTCTCCCGGGAGCCGGGTAGAAATAGATCCACTTAAATATGGCTGCGGTAGCTATCGTCTCCATCGGATACAAAGTGGCAAGAAAGACGATAAGTAAAGTTTTAAACGAAAACTCTTCAATAGATCCAAACAGCTTAAAAAGTATCCATATCCGATGATGAAAAATATGCGTTAGTGGCAGGCAGTCTGCACAAGATTGTAATTTGAGTATCGATTTATACCGTGAAATTTGTTGTTTTTTTTCTTTCTGTAAAACACCTTCTTCTATTTCATTCTTTTCTTCTCCTTTTCACATTGTTACTCTTTTTCATCACCTGACTTAGAAGTAGATTTCATTATATTCTCCCTGTCTAGAAGGTGGGTGTTTTCGAAAAGAAAACACTCAATATCTCGTCACTGAAACACTGTAGACATTAGTTCGATTCATTAGATACAAATACCCACACACTCACACATTGACATTGTGTTGCGTCATAGCCAGACATTCTCAGTTGTTCATTTGAACAAAATATTGTTGATATCGTGACTTTTCTTGTCTGCTTGTAAACCTTAAGTTTACCTATTGGACATAAATGAATCTCAAAATATATATTATCTACTGAAGTTGGTAGTATGGCTTTATTTTTAAGTAGCTGTTGGTGTCTGTAGTCTAGCCAAGCCAAGCCAATCCTACACAAATTTAAATATGACAGTTACCAAATTCTAGTTGATGCCTGAAATTTGTATGTATAAAAGAGTGAGCAACACAGTTGGAGATACAATGTAACTAACATGTGTTAATCAAAATCTAGCAGTTAGATATTTAATGTATTCCATAAAACAGGTAAGAAAATACTGTTACAGACTAGTGAGAATTATAATCCATTCAAAAATGGGAAGAAACGTTTATTGACTTAGGTGTTAGGCTTCCCGGCATTCCTTAACTAGTCTTACCTCCAGTTCTCCACAATTAACATTGTATGATTCAAGATGGCACCCACTACCCGCTGCCAAATTCGTCAACTTTTCTATTGAGCGGATCGGATTACGATGGATTATATGTTAGAATGATTTGTCTACTGCTTATTTATACAGCTGTCTAGTTTTTGAAATGTTGACAGAATTTCTTCGATCATTTGTACAAAATTACCATTAAGCGAGATATTTAAGACAGATTTGAATTAGTAGATCAGGAAATACATAGCTCAGCAGGTCTTTATCCTGCAACCCGATTGGACCAATTTGAATCAGAGATGGAGAATGAATTTCTTTTTAGAGTGAGACGCTCATTCTGCTGTTTTTCTTTCCGTCATGTTCCCAGTGGAACAGAGGGCTTCAAGCCAGAGGATGGGGTTGCTAGCCTCATGCCCAATCTTTCCTCTTTACCAGCATTATTTCTGCCTTAGCGGGGTAAAGGAGTGCGTCCTGTGGCCGGGGATTGAACCCCGGACCATGTGCATGGTCGGTAAGCCACCTAACCGCTGTGGCACCGACGCATGATAAGTCAACACACGGCTTTCTGAAGACTCTTTTCACTCAAAACCTAGTACCAGATTTATTCATCTTTCGTATCTATGATTATTGTCACGATCATGCCATGAAGTACACGTAGCACGTAAACATTTAGAATATCTTTCTGCTTGATTCTAACAAAAAATAGCTAACATTATTACACTATGTACCGCTTGTAGGAGTTTCAGCATTGATAAGGTAGATGACAGGATGGCCCATTGCCACCAGCAGATAAAATCAGCCCGCTCTTTCAATTATGCGATAAAAATTATCGGTAAATAAAAAAAATACTCAATAATGATTTATGCACAAACATATTAACAGACTTAGTCCCAAAGTTGAACAAATACTGTCAGTCAATCATAATAACAATAATATCATATAATATTAATAAAATTCTAACACTGACATCTTTTTTCTCTCTACTGGTGAATTGATTTATTTCGATTAATACTGGAAAGATTAACAACACAGTAACAATAAAAATAACAGGTGTTGTTTTTAGCTGATCAATTCAACAATCCACCCTAAAATTAATCAAAGTTAAAAGCTTTGAAGAATCTATATAAATTTTAAAAAAGATTCTTTCTATTAAGGATACACCTAATAATCTGATACACGTATGCGGATGTATTGATCTTTCCCTTTTTTTGTTTGTTTTCTAAACGATTCACATTGATTTTTTTCAAATATTTTAGAACAGTTTAAGAAAGAAATTCTAGCAGAAAAATAAAAAGAAGAATCACTGGTATTAGGCATAAGACAAGAAGTTTGCTTTTGTATTTCATAATGATTAGTAATTTGGCAGGCAATGTCTACACTCAGATTAGACAGATGGGATATAAGAAGACTACAGGGATGCTAATTATTATTACTTAACATATTATCGAAGCATCATATATATATATATATAAACAAATATGTTCAGTCATCATTAGGTAGTGTGATTTCAGATCACAGTACACTGAATATTTCACTTTGAAAGCAATCACTTTAACGACAACATTTTTTTATCCACCTACTTTGAAATGTCAAATAGCGTTTTAAAAAAAGTATTTATTATCAACTTGGAGAGATAAAATATTCTAGATATATATTGATTATATGATGTTTATCGATTCAAATGATACGAAATGGTTTCCCTCACCAGTTGATTCAATCAAGTATATTGAAGTATGTTTTGAGCACTGAAAACTTTTGAGTCTGACTGTTGTCCAGAAGAAATGACATCAATGGTTAGTTAGTATACATACAGGTTAGTCACTGATTATTTGTCCTCAACAGTTTCCTCAATCTATTCATTGATAATAACAAGTCGAATTGTTTACTCTCCTCTGTCCTTTCTTTAGTCTTCATAATTGACTCAAAGTTTGCCTAATGTTGCTTACTGTTATTTGCTTGCAGTCAACACATTCAAGTAGACTGATATAAGTATAAAACTTGGGCACTGTAGAGCAGAGTATTACTCCAGTATGGATAAGATTTTATTTTGATAAATCACAAAGTGTTATACAGTGATATTAACTGATGGCCATGTTTCGAGCACAAACTATTGCTCGTAATCATGTCAAGTCACTCACACAACTGTCTTTCTTCATTTATATACATGTGTGGAATTGACTAGATATTTGAATAAAAATAAATATGGGATAACGTGCATTCAGAAATAATAATACGAGTGTTATTGATCAATTATAATCAGATGGGAAGTAAGACGAGTGTTTTTATAGTCATAATAAGTAAGTAGATATTGTATAGCAAGTTAATACCACTGAGTTCACGGAGTTAACATCAAAGCTAATTAAGGTTTAATGCTATGTATGTATTTCCCTTGAGTTCCAAGTGGAACATAGGGCTTCAGCAGAACATCTTCACTCCAGCCGCTTCTTTAAAGTCCTCTTTAACTGGCACAGCGATTCCCCATAGGCTGTTTTCTCCTCCTGACACTCAATATCACCGGACGTTCTCCTCAGTGTGTGTTCAGTTGATCTACATTTCCTCAGAGATATTTGTTGAGCAGTAGGTTCTTGGTTTCTCCTTTCCGATTGGTCATCTGGTCTTCAGTATGGAGCCAGCGGTGTTGGACGCTGTTAATGGAAGTCTGCAGGAGCCCTTTGAGAAAGCTTCTCATCACGCACTGATTATTTGGCTTTTACGGAAGAACTGACTGACTTAACTTCGGTATTGCAAATCTGAATTTTGCTCTTTATGTTGTGGAGTGTGGGAGATACGCAAACTGATTTTAAAGTGATGAATGTTTGACTTGCCTTTCGAATTCAGGTTTTTACATCGTCATGTGTGCGCGCCTTCCTGTATTTGGAACTATGCTTCCGAGATAAGTGAAGGAAGTAACCTGCTTATTACTGGACAGGATCTAGTCGTCGAAGAAAATCTTCATGTGATGCCAGCCGCACTTGAGTGATGAATACTGATGTCAGCGAAATGTTACAGAAGCACTTCATACCGATCAGTTCTACAGATTAATTAAGAGGTAATTACATTAGATCCAGAAACTTCAGGTATTGAGCCGACTGGTCTCTGATACACAGGAATAGCGAATGCGATCAGAGTTCAGGGATCCAAAGGTGGCAAGGTAAACTAGTAAGGATATCATCATGAAAGCTAAGAAGGCATCTAATTAGGATACAATATCACAAAAGTAAAAAGAAAAAAGAGTTTTTTGTATTCCCTCCTAAAGACCCATTAAATAAAGTGAAATGAAGCATCACGACTGTGAAATGTACTTTCATTTGATTTAATTTCACTTTAAATTCCATAGATTTTTGTCCTAGGAACAACAACCAGTTATACTTGTATATTTATATTATGACCTTTATTGTGTAACCTGTTCTTCAAGGTTCCTTGTCTTGGTTTTCTTCCTCCTTCATCTTCTTCCATTCTATATCCTTCTTACTGTTGTTTTCGTTATTCTTATCCTTATTCTTTACACTTCTCTTTTGACCTTATTATCAAATAAATTCTGGGTTGTTTATCTTTTCTCTTCCTTTTTCTATTCGTTTACTTTTAAGGTCTGTTCACTGAATCAATATTTTTATTAAAATAAAAATACAAATAAATAGAATAAATATTAACGGAATACTTGAAATAAGAAGCCACTAGCCATAGTGACAAGTGCTGCTATAATAGGTAGCAGCTAGTCACTAGAAGAAAGAAAACCGCTTCAGTATTGAGTTTTAAACTTAAAACGTGATCGTGAAAAAAAATTGAATTTCCGCAAGTTATTAATACCTAATAATCCAGTTAGAGCGAAAAGTATTAAATGATATTTACTAATCAGTCTCAAATGTATAATTATTGGTATAGAACTGTGTTGAGTCTATCAACAAATCAGTGAACAAACTGGACATCAGTTAATTAGCTATTTGATTTACTTTTAATTAGGAGGAAAAATCAGCCTATTCAGGGAGAATACATACGAAAGGTGTGGTATATTTCAATAAGAGTGACTTTCTGGCGATAGGAATTTTCAAACAATGTGTAAAAGGTTTATCAAGTTGTATCTGTTTTTTCGTAAAAGTCAGTTTCGGAAATCAAAGTAACTTTGGAAAATGCATAAAAGCATATATATATATATATGCATACATGTATTTATATGCGTCCGTGGTTCACTTGTAGATTGCTCACCAACCACACAGATCGCCTAGGTTCCCTTCCCTGTGGAAGTACCTTGAAACCTGGTCTAGGTTGCTGACCGACAGTTAGCCTAGTGGACAGGAAAGGTTAATTGTGCGGCTTGCAGCCCAACCCAGTAAAAACGACCCCGTTCCATTGAGACTTCAGAACTTGAGACGCTATCTTCTGCTTGGAACTGAAGAAATGAAAACAGGTTTTTATAAGTATATACATATATGAAATAAGTATGTTAAATTAGTACCTGCTTTAGCTCAGTGACTGATTTTCATTTCACCTTTAGTACGCCCAGTTGCCCTTATCCTTATCAGTTTCAAAGAGTTGAAAAAAGAAACTAAGATGTGTGCTGGTTGTCTAGACACTGCACAATATGGAGCTAATTTTTTTGATGTGGTTTTGTTCTCTGAGCTGGATGGTTAGTTTGCGAAGCTTTCATCACCTTACTGGGTATACCCTGAAGATGTCACCCAGTAAGGTGATGAAAGCTTCTCAAACTAACCATCCAGCTCAGAGAACAAAACCACATCAAAATCATCCACCTGAGCTACAAATCTTCTCTATCATATGGAGCTAATTCGAGTGCTTGTATTTTGAATTACCTGATTCATTTCGAAAATATGGTAAGTATTTATTCTCAGAGTGTGTGCCACTTGTACTTCTAATTCTCCGGTTGTATTAATTATGCAGTTTGATCATTATTATTACTACTTTGAATCCTGAAGTAATTCAGAAGAGGAGAAAGCCACAAAAACAAGTGTGAGACTCGACAGTGAAAGTGGAGCATTTAATATATTCTGAAGATCATGACAACAGTCACATTATGCAATAAAGATTATAGGTAACTAAGTGATAAAGGCGATAAAGGAAGAAAGATAAATACATCTTTCTGTTAATGGATGATTACGTATGCGTATGAGTAGGCTTGTGTGAAAATATTGTTGTTTTGTGTGTAGTTGTGTTTTTGTTTTTGTATGTGTGAGTCGATTTGCATTACTTAAAGCCACAGAAATAAAGGGAGATAGGAAAAGAGAAATAGGAAATTAGTTCCGTTTTCTCTTCTTGTTGATTTTTATATCTCTTGAAATTTAAGCTATCATTTCACTAGACAGATAGCTAAATAAAAACGTAGGCAGAAAGATATGCAAAATGTGGGAGATGAGTTCTCTTTAGATGAAATTTTATAAGTGAGTTTTTTGCATTATAGACTTTGATTGGATTTTATTTCACTTGAAAAGGTAATTAATCCCTCAGTATCCTCATGATTATCAGTGCCATATATATATATATATATATATATATATATATATTTATATAGTTTGTTCTAGATTCTTCTAACCAACTGTCTATGTTACAGGGATCGATGCCTTAGATAGTGTTCAGTACAAAGGTAACTATACTCAGTAATCAACACTAGAGTCACACAGTTCCCTTTCCGAAATGATGTGCACCACTTAACATGAAGGAAAAGAAAATCTACATAGAAGACGAGTTATAAAGTCATTTGAACATACTGGTATAATTACGAGCGATAAGCTGAGCTTAAGATATCATACAGTGTTTAATACTGTTTAGCTATGTGTGTAATATTAAACATTATCGAACAAAACTACCCAAATGGTACTCCTTTTTAGTTAATATCAAGTTCTAAAGTCTAGAGTAGTCATGTTTTATCACTAAACAATCCTCTGTATTAAAACTTCTTGTAAACGAAAATTGATGATAAAAGTTTTAACACAATAACGCATCAAATATACACTGTCTGATGACATCCGAATTCGCCTTTAACTAAAAGATAAAATGATAAAGAGACGGTTAAAAATTTCACATATTTACTCATGTACAATAAAAAGGAGAACACCATGAATGAAAGTTGATTTTTGCTAATAGCTATGTGAAAAGCCGTGCAGTGAATAGATTATATTTCCAATGCAGGTTTCTTCACCAACCTAAATCAGTAATAAAATCAAAGAAGAGAAGGCAGCAGTCGACAGCTGTTTGATCCTAGTTTGCTACGCTTCTGTACTGCACACCTACGATATCAGTCGGAGTTGAACCTAGGGCCTTTAGGTCACTAGGTCAACCCGCTGATGATTGAATCATAGGTCAATGACCCGTTAATTTTATTTTCTGTCAATTCCACAATCAACACTATCAATTATATCCAATCAAGTTAGACATGGTGTACCACACAAGTCATGACTTGCCAATAGAAAGCTTATGGTATTCATCCATTAGCAACTAATGAGCTAGAGATCGCTATCCAAATTATCGCATATTTATATACTTAGTGGATGTAAATAAATTTTGTTTACACACTTACTCGAAAATCATCAACGTTGATAAGAAAAATATGATTAGAAATATATAGGTAGTAAATTCTTATTAGGTGATTGACTTTTATGAAAATATACTTAGTGTTCATTATTTAATGAATCTGAGTGACTGTCTGACTGTCTGCGAATTTGCTAACACTTGCTTTTTCAGATGAACAGTGAAGACAGAGGCTGGTAGAGGAATTAACATTTATGACAATAACAGTCATAATGTAACAGACAATTAGAATTCTTGTTGTCTCTAAGCTTGTTTATCTAAGATTAACTTAGCTAGCGTTTTACACATTTAAATAGACAGAACAGCATACACATAGAGATATATGTATATTAACACGATGTTTTCTGTATTTTGCTGCAGTACATACTGAACAGTCTGGTCTACATACTAACTAATATTGATTATGTTTACGTGCAACTTCGTGTTACAAATCAGTAGGCTAACTGAGAGAGAATAGAAGGACACTTTCAACCATAGACGATTGCAAAGAGTAGTGCTGCACTGTATATACAACGAATTCATACATATATTTACATTAATTAAGAATACGTGTACTTTTGTTTACAATGTTTACCGCAGTATTCAACCTATCACTTGTAAAATAAACTTTTCTTTTGATTACTCCCATAGTTATAACTATTGATAACAACAAACTGAAGTGAATCCGGGTTTTATTTCACAATCCACTGTTACTCCTACTAACAATATTACTAATACTACCACTAAGAGGATTGATAATAATAATAATAATAGTAATGTTAATAACACCTTACAGTACTGATAAAAGAGTAGTGATAATCTCACCGATACCGAAATGAAAAGAACAAATAAATAACTACTTATAGAATATTCGCACGCGAATTGTTGAAATGCTTCTAAGATCACTCGAGATTATGTGTTTTGCAGTGGGGGTGGTGGTGTGGGTGGTGAAGTGGTGATGACGATGATGATAATGGCAGCGTGTGAGTCAGGCATATAGCCAATATATCATCTAAACCACAATAAAAGCAATATGAATGCAATTATGAAAACTGTCGTAAAACCATTAAGTAACTTCATTTCTGTTTAAATTTTCCATCTATATATATGTAATTAAATTCAGAGTTTTTGTAAATACGCGTACATTTGTTTGTATGGCTGTGCGTGTTATGTGACATTTATTTCGCTCTCGAAGAAGGTTGTTATATATATATATATATATATATATAAACAACTGTTGTGTTAAAGTTTAAGTGAAAACACTTTGTTTAGATTTTTGGTTATTTCCAGATTAGAAAAAGACAAATTGGTGTATCTCATTCACTTCAAATTAATAGAATTCTTCCAGATGTTTGTTATTCACAATAGAAGTTGTGTATACTGAAATAACTAATCTTAGCCAGAAACAAACCTTTCTTTAAAGCATGAACTCCATTTATCTTACCAAGAGAATCATTGAACTTAGTGGGTTATTCAGTTTTTACAGAATGGATTCTTTGAATTTTATTTGATGAAAACATTATGCAGTTGATAGCTGCACTACTCGTCCTCATTGGTGTCTACTTGTGCTTATGGGAAATATTCACACAGTTAGTAGAAGAATTCATGCCTACTGCCTGTGCCTGGCTTAACATCAAGATGCTAATCACTGGTTAGTGCGTCGATGGCACAGTGGTTAGGACTCTCGCCGACCATACACATGGTCCAAGGTTCCATCCCCTGCCGATGCACATCTCATATCTATGGTTGGCCTGCAAAATTCGGGCTACTGATATCCATGCTGAAAATTCCATACTTGTACCAAAATGCAGTGTGAAATCAAGCTGTAAATAAAAAAAATTCATACAGTAATAATGTTAGACAGCCTGACTTTCATCTCATCGATTGCTTCTTTTCTGTGATTCAGGTAAAATGATGAAAGTATATTAGTAAATCTAGCCGTGTCTGTCATGATAACGATTAGACAGGAAACTGCTGATAATTCGCATGAAAAGCGAACACAGTTCTACGTCAGCGAAGTGAGATGCAGTAATACTTCACAGCCAGATTACATGGTCCAACTGGTGGGCCACTCAGGTAACTGGCTTAGATTCAATCGTATCACCGTTTTTCCTCATTTTATTTTATTCATCTGTCACTCATTATTAGAAAAATAAGTAACAACTGCAGAAAATACCTGTTGTATGGCTAGTTTCAAATCAGCTAGTGATTAGTGGTCATACACTATTGCTAGAACTGTTTTGTGACAAACAGTCTTGCATTTTTGTCTCTGTCTGATGGGATAACGTGGCACTCCAAGGTTATTGTAAAAAAAGGCCTATCAAATGATTTCCTTCATGAAAAATAGAAACAATAACTGAAGTATTCTATGTACAATTTGGAAACTACTCCCTCACTTTTTTTATCACATACAAATACACCCTAAGACTGTACAAAGTTATCAACTGAGGTAATCTGATCAAATTGTTTGTAATCAAGAAAGTTTAAAAATTCTGAATAAATTAAAACGTGTACTCATCTCCAGAAAAAATTGTTTACTTTAACTGATTTTAAAATTATGAGTTTGGGTGGATGAGTGAAAAAAGGAAAGTAGGGGGAAAATCAATGTTCCATAGGTCACCTTAAAGTTAACGTGATGAGTCTCAATTAGAGGTGAAACTATGCATTCATTAGAATAGTATTTATCGTTAAATGCAACTTTTAGTAGGTAATTTAATCTAAGTGATAAGCAACCTTTCTCTTTATTTCTCACTCTCTCTCACGCTTGCGACTGAAAGCAAGCCATTAGGAAAATGAAAATCTAATTACGAACACACACAAAAGAGATTAAATTGACTTAATCCCTTAAAATGTAGACTTTTGTTCTTTCCCTCTCCTTCTCTCTTTCACTTGTCGCTTCACTCTATGCGTAAATATGAGACTTCAAGGGTGGGCAAGATATTTTCAGAAATTTTTGATACTTTTCTTGTAAACTTTAGCCGTATAAGGCGACAAATAACGTTTTATTGATCGATGAACTTCTACTGTTTAAATGGCATAACTTAACCGAAAATTGATCTGATCAGTGGAGAGATCGATAAGCAAGAGTGTCAAGTAACAATTTTACAGTAAATGCACAGTTAGACTAATATTTGACCAGGATAATAAATTAGGGCTCACGCACACAAGTTGTCTACACAGTGTCTGAAGGCAGCCCTATTCCACATTTATTGTGTTATCTGCCTTAAAGGTAGCACCTTTCCGTGGTCAGGTAAATAAAGTAGACAGACTAACACTATTATACACGTGTTTAGGATATTTCGGTGTTTTGACTTAACTAAAACCTCATTGAACATTCATAAAAAGGCGAACTAGGCGAGAAAATACCTACTTCTGAAATTAGAACTTCAAGATAATTCAGGTAACAACAGTTCTTTAGTAGTTTACATGATTCCATGGTGTAATTAGTTTCCGTTTTTTATTCCTCGTCTTAGCTTTCTTGTTTAAATGTCACACTCTCATCATAGTGGCATTAAGGGATCTTCGCTAACTAACATGCAGAATACCAGGGGATAAAAAGCATATTAAAATGCTCTAAATCAGTGTAGAGCTTCCAGTGAGGACTCAGTTGTCACTATGTTAGTTATTTCCATCTAGTTTTTCTCAGGAACTTAGGTTCTTACAAATGCTACATACTTGGTAGTGAACAAGGAGAACCTTCTGTCGTCGGTGTAGGTCACAGTTTATTTTCTAAGTTTGAAGAACGTTTGATGGGTCTGGTGATGT
This sequence comes from Trichobilharzia regenti, assembly GCA_944472135.2. Taxonomy (NCBI): domain Eukaryota; kingdom Metazoa; phylum Platyhelminthes; class Trematoda; order Strigeidida; family Schistosomatidae; genus Trichobilharzia; species Trichobilharzia regenti. The sequence goes on along the minus strand of OX235270.1, from coordinate 87,708,858 downwards.
GAAATGAGGTACACTTCATACAGTACCAATCTATGATCTTAGGGCATCAATTCCCAAGATACTTCAGATGTGCGACGCTGATGAATGTCGATAAGCTCAAAAATGCTTATATCTGATACCAGAGTTTTAAAAATATGCTTCTTATTTATTCTAAGTGTATTCGTAAGGATTGTTTATGTGTGGTGATAAATTCTAACCTTGAGAATACTTCGACCAAAAGTTTAACAACTATTTAGAATGAATTAGTCCCTTTCATGATGGCTACATTTTCATTGTCAATAATATTTCGCTGGTGATATCAAAAAATTGCCAGTGTAAATAGGCCATAGATTAACTCTAAAACACTTCAGACACAGGTTGAAAATACCAGTAGAACCTCTTATTGTTCTACTGAAAGGTATAGATTTAAAAAGACAACTAAGAGAAACGAAGGTATCGGTAGTAATGATAGAAAAAGTATTTATTTTTAATGGAGGTCTGAATAAATAGGCTGTAGAAGGACTAGTGTGGAAAAATGACAATTATGTGTACAAATTGTTTCTTGCATTCAGCCGTCAGTGTTTTAATGATCTATGACAAGGCTTTTTGACAGGACATTAAGTTTCGTCGCATCTATCTACTTTTTAATTACCTATTCGTAGAACTCGTATCAAACTAAATGCTTCTGAGATAGAGGCAATGGTGATTCACATTTCAAATATGATATCTTAATTCAGTAAACCATATTGGCACCTAGTTTTTCCTCCAATCATCTTTTTCAATTTCATCTATGAATTCATTCAAGAACTTTATATGCCTCGAGTGAACAGTCATATTTCGATCCAATCAAACTAAACACTTTCTATGCCAATTATAGTGTCCTGAAATTTATGGCCTGAACGAATAGTTCTGTAGAATCTGATGGGTACAAATAGGCTTATATTCAGTTTTTAGTAATGTTTCCAATTTGTTTTATTTCCACTTGCTTTTTCTCACCTCAAGTAAAACTAATTGTATGTGTAGAGTGACTTGTTTCGAATTTCTTTTCATCGTGTGGTCATATATATATATATATATATATATATATATATATATGAATAAATTTTCACGAGAAAACATTCATTTTTTTCTGACACCTATTCACACTCCCACAAACACGTAAATCAATGGTCTCTTTCTCTATGAAACATTTATTAGGTGGAATAAATTGATTTTATATACCTTTCGAATTATACCCCGTCTATTTCCACCCAGTCAATGAAATAGTATTCATAATAATAATAATAGTAATAATAGTAATAGCGGTAATAATAACATTGGCGATAGCATTATTCATATTATTAACAAAATCTGATTACACCAAGGAGAAAATCAAGAAAGAAAATCTAAAAGTTTTGGCCAGTGACCTTAAACGAATGAATGAAGCATAAAATGAACTGAAGGAAAGCAAGCAAGCAGACAAAGTTAATTATTATTACTACTATTACTATTATTATTATTACTGCTGCTGTTACTGTCTATACTTTAGTACTATCATTAACATACACTATCACTAGTACTGTCACTAATACTAATGCTACCAGCAAGTATACTGTTGTTATTTATTATTAATGCTATCTTGCTACATGAGCACTAGATGCTTCTAATTTCGCCGATCAAATAGTTCGGTAAATAAATAATATTTATGTACATAAGCTTTAAAAGTGATAGTGTTTTAGCTGTTTTACGTTTTAACAACAGCGGAATAAAGATATTGGTCAGATTTAGTGTTCACTGAGGGAAAGAAGACTTCTGTTCTTTATTTCAGAATGATGTTGTACGCCAGTGTCTCACTTTTTTATTTGCTAAGTAAGTAAGACTGAAATACTATCATTGTTGCATCTCTTACGGAATATAATCAGTGTTTGCCAAGCTGCTGGTGATCTCGATTCCATTCTGTTTATTTACTTTCTTTTTTATGTTTCCTCAGAATACTTGACTAACCAGCAAAGTCAGTTATTTACTAAGTTAACATTGTGCTAAATTTCGTATAAGGCTCCTAAATACGCTGTGAGATTTTGCAGTACTTTCGCTTCAATGTAGGACAGTCGAAATCGTTTGACTCCATGCAGTACAGTAGACGACAATATGGCTGATTTAATGCTAGTGAGTACAACACAGCTGTTTGCTATACAGTCCTTGACAGTGAGAGCTCACAGTACTGTAATCAACCAATAGTGCAATTTCAAAGCTTTACGAAATAAATTCTTGCATTTGTAGTTCAGGTGGATGATTTTGATGTGGTTTTGTTCTCTGAGGTGGATGGTTAGTTTGCGAAGCTTTCATCACCCTACTGGGTGACATCTTCAGCGCATACTTCAAATTGAAGTATGCGCTGAAGATGTCACCCAGTAGGGTGATGAAAGCTTCGCAAATAAACTATCCAGCGCAGGGAACACAACTATCTCAAAATTCTTGCATTATTTTGAACAATTTATATCGTAGTTTAAGAAAAAAACATACTAAGAAATTAGCATCTAGGTATAATGTTAACTTATTTTTTTATAGGTACTGAGGTACATCAGTTACTAAAATTTGTTCAACAAACATAAGGTTTTTTATCATTAGGCAGGGAAAATTTATTTTGTAACAATTTAATTTGTTTTGTCTAAAAACTTAAAATTTGTTAAATGCATTTATTTTTGAAAATTTACCCAGGAGATTTTATTATAACGATGTTATCATATATTAACGCTTTCAAAAACTGTGCAGTTTTATGCAGCATTATTGTTTGTGGTACACATGCCGTAGTTCTTCACATTTGTTGATCACCATTCGCATTACCACATAATATATATTTAGCCATACTAATGCTATATACTAGTGATCAGTTGACATGAGTCGTCGGATAGTATTCACACTAACCACTAGTACTTGTTAGCCAGCTCGAAGTCATTCAAAACGCCAAGTTGTCATTTTTCTCGTGTGTTGCAGATCTCAAAACCTGTGTCTGCCACTGATAATGATGCAGATTACATCCACACAGTCACCGGTTTTTCAGTAGTATGTGGCATCACGCATTCATGCTTACTTTCTTGACTGTCATTTACAGTATCAAACATCTGGAACTGTGTAAATTGCAAATAGTGAATTAATTTGCAAACTGTGAATATGATTTTGCCATACTATCTTCAAACTCACTTAAATATGCTGAATTTCTTGATAAAAAGATGATCATTAGATATGCACAGCTAATCCGTATGTGGATTTAATAATTACATGTAGTAATGCTCACTGAATGAATCTTTCGGCAATTTATCTTGATGTGTCAACCTCATTCTATCACCTTTACACCTTGGTAGAATCTTATCCATTGTTTTTAATAAAATGGTTAGTCAATAAGTAAAGCGAAATGAAGTGAATCCTTAGAGATGAATACTTGATATTGCTCCTCATGATGGTGCCGACACCGTACACCTTTTTAGAGGTATTTTACTGATTTTCGTGTTTAAGGAGGGCGAATTTCACTGTCGAACATTTGACTTTAATCAGTAATAGCATTATTTGGAGGGTTTAATGCAGATAAGTAGAAATAAGTGTATTGTCTTTACGAAACAAAATTTTACCAGCTGTTTGCCATAGGTAATTTATGTTGTTTTTTTCAACACCTAAAAATGACAGAATGGTTGCATAGTGGCATAGCCTGTTCTACTATTCTTCATTCTTTATGCTTGTTCTGTACACCGTTTTTGTATTTCATCATGAAAAAGCTTTTATCGTATATAATCTGTCTATCAACATTTAGTAGTTAAATTCAATGTCTTATAAGAAATCTTGTGCCCAATTAACTAATGTGTGTTTGTATGCTATTATATCTAATAGTTGATGAGAAAAATTAAGAAATTGTACCTGATGATATAAACTAACAAAAAGCAAAGAATTGGTGGGGTACACTCCAATTGCTTCTTACAATAATTTGATGATTATGTAGTTTGTTATTGTCACAGAAATTAAGTCAGCTACGTTACTCACACTAGAAACCGGAAATTTAATGTCCTAATTAATACTGATAAAAACATACGAACATTTTTGCAGTCGGTTAACAGTTCTCTCCTTATTTAACCAGTAAAGGTATCACTATTGGCTTCTCTAACTTCTTATCTAAATGACAGTCACTGGAACACATTATTTCATTTAAGAAACTGTCGCCTACAGATGAAACATAATTCTATATGAATTTTCAGTATAAGCTAAAGTTTATGTGCACCAGGTTCGAAATTCCTGCATAAGATTAAACACTCATACATACTCCCAACAGCATATGGTGCACATACAAGTACTCTGAAAAAGAATACTTGTTCAACTAATTGCATCACAAGGATAGTTCACAAGTTTTTCGGTGCCTGTTATTTACCTCGGTGAAAATTGCCGTATGCTCACACATGCATAAATAACGTTCATGACAGTTTATCTGCATCTTATTCACTAAAGTACTTTCATTTAGAATTGAAAGGTTTACTTAATCACCACCGAACGTAACCGATAACATTGAACAGTTTTTATTACAAGATATTACTCATCAAAAGACTTAGTTAAAAGATAAATAACTTACTGATTGTAGAATTAATTCAACTCTATACGACTTATTTATTCAAGGAGTTGGTCAGTTAAATTTACACTTAGATTGGTCTTGAAATTCTTATACTGGTAAAGATTGTACATTATCAACAGAAATATATTTTATTTATATAAAACAAACAGCCACATAATGATATATGCCTTGATTGAGTAATCTTATACTAGTTTTCAGGGGAAGTAAGGGCTCTTCTTTCTGGCCTTCTACAAAAGTACAAATAAATACAATCTCATCCTGTGGAAAAATAATCAAAACTGTTGTACCTTATTTTCAGTAATGAGGACCCTAAAATACATGGCAGGGATTTATTATATTGTTCATATTAAATCACTTACTTATTAAGTTGAATATTAGATTCTTGAAAAACTGAGGTGTTATAAGGTTTCTCAAGACTGTTAGAAGGTTCAATGAATAAGTAATACCAATCAAAAGTTAAGTTATCCAGCTCCTCTTGAGCACACCCAAATATTTGGTGCCAACTCAGTTTAAACGAATAGTAATTTGGTAATAGAAGAGTACTCATCTTTGAGAGTACTTGTCAAAAAGATCATTAAAATTATTTACAACCTTTTTCAAACGTTATCGGTAAAAATTACAGAAGGTGTAATGAAAGTATATCTCAAAGTCATTGCAGAATGATAAATAGGGGAATTTAATCCAATGACATATTTCTATCTACTTTGGAATAAAGCCTTTATTATTGTGTGAGCACTATGAAATCTTTTCATCACAAGTGTTACGCAGACAAATGCATATTTATAGCTTCTTTATTTTTTTATTTTTGATTGCAGCTTGATTGATTTTTTGGTGCGGATATGGGATTTTCAGCATGTGATATCGGTAGGCCAAATTTTGTAGGCCGACCAAAGATATCAGGTGTGCATTGTCAGGCGATCGAACCCCGGACTATGTGCATGGTCGGCGAAAGTCCTAACTGCTGTGCCGCCGACGCATTCATAATATGAGTTAATAGTATCTGTCAGTTTTAGCTTGCTTCATACGTCCTAGTTTCTTTATATGCGTTAAAAGTTATCACTAAAGAGCAAAATGAATACGCATGTGATAGTGATTTGCAACTCGTTGACATAGAACAGAGTAGACTATTACTCCTTTGTGTTCAGTGTAAAAGTTTCATTTTAAACCGGAGTACTAACAAATATGTATTTATTCACTATACTAAACGTTAAATTCATTCCTTAAGAAGGTTGAAAATTATTCTAACATGACAGAAATCTTTGGTAGTTAGAATGTGACTGTTAGTGTCAGAAAGGACGCCTAAAAGAAAAAATACCAATAATCGTATTAATAAAATTTTTCAAGATATTTAGAGATAATTTTCAACAAAGGAGTAGGATTTCTTTTTACAGTTGAATTTACTTTCATGGTATGTTCAACCAAGAACAGAAATTTCGCATTCAGAATTTCCTGTCATATACTCATTTTTGAATATATATATATATATATGAAGTTGAATAAGAACAACGTAAAAATGGGAAAAAATAATGTTTTATTCACAATCAAAAGAGATTTTTTCCAAAAAAGTTTCTTTTCGTTGTACAGTGTTGTTAAATCACTTCCGCCATCAGATGATTTGATACTAGAAGGGAGTACTATCTATATACACATACATGAATCCTGTCTGTAAAGGAAATTTTCTTACACAATGAAATGAATGTTACTCTTGCTCAATGTGATGAACGATAAGAGAGGATTATTGTCTTGCATCAGTCATATGTACACTTTTCGCGACAATACCAAGTATTTTTAAAAAAAAGTTCTTTTGGCATTGTAAATAGAAATCAGAAAACAACAACTCAGTATTGGTGTTCCATTGTGTAACATCGTATTAAGTATGCATTACTGATGTGAATATACAAAATGTCAGCCAACTGGTGATCTACTGGTAGGTTGAATAAAAACATCTAAATTAATAATAATTAATGAGACATAAAATTAATTATTGATAGAATTAATCAGGTTATGAAAAAAAGGTATTTTGTTAAGAAGTTTACGTCTACATAATCTAGACTGTTTACCTACAAGTTAGGATCTGTGTAGCTTTTATCTGTTGTTTTTGTAAAAGACAACTAATTTTTAAAATAAATTTGCGAATGTCTAACAAATACTATAGATAAGTGAGACAGTTAAGCAAAAGGCGAATCCACAAACATTTCCCGCCTACTTGTGTAGCAATCAGAGGCCCAAATAATTTCAGACTGATAGGTAAAGCATACACCGACTAAGCGTTCATGTTTATTACTAGAAATAAATATTGGAATACCTACCACCAAGCTAAAAGAACTCCTACTCAGATGTACCCTAAATGTCCAGTTCACATTCAATGGGAACCTCTATAGACAACAAGATGGCGTGGCGATGGGATCACCTTTGGGTCCGGTGTTGGCTGATATTTTCATGGCAAGTTTGGAAAATGGTCCGCTGAAAGCAACCATCGACAAATTCTTCTTATACAAAAGGTATGTTGATGATACTTTCGTCATCTGCGATAACAATTGTGATCAAAATATGGTTCTCCAAGTGTTCAATAGTTGCCACCCCGCCATCAAATTTACAATCGAAGTAGAAACCAAAGAGACAATCTCCTTTCTGGACGTTCGTTTAAGTAAGAAGACCGATGGTACCTTGAACAGATCAGTACACAGAAAACCTACATGGAACGGTCAGTTGACAAACTTCTACAGTTGGGTACCAATTAGTCGCAAGCGAAACTTGATAATATCTCTGGCGACTAGAATCCGAAAAATCTGCAGTCCTGAATCAATAGAGGAAGAGATCGCCCTCTTAAGGAAGACACTGCTCGAGAATGGCTACCCACCCCGTTTTATAGACAAGCATATTAAGCCTAAGACTTACAAAGAACAACCCACTACAGTGCAGAAGAAGATGGTCTACATGAATGTACCCTTCAAAGGTGACCTTCTGGCTGACACCTTGAAGAAGAGGATATCTACTGCTCTAAGAAGGACATTCTTCGCTGCCACACTACGACTGACATTTTCCTCCCGGCCATTGTTCTTCAACTACTCTAAAGATAAACTATCGCATTTGACCACTTCCATGTGTATCTACCGATTCACCTGCTCTTGCGGAGCGAGGTATATAGGTCGTTCGATGCGAGTTTTATCTAAAAGAGTTCAAGAACACTATCCCGCCTGGCTACGGAAAGGTAACAATGGAGCAATAAGGAGCGCCATTATTGAGCATATACTCAACACTGGTCATTCGATTTGCAAGGAGAAGTCATTCAAAGTCATCTATAAAGTCAAAAGAAGCCTTCCAAAATCGACAAGCTTCCGTATACTTTGTATTGCCGAAGCCTTAGCGATTTGGATAGAAAAGCCTGAATTATGCACACAGAAGAAACTTCTCCACCCCCTCCTACTACCGTGGGTTTAATTTCAAGTTCATCTGTCATCAACATTTTGTTATCAAATTTTTTGCAATATTCGTATAATAATTTTTAGTAACTAACCCATTCAATCTTTTCACCTATTATCTAGTTTATTTTCATAATTGTCTCCATACTCCTTCACGAACATCTAATCTTTCTAAACATGTCTATATTACGTAACCCTACTCACATCTTACCAATTTTCACCCCACTTAGTTACAACTTTGATTATTAATCACACATTTTAATTTCTATATTATTTTGATGACGTAACCCTACTCACATCTTACCATTCCCCACCCTACTTAGTTACAACTTTGATTACTATTCACACAATTTAATTTCTTTATTATTTTGATGATGTAATCAACAACCCACACTAACTGTTATTTTGATTTTGATTTTGACAAACCTTATGTACACACACACACAAAATTAATTGTATATATTTGCGACTGTACAGCTAAGAGAATGAATTCGCCGAAAAGAGACTCTTCGCTGAACTAATTTGTTCTTATTTCAATGTCTTAGTGGGTATTTTTCGCGAATCAGAAATAAATTCAGCCACAAATAACTTTAGTATCCACAACGTCAAAGTAGGACGTTGGGATGAGGTCTCTTAAAATCCATCTTCAAATTACCAATTTCAATGTTTATAGAAACATTTTATTCACACTAGACAGTTATCTTAAGTTATGAATTAATGTCTCTCTGTAACTATGTCTCGATTTAAGTTTTCTAGGGTAATATCAAAAAGTTATATAACAGGCAGAAGTCACACTTAATAATTCATGTTCCGAGCAATCTAGTCAGATGAAAAAAGTTAAAAGACGGTGATATGTTTCTTCAATCTCTGTCTCACTAATCTGTAAAAGAATAATAACGATCAGCTTCTCACCCATCTACACAATGACCCCCATCAAACATGCCAAAAAATTAATTTCTAATTCTGTGATTTACGGTTTTTCACATTTAAGTTATACAAACAAAATCCTGACTGTTTATTACGGTATGTATGCAAATAGTAAATTATGACTAAACCTGTATCTGTAAGACTGTGCTTCTGGTGTATACGAGATCCCTAATAAAGAAGCTGATACTCTATCTTAGCACCTTCATTCAGTATCTATCCGTAGCAGACGTTTCTCAGATAAGGAGTGTTATTTACATGCACACTATTTAACGAGTGGGCATTTTAAGCACTCATACACACACCCAAGACAAAATTGAAACTACCATAATAACTCCATATTTATTATTACTTATTATCATATTATATTATGATCAAACTGATATGACTATGAGTAATAGTTTATGCTCGAAACGTCATCTAGTTATTAATACTGCATCACTGTGTGGTATTTGAAATGAACTTATCTAATATGGAAGTACATTCTACCACAGTGCCGAAGATCTACACTTACATTAATGACACCGTAATAACTGTTTAGAATACAATTTACCCTGGAAGTTCTGTCACTATCGTACTTACATATTTTCAACAAAAATGCAGTTCATGAGAAAGGATGTACTGTGTTAGCAGTTTATTGTAAGATGACCCTGATTCCAAAAAATGCCCTTCATTATGAGTGCAATCAGTGGTGGCAGTAAGGATAACTCACATTACAGAAATAACAATAATAATAACAATAATTAACATTATAAGTCTTCTTAGTCTATTTAGCTAGTTTATCTGGGTTATTTATTAACACGAAAATGTATTCAACTATTCAACTGTGCCTATCCCTCTTTTAACTGTCTATCAGTAGTAATAATAGTTACTAATATTTCTATCATCTGTCCTTGTATGAGAAAATATAAACTGAAGGAAGAATTAAACATAAATGTATAATAGAAAGGTCATATTCTTTTTAAGATTTATTCTGTGAAGCATTTACAAAGAAAGCAGAAATAATGACAATAATAATTATTATTATTAGCCTACAAAATTCAAATAAATGAATAAATAGGTAAAGAGATTTTTAAATCTCTTCTACCTTCACTGTTTAAAATATATTTTATCTAATTGCATTTTTATTAACCTAATTTATTTAATAAAGGAAAAAGAAATATTTAAATAAATAATTGGGTGAATTAGATAAAAAGGGTTACAGGGAAGGTGATAAAAATGGGGAGTAGAATGAAATGTTTAGAGGAAATCTTTTCAAATAGAATATATATGTATATATTCAGTTTGCTGTCGTATTTACCATCATTACATCGATGAAGGTTATTCTATGTGAAGATGTTAATTCTTATTACATCAGACCTATATTTCTACAGCCATCTTGTCATAAAACATTTTGCGAGGTTCAATAATATTTTATTATTATCATTGTTCCCTTGGGTTCCTAGTGGAACATAGGGCTTCAACTGCACGTCTCCACTTGCTTCTGTCTTCTGCTGTACTTTTCACCTGCATCCATGTTAGTCCACATTGTTTCAATTCCTCTCATTTATTAGGCAGAATCAGTTTGACAGTATTGTGCCTGAAAGGCACACCGGTAGAATGCTTGCCAGCTGTGCATGCGGTTCGAAATTCAAGCCAAGGCACTCCTTTTACTCGCTAAGCTGGTAATAAGACTGGTAAAGAGGGGAGGTTGGGCATGCAACTAGCAATCGCATCCCGTAAAAATAAACACCATTTCAAGCCTCTAACTTGAAGCCTTATGTTCCACTAGTAACGTGAAGGAATAAAATAAATAATAAGTCTGATTGGATACAAAGTGACGATATACATGTCTACACCTTTTATTTCACTTAAATGATTAGTTATTTTTCAAAGCGTATTCAAAAGCTTTCACTGATAACAAAATTCACTTTTTCAAGTGACTACCTCTGTTTGCTCTGAATTGTTCGTGCTTAGTTCAGTTTTTAGTTAAGAGACTAATCTTCGTGTATACACATTTTGTAGGCAAAAAAAATACAGAGTTAAGTCTTTAGCTCAAAATTAGAAAGATATTTTATGCAAAAGCAAGACATTGTGATAATAGTCAGCCAATTTCGTCATAAAGTTAAGAGTGTTGTGATAAAGATTTGATTCACTTTATATTATAAAATGTACTCCAGGTCAAAGCAGTTCACTATTTAATGCGGTTCGATCAAAAGTACTAACCTCTAATTCCCTTCAGGTTTTCACTTTTGAAAGTATTTTACGTAGCATTAACTTTTCTGATAAAAAATGATTGGCAAAACTCATCGAATAGTGAGGTTTAATTTTGATTATGTCTTTGGATCTCAAATTTTTTCTCAAGTCCTCTATACTAGAATTCAAGTGGTGTGAAATGGTTCTGCTCTCGGAGCCAAGTCAAATGATTATATCGCTGACAAGCTCAAAGCCGAACCAGCGAATCACATCACTTTGATCTGGCTAGCAAGCACTACTTGTTAGTGAAAGTGGCATGCAACTAGAATTCCCAGTCAGTCAGTTGTATATAGTTTTACAGATTTACGAATTTTCTAATCAACACCGAATTAATCTAATTCACAGCATTATTGAACCAATGTAAAATTATTAACCTCTTGAAATTGATGATTTTAATTCCATCTATTGTAAAAGGTTATTGTAGTCAAGTGAAAACTGATAATTTTTCAACAGTTGTACACATTTATGTTCTAAATGCAAACTCATAATTACTGTGAAATATCTACTACTTGAACTTGTAAAAATTCCGGACACATAAATGCAAATAGAAAAGAACACCTATAGATACTGACTGAAGGGTTTTGAAACAGACTAATAATATATAATGATTCGTTTTGTCAAATGAGACCTCGTGCAAATATTAAGCAGTCATTTATTTTCACTACTCTTCTTAAGTGAATATCTGGAGGGGCGGGGAAGGTAGAAATGAATAAAGAGTGCAGTTGCAAAGTGTGAAAGCTGTTCCATTGAAGTCCTTCCATTGTTCATTTGGTTGCCCTTACTGTTTTTGTCCTTCAGAAAACTGATTCATATGGTGAAAAATGTGCTTCATGTATATATTTATATGTATGCTGATTCTTTTTGTCTACTGACTTGAAAAAAGGGAATGAGCTGCCTCTGTTACTCGTTCCAATAAAAATCCTGTATCAACAAGCAGGAATATGAAATCAGGAGACAGAACAAACACATGGAACCTGCTGAAAACTTATTTGATGCTAAAATAGTCTCTATTAATAAAAATGAATTTATTGTGATCTATCGTGTTGATAAGTCGAAATAGATGCCTACAGATCAAATGAAAATGATTCAAACATCATAAATGACTGATACTGAATAAGTCTCAGGTGTAAGGTCGGTTATGAGACCTTGAGAATTCATCGAGTAATCTCGCTTATTTTTAAAACTGGCAATGCAGATATTGTTGTCATCTAAACACATTCAATAATTTTCTTTCTATCCAAGCAGGCCCAACAGAGCTTCTTTGGTGGTCATCTATTTAAAGCACGTATATTTCATGCAAACTGGTTAAAAAGTGTCTTTCTTATGCTGGCAAAACAAATTCGTACACTAGTTAACCCCACTTTCTAATTTAACGGGAAGTTCATAGCCAATGTTCTGTATCCTTCAGTCACTTCAGTATCACAATCACAACATTGTGTATGTTAAAAAAAAGTAATCACTCAAAATCACATGCCAATGTATTCTGAGTTAGGTAAGACTTATCTAACTCAGTATGAATGATGTTTTACATAAATCATACAATATCATAACCGGTTACTATCTTTGTTTCCTTAACAAAAATTTTGATAATTTATGCATACATAATAAAAAACAGAGAAAAACAATATGACAGTGAACAGTTTCCTAATCAAAAATATTTTGGGTTTAGGTAAAGAATAAGAGGGAGAGATGGATAGTTGTAGATAAACGTAAAAACAGATAGATAGATAGATGGGTAGGAAGTTAGCAGAAACGGATAAAAAAGACACTGCAACCAAAATTAAAGAAAATAATTTAATTATTTTGCATTTCAAAAATCTCTGTGCAAAATACTAAGATTGTAAAGGCTACTATGCTATTTTCTGAAGTGAATCGATTTATAAATCAAATTACACAAGTTAGAAGGTTATGTGTGACTACTGTCATTACCAAAGCTTATATGTACGTGGGACATATATATATATATATATATATATATATATATATATATATATACTGGTAATCAACTCTGTTTTAGACAAAAATAACAGCATAGAAAAGTATTCTAATTTGTAGGTCAATGTGTACGCTGAGTGAAAAAAAATGTCGCCTCTTTCTTATATTTATTTTGCCCACTATTTTAATCATGACCTCAGTTTAGCTAATTAAATTTATTAGTGGAGTTGATTAAATTAATTTCAGTCCTGAAAGTAATTTGTAAACAAATCACAGAAACTTTTGAATGTGCGTAAGGTGAGTTGATTATCACCTATATAAATATATATGTATATATATATATATTCAAGTGTTTGTTAAGCGTTTGCTATGAGACCACTTATATAAAATTTGGCTACATATAATAGAGGAAAAGGAGCACAATGCAGATAGATTACAGTGAAACAAAAAGAAAACACCTTTTCTAACTATTCATGTAAAAGCCGGAATTCAGAGTCCATCAAACTCGTTACTCTAATGTTTCATACAAATTAAAAATGTTTTGGAACTAACAGTGGAAATCCTGAACACTGTTTTTCGGAATGTTTAGGTGATAAAATCAATAACTGCCTTCAGTGTGTACTAACTAGTCTAAATGTACTAATAACAGAATGTCACTGGAAGTAACAGTCATTTAACACAAAGGCAATGACATTTCTCGCTATTTGTTGTAGAACTTTTTACACGCTCAAAGAGAAATTATATATGCTGGTTACCAATACTATAATATCATGTTGATGAAAACGTCAATATAATTCTGAGAGAGGCACACACACATTCAGCTTACAAAGTCTAGGATGAACAAATTGAAGTTAACCGGGGAAATAAGATATGCTACTTAGTGAGTTCAGTCAGGCGATTGTCTACGCAGCGCTCAGCGCAAAGTACACCACATTGACAATAATTTCAAAACATGAAAGCTGTTATAGTTAATAAAATACTACAAGAACAAAAATGATCTTCTGAAAAGATGGCGCCTGGTTTTTAATTATTTTGAGAGATACATTAATGCTTTGAGGACACCTTTCTACGTACCACGTTTATGATTTAGTCATCAAGTGAATAAGGTAGGCCTAGGAGTACACACTATGGTGGATCCTTTAATTAAAGATCCTAGTCGAATCATATGTCCTTGGCGTTTGTTTGTCGTTCATCAAGGTTTTATTACTTAGCACGGAAAATTTTGTTGGTATAAAGGTGGAATATTGATCAAAAGCCTTAGTGCCAACCACCTTCATTTCTAATTTTAGTCACAGAATGCTGTTTATTTTATGATCAATGTCAGCAAGTAAAATATGTAATTCAGGTAGGTCAGCTACCGAGGACGCTTTAAAAATCTTAGTACTGAAAAGTTAGTTTGTGTCGCTTAGTCACCTACCTCAAAAGTTACACAACAGACTTGACTGACTGAAGATTAAGTATGATTACGTTGGTTGCTAGCCAGAGTGATCGATTGGCGTAAAGTTGGATACGTAATAGATTGAATTAGGTCATTACGTCTAGGGTAAAATAAATCTAATGGGATGTATTTAAATATGCAAATTTTCTAAGATTATTTTTACAATATAGACACAGCATCCTCGAGGGATTTTGTATACATCATCTGCCTCAACAAAATACATTTATTCTTTAATGCGTGTGTGTGATTTCACATCCAAGTAAGTATATGTAAACGGCTAGGAAACAAAAGCTAAATAAAATGTTTGTAATTTTGCCAAAAGGCAAAATTTACTAACATATTGTTCTGTGCAGCCTAACTGTTCCACACTGTTTATTAGTTTCTGCTGTTATAATTCCCATTATATGTATATATACATATATAAACTATAGCATAAATATGCTAATGAAGGCAAGAATTACCATTTTCTTTCACAAAATCTTCACTGGTACATTTCTGACCCTTTTTTTGCAATACTGGTTGTATCAGATGAATGAATGTTGATCGTTGTGAATTAAGTGACTGTCGGTTAGTCAGTCACTGACTATGATTTTACCCAGTCATGAATTTGATTCTAAAGAACGATAGACCGTATAATTGTGAAACGCCATTCTTAAACGAAGCACAAAATCTTTTCAGTGATTCCTAGTTTATGATCATCCATCATTGTTGTTAAACTGACCACACGCATCAAAACCAACTGCCAATGAATGCTATCAGTTGAATGTGTTAAGAGTGTGTTTGAAATTTATAAAGTCTTACACTAAATTGAATTTCAGAATATCAGTTTTTAAATGTGTCTGTTTTTCCCTGATAAATTCACAACAATTATTTAAGAAATATGATAAAGGTGTCCCTCCCAAAAGTTATTTTCTTCATGTAGACTATTAGACAATAGTTTTAGGCTTGTTGATTTTCACTAGACGATAAGAAATTATAATAAATAAATCGTTATAGAGACAGTAAAAAGAGAATGGAGGATTCCACCTGACAACGTGTGTAGTTATTGCTTTATTTTGGCACCTTTGCTATGTAATATGGAGATTAATGTGCATTTGTATGCACTAAATGTAAAAGAAACGTCTCTGACTACAGGGCTGGGCGACGCGGACTCGGATCTTAGAAGGGACATGAGTTCCTTCAAAGTTGCAGATACGCCTTGTTGACGAGTGTCAACTAGCACGAAACCTAGGTCCAAGGCTTTCTGCTGATTGCGTACAACCATCTAATGTCAACAATTCGAAGTACACATGATAGAGAGCCACCCAGAATGCTTGTCACACTGCAAACTCAGAATTCAGAAAGAATTCAGTCTGGGCCAAACAAAGGACTAGACACACTACACTAGTCACTGATTACTGTCTAATCAAAGTATAAAACAAATAGCTAAATTAGTGTTAGTCAATATTGAAGGGTCTGTGTTATCAATAAACACTTCACAAATGCCAGTTACATTTAATAATGTAGCATTTTTGTCCAGTTACTATGTCATAAATAATTTATTTTACGGATGTTGATTGGCTACGGATTTTTTGTGAAGACTAACCGCCAGTAGATGTTTATTCGACCTGAGAGACTATAATGTTCGGTTCAAATCTCAAACTGTTGTTCAAAAACTGTCCGGTAATGAAAAGAGATTATTTTCTTCTTTTTTATTCCAATGAAAGTTGTAATAACCCGTTCACCACTGAAATACTGGGTATCATAACTTAGTCTTCAATTTTCCAATGTTTTTTTAAATGCTTAGAAGTTATCATTTTTCATTTTTATACTGTGAAATTTAAGTGTTGACTTTAAAAATGTGGCTGTTTGTGAAAGATGTATTACGGCCTCGGTTTTATTACACTATTTTGACTAATTCAAAACAAGATTTCAGTGAAGTGAATTAAAGTATCTGACAATTTTTGTATTTGAAATAGCCAACGGTATAGATAACTCATCTACTTTTAGTAACATTAAATACCTCTAAATATTAACTTTGGAATGTATGTATTCTTTGCAACTAGACAAATTCAGCGGGTATGCCTGATCCGCTGTTAAACTTTCATTCTTTTCTGATCATGTAAAGGATGAGTTGAATGAAATTCCACATTGATTTACCTTGATTGAGTCCATGAAGTTGTTCAACATGTAGGTAGTCGGATTACTGACTATCTTCCTTATCACTACAGGTTATTCATAAGTTCAACTCAGCGACTTATATACGGATCTTAGGAATTATCATGTTGATTCGCCTACACTTAACCTCGTGGGTTATAAGACACGTACTGGTGAAGAGACTTGAAGTATCTTGTACCAGATGCCGAGTGCTCTCGCGTTTCCGATAGTTCTCTGCTTGATATTGATTATTGATGGAATATAACTAAACACGGATCGAATCTCCTGAAACAAACCTATGAAGATCATTTTAAAGTTTTTTCATCTCATTTCAATCACCACTAACATCAAGAGAATCATCTCAGTCATCAAATTATTTCGAATTAATTCCGTGGTTATTAGGCTAAGGAAATAATTATTCGGTCAGGATAAGAATAATTTTAAAAAACAACTATTAAAAAAAAATTTATCTCCAGCTGACATATACAAACGTTTATTTTTCTGTAGACAAAATTATCATCATTAGTAGTATTCTCTTGGGTTCTAAGTGGAACATAGGGCTTCAACAGAACATCTTCATTCCACGGGCTTCTCTACAGTCCTCTTTAGCTGGCACAGCTATTCTCCATAGGCTGTGTTCTCCTCCTGACACCATCTCCACCATCTTGTCACTATTAGCCCAAAAAATCCAATTCGTCATTTCTCATTCGGCTTCCGTCCGAGCGATGGCCTGGAGAGTGATATTACCGGACGGTCTCCTCAGTGTGTGTCCATTTCATCTCCATTTCCTCAGAGATATTTGTTGCTCAATGGGTTCCTTAAAAACTTCATACAATTCTTGCTGTTAATAAATTGGAATAAAGCAAGAACGATAAATGTACCAAGATAATTTGAGCTCATGTATTTATTTTTATTATTCCCTTGATTCTTTTCAACTGGTTTCAATCTGAACAATACCAAAATTATAAACTAAATTAAAGATGTGATAATATTTAATTGGTTGCAAATGAGAATAACATTGGTCAGTAAAAATGTAAGTGGTTGAATAATTAAGATTAAAAAGGATCGACTGTTTATAGCAGAATTACGTGACTAGGCTTGTAACCAAAAGGACAGAGTTCAACAAATCTTTTGTGGATGAAAATAAAGTTTAACTAGAAAAAGCATAAAACCTAATAGGTAACGCAATCATAGAAAAACACATTTTTATAAAATAGACAAAAAAAGGTTGTTGGTTGCTCCGTTTTCAGAATTCTATCTTTCTAATCCTTTCTGATCAGTCATCTGGTCGTTAGTATTGAGCCAGCGGTGTTGAACGCTGTTAATGGAAGTCTGCAGGAGGCCTTTGAGAAAGCTTCTCATCACGCACTGATTATTTGGCGTTTACGGAAGAACTGACTGACTTAACTTCAGTATTGTAAATCTGAATTTTGCTCTTTATGTTGTGGAGTGTGGGAGATACGCAAACTGATTTTAAAGTGATGAATGTTTGACTTGCCTTTCGAATTCAGGTTTTTACATCGTCATGTGTGCGCGCCTTCCTGTATTTGGAACTATGCTTCCGAGATAAGTGAAAGAAGTGACGCCTTTAAAATGTAATTCTTGTTTTCTGTTGGCTGGTTACCTTCATCATTTCCTTCGTCTATATATTCAGCTGGAGTTCCGTCTTCGTTGCTTCTTCTGCCAGATTGTTGGATAAACAAAATCACTTCGATTCTGAATTTCGTTTACTTTTATTCTCTTGATCACTGCATCGTTATAATTAACGCTGTCTCATTTTGATCTCCATTTGTCTTTAGTAGTGGCATTTTATTAACTTTAAAACGTTTTTGTTGGAAACCTTAGATTGACTGTTCTATTTCATTTTATTTCAAAGACCGGTAAATATAGAACCTACAAATTACTCTTGTTCTACGGAAGTGCTTTGAACACCACTTTTAATTCGTCTGAATGTTTGGAAAATGGTTAGTTTTCAGAATAAAAAGCAAGCTATTTATGAACTGAACTTTTCTGATTCTTATATAAACAATGCGACTATCAAGAGAAATCTATGACTTGAATTTCTGACTACTCTATAGAAAATATTTCGAGAACACTGTACAAACTGCTTCCATAAATGTCACATAGTTCATGATCTTTGAGAGCAAACAATAAGAGGGTAAAGGAAGATTGGTGCTATTCAGGCTGGAGCAGTTGCATAACAACCTGTCGAATTCAGTTTGTTGCAGTACTAATGTCAGTTTACCTTAAATGATACCAAATAGCAAATTAATTCTTCTGAAACAGTTTCTGTTTAAGCAATATGTATATATATACATATATATGTATAAAACTCAGTCCTTTGATCAAAATGGAATCGAAGTATCACAGACGTCAAATTTCTATTTCCTTATACACATCTGAAAGGTGAATAGTTCATATGTGTCTTGTTGAATAAAAAGAAACATAGAGCTAAATAAATGTAGAAAGTTTATTGAATGACAAGGTGAATGATACTGTCATACCAAAATGAAGTGTAATTGTATGAAAATATAACCGGAAATGTAAGAGATCTTTTGATATATTTTGGTTGTTATTCTTGTTAAAAAAAATATGAAATAATTTGTTCCACTTGTTGATACTTCTCCCCCATTTCCTTATTACACTGTTACTGTCATTATTTTTGATATTCCTGTTATCCTTAATGCTACCATTACGAATATATTTATTAAAAAGGAAAGAAAATATTACCCTTCCTTGTTTTATATGCGTCAAACAGTTTGCATATTATTTTGACTTTATTTCATCGTACAGGAAATAGCTATAATTCACCTGAGTTCAGTAATATGCCCATAATTACATTTTAAGAGTACATTATTATTATTATGGATTGTAGGTAAGTCGGCATACTTGATCTCTCCTCAGGTTAGAGACTTGTTCATATGTCGTTTGTACCGTTAGACTGAAACGCTTATGAGCTACCACCTTTTTTTTTCTTTCCCATATACAAACCATTCATTTAGTTAGTGTCTTATTGAATCTATAAAGTCATACATACTTTTACAAACACAGATCTAAAGTTGACAAAGATCATAAACTTCTTTTCAGCACACTAATGACTGAGTGTATGGTAGAATAATAATCACTGTATATAATTACGAGCGGTGAACATTGAAGACAGAAGCCTGAGGCGGTTAGAACAAAATCATGAGTTCAGTGAAATATTATACGCTAGACAGTACTGCTGATCGTTTTCAGTGGTACAATCTCATTCACGGTTGATCTTATTTGCTTCGCTTTGTCTCGTCTTTTCTTTTCTTCTATGGCTCACTCTTGAAGTAACGAGATGAAAAGTTATGCAGATATAGTGCTCCACAGTTAAGTGCCAAAGCTAGAATTGAAATAAGTGGTAACAATAAAGCTGGACGCCTTGCTATCCATATATTCAAACATCAGCGAATCTGCATATATTATTTCTGATCAGGATTTTTT
Organism: Trichobilharzia regenti; assembly: GCA_944472135.2. NCBI lineage: Eukaryota > Metazoa > Platyhelminthes > Trematoda > Strigeidida > Schistosomatidae > Trichobilharzia > Trichobilharzia regenti. The sequence continues at coordinate 87,688,727 of OX235270.1, read as the reverse complement.
AAACACATATAAGTAGGCTTTCCGTTAATATATGAGTTTCAGTAAGCAGCTTTGTATCTTTGTTACTATCATTCAGGTTAAATAATGCATCAAAATTATTTTCCTGAAGATAAGGCGTATGTGTATTTACGTTCTCATGCGAATCATTTCACAAAACTAACCATGCAAGCAAATATTCATAATTACTTCCTGTCTCCTTATTAGAATGATATAATTTTATTCACAATTAGTAAAACTGAATATGATTTCTCACTTAGAATTGATCAATTACCAGAAATAAAATGGTCTGTTTTTCATTATAAAAATGTGTAACTATACAAATTTGAGTGTCTACAGTTAATTGTACATTTCTAGATTCATATGTTAGCCAATATGCTAATGTGAAATCAGTTTAGACAAATGAAGTAAACATTTGGAAGAATTATATGCAACTTACACATTTTTATGGTTAACAGGTGTTTTGAATTCTTCCAGGGATTGTTCATTGACTCTATTTCTCACTTAGGTGAAAATATGAGGCTGTTATGGTTGAAAAACTCACACTTGCGTTGAACTATTGAAAACTGGCAAATCTTTTTCAAATTTTATTTAGCTTATGCTCTCTCAAGGTTTATTAGTTGACATTTTACCGCTAAATCCAGGTGGATATTTTGTTTATTCACCTAACAAAGTGTAAGTGAGTCGGCGTTATAGCGGTTAGGACGGTCGCCGACCATGCACATGGTCCGGAGTTCGATGCCTGGCCGACGCACTCCTTTACCTCGCTGATCCAGAAATAATGCTGGTGAGGAGGAAAGGTTGGGCATGAGGCTAGCAAACCCATCCTGTAAAATAAGCACTGCTACAAAAACTTCAAGCCACTAGCTTGAAGCCCTATGTTTCACTGGGTAACGTGAAGGAAAAAAAACAAAGTGTATTCGAGAAAAAGTTCTCCCTCTAGTGATGAAAAAAATTGCAAGCGTTTTTGATAAAATTGTGGGTGTTCTCACCGATTCACCTCATTATTCGTCAGAACATGCGACTCTGCAGCTTATAACCTCATATGTAAATCTTTCATCTTTTTATAACGCATCAGTAGTCAAAACAACTTGTCTGTTCTTGACTTACTAAATGAAAAATAATTAAAAATGAAAAAGAAATGAAGTGTCACTACTGTTCACTATGAAAAGTAGCTATGTAATACAGAATTTGCCTATCAAAATTTTTCAAGTGTATTTACATGTAAACGGTTTCATTCTTCTAAAATTATCTCACACATTGAAAAATCGCCAAACGTTCACTTGTCAATGGTTCTGTTTTTCTCTTTTTGTCATGGTTTTTACATATTGACTTCAACTGTATTTTACGTAATGTGTCCATAGTCTGTCAAATGGCTAAAAACTTAAACTTATATGGCTCAGTTTGTTGACATCTTTTCATTATTATGTCTAACTTATGATCTGATCGGTTAGGCAAAAATGAACCTAATGTGAACAGTTGTACTTCAGTACATAAAGCTTAAGCTTGTTAGGCCTATTTTTTACATAATACAAATGATTAAGGAAACTGTCATCTTATTTTTGAATAATACAAACTTAATAATTACTTCGATTAAAGGAATTCTCATATTATATACACAAATATGTATGTACAAATGAGATTTGACTGTGGAAATGACTTGATATAATCATCAAAAGCTATTAAAAAAGTCTACCTTTACACTGGCAAATTAATAGTGGTATAGTTCCAGCCACCGCTTTCTAATAAATGTCAGATTCATAGGGGAAAAATGACAAAATGTCGAGGTACATTTGACACATTGTGTAAGACTGAACTAAATTACAAGTCGGTGGTTTACTGTCTCCTAAAATGAAATTTTCTACAAATGTTTCCCTAATTAAACTGAGTTATAATTTTTTAGCGAATTGTTTTCTTACCAGTGAGTTATACATTTTATATCAAAAGTAAACCTCAAATTCACCCGTTTATTTTTAACAAATATAATGAAATCAGCTATGTATTTCATTTAAACTCTTAATTTTTTTGTATCTACAGGAGATCATCGTAGATCTGGAGGACACGATCATCGTCACCACACAGCAGGACACTTACATTCCTCGGATTCACATCCTCGCACATTTAGCGGAGGTACAACACACAGTGAAGTTGGAGAAGGTGGAGTGGGCGGTCTAGTAGGCGAAAGTCACGGTGTTCATTCATTTGGAGGTCACGATCAAGGTGGAGTAATGGATGCCACATTTATTTGGAAATTGACTAAACTTGGAAGAATTGGGTCATCCAGACTTCGGTTTGATGATGATTTTGCCGATAGGCTCAATTATCAGTATACTGGTGTACTAATGTTCCTATTTATCGGTCTTATTGGAATTCGTCAATATGTTGGTAAGTGAATGAATATTTAAACTTTCACAGTATCAGGTATCTTTTAAAAATAGCCTCATAACATGTTCAATCTTTTGCAGGATTTGAATTATTTAATATTTTATCAGACAAAATGACGTTGATAAATTGAATTTAGAAATTTTATGACAGCAGCCTCAGACAGTTATCAACAGGATGTATCAATAAAAAAGATAGAATATTTAGTTAACTCAACAACTTCAAAGTTGGATGGCTACACATTTCTGGCATTTTCAGGGTAGAACACGAAAACAGAAGTTGCTTCAGGTCATAAGCTAAGCTGTTTAGTGAAGAATAGACAAGTGAATCTCCAAAAATCATTCCCAAACACTGACTGATTTATACAATTTTAGAAACATAACTCCATTATTTTTGTTTTAGCTGGATCTTCCATGTGTCACTTTTATAGTGACAACTCTAGACGTTCATAAACATTTTAGCGGTTTATTTCAGTGCAAAGTGTATAATGATTACGCAGTGGTGTGAATGATCTAGATGGCTTGGTTATTTCTATTGTTCTGTCTTACATATTGACATTGTGTAGGAGACGTAAGCGAACCGTACGTGATAACGACTTCGGCGATCAAAAAAAACTTTCTACTCTGCACGTCTGTGTCTATCCTTTGCTAGCCGTCCAATGTTCACCCAGCAACTCAAAGATGTCTTACCTAACCTTAGCTTTTCTTCATGCATATACCATTTCAACTGTTCTTATGGTTCAAGTTATAGAGGGCGCACGATTAGGCAGGTTCGTTTACGGGTTCGAGAAGATTTACCAGCCTGGTTCAGCAGGGGGGAAATTAAGTGCATAAAAAGCTCGATTCTGTCACACTTGGTCGATACTGGACATCGTATCGATATCAACACAACAACAAGGTTATATTGATTGAGAACTTACAATTATAGATTGAGTTACTGATTAAAATCTACAAAAGTAGGTCGAATTCGGTCTTAAACGGACTTGAATCATCTGAAATAATTTTACTTGACTGAACATCCTCCTTTGAAAGAAAAAAGTCTTCATATTCACTAAAAAAATTCCTGTCTTTATCACCAACGAAAGGTGTCGATTAAATACTATTTTTGTAGGACAGAAACACATGAATAATTGCACCATATTCACAGCATATTAGCTTTTTCTGTGAAGTTATTCTTCTCCAGAAGAGCATGTTTATTTAACATTGAATTATTCATTACACCTCAACAGGCTCAAAAAAACATATGTTGAATGTAAAGGGAACAAAATTAAATGCTTGACTGGCATTTATACGAGAAGTATTTTTCACCTAAACGTAAAACATCTGTTTACTAACCACCAGAATAAAGGCTCCACATGTCATGTGAAGTGAACGAAATGTGCTGAACCGCTTGCATATACCACAGCTCCTGACAATAAAAATGCTTGATGTAGTAAATCGATTAAGGTCAGAAATGTTAGTCACTGTGATTCAGTAGAAAAATGACCGTGTTGATTGCAGTATGTTTGTGTTTAACAGTATATAAGTAATTGGATGTGTGATGACAAGACTAGCTAAACAGCCGGAGTAGTAGGTATCTATGTTCATTAATACTAATTAAGTTCATCTGGGACATCTATTGGCTAAGAATAAAACAATATCTGTTATTTGTGTATAAGATTTACTAATACATGTAACATTTTCTGATAAGTATGAAAAATTGTAGAAGAAAGTATGTTTAGTATTTTCGTCCTTGGTATATTATTACCATATTACGGATATCATTGATATATCTGTAAATGTACTAAGGACTTGGTTTCCACACCAGTCTTCATATCGTAACCTACTCATGCGTCTGATCCAGTTTTAAATTAAACACTGATGACATTTATAACTTGGTGGCCAACTCTCTGTGTTTTGCGCTGACTGAAATAAACTCAAAAATCCTAAGGGATAAATACACTTCGATCCTGAAATGCGAGGAGAATTTCAGTAAGGTCTTAAACTATTTAACAACGAATCCCTCTTCCGTTTCATATTCCTTGACATGTACACAGTTTTTTTTACTCCATCTTTTGTATGCTGTTTATTCTCTCACGATTACACGTTCAGATTTCTGAATGTAATATCTAGCTCAGCTTATATTACTCGCCTAAAAACAACATCTAAATATTTATAAATCATCCTGAAAAATAATAAAGTCTTTCAGAAAAAGGAAAAGTATGCCGGAAGAAAAGCAATAAACAAGCGATTTTTATGATAATGACATTATTCGAATTTTCAAAGATACTTTTTGATGCCGCTCATCTGACAGTGTACAATCTCATTGAATTCATGTTGCCTTTATTTGAAGACTCATTGAAAATAGTCCATAAATTGACAATGAGGATGAGATATCGGCAAAAATAAAATTTAAGAAAAGAATTATTATAAAATAGTTCATCGGAAGAAATTCTTGATTTCCACTACTTGTTTTCTACTTGCACAATGACAAAGAGGGAAATTATTCCCAGTGCGTCTTGAAGGGAGAATTACAAAGTATTATTGTTGCCTGTCATAGTAATATTCAAAACAAACTTTTGGTCGAATGATTACTAAAGTCATTTTACCGATATATACATATATTTAAATTTCGAAAGATGGATTCATCGTTATCGGTACTTAGTTTATTTTCGCCTGTTTAATCAGGCGTAACATGTTACTTCAGTAGAACAAGCGAACATTGCTTATTTATTTGTATTAAGGTAAGATTTATATCATTACACGCGGTTATGCTGAATTTCATTATCTTAATGACGAAAACAAAACAAATCAATGCTAAAATTTTGTTTAAAATTGAGATAAAAACGATGAATCTCGCATCCTAGTGTACAAACTTTAATTTAGGTTTTTAATTAAGTATAAGTTGAACAACTTAAAGCTGTATTTCGTTTGAGTAAGTGCCTATAACAAATTGTCTTCCGTTTGTGATGATAATGAAAAGACTCAAAACCGACCTACGAAATGAGCAGTAATTTCTTTATGAGTGGATTTCAAAGCATAAAACTAAACTGTCTACGTAGATTTCATAATCAGAGAACCCATTAATTTGAGTTTTTGGGCATAGAATTAAAGTTATAAGCTTCACGTGCAAACTGAAATCGACTTAACACTAATTAAGTGAAAATATCATGTAAACTGATAACTGGGTAAATTTGTTAACATATGATGAAAACAAGAACTATTACTTAAATATCTTTTGGGATAGTAAACACCAGAAAACTTTAAGCCACTGAAATAAGTCTTCATTTATCAATTTGATTCTTTTGATAATTGGCTTCCAATAGCCCTGATTCTTTTAATTTCAAACCAAATAGTATTCATAATTAAGATCATTATAGAGACTAACAGGATCTCATGTTCTCTTCAGTATTCATACTTGCATTTTGTGCATTATTGCTTGACTACTATGAGTTATGCAATCTACGACTAACTTGGTTTTAGCCTAGATGTATGAATACAAAGATGTTGAATGAATAAACCAATCCATTCAGAGTTAGCGAAATTTACTAACCAAATAATCACACACGTTACTGTCATCTTCGGTTAAGTTTGTCTGAAAGGAAAAGAAAACGATTTTCTGGTGAATTTATTGTCAGACCTGGACATGAGATTGTATTAATTTACTTCTACTAAAAGTATTTACACAAATTTGCTTAACTTTGAGAAACAAACTTCCTACATCTGAAATCACTACTTTACAAATAAATTTGTTGAATGGATTATTCAGTCAGTAGAAAAGAGAAAATTCTAATACCACTTCAGAATATCATAAAAAATCTAGACCTCTTCACCTTGGTTAATTATAGAAAACTCAATTGACTAGTATAGCAGATTTTATCGTTTTTCCACAGAACAAGATTGTCTGATTTATTTAAGATTGGCAGGAAAGACATTACACTGCATTTAGATGACACAAGTAAGAAGGTAAGACTGATACTGTAAGAAATTGTCCACACACGGAAATTTTGACTGAAGTGTTCCCATACTCATACTAACAAATAATTTTGAAGAAAACAAACAAGAAATTTCATTTGTGATTAAACATTTTTTTAGAGTAACAAGAGCAACAGTTTAAACTAAACAACGTGAATCTGTCTTATTCCATTAGCGTTTTCTCATCCATCTACAGAAAAAAATAAAAGTCATAACAGAGATATTATATGATTTAGCTCAATAAAGGAAAATACACTTAGTTACCATGACAGACAACAAGGAACATTGTATGACTAGAAATCATAAAAACCAATCAAAAAGAGGCTAGCTAAGAAATAAACAAACTATTGTGTAAGATTTCCACGTGTGTTAGTTTTTCTGCCTGACTTTCAGAAATATTTTCAATCTTGATGTGACGTTTCCTCTTCTGAACCTGCTATGTCTCTATATAATCCGAATGATTGAATACATCTGAGTCATTAAGAATGACTTTGTGGCATGTCATGGACACTCTCCAGTCATTACTTCTTAGCGTCACAACCAATCCAGTGAGGCAGTCCGCACTTCCCTACCTGGCTGAATCCAAAAGTTGAACACTTCATAGTTCGATCCGATACTTTTCTTTGACAATACCTAACTGTTTTACAACCCAATTCAGTGTCAGCCAAAACTACTATTTGAGGAAGGTTATGGCACGGCACACGTAACATGTCGTAACCACCCAAATATATATATATATATATATATATATATAGCTTAATAGCTCCAACTAATTATATTATATGCCTGAAACTATACACCTAATCTCGATATTACTGAATTATACCGCTAAATACGGGAAACAGAATACAAACATCTGTGGTCAAAGACAGCTAGCTTTTCCATGTGTTCCACCTTCAGACTTATACAGCTATAAGGAAGAATAAAGTGAACTTTCAGGCAATACACATGTCCTACGCTTGATAGCCGGGTATCAAGTGTACGCTAGAGATGTGACGGATGTGAGTACGTGCTGAGATTTCATTAGCATTCAGTAGAGAAGGGCTAATGAAACTTCTTTAATGAATGAAGTGGCCAGCACATTCAAACATTTCGTGTGTTATCCTTAAATTGAGAGTTGGTACGAACCTCCTGTATACTCATCTTACATTTTACACGGTTGAATCTCATGTCAAACATGCTAAGATATATGTATAAGGTTTCCAGTAAAGCTATTCCCCGGTGATAAGTCAACCACTTATTTGATAAAGTTGGTCAGGAATAAATTCATCACAACATCTATGATGCAACTGAATCAAAATAAGCACATTGGGGATCCCTGACAGACGCTACTGTATGCCATAACTTCAGATGTTAATTCTCGATAAGCACTCACGTAACCTGGCGAATTTGAGTGGAGCGAATTGATTATTGTACTATAACTTCTTAGCACTCGCTTCACCCTCAGGCATCGCTACAGCACCTCTTGATTAAGGTAGTCAAAAGTCGCCTTCACATCAACGAATATGGCAAGAGTTGCACACAGGTGATTGGGTGATGTGATCTGCACATCATCATTCGGACCCAACTCCTGAGTTGTCTTCATGGGATTGTTTTTCCAAAGCGCCTCTTTGTCCCCACAGGATTTTCGAATAAAAAATTTCGGATACTGTATTAGCCAAGCTTATCTCACTGAATTATCACATGAAGACTTCTATTTTTTCTTATGAATCATGAATACCAATGATTTCCATTTATCCAACAGAAATTTCTTTGATTCTAATACATTAACTAATATCTTAGTTAATCTAAGTATTCATTCATTAACATCATTTGTATGCACCTGCGAAGTGGTACTGTCAAGTTCAGTTGCTGTGTCTGGGTGTAGATTTGAGATGGCTTTTCCAGTCAACGACTTGGACTCGCCAGGGGAATGAAATCTGTCGTGTTGGCCTTTGCCATCTGCTACACTTATACTAAGTATATGTATATAGCTCCGGCTTCCCCTATGAAACGTTTTCAAATTCATTTTGCCTGACTGGTGGCATTAATAACCCATGATCTGCATAGCGGTCACAAACAAAGTCATCTGAATTTTTTGCAAAACAACCAAAGACTAAGATGAGTACATTTTACAAGGGACAAGGAACGAGATAAACGAAAAAAATGCCATGCAAAACTCATCGATTTTATTCCTGACATCCAACTGTAGTCGAATTCTTCAGTAAAGTCGTACAACCATGGAGTATTTATCAAAACCTTATAAAATAAAATTTTATTAGGTCTGAAGCTAATTAAAGCTGAATCTGGAGTCTGTTTTGACTGAAAAAGTTAATTTGTAAAGTCGGTACAGAGGTTTACAAGTGGATACCTGTTAGAAATTTTTATTTCTAATTTTGCTGATACTGTCTATAAGTATTTTACCTTCATTTATTTAATATTTGTCAATTAACTTTAAAAGATCTGGCTTAAAATGGAGACATCCTTCTCTATATCTTCATCTTTACGTTCTAGAAGACGGCATTCATGTAGTGACAGTGAAATTTTCCTCAGTAAACATAAGATGCATAGATATATATTTATTAATAACACAACAGTAAAATATTTGTGTATATAGGGTTAAATTTTGCCACCTATAACTTGCAATTTAAATTATACGCATGTGGGTTTGAGACTGTCAGCAACTTGAGCTAACCATATCTATGAATACTCCGGATAGATGGATTTCTGACGAAATTACCTAAGGTATTCATGTTAGCTTCTGTTATTAGATATAAAGTAGTAAATATTTAGGATGGAATATGAACCACAGATGCCTGTTTTTACGTGAGCTTTCAACTAGGTGATCCTATCTACAACGATCACTTTACTGTTAAGGTAAGTACTAGGCTCTGACTAAACGTTGTGGGAGTTGTTCATGACTGAATATTAAGTTTCAAAGGAAAAAAATAGTTTAAATCTGCTTGTGAGTGCCTGATGTGTCAGAATTTAAGTAGTGTCAACGTGTATACAGTGGAGAAATGACATCAATTACAGAAGCATGAAATATTATGGTTTGAAACTTATTTGGGGAGGTCAAACTTAGTGCTACTGGACTAAGAGACGAGATAATAGGTAGAAATCTTGTAGGTCAAAAATGATATCTAACAGTGAGAAATATGGGGAAATAGTCGTCCAATGAGTGGTAATTAACTGCTCACTGGTAACTAGATCCTAATTGAACTTCCTGAAGTTCTAACCAGATATCCTAACCAATGAAGTTTACCAAGGAAACTTACTTTCTAATAGATGTCATTTCCACGACGAAATCCACCTAGAAGTCCTCATTTGTTATCTACAATCACGTACAACAAAATTAATTAAAATCTTTCATTTTCAGAATACAATAACTGCACTGATGAAAACTTTTGGTGGATGTTAGTGTGTCTAATACATCACAACTAGATGATGCATGATCTAACTAAAGACGCTTAACAGGCGAATGAACAATAAGTTGGCCAGCACTTTATATACTTTACAGCAAACTCCTCAGTGATCATTAGGGGATAACCATTATCATATATCTAGGCCTCAGTGTTGCTTGTTTTCTCTAATCACCTCGCATCATTTCAGAGAGCAACGTGATGGTGAGTCACCTAACTCAGTGGTCACATTACATTCTGACTGGTAGAAGTCAGTAGGCATTAGTGGTAAAGACTTGATATATGACATTGCGTGCTACTTTGTGAACAATCACTATATCGATTACCATTCTATGGGAGGTAAATCACAAGCGTGAAAGGCTCAGAATAGTGAAGAGATAAGCTTCTTCAAATTTGCATAATCATATTGCTGGCAGGTGCCAACAAGCATAAAATTTAGGTCAATTTTCTCCAACCACCTAATGCCGATTTAAAATACATTCTATCAACATACTGGTATTTTGATTCATCTCAGAGAATATTCTCATTATAGCGTATTCTATTGAAGTGATGAAAATAAAATGACACAACACTAATGATAAGCATGAGTCACTTTTATTGATGGTCTTCAAAACCGTGTGTATTAGGATTCATCAACCTCCATTGATAAGATTTTCATTCATTTGAACAAGTTGAATAACAGATAAACATTGAATCATACTTTTTGTCTTTCATTCTCTTAAAATAATATGTCAAGCTTAAATGACTTACAGCATAAAATTCTTAATATCTTCAAGAAAGAATCATCATTCGCATCGATACGTTTGAAATCAGCTACTTTATATCTGTCAAAATAAAAACACAACTTTATTGAATGAAAACTTAGTCAGGGGAGTTAGTTACTACAATGAAAATATTGAATTCCTCTAACCTCTCATAGATTTCTATAAATAAAAGAATAGATGAAAAGAAAAAATTAATACGGCTGGTTTGTCTTAAAAGTGTATCAGTGAGTTATTTATAATTTTTTTATGATTCCGTAGGTGTATACGTAAATTTTCGAGGTTTAAATGACTATATGCACAAGAAATCATCCCGGTAATTTACTTTTCTCAGTGGTGAAATTGATATAAATACCCGAATTTTGCGGGAAATAATGTGATCTCACATCAATTGTATCACTTTGTGTTGAATTATTAACATTCAGTTGAGCATTCACATGGTTCTTTGAATAAACCGGTCTAAAAGATAACAGATAATAAAGCTGTGGACATTATGACAGAAATTACAGTGTCACCCGAATGCACAGTAACAAGTTTAAAAGAAAATAAGGGCGTTTTTAAACTAGGAGGTTCCACCAGAACAACTAAATGTAGCGAACTGGAAACTCTTAAACTGAAATGTAATCTAGTTATCATCCGTTACACATAGTAAGAGAATAGAGCTGGTTAATCCTGACACACAAAGTAAAAACAACGTAGAATTACCAGGAAAACAAATCAGAATGCATTGAATTAGTCGACCAGCTGGATCGCATGAAAGCAACATCAAGCAAGTACATTAGTCATTTAGTCATAACTCGATTCATCTCTTCTCGTCAATTAACAGTAAACAAAACTGACAACAAACTGTCTCTCACATATTCAACAACTAACAAGACAATTTCATCATCATCCCATCAATCCCATGTCATCCAATCTGATCTAAATACACCAGTTAAACACTGGAAGCATGCAACATGATGACTTCTCACTTTCGCAATAATTGATTGACTGATCACTTGCAGCTAAGCAACGAAATTGTAAGCAACAACAATGTCTCTGTTTGTATATACTTTCACGTGTACTTGTGGTTGGGAGCTGTGGAAATGCATAGACTGAAGAGGTGGGCGGGATACGAGGGATTTGTTCTTAACTAAGTAGACTTCAGTTATTCCACCACCCCACCCCCTTCATCCGACCGTTCACATTTCTCCCTCTTTCTCCTCTCTCATTTTGGTTTCATTCACATTTTTACCAGAAAGGATTGAAGGATGTTTGTTTTTGTTTGTTTTCACGGATGGGTGAGTTGGTTGAGTAACAACGAAAACAAACAGATGAAGGAAAATTTTTGTTCGGATGTAGTTACTATAGTTGTAAATGTGCGATGCTGCTAAATGCTGCATATTCATGACCTTGACTTTGGTCCGCAAATAGGTTTCTTTTAAAGTGAAGCTGTTACTTACAAATGTTTAGAGGGAATTATTAAACTACAATTCAGATACGTTGAAGTACTTGAATCTCGTAAAAATAAGTACTTCATTAATTCATTAAAACTAGTTGGTTTAGGCCCGTATTTCTTGTCTTGATGCTATAACCATCTAATGAATTGGTAATCTTTCGGGCTACTAGTCTGGTATAAGCATATCCACTGAAAGCCTTCTAAACATATGAATATGTCAAATGCAAATATGATATATGTATATATATGCATATTACCCCACATATTCTATACAAGCAACGTAATGGTCATGTTAAAAACCATTATACTGAATGACAGAATTATATAAATTGTTTCATTGTTACATGAATGTCTGTTACTGATTTGAGTAAGTTTTGTATAATAAACTATAATGCAGATGACAGATTAAGGTGATGGACACGTTTTTCATTGTAAAATAAACACGGGTTGGATACCGAATATTCTAGTTAATCATCGTTCACACTCTGCCAATTTCGATATCAATCAATAACATAAAAAAGAAGCAATATGTGCTGTCGTTTTTCTACTGATCATTCTACCGAACATGAAGATAAATCAGCTTGACAGAAGAAACCTAAATATCTCAGTGAAAGGAATGAGAAAAATTTGTCAAATGACTAATGGTTTTAAGGATTTATTCATGCGGAAGTAAAATGTCAATTTAGATGATTTTCTTACTTGCAAATTTACTTATATTTCCATTATTATTAGGCCAATATATACATTGTTTTATGTAAAGCCATAACCATGGACATATAAAAAGAAAGTTGACGGATATTTTCACAAGGTATCCAAGTGTAGATGCAATAGTCATGAACATAATAAGGTTCAAGAATCATCTCCTGCAAACTCATTCTTAAAAATCTGATTAATATCGATTGATCTAAACTATATATAAATCCGATCAAAAATTTTCCTTCATCTGTTTGTTTTCGTTGTTACTCAACCAACTCACCCATCCGTGAAAACAAACAAAAACAAACATCCTTCAATCCTTTCTGGTAAAAATGTGAATGAAACCAAAATGAGAGAGGAGAAAGAGGGAGAAATGTGAACGGTCGGATGAAGGGGGTGGGGTGGTGGAATAACTGAAGTCTACTTAGTTAAGAACAAATCCCTCGTATCCCGCCCACCTCTTCAGTCTATGCATTTCCACAGCTCCCAACCACAAGTACACGTGAAAGTATATACAAACAGAGACATTGTTGTTGCTTACAATTTCGTTGCTTAGCTGCAAGTGATCAGTCAATCAATTATTGCGAAAGTGAGAAGTCATCATGTTGCATGCTTCCAGTGTTTAACTGGTGTATTTAGATCAGATTGGATGACATGGGATTGATGGGATGATGATGAAATTGTCTTGTTAGTTGTTGAATATGTGAGAGACAGTTTGTTGTCAGTTTTGTTTACTGTTAATTGACGAGAAGAGATGAATCGAGTTATGACTAAATGACTAATGTACTTGCTGATGAGCCTGGCGATAATTTCTAAGGTAATCTGGGGAGCACGCTCCAGAAGAACCCTCAAACTATATTGTATAGTTGACTCTTTCTGTGGATTGTTTGCAAATCACTCGCTCTTTTAGATTTTCATTTGCTTTAAGGTTGCAGGCATAAATCTCAACAAAATGAATAAAAATTTATTATAATAAGAATACTTACCTGTACTGTAACAGACTTCCGTAATTTTAATCATTCACAACCAAGAATATCGTTTACAGTTGGAAACATAATTCCTGATGGAGCATTAATAGCAAAATTAATTTTTTAAATATTCTCCGAAATGATGAACGATAATATTATTTGGTCTGGTGCTCACCTTTGGAATTCCATCACTGGAAATTGTTCTCACCTGTGGTATACACATATACAGATGCATACATGTGTTTATGCAAAGAAATGAAAGTGCTACTCGATTAAGCATAGTTGAAGGTAATTGTTTGACTGATACCTCGTAGCATCAAAGGTGATATGATCGCAAATATCTTCATCACACGTCTGATTGAATCGTTTTTAGATCATGATTTTCAGTAGGCTTTGTATATCGGGGTTATATAGATTTTAAAGTTACCTGATAACTATGCCAGTCGGAATTATATCCAAGTTGTCAAGCATTTACTGAAACAGATTTCATTTACCCAGTTTCTCTAACTATACTTTGCATATACATATGCTTCAATTTATAAGGAAGACATCAATTTTACGCTTGTTTAACAATAACTAATGTCAACTGCCTTTGCTATACATGCATTTTTCGTCAAGCATACAAACTTAATATGTAGTTTAGTCTGCTAACTGTCGTGATTAGGTAAAAGCTTCTTTCACTTTATTCGCACAAACCATGAATTGTGGGAAACTCTCTCAATAATGCCACCTACTTTATTTGCTTTAGACAGCAATATTAATTATGAATAGCCTTAAAATGTCCTATTTACTCAATAACACATCTAGGGTATTTAAATCCTGGAATGATGTTAATACACCGTGTGTCACAGTAAATGTATGGCAAACTTACGAGTCCTGAAAGAAGGGAAGTTGCCAATCTTGTAGCCTATTTCATAAACTAGGACTTGATAAGGATTTTTCGAATAGGAATATAATGCGGAGCAAACATATATTTTGGTTGGGCAAAATGAACATATAATTCTCCTGAAGAGAAAAGTAGAATTCAGCCATGAAAGCAAACAACCAATACACTGTCCATTGAAAACGGATATATATATATAGTTGTTATTGCTCCTAACGTATAATTTATTTTAAGAGTACTTGTAGTAGTATACATTAGTATACTAAGCGAAAAGTATTTCATACTGTTTGCTTGTGTTCTAATTACCATAAACGTTAGCCCAGATGTGACGGACAAAATTTGTCACAATGACAATAGTGAATCATCACTAGCAAGCATGATATTGTCCTACTTTGTTACAGAACCTTACATTAAGATGAAATTACGACACCTTAACATAAGAATAAACAAAAGTGAATTTCACACTGAGTTTCGGTACTTGTTGCAATAATCCCGTATCATCCTTAGAAATACGCCATTATTTGAATCATTTTCAATAATGCAACTCTTATTTGTTTTGAACTATTTTATGTGTTAATAAAATTATGCATTCAACATTGTCAAAGTTAAATGAATATACGAATTTCATGTGAAATGATGAATTAGTCATATCCAGCACTCTAAATTTCATACTTTTTGCATTTTCAGGCAAACCGATTCAATGTTGGATACCCCAGGAATTTACACGAGGTTGGGAAGAATATGCTGAGAATTATTGTTGGGTTTCTAACACTTATTTTGCACCACTGCAACACAGTTTACCCCCCGCACCAGACAGAGAAATGTTACTTATCGGATATTACCAATGGGCACCTATTGTAATGGCTATACAAGCCATGCTGTTTTATTTACCCTGTTTGATTTGGAGGTTATTTATGGCACAGTCAGGATTCAATGTAAGGCGGATCCTACAAATGGCCTGTGATTCTAATGTTCTTTTGCCTGAACATACAATGAAGAATGTAAGATTTATTGCTCGATACATGGAGGGTTGTATTTACAGACAAAGAGATTACCGTAAGAGAAAATTGTCAACAGTTTTAGGATTTTCTCCTACAAGTTACACAGGACTTGGTCAGTCACCTCATGTACACGTACATCAGCATTATTCATCTGCTTATTCTCATCAACACCCTCATTCACATCACCATCATCCTCCTCCACCGCCACCACCTCCCCCACCCCATTCTCATGCTCAGTCGCCACCATATATGCCTACAGGTCACTTCCATCAATTGAGTACAGTGAATCCACGGCAATCACCTATTGGCGGTGATGAAAACAGACATAGTAATGATCATCAAATGGAGTCCACACTGATCACAACACAACGTAGAGGTTCAAGTGCATCTTTGCTGGATAAAATAAGACATAGTTTTTCCATGGATGATAATGGTAAAAAGAACAAGAAACACTTGCCATCTGTAACAGAAGAAGAAGTTGCCGCAGCAGCTGCTGCTTTGGAAACAATGAATTCAAGAGGTGGTGGAGATTTTCATCCAATGCTTGGGCGATTAAAAATCGATGACAGCCATGGACAACAGAATATGCCGACTAGTGCTACAACTGGTTCATTTCGTTCTACAACAAGATCTCCTGCCTATAAGCCACAAGAAAAACCGCTCAGTTTACACAAAGGTCACTTCCGTCATTGTTGTTCATGCTGTTGCGGTAAACGTCAGGGAAATTTTTTAATCGTATTATATTTTTTCACTAAATTCTTATATCTAACAAATATAATTGGACAGTTATTTATGATGGAAAAATTTGTTGGCAATGAACACACCTTTTACGGCTTTCGCGTGTTATACGACTTGCTTAAAGGACGTGAATGGTTCCATTCGGGCAATTTTCCACGTGTCACATTCTGTGATTTTGAGGCGAAAAAACTGGGAAAAAATCACAAGTAAGTTGGTTAAACTTTTCAGTTTACAATATTTCTCTTATGTGATTCGAAAATGCTGTATTTCTCGATGTGTGAAAGTCTGTCTCTGCTAAATCCGTTAATATACTCAGCCATGCTTATTTATTATACACTAATTACATAATTTAAGAAAAGATATAGATTTCTGGTAAACTTTGTTTTGTCATTGGCGTTCTAGCTGAAACAATAACAATCTAATAGACTTTCGGCGACATCAATAGTCATAACACAAAAATATGTTACCACTTACTTGTTTATAAGCAATTAATTTGTCAAAAATTTGGTTTGCACCTACTACCTTCCATAAATATTCTTAATGCGAACAAATTTGCAACAGACGAAGAGTGAAGAGTTTTCATCTAATACTTTCTTCTTAAATGCATCCATCAAAGTGCGTTTTGATAGCAGATACTCTGTAAGAATTATTATAATATCCTTTAATTCCTAAAGGAACATAGGGCTTCAGCTGCAAGTCTCCATTGCCTTCTGTTTTCTGCCAACTTTTTCACCCCGCTCCACGTCTGCCCACACATGCTTTCATCTCCTCCTCGCATGACCTCCTCCAAGTCACCCTTGCACTGACAACCAACTCGACGCTTCCCTTTCGGATTCCACTCGAGCGATGGCTTGTCTAGTGATGTCACTTGATGGTTTCCTCAGCGTATGACCAATCCATCTCCATTTCTTCCTGCCTATTTGTTTCACAATCGGTTCCTGCTGGGTTGGTTCGCTCATTGCCAGAGATCCCACCCTGTTGCTGATCTTTTCTGGCCGGCCATCTGATCTTGAGTATTGAGCGAAGACAACTGCCAATGAAGGTCTGTAGTTTGTTTGAGATGCTCTTTATGACGCGCTGGCCAAGTCTCTGATCCATATGTTAAGTAGCACTGACATCACATTGGAGTTGAAAATCCGGATCTCATTTTTGATGTTGAGTGCTGTTGACCTCCACACAGACCTGAGAGTAATGAAAGCTTGTCTTGCTTTTACGATTCTGGCTTTGATATCCTCATCACTTCCGCCTGTAAGAATAACATAAGAAAAAAAACAAGTGCAAAACTATCAGTTACTGAATGATAGTAGATTGAATGGACATTTTCTATAGCCAATACTGTATTATCCAAAACATATGTGTTTCGGAAGTTTGAATGTCGACTTGAACTATTCTCTGTTCAGATGAAAGTTATTTGAATACTGCAAGAATTCAGATCGTCCATTTGTCATCAACTCATAATCTACTAGGCTAACAATGCAGATTTTTATGAAAAGCCACTGGATAGAATCAATTCTTTGAAAAACGATTACTGCCAGCTCTTCTCCCACAGCGAACACAAATTCACTTTTCGCATGGCTTATCCTTCATTAATTTTTATATCCTTTTAGGTGTAGCCGGCAAAATAGATCAATTATTAATACTTATGTGATAAATTCTTTCCAGCTGACTATGATTGGAAACAGTCACTAATGAATGACGTTTGACAGTATTTCAACTTTTACCGGGGTTGGGCGAAAATATAGGAAGGACATAAAGAATGAAAATATTTTCGTCGATTGTTCACTATAAATTTTTTCATGAAATATCTTCAATAGGAAAATAGAACTTATCCACTAGAAAACAAAAATAGGCTTAGTGCTCATGTGAAAAATGTGACTTCACAATGATTCATACAATAAATGGAAAATATACATTTTTACCAGCGATGAATAAGTGCTGCATAGCTGAGTTGTTTTCATCGAGTAAATTTTAGAACTTTGCAGATTCACTGAATTCTTTTGAATGTCAAAATGCTTATTTCATAGAAAGCCGAAAACCAATTCTTTTTCATCTCTATGTAACATTTGTGTGTATAATTAATCAAACGTGTGGTCTTGTAGGTAGGGAGATATATACACAGGCGAGTATTAAACTTTAATTGTTTAGGTACATTCAGCAAGAAGCTTTTTATTTAATCTTACTTCACAAGTATCTTAAGGCATATTTCCGTGTGTCTGTATATGTGTGGTTATTTGTATAACAATTAACATAAATGTGTTTTCTGGACCAGCAAAGGAATCAAAGTTTAAAAAAAACTGATTCTAGCGTCCAATGCTTTTCATCACAAATTTGTTTATTTATTCTACAATAACGAGATAAATAAACAGGAAAGGATGATGAAACGGAAAGGGTGTATTCTCAAGTGAACAGGTTAAATGCTAGTTATTGAAAAACATCTTACCGTTAATTGTTTTGCGGAGAAAAAAGAAATTTGTCTGTGCTTTCTGTGCGCTTGGATATCCTTGTAACTAAGAGTTTTTCGGTGATCTATGATTAATTGAATATTTAGAGAGTAACTTTTAAAAGAAATAAAAGCCAATATTTAACAATGTGTCTACGAGTATAAAAATTTCTATACGGCATCTACGTTATTAATAAATAAAGATTCACAAGTTAATTGAATTATATTAATTTCACAATGTAGGAGTTTCTCTGCAGTCTCACTGATATTCACTTATAACTGCATTCTTTTCAAATGTTGGTTAGTAGGAATATGATTTCGCGTTAGATCAGCTGCTTTGGTGACTGAATGGTCATTGGGTTCGTCTAGTCACCTGAAAGTCCTGGATTCGACGTGGGGTAGGATCTCAAACTAGGATCAGTAATGTCTGGTTTTCAATGATGTGTTATCAGTTGGTGATAACTTGGCATTTTTTTTTGAAAATTTTTTTTACTGTAAATAGGATTTCACATGTACCTGTGTATGGATGCAAAAGTTTATTGAATAACGTTTACTCATTATGTAGCGCGTCGTTATTCTCAGAATATTCGTTGTATTGTCGATGTTTAGCCCGACTAATCAGTTTCGATCCGCTGTTTTAGATTATTGTCCTTATTATTCTTTGCAACTCATCACAGGTACGTATTTTGAACACTTTTGCGAGGTTTGTTTCATTTATTGACCATTCTTCCGTATGATTTTGCATCCTGAATTAGTACTTATAATTCCTGCATCTGAAGAAATCCTGACTGTTAAGTCTAAAGACCACAGAAGTCCAAGGTCAAGCGCATCAGAGGAGTTGAAAGTTAATGGAATATTATGAAGGCCAGTCTTCAGATACAGTGGAAAAAGAATGTTTTAGACAATATGACGGATATGTTTACTAACCCATTTTTTAATGATCATAGTCTAGTGAGTTGTGATTTCTGTATGACAGATGTTCCCATGAAGAGTTTCAATTAGTGCAATGACTTTGCTTGATGATTCTTCTTCTTTGTTTCATCTCTAGGCGATACAAATAAAAAAGAATAAATTAGGTACTGTCACCCGCATAACTCTAAATGTAAGCATTTGGCACGTCGTTTTATGCTCCGGTTAAACTATTTAGTATTTCTTCAGAGTCATATTTACGTGATACCTACAATATAACTTCTAGTTTTAAATATTAATACAGCGGAGTGCAATTTCCTTTTCGTAAAATAGACAGAAATAGTTTTCATTAGAAACTGGATAAGAATTTAATCCATTTCCTGTGTCATTTGTTTCTTTTTTCCCTTCCTACCATTCTCAATATTTCAACCCCTTGCATTATCTGTCTTTTCCAGCCAGTACTGTTTTCTAATCCGCACGTCAGTTATTAAATAACAACGTAGGTGAATTTATTTTTCTTGTAAAATGCAATCACGGCATGAATTTGGGCATCAGAAATGCACGTAATGGTACTTAATATGTTCATGCTCGATTTGCGTAACCCTATGAAGTAGGATTTAATCACAATGAGAATGATAAGGAAGTTATTGTCCGTATTTTAAGCAAATAAAGTGTAATTGATTATTTATCAAAGTGCTTTTTCTTCTAACTCTATGAATTAAGGAAAATCAAGAGGCCGGAGACAGAGAAGGATATGAAAACTAGGCTTAATATATGTGCGTATGTGATAAAAGATACGTGATTAATTATTTTGTAGGCTAAAGTTTTTTTAATTTCACAAAAACCTTTTGACACTTTATAGGTAGATTTTCTACCAAGCCTAAAGAAAAACATTACAGTGTATTAAGTACTTCTTACCTGTTAAAAGTATATTTTTGGCGATTTTTAAAACTTTGTCTTCAAACAACAGGAAATAGATGTTGCTGAGTGAATCCAGAGTTTTGAATTGCTTAGTGTACTGTTTAAATAACTGAAACTCTGTGAAAGGACATGTTGTTGACTGAACCTTCCAGTTATAATCGGCTCACTTGTCAAGTTATCCAGTGCGAATCTACCAGCATCTTCATGTAAATATACTTTCACGCACAGAAACTTTATGGCTTATATAATATAATCTATCATGCTTAGGTTTTAGAAATTGGTGTCAAATTCAGTGTGAAAAGTGTAGACATTTTGTATGAGTTTATTTTTTAATTGTACAAAATCCCTCAGGACTAAGTTTTTCTCCTATCTGGTCCTGCAAATGGTAGTGAAAATGAAGGTGAGCTTATAGTTGTAACTATTCAAGACTGATTTTTATTCAATTACTGTAAAATTGCTGGCGGAAGAACCAGTGAAAAGGGATAAAAGAGGAGGTGCAGCTTGATATTACAAGCGAATTTTTAAAGATTAGCTTTTTTGAAGTTGATCTCAGCCGGTTTTGAATAAAGGGGATGGTAATATATATCACACAAACATTAATGTCTGATTTCTAGACGATAACGAACAAATTGCAATCCTTCTTAATCCACTTCAGCCTGACTAACAGGACAACACAATAAGCAGTCATATATAATGTAAGGTCCGCATACTAGTATATTATAAAACAATTCACACTGGTTGAATAGGTTGTTCACTGAAATCAAGAGAAACTTTGAAATTCAATTTACAGAAGTACTGATTTTATCGAAACAGTCGCTCATGTTGTTGAGTTCTTTAGGCTGGAAGATTTAATAGCAAAGCTGTCGTTGCCTTTCTAACTACATATTCAGTGGTAGTTTTAGGGTGACATTACGGAGTTCGGAGTGAATACTGAAATCATGGAAACGAATGCCTTACATGTACAGAAAATATTTTGACACACTGATTTCAAAGGAGGAAACACACTGACAAAATGTAGCACATATATTTCTTTAAACGAGTTTGACCCCGGATTGATATCAGTTAGAGAAGCATTGAAAACCACTTGACAGGTGTTTCATCTTAGTTTGGTAGTCATCGGTAGTAGGCACCCACTGGGCTTCGAACCCCAGGACCTTGCGGTTACAAGGTAAGCTCGTATACCATTCAGCCACTGGGACCCTACTCAATAGCCAGCCCATGAATTCTAACTTCTACCAGTTCGTGATTTAGCGTGACTACCAACCAATGTCATCGGTGGGAACTCCATCCTTACTCCCGACTGGTTGGACCTCACTGGTCACAACTTCTCACTAGAACTCTAGGAAACTTTGTCCTGTAGCAAGTGACATATATTTCTATTTTTTCAGTTTTCAACTTATTTTTTCATGAATTCATTAGCTTCAGTCACTTTTCAAGAATACTTTATTTCCCAAAGGATGAATCTGTTGGCAAGAATGACTAACTCTGCATTATTTATAATATGCATTGAATGCTTCATTGTATCAGAGATAAGTTTAATTTTTCAGATACTGCCGTGTAATACATGACAATAAACAGAGTTCACGTCTAACTAAGCATTTCACCATGTTCAATTCTCTATAGATTATAATAATAATAATAATAATAATGATTTACTTTATTCCAAAAACAGTACTTGTGATACAGAATGGAATTTTCAGCATTAATCACAATATTGCATCTAATTTCCTCAAATTATAAATAAAATTAATCACACAGAAAATTTTCCACATTTACAATAGAGGTAGTGTCAAAAACATGCAGCATATAAAATGGAAATAGCAATAATAATGATAACAGCTAGGGTAATAATAATAAGAATACAAGTGAAAATTGCCGTTGGCTTGTGTCACACAGTATTGGCAATGTGGTATAGAAATCCTAACATGTTTAAAAATATTGAATATAATGTTCTTTTTACATGATATGGTGAAGGGAAAAACAAAGATTACAGCCGTCATGGAGATAAGTTGGTGTTTGCAATTATGAGAGTAAAAAAACAGAGAAGTAACAGGACCATAAATATAATAGAAGTAATAAAAGTAAAACTTGAAGGTATATAAGGATGGATGGAGGAAATTGTTTATTTACTAGATGAAAGAAGGTTAGTTAATTCTTGCCTGACACTATTTTCATCACATAAAATACGTGCCAAGTATGGTATCATAGAATTTTTATACTTAGACGTGCGAGCATACAGTTTTCTGAAGTTACTCCTTGTTCTACCTGAGGAGATGCAAGGTGAAAGCTGAGGGTAAAGCGGATGCTCCAAGTCAGACAAAATCCCTTTAGCAAATTTATTGCACGAAGTCAAGTGCCTATCGACAACGACGTTAACTATGTGGTCCACTGGGACACCACTCACCCTACTGACAGTCTTCAGTATTCTACGAATTGTGACATAGTCTTTTTTAAGCAAACCAGGAAAGAATAAGGGTGAGCAATAAAGAAGAATAGGTAGGATGCAAGAGTTTACGAACTGTAGGATGAGGGGTTGAGTTATACCCGAGTGTCTTAACTTCTTAATGTAAAATGTCAGGCGGAATATTTTACTGGAGATTGCTAAGACATGGGAAGACCAGGAGAGATCAGAAGAGAGAATGAGTCCAAGATACTTAATTTCTGATTTGATTCCTATATCATTGTCGTCAATTTTACAAGTGTCATGAGAATCGATGACTTCTTTTAACTGTCGTTTACATCTTAAGCTGAAATCAACAGTTTGACACTTAGAAGGATTCAGTTTAAGACCGTTAGACTCAGACCATTTGCTGACTTCCGATAGAAAGCTATTTATTTTAGTACAATCTAGCTGGGAGTTAACAGCCATTGAAACCGTTAAATCATCAGCGTACTTCACAAAGTTTATTTCATCAGAGTGAGGCAAGTCATGCAAGAAGAAAGAAAAAAGAAAAGGAGAAAGAACAGCACCTTGAGGGACACCAGCTTCAGTAGGCAATGAAGTGGAAGACTTCCCTTTATATACGGTGTACTGCTTTCTATCTGAGAAATAGGAATGTAACCAGTTAACAGCCCAACATTCTGTTTGACTAGCAGCAAGTTTATTTAATAAGATGTCCCTAGGGACCGAGTCGAAAGCAGATGTATAGTCTAGGAAGGCGCAACGAACAAATTTAGCCCCCTTGTCTAGACTGGAAGCAATGTTATGATATAAGACGGCAGCTGCATCTAAAGTGCTTCTACTGTGCTTATAGGCAAATTGTTTAGGGTCATTAAAGGATTTAAGCGAAGGTACAAGACTAAGTAAAAGTAATTTCTCCATAGTTTTCAAAAAAGGAGAGGTAATAGCAATGGGTCTAAATTTGACACATGCTCCAGTAGAAGATTTAGGTATGGGTACAACTTTAATGTCCTTCCAAACGGCAGGCACAATATTATCGGAAAAAGATTTGTTAAATAGATCAGTAAGAGGGTGACACAGAATATCAGAACATTTTTTAAAAATAATACTAGGTACATAATCGGGACCTAAGCTCTGGGAAGGGTTTAGAGACTTGAGGCACTTTTGAACATCATTTGTGTTAAAACCTGGAAAGGGGCTATTATTAACACAAGTGATGCTGGGAAGCATGGCATTTGAGGGAGAGTAAATAAAAGATTTGTTAAGAGTACATACATCAAAAGAATATGGAATATTGTTTATCTGCTTACCACCAGTGATTTCCTTAAATAGTTTCCACATATTAGAAGGATTTTTGCAGGATATGAATTTCTGGTTATATATTACATTCAACCTCTGCATTTCAGACTTAATTAAGAAGTTAGTTCTTTTTACACCAATTTTATCTTTCATTTTATACAGTTTTTCCTTCTCTCTACGAAGCTTTTTAAGTTGAGGCGAGGAGAAACGGTCAAATTTGACGAATAGTGTTTCTTTTGGACAACAGATTTCAAAACAGAATTTCAGATAGGATGTAATATTAGAGATATTGTCATCAAGTGAATCATCATTAAACAAATCCCATCTTGTGTCACTGAGCATGTTTCTAAGATGATGTACGTTCTCATTTGAGTAGCATCTGTGAACAACTTTCTTAGACAAGTTTGAGAGGGCTTTACTGTGTAACTTTCCGTAAATTTTGGGTAAGACTCGTACAATACAATGATCAGAATTGAAGAGCGGGGCTCTTTTACGAGCTTCGTATATTCCAGAATCATTTATAAATACTAAATCAAGTGAAGTATTTTGTCGAGTTGGGAAATTAACAACATTTGCATGGCCCAGCAATGTAATAAAACTGCAGTCGCTGGAGTTGAAGTCGCCGGTCACTATAGATAAGGAGTTACCAAACGAAGCAGCAGCAAAAATAGTGAATTCATCAGCGAAGATAGATAGTTCTGAGGGACTGCAACAAGGTGTGATATAGATATTTGTGACAAAAATGAAGCTGTACTTAGGTAAGTGTTTAGGTCGACATTTTACAGTTATACAGTCAATATTGTCATTTGAGAATTTGAAGCAGACGTTGTTGGCAGTAGACCACTGAGAATTAATAAAAGTGGCAACACCACCACCTCTCTTCTTCTTTGAGCTGCATCGGTCTTGTCTGTAGATTGTGAACCCACTTAAGGAGACTAAATTATCGTCATATGAATCATGGAGCCAAGTCTCTTGAAGAGTGATTACACCAGTATTACAATATACATTTGAGTATAATAGAGAATGCAAGTAGTTAATCTTGTTCGATAATGACCTGCAATTTGTGCTCATAATCACAGGAACAGTCATCTGATGCATTGGAGTACACTTTAATGATCTCTGCCAACCTCCATGATGCTTTTTCTTAACGTTATTATATACTCGTAAATCAACAGGTTGAAAACATTTTAAATAATCGCGAGAGTAAGTAATGCGACTTGGATACATAATTGAATAATTAAAACAAAATAAATCCGAGGAAATAGATGCAATATGTAGGATAGAAATTTAGCTAGCCCAAGATTAAAGCAGGCCACCGTGTTTCCTATATGAAACTGATTTGATTTCTTTTTAGCTGTTTGAAAGCCAGAAATGTGTGTGTGTGGGTGTGTGTGCGTTTGCTCTACATTGAAAACGCCAGAACAAAACACTCTTCCTTTATACTTTTATAGCATGTATCTGACAAAACTAGACTTTGTATAATGTCTTTGTCTATAGGGTCCTTCTTAACAAATAGGTGAAATTTAAACACACATAGAGCTTTATTACTTTCTTACCAAAGTATTATCTGCTACTTGAAATGTAAACTTAATCAGTTTGGAAAATGTCAGTTGATCATTTAATCTAAAGATGACTAATATTCACTAATTCACTAGGTTATAAAAATTGTAAGTAGCAAGTATCTGTTAAAACAAGAAATCAGTGTCAAATAATGTTTGTCATGATTCAGCATTACTCGTCTGAAATTATTTTTACATTTTCAGTTGATGCCAGACATCAAGCACTGGCTTATGTTAGACCACTGACACTCCGCTGGTGTAAACCAGAGCAGGAGAAAACTACTACATTTATATATCTGAAGTAAATCCGATTTTCAAACTGGATTTAATAGACATACCTGGTTTGCGAAATCGACAACCAAACAACAACTTGTTGCTCACCAAATTCAGTATAAATACAATCATTAAGACAAAATCAAGTGTCACAGTTAACAGACAGTTATGTGGCACTTATTCACATGGATACTGGGAAATACAAGTGGTAGTCACAGTGAAGTGATAACCTGGTTACCAGCTGGTTATTACAACTTAACTGGCACATCGCGAATCCAGCAGTCCGAAAGCCAGGAGTTGGTAACCTGCGGCGACTCAGATTTTCACTGTACCTTAAATGCACGTATACATATACTGCCTAAAATAGCATACATTTTGGAATTCCATTAATACCTGTGACGAAATGTTACTCTACAGAAGAAAAAAATGACTGAAAGCCAAATGGAGGGCATGTAAAACAGTCGTTGTCAAAATGGCCTTGTTATATAACAGGCTTCAAATACTTAGCATCAGTAAAAATGAACCAATAAATGTCATTTTTATGTATATGACTTGTCTTCAAAATATTGAAATGGTGCATAGTATCCTGCCATTTAGATCACTTTGCCGATTTCATAAAAAGATAGCGAAATGATTGAGCAAAAACTAACTAACTATTAAAACTTCTTGAAAATAATTGTCAAAATTGTCTATCTTATGATACAAATAGTCAATCATTTCTTATATATCAACCAGAGTTGTGCGCTGTTGCTCTATCGTAGATATAATGCCTACTGGTTTTCACAATCTTTAAATACAAACATTTTGATAAAATCAACGCGAAAGTGAAGACAAATTCCCCCGAAATCTTAACTTTTCAAAACTAAACTTGTTTTCGCAGTGGATTTTATTAGTGGAATTGTAATAAATTTACTTCCGAAAATTTAACTTTCATGCAGTTTGGTTATAAAATCTGCGCATTTTTATTCTAGTCGTCTGTTCACCCATCTATCTATATGCCCACCTACCTAGAAGTCTATCTTATTTGATTATAGTGTGATTAGTGGTGTAGAAACCGAATCAGCTAATCAATAACACCAGTAATAAAAATAAAAGTAGCTATTGACACGCAATCATCATTATTTTTGTTTTCTACTGAATGACCAGTATTCAGTTCACAAGAAATGCAATTTTAAAGTAGTGCATTTATTTTTGATTTCTTTTTAGCTGTATGAAAGCCAGAAATGTGTGTGCGTTTGCTCTACATTGAAAACGCCAGAACAAAACACTCTTCCTTTATACTTTCAAAAACTGAAATTAGTTATGAAAGCCTATAGATATCAAATAACAATTGGAAAATATCAGGTTAACAGTACATTAGTGCCATTTAATGGCTACTCAGAGGAATTACACATTTGAACTAAACTTTTTCCAGAATGAAGAGAAAACTTTGTGCTGATTTTCCAGTATCAATCAGACATGTCTAGAGGTAAATAGAAGATCTGGCTTTTCTGTTTCGATAGCCAAAGCTTCAGCAATACAGATGAGTGGGGTACGTAGGGATTAGGGTAGATTGCTGTTTGCCTTGTAGATGACTTTAAAGGCGGAGGCTGTAGAGATAGGGTGATCATTATCGACCAGATGTTCTATGAACGCACTTCTTATTGCTCCACTTCCACCTTTTCGTAGCCATGCAAGATAGTGTTCTTGCACCCGAACGACCGATACACCTAGCTCCACAAGAGCAGGTGAATTGATAAACGCACTTAGAGTTGATCGACAGTGGGATCTTGTCCTTCAGGTTATTGAACAATAATGGTCGCCTAGTAAAAGCTATTCTCATAGATGCAGCAGGCAATGTTCTTTTCAGGGACTGTGATATCCTTCGTTTCACGATATCGGAAGATTCCATCAACTATTCACTTCTAGCATAAACGCATCATCTGAGTATCACCTTGCACAGTGTTATCACGTCATTTAGCTTGGTGATTATACAACATAGCTGATCAATACATTTCTAGTTATTAATTTTATTCTTTTACGTTCCCAGTGGAAAATAAGCCTACAAGCTAGAGCTTTAAATTTTTGGTAGCAGTAGTGTTTCATTATAGGGTGGCACAGTGGTTAGGACTCTCGCCGACCATGCACATAATCCGAGGTTCGAGCCCATGCCGATGCACACCTGATATCTGTGGTCGGCCTGGGAATTTTGGGCTACCGATATCCACGCTGAAAATTCCATACTTGTACCAAAAATACGGTGTGGAATCAAGCTGTAATAAAAAAAGGGTTGCTAGCCTCATGCCCAATCTTCCCTCTTTACCAGTCTTATTACTGAATTAGTGGGGTGAAGGAGTATGTTGGCCGGGGATTTAACTTCGAACCACCTGCCTGGTTTGCGAGCATTCTACTGCTGTGCCGCAGACTCTAGAACATCATATTTATAGTTTAAAAGTTCCACTGATTGTCATCTATGGACTAATTTGCATGTTCAAATGCCCAAAATAATATTTATCCTGATTTTGAATGGAATAAGAAGCATGACCACAGTTTGAAAGACAGTTTCTACGAACAACAACGTGCATAAAAAGGTATCTTGTTAGTAACCGATTTTCACATTTTATTTGTTAAGATGTACGAGTTTGGTTGAAAACACTGTCAATGTTTTTTTTCCCATTTGACAACCAGTAAAACATTTACACAGTGTTTCACATGCAGATCAATTGCGATTTGCAATTAAACCTGTATCAGTTTACTAGTTGCTTATGCTTGTTTTCTTACAGGGCTCCACGATCAGAGTCTACAAAATCACTTATAAATCTGATTTCGTATACTGAATCTACTTCATCCAATAAGCATTTCTAAACACATTATTATTGATTTGTACGCGTTATAGGGAATACTGTTGAACATTTAACCTTGAAAAATAAATGGCGACATAAAATTTATTTTTATTTATCATTGCTATGCAGACAAAAGGGGAAACTGCCTATTCACTAGGGCAGAAAATTTTTATATATCTAGTTAAAAACAGGAATTACGTTTGCTCAAATCTTTAGGATAAAATAATAAAAAGAAAACGGTTAACAGTAAAGACAAATAAAGAATAAAATTGAATTTACATTTATGTACACATGACGTCTGACTTTGTAAGAAAACTCTAGTCTCGTAACCATTAATACAGTTAGAAGTGAGTCAAATGACTGGTTACAGTAGTGTAGGGAGACAAATCAGGTAAACAGAATATATACGTCAGCAAGAAAGAAAAGGTTTATTTTATGAAACCGGATTTCTTTTAATCATTGAGAACTATATATGAGATGAGTGTAGTTTACTATTCAGCGAATCAATTGGGAGAAATCTTTCAGTAGCCAGAATTAAACTGAGACATAGTTGGTTGTTTCTTCCCATAGCTCTTGTTTTGAATGATATTGGTATGAGTATTTTCCTAAACCTTACCGATATCTTTTTCAGCGGAAAACATTTTAAAATAAGACCTGAATAACATTCAGTGAGAAGTATCAGTTAAAATAAAAACTGTGGGAAGTTTTCGAGTAGGAAAACTTCTTTGAACCTGGGAGACAGACGAAGTAAATGTAAAGTGAAAAAGCTCCCAACAAAAGAATCAAGATTCAAAGTCGAGGTAACATGATTTTGAAACAACAAGGTATCAAACTCCAACCAAGTCTCTGGGTTATAGCATGTTTTCTTTGCAAGTCGTTGTTCTAAAAGCGACTGTTAAATAAGTGATTAGCGGATAGTGTTGAAGAGATTTCAATTAAGAGAAAACGTTGTCCCGATCATTCTTGATAATCACTTCAAATACTTACTTACAGGTTTTTGAGAGAAGACAATGAAAAATTTTAATTACCAGGATTGATGAAGATTTCTGTCTAAATTGAAATTACAATTCGTTTTGACGTCGCTTCTCAATTATCATATAATACCAAGAGGCTGTAAAACATGGAACCCAGGTTTTAAAGTGTCTGTATGTTCTACTACTTCTGAGATGAAAATAACGGAACGCCGGTTCATCTAACTGACAGAACAAAGTGATTCATACAAATCAGAGTGTGGAGCAACCTCTGGTTTTAAAGTTCAGTTGGCTTCCTTTTTAGTGAATCCAATAAAGAACATCTATCACCCATGATAGTGAGACCAAATCTGTTTGTTAGTCAAGTCGTCCTTTTACCCTCTGAAATTTCTTGACTTTATGTAGATGTTGTCTCGCACTTAATGAGGAAAACATTCGTATTGATGAAGTTTATTTGTATTCCAATGTTCAGATTATAAGAAAAGCATTCTTGTCTTCCCTGCTGGTTACTATGACATATAAACTGATGATAAGTTTACTTTTCTTGTCCGATTTATGGATCAAATTAGAGTAGGCGTTTAGGGAACAAAAAAAGTATGAAATAAACGCAAAACGGCGTGTAAAATGTTCTCAGATATAAATATAATCAGTATATGACTGATATGAAAAATTGAAATATGGTTTCAAATAAGAGAATGTTGTTTTTTTGGTTTGAAACATCATAGAGTGTCAACCAGAAAAATACTTCTAAATGATCAGTGTCTCAGTAATTTAGGTCACATTTCGATGGAATATCATGTTCCCAGTATTCACTTTTGAATTACCAAGACAAGGATTCGAGACTCGCACTGCTTGTTTATCTGTTTACTTTGCAGCACAGTTCATGTATTCATCCAATTGAAGTCCCGATATAAAAACAAAACAAATGCTTACAACAATTAACGGATACCTTTCAAAGTAACAGATAGCATGTTACACTTATATTAGACGTGATAAGCAGTTTTTATTTGTTTCAAACTGATACAGTATGAAGTTCGATTTTTCATAGACTTTCACTCTGATTGCAGCCTTCTGAGTTTTACTGATGCGATTTTAGACTGTTTCTTGATATATATATATATCCCAAAGTTTACTTAAATTGATTGACAGACTTACATAGAACAGGGCGTATAATGAATAAAATTGTTGCTTTCGGTCATAATATGAGTAATTCTTTTCAGTTTAGCCCCAGGCTTATTTTCATCTATAGAATTCTCCAAACTAATGTAGGTCAATTATTTTCAAAAGATGTTTATATATAGAAACACCATAAAATAAACGGTAAGTGTATAAATAGACGCATTGTGTATTCATTTCGACAGAATGATAAATATTATTAAATTAAGGTGAAGGTAATAGTCATAGATGCTGTATCAGTTAATAACATTTCTAATGAGGGGGAGAGAAAACTCAAGAGTTGGTGGATTGAGAAATTGAAATCGTTATTTCCAATAATAATAATAATAACATCACTCTATTGTAACAGAGATGTGAATAGCTTACAGTAGTATACATTTCAACATTAGAATTTTTATTCCTGAATTCTGTTTTCATGTCTTCATTTTTCGAGCGAAATATGTAGGGGCTTCAAGTTTGAGCATTGAAATTTAGATAGCGGTGATTTAATTTTATTTAAGAGTTGGGTTGCTAACCTCATGTCAAACATTCCTTCTTTATCAAGTTAACTGCCAGCTAAACGGGGTTTAGGAGTGCTCCTACCTAATCCCAGACAACGGAAAATATGATTGTTTTCTAGAATGGGGATTTGGTGTTCTATAGTTCTAATTAAAACTAGTGTGTTATTATCAATAGTTTAGGTTAGTTAAAGTACGTTTTGTAGGATATATGAAATCAAAAGACAACAACAATATGGACTGAATACCAGTATAAAAACAAGATTAAAGTAATCAAATAGTTTGCTATGTTTTATAGCTTGACAAGGTCTAGATAAAAGCTGCATTCATAGATGGTTTTGATTATTATCTGTTAGCTGAATAAATGGATTAGAAATGCAGTCATATTTCCATATAGCATCCAAATGCAGAGTTTAAAACTGAGATATCTAAGCATTTGTGTTAGCAGTGTCTAGTGTTTGCTTTTAAAGTGTTTTTCTTTAAGGCAGTTCACTGTTTTGTGTTGAATGACTCTACAAGTTATAGGAATGTCAGTTAGATTATCGTGAAGCATTTATATTAGTTAACATTGTAATACTGACTAGGACAAGGACCTTGTCTTTTAAATTCCGCACACAACAGAACTTAAAAAATCCTGATATGTTTCTAGGGATGGTGGATCCTTGGACATCATCTAGCGTATATAAACAAAGGCCAGTTTATTCATATCGTAATCAAAGCCTCATTAGAACACAGTTACTAAGTGATATCGAACGTGAATACAAGTCCAGAAATGTATGATGAAAGGTTTCACTACTGCCTATACCACCGTGATTTGCAAAATGTTTTTGTTTCCTAACACTTGAGGAATAAAGTGCCACTTGAAAGTTACTCTGCAAATTTCAAGGTTCACCGAATATACTCACTTCACAATTTAAACTAATCCTGATGTTTTTTGTTAAGATTTTCGTGAAACACTTTTTCTGATCAAAATCATCCATTCTTATCAGATGGTCAATTTCTGATTTATTAATGTTAATTGGCTGGAGTTAAGTTTTGCTCCTTAAACACTAAACGGTTTTAATTAGTTTTATACTACTTAGAAGGTGATGAGGTCAGGCAAAGCATTCACTTTGGATGAAAACATTCATGAAACTTTGTCTTTATCTTCAGTATGTGACCATTCTACTACAACATAATAATCAGATGTATGAGTAAGCAATCGAGTTCGCTAGAGTCCATTTGAGTAAGGCAAACGATTTGTCTTTTTCTCTCAATGCATCGGCAATCGTAGGAAGATAAATTACTGAAGAAAACCTCTGTAAGTTCTCTGAAATCTCTTCAGAGTAACTCATCATTTTTAGCTGCGTATTTGTCTACTGAATTTTAATTAAGTCTCCATTTTCAGCTTTGCTGATGAGTTGTAACTGTTTTAGCTAACTGATTTTTTTAAACACCAAGTAAGCCTATGCAGTTAGACTTGTTGCCCAGTAATATGTTGCTCGACGAATTGTTGAAGTGGTTAGAGGAACACAGAATAAATACTTCTTGCACAAATATTGTCTACAATTACAAATGTTCAGGGATTGTAAGGTAAGGGGATTTAGTTTCAAGACAAATTCAATCACAAACTAATATCAGTTAAGCAACCACTGAAAACCAGCGACTACTAGATAGCTGTTGCTCCCTGTTTTGAGACACTTCATTCGTGTGACTTCATTCTTGATGAGGTTAAAAATATAATCACTTGGTAACTAACTCCTAATTTCATTCTCACCCTTCATTGACAGCTATGCAGGCTGTACTTCAACGAACAGAAAGTATCCTGAAACTGTTCGAAATCCAAGGGTATATATATTTATCTTACCTAAAAAGGTTCTTGAGCCAGCTGATAGGCCTCACCAAATATCTAAATGTCACTTAGAAGAACCTTTTCAAAATGAAACACATTCTACGTGTAACATAGAAGTTTTTAATGAGTCAATGTATTGTCCAACTTTACAGATAGATTTATTGAAGTAACATAAATTAAAGGAAACCATACTTCGTTAAATTATTTTCAAAATATCACCAGTATAATTTACAAGAAACAAAACCTTGTGTAATCCAGTAAGTAAATACTATCCTGACTAGCTTTATTCGTTTCAAAATTTTAAAAAAATACATAATTGCCTACAATTCTTCCAACTGATTTATCTATTCATGACCTTAACAATAAAAGTCCTTCTTTACTCTCAGGTCTTATTGTGTCCTGCCTTATTTTTATTTTACTTCGCGAAAAAGACCTAGTTCAACATATCTCCTCATTTCCACTACCTTCTGTTCTTTATTCTATTTCAACCTAAATTTCTTTTTGTGTATTTATTCAGTCAGTCAGTTAGCTGACCAACTTAAAAGAACTAAATTACAAAGTTATGAAAAATCAAGTCACCTTTGTTTGAAATATTCTATACGAATATTAATTTAACCTCATCATTGTTATTTCTGCTATTATGATCACCAATAGTAGTGATAATTATAACAGTGATTATTATTATTTTTTGCTATCCTGAGTAGCATTATTTAACATATATATATATACTCATTGTGACCTTTTTCTCCTTTCTCAATTTTTATGGGTTATCTCTTTGGTAATTTTGCTCATTTAATTGTGCTCCGAGCAAAAGTTTTGTTTAAAATGAAAAACTAAGTGTGGACTGAAGGGCGTTTAAAAATTGGACCATAGGTGAACATATAAAGATAAAGTGAAAACATTTTTAGAAGTATAATTATCTAAACCGAAGGGATAAGTACATCTGAAATGTCTTTTTGGACACTGAGAGCTCGGAAGTTAGATGACTACCAAGCTCAGAGAATGCACTGAGAGCACGAGCATTCATCAGATCCACAAATTTGTGCTTCGCAGGTTAGACGCTAGAACCTTGGCCTATGCTGTATTCCCTACCGATCCACCTGGCCTAATTTACCAGCCGATAGTAAGCTTGGATCAGATTAGCAAACCTACATTCAGGAAATAATATCACTACCAGTCAAACTTCAAAGCTTGACAGTCCATAATTAATAATAATTTTTCCTTCACGTTCCCAGTAGAACATAGGGCTCCAAGCTAGTGGCTTGAAGTTTCTGTAGCAGTGTTTAATTTTTACAGGATGGGGTTGCTAATCTCATGCCCAACCTTTCCTTTATACCAGCATTATTTCTGGCTCAGTGAGGTAAAGGAGTGCGCCGGCCGGGGTCGAACCCCGGACCATGTGGATGGTCGGCGAGCGTCCTAACCGTTTTACCACCGACTCACCATTCACACCACGATACACCCATTGACTGGGTATTGGTTTTCAGGAGAACCAAACACACGCATTCTCGCCTCTTGCGAGACGAGAACGGCATGCAGGATCAACCTGTGGCGCAACCACTCGGGAGCCCCCTCCCTCGGTGGACCATGACAGTCCATATTTCACTCGAAATGCAGTGAATGAAGAGAAGAATATTTATCGGCTAGATTTCAGTTCAGGTGACAACTATGATCGGTGCGCCTCATTTATTCTCTCATCCTAAATATAATTCTTTATCCTCTCTCTTTCACTTACACACATGTATCAAATTTATCTCTAATCCCTACTAATCCTTTCTGAGTGTTTGGTTAGTCTGTCAGTATCTATTCACTCATTCGTTTCAGTAAGCATAACAGTGATAAAATTGTTTTTGCAGACGCTAAATGCTTCACAGCGACCATTGCGACTGGCTCATTATTCAGAGTGGGATTATGTTTAGTTGTAACAATAATAAGCTTGAATTAAATTCGCCAGTAATCTTTTAGACCATACAGTGGGTAACGGAAAATTCTTTGACAATGAACGAATATTTAGCTGCCGTGATGTTTCAGGTTTGATTACAAAGTGTCATCAGTTATAAAACCGCTGAAAACTAGGGAGTATTGAACATTTGCTTCGCTTTTGCAAACGTCTCCTTATCAATACGCACCCTTACCCCTACCGATGTTATTTTATTTACTAAGCTGGTTCTTTAGTTGTGAATCTCTCCCTAACCCTGAAGGTTACCTTTTCAGTGCTAACTTTAATGTTGCAATGCATTTGAGAAAAAACGGTCAGATAAGTGGTTAGATGTCTGGGATTAAATACCTATCGGTTTGATTGTAATCATTTCATAAGTCTAAATGTTCAGCTATGTGAAAGAAAAGTATCAGCATGAGTTTACTTCATAAATTTAAAAAGAATTAAAGAAAAACATAAAATGAACAAAATGTCAAAAGTGAACAACTTCCCCATGACCCATAAATTTACTTGATTAAATAAATAGTGATATGGTACCATTTATGAATGATGTTTTAGCATAAACTATCGACCAAGGCCATATTATACAACATGAAATTATATTCTATCATAGTATTCAACCTATGTACTTATAATCATAACAAATTCTGTTGTTTTCGATTTTTCTTTCAGATACACACTACAGTGCGTACTTCCCCTGAATATGTTTCTGGAGAAAATTTATATCTTTCTGTGGTTCTGGCACTGTATGGTTGGTGTTGTCACGTTGGGCAGCTTTATTATCTGGTTTTATCGTATGGGATCATCGAAGTGTCGCATTAAATTTATAAGGAAGTATTTGAAAATTATGTCTGTCATGAGAGACACAGATAAAGCAGCGACAAGCAAGTTTGTTGAAAATTATTTACGGGCCGACGGTGTTTTTCTCATTCGTTTGATATCAATTAATGTTGGAGATTTAATGGCTGGTGACTTAACTTGTGAACTGTGGCATATATATCGACACAAACGTCTACACGAGACAATGGAAGATCAGAAATACCTTGATGCGTTCAGTAGCGCTCCTGGAGACTACATGATCAATAACAACAACAATAATGGTTCAAGTTATATTGGTGATGCAAACGATTTGATAGTAGGTGCTACAGCACCTGTAAGATATCCAAACAAAAATCACTCACCGTCTGCACCTTCTGCACAGAATGCAACAATTAATACACCACCAACCTCTGTTTTACCCCAGCAAACATAAACAATACAGCTAACCACAGTTCAAGCAATAATGATGACAGTATTGTTTGAGTGCATCGGTTAGTTTTCTCACGTTTACCCTTAGCTACTCACAATATCCTTCAAAATTTATATGCACACTGGCATTTGTCACTTTATATATATATATGTTTATATGCATATATATATTATATACTTGGAGCATTTTTAAACCATTTATCAGTTGATCAAGAAATATATATTTACATGTTTTCAAATCGAGTCATCAAACTCGTGCATTTCCATGTTGAATTCTTATATATATACCTATGTGTCTACTCATATACATATATATATATATTTGTAGATATAAATAAACCTGATATAAGATAGGGTGTGATTTTATAAATTTGTTTCCTTATTTATTCAACCGTTTTTACTTCAAAAGGAAATAATTTAGTCAAATAAATGAATATAAAGAAAATGGCTGTGTTGACATATTACTGAAAGAAACTAGACTATTTGCACCTCTCACCTGTAACATATCTACACATTCAGCAAAGGATTTGTTTGATAAATTATTTGCTAATTACTTTGTGTGATGCAGTAATTTACATGCTGACTTCTTCTTACGGCATAACACTTCTTAAATGTGTAGATTATGCGTAGAAGTCTGCTGGTTATTTGTTTGTTTGATGACTTCAATGCATGAGTTTCAATCGGATTAGTTGATTTTTACAATTGTTTGAACAAAATACCAGACAACATTCTTCTGTCTTTTGGATTTCATTTCTGTTCTCTGTTACATTTTCTCTTCTTCGCATACATTTTTTTCTTTTCGTCTCTTGTATATTTTGTAGTGCATACACTAGTCTCAACAAAATTGTTATTGTACTAACCTTGATTTGACTTCACAAAATAATTTGAAACAATTTGTGATTCACAATGATTCACGTACACCACATACAAAGGTATAGGTGCTCTCATTTTCACCAATAGCAGTAAGTGACTGAGAAAAGCACTAAATTCTTTTTATTATACATATATAGGAACCTTCTTCATTTGATTATTTATAATCAATGTAATGCAATTATTATTTTTAACTGAATTTCTAGTAGTAAATAATTTGAGTAAACATATTTATGCATTGATCACTCATAATGCCTACTGGACTGATTATGTGCTTTTTTTGTTTTTCTTTGTGTGTATGTGTGTGTACGTGCATTTGATCATTTACCTATTAAAAGCGGAACAAACACCATCACAAACACAGTTATAAAGCAAAGAGAGTAGATTTATTCGATTAATGAAATTAACTCATTCCTCTTTCTTTTCTTTTGTTGTTGTAGTTATTTTCAACACTGTGAGCCAACAGTTTCGTGTATTCTGATTCTGTTTTCATAATCATTTAAATCATTTATATTTCCCTTAAGTGCAGCAATATGAATATATATATATATATATATATATATGTAATAGCTTCCTGTGAAGAATCAAAAATCCTACCTTCACATGCAATTCCAAATCACTGCATTATTAACAATTATCAAACTTCGGGGAAAAATAATGAAATGAACCCTGTCTAAACAAGCTCCTGTATGCGTGGTGCATTTTCATACTAATCAGCAGACCTATACGAAGATGCCATCTACACAAATAAATATACTAACAAAGTGTTCATTTTTGTGTATAAAGCTTTTTCTATAAGCAGTTCATCTGTATTTAAAAAGAATATTGATAAGAAGAAGAGTAACTGGTCAGCTTAATTTCCCTCGTCAAGATTTTTTCCAAAAACAACCATCTTCTCTGTAGGTTTCTCTTCTTATCGATTCCCAATGGTCTCGTAAACCAAAGAGTTCTTCAGAACAACAGAGGATAATTATACCGCAAGCATTAATAATAAACAGTTCTCTTTCATTGTTTCCATTCTCTTCGTAAATACAACATCTATGCTTACATATATATATATATATATATATATATTAATTAGTATATCAAAACATTGGTCAAATGAAACATAATATGCATTTCCACTATTAGCCTTTTAAAAACAAGTTAGCAATATAGTTTGATTGATATGTGCATGGTGACGTGCCAGTTACAATAGACAATGACATGAGGAAATGAAATTACGATTGACCATTAAAACTGACTGACTGACAATCTCTTGACAAACACTCACATTAATACACCTTACACATATTATTTAAAAAAAACATGTAAGATTTTTTTTAAGAATGCATACACATATACGTATTTGCTGTTAATAATTTTTGTCTAAAATAAGTTTATAATGATAATAAAGTTAGTATTCTTGGCCAGTCTTCTTCCTTTAATCAATGAATGCGTCTGTACCCACGTATTATCTAATTAATGAAAGTTAAGGTTAATCAAAAAATGCAATTCATATACTCAGGATTGTTAATATTAGACGCTTGGAAGCAATCGACAGGAAGCCTTGGACCTAAGTTTCGTGCTTGTTGGCACTCTTCAGCAAGGCGCATCTGCAATCTTCAAGGAACTCATATCCCTTCTGAGCTTCAAACACGCGTCACCCAGTGCTGCAGTCAGAGCCATTACTACTAAGCTATCCGGGCTCACGATTGATCTCTTGTAGGACTGTACTAGATACTTTTGATTGGATGCCAACTAGT
The DNA here is from genome assembly GCA_944472135.2 of Trichobilharzia regenti. NCBI lineage: Eukaryota > Metazoa > Platyhelminthes > Trematoda > Strigeidida > Schistosomatidae > Trichobilharzia > Trichobilharzia regenti. The sequence continues at coordinate 87,649,608 of OX235270.1, read as the reverse complement.
GTAGTGTGTCTAGTCCTTTCTTTACTGCAGACTGAATTCTATCATTCAAGTTTGTAATGTGGCCATCATGCTAGGTGTGTGGCTGGATGTCTCACCATCACGGTACACTCAGGATTGTTGTTATTAGATGGTTAGCCACCTAGCATGGTGGCCACATTGCAGACTTGACTTATAGAATTCAATCTTCAGTAAACAAAGAACTAGACACTTGGCAGCAATTAGCGTCCAGTAAAAAGCAATTCATTAAATTCATTTTAAAAGAATTAAAACGTTTTTTATCTGACTTTCACGACTACCACACCGATAAACTGCATTGGAACTATTCCTACAATTAGAATTCAGCATAGCACTGTTCGACAGTGGTTTCGCAATGCAAATACCAATTCGAAAAGTCGAGATATGTTTGCAAGATGAGTAGTTATAACTACAACATCGTATATGTATAAACCGTTAACTGGTTGGGGTATTCAACTATTAAGAATATTTGTAGATGATGTGAAATGAAATTTATTCATAAACTGCATCCATTTGAGTTTAGACTGCTAAGGATATTTTAAAATTCATCTATATCGTGGTTAAATAATGAAGATGTTTGTTGTTCACGAAAAATAATCACCAAATACCTGAAGTCTTAATCAGGTAAGAATTTACAGTGAAAAAGAGTATTAAAATGGATCTGAAAGGTATAACGTAATTCGAGTATTTAGAAAAGCGCTTCCAAATCAAACTTTTCACTCTCTTGAAACGTTTTCACAATAATAATGATAAAATAATAGTACATTTATCCCACAGAATATGTTTACATGCACTAGGAAATTCTCATCAAAATTTATCGCGTAATAGTTGTCTTTATTACTATTTTTAGTTGAACACTCTACATAAGGAGAATATCACGCTATGCTTTTCATGAAAAGTGTAACTGAAATGAGTATACGTTTTGTGTTGAAATAGGTCGAAGTTTGTTTCGCAGAATTCAAGTATCAGTAGTGATAAAAGCCAAGAGTAAGGTATTCTTCAGCCCACCTGAATCTCTTGTAAAACGAGTGCTTCACTTAAACTAAGTCAAGTTCTTATAATCTGACTTCTCGTAGTTATAATTAAAAAGTGCAGATGTCCGGAGCTAACGAAAGCTAAACAAATGAAGGTGCCCATTGTTGAGCCTACAAACATCAGGATTTTCTCATAGTGTTTATTACTTGAGTGATCTATTCTCCTGTAGTCTGCAAAATACGACAAAGTAACTTCAGAAAGTCTGAAAATAAGCAGATATTATTAAAGAAGTATGAAGACCTAAGATACTTATAGAAGGCTTCACGATAACTTTAATTGATTGTTATTTAACGCTCGACTGAATTTCGGTAACAAATACTATGGTTCTTGTCCTAATCAATACTAATTAAGTTGATTAATGAAGTGAAGTAAACGACTATGTAGTTTTACAACTGATGACATTTTTTGACCTATATTTCAATGTTGAAATTTGTTAAATTCAGTTTCTAGGTCAATTACTTTTTGACTGAATGAAAGACAGCTTGAACTACACCCAATTTTTGTCTTCACATTCATGCGAAGGCAATGACAGTGTGAGAAAAGGCAAGTGATAAGTGTTGCGTTTATAAAATGTTCCACTATATGCTGATTTTACCCAATTTACCCAAAAGTCCTTCCGTTTCAAGCATTTCGCTATAACGTACTTTGACACTTCACTGTAACTAGGCTACTAGGCTACCTCATATCGTTGTTTACTCTGATCACTATCATCTACATAAGATTTCTTCAAATGATTTCACCAATGCGTACATATTTACGTTCATAAGCACTTTTGATCAGTTTCGTAAACCATACTTCATTGAATATTAATCAAGTCTGTTGAAATACTTTGATCTAGGACGTAAAAATGTTCAGTACCCACTGATTTTTAACCAGTGTCAGTTTGTGACGAAAACTGTCTTAAAACTAAATAGATTTTTATGTAGAGAACGGGTGAAAGTGCAATTGATTCAGCTGAATCAGCATCAACCCTCGACATCGAGAACATTTTTGAAAACTGTTTAGTGCATCTCAATTAACTAAACTCTTTGGTCTGTAAGTTGATAGTGTTGTTGGTTTCAGTGAAAACAGGATTGAAGAAGTGTAAGAGAATAATAATATAATTCACCAACAAACACATGACCTTGTTAAAGCTTTATAAATTTCTTCATTAGGATTGTTAAAAAAGGAATAAATATTAAACCCAGTTTCTCTTGCTTTCATTACTCTTAAGTCTGTGTGGAAGTCAACAGCACTCAACACGAAAATGAAAATGAGATCCGGATTTTCAACCCCAATGTGAAGTCAGTGCTACTTAACATACGGATCAGAGACTTGGCCAGCACGTCATAAAGAGCATCTCCAACAATCTTCAGACCTTCATCAACAGTTGTCTTCGCTCAATACCACTCAAGATCAGATGGCCGGCCAGAAAAGATCAGCGACAGAGTGGGATCTCTGGCAATGAGCGAACCAACCAGGAACCGATTGTGAAACAAATAGGCAGGAGGAAGTGGGAATGGATTGGTCATACGCTGAGGAAACCATCAAGTGACATCACTAGACAAGCCATCGCTCGAGTGGAATCCGAAAGGGAAGCGTCGAGTTGGTTGTCAGTGCAAGGGTGACTTGGAGGAGGTCGTGTGAAGAGGAGATGAAAGCATGTGTGGGCAGACTTGGAGCGGGGTGAAAAAGTTGTCAGAAAACAGAAGGCAATGGAGACTTGCAGCCCTATGTTCCTCTAGGAATTAAAGGATATAAAAATAATAATAATCTCCTGCCACATAAGACAGGATTCATAAATTGGTAAAAACAGAATGAAAATGTATAACACTAAATTCACTAATCACTTTAAAACTCAACATACAGCATGTTGCTTGTTGTATACCGAAATATTTAAGACAATTCTGAGTCATAAATTTACTTCACAGAATTCAGTGTGAATTTTAACTGACAAAATAGTAAAGAATTATTTCCAATTAGGTTTTATTACTAGTGGAATCATGAAAACATATATAGATGGATTTCCACACTTAAGACTCTATCCAGGCCATCACTGTTAGACTAGTAAAAAAAATAAAATATCAGACGAAGTTAAACAAAACTCAGTTCCTTATTTATTTGTTCACTGGAAATATCACACCGTAAAACCACGTTATTTGCTGGGTAAAGTTTCGAACACAATTTATTGTTCATAATCACATCACTTATAAGCAGACAACTTCGAAAATTGATTATGAACAATAAAATGTGTTCGAAATATAGTTCATTACATAATACTTCTACAGGACTAATCCCTAGATGTAAGATCTTGATGAAATCAAGAATAAGAATGGGGACGTGGAATGTCCGTACAATATACGAGACTGAGAGGGCTGCCCAAGTAGCAAACGAAATGAGATTTGGCTGGGTGTCTGCGAAAGAAGATGGAACGGATGTGTATTACCCAAACTGTCAACTGGAAAGTCAGTAATCTACTCCGGTCAGCCCATACAGACTACAGCCACGGGAACATTGAGGCATTGAGTGGCTGTCATGACGTCGCCAGCGGCAGCAAAAGCTCTTATACAGTGAGAACCAATATTATCCAAAATCATGACACCAAGACTCAACTCAAAGTGAAGGAAGAAAGGTTACAATTATCCAATGCTATGCACAATTTCACAAACAACGCGGAATTAAGGAGGAAGGAAGATTTTATAGACAACTGCAAACAATGATGGACAACATCTCGAATGGCGACATCAAAATACTTATTGGCGATACGAATGCCAAACTGGGAGCAGATAATACAGAAAGGGAACTCATCATGGGTCAAGAGGCCCTCACCTGGCGAAACGAATGAGAACGGAGAACTATTCGCAGACTGCTCTTTCAGTGGTTTGATGATTGGAGGTAGAGTGTACAAGCACAACGATGTATACAAGACAAGCGATATGGATTTCGCTTGATGGACACACCACAAACCAGATAAACTTCATTTTAATGCTGATCAAGGAAGTGAAAACACAGCTAGCCTGCTGGACACAAATACGTGAAGGAGAGCAGATGTGAGCGGGCTCAGACCATCATCTAGTTCAAGCAACCTTCAAAGTCAAGCTGGAGTCCTTCAGAAACTGAAGGACTAAACTACAAGTGATACCTTCACTACAGATCATTTCAGAGACACTACGTGGCAACACTGAGGAAACCGGTGGTCAAGAACATTGGAACTAACTCTCTCAAGGTTATGTTCAAGGAAACGTGTACAAAGGGCAAAGGAGGGGCTCCCAACTGACGTCTACCTGGAAGCTAATAGAGGAGAGGTGTGGAGAGGAGAAGAGAGAAGGGTGGTGAAAGAGATGACTGAATGCAAAGGTGGGCAACAGAAAGAGAAGCTGAGTTCACAGCAGTGTACAATGCACTGAATCAAGAAAGATGTGAAGAAGAGTGCTAGGTGTGACAAAGGACAATTTTACGATACACTGACTGGCAAGTGAAGTGGAACAGGTGGGCCTCAGGTAGAAGACACCTCAGGACATCATGTGAGATGACCAGGTCTGTATGCAGGAAGTGATCAACTCAGATGATGAAACCAATAACAGATGTCGAAGGGAAGCTGATTATCAAGGCGCAGAAGGAAACCAAACAGTGGGCAGATCACTTTAACAGATACCTAAATTGATCATCACTTGCAAATCTTCCAGAAATACTACCACCACCAACAACAACGAAACACAGAACTGCCTGCCACTGGACATCAATCCTACAACTAGATCAGAAATCCTGGGTGTGAGCAAGCTACTGAAACCCAACTAGGAATTCAGGAGGGCTAGACAGAATATCCCCACCACCACCATGAAGCACTGAAAGCATACCGAGAGATTGTGACAGATGTTCTCACGCCATTACTGCAGAAGCTTTGGAAGTGAGCAGTGTTACCTACCGATTGGGAAAAAGGCTGGCTAACATGTTAAGCTGCCAAAGAAAGGTGACCTAGTTAGGCCTATGAGAGGACTGTCGTGGAATAATGCTCTTCTCCACGCCAATGTCCTGGAGAGAATAAAAGATGCACTGTGTGCAGGACTCAACCAGACCGGAACAAGCTGGCGGGATTCAGTATAGACAAATCATGTGCTTATCAAATTGCAACTCTACGCGTCATTATCACAGAATAAAGCACAGAATTGCAGTCCAACCTGTACCTTAACTTCATCGACTTCTCAAAGGCCTTTGATATACAGTGTCGACTGCGAAGTAATTTGGAAAGTACTTCAATACTACGGCGTGCCTCAAGTCTTTATAAACCTCACTTAACATCTGGCTATATGACGATATCACATGTCAGGTGATCCACAACGGAAAACTTGATGAGGCACTCAAAGTAAATACAGGGATAAGACAGGGTTGGCTGCCTATTATCACCTATGATGTTCTTAACTGTGATGGACTGGATTATGCGCCAGACTGTGCACAGGAGGCAAGGAGAGAGGAATAAGCTAGACTATCAATAAGAAGAGTCTAGAAGATCTGGATTTCGCGTGTGGGTGATATATATCTATTGTCACACAAACTAGAAGACCTACAGGCGGAAACCAACAAACTGGTAGAAGAAGCAGGGAAGACAGGACTCCATGTAAACATAGAAAGGACTGGGGTGATGAAGATGACCAACGGACCACAACAACAACAGCTAACACCAATTACTTTCATCTGGAGAGATTTAACAGAGGTGACCTGCTTTGCTTATCCAGGAAGCCGCGTTTCAACTTCAGGCACAAGGCACGGATGAAGATGTCAAAGCCAGCCAGTCAGAATCGGGAAGGTAAGATACGCATTCATCAACCTAAAAGTTGTTTGGAAATCTTCTTCAATCAGCATTAGGAGCTAGATTCGGATTTTCAGCACAAACTCGAAGTCACTCTGTGAGTCCTTCTATATGGGTCAGAAACTTATACTGAGTATAACAAAAGGACTTCCAACAGGTTGCAGATTTTCATCAGCAGCTGTCTACTTCACTGGCTCCATAGGGAAGATCGTATGGCCAGAAAGAATAAGTTACGAGAAATTTTGGCTGGGAACAAACCAAACAGGAGCCGATCGCTCAACAAATAATTAGGAGAAAATGCAAATGGATCAGGGATACATTGAGGAAACTGCTGAATGACATCACGCGCCAGACTATGACTCGAGTGGGATCCAAATGGGAAGGGATGAGTTGGTCATCCTGGAGTGACATGGAGGAGATCGTGTGAGGAAGAGATGAGAGATTGTGGGCACTCGTGGTGCGAGCTGAAGAGGACAGCAGAAGGTAGGACAAAGTGAGGATGTGTTGTTGAATCCTTATGTTCCACTCAAAACTCAAGAGAATAACGATACATAATACTTTCACTGTTTGAAATATACCCAGTAGAAAATTAACATGGAACTTCATACTACACTTATCAAGTTTTACACATATAATAAAATTTAGTTCTCTTCTAGAGTTTTTTGTTCAATTCTTCTTCGAGCCTAAGCAAAGTTAGACAAATCCCTAATTTTGAAAGTTGTGCTTTTTGATTAAAAACTGAAGAAAAATCAGTTAAATAATTCCCTCCCATACCAAAGTTTCTACAGTCCAAAAGTACACTGCTAATACAAAAGGAAGAAGGATAAAATCAGTTATATGTGGAAGAAAATGTTTAATTCAGTTTATCTGTTTTTAAACTTCAGGTGAATTAAGTAAGCTTCTAATGTACATACACCATATTCATTTAAATCAACACTTATTCACCTTTTGCAAAAGGTTTACTGTGTATTGATGCAAAGGTAACTGGAAAAGGGTAGGGGGATAACTTCTAAATATAGTACAAACATCTTTGTAAATTATGATTAGTTCGCATGTGAGTGTCATCTACATACAACTTGGTTTCGTCTAATTCACCTCAAGCTTCGCCTAGATGACTAGCTAGCTGACGTTTTTCAGAAGTCATTAAAAGCTGAAGATTCACAGGCGAGAACCAGAAAGATGGCAGAAGTGGCAGCAAAGACAGGAAGGACTTCAAGTGAACTTTGAGAAGACAGAAGTAGTGAACATAGCTAACCAACAACAAATATAATAAGTATCAATCACCAACTGAAGAAATCCAAAAGGTGTCATCACCTCTTTTTCTTTACGTGCTGGGTAGAATTGTTTCAAGTACAATCGGCACAGATGAAGGTGTCACAGTTAGAATTGAGAAAAACAGAAAGACATTCATTAGTGTAAACTCAGTATGAAAATCTACTGCACCCAGCAATAAGGAAAAGATTTGAATTTCTATCACTTGTGTTGAGTCAGTGCTTCTATATTTGAGAAAAGCGTTTACAGCGGCCTACCGCAGACTTTTATCAGCAAGTGGTTCTTCTCTAGACTGAAGACTGGATGACCAGAAGGGATAAGCACGCAGGAACTCTGGAAACTAACCAACCATGAAAACCCCAACTAATAAATCTTCAGAAAAGGCATTCAGCAAAGAGTTACTCTTTGCTGCGATATCGTTCCCAAGCTATACAATCATACATATATAGTTAATTGTCTTATCAACAAAAAGAATATTTCCAAAGATTCATCATTAGAATTTGAAATTCTGGATAACAAATTTCGTCTATTGGTTAGAAACTGAAGTAAGACTAAATGAGCAGGCTGAGTGAAGTAATCCATTTGATGGGGTTGAGTAAAGCTCAAATTAAAATTAAAATTGAACGAAGTAAATTTAACAGCAGTGGTATTAAGCACTAGAGATTTAATGAAGAGTGGGGAAGAAAATATTGTACAATTAAGAAAAAACAAGCAAAAAAGACAAAAAATTACGTATTTGGCGTTAAGGTTAGTTAGGTCCACTGTAGATTGATTGTCTGAACAGACTCCTTTTGTATGCAGAGTTCAGGTTGAAGAAGTTTGATTCGTACTCTTTTAGCACCTATTCTGTAGATAACTTTGAAGTTACTTTGTGGGTTTGCTTGGTGTCCTGATTTCATCAGGTGTTCGAGAGAGATTTGAGGGGGGAACATTTTGTCTCCTTTTTGAAACCATGGACCTAAGTGTTCATTGATACGTTCGGATAACAAACACTGGGTACGGCCGACATACCTAGCTCTACACGAGCAGGTTAAATTTGTAGGTGCACACTATTGGGCCAATAGTGGTAGTTTATCCTTCACTTTCATGTGAATCACTGATTTCGTAGAGAAGGTAGGTTGAATTTCAGCTGCGAAGGTTTTCTTCAGTAGGCGGAACAGGCAGTTTCTCAGTATTTCCGCTGATGAGTCTCAGCTGAATTGTAGATTCAGGTAGAGAAGTGTTTTGGAAACAGAAGGTGTGTGCGGTTTCGGTGGTTTAGTTCACATAGATTCTGTAATGAATCATTCTGAATAGCTATTCTCGAGAATGATTCTCTTCATAATGTTATCTTCCGTAGAATCGGGGCTGCGAATGCTGAGGATTCTGTGGCTCAGTGAATAGATCAGGTTTCGTTTTCGATATAGGGTCACGCAACTGTCCGTTCCATATCGACTTTCTGTAGATGGATCTTTTCAGTGTTCCATCTGAATCATGTCTTATTCACTGAACGTCCAGAAAGATATTTTGTGAAGGTTTCATTGGAACTGAAAAAATCGAAGGAATTTCGAAGTGAGTGACTGGTTCTAGTGGTTCTACTAGCCGGAGGAAAACAGATTTCACCTGCCAGGCCCTCAGGTGGGGCCCAAATGGGTGACTAAATGTTGCACTTGAGTCCGAGAGTGACATGTAGGAGGTCATATGAAATGCAAACATCCTTTGCAGGCATAATGTTAGATTACTACTGCTTCTGTGAGAGTAGAATTCAGAAACAACAGTAGGACATAACTGCGTCGTAAATAATTTTATTGAATATATGACACAATGATATAGCATTACTAACTGATGAAGCTTCGAGTACAATTCATTGCTCCTAATTATAATTACCATACGACTTCCCAACTTGCTTTTAATTTCATTACTCACTCCTGTTTTCAATCCAAGTTTCCTTATGTCCAGGATAAAAGTTGCGTCATTTTTACTGCGTATGATTTGCGTTGATTTGATTAACAAAAACTCAGTGAATTATGCAATTACATAGGAGGGCAGGATAAGGCAAAAATATAAATATTGTACTTAGATGAAACCAGGTTAATCAGTTAATTATTTGTCAAGTTTTCATGTGAAACGCTTTGTATGAATCGATGCAAGCATCAACCGATATTACTTCAAGGAATCTGGTAAATCTCAAATTTAAGTTTGTGCCGATGCGACCAGAAATTATCCAGGCAGCGATATATACGTATATATAAGACAAATTCAGCGATGAAAATTTTCTTTATCGACAAAATCATCTTCAGAGGCTTTTATTAAGTAACAGACCACTCTGAAGATGATTTCATCGATAAAGAAAATTTCCTTCGCTGAATTTGTCTTTTATTTTCTTCATGGCGCAATGGGTATTTTCGGTGATATATATATATATATATATATATATATATATATATTGTAGAGAACAAGAGTACTAAGGTAAAGACTACATGATAGGACATCATATTGAAATTGTTCACTCTAAGGATGTTTAAATGTTTTAAAACTCACTAATGTTATTGTTTAGAAGGTTAGATAAATAATTCCATTATGTCAGTAATTATTTTTCCAGTTAAATTTATCGCTTTTCAGTAATAGTGGTGAGATAAACACATTCTTCTTCGGTATAAGAACTACCTTTTAGTGAATTTTTTTAGGAAATTTTGAGTATTCTCTAATTCACTTTTAAGTGTTTAGAATACAGTAAACTCTTGACTAAACTTCTGTCATGGAAATTGGAAAAAAAGATACTAAATGACAAGTACTGACCCTTCTAATTAAAGTGATAAAGTCTCCACACTGAATCAAATAATCTTCACTTCTTGGAATAATAAAGTTCAAGATGTGTAATCCACTTAGCATTACATATGGAAATGTGAACTTGACATCCATATATGCCAATGGGTGTAGCTGTGTTGAACAAATTGAACTATCTCCCAAGTACGAAATGCGTTTTTATGACCTACTGGGAAGTGAAGTGGGACAAGCGGTAGATGAATGAAACCTCACAACTCACTATCAAATAACCAGAATTCCTTGACAGAAGAGGTCAGCAGTAATGCAGCCAGTGAAAGATAATGAAAGAAACAGAATTACCCAAGTAATGAGACAGAGAGAACAGGGGAAAGAACTCAATTACCAGAAAATTGGCAGATGGAAATAGACATAGATCGGAAATATCACGAGAACACCCTCAAGTAACAGCATACAGCTGGCATGCCACTGAGTGGGACCAGATTGGGAGGTGAAGGGTTTGGCGTCCAAAGGTAACCTGGAGAAGGTCAAATGAAGAGGTAATGAGAGCTTGTCAGAAGGTTGTGTGTAATGGAAGGAAACACGGTATAACGGAAATTTGCGGCTGAATTCCAAATATTAATCGGATTGCAGTCAGTAAACAATAATGAAGGTATATCCGTAATAGTTGACATATTTTTACAGCTAATATTTATTTATTTGTGTGGTAATCAATGATAACCCTGAGTTAGGAGCAGTACCCTGATAAATGAACTAGGCTGTTAAAGTTTCAATTCATGCATCAGGTTCACTTCATTTTCAGATGTTCCTTCATTCCACGCTGTTCTCATTTCGGATAATACATTCATAGAACTTTAGAAAAAGATTTCGATCTCTCAGCTTTTCATTCATCCAAGAAAAGAATTGAGAAAAACATCATGATCGATGGCAGCACATTTGAAAGGGAGTAATTTTCCATTAAATAAGTTACTATCGATTATTACGTTTTTTTGGTAACTGCAAAAGAATCAAGTTCGTAGCAATAAAACACTGACAGTTCTTTACTGCAAACATTATTTCTTTCTTTTGATTTAACCTTTAAAAAAAGAATGGCTAAAAACTGTTGTGTTTGTGTCGATTAAACATGTTATTTAGAAAGGATGAACAATTACCCAGAAACATACAAGGATGGTTGTTAAACTTAAAATATAAATCACTGAATTCATTTCGTTGCAAAAATCAGTTATGGAAACATTTTTATGACGAAGAAAAGCATTGTTAAAACAACTGAGAAGTTTTTATTATTATTGTTATTACAAGTGAGTCACTTACTAAACATCATTGAATAAATAGGCTTCTTCTACGCATATTTTTGTTTATCTCTTTTCGTTAGTCTTTGTAATAACTTTCGGTGACTATCACACTGTGAAGATACATTGAATATTGAATAAAGAGTTCGAAATAATCAATGCTTAGCTTAAAACATTCTTCAAATGCTTTATGGCTATTGGCCCAGTTGAATGATTCACTGCTTCTGCGACACACTGAACACATCTTGTTTGAAGACTACGCTTGAATATCCTACACTTACTGGTAGATAATGAATTTAGTTAAATTTTGCTCACAAATGGTATCAATAAGCCAACTGTTGATTTGTGAGCAAGCTTGTTAGCATATCAGCAGTATAAGTTGTTCTGCTTACCCAGTTGTTTCAGTTCGGGCACTGTGAGAAAATTTACGCCTGACATTTTCAAAAAGAAGTAAGCCCTAAAATTTATATGATATTACAAGATAAACTAAAAATCCATTCGCTTGATTGAGATTTACTTCGAGTGCACAAAGCTGCTAGCTTACAGATTAACTAAGAAGTAAGATGCGAAATTGTAAAGGAAGTCTATGGTTAATTATTTCAGATTTGAAAGAGATTTGGAATAAAATGAAAATCTTTGGGTTGTATATAGTTTGTCAAAGGTGAATCAACATTTTTCAAGAAATCCTCTTTTTTCTTCAGCTAAAACATGGTGTTGTGGTACACTGACTTGAGGTTTCAATGAATTTTGACTCTGAACAGGAAACTCGAAATAATATCCTGTAAATTTCCTTGTTGGACACTGAGAAGGAATAAAACTGATCTTCTTTAACACCGGTAGCCATTAATTCCTTACCTCTGTTTTCGTAGATGAACACATTAAGAATAGTTTTATTAGTCTGATTAGTGCCACTGATCAAAATAATTCAAAACAAATTCTTGAAAGAAGCGATATGACAATGATAAATAAACCAAAGGCTTTCAAAATGTAGAAACGTGATTGGGGCACTTATTTAGGCACATAAAAGAACACTCTTCAGAAATTTTAATATTGGAGAAAAAAGTTAAATTACAAATAAAATAAACTTCCCTGTCTGTTTTTAAAGTAGCCAAAATATATCTGGAGGTTTTGGGTTCGATCCTTGTTGGATTCATTGGAAGGCCCCAAACTAGAACAAACAGGATGTCCAGCACTCTCCAGTTTCCAATAGTCCTCAAAATAATACCAATTCCAGATCAAACTTGAAGTAAAATTAAGGAAGTTTAACTCACTGTACTGAAGGTCTTTAAGTCACTCAATGATTCTCCGAAAATTTACTTATTGAAACTATTCAAAACTAGAGAGTACTGGACAGCTGTTTTATCCGAGTTTGAGAATGATACGTAATACGCGCCAACTGGGGTTCAAACCCATGCAAGCTTGCATGTCATTTAGTCACTGAAACCCAATTTAGGGGCCTTTGAATTCTAACTTCTACCAATTGATGATTTTAGCGTGGCCACCAACCAGTGTCGCCGGCAAAACTCTATCCTCACTTCCGACTGAATGGACCTCACCGATCACGAGTTCTCACCAGAACTCCAGGAAACTCCGCCCTTTAGCAAGTTACTAGCGAGCATCATATCAATTTTCAAAAGTTGGTTTGTTTTTCGAATTTAACCATGGATTGATATCAGTTGGAGAATGGCCTATGACAATGGTTGATGGTCACACTAAAATCACGAATTAGTAGAAATTAGAATTCATGGCCCGCTAAATCGAGTCCTAGTGACTGCCTGAGTTTGAACCCCAGTTGGTACGTACTACCGATCATTCCCAAACTCAGATGAAACAGCTGTCCAGTATTCCTTGGTTCTAAAAAACAAGCAGACGATTGCAAGATTAGCAATCACGAAACGAAAGGCAGATCTACGTATGTTTATATATACAGATAATCCAAATCAGGTTAAAGGTCTCACCTCAGTTAAATATGAATTCACTCAGTGGGTTCTTGTTCTCACAAACAAGTTTTCATTAGTTACTTCAATGACTCAAGAATTTATTTTATGTAACAAAGCAGATTAAAAGACTTATTTTCCGCCGTTACTTATCACAGAGTAGTCTAAGTGAACTTTTTTGTGTGTTTATGTGTTTAAAGTTATTAAATATCAGTATATTTACTTCAGGAAATATTTTTTTAGAGTTGGACACGAATCTCGACACAAAGTTAACCTCTGTTTTACTCTCTGTTTCTATAGCTACTTTAATATCAATCCCGAAAATGTTCCAATTAATCATGAAACAAATGAAGACCTTCTTCTTTTAATTTTCTAAGACGATCAGTTAGTAGTGATTCATCATTAGGAATTCTCAAAAACAGTCTTTAAATAAAGATTTCGAAAATTACTTAGGCGAATAACTCCGCCTCGTTTATTTACTGTCACATAAAGAGAGGATATATGTCTTTAGTTATTGTCTTACGTTTGAGGTATCTATCAGGTTAATTGCAGTTTCTTCTCTTGAACGGTACTGAAAAAAATTACATCAGGAGATGGTCAATGCTAGACGAATCAATTGTCGTCTGAAAACAGTTTAAATAAATAACACCTTAATGGTCTCATTATTTTCTTTTGTAATTCATCATCATTAAAAATTCAAGAGGCAGAAGATAAAAACACCTGATAAGCTAAAAATTCTCTCAACATTTTAATGCAAATAATAGTAGGCTTCATCCTGAGAAGGGAAGTATAGAATTCCACTGACGATTAATGTTAATTACCATTTCGTGTAGTATGAAAGTTTAAGGAGATATTTGTAGTATTTAAAACTGAAAAGCCTTATTTTAAAAGATGATGAGACATTTATTAGACCGGACCACGCGAGTGTAGAACAATAAATTGTTTTTAACACCTTGTTAATAAGGAAGTAGTTGAATTGACCTTGTAGGAAGGGAGTTTATCCAGTGTACATTGTAAAGGTTATCAAGTTTATGAATGCTTTTAACTAACTTCTGCTGCTTTTTCTATCAACCTTTTCATGAACAGTTATAACAGATTAATTATTTTCCGATGCTGGTGAGACATTTATGAATATGATAGAGGGTTTAAGTCAGTTTTCATTTTTCTGTTGATTGACTGGTTCAAAATGTTCAGCCTCTGTTGACCTGTTGGCCCCTAGAACGGGCACTTTGCCGGTGTCTGAGGATTACCATGATGTACCTACACACCCTAGTGAGTGATAGTAGGAATTGAAGGTACTAGTCTCGAATATGAAGAAATGCTCATCCTGGATTCCACTACTAGTTGCCATCCACTAAATGATATGATGACAGGTGTTAGAAATTCTCCGACATTTTTTATTAAGTGGTTGTGCTAAACAGTGTAATAATCAATAACCTTAAAATTAGTATTTAGTAGAATAAACTTCAGTAATCTAATTATTCTCCTCACTGTCAAAGAATTTTATGTAACTGTAAAATATAAAATAGGGATGCCTAATCCAGTTGAACGACTCCTGTTGCATTGCTTTCAAATGCCAACTGAAGCCATTGGCGGAGATATATACATATCTTTTGCGCTAAAGTCTATTGAAGTGTTTATGTATTAATCAAACCACTAATAAAAACGATGCCAAATGGACATTAGAAAGGTCAAACTTCAAAATGACTTTTATAATTTCGCGGTGTCAGTCAGAACTTCTAGTCTATAAGTGACAGTTGTAGAATGACTTTCAATGTACAATCTATAGTGATTTTTCTCAGTTAAATAAGATAAATGAGCAAAACCGCAAGACTAAACAACTAATCTGACAAAATCCAAGAATAAAGATAAAACACTACTGAAATGCTTAATAGCATTAATTATTCCAAATGAAAGAATTGTAGTACTCCATTCTCCTAAACAGCTAAACTGAAAGCAATGGTTTAAGTAAGCAAACTTCGCCCTCGTTCAAGGTTTGAGTAATTCACTAAGATCCAAGCTGTACTAAGTAAGAAAGATACTATGAACACACTAAGAAGGCATTTATTCTCCGTTTTAAACAACTGTTTCATGGGTGGACGAAGAACACCCTTAGTGACATTCATTTTTATGACAAACTGATACCAAACTTTCGAAGAGTAATACAAAGTTAGAATGATTATCTTTACAATTAAAATAAATCTGAAATGTAGCAGCGGACTAAACTTTGCAACTTAACCAAATAAATCCTAAACAGTTGTTATGATTACTGTTTTTAATTAAGTTTTCTTCCTGTTTCGGTCTACACTGAGATTTATGTGAGTTGAAATAGTTAAAAATGGCTGTACTCAATGCAAGGCAAGTTAGATGACTGTAAACTCTGAGCTGATTCACTTGATGTTAGCGCTTGGATTGGCATGCTTGCAATCAGATTCCGTTCAACTTGACAGAAAATATTTCACTGTCATGCGGAAAACATAGGTCTATGTAACAACTAACTTTTGGTTATAGTGAGTAAAAATCTAAGGAACTGATTGAAACAAGCCATTTTTACGTGGATTTTATAAGTTAGAGGTGCTTTTTACAGATTAAACAAAGTAGTATTAGCGGAGCAATATAACTAAGATGAAATAAAACAGGAATACACTGACAAAGAAACTAGTCTTCAATATTTATATTCAGCAGGTTTCATATTCATTTTTCCATAATCAACAGATATTGATATTACGATATTGAAACGTTTTCTCTGCAAGCTTCACAATAATTATTTTACTTTCTGTCTCTATGGATTTACAGGGAAGGGCCTGGAAAGAAATTAATGGAAACAAAGATCTGCTCCAGTTACAATCAGGATGAGTAGAACCTAAGTGATAAAGTGCTCCCCTTATTGCCTTACAGTCCTAAATTTAATAACTTCTTGGATACTCATTTTAAATATTATAGAAAGTTGTAGTTCAGATGGTTCACATTGGGGAAGTTGTATTTCCTAAGCTAGATGGTTTAGTTGCGAAGCTTTCATTGTGTTTCTAGACAACATCGTCAGCACAAACTAATCCCTCCGTCAGAGTCACAAACTAGACGGAAACGTCTGTTATTCTAGGAGTTTTAGATTGTATCAAATAATTTTAATTTACGACCAAATTAATTCTGAAATACACTTATATGTGCTTCCCTTATTACTGCATACTCTTGTCAGGTGTTGTCATCATGTATAGAATTATACCACCAACTAGGCATTATTAAAAGTTGTCTCATATAAGTGACTCCATTCACATATCAGCACGTTTTGTTGTAGCTCAATAGGCTACTTTATCTTTTGTATTTTTGTTTGCAAAACTTGTATTTGATCTGATGCATATTTATAACACTGTTAGATTAGTGGGCATGAATTTTAGTAGTTGTAACACCAGAGAAAGTAACATTTACTGTCGAAAGACAATAATACATCAATGTTACATCTACACTAAAGACACTGTTTGAAGTTTTATCACCAGCAGTCATGTTGCGGTCACGTTCGGCTTTTTACTAACATTGTAACATATTTGGTCCTACAAAGTATCCATTGTGTTTATGCATACATAATTTTTGTAATTCTTCTTAAGGAAATGCCTTACCCTTTGTCTCCTGGCAACGAGGAAAGTTAAGATTTTTGCTTTTGATCGTCTTTCAGTTTAAAATAAAACAAAAAGAACAATACTGACTGGCGCCATTACAAACTATTTTTTCTACTCAACTGTAATCAGACAGAAAAATGACTCAAAATTGTGTTTTTTTTAAGAAATAGAATTTGATAATAAATTAATAAAAATGGAGAAAAGAAAAAATAGCCTGACGATAGATGGATATAATTTTGTATATACACTTGTTTAAAGTTTTACGCTACTCAGAGTGAATTCTCAGCAGTGATTAACAGGAAACGGAGTTACTTGATAATTTATTCTCAATTCAACCTAATACTGCAGGTCTCCTGCGCAGACTGTCAGCACCGGCATAGTATTTCATTGTTTCGGCAATACGAATATAAAGATCTTTTCCGTTCATTTTATTAAAAGAACAGAAGAAAAACTTCAATACAAGCATCCTTAATAATTTTTGGCGCCTGGTGTCTTACTTTTAACCTTTTTCTCCTGGAATCTAAGACTGAAAGAATTCGGATTCACTGCTGCTTAGTTGAAAACAATGTACCTGGGGATGTCTTCGGGGATTTAGTTAGCAAATGTTTTGTTCATACAGGAGCTCAGAATAGTACAAGGTTTTGTTGATTTATTTGTTATGAGGTGACCACAAACGACACTTTTTAGTGTGACCTGGAGAAGAAAGAGTGAATTATATGCATAATTGTGGAGTAGATTTGCATTACAGGTTTCCTGTTCAGTCTCCAACGTTAAGTAAGTCAAAAGCACCATGCTGTTTTACCACTACCGTTGTAATCCTTCTGATACTGCAGAATCTTAATTAAGAGGTATTATTTGAAGTTTGGGTCACAGAATTATAGTGGTGGATCAGCACAGCTACTGTATTATGTTCTTTTCTAGCAGTCATTGTATCCTATAGTTTTTTTGTTTTTCCAACCGTTCATACTAAAGAAAAGACGTTCAGCATAGAGTTACTCTTTTCTTTTATATGAATCAAGGGGGATTTTTAAGTCGCTTCATGTGTCCGAAATTTACAGTCATTCGCATGTTTATTTTTTATTTAAAGAAAATGGGACAAATAGACATCAATTATTTCTTCATCTGTTCCATACTAGTAGTGCTTACTTTTTCAGCTGATGCAACATTATTTTAGCCAGCCGTAAATAACTTTGAAGTGAAGGAAGTAAAAACCTCGCCAGATACTAGCTTGCTAGGCTACTAGCTTACTAGTTTTCTCGCCGGTCCCAAGCCCGGGTAAAGAGGGAGGGTTGGGGCGTGGTGCTAGCAACTCCACCCCTGTAAAACAACCAAATCGCTACAGAAACTTCAACGAATAAATATATTAAAAATTCTAAAAACATAAGCAATAGCCTTACTTTTCGCTGGAATCGGGGAAGTGAAATGACGCAGGCTGGTGAAAGCCTTCGGGAAGCCAGTCAGCCGATGTGCCTTCTTTCGATGAAAGCAAAAGTAAGGATGGGTACCTGGAATGTTCGTACAATGTACGAAACTGGAAAGGCTGCCCAGATAGCCGCTGAAATGAGAAGGTACAGAATAGAAGTGTTGGGAATCTGCGAAAGCAGATGGAACGGAACTGGAAGGTGCCAACTACCTACTGGAGAGACAGTAATCTTTTCCGGCCACCCAGAGGACAACCACGAGCACACCGAGGGAGTGGCCATCATGATGTCACCAACAGCAACCAAAGCTCTCATGCAGTGGGAACCAATCTCCTCCAGGATAATGACAGCCAGGTTCAACTCAAAAGGAAGGAAAGTTACAGTCATTCAATGTTATGCGCCTACAAACGTCTCAGAACAAGAGAAGAAGGAGGCGTTCTACAGACAACTACAAGCAATAATGGACAACGTCCCAAATGGCGATATCAAAATCCTGATGGGCGACATGAATGCGAAGCTGGGAGGAGACAACACAGGAAGAGAACTCACCATGGGTCGTGAGGCCCTCGGCGAAATGAACGACAATGGTGAACTCTTCTCAGACTTCTGCGCCTTCAATGATTTGGTGATTGGTGGTAGTGTGTTCAAACACAAGGATATACACAAGACGACATGGATTTCACCAGATGGAAACACCAAGAACCAAATAGACTTCATCTCAATTTCAAGAAAGTGGAGACGGAGCCTACTGGACACAAGGTCAAGGAGAGGAGCAGATGTGGGTTCAGACCACTATCTAGTACAAGGGACTTTCAAGGTGAAACTAAAAGCCTCGAGGATAGCTGGGGATAGGCCACAATGCAAGTTCAACACTCAATTACTGAAGGACACAACCACAAAAGACACTTTCACTGCAACTGTCAGAGCAAAGCAGGAAACACTACGCGACATCACTGAAGAATCATGCGTGGAAGAACATTGGAAGTCTCTGAAGGCGATTCTCAACGAAACGTGTTCAACGGTTCTAGGAAGAAAGAAGAGACAAGACAAGGAATGGCTCTCAACGGACACTTGGAAATTAATAGAAGAGAGGAGAATGGTGAAAGAGAAAATGATTCAATGCAAGGACGGACAGGAGAAAGAGACGATGAGCTCAACTTACAAAGCACTGGACAAAGAAGTGAAGAAGAGTGCTAGGAAGGACAAAAGACGATTCTACGACAATCTAGCTACTGAAGCTGAGAAGGCAGCAGGCAAAAGGGACCTGAGGACACTATATCAGATAACCAAATCTCTATCCGGGAAGAGATCAACACAAGCGAAACCTATAAAAGACAGCCAAGGGAACCCAATTACCAAGGAAGAAAAAGAGATTAAACAATGGGCGGATCACTTCAAAGGACTCTTGAACCGACCACCACCTGCAACCCGTCCAGAAATACCAACAACAGCGCGCACACAACTGCAAGTTGACACCAATCCTCCAACGAGAGCTGAAGTCTTGAACGCAATCAAACTTCTGAAAGCTGGAAAAGCAGCCGGACCAGATGGAATACCCCCTGAAGCACTGAAAGTGGACCCAGAGACGATAGCAGACATGCTGACTCCATTATTGCAAAAGGTCTGGAAGGAGGGAAAGGTGCCTACTGACTGGAGGAAAGGTTACCTCGTGAAACTACCAAAGAAGGGCGACTTAGGACTCTGCAAGAACTGGCGAGGAATCATGCTCCTATCGACGCCAAGTAAAATCCTGAGTCGCATCATCCTGGAGAGATTAAAGGACGCACTGGAGACAGAACTCCGACCAGAACAAGCTGGATTCAGGAAAGGCAAATCATGTACTGACCAAATTGCAACTCTACGCATCATCATCACAGAACAAAGCATGGAATGGCGATCAAACCTCTACCTCAACTTTATAGACTTTGAGAAGGCCTTCGACAGCGTTGATCGTGAAGTAATTTGGAAATTACTCGAGTACTACGGCGTACCCCAAATATTCATCAACCTTATTCAACAGCTGTACGACAACGGCACATGTCAAGTGATCCACAACGGAAAACTCAGCGAGGCGTTTGGAGTAAACACAGGAGTCAGACAAGGGTGCTTTATTATCACCAATGATATTCCTAATTGTGGTGAACCGACTGGATTATGCGTCAGACAGTGGGAAACGAGAAGACAGGAATATCCTGGACGACCGACGTGAAGAACCTAGAAGACCTGGATTTCGCGCGTGGATGATTTATGTTTGATGTCACACACAATCGAAGACTTACAAGCGAAAACCGACAAACTGGTCGAAGAAGCAAACAGTGAAGACAGGACTCCATGTGAACATAGACAAGACGGAGGTTATGAAAATAACCAACCAACCAACAACAACACCATCAACATCCAGCGTCAATCACCATCAACGGGAGGGATTTGAAAGAGGTTACTTCATTCACTTATCTAGAGAGCATTGTCTCAACTACAGGAGGAGCGAACGAGAATGTCAAATCGAGAATCGAAAGGCGAGAAACACATTTATCAACCTGAAATCAATCTGGAAATCTTCGTCACTAAGCATCAACAATAAAATTCGGTCGGATTTTCAATACAAACAATGTCAGGTGAGTCAGGTCTTCTATACGGATCAGAAACTTGGCGGGCGGGTCACAAAGAATATTTCCAACAGCCTGTTACAGACCTTTATCAACCACAACTGTCTTCGCTCTATACTGAAGTTCAGGTGTCCGGGCTGGAAAGAATCACCAACAAGAAACTATGGGAAGAAACAAAACAAGAACAAAGCAATCGCCAACCAACAAATATGCAGGAGAAAGTGGAGATGGATTGGACACTCGCTGAGGAGGCTGGTTGGTGACATCGCGCGTCAGGCCATTGCTCGAGTGGAACCAGGCCGAAAGAGAAGCACGCAGCGAGTGGGACGTCAGTGCAAGGGTGAAATGGAGGAGATCGTGTGAAGAGGAGTTGAAACAGTATGGACTAACATGGATGCAGGTGAAAAGTACAGCGCAAGACAGAAGCAAGTGGAGACGTGCAGTTGAAGCCCTATGTTCCACTAGGAACCCAAAGGAGCAATAATAATAATAAAGGAAGTAAACATCAAGTTTTTAAAATATACTTATTGAATATATATTTTTATATCGTTACTACATTTCAACAATGCTTGGGACGAGTGAACACCACTTCAAGCGTTAATAATTAGAGCAGAAAATCATAAATTGATATTCAATTACATCATATAGATGAATCACGTGAATTTGTATAATATACCTCAAAGGTATAATAATTTTTTTATCATTAATTAGAAGAGACATTTGCTATTTAATTTATTGAACAGTCATTTCTGTTATAGTTGGAAGAGCTATTATTATTATTATTATTATATCCTTTAATTCCTAGAGGAACATAGGGCTTCAGCTGCAAGTCTCCATTGCCTTCTGCTTTCTGACAACGTTTTCACCCCGCTCCAGGTCTGTCCACATGCTTTCATCTCCTCTTCACATGACCTCCTCCAAGTCACCCTTGCACTGACAACCAACTCGACGCTTCCCTTTCGGATTCCATTCGAGCGATGGCTTGTCTAGTGATGTCACTTGATGGTTTCCTCAGCGTATGACCAATCCATCCCCACTTCCTCCTGCCTATTTGTTTCACAATCGGTTCCTGCTGGGTTGGTTCGCTCATTGCCAGAGATCCCACCCTGTTCCTGATCTTTTCTGGCCGGCCATCTGATCTTGAGTGGTATTGAGCAAAGACAGCTGTTAATGAAGGTCTGAATTTTGTTGGAGATGCTCTTTATGATGCGCTGGCCAAGTCTCTGATCCATATGTTTAGTAGCACTGACTTCACATTGGAGTTGAAAATCCGGATCTCATTTTCATTTTCGTGTTGAGTGCTGTTGACTTCCACACAGACCTGAGAGTAATGAAAGCTTGTCTTGCTTTTCTGATTCTGGCTTTGATATCTTCGTCAGCTCCGCCTGTAGTTGAAACGATGCTTTTGAAGGAGGATTGACTTCATACAGGTTCAACATAGTTTATTTAAACAAAAAACAAAGTCAAATAATGATCTGTAACTGGATGTTTGCAGTGTAACTTATCGCGACTACTGAAAGTAAGAGATATGTTACTGGGCAATTCAAATGCATAATAATAAATATACATATAAATACTAGTCCTATTTCTTTCCAATAACTTGAGAACACGTCTTTTAATTTCAATCGACATGGCTATATTTAATGTTTCATTCCAATCCAGTTCAAGTATGCCTGGATTAATTCGTGTCATGTGGTTGTCGTATAAGGGCATACTTTTTTCCGATTTTATGAGATCAGAATAATGACTTATACTAAATCTGAATTTAAGACAGCTCTACATGAACCTTTAAGTATAGTAATCCGTAGGATCATTACAATTTTATTTGACATTAGTGGATTCTACGAAATAATATTCCAGGATCGAAAATCGCCTGTGATATTAGGGGAATGTCACATTATATCAAAGATTGACAGACATTACAAATGATGAACCGCTGGATTTCGACGCAGCAGTTGAACGATAGGTACTGTCAGCGAGACTTTACTCTGTTCTATCATTTGTCAATCCACAGTTGCATGCTTCCGAAGAGTCCTTGCTGAGAATGAACTGATTGTTAAGTCCTTCTCTGGTGACGCCGATTTTTCAACAGTATCACCCTGAAATCAGCGTTAAGGGAGGAAGTAAAACGGAGGTTGAAAAAAGAGATGGCATCCTTTCGTCTTTAGATGGTGTTACTGGATTTGAACTGTGCGCCGAGAGTACATTACAGTAGTGGTTCCTTCAGATATACTGCTGGTGTTTCGATTTTTACTAAACACTAGGACCAAATCTTCGTGAGAAGGTAAGATTAGCTTTCGACACTCAGTACCCTTTTATGTTGCCTTCTTCATCTTATTTTACAGAATTCTTAATAGTGATGGTTGTAACTCCAAGTTAAAAAGACGGATGTATAAAATATGGTGACTGAAAACATTTCGATATAAACTTTAGATTGCAGAATTGTTAGTCAGACATATCTGGGAAACGCTGAGAGCTAAGTGTAACTGGCCTTACAACTTGGTGTTACATTTCATAGTGCGACTAACTATTATTGCCACTCTTTTGTCAATGTTTAATGTTCTCCTTAATTTCCAAGAGCTGGTTTGTAAGGATTAAATTCGTTTTCACGAGTTTGACCATGGAATGATATCAATTAACGATAAAGACAATAGCTGGTGGACTGAAAATCTCAGTTTCATGGTGGTCCCCTCCAACAACTTTTCATAAGTACCGCTTTTGGGGATTCTCTCTCAGACGTTGTATGTGAATAAAATCCGCCAACGTTTGATAATGATGTTAAAGCTTTAACATTCCAAGTTGTTATCAGATCAGACAAAAAACGAGATTTGTAAATATCGTACTCTGAATCTAAATATTAATCCTTTAACGAAATTAAAGTTGTTCTTTTGCTTACATAAGGGGGGCGGTTATCAGCTTGGCTTATTAACTTTCCTGTATAAGAATTAATTTATATCAACCTTTTCTAACCACTGGTCAACCTGAACTATTGCAAATGTATGTAGATATAATGATGAACAATCCCATATACACCACAAAGTGTAAGCAAAATGAGTTTTTAAGAAATGCACATGAAGCTTGTCCCCCTATATGATTAGTGAGGAATTAGTTTCTCCTTATTACTATAATTAATATAGAACTGATATTGGATTGAGAATTTTGTTTAGAAATTGGAAACCACTGGAAGACATTCTCAGTAAGTAGGAAAATGATCAAGAAACGTGAATGCTAAACATCTTACTCCACCGACATCTGTGGTTCAGGTTATGATATTAGCATCGATTTACAGTAAAATCGAAATTGTTTTGTATCACCTTTAAAGGATTTTTCTGTTTCGAAATCATTTTTCAAATAGTGGTAGCTTCTAAAACACATTTACAATTCCCTTCACTTGCTAATACTGAATCTACGGTGTCACCACAAACTATTATTCATATTCCTTCATTCACAGAGTTTGAAAAACAGTTTAAGAAGAAATAACCTGAGAAACAGTGAGATGCTAACTTTAGAATGTAATATAACGTTCACAGTATTCTGAAATACATAATGACTTAGTCAGAGCACTGAAGAAATGTCCGTTTAACATAACTGAGTAAGTATTCTAGAAAAGACTGGATTCAATCTCCGGCTCGCGGAATCATATGTCTGTTATCATTATATTGTAGAACATTTATTAAAACACACGTTTAGTTAAATGTTTTAAACGTTCTTTTCATTTTATTGGACATCCTAGTTAATAAATTGATTCATAATGAATTTATGAACTACCTGAAAATACCCAATATATCTACAGAACACATTCGTTTGTCTATTGTCATAATGCATTTTCGTCAACTGCGATTTCATTATATTCACTTCCTCTGCTTTTACGTGTACTTTTGCAAAGTGTAGTAAATTGAAATTTGAACTTTTATGCAAACTTCGACGTTGATGAGTCAATCAGTAATTCAGTCAAAATGAAGCATTTTCATTGATCAACTTTTTCTTGATTGAAAAGTTATCTAAAGGTTTACGATATATTTGCAGAGTCAAAGATGCAGTTTAATTTCTGTACTTCCCAATAAATCTCTTGTTGACATGCTCAGAATTCATGAAGATGCTTGCAAACTTAAAAGTTTCTTTTTTGAATTCTGAATGTCAAATGTAACAAAAACAACATTAAACCTAATTAGGTAGTAGTCGTATGGCATTGATGAACACGGCTTAATATACTGGAATAGCATTTAGTGGTGGCTTTTTAAATTTTCTTTCTCAAGCTATTTATCTGTAAATATGTGCCGCCAGTCAATCTTAACTGACTATTAATGTCGGCAAGTAAAGATATTTACAATTATAAAACTATGTGGAAATATTTACCTACGTAGTCAAGACATTTAGAATTTTTTAAATAGAAAAACACACGATGAAACTTCAAAGCTCAAACAGAAGAAAATGAACTTATTACTCTGTAGGTTAACTGGTAATGAATCTATCTGAGATAGCCCTGAGTGGGCAGATTATTACTGATGCAATAAGCGATGGTTAAAGGTTGTTGGCTTAATTCATGCTATGGGTCTGTACTGTTACCACTCTGGCAAAATTAAATTACCCATGATACTATGGACAACATTTCACACTTCAGCCTATCCTGAACAGCTTTTGAATTTAAACTGGAGTTTGGGACCCTACTGTAGCATACTTCGTCAGGAATAAATCTTTTTAGTTAGGATATCACTATTGTTAGTTCATTTTTCTACTACGACAGGAGCAAAATCCATGAACTGCCATCAAGTTACATAAGAAAGTATCTTCTGTTTCTCTGAAGAATTATCTTCTCCAGTTATCCACTTAAGAAAGGATACATGGAAGGTATGAAAAAATATATCCAAAACACAGAAAAATATATCACTAGCGTTTCCTACTAAAGTACTGACATTAATTGCGCACAAAAGACATTTCAAGTAAATATACACACACACACATACAATAATTTGACCTACAATGGTTATCTTGTATCACAAAGTTCATTAAAAACAGATAAATTGGAATCTAAAAATCTGAGTTCTTTGTTTATTATTCCAAAGTTTATTTAAAGTAATCTATCCACAGATGATAAACAAAGCATACCTAGCTGTATAATGTCTAACTTTTCGTTAAGTCTAATCAGCAGCACCAATGGGACTTCAATAATTAGGCTATTCTCCCAGTTCTTTGTTTCTCTTAACATAATTTTTCAATACACGTTATCATAGCATCATTTGAATCGAATAGTGAAAATATCACGTCCTTGATATGATTATGAGTAGTAATTTTTGCTCGAAATATCATCAGTTAATATTACTGTATAACTGTGTGATTTATCAAAATAAAATCTTATCTATAATGAAGTTAAAAGTTATGTTCATACTTTAAAATGTTATCACATAATAGAGAAACATCAGAATGAAGAAATTTTTTTCACATGACAAGCATCGCGGCACAATTTATGGTTAACATACATATGATTCAAAGAGTTTTACCGTTCCTTTCTAATAAAATGTCCTCGGCCACATTTTTCATGTTTTAGCTGTGATAACTATCGAATTGTCTTCGAAAATCAAAAAAGGAAATTCAGCCACAATGGGTTAGTCATTAGAGATAGTTTTCTTCTTAAAATAAAACCAGAATTCACCCACATTTTCGAAGAAAATCGGTGCGTTTTTTTTGTTTAGAAAGAAATATTCCATTTAATGGGTGTGACTATGTTTACATTTTAATCACAAGATATTTCTAGCTCGCTATTCCGCCTGATATTCATTAATGATCATATGTCAGACAACTTTATGCTGCGATATACTAATTTGCTTAACCCAACTAATGACTTTCTGTCCAGTCAGTGTTTATCTCTTCCAACCATTTTTATTTTGCTTTTTATAAATATTCTTTTATTACATATGCTTTTGGTTTTTTTTCTCCAAATGATTTGCTTATCGAGATCTGAAATATTTCCGCATTCATATCAAAAAAACATCATGGTGCTTAAAGTACAGTCAAATATTCCCCACAACGGTGATGTGTATATAAAATGATGTAATTTTCAAGCTTTGAGTTTTCACATAAGGTGATGCATGCCAGAAAAGATCAGCAACAGGGATCTCTAGGAGCGAACCAACCAGGAACCGATTGTGCCACAAATATGCAGGAAGAAATGGAAGTGGAGAAAACAAACCATCAAGTGATATAACACGACAGGTCATTGCTCGAGTGGAACGCGAATTAGGAGCAGCGACTTGGTCGTCAGTACGACAGTGACATGGCGGAGATTATGTGAAGAGGAAATGAGAGCATGTGTGCAAACGGGTAGCTAGGTGGAAACGTTTGCAGAGAACCTAACGCAATGGAGATGTGAGTGAGGCTGAAGCCGTGTGTTCTTCTAGGAATTAATGGAAACAATAATAATAATGCATGCATATTTCTGATGAATGTAAAATTTGAACGAAGGGAAAATTTGCTTATTTCATGAAGTAAACAGTAATTTAGCATTATTTATTCAGTTCCTCTTGACATATACTTTTCCGAATATAACCATGTCAAAATCATAGTGTGGCGCTTCGCATCCTGCTTTTGTAGTTTCTTCGCTTTGGATTCTTCAATTGCATTGGTAAGGAGGTTTCTCAAGTTTTCGGCTGCATTTTCATATCGATTCCGTCGTGCCGATAATCTGTAGACTAAGTAAAAACCAGAGAGTAATCTGAATGTATTTCTTTATTATTCTTCATTTTTTCGCTTTTCAAGGAGAACATAATTATTCAAGCTGTGAAGTTTCAGTAGCTGTCAGGAAGTTTTTATGCTGAGGTGTTGACAGCCTCATGCGTTTTTTCTTGGCTTTTCGTTGGTTAGGTGGGGTTTAGAGAAGAAATGACGGGAGGCAGAAGCCGAAACTTCTTCGTGGCTGGCAAGCATTCAACCACTGAACCATCGACGCTTCTAAATATACTGACCTTAAGTAATTTGACTGTGGTTTTATTCCATATCAGATAAGTTTATCTTAAATATCATATCAGTTTGATTGATATGATTATGAGTAATAATTTATGCTCAAAACGTCATTCATTTGTTAATAACGCATCACTTTGTGATATTTAAAATAAACTTATCTGATATGAGATTATGTTTTACCACAGTGCCCACGTTCTACACCGACATTACTATGATTTTATGTCATAATATGTACAGCAATGGACGATTTATTCTCTAGATTACATATTCTAGTGAAGTACATCATTCCATATTTATTCAACTTCCTGTACTCTGACAATCCAACTGACACAATATGGATAGCCTGATGTTGGTGATGCATTTCATAAGTATTATAAAAAGAATAACTGAACTACAATAACGAAGTGTTGGACTTTATCTAACTGCATTAAAAGGACTCTGAAACATATTTTGATGGATAACAGTGTATTACTGGGTGCGTTGTTAATTACACATATCTTATATCTAACTACATTGGATCAGAGAATTCTAATTCTTCTCTTACGGTTTTGTTGTTACCAGAAAACTGATCATTAAATTAGAAAACTCCAACATTTTGCATAAATACTAATAAAGCAGCATTTGGTACGGGAGTTTAAAAACATTAACTGATTGTATGAAAAAACGCATTTTCTTCCATATATGTATACATCCTTCGCACTACGCTACGCGTTTTAGGATTAAAAGTATTTGCGTGAAATAAAAAAGTTCAGTGTGATCTGTTGATGATCGGATGGCCAAGTTTCGAAATACCTGCTGGGATAAATAAAAAAATATTCTACATGATAACCCATAAAGAATGACTAGCTAGGTTGGATCACGAGCTGAGATTAGTCAGATAACTACTGGGAAATCATGGAGTACTTGACAGCTGTTTCATTTTAGTCCAGGATTCTTCATCAATATCCACCCAGCGGCGTTGGAACGCAGGACCAACTAGTCTCAAGGCAGGCTCACAGATCACTCAGCCACCGGTACCCAGTCCAAATGCCGGAGAATTCTAACTTCTTTTAATTCGTGATTTTAGCTCAACCACCGGCCAGTGTTATAGGCCCGTCCCAAGTGGTCACTCTTTCTCACCAAAAGTTCGTAACCAGAGGGTCTTGTGTTCAAACACCACTGAGTGCGTACTGGTGAAGAGGCTCAGGCTATGAAGAAACAGCTGTCCAGCACATCCTGGTTATCCAGCTGACTTCAGTTTGTGATCAAATCTGAAACAAACCAAATCCCTACAAAATAACTCTTGAATGAATAATCACTTGAGTACAGAAAGGAAGACCGGATGCTATTAACTTAATGAAAAGCAAGAGCGCTAGTTCAGATTAAAAATCACACTCTCTGAAATGACAGTGACTTCATTTTTAACGGAAAATTCAGGTTAATAGAGGTTTATGTAAGTCACATCTGATGCCTGAAGCCAGTGAACAAACAGTCTAGTTGACATGATTTTAAGTAATTTGTTACTGTTCACCTGAAATATGGTGACAACTAGGTGCCCAACTATAGAACTCCTCATTGTTTCAGTTTCTTCCTTATTAAGGTAGTAACATCTATGAGGTCTTTATTGTCTATTGGGAGTCTAAGAAAACTACGCTGTCAATAAACGCTTCCTCATTATAAATTTTTGTGCGAAATAGACAAGTTCACAGAGAATAAATATCTGTACTGAAGTAAGTTTTGTGTCTGAGGTCTCTGCAAGTGTCAACCATGTAACGGTTTGTCGATTTCGATGCAGAACAAAGAGGAAAACCAGCTGGTGGTTAGCCGTTCTTAATCATATTTTGTATGCCGTGGGAATTTTATTCTGTTTCGCAAGCTCATCAGTAGCTAAATAAAGGTGAAAATTAACAAACAACTGTCATTTATAAAAGTAAAGCATTCAACATTTGAGCAAATTTCAACTAAGTAGAATTTCTACTTAAATATTTATAAACATGATACCAAATTCCATTCTTACTGATGTTGTATAAAAAATAATACTAAGATTGACTACGACAGATAATTCCAGAAAACGTCAAGATCAGATGATAAAAATACTACAATTCATGATAATTATCAACTCAGGACCTAATATTAGTTAACTTTGCTACACTACACATGAGAACATTAAATAAGCCAGCTGTTTGACAACAGTTGTAAATAATCTGATCAATGTATAACTGAAGTTGAGAGATGTTATGAAACAGGGTAGAAAGTAAATAAATAAATACAGAGTGGATGTGCAAATAGAATGTGAACTTATATCAGCTTTTAATTTCACTGTTAGTAATTCAGTACATGCTTCAAAAGATTAGCTTATTTTCACGGTTAACAGTCATGGATGTTTCTCTACGATGAACCGTTGCCGTAATGAGACGTTTTACCTGTAATAGCAGTTTGCAATCTGAAAATATAAGTATCTCAGGTCAACCTTTGTCATTTCAACTGTAATCTACTATTATCAGTTGATATATACTGGTTGTTTAGAGTTAGCCATACATGTCTTTGTTTGAAGCACCATGTTATCTAGATCCGAATTCCTTCAGTGGTATTGGCTTTTTTCTTGCAAACTACACATACATTTTGTTGATAAGTGTTAGAGAACACAAAATCAGGGCTTAAACTCTTCTATCAATTGTATGAAATAATTTTTCATCAAATGGAGAATGACTGCCAAAGGTTGGTGTTCAATAACTGTTGCTCAGTTTCAGGATTTTGAAGCGCTTATGTGTTATTGCTACAAACCTAAGTATTCCTATTATAAAGCGATGAAATCAATTCTCTGGATCAAGGAATAAAGTAAAATTCAATAATATTAATAATTTGCTTTATTCCAAGACAGTACTTGTGATACTGAATGGAATTCTCAGCATTTTATTACAGTATTCCATCCAATTAGTATATTAACAATACATAAAATTTTACATAGATTAAGGGTAATCTCAGTTAGTTCTGATAACAACATACTGGCATGTCGGTAGCAAAGCCAAAATTTAAACAGTGTTTGAAGGTGTTAGAAAAGTAGATGCTAGCATATTTACTGGCGTAAGCGGTAACAAAATGGTCGAGATATACAGAGTGTAACAGAACGAAGAATGTTTTAAGTAGACTTTGTAAGGAAGAGAGAAGCAAAGCAGCACATAACAAAAACGAAAAAAGAGAGAAACAAGAAAAAAAGAAAGAAAACGTTGTACCTATAAATGATATGAGTTGGAAAGACGAGATCCAGTTGTTCCACTAACTATTTGATAAGTTATAGGTAACACGCCTAATGCTTTCTTTATCGCACAGAACACGAGCTAAGTAGGGTATGGTTGAGTTTTTGTACTTGCTAGTGCGAGCATATAGTTTTCTATATAGGCTTCTGGTTTTGCCTGATTAGATACAAGGGAGATTTGTGAATGAAGAGGGTGGTGTGAGTTAGATAGAATGGATTTAGCCCATTTTTTACATGAGTCCAAGTGCCTGTTGACCAGAATATTAACAAGCTGGTTAAGTGACACGTTGCTTACCCTGCTGACAACCTTTAACATCCTGCGTAATAAGGTATAGTCTTTCTTCAGTAGCCCAGGAAAAACTAAGGGGGGGAACAATATAGAATAATAGGCAGAACGCAAGAGTTAACGAATTGTAGGAATAAGGGTTGGATTATAACAGAATGTCTTAACTTCTTGATGTAGAAGGTAAGACGGAATATTTTCTTAGAAATCATCAAGATATGAGACGACCAGGAAAGATCAGCAGATAGAATGACACCTAGGTATTTAATTTCAGACTTGGTTTCTATTTCAGTGCCATCCATGCTGCACACCTCGTGAGTGCTAACCAGTTTGTTTAGGTCAGATTTATGCCTAAAGGTGAAATTGAATGTTTGGCATTTGGAGGGATTTAAGGTTAGACCGTTTTCCTTGGGCCACTGGCTGATTTCTGATAGAAAGCCATTTAGTTTAGAGCAGTCACTTTGACATTTGACAGGCAAAGATACAGTCAGGTCGTCAGCATATTTAACAAAATTTCAAAGTAGTTGTAAACACCTACAGTTTATCAAGTTAATTCCTACAAGGAGAGGTAAGCTAGTATTTATTTGCTTTTAATGTCATCTTCTGTTGAAATGGTAACCAAAATAAGATGATTACTCTATTTCGGTTGTTTTATTTACACATGAAACTCCCTTTGCAAAGAAATTCATCTGTATCCTATACACTAAAAACAAACTCACAATGGTATGCTATTATCCTTGTTATTAATGTAGAACGTCTTTCATATAAGACGAGAATTCTCAATTTTAATTAGGCAGCTAATCTGTTTAAATATCAAGCTAAAAAATACTTTAATTGCTGTTTAACATCACGCGACTCTATTACTAACTGACTGAACAACTCTAACTAGATATTGTTTGCGTGTCTTATAATCTAAAAGTGAATAGATAGTAAATTAAATTTAAATTATTCCCCTAGATTAAGTATATCTGATGCTTTGCAGCTATCTAATTAAGTTATATATATGTATTACCCTCCTGCTATTCACTGAAGTGGAAAACATACCTACGTTAATTTTTATTTGTGTGAGTTCGGCAGTTTTACTGACATTTTATGCGTATATGTGGATGTGCGTACATGCATTAGCTTGTGTAGCAGGCTTTTCATTGTTAATTTATACATTATTTACAATCTAGTAAGCATCATTTACAATCGAGAAAACACGACTGTATTGGCCTTACTTTATTGTATTTTCATATCACTTTGTTAAACTAGTTGCCTTGCGGTGGCAATAAACTCACGCATACACATATACACTTCAGTGTATATCTACAGGATAATTTAAATTTCTTTTTTGGAAGATGACAAAGATTCTACGTGAAACGTCTTCCAATTAAAAAAATGTTTAAGATCCAAATTTTAGACAAAATCAACAATTAAAAATTAAATAGGGAAAAAACAAATTAAACTTCAGAAATTAAAGATCAATTATAGGAGAAGAAAGCTATTGGGACAACGAATCCACTCGGGAATTTCATATTGAAACAATTAATTTTTTTTTATAATTTTATAACAGTCGATAAAGTGATTCATATTAACACAGTGTAACTCCTTTTACGTAATGAACAGTCATGCCTTTAACAACAAATCTCATTTTGTTGTAATGCGCATGTATACGGAATAACGGCTGTGTCTCCCTTCTGACATATAAACAATTTACAAATTAA
This sequence comes from Trichobilharzia regenti, assembly GCA_944472135.2. Lineage (NCBI taxonomy): Eukaryota > Metazoa > Platyhelminthes > Trematoda > Strigeidida > Schistosomatidae > Trichobilharzia > Trichobilharzia regenti. The sequence continues at coordinate 87,616,689 of OX235270.1, read as the reverse complement.
TCTGCATTTCGTATAGTCAGGGGCGGAATTTCATCAAGGTTTCTTAGGGAACCCGAAATTATTTAAGCCACAATATATGGGCCTGGGCTCATCAGCAGGTTCACCGCCGAAAGAAGCTGTGGTGAAATTGTATGTCAAATTGTGTCGAATTGCAAGTAACGACGTTGAATTTTGACACTACCAGTCCGTCCAAACGGTCAGTCAGAAACCAGACGCTTTGAACTCATTCAGTTCTCTGAGTTGAATCGAATCGGACATATCGCTGATGAGCTCAGCCTCAAATCAGTGAAATAACAATCTAGTGTTTAGATCAATTTCATCTGGCTAGCAAGCATTACTGATTGATGTGGGTGGTATAAAATTTCTCTTCTCAATCATTCAAAAGTATGTGTCTTTATAGTCACCTAATAATTTACCGTAGTTAATTTCTAAAACAGTACAATAAGTGAAGCTGCAAAACTAAGACTTTGGTCGATTTCGAGGATGGCTAACTAATGCTCTATGGAAAAAGAAACAATAGTTTAAGTTCCTTAGCGTAATACTTAGGTGGCTTTTCTATTCTTCCTTCGAATCTGGTTGAATCCGTAAAGCTGTAACTTGTTGACTATGATTATTACTACCATACAAATGCTACGTATTAGTAATTCTCACTATGCTAGTGCTTTTGTCCCATACATCGGGGTAAAACTTCGACTTAACTTAGCCGCTACATATGTAGAGCTTCGAATACATGAATGACTGTAAAGTTTATCAACTTTAAATCAAACATGTCTTTTGAATATCCTATGCATAAATGTAATGTGAAAAATCAGTAATGCAGTAAATCCGCATTCAACTATATATAATAAGGTAATGATTCATTTGTGTAGGCATTGGTATTCACGGTGTCGGACTAAACGACAAAGCGAATAAATGTAAACCATGTTCACAAGTTAATCCAATGCCGTCTTAATGATTTTCGTCTCAGTATAGAGGATTCTTTCTGATTTTTTTCTTTGGCCACGTGATATCTCTACAAAAATACATTGTTGTGAGATATGGATTTTTTTACTCTCCTCCTTATTTCGTTCGATACCGTTGTCTTCATCTCTTGTTGGCAGCTAAAAATTATCACTTTACGCTTCAGTACTTTTAAATATAATAGTGTAGTGCAATATAAATATGTAATCTCACTTGCATAGCCTACTTGTTTTGCCATTAATGGTAAGAAATTTCAAAAGTTGAAAAATGCCTGTCATGGAATGGTGAACAATATGCATGACAGTTGCATCATGCCAGTATCGACAGTCTATCTGAAGCCTCATATATCATTGTACAAAAAGGTTTTAAATATAATGAGATACACTAAGATAAGGGAGAGTACAAATCTTGTTGTATTCTATATTCTCTGGATGGCTAAGGAAATGAGCCACTTGAAAGTATAAAATTACTTGCTTAAAGAGTAAGGACTAAATGTGTTCACAGTTCCCTGTTTCTGTTAATGACACAAGTATATTCCTCTCTCTTCGTTCACAGTTCCCCAATAATGTCATTAGGCTAAGCGTATGAAAAAAAATTTGATGTAACATATTTATGACATAATCTATTCTAACACATAAAGGAGAAGAGTGATGGTATAGTGCCCGCACCATAAGCTTAATAAATGGTCTAAGACCAGTTTCATTACACTGTAGTGTCAGATGAATAAGTATCGTTCAAAGAAGTGAGTATAACAGATACCTGAAAAATCAAAATTATCATTCGTTACATCTGTGACATACATTTTGCCAGAGCTTTATTCTTACCATGGCTGCAACTTCTTCAGCTCTCTGAATTTCGTGGATAGAGGACAATACTTTGTTCAGTATACAACATGATTAGCCATGACTTTGTGTGAAGGTATTCTTCTAGGCACACCTCTACAGCGTAGGTATGTTCAAGCTACTTCATCAATAGATGAGGTGGTAGACCTGTTAAGTTACAAGTTGTTTTAATTAAATTTGAAAAATGTATAACACTCGGAAACTCCATAAACAGTCTCAGACTCAAGAATGCATGTATATATACATATACACTATTACTACTTTCAAATTAAAAACACTCCGAGTAACATTTGGCTCAAATAGTAACAAATTCACCTATGGCATATTCATTATTATTGTATCCTTTAGTTCCTAGAGGAACATAGGGCTTCAGCTGCGCACCTCCATTGACTTCGGTTTTCTGACAACTTTTTCACCCTGCTCCAGGTCTGTCCACATGCTTTCATCTCCTCCTCGCATGACCTCCTCCAAGTCACCCTTGGACGACCAACTCGCCGCCTCCCTTTCGGGTTCCACTCGAGGGCTTGTCTAGTGATGTCACTTGATGGTTTCCTCAGCGTATGGCCAATCCATCTCCATTTCTTTCTGCCTATTTGTTTCACAATCGGTTCCTGATTGGTTCGCTCCCAGAGATCCCTGTTGCTGATCTTTTCTGGCCATCTGATCTTGAGTATTGAGCGGAGACAGTTGTTAATGAAGGTTTGAAGTTTGTTTGAGATGCTCTTTATGACTCGCCAAGTCTCTGATCCGTATAGTAGCACTGACTTCACATTGGAGTTGAAAATCCGGATCTTATTTTTGATGCTGAGTGCTGTTGACCTCCACACAGATTTGAGAGTAATGAAAGCTTGTCTTGCTTTTCCGATTCTGGCTTTGATGTCCTCGTCAGTTCCGCCTGTAGTTGAGACGATGCTTCCCAGGTAGGTGAAGGAGGTTGTTTCTTTCAGGTTCTTCCCATTTATGCTTATTGTGGTCTGTTGTTGTTGATGTTGGCTAGGAATCTTCATCATCTCTGTTTTATCTATGTTCACGTGAAGTCCTATCTTTGATGCTTCTTCTGCCAACTTGTTACTTTTCACTTGCATATCTTCCAGTTTATGGGAAATCAGACATATATCATCGGCGAAATCCAGATCCTCCAAGTCTTTTGTGTCAGTCCATTTTATGCCTGTTCCCTCGTTGGTTGCCGTTGTCTGTCGCATTATCCAATCAATTGCAATCAGGAAGATCATTGGTGATAGTAGACAGCCTTGCCTCACTCCCGTCCTCACTTCGAAGGCTTCCGTAAGTTTCCCGTTGTGGATTACTTGGCATGCAGCATTGTCGTATAACTGTTGGATGAGGTGTATAATTGTCGATGGGACCCCGTAGTAGCGAAGTAGTTTCCAAATGACCTCTCGATCGACGCTGTCGAAGGCCTTTTCAAAGTCGATGAAGTTGAGATAGAGAGGTGACTGCCATTCCAAGCTTTGTTCAATGATGATCCGTAGAGTGGCGATTTGATCAATACATGATTTGTTTCTCCTGAATCCAGCCTGTTCCGGACGAAGTTTTTCATCTAGGGCTTGTTTGATTCTCTCCAGGATGATGCGACTTAGTATCTTGCTTGGAATGGACAGAAGCATAATTCCACGCCAGTTTTTACATTGACTTAAGTCTCCTTTCTTTGGAAGTTTGAATAAGTAACTGTTCTTCCAATCCTCGGGTACTTTGCCCTCTTTCCACACCTTCTCCAGCAGTGGTGTCATCAAGTCCGCTGTTGTCTCTGGGTCTATTTTCAAAGCCTCTGCTGGGATTCCATCTGGTCCCGGTGTTTTCCCAGCTTTAAGCATCTTGATTGCATTCAGGACTTCTGATTTCGTCGGGGGGTCAGTGTTCACTGGTAGTTCTGCTTCCGTTGTTGGTATTGCTGGACGTGTTGTAGGTGGCGGACGATTTAGAAGTCTTTTGAAGTGTTCAACCCAGTGCTTTCTCTGTTCCACCTCTTTGGTGATTGACTTTCCATTGTCGTCCTTTATTGGCTTAATCTGTGTCGAACGTTTGCCCGAAAGGTTCCTAGTTGTTTGGTAGAGTGTGGCGAGGTCTCCTTTGCCTGCAGCTTGTTCTGCTTCGTTTGCCATGGTTTCATAATATTTTCTTTTGTCTTCCCTGGCACTTTCTTCACTCTTTTGTTCAGTGTATTGTAGCTTGCATTCAGCTCCTGTTTTTGTTGCTCGTCAGTGCACTGGATAATCTTTTGCTTCACTGTCCTTCTCTCTTCTATTAGTTTCCAAGTGTCCGTAGTGAGCCACTGTTTGTCCTGTCTCTTTTTTCTGCCTAGAATTTCTATGCAGGTTTGGCTCCACACCGTTTTCAAGTTGTTCCAGTGCTTTTCGACGCCGACCTTTCGCTGGTGTTGATTTGTGTCTCGGCTTTGTCCTTTATGCTTGCAATGAAGATGTCCTTTGTAGCCTGGTCCTTCAGCTTTTGAGTGTTGAACTTGGCTTGTGGTCTATCTGCAGCTCCTGATTCCCTGAAAGCTTTTAATTTGATTTGGATTGTCCCTTGTACGAGATAGTGGTCTGAGCCAACGTCTGCTCCTCTTCTTGCTTTTGTGTCCAGTAGGCTGCGCCTCCACTTCCTTGAGATTGAGATGAAGTCGATTTGGTTTTTGGTTTGCCCGTCTGGTGACACCCATGTAGCCTTGTGGATATCTTTGTGCTTGTATACACTGCCACCAATCACCAGTTCGTTGAAGGCGCAGAAGTCGGCGAAGAGTTCTCCGTTTTCATTCATTTCTCCTAGAGCTTCTCTACCCATGATGAGTTCCCTTCCGTATTGTCTGGTCCCAGTTTGGCGTTCATGTCTCCCATTAGTATTTTCATGTCGCCAGCTGGAGTATTGTCCATTGTTGCCTGTAGTTGCCTGTAGAATTCTTCTTTCTTCTCGAGGTCTGCGTTGTTTGTGGGTGCATAACATTGTATGATTGACACTTTCCTTCCTTTGGAGTTGAACCTGGCGGTCATTATCCTGGACGAAATCGCCTCCCATTGTATCAGGGCTTTCGTTGCCGTTGGTGACATCATGATAGCCACGCCCTCGGTGTGCGTGTGGTTATCTTCTGGGTGACCGGAGTAGATCACTGACTCACCTGTTGACAATTTGGTGAGTCCACTCCCATTCCATCTGCTTCACATATTCCCAGCACTTGTATTCCGTATCTTTTCATCTCGTTGGCGATCTGGGCAGCTTTCCCAGTCTCGTACATAGTTCGGACGTTCCATGTTCCTACACAGACTTTTTCTTTTGGTGCAAAGAGGTTCATTTACTGAAGTTTCTGTAGCAATTTTGTTTACAGGGTGGGGTTGCTAGCCTCACGCCTGAGAAAGGAATGATTACATTAAGTAAAGTTTAGAGAGAAGCAACTTTTTGGGTTGCTCCCCTCAAAATCAGAAAATAACGGACAAACAATGAGAACAACATCAACAAAGGAAACAGTTCACAGAAAAAAGGGCAAAAAGCGACAACAACTATACAATAAAACAACATGCAATATAGTTCAGCACAGTTAACTAAAATGATATCTCAACCATAAACTCACTGACTTGGAGCAACTTGAACATATAAATCCAACAATATATACATATTCATAATTTCACCAAAGTCCATCAGGTGTATAAGTATCATTTGTTTACTCCGCAAATGCAAACCTTTTTGTCTTCTCTAAATGAAAAAAAATATTCCATAGTCAGTCTGTTTCAACTGTTTTAAAATCGGTGCCGTAGAAAGGTTTTCTATCTTTTTCTCGTTATCAACTGCAGTCTACTTCTCACTTAAGTTCATTTTATTCTATGCATTTCTGAACATTTGAGGAAACCATCAAATGACATTACACGACAGGTCATTGCTCGAGTGGAACGCGAATGGGAAGCAGCGACTTCGTCGTCAATACGAGGGTGACACGGAGGAGATCATGTGAAGAGGAAATGAAGGCATGTGCGCAAACGTGCATCCAGGTGGAAACGTTTGCAGAGAACCTAACGCAATGGAGATGTGAGTGAGGCTGAAGCCGTGTGTTCTTCTAGGAATTAATGGAAACAATAATAATAATAATCTGTGAACATTTAAGTTGAACCAATTTCAATGTTTATTTCCAAACATCAATGAGTTACATGGCTGTTACAACTGGAATTTTGTTTAAAATGGACAAAACGTCGAAATTTCGTTTTCATCCGATCTAGGTAACACTTCTAAACTTGTGTAGTGGAAAGCTACCCATAACAATCTAGTTTAAGATATTCGTATAATCAAGATTTTATGTTTTCCAGAATATTATTAATTTTATAGGGAAGCTGGAAGTTATCAAATATTTCCCTTTTTGATTTTTGCGCAACTGAAAATATGTTCAGCTCGAAAACTGATGGCTTTTGTCTAAAACATTTATGGGGTCCTGTTTGACCACTTTTAAACTGTTTTAACCAAACGTGATTGTTTAACCGATATGGATTAGTGGTTCCATCTAAAAGTTAATAAATACATATATATAATATATATATATATAATATATATACCTGATAAATCAAGAGAGTTGACGAAGTCAAAAATCAACCACACTCTTTCGACTTGTGCATGGAACGAGATAAAGACGAAGCAACATAAAAGAGCATTCACCACAAATCAACTAGAATTGGCCAGTACACAAATTTCAACAAATTTTGTCCTGTAAGCAGAAACAGAGGTTTAGTAAGGAAACTGTTCCAAAAAGCATAAAAGCCTTGCTTCAAAGAAACATTAGAAAACTAAGTCAGTGTCATCCATAAATGTCTGAGAAGCAGTTGACAACCGAAAAGATTGGTAGAAAAATACCTCAATTGTGATAGAAGGAAGGAGGACTACAATTATGCAGAAAAGTAACCAGTTTTCCTCAAATTATGGTGTGGACGTGATCAAGTTGAAGAAAAATTACGAATATAAGAAGCATATTTAAGTAGGCGTCCAGATTGCAAACAATTTCTCCATTATAAAATAACAACCCCAAGTTGGCTAAATTCTAACTTTCATTAACGCTACCTATGTTTATAAAACCACATGTTTAAGAGTGGGAAGTAGATACGGAGGACGAAGAGATAACCCTCTACTACGAATTTTGAACTGGTTTAACTTCATGTAACAGAATGATATCTCTGCACCATACTAATACAAGACATCAGATTATTGTATAAGAATCTCTTAGGGTAATTAAAAATCAAATTAATTTACAACTATTTCGTGTTACTGAATCTTTCACCATCCATTGAGTGAAGGCTGAATCACGAGTTTGTGAAGAGAATATTAGTTGCTTACTATTATTGCATAATGTATTTTATGCTTTACTATATTTTGGTGCTGCCTTTGTGTTTTTTATTAACATACATAATTGCAGTAATTCATTATGCCTTACGATTTTAATACTTCGTTTGATGAATGTACGGTAACCATTCTTATTTATTTTCTAGAATTTGTTTCTTCAATGAATTACAGTATGTGAAAGCTGCAGTAAGACTACACTTCCACTATTTAGAAAGCGAGCAGCTGACAAGATACCGATAAAATAAGATAGATCCGTTTTCTTCCACTCTATGTTATTTTATCCATAAATCAATTTCATAAGATCACGTGATTTGACGATCATTTATAAAATATTCTTTTGTGTTGAGTAGACAATCATCATAATTCACAGTTCAACCTTAACATCGAAGTGTGCTTTTACAAAAGACTATGTAGCTCTTACGTCTTCATTAGCACAAACAGCTAACTATTATATATTAAAAACTAATCTCACTACGGGTGAAGTCGGCTTGCTTTCGAAAGACTGAGCAGTACTCAGAAACTCATACTACAGCTAATATAGTTGCCTAGATGGTGCATTTATTAGTCAAGATTTTCAAACTCCAAAATGAATTCTCACTTTCTCCACAATTCACAGGGTAGCAACTTATATCATTCTTCTTGTACGATTAACTATACGACTTTAGGAATTACTTTGTAGGCCTTATAAAAAGTTAATAAATAAACCATTTGAATGAATTACATTCCCAATATAAGCTGTTAAATTACTATTCAAGTGTTGGTTTACAGTGATTTGATTGGTTACAGGATTTCATCATGATCTGACATTGGTTAGAAAACCATTGGAAAACCTGGGAGTACTGAAGAGCTGTTTTAAACCGCAGTGGGTGCGTACTGATTACGAGACTTAAACTAGAAAGAAACAATTGTCCATTACCTCCATGTTTTCCAATGGTTCTCTAACCAATGTCAGCTAAAGGTGAAATCCTGTTAAATTAATAGTTGGTTTGTAAGGATCAGTTTTGTTTTTACGAGTTGATCACGGATTGAGAAGTAGTGACCCGTGAGGTCCAACCAGTCAAGTGTGAGGATGGGTGTCCCATCGATGACATTGGTTGTTATTCGCGCTAAATCATGAATTGGTAGAAGTTAGAATTTATGGGCTGGCCATTGAGGAGTCGGGTCTCAGTGGCTGACCTTGCCTTTTGACCGGAAGTTCCCCAGGGTGAGACCTGGAGATGGATGCGTACTGCCAATGATTCCCGATTTGGGATGAAACAGCCTTCCAGTACTCCTTGGTTTTCAGTGGTTCTCTAACTGATATCAATCCGTGATCAGCTTGTAAAAACTTGGTTTTTGTTTGTCAATTCGGACATGTTTTCTTTTATAAATGGAGAAATCAGAATGAAAATTTCAAGTAATATTTTAAGTTGAGTTTTTAAAAGAACAGATCGAATTATATGATTTCATTAACATCTAGGTAATTGAGATGCCCCGTACAACTGCATTTCAGTCATAAAATGCGCAAAACAAATACGTTAACAAAAACTGCTGTTGATATCTAGATATTTGAATTTGATGTAACATGGTTAGAGGCAATCTGCAAGTTGCATTGGATCTAGGTATCATGCTCACTGCAAGTCGAAAAGTACGATATTTCCTATATTTGTTTACCTCTTTCACCACTATTCAGAATTGTAAAATTGGAGTGATCAGCCATTCTAAATCTGGCTAAATTGGGATATTTTGATGACCAAACTGAGCTCATCTATGGACGTGACTTATGTGATTCATCTCACAGTCATTATAAGGCATTTGGTAAGTTATATTATTTCGTCTAGTTGGTTAAACATGGTGCTTAAACCAACAGAGTTTCTCCCTCAGTGAGTTGACTGGCTCAAAGACTATTATAACTCCAGTGCTTTGGAAGGAATTCCGTCTGGTCCTGCTGCCATCTCAGCTGGCCTTCAGTAGCTGGATTGCATTCAACACTTCTTTTTCTGCTGGAGGATTGATATCCACTGGCACTACTGTGCCTGCTGAAGGTGGTTAGTTTAGGGGTCCTTTGAAGTGATCAGCCCATTGTTGGATTTGTTTCTCCTCCTTGGTGATCAGCTTTCCTTTAACATCTGTTATTGGTTTCATTATCTGGGTTGGCCTTTTCCTAAATAGAGACATAATTATGAGATGTGATGTCCTGAGGTCTCTTCTACCTGAGGCTCGCCTGTTCCGCTTCAGTTGCTAGTCAGTGTCTAACGACAGAAGACAAGGGCCAAGCAACTGATCGTCTATTGATAAAATCAACAGATATTTTTAGGTTTTAATTTACACTATTATAGGTTATTGTTTACAGAGAAGCAACGTCTTCTGATTGGTTGTTTTCCCGCTGAAGGTTATTGTGTCATCTCTTTGTTGCCATTCCTTAGACAGCCTGTTGATATATCTGCTGATAGTATCCGCCCACGCTTAGTCTGCTGTTATTGGTTAATGAGTTAGTCTTTGTTCGTTTTTTATCTCATGACCAAGATTTGGGTCGTAAACATTGAGGTAAATTGTTGTACACCAATTTTGGCTAGTAGACAGCTCTCACAACGAGTGTATCGTAGAATTGTCCTTTGTCCCACCTAGCACCCACTCACATCTTTCTCTGATTGGTGAAAAGTGCAGTGCTGTGAACTCAGCTTCTCCTTCTGTTGCTCTTCTTTGCATTTAGTCATCTTCTAGTTCATCATCCTCCTCTCCTCGATTAGCTCCCAGGTAGGTGTCCGTTGACAGCCATTACATGTCTTGTTTCTTCTTGCTTTTTTAGAATGACTATACACATTTGCTTCAACATCACATTCAGAGAATTCCAGTCTTCTTCCACACAGGTTTCCTCAGTGATGCTACATAGTGCCTCCTCACCTTTTCGAAACGTGCTTAGCACACTGAGGCTACAATTATCTGCTCCCAGTTTGGCTTCCATTCATATCGCCCATAAGGATTTTGATGTCACCATTTCGGATGTTGTCCACTACTATCTGTAGTTGTCTGCAGAAAACATTCTTATTTTCTCTTCACAGGTTATTCGTAACATTGTGTGTAGAATTGGATGATTATAATCTCCTTTCCTTCCTTCATTTTGGGTTGGATCTTACTATCACAGTCCTGAGGGAGGAGATTGGTTCCCACTTCATAAGAGCTTTCGCTGCCACTGATGACATCATGATAGCCACTCACCGCCTCAGTGTGCTCGTGGTTGTCGTCTGGGTGGCCAGACAGGAGTATATTACTGACTCTCCGATCGATTATTCGGAGAGTTCACATCCATTCGACATGGTCTCTTAAATTTCCAACACTTTTATGCCATATCTCTACTTGTTTCTTTTTCAACGCTGGTAGTCTTCTCAGCTTTGTACATCATGTGAACATTCCACGTCCCAGTGAGCAATTTCGCATTCACGGAAAAAAGACACATCGGCTTCCTGGCTTCCGGAAGTCTTTCACTAGCCCGCGTTATTTCATCTCTTCGATTGGAGTGAAGAAAAGGTTTAATTTTATATTTTTGTTTTGCTTTGAAGTTTCTGTAGTAGTTGAATTGATTTTTCGAGGTGGAGTAGCTAGTCGCACTCCGTAGCTTCCCTCCTTGAACAGGCTAATGATCACCTTGTGAACTAGTAAATTAGTTGAAGTTCATAAGAAAGTTACTTCAGCCGAATGAAATCAAATCAAAGAAAAAATTTGCAGAACAAACGGAACTTGTTTCTTAAGCACTTCTTCAATAGATTTCTTAGTCTTTACTCATTTATTTTGTCTAACTTAGTGTACAATATTTTAACGATTAAATTCTTGAAATTCTTAACAGGCACAGTAATTGAAGTATGTTGGTAAAAATGTGAATATTAGAAGTATTCTTTTTTTTTGCATTCGGTTAAACTATCATTTATTGATTGGCATGATAGCGTTTCAATAAACTTTTTGCAAAATACGACATTTTATATCCTACACGAAACAGACTCATAAATTGTAAACATACCTTTCTTTGTATATTTGAATAGAGCATAATGTTATGCATATATATATCACGTGCATTCAACAATCTAAACTTGGTCAAACCAGCTGTCAACTAAATGTTTGGTAATAATTCAAGTATATAACAACTTGTTTTTTGCTGCAACAATAAAAACGACTTTTTACTTATTTCTATTTATTGAATTCCTTTTGGGAGATGATTTATGTAACAATGAACTGTAAACTAATACAAAATACAATAATATCGCAAAATTAATCAGTAACTTAACTAAGGATGGATTATATAACATAGTTTGACTTTTGTTCAAACAATTATGTGAAAGGTTATCTGTTGACAGCTCCTGGTTTACGACAAGAAAACGGCATGTATCGTCTCCAAACCCACTGCTCAGAGTAGATAGTTCAAAATTTTCAAATCTGTTGTCACTAGACAACTGCTGACCAAGTAGATTATAAAAACAGTAATTGTGATTTCACCTTATTTCCTATTCATTTGTGATAAAATAAAAAAATAAATGTGGCAACGATATATGACCTTATGGCGACAGATTAAACAACCCTACAAGTCATACAAATTTGCAGCAGAGTAAATTGTTTCATCGTGTGCGTAGTCTTTTGTGAATAAGAGAATATACTTAGACTTCACATGTTCCTGTTCGCATTCCAAACTGGACGATGGCTTTTGATTTTTAATCACAACAATAACGTTAAATAAAAGCATAAAAATGAAATACCTTTAAATTGTGTTTCCCGCGAAATTTCACTTTTTAAAATTGCACATACACTTGATACAGCTTATTACTTTATATAAAATTCTGTCTTTGGTTACGTGTAGTTAAATCTCCCTAAACAAATTCGCTAAATATTTTAACTACTTGTTGGTATACAGCCTTGAGGAAAATGTGCTCTAAAGTATGACTTCTTCGACTTATGATAAGGTATTTTTCACTTCTAACCAATAAATACCAACCTGTAAATAAATATAAGTACCCTGACAGCAATTGAAATCTTAGAAACAATTAGCGTAAACACTTTAATCTCTCAAAGGATTAGTTCTAAAATAAACCACTTGGAAGTTTGAACCAATTGTTTATAACAGACGGATATGATTCCGAGTTCAAAGAGTAACATAGTTTTTCTTCAAACCGATAAATATATATATATATATATATATATATATATATCTGGAAAGCACGTATCTAAGGCTTATTTAAGACAGAAAACTAGAATACTGGAATCATAACAACGGTTTGCAATGTCCACCACTGATAGACCTATACTTGATGGGGATTTTTTCAGCTACTTTAACCTTGAGGTTATTATATCTCACAAGAGTTTCTGTTGGGAAAAGTTGTAGACTGATAACTTTATTCATCGGCAAATGACAGATGGTATTTTATTGCAAAAATAAAGTATCAGTACAAAACAAAAACAAACAACAACTTGGTCATAAGCCATACATTCTTTGCATTAGTATAAATGGTAACGCCCAAAATGAAATGTATTAATGGGAACAGTACACATACATATTTATATACATATATTAGTGAATTGAAATTTATAAAACAGGCGTCACTAGATTTTTCTCATCAATAAATAACGGCCCTGTGAGTAGTAGCAGTAGTGGCAGAAGTAGGATTAGTACATAGCATCCGTTAATTACTTAACTAGTGGTAATAAATAAATAACTCACATAAAGTATTTTATTATTAGTGTATATTGTAAAAGTGTTCTGTATCATATTAAGTCACACCGTATAAATTATTTACGTTAATAGGACAATGGAGATAACTGGATGCATAGATGTATTTCTGGGAGGATAAACTTCCCCAAGTGAGTCGAAACCTTTTCCCTAAACTATGCTTATTGGTCAATATTGGCTGAATTTTTTGACAAATCATGTCTTGAATTTCAGACAAACGTGATGAATAAGTGCGAAATATTAAGCACAGTATATCCCTTGCACGATAAAGCAGTCACCATAAGCTTGAGTATTAAAGTTCTAGTCTCGTAAAATCAACTCTTGGCACCATTGGACAAATTGAAGAGAAGATTAAAAAAACACTGCTCAAATATTTCGCTACTGCCACCTACTTTTCTTATTATTTCATATGTTGACAAAATTATTTTGTAAGGAAATTGAACTGTGCTAATGCATTGTCTATCAGGATTACAGGAATCCTATCGGTCTACTTGATGAATTTCCTACGAATTATTTATAAAGAGATTTGAATGACTGAGAACTTCTTTGTTGTTTTCCCACGATTCACAAAACATATCACAGATTAATAAAAATAATATTTGTCTGTGTACTAATGAAAAATCAAACTAACTGAGTAATTTAGGTGGTTTGAGGCAATCAACAGGAAGACTTGGTACTAGGTTTCATGCTGGTTGGCACTCGTCAGCAAGGCGTATCTCCAACCTCAAAGGAACTCATGTCGCTTCTGAGATTCGAACTCGCGTAGCCCATTGCTGCAGCCAGAGACGTAACCACTAAGATATTCGGAGCAACGACTGACCTCCTGTAGAACAATTTAAAGTGAATCGTGATGGTGAGCCACCTGGAATGCTGGTCACACTGAAAACTTGACTGATAGAACTCAGTCTACACCAAACAAGGGACTAGACACATTACACCAGTTACTGACTAGTGTCTAATAAAATTAACTGAACAATTTCCTTAATACATTTGGCCATGTTTAGGTATTGAGTATTAACAACTTACGAGATTAAGCCAGACTTTTTTAATACGACATTAAACTGAAACGCATTTGAATTTTTTTATAAAGTAAATTTATCTATTGCGATATACAAGTTTGTAAAAAGAAAATTAAAAATAGACCAAGCTGATTTCTCGAGTGTGCTGGTCAAACCTTAGCAATGGTAATAGCAAAAACGATTGTTTACCATTTTCAGCCATCGCCAGTCAAAAAGGTGTCTGAGTAAATTCATCTCTCAAAAAAGGCCTAAATTGTTCTAGTATTTCAAGGGTATACTGCATGACTAATAAGATATAAGAGATAAAAATTAGGAAAATAAACCAAGAACTTAAAGAGTAGGCTGAAGTAAAACCAAAATAATAACGAGTTTCATTATGAAAATCTTTGTCTCTGTGTTGACTGAGGAGAGAAAATTACTTTTAGATCAAACTATTCTTTTATTAACTTTTCTTCAAAACGATCAGTAATACAAAACATCCCCTGTTTGTCTCTTTTTCATGGTGACTGCTTGTATTGTATTGCGTTGCATTCCATTGCCAACACGAATAACAATATGATTTACTTGGAATATAGGTTGAATCGCTTAACGTATTTTTTTCCTTCTCGTTCCCAGTGGAACATAGGGCTTCAAGCTAGAGACTTGAAGTTTTTGTAGCTGTGTTTATTTTTACAGGATGGGGTCGCTAGCCTCATTCTCAACCTTTCCCCTTTACCAGCATTATTTCTAGCTCAGTGAGGTAAAGGAGTGCGCCGGCTGGGGATCGAACCCCAGACCATATGAATGGTCGGCGAGCGTCCCAACCGCTATGCCACCGACGCACCATTGGTGGAAAAAGAGGTTTATTTTCTGGAACTACAATTTACTTTTTAAGTAGGTGAGTAAAGTGTTCCCTTATCAAGCAAAGAGTTATTTCAGTTAGTTCAAAAGCTACCACGTATAACGCTGTTGATAATGCATATGATTTCACCTCGAAGTATTAGGCTGTTCGCACTTAAATGGCTTTATGAATAACCCAAAATTGTTGCCTGACTGTGACATGATTGATAACCGAATGATACGTTTTTATGACCATAATATACTAATAAACAGTTGACAACTAGTTTCCCAGTAAAATTTATGGTCGCGACCAAAATGTAAGCTATAGGCGCATATAATTGTGTTTTAACAACAGAAACAAATGTGGTTAGTAAGTGTCAACATTGATCATATTTCTTAAGCTTGTCATTCACAATGTTACACACACAGACACACAGGAAATCATTTCTACTTTTTTTTCAATGATACACATATACTTTATTGAACCTTTCATCAAATTCTAACTCTGTTCCTTTTCCTGCATAATAATGAAAAATGTCTAAGCCATAGTCAAAATGTACACTGTATTACTGATGTAGTATACGATAATCTATCGGTCAGTGGACATCAATCATATCTGTACAACACATAATGTTTGATAAAATCAAAAAGTGTTCCATAAGAGAAAACTTCTACGTAACCATGGTATATATATATATATATATATAGTAAGATACGCACATTCATTTCTTAAATCTATCTATGAGAAATTCCCATTTTACCACTTGTAACTAATCAAATTGACTGACATGTTGATACTTATTGTGTTTTTGAGACTTGTAAATGTACAGGATACCAAAGAAGAATAAAGTATTATCAACACAAGGTTTACATATTACACCAGTTGTTGTCTCCATCTCAATCCATTTGTCATTCATATTTCCTTTTTCATTACTGCTGTAATAGTCATAGTGGTACTGATGTCGGTATTTGCATCCGTAATAATCATTTGTAATAACACTCTCAGAACATAGTGAAGGAGACAATTGCATACACTACCTACGTATCAATAAACCTATTGAATTCAGGTGACGAATAGCATTTTCACATCACGAAATTAAACAAATAATAATAGAAATGTTTCTATAAATGATAAATACAAGAACCAGAAACTAATCAGCGAGTAGCATTCATTACACACAAAGCATGTATGTTTATATAACTGAACGGATGATAAGGCTCGATATCTTGTCACCGTAACATTAAAAATGGAAAAAATGAGGGCATAAGTAAATTGAAGTGAATTTCTAGACGCAAAGAACTTTGTTTTCATAACAGTGTAGGTTTTCCTTAACAGAGAAATTTTGCTTAGATTAGAAGTGTAGTGAAGTGCATTGAAAATTAGACTAATATTCGCTAAAAAGTTTTGATAGTTAATCGCACATCTTTACACTCATGGATTTCACCGTTAATGACCCTCAAGTTAACCCCATGGCATCATCGAGACATCCATACAATAATGCTAAATGTCAAAAGAGACAGGGAATTCTGATCAGTTAACGGATAAATTAAAATTAATTCAATAATAAATTTACATAACCTATGAACAATTTTTATTTTATGACGCTATTTTTAATGGAACTAATATAACTTTAACCTCGCCTAGTTAACTGGCTTGCTAGTTTTCTAGCCGGTCTCAGGCCCGAGTAAAGAGGGAGGGTTGCGCGTGGGGCTAGCAACCCCAAAACACAAGAACCATCAGACTGTTACAGAAACTTCAATGCACGAAAAATATTAAAAATACGAAAAGTTCGAATAAAAATCTTATTATTCGCTGAAATCAGAGAGATGTAATGACTCATCAGACTGGTGAAAACCTTCGGGAAGCCAGTCGGCCGGTGTGCCTTCTCTCGATGAAAGCAAGCAAGAATAAACATTAGGACGTGGAATGCCGTACAATGTATGATCCTGGGAAGGTTGCCGAGGTAGCCAAATAAAAGAGAAGATATGGCATAGAAGTGCTGCTTATATGCGAGAGCATATAGACTGGATGTGGACTACAACATTTTCAACTCCAGAGTCAGTAATCTACTCCGGTCACCCAGACGACAACTTCGAGCACACTAATGAGGTGGCCATAATGATGCCGCCAGCGGCAGCTAAAGCCCCAATGAAGTGAGAACCAATATCATCCATGATCATGACAGCAAGATTCAACTCACTCACTGCTACAAACAACTCGGAACCAGGGAAGAAAGAAGGTGTTTATAGACAACTGCAAACAATAATGGACAACATCTCGAATAGTGACATAAAAATCCATATGAGCAATATGAATGCCAACTGAACTGGAGGCAGATAATACAGGAAGAGAACTCATCGTGGGTCGAGAGGCAAAATGAATGAGAATGGATACCTATTCGTAGAATTGTACGTTTTCAATGATTTTTTGACCACAGACATCCTGTACAAGCATATATATATTAACAGCAGTTTGATTAATGAAAAATATACCTTGGCTTCCGTATCTTGTTACAGGCTGGCTGCCTTGTCGACCTACCAAAGAAAGGCCTCTGAGAGAACTGGCGTGGAATAACGATCTTTTCCACACCAAGTAAAATGCTAAGTCACGTCATCCTGGAGTGAATAAAAGACGAACTGTATAGAGGACTCAACCAGGCCGGAACAAGCTGGCTGGATTCAGGAGACGCAAATCATTGGCTGATCAAACCGCAACTCTATGCATTGCCATCACAGAAAAAATCATAGGATATCAGCCAAACAACTACATCAGCTTCATCGACTTCGCAAGTGCCTTCGGCAGACGTTGTCAACTGAGAATTCATTTGGAAAATGCTTCAACACTACGGAGGGCAGTGCACCAAATTTTTGTCAGCCTTACTCAACAACTGGCTATATGACAATTCTACGTGTCAGATAATCTACTACGAAAAATCCAGTAAAGCCTTTTCAGTAAAATACAGGGTTAATACAATGCTGGTTGACTATTATCGCCCACAAAGATATTCCTAATTTCGGTGGACTGGATTATTTGTAGGACTGTGGGGAGCGAGGAGACAGAAATGCTCTGGACCACCGATGAGAAGACTCTAGAACATCTGCATTTCGCGCGTGGATGATGTATGTCCAATGTCACACAAACTCGAAGACTTGCAGGCAAAAACCAAAACACTGACTGAAGAGGCTGGCTGGCAGCGAAGACAGGACTCCATGTGAACATACAGAAGACGGAGGTGATAAAGATAGCAAATCAACAACCACAACTAACAGCACCATTCACCATCATAGGGAGAGATATGACAGAGGTTACTTCCTTCACTTATCTAGGAAGCACAGTTCCAACCACAGGCACACGACACGTATGAAGATGTCAAAGCCAGTCAGTCAAAACCAGTAAGACAAGATACGACTTCATCACCCTGAAAGTTGTTCGAAAATCTTCTGCACTCAATCAGTCAGCATAAACAACAAGATTCAGATTTTCGATACAAATGTCAAGTCGGTCAGTGCTTCTGTACGGTTCAAAAACTTGCACTGCGTGTCAGTTACGTAAGGAAATTCCAACAGGCTAGTGTAGACTTTTGTCAACAGCTGTCCTTTTTCCTGCCTCTAAACTGGAGACCAAATGGCTAGCCGGTCAGAAATAACTAGAAACAGGAAACTCCGACTGGCAACAAACCAACCAAGAGCCGATTTCCCAACAAATATGTAGGAGGAAGTGGAGATGGATCGGGAAAACTTTGAGGAGGTGGTTAAATGGCTTCGCGCGCAATGCATACCATCACTCGAGTGAAATCCAAATAGGGAAGAGGCAAGGGGATCGTCAATTGGAGGGTGATATGGAAGAGGTCGTTTTCTAGGAGGAGACGAGAGATTATGGTCAATCATGGATCCAGCTGAAGAGGATGGTAGAAATGAGAAGAAAGTGGAGATGTGTTGTTAGAGCCCTATTTTTCACTTGGAATCCAAGGGAATAATAATAAATAACTTTGAGTTTTTAAAGTCAACTAATGCAAAAGTTTGATATATTGCTTACTAGGTTGGTCAGTGTATTATTAGTACTTGTTTGGTAACCTCACGCTTTAATATTACCGCTTTATCTTTGTCGCTTCTGACTGCTTACGTCAACAATCAGCCGGCAATTATGTTAACATATTTCTCCTGAATACTTTTTATTTTCTATGACCTTGCTGACGTTTCACTCTTAAAGCCAATGGCGTTTGCCTCAGTTGAATGTAAAATAGAAGTGCTTTTCTTATACATAAACACTCATTTCGCGGGGAAGTGTTTGGCAATACCGTGGTAGATAATACTGTCATTTGTAAAAATATTAATAGTAATAAGTTTTTTTCCTGTGTTTTTTTGCTCTTATTCTGGCATTCACATCGCACCTTAGAAGACTTATGTCACTATCTACCAGGGGTTTTGTTTACTAATGGTATAAGTTGTTTGTATAAGTCTTCCTTCTGCTCTTGGTCTGTGCTGTTTGTAGGTGCATGGCATTGCATAACTGTAACATTCCTTCCTTTTATGTTGAATCTTGTTATCATGATCCTGAAGAATACTGGTGACATCATGATGTCACATCCTCACTTTGCTTGTAATTGTAATCTGAATGACCGGAGTAGATAATTGAATGTGTAGTGAACAATTTATAGGGTCCAATTCCATTCTATATGTTGTCATAAATTCTTATTTAGGTTGACAGAATCAAGTAATAGGAAGCCGTAAACATATGTCCACAGTTTTTCAACAACAAACTGGAAGATTTAAATGAAATCCTGTTGAGCACACAATAAAAACAGCCATCTATGTACTTCTTATTAGCTTTTTAAATAAATTAATTGCTTATATTCATTAGAATTTCGGGAAACTCAGATTTCTAATAGTGATTCAGATATGTAGAACATCTTTAAAATTTCAAAAATTTCAATCTCCTTTCTGTTAAAAACAACCGATTCATTGACCTTGTCATTAAGTAGAGTTAAAGCTCATCTTTAGACAATTAAATTTTTCTGCATGAGTTCATTTCGTCAACAAATGATTAATAACTAATAGTTCTTGAATCCTACGAGCACAGTTAAGTGTACCGTGTAGAATCGGCATGACCCAACTTGTAATTTATCATAGGTGTAGACTAATTATGCATTCTACGCAGTGGTACAGAGTACGATCACATTCGGTGAGAGTTTTGAATTGAATGTTATTTTTGAAGGTATTCGCTTTCTTTGCCCTGATTACTAGTCAATAAGTCAGGTAGATAATTTCATTTTAAAAACGGAAATATAATTAGCTAAGTTAATGCACTGAACAGTCGTCTACGTCAAATGTTCACTATGACTTATTTTCTTTTTACAACCTAACTAATTTGATGATACTTTATTTTCATGCGGAAGTTTTCAAAGAATTTTCTTTTCTTTCTTTTGACATTGAGTTACAAATCCCTTCATAACCTAAATATACAGATATAAAGGTCTTATTCGTTAGAACGTGTATACACGATTAGAAATATTTTCTGTTTTCCATATATAAACAAAACCGTAGACAAAATGACTACTATCTTTCCACCTAATAAGGAAGAAGTATAACACTTTTGTCAAATATATAATTCTTAAAGATGCCTATTAGCAAATATGAATCATGAAAAGCAGGAAGAAATTCTTTTTAATCGGAGAAAGACAGGTTCCATTAAAACACCGAAAGAATAACTCTGATACATTTTAATTTTTACGAGTTTGACCACGGATTGACATCAGTTAGAGAAGCATCAAAAACCAGGGAGTACTGGACGACTGTTTCATCCCAAATTGGGAATCATCGGCAGTACGCACCAACAGGGGTTGGAACCCAGGACCTTCTGGTTACAAGGCAAGGTGGTATACCATTTACCTACTGAGACCCGACTCCTCAATGGCCAGCCCATAAATTCTAACTCCTACCAATCACTGCCGATGGTTCTCGAACTGGGATGAAACAGCTGTCCAGTACTCCCTGGTTTTTAATGCTTCTCTAACTGATATCAATCCGTGGACGAACTCGTAAAAACAAATCTAATCCTTACATACCAACTCTTGAACATTTTAATTTTGCTTTTAATGGGGAAAAGCACGATGGCTATTAATTTTGTTGGAAATATCAAGGACTTTTGTAATTGATAAAACCCAGGTTTTTTTCCATTTTCTTCGAAAGCATAGTTCCTTTTCATAAGATTCAAAATAATTTATTCAAAAATCAATGAATGATTAGTTCAACTATGTTTAAAAATGTACTCATACTTATTTGTTCTTCGTTCGTTAGGACCTTCATACATTGATCCGTATGCAGTCACTAAACACATGTAAAGCTTTTTCATTTCAGACACAAATGGTGACAAAAATTGTGTTAGTTTCAGCCAGATAAAAATGGCGTACATAGAAGGAAATCCTATGAGTCACGACTCACTCACCCTGCATAAATCCTGGTCAGCAGGGTGGCCTCTAGTATTTGCTAGCTACTGTATCACGTTTGGTTATTCGTGTGAACACTGTAGCTAGTTAAGCAATATTACTTCTGGTCTCAGTTATATTTCGTATTTCGATTGATCGCTTTATTATTTTGATTTGCCTTTCAAACCGTACATGGTGTGTTGAAGGATATAAAACTTCACTTCCATAGTGTGTATTTTGCCTAACCGTTTGCACCTTTCACCTTTTAATAATATGACTTGACATTAATTTCTCAGTATGTGATCTTCTCTTCCTATAGACTGGTGTCTGTAATACACTATCGACAGAATATCGTATCGTGTGTCATGTATGCATAATTTCCATAATTTTCTGTAGGACATTATGGTAAGTGAAAAGGAAAACAAACCGCGAAACCATAGTAAATGATCAAGGAGACGACGAAATACTGAGCTTATGAAATTTTCATTCTGAGAAACTAGTTATACTTCGGATGAATTTATAGCAATTTTCATTCACTCAATCCGTTGTTACGCTTTATACGTATTTTTGGAGACTGGTTCAGCCAATTTCAGAACTGTTCTTGTTCAGTCTCTTGGCTTATCAAAAGTTTCACGTGAAATAAACACCGAATTCACTTAAACGGCAGTTTCTTTTCAATCCGTAGAACACTCTTAATCTTCTCTTCGGTGGTCAAGAAAGAAAGCTGTTTCAAGATGATAGCGATTTTTTTAATTTATCATCAACTTGTGAGATAATGAAACATCAAGCTTCACTATTAGAACTGAAATTTAATACTTGCTTATGTATATTTATGAAGCATTTAAAGCTAGATCGTCATGGATAGACGCACAGTGAGGTATTCTGTATGTTGAGTAACCTTTTATTTACTGAATACAGTCATTAGATTCCTATGAAATTTTATAAATTAATCTCTTTAACAACATCAGTCAAAGTATGTGATGTAGTAAGGCTAAAATTTAGAATGAGTTTCGTTGTGCACAGTTTTAAATTCTGGAGTCAGTTTAATCTGACATTCAAAGGTTTTATTGATATACTGTGGAAACAGTTAGTGTGACACTTCATTTTAGGCAATTAATTTATCTTCTCTTGTCATTAAAAGTGACATTAACTCTTCCACATAGTATCCATCTCCATTTGTGATAATTATAATTGAGGAGAAAGGCTAATTGGCTTGATGGCATAATGTACACGTGTACAACTTAAAATTATGATTGAAAATATTTCTTTCCTGTAGTAAATTACAAACAAGCAACTGGTGTGAGAAAAGCGACAGAAGGACTCATCGACTGAATGCTGTACAAACACCATTATTTATACAGTTTTCTGTTTAAGGTTAAATGCATACAAACACACTAAAATTGTGACAAGAAACAAGTATCAGTTTGAAAAAATATACGATCTATAATAGGCTGTCAGTGATCTGTTAAAGTGATTATTAAATTAATAATATTCGTCCAGGTACATATTAACATATAAACTGGAGTTATTCTGGTAGAATTAATACAGTTATAGACATCTAGATTGAAACACAAGGAAACACAAATAAATAAATTTAACGTATGTAAACCATTTTAAGTGTATGATTTAAACTCATAAGATAGTCTGAACACTCCTCACTAAGATTTTCGATTTTCACACGTCCTTAGAAAACTAACAGTATGTTAGATAAATTAATGATAATAATGAAAAAAAACTGTAAAGAGAAGAGGGAAAGGAGTGGAAAACTGTAAGGGTAACACAGAGAGTAGATTTAAGGTAACTAAACGACTCCTTTTGTATTCAGAGATCCGACTTCTTCAATCTGATTCCACAGGCTTCAACAAAACCGACAGCTTTTTTGTTAATTTGCTTATTAATAACTGTAAAGCTTTTGTTCAACGTCATCGTTTGATCACAGTCCAATAAATGTCGTGTGGCTGAGCTTCTCGGGATGCCATCACGAGTACAAAAAGTCATTTGGGGCAGTGTTCAGCAACGCGAGCCAAAAGACACTTTTCCGTCCACCCAAAGTATTTGTTTTCCACAAACACATGTAAACTGATATGCATATTTTGATGTCGCAGAGACTGATATCTAATCTTTACCTGGTGCTTGCAATATCCCCGTTGTTGTGCTTATGAGCACCACATCAGCTGCATAATAGGTTCGTCTAATGGCTTTCTCTAGATGACGTTCCAACAAATGAGTAATTTCATCTCCCTTGAAAGGTGACTTTATGTAAACCTTCTTTTTAGAAACAGTCTCCGATATCACTTTTCTTAGTTTTTTGCACAGATATCTGTAAATCTTTCCGAATACCCATTCCTCAATAATGTTTCCCTCAGGAATATCTCTTCGCAGTCTAGTTTGATAATTGAACATATATTCTTGCGCTATCGAATACTATTCTAACCAGAGTCCTTTTGTTTTGGACAGGACCGAAGATACTGAGATGTACAAATTGTCCTTTCGAAGTTGCCTTTCTATAAATCGATTTTCCTACATCTCTATCGACCTGTTCAAGCAGATTTACATCCAAGATGTTTACAGTATCATTATGTTCATGTCCCACTGTAAATGTCACGCTAGCATGGCACGAATTAAATTCTTCTAAAATTATCTCAACTTCAACCTTATTTCTGCATACTATGAAAATATCATCCATATACCACAGGTACATGTAGGCTTTTCCGATACAATCCTTTAACGTAGTATATTCTAAACTTGCCCGAAACATATCTTCAGACAGGGACCCTAATGGGCTTTCGATCGCTACGTCCTCTATTTGAAAATACAATTCTTCACTGAACAAAAACTGTACGTCTTTAGGTCATATATTCAGTAATTTCCTCAAGCAATACTTAGGCATAGGACATTCATTTGCTGCATCGCAAATAAAGTCAACCGTTTCAGTGACGGCTGACATTGGTAAAAAATGCAGCAACATCAAATGATACAAAGTGCTTACCATAGGCATCTAGTTCAGCAATCTTTTGGGTAAATTGTAACCGCAACTTCATTTGTTATTACCTATGCTAAGATGTAAACTGCAATTGGTATGCTTTATGCAAAATGAAGTGTGCAGTTCTGCTGTAAATAGTATGGTTTCAAAATGAATCGATCATTGTTTAGCTGCTGAATATGGCACTAAAAATCTTTCTTTAGATTGCAGTAATTTATTGTCTCCACTGGATAGTGAAGATTAGATGACAGGAAGCAAAGGATAAGCAGCGAAAAACTATGGCAACCAACAAGTCAAGAAATTATTGTCTAACAAGTCTGCCATAGGAAATCAAGATCGACTGGAAGCGTACCGAGGCGACTATTGAGTGATGTCACACGCTAACCCCGAATTAGAACCGGAATGGGAGTGGACAAGTTCGACGAGAGTCCGATGATAAAATGGATGAGATGGTGTGGTAAATGGAATAAAAGCTTGTGGACAGTAATTGAGCTAACTGAATTGGAGTGAAGACAACAAAACGCAAAGAAGATGTGCCGGTGAAACCATATGTTCAAATATCCTCATGAGTGCTAAATTTCCCCGACTGAATGAGCTAAATTCCTCATTCTGAATCAGCAGTTCACTACTAGCAAATAAAAATAAATAAAAAGACAATCTGTGATATGAAAGCAAGTCAAGAGATTTCTCTTTGTGAGCTGAAAACAAATCAGTGTTACTCGAAACTTTTATGAACTACTTAATTATGGCAAGTTGAATGTAAGGTTTAAAGTACGCTTACGAGGTTTACGAATTAAAATAACATTATATATACACATACAGGCAATGAGATTTCTTAAGTATACTCCATCAAAACAAGAACACCGGTTTGATTTTGTTTAGTTTCCTATGCGTTTGTGGATATGAACTTTTTAAGATTCTCTCTCCTCTTTCTTCGTTACCCGTGTTTTATTTCTAAGTGTCTTTCTTGTCATGTTATATTCTTTAACATTCGTGGTTGCCACTCTTAGATTATTACTCCTGGTCCTAATTGCCTAACAATAGATATGAAAATGTTGCATTCATAGGAAACCATGTCACTGTCATTATCACGTAAACACATATATGCGAGCAAAATCCTGTCGTCTATACCGCATTATGTTTTACGTATTCATACATATGTATGCATAGTTATCCACATAAAAACGGAAATATATAATCAAGAATAAAAATTAAATCTTAATGAGTAGTGTTATAATTACTATGACAGTGGTATTAATTATGTTTTCATAAACAGAGCCAAATTTTACAGAGAGAAGAGATACAGTAAGATAGCGAAATTAGTTGACTACTAACTCCATTATGGATTTGTTTAGTACAAACCGAAAACCGAAGCTATAGTAACCACTTAAAGTCATATTTCCACAACAGTTAATTAAATATTTCCCATAAATATGGTTGGAATTGAAAGTACAGATTCACAAAAAAAAAACTTTATCATAGTTGATCACCGAACCCTTAAACTACATACAGTCTGATACATCCACAACCTGTTTATTAGCAGAGTAGGGGATTAAAAATGATGAGGCTTTACCAAGTAACCACTGAGTTACAATCCAACCAAGTCGAATCAATCGCATCAGAATACATAGTACCTACGGTGAATGTATGAGTAACGTAACACATAGGAAACTGATTTTCCACATTGATAATAGTTTAAATTACTAAATTCTATAGATTTTGGAGGGTGATAGCACTTCCCAAACACAGATTCGAAGAGTTATAGAGTGAATAATACTTATAAGTTAGCTCGATTATGAAAGTGTTGAGGATGAACCTCTAAACACCATGAACGCATTTTTAGCAGCGTAGACATTTTTCAATCTATTCTACACTTTACAGCTAAACTTTGGAACATTTTTGTCACGCTAAAAAGAAAACAAATTTTCTACTTTTGAAAGTTTTAGATTTCCTTGCTTTTTCAAGCTTTTCCTTAAGATATATGTATTCGTTTTCGCTATCACACTCGAAAAAATAAGTCGACGTGGAATTGTTGAGTGCTCGTTTGTTCTTTCTTCATTTTTGTAACATTTGCTTTACTATGCTTTAAGTTGCAAATTATGTTCGCTGTATGTCCGTGTCAGGCGTCGGTCTCAATATTTTTCCTCAGATTGTTAGTTTGACGACACTAAAACAATTTGGGATGTTTGGAGAATTTTACTTGCGTTTCCTACTTTTGAAGCTCCTGCTGATAAATCTTTCTGGACAAATATTTTATTGATTCATAAGATTTTCAAGTCCTCGAAACACCTAAATGGCTAAAAATTCCCAATTCGAGCTGCAAATTCTTGTCTTCATGCAATTTAGTGCATTCATCGACAATTCTAACGGTGTTGTCTGCATCTGTCTACCCATAAACTCTATCTGCTAACATTTTCTACCCTTGTTTTTATGTCTTATCCGTCGTCTTATTTTGTATTAGGTTTGTGTATTCCATTGGTTTCCTTACTTTTCAGCAGTAGGCTAATAAAACTGTAAATAAATTAAAATAAACCTCATTTCCATTACATTTGGTACTTGTTCTGAACTGTTTTCAGTTCAGAACGCTTGCAAAATGAATCTTATGTATCTTTGCATTTATTCGTTTGGTAGGAATAATAATAGTTCGCCCATCAGCTACGTTGATATCTCAGTGTTTTCATCTGTTTCAGTGAGAGTTACCGGATATATTTCGGAAAATGATTATTCTAAGTGTTTGGACTGTCTTTTTTAATAATGCAACACCGATAACACCTTCATAGAGAGAAAATAGGTAAAACAACGTAATACAGACTAACACTAGTGGTATGAAACCAGCCATTTCATTTAATGACAGTCTGTGATTACTTTCCAAATGTTTCAGTCCTTTTAATTCAGTACCGTGGGATACTTGACTGATGAATTTTCTGTCTAATTTGAAGGAATGCAAAACTTAATGCGTGCCTATGGTTTTCTTAGACGGACTTATTTTTCTTAACTCACTCTAAATTGATATAATTATGAGCAATAATTTATGCTCGGAACGTCATCCACTTATTAATACTGCATCACTGTGCGGTATTTGAAATGAACTTATATTGTGGTGAGAGCTGGCTGCTAGCCAAATTCGGTATACAGTAATTAACGTCAATGTTTATTTCCCCAATATTGGTCGTGAGAAAGATGAGGACAAAGGCTTTGCGTAGGCGGGTACAGTTAACATATAGATGATCTGACATTCAAGAAAAAGCCGCAAAGAGATGCAAGGTTAACTTTCTACAGGAAACAACCAATCAGAGGACTGTGTTTTTCGGCTAACAATAATCTATAATATGTACATGAAAATCTATAAATATGTGTTGATTTCCATGATAAACGATCTGTTGCCTGCCCGTTGTCTTCTGTTGTTACAATATAATATGAAAGTGCATTCTACCACAGTGCCCAAGATCTACACTTACAAAATACTCTTCTAACTTATCAGAAAACTCTGACATCATTCACCAGTTACTCACCAAAAGTCTGGTATATTTTAAATGCCCTATATCTATTTAGTGTTTCACCAGCGAAATTTAGAATGACACAGAAATCAGATTGTCAGCAGTTCAATACGTCAACATTACCACTTACTTGTGGATCACCTAATATAACCAGTACTTTTCTACGGTAAGAAAGATTAGGTTATTATATATGTCCAAACCAAGTTCACTTTTAACGGTTTGAAAAAATTTGTGCATTGGGTATAAGATATTCATTATAATAGAGGCTTTTGTATTTCCCAATGAATGAAAAACAAAACGATATTGTTTTTACTGACGTTTCGCTATTTAATGCTAATAGCTTTCTCAAAGTATTATTAAACCGGAATTTACAAAATCTCAGCATATATATATATATCAAAGAGTTAGGGGGTTAGAAAACGACCCAGACTGACGAATGATGATCAAGTATTTCACAACCTACACTTGGTTTGGTTACCTTTGCCTATTCTCTAACTTGACAACCAAAAATGACCCCAGACTAACGAACGATGATCAAGTTAGTAAACTTTGTTTTGATATAATAACAGATATACTATTACCTTTGATATTTGGTTTGAACGATCTTCATTGTTATTTTGACTTTCAATATGTCCTTTTAAGTTGAACTAAGTCTATATTTTCTCACCCCCTAACTCTTTGTTATATATATGCTGAGATTTTGTAAATTCCGGTTTAATAATACTTTGAGAAAGCTATTAGCATTAAATAGCGAAACGTCAGTAAAAACAATATCGTTTTGTTTTTCATTCGTTGGGAAATATTAAAAACCCCTATAATAATGAAGATTAGGTTATGTTCGAATATATATGGATACATCTTTACTACAAGCTGCATTAGTTATACAACTGATACGATCAAAACTATTACACTTAACAGAAATGATGGGAATCCTCAGCTTAATAAATAAAAATAATTTATCCTTCACGCTCCCAGTGGAACATAGGGCTCCAAGCTAGTGGCTTGAAGTTTCTGTAGCAGTGGTGTTTATTTTACAGGATGGGGTTGCTAGCCTCATGCCTAACCTTTCCTCTTTACCAGCATTATTTCTGGCTCAGTGAGGTAAAGGAGTGCGCTGGCCTCAGCTTAGTTACTGTTTTTCACTACTTTGACACCCCATAATTAATTATAAATATTACGTGAAACATTAAGGACTCTTAAATTTGTTATGATTAATTTTGTAAAAGGAGATTGTTTTATATAACCTAGATACAATAATCAATTGACCCAGGCCTACTGATCATAAAATCATTTCAGGATTAGAAAGAGCTTCAAATACCTTAGATCAATAATAATAATAATTCCGTTAGTATTGTCATTATGAGGATTTCTTTCGCAACTGATTGCTTGAATTCAAAAAGGTCTAACCATACTCACGATTGGACAACATATTAAAATATAAGATTGCAAAATATAATTAATTAATGCGGAAGAAGAAGTGAAGAACATATAGAGAAGTGTTATGTACTTTACCAATACCCAGAATGTAGCCTTTTCTAGGGAACTAGTATAATCTGAGAGCGATTGCTTGCACTGCTGAAAGATAACATCCATGGCTTCATCGGGGGATGACATAGTTTGAACGGTACGATGAGTGTTTAGTTCTCCTGAGGCTTCGGTAGAACTCTGTTGATGAGAATCACTAAGAAAAACTAGATGTCCAGATCTCACTAATCATCTACAACAGCGTAATCACATCTAGAGGTAATGCAACCAGTGTTTTCTCTAAATTCATTTAGAAAACTATCCGTCGTGTAAAAGTAGTTTGGTGTACTAACACATATAAAAATGCAGATATTAGATAAGGCAGAATCAGCAGTCAAATGAAAACAACGACATCATTCTTGTTTCCTGTTATAATTATTTTTACATACTGAAATGCCAATAAACATTCTCAAAACCTCAAATGTAACTTTTTGAGATGTAATAGATCTAGCTGAACCTTTATTCCTAAGGCCTACAACATCCAAAATGAGGGTGTAATGATAATCGTTATTCTGAAAACTTACTTGATGAAACCACTACCAGCTTTTAAATAATAAATATCACTACGTCGTTTACACCTTAGTGGCTCTTAGATACCAGTCCATGACTCAGAAATGC
Source organism: Trichobilharzia regenti (assembly GCA_944472135.2). Taxonomy (NCBI): domain Eukaryota; kingdom Metazoa; phylum Platyhelminthes; class Trematoda; order Strigeidida; family Schistosomatidae; genus Trichobilharzia; species Trichobilharzia regenti. The sequence goes on along the minus strand of OX235270.1, from coordinate 87,586,982 downwards.
AACCCTATGTTTTCAAAAGATTGATTACTGAACAAAGAATATTCTTTTCTATAAATTCATCGTCATTAGCTTCTACAGTTATAAATCCATAATAATGAAAGAATGATTGTTATTGACAGCATTCGTGATTTTTAAAGCATTACTTTGAATCATTTTGGTCAGAATTCTGAAAGTTATTTGCAAATAGATTGTTAATAGATTATAGTCCAAAGTATACGTATGTGGTAAAATGTAAAATTGTAGTACTAAAATGAACACCAATATTACAAAGTAAATGATTATGAATGACAAATAATGTATGATTTCAAAATTTCATAGAATTTCACTCATTACATTGACATTTTATCTACTTGTAAAGATTGACTGCTTATTACTGCAGTACTTCAGCTATACTATACTACAATCATAGATATGAATATTGTACTGAATCGGTTCAGAACTTCAATGTACTCTTCGTTTTTCACCTTCCCCCTATGTAGAAAATTGTGTATCGTTTAGTCTAAATATTGCAAATGAAGTCTAGTTGAATATCGGTATTCAGTCAACCCTTAAAATTTTCAACAATTTACATTTCTTTCATAATCATTCATTCTTTAACTTAAAAAGCAAGAGCTGTCAGAAGCTGCTTTGCTCGTTTTAGCACTTACCAACAAATCACATATTACATTATTCTCTATTGTGCTATAAGGCATTAAACTTGCCTGGTTCTTAACACTGTTACATCAATAGCATGCATCAATAGCCACACGTTTTGAATAATCTGTGCGTTTGGCAAGTAATAGTAATGGTTTTCCCATTTCACATAGTTCGATAAATTTATTAAGCTGTATGTAAAAAGTGTTTTTCATAATTCGATTTGATTTTTGTTCGTACCACGTTACTATGGCAATGAACAAACTTCTTTACTCGCCCCTTTGTATTTTTTTTTTATCCTATCTTTAAAAATCTACATTTTACAGTCTAACCATTTTCCCTATAATTATTATAATTCAGATTAGGATATAGATAATGTGTGTACTTCTTTCTTGTTTTACCTACTACTTTCATCGACTTTGTCTATGCCTCAAAGGCTTGGGTGGGTATATGATGACAGGAACACCAGCAGACAGATAAAGATGGTAAAGAGAAGGTATATTTTTGTAAATAAAACTACCTTACACTTAAACTTTTTCCCATTAAGTTTATGTCTTTATTTATTTATTTGTTTTTTTTGCCTCCTAGAAAAGAGGTTTCCTAAGGAAGCTATTTCCCAATCGCGAAGAGCAAATAAAAAATTGGCTAAGCAACAGGACTTGCTCTGTAGTATAATTTCATACAGATTATTTTTATTTGCAGTTTTAGTTATGAGTGAAAATTAGTCAATCGAACTTTAAGAAAAAAGATGATATATTGTCCAGCACTTTAGTTTCTATGACCATCTAAACCTACTAATGACACTGGTAATTCTTAGACTTTCAACAGAGCAAACTATATTTATTTTATGTAATTTCATTCTTTAGTTTACCAATTTTATCTGATACAGTTGTGGCTAGCATTCAAAAAGTATATTTACATCAATAATAACTAGTTTAAATAAGGATGGTAGGCTGTTTTCCTGTTTCTTATAATTTTAAGAAAACTGACATTTTTAATAAACACTTGTTGTCGAACACTAATATCCGACTAATAGAGACTATTAACTGCACATCAGAAAACACCTTCTACTCAGATTCACACTAAATATGTAGTTAGAATTTAAATTATGTAAATTACAAGTGAGTGATGAAGTTGTCACAGGACCTGCGAAGAGGACTTTGACTGTAAAACGTTTTATGATCAGTAAGGAAAATGATCTGTTGTGACTTTAATTACGTAATAATTAAATTTAATAGCCGCCACCTCACCCGTTTAAAATAGAAACAAGCCTGGCATTCTCTTCCTTGATGTAGAGCTTTTAAGGAAATTATAAGCCGGTGAAAGACTATCATTGAATAGTTAACTGATGAATTTCTAAAGCTGGGTACGTACTGGTCACAAGACAGATCTCGTTATGCTACCTGATAAGAATGCTTGATGTATAGGTAACCTTTATGCCTGGGAAAAAGAGATACACCATTAAAGACAATCTCTTGATAGAGAACAGATATCCTCTTTGGTTAACACGTGAAAACTTCAAACAAAACCCTTCGAGCTGTCACCTGCTTTCCTTCCCTATGGAAATGTTTTCTATCATCCTTGATTTCAGGGATGGCTTTAATGCTGATACCTTGGAAAGATGTATCTTAGGAAGTAGTTTCTTTGTATCAACACATATCAGTTATCTCTAACTGACCATTATATTTCAAAAAACTGGAGGAAAAGGACCAATACTGGACTACATTTATTTGTATATTCCAATTCATCTACTCCCGTGAAATCAGGTATTTTAATCGTTAAAGGCGCATTCTGCCGAAAATATTGTAAGAACTCTAAAATGAGCAGTTACGAAGAGGTGGAAGCAGACATGTAAGAACTGTATTTCAATATTCCTAAGTACTGTAGGACTATGGAAAGTAATTATGAAAATTTTACAGCTAGATTGTCATAAGTTCACCTTAAGATAGCAGACAAGGTAATATTAATTTTGTTTTCTCACTGAATAACTGCAACAAATAATATGATGAACCATATAGAAATGTTTTATACTGAAGACTGTGGTTTTTCAGTGGTAATAATGTTCATTTTTTCCTTTACCTCAACCTCAGATGGCTTAAATAAAGTATGGAACTGTCTTTATGAGCAACCATCCTAATGGGAGCACCATTTCACTTCATTTATAAATGCAACTATAAAACAGTCTTTGAGTATGTACTGTTTCTTCAGGATCATACTTTAATCCAATTTACTCACTTGCAATCATTTATTTTTATTAATGTTTCCGCTGGAATCCAGTTAGATCATACTAAGTAGTAATTTTTAATCAAACTCACTCCACAGTATATATATACATATATACGTAAAATAACAGGTTAGTTATGGGGGTGACAAAATAAATATTAGGCTGAATTCAATCACAAAATATTGCGGAATGGGAGACATTGGTGGTGATTAGTCATAAAAAATTCGTAGAATTTGGGTTAGGATATAAAAGGTGTTGGGTGAGTGGCTAGCACGAAGTAATAGGTATTGAAGAGGAGATGGTAACATTATAGGTTTCCAGACAGTAGATGTTACCAATTCCCTGGAATAATTTGAACGCCGAGTCAGATCGAATCAATATAAATTATTTCAAATAATCCCAGCGTATTTAAGAAAAATCAAAACAAGATTTTTCTAAACAGCTTCTTCAGCAGAATTATTGGGTTTTTATTAATCAATAAATATGTAGTCAAGAATTACATAAATTGAAGTCAGTTCATTTGAAGGTCGCTTGTCAATTGACACTTGTACCAATAGAAATATGTAAGCAGTCATCACATATTTGTAATGATCAATATCAAATTGTCATTGTGTATACTTGTCTGCATATATATATATATATATATATATATGTTATTTGTCATATGGAAAAGACGTCAATTCACATGTGATAAACACGATAATATTTTCATAAAGGTCACAGAAGTTCATAGAGGTTTTTTTTCGTTGTTTTCTCATCTGTCTCGCTTCATTAGAGTTTGCCATATAGGTGATAAGTCTATTCCTTCTCTCCCATAAACTGCATTCGAGGCGATTAAACCATGCAAGGCTTCAGAGATCAACCTGCAATCAGAAGTTCATCATGAAATAACCAGTATGTGAAATGAAACAGGTGGAGTTATATATTGAGAAAAAAGATAATATCACAAATAATTAGTCCAGATAGTATAAATGGAAAACTTGATTGTATTCAATGTTAGAATGAAGGTTATACATTATGACAAATAATAATAAGTAAAGCAAAAGAAGAAAAGCTCCTATAACCGTGGAACTGACTTGCCAACTTTTCCTACCTCACATTTTACGAATCTTTTATGACTAATCACCACCATTGTCTCCCATTCTACAATATTTTATGATTGAATTCAGTCAGGCATGTTTGTCACACAAAATTTTTTCCATCACTCTGTAGCTAATCTCTTACACAATTTCTTCTACGCCAAAATATATTCACCGCATAACCGGTCATCATAGTAACGACGATATATATATATAGTGTAGGTCTGAATCCACCATATTTAGGAAGCCAACTTATTTATTACAGCTATCATGAGACACTTATAAAACTGGCGGTTGAAAAAAGTTATTTCACCGAACTATCATCCGCAGAAGTATATAAACAAGGACAAATTCTAAATCATTCATATTGTTTTTAATACTTCAATAGGCTATTCTTTGTTTTGTTTTTCAAAGTATTGTAATAATTTCATAATGATTATTTTGATTGCCAAAATTGAATCTAATGCATGATGTGGTCCGTCGATTTCAGATAATTTCCACTTACGCTGTGTAACTTGATCAATGGGCTAGGATAACAGCGATAATCACCAACAATTTTGATGTTGTTCTGCTGTTTAAGTTTGATGGTTTCATCACGAGGCCTTATTGTCCTTCTGGACGAAATTATTCAACACCGAAAAACTGAAAATTTCTCAGTTAAACGACTTATCCCACAGGATAAAATACCAAAATCGTTAACCGAAGCAAAAGATTTCCTCCAATCATTTCATAGTCAACTATCGTTGTACATTAGAACCTATAAACTACCATACTGAATATATTTTTATTAAAAAAGTTGCTGAATAGATTTCCAATTTTCACGTTTTGTAAAAAATGTAATGAGATTAGATTAGGTATTTAGAAAACGTGTCCGCTTGTTTATTAATCTCCTCTTAAGATAATAATGGCCCAGGTGATTTAGCATAAAATAATATATATCACATGATGTTACTATGAATTTCCCAACTCTCTTTTCTTCATATACACTTCAAATCCAATAACTTGTCTACCTGAAGCACTTATTAGGAGATAAAGTGTATCGAGTATGCAGAACTCAATCCCTCTACCTTTTTGTCTCTTTCCACTTCTTCATAATCGTCTAAATCTTTTAGTTTAAGAAAAGAAATTATAATCCCATTTTGACATTTTAAAGATGAAGCTTAATGTATTATGTAAGATAAGTAGGTATGAAGTATCTAAGTCCAACAAAAGTTATGTATACAAATATAATCGTGTGTCTCTAGAACTTCGTGTCGAAAACAACGATTGTTTCACTTCCTTAAGTTCTCAATAGAACATAGGGCTTCAAGTTAGAGGCTTGAAGTTTTGCTAGCGGTTTTGTTCACTGTTACGGGATGGGGTTGTTAGCCTCATTCCTAGCCTTCCTTCTTTACCAGCTCTATTACTAGCTTAGCAAGGTAAAGGAGTTCGTTGGGCGGGGATTGAACAGCGGACCACATGCATGGTTGACAAGCATACTTCTGCTATGCCACCAACGCAATGAAAACAGTAAGTTGTAGGACGTAAACTGAAAATGACTAATATTTCTTCCCACTTTTGATTGACTAAATTACTCTATTCATCCCTCAGATGCTTCATTGCAATGCAGTTCATTAAATTGCATAGTTACAAAACAGAGTCATATACCTAAGATTTTTTGGTCATTTTTGGTGACATTTCTAAAAGGTAGTATGTCAATGGAGAGTACAAGACGAGGATGAATATATATAAGGGACTATGAGAACCACTTCTGGAGTAACTTCGGCTTATCTATGAGTTTGGTTATCATCTTTTGCATACGCACTTTTAATCAAGTATTTCTACGAATCTATGGCACTGTCTACATTTTACCGTTTAGAAATTCACAACTCTTTTTTCTGGTGAAAGACAATATTCAGTCAAAAAGCTATACTTTACACACCTCTTTACTATTTGATAATTTAAAGCGTAATGCTCAAACAACCGATAAGGTAGTGCTGTCAATTTACTGCTGAGAAAATTAAAATAAAAAGTATTAGCGATAAAGTATGAAACTACTATAAATTCCATTTTGTTATTTCATAGTTTCTGAAGCAGTGAATTGAGATTTTAGATTTATTACTTTCTCACATTGTCTTTATTGATTCTTTTGAGATATATCACGAACTAGGAATACAGATATTTCTCCATGATTCCTATGTATGTTTGTTCGGTTGTGAATAAATCTTACAGAGGAAAATTATATATGTATATATATATATGCATCTTACTTGTTTTTGTTATGACATCTTTTTATAAAATAAATGGAGACCTATTTTTTCAGTTTGTCTCACGAAAGCAGAATATCTGAATTCACTTTTGGTACAGACAGCAAATAAGTGCTGGTGAAGAGTATCAAACTGGGACGAAACAAATGTCCAGTAATCCCTGCAGGTTTTCCAATGCTTCTCTAACTGATGTCAGTTCATGATGAAATCCCTACTACTTACACTGTCCATTTCTAAATTGACTTACCTCTAACAGTAGAAACTAGGAGCTTATCAATGTCATGATGTTTACTGTTCATTGTGCCGTCGATTGTGTCACTCACGTTTGTAATGTGGTCACAGAAATGGGAAACCTTGTAGTGAGGTATATTTTAAATTGACTTTCTAGGGCTGTATGCGTCTTACCTGGACCTGAAGCTTATTGGCACTCGTCCAAGAAGCTTATCCGCCACTTAGTGATCTCAGGTGCTGTAAAGATCAGAATTCGAGAAGAGGTCGAGTTCAGTATAGTTTCAGTACGATAACAACATCAGCTGATGATTTCGACTGCAGCTGCAGGTAGAGCAAATCAGAATCTCTGAGGTAATATTAATCCCTATAAGGCTTCAGATTCGCCTTACTGATATATATATTAGTGAGTACAAAACTTAGGTCTATGAACTTCTACCGGTTTTTCCATAAAAATTAGTTGAGTCGTTAAAGTACTATGGTTGTGGTTAATCGATTCACTTCTGACAGATATCGGTTCATCAAAACTTACTGATGGAAATTCATTTCCAGCATGAAATTTCTTAACCATAATATCTCTGACTTTCAAATTAATTAATGTTCATTCAAGCTTTCTTAGAGATATCTGATAACTGTGGCTTTCTCTACTAACATATGGTCGACGTCATTCATCTATTCAGCATGTAATATTGGACCGGAATATTTTCCCTTATAGTGGTTAATGTTATTTAATAGAAAATAACGGAATTCGGTTTCTTTGCATCTATCATCAACTAAAGGCACAATATATTGAAGTATGTCTGGCAATCTGCAACAGTTGTTTGTCGACTTTATTATTGTTGCATTTACCGACTTATAAATGTATAAATATATAGAACGAACACCTGTGAAATCAGTTCAGCGTAAATTGGATAAACAGTTAAGTGTTTTAGCTTAATTTGTGATTACAAAGAGAATCACTTGGGCAAATTCCTTTAAGGGGAGAATGCATATAGCCAAAGATTAACTAGAAGTATCCAGTCCGTAGATGCTAAGAATTTCTCGGAATAATTTGAGCCCCGAGTCAGATTGAATCATTATAAATTACTTAAAATAAAAATTATTTTATAATTTATTTTATAATTATTTTAAGAAATCTTTAAAGATCAACTGTTTAGATTTAATTAAAGGTGAAATACAACAAGTTTCCATCATTGAATTCATCACAGTAAATTCCTTTTTAAAATCTAAACTTACCTGCTGAAAGACTGTCGTGCTTTCTTATTCTGTGTCAGTGTCTCCAACGAAACAGTTAATTCATAAGTGTCATTAGGATTATGTTTGTGGTTAAAAAATCACCCTAACCTTCATTCATACATAAACACATTAGTTTATATCATTAATGATATCACGTTTTTTAGTGACTCATAATAATTTTTCAGAGCCGAGAAAATCATATGCAAGACTAGATCCTGCAATTTACTTAAAAAAAGTATCACTTTTTTTATTATAGCTTGATTCCACACCGTATTTTTGGTACAGGTATGGAATTTTCAGCATGTGATATTGGCAGCCCAAATTTTGCAGGCTGATCATAGATATCAGGTGTTCGTCGGCAGGAGATCGAATCCCGGCCCAAATTTTTCAAACTGTTAGAAATGAACTTGGTTTGAGCATGTTTGATATAAAGTCATATTTTTTTTCCTTCAAGTTCCCCAGTGGAACATAGGACTTCAAGCTAGAGGCTTGAAGTTTCTGTATGGGGTTGCTAGTCTCATGCCCAACCTTTCCTTTCTACCAGTCTTATTACTGGCTTAGCGAGGTAAAGGAGTGCGTCGGCCGAGGATCGAATCCCGTACCGTGTGCATGGTCGGCGAGCATCCTAACCGCTATACCACCAACGCACAAAGTCATACTTAACTAAGGCTTATTAAAATGCTCCCGGTGTTAGTGTTTCAGACATAGAATATTTACTAACCATGAGCGTGGTGGGGTTTTGATACCCACCTTAGCCTCACTCAGTCAGTAATAAGCCTGGTAAGGAGAGAAGGTTGGATGTGAGGATAGCAACCCTACTCCGTAAAAAAGTGAACACCAATGCTACTGCAACTTCAAAACTCAAGCTTTAAGCCCTACATCCCGTTGGAAACGCAAAGGAATGAAATAAATACCATGCGACCTTCGTATACTATGACAAATAAAAGTAGAACAAGATAGGCGTCCAATTCAAGTTTCGCTAAACCGTGAGCTATTAACATGACGACAGTTACTCACTGTCGAATACCCAAGATCAGTAAATTTACTTAGAAATCATCCCAACAACACTTACAATTTAAAAAGTGGATATTTCAAAATATTATCATACCCAGTAAATTTAGACTTTACTAGACATTTAAATCAATTGATTTGGTCTTGTTGTAATTTTTAGAAACTCCATAGACATTAGGGGTACGTGTTTTTCTCTACACAGGATCTTATTTACTCAATTTTCTGACAATTCATCGATATCAGTACTGCACAAGTGAAAGACATACATATAAAACAATTAGCTTTTTTCCTAAACTGACATAAATTCAGGTAAAGTTCAGGCGAATATTGAAATTTTTAGCTCTACACCTGTAGTCTACTATTTCTTTTCCCACAATGTTTACTTTACCACTATTATTATTACTCCATTAATTCCCGAGTGTAATATCCAGCTTCAACAGCAAACATGACCAACTCTGACGAATATCACCTATGCACTATGATTTATTCACATTAACTTGCCTTCATAGTGTTGGACTGTTGGAGGCAGATTGCAAGCAGCCTTGAGCCTGGGTATCGTGTTATTTGGAACTCGTCAGCAATGCATATCTGCAAACTTGAAGCAGCTCATGTCCCTTCTGATATTCGAAACCGCGTCACCCATTGCTGCAGTCAGAGACATTACCACTGAGCTATTCAGACTCGCGACTGACCTCTTGTAGAACTGTAATGGATACTTTGGTTGGACACTAGTCAGTAACTGGTGTAATGTGTCTAGTCCTTTGTTTAGTGTAAACTGAGTTCTATCAGTCAAGTTTTCAGTGTGACCAGCATTCTAGGTGGTTCGCTACCACGGTTCACTTTAAATTGTTCTACAGGAGGTCAGTCGTCGCTCTGAATAGCTTAGTGGTTACGTCTCTGGCTGCAGCAATGGGTAACGTGAGTTCGAATCTCAGAAGCGACATGAGTTCCTTTGAGGTTGGAGATACGCCTTGCTGACGAGTGCCAACCAGCATGAAAACTAGTACCAAGTCTTCCTGCTGATTGCCATCAACAGTTCAAAGTGTACCGTGATGGTGAGCTACCTAGAACTTGACTGATAGAATTCAGTCTGCACTAAACAAAGGACTAGACATACTACACTAGTCACTGACTACTGCCCAACCAAATTATCTATTCACAGTCTTTGTCGTTTTCGGACAAAAATACTTGCAGATAACCTATGTTCTTTATCTGATATTGACTCCTAATTAGATTTTCACCTAATTCCTCTTACCTAGTACAAACAAAATCTATCATTATCAGCAATGAGACCTCCAAATCAACTAATTAGCAACATTTAGCAAAACTTTATTCAAAAGTGAATGAGTTGATTAGTATCTTTAGGATAATAAGAGTCACTTCATTTTCCTACTTCACTTCGTGGTTAGGTCTCCCTTGCTCAGAAAAATACAAATTTTCCCCGAATAGCAATGAGGGAGTAGACAGAAAAGTGCGAAGGGATGTCGCATTTCATAATTTCATTTGTGAACAAATATCAAAATGATGATACACAACAAGAAGACGGAAAGAGTCTTTTTCTAGCTGTGTACAGGTAATACGTAATGCCTTTGCTAAATATACAAGTCACAAATAATTCACAATTCACCTTTAACTAGTAACTGTAGTGTTATTCAAAAGTGACATCCTAAGAACTGCATAAAACTCGTCACCAGAACGAATAACAGAATTATGATAGCCACATTACAAGCGTCACAACAAAGGGAGAAAGTAATGGTATGTCTACTTAGCTAGCCATGTTTAATGGGGGAACTGTAAAAACATGACGCTTTTTCTCCCGCTGAGTGGTGAATCAATGTAAATTTAATGTTTAACACTAGTGAACAGTGATACGTCCTAGTGGAATACTGTAAGTGAATTAACAGTAAAAATTAAAAGCAGAGATGATAATGAGTGTAGTTCAATTCACGTGTTCCTGTTGAACCCTGGAAAATAAAAATATCGAACTCCAACATCTAACATAATCTAGTATACCCTATTAAAAGATGATGACTTCATGACTATAATGAAATGAAAATTAAAAACTCCCAATATAGTTATCTACGACCTTACGAAAGGCCAGAAATTGAAATATACGTCTTATTCGGCTAGTGAATTACTGACTACTTACATATATTAGTTAGAACTCAGTTGCCTCAAACAAGTCTCTCCTCTCCAAGTTGCCCTGGCTGAATAAGGTGAAGCGGGATTCACATCTGTCACTCAGCTATTGTTCTAGAGAATTTGATTGCTTTGTCTCCATTACTGACCTTCTTAGTGGAACGTAGGGCTTCAAACTTTCGAGTTCTGGTGGCCGCGGTGTTGTTCATATGGGGTGGGGTTTCTGGTCATACACCCAACCTTCCCGTATTTTTGGTTTACTAGCGGCTAGAAAACTAGCTGAGGTTTAGAAGTGCATCAGCCGCGAATGCAGCTTCGATCACTTGTGTAACTGGAGAGAATTCTACCATTGGACCTCTGATGCACAAATAAAATGATCAGTTAATTTTAACCAACCAACCAAAATGCTTTGTGAACTGCCATCCAGGCAACAGTCGATTTCAATCCAAAAGACTATCTAATATAAATCTATTGTTCAAACAGTTCTTCTAAATATAGGGCTGCACAACCCTGAATCTTTGATATAACCCCAGTCTTTTCAATGCTTCAGATCATGGTTAGATGTTAAAGCTAACTTTCTGAGTTTTCTAAGGACTGAAATCAAACATTGTACGAATTAATTAATTTATGATGAAACTTTCCATTTGGATTTACTAACTCTTCCGATAGCTGATAAGTTTTTTTTTATCTTTTACACATATAAATTTCTAGGCCAAAGAGGTCACTGGCAATGTATCAGTTTCATCACACTAACAGTTTTGCTTAAAATGATGACAGCTAGAAATTTATGCAAATAATGCCAAACACATGTGGTGTAATGGAGCTTCTTCTGCTTCTTCAAAATAATGAAATGATAAATGAACGTGAAAACAAATGGACTACAAATATGTTTAAAAGCAGACAGAATCGTGAAAAGCAGGACACCAAACTGTCATGCATTTTTAATAATATCAGATGAAGTGTAACAACACAACAAGTCACTAGACCTACACCCGCATGATCATTTTAATTTTCCATGTAAAGAAGTGAAGAAATATTCTCAGGACATTCTTAACAGATAAACATATTAAACAATAGCTGTAGAATCAAGACAGTCTAGATTTTTAAAGAGGGTAGATGAGATTCTAAAAGACGAAATATTATATATACATAAGAGAAATTCTCAAAGTCAGCTGTAGAACCTAAAAATAACAAAGAGATATCATGTGAAAAAAGCTAAAGCTGCTAAACATATGACATTAAAAAAATAAGCACCATTTCGGGGTAATGAATTGAAAACAATAGTTATTAGTTGTCCTTCATTAAACTGAATAAAACACCGTATTTAATTTCACCTACAACTAGAAGGGACATCAAAAATAGTGAATTTGTTTTAATACAGAATAAAGCCAACTATCTTTGAGCCTCGTAGTGCATAGATTGAATCATCCTATTCTTTCTCGTATCTGTTGCAGACTTCAATAACCCATTTCAGAATTTACATCCTTTTTTAGCACAGCTAAAACATTAATTTCACTTGAGAAATCAATAATTTCACATCACTTCTACTTTACTCTAAAATCCTTATCCTTCATATTTCTCCGTGTCCAATAGCGTTATCTCACAGTGTATGCATTAAAAAAAAATATGATTCACTAAACAAAAGTTAGGTAGTCACGATGTATAAATGCCTTAGAGGTATATCAATCCAAAAACTTAGAATTAAGCGAAACATTGTTTTCCTGCTCTGAGACTTTCAGTAATCTTGTAGCGTATGATAGCAATTCAGTAAGTTGTTAATTCTATGGAATAGTGTTAAGAAATAACACGAAGAATCATGTTTTATCTTCTGTCGTTTTATAAATAACTATCTCTCTGCTCAGTGTTGCCAAATAAGTTAAACCAGTGCATTTCGGTTAATAGGACTTTTGTGAAATTATTGATAATACATATGAAAAATTTTCTTTTAACAGTATGAAAATCAAATTCAGGTTGAAAAAACACCCAGGCATTAGATGGATAACAGTGAATAAACAATATTGTTTTGTTTCTTAACTATCAACAAAATAAAAAATCTTAAAATAATAGTGGACAATTTTCATAGTGGAACGTGACTAACCCTGTCGTCTACTCCCTTTTCCTCTTCCTCTCTCTCTCTCTTTTTATTTTACAGTTTTATGTTCAATTATACTAACACCCAGTTGTCTAAGTGTCTTAAATGTAGAATTGTTTTGTGTTTTCCCTTCATTTCCGTCCATCAGAAGATAATTGCATAGTCATACATCAATAATTTTTGGACAAACATAATTCAGCTTTTTTTTTATATAAGAAGTAAATAAACAAAATAAATGAAGTTAAGCAATCAACATTTTGAATGCTAGTGTATAGTCTTTCTTTATCCACTTCTCTAATCATCCTACTCCACTTCTTCTTATAGTAGCAATAAGCATTCACTACTTATTGTTCTATATATATATATATATAGTGTGCATGTTTACGCTATATAAAAAGGAATAAACACATATATCTTTAAAACCTTTTAGATATCACTATTTTCCATTTTTGCTCACTTGTTTATTATGAGTACATTTCATTTCCTTATGTAAATTGCACACATATATCTCTGGAGAATTAGAAGTTTTATTTATATTTTTCAGGTCGCATAAATATTAACAGTTGAAGAAAAACGCTTATTTTTACTTTTTGGTTTTCTTTCTATTCAAATTATTATTTTTTTTCCTTTTATTCCATATATTTGAATTTTTCACTTGATAGGTAGTTATTAGCAGCATTTGAATAATAGGATTTACTATCATTCGTTATCTTTCTTTCTAACAGGCTAAACTCATCTCATAATTCGTTATTTTAATTTAACGTATTTATATATGTATATGTTGACAATTTAAATATGAACATTAGTTCATAAGTGAACTTATAAGAAGTCCCTCATGGATCTGATTAGCTTAGGGGTAACGCCTCTGCTGCATTACTGGATGATGCGGTCTCAAATCACGGAGGAGGCTTTAGTTCATTTGAGGTTGCAAATATACCTTTACTTACGGACACCACCAACAGCCAAACATAAATTCACATTCTTTTCTCACAATCAGCAGTAAATGATATTAAAATTAAGACGTAAATTACTTCTAGGCTTTATCAGGTTTTAAAAATAAAAACTGAGATACTGGATACACAGATTTATGTTATACTTATAATATCTAATGTGTAGGTATTTGGAGTATTTTCTAGGTGTTCAGAGCAGAATAAATGAAACTAGTTTCCACTTGTTCCGATTTTTAAACGACCAACTGCATTGGCTAATGACCCACATCTACATATATTTTTTATGTAGGCTACAATCATTTAAACATGTGACACTGACACCAGTAGTATATGAAGGCTAAATCTACTTGTAAATTTGGATTCTTCAAATAGTGTCTGAGAAATAAAAATAAATAGACTTCATCTGTTTGGCATAAGTAATTGTGGAAGATTCAGAAATAACCAGAAAATGGGAGAAAATAAATGAATTCATTTTATATTCCGTCGTCATTGTTATGGCTAAGATAATAAGTACGCAAAATAACATTGTTTTGAATTAAATCAAATCTTCCTAGTTGTTTAACAAATATTAAAAGTCGCAAACTAATGATAACAAAAGCAGGAATGTTATTTGGTAGTCGGTGTCTAGAGCTGCATTCATGGATTATTATTAGTATGTATTGAAAAACCAGACAATTCAACGGACGTATTGCTGAGCTCCCTTCTTCGTGTTTTATAACAGAGTCAACAAAATCAGTATAAATAAAGCAAGAATAGCAGTTTTTGCAGAATAAGATGATACTATCATTTATTTCGCTGGCTTCTTGTCAACTGCGTACAGGACAATTTAAACATCTTTGCAAATGGTACATGATGTCAATTGGCAGGAAGCTCCGAACTTAATAAAAAGTGCTCAGAAATTACACTTGCATAGTTTCTAAATGATGAGTCCAGGTTTAAACATAAATAACAGCTTGAATACACTGGTAAAAGAGTTGTGTAATAAACAGACGAAGTGAAAAAGGGGAATTTCACTAGACCTCTGAAAGGAATTCGATATTTTATTTGCTGCAGTCATGGAGCTTCGGAATATCGACTCTATTCTGTACGTTCGAAAACATTTGTTCTTCAATTGTCACTTTTTTCAGGAGTGAAGTTCTGAAGTAAAACTTCTCATCCATTTTCTCTCTTTGCCAATTTCATTCACTTGTTATATTCGTTTAAACTCTGATTATGTTTCAATTTCATCTTTCGGAGCTGACAAACAATTTCATTACATTTCGGACTAATTCAGTTGCTGGAAATACTTTTATCATCTCTCTGTCCTCATTCTTCCTTAGCTACCTGAGTTACACAGTGTGATTATTTTTATTATTATTGTCATTGCTACTATCTGTACGATATGCAACATTTCATCATTGACTTTCAAATCACACTCGATGGCTGGAATTATATATATAGTTACTTATGTCGAAGTAAAGTTTACATGAGATTTATTGCTATATAATTGAGAACTGGACTCTACAGCAGAGCAGAATTTCAAATTACTCTATTTATTTCGTTTTATACACGTTAAAATCCAGGTGGAAAATCAATGCCAACAAATAATGAAAGACACTGAGTAGATAAAATACCAGCAGTTGTTGAGAACAGCAGTTTGAATTCCATAAAATGAAATGTAGAATAAATACAGTCTTCAAACTTTATCCAGTTAATTTTCTCAAAAAACAAATATATTATCTAACACATTTCTTTTGAATTCCAATTAAACTGACACCATTAGTGTCACCGTTTTTGGTCATACATTGAGGTGAATGCAGAAAGATATTCCCCTAGGGAGTGCAAACGATGACCAGGTTAGTAGATAGTCAACTGACTGGGCACCAAGCTAATAATTGCTTTGGCCTCAAATCATCTTCCAATACATCAAAATTATCCACCTGAGCTACAAATCTTCTCTATCATATCTACATCAGTAGTAGTCTGCCAATCCGCCGCTGTCCCGAATAGTCTACTGCCAAATGTAAACGCGTACATATTAACACTGTCTCATCAATGTCAATAACTATTTTCAGCTTAACTATACAAGAAATATTCAAAATTAATTATACTTACTTTGATATTTGCATGCTACTGCTTTTACACTAGCATCAGAACCTGTGTATGTAATATGTCAAAACACGTAAGTGGAAAATTTCGAATAATTTGTGTTATCATGTGAATAGGCAGATATTTTCAAAGTTTACGTTTGTGTGAATTTGATCAAAGTGAAATTAACACAAAAGATGTTTTGCAGGACAAAGAAAACCTCTCAATAAAACTGTTCAATTGAGAGAACACAAAAAATCCACCAAAATCAATCACTTATAGTAAAAATCATCTCTGTCCTTTCAAAATCTAATCTTATAAAGAGAGGCTATGGGATAATTATTTCTTGTTAACATTATGTCTGTTTCAGGTTATCTTCTTCGGAAAATATGTCCTTTTGTTCATACAAAATGGAAATAAAAATTATATGCTTTAAAGCATTTACGCATCGGTTCGTAATTATTCCTACTTAGACGTGTTATATTCGACAAACCAGCCTACAAATTTTAAAAAAAAAAAGCGTATTCAGGGGTATATTAAAAAAAACGAACTTGTGGGTGAAAAAACCACAAAAACTGGAAATCATATACGGTAATACTGCGAATTACGATTCATAAAAATACAAAGTCGTCAATAAACCACTCAGCAAATACACCGAAAATAATTTTAAAAAATACATTACACTACTTAACAGTTTATGGACAGTTATTTAAATGAAAATTACATTTTTAAATTAAGGTTTCTCACTTCACCTGCACATCATTCTGTACATAAATTTGATCCCTATTAAACATTCTTTTGAAGTATTCGTTTATAGGGATTTGACTGATTCCAGGCTGGATTTCATCACCAACACACATCATTCAGAGTACCATTCGGAACCAAAAAATACTAACTAATTTTTTGCCTAATTTTGGACTCTTCGATAGTAATCAACTGAGAACTTACCACATGTTGAAACCAGTAACTTCATATTACGAAGTAGATATGTTACCGTTCCGCCACCCGAATTCTAACCTCTGACGGTTCACGATATATATTACCATCACCTGTCAGTATCCTGAGTGAGTATCCGCCCAACTTCGCATATCCCACCACTTAAAATACGTTTACGACTAGATCCTCCCAGTGGCTGGGTGATAACATAATAGTTACGGGTTTAATCAATAAAGAGATCATGGATATGTAATGATGGAGTGGCCTGGACTAAGAAGAAGTAGCTGCTGGGTCCTCCCTGACATCTGACAGTTCTGTTAGTTTGTGATACAAGCTAACCTTAAAGTTATTTGCTACTAACTGTGATCGGTCTCTTTAAGCACACTATCTTCTTGATTAGATACTTTAAAACTTCTTTTGTTTTTGTCTTGGTATACATATACTGGTGGATAGTCACGAAGCTGAATAAGCACACAGCTTGCCGTTTGGAACCCTTCAGATAGATGAACCTGTATCTCAGCTTGATGGTAATCCCACTAGGATTCGAATCCAGAACTCGCTTTTCTGGATTTCGTGTCGTTATGCATTATTATGGTGAGAAAACAGAGCATCCTCCTTGAAACGGTGATAATTTGACTGTCCGTTTATGCTTGTAATTCTCCTTTGGAGACTTCTTGGATGAAGACGACCTATCGCTGCTGGCAATTAGTAGTCCAATAAACAACGCTCTTGTACTCCTTTTGGTATTGGAAGCATTAGTTCTGGGCAATTATCTCTAGATTCTCATTTCTTATTATTTATGCGCACTGTTAATACTTAGACTACTTGAAATTTAATAAATTAAATTCACAGCCACTTGAAATAACCTCTAACTGTTTATTTTCTCCGTGTTTGGCAGCAACGAATACGACATGATGGAAATAAATAATACTTAGGAGATAATTGATTCAAGAGGAAAGGCAGCATTTGAGTCAGTGTGGATATTGTTGGGCGATAAATTTTATTACTATGTCAGGGTGCAAGTTCCCGGTTCACTTATATGCTAATAATAATTTTTTGCATGGCACTTAAAAGCTGTTATTCAGAAGAGCTGAGATTGGAGATTCCATTCGCCAATTTAAATAAGAGGGGAACCACTTTTACTTTCGTATATAAGTTGAACTTAATACAACGCTGAAAACAAACTTTATTCCTCAATCCTGAATACTGACGAAGCACCGATTAAGTGAGTCTTATAATATCGTTTTTTAGTTGGAATTGATCAAATCGACTGGATAACTTTCAATCTCAAAGATGAACAAAAGTGTTTTTTAACATGCTAAACATTTCAGTTATCATTCAAAATAATTAGCTATTCTTTCTTACAACTAACCACTTGAGAAATCGATTTAAATATTTGAATTATGCTACAAAGAATATCTAAATAGATTTGAAATCCTTAGAATTCTCACAGAAAAGTGAAACAAACAAAAGAAAACTGACCATTGAATCTTTACTGACTTTCATTTACATCATGGACTTTTGACCTATATACACATAAATTTTTCGTTTTTTTTTTTACCTTGTCCTCCTTCTCGAAATAAATAGATAGTTCGTTATATAGCGAATTCATTTATTTCACCTTTACGCTTTATTCGTAAAGAATAATAGTGTCGATGATAACGATGGTGATGATGATGATGATGATGATGAATGTGTATGCAGTAATCATGGTTGTTGTTATTTCTTTCTTCCGTCTTGTATTTACTTTATGTGTGTGTCTTCTTTTCAGACAAATACAAACATGCTCATTGCGCACACACACGTGCACATTCGTGTATTTCCTACTTAGCTCATTTACTCATTAACCGTTCTGTTCTACTTTTGTTATCCATTCTCATCTCATTAAATAATATTCATCATTTAACGACTGAAGGGAGAAAATAGACAACAAAAGAGAAAAGTAAAGAGAGCAGGAAAGAGAACAACAACAGATAAGTGCAGTTCAGAAAAATGAAGGAAGGGTCACTGGTAAATGTTCCTTTTAACTTTGCATCGATAATAATTATGATAAGAACAATAGAGAAATGCATACATCTTATTATGTCATCAAAGAAAACATCATTAATAGGTTTCTTCTTTTGAGTATGTTTGTTATAAATTATTCTGTTTGAAATAAACTGAAAATTTTTGTTTTTTTAAAGCAATTATGCATGTATTGCAAATATTCTATAATAAAATGTTTTAGTCTATATTCAACATAAGGATTATGACACAGTGTAATACCTTGAAGTTTATTAAAAATGAGTTTATTCAGTAGATTCACACTTCAATAAGTCTACCAAAAGATGCATCCTTTTATCCGATTCTGTTCCCCCTTTTTGATTACGGTAACATTTACTTTGCTGGGAAACAGTCAATATTTCCTTTCGTCACCGAATGATGCAATTTCAGATACCGAGGGAATATGTCCCTCGCCAAGCAGTGTTTTTTGACTAACATTAGGTCAGAAAATAAATTGAGAGTTGTCAGACCGAAATGTTACCTCAATCCATGAAGTCTTCGACTGTCTGTTTGAGACGCATAAGAAGGCGTAAACTGCCTGGCTAGGGTTCTCTAGATGTCAAGAAACAATGATTTGTGACTTGATTACATGACTAGATATCATTTGTATTGTTACAGACGTATTTACGCCTTGAGACCTGTAAGATTAATTAAATCCTCATTGTTATTCTTTTTCGCACTCATTTCCAATCATTATTGCTTCATTGCATTTCTTTTCTCTACCTTAATGTATACTTTTATGATGTGTGACAACTGGAACTGTTGCAATTTTGTACACTCTGGAAGTTCAGTTTAATTCCTACAAATTAAGGACAGTGGCATATACAGTTCCTGAAACACTGTTATGTCTGCAAAATCAACTTCAGGGGGAATTATTGTTTTCGAATTCCATAAGTCTGCACATTCAACTTTCATAGTGAATTTTCAAAGTAAGAACATGAAAAAAATAGTCTTTAATTTTAATCTGATAATTAATGATTATAAACATGATGTACAAGGTCTTTTAAATCATACCTGTTATTAAACTCATCAAGAAAATAATTATGCAATTAGGAATTACTTAAGATACGTTGCGATATGTCAAGGAGTGAATAAACACACGCTTAAAGCTCTTGCATTCTCTCACTACGGAGTTTTGTATCAGATTAAATTCATAATTTGCAAACTGCTAGCCAGTTTGTAGTCTGCCCATTTCGAGTGGTGAAATTGCACCGTGGTTTCTTTTAGAAACAACAAAGTGTGGTGAAGAAAACAAGTTTGAGTGTTTAGGTCATTTCGATATTTGGCTAGCAAGCACTACTGGTTGATATTAGTGGTGTGCAACTACTCATCACAACCAATCAGTAGAATGCAGTTTTATGCAAAAATATTTTCCTACTAGATTGTTTATTTGAAATTAAAAAAAAAAAAAAAACAGAGAAACCATATTACCTGCTAAATGATACTAGCAGCACACTTTAATATCCATAATTAAATTAAATTCTTATAGTTACATTTGATACCACTATGAACAATAAAGTGTCTTCGACACATTAATCCATATTGCTGTTTCACTATACGGTAAAACTAATAAGTGGGGCCGAATAAGTTTAGGATGAAATCATGAAGTTGACAGTAAGCAACAAGGTGAATGAATAGTTTGGTCAGTAAACGAATAAAAAGGCAGGATAATAAAAATCTAAAAACTAGAGAACTGTGGTACTATTAATTGGTTTCCAAGTGGAAAATATGGGTTCAACTGGAAATCTCCATTTCACACCATTCTATTCAGCTGACTCCACCATTACTCATAATCTGTCCTCTTCTCCTCACATGATCTCCAAAACGTCAGCCCATGCCACACTCGTCGTTTTCTGTTCAGGTTCCACTTGAACGATGGCCTAGAATGCGATGTCACCCAACAGTCTCATCAGTGTGTGTCCTATTCATTTCCGTTTTCTTCACTATATTTGATGAGCAATCGGTTGGTTGATTCCCAGAGTTTCTTGTCACTAATGCTTTCGGGTCACTTGATCTCCAATGTGTAGAAACCGGAGGGAGCTATTGACAAATTCTGAAGAATCTCTTAGAAATGCTTTTCGTGACCCCAGCGCCACGTTTTTCCCTCATACAGAAGAAATGTCTGACTTGACATTGGAGTTGGTAATCCGAACTTTGTTCCTTTTGCTGTGGAGTGCAGAAGATTTCCATACTGATTTCACAGTGATGAAGGTCTACCTTGTCTTTGCTGTTCTGGTTCCTACATCCTGATCCGCGTAGTGTGGGTGAAGCTGAAATGCTGCTTCTTAAATAAGTGAAAGAAGTGACCACGTCCAAATGTCTCAGGGTGATAGTGATTGATTCTTGTTAATGTAAATTTAGAACTTAAGAACTGTCGTAGAATGTAATTCCGTATTGGGTGAGTTTATTTGAAATATCACACAGCGAAACAGTATTAAAAATTGAGTGGCGTTTCGAGAATAATCTATTGCTCATAATCATATCAGATTTAGTCACACGGTTCCACAATTTGTCTTATATATATATGTATATATTTTCTCCCGATTTCGCCTCTCCAACTTCCCCTTATTGTCTGTTGCCACTTTCCACGTCTTCAGTATAGGCATTGCATCATTCCGATTGGAAGTATGCGATGTGTTGATTCGAGCAAAAAAGCTTCAGTGAATAACCTCTCTCTCTCCACCTAATTACATTACTTCTCAATACTCTCACCCTGTCCCATCCACCCTATTTTCTGATTACTTGCAAGTGAGTGGAGTGCAATAGCTGAGTGTTTTTCTAGGTTACTTAACTTAGCAGGGTCAATTATTCTCGGTCCAGCTCAATTTTCATGTTCCAACAATCTAGTTGACACCGATCTACTAGTGTGACGAATGTAATTTACCTCACTGACAGTCATTACATGGTATTTGGTAAATTATATTATTTGCCTTAGTTGGAGCTATTGACTGCTTAAGCTGACGAAGTTTATCTCTGAGAGAGTTGGCTGTTTCAAATCCCATCCTAATTCCATTCTCAATGAGAACCTTACATAAGGCCTCTAACGTTCCGTCTTTATGCAACAGTACTACAGATGCTTTGAACTGTATATTGTTTTCCCCATTTTTATTCCTAACCTTAGTTTTTCTATGGTTCCTCATATATTTTCAATTTTCAAATACTCCTGTCTGGCCAGCCAGAAGACAACCACGAGCACTCTGAGGCGATGAGTGGCTATCATGATGTCATCAGTGGCAGCGAAAGCTCTTATGAAGTGGGAACCAATCTCCTCCCTCAGAACTGTGATAGTAAGATTCAACCAAAATGAAGGAAGGAAAGGAGATTATAATCATCCAATGCTACACACAATGTTACGAATAACCTGTGAAGAGAAAATAAGAATGTTTTCTGCAGACAACTACAGATAGTAGTGGACAACATCCGAAATGGTGACATCAAAATCATTATGAGCGATATGAATGGAAGCCAAACCGGGAGCAGATAACTGTAGCCTCAGTCTGCTAAATACGACTCGAGAAGGTGAGGAAATTCGGTCTCAAACCACAATCTAGTTCAAAGGGCCTTCAAGGTCAAACTAAAAGCTTTCAAAATAACTGGAGACAGGCCACTGTAGTTCAAGTTCAACATTCAGAAGCTGAAGGACAAAACTACAAGGGATACCTTCACTACAGATCATATCAGAGCACCGTCGGAGACATACATGGCAACACTGAAGAAACCGGTGAGCAAGAACATCGCAACTAACTCTCTGAAGGTTATGTTTAAGGAACGGTGTACAACTTTTCTACGGAGAAAGAAGAGATAAGACAAGAAATGGCCGTCAACGGACACCTACCTGGAAGCCATTCGAGGCGAGGAGTGGAGAGGTGAAGAGATGGGAGAAACATGGTAATTGAATGCAAAGATGGGCAACAGAAAGAGAAGCTGAGTTCACAACACTGCACTGAATCAAGAAAGATGTGAAGAAGAGTGCTAGGTGGGACAAAGGACAATTCTACTATACACCGACTGGCAAGTGAAGTGGAGCAGGCGGGCCTCAGGTAGAAGACACCCCAGGACATCATGTGAGATGACCAGGTCTGTATGCAGGAAGTGATCAACTCAGATGATGAAACCAATAACAGACGTTGAAGGGAAGTTAACTATCAAGGCGGACAAACAAATCAAACAATGGGCAGATCGATTAAATGGGCTCTTGAATCGACCATCACTTGCAACTCGTCCAGAGATACCACCGCCACACCAACAACAACGACAAGAACAGTACACACAGAACTGCCTGTCACTGGAAATCAATCCTACAACTAGATCAGAAATCCTGGGTGCGAGCAAGCTACTGAAACCCAACTGGGAATTCAGAAGGGCTAGACAGAATATCCTCACCACCACCATGAAGCACTGAAAGCATACCGAGAGATTGTGACAGATGTTCTCACGCCATTACTGCAGAAGCTTTGGAAGTGAAGAGTGTTACCTACCGATTGGGAAAAAGGCTGGTTAACATGTTAAGCTGCCAAAGAAAGGTGACCTAGTTAGGCCTTTGAGAGGACTGTCGTGGAATAATGCTCTTCTCCACGCCAATGTCCTGGAGAGAATAAAAGATGCACTGTATGCAGGACTCAACCAGACCGGAACAAGCTGGTTGGATTCAGTAAAGGCAAATCATGTGCTTATCAAATTGCAACTCTACGTATCGTCATCACAGAACAAATCATAGAATGGCAGTCCAACCTGTACCTTAACCTCATCGACTTCGCAAAGGCTTTTGATAGACAGTGTCAACTGCGAAGTAATCTGGAAAATGCTTCAATACCACGGCATACCTCAAGTCTTTATAAACCTCACTTAACATCTAGCTATATGACAATGTCACATGCCAGGTGATCCACAACGGAAAAGTTAGTCAGGCATTCGGATTGAATGCAGGAGTAAGACAAGGCTGGCCACCAATTATCACCCACGATGATATCCATAATTGTGATGGGCTGGATTATGTGTAGGACTGTGGGTAGCGAGGAGACAGAAATGCTCTGGACCACCGATTAGAAGACTCTAGAACATCTGCATTTTGCGCGTGGATGATGTATGTCCAATGTCACACAAACTCGAAGACTTGCAGGCAAAAACCAAAACACTGACTGAAGAGGCTGGCTGGCAGCGAAGACAGGACTCCATGTGAACATACAGAAGACGGAGGTGATAAAGATAGCAAATCAACAACCACAACTAACAGCACCATTCACCATCATAGGGAGAGATATGACAGAGGTTACTTCCTTCACTTATCTAGAGAGCACAGTTCCAACCACAGGCACACGACATGTATGAGAATGTCAAAGCCAGCCAGCCAAAATCGGAAAGATAAGATACGATTTCATCACCCTGAAAGTTGTTCGAAAATCTTCTGCACTCAATCAGTCAGCATAAACAACAAGATTCAGATTTTCGATACAAATGTCAAGTCGGTCAGTGCTTCTGCACGGTTCAAAAACTTGCACTGCGTGTCAGTTACGTAAGGAAATTCCAACAGGCTAGTGTAGACTTTTGTCAACAGCTGTCCTTTTTCCTGCCTCTAAACTGGAGACCAAATGGCTAGCCGGTCAGAAATAACTAGAAACAGGAAACTCCGACTGGCAACAAACCAACCAAGAGCCGATTTCCCAACAAATATGTAGGAGGAAGTGAAGTGGAATCCAAGTAGGGTTGAGACAAGTGGGTCGTCGGTGGGAGGATGACATGGAAGAGATCGTTTAAGGAGGAGACGAGAGATTGTGTGGAATAGTCTAGGCAACTAGAGAGAATTGAATAAAACCGGACAAAGTGTATAGGCGCTGTTGAAGCCTTTTTTTCCATTAGGAACTCAAGGGAATAATTAATAAAAAATAATAAATAACCCTAAAGTTTACGCAACAAATCACCGACTAAATGTCGTGTTCCTTTGCATAATGATAAGGTTTCTTTGTAAGAGGTTTTGTGAGGGAGTGGACTTAATTTACTGTGCATTCGAAAATAAAATACCCTCTTACTTTTTTCACCTATTCAAGTGGTGAAATTGACCAGTGTTTTAATCAATTAAAATCTCTATAACTGTGAATCAAAAGACAGACTACTGTGTTTACCTACCAACGAACCTAATTGTTGTCAAGATGTTTACGTAATTTTTTACTTGCAATGCATTTATTCTGAATTTGTCGTTTAAGTTAGATACAAGATACAAACACTGTCGCTACTCAGTTACTAATGAAAATATTTTTCAGTGGTACAAAATGCCTTGGAAATGCATTCACTACTTTTTTCAAAGTAGTTAAAATTAATATTCTCATTTGAATTAAGTGGCTAATTAACAGTCGCATTTATGCGCCAGTCTTACTTCTAACTCAGCCGATTTGTAATAATAATCGAACTAATATTGTGTAAACAGTGGTAGCCTTAGTCACATAGTAAGAAGTAATTAGTAAACTACTGACTATAAATTTATGCTAATATTTGCATCGACTGATGATATCTCGTATATTGCTAGATTATTTAGTATCATAATATTTTACCCAAGCTAAAATTCGTACACAATCGTTTAAATATGCGTGCACAACTTGGCAACATACAGAATACATCAGACCCGAATTTCAGGATAAGAAGTAAGTAACTCATATTTTGTCGCTAACCTTAACAAAATAACTAATAATGCACAAATGTGTAGCCCTGGAGATTAGGATTGTCTTGTTACAAGACGAAGGTGTGGTGTAACAGGGACGAAGATTCGAGCTGAAGTGACACTCTTGGATTCAGCTCAACTTCAAGCACACAAATCTTAATCTCCTGAAGACTGTTGACTCCAGCACTGTACTTATAAGATTTCACTTTGAGACATCGTTCTTTCATGATTCAATCAGTTCACTGATTAAGGATTATCCCACATAATGCAAACACTATTTGAAGACAACTCATTCGACTAACATTGACATATATATATTTATATAGGTAGACAGATAGATAGATGAACGGTATTTCATCCTAAGCACCGGTCATGTAAATCTTAGACCACTAGTTAACATATCCTCTTGATAGAAAATATTCAATATAACAAAAATATTCATTCAGGCATCTATAAAATACAAAATAATTGAGCAAAGAATATCCTTTTCTTCTGGATCTACTAACACAGAGCCTTAGAAATGTGATAAAAAGAGCGTTCCCTGCTGACGAATAATGCTGTGTCTTCAAAATCACTTTTGAAAGACAAACTGTCTAATTTCACCTCTTCCATGTGTATCTACCAATTTAACTGCTCCTGTGGAGCCAGTTACATACGCCGTACAATTAGGCGTGTTTCTCGTCGGATTTCCGAACATCACCCTGTGCAGTTAAGCAAAGGACAAACAAACTCTATTCGCAGCGCTATGCTATCTCATCTTGTGGAAACAGAACACAAGATTGATGTTAACCAGGCTTTTAGGGTCATTTACCGCATACCGACAAATCTCAATAGTTCAACTACTAAATATTTCTGAGACTGTTGGGATCCATGTTAAGAAGCCTAATTTATGCATCCAAAAGAAGTTAGTTCCAACATTATCCTTACCTTGGCCATCCAGGCTTGAATGATCCTGGATTTTTGTGTAATTTTCAGAATTTTAGCTGATATTCTATTTCCTACTATATCTTTATTATTTGAACATCTTTAATGAACTGCAATCGCATTGATCTTACTTTACAAATCGATATTATTTAAAAAACACTAATATCGTTATTGATTACTAATCTAGAATATTCTATGCATATAAACATATATATATAATTAAAGAGCCAGAAGAGGAATTTATCGAAAAGGATATTCTTTGCTCAATTGTTTTGTGTTTTATAGAAAATATTCAGTTAAAGATTTTAGTGTTGAGTTAGAAAAATTCTTCAAAGCCAGATATTTCTACAAAAAAGCCTTACATGGCATTTGAAATTTAAATATAGACAGGGACGGGGTATCAGCTGGCTTAACGAAAAAATATTCGTACACGTATTAATGAGCTGTTGTAGACTTCACCCATATGATTTCAGATATGATTGGAGCCCCACCTTAAATAATACCAAATTGGATTACACATTCAAAGAGTGTGTGAACCAGTAATAACTTTTGAAAAATATAAACACCACCTATTCAGTAATTAATTATTCAGCGTGATTCCTGTTTAACTGGATTTTTTTAAATTTTCTTTTTCTGTCAAAATCAAATTATAATTTTGACATTATTTTTGCAAAAAATGATTAGAGTATGACATAGACTTTAGATACTTATGTTACAAGTACTACTGCTATTGCATCTATCAGTACTTATCATTCCAGCTTCATACTGGAATAAAAATCGTTTAGGTGTGGTACAGTTTGTATTGCATATATATATATATATATACATTTTCCCTGATTATAAACGAAGTGGGCAACAATAAAAGTGGGAAAAGTTAGATATTGTCAACTTGTCAGTGAAACATTCGCAACAACTGCCTATGCACTTCGCACAATAGATGATTTTTATTCTGTTGTGATATTAATCAACTAAAAGCTCGACTGGTTCTATTTCTAAAGCATAAATAGAATTTTGTTATATATATATATACCTTGCTTACATTTATATATTTCTGAAATATGTTAAGCAGTCGGATTTATTTTGATTGGAAACCAGTCAGTAATTACTGTGTGTGTCTAGTCCTTTGTTTGATGCAGACTGAATTACATCAGTCAAGTTTGTAGTGTAGCCAACAGTGGTGACCAGAAGCGACACGAGTTCCTTCATTGGCGCAGATACACCTTGCTGACGAGTGCCAACCAGCACGAAACCCAGGTCCAAGGCTTCATGTCGACTGCCTCCAATCATTTAATATCAACAGTTCAGAGGGATTTACTTTCAGGAAATTCAAACAAGACCTGATATTTTATCAAATGAGTTAGAATAAAGTACAGTGCTTAAATCGATCCGACTGTGCAATCCTTGAGCAGATATAGTCTTTTAATTATGCATAAAATGTAAGCAGAAGATTAGGTGGCATGAGAACATATACCTTTGATTTCCTGTCACTGGTGTATACGTTGCATTTCATGGAGAGACTGATTCACCACACGTGAAGATGATTATCACTACTGTTTTTGGGTTTTCCAGTTGTCGGTGTTATTCACCCGTTCAGCTTGAAAGCGTAGTGCATAAACTTAGATTTTTAAAAAGTTCGAACTGGTTAGCCTACAAAATTTCCAAAATAATAATTTCATTGAGATATTTCTCGGTCCGATCTAATACTTCATTCACGTTAAATACCCAAAATAAATTAAAGGATCACTTCTTACTTTGTCATTTTCACATTTCTCCCTAACCCTAAGCAACATGGCCCTCGTGTTTTTTTAAATTCAGCCCTCTATTCAGGCTATACTGGCCAACAGTAAGCATGGAAATGTACTGCTCAATGCAGTCATTAATACAGTATAACTATGTGTTATTTCAGTTAAACTTGTCTAATATGGAAGAGATTACCTACGTTTTGGTGAGTAAGGAAAACAGATTACTCTAGCTAATTTAGTTTCTGGATAAATGTTTCTTTGAATTTGAGCAGCACTTCAACATGAATTGGTCTTTCTCCGGAAAACTTATCAGTTTTTCACCGACGCTATTTACGGAAGTAGCCAAGCATTAAGGATTCTTAATGTCCTTTACACATACTCTTCTTATTTAATTGGTGGATGGTGACTAGCAGTGGAATCCAGGATGCGCATTTCGTCCTATTTGGGTCTCGTCATCCGGATGTACCTGCATTTCTCAGTGACTGATGATGTCCTCACCGAGGCTCGAACCCAGTGCCCATAGTTTCAAACGCCAAAGCGTTATCCACTAGACCACCTGGTGGGAATATCATCAGTCACTGAGAAATGCAGGTACATCCGGATGACGAGACCCAAATAGGACGAAATGCGCATCCTGGATTCCACTGCTAGTCACCATCCACCAATTAAATAAGAAGAGTATGTGTAAAGGACATTAAGAATCCTTAATGCTTGGCTACTTCTGTAAATAGCGTCGGTGAAAAACTGATAAGTTTTCCGGAGAAAGACCAATTCATGTTGAAGTGCTGCTCAAATTCAAAGAAACATTTATCCAGAAACTAAATTAGCTAGAGTAATCTGTTTTCCTTACTCACCAAAACGTAGGTAATCTCTTCCATATTAGACAAGTTTAACTGAAATAACACATAGTTATACTGTATTAATGACTGCATTGAGCAGTACATTTCCATGCTTACTGTTGGCCAGTATAACTTGAATAGATGGCTGAATTTAAAAAAACACGAGGACCATCCTGGATTCCACTGCTAGTTGCAATCCACCAATTCAATACCAATTAAATGCACAGACATTGTCGAAGCATCTGCACAAGAAGCCGATATGTCAACTGAGACCGAGCACTTCGGTCCAATCAATCGACGGGAAAACCTGAAATTCAGTTAAATACTCTTCTTATGTTTCCCATCAAAAATCTAAAGAGTAACGCCAAATTAGGTAGGATTTGAAACAATGCCTTACCAAATACACAAGCATTCACCAACTTGAAATTCATCTGCAGCAGCTTGTTATCATGTTCTTAAAATCAATAGACATCACCAGTACTCCTAAGTTATGCTAGGAATTGAGCATCTTTTCCCAAATGGAATATGATAGTATTTTATCTTTTACTTTTTTATTCCTAAGTTAGCTGTTTTAACAAAAATAAAACTAAACATTATGAAAATTTGTACTATTGGCATCAAAAATTAAATGAAATGGTTGTAGAGAGTCAAGTACACGTAAAATTTAATTTTCGCCTCCCTTAGTTCATCTAAATTTATCACAGCAACTAATTATGAGAAACCGAAGTCAGCAAGGCATTAGTTCTATTGGTTGGGCATAAATTTACTCTCAATGATCGAATGATATGTGTGTGCAAGAGCAAACCGACTGTTCACAATCCGTCATATCAACCAATGGCTAGGTTCTTTTCATGTGTCAAGATCCAAGATAATTATATGCGCAGCAGAACTAAGGAATATGTAATATGTGATTATATGTAACGTGGTATATCATATTGTGGAAGCGAAAGCTCATATGTGGAGATGTGAATATTTCTCTATCACACTTGTCATTTGTATGTCTTGCAGATGTGGTATGACTGGTCAGAACTCAATTGACGTAATTCCACCCCCAATTTTTTAAAATTAATTTAATTCTTTCTTCGTTTGGAGGCTTCAGGATTCAGCTTTAAATTTTCAGTAGCAGTGATCTTTTTACGGGATTGTGTTGCTAACCCTACGCCCAACTTTATCTCTTTGTTGGGCTTACATCTGACTAATGGAGGTAGACGTGCGCGCCGACTGACAATCAAGCCTTGGACCACATGCATGGTTGGCTAGCATTCCACCGATGAACCATTGACGCAGAGATTCCATCCAAATGTTGTCCAAAAATCTCTAAGTGCATTCAAGTGCCAATTTCATAATCCATGGAAAACAACAGTATTAAATTGCTACTGAATTTTTACAATTAAAAGTGACAATTTCACATGTTCCAAAATGTTCTTACCAATTCAGTTAACTTAAAAATAAACAGAGTAGTGGATTAAGAAGTGTCTAATTCCTATTGAAGACGCTCATTAAATGTTCACAATGTTGAGTGCATAAACTGTACGTCTGTCTCACACTGCAAATGCAAATAAGGAAATCTTACTTAACTTGAGTAGATAAATTCTGGTAATACTAATATCAGTTTATTGTTAACTTCCTTAAAATGTTTTAAACGCTTTCCATTGTAATTCTGACATTACAAGGACAGTACACAAAACTAAGATTTTAAACTGGATATTACTGAACCATTTTAAAGTAACTGAATGAGGATAACCAAAATTTACAGACAAACAACCCCTGTGCCATCTATTGTTGTGTGAAACTTATATGTCGAATGATAAGAGAAGGGAAAGTGGAACACATGGACCTCCGTTTAAATTGTATGCGCCATTGCAAAGAAAAGAATCAGAAATATCAGTGGAAGAGAGACTATTGCAGTGTTGCATTAGATGAGTTGAACAGTTTAGCCATGAAGCTTTTATTATCATCACATGTGCCGTCATCATTTAAAGCACCATCCTAAAGACCAACCTAATAGTCATGTGACAACTGATAACTTTGATCTGTATATGTGGCTGCCCCTAAAAGGAGGATATGAAGAAGAGATATTGACTTTTCCGAAATTCACAATAGCTATTAAAAGTATGTTGACAATTTCGTGCAGAAGACTATACACTGATGCAGAATGCTTTACTGAATAACCTTGTATTCATTGAATCAGTTCAATAATTCTGAAGCTTTGTTTAAATAGTTGGTTTAATTAAAATTCTTTCTATTGCATAGTGACTATTCAGAAATGAAATTTTCACTGACTTATGCGAACACCAGTTATCATTGCCATACTTGACGATTATAATATTAACTCTTGTGTAGCTATATCTGAGCCTCTTTTCGACAGACCACTTACTGTAATAACCTTCAGTCTAAATATTAAATTCAAATTAGTTTTAGTGCATTTTGGCATATTTCATCAGATTCTGTCATCATTATTCACAATCAATTTCTAGGACAATAGTTTTACCCTCAAGTACATTTCTGGCATATTTAATATTTGAATTAATTTTACAACTGATATGACTATGAACAATAAATAGTGCTTGAAACATCACACAGTGAGTAATACTGCTTCACTGTAGGATGTATCCAGTAGGCAAATTAATAAAGAATTATCATCCTTTACTTTTAAAAGTAAACAGAAATGGAAGATGCATATGATATAACTGAGAAAAGCCTGTCAACTATGAAACTTTATCTCAACGTACTACTCGGAAGTAGCAAAAATATTTATCTGAAATTTTTGGCGTTTCAATTTCTACTGGAAACTGGATAATTGCCAGAAATACAAGAAGATAGTAATCAAAATACACATATATTAGTAGGAAATATTTGAAGTGATCAGTTAACATATAACTTCTGAATTTGTTACTTTCAACGAGGATTTCGTAAACTTGCCTTTAAAACTTATATACACCACACCAAACACCATGTACAAATCAATACAGCTAAACAACTGAGATTTCGGATATAATAATACTCTTATTTTTCAGCATGGCTATGAAGAATTCAAACTGTGGAAAGCTATCTGACACAAGGACTGAAAATGAAATAAATATTGGCAGTTTGCATTCATAAGGGTACCAGTATACATAACCTAAGCCCTATATGATATGCCACCTGAACTTGTCAAGGTTTCACAGTTCATTAGTTTTCCTATCTATTCATGTATCTTTCCTACTACCAAATTTGCTTTTGGCAAAACATTTATTGGGTATGAATCACAAGACTGACGCCAAAACAGCCTTCAGGTTATTTGTTTCTCATTTAATTTCGGTTTGCCGTTTGACTTATTGGACCGAAATGCTTGGCCTCTGTTGACACGTCAGCTTCTACTACGGACGCTTCTGCGATGTCTGAGGATAAACTTGAAGTGATCTGTATGAATGATGACCAGCAGTGTAACTGAAGACGCTGATTTCATCCCGTTTGGGGCTCATCA
Source organism: Trichobilharzia regenti (assembly GCA_944472135.2). NCBI lineage: Eukaryota > Metazoa > Platyhelminthes > Trematoda > Strigeidida > Schistosomatidae > Trichobilharzia > Trichobilharzia regenti. Next base: position 87,554,475 of record OX235270.1, on the reverse strand, counting down.
GATAGATTTACCTGTGTTCCCAGTGAGTGATGGTGTTCCTACTGAGATTCGAACCCAGTACCTATCATTTCAAACTCCAGTGTTATTCGCCAGACAACTTGAGCCACCACTTGTGCAATATTGATTTTCCTGTTGACTAATTGGATGGAGTAATTGAAATTGAATTCAATACAAATTATAACTGGTGTTCACCACACAAGAAGTGGCTGTCGTGGCCCAATTTTTCTAGTGGATGACGCCCTGGAGTTTGAAACATTGGGTACTGGGTTCCAATCCCAGCGGCATCACCATCACTCACTAAGAATGCGGGTACACAGATCTGATGAGCCTTAAATAGGCCGGAATGTGCATCCTAAATTCCACTGCCAACTTTCAAGATTATCTATGGAGGCATTCAGGGGTGCTAACTGAAATATGTAGTGGCGATAGTTATTATTAAAATTAAGCCCACCCACCTCTTTATGTACAAAAACTATTTGTTATAACTCTAAACCTACCTTGGTGACCCTCATCTGATTATGCTAACAAAAGTAGTGTTATTAAATATCCTTCTTACTCTTAAATTCCCTATGATTTTGTTTATTTTAACCGGCCTTTTATTTTTAATATAAATTGATTTCACAAGTAAGTGTGTGGTCACATTGTCCGAAATGTATTCGCAAGTACATCACATTTTTCAGATAAACATCGTCTTCTTCTCCTATAATTAAAGTGACCAAACTGCTTCAGGTATTATAACTTATAAATTCTGGAAATCTTCTCAATCGAAGTTTACTTGGTGACAACTATATTTTGTTTTTGGTATTATTAGCGGTGAAATAGTTTTCAATAAAATAGGAGGGAATAAATACTACTTGTTTTACGTCTAAGAATTGTTGAAACACATGAACGAACAGTAAAATGAAGTGATTTCCTCCATACTGGACGAAATAATTTCAAAGACAGTTTCAACAGCAGGACTGTTTCCTTCGTTAGCCTACCATGTGCCAAGTACACAATGTGCCGTTACCACTGATTAGCTAGCATAACAAGCAACCTTGCTCTTGCAATGCCCCTAGTATCATACTGTTATTTCATTCTCACGCTAGTCTCTTATTTACGATATATGTAGTAAAAGGAACCTATGAAATTAAACTATGTACGTTGCATACCGTGTCATAATCCTTAACCGGAACCATAGCAAGATCGTCATTCATTCACTATAGTGAGTTGGAATTCCGATGTTCTAAATTTATTATTTGCCCTCTAGTGCGACAACTTACCTCAATCTACTGGGTTAATTATTATTCAGATATGAAGTTTCCTACTATACAACAATTAGTGCACGCTTTGTGCCTTTAACTTTTAATGATTGGATACACTTACCAAAGTGTCATTTATGACTGAGATTTTGGAGTTTATGCATTCTAGTTATTTAATAACATTTAAATAGCCCTGTTGGTGGAAAATGTTAGAGAAAATTGCTGGTTTATTCTGACAGTCATTTCAAGACAATCCTACTATGGCAGAGAAATCTTGATAAAAAAGTACAGCTGAAGGTAAATGACACATTGCTTTACTGTGCAAATGCATTAGAACAAATGTATCCAAATACTAGTTCACTCATAATCTTATGTCTTTTGAATAACTTAGCAACATGCCGTTTACTTTCAGTTTGGTAGTGCCTATTAAAAAAGAATCACCTAAATTTTTACAATCGTTACATGAAGTCTCTTACATAGAGACATTCATGTATGTGTCTAGCTTTTTGGACAGTAATGAGTAGATTGTGATGAATCTGACTTTTCAGTTTCTTCCAGCTTCAACTGTCGTTTATGTAAACAGGAAATAAAAAACAAAATCGATAGTTACCAAGATTTTATTTCCTGACGCATTTGAACAGTGAGTAAAACACTATAAATCCGTATGTAGTCAAGCATTTCACTTTATCCTCTGAAATTTCCTGCTTTGTATGCAATATTGATGATCCGGGGACAAACTAAACGATCAAACATACAAAAATAAGTTCAGTGCACATTTTTAGAGACTAAGAGAATTTAAAAAGAATTTAGGTGGTATTTTCAGTATTTGGTTCCAGTGAAGGGTAAAGGTCCATTTTTATTTTAAAGTACCTTGTGATAATTTGTGTAAAAAAATAGCAACCGTAGATATAGTAAACACAAACTACATGAAAAAAAGGAATGGTTGAGACAATGTAATCCCTTCGAAATCATTCTGTGGTAGGCAAAACACCTCACAAAATACTTAGTGACACATCTTATACCACCGATTATTTATGCTGAAACATCACCTGTCTCATTTTCACTACTTTCAGAATATCCATTCAACAATAATTCCGTCGTCGTCTGAAATGTAACAATGCAAACTTGAACAAAGGTAGTGTAATTAAAAAAGTAATGCAAAACAATCAATTTAGCTGAATCGATTGTGGTCTTTTCTGTGTAGCCTTAAAATAATCTCATCCTGGGGATAAAGCGGACTATATCAATGACATCTTTATTACTAAGTAGTTAGATCAAAGCCATTTAGAAACAAAAATAATTTGTGGAATACCCAGTTTCTTGTGAATAACCCCAGCCTGGGAATGATACGTGTGAGTGGAGAATTATGTTGTGGTGAGCTTAACATTGGAATCCCTTCTGTGACACCAGTGATCAATTCGATTATTTTTTTTATATGGATAGTCAGCTGTAGATTGTTTCAAATGCTCTGCAATTACTGGTCACCTAGAACTGCACATGTCTACTACTTAATGGCTAGTGAGTATATTCAACATAGTAGTACAGTGTGCAATCAGTCGCTTTTCAAATGGCTTACCGGTAAGGCCGAGAATGCATTAGATCAAACAATTTTGTGAAAAACCGCAGTAAAGAAAACCAGAGATATGAGGACTACCACTCAGTTGTATTCTCCCCTATAGAATATTTTTGAGTAAACCCAGTTTACATTTACTTCTTAGTCAAAATGGCAGTGAAATCATTTGACTATGAGGTTTCAGTCCGACAATACTAACCTCATGTTGATATATCCTGAAACAGCTATTGTTGTTTAGAGGAAATGATAAAGTGAAAACGATTAATTCACAGCTCAATTTATAGCCAACTTTGCACTTTTAACACATCTATATTAATTGGTAGACTACAGACAAAAATATCAAGCATACATTCACAATATTATAATGGCCCTGATCGCTTGAAATATCAACAAACGAAAGTGTGCACTTTACAAAACATTCACGAGGTCTTGTTTATCAGCCCCTTCATATCAGATAAGCAGGAAACTAGTTTAATAATTCTTATAAAATCAAACTTGTTATTGACATAATATTCATATCCGTCGTGTGTATTTCATGAAACAGTATTTACGTAAATGAAATACACACTCGTGAACAATCGTGTGATACACAGTTACTCAACAGAATGTGTACTGTTTCGATAGATACAATCATTATTTTGACAGCAATAATGGTAATAATAATAATAGGTATGATTACATATCAGACCAGCCTGACTAATATGAAAACAAAGCCACATGACAAGAACGTTTATTTCCTCCCAATGTGATAAATCACTGAAATTAACTGTTTTGACAGAAAGTCTCTGAGTCAGATAATAAAATGGTCTGCGTATCAGTTACTTAATCTCTAACTATAACAGATTTATATTGTGATGCCTGACTGAGAGTGAGTTATTATGACGCCCTTATGCTTTTTTTCCTCAGTCAAGCTTGCAACTGAGTTGGATGATGATAAGAGATTCTGATAACTTATTCAAATTAAAAGCCGAAGATTCGAGTAAATATTGAATTTCACCACTGAAAACTTAAAAGACGGAATTAATTTAGAAACCGATTGAACGAAAGAGAACTAGAAGGATAACGTCAAACAATAAGGTTGATTTTAGGCAGACAAAGCTGCTATTGAAACCAGTGACACCCATAGTTTGTCTTCTGTGAAATGAACCAACCTCCTGGTTGACTAACAAGCTGGAACCCTTTAAAAAGCCTCATTATATACATAACAACTTTTCAAGTATGGTTATTTCATCAAATGGAATCACAGATTAATAGGTTTTTGTTACATATAAAACTTCTGCAATCATGAAAACTTCACGGGAAGGAACGACAGATGTTATTAACCAGCACTTGGAAAATGTTTTAAAAGTTAAGCCCAAACTTCCAAAACTACCATATTTCTGGCCACAAATGTAATTTGGGGTAACGCCTTGAAAATAACCATTGTCAGATTACTTTTCACGAACTTAGAAAGAGTAAAGTTGTTGAATACAATCGATAAAACCTAATTTCACACTTCGTCCATATACAATAAATAATTAGTGCGACTCACACATATGCATAATTAATTTTGAGATAAGGTAATCTGCAGGTCTGCATAAAGACAATGCTATCCTTCATTCAGATGAGCTTTGTGAAGGCTTCACGTAAACACCTTACTATGGCTGTTGCACAGATCGTGCAAACAGTAAGTAATATAACATCAGAGAGTAAGAGGAAACGATGAAAATATCTTATGTAAAATAAAAGTGAGGCTATGCAGCAAGTTATTTACAAGAAAATTTATAACATTTTGATGCTGCACAATAGTCTGGCTTATTAGCCAGTCCGAAGCGAGGAAAAAGAGAAAAATTTTACCTTGGGGCTAATATCCCTACACCACAAAAACAACAAAATTGATACTTCACAGAGTGGGAGATAACATAAAGTATAATCCCATTCTTCGCTTGTGCCAGGGATGCGAAATGATTGGCTGTAGTACTGTTGTATAAAGACGTAACGTTAGAGGCCTTATGTAAGATTCTCATTGAGGATGGAATTAGGATGGGATTTGAAACAGCCAACTCTCTCAGAGATAAACTTCGTCAGCTTAAGCAGTCAATAGCTCCAACTAAGGCAAATAATATAACTTACCAAATACCATGTAATGACTGTCAGTGAGGTAAATTACATTCGTCACACTAGTAGATCGGTGTCAACTAGATTGTTGGAACATGAAAATTGAGCTGGACCGAGAATAATTGACCCTGCTAAGTTAAGTAACCTAGAAAAACACTCAGCTATTGCACTCCACTCACTTGCAAGTAATCAGAAAATAGGGTGGATGGGACAGGGTGAGAGTATTGAGAAGTAATGTAATTAGGTGGAGAGAGAGAGAGAGAGGTTATTCACTGAAGCTTTTTTGCTCGAATCAACACATCGCATACTTCCAATCGGAATGATGCAATGCCTATACTGAAGACGTGGAAAGTGGCAACAGACAATAAGGGGAAGTTGGAGAGGCGAAATCGGGAGAAAATATATACATATATATATAAGACAAATTGTGGAACCGTGTGACTAAATCTGATATGATTATGAGCAATAGATTATTCTCGAAACGCCACTCAATTTTTAATACTGTGTCGCTGTGTGATATTTCAAATAAACTCACCCAATACGGAATTACATTCTGCCATAGTGCACAAGTTGTACACCTGCATAAGAAAAGAAAAACTATGGGATGTATCAGCGTTTGGTCTCTATTCTACAGGAAACTGGCACTCAGGCTTATATAACTCCAACACCGGAAACCTTAAATAGGAAACGATCAAGGCATACAGCTGTGGCGATTTCTTCTGCTGGGAATACTGTAGAATACTTTGGTGTTTGAAATTGTGTCCACGACTGAATAATGATTTATTATCATTTATTTTTATTATTTCCTTGGGTTCCGAGTGGAACTTAGGACTTCAGCAGCACATCTGATTTTACTCTGTTCTATTCAATCCTCTCTAGCTGGCTCTACAATTCCTCCTCCTCGCGTTGTCTCCGAAATGTCACCACCAGCCCATGCCTATCTCGCCGTTTTCCATTCAGGTTCCACTTGAACGATGGCCTGGAATGCAATGTCGCACAACAGTCTTGTCAGTGTGTGTCCGGTCCATTTCCTTTTTCTTCACTATATTTGGTGAGCAATAGGTTGGTTCATTCTGAGTTTCTTGTTGCTAATGCCTTCTGATCTCCAATATGGAGACAGCGAAGGTAACTATTCATGGTGTTGTCTATACGATAATAAAATGCTGCATATAAATTGTGCAGTTAGTCATAACAGTAGCAATGCTAATAATAATAACACTGATTCTATCAATAATAAGGATGAAAAAGTGAAGCGATCTGTGATAGCAAGAATAGTGAAAAACTACATGATTAAACAAACAATTGTGCAGGTGGAAGTAGTTGATAAAGTCTAAGAAAAACAAATGAACCGACTGTGTAATGTTAGGTTGTAAGGAGTAAGATTAAGGGATGATAAGAGAGAGATTGAAAATATAAATAAGAGTTGGTGGAGAAGTCATCATGTCTTAATAGGCCAAAGGAGGAATAATGGTGGTAGGAACTTCTTTGGAATGCATAGTTTAGGTTTAATAGTTCGAATGCTTATCGCCTAAGCTGTATGAAGTAGACGAATACGGAGTCTATTGGAAAGATTCTGTGGGATACGATGAATTACGTTGAAAGCTCTCGTTTTCTCCACTAAATGATTACTATCAACTAAATGTGACAAAATTGAGTTACAGATTATTTTTGTCTGTTCTTCACCGAAACACGATGGGAGATGTCCACTAACTCGTTGGCTGAGCTGTCTAGTAGTATGCCCGCAGACGAAGGATAAGCTGGATAGTAAAACTTTGAACAATGATCGAAAGGAAGCTCATTTAGCCTAATAACTGAGTTCGAGTCACATCCCATATACTACATATGATTCATATTTATTTACTTCAAAAATTATGTACTAGAATTAAGTCGTATGCAAGAAAAAAGATGTCCATCCTAATCCGTCTTTCTCGACTACCTGATTCACAAAATTGGCTCAAAACATCCTAATATTTATACCATTTCTCAAAATCAATTCAACTCAGCTTAGCTAGATCTTGATTGTTTTATTTGTTTTACAAGATGTCGCGTACTGAAGAATTCTGATGGGCTTGTGAATAAACAGACCAATCAAGAGCATGAGTGTACACTTCACCAAACTTTCTGGTTTCTTTGTATACGTTCCTATTCATGTAGCACATGAAACAGAAATACTCATATGGCTCGTGTAGGTTTATCAGTCATTTCTGAGGTGAATTATGATCTTCAATACTGAAGTATAACCTCTCCTAGTTAACTATTGCATCAGTTTTCTATCAGGCCTCATGTCCGGGTAAAGAGGAAGAGTTTTACTTGGGGCTAGCAGTCTCAAACCACTAAACCAATCAAACCTCTAGAGAAATTTGTGTTGGTTGGTTGGTTCGTTAGTTATCTTCATCACCTCTGTCCTCTCTGCGTCAACTTGAAATCTATCCTGTCTTAGCCGCCTGCCTCTTTTCCCAACAAGTGTATTTTCACCTGTAAGTCTCCCAGTATGTGTGACAGGAAACATAAATTGTCGTCCGGATTCGTCTCATCGGTCCAATTCATTCCTGTCTTCTCACTTTCCACCCCCAGTGTGCCACATAATCCGGTGCACCACAATAAGGAATTTTACTGGTGATAGTAGCAAGCTTTTTCTTACTCCTGTCTCTTCTTCAAAGGCTTAACTGTGTTTTTTCGTTGTGGATCACTTAGCATGTGGCATTTTCAAATATCTGATGAACAAGGTTGATAAAGCCGATAAAATTGAGGTGGAAATTTGGCTGACATTATATGCTGTATTAGGAGATGATGATACGTGGCATTTCTACTATTCAAGCTGCACGTAGTCTGCTTTCCGTGGATGGGAGGTGGATGACATGACTTAGTATTTCAGTTGGTGTGAATAAGAGCGTGATGTCGCATCAGTTCTTGCAGAGGCCTGTGAGGCCCTTCTCTGGTAGTTTGACAAGGTAGTTAATCTTTCTTTTAGTCAGTAGACACCTTTCCTTCCTTTCAAACCTTTCGCAATGGTGGTGTGAGAATATCCGCCGCGATATCTAGATCAATTTTCGCTGCATCAGGGGAATTCCGTCCGGTACTGCTCTCTACCCAGCCTTCAGTATTACTGTTGAGCTTCGGAGTTTCTGCAGAGACTGGATTCATTTTCAGACGTAGGGTCACCAGCTCCACGTTCAACGTTTCCTCTTTTACCGGGTTCACGATTGGCTAGAAAACTAGCGAAACAGTAAACTAGGAGAGTTTGAATAATGATTAGTAGATGTGTACTCTGAAATACTGGAGTAAAATTCACTCAAAGGCTGAAGAAAGAAGACCCAAGAAGAGGATGATAAAGTACCATGACAACTGTAAACAGTAAATAAATGAAATATGTTGTCAGTGTAGAGTGACCTATGCTAAATGAACGGCTAAATAGAGTGAATCAAAGAAGAGAAATGTCCATCTCAATTCACTACAAGTAAAATTACACACTTACGCATAATTTCCCTAGGAGAACAGTAATTCTTGATATAAGTATAAAACTTGGGCACTGTGGTAGAACATAACTCCATTACAGATAAGATTTTATTTTGATGAATCATACAGTGTTATACAGTAATATTAACTGATGACGTTTTGAGCACAAACTATCGCTCACAATCATATCAGTTATGAGCAATAGTTTGTGCTCAAAACGTCATCAGTTAATATTACTATATAACACTGTATGATTTATCAAAATAAGCTCTTATCTATAATGGAGAACAGTAATTCGTTTGAAGGAGTAAATGCCTCATCTACTTGACACAGAGTATGACGTCAGCCTCAAAATTTCTGTGAAATTAATCGATAAACAAAGTTCACATAGATTTTAAGGAAATAAAAACCTGTCATCTTCAGTCAATAAATCTCACACGTTAACTCAAATATACCTTCGTGATAGAATTCTGTTTTCGCTTCTCTTTCATTCTTATATTTAGTCATTTCAACACGAGTCACAACTGTTTTTCTTATACACGTAAATAAATAATCTCCTCCTTAGCTTTCATCAATCTACAATAAGTGTGGTAATCAATCTACTGAAGTAAGCATATAGAACAAGTTTGGGATTTTCAACACTGATTTCAAATCAATTCTCCCATATGGTTCACAGAATCCACGTGTCACCAAAAGCATTTCTAACAACCTGCTGTAAACCTCCATCAACAGCCACCTTCAATCAATACTGAATAGCAGATGGTGGGTGAGTCAGAAAGAATTAGCCATAAGCAACTCTGGAAACTAACCAACCAAAAACCCACTGTCCAACAAAAATATACCGAGGAAAATGAACATGGATCGGACACACACTGAGGAGATAGTTGAATGAAACTGAACACCCTTTCCGTCGAGTGAGAAATGACGAGTTGGGTGTGAGTCGATGGTGACATTCTAGGAGATTGTGTGTGAGTAGGAGAGGAGAGGTTATGGGTAATTGTGGGATCAGCTGCAGAGGAGTGAATAGAACAAGATGAAACGGAGACATGCTGTTGGAGCTCTATGCTTCACTAGAAATTCAAATAAACAATAAAATAAGTGATGTTTGGTTGTCATTTTAAAGCCAGAAATCTTTATAAGTTGCACTAAAAATTCCAACATTTACTGAAAGAAATTTATAAAGACATCTGAGGAGAAAATGATGAAATATAATACATTTCACAAAGTGTATTCTTTCTAACACATTAAAATGGTCTAAAATCGCCACTGTATGAAGTTAAGCATCCAAAACTTGCTTGAAATAATTATCTGATCTTCGTTTGCTACAGCAGAAACATAAAAACACAATAAGTATCTTCATATGGTTTGTATCCTAGTTTATTCGAATTTTTTTTATTCTTTTACGTTCCCAGTGGAACATTTGTGTTCAAACTAGGGGCTATTTTTGCAGGACGGGGTTGCTAGCCTCATGCCCAACCTTCTCTCTTTACCAGTCTTACTACTGGGTTAGCGAGGTAAAGGAGTATGTTGGTCAGGGCTCGAACTCCCGACCACCTATGTCGTCGGCAAGCAATCTGCAGCTATGCGACCGACGCACAGGATATTCAATGCCTTTTCTTATTTCAGTTCATATCAAGTTGTATTAACACATTATTTTGATGCATGTCACCAACGCCCATTAGGAATTTATAACTTCAGTTATCTACATTTTTAAGACAATAACAGTCAACTGGTGTTTTAGTTATCAGCCTTTAAACTTCTAATAACACACTTTAAATAAATTGTTTATATCAGATAAATCATAAAACAAATACCGAGACCAAAGCATTCTGATATTAGCGCATGAGTGTATATATATATATATATATATATATATATATATATATATATATATGTGTGTGTTTGGTAGTAGTAGATACACAATAAAAGGAAATATTATTTAATATAACTCTAATTGTTTATGAAACTAGAGTGTTTTTTATTCATATACTTAAATAAACAGATAACAATATACTTATAAGAAAGGGTTAAGACCTATTTCGTCATGTGATATGAGTTTTAGTCACACAAAAAATACAAACTGTTCTGAAATGAAGTATGCCAGTATGAAATAGAACTTGAATTCTGATCAATATCTTTTTATATTTCTTCATTCATACCTCTATGCTGCTATGGTTGTGCTAATTATCATTTGTAGCTTAATCAGTAATATCGTTGTATAGTTAATCAAAGAAGTATGCAGACTGGTCATTTTATCTGCATATCAGATAAATATTTTTTCAACACTAAGTAGAATTAATAAGATAGCAGTAAGACATCTATGTCGAGTACTCTTGAATAGCTGTTGACAAAAGAAAATAAACCGGTCGATTTGAGACTGTAAGAATGTTAGTCGTTTTACAAACACAAAGTCAGTTAAATCATAGGCGGTTTGAAATATGCTAGGATATGCCGAAAAATAACTTTTTTCACTCAAAGGATAATGTTTATGAATACCAATAAAATTATCACCAACATCTGACACTTGCTGTCCTGCAGGGGAGACAAGTATGTGTGAGTATCTACTGTTGATCATTAGTATTGATTATATCTTGAGTAGAATATAGGGCTTCAACACCACGTCTCCATTTCATCTTGTTCTATTCACTCCTCTGCAGCTGATCCCACAATTACCCATAACCTCTCCTCTCCTACTCACACACAATCTCCTAGAATGTCACCATCGACTCACACCCAACTCGTCATTTCTCACTCGACGGAAAGGGTGTTCAGTTTCATTCAACTATCTCCTCAGTGTGTGTCCGATCCATGTTCATTTTCCTCGGTATATTTTTGTTGGACAGTGGGTTTTTGGTTGGTTAGTTTCCAGAGTTGCTTATGGCTAATTCTTTCTGACTCACCCACCATCTGCTATTCAGTATTGATTGAAGGCGGCTGTTGATGGAGGTTTACAGCAGGTTGTTAGAAATGCTTTTGGTGACACGTGGATTCTGTGAACCATATGGGAGAATCGATTTGAAATCAGTGTTGAAAATCCCAAACTTGTTCTATATACTTAGTTTGACTTTAGAGTAATGAAGGGATAAACTGATAATACCTGAAAATTCATATAGTATAGATAAAAAAAATAAAATTGTCTGTAGTATAAGAGATGGACCTGCAGTAGTACTAGTTGCACGATTTGCGTAGTTTAATTCGAAGGATTTATATGTAACTTTTATCAAAGTGATTTTAGTGGTAAAATAGAAAATTGCTTTATCTAGTAACGAATTCAGTGATTTTATCATAAAGTTACCCACTTTAGGAGAGATCCATGTAGAAGTGGGTTATTCACACTTATTGATATCTGTATGATAAATAGCTTAGCCGTCTAGCAGTAAGTGCCAAATAAAATCGAATATGACCCTGGTCAGAAATCTTCAATATTGTGTGGAATTCAGAAACTAAGCTGAGCGATGTGATGCTGCAATGCAGCCTAAGATGCAAGCAGTAAAAATCTCTTTGTTATCTAAGCTTTGCACACTTGTGTCATCTAATGAAGTTGATTTGAAATTCAGAGGCCAAATAAGTCCTGTCGATGTCACAAATACTCTTGAACAGTAGGCCACTTAAGCCAAATAGTACTTTCTACCACTTCAACGCTAACATCTAGGAGAAAGTAAATCGTAATCTCAATACAAGCTTGGTTACTGGGCTTTACTTTTATTTGACCAAAGCGGTTGCTTCTGTTGATATAAGAACAGAACTTCAGTGTTATGGTAGAGCACAATTCTATTACAGAGAAAATTTATTCGATAAAGTCTTACGATGTTATGTAGTAATATTGGCTATACAGTGAAGCCAAAAGTTGTTTGAGTACCTTGATATGATTATGAGTAATAAATTGTGCTCGAAACGTCATCAGTGAATATTACTGTATAATTCAATGGGACTTTATCAAACAAAACCTCGCCTAGATTACTAGCTTGCTAGTTTTCTAGCCGATCTCAAGCCCGGATAAAGAGGGAGGATTGGGGCGTAGTGCTGGCTTCTCCACCCCCAAAACTTAATCAAACTGCTACAGAAACTTCAACGCATAAATATATTAAAAATCACTGGATATGGAATTCCGACCAGAACAAGCTGAATTCAGGAAAGGCAAACCATGTACTGACCAAATTGAAACTCTACGCAACATCATCACAGAACAAAGCATTGAATGACAATCAAACCTCTACCTCAAATTTATAGACTTTGAGAAGGCCTTCGACAGCGCTGACCGCGAAGTAATTCGGAAACTACTCGAGTACTACGGCGTACCCCAAATATTCACCAACCTCATTCAACAGCTGTACGACAACGGCACATGTCAAGTGATCCACAACGGAAAACTCAGTGAGGCATTTGGAGTAAACACAGGAGTCAGATAAGGGTGCTGGCTTATTATCACCAATGATATTCCTAATTGTGGTGGACCGACTGGATTATGCGTCAGACAGTGGGAAACGAGAAGACAGGAATATCCTGGACCGACGTGAAGAACCTAGAAGACCTGGATTTCGCGCGTGGATGATTTATGTTTGATGTTATATAAAATCGAAGACTTACAAGCGAAAACCGACAAATCGGTCGAAGAAGCAGCAAAGACAGGACTCCATGTGAACATAGACAGGATGGAGGTTATGAAAATAACCAACCAACCAACAACAACAACAGCAACATCCAGCGTCAATCACCATCAACGGAAGAGATTTGAAAGAGGTTACTTCATTCACTTATCTAGGGAGCATTGTCTCAACTACAGGAGAAGCGAACGAGAATGTCAAATCGAGAATCGGGAAGGCGAGAACACACACATTCATCAACCTGAAACAAATATGGAAATCTTCGTCACTCAGCATCAACAATAAAATTCGATCGGATTTTCAACACAAACAATGTCAGGTGAGTCAGTTCTTCTATACGGATCAGAAACTTGGCGGGCGGGTCACAAAGAATATTTCCAACAGCCTGTTGCAGACCTTTATCAACCACTAACTGTCTTCGCTCTATACTGAAGTTCAGGTGGCCGGGCTGGAAAGAATCACCAACAAGAAACTATGGGAAGAAACAAAACAAGAACAAAGCAATCCCCAACCAACAAATATGCAGGAGAAAGTGGAGATGGATTGGACACTCACTGAGGAGGCTGGTTGGTGACATCGCGCGTCAGGCCATTGCTCGAGTGGAACCAGGCCGAAAGGGAAGCACGTGGCGAGTGGGACGTCAGTGCAAGGGTGACATGGAGGAGATCGTGTGAGGAGGAGTTGAAACAGTATGGACTAACATTGATGCCGGTAAAAAGTACAGCGCAAGACAGAAGCAAGTGGAGACGTGCAGTTGAAGCCCTATGTTCCACTAGGAACCCAAGGGAACAATAATAATTGTTATTATCAAACAAATTTTCTCTATAATGGAATTTTATTTATAATGGTTGCTTCTGTATTCTTCTCTTGTTTCAAGTTCCAACACAATATAATAAAGCATATTAGCAGTTTACTCCACTTGGTGCTTAAAGACTAGCACTACGAAATATTCATTATACAAGTTAGGTGAATGTTGATTGTAGTCATAGTATCAATCAAAAGTACAACAACTTGACAGTTGAACTCACCAGGTTTAAACAGTCAAATGCGATCTTTATTCGCCAAAAGTTAACTATGACTAACAATCTAGTGTACAAACCCGCATATGATTGCTTCATTGCATTGAATCGGTTTGACAAATTGAGAATGTTGTAACCTAATCGAACCTACGACTTAAAACCAAACTCCTTTCTATATTCGTCTGTGATCTGTTTTAGGCCTAGTGATTAGTGATACGATGTTTTCTGAAAACTAATCACATCTGTCTAAGTTTTGGATGGTTAGTTTTCACCTGATTAAGTATATTATACAATGTAATCAATACAAAATAAAATATCACATGCATATATGCTACTAGTTGTTTAAACTTTAATGAGAATGTTACATTTGTACTAAACGTGAGTTTTGAAATAAACAAATTCATATCATTCATTTGTTTGCATATTCACCTAAAATGCAATCGATCAGATTTTGATAATATTGTCACTCACAATGAACTATTCAGTATAATAGTTGTAATTTTGTTTCTCCATTATTTCATTCGTTCAAAGATCATACGGTAAACATAATGACTGAACGGAATTAGAGTTTCACAAATAACTGTTTCCATCGTCTTTTTGATACGAATACTCAATAATTATCACTAAACAAACAAGATGTCATTTTATAAAACACCCCAACACTATTCATCAAATGATCCAGGAGGGAAATTTCGTAGGATAGTCATCTGCCGAAATGAACAGATTAACACCCAATCTTAAATCGTTAGTGCTTCCTAACTTTTGTGGATTAAAGATGTGGCGCTTAAAAATCTCAGACTATTAGGAAAAAACATTGTCCAAACCACTTTGGTTTCTAACAATTTACAAGCTGATGTCAACTGATGACATGAATGAATTGTGAAATCAATCCATCAATTGTCAGTCTTGTATCTAATTGGGAGATTTTGTAAAATATAAAGTGAATCACCCAAGTTTACTCTGTCACATCCTTGTTAGTTCTCTTTAATATGGGGTATTGAAAAAGGACAACTTTAGTTCACTGAAACGAAGATAGTAAATAAGGATAACTGAAATGTAACAAATATGTTAAAGAATAAAGGAAAATCGATTATCCGAATCAGTGACTTTTGTAATTCAAATTGATTTATAATAGAACATGAAGACCAGGATTTGAAACGACTACGATTACTCCCTCACACAACAGGACGATGAAGTTGACGGGGACTGTCGTAAAACTTGTAGCAACTTATTACTTTCTCTTCAGAACTGACTTTTTATTAATGGTTGGATTACTGTTGAGATTTAGAATTCAATCCAATATTATTTGTTATTCTCGTTAGTGACTGAAGTCACCTTTTCACCTCAGCTTTGAAAAGGCCTTTAACAGTCACTTGTAAAGTAATCTGAAAACTACTTCAACACCACAGATAGCCACGAACTTACGTAAGTCTCATTCAGGAGCTGCATGACGACGCCACATGACATGTAATTGAGAACGGAAAGCACAGGCGATTTCATACAATAAATGTGCAGTTAAGAGTGACGAATAAGTTTATTGTAAACTAATATTAGTTGGAGGTCACGAGATTTAAACACAATAAACTAGTTCATATTCTTAATTCTAATTTGTTGGTACCGATTTATTGCTGACAAGAGTTTCACTGAAAGTGTTTAACACACGTAGCCGATCATATAAGGACACAAGGGGGATGCTGTAAACTAGATTACACATGGATGCTAGAGTCTAGCACTAAATGAGTAGTATGATTAACCGTGCAATTATATTTTATAACTTACGCTTCCCTGGGTATTTATCAGTAGTAATATGAAAGCTACCTATGATTTAAGAACTAATATATTAAAGTTGTTTCATATAGTGAACGATGGCAGCACTTTTCCCGATAGACCTCGCTAGTGGCTCCATTCTTCCGCTATACAGTTTAACATAATTGCTTTATTTGCTTGAGGATTGTAGAGTGTCCAGACAAATATTATATATATTCAACTTTACGAAACAACCCAACTATGTTTAACAAGTGATATCCTAAAATACAATTCAGATCTTAGAAGAAAGAGGATTCAAAAATATCTCTTTTAGATGTTCATTCAACAAGATTTATTGAAAGCCCACATGAAAAGAACTTCTACATTTGTGAATTCCTAAGTACGAAACGGGATCTGATCATATTTTCCGTGAGAGAATCCATGATACTTTCACTTTGCTTGGCAAGCTTCGTGTGAAACATATACTTATACAACTCCTGCAAATCGACAAAGTCTACCTTTGGATATAAAGACTGTTTATTCAGCTATTAGCTTTACAGTTCACTTAACTTTTATAAATCCATAGAACCAAAATATTTTACTTAACCCTGCTATTCTCTCCTTATCAAATCTCCTCAACCCACCATTAGAATTTCCATTATTACGTTGCACTAAAATCTTTTATCTATATCGTAACCTTTAATAATTGAATTTTTCTGTAATTTCTGACAAACTTTATATATTACTGCTATTTTTCGCACTACGTAATTACTTGTGAATTTAAACAAGGTATTTAAAGGACAAATACCTCAAGACTATATCATTCTATAGTGCCTTCACAAACCCGGTCGATAAAAATGGGTTATTTTATAATCAATTAATCATACCACAAAAAACGACATATTAATGACCAATCATATTTTAAATAGACCAAACACTCCTGGATAGGAAAAAGTGGTAGTCCATTGTATTCTAGATACATAATTTAGTATGAATGCGATTAATACATAGTGCCTTCATCATTTGCAATAGTCTTCAATTAGAATAGTGAGGATTAATTGAGCAGCAATCACTGGTATTGGTTGTGTAAATAGACAGTGGTAAATACTTCACTATGGTTGACGCTGGACTTATTCAGGTTAAGTGAATTCGGATTTTCTATATAATTTAATAACCCTTAGCTACATGTTGTTATGCATAACAGGGAAATTTGATTAAATTTTAGGAATTGCAAGTGGGCCTGTAGATACATTTTGGAATAAAGTCAATCGAATTTTGATTTTCTCTAGTTGGTATAGGGAGAGTAAGTATTTGGGATATTAGAAAAGACGCTGCTGACCTTCGAGCTATCAGAAGCACAATTTGTTTGCCCTTAGAAGACATTTTGATGCAGACATCGATTTTTGTTACATGGGCTGCCTTATCAATCTTCAATTTACATTCCGGTAACATGCAATCAAGTTTTCTGTATACACATAAGCTAACAAAAAAATCCCGAGGATCCCAATCAGTCAGCCAGTCAACAGCTTACTACATGGCTCAAATTAACTGTCAAAGATTTCATGGGTTGGTTTCAATTTTTGGTCTGTCCAACAATGGCTGCTTGCCAGCTCGATCCTATGTCAGCTAACATTGCCCGTCGAGGAGGGCTATGGCTAGGCATGCCTAACACATGGCCTAACCATCTCAGTCGATGTAGGTTCACAGCCTCTCCTATTGATTTCCCCTCCCTACCTAACACTCGACGCCTAACCCCAATATCACTCACCATGATATACCATCCAACGCAGGGGATAGGACGCAGATACTTATGGTCAAAGACAGCAAGCCTTTTGATGTGTGCCACTTTCAGTGGCCACCTCGTACAACCATGAAGGAGGACAGAGCGGAACGATGCTCAGTACACAGTTCTTTGACTGATAGCTCGTGGAATATCACTTCTACGCCAGAGATGGAGTAAGTTGGCAAATTCTGTACATACCTTTGGTATACGTGCTGAGATCTCGTCAACAATCAGGTCAATAAGGCTGATGGGACTTCCCAGATAAATGGAGTGTTCAACATACATGACCACTCCTTTAGCGTCATCTACATGTGACAGAATCAAATCGCATAGAAAACACTGAAAAGTGATTCTGAAGGTATTCAGGTGACTACATTTTATCAGCGTCTTCACCTAGGTGGACTATATCATCTGCATATTCTAAGTTATCAAGACTACTCGCTGGTAACAAGTACAGTCCCTAAGTCGCTGAAGTCAACTGAGTTCAGTTTCACTAGTATATCTATAATGAAATTAGACAAAAATGGGGACAAATGACATCCCTGAAATACACCATTGGTTGTAGTCACTTCAGATGACGTGAGTTCGTGTAGAGTATCTTGATCAGTGTAATGTACTTCTCGGAACTCCCTTCACGACTAGACTCTGGCATAGTATCACTTGGTAGGTGGAGTCGAATTGCGCCTTCAGGTCAAGATATATGTCGATTGTTGCACTCCGCCAAGTATCCCTGTGTTCTAGAATCTGTTGAATTGTGAGGATACGATCAATACACTCTCGTCCTGGTCTAAAGCCTGCCTGGTTTTCTCGTGTTTGTCTCTCCTGAACACCACTTAATCTGTGCATGATTATTGAGCCTAACACTTTAGATGCCATATTATCGAAGCTAATCCCTCTATGATTATCACAAGAAGACTTGTCTTCCTTCTTGCATACTGGGATAATCAATGACTTACGCCAATCTAACTAGACTTTCTCTGAGATTATAAAAAGACATCGACAGGTAACGCAGTCCTTCCTTCTTCTTACGGATCCAATCAAACAAACAGCATACATACGACTATCCACTGGGATCCTCACCTGGGAGTCTTCACGAAGTAACCGAAGAATCTTCCGAAACCTGTTAGAAATTTGAAGATTCATCCCTTTGGCCAGGAGGGGTTAATTGAATAACCACACTTGGGCCTTGTAAGCAAGTCTCCGAAACGCAACATGCATCCATCGCTGCAGATACCAGAGTTCTCGTTAGTGATGCTTTTTGTCCGATTTTTGAAGGAATCCTATTGTTAAATGTTCCAAGATGAACTTATCAGTGTGATTTTAACAGACTATTGGTGGTGTTTTTGCGGCTATCGCTGAAAGAGGGAAGAGAAGATTCGTAATCTGTATGTGAAATAGTATTAGCAGTAAGAGAAAAGAAAGATGATGGTAACGTTGATGAAGGTGAGTGATGATCAAGAAAGCCTAATATGTTTTTGGAAGTGTGTGGGCTGTTGTTACTTCCCGGCTGCCTACACCTTGGAAGTTGATTGATTCTTGGGGTACCTGAAACAGAAATAGAATTATTATTGCGTAACAATGGAGACAAGGGAACACCTGCTTGAGGCCAGTCAGTTTCCGCACTAGTAACTTACTGCCTGCTACAGACCACAGTAGGGTAAGTCGAGATGTACGATTTTTGGAGTCGACGTTTTCTCGTGCACTCTTTCCAGAGTGGAGGGGCAGAAAACCTGGCATACTGAAAACACCATACAGTCTATAGACCCCAGCAGAGTGTAAGCGTCTGACACTATGCCAGTAACTGCTTCTGATCTATTTGCCATGCTAATAATCTTTCCCTTCTGGTATGGCCTGCAGGAACATTTGTGGTAACCAGTGTAACACGTTGGATCAATACGATATTCAAGCCCGACCACCACTTCACTATAACAGCTATCGATCGGGCAAGACACAATCTCCGGTACATACCTGATTTTTTCGATTCAACCAAGAACGTTGTTCCAGTAGGTAAAAGATCTCTGTTTCTATAGTACAGTCACCGATGACACTTCCAGTACTTGTGATGCAAATTCGGATCTTAATAATGTTTTCTGAATCTTTAATAATGTCCACCTAAACATCAACGTCACGTTAGATGCAGTACAGGACTCAACTCTCCATTTCCTTGACGTTCACTTCCTAAGAAGAAACAGCGACTAACCACCATCTATATACAAAATGATTACATGGAACGGACATTTTATTGACTTTCAAATTTCCGTTATTTCTAAGTGGAAGGGTAATTTCATTCATTCACTTTTCTCTAAGACCCGGAAAATATGCATTGAGGAATCAGTTAACAATATCCAAAGATTCCAGATGGAAAATGGCGTACCACCTGGATCCATAGATAAAAACATAGCTGAACAGGTCCAGGCGGTGGACTAAAAGATTTTACTGCAGAATGCCTAATTCGGTAGTGATAATGAGACAGAATTTGTGCGAAAACGACTTTTAAAATCCTTCTAGTAAAACATAGAATGTTGACAGCCTACAAATAACATTCTGTTTCAACAAACTACTGGGCCAGTACATGGAGGAAAAACCACAGAATCGCGCCACATCAAGATGCATAAATTGGGTAACTTGCTCTTATGTATCTGTGCACACTGGCTGTTCCATGCGTTGACTTAAATAAGGCCCGTGTGAGCACTCCCCAACCTGGCTAGCAAAGGGAGAAAGGAAGTTTCGTTAGTCCAATAACAGAAGAACTTGTGAACTCAGAACGCTTAGCTCCACTTGGGAACTCCTTAAAAGTGTTACACAAGAGCAGATATGTGTCTCAGAGGGAGCGACATCAAGACATCAGGAGAGATCTATAACACAGGCATAGCAAATCCTTAGCTTTCAGAGTTTGGCCTTCACAGACGCAGAGCAATACTGAGCAATTCAAACAGTTGTTATTTCTCACTAAAATAATCAGAATGGCGTCGCTAGAAATGGAACCAGAGGTGGCTCAGGCTCGTGTATGCTACTCGAGCTTTGGTCATACGATCAGAAATTTCATCTGTCATGTTTTTGCCAATATTCAAACACTAGACAAGAAAATACTATTGAGAAACTCATAAAATCAGGAAAAATTACAAAATAATATAAGTGGTGAACGAAAACTCAGGGTTCTGTTTCACTCCAATTTTAAGCTAAGTTCAAGTTACACAAACAAAACATCTTTCTACAACCAGTCGTTTCGCTGCCAGGATCTCTGACTTAAAGTCTATCTAAAAACTCATCAGGAAACTATAGTAAATAACAGAATCCTGCAGACAATCTATCATGTCACCAACCTAATTTTTATAAGACATCAAAAGCATTCAAACAGACAGTAGTGAAATCAATAAGTCCTTGGGTGTTACAGCATTTCAGAAATAAACTGACCACAGAATCTACGCAACAACCACTCCATAATGACAGTCTCCTCCTTGATAATACAAAAATATCATATTTAGGTTGGATAAGGTTCATAGATATGTAACATATTTTCAATTCGGTGGTCAGATACAAGGGGATAAAAAGAACACCAATTAGATCACTCGTGTTAAAGCTAGTTGTATAGGCTGTTACGCAAACACTGAGAACAATAGTTCTACCAATAAACAATCACTAGAACTGGATACTTTAGATGAATAGCACAGTCAAATTTAGAAAAAAAATTCGGAAAACATTTATCAGTTGATCATCAACATGACTGAAGAGAAGAAGAATCGGACAACAAATTTCTCCCTGATGCTTTAGTCAAGAGGTCGAGAAACACAAGTACGCAAGAAGTCATCCCACACAGCCAAAATACTGAACTACAACAGCAACAATAACAGGGCATAGAAAGGAACTGTGTACAGAGATTATCTGAAAAAAAGCAAAAACAAACTGAAGAACGCCAGTCTACAGGAGAAGAGGAAAGAAATACTTGTCTTCAAGAAAATTTCATACCATATAAACCTCATCAAAAAATGCTTACATTGGAATCGTACTACAATTAAGAAGCCATTCTCAGAAAGTACAGGAAATTTCATCCTACCATATCTGACGAATATTTCTGAAAAACAGTCTAAAATACTGAAACCATTGGGAATAGATATCACAAGTAAAGCAATACCATCCCTTCATCTAATATTATGCAGAACAGAATACACAACAATAAAGAAGAAAAGAGCAGTACCAACTACAGAATAAGCTGCACCGACATTGAAAGTCCCTAAATTAATCTAAATTGGTGTAGCCATCGATTCCGAGTCCAAGAACCAAACTTAAGCGTCAAAAGAAGGAATGCTTAGTGTTTCATATCACTGCATGTAGACAAATAAAGTGACAATTTTGGCTGGAAAAATTAAAAATCTGAACAGCAAAAATAGTATAAATAACTGAGAATATCTAAATTCATTTACAAGTGAACATATTGCTCAGAAGGTTATCGAAGGGTTTTAAAATAAACCACACAACACGAAAGACAGATACGAACAAATTACTTATTCAAACGGTGCATCTGCGAAGTCAGGTGGAGGTATAACCTGGCGCGGGAAGTGACACAGACTCCTGTATACCGTTCTGGATTTAGTTATACGACATGAAATTCTATCTGTCATACCACAGATACATGGACTTATTGATCACTTCTGACGTTTCCCTCTCAAAGGTAGGTGCAGTGACGTGCCCATGTTAGTGTTGTAACAGTATTTTTCATTTTGATGGTACAAAATACATACCATACCTACAGACCCTAACTACCAGTTGATCACTCGCCATTCAAGTAGACTGGTGCGTCAGTGGCACAGTGGTTAGGACTCTCACCGACCATGTGGTCCGATCCCCTGCCGACGCACACCTGATATCTATGGTCGGCCTGTAAAATTTGGGCTACCGATATCACATGCTGAAAATTCCATACCTGTAACAAAAAATACGATGTGGAATCAAGCTGTAATCAAAATTAAATAAAATAAATAAATATGCAGTTGTCCAATAAAATCACATTCCCTTCAAAATCATTATCGGGTAGGTTTCCTCTACACTACAACCACGTACACACTCAAGAGCGATCTTCAGAATATAGTCAGTGGCTGAAAAGAGGGAATTAGCGAGGTCTACCAACCTTTTATAACTCCACTATCAGCTGACAAACATTGGTGACAGGAAGTTTTATGTCCTATATCTATCAAAGAATGTTTGCAAATACCTCCCAAAATGTTGATGAACTTATCAAGGAGAACCCTGTGTTCAGCAGGCGGATTCAAATAACAGTCCTGTTCAACGAAAAGACAACTTGGATATCAGGAAATACAAGGATTGTTGACCCGCAATACGTGTGATGGTTTTGTAATAACTACAGGAGGGTGAAAATATGACTGTTGCAAATACCTGAACAAAACTCAATCTCATCTGCAAAATGAGTTTGCAATCAGTCTTAGAAAGCCTCCTGAGCACGAGAGTGATCGATATTTTGAAAGTGATTGGTAATACTCTGATGATTAGCACATCTTCCAAGTAGACGCATTTTAAAATGGACACCATGATCTCCTAATCCCATCTCGATCGGAAAGTCAGCCTTCCATGACTCTACAGATATTACCAATAACAAAACTTATCATTGTGTGTAAACTATTGAAATATAATTATACTTTATTTGTTCTACAGATAAGCTACTCAGTCTCCTTTAATACAATATCACCAATATCTTTACATAGAGTTGGAGTGAGTTATCTAGGCCGAGTGCTCTACAGGAATTGAATGCTTAAAATTCCTTTCAAACCTCCACATTGATAGATTAATGAGTGTTAACCTACTATGGAACACTATGATTAAGAATACTGAAACCCAGTGCTGTAAGCTGCGTAAATTATTTTTTCAGGGTGCCCTGATCAGCGTTCATCATATGTTTACAGGTTATTAGCCAGTGCATCACCTACACCACAGACAGTCTCGTGGGTAGTATGGCTCCTATCACGTGTTGCTCAGATTAGTTTGAGCACATATCGACTTTTTCTTAATGCAGTTCCCGCTTTCACAGAACGCCTCCATTGTGACACTAAACTTCTCAGCTTTTACAAATGCAAGGATTCATTTTGTGCGTTACGTAATTTATTATACTTACTGTTCACCGGTATGAACCAAAACGGGTCGACAATTTGAACCTAGCATCTGTCACTGAGACGTTTCAGGTGGAAAGCGATTTTATTCACTACCTTTACGGTATCTCGTATGTGGATCCAGTGTTCTATTGTTCTTCATGCAATATCAGTCACCTGCCTTGAACCTGACTCGGTATGATGTTTGGCTGAGGTGGTGAAATAAACTTGATTGTATCAACTTGCTTATGATCACCAAAAAATCTCATTAACAGCTGTTGACTGAGAACAGTGACGACAGCTGGTTGTTTGCCTTCATTCTGTGTTGGTGCATAAAGCTCCCAGGAAGTTAACATGTTTCTCATGAACACCTCTCTCACACAGGTAATCCCAAAGAACAGCTCTGCCCAACGAATCGATGGTAGCTTTTATATCAAGAAATACAACAGTCGTCGACGTTAAATACGTGTAACCGTCTTCTAACAGTAGACGAAGGACGAAAACATAACCAATGTATTCACGAACTGAATGAGATCCAGTCTTCATTTTTTCCAGTCGATTTCTCACTCATTTTTATGACTTCATTTTATGTTTGCCTGAGGTGGTGAGTGCAACAAATTTGCGAATATCGCCCTGTTTACGGTGACATTTATGAATACCAACAGATAGCGATAACAGCTTGGAACACACGAAAGCATTACTAGAGTTTAAACAGACATTGCAAAATGGAACGGCAGCCCTATGTAGATTCACCCCATCAATAGCTGATAGTAATTTTATCCATGTGAGTTCGTGCTTCAATGTCAGAGAAACAGTGACAGGTAGCACCATAGTGATGGTGGTTCTGAAAGCTGGTGCTGCTTAGAAACAAGTTGTGGTCTACACAAAGCTTCAGAAAATGGTTCTCATTATCTGGTCTGTTACAGTGTGCTCATCACTGATCATCCAGATGAATCTTTTCTGAGCCTAGACACTATCTGTGCATGTTAGCTCCCAGCTAGCACTACCACATCAGTCAAGCACTAACGGTTTCCAAGGTCTCCAAATCGATGGTGAAACTCATCCTTAATTTCATTCACACTGAAATCCGCTGTTACACACACACTAATAACAAAATGACAATGCTTCTTCAATAAGTTGCTCTTTACTCTGATATAACTTCCTAGCTTAACATCTGATAATCGACTGTTAGTTAGGACCCTACCAAGTGTAACAACAGAAGACAAGGGCCAGGCAACAGATCGTTTTATTATGAAAATCAACACGTATTTATACATATTTCAACTACATTATTATAGACAAGCGCAGTCATCTGATTGGTTGTTTAGGTAGACAAACGCAGGCCTCTGATTGGTTGTTTCGGGATTCCTTGACAAATAGAGTTCTCTCTGCGAATCACATTTTGCCACGTTAACTTTGCTGTGATTGGTTGTTGACTCAGCCTTGTTCATATTTTCTCACGGCCCATATTAGTGACCTAGACCTTAACGTAGATTAGTGCCAACCAATCGGCTAGCAGCCTGCTCTCACCACACTCGTCCCCCCGTCAAATACGTGCGACTGAAGTCGGCTTGATCTACTTGGTGCAGGCGTCATCGTTGGCTTGTCTCGCTGTATCTGTTTCTGGAGCTCGCTGACGTTCACGCGCCTCTCATTGTTCGCCATTGCGACTGTGTCTGCGTAACCCCATCTCGAAGTGACCATATATGTTCCTTCCCACTTTGGAAACTGTTTGCCTGACCCTGTCGAACATTCGTCCATACTTCGGCCGACACCTTCATATGCTGCTTTCGCCCGACCTCCCAGCAGCGTCTCAAGTAGCAGCTCCATCGCTGGCAGATCTTGAACGCCACTCAACTGCGCAGAAGCCTTGAAGTCCTGCCCGAAGATCCATATGTCTCCATCAAAAACTGCAGGGTATAGGCTTTTCATTTGTCGGCTGGCAGCGACACCAAATGTAACAACAGAAGACAAGGGCCAGGCAACAGATCGTTTTATTATGAAAATCAACACGTATTTATACATATTTCAACTACATTATTATAGACAAGCGCAGTCATCTGATTGGTTGTTTAGGTAGACAAACGCAGGCCTCTGATTGGTTGTTTCGGGATTCCTTGACAAATCGAGTTCTCTCTGCGAATCACATTTTGCCACGTTAACTTTGCTGTGATTGGTTGTTGACTCAGCCTTGTTCATATTTTCTCACGGCCCATATTAGTGACCTAGACCTTAACGTAGATTAGTGCCAACCAATCGGCTAGCAGCCTGCTCTCACCACACAAGCATTAGTGCTCTGGATATAAGGCGTACAGAGACCACATGATCAGCTGAATCGTACAGTGATGCTATAGAGTCCCTGCTTATGTGCACATGAGGCGTACTATTTGAGCTAACATATGGAGAACGTATTCGAGGCACTTTACCAGGATGTTGTACGCTGATTTCTGAGATCCAACATAAACACTTAGCAAGAAGTTGCAGAGTTATTGACGGACCTTTCTAATGTCAGACTGACATCAAAGTGTGAATTTTGTAGGTTAAAAGCAGGTGGTTCACCCTATTAGGCCACTACATATGGGAGATATAATGCAGACACCTATGATCAAAGACAACTAGCCTTTCGATGTCTCCCACTTTCAGTGGTCATGTCTCAAATCCAGACAGGAAGGAGGACGGAGAGGGTCACTCAGCAGTAACACACACCCTTTGGTCGAGAGCCAGCTGGATATCACCTCAACGCCAGAAAGCGTAAACTGGCATATGTGAAACGAGCCTTCTGTATATATGCTGAGATTTCGTCAGCGAACAACCCTCTTGCGTTGTCTGATGCAACTTCCCAAATAAGTGAAGTGGTCAATACGCCCTACCACATCACTCCCTATTTCTAGACTAGGAGCCAATCTAGTCCAGTCCTGTAGCGTCATGTTATATTTAGCGGGAGAGAACCACATGCCAAACATCCGCAGATTGTAGCTCAAGGTGTTCAGAAGACTATGCATTTTGTCAGCGACTTCACGTAGGAGGACTATATCATCTGCATACCTCGAGTCAACGAAATTATTCCCTGGTGGTAACAGGTCAATCCCTTAGTCACTGAAGCCAGTCAGGGTTAAGTCCATTAGTACATCTATCATGAAACCAAACAGAAGTGAGGAAAGTGGGCATCCCTCACGGACACCACTAGTTGTCACCACTTTAGTTGACAACTCTCCGTATGCTCTCACCTGGCTGACTGCATGATTTCGAGTACAGTGCCTTGATCAGTATGATGTATTTACTCGGCATTCCCTTTACAACCGAGTATCGCCATAGTATATCTTGGTTGACAGAATCGAATGCCGCCTTTACATCAAGAAATATTTTTTTATTACAGCTTGATTTCACACCGTATTTTTGGTACAGGTATGGAATTTTCAGTCTCTGATATCGGTAGCCCAAATTTTGCAGGCCGACCATAGATATCAGATGTGCGTCGGCAGAGGATCGAACTCCGGACCATGTGCATGATCGATGAGAGTCCTAACCGCTGTGCCACCGACGCACAGATTGTTGGACACTGGCAAGTATGTCTATTGAAAGATGAATATATGATCAACACACCCTCTTCCTTGTCTAAAGCCCACCTGGTTCTCGCGTGTTTGTTTCCCCCGAGCATAGTTTACTCTACACATAATTATTGAGCTTAGAACTTTCGATACCATATTGGTCAAGCTAATCCCCCTGTAATTATCACAGGAAAACTTGTCTCCCTTCCTATATACCGGGATAATTAATAACTCAAACAGCCCAACGAAACTATCTTTGATTCCCAGACGCTGCCTAATACCTTAGGCAGTAGACTATCCTCATCGTCCTCAAACATCTCTGAAGTCATTTCATCAGGCATCGATGCTTCGCCTTGTTTCACAATAGTGACAGCTTTTATAACCTCAGTTAGAGACGGTGTTTACAACCCATTCAGAGAGATGCTGGACAAGTTGAGCGTGGCTGTGGACCAATTAAATTGCTCCTCAGTGTTATTTACAACATTCCAGCCGTCTATCCTGGGAGCTAATTACGGTGCCATTTTTCTCAGAGGTTGTTTCACTTATCGTTTGCCTTTTACCACCTGTTTCCCTGATAAGTCTAAATAGTTGTATGGTGTTACCAATCGCTGATGCCTTTTCCATCTCTTTCGCTTTTGTCATCCATCACTGTTCACGGTCGTTACGAAGACTTCTCGTTAGTTTGCGCTTGAGCAGCTTTCGCTCCTCATCAGATTCGGAGCTCGCCAGAATCACTCTTCTTGAGTCAATCAGTTCGGATGAGGTGGTAGAAATCCGACGGCTCTTACTAACTTTTGGTTTCAGGTTATTAACAACTTTTATAGCTGTGTCTACAGCTAACTGTATGTTGTGCTAGGCTCCCTCAGGAGGAGTCTTCCTGTCAACCTCAGATACTCGTTTCGCCATTTCTTCCTTAAATAGGGACTCGGTGTCCTGATCAGGTTGGGGGCTAAACTGCTCCACTCCCAAGTCTCCTATGTCCATTTGATCGTAAGAATAAACATGCGGAAACCAGGCTGTGATCGGAGTCTGCACACGTGTTCCAGAAGGAGCGGCAGTCTTTCACTGACCCTCACCAACGATCCCCTATCGCTATGTGGTCCTGAGTCCAGCAATGATTTGGTGGTGGAGGTCGCTATGTTAGACAGTGTCTCTCTTGACGCCTAAAGTTAGTGCTGACTAGGAACAGAAGATTATCTGAACAGAACTGTAGAAGACAATGACAGCTGTCGGTCCGTCGCCAGGGAACTCTGTAAGTACCACCTATATACCTCTCGGTCTAGCACAACTTCCCTACTTGGGCACTGAAGTCGCCTGCTAAAACTGTATCTGAGCGTTTCGCTTTTTGCAGCAAACTAGACAGTTTCTGGTGAAAATCATCCTTTGCTTCTTCCGAACTGCAGACGGCTGGGGCTTAAGCGGAGACTAAGAAAAGACAACGACGGGTAACGCCGTCTTTCCTTCTTCTAACGGACCCGTTCAGGTGGACCGCACACATACGAAAACCTACTGGGATCCAGTCAAGAAGTGATTTTTCTGCCCTAACACTCAATACTATCCTTACACCTGTGAGTCCTCGCGAACTAGCTGAGGAATCTCCCGACTCCCTTAAGGTGAATTTTAGAGACTCACATTGTTGGCCGTGTGAGGTCAAGTGAATAACCACACTCGGGTCTTGCATGTGTGTCTCTGAAATACAACATGCATCCATGGCTCGAGATGCCAGAGTTCTCACTAGTGATGTCTGTTGTCCGATTTGCCAGAGTCCTGACGCTGAATGCTCCTACATTCCAGCCAGTGCAGCTTGTTGGGTCATTGCGATTTGCAAGCCCAACCACCACGTCAAGGTAGCACCTATCGGTCGGGTATTTCGTGTGGGGAGTGACATACTGTCAGGTCGCCAACACGATCGTCTTGACAAAAAATACCTGAGAATTCGTCTTTACGTCCTATCCATAATGTGCTGGTCAGATCAAAACATACCAACCAACGAAAATATCTGACGTTTTGTTGATAACATGTAGGTGGCTTGAACGGGGTACTCGACCTATACCGGCTTGGTAACATAATTCAAGAGTTCACAGTAGCGCAGAAGCACTGACTCTCCATTACCTTCGAAATTTTGGAAATCACTAATCTTCCTCTAATATTACTAAATAACCTACATGAAGTAAATAGCTGGCAACTTCCCACACTGATACATACAGCGTAAACATTAAAGGCACTTTCAGTCAAACATTTACATGAAACCTGTCATCGCGATTTTAAAATACTAACTGGTTCTTGCTAATTTTCACTTTATTACAATTGAAAACCAGGATAACATGATATTTGTTTCAATCGAATATTATAGGCAGCTTAATAAGATTTACATTCATCATGTTACAAAGAGGCAGAAAAATAATCAGACATTTTCATCAAAGATATAAAAGATCTTGTATATGAGGTGGAGTAAAGGAGTTTGTGATAAAATACACAAACAAAACTGATAATCCACATGTGTACATATGATTTTAAGCAAATCATAATCTACATGGTGTATGGGAATGGTGAATCAACGAGTGTTGATCATCAAATACATGAACATAAATCAGTTGTAAAAGTTGATCATATTTGAATAAAACTGAGTTCTACCACTATCAAGTGAAACGAATCAAGTGGTATTCGTGAATAAATTGTCTCATGAATCACCGCTTTAATCATGTAGTCAAAAGTAATACGGTTTAGTTTTTAGGTCCAAAACTGATAATAAACCTCAGACACATTAAATTTGTTGATAATCACCACCGTTACCACGAATTCGATGACGCTGACTGGTAACAATAAATATAACCAAAGCAATTACAATCATCACCGCTAGTGAAATTCCGATGATAGTCGGAACGAGTTTATTTAGTCCACTATCGAGTGCACATTCAACCACTAAAGTAAAGCAAAGAAAAAGGCATAAGAGGAAAACAATGACTATTTACTCACGTGATAATGTTACACAGTAAATAAATAGGTTCCTATTGTTAAAATTAAAACACGACGTATAAGCGAACAATACTGTTTTTAACTAGATCTTTCTCAGGATTCGCTCTAACGTTCATAGCTCTATATATAGAGATATTTTACTGATGACGGTGAATGTGTGAATCAAAAATAAGTGTTGAATGTTATAAATAATAGCAATAACAGTGATAAACAGGTCAGTGATAATGAAAGTACAAGTAGTTGACGCAGATGGTCATAAGAATAATGATGATATCATGACAATATAAACAATTCAATAACTAGACTAAATCAAAATCGTATGACACCAAAATGTTGAGTAATACTAATACTTACTTACTTTACTTCGGCTATCTCCTACGGGAGGATGAACCGGCTTCATGAACATCTCGAATGTTTGTATGAGAGTTGATGAAGTTTCATGGGAATTGGGTACGAGTGATGTCCCCAGCATCGCTCGGCCTTTTGTTTGAGAGTGCAGCTCTAGCCTTTACACAGCCAAGTGTGACCTACAAGGCAGTAGGAGTGGAGTAGGGAGTCCACTATCCATTGGCAGCCGGTGACCGGAGTCCGGTTCATACGCCTTTTTGAATGGGGCAAGACATCCAGGGCATCCAATAAGCTCTTTGTCCATACGTCTGCCGGTGAACTCCGGTGAGCTTCATACGCCAGTCGTTGGAGGTTTGGAATCAGGGTTTAGCCATCTCCCCTAGACTGTCATCCAATGGACAGTCAACCCGGTGAAGAGCGCCGGGCATCCGCTTTTGCCCTCTGACTTCGGTGAAAAACACCTCCGCCACGTGAAGGCAGTGAGTAGGACTTCCTCAGGAGAGGCTATGTAAGATGCACGGTCATATGGGAGCATTTCAAGAGGTGTACGGAGGGGTGGCTAGCCCGCAGCGCAAGACACCCACCCCCGACCATCCTGAGGCTTTGGAGGCTTTTAAAGGGATGATCCGAAGACCTCCCCACTAGCAAAAACTACGCGTCCGAGCGAGCCCAATTAGGGATCGTCGCAGGCTTCAACACGCCGAAGTGCAAAGGCGAGCCTCCACCTGGGGCCAGGGCATTCCTGATCACCCTGGTCCCGGCGCCGAGTAAGTGGATAGATAATAACATTTGACATGTGAAACAAGTAAAGAATAAGACAGGTTGAGATGTTTTACTTCATTTATCAGATCTATCTTGGTCGAGGGAGAGAGAAAGCAGAACAATTTAATCACCAAACCGGTTGTTATACGCTGCAGCCCTAAA
Source organism: Trichobilharzia regenti (assembly GCA_944472135.2). Lineage (NCBI taxonomy): Eukaryota > Metazoa > Platyhelminthes > Trematoda > Strigeidida > Schistosomatidae > Trichobilharzia > Trichobilharzia regenti. The sequence continues at coordinate 87,523,062 of OX235270.1, read as the reverse complement.
AAACCAAAGTCTGTCACAGTACACCATAATCGGTTTCAGGCCTATGTAGAAGTTGAAAATTACACAGAAGTGGAATAGTGAAAGACAACATACAAATTGAGTATAGTTACTTCCAATTCAAGTAAGTGAATAAACTAGCCCATCAAATGAGGTTATATGTCACCACTATCTTCGACTAGGTAGTTACACAGTGGAACGTCTTTCAATACGAAACACAAAGCATAGTTTACATCGACACAATCTGTTACCATACCTAAATGGAGTACATAGTCCTGATGCACTTTCTCCAACACACCTGGCCTGAATTTACCCAACTGCCAAAATAGAGATGAAAATCTAGGACTGTTGGCATGGTGAACAGGATTGTCTGTCTAAAAAATCACAAGATAACCAACCACAGACAAAAACATTAACAGCAACACTATAGAGGATCTAAATAAACTTACTTATGCCATTAAATTCTGGCTTTGCTCCGTTTCGAAATGCCTCAACTTTCAACTGAGAAACAGCTAGATTGATAGTTACTGGACTTGGATAGGAAGAGTTCAGCACTAAGTTTTGTTCAGCCTTGCAAGAATAGAAGGAACCAACTGGGCAAGAAATAAGTGATTGATTACTTGATGCATTTCTCAAGCCTGCATGCATAAATAAGTCAAAACAAAAACATATGAATAGTGCAATTATTATACTATCAAGGGGATACAGAGAATCAAGATATGGGATAAGCGATATAGATAACTTTCGAGGAGTTAGAGGACTGAGGATTTCCGATAAACATCAATAAACCTAATGGTGCTTGCTATGAGGTAAACATGCTGCCAAAGGAATCGAAACTTTTTCCGCTGACGTAACATCTCTGTGTATGACTTTGGGGATTTTCTGTGATTTACCTGGGTTAACTGCATCAAATAAACGGTTGTAGATCCTATTTCTTCTAACTTATGACAGAAGACACTTTATTTGCTGCAGGTCCATTCCAGTGAAGTCACAAACAAAATATGATTTCACTTAGGTTAACAAATAGTTGGTAACTTAGTAGATAGGTTGTATTATTTAAAAAATGTAAAAAACCTTAAGCCGTTATGATTTTTCTATATGGAAAAACGGTAAGTCAAATAACTAATATGTGACTCACTGACTTAGACAATCAGCCGATGAGTCATGGGTGACAGTCCCGCCCCCCCAATTCCAGTTTGGGCAGCTAAGTAGTACCATCACACACACACACACTCAATAAATGTGGATCTTCGCCTGCTATATACAAAGTCTGTTCCAGGTACGCGAGTTCAAAAAGACCATTCGACATATTTGAAGTGTGATATTATAAAAGCGGTTACGAAAAAAAGAAGGTAAATTTTGACTTGAGGAGAGTCCAATATTGAGTTTTGATCTGATCAGCTCCACCCAATTGGCATATTTCTCTCAAAGGACATGGATAAACATTCAAATTACTCAGTACTTCAAATTGTTTCGCGTCGATTAACCACTACGATTTCCCTCGCTTAACAAACAAGTCCATGTTAACCAATCCAGTTTTTTCAACAACAAAAATGCAATTAAAATATTTGCAGACTGTTGTATTAAGCAATCAGTAGCAACAATTAAGAAAAGGTGGAATACAACAATTGACATTTCAAAATGCTATGTGTGGTGAGAGCACATACTGTGCCTGAAAGTCAAATGATCAGACAGCTTCTAAATTCACTGAAACATATAGTCCAGAATAATTGTTTCACTTGAATATTTCTGTGTAAACAACCCAAGTACAACGGTCTGAAGGATTTGATAAGTGCTCACATTGAAACCATGAAATAGTAGAATGATTAAGAAATTTTAAGAAGGTAAACAGCCTTAAAAGTAAAGATATATCATGAATATGTGTGCTAACAGAGAGCACTACTAACCTGGCAAATTAACCAGTTCGAAATGTAGACTGATCTCATTGAGATTATAATTACTTTTATCATGTTGCGAGAAATTAAATACAAGGCTCCAGTCAGCAACTGTATTATTTTGCGTCCAAGTTAACTGCAGAGTTTCTTTCCTTTCACTACACAAGCCTGTTGAGTTAAATTTGCCACGGTTTGCAGAATTAATCAAAACATGAATCGGTGGGTGTGAAGCCTGTAAATATCGGTGAGCAGAAAAGAATCTTTGAAAATAGACTGAAAAAGCGAAATAGGTAGGTTAAAATTGACCAAACTGTCCTTAGAAAATCAAAAATTCAATATTCCGTCAAACCCATATGATGTGACAAGATCTTTTGTAATGAATTCCAATGGGTTAGCCGCAGGTTGAACCAGTAGACATACTAAAAGACAACAGGCTACACTGATTATTTACCATTCGAAAAAAAAATTCAGTGTTACATCTACCATTAGTTTTACAAAAAAAAACAATGAAAAAGTTATAAAACATCATATGACCAGGTACCAGACAATTTAAAAGTAGAAGGAGAAGTTCCTGAAGTTCTCTTAACTATCTAAATCAAGTTGCTGGAAAGAGGAAAGAAAATATACATGCTGAATTATTACAAAGCCAGGCAAGTAAAACCCCTGAGATGCGATTTTGTTCAAACCCTGGCCGGTATGTTTATAATTTTCCCGATGTTGTCCTTGACGAGATAGATTTGCAAATAATATCTCTTTGCTCTGAGTTTTGTGTTAATCGTGTTAAAATTAGTAAAAATGGATATGCCAATTCAGTTTCAAAACCTCTATATGCAGATCTTCATCAATTGAGCCAACTGAAAGACTCAAATAGACTTTTGTCGATTGTTGCTATAAATATATGAATAGCAAACGGAAATCAAATAGTATACTGACCAAAAAACATAGGGAAGCCTTAAATAAGCTGTGGAGAAATGAGAATTTAATAATTACTAAACCAGATAAAGGTTCTGCAATGGTAATTACGAATAAGACGGAATACATAGACTTTCCTGCTTCGAAGCAAGAAAGTTATGTGAGTACCTTGATTTGATTACGAGCAATAAATTGTGCTCGGAACGTCATCAGTAATCATAACTGCGTAAAACTGTGGCTTTCAAAGTAAAATTTTATCCATAATGACATTATACTCTACCACCGTGCTCAAGTTTTATCCTTGTATCAAATTTTATCTTTAACTAATTGAGACTTAAACAACTGCATATAATCTCAGAAGGTTTGAGTTGAAGACATGAAAAGGTTGACTGCTTTCGATCATATATGTCTGTGATCTCTTTCTCACGTTAGGTGGTATAATAAGGTAAGTAATGTTGACGTTAGGCGTAGAGTGTTGGGCAAAGAGGGAAAATCAATCGACGAGGCTATAAAGTTACATAGATTGAAATAGCTAGGTGACGTGCTGCGCATGCCCAACCATCGCCTCCCCGACGGGCATTACTAGCTGATAAAGGTGCAGGTTGGAAAAGAGTAAGTGGTGGCCAAACAAAAACACGGCCTCATCAATCCATGAAATCCTTGACAGTTAGACTGAGTCAGGTAGGGAGATGCAGACTCCCGGGTTGGGGCCCTCGGGACTCTAAGAATCAATGGCTGGAGGCAATAGGTGACATGGCTCAAAATCGTTGTCAATGGCCAGCGCAGATGTATTCAGTCTCTGTAATCTTTCATATTCCTTTCTACCATTACCCATTCTGTTTCACTCTTATACTTGACAGAATGTATTGATTCTCTTCACTCATCTTCTTGTCTACCTCTTTGTGCTATTTGGAACGTGGCAACTCGAACTGCTGCACTTCGGTGCCAAGTTCTATGTTGAATCCAGACAGACAGATGAAATGATTAAGTGAAACACAGACACAGATATTTCTCCATCTTCCATGAAGAGACTTGTTCTAAGATGTACGATGAGTGTTCATTTCTTGTTTGACAAAGAATACGGTAGACAAACTGGTGGTATGGGTATGGGTTCATCATTGAGTCCAATCCTAGCTATTTTTCTTCTCTAAGTTACAAAGTGGACCATTGAAAAGGAGTAATTAAAAAAATGGAATTCTACTGTTGATCTACTGACAAAACATTACTGATTGTGAAAAACGAGAATAAAGCAACGGACATTCTCAACAAGTTCACTGATGCTCATTCAACAATAAATTTTACCATTGAGAAAGAAAGGAAAGTATTTCATTCATAGACGTCTTTCGGACCAGGAAAGAGGATGGTACATTCGGAAGGAGTGTACATAGGAAACTCACAACGATAGGTCAACACATCCATTTTTTCAATTTTATACCTTTGAATTTTGGATACAGGTTGGTACAATCCTTGGTTCAGAGAGATGGAATAATCTACCTAAACAACTCACTCAGCAAGGAGCTAAAGCTTATCACAGAATTACTTTAAAAAAACGGTTATCCCGATAAGTTCGTTGGTGAAAATATATGTTTAGCACCAAGGGAAATCGGCGTGGTAACAGCTCAGAAATGCCCCTGTTCACAGAACTAAAGTTTCTTAATGAAATAGTAACACAGTGCTTAAAGATTGACGTTAAAAGAGTGCATCAGAAGTACACTGTATCTTCATAACCACTCCGGACTTAACATTAAAGAAATATGGACAAACTACCTAGATTCACCTGTCTACCAGTTCGACTGCTCGTACGGAGCTAGTTACCTTGGGCATACATTTAGGTAGGTTCATCACCGTATTTCCGAACACCATCCTGCATGGTTAAGCAAGGGACAAACAAGATATATTCGTAGCTCTGCTTTGGCTCACTTTGTAGATAGTGAGCATAAATTTGATGTTAATAAAGCATTTAAAGTTATGTACCACATTTCGACCAATATTAATTTTCGATAGAGAAAGAAAGACCACATTTACAGCATAAAATGATATTGTTTCATTTCACAGATTTTGTTTCACGAGTTCGGAATCCACCTGAAGAGGCCAGACCTGTGTGTTCAGAAGAAAGTCGTGCAGGCACTTTCCTCACCTTGGCGATCATTACATGAATGTAAAGACCTGACAATTTCGCCTTTTTTACGAGGACCAAATTGTTTGACTTTTGTTGACTACTTCATCTTTGCCTACTAGGTAATCGACTTGAACGCTTATTTACTCCTTATTTTTCCAAAATCAGGCAATATGTCCTTAATTTGTTTGTAGTAATCTTGATTAATCATCAACCCCCCTGACGTGATAATACTAACTATTGTTAACAAACTTATCGCCACTCGATTGGTAAGTTTGTTTGTATTGTATTAAAGAATGTGACATATATCACAGTAGAGTCAGAGATGAGAATCTAAATGAAAAGTAAATATTTCATAGCTCATTGCTCTCATTTTTTAGTTATTTTATTCCCGTCGATGTCTATCTGTAAGTTGGTTTTCGCTGAATTTGTTTAACTACTAAAGGAAAAGTCTGGTTGATTTTATCTAACTATTAAATTCCACCTATCATAATAGTATGAAATATATACTCATTTTTTAACTTACTCAAGCAGAAATTTAGTAGAGAATTGATACTAAGAAATCACGTAAAGAAAAATAGATAAAGACGGTGAGTAGGAGGATAACTAAGTACGCGTGTTGAATCTTTAAATCATTCTGTATTACTATTTTTGAGAGTAGTTAACAACCAACAGACGGTTTCCAAAGCCAGTGAGGAAAATAACTGAAGTTTTTGTCTGGGAAGAGAAAAGTCTTGATTTCCATGAATTTGACAGACATTTCGGCACACTTTATTACTCTGAATTACTAGCACAAGCATTTATAGCGCACTACAAATGACACTCGGCATTTTGATGTTAGGTTTTCCCGATAAAACAATGAGAAAACAATGCTGACATGAGTTTTGGTACAGTCTCGAAATTAAGATTGAGAGGAACTAAAATGTCACTGTCACCGACTTCAAAAAAAATACCTAATTTTTGATATATTCTTGGATATTTTTCAATGAATAACTCAAAGTAACAAACAGTGAATAAGTGTCACAGGACTTTAAACGTAATACCGAAGTGGTTTATCAGAGAGTTGGACAAATCTTAAGTCAACACGAGAACCTGAGTGTAAAAATACTACTCAAAAACTCAACTCCGTGTTACATGCTAGAAAGGGTTATAAAAAGCTAATTGTAGTTGGCGTTGTACCACTGACTAATGCCATTGGTACTGCTATGGGGCGAAAACAACAAGGTACAGTTGTCCCCAGTTGACGAACCATAAGAGATAAACATTCTTTAGTTATCAGAAACAAACAGATAACAACCGTGCAAATATTTGCCTTGACATTTTAATAGAAATCGTACGCAGCACTCCAATATACTGCGTTGACTTTATAAGCATTCTCTTTACCTCTGCTAACAATATTGATTGTGTTCAAACTCCCGATTTTCCGCATGTCATATTATGTACATATAAGTGCCAACTGCATGGTGAGTGCACAATTTCTGAAGTGTATGGACTTATTCATGGTGCAGAAGCATAAACTCCGCACCCAAAGAAAGTTGGTAGTATCAAAAGACTTAAAGTGGGCATATATGCTCGAAGTCTGCCCCAAATATTCTGCATTGAGTCCCAAATCATTGCTTGCTGGGTACACCATAAATATTCTAAGTCATTTTTCATGTCAATATATGCATATATTAAACTGTCCTATGGAAGTTCTATATGATTCATGTAAATAATACGAACGTTGAAAATAAGTACTAAATCCTAACCTTTGTGTAGACTACAGATAAGTTGACATGAAACTGTATCAAAAGGCAGATATCCGAACTATTTGAATGAACTTGGAAAGTAGCTGGAAGAGATTCGGGTGTTGCCAATACACTGCCAGAAGACACACAATAGGCGGAAAGACCTATACGTAAAAGTTAATAATGGTTATAATCATCTTTACATGCAGCAATTAACACAGGAAGTATAGATACCATCATGAGGAATTATATTTAAAGTGAGCGCCTTTGATCCAACCTTGCCATTATACGCGCAGCACCTTCTAATATCCAATATCATTTCTACGAGCTAGTGTAAATCAATTTTATTTCTTTGTGCTTGCCTCTTGATTTTGAGGCAAAGGTTCTTGATCTTCGGTAAATTTCTGCGTAGCTCGTCCCGCCACTCGACTGTCGTAGCTTTGTTTGACTGCAAAGGCAGTAGTGCTGGGATTAATTATATGTGGTTTTTGGTATGAGGTGTGTTAAGACTGTTACTAATGTGAATGGAGTTGATCCTTTCACCAGTTAGTCTTCCAGCATCATCATCAAAAGAAAAGAGATAGTAATAATGATGATAGACATAATTAGTGAAGTTTTTCAGACTAACAGACAGAAAAAGAAATAAAGAAAACGTTAAAACAGTCTGCTGATTAAATTTGATATGTATATCGGTAATAATAATAATAGGTGTAAGTGTTGTCAGGAGAGTAAGACGGGATAGAATGTAAAGAATTAAAACGACAAACATAGCTGTCTACCTCTGAATGGTGTATGGGATTTCAAGGGGATAGGCCATTTGGACGCAGTCCTTGTGTCGCTGCATGACTATCCATCCTTCGCTTAAAGGTGTTCACAGACGATGCCATAGCTAAATTTGCTGGTAAAGAATTCTAGGGACGGCAAACCCCCAGTGAAAAGAAGTGGGAGCGCACCCGGGTCCTTGCCCTCTGGTGGGCTATCCTTCCGGAGGAAGCCTATACCTACTCAATGGCAGAACACCTTTGTTTGGGTTATTCTGGTTACTCGTTATTTTGTGGGCAGTAATCAAATCCCCCTAAACCGACGGTAGCCAAGTGTAAATAGGCCTAATTTCTTCAGCCTTTCATCATATGGTTTACTTCGGAGACCAACCACTCCTTTTGTTGCCCGTCTTTGGACTCTTTCCAAGAGTTTGGCGTCTCTTCTAAGCAGTGGGGGTGCAATAATATTATGCATTTCAAGGTGTGGTCTGACGTATGTTTTGTAAAACCTTAGAAAGAGTTCAGGAGTGAGTGCGCCTAAGTGTCTATTTGTAAAGTGTGTAACCTCATATGCCTTCGCTACGTCCCCCGTGTAATTTATGCTTGTGTCCATTTTCCCTTTTAGAACTCGACCTAAGTCACACCTTGACGTTGCACAGGACAAGCTTTCATTGCACGGGGTGTAACTTGTACTCTGCAGTCTACAGGTGCGTAATTTCACCAATTTACGGATTCGGAATTCTGGTTGATAATGGAAGAGCTTGGGCCTGTGCTTATCTCTTCCACTAACTGTCTTTGGTTGTTCAATCTTATCCCTAATAAAGCGACTGAATGCGTGGATTACTTCTGATGGTGAGTTTCATGAGTAAGTGGCCAGTTTGGAGCACCAGATATATGCTTCCAGCTCGACTTTTGAACTCCTGCTGTGTTCTCCAAAGTTATCGCACCTGGTGAGTAATAAAACAGAACATAGTCATTTCTGGGAATTTCGATTGGAATTCCCCCTAGTCTGTGATATGCTAAGGAGAAGAGATAATAATAATAATTTACTTTATTCCAAAAACAGTACTTGTGATACAGAATGGAATTTTCAGCATTAATCACAATATTGCATCTAATTTCCTCAAATTATAAATAAAAATTAATCACACAGAAAATTTTTCACATTTACAACAGAGGTAGTGTCAAAAACATGCAGCATATAAAATGGAAATAACAATAATAATGATAACAGCTAGGGTAATAATAATAAGAATACAAGTGAAAATTACCGTTGGCTTGTGTCACACAGTATTGGCAATGTGGTATAGAAATCCTTACATGTTTAAAAATATTGAATATAATGTTCTTTCTACTTGATATGGTGAAGGGAAAAACAAAGATTACAGCCATCATGGAGATAAGTTGGTGTTTGCAATTCTGAGAGTAAAAGAAACAGAGAAGTAACAGGACCATAAATATAATAGAAATAGTAAAAGTAAAACTTGAAGGTATATAAGGATGGATGGAGGAAATTGTTTATTTACTAGATGAAAAAAGGTTAGTTAATTCTTGCCTGACACTATTTTCATCACATAAAATACGTGAGAAGTAAGGTATCATAGAATTTTTAAACTTAGGCGTGCGAGCATACAGTTTTCTGAAGTTACTCCTTGTTCTACCTGAGGAGATGCAAGGTGAAAGCTGAGGGTAAAGCGGATGCTCCAAGTCAGACAAAATCCATTTAGCAAATTTATTGCACGAAGTCAAGTGCCTATCGACAACGACGTTAACTACGTGGTCCACTGGGACACCACTCACCCTACTGACAGTCTTCAGCATTCTACGAATTGCGACATAGTCTTTTTTAAGCAAACCAGGAAAGAATAAGGGTGAACAATAAAGAAGAATAGGTAGGATGCAAGAGTTGACAAACTGTAAGATGAGGCGTTGAGTTATTCCCAAGTGTCTTAACTTCTTAATGTAAAATGTCAGGCGGAATATTTTACTGGAGATTGCTAAGACATGAGAAGACCAGGAGAGATCAGAAGAGAGAATGAGTCCAAGATACTTAATTTCTGATTTGATTCCTATATCATTGTCGTCAATTTTACAACTGTCATGAGAATCGATGACTTCTTTTAACTGTCGTTTACTTCTTAAGCTGAAATCAACAGTTTGACACTTAGAAGGATTCAGTTTAAGACCGTTAGACTCAGACCATTTACTGATTGCCGATAGAAAGCTATTTATTTTAGTACAATCTAGCTGGGAGTTAACAGCCATTGAAACCGTTAAATCATCAGCGTACTTCACAAAGTTTATTTCATCAGAGTGAGGCAAGTCATGCAAGAAGAAAGAAAAAAGAAAAGGAGAAAGAACAGCACCTTGAGGGACACCAGCTTCAGTAGGCAATGAAGTGGAAGACTTCCCTTTATATACGGTGTACTGCTTTCTATCTGAGAAATAGGAATGCAACCAGTTAACAGCCCAACATTCTGTTTGACTGGCTGCAAGTTTATTTAATAAGATGTCCCTAGGGACCGAGTCAAAAGCAGATGTATAGTCTAGGAAGGTGCAACGAGCAAATTTAGCCCCCTTGTCTAGACTGGAAGCAATGTTATGACATAAGACGACAGCTGCATCTAAAGTGCTTCTACTGTGCTTATAGGCAAATTGTTTAGGGTCATTAAAGGATTTAAGCGAAGGTACAAGACTAGGTAAAAGTAATTTCTCCATAGTTTTCAAAAAGAAGAGGTAATAGCAATGGGTCTAAATTTGACACATGCTCTAATAGAAGATTTAGGTATGGGTACAACTTTAATGTCCTTCCAAACGGCAGGCACAATATTATCGGAAAAAGATTTGTTAAATAGATCAGTGAGAGGGTGACACAGAATATCAGAACATTTTTAAAGATAATACTACGTACATAATCGGGACCTAAGCTCTAGGAAGGGTTTAGAGACATGAGGTACCTTTGAACAACATTTGTGTTAAAAACTGAAAGGGGATATTATTAACACAAGTGATGCTGGGAAGCATGGTGTCAATCGAGTTGAAGATTGAACGATCAATTCTTGGTTGTTTGCTCAAAACCAACTTCCCAAATTTTCGCGGAGGCATCAATACGACAGTCATCGTCTCATCGGTCGCTGTTCAGAAAGAAGAGTGAAACATCGTCAGAAGTAATCTTATGATTTATTATTGTAATATTCGTTCACAGACCTTAGTTCAGCTATAATTTTTATATGTTGGTTTAACAATAAAGAAATAACAAGCAGCAGATCGGTGTTTTGGTTTTTGCGTCCGTTATTACTAAGCGTTTCTGAAAATCTTCAAGGAACAGCGTGGGCCCGAGCGTAGCGAGTGCTGGGCATTAACGGTTTATGAGACGTGATTGACAGTTGCCGACGATGGTAACAGATCTGGTGGATTCAAACAGTTGGTGAAAGTTTGGATAGTCACCGTTCATCTTTCCTGGTGCCGGTCAAGTCCTCTTTGAACAAGCAATATCTGGAACCTTTTTTGGAATTTGGTCAAGTTCAACAATGCCTGGGTCAAAGAAGGGACAGAGCGTCTTGGATACAAACAGGAAAGTAAGTCATGGTGACTTGTCTGTTAATTGTAACGATGTGTCTGATGTTAAGCATGACATGGTTGATGTTACTGTTTCGCCGTTCAGGGATAATAGGAACATCAAACTCCCTAAATTTGAACCACGGTGTTTTGATGGAAACCCAGCTGATTATTTACAATTTGTAAAGGAGTTTGAGATCATGTTGAGTGGTTTATTATTAAATGATGAATTGAAGTTAATGTATTTGATGAGATATTGCACTGGAGATGCTTCAAGAGCTATACAGTGCTGTAAGTTTATGAAGCCAAAAGAGGGCTACGATGAGGCTATGAGCATATTACGTCAAAGGTTTGGAAGACCTTCGATGATTGCAGGGAAATTATTCGAGGCTGTTAAGGGTAATGGTGGTCAATTACAGGATGACTCCCAGGCACTCACTGAGTTTTTAGATAATTTGCTAATTTACAAGAATGGAATGATTTCGATGAATCGAATGAGTGACCTCAACTCGAGTTTTATACTAGAAGTAATAGCAAGACGTCTACCTACTCGACTGCAAAGGAAGTGGGTGAAGATGGGCTCCCGTATGGAGGATGAGGGTATCGAGCCAAAGTTTGATGATATCCTGAAACTGGTAAATACTAGTGTCAATCAATCTATGAGCAAGTTCGCCAGTATATTACATCTCACCCCTAGAATAGAGCAGTCTGAGGGTAAAACGCAATCATTGATGACGAATAGGCCTCAGAGAGGTGGATATCGAGAAGGCTCCATGATGTCTAGTAATGCATATAGACCTAGTGAGTGTAACAGGTTTCGTAGTACATCCTCAACAGATAAGTTACAAGATGCAAGACAAACACGGTTGTGTTTTACACGTTTGCAAGAGGTGCATACAAAGGTGAACTGTGAACCAGTGAGCAAGTTCAGTGATAAGCTAAATGTAAACTCCAGGTCTGACTCCGAATTGTGTGACGATAACGTTGTTGTGAAGAAGTCTGTAGTTGCAACTGGTAAGCCATTGTTGAATAGAGTGTCACAGAAGAGAGTTACTGCCTCAGAGGACAGTTCTGACTCCACAAGTTTACAAGGTATTACTAGTCAGAGTGAAGATATAAAACCTTTAATGATTTGTGAGGAGGAACCAAAATTGTCTACTTCTGTTATTAAAGAGTTTGAAAATGATGAACTCGACGGTAGATTGAATATTTGTGGTAATGATCATGATAGTGCAGATTTGTCTTTGGTTGATCATGATGAAATGGAGGGAATGCCTACTACCGCTAAGTTAAATAAAGGTTCTGTAGAACTTGAACTTGAAGTAGAAATAAATGCAGGTGCAGTTGCAGAAGGCATGCGTACTTGTGAGACCGTCAGTGTGATTGATCAGCATGTAGCCCACCTATCATCAGATGCTAGTGCTAAACCTGAGCTGATAGTAAAAGACAACAGTGATGTTGGTCTTATAGGTAGACAAATTTCTGAAAGCCGAGCAACAACAGCTTTTGATCCACCGCTAACTTCATCAACTGATATCAATCAGTCGTCGTTGGTGCTGTCATCCACAATGAAAAAGACGCCCATCAACTCAAGTATCTTGTGCAATGACTATGCTAGTATCAGTTCGTTTGAAAGGACGAATATCAATGGTCAGTTTAGTGAGGATAAGCCAAGTGTAAACGAGAGAGTAATTGTTAAATTGACTTGCATGAATAAAGGCATTTCTAGTTTCAAGTTACTATTTGAATACTATTATCTTTGGTGTAAATTACTCTGTTTCTACACTTGGTTGATGAGATATGTCGTGTGTTTGTTCGTCATCTATATTCTACGATACAATGACATGGGCGTGTTGCCGTTCAGATTTGAGGATATAGCTGATAGAAGGAAGTTAGCAAATGAACTCTGCGACGATTTTCCAACCTAGGGCGTCAACCTGAGAAGGGTTGTAGGCGTACTGCTGTAAGTCCTACAATTTCTTCAAAGGGTAGCGCATCAATGAGCAGTCCAATGTGCTTGGTGTGTGATTTTGTACATATGTTCATATTGTATATACTGAAGTGATATCATATGTCATCTAGCTGTTGGTAATTCTGTTTGTGTCCGGACGACTTCCACTTGGATCATCAACCTGAGAAGGAATGTAGGCGTACTGGTGTAAGTCCTGCAATTCTTCAAAGGAATTCCATCAAGACATGATCCGTGAGGTTATTTTTACTGTTTGTATATACGTGTGGTGTGTCATATCGATTGGTATTATTTGAATTCATTGTGTTTACTCGTTGTTTTCGTACCTTGTTGTTATTGCATAATTTTGTTAAAATTTTCGTCGTGATAACTCCTGAAGTTGTGTCCACTCTTCTACATCCGTGAATGAATTGATTGATGCTAGAGACAGCAGATGGGTCGTATACGCCGGGGAGGCTATTGCTGAGAATGAAATGCACACGGAGATAATTGTTAACTGCGGTCCGACACGCCGGGGAGAAAGAGTGTAAACGACTGTGGCTCGCATGCGTCACCGCTACTAGAACTGAGGCAGAATGAGTGACAAGCGATTTCAGTGGTAATTGGTAGTGAGTAGATAAGAGGATGTGCGTAGAGTATCATGAGTTGGTGCTATGGTCACGTTGCATTCTGCAAGAGTCACTCTAGTAAGTGGCGATTGTGTTGCAAGATGTCAAGAGGAGGTCTCTATCTGGAGACGCAGGTCATCAGCGACGTGTGAGATAGTGCTGTGAGTATGATTGTGGTGTGTTGGCTTTTCTGTTTGTTTTCCATTTCAGCCCTGTCCGAGTGGCCCAGGTTCTCGCAATGGCGTCCAAGTCAAAGTGTATTGGTCGTGAAGGAAAGAAGGGATGGATCCATGTTTTGCCGGGGAGTGTCAATGTAGTTGAAGATTGAACGATCAATTCATGGTTGTTTGCTCAAAACCAACTTCCCCGATTTTCGCGGAGGCATCAATACGACAGTCATCGTCTCATCGGTCGCTGTTCAGAAAGAAGAGTGAAACATCGTCAGAAGTAATCTTATGATTTATTATTGTAATATTCGTTCACAGACCTTAGTTCAGTTATAATTTTTATATGTTGGTGTAACAATAAAGAATTCTCGAGTGGCCGATCGGTGTTTTGGTTTTTGCGTCCGTTATTACTAAGCGTTTCTGAAAAACTGCAAGGAACGGCGTGGGCCCGAGCGTAGCGAGTGCTGGGCATTGACGGTTTATGAGACGTGGCTGACAATCATCCTTTCCACTTTCTTGGTTAGGATGTTGGTAGGACCAATAGATAAATAGTTGGAAGGGCCGTATCTCGGTTTCCTCTTGTGGAGGAAGTAACTGGTGTGTCCTTCCAATCACTTCGTAACATCCTATATAAGAGGTGTAGTAGTTAGTGCGCTGGCCAGGCGAGTTTCCAGGTGATTTTGGGGGAAGATAACCAGGTCCTATTTATTTCCCTTTCTCTAGTTTGATAAGAGGTCGGGAAAAATTGCTTTAAATGGCGCAACCTGAGCTCATTCTGTGGTTGTGGATGATGACTTAGGGAAAACAGTCCTCCAGTGGTCAAACTTTTCCTTAGTCGGCTACGATTGTCTGTCAGCAGTCAGGCTAGGGATTAGTTCGTCTGCTTAAAACCTGGGCTACCAAATACCTTCACCAACATATTGCACATAATCTCTGTCAGCCAAGTCTCATAAACCGTTAACGCCCAGCTCTCGCTACGCTCGGGCCCACGCTGTTCTTCGAAGATTTCTCAGAAACGCTTAGTTATAACGGACGCAAAAACCAAAACACCGATCTGCCGTTTGATATTTCTGTATTGTTACACCAACATATAAAAGGAATAAGCGAACTAAGCAAACCAAGGTCTGAAAACAAATATTACAATAATAAATCATAAGATTACTTCTGACGATGTTTCACTCTTCTTTCTGAACAGCGACCGATGAGACGATGACTGTCGTATTGATGCCTCCGCGAAAATCGGGGAAGTTGATTTTGAGCAAACAACCATGAATTGATCGTTCAATCTTCAACTACATTGACACTCCCCGGCAAAAAAGGGATCCAACCCTTTTTTCTTTCACGACCAATACACGTTGAATTGGATGCCATTGCGAGAACCTGGGTCACACGGACAGAGCTGAAATGGAAAACAAACAGAAAAGCCAACACACCACAAGCATACTCACAGAACAATCTCACACATCGCTGACGACCTGCGCGTCCAGACAGAGACCTCCTCTTGACATCTTGCAACACAATCGCCACTTACTAGAATGACTCTTGCAGAATGCAAAGTGACCATGGCAGGACCTCACGATACTCTACGCATATCCCCTTAATTACTCACTACCAATTACCATTGAAATCGCTTGTCACTCATTCTGCCTCAGTTCTAGTAGCGGTGACGCATGCGAGCCACAGTCGTTTACACTCTTTCTCCCCGGCGTGTCGGACCGCAGTTAACAATTATCTCCGTGTGCATTTCATTCTCAGCAATAGCCTCCCCGGCGTATACGACCCATCTGCTGTCTCTAGCATCAATCAATTCATTCACGGATGTAGAAGAGTGGACACAACTTCAGGAGTTATCACGACGAAAATTTTAACAAAATTATGCAATAAAAACAAGGCACGAAAACAACGAGTAAACACAATGAATTCAAATAACACCAACTGATATGACACCACACGTATACACAAAGACTACACATAAACTCGCATTTCATGTCTTGATGGAATACCCTTGAAGAATGGCAGGACTTAAAACAGTACGCCTACAACCCTTCTCAGGTTGACGCCCTAGGTTGGAAAATCGTCGCAGAGTTCATTTGCTAACTTCCTTCTATCAGCTATATCCTCAAATCTGAACGGCAACACGCCCATGTCATTGTATCGTAGAATATAGATGACGAACAAACACACGACATATCTCATCAACCAAGTGTAGAAACAGAGTAATTTACACCAAAGATAATAGTATTCAATTAGTAACTTGAAACTAGAAATGCCTTTATTCATGCAAGTCAATTTAACAATTACTCTCTCGTTTACACTTGGCTTATCCTCACTAAACTGACCATTGATATTCGTCCTTTCAAACGAACTGATACTAGCATAGTCATTGCACAAGATACTTGAGTTGATGGGCGTCTTTTTCATTGTGGATGACAGCACCAACGACGACTGATTGATATCAGTTGATGAAGTTAGCGGTGGATCAAAAGCTGTTGTTGCTCGGCTTTCAGAAATTTGTCTACCTATAAGACCAACATCACTGTTGTCTTTTAATATCAGCTCAGGTTTAGCACTAGCATCTGATGATAGGTGGGCTACATGCTGATCAATCACACTGACGGTCTCACAAGTACGCATGCCTTCTGCAACTGCACCTGCATTTATTTCTACTTCAAGTTCAAGTTCTACAGAACCTTTATTTAACTTAGCGGTAGTAGGCATTCCCTCCATTTCATCATGATCAACCAAAGACAAATCTGCACTATCATGATCATTATCACAAATATTCAATCTACCGTCGAGTTCATCATTTTCAAACTCTTTAATAACAGAAGTAGACAATTTTGGTTCCTCCTCACAAATCATTAAAGGTTTTATATCTTCACTCTGACTAGTAATACCTTGTAAACTTGTGGAGTCAGAACTGTCCTCTGAGACTGTAACTCTCTTCTGTGACACTCTATTCAACAACGGCTTACCAGTTGCAACTACAAACTTCTTCACAACAACGTTATCGTCACACAATTCGGAGTCAGACCTGGAGTTTACATTTAGCTTATCACTGAACTTGCTCACTGGTTCACAGTTCACCTTTGTATGCACCTCTTGCAAACGTGTAAAACACAACCGTGCTTGTCTTGCATCTTGTAACTTATCTGTTGAGGATGTACTACGAAACCTGTTACACTCACTAGGTCTATATGCATTACTAGACATCATGGAGACTTCTCGATATCCACCTCTCTGAGGCCTATTCGTCATCAATGATTGCGTTTTACCCTCAGACTGCTCTATTCTAGGGGTGAGATGTAATATACTGGCGAACTTGCTCATGGATTGATTAACACTAGCATTTACCAGTTTCAGGATATCATCAAACTTTGACTCGATACCCTCATCCTCCATACGGGAGCCCATCTTCACCAACTTCCTTTGCAGACGGGTAGGTAGACGTCCTGCTATTACTTCTAGTATAAAACTCGAGTTGAGGTCACTCATTCGATTCATCGAAATCATTCCATTCTTGTAAATTAGCAAATTATCTAAAAACTCAGTGAGTGCCTGGGAGTCATCCTGTAATTGACCACCATTACCCTTAACAGCCTCGAATAATTTCCCTGCAATCGTCGAAGGTCTTCCAAACCTTTGACGTAATATGCTCATAGCCTCATCGTAGCCCTCCTTAGGCTTCATAAACTTACAGCACTGTATAGCTCTTGCAGCATCTCCAGTGCAATATCTCATCAAATACATTAACTTCATTTCATCAGTTAATAGAAAACTACTCAGCATGATCTCAAACTCCTTTACAAATTGTAAATAATCAGCCGGGTTTCCATCAAAACACCGTGGTTCAAACTTAGGGAGTTTGATGTTCCTATCATCCCTGAACGGCGAAACAGTAACATCAACCATGTCATGCTTAACATCAGACACATCGTTACAATTAACAGACAAGTCACCATGACTTACTTTCCTGTTTGCATCCAAGACGCTCTGTCCCTTCTTTGACCCAGGCATTGTTGAACTTGACCAAATTCCAAAAAAGGTTCCAGATATTGCTTGTTCAAAGAGGACTTGACCGGCACCAGGAAAATGAACAGAGACTATCCAAAATTTCACCAACTGTTTCAATCCGCCAGATCTGTTTCTATCGTCAGAAACTCTCAGTCTCGTCTCATAAACCGTTAATGCCCAGCTCTCGCTACGCTCGGGCCCACGCTGTTCCTTGAAGATTTTCAGAAACGCTTAGTAATAACGGACGCAAAAACCAAAACACCGATCTGCTGCTTGTTATTTCTTTATTGTTAAACCAACATATAAAAGGAATAAACGAACTAAGCAAACCAAGTTCTGAAAACAAATATTGCAATAATAAATCTTTCTATTACTTCTGACGATATTTCACTCTTCTTTCTGAACAGCGACCGATGAGACGATGACTGCCGTATTGATGCCTCCGCGAAAATTTGGGAAGTTGATTTTGAGCAAACAACCATGAATTGATCGTTCAATCTTCAATTCCATTGACAATCTCTCTTATGAAATCTGTTTAAATCTGGTAGAATATGGCCTCTAAAATTATAATTTACTCTTGCTAGTAATTAAAACTTTTATGGCCTGCTGATTCACAAGTTGCTACTAAGCTTGAGAAAAGGCATTTTCCTGGATGGCAGCTTATCCCCATATATGAGACAGCTGTTCTTGAGCACAATCTTTGGTTCAGCATATGTACTCTGTTACTTTTTATAATCGGCATGCAGCCAGATGTTGTAGATTTCTCGAAGAAGACAAGGAAGAAATGTCATAATGGAGAGGTTTGCGCTTGAGGTCAGATAGAACTGTGTCACACTACCTATTATCAAATATTATTTTATTTGGAGATCATGGATGAGGAGAAAGTTTCATGCAACAAACTCCGAGTAGAACTTCGTACAGCTTATTAAAAGTGCTCGTATACACAAGTAGTTCATCGAGTTATAACAGTGAGTCCCTAACCAGACCCTTTTCGAACCACATCCGTGAGTGGAATAACTCTTTTCTAGCTGTAGCGTACACTCACCTGGCATGCGACCTCCTAATGGTGAAAAACACGTCCAGCAGTTGAGTTAGCTCCCGAGCCTTGCACGAACACCCGCCTTAACTACGACGGATAGTGACTCTATGAGGCCTGCCTGTGGGATGTTGTTGGGTTGACTCAGATACATTTATTTTGTGTGGATAAAGACAGGATGAGTCAATGGAGTTGAAGATTGAACGATCAATTCTTGGTTGTTTGTTCAAAACCAACTTCCAAAATTTTCGCGGAGGCATCAATACGACTGTCAATGGAGTTGAAGATTGAACGATCAATTCTTGGTTGTTTGCTTAAAAATCAACTTCCCCAATTTTCGCGGAGGCATCAATACGACAGTCATCGTCTCATCGGTCGCTGTTCAGAAAGAAGAGTGAAACATCGTCAGAAGTAATAGAAAGATTTATTATTGCAATATTTGTTTTCAGAACTTGGTTTGCTTAGTTCGTTTATTCCTTTTATATGTTGGTTTAACAATAAAGAAATAAC
This sequence comes from Trichobilharzia regenti, assembly GCA_944472135.2. Classification (NCBI taxonomy): domain Eukaryota; kingdom Metazoa; phylum Platyhelminthes; class Trematoda; order Strigeidida; family Schistosomatidae; genus Trichobilharzia; species Trichobilharzia regenti. The sequence goes on along the minus strand of OX235270.1, from coordinate 87,503,792 downwards.
AAGCAGCAGATCGGTGTTTTGGTTTTTGCGTCCGTTATTACTAAGCGTTTCTGAAAATCTTCAAGGAACAGCGTGGGCCCGAGCGTAGCGAGAGCTGGGCATTAACGGTTTATGAGACGAGACTGAGAGTTTCTGACGATAGAAACAGATCTGGCGGATTGAAACAGTTGGTGAAATTTTGGATAGTCTCTGTTCATTTTCCTGGTGCCGGTCAAGTCCTCTTTGAACAAGCAATATCTGGAACCTTTTTTGGAATTTGGTCAAGTTCAACAATGCCTGGGTCAAAGAAGGGACAGAGCGTCTTGGATACAAACAGGAAAGTAAGTCATGGTGACTTGTCTGTTAATTGTAACGATGTGTCTGATGTTAAGCATGACATGGTTGATGTTACTGTTTCGCCGTTCAGGGATGATAGGAACATCAAACTCCCTAAGTTTGAACCACGGTGTTTTGATGGAAACCCGGCTGATTATTTACAATTTGTAAAGGAGTTTGAGATCATGCTGAGTAGTTTTCTATTAACTGATGAAATGAAGTTAATGTATTTGATGAGATATTGCACTGGAGATGCTGCAAGAGCTATACAGTGCTGTAAGTTTATGAAGCCTAAGGAGGGCTACTACGAGGCTATGAGCATATTACGTCAAAGGTTTGGAAGACCTTCGACGATTGCAGGGAAATTATTCGAGGCTGTTAAGGGTAATGGTGGTCAATTACAGGATGACTCCCAGGCACTCACTGAGTTTTTAGATAATTTGCTAATTTACAAGAATGGAATGATTTCGATGAATCGAATGAGTGACCTCAACTCGAGTTTTATACTAGAAGTAATAGCAGGACGTCTACCTACCCGTCTGCAAAGGAAGTTGGTGAAGATGGGCTCCCGTATGGAGGATGAGGGTATCGAGTCAAAGTTTGATGATATCCTGAAACTGGTAAATGCTAGTGTTAATCAATCCATGAGCAAGTTCGCCAGTATATTACATCTCACCTCTAGTGTAACAACAGAAGACAAGGGCCAGGCAACAGATCGTTTTATTATGAAAATCAACACGTATTTATACATCTTTCAACTACATTATTATAGACAAGCGCAGTCATCTGATTGGTTGTTTAGGTAGACAAACGCAGGTTTCTGATTGGTTGTTTCGGGATTCCTTGACAAATAGAGTTCTCTTTGCGAATCATATTCTGCCACGTTAACTTTGCTGTGATTGGTTGTCGACTCAGGCTTGTTCATATTTTCTCACGGCCCATATTAGTGACCTAGACCTTAACGTAGATTAGTGCCAACCAATCGGCTAGCAGCCTGCTCTCACCACACTAGAACAGAGCAGTCTGAGGGTAAAACGCACTCATTGATGACGAATAGGCCTCAGAGAGGTGGATATCGAGAAGTCTCCATGATGTCTAGTAATGCATATAGACCTAGTGAGTGTAACAGGTTTCGTAGTACATCCTCAACAGATAAGTTACAAGATGCAAGACAAGCACGGTTGTGTTTTACACGTTTGCAAGAGGTGCATACAAAGGTGAACTGTGAACCAGTGAGCAAGTTCAGTGATAAGCTAAATGTAAACTCCAGGTCTGACTCCGAATTGTGTGACGATAACGTTGTTGTGAAGAAGTCTGTAGTTGCAACTGGTAAGCCATTGTTGAATAGAGTGTCACAGAAGAGAGTTACAGTCTCAGAGGACAGTTCTGATTCCACAAGTTTACAAGGTATTACTAGTCAGAGTGAAGATATAAAACCTTTAATGATTTGTGAGGAGGAACCAAAATTGTCTACTTCTGTTATTAAAGAGTTTGAAAATGATGAACTCGACGGTAGATTGAATATTTGTGATAATGATCATGATAGTGCAGATTTGTCTTTGGTTGATCATGATGAAATGGAGGGAATGCCTACTACCGCTAAGTTAAATAAAGGTTCTGTAGAACTTGAACTTGAAGTAGAAATAAATGCAGGTGCAGTTGCAGAAGGCATGCGTACTTGTGAGACCGTCAGTGTGATTGATCAGCATGTAGCCCACCTATCATCAGATGCTAGTGCTAAACCTGAGCTGATATTAAAAGACAGCAGTGATGTTGGTCTTATAGGTAGACAAATTTCTGAAAGCCGAGCAACAACAGCTTTTGATCCACCGCTAACTTCATCAACTGATATCAATCAGTCGTCGTTGGTGCTGTCATCCACAATGAAAAAGACGCCCATCAACTCAAGTATCTTGTGCAATGACTATGCTAGTATCAGTTCGTTTGAAAGGACGAATATCAATGGTCAGTTTAGTGAGGATAAGCCAAGTGTAAACGAGAGAGTAATTGTTAAATTGACTTGCATGAATAAAGGCATTTCTAGTTTCAAGTTACTAATTGAATACTATTATCTTTGGTGTAAATTACTCTGTTTCTACACTTGGTTGATGAGATATGTCGTGTGTTTGTTCGTCATCTATATTCTACGATACAATGACATGGGCGTGTTGCCGTTCAGATTTGAGGATATAGCTGATAGAAGGAAGTTAGCAAATGAACTCTGCGACGATTTTCCAACCTAGGGCGTCAACCTGAGAAGGGTTGTAGGCGTACTGCTGTAAGTCCTACAATTTCTTCAAAGGGTAGCGCATCAATGAGCAGTCCAATGTGCTTGGTGTGTGATTTTGTACATATGTTCATATTGTATATACTGAAGTGATATCATATGTCATCTAGCTGTTGGTAATTCTGTTTGTGTCCGGACGACTTCCACTTATATCATCAACCTGAGAAGGAATGTAGGCGTACTGGTGTAAGTCCTGCAATTCTTCAAAGGAATTCCATCAAGACATGATCCGTGAGGTTATTTTTACTGTTTGTATATACGTGTGGTGTGTCATATCGATTGGTATTATTTGAATTCATTGTGTTTACTCGTTGTTTTCGTACCTTGTTGTTATTGCATAATTTTGTTAAAATTTTCGTCGTGATAACTCCTGAAGTTGTGTCCACTCTTCTACATCCGTGAATGAATTGATTGATGCTAGAGACAGCAGATGGGTCGTATACGCCGGGGAGGCTATTGCTGAGAATGAAATGCACACGGAGATAATTGTTAACTGCGGTCCGACACGCCGGGGAGAAAGAGTGTAAACGACTGTGGCTCGCATGCGTCACCGCTACTAGAACTGAGGCAGAATGAGTGACAAGCGATTTCAGTGGTAATTGGTAGTGAGTAGATAAGAGGATGTGCGTAGAGTATCATGAGTTGGTGCTATGGTCACGTTGCATTCTGCAAGAGTCATTCTAGTAAGTGGCGATTGTGTTGCAAGATGTCAAGAGGAGGTCTCTATCTGGAGACGCAGGTCATCAGCGACGTGTGAGATAGTGCTGTGAGTATGATTGTGGTGTGTTGGCTTTTCTGTTTGTTTTCCATTTCAGCCCTGTCCGAGTGACCCAGGTTCTCGCAATGGCGTCCAAGTCAAAGTGTATTGGTCGTGAAGGAAAGAAGGGATGGATCCATGTTTTGCCGGGGAGTGTCAATGTAGTTGAAGATTGAACGATCAATTCATGGTTGTTTGCTCAAAACCAACTTCCCAAATTTTCGCGGAGGCATCAATACGACAGTCATCGTCTCATCGGTCGCTGTTCAGAAAGAAGAGTGAAACATCGTCAGAAGTAATCTTATGATTTATTATTGTAATATTTGTTCACAGACCTTAGTTCAGTTATAATTTTTATATGTTGGTGTAACAATAAAGAAATCTCAATCGGCAGATCGGTGTTTTGGTTTTTGCGTCCGTTATCACTAAGCGTTTCTGAAATCTTCAGGGAACAGCGTGTGCTCGAGCGTAGCGAGTGCTGGGCATTAACGGTTTATGAGACGTGATTGACAGAATGCTTAAATCATTGGATTACCGAAATTACTTTCCTCCTATATGCTTATTTTCATCTGGAGTTATTATTGTTTTATTCGTCTAGTTATATCCAACCCATACATAATCTTGCACGATGATTTAACTTGCTCCCAAGTAAACGCTGTACAGTTCTTCAACGAAATGAAAATATACTTCAGATTATTACTTTACATGTGAATCCCGTGTGAAGAAAATAGTACTTTGGAACTGAATACGCTGAAGATTTTTGTACCGCACATTCACATACTGTCTTAAATAAAGCTTTGCCGTTATTATTATTATCAAATGACACCACGTACCTTCCACATGATCTTCCTAACGTACAGTAGTCACCTGAGCCTGGAGAGATTATTCAGCTATTTTATCATCTTCCCATACATTTCGCTGGGCTGGGGTTTGATCATGCGTTACTGCAGTGATGGCGGCAAAAGCGCGGCAAAGGGATTCTAGAAGTTGGAGGTATTTCATCAAGTTGATATCTGTTGCGTCCAATACTGTACCTTCATAAAATAAAGTTGTTCTTTATGTACCACTTTGCATTCTGTGTTAATTAGACAGCATGGGATATATATTGAACAGTTGTACACTTTCGTTCATTTGCTCATACCTGTCAACCGCGAGCTATTTTGTCCACACCAGTGTGTTCATCGTGCTTCGATGTGGGACAACCTCATATTCAAGGTTGCACAGATGCTTCCTAAGACTGAGCTCCTACACTCGCAATATCACACAAATTCAGAAACTCAGGACAACCCAAGAACAACTGAGGTTGCTTTCATCACTAATGAGGTTTGTGCGTCTACAAATCGGCTAGGGTAACGAGAAAATGTCCACCACTCACTCAGATCACAAACGATTAAAAAAACCATGAAGGCGAGGAACGCTAATCTCCCTCTAATAAACATCCCACATCCCGAATAAATTTTCCAGGTTACTTCTCATATGGGATCCGTAAAAAACATGGAAAAGAAATGCTTGAATCCCTATCCCTCTGTTAAATAAGTGGACCAGAAACTTTCAGTAACGCTACCAGGAATGATCGCCGTTGTCTGAAAATGACCATCCATAACCCAGGACAATGGTTAATTGCTTAATAATCAGCTAAACTTTTGCGCGACTGATAATAAAAAGCAGACTCAAACAGTGAGGATTTATCGCTCAGCCAACAACAGCCTTTTATGGCGAAGCTCATCACACAGTAGTTCCACCATAAAAGTCACGGTTGTTTAGTGTCGATACATTGAAAAATGTCTACAAATAAGCCTCACTATAATGTACATCAAAACTTTTGGTCACTTTGCTCTGGTATTCTGCCAACTAGCAAACGTTAAGGCTACGGAGCTCTTGAATGAAATTGATGAATTTGATCCGGCATACTGTCAACTGACAACATGTAAAATTTGCGAGTATGTTAAAACTTTTCTGTACCTAAACCTCATAATTTATTTAGGCACTTTGTTTAGGTCAGGTTTATCCCTACAGGTGAAAATGACTGTTTGGCATTTAGAGGGATTTAAGGTTAGACCGTTTTCCTTGGACCACTAGCTGATTTCTGATAAAAAGCCATTTAGTTTGGAGCAGTCTCTTTGAAATTTGACAGGCAAAGATACAGTCAGGTCGTCAGCATATTTAACAAAGTTAATGTCATTTGAAGATGGTAAGTCAGTCAGAAAGAAAGGACAGAGAAGTGGGGAGAGTACAGCACGTTGGGGGACACCAGCTTCAGTGAGCACAGCAGAGTAGGATTTACGTTTGTATAGTAAATAATATATATTTCTTCCTGTTTATGCAGGAGCATACCAATTGTACAGGCATGGATAAGTTATTATATAAATTACACATAATTTGATGTACGATTAATTTACAGTTTGGTTGTTCTTTCTGACATCAAAGTCAGTCGGAACAGTCTGCTATAAAGTTTGTTTGTGTAGCACATAAAGAGATATAGAAATATTGTCTTCGCATTAACAAAAAACCCAGACATCAGATGAATGTAATACAAATATCTGGGAAAAATAAAGCTTGAAGTCAATTCTCTTATATAACTTTGTTGTGAACAGCACCCTTGGCTTAAAGATTATTGATGTATTATGTTGAGATCAGTGATATATTTATTCCATTTTTTCAGTAGTCTTATCGTAGTTTTATAACAGGAAAGAAATTTGATCGTGGATACGAAAACTAGATAAGGTCATGTTGGGTTGTTTTACTGCATCAAATGGTGCCGAGGTCGATTCCAGAATTCTCCATTTGCTCCATTTGTGTCTGCATGGCGGACTGTATTCGTAAGTTGAGTAAAATGTTGAAAACTGTTTGAAAACCAGTTGCTTCTTCATTTCAGATCATGAATACTCATTTACAGCATGTTCGCCAGCGTCTTCAAATGGTAGAATTGGATCGTTCATGGAATTTGAGTGGTTATGAGATAGACGGTTTGGAATTAATCCTCATTTCAGTTTAGATGCAGGGTTGTTCGACCTCGACCAGAAGATGAATAGGAGCAGCAAAATACCAGAAAGAGAAAGTATGTGAACATGAAAAGGACATATATATATATTGTGAATTTATAAATGTTGTATATAATACTTAAGTAAACTTTTTTCTATATTGTATGTTTTCACGTATTTATGCGAAGTCTTAGAGTTTATTTAATGTCATAATGTGTATTAATGAGTCTGAGCGTTTTTATTGTTCTAATGACTGATGCGTTTTAGAAATAAGTGATGGGTTCTGGTAGGGATAGTCATTTGGACAAAACAGTTTACATAGCAAGCGTTTGAAGGTTACAATGAGGGATAGGTCCTATTTCTAAGGGTAAACTAATCCTGTATGTTCCGTACTATGTCTTTATGCATCCATGCTGCTAGTTTATTTATAGTTTAAAGATTGCTAAGGGTGTTGAAGTGCGTCTTTTAGGTGCTGTAGTAGATTAGTGCTTGATTCGTTCTAGGAGTAAATAGTTTATTAATATAATCTGTAGAGTGAAACAGTCTGTATAGAGAGCGTTTGAAGCTTGTAACCGAAGAGCAAGTTCTGATATCTAGGGGTAGGCTATTCCATATTTTAGAATACATGACTGTGAAGAAGTTTTCACGGAGTGTTGACTTAAAAGAATGAGTTGTCACTGTGGAAGTTTGGTTACGCAGATCGTAAGAACCTTCCTGTGCGAATTGTATGTCCCTGTTACCTGAGAAAGATATTTTGTGAAGGACCTTAAAGAAGAATATTAGGTTTATAATAAGTCGCCTTGTCCAAAGTGGGTCGAGTTTTAGGATCATGCACCGTGAGATGTAGTCTTTCTTACAATCGTAGCCAAGCAGTTTTGAGGTAAAATATCGTTGGATACTTTCCATCCTTAGCTTGTCACGTGTGCGAGTGCTGCTTATAATAAATGGACAGTATTCTAGTAGTGGTCTGACACATGTTTTGTACAGAATTAGCTTGGCTTCATTGTCGTGAAAGTTCCTGAGTATGCATCCTAAGAGCATCCTCGATTTTCTAGTCTGTGATGCTACTTGCTCTGAGAATGTCAAGTCACTAGAGTACCTCAGGCCTAGGTCAACGACACTTCGGAGTCTTGTTAGGTTAGCAGATTGGAGCGTTAATTTCAGGTCGATTGAGGGTGCACCGAAGCAGATCCAGCCACATTTGTTCAGATTAAATTGGAGATTCCATAGGGACGACCAAGCAGCCATTTTATCTAATTCCTTCTGTACTACATTCTCGAAGTTCCCTAAGTCATCACGTTGGAATGTATAAGCTACTTTTAGGTCATCTGCAAAGATGAATGGTTTCCCGTGCGTGAAGCAAGCGCATATGTCATTGATGTATAGTGTAAATAGGAGGGGTCCAATGACACTACCTTGTACTACACCAGAAGTGATAGGGCTAGGTTTGGAGGTTGCAGACCCGAGTTTAACTATTTGGGACCTATTGTTAAGGAATGATTTAAGCCATCCTAATAATGGGTCACGTATTCCTAAGGAGTTCAGTTTATTTGTTAGCAGTAAATGGTCAACACGGTCAAATGCCTTAGAAATGTCAAAGTAGATGACAAGTACTAGTTGCCGTCTGTCACGACTGCTGGTTACAAAATTGAAGAAGTCTAGGTGACATGTTAAACATGATCTGGATTTCAGGAATCCATGTTGGTTCGGACTTATGATGTTGCAGCTAAGCATATGTTTGATTAGGTTATCTTTGACTAGTCTCTCCATGATTCTAGATGCTATAGGTGTGATATTGATTGGCCGGTAGTTACTGACTTCAGTTTTCGAGCCAGATTTGTGTTTAGGCATAATGAATGTAGTCTTCCATATGTCAGGGTAAGTTTGGGTTTCTAGGGACATTGTGAATATTTTAAGCAGTAGTAGAGGAATGTCAGGGCCACCATATTTATAGAAGTAAGATGATATACCGTCGGTACCGAAACCTTTTGAACTTTTGAGGGTTCTTATAGTTTGGTTAATGTCAGCGTAAGTGAATTGAACAGTGCTAATTTGGTTTGGTGTCAGTGGAGATGGATTTGTGCCATTTTAGTAATAGGGTGTATATCGAGTAGCTGGACTGAGGGCTTAAGGTAGTTACCTGCAAACGTTTTGTTGAATAGTTCACATATGTCTGCAGAGTTAGTGCATAGCCTACCTTTGTCTATGAGGAGAGAAATGCTGTGATTTTTGCGATTCATTCGCTTCCTTAAGATTTCTGTGAGTGCATACACTCTAGCAGGACTGGCTACTGCGATGCGTTCTTCCTTTCTCATACGGAAATCTTGAGCTTGTGTGATGGAGCTAAGGGTTTTAAGTATTAGACCTAGAGTGCCAAAGTCGTGGTGTTTGAAGTAACTTGTTGAGAGTTTCTTCAGTTTCTTACGATCCTTTGGTTTTATGAATGACTTTCTGTGTGGGGAAACCTTTAGTGTTTGGAGTGGAATGACAGCATCTAAGCATGTGTTTGAGTTATGGTAGAAGATGGTTAGGGCTCTCGATAGGTCATCAGTAGTGAAGTATTCATCCCATTTGGAGGATCTTAGCATCGATTCAACTAAGGCCCAGTTTGCCTTACTATAGTTCCTATATATTACTTGTTGTGAAGTGGAGGTATGAGATGCATTGCTACTCAGCGGAATTGGCAGTGCACACATTACTGTTTTGTGGTCGCTCCCTGGAAACTCAGAACCTACTAGCGTTGAAAGGGGGCTTATATTGTGGCAGAAGATTAAGTCTAGTACGTTGTTACCTCTTGTGGGAGTAGTGACAGTTTGTTTCCAGCCAAGTATATCCAGTGTGTCTAAGAACTTATCAAATTTAGTTGGACCTGTGGGTATATCCCAGTTGATTTCAGGTAAGTTAAAGTCCCCACATAGGATCTTATGATCGTATTGTAAGTCGGTTAATTGCTCCAGAGTATTAATGAGTTGGGTCTCGTAATTACTAAAGGTGCCAGGTGCTCTGTAGGAGCATCCAATTAATGCTGTTACGTTATTTAAGTGTACATTAACCCATAGAGTCTCAGGCATGTTAAGTGTACTACTTTCTAGCTGTGATACAGTAAGTTCATTCAAAAGTACATGAGACAACCCCCTCCCTTACCACCTTCCCTGTCACACCGAAAGTGTGTGTAGTTATCTAAGCTTATTTCATCATCCAGGATGTCCGAATGACACCAAGATTCAGTGATGACAATTACAGGGGGTTTGTATATTACTGTGAGTGCTCTGAGCATCGGCAATTTATTTAGAACAGATCTAGCATTTATGAGGATTACGTAAAGATGAGAGTTGAAGTAGCATTTGAAGTATTTAAGTTCGTTAGTCAGCCCCGAATATGGTTCAGCACCCAGTAGTTCTGCTGGACATGACGATCCTATGTTAAGAGGAGTTCCAGCATCATGCTCACCTATGTCTATCGAGTTGGTGTGTGCTGTTTTCGGTGAAGAATTAGGAGTTGGAGTACTGGATTTGCTATAGACTAAGGAACTTTTATTTTTAGTTAGGTTACAGAAGTGGGTAGGGTTCTTTATTTGGCCTATACTTGTGCAAGTGTCAAGTGTGTCCAATGGATACGGGTGCACTAGACCGTTCCTGTTTTCATGCAAGGAGGGAGCCAGCACTAGTGGTTTAGGAGTGTTAACATCCCTACCAGCTGTTTTTTCAACGCTGACAGGGACGCGGGGGATAAAAAATGATTGGATCCTTGTGATGACCATGGCTTATTATTCCACCTATTGTTTGATGCTAGTTGTGTCCTTGTGTGGGTTTCGTGTGTACTGCATTGTGGGTTAGTTCCCAGCAGACTTGTACCATATATCCGGTCAAAATTTGTTTGTGTGCCATACTCTGAAGACCCTGAGTTGTTGGTAGCCGAGTTCTGACTATTACCACTTGTACTATTGAGGGTGACATCGTTGTGACATTGGATATTAGTGTGTGCCACGGTGCGATTTAGCACGTTGTGAGTGCTAATACTATTAACCGTGGGGAGTGTGGGCTTATTTAAGCTGCCACTGTTTTTGTTGGTATGATTTAGGGGCATATTTTCCTTATCTTTACCAATGGAATTATAGCTAGGAGAGGACAAAGTCGAGTTTCGGGGGGTTTTAACTTTTTTTCTGGGGTTATTTAGTGGCATTTTAGATTCTGCGGTGATGGGTGGTATGGTTTTATTATTTATTTGGTTACAGTCTAGTGGCCTTTCGGCTGGTGTTGCACTCTGATGGGATATTTCTGTGTGTTTTGAGAGGGGTGATGCGGTGGGGTCTACTGTATCTTTCACAGGGTTGGGGATAATGGCTTGCTGCAATGTCCTATTACCTATTTCACAATTAGTCTTAGTGAGATAGTTGTGTGCGCGCCTTTCTATAACTGTTTTTTCCACCCCGACCTTTATATGTTTGTAGTTTCTGGCTTGCGATAGGGTGTGTTGGGAGTGAATGAATTTTCTGGTCTCTGCCGGTGTTTCGAACTGAAAACGAATAGGACAACACTTTTCATGTTGACTCTTCTTCAGCCTGTAGCACTTAGTCTTGGAGTTAGGCATTTTCGCTTCACTAAGTAAGATGCGCTGTACCTTTTTTAGTGCCTCATTGTCCGGAACGTTGTAGACAATAGCACTCAGTTTTGCGTCGAGTCGTTTTGTTACTTCTGTGGTAACAAAGTTAATGAGGTTATCTACCTTAGTTACCGATTCTGTGTCAAGCTTGTTAAGGTTTACCGTTTTCATGAGGATAGTTAGAGGTGTCAGTTCACAGACCTGCGATCTGATATCGCTGATCTGATCTGATAATTTGGATATCTCGGTATTGGTTTCGATGTTTCCAGCATTTACTGACTTATTGTTTTTTATTTCCCTTAACTCAGCCTTAAGTTCTCCTATAGACAACTTTAGAAGTTCTATTTCTGAAGATAGTACTGAAAAAGAGCTTGATGGCTGGAGTTTCTCCATAAGCACATAAGGTGAAGGGAGGAGTTCTGTATGAGCAGAGGGTACCGAATTTTTAGGAGTAGTGCTAATACTGGCTGTCAGTACAGTTTTATCCTCAGTTTCAGCTCGACGCTTACGGCATACACGTGAGTTATGTGACTCACTATAGCCGTTTGTAGGGGTTGTGTTGCTTGATGTAGCAATCAAGGACGTTAAATTAGACACCAGTTTTACAGGGGATTGGGTTCGTTGCTTTTTACTTTGATTAACCATAACTATTAGAAATGAGAGTTAGTGGTTACAAGTATGGAAGTGGTATAGTACTTGTGCAAGTACTACAACAAGATAAATTTTATGTAACGAATCACGTAAAAATGTAACGCAAACGTTGAACGTACCGCGATACAGTGTACTGCATTCTGTTTAGGAAGTAGGAATGCGACCAGTTTGTGTGATCATCCAGAACTCGGAACACTGGTTAAGTATTCCATAACGGATAAGATTTTATTTTGATAAATCACACAGTGTTGTACAGTAATATCAGTTAATATTACTGTACAACACTATGTTCACAGTTGGTTAATGTCGATATACTGAAAAATTTCTACAAATAAGCCTCACTATAATGTACATCAAAACTTTTGGTCACGTTGCTCTGGTATTCTGCCAACTAGCAAACGTTAAGGCTACGGAGCATATTTTCACCCCCAACGAGGGTGAAACAGGTTCAAATATGCAAGGCCACGGAACGTTCTTTCAGCGCTCACCAACACTGACACTTGCATCCGTATAAATACTTTAGAAAGAGATCAGTAAACCTCCAAAGACGTGGCCAGATTGCAAACCATGGAAGGAGATATAAAAATGCCAAACGATAATGCGAATGCTTCATAGCTTTTTCTAGATGTCATGCTTGACGACATCCCAGTTATTACCTGTGGTGTTTCCAAGGGTCGACCCCACTCTTTTGTTCCATTAGGAATTAGACGACCATTTTTCTCCAAAATACGTGGCGTTTCTTATTCTGGCATCCGAGCGATATTGACTGTCCGATGGTCGGATCATCCCGGGTTCCAACAGTCTCTTTTGTTATTTTTCTATTTTCAGATTAGACGGGTTTAAATAACGTGTTTTTCCGATGGGGGACAGTGAAAACACACTGACTTCTTCGATATTCTCTATAAGAGAATGTACTCCTTTTCGTGTCCATTTTGATATAGTTAATTGTTTCAGCTACTCAGCCCATATTGTGACGCTAGTGGAATTCGCATTGTCACACATAATTTTGGAAGTACTCAACCACTTACAGCTTAAAATAGCATCGACTTATCTTGATTTCTGTGTGCATTGGAACAAGCAATGTACTACAGATGGTCCTTGTGAAATGTATCACTGCTGACAGCAATAATGTATTTTTCCCATCTATGTAGGAACTTATTGTGAATATATACAATATATAATAATATCCAAATTGCTTCAAATTTAAATTCTTTCTCAGTTCAAGCGAACAGAACTAGCGTCCAGGTTCAGAGCCATCCTGCATCACAAACTGGGCCAAACAATACTCGCAAGGTTCTGAGTGCATGACTGAACTAATCTTCGCTTGTTTTCGTATACCGAATCAGTTTCTACGACCGATTATGTAAATGTGTCTGGCGATGAGTTGCAAAACACTCATTAGTGGATTTACAATGTCTTCGTCGGAGCGCGACATCAGTTTCCTATTTAATTTAACTGAGAAACCACATTACGACTCGACATTCCTAAAAGTGTTACGGATTGAATTCATCGCCGCCAAGGAATAATAATAGTTCATTTACATAAATTAAGTATTTAAATGATTAACAGGCATGATCATACATGACTTGAGTAACCAATAAACACAGCTATCATAGTTTACACTTCTTTTGCGATGTGCACCACATTAATGGCGCGGAAAACATCATGAGAATTACGTATGCATAATATTATTAACTGCCAGAAATTGTGTAATCGAATAATACAGCAAGAATACATTTTACAATAACCTGTAAGTGGTTTGAGGGGCAAAATTATCGGAAAGAAACACACACACTAGATAAAAATTCCATAGAGTACTGTCAATTCAATCCAAAATCTCTTGTCAGCCACGTCTCGTAAACCGTCAATGCCCAGCTCTTGCTACGCTAAGACTCACGCTGTTCCTTGAAGTTTCTCAGAAACGCTTAGTAATAACGGACGAAAAAACCAAAACACCGATCGGCCACTCGAGAATTCTTTATTGTTACACCAACATATAAACACTATTAAAAGTAAGGTCTATGAACAAATATTACAATAATAAATCACAACATTTCTTCTGACGGTTTTCTGCTGACTTCTTTCTGAACAGCGACCGATGAGACGATGACTGCCGTATTGATGCCTCCGCGAAAATTTGGGAAGTTGGTTTTGAGCAAACAACCATGAATTGATCGTTCAATCTTCAACTACATTGACACTCCCCGGCAAAACATGGATCCATCCCTTCTTTCCTTCACGACCAATACACGTTGACTTGGATGCCATTGCGAGAACCTGGGTCACTCGGACAGGGCTGAAATGGAAAACAAACAGAAAAGCCAACACACCACAATCATACTCACAGAACAATCTCACACGTCGCCGATGACCTGCGTCTCCAGATAGAGACCTCCTCTTGACATCTTGCAACACAATCGCCACTTACTAGAATGACTCTTGCAGAATGCAACGTGACCATAGCACCAACTCATGATACTCTACGCACATCCTCTTATCTACTCACTACCAATTACCACTGAAATCGCTTGTCACTCATTCTGCCTCAGTTCTAGTAGCGGTGACGCATGCGAGCCACAGTCGTTTACACTCTTTCTCCCCGGCGTGTCGGACCGCAGTTAACAATTATCTCCGTGTGCATTTCATTCTCAGCAATAGCCTCCCCGGCGTATACGACCCATCTGCTGTCTCTAGCATCAATCAATTCATTCACGGATGTAGAAGAGTGGACACAACTTCGAAAGCAATCACGACGAAAATTTTAACAAAATTATGCAATAACAACAAGGTACGAAAACAACGAGTAAACACAATGAATCCAAAAAACACCAATTGATATGACACACCACACATATATACAAACTGTACACACAAACTCGCGGATCATGTCTTGATGGAATTCCTTTGAAGAATCGCAGAGCTTACAGCAGTACACCTACAAACCTTCACAGTTTGATGATTGTAATTTGTGGAATGTGCGTACACAAACAAGATTAACCAACAATTAAAATGATTGGAACTAACACAATTATTTAACACAAACATATGTACAATCAACACATCAAATATTGTGGATTCTGGCACGACGAACTACCCTTGAAGAACTGTAGGACTTACAGCAGTACGCCTACATTCCTTCTCAGGTTGATGATATAAGTGGAAGTCGTCCGGACACAAACAGAATTACCAACAGCTAGATGACATATGATATCACTTCAGTATATACAATATGAACATATGTACAAAATCACACACCAAGCACATTGGACTGCTCATTGATGCGCTACCCTTTGAAGAAATTGTAGGACTTACAGCAGTACGCCTACAACCCTTCTCAGGTTGACGCCCTAGGTTGGAAAATCGTCGCAGAGTTCATTTGCTAACTTCCTTCTATCAGCTATATCCTCAAATCTGAACGGCAACACGCCCATGTCATTGTATCGTAGAATATAGATGACGAACAAACACACGACATATCTCATCAACCAAGTGTAGAAACAGAGTAATTTACACCAAAGATAATAGTATTCAATTAGTAACTTGAAACTAGAAATGCCTTTATTCATGCAAGTCAATTTAACAATTACTCTCTCGTTTACACTTGGCTTATCCTCACTAAACTGAGCAATATCTTTCGTCTTTTCAAATGCACCATTACTATCAAAATCATTGCACAAGATACTTGAGTTGATGGGCGTCTTCTCCATTGTGGACGACAACACCAAAGACGACTGAGTGACACAAGTTGATGAACTTAGCGGTGGATCAGAAGCTGTTCTCGTTCGGCTTTCAGATAGTTGTCTAACTGCAAGATTACCACCACTGCTGTCTCTCATTACTAGTTCGGGTTTAGCACTAGCATCTGATGATAGGTGGGCTACACGCTGATCAATCACACTGACGGTCTCACAAGTATCCATACCTTCTGCAACTGCATCTGCATTTATTTCTACTTCAAGTTCAAGTTCTACAGAACCTTTATTTAACTTAGCAGTAGTAGGCATTCCCTCCATTTCATCATGATCAACCAAAGACAAATCTGCACTATCATGATCATTATCACGAATATTCACTTTACCGTCAAGTTCATCATTTTCAAACTCTTTAATAACAGAAGTAGACAATTTTGGTTCCTCCTCACAAATCATTAAAGGTTTTATATCTTCACTCTGACTAGTAATACCTTGTAAACTTGTGGAGTCAGAACTGTCCTCTGAGACTGTAACTCTCTTCTGTGACACTCTATTCAACAATGGCTTACCAGTTGCAACTACAGACTTCTTCACAACAACGTTATCGTCACACAATTCGGAGTCAGACCTGGAGTTTACATTTAGCTTATCACTGAACTTGCTCACTGGTTCACAGTTCACCTTTGTATGCACCTCTTGCAAACGTGTAAAACACAACCGTGCTTGTCTTGCATCTTGTAACTTATCTGTTGAGGATGTACTACGAAACCTGTTACACTCACTAGGTCTATATGCATTACTAGACATCATGGAGACTTCTCGATATCCACCTCTCTGAGGCCTATTCGTCATCAATGAGTGCGTTTTACCCTCAGACTGCTCTGTTCTAGAGGTGAGATGTAATATACTGGCGAACTTGCTCATAGATTGATTGACACTAGTATTTACCAGCTTCAGGATATCATCAAACTTTGACTCGATACCCTCATCCTTCATACGGGAGCCCATCTTCACCTACTTCCTTTGCAGTCGAGTAGGTAATCGTCTTGATATTACTTCTAGTATAAAACTCGAGTTGAGGTCACTCATGCAATTCATAGAAATCTAGTTAATCTTACAAGTCATAAGATTATCTAAAAACATAGTAATTGTCTTGGAGTCATCTTGAAGTTGACTTCCGTTACCTTTGACAGCTTCGTATACTTTCCTCACAATCACTAAATGTCTTCCAAACATTTGACGTAATATGATCATAGGCTCAGCGTACCCTCATTAAAGGGGATTGAGCTTAAGGCACTGTATAGCACATGAAGCATCTCCAGAGAAACACCCCATCAAACACATTAACTTCATTTCATCAGTTAATAAAAAACCACTCAACATGATTTCAAATTCCCCTACAAATTGTAAATAATCAGTCGGGTTTCCGTCGAAACACCGTGGTTCTAATTTAGGGAGTTTGATGTTCCTATTATCCCTGAACGGCGAAACAGTAACATCAACCATGTCATGTTTAACATCACACACATCGTTACAACTAACAGACAAGTCACCATGACTTACTTTCCTGTTTGTATCCAAGACGCTCTGTCCCTTCTTTGACCCAGGCATTGTTGAACTTGACCAAATTCCAAAAAAGGTTCCAGATATTGCTTGTTCAAAGAGGACTTGACCGGCACCAGGAAAGATGAACGGTGACTATCCAAACTTTCACCAACTGTCTGAATCCGCCAGAATCTGTTTCTACCGTCAGAAACTGTCAGCCACGTCTCGTAAACCGTCAATGCCCAGCTCTTGCTACGCTGGGACTCACGCTGTTCCTTGAAGATTTTCAGAAACGTTTAGTAATAACGGACGCAAAAACCAAAACACCGATCGGCCACTCGAGAACTCTTTATTGTTACACCAACATATAAAAATAATGTTTTTACTAGGGTTTCTGATGGTTGTCTCCTGACTTCTTTCTGAACAGCGACCGATGAGACGATGACTGTCGTATTGATGCCTCCGCGAAAATTTGGGAAGTTGGTTTTGAGCAAACAACCATGAATTGATCGTTCAATCTTCAACTACATTGACACTCCCCGGCAAAACATGGATCCATCCCTTCTTTCCTTCACGACCAATACACGTTGACTTGGATGCCATTGCGAGATCCTTGGTCACACGGGCAGAGGTGAAATGGAAAACAAACAGAAAAGCCAACACACCACAATCATACTCACAGAACAATCTCACACATCAATGACGACCTGCGCCTTCCAGTTAAAGGCATCCTCATGACACATCGTCTTGCAACACAATCGCCACTTGCTAGAATGACTCTTGCAGAATGCAACGTGACCATAGCACCAACTCATGATACTCTACGCACATCCTCTTATCTACTCACTACCAATTACCACTGAAATCGCTTGTCACTCATTCTGCCTCAGTTCTAGTAGCGGTGACGCATGCGAGCCACAGTCGTTTACACTCTTTCTCCCCGGCGTGTCGGACCGCAGTTAACAATTATCTCCGTGTGCATTTCATTCTCAGCAATAGCCTCCCCGGCGTATACGACCCATCTGCTGTCTCTAGCATCAATCAATTCATTCACGGATGTAGAAGAGTGGACACAACTTCGAAAGTAATCACGACGAAAATTTTAACAAAATTATGCAATAACAACAAGGTACGAAAACAACGAGTAAACACAATGAATCCAAAAAACACCAATTGATATGACACACCACACATATATACAAACTGTACACACAAACTCGCGGATCATGTCTTGATGGAATTCCTTTGAAGAATCGCAGGACTTTCACCAGTACGACTCTTACCCTTCTCAGGTTGACGTTTGTAAGATTGGGAATGTCCGGACACAAACAGAATTACCAACAGCTAGATGACACATGGCATCAATTCATTATATACAGTATTCTTTGGAGGGTACGGTTGTGCACCAAATGCACGAAAAGACATAAAATATTAAAAAAACGGCATAAGGAAAATATGTGTTAAAACCAAAATTGGACATCATGATAGTACGAGATATACGCGTAGCATTATACATTGCAAATAAACGTTGTCAGCCTAGGGAGTTCCCTTTATTAATGCATTTATTAGTGATACTTGCACTTACCCATTTCATTACACTTTATTGATTCACCTTAGCACTTTTACTTTTATAAAAACAGCTTTCAATCCGTTGTAAACGTTGCACTTACCTCAATATTGGTTGGTTATCGTATGCCGACAACCACGGGATGAAAACGAAACGAAGTCGATTTTCCCGCTCAACCTGGAGGACAATTGTACAATTCAATAACTATACAGCCTAGTTCAGACAATGAGTGTAATTATATATATATATCAAATATTTAACTGTTGAAACATTATTAACTTGTAGACAATCTACGATTTGATATTATATCATACTTGATCGTGCCTGTAAAAATTGCATGCATTTTCATGTAAATTTATATGTTTATATGAGAATATACATTATTATTATTATGAACATATGTACAAAATCACACACCGAGCACATCGGACTGCTCATTGATGCGCTACCCTTTGAAGAATTGTAGGACTTACAGCAGTACGCCTACAACCCCTCTCAGGTTGACGCTCTAGGTTGGAAAATCGTCTGGTGTTTCATCCTCCGACTCTCGACTCTCAGCACCTTCCAGTAGACACAGTTTTCTAATATCTCGCACCAACATTCCACAACTTGTTCTCACCTCAACCGTCCTCACCAATCCATCACCACTACAGATTAGCCTTACTACCACTCCCAAAGGCCACCTACCTGTGGCACATTTATCTGCTACTAATACTATGTCACCAACCTTTAAGTTTCGGCACAACTTTTTCCACTTGTCCCTGGTTTGCAGTGTTAGAACATACTCCTTTAACCATCTTTTCCAAAATATATCTTTCATGTGCCTGGCTTGTTTCCATCTTTTAATCGTAGGTATTCCTTCCCCGCTTGCGTCCTCTATGCCAGGGTTGCCTCTCAATAACAATAATTTATTTGGGGTTAACACATCAAAATCCTTGACGTCGTCCCTCACAGGTGATAACGGCCGGTCATTTAATATTCGTTCAGCTTCACAAAAAAATGTCTCCAGCGTTTCGTCATTCAAACTCTGGTTTTTAATTATGGAGCTTAAAATACGCTTGATAATTCCTATAAGTCTTTCCCATAGCCCACCTCTATGGCTGGCATGTGGTGGATTGAAGTGCCACTCGATGTTCCTTTTCAGTAACTCTTCCTGAACTCTCGTTTGGGACCTTCGAAGTACTCTTTAAGCTCGGCGTGACAGCCAACAAAATTAGTCCCTCTGTCGCTGAACATCATCTTCGGTACACCCCGGCGATTTATAAATCTATGTAATGCTAGCACGAATGAATCAGTAGTTAGCGAATGAACCATCTCAATATGCACAGCTCTCATTTTCAAACAGGTGAATAAACAGCCATATCTTTTACATAGGGTTCTGCCTCTCTTCACTACAAAAGGTCCGAACAAATCCACCCCAACGTACTCAAATGGATAATTCCCTTCAGAAGCTTGCCACGCTGGGAGTGGTGCCATCATCTGCTGTACTGGACGAGCATTTCGGAGTTTACATTCCATGCACTTATCAATTATTTTACGGACAGCAGTACCTCCCTTCACTATCCAGAACTTACATCGAATACTTGATAGTACTTGCGAAGTACCCAAATGACCTTCAAGAACATGGTAGTGTCTTATAATGAGATCAGTGACTGGATGGTAGCAAGGTAATAAAGCCGGATGACGGGTCTCATATGACGATTCTAACATTTGTAGACGTCCACCAACTCTAGCGATCCCTTCGGAAACTATCGGAGATAATCTATCTAACCGCACCTTGAAATCTGCGAAATCGGGACTATCCTCCTTGGCAATCTCACCCCACGCTTCCCACTGAGCAGCCCTCAAAATCGCTAACTCTGCATTTCTAATATCTTCGACTCTCAAAGGCCCCACATTCATATTTTCGTATCCCGCAAGATGCATGACCTTTAAATACGTAACATATCGTGTCAACCACGCAACAGCTTTCAGTAGTTTGTACCAAGAAGAATAATATTTAAAAAGTGGATGTAAACCTGAATGTCTTTCTTGAGTAGATGTTAAACTGACACTTGTCTTCAACTCCAAGGCACACTCGTTTATCGGTGGTTCATCTTCTCTACGAGGCCACATACTATCAGCCCTTAGCAAGAACTCTGGACCTTTCCACCACTTATTTTTAACCACATTCATATCAATAACTCCTCGCGAGGCTAGATCAGCTGGATTTTTTCCAGACGGTACGTACCTCCACTGCTCAACAGTTGTTAGTTCACGAATTTGAGATACTCTGTTAGCTACAAAACATGCATATCTTGCTGACTCGTTGCGTATATAATATATCACAGACATCGAATCAGTCCAAAACGTTACGGGATGCTTGGGGTAATCCAACTCTTTACACACCGTTGTGAATAACTGCGCAGCTAGTAAGGCTGCATTAAGTTCTAATCTCGGAATCGAAACCGTCTTTAGAGGTGCAACTCTAGATTTACCCATCACCAGGCTAACATCTATATCATTCCTTAAGGTGGTTCTGATGTATACGGCTGCACCAAATCCAACCTCAGAGGCATCAGAAAAAACATGGAAGTCAATTATATCATGATTTCTCGACGGCTTAAGTGGACGTGAGACGGAATGTAGATTCAGCATTCTTAAACTGTTAACCCACCCCTTCCACTCTTCTCTCTGCCTCTCACTTAATGGTTCATCCCACTGTAACCCTTTCCTGCATGTCTCTTGAAATAACCTCCTAGCCGGAAGTAGATAAGGTGCTACTAATCCAAGTGGGTCAAACACGGACGACAACACAGAGAGCACACCTCTCCGAGTAACTGGCTTATCAATATCACCAACACTAAATCCAAAGGTATCAGAGTTCACATCCCATCGCATACCTAATGTGCGTTCAACTGGTAGAGTATCAACAGGCAAATCTCGTACGGTAGGTGCTCTGTCTTCTGGATCTATATGCTTCAAAACGTCTAGGCTGTTCGAGACCCACTTAGTTAGACGAAAGCCGGCCTTAGCTAACACTTCAGTGATGCTTGTTGCAAATCTAACTGCAGACTTATCATCATCGAAGGAGGCTAAACAATCATCCACGTAGAAGCAACAATCTATGACGTCCAGCAAATCATTAGAACCAAATGTGGACACTGCCTTTCGTAGAGCAAAATTAGCACAAAATGGGGAGGATGTGGCACCAAATGGATGCACTGTCATCCTATATTCTGACACCTTACCACAAGGACCGTCATCAAACCACAAAAACCTCAAGTGATCTCTGTCACTCTCTGGCACCTTCACCTGTAGGAACATTTCCTCAATATCCGCCGCGACAGCAACTGTAAACTTTCTGAATCTCAATAGCAGTCCCACTAATGAGCTCACGCAATCTGGGCCACTATACAGATTATCATTTAAAGAGACTCCTTCATGTTTCG
The DNA here is from genome assembly GCA_944472135.2 of Trichobilharzia regenti. Taxonomy (NCBI): domain Eukaryota; kingdom Metazoa; phylum Platyhelminthes; class Trematoda; order Strigeidida; family Schistosomatidae; genus Trichobilharzia; species Trichobilharzia regenti. Next base: position 87,481,964 of record OX235270.1, on the reverse strand, counting down.
CAGAACAATCAAACACCACACGGAGTTTACCTGGCTTCCTCGGGTTAAAGACGGGATGATGGGGCAAATACCACTTCCCTGGCTCACTCTGATCAACTAGTCTTTCAACGTAACCCTTCATTATATGTTTATCGACGACTTCCTTATATTTGGACCAGAGTTCTGCATCTGACAGAAATTTCTTCTGTAAACCCATTAGTCTCTTAAGAGCAACTTTCCTATTACAAACCAACTGTCTATCTTTGAATCTCCATGGTAGGCCAACGCTGAAACGCCCGTTTTCGTATTTACAAGAGTCCTCGGCTATTTTAACTGCTTTTAAGTCTTCTACAGAACGACCCTTCCCTGGGACACCGCAGTCACAAAACTCCTTGTCATACATATTTTTAATCATAGTTTCTAGTTTGTCCCCATCGTTTGTAACTAATGATGATATGTGGACTATGGGTATAGGTCCTCTCACTGTCCATCCCAGTGGTGTTTTTGTCGCAAACAGATCATCTCTACCTCCAAATCTCTCTTCTAATACCTTGTGAGCTTCTGGCACACTACATCCAATGAGTACTCTCACTCTTCCATCTTGCAATGTTGGAAGAGGTATGTCACACAGGTATGGCTTACCGACAACCGTTTCACGACTAGGTACTATAGCTTCGCCAAGTTTCATACTGGAGGTAGTGTAAGCAGTATCCACTTCCACGGTCTCCCCAGTAGCCAAGGATTCTAACTGAAATGACACTCGCTCACATACTACTGTTTTCGCAGAATTGAAAGTATTTACAACCAAGGGTTGCTTTGGGCCTTTAATACCCAAGCAACCAGCCAGTTCAGCATCTATCAATGTAACGTCTGAACCATTATCCAACAATGCATAAGTCTCTACTGAAGATTTCGGTCCTTTCACCTTAACTGGTAATACCCCTAAGAAAACTTGTGGGATGTCAAGGGGTCTAGAGATACTATTACAATTAACCGAATTCCCAGGTTCGTTCACTGTTCTCAGAAGTGGGTGCATATCCGTTAAACCACTACTTCTTTTATTTGTCGCCTTACAATTCCACTTTGTATGCCCAATCTTTAAACAACTGAAACACAGCCGCTTCTGCTTTGCCATTTTTAACCTTTCTACGGGTGACATAGCGATAAAGCGATTACAATCACTCAATTGATGCATGTTATGGCAAACAATACACTCATCCTTTCTCGTTGTGTCTTGAGACTTCACCACAAATGCCTTCCTTATATTCACTGGTTCCTTAGGTTCTACCTTAGAATGCAAAATGCTGGCGAATTTGCCCATCGCCTGGTTGACACTGTCCTTCACCAGTCTAAGAATATCATCAAACCTTGGCTCGATACCCTCCTCCTCTATACGAGAGCTTATTTTTACCCATTTCCTTTGCAGCCGAGTAGGTAGGCGTCTTGCTATTACTTCTAGTATAAAACTCGAGTTGAGGTCACTCATGCGATTCATCGAAATCATTGCATTCTTGTAAATTAGCAAATTATCTAAAAACTCAGTGAGTGCCTGGGAGTCATCCTGTAATTGACCACCATTACCCTTAACAGCCTCGAATAATTTCCCTACAATCATCGAAGGTCTCCCAAACCTTTGACGTAATATGCTCATAGCCTCGTAGTAGCCCTCTTTTGGCTTCATAAACTTACGAAAATAGATATAGGCACATTTTGATTGGCTGTTGGCTAGCTGGCTTCCTATTGGTCTAAAATATAAGTTAAGGCGGTAATCTTTTTATTTTTACACGGAAACTTACCGTCAGTATGATTTAGGACTTATCTTACCATAATATAATGGCGTGTTAATAGGATGTATGCATTTTTGATTACTAGGAGAATATAATTTAACTACAATTTCTAAAAACTTAATGTCCTTAATTAGTACATATAGACAAATGTATGTGTTAACTAATCTATTTTTTAAGTCGTCAATCCAATGACCTGTGGGATTTGTGCATACTAGGTCAGCATAAATCAAGTAAATTTCCCTTCAAATGGTTGAGAGCGACAGTTTAAAGCATATTTTGGTTGATTGTTTCGTGAAGAGAGCGATTTTGAGTCAGTTATAAATTACACCGATCTGTATCTTATTTACTACGTTTTTCAGTGGAGCGTTTCTGGTTCATAGCATATCCTGAATAACGGTGATTAATACGATTTATCACTTAGACCGCAGCACCACCAAGCTTACAACAGTTCTAAACTTATTCTAACCTATTCCTCGATAATGCCTTTTTATGGTAACTGAAAATCTTATTTACCCACTATGTTCTGAAATGATACAGGTCGTGCTTAAAAAGACAGCTGCGTGCTGAATCAAAACTTTCCGCTCTGTAGTAACGCTAGTCCATGCTTAATATGTCCCGCGAAGGCTGGAACAACGTTGATAAGCAAACCCAGTAGGTTCGATTTCGTGCTACTCAAGCTGAAAAACCAGCGCACAGTTTCACTGTCAAACAATGGCAAAACAGTTAGGGAGTTTACTGTTACTATTATTAGCATAGTATATGTTAGTATATTAGCATAGTAAACGTTAATTAGCTCAATGATTGCAAGTTAACCATAATCATTGACTAGCAACATAATAACTGGGAACTTCAGGCTAAAAATAAGCTAACTAGTAGCATCCAGTGACAAAAACTGACCTACACACTGCAAAATGAGCAAAACATCCAGAAAAACCTTTAAAATTCAATGGAAAACGAATACACGAAAACATATAACTAGCCGACGCAGGAACTCATCGTGACCTAGATACTGACTGTAGCCTCTTTCTAAACTTACAGCACTGTATGGCTCTTGCAGCATCTCCAGTGCAATATCTCATCAAATACATTAACTTCAATTCATCATTTAATAGAAAACTATTCAGCATGATCTCAAACTCCTTTACAAATTGTAAATAATCAGCTGGGTTTCCATCAAAACACCGTGGTTCTAATTTAGGGAGTTTGATGTTCCTATTATCCCTGAACGGCGAAACAGTAACATCAACCATGTCATGTTTAACATCACACACATCGTTACAATTAACAGACAAGTCACCATGACTTACTTTCCTGTTTGCATCCAAGACGCTCTGTCCCTTCTTTGACCCAGGCATTGTTGAACTTGACACAATTCCAAAAAAAGGTTCCAGATATTGCTTGTTCAAAGAGGACTTGACCGGCACCAGGAAAGATGAACGGTGACTATCCAAACTTTCACCAACTGTCTGAATCCGCCAGAATCTGTTTCTACCGTCAGAAACTGTCAGCCACGTCTCGTAAACCGTCAATGCCCAGCTCTTGCTACGCTGGGACTCACGCTGTTCCTTGAAGATTTTCAGAAACGCTTAGTAATAACGGACGCAAAAACCAAAACACCGATCGGCCACTCGAGAACTCTTTATTGTTACACCAACATATAAAAATAATGTTTTTACTAGGGTTTCTGATGGTTGTCTCCTGACTTCTTTCTGAACAGCGACCGATGAGACGATGACTGTCGTATTGATGCCTCCGCGAAAATTGGGGAAGTTGGTTTTGAGCAAACAGCCATGAATTGATCGTTCAATCTTCAACTCCATTGACATCCGTTGATCTGAAAAGATCTGCATTCTCATAGGAGGTTGGGACCAGATTTTCCGTTTGGTCGATTAAATTCTCTAATTGCACTTTCGTGTTCAGTTCATTCACTTGTGACGTTGCATCACAAATCTAGGTCCAAGTGCTAGAATTCGCATTTGAATTGGAGATAGTGGAACATTAGAATAATTGTATACGTATTTTTCTGGACAAGTAGGAAAGGCGGTTTCTTTTGTAACGGACTTTAGGCTTTGGTTTAGTTTCATTATAACATCATCTGTTCTTTTATTTGTAACCGTATTGGAGTAGTTTTCGAATGACGTTCTCTCGTCTTCAGATAACTCATAGAGAACGTGGGAGCTTTTTGAGATATTCTGCTCTAGCTCAGGTAGTCTAGATCGCACAGCATCGATGTGATTCAGAGTGTGTCGTTTCAGTGTACGTGAGTTAGGGGATATGCGATTTCGTTTGAGATGCTTCCAAAATACTTTGGGATATTCATGTTTCTCGAGACAATTCTTCAAGAAGAAAATCTTTTGCGTTCGCCTCAGCAAGCATGACGGACAAACGTAGAGACTTCCTCAGTTCCTTTACCGTCGAACGGTCCTTGCTTCTCTTCAAATCACGGAATATACACATTGGGTCATAGGAGTTATTGAGAAGACAATTGCAGCGAAGAAAATTTTCTTTTCGACGAAGTCATCATCTAGGCTGTACATTCGTGTATTTATATCGAATGGATGTGAAATTCCAGAATAATATCCGGTCAAGGGTCAAATTAATAAAAATTAAAATTAGGAATTAGAATGCCATAATATACAATATATCACACTGAAACTGAAGTCATGGTGGTAAGAAGAGTGAAGTGCAAAGTTGTGGCACTCCCAGAAATTAGATTTCAGACAGAGGATATAACTAGAAACCTTTGTAGTTGCAGGTACCCCTCTTACTGGTTTCATAAATTTAAACGTCTGTGGCAGTGAACTCAATCACCATACCAAAGACATGAGTAACACCAGCGGATCAAATCTGCCTTCAGATGGACGAAAACATTCACTGGTTTAAATGTGCAATTAATGACTTGACTTGCTTGCACAAAGTAAATAAGTGTTTCAAATTCCATTTTGTTAATCCCTGTGATTAATTACCTTGGCCGCGCACTTTGACGCGTAGCGCGAGGTTAAGCACGTTAGTGTGTAGCGTATTCTTGGTACTGAGAGTAGTAATACGATGTCTGACTACGCTACTTTCCAAAATTTGCTGTTGCAACTACAAAGCCCAGACAACGAGTCACGTACTCAATCTGAGGTAAATTGTTCCGTCTTCGGTTACACGTTTCCTTAGTCAGCGTACGAGGCTATTGCACCAACAACTCGATTCTCTCTGATTCTCCAAGTACTGAATGACAAAAGTGCAGTTCCTCAGGTTAGTTCCGGTGGATTTTTATATATGGTTTGAATTTTTGTTTTTGTCGGTCCTGGAGATCACCTAACTTGAGTAACAGCTGCATTACGCTAGGTATTAGAACAAAAATTCCCCCATAGTTTTGTTTGTTTTCATAAATAATCCTCCGGTGTCAATTACGATTCATCAGGATAGTAGTAATGCGTGCGCCATGTTCCCAGTCAAATTAAACCAGGCTTCCTCGTGCTTCTCATAAGTACAATACTCTTCAGTCTTTTCAATACTCGGGAGCACATTCTTTAGAGGGATTGTTACTAAGTAATGCTGTCAAATGCACTGCCATTGACGTTAGCACATTAATTATAAGTCTCAAATTTAGTACCTATACTAAAGTGACTGGACATTACCAGTCAACTTTGATTTATACGTACTCAGTGAAATGCGTACTGTGCCAAATAATTGTCACTGATACTGAGATTTCTATCTCTGTTATATTACAGCATAATTATACCTTGTGAATGTGGATGAAAGACACCTATTTTTCTTTGCTGGTTGTGTGGGACTTAAAGTAAGGTTCTGCCTAGCGTAACCTAAATAAACATGTCACATGACAGGCGGTGCGTGAAAGGTTTGGGAGTTTTTCACTGTGAAAGTAAAAAACAGTTTCGATGTCAACCTAGAAGATTGTATCCTGTGGGTAGCGAGGAACATCGAAACTTTCCTGTTTAAATGTCAATGCGTGGGAGATCAGGGTCATCCGTGGTGATTTCCATTAGTAAATCTATGAAAAGAACATAATAGGAATATCAGAATCAGGCATTCTAAAACCACTTAATTTTCATCATTTATTATGATTGTATGAATTTGAGCAGGGCGTTTTTACTTGTGCGATAAACTTTCGGCACTTACTGCCAGTCGTTGCCACTGTCCGTCTGGATCTATGAAGTCGTGTGCCGCCTTCGGGATAAAGAAGATAGCAAGCGTTGAACTCTGGTAGTTATGTCTAGGTTTCTGGACCTGTAGAAGTGTGTGGATGTGATCAGTACTACCTCATCCGTGCTTAAAAGCCATCTAGCTCCCACTGAGTTGGTTTTGTTGACTACCGCGTAGTCTTTACAGAAATATAAGACCCGCGATCCTACCTATTAATCCAGCAGTGATTATTGCTGCGCATGGAGGTGTATTCTGTTAAGCATTTTGCTTAGCTAGATTGTTGCCATCGTCGAATAGTACCTGCGTTTAAAGTACTAGAATGCGTATGTTTTAGTAATTTTATAGAAATAAGTATGTGTGCTAACGCATGAATAACTTGCAACAAGCAGTAGTAAATTTGACTGAGCGATTGTGTAAAACATGGACTCATTCCAGTTAATATACTTTAGTCGAGATACTGGACAGACGTTCATTGATTTTTGAGTTACATGCCTTTTCTATAACCTCAATTTGTTTTTTTGCTCCAGCCCAGTAACCTTACCGAAATTCGTGAACAGAATGCTGCAGTAACTCAACCTTAAATATTTTCTGTGAACAGAACAAAGTTCGTAACTGACCTTTGCCAACACCCTAAATCTTAAAATCTGTGAATTTTCAATTCAAGTCGTCTTAACCTGGAAAAGTCTCACTTCACTGCATAACAGTCGCGCATATCAGATCAGTAGATTTCGATCAATCTGTTGAACTAATCGTCTATATTCTCTAGTTTTCTGAGGTTATTCATCAGATGTATCAAAGGAGTTACGGAAAGAAATACAAGATTACATTCATTTTATGATGTCCATGGGAGAACATTAAGCTTACTCACTTTCCTAATACTCAGCGGTCAATATAATTAAGGATGTTATGTGCATGTAATTATATAGTAACCAGTGAATTTCTTTTGAGGATATATTAACTACAGTGTCGATCAGTTTATGTATCGTGGTTTGTAACTTCCTGCAGATGCCTTCGTATACAGAATTTTCTAAATCTTCATTTTAGTCTCGACATATGGCTGCCATCTTGGGTCGTCGACTACTTGTCAATGACTATGGTTCTGCATTTGAACCTCTTCCTGATGAGACGAAAAACTCGGCCAAGCAACAGTTAATATTGATTGTTGTTCATGAAACCGAGCAGTTGATGCGTCGAAAAGTAGCTGATTTAATTTCTGAATTGGTTCGAGTGCAGTTTGGTAAGTTCCTTAAAAACCATTAGTTATCTTGTTACTGTCTGCTTCTCACGTTTTCTCGCATTGTATATATACAGTATTACAACTTTTAGTGAGAAAAATTTAGGAATCTAAGTGAATGATATAAAAAGCGTAGAGGATTGGGTAGAACTAATTTTAGCTTCCATTTTATTCATTCAGAAACTTCGGAATTTACGCAGATCCTAAAGTCATTGTGTCATCACCTTGAGTGTTTAAAATCGTTAGTGAATTTTGACAATATGAAACCTCGTGATAAGGATTCAGCATCGGTAGAGGATCACATCGTGTAATTCTAACAACAGACGGCAAGACATGGAAGTCAAAGCATATTTTTCATCAATCAAACTTCTATTTATATATCTACAGTTTAAATTCGTTAACCAATCACTGAGCGTATGATTTCGGTTTACATTAAACGATTAGAAATAGAATGTTCTAAAATACGTAGTATTCTGTTGCCAATGCAGTATTGAACTGTGGGAATAACATTCCGACTCTAACATGAAATAGAATGTTCAAATAGATTGATCGTATTCCATTGGCACATATTGTCGTTATCACGCCACCACATAGTGAGCACTTCACAGTTTCTGTGAAAATTATGTGAACTTGTATGCATAGCATTGTATCAGTGTTTTTCGCTAGTACTAAATAAAAATCCTAGGGCACGACAGTGTTTTCAAGTCGAATGACTATGAGTGGTATAGCGCAACCGGTTTAATCAGTAGCAGCTTTCACTGTTGTCAGTTATTCGCACTACACTTTAAAAATGTACTGTATGTTTTTTATTTGTCAGATGATGATGGCATTTCTGAATGGCCTGAGTTCACATCTATCTTACTGGAATGGTCAAATTCACCCGACACCGGTTTGAGAGAGGTTGCCTGCCATATTTTTGCATCAGTTCCGTCACTTTTTGGGAATCAGCAGGCACAGAGTATTGGGATTATTGGTCAATTTCTTGCCAGAGCCATCTCTGATCCTTCGTGTTCAGAGCTTAGGGCTGCTGGATTGCGTGCCCTAGCTGCCTTTGCGGTTCAAAACGCGACTGAAGACTCTGTCCTTCAAGCCCTCAGAGAACTGGTTCCTGTCTCCTTACAGGTAGGTATGGTTCAACATATCTCCAATTATCCTGGTAATTAATTTGTTGTTTATTTATATGTCGTAATAAGTGGTATGCTTTATGGTAACTGAAGTCAGAATTATAAGTTGATAATGTTGTGCAGTGTACGTTAAAATTCTCAATTTAATCAGCCTGTTTAATCGATGAAATGCATTCATATATAATGAAAGCGACTAAAAAGGACCCATCGATAGTAACGAATGTGTTAACGCCTCGCAGTAAGCTTCACCTGTGGATCTCACCACTGAAGTTCCGACAAATGTGGTTAGTTTCGAATTTCCTATCTATTTATTAACAGTTTAGTATATAGACAAATGCTTAGCATATAGTAAAAAAATATCAAGCTCCACATTTAAGTCAACTGTTTCCCGCAGTTCTTATTTGTTTTAAATAGATGTTAAGAATAAAGGAGCTGTAGGGAACGGTCTTGCTCTGCTGTGCATTTCTGGGTCATATAACTGTTATTACAAACATGGCTGTCAGGAAACTCGTGTTCACATGCACATATGGTTTATTAAAATTGTTCTGGTTTTCATTTATAATATTATTAATAGTGAAGAACAGGTTCAAAATCCAGAAAATCGCCAAGAAGCATAAGTCTCATATTTACTTCATTATGAAGTTGGAATGAGGTAATATTAAGTTCATCAGCCGTTCCTTTCAGCGACTAGGTGTCTTACATTAACACAACTTATATTTTTTGGCGTCGTAATAGTCTGACCTAACTCTATTCAAGCTTGTCAACCGATCTGAGAACCATATTCATCATTAAATTGACAGCCTCAAGTAGCTTCGAAAAAAGGTGATAACTAAGATTATTCATCCCCATAATAGCAGGGGAACAAAATGTGACCGTGAAACTAGCCTGACTATTAACTATTATAAAGCCTGTTTACTCTTCTGTAGACTTTGGTATTTACTTGAAAACTCATTGTCCACAGATATTACTTTTATAGTTACACGTAGATACTTAGTGAAAGTAAACTGCTGCACGCTAATCGTATGTAGAGTTGTCCACTACTGACTAGGGTTTTTGACGTTTTTCTTTATTCAACTGTGTCATTTCCTCAACTTCACAAATAGTTTCAGGCTATGAAAAGTTCATCTTTAAAAAATTAAGTTGACATAGTATCTCATCACATTGTGCTTTCTCTCAATGATCTAGGTCTTGATACCCACTTCCCCTTACATTTGTTAGTGCATACGCATTATTTTACTTGGTATGCTTTTTAGCTTGTCATCCTTATATGAAAGAAGTATATGGTTCACCGTTTATTGTTCTCTGTTGCAGGCTATTACTACGGCAATTCAAAGTGATCCAGAAGACGATACACCTCTCAAAGCCTTGGTCGATATCGCGGATGCCGCTCATAAGTACTTGAAACCCTATCTAGCGCCTACATTGGAATTGTGCTATAAAGTGAGATGTATACATTTTGAATTCCTGGAAGGTTTGATGGATTTACTTAACGTTTGCGTTGTCTTTTAATCTACATAAGCTAACATTTCAAATGAAATTCCCATAGAAGTTTTCCATAGACAAATAATCTAATTAAGACACGTTTTACAGTCAGAAATTATTTGTCCCCCCCTTCCATAAACTGGAATTGAATTTCATTCGTGTGCAGGATAACAAAGTAATTTTTAAATAAACAAAGAAAAAAACTGCTGTAATATATGTAAGGGTGAAAGTCACATTCAAGAGGAAGCAAATTTTATTTGCGGAGCTTGACTTTCGTTCGCCTTGCTGAGATTTACAAACAACTTGTATTTAACTAGCTAACGCTTCACACGTTTAAAGACGAACAGTCATTCATAACAGAACTGTCTAACTGTATTTAAGTCAAATGACCCTCAGCATACTCAAATCTTTCGAGGATGGAAGTTTGTGCAACGAGAATGCAACAACTATTCATGTTAGTGGCATGACACAGCTTGTAAAAGGGATATAAAAGACAACAAAGATGACACTTAAACATTTGAGCACAGTTAAAAATCATGGGAGATTGTATAGACAGTTCCTACAACAAATTATGACTGGTATTCGATATATGAGTTTACGCACATCCTGTGCTTACGACTGAACGGACGTAGGAAACAGCTGGCGGTAAAACCATCACGTCCCCAGCTCGATCAGGAAACTAAATCCCTATTTAGGGAAGAACTAGCTAAACACATATCTGTGTTCGACAGCTGTGCTCACCCTGAAGAAGCTTGGAAGAATATCCAGGCAGCCATAGATACAGCTGTAAAGGCTGTGAATAAGGTAAACCCAAAGGTGAGTAAAAACCACTGGATCTCCACCACCTCATCCGAACTGATAGATGCTAGAAGACTTATTCCGGCGAGCTCCGAATTCAATGAGGAGCGAAAGCTGCACAAAAGGAAACTTGCGAAAAGTCTCCGCAAGGACCGTGAACAGTAGTGGGTGAACATAGGCGAAAGAGATGGAAAAAGCTTTGACGATAGGCAACACCAGGCAACTATTTAGCCTCATCAGGGAAACAGGTGGAGAAGACATTCATTAATTTACCTGCCTTGTAAGTGGAATTAGCTTTAGGTTGGTAAATGAGGACCTGTACACGAGCACAGGCTTGTTTGATGTGTCGATTGATACTACTAGTGTTACTGATGATATACTCATATCTATTAATTAATAAATGTAATGTGAACGTACTGACTACCGTATTGCATGACTGATATATGGAAAGCAGATGAACTGAAAACTGCCCTATTTAAATACTGTTGCTTTCGTACTATAATATACTATTGAAGATGACTGGGACGTGTGTTGAACATATATAGCCGATGTAGCATTTAGTTAAAAAGTTCTTTATTGTCTCAGGGGGTTTCAATTATGATTTTGCTTTGTTGTTTTCTTAACTTCACTTTAGTGTGGTAACATGGAATGTGCTACATGATGTCCATTTAGATATCATGTATGGATATCAACTCCCTGATGCTTTGTTGAAGTAGATTTCAAGCCTACAAAAGCTGACCTGTCTGCAGATACTTATACGTTAATAATATTTTTTGTAATTCTCATATATGCTCAGAATTTTTCTTCTCTCTACAGATATTGTGTAACGAGGAACTTTCTGAACAACAACGACAATTAGCCCTCGAAGTTATTGTTACGTTGGCAGAAAACATCCCATCTGGTGTACGAAAGTCTTCTAATTTGATCGAGTCGCTTGTTGGAACACTGTTAAAAATGATGTCAGAAGTTGATGAGGAACCTGACTGGGCAGATGCAGATACTGCAGAAGAGGAAGATGAAAGTAGCAACGCTTTAACAGCAGAACTCGCTCTCGACAGGTTATCATGTGCTGTTGGGGGTCAGCATGTGCTGAATGAGATCCGTCGATCAGTCCCAAATATGCTTCAACAAGGTGAGTTGTGAGGAATATTTAAGTTTCACTTTATTCCTTCACAAAATGGAATAAATATCGAAAAAATTAAAAATTTGTTGAAGTGCACTGATGTGTGTCGTTTTTAAAGGTTACCAAAATCATTTTAATAATTTTCGGTAAGCATTTCTGTTTTTTAAACTACAGCTGACTGGAAACGACGCTATGCTGGTTTGATGGCCATTTCTGCCTGTAGCGAAGGTAGCAGCAAACAGATGGAGACAATGCTTGGTTCTATACTAGATGCTGTTATTCCTCGTCTTAGTGATCCACATCCACGTGTTCGGTATGCCGCTTGCAATTCTGTTGGCCAGATGGCTACAGATTTCGGCCCGAAACTACAGAAAACTCATCACAATATTGTACTTCCAGCTTTAGTTCAAACACTAGATGATACCGTTCCTAGAGTTCAGGCCAATGCTGGAGCTGCTCTTGTGAATTTTTGTGAAAAAGTACCACAGGTTTGTCGGTGAAACACTTTTCCTGTTTTAATGGTGTAGATTTCTTGCATTTCACAACTGATAATGATGAACGTTTTGGTTCTATTGCTTTTTGCTCAGTAATTCTTAAATGCATCAAAACAGTTTCATTGGAAACTGTTTTGTTCTTCGTTATTACTCCTCCTTTGTCTCACACCTCTGCTCACTGTCTCTATTATGCATTTTTTGTACTTTCCTCTCTTGCTTCGCATGCTACACGGAGTGTGGCGACTTGAACTGCCGCACATATGTGCAAAGTTCTATGTCGAAAACAGACTGACAGACTAACAGGTTATTAAACATTTCCGACGTGCTAGTGAAATGTTACACTACTTGAAGTAGATGAGAATAATGTAATTGCGTCATGGAGTATTACAAAAAATTTGTGTTCATTATAATGCAAATATCGTTCACACTTAAGTAGCACTTGGTCACTTCGTGTCTTTTTCAAAAATACAACCTTTGACCGTGGTATTACACATATGTTGATCAGAAGACAAAAAAACTGTTCTTAGAGTTATTCTGATGCTTATTTGATAAAACAACAAGTGTTCGGTGTGAAATGAAGTAGTGAAGTGATTTGAAGAGACTTAATCTAAAGTTATTAGTTGTGGTGAATTTCAGTCAGAACATCAGGGAAATTTCTACTTAGTATCTGTGTACTTCATCTGCACTTCTGAGGTTACATTATCTTAATATAATCATATTATAGCTTCGTTGTATAAAATGTTTCCTACACACGACATAGCAGTACTAATAGGGGGTCCGAGGATTTAAACAACTGTAGTAGCTTTAAAGCCTTTAGGTGTGTTTTTGTCTCAGTAATCTCATGGAATTATCAAAGGCGAATTTAGTGGTCAGCTTATTCACCTACAATAAGTAGGTGGGGCATCATAGTAGGCATCTTATCTAAAGACTACATAAAGCCTTAAAAAATTAAAAATGTTTCTTGATTTATCGTTTTTCTCAATAGCCTATTGAATATCAAAGTGCAAACGATATATTGCATTTGCACTTGATTTTAAATTTTATAGAATATTTTGGCGAATTATTTGGATGGCTTAGTTTCGAAACTTGAACAGATAATGAATTCTAAATTCCGAGAAATGGTGGAACATGGTCGCAAATTAGTGCTCATGCAAATAGTTACAACTGTCGCATCTGTCGCCGATGCCGCTGAAAAGAAGTTCTTACCATATTATGATCGGTATGTATGGTTATTTTATTTTGAGCTTCATGATATCTGTTAGAATTAACATGTTAGAATTAGCTTTTTTGTCTGTCAGTTTCATAATATGAACTACATTAACAAGTACATCAGAATCTTTAGCATAACAGACATCTGAAATTAATTAGCAACCGACGTATTAAATTTCCCTCTATTTGACATACTTTTTCCGTTTCCGAAATCGATATCGTTAATCAGTTAAGTGTAGGCATAGAATTATCCATCCATTTTTAAGCGTAGTCATACACTGGTCTTGACTATTATATATTTTGTTGTTTTACGGACAAATTATTTGTGGGCCAGTGACATTGCCACTTGGTTTTATCCCTCTGTATGAGCTAGATTTTTTCTTACTTCTTATCCACAGCTTTATGCCGGTATTGAAGTATATAATGGAAAACGCTGTGCACAAAGATTTACGTGTGTTACGTGGCAAAACTATCGAATGTATTAGCTTAATTGGACTGGCCGTTGGAAAGGAGAAGTTCCTTCAAGATGTGGGACCAGTGATGAACTTACTACTTCAAACACAAACTCAACCCGACTCCGAATCATCAGTCGATGATGATGACCCTCAGGTAGTGACTCTCTATGCTGTATATTGATAGTTTTTCTTTTTGTAACTCCTTTTCAATGCTGACCTTTCACTGTTATTTTAAACGTCTAGGCTTCTTATATGATAAGTGCTTGGGCACGAATCTGCAAACTTTTGGGTCGTGATTTTGAAAGTTACCTACCCGTTGTTATGCCACAAGTACTGCGCTCTGCCTGTGTAAAACCTGAGATATGCATACTTGATAACGACGAGGCAGATAATGTGGAATCCGATGTCGACTGGCAAGTTGTCAAACTTGGAGAAGACAGGAATTATGCTATTCGTACGAGGTGAGTGTCAAACACAAAAATTAAACTCAATGCCCCGTTATCATTTAACTCTACTACTAACTTCATTTTCGATTTCTTTTCAGCGGACTAGAAGACAAAGCCACAGCTTGCCAAATGCTTGTATGTTATGCGCGTGAAATGAAAGAGAGCTTCGCACCATATTGCCAACAAGTTCTGGACATAATGGTTCCGTTACTTGATTTTTATTTCAATGATGAAGTAAGTTTTGTAGGAATCCAGTTCCGATTAACTTTATTGACGCTGTTTGCTTTTGTCTTCTTAATATCTATTCGTCCTCATGACTGATTAGTCTTCTCTCCTAGAATTTCCACTTATGCATAACTTTGATACGGCATATTAATTAGTGCTCGATTATTATTTTGTTATTTTTTTGTTAGTGCTTAGTTTATCAAAATTACTTGAACTGTTTATTTTTCTTTCTTAAATAAACAGGTTCGCAGTGCTGCAGCTGAATGTTTACCTTTTCTCCTCAGCAGTATGAAGGCTAAACAACCAGAGGTAGTAGCCAGTGCCTGGGACTGTGTACACAAAAGTCTGATACGTGCGGTGACCAATGAACCTGAACGTGATGTGGTTGCAGATCATCTACAGGCACTTTCGAATTCTATAGAAGCTGTAGGAAAGACATATATAACCAGTGACCAATTAGCTGAAATTCGAAGTTTATTGGATCATCTATTTCATGAACACTTTGAAAAAAGTGAAGAACGCCTTGCTCAACGTCAAGTGGGTTACAATTCCTTTTCATTGCTTCTGATAATTTAAAATAAGGTTAGGCGGTTTTAACAGTTTGATATACAGATTTCCTGAAATCAGAGTACTTTTTTAATGGTGCACTTTCCTATTTTTCTCCGAAGTTAATAGGGGAAGTAGTTTGGTTGTTCACACTTATTGCCCACTTTAACTTAATTTTATAATTCTGCATTGTTCCCATCAATTCTCATCAAAGGATGTTGGATCTCAATAATTAACCCATTCACATTATGCTTTGTGTGTGAAAATCTAGGTATACTTTTTAATTCAGTTGGGTTAATACAAGTTTGGGAGATGTATAACTTACTCATATCAGCTTATTGTATGCACATCAAATGATTTATATTGCAGTATTTTACTCTACTTAGATAAAACAGAACTTCTTGTACAGTCCATTTTAATGTATTCCAATAATCATGCGTAGACTGAGGCACAAACACGAGAGATCCAGGCAGGCGTTAGACCAGGAAGAGGGTGTATTGATCATATCTCCACCCTCCGACAGATTCTAGAACATAGGGATTCCTACCGGCGCCCAACAATCACTATATTCCTTGACCTAAAGGCAGCATTCGACTCTGTCGATCGAGTTCTCTGGAGACGCTTGGTTGTAAAGGGAATGCCGAGAAAATATATTGCACTGATTAAGGCACTCTACTCGTACTCGTGCAGCCAGGTGAGGGCTTACGGCGAGTTGTCATCTGAACTGGTGACGGCTAGTGGTGTCCGTCAAGGATGCCCATTATCCCCTTTCCTATTCAACTTCATCATAGATGTGTTAATGGACTTAACCCTAAGTGACTTCAGCGACTCAGGGATTGACTTGCTACCAGGGAATAATCTCGTTGACTTTGAATATGCAGACGATATAGTCCTTCTAGGGGAGGACGCTGACAAAATGCAGTCTTCTAAACACCTTGAGCAGCCATATACGAATGTTTGGCATGCGATTCGCTCCTGCCAAATGCAAGATGATGTTACAAGACTGGACTACACCGACTCCTAGTTTAAAATTAGGAAATGAAGTGGTAGAGCACGTTGACCGCTCCACTTATTTGGGAAGTATCATCAGCCCCAACGGGTTGATCTCTGACGAAATCTCAGCACGGATACAGGGGGCTCGTTTCACATTTGCCAGTTTACGCCGACTCTGGCGTAGACGAGATATTCGACTATCGACCAAAGGCGAGTGTACTGCTCATCAGTCCGCTCCGTCCTCCTTTATGGCTGTGAGACGTGGCCACTGAGAGTGGAAGACATGAAAAGACTAGCTGTCTTTGATCATAGGTGCCCGCGCTGTATTTCCTGTGTGAAGTGGCATAGTAAGGTGAGCAATATTGAGGTTAGGCGTTGAGTTCTAGGTAAACAGGGGAAATCAATCGACGAAGTTGTGAAGTTACAAAGACTGAAATGGTTAGGACATGTGTTACGTATGCCAAGCCATCGCCTCCCTCGACGAGTAACGTTAGCGGATATAGGGTCAGGCTGGAAAAAAACTAGTGGCGGTCAAACAAAAACTTGGCATCAGTCAATGAAATCCACAACAGTTAGTCTAAGCCACGTACGTAGGAAGGTGTAGACTTCCTGACTGGTTGGGGTCCTCGGGACGGTAAAAATCAATGGTTGGAAACAATTGGTGATATGGCTCAAAATCGTTTTCAGTGGTGCAGATGCATCCACTCCTTGTGACTTATGATTTCCAATGAAACTGTTTTGTTCGTCGTTATTACTCCTCCTTTGTCTCACACCTCTGCTCACTGTCTCTATTATGCATTTCTTCTACCTTCTTCTCTTGCTTTGTGTGTTGCAAAGTGGGAGTGTGGCGACTTGAACTGCCGCACATATGTGCAAAGTTCTATGTGGAAAACAGACAGGCAGACAGACATTCCATAAGGTCGAGATTGTATATCGCCCCACCTACTTTAGTCTGGACAAATGGGTAGTTCATTAGCGTTCACGCAGTAGATGTAGTTTACATCCCGTTACTGGGTAACTTAGTCTTGACTAACTAACTATTGTACGAGACAAATATTTAAATATTGTAACATCTTTTTTTCAGAATGAGGATTATGATGAATTCGAAGAGGAACGTCTACTTAGTGAAAAAGATGAAGATGAGTACGTTCTTTCTAAGATGTGTGAAGTAGTACATTCCGTTTTTGTCGCCTTTGGTGTGGAAGCCCTTCCGTTCTTTCAACAACTTATGGTATTCTGTGTCAAACTTTTGGTGAGTTTTCCAACTTGTTTATTTTGAATTTAGCGTCGCTTTCAAAAGCATCCTAATATAATCTCGTTGACATTTCAGTGAACCTTATCGATTTCAAATGTTTACAAAATTCCCCACACATTAAAATCAGAAATTCACGTAAATAATGGTTTTCGTGATGTCACATGTATCATTTCATAAAACATTCATCCAGTTGCCAAGTTATTATAGAAGTCATGTATTTTGCATGTATGCCCATATTTTCTAAAACAAAGTTGCGAATGTGTATATTTCTGACGATGATTTTGTTAGAAAGTGAGGAAATATTCTTCCGAAAGAAAAATCGGAAGAAGAATATTTTTTGAAATTTTTATTCAGAGAAAAAGTCATAAAGTGAGGTGTCGATACTTTCAGTTTTACTTTATTTTCCACAGGAACAAAATCGTCCTTGGTCTGATTTGCAATGGGGTATATGTTTGTGGGATGATGTAATCGAGTTTACTGGAACACAAAGTTGGCAGTTCCACCAATTCTTCCTACCTACATTCATTCAGGCTATACAGCATCAGCAACCTGATGTTCGTCAAGCTGTCGTATATGGGATTGGCGTTGCTGCTATAAATGGTGGTCCAGAATATAATGAGATATTGTCTAATTTTGTGGGTCCTCTCATCCAGTTAATTGAAGCCGAAGATTCCAAATCGGAAGAAAACAACTTGTGCACCGAAAATGCAATCAGTGCGGTTACAAAGGTAAATTTGTTTATGTGGGTTATATTTTTTAGCGTAAAAGAAGCAAGATTATAAAGTTACCTTTGTCTTTACTCATTAGTAGGTATAAGTACCAAGATATTCGATACATTGAACTCGTATATATGTCACTTGCGTTATTGCGGATTTTGGTTTCGTTTAGTTATTACTTATATGTACTAAGCAGTTTTCACATTTAGGTAGTTACTAGGTAAAATTTTGCATAACACTGCTTCATTATACATGGTGTAGCTAACATATTCTCATTAGATCTAGTGAACTATCCACATTGTAAATGAAAGCTAATTTTAATGTTCCCATTGGTCAACAGATTATGAAGTACCGACCCGAATGTTTGCCACCGGCAATAGGAGGAATTGACGCGTTGATCAACCGATGGCTAGGCTGGCTTCCTATATGGGATGATACTGTGGAAACTGAACATGTCTACGGCTATCTGTGTGACCTTCTTGAGGCTAATAATCCTGTTGTAATTGGACCAGACAACTCTAATTTACCACGTATTGTTCGCGCCATTGCAGAATCCATGTCCACAGGTGGTTTGTCTGATAGTGACACAGAAAACAGTAGCCCAAAACTAGCAGCAGGTGATCAAGCTGGTGGTTTCAACCAACAAAACGGTTTGGACAAACCCTCTACTTATCAGCGGTGCGTGTCAATATTGCGCCATATCCAGGTAAATATATTCAAGATCTTTTCTTTTTATGTAAGCCGTATTAATACTGTTTCAGATAAATAAGATTAAAAACGTATCTAATAACGATGGAAAAAGTACTTCGTATTGAAATACCTAGTTTGCTCACCTTTGAGTTTTACCAGAGGTATCTCCAATAATGAAGAAAATCTGGAGGGAATCCTGAATTTTTTTTCAAAATCTGTAATCCAGTTCACATTAGAAAGGGAGTCCTACTCTAAAATATCTTCTCTGGACATTCAACTAACAAGATGGAACAGTGAAAAGACCCATTTTCAGATAGCCGATATAGAACGGAAAACTCACTAATTTTTACAGTTGGGTGCGTGTATATATAAAAAACCACCCATACTTTCTACTCCTAAAAGACTTCTGTACTTGAGTCTACAATTGAATACTCGTCCTCAGAAATACTGAGAAACCGCCTGTCCCGCTTATTGGTTAAACCTTCACAGCTGAACTCCGACTGACCTCCCCACAAAACCAATAATTCTCATGAACGTGAAGGATAAGCTACCACTGTTGGCCTCATTGATGTATGCCTACCAGTTCACCTGCTCGTATGGAGCTAGGTATGTAGACTGCATCATTGAATACTTTACCTCTTGGTTTTATAAATGAGAAAAAAGGTCTCCCTGCAGCTCTATCCTGGAACATCTTATTTAGTCTGGATACCAAGCCAACCTACAAACCATTTTCAAAGTCGTCTACAAAATAGGTGGGAACCTTGCTGAGAATGTACGGATCAAACTCCATTAAACCGCACAAGCAGTGGTAATTCACAGTTTAAGTTTGTCTAGTCATTAAATCCACAATAAATCTGATGTCATAACACTGAATACGTAGTTTTTGTTTTTAATTTTTGAATTGTATTATTTTCTACCCTCATCCTCGATTACCAGTGTTGTTAACTTGACTGTCGTTCAGTTTTAGTTGAATTGGACTCAATCTCGTCAATTATTTGACATCATTAAATTTGTTTGTTAACCTTTATTTTATTTGCCAGCAGCCTAACACTACGTTATTTCTTATCTAAAAGATTATAACTCTAATGACACCTTTGGAAATATTCTTTTTGTTGCAAGGAAAATTTACTGCATATATATATATATATATATATATATATATATGGTAGTACAGCTTGAAGATGATATCGCTGAGAAGAGTGACTCTTCGCTGAACAGTTTTTGTTTTAATTTGCTCACTTTCTATTCATATTTCACTTTCTACACTACTTTCTTTCCAGGGGTGTTTATTGATAGAAAGCTACAACTCTCAGTTTCGAGCCAATAAATAAAAGTGGCCTACTGTAAATGTCTTACGGTTGGCTTTTGGCTCGTAATACACGACAGTTTAATGAGCTGTAGGAAAAACCTGTTTTCAGTTAGGTATATCTGAATGCCAAAGTAGTTCTAGATTCTTCTGTTGAACGCTTTCTCTTGTACTTTCCCACTCATGAGTTTCCGTGACAAATTATTCCAGTTTTACTCTGTTCGTGCATCTTCTCTTTGAAGCTCTTAGTATCTCTACTGAAAACAGCTCGAATTTTCACAGTATTTTATAACGAAAAGGTAACGCCTAACGCATACACAACTTGAGTTTGAAGACAATGATTCAAAAAATGAGGAATTGATTACATCAGTTTTACTTATCAAACTAACACGTAATAAACAGAATATAAATGATTCTGCTTCCACTCCAAACACTTTGTCGCCAAAGAAAGTAAAAATAAGAAGTTACTTACACTGCATACATGGGTTTTAGGAGTTGTTAGATTGCCTTGATTTGAATATGTGCAATACATTGTGCTTAAAACGTCAACCAGAAGAATGTTATGTTCAAGGCTTAAGTGGCCTAGTGGAGAACACTTTGGAGTGTGAGGCGAACCATCATTCAATGGGGATTACAGATACATCTAGCTGACGACTGCCAAATGCGCATACTGGATTCCACTAGTACTCACCATTCATCAAATATCATGGCTGTTGTGTTTTATTGGCGCATATGGATACATTCAGTTCTTGAATCCAGGTGACTGAAGATACTTTAAAATACGAATCACATGTACTGCTTATAAATGTTGCTGATGTTCTGATATCAATTTTTTTTAGAAGATCAACGACTAATTCTCATGTTTTTCCTTCCTCTTTCAGTCTAATTCGTCCTTGGTAGAAGCTTGTGTAAGTCAGCTTAATGAAGAACAACGTAAAGCTCTGGGTGTAGCTTTGATGAGTCATTGATTCGGAGAATAAGCAATGCCTTTCCTGTTTGTCCATACGAATGAACACTACTTGATTCATACAATAACTTATTTGTTTCCACTTACGTATTAGAACATACCGATTCACTCATATTATAGATCTTGTAAATTATTCCAAAAGTATAGACGGAACGCTTTTTGCATCTCTTTCAATTCATTTGGTTTTCAGTTGCGGTTATTTTGATATGGTTACCAATCTAATGTTACAAATATTCATAAATTGTTCTTTGTCTATTTCATTCAATCAGATTCAGATGATAATGTTCCCTCATTATAAGCGTTTGTTGCACATACTTATAAATATTGGTTTCTGTCTCCTTCCTGTATTCAACGTAATTTCTATCCTCTGCTTTACTCATAGAATTAATCCAAAAAAGTTTGTTTTTATTGATGTTGATTGGATAATGATCAGATTTCTAACTGTAACCAAATCAATAAGTCCATTTCACCAATCTTATTAACTACTCAAAATATAGTTTGGGGTAATAATTATATGAAAATACATGAAATGACCGCTTGGTGTTTCATACTATTGTGTTACTGCTATGAATATTGTTCATTGATTGAATAATCTGCGTCGTTTTGATATCATAAATAGATTCATCATTTCTGCAAAGTAATGAATATGAAGTAATTGTAGTACGTGAATTTGGCAATACACCATATACTACGAGTGTTCAAAAGTGATAGTGTGAACACACTTACTGAAAACGATGAATATAATTAAAGAAATTCAGCATGCCAGACTAAGTTATGCGTAAACGGATCGTAAAAATGTTCATTCTTTCGCGATATTATTCTGGTTAGGAAATCTATTTTCAAAGGATCTCAGTATTGTTTTGGTGGAATATTTTAAGTGAGTAATCCAGCTTGCTGCTCATCGTCAGCATGTTAGTGATTTTCTTAGCGAGTAGGCGTTAAAATACAGTTGACTTTTACGTTTATTCTCATTTCAAACCCGTTGGATACCTTCGCTTATTTGACCTTATTCATGTTAGTTCCGAGATCTGATAGTTACTTGTTTTAAGAAGAAACCACCTTATTCGGTTTATCTTATCATTTCACTTCTTGATTTGCTCTTTTGGCTCTATGTTAATGCCCACCAATGAAATCTAAAACTGGAGTACATGGTGAAGTAAGACTGGCTTATAAGTCAGGCGTGTTGAGCTGGCCATCACAACACTTTGATACTGACGTCTAAATTCTGTGTTCACGAATGATAATGAAGAACGTCAAACTTGTTGCAAGTTGGCTGACGTTAACAAAAGCATTAGTAGATTCAAACCACCTGTGTAAGTATGCAGTAAACTCCCGTAAACATTGTACCTGCCAAAATGATTTAATATTCAGAAACTCAACATCTAAAATCAGATGGTCGTTGGGAGCTTAAGATTAGACTGGTGGACATGCAGGGCGACAAATAAGATTTGGAATACGCTGACTCCAAACATGTGCATATGATCTCCAGAATCCGCAGAGAAAATAATGGCGTAGAAATAAATCTGCATTGGTTATCAACAACCACGCGAAAGCAGGTCCTGTAGCCTTGTCGATCGAACTCAAAGGAGTAGAGAAACACTGGCTATAATTAGAAGACGCGGAGTAACGCCATTTTTGGCTTTTGAAAACGTCGCGCTTATAAAGGACTGTCTTTGCTGCAACTTCTTGATGCCCGTGAGACCGTTTCGCCAGATAGTGAGATTAGTAAACTGTTTAGTGTTTCAATGAGGATAACACAAATGGTGATCAGCAAGTGCATAAGAAGTGAAATCAGCTGTATCTTGAAAAATCTGGCTGCAAATAACGAAGTATCAACTAGATGCTCTGTATGGTAGTTGGCGCATTGATCAAAAATCTAAGAAACCGCTTGAAACTGTAGGTGGACCACTGATAAGTAGTTTAGCCGGTTCAAAGCTCCAGTTTTCAGTATCATTTCACTAGAAAAAGCGATCCGGAGAGAACTCTCAGTATTAAAAGAGAATAGGGGAAAATAACGAAGATTAACTATTCTCTCTCCTTAATATAAGAATAAAACTTGTGCACTGTGGTAGAGTGTAATTCCATTATGGGTAAATTTTGTTTTGATAAAGTCTCACAGTGTTATACAGTAATGTTTACTGATGACGTTTCGAGCACAATTTATTGCTCATAATCATATCAAGGTAATCACACGACTTCCTAAATTCATTTATATAGTTCCATTGTTTTTCTCTTGACTTTCACTTGATTTGATTGGTAGTAGTATTTTCCATATTTCAGGTATGAGTGACGAGTCATTCCTATTGCATGTGTTGGGTGTAGACTCGATGAACAAGGATTCAGAATCAGAAAATGAACAAGGAGAATTAGCTATGTTAGATTGTAAGATAAAAAGAATAGAAGAAGGCAAACTACACACTAGTGTTTATAGAAAACCGACGCATTCTAATAGATATTTAGACTTTAATTCGTCTCATCCTTTAACTGTTAAGGCAGGCTTAGTTAAATGTTTAACAAACCGAGCAGTGGCACTAAGTAGCACAAAAAAAGATCTAAATGATGAATTAAAACAGATAGAAGAAGCGTTGGTGTTGAATAACTATCCTATAAAATTCATTAGGAAGATCACTAAAGGCCAAAAACAAAATAAAAATAATTGTGAAACTAGTAATAATAACATAAATAAGAAAGAATATAAGTCATCCACAGTTATACCATATAAAGAGGGGACATCTGAGACACTACGTAGGATTCTGAATAAAATAGGAATTAGGGTGGCATTTAAACCTACAAACTCACTCAGGGACAAGCTCTGTAGGTTAAAGGACCCAGTTGACCCAATTAGACAAAATAATATTATTTACAAAATACCATGCAATGACTGTGAGGTCAACTACATAGGTCAAACTAGTAGGTCAGGGGTAGTCAGATTGTCAGAGCATAAGAATTTAGCTAAGGTAAGAATGGTTGACCCCGAGAAGATAAGTAATTTAGAAAAAAGCTCAGCAATTGCAATGCATGCGCTAACACACAACCACACAATAGGGTGGGAGAGAGTTAAAATTCTAAAAAGTAATCTAGGTAGGTGGAGAGAGAGGTTGATTACTGAATCCTTGTTCATCGAGTCTACACCCAACACATGCAATAGGAATGACTCGTCACTCATACCTGAAATATGGAAAATACTACTACCAATCAAATCAAGTGAAAGTCAAGAGAAAAACAATGGAACTATATAAATGAATTTAGGAAGTCGTGTGATTACCTTGATATGATTATGAGCAATAAATTGTGCTCGAAACGTCATCAGTAAACATTACTGTATAACACTGTGAGACTTTATCAAAACAAAATTTACCCATAATGGAATTATTCTCTCTCCTCTTAAAGTTGCTGCTGATACTAGTTAGGTAACCGATGACATCTTTTTGGAGAGTATAAGATATAAAAATGTCCTATCAGTGTGTAACGAAGTTATTAGCTTATGTATTGTTTAAAAAGACCTACGTAACTCATGTGTTGAGCACCAGTCATTAATCACTTACGTCTAAAGTATTGCATTTGGAACAGGAAGCAAGAAATATAAAACAAATGGGAAACTGATGTGCAAAGAACCAGACTAGATTCCGTCCAGGTCATTGGTAGTGTTCATCTTTGGTGTCTGTTGTTAGAACACGATAACACATTGCAAGCCAACGATGGTTGTGTTTGGTCGGAGGCTTTCATCATTTGCAGACGTCAGTCAGAGAACTATTGGGAAGCCTGGGAGTACTAGACAGCTGTTTCGTCCTGGTTTGGGGCTCTTCAGCATCACATGCCTACTGGGGTTCGAGACAGCTCTCCAGTTAGATGTCTGCTTATGATGAAATCCTCCAACCAATCAAACAAAATCCCTACAAAACCAATACTTGAAGGTTGTTGTAGTTCTGTCTCCAGAATATCATCAATAGCAAAGTGGGTTAGAAATGGCGAGATCAGGGCACTCTATCTAATCCAAACGCTGGTTGTATGCTCTCACTTTATGTGAGGTGTTGTTTATAGTCGTAGACTGATATCCTGATGGTTACACATATGAGTTACGTAGATTTTTCAAACGAAACATATGCTAATAGGATCATTACACACTGATAGAACATTCTCATACTTATATCTTCAACTTTTCGAAGCGATGCGGCCACTTACATGATGTTTTGAGTTCTGTAATAACGTGTCTTCATCCAACCTAGTTTTGATTCTGTCTGAGCTTTTTGTTGTGCTGGTTCTCAGGTTTTCTCGTTCAGCCATATTAATCGTATTGCAGTAGTGAACCGTGGGAATAATATTCCGAGAATATGTGTTGATAATATTCCGTTGGTACACACTCTCTGTATCGCACCAATACACCGTTAAGCAGTTTAGACTGAAGTCGGCTCGACCTTCTTGGTGCTGGCGTCTTCGTTTACTTGTCTCGCTGTATCCATTTCTGGAGCTTACTGACGTTCATCCGCTTCTCTTCGCCTATCTCTACATTTAACTTGATCTCCGATGTTGGATGCTGGGTATTTCCCCTTTACCCTCTGCTCGGATTTCACAGCGTCCATCTTCCGCTTTCGTTTTACATTATTGATTGCTTCTTTTCGCTTCGACCGCCATCTCGTTATACTCCACTGCTGGTGGCGGGTCAGGTCTTGTTATGTATCGGTAGTCGTGGTTTCCTCCCGTACATCAACCGAAACGGGGATTCCTTCGTCGTTTCTTGGGTGAACGCACGATGTGCTAGCAGAGTCAGTGGGCGCTTTGTCTCCCAGTTACCTCCCTTTGTGGCCAGCCACTCTTTTAGGGTACGGTTATTTCTCTTCGTCAAGCCGTTTGTTTGTGGATGATATGTCTGTCTGTCTCTCTGGATTCAACATAGAACTTGGCACCGAAGTGCAGCGGTTCGAGTTGCCACGTTCCAAATAGCACACAGAGGTAGACAAGAAGATGAGTGAAGAGAATCAATAGAGTTTGACAAGTATAAGAGTGAAACAGAATGAGTAATGGTAGAAAGCAATATGAAAGATTACAGAGACTGAATACATCTGCGCTGGCCATTGACAACGATTTTGAGCCATGTCACCTATTGTCTCCAGCCATTGATTCCTAGAGTCCCGAGGGCCCCAACCCGGGAGTCTGCATCTCCCTACCTGACTCAGTTTAACTGTCAAGGATTTCATGGATTGATGCCATGTTTTTGTTTGGCCACCACTGGCTCTTTTCCAACCTGAACCTATGTCAGCTAGCAATGCCCGTCGGGGAGGCGGTGGTTAGGCATGCGCAGCACGTGACCTAGCCATCTTAGTCTATGTAACTTTATAGCCTCGTCGATTGATTTCCCCTCTTTGCCCAACACTCTACGCCTAACGTTGTTCTAATTTTCTTGATACTTAGCTCTTGCAACCGGACTTTTAACTCTTCACTTTCAAAACACGGACTCCGGTCTGTCAGTGTCGGTTTTGACAAACCGTGGTTTGCGACGATATGTCGAACCACTGCTTCTGTCACCGTTTTTGCTCGTCGATCAGGGATCGTGACTGCGTCTAGCCATCATGTGGCATGTTCTGTCATTACCAGAAGGTACTGATTACCACTGGACGTTTGGGGAAAAGGTCCACTTACATCTACAGACCACAGGTCACTCACTGCTGTCACTACGATCGACTGCGGTGATGGTCGTATTTACTGATCACCTTTCATGAGCTGATACTGCGTACACACCGTTACTTACTTCTCGACGTCTTCTCTCATACCTGACCAGTAAATGATTTGTCTCAGGAGATCGTTCGTCCTGGCAACACCTGTGTGTGCTAGTTGGTGGCATTCTTGTATCATCTCTTGCGCAGGCATTGGGGTATTACTGCTAAGCAGCTTCTGTCATCCTCTTACCACGTCAACATTCCGCAGGCATTCAAGCTTAGCCAGTCTTTATGTTTGAGTAGGATATTTAATTCACGATTTGCTTTGTGGCGATTCGCCTTTTTTGCGTTAGTTATCACTTGTATCACAGTTTGCAGGGTGTCGTCCGATCTTTGACTCTAGACAAGTCTTGCTCTAAGGCTTTGCACCATATGCTATTTCAGGTAATTCTTCCCCATTTTCGGTTCTAGATAAAATATCTGGTAACACGTTCTCTTATGCTGGAACATGAGAGATCCTGAAATCATACTCTTGCAGGCACAACATCCACCGTGACAACTTCCCACGTGAGTCTCTGGCGGTTGTCAGTCACTGCGATGGCTTATAATCAGCCTCTACGTAGAAGCGTTGACCAAGTAAATTGGGTCTCCATTTGTCTAACGCCCACACAATTACCAAACGTTCCTTCTCAATTTTTGAATACTTCTGTTCCATGTGCGTTAAAACACGGCTGGTGTATTCGACGGCCCCATCACCCTTTCTGAGTACTGCACCTATTCCATAGTGTCTGGCATTCTTAGACGCCTTGAACGGCTTTCCCAGCACCGGTAGTCGCAGTGTCATTCTCTGGTGATCCGTCAGCTGTTTAATGAGTTCGAATACCTCTTTTTCTGGCCAGAGAAACTTTTTTTCCTTAACGTTCCCTGTAGAACATAGGACTTCAAGCTAGAGACTTGAAGTTTCCGTAGCAGTGGTGATTATTTTTACAGGATGGGGTTGCTGTCCTCACGCCAAACCTTCCTTCTCTACCAGCATTATTTCTGGCTTAGCGAGGTAAAGGAGTGGGTCACTCGGGGATTGAACCCCAGACCATGTGCATGGTCGGCGAGCATCCTAACCGCTGTGCCACCGACGCACACACATAGTCATATAGTCTGAATTTATTTCCAAAATTCTTGAGGAATTCAGTCTATATGCTAATTTTCAAAGTCAAGGCAGTACTGATTGTTGCCGAGATATCTGATCGCAGATACTTCGTCTATCTTGTCATATTTTCGTGCCTTATGTATCTAAGTAACAAGTCTAATGTCTGTAGCAATACTTGGTAACGATATAACAAGGGTAAACATGTTGCCTTCAGCTAGAATTTTAACAGTTCAAATCGAATTTTCTTACCACAAAAATGATTAATTTGCTAGTTATGCCCTGGAGACAAATCCTTTTTTATTTTCATTGTAAAAACGAATGAAAGAAGCACTGTTACACTGTGAACAGTTGGAGATGTTTGGAGGTAAAGGAAAAAGTAATGTCCTGCAGGAATAGAACTTGGGGCTTTGGGTTGTTTGAATTTCGTTTCACTTACTGAGGTATGGGGTTACTGGTTCAAAACCAGAAGTGGCCTATGTAATCATTTCATTTACCCTTATTACCGAACGATCTAATATTCACATATTACCTGATGGTTGTCTTAGGTAGCCTTGTTAATAACAGTTATAATTAGGCCAATAAACCTCCTTTGGCAAACAAGCAATTAGAAATCAAAAAACGTTGAGACATGCCAGGGAAAGCAAATTAATTGAGATGTAATATGTCATTGCTTAGGTCTGAAAACCACTTCTTTTGCAGAAGAGTCGCATCTATAAAATCTGCGCAACTGCTACGTAGTGGTAAATTTAAGAAATATCCTGAGGTAGTTTTGACACCAAACAACTGGTAGACAGAATATGCTACTTTAGTTCTAGACTTTTAGCTGCTTGTCTTCCAGATTATGTGCAGTATGAACATTCTAAACTTAAATATTTTGCTTTTAACAGGTAATATCAGGTTCATTGGGTGAATTCAAGAGAAACATTTTTTGCCCACCTCAGAAAACTGAAATTCATTTGAAAGTTATTCAGCGTAACATATAGTAAAATAAAATATTTCATTGGTCCTGAACAGGTTTATTAGTACCTCGTAGGATAATCTTCCGACATTTTATGGATTTTGAAAGGGGTCAGTTCTTCCTTTTTTCAAATGATGTAGTTTATCAGATAAAACTTGAGCTACAGGATTTCATCATGAGCTGACATCAGTTAGAGAACCATTGGGAAACCTGGGAGTACTAAACAGCTGTTTCGTTCTAGTTTAGGACGCTTCAGCAGTACGCACCCACCGGGATTCGAACCCAGCTGTCCAGTACTCCCAGGTTTTCCGATGGTTCTCTAACTGATGTCAGCTCATGATGAAATCCTGTAACCAATCAACCAAATCCCTACAAACCAATACATGAATACCAATGAGATGCTCACTGGCGACTGGCCCTATTCAGGTAGGTAGTTAGTTACCTGGAGTTCCAGTGAGAAGTCGTGACCAGTAGGGTGCAGCAGGTCGGGTGTGAGGACAAATACTCGCCGAAGACATTGGCTAGGGATCGCGCTATGTCGTCGGTTGGCAGAAGTTAGAATTCATGGGCCATTGGATTGGGTCCCAGTGGCTTAATGGTATACGAGCTCGCCTTGTAACCGGAAGGTCCTGGGTTCGAATCCCGGTGGGTGCGTACTGTCCAGTACTTCCAATGGTTCTCTAACTGATGTCAGCTCATGATGAAATCCTGTAACCCATCAACCAAATCTCTACAAACCAATACTTGAAAACTTGAGCTAGTTCATAATAAAAAATCTTCAAGTACATAAAGTGTAGCAATACTCTTAATGTAAGGCGAAATGCCCTTACATATGACTGCATAAGACTATGAAAGTTTTGCCACTCAAGAGAACATTACCAAGGCCAATCGACATGCAACATTCGATATACCTTTAAATCATCAATTAAAGTAAACCACTATAATGAAATGTTTTTTCATCTTAAAGAGTCCCAGCTAGCGTTACCTTCGAGCACACTGCAGAAATTTCGGGGCGAAATTTTCGGGCGGAGCCACTACCTTGTTGAAGCTTTTCACGAACCACTAAAGAACGCTCCTCTCCTCAAAAACTGTCTTAATTTACACTTCGGATTCGGGGGCTCAATGAACTTGATTGTTAAGATTTTTCAGGCAGCGGTGTTATCTCGCCGCTTCCCACCTTATATCCTAAGAGCGTAATGTTCTTTTTAGCAATCTGAGATTTAGCTTTGTTTATGCGTAGGCCAGATTCTTCTATCAGTTTTAAAACTGCCTCTACATGCTGTACGTGGTCACTCTCAATCGTACTGTGTATCAGTAGATCATCACCGTAAACTTCGACGTTCCTCAAATTCTTAATCAGCAATGTCATTAATCGTCTAAGTGTAAACAGGGCACCTACCAATCCAAAAAGCATGTGTTTAAACCGATATTGTTTCTGTCCCACAAAGTACTCCGTTTTATCTCTATCTCCTTGTTTTGTTGGCAGTTGCTAGTACCCTGATCGCAGATCTAAGACTATGAACAGCTTCGCACTTTGTAAGCGATCTAAAGTTTCTGCTATGGTGTTTTATGCTGTTCAGTTGTCGGAAATCAACACAAAATCTGTATTTCCAATTGCTTTTCTCCACTAATAGCACTGGAGAACTATATGGGCTATGGGCTTCTTCGATAATGTCATCCTTCAACATCTCTTCAACTTGTCTAGCAACGTCGCTCTTCAAATTATGAATGGTCTCACTTTCCCACTCGTCACTGGAATTTCGAGTCTCACCTTATCACAGTGACCGCACGGATCTCCGTCTCCAGTGAAAAGATGGTCGTATTTGCTACGTGACGTGGCTACACTTAGGACTTTTGAGGCTACAATCCCTGCTATCTCACTATTCTCGTGCATGCTGAAACACCCATACTTCGTAACCACAACCCTTTTCCAACGTTAATCACTGCATCTACTTCTCGCAAAATCTCTGCCCCAAGGCCGTATCTGGATTGGACACTAGTAACCACGAGTGAGACTGCTGCTCCTGTGTCAATTAAACACACCAACTCGCGGTCCTTTGTATGCGAATTTGAATACATCACCCCCTTCTCAATCGCCTCCAATACCTCTAGTCTCGGAGAACAGAAAGAAGACACATTATACCTTTTTAAACATTTTTTCTGTCCTCTCTCCAGGAAATGGTTTTTTCAGTGACCCAGTTTGCCGCATGCAAAACACCAGTCTCTCCTCACCCTCATTCTCAGCGCGGCCACTTCGCGCTGCAACTCCTCAATTTGTTGCTCACACTGCTTGGCTTTTGGTGCTGCAACTGTCTTGCGTGGTCACCTTTGCGAGCTCCCCAATGTCCAGTGGCTGTGCGTCGTAAATCAGACTTGACTGTTGAGATATGTGTTCTGGAACACTCTCGATAAACTGAGATACCATCATTTGTGCCTCAGAATCTTCGTCCATAGTTGGTAGCGAGCGACGCAGTAAGTTTGTCAGGGTCAGCGCCAATACAAGAGGGGCACCGTCAACTCCCAGTTTCGTACTACGAAACTGCTGCATCTCCCGCTCACTATCTCTTGGGCTGTCAAACTCTTCCTTTAGGCGTTCAACTACTAATTTCCAAGTTGCTTGCCTTTCCATTCGCTTCTCACTATCATATGCTGTCTTCGCCCGATCTCTCAGCAGCATTCCAAGCAAGATCGTTTTCGCTGACGTCTCTTGAACTCCATTCAACTCCACAACAGCCTTGTAGTCCTTTAAGAAAATCCATATGTCTCCTTCTTCAAAATGGGTGACTAATAAATTGGGTAACAGTGTACTGAGTGCAACTCAAATCATAGATCTGAACTGAGTTGAACTCAGTACACTGTTACCTAATTTATTAGTCACTCATTGTCATAAGCATCTCTTGTCTTTATTACGTAAATCCTTTGCTATTGTATGCATGAAAGATGGTAAGATATCATTCTGCACAAACCACTGTTGTTCTTGCTTCATTCAAATTCATCAAGGGGAATAAATATATGAAATTAAATCCGTATTATTGAATTATTCACTTAAGAAAACGTAATAATTTTAAGAGATATTATTTGTTTACCCATGTTTTGAACATTTACTAAGTCATTACGAATTCTACTGTGTCCTGGCTAGACAACAATTAAATCACATAAGTCTGTTTAGAATTTCATATGTTTTTCAAACAGTGTAGGACTCAGGTACAAAATTAATGCATAGAAGTAATTATTCACTAACAAAAGTAGGAAGTATCGTGCATAGAAGTATTATGAGAAGGAATATGATCAGTGTCTAACTTCATGTCATACTGCATCGATAACAGAAGCATCAGACTGAATCAAGATAGTTTGGGTTTACTCAGGTTGAAATTTGGCTGGTCAGACCAGTTTCTAGACATAAGTGAAGCACATAAGTACCAAAGAAAAGTTCATCAATGTTTGAAAATGAGTCATATGGCGGTAACAGCACTACATACCTAACACCATAATATCACGAACTGAAGGAATGTTGCACACCACTGAAATGTTTAAGTATACTAAGTTATTTGTGACCTGAATCTAAACAAAATCATCATGTGTATTTCAAAAGCCTTAAACTTCATTTCTAAAGTCAAACAATGATTGATACTATAAGATATTTATGCACTAATGAGAATGCTGTAGTGGAATGACTTGTGTTCACTAATGTATAACAGTTAAGCATTTCAAAATTGAAGAAATACCTTGTCTGTTTCATTCTCTTAATGCTTTATTATTCAATAATAATGAATTTGACTAATTGGTAACTAGTGTAATGTGTGCAAACTCAATTCTATCAGTTAAGTTTGTAATGTGGCTACCATTCTAGCTGATACTGGGTGACGTGGGTTCGAATCTTAGGAGGGAGATGAGTCCCTTCAAGGTTGCAGATACGCCTCACTGACGGATGTCAACTAGCACGAAACCTAGTCCAAGTATTCCTGCCGACTACCCCCAACCATTTGATATCAACTGGATATTTTAGCAGGAATCTGGTAAATATCAAATGAATCTTTTGTGATCACTCTTGGATGCAGTCAAAAGTCAGCCCATTAAGAACGATGGAACTTTGTATATAAGTGAGCCTGAGATTACTATATTTCCTATCCCAAAACCATAGATTGATACAGATCAGATCAGTGGCACTAACTTATATATGGAGAAGTTCATGCCACACGTATTCATGTGTAGCTAATGGCACTGATCAGTCTCTGAATTATATTGCGATCTCTCCTTAGTAGGATTATTTCCTCTTTGTAATCCAAGCGAGTCAGCGCTGTTGCTAATATGAAGTTAATTCCTAAGACATCCACCAATTTACCTATAAAAGGCTATATAAGAATTGTGACACTGGCCTACACACATCAGTATTGCCGGAATACTGAGAATATATGATATGACTTCCTAACTTAAGCAGAAACTTAGTCAGATTAGATGGTCACTGACATGTGGCACCACAGAATCACAGTAAAGATCAAGAATAAGAAAAAAATAAGATAGTAGGGGGACAGCAGAACGAAAACAGGTAGGCATACATATAAAGAGCATTCAAATAAGCATTCACTACTTCCTATTACATTACACTGGCATCAGAAATAACCTAGATTGGTGTATGTTACGCTGGATTTTGCCATTTGATTGAGAAATTTATTTCATCGTCACTCGTACACGGAATTTTTATTACAGTTCATAAGCTAAGTTCAACACTAACGCAGACCCCCACAGTACTTTGCACGTATAAGGCAGGAAGCACATACCATATCTACAGACCCTGACTATAAATTGATCGCCTGCCATTCAAGTAGGCTATATGCAATTGTACATTCTCTTCAAAATCATTATCGGGTAGGTTTCCTCTACACTACAACCACGCACATACTCCAGACCGGTCTTCAGAATATAGTCAATGCCTGAAAAGAGGGAAGTAGCGAGGTCCACCAACCTTTTATAACTCCACTATCAGCTGACAAACATTGGTGACAGGAAGTTTTATGTCCTATATCTATCAAAGAATGTTTGCAAATACCTCCCAAAATGTTGATGAACTTATCAAGGAGAACCCTGTGTTCAGCAGGCGGATTCAAATAACAGTCCTGTTCAACGAAAAGACAACTTGGATATCAGGAAATACAAGGATTGTTGACCCGCAATACGTGTGATGGTTTTGTAATAACTACAGGAGGGTGAAAATATGACTGTTGCAAATACCTGAACAAAACTCAATCTCATCTGCAAAATGAGTTTGCAATCAGTCTTAGAAAGCCTCCTGAGCACGAGAGTGATCGATATTTTGAAAGTGATTGGTAATACTCTGATGATTAGCACATCTTCCAAGTAGACGCATTTTAAAATGGACACCATGATCTCCTAATCCCACCTCGATCGGACAGTCAGTCTTCCATGACTCTACAGATATTACCAATAACAAAACTTATCATTGTGTGTAAACTATTGAAATATAATTATACTTTATTTGTTCTACAGATAAGCTACTCAGTCTCCTTTAATACAATATCACCAATATCCTTACATAGAGTTGGAGTGAGTTATCTAGGCCGAGTGCTCTACAGGAATTGAATGCTTAAAA
Organism: Trichobilharzia regenti; assembly: GCA_944472135.2. NCBI lineage: Eukaryota > Metazoa > Platyhelminthes > Trematoda > Strigeidida > Schistosomatidae > Trichobilharzia > Trichobilharzia regenti. Next base: position 87,447,613 of record OX235270.1, on the reverse strand, counting down.
TTCCTTTCAAACCTCCACATTGATAGATTAATGAGTGTTAACCTACTATGGAGCGCTATGATTAAGAATACTGAAACCCAGTGCTGTAAGCTGCGTAAACTGTTTTTTCAGGGTGCCCTGATCAGCGTTCATCACATGTTTACAGGTTGTTAGTCATTGTACAATCTAATTTGTTCGACCGACAAGATGATTTTAAAAGGTGTGGACTTCGTAGACAATTCATCCCCGATGTTATTTATTTTCGAAGACTTAGGGGAAAACCAACCAGTTGGCAGAGGCACCAAAGACAGGACTTCAAGTGGACATAGTGAAGATGGAGGTGATACAGACAACCAACAAACAACAAGCAAAAATCCCCACTATCAGCGGGAGGAATTTGAAGGAGCTCAATTCCTTCACTTATGTAGCTACGCTTCATCGTTTTAACTACAGGGTAGGCGCCGATGAGGATGTTGAAACCACAATCAGAAAGACAAGGGAGACCTTAATTACTTTGAAATCAGTTTGGAAATCTCCTGCACTCCAAAACATAAAGAACGAAATTCGGATTTTCAACACATATGTTAAATCAGTCTCTCCTTCTATACGGGTCAGAAATTCGGCTCTGCAGTCACGGAAGGCGTATCCAACTGGCTACTTCAGACTTTTATCTACAGCTGACTTCACTGGCTCCATAGTGAATATCACATGATGAGGCCACCGACAAGAAATTCTGGCGACGAACTGATCAAGAACCCATCGTTCAAGAAATATGCAGAAGTAGATGGAGATGGATCGGGCACATATTGAGGAGGTCGTTGGATGACATCACACGTCAGGCCATCAATCGAGTGGAAGTCGAGTGGGAAACTACGAGTTGGGTGTGAGCCGATTGTGACGTGGAGGAGAATATGACAGCTAGCTTATGGGCAGTGGTGTGTTGAGTTGAAGAGGACTTGAGAGGAGAGGGTGAAATGGGGATGTGTTGTTGAAGCCCTATATTTGATTCTGAACCCAAGAAAATAATGATATCACAAGAGAAAGAAAAAGTTCATGTGCATATTGGGTCTGCGAGATTACAATATGCAGATGCGTTCGCTCAAGTGAGAATGACTTTGAGCTAAACCATCAAGGGTCTCCAGACATTGGTTATTAGTGACTTAACGATCCTGGGAAGGCAGTCTAACCCTTGCCTTTTCAAACCTAATCCTATATCAGCTAACACTGCTAGTAAAGAAAGTTTGTGACTTCACTTGTGTTGCACCTGTCCTAGGCATTTCACTTTTTGGAATTTTACGTCACAGACTGACTTTCCCTCCTTATGTAACCGTTTAAGCCTATCCCCAATGATACTTAAAGTATCACGCCACCTAACATGAGAGATGGAATGTAGACGCTTAAAGTGAAGACAGCTAGCATCTTTTGCTTTCACTGGCCATGTCTAACAGGTGTGAAAAAGGATGAAATAACCACTTTGCACTATGCAGGTCCTTTATTCGATGTTGGTATAAAGCTTCCAATTCAAAGCTGAAGTGAGTTGGCAAATGCCACAACGAGCCCTTTATATTCGTGTTGAGATTTTTTGATCGTTTAGTCCATCATGATTAATTCAGCTTACCCAATAAGTGGGGTAACCTCGCTTAGTTAACTAGCTCGCTAGTTTTCTAGCCGGTCAAAAGCCTGGGCAAAGAGGGAGGTTTGAGGTTGGGACTAGCAACCCACACCACTAAATCTTTCAAATCGCCACAAAAACTTCTATACACAGAAAATATATTAAAAATACAAAGACTTCAAATAAAAATCTTATTCCTCGGTCGATTTGGACAGGCGAAATGACAAGGGCTGATGAAAGCCTTCGAGAAGCCAGTCAGCCAGCCAATGTGTCTTCTCTCGGTGAAAGCAAGAGTAAGAATAGGTACGTGGAATGTCCGTACAATCTATGAGAATGGCTGAGAAGGCTGACGAAGTAACCGAAGAAATTCGAAAATATGGCCTAGAAGTGCTGGGTATCTGTGAAAGCAGATGGAATGGATGTGGACTGACAACATTGTCAGCGGGACAGTCAATGATCTTCTGCTGTCACCCAGACGATAACCACGAACACACTGAGGTATTGAGTGGCTATCATAATGTCATCAGTGGCAGCTAAAGCCCTGATGTAGTGAGAACCAATCCCAACCAGGATCATGATAGCAAGATTCAACTCAAAAGGAAGGAAGGAAGGAAGGTAACAATTATCCAATGCTAATTACAAGCAACGCGGAACAAGAAAAGAAGGAGGACTTTTACAGACAACTACAAACAGTAATGGACAAATCCCAAATGGTGACATCAGAATCCTTATGGGCGATATGAATACAAACGTAACTGGGAGTATATAATACAGGAAAAGAACTCATCTTGGGTCGAAAGGCTCTCGCTCTGAAAAACGACTGAGAATGTAGAATTTTCGCAGACTTCTGTTCTTTCAACGATTTCGTGGTCGGAGGGAGCGTGTACAAACACAAAGCAGCATGAATTTCGTCTGACGGACATATCGCAAACCACATATATTTCATCATAGTCTCAAGAAAGTGGAGACGCAGTCTTCTCGATACATAGTCGAGATGGAGAACAGATGTGATTGGGCTCAGACCATTGTCTAGTTCAAGAAACCTTCAAAGTGGAGCTCAAACCTATGAAGACAACTGGAGACAGAGCACAATTCAAGTTTAATAATCGGAAAATGAGGGGCAAAACTACAAGGGATGCCTTCACTACAGATAATAGAGCAAAGTCGGACACACCACATGGCATCACTGAAGAAAACTGTGTGGAAGAACATTGGAACTAACTCTCTGCAAGCGATATTTAAAGAAACGTGTACAACTTTTCTAGGAAGAAAGAAGCAAAAGGACAAAGAATAGCTCTAAACGGATGCCTGGAAGCTAATTGAGGAGAGGGGAGAAGGATGGTGAAGGAGAAGATGACTCAATGCAAGGATGGACAACAGAAGGAGAAGCTGAGTTCGTTGTACGCTGCACTGAATAAAGAAAAGAAGTGCTAGAAAAGACAAACGACAATTCTACGACACACTGGCTGGCAACCGAAGCAGAACAGACCGCAGGCAAAAGAGATATCAGGAAACTGTATCAGATAACCAAGTCTCTCTATCCAGGAAGAGATCAACCCAGATGATGAAGGCAATAAAAGATGCTCAAAGGAACCTGATCACTAAGAGGGCGAAACAAATCAAACAGTGAGCTGATCACTTTAAAGGACTCTTGAATCGACTACCACCGGCAACTCGCCAAGAAACACACCACCACCAACAGCGCGCACAGAACTGCCAGTAGACACCATTCCTCAAACCAAAGAAGAAATCCTGAATGCGATCAAGCTACTGAAGTCCAGCCCTGAAGACAGCAAGACCAGACGGCATTCCTCCCGAAGTACTGAAGACGGCCCCAGAGATTGCAGCAGATGTTCTCACTCCATTACTGCAAAAAGTTTGGAAAGAGAGAAAGATGCCTAGTGATTGGAAAAAGGGCTACCTCGTCAAACTGCCAAAGAATGGCGACCCAGTTAAGTCTGTGCCAGAACTGGCATGGAATAATGCTCTTGTCCACGCCAAGTCAAATACTAAGTCGCATCATCCTGGAGGGAATAAAGGATGCACAGGATGCAGAACTCTGCTCCACCGACCAGAACAAGGTTGATTCAGGAAAGGCAAATCACATGCTGATAGAATTGAAACACTACGCATCGTCATTGAACAAAGCACAGAATGGCAGTCAAACCTTTACCCTAAATTCATCCACTTCGTAAAGGCCTTCGACAGCGTAGACCGAGAAGTAATTCGGAAACTACTTCAATACTACGGCACACTTCATGTCTTTGTCAACCTCATTCAACAGCTATACGACAGTGCTATGTGTCAGGTGATGCACAACGGAAATCTCAACGAGGTGTTCTAAGTGAATACAGGAGTAAGACAGGGCTGGCTGCCTATTATCACCAATGATATTCTTAATTGTGGTGGACTGGATTATGCGTGACTGTTGGGGAGAAGGAGTCAGGAATACACTGGAAGACCGATAACAAGAATCTAGAAGCTTTGGATTTCGCAGATGATATATAGCTAATGCCACACAAACTCGAAGACTCGCAACCGAAATCCAACAAACTGGCTGAAGAGGCAGCGGAGAAAGGTATGGAGGTGAACTCGATTTAGGTGAAACATTGCCACAGGACATGACATTTGGCACAGTCAAAGGTCACCAACAGGTTTAAAATCATGACTTGTGTTAGCTATCTGCGAGTATGTCAGTGTTCCAGAGTCTGTCGAGGGATAAAGATATTTAGAGGTTGACTGATATCTCGTTCAGCAACTTCTAATTAATTTATTCTCGCGTACCAAAGACAAAGCAAAAGCCAATAATTGATCGTCCAAACTCGAATATATTTTGGAACCAAAACAAGCCGTTAGACGAACGCTTAGCTAGCTAGTGATCGTGCACGTGACACGACGGGGTACCAAATGGCGGGGATGCTTGACCGGAAGCCTTCAGCTAAACAAGTCGACTTAAACAGTGGTGGTCAGCATCCAATGAGTGATTGCTGTGGTCAATAATTTTGGGGAATTATTTACCGCTACAGCTCACTCCCCCCTAGTGGGGTCGTGAGGACCCTAAGACAGAACCAGCCGGAAGTAAAAAAACTCGATGGTTCCCTTTCGGGTGAAAAAAATCTTCCGAGCGGCTTGGTGGTATGCCTACTGGTTTGTCTGCCTATGCTAATAGGGTGTTTGTACATAGCTTCCTGGTTGTTTTTCGTTGGATTCCGTGCTTCGTTTGTTTCCTGTCCAGTGCCCGTCGCACCTGGAAAAGAAAACAAGAACGCTAAGAACCATGTCGAGGAAAATGTACGAAATGAGCTTTTTGGTTAAAAAAAATTATGTGCATTTACTATACAGTAAAATAATGCTAAGTTCAGAACATCGAAAAAAAATACATCTAATTAATTTTTTTTGTGTATGTTACATGAACTGTTGAGAAAAAAATTTTTGTGTTCGGTGGTACTGTATATAAAAAAAATTTATACGTCAAAAAAAATAGTTAGTACCACAAACGAGTGAGTTGCGTGAATCACACGACTTCGTTAAGTCAAATAAGTGTGCAGATATTCTGGGAACCTTACGGTGCGTCCAGAACGGTTTTTCTTAGGAGGCTCAACCTTAGTAGCCAGTGGGCGAATGCCCTTGCAGTCAATAGTGTGACCCAGGAAGTCGAGTGAGTCAACACCGATTTGACACTTTTGAATATTGATGGTAACACCATGTTGGCGTAACCTGTCAAATGCCAAGTCCAAGTGCCTAAGGTGAGTTTCCTTGTCTGGACTGGCAATGAGGCAGTCGTCTAAGTATGCGTATACAAAGTCGAGACCGCGAAATACTTCGTCAATGAAGCGTTGGAATGTTTGGGCTGCATTCCGGAGACCGAATGGCATACGTAGAAATTCAAAAAGTCCGAAAGGCGTAATGATAGCCGTTTTCGGGATATCTTCTGTTGCCATCGGGATTTGGTTATACGCTTTAACCAAGTCGATTTTGGAGAATATAGTCGCGCCGGATAAGGTTGCCGTCAAGTCGTGTATATGAGGCAACGGGTAGCAATCAGGGGTTGTTTTGGCATTCACTCGCCGGTAATCACCGGTGGGTCGCCAATCGTTGCTATCCTTTTTCGGAACCATATGAAGTGGGGATGCCCATGGGCTATTCGAAGGTCGAATGATGCCAAGGTAAGCATATGGTCAAATTCATTCCTGGCGATTCTCAGTTTGTCAGGAGCTAATCGTCGTGCTTTAGATGTCACAGGTTGTCCTGTGGTAATGATGTGGTGCATAACATTGCTGGTTATGCACGGTAGGTCGTTCGACGGGCAGTTAAGTTCCGGATACTTGTCAACATAGGTTGAAAAGTTGGATCAAGGATTGCCTTTATCTTAACGGGTGACAAGCTAGGGCCTATGTAGCTGATGCCTTTGATAGACAGACTAGTAGTATTGTCAATCAGTCGTTTTCGGCGGACGTCTACGAGTAAATCATGATGATTAAGTAGGTCCGTGCCAATGATGGGCATTGTAACGTCAGCGAGAAGGAAAATCCACCGAATAGGTTTGCGTAAACCTACGTTCAGATAGACGTATTTCCTACCAAAGGTTGCGATTGGTTTTCCATTTGCAGCCTGTAAGTTGAAGGTAGGTTCCTTCTGTCGATCTGCTGCTGTAGCAGGAAGGACGCTGACTTCGGCGCCTGTGTCGACTAAATATATCACGTCGGGCTCACCAGTTTAGAGGTTGACGGATATCTCGTTCAGCAACTTCTAATTAATTTATTCTCGCGTACCAAAGACAAAGCAAAAGCCAATAATTGATCGTCCAAACTTCGTAATATATTCTGGGACCAAAACAAGCCTTCAGACGAACGCTTAGCTAGCTAGTGATCGTGCACGTGACACGACGGGGTACCAAATGGCGGGGATGCTTGACCGGAAGCCTTCAGCTAAACAAGTCGACTTAAACAGTGGTGGTCAGCATCCAATGAGTGATTGTTGTGGTCAATAATTTTGGGGAATTATTTACCGCTACAGATATCATTAAAATGGTCTAGTCCATGCCTAAAACCTGCTTGGTTTTTACGAGTTCCCTTCTTCAGAGCACCGAATAGTCTACGCATGATTAGTGAGTGTATAACTTTGTGCACTATGCAAGTTAATCTAACCTGCTTATGAATGTCTTGGGAACACTTATCTCCTTTTTTATAGAGTGGGATAACCAATGGTTTGTTGGACTGGTACATATTAGCTTCGGATTCCAACACATTACCTATTATTTTAGTTAATCCGATGAGTAGCCCATTACCAACATTCTTAAACACGTCTGGAGTCATTCAATCACATTCCTCTGCTTAGCCTTGTCTCAAGTTAGAGACAGCTTTTCCAGGCTTAGTTACACTTGAAGGATTGAAGTTCGCACCCTATTCATGTGGATGTTACCTCCTGGGCAAGCTGAAGATGGCTATAGGTCAGTTGAATTGCTCTTCGAAGTATTCTACTCAACTTTCTAGTCTTTTGTCTTGAGAAATAATTAAAGTACTGTTCCTACCGAAAACTATTTCAATTACCATTTTTTTCCATAACCTGTTTCCCTGATGGGTCTAAGTAGTTGCCTGGTATTATATGTCACTAACGCCTTTTCCATCTTTTTTATATTTTACCACCTACTACTGTTTACAGTGGCCACAGCGACTTCTAGTCAGCTTACATTGAAACAGCTTTTCCCCTCATTTTGTTCCAAGCCAACCCGAATACGTTTTCTTGTGCCTAAGCAACAGAAATTAAGAGACATTTACTAACGTTTGGTTTCAAGTCATCGACACCTTTTATCAGTATTTCTACAGCTGACAGGATATCATGCCAGGTTTCATTATGATAGGCATTACTGTCATTGTAAGATACGCGTTCAGTTATTTCTTCCGTAGATAGAGGCTTTAGATCCTCATCAATTTGGGGCTGAATCAGCTTTATAACTGCCTGTTTTCTACGTCTATCCATTTGTAGGCATATACCTCCACAGACCATAGCATGGTTGGTGTCTACTCAGGTAGTCTATAAGGGGTGGTAGGCTACTGTCGACCCTTTCTACTGAAAGTTTATAGCTACGTGATACAAGTGAGTCCATAGATGATCTGATAACGGAAGTGACTAGTTGAGGCAATGTCTTTTCTCATATTTTAGGTAGGTCCTGAATAGGTACAGGCGATTATTCTAACAGAATTATAGATAATGTCACCCTTATCTGCTGGTCAGCGTGGTCACCCCAGTCATAAGTGACACAACTTCCGCACTTGACAAATGAGGTCAAGTTAGAATGACCACATTTAGGCATTTCGCTTTTGGCAAAGAAGTAGGCAGTTTTTGTTAGAACTCATTCTTATTTCCATGTTAACCGTAGTCGTTTGAGACAAGAGTAGAAAAGAAATCTATGGATATTACAATCTTTACTTGATCATAATAATCCCTTTATCTGGACAGCACACATACAATTATCTACTGGGATTCAGTCAAGTATTTGTTTCCCCGCTCTGACACTTGGTGCTATTCCTGCACCGGTAAGTCATTGCAAAGTACCTGAAAAACCTTCTGATAGCAGTGAGGTGAATTTCGTAGATTCATCAATTCTATCTGATAGGTTTAAGTGAAAAACCACACTTAAGTCGTATGTGTGTGTCTCAGAAGCACAACATGCATCTGTAGCGGTAAATAATTCCCCAAAATTATTGACCACAACAATCACTCATTGGATGCTGACCACCACTGTTTAAGTCGACTTGTTTAGCTGAAGGCTTCCGGTCAAGCATCCCCGCCATTTGGTACCCCGTCGTGTCACGTGCACGATCACTAGCTAGCTAAGCGTTCGTCTGAAGGCTTGTTTTGGTCCCAGAATATATTACGAAGTTTGGACGATCAATTATTGGCTTTTGCTTTGTTTTCGGTACGCGAGAATAATTTAGAGGCTGTGTAAGATAATTCCGTCAAAACCTCTAAACATCTATGACTCTATGTGTCATAGTTTCGGCTGGTGAGATATGTTGTCTGACATAACAAATGGTCCTGACCTAGAATTCTCCAATATAAAGTTATCAGCGTCATCTAAGTAAGCTATCAGTAATGTGTTTTCCAGTAGTGGTAACCAGCAATGGTCACAGTAGTGTTGGAAGGTGGAGGACATGGCTGTGAAGCAGGATTATCAGTGAGAGGATTGCAAGAGGATTAAAGTTATTAAGATGGGTAATGCTTGAGAAAACCTTTTGTGCCAGTGAAATTGTGGGGAGTTATTACTACCCGCCTGCACATACCGTGAAAGTTAATTTTATCTTGAAATATGTCAAAAATAAAGGACATTAGTGTTAAGTGACCACCGATTGGGGCCAATCACACACGCCTCATTTGAAATGGTATCTTGAGTTGTGTCCACATGAAGATCTTAACACCGAAAGATAAGCCCCAATGTTCAATTTTTGTGATCGAAATTTGATAAACGCTCGTCCTGAGAGCAAGGAGACAGAGTCCCTGCCTTTATAATGGTCTGAGGTGAAACTTGTGCTTCTGTTACACCGCTATTCTCCAGGAGTACTACTCACCCTCAGACCTCTAATACAATGCATAAGGCAAACAGAATGACGGTAAGTTCTTTTAATCTATCTGCTATCTAAATGACCTTTCTGACATGCTGGAACCAAGAGGAATATTTGTCTCAGCCAATTAGATTATTACGATAAGCAAGATCAGTCACTATGTAAATGCTACAGCTTCAGAAGACACTGTATTTTTCCATCTGTGATGGTATATAACACACAATGACCGAATAAACGACTCTTCTTTGAGACTTAATGTATACAGTCAACCTCCCACACAGCACAACAATATCTGTCAAGTGCTCACGACTGCCAAGTTAAGAAGGTGGTAACAGAAAACGCATCCTTAACTGCGTTCACACTGTAATCCATTGTTCAGCATACAGTAGTAAAAAAAAGGGCAACATATCTACAACAGGTTGCTTAACACCCAAAAATCGACTAATAATTCGGAAATAATCAAGCACTGCAATTTCGGCTATAACACCTTATTAAGGCGACTAGTTTGCTGTATAAATTTCAGAAGAATATTAAGAAGACTTAACTTATTTGAAACACAAGTAGGTTTCAGTGTGGAGCGAAGTCAGCTGGTGGTAGAAGTCTCAAGCCCTTCGGAAATGTGTTTGATGACACATCAAGTCTCTGAAACACATATAAGCACTGGCTTGACACTGGTGTTGAAAATCTGAATGCTGTTATTCATGCTGCGGATAGCAGATTTCCACACTGACTTCAGAGTAGTAAGGGTCTGTCTTGCTTTAACGATCCTGTCTTTGACATGTTCATCTGAGACAATGGTAAAATAATTTGCATATATAAAGATATATGCATTAAAGTGTAGACTGAAGAAGATTTAATTGAAAACAATATCGTTCGCTTATGTGCCTTAATTTAAATGCATATCCATAGCCCTCTACATGGTTTTTTTTACTGAGCTGAAACTCGCACTTTACACAAACTCACTAACTACGTGTCTTCTTTAAACATCATGGCCAAATCTAATCAGTAAATAATCCTGGTAGTAGTCGGGCCTGAACACATTTACCGATTAGAAAGCTAATGAAAATGAAAAAAACAACTTTCGTTTAAGTATGACAAAAACATAAACGGAAAATTTCTTAGTGTGACGGAAATTTAACACTGTTCAGGATGTGAGTCTGTAACAAAAAGCGTAATAATTTACCCACCAAAGTATGTCACAGTACACCATGTAGAAGTTGAAAATTACACAGAAGTGGAATAGTGAAAGACAACATACAAATTGAGTATAGTTACTTCTAATTCAGGTAAGTGAATAAACTAGCCCATCAAATGAGGTTATATGTCACCACTATCTTCGACTAGGTAGTTACACAGTGGAACGTCTTTCAATACGAAACACAAAGCATAGTTTATATCGACACAATCTGTTACCATACCTAAATGGAGTACATAGTCCTGATGCACTTTCTCCAACACACCTGGCCTGAATTTACCCAACTGCCAAAATAGAGATGAAAATCTAGGACTGTTGGCATGGTGAACAGGATTGTCTGTCTAAAAAATCACAAGATAACCAACCACAGACAAAAACATTAACAGCAACACTATAGAGGATCTAAATAAACTTACTTATGCCATTAAATTCTGGCTTTGCTCCGTTTCGAAATGCCTCAACTTTCAACTGAGAAACAGCTAGATTGATAGTTACTGGACTTGGATAGGAAGAGTTCAGCACTAAGTTTTGTTCAGCCTTGCAAGAATAGAAGGAACCAACTGGGCAAGAAATAAGTGATTGATTACTTGATGCATTTCTCAAGCCTGCATGCATAAATAAGTCAAAACAAAAACATATGAATAGTGCAATTATTATACTATCAAGGGGATACAGAGAATCAAGATATGGGATAAGCGATATAGATAACTTTCGAGGAGTTAGAGGACTGAGGATTTCCTATAAACATCAATAAACCTAATGGTGCTTGCTATGAGATAAACATGCTGCCAAAGGAATCGAAACTTTTTCCGCTGACGTAACATCTTCTCTGTGTATGACTTTGGGGATTTTCTGTGTGTTACCTGGGTTAACTACATCAAATATGCGATTATAGATCCCATTTCTCCTAATCTGCGATAAAATACATTTTGTTCACCACAAGTCTTGTGAAGTCCTCGGGGATTTTGGTTAATATCTCAGACTGCTTCCTGATGACTATTATGAAAGCTTCCTTTAAGTTTTCGTCCTTCATTTCTTGAGTATTGAATATGAAATTAAACTCTGATCTACCTCCTACTTCTCTGAAGGCTTTTAAGTCGACTTTGAAGGTTTATTGCACTAGCGAGTGATGTGAACCCTCACATGCTCTTCTTCTCGATCCGCTTGTGTCGAATAGACCGCATCTCTGCTCTCTTCAGATTGACATGAAGTCTTTTTGATTTCTACTGTGTCCATCTGATGAAAATCATAATACTTTGTGGTATCTTTGTGCTGATACACTGTATCTTCCGCCATCAAACTATTAAACCCTCAGAAATCTGTGGTGAGTTCATCTTGCTCGTTGATTTGCTCTAGCGTCTCTCAGCCTCTAACGAGTTGTCTTCCTGTGTTGTTTTCTCCTGTTTTTGTCTTTATCCATATCACCTCTTGGAAGTTTGGTGTCGTCATCTGTTTCGGATCTTGCAATTAGTAGTTTGTAGAATTCCCCCTTCTTCCCTGGGCCTTAGTTGTTTGTTGTATTGTTAGTAGCTTACTTTAACTGTAATTTTCCTTCACTTTAAACGTAATCTCGACTGCATGATTCTGGCGGAGACTGGTTCCCACTGCATGAGAACCTCTAACTCTTTTAATGAAATCATGATGCCGACACCTTCGGTTTGCTCATGGTTGCCGTCTAGGTGACCAAAGTAGATTACTGACTCTCCATTTAACAATTTGGAGAGTCCCTACCCAACCCATCTGCTGTCACACACTCTGACATTTCCATGCCACATCTTCTCATCCCTTCTGAAAACTGTGCAGTCTTACAAGGTTTAAAACTTCCATTTCTATAGATTTACTTTTAAACTCATTTATAGAAATTATTCCATCTGAGGGGCTCCCCAAATGTCATTACCCGTTGTTGTTCATACTCACCAATTCTAGAGAAGAGTAAGTTTGATTTAGCTGTGCTTCAAAGTTCCCTCAGTTATGTAGTCGTCTTTTACTTGGTGAGCTCTCTGGTTTAATGACCAACATTACCTCCGTTCCAAGGTTACCTCCTAGTTAAATAGAAGAGGTTTCGGATCAAATAATTATTTATAGTTTATTTAATATGAAGATCTCGAACATTCAAGAACTACTATCACTATGTACAGGAGATCTGTCTCTATTCATGAGATGGGTAGACACATGCAAGCTGACATACCAAGAGTCGTTCAAACTATTCATATTATCTCATAGACACATAGAAGTCATGGAATTACCAGACCTGAAATTGAGTACAGGTGTTGGTTAACACCACTGAGAAGTGGTTATCCACTGCAACAGCCGTTGTTAACGCCAGACTAAAGACCTTCATATACCTGAATTTCGTCTGCAGTTATTTTTTACATGCATCTGCTTCACTTCTCTAAAAAAATTATGTAATTTAGTTGACGGTATAAAGTATGTAGTTAGGCTTTTCAGAAATATATTCTAATTCCAGTTCACTCATAATAGCTTAGCTATCACATCTTCATGCGATACATAATATTACGTATATGGACACCCATTTTCAACAGTTCCTGACATATTTTTGTGCAGATGACTAAGCTACTTGGTGCAAATTTAGATACTTTTTTATTTTATTTTTTTATTTTTGACTACAGCTTGATTCCACACCGTATTTTTGGTACAAATGTGGAATTTTCAGCGTGGATATCGGTAGCCCAAAATTCGCAGGCCAACCATAGATATCAAGTGTGCGTCGGCGTGAGCTCGAACCCCGGACCATGTGCATGGTCGGCGAGAGTCCTAACCACTGTGCCACCGACGCACTAAGCCCCAAGATCCGAGATAGTTGACGTAGATTTTCAATTCTGGATCCAGTATTTTAAGATCGAGTGCTTGCAATTATGAGTCACAACAAACTGAAGTCAAGCTGTTTATGATCTTTTAGCTCTTTAACACTAAGTTTCTGTGTGTTTACGAAGATATTATTTAGCTTTGAGAATAAGAGCCTTAAGTGGCCTATTATACTACTTGGTCTGAAGAATGTATCAGTATGTGTTAAGATGGTGCGAATTAGTCACAGGATCCTAGAGTCTGTCAGTGGTATGTTCTTCCCAGCAGTACGCGATTTTACTCACCACCCTTATGGCTTCTTGTATCAACACGCAGTGTTCTCTTATACATTAAGAAAAGTAACTAGCTTTGAATTTGACTCGATTTGATGTTTTCCTTCCCTCAACTTGTTTAATACATTTTTTGAGTATCAGCATTCTGTAGCTAATATTTTTCCGTGTTGTTTAGTCAGTGTCTTATAAATGGGTCAGTAACATTCATTCTCTTCACAAATTCATAACAGTTAGCGAAATACGGTGTTTATCAATGTTTATGCTCCTTAGAAACAAAAATTTTCAAAATTCAGACAGTAACTATGAAACAAGTAGTTATTATACATATCATAGTAGGATATCGTGATGAAATTAAATTTGGTAGTGGAAGTTTCGTTCACTTGATATATGTGGCAGCGAGGATCTACGTTAAAGTAGTTGATGTATTATATTGAACTTCCACTAGAGTTCGCTTTCATCTTTATAATAATTTTTTGACACCGTTGTAACATCCTCCTCCCCCTGTGTAGTGCTGAGTGTCTTCTGCAAGATGAAACATTCATCATATGATGCATGTGGATTCCATTGATAACTTCCACAACACAGGCAGCCTTACACTCTGAACATAATTACCATTGTGTTTAACAAAAATAATCTGCGTGGAATGATTTCCTGAGGCACGCTAATTTCTGTGAAATAGACAGACACGGCAAGGGTATGTGCGTTTTACTTACTGTATGTTAAAAATGGTGTCAAATAAAATTACTAATATTAGATGGTTGAAGGCAGTTTGCTGGCAGGAAACCCTGGATCTAGGTTTCGTACTTGTCGGTGCACATCAGCAAGGCTTATCTGTGCTCTTGAAGGAACTCATGTCCATTCTTAGATTCAAACCCGCGTCACCCATTGCTGCAGCCAGAGACGTTACTGCTGAGCTATCTGCGATTGTAATTGACCTCCTGTAGAACTGTACTGGATACTTTGGTTGTATCTCAAAATCTCAGAAGGGACATGAGCTCTTTAAAAATTTCAAATACGCTTTGCTGAAGAGCGCTAACAGGCATGAACTCCAGCTCGAAGGCTTCCTGCCAATTACCTCCAGCCATCTAAATAAGAACAATTCTGAGTGCAACGTGATTGCGAGCCATTTAGTATAATGGCCACATTGTAAACTTGATTGATAAAATTCAGTGTGCACCAAACAAAGGAATAGGCACATTACACCAGTCAGTGTCCAATCAAAAATCACTAATATTTTCAAAATATATATCGCAATATTTCTGGTACCAAGACAGTTACAATAGTAAATTTGATCTTTAAATTTCGCAATAATACATGTCTCAATAGGCAGTGCATTATATATATATATATATATATATATATATATATATATATATATATATAAACATTCTACTAATATTTCAGTTAAGTTTCTTTGATCTATCAGCTGTTTAGAGTGAATGCAATGAAGATTGTTACTGTGATCTTGACAAAAATACGAGAATTTTATGCACTTTGTCCCCATCGTAGATGCTTAGTCACAATGGACTAAATGAACTGGTTCATTTGTGTGCAGCTGATGAAAATGTTACAAAACATAATCCACTCAGTGTGCATACTCTTTAAAGGTTGTAGAAGTAAATAATTCCTTGTAACATATTAGCCTGCAGCTTTCATCATTCAACATTTAGTCCTAGTCTTTATTATCCAGGTCTAGTGATTAGGCTGTAGGCACGTGGTCAGTCATCCATGCCATTTTGCGAGCTGTCATCTGATGCTGGGTTGTTAATGCAAGCACTTAAGCAAGCTAAACAGGTACCACTACACTAAGTTTCTTATCAAAAAATATCTTTCTTATTTTGAACAATCAGTTTGCTATTTATTTTAGTTAGCTGCCGAATAGTTGTCTGGACTAAGCTGGACAGTTATATTGTGGGAATATATACCTATATTTAAATACAGCGTGTCTCAAGTACTTGTCAACGTCCTACATATATTATAAAGACTGTTCATTATTTCGTTTAGTTTTAGTCTTTAGTTTTAGAAGACAAATGTCTTCATACTGTACATTATTAACTGATTGCTGACAATATTCTCGAGCATAATAAGCTAGCCATGATTTGTCGGGTAAATAACACTTGTTCATAGCAAGCACAAATACATCAGAGGTAGTTTTTAAAAAAATCTTTTTACAGTGTTCTGAGAGTAGTTAATTCCCAAGGGAAGAAAGAGGAATACAGTTTTTATCACCACTTCAACAGGATGTGAGTGCACCGTGTCATTCCTTGTATAACAGACCAATAATTTAACCATTCTCGTGATGAAAAAAAAAGAAGAAAAGCCTTCATGATTTTCTATCGTCATCCGGTTTCACTCTGTTTAGGTTTTATTTCACTAGTCAACTAAGCACTTGAACTAAACAATTAACAGAGTTGTCTTTATAAATACATTGTTTTACTTGATGTATGCGAGTAAATCTGCTTGTAATCGTCGAAAGACAATGCACCTTATTCTTGGTCTAATTCATTCAATAGGCAGTTACGGGTGGGTGAATGATTCAAGCTAGGTTGAAATTCCACGACTGGTGGTTTTTAATTTCTCTATATTTAATAATAAAAGATCAGTTTTATTCATCTCACTGAATGAGAAACTTTTCTCCCACTGGTGAACTGTTCACGCCATAAATTTTTAGGAGACTGTGAAAGCTCCATCTGATAACTCTCCATCAGTTAGTGGTGAATTGGCATTTTGATATTTGTTGGCTTTGCATAAATCTAGCTAGTTTCATTATGGACATTATTCGGTATTCAGTAGTCCCGACATTTTTATTATCTCACAACAAAATCTATTCTTGAACTGTGTTCTATCCATTGACAACTAGATGCAGTGGCAGTGTCTAAAATTTCAAAGAAAAACAAAACAAAAAGCAACACAACACTTTGAAGCATAAAGTTCTGAATGCTTCTGACTGCTTTTTTAAATTGACGAAAAACTGACTTGAACACATGCAGTCATTATTGTTAACTGAGTATTTGTAAGGCTAAATATTTTTAAACAAACTGTGGTGTAGTTCCAATGTATTCCATTAAAAAAATTTAAGATATTACATCATTATATATATATATATATGGCGATTTATTTTGTCAGTAGTTTAAGGGAACTCATTCCTATATTAGCTGATCATATTCTATAAGTAAACTACATAAATGTCCTTGAACTATTAATAAACTTTCGTGTTTCTAAACTCTTATCATTTACTTCGCTTTAAAGATTCTTTTTTTTAAATATGAATATGACTAATTATCTAACACAGTACTGATAACTTTTTGTATTTATTGAGTTTAACAAGTAATACAGAATGAAAACATGCAAAAATAATCAGGTTTGAATTGATTAGAAAGTATTGATCATCTTTTTTATCTGTGCGAATTGACTTAAATACTACATACTTAACATTTGAACTTGTAAGCTATTGGCTGTAAAGCTTGTTATTTTACTTGGAGAAATTGGCACTACTATACCTTGAAAATTATGTCAGTTGGATAGTGAATGTTAAAATCTAAACTTCCATAAGAATGAGGACTAAAATTCACATAAAATTACTTTAAAAACAATTTTTTTAAAGCCATGTTTAACAGGATAAACAAAGAAAGATATATTGTATACAAAGTAAAAATATTGTTGACAGCAAGCTTACGACTGAAGTTCAGGTACCTAAGTAGGCACCAGTTTTCTGTATGCGTTACATACATCTTGCAAACGCGAAGTTGAAGTTTTGTTTCAAGGAATCTGATATTTACTTACCGGCCTGTGATACTAAAAAGATGTTTCACAACACATAGGTTCCAACCTGGTAAACAGATAAGAGCAGTATATTTGAAAAAGTTTACCAAGAAATACACTATTTTTGCTTCTTTCTTTGATAAATCAATAGTAAAATATTAAAAACCGTCTATTTACCTAACAGCATGCAGTGACATCAATTTGGCAGCACACCTAGTAAAATCACTCAACTAGGTTCCGTATAGCATTTTATATAGATCTGTGATAGTGCTCACCACAACTGAAGGTAGAAGCCAACCAATAACATTTTAAATAATTTCGGTAGTCATTTACTCTCATTTGACCATTCTTCAGTCAGACCACCTACTCATTTTTGCATCCTGTGAATCATTCACGTGTTTTCTTAAAATATTTTATTATTTATTTGGTGAACTAATAAAACACAATATATTTGTTCCAAAAAATATGACATATGTTAAAGTATTAGAACTAGGTTTGATTACAGGAACTGGAAACACAAACGATCAAATAGTTTTGTTAGAAGCCAAACAACAGGAAACCACTAGTAACTTCTACATCAAGAAGTTAAGACATTCTGGTGTAACCCAACCCTTACTCCTACAATTTGTTAACTCCCGTATTCTGCCTATTATTCTATATTGTTCCCCCTTAGTCTTTCCTCGGCTATTGAAGAAAGACTATACCTTATTATGCAGGATGTTAAAGGTTGTCAGCAGGATAAGTAGTTTGCCACTTAGCCAGCTTGTTAATATTCTGGTCGACAGGCACTTGGACTCATGTGAAAAACAGGCTAAATCCATTTTGTCTAACTCACATCACCCTCTTCATTCACAACTCTCCTCATGTATCTCTTCAGGCAAAACCAGAAGCCTTTATAGAAAACTATATGCTCACACTAGCAAGTACAAAAACTCAACCATACCCTATTTAGCTCGTGTTCTGTGCGATAAAGAAAGCATTAGACGTGAAACCTTTAACTTATTAAATAGTCGGTAGAACAAGTGGATCTCGTCTTTCCAACTCATACCATTTATAGGTATAACGTTTTCTTTCGTTTTTTCCTGTTTCTCTGTCTTTTTTCGTTTTTTTATGTGCTGCTTTGTTTCTCTCTTCCTTACAAAGTTTACCTAAAACATTCTTCGTTCTCTCACACTCTGTATATTTCGACTTGATGTTACCGCTTACGCCAGTAAATATGCTAGTAGTATGTACTTTTCTAACACCTTCAAACACTGTTTAAATTTTGGCTTTGCTACCGACATGCTAATATGTTGTTGTCAAAACTGACTGAGATAACTTTAATCTATGTAGAACTATATTTATTGTTAATGTACTAACTGGATGCAATATTGTAGTAAAAATGCTGAGAATTCCATTCTGTATCACAAGTACTGATTTGGAATAAAGCTATTATCTTATCTTATCTTACACAGATTGAAAAATGTCAAAAAAATTCTGTGTGAGGATCTAACAGTATCTTCGGTTGGTAGGTCTGGGAAGAATTGATAGTTACCTCGAGGGTGTGTGAAACAACTCATGAAAATAGTTTTGCTTGGATACTGCATTTTAAAGACATACTAACCACTGCTGTGTATAGTAAACGGAAAACTGTCGTAAAGGAGTAATTCTATGGCTGTCTACGGTTGAATTACAATGGGTGAAACAATAATACTTTTGAATCATTTTTATTCGACTTTCTTTTACTCCACATTATTTATTAGTGATGAATGAACGTATAAAGTTTGACAGAACTGCTTCCGTTTAAGTTGGTACACCTTCTCAAGTCATGTAAAGTACAGCAGCAGGAAAAATGACACCACGATTGACAAACACCGGTATAATGCAAATGATCACTTGATGAATATTAGCTTACCTTCTCAGGATGTGGCGGATGATAAGAATTAAAAATATATGAGTCAGAATGAACTATTCTAAGCCTTGTCACTCAGAGTTCCCATGCATTAATTCTTCGATTCCTCATAGGCAACGTGCACCTAACTGTTTCGAGCCAGTGCTCAAATATTCGATAGACTGATACCATTTATTTGTCTAACTAGTCTAAATTCGGGTTATATTGCTTGTCAAAGTCACTTTATTCTATGAAGCTTGACAACTCTGTCAGCTGATTAGTATTCGTTACTGCAAATAGAAATATGGTGCTGCACTTAGAACGAGCTACTGAAGAGCGATGCAAAGAAGACAAAAATGTATTGTCTTTGGGAGGTTATTCTTGAGTTTGTAGATTACTCTGAAGGAGGCGTTTGTTGAAATGGAATGATCAGTGTTAACCAGGTGTTCAATTATCGCACTCCTTATAGCACCAATGTAGTCTTTTCGCAACCATGCTGGATAAGGTTCTTGAATCCTCTTGGATAGAATATGCGTCAGACGACCGATGTGCCTGGCTCCACAGCACTAGGTGAAGTTAAATATGCACATAGAAGTTGTTAGACGCGGGATGCTGTCTTTAAGGCTTCTGCAGATCAGTGGGCGACTGGAGAACACTACTTTTAGCGTTGCTGCAAAGAATGTTTATCTTAGAGATGATGTGATCCTTCTATTGAGGATATCGCTTGCTAAATCTCCCTTGAAATCTAAGTTCTTGTAGTTTCTTTTTTTACATTCCTCTAAATTCTTGGTTTGATATTTTTGTCAGCGAATCTTAATGGGTATCTATTTGGACGAGGATTTCTCTTAGAAGTTCTAATTTCACACCTTTTCAAGAAAACTGTACATGTTTGTTAATCTAAAGAGGATGTTCAGAATCTTAGGGGCATGCTCAAAGACACAAGGTGGGACTTGTTTAATGAAGACTCTCTTGATGACACTATCTCTAATATTACAAGTTATCTCAAATTTTGTCTTGACACCTGTTGTCCCAGAGAAACGCTCTTCATCAGATTTGACCGCTTCTCCTCCCTCAACTTAAAAAGCTTCGCAGACAAAAAGAAAAGCTATATAAAATGAAGGACAGTACTGGTTTGAAAAGAATTAACATCCTAATAAAATCTGAAATGCACAGATTGAATTCAATTTACGACCAAAAGTTTATATCCTGTAAAAATGCGTCTAATATATGGAAACTTTTCAAAGAAATTACTGGTGGTAAGCAGATGAATAGTACTCCTTATTCCTTTGACGTTTGCACACTAAAGAAGTCTTTCATATATTCTCCCACAAATGCCAAACTTTCTAGTGTTACAAGTGTTAATGAAACCCGCTTCCCTGGTTTCAATACAAATGATGTTCAAAAATGTCGCCAGTCTCTGAACCCTTCTTGTAGCCTGGGCCCAGACGGTTTGCCTAGTGTTATTCTTAAAAAATGTGCAGACATCCTGTGTTATTCTCTCTTGGACATATTTAACGAATCTTTCTCCGGAAATGTCGTGCCAGCCTTTTGGAAGGACATCAAA
This sequence comes from Trichobilharzia regenti, assembly GCA_944472135.2. NCBI lineage: Eukaryota > Metazoa > Platyhelminthes > Trematoda > Strigeidida > Schistosomatidae > Trichobilharzia > Trichobilharzia regenti. The sequence goes on along the minus strand of OX235270.1, from coordinate 87,426,971 downwards.
ATTGTACCTATCCCTAAGTCGTCTACTGGGACATATTTTAAATTTAGACCTATTGCTATTACGTCTCCTTTTCTAAAAGCTATGGGAAAGTTACTCTTTCTTAATCCTCAACCTTCACTTAAAGCCATTAACGATCCCAAACAATTGGCTTATAAAAACAGTAGAAGTACTTTAGATGCAGTTGCAGTCTTGTACCATAACACTGTCTCCAGCTTAGACAAGGGGGTTAGTTTGTTCGTTACACATCCCTAGATTACACATATGCTTTCGGCTCAGTATCTAGGGACACTTTGTTAAACAAGCTTGCCGGAATTCAAACTGACTATTGGGTTGTCAAATAGCTGCATTCTTATTTCTCAAGAAGAAAGCAGTACACTGTATGTCAGGGAAAGTCGTACACTTCTTTGCTTCCTGAGGCTGGTGTCCCTCAAGGCGCTGTCCTTTCTCCTTTTCTGTTTTCTTTCTACTTGCATGATTTGCCTCGCTCTGATAAAATCAACTTTGTTAAGTATGCTGGCGATCTAACTATTTCAAAGTCTGTTAACTCCCAGCTTGACTGTAATAAGATGAACAGCTTTCTATCAGGAATTAGCAAATGGTCTTCATGTAACGGCCTTAAACTAAATCCTTCCAAATGCCAGACTGTTAATTTCAGTTTCCGATGTAAATGAAAGTTAAATGAAAATGTTGGTTCCTATGACCCTTGCAAAATTGATGATACTGATGCAGAAACCAAGTCTGGAGTTAAGTATCTTGGATTAATTCTTTCTTCTGACCTATCCTGGTCTTCCCATGTCTTAGCGATTTCTAAAAGAATATTTCGTCAGACCTTTACATTCAGAAGTTGAGGCACTCGGGCATGACCCAACCCCTCATCTTACAGTTTATCAACTCGCGTATTTTACCTATTCTTATTTACTGTTCACCCTTATTCTTTCCTGGATTGCTTAAAAAAGGCTATGTCATACTTCGTAGAACTCTGAAGACTGACTGTCAGTAGGACGAGTGGTATCCCATTGGGCCATATCGTTGACATTGTCACGGATAGGCACTTGATGTCATGCAACAAATTTGCTAGAGGAATTTTGTCAAACTCTGAGCACCCACTCTACCCGCAGCTGCAACCTTGTGTCTCCTCAGGTAAAACAAGAAGTCTTTTTACAAGAATTTACGCACGTACATCTAAGTATAAAAATTCCACTATACCATATTCAGCACTTACTTTATGTGATGAAAATGGTGTCAGGCATGCATTAACTAACCTTCTTTGCTCTACTGAATAAACCATTTCTTTCACCCTTACAGTATCAAACTTTATTGTTATTGTATTTCTTATATTTATAATCCTCTCAATTTTTTTGTTTTTATTTATTTTTCATAAATGTGAACATCGTTTAAGCTGTGTTACCACTGTTAATCTTGTATTTCCCCTCACTATACTACATCAACAGAACATTAGATCCAATAAACAATAGTAACATGATAAAATTTTCAAACTGAATCGACAATACTGTTTGAAACAAACTCACTTTTATTATTATTATTATTATTAATATTTAATGATCTCATTTCGCGCTTAGAATATTTTGACTTTATATCGTAAACGCGGACAAATTCCTCTGGATACTTTTGTTTTAATTTTTAAATTTATTTATATTTTAAGTAAATCAGATGCAATACTGTGACAAATACTGAGAATTCCATTCTGTATTATAAGTACTGTTTTTGGAATAAAGTAAAATAAATAATTATTATTAAATTCTGTTTCCAGAACATCGTGACTATCGCTGAAGCTCTGGCAATTCACATAGAAAAACTGGAACTGTTCTTTTAAAAGAGAATTACTCAACCACTTATATTATTATGGTAACAACTTTGTTGACTTTTGATGACTTAATTTTGTTTGTTTGTCTGTTTCTTTAATTGCTTATAATTCTTGTATTCATTTGGAACTCTTACGTAATTTCGTATTCTCTACTTTGTTCCTATGTGTATCCTGAGTACAAATAAATCACCAAACTATTCATATTATTAATTAACTCCGTTTTAACAACTGTTTGTGACAACTCATCACCTTTGTTACTACGTTAGTTTCATTAACTCTCAATTTTCTTGACCGCATTTGTATACGTAACTCTGCCCAAAACTTACTAATTTTCACCTGTTTAGTTAAAATAACTATTTTTGTTTGACAAACTTGATGCACACAAGCATGCAAAATAACTTTATGTATATATATTTGCGATTGTACAGGTAAGAAAAGGAATTCACCAAAAAGAGGCTCTTCTCTGAACTACGTGTTTTGTTTTCATTAATTCTTAGATGAGGATTATTAATGAATTGTTATTTTCTTGAGTTCAGAATCAAATATAGGGCTTCAACAACACATCCCCATTTCACCCTCTCCTCTCAAGTCCTCTTCAACTCAACACACCACTGCCCATAAGCTAGCTGTCATATTCTCCTCCACGTCACAATCAGCTCACACCCAACTCGTAGTTTCCCGCTCGACTTCCACTCGATTGATGGCCTGACGTGTGCTGTTATCCAACGACCTCCTCAATATGTGCCCGATCCATCTCCATCTACTTCTGCATATTTCTTGAACGATGGGTTCTTGATCAGTTCGTCGCCAGAATTTCTTGTTGGTGGCCTCATCATGTGATATTCACTATGGAGCCAGTGAAGTCAGCTGTAGATAAAAGTCTGAAGTAGCCTGTTGGAAACGCTTTCAGTGACTGCAGAGCCGAGTTTCTGACCCGTATAGAAGGAGAAACTGATTTAACATATGTGTTGAAAATTCGATTTTCTTACCTGACTAGTTATATACTCTGATGGTGTTCTCGCGAATTTTGTTGCCAGATATGTCAAGGATGATTGGATATTGCGCAACCTAATTGCTGTGTGCAGTTTTTGAAGAAGTCTGTGTGGTATATGCATGTGCCTTGCCCTGAAAATGTTTAATAGTGAATAGTCTACTATTTCGCTAGTTTTCTAACAGGTCCTAAGCCTGGAAAAAGAAGGAATGTTAGACATGAGGTTACCTTCCCTACCCCAGAACATCAATATAATCGCTACAGAAACTCTGAAGCGGATAAATACGAGATTATTCGCTCACTAATTCAGCTACTTTCACATGGTTGCTATTCTTTTTCGATCCCTAAAAAATACTTCATAACTGCATTAATTGTAGTTCATACAGTGATTCTGAGGGTCACTATGTTGTGAAATACGGCATTCTTCAACACAAATGAGGGTGAGCAAAGAGCAATATGTAGGGTCTACTGCTCTCAATGTAGTGGAATAAGAATAATTACTTTCTGAATCAAAGTCAACCGTTATTTCTTGATTGCCATTTTCCCTCCTAGCACGTATTCTTAGAGATCCTTCATTTTATTTCTACACAGATATATTCCTTCCTAACAAATTCTCCTACTGAGATAGCTTCACTTGTGGAACAGACCATAAACATAGCAAGATGGTAAATTCAGCTGCAGGAAAATTTGGCCCAGCTGGATATAGTTTTTACTTTCGATTCATGTGAATTAAATGCCTAACTGCGAAGATGACTTTCGATTCTCAGTTGTATAATGACCACGACTTTTAATGGCCTCCTATGTTAAATATTACTATATTTGAATAAATCACCCAAAGAGAACTTTTAGGAGAAAGGATCAGTCCAGTTCCACTCTGCCAACATCCAAAAAAACGCATAATATTCGCAAGGTAGATTGAGTCATGGATTGTCAAGTCACATCTAAGCAATTTACGCAAGTGAAATAAGTGATTTTTATGCTCAGAAAATACAGAGCTATATTTTCAACAATCGCTTGTTATTACAAGATATTAAACCATGTGACTATCAGTTAGGTTTATAAGGATAGCTTGAAAAAATTCCAAGTGTATTACTATTAAAATGAAGGCTTTAAACATATGTATTGACGAGATTCATATTTCCATTTAGCCCAGACATTATAGCGTGTTATTTAAATCTGCTGTTTTCCAGATGAATAAAGTGAAATAAATGATGGCATACAGGAGAAATATTTATAATCCGGTATTTTTTGCGGTGAATAAAGTGTTTCATATTTTTCACTTGTAACATACAGAAATTCCGATCACTTAATTTCTCTTTACCATGTTTCTTTTTTATTCCTTTACGTTCCCATTGGAATATAGGGCTTCAACGTAGAAGCTTGAAGTTTCCGTAGCAGTGGTGATTATTTTTACAGAATGGGGTTGCTAGCCTCATGCCCAACCTTCCATCTTTACCAGTCTTATTACTGGCTAAGCGAGGTAAAGGAGTGCATAATCACAAGGTGACTAGATGGTTATTTGTGATTCAATATTATTTTTATTATATGATTTGTTGTTATCTTCTTTAGTTCCTGAAGGAACAAAGGGCTCCGACCGCACGTCTCCATTACGTTCGGTTCTCCACCAGCTTTTTCACCTGGTTCCACGTCAGCCCACATAGTTTCATCTCCGCTTCACATGACCTCCTCCATGTTACCCCCACACTGACGACCACCTCGCCGCTTCCCATTTAGGTTACACCCGAGCAATGGCCTGACGTGTGATGTCACTTAATGGTTTTCTCAGAGTATAGCCAACTAGTCCACCTCCATTTATTCCTACTTATTTGCTGCACAGTCGGTCCCTGCTGGGTTGGTTCGCTCACAGAGATCCTTCCTTGTTGCTGATCTTTCTGGCCATCTAATTATGCGTATCGAGCGAAGGTCTGTAGTTCGTTCAATATGCCCTTCGTGATGCTCCAAGCCTCTGATCCGTATAGTAATAACATTGACCTCACATTGGAATTGAAAATTCGGATCTTATTTTTTCATGCTGAGCGCTGTTGATCTCCACGCAGATTTGGGAGAAATGAAAGCTTGCCTTGCTTTCCCAATCCTCGCTTTGATATCCTCATCATGTCCGTCCGCCTGTACTTGAAACGATGTTCCCCATATCGCTTGGTAAAGGAGGTTGCTTCTTTCAGATTTCTTGCATTTATGCTGATTGTTGTCTGTTGTTGTTTCTGTTGGCCAGGAATCTTCATCACCTCTGTTTTCTCTATGTTCATCTGAAGTTCTATCTTCTCTGCATAGTTGTTTTGCCAATTTGTTGCTTTTCTCTTGTATATCTTCCGGTTTGTGGGAAATCAGGCATATATCATCCGCGAAATCAAGATCCTCCAAGTTTTTTGTGTGGGTCTATTTTATGCCTGTCTCCTCGTTGCCCGGTGTCTGACACATTATCAAGTCTATCGCAATCAGGAAAATCATTGGAGATTCTAGGCAGCCTTGTCTTACTCCAAATTTTACTTCGAAATTAGACAATTTATTCTGATATAACATAGAATACTACAGCCTTGTTTGCTGGACGACTTCTCAAGTAATATCTGTATTGCTTATAGTAAAATCAATACAATCACAGAACCTCCAGAATCTATAGATGCAGTTCTGGGTCTTTTGCTTTTTATTTGCATTGGGAGCAGGATGTCTACAGTGCGCGCATAATTATTATTATTGCAATTGTAGGGTCTCAGTCAATTTCCCTCTGACTAACCACACTGAATTTTAGAACTTTCGTCTTATCTCACTAAACAGTGTGATCACGGTTAAGTGCATGCACTGAGGCCAGCCATCGCTGTTTTTTTAACAAGTTATTTGAATCTTGATTTGTTTTTAGATAATAAATTACGTAATATAAGCAAGTGTCAGTTAGACTATGCCAGTCAATTTATAAGTCATTCATTTTATTATTAATCTGTCAGTCTACATTCAGCAAAATTTCTGTGTTTTCATGTTTTAAATGAACCCAATCAACTAACTGAACTTGCAATGTTTGCATGGCATTTAATAAGTTAAATTATTTTGCTTAATTTGGACTACAGGATCTTTAAATCTACGCAGTTTATGCATGAGTGGGATTTTGCATTTAAATGTTGATCTAATCGTTGTTTCATTAAGAATCCTATGTAAATTTTTGATCTCCCTTCCTAATATTTGTCAATCTTTCATGAGAATTCACATAATTCTGCTGTATTTTTGGGTGAATTGTTAAATTCAAAATGTTCTTTTTGATATTACTTTATCTGCATAGCATATTTTCATAATTTTCAGGGAAACCAAGTGACTTCAAAAAAGTATCTTTTGTCTTCTCATTTTCATAGAAACATAACTCATATCTATCTTCTCTTTGGTGCATAAATCAAGGGATTACCTGTGGACTGACAGGAGAAACACATCCGTGTCGCAGATTTATACTAACCAACCCAGTATAGGAGTTTTACCAGCTGCAGTCGCTAAAGTAGTAACACTAGTTAACACAGTTTTCTGCATAGAAATGAGTACAAAAGTGAAGCAGTTAAGCTTGCCACACTTTATAAAAAAAAACACTTAAGTGTAGAAAACAAAAATTAAGGAAACACAAAACAACCATAATAAAAGAAAATTTAAGAGATAAAGAATCCAAATAAGTCTGAGAACTTATTAGAGAGTGAATAAATCTACGTTACTGACAACAATTTGAGCCATAGCACCAACAGTTTTCAGCCTTTGAATCTTGGAGACTTGACAATTCTGGCCAAGCAGTCTATACCTCTTTACTTGGCTCAAGATAATGGTTACAGAATCAATTGGCTGATGCCCGATTTTGACCACATAACCCCTAGGTGGTAAGGAGACTCTACCACTTCACACCCTTTCCTTGAACTTGAAGATCATGCACATCAGCCCTAAGGCATTCCTTTATATCTTATGCCAGACACACCAAGATTCCTGCTGGAGGTATTCAGAAAATTTTGCATTTGTGACTGTCTACATCAGCTGGATACCTTAAGTATACGAGAATATTCCTTCGTAACAAGTCATTCTGGAAGTCGTTAAAGTCAGTTAGAATTCATTCAGTTAGCACACTTAGGATGGAGTTAAATAGAAATGGAGACATTTGCGATTCCGGAGGATAATACTGGTTGTTATTACTTCTGATGGCAATTCTCGATAAGGTGTAATATAGCTTGGTGGATTCGAGTAGAGTGGCTTGATTGGTATGATGAACTTTGTTGGTACTCGGTTTAGGTGCAAACACTGCCACAGAACCTCTCAGTTGACATAGTGAAAAGCAGCCCATAAGTTCAGAAATGTGACAGATATTTGATATCGGAAAATATGCCCATGTTCAAGAATCTGTCAGTTTAATCAGTACACCCTCAATATGTGACTGCATAGGTGCCACATCTATGACTAGCACAGCTTCACTACACCAACACTGATTATATTATTTATTATTGCTCCCTTGGGTTCCTAGTGGAACATAGGGCTTCAACTGCATGTCTCCATTTGCTTCTGCTGTACTTTTCGCTTGCATCCATGTTAGTCCATATTCTTTCAACTCCTATTCACACGATTTCCTACATGTCACCCTTGCACTGACGCCCCACACGCCGCTTCCATTTCGGGTTCCACTCGAGCAATGGCTTGACGCGCGATGTCACCCAGCGGTCTCCTCAGCGAGTGTCCGATCCATGTCCACTTTTTCCTGCATATTTGCTGTTGGTGGGCGATTGGTTCTTGTTTTATTTCTTTGTTCCCATAGTTTCTTGTTGGTGATTCTTTCCGGCCTGGCCATCTGATCTTCAGTATAGAGCGAAGACAGTTGTTTATAAAGGTCTGCAGCCTTTTGGAAATATTCTTTGTGACCCGCCCGCCAAGTTTCTGATCTGTATAGAAGTACTGACTGACTTGACGTTTGTATTGAAAATCCGGATTTTTTTGGTGATGCTGAGTGACGAATATTTCCAGATTGATTCCAGGTTGATGAATGTGTTTCTCGCCTTCCCGATTCTCGCTCGATTTGACATCCTCGTCCGTTCCGACTGTCTGTAGTTGAGACAATGCTCCCTAGATAAGTGAACGAAGTAACTACTTTCAAATCCCTCCCGTTGATGGTGATTGACGTTGGATGCTGTTGCTGTTGTTGTTGGTTATTTTCATAAACCCCATCTTGTCTATGTTTACCCGGAGTCCTGTCTTTGCTGCTTCTAAGACCAGTTTGTCGGTTTTCGCTTGTAAGTCTTCGATTGTGTGTGACATCAAACATAAATCATCCACGCGCGAAATCCAGGTCTTCTAGGTTCTTCACGTCGGTCCAGGATATTCCTGTCTTCTCGTTTCCCACTGTCTGACGCATAATCCAGTCAGTCCACCACAATTAGGAATATCATTGGTGATAATAAGCCAGCACCCTTATCTGACTCCTGTGTTTACTCCAAACGCCTCACTGAGTTTTCCGTTGTGGATCACTTGACATGTGCCGCCGTTGTCGTACAGCTGTTGAATGAGGTTGGTGAATATTTGGGGTACGCCATAGTACTCGAGTAATTTCCAAATTACTTCACGATCAACGCTGTCGAAGGCCCTCTCAAAGTCTATAAATTTGAGGTAGATGTTTGATCGCCATTCCATGCTTTGTTCTGTGATGATGATGCGTAGAGTTGCAATTTGGTCAGTACATGATTTGTCTTTCCTAAATCTAGCTTGTTCTGGTCGGAGTTCTTTCTCCAGTGCGTTCTTTATCCTCTCTAGGATGATGCGACTCAATATTTTACTTGGCGTCGATAGAAGCATGATTCCCCGCCAGTTCTTGCAGAGTGAGGCGTAAGTCGCCCTTCTTTGGTAGTTTCACGAGGTAACCTTTCCTCCAGTCAGTAGGCACCTTTCCCTCCTTCCAGACCTTTTGAAACAATGGAGACAGCATATCTGCTGTCGTCTCTGGGTCCTCTTTCAGTGAGTGCTTCAGGGGGTATTCCACCTGGTCCAGCTGCTTTTCCAGCTTTCAGAAGCTTGATTGCGTTCAAGACTTCAGCTCTCGTTGGAGGATTGGTGTCAACTTGCAGTTGTGTGCGCGCTGTTGTTGGTATTTCTGGATGGGTTGCAGGTGGTGGTTGGTTCAAGAATCCTTCGAAGTGATCGTCCATTGTTTAATCTGTCTTCCTTCCTTGGTAATTGGGCTCCCTTGGCTGTCTTTTATAGGTTTCACTTGTGTTGATCTCTTCCCGGATAGAGATTTGGTTATATGATATAATGTCCTCAGGTCTCTTTTGCCTGCTGCCTTCTCAGCTTCAGTGGCCAGGTGTCGTAGAGTCGTCTTTTGTCCTTCCTAGCACTCTTCTTAACTTCTTTGTCCAGTTCTGTGTAAGTTGAACTCATCGTCTCTTTCTCCTGTCCATCCTTGCATTGAATCATTTTCTTTTTCACCATTCTCCTCTCTTCTATTAGCTTCCAAGTGCCCATTGAGAGCCATTCCTTGTCTCGTCTCTTCTTTCTTCCCAGAACCGTTGAACATGTTTCGTTGAAAATCACCTTCAGAGAGTTCCAGTGGTCTTCCAAGCATAAATCTTCAGTGATGTCACGTAGTGTTTCCTTGTTTGCTCTGACAGTTGCAGGGAGAGTGCCCTTTGTGGTTGTGTCCTTCAGTTTCTGAGTGTTGAACTTGCATTGTGGCCTATCCCCAGCCATCTTCGAGGCTTTTAGTTTCACCTTGAAAGTCCCTTCTACTAGATAGTGGTCTGAACCCACATCTGCTCCTCTCCTTGACCTTGTGTCCAGTAGGCTCCGTCTCCACTTGCTTGAGCAGCATTGAAATGAAGTTTATCTGGTTTTTGGTGTTTCCATCTGGTGAAGTCCATGTCGTCTTGTGTATATCCTTGTGTTTGAACACACTACCACCAATCACCAAATCATTGAAGGCGCAGAAGTTTGAGAAGAGTTCACCATTGTCGTTCATTTCACCAAGGGCCTCGCGACCCATGGTGAGTTCTCTTCCTGTTTTGTCTCCTCCCAGCTTCGCATTCATGTCGCCCATCAGGATTTTGATATCGCCATTTGGGACGTTGTCCACTATTGCTTATAGTTGTCCGTAGAACGTCTGCTTCTTCTCTTGTTCTGAGACGTTTGTAGGCGCATAGCATTGAATGACTGTAACTTTCCTTCCTTTTGAGTTGAACCTGGCTGTCATTATCCTGGAGGAGATTGGTTCCCACTGCATGAGAGCTTTGGCTGCTGTTGGTGACATCATGTTGGCCACTCCCTCGGTGTGCTCGTGGTTGTCCTCTGGGTGGCCGGAAAAGATTATTATCTCTCTAGTTGGTAGTTGGCACCTTCCAGTTCCGTTCCATCTGCTCTCGCAGATTCCCAGCACTTCTATTATGTACCTTCTCAAATCAGCGGCTATCTGGGCAGCCTTTCCAGTTTCGTACATTGTACGAACATTCCAGGTACCCATCCTTACTTTTGCTTTCATCGAAAGAAGGCACATCGGCTGACTGGCTTCCCGAAGGCTTTCACCAGCCTGCGTCATTTCACTCCCCCGATTCCAGCGAAAAGTTAGGCTATTGCTTATGTTTTTAGAATTTTTAATATATTTATTCGTTGAAGTTTCTGTAGCGATTTGGTTGATTTACAAGGGTGGAGTTGCTAGCACCACGCCCCAACCCTCCCTCTTTACCCGGGCTTGGGACCGGCAAGAAAACTAGTAAGCTAGTAGCCTAGCAAGCTAGTATCTGGCGAGGTTAAACCTCTTGCCAGCACTGAAATTATCATTTAAAAGGAATATATCTGAGCGTTTTGCTCTTAGCAGCAAATAAGACAACTTTTAAAGAAATTATACTTTGTTTCTTGTGAACAGCAGTTGGTTAAGGTGTAAATGGAGAAAGACACGAAGGAGTATCACAGGATTACCTTCTACTAACCAATATGTACAGTCAAACAGTACACATAAAACTGTCAAATCAAGTAACGAGTTGTCCACCTGAATGCTCAATTCCACTTCTGCATCTGCAAGTACTTGCGAACTTGTAGGGGACTTATACTAGAGTTCACTAACATTATAAATATAAGAATAATAATCCAAGTCAATGGAGTGTTAAATAACAATATATTACCAAAAATGCAGTGACGAGTTGTATCAACAAAAAGGATTACTTGGATATAAAGTCTAAGTCCTCTGCTACAAATTATGTATATAATCCACGGTGACGTTAATTGATTGGGTTGCGTCTGCTGTAGCTGCTGTGTTCCGGTTGTAGAAATGTCTTCGGTTGAGAGTAGTAGGCTCCTACAATAAATCCGAAGTATACAACACGGTGTGAGTGGAGCAAGTAAGCAGAAGTGACCAGGGAGAAGACGAAGTCTCCAACAGCAGAGTGTATTTTTCAATTGTACACGGAAGTTATGTATATTTCAACAAGAAGCGTTTTAAACAAAAATTATGTACAATATCTCGAATTTATACAAGTAACCAAAAAGTGTACAATCACATTGTTACGTACTCCACACGGCTCCCCCCCTAGAGGTCCGGAGAGACAACCGGAAAATGATAAGTAAAACTATGAAGTAAATAATAATAGTAATAACAATTTTTGGATAAAAATAGGGATATATTACAACATGCATAAACGCGAGAAGGTATGTGAATCATGTAAAGTCTGAAAGCATATACAATGAGTTCAGCAATAAAAATTGAAATAGAAAGTCATGTCACTTAAATTTGCACTAACCATGAACATAGATTTTTAATGTATAAAGAAAAATATGTAAATACACAGTAATTAAGGAGGGGAAAGAAACATTAAAAAAATATGGATTAAAGATCAATAGTTTTTGAAAAGGACAATACCTGTTTTTTAGGTGAGGTACATATAAATAAATAATAGTGATAGTAACATCAAAGTTTACGACGAAATACTAACGGTCATGATGATAATGTCTAAACGAAAAAGATAATAATAATTTTTAATTATATTTTTTTTGTTAGTCCTCAAAATGAACGTAGCGAGCCGGTTTACTGATTTGCCGACCACTACGTGTTTGATATGGAGGGAGGATAAGACTTGGTGCCGGTGGAGTGGAATCGGATGTTTGATTATTTGATTGCGCAGCTGCCGATGTAGATTCGAAGTCGTTGTCGGTGTATGCGGGTTTGATTCGATCAATTGAAATAGTCTCTCGTCTTCCATTCTTGTTCACTGTAAAGTGTTTGTCTGAACGTTTAATAACTTGAAAGGGTCCTTCGTATGGAGGTTGCAATCCTTTTCTGATGGCGTCGACTCGAATGAAGACGAATTTGCAAGTTTGTAGATGTTTGTTGATCTGATCTCGTCGGGGAGATTGTCGAGGTGCTGTTGGTTGAAGTTGAAGCATTTGTCTAGTTAATCGGTTAGTGAAGTCGGCAATGTTCACGTCTGTGGAATCGGCTGAGGGGACTAGCTGTCCAGGCAAGGTTAGGTTGGTGCCATAGACAAGTTGAGCCGGTGTACATCCTAAATCTTCTTTGATAGTAGAACGGATACCAAGTAAAATCAAAGGTAAGTATTCACTCCACTTAGATGTATCATTCTGCGCCATCAGGGAGCTTTTCAGTTGTCTGTGGAATCTTTCCACTAGACCATTCGCTGCCGGATGATAGGCTGTTGTGGAGATATGTTTCACTCCCAGAAGTCTCGTCAGTTCGCGAAAGAGTGTCGATTGGAATTGAGGACCGCGGTCGGATGTAATAGTAGTTGGTACACCGTAGTTTGACACCCAACGGTCGAGAAAAACTAAAGCAACGTTTTCAGCAGATATGTCGTTTAAGGGGCATGCAATAGCCCAACGAGTAAATCTATCAATCGCTGTCAGGATATGTGTATATCCCCTTGATGTTGGCAATGGTCCCACGATATCTATATGGATATGCTGAAATCTCCTTTCGGGTAATTCAAACGTCTTCGGGGTTGTAATAGTGTGGCGGTGTACTTTGGAGCATTGGCATTGGATACATTCTCGTGCCCATCTCCGAATGTCAGAGTTCATTTTAGGCCACACGAAGCGTTCGCTGATCAGTCTGACCGTGGCGCGTACTCCAGGGTGAGAAAGCGAATGTAAATGTTCGAACAATGCTTTTCGGCAACTGAGAGGGACAAATGGACGATTAGTGCCGGTAGATACATCGCAGACTATGGTTGCATCTGATAAGGGGATAGGCACATCTTTGAGCTGTAAGGAAGAGTTTCTGCGGCAGGTTTGGAGTTCAACGTCATCTCTTTGTAATTGAGCCATACGATCAAGACTGATGTCTACCGACGTTTGGAGCTGGTTAATGTCACTTCTTGAAAGAGAATCGGCTACCACGTTCGCATCCCCTTTGATGTACTGGATGTCGGTTGAAAATTGGGAGATATAATCCAACTGTCTGGCTTCTCTAGGGGAGTGTTTATCGAGTGAAGTAGTGAAAGCATGACACAGGGGCTTGTGGTCAGTAAAAATAGTGAAATGCCGGCCCTGTAGTAAGTAACTGAAATGCTTCACTGCAAGATATATGGCCAGCAATTCTCTCCCAAAAGTGCTGTATCGTGTCTGAGCCGGTTCCAACTTCTTAGAAAAGAATGCGAGTGGGGTGACTTCGCCCTTCATCTTTTGTTGTAATACTGCCCCTACAGCTACTTGGGAGGCATCTGTGCACAAAATAAGCGACGCTTCGGGGTTGATATGGGATAGCATAGTGACTCTGGATAAGGCATCTTTTGCGTTGCAAAATGATTCGTGTGCTTCAGCTGACCACTGAAACTTTTTAGGATCATTTTTAAGGAGGTCGGTTAACGGCTGGACGATGGAGGCACACGAAGGAATGAAACGCCGATAGAAATTAAACATCCCCAAAAAACGTCTGACCTTCTTGAGTGAATCTGGTTCGGGGAAGTTTTTGATGGACTCTATCTTTTCCTCCGTAGGCGTAATACCATTCGCGGTTATGTGGTGTCCCAGAAACTGTATAGAGGAGACACCGAATATGCACTTTTTGGGGTTAATGACGACTCCATATTGCTCAAATCGTTGAAATAAGATGGTGAGGTGATCAGTATGTTCTTCGGGCGACGAGCTAGCAATTAAAACGTCATCGATATATACAAATACAAAGTCCAAACCTTGTGTGACCTGATCCATGAAACGTTGGAAGGATTGTGCTGCGTTCTTTAGGCCAAATGGCATGCGGAGAAATTCAAACAAACCGAAAGGTGTGATGATGGCCGTTTTTTCGATATCCTCTTGGGCAACTGGTATTTGGTGATAGGCCCTGACCAAGTCTACTTTAGAAAAAATGGTTTTTCCGTGTAATGTCAGGGAGAAATCATGAAGATGAGGAATAGGATAACGGTCGGGAACTGTGGCATTGTTTAAATGTCGGTAATCCCCACATGGCCTCCAATCATGATCAGCTTTAGGCACCATGTGTAAGGGCGAAGACCAAGGACTATTGGAGGGTCTGATGATGCCGAGCTGCATCATGTGTTCAAATTCTGCCTTGGCTGCTGCCAATTTGTCCGGGGGTAATCTACGAGGACGAGCACGAACTGGTTGACCCGTAGTAACTATCTTGTGAGTAACTGTGTGAGGGACGTCCTCGATGTTGTACGACGGCTTAAGAATTTTAGGGAAACGGTGAAGTAGGGAGGAAAAAGGGCAATCTGCTGGTCTTTCAATACTGATATTATAGACAGAATAGCTGGAGATAATTCCATGGATCTTTAGATGGGTGTTGTTATCAATCAGTTTTTTATTGTTGACGTCAACTAACAGGTTGAAATTACTCAAGAAATCTGCTCCGAGGATGGCGTGACTGACGTCGGCTACTATGAAAATCCATGTGAAACGCCGACGTAAACCTAGATCCAGTATGAGGGATTGCTCTCCATACGTCTGTATGCTTGTGTGGTTAGCTGCCCGGAGAGACAGTTTTCCGGGTGTCCGTGTAGATCGCCTGGATAGTGAAGGAGGGATTACGCTAACTTCTGCTCCCGTGTCTACCAGGAATAAAGTGTCTGAAGTTTTATCCTTCACATAGAAGAGGCGACTTGTTTGCTTGCCAGTAACAGCTGTCGCCATCACTGTCTGGCTGAGGCGTTTCCCTGAGCCTGGTTGGCTTCGCTAAAGCTGCACGGTTTTACACATTTCAGGGCATGACGTCCAAACTTCCAGTGATACCAGCATATATTGCTATCCCGAGAAGACGTGTAAGAACGCTGTCGTGAGAAGGATCGTCGTCGTGATGGTGACCTTCTTTGTGAACTCCGCCTCCGGACTCGTCGATCAGACCTATTAGTTTCCAACTTGTCAATCCTTGCCGCTAAGTCTGCAATGGCGGCGAGTATCGGTGTGTCTGCCGTGGGTGTGGAATGACACGGTGTGGCACTATCAGATGCTACGTGACTTATGGTGTTATCAGATAAAACATCCATAATACTATCTGCCATGTCACTTAGTTGGTCTAAGTCATACGACTTTCCTGAGATGATTAAAATTTGCTGGACATTTCTAGGTAAACGTTGCAACCACATCTGTTTCAGCACTACCTCGTCTACTTTATGATGTCCGATTAACTGGCGCATGTGCCTGAGCAGCTGGGATGGTTTACGTGGGCCTAGTTCACAGCCTGTGAGCAATTGTTGGATTCTTTTCTCATCCGACAAACTGGTACGTTGTATGAGGAGGGCTTTAAGTTTATCAAATTGATGTTCCGTCGGAGGATCTTCGATGAAATCGCTGATTTCTGTCAATACTGACGGAGGGAGTTCTGCCAGCACCATACCATATTTGGCTATTTGGGACTTAATGCCCCGTGCTTCTAGCAACGGTTCAATTACCGCAAACCAAATCCTTGGTTCTGCGAAACCGTATTGGGGTAAACGAAAATCAGTGATGGCATTTATTGTGGCATTTGTCTCGCTATTAGTTGTCTGCTCGTTTGATGTACCGGACTGAGGTGATGACATTATAAATATGAGGTTATTGGTGCAAATTAGGATACAAATATAAACCACACACAAAATCACAATGAATATACAAAATAGCAAAAATAAGAATATGAATATGCCAAAATAATCCGTGTTCTTATCGGGCTCACCAATTAATTTGTAGGGGACTAATATTAGAGTTCACTAACATTATAAATATAAGAATAATAATCCAAGTCAGTGGAGTGTTAAATCACAATATATTACCAAAAATGCAGTGACGAGTTATATCAACAAAAAGGATTACTTGGATATAAAGTCTAAGTCCTCGGCTACAAATTATTTATATAATCCACGGGCACGTTAATTGTTTGGGTTGCGTCTGCTGTAGCTGCTGTGTTCCGGTTGTAGAAATGTCTTCGGTTGAGAGTAGTAGGCTCCTACAATAAATCCGAAGTATACAACACGGTGTGAGTGGAGCAAGTAAGCAGAAGTGACCAGGGAGAAGACGAAGTCTCCAACAGCAGAGTGTATTTTTCAATTGTACACGGAAGTTATGTATATTTCAACAAGAAGCGTTTTAAACAAAAATTATGTACAATATCTCGAATTTATACAAATAACCAAAAAGTGTACAATCACATTGTTACGTACTCCACAAACTAACTGAAGAATTTCTTGGAAGTCATAAGATGAATTTCGTAGATTCACTATGTTGACCAGGTGAATTTAGCTCCATTATGGATAATATTAGTGTTATCAATAAAATACAGTATAACAAGTTACTTATTTTGCTGTAAAAGAAACACTTTATTTCCCATATGGTTGTATTTGATTGATAACACTAATATTAATTCTGAATGTATATTATCTTTTATTTTATTCCTTCACGTTGCCAGTGGAACACAGGAATTCAAGTTAGAGGTTTGAAGTTTATGTTGCCGTAGTGTTTATTTTTACAGGATGGGTTGCTAGCCTCATGCCCAAGCTTTCCTTCTTACCAGCTTTTATTTCTGGCTTAGCGAGGTAAAGGATCGTCGGCCGGGGATCGACCCTCAGACCATGTGCATGGTCGGCGAGCGTCCTAATCGCTGTGCCAGAGACGCGTACATTATCTTATATTGATTTTATTCAAATGTTTAAGTTAATAACCAGCACTTGTAGGCGTGTCTTCAAAATACAGCATACATTCATGAATTGAGATACTGGAATTCTGACTAGAGACGCATGTAGTCAGATTTCACGTAGAGTCCTGACGTTGAAAGCTTCAATATGAAATTGTCATCGTGTATTCAGACAATATCAACAAACAGCCATTATTGGTCAGGGCTGAGATAAGGTGGAGGACCTAGCTATGAATTGCTATTACCATTGGGAAGAAAGCAAAAATTTGGTAGTAGATATGAAGGCAGACAATAATAAAGGAAGCTCCTCGCGGTTATGGAAGCAAGTGGGCGGTTGTTGTTTAGGGGTCATCCAAATTGCGGACGTTAATTTCTTTCTGAAATACGTGAAATAGAAAGGGCATTATTGTTGTGTGACCACCGATTGGGGCCAATCACACACGCCTCATTTGAAATGGTATCTTGAGTTGTGTCCATATGAAGATCTTAACACCGAAAGATAAGCCCCAATGTTCAATTTTTGTGATCGAAATTTGATAAACGCTCGTCCTGAGAGCAAGGAGACAGAGTGCCTGCCTTTATAATGGTCTGAGGTGAAACTTGTGCTTCTGTTACACCGCTATTCTCCAGGAGTACTACTCACCCTCAGACCTCTAATACAATGCATAAGGCAAACAGAATGACGGTAAGTTCTTTTAGTCTAACTGCCATTTAAATGACCTTTCTGGCATGTTAGAACCAATGGGAAAATATTAGAGGCAGTGTACCTTGTTGACTTACTGCGATATGTAAGCTCGACTACAAAGTCAATGTAAGACCTACCAGCTGGGTAGTCACCTTTACTAGGTACTTCTCAGTAAGTATAAATTATGAGTAACCACTAGGTTCCGTAATTTTTATTGTATCGTCTCATTATTCATATTAATTACGTGTTTCCATTTTCCTTGACGATACATCACATGAGTAATATAGTTATTCCGGTAACACATTGAATACCGTCAGCCCAAGAATCGAAACTTTAGGCTCAAAAGCCTGCTTATCAACATATAATTGAAAGTTGACGCTTCATGTCTCATAAGGAATATCCACGACTTTCAAGGAATGAGTAGTAAGAATACAGGACAGAGAGTTAATTAATGCCGAAGAGCAATATGTACTTAAGATAGGAAATTATATGCAAAGTTTCGTCACTGATGACATTCGCTTGCTAGTATTCTTCATCTATAACTTCTCAGTTAATATGAGTAAGAGTTGATTATTACTGGTTTCCAATATACTACCACAGTCAAATTATCCTTTTTCGTATTGAGCAAACTACTTTCGCTTATATTTAGAGACAAAATGAAACCTATAATAAAGGTTTTTGTATTTCCCAATCAATGAAAAACAAAACGATATTGTTTTTACTGACGTTTCGCTATTTAATGCTAATAGCTTTATCAAAGTATTATTATTTAACAATATGAAACTTGTTTCCTCCTAGCAACCAAATTATTTAAAGTGCGTCGGTGGCACAGTGGTTAGGACTCTCGCCGACCATGCACATAGTGTGAGGTTCAATCCCTGCCGACGGACACCTGATACCCATGGTCGGCCTGCTAAATATGGGCTACCGATATCCATGCTGAAAATTCCATACTTGTACCAAAAAATACAGTGTGGAATCAAGCTGTAATCCAAAAAAATGTTTTTTTTCAGATGGAAAATGAATAATGAATAATGCACACAGCTGACTGAATGTAATGAGTAATTTGCTCTAGTAAATCTGTGGTCTGGGTGACCAAACATGGATTTGCTCATCTTCTATAGAAGAAGTCTCCTGAGATTCCTTTTGAATACTGCACTTAAGTAAACAGGAAATAACCATTATTGATATAAGTATAAAACTGTGGCACTGTGGTAGAGTATAACTCCATTATAGATAAGATTTTATTTTGATAAATCACATAGTTTTATACAGAAATATTAACTGATGACATTTCGAACACAAACCATTGCTCACAATCACATGATATGATTATAAGCAATAGTTTGTGCTCGAAATGTCATAAGTTAATATTTTCATTTTTTTTTTTCATTTTTGGTAACAGCTTGATTCCACACTGTATTTTTCGTACAAGTATGGAATTTTCAGCGTCGATATCGGTAGCCCAAATTTCGCAGGCCGACCATAGATATCTGGTGTGCGCCAGTGTGGGCTCGAACCCCGAACCATGTGCATGGTCGTCGAGAGTCTTAACCACTGTGCCACCGACGCTATGTTATGTATCAAAACAAAATCTTATCTATAAAGGAAATAATCACCCTAATAAAGAACAGTTGACTCTGATTAACTCTAATGAGAGCGAAAAAGGAAGAATTTAAGTTAGTTATGATGGAAAAAAACATTTTAATTTATAGCTTTATGATGTCTCTACTTATTAGTAGTCTGCAAGTGAATTACTTAAAGTTGGTAGGCTAAACATGCCATTGATTTCATCGAACTATTTTTTTGTATATATGAATTTATTCAACCTACTCTGCTATTAAGTCTTAGGAATAATTAATTTGTTTTAATAAAATGAACCTTGCTAATCACAATGCAGGCAATGTAAGTATCACACAGATCACAAACTTTTCACTGAACCCATGAAAGCGAAGTATGCTAATTGCTCTTCAAGAGAGCTTCGACATCTCGACTCCATTTCCCATTTTACTTGTGATATTAGATTCTTGCGAAGAATTGGAAACGAAAAGGTTGACGCCTGATTCCACTGTAAACTGAGTGAACCAGCAACTGTCAACAACACTACGTGGAATGTTTGCTGTTGTCTGAAGATAATAATAATAATAACTTGCTTTATCCCAAAACAGTACTTGTGACACAGAATGGAATTCTCAGCATTTTTACTACAATATTGCATCCAGTTAGTACGTTAACAATAAATATAGTTCTACATAGATTAAAGTTATCTCAGTCAGTTTTGACAACAACATATTAGCATGTCGGTAGCAAAGCCAAAATTTAAACAGTGTTTGAAGGTGTTAGAAAAGTACATACTACTAGCATATTTACTGGCGTAAGCGGTAACATCAAGTCGAAATATACAGAGTGTGAGAGAACGAAGAATGTTTTAGGTAAACTTTGTAAGGAAGAGAGAAACAAAGCAGCACATAAAAAAAACGAAAAAAGACAGAGAAACAGGAAAAAACGAAAGAAAACGTTATACCTATAAATGGTATGAGTTGGAAAGACGAGATCCACTTGTTCTACCGACTATTTAATAAGTTATAGGTATCACGTCTAATGCTTTCTTTATCGCACAGAACACGAGCTAAATAGGGTATGGTTGAGTTTTTGTACTTGCTAGTGTGAGCATATAGTTTTCTATAAAGGCTTCTGGTTTTGCCTGAAGAGATGCATGAGTAGAGTTGTGAATGAAGAGGGTGATGTGAGTTAGACAAAATGGATTTAGCCTGTTTTTCACATGAGTCCAAGTGCCTGTCGACCAGAATATTAACAAGCTGGTTAAGTGACACGTTGCTTATCCTGCTGACAGCCTTTAACATCCTGCATAATAAGGTATAGTCTTTCTTCAATAGCCGAGGAAAGACTAAGGGGGAACAATATAGAATAATAGGCAGAATACGGGAGTTAACGAATTGTAGCAGTAAGAGTTGGGTTACACCAGAATGTCTTAACTTCTTGATATAAAAGGTAAGACAGAATATTTTCTTAGAAATCATCAAGATATTAGACGATTAGGAAAGATCAGCAGATAGAATGACGCCAAGATATTTGATTTCCGACTTGGTTCCAATTTCAGTGCCATCAATGTTGCACACCTCGTGAGTGCTAACCAGTTTGTTTAGCTTCATTCACTTATTCCCCTTGATGAATTTGAATAAAGCAAGAACAACAATGGTTTGTGTAGAATATTATGGTACCATCATTTATTTCGTTGCTATCTGGTCAGCTGCTTACAGCCCAAATAAATTATGAGGTTTAAGTACAGAAAAGTTTTAACATACTTGCAAATTTTACATGTTGTCAGTTGACATAAAGTTCCACAATTATTAAACAGTGCTCAGAAATTTGCGCTTATATAGATTTTACACAGGCAGTTCAAGTTTAAATAACATAAGTCTATGCATATAATGGTAAAGGAGTTACGTAATAAAGATGAGATGTGCGTTAGATACAGAGTGACTAATAAATTAGGTAACAATGTACTGAGTTCAACTCAAATAATAGAAACAATAGACCAGCAAAATTACAGACTATAAAAGGAGGTGAGGTTAAAGACAAAGATTACGTAATCAGATGCGAGAATAAAGAAATCCACTTACCAGGGCAAGGAAAGACTAATAACTGCTTCTTTCTGAACACATAAATCTGGTTTCAACCGTTTTATAGAAATTGCTTCGGCAAACTTGAGGAGAATGGAGCTCCTCTGTATATTGATAATAATGAAGGATTTCTCGATTTCCACCTCATGACCCGTGTCGAAGAGAGGTCTGGTAATAGCGCTACTATAAGAGTTTGTTCCCTTGAGATGTAGGCTTTCCGGCACATGTTAAGAAAATCGGAGGTGTGCCCTTCTTTCTGTTCTCCCAATGTAACTGCTCACGCAGATACACGTAAATTTGTATACACAGTTGGGTTAACATTAGAAGGGTATCTATCGACCTTTGACTACACCAAAGAGCATGTTGTTCGATGGACCGGAACCAACTTAGCTGCAGGATAGGCTCTAGCTAGTGACGTTCTCAGTCTTCTGTTGACCATTTCTGCAATGTCTTCACCTTTAAAATCTAGTCGAATGAAGGCAGGCTTTTTCAACTGTGATTTGTTTGGTATTTGAGCCTTCACATCTTCCATATTTGATAATGAATGTTTGAGGATAGCCGTTGTTTTTCAGCACCTTTTCGACAAACGTAAATTCTTCCTCTAATTTCTCTGCAGAGCATAATCTCCTCGCTCTATAGTACAGAGTCTTGACTAGTGCTCGTTTATAGCTATTTGGACAAAAACCATTAAAATGTCCATTCCATGTGGGCTTTCGGTAAATTGACCTCTGGAGACTACCATCTTCTAGGCGTTGCATGGCGACGTCAAGGAAATGGAACTTTCCATCATTTTCATGTTCCATAGTAAATACAATATTTGTATGTGCGTTGTTGAATAGTCTGAGTAGGTAGGAGGCATGACTTTCATTGTTGCATACTACAAATGTGTCATCAACATATCGACAATAGGAAGTTGTTTGATCAATTGCATGCTTCAACTTTTTTTCTCAAGATTTGACATAAAGATATCTGCTAAAACAGGGCTAAGAGTACTGCCCATGGCTACACCATCTATTTTTTGGTAAAGAGTGTTGTCAAACTGGATTTGCACATCCATGGTACACATTAACAGTAGGCGTTTGAATTCCGGCTCTGGTAATGGGAGAAGATCAGACTGTTGACAAATGATCTCAATGGTTTCATTCATTGGGATCATTGTGAACAAGAAGGTTGCAGCAAATGAAGTCATGAACTTATTTGAAACGTTCATGTGATTCACACTTTTGGCGAAATGAAATGAGTCTTTCGTGGTATGCACGGCTAGCCGTCGGCGAAGGGGTTCCAACTTCTCCTCAAACCAACGGCAACCTTATGTTGGGGAGAGTTGATCATCGAAAGTATAGGTCTCAGAGGGACTTCGTTCTTATGAGTATTTGGAAGGCCATACATATATGGCAAGCGGGACCCTCGGGGTTTCAATTTATTGTATGTGTTGTTATCATTCAATTTCTTCTTTAGAAGATCTCTCAGTACGTTTGTGATACGTTTTTCAGTTGCATCTGTCTTGTCTTTCTGTCAGTCGTCGAATTTGAACCTCAACAGATCATTCAGCACAGTTTTCATCCTTACGATGTAGTCATCTTTATCCATCAGTACCACTCCTGAGCCTTTGTCAGGTCGCAGTATGACGATTTTGCCATTATTTCTGAGAGTTTTCAATGTTTTTCGATGCTCTTCAGAGAGGATGTTGGAATATGACGTTGGTGAAATGAGATATTGATTTGCAAAGTCGATCAGCTTAGATTTGAAGCAGCTCTTCTTGTACTCATCAATTGGAGTAAGGTCACTCAGCTGATAGAATAAGTTTTCGAATAGAGCTGTGACATTGGTTCTTTTGACAAAGTTATTAGGGATATGGAATTTAAATTCGAGGGAAAGCGCTTCCATTTCAATGTGGCTTAAATTCAGATTCGACAGATTATACACAAACTCCTCAGGATTTTCTGGGAAGACGTCATATATTTTCTCCTTCGTCAGGGATTTCGTAAGGGTTCGATAAAAATTGGTAAATGTTTTCTGTTGAAGCTCTTGAATGAAATTGATGAATTTGATCCGGCATACTGTCAACTGACAACATGTAAAATTTGCAAGTATGTTAAAACTTTTCTGTACTTAAACCTCATAATTTATTTAGGCACTTTGTTTAGGTCAGATTTATCCCTAAAGGTGAAAATGACTGTTTGGCATTTAGAGGGATTTAAGGTTAGACCGATTTCCTTGGACCACTAGCTGATTTCTGATAAAAAGCCATTTAGTTTGGAGCAGTCTCTTTGAAATTTGACAGGCAAAGATACAGTCAGGTCGTCAGCATATTTAACAAAGTTAATGTCATTTGAAGATGGTAAGTCAGTCAGAAAGAAAGGATAGAGAAGTGGGGAGAGTACAGCACGTTGGGGGACACCAGCTTCAGTGAGCACAGCAGAGTAGGATTTACGTTTGTATACAGTGTACTGCATTCTGTTTAGGAAGTAGGAATGCGACCAGTTTGTGTGATCATCCAGAACTCGGAACACTGGTTAAGTATTCCATAACGGATAAGATTTTATTTTGATAAATCACACAGTGTTGTACAGTAATATCAGTTAATATTACTGTACAACACTATGTTCACAATTGGTTAATGTCGATATACTGAAAAATTTCTACAAATAAGCCTCACTATAATGTACATCAAAACTTTCGGTCACGTTGCTCTGGTATTCTGCCAACTAGCAAACGTTAAGGCTACGAAGCATATTTTCACCCCCAACGAGGGTGAAACAGGTTCAAATATGCAAGGCCACCGAACGTTCTTTCAGCGTTCACCAACACTGACACTTGCATCCGTATAAATACTTTAGAAAGAGATCAGTAAACCTCCAAAGACGTGGCCAGATTGCAAACTATGGAAGGAGATATAAAAATGCCAAACGATAATGCGAATGCTTCATAGCTTTGTCTAGATGTCATGCTTGACGACATCCTAGTTATTACGTGTGGTGTTTCCAAGGGTCGACCCCACTCTTTTGTTCCATTAGGAATTAGACGACCATTTTTCTCCAAAATACGTGGCATTTCTTACTCTGGCATCTGAGCAACAGTTAAGTTGGTGGATGGCCGTTGTATCCTGCTGAATATGAAAAGAGAGATCAAACAACAGAAAATAGCGTGTTTGGTCTGTCAAAATTCAGAAGTGCAACGTCATACAGTCCTACCCATTTACCAGTTTCCAAACGCAGGGGGCAGATTCCAACACACACATTGATGTCGTTAGACCACTCCCAACCATTTTATCGCTTGACATACATCTTATCGAGTATACACCGATTCACGGGTTGACCAGTAACCAGTCGCTTACCTTATGTAGCCGCTGAGACTGCTGTTAAAGGAAAGAGTTGGTTTTGATGTGGCTGTGTTCTCTGAGCTGGATGGTTAATTTGCGAAGCTTTCATTGCCCCACTAGGCGACATCTTCAGCGCATACTTCTAATTGAAGTATCAAAATCTTCCACCTGAGCTACAAATCTTCTCCATCATATGGAAAGCATTGGGTTTCCAACTTCGAAGGGCCTCGTGCAATTATTGTGGACGAGAGTGCTCAATGGGAGAGCAATTTATTTAAACGACTCGTACAGCTACTGGTGGTTGAGCATATGTGCACCAATGCTTATCATCTCGGTTCAAATACCTTAGTAGGGAGATTCCATCGTGAACCAGAGGTATTAGTAATGGCAGAAATGGATAGTAATAACTAGAACCACAAATTACCTCTAGTCTTTCTTTGAACAAGTTCGACAGTAAAACGAGATAATGAATGAATTTCTTTATGTAAAATTAGTTTATGGACCCACTTTATGACTGCCTGGGGAGTATTTCAACCCAGCCACAGAAGTTCCGGTCGATCAGACATCTTTTACAAAACAACCGCTACAACAAATGAGTTTTTAAGGTATCATTCCTCGTGATATCAACACAAGCAAGCATACGCACCTCAGAAACTAGCAGACCGCACGCATGTTTTTATATGGCGCTATGGTGTTAGAAAACCGCTTCAACCATCTCATGATGGCCCATTTAGGGTATTAAGCAAAAACAATAAAAATCATCACATCTGGACGTAAATGGAAAGATGAGAGTGCAGGTGCTGACTGGGTAAAACCAGCAATCATAGCAATAAGTGTGAGTGGTTATTCACCCAAATCATAGCCGTCACCGAAAGATACACCAGGAAACAACTCTTGTTCTGAAGATGCGAAGTATGATACAATTCCAATTGGCAAAAGACTAGGAAACACGAGGCCAGGCGGACGGATACATTGGCACAAAGATAAGTAGAGACCTCCTGTTTCTAATTCACTTTCATGCTTTAGTATTACGATTATGTCATTATTCATACTAGTACTACTGCAATTGTTTACCCCATTATATTCATTTTGGTCAGAGATGTTTTAACTACATTTTTACCCTTACTCCTTTCAAATGACAACACAGACTACACACAGGTCACAAATCTTCCCTTCGATGTTATGTTTTGGTATGCAAAAGAAGTTGCTCATTCCATGGTTATATTTTTATTTGCAAAATTCTCCTAATAACCGTAAAAACGTTATGCTATTAACCGGCTGCTAAGATGTAACTTTATCCCATAGCTTTACGTTGTAACAAGTATATATGTGTTTGTATGCAAGGTCGCTGTTATTCTCATTTTTCTGGTATTATTCGCACCATGTGACAAGGACGACGGTATTTTCGAGGCACATACAACTCTCATTTACAAATCTGAACAAACTTTGGATTTTCTAATTATTCTTCACTTCAGAAAAAAATAATTTTCTTTAAAACGGTCCATTAGTGTATGAAAGTTTTGACATTACTTTTTCGCAATTCCACAGCGGGGCCATTATAGCGGTCCTCTTTTTCCATTATCTTATTTCCTGACAATGACGTGATTTGTACACTACTATTGCAGGTTAAAAGCCTTTCGAGACACTAATATGGTTATAAATGAATCTACCAAAGGACGTTCAAGGATTGGTAGACTTGAAATTGATGTATAACTCTTGACGATTACTATAGTGTGATTGTGGTGAGAGCAGGCCGTGAGAAAATATGAGCAAGGCTGATTCAACAACCAATCACAGCAAAGTTAACGTGGCAAAATATGATTCGCAGATAGAGAACTCTATTTGTCGAGGAATCCCGAAACAACCAATCAGAAGCCTGCGTTTGTCTGCCTAACTTCTGATAAACAACCAATCAGATAACTGCGCTTGTCTACTTGCATAAGCTATAATAATGTATGTGAAATATGTATAAATACGTGTTGATTTTCATAATAAAACGATCTGTTGCCTGGCCCTTGTCTTCTGTTGTTCCATGATGAGGGCTTGTACGTGAAAACCAACAAACTGGTTGAAGAGGCAGAGAAAACAGGACTGCATATATAAATAGAGAAGACCGAGGTGATGAGGAACCACACCATCAACTCTAGAGATTTGACAGTGTTTGCTTCCTGCCTTCTCTCATTTAGCCAGAAAGCACGGTTTCATCCACAGGCAGTTGGAAATGATGAAAATGTCAAAGCCAGTCAGAATTGGAAGAGCAATATACGCCTTCATCAACCTGAAACCAGTTTGGAAGTCTTCTGCACTCCGCCTCAACATAAACAACAAGATTCTGATTTTCAATACAAATGTCAAATCGGTCAGCGCTTCTGTACGGGTCAGAAACTTGCACTGCGTGTCAGTTACGAAAAGACATTCCAACAGGCTAGTGTAGACTTTCATCAACAGCTGCCACCTTCGCTGTCTGGCACCATACTGAAAATCAAATGGCCAGAACAAATAAGCAATAAGAAACTCTGGCTGGGAACAAACCAACCAAGAGCCTTTTTCTTCAACAAATATGTAGGATCGTAATTACAATTAACAGAGAAATTTTTAGACCAATCAGATACTGGTAAACTTTGTTCTTGAAAATTGTGCTACATAATGTAAGGTGTAAGAAGCGATGACTAATTGTAAGTTAGAAAGGAGACAGAAGTTGGCATGTCTTAACAAGAGTGAGATAATGACTAATCAATAAGCTAGTGTAGAGTGGACAGGAACTAGTGGAAAGGCTATAAAGTAGTTCTGCATGAAATCTGTGTGAAAAAGCAATGTTATTAATAAACTAATAGAGTGGTAATAAAATGTGGATGATGCGAATAGTAATGATAATAAAAGTATTAAGAATAAAGATAATAATAATAATAATAATAATAATAATAGTGAACTGACATATTAAAGGGAAGAAGCAAAATTGGGGTAAGAACTTCACTCTGGCCATGGTAGGGCAAGAGAATGTATGTATGTATCGCTTTTGTATGCACAGGTCCAGTTTCAGATCCCGAATAGCTAATGCTTCAGCTATGTACAGATGGCCTATCCGAAGTCCCTTTGTACGATATTGAGGGACTCTGTGTACCACTGTGAAGCATCCATGTGGGGGGTGCTCGATGTCAGGAGATGACAAGGTGTTCGAGGATCGAGCTGTTGCTATTCTTCTTTTCTCCTCCGGCTAACCAAGTTGGGCAGTGTTCCAGAATACGTTTGTGGACTTGACGTTGCGTACGGCCGATATACTTTGCTCCACACGAGCAAGTAAATTGATAAATACACATTGAAGTGGACAAAAGTGGTATCTTGTTCTTAGCGTTAGACTGGATTAACTGTCTGCAGGAAAATGTGATACGTGTAGAGTGGCTGTTGGAAGTGTCTTCTTCAGACTTTTAGAAAGGCGGTTTCTGAGAATTTCCTCTGCGATATCACCTTTGAATGCTAGGTTCATGAAGAGAGTCTTCTTAGGAACCGTTGTGATGTTTGACACCGGAGGCTTCTCTTTCATGTTTTTGTCGATAAATCTTGGTGGATACCCATTCTCTAGTAGGGTTTCACGTAATAAATTGAATTCTTTCTCTACCATGTCTTCCGAGCAGATTTTTCTAATTCTTGAACACAATATACGTAACAGGTTTCTCTTTCGGACCAGTGGAACAAAGCTCTTGAAGTTGACAAACTGTCCAGTCCATTTTGGCTTGCGGTATATCGATCTTTGGATCGTACTGTCGTATCTTTTGGTGAGTAGTACATCGAGGAATGGAAATGAGTTGTTCGATTCGCGTTCTAATGTGAATCTTATTGATGGATGCGCTGCGTTGAAGGTTTTGAGGAAAGAATCTAAATCACATTTTTCATCACAGATTATAAACGTATCATCTACGTATCTCTTGTAAAAGTGCAGTTGACTCATCAAGGGCTCAAGGATGTTGTTTTCGAGACTCGCCATGAAACAGTCAGCTAGGAGTGGATCGAGAGGAGACTCCATGGCTACTCCATCTTTCTGTACGTAGAACTGTTCATTGAATTTGAAGTGGATATTGAACGTACATCTGAGAAGAAGTTCCTTCAGGTAGTTTATCGGGAGAGGAACTTCTAGGTTGTTGGTTTCGATGTAATTACAAATGAAGCATATTGTTTCAGTTAGGGGGATACTTGTGAATAGAGAGGCAACATCTAGTGAGATCATTTGTCTTTCATACACGTTGACATCCTTCACTGAGTCGATGAAGTCAAATGTATCTTTGAGGCTATATTTCGTCATATGTCTTTTAATTGGTTAGAGGATATCAGCTAGCCACTTCGCGATTTGGTGATATGGTGAGTTGACCATGTCTATGACCGGTCGAAGTGGGACATTCTCTTTACGCACTTTAGGCAGCCCATACAGTGTTGGAATAGTTAAACTGCATGGTTTTATTTGCTCATAAACCTCCGGTGTTATGGCTGAATCTTCTTTCATTCTCTTCAGCAATTTTGCAAGTAGGTTTTCTTTCGGTTGTGTCTTTCTGGTTGGCTGATTCAAAGAATTTCGTTTTGTCTGATAGTATATTTGTCGATTTCTCATTATAATCGGATCTATTCATCACTACAATCCCACTGCCCTTATCAGGACGGACGAGGATTATGTCTTTATTTTCTTGAAGTTGTTTAAGTTGTCTTCTGTGTTCTTTGGTAAGTAGATAACGGTGGCTTGGTTGCGTACGAATGTACTTGTAACAGCTGTCAAGAATTGAAGCTTTGAATTGATCTAGATTTTTTTCGGAACTAGGTGACAAATCGGATGTCTGTGACATTAAATTCTCAAACTGCACTTTAGTTTGTAATTCGTTGGTTTTACTCTATACATGGCAAAATTTTGGGCCAAGTGATAGCACTTGCATTTGAACTGGAGTCAGAGAAAAATTCGAGAAATTAAATACATATTTCTCCGGATTCTGTGAAAACAACGAAAGAGTTTCAGATGGTTACAGGTTTTTGTTAGTCATGAAGTAGTATCGTCACAACGTTTTTATATGACACTAGATACATAATCCTGGAATGTTTGTCGTTCATCATCGGACAGTTCATATAAAGCATGGGTTCTTTGTGATATGTTTCACTCAAGTTCGGATATGCGTGAGCGGATGGCATCGATTTGATTCAGTGTGTGACGCTTTAGTGTCTTTGAATTAGGGTAAATATGATATGTAGGAAAATATGGAGATGGATAGGGCATACATTGAGGAGGCCGTAGAATAACATCGCACGCAAGGCCCTTGCTTGGGTGGAATTCAGATGGGGAGCGATGAGTGAGTCGTCGGTGCGAGAGTGACATGGAGGAGATCGTGTGAGGAAGAGATAAGAGAGTTTGGTCAATCGTGGACCCGGGTGAAGAAGATGGTAGAAAATAGAAGATAGTGGAGATGTGTTGCTGAAGGCCTATGTTCCATGTGGAACCCAAGGGAACAATAATAATATGGTGTGATGATCTAGTTAGTTTTGTATTTCGTAGGTCAAAGGGTGGAATGCCTATTTGTTAGTTCAGAGATCACTGTTTCGAATCATTGTGGCTTTAATTCGACGTTTAATCATTATCAACTACTTTAATATTATTGCAGTGAGTTTCGGAAATATTAAGATTTAGAATAGGTGGATGAGGTTTTTCTATACAATCATTCAGTACTCACTCTTAAAATTGACACACTAAGCGAACTCAATAAAAAATGCTTGTTTAGTTGTAATAAATTCGTATGAATAGCAGCTCCTTCGTTATCGCGTTTAGACATCTTAATTATTTAAAGCACTACCAAATAAATTAAAACAAATATATTTAATAAGAGAGGTTCTCTAACACCATTTCATAAAAGATTATTAATAACACTAGAACTGAAATGATAAAGTCATACTGTGTCGGTCTGAGATTACAGAACCGAAGCATTATTACCTGGTTACATCACTAATAAGCTTTTACCCAACCCAGAAGAAACGGTAATATAATTGGTTTTTAACTACTACAGAAACACTGCCAAACAATTTTTCACCGATTTGATGAGTTTTCCTTAACGATTTATATAAGTGAAGAGTTAAGGACTTACTTATATGATGATTCAAAAACACCCAAATGAATGGGTCTAGCGTATTGTTGGGTCATTCGAATTCACCAGAGAAGCACTAGGAATTTATTTCCTAGTATTTTTCAGGATGCAACGACTCCTTCTTTATTATTAGAAGAAGACGGTTTAATTGATTACAGTCGTATATTTAATTTTTGTTGATTACTGGATAGTATAAACATGAAGGTAATAACTGATTAATTATTTTCAGTGTGCTAATTTGAGACATGTTTCAAAAGTTCAGATATAAGTAAAGTAGAAAACACTTAATATTATTCATACTTGGACGGTATATATTGCATATAATGTTATCACTGAACTATTCTCCAAATTTATTATCTTATTATGGTCTGGAGAATTGTTCAGGTATAGCACTACATGCAGTTACACACAACCATACAGTAGGATGGGATAAGATGACAATTTTTAAATGTAATGTCACAGGGTGGAGGAAGAGATTGATAACGGAAGCTTTACTCATCAAATCATCTGCAAACACGTATAATAGGAATGATTCAGTACCTGTCCCAAACATTTGAAAAATTCTACTACCTGTACGACAGATAGGAAGGAGCAAAGAGAAGCATAAAACTCAAGTTTCAAAGTTGTGTGATTATAATTGATGAAATGATTATGAACAATAAATTTTGTTCGAAACGTCATCCAGTAAATAATACTGTTTCACTATGTGATATATCTAATAAACAAATTAATATGGAATTACATTGTACCACTGTGCCCAAGTTTTGCACGTGCAATAATATTGCTTATTTCTTCCTAAAAACACTACACACTTTTCCTTGAACATCCCTTTATGAGACTTCGAGGGTTCTTACTCAGGTTTCCTTGGTGATGTCAGGTAGTGTCTTCAACTTCGCTCTGATGGCAGCCGCGAATGTATCTTTCGTATTTCCGTCCTTCACTTTCTTGGCATTGGACATGAACTGTGGCATGTCTACAGTTTCTCTGAAGTTTTTCAGCTTCACCTTGAAGGTCCCTTGCACTAGATGTTGATCTGAGCCCACAGCTGCTCTCCTTCTAGACTTTGTGTCCAGCGGATTGTATCTCCACTTCCTTGAGTAGCATTCACGTAAAATCTATCTGGTTTGTGGTGTGTCCATCAAGTGAGATCCATGTCGCTGGCCTTGCGTATATCCTTTCGCTTGTACACAATGCCTCCAATCAAAAAATCACTGAAAGCGTAGAAGTCTGAGAATAATTCTTCGTTCTCATTTATTTCGCTCAGAGTCTCTCAGCTCATGATGAGTTCTCTTCCTGTATTATTTGCTCCCAGTTTGGCATCTATATCGACCATAAGGATTTTGGTCTCACTATTCGGGATACTGTTTGTAGTTGTCTATGAAAATCTTCCTTCTTCTCTTGTTCCGCGTTGTCTGTAGCTCTGTGCGTAGCACTGTATAATTGTGACCTTCCTTCCTTTCTTTTCAGTTGAATCTTGGATGAAATTGGTTCCCACTGCATTATTGCTTTGACTGCCACTGGTGACATGATGATAGTCACTCACTGCCTCGTTGTGTCAGTGGTTATCATCTGGGTGGCTGGACATGAGCAAATTACTGACTCTGCAGTTGACAGTTTTGATAATCCACATCCACTCCACCTACTCCCGTAGATTCCTAGAACTTTTATGCCGTATCTTCTCATCTCTTTAAAAACCAGGGCTCTGCCCACTATACGAACATTCCGCCAACCGATGATTAGTTTTACATTTACGGTAAGAAGACATATTGGCTGACTGAGTTTCCGAAGCTTTTCACCAGTCCACTTCATTTTGTCTACACCATTCAAGCGAAAAATAAGTTTTTTTTCATATTTTCATACTTTTCTTGTTCAGTTTGTAGGCGTTTGATTGATTTTCCGGGGTACGGTTGCTAACCTCAATTGCAGTCCTCCCTCTTTTCCTAGACTTGAGACAAGATATATAACTAGCGAACTAGTAAAATAGATGACGTTACACATAAATTTCTCGCCTCTACAATAAATGGAGATACATAGAAGAAAGAACGATTAAATAAATACTAGTGACGAGTGAATACTTCTGCGTCAATGAGAACTATTTTGAGGCGCATCACAAACAATTTCCAATGTCGAAGACACTGACCAACTTCCTTATGCGGCTTACAAAAGAGACTACGTTGATTGCTGTTATGTTTTCATATGACTAACCTTAACTAATTGCGAACCTAGCTAACATTACTTTCCGCGGAAGTTAGTGGATTGGCATGCATAACACATTTTCTAGAACAAAGTCGCCAACTAACTTTCCCTCCCCACCTAGTACCTTACACTTACCTTTATTATTACTTACCAAATTGCTACACTTATCACAAGAGGCTGGCCAGAGCCACCTACAGACAAGAACTGCTAGACTTTTTTCATCTTGTTAAAACTATTTGTAGATGATTATTTAAAAGTATTCCAATCAAAGTGAATAAAACAAGTTTACCATATTGTGATGTGTTGAAGTTTTGTTACTGTTATGTGTAGTTTTGTTCAACAAGTTTTATGATTCTTTCTATCCTTTTTGTAAAGATGATTACAGTCTGGTCTTGTCATACATCAAGGTAGACTAAATCGAGTCAGTACTAAACCCACCTACGTTAATCAGCCATATCAACCACTACAGTTACATTTTAAAATATAAAAAAATTAACAAATAAATGCAACGAATAAAATGTTCAAGTGTTTATTATCATTATTGTTATTAACACTAATTACTTAAATTATCTTTGACAAGTATTACTTTGCTACAATTAAACAAGGTGGATAAACAGAAAGTGGAAATCTACTCTTCCAGATACTTGAATAAGTTAGATAGACTTTAGTGTATTAGAGAACAAAGTAAAAGAAGAATTTCTCTGTTTTATCATGCAACTGAATGCATCAAAGACTTAAAAAGAAGTCAGTTAATGAGATTTTATTGAGTTAATAAAGCGAAAATTGATTGTATTAATCATGAGAAATAATATCAGTAATTATCTTCAGAAGAATATTGAAATATTGTACTTCATGCTATGGTGTTTTTCTTAAAGGGTATGTTAGCATACTGACCTCAGTGTGTCAATGAAGATGTTAGTAACTAGACTTCATTTCAAAGCACGAAACCCTAAAACAAAAGTTATAAACAATAGACGTCATTTCGTATATATATATATATATATATATAAATTAATGAGAAATGTCAGTAAACTCACTGTGTATCAAATCAAATGATTAGTTACATGCTACAGATGTATGT
This sequence comes from Trichobilharzia regenti, assembly GCA_944472135.2. NCBI lineage: Eukaryota > Metazoa > Platyhelminthes > Trematoda > Strigeidida > Schistosomatidae > Trichobilharzia > Trichobilharzia regenti. The sequence goes on along the minus strand of OX235270.1, from coordinate 87,393,037 downwards.
GAAATATAAATGCATCATCACACTCCTACTGGATATTGTGACCACTGATTTAATCTCAGCATAGATATAAAAATATCTTTATTATTTACTTTTTTGCATCATAAATTGAAATATTCATTTATCTATCAGAGAGAAGGAGAAAGTATGCTGCACAGCAATCTTATCTCTCATACTCTACGGCTTTAAGTTATAGCTGATGATGAAAGAGATCTGAAAAGTTTAATGGTATTACGGCAACAGATATTTCTGTCCCTCGGCACATTTAAAGGGGAAATACATGTCAGATAATGTATAGAACAGAAACATAAGGTTGGGTAAGAAAGATAAAATGTTTGGTGATGTAAGGCGGTCTTGAAGTTTTTATGCACACTGTGAATGGCTGGATTAAGATTTAATTTGAAAAAGCTAAGATTAATCAGATCCGAAACAATGACTTAACCCATGAAGTTGTCCACTATTGCTTTGAGACATGGAGAGCCGTCTAGGATGTTCGACAGGAGTCCGGGCAGTCGGTAGGGGTGAGCTCTTGTTGAAATGGTTCAGAAACATTCCCTACGGCTTAGATGTATTTGTTGTTTGCCGTAGTAATTGTCAGTAAGTCCGCCAATCTTCATTTATAAATTTTCCCATTTACAAATAACTCTTCATTATGTAAGCCCTGTTTCCTCTCTCTTCTTTCGCATACTGTTTCACTATGTGGTGAACTGAATAGATGAAATGTCCTACGTTGATTTATTGGTCAGTCAGCATGTGTGTAATAAATAACCCAGTATTAGGTGAAAACAGCCCCTCTTTCCCTGCCAGTCCATAAAACTGTTTTTCGCAGATCTGTTGTCTTCAAAATGTATTGGTTTGGTGGGGATTTTGTTTGATTGAATGGAGGGTTTCATCATGAGCTGATACCAGAAGGTCCTAGGTTCGAACCCCGGTGGGTGCGTACTGATGAAGAGTCCAAAACTAGGACGAAACAGCCGTCCAGTACTCTCAGTTGGCTTTCCAGTGGTTCTATAACTGATATCAGCTAATGATGAAATCCTCCATTCAATCAAGTCTTCAAAATGCTCAGACGTAACTCCTTAGTGGTTGTTAAAGAGGTGTATCTCCTTCCTCAGAAGCTGAGGAAGTTATGTACTATTCGATTTTATCTGGTACCTATGATAGTCTGTATGATAGGCTTATTTCACAGTATTAGAAGACTGATGGTGAAAGTGTACGTTGGATATTGATTCTTTCCCGTATAAAATTTCCTGGATTCATGTCATCTTTAATAAGAAAACTGAGCATCAAGTATTTGGTCGCTGTGGGTCAAGACAAAATGAAAGCACCTAAAGAATGGCTAAGAGATATATGAATATTCGATTACGTTGAGGGTTTATATTTTATCAGGAGGCTGGGTTATGATCCATGCCATGTTACTACTAATGCGTAAGTGTTGTGTTGGCTTAAATATAACCACATTCAGCGGCAGCTATATGTGGGCAAACCTCGAAGTTATGCCACTTTAATGAACATTTTTACATTTTTCTAATTGGCCCAGATTTTTAAATAAATCACATTCAATTGTTCCTCTTTCAAAAGACATCAGATAACTTTATGGAATGCATCTAAAATGTGTATCCTTTTGTAAACTGTGCTACTACTATAGGAAGGAACCACCGATCTCTGCAGATCAAGGCTACAGAACACATTCTAAAGTGACTGCAAGGGCAATTAAAATCACCATATAAATTAATCCTTAAAGTATATCCCCAACACTATTAATCACATAGGACATCACAGAGATGGATCACAAATTTGATTTCAGTAATACCTTTAAACCCATATGTAAGACAGGTTTGTGTCACATACGTAAATCCATTGAAGCTTTGACCATAAAAAGACAAATCTGTTTTATGTGCTCAAAAATTGTTTGTCATTACTTTGAACCTGCCTCCGTAATCCAGTTTTAGGATCAGGGTTTTTTACCTAATAATATTTTCATCCCCTTTTTCTCCTACCTCCATTTTCTTACCTCTTATATGTGACCATGACCTGTAAACATTTTAACCTCTATTGATAAAAATTGTGATCCTTTATGCTTCATTGTCTTCTATGCAAAAATGTATGACTATTTTGTGTGTGTTCAGAATGTCCGAAATGGGTAAATGACCTATTTGTTTTCTGTCTATTTGCTTTATTTTCCGAACTCTGAGAATCCCATTGATATGATTATGAACAATAAATTGTGTTCGAAACGTCATCCAGTATACAATACTGTTTCACTGTGTGATACATTTAATAATCAAACTAATATAGAATCCCATTAGCTTTCCTGTTTTCTTTTGTGTGCTAATACCAACACAAAACTATTTTTCTCCATATGGACATATATACTCTGTCTGCATTAAGAAGGCTTCTAACTTGCAATCTAAAAGTAAAGACCAGTTAGTAAGCAATTCAATCTTAAGGGAAATTTTCCTGCAGCAAAAAAACTTGGGAAGATTTGGAGACTGTTCATGGATAAATACAGAAAATCTGGTAGTAAAGGACTGGGGTGAAACTAGAGGAAAACAAATATCTCACCCTTCTAGTGACCACATTTCAATGTAAAAAAATTTCTCATGACGTCAAGAATAGAATTAGTGACTATACTACAAAAGGCAGAATGCAGATCAGAGTAATGTACTGCACTGGTGATTACAGTTTACAAAAATTTGTTTTCGTCATTTCATCTGTCATATCTTTCGATCTGTTTCAAAATGAAAATCGCATTAATTTTGTCTAGTTTAACTGCTTGCTATTAATAATCTCTTGTCAGCTTGATAGAAATATGTTCCCCTATCGGTTTGTAATGAATACATAATGGTATTGTTTAGACTATAACTAGTTGAAATACACAAAATAGTAAAGACAGTTTCATATTATTCTATTAAAGTGATCTTTATTCAGTGTTTAGATTACTAACTGCAGCTATTCTTTTCACCTCCTATTTGATTTTTTAAATTTTTTCAGTTTTCTAGTTTAGAAGTTTTGTTTGCCCATTTTTTTGGCAAGTCACTCATTCTTAGCCTAAATTGCTCTTGTTTGACTACTAAGATTACATTGGCCTTAACCTTCTTCTGAATCCTTTCATTTGAAATCTATGCAGCTTATGCTTCACAATGCTGAAATAAAGTTACTTTCGAAAATATCTCTGCATGAAAAGGGGATATACTTAAAATTCTTCTACCTTCATAGCTTTGTATTTCTTCCAAAGACATTCACATCTAAATGTATCCGGACACCTTCTGGATGGATTACTGCAGGTTAGAGCAGGGTGTTTTAGTAAACTCGCCAGTTGTTCAGGTTTATCAAGCATTGAAAACTTTGGTGCTTTCACGTTATTACATTTCACTTTGTAAATGGGGGCTCGCTTCAAAGATCTGTGTAATATCTCTCTTGTATTTTTATGTGAAATGACACCTTTTGCTGATATCTTTGAAGTGAAAGTAGTACCGCGAGGCTTAGTTGATTCTTTAAGAAAATTGTGCTTGAGTTGTGTAGACTTACTAGTAGAATCTACTCTTCGTGTTATATCAGTAAAAAATCAACAAGGTTCGAAAAAAGTTGTACTGTTTGTTAAACAGGCAACTGGTATGATTAGACTGGTATGATATAACTGGTTTATAAGAATAAGAATTCCATAATACACTAGCTTCAAATCTCCCAAATAACCCATTGAATACTGAAGTGAAATTATTTTTGAAAACTCTAACAGCTGACCGATGAATAATTGGTGGGACAACTCTATGTATATTGGAAAAACCTGTTATCTGTTTGTTTAAACTGACTAATATTTCTGTTTCCAAAGAAAAGTTGACGAAATTTAACTGTTCCATGGATTGGTTGACCAATTTTAAACAGTGACAATAAACTTTATTTTCAATCATTGAATGAATGTTTATACAAACCAGTGATTGATTGTTCGATTTAACAAGGATCTGTGAGGAATTATAAAACTTATTCATTTTATTTGAATATTTAAATCTTGTATACTCTTCGGTAAGATTCATTGAATTATTACATAATGCACTCAGGATGTGTGGATAATATTTTAGGTGAATCTGTAAGCTCTCACTTGAAGTTTCACTATATTTATAACTTTGATAGGTTACTACTTCTTGACATTATGTCACTCTTAGGTCATTTAGGATTTTTCTTTCTAATGCACACTGAATTTGATGCAAATTATGATAATGACATATATTTCGGCATAATGTTAAAACAGAATTGACTGATGTTGGCTGATGAATAGTTTCATTAAGATAGGTAAGCGAAGGATGAATGATTTGAAGCAACCATTTTTTTGTACCGTCGACAACTGGGATAAACTTTTTACAACTTATGTTGGTTTTATCCTTAATTAAATGTACGATCATATAGATAGGAAAGTAATTTAGACTTATGATTATGTAGTGAAAAGTACATATACGTTCATTTTTTTCATTGGTATCGTCATTTTGCCTATTAGATAAGGTTAAATTTAAGCTGGAACAAGTACCAGATTCAGTATTAGTGAAAGTGTCTTTCTTAACAGCAAAATAATCCTCAGATTTTGAACCAAATGAGGAGGCATTTTCGAAACTTTCTGCCTGATTTTGTTCTGTATCTCCACTCAGGATAACTTGAATTCTGTTCTCTTACCTCTTTAGTAAGATATCATTTAACAGTTCGTCTGTGCATTCCACTATATTGTTATTCATTGTGACCACAGAGGATTCTACTTTATCATCTACTGCTTCATCGTCATTCTCCTCTAGTTCGGAATTCAATGTAATTAAATCACTGACCTCTTCTAAATTAAACAGTGAATTCTTATTCATTTCAGTTAAATTTTCAAATGAATCAGTACTGTTTGTCGCATTCCCATAGTAGTAATACGATTTCGAATATTCAGAATTAAATGACTGTATTCTGTCACTCATTTCAGAATGTTTTTTATAATTAATTTTAAATTGCAATTTCTCTCTCGGATTACTGTGAAGTGTTAAGTGATTTACTGGCTTAACAATAAATAATTCTTCTCTGCTTTTCGCAGAGTTATCATAAACATTTGAATTATTTGTATTCATATGACTTAGACGATGCAAAATGTTGTCCGGTGTGACCGATGGCTGAGATGAATAATTTTTTTTAAATGTACGAATTGTTGGCGTCACTGAAGCTGACTGGTTACTTTGTGTAAAATCAGTTTGATTAGTATAACAGTCTGTTGGATGTATCATCAGTTTTTCATATATTTGTGAAGGTGTAATGCGGACGTCAACATTACCAACGTCGTGTTCCTTGTCATATGTCTTACCCCCACTACTTTCACGACCAGTATAATCATTATTAATGTACAGTTGATTGTTGACTGACTTATACTGTAGTTTTTTCTTGTCCACATCCCATTTTGTTACTGCTTCCTTGATTGTATTCAACTGAGGACCATCAGAATCATCGGAATGTGCGCTTTCAGTAGTATAATTGGTATCGGCAGTACTAGACATATTACAACTAAGATTTAAAAATTCTTCTAAATCAACTGATGAAGACTCATTAATTATAGTGGGTGATTTGGAGATAATAAAAATATCTGTACAAGTGCTTGGATTGACTGCGATAAAATTGAGTTCGCGTTCTCCATCATTATCCTTTTTAAAAATATTTGATGTAGTAATTTTAGTATTATTAGTAGTTATATTTGAAAAACTGTAAATAGGATTATTATTTATTATTTCAGTTTCAGATACACTACTTGTTGTACTATTCCATATCGATGTATACGATGTCCAATTTGCAGTTGGTAATAGGTCGTCTGTGCCAAAGTTTTCATAAGGATTCTTATTATTAACGTATTCATTTTCACTCCAGGTAACCACAGCAGTGTTTGAATTACTCCTCTGCATACTCCTTATGTTCGGTGAATTACAATCATTAGATAAATTATCACAATGTGAATTACAGTCAGTCTCATCGTTATCGTCATCATCATTTACTGTTGTTGGTGATGATATTAAGGTTGAAGTAGGCGAAGTTGATGAATTTCTTGTAGTAACATACTCTGGCATAATTGATATGAGTAAATACTTTGTGGATGCAGAATTTTGCACACTTGATCTAAGTTTCTGTAGTGTATCGTCTAAATTCTTATTTTCTAATCGTAAAACTCTATACACAGGATGACTATTAGAAGTTCGATTCGCATCATTTCGACTACTTTTATTAATTTGTGTTTGTGAACAACTAATGTTTATAGGTGATGAATAAGAAAGTTGTTCTGGACACAATGGACTGAAGTCAACCGAGTGAAAAATCCAAGTAATTGGATAACTTTCAACATATTGATATTCATTAACAAAATTCTCATACTGTTCATAACAAATCTTTTCTTCAAGCAAATAGATTCCATAGCATTTTATCTCTCTTAAATTTCTTGAAAGGTATGTATTACAATCAGTTTCGATATTCACTGCGGCTTTGCTAGTCATGTCGTAGTGATAAAGTAAGGGATTCTCTATTGTTCTACTGACTGATATTTGCTTGTCTAAATCTAATAGTGTTCCTCTAGTCGATGATTTGAATAGTTTACAACTGGTCATACTGGCGGCATTATTTCTGCGATGCCAGTTACAGGTTTTACATCTAGTACATTGTGAACTTACACTGGACTTACTATTTAACTTTAAAAAATTTTCCACAGTTCTAGAATTTCCGAAGTTTGAAGAAAATGATTTATCAAGTCGAAATTTTGGATAAAAACACCAAAAATTCGACTTCCTTTGTTGGTTTAGTCGTCCTAAAGTATTTAATACTAAATTCCGCTGAATTTTGCTAGTTCGAGACTTAATCACGTATTTCTTACGAGAAAGGGAGTGCGAACGTAAACAATTCGTGTAAAGGTTAACCGCATTCTCTATAGAAGAAAACCTACGTGATTTAAATTTGCCATGCCTCGAATCAAGATGAATAATTAATGCCATATGTTTAGATAAAGATGAGTAATTCCCAATTGGGCAACACAGTAATGATTTTCCAGTGGTTTCTGTAGGTACCGAATAATCACTACAAAACTTTTTTTCATTTCCACAATGACGAGTCAATTTTAATGATTTTTGGCATTGACATACTGATGAATTTAATACTGATTGTATTCTCATGTGATTAGCTGCGTAAACATCCCCATCCTTTTTTGGGAAAGAAGTGAACTGTGATGAAATGTTGTCTGAATGTAAGAGACTGTATTTATTATAGTGTTGTTTGTTAGAAGGAAAGTTGTTCACATCATCATTTTTCATTGGTTGTATTATAAAATAAGGTTCATCTATCTTCTCGTGTCTTGCACAGTTCATTGACTCTATAATAAATAACGGTAGAGATAATTTTTTGCTTTCTTTATCACTTAATATCTTACTAACATTTTCATTTAAACAATCCTTACAAGCTGAACAACAAATACCAAATGGATGTATTTTACATTCACCACGAATATTCAGTGAATCCCCGCCAATGTAAATATGATTACTTGGAGTAAATGCATAACTGCAACAAGCTTCGTCAGCAATATCATTATCGTTAGGATTACTTAGTTCACTTTCTGATATTTGACAACTAAAGTCAGAAAGTTTATCGATTACTACGTATTCTAATGAATTTTGTCGAATATTAATGCTTTCATATAAATGTAAGAATGAATAGTTAATATGTTTGTATGTATTTTCATTATTGTAGATATTTTCACTAGGTTGATGGTACACTACACAGCATATAAATATGTAACTCTGGCTTTTGTAATTAATGTACATATTATGATCGTAATGCCCTAGTGTAACTATGGCACATTCTCTTATCATTTTTGTATTGTTTGAATAAAACATATTATAACGGAAGTCATTTTGATAACAGTTAATATTACAATAATCCTCATCATTACAATCATAATACAGCAATCCACTTGTTGTATTTAAATGGTTACTTTTAAAATGGACATTCGAATTTCCCATATTGAAATTTGAATATGAATTTATTAATGTGCGACTTATTATATCTTCGAAATGTTTTGGATATTGTACACATGATATATCTTGGCCTAATTTATTTTCATCACCTGAAAGTATGGCATTTGTTGCATGTGACCTACATTTTGATAAACAACTGAAAGCTGGGCAACCGTATTCTGTCTTTTGTATGCGATTATCAATGCTTTTTATGGCTTTTTCATCATTCTGACAATTGAAAGAATATATAGGTAGTATTGGTTCAACATTTTTAAAATTGGATTTAACTTCATGTTTTCTAACTAAATTCTTCACTAAGCTCTTTAATACTGGCTGTAATTCATTTAGTATCCCTTCGGTACAACTTGAATATGTCATACCATTTTTATTTACCATAGTTACATTTTGTTCTTTAGAAGAAATAACATCTAAATTAGGATCGTAATCATACTCCAGACGAATACGATAGCGATGAGAAGGATTTTTCTGATCAGTTTTATACTTCTGATGTAAATTCCTTATATTTGAGTGGCACAGAGGATTTCCTTGTCGGCGAGATAGTTTGCCTGCATTTGTTTGTTCACTTATTTTTCTGTTTAAAACAAAATGTCCCTTAAATCTTGTAACCTTTTGATTTAATTCATTGACATAACAATTATTATTATTAGGAGTAGCTGTGTAATTACTATCAGGGATAGCCTCAATAATTTGGTTATAATAATGCTGATTCTTTATTTTAGGTGAAGAATATAATTTTCTATTGTTGTTATTTCCATGAAATTCATCTTTCTTATTCCCCATAACACTAGCAGGAGTTAATTTGGACAGATCCATGACATCTGACTCACTGAACAAATTATGAAGTAATTGTAATTAAATGATAATGTGAATCAGAAATTAACTATATACAGTATGTTGTATCATGATTACTACTAATCTAAGTGTTTATATGTATCAACAGATGACATGATTATTTATTTGTTCTTCAGTGTTAAAAGCAGTAGGTTAAACAGTCTTTCGAAATCCATGCAAAATGTATATATATATATATATATATATATATATATATTTAAATATCTGTAAATCAATAAAAGCTCATTACATTTAGTATTTTGGTAATATCATTTATTGAATCCAAAGTTATATTAACAAGTAGGTTTAGGATGTATTGTCGACGACAGCATGAACATCAGAAATAGTTGGGCAGACAAATTCGATAAACAAGCATAAGAGTATGATCTGGAAGATTAGAGGTTTAAGATAATGGATAAGAATAATGATTCGTAATGACTAATCGAGTAATCCTATTAATTATTCTAGAAAACAGAGGGTTGTAATATTTTCAGCAGCAATGTCCAGTTGCAAAGTGTGTAAGTTTCAGAAAACAACCAATTAATCAGATATGTGATATGTGTTACGCTATAAATAGCCAATTAGAAAGAAACGTGATGGCTTCATCATGGGACAGCGGTATGGTCCTGTAGACAAAGGTATTAGTATACCCGGTTTTTAGCCTCTTATTCAGAGTTAAACGCCGGCATCAACCTTAACCAACTGACTGCTGATTAGATGCTGGAGGGGATACCAAAGGCTGGTGTGGAATTTTCCAACTTAAGTGATTAGTGGCACGGATGTGATATCTGGGTATCCATCGAAGGGCTTAGTACTGCGCGGCAGTTCTCTCTGTCCTCTTTCATGGCTGTGAAAAATAGCCCATGAAAGGGGAAAATGTGAAAAGATTAGCTGCCTTTAACTAAGAGAAAAGTCAACTGATGAACTTGTGAAGCTACATCAATTGAGATGGCTAGGACCCGTGTCGCGATTGCAGAGCCACAGTCTTCTTCGATGGGCAATGTTAGCTGAAACAGGGTTGAGCCAAGGGGAGTCAGACTGAAACCTGGCAAAAACCCACAAAGTCTTTGAAAGTTGATCGCTTAGTCTGTGACCATTTCACTTGTATGAACTTGTCTCCTTTAACAATGTATATTCCCCTTATATTATATATAATATGAGTGTTTGTTGACAGTCCGTTGCCTGGTGACATATATCCATATATGGTGGTTGTTGACATGTCTGCTATATTTTGCTATGTATATTTGGATCGACACTCCATTATAATTAGCCATTCATGTTAAGACTGTCTATTGATTTGTTCACACACATTCATATATATTTCGCTCTCACAATTTGTGTGACTGACTTACACTTACTACACTTTGGTGTGATACCACTTTTGCATTCTCCTTGTGTTTGAAAATAGAAGTATCATCGCAAACCTAGTGGTCTTCTGATTTCCGCCTTCTTGCGTTAGGACTATTAGTTTCTCGACCAGTCCATAACAATAATTTAGCGACGAGTACATAACAATTTGGCGACGGGGAAAACTACTATTAACCACTCAGCAGCAGCAACATAACATTTTCACCTCTCTACACCTCTTCGGGTTATAGAAGCTAATCAGATAACATGGTTTTCGGACAAATTTTGGAAATAAAAAACAGCCGATACATACTGAGCATAGAATAAACAATCACTTTGAAATATCAGGCTGAGCTACAATCAGAGCTTGCTAGTAACCCTCCCGGTAACATGGACGAACACTGACTATATCTGGAAGGCAAATGGAGCCATTTAACGACCTAAAAGAATACTCCTCTGAAATCACTGGGTTTCTGCGAGTTCCTTGCAACTCCTGGTTGGATGCTGGTCCATTCTATCCGACATTAAGTACAACAACATGCGAAAAGCGCTTATGCTCAACATTAAACAGTGTTTAGGAAGGGACCGTGAAGCTTGGCGGTCAGAACATATGAGATCAGCAGCTGTATCTGGTAACATCGGAAGCTGTTTCAGCTCATCCAAGCCACCGACAGAAAGAAGAAAGATGACAGTGAGACTGTCTGTGAGACAGGTGGCATGCCAATCACCAGCCTGAAAAGACGCCTGGAACTCTCTGCAGAGAACTTTGAAAAGCAGGTTAGCTGACCATCAGCGCCAGCATCCATAGTCATCAACTGCAGTGCTCTTTGATAGGTCATCACCTTCCCAAAATTTGAAAGCGAGGTCCGAAAGGAACTCCAAGTGATGAAGCGGCATAAGGCACAAGACCCAGACAATCTACCCCCGGCTCGTTTTTAAAGATGGTGAAGAGATTGTGGTTATGGATTTGACCGGATTGTTCAGGAAATTATGGGAAAGTGAGGATGGTCTAACAATGTGGATTGAAGCTATCATCCTTCCCATAGGGGGATTAGTCTGCTACCAGTTTCGTGAAGAATACTGTCTGCTCTCTTGCCTCGCATCCTATGAGAAGAACGTGAGGAGTTGATTCGTGGAGAGCGGGCTGTGTCCCGTTCAGATCGTGTCCACTCTTCATCAGTTGTTCTAATGCTGTCATACGTATTGTAGGTCAACGGTCATTGTGTTTCTTAATATTAGGGCCTCCTTCGGCTCGTTGGACAGAACTTCTCTGTGGAACTGTCTGTTAGAGAGGGGTTTGTCTGACGATTTTGTTAATATACATAAGGAAATACCTTAGGTAGATTGAAGGCATACAACTAGTTATCATCATTATTGCCAAGCAACAGTGGGGATAGACATAGTTGCCCGATCTCTCCATTCCTCTTTAACTTTGCATTCAACGACATTCTGAAGTCAGCTCTGAAGGATATGTGTGAAGGTCGTATAGATCTGCTCCCTGGAGATAGACTTTTCTACCTCAAGTGTGCAGAAGATATTGTCTTATTGTGCGACAGCATGCAGGCTACCAAAGTAGCACAATCAGTTGGTGATCAGTGTCCGAAAGTATGGTATGCGTTTCGCCTATCTAGGGAGAAAGTGCTGTTACAAGATTGGCAAGTGCTTGGACCTGCATTCACTCTTGCAGGTGAACCGCTTGAAGTTGTCGATAAGTTCGTATGTCTGGGCAGTTTTATGAACCTTGCAGTAGGTGTGACAGGCGAGATGTGCATCGGTGGCACAGTGGTTAGGACTCTCGCTGACCATGCACATGGCCCGAGGTTCGAGCCCTCGCCGACGCACACCTGATATCTATGGTCGGCCTGCGAATTTTGGGCTACCGATATCCACGCTGAAAATTCCATACTTGTACCAAAAATACGGTGTGGAATCAAGCTGTAATAAAAAATAAAATAGATTTCCAAGCGTATCATGAAAGCTGGGTTGCATACGCTCCAGAGCAATCACGACGTCAACCTGGCTGTCAAATGTCAGGCTGAAAGTGCTTCAGTACCAGCAGACTTGCTCTACGCTTGTGGAACCTGGCCTCTCCGGGTGGGCTGAGAATGTGCAGTAAATCCGAGTATTCAACCATTGCTGTCTTCGTAGAATCCCTTGCGTTCGATAGCATCATCATATGAACAACTCTGAGGTCCGGCGGCGTGTGTTTGGAAACAGTGAAGATCATCATTCATTAAGTGTCGTTATTTGGAACCACCAACTTCGGTGGCTTGAACATGTGCTAAAAATGTCATCCCAGAGGCTCCTGTACCGGCATCCGTTCGCTGTCCCTGGGAGGGAATGGAAAAGGTGGAGTGGTCAGCCCATGAAGCGACATCGCAGAATGAAGGGTATTTCTGTTAGGCTAGCATCAGTTGGTGTGTCACGACTCTATGGTTGGGGTCCGACAGATAGATGGAGTCGGTTGCTCGAAACGTTTTCGAATATGGCCAAGAATCACAATCAATGGTGAACGTGTTGCTATTTCCTACTCTCTTCCCTTTCTGACAGAAATTCGTCAAATGTTGTTTGGAAAACAGAAAGATTGAACAAAGAAATATTTACTTTTCAATTAGATCCTCATCTCTGGTTCTATTCTAATATGTAGCATTTTTATTACAATAAGTTGTTCTAAGTGACAGAGACAATGTTGAGCGCAAAACCTGTGACATGCTTTGTTGTGAATAACACAATTTTGTCTCTTTTATTTCTCTCTTATTTGTATTCTATAGTGAACACCTACTTAAACATACTTAGCTACCTAAATTAATAACATTGGCTTACTTTTTTATACTTTACTCTATTCCCTCTTTTGTGTATCTACTCGTTCCGACTATTTTAGCACTATGAGTATTACAAAAATTGTCCTGTCATTAACCTTCATGTAATATTAGTTATGTGGTTGTTTTTTGTTCGGCAATATTGACTGACAATCTTGGTTGTGAACGCTATTATCACCATCTTAAAAATTTTTTATTATGACGGATTACTCACACTACCACTACAAACACCGTATTAGAGCTGACAATAAAAAACTCGAAATGTTTATTTTATGATTGTTTAGTGTTGTTCTATCAAATTAACTGATCATCATGGCGATAAACATTCTTAATATCATTTCATAACTTCTAGTATGATTATAGTTTTACTGTTCACCACGCATAAACATATCATAGCTTCCACTACCAAATACTGAGATATTATTTATTATGCTGTTTATTTTCCAATCTACTTCTTGGTATCATTTTTTGCTATTTTGTTTTTTCTGTTGTTTTTTATACTTATTTTTTTAAATACACCTTTTAAGTGTTTGATAAAATTAGATGTAATATTGTAGATAAGTGCTGAAAATTCCACACTGTACCACTAGTACTGTTTCTGGAATAAAACAAAATATTATTATTATTATACACAACAGTTCACCAATCAAGTGGCGATATGTTTGTTAACAATAATGCTGTATATTAGAGTAGAGCCAGAGATGAAGATCTAATTGAAAAGTAAATATCTCTTCGCTCAATCTTTCTGCTTTCTAAATGTCTAAATGGTTTTTTTTTCTATATTGAAATGTTGTTTGGTCTTGTCAAGTATAGCTTCTTCCTTTCCAGACGACATCCTTTATTCATTTTCTCTCCATTTTCTTCAAATACTGTTGTTTCATTATTGTTGTCTGGCGCATCTTCTCAGTGACTACGTCTCACCGACTTCTGTGTTTTAAACACATAAATGATAATCCAGAAACAAGGATAAACTGCATAATTTCGTCTCATCTACTTGTATCCACCAATCGGACTTCTCCCGGGCAGTTAGTTATATTGGGGTTCATCATCGGATTTCCGAACATCACTCAGCATGATTTCGTAAGGGACAAACGAGATTTATTCGTAGCTCTGTTTCAGCACACCTTGTAGATAGTCACCTAAAAGTTGATGCCAATAAAGCATTTGGACTTATGCATCCCATTTCGACTGATATTAACTGTGGTTACGTCTTCGTCTCTTACACAAAGGTGAAGCCATCGGGACCCACCTTAAGAGGCCAGACCAGTGTTCTCGGAGGAAATTAGTTAGCCACATTCCCTACTTCAACTATCAATACACGGGTGCAAAACAGGACAAATTCTTCTCCCTCTAAACCTTTTACAATTTACCATCGTATAAACTATTTTGAATACTGCGCTTTGAATTGCTTATTACCCAACCAACTTGGACACTCCTTTATTTTGTAATTACGCCCCCCGCTTATTTTACCAAAATTATAATGTGTTGTAATCTACTTGTTTAATTCTGAAACTTATGTCTACCCTTTAGTTGTCGCACTAATTTTAGTGGTTAACTATCACCCTTTTGACACTTTGATTCTGACTAATTACTGTTAGCATACTTATTACTCGTCGTATTTCCCATCTGATTATAATTAATCAATAACACTCGTATCGCTGCCACCAGTCAAATCAGAAGAGAATAATAAATGATCTCAAAATTCTATTTGAATTCGAACACATCACAACATTCTAACAAGTAGCTTATTACGACTGTAAAAACACTCGTCTTATTGACCAATAACACTCGTATTATTATTTCTGAATGTACATTATCTCATACTGATTTTTAATCCAATATCTAATCGATTCCACACATGTATATAAATGAAGGAAAACAGTTGTGTGAGTAACTCCATAGGATTATGAGTGGCAATAGTTTGTGCTCAAAATGTGGTCATCAGTTAACATTACTGTACAATATAGAATCTTATCCATAATAGAGTTATACTCTACCACCGTGCCCAAGTATTGTAATGAGTATGATTATGAGCAATAATTTGGGGTCGAAACGTCATCAGTTAATATAACTGTACAACACTGTGATTTATCAAAATAAAATCTTATTCATAATGGAGTTATCACTAGTAGATTTGTGATTTTTTGTATATATGCGTTAGAGTTACGGGTGGGGATCTAATCAGAATGTAAATATTTCTTAATGTCTTCTAAATTTGGATTCTTACGTACTATATTAGCTCCACAGAATCCAGTAATCAGTAAAGCTTGTTTATAAGCAAGCCTAAGTGCCACTTTTATTCCCAGCTCGTTAAGAATTCAACGTAAGGTTTTAGATGCCCTCTTTGCATGGGAGCAACTACAGGTATTTTGAATCCTCTCTTCCTTGCCGTCATTTTCCGGTATGTCGCTTATCCATGTCATCCTCATAATTCGTTTTATTCTTATAACCTCCTAATTAATTTATTAGCATAATTATTAAGTGCCGAAGCTTCTCTTATATTTTGCTTTCTCTTTCTCTTTCGTACTATATTTAACAGTCCCAAGCTATCAGTCAAACACTCCTTTAATCCTACTTTTACTGTGGAAAGGTGAGTCTGTGAAAGAATTCACTTCTGTCTTCCGATTGGAAATAAGGATTTCAGACTGTGAAGTTTCAGCTGCGGTGGCGTTGTTAGCCTCAAGTCCAACTCTTTGGCCTTAATGTCGGCTAGTAAACTAGGCAGGATTTAAGTGTTGGTCGGGAATCTAACCCTACATCCCACATGACTGGACAGTATCCTGCTACAGAATGTGTACGTGGAGTACAGCAAACGAATGTGAGGAATCATAAAGATACGAAGTACATATATATTGTTTAAACCTGTGTTAAGCGAACCAGAAACACAGTAATATTTAGTGCAGGAAATACCGCCTCCTAATTCTATATACTGATGATAAATGAGTCAAAACTCGAACACTAATTTACTAAAACAGGTTTTTAGTTGAGAAAACAGACAACGGAGGACTTGGCAGCCTCACCCTCTGAAACATCTCGTACTAGATATAATAATAATGGCATGGTAGACAAGAAAAGAAAACTGACTGACTGGTTTCAACACAGAACTTTGCACCGATATGCAACAGTTCGAGTTTTCACACTTCACTCAGCACACAAAACCAGAAAAGAAAGTGAAATGAAAAGCACAATAGAGACAGTAAACAGAAGTGTGAGGCAAAAAGAATAGTATTATCGAAGAACAGCATAGTGTCATTGGGTATTACAAGTCACAAGGAGTGGATGCATCTGCGCCATTGAGAACGAGTTTGAGCCATGTCACCAGTTGCCTCCAGCCATCGGTGTTCACCGTCCCAACGACTCCAACTAGGAAGTCTTCACCTTCCTACGTGGCTTAGACTAACTGTTGTAGATTTCATTGACTGGTGCCATGTTTTGGTTTGACCGCCGCTAGCTCTTTTCCAACCTGACCCTATATCAGCTAACATTGCCCGTCGAGGAAGGTGATGACTGGGCATACGTAACACATGTCCTAACCATCTCAGTCGATGTAAATTCAAAGCCTCGTCGATTGATTTCCCCTGTTTACCTAGAACTCGACGACTAACCTCAATATTGTTCAACTTATTATGCCACTTCACACGGGAGATAGAGCGCAGGCACCTATGATCAAAGACAGCTAATCTTTTCATGTCTCCCACTTTCAATGGTCATGTCTCAAATCCAGACAGAAAGGAGGACGGAGAGGATCGCTCAGCAGTACATACACCCTTTGGTCGAGAGCCAGCTGGATATCACAACGCCAGAAAGCGTAAACTGGCATATGTGAAACGAGCCTTCTGTATATATGCTGAGATTTCGTCAGCGAACAACCCTCTTGCGTTGTCTGATGCAACTTCCCAAATAAGTGAAGTGGTCAATACGCCCCACCACATCACTCCCTATTTCTAGACTAGGAGCCAATCTAGTTCAGTCCTGTAGCGTCATGTTATATTTAGCGGGAGAGAACCACATGCCAAACATCCGCAGATTGTAGCTCAAGGTGTTCAGAAGACTATGCATTTTGTCAGCGACTTCACGTAGGAGGACTATATCATCTGCATACCTCGAGTCAACGAAATTATTCCCTGGTGGTAACAGGTCAATCCTGAGTCACTGAAGCCAGTCAGGGTTAAGTCCATTAGTACATCTATCATGAAACTAAACAGAAGTGAGGAAAGTGGGCATCCCTCACGGACACCACTTCACATGACAACTTTCGGTAGGCTCTCACCTGGCTGACTACATGATTTCGAGTACAGCGCTTTGGTCAGTACGATGTATTTACTCGGCATTCCCTTCACAGCCAAACACCGCCATAGTAATTGCAGGTCAAAGAAGTCGAATGCCGAACAAAGAAAATGACCGATATTTGAAAAGCATTTTACTAGGAATTTCAATATCCACGAGACACTCATTAAAATTCGTGAGAAACTAATTCTCGTATTGCCTACCTTCATCCGTTATCATGAAATGAACAAATCTCAAGTGGACAGTGTTACACTTCAACATTGTAAAACTACTTTTCTCGCTTTAAGCATAAAAATCGCGCATGCAAACTCAGAGACACTTGAGTTTCCTAAGTTATCTCTCAACAGCATCCACCTGATCACAACAGCTCACTTCGACTACTCGTTTGGTTCTTAATTTGTTGCAGAAGCTGACAAATACAATGCCTTTCATGAATCACCCCAACATGCTTAAGACCTCCCACCTATTTCTTGATTTCAAAAAACACTGATATGAGGATATACACATGTGTATTTTTATAAAAGTTCAATTTTCGTCAAAGTCGTACATAAAACCGACAACATTTACACATTCTGAAATGACAACATAAAATAATCACATATTTATACATCTATTTATTTTTATTTAGGCAACTGTAGTGATCCTTGTTCGGCCAACATTGACTTGCCACACATTTAGATTTTCGTAGGCTTCGATAACCTCGTTAAGCTAAAATAAAAAAAAATAATAAAAATCCTCATTGTGCACCAAGAATACAAACTACTGATTTGATAGAGAAAATAGGAAAGCAGATAGTACTGATAAGTGCCGACCCATAAGTTCAGCAAAAATGTGTGTTCATCGAGTACAAAATAATCCAGAGAATGACAAGTTAACAATTGAAAGAAACCTTTTTATACTTCCAGTTTGATATTAAAACCCTATTTCATGAAATATACCACTTGTATCTATATAATTAACCCAAGTGAAATGATCACGGTCATAACTTTACATTTGAACAACTACTGCTTCGGTGTGATAACAAACGTGCTATCGCAAATACCATACATTCTTTATCTCCCAAAAACATTAACTAAAGACTTGCTCTTCACCATGTATAATTAGTCTTCGCATACTTTTCCATTGGTATTGTTAATTTGCACTTTTCCTATCCTTATGCGCTTTTATGGAGTGCTGCAACTTAAACGGATACACTTGTGCAAAATTTGAAATTCATTTGAAATTACCGCGCTAACAGTAAAAAGTACACTTTATAGAGTACATTTAACGTCAATCGTAAAATTTCCCGAAAATAGTGAGTAGAACAACTAAAAAGGCAAAAGATTCAGGTATTTAACCACATTACATTCCTATGGAAACCAAGCCAATCTCAAGTATTATATTTTCTGTCTAACTAGGTATAACTAGAGGTTAGGACGCTCGCTGACCATGCACATGGTTCGGGTTTTAATCCGCGGGCGACGCACACCTGATATCAAATGGTCGACCTGCTAAATTCGGACTACCGATGTCACATGCTGAAAATTCCATACTTACACCAAATACTGTGTGGAATTAAGCTATAAATAAAAATTAATTATATACAAAGCAAATTATCTGATAAAGCTATTCACACGCCAAAGCTTTGTGTTTACATTAGATAACCTAAAACGTGTTTACTATCAACAGTATACAACAAAAATTTTTACCTGAGTTGGTGTATATCCCTTAGTTGCGCAACGTTCTATGATATCGGCTATTCGAGCTGTACCATCGCCTGCTGCAGTTAATTCACGGACAATGTTGTAAATAACATCTTTGTAAGATTGGGGGCTGTGGAGAACAAAATGAAAAACCTACTTATTAATAAACTGCTTTGTGTATAGAGTATAGAAATACACCTAGTTAACTAAAAGAAACATATTACCAAGTGCAAAATCATAGCAGAACATGGAATAATACTCTTGTAGTTCGTACAGAACAAAAAAATAATAAATCAACCTCGTGAAACTTACCGGCCTGACCGACTGGCATCTTCGTAAGGTGAAGTGAGTATTGATGAACGACTAGCTTCCATAAGACGCATCGCCTCATCAATATCACCTTTACTGACTTCTGATGCCGCGCGGAGTCGAGCACGGGCTGTGGACAATCTCATTATTGCCAATAGAGTCCTACAATATATATGTTAAAAGAAAACTGTGAATGTTAGGCAAAATATGTGGAGTGATGAACAATATTAAAACCCCTTATAATCACGTCAGATCACGAACTAACATCAGTTAGAAAAACCAGTTTACACCAAGGAATACTGAATAATTGTTTCTTCTCAATTTGGGGCAACTGTTCCCTACTGCCCTGGTATTTGGTGGGTTCTCTAACTGAACTCAGTTTGTGATCTGACTTGAAAACAATGAAATCCATGCAATCCAACACTTGAAAAGGTTGTTTAGTTAGGAATTAGCCGACTAAGAACTTGTTTAAAAAGTGACCCAAGTAGTCTACTTCGCGTCATATTACGAAGCCTATGTTACAGAGACGCTAAGTTTAAAAGTATGACCGTTTTCTAATCCCAATACAAGCATAATGGATGGTGTTGGTATGAATTACACCACTTCTCGCTGATATTTAAATATATATTAGCTAAACACAGCTGGTGACGACTAGTGGTGTTCGTCAAGGATGTCCATTATCCCCTTTTCTATTCAACTTCATCATAAATGTACTAATGGACTTAACCCTAAGTGACTTCAGCGACTCAGGGATTGACTTGATACCAGGGAATAATTTCGTTGACTTAGAATATGCAGACGGTATAGTCCTTCTAGCCGAGGACGCTGACAAAATGCAGAGTCTTCTAGACACCTTGAGCAGCCATATACGAATGTTTGGCATGCGATTCGCTCCTGCCAAATGCAAGATGATGTTACAAGACTGGACTACACCGACTCCTAGATTAGAAATAGGGAGTGAAGTGGTAGAGTACGTTGACCGCTTCACTTATTTGGGAAGTATCATCAACCCCAACGGGTTGATCTCTGACGAAATCTCAGCACGAGTACAGAGGGCTCGTTCCGCATTTACCAGTTTACGTCGTCTCTGGCGTAGACGAGATATCCGACTATCAACCAAAGGGCGGGTGTACTGCTCATCAGTCCGCTCTGTCCTCCTTTATGGCTGTGAGCGATTCCTGGCCATTCAGAGTGGAAGACATGAAAAGATTAGCTGTCTTTGATCATAGGTGCCTGCGCTCTATCTCCCGTGTGAAGTGGCATAATAAGTTGAACAATATTGAGGTTAGTCGTCGAGTTCTAGGTAAACAGGGGAAATCAATCGACGAGGCTTTGAATTTACATCGACTGAGATGGTTAGGACATGTGTTACGTATGCCCAGTCATCACCTTCCTCGACGGGCAATGTTAGCTGATATAGGGTCAGGTTGGAAAAGAGCTAGCGGCGGTCAAACCAAAACATGGCACCAGTCAATGAAATCTACAACAGTTAGTCTAAGCCACGTAGGAAGGTGAAGACTTCCTAGTTGGAGTCGTTGGGACGGTGAACACCGATGGCTGGAGGCAACTGGTGACATGGCTCAAACTCGTTCTCAATGGCGCAGATGCATCCACTCCTTGTGACTTGTAATACCCAATGACACTATGCTGTTCTTCGATAATACTATTCTTTTTGCCTCACACTTCTGTTTACTGTCTCTATTGTGCTTTTCATTTTACTTTCTTATCTTGCTTTGTGTGCGACAAGGAGGGAGTGTGGCGACTTGAACTGCCGCATATATGTGCAGAGTTCTATGTCGAAAACAGACAGAAACACAGCTTACAACATAGCTCTACTCTTTCTGTTTTGTTTCTGCAATAAGTAGAAATCATACTTACCTAGCACTAGTATAGGTCATTTCTTTGTTTGCACGTGCTTCTTTGCGCATTTCTACGTACGCACCAACCAGATAGTCTGCTAAATATGCAGGAACAGCTGGAGGGGGTTGAGCTTTAGCAACTGCAATTAGACGTCTCAGCTCAACGAGTGACAGCAGCTGCTGTGGAAATAAATTAGAATCCGCTTGCGAATCTACTATCGATGGGGCACATCCATGCATATGTACATGAGTGATGTGTTGTGCCAACCGAAGATCATGCTCCCTAGGCAACAAAACGAAAATTGGTACATAATCTTTAGTGTGCATATTAGGAAATAACACATGCATAGACACCGAACACAATTCAAAAGAAGTTTCTCTACAAATAGGCTGGCATCAAATTGGGAAACGTCAGCAAAGTCCAAATTGCTTATATAGATAAACCAAAGATATCGTTTTACTAGCAGTCGCTACTCCAGCTGACGAATACGACAAAGATCAGTTCAAACTGACCAATTTTCAAGATCAAAACAGGTCAACTGAAACGATGTAACAGTATATAAAAGCACAAACAGATATAAGTGGGATGTCAAGAACAACAAAATGACTACTATTGACGTACCTAAAAGTCTGATAAATCAAAACTAGTGAATACATCTGTCATAGGGAACATTGAAGTCTCAAACCACTAATTCGTAGTATCTCAGATGTTACGATCGGACAAAGACGTCTTTCCCTTGGCGATAAGTGTACAATAAGTGTGTATTAATCGCTTTCACGTTTAGGTCTGACGACCAAAAGCTTCTCACAGCTAATCCCACTTTAGCAATTATTGCTCGTTGAGGAGGGTATTGGGAAATCAATAATGGAATAATAAAATCAAAAGCAACAATCGAATCATATTAAAAGGCACTCAAGTTAAACTTCATAAGAAATTAAACCAACTAAAAATCCCTACACCAGAGTTCTATGTCAATGCAGCAAACCATTTTAATAGATAAAAACGAGAATACTTACCGTTCGGGTTTATCTTGTATTAACCACAACAAGTCAAAACGTGAAAGCAGAGCTGCAGGTAGATCTACATTCTGCTCCACAGTTCTGTTAGGGTTGTAGCGTCCATATGCTGGATTAGCAGCTGCCAGGATAGCAACTCGTGCATTCAATGTTGTGAGTATACCAGCTTTTGCAATGCTAATAGTTTGTTGTTCCATAACTTCGTGTATAGAAGTGCTGCAAAAAATGTACGGAAATTTAGATAGATATACAAGGTTAACCGAATCATTTATGGTACATCCGAAACTCAAGAATTAGCTACTAGTGTGAATGGATATTTTTCGGTAATCCCTTTTTACGACTTATTACTTTATTTTGTATCAACGCATGACTAGCTAATGAAGTGGAATCGTGGAATGAAGGGTATTCCCATTAGGTTATTATCTGCTGATAGCGTCGTCAGCCTGTGAGGTAAAGTCCAAGAGAGAAGACTAAGTATTTCAGAGCTACCAAAAATGACCCCGCATTGGTCTTAATGATGAGTACGTTGCTGGTTTCTTCTATCTTCTACATGAAGTGAACGCTCCTTCGAAAGTACTTCAAGAACACGCTTACATGTTCCCACCTCATGCTCAACTACTCAGTCTCCATTTCCCTAAAATGTAGAATTTTCCGCAACACGCATCTGTTGGTACCTAAATGATTGGTTTCAACGTAGAACTTTGCACAGAAGTGCAGCAGTTAAAGTTGCCAAACTCTGTGAAGCACACAAAGGAAAAGAGTTTTGAAAGTACGATAATAGACAGGAATGTGAAGGGAAACAATAGTAACAGAAAAATAATAGGTTTTTCGAACATGTCAAATCAAAGAGGGTGAATGCATTTGCGCTATTCAGTACGATTTTAGGCCGTATCACTAGTAGTCTACAGCCATTGATGCTTAGAGTCCCCAGGACCCCAACCACTTAACACCTACCTACGTGGCTCAAACTAACTGTACAAGATTTCACGGACTGATGCCGTTTTTGATTTTACCACCACTAGCTCCTCCACAACCTAATCCTACGTCAGCTAACATTGCACGCCGAAGAAGGCGATGGCTAGCCATGAGTAACACTTTGTCGATGTATCTTCACAACCTCTTCGTACACCGATAGCGTACGAATAAATTAATGGTTTCTGTGACAAAGATGATAAATGGTTAAGAAACTATCAATATGGTTAAGAAAATCAAGAATATTTGCACTGGAGACAAGGACTATGAGAGCCAAATCTGTAGGTCACAAGACTGGACCTTAGTAAATCCTGACCGAGACAACATCAATGGAAATGTTAAAGGCCTTACTTATATGGCGTTATACAAGCCACAATAGACGGTCGACGAACCACAGTAAGGCTAGGATTAGGTATTTAATTATGGGATAAGTGTGACACGAAACTGACAAACAAGATCACTAATGTATGGAGGTTGGATACTCAGGATTTCTAATATGTGGGTTCACTCCAAAAGTGCTCGTAAAGATGTAATCTTGAGCTTTCATGGTGATATCATTTTTTTAAGTCAATTAGGTTCAGCCTTCAATTTAATGAGATAAGAGAAATTGAAAATAAATGGCAGTCAAGATATTACAGAGTCTGGCAACAGGAACTGACGGTCTTTGCACATTAACGAAGACACAGAGATTTCGAGTTATTTCGTCAAGTGACGACATGAGCTAACCTCACACTCTAATTCTTAATGACCCGTTCATTGTTAAAAATACACGACTTTCTTACACGTGACTTTAGTCTACGGACGGACACCAGGATTCTCAATGATAGAGTATAAGCACACACTCACCGGTCAAATTCAGTCATTTTATCGAATTCGTCAATACAACATACACCTTGATCGGCCAATACTAAAGCTCCACCTTCCAGAGTCATCTCACCTAGGAAATTACAAGAGTGAAGAAACCAGAATGAATCATTAAGCAACTGTAGGATTAAAAATGACTATAGCATAACACAGGCAAGTACAACGTAACATACCTGTTAGGGGATCCTTCATGACTGAAGCTGTCAAACCGACACCAGAACTACCACGACCTGTTGTATATTGCGACCTTGGGCTGAGGCGATCGACAAAACCTAGCAACTGAGACTTTGCGACTCCCGGATCCCCCATTAAACATATGTTTAAATTCCCTCTAATACGAAGTCCTTCTTTTGGTGCTAACTCTACTCCGCCAACCAACAGTAGAAGCAAGGCTTTCTTAACATCTTCATGACCATATATTTCCGGGGCAAGCGATTGTGCCATCAGAGAGTAAAAATCGAGATCTGTGAAAAATAACCGTTGAAATTTATTGGAAAAATCAAATAAACAATTAGCTTAATACAAACGAAGACTAATATAAAACCAACTTCTGCTGACCTTCAAAGACAAGACTAGTTACTACTGAGACAGAAATCATATATTGTAATCTGTCTGTCTGTCTGGATTCAACATAGAACTTGGCACCGAAGTGCAGCAGTTCGAGTTGCCACGTTCCAAATAGCACACAGAGGTAGACAAGAAGATGAGTGAAGAGAATCAATAGAGTTTGACAAGTATAAGAGTGAAACAGAATGGGTAATGGTAGAAAGGAATATGAAAGATTACAGAGACTGAATACATCTGCGCCATTGACAACGATTTTGAGCCATGTCACCTATTGTCTCCAGCCATTGATTCCTAGAGTCCCGAGGGCCCCAACCCGGGAGTCTGCATCTCCCTACCTGACTCAGTTTAACTGTCAAGGATTTCATGGATTGATGCC
The DNA here is from genome assembly GCA_944472135.2 of Trichobilharzia regenti. Lineage (NCBI taxonomy): Eukaryota > Metazoa > Platyhelminthes > Trematoda > Strigeidida > Schistosomatidae > Trichobilharzia > Trichobilharzia regenti. Next base: position 87,368,089 of record OX235270.1, on the reverse strand, counting down.
ATGTTTTTGTTTGGCCACCACTGGCTCTTTTCCAACCTGCACCTATATCAGCTAGCAATGCCCGTCGGGGGAGGCGGTGGTTAGGCATGCGCAGCACGTGACCTAGCCATCTTAGTCTATGTAACTTTATAGCCTCGTCGATTGATTTTCCCTCTTTGCCCAACACTCTACGCCTAACGTCAACATTACTTACCTTATTAAACCACCTAACGTGAGACAGAGATCGCAGACATCTATGATCGAAAGCAGTCAACCTTTTCATGTCTTCAACGCGTATTGGCCATGTTTCAGAGCCATAGAGAAGGACGGAGCGAACTGATGAGCAGTACACACGTCCCTTGGTTGATAACCGGATGTCACGCCTACGCCAGAGATGGTGTAAGTCAGCGAAAGCAGCTCGAGCTTTTCGGATCCGTGCTGAGATTTCATCGCCAATCAGTCCGTTGGTGCTAATACAACTTCCCAAATAGGTGAAGTGGTCAACATGTTCTATCACTTCACTCCCTATCACTAAGTTAGGAGTTGACGTGGTCCAGTCCTGTAGCAGCATCTTACATTTTGTAGGGGCGAATCGCATGCCAAACATACGAAGATTGCTGCTCAAGGTGTTCAGAAGACTCTGCATTTTGTCAGCATCCTCCCCTAACAGGACTATGTCATCTGCATATTCTAAGTCCATAAGACTATTCCCTGGTAACAAGTCGATTCCTAAGTCATTACGTTCAGTTAAGGATACTTCCATCAGCATATCTATGATGAAGTTAAACAGAAATGGGGAAAGTGGACATCCCTGTCGGACACCACTGGTTGTTACCAATTCAGATGACAATTCCCCATAAGCCCTTACACGACTACGTGAGTTTGAATAGAGTGCCTTGATTAGTGCAATGTACTTTCTTGGCACTCCCTTCACAGTCAGACATTGCCATAGTACCTTTCGATCCACGGAGTCGAAGGCCGCCTTCAAGTCAAGAAATATGACAATTGTTGGACGCCGAAAAGTGTGTCTATGTTCTAGAATCTGTCGAAGAGTGAAGATATGATCTATGCACCCTCTACCTGGTCTAAAGCCTGCTTGATTTTCCCTTGTCTGTTCCTCCCGAGTTCTGCTTAGTCTATGCATGATTACTGAGCCTAGGATTTTAGAGACTATGTTCGTTAGGCTGATCCCCCTATGATTATCACACGAGGACTTGTTTCCCTTCTTGAATATCGGTATAATAAGTATATATTGTAATAGCGTGAATAATGATTAGGTACAGATTATTGTATGGATATGAAGGAAATCAGTTTGGCTTTTATGAAATAACGTACCGCGTAAGCGATCCACTTCTTCTTCACTTGGTTCGTTTGCATCTGATACGTCGTCTGTCTTGCTTAACAACTGAACACTATGTGCTTCTAGGTAGGTGTCAGTCAGTAGACCTCCAGAAGCAGCGTTTATTGAGACAGAAGCCTGGTTTGATCTCCCACCACCAGAAAAACTTGCACCACGTAGACTTGGCAAGAAAACACCCGTAATGAGAACGTGGTCACCAGGTTGAGCTGCTCGAGTATTTTCACCACGGAGATAAACGGTCAAACCACGAGGTATATGACCAACAGGTACCTGTCAAAGTTCAGATTACATCAATTCATTATGACAACTGTGATACCCAGTCCCCACAACCAGGGAAGCCAAACAATCTAGAAAAACATATTTTTGACTTAATCTGGAATTCACTTATAATAACTACGTCAACGTAACAGGTGAATTTCAGTTACAATGTTGAGCAATATCCCGTATCTTTCAAATCATGTCAAATTTCTTGTTAGGAAATTAGGTTCTAGCAAAAATCTTATTGTTAGACAATAAAAGCTATTTTCAGCCCGAAAAGCCAATTCATTTTTGTTCGCTCATTTGAATTTTCAAAGCCGCACTAAAAGTGAGACGTCTATTATCCCCCCCCAAAAAAAATTTTTTTTCACCTGCTTAAACACGCTGCTTACGAACAAAATGCTTCTCATCACAATGACACGACATAAGACGCATTTATATCATCTAGAACCCAGGTAAGTTGATGACTTTTACACTTGTGTTAGATATAATTCTCTAGCACACATTTTAGTCACTTACGTCTATCAAAAAGAATCAGAAAAACTTGTGGTAACTGCAGAACTGGCTTGGTATGCTCTCTGATTTATGAACATATCAAAATCAAAAGCCTGCTTCGAGCATTGAACAGATTACTTGGGGAACATCTATAATTTTCACGCTTGGCAAAGGGGATGGCAAAAACAAAAGTATCGAAGATCAAGAGTACCTATTCCTTCACACGAAAACTACAGGTCGACTCATCTAAGTATTTATTTGATTGACACCACCCAATTTGACGGAGGATTAACAGTGAGCTTTAGAAGACATTGGTGCTAATCCGATTTCCGCTCTTAGTAGGTGGATAGTTATAGGGCGAAAAATCCCACATATTTCGGGCCGGAATATCAATGTCGATAAAACAGCGAGATCAGTCACTCTCCCTGATCAGTGCGCCGACTGGGAGCTGCTAAGGCGAGATGGAAATACACTGCCCTTGACAGCCAGTAATGAACAGTTTCTCTCGATGAGCTCAGGTTCGAGTAGCAAGCAAGGTAAATACTTACTTGATCAGATAATTCTTGAATACGAATCTCTTGGAACTTCAAGAATTTAGATCCTCGGGTTTGCATATGCAGTCGACCACCACCGCCAGATCCAGCATTTTTACATGCTGCAGTCCCACAAATAGTAAGAGGCATGAACGTGGGATTGTTTATTTCCTAGAAAAGAAATCCGAATACAGGTAACAATAAAACTCCATAATTGTACTATCTTCTTAGTATATTACAAATGATATTGACTCAAAAAGCTAAGACATTAGCAGCTTTTCTCATTGGAGGATTACAATCGAATGAACTAATATACCTATGCTACAAGAATATGCTACTCAGATACTTCCCTAACTAAAATGATCGTAAACCGCAAAACACTTTACAGACAGAAAAATAAGGTACTATTTTAAATCACTTAAACGTCACCTTATTCACATGTCCAAATATATTGACTTTCATCAAACATACACGAAACTAATCCAAAGGTACCCTCTAACAGAACGACAAAATCTCAGAAATCAGGTGCTCCTATGACCTTTACCCTGCATGACTTAAACTAGGATGTTGAGAGCTAATTATGCACTCAAGCACTTACTACTCTTCGGAAGTTGTGACGTTTTCGAAATGAGATGATGACAATTTGAAACTGACTGGCTGCAACATAGATTGTTACTCAAAATCACTGAATGTCGGCATTAATTACATTAGAAATAAGTACACTGAAACGATTACTGAAAATGCACTGCTTAATCATGTAGCACTTTTGCATATACTAGCGACGAAAGCTTCCACAAATGGCCAGGAAATAACCAACGTACCTGATACGTTTCCGCTCCACAATGATCACAGGTGTATGTGGCTGTTGTTATAAGCGGTTTAACTTCAGTTGCACGCGTCACGACACCTCGTACTTGAATAAGATTTCCAATACTTGAAGCCAATACATTCCGAACACTGATTGGCTTCTTCTCCGATCTGCCGCAAAAATAAACCTCACTAAAAAATTGAGTCAAAATTTCGAGCAAACATACTGACGTCGAAGTAGCTCAGGTGGAAAGCGAGATCGTACGTTTGACGCATTCACGGCTTCCGGCTGGCGTGTAGGACCACGGGGAGCTGTAAGGGCATCGACAGCAACTATGCGCTCATCCATTCGCATTCGATGGTCAATAAATATGTCTAGGACATCTTGTGGCTCAAGCTGTTAAGAGGAATTATAATCAAATGACAAACATACATCAACTGTACGAAAATCTGGTAACAACTGATCAATAGTCTCCGCAAAAAGCTTTTGATACCGGACAGCGTTGAATTCTATGGCTTCAGCGAGTTCCGGTGCGTACTCAGATATGTCATCCAAAGAAACGTAAAGTACTGATTGTTCCCGATTAGCGATTAGCGTCTGTAGGCAATTATCAACAACTTCTACCACATACCAGCTGCTCGCTATAAACAAAATACTTATCCCCACATTCATCAGGTTGGCTGAAGAATCGCAGGAATTCTTCAATTTTTTTCTTGTCCTCCTCATAATCTCTGACAGACGATGCCATCTCACGGCTTCAAACTGAATAACCGCTCTTTTGAAGGACTTTGTTTTCGCAACATAATGAAACACAATTATAAACAAAGAAATAATAGTTAATGAATATTGGGAGTTGAGGCTTATTATTATTTTTGATTAGGATTTTTCCAAGGCATCTGATGAAAGAATTTGAGTTAAATTATACAAGTGCTACCACGTCTTTTGGCAAGTGTATAAAAGATTCAGATTTACTAATTGGTGATACAAGGCTTAGAGGCTATGTTAATCGCTTTCTTGTAAATTTCTGTGCTTGTCCCAATCTTTCTTGAATGAATCAATTGAGATTGAAGGCACCACTTCCTCGGGGAGTCGGTTTCAGGAGTTTGTGGCTCAGTGTGAGAACCAGAACTCCACAACAATATGGCTTCTCCTTGGCTCCTGAACTCTCTTGCTATATCCTCTAGAGTGTTCCGACCAGGTGAAAATGAATAGAGAGAATAGGTCAGGTCAGTGGTCATTCATTAAAATATTAAACATTGTGATTAAATCTCCTCTCTGCCTACGGTATGATAGGGGGATAAGATTCAGCCTGTCCGGTATTTCCTTGTGTGAAGAATTAGTCAGGCCACGAATCATACGCGTTGCTTTACTCGGAAGTCTTTCTAGAATATGTGGGTCCCCTATAACCAAAAGACTGGCTGTCTGCATACAATTTTCCGATTTTACCACATTCTGATGTGGTAAAGACGTATATATAAGAAGGTGAACGTATCTCTGGTGATTCTAGTAGTCTCTGCAAATTACCCGTAAGGATCTGAAACTACGTGGAGCCACAGTGCGAGAATAAACTGTGGTATTTAAGTCGTGCCTAACAATGTCACTGAAACCCGGATGAGTCAGATATGACTGAAGTTTCATCCCCTCTAGCTCGGAGGAGCTGATGCTTACGTGTCAGATGCTCATGGCTACACATTTCGCTACGTTGATCGGGAGCATCAATTATCTGAACCACTCTGACAATTTGTTGACGTCTTCCTGCAACATGAGCGTACCACCGTTGCTCTTCAGCACTCCGCAAATTTTTAGGTAATCTGCATATAAGACCATTAGCGAATCCGTGAAAACAGAAAACGCATTGACATATCAAATTAATATGGCAGTCTCGAGTACCGTGCCTTGAGGTACTCCGCTACGCACTGCTATCCAAGAGGAAAGCTTCAGGTTGATCCTAACCCTCTACCTTCCATCTATAAGGAATTCCTTGACCCAGTTTAGTAGGCCGCCTTTCATACCAAGACTTTCCAAATTAATTAGCAGTCTTCTCTGTGGAAATTCACTGAGAGCTTTGCTGAAGTCTGTGAAGACGACGTCAACGGCTTTTATTCTTCCCCTTGGTTTGACCCAGCTTTCTGTTTCAGCGAGGAGTTTTGAGGGGCATTAGAGCTTTCTTCGAAAGCCGTGCCGTGCTCTGGATAAAACGTTGCTCTTTCCCAGACATGCCATGATACTTTTCTTGATGATTATTTCCAGTATCTTGAGTAATGTGCTGGCGAGACTAATAGGCCCGTAATTTGAAGGGCTTCTGTTTTGATCCTCCTTTGTGGATGAAGACTACTATGGCGTCTTTTCAGTCACGGGGTAACACTTTTTAGGAGGGGTAGCTTGAAGATCGTAGACAATGGACTGGCTATGTGAGCTGATAGCTCCTTGACCGGCCTTGGATTAAAATTATCGAGCCTCACTGATTTCCCTGTATCTAGTTTCTTTTTAGGCAGTTAAGCAAGATGTCTTTGTCTACTTCAACGGGGTGTATCCGGTGCTCTGCTGATCCAACCAGAATCGACCTTATGGAGAGTGACGACTCCTGTGTAAAGACCGGGAGAATTAGTCTGCCATTGCTTCGGCTTTTTCTTGATCTTCTTCGGTTGTGACTTCGTTAGATGTCTTATTCCCCAAGTTCATGTATGTGGAAAGTTCCTTGGGCTTTGTAGCTGAATTTTGGGCCAGACGTGTTTTGAACTTCATCTTTGATTGATGTAGCGGCTTTGTTCCCAGCAGTGTTGCATAACTTTCTACCCTCGGGAGTCTCAGGTGTGGTAAATAGGTTCCAGCATTTGTATTCACGTCTGCCTAACTCACGGATCTCTCGGTTTATGCAAGTTGGCAATGTTTCGGACACTTTGGGACAACCCAAGGGATGGAAGGTGCAGTTATTCGGACGCAAAGTTGCTTAAACTGATTCTATGCGACTTTTAGTTTGGACTGTAGGTTTATGTACCAGTTCACTGAGTTGGCTGCTGAGACGATAGCATTTATATCAGCTTCCCCAAAGTTTAACCGAGTTGGGGTTTTGGTCCATAATACAGCTGCTGTGAACTTGAAAGTGAGCACAGCGTGGTCACTTCTTCCTAAAGGAGGAAGATGTGTATGAGTTCCACATCCTCACCGTAGGAGAACACTAGGTCCAGAGTTGAGGAGGAGTGCTCTCAGTCATAGCGCGTAGGCTTAATGACATGTTGAACTAGGGCTAGCGAAATACTAAATTCCAGCAGTTTATGATCAAAGGAGTTGGCTGAAGGTGGCGTTGTTAGGCTCGTGTATTATGACTAGGAGAAGCGTGAAGCGGGCGGGTAATTGTCATTTTTATAATAAGCCCGGCTGAACGGTCCTCTTTTTGCTCCAGTAGAGTTAGGTCAGCGCTTCTTCCTGAAAGAGAAGAGGAAAAACTTGTTTAGTGACATCATGATGGTTTTATCTCATTATACCTCTTGGATGTACAGCAGTCTTCAGGTGTTCCGCAGGTTTCCGACAAATTCAAACAATAATGGTGCCCAGGATTATATTATATAAATTGTTTTAACCGATGTAATGCTCGCTTACTATCATTATTCCATTACATTTCCTTGTATATATATCCTTTGTAGCTGAAAAATCGTTAATACTATTAATCCATGTATATATTATTATCATTTTGATGATACGTGTAAACTGAGGTCACTGTGGCAACAAATTACCGAACACTCACATCAATTATGCCTTTCACAACAACATTGCCCCTACTAGGCGCCTCCAGCAGGATTTTCACCAGCGTCAGTTAACAGAAACACCTGGCATCATGTATGTAGCACACATGATATCGGATCAGTTCCTTGCTGGCATAGCGAACAGTCTTCAGCTAGGGCAAAGCATATTCCCCGGGAGATAGCTGACGCAGTGTCGACACCAAACGCGGACACTAATACCTCTAAAATACTAACATCTGATTATCACACAGGTGTTTCTCACTGCATACCCTGTCCAAACGGTAGACCGCCCCTGACTACCACCTCACAGACATGCCTGAAGACTTACTATGATCCAAAGATATTGGCAAATGAGTCTAAAAACATATACAATGATAATAATAATGATAATTTTCTTTATTCTAAAAACAGTACTAATGATACAGGAAGGAATTTTCAGCATTCAGTACAACATTGCATCTAATTTACTCAAAAACGACAAAAAATTTAAAAATAAACATTGCATAATAATAACAAAACGTTGTTATAGTAGTTACATAGCAAAATACTGTATGCCATACGGTGAAAAATATGCTTAAATTGCAAAATTGTTGTAATAATAGTAATACCAACTAAAATAAAATAGCAGAGTAATAATTAAACGATAGAAAGTGTGACACCATAAAATGCAGAAAGATGAACAATGAAAGGGCCGATTCACTCTGCTAATTACATAGTAACTTATACGTTTCACGTCTAACAGTGTCTTTATCACATAAAGTACGGGCTAAATAGGGTATTGTAGAATTTCTATACTTAGTGGTACGAGCACATAACTTTTTATATTGACTTCTCGTCCTACCTGATGAAATACAAGGGGACAGGTGTGAATAAAGGGGGTGCAGAGGGTCTGACAGTATAGCCTTTGCCCATTTCGTACAGGAATTTATATGCCTCTCGACTATAGTATTAGCGAGCTCATGCAGTGGCAGACCACAAGCTCTACTCACAGCATTTAATACTCTTCGTAATATGATATAATCTTTTTTGAGAAGCTCAGGAAAGATTAATGGAGAGCAATGGAGTACAATAGGTAAAATACAGGAGTTTAAAAATTGCAAAACTAAAGGTTGGTTGATACCTGATTGTCTTAACTTTTTAATGTAGAAGGTAAGACGAAACATTTTCTTAGAGATAGATAAGATGTGTGATGACCATGAAAGGTAAGAGAAAAGAACTAATCCAAGGTATTTAATGCTTGACTTGGTTTCAATTTCCGTGCCATCTATGCTACAGGGATCATGCAAGCTAACTAGTTCAAGTAAGTCACGTCGATGCTTGAAAGTAAAGTCAGCTGCCTGACATTTGGAAGGATTTAATATAAGACCATTCGACTTGGACCACTTGTTGATGTCCAACAGAAAGCTATTAAGTTTGGAGCTGTCAGACTCGGAGGTGATAGGGAGTAATGCAGTCAGATCATCTGCATATTTGACAAAGTTAGTTTCGTTTGAATGAGGCAGGTCGTGTAGAAAGAAAGAAAAAAGAAAAGGAGAGAGGACGGCACCTTGAGGAATACCGGATTTTGTAAGCGAGGTAGAAGAAGATTTGCCATTATACACAGTATACTGCATTCTATCAGAAAAATAGGAATGCAACCAACTCTTTGCCCAGGATCCTGTTTGTGTCAACGAAAGCTTATTTAATAAAAGGCCCCTAGGTACAGTGTCAAAAGCAGATGTGTAGTCTAAGAAAGCACTACGAACATATTTGGCATCTTTGTCTAAACAAGAAACAACATTGTGATATAAGGAGACCGCAGCATCCAAGGTACTTCTACCATGTTTGTATGCAAATTGTTTAGGATCATTAAAAGGTTTCAAAGCGGGTTCAAGACGAAGTAAAAGTAATTTTTCCATCAATTTTAAAAAGGGGGAAGTAATTGCAATAGGCCGAAATTTAATGTCAGAACCAGAAGATGGTTTTGGAATAGGGATAATTTTAATGTTTTTCCATGCAAAAGGTAGAACGTTACCGGAAAAAGAAGTATTAAAATGTTAGTAGGAGGGTAACACAAAATATCAGCACAGTTCCTAAGGACAATGGCAGGTACGCCATCAGGACCGATGCTTTGGGAAGGCTTAAGAGGCCGGGGACATTTAAGCACATCAAGGGTATTACAACCACTAAAATTATTGTCTATATGATTTGTATCATTGGGAAGGATATCAACAGAAGAGCGTATGAAAGATTTGTTAAGAGTGTCGACATTAAGAGATGGGACGGAAGTACATCGATTACCGTTAGTAATTTCTTTGAAAAGTTTCCACAAATTAGAAGGGGTTTTACATGACAAAAATCTTAGATTATATAAAACATTTAGTCTTTTCATTTCCAGTTTTATCAGAGTATTCAACTCTTTAACACCTGAATTATCATTTGTTTTGAACAACATTTCTTTATCTCTACGTAGCTATTTGAGATATGGCGAAGAGAAACGATCAAATCGAATGAATAATGTTTCTCTAGGACAAAATATTTCGAAATAGAATTTAAGATAATCAGCAGTGTTTGTGATTGTATCATCTAGTGTTTGTTGTAGAAATAAGTTCCAGTTAGTGCATCTCAGCTTGTCTATGTTATCTTATGAGTAGCATCTCCGTTGAACTTTACTGTAGAGTTGAGAGAGGACACCTTTGTGTGATTTGGAATATATTTTAGGCAGTACACGAGTGATGCAGTGGTCAGAGTTAAGTAATGGAGCACATTTGCGAGCCTCATATATGCCAACATCATTGATAAATACTAGATCCAGTGTTTTGCCAAGACTAGTAGCAAAGTTAAAAATATTGTCATGACCAAGTGATATAAGGAAGGAGTGATCGGACGAATTAAAATCACCAGTTACTATTGTTAAAGAGCCCTCGAAGCAAGCTGCAGTAAAAGCGATGACTTCATCAGTGAACATAGATAAATCCGATATGGTACAGCCAGGAGATACATAAACATTAGAAATATAAATGAATTTGAATTTTGACAAGTGTTTCGGGCGACATCTCAGAGTGATGCAATCAACGTAGTCATTTGAGAATTTGAAACAAACTGTGTTAGAAATGGACCACTTTGAGTGAATAAAAGTTTCAACACCTCCGCCGCATTTTTTCTTGGAACAAACACAGTCCTGTCGGAACACATTAAAGTCATTTACAGACACTATATTGTCGTCATATGAGTCATGGAGCCGGGTTTCTTGTAAAGTGACAACAGCAGTGTTGTGGTAAATTCCGGATGGCAACAGGGACTGAAAATCCAGAATTTTGTTAGGCAGGGACCGGCAGTTGGTACTAATGATAACCGGAACAGTGGTGTGATGTACGGGTGTAGATTTTAAAGCACGTTGCCAATCACCATGGTGCTTTTTCTTGAGTTTATTGCAAATATGAAAGTTTCTGGGTTTAAAACGTTTGATAAAACCCGGGAGTAAATAATCCGATTAGAATGCATAATTTGATATGTAAACACCAATAAAATATGAGTAAATAGATGCAAAACGTACATGGAATATAGTAGCCCAAAATGTTCATACAGGCCGCCAAGGTAAAGGTGGAACGTTCAGAGGACAATCATGGAATATTTCATCAAGATGTTGTACGGTCGCTGAAACCACGTAGCCAGTGTTCATCTATTATCCTATTGAATACCAGATCACTTCTGAACAAGCAAGCTGATCAGTAGATATGGCGGGGGTCACTAAGATGAATCGCCCCATTCTGCAAGAACAGTAATACGCAATTTGATGGCTCGAGATATTTCTGATTTTTATGAGGGCTTAGATCTTTATCTTGAAAAACATAATAATGAACGCCTTGACGGATCATGCTTCTACCTTTAAATATATACCATTCACTCAGCCTATTGTTGAGATGCGACCACGCGGGATCTGCACAGATTTATGAGGCATCTTATAAATTAACTTGCTATCCATTGTCAGATCTTTACATAACACTTCACAATATCTTATCTCATTCATTTTCTAATAGCGTCTAGACTTGTTCCTCATTATACTCCATTAAACCTAACATTTTATGAATTTGATTCGACTTATTCTATTCCTATTCTCCAAAGGGTACGGTTGTGCACTAAATGAACAAAAAGGTACAAAATAAAAACAACCGGCATGAGGAAAAAATGTATTAAAACCAAAAGTGGACATCATGATAGTAGGAACTATATGCGTAGCATTATACATTGCAAATGAACGTTGTCGGCCTAGGAAGTTTCATTTATAAATGCATTCATTAATAAGATAAGATGTTCTGTTGTACAAGGTTTGTGTACGTCCTTTATTCGATTACTTTTCATTCATGTATAGTAGTATACACATAGAGGACAAATTGAAAGTCGAGGGAGTGCAGAGGTACTTCACGTCAAAATTACTCGGAACCGAAAATGGTGCGAACTACTCCACTAGATGTGACACCCTAGGATTAGAAACACTATGGCTAAGACGCCTGAGACTAAACTTAACACTTTACTATAAGCTTCCAAACCACTTCGTTTTTGCCTCTACTAATGGCATTCGACTTTCAGATGACAGTGGCTACAAACTAAGACACACTAAGGGTATAGTAGCTATCGAACAATGTAAAACAGCTACCAGGCAAAAGTTTTACTTGATTAGGTATGCACAGATATGGAATAAACTACCAATGGAAATGCGTCAAGCAGGTACATTGGCCTCATTCAAAAAAGTGCTCAACGACAAACTACACGAGTTTGTAAACGACAGTAGTCCTAGTTCCTATCTGAGAGCCTCCGAAATTATAGGTCCATTTAATGTATAAGCTTAAATACTACACCAGTTGTTTTTGCCTATATTTATAATTTTAGATAAAACATTAACGATTAAGATACTTACCCTCAAACAGACAAGAAGTTTCGTTTGTAAAACTTCTACCCAACACAATAAGTGGAATGAAATGGGCATAAACCGACAACATGAATAAGATATAACTCACCACAACATCACATGGACAGATGTACGCTCGTCGGAAATCATATATGCCTCACCAACTACAACCCAACATTCATGAGATAATGTGATGAACTTATATCCGTAATGTTGCTGAGCAGTCAATATCCACAACTCCTGTCGGAACAACTAAAATTCAAAAACCTTCCTCATGTGAAGTAAATATCCACAAGCAGTAGAAATCCATTAATTAATGCGTCTAAAGCTTATGTATTTTACTCCGAACAATGACATTGCAGATCAAATGAGATAAACATATCACTGATTTCAAAATAACACATCAATGAAGTATAATTCAAGGACTCTGCACACAACAAAGTATTTTACGAAAATTGACTTCAAGCTTTATTTTTTTCCCAGGCACTTATAACCCATCCACCAAAGACCTGGTTTTTTTGTTAATGCGAAGACAATACTTCTGTATTTCCTGATGTGTTGCACACACTGACAATCTAGCCGATTTTTCCAACTATGCACAGAAATGATTGTACATAAGTGAAAAGGATGCTTAATACTATTGGGATCAACATTTATCAAGTGTATTTATAATCTCCAGTGTACATGTTAAACATATTTTGCTATCGATTGTAAAATGTGACTGAATAATATGGACCTATTTCTGTAAAAATTTGATGATGCCTGTAAACTGGCGTCCCTCATGTACTGTATCATGAGAATAAATTTATTTATTTATTTATAAGCTTTACTCCAAATCAGTACTTGTGATACAGAATGGAATTCTCAGCATTTTACTACAATATTGCATCCAGTTAGTACATTAACAATAAATATAGTTCTACATAGATTAAAGTTATCTCAGTCAGTTTTGACAACAACATATTAGCATGTCGGTAGCAAAGCCAAAGTTTAAACAGTGTTTGAAGGTGTTAGAAAAGTAGATACTACTAGCATATTTACTGGCGTAAGCGATAGCAAAATGGTCGAGGTATACAGAGTGTTAAAGAACGAACAAGAATGCTTTAAGTAGAATTTGCAAGGAAAAGAGAAACAAAACAACACATAACAAAAAAAGATAGAGAGAAAACGTTGTACCTGTAAATGATGTGACTTGGAAAGACGAGGTCCAGTTGTTCCACTGACTATTTAATAAGTTATAGGTATCACGTCTAATGCTTTCTTTATCGCACAGAACACGAGCTAAATAGGGTATGGTTGAGTTTTTGTACTTGCTAGTGTGAGCATATAGTTTCCTATATAGGCTTCTGGTTTAGCGTGAAGAGATACATGGGGAGAGTTGTGAATGAAGAGGGTGATGTGATTTAGATAAGATGGTTTTTGCCCATTTTTCACATGAGTCCATATGCCTGTCCACCAGAATATTAACGAGCTGGCTAAGTGGCAAACTGCTTACCCTGCTGACAACCTTTAACATCCTACGTAATAAGGTATAGTCTTTCTTCAATAGCCCAGGAAAGACTAAGGGGGAACAATATAGAATAATAGGCAGAATACGGAAGTTAACAAATTGTAGGAGTAAGGGTTGGGTTACACCAGAATGTCTTAACTTCTTGATGTAGAAGGTAAGACGGAATATTTTCTTGGAAATCGTTAAGATATGAGACGACCAGGAAAGATCAGAAGATAGAGTGACGCCTAAGTATTTAACTTCCGACTTGGTTTCAATTTCATTGCCATCTATATTGCACATCTCGTGAGTCCTAAACAGTTTGTTTAGGTCAGATTTGTGCCTAAAGGTGAAATTAACTGTTTGGAATTTGGAGGGTGTCAATCACGTCTCATAAACCGTTAATGCCCAGCTCTCGCTACGCTCGGGCCCACGCTGTTCTTCGAAGATTTCTCAGAAACGCTTAGTTATAACGGACGCAAAAACCAAAACACTGATCTGCCGCTTTAGATTTGTTTATTGTTACACCAACATATAAAAGGAATAAGCGAACTAAGGTTTTTTTTTTTTTTTTTTTTTTTTTTTTTTTTTTTTTTTTCTGACGATGTCTCACTCTTCTTTCTGAACAGCGACCGATGAGACGATGACTGTCGTATTGATGCCTCCGCGAAAATTGGGGAAGTTGATTTTAAGCAAACAACCAAGAATTGATCGTTCAATCTTCAACTCCATTGACACTCCCCGGCAAAAAAGGGATCCAACCCTTTTTTCCTTCACGACCAATGCACGTCGACTTGGATGCCATTGCGAGAACCTGGGTCACACGGACAGAGCTGAAATGGAAAACAAACAGAAAAGCCAACACACCACAAGCATACCCACAGCACAATCTCACACATCGCTGACGACCTGCGCCTCCAGACAGAGACCTCCTCTTGACATCTTGCAACACAATCGCCACTTGCTAGAATGACTCTTGCAGAATGCAAAGTGACCATAGCACCAACTCATGATACTCTACGCACATCCTCTTAATTACTCACTACCAATTACCATTGAAATCGCTTGTCACTCATTCTGCCTCAGTTCTAGTAGCGGTGACGCATGCGAGCCTCAGTCGTTTACACTCTTTCTCCCCGGCGTGTCGGACCGCAGCTAACAATTATCTCCGTGTGCATTTCATTCTCAGCAATAGCCTAGCCTCCCCGGCGTATACGACCCATCTGCTGTCTCTAACATCAATCAATTCATTCATGGATGTAGAAGACAAGAAACAACTTCAGAAGTAATCACGACGAAAATTTTAACAAAATTATGCAATAAAAACAAGGCACGAAAACAACGAGTAAACACAACTGATCCAAAATCACAAATTGCGAAGACACACCACACGTATACACAAACAGTACAAATAACCTCGCGGATCATGTCTTGGTGGAATTATTTTGAAGAATTGGAGGACTTACACCAGTACGCCTACAACCCTTCTCAGGTTGACGATTGTAAGTTGTGGAATGTCCAGACACAAACAAGATTAACCAACAATTACATCAATTGGAACTCACACAACTATTTAACACAAACATATGTACAATCAACACATCAAATGTTGTGGATTCTGGCACGACAAACTACCCTTGAAGAACTGTAGGACTTACAGCAGTACGCCTACATTCCTTCTCAGGTTGATGATCCAAGTGGAAGTCGTCCGGACACAAACAGAATTACCAACAGCTAGATGACAGATGATATCAATTCAGTATATACAATATGAACATATGTACAAGATCATACACCAAGCACATTGGACTGCTCATTGATGCGCTACCCTTTGAAGAACTGTAGGACTTACAGCAGTACGCCTACAACCCTTCTCAGGTTGACGCCCTAGGTTGGAAAATCGTCGCAGAGTTCATTTGCTAACTTCCTTCTATCAGCTATATCCTCAAATCTGAACGGCAACACGCCCATGTCATTGTATCGTAGAATATAGATGACCAACAAACACACGACATATCTCATCAACCAAGTATAGAAACAGAGTAATTTACACCAAAGATAATAACATTCAAATAGTAACTTGAAACTAGAAATGCCTTTATTCGTGCAAGTCAATTTAACAATAACTCTCTCGTTTACACTTGGCTTATCCTCACTAAACTGACCATTGATATTCGTCCTTTCAAACGAACTGATACTAGCATAGTCATTGCACAAGATACTTGAGTTGATGGGTGTCTGTTTCATTGTGGATGACAGCACCAACGACGACTGATTGATATCAGTTGATGAAGTTAGCGGTGGATCAAAAGCTGTTGTTGCTCGACTTTCAGAAAGTTGTCTACCTGCAAGACCACCACCACTGCTGTCTTTTACTATCAGCTCAGGTTTAGCACTAGCATCTGATGATAGGTGGGCTACATGCTGATCAATTACACTGACGGTCTCACAAGTATGCATGCCTTCTGCAACTGCATCTGCATTTATTTCTACTTCACGTTCAAGTTGTACAGAACCTTTATTCAACTTAGCAGTAGTAGGCATTCCACTCACCTCATCATGATCAACCAAAGACAAATCTGCACTATCATGATCATTATCACGAATATTCACTTTACCGTCAAGTTCATCATTTTCAAACTCTTTAATAACAGAAGTAGACAATTTTGGTTCCTCCTCACAAATCATTAAAGGTTTTATATCTTCACTCTGACTAGTAATACCTTGTAAACTTTTGGAGTCAGAACTCCACTCTGAAGCAGTAACTCTATTCTGTGACACTCTATTCAACAACGGCTTACCAGTTGCAACTACAGACTTCTTCACAACACCGTTATCGTCACACAATTCGGAGTCAGACCTGGAGTTTACATTTAGCTTATCACTGAACTTGCTCACTGGTTCACAGTTCACTTCTGTATGCACCTCTTGCACACGTGTAAAACAAAGCCGTGTTTGTCTTGCATCTTGTAACTTATCTGTTGAGGATGTACTACGAAACCTGTTACACTCACTAGGTCTATATGCATTACTAGACATCATGGAGCCTTCTCGATATCCACCTCTCTGAGGCTTATTCGTCATCAATGATTGCGTTTTACCCTCAGACTGCTCTATTCTAGGGGTGAGATGCAATAGACTGGCAAACTTGCTCATAGATTGATTGACACTATCTTTTACCAGTTTCAGGATATCATCAAACTTTGGCTCGATACCCTCATCCTCCATACGGGAGCTCATCTTCACCCACTTCCTTTGCAGTCGAGTAGGTAGACGTCTTGCTATTACTTCTAGTATAAAACTCGAGTTGAGGTCACTCATGCGATTCATCGAAATCATTCCATTCTTGTAAATTAGCAAATTATCTAAAAACTCAGTGAGTGCCTGGGAGTCATCCTGTAATTGACCACCATTACCCTTAACAGCCTCGAATAATTTCCCTGCAATCATCGAAGGTCTTCCAAACCTTTGACGTAATATGCTCATAGCCTCGTAGTAGCCCTCTTTTGGCTTCATAAACTTACAGCACTGTATAGCTCTTGCAGCATCTCCAGTGCAATATCTCATCAAATACATTAACTTCAATTCATCATTTAATAGAAAACTACTCAACATGATCTCAAACTCCTTTACAAATTGTAAATAATCAGCCGGGTTTCCATCAAAACACCGTGGTTCAAATTTAGGGAGTTTGATGTTCCTATTATCCCTGAACGGCGAAACAGTAACATCAACCATGTCATGCTTAACATCAGACACATCGTTACAATTAACAGACAAGTCACCATGACTTACTTTCCTGTTTGCATCCAAGACACTCTGTCCCTTCTTTGACCCAGGCATTGTTGAACTTGACCCAATTCCAAAAAGTTCCAGATATTGCTTGTTCAAAGAGGACTTGACCGGCACCAGGAGAGATGAACGGCGACTATCCAAACTTTCACCAACTGTTTGAATCCGCCAGATCTGTTTCTATCGTCAGAAACTGTCAATCACGTCTCATAAACCGTTAATGCCCAGCTCTCGCTACGCTCGGGCCCACGCTGTTCTTCGAAGATTTCAGAAACGCTTAGTAATAACGGACGAAAAAACCAAAACACCGATCTGCCGCTTGAGATTTGTTTATTGTTACACCAACATATAAAAGGAATAAGCGAACTAAGGTCTGAAAACAAATATTACAATAATAAATCATAAGATTACTTCTGACGATGTTTCACTCTTCTTTCTGAACAGCGACCGATGAGACGATGACTGTCGTATTGATGCCTCCGCGAAAATTGGGGAAGTTGATTTTAAGCAAACAACCAAGAATTGATCGTTCAATCTTCAACTCCATTGACAACAGCAGAGGAGGATTCGCCTTTGTATACGGTGTACTGCGTTCTGTTTGAAAAGTAGGAATGCAACCAGTTAGTGACCCAGGACTCGGTTTGTGTCATGGAGAGCTTATTTAGCAAGGGACATCTAGGTACAGAGTCGAAAGCAGAAGTGAAGTCAAGAAACGTGCAGCGGACATATTTGGCACCTTTGTCTAATGATGAGACAATACTGTTGTGTAAGACGGTAGCAGCGTCTAAAGTACTCCTACCCTGTCTGTAGGCAAATTGCTTGGGGTCTTCGAAGCTTTTAAGGGAGGGTTCAAGTTTAAGAATTACTAGTTTTTCCATGAGCTTTAGAAACGGGGAAGTGATGGCAATAGGTCTGAACTTCACGTTCCTGCTATTGCAAGGTTTAGGGACAGGGACTATTTTAATGTCTTTCCATGGAACAGGTACAACGTTTTCGGAGAAAGAAGCATTTAGGATATTAGTTAATATATTAATAATATAATATATTAATATTAATGATACTTGCACTTACCTATTTCATTACAATTTACTGATTCACCTTAGCACTTTAATTTTTCTAAAACAGCTTTCGATCCCTTGAAAAAGTTGTAATTACTTCAATATTGATTGGTTATCATTTGCCTACAACCACGGGTCGAAAACGAAACGAAGTCGATTTTCCCGCTCAACCTGGAGGACAACTGTACAATTCAATATCTATACGACCTGGTTCAGAAAATGAGTGTATTATATGTATCAAATATTTAACAGTTGAAATATCATTAACTTGTAGACAATCTACGATTTGAGACTACATTATACTTGATCGTGCCTGTAAAATTGGCATGCATTTTCATGTAAATTTGTAAATTTATATGAAATACATTATTATTAACACTAAGTACATTAGCTTCTATATGCAGACCGTCATTGAATAAGATCACTGAAGCCTGGTGCACAAAAGAAATCTTCAATTACAGACTAAGAATTGATAAATGCAACCCTTTTAGAGGGAAGAGAGAGGCAGGCCGTGGGGCTGGAACGCTAATTTACTGTGAACAATCCATTTGTGCGAACCGGTTCAGTAACCCAATTCTGTCACAACTCAATGACGGGTTAACTTCGTTATCAGTGATGTCCTATGTGATCCATGTCTCTGTGATGGTAACTACATCTGGATTTCAAGTATCTGTCGTATTACCTAGCTCATTGCGTTTGTTCCATAGGCTGTGGGCATTCGACTAGCTAATGGTTAACTCAATTTCCTGCTTCTGCTGCCTACCCATTGAGGTTTCAGGATCATCAAACTTCGAACTTCGAAAACCCGAAAGCCATTAATTCCAAGGACTTTCGCGCCGTTTCTACACCGTTCACTTAGTTCTAGAGTGGCAGACTCTGTTTTGACGTTTAAAACGGACTTATATATCTGATTTTTTAAGAGTTTAGGGGTTACCTAGATTGGTAAACCTCTCGATTTCTGAGTCCAGTGAGACTTTGAAAAGGTTCATTGGCTGAGTCAGTGTTCTGGCTGACTTTTGTTGGTAGTAGATTATATAAGGGAGGCTTGATCAAGTTAAAGTCATGTTCAGATCTGACACTGGGATCAGAAGCTGATGGTTCTTCCAATTTTTGGAGATCGAACGGCGTGACAGAGAGGTCGATGAGCTTTGGCAAGTGAGGTATATAAGAATATGATGGTGACAGAATAAAACCCACTATGAAGTATATGAAAGTCAGGTCAAAAGATCCGGAAAAGCAAAAGCTGCTGACTGATAAAAACGGCTCACGAGTTTGTGTAGGGGCCTCAAGATCGAGCCTTAAATAGAAATAGAGCACACCAATAGATGTTAGAGGTGAAAGCCTCGTTTGTTATTTAGATTCAAACTGTCATTACTGTTATTAAGACTAAGATTTAAACACATATTTAGGTTTGCAGCAAAAAATCATGTTGTTGTCCTGAATATTGGAGGTACCGAAATTCGCAATCGGTCATCCTTCTTGAATGAGTAGCGTAAGCGTTTACAGAGTAAGCGTAAGTCACAGTCATTGAGAAAATAGTAACGTAGAAGGTTTAGAGGGAGAAGAATTTGTCTTGTTTTGCACCCGTGTATTGATAGTTGAAGTAGGGAATATGGCTAACTAATTTCCTCCGAGAACACTGGTCTGGCCTCTTAAGGTGGGTCCCGATGGCTTCACCTTTGTGTAAGAGACGAAGACGTTAACCACAGTTAATATCAGTCGAAATGGGATGCATAAGTCCAAATGCTTTATTGGCATCAACTTTTAGGTGACTATCTACAAGGTGTGCTGAAACAGAGCTACGAATAAATCTCGTTTGTCCCTTACGAAATCATGCTGAGTGATGTTCGGAAATCCGATGATGAACCCCAATATAACTAACTGCCCGGGAGAAGTCCGATTGGTGGATACAAGTAGATGAGACGAAATTATGCAGTTTATCCTTGTTTCTGGATTATCATTTATGTGTTTAAAACACAGAAGTCGGTGAGACGTAGTCACTGAGAAGATGCGCCAGACAACAATAATGAAACAACAGTATTTGAAGAAAATGGAGAGAAAATGAATAAAGGATGTCGTCTGGAAAGGAAGAAGCTATACTTGACAAGACCAAACAACATTTCAATATAGAAAAAAAAACCATTTAGACATTTAGAAAGCAGAAAGATTGAGCGAAGAGATATTTACTTTTCAATTAGATCTTCATCTCTGGCTCTACTCTAATATACAGCATTATTGTTAACAAACATATCGCCACTTGATTGGTGAACTGTTGTGTATAATAATAATAATATTTTGTTTTATTCCAGAAACAGTACTAGTGGTACAGTGTGGAATTTTCAGCACTTATCTACAATATTACATCTAATTTTATCAAACATTTAAAAGGTGTATTTAAAAAAATAAGTATAAAAAACAACAAAAAAAACAATATAGCAAAAAATGATACCAAGAAGTAGATTGGAAAATAAACAGCATAATAAATAATATCTCAGTATTTGGTAGTGGAAGCTATGATATTTTTATGCGTGGTGAACAGTAAAAATTATAATCATACTAGAAGTTATGAAATGATATTAAGAATGTTTATCGCCATGATGATCAGTTAATTTGATAGAACAACACTAAACAATCATAAAATAAACATTTCGAGTTTTTTATTGTCAGCTCTAATACGGTGTTTGTAGTGGTAGTGTGAGTAATCCGTCATAATAAAAAATTTTTAAGATGGTGATAATAGCGTTCACAACCAAGATTGTCAGTCAATATTGCCGAACAAAAAACAACCACATAACTAATATTACATGAAGGTTAATGACAGGACAATTTTTGTAATACTCATAGTGCTAAAATAGTCGGAACGAGTAGATACACAAAAGAGGGAATAGAGTAAAGTATAAAAAAGTAAGCCAATGTTATTAATTTAGGTAGCTAAGTATGTTTAAGTAGGTGTTCACTATAGAATACAAATAAGAGAGAAATAAAAGAGACAAAATTGTGTTATTCACAACAAAGCATGTCACAGGTTTTGCGCTCAACATTGTCTCTGTCACTTAGAACAACTTATTGTAATAAAAATGCTATATATTAGAATAGAACCAGAGATGAGGATCTAATTGAAAAGTAAATATTTCTTCGTTCAGTCTTTCTGTTTTCCAAACAACATTTGACGAATTTCTGTCAGAAAGGGAAGAGAGTAGGAAATAGCAACACGTTCACCATTGATTGTGATTCTTGGCCATATTCGAAAACGTTTCGAGCAACCGACTCCATCTATCTGTCGGACCCCAACCATAGAGTCGTGACACACCAACTGATGCTAGCCTAACACAAATACCCTTCATTCTGCGATGTCGCTTCATGGCTGACCACTCCACCTTTTCCATTCCCTCCCAGGGAAAGCGAACGGATGCCGGTACAGGAGCCTCTGGGTTGACATTTTTAGCACGTAATAATATAATTATGTGTATATTTCATATAAACATAAATTTACATGAAAATGCATGCAAATTTTACAGGTACGATCAAGTATGATATAATCTCCAACCGAAGATTTTCTACAAGTTAATAATGTTTCAACTGTTAAATATTTGATATATATATATATACTTGACAGCAATGTCTCGTAAACCGTTGATGCCCATTTCTTACCACGCCATTCCATGAAGCATCTCAAAAATGCTTAGTAATAACGGATGCAAAACCAAAACACCGATTGGCTGCTCGAGAATTCTTTATTGTAACTTCAATATATTGGCAAAATTAAATTAAGTTTACCTAAGGTCTATGAACAAACAATACAAAACTAAATAACAATATAATTTCAGACAGTTTGGTGTCAATGCAAATGAAGACTGAAAGATCAAATCATGATTGTTTGCTCAAAACCAACTTCCCCAATTTTCGCGGAGACATCGATGCACCAGTCATCGTCTCATCGGTCGCTGTTCAGAAAGAAGTTAGTAGCAAACCGTCAGAAGTAATATTGTGATTTATTATTGTAATATTTGTTCACAGACCTTAGTTGTAACAGTATTTATATGTTGGTGTTAGAAAAATAATTCTTGAGTCGCCAAACTGGGTTCTGGTTTTTTCGTCCGTTCTTACTAAGCGTTTCTGAAAAACTGCAAGGAACAGCGTGAGCCCAACCGTACTAACAGCTGGGCATCAACGGTTTACGAGACGTGGCTGACATATGGCCTGACTTCTTTCTGAACAGCGACCGATGTGACGATGACTGATGTATCGATGTCCCCTCGAAAATTGGGGAAGTTGATTTTGAGCAAACAGCCATGAATTGATCGTTCAATCTTCAACTCCATTGACACTCCCCGGCAAAAAAGGGATCCAACACTTTTTTCCTTCACGACCAATACACGTTGACTTGGATGCCATTGCAAGAAACTGGGTCACACGGACAGAGCTGAAATGGAAAACAAACAGAAAGGCCAACACACCACAAGCATACCCACAGCACAATCTCACACATCGCTGACGACCTGCGCCTCCAGACAGAGACCTCCTCTTGACATCTTGCAACACAATCGCCACTTGCTAGAATGACTCTCGCAGAATGCAAAGTGACCATAGCACCAACTCATGATACTCTACGCACATCCTCTTATCTACTCACTACCGATTACCACTGCAATCGCTTGTCACTCATTCTGCCTCAGTTCTAATATCGGTGATGCATGCGAGCCTCAGTCGTTTACACTCTTTCTCCCCGGCGTGTCGGACCGCAGCTAACAATTATCTCCGTGTGCATTTCATTCTCAGCAATAGCCTGGCCTCCCCGGCGTATACGACCCATCTGCTGTCTTTAACATCAATCAATTCATTCATGGATGTAGAAGACAAGAAACAACTTCAGAAGTAATCATGACGAAAATTTTAAAAAATTATGCAATATCAAAGAGATACCAAAACAACGAGTAAACACAATGAATCCAAAATCACCGATTGATAAGACACACCACACATATATACAAACTGTACAAATAACCTCGCGGATCATGTCTTGGTGGAATTCCTTTGAAGAATTACAGGACTTACACCAGTACGCCTACAACCCTTCTCAGGTTGACGATTGTAATTTGCGGAATGCCCGGACAAAAACAGAATTACCAACAATTACAATAATTTGAACTCACACAACTATTTAACACAAACATATGTACAATCAACACATCAAAGTGGTGGATTCTGCCTTGACGAACTACACTTGAAGAACTGTATACTTACAGCAGTACGCCTACATTCCTTCTCAGGTTGATGATCCAAGTGGAAGTCGTCCGGACACAAAGAGAATTACCAACAGCTAGATGATAAATGATACTAATTCAGTATTCACAATATGAACATATGTACAATATCACACACCAAGCACATTGGGCTGCTCATTGATGCGCTACCCTTTGAAGAATTGTAGGACTTACAGCAGTACGCCTACAACCCTTCTCAGGTTGACGCCCTAGGTTGGAAAATCGTCGCAGAGTTCATTTGCTGATTTCCTTCTATCAGCTATATCCTCAAATCTGAACGGCAACACGCCCATGTCACTGTATCGTAGAATATAGATGACCAACAAACACACGACATATCTCATCAACCAAGTATAGAAACAGAGTAATTTACACCAAAGATAATAACATTCAAATAGTAACTTGAAACTAGAAATGCCTTTATTCGTGCACGTCAATTTAACAATTACTCTCTCGTTTACACTTGGCTTATCCTCACTAAACTGACCATTGATATTCGTCGTTTCAAACGAACTGATACTAGCATAGTCATTGCACAAGATACTTGAGTTGATGGGTGTCTGTTTCATTGTGGATGAAAACACCAACGACGACTGATTGATATCAGTTGATGAAGTTAGCGGTGGATCAAAAGCTGTTGTTGCTCGACTTTCAGAAAGTTGTCTACCTGAAAGAGCACCACCACTGCTGTCTTTTACTATCAGCTCAGGTTTAGCACTAGCATCTGATGATAGGTGGACCACATGCTTATCACTTACACTGACGGTCTCACAAGTATGCATGCCTTCTGCAACTGCATCTGCATTTATTTCTACTTCACGTTCAAGTTGTACAGAAACTTTGTTCAACTTAGCAGTAGTAGGCATTCGACTCACCTCATCATGATCAACCAAACACAAATCTGCACTATCATGATCATTATCACGAATATTCACTTTACCGTCAAGTTCATCATTTTCAAACTCTTTAATAACAGAAGTAGACAATTTTGGTTCCTCCTCACAAATCATTAAAGGCTGTATATCTTCAATCTGACCAGTTATACTTTGTAAGCTTTTGGAGTCAGAACTGCATTCTGAAGTAGTAACTCTATTCTGTGACAATCTATTCAACAATGGCTTACCAGTTGCAACTACAGACTTCTTCACCGCACCGTTATCGTCACACAATTCGGAGTCAGGCCTGGAGTTTACATTTAGCTTATCGCTGAACTTGCCCACTGGTTAACAGTTCACCTTTGTATGCACCTCTTGCAAACGTGTAAAACACAAGCGTGTTTGTCTTGCATCCTGTAACTATTCCGTTGAGGATGTACCACGAAACCTGTTACACTCACTAGGTCTATATGCATTACTAGACATCATGGAGCCTTCTCGATATCCACCTCTCTGCGGTCTACTCGTCATCAATGATTGCATTTTGCTCTCAGACTGCTCTATTCTAGGGGTGAGATGCAATATACTGGCAAACTTGCTCATAGATTGATTGACACTATCTTTTACTAGTTTCAGGATATCATCAAGCTTTGGCTCGATACCCTCATCCTCCATACGGGAGCTTATCTTCACCCACTTCCTTTGCAGTCGAGTAGGTAGGCGTCTTGCTATTACCTCTAGTATAAAACTCGAGTTGAGGTCACTCATGCAATTCATCGAAATCAAGGTATTCTTATAATTCATAAGATTATCTAAAATCTCAGTAAGTGCCTTGGAGTCATCTTGTAGTTGACTGCCGTTACCTTTGACAGCTTCGTATACGTTCCTTACAATCATTGAAAGTCTTCCAAACCTTTGACGTAATATGCTCAGAGCCTCGTAGTAGCCCTCTTTTGGCTTCATAAACTTACAACACTGTATGGCTCTTGCAGCATCTCCAGTGCAATACCTCATCAAATACATTAACTTCAATTCATCACTTAGTAGAAAACTACTCAGCATGATCTCAAACTCCTTTACAAATTGTAAATAATCATCCGGGTTTCCATCAAATCATCGTGGTTCAAATTTAGGGAGTTTGATGTTCCTATTATCCCTGAACGGCGAAACAGTAACATCAACCATGTCATGCTTAACATCAGACACATCGTTACAATTAACAGACAAGTCACCATGACTTACTTTCCTGTTTGCATCCAAGACACTTTGTCCCTTCTTTGACCCAGGCATTGTTGAACTTGACCCCATTCCAAAAAACGTTCCAGATATTGCTTGTTCAAAGAGGACTTGACCGGCACCAAGAAAGATGAACGGCGACTATCCAAACTGTCACCAACTGTCTGAATCCGCCAGAATCTGTTTCTATCGTCAGAAACTGTCAATCACGTCACATAAACCGTTAATGCCCAGCTCTTGCTACGCTCGGGCTCACGCGGTTCCTTGAAGTTTTTCAGAAACGCTTAGTAAGAACGGATGAATAAACCAAAACATCAATTGTTGAGTCGAGGATTCTTTTTTGTTACACTGACATTTAAACACTGTTACAGCTAAGGTCTGTGAACAAATATTACAATAATTGATCACAAGATTACTTCTGATGTTTTACTGCTGACTTCTTTCTGAACAGCGACCGATGAGACGATGACTGTCGTATTGATATCTCCGCGAAAATTGGGGAAGTTGATTTTGAGCAAACAGCCATGAATTGATCTTTCAATCTTCAACTACATTGACAGCTGCTGAAAATAATACAACCTTCTGTTTTCTAGAATAATTAATAGGATTACTCGATTAGTCATTACGAATCATTATTCTTATCCATTATCTTCAACTTCTAATCTTCCAGATCATACTCTTTTGCTTTTTTATCGAATTTGTCCGCCCAACTATTTCTGATGTTGATGCTGTCGTCGACAATACATCCTAAACCTACTTGTTAATATAACTTTGGATTCAATAAATGATATTACCAAAATACTAAATGTAATGAGCTTTTATTGATTTACAGATATTTAAATATATATATATATACATTTTGCATGGATTTCGAAAGACTGTTTGACCTACTGCTTTTAACACTGAAGAACAAATAAATAATCATGTCATCTGTTGATACATATGAACACTTAGATTAGTAGTAATCATGATACAACATACTGTATATAGTTAATTTCTGATTCACATTATCATTTAATTACAATTACTTCATAATTTGTTCAGTGAGTCAGATGTCATGGATCTGACCAAATTAACTCCTGCTAGTGTTATGGGGAATGAGAAAGATGAATTTCATGGAAATAACAACAATAGAAAATTATATTCTTCACCTAAAATAAAGAATCAGCATTATTATAACCAAATTATTGAGGTTATCCCTGATAGTAATTACACAGCTACTCCTAATAATAATAATTGTTATGTCAATGAATTAAATCAAAAGGTTACAAGATTTAAGGGACATTTTCTTTTGAACAGAAAAATAAGTGAACAAACAAATGCAGGCAAACTATTTCGCCGACAAGGAAATCCTCTGTGCCACTCAAATATAAGGAATTTACGTCAGAATTTTATCTGACTCAGTGCTATGCCGCCACGTCGTTGAACGCTATATCAGGAAGTGGAGGAAATTCTGCGCAGCTGCAAAATTGTATAAAATGCAATTATGAGCTCAATAATATGTATTTCTTCCCTTTTATGCAGGAACATACCAATTATACAGACATGGATAAGTTATTATATAAATTACACATAATTTCATGTGTGATGAATTTACAGTTCGGTTGTTCTTTCTTATATTAGAGTCAGTCGGAACAGTCTGCTATAAAGTCTGTTTGTGTAGCACATAGAGAGATATAGAAATATTGTCTTAGCGTTAACAAACACCCCTGATAGCAGATGAATGTAATACAAATATCTGGGAAAAATAAAGCTTGAAGTCAATTCTCCTATATAACTTTGTTGTGAACAGCCCCCTTGGCTCAAAGTTTACTGATGTATTTATTATGTTGAGATCAGTGATATATTTATTCCATTTTTTCAGTAATACATTATTGGAAGTATATTCACAATATAAGTACAAGAGGAAGAAGCTATACATATAGCATACATTTGCAATGTCTAATAGTGACCGTAGTGGTCTAAGCATGAAAACTGTGCCATTTTCAATGAAAATATAGCTTCGTCCAAACATTGGTGTTGTTGTGTTTTTAATCAAGGCAACGAGATTTTCGGCAAGCAGCAAATATGAACAAAGAGCAAGTTTTAGCTTTAATAATGGTTTAGGTAGTGTGCATAAAGTAGAGTAGAATAGTGCGTAAATAAAAAGACTATTGTGAGCTAGGTAAGTAATATTTAGGTGAGGAATGAATTCGAAGATCTGGAAGATTTGAATCAGTAGAACAAGGAGGGTGGCGTTAGCTGATCAGTAGATATGGTGGGGGTCACTAAGGTGAATCGCCCCATTCTGCAGGAACAGCAATATACAATTTGAAGGCTCGAGATATTTCTGATTTTTATGAGGGCTTAGATCTTTATCTTGAAAAACATAATAATGAACGCCTAAACAGATCATGCTTCTACCTTTAAATATATACCATTCACTCAGCCTATTGTTGAGATGCGACCATGTGGGCTCTGCACAGATTTATGGGGCATCTTATAAACTAACTTACTGTCCATTGTCGGATCTTTAAATACCAATTCACAACGTCTTATCTCATTCATTTTCTAATAACGTCTTTGCTTGATCCTCATTATATTCCATTAGACCTAACATTTTATAGCTTTTTATGAGTTTGATTCGACTTATTCTATTCCTATTCTCTGTAGGGTACGGTTGTGCACCAAATGCACAAAAAGGCATAAAATAAAAAAAACCGACATAAGGAAAAAAGTATTAAAACCAAAAGTGGACATCATGATAGTGCAAACTGTACAGGAAGCATTATACATTGCAAATGAACGTTGTCGGCCTAGGGAGTTTCCTTTATTAATGCATTTATTAGTGATACTTGCACTTACCCATTTCATTACACTTTATTGATTCACCTTAGCACTTTTACTTTTATAAAAACAGCTTTTAATCCCTTGTAAACGTTGTACTTACCTCAATATTGGTTGGTTATCGTATGCCGACAACCACGGGATGAAAACGAAACGAAGTCGATTTTCCCGCTCAACCTGGAGGACAATTGTACAATTCAATAACTATACAGCCTAGTTCAGACAATGAGTGTATTTATATATATATCAAATATTTAACTGTTGAAACATAATTAACTTGTAGACAATCTACGATTTGATATTATATCATACTTGATCGTGCCTGTAAAAATGGCATGCATTTTCATGTAAATTTATATGTTTATATGAGAATATACGTTATTATTATTAAGCTGACCTGTAAGATGTCTCACGAATTTGTGTCGGGCCCAACGGAGTAGCATCTTGACAATAAGCTGAACAGGCTTGTAGATGGTAGGAGCAAAAGCATTTTTAAAAATTTATAATTTAGATCTGTGCAACCCTTATTTTTTTCCTTAAGTGTCCAGACTAATGTTTAATCCTCGAGCTGTCAAAAGATTCACGTTGCCGTCCTACAAATCGGAGCGATTCACATTTGTGACCACTACCATATCTGCTTATCAGCATGCGCCACCCTTCTCTCCTTTTTTGATGTTAAGCTCTGAGATTTTTTGGCAGTAACTATAGTTGCGACACTGCACTGCTTTGGGCCCGTCTTAATCACACAGTATGCTGTACATTGATAGCTTTCATGACAAGCGCTTCCCATCGGGTCACCAGATACGTCGACACCTGAGGACATTCTTAGCATTATCACCTTCATACATGCATATATGTGTATAGGTATTTGTTGCAAACGACTATGCGATTGCGTTTACTTTAGGAAGTATAAAGTACAGAAGTAGCTAGTGGTACAGCAAATAAGTTATAGTATATTTAGCACAGTAAAATGTGTGGTGGAAGAATTACTGATAAAATTATGTATAATAGTCCTGAAGAAAACGGCTGGATAACAGAGCTAGTTATGCTAAATTTTCCTGACCAACTGTCAAGGAACTAATCCCTAAGTTCCTATTGATACGAAGACGCTCAAGACCGATAAAAACTATGTACTTTCTTCGACATTTACCCCAAAACACCAGTATTATAAGAAGGAAGTTATATTGTTTAGCAGTTAAAGCGTAGAACAGTAAAAAAATTTCATTCATTTTGATCTTCGCCGCCGAACTTGTACACGATTGAACCATTTGCGTTTTCCAGTTGCCCAAAAATGGCTACCAGTTGCAAAAACAAGCGTTCAATGTTCACCTTCATTTACACCAATTTTCATAAGGCATGAGTCAGACGTCGCAATGTAACCTTACAACTTGCGTTATTAGATAAAAGATGCTACGAAATGTTATAAAATTATACATCTTAGAAAATTATATAAGAAAAGGTAGTTATTGACTGAGCAAATGCATTTTGACACAAAAATAGCAGTGTACTATTAACTGTACATACATGAAATATATTAAAAGTCGTGGTTGCTAATATAACTGTTTCTAGAATTACTTATGCTAACAAAACCTGTTGAAGATTATAGAAAATAGAAAACCAGTAAATCAGTTAAACGTTCGCGTAAGTGACTAAACTGAAGACTGGACGGGCTCTCAATTACCATTCTACCAACACTTTTGGTCTTTTAGACGAGGTTGGGCAGACATGTTAAAGTATCCTTCCAGGCTTCGTTTGAACCCAACGAGGTTTTCACAATATCTAATTTCAGATGACAGTTGGTTCCAGGAGTGTAATTTTTAGTGGTGAAAAAGTTTGACTCCATTATAGATAAGATTTATACTTATAGTGAAAAGTTTGCCCTAATAGATTTTCTGTGGGTAGCCACCGTGGTATGATATTTGCACATATTATGGATGAGTTACTGTAACAATGTTTCTTAATGACTTTGAAGAATAGAAATAAGTTGCACTTCACTCTCCTTAACCACAGGGGTTCTAATTTCAGACGTATACACCTGTCAACATATCCCACTTGTTGGTCAAACCCTATCATGCGTCTCGTGGGGGAATCTCTGGATACTTCCTGCTTTTCTCGGTCTGCAGACCTTAGGCTGCCAAAAAGAAGAATTTTTGGTCGAATGCGTGTCTTACGTATGGCCAGTCTTGGTTCTTGGGTGTAGAAGTTGCGCAGTATAAAAGCCAGTGAGCCGTTTACGGTCAGGTACTACCTTATTTGCATGATCGGAAAACGTCAAATCTGAGTATGTTGTGCCGAGATCTGTTTAGTTTTGAGAGGAGCTTACCGTACATTTGTGGACACACTCTCGGTTTTCAGCGTCCAAAGTGGGCTTTGGTGAAGATGGCTGGCGGTTGATTTTGACCAATTGCTCTCTTTCTGTGAGGAAAGAATTTATCCACTTGGGAAGCTTTCCAGTTATTCCGTAGGACTGAAATTTTGTTAGGAGTCTGATATGTGGGACTTCATCAGAGGTTTTGTTAACGTCAAGAGATTATGTTGTTACTGAACTCCCATCCTCTATACTTTGCGTAATGTGGCCAAGGTAATCCAAGAGTCAAGTAATGTACGACCTTCTACCCATGAAGCCTTTTTGGGATGGGGATAGTAGTTGAGAGTATTTACTATCTTTTCCACTACGCGTGAAACTACAGATGTGATTATTTATTTTTTGATAACAGCTTGATTCCACACTGTATTTTTGGTACAAGTATGGAATTTTCAGCATGGATATCGGTAGCCAAAATTTTGCAGGCCGACCATAGATATCAGGTGTGTGTCGGCGGGGAATCGAACCTCGGACCATGTGCATGGTCGGCGAGAGTCCTAACCACTGTGCCACCGACACATTGGTAGTTTTTGATATCAGCTGTAGGCCTGTACAATATAAGTCCTCTTCAAGCGGGTTGGGCATGTCCCATGGCCTAGTGAAATAGAGTATAACTTGAGTAGGAGTAGACTCATGCCATTACCACCGTTTCTCAGCAGAATGGAAGATATACCATCTGAACCAAGAGTGTTACCAAGCTTAAGATTTGCGGCAGCTTAGTCTGTCTCTTGTATGGTGAAAAGTATGTCACTCTGACACTCATCTGCTACGTTTTACTTGGGAAATACACCACCACATCATTCTCTTAGCTGTATAATCTCGCAAAGTGATTGCTACACATTTCACATATCACCTCGGTATTCTCGTAAACAATACCGTCTAAGCATATTATTCCACTGTTGAAAAGTTTAGCTATTTCTCCTAAATATGCGGTGGCTGAATGGCCGCATTTCTTTGTTTCTGAGGCTTATATTTTTCAGCTCATGAATTCAACCGAGAAGAGACTTAACACAAATTAATGGTGATAAGTCATGAAATTTGTGATATTTTATTGAGTGTTTTCGTAGACTTCTCCTTAACTATGTTGGAATATAACCGCTTTGGGGGAATTTGAGGCAGAGAATCTTCTCAGCTGCAATAACATCATGAATCGAGTTAAGTATTGTGATCGTGCCTGTAAAACTGGCATGCTTTTTCATGCAAATTTATATGTTTAAATGAAATATATGTTATTATTATTAAGACTTGTCTCTTAGTACTCGCTCGAAAAGCACGAATCCCAGTTTTAGCACCTATTTAGGTGCTGATACAAGTCCCTGTGAGTATATGTGTACAATCCCATGGGTGTTTGGCCAGCTGTATCTCTGCATTATGTTCTAGGAAAGATGTTAAAAGAACGCACTACTACTTTAAGGTCACTAATTGCAAATCCATGTGACACGTTCTGTGGATGGTGTTATGTTGTTCGTGAGAATAAGGACTGGAATATTTGTGGATCCAGTGGGTGAATTTATGTGTCGTGTCCACCTGTGGCGTTAGAATAAGAGGGATTATCATAACTTTTTGGTCCTCGGAGTAAAGGCCATGACACCTCTAGCATGTTGAAATCACCTCCAGTAATTTTATAACTGAAGGGAATATTGGCCGTAGCATTAAAAATGTTTTTCAGCCCATTATCATGCTCCATGCTGGATGAAGCAGGTCGGTACACGCAACCCATAAGTATAGGTTTGCTTCCGACAACTTTCATTTTGATCCAGATCGAGTCCTCACAGAAGACTACTAATTAAGTTGGAAAGTCTTGGTATGAAAGGCGGCCTACTAAACTGCGTCAAGGAATTCCTTATAGATGGAAGGTAGAGGGTTAAGATCAACCTGAAGCTTTCCTCTTGGATAGCAGTGCGTAGCGGAGTACCTCAAGGCACGGTACTCGAGACTGCCATATTAATTTGATATGTCAATGCGTTTTCTGTTTTCACGGATTCGCTAATGGTCTTATATGCAGATTACCTAAAAATTTGCGGAGTGCTGAAGAGCAACGGTGGTACGCTCATGTTGCAGGAAGACGTCAACAAATTGTCAGAGTGGTTCAGATAATTGATGCTCCCGATCAACGTAGCGAAATGTGTAGCCATGAGCATCTGACACGTAAGCATCAGCTCCTCCGAGCTAGAGGGGATGAAACTTCAGTCATATCTGACTCATCCGGGTTTCAGTGACATTGTTAGGCACGACTTAAATACCACAGTTTATTCTCGCACTGTGGCTCCACGTAGTTTCAGATCCTTACGGGTAATTTGCAGAGACTACTAGAATCACCAGAGATACGTTCACCTTCTTATATATACGTCTTTACCACATCAGAATGTGGTAAAATCGGAAAATTGTATGCAGACAGCCAGTCTTTTGGTTATAGGGGACCCACATATTCTAGAAAGACTTCCGAGTAAAGCAACGCGTATGATTCGTGGCCTGACTAATTCTTCACACAAGGAAATACCGGACAGGCTGAATCTTATCCCCCTATCATACCGTAGGCAGAGAGGAGATTTAATCACAATGTTTAATATTTTAATGAATGACCACTGACCTGACCTATTCTCTCTATTCATTTTCACCTGGTCGGAACACTCTAGAGGATATAGCAAGAGAGTTCAGGAGCCAAGGAGAAACCATATTGTTGTGGAGTTCTGGTTCTCACACTGAGCCACAAACTCCTGAAACCGACTCCCCGAAGAAGTGGTGCCTTCAATCTCAATTGATTCATTCAAGAAAGATAGGGACAAGCACAGAAATTTACAAGAAAGCGATTAACATAATCTGTCAGCCACGTCTCATAAACAGTTAATGCCTAGCTCTTGCTACGCTCGGGCCCACGCTGTTCCTTTCAGTTTTCAGAAACGCTCAGTTATAACGGACGAAAAAACCAAAACACTGATTGGCCGCTTGAGAATTCTTTATTGTTACACCAACATATAAAAATAATAATTGAACTAAGGTCTGTGAACAAATATTACAATAATAAATCACAAGATTACTTCTGATGGTTTGCTACTGACTTCCAATATCCAATATCCTGATTACGAGCTAGTATAAACCAGTGATTTCTTTGAGCTCGCTTCTTGATTGTGAGGTAGAGGTTCCAGATCTTCGGTGAGCTTCTGCGTAGTAAGTCCCGACACTCGACTGCTTTAGCTCTGGTAGACTCCAGGAGGAGTGGTGCGGGGATTGGTCGAGATGTGGTTTGTAGTATGCAGTATGTTAGGACTGTATTGCTGCCGTGAATGGAGTTTGACCTAACTCCCGTTGGTCATTCGGTGTAGTCATAAAAGCAGAATAGTAATAATAATAATAAAATAATAGGTTGTAGTGTAGATAATATAGGTTGAGATAAGTGGAATAATAAAGGTGACCTAAGGAAAAGATAGAGTGAGAGAAGGCAGAATAGGTCGTGGGGATTTAGTTTGTACGCTTATTCATTGACAGTGGTTTCAAATTTTATGAGGATAAGCCATTGAGACACAAACCTTGCATTTCTGCATGATTGTCTAGCTTCCGCTTAAAAATCTCCAGAGATGGCGCTGTAGTCACGGCCGCCGGTAAAGCGTTCCAGAGACGGCAAACACGAAGCGAAAAGAAATGTGATCGCACTCGAGTCTTTGGTCTCTGGTGTGCTATCCTTAGCGGGTTACCTCGTGGAAGCCTATAATCGCTTAATGGCAGGATGCTTTTATTTGGGTGGGCCTGGTCATTTAGGATCTTGTAGACGGTGATGAGGTCTCCCCTGTGCCTACGGTAACTAAGTGTGAAAAGACCTAATTTCTTTAGTCTTTCCTCATATGATTTGTTGCGGAGGCCGATCACCCATTTTGTCGCTCGTCTCTGGACACTTTCTAGAATGTTAGCATCCCTTTTGAGTAGCGGAGGTGCAATGATATTATGCACCTCAAGGTGTGGCCTCACATATGCCTTGTATAGCCTTAAGAACAGTTCGGGAGTGAGAGCTCCCAGCTGCCTGTGCATAAAGTGTAATGTTGCGTAGGCTTTGGCGACGTCCCTCGAGTAATTTCCACTGGTGTCTAGCTTTTCTGTTAGAATAAGACCTAGATCACGCTCTGATGGAACACAACTCAAGTTCTGGCCACCAAGGGTGTAATTTACACTCTGTGACCTGCCGGAATGAAGCTGCACTACTTTGCACTTCTTTAGATTGAAAGGCATTCCGTTAGCCAAAGCCCAATTTCCCAGAGTTTGCAGGTCAGCCTGCAATCTATCTGAGTCTTCCGATGAGTTTATTGCTCTCCAAATCTTTACGTCGTCAGCGTAAAGAAGCGCAGAGCAGTTTAGTTGGGGGGGCAGGTCATTGATAAAAATCAAAAACATCAACGGCCCTAGGATAGAACCCTGAGGAACCCCTGATGCCGAGGTGTGCCAGGATGATCGGATGCGGTTGACTTTGGTGCAGAATTCTCTCTCGCCTAAGTAATCTTTCAGCCATGCGAGAAGTGCTCCAGAAACTCCCGCCTTGCCTATTTTGTGAAGGAGCAGACCATGGTGAACTGTGTCGAATGCTTTCGCAAAGTCGAGAAAGATCACGTGGGCTGGTACCTTTTTGTCCCAGGATAGTGTCCAATCGTTCCAGGCTAGTAGAAGATTCGTCACGCAGGATCTTCCCCTCCTGAAACCGTGCTGTGCTTCGTGAAGAAGGTTAGTCCCATCGAAGTATTTTCTCATGTGGTCGTCAATGAGACTTTCCAATATCTTCGATACCACTGGAAGTAGAGCAACTGGTCTGTAACTGGTCACATTCTGCCGGTCACCACCCTTGAAGATAGGGGATAGGATTGCACGTTTCCATTCACATGGAAGTTTCCCTACATCAAGGGAGTGTTGGAACAGATCACTTAGGGGTTGACAGAGACTTTCTGAACACTGCTTCAGGACAGATGGTCTGATGCCATCACAACCTGGAGACTTTCCCGAAGCCAACCTTCCCAATTTTGCAAGTACCATAGCCGGGGTAATTTGAAATGTCCCCAGCAGGTTTTCGTGTGTTGGTTTTGCGATGTAATCTGGATGTTCTGTAGGGGTAATATCCTCGTTACTATTTAGTTGCCTGTGAAAGGCTAGGCTGAATGTCTCTGCCATTTCAAGACTAGTAAGAGATTTCCCATCAGAACCCACTAGATTGCATGCTCCCTGGTTGGTCGGTTTTCTTTCGGCCATAAACCTGTATAGGCTTTTGGGGTTCACGAGAAGCTTATTGGCGAGGTCTCCCTGAAATGTCCTTCTATCGCTCCGGACTCGTATGTTACATCGATTCCTGAGTTCAAGGTACACTTCATATTCGGGTTGACTCTCGCGAACCAGGCTTTTCGCTTTGCCTGCAGAAGGCGTTGTGTCCCCTTTTCAGCCATGATCGTTGCTTCCTAGCTTTTGGTGAGACTAAAGGAACAGTGTCTGAGACCGCCTGGTGAATGATCTCCTTTACCACTCTCCAGTGTTCTTCTACTGTTAGCTCTGTCCATTTTTTAGGCCAGTTTGCTTCAGACAGAAGTCTTCGCATTTTGGTGTAGTTGGCTTTGTTATAACACAGATAGGGCTGTGTATTGTCCCACTGTAAGCGCTCGCGGAGGACTATGTCGAATACTATGACCGCGTGGTCACTACTACCTATGGGAGTCGTGATCTGAACGTTTTCCACTAGTAGCTGGTCACTAGTGAGCACGTAATCCAGTCTAGAAGACTTCCCATCAGGGCCCCATCTAGTATCCATCTTGACATTTTCAGTGAATCCAGCCTTCCTGATGGTATGCAGCAGATTTCGATCAAATCTATCATGGGCTTTTCCCGACACCAAGTTAAGAGATGGGGCATTGAAGTCACCAGCTATGACAATTTGATCATAACCCATGTCTTGAGTTGCTGAGATTGTATTTAGCAGTACCTGGTTGTGGTCTGCTCCACATGAAGGTGATCGATAAATGCTGCCCACTAGATATTTGCAGTACCCAACGGTGAAGTGGCACCATATGGAGTCAGGGAGCTCTGTGAGGGGAGGGTCCATCGCGTGAACACATCTGAGCTGTTTGTCGACGTATATGGCGACTCCACCTCCTTCTTTCAGGTCCCTATCTCGCCTGACTAGGACCATATCATTTATACTGACTTCGCTGTCTGCCACCGTAGGGGTTAGCCAGGTTTCCGTCAGTATTATGATTTTGGAGTTCAGTTGTGATTGTAGGTGTCTAAGTTCAGCTATTTTGCCTCTTAGCCCTCTCACATTACTATACAGGCAACTGGTAGTCAGTCTCACCACTTCCCCGTATTGGGGGGTAGTTGACTTGATATTGGCTATCGGTTGAGGAGTTATCCTACGAACTAGTTGGCCGATTCCCCAGGAACCGGCCTGTTGGCGTTTTTTTCTTCTAGTTCAGTTGGAGCACTCGGATGACACTGGCTATCATCGTCCGTGCTGCACCGCTGTAGTGTGACTAGGGGTTGAGGATTTTCTTTTACTACGCTTTGTTCTCTCCTTTGAGTGCGAGGCCGGCTCTCGCAGCAGCGAATGTGTTTGCTGACCTTGTCCTTGGTCTCGTACCATCTATGGAGAGCGGTATTCAACTGGTCTTGGGAGCTGAACTTGACAGCTAACAGACGTGGCGAGTTAATTGACATAAGATGAGTGGGTCGAGGCAGTCTATAAATAGAGACAGCCCCTGAACTTCCCAGGGCCATCTGGGATGCTAACCATCTCCATTGTTGTACATCATGACAATGCTTTTCGCAGGCGTTCCCAGTTACCAGTTCGGGAATGCCATGCACAACCATGGAGGCAGAAGGAATGAGCTCTGGCGACTCCCTCGCCATTTGTCTTTCCTTCCACGGCCTGTCTGGCTTAACACGTATGTTACAGGCCCTCCCTATAGAAAGGACTTGAGAAGCCAGTAACACTTTTTCAACATCCTCGGTAGAGCCCAATGTTACCCTCAGTGGGGATGGTTTGCCTTCAGGTGCAGCAGTGCCCCTATACAATCTGCATAGATTTACTGGTTGGATGTCCAAACCCAGTGTGCTACTCAAGATGGACCACTGTTCCTGATCAAATAGGGCCCTATCTTTCAGCAGACTACTGCTACAGTCTGGTACATTAAAGAGGATTACACAATTTGATCTGCTAACCGTGGGCTTGGGCTCGGTCCTCGCACGTTTGTGATCACCTTTAAGACCGTTTTGGTTTGACTGGTGCGACTGGGTATTTTTATGTGTCTCAGTGCTATAGCCAGCATTACTGATAGACGGTTGGGGTCTTTTTCCAACGACGGAAACCCGTGGTTCTCCAGCCTCTGTGTCTGGAGCGGTTATGGCAAGAGTTACAAGTTTAACCGGTGAGGATTTTGGTATCCCCGGTTTACGATTACGACTGATTAATATCAGTTGATGAAGTTAGCGGTGGATCAAAAGCTGTTGTTGCTCGACTTTCAGAAAGTTGTCTACCTGAAAGAGCACCACCACTGCTGTCTTTTACTATCAGCTCAGGTTTAGCACTAGCATCTGATGATAGGTGGACCACATGCTTATCACTTACACTGACGGTCTCACAAGTATGCATGCCTTCTGCAACTGCATCTGCATTTATTTCTACTTCACGTTCAAGTTGTACAGAAACTTTGTTCAACTTAGCAGTAGTAGGCATTCGACTCACCTCATCATGATCAACCAAACACAAATCTGCACTATCATGATCATTATCACGAATATTCACTTTACCGTCAAGTTCATCATTTTCAAACTCTTTAATAACAGAAGTAGACAATTTTGGTTCCTCCTCACAAATCATTAAAGGCTGTATATCTTCAATCTGACCAGTTATACTTTGTAAGCTTTTGGAGTCAGAACTGCATTCTGAAGCAGTAACTCTATTCTGTGACACTCTATTCAACAATGGCTTACCAGTTGCAACTACAGACTTCTTCACCGCACCGTTATCGTCACACAATTCGGAGTCAGGCCTGGAGTTTACATTTAGCTTATCGCTGAACTTGCCCACTGGTTAACAGTTCACCTTTGTATGCACCTCTTGCAAACGTGTAAAACACAAGCGTGTTTGTCTTGCATCCTGTAACTATTCCGTTGAGGATGTACCACGAAACCTGTTACACTCACTAGGTCTATATGCATTACTAGACATTATGGAGCCTTCTCGATATCCACCTCTCTGCGGTCTACTCGTCATCAATGATTGCATTTTGCTCTCAGACTGCTCTATTCTAGGGGTGAGATGCAATATACTGGCAAACTTGCTCATAGATTGATTGACACTATCTTTTACTAGTTTCAGGATATCATCAAGCTTTGGCTCGATACCCTCATCCTCCATACGGGAGCTTATCTTCACCCACTTCCTTTGCAGTCGAGTAGGTAGGCGTCTTGCTATTACCTCTAGTATAAAACTCGAGTTGAGGTCACTCATGCGATTCATCGAAATCATTCCATTCTTGTAAATTAGCAAATTATCTAAAAACTCAGTGGGTGCCTTGGAGTCATCCTGTAATTGACCACCATTACCCTTAACAGCCTCGAATAATTTCCCTGCAATCATCGAAGGTCTTCCAAACCTTTGACGTAATATGCTCAGAGCCTCGTAGTAGCCCTCTTTTGGCTTCATAAACTTACAACACTGTATGGCTCTTGCAGCATCTCCAGTGCAATACCTCATCAAATACATTAACTTCAATTCATCACTTAGTAGAAAACTACTCAGCATGATCTCAAACTCCTTTACAAATTGTAAATAATCATCCGGGTTTCCATCAAATCATCGTGGTTCAAATTTAGGGAGTTTGATGTTCCTATTATCCCTGAACGGCGAAACAGTAACATCAACCATGTCATGCTTAACATCAGACACATCGTTACAATTAACAGACAAGTCACCATGACTTACTTTCCTGTTTGCATCCAAAACACTCTGTCCCTTCTTTGACCCAGGCATTGTTGAACTTGACCCCATTCCAAAAAACGTTCCAGATATTGCTTGTTCAAAGAGGACTTGACCGGCACCAGGAAAGATGAACGGTGACTATCCAAACTGTCACCAACTGTCTGAATCCGCCAGAATCTGTTTCAACCGTCAGAAACTGTCAGCCACGTCTCGTAAACCGTTGATGCCCAGCTCTTGCTACGCTCGGGCTCACGCGGTTCCTTGAAGTTTTTCAGAAACGCTTAGTAAGAACGGACGAAAAAACCAAAACACTGATTGGCCGCTTGAGAATTCTTTATTGTTACACCAACATATAAAAATAATAATTGAACTAAGGTCTGTGAACAAATATTACAATAATAAATCACAAGATTACTTCTGATGGTTTGCTGCTGACTTCTTTCTGAACAGCGACCGATGAGACGATGACTGTCGTATTGATATCTCCGCGAAAATTGGGGAAGTTGGTTTTGAGCAAACAGCCATGAATTGATCTTTCAATCTTCAACTCCATTGACATAAGCTCTAAGCCTTATATCACCAATTAGTAAATTAGAATCTTTTATACACTTGCCAAAAGACGTGGCAGCACTTGTATAATTTAACTCAAATTCTTTCATCAGATGCCTTGGAGAATTCCTAATCAAAAATAATAATAAGTCTCAACTCCCAATATTCATTAACTATTATTTCTTTGTTTATAATTGTGTTACATTGTTTTGCGAAAGTAAAGGTTTTCGAAATAGCGGTTATTCAGTTTAAAGCCGTGAGATGGCATCGCCTGTCAGAGATTATGGTGAGAATACTATCAGAATTATTATTGTGATTTATTGTTATAACATTTATTCTTAGACCTTGTGTATAATAACCTTATTGTTGGTTACATATTGGCGTAAGAATAAAGGATTCTCGAGTCGCCAATCTATGTTCTGGTTTTTCGCGTTGGTTATTTTGCATTGTTTCTGAAAGCCTTCTGTCAATGTAGTTGAAGATTGAAAGATCAATTCATGGCTGTTTGCTCAAAACCAACTTCCCCAATTTTCGCGGAGACATCAATACGACAGTCATCGTCTCATCTGTCGCTGTTCAGAAAGAAGTCAGCAGCAAACCATCAGAAGTAATCTTGTGATTTATTATTGTAATATTTGTTCACAGACCTTAGTTCAATTATTATTTTTATATGTTGGTGTAACAATAAAGAATTCTCAAGCGGCCAATCAGTGTTTTGGTTTTTTCGTCCGTTCTTACTAAGCGTTTCTGAGAAGCTTCGAGGAACAGCGTGAGTCCCAGCGTAGCAAGAGCTGGGCATTAACGGTTTACGAGACGAGGCTGACACCTTCCAAGAACATAGTGAGGTCCAATGTAGTAAAACCAGGACATTGACACACGTCGTTTCAGATCCTTGTGGGCAATTCTCAGTGCCTTTACTGGAATCACCAGAAATATGTTCGACTTTTTATATACCTATCTAATGAGGTCAAGGCTGGAAAACTCTATCCAGGCAACCAATCCTTGTCTTCTAGAGGACTCACAGATTCTAGAAAGGGCTCAAATGAAGGCAATACGTATGGTTCTCGGCATGATGAACTTACCATACGAGGAAAGACCAGACAGTTTAAACCTCTTCTCCCTATGCCACGATGGGTGGAGAGGAGATTTGATCACAGA
Source organism: Trichobilharzia regenti (assembly GCA_944472135.2). Taxonomy (NCBI): domain Eukaryota; kingdom Metazoa; phylum Platyhelminthes; class Trematoda; order Strigeidida; family Schistosomatidae; genus Trichobilharzia; species Trichobilharzia regenti. The sequence continues at coordinate 87,326,469 of OX235270.1, read as the reverse complement.
CCTGACACATTCTCCCTTTTCCTTCCCAACAAGGCGCAACATCTTAGAGGATAAAGCATGAGGGTTCAAAAGCCAAGAAGAATTCATACTGCTGTTGAATAGTGGTTCTCACGCCAAGTCACAAACCCTTGGAACTGACTTCCAGAAGAAGTGGTGTTTGCAACCTCAACTGATTCACTCATAAGGGTTTAGACAACCACAGAAATTTACTAGAAAACGATTGACATAGGCTCTGAGGATTCTGTCCTTAACCAATAAATCTGAAATCTGATCCCTCCCTCTCCCCCTTTTTCTTCTTCACTCTTCGCTTGTGGTTGTTGATGTTGTGCACTACAGAGGCACACCAGAGCAGTCAATATCCAGGCAAACATGTAAAGAAGTATTAACGAATTAGGAACCGGTGGGTTTTGGATTAATTTCGGTCGGGAACTAGAATGACCGCGAACCAATCTATACACAATGTCGAACGAATTATGAAGGAGCAGAATATTACTATCGAATGAGTCAGTGGGATTCCAAATGCAGCTGTCAGCATATTTTCCTTATTACTTAGATATCCAGGTTTATCGGCGCTGTATCGGTAGTGATTTAGATTTGCCAACATGTGGATGAACATCCAGATGTGTAAGACATCTTGTTTACAGTAAGGATTTAGTTAATTTATTTTGTGTGGGGTTTGAATATTCTACGATTTTGATATATTCCGCAAAGTATCGCCGTGATCATGGTAAGTATGCATATGCTTTAAATGCATTACTTCGTTGGCTCCTACCTCCCCATTCCTACGTCTGTTTTTGTTTCACTCTTTGCATCAGGTAGACATTCAACTGACTCTTATTTGGCTGCATGCTTTCGTCATGATTGCCCCCTTTTGCCTGAAATTACAAATAGAGGCAAAACAAAATGTCTATTCATTTTCATGTAAATTTATGTTTATATGAGAATAAAAAATTATTATTAAGTTCATATGTTAAATGTTCCCATGATTTCTGAGGGGGTGAGTATAAACGTTATCGTGAAATATATTCTGGTTCACGCCTATAGAGGCGTCATCGTTCAGTTTTGTGAAAATAGATTATATTTGACTAGTTTTAGGCTTCTGTCGCCGAAGAAAGCAATATTTTCCTGTATTGTGCTCGTATTATTTGGTAAAATTGTCTTGATATCCCAGACGATATATTTCAAAACAGTCATCTTTTATAGGACATTTCGCATAGAAAGACTATTTTTGCCTTTTAGAGCCTTAAAGCTTCGTTATTTGCGAGTTGTTTCAAATCTTAGGGTTGTAAATTGACTACAGGCAATGGTTGTTGTCATGGCAGTTATTCTATGAGAATCGGGCATTTGAAAGATAAATAGCCAACGGACATAAGTTAGATGTACGTTTTGAGGATGTGAAACACTTTTATTATCATCCGTGATAAATGAAATTTTCCGTAACACATCGAAGAGATCATGCAATGATTGAGACTAGCTGCTGAATTTCATGGTGGTTATATCCATTTCCATGAAGTACCTAGTTAAAATTGCTGAGGCGAAGATGTGTTACTAGTTTACATTGTCACATGGAATTTCGGCAGACAGTAATTGCTCAGTGCACAACTTGGCATCAGATTATGTTGATATAAGTGTGCATTGGGGCAAGGAGAATAGTGTAGATGGTCCATCAAAAATGTCAGACTACTCAAAGCTATTATCAGTCTTCTGTCGAAATGTAGGTAGCAGCTGTGTCTTGCAGCTGTTACACCTGTTACTGAAGTTATATCAGTCTTGATAATAAATCGTTTTCAGATCACTAAGATATTCTGAGGTCGTTAATGAAATACTTGTGGCTATGAAGGATATGGAAGGTGCACTTATGGCTCATATCTTTAAAGCATTTGTTATTAAACAAGTAACCCGTAGGGATTTTATGATGTTCAGGTTACAATGCTTGAGTGTATGTAGTGACTGCATGCTATTTTACGTGAAGCGTCAGTTGGTGAAAATGAAGATAGCATAAAGTATGCTGTAAGTTCATTATCAATATTTCAAAGTGTTAACAAGAAACTGGGTCAAAGACAAAAATGCCGAACAGCTAGAAAATATTACTGCAGTATCGATGATTATTACCTTTTACGTTTGTAAATCATCTTTCCAAAGTTCAAAATGACGCCAAAACATCAATGCTACCCCATAGAAATTCATGAAAGAAACAACATGTAAGGTTGTCTTACGAATTCTAAGCTTGCAGATTGTTCAATATACCTATCACTGAAATATCACTTATCTACTTCACAAGTCATTTTATTTATGTACCACTACACTCCATTTTATGTTAACTGGATAGACCTTTATTGAAGCTGAGACTTACTCTTTGTGCCTGTTTGTTGCTTGGTCAAAGTGTGGTTGTCTTGATTAGAAACACAACAACATCAATGTTTGAACAAAGCTGTATTTTCATCCAAAACGTTATAGATTTAATGATAAGACCAATACGGTTAGCATCAAACATTGCAAATGTATACTAATATTCCAAGGCCTCTATAGCCTATTGCCGTATATATCTTGTAGGTGAACTTGCAATGACGCATTATCGATAATTGTATTTTATGCCATTTTGCAGTTTCTTAGGACGTTGTTCTCCCACTGAAATAGCTTCTAATTATTTGAGGGCATAGTACTTACCCAAATATACAGTGTTCATTGTGAAGAGTTTACGGTTTAACATTTATGATAACCTGTTTAATTGCTTGTACAATAATTGAACAATTTAATTATATATATATATCAAATATTTAACTGTTGAAACATTATTAACTTGTAGACAATTTAAGATTTGACATTATACCATACTCGATTGTGCCTGTAAAAATGGCATGCATTTTCATGTAAATTTATGTTTATATGAAAATAAAAATTATTATTATAAATTATCATAAACTTTAGAAAAAGAATTAATTTGGGATACTTCACGATTGCAATTTTGATAATTATTATTATTATTGTATCCTTTAGTTCCTAGAGGAACATAGGGCTTCAGCTGCGCACCTCCATTGACTTCGGTTTTCTGACAACTTTTTCACCCTGCTCCAGGTCTGTCCACATGCTTTCATCTCCTCCTCGCATGACCTCCTCCAAGTCACCCTTGGACGACCAACTCGCCGCCTCCCTTTCGGGTTCCACTCGAGGGCTTGTCTAGTGATGTCACTTGATGGTTTCCTCAGCGTATGGCCAATCCATCTCCATTTCTTTCTGCCTATTTGTTTCACAATCGGTTCCTGATTGGTTCGCTCCCAGAGATCCCTGTTGCTGATCTTTTCTGGCCATCTGATCTTGAGTATTGAGCGGAGACAGTTGTTAATGAAGGTTTGAAGTTTGTTTGAGATGCTCTTTATGACTCGCCAAGTCTCTGATCCGTATAGTAGCACTGACTTCACATTGGAGTTGAAAATCCGGATCTTATTTTTGATGCTGAGTGCTGTTGACCTCCACACAGATTTGAGAGTAATGAAAGCTTGTCTTGCTTTTCCGATTCTGGCTTTGATGTCCTCGTCAGTTCCGCCTGTAGTTGAGACGATGCTTCCCAGGTAGGTGAAGGAGGTTGTTTCTTTCAGGTTCTTCCCATTTATGCTGATTGTTGTCTGTTGTTGTTGTTGCTGTTGATGTTGGCTAGGAATCTTCATCATCTCTGTTTTATCTATGTTCACGTGAAGTCCTATCTTTGATGCTTCTTCTGCCAACTTGTTACTTTTCACTTGCATATCTTCCAGTTTATGGGAAATCAGACATATATCATCGGCGAAATCCAGATCCTCCAAGTCTTTTGTGTCAGTCCATTTTATGCCTGTTCCCTCGTTGGTTGCCGTTGTCTGTCGCATTATCCAATCAATTGCAATCAGGAAGATCATTGGTGATAGTAGACAGCCTTGCCTCACTCCCGTCCTCACTTCGAAGGCTTCCGTAAGTTTCCCGTTGTGGATTACTTGGCATGCAGCATTGTCGTATAACTGTTGGATGAGATGTATAATTGTCGATGGGACCCCGTAGTAGCGAAGTAGTTTCCAAATGACCTCTCGATCGACGCTGTCGAAGGCCTTTTCAAAGTCGATGAAGTTGAGATAGAGAGGTGACTGCCATTCCAAGCTTTGTTCAATGATGATCCGTAGAGTGGCGATTTGATCAATACATGATTTGTTTCTCCTGAATCCAGCCTGTTCCGGACGAAGTTTTTCATCTAGGGCTTGTTTGATTCTCTCCAGGATGATGCGACTTAGTATCTTGCTTGGAATGGACAGAAGCATAATTCCACGCCAGTTTTTACATTGACTTAAGTCTCCTTTCTTTGGAAGTTTGAATAAGTATCCGTTCTTCCAATCCTCGGGTACTTTGCCCTCTTTCCACACCTTCTCCAGCAGTGGTGTCATCAAGTCCGCTGTTGTCTCTGGGTCTATTTTCAAAGCCTCTGCTGGGATTCCATCTGGTCCCGGTGTTTTCCCAGCTTTAAGCATCTTGATTGCATTCAGGACTTCTGATTTCGTCGGGGGGTCAGTGTTCACTGGTAGTTCTGCTTCCGTTGTTGGTATTGTTGGGCGCGTTGTAGGTGGCGGGCGATTTAGAAGTCTTTTGAAGTGTTCAGCCCAGTGCTTTCTCTGTTCCACCTCTTTGGTGATTGACTTTCCATTGTCATCCTTTATTGGCTTAATCTGTGTCGAACGTTTGCCCGAAAGGTTCCTAGTTGTTTGGTAGAGTGTGGCGAGGTCTCCTTTGCCTGCAGCTTGTTCTGCTTCGTTTGCCATGGTTTCATAATATTTTCTTTTGTCTTCCCTGGCACTCTTCTTCACTCTTTTGTTCAGTGTATTGTAGCTTGCATTCAGCTCCTGTTTTTGTTGCTCGTCAGTGCACTGGATAATCTTTTGTTTCACTGTCCTTCTCTCTTCTATTAGTTTCCAAGTGTCCGTAGTGAGCCACTGTTTGTCCTGTCTCTTTTTTCTGCCTAGAATTTCTATGCAGGTTTGGCTCCACACCGTTTTCAAGTTGTTCCAGTGCTTTTCGACGCTGACCTTTTCGCTGGTGTTGATTTGTATCTCAGCTTTGTCCTTTATGCTTGCAATGAAGATGTCCTTTGTAGCCTGGTCCTTCAGCTTTTGAGTGTTGAACTTGGCTTGTGGTCTATCTGCAGCTCCTGATTCCCTGAAAGCTTTTAATTTGATTTGGATTGTCCCTTGTACGAGATAGTGGTCTGAGCCAACGTCTGCTCCTCTTCTTGCTTTTGTGTCCAGTAGGCTGCGCCTCCACTTCCTTGAGATTGAGATGAAGTCGATTTGGTTTTTGGTTTGCCCGTCTGGTGACACCCATGTAGCCTTGTGGATATCTTTGTGCTTGTATACACTGCCACCAATCACTAGTTCGTTGAAGGCGCAGAAGTCGGCGAAGAGTTCTCCATTTTCATTCATTTCTCCTAGAGCTTCTCTACCCATGATGAGTTCCCTTCCTGTGTTGTCTGGTCCCAGTTTGGCGTTCATGTCTCCCATTAGTATTTTCATGTCGCCAGCTGGAGTATTGTCCATTGTTGCCTGTAGTTGCCTGTAGAATTCTTCTTTCTTTTCGAGGTCTGCGTTGTTTGTGGGTGCATAACATTGTATGATTGACACTTTCCTTCCTTTGGAGTTGAATCTGGCGGTCATTATCCTGGACGAAATCGCCTCCCATTGTATCAGGGCTTTCGTTGCCGTTGGTGACATCATGATAGCCACGCCCTCGGTGTGCGTGTGGTTATCTTCTGGGTGACCGGAGTAGATCACTGACTCACCCGTTGACAATTTGGTGAGTCCACTCCCATTCCATCTGCTTTCACATATTCCTAGCACTTGTATTCCGTATCTTTTCATCTCGTTGGCGATCTGGGCAGCTTTCCCTGTCTCGTACATAGTTCGGACGTTCCATGTTCCTACACAGACTTTTTCTTTTGGTGCAAAGAGGTTCATTTTGCTGAAGGTTCTGTAGCAACTTTGTTTACAGGGTGGGGTTGCTAGCCTCACGCCTGAGAAAAGAATGATTACATTAAGTTAAAGTTTAGAGAGAAGCGACTTTTTGGGTTGCTCCCCTCAAAATCAGAAAATAACGGACAAACAATGAGAACAACATCAACAAAGGAAACAGTTCACAGAAAAAAAGGGAAAAAAGCGACGACAACTATACAATAGGACAACATGCAATATAGTTCAGCACAGTTAACTAAAATGATATCTTAACCATAAACTCACTGACTTGGAGCAACTTGAACATATAAATCCAACAATATATACAATTATAGATGTGTTTATGTTTAAAAATTCCACAAAACCAATTAGTTAGTTATATGTATTATCTGTCAGTAAGATTGTATTTTTTGGATTCAGTGTTCGAAAGGTTAATAATTGTGATAGTTTCCGCAAACTCTTGGCATAAAATTTTGCAGAAATAAGAGTTTTTATTATTCAGCAAAATGTAGCGTAGTACTCGAAAAGCGCGCGTTGTGTAATTTTGATAATAATAATAGTATATTCCCATTTTGTACATGAAGGACGCCAGTTTGCAGGCATCATCAATATGATAAATTACACATACGATTAGCAAGCATACATAATAATAATGTTTTAATAAAATACATATTTTTTCCTGCCTGTGTAGGTCACAGCAAATGTACAGGCATGGATAAGTATTATTTAAATTTCATACATTTGGCGTCGGTGGCACAGTGGTTAGGACTATCGCCGACCATGCACATGGTCCGGGGTTCGAGCCCGCATCGGCGCACACCTGATATCTATGGTCGGCCTGCGAAATTTGGGCTACCGATATCCATGCTGAAAATTCCATACTTGTACCAAAAATACAGTGTGGAATCAAGATGTAAATCAAAAAATTACATGGTTGCTGTCGTTTCTGTCTTTGGTTTGTGGGAACAATATGATAACCAGTCATTCAATGGAGCACATCATGAAATATAGGAATATTGTCTTCGCATTAACAAAAAACCAGGTCTTTGGTGGATGGGTTATAAGTGCCTGGGAAAAAAATAAAGCTTGAAGTCAATTTTCGTAAAATACTTTGTTGTGTGCAGAGTCCTTGAATTATACTTCATTGATGTGTTATTTTGAAATCAGTGATATGTTTATCTCATTTGATCTGCAATGTCATTGTTCGGAGTAAAATACATAAGCTTTAGACGCATTAATTAATGGATTTCTACTGCTTGTGGATATTTACTTCACATGAGGAAGGTTTTCGAATTTTAGTTGTTCCGACAGGAGTTGTGGATATTGACTGCTCAGCAACATTACGGATATAAGTTCATCACATTATCTCATGAATGTTGGGTTGTAGTTGGTGAGGCATATATGATTTCCGACGAGCGTACATCTGTCCATGTGATGTTGTGGTGAGTTATATCTTTTTCATGTTGTCGGTTTATGCCCATTTCATTCCACTTATTGTGTTGGGTAGAAGTTTTACAAACGAAACTTCTTGTCTGTTTGAGGGTAAGTATCTTAATCGTTAATGTTTTATCTAAAATTATAAATATAGGCAAAAACAACTGGTGTAGTATTTAAGCTTATACATTAAATGGACCTATAATTTCGGAGGCTCTCAGATAGGAACTAGGACTACTGTCGTTTACAAACTCGTGTAGTTTGTCGTTGAGCACTTTTTTGAATGAGGCCAATGTACCTGCTTGACGCATTTCCATTGGTAGTTTATTCCATATCTGTGCATACCTAATCAAGTAAAACTTTTGCCTGGTAGCTGTTTTACATTGTTCGATAGCTACTATACCCTTAGTGTGTCTTAGTTTGTAGCCACTGTCATCTGAAAGTCGAATGCCATTAGTAGAGGCAAAAACGAAGTGGTTTGGAAGCTTATAGTAAAGTGTTAAGTTTAGTCTCAGGCGTCTTAGCCATAGTGTTTCTAATCCTAGGGTGTCACATCTAGTGGAGTAGTTCGCACCATTTTCGGTTCCGAGTAATTTTGACGTGAAGTACCTCTGCACTCCCTCGACTTTCAATTTGTCCTCTATGTGTATACTACTATACATGAATGAACAGTAATCGAATAAAGGACGCACACAAACCTTGTACAACAGAATTCTGGACTCATTTCTGTAAAAGTTCCTGAGTAGAAAGCCGATAAGTCTGCGTGACTTTGACACTTGTTTGGAGATATGTTCAGAAAATGATAAGTCATGTGAGTATTTCAGTCCTAGGTCCAATACAGATTCCAGTCGTAAGAGTGCATGGCCTTGAATTGTCAGGTCAAGTTCTAAATTGTTGCAACCTATGCAGATCCAGCCACGTTTGTCAACATTAAACTAGAGTTGCCAAAGTGACATAACTTATGGTGCCTGTAGAAATTGGATGCATTCCTTGTACAAACCTGTTTATACAACATATTAAATTATTATTTGTTTGGCGCTCTACTTTAGAAGATGAACAATTTGTGTGACAGTGAAAGCCACAGAAAAACGCTCCCATAACCAAAAATTGAGAAAGAAGAATGAAGGTTTTTCAGCAAACGTAGGCAAATATAAGACATTTAACTTTTACATTACTTTTTTCTAACTTCAGCGATTTAAAAATTACACTTTATTCACTTATTCGCAGATGTCAGTCAGCAGTTCGACATCATCGAAATAATTACGACAAATAACTGTGTAAAGACATTTGCTTGCTATTATTTTCATTAAATATATTTATCATCCTGCTTACCATACTTTTCTTATTCTATCTGAGTGAAACCAAATTTGACATCATGACGAGACGGATGCCTGACTAATCAATGAGACCTGACAAAGTAATTAGTGGCATAATTCAGTGTAAGCGAAATCCTACTACGATTGCTACAGCCCAACGTATTCAATTATTTCACACCGTGCGTTAACACCCGTAATCATATGGATTGACATCACGCTTTAATTGAAATAATAGTAATGCACTGGTTTTGAATACACTTAACCTCATACGAAATCGAACTCAAATCCAGTTTTGATCTTATTTTTCAAATGTTGAAGTTAGGTATTTTTGTCATTGGTACCCACAGATTTACCTATGACTTGGAGACGTACTCGCGTAACTTTTGGCAGATGTTTAGGCTTGACTAATTTACTTATAATTTACAACTTATATTGATCGAGGGTTCGTACAAGGTTACACTTACGCATAGTAACGACTTCATATCCTAGGTAGTACCGATCTAGCATGCCGTACTCCCACCGAATGCGGAATAAATAGAACACAAGAATATTAGATAGAAAATTTTATTTCAATGAAACGCAAACAAGTTTCTCCACATGTATTGACTGAGCACAGTCCAGGATGAAAGTCTTCGTTTGGAAAGTATCTCAGATTATTCGACATAAACTGCCCAGTGTCCGAATTGCGTCACCTTTAAATTCTTCCAAAATTCAAGTAAACAGATCTCTATGCCCACATCCAAAGTTATCCGGTATCACAAACTGCAAAACAGAATATCTGCACGGTTATACATGAATGTGTGAACTTACCTTCACTTGTTCTGTATGTAGAATCATTTCCTACAACTGACCATGCAAATGTATCTGGCCATAAGTCGTAAAATGCTCGTCACTGTTTTTCGCATGTCTTTGTCCGAATGTGGCTACATCTACTTCCACTGAATTTAACTAACTGACAGACCTCGTTGCGACCCATCATTCCTAAAAGTGATACAGATCAAATTCACTTACATAAATTAAGCATTTACATGACTGACATGCATACTGGTATGTGGATACGTTCGTCATTGTTAGCAGTATATAAGTTCCACGCATTCTGAAAGTCCTCTAACGCGTTTGCAGTTTCTTACACATGTGCTGCTTCCTCTCGCACTGATAACCTGCGACGAAATTTTAGAAAAAGGGCTCGTTATAAAGAAGCACATTATTGCAACAGCTGGTCACATTTAATTCGCGAGAAACACAGGATATGATACTGCGTGATTGAGAAAAACTGAAGTAGGAAATACTTTCATAAAAAAGACCCACGGGATCGTAGTCGCTGATAACGACCATAATGCCTGCCCAGTTTCAAGGGAGTTTGTAACGAAAAGAGCACTGTATTTGTATAAAAAACAAAGAAACAACGTTAGAATAGTCAAATGTTACATCTATATTCGTCAAAGTTGCTTGCAAACGACGCACAACACAACTACACGAAATCGTACACGATAGCACTTACCAATGACAAATCGAAAATCCAAATGACCGCCACTGTTCTAGCCAATGAAAGAGGAAAAAACCTGAAGCGTTTTTATTTAGAAACGCGATAACGTTTATCCTCACCCTTTCTGAAGCTCTTACATGGTAACTGGCACTAGTATCACTTGCAAACTCTTTTAGTGTGTCATTAAGTGTCCTTTCATAGGAGCCCAGTGTGCTCGCTAGTCGCATTTTTGGGCAGTTTGTTCAATATTTGGGCATATCTGATCAAGAAAAACTTTTGCCTGGTGGCTGTTTTACATTGTTCTGTATCCACCGTGCTTTTAGTGTGTCTTAGGTTGTATTCAATTTCGTCTGAAAATCGATTTCCATTAGTGTGTGTAGAGTACCAAATTTAGTCGCAGCCGTCTTAACCAAAGTGTTTTAAGCTCCAGAATCTCACATCTGGTGGGAGTAGTTTGTGCCATTTCCGGTCCTGAGTAATCTTAGCGTGAGGTACCTGTGTACTCCTACGTTTAGATCGTTGACTCAACGTATACTACTAAATATGAATGAGCGGTAATCTAGGAGTAGGCGAGCACAGGCCTTATACGGTGGTATTCTGGATTACCTTCTGCATAAGTTCCTGAGTGGGGAGCCAGTAAGCCTGTGTGATTTCGATACTTGCTTCGAGATATGCTCTGAGAGTGGTAGATGGCGTCAATATTTCAGTCCTAGGTGTAGTACAGATCCGAGTCCTGGGATTTTGCGGCGTTGAACTGCTACGTCAAATTCCAGGTTGGAACAGCCTATTTAGAGCCAGCTACACTTTTCTACATTAAAATCGAGTCTCCAGGTGCCACTGCATCTATCCATTATTTTATCAATTCTTCATGTATAGAGCTCACAGTTGTAACAATATCTGTATTTGTGTATGAATAAGTCACTTTTAAGTCGTCTGCATACAGTATTGGCTTGCTTATGCTAAAGCTTTTAATGTCTTTACCGCTGATGCTACCTTTTGTATATTAAAGTTGATGTCGCCTAACTTGTAGTTATTTTCGCAGGTTGCATCGAGATTTGGAGAGGCATGCTCTTCAGTGTCATTGGAGAAGCACTGTCTGAGGAGTTCACTGATAATCTGGGGATCATCACAAATGATACCTTCATGTTCCAAGTGGCCAACATTGTTGTCTTTATTCTTCTTCAGTCGTTTCTGTGAGATCTTGCAGAGTTCCTGGTTTTAAGAGATCCCCTTTAGGGCTTTATTTTCCTCGAGTTATACCTTCATTTTATGCCTCTCCTCAAGATTTTTGAATTTTTCATTTATCCGGTATAATGCACCAAACTCTTTAAATAAATGAAATTCCTCTTTCAATTTCCTTAGTTTTAACCGCCTTTTGCGGTCTTTTAATAGACTTGGTGCCTTTGGGGCGGATTTAAGGGTGCAACTGTGTTTCATACTGAAATGATTTTCTTGTAGAGGATATCAGAATGATGCCCGGGGTAGCTTCATTTTTTTAGAAGTGTGTGGGTGGTTGTTACTTCCCAGCCGCCAACACATGGAAGTTGGTTGATTCTCCGGGTACCTGAAACAGAAAGAGGGTTAATGTTGCACGACAGTATACGTCATCTCAGTCGGAGCTTCTCAAGAGGGCTGGCAGGTATTCTCAGTCGGCATTTCTATAGTCTCAAATTGATTGTAAATCGGAAATTTTCAAGTGTGTGTTTGGTCGTTAGTTGAGGAGGTGGAGTGCAGTGCAGTATGTAATGATCACTGCTGTCGTGTTCATTCTCCACATCTATCGATATTGGCTATATTTTATAGCAGAGGATTAAGTCGAGAATATTTTTATGTCTTGTTGGCAGGTAAACGCACTGCTTCCATCCTCCCACATCTTTAGCTTCTAGAAGCTCGTCATGGATCCAAGGACCAGTGCAGATATCTCGGTTCACTTTATGTATGTTGAAATCGCCACAAACTAGTTTGTAGTGAATTCTAGCGTAGGTACATTCGGAGTATTTCTTCGATAACCGTATCAAATGTTTCAGGGCTGTAAGGGAACCCACATATACATCCCATGTGGATGCTTATCCACTTATATCGTGGAAGTGTGTCCGTATCTGCGTTTATCTTTTGATGGAGAAGATCGGTACCTCAGGCAGTTGTGTTCTCTGAGATGGATACTTAATTTGCGAAGCCTTCCCTGTCCTACTAGGCAACATCTGCAGCGCATACTTCAATTTGAAGTGACCTTTAAGATTTCTCCATGAGTTTATTAGCTATCTCTCCTGGTTACCTTGAAAGTGATTGGCTGTTTTTGTGTGTTTTCACACCTTCTAGGCTACCAGTATTGGAACTGATTGTTTCCCTGACTTTACTCATATCAAGGTACTCCCACAACTTTCTACTACTGGTTTATATAATTCCATTATTTGTCATCGTTTGATGCGATTGGTAGTAGTATTTTCTATATTTCCGGCGCGAGCGATGAGTCAATACTGTTGGGTGCCGACTCCATGAACAAGGATTCCACGATCAAGTGATCGAGTCTGCACCCAACATGTGCAATAGGAGTGACTCATCACTCATGCCGGCAATATAGAAAATACTACTGCTAATCAGATCAGACGATGACAAGTTACGAAATTATATAAACGAGGTTAGAAAGTTGTTTGAGTTCCTTGCTATGATTATGAGCAATAAATTGTGTTCGAAACGTGAGACTTTATCAAAATAAATTTCGCCCGTAATGGAATTATGCCCTACCACAGTGCGCAATTTCTAGCATTATACCAAGCTACGATTCTGTACCTTGAGTATGAAAGTTTCGCAATCTTTTTGGTGTTTGCGGCCTTCGAGACCTCATCATCAAGCCCAGTCCTCTTTTCTTTCCTATAACTCTCCATCTTCCTATTTTTTTGTTCTAACCATGTGGAATCGGTTAATTCCACTTTGCCCTCGCCACAGCTGGAAGTCATGTGTTCACCAGACACGCAACGCTTCGTCGTTGTAATATCACCCAGTGGTCTTACAATGTTGGCACTGTTTGCCGTCTTAGATTTTCGGGATTTTTGAGTACTTTACAGACTTTTTAGTACACTGCACCTGTGCTGTGTCTTTTGCTACGGGATGTGGTACTGTCTCGGTCCAGAATCATCATTCATAGGATAGGTTTCGTATGGTGGCTTTATCCTCTCGACTGAGGTTTGTCGTCAAATTTTGGACAGAAGAATTCGTACGGCTCTTTGGATGAGGACGTCCAACGGTCAACTACGAAATTTACCCATCCACTATGGCTTGCTGCATGTCCTAGAGACTGATGGTGCAAACTTAATGAAACCATAGGTTGCACTTATCACACCGCATTCCATCATCCACTGGGAATCGGTAGCCTGGTCGTACACTGTTATTAGTGAGACTCATATCGATATAAGTTGTTTAAATTACGCAGGTATATATGTATTTTATTCCTACATAGGGACATAACCACACAGAGTCGCAAAAGTGCACAAAACACATGACTTAAACTAATTAAACCAGCTGAAGTAAACCAAAAAAGATTCTGATGCCACTGACAAGACAAAAGCACAAGTTACATCACAACGTTAAAAAGCTTTTCTCCTTTTCGAAGCACGCGCGGTGTACCATAAAAACTTTATGGCCTCATTTAGGAAGCAGTGACTTGCAGAGGTCAATAGTCCTCTGCAGTTATTAGCTCACACATTAACAACCATCCAATATTGTATGTCAATTGTTAGTGTTTAAGTCAATCCACTTAGATAAAGGTCGGCGGTGAAACATCGAAAAGGGCTACAGTCAGTGAGGATATAGGCTATGACAAGGTGTTCTCGCGCAGTTATATTGGTTACCGCGCTCACTGCTACAGGCGTTATGATCGCCTATTTTTTAGAAATAGATCATATTTGACTAGTTTTAGACTTCTGTAGCCAGACGGCAGTATTTTGTTCGTAATAAAGCGTAAAATTGTATATTATAGCTCGGACGGATTATCAATAAAGAAGTCATCCTTTTTAAGAAAGTTCGCATAGAAAGACTATCATTTGCATTATAGTGCGTTGAGGGTTTGTTTTTCGCGAGTTGTTTCAGATCTTAAGGTTGTAAATAGACTACAGGCAATGGCTGTTGTCATTCCAGTGAATCTATGAGAATCGGGCATATGAAAGAGAAATAACCTGCAGACATAAGTTAGATGTGTGTTTTGAGGATGTTAAACACTTCCGTTATCATCCGTGATTACTGAAATATTCCATAACACCTCGACGACATCATTCAATGAATGAGACAGGCTGCTGAATTTCCTGGTGATTATATATATTTTGATTAAGTTCCTAGTTAAAACTGCTTGGGTAAAGATGTGATAATAGTTTAATTTACATTCGCACATGGAATTTCAGAAGGCCTTAATTGCTCAGTGCATAAAATGAAATTAGGTTACTGAGAGTGTTGTGCTATTTCTAGAATTTTTTGTAGTCTATGAAGTTGGAATTTTTGATATTTTCAGAGAAGGAATGAAAGTAATGCAGTAATGCTACAAAGCATATCATTCATTTTGATCAATTCGCATAATGAGATATTTGATACATTGATTCGTTTTAACAAATTATTCGTGGCGAATATGCATCATGTTGCGAATAATACGGAGGTAAGCAATGATTTACTAGAACGTGTTTATCAATCAAGTTGTCTACTTTACAGTTTAGTTTATTTGAATAAACATGAATTCATGTTCAAATATAATTTCATTTAAACTGACATGTAATGACTTTGTCTGTGATTGCGGATTTGCTACAATAGGAGTTAAAAATGTAAAAATACTAGCTGAAGTGAAGTGAATCATAACTGCACTCTAATAAATTAGGGAAAAAGCAAAAATTTAGAGGGAACGGGAAGACGTAGACATGAATCGATGAAAAAAACTTATTAGTGAATGTAATTTAAAACAGTAGAGAACAACTGAGATCGATTCAGCCGGGCCCCCAGCGCAAACATCACCTATGTATTGAAAAACCATTACTTCTTTGACAATCCAGGGGTACTTTATATATATATATATATATATATATATATATATATGCAGCACACGAAAACAAGAAGGAGACGAGGAAAGAAGTGATTGAATAAGAATACAGAAACATAAAATTTTTTTTTGGGGGGGGAGAGCAATAGTAGTTTGATGGATATGTGACATCACGGAGTGCGAATGCATCTGAGCCACTGAAAACGATTTTGAACCATATCACTAATTGTCTCCAACTGTTTATGTTAAGAATCCCGAGGACCAGCCAGTCACTCCACACATTACTACAGGGCTAAGACAAACTGTCAAAGACTTGGTGGACTGATTTCAAGTTTTGGTCTATCCAACACTGGCTGTTTGCCGACCTGATCCTATATCAGCTAACATTACCTGTCTAGAAGGGCGGTGGATAGGCATACCTAACACATGCCCTAACCATCTCAATCGATGTTACTACACAGTCCCATCGACTGAATTTCCCTCGACACGTAACCTCAATATTGTCCACCCTATTACGCCACTTTACATGGGAAATAGAACTGAGACACCTTAAAGACAGCCAGCCTTCTAATTTCTCCACTTTCAATGGCCATTTCATGAAGGAAGATAGGACGAAACGATGCTCAGTACAAAGTTCTTTGACTGATAGCTCGTTGGATATCATTTCTACGCCGGAGGTGGTGTAAGTTGGCTAATTCCACACAAGCCTTTTCTAACCGTGCCGAGATCTCGTCAGCAATCAAATCAGTAGGACTGGTATAAATTCCTAGATAAGCGGAGTGGTCAACACGGACGACCACTTCTGTGCACACTACTACTTTAGCGTCCTTGACATTTGAAAAAATCAAACTGCATAGAAAACACTGAAAAAATGATTCTGAAGGTGTTTAGGTTACTACATTGTATCAGAGTCTTCACCTAGGTGGAATATATCATCTGCATATTCTAAGTCATCAAGACTACTTGCTGGTAACAAGTGCAGCCCTAAGTCGTTGAAGTCAACTGAGTTCAGTTTCACTAGTATATTTATGATGAAATTAGATAAAAATGGGGACAAATCACATCCCTGAAATACACCACTGGTTGCAGTCACTTCAGATGACATGAGTTCGCGTAGAGTGTCTTGATCAGTGCGATGTACTTCCTCAGAACTCCCTTCACGACCAAACATTGCTATAGTACCACTTTGTCGGTGGAGTCGAATTCCCCTTCAGGTCAAGATACATGTCAATTGTTGCACGCCGCTAAGTATCCGTATGTTGTATAATCTGTTGAAGTGTGAGGATACGATCAATACACCCTCGTCCTGGTCTAAAGCCGGCCTGATTTTCTTGCGTTTGTTTCTCCTGAACACCACTTAATCTGTGCATGGTTATTGACCCTAACACTTTAGACATCATATTATTCAGGCTAATCTGGCTATTCTAGTTAGTGATGCCTGTTGTTCGATTTTTCAGAGGATGTTGATGTTGAATGTTCCAAGATTGAGTTGTCATTATGGATTTAACAAACCATCGGTGGTGTTTTTCCGACTGTTGCCGGAATGGGAAAGACAAGATTGGTAACATGTCTGTGAAATAGTATTAACAGTAAGAAGAAAGAAAGATGATGGTAACATTGATAAAGATGGGTGATGGTTCGGAAAGCTTCGTGTGCTTTTGGAAGTGTGTGGGAAGTTGTTACTTCCCGGCCGCCCATACAATAGAAGTTGATTCTATTGGAACACCTAGTACGGGACAGTTAACAAGTGCTTGAAACCGATCATACCCAACCTGTTTGAAGTGGCCATTAAGGTCGTATTCATACTAAGAACTTACCGCTCAAGAGTAAATCAGGATGTGCTATTTTTGGAGTCGACCTGTTTCTCCCCTCTCTCTGCAGAGCAAAGTGGCAGCGTTGACGGCATGCTAGTCATCTGAGAGAATCACCATAGTGTTGTTACATCAATATTCCCTAGCGGTACAACTTTGCCTCTAGATTTCCAGCATAGTGTAAACGTCTTATACCATACCGATAACTGCTTTTAGTGTAATCAGTACTCTAACAACTTTTCTGGTTTGGTGGAACCTGTAGGAACATTAGTTTCAGCCGATATAGCCAGCTAAGTCATTGCGATTCTCAAGGCTGACAACCACGTCAAGGCAGCAGCCACTGGTCACACCGGCCTAAACAGATGAATGGTCAACGAGCTGACGTCGTAATCTAAGGGGCCAGGGTTCGGTTCCTGTTGAGGTTCTGTGTGCACCTTTAGGAAGAGTCCTAAATTAGGGTGAAATCACTGCAAAATGCTCACTGCTTTTCAGCTGATGTTGGTTCATGACGAAGTCTACATTAAAACTGTTGGATACCTCATTTGTCATATTAAAACCAATAATTTATTATCATAAGGATTTTCTTTAGCTCAAATTATTCCCCATATGTTTATATTCATTTTTGGGTAGGCGTCTCAATGCATCGAAGTCGTTATCTTTAGTGAAAACTACTGTTTTGCAAAGCTGTGCATGGTTTTCAGAAGATTATATGGAAGCGTTGACATTTCAATGGTATGTAGCTCTTTGGCATGAGATTCAGGTTATAATCTTTTCCGGAGTCCAGGTGTTTAGCACTGAATTGTAAGTTTTGAGAAGAATTTGGAAAAGGATCCAGTCGATTTTTCTATAAATGACATATTATCAGAGTCTGTGTATTTCGAAAATGTGAATTCAGAAGGTTGGAATGGTGCTAATATGTAGAATAGGAGCAGAAATGAAGTTTTCATTTGAAATACATTGAATACATTCTATTAGATGCAGAGTCAATGCAATTCTTTATGAATCATCCTGGCGCAGATATTCCTTTGAAGTGATGGTTAGCGTAGCCTATTCAGCAGATGTCTTAGAATGAAGTTAAGCAGCTTTTGAAACAATTGTATCAATCAAATATTGGAATACGTACACACGTCCGTTTTTCTCAAGATTGTCTTGGGGAGATCTTTTTTGTTTGATATTCGCATTCATCTATTCCATCAGTGTATGAACTGAAGTGAGTCTGAAACATGGAACCTCTCACAAAATGTAGCAGTTCTCAAGTCTCTATACTTCATAAAGCACAGTACATAATGACCACGATTATTCTTAAACTGCATTTGACAGGTGATATTCTTGGGATATATATATTTCACTTGCTCGTTTTTAATCTTTCTACAAATGTTAACTGATTTTGTGACCCCGTGTGAGTAGTATGAGTTGTCTTCATTGACCCTAGTTAGCATTTATAGCTATGTCTTATTCGAATAATTATATTCCATGTTCAGTTAGCTTCTACATTTTTTCTTGTTACTTATAATCTCTTAAATGTTTTTCTGATATGCAGTTGAATCCAGAATGTGTTACTTTGAAAGCATCCTAAGTATTCGAATTATCAGGATAGTTTGACGCCTACTACAGAGTAAGATATCCTTTCGATGTTTTTTGCTTCAATTAAAATAATCTTCTAATTTGTGGACTCTTCAATGCTTCAAATATCTCTTGTTGAAACAGTTAATTTTCTTTAGAAAAACTGCCTCAGTGTTACCATTTGACTAATTAAATCAAGATTAAAGGATATGAAATAAATAATTGTAGTGTAAAATAATCAAGGTGTTACTTCGTGATTGAAGGTAACACTATGGAACTAGGAGGTTCTTGTTCTGAGATCCTGTCACGCTCTTTTCGGTCATGGAGTTAATACCTGTTTTAATATGAATTATAATTAACTTCCTACAGGATTTAGGCATATTCATAAAGAGTACTATAGTGCTACTCTATTCTCCTTTCAGTGCACATTGACGTTAGCTGGAACCTAAGGACTCACTCATGAAGATGATAATTGTCAATAAGCGTGAGAATACAACTTGTGTTTACCAAATAATTGCCTCTAGTTATTTAAAGTTATTCAGAAAGAACTATATTTTTGTGTTATTTAAGTTACTTTTTTGTGTTACTTCCAATGCGACGTAAAAACGAAACACTGGAGTAGGGATATCAAATATCTTTTTATCCATATTGCAGGTGTGGTGATTTTCGTGATTGTTTTAGCATTTGTTTCTATTATCCTTTTAATATGTTTCGGAACCTCAGCGTTCCAACTCCAATAAGTATTTAAATTTTCCATCCTACCAAAATATTATATACTCAGCACAGAATGAGTACTCAGCTAATATAAAAATCTGGATTATCAAACTTGGTGCTTATTTCGTTATGTTACTTAGACTCTGTTTTTGATTTCAAGTAAAGTGTATCTATGATATCTAGGAAAAAGCAGTATAATCATTTTGAATTACTAAAAAAATGCGCTTGATATTGTCAACGTAATTCTACCATTTTCACGTCTGCAGTCTTAGAGGGTTGTTGTTTGTTCAACCAATAAATTAGATCACTCGTAAGTCATGCAATTAATTATGTACTTTGAGACAGATCCTTTTCCTTTCTGAAAGCTTTCCTTTGTTTAGTCAATTTCTTCGTCTCTGAGAGTGAAATTAACAACCTGATATCAGAAGAGACTTAGTTTAAGACCATTTGACAAGGACCACTAACAAATGATATAAGGCCATTCATTTTTACTGAAATATAACTGACATGGAAACAGTCTTGTGGTGATTGACAATTTCTATCTCTGTATTGTTTAAATACTTACTGTTGACTGTTGATATGTTTCTTATATGAATTACAGAATAATTCCGCTAAATACAAATTCCTGAATTCTGCCCTCTCTGTGTTTTGGTTGGATTCGTGTAATTCGGTCATCTCGAAATACTAATATTACGATTACAATAAATTACTACAAATTGGCGTCGCGATGGAACTAAATAACCTGGGAAAATTTCCCATTAATGGGTCTCCGCGGGAGATTGCTGATTATTTGGAATGCTTCGATGCGTGGTGCATTTCAAAGAATGTTCGGGATGACAAAATACCAGCACATTTCATCACTGCTATTGGGCTAGATGCGTATAGCCTAGTAAAGACCCTGTCGTTTCCAGATCAACCTATTTCTCTGTCATATGTCAAGATTCGTGAACTTCTGACAAATCACTTTCATGTAACTACATTTGAGACCAGAGAGAGGGCTCAATTCCATAAACTGGTTCGTGCTCCCAACCAGAGAATTAGAGACTTTATTCTGCAACTCCAAATACAAGCTTCAAAGTGTAATTTTGGAGATCAGCTGCATACTCAACTACGTGATCGTCTAATTGCTGGAATCAATATTCCTAAGTTAGAGAAAGAGTTAATTCAGATTCCTTCTTGTACCTTTCAAACTGCTAAAGATTTATGTATTACATATGAAGATGTCAACAGTGAATACTCTGCTCCCACTACGTCAGTATCTGATGTTATGCTTTCTAAAGTCGAAAATACAAGTGTTCATGGAAAGCAATCCAAACCGTCGTCCACAGGTAATAGAATGCAGCGAGAGATCAAAAACATTAAACCGTGTTTATCCTGTGGAAAGTTACATCTACGAAGCACTTGCCGTTTTCGGGTGCTAAGTGCCATAAATGTGGTAAAGTTGGACACATCAAGACTGTTTGCAGAAGTTCGAATACTTATGTTGCTCAACATTCTTATAATTCTCCCAATCTGTCTAGTAAAATGGAGTCAATGTGTCTTTCAACCTTTCAAAATACTCAATCTCATCCAATGAAAACCTCCACTACAAGTTCGGCAACTCAAGTGTCAACTGTTTTCAAAAATGTGGTAGCTGAGTTACAAAGTGAACTGTCGAAAACACGAAAAAACTGAATGAGATGAGAGAGCAACTGATTAAAATGGAGGAATTATTGCATATGCATAGACTGCGTCTGTTGAATGCAGAGCATACAAGTACCCGTGAAAGTCCTGCAAAACTTTTCAAATCTCGAATTCTCAAAAAGCATCTGATGTCCACGACTTCTAATGTACATTATTACAAAGGTAATGACTATAGACCTTCTGTTGGAATTATACTACAAAAAATGGGAAATCGAGTGGTGAAGATATTAGACATCAAAGATCACTCAGTTCATAACGGACACCTGGACAAAGTGACAATAAATGAAGTAGGTCGTTCCAATTATAATATCATTGATTCCGCTAATAATCCTGATTTTGTAGATAATTCAGAAATAAGTCCAGATAATACTGATGAAAATTTTATCACAGAATCAGTTAGAAGGTCGCAGCTACTTGCAAGCAAACCGAGACATCGTTATAAATACGCAAGGAGATATTCGACGTGTGGCGGATGTGGTGATTGACAATTTCTATCTCTGTATTGTTTAAATACTTACTGTTGACTGTTGATATGTTTCTTATATGAATTGCAGAATAATTCCGCTAAATACAAATTCCTGAATTCTGCCCTCTCTGTGTTTTGGTTGGATTCGTGTAATTCGGTCATCTCGAAATACTAATATTACGATTACAATAAATTACTACAAGTCTGATCATCAGCACACCTAACTATTATAAGAATGAGGCAAATCATGTGAAATAAAATAAGAAAGAAGAGAAAACAGCACCTCTAACGACACTGCTACATTAAGTAAAGCAGTGGAAGACTTTTCTATTCATAGTGTTCTACTTCGTATTAGAAAAATAAAATTACAACTACTTATTAATGCAGCATCTTACTTGTGTCAAAGTTAGCTTGTCAAACAAAAGAGGCCTGGGTACCGAGTCAGAGGGAGACGTAAGCAGGAAAGGCTCTCCAAACACATTTAGCACCACTGTCTAAACTGGAGACAGTATTATGATTTAAGACAGCAGCGCCATCCACTATATTTGCAAACAAATTGTTTGGGCTCGTTAAAAGCCTTTAGTAAAGGTTCATAGTGAAATAAGAGCAATTTTCCATTATATTTAGATATGGGTAGGTAATAGCAATAGGTCCACGCTTAACACATGATTGTCTTGATGATTTAGGTAATGGAGCAATTTGAATGTCTTTCCAAAAAGCAGCCAAAACATTTGTGACTCACTGAATGTGTCAGTAAGAGAATGACATAAAGTATCCTCGCATTTTCCGAGGATGGTAACGAGCATGCCAATTACAGCTAGCGGTTGGGAAGGTTTTAAGGCCTGGAGGCACTTAAGAACATCATTCGTAGTGAAAACAGCAGATAGATGATTCTTTTCATTTGTATTACCAAAAGTTATAACATGTGCCGGACGACGTGTGCAGGACTTATTATGTGTATTAATATCAGATAAAGTGGGGTCAGTACTTAATTGCTTACCACCAGCAGTTTCCTTGAGTATTTTCCATATGTTTGGAAAGGTTATTTATGATAAGGATTCTGGGTCATATGTTATATTTAGTTTGTGTATCCATGGCTTGATTAAAATGTTCACTATTCTTACACAAGGGTTATCTTTCATTTTATGTAACTTTTCTGTTTGTCAGCTAAACCTTTTGAGTTGAGCATGAAAGCAGTCCAATCTTAATCATTTGAGATAACATGTTATATTTGTAAAAGTATTATCAAGGAACTGTTCAGTAAATAAGTTCCAATTTGTATCTATTAACATGTTTCTGAGATTCTGTTTATTGTCCTGAAAGTAACATGTATGCTGAGTTTCCTTGCGGAAGTCTGAGGAGACCCTTCTGTGTAACTTTCCATAAATTTTAAGCAACATATGTATAACGCAATGATCTGAGTTTAGCATTGAGGCTATTTTTAGAGTTTTACATGCCAATATGACTTATGAACACTAGATCTAGCTTTTTGTCTTGTTGAGGTATAAAGCTCACATTATTTTCCTGACCTAATGATGTAAGAAAATTGCAGTTACAAAAATTGGAATCTCCTATAACTATTGACAAAGAGCTGCTACGATATTTAAGAAGGAAAACAGTGAATTCATCAGCAAATATCGATATGGACTGCAAGCAGGTACCAAATAAATTTCCGAAGTATGTATTTGTACTCAAGTGGGTGTTTCAGAGGAAAATTAACAGTGATTTTGTCACCTGACAACTTAAATCATACATTTTTGATAGCGGACCGCTAGGGACTCTTAAAGGTTGCAACGCCACCACTTCATTTCTTAGAGCTACACCGATCTTGTCTCAATAGCCTGAGGCGATTTACACATAATAAGTTACCATGATACAGATCATGCGGTAAGGTTTCCTGTGGAGTTATTACTCCAAATATTGCGTTATGCAGTGGGAGAAATGAGAGAATTCAGGTGGGTTAATTTATTAGACAGGAGTGGACAGAATGTACTACTAATGTTAGGAACATTGGTTTTATGTATCGGAGTACGTTTTAGAGCCCGCTGCTACCCAGAGTTAAACTAATGAATACTTTACCGTGAATAACATTTTCTTTCACTATTCTCCTCTCCTCTATTACCTTCTAAGTGTCCATTAAGAGCTACTCCTTGTCTTGTCTCTTCTTTCTTCCTAAAACTTTTGAACACGTCTCGTTGAAAATCACCTTCAGAGAGTTCCAACGGTCTTCCACGCATGATTCTTCCGTGATGTCACGTAGTGTTTCCTGCTTTGCTCTGACAGTTGCACTGAAAGTGTCATTTGTGGTTGTGTCTCTCAGTTTTTGAGTGTTGAACTTGCATTGTGGCCTATCCCCGGCTATCCTCGAGGCTTTTAGTTTCACCCTGAAAGTCCCTTCTTCTAGACAGTGGTCTGAACCCACATCTGCTCCCCTCCTCGACCTTGTGTCCAGTAGGCTCCGTCTCCACTTCCTTGAGATTGAAATGAAGTCTGTCTGGTTTTTGGTGTGTCCATCTGGTGAAATCCATGTCGCCTTGTGTGCATCCTTGTGTTTGAACACACTGACACCAATCACCAAATCATTGAAGGCGCAGAAGTCTGAGAAAAGTTCACCATTGTCGTTCATTTCACCAAGGGCCTCGCGACCCATGGTGAGTTCTCTTCCGGTATTGTCTCATCCCAGCTTCGCATTCATATCACTCATCAGGATTTCGATATCGCCATTTGGGATGTTGTCCATTACTGTTTGTAGTTGTCTGTAGAAAGCCTCCTTCTCCTCTTGTTCTGAGACGTTTGTAGGTGCATAGCATTGAATGATTGTAACGAGCGTACTAATAGCCTTAAATTGACTGATTGCGTTGTAACGGCGAAATTTCGTATACTCAATATAAGATTTGCATTTGGGTGAGAGAAGACACTAAATGAAGTATTACTAGTGAATGCTGTTCAGGATTTAGCGAAAAGATCACTAGCGTCAATTCTGTTATTTCCAGCTCTTTATATTATTGCGTATCTCCATCTTTTATTTTTATGATCTCCCCTTCATCCCTTATTGGATAACTTTGCACTGTTTTATTTTGTTGTTTTTTGAGGTATGTTTTTATATTTTATTTGGCGTATATCATGTCCCGTTTTCCATTTTGTTAAAGGTATTTTTACCTTGATTTTTCGACTCGTCTTATATTTTCACTGGGTTTCCTGTATGTTCGAAGTTTTGTGTTTTTTCTTTTATGATTATCTTTTTAGCGGATTATAGGTAGTGATGGCATATTTTTGTTTCTTCATCATATCCTCGGGGACTTTGTGATGAATTCTTTTATGTTTTATTTAAACGAATGATTCTGTATTGTTGCGGAGCAAACTGAAAACAAGGGCAGGGAATCGGTTTCAGCAGAGGTCTGCTGTTTTGGCCCAATATTCCAGTTGGTCTTCATAAAATGAATAATCATAAGAAAATTACAATAAGTTTTCAATACTTTTGTGCTCCTGAAGCAATGTATATTCACGAGGTCGTACTATTCATGTGTCCACAATTACATTAAGCGTGCATTTGAACGAATAGTTATAAATCTGCACAGTTGTGTCTGACAACAATGACCGTGAAAATGCAAATAATTATTTGAAAATCAATATATGATAACACTGGAAGAAAGTCTTGAAGTATTATGCACGCAGAAATCCTTCGATAATCTTCTTTTTCATATAGGCATCAACAACAAAGACAATATTCATCAGCTCCTAGAATAGCAAGAAGTGGTTAATGTATATATTCTATTCTAATTTAAATTTAACGTTTCTAGTGAAAATTCTCTTTACCTGCCATAAAATAACTTAAGCACATCCCATTACTGAACCTTATTTCATGTAACTTGCAAATCCTTAGTTTCAATAATTTTGTTCCTAAGTGAAATAATACCAACTCTGCACTAATGAGAGGCTATACATCTAGATGAAAATCAATCTCATGGTCATAGGTTAAACTTATTATAGAAATTCTCTCTAATATTAACCTGAAAATATATCATAAGAATCGCCAGTTACTCCTTTTTTAACAAATATACTATTTCACTTTCTCAAAAACAATGGTTTACTTCCACAGAGTGTTGCCAACCACCTTCTTATTGTCTCAGTTGTCTCTTATTGTCTCAGAAATATCCCAGTAGAATATACAGGACTCTTGGCCTGTGTCAAATCATAAACTATTTAAGTAGTAGAAATATATCTGCTGTGACAAGATCATACTGTCTAAAACACTTTATATTCCTAGTTTACTTCTCATCGGAAGGGGAGGTCATCTTTCGTTTATTTGCATTCTTGAAAATAGCTAAATACTTGTGACTTCTTAGTTCACACAACCAACCAGAAGCAACTGCAGAACCCTCAAAACCTCAAGGACGACAGATAGCTATAACCTTCTGCTTCCAAACTCTTGCGAAATAAACATACACACTAAGTGAATGCTGGATACTCACGTCTTCCTCTGGTCAATAAATCACCTTCAGCCTTTTGTTAATATCGAGCAACAATTGTTTCTTCGTACCAGTGACTGCTCTCACAAGTGGTTTAATAAACCTTCAATGGTTGATTTCTGCCTACGCCGCTTTTTCAGTTACAAAGAATAAAGACTCACATATACACGACTGGAATAAACTGAAGATTTTATTCGTCTTGAGCTTTGTATTTAATTCGAAATAAAAATAAGTGAGTACATCTCAACCTCAATTGATGTCCGAAATTCACGCATTTGAGCAACGAAAGTGGACTGCACGAAGAAATGTTGACCTTCTGTACTTCACCATTTCCATCTTCAGTCAATATGACGTGTTCCGTCTTTGTATCTGTCTCTGTAAAAGTTAAAGGGGAGATGGGAATCAACTGAGTTTTAATCAATTAGTTGGTTAAACTTTCCATATTAGTTTGTTTATTAGATGTATCACACAGTAAAACAGTATTATTTACTGGATGACGTTTCGAACAAAATTTATTGTTCATAATCATATCAATTATAATCACACGACTTCGAAATTTGAGTTTTATAGTTCTCTTTGTTCTCTTCTATTTGTCGTAGGAGTAATAGAATTTTCCAGATATCTAGGACAGGTGTTGAATTATTCCTATTATATGTATTTGCAGTTGATTCGATAAACAAAGCTTCTGTTATCAATCTCTCCCTCCACCCTGTCACATTAGATTTTAGAACTGTCATCCAATCCCATCCTATTGTATGGTTGTGTGTAACTGTATGTAGTGCTATAGCTGAACTATTCTCTAGATTTCTTATCTTATTTAGGTCAACCAATCTAGAGTTTGCTAGATTTCTATGCTCGGCTAATCTGATTGCCCATGTTCTACTAGTTTGACCTATGTATTTGACCTGACAATCATTGCAGGCAGGGTATTAAGTAAACTAAATTGTTTTGCTTTAAAGACTCCTCAGGATCTTTTAACTGACAAAGCTTGTTTCTAATTGAGTTTGTAGGTTTGAATGCCACTTTTATTCCTGCATTATTAAGAATTCTGCGTAAGGTTTCCGAGGTTCATTCCTTGCATGGAATTACTACTGATGATTTAGATTCCTTATTGTTGGTATTGTCATTATCTTGCGCTTGTTTGACATGTAGGTCGTCATTATTATTATTATCATTATAACTATTAGTATCATTAGTGATAGTATTAATAATAATGACTATGATGATGGAGATACGCAATAATATAAAGAGCTGGAAATAACAGAATTGACGCTAGTGATCTTTTCGCTAAATCCTGAACAGCATTCACTAGTAATACTTCATTTAGTGTCTTTTCTCACCCAAATGCAAATCTTATATTGAGTATACGAAATTTCGCCGTTACAACGCAATCGGTCAATTTAAGGCTATTAGTACGCTCGTTACAATCATTCAATGCTATGCACCTACAAACGTCTCAGAACAAGAGGAGAAGGAGGCTTTCTACAGACAACTACAAACAGTAATGGACAACATCCCAAATGGCGATATCAAAATCCTGATGAGTGATATGAATGCGAAGCTGGGATGAGACAATACCGGAAGAGAACTCACCATGGGTCGCGAGGCCCTTGGTGAAATGAACGACAATGGTGAACTTTTCTCAGACTTCTGCGCCTTCAATGATTTGGTGATTGGTGTCAGTGTGTTCAAACACAAGGATGCACACAAGGCGACATGGATTTCACCAGATGGAAACACCAAAAACCAGACAGACTTCATTTCAATCTCAAGGAAGTGGAGACGGAGCCTACTGGACACAAGGTCGAGGAGGGGAGCAGATGTGGGTTCAGACCACTGTCTAGAAGAAGGGACTTTCAGGGTGAAACTAAAAGCCTCGAGGATAGCCGGGGATAGGCCACAATGCAAGTTCAACACTCAAAAACTGAGAGACACAACCACAAATGACACTTTCAGTGCAACTGTCAGAGCAAAGCAGGAAACACTACGTGACATCACGGAAGAATCATGCATGGAAGACCGTTGGAACTCTCTGAAGGTGATTTTCAACGAGACGTGTTCAAAAGTTTTAGGAATAAAGAAGAGACAAGACAAGGAGTAGCTCTTAATGGACACTTAGAAGGTAATAGAGGAGAGGAGAATAGTGAAAGAAAAAATTATTCAATGCAAAGAGGGATCTGAGAAACAGACGCTTAGTTTAGATCACACAGCACTTGACAATGAAGTGCAGAATTATCCTAGGAAGGGCAAAAGTCAATTTGACGACAATCTGGCTACTGAAGCTGAGAAGGCATTATGCCAAAGGTATCTGTGGACATTATATCAGATAACCAAGTCTCTATCGAGGAAGTGGTCAACACAAGTGAAACCTGTAAAATACAGCGAAGGGAACCCACTTACCAAGGAAGAAAGACAGATTAAACAATGGGCGGATCACTTCGAAGGACTCTTGAACTGACCACCACCTGCAACCCATCCAGAAATACCAACAACAGCGCGCACACAACTGCAAGTTGACACCAATCCTCCAACGAAAGCTGAAGTCTTGAATGCAATCTAGCTTCTGAAAGCTGGAAAAGCAGCTGGACCAGGTGGAATACCCCCTGAAGCACTCACTGAAAGAGGACCCAGAGACGACAGCAGATATGCTGACTTCATTGTTGCAAAAGGTCTGCAAGGAGGGATAGGTGCCTACTGACTGGAGGAAAGGTTACCTCGTGAAACTACCAAAGAAGGGCGACTTACACCTTACTCTGCAAGAACTGGCGGGGAATCATGCTTCTATCGACGCCAAGTAAAATATTGAGTCGCATCATCCTGGAGAGATTATAGGACGCACTGGAGACAGAACTCCGACCAGAACAAGCTAGATTCAGGAAAGACAAATCATGTACTGACCAAATTGCAACTCTACGCATCATCATCACAGAACAAAGCATGGAATGGCAATGAAACCTCTACCTCAACTTTAAAGACTTTGAGAAGGCCTTCGACAGCGTTGATCGTGAAGTAATTTGGAAATTACTCGAGTACTACGGCGTACCCCAAATGTTCATCAGCCTTATTCAACAGCTGTACGACAACGGCGGCACATGTCAAGTCATCCACAACGGAAACCTCAGCAAGGCGTTTGGAGTAAACACAGGAGTCAGACAAGGGTGCTTATTATCACCACTGATATTCCTAATTGTGGTGGACCGACTGGATTATGCGTCAGGCAGTGGGAAACGAGAAGACAGGAATATCCTGGACCGACGTGAAGAACCTAGAAGACCTGGATTTCCCGCGTGGATGATTAATGTTTGATGTCACACACAATCGAAGACTTACAAGCGAAAACCGACAAACTGGTCGAAGAAGCAGCAAACACAGGACTCCAGGTAAACATAGACAAGGCGGAGATGATGAAAATAACCAACCAACAAC
This sequence comes from Trichobilharzia regenti, assembly GCA_944472135.2. Classification (NCBI taxonomy): domain Eukaryota; kingdom Metazoa; phylum Platyhelminthes; class Trematoda; order Strigeidida; family Schistosomatidae; genus Trichobilharzia; species Trichobilharzia regenti. The sequence continues at coordinate 87,297,124 of OX235270.1, read as the reverse complement.
AACAACATCAGAAACAACATCCAGCGTCAATCACCATCAACGGGAGGGATTCGAAAGAGGTTACTTCATTCACTTATCTAGGGAGGGAGCATTGTCTCAACTACAGGAAGAGTGGACGAGGATGCCAAATCGAGCGAGAATCGGGAAGACGAGGAACACATCCATCAACCTGAAACAACCAATCTGGAAATCTTCGTCACTCAGCATCAACAACAAATTTCGGTCCGATTTTCAATACAAACGTCAAGTCAGTTCTTCTATACGGATCAGAAACTTGGCGGGTCGGTCACAAAGAATATTTCCAACAGCCTGTTGCAGACCTTTATCAACCACTAACTGTCTTCGCTCTATACTGAAGATCAGATGGCCGGGCCGGAAAGAATCACCAAAAAGAACTATGGGAACAAACAAAAGCAAGAAACAATCGCCCAACAAATATGCAGGAGAAAGTGTCGACGGACTGAAAAGTCATTGAGGAGGCCTGTGCGTGGTATCGTGCGCCACGCCATTAAGTGAGACCCGAAAAGCAAGCGGCTAGCGCGAAGTCCAACGTAGACATGGAGGATATAGCGTGAACAGGAGGTGAAAAAGTATGGAGTAAAATGAAGGAAGGTGAAAAGTACAAAAGCAGAGAAAAGCAAGTGTAGACGTCGAATTAAAGACGTAGGTTAAAAAAGCACAAGAAGAGGAAAAACAACAATAGAAAAAACAAGTGCGGTTGGAAACAAAGAATCTAAACCTTCCCGATTACTTAACTATGATGAAACTAACAATAAATGTTTACACTGCAATGAGTAAATACCTGACTGTGATATGATTAGCCTACTTATAGAAAGCAAACATTGCGCAGACAGTATGACTGACGGCACTGAAACTGAACACTTCCTCTTGAAAACATCGTCTGCCTTCCCATAGGATAAGTCTCCTTGCCCAGCTTCTTTAATATCTTAGGAGTCTGAATGATGACGATAACAAAAGGGATTCTCGCGAATATTATTCTGGATCAGCCAATCTATCAATGCATTTAAAATCCTGAATTATTGGTAGCTTTTGCAAGTGCGAAATCAAGGTTGGAACGATTATCAAGCATTCTGTTGAATAAATCTTCCACATCCGTACAAGGTAGCCAAGAAATTTCACCAATCGGTTCTGACAACCTGAAGCAATGCATCTAAAGCTACAGTTCGCCTACCTGAAGAAGTAAACGAATCGTCTAATTAATTCATATTTCTCTACATAATTGAAAGGAAATCCAAATGAAGGCTCCACTCTCTACATGTGGATGTAGCAACACCACTTGTGTAATTAATCTGTTAACTGGCGAAGAAACCTCTTCTAAACAACACCCAGATTATTTAACTGATACTCTGATAACCCTTTACAAAACACTGATGATATGTCACAACTTCTCTTACATATACCATATTTCCAAGGAGTTATGATTTGAAAATGTTAAGGAGTGAGGTGTATGTCCACTGAATTTCTTAACATGCCAATGTAGCTGCATCACTGTCAAAGTAGACTTTTATCTCAAATATTGCAGTCACTTATCAGCAGCTTTCGGTGGCTTTTGCAGTTTCAATAGCAACGTCAGAAGTAAGCACAAGGACATGGAATGTCTGCACCATATTTGAGGCTGGCGAGGCAAGGCAGACAAAGAGAAGAAGGAGGAATTCCAAACACAAGTGAAAGCAGTCATGGCTTGTTTATCTTCAAACTAGAATGCTCCAGGTGAAGTCTTCCGTACAGGGAATCTTTTGGTTTCTCAGAGATGACATGGCTTAATACTTTACTTCGGATGGACAGGAGTATGATTCCTCACCAGTTCTTGCATAGGCTTAAGTCGCCCTCTTTGGCAGGTCGGTAGTCTTGTCATTCTTCCAATCGGCAGGCACCTTTCCTTCCTTCCATATCTTCTGCAGCAGTGGTGTGAGTGTGTCATCTGAGGTCTATAGGTTCGCTTCCAGTGCTTCTGGTCTCCAAGACTTCTACTGTTGTCGGTGGGTGGGTATTACTGGTGGTTCTGTACCAGTTGTAGGTGGTGGTCGATTTCAGAGTCCTTTGAATCGATCAGCTAAGCACTTTCTCTGCTCCAACTTCTTGATAGTTCGCTTACCTTTACTATCTTTCACTGGCTTCATATGCGTAGACCTCTTCCCGCATAGCGGCCTGGCTATTTCATATGGTGTTGTGACGTCTCTCTTACCTGAAACCTCTTCTGATTCAGTTGCTAGTGTGTCGCCAAAGCCTTCTTCATACCACTCTACTTCACTCATTTGTACAGTAATCTGTAGACTATGCTCAGCTTCTTCTTTCGTTGTCCACCTCTCTAATAGTTCATCCTCTGATTCACCACCCTTCTCTCCTCTATCAACTTCCTGGTCTCCATAGTCAAACCCTCCTTTTCTTGCTTATTCTTAGCGCCTAAAATCTCTATACAGGTTTCCTGCCACATTGTCTTCAGTGAGTCCGAGTGTTCCTATCACTCAGGTTTCCTCGGTGATATTGCTCAATGTCTCCGACGATCTCCTGATGACTAGTGTGAATGTGTCCTTTGTAGTTTCGTCCTCCAGTTTCTCAGTGTTGGAAATGAATTTTAATTGTCATCTATCTCCAGCTTGTTTGGAAACTTCCAACTCGATCTTGAAGGTTCCTTGTACTAGAGAGTAGTGATCTGGACCTACATCTGCTCCTCTTCTCGATCCTTTTGTGCCCAACAGACCACATCTCCACTCTCTTCAGATTCGGATGAAGTCTATCTGACTTCTGGTGCGCTCATCTTGTGAAACTCACATCGCCTGCCGCCTCGTGGATACCACCAATCACCAAATCATTAAAAGCGCAGAAGTCTGCCAACAGTTCTCCGTTCTCATTCATTTCGCCGAGCGAGCGCCTCTCACTCCATAGTGAATTCTCTTCCTGTGTTGTCTGCTCCCAGTTTGGCTGGAATTCATATCACTCCTTATGAGTTTGACATCTCCATCCAAGATATTGTCACTACTGCTTGCAGTTATTGTATTTGTAAACGTCTTCCTTCTACTCCTGGTCTCAGTTGTTTACAGGTGCGCAGCAATGTGTAATTGGAAATCTCCTTCCTTTTGAGACAGCTGAACCTTGCTGTCATCATCTTGGAGGAGAATGGTTCCCATTACGTGAGAGTTGAAACTTCACTCTTTTGATGACACCATGATGGCCACACCCTCGGTGTGCTCGTGGTTGTCGTCTGGTTGACCGGAGTAGATTATCGACTCTCCAGTTAGCAATTTGGAGAGTCCACATCCGTCTCAGCTGCTGTCATACATTCCCTAACACTTCTACACTATGTATTCTCATTTCTTCCGCCATCTGAACAACCCTGCCATCCTCAAACATGGTGTGAGCATTCCGTTTCCCTATGCCTACTTTTGCTTTCACTGAGTGTAGCGAACGGATTCTTAAGACGGCTAACTGACACAAACGGAGAGTGTCGTGGCTGCTTGTGAATGAAGATCCCGACCGAACCACTGCACTAACCACATTGAACCTACTGACCAGAGTAGACTAGTGAAATATAGTAAACAACTGATTATTCATAAAAATATACCCAAAGAAGTGTAAGAATATTAGAAAGGATGGCTTTCCCTAAAATGTTGCGAGAATAACTCTCAGTTTCTAATCAGAGTGTCGGTATTCATCCAAGTGACTATATTTCATGGTGAGGAGCTCAGATTAGCCTTAGGCTCCAGATAGATTTTCGTTAGCCTTAATATTAGATTAGGGTTAGGGTGGATTACAATTGACTAGAAGTTGGTCTTAGGAATGACTACATAGGATTTGGTTTAAGACACTTTACAGAAGTGATCTTTTCGCTAAATCCTGAACAGCATTCACTAGTAATACTTCATTTAGTGTCTTCTCTCACCCAAATGCAAATCTTATATTGAGTATACGAAATTTCGCCGTTGCAACGCGATCGGTCAATTTAAGGCTATTAATACGCTCGTTCGTTTGGGATCTTACAGTTTAACCTTTCCCGATTACTTAACTATGATGAAACTAACAATAAATGTTTACACTGCAATGAGTAAATACCTGACTGTGATATGATTAGCCTACTTATAGAAAGCAAACATTGCGCAGACAGTATGACTGACGGCACTGAAACTGAACACTTCCTCTTGAAAACATCGTCTGCCTTCCCATAGGATAAGTCTCCTTGCCCAGCTTCTTTAATATCTTAGGAGTCTGAATGATGACGATAACAAAAGGGATTCTCGCGAATATTATTCTGGATCAGCCAATCTATCAATGCATTTAAAATCCTGAATTATTGGTAGCTTTTGCAAGTGCGAAATCAAGGTTGGAACGATTATCAAGCATTCTGTTGAATAAATCTTCCACATCCGTACAAGGTAGCCAAGAAATTTCACCAATCGGTTCTGACAACCTGAAGCAATGCATCTAAAGCTACAGTTCGCCTACCTGAAGAAGTAAACGAATCGTCTAATTAATTCATATTTCTCTACATAATTGAAAGGAAATCCAAATGAAGGCTCCACTCTCTACATGTGGATGTAGCAACACCACTTGTGTAATTAATCTGTTAACTGGCGAAGAAACCTCTTCTAAACAACACCCAGATTATTTAACTGATACTCTGATAACCCTTTACAAAACACTGATGATATGTCACAACTTCTCTTACATATACCATATTTCCAAGGAGTTATGATTTGAAAATGTTAAGGAGTGAGGTGTATGTCCACTGAATTTCTTAACATGCCAATGTAGCTGCATCACTGTCAAAGTAGACTTTTATCTCAAGTATTGCAGTCACTTATCAGCAGCTTTCGGTGGCTTTTGCAGTTTCAATAGCAACGTCAGAAGTAAGCACAAGGACATGGAATGTCTGCACCATATTTGAGGCTGGCGAGGCAAGGCAGACAAAGAGAAGAAGGAGGAATTCCAAACACAAGTGAAAGCAGTCATGGCTTGTTTATCTTCAAACTAGAATGCTCCAGGTGAAGTCTTCCGTACAGGGAATCTTTTGGTTTCTCAGAGATGACATGGCTTAATACTTTACTTCGGATGGACAGGAGTATGATTCCTCACCAGTTCTTGCATAGGCTTAAGTCGCCCTCTTTGGCAGGTCGGTAGTCTTGTCATTCTTCCAATCGGCAGGCACCTTTCCTTCCTTCCATATCTTCTGCAGCAGTGGTGTGAGTGTGTCATCTGAGGTCTATAGGTTCGCTTCCAGTGCTTCTGGTCTCCAAGACTTCTACTGTTGTCGGTGGGTGGGTATTACTGGTGGTTCTGTACCAGTTGTAGGTGGTGGTCGATTTCAGAGTCCTTTGAATCGATCAGCTAAGCACTTTCTCTGCTCCAACTTCTTGATAGTTCGCTTACCTTTACTATCTTTCACTGGCTTCATATGCGTAGACCTCTTCCCGCATAGCGGCCTGGCTATTTCATATGGTGTTGTGACGTCTCTCTTACCTGAAACCTCTTCTGATTCAGTTGCTAGTGTGTCGCCAAAGCCTTCTTCATACCACTCTACTTCACTCATTTGTACAGTAATCTGTAGACTATGCTCAGCTTCTTCTTTCGTTGTCCACCTCTCTAATAGTTCATCCTCTGATTCACCACCCTTCTCTCCTCTATCAACTTCCTGGTCTCCATAGTCAAACCCTCCTTTTCTTGCTTATTCTTAGCGCCTAAAATCTCTATACAGGTTTCCTGCCACATTGTCTTCAGTGAGTCCGAGTGTTCCTATCACTCAGGTTTCCTCGGTGATATTGCTCAATGTCTCCGACGATCTCCTGATGACTAGTGTGAATGTGTCCTTTGTAGTTTCGTCCTCCAGTTTCTCAGTGTTGGAAATGAATTTTAATTGTCATCTATCTCCAGCTTGTTTGGAAACTTCCAACTCGATCTTGAAGGTTCCTTGTACTAGATTTTTTTTTTTTTTTTTTTTTTTTTTTTTTTTTTTTTTTTTTTTTTTTTTTGAGTAGTGATCTGGACCTACATCTGCTCCTCTTCTCGATCCTTTTGTGCCCAACAGACCACATCTCCACTCTCTTCAGATTCGGATGAAGTCTATCTGACTTCTGGTGCGCTCATCTAGTGAAACTCACATCGCCTGCCGCCTCGTGGATACCACCAATCACCAAATCATTAAAAGCGCAGAAGTCTGCCAACAGTTCTCCGTTCTCATTCATTTCGCCGAGCGAGCGCCTCTCACTCCATAGTGAATTCTCTTCCTGTGTTGTCTGCTCCCAGTTTGGCTGGAATTCATATCACTCCTTATGAGTTTGACATCTCCATCCAAGATATTGTCACTACTGCTTGCAGTTATTGTATTTGTAAACGTCTTCCTTCTACTCCTGGTCTCAGTTGTTTACAGGTGCGCAGCAATGTGTAATTGGAAATCTCCTTCCTTTTGAGACAGCTGAACCTTGCTGTCATCATCTTGGAGGAGAATGGTTCCCATTACGTGAGAGTTGAAACTTCACTCTTTTGATGACACCATGATGGCCACACCCTCGGTGTGCTCGTGGTTGTCGTCTGGTTGACCGGAGTAGATTATCGACTCTCCAGTTAGCAATTTGGAGAGTCCACATCCGTCTCAGCTGCTGTCATACATTCCCTAACACTTCTACACTATGTATTCTCATTTCTTCCGCCATCTGAACAACCCTGCCATCCTCAAACATGGTGTGAGCATTCCGTTTCCCTATGCCTACTTTTGCTTTCACTGAGTGTAGCGAACGGATTCTTAAGACGGCTAACTGACACAAACGGAGAGTGTCGTGGCTGCTTGTGAATGAAGATCCCGACCGAACCACTGCACTAACCACATTGAACCTACTGACCAGAGTAGACTAGTGAAATATAGTAAACAACTGATTATTCATAAAAATATACCCAAAGAAGTGTAAGAATATTAGAAAGGATGGCTTTCCCTAAAATGTTGCGAGAATAACTCTCAGTTTCTAATCAGAGTGTCGGTATTCATCCAAGTGACTATATTTCATGGTGAGGAGCTCAGATTAGCCTTAGGCTCCAGATAGATTTTCGTTAGCCTTAATATTAGATTATGGTTAGGGTGGATTACAATTGACTAGAAGTTGGTCTTAGGAATGACTACATAGGATTTGGTTTAAGACACTTTACAGAAGTGATCTTTTCGCTAAATCCTGAACAGCATTCACTAGTAATACTTCATTTAGTGTCTTCTCTCACCCAAATGCAAATCTTATATTGAGTATACGAAATTTCGCCGTTGCAACGCGATCGGTCAATTTAAGGCTATTAATACGCTCGTTCGTTTGGGATCTTACAGTTTAACCTTTCCCGATTACTTAACTATGATGAAACTAACAATAAATGTTTACACTGCAATGAGTAAATACCTGACTGTGATATGATTAGCCTACTTATAGAAAGCAAACATTGCGCAGACAGTATGACTGACGGCACTGAAACTGAACACTTCCTCTTGAAAACATCGTCTGCCTTCCCATAGGATAAGTCTCCTTGCCCAGCTTCTTTAATATCTTAGGAGTCTGAATGATGACGATAACAAAAGGGATTCTCGCGAATATTATTCTGGATCAGCCAATCTATCAATGCATTTAAAATCCTGAATTATTGGTAGCTTTTGCAAGTGCGAAATCAAGGTTGGAACGATTATCAAGCATTCTGTTGAATAAATCTTCCACATCCGTACAAGGTAGCCAAGAAATTTCACCAATCGGTTCTGACAACCTGAAGCAATGCATCTAAAGCTACAGTTCGCCTACCTGAAGAAGTAAACGAATCGTCTAATTAATTCATATTTCTCTACATAATTGAAAGGAAATCCAAATGAAGGCTCCACTCTCTACATGTGGATGTAGCAACACCACTTGTGTAATTAATCTGTTAACTGGCGAAGAAACCTCTTCTAAACAACACCCAGATTATTTAACTGATACTCTGATAACCCTTTACAAAACACTGATGATATGTCACAACTTCTCTTACATATACCATATTTCCAAGGAGTTATGATTTGAAAATGTTAAGGAGTGAGGTGTATGTCCACTGAATTTCTTAACATGCCAATGTAGCTGCATCACTGTCAAAGTAGACTTTTATCTCAAATATTGCAGTCACTTATCAGCAGCTTTCGGTGGCTTTTGCAGTTTCAATAGCAACGTCAGAAGTAAGCACAAGGACATGGAATGTCTGCACCATATTTGAGGCTGGCGAGGCAAGGCAGACAAAGAGAAGAAGGAGGAATTCCAAACACAAGTGAAAGCAGTCATGGCTTGTTTATCTTCAAACTAGAATGCTCCAGGTGAAGTCTTCCGTACAGGGAATCTTTTGGTTTCTCAGAGATGACATGGCTTAATACTTTACTTCGGATGGACAGGAGTATGATTCCTCACCAGTTCTTGCATAGGCTTAAGTCGCCCTCTTTGGCAGGTCGGTAGTCTTGTCATTCTTCCAATCGGCAGGCACCTTTCCTTCCTTCCATATCTTCTGCAGCAGTGGTGTGAGTGTGTCATCTGAGGTCTATAGGTTCGCTTCCAGTGCTTCTGGTCTCCAAGACTTCTACTGTTGTCGGTGGGTGGGTATTACTGGTGGTTCTGTACCAGTTGTAGGTGGTGGTCGATTTCAGAGTCCTTTGAATCGATCAGCTAAGCACTTTCTCTGCTCCAACTTCTTGATAGTTCGCTTACCTTTACTATCTTTCACTGGCTTCATATGCGTAGACCTCTTCCCGCATAGCGGCCTGGCTATTTCATATGGTGTTGTGACGTCTCTCTTACCTGAAACCTCTTCTGATTCAGTTGCTAGTGTGTCGCCAAAGCCTTCTTCATACCACTCTACTTCACTCATTTGTACAGTAATCTGTAGACTATGCTCAGCTTCTTCTTTCGTTGTCCACCTCTCTAATAGTTCATCCTCTGATTCACCACCCTTCTCTCCTCTATCAACTTCCTGGTCTCCATAGTCAAACCCTCCTTTTCTTGCTTATTCTTAGCGCCTAAAATCTCTATACAGGTTTCCTGCCACATTGTCTTCAGTGAGTCCGAGTGTTCCTATCACTCAGGTTTCCTCGGTGATATTGCTCAATGTCTCCGACGATCTCCTGATGACTAGTGTGAATGTGTCCTTTGTAGTTTCGTCCTCCAGTTTCTCAGTGTTGGAAATGAATTTTAATTGTCATCTATCTCCAGCTTGTTTGGAAACTTCCAACTCGATCTTGAAGGTTCCTTGTACTAGATTTTTTTTTTTTTTTTTTTTTTTTTTTTTTTTTATGGTTCCTTGATGTGTAGAGTAGTGATCTGGACCTACATCTGCTCCTCTTCTCGATCCTTTTGTGCCCAACAGACCACATCTCCACTCTCTTCAGATTCGGATGAAGTCTATCTGACTTCTGGTGCGCTCATCTAGTGAAACTCACATCGCCTGCCGCCTCGTGGATACCACCAATCACCAAATCATTAAAAGCGCAGAAGTCTGCCAACAGTTCTCCGTTCTCATTCATTTCGCCGAGCGAGCGCCTCTCACTCCATAGTGAATTCTCTTCCTGTGTTGTCTGCTCCCAGTTTGGCTGGAATTCATATCACTCCTTATGAGTTTGACATCTCCATCCAAGATATTGTCACTACTGCTTGCAGTTATTGTATTTGTAAACGTCTTCCTTCTACTCCTGGTCTCAGTTGTTTACAGGTGCGCAGCAATGTGTAATTGGAAATCTCCTTCCTTTTGAGACAGCTGAACCTTGCTGTCATCATCTTGGAGGAGAATGGTTCCCATTACGTGAGAGTTGAAACTTCACTCTTTTGATGACACCATGATGGCCACACCCTCGGTGTGCTCGTGGTTGTCGTCTGGTTGACCGGAGTAGATTATCGACTCTCCAGTTAGCAATTTGGAGAGTCCACATCCGTCTCAGCTGCTGTCATACATTCCCTAACACTTCTACACTATGTATTCTCATTTCTTCCGCCATCTGAACAACCCTGCCATCCTCAAACATGGTGTGAGCATTCCGTTTCCCTATGCCTACTTTTGCTTTCACTGAGTGTAGCGAACGGATTCTTAAGACGGCTAACTGACACAAACGGAGAGTGTCGTGGCTGCTTGTGAATGAAGATCCCGACCGAACCACTGCACTAACCACATTGAACCTACTGACCAGAGTAGACTAGTGAAATATAGTAAACAACTGATTATTCATAAAAATATACCCAAAGAAGTGTAAGAATATTAGAAAGGATGGCTTTCCCTAAAATGTTGCGAGAATAACTCTCAGTTTCTAACCAGAGTGTCGGTATTCATCCAAGTGACTATATTTCATGGTGAGGAGCTCAGATTAGCCTTAGGCTCCAGATAGATTTTCGTTAGCCTTAATATTAGATTAGGGTTAGGGTGGATTACAATTGACTAGAAGTTGGTCTTAGGAATGACTACATAGGATTTGGTTTAAGACACTTTACAGAAGTGATCTTTTCGCTAAATCCTGAACAGCATTCACTAGTAATACTTCATTTAGTGTCTTCTCTCACCCAAATGCAAATCTTATATTGAGTATACGAAATTTCGCCGTTGCAACGCGATCGGTCAATTTAAGGCTATTAATACGCTCGTTCGTTTGGGATCTTACAGTTTAACCTTTCCCGATTACTTAACTATGATGAAACTAACAATAAATGTTTACACTGCAATGAGTAAATACCTGACTGTGATATGATTAGCCTACTTATAGAAAGCAAACATTGCGCAGACAGTATGACTGACGGCACTGAAACTGAACACTTCCTCTTGAAAACATCGTCTGCCTTCCCATAGGATAAGTCTCCTTGCCCAGCTTCTTTAATATCTTAGGAGTCTGAATGATGACGATAACAAAAGGGATTCTCGCGAATATTATTCTGGATCAGCCAATCTATCAATGCATTTAAAATCCTGAATTATTGGTAGCTTTTGCAAGTGCGAAATCAAGGTTGGAACGATTATCAAGCATTCTGTTGAATAAATCTTCCACATCCGTACAAGGTAGCCAAGAAATTTCACCAATCGGTTCTGACAACCTGAAGCAATGCATCTAAAGCTACAGTTCGCCTACCTGAAGAAGTAAACGAATCGTCTAATTAATTCATATTTCTCTACATAATTGAAAGGAAATCCAAATGAAGGCTCCACTCTCTACATGTGGATGTAGCAACACCACTTGTGTAATTAATCTGTTAACTGGCGAAGAAACCTCTTCTAAACAACACCCAGATTATTTAACTGATACTCTGATAACCCTTTACAAAACACTGATGATATGTCACAACTTCTCTTACATATACCATATTTCCAAGGAGTTATGATTTGAAAATGTTAAGGAGTGAGGTGTATGTCCACTGAATTTCTTAACATGCCAATGTAGCTGCATCACTGTCAAAGTAGACTTTTATCTCAAATATTGCAGTCACTTATCAGCAGCTTTCGGTGGCTTTTGCAGTTTCAATAGCAACGTCAGAAGTAAGCACAAGGACATGGAATGTCTGCACCATATTTGAGGCTGGCGAGGCAAGGCAGACAAAGAGAAGAAGGAGGAATTCCAAACACAAGTGAAAGCAGTCATGGCTTGTTTATCTTCAAACTAGAATGCTCCAGGTGAAGTCTTCCGTACAGGGAATCTTTTGGTTTCTCAGAGATGACATGGCTTAATACTTTACTTCGGATGGACAGGAGTATGATTCCTCACCAGTTCTTGCATAGGCTTAAGTCGCCCTCTTTGGCAGGTCGGTAGTCTTGTCATTCTTCCAATCGGCAGGCACCTTTCCTTCCTTCCATATCTTCTGCAGCAGTGGTGTGAGTGTGTCATCTGAGGTCTATAGGTTCGCTTCCAGTGCTTCTGGTCTCCAAGACTTCTACTGTTGTCGGTGGGTGGGTATTACTGGTGGTTCTGTACCAGTTGTAGGTGGTGGTCGATTTCAGAGTCCTTTGAATCGACCAGCTAAGCACTTTCTCTGCTCCAACTTCTTGATAGTTCGCTTACCTTTACTATCTTTCACTGGCTTCATATGCGTAGACCTCTTCCCGCATAGCGGCCTGGCTATTTCATATGGTGTTGTGACGTCTCTCTTACCTGAAACCTCTTCTGATTCAGTTGCTAGTGTGTCGCCAAAGCCTTCTTCATACCACTCTACTTCACTCATTTGTACAGTAATCTGTAGACTATGCTCAGCTTCTTCTTTCGTTGTCCACCTCTCTAATAGTTCATCCTCTGATTCACCACCCTTCTCTCCTCTATCAACTTCCTGGTCTCCATAGTCAAACCCTCCTTTTCTTGCTTATTCTTAGCGCCTAAAATCTCTATACAGGTTTCCTGCCACATTGTCTTCAGTGAGTCCGAGTGTTCCTATCACTCAGGTTTCCTCGGTGATATTGCTCAATGTCTCCGACGATCTCCTGATGACTAGTGTGAATGTGTCCTTTGTAGTTTCGTCCTCCAGTTTCTCAGTGTTGGAAATGAATTTTAATTGTCATCTATCTCCAGCTTGTTTGGAAACTTCCAACTCGATCTTGAAGGTTCCTTGTACTAGACAGTCTCTCTGTCTGTTTTCGACATAGAACTTTGCACAAATGTGTACTAGAGAGTAGTGATCTGGACCTACATCTGCTCCTCTTCTCGATCCTTTTATGCCCAACAGACCACATCTCCACTCTCTTCAGATTCGGATGAAGTCTATCTGACTTCTGGTGCGCTCATCTAGTGAAACTCACATCGCCTGCCGCCTCGTGGATACCACCAATCACCAAATCATTAAAAGCGCAGAAGTCTGCCAACAGTTCTCCGTTCTCATTCATTTCGCCGAGCGAGCGCCTCTCACTCCATAGTGAATTCTCTTCCTGTGTTGTCTGCTCCCAGTTTGGCTGGAATTCATATCACTCCTTATGAGTTTGACATCTCCATCCAAGATATTGTCACTACTGCTTGCAGTTATTGTATTTGTAAACGTCTTCCTTCTACTCCTGGTCTCAGTTGTTTACAGGTGCGCAGCAATGTGTAATTGGAAATCTCCTTCCTTTTGAGACAGCTGAACCTTGCTGTCATCATCTTGGAGGAGAATGGTTCCCATTACGTGAGAGTTGAAACTTCACTCTTTTGATGACACCATGATGGCCACACCCTCGGTGTGCTCGTGGTTGTCGTCTGGTTGACCGGAGTAGATTATCGACTCTCCAGTTAGCAATTTGGAGAGTCCACATCCGTCTCAGCTGCTGTCATACATTCCCTAACACTTCTACACTATGTATTCTCATTTCTTCCGCCATCTGAACAACCCTGCCATCCTCAAACATGGTGTGAGCATTCCGTTTCCCTATGCCTACTTTTGCTTTCACTGAGTGTAGCGAACGGATTCTTAAGACGGCTAACTGACACAAACGGAGAGTGTCGTGGCTGCTTGTGAATGAAGATCCCGACCGAACCACTGCACTAACCACATTGAACCTACTGACCAGAGTAGACTAGTGAAATATAGTAAACAACTGATTATTCATAAAAATATACCCAAAGAAGTGTAAGAATATTAGAAAGGATGGCTTTCCCTAAAATGTTGCGAGAATAACTCTCAGTTTCTAACCAGAGTGTCGGTATTCATCCAAGTGACTATATTTCATGGTGAGGAGCTCAGATTAGCCTTAGGCTCCAGATAGATTTTCGTTAGCCTTAATATTAGATTATGGTTAGGGTGGATTACAATTGACTAGAAGTTGGTCTTAGGAATGACTACATAGGATTTGGTTTAAGACACTTTACAGAAGTGATCTTTTCGCTAAATCCTGAACAGCATTCACTAGTAATACTTCATTTAGTGTCTTCTCTCACCCAAATGCAAATCTTATATTGAGTATACGAAATTTCGCCGTTGCAACGCGATCGGTCAATTTAAGGCTATTAATACGCTCGTTCGTTTGGGATCTTACAGTTTAACCTTTCCCGATTACTTAACTATGATGAAACTAACAATAAATGTTTACACTGCAATGAGTAAATACCTGACTGTGATATGATTAGCCTACTTATAGAAAGCAAACATTGCGCAGACAGTATGACTGACGGCACTGAAACTGAACACTTCCTCTTGAAAACATCGTCTGCCTTCCCATAGGATAAGTCTCCTTGCCCAGCTTCTTTAATATCTTAGGAGTCTGAATGATGACGATAACAAAAGGGATTCTCGCGAATATTATTCTGGATCAGCCAATCTATCAATGCATTTAAAATCCTGAATTATTGGTAGCTTTTGCAAGTGCGAAATCAAGGTTGGAACGATTATCAAGCATTCTGTTGAATAAATCTTCCACATCCGTACAAGGTAGCCAAGAAATTTCACCAATCGGTTCTGACAACCTGAAGCAATGCATCTAAAGCTACAGTTCGCCTACCTGAAGAAGTAAACGAATCGTCTAATTAATTCATATTTCTCTACATAATTGAAAGGAAATCCAAATGAAGGCTCCACTCTCTACATGTGGATGTAGCAACACCACTTGTGTAATTAATCTGTTAACTGGCGAAGAAACCTCTTCTAAACAACACCCAGATTATTTAACTGATACTCTGATAACCCTTTACAAAACACTGATGATATGTCACAACTTCTCTTACATATACCATATTTCCAAGGAGTTATGATTTGAAAATGTTAAGGAGTGAGGTGTATGTCCACTGAATTTCTTAACATGCCAATGTAGCTGCATCACTGTCAAAGTAGACTTTTATCTCAAATATTGCAGTCACTTATCAGCAGCTTTCGGTGGCTTTTGCAGTTTCAATAGCAACGTCAGAAGTAAGCACAAGGACATGGAATGTCTGCACCATATTTGAGGCTGGCGAGGCAAGGCAGACAAAGAGAAGAAGGAGGAATTCCAAACACAAGTGAAAGCAGTCATGGCTTGTTTATCTTCAAACTAGAATGCTCCAGGTGAAGTCTTCCGTACAGGGAATCTTTTGGTTTCTCAGAGATGACATGGCTTAATACTTTACTTCGGATGGACAGGAGTATGATTCCTCACCAGTTCTTGCATAGGCTTAAGTCGCCCTCTTTGGCAGGTCGGTAGTCTTGTCATTCTTCCAATCGGCAGGCACCTTTCCTTCCTTCCATATCTTCTGCAGCAGTGGTGTGAGTGTGTCATCTGAGGTCTATAGGTTCGCTTCCAGTGCTTCTGGTCTCCAAGACTTCTACTGTTGTCGGTGGGTGGGTATTACTGGTGGTTCTGTACCAGTTGTAGGTGGTGGTCGATTTCAGAGTCCTTTGAATCGACCAGCTAAGCACTTTCTCTGCTCCAACTTCTTGATAGTTCGCTTACCTTTACTATCTTTCACTGGCTTCATATGCGTAGACCTCTTCCCGCATAGCGGCCTGGCTATTTCATATGGTGTTGTGACGTCTCTCTTACCTGAAACCTCTTCTGATTCAGTTGCTAGTGTGTCGCCAAAGCCTTCTTCATACCACTCTACTTCACTCATTTGTACAGTAATCTGTAGACTATGCTCAGCTTCTTCTTTCGTTGTCCACCTCTCTAATAGTTCATCCTCTGATTCACCACCCTTCTCTCCTCTATCAACTTCCTGGTCTCCATAGTCAAACCCTCCTTTTCTTGCTTATTCTTAGCGCCTAAAATCTCTATACAGGTTTCCTGCCACATTGTCTTCAGTGAGTCCGAGTGTTCCTATCACTCAGGTTTCCTCGGTGATATTGCTCAATGTCTCCGACGATCTCCTGATGACTAGTGTGAATGTGTCCTTTGTAGTTTCGTCCTCCAGTTTCTCAGTGTTGGAAATGAATTTTAATTGTCATCTATCTCCAGCTTGTTTGGAAACTTCCAACTCGATCTTGAAGGTTCCTTGTACTAGACAGTCTCTCTGTCTGTTTTCGACATAGAACTTTGCACAAATGTGTACTAGAGAGTAGTGATCTGGACCTACATCTGCTCCTCTTCTCGATCCTTTTATGCCCAACAGACCACATCTCCACTCTCTTCAGATTCGGATGAAGTCTATCTGACTTCTGGTGCGCTCATCTAGTGAAACTCACATCGCCTGCCGCCTCGTGGATACCACCAATCACCAAATCATTAAAAGCGCAGAAGTCTGCCAACAGTTCTCCGTTCTCATTCATTTCGCCGAGCGAGCGCCTCTCACTCCATAGTGAATTCTCTTCCTGTGTTGTCTGCTCCCAGTTTGGCTGGAATTCATATCACTCCTTATGAGTTTGACATCTCCATCCAAGATATTGTCACTACTGCTTGCAGTTATTGTATTTGTAAACGTCTTCCTTCTACTCCTGGTCTCAGTTGTTTACAGGTGCGCAGCAATGTGTAATTGGAAATCTCCTTCCTTTTGAGACAGCTGAACCTTGCTGTCATCATCTTGGAGGAGAATGGTTCCCATTACGTGAGAGTTGAAACTTCACTCTTTTGATGACACCATGATGGCCACACCCTCGGTGTGCTCGTGGTTGTCGTCTGGTTGACCGGAGTAGATTATCGACTCTCCAGTTAGCAATTTGGAGAGTCCACATCCGTCTCAGCTGCTGTCATACATTCCCTAACACTTCTACACTATGTATTCTCATTTCTTCCGCCATCTGAACAACCCTGCCATCCTCAAACATGGTGTGAGCATTCCGTTTCCCTATGCCTACTTTTGCTTTCACTGAGTGTAGCGAACGGATTCTTAAGACGGCTAACTGACACAAACGGAGAGTGTCGTGGCTGCTTGTGAATGAAGATCCCGACCGAACCACTGCACTAACCACATTGAACCTACTGACCAGAGTAGACTAGTGAAATATAGTAAACAACTGATTATTCATAAAAATATACCCAAAGAAGTGTAAGAATATTAGAAAGGATGGCTTTCCCTAAAATGTTGCGAGAATAACTCTCAGTTTCTAACCAGAGTGTCGGTATTCATCCAAGTGACTATATTTCATGGTGAGGAGCTCAGATTAGCCTTAGGCTCCAGATAGATTTTCGTTAGCCTTAATATTAGATTAGGGTTAGGGTGGATTACAATTGACTAGAAGTTGGTCTTAGGAATGACTACATAGGATTTGGTTTAAGACACTTTACAGAAGTGATCTTTTCGCTAAATCCTGAACAGCATTCACTAGTAATACTTCATTTAGTGTCTTCTCTCACCCAAATGCAAATCTTATATTGAGTATACGAAATTTCGCCGTTGCAACGCGATCGGTCAATTTAAGGCTATTAATACGCTCGTTCGTTTGGGATCTTACAGTTTAACCTTTCCCGATTACTTAACTATGATGAAACTAACAATAAATGTTTACACTGCAATGAGTAAATACCTGACTGTGATATGATTAGCCTACTTATAGAAAGCAAACATTGCGCAGACAGTATGACTGACGGCACTGAAACTGAACACTTCCTCTTGAAAACATCGTCTGCCTTCCCATAGGATAAGTCTCCTTGCCCAGCTTCTTTAATATCTTAGGAGTCTGAATGATGACGATAACAAAAGGGATTCTCGCGAATATTATTCTGGATCAGCCAATCTATCAATGCATTTAAAATCCTGAATTATTGGTAGCTTTTGCAAGTGCGAAATCAAGGTTGGAACGATTATCAAGCATTCTGTTGAATAAATCTTCCACATCCGTACAAGGTAGCCAAGAAATTTCACCAATCGGTTCTGACAACCTGAAGCAATGCATCTAAAGCTACAGTTCGCCTACCTGAAGAAGTAAACGAATCGTCTAATTAATTCATATTTCTCTACATAATTGAAAGGAAATCCAAATGAAGGCTCCACTCTCTACATGTGGATGTAGCAACACCACTTGTGTAATTAATCTGTTAACTGGCGAAGAAACCTCTTCTAAACAACACCCAGATTATTTAACTGATACTCTGATAACCCTTTACAAAACACTGATGATATGTCACAACTTCTCTTACATATACCATATTTCCAAGGAGTTATGATTTGAAAATGTTAAGGAGTGAGGTGTATGTCCACTGAATTTCTTAACATGCCAATGTAGCTGCATCACTGTCAAAGTAGACTTTTATCTCAAATATTGCAGTCACTTATCAGCAGCTTTCGGTGGCTTTTGCAGTTTCAATAGCAACGTCAGAAGTAAGCACAAGGACATGGAATGTCTGCACCATATTTGAGGCTGGCGAGGCAAGGCAGACAAAGAGAAGAAGGAGGAATTCCAAACACAAGTGAAAGCAGTCATGGCTTGTTTATCTTCAAACTAGAATGCTCCAGGTGAAGTCTTCCGTACAGGGAATCTTTTGGTTTCTCAGAGATGACATGGCTTAATACTTTACTTCGGATGGACAGGAGTATGATTCCTCACCAGTTCTTGCATAGGCTTAAGTCGCCCTCTTTGGCAGGTCGGTAGTCTTGTCATTCTTCCAATCGGCAGGCACCTTTCCTTCCTTCCATATCTTCTGCAGCAGTGGTGTGAGTGTGTCATCTGAGGTCTATAGGTTCGCTTCCAGTGCTTCTGGTCTCCAAGACTTCTACTGTTGTCGGTGGGTGGGTATTACTGGTGGTTCTGTACCAGTTGTAGGTGGTGGTCGATTTCAGAGTCCTTTGAATCGACCAGCTAAGCACTTTCTCTGCTCCAACTTCTTGATAGTTCGCTTACCTTTACTATCTTTCACTGGCTTCATATGCGTAGACCTCTTCCCGCATAGCGGCCTGGCTATTTCATATGGTGTTGTGACGTCTCTCTTACCTGAAACCTCTTCTGATTCAGTTGCTAGTGTGTCGCCAAAGCCTTCTTCATACCACTCTACTTCACTCATTTGTACAGTAATCTGTAGACTATGCTCAGCTTCTTCTTTCGTTGTCCACCTCTCTAATAGTTCATCCTCTGATTCACCACCCTTCTCTCCTCTATCAACTTCCTGGTCTCCATAGTCAAACCCTCCTTTTCTTGCTTATTCTTAGCGCCTAAAATCTCTATACAGGTTTCCTGCCACATTGTCTTCAGTGAGTCCGAGTGTTCCTATCACTCAGGTTTCCTCGGTGATATTGCTCAATGTCTCCGACGATCTCCTGATGACTAGTGTGAATGTGTCCTTTGTAGTTTCGTCCTCCAGTTTCTCAGTGTTGGAAATGAATTTTAATTGTCATCTATCTCCAGCTTGTTTGGAAACTTCCAACTCGATCTTGAAGGTTCCTTGTACTAGACAGTCTCTCTGTCTGTTTTCGACATAGAACTTTGCACAAATGTGTACTAGAGAGTAGTGATCTGGACCTACATCTGCTCCTCTTCTCGATCCTTTTATGCCCAACAGACCACATCTCCACTCTCTTCAGATTCGGATGAAGTCTATCTGACTTCTGGTGCGCTCATCTAGTGAAACTCACATCGCCTGCCGCCTCGTGGATACCACCAATCACCAAATCATTAAAAGCGCAGAAGTCTGCCAACAGTTCTCCGTTCTCATTCATTTCGCCGAGCGAGCGCCTCTCACTCCATAGTGAATTCTCTTCCTGTGTTGTCTGCTCCCAGTTTGGCTGGAATTCATATCACTCCTTATGAGTTTGACATCTCCATCCAAGATATTGTCACTACTGCTTGCAGTTATTGTATTTGTAAACGTCTTCCTTCTACTCCTGGTCTCAGTTGTTTACAGGTGCGCAGCAATGTGTAATTGGAAATCTCCTTCCTTTTGAGACAGCTGAACCTTGCTGTCATCATCTTGGAGGAGAATGGTTCCCATTACGTGAGAGTTGAAACTTCACTCTTTTGATGACACCATGATGGCCACACCCTCGGTGTGCTCGTGGTTGTCGTCTGGTTGACCGGAGTAGATTATCGACTCTCCAGTTAGCAATTTGGAGAGTCCACATCCGTCTCAGCTGCTGTCATACATTCCCTAACACTTCTACACTATGTATTCTCATTTCTTCCGCCATCTGAACAACCCTGCCATCCTCAAACATGGTGTGAGCATTCCGTTTCCCTATGCCTACTTTTGCTTTCACTGAGTGTAGCGAACGGATTCTTAAGACGGCTAACTGACACAAACGGAGAGTGTCGTGGCTGCTTGTGAATGAAGATCCCGACCGAACCACTGCACTAACCACATTGAACCTACTGACCAGAGTAGACTAGTGAAATATAGTAAACAACTGATTATTCATAAAAATATACCCAAAGAAGTGTAAGAATATTAGAAAGGATGGCTTTCCCTAAAATGTTGCGAGAATAACTCTCAGTTTCTAACCAGAGTGTCGGTATTCATCCAAGTGACTATATTTCATGGTGAGGAGCTCAGATTAGCCTTAGGCTCCAGATAGATTTTCGTTAGCCTTAATATTAGATTAGGGTTAGGGTGGATTACAATTGACTAGAAGTTGGTCTTAGGAATGACTACATAGGATTTGGTTTAAGACACTTTACAGAAGTGATCTTTTCGCTAAATCCTGAACAGCATTCACTAGTAATACTTCATTTAGTGTCTTCTCTCACCCAAATGCAAATCTTATATTGAGTATACGAAATTTCGCCGTTGCAACGCGATCGGTCAATTTAAGGCTATTAATACGCTCGTTCGTTTGGGATCTTACAGTTTAACCTTTCCCGATTACTTAACTATGATGAAACTAACAATAAATGTTTACACTGCAATGAGTAAATACCTGACTGTGATATGATTAGCCTACTTATAGAAAGCAAACATTGCGCAGACAGTATGACTGACGGCACTGAAACTGAACACTTCCTCTTGAAAACATCGTCTGCCTTCCCATAGGATAAGTCTCCTTGCCCAGCTTCTTTAATATCTTAGGAGTCTGAATGATGACGATAACAAAAGGGATTCTCGCGAATATTATTCTGGATCAGCCAATCTATCAATGCATTTAAAATCCTGAATTATTGGTAGCTTTTGCAAGTGCGAAATCAAGGTTGGAACGATTATCAAGCATTCTGTTGAATAAATCTTCCACATCCGTACAAGGTAGCCAAGAAATTTCACCAATCGGTTCTGACAACCTGAAGCAATGCATCTAAAGCTACAGTTCGCCTACCTGAAGAAGTAAACGAATCGTCTAATTAATTCATATTTCTCTACATAATTGAAAGGAAATCCAAATGAAGGCTCCACTCTCTACATGTGGATGTAGCAACACCACTTGTGTAATTAATCTGTTAACTGGCGAAGAAACCTCTTCTAAACAACACCCAGATTATTTAACTGATACTCTGATAACCCTTTACAAAACACTGATGATATGTCACAACTTCTCTTACATATACCATATTTCCAAGGAGTTATGATTTGAAAATGTTAAGGAGTGAGGTGTATGTCCACTGAATTTCTTAACATGCCAATGTAGCTGCATCACTGTCAAAGTAGACTTTTATCTCAAATATTGCAGTCACTTATCAGCAGCTTTCGGTGGCTTTTGCAGTTTCAATAGCAACGTCAGAAGTAAGCACAAGGACATGGAATGTCTGCACCATATTTGAGGCTGGCGAGGCAAGGCAGACAAAGAGAAGAAGGAGGAATTCCAAACACAAGTGAAAGCAGTCATGGCTTGTTTATCTTCAAACTAGAATGCTCCAGGTGAAGTCTTCCGTACAGGGAATCTTTTGGTTTCTCAGAGATGACATGGCTTAATACTTTACTTCGGATGGACAGGAGTATGATTCCTCACCAGTTCTTGCATAGGCTTAAGTCGCCCTCTTTGGCAGGTCGGTAGTCTTGTCATTCTTCCAATCGGCAGGCACCTTTCCTTCCTTCCATATCTTCTGCAGCAGTGGTGTGAGTGTGTCATCTGAGGTCTATAGGTTCGCTTCCAGTGCTTCTGGTCTCCAAGACTTCTACTGTTGTCGGTGGGTGGGTATTACTGGTGGTTCTGTACCAGTTGTAGGTGGTGGTCGATTTCAGAGTCCTTTGAATCGACCAGCTAAGCACTTTCTCTGCTCCAACTTCTTGATAGTTCGCTTACCTTTACTATCTTTCACTGGCTTCATATGCGTAGACCTCTTCCCGCATAGCGGCCTGGCTATTTCATATGGTGTTGTGACGTCTCTCTTACCTGAAACCTCTTCTGATTCAGTTGCTAGTGTGTCGCCAAAGCCTTCTTCATACCACTCTACTTCACTCATTTGTACAGTAATCTGTAGACTATGCTCAGCTTCTTCTTTCGTTGTCCACCTCTCTAATAGTTCATCCTCTGATTCACCACCCTTCTCTCCTCTATCAACTTCCTGGTCTCCATAGTCAAACCCTCCTTTTCTTGCTTATTCTTAGCGCCTAAAATCTCTATACAGGTTTCCTGCCACATTGTCTTCAGTGAGTCCGAGTGTTCCTATCACTCAGGTTTCCTCGGTGATATTGCTCAATGTCTCCGACGATCTCCTGATGACTAGTGTGAATGTGTCCTTTGTAGTTTCGTCCTCCAGTTTCTCAGTGTTGGAAATGAATTTTAATTGTCATCTATCTCCAGCTTGTTTGGAAACTTCCAACTCGATCTTGAAGGTTCCTTGTACTAGACAGTCTCTCTGTCTGTTTTCGACATAGAACTTTGCACAAATGTGTACTAGAGAGTAGTGATCTGGACCTACATCTGCTCCTCTTCTCGATCCTTTTATGCCCAACAGACCACATCTCCACTCTCTTCAGATTCGGATGAAGTCTATCTGACTTCTGGTGCGCTCATCTAGTGAAACTCACATCGCCTGCCGCCTCGTGGATACCACCAATCACCAAATCATTAAAAGCGCAGAAGTCTGCCAACAGTTCTCCGTTCTCATTCATTTCGCCGAGCGAGCGCCTCTCACTCCATAGTGAATTCTCTTCCTGTGTTGTCTGCTCCCAGTTTGGCTGGAATTCATATCACTCCTTATGAGTTTGACATCTCCATCCAAGATATTGTCACTACTGCTTGCAGTTATTGTATTTGTAAACGTCTTCCTTCTACTCCTGGTCTCAGTTGTTTACAGGTGCGCAGCAATGTGTAATTGGAAATCTCCTTCCTTTTGAGACAGCTGAACCTTGCTGTCATCATCTTGGAGGAGAATGGTTCCCATTACGTGAGAGTTGAAACTTCACTCTTTTGATGACACCATGATGGCCACACCCTCGGTGTGCTCGTGGTTGTCGTCTGGTTGACCGGAGTAGATTATCGACTCTCCAGTTAGCAATTTGGAGAGTCCACATCCGTCTCAGCTGCTGTCATACATTCCCTAACACTTCTACACTATGTATTCTCATTTCTTCCGCCATCTGAACAACCCTGCCATCCTCAAACATGGTGTGAGCATTCCGTTTCCCTATGCCTACTTTTGCTTTCACTGAGTGTAGCGAACGGATTCTTAAGACGGCTAACTGACACAAACGGAGAGTGTCGTGGCTGCTTGTGAATGAAGATCCCGACCGAACCACTGCACTAACCACATTGAACCTACTGACCAGAGTAGACTAGTGAAATATAGTAAACAACTGATTATTCATAAAAATATACCCAAAGAAGTGTAAGAATATTAGAAAGGATGGCTTTCCCTAAAATGTTGCGAGAATAACTCTCAGTTTCTAACCAGAGTGTCGGTATTCATCCAAGTGACTATATTTCATGGTGAGGAGCTCAGATTAGCCTTAGGCTCCAGATAGATTTTCGTTAGCCTTAATATTAGATTAGGGTTAGGGTGGATTACAATTGACTAGAAGTTGGTCTTAGGAATGACTACATAGGATTTGGTTTAAGACACTTTACAGAAGTGATCTTTTCGCTAAATCCTGAACAGCATTCACTAGTAATACTTCATTTAGTGTCTTCTCTCACCCAAATGCAAATCTTATATTGAGTATACGAAATTTCGCCGTTGCAACGCGATCGGTCAATTTAAGGCTATTAATACGCTCGTTCGTTTGGGATCTTACAGTTTAACCTTTCCCGATTACTTAACTATGATGAAACTAACAATAAATGTTTACACTGCAATGAGTAAATACCTGACTGTGATATGATTAGCCTACTTATAGAAAGCAAACATTGCGCAGACAGTATGACTGACGGCACTGAAACTGAACACTTCCTCTTGAAAACATCGTCTGCCTTCCCATAGGATAAGTCTCCTTGCCCAGCTTCTTTAATATCTTAGGAGTCTGAATGATGACGATAACAAAAGGGATTCTCGCGAATATTATTCTGGATCAGCCAATCTATCAATGCATTTAAAATCCTGAATTATTGGTAGCTTTTGCAAGTGCGAAATCAAGGTTGGAACGATTATCAAGCATTCTGTTGAATAAATCTTCCACATCCGTACAAGGTAGCCAAGAAATTTCACCAATCGGTTCTGACAACCTGAAGCAATGCATCTAAAGCTACAGTTCGCCTACCTGAAGAAGTAAACGAATCGTCTAATTAATTCATATTTCTCTACATAATTGAAAGGAAATCCAAATGAAGGCTCCACTCTCTACATGTGGATGTAGCAACACCACTTGTGTAATTAATCTGTTAACTGGCGAAGAAACCTCTTCTAAACAACACCCAGATTATTTAACTGATACTCTGATAACCCTTTACAAAACACTGATGATATGTCACAACTTCTCTTACATATACCATATTTCCAAGGAGTTATGATTTGAAAATGTTAAGGAGTGAGGTGTATGTCCACTGAATTTCTTAACATGCCAATGTAGCTGCATCACTGTCAAAGTAGACTTTTATCTCAAATATTGCAGTCACTTATCAGCAGCTTTCGGTGGCTTTTGCAGTTTCAATAGCAACGTCAGAAGTAAGCACAAGGACATGGAATGTCTGCACCATATTTGAGGCTGGCGAGGCAAGGCAGACAAAGAGAAGAAGGAGGAATTCCAAACACAAGTGAAAGCAGTCATGGCTTGTTTATCTTCAAACTAGAATGCTCCAGGTGAAGTCTTCCGTACAGGGAATCTTTTGGTTTCTCAGAGATGACATGGCTTAATACTTTACTTCGGATGGACAGGAGTATGATTCCTCACCAGTTCTTGCATAGGCTTAAGTCGCCCTCTTTGGCAGGTCGGTAGTCTTGTCATTCTTCCAATCGGCAGGCACCTTTCCTTCCTTCCATATCTTCTGCAGCAGTGGTGTGAGTGTGTCATCTGAGGTCTATAGGTTCGCTTCCAGTGCTTCTGGTCTCCAAGACTTCTACTGTTGTCGGTGGGTGGGTATTACTGGTGGTTCTGTACCAGTTGTAGGTGGTGGTCGATTTCAGAGTCCTTTGAATCGATCAGCTAAGCACTTTCTCTGCTCCAACTTCTTGATAGTTCGCTTACCTTTACTATCTTTCACTGGCTTCATATGCGTAGACCTCTTCCCGCATAGCGGCCTGGCTATTTCATATGGTGTTGTGACGTCTCTCTTACCTGAAACCTCTTCTGATTCAGTTGCTAGTGTGTCGCCAAAGCCTTCTTCATACCACTCTACTTCACTCATTTGTACAGTAATCTGTAGACTATGCTCAGCTTCTTCTTTCGTTGTCCACCTCTCTAATAGTTCATCCTCTGATTCACCACCCTTCTCTCCTCTATCAACTTCCTGGTCTCCATAGTCAAACCCTCCTTTTCTTGCTTATTCTTAGCGCCTAAAATCTCTATACAGGTTTCCTGCCACATTGTCTTCAGTGAGTCCGAGTGTTCCTATCACTCAGGTTTCCTCGGTGATATTGCTCAATGTCTCCGACGATCTCCTGATGACTAGTGTGAATGTGTCCTTTGTAGTTTCGTCCTCCAGTTTCTCAGTGTTGGAAATGAATTTTAATTGTCATCTATCTCCAGCTTGTTTGGAAACTTCCAACTCGATCTTGAAGGTTCCTTGTACTAGACAGTCTCTCTGTCTGTTTTCGACATAGAACTTTGCACAAATGTGTACTAGAGAGTAGTGATCTGGACCTACATCTGCTCCTCTTCTCGATCCTTTTATGCCCAACAGACCACATCTCCACTCTCTTCAGATTCGGATGAAGTCTATCTGACTTCTGGTGCGCTCATCTAGTGAAACTCACATCGCCTGCCGCCTCGTGGATACCACCAATCACCAAATCATTAAAAGCGCAGAAGTCTGCCAACAGTTCTCCGTTCTCATTCATTTCGCCGAGCGAGCGCCTCTCACTCCATAGTGAATTCTCTTCCTGTGTTGTCTGCTCCCAGTTTGGCTGGAATTCATATCACTCCTTATGAGTTTGACATCTCCATCCAAGATATTGTCACTACTGCTTGCAGTTATTGTATTTGTAAACGTCTTCCTTCTACTCCTGGTCTCAGTTGTTTACAGGTGCGCAGCAATGTGTAATTGGAAATCTCCTTCCTTTTGAGACAGCTGAACCTTGCTGTCATCATCTTGGAGGAGAATGGTTCCCATTACGTGAGAGTTGAAACTTCACTCTTTTGATGACACCATGATGGCCACACCCTCGGTGTGCTCGTGGTTGTCGTCTGGTTGACCGGAGTAGATTATCGACTCTCCAGTTAGCAATTTGGAGAGTCCACATCCGTCTCAGCTGCTGTCATACATTCCCTAACACTTCTACACTATGTATTCTCATTTCTTCCGCCATCTGAACAACCCTGCCATCCTCAAACATGGTGTGAGCATTCCGTTTCCCTATGCCTACTTTTGCTTTCACTGAGTGTAGCGAACGGATTCTTAAGACGGCTAACTGACACAAACGGAGAGTGTCGTGGCTGCTTGTGAATGAAGATCCCGACCGAACCACTGCACTAACCACATTGAACCTACTGACCAGAGTAGACTAGTGAAATATAGTAAACAACTGATTATTCATAAAAATATACCCAAAGAAGTGTAAGAATATTAGAAAGGATGGCTTTCCCTAAAATGTTGCGAGAATAACTCTCAGTTTCTAACCAGAGTGTCGGTATTCATCCAAGTGACTATATTTCATGGTGAGGAGCTCAGATTAGCCTTAGGCTCCAGATAGATTTTCGTTAGCCTTAATATTAGATTAGGGTTAGGGTGGATTACAATTGACTAGAAGTTGGTCTTAGGAATGACTACATAGGATTTGGTTTAAGACACTTTACAGAAGTGATCTTTTCGCTAAATCCTGAACAGCATTCACTAGTAATACTTCATTTAGTGTCTTCTCTCACCCAAATGCAAATCTTATATTGAGTATACGAAATTTCGCCGTTGCAACGCGATCGGTCAATTTAAGGCTATTAATACGCTCGTTCGTTTGGGATCTTACAGTTTAACCTTTCCCGATTACTTAACTATGATGAAACTAACAATAAATGTTTACACTGCAATGAGTAAATACCTGACTGTGATATGATTAGCCTACTTATAGAAAGCAAACATTGCGCAGACAGTATGACTGACGGCACTGAAACTGAACACTTCCTCTTGAAAACATCGTCTGCCTTCCCATAGGATAAGTCTCCTTGCCCAGCTTCTTTAATATCTTAGGAGTCTGAATGATGACGATAACAAAAGGGATTCTCGCGAATATTATTCTGGATCAGCCAATCTATCAATGCATTTAAAATCCTGAATTATTGGTAGCTTTTGCAAGTGCGAAATCAAGGTTGGAACGATTATCAAGCATTCTGTTGAATAAATCTTCCACATCCGTACAAGGTAGCCAAGAAATTTCACCAATCGGTTCTGACAACCTGAAGCAATGCATCTAAAGCTACAGTTCGCCTACCTGAAGAAGTAAACGAATCGTCTAATTAATTCATATTTCTCTACATAATTGAAAGGAAATCCAAATGAAGGCTCCACTCTCTACATGTGGATGTAGCAACACCACTTGTGTAATTAATCTGTTAACTGGCGAAGAAACCTCTTCTAAACAACACCCAGATTATTTAACTGATACTCTGATAACCCTTTACAAAACACTGATGATATGTCACAACTTCTCTTACATATACCATATTTCCAAGGAGTTATGATTTGAAAATGTTAAGGAGTGAGGTGTATGTCCACTGAATTTCTTAACATGCCAATGTAGCTGCATCACTGTCAAAGTAGACTTTTATCTCAAATATTGCAGTCACTTATCAGCAGCTTTCGGTGGCTTTTGCAGTTTCAATAGCAACGTCAGAAGTAAGCACAAGGACATGGAATGTCTGCACCATATTTGAGGCTGGCGAGGCAAGGCAGACAAAGAGAAGAAGGAGGAATTCCAAACACAAGTGAAAGCAGTCATGGCTTGTTTATCTTCAAACTAGAATGCTCCAGGTGAAGTCTTCCGTACAGGGAATCTTTTGGTTTCTCAGAGATGACATGGCTTAATACTTTACTTCGGATGGACAGGAGTATGATTCTTCACCAGTTCTTGTATAGGCTTACGTCGGCCTCTTCCGCAGTTTTTATGATTGGTTCTATTGGGCAGTGGTTGTTGCGGCTCGAGGTTTTACTCATATGGAGGATTTGTTATGGTATGGAGTCGGGAAGAAAAACGTAACTTAGTTTTTGATAACGAAACGTGTGTGGTTAGGAGCACTGTACAATTTCTTATGATGAAAAAATGCACAGTTCTTGAAAACTGGCAAAATATAAATCTCAACGAGTAATAATAACAATAACGGTATAAATAGTAATGACAATAACAGTAGTAATAATTACGGTAAAATGAATAATGTACAAATGGATTATAGGAATCTGAATGAACATGTTTGTGAGTATGATACTGAAACTCAAACACGGGACGTCATGATCGTGTACAGATGAAGATCGCCGTATGTATATTGAAAGTGTATAAATATGTTTTTTTATAAAGCTGAACAAAATTACTTGAAACTGATAAGCAGAAAATTTCAAAATGAAAAATGTTAACGAAAAAATCGACAAAAAAACTATCTAATGAAGCATTTCACATTAGTCTGATCAGTTTTTATAAAAGGCAATTTTACATGATATTAATATTTGTGTGTAAAAATAGTTCAACTCTGCATGATTTGAACAGCTTCTTTCAACGAGCTGTAGCATCCCTTAGTTAACGGACTAAAAAGGTAATACAAATTTTATTTAAAAATAGAGCAATTACAAACAGGAACATATTTAAGTATAAACGAAGGCTTTTAAATTTTATTGTACAAAACAGCCCGTTTAAATTGAGGAGAAAGAAAACTTCACTATTCAACAATGGAGATATTCAAAGTCGTTGCCACATTTAACCTAAAAATGTACATGTCCTGGAAGAATTTATGGCAATACAACCAAATAAGATAATAAATCTGTGTGAAAACAACTAACAATGTGACCCATCAGTTGTCTATATATATATACATATAAACTTCTGAAAATATGATGAACGGAAAAAACGTTTGAATAATTGTATAAATATAAATACGTAGGGGCAAGTTCCAAATCTTTTGAACAAACTTTTTACAAACCATTTCTAATCGATAAAACTTAATTTTGGATGGATACAGGACGCATCACTGATTGGACGAATGAACAGGTGTACTCAATGGCTCCATCGAAGGTTTGTGGCTAAAATAAAATCAGATGACAGGAGTTGTATAATACAGTCAAACAAATTTTAATGTATTTGCATACAATATTTTTACACATTAATGAATTATGCCGGGTCTTAGTAAAAAGAGATACTTATTAACTTACTGAGATGCACAGTCTAAATTATTGGGGGGTATTTCCACAGGTGATGTAGATCGGGAAGGATTAGCTTCAGCAGTCGTTACGTGAGAAACATTCCCAGAGAGATTCTTGGAAGCGTTCGGAAGATTAACGCGTCTTTTTTTGACGGCTATACTAGTAGACTGTGGGTTAACACTTATATCAGAGGCAGCTAGGATGTAAAAGAAACAGAAAACCATGTATTTAGCTTACTATAAAAACGTAAACCAAAATTATCATGCGATGTAAACGATAGAACGGCAAATAAGATAGCGGAAACCACTATTGGTGATTACTGTTTCAACATCCGAACATGACAGTGCAATCAACATTTATTGGATAATGGACTTAGGAACTGACATAATTAGACAAGCATTCATAAGCAACGACTGTAAGATCGATCTAGTGGCCACCACTCATTGAAAGCAGTCTTCGATTGCGTGATCAGTGGAAAAAGAAGCCCATCTTCATTCATGTAGATTCTCAAAGTGGTAATACCGCAGCAATAGTCAACAAAAGATCGAATATCTCATCGGTAAGAAGCAATCTTGCACTAAGGTGGTTCCCGTGTATGAAATCTGGCCTGTCTGTGTATGCAAATCTATATCATTCTGCGGTAGCAGTTACATTTGGAGAACAGAAAGAACACCTGTTCAATTTTTTGAAGATATAACAAAACAGACACCTTTTCGATACGGGGGTCATGAGACGATGACTATGGAATCCTTTAAAGATTATCAATAGACAAAAAATTCCTCTTCAAGTTTCCAGAAGCAGTTGTTTACAAACACCTGAATCCCAATTTGTGTGTTCGGAAAGAAACAGTCATCAACACTTTCGTGCCCTGGTAACTGAATGTTTTTACTCTCCCTTAGTTGACCACATAATCTTTGCATTTATCCTTCCTCCCTTCGCGTAATTATGTAATTTTGCCTGTCCTTAATTTATACGATTTCTGCTGAACTCACTACTTTGATACTAAGCTTATTAGTTCATCATCCTATTTAGCCCTTGTCCCTACTATATGAGCCCTTTGTCATCAATCAAAGCATTTTTTGTTTAAATTTCGACTTTCAATGTTTAAGATGTATTAACGTGATTGCCTGAGAACTGTTTGTCAGGTTGGCAGTTTCCTGTCGACTGAAATCAGGTAACACTTACATGTTAAAATTATTCTGTACATAGACTCAGTAGTTTTTTAGCATGTAGGCACCTGATGCAACAAGCGATGGGACCAGCTGATTCAATACAACGCTTTAAGATGCGACAAACAGAAACAGTAATATTTTTTCCAATCGAGGACTGGAATGCGACGAGATAAAAACAACACACATACACACACCATAACAGGATCTCAATGTAGACTTCATCAAGTAAAAGAATAGTTACCGTCATCCATGCACTTATCACAAACCATTCCAATTCAGCAAACAATATCAGACATAAATTGTTTCGGGCACTAGCCTTTTCACCACTGAGTCACCCTTCTAAAACCTACCCGACATTCTAAAAAATTTCACTAAATTAGGTCTTGTGATACAATGTCGAGAAAATTCTTCATGAAAATGGCTGTAAGGGAACATCCTATTTTGACAATCAGAAAAACAGATGCATGTACATTCGAAAATAGACATGATATGAATCATGACTGATATTTCGGTTTGCTTCATATAGATGGATATCAATTTGTAACTTACGAAGAGAGGAATCAGAATCTCGAAGCCTTTTCCCCCGTCCTCTGCTTCCGTAACCTATACGCGCACTTGTTGGTACCAATGCATTGCTTTGTGCAGAAAGGGAATTAGAATTGCTGGGTAAAGTAATATTTGTGGTGTGATTGGGTCCATCAATCCCTGAAGTATTATCCGCAGCATCTGGATCTAGACTGGAACAATAGGCATGTAGACTGGACCATTCAGCACCAACAGGATTAGGGAATAACTTAGAAAAGAAAGCACGAATAATGGAGAAATGTCAGTTCTGTTAATCAAATGTAAAAGTGAAATGAAAGACAGAGTGAAAAATATTTAAGTAAATATTTAATATTCAAATATTTAAAAGCATAGCTGACAACTAAGCAAAAGTTCATTTGGAATCAATCGCAAATGTAGTCTAGAATAAGTAAATAAAAGGACGTTAAAATGCAGTATTCAATGAAATCTCTTTTATTGCATGACTAAACCTATAGTCTTTCCGATGACGTTTGACCCAGTCTTAGCACACAACTCCCAGTGTTTACAAATAATTGTCTACATCACTAATATTATTATAGTTCAAAAAATACGTTCAAATGAAAGACCAAATTGGGACGTCACAAAGAAATGCAGTATTTTAATGTGTCGAAATCCAAAATAGTACTCGGGAACAAGAAAAACAAGACATCATCGGTCTAGTACTCAGAAATTTATTAGGAAGAAAAACTAGTTCAAACACGAGGAGAATGAACGCCAAATTGAGTAGTGAAATCCATTGTCCTACTGCCGAAAACACTGTAAAATGACGTTCATTTAACTGATTTACATTCCTTAAAAATTCAAGAGTCACAAATTAGCAGGAATTTTCATCTGTCCGATTCAAATACATGAGTTTAATCAAGTGCATCTATCTGAAAGTCAAAGAGGAACCAAATTAAGACGACAGAATATCTCATCAATATACACTAATCACAATCTTTAACTATTTGGACTATATGATTTTCATCTAAGAAAACGATAAGAATAATTTAGCTTCTAACTACGAGCTTCAGTAGAAGTAATCAGCGCCACACACCGTTTTGTTTTATTTTTTTCATGAGATATATCCAAGCATATGAGACCAAAAAAGTGTAAGATATATATCGGCATTGAAAACAATGATTTAAACAAATGATCACGTTACTAAAAGCTTACTCGACGGATGTGTTCTGATATGTTCTTTTTGTCTGGCCTAAGAAGCTTATTCGAAAACTCAGAGACAACCTCAAGAAATAATAAGTTGCTTGGAACTCCAGGCGGGTGGCCACTCGCAGCTGTGGACGCTGCACGAGATACACAAAATTGAATGCCTTCCAAATGAAGAGCGACCATAGATTCTCGTATTTTTATCAGATCGAGACCGAAGCTGAGATTCAAACGCCTAGCGAGTTCTTTTACAGCTTGAATGCCTTCGGAACCACGTTCTACATGATTCTACAAAAAAATTGGAAGCATGCATGAAATTACGAAAACAAAACCTTTAAAAATAAAACGAAAACCAGGAACTTTGTTTAGGGCTAATTGTTTTGTTACCAAAAGAAAACAGATTCGGTCATTCTATGAACTCACACGATATCCGAAAGAAAACTATAAATATCTATACTACGTGTGTAGTAAACAACTGTTTGAAAAATCGTCTAGCAAAACTCGTCAGGTTCAAGAGGAACAATTAATAACAACGTGCAATATTTCAGAATGCCACACAGTGATAACACTGATTTAGAAAACGACTAAGCTGCAGTTCTTCGTAATACATCAAATGATACTAGTTATTTTACATGAATATAAGCAACGCAATTCAGTGCCAATACATCAGTAAATGTTGAAAGTCGAATTATATGATTTACCGACAGCTGGTGTTTATCGAATATTTCTGCCTTTGAAAGAGAAATTAAATTCTACATCTCCACTTCAATAAACAGATGACGCATCAAAATTACTAGATTGTGCTTTTTTCAGCTCGGAAAAACATATGACAAACTGCGACGTAACGAACAACCATACTGAACTACTGTAGTGAAACTCCACTCATCGAGAAGACAAATCCACGTCCGCCTGAGGAGGGGATTGATACATAAACTAGTGGATTACGTATGAGCGAGTATATTATAATCAAGAAAACTAGAACATTGCAAGTACCTTCAACTGATGAAATAAAAACTTTCGCTTACATTAGAAGCTGCTTCAACTTGCAGGTAGCATAATTCTAAACAATGAGCTATCATGCGTGCAGTATTTACACGATGGTGTTCACGAGCTTTGGCTAGCGTCGATTTCATTATATCTCCGAAATCGTTGAAAGACCGAATGTAATACTTATATAATGGAGCAGCCGCACGTACTGGAATCATGTTAAAAACCACCAATTTAAAAAATGATGATAACTGCTTGCGTCTTTCGTGAAGAGATTCAAACTTTGCGCTTTCGTCTTCTTCTTCCTGCAATGTATAAAAGAGTATACGTATAGGTACGTTGAATGGAAATGAGCTAATAAAACTATCTGCTCAACGATGATTACTACCAAGCTACGTGGACACATGAACGAAATACTCCCCTCATATTCATTTCTTCGACTGTTAATTCACGAAACGAATAAATATCACATGTACGAAAGGTAAGGGCACTTTTCACACCACATACCACTGACGTGTAAGCTTTCTAGGGCTTGTTAAGACAAGGACTGTGTCACAGTTGCGGTTCCGAAGACAGTGGATTCACCCGACAACAATAAGTGAATGAATTTCGTGTTTTGCAGTAAGTTCGAGCCACAACAAAACTGAGGAAAAAGTTACTCATGATAACGTCAGCTATACAGTGTTTACCTAATATATATATATATATATATATATATATAAGCATAAACTCAAAATAGCCAATTCGGTGGGGAATTGTAGGTGTGTAATACAGACGGTGGTGTAAAAATATACCGCTACCAGTGAAGAAATAATGCACATTAGTGACAATGAATCGGCAAAAATATCACTAATATCCGCAATAGTAGCAGATGTATGTATGGATAGTTAGGAACGGTCAACTTTTAGAACGTATAATCCTGCTTTGGGTTACACTGAACGTATAAGGGAAGCACATTCACTAGGCTGAAATTTAAAAAATCCAAGTGTTCAACATAAATATAATCTCCGTGACAGAAGGAATCCATTCACTTTCGAGTTAGAAAATGGACAGGGTGAGTTGACAATGCTAAATTGCATAGTGAAACGAAGACAGGATGGTGAATTAAATGCTAGGGTCTATAGGAAACTGACAAATCCTAACAAATACTCAGACTGATTCATTTCACCAAAATTCGGTAGGAATGGGTATATAAACAAGTCAGGAATGTAACTAATGAGTTAGGTTTAAATAATGAACTCAAATAAATGGTAATTACCCCAGATTTTACTCAAAAGTGGTATGAATATCCATAGGCAAAATAAGAATGGTAATGCAAATAGTGTATATACTATAAATAATGAGGCGTTTCAGATGCCGTACGTAGAATTACTAATATGACTGGAAATAGGGTGACATTTCAACCCACCAGTGGTGAAATGAGGCGTATTGGTCTAGATGTTCGACTCCTAACCAGGTGGGTCACAGGTTTGAAACTCGCTCATTTACAGCCAAATAACTAGTCCCTAAACAATGGATGTGGCAACCGACCCAGACGATTAACCCCCGGCCCTTTTTAAAGATGGTGGCGAGACTCTCACAATGGCTGTAACTGGGTCGTTCAGGAAGGTATGGGAGACAGAGGGCGTACCATCAATGTGAGACGAAGCCATTATCGTCCCCATCTTTAAAAAGGATCGACGTAATTCGTGTGACAATCATAGGGGTATCAGTCTGCTACCAGTCGCGTCTAAAATATTGGCTGCTGTCTTGCTTCGCAGACTGTGCAAAATACGTGAGGGATTGATTCGTGAAGAGCAGGCTGGGTTTCGTTCAGGTCGTGGATGCACTGATCATGTGTTCACCCTTCGTCAGTTGTTGGAACACCGCCACACGTATTGCAGGCCAACGATCGTTGTGTTTCTTGATATTAGGGTTGCCTTTGATTCGTTGAACAGAACTGTGCTCTGGAACTGTGTGTTAGAGAGAGGTGTATCTGAGAAATTTGTTAACATCTTGAAATCCTTATACAGAAACACCTCAGGTAGAGTGAGGGCATACAACCAACTATCATCATTGTTAGCGACCAACAGTGGGGTTAGACAGGGTTGCCCAATCTCTCCATTTCTCTTTAACTTGGCCATCGATGATATTCTGGAGTCAGCTCTGAAGGATGTGCGTGAAGGTGGTGTAGATCTGCTACCTGGAGATAGACTTTTCGACCTCGAGTATGCAGTCGATATCGTCTTACTGTGCGACAGGATGCAGGCTGCCCAAATCGCACTTAATCAGTTGGCGATCAGTGTCTGTAAGTATGGTATGTGCTTTGCGCCGTCTAAGTGCAAAGTACTGTTACAAGATTGGCAGGAGCCTGTATCTGCAGTCACTCTTGCGCGTAAACCGCTTGAAGTAGCTTTCAAGTTTTTGTATCTTGATAGTTGTGTGAGTGCTGTCGGATGAGATTTCAAACCGTATAATGAAGGCTAGGGTGGCATTCATCAACTTGTGCCACATATGGCACCATCGCGACGATAGCCTGGCCGTCAAAGGTCAAGTATACAATGCTTCGGTGAGGGCTATCTTGCTCTACGCCTGTGAAACCTGGCCTTTCCGAGTAAGCTGAGGATGTTCGGCGACTCTACGTGTTCGATCATCGCTGTCTCCACAGTGAATGTCATCATCTGGAAACACCAGCTCCGGTGGCTTGGACGTGTGCTGCGAATGTCATCCCAGAGGCTTCCGTACAGGTTTCTGTTCGCTAGCCCTGAGACGGGATGGAAAAGCCGGAGAGGTGGTCAGTTCATTACGTGAGGTTGTGGGATGAAGGATGTTTGTGCTAGATTAGCATCGGTTGGTGCGTCACGACTCCCTGGTTAGGGTCCGCGAGATAGCTCGAAACGTTATCGGATATGGCCGAGAATCGTAATCAATGGCGGACGCGTTGCAATTTCCTTCTTTCTGCCCTTCCCGATGATAGTTGGCGAGTACTGTTTGAACTTCTTAAGTACGACTGTTTTCCTTCCAGATGATGTTCTTTATCCGTTCTCTACTTATATTTTTACTTTTAATCTATGTTGTTTTATTATTATTGTGTGGCGCATCCTTCTTGGTGCCATATTGTACCAAGTTTTCTCTGCGTTTAAATAAATAAATGAATAGTGTGGTATAAAAGAGGACCATTGAAATTCAAAGATGAAGTATATCGAAATGTTGGCACTCAGACGTAGAACCGGTATCTTGTGAAATAATCTCCCTTTTCAGATTATAAGTTTGTCGACAATTAAACTGGGAAACGAATGAATACTTCATCCACCCTAGTGGATGATTGTTTAAGAATTATATGTGGTCCATTTTCAAATTTTTTGTAAATCTGAAATACAGACATAATAATAAGTCACGTGCGATAATCCAAAAGAAAAGCTGCTTCTGAAAGTATCGCAACATATTATTGTCAGCTTTAACAACAAAGTCAAGATAAAAAGATGCAACGCATAAGTTTTAAGGCAGATAAATGAAGACTTACATCATCATCATCGATAAAAACCCGCTGCTCCAAATAGTTGGTCAACTTGAGTTCGAGATCTCTATCTGCTACGTAGATAGGGGGATGTAGGTTCGGCATATGATCACAAAGGTTACGAGAAAAAACAACTAGCAAATCACAGATTGAGAAGAAAGATTCTGATGCAAGGCGTTTGTGTGAGTGGTCCAAGTAACCGATGCATATGTCCATATATAAATTTAGCTGTCTGCGTAGTTTATTTGACTCCGTCTGTAAACAATAATAAAAACACGATTGTAAACACATTGGATTGTAATGAACTAGGTAAATGTATTACAGTACGACAATGAGCCATTCTGACTATCATAATGTAGTGAGATTTAATCACAATGTCAGATTAACAGCCTAAGATCTCATCGTCCACTAAAACTATTGCTTCCTTATGATATCATAAGAAATGTATTCAAAACATCAAAACATCTAACTTAGATAACTCATTCAGATGATCAATACATTAACTGTTAATGCGTACTAAACACATCCGTTAAACTTTGAAGACTATCTATCAAATGTAGTCTCGAAATATTGATGTTTTTTCAAAACGTCTCAAGTACAATCTACACGCGACTTTCGGAATTTCCAACAATCCAGTGGAAATGTGAGTAGTAGTTAATCTGAAGGCAACTGGCGATAGAATATTCATTTTTTCACTTCGCCTTCCGAACGCGAAATATATGAGAAGTTTGTGATCGATTAACTGATATCACTACTTTGTTATTAAGACAGCAGGAACAGAATAAGCCAAACCTACCTTGTCCATTTCGCTCTCCTGTAATCTCTTCAAATTCCATAGTAAGGCATGATAACAACAACAAATAGCTTGAGCCACTACATCACCACTGGCATCATTTCCTGATTGTGCTATTCGGATAAGACTGTCCCACAAATCCAGCCCTGAGAGGTCGTGACAACTAAAAGCAAAGGGGAAATGTTGCAACAGAAATTTGTTTTTTCATGTGAATGACAATTGAAAAATAGGTGACATAACGCAGAAGACTTATCCTAAAGAGTTAACACGTGCGCTTATATCAGAAAAATGTAACCACGAGTATATCCCGTAATAAAACTTGTCGGCAAACTACAGTTTCAAAAAACAGTGGAATAAGGGGGAGGAAACTTGACACTAACATATAACAATAAAATTACATGTGATAATTTGGAAAAACAAAGTTCACAGTACTGTAAATACTCACAACCCAACTGTTTGAACTCAGTTACACGGAACAGATTGTTAATGTACCAAGCTGAGTCACAGAGTCATTATATTACCACAAGAATGACAGTATTTCCGTTGATATTGTGCGAGTTCATTAGAGCTTATAAAAATAATGACTGTTGAACATAAACCGTTACAAAGAAACATACAAAAATATTCAAAGCACTTACAAGCACAACATTTAATGACCACTTTAAATAAAAGTCGATGTTGGCCATTTTGCACAGGTTTGTAAATCCTACATGGAAATCGACTCAATAACAAATAGTTCCAATAGATGCTTTGTTTCTAACCTTTTATCCTACGGAAGTCATGATTCCATCAAGCGATTGTACAGCAAGATTTTAATGTGGAATATCTGCGTGCAAAACATATAACATGTGAATTGTGTCAAACTTAATTACTACTTTTGATCCAGCATTATTACTAAACTACGCTAATGAATTAAGTTGCACGAGATCTAAAATACACCTTGTAAATGAATGTGACAATTTATCTGGCTAGTTTGCATCATGAAATCATATTGCTGAGATGATCGAGTTGATAAAGCTTAATGCGCATTAGCCATCCTACGTAGATGGGTAACTATTTCAAATAAATTATTATTCGAAAATATCAGAAATTAATATCAAAGACAATAAATTCTAACCGTGTGCAAAAACTCACCTATAAAACGCATTAATGCGTTTCAGTGCAGCTACAATGTGAAATTCATCATCTTGATCGGGCTCTTCACCCTAAACAACATCACAAACAAAGAATGATAAATATTGAATAGTAACAGTCCACAAAAACACAAGGCAAAGTATTAAGAATTGGCAGAAGGCAGAGTGAAAGTGCTTTTTTGAAAACAAAAGTTTTAAAAGAAATTGGTTTCAAGAAAAGCTAACGCTTATAGCCATCATCTATCAGTGTTTCCCCCAATGGCTTATATGCACTCATAAAGGTTCATATGCCTTCACTCATCAATCCCGATAATATTCATTTTAGATCACCGGACTTTTCTTTTACCCGTACAAATGAAGAGAGTATTAATATTACATTCCTTTATGTGAACTTATACGACCAATGTTAAGTTTCACGGTAATACGTCAGTTAGTTACACATAGTTATTGCATTAATACCACTGTTACTGAAAGCATGTTCCATAAAATAATGTCTTCGCATGCGTAACATACATGTAGTCACCTCAGATTCGTTGCGGCTTTGAAACCTTACCTCAATTGACTTGCTATTCTTGTCTAATATTCTGTGTCTGACTCCATTATTATTCTACTAAGCAGAGGATATCTAGGAGGCAACTATAGTCAGGAAATGCTAATATTGCCGTATTTTCAATAGCTCACAACATAACTCTACCTCATTCTGCTGCTGTCTATCGGAAAATAATACATCTAGACTTTCATAGCTCTTAATTATCATAGAAGTTTTTACATTTCCCAATGAATGAAAAAAACGATACTGTTTTGATTGATACTTTGCTATCAATGTATTATTAGTTGCTCTGATGCAAATGTTTGCATGTCATATTTAAACACAGAAAAAGTGTACTTAAAATTCTGAGTTTTCGGAATGAACATATAAGATTTATTTAAGTTTATTGTGGTGAATCGAAAATGGAGCACTTATATTATTTAGTCTTCGGATATTTGGGTTGGTTCTTGTTTTTGAATGAAGCTGCAGTAATTCAGGACTTCATTTGATAACAGTCATCTATACAATATCCGACTGGAGAAGCTCAAACAAATGATATGCGGCAGTCTTCCTAACTTTTGAGTTGACCTATACGCTGCTTATAGTTCTTCAATAAAGGACGTTTAAAGTGCGCTGAAGTCTATCGTTAGAAAACTAAGAGTCATGAAAGTGAAAAGAGATAGCATAACACACCTCGAAATGATAGTGAATTGCCGATTCCGTACCTCCTATTTTCTGAACATGAACCAAAAAGGATTCAACAGTGATATTGCTAGGCATTTCATTGACAAAAGTCATGAGGTAGACGTCGCATGATTGTTCTAAATTATCAACAGACAAGAGTTCGACTCCCCTTGAGTTTGCCGAAGCATACTCCATCAAACACCTGAAACCCAGTTTGTCTTCAGGAAGAAGTGGATATCAGTCTTCCCGTGCCCTGCTAACTGAATGTCTTTACTTCCTTTTTCATTTGATTATGTTACGCCAAAAATTTCACTGTGTATGATTGTTATTGTTTGTCATAAAGTGATTATTATTACCATTGTATGCACATATTGATTTTTAGTTTGAAGATGAACCCTGTGTATGTTAAAATTGTTTCCGTAGATAAACTTAAAAATGCCTTTGGGCTTTGAGCAGCTGATGAGAAGCCAACGAAATAAATGATGGTACCATTTTATTCTGCACAAACTGTTGTTCTTGCTCTATTCAGATCCCAGGATAATTAACAAAACTAAAAGACCTCAGACAACTTCAAATTTGGAACTTTTAAATCACTATCTCAGTTTGAAATCTTCATATCTAATCGAAGCTTATTCCAAAGAAACAATAAGCAACATATACTGAAAACTGGCGCAGTAGTCTTGAAGGATGGAGATGAGGATTCATCTAGGTCTTCACCACGTTAAGGTAGAGGCATTCACGGGGGTATAAAATTACACAGCGTAATAAAACTGGTGTACATCTTGATTCCAGCTAAAAAAAACACCTAACATGCTGGGATACCTATGAAAGTGCATCATTCTTCCAGAATATATCCTAGAACAAGATTACGTACAAGGACTGAATGTGGAAGATAACAAAATAGAAGGCTAACGATACACCAAAACACGTGTTTGTAATCTCAAAAAGTCGCGTACAACAGTTGTAATAATAATTATTAACCTATTATTTTTTCCTTCACGTTCCCAGTGGAACACAGGGCCTCAAGCTAGTTGCTTGAAGTTTCAGTAGCAGTGTTCAATTTTACAGGATGGGGTTGCTGGCCCCATGCCTAACCTCTCCTCTTTACCAGCATTATATCCGGCTTAGCGAGGTGAAGGGGTGCGTCGGCCGAGCGTCCTAACTGCTGTGCCACCCATTATGGATAAAACTTATTCTGAAGTCACACAGCGTTATACGGTGATATCTACTGATGACGTTTCGAGTACAATTTATTGCTCATATTCATATCAAGGTGATATGACATGATTATGAACAATAAATTGTGCTCGAAACGTCATCAGTAAATATCACCGTATAACGCTGTGTGACTTCAAAATAAATTTTATCCATCATTCAATTCTACTCTAGTAGAGTTTTATCCTTATTTCGGCAATTATTATCGTATTAGAAAAAGGTCTACGAAATGAAGTATCGAATGGGTTGCTAAAAAACAGCTTACCTGATCGTTGAAATAGTTCAAGAATGCATCGCGGTAAAGATCCACTAGGTGATCTAGCAGTGTGCCACGGACGGTTTGACACTTAGCAGCAATGCTCAATTCATCAAGACATAAAGACTCATAAACACGAGCACAAGCCAACAAGGCATGTGGATCAGTATGGCGTTCTACGATTTCCTGAAAGTATATCAGTTTTAGTGGAAAAGATTTTAAGGCAACATATTTTGTTTGTTTTCTGGAACGCAACAATACAGCAAGTTTAAATAAATTAAAAACCTTACAGTCTCGTTAAACAATAGAACTTATTAATATGATACATAATTGAGTAATATTGTGAAAAAACCTTCCCAGGCGATAAAATATGATGGCTATTTGTTCAGATACTGGTGGACAGAGTATACTTGCACTCGGAAATGAACGTATCCACGATGAAAATTTCGTTTTCTTAGGACGCTGTATAAGTCCTGATATGTTCGTGGCTAATACGTGAAATACTCTTTCGTCTTTGCTGATGGCTAATAATCTAGTGAGCTTATGGCTATTTCCTACTAACAGTTTGTAAAGGTAATTTTTTCCCACTCTGGTTTTCTTTTAGCTTTGAAAACTATATTCTACTAAATTTGTATGACATGTAAAACTTTTCTATACGCGATTGTATGCAAGGTCACGTCGCCTCATATGCAAAACAAGAATTTGATTTCCATGCAGTCATCTTAACGGGCGGATCACTTTTCCTTACATCAAGGACATCTCAGCAACCATCAGCAGCGCACTTTGTCCACTTAGGATTGAGGTGATATATAAACATAAACTCTGCAAGCCAGGTTTCTTTGCTAAGAGGGATAGAATAAATGCATTTTATGAAACCATCCGCACAAACTCTTTACAAAACTATGCCCAACCACAAGATTACTGAAGAGACAGTACAAAAATTAACTAGTTATATGGGCAAACAATGTTTTCCCTTTGACGAATATAACCTCAACTTGGAGGATATTATTTTACAGTGTGCACGCTCAGATACAGAAAGATGATTTTAATAAACTAGGCGTTTGAAAAAGCGGTAGTCAACCGAGTTATAGCATATTCAAAAACATAGAATCGGTCCAGAGTTTTACCACTGGTTCAACTAGGTAGTATTCTTTCTCACGCAGAATTGTCCCGTGTTGCATTGTAAATCATATATATTGTATGCCATTTAATTAGAACTTCACATATCTTAGGAATAAATTATGAGAAACAAGTTTCCTTATAAGTAACATGAAATGTTTGAGTCATCAGTGTCTGTTTGATTAAACATTATTCTTTACTAGTTTTATCCAACAGGAAACACATGTTCTTGTCTCATTAGTCTCACGTTTGTGTTACGTTGCTAAAGCTGAAGAGTCTAAAAATAAAATGTTCACTTTTTAAACTAGAAATCTTGTTCTTCTTTGTTGAACATGACTAAACATAAATAAATAATAAAGATAATAGTAATATTAGATACTCTTCAATGACTATCAAAATAACTATCGTAATGAAAGTTAACATACTTGGACACCTTGCAATAAAAGATCCAAATGACGTTCATGCCGTCCCGTGGTATAGAGTTCCATCTCCATGTATGTTGGAATTGCAAGCAGGTTAGTTGCCCGTTCAGGAGACTCGCCATATTTAGACAGTAATGCTGGCAAGGCGGTTATCATTGCTTCTGTCATACGGTGACGTTCTTCTGTGAGGGCCCGAGCCTCTCGGGTAGAGGATACAGAGCTGCTACCAGGTCCGGCTGGTCCGCCACCTCGACCACGACCTGAAGCATCCTGAGCATTTGCACCACCAGTTTGCATGTTAGTGTTGGAATGTGAATGATGACCACCAGCCTGTGAGCAAACAACAAATTATGAACAGGGCATAACTGCAGAATATTTCAAGGCTAAGCATATAAAGCATTGATTATGAATACAACACAGAAAAATTAAGTTGCAAACTTAACTAACCTGTCTTCCTACTGGCGATTCACCGCTTGCTGCTTGACGAACACAGCAAACCATAATTTCAATCAAACTTGTTTCTTCATTAGCATCCATAGCTGTCTCACCCCTTCCAGGTTCCTCAAGTAGTAGGTCTAACATGGCTTCCCAGTCACGAAGCATCTGGCATTGATCCCACAAACTGTCAATCAAATAAGTGGCATGCTCGTGCAGCTAACGAAGAGAAAAGGTATTTAACATGAAGACCGTACAAAAATGAGACGAGATAAGGACTATAAAGCTTATTCCAATATATGTAACATATATGATACTTAATTCACATTACTTTCGATAGTTATTTTTTGTAATCTTGGCACACACATTCATCTTCAAAAGGTGAAACATCTCATACTACTCATTACATATTATCATGCTCTACGGACAAGAACATTCTTCACACTTAAATCTTAATTCCTTGGAGTTATCCGAAACCTTAGCATCGCACTGCGACACAGAACAGCACGGCAAACAAGGACAGAAAACTAAACTCTAAATAGTGGCTTAGATTTCTTAAACAATACAACAAGAAGTCCGAAGTCCCAGAAAGACAAGCGAACAGCTTTTTGCGGTAGATTTGTGATTGCAGTCGTTCAGCCTGCAGAGACACTGGGACGGTTTGGCAACTTTTCAATGTGACGCGATTGCCACCAGTCCAAATACTGTTGTGACATAAGTAACCATTCCAATTTTATCATCAGTCCAAAACTGACACAAATGACAAATGACGATATTATTTTTCATATACGAAATATTCAATAATCCACTAAATTAATAAATATATGGCGCAGCGATAAGGGATAATGACGCTTGTTAACTCACTTCGCTTTCGATGAAGAATTGTACGAGGTCACGAATGAGTGGTGTATTTTCACTGCGCTTCTTCCCCTTTCTGGTTCTAGTAGGAGGTGCATGAGAATCAACTTCAAATAGTTTCAATGTCAAAAATTCCGCTGCTGCTTGTGCTAATGGCCTGTGAGTGCAATATACCAACTCGTAAATATTTTCGCAATCTTTGTCTTCTAGTACTGAGTCGCTATGTCTGAGGAAAAATAGAAGATTATATTAAATTTCGCCTATATTACAACTGAGCAATTAAATTATTTAAAAATGTATAAGGAACCCCACGATTTCACACCAAAATTCAATAGCATAACCTTAAATTATTTGTAGCGTTATAGTTAAAACAATAAAACCAATTTTTTTAACTGGTGCGGTGATTAAATCAAGATAAACTTCAGGCAAATCATCGGAATAACACCCTATATTGACTGAAAAATAAAGGTGCTAATGTAACTACAGTAGTATGGAAAACAAGGATCATATTGAAGCTTATGTCTGTGTAATTTTGTACTTCCCAATCGAAAG
This sequence comes from Trichobilharzia regenti, assembly GCA_944472135.2. NCBI lineage: Eukaryota > Metazoa > Platyhelminthes > Trematoda > Strigeidida > Schistosomatidae > Trichobilharzia > Trichobilharzia regenti. The sequence continues at coordinate 87,252,125 of OX235270.1, read as the reverse complement.
GAAACAGTACTATGAAAGAAATACAACAGGGTGTTTGATTTAAAATGTGAAGTACATTCAAAATCAGACCTGTGTTTAAAACTGGGTTTTCCGAGGACTAAGTGCTTATCTTCGTGATTTCCCATGGTTCGGCTGTTTCATTTGATTTGTTCTCCACATTCCCATTGACTGTGAGCTTAAATACTTGGAGGCTTTAGTTCACTTGGTTGGTTTATCTGTGGGTTTTATAATAATTTTTGCCAATTACATTGACAAAAATCATTGCTAATATTTCAGCTATGAGATGATGGATGGGATTGCTCCTGGTTACTTGTTACCTTAGCATTTTCATGTTGTTTCTCGAAACAATATTACTTAGTTTACCTTCCCAAATCATAATTTTAATTTTTGATTACAGCTTAAGTGAATGCATACATATTTTACCAGATCTTTCCATGAACATGCATCGCGCTATCGTCTACCGTCACTAAACATCCCCTTAAAACTATTGGTAGATTTACAATGTACAAAAGACTGACGTAGTCCTAGTGCAACAAAAACGGCAAAATTACTCCAATACTTAATTAATTAGGAACTGGAAGAATATAAAACTCACTTCAGAATGCAAGAAACTAATTTCACAGCCTGAACTGCAACTTCTGTTTCCTTATCAAGAGTCATATCCACAAGACGTGACTTAAAACGTGAGGTGAAAAGCTCCAAATTATTAATAAGTGCAGGATCTTCATACAAGGGTTGTAGAGCACGAAGGCACTGAAGACGAACATCTCCAATTCTGTCATAAAGTGTCCAACCAACATATTTTAAGTAGCTATCATCGAGAAACATCGCAGGATAACGACGCATCCAAACGCCTATTTCTTGCATACATATTGCTCGTATTTCTGCTTGGCTATCCCTGAAACGACAGGAAAGTTACTTTGTAAGTCATCAGATGAGAAAATAACATAAATGCTTATGAGTGTATAATTAATTCTCCCCATTACAATTATTACAGAACACAATCTAAGTATTAAGCTTCCGAACCGTAGATGTTCTGAATTTCCTGGAGTAATTCGAGCGCCGAGTAAGTATGTATTTTCGGTAATTTCTCATCAGTCTACAATCACATGATAAAATACTAATCATTAATATTTGAAATCAATTTGGTTAACGAAATTAAAGTTTAGGCATATGAATTAGTAGATAATAGTCGAGTAAATTATCACAATAATAACAAGGATGAATCCATCCGAGTGTAGTCTCACAATATGGTACCAACACTTAAGTTAACAGTACAAATAAAAGTAATATTTACACTTATCCCGTCATTCGGAAGGATAACTATTCTAGATTTTGGGTGGAAGGACTGAACAAACTTTGAAAAATGTTTGTAGCAACTACCTCAAATATGCTTAGTAATCGGAAGAGTACTAATCTTGGAAAGCACTTTGTATAGAATTGTAAAGGCCAAATTTTCATCAGTCTTTTGCTCCATATGCAATACATTAGGTGCGCCAAGGTGGAACTCTTGACTGAATCAACGAATTCTCCTAGCCACGTTGAAAGGTGGCAGTTAGGTGGCCGAGTTGTTCTACCTACGTAACTGCTTCCTCAAAAGCAACTGAATTTATAAATGAACACTGAAGTGGATAGACTCACATTCGCCTGTAGTGGAATTTCAGTCCTAGTTTCACAATCGATTATAAAATCAAACACCAGTATCTAATCACTATGAGATAATACGTATTTCCCCTTTACCTCTACACACTCACAATGATTGAACACCCAGATTACATACACTTGCATAAATTTACCTCCGTTGTTGTTATGACAATCGCCTCGATCACTGTCTACTTAACTTGTACGCCTAAACTTTGGTTTTCTTAGCCACATTGATTTCACTATTGAGATCAAAAATATGTTGGTGTTCACTGCAGTGCAAGTGCAAATGAAAATCACAGCAACTGTTTCTATTTACGTGACATAATTTCGCATTTGAGTCAAAGAAAGGGACAAACAATCATGCTCTTCTGGCTGGTTCACAAGTCTAAATGCACCCACACTTAACACGGTTACATCCAAGGCACCTTTAGAACCGCAAAATGTATGGAAGACATGTTTTTTCTTTTAGAACTTCACCAAAGTTAGCTACATTGTTGCAAAACAAGGACATCCACCTAAAAAACATCTGCAAAACAAGGTCACACTGGATGAAATATTGACTGATACAGCAACATCTGGTGTATTCCTGTGATATGAACCCAGCGTTTACAGCCACCATTCGGCATTACTTATTGCACATGTAAGAAGTCCTGTTTCAAATCCTACGTCTGAAAGTTATCTTATAGACAGTTAGGATAGGTCTTTCGAACTAATAATTTTATCCCAAATATTTTACACATTCGCAAAAATTTACTTCTAGAGGTGACAACCGTTAGGCAACGGAATCTCTGACTTTATTTTAGCCTTAATACTACGTTACATCTTGAAGTACGCTGTGGCATAGAGGGTTTGAATAAGAGGTAAGAATAATAACGAACTGGGAATGACGCTTAAAGACACAATAAAGGTCATATTTGAATTTACCTGTATCGATGGACAAATATCCCTTTGAAAATATATATCAGCATGTTTTTGACTTCGTCCATGTTTTCTTCTAACTCTTGTCGACGTTGCATCAGTACTTCAAGCCTATCAGAAGCACGTCGATTCTGCATTTTTGATCTTTCAGCCTCGTACTGACGTTGTGTATTATCTCTGTTAATACTAACATTTAGTGCAACATCAACAAGAGCAGTCATCATTTTCATGGCAGCCAACGTACTGGTATGTCTAAACGCCCGAACCTGTTAAACAGTAGAATGACGTTCATTCAATGCAATATTCATTCAACGGATCAAATTTATTACATAAAGGCTATAAAAATTTCGAAACTGCACTCGGATGATTTGTCCCAATAAATGCACTTGTTTGCTTGGCTTAATCTTGTATGCACCAGCTTTAGAATCACTAGTTATCCATGTGTCATATATGATCTAAGGTACAACAGCTGGTCTAATGAGCTATTCGCCATTTCGTGTCTCAAGATATGTAACTAGGCATGTATGCCTTAATTTCTGGGGAAAGCATAAGACCACTGAGAGGAACAACCAGTTTGTTCAAATAATGATATACGCATTGACTGTGTGACTATATATTGGTTTTTAGGAGAACCGAACATACATGCTAACCATTTGCTTGACCAGAATTGCATAATAATTGTCATACGGCTACCCACTCCTCCAGTGGCCCGTTCACAGCAATGATACATAAATACTTACGTATATATAAGCAGTCACTCTAACCAACAACTATGTCAATCGAAGGCAGCACCTACACGACTAAATGAAATAGTTGACTCTAACCAATTAATTTGGCATACAACTAGCTCCAATACACCTTACCAGGACTAACGCGAACCATCTACCACGGTATTAGTGAGCAATGAGAATGATGAGAATCTGAGCTATGACTTACGCCAAGTCTTTAATATAGCTAGTGCTTTAGTTACTGTAGAATATACAGGTAGCAAGGAAGGGGACCTAGATGGACACAAACAAACCTAGACAGACTTAAGACCTTGACAACTTTTATATTGAACTGCGTCACTTGCGAGCACTACAAATTTTCATCTTTTTAACGTTTTGGACCGTGAGGCAGAAGAAACATCCATAAGATAAACCGCATGTTTGTCATTGCATTCTCCTTATTTATGTAAACATGATTCAGATTAATCATTTTTCACACCTCGATACTGTTCGGTATATTTCCGTTTTTGTCTGGACGACCGTTGTCCTTAATACGGTGGTACTGGAGGAATATTTTTTATTTCAGTTTTAACACATGTCAGTTTTCAACCTAAGAGCTAAGACATCTGCGGGAAAATTATGTTCTATAGCCTCCTGAAACATTTGTTCCAACAGCCTTTTGATAGCATCACTATAAAGCTGCTCAAAATGGCAGTCAATGCACACATTACATGCATGATCCGCACCAAATTTAGCTTCTTAGACCTTAATCCTAATGATAATGAAGTTAGTATTATGAGCTCGGTCGTTCCTACACCTAAAACAACGATTATGACTTTAATATATGTGTAAAACTTGGGCACTGCATGGAACGATTATGACTACCCGTTACACATTATTTAAATACGTAAAAGAAAACAAAACTCACCTGAGAATCGGTAAGACCTGTCAATAGCGAGATGACCTGGTCAATCATACATTGATCATAAATTATGCTATACTGACACTGACGAATCAGCACCTGGATAAATTCAACGAAATTCGAACGGAAACGTTTCCAGATTGGACTTGACTGTATCAGCGGGTATTCACCTGATTCCTCATCAAACTCTTCAGTCATCCGACGAATAATATCAGTGTGTGAAAGACGACTATACATTTCTGGTGTTACCTTACCTATACGAATATTTTAAAACGTTAGGCGTAAGCGAAAACATTATGATAAGCAATTAAAAATAAAACAGAATGTCTATTGGGAATGAATATTACAGGTAGCAATACAGTAGTTTAAACTCAATTACCCGTAAGACGAAAAATGTACCACATCATGAGCCATACTTTTCACCCAAGGGTTGATGACACCAGCTATTTTTTCACAGAGATGTAAAACTCGAAATCGGGTTAACATCAGGTGCTTAAGTTAATCAGCCGGGTGAGGCTAACACCAGAACCCCGAACTCGATTTCTGAGCTTTGATAGGTAAGTGGATTAATTCAAAATCGAAATTTTAAGTCACTGGTTGCAGAGCTAGAAGGATCGGTGCTACAAATTCAAGTTTCCGTTGCTAAGTGGACGCAGTAATTTTACTGGACGATCTTAAACCTTATACAATGACAATCGGACTATATATATATATATATATATATATATATATATATATATATATATATATATATATATATATATATATATATATATATATATATATATATATATATAATGAAGTTATCCGTACAATTTCAAGTCAGTTTGTCTTTTGATACTTTCGTGACCCAATGAAGTAGAAAGCACCGGGAGAATAGTAGAGTTCGGCTATGGCACCTCCCACTTTCAGTATCGTTACACTCACATAATAATCTTTCCGATTACTATGAAGAACTTTGTACAGCGCCGTCAACATGATAAACACTCAGTTATTTTGTAACCCGACGCACAGTTCTAAATTAGATAGGTTGAGACCTTTACCAGACAATTCGATGCTTGTATCAAATAACGTGAACGTGATATCCGTTTCTGTGTATAATACTTCACAGTATTTTGCACGTATCCCTTTTATATCAACACTCGAAACACTTTGTCCAAACGTAATAACAGTCAGTTGTACTGATTATTGTATCCTGTTCATATGTATATATGTAGGTTTGACCATTACGATAAATTTAAAGACCGTTTACAATCAAACAAATACTAAACAACCAGTCAAGCTTTTACACAACAGGAAGTCTGCGTTTGCCTGAGCACCAGGATATTTGAAGTTTGCACTTTGGCACGTCAGCTTCTCCCATCTGATTTTAAACATTGGTTGTAGTTGGTCAACTAGCTGGCGAACCTTTGGTTACAGTGACGGTCTCAGTTTCAACACAGAACTTGGCACAAGAATGCAGCAATCCAAGTTGCCACACCATGTAACACACCAAGGTAAAAAACAGAACCAGAGAAACTATGAGGGGAAATGTGCAAGAAACCAAAAACAGCAGTAAAGGAAAACATGGGGATTCAATGGGTATAGAATATCGCATCTGCACCATCTGTCTGTCTGTCTGTTTTCGACATAGAACTTTGCACAAATGTGCGGAAGTTCAAGTCGCCACATTCCGTGTAGCACGCGAAGCAAGCACCATCACTGAGAACGATTCAAAGTCAGATCACCAATTGCCTTCAGCCTTCATTGGCTCTTACCGTTCTGAGGGCCCGAACTAGTTAGCCAGTCAACACCTCGCTATGAGGCTAAAACTAACTGTCAAAGATTTCATGGACTGGTCCCAAGTTTCGGTCTGAATACCTTTATCTCTTTTTAAAACCTGATTCTATGACGAAGCCTCGCAATCTCGTCGACTGATGGTATTTTTTCATCTAAAAATTGACCCTCAGCTTCAATTTTACTCGACGCGGGGTATAGGAAGCTGACGCAGACACCTTCCACTTTCAATGGCTGTCTCACGCTACAAAGTGTGCAGCGAACTGGTGAACAGTACTCACTTCCTTTGATCGATAGCCAGATATCACGTCTATGGCACAGATGACGTAAGTTCGCAAATGTCATACAGACATCTGTATCAAAAATCGGTCTTTTGGGGCTGGTGCAACTACCCTAATATGTGAAGCGGTCAAACACGCTGTTCTAGTTCACTTCCTGTCTTCAAGCTAGGAGTCGGTGCACTCCAGTTTTGCTATTGGCATTTTAAAACAGATGTGCATATCTAGATGATTTATTCAGATAGAAGACAAAAGCAGGAGGATAAATTTTCAAGGCTAAATAGAGTATGTAAATATAAACACTAGGGCATTACTCTATGCTTACCTTTACACCCGCTGCAGGATATAAAGAACTGAATTAGTTCCAACATAGCAGGTTCTCTATTTGTCTTATACTGCTCTATCCAATCATCCACTACCGTTTGCGGTGCAACCCTCCCGGATCGTATGGCTCCATAGAGGGTATGCTCGTCTTCATCGGACAAAGTCCCAGCAGCTGTAAGGTAATGAAAAGAATAAAATCGCAACCCAGAAATCGTGTTAAGGGACTAACACCACATCAACCATGTAAATACAAATTACAAAATTAAAGTCATATTCCTATAGTTTTCGTGAAACGGTCATTAGTCTAGTACTCATATTCATTCACCAGAAATAAAAAAATGAAGCGCATATTATCACATGCGAGCTGAAACGAACGAATTGTGGCCGTTTGAATTTGAAAGGAAGATCAAACACAACGCAACTGAGCAACAGACAAAATCAGTACGCTATTTCTCAGAAATGCTATGCCAACTACCGCATTATTTTTAGAGGAACAAGGACACTTCGATCGGTAAGGTCTTTCAGGGTCACTACACAAAAGCGATATGATTATACCACTTACCAACGTCAAAAGTGGGATGAATGGGAGGTCGACCTCTTCGTTTCTTGACTGGAGGAACATACGGAGCTGAGGGAGTTTGGAAAGCAGTCGACATATGAGGGTGTTGATTGCCCGAATGAGGGACCTCATTATCTCCGGAGGCACTATTATTTACTTGCATCGGCAAATGGTGTCCCGGATACTGTGGACTAGACAGTTCTGTTGTTGAATGAGCAGTCGCTTGAGGATTTTGTATTCTAGATGCATCACTATGATAAGGGTACACAGGCTGTTGCAAATGAGATGCATGAGTAAGAACATGTGACTGGTCTTGCATTTGGTAATTTGAAGCGTTATAAGTATCCTTCAAAATGGGAGAATGATGCGATCCGTGTTCTATAGCAGGCGAGTACTGGGCACTAGGTGTGACAGAAGGATTGTTAGACTGTAGAGAACGGGAGATTTGCTGGTGGGTAGGCATTTGGATGTGCATTTGATTCACTTGACTGTGAGGACTTGTATCATGATTGGAAAGTGATTTCACCAATCTTTCGTTACTGTCATAGACTATAAGAGCAAAAGAATTAAGAAAAAATATCAAAGATGTGAGGGGTGAGCTAAGGTAATCCAGAACGCAAAGAACAGAAATTCTCAACAATTTATTTCAGTTTTCTGCCTTGAGATGCAACAAGTGAAAATGAGAAACTCATACGAAATCTTAGTCAGTTGATATCGTCATTTTGGTAGATATCCTGCAACCGACCATTATAACAAACTATGGGACGCGGAGACGTACACGTCACTTCGTCATTAAATCGAAATAGTAGCGAAAATAGTCCAGTAAAGATTCTGAACCAGGTGTACACAAGATGGATTCAGTTTAGTTTCCGTTCAACCAGTGATAGATTTAAACCAAGGGATCTAGTTTTCACCACTGCCACAGTATTTTTTATTTTTTTTTTATTACAGCTTGATTCCATACCGTATTTTACGGTACAGATATGGAATTTTCAGCATGTGATATCGGTAGCCCAAATTTTGCAGGCCGACCATAGATATCAAGTGTGCGTCGGCAGGGGACCGAACCCCGGACCATATGCATGGTCGGCGAGAGTCCTAACCGCTGTGCCACCGACGCACAAGTAGAAGCACATTTCGTACTGCATTCGAGTTTTCATACACTTAGTTACCACGCATAGCCTTCACACTGTCAATGCCAACAGTGTTAGCTCGATAATATTTGGGATTTACAATCCCTCATCGCATAACACTTTTGCTGTGCTAAGAAGCTTGGAAACTTCAAGTTAAAAATGTCAGGTAACCATGTTAGATCCCTTTTATCTGGTGCTGACATCCCTTAGCTATCTTGATATTCATGAGTACATGTATGGATGAGCTGCAGACTCTGAAAAGGTATTAACTTGAGGCACTGGCTTGGATGTGCTAAGAATTGTCCCAGTGGCTTCCACACCCCTGTCCAATGACTGACCCTGCTGCTTAAGTTTAGTTGGATCAACATCTGTTAACTAAACTAACAAAGTACCAATAATTAGTAGATAAACACAATGCAAAGGAATTCTTGTTGCTGTAAATGAACGTATGTGAGCACATGTTTTAAACCCTAGGCTTCTGTTTTCCTCAAATGGAGAGGAAGTTATGTTGAACCAATGTGTAAGATACGTAAGCTGAGTATGCATCCAGTACGCCAGTTGAGATGCATGTCTGGCAACCAAGTTACAAAGGTGTTATCTTATACAGTCTTGGTCTTTACTGTTTCAATGTGCATGTTGGGAGAAAGGGTTCCCGGAATACTAGATACAAGGAAAAGGGCATCATGAGGGCTTCATCATTACAGCCTTTATATGCTGCTACAGTTATACCACTATTCTCAGGTGTCTTTCCTCTTAGTCATATATGCCGTGATATGGGCCCTAGATAAGGGAAAAATGTTTCACTTAATACCACTCAGGAGCTCAGTGGTATTGCTACCATCATACAAATACCCTCTACTACAATATACGGCAGCAGTGCCCAGGTTGGTACCGAAAGCAAATCCAGGCAAGACACTGGAGACTGGCAGGCTACACACTATATTCACCATATCTGCCTTATATCAGGTTCTTATATGTTTGACTTGGAGACCCCCATCATCAAACCAACGCTGGACACAAATAGACCACATAGCAATAAGCTATCGTTGGCGTGGGTCGGTAGGAGATTGTCGCTCCTTCTGGAACACGTGTGTAGATACCGACCATGCACTGGTCCGCGCTCGGGTGTGCTTACGACTGAACGGACGTAGGAAACAGCTGGCGGTAAAACCATCACGTCCCCAGCTCGATCAGGAAACTAAATCCGTATTTGGGGAAGAACTAGCTAAACACATATCTGTGTTCGACAGCTGTGCTCACCCTGAAGAAGCTTGGAAAAATATCCAGGCAGCCATAGATACAGCTGTAAAAGCTGTGAATAAGGTAAACCCAAAGGTGAGTAAAAACCACTGGATCTCCACCGCCTCATCCGAACTGATAGATGCTAGAAGACTTATTCCGGCGAGCTCCGAATTCAATGAGGAGCGAAAGCTGCACAAAAGGAAACTTACGAAAAGTCTCCGCAAGGACCGTGAACAGTGGTGGGTGACAAAAGCCAAAGAGATGGAGAAAGCTTCGAGGATAGGCAACACCAGGCAACTCTTTAGCTCATCAGGGAAACGGGTGGGAGAAGACAAATCATTAGTGAAACAATCTCGGAAAAAAATGGCACTATAATTAGCTCCCAGGATAGACGACTGGATCGTTGGAAAGAGCATTATGAGGAGCAGTTTAATTGGCCCACAGCCACGCTCAACCTTCCGAGCATCCAACACCTCCCTGAATGGGATATAACCACAGGTCCTCCATCCCTAACTGAGGTTACTAAAGCTGTCACCAATCTGAAACTAGGCAAAGCAGCGGGACCTGATGGAATGACTCCAGAGGTATTTAAGTACGGTGGAGACAGCTTACTGTCTGCATTAACTGAGGTACTAGGCAGCGTCTGGGAATCAGAAGTCCCATCGGGTTGGTGTAAGTCACTGATTATCCCCATATACAAGAAGGGAGACAAGTCTTCCTGTGATAATCACAGAGGGATTAGCTTGACTAATATAGTATCTAAAGTCTTAGGCTCAATAATCATGCGTAGACTGAGTGGTGCTCGGGACACACAAACACGAGAGAGCCAGGCAGGCTTTAGACCAGGAAGAGGGTGTATTGATCATATCTTCACCCTCCGACAGATTCTAGAACATAGGAATTCCTACCGGCGTCCAACAGTCATTATATTTCTTGACCTAAAGGCAGCATTCGACTCTGTCGATCGAGTTCTCTGGAGATGCTTGGCTGTAAAGGGAATTCCAAGAAAATATATTGCACTGATTAAGGCACTCTACTCGTACTCATACAGCCAGGTGAGGGCTTACGGCGAGCTGTCATCTGAACTGATGACGACCAGTGGTGTCCGTCAAGGATGCCCATTATCTCCTTTTCTATTCAACTTCATCATAGATGTGTTAATGGACTTAACCCTAAGTGACTTCAGCGACTCAGGGATTGACTTGCTACCAGGGAATAATCTCGTTGACTTGGAATATGCAGACGATATAGTCCTTCTAGGCGAAGACGCTGACAAAATGCAGAGTCTTCTAAACACCTTGAACAGCAATCTACGAATGTTTGGCATGCGATTCGCTCCCGCCAAATGCAAGATGATGTTACAGGACTGGACTACATCGACGCCTAGTTTAAAAATAGGAAGTGAAGTGGTAGAGCACGTTGACCGCTTCACTTATTTGGGAAGTACCATCAGCCAATGCCAACGGGTTGATCTCTGACGAAATCTCAGCACGAATACAGGGGGCTCGTTTCGCATTTGCCAGTTTACGCCGACTCTGGCGTAGACGAGATGTTCGACTATCGACCAAAGGGCGGGTGTACTGCTCATCAGTCCGCTCCGTCCTCCTTTATGGTTGTGAGACCTGGCCACTGAGAGTGGAAGACATGAAAAGACTAGCTGTCTTTGATCATAGGTGCCTGCGTTCTATTTCCCGTGTAAAGTGGCATATTGAGATTAGGCGTCGGTCGAGTTCTAGGTAAACAGGGGAAATCAATCGACGAAGTCGTGAAGTTACAAAGACTGAGATGGTTAGGACATGTGTTACGTATGCCAAGTCATCGCCTCCCTCGACGAGCAATGTTAGCGGATATAGGGTCAGGCTGGAAAAAAGCTAGCGGCGGTCAAACAAAAACTTGGCACCAGTCAATGAAATCCACAACAGTTGGTCTAAGCCACGTACGTAGGAAGGTGTAGACTTCCAGGCTGGGGGTCCTCGGGACGGTAAAAATCTATGGTTGGAAACAATTGGTGACATGGCTCAAAATCGTTCTCAGTGGCGCAGATGCATCCACTCCTTGTGACTTATGATTTCCAATGAAACTGTTTTGTTCGTCGTTATTACTCCTCCTTTGTCTCACACCTCTGCTTACTGTCTCTATTATGCATTTCTTCTACCTTCTTCTCTTGCTTTGTGTGTTGCAAAGTGGGAGTGTGGCGACTTGAACTGCAGCACATATGTGCAAAGTTCTATGTCGAAAACAGACAGACGGATATCAGGTTCCAGAGATTATGAAGCCGCAGTCATGGGCTACCTTAAAAGTGGATGACATACAACTTGTAACTCACTGCTAACCAGCAAACCTGAGATGCATGTCGCTATTTTAAAAGTAGTTTGGAAGTGAATACTAGTTTATGTGCAGTAGCATGATTTGGTGATAACAGCACGAATTCACAATGTAGCGACCCTGTGTAGCGAAATTTTTCGTGGGTTAGATCACTGGTCTGCGAGCCGCACAACTCTGATCAAATGTATAACATTTAACAAAGCCAATCCTGAACGTAATTGAGAAATTCTACAGTACAAGCACTTTCGTTTGATACACTGACTCAGGATATGAAATATTAGTTGGTAGACTAACACCTGGCTATGCCCTGGACGACACAATCACAGAACAACTTAGATGTACTAAGAAACATTTTACACCTCTGAATCAATTATTCTATGGAAAAAAACTTAGTGCTCAAAGTGTTTTTAAAATATAGAACTCATAGGTCAAAGTGTGTACTTCAGAGCAATACCTTGGGGGGCAAAACTAACTGAGCGTTGATGCTGCATCTGCTGTTGCATTAACATTTGCTGTACAGATGAAGCAGGATTGACATACGAATCATGGACATGGCCAAAATGATGGGCTTGGGATGGAATACCAAATTGGCTTGGCAAACGACTATTAGCACCTTCGTGCTGTAAATGCCCGGTATTAGGATGGGAAGACAGTGAACTCCCAGCAACATGAGGATGACGGGCATGGTACTAAAAAGAAAAACACAGATACATCCAATTAACGTACTTACCTAACAAAATTTGGTGACCGTAAATAGACATTTAAAAATTTACGGACATTGTGTCTTACAAGAGGCTAATACGTTTAGTAAACATCAGATATAGAGAGTATGGTAAGTACATTCAAATTAACTTAAAAACAGTTGCTGTCATCGTATTATACTGATATATTTCCTTTCAAAATAAGGAGACCAACCTGATCCATTTGAAGGTTTACATCCATGGACGCAGCCATATTGTTTGATTTAATCGATCCATAGTGAGCCGATAATTAAAACAAACGGACCCCATTCAATTACTTCCAAACGCTGTTACAGCGTTATCCCGCTTTAACTGGAACTGACATACAAATTATCAGGTATGTGATTTCCTCATCTTTACCAACTTGTTAAGGCTTTTCTGTGTATATATTCACGAGTTTAGTGTAGGCAGTACATAACTGTCTATTCTGGTCCTTTCCACACTTAATGAATTCACATTAATTAATTAAGCATTTACATGTACATGCCGTTTGTACAGGCATGATCATATTTGACAGGTATAATTTTAGATTGAACAATGTTTTGTGACATAAATGTCGAAAATGGGAATTTAAATTCTAGAAGCTATACAAGAAGTTTGTAATGTTTACTTTTAATCGATGGCACAGTGGTTAGGACTCTCACCGACCATCCACATGAACCGGGGTTTGATCACCTGCCGACACGCACCGGATATCTATGGTCGGCCTGCAAATTTTGGCTACCGATATCACATGTTGTAATCAGAAAAAAATGTTATAAGATGTTGGCTTAAGTCTAAATTTTAATCGTTAATATACGTAAAGTGAGCCGACTTCACTCAGGAATTACAGAAGGTTACGTTATTGGAAGGTAAGAAGAAATGTGATACACAGATGCTAGAAAGGCACAGAATGCAGAACCTTCAATCATTATCAATTAACCAGTCATGAAGAGTTTGAAAATTCATAGAATTCTGCAGTAGCCGGTAAGTACAGTAATGTGTTGATAAAGCAGATTTATGGTTCCGACTTTGCGATGATAAACAGATTTCATGATGAAGGTTGTTCCGTTACTCATCATATGTGCTAACAGTAATCTGATTATCCATCAAATGTAGGTTTTAGTGAATTCAAAACTCCGTCCAAGTGATCTTCTCCGTCACACACTAAACTTACTCTTAGCCAACTTCTGAAATAAATAGGGTATGCACAGCTTTGAACGTCAGACTTCTGCAGCAGTTATCTGTATCCTACTCTGTTGTTTTAAACATAGATGCTAATGTAGAATTTAAGTTTCTAACTTATCTAATGGTGCTGCCGTTCGGATTCTGTGTTCGTTAATAGTCAATGTTGTCATAAGCATTCTCTCCGTGAGTGTATCAGAGCAATAGTGGTACATTACAATTGCATTCTGCTCAGCTGCAGTCCTATTCAGCTGGTTCTCATCAGTGGTCTCCTAAATACATGGACATTCAATCTTCATACTTGCTGTGCGATATGTTCCTGGCTGACTTGTTACTTAAGTATGTTCCTCACTGCCTATTTTCTGCCGAAAATCTGATCTTCGGCATATGGTGAAGGGAAAAGATATCGACAAAGCTCTGCAGTAGCCTACTGAGAATAAATTTCATGAGCCGCTTGCCAAGCTACTGAACCATTTAGAAACACCAGCTTTACACTAGCATTGGAGATTTGGATTTTGGCCTCTCTCTGAATCCTGCAGATTGTTCAGCTGATTTCATTGCAGTGGGAGCCTGCATTTTTTCACGGTGCTATTCAAGCTGACTTTGACGTCTTCATAAGTGCTGAATGTACTTTAGGTGATGCTGAATAACTAGGTGAGGAGACTTACGTTAGATTTATCAAACCCATGAGGTTGGGTGTTTTCAGTCAATGATCGGTTATCTTCATCAACGCTGTCTTCTATATGTCCCGTCTAAATTCTGTCTTCAGAAACTACGCCGCTACTGTTTTAGACTCCGCTTTCAAATATTCAAACTCGGGCTACATAAGACAGGAGTCCTCGGGATTTAGATCTTTCAGAGCCTTTTCATACTTTCAATTGTTGCCCATTTCTGTATAATCCGGACCACTGCAGTCAAGAAAAACATGGGAGATGGTTTAGGGTATTGATGAAGTCCATCCATTCAGATGAATCTTAACCATTTGGCTTTCAACAGTCTGTTTGTCTGTCTGTGATGACTGTGCCGGATCCTGGACAATTAAGTTTCCAGCTAGCATGAGCTTGGCTGTGCTTTGTGGTGTGATCGTTTATTACTGCTCAGTCTTCATAGCGTTATAAATAAATAAATCTTAGAACGGCCATAAATGTCATGTTCTCTCTTCTCAAGTTGGGGCAGTATTAAGAGCCATCAAGTAGAGTGGGTTAAACAGTCAGCAGGTAGGGTGACTGAAACTGAGGTCTAGTCCAATGGATGGTCGAACAGCAACTGCGAGCGTTATTTCTAGCTGAAGCGGAACGAAGTCGAACTCGAAGTTGTTTAAGCAGTGTGGCTAATTTGTTTCCCAGTAAAGTGTGCAGTGTTCTCTTATTCTTGTCTTCATTTCAAAGGCTTTGCTTTATCAACAGCCGCCTTCGCTAGGTTCCCACTGAAGACCAGATGGCGAGCCGGAAAGTATTAGCACCGAGAAACTTTGTAAACGAGCCAACGAAGAATGTATTACTCAGTAGATATTTAGAAGAAAATAGGGGTGTATTTGCCACACGCTGAGAAGAGCGTGGGATGACATTGCACACGGGGCCTTCGAGTGGAACGCTAATGGGAAACGGCTAGTGGGGAGTCTGAGCGTGACGTAGAGGATATCGCGGAAGGAGGAGA
The DNA here is from genome assembly GCA_944472135.2 of Trichobilharzia regenti. Lineage (NCBI taxonomy): Eukaryota > Metazoa > Platyhelminthes > Trematoda > Strigeidida > Schistosomatidae > Trichobilharzia > Trichobilharzia regenti. The sequence goes on along the minus strand of OX235270.1, from coordinate 87,236,737 downwards.
TGAGAGCATGTGAGGCACCCGTGAGGCCAAATAAAGAGAACTACAAGGAACAAATAAAGTGCTGCTGAAGATTCTACGTTCCACTCTGAGCCCAAGGGACCATCGACTAACGGTAGTGCATATCCAGCTCACCGGTGGTGTTTTCCCATCTCTCGTTTCCAATTTTTGGGAGGAAGAAGTCAGTTAAGATCGGGCCCAATGGTAAACCCACGGCAATTCCATCCAACTGTAAGCGCTATGGATAAAGTAGAAAAATGTATATTCATTGTACATGTAACGAGACCTCTGAGGCTAGATAAGCGAATTCCCAAATCCATTTGACATTCGGCTATTTCTTGGCATTTGTAATCCACTGTTTGTACAAGTGGTGCATTCTTAAATAGTGATCATATGTCCATGGCTAACACAGGTGTTACTGAATATCTTTCACCGTAGCAGACATAACAATCTGCAGCTCCGTTTCGCAACACTTGGTTGATAGACGTCATTTAGCGGATAAAGGAAAATTATTCATTGTTCATAGCATCCCAACGAATCTTTCGATGGACTACATATCCTTCTAATCCACATAGCTGAAAAGATAGGCATTCAAACCATTAAGCCCAAACAGTTCATTCAAAAGAGATATGTAAAGCCATTATCTCTTCCTTGTTCTATCAAGAATCAACTTACTGACGGCGTCTCCGCAATTCCTTACCTGTATTTCCAAATCCTGTCTTATCGCCCTTTAATCTTATCAGATCTTCATTAAAAACCAGTTTATTTGCTTTCCCTACAATCTAGTATTACCATTTGTTTTCTTGTCCACTGTCCACTACTTCTGCGTGAACGTTTCTCTTTTTAATCATACCATTTTTCAATATTCCTGTTATCACATCATCCCACTTTCTCATCCTTGTTATTTAGGCAAACGTTACCGATAGTATTATTGTCACTATTATCATCATAATGACTCACTACACAATTTAAATGCACACTCTTATCATCCTATTGACAAAATACGGTAACCGGTTTGTACATTAATGTTTGTCTGGTGAATAATATATCATTGTTAGGCCCTATGAAATCTAGTTGAAAACTATACTGTTCGCTTAGATCTCTTATTTTAACTTCAAAGAATTTTTCACATAGTTGAAATAAGTGGGAACTCAAATTGCTAGTATCCTGTAGTGTTTCCGGAGTAGGAACATTAAACTTGCCTCTGCTCAAATTCCAACCTACTTTAATGGCTTAATTTTTGTGGGCGGTCGATTATAATACTGGCCGGGACCCAATTAAAGAAAAAATCGGGTAACAACGCCTTCGAAATATCTTGTAATCGAATCGATACTGGAGCACTACCAGAATACAGAAAGGCATGTGTCAATCACGTCTCATAAACCGTTAATGCCCAGCTCTCGCTACGCTCGGGCCCACGCTGTTCCTTGAAGATTTCAGAAACGCTTAGTTATAACGGACGCGAAAACCAAAACACCGATTGGCCGCTTGATATTTCTTTATCGTTACACCAACATATGAAAAGAATAAGTGAACTAAGGTCTGAAAACAAATATTGCAATAATAAATCATAAGATTACTTCTGACGATATTTCACTCTTCTTTCTGAACAGCGACCGATGAGACGATGACTGTCGTATTGATGCCTCCGCGAAAATTGGGGAAGTTGATTTTGAGCAAACAACCATGAATTGATCGTTAAATCTTCAACTCCATTGACACTCCCCGGCAAAAAAGGGATCCAACCCTTTTTTCCTTCACGACCAATGCACGTTGACTTGGATGCCATTGCGAGAAACTGGGTCACATGGACAGAGCTGAAATGGAAAACAAACAGAAAAGCCAACACACCACAAGCATACCCACAGCACAATCTCACACATCGCTGACGACCTGCGCCTCCAGACAGAGACCTCCTCTTGACATCTTGCAACACAATCGCCACTTACTAGAATGACTCTTGCAGAATGCAACATGACCATAGCACCAACTCATGATACTCTACGCACATCCTCTTATCTACTCACTATCAATTACCACTGAAATCGCTCGTCACTCATTCTGCCTCAGTTCTAGTAGCGGTGACGTATGGGAGCCTCAGTCGTTTACACTCTTTCTCCCCGGCGTGTCGGACCGCAGCTAACAATTATCTCCGTGTGCATTTCATTCTCAGCAATAGCCTAGCCTCCCCGGCGTATACGACCCATCTGCTGTCTTTAACATCAATCAATTCATTCACGAATGTAGAAGACAAGAAACAACTTCAGAAGTAATCACGACGAAAATTTTAACAAAATTACGCAATAACAACAAGATACGAAAACAACAAGTAAACACAATGAATCCAAAAAACACCAATTGATATGACACACCACACGTATATACAAATAGTACAAACAACCTCGCGGATCACATCTTGATGGAATTCCTTTGAAGAATTGCAGGACTTACACCAGTACGCCTACAAACCTTCACAGGTTGACGATTGTAAGTTGTGGAATGTCCAGACACAAACAAGATTAACCAACAATTACAATAATTGGAACTCACACAACTATTTAACACAAACATATGTACAATCAACACATCAAATGTTGTGGATTCTGGCACGACAAACTACCCTTAAAGAACTGTAGGACTTACAGCAGTACGCCTACATTCCTTCTCAGGTTGATGATCCAAGTGGAAGTCGTCCGGACACAAACAGAATTACCAACAGCTAGATGACAGATGATATCAATTCAGTATATACAATATGAACATATGTACAAAATCACACACCAAGCACATTGGACTGCTCATTGATGCGCTACCCTTTGAAGAACTGTAGGACTTACACCAGTACGCCTACAACCCTTCTCACGTTGACGCTCTAGGTTGGAAAATCGTCGCAGAGTTCATTTTCTAACTTCCTTCTATCAGCTATATCCTCAAATCTGAACGGTGACACGCCCATGTCATTGTATCGTAAAATATAGATGACTAACAAACACACGACGTATCTGGTCAACCAAGTATAGAAACAGAGTAATTTACACCAAAGATAATAGCATTCAATTAGTAACTTGAAACTAGAAATGCCTTTATTCATGCAAGTCAATTTAACAATTACTCTCTCGTTTACACTTGGCTTATCCTCTCTAAACTGAGCCATGTCTTTCGTCTTTTCAAATGCACCTGTACCATCATAGTCATCGCACAAGATACTTGAGTTGATGGGTGTCTGTTTCATTGTGGATGACAGCACCAACGACAGCTGATTGAAAGCAGTTCATGAAGTTAGCGGTGGATCAAAAGCTGTTGTTGCTCGGCTTTTAGAAATTTGTCTACATGCAAGACCACCACCACTGCTGTCTTTTACTATCAGCTCAGGTTTAGCACTAGCATCTGTTGATAGGTGGGCTACATGCTGATCAATCACACTGACGGTCTCACAAGTATGTATGCCTTCTGCAACTGCAACTGCATTTATTTCTACTTCACGTTCAAGTTGTACAGAACCTTTATTCAACTTAGCAGTAGTAGGCATTCCCTCCATTTCATCATGATCAACCAAAGACAAATCTGCACTATCATGATCATTACCACAAATATTTAATTTACCGTCAAGTTCATCATTTTCAAACTCTTTAATGACAGAAGTAGACAATTTTGGTTCCTCCTCACAAATCATTAAAGGTTTTATATCTTCACTCTGACTAGTAATACCTTGTAAACTTGTAGGGTTAGAACTGGACTCTGAAGCAGCAACTCTATTCTGTGACACTCTATTCAACAATGGCTTTCCAGTTGCAACTACAGACTTCCTCGCCAAACCGTTATCGTCACACAATTCGGAGTCAGACCTGGAGTTTACATTTAGGTTATATATATATATACATATTTCACATAAATTAAGCATTTACATGATTCACATACCGTTTGTACAGGCATGATGATATTATACAACTGAATTCTGAAATTGAACACTGTTTTATGAAATTAAAAATTGGAAAATAAATAGAAAACTTTACAAAATAGAACATAAGGTCTTGGTTTAAGTCTAAATTATAATATTTAATATACTCATAGTGAGTCAGATTCATGCGGGAATTATGAAATTTTGCGTTAATGGAATGTAAGAAGAGAGGTGATATACATGTGCTGGAGTAAGCCACACTGGATCCAGACCGTTATTTTTATCATTTTATCAATCCATAAGGGTTCGAATGTTTATAAAAATCCACATTAGATGGTAAGTACAGCATTATATTGGTATCAGCAGATAGAAGGGACCAATTGATCACAAAGTTAACTTTGCGATGTTGAACAGAATGGAATTTGTGCCATTGTTCATCGTAAGTGCTAACAATATTCTGGATACCGCTCAAGTAATACAAATGTAGAAAGCAGGATTACTGTCCATTAGCAGTGCATCAGTGCAATACCTTCGAGAAGTGAAGAAAACAGAAGCAGCCAGCAGATAATGATAATTTAAGTAAACAATATGCGATAACCGCAGTGTTTATTCTTCTTTTTTATTACCAGGAATTTCTAGTCATTGAGTTTTATAGTGTTACATACCAACGGTTAGTTTAAGTTTATAGTAGTAAACAACAACTGAAGTATAGAATAACACTATCACTGGACTTGCTCACTGGTTCACAGTTCACTTCTGTATGCACCTCTTGCAAACGTGTAAAACACAACCGTGTTTGTCTTGCATCTTGCAACTTATCTGTTGAGCATGTACTAAGAAACCTGTTGCACTCACTAGGTCTATATGCATTACTAGACATCATGGAGCCTTCTCGATATCCACCTCTCTGAGGCCTATTCGTCATCAATGATTGCATTTTACCCTCAGACTGCTCTATTCTAGGGGTGAGATGTAATAGACTGGCAAACGTGCTCATAGATTGATTGACGCTATCTTTTACCAGTTTCAGGATATCATCAAATTTTGGCTCGATACCGTCATCCTCCATACGGGAGCTTATCTTCACCCACTTCCTTTGCAGTCGAGTAGGTAGGCGTCTCGCTATTACTTCTAGTATAAAACCCGAGTTGAGGTCACTCATGCGATTCATCGAAATCATTCCATTCTTGTAAATTAGCAAATTATCAAAAAACTCAGTGAGTGCCTGGGAGTCATCCAGTAATTGACCACCATTACCCTTAACAGCCTCGAATAATTTCCCTGCAATCATCGAAGGTCTTCCAAACCTTTGACGTAATATGCTCATAGCCTCGTAGTAGCCCTCTTTTGGCTTCATAAACTTACAACACTGTATAGCTCTTGCAGCATCTCCAGTGCAATATCTCATCAAATACATTAACTTCAATTCATCATTTAATAAAAAACCACTCAACACGATCTCAAACTCCTTTACAAATTGTAAATAATCAGCCGGGTTTCCATCAAAACACCGTGGTTCAAATTTAGGGAGTTTGATGTTCCTATTATCCCTGAACGGCGAAACAGTAACATCAACCATGTCATGCTTAACATCAGACACATCGTTACAATTAACAGACAAGTCACCATGACTTACTTTCCTGTTTGCATCCAAGACACTCTGTCCCTTCTTTGACCCAGGCATTGTTGAACTTGACACAATTCCAAAAAAGTTCCAGATATTGCTTGTTCAAAGAAGACTTGACCGGCACCAGGAAAAAAGAACGGCGACTATCCAAACTTTCACCAACTGTTTCAATCCGCCAGATCTGTTTCTATCGTCAGAAACTGTCAATCACGTCTCATAAACCGTTAATGCCCAGCTCTCGCTACGCTCGGGCCCACGCTGTTCCTTGAAGATTTCAGAAACGCTTAGTTATAACGGACGAAAAACCAAAACACCGATCTGCCGCTTGAGATTTGTTTATTGTTACACCAACATATAAAAGGAATAAGTGAACTAAGTTCTGAAAACAAATATTGCAATAATAAATCATTGTATTACTTCTGACGATATTTCACTCTTCTTTCTGAATAGCGACCGATGAGACGATGACTGTCGTATTGATGCCTCCGCGAAAATTGGGGGAGTTGATTTTGAGCAAACAACCAAGAATTGATCGTTAAATCTTCAACTCCATTGACAGCATGTATGTGCCATACGTGTGATGAAACATTTCGGCTATTGCAGAAGGAGACTGTGCCAGCGGGAAATTTCATCCCAAATGGTATCAGTTATCGGAGGAGGATAGATGGCAGTAGTAGTACCAGGAAATTTTGCTGTATCCTGAAGACAAATCTCAGAATACTCGTTCAGATTACGTGTATATGCCGTCGATTACCCTTCTGAGTACCCTGAAAGCATGTTTAGTGCCACCAGAACCTGGTAAAGAATCGGTGAAAAGAATCAACCTGCACAATCAGGAACACGGTGAATCCATCAAGCAGTTCGTTTTGCGTCTCCCAAGCCTGCTGGTCAAGCTATGCAGGGCAAGTCGTACTTAGAAGTTGAAGACACTCTTTTGCAAGCTCCTGCTGGGAGGATTTTAACTTGCAAACTCCAGCATCCATGAAAGAAGCTGAAAACAAGGCACACTTAATGGAAAACCTGGAAGGGCCAGAAACCACATGCCAACAAGTCACCGCAGTGGGTTATCGGCACAGAACACCAAAACAAGTACACAAGCCCGCGCCTCAGTGAAAAGGACATCCACATTCACAAACTGTTCTAGGAGACGATTGTTACTTCTGCAGAGTTTTCGATAGGCTTGTTAGGACTTGTGGGCAAAACACAGGCGAGTCACTTTTCGATATAACCTGTACACCTTCTGTTAGGGATACGCTTTCATAGTGTCTACTCAGGTGTCGTTTCAAGTAATCCCGGGAGTCCAATTCTTGGAAAAGCTGTCTGGGATAGTAGATTGTAGCCAGAAGACTCTTATACTGTATGACAACTTCATTGCATGTATTTGGGTGAACAACTTAGAGCATGGCATGTTTGGTTTGCAGGACGATGTCACGAACCAGAAGCTAAAAATTCTAACCATAATAAGACCCTCAACCTCGGAAAAAGCAGCCAATTTCGATGAAATGCTGGGCAGTTATGTGGACTGTTTTGACTAGGATGAGGAAAATCCAGGGGGAACAAAACTGATCATTGTAGACAACTTGCATGGCGAGTACCTGCACATTACCTGAAGGGGCTGAATAAGCTAGTTGATTATCTGACAGAGAAGGATGTCCTCAAACCCTATGAGTCTCCATGGGCCTCCTCAGTAGTTTTAGATAAGAAATTTAGTGGAACACTTTGGTTACGTGTAGATTATCGCAAGTTGAACTAGTTAGCTAGACGAGATTATTTTCCCCTGTCACTTATAGACGAAACTTTTGCTGCACTACAACAATTGAAATGGTTAACTACCCTAGATTTAGCATCGAGATATTGACAAATGGAGGTGCACCCACAGGACAGTCAAATTACAGCGTTTATTTTACAATCAGGCCTGTATGACATTGAAACAATGCCTTTCGGGGTTTTAAATACCCTGGTGACAATTCAACGTCTCATGCAAACGACCCTGAGTGTGTGTATACCAGATAGGTGTTTGATATATATAGACGATATTATCGTGCATAGTAAGACAATGAATGGACATTTAACGTTCACAAATGGCTGGGTGAAAACTGAGCCCATTAAAATGTCAATTTTGCAGGAAAGAAGTGCGTTTTCCAGTTCGCATTGTTTCAGACGAAGGCGTTAAATGCTATACAGCAAAAGTTAAGGAAGTTAAGGACTGACCCCTCAAAAACTCGGTTCTGGAGTTACATAGGTTTTAAGGATTAGCCTCGTATTTCGACGTTTTGAAACTTAATTTTCCTCTTCTTGCACCACCTTCATTCGACATTCTTAAGAAGGATTACATTTGGGCAGCATCAGCCGCCGAATCCTTAAAAAGACAAATACTGTTTATGTAGCTCATTTATCCTAGCACATCCCAACATTTCCGACCAGGCACATCAAATACAGAAGCTAGCGACACTGGCATAGGGGCTGCTCTGTCTCAGAAAGATGGAGCAGAAAAGGTGGTAGCCTGTGCAAGTCGGGCACTGATCAAAAGTGAAAAGAATTACTGCACCTTGCGCAAGGAAATGCTGGCCCTTGGCAATTTCGTTAAACATTTTAGAGCATATATCCTCGGAAGTATTTTGTACTACGAACCGACCACAAGGCCCTTAGCTGGCTCCATAACTTCAAAGATGCTGAGGGTCAGATTGCCAAATGGCGAGAACACCAGCAAGAGCATGACTTCAAATGTACGCAGAGACCTGGGGAAAGTCATGGAAATGCAGATGCATTTCCTTGAAATGGAGCTGATTTACGAACGTTTTCGAAGTGGAGGCGGGCGACCTACAGCCCAGGAAATAAATAAGCTGGTATGAGAAACTCAGTGTTTGTGGCCTCTGTGGTGTAATTCAAAAACTGTCGGCAACAGCTTTTACTACCAACATGGGCCAACTTATACTCGCCGCGTTGTAGTTCCACAGTCGGCACTATCCACAGTACTATTGTCATTACACCAGCAAAGCTCACGGTAGCAAGGTGATCACACAAGTGCCGCGTGCTAATAAGAACGAAGACTCAAAGTCAATGATTGCACCTACAACAAATAATAGTACAATTGGGTGAGGGGGAAACGCCTTTCCTATTGGTCGTACGCTGCGTCGTCTTGGGCAATCAATTCCTACACTCTATGTAGGCAACCTGAAATTAGACAAGCATACTGTTCAAAGGCTCCCTATGTACGCCATCACGAAGCTACGCGTCACACACTTCACTACATGGTCACCGGAGAAGAACTTTAGTTGCCAGTTGATTTGGCTTAAGATACGTTAGGAGAGGACACAATGACTGCATCAGAACACGTAATCAGGCTGAGACGAAGCCTGGACAAGGCACACCAAATGACTGTGGATATGCTTCAAACAAACCAGAGGTATCAGTAGGAATACTATGATAGGAAACCGTATGCACCACCTGTGGAGCCAGGAGACAAGGTAATACTACTGAAGAAGACACCACCCAAAGGGCAGGCACTTAAGTTCCAGAAACGCTAGGAAGGGTCGTTTACTCTAGTGAAGGTGCTTAGTGACTGCACCTGTAGGATCCAGGAACCCAATACCGATCATAGTCTAGTCACACATTTCAATAGACTTAAACCCCTTCGGCAACAAGCCTTTGTTCAGGCACGTTCTGCAGTAAGGGTCATTAAGCACAGTGGGCAGTGCCTCTATTGAAGGGGGTGGTGTGAGACGTAGTAAGTTCGGCGGTTCTTCAAACGGTATGCTTGTCTAATTTCAGGTTGCCTACATAGAGTGTAGGAATTGATTGCCCAAGACGACGCAGCGTACGACCAATAGGAAAGGCGTTTCCCCCTCACCCAATTGTACTATTATTTGTTGTAGGTGCGATCATTGACTTTGAGTCTTCGTTCTTATTAGCATGCGGCACTTGTGTGATCACCTTGCTACCGTGAGCTCCGCTTTCTGTTACAAATCATTGCTTGACGATTGGAACCACAAAATCTTCTACCTCTGTTTCCATTAGCTGAAAACGTTGCTTCAAATTCTAGATATTTTCTGTGGCTTCCGTCTGTAAAAATTTTGCGATTTTCTTCTCTGCTATGCTTTTAGAAACTCTGACATTCTTCACCATCCAAAAGACCCTCAAATGACAGTAGATTGGGTCTTTTTTGTGCCTCGGGTTTCTAGCTGCGGAGTAACGAATATATCCACTAATACTTCAAACCATATGTCTCTCTTCCTTTCGTCCCGTCTCTCTGAAGAGTCTTGTACGTCATTTGTATGCAATCCACATCTGTCCTTGTACATTTATTTTGTAAGGAATATTCGGACTCCGCCTAACTGTAACCACGATTCCAATTATGAGGTAAAAAAATCAGGTAGTAAAAATCACACACGTAGGCGCGTGGACACATTTTGATTAGGATTGAAGTGGGCTTCGATTTCAGTGTACCCGCAGTCATGCTTCGCTTGCTTGGGATCGGGCCGATCGACGACGGTTTTGACTTTACGACTAAACACACTTTGTGCTACGGATAAATGACTGAGAGCGGAGGGATATGGTATTGCACGGTAAGGCAGCAAAGTCTATCCAAGATTTCTTTACTATATCATCCAAATCGTCTTTGTGAAAGCCAGCCTAGAGTTGCCGATGAACCTTCTGGTCTATTCACTGGAGAAAGGATGATACGGAGAGGTACGAGGACGCTTGATGCCTGTTATAAAACTACGATAAGACTGCTGAAAAATGGAATCAATATATCACTGATCTCAACATAATACATCAATAAACTTTAAGCCAAGGGGGCTGTTCACAACAAAGTTATATAGGAGAATTGACTTCAAGCTTTATTTTTCCCAGATATTTGTATTACATTCCCCTGATATCTGGAATTTTTGTTAGTGCGAAGACAATATTTCTATATCTCTTTATGTGTTACATCAACAGACTTTATAGCAGACTGTTCCGACTGACTCTAATGTCAGAAAGAACAACCAAACTGCAAATTCATCATACATGAAATTATGTGTAATTTATATAATAGCTTATCCATGCCTGTATAATTGGTATGTTCCTGCACGAACAGGAAGAAATATATATATAAGTCTAAGAATACTGATGATTTGAACTGCGGATCCTGGATGTAAACAGAAACGACAAACTGGGTGATGCAGTTGAGACAGAGTTGCAATTGGCATTGAGGGGGAAAGACCTGTATAAACGATCTTGAACACTGAACGTTGGTTCATAGGCCTTGGTCGTCATTGGCGGGCAACTCGAAGGCACAAATGGTTCAGCCGTGTAAAAGTTGGAAGAAGACGAAAGAATACGAATAAAAGTACAATACATTATATGTAAAACATTTGTTTATAGACTCTGTATGATAGATCGAATTTAACTGTTGAAGAATATATTTTCTGATTACAAGTCCTTGTGTTTTGGGGGTTCAAGTCGATAATCATACTTAGTAGTTGTCGATTCTTTGCGTCTTCGCAAATCATAGGAACTTAGGGTTAAGCTCCTTGACAGTTTTTATTCATCTGTTCGTTTTCTGGAGCGCCTCCTGGAGCTCTTCTGGGGAGTCCTTCTCAGCCTGCCACCAGCATCTTTGAGCACGGATTATCACAACGCAATTTGGATCGTTTGGAGACGTTGAATGATGCCTGGGCCAAAGAAGCAGACGGGAAAGTAAGTAATGATGAGTTGCCTGCTGTTTGTAATGACGTGTTTGACGCTCGTCTGATAATATTAATGCTCAGGCTTCTCCGTCTAGGGGGCTCAAGTTGCCGAAATTTGAGCCTCGGTATTTTGACGGAAATCCAGCCGACTACCCACAGTTTGTCAAAGAGTTTGAAGTCATGTTGAGCGCTTCTGTAATAAATGATGAAACGAAGTTGATGCATTTATTATTATTAATTGGTATACAGAAATACTCTCGTTTTTCTTGACTATATGGATGAATTGAATACAAGTTCTGTGCTTGAGACTATTGTTTAGAGATAACCGGTTCATTTGCCAAAAAAATTCATAAAGATCAGCTCCCGTCTAGAAGAGGAGGGTTTACAGCCCGGGTTGGATGACATAATGAGCCTTGTGAAAGACAGTGTCAACCAAGGATTGAGCAAGTTTGCTAGTATACTGCATCCCACCCTTGGAATAGAGAAATCAAAGAGCCAAACTCAGTCATTATGACGAAAGGTTCTCAGAGAAGCGGATATCGAGAAAGCTTTATAGTGTCTAGTAATCCATACAAACATAATGAGTGTGACAGCTTTTGTGGGACGTCCCCAACAGATAGGTTACAAGTTGCGAGACAAACACGGTTGTGTTTCACACGTTTGCAAGAAGTGCATACAAAGGTTAACTGTGAAGAAGTGACCAAGATTAGCGGTGAGCTAAATGTGAAGTCAGCGTCATCAAGCTCTGACTCGAAATCGTGTGACAATAATGGTACAGTGAAGAAGCATGTAGTTACAACTGGTAAGCCATTGTTGAATAGAGTGTCCCAGACGACACCGCAGTTTAAACAGGAGAAGAGAGTTACAGTTTCAGAGTGTAGTCCTGACTCCACAATTTTACGAGATATTACTAGTCGGAGTAAAGGTATAAAACCTTTTGGGATTTGTGAGGAGGAATCAAAATCATCTACTGCTGTTAATAAAGAGTGTGAAAGTGATGAAGTCGCTGGTATAAACTGCGGTAATGTGAATATTTGTGACGGTGATTATGATAGCTCAAATTTGTCCTTTGGCTGATCTTGATGAAATGAACGGAATGCCTGCTACTACTGAGTTGAACAAAGGTTCTGTACAACTTGAACGTGAAGTAGAATTAAAGGCAGATGCGGTTACAGAAGGTATGGATACTAGTGAGACCATCAGTGTAAATGATCAGCATGTAGCCCACCTATCGACAGATGTTAATGCTAAACTGCAGCTAATCATAAGGGATAGCAGTGGTAATAATCCTACTGTTCAACAACCTTCTAAAGGTCGAACGTCAACAGCTTCTGATGCACTGCTAAGTTCATCAACTTGTGTCACTCAGTCGTCGCTGGTGTTGTCATCCACAATGAAAGAGACGTCCATGAACTCACGTGCCTGATGCTATGACTATGCTAATACCGGTCCGTTTGAAAGGACGAATGTCAATGGTCAGTTTGGTGAAGATAAGCCAACTGTGTACAAGAGGGTAATTGTTAAACTAACCTGCACGAATAAAGGTCTTTCAAGTTTCGATTTGATATATGAATGTTATTATCGTTTGTGTAAATTGTTCTGTGCCTAGGCTTGGTTGGTCTGGCACGTCGTATGTTTGTTGGTCATCTATATTCCAGAGTACAATGTCATGGGCGTGTTACCGTTCAGAGTTAGGGATATAGATGATAGGAGGAGATCAACAAATGAACTCTTCGGCGAATTTCCAACATAGGGCGTCAACCTGAGAAGGGTTGTAGGCGTACTGCTGTAAGTCCTACAATTCTTCAAGGGTAGTACGTCGAAGCTCAGTCCATCGTACTTGGTGTGTTATTTTGTACATATGTTCATGTTGCATATACTGAATCGGTATCATCTCTCATCTATCTGTTGGTTAATTTTGTTTGTGTCCGGACGTCTTCCACTTGTATCATCAACCCGACAAGGAATGTTGGCGTACTGCTGTAAGTCCTACTGTCTGTTAAGTCTCATAAATCCTTAATGTCCAGCTCTTGATACGTTGGGCCTTACGGTGACGCAAAGCCCAAACACTGTTTGGCCACTCTGGAATTCTCTATGCTTACGCCAGCGTATAACCAGTGATACTGGTATTACAGAGTAAGGTCTAAGAACAAATATTACAACAATTAATCACGACATTACTTCTTACAGTATTTCTATCTTCTTTCTGAACAACGAAGGATGAGACGATGGCTAGTGAAGTGAGAATTCCACAAAAAATATGGGTAAGTTGGGTTTGAGAAAACAACCATTAATTGATCGTTGAATCTTCAAATATACTGACACTCTCCGGCCATAAAGTGATCCATCCTGCTTTCTTATCACGACCATTACAGCTTGACGTGAACTCTCGTTCAAGGACCTTGAAAATGCTCTTTAAGCTCGGTGTGACAGCCAACAAAATTAGTCTCTCTGTCACTGAACATCACCGGTGCACCTCGGCGATTTATAAATCTAAGTAATGCTAGCACGAATGAATCAGTAGTTAACGTATGAACCATCTCATTATGCACAGCTCTCATTTTCAAACAGGTGAATAAACAACCACATCTTTTTCATACTGTTCTGCCTCTCTTCACTATATAAGTTGCGAACGAATCCACTCCGACATAGTCGAATGGATAATTTCCTGGAGAATCTTGCCACGCTATAAGTGGTGCCAGCATCTGCTGTGCTGAACGAGGCTTTTGGAGTTTACGTTCCATGCACTTATCAATTGTTTTCGGACAGCAGTACCTCCCTTCACTATCGAAAACTTATATCGAATACTTGATAGTACTTGCGAAGAACCTTCAAGACCTTCAAGAACATGGTAGTGTCTTATAAGGAGATCAGTGCCTGGATGGTGGCAAAATAATAAGGCCGGATGACGGGTCCCATATGACGATTCTAGCACTTGTAGACGTCCACCAACTCCAGCAATGCATTCGGAAACTATCGAAGATAATCTATCTAACCGCGCCTTGAAATCTGCGAAATCAGGACTATTCTCCTTGGCTATCTCACCCCACGTTTCCCACTGAGCAGCCCTCGAAATCGCTGACTCCGCATTTCTAATATCTTCGACTCCCAAACGTCCCACATTCATATTTTCGTATCCTGCAAGATGCATGACCCTTAAATACCTAACATATCGTGCCAACCACGCAACAGCCTTCAGTGGTCTGTACCAAGAAGAATTATATTTAAAAAGTGGATGTAAACCCGAATGTCTTTCTTGAGTAGATGTTAAAATGACACTTGTCTTAAACTCCAAAACACTCTCGCTTATCAGTGGTTCATCTTCTCTATTAGGCCACATACTATCAGCCCGTGGCCAGAACTCTGGACCTTTTCACCACTCATTTTAACCCCATTTATATCAATAACTCTTCACGATGCTTGATCAGCTGGATTTTTTCAGACGGTACGTACCTCCACTGCTCGATGGTTGTTAGTTCACGAATTTGAGATACTCTGTTAGCTACAAAACATGCATATCTTGCTGACTCGTTGCGTATATAATATTTATATAACTGAAGTCAGCAACTACCGGCCGATCAATATCACACCTATATCATCTAGGATTGTGGAGAGACTTATCAAAGATAACTTAATCAAACATATGCTTAGCTGGAATATTATAGGTCCGAACCAACATGGATTCCTGATATCCAGATCATGTTTAACATGTCACCTAGACTTCTTCAATTTTGTAACCAGTAGTCGTGACAGACCGCAACTAGTACTTGTCATCTACTTTGACATTTCTAAAGCATTTGACCGTGTTGACCATTTACTGCTAACAAATAAGCTGAACTCCTTAGGAATATGTGACCCATTATTAGGATGGCTCAAATCATTCCTTAACAATAGGTCCCAAATGGTTAAACTCGGGTCTGTAACCTCAAAACCTAGCCCTGTCACTTCTAGTGTGGTATAAGGTAGTGTCATTGGACCCCTCCTATTTACATTACACATCAATGACATATGCGCTTGCTTCACGCATGGGAAACCCTTCATCTTCGCGGACGACCTAAAAGTAGCTTATACATTCCAATGTGATGACTTAAAGTACTTCGATAATGTAGTGCAGAAGGAATTAGATAAAATGACTGCTTGGTCATCCCTATGGAATCTACAATTTAACCTGAACAAATGTGGCTGGATCTGCTTCAGCGCACCCTCAATTGACCTGAAATTAACGCTTCAATCTGCTAACCAGACTCTGAAGTGTCGTTGACTTAGGCCTGAGGTACTCTAGTGACTTGACATTCTCTGAGCAAGTAGCATCACAGACTGGAAAATCGAGGATGCTCTTAGGGTGCATACTTTCACGACAATGAAGCCAAGCTAATTCCGTACAAAACATGTGTAAGGCCACTACTAGAATACTGTCCATTTATTATAAGCAGCACTCGCACACGTGATAAGCTAAGGATGGAAAGTATCCAACGTTATTTTACCTCAAAACTACTTGGCTACGATTGTAAGAAAGACTATATCTCACGCTGCATGATCCTAAAACTTGACCCACTTTGGACAAGGCGACTTATTATAAACCTAATATTCTTCTTTGGGTTCCTTCACAAAATATCATTCTCAGACAACAGGGATATACTATTCTCACAGGAAGGCTCTTACGATCTGCATAACCAAACTTCCACAGTGACAATTCATTCATTTAAGTCAACACTACGCGAAAACTTCTTCACAGTCATGTATTCTAAAATATGGAATAGCCTGCCCTTAGATGTCAGAACTTGCTTTCCGGTCATAAGCTTCAAACGCTCTCTGTACAGACTTTCACTCTACTGATTATATTAATAAACTATTTATTCCTAGAATGAATCAACTATTAGTCTACTAAAGCACCTAAAAAACGCACTTCAATACCCTTAGAAATCTAAAAACTATAAATAAACTAGTAGGATGGATGCATAAAAACATAGTAGGGAACATACAGGAACAGTTTACCCCTAGAAATATGACCTGTCACTCTATTACAACCTTCAAACACATACTATTTAAACTGTTTTATCCCAATGACTATCCCGAGCAAAACCCACCACTTATTTCTAAAACGCATCAGTCATTAGAACACTAAAACGCTCAGACTCATTAATACACATTATGACATTAAATAAACTCTAAGACTTCGCATAAATACGTGAAAACAAATACAATATAGAAAAATGTTTACTTAAGTATAATTAAGATAAACATTTATAAATGCATAATATATAAATGTCCTTTTCATGTTCACATAATTTCTCTTTCTGGTATTCTGCTGCCGAGCCTACTATTCTATTTATCTTCTGGTCGAGGTCGAACAACCTCCATTTGGACTGAAATGAAGCTGGACTCCAGATCATTTACTCATATGGGATTCTTGAAGGATTGGCTAGTATTCACTCAGCATCCTTGATAAAATCCACTGTCACCATAACAAGATGCTGTACAGCATCATATTCAAGCCTTGTCAACGATCTGAAATGGTATACATATAGTTCTCTACGTGTTAATGAACTTACTCGTACGGAACAACCATGCAGCGGCAAACGGCGGCCTTGGAGACGTGGGTGCAGTAAAACAAACTGCGTTACAGTAAACAGTATTAATCTGCATTCAGTACAATACACATCTGGTGTTAATTGTGTAGCGGTAAATAATTCCCCAAAATTATTGACCACAGCAATCACTCATTGGATGCTGACCACCACTGTTTAAGTCGACTTGTTTAGCTGAAGGCTTCCGGTCAAGCATCCCCGCCATTTGGTACCCCGTCGTGTCACGTGCACGATCACTAGCTAGCTAAGCGTTCGTCTGACGGCTTGTTTAGATCCCTAAATATATCACGTAGTTTGGACGACCAAATATTGGCTTTTGATTTGTCTTTGGTACGCGAGAATAAATTAATTAGAAGTTGCTGAACGACATATCCGTCAACCATTAAACTGGTGAGCCCAACCGCGAACTTCATCCACGATAAATCCGCAGATAACCCCGGTGAGTTCGTTCCATTTTGTATTTGTTCCTGTACCATATATTATTCGACATAATTTTCGTCATGAGTGATCTTAGTCCCAAGGTCATCCGTATCCGCTCAACTCCTAAAACCATTCAGCTCGTACCATACTGGCCAGATAATGCTGAAACGTGGTTTCAGATAGCTGAAGCAGATTTTTGTGAGCATGGGATAACCGATCAACGTTCACAGTTACTTGCAGTTATTCACGCTCTACCGCGGAAATTCAGCAAGTACGTAACATCACAGATGTTGAGTCCCGAGGTAAGTAACTCGTACGAGTTGCTCAAAGCATTCCTCCTCAGGAGAAACGTTCCCACGGACCGACAACGTCTGGACGAATTATTTCGTGACATCGAGTTAGTAGATCAGTCAGCCGTGAGCATGCTGACAAGAATGAAACAAGTCGTCGGCCAAAGTCAGTTCGACGAAGGACTGTTTAGAGAACTCTTCTTAACCAAGCTGCCACAGTCTGTACAAACCGTACTTGTGACACTTCAGGGTACTGTAATAGAGGACTTAGCTATTACTGCAGATAGGATTCTAGAAATGACTGAACGGTCAGTTCCTGAAATATACTCTGTGGCCAAACAGACTTCGAGTAGGGGTACTAAAGTGATACAATTATGCAACTTCATCCAGCAGATGCCTAGGTCAAACATGCTTCTAACTCCTCCGACCGTCGTTCGAACTCCCCTCAACGGCGAAACTCACGCGGTCGACCTAAGTTCAAGCCACGTTCAGCGAAAAACCCTGACTGGTTCTGGTATCACAACACCTATGTCCAGGGAGCGAAATGTTGCCGTAAGCCTTGTAAGTTTGGAAATGTCTCAAAGTCTGTGGGAAACTACCCCGCCGGCAAGCGTTAGCGGCAACCGTCGCCGGTGGCACTAGCCGCCTACTTTACATCCATGGTGTGATAAGCAAGACTCGATATTTAGTCGACACAGGCGCCGAAGTCAGTGTCCTTCCGGCTACAGCATCATATGGACAGAAGGAACCTACCTACAACTAACAGGCTGCTGATGGAAAACCAATCGCAAACTTTGGTAGGAAATACGTCTATCTGAACGTAGGTTTACGCAAACCTATCAGATGGATTTTCCTTCAAGTTGACTGTCAGCCACGTCTCATAAATCATTAATGCCCAGCTCTTGCTACGCTGGGACTCACGCTGTTCCTTGAAGTTTCTCAGGAACGCTTAGTAATAACGGACGCAAAAACCAGAACCGAGTTTGGGGACTCGAGAGTTCTTTATTGTAACACCAACATATAAACACTGTTACAACTAAGGTCTGTGAACAAATATTACAATAATAAATCACAATATTACTTCTGACGGTTTTCTGCTGACTTCTGTCTGAACAGCGATCGATGAGATGATGACTGTCGTATTGATGCCACCGCGAAAATTGGGGAAGTTGGTTTTGAGCAAACAGCCATGAATTGATCGTTCAACCTTCAACTAAATTGACAGCGATTGTATTAGAAGAGGATATGTCAAGAGGATGCATTTAACTGGAAGGCGCAGGTCGTCATTGATGTGTGAGATCGTGCTGTGAGTATGCTTGTGATGTTTTGGCTTTTCTGTATGTTTTCCATTTCAGCTCTGTCCGTGTGACCCAGGTTCTCGCAATGGCATCCAAGTCAACGTGTATTGGCCATGACAGAAAAAGCGATGGATCGGTATTTTGTCGGGGAGTGTCAATGTAGTTGAAGATTGAACGATCAATTCATGGTTGTTTGCTCAAAACCAACTTCCCCAATTTTCGCGGAGGCATCAATACGACAGTCATCGTCTCATCGGTCGCTGTTCAGACAGAAGTCAGCAGAAAACCGTCAGAAGTAATATTGTGATTTATTATTGTAATATTTGTTCACAGACCTTAGTTGTAACAGTGTTTATATGTTGGTGTTACAATAAAGAACTCTCGAGTCCCCAAACTCGGTTCTGGATTTGCGTCCGTTATTACTAAGCGTTTCTGAGAAACTTCAAGGAACAGCGTGAGTCCCAGCGTAGCAAGAGCTGGGCATTGACGGTTTATGAGACGTGGCTGACAATCGCCACTTGCTAGAATGACTCTTGCAGAATTCAACGTGACCATAGCACCACCTCACGATACTCTACGCACATCCTCTTATCTATTCACTACCAATTACCACTGAAATCGCTTGTCACTCATTCTGCCTCAGTTCTGGTAACGGTGACGTATGGGAGCCTCAGTCGTTTACACTCTTTCTCCCCGACGTGTCGGACCGCAGCTAACAATTATCCCCGTATGCACTTCATTCTCAGCAACAGCCTAGCCTCCCCGGCGTATACGACCCATCTGCTGTCTTTAACATCAATCAATTCATTCACGAATGTAGAAGACAAGAAACAACTTCAGAAGTAATCACGACGAAAATTTTAACAAAATTATGCAATAACAACAAGGTACGAAAACAACGAGTAAACACAATGAATCCAAAATACACCAATTGATAAGACACACCACACATATATACAAACAGTACACACAAACTCAATGAAAACATCAAATGTGGTGGATTCTGCCATGACAAACTACCCTTGAAGAACTGTGGGACTTACAGCAGTACGCCTACATTCCTTCTCAGGTTGATGATCCAAGTGGAAGTCGTCCGGACACAAACAGAATTACCAACAGCTAGATGACAGATGATATCAATTCAGTATATACAATATGAACATATGTACAAAATCACACACCAAGCACATTGGACTGCTCATTGATGCGCTACCCTTTGAAGAACTGTAGGACTTACACCAGTACGCCTACAACCCTTCTCACGTTGACGCTCTAGGTTGGAAAATCGTCGCAGAGTTCATTTTCTAACTTCCTTCTATCAGCTATATCCTCAAATCTGAACGGTGACACGCCCATGTCATTGTATCGTAAAATATAGATGACTAACAAACACACGACGTATCTGGTCAACCAAGTATAGAAACAGAGTAATTTACACCAAAGATAATAGCATTCAATTAGTAACTTGAAACTAGAAATGCCTTTATTCATGCAAGTCAATTTAACAATTACTCTCTCGTTTACACTTGGCTTATCCTCTCTAAACTGAGCCATGTCTTTCGTCTTTTCAAATGCACCTGTACCATCATAGTCATCGCACAAGATACTTGAGTTGATGGGTGTCTGTTTCATTGTGGATGACAGCACCAACGACAGCTGATTGAAAGCAGTTCATGAAGTTAGCGGTGGATCAAAAGCTGTTGTTGCTCGGCTTTTAGAAATTTGTCTACATGCAAGACCACCACCACTGCTGTCTTTTACTATCAGCTCAGGTTTAGCACTAGCATCTGTTGATAGGTGGGCTACATGCTGATCAATCACACTGACGGTCTCACAAGTATGTATGCCTTCTGCAACTGCAACTGCATTTATTTCTACTTCACGTTCAAGTTGTACAGAACCTTTATTCAACTTAGCAGTAGTAGGCATTCCCTCCATTTCATCATGATCAACCAAAGACAAATCTGCACTATCATGATCATAATCACAAATATTCAGTTTACCATCATCTATCTGGTCGACTTCATCAATTTCAAACTCTTTAATAACAGAAGTAGACAATTTTGTTTCCTTCTCACAAATCCTAAAAGGCTTCATAACTTTACTGTGACTAGTAATACCTTGTAAACTAGTAGGGTCAGAACTGCACTCTAAAGCAATAACTCTCTTCTGTGACAGTCTATTCAACGATGGCTTACATTTAGCTTATCACTGAACTTTCTCACTGATTCACAGTTCACTTCTGTATGCACCTCTTGCAAACGTGTAAAACACAACCGTGTTTGTCTTGCGGCTTGCAACTTATCTGTTGAGCATGTACTAAGAAACCTGTTGCACTCACTAGGTCTATATGCATTACTAGACATCATGGAGCCTTCTCGATATCCACCTCTCTGAGGCCTATTCGTCATTAATGATTGCATTTTACCCTCAGACTGCTCTATTCTAGGGGTGAGATGTAATAGACTGGCAAACGTGCTCATAGATTGATTGACGCTATCTTTTACCAGTTTCAGGATATCATCAAATTTTGGCTCGATACCGTCATCCTCCATACGGGAGCTTATCTTCACCCACTTCCTTTGCAGTCGAGTAGGTAGGCGTCTTGCAATTACCTCTAGGACTGAGCTCGAGTTGAGGTCACTCATGCAATTCATAGAAATCAAGGTATTCTTATAAGTCATAAGATTATCTAAAACTCAGTGAGTGCCTTGGAGTCATCTTGTAGTTGATTGCCGTTACCTTTGACAGCTTCGTATACGTTCCTTACAATCATCGAAGGTCTTCCAAACCTTTGACGTAATATGCTCATAGCCTCGTAGTAGCCCTCTTTTGGCTTCATAAACTTACAACACTGTATAGCTCTTGCAGCATCTCCAGTGCAATATCTCATCAAATACATTAACTTCAATTCATCATTTAATAAAAAACCACTCAACACGATCTCAAACTCCTTTACAAATTGTAAATAATCAGCCGGGTTTCCATCAAAACACCGTGGTTCAAATTTAGGGAGTTTGATGTTCCTATTATCCCTGAACGGCGAAACAGTAACATCAACCATGTCATGCTTAACATCAGACACATCGTTACAATTAACAGACAAGTCACCATGACTTACTTTCCTGTTTGCATCCAAGACACTCTGTCCCTTCTTTGACCCAGGCATTGTTGAACTTGACACAATTCCAAAAAAGTTCCAGATATTGCTTGTTCAAAGAAGACTTGACCGGCACCAGGAAAAAAGAACGGCGACTATCCAAACTTTCACCAACTGTTTCAATCCGCCAGATCTGTTTCTATCGTCAGAAACTGTCAATCACGTCTCATAAACCGTTAATGCCCAGCTCTCGCTACGCTCGGGCCCACGCTGTTCCTTGAAGATTTCAGAAACGCTTAGTTATAACGGACGAAAAACCAAAACACCGATCTGCCGCTTGAGATTTGTTTATTGTTACACCAACATATAAAAGGAATAAGTGAACTAAGTTCTGAAAACAAATATTGCAATAATAAATCATTGTATTACTTCTGACGATATTTCACTCTTCTTTCTGAATAGCGACCGATGAGACGATGACTGTCGTATTGATGCCTCCGCGAAAATTGGGGAAGTTGATTTTGAGCAAACAACCAAGAATTGATCGTTCAATCTTCAAATATATTTACAGTGACGTTAGAATGCCCATCGTTGGCACGGAGCTACTTAATCATGATGGTTTACTCGTAGACGTCCGCCGAAAACGACTGATTGACAATACTACTAGTCTGTCTATCAAAGGCATCAGCTACATAGGCCCTGCTTGTCACCCGTTAAGATAAAGGCAATTCTTGATCCAACTTTTCAACCTATGTTGACAAGTATCCGGAACTTAACTGCCCGTCGAACGACCTACCGTGCATAACCAGCAATGTTATGCACCACATCATTACCACAGGACAACCTGTGACATCTAAAGCACGACGATTAGCTCCTGACAAACTGAGAATCGCCAGGAATGAATTTGACCATATGCTTACCCTTGGCATCATTCGACCTTCGAATAGCCCATGGGCATCCCCACTTCATATGGTTCCGAAAAAGGATAGCAATGATTGGCGACCCACCGGTGATTACCGGCGAGTGAATGCCAAAACAACCCCTGATTGCTACCCGTTGCCTCATATACACGACTTGACGGCAACCTTATCCGGCGCGACTATATTCTCCAAAATCGACTTGGTTAAAGCGTATAACCAAATCCCGATGGCAACAGAAGACATCCCGAAAACGGCTATCATTACGCCTTTCGGACTTTTTGAATTTCTACGTATGCCATTCGGTCTCCGGAATGCAGCCCAAACATTCCAACGCTTCATTGACGAAGTATTTCGCGGTCTCGACTTTGTATACGCATACTTAGACGACTGCCTCATTGCCAGTCCAGACAAGGAAACTCACCTTAGGCACTTGGACTTGGCATTTGACAGGTTACGCCAACATGGTGTTACCATTAATATTCAAAAATGTCAAATCGGTGTTGACTCACTCGACTTTCTGGGTCACACTATTGACTGCAAGGGCATTCGCCCACTGGCTACTAAGGTCGAGGCTATACTGAACTTTCCAGAGCCACAGACGGTGAAAAGTCTCCGCACTTTTAACGGCTTAGTAAGTTATTATCGACGCTTTATTCCCAACTGTGCCTCTTTGATTCAGCCATTGACAGACCTCCTTCGAGGGAATAACAAGTCCATAGAACTTGACGCGTCTGCTCGAAATGCTTTTACCCAGATTAAAAAAGCTATTGCGAATGCCACACTTCTGATGTATCAGGATCCAACGGCACCGTTAAGTATCTCGGTTGATGCATCAAACACTGCAATCGGCGCAGTTCTACAACAGCTAGTTGACAATGAGTGGCAACCACTCGCCTTTTTCTCGGCGCCTTCAATTAGCTGAAACGAAGTACAGCACATTCGGCAGAGAACTTCTGGCTATGTACTGTGCTATACGACATTTTAGACATTCGGTAGAGGGTCGTGAATTCATAATTTTTACGGATCACAAACCTCTGACGTACTCTCTGAACTCACCTTCAGATAAGTATTCACCCAGGGAATCACGACAACTGGATTACGTCTCACAGTTTACATCAGATATTCGCCATGTATCCGGAGTAAACAACACTGTGGCAGATGCCTTGTCGCGCGTTTGTTCCCTCACCCAAATCGACGGCATAGACCTTGTAAAACTGGCTCGTCTTCAAAAAGAAGATACCGAGCTTCAACATGAGTTGTCGAAAACAACTCTACAATTAGCTGAGAAACCCTTAGGTATGGGAAGAGATACTATTCTATGCGACATTTCCACGAGTACTCCTCGCCCCATCGTGCCTAAAAGTTATCGCCGTAACGTCTTCAATACGTTGCATGGCTTATCTCACCCAGGTATTCGAACTACTGTCAAGCTCGTAACTAGTCGGTTTTGTTGGCCTGGCATTAATAAAGAAGTAAGGGAATGGGCACACACGTGCTTAGCTTGTCAAAAGTGCAAGGTGATAAGACACACCAAAAGCCCACTTGGCACCTTTCTTCTCCCTGACGCTCGTTTCGAACACGTCCATATAGATTTGGTTGGACCCCTTCCTGAATCACATGGATATACCTATATTTTAACTTGCATCGATCGATTCACACGATGGCCGGAAGCAGTACCCATCAAGGATGTATCTGCTGAAACAGTCGCACGCGTCTTCGTAGAAAGATGGATCGCTAACTTTGGATGCCCATCTTCCATAACAACTGATCGCGGGCGGCAATTCGAAAGTGGCTTATTCTTCGCCCTGACTAAAATCATAGGTTGCATGCGATTTCGAACAACAGCCTACCATCCTCAAGCTAATGGTATGGTAGAACGTCTACACAGACAGCTGAAAGCTGGTCTGTCAGCTGCAAACACCACCCATTGGACTGAATCCCTTCCGTTAGTTCTCCTAGGGATACGAAACGCCTTGAAAACCGATGCTGGTTGTACTAGCGCCGAGCTAGTATATGGCACGACACTGCGACTGCCTGGTGAATTTGTTTCTCCCTCGAGCTTCCCACCAGTGGTAGATCACGCTTCATACGTCAGCAGGCTTACAAACGCAATGCGTTCAGTTAAACCTGCTCCCCTTCGTCCACAGTCCATTGATGTTTTCGTTCATCCGTGTTTGAAAACTTCTTCACATGTATTTGTTCGTCGCGACTCTGTGCGCAGACCCCTGGAACCCCCATACGACGGACCTTATAAGGTAATTAAACGTTCTGATAAATTCTTTGTCTTGGACAAAAACGGCCGCGAGGACACCGTCAGCATTGACCGTCTGAAACCGGCTTACTTGGAGGGTAATCCTATTAGCATAGAGCTCAACGTACCCCAAAATCCACAAGTAACAGAAGATCGTTTAGACATCGATGAAGTCAATAGCACAGCGACAGCTACCGAACCTTCTATCGAGCCTCCCAAGAAAACCCGTTCTGGACGCACCGTAAGGTTCCCAGAATATCTGCACACTTATTTGACTTAACGAAGTCGTGTGATTCACGCAACTCATTCGTTTGTGGTACTGACTATTTTTTTTGACGTATCAATTTTTTTTATATACAGTACCACCGAACACAAAATTTTTTTTCTCAACAGTTCATGTAACATACACAAAAAAATTAATTAGATGTATTTTTTTCGATGTTCTGAACTTAGCATTATTTTACTGTATAGTAAATGCACATAATTTTTTTTAACCAAAAAGCTCATTTCGTACATTTTCCTCGACATGGTTCTTAGCGTTCTTGTTTTCTTTTCCAGG
Source organism: Trichobilharzia regenti (assembly GCA_944472135.2). Lineage (NCBI taxonomy): Eukaryota > Metazoa > Platyhelminthes > Trematoda > Strigeidida > Schistosomatidae > Trichobilharzia > Trichobilharzia regenti. Next base: position 87,211,117 of record OX235270.1, on the reverse strand, counting down.
TGCGACGGGCACTGGACAGGAAACAAACGAAGCACGGAATCCAACGAACAACAACAAGGAAGCTATGTACAAACACCCTATTAGCATAGGCAGACAAACCAGTAGGCATACCACCAAGCCGCTCGGAAGATTTTTTTCACCCGAAAGGGAACCATCGAGTTTTTTTTACTTCCGGCTGGTTCTGTCTTAGGGTCCTCACGACCCCACTAGGGGGGAGTGAGCTGTAGCGGTAAATAATTCCCCAAAATTATTGACCACAGCAATCACTCATTGGATGCTGACCACCACTGTTTAAGTCGACTTGTTTAGCTGAAGGCTTCCGGTCAAGCATCCCCGCCATTTGGTACCCCGTCGTGTCACGTGCACGATCACTAGCTAGCTAAGCGTTCGTCTGACGGCTTGTTTTGGTCCCTAAATATATCACGTAGTTTGGACGATCAAATATTGGCTTTTGCTTTGTCTTTGGTACGCGAGAATAAATTAATTAGAAGTTGCTGAACGAGATATCCGTCAAACCTCTAAAATTGCAATAAGAATGATGAAAAAATCATACAAATAAATCAATGAATTTAAATTAATATCCAATTTGAACCCAAAACAAGAACAAGATACGATGCCGCACACAACTAAGTTATATGGAGAGATTGACTTCAAGCTTTATTTTTTTCCCAAATATTTGTAATCCATCAAACACATACTTGGTTTTTTTTAATGCGAAGACAATATTTCTATATTTCTTAATGCGCTACACTGAATGACTAGCTATCAGCTTGTACACAAAAACTGATGTCAGGGAGGAGAGCAACTTTGTAATTTCACCTTAAATCAAATTCATGTAATGTAAATAATACTTATCCATGCCTGTACAACTGGTGTGTGCCACATCGATAGGAATAAATATATATATCACAGACATCAAATCAGTTCAAAGCCTTACAGGATACTTGGGATAATCCAACTCTTTACACACTGTTGTGAATAACTGCGCAGCTAGCAAGGCTGCAGTAAGTTCTAATCTCGGAATCGAAACAGTCTTAGGGGTGCAACTCTAGATTTACCCATATTATGTACTCGTCGCCAAATTATTGTTATGTACTGGTCGAGAATTTAATAGTCCTGACGCAAGAAAGACGGAAATCAGAAGACCACTAGGTTTGCGATGATACTTCTATTTTCCAAACACCAGGAGAATCAATGTCACACAAGTGTGTGAGGGCAAAATATATACGAATGTCCGAACAAGAGTGTGAACACAAGTGCGTGAGCGAATATTCAAAATGAACAAATCAATAGACAGTCTTAACATGATTGGCTAATTATAATGGAATATCGATCCATATATACATAGCAAATATAACAGACATGTCAAACAAACACACATATTATATATAATATAAGGGAAATATACATTGTTAAGGGAGACAGGTTCATCAAAGTGAAATGGTCACAGACTAAGAGAGGAACAGAAAGAGAAACCACCATACACACACATATATATATATATATATATGGATACATATCAACCCATCACTAGGCGAACATCTATGTCATCCCTTAAGGTAGTTCTGATGTAGACGGCTGCTCCAAATCCAACCTCAGAGGCATCAGAAAAAACATGGAAGTCAATTATGTCATGATTTCTCGATGGCTTAGTTGGACGTGAGACGGAATGTAGATTCAGCGTTCTTAAACTGTTAACCTACCTTTCGCGCTCTTCACTGTGTCTCTCACTTAATGGGTCATCCCACTGTAACCCTTTCCTGCATGTCTATTGAAATAATCTCCTCGCCGGAAGTAGATAATGTGCTATTAATCCAAGTGAGTCAAACACGGACGACAACACAGGGAGCACGCCTCTCCGAGTAACTGGCTTATCAATGTCACCGACACTAAATCCAAAGGTATCAGAGTTCACATTCTATCTCATACCTAATGTGCGTTCAACTGGTAGAGTATCAACAGGCAAATCTCGTACAGCAGGTGCTCCGTCTTCTGGAAATATATGCTTCAAAACGTCTAGGCTGTTCGAGACCCACTTAGTTAAACGAAGGCCAGCCTTAGCTAACACCTCAGTGATACTTGTTGCAAATTTAACTGCAAACTTGTCATCATCGAAGGAGGCTAAACAATCATCCACGTAGAAGCAACAATCAATGACGTCCAGCAGATCATTAGAACCAAATGTGGACACTGCATTTCGTAGAGCAAAATTAACACAAAATGGGGAGGACGTGGCACCAAATGGATGGACTGTCATCCTATATTCTGACACCTTACCACAAGGGCCATCACCAAACCACAAGAACCTTAAGTGATCTCTGTCACTATCTGGTACCTTCTGTCAATGGAGTTGAAGATTGAACGATCAATTCATGGTTGTTTGCTCAAAATCAACTTCCCCAATTTTCGCGGAGGCATCAATACGACAGTCATCGTCTCATCGGTCGCTGTTCAGAAAGAAGAGTGAAACATCGTCAGAAGTAATCTTATGATTTATTATTGTAATATTTGTTTTCAGACCTTAGTTCGCTTATTCCTTTTATATGTTGGTGTAACAATAAACAGAAATATCAAACGGCAGATCGGTGTCTTGGGTTTTTCGTCCATTATAACTAAGCGTTTCTGAAAACTCAAAGGAACAGCGTGGGCCCGAGCGTAGCGAGAGCTGGGCATTAACGGTTTATGAGACGTGATTGACAGTTTCTGACGATAGAAACAGATCTGGCGGATTGAAACAGTTGGTGAAAGTTTGGATAGTCGCCGTTCTTTTTTCCTGGTGCCGGTCAAGTCTTCTTTGAACAAGCAATATCTGGAACTTTTTGGGAATTGTGTCAAGTTCAACAATGCCTGGGTCAAAGATGGGACAGAGTGTCTTGGATGCAAACAGGAAAGTAAGTCATGGTGACTTGTCTGTTAATTGTAACGATGTGTCTGATGTTAAGCATGACATGGTTGATGTTACTGTTTCGTCGTTCAGGAATGATAGGAACATCAAACTCCCTAAATTTGAACCACGGTGTTTTGATGGAAACCCGGCTGATTATTTACAATTTGTAAAGGAGTTTGAGATCATGTTGAGTGGTTTTTTATTAAATGATGAATTGAAGTTAATGTATTTGATGAGATATTGCACTGGAGATGCTGCAAGAGCTATACAGTGTTGTAAGTTTATGAAGCCAAAAGAGGGCTACTACGAGGCTATGAGCATATTACGTCAAAGGTTTGGAAGACCTTCGATGATTGCAGGGAAATTATTCGAGGCTGTTAAGGGTAATGGTGGTCAATTACTGGATGACTCCCAGGCACTCACTGAGTTTTTAGATAATTTGCTAATTTACAAGAATGGAATGATTTCGATGAATCGCATGAGTGACCTCAACTCGAGTTTTATACTAGAAGTAATAGCGAGACGCCTACCTACTCGACTGCAAAGGAAGTGGGTGAAGATAAGCTCCCGTATGGAGGATGACGGTATCGAGCCAAAATTTGATGATATCCTGAAACTGGTAAAAGATAGCGTCAATCAATCTATGAGCAAGTTTGCCAGTCTATTACATCTCACCCCTAGAATAGAGCAGTCTGAGGGTAAAATGCAATCATTGATGACGAATAGGCCTCAGAGAGGTGGATATCGAGAAGGCTCCATGATGTCTAGTAATGCATATAGACCTAGTGAGTGCAACAGGTTTCGTAGTACATGCTCAACAGATAAGTTGCAAGATGCAAGACAAACACGGTTTTGTTGTACACGTGTGCAAGAGGTGCATACAGAAGTGAACTGTGAACCGGTGAGCAAGTTCAGTGATAAGCTAAATGTAAACTCCAGACCTGACTCCGAATTGTGTGACGATAACGGTGTTGTGAAGAAGTCTGTAGTTGCAACTGGTAAGCCGTTGTTGAATAGAGTGTCACAGAATAGAGTTACTGCTTCAGAGTGGAGTTCTGACTCCACAAGTTTACAAAGTATATCTAGTCAGAGTGAAGTTATAAAACCTTTAATGATTTGTGAGGAGGAACCAAAATTGTCTACTTCTGTTATTAAAGAGTTTGAAAATGATGAACTTGACGGTAAAGTGAATATTCGTGATAATGATCATGATACTTCACAGTTGTCTTTGGTTGATCATTATGAGATGAGGGATATGCCTACTACTGCTAAGTTAAATAAAGGTTCTGTACAACTACAACGTGAAGTAGAATTGAACGCAGATGCAGTTCCAAAAGGTGTGCATACTTGTGAGACAGTCAGTGTAATTGATCAGCGTGTAGCCCACCTATCATCAGATGATAGTGCTAAACCCGAACTAGTAGTGAAAGACAGCAGTGGAGGTAATCTTGCAGTTGGACAACTATCTGAGAGCCGAAAAAGAACAGCTTCTGATCCACCGCTAACTTCATCACCTTGTGTCACTCAGTCATCGTTGGTGCTGTCATCCACAATGAAACAGACACCCATCAACTCAAGTATCTTGTGCAATGACTATGGTAGTTTCAGTTCGTTTGAAAGGACGAATATCAATGGTCAGTTTAGTGTGGATAAGCCAAGTGTAAAGGAGAGAGTTATTGTTAAATTGACTTGGATGAATAAAGGCATTTCTAGTTTCAAGTTACTATTTGAATGTTATTATCTTTGGTGTAAATTACTCTGTTTCTATACTTGGTTGATGAGATATGTCGTGTGTTTTTTGGTCATCTATATTCTACGATACAATGACATGGGCGTGTCACCGTTCAGATTTGAGGATATAGCTGATAGAAGGAAGTTAGAAAATGAACTCTGCGACGATTTTCCAACCTAGAGCGTCAACGTGAGAAGGGTTGTAGGCGTACTGGTGTAAGTCCTACAGTTCTTCAAAGGGTAGCGCATCAATGAGCAGTCCAATGTGCTTGGTGTATGATCTTGTACATATGTTCATATTGTATATACTGAATTGATATCATCTGTCATCTAGCTGTTGGTAATTCTGTTTGTGTCCGTACGACTTCCACTTGGATCATCAACCTGAGAAGGAATGTAGGCGTACTGGTGTAAGTCCTGCAATTCTTCAAAGGAATTCCATCAAGACATGATCCGTGAGGTTATTTTTACTGTTTGTATATACGTGTGGTGTGTCATATCGATTGGTGTATTTTGGATTCATTGTGTTTACTCGTTGTTTTCGTACCTTGTTGTTATTGCATAATTTTGTTAAAATTTTCGTCGTGATTACTCCTGAAGTTGTGTCCACTCTTCTACATCCGTGAATGAATTGATTGATGCTAGAGACAGCAGATGGGTCGTATACGCCGGGGAGGCTATTGCTGAGAATGAAATGCATACGGAGATAATTGTTAACTGCGGTCCGACACGCCGGGGAGAAAGAAGGTAAACGACTGTGGCTCGCATGCGTCACCGCTACTAGAACTGAGGCAGAATGAGTGACAAGCGATTTCAGTGGTAATTGGTAGTGAGTAGATAAGAGGATGTGCGTAGAGTATCATGAGTTGGTGCTATGGTCACGTTGCATTCTGCAAGAGTCATTCTAGTAAGTGGCGATTGTGTTGCAAGATGTCAAGAGGAGGTCTCTATCTGGAGACGCAGGTCATCAGCGACGTATGAGATTGTGCTGTGAGTATGATTGTGGTGTGTTGGCTTTCCTGTTTGTTTTCCATTTCAGCCCTGTCCGAGTGACCCAGGTTCTTGCAATGGCATCCAAGTCAACGTGTATTGGTCGTGAAGGAAAGAAGGGATGGATCCATGTTTTGCCGGGGAGTGTCAATGTAGTTGAAGATTGAACGATCAATTCATGGTTGTTTGCTCAAAACCAACTTCCCAAATTTTCGCGGAGGCATCAATACGACAGTCATCGTCTCATCGGTCGCTGTTCAGACAGAAGTCAGCAGAAAACCGTCAGAAGTAATATTGTGATTTATTATTGTAATATTTGTTCACAGACCTTAGTTGTAACAGTGTTTATATGTTGGTGTTACAATAAAGAACTCTCGAGTCCCCAAACTCGGTTCTGGATTTGCGTCTGGATTTTTTCCAGACGGTACGTACCTCCACTGCTCAACAGTTGTTAGTTCACGAATTTGAGATACTCTGTTAGCTACAAAACATGCATATCTTGCTGACTCGTTGCGTATATAATATATCACAGACATCGAATCAGTCCAAAACGTTATCGGATGCTTGGGGTAATCCAACTCTTTACACACCGTTGTGAATAACTGCGCAGCTAGTAAGGCTGCAGTAAGTTCTAATCTCGGAATCGAAACCGTCTTTAGAGGTGCAAATCTAGATTTACCCATCACCAGGCTAACATCTATATCATTCCTTAAGGTGGTTCTGATGTATACGGCTGCACCAAATCCAACCTCAGAGGCATCAGAAAAAACATGGAAGTCAATTATATGATGATTTCTCGACGGCTTAAGTGGACGTGAGACGGAATGTAGATTCAGCATTCTTAAACTGTTAACCCACCCCTTCCACTCTTCTCTCTGCCTCTCACTTAATGTTTCATCCCACTGTAACCCTTTCCTGCATGTCTCTTGAAATAACCTCCTAGCCGGAAGTAGATAATGTGCTATTAATCCAAGTGAGTCAAACACGGACGACAACACAGGGAGCACGCCTCTCCGAGTAACTGGCTTATCAATGTCACCGACACTAAATCCAAAGGTATCATAGTTCACATTCTATCTCATACCTAATGTGCGTTCAACTGGTAGAGTATCAACAGGCAAATCTCGTACGGTAGGTGCTCTGTCTTCTGGATCTATATGCTTCAAAACGTCTAGGCTGTTCGAGACCCACTTAGTTAGACGAAAGCCGGCCTTAGCTAACACTTCAGTGATGCTTGTTGCAAATCTAACTGCAGACTTATCATCATCGAAGGAGGCTAAACAATCATCCACGTAGAAGCAACAATCTATGACGTCCAGCAAATCATTAGAACCAAATGTGGACACTGCCTTTCGTAGAGCAAAATTAGCACAAAATGGGGAGGATGTGGCACCAAATGGATGCACTGTCATCCTATATTCTGACACCTTACCACAAGGACCGTCATCAAACCAAAAAACCTCAAGTGATCTCTGTCACTCTCTGGCACCTTCACCTGTAGGAACATTTCCTCTATATCCGCAGCGACAGCAACTGTAAACTTTCTGAATCTTAACAGCAGTCCAACTAATGAGCTCACGCAATCTGGGCCACTATACAGATTATCATTTAAAGAGGCTCCTTCATGTTTCGCAGAATATTCGAACACCACATATAGTTTACCTGGCTTCCTCGGGTTAAAGGCGGGATGGTGGGGCAAATAACACTTCCCTGGCTCGCTCTGATCAACTAGTCTTTCAGCGTAACCCTTCATTACATGTTTGTCAATGACATCCTTGTATTTGGTCCAACAGTCTGCATCTGTCGGAAACTTCTCCTTTAAACCTATTAGTCTCTTAAGAGCAACATTTCTACTGCAAACTAACTGTCTACCTTTAAATCTCCATGGTAGGCCAACGCTGAAACGCCCATTTCCGTATTTACAAGACTCCTCAACTATTTTAACTGCCTTTAAGTCTTCTACAGAACGACCCTTCTCTGGGACACCGCAGTCACAAAACTCCTTGTCATACATATTTTTAATCATAGTCTCTAGTTTGTCCCCGTTGTTTGCAACTAATGATGATATGTGGACTACGGGTATAGGTCCTCTCACTGTCCGTCCCAGCGGTGTTTTCGTCGTGAACAGATCGTCTCTACCTCCGAATCTCTCTTCTAATACCTTGTGAGCTTCTGGCACACTACATTCAATGAGTATTCTCACTCTACCACCTTGCAGTGTTGGAAACGGTACGTAACACAGGTATGGCTTATCGACAACCGTTTCACGACTAGGTACTATAGCTTCACCGAGTTTCATACTGGAGGTAGTGTAAGCAGTATCTACTTCAACGGTTTCCCCAGTAGTCAAGGATTCTAACTGAAATGAATCTCGTTCACATACTACCGTTTTCGAAGAATTGAAAGTATTTAGAACCGAGGATTGCTTCCTGTCCTTAATACCAAAGCAGTCAGTCAGCTTATCATCTATCAATGCAACGTCTGAACCATTATCCAACAATGCATTAGTCTCTACCGAAGATTTCGGTCCTTTCACCTAAACTGGTAATACCCCTAAGAAAACTTGTGGGATGTCAAGGGGTCTAGAGATACTATTACAATTAACTGAATTCCCCGGTTCGTTCACTGTCCTCAGAAGCGGGTGCATATAAGTTAAATCACTACTTCCTTTGTTTATCACCTTACAATTCAACTTTGTATGCCCAATCTTTAAACAACTGAAACACAGCCGCTTCTGTTTTACCATTTTTAACGTTTTTACGGGAGACATAGCAATGGAGCGATTGCTCAATTGATGCGTGTTACGGCAAACAATGCACTCATCCTTTCTCGTTGTGCATTGAGTCTTCACTACAAATGCTTTCTTTATATTCACCGGTTCCTTAGATTCTAACTTAGAATGCTAAATGCTGGCGAATTAGCCCGTCGCCTGTTTGACACTGTCTTTTACGATTTTCAGAATATCATCAAACTTTGGCTCAATAGATTCATCCTCTATACGAGAGCTTATCTTCACCCACTTCCTTTGCAGTCGAGTATGTAGGCGTCTGGATATTTCCTCTAGGACCGTACTTGAGTTCAGATCACTCATGCAATTCATTGAAATCAACGTATTCTTGTAGGTCATCACATTATCCAAAAACTCAGAGAGTGCCTTGGAGTCTTCTTGTAACTGACTACAGTTACCTTTAACAGCCTTGAATACGTTCCTTACAATCATCGAAGATCTTCCGAATCTTTGACGCGGTATACTCATAGCCTCGGAGTACCTTCGTTAGGGGGCATGAACTTACCCCATTAGCTTTGACGGTATCAAAAATGCTACGGGATATCAAAAATGGCTTTCCAAGCCATTGACGTAATATCTTCATGGCCTCAGTATATCCTTCATTCGGGGGAATGAACTTACAGCACCATATAGCTCTTGAAGCAACTCCAGTGCAGTACCTCATCAAATACATCAACTTCATTTCATCATTTATTTTTTTATTTTTATTTTTTTTATTTTTGATTACAGCTTGACCCCCACACCGTACTTTTGGTAGGAGTATGGAGTTTTCAGCGTGGATATCGGTAGCCCAAATTTCGCAGGCCGACCATAGATATCAAGTGTGCGTCGGCGTGGGCTCGAACCCCGGACCATGTGCATGGTCAGCGAGAGTCCTAACCACTGTGCCACCGATGCAAGCCCACCCAACATGACTTCAAACTCCTTTACAAACTGTGGGTAGTCAGCTGGGTTTCCATCGAAACACTGAGGCTCATACTTAGGAAGCTTGATATTCCTATTATCCATAGACGGCGAAACATTAACATCAACCATACCATGCTTAACGTCAAACACATCATTACATGTAACAGACAAGTCACCATGACTTACTTTCCTGTTTGCTCCCAAGATGCCCCGTCCCTTCTTTGGCCCAGGCATTGTTGAACTTGACCGAAATTCCAGAAAAGTTCCAGATAATACTTGTTCAAAGAAGACTTGGCCGGCACCAGGAAAGACGAACGGATACTGTCCAAACACTGTCAGAAAGTGTCAGTCAAGTTTCATAATCCGTTAATGCCCAGCTCTTGCTACGCTGCCCCTCGAAGATTTTCAGAAACACTTAGTATTAACCGACGCAAAAACCAAAACACTGATTGGCGACTCAAGAATTATTTATTCTTACGCCAACATATAACCAACAATAAGGTTATTACACAAGGTGTAAGAACAAATGTTATAACAATAAATCATGATAATACTTCATTTTTTATCTTCCTTTGATGACTATCCCTTTCGGTACCATATGCAGCGGGGATGCCCATAGGCTACTCGATGGCCGAATAATACCAAGGATAGCATAAGGTCAAGCTCATTGATAGCAATCCTCAGGACAGCAGCAGCTCGGGTGTGAGGACAAATACTCGCCGAAGAAATTGGCTAGCGGTTGCACTATATCCTGATTTGGCAGAAGTTAGAATTCATGGGCCATTGGATCGGGTCCCAGTGGCTTAATGGTTTACGAGCTAGCCCGCTTTGTAACCAGAAGCTCCTGGGTTCGAACCGCGGCGGGTGCATGCTGCTGAAGAGTCCCAAACTAGGACGAAACAGCTGCCCAGTACCCCCAGGTTTTCCAATGGTTCTCTAGCCAATGTCAGCTCATGGTGAAATCCTGTTACCAATTCTCAGGTTGTCAGGAGCAACTCGTCGTGCTCCAGATGTCACGGGCCTTGCTGAGGTTATGATGTGATGCGTAACATTGCTGATTATGCACAGAAGGTCGTTAGACGGGCAATTAAGTTCCGAATACTTATCAAAAATTGGTTGAAAATTTGAATCAGATATTGCTTTCATTTCAAAGAGTGACAAGCTGGAGCCTATGTAGGTGATGCCTTTGATAGACAGACTAGTGGTATTGTCAGTCAGTCTTTTTCGGCGGTCTTCTACGCGCAAATCATGATGATTAAGCAGCTCCGTTCAAATGATGGACATTGTGACGTCGGGGAGAAGGAAAACCACTGAGTAGTTTTGCGTAAACCTACGTTCAGATAGACGTATTTCCTACCATAGGTTGCAGTTGGTTTTCCATCAGCAGCCTGTTAGTTGTAGGTAGGTTCCTTCTGTCCATATGATGCTGTAGCCGGAAGGACACTGACTTCGGCGCCTGTGTCGACTAAATATCGAGTCTTGCTTATCACACCATGGATGTAAAGTAGGCGGCTAGTGCCACCGGCGACGGTTGCCGCTAACGCTTGCCGGCGGGGTAGTTTCCCACAGACTTTGAGACATTTCCAAACTTACAAGGCTTACGGCAACATTTCGCTCCCTGGACATAGGTGTTGTGATACCAGAACCAGTCAGGGTTTTTCGCTGAACGTGGCTTGAACTTAGGTCGACCGCGTGAGTTTCGCCGTTGAGGGGAGTTCGAACGACGGTCGGAGGAGTTAGAAGCATGTTTGACCTAGGCATCTGCTGGATGAAGTTGCATAATTGTATCACTTTAGTACCCCTACTCGAAGTCTGTTTGGCCACAGAGTATATTTCAGGAACTGACCGTTCAGTCATTTCTAGAATTTTATCTGCAGAAACAGCTAAGTCATCTATAACAACACCGTGAATTGTCACCAACAGAGCCTGTACTGACTGTGGTGGTTTGGATAAGAAGAGTTCTTTGTAAAGTCCTTCATCGAACTCACTTTGGCCAATAACTTCTGTCATTCTTGTTAGCATGCTCATGGCTGACTGATCGCCTAACTCGATATCACGAAATAATTCGTCCAAACGTGGGAACGTTTCTCCTGAGGAGGGATGCTTTGAGAAACTCGTACGAGTTACTTACCTCTGGACTCGACATCTGCACAGTCACGCACTTGCTGAATTCCCGCGGTAGGGCATGAATAACTGCGAGGAACTGTGAACGTTGATCGGTCATCGCATGCCCACAAAACTCAGACTCAGCTGTCTGAAACCACGTTTCAGCATAATCGGGTCAATATTGTAAAAGCTGAATAGTTTTGGCAGCTGAACGAATACGAATAACCTTGGGACTAGGATCACTCATGACGAAATGTATGCCGGTTACAATATAGTGCAAGAACAAATACAAAATGGAACGAACTCGCTGGGTTTATCTGCGTATCTATCGAAGATGAAGTTCGCGGTTGGGATCATCAGTTTAGAGGTAGACGGAATTTTTATTATTATATCATTTCATTCCTAGATGAACATAGGGCTTCAGCTGCGCAGCTCCATCGCCTTCTGTTTTCTGCCAACTTCTTCACCTTGCTCCAGGTCTGTCCACATGCTTTCATCTCCTCCTCACATGACCTCCTCCAAGTCACCCTTGGACGACCAACTCGCCGCTTCCCTTTCGCGTTCCACTCGAGCGATGGCTTGTCCAGTGATGTCACTCAATGGTTTCCTCTGGGTATGGCTAGCCAATCCATCTCCATTTCTTCCTGCCTATTTGTTTCACAATCGGTTCCTGCTCATTTGGTTCGCTCATTGCCAGAGATCCCTGTTGCTGATCTTTTCTGGCCATCTGATCTTGAGTGGTATTGAGCGAAGACAACTGTTAATGAAGGTCTGAAGTTTGTTGGAGATGCTCCTTATGATTCGCCAAGTCTCTGATCCGTATAGAAGCACTGATTTTTCATTGGAGTTGAAAATCCGGATCTTACTTTTCATTCTGAGTGCTGCTGACCTCCACACAGACTTAAGAGTAATGAAAGCTTGTCTTGGTTTTCCGATTCTTGCTTTGATATCCTCATCAGTTCCATCTGCCTGTAGTTGAAAGGATGCTTCCCAGATAGGTAAAGGAGGTAGTTTCTTTCAGGTTCCTCCCATTTACGCTGGCTGATTGTTGTCTGTTGTTGTTGCTGTTGGTGTTGGCCAGGAATCTTCATCACCTCTGTTTTATCTATGTTCACTTGAAATCCTATCTTTGATGCTTCTTCTGCCAACTTGTTGCTTTTCACTTGCATATCTTCCAGTTTGCGGGAAATCAGACAGATATCGTCGGCGAAGTCCAGATCCTCCAAGTCTTTTGTGTGGGTCCATTTTATGCCTGTTTCCTCATTGCCCGTTGTCTGTCACATTATCCAATCTACTGCAATCAGGAAGATCATTGGCGATAGTAGACAGCCAACTTGCCTCACTCCCGTCCTCACTTCGAAGACTTCCGTGAGTTTCCCGTTGTGGATTACTTGGCATGCACCATTGTCGTATAACTGTTAGATGAGATGTTTAATTGTCGATGGGACCCAATAGTAGCGAAGTAGTTGCCAAATCACCTCTCGATAGACGCTGCACCATCGAAGGCCTTTTCAAAGTCGATGAAGTTGAGATAGAGAGGTGACCGCCGTTCCAAGCTTTTTTCAATGATGACTATAGACTGGCGATTTGATTAATACATGATTTGTTTCTCCTGAATCCGGCCTGTTCCGGACGAAGTTTTTGATCCAGGGCTTATTTGATTCTCTCCAGGATAATGCGGCTTAGTATTTTGCTTGGAGTGGACAGAAGCTTAATTCCACGCCAGTTTTCGCATTGATTTAAGTCTCCTTTCTTTAGTAGTTTGAATAACTATCCGTTCTTCCAATCCTCGGGTACTTTGTCCTGTTTCCACACCTTCTGCAGCAATGGCATCATCAAGTCCGCTGTTGTCTGTTGTTGCCACAGGAACTTCAGCACAATATTGCGAGCATGATACTGACAACAAAGTAAAATGACATGTACATGAATTAACAGGAGTATTTTTCTCACAGAAACGCCTGAACAGTGTTAAAAGACGTTCATTATGCAGTTCTATGTTCGGCACATGAACTATAATGTCGTCTTGGTAAGACTCAACATCATCTAATCCATTTATCATCTGATTTATTACTTTTTGAAATATTGCAGATGAAAGGTTTAAACCAAAAGGTATGAACTTATACTTGAACAATCCCAATGGGGTATTAATGGTTGTTAATGCACTAGAAGCTTCGTCATGAGGAATTTGCAAATAAGCATCTTTGATATTTATTCTGGAAAAGTGTTTTGAGCCATGTAGCTTGTAGAGAATGTCTTTCTAGCGTAGTGCAACTTGGCTGCAGTAGACGACTACTGAGTGAAAGGCGGTATTCACCACAAATTCTCGGTGATTTTCCATCAGTCTTTAGTTGGGCCACAATATGAGAAGCCCAATTCGAAGATTCAACTGGCATAAGTATGCCCTGCTCAACCAACTTGTCTAACTCTTTCTTAACTGGATATTGAAAACCGTATGGAATTAATCGGTGCTTTAGGAAGACAGGATCACCGTCTATTTCAAGATTGATGGTCTGTATCTTCATGCCACATACACACTTTGAACATTAGAGAACTAATTCTCTGAACAAAGATTCATCAAACAGTTTACAGTTTACAATTTATTTAGGATAGTAGGCTATATGCCTGTGTTAATCCTTTCGATTTATTGCATACAGGAGGTCCAATCTCGCCTTGAATGAATCAACGGATGGCGCTGATACGACGTGTTCCGGTAGGGAGTTCCAATGGTTCACAATTCGATGCGAAAAACGGATTTCCAGACGCAGACGATTCGACCGTGGTTTTTGAACCTTGAGGTGATGTCCTCGCAATTGGTTGGTGCTAGAAGGAAGAAATAATTTAGATAAATTAGCTCCAAAATCATTTCTTAGGATACGGTATGCTAGTATTAGGTCACCCCTAAGTCGTCTGTATGACAGTGGAAATAAACCCAGTCGACTTAACCTCTCCTCATATGACAGGGTTGAGAAACCCTTTATTAGCTTAGTTCCTACTCTTTGCACCCTTTCTAATAAGTCAATTTCGTATTTGAAACACGGGCTCGCTGCCTGGATCCCATATTCCAAATGAGGTCTGATATAAGTCGGATATAATATACGAAATATATCAGCGTCAAAGTTCGCAAAAGCCTTGCGTATGGCCCATAACATTCGAAAACCCTTAGTGGCTGCAGTTCTACAGTTTGTTGCTGTTTTCAAGTCATGCTGCACAACCACTCCCAAGTCCTTGTACTCAGTGACCACTGGGAGAGTAATGCCATTCATTGAGTAATTGTGCACGTGACTATGAGATACATGCATAACTACACTCTTGCTTAAGTTAATCTCCAAGGCCCAGTGCTTACACCAATCACTTAACAAGTTTAAATCTTCCTGCAAAGCAAGTTGATCACTGTCATCGTGCAAAGCCCTCCATATCTTGATGTCATCAGCAAACAGTAAGCAGGATGACTTAACTACCGATGGAATCTCATTAACATAAATCAGGAAAAGAAGTGGGCCTAGAATTGTACCCTGAGGAACGCCACTCTTAACCGATTCCCATGTTGATAAAACCCCGTTAACTCGTACTCTTTGTCTTCTGTCCTTTAGAAAGTCTTGAATCCAGTCGGTAACCACTTTATTGATTCCCAGACTACCTAACTTTACTAGAAGACCTGAATGAGAAACCCTGTCAAACGCCTTGCTAAGGTCTATGAATATGGCATCCACCGGTATATTAGCATCAGCTGAGCTTGCCCAACTTTCTCTGGCCAAAAGAAGGTTGGTCAAGCAAGAATGACCTGCTCTAAAACCGTGCTGTTCCACAGCGAAAAGTTTGTTCCCTTCAATGAACTGAATGATAGCATCACGAATTATTCTTTCTAGTAGTTTAACAACAATACTGGTCAAACTAACAGGACGATAGTTCTGAACTAAGTTTCTAGATCCGGTTTTGAAGACCGGACTAATGATGGCATCTTTCCAGTCTCTTGGACATTTAGACTGGTCCAGAGACATATTGAAGATTACCGACAATGGCTCGGCTATGCTTTCAGCCAATGCTGTTAATATACGTGGGTGGAGTTCATCAGGGCCACTGGACTTACCAGGATTGAGCCTTAGAAGCCACTTTAGGACAGTATCCTTTCCAATGTATAAGGGTGCCATTTTCAAGTTACGTATTTCCTAGTACTTCTTCACTTTTGTTAATGTGCATAGACATTGTGGCTACTCAACGCCCACAGCGTAAAACCAAAAGGCACCTGTGAAGAGTACGATCGTGTATTATAGCAGTGGTCAGAATTTAAAAAATTAAAAATTGTGTCTAGGTAATGTTCAACAGTAAATTGATGTTTGCGAAGTACATATAAAATTGGTCTGTGTAAACATATAATATAAGTATACAAATCAGATTAAAAAGCTTGTTTACAGTTGGTATAGGGGTACTACACTCTTTATGCTTAAAACCAAGTATCTGTTAAGGTATTTAACTATTTTCGGTAAATGTTTTATTCACTTGTCCTATTTAACTTCTTTTTTCTGAAATGCGAATGTAAAACAAAAGAAAATTTATTATGAAAAATGATTGTTAGGAGAATAATTGCTTGAATGTTTGTATCAGATGCAGTATTTACGTGGGTTTTATGACTAAAAGTATTTTAATCCCAGCAGTTTTACTTTTATATTTAGGTCAGAATTACTGTAAGCTGTTGTTGTGAAAAGCAACGTATTTAATACGGTATTTCAACAACTACTGCATATTTGATTCGAGTACGAAAGAAATTATGGTGTGATACAGCTATTGTTAGCCCACAAACTAAGACTAAAAGGTATAAGGTGATTTCAATTAGCTCTTAGTTTCTTATTGCTCTATCGTTCATATTTTCCAATAAAGGCATAAAGTATAAATTAATTTGTATTTATACCAGTGAATCAAGGCAGTGGTTGAACACTAAGTAAGTAACCAGTGTCACGATTTAGTCCTTTTTTCGATTTAGACTTAATGCTCTCAATCAATTTCGCATGATACTACTTACCTACTACCTAGTGTTCAATCAAATTATCCAAGACACTCCTACGAGGTATCAACAGCGATCCCAAGTATCTCGTTGATGGCATCTCTGACTGCAGCACTTGGTAACACTGGTTAGAACCTCAGGGAGGAGATGAGTTCCTTCAAGGTTGCAGATACGCCTCGCTGACTAGTGCCAACAAGGCTTCTTGTCGATTACCTCCAACCATCTAATAACAACAAATCAAGAATTGTTTGGATGTGTTTTGAAAGTACTACTGTATAAAGTTAACTATAAGCAAACACAATAATGATACATAAGTGGTGTCTATTGTTTAGTTTGCAAGCAAAAATATCAACAACATACGTATTGCAAAGAAGCAAACATATTTTAGATGTGTTTGGCAGCAACAAGTAGTGATGACTAAAGGGTTTCTGAAGGTTATCAATGCTGCTCCGTAAGCATTAACATTGATCTTTCCAAAGGAAAACTAATGTTTTTAATATTCCTCAGTTAAAATGTTATTAAATAAGTGGAAAATGTCTACCACTTGAAGCACTACACAGCATTTTTCGTCCTTAGCCTCGTCTAATTTGAAACCTGTAGTAAACTTCGAAAAGAAGAAATGGTTTTTATGAGGCCAGCAACTCCACTGTTATTGACAGTTCAAACACTTGATGCTCTATATTTCATTCGACACATAAAAGATGAAAGAAAATAGTGACCACTGGAACAGACACTGCCAAACTGATATGAATTAACGAACAAACAAAATGATTAACAACCAGCTAAGTTTAACTGAAAAAGCTCCAAAACCTTAAACAAAGTAATCATAACAGAACAAGTTGCAAAATAATTCAAAAAGTATCACCTTTTGTTCTAATATTTTGTTTTAATTGACATTAAATCAAATTTTCATGTGCAAACTTGTTTATTTCTGTGCATAAAATGTTGAAGCTCTTAATGTTAATGTTTTGGTTGAAGAGTCTTTTTTAATCTGGTGTTCTTTATTAGTTGAAGTTTGAGTGATTGTATTTAACGAGGTTCAAAATACGGAGATAACCTGCACAATTATAGTAAAACGTTCTATTAATAAATGGTTAAGTTTCTTTAAACTTCCATATTGTGTACGGCAACTCCAGTAGTAAAACAAATTGGTCAATTGGTCACTTATTTAGTAAATGCTGGGACGATTTTAAAGTTGCTTGAGTCTTTGCTTCCAATAACTATTGATACTGAGCGCCATTAGATTCTTGACGTATGCTTTATCAAAGTACATCTTATATAGTCAAACCAAAAGTTTACTTTGGATAAACTTCCTCTTGTGAACGTAAAAATAGTGATAAAAACTTGTAACCATTATTAACTAACAATATGATTAGAATCAGGATGCCGAGGAATGACTGGTAGCTAGAGAGTAAGGAAAGATATATATTATTATTATATCCTTTCATTTCTAGAGGAACATAGGGCTTCAGCCGCGTGTCTCCATTGCGTTCGGTTTTCTGTCAACTTTTTCACCCCACTCCAAGTCTACCCACACGCTTTTATCTCCTCCTCACATGACCTCCTCCAAGTCACCCTTGGACGACCAACTCGCCGCTTCCCTTTCGCTTTCCACTCGAGCGATGGCTTGTCCAGTGATGTCACTTGGTGGTTTCCTCGGAGTATGGCCAATCCATGGCAAAGTTCAACAACAACGTCTCGAGGGATGCGAACGCACGAGTGACCTTCAGCCAACCAATCATAAAAATGGGGAATTTTTGCACAAAAAATGATGTATATTCACAAGAAAATGCATGAAAACACATTAAGCAGATTATCTTTCTCTGACATGACTTAAAAATACGTCCCAGTTATGATGAAGAGTGTCAGTTGCTAAGTTCGACTAGTTTCTGTAGATGTATACTGATGAATATATTCACCGAAGTGACTGAAGATGTGCTGTTTTGTGAATTGTTCATCTCTCTTCTCTTGCTGTGTAGTCCTCTCCAAAGCCCTTGGATAAATTACTATGGTTTCAGTAAGAGGATTGACGACTACATATAAGGAAAATGAGGATAATAAAACAAATAGAAATAAACGACATTAACTGCGAATCTATCTCTAATCGCACCCCTAACCTTAATCCTGACCCTAACCCTAAACTTAACACTAGCCCTAACCTTAATCCTAACCCTAATGACAATCCTAATCCTACCGTAAACCTAACCCATATCCCAATTATGACCGTAACCTAACCCTAACCCCAATACTTAACTTAACCCTAACCCTAACGAGATGTTAACACATTGTCCAAACAGTAATTAAAAGCGTGATCTGAGTGAAACTTGTACCTTATTTGATGAATAGGGTTGATATTTCAGCTATGATCATGACAAGTGCCGTTAGCCAACAACCAGCATGCGTTCAAGGTCATTGGAGAGTTCACATTCCCGGGACGCTATTGTTGAACTTCGCCCAATTCATCTCCATTTCTTCCTGCCTTTCTACAGAAACAAGAGTTTTATGCAACTAGGTAAATGTAGCGTAGTAATCGAAAAGCGCGTGAAGGTTATTTTCAAGAAATATATTACTCTTCCTAATGATGCACGAGTGAAACTGCAAGTGGTAAAAAAGGAAATTAAATCTGGGTAAGCGTCCGGATTTCGTAACTCATTTATAGGATAAATCAATTGTTAAGCTAGAGACCTCAATTTTAGCTTTAACCAATATGACATGTTAAATGAAAACGACCATTGACAACTGCAAGGTTGTCTTGTTGATTAGCTAGGTTCTACTACCTGGGTTCTGAGAATTCTGATCCTGAACGTTGACTGACATAAGTCACTTTACTATTATTACATTATATTATTCATCCCTTCAATTCTAAATAGAACATTGGTTTTCAATCGCACATCTCTATTTCAATGTTTTCTCTGTTGTCTTTTTAAGCTGGCTCCATGGTTGCTCAAAATCTCTCATTTCCACCACATGATGAGAAATACATTCAGTATTCCACTTTAGAATGTAAAACACAGCTGTAAGTAGGACTACCGAGTGAAGAGATTAGTAAATTAGAATTTATCCCCTAACACTATTATCTACAGTCTCTAAAAAAACAACCCAGATAAGTAACCCTAACAAATTAAGTTACATAAATTAAAAATTGTTTATTGACTCAATGGGTAAATACTGTTTATGGTGAGCTAATTTTAAATTTTCCTTTAGATATTGTTTGTAACCTCTGACTACTGAGACTGTGACTATGATACATCTCAATCTGTAGCACTCGCCTAAAAAACTATCTCAGAATAACAAATTTTCCGGTAAATTTAAAAGGTACATGTTACTCTCTTTCTTAACAATTAGATCAGTAACCATTTTTCTGCATTTGGAAACCCTATGCGGATATATTATGATGCAGCATTTATCAGGATAGATAATATCTTCATAAAAAAACTTATGTCCTGTTGTATTTTCTCCATCTGTTTGTCAAACTACCAATGGCTTTAATTAATTAACTATGTTTGTAATTATCATAGGTTTTTAGCAGTATTACACACAGGTAGGTTTCTTCAAAATTTAAGAAGTATTAGCCAACTCTGGGAAATGTTATGAATGAAATTACATTTTGTATTAATAAGTCATCATCTGTATGAGAGTATTCAGATGCCTCTGCAAATGAAACTATTAATCTGATGTCGTAGCTATAGTTTAGTTTTCTCGAAAACTATGCAAAATATTTAATGAATTAGTTGCTTATTTTTAAAGATGGAAAGGTATTTACGTTTAAAGACTGAGAACAATGACATTTATTGAAGTGAAGAACTTTCAGAACGGGTCCAGTTAGCTGTTAATCTATCTCGTAGAGGATTTGTGATTTACCAAAGTGTACATATAACTTTGTTTGAAACTAAGGTTTTAAAATATTATAGCTATTGACAGCAGCTAAGAAATACATTCATTTTAATTGTCTTTAGGAAATACTCAAGGAAATGTTTCTGTATGGGAGAACAATAAAAAGTTGTGCACGAAATATGTGGAGTCTGGAACAATGTGATTGTACAGTTTTTCATTAGGTCTTAAAAATGGAAACATTGTGCATAACTTTTGTTTAAAACGATCCACTGTAAAATATAAATAACTTCGGGGTACAATCTAAAACACAGTGTTCTACTCGACGCTTCGTCTTCTCACAGATGCATACTGTCTACTTATTTCACTACTAACCATGTTGTATCCTTTAGATTTTGTAACAACCTCTTATTCTCACCCGAAGAATATTCTATAACGGTGCACAACTTTTACTAGTAGATGCGACTCTGGTAGTGAATGCTTCTGTGGATTACGTTAATAATTTATAGCAGCGGACCTTAACTGTATCACCGAGTAACGATTAATTTAGATATCTCGTTAACAGTGTTTTTTATTATGCCATTACAATATTATTCCATTATCCTTATCATTTGTATCGTTATCGAGTTCGCTATTAGGTCCTCTACAGACAGTTGTTACAACTGAGTCCAAGGCTACTTTGTAGTGCATACACATTATTATGTACATTGCCCTGTTTGCTAACATTAGGTTTATGTCAAACATTTACCATACAGATACTAAGTTTATTGCTCCAAATATTTTGATATTGGTTTGTTAACGACATCATTTAGCATACCTCCTTAATTAATAACATTTACCTTAAAATCCGTTAGCAAAAGTTGCTGCATGATTATTATTCAGGAGCTGGCGCTAAGCGGAAATATTTCAGTCTTCCAGTGACAATGCTAACTAGTTAGGTATTTTAAAGTAACTGAAAATTTCTGGATTTGTTTTCTTTAATTCAATTTAATTATACTGTAAGAAATTTGTGCTGTGAAGTGTTCTAGTTATATTAATATTGATACTACAGATATCTGGTTCCATTTTATGAAGATTTCAAGCCGATTAGGTTGCCACCACTAAAGGTATGTACTATACACTTTTACGAATAGTGAATATACTCACAGATAAAAGCACATATGAAGGCACATACTGTGGAGTCTAACATATAGTGTAAACGCATGACTATTAGCAATTAACCAATTTGAAAAAACTTTTTTAAAAATATTTCGCATCCTGCTCTGGTAGCGTTGTACTATCGACAGAAATAGGCAACTTCAAAATCCCTTGTTTATGCACAGAATGACCACATCGAAATCTCATCACTCAAAAAGTAATATTATTTTAATTCAGTAATAATGATCTTAGTCTATTAGGCAAATCACATGTCATTGTTATTTGCGCATCCTTCAAATAATCAGTATTTCAGTAATCTCATACTTGTGATGTATAAATTGTGCATGAAATAAGAAATTGATGAAATATTGTCATTTCTTCTAGGGTTCTAGTAAAACATAGTGTGTACAGTATTGGACTGTAATCTATGTTATTTAGTTCAGTGGACAAATACATAAGTTTAGTTAT
Organism: Trichobilharzia regenti; assembly: GCA_944472135.2. Lineage (NCBI taxonomy): Eukaryota > Metazoa > Platyhelminthes > Trematoda > Strigeidida > Schistosomatidae > Trichobilharzia > Trichobilharzia regenti. Next base: position 87,189,274 of record OX235270.1, on the reverse strand, counting down.
GGTAGGACTAGTTGCACACCATTAGAAAGGTGTTTATTTCTTCTCTTTTGACACTATAGGCCTAACAAAACAAGACTTGCTCTGAATGAAAAGTATTTTAACGGGATTTTTGCATAAATAGTCATAAGTTGACATTTATCCATATTTGTCCACTCATGTTGAACATGATAAAACTTGTATCAGACAGAAAGTAATTTTGTCATATATATGTAAATACACTGAATATTGTAACACTGTCATAATTTTAATTTAAGCGTGTTGTTTTTAGTAGTTTCCCTTTATCTTGCCAACATTGAACAGCCTTGTTTATTAGCCATTAGAAAGTGGAGAAAAAAGGGACTTTCTGTAAAATTATATATTTAGATTATAGAAACAATATCGAATTTCCCTGTGATTTTAATTCAGAAGCAATATATTTGTTGTCAATATGCTGAAATAGCTTAATTAAAGTAAACCAAAAACGATAGAATGTACACGTAGAGCTTCAAGCTTTCATGTTTTAGTAGGGGTGACATTTCATTTTTTACGGGGTGAGTTTTACAGCCTGATACCCTACCTTTCCTCTTTTCTGAACCTGGTACTAGTTAGGAGAGATTTAAGAGTGCATTGGTCGTAGACCGAACCCTGGTATCCCGCTTGGCTGGTTAGTATTCCACCATTGGACGCAAATATGAGTCATTGTTCTTTTTATTTTCGAAAGATAAAAATGCATTTGTTGTACAAATGTCACTGGAAAATTTTAAGTTTGAATGAACAGACTTCATTTTGTGATAACTATGTCAACCACTTGGATTCATGATGATAAATGTTGAATACTACATGTTCAAAAACTCTACCGCCTCATGACTACAAACTGATTTAGGACACTGCAGATGAATTGTTCTAAACTGTCACCAGTTAGTTATAGCATCCTTCATTCTCAGTTGATATTTCCCAGTCCTTATTATCTGGCAAGTGTTTGCTTAATTTACAATTAAGAAAAAGACTCCAGAGACAACCACTGAAATTTAATATCATCAAGAGAGGCACTTAAAGCATTCATGAAGAATTATTGAAAGTGTAGAATCTGGGATCTGTGGTAGGATATAATTCCATATTAGATAATTTTATTCTATATAACACACAGTGATACAATATTGATTACTGGATGATATTTCGAGAACAATTTATTGCTCTTAATTATATCAGTGTATTCGCATGACTTTATATATAAATATATTTATTTCTCTTCCTTTTGTTATTCATAGTAAGTTTTCATATATCTGACATAAACGTTGCTCCATTTCATTTGCACCTATCTGGTGTTAATTCGACGAATAAAGGTTCGGTGATTAGCCACCACCCGTCTCTGCCTACCCATATTACTTCTCAGTACTTTCGTCTTGTCCCACTCTGTAATGTGATTACGTGCAACTGAAGGAATTGTTATGGCCGAGTTGTTTCCAAACTATTTAACTGAGCAGGGTCAATCATGCTAGGTCCACCTAAATTCCTATATTCCGATAATTTAATAATAATAACAGCTTTATTCCAAACAGCATTTGTGGTACAGGTATGGAATTTTCAGCATGCATTACAATATATTCTATCTAATTACCTCATAAATTTTATAAGATTTTTAAAATCAAAAAGCAACACCAAAAAATAAAAGAATAAACAAAAAAAATAAAAACAGTAGCGTCGCGTTTACATTTCAAACAATTCACCACAGGATATGAAATATAAAGTTAGTGTGTGATAGAAGATGAGAACAACAGTGTAATAGTAACGAAGATAGGAAAACAAAAACTAATGGGACTATTTGTTAGAGTGCCGCAGTAAGTTGATCGTGTCATACCCAGCGGATTTCTCATCACATAACAGCCGTACCAGATATGGTATTGTGGAGTTTTTGTATTTGGTAGTCCTTTACCTTCCCATGTAGAAAATATAACTTCAAGCCTCGGCATACAAGTCTCAGCACCAGTGGTAATTTCCGCGAAGTGAGGCTGTTGGCCTCGCGTCCACCCTTCTCTGTTTACCTGGCTTCCTACTGGGTAAGCGAGTTTAAGGAGTGCCTCAGATGAAGGTCGAACCCCGTGGGTATTTGGTGAACCACCGAAGCGCACTTCTGAAAATCTAACTGACCAATGTAACCGACTTCACGGCCATTATATGGTATTTGATAAATTTTATTTTTCTTAATTGGATTTATCAGGTCTTTAAGTCGAAAAAGTTTGTTTAATTTGATTATGACCAATAAATTATTCTCGACACGTCATCCAGATAATAATACTGTATCACTTTTTGCTAATATAAAATAAATATACCTGTTGTAGAATTTATGAAGCATCTCAAAATCTTACTTCAATTAGAAGTTAGTGGTGATGATGTGGCCTTAAAAAGATACTTAGAAAAGTACTTATTATCACTTCATCATGAAAGCATTAATCACCAGTGTCAAGTATACAAAAACGTGACTATGGACAACTACCTTGTTGTATAGAACAAAACAGTAATTCCTCAGTATATATGTACATCAAAATCATATCAATCATGTGGTTATATTATCACTAAGAATTATTAGTTTCAAGGAATACGAGGGACGGAAATAATTACGGAATTCAGGGTAATTCATTCTGTAAGGGTTAGCAACAAGTTATTACATAATGAACAGTTTGCAAAATAATGATGACTAAAAGGAATAGATAACTTAATTATGTAAGAACACCAGGATACAAACAAAGTAATTGAATTAGCCAGAATAGTAATCATAGTAAAGTAATAAAGTCAAGTGATGACTAATGTAGGTGTAGAACTTTGGAAATGTGCTAGAATGTAATTCAATATTAGATAAATTTACTTTATATATCACACACTGATGAAGTACTAAATGCTTGATTCTTGAACTGGGTCTACCGAAGTGTCCTCGTGCTGCTTTCGCCTTTCTTGTTTTAACCGGGACGAGTTTACGAAGATACAAATATAGGGAAATTCTTTTGTAAGATTTAATGCATATTATGTAGATGGTGGCGACAAAGAAATAGGCGACATAGACCCATTTTGAACACAAAGATTTGATTTGTCCAGATGAAGTTATATTGTCTCTGCTGTATATAAAAGTCGGTGGCACAGTGGTTAGGACTCTCGCCAACCATGTACATGGCCTGAGGTTCGAGCCCCTGCCGACTCACACCTGATATCTATGGTCGGCCTGCAAAATTTGGGCTACCGATATCCATGCTGAAAATTTCATACTTGTACCAAAAATACAGTGTGGAATCAAGCTGTAATCAAAAATAAAAAATAAATAAAAATAAAAGTGCTGTTAGACCAGGCGAAAGTTTTGGTGAAATGCGATAAATAACTTTAAAAGCTTTATCGGTATAAACCTGATGTCCAGTAGTGACGAGAAGAACTGCCTGTAGCTTTATTCAATCCTTTGCGGAACAAAGATGGGCAGTTTTCAGAGATTCGACTATGAAATCGCCTAATTATACACCAAATGTAACTAGTTTCTTAAATTTTTTAACATTTCTAAAATGTAGCGAAAATATTCATTAACACATCTGTATCTACCAATTTAACTGCTCCTGTGGAGTGAGCCAGTTAGTTACATAGGTCGTAAAATTAGGCGTGTTTCTCGTCGGATTTCCGAAAACCACCCTGCGTGGTTAAGCATAGGACAAACAAAATGTATTCGCATCGGTATTCTATCTCATCTTGTGGATACAGAACACAAGATTAATGTCAACCAGGTTTTCGAAGTCATTTACTGCATACCAACAAGTCTTAACTTCACCTTAATAATTCGTTTACTAAATATTGCTGAGGCTGTTGGGATCCATATTAAGAAGCCTAATTTATGCATCCAAAAGAAGTTCAGACTTTATCTTTACCTTGGCCATCTAGGTTTGAATGATCCTGAATTTTTGTGGAATTTTCCTAACTTGAGTTGATATTCTATTTGCTACTGTATCTTTATTATTATTATTTAACCATCTTTAATGAACTCTAATTCCATTGATCTTACTTTACAAATCAATATTATTTAAAAAGCACTAATATTGTTATTGACTACTATTCTAAAATATTCTCTGCATATAGACATGTATATAAGTGTAGAGCTGGTAGAGGAAATTATCGAAAAGAATATTCTTTGCTGGCTCAATTATTTTGTTTTTTATAGATTTCTGAAATACCTAACATTTGAGTTAGGATTTAATTTGAACTCAATAAGAATTGAAGCTTTGATTTTCGAAAATCAGACTAGAAAATCGAAATTAATCAACTTTTGCAAAATGTATTACTTGTTTTACATAATAATCGGAGCATTAAAAAATTTGTATTAGGTTATTGATTCAGTAAAATAAACATTTTTTCAGAGCAGATTGTTACAATGGCGGTAGAAACTGTAAGCGTGATGTAATATTTGGAAAATCATCGACGAAAGCAATGTGTTTCACTTTTTGTCACATTTTGGATGAATACATTTGCATGAAAGAAAAGCCTTTCTTTCGTAAAATGAGTTGAATTAGCGGGTAGCCTAAGACTCATTTCAGAAAGAAAAACTAAATCCTGCTCATAACTGTCGATGAACAATATAGATATACATTTTGTTAACACTAACCACACACGTTTTACTGATTTAGACAGTGTCGTTTTACCTACTAGCGGCACCGATGAGGCTTTCGAGAGCAAGATGAGAAAAGCAACACATTCATTACTCTAAAATCAGTGTGGAGATCGGCTGAACTAAGCATAAAAATCAAGACCAAAACTTTCAGGGCAAATGTCAGGTCAATGCTTCCACATGGTTCAGAAACCTGGAACGTCACCAGCAGCATTCCGGACAAGTTGTGGATTTTCATCAGCAGCTACCTTTACTCCATACTGAAGACTAGATGGGCGTCCAGAAGGAATCTTGGCTACCGACGAATCAGATTAAAACCTACTGCTCAAAAAATACCCTGAAGGTAATGGAGATGGATCGAACATATGCTGAGAAAACAATCGAGTAACACCATGTTTCAGATCCTCGAGCAGAACCCGAGAGAAAAAAAAGAAGAAATTGGGCATCCATAAGTCACCTGGTGGAGATCACGTGCGCAGTAACTGAAAGTTTTTTAGTCATAGTGGAGCCAGCAGAAGAGGACTGCAGACAACATGGTGAAAGAGAAATGTCGATGAATCACCTTGTTCCACTAGGAACCCGAGCCAATAATAAGGATGAATGCGCATACTATACACAATTCAGTATTCAACACTGTTCGCAATTTACACCGATATCTTTGTAATTTCTCTATTTATTCCTTTAAAAGGAAAACATTTGTCCCCAAAAGATGAAGTCGACTGCTGCCAGACTCAAGAAGCGGCTGTTTTAGACAGTTTTATACCTTAAAAGGATGAATTATGTTACTTATGCAGAGAATTAATTGATATTATTTAATATTATGCCACATAAGATATATGGCTGTCTGTTATCAAATAGCCTTCACAAAATCATTCTGTTGTATTAAACCTTTTTAAATTAAAATCTGAGCATGTGCTTACTAATTTTACACTTTTCACAAAACAGACTAAAACTAAATGAATAAGTCGAAAGAATTTTTTGTGAAGTTTCACCGTCGATTTGGGTGGAATCAGTGCTCCCAAATGAAAAATAGGAAGATTTCAGCAGTGTAAAATAAAATGACGTATCGCTAATTTTGATTTCAGTAGTTCCAGCATTTTACTTAAATGGAAATTAATGGGAACGCTATTTGTAAAATTTCTAGTTTCTCTTACTGAAAGATTATATAACATCACTTTTTATAAAAACTCTGGAATGGTTCTAATGTAACACCGAAAATCCCGAAAAATGTTTATATTTAATTTTTAATCAGAATCTAGCTGAAAACTTCAGTAAAACTCTCAGTACACCAGAATTACAATTTATTCTGTTGAAAATCTAAATAAAGGCTGCATAAGTAATTTGAAAAATATGAAATGCCTTTAGCTACCAAACAGTATCATTAAAGCAAGCACTGAGTTAGAGCAGTTTTAAGGATTATTTATTCTTCAGCCCTACTTAAAATGCTAACATCCCCATTGCTGTAGCAGGTGAAAAATAAATACCTCAGCTCCTATGGGCCTAAACCTTAACATTCTTTTCTACACTTATAGTCCACTTATATTATTCTGCTGAAACCGTGATATTGTAGAAAAATCCTCTTCACATACATTCGTGCTTTAGTGAAAAAGAAGAAACAAGCATTCATATCACGATTAATTTAACCGGTAAATGCAATAATTTTATTGATCTGCAGTGTGCCACACAGAAGACTTCCTGTGTCAGAAACTTGCATGTAAACAAAGAAAAACAAGAATATGTTCCTGTTTTTTCTACTGTACCGTACCTTATTCAACAACATTCATCTTGTGTCCATGTAAATTTCTGAGGTTATGAGGATAAGTAACTTCCACTTAGGTAGTCAATGTACTGTTGTTGTTGCTTTATAAAATTCAAATTTTGTCAATAACTTTTAAATTTAATTGAAATGTTAATTTCAGTATTACTTCATTGTGGAGGAAGCTTGTTACAGCTTTTATAAATATTTGGAGAGAATATCTTATTTCACCGACTACTATAGTTTAGTCAAAAACCAATAGGATACATAGTACAAAATCCGCTGCCTTGTAAAGGACCATGTCGAGTGATGACTTTGGAGAAGCAATACTAATTTGTGTTTCAACAGAAAATTCACTGAAAAGGAAACGTGAGGTGCAAACACTGAAAGGATTCTAATTAAAATTTTGTTTGCTCCTTTGCATTCCCACTGGAACATAAGGCTTCAGTCGTGAGCTTTCGAGCTTCACTGGTATTGATGTTCATTTTTTGCAGGGTGGAGTTGCTAGCTTCATGCCCAGCATTCGCTCTTTATTGAGATTACTACTGGCTAAGGAGGTTGAGAAGTGTGTTAGCTATACCATGTGCGTGGCTGGTGACTACTTTACCACTGAACCACCGACGCCCATCATAGTATGGCAGATAATATTTAGAAGTTATGAAATCAATGTAAAGTTTGTCATTTTTTAAGTTGTACATTGTATTTTGTCCCAAATAAACCTAAGTTTGATCATTAGTAGTTTTGTTCTCTTCATAGGTAGGGACGCTATTTTGAAAATAAGTATGTGTTGTATCACTTAAGTAGCCACTTGTTTGATTCAATCTTACTCAAACAGACCAGTTTTGCATTTGCTTATTTTCTTGGCTTAGACTTTGACTGATAGAATTAAGTCAGAACCAACATTAAGGACGAAACACAAGACAATGATTATTACTAATCAGTGTGTTACTGGTGCACTTCGAGAAATTAAAATCGGTTGTGGTAAACTGGCCTGCCAGTCTGATTAATTGTCTTTTGTAGATGAAGTGTTCACGTGTTGTGAAATAAATTTAAACTTCTAAATAATCTAAAGAGAGAACAACTTATTTCTTTGGGAGTTGTTGAACACATATACTTTTAGAAAAAAATTATTTGTTGACTTTTGTCTGTCTAAACGATTCTTTCATTTGTTTAAATGCCCACTTGAATATGTCAAATGAGTTTTAAAAAATAATATTTATTGGTTCACGGTTAAGCTCCGGACAAGCTAGAAACTAAGACCTTCAGTTTTCTTCCAATTTATCAGTTTTAAAGTGGTTGACTGTGGTCAGTGCAGTTATTTAGTAGGCTTAACTACAAGGTGACAGTAAAGAATAGACACCGAAGTCAAGTAAACTTGAAACAATCAACCTGATTCTTCGATGTGAAAAGTGATATTTAATCGGTAAAACAAGTGCATTTATAAGATATATATTCAACAAAAATGAATTACACAGGGTATATGTCTCTAATATGCCGCAAACATTTATCTCAGTTTCTCATATGATTGGTTCCAGGCATGTATAACCAATGTCGATACAAAAATTTGTCTAAGTGACTATATACCATACCATTTCGGGAACCATTTATCGTTCTAATACGATTTTTCAGATTGACCGAGAATCTTTAAACGGAATTTGAATGGGTTCCACTCATAGGATCTACCAATTCTGAACAATGATTGACTTTAGAATGAATATAGCCTAGTGATGACAGTTGAGAATAACCCCTCTCCACTCATCTGTGGATGGTAGTGTCTGAGGGGACTAGTGGTTGTATTATTGGTGTTAAAACAACTCCAATTCTGTTTTAGATGCGTTCTACCAACTCTTTCCGAACATTTGTATCTTACAGTCCCAGCACCCAAACCTGCTTTGCTCTACTCCTACCAAGATTCATGTTTTTTTAATTAGCACCGTTTTGTCAGTGTGAACGGCGACACCAACTCCTCCAAGAATAAAAGTAATCCCACCGAACTTTTGTGACGCAATATCACCACAATACTGATAATACTGCGCTACTGACATTTTAGTATTCTCTATTTCTGAAGCTGTAGCAGATATTGGTCATTTCAGTAGCAAACTGTGACATATACTCAATATTTTATTAAAGGAGAGCTTCGATTTCGAGAAGGAAATATCCACAAAAATTATAATGTACGACTTAGCAACTCTTACAGACTTCCTGATAGAATAGTGGTCGCAACTAAATGTATAACCAACAATAGCCTGGCGATGCTTAGCAGAGTCATTTTCTCTCCACATATGCATTTTTTAGTCTTGTCCGGGATTTCAACCTGTAAGTTCATCCAAAACAAATTTAATCAGCTTATGGATCTCATCGACTCAACAGAATAATTTAACTTACCAACTACGATTTAATGAATATGAAGTGAAATACGTAAGTTATACCAGTAGCTGGAGGTCATTTAGGTCATCAGAAAAGGTGGACTTGCATAGATCTTTAATAATACACCCCTCTAGGCTAAGTAAACTGGAAATAACTAGACCATTGCTAATCGTCAACTTGCATAATATCATGTAGTAAGGATGGACAAGATAAGGGTAATAACAAGTAATGTAGTAAGGTAGAGGGCGGTTTATTAAACACTTATTCTTTGCTCACTTAATTATTGGTCAACACATTTCATTGGAATAATCGAACACCATTTGCAGATATATCGAAAAATGCATTAGAACCAAGGGAAATTAGAATTATATAAGATAAGTTAGGAGGTCATGTTAAATACATTGGAATCACTTACGGAATGATATGTTGACTGAACTCAACACATTTTTATCACAATAGAGTATTTATTCATGCACAATATATGTGTGGTTCAAATAGTGACTGTACGTGTCATCATCATAAAAGAAATCATAGAATGGCAGCCAACCTCTACCCTAACTTCATCGACTTTGAGAAAATCGTCAACAGCGCTGACTGTGAATTAGTTCAACACTATGGCGAACCCTAAATCTTTATCAACCTAATTCAGCAACTATATCATAATGCAACATTTTAAGGGATCAACAACAGAAAACTCAGTGAAGTCTTTGAAGTGAAAACAGGAGTGAGACAAGGCTTCCTGCTGGATTATTTGGCACACCGTGGGTAGGAAGCGAGAGGACAGGAGTGCATTGGACCGATGAGAAGACTAGAATGTCTAGACTTCATGGACGATTAATATCTAATATAACATAAATTCGATGGCTTACAGCTGAAAACCAACTAGTTGGTATATATATGGAGGTGGTGAAAATAACCATCAGCCAGCAACAAGCACCAATCGCTGTCAATGGAATAAATGTGGAAGAAGTCACTTCAATTATCTACACAATGGGCACAAAGCACGGGTGACGATGTCAAAACCAAAATCGGAAAGGCCAGACAGACCATCACTCTGAAATCAATCTGGAAATCTTCTACACTAACTCAGCGGAAAGAAAAAAGTTCCGATTTTCAACACTAATAGAAAGTGCAGAGACTTAGCATATCATAAAAAGCATTCCTAAAAGGCTACTTCAGACTTTTATCGACAGCCACCTTCACTGTCTTCACAGTGGACTTCATATGGCCAGAAAGAATTAGCAAAACAGATCCTGGAAGTGAACCAATCAGGAACCTATTGTTGCTTAAATATGCAAAAGAAAATGGAGTTGGATGAGAAACACGCCAAGGAGGTGACATCGCTTGAATGGAAGCCGAGTGGAAAACAACGAGTTGGACGTGGGCCAATATTGACATGGGAGAGATCGTGCGAAGAGGAGACAAGAGACTACGAGCAATTTTGGGGCCATTTGAAGAGGATCGGGGGGAATAGGGAAATTGATATGGTGTTGAAGCCTGTGTGCTACTCGGAACCCAAGGGTACAATAAATGTAAATTCAATAATAATGCATAATATAAGTTGCACACATTCAGTAAATACAATAAGATAAAACGGAACTTGATATTTTCGTTAGCGTATCACGAAAGTCTTATATTAGTTTCTAGATTTTTCTATCACTTGAACTGACCATAAACGTTTATTCATTTCGCAAACAAATGCTGTTGTGCATTTCAACCATTACTCTCAATTCAATCTTTGAAATGAAGTGTTTCTCGTTCGGTAATCAGACGCTGTCTCCAGTTATATTTCCACTATAAAAGAATTCTTACAATCATATCCAGAAATCCATTTTGAAAGTATAACTGTTTTCAAGATTTTATAAAATAAATTTCAGAAGAACAATTTTGACGAACTCAATGTTTTCATGAAAGCACTTTAAAAATGGCACCACCAGGATGAGTTTTAAGTCAGCATCATTTCTAAGATATTTGTTACGTCAGATAACACTGTGAACAGCTAAAGCGTAAAAGTGTAAAATTGTTACAAACATTCGTTTTTCGTTGCGTACATACCGGTCTACAGGTATTCGCTTGATACTCTTCGGGGACTTAGGTGTTATTTTTATGTTTTATGTAAATGATATTAGATGATAATGCGGAACTAGATAAATGTTTTAACTTCCTATTGACGTTTTTCCTTGAGATGAAAGAAAACCAATAAATATCTTTCCGCAATAAACCATAGGAAATTATGTGGGCACACAATGAACAGATACAGGTATATATATATATATATATATATATATATATATATATATATATACCTGTATCTGTAAACAGCGGTTTGATTAATGAAAAAGATACCTTGGATTCTGTGTCTTGCCTTTCGTTGTTACAGAGTGATTATGAAAAATGCCTTTTAAAACAAACTATACGTGCCAAATAAGTATGAATCCCAGCAGAAGTAATATAAGAGTTTCAAATGAAGACTAAGTTTTATAATTTTGACTTCATAAGATTCTAGGAAGAGACTGCTTTATGACACTCGGTGATCGAGAGTTCAATATCAGATGGTGTGTGTATAGAATCCCAAACTTTGGCTGAGTAAACATTTAATGGTGATTTACTGGAGTTAGCCAGTTGACGTTATTTGTGATAAAATTTGAGTTAAAATGTGAATAATTTTAGTCACCTAATAAAACTGTGGAGTTTCATTTCATTTAGACTTTAATCATTGATAAGTTGTCCAAGAAAGGATTATCTTATTCATTTAAAATACAAACACGGTGCATTGTAGGCACTAGGAAATGAGCCACGCGAAATATGCTTTTTGCAAAGGTTTATATACTGCCTGGACACCTGTACCGAAGGACAAGGTTGTCTTGATAGACCAACTCATGCACTTTGATTCGAAGCCTGATTCACCAGAAAAAGTGGAAGTTTTTCCATGGTTACAGATGACCGAAATGGGTACATATATCATCCGATTTTCTCGGATTGCAGAGATCATGTACACCACAGGTTTGGAGTTATGGGGTTTCCAGCCACCATAGGGAGACCTACATTTCTACCAGTCAGATTATAAGTTCCAGACGTTCTCATTCTCCATTTCACTTTTGTGAGGAACATTCCTATCGCCTGACAGCAGTGGCTTGCACTTACGTGGCAGACACATGAAAACAATTTGAGAGGAAGAGCAAAGCCTACCCACCCTCGGCCATACCATGTCTTTTATGTGGCTGAGATTATCTTAAGAAGTCAATGATTTCATGAGAATGTTACAATGACTGATTTTTATTATTTTTAGTCATTTTCAGGCTAACGAAGATGGGGATGACCAGTGTTTCTAAATTTCTTGATGCTTTCAGATGTTTCACAGCTTAGTCTGCGATCATTCTAAAACATTCTTAATCTATTTGACGATAAAACTGTATGACTAAATGACTTGTCAGTTGTTAAAAGTTGAAACTCAACGATCTGTTAGCTGCAATATGCGTGTGTGTGATAAGAAAAAGTGGTTAATTGATAGAAAAGTTACTGTAACAAATCGTGTGCTTCAGTGTAAATATTATATATATATATATATATATATATATATATACTTAGAAAAATACACATATTTCATTAGCTGCAGTTTAACAGATACGCAAATGTACAAGTTGAACTAGTACGATAATTAATAGTTTTAAACCTTTTAGTTAGTAAGGTGTTCACTTAATTAACAGTTTCTGTTCTTCTTAATGGAGTTGTTTGAATGGATAAGAAACTTTTAACCGGATAACTGATATAATAATGAGTCAGAAACCTCTTAAAAACGAAACAAATTATCATGTTCTACTTATTCTTAATACCAATACACAATATAAATTTGTTTTTAACTGTGAAATGTATCGAGTTTACAATGAAATGTGGAGATTTTTGTCACACTACCGAATACAAATTGGACATAGCTGTGACTCCACTGAATTATAGTGCCAAGACTACTCTGCTTTCTTTTATTGAGTTAATAGGCTGTAAGTTAGATATGAAGCCTTCTTTGAATAAAAAGGCTGTTTTTCTAAATCCAAACATAAACTGACAGTTCTTGCTAAAAATCCATTATTACAGTAAAAACTTTATTATTTTTCTGTAAGCCTTTGGTGGTGGCAAATGTTTCTAGGTTTCAAAAATAAAAGAACAAAAGTTAGAGTCTACGTCATTTGCCCAGTTTGAAGGGAGTCTCTTCTGATTACCTGGAACATTATTATTATTGTTATTTTTTCCTTTAGTTCCTAGAGGAACATAGGGCTTCAGCCTCACATCTCCATTGCGTTTGGTTCATTGCCAACGTTTTCACCTGGCTCCACGTCTTTCCACATGCTTTCGTCTCCTCTTTACATGACGTCCTCCATGTCACCCTTGAACTTAGAACATAGTTGGTTGTTTCCGAGGTTCTTCTCCTTTTCTCATCCATTTGCACTAGTACTGATTATCTTATTGACCTGATATTTGACCTTCAGTGCTTGTGACTTCCTTTTAATTTTTTTGGTAAATTTGGTTTACTCCAATGTATCTTTTGATTGCAGGCCTGTAGAAATTCCTAGGCATTTTCAGGTTTTCCTTTCTCTAAGTATGTTTTTCCAGTCGAATTAATAGCTGCATTTATCAGCCTGTTTTGATGCGGAAAATGGGTACGCTGTCATTTGATAACCAGTTTATGTTCGTGGGTAGAAAGGGGGAAGAGGATGTCTACTTTCACCTATGCAATTCTTTTAGCAGTTATTGCAATTTACCTAGTATAAGATACTAGTTTTGTCTTTTGTTGATAACAAAGAATGAAGGGATTTTATTAGTTTGTGGGCGACATATAGTCCATAAGGTTTCAGTGGTCTTGTAGTGATTTTGGAAATGTTCTTCATATATGATAGGACAATTTTCTTTGTTCTTTCGTTGGATGAAGTGCACATCCGCTTTAATGAAAGAGGAAAATAAGATACTTCTTATTTCTCCACAAAGCAGAAGCGCTGTTTTCTATCCGGGCTTTATTTATGACTTGTCATGTGTGCTGTATGATTGTTGGTGTTTTAATGAATTAGTTGATCTGTGTGAGTTGACTTTCTTGAGTTTCTAATTAGTTTCATTTGAACATGATGTCGAAAACTGAAGTATTCTACTCGAACTCCTCATATCTTGTCAATTTAATGTCATCGAATATTTGTTTATTAGGTTGTGGCTATTTTACAAGTCTTTCCTTCTAATTATCACGGATGTGTCATCCATGTGATGCATCGAAATTTCAGGTTTGTATATTGGTAAAGTTATTACTTCTAGCTCTCTCATAACAGCTTCAGAAGTCAGTTCATACATGGGAAACTCTATAGGTGTCCCACTTTTCACCTTGCATATTCACCAGTGAATTGAAATTTTCATAAGTTTATTTGATATGTCACATATTGATGCAGTATTAGCAACTGGATGACGTTTCGAGCGTAAATTATTGCCATTCATAATCATATCAATTTGGTCACACGTTTTCACAATTTGTGTTATATGTATATTTCTCCGTATCTCTCTAAATTCCGTTTGTTGTTTGTAGCCACTTCCCATATTTCCGGCATAGGCCTTGTGTCGATTCGATTGCATGTGTGCGGTGCTGAATCGATAAACAAAGCTTAAGTAATCAACCTCTCTCTCCACCTAACTGTATTACTTTTTAATACTGTCACCCTGTCCCACACACACTATTTTTTGATTACATGCAAGTGAATGCAATGCAATGGCTGAGCTATTTTCCAGGGTCAATTATTCCAGGTCTAACTAAATTTTTATTTTCCAGTAATCTAGTTGACCCTGATCTCCTTGTATGACCTATGTAATTGACCTCATAGTTATTACATGGTATTTGGTAAATTATTTTTCAGGTTTTCAATAACGTTGCATTGTTCAAAACCTTTAGGTACTGTTCCAGAAACTGAGCAATCTTCCTCCCTTTACATGTTATTCAACATAATTTACCTTAAAAGTTATTCAGGTCGAGAAATTGATGTTGTACGTTACATTTCATCAGCTATTTCAACAACTGATTAAGTACCATAAGACAGTCGTAAAGGGGAAAATGTTGGCCTAATCTCACATTGTTATTGTTTCGATAAATGACTTCTGAAATGTCCAACGGGAAGAAATGATTTTACTGCTACAAAAGGTTCTAAACGAAAGTTAAATTGTGTCACCAGCATGCAAACTATGATAAACTTACAATGATATGTTGGCTGAACGTGCTATTCAGCCTTTGATCTGTGTTATAAAAATGAATGTCTTCAAAAACAGAATGATTTCGGCTCCTTAACTTAAACCTGGGTAACTCTTCATGTGGCTTATTTCTAATCAATGTTTTTTTGCCAATGACGTGAAAAATTTAGATTTAGTAGTTGCAGTTTTAGATTATGGCGTAATAATAACAGAACTTATGTCAGTTTAATCGTATCTTAGTATCCTAGCCAATACAATTACAGACGTATCAGCTTAACCTTAAAGATCCCACCCTGACCCCCAAAAGACTCAAAATACAGAAAGAATTTAAAAATTAATTTATAATTTGCTGAAATCGGAAGAAAGGATGACGTTGGTTAATAAAAGGTTTTAAGATTCTAGTTGACCAACAAGTTTCCTCTAGAGAAAGTTAAAGAAAGCAAAGACAAATGCGATTTCATCGCCATCAAGCCTGCGGAAAAAATGGGAAGATATAGTGAACAGGTGTTAGGAATGTGTGACAGCAGCTGAGATGGATGTGGACTCACGAAATTGTTAACTGGAAAGTCGATAATCTACTCCGGTCAACCAGACGACAACCACGAGCACACCGAGGGTGTGGCCACCATGGTGTCATCAAAAGAGTGAAGTTTCAACTCTCACGTAATGGGAACCATTCTCCTCCAAGATGATGACAGCAAGGTTCAGCTGTCTCAAAAGGAAGGAGATTTCCAATTACACATTGCTGCGCACCTGTAAACAACTGAGACCAGGAGTAGAAGGAAGACGTTTACAAATACAATAACTGCAAGCAGTAGTGACAATATCTTGGATGGAGATGTCAAACTCATAAGGAGTGATATGAATTCCAGCCAAACTGGGAGCAGACAACACAGGAAGAGAATTCACTATGGAGTGAGAGGCGCTCGCTCGGCGAAATGAATGAGAACGGAGAACTGTTGGCAGACTTCTGCGCTTTTAATGATTTGGTGATTGGTGGTATCCACGAGGCGACAGGCGATGTGAGTTTCACTAGATGAGCGCACCAGAAGTCAGATAGACTTCATCCGAATCTGAAGAGAGTGGAGATGTGGTCTGTTGGGCACGAAAGGATCGAGAAGAGGAGCAGATGTAGGTCCAGATCACTACTTTCTAGTACAAGGAACCTTCAAGATCGAGTTGAAAGTTTCCAAACAAGCTGGAGATAGATGGCAATCGCAATCCATATTCATCATTCACTGTACTGATTAGGATGTTTTCAGTAACTTTGAGTAGTATCACCGAAAGGATCTGAATGAAAAATCACTGGAACTCTTTATAAGCTTGCTTGACGGAATCCAGTATGGGCATTCATTTAGTGCATAAGAAAGAAATGTTATTCTGCGTACAGGGGAAACCTGGTAGAGAAAAGGAGGGTGATGAATCAGTTGATGAACTATTGGAAAGATTCACAAAGGAAAGGAAGTATGAGTTTAGTCTATAACTCATAGAACAAAGAATTAAAGAATAGCGTTAGAAAAGACAAAAGACTTTTTTATGATATCGTAGGAACTGCAGGTAGAAGAGCCTTTACGATGGTATACCACATTATTAGGCTGCTATTTGCGAGCAACAGATGAACGCATATGATGCCTGTGGGTAATGGTTAAGGAAACTGAAGGAACTCTCAGCTTATCACTTCAAGTGGTTTTTGAATCGACCAGCACCTACAACGTTTCCGTAAATACCATCAGCAGATATATAACTAATATGAACAGCAAGTTTTGTTAAGCACAGTCGTTAAAGTTTTAAAGTTACTAGAATCCGGGGAAGCAGTAGTACCAGTTGAACTCCCTTGAAAGTAATGAAAAAGTGCTTGGAACTACGAAAAGTTTGGTGCAGCCGACTAGAAGGCAGATTTGTGTATGGCCTCACACAAAATAGGAGATAAACAGGGGGAATCCAAGACAATGGCAGAATAAACCTCGAAGAAAGAACTTTAGGAGAACCTAGAGAAGACAAGGGCGATCAATGAACTCAACTAACAACAATAGGCGCCAGTTGCCATCAAATCTAAAGTAGGTAGCCTTTTCCAATCAATTGAATGGAGTCACATTATTGCAGCTACAGATAGCGTGAATGAGTATGTCGACGTCAGGATCAGGGAAGTAAGAAAGACGTTCATTACTCTGAAACTAGTGCGGAGATTTACAGAACTCAGTGCTTGGAGTAAGATCTGGAACTCTAACAGCAGCATCCAATCACTACTTCTGTACGGTTAAAATACTTAACGACCATGTCGCTAGAGTAATTTCTATCAGGTTGCAACAAAATTTTACCATCGTCTCCCTGCTTCACTCGATAATGAAGACCAGATGGCTGGGGAGTAGGGATAAGGAACTCTGGCAGCACAGTAAGCTAGAACAAAGTAGAAACGGATCGCTCATACATTGAGGAAACTGTTAAGTGGCGTCACATACCAGGTTGGTAGTCGAGTGGAGTCAGAATGGGAAATGAAAGGTTCTCTTTTGGACGGTCACCTGAGTGAGACGAAACATTATGAGGAGTGGTGCAGCCAGCTAACGAATATTTCAGAGAATAGTGTGTAATGGCCATGTGTTGCTGAGACCCAATTTCACCCTGTGAATAGTAGTAAATTGGTGGCACAGCGGTTAAGACGCTCGCCGACCATGCACAGGGTCCGGGGTTCGATCCCCGGCCAACGCATTCCTTTACCTCTCTAAGCCAGAAATAATGCTGGTAAAGAGGAAAGGTAGAGCATGAGGCTAGTAACCCCATCCTGTAAAAATAAACACTGTTAGGGAAACTTCAAGTCACTAGCTTGAAGCTCTATGTTCCACTGGGAACTAAAGGAAAAAAAATAGTAGTAAATTAGGTGAATTTGTCCAGTATACTTTGTTCGATGCCACAGTGACAGATGCTCGCTTGAATGGAATCATTCATATTTCTCCCCAAAAAGTACTTTATTTTATTACAGTATATTAGAAAATTAATCCTCTACTTTAAAGCCGTACTTTTGATAACTTTGTGGAATAGTCCAATAAGCAAATGATGAAACAGTGTAACCTGTGCTTCCAAGTAAAATTATATACACTGAAGCCCTAATAAGTACATACTTAGCGAAATATTATTTGAAAATTTGGATTCCATTCTTTTTTGAAGATCCAGTCTTCCGGCAGTTATCGAAGATATTGTAAGCGGTCTATAAGCGGTCCTCATGAACGCTGAAATGTCTCGAGAATGAACTTATGAAGGAGGAAACAACAAGGAGCTCAGCAAAGATCACCCTTCAAATAGATCCACAGAGGAATTAGAACACAAACCAAAGATTCCATTCCTGGACGTAGATTTGACAGGAAGAGAGTGATAAAAGTCTGAAAAGATCTGTTAAAAAAAAATCATTATTGAATGGTCAACTAACAAACTTCTGTAGCTGGATACCTGTGAATCGCAGAACAGCTCTCATCATTTCACCTCTTCATCAGATCATTAGTTTCTTACTTCCTAAAGCCATCCTGATATGGTTTGTAGGGAACATGAAACCGAGGCGAAAAACACAAAAATTCAGTTCCGTGACAAAAACGCAATATATGAACCTGGACTCCGCGGGAGATTTAATGGCTCATATTCTAAAGAGGAGAATCTCTAGCTCACTGAGGAAAACTTTTATTGTAACAACACTAAGAGCGAAAGCCTCTGACCGCCCACTGATTCTAGCCAACTCGAAGGACAAACCCCTCGTATGATCATTCAAATATGCATACATCAATCAGTCCACCTGCTCGTGCCGACCTATGTACATAGGTCATTCTGCATCCATACCTTCACACCGTTAGAGAAAATCACTCAGAATAGCTGAAAAGGTGTCTTACTGTTTCAATTATCAGGGCCGTAAATAAAAACCTCGTCAACATCTATCACAGAATCTCAACTGACTCATCATTCACATTCATTTCGAAAAGTGAACGAAAATCTACACAGTGAGTTTCCGACTTCGCCGAACTTCAGAAGCTGTCTCCATATGTATGGAATAAACCGCATGTATGGGTTTAAAAGAAACTAATCCGACCTCTACATTTACCATGGTTCTAGTTCCTTCTCTTCTCATACATTCCATCTTCAGTTATAAATACTGCCAGTTGAATTTGCTTTCACACTTGTCCTGTGCGCACCTGTCTTGGTTAAAAACAACTTTACATATCACGCAGCTATTGTCTAATCCTGTGTAATTTTGTCTCTAAGTCCTTTGTAATCTGTGTTCATATCTTCAAACTCTCACATCAAGTTGAAAATTACTATCAGCTTTCACCCTCTTAGTTATCACTTGGGTTTAAAGAATAACTGTAACTGTCCAAACCTATGATGCATACAAATACAGCTGTCAAGCTTTTAAGGATGAAATTGTCGAGATATCGTTACTGAGCTTCTACTGCATTTCCCTCTGATCTCTTGATGAGTATTTCCCACGGTTTGAAAATTAAACTGATTCACAAAAGTAGTGCACTACTTAAACAATGAAGAATATTCGTGATCATGTCATGTTGTGCACTAATAGTAAAAATAGCGTTAATTAGCACACACTACCAAACAATCAACTGAGAAGACAGGGAAATCAAACGGGCTCTATTATATGTGAAGACAGTTAAAATATCTTAGTCACTGATAGGGTAGTTCCACTGATTTAATGACAGTGACACTAAGTACGTGACGCATCAACAGTTAATTGTTGACCGTCACGAATTAAACTGATACACCTGTCAATGAAGTTTGCATAATCAAACCAAATCAGTCTAGATTAACACAGAAAATTAGTTTAGATTTCAAGAGGAATCCTTGTGACTGCTTTCTTCAAGGGTTTTACGCAGTTTTCAGACAGATAATTACTGTTCATAAAATCAAATAATTCATCATCAGTTTTATTCCACAGATTAGGAGTTATATTGTTAAAGTCACATTCTTATCATTGCAAGTGGGATTCTCAATCAACTGGTGTAAAATTATAGCACGCAACTGTGTATCACCAGTAGGTGATTTCGCACTTAGTTCTGTTGAAACTGTAGAAAGGAGGTAAAACCAAACTTCTGTGTGTGGTAAGGATCTTTTCGAAAAATACACATTATTTATTCGCTGAAGAAAACTTGGTCAACTCATCTGGTTAAATGTCAACTCACACAAAACGTGTCGGTTATGCAGCACTATTTAAACTCCTTATGATTACAAATAGAATAGATGCATCTCTCAGATGGACGTATTAAGTTACCAACTTATTCTCAGTTTACCGAATGAATTACTCATTGAAACAATCTAAGATTGATAAGTCTGTGTATCGTGTTACCTAAAAGTGTATGTACCAATTTACAAGTACTTGCCAAAGGACATGCATCAGACGAACATGCAGAAGGATTTGTAACCACATATCTAGGTTTATTCCAAATAATGTGCCACTCAAAGGTGTGGAAGTCTTTAGCAGTTTCACCCCTCACAACTTGATGAACAGTGGTCACATAATGGTTGCATTCATTACGCATTACTGAGGCAGTGACCAATCTCATAGTAAAATGCAGTTATACAATTTATTTTAAAGTGAAACATTCTGATGTCTCATTGCTGTGAAACTGCCATTATTTTCCTCTCTACACCTACATGTATGCACGATATAATCATACGTTCATCCCAACTGGGCAGCTGGTTTACATGCACATGCATTTTTTAAACATTTATTTTATTCATGTACGTTCTTAGTGGAATATAGCTCTTTAAGCTTGAGCTTTGAAGTTTCTGTAGCAGTGGTGTTGATTTTTTCACGGGATTAGGTTGCCCAATCTTCGCTCTTTACTAGTCTTATTACTGGCTTTGCGAGGTAAAGGAGTGCGTCAGTGGCCGGGGATCAAACCCTAGACCACATGGGTCGTTGGCGAGCATTCTACCACTGTGTCAGTGACGCACATGTGAATGGATTTATTGTTATTGTTGTAATCATCTTGGTTGTTATCTGCTAATTCATATCCCTGGGCTTTAATTCAACTAATACTTTACATTTTGAAAAAAAACTATAAATTTAATACGCTTTACTTTTTGGTTCAGAATTCTTTACGAATCAGAATCTGTTGATGAATCACTTGAAACAAGCGTGTCCGGTGCAGATATTTATTTTAAGAACCTGTAGCGTCATGTATCAATGACTCCACTACAAGTCATTGCTCCCTTTTTTTCAATGATTCTCATGTTGACATCGATTTGTTAAGAAATTAATAACGAAATTTTAAACAAGTAAATGTAATAAAACCTTCGATTTTTTCATATATTTTATATGAATCGTAAATACAAACAGTTCCACTGTTTGCTTTATTCATAATTTGAGAATAGTCTTCTAACTGTATACTATGACTTTTAATCTTAACGTGTACTTACTTATATTTCTTATATTCCTGATGATTACCCCCAATTATCTTATTTATATTTATTTGACGTAGAGCATATTGATGAACAATAAAGGTTTTCTCCTTGAAACGCGCAATAATTTGTGAAACAAATAGGCAGGAAGAAGTGGAGATGGATTGGCCATACTCTGAGGAAAACATCAAGTGAGATCACTAGACACGCCATTGCTCGAGTGGAACCCGGAAAGGAAGCGGCGAGTTGGTCGTCAGCGCAAGGGTGACTTGAAAGAGGTCATGTGAAGAGGAGATGAAAGCATGTGGGCAGACTTGGAGTGGGGTGAAAAAGTTGACAGAAGATCGAACGCAATGTAGGTGCGCAGCTGAAGCCCTGGGTTCCTCTAGGAATGAAAGGATATAATAATAATGCGCAATTATTAATTTCCTGAATAACTGACACTGTATTAACTTTATACTACTCACACTTTTATCAATAATTTTATCATTTAAAGAAGTATATATTTATTTGTTTAAGAAGAAGAAAAAGTCATACTTTATCGAAGAAAACAAACAGTGTTATCATACTATATGTAATAATCAACAATGTACTTTTTTTCTGATCAAAAACAACTTTTATCCGTTTATCGTATCTTGCCTGTAGGAAAGCCTGTTGCATGTAAGCGTGCCAAGTTATCTAACATGACATTCTTTCTATTTATAGACTGTTGATAGCTTACTTCTGTCTTCGAGAGCCTGTCCAAGAACAGTTGAATCCTTGTTTAAATGAACCAAGCTAAAATGCTTGCTGTTTTTTCTAAGGTTAGCAGCAAATAGTTTTTTTTGTATAGTATAATAAACAACTTCATCTTTCGTCATAGAGCCTATAATAGGTTGTTATATTTGATAAATGATCTGCTGACTATACATTTATCATTACTCATCACAGCATACATAAATGCGGTGTATACTTAAAGTTTCGCTTAACATAAATTCTCCGTGTATTAAAAAGTAGCCAAACAATTCAGCGGCCTGCATGTTTCGGAAAGTAGTTGTGGTGCATAAAACTGACTTTTGACTGTTCTGTGCAATTGAACAATTTTACATAAAAGTATCTGTTATTTTATATCAGATTTGCTGATCTTGCTACAAAAAAAAAACAAAACGAAAAAGATGCAGTAGTCAAATAACTGTAGTAGTTATTTTGTCAACTAACTTCCAAAAAAGAAATAGGTACAAATACTGCCACCAAAAGTTTCTGTGATTAGAAATCTGTATTATTTTGCCTCATTTTAATGAGCATAAGGCACAAACTAGTCATGCCAATCTGCAACATTGAATTTAACAGTAAAATTCAATCATAGACAATAAAACTTTTTAACTATTATCCACATACTCTTAGTTGCTACACCAGTCAATCTTGCAGTTAAGTCCTAAGTGAACTATTAACTTCAATGATTGGCATCAAGAGGCACAATATTTTGAATGTTTTGTTTTTATGTTTGTGTTTTTTCAAAGTAAGAGTCGTCAACAGTCTAGCCTACTAAATTTAAAGTGATTAAGTAATTAAGTAGTCAGTATTATGATCACCATCCCAAATTATCAGATAAATTATTATGAAAATGTACACAGTTCAAAGTAATGTATCCTCAAAAGTATATTACCAAATAAATTCACAAAATTCCATTCCATAGACCTTATGAAAACGACGTTGATCATGGAGTCGCAGTACGCTTTTTTGTTAACCACTGATATGTATTTCATTAATTTTTTTCAAATCAGAATTTACTGGTTAATAAAAAGTCAGATGACACAGTTATTGTGTTTTTCACCAGACTGAATTGATTATGGTGACTGTCATTTAATTTGTTGTGAATGGAGATTCGTCTGTAAGTTATGCATATTTAACGAAGGTCTCATAGTTGAGGCAGATTATTCAAAATACTGGATTATACTGGACGCCTGCCAAACTTTTTTGATTCTGTTTTACTATACCGTTTTAAAAAAAAGATGAGTTTAAGTGTGGTCAGTCTCCTTGAATAAAATTAATCATTTATAACATAAAGGAAGATAGGAAGCCAAATTTTAAGAGAAAACCTGAAAATGAAAATAGTTTAACAAACAATAGACATATGACAATGATAACGTACTCTCATTACAAATGACTATTTAAATTTTCAAGAGATGGTTTGTAAGGATTAGGTTTGTTTACACAAGTTTGACCACGGATTGATATCAGTTAGAGAACCATTGAAAACCAGACAATACTCGACAGCTGTTTCATCCACATTTGGGAATCACCGGTAGTATGCACCTACCGGGGTTCAAACCCAAAACCTTTCGGTTACAAAGCGAGCTCGTTTACCATTCAGTCAGTGAGACCCAATTCAATGATCCATGAATTCTCACTTCGACCAATTCGTGATTTAGCACAACCACCAACTAATGTCATTGGTGGGAAATAAATCCTCACACTTGACTGGTTGGACCTCATGCATGAAGAATGAAACAGCTGTCCAGTAATCCCCGGTTTTCAGTAGTTCTCTAACTGATATCAATCCGTGGTCAGACTATCTAAATGTCGATAGTGTAAATTTCTAGAAAAAGTATCATTAATATCTAGCAAATAAGATAAGTCTGAAACACCCAACTGAAGAAACTTTAATCCTTACACTTTCTCAAGCATTTCTGAGCATAAATTACAGGACTAAGTGCCGTAAATTCAGTCAAAAACTGAATGCAGTTTGCAGAACTATGTCATTGTATTTTGATTAAAATAACCATATACCAGATGAAATTATAGTCTATCAATATACCGATAGTTCCCTTACATACTGATATATGATGGAATGGACTTCAAAGATTTTCAACAATTTACATAGCAGAAACAGTCACTGAGACAATATAAGCAATAAAAGAATTGCTTTTTATGCCAATACGTATGATTCAGTGATATAATGACAATTCAACCGAAAGATCTGTGTAACACTAGAGTCTGAATAGTATAAGATGTATAACGAGATAGGTGTCAAATCCTCTATGAGAACATTGACTCGATAAATAATTATAGTAAATTATCTCTTCAATATTTTATAAAAATGTTTTGTTTGTTCAAACTGCGCTTTAGCTGATCAAGGATAAAAGTAGATAGGATATCTCTGATGTTGAAAAATGATTCCTTTGTCAGTTTATCACTTAAATCAAGTGAAACATTCTTTGCTTAAACTGCTTGAAAGATAAAACACACTTTTGATGTGAACAATTTCGATTCTTTAAACGACTTTAGACTGGGCTCATAGTCATTATTTCAATATTTATAGGTGTAGTACATAGAACAGAGCACATTAGAAATAGTGAATCTGGATAATGCTGTGGTGGTCTGACACAGACAATGTGTTCCAACGGAATATTATTCTTACATATTCCCATAGGTCAGTACTGCATTAGCAACAGAATACTATGTACATTTGAATATTCTGTTTCATATCGTCTAATGTACACCAAAATCATACGCTCAGTGACTGGTTAAAGAATAAAAACTGTATATAAATAAACTGCGGTTTGATCAGTGGGAAACATACCTTCACTTCTGTGTCTTGCCTTCCGCTGTTATGATGCATGACATTGACTAGTTTAACCTTCAAAGAGTAGCGTTAGTCATTTCCACTTTGAATAAAATACTAATGCCTTATTTCTTGTGAATAACTGTCAAATATGCGTCGGTGACACAGTGGTTAGGACTCTCGCCGACCATGCACATGGTCTGAGGTTCGATCCCCTGCCGACTCACACCTGATATCTATGGTCGGCCTGCGAAATTCGGGCTACCGATATCCATGCTGAAAATTCCATGCTTGCACTGAAAATACAATGTGGAATCAAGCTGTAATCAAAAATAGAAAAAGTTAATAGCTTTCTGTTGGACATCAACAAGTGGCCTAAGTCAAATGGTCTTACATTAAATCCTTCCAAATGTCAGGCAGTTAACTTTACTTTCAAGCATCGACGTGACGTACATGAACTGCTGGGTTCCCATGACGCCTGTGGCATAGATGGCAATGAAGTTGAAACCAAATCAAGCAATAAATACCTTCGATTAGTTCTTTCCTCTGACCTTTCATGGTCATCCCACATCTTATCAATCTCTAAGAAAATCTTTCGTCTTACCTTCTACATTGAAAAGTTTAGACAATCAGGTATCTACCAACCTTTACTTCTGCAGTTTGTAAACTCCTGTATTTTACTTATTGTACTCTATTGCTGTCCATTAATCTTTCCTGGGTTTCTCAAAAAGACTATATCATATTACGAAGGGTATTAACTGCTGTGAGTGGGGCTTGTGGTCTGCCACTGCTTGAGCTTGCCAATATTATAGTCGAGAGACACATAAATTCCTGTACAAAATAGGCAAAGACCGTACTGTCAGACCCCCTGTACCCCCTTTATTCACAACTATCCCCTTGCTTCTCATCAGGTAGGACGAGAAGTCAATATAAGAAGTTATATGCTCGAACCACTAAGTATAAAAATTTTACAATACCGTATTTAGCCCGTATTTTATGTGATGAAGACACTGTTAGACGTGAAACTTATAAGTTACTATGCAATTGGCAAAGTGAATCGACCCTTTCATCGTTCATCTTTCTGTAATTTTATGGTGTCACCGTTTCTATCGTTTAATTATAACTATGCTATTTTATTTTAGTCGTTATTACTATTATTACTAAAATCTTATACTTTATGCATATTTTTCTCCTTATCGCATACTGTAATTTCCTACATAATTGCTATAACTACGTTTTGTTATTATTATTATGTAATGTTTATTTTTTGTCGTTTTTGAGTAAATTAGATGCAATAATGTACTGAATGCTGAAAATTCCTTGCTGTATCATTAGTACTGTTTTTGGAATAAAGCAAAAAATTATTATTATTATTATTATTAGTAGTAGTAATCCTTTTAGAATTCAACAGTTTATTTCCAACACAATAAGAATAATTTTCGATGACATTAAACCGCTAGTTTATCGAAATTCAACACTGATTCCTTTTTCTTTCCTGAAAAATGAAGTATTCATACACACCAACACTAATGACGTAACCATCTGGCTAAAATTAGATCATACTTTATTTATTCATAAAGCTGAATCAAATTACGTGGGACAAAACGTCCTATTTAATTAATAACAATTTAAAAATAATCCAGCATAACGTTACTTCGATGGCATCGATAAAAATATTCAAAGAGTAGCGTTATTCATTTCCGCTTTGAATAAAATACTAATGCTTTATTTCTTGTGAATAACTGTCAACTGATGCATTTTAATTCAGAACTATTTACAGGTTGAATGTCGGATGGTAGTAGTCAATTTCTGGTAGCTTGATGAAATTACTAGTTAAATTAATAATCCCCGTTCAGACACAAAAACAAAGAATTCAGCAAGGAAAATTCTCTTCTCGACGATTTCATTCACATAGCTGTACAATCGTATGTATTTATATCAATTAAAATTGACAATAACAATCACTTTAATTATATTTTAATAGTTTACACACAATGATAAGTTTTGTTATTGGTAATATTTCGAGCAAAATTACCAATAACAAAACTTATCATTGTGTGTAAACTATTAAAATATAATTATACTTTATTTGATCTAATCCACAATGCTCAAACTTTTTACTGATATTAACAATCACTTTCTTTGCATATATATATATATATATATATATATATATATATATATATATATATATATATGAGTCTGTTGAAGTTTGACAGTGGGTGAACACACATTAAAGTGCGATAATATTGGTGTGTATAGGATTATGAGTCACTATTGATTGGTAAGATATATGAATGATTAACTAAGTAAGTAGAGGTCAACCTGAAGTTCAATAGACATGTGTGAAATAGATGATCGGGAAATAAAGTACATTCGGAAATGTGAATATAATATGATGGAGGCAGATATTGTCAAAATAGTGGACTACACTAATTGTTAGAATATGATAACATAAAGTGAAATAAAATAAAATAAAAATGGAACATGGAATAAAGAAGGACATTTATGAAAAAATTAAGGACAATTAAATTAAACAACGTGATAGAAAAAGGATTTAAGAATGATTAACACACAGTGGGGTGTGACATTATCACTTGTGCAATTTTGAGGTTTGCAGTGGAGCATATTTTTGCATTTTTCGATAGTTACAAGTCGGGCTGCATAATAGGCTCTACGGATGACCAAATTCAACCTTTGTCTGAAAATCCTACTCTTTAATTCCCCGTTATTTTGTAATTTGATGAAGACATTCTTCTTAGGGGCGGTATAAATTGTAGGTTTAAAGGCTGACTTCTACACCTGTTTAAAAATTTTAAAGGACATCCGTTTTCAACAAGAGTACTCATCAATATTTCATTTTCTTTCTCTATGACATCAGCAGTGCAAATACGTTGAATCCTCTAATTGAGACACTTCACCAAGCCTGTCTTATACTGTAATGGACAGGAACTGTGAAAATTAAGGTACTGCCCTGTCCAAGTGGGCTTTCTGTAAATTGATCGTCTTATTGAAACACCATCTCTTCGACTCAGAAGTATGTCTAAAATGCAAGTTAGCTGCGACTTTCTTCCTTGCATGATTCCTTATATGATTCTGTACAGAGTTAAGTCTATCTAATAGATGACTCGCATCTTCATGATCGTCACATATCAAAATGATATCATCCACATATCTCCAACAGAAGGGTAATTTAGAAATTAAATCATATACGTCTTACATGCGAGGAAGAAAGTTGCAGTCAGCTTGCATTCCAGATGACTGGGATGGGTGTTTAATCATTTGTATTGCTGGTAATTTCTGCTTACTCAATGAATAAACAAACGGATTTATATACTACCACACTGCTGAAACTTTACACATATATTTACGGGCCATTTGTAGTTTGAATTGTTCGGTCAATGTTATAATTTCAGGCACTTTACAGCTTATGATAACCGGCAAGATAAAATGACGTCGTTTTCCACTGCACTTTGTGAAAGTTAATCAAAAGAGCATATACACAAGATTATCATATTTTCCCGTTGAGGATTTCATAGACAATTTCATCAACACTTAATTTACATATAAGGTGATGGCATTAATGTCTACTTGTTGGCCACACAGATTCATCTCCGTAACTAATATGTTCGTCTCTCTTGACGTGATTCAATCAGGTTTAATCCATCATCATAGAAATTCAACGGAAGCTATTTTTTATCGTTAAACTATGTTGACGCCTGCTAAAAGCAGACAGTAACGGTACCTTCATAGGGAAAACATGTGTGGGCTTTTGTGCTATGTGAGGGCCATTTATCAAAAGACTACTAGCGGAAGTACTAACATGAGTCTTAACAAGAAACCTTATTTCTTTTTAAGTAACATGTGTATCCGAATCAGACAGACACCGTCGCCTACATGAATAAATTCTTTTTCACTTTGATGTTTTAAAAAAAACTAACCGAAAATGTTCAAGTTGACAGAAAATATTCATAAAAACGTTGTATACATAAAGAAATGAACTCACGTTTGAATCAACCGCTTTTTTTTGCATACCTCCTCGCATGAGAAGTAGAACGAATACTCTGCCAACACTAAGTCTGTATAAATGTTTCAGCAATGGCAAATAGACTTTCTATTTCTAACTTAAATGGTGTTTTGACTTACTTATTATTAGAGAATACAAAATTTTATTGTGATATTGTCAAAGTTACGAGGATATTTCTGTATTGAGAATTTTACAGCTATTATAAGGATTATGGATTAATTTCAGTGTAGATTTCGTCACTAAGCGACATCAGTGCTCCCGGCTTTTCAATGATTGTCTAACTAATGTTGAAATTAATATCAAGTCAACAGACATTTTAAAATTATTTTGTACAACAAAATGTTGTACGAGACTATTTGTATACTCGTCTTTATTGCATGGTTTAAATGTCTATTCTCTTGTGATTATTTAGGTAAAAGCTTAGTGACTTTAGTTCGAATCATAAGGAAAAAAAGTGAAGCTTTTCGGGGTTAATGATGTATCATTGAGGGAGAATGTCGGTGATCAGAAGATCTAAGCTTAAACGACTCGTTTCGACAGTGGATAATCAGTTTCCTTTCATTCTGAGTAAACTTACTATTTTCAGTGTATTTTCTTATAAACAATTCAGTTTTCAGAGTTAATATAAACAAAATTTCAGGACCACTGAATAATATACAGGTCAAAGGTGAAACTAATGTTGTATCAGATAAACGTTTGCAGCAGTATCCTTTGAAATAACCTACTGTGAAGATACACCAGTGATAATAAATTCGCATATCGATCCCACCGCGTTATCGTAACTAGAATAATTAATTCGACTAGTGTGCATTTTCAGGTATACACACACAGTCATAACATTGTTTCATAATTAGATTCATGCTTTGATCTTTCACAGTTACATCAAACACACATGCATAAATACATGAGTCATGCGTAACTCGTTTCATTATCTGCCTGTGTACTTCAGTTTTAAATCCTAATCCGGTTTAAATCAATCATATTATGTCAATTAGTTTATTTACACTGCTATGCTAGTTATATATTGCAATTTTATAATGGTATACCGGAACGTTATTCACTTTGAAAGTTGATCTCAACTACTATTTTGACGATTAATCCCCTAAGAAATGTGTTTTCAACCGTCGTGGAAATGGCAAAGAGTTGACAGATTTCCATAATGGCTGACATTGTCATCATTTTATTTCAAATATTGGTTAGAAAACATACTGATATTTGGCAGGTTGTGACTTATCCATGTCTTGTTTTCATGTATTTTAAGGAAACTATCTACGTTACAGAGACATAAACGGTGTAGACATCATTACTGTGGAATAATAACAACTGTGATAGAGAAGATTTGTAGCTCAGGTGGATGATTTTGATGTGGTTTTGTTCTCTGAGCTGGATGGTTAGTTTGCGAAGCTTTCATCACCTTACTGGGTGACATCTTCAGCGCATACTTCAATTTGAAGTGAGCTTTTTTTTTTTCAAATTGAAGTATGCGCTGAAGATGTCACCCAGTAAGGTGATGAAAGCTTCGCAAACTAACCATCCAGCTCAGAGAACAAAACCACATCAAAATAACAACTGTAATTTCACTTACATTAATGAAAACTATTCCTTCAGTGGTAGGCTGTAATTACTATTTTTGGAACTCCATGGCTGGAAATCCAGTTTTTCAATTAACCTATAAACTATTGTCGAAGAAACATTGATTTCTTTTCTGCACAACAGTGAAGCCTTACTATTTCTGTCTAAAGCCATAAACATTACTATGATGTTTTTCTCAGTGTTGCTGTTCAACCAAGTCTTCATTTTCTCAGCCTTGAAAACAAACCAGCAGTGGAAATAGATTACATTTATTTTTGAACAACTATGGACATCTATTCAGCGGGGTTAATTTAAAAGCTTTGGAAGTGGAATACAAAGAAAGCCAGGGAATTCTCTGATGCCTGGTGCTCGAATCAACTTGCATTTAGGGCTTATTGATCAAATTTATAGATGAACTGAGAATAATTCATCGGACAAAAGGTTTAGAGCCAAGTCAATGAAGCGATCATTATCAACACAAGTGAATACAATCATAAGGAAGTCTGTGGGTATAACCAGTCATAAACATTACCGTCAGAAAGGATGGATATTTCATTCATGGAGAATCCCCAAGGCTCATATGTCACTGCAGTTTGAGCTGAAGATATTTTCCAGAATGGTAATTAAAGTTTGTGAGAGGAAACTGACTGGTTCACAGGAAACAATAACACCAACAGTAGTCACCTAGGCTACATATCTTCTTCATCGTTATGAGCTTTGTCTGTTAGTCATACGCTTATAAACGCCAGATGAGATTATAATAATTCGAATGTATCTTTTGTAAATCCCTTTGCAGCGCGTTTGCGATAAGCAAAATATACAGAAAATAAAACACGTTCCCAGGTTTCAGACGTGTTTGCGTTAATCACTTCAAACACACTAAAATCTTAATTTTGAAGGCGAATAAAAGGTGACAATTATTTTCAACTTGATATGAGTTACAAGAGGCTAAGAAAACAGATTTACTCAGGGATAGAACGAATTACAGGTGTGAACAAAGTGAGCATGGAAATGACCAAGTTAAATCAAAATTTTTAACTTGAAATGTAAGTTACGAGGTGTGATTACAGATTACAAGAGACGTAGGCACAAAACACATTACACAGGATTAGAATATAATAAAAAATACCAAACTAGGTTCATGGTATGTTCCCTTATCCTTCAGTTTTTGTTCTCTCTGTGGGTATTTTTCTCTCTTTGTCTTCATTCAGTTTATTCCATTTTTTCAGTTATAAAATCAGCTATTTTAAGTTTATTTCCATGCTCCTCCTGATCACACTTGTTATCCATTTAGAATAACCATTTTACAATTATATTCTAGTCCTGTGTAATTATTTTGTTTCTATGCCTCTAGTAATCTATATTCACACCTCCTAACTTACATTTCAAGTTGAAAATTTTGATTTCAATTTGTTTCCATGCTTATTTCGTTTACACCTAAAATCTTAATGTCAGTAAAAAGTTTGCGCATTGCGGAATAGATCAAATAAAGTATAACTGAAATATAATTATACTCGATTAGACTAAAATCTACATGTATATTTATCATCCGTATATTACAGTTTATGTCTTCTTTTTATTCTAAAGTCAAACTTAGATCTTGTTGGCAAGTGGCACACAGTATTTGCCATAAATTTCAGCCGAACTTTAACAATATCCTCACAATTAAGTAACTGTAATCTAACCTGAAATAAATAGTTATCTGACGATTCCCTTGGAAATAGTTTCTAATTTTACTACATTACCACCCTTTTGATTTGAATTGTTTCTTAAAATGTTATTTACGTTTGTGTCGCCTTTAACCGTAGTTACCATAACTGTTGGTTACTATGTCATTTCATTCCTTCCTTCTTACCTTGACATGAAGTTTTTCTCATTTCAGGTGTGCTTAAACTCTAGTTGTGGATTACTCTACGAATAGTTTCATTGCGTTTCTTTTTTGCTTATTCGCTTTTACTTTGTAAATTGTGAACTTTCTTGATGCTTCACACTGCTAGACGACACTATTTTCTATCATTATTATTATTATTATCATTGTTCCCTTGGGTTCCTAGTGGAACATAGAGCTTCAACTGCACGTCTCCACTTGCTTCTGCCTTCTGCTGTACTTTTCACCTGCATCCATGTTAGTCCATACTCTTTCAACTCCTCTTCACACGATCTCCTCCATGTCACTCTTGGACGTCCCGCTAGCCACCTCCCTTCGGGTTTCACTCGATGGCGTGACTCGCGATGTCACCCAGACGCCTCCTCGGCGAGTGTCCAATCCATTTCCACTTTCTCCTGCATATTTGTTGGGCGATTGGTTCTTGTTTTGTTTTTTCCCATAGTTTCTTTTTGGTGATTCTTTCTGGCCCGGCCATCTGATCATCAGTAAAGAGCGAAAACAGTTGTTGATAAAGGTCTGGTCTGCAACAGGCTGTTGGAAATATTCTTAGTGACCCACCCCCCCCAACTTTCTGATCCGTATAGAAGAGCTGACTCACTTGACATTTGTACTGAAAATCCAAATTTTATTGTTGACACTGAGTGACGGAGATTTCCAGATTAATTTCAGGTTGATGGATGTGTTTCTCGCTCGCCTTCGCGATTCTCGATTTGACATCCTCGTCCGTTCCCACTGTCTGTAGTTGAGACAATGGTCCCTAGATAAGTGAGTGAAGTAACCTCTTTCAAATCCCTCCCGTTGATGGTGATTGGCGCTGGATGTTTCTGCTGCTGTTGTTGTTGTTGTTGGTTGGTTGGTTATTTTCATCACCTCCGTCTTGTCTATGTTCACCTGGAGTCCTGTCTTCGCCGGCTGCTTCTTCGACCAGTTTGTCGGTTTTCGCTTGTAAGTCTTCGATTTTGTGTGACATCAAACATAAATCATCCACGCGCAAAATCCAGGTCTTCTAGGTTCTTCACGTCGGTCCAGGATATTCCTGTCTTCTCGTTTCCCATTGTCTGACGCATAAATACTATTTTCTAGCATGCTTTTAATAAGCGTTTGTAAATTATAACAGTCAGTAACTAAGAAAAGCATCTTGTTGATGTCATCAAGCACAATTCAGCAATGAATTTTCAATTATTTATTTACAGTCTGCAAAATAGTTTGACAGTAATTCATGCACTGAAGGAAGAGTGATGTGACTTGATACAAACACCTGAAACACAAAATGTGGGGAAGAAAGCTGGCTAACTGGTTGACTAAGAAGTTTTTTTTTGGTCGATTTTATCACGTAATCTAGAATCTTCACTTTTTCTGGACAATAGTGAGATGGTAAGTGGGAATATGTAACTTTTTTTATACGCTTGAAGAACATCAGTTGTAGGCCTTGGGTATTACACGAAACCAAGCTGCAAACCTTTGTTAGGTATGGACTTATGAGTCTGAAGGGACAAAAGAATTTACTTTGGTTATTGTCTATTATGTGGAAGTCAGTCTACCGTCTTGTGCCGAATATTCGTAAAGTGCTTCTAGAAGAGTATGGGAAGATTTAAAGCCTTTCATATGTGCTTCAGTGAATGCAGTTTCCTTACAACAGACTGTAAAAAACTATTCTGCTTATATCAGTTATACGATACTGTCAGATTTTTGATTGCGTATGAAATGCATGGCTTTGTAACTATATTTTTACAGTTTTAATGTCTTACCTCCAGATGCTGATTACCAATTGAAATCCAAGTCCACCTATACATTTTCAAGTTGTTAAATTGTTTTCAGGATTTCATCATGAGCTGAAATCACTTAGAGAACCATTGGAAAACCTGGGAGTACTGGACAGCTGTTTCGTCCTAGTCTGGGACTCTCCAGGAGTATGCACCCACGGGGATTCGAACCCGGTTAAATTGTTACTCCTAAAAAGCTGCTCCATTTATGTATGCTAACCGGACTATTCCCTTACTTTATGGTGCAGTTAGGTTGCCCATGCAATGTTTACATATTCATGCAAATTAGGAAATAGATTTACTTTTAACAGTAGAAACCCATATATACACTACACTGATACAACTGAAATCACATTCCATAGAGAAGCTTAGAAAAATCCCTAACCCGTTAACTGTGAAAGTTCTTTATGTGGTTGTACTAACACTTACCATAAGGTTAAATAAGATCCCTTAACTTTCCTCTTGTTCTTTCGATTTGTCATCGACTGTGTTCAAGATACAACTAGGAAGGTAACTACTGTGTATAAGTATATTATATTGTTCGTACCATGTAAATGCGAAGTAATTGTGCTGAACTGAAGTGTGTTACAGCTGGCTTCTGCTTTGTAAGTAATCTGATTAGAATATCGGGAAAATCTAAGTAATTATTTAACATCTGTTGAGAAATGAAACAAGTTAACAAATATCGAAACCCAAAATGAAACACTCCAATGCTGGACACCTCAAACGTCAGTGCTGCGTTAATGTGGCCATCAAATATCATTTTAACAACGTCTCAGTAAATAAAGCCCTACTAAACATTATGAATCTAGGCACATCGACTGATTGTACGCTTGATTATGATCATTCATACAGAATTGAATGTACCTAATTTTGAAAATATATCAGCACTCAGAGACTTAGTGATTCATGAAACATCAAGGTGATATAAGCTTTCAGTATGCGGAAACGTTTTACATAAACTTTGATCTTTTGGGAGCCTCCAAACTGTTTAGCGTTTAAGCCTTCTGAGAATGGTTGAAGGATACCTACAAATGGTCAGTACTTCAAATGACACCATCTGATAAGGAATATATGTTCTGAGTTTTACTTATTGAGGTATCATGATAACTTCACAAGTATCTTCAGGACCATCAAGGCCGGTGGTCGAAGGCACAATTATACAAGCAACTGCTGTTGATCATATATATCACATTACGTTTTACTTATGATTAAAGTGGCAGAAATTTAAAAAACTGTCAGTGAATGCACTGCGTAGGGTGATCATTTGTGAATTGTCGCTTTTTTCACATATTTTTTCTTTGTATCCAGAAGTCACACCTTTATAATTTTATGTGGAGAATGTGTTTATCGATTAGTTACGAACAGAATTAAGTATACCGATCAAGTATTAGTTGTAAACAGATTAGAGAAAGAGGAAGTAAAGGATCTCGGAGAGACTGTTAAGTATCTGTCCATAAGCTTTAAAAGTTCTACTTTTTATTTAGTCACTTGTGCTTCAAGTCCACCAACAAAATATTTTTCTTGAAATAATTGCTGTATTATAATAATATTCAGTTTCAACATCTATGTGTAATTCTTTGGAATGAGGTAGACAGTTAATTAAAAAGTCTTTGGAGGTATTTCGAAAGAAGCTCTTTCCATCTTGCCTTTTTATCTTACTCTGGCTGTAAAGATGAAATTACTAAAAGTCAAATAGTATCCCTACTGAAGTTGTGACAACAGATATAAGGCTTAGCATAATTTCTTTAAATTTAATATATACATTTAATAGGGACAACATTCTGTGCTGTGTGTTACGTGAAGAAGTATTTCGATTTATCAAAGACCTGAAATTTATAGTGTGATCTGGTTTCTGTTATTCTGAATGAAGATATGTACTCCAAAAATTGTTATTTCGCTCATTTAGCTGTCTGTCTCAATGAAGAGACTTTTTTAAATAGTCGAATTACGTAACATCAGCCAAGATTTTTGTCCGACGAGGTATCGGCTTTTTCCTTCCCAGCAGATTGATTCATCCGCCTTTCCTTTAACTTCACTGATCAGTCTAAGCACTGAATTAAATATAAATAAAAAGAAAAGAGGCTATTTTCTAAGCTATTGTGATTCACATACTATTTTGCGTTTCTCTTTCTCTTTGATACTGAGACGAAGTGAATTTATTCTTTTATAAAACACTTTATTCTTTTTTCTGTGGTGAGGTTAACTTTAATCATGAATATCAGGCTACTCTTGAGTAGATTTAATCTATCCTAGGCCAAAACTGAAGTTCAAGTGATGTCAGCTCATGATGAAATCCTGAAACAAATCAAAGCCCTACAAACCATCACTTGAATACCGATGAGATGCTCACTGGCGACTGGCCCTATTCAGGTAGGTAGTTACCTGGGTTCCAGTAGGAAGTCGTGACCATTAAGGTGCAGCCGGTCAGGTGTGAGGACAAATACTCGCCGATGACATTGGTTAGCGGTTGCGCTATGTCGTGAATTGGTAGAAGTTAGAATTCAAGGACCATTGGATCGGGTCCCAGTAGCTCAATGGTATACGAGCTCGCCTTGTAACCGGAAGGTCCTGGGTTCGAATCCCGGTGGGTGCGTACTGGTGAAGAGTCCCAAACTAGGACGAAACAGCTCTCCAGTACTCCCAGGTTTTCCAATGGTTGTCTAAGTGATGTCAGCTCATGATGAAATCCTGAAACAGAACTGAAGTTGTTAGCGTGAATTTAACATACAAGGTTAACTAGTTAAAACAAATTTCTGAATTTATTTTGTTAAACTAGAGTTTTTGTCTTTCATTTGTATTCGATTTTTCAAAACTTCTGGCGATAAAACAGCTGAAACAAATACATGATGGATTAAAATTCAGTGAAACGGTTTAGATAGTTTGCCAAAATTAATACAAAGTATGCACTGTAGCTTCTAAAGGATTATCTTACCGATTTCTTATCTGTCATTTGAAAGCAAGTAGAAGTATTTTTGCATAAGTATAAGAAAAGTCAAGATTTTTCGATACTCAGTGGATCAAGCTTTCCTTATTACTGATCCAAAAAATCTTAAAGAAAATATGCATTTTGCTTCAACGCAATGCCAATCACTTTCAAACCGAAAAGAGACAACATACCATATTTTATGTTCCTAACACTGATCAAAATAATTTCCAAACATTATGCATTATATGATGGAAGTTTTGGTTAGGATGAATAAGAATATGATGAAGAAATTACCACAAAAATAAATGCATTTTTAAAATCGTTCAGACATTTTTATGAGTGCCAACGTATGGTTTCTTTATTTTGACAAACATGTAATTCCTTCCTGAGTAACAAAAATGATGAAAGAGGATCACTGCAGAGTTCATTTTATCACCGGTGTTAGATATGAGTGAAAAACTTATGACAACTGCGTTCTCATATAAAAAGAAAACTCCACTAAAATACATAAAGTATTCGCGGAGATTCCTTTTGATCATTTAAGTTAATTATAATGGAGAATAAGGATTATCTGAAGGTGAAACATCTCTCAAGCAGTGTTTTTGTAAATTGCAATTTTCGTGGTTAGACTGTGCATTTATATTTGATTTTTTACAACAGAATTTCACCTCAAATAACATTTGTCACTGATATAAGCACAGAAGTCTGGTAAAGTGTTGCGGTATGCTTTCAGGAAAGGATATACTGCAGCACTGAAGCGTTATTTATTTACTGAAGATGTTTCACTAGTAACCTATGGGTCATAATCCCATCAGAAAACTCCCATAACTTTTGAATTAGTTAAGATTATAACCGTGAACTAGACGGCAGTAGGTAAGATTAAAAAAGCATTGCATAAACTACAACCTATGTCTACCCAGCACCGGCTTTCGAAACAACTATGGTTGTAGTACTTCACGGCATCCTTTTTCTGCTTCTCAAACCTGCATCCAGATAAGTCACAAGACTGTAACCTATTGCTGAAACAGGTACATACAGGGCTCCACCAGTCTCTGAGCAATTACCTGCACTCTCATTATGCATTTTTGGGAGATAGCTTTATTCTGAGATTCAGTGGTCATCATAAATGTTTCCCCGAAGAAGCTTCTGAGAACAGTTGAATGGTACATGATGCTGTGGCCAAATATTGAACTGAATTAAACATAAGACTAGGTGCTGGCCCTACATAAAATAAAGAGGTATGCCAACTGCACTCACAAGAACATGTGAAAATTTCAAATTAATTTCTGGCCAAATACACTGAGTTTCTGAGAGTTTTCTCCTTTTTTATCTCGGTTC
The DNA here is from genome assembly GCA_944472135.2 of Trichobilharzia regenti. Classification (NCBI taxonomy): domain Eukaryota; kingdom Metazoa; phylum Platyhelminthes; class Trematoda; order Strigeidida; family Schistosomatidae; genus Trichobilharzia; species Trichobilharzia regenti. Next base: position 87,150,875 of record OX235270.1, on the reverse strand, counting down.
CAACATTCTTGCAAATAACAAGTACATTAAACAAATGACTATTCTCACACAGAGGGAACATGAAGTCTTTTGGTCAGAAATTTGGTGTGACAAATGAACAGAAGCCGCGTTAAACAAAACGTGGAAGATGCTTCACCTAATCTTAGTAACTTTCAGGCAGAAGCATGGTATCAGCAAGGCAGTCTGTGAGGTGATGATAGACCCAGAAATTTGGGTCAAACATTTCGGACAAGAATTCAGTCACACTGCAGTTTCAGAACATAATTCAGTAACCATATATTTTAGTAGTGCGTCGGTGGCATGGTGGCAGAATGTTTGCCAATCACGCAAGTGGTCTAGCATTCGATCCCCGGCCGACACACTCCTTCACTTTGTTAGGCCAGTAATAAGATTGATAAAGAGGGAAGACTGGCATAGAGTTAGCAACCTCGTCCCGTTATAATGATAAATACAACCTCTACAGAAACTTCAAAGCTCTAGCTTGAAGCCCTATGTAAATGAATACAATGAATAATGTATATTTTAATTATAATTAACTAATTCGGCAGCTTAATATGATTTTTATAAGAAGTGAAAACAAGTTAAAAGTAGTTTAATATATTTACAATTCACTAAGAAAATCAAAAACAACAGAAACAAAAAAATGCCTACACAATTCAAAGGGGATGTATTACTGTTATTTCCAAAACCCTAAGTCAAAGAGACATGAGTTGTATTTAACCATTTTTAGTGTTCTGCTGTCGAATTAGTATGTACTCAAAAAAGTGAATTACCAAGGGTCTGTTAGTAATAAATCTAATGGCTGGTATCTCATTCAAAAAAGAAATGGAAATTTTGCCGTAGAGTCCTAATTCCCAGTTGGTGAGCTTCTGCAATACCGTTTTGTATGACTGCCTTATTCCGCTTTAATGATAACAAGGTAGTCAACATATTCAAATTATCACTTGTGACTTCAAATGCAAACGGATAAAAATGTATTAAACAGTTTTCCTTAAGTTCTTCAGTTAGATTGCTTGTTATCAGTTGTATATCACGTAAAAAACATAATTTCATGGTATGTTTACTGGGCAACGTTTACAATTGATGATTTGAGTTTTCTTTTCCCTAAATTTCAGGAAAACCGGGAGTAATTGGGACATGCTTAGTGTTCGGTTTGGAGTATCTTCTCTTCCGATTACGTCACCATCAAGTATTTTATAATTAGTAATTAAAATAACATGCAATCACAAAATTTTCAGAAGCAGGAAATAAAACTGGGTCAGTAAACTGTGGAGAGGAAGATGTCTGCATTTTTTTTTAAAATGGACTTCCCATGTTTTTGTGTGGCCTACTGGTATGTTTCATTTAAACTCTTACAATACAGGAAGCAGGTTAAACGATTCACAAGGCTTAAAGTTAGTCTGTATCCTAACGCGTTAGTCCAAAAGTGAAAAGGCACAAAGCAACTACAAAATAAACCTAAGTACATTCATAAGTAAATATAATTATACCTCAACCCGGTACTTTAAGACAAACTGGTTAGCTGTATAGATGTACTAGTATTATTTGTAAATGTCTGTTTTATTTAATATGCTTCAGGCAACATCAGAAAGTCAGTACTTGAATACCGGAGTTTTTCTCATAATTAATGATAATAGGCTGCAATCTAAAATGCTCGAATTTTTCAGTTTCTTTGAGTTGTTTCTATATTTAGTGATAATTATTGGTAGTAATCTTATCGAAATCAACAGTTATAAGTGGTTTTAGCTTCGTTCGAAACTTTAATGTTAGAAATTCTTTGGAAATCTCACATACATTACTAGATTATTAATTTACTAGCTGGTACTAAACCTGGAGAAGACGGAAGGTTAGGGAGGAATAGCGACCTGCTCGCAACTGATAGCCTGTAGGACTGTATTGAATACTTCGGTTGAATACTAGGTAGTAAGTAACTAGTATCCTATGTCTAGACCTTTGCTTGGTGCAGACTGCAGATTATCAACAAGCAGGAAATCTAGGTCCAAGAGTCCTGCCGATTCCCTTCAACCATCTTATGACAATGATTCATAGTACTACAGAAGTGTTAGGAATGTGTGACGACAGGGGGGGGGTAATAATCTCCCAATCTTCGACATAGGATTCACTCCTGAAATGCACTCGCTTCTAGCTTGAAGATAGGGAGTGAGATGGTAGAGCTTCTTGACCACCTCGCTTATTCGGAAAGTCTAATCAGACCTGATGAACTGATGGCTGACAAAATCTCAGCACGCATATAAAAGGCTGATGTAGCATTTGACATCTTACGCCATCTCTTGTGCAGGTGTGATATTCAGATTTCAGTGAAAAGATGAGTTTGCTGAGTTGCAGTCTACTGTATTTTTTTGTGGGTGCAAGACATAGCCACTGAAGGTTGGAGATACGAAAAAGCTATCCATCTCTGACCACAGATATTTCCAGCCTGTCTCCCGTATCAAGTGGAATTTATGGTATTATTATGGTTTGCCTTAGAGTGCTATGTAAGGAGAGAAAACCAGTCGATGAGGTTGTGGAATTACATTGACTGAGACAGTTAGGACACGTGTTACTCATTCCAAACCACCACCTTCCTCATCGGTAATGCTGGCTTACATAGCATAGGTTAAAAACGAGTTAAGAGTGGTCAAACCAAGACTTGTCATCAGCCTGTGAAATCGTTGACAGTTAGTTTAAGTCACGTAAGGGGGTATAAACTTTCTGGTTGGGGTCCTCTGGATTTTAAAGAATCAATGGTTAGACACGATTGGTGATTTGTCTCAAAATCCCTCTCAATGAGGCAGATATATTCGCTCTTTGTAATCTGTCATCTCCACTAAAACCCTGTTGTTTTCCCATTATTAATTTGCATTCTTCTTCACATTTTTCCTAATTAAAGTACTTTTGGATCAATTCTTTCTCCCTTTCTTCTGTATTTGCACGCCAAGTTCTGCGGAAAAATTCAGTCAATCAGTTAGCCAGCAATCTACTCCAGCTACATGAATGACACTTACAGTCACATTGTAAGTATGGCCATCATGGTATCATCAAAGGCACCGAAGGCTATCATGCACTATGAACAATTCTTCTTCAGGATCACAAAGACAAGATCCATTTGAAAGAAAGGCAAGCTATATTCACACGTTTCTGTTCATTAGTGAACGATGGTAGAACAAATCGAATTACCAGATAGACGGAACAAATGAAATGCTGAGCTGATCATTTCAAAAGACTCTTGAATCTACTACCAGCACACACAGCTTAGGTAAGGATGTCAGAACTATAAAGGATTGAATTGACAAAACCAAAGAGGTGCCCACTGCTATGAAATCAGTGTGGAGATCTACAAAACTCGGCACAAGTAACAGCATTCGGCTTTTCAACATTAACGTCAAAATACTTAGTGCTTTTATGTGGTTCAGTCACTTGGCGCATACGTCATGAAAAGCATTCTCAGCAGGTTACTGCCTGCTTCCATTAAAACTTGCCTTCGCTGGATGGATGATTAATATCAGATGGTTGGCTGGAGAGGATAAGTAGTAGGGAAGTCTGGAAGGCCGGAAGCTACTGCCCCAAAAATGTACTGAAAGGAAAAGGGGTCAGTGGATGTTTTCTTAGTAGATAATCAAGTGACATCAGATACTGAGCCGTTCAGTGGAAATTGAATAGGAAGCGACAATTTTGGTTGGAATCAGAGGTTAAAAAAGGGGAAAATAAGTGAAGTGGAAATGAAATTTTGTGTACAGCCATGGAGCTAGCTGCAGAGTGAAATGGATATGTATTGCTGAAGCCCTTACGTCAGCAGTAAAGATTATAGAACTTGAGATAAATTTTCATTGGTTTCATTTGTCGTAGGAAATATCTGAAAATGTATGGAAGAAAATGCATACGCCATGTAATTCGCTGGTTCCAGGTGAGTGTGATATTAGAAGGATGTCCATGGAGATGACGAACAAAAGATTACTTGCAGATTTGTACTAGACATATGTAAATCAGTATCGAGTATTAAAATGTTTCCTTTATTTGACCCGAACTTTTGATACGCGTTAGACAGTTTGACTGACATAAGAATAAAACTTGGGCACTATGATAGAGTATAGTTCTATCATGCAGTAAATGCACTTCATAAAAGCGTGCAGTGATACAGAATTATTTACTGATGACGTTTCAAGAATAATTTATTGCTCGTAATCGTATCAAGGAGTAACAGTTTTTTAAGCAAATATAAATACTGCCGTTCCATATTTCCAAATATACATTGTTTAGTTAACGACTGGTTTATCAAAACATTGGTCGGCAGACTACTAACAAGCCTTCCTGTGAATAAAGCTGTCACCTATATAATAATTTCAATCCCATCATCAAGGTCTGTATACGCGTGTCATTTGAATAAGCGGTATGTAATTGTTTCTTTAACTGTATGACATTTAATTACCGTCTAGCCATCCTGTCAGTAATCTCCTAAGGGCTACAATGGATTGTAATCTATGGGATTTGTAGCTTCACTGAAACTCTGCACAAATACTTAGAGAACTACAAACAACAAAACTGTATTTGTATACTAAAGGCTATTAAATATAGCAAAAATGTGAATGGAATTTATGAAGCAGGGACAATTTGTTTAAAATATGTACTAATTAATTGCTTTATGAATAATACTTCAGTTAGTAATGAATATCAATATATTGTCGCTAAATGATGAGTGATCGCCTGTTATTTGACAAGTGTATATTCTTTGATTTAAACTACAATCAGCTTTCAGTATTGAAAATGAAAACCATTCACTTCGTTGTGCTTTACTCAGACACTCGATTTAGTTGTCTGTACATCAGAAAACAAAAATAAAATGAGTCTATTTTCCCTATTTATAGAATGTACTAATATTATGTCTTTATCGTATACATATATTGCTAGGGTGTGGGTTCGATACAAAAAAGCAACGTTTTAGCCGATGAAAATTAAGACGAAAGACAGACTGGTCCGTGATAGCAGTCTGCCTCCTGTAGTCTAATCACTACTTGTTAAAGCCATAACGGCGGAATCCATTTTTGTCAACTGCCTTTTGTACCTATGCATCCATCAACCGTTTACAAGGGCACATATTAGGAAAACTAAGTGGAAGTGAATTCCACTTATATGGACAGTAACATTCCTTTGATTGTGAATTTAAAACTGGTTGCATTGTCATCCCCTCATCATTAGGTTAATCTAGCCGCTTTTTCTCAAAGCAGCAGCTTTCACATTAGCCGTAGTGGACTAAATTTTACTCTATTTCTACTTTAGCTAGCAGGGGCTTATTTCAACACTTTATATGTGACATTATTATCGGGTTTGAACAAAGATTTCATCCACTGGCTTATCTTTCATAAATTTTGTAATATACCTGTAGTTTCACCTTGATATTTCTTCAGTATTCTATCTGGTAAATTATCCTCAATGAATTACATTTTTAGAGAAAATAATTTGATTAGTGGTGTAAGTAATTAAATTCCAACATGATTTAATTTGGGAAGAAGATGATTTTGAACAGCATACAATGCGGAAATTCATTCATTATTATTGGTCGTAAAAACTGAGCAACAATAAATTAACTAGATAGGTAATCATATCGACTACATGGAATTCTCCGTTTACATCAGGTATTCAACAGGTGGCCCTCAAAATGTGGATATTATTGTAAAGTTTGCATCTTAAGACATTGATTTTTAATATTGTCTTACATTTATTCCTCCATAAAATATAGTATTCATTAATTTTAAGCCAGTTTCATAAGAGATCTAGTCTAAAGGAAGAAATTAAAACAAGATATTCCCATTGTAATCGCGAGTTGACATCGTCTGAAGTAGCACTAGAAAATCTCTGAGTACTGCACATCTGTATTGTAGTAGTTCGGGACTGTTTACCAGTACACACCCACTGTGGTTTCAGAAACGGTCTTTCAGCCACGAGGCTAGTTGGTACACCATTTGTCCACTTGGACCCATTCTAATTGCCCATCAATTCCAGCTTCTACCAGTTGTGATTTTAATGCAATTGAAACTGTAAAAAATGAAATCCCTGCAAACTAACTCTTGAAAATCAATTTGATGCTCGCCAGTGACTAACTAAAGAAAGATGCTGCCTGGAGCTCACGTGAGAAGTCACAACCAACAGAGTCCACCAAGTCGGGTATGAGGAAAAATACTCGCCAGTGATACTGTCGGTTGGTAACGTTAAGATCACTAATAGGTAGTAGTTGGAATTCATGGACTAACTACTAAGTCAGCTCCCAGTGTCTGAACGGTCTACGAACATGCCTGGTAACCAGAAGGTAGTATTTTCGACCCCTAGTGTGTATAGTGTTGAAGCGTCCTAAACTAGGATAAAACAACTGTCCAGTACTTCCAAATTAAATGTCCAGTTAGTAAAAATTTAAAACTGATGGCTAGTAACGAAAACATGCACATAATTTGAAGCTACGTTTATTGTTTATGTTTCTTCTGTTTGTAATATCATTAGAAGTGTGAAGGTAAGAGATACTGAATAAGTGATTATCTGGTACTTATGAAAGCCTTCCAGCTGTCAGTCTCCTTTGAGTATTTACCATTTCTGAAATTTCAGATCCAAGGAGAAGCTTGTTTTATGTATATAACAGCCTCATTGTCACAAGTGAAAGCAGAATATCATTAATTTTGGACTAAACTCTCACATCAATCGGCTATGCATTATTTAGATTTATTTTGCTAGTTATACTTTCAAGACAGTAACCATACTAAGTGCTCAATGCTGATTTTCGTTTGTCTTTCCTCACCCTGGAAAATTTCTGTTTTGCTTACTGAAGATGCACACGATTTTCAAGGAGAAAATCTTCATAAGAATAATTTTGGAACATGAATAATCAGTTCCCTTTCATGCATCAAAAATTCACTAGAACAAGAAGCAATGTAAACTCAAAATATTCCTTTTCTAAGTAACGTTTTTTTGAAAGCTCTTTCACCAGTGTTGAGTACTAAAAATCCCCTTCTAATGTATATATATATATATAATATGTGAAATAAAAAATTTCCCCAATATATTTCTGCATTCATGAGAATTTGAAATATATAAAGGAGAAAAGCTAATCCACGATATTATGGTCTACAAAATCCGAAACATTTTGGCGAAAGGGATATGTGGTCACAAACTATTCATCTAAGGTATGCGCTTTGGCAAGTACACGCAAACTGGCACAACAAATTCAGGTAACACGATACACAGACTTATCAACCTTAGATTGTTTCAATGAGTAATTCATTCGGTAAACTGAGAATAAGTTGGTAACTTAATACGTCCATCTGAGAGATGCATCTATTCTATTTGTATTCATAAGGAGTTTAAGTAGTGCTGCATAACCGACACATTTTGTGTGAGTCAACACTTTACCAGATGAGTTGACCAAGTTTTCTTCAGCGAATAAATAATCTGTATTTTTCGAAAAGATCCTTACTACACACAGAAGTTTGGTTTTACCTCCTTCCTACAGTTTCAACAAAACTAAGTGCGAAATCACCTACTGGTGATACACAGTTGCGTGCTATAATTTTACACCAGTTGATTGAGAATCCCACTTGCAATGATAAGAATGTGACTTTAACAATATAACTCATAATCTGTGGAATAAAACTGATAATGAATTATTTGATTTTATGAACAGTAATTATCTGTCTGAAAACTGCGTAAAACCCTTGAAGAAAGCAGTCACAAGGATTCCTCTTGAAATCTAAACTAATTTTCTGTGTTAATCTAGACTGATTTGGTTTGATTATGCAAACTTCATTGACAGGTGTATCAGTTTAATTCGTGACGGTCAACAATTAACTGTTGATGCGTCACGTACTTAGTGTCACTGTCATTAAATCAGTGGAACTACCCTATCAGTGACTAAGATATTTTAACTGTCTTCACATATAATAGAGCCTGTTTGATTTCCCTGTCTTCTCAGTTGATTGTTTGGTAGTGTGTGCTAATTAACGCTATTTTTACTATTAGTGCACAACATGACATGATCACGAATATTTTCATTGTTTAAGTAGTGCACTACTTTTGTGAATCAGTTTAATTTTCAAACCGTGGGAAATACTCATCAGGAGATCAGAGGGAAGTGCAGTAGAAGCTCAGTAACGATATCTCGACAATTTCATCCTTAAAAGCTTGACAGCTGTATTTGTATGCATAGGTTTGAACAGTTACAGTTATTCTTTAAACCCATGTGATAACTAAGAGGGTGAAAGCTGATAGTAATTTTCAACTTGATGTGAAAGTTTGAAGATATGAACACAGATTACAAAGGACTTAGCGACAAAATTACACAAGATTAGACAATAGCTGCGTGATATGTAAAGTGGTTTTTAACCAAGACAGGTGCGCACAGGACAAGTGTGAAAGCAAATTCAACTGGCAGTATTTATAACTGAAGATGAAATATATGAGAAGAGAAGGAACTAGAACCATGGTAAATGTAGAGGTCGGATTAGTTTCTTTTAAACCCATACATGCGGTTTATTCCATACATATGGAGACAGCTTCTGAAGTTCGGCGAAGTCGGAAACTGACTGTGTTAGATTTTCGTTCACTTTTCGAAATGAATGTGAATGATGAGTCAGTTGAGATTCTGTGACAGATGTTGACGAGGTTTTTATTTACGGCCCTGATAATTGAAACATTAAGACACCTTTTCAGCTATTCTGAGTGATTTACTCTAACTGTGTGAAGGTATGGATGCAGAATGACCTATGTACATAGGTCGGCACGAGCAGGTGGACTGATTGACATATGCATATTTGAATGATCATACGAGGGGTTTGTCCTTCGAGTTGGCTAGAATCAGTGGGCGGTCAGAGGCTTTCGCTCTTAGTGTTGTTACAATAAAAGTTTTCCTCAGTGAGCTAGAGATTCTCCTCTTTAGAATATGAGCCATTAAATCCCCGCGGAGTCCCGGTTCATATATTGCGTTTTTGTCACGGAACTGAATTTTTGTGTTTTTCGCCTCGGTTTCATGTTCCCTACAAACCATATCAGGATGGCTTTAGGAAGTAAGAAACTAATGATCTGATGAGTAGGTGAAATGATGAGAGCTGTTCTGTGATTCACAGGTATCTAGCTGCAGACGTTTGTTTGAACTAGGCAATAACAACAATGGTTTATGCAGAATAATGTGTTTCCATGATTTATTTCGTTGGCTTCTCATCAACTGCTTATAGCTTGTAAAAGTTCCGCTGAACTTTCTGTCAACTGATATCATGAATTATTCGATGATTTTCGAAAAGTAATCCAGGAACTAATACTGTTTTACTGTGTGATGTATGCAATGAATTATAAACTGCAGTAGAAAACAACGTCAATTTATCTTACCAGCTATCATCAGCTGTAAAGTTCCTGAAGCTATATTAACGACAGAATAATTCAAAGTAAAAATGGTCCATAAATATGTTTGTAAAGTTTCAGCAGTGTGGCAGTAAGTAAATCTAGTTGTTTGATATAAGAAATAGAACTTGAGCATTGTGGTAGATTTTAATTCCATTGTGGATGAAAATTCATTCTGATAAAGTCACAGTGTTATACAGTAATATTCACTGATGACGTTTCAAGCACACTTTATCACTCAAAATCATATCAAAGTACTCACACAACTTTCTAACTTGATTTATATAATTCCATTACTTTTCATCGCTTGATTTGATTGGTAGTAGTATTTTCCATATTTCCGGTATGAGTGATGAGTCATACCTATTGCATGAACTGGGTGTAGACTCGATGAACAAGGATTCAGTAATCAACCTCTCTCCCCACCTGCCTGTGTCATTTCTTAGAATTTAAACCCTCCCCCATTTTATTGTGTGGTTGTGTGTTAATGCAATATCCCACATATGAATTATCAAAACACTTTGCCGTAATATTACACCCCACTAGAAATTGTTCAAACTCTAGACTAACTAATTCATATGAGGTGAAAAATAAATTAAGTGGCATTCAACTAAAGAATAGAATTTAAGGTAGGCAGGCTAAGTGAAGTGTTTAACAAACTGAGCCATAGCACTAAGTAGCACAAAAAAACCTAAACGATAAAATGAAAGAGATAGAAGAGGCGTTGGTGTCAATTAACTATCCTGTAAAATTCATTAGGAATATCAAAAAGGTCAAAAGCAAAATAAAAATAATGGCGAAACTAATAATGATAGCATAAATAAGAGAGAATATAAGGCATCTACAGTTATACCATACAAGGAGGGGACATCTGAGATCCTACGTAGGAATTAGAGAGGTGGCATTTAAACCTACAAACTCACTCAGGGACAAGCTGTGTAGGTTAAAGGACCCTGTCGGTTGACCCAATTAGACAAAATAATATAATTTACAAAATACCTTGCAATGACTGTGATTTCAACTACATGAGTCATACTAGTAGGTCGGGGTAATCAGATTGTTGGAACATAAGAATTTACAAGTATTGGTTTTGTAGGGATTTTGTTTGATTGTATGGAGGATTTCATCATGAGCTGACATCAGTCAGAGAACCACTGGAAAACCTGACGCTCACTAGAGAATGGCCCTATTCAGGCAGTTAACTGGGGTTCTAGTGACCACTACGGTACAGCAGGTTGAAGATGGGGCAGTAACTCATCGAAGAAGACATTACGAAATCGTGGCGTCATGTCGTGAACTGGTAGAAGTTAGAATTCATGGGCCATTCGATCGGGTCCCAGTGGCTCAATGGCTTACGAGCTTGTAACCAGAAGGTCCTGGGTTCGAATCCCGGTGGGTGCGTACTGGTGAAGAGTCCCAAACTAGGACGAAACAGCTGTCGAGTACTTCCTGAAGGTTTTCCAATGGTTCACTAACTGATGTCAGCTCATGATCAAATCCTCCATTCAATCACATAGGAATTTAGTTAAGGTAAGAATAGCTCACCCTGAAAAGATAAATAATTTAGATAAAAGCTCCGTGATTGCACTGCATGCATTAACACACAACCACTCAATAGGGTGGGAGACGTTTGAAACTCTAAGAATTAATATGTTTGCTCGGAAAGTCATCCATTAACGAATGCTGTTTCACTGTGTGATGTGTGTAATGAATTAATTAATGTGGAAGTAAAGTGTGACCACTCTCTGTTTTCACACAACAATATAGTAATGGCTGCAAATTACAAAAAGGATGAACGGTGCAGCTAATGACTCAAACCACTGTCAAATTATATGGAGTATTACACAGAGTGTTCAGCAGTTGCACAACAAGCAATATGGAATACAAGAAAAACATATCTCATACTACATTACCAAATCGCATACCGCCCAGAAAAATTGGGTGAGTGAGTGAGTAAAACAAAATAAAAGGTTATGCAGTTGACTGATAAAGAATCGCAAATTGGTGAGTGGGAGACTAATCACCCTATCTTTTACTATGCACAGGATGGCACATTGCGAATTCTTTACGACAATTTATATTACAAACAGGTCAGAATGAACAAAGTTTAACTGTGTTTTAATTAACGCACAGGTGGCCCTTTTGAATTTTATCTGAATTACACTTAGAAGATTTACGTATTCGTTTTTTCCCATTAGCGCAACACAACAAGAATAGCGTACTCAAATTAGGTAAGAGAGTCCTAAAGTCTAATAGAGGTGCGTGGAGATGGGAAGTGATAAGAAGTGTGTTTATATGAAGTCAACTAATAGCTCATTTATTAGGAATTTATTCATCACCTACTCCGGATATCCAACAAATCTTGTGATTCATATGACAAGTGGTGAAGGGGAATATAACAAGTGGGAAATCAATTTTGTTATAGATGTCGTCTAGTAAATAGTAATGTTTCACTGATTAATGCATGCAATAAGCAAACTAATCTGGAATTAATTGCTGTCATAATATCTAAGGTTTACATATATGAAGTTATACATCCTTCTGAGTTTTATTAAATGAAGTTCTAAAATGCGGTATAAAAGACTGACAGCATCACCTCAACATCACCATGAACCATGAACACTACTACTCAAAGATTCTGAAAATCCATAGGCAGAATTATAACCTCACTGGGCATACTCGAAAATACATGTTGCTGTCTGTAAATAAAGTAGTAATTCCTAAAGAATTTAAGCAAGAATCATTTCATATTTAAATTACATATTTATCAAAGCTAGTCACCAGCAAAAAACTATGATTTTGTAAATTATAAGATTGTGTCATATCGGAGCTGAGTGAATTCAAAGATATTATTTAACATTCAACGTTTGGCTATTTGTTGACTCGCCCAAATTTTTATGTCCATTCAGTGAATTGCATAATACTAATAATTCATCGATATTGCAAGATGTTGTAGATACTGACCATGCAGAATCTGACACATCCTTTAATAGCGTGCACAAAGTAGGAGAATGATTTTCAAACGGGACATGAATGCACTTGCTGTGTTTAGCAGAGGCTTTGGCAATGCATAACATAAAGCCAGAATTTTGTGTACAAAAACAATTTGCCAGATCTCTTTCATTACTATGGTCTCTATTTTACTATGTAATTGACATAGCAACTTTGTTATGCTTCTTAATTCCATGTTCCACCTGAACTTAGAAATTAGGGGTGACACTGCAAGTGAAGTACATAAAATTCGTCTGACGAGATCACTGAGAAAAACGTTCTTTGTTGCCACTTTACGAATAACCTATTGTAGTCGTCCAATGGTGTACCTTAATGTCAAAGAAATGTTACCTCTGATACCATGTGTTTATATATTAATTTGCTCTTGCATAGGTGTTCGTCGACAGACATCTCTCACCGCGTCCCTCCCAGTTTGGTTGAGCAAAGGAGAATGCGTAGGTATTGATTCATCGATATTGTAACATATTGTAGATACTGATCATGCAGCATCTGACACATCGTTGAATATAGTCTACAAAGTTTGAGGTTGTTTTCCGAAAGGGACACGAGTGAATTTGCTTTGTATGCTAGAGACTTTGCCAATACATACCATAAGGCCAGAATGTTGTGTACAAAAACGGTTTGTATGATCTCTTTCGTCACCATGGTTTTGATTTTACTATGGAATTCACACAAAAATTTTATTATCCTTTTTAATTCCATGTTTCACTTTTTATTTTATTTCACTTTATGTTATCATAGTCTAACAATTTATGTAGCCTACTACTTTGACTAATACTATTTACAAGTATTGGTTTTGTGGGGATTTTGTTTAATTGTATGGGGGTTTTCACCATGAGCTTATCTTTCTTTCAGCTCATCCTCTGCCTCCATCATATTATATTCACATTTCCGAATGTACTTTATTTTCCACATGTCTATTTCACACATGTCTATTGAACTTCAGGTTGACCTCTACTTACTTAGTTAACCATTCATATATCTTATCAATCAATAGTGACTCATAATCATATGCACACCAATAATATCGCACTTTAATGTGTGTTCACTCACCTTCAAACTTCAACAGACTCATATATATATATATATATATATATATATATGTAAAGAAAGTGATTGTTATTGTCAATTTTAATTGATATAAATACATACGATTGTACAGCTATGTGAATGAAATCGTCGAGAAGAGAATTTTCCTTGCTGAATTCTTTGTTTTTGTGTCTGAACGGGGATTATTAATTTAACTAGTAATTTCATCAAGCTACCAGAAATTGACTGCTACCATCCGACATTCAACCTGTAAATAGTTCTGAATAAAAATGCATCAGTTGACAGTTATTCACAAGAAATAAAGCATTAGTATTTTATTCAAAGTGGAAATGAATAACGCTACTCTTTGAATATTTTTATCGATGCCATCGAAGTAACGTATAAGTTGGATTATTTTTAAATTGTTATTAATTAAATAGGACGTTTTGTCCCACGTAATTTGATTCAGCTTTATGAATAAATAAAGTATGATCTAATTTTAGCCAGATGGTTACGTCATTAGTGTTGGTGTGTATGAATACTTCATTTATCAGGAAAGAAAAAGGAATCAGTGTTGAATTTCGATAAACTAGCGGTTTAATGTCATCGAAAATTATTCTTATTGTGTTGAAAATAAACTGTTGAATTCTAAAAGGATTACTACTACTACTAATAATAACACTAATTTTTTGCTTTATTCCAAAAACAGTACTAATGATACCGCAAGGAATTTTCAGCATTCAGTACATTATTGCATTTAATTTACTCAAAAACGACAAAAAATAAACATTACATAATAATAATAATAACAAAACGTAGTTATAGCAGTTATGTAGGAAATTACAGTATGCGATAAGGAGAAAAATATGCATAAAGTATAAGATTTTAGTAATAATAGTAATAACGACTAAAATAAAATAGCATAGTTATAATTAAACGATAGAAACGGTGACACCATAAAATTACAGAAAGATGAACGATGAAAGGGTCGATTCACTTTGCCAATTGCATAGCAACTTATAAGTTTCACGTCTAACACTGTCTTCATCACATAAAATACGGGCTAAATACGGTATTGTAAAATTTTTGTACTTAGTGGTTCGAGCATATAACTTCTTATATTGACTTCTCGTCCTACCTGATGAGAAGCAAGGGGATAGTTGTGAATAAAGAGGGTACAGGGGGTCTGACAGTACGGTCTTTGCCCATTTTGTACAGGAATTTATGTGTCTCTCGACTATAATATTGGCAAGCTCAAGCAGTGGCAGACCACAAGCCCGACTCACAGCATTTAATACCCTTCGTAATATGAAACAGTCTTTTTGAGAAGCCCAGGAAAGATTAATGGACAGCAATAGAGTACAATTGGTAAAATACAGGAGTTTACAAACTGCAGAAGTAAAGGTTGGTTGATACCTGATTGTCTAAACTTTTCAATGTAGAAGGTAAGACGAAAGATTTTCTTAGAGATTGATAAGATGTGGGATGACCATGAAAGGTCAGAGGAAAGAACTAATCGAAGGTATTTAATGCTTGACTTGGTTTCAACTTCATTGCCATCTATGCCACAGGCGTCATGGGAACTAACCAGTTCATGTACGTCACGTCGATGCTTGAAAGTAAAGTTAACTGCCTGACATTTGGAAGGATTTAATATAAGACCATTTGACTTAGGCCACTTTTTGATGTCCAACAGAAAGCTATTTACTTTTTCTACTTTTGATTACAGCTTGATTCCACACTGTATTTTTGGTATAAGTATGGAAGTTTCAATAGCTTATTTAATAAAAGACCTTAAGATTACAATTTTGCCATCAGGTGTTGCTTAAATTCAGCTTTTTATTTCGTCGCTTTATTCTCCTTACCTTCAAATAGAACAGGAAGTTATTGTTATTGTTAACATTGAAACAAGAAATACTTTTTATATACAAATTTTCCAGCAAATCTGTTTTCCATGATGGAAATAATTTGACTCGAACATAACAAACATTAGTGTGGAATAACATGGATCCATTTAACTTCGTTGGTTCTCATCATCTGCGCACAACCTATAATATTGAATAAAACCAGTTGTAATACAAATTTAGTATAGATTTCATCATCATGAATCAGTTAGCCATCAAGGATTGTCATAAGAAAGTTATGATGAGACGCAAATATAAAGATGATAAGCTTATCCCAAATCGCATATATATATTTGTTATTAGGGTGGTGATAAGTCGGAAAACAGAGTAATCAGCAATGATAAAAATAGTGTTTACAACTCATAAGCTTGGAAAATCGAAATCCGGTGCACACAAATGTAGTTACAGTTGTGGTTTCGATCAGGAAGAAACTGGTTTTCATTCCACTTGACATCAAATCTAAAAATATTATGAGAAAAATAAGTAGAAGTTTAAGTACATCACTGACCAGGATGTGCGTCGGTGGCACAGTGGTTAGGACTCTCGTCGACCATGCACATGGTCCGGGGTTCGAGTCCACCCCGATGCACACCTGATATCTATGGTCGGCCCGCGAATTTCGGGCTACCGATATCCACGCTGAAAATTCCACACTTGTACCAAAAATATGGTGTGGAGTTAAGCTGTAATCAAAAATTAAAAAAAAATGTATCAGGCAGCAATACTAGTCTCTAACTCCGAAAATCCTGCTCGTTGGGGCAGTCGAAAACCGATAAGCACCCGTCATATGTTAACTTCAAGTGTGGATATGAATTCATGTGTAAAGAGACTGAATGGTTTGCGTTTGTCAGTTACCAAACACCCGATAGACACATGACACTGAATGGACGCTATGGGAACATTTACAATTGTTAACAGACGCAACAACCCAAGTCTTCTCCGGTTTGCTGAAGCTATCACAGTAAAATGACAGGAACTTGACCTGTATGTTCAAAAGTAATCCGTCTTGCGATTATTCTGGTAACTTCACCCTTAGTAAATCTTTTTCTTCTGGTATCATCATTTTCATTAATTTTAGACAGACTTATTGTCCTTATATTTTCGTCTCATTATAACCTTTTTATAACAATCTTTGACGGGGAAATGATTCATGGTGATGAAATCTATACTAAATTTGTATTAATATCAGTAAAAAATTTTGACCATTGTGGATTATATCAAATAAAGTATAATTATATTTATTGTATTAAATATTATAGGTTGTACGCAGGTGATGAGAACCAACGTAGTGAAATGGATCCATGTTATTCCACACTAGTGTTTGTTGTCTTTGTTCAAATTTATAGATGGGAATTCGTGTACAGAAATTATGCATAGTCCTGAAATAAACTGATAGAATCTAAAAGTAATTAGCATGGAATGAAAGAATGTAATCGTAGGATTTCCCTTCGAGATAGCAAATTTAACGAGAATATTCCCCTTTATAGGGACTCGAAACATATCTATAACTTCTGAAGACAAATCTAGTCAATTTACGATAACTATTCACTACTATTTTAATCATAATATCACTCTGGGTAAAATTTTTTCTAGTCTTTACATGGACGACGTGAATTCGTCATTTTTCTCTAAATCTACAAAACTAAATAACAGAAAACAGTAAAACTCTTCTGTTGCACATATTTTCTTGCTTTTATTGCAAACAGCTTCAGAATACTTACAATGAACATTATTTCGCTGATGCCAGGAGATGTTCATTTTTTTTTCAAAAGAAGCAACATTTTTGAAGAAACAGCTTTCTAATATGGGATAGTTTCTGCATCGATGAGATTAACTTAATAAAATGTAATGAATAATTAAATCCAAGTTCAGATGGGATAGGTTGCTGGTAAAAATCTGTGGGAAATTCATGGTGTTGTTATGTAACGGAAAACCAATAATGAAATGAAATCTAAGCTGTACTATTTGTCTGTTGTGCAATACAAATGTTTATTTTGCCCTGCTGCGTAAACTTATGAATTACCATCTGACTTTAAACAATTAGGACAAAAATATTATACTGCATATCCTTGCAGACTAATTTATACAAATTTATGCTAGAATGCAATATACAATTTTATCCTAAACAATTTTCAAAGTTATTTTAACCTGAAGAGGGCACGAAAGTTAAATAATATCCACATCTCTCCCCCTTTTTTTCCCAAAGCATTTGAAGAAAAGTTGAGAAGAAAAACTGGCAAAACAATTTAATCCTGTAAAACAAGCATTTGTTGTCTGGAGGAAAGAAATATTTGCTTGATGCATTCAAAGCCAGAAAATGAAATTAGTTTGCCTTTTCTCATTTACTTGCTCACAAGAATGTTTAGAATTCATTGTTTTGTTTAGGTATGTTGCGTGTCTTCAACACGATTTCACAAGCATGAAAACAATCCATATAAAAGTAGTTTAAGAAATCGAAATTTGATCTTATTTTTTTCCCTTTATAATAGCAGATTTTACCGGAAAGAGTTATCAGTTAGGGAAGTGTTGTGTATCAAGGAATTTTCGAGGGATGTCATGCCTTCGTTTGCAGTCAGCCTTTTGGTAATTAAGTTTCAGTCCAGTGACTAGTGTTTTCTAGATTGCGTTTATTTTCAGTACAGAGCAGTCATCAGTGACAGGTAGTCAGAATGTAAGTGTTTTCAAGGCCTACTTAATTTTTTTTCAACATTCACAGTCACTCGATAAAATACTTTAATTTATTTAGTACAAAGGCATTAGCGAGTACTAGACCAATATTATTTACCAGTGAAGTCTATAGGAAATCGATAGTCTTCAAGAGGAAACGTCTCAGTGAGTGAATGTTTGTGAATAAAAATATTCAACAGTTTACATAATCGTGATTCTGAAAGAATTTTTCATCCAAATCGAAGTAAACACCATGCATGTTGATTTCACAGATGACGTATCTCAAGGAGAATAAATTATGTTTGCTAACCCTATTATTATTTGTTTTACATAGCGACGCATAATAACACTGTCAAACCATTTAGGTAAAGACTTCTGTCTTAGCGCCGATAGATCATTTTAGGGAAAGAATTACGATATTAGGATAAAGCACTTATAGTTGTATGCTCGTCAGAATCAAACTCCTCAAAATTCACCTATTTTCAGAGTACGAAAGTAGTGAAACATAGATTAATAAACTAACAGACAGATAATCTGGAAACACACGCCTCAATTTTGAGAAACCTGTTTTCAAATACATATAAGGCTTTTATGAAAATGTGAATAAAGTTTCCACTTTTATTTTCGAAATTAAAAAGGTAATGAGACAAGCGTTGGTTTGTTTATTTGACAGTTACTGAGTGTTGTTACAAGGGTACCAATTTGTTACATAGATTTATTTTGTGAAAGTAATAGTTATTGATTTCAAGAGATAAATATCCTGCTTCAGTCAAGACCAGATGTAGCAGATGAAATGCTCTGATATTGCGACCATTGCCAATTTAGAATCAATACTTAGTAGGTTACCTTAAAATACGTCACTTTTGTTTTGTTTCATGAAAAAGCTCAACAATATGTCGTTGTGTTTTATCTAGTCTATTTGAGGAAGTAACAAAATTTATTATCACTTTTCAGAATATTTCCGTAATGTGACATTTAACGATTCGGTAAAAAATGTACTTGAATTTAATTGTTCCTTTAGATGCCTCGTTGATTTAGCACAAAAAAGATAGATTACTCTGATAGCCACTCACAAGCCTTTTTTAAACCGACAAGATGTTTGAACATTAACTAATAAGCTGGTAAATGCACTTCTCAATAATGTTTTCTCCATTGAGCATGATGGTAGTAGAATAAATCACTCACAAATGTTCGTTTTTCTACAGCTTCTTTGATTACTTTGTAGTAGTCCATTGGTAAAGACTAAAGTTAGACGACGAAGGACATTCTCTCTTTTGAATTATTTAACAATACAAGTTGTGTAACATACCTAAATATTATTCATGAATGGTATTTTTCCTAAGTATTTTCTGTCATTATTAAAATTTGATTCCATTGAACTAATATCCTGTCAAACTGGAAGTAGATTCTGATTAGTGATACTTCGACCATAGTGAGTTTCGAGGAGAATATAAATTCTGTCTGTGTGTCTGGATTCAACATAGAACTTGGCACCGAAGTGCACCAGTTAGAGTTGCCACCTTCCAAATAGCACACAGAGGTATACAAGAAGATGAGTGAAGATAATCAATACAGTCTGACAAGTATAAGAGTGAAACAGAATAAGTAATGGTAGAAAGCAATATGAAAGATTACAGAGACTGAATACATCTGCGCCATTGACAACGATTTTGAGCCATGTCACCTATTGTCTCCAGCCACTGATTCTTAGAGTCTCGAGGTCCCCAACCCGGAAGTCTGCATCTCCCTACCTGACTCAGTTTAACTGTCAAGGATTTCATGGATTCATGGATGACATGTTTTTGTTTGGCCACCGCTTACTCTTTTCCAACCTGCACCTATATCAGCTAATAATGCTCGTCGGGGGAGGCGATGGTGAGGCATGCGCAGCACGCGACCGACCTAGCCATCTTAGTCTATGTAACTTTATAGCCTCGTCGATTGATTTTCCCTCTTTGCCCAACACTCCACGCCTAACGTCAACATTACTTACCTTATTAAACCACCTAACGTGAGACAGAGATCGCAGACATCTATGATCGAAAGCAGTCAACCTTTTCATGTCTTCAACTCGTATTGGCCATGTTTCAGGGCCATAGAGAAGGACGGAGCGAACTGCTGAGCAGTACACACGTCCCTTGGTTGATAGCCGGATGTCACGCCTACGCCAGAGATGGCGTAAGTTAGCGAAAGCAGCATGACCTTTTCGGATCCGTGCTGAGATTTCGTCGCCAATCAGTCCGTTGATGCTGATACAACTTCCCAAATAGGTGAAGTGGTCAACATGTTCAATCACTTCACTCCCTATCACTAAGCTAAGAGTTGACGTGGTCCAGTCCTGTAGCAGCATCTTACAATTTACGGGGGCGAATCGCATGCCAAACATACGAAGATTGCTGCTCAAGGTGTTCAGAAGACTCTGCATTCTGTCAGCATCCTCCCCTAACAGGACTATGTCATCTGCATACAAGTCCATAAGAGTATTCCCTGGTAACAAGTCAATTCCTGAGTCTTTCAGTTCAGTTAAGGATACTTGCTCGTGACTCTAAAACCCTCGACACTTAACTTCAATATGCTTTGATATGTTAGCAAAAAATGAGCATATTATTTCAATTCACAAAACTGTCATTTAAAGTGAAATCGTTTTAGAATAAAAAACGACTGAATGAGACTTCTGTTAGGGAGATCGGTTATTCACATGTAGTGTGCAATCTTCTGGTCAATAGATTGTTTGCTTGATTCGTAGGTTTGATACAGTAGTTCAAAGCGCTTTGTTTAGAAAGTACCTTTTCAGTTTCATAACTAGCACTCACAAATTTCAAACTATATTACCCGTTATAAGAATAAAAATAGTTATTGGAAATACTCCAACACAACTTGGTTGGAGAATACATTTTCATATCACATCCAAATAACAATATTCGTCGTTCTGTAAGACAGTCTTCCAATACACTGATCCACATATCAGTTGAAAAAAAAAAAAATTACCCTCTGTTGTTTCGGGCTCTCCGGTGTGGCCCACAAATTATTCCCTTTTGATGAGCTACTTACTATTTTCGAGCATTTGGATTTCATAACTAATTTTTACACTACATATGCCTCTAACGATATTCTCTTAGGGTCGAACTGAAATTATATTATTTTATTTTATGTTGTTTTGTAAGTACGGTCATTATGCATCTTTAGACACTAATTAGATGAATATGAAAGACCTTGATTGTGCTCATATTAATAATATTATAAGTGTATTTGTGGTGTTTATCTTAAGCAAGGCCTCAAATTAGTTAAATCTATGTTACTCAACACATCCCTTTGTGTCCTGATGATCATTTGTTAATTAATAATGAATCATTTATGTTTGTCTGACTGTTTTGCCGTAGAACTTTACACAAAATTTCAATATTTCAAGTTGCCACACTCGATGTAGAACATCAAGGAGAACGAGAGAGAGAGAAAAAAGAGATTTCATAGGGCAGGAGTGTTTGGGAAAAAGAATAATTACACGGATAATAATGAAAGCGAAATGGATGTAGAAGTTGATAAAAAGTGCATCCGGGGAATAGGCAATGGTTTTGAACCATTTCATAAAGAGTTCCCAATAAATGGTTCTTGGCGTCTTGAAGACCTCTACACCTGCATACGTGCTTGAAACCAACAGTCAAAAACACCATGGGTTAATGTCATTCTTTGATTTGAGCAAGTCTAACTCTTTCCCAAACTAATATTGAGGACTGGCAAAGACGATAACATGGCACGCATAATACACATCCCAGCCTTCTCAGTACATGCAACCTCGACTGACATTTCCTCTTACACCTAACCTGAATATCACTCACCACACTCCACTACATAACACGTGAAACGCTTCACTTTTAAAAGGCATGTTTCAAAACCATAAAGAAGGGCAGAGAGAACTTCTGAATAATACATTGTCTGGCACAAAGTCGGATGTCACGTCTATGTCGGAGATGATATAAGCTGGCAAGTGCTACACCACCAATCATTCCGTTGGGACTGATTAAAATCCTCAGATGAGTGGAGTGGTCTTTACCATTTGACCCCTAGTCTTTAATCTAAGAATCGGTAATTATCAGTCCTACATCATCATGTTACATAGAGAATCGTATACCAAACTCACTAAGATTTCTACCTGAAGTATTCATAAGACTTAGTATTTAGTTAGCGTCTTCAAGTAGCAGAAAAATATGATTCTAATATTTTAAGTCACTAAAAGTATTTCCTAGTAATGAGCCGATCCACAGGTCATTGAAGTCGATAGAAGTTAAATTCGCTGGTATATGTACCACGAAAATAAACAGAAGTGGAGATAGCCAGAACTTCCGAAGAACACCACCAGCTGTTACCACTTTGGACGACAAGTCATAACCCCTAACACGACTGCCTAACTTTGCGTAGAGTACCTCAGATAGTGCGATATACCTTCTCATCACTGTCACTTCAGTATTAAGTCATATTATTGTTTCCCTGATGGAAAACATTCTCTTGTTGACGAGCAAGTAATTTCCCTTCTCTCCTTCGAAAAATATTATGTGTGTCTGTTTAATTATCTGAATGAAAAGTGGAATATAATAGAGCACTTTCTGAAAACAGAGCTTTCCACATAACTCCTGCTGCATCAAGATAATGGTTAATTTTGAATGCATTCGATCCCAGTTACAGTAACACGATGTGGAGAATTAAACTTTGCATTTTTCGGCTTTTACAATGATCCATTTAACCACTCGGAAACAGTTATTCATTACTATTGTTTTTGTATTATTTATTTATATAAAAATTTGGAAAGATCGTAGAATGAGGAAATTCGAAATAAAGTTTTTATACAGAATAACATTCAAGCATCTTCATACCGTAACGGATTTACCCTTTATACGAAAAAATGCAAATTAATAACCACGAAGTCAGTAACAGCATAATAATAATAATAATAATGTACGGTTAATTGCCAGAAGTAAATAACTTTGTATTCACAGATCACAAAGCAGGTTTGTTTATCAGTTATTTTCTGAAATTTGTTTTTTCCACACATAAACTGTACCAAATAGAGTTTGGCTGAGTTTTTGTATAGTCATGTGAAATTAACTGTAATTTTTCCGGAAAAGGTACAATCAGAAAGTTAAGAATGAAGACAGTGTTCAGTATACAACATGATGACCTCAGTCAACTGTTTACACGAATTTAAATGTCTATCAAGAATGGGATAAGGAGAAATCACCAACCCTGATTACAATCTTCAAATAATAAATAATAATTTTTCCTTCACGTTCCCAGTGGAACATAGGGCTCCAAGCTAGTGGCTTGAAGTTTCTGTAGCAGTGTTTAATTTTTACAGGATGGGGTTGCTAGCATCATGCCCAACCTTTCCTCTTCACCAGCATTATTTCTGGCTCAGTGAGGTAAAGGAATGCGTCGGCCGGGGATCGAACCCCGGGCCATATGCATGGTCGGCGAGCGTGCTAACCGCTATACCACCAACGCTCACAATCTTCAAAGTACCACATAATATTGAATAGTTTCTTTTTTTCAAATTCTAATGGGACAATAAGGTGGAGAAATAAATATGGATGAATAGAATGCAAGAATTTACAAATTTCAATGTTAGAGGCTTAGGTGTGCTAGAAATTCTCAGCTTTCTTATATAGTAGAGCAAAAAGGGGTTTTTTGAAATCAACAAAATATGAGATAGTCAACGAAGATAAGAAGAACAGCTAACACCCAGATTTATTTTCTAAAGTAATGCCTTCAATGATAGAAAGGACTTGAACTGAAAGGTTTTTTGACTGTTAATCAACTCATGCAAATTATTAATTAAGTAGTGGGAAACTAGCTGATAGTCTGCTTCTGAAAGTTTATTGAGAAGAAATAAGAAAGTAAACTGGGAAGTAACAACTGTGAACCTGCCATTAGAGCTTTACTCTTTGTTTATACCAGACAAACTAACCTTACAAGAACTAATGCTTCTTATAATCACAAAATTCATTCAGATAATACTGTCTCTGTTTGCAGTGTAGAGCGAAGCGCATAATATTAACAACATACTTCTGACTTCTAAAAATAACAGTAGTAAGATTTCATCACCAGTATCTACGGAGAATCTACGCATGATTATTATTCCCATCGGTTATTATTCCCTCTTTTTCTTTCTTTCTTTTCCACTTCAAATAATATCCTCCAAGTGATTTGCAAATTCCCCACTCGTCGTTTTTCATATGGGTTCCACTCGAGGGTCTGGGGCGAGGTGTCACTCGATGGTCTTCTTAGCGTGTATCTAACTTATCTCCATTTTCTTCAGTATATTTGTTGAGCAACAGGTTCTTGATTGGTTCGTTACAGGAGTTTATTATTGCTAATTCTCTGTGGCAATCTGATCTTCAGTGTACAGCCAGCTAAGGCATCTGTTGATGAATGCCTTCAACAAGCCGTCAAGAATGCTTTTTGTGATGCACCAAGTTCCTGACCTATTTGGAAGAACTGACTGACTTAAAACGTGTTGAAAATCAGAATTTTGTTCTTTATACTGAGTATAGCAGATTTCCAAACTGATTTCAGATTTATGAGGGTCTATCTTGACTTTCCAATCCGGGCTTTAACATTCTCATCTCTGGTAGAACAAAATGCACTAAACAGTCAAACAAACTGTCCTTATCTTTCAGCGAACAAAAACAAATATTCTGTACCATAATCAATAAAGATTTAGCCGACATTTTTGCCTCGTATGCCATCAACAGCTATAAAAAACCAACAAAATGAATGAAACTAAAAGCTGTCAGCTTATCAGAAATTATTTAATGAAAACTATTGGCGATGTTTTACTAAAATAAATACAAAAAATTTTCAAACTGTAATCATCAGAATGCAAACATTGTACTTCACTGTAGATGTCCGTTTGTGAATGTGCATTTAAGTCACAACGTCTTCATCCTTGTTTTATGAAACAATGAATTGTTAGACATTTTAACTTTGAATTCCGTACGTAACCTACAATAGCCATTAATTTAGTAATTGATCATTTTGACTCATAATCTATTTCTTTATTGAAACATCAATGAATTTTCAACATACAGTTGTATTTATATTTACCGAAAATGTATAGTAATCTATTACTGAGGAACAGGGGGTGACATAATTGATATAATTACTCAGAAGTGGCTTTAGAAGTAAAAAATAGATGTCAGTGTGTACATTTAAAACATTCTCTCATCATTACATTGAACTCTGTTGATGCAAACGGACTCACATCTGCTCCTCTTCTCGATCCTTTTGTGCCCAACAGACCACATCTCCACTCTCTTCAGATTCGGATGAAGTCTATCTGACTTCTGGTGCGCTCATCTAGTGAAACTCACATCGCCTGCCGCCTCGTGGATACCACCAATCACCAAATCATTAAAAGCGCAGAAGTCTGCCAACAGTTCTCCGTTCTCATTCATTTCGCCGAGCGAGCGCCTCTCACTCCATAGTGAATTCTCTTCCTGTGTTGTCTGCTCCCAGTTTGGCTGGAATTCATATCACTCCTTATGAGTTTGACATCTCTATCCAAGATATTGTCACTACGGCTTGCAGTTATTTTATTTGTAAACGTCTTCCTTCTTCTCCTGGTCTCGGTTGTTTACAGGTGCGCAGCAATGTGTAATTGGAAATCTCCTTCCTTTTGAGACAGCTGAATCTTGCTGTCATCATCATTCTGGAGGAGAATGGTTCCCATCACGAAAGAGTTGGAAGTTGACTCTTTTGATGACAACATGATGGCCACACCCTCGGTGTGCTCGTGGTTGTCGTCTGGTTGACCGGAGTAGATTATCGACTCTCCAGTTAACAATTTCGTGAGTCCACATCCATCTCAGCTGCTGTCACACATTTCTAACACTTCCAGACTGTTAAGTTCATTTTATTGGGTAGGATAGCCTCTCCACATTTCGGGCTTTTGACTAGTGATGCTGTAGATTTGGTTAAGTTAGTCGATCGTGCTTAACAATAAATTGAAAAGGAGATTGTAAATTTTTAATGGCCACTAAACAAATCAAAGCCTTCCTTTTTCCTTTCATCACTGTTGCAATCTAACTATGACCCAAGAGAAGACAACACAACACTTTTTGGCTTAAAACGTATGCACATTATTTTGATACCGGTGTTACTTACTATTTTTGGTAATCTATCAGAGTGAACATCATATGGGCAATATCACTTATCAGTTTCTTTGTTTAAAAGCATACGCTTCAATATATGTTCGTATCTATATGACACATTAAATGGTTTATCCGTTTCGTGAACCTTTCAGTCAATAGGTGGTATAGTTGCAATTTTTTATCCAATCACCAAGACATTTAAACATAAAGTAAAGAGCAAATAGTTTTGGAACATATATATATATATTATATGTATATATATAAGTTAAGAAAATACTGTAAGTTCACTGTCTTCATATAAGCAACTAAGAAGAAGCATACACTTATTGCCATATGTCAGCCGACTCAGTTTTCTGAGTTGTCACTGAATATCTTAGTGATATCTTTCACCTAACTGCAGAACTGTGTAACACACGTTTGTATCGAAACGATAATGTGAGTTGAATTTATTCCCAAAGAATAAATAAAGTATAAAGTTTCCCAGTTATGGACTTTCTTAACGTATTAAAATTTTGTTAGTATGCTCCGGTTTATTCAGACTCTAATGCATAGAGTGTTTAAACAAAAAGACGAAAACTGCAGGTTAGCTCAGACTATGCATGATTTTTGTAACTTAGGCAAAGATGTAAAATGGTTGGAATGTTAATTCACTATCAGTCTCAGCAGTTTTGAACCAATTTTATGTGAAAATATTTTATTCCGAAATGAATTCAGTGTATTTTCAGTAACAGCATGTTTTTAATAAGTTTTCTGCACCAGTTACATATGCTAAAAAAACCGTTCCGACAAACTTGATCTTACACGTCTGAAGACGTAGTATGAATAAATTTATGTACCAGATGTCTGCAAAAAATATACTCTCTACTCTTCAAAACCTAATTAATATTTTCTTGTAAGAAAAATGAGTCTTGACAAATGGGAAACATATTTATTATCAGTTCTTTGCTTATTTCTTATTTTTATGCCTTACAAATGGTATAATTGGATGGGGGATTTGATAAAATTGAATAATGAAGTATGAAACAACACAGTTTCAACCTAATTGTCTTTTAAAAAATGTATCTTCAAGTTCTCTCGAAGAGACTAAAGACTACGAGTATTCTTAAACAAAGTTTATTTACTTATTAATTACAAACTGTCCCGTCAGACATATGTATCCTATTCAACAAATTAAATTATTTAGAAGACACATACTTATCCACAGATGAAAGTTTTTATGTATTTAGAATCTTTGTGAATTTGGTTTCCCAGTAATCTGTCTCATAATTCAGTAAATTGTCTTAGTCTTAGCCATTTGTTAAGTATATAAAACTGGTGAGACAGTGAGGAAATGTGAGTGAAGTTAATTTTGGTCAGTAAACCTACTTCATACGTTATTACATTTTCAAGAAAATGTCATATCAATCCGTAGTCTTCACTATAGCCAGGTTAAAAATTCAAAGTATGTGTGAACGAATCAGTCATCTTTGCTTCCAGTTAATTTTAGCTGTGTTTTCAAAGTCATGAATTCAGTTTTGTTATAATAGATTAGACTAGCAAATTGCAAATACACTGTTTAGTGAGATAAGACCATAAACTGAAATAACGGAGATTTGTAGCTCATGTCTTTTACGAGCTAATAAAGAGCACATCACACAACAAGAAAGCTCAAAGTCCAAGTCAATAAAAATGATCAATAGAGATGGGGATTAACAACCAATCATGATAGTGGTCACCAGAAGATATAATTACGTCATTCATGGAGAATTTAAATAAATTAATTTTATACTAAAACCTGCACTGAAGATGTTGCGCAGAAGGACGACGAAAGCTTCGCAATTAAATCAACCAGCTCAGAGAACACAACTAATTCAAAAAGGCCATAGAGTTGAAGTTAGAATGGGTTAAAACTCTTCGTAATTTGGACTTTTGAAAAATAGTAAAGATGAAGTATGTCATCAAACCACAGTCCCTCAAGTTTCAATTTGGTAACAACAGCATTCACGCAGCAGGCTAGAATCAGTTTAAATGTGATATCCAGCTTTACCAATTTACAACACATTACCGGTAACTACTCATTACTGTTGGTAATCTGGTGTCAGGGTGCCTACCTACCACGCGAGAATTACGGGTTCCTACCGATGTACTCCTAAACTTCCTGTAGATTTCTATCCAGTAGTGAGCCCAGGAAAGAAGGAAAGTTGGATAAGACCTTAGTAAATTCCCTACTGGAACTTGAAAGATTGAAGCTCTATGTTCTACTCGGAACACAAGGGATGAGGTGAGAAAAATAAGGCACAAAACAACCTGATAGATTCTAATTGGTCTCCTGAGGAAGTACCCAACAAACAATCAAGTGATTATCAGTTAAGTCACAGTGCATAAGAGATTAAAAAAACTCCTTGGTGAATCTGATGGGAAACTAAGGTAGCTAAAGTAATAGAATTTATTTTTATCCAAAAATCTTCGCATAGTCTTTATATTCGTTTCAGGAGATCATTTATTCTATACGTAAGAAGGCAATGAAAATTAGCTCGGCTTTGTGTGATCAGTATTATCTACGAAATGTCTACTTGTTTATTGTGAAGAATAATGTGGTAAATAGGTATGAACGCAGGTTGCCAAACTAATAATAACTGCATGATTCAACACTAAAACTAGTGACCCAAATACGACAGGACATATTCCACTCAGAATTGTATTTTTTTTATGAAGAGTGAACACTTTCTTCCCTTTGGGAGCTGAGTTACCGTTTACAGTAGGAGCATTATTAAGAAAAGTATAGTCTTAACGACAAACGTTCACTAATTTAGAAAGAGAAAGAGTCTTCATCATAAAGTAACTAGTCACAGGCCTTCGTTATGTAGGTATTCGATTTCCACTTTGTGTTAGTAAACTTGATGAAATGGAATCACAAGGAACTATTTAGATTAGCAAGCAAGAACATTTACTTACCTGTACTCATAGTGATGACAGGAACCTACTGCATGCTTTAAAATTTGAAAATAATATCAGATGTAGTGGAAAGGTTCTGAAAATAGTAGATGAATGTTTACCACAATTAACTGTTAACAGTCATAGGGTTGGCAGTGTAGTGAGAAACTTGAAGTCAACCACATCCCTAGGAAGTATGACTAATAGTATTTATTGTTACTGGGTCCATTGGGCCTGGATGGTAAATAGAATTTTAGTAGAACATCTCCGTTTCACTCCCTTATCTTCTACTGATTTCAGCTGGGAAACTTTTAATTATTTGATTGTCCAAATTAATGTTTAAGATAACGTAAGTGTTACTTTTCTAAAGTCGGGCACTTGTGAAACTGAAATTTAGAGGGTTCTTAAAACATTCTAAAACATAGGCAGAGTTCAAAAATATTCAAGAATAAAACTGATAATGGGGATGGTGATCCTCAGATCTCCATGTGCTGATTAACTTACAGTTAGTTATGTGAGAAAACCAATACAACTAAAGTCTAAACATGGGTTTTACTTAGAATATTCTCCCTTGCCGTCACGAATTTCTTTCTATTTTCGGTTATATGAACGCCTGAGTATATGGTATGTAAAACAGCCTTGCAGTTACTACAGACTTAATTTTCATTTCTCGCGTTTAAAGTGAATCATAGGACCTCAGCATCACGCCTTTACTGCACTTGACCTTATGCCATCACTTTCAACCGACGCCACGACCATCTAGTAGCATTTATTTCTACTTCATATGGCCTCTACTGTGTCGTTTTCTGATACCCAAATCGTTGGTCCCCTATCCCTATTCTCATTCCATCTCCATTTCCTTCTCTGTATTTGAGTACAAATAGTCAGCAGAGGCAGATGCTAAATTGTTTGACATCGCCATCCCAGATATGACCACTATTGCTTGCAGTTATTTGTGAACGTCTTCCTTCTTCTCCTGGTCTCGGTTGTTTAAAGGTTCATAGCAGGCATAATAGTAAGTTTCTTTGCTGTCATCATCCTGTAGAAGAATGGTTACCACAGAATCAACCAACTAGCTTCCCAAGATCTTTCAACTACTGGTGTTCCTTTGTAACAGCAGAAGACAATGCCCAGGCAACAGATCGTTTATTAAGTAAATCAACACATACTTATAGATTTTCATGTACATATTATAGATTATTGTTAGCAGAAAAACACAGTCTTCTGATTGGTTGTCTCTCACAGAAAGTTAACCTTGCATCTCTTTGTGACTATTTCTTGAATGTCAGATCATCTATATGTTAACTGTATCCGCCTACGCAAGGCCTTTGTTCTCATTTTTCTCAAGACCAATATTGAGGACATCAACATTGACGTAATCTACTGTCCACCAATTTTGACTAACAGCCCACTCTCACCACACCTTGTCTTGGAATTCAGATTACCTGATTTCGTTAGAAAATAAATTTTTTCAGTTTCATTAGCGATTATGTTGTCTATATTTGGACGTCGATTTGCTGGTTTTATTTCCCTCTTTGCTGGGCTTAGAACCTAGCCTGTCTATATTATAGATATGAATTTATACAAGCCACACAACTTTAATTGTTTATCACATAAAAGATTTTGAAAATTGTATTTATCTACACAGTAAAATGAACCCCACAAAGCTTTTATATCATTCTAAGGTTGAATTTTAGTGTGTCTAAATATATTTACCCATGTTTTGTCAGCTGTGGTTTATGTTCAAGGTTCAAAGAAGGCTATGTACATATTTACGTCAGTTGAAAGTTGGTTTATTCAAATGTTTTTAGATATTCAGCTACGAAGTTGTAATGTTATGCATATATATATATATATATATATATATATATATTCATGCATATATACCTAAACTATGTAAACAGTTATTCAATCAGATAATTAAAATGCGCTTGATAATTTGACTTATCGAACAAATTTTATTTTTTATTTTTGCCCTGCGTATACACAATTTTGTAAAGATCTTGTTAAAGTGTGTAACCCTTATTACTGTGTCTTTTTGTAGCACAATACATGGTTTTATTTCCAGGCATAATATACATTGCAAAATGTATTCATAGCAGTTTATCTTAGATCTTATTGAAGTGTAAACAACACTTAAATTTGTAACCGCCTATTCGAACTAAATACGCTACTTTACTGCATGTTGTAAAGCTAAGATGAATTATGCGAACAGAAACTTCATATAAAGTAAAATTTAAATGCAAAGATTTTCTTTAAGGTCTCATAGTTCAAGAGAGACCAATAAGTCCTTACCGCTAAAGTCAGAAGTGGAAAAAAATGATCTGGTAAGACAAGTGTTTATAACACAAACCTTTGACGACATAGTTTCACTGCGTCGTCGTAGTGAAAGAAGTAAGAAGGTAAATTTCATTTCCCACAAATTATGAATACAGTTACTTTCAAAATACACTCTGCAGTTTGAGATCTTATTTTTTTCCAGTTTGTACTCAAACCAATTGTTAGCAGGAAAAACAACACGAACAATGCAATCCTTTATTCACACTAATTATCATTAATAAGATTATAGGTTTTCAGACCGTAGGTGTTACGAACTTCCTGGAATAATTTCTCTTGTTTTGATTTTCTTAACACGCTGGGATTAATTTAAATAATATATAATTATCATTAATGCCGTTAAAATGCTAATATTTGCTTTGAACCTTATTCATACAATTAATATCTTAATCCCGTATCCCCAGTGACTTGTTTCTCATTTTCAATCGGTTTGTAATATATACCCTGTACTTAGTTCCAGTATTCGTATAAAGCTTTTACCAGTCAAATGCTGGATCTTAATACAATTCGCATAACTATGTTCATCTTTATAATTTTGTAACTCTGCTGTAACATCAGTCTTCAATTGTTAGAAATTATAATGAAATGAAATGAATTCTGAATAATCGGCCGACAACAAGAACATTTTAAAACACGTTCCAAAGTTGAACACTGAACAAACAATTCTCTTCAACATTTTTATTCATTTTCGTGCATAAACACGTTGTAATCTCTACTTTTATGGTAGAACACGTTTGCCGAAGTTTTGGAGTGCGAATTTTCTGAGTTCCAACAAATTGAACATAGTTTCTCTGAATAGATTTAAGCTGTCACATCAAAATTTTCAAAATACCTCCTTAATTCATAAACATGTTTAGATTGTTTTAAAACACTATATTCTCATAAAATGATCCTTAGTTCTGTCTCTTCACCGTGGAACTTGGATAAAGTTTCTTTTTGTTCTGCAAATTTGTGAGAAAGAAAACTCAAAATGTAAATTTAAGTAAACGGGGTTTAATGACTTCTCTTAGACTAATATTCAGTTAGCGATTTTAATGAACAAAAGAGTATTCAGTTTAGCTTCTTTAGCGTTACGCAACAAATTAAAAGGTTCTTAATCTTTTCCCATAAAGTCAGAGCAGTATTAGTAAGTTCACCAACTTACTGAATTTTCTGCCACCAGTACTTTTTAATGAATCATCATTTGTTAAATTTTTTAATTTTTTGGAATTTTAGCAAGTATGAATGATCTCAAGTCACTAACTTTAGTGACCCGTAGGCTAAAATAACTTCAGTGAAAACCAATAGACTGGCCGAAGAAACAGCTACTGAAGACAGGACTTCAGGTGAACATAGAGAAGACGCAGGTGATGAAAATAAGCAACCGACAACAGCAACAATCACAGGCACCAGTCATAATCAATGGGATAGATTTGACAGAGTTTACTCCCTGCCTTCTCTCATCTGGACAGGAAGCACGGTTTCAAACACAGGCAGTCGGAACTGATGAAGATGTCCAAGTCAACCAGAACTGGAAAGGCAAGATACGCACCCCTTTATTAACCTGAAACCAGTTTGGAAATCTTCTGCACTCCACAGCACAAAGAACAAGATTTGGATTTTCAACACGAATAAGAAGTCAATTCTGCTATACGGGTCAGAAACTTGCACTGAGTGCCAGTCACGAAAAGCATTTCCACCAAGTTACAGACTTTTATCAACAGCTGCCTTCGCTGGCCCCATATTGAAGATCAGATGACCAGAAAGAATAAGCAACAAGAAAGTCTTTAGTGGAGCAAGCCAACTAAGAGCCTATTCCTCAACAAATATGTAGAAGAAAATGGCGATGGATCGGGCATACGTTGAGGTGGCTGTCGAATGACACCGAGCGCCGGGCCTTCGAGTGGGAGCTACAACAAAAGTCGTTGGTGTTAGGGTGACACGGAGGAGACCGTGTGGCGAGGAGGAGGAGGAAATGAGAGATTATGGGCAATCGTGGAGCTAGCTGAAGAGGGCAGCACCAAACACAATAAAGGGGAGGTGTGTTGTTGAAGCCACATGTTCAACTCGGAAACCAAAGGAACAATAGTAATACATATATACACTCTGTTTCTGAGATTGAATGTTTTGTTTTTTCTTTAGCGAAAATGTGACACTGTTACTCTGTTATCATTCTGGATTATACATTTATTTTTAAAACAGTAAAACATGTTCAGTAGATCACTATATCTAATGTATATCAATTTACCTTTTGAACTTGGCGAAAAAAATAAAGATATGTTACTGAACGTTAGAATTTTAAATGACTACTTTGGTCCAGCAAAACAATAAATTAATATTGCAGGCTCTGTTTAAATCTTCAAAATAAACACTACCTATAAAGACACCTGAAAAATGGAGTACACTTCGAGAATAGTTTCAGAGACCATTTCACTTTTCTTTTTTTATTCAGAAACTGGAATTCAGATAGATGCGTTTATTACAAACATTTATTGTCATCTGTTGTACATGTTTTTTTTTAGCTTTACATTTATATTCCCAGTAACTTTTTCAAAACCTGTTTAACGAAATGAATTCCAAATGTACAAATGTGGGACTTGATCATTTCACATTTACCTAATTAACAGCTGCTGACTAAAATAAGCAAAGTTCTTCATCAACTTTAGCACCTCGGACCATGTACATGGTCAGTGAGAGTTCTAACCACGTAACTGGTCAAATGAAAAATTTTCTTAGGAATCGACAGGATATGAGGCGACGGACAGAGGTTCTAAGGGAAACTGATGCGAGATATTCAATTCACTGCCTATCATAGTGCCGTCAATATTACAGGAATAATGGGACTGAATCGCATATGAAACTGAAATCGACACTATGATATTTAAACGGATATAGTTTTAGATCAGTTAGGTGAGACCACTTGTTAAATTCAGATAAGAATCCATTCATATAAAGACAGTCGAAAGCAGAAACTACTGGGATAGAAATAGCTAGACAGTCTGCGTATTTAACGAAGTTGGCTTTAGAAGAATACAGAAGGTCATGCAAAAATAAAGAAAAAATGGAGAGAGTACAGTGCATCGCAGCATACCAGTTACTGCTGGCAACGAGGTAGAGCGCTATCTGTTCAAAATAATTTGTTTTCTACCCGAAAATAAGAAAACAGCCAACCTGTGATCTAGAGCTCAGTGAGTGCTGAAATCAGCTTTCTCAGTGAAAGTGGCCTAGGGTCAAAAGCGACAGTGTAGTCCAAAACGTAGGCTCGAAAAAACTTTGCACCTTTATCTAGACTCAAAACAGTATTATGGTAGAGTACAATGGCATCATCCAAAGGGCTTCTGCTGCATTTGTAAGCAAACTATTTTGGGTCATTAAAGGATTTCGAAGAAGGTTTAAGAACATGCAAATTGAAGCATGATGGCTACTGGCCTAAACTTTTAGGAGATTGTCGCACTATACTCTAAGAAAGCTGCTTTTTCTAACTAATTAACAGGATGAAATGTATCACTTTTAATACTTCCCTAATATTTATTTTGTATTTGAATAGTTTTTTTTCGTATGGGACACTGTGTTAAATGATATGCAGGTGTGTGAGTATGCCAATCAAAATCTCCGCAAACAAAGTGTGTCTAAGAAACAATCCATGATTTAAAATAAACTTTGTATATGTAATCATTTTACAAACGTTAGAAAGTGTCCCACATTCGCTTCATCCAAGTACTGGCCTAGTTACACACATTTATTGGTTTAAATTAATGGCTACCTTCCAGTAGAAAAGCTGTATAGACTTATTGATGTTGACCAATTTAGTTTTCGATGATATCATAGTTTTTGGCCTTCTGTTTATAAATATTCCGGGAAAATACACTCAAATGTTTTATCAAATTTAATTGCTTTAAAGTGATTTGAAACGAATGAGGAAAATTTCCACAAACTCATCTGGATTTTTATGTTTAGTTAGTAATTCATCATTGATATAGAGGACTCATTCTGTTTGCGCCAAGGCCCATTGTTGGTTCATTTTTGTTACAATGCTTGTTCAATAAATACTAGAGTTAATGCACGCTAGACGAGAGAAGAAAAAAGTAATTAAAACTTACAGGAGCATAATATGATATGAATAAAATCAGGTTCAGGCTTCTCAGTATTTTATTGTAGAAATGGAGTTTAAATGAGCATTTATTGAGTGCATATGTCAAGTTGACTCTTGTTGATCTTCATGGCTAAAACTAAGCACATGGGATGAATTTTAGTGGATCACTACGTACTATTTATGAAGCGAAAGTCTTCACCGTATCATACTTAGTTTTAAATTCTCATCAGATATGCTTTTCCCAGCTAAATCGGTACGTATTCACGAACACCCAAATATTTATTCCTGTCAGTACAGTCCACATAGAATTCCTTTTAGGAAAACCTTATTATTTCCTTGACGTTTATTTGACATTTCGAATCTTCACCGTATAACACAGATTTCAGCCAGATGTAACATCTTTAATTGATGATCTCAACAATTTTTTTTATCTCAGATTTTACAACTAGAAATTTAATGTCACTTTGGATTCTAACAAGTTATGCTCAGAAACATAATAAAAAATAAGATGGACGGTACCGGAAGTGTTAAACAATTTTATTGTAGAGCATGAATTTACATGCCTTGCCAGCACAAATTCGGAATTAAACCCATATTTTTTTTCCAAAATTTATGTTGTGGCTTTACAACGTAAATCATAGGGAGTGTATACAAAAAAAAGAAGTGCAGTTCAGAGGTTTCAGTTAAATGTTGAAATTTACAAACAAGCAGATGGAGTTTGTAGTTAATTGTACTGTCTCATATTTGCAAACTTTGAGTTGAGAAAATAAAATGACAGATTATGATATATCAGGTAGAATCCATGACTATCAAAATTTCATTTGGGCTTTGCTGAAGGCTAATAAACTGAAGCATTTTTAAGTGAGAAACGGGAACTTAGAACAGCATATGCTCTGTAAATGTGTCGAGAAAAAATGCATAAATAAGTGAATTCTTATTGGCAACTGTTAGTCTGACTAGAAACAGCCTAAATTATATCACAGTCAGTAGACTAGGAACGCCATACTGAAAAGTTCATCCCTCGCCCTCATACAACAAATAAGTTAATCACCAAACAATTCACACTTGGATTTCTCTTCATAGTTCAAACAGTCAGTAAAATTAAGACACACAGTTGTACGCTTCCTGTCTTCCCATGGTCGTAGGGGTATTAGCTAGCACACAGAAATTGATTTATCAAATTTAGACTTGCTACTTTTTAAAACAATTAGTCCATTTGATAAATTTGAATAAGACATATAAAAGACAAATTTCGCGAGATGATATCATTTCGCGGTTTCTTTAGAACTGTTTTACAACTAAAATGGTTTTTCAAGTATTGGTTCTCTAACTGATGTCAGCTCATGATTAAATCCTCCATGCAACTAACATGGTTAACGATAATAAAATAGAAAGCATGACAATTACTCAAGTTATATAAAACAAAAGTACATACTAATCATCAATCATATTTAAATAGGTCAAGTAGTCCGTGGTA
Source organism: Trichobilharzia regenti (assembly GCA_944472135.2). Lineage (NCBI taxonomy): Eukaryota > Metazoa > Platyhelminthes > Trematoda > Strigeidida > Schistosomatidae > Trichobilharzia > Trichobilharzia regenti. The sequence continues at coordinate 87,113,948 of OX235270.1, read as the reverse complement.
GGTGAAGGTTGAACTGTACTGTTATTTGTACACATAGTTTAGGATGTATGTGATTAATCCAAAGTGCTTCCTTCACGTTCAACAATCTTCTCATCGTCCCACAATTCAACATTGCACTTTATTCTTTTCTGTTCATTATCTATGGTACAAAATTTATTATAGTTTTTGTTGGTATTGTCACCCATCACGTAATTCTTTTCATTCAGTTATCTATGGCTCATATCCATTTCAATTTATAACTTAGAAATATACCTTTAGTTGTAAATTACGAATTACTTCAGTTGTGGTGCATGCTACTGACAATAATTTTTAAGTAGTACATTGTTTATAATGTTATCTCCAACTATCTTGTATAGTGGAGTGATGGATTAAATTGAAAAGAATGGAAATTGAAAATTCTCATGAGACAGCATAGAAGGCATAAAAGCAAGACAACAGAAGCAGAATACAAAGAACTTGAACAAATGAAAATTTCAATATAAGGTTTCTGTACTTTATATATATATACCAAATAAACAGTTTTGCTAACAAATATTACTGCGTTATGCTGCTGCAGTTTATATTTTGGAAAATAATCAAATCTATAAAAAAAGACACATCCACGACCTGTATGCATTAACCTAGAACACTAGGATGGCATTTTTCTGTAGATTTCAGTATACCAGACACAGATCATGGTATGAAGTACACTTACATCTTCTGATTCTAACTGCGCTGTACATTACGTCAATTCGTCAAATTGTATCGTTTCTTTTTAAAGTGGTGAAATCCATTTTAATCACCTCATATCTTACACATTTGATTTGACCCACATTTCTGTCTCATGTCTCATTGTTTCCCATGATCAACTTTCCAATACATTTAAGGAAAACAATATTCAAAAACTTTTCCCCTAGATGCAAAGTTAAGAACAGTGAGAAAGTTTTCGGAGTCAGATTTACTGAATTTAATAATTCTAGTTAGGACTGTCAGATTTGTACTCTACGCAAGTGGTTTTATAAACCATTATTGAATTATGATTCACTGATGTAAATATATGTAGAATTATAACACTAAACTAGACCTGGCAGCACATTGCGGATGATATGATCTCCTATATACATTAGAGCAACCTATAGTCATGTGTCTATTTGACTTGAGCTCGTCGTTTAATAGTGTACCTCTCAAAGAAACTATCTGTTTCTATATTCAACTACCTATGAGTTCACCCACTCCCCTGTAGCAAGGTACATCAACCGTAGCTAAAGATTCCTTCCACACGAATACGGGAACAGATCTAAGCATGGTTTTACAGTGAAAAAAGGAGGGATGTAAGAGGCCTTATTCTAGAACACTTAATTGACTTCCGTCACTCAGCCAACACTAACAGTGTGATTCAAGCACACCTATAGCGTTTTTTTTAGTTCCAAACTTCTAAAGATACCAGAGGTCTTGGCTATTCATGAATTGAAGTCACATCTGTGTGTATAAAAGTATGCACAGTCCTCAATTCTAACTTTGCCTTAGAACAGAAGGAAGGGATAATAACATTTATTTACTGGTTTTCCGTCTTATTTAATGTGTATGTTTTCCCTATGGATTCGATTGTTAATATTTTCATCCAGTATTATTTCACTGGCTATTTAAACTCAGTATATTTTTTGCAATGTAACACTTCATCTCATCAAACTTATCACCTTGTTACATAAATTTTTCATTTGCCAACTGATTCTATTAATTTCACCAGTTCAGCATATTCCGTGAAACATTTAATATATTTTATAATCTGTCTGGTTGCTTGACATTGAATTATGACTATAATCAAAAATGTTTTGTAGCAGTTCAAGTGATTATTATTAGCATTCACACCTTTTGACTAACTCATGTACATATGCACGACTGCACAGCTTGATAATGAATTCGTTGAAACGAGTCTCCACTAAATATACCTTGTTTTCAGTATACAGCTTGGTTATTTTTTGTAACATTTTAACGAAGCTTACTTTAAACTTTTATCCCTGCTTGCTTTATGAGCAGGTTGGTTCCCTGAAAATAAGTATTGCCGATAATGTAACAATACAAATAAATGTTATAAAACAGTTGGCTAATCTGTAAATAACCTAATGTTACACGTATGCAATACAAACAAATACATATATTTTTTCTGTGTTGTTCACCCGCTGTTACGATCACCTGAAGAATTCAAATCATATCAGGTCACACTTTTAACTAAAACTAAGTTGATTTTGGATAAAATTGTGCATCTAATAAAGATGATAAGTACTGTTCCTTTAGGGAAAAGACAGTTTTGAATTACATGAGGCTCAAGTTGAAAAAGAAAAACGGATGACTTTTATTGGCAACATAATAATTGGTTAATTGTATTTGTTCTAGGCGGCATGTGACAATATTTCTGCATGCAAATTCAATATTCATGTTGACATCTATTTACCTCAAAATTTCTTTTTAAGTGTATCAGAATCATTTTGTAGAGATCCACACTCTTCCAGCCTCATCGCAGCTAGTTCGACTTATGTGCATCGGTGGCACAGCGGTTACGACTCTCACCGATCCCCTGCCAACGCACACTTGATATCAATGGTCGGCCCGCGAAATTCGGGCTACTGATATCACATGCTAAAAATTCCATACTTCTACCAAAAGTACTGTGTGGAATCAAACTATAATCAAAAATCAACAATTAAAAGAAAAATTAAAAGTGTACAAGAAATTATTTATTAATTATTCCTCTGTTGAGACAATAATTTTATTTAAAATGTCAGAATTTTTTCTGTAATACAATTCAGAATTGGACGATGAAATTAAAATGACGTAAAACTTACAAAATCATAAATTTCAGATTACTTCATAAATTTTCACATTTCTTTCAATGTTTGTTGGCCATCCAAATTTGCAGCACTTTTTTCCTCTGCCTATGTATCACACAACATTTTACGCTTCAAGTAGGAATTGTATCAACATATTGTATGCATTTATTATAATTCTCCTTTTATTCATTTTGACGTTTATTTCAAAATGCAAATAATTTCCTTTCCCAAATATGATCTTAATGTGTGCTACGGTTCTGTAGATTTCTTTCATGTCCTCAGTTCTTGTTTTATTCAAATAATGACATGCTGATGTTATTGTAATAAACAAATTGTTTATTTGAGAGAGATACTTTTCTAGATTGCATTTATGAGTATATTACTAATATGATGCCACACAAGTATTTATTTCACAAGATTTATTAACTCAAAAATAAGTAGCACCAATATTTCGCACAACAGTCCTGTTATTTATTTCTTATTTGAATGGAAGAGTTAAATAATCTGTTTCACGAAATTAAGCAGTTCAGTAAAGTTAAAATTAGGCTATAAAACCTTAAAAATGATAGGAAACACCTTTCGTCAACCAGTAAACAATCATAATGTTTGATGGTGCATGAAGTGCACATATCATCCGTTTATGAGGTGTGAGACAAAAATTGTGTTTAGAAATGAATTAAGTCATATTACCTATTTCTAAGGCACCGTTAAAAAAAGTCTACGTCACAAAACGTTTAATCTCAAACAATCAAATCTTCAAAATATTCGAGAAATGAAATAAGAAATGGGGTTATTTCAAATCAGTAAACACTTAATGAAGAGTTAACCGGTGTATCTTTATTCTAAAACTAATCATGTTGTAAATCAACAGCTGTAAATATAACAGTTTAATTAATCTGAAACAATGAGTTCACCTTATGAATTTTGTTCAAACCATTGGAAAAGACTATTCATCCGTAATTTATTTGCTTAAATACATTTTACCGTTGAGACAAATTACGTAAAAATTATAATAAATAAGCTCATTTCGAGCTGAAGTTGTAGTAGATGCATTTATTAGTTCAATTAGCATTCCAAAAACGCGAAACAAACAACACGAAAATTAAATTCATATATTTAAATGACCTGGCTTAACTCTGTTTTATAATATTCATTTAAGACATATGAAAAATATTTTCGAAAGTCAGTTTATTCATTTTCATCTTTCGCAGGAAGCTTTTTAAATTACAGATTGATATCACGCCTATAATTCGCGTTCATTTAAAGTACACTAGTGTCAAAATTATCAGTCCATACAACTGATTTTTAGTTAATTTTACTCCTTATGAAAAAGTCAGATAATAATCATATAGTAGGCCTTTATGCTGTTCGATGTGCCGAAGAACATACTTGTGGAGGAAATACAAATTGTTCATTATATCAACTGTTAAAACGCTGTTGTAGTTCAATAAAAAAAATTATAGAAGCGTTAAGAGTAGAGAGACCCAGATTTAAGTTTATACAAGAGTAAGCAAACATTTCATCCACCGAATGACCATAATGTAATTTTCAAAAGAATGGATACTGAACAAAGAGTAATCTTTTCGATAAATTCATCATCAGGCTCTACAGTCATATATACATCATAGTGAATGAATGGGTTAGTGTTATGAATGACATTAATGTTTAAATAACATCAAATCAGTAATATTAATAGATTACAGCTGAATCGCACCAACATGAAATAAGGTGAATGTGAGAAGAATTAGGAAGGATAGTATTACAGATTCATGAGTTTATAGTTTCTACAGAAGGCCAGGGCAATAGTAGGGGCTGGACTTGCTTCTTTTGAATACAGAGCTCTGGTTGTTTGAGGCGGATCGCAATAGCCTCTGATGTTTAGAGCCTGCGGTGCTTCGATGTTTTTGGCAATTTATTTGGCACCCGGTATAATATAGAGAAGGATTCATCTACGTTGGCTTTGTGGCCGGTTTGCACCAGATGTCACAATATCAGATATATGTTTAAAATAACGCTCAGTAGTTCTCAATTTGTGCGCCGGTGGTATAGTGGTTAGGATGCTCGCCGACCATGCACATAGTCCGGGGTTCCATCCCCGGTCGACTCACTCCTTTACTTCGCTAAGCCAGAAATAATCCTGGTAAAGGGGAAAGGTTGGGCATGAGTCTAGCAACCCCATCCTGTAAAAATAAAATAATGTTACAGAAACTTCAAGCCACTAGCTTGAGGCCCTATGTTCCACTGGGGAACGTGAAGTAAATAAAGTGCTCAATTTTGAATTCAAAATTTGCAAATTAGTTATCAGTTTGCAATGAACGCAGTTCTAGGGATGACATTTCACCGTGGTTTCATATACATTTGTTTATTAGATAATTCACACACATAATCATATCACTTATGAACATTAAATTGCGTTAGAAACGTCATCCAGTAAATAATACTGTTTCACTGTATGATATATCTCATAAACAAAAAATAATGTGGAATTACATACAACCACAGTGCCCAAGTTTTACACATATATATCACATTTTTCAGATAGTCTCCGTCTTCTAATAACGCCATCAAAAAAAAACATATTTCACCACGGTTTCTTTTGGAAACCGAAACATTCAGATCACATACATTAGTTAATGTTCTGCTCGATTTTTCGATCACATATACTATGCATAAATGTTAAATTTATTAAGAAAATAAACGCGATAGTTTTATTGACAAAATTTGTGTCAAAGTAGACAAAAGTGATCAGGAGAACAAGTGCGCCTAAGATCACTTGCTTAGATATTTAGGTAAAATCGCAGTCTGAATATTTTCACCAACGCGCAACAGATTTAATGTTTGTAATTGATAACATATATATATATATATCATTATAAATCACGTTTTGTTTATTTTAATAACTTTTACTATTGTTCTAAGTACTAATCAGCTGACAGTATACGGCGTGTTAATATACACTTCAAATACTTTGGAATACTTGTGTTCGAAATCTGGTACATTTTAAATTGTATGCATTAGAATAATCCAGCAAAATACCGGATACTGTTAGCCCTCAATTCTTATAAACCTTTTGATTGTTTTGGTAAATGTAGCCGAAAATCTAATAATAAACAACATTGATGAAGTGACCTCAACACTGTTATATATATATATATATATATATATATATATATATATAATTTTTGAAAGCTTTAGTATTTATCGATAATTTCACTTACTTTGAAGCATTATTGAACCAATCTCTCTTGCCTAAATTTGCGATCAAGTTAATTATCTCATAACATTACGTTCAACTAGAATATTTTCTATTTTTATCGTATGAAAAGAAGCATTGCTTCAAAACGAATATTAGAAATCAGTATTTTTGTTTCAAACATTGTCGGCACTAGAGAAATTTATGTTTTTCTTGTTATACAACATTTGCTGAGTAATTAGATAGCTTAGTGGCCTTTATGAATAAGAATTTTTTTAAAAACTTACAACCTTGAGGAGAACTTTATTGACTTGCCTTTAATTCTGCTATGAATACAGGAGTTCAATAATGTTAGTTGGCTTTGTTTTAATGGATTAATCATAATTGTTTCACTAATGACAAAAACATCTACAATGAGTATTTCTCCAAAACCTTTTTTCACACACACCTTTTATTATGAACTATCTTTGAAGTGAAACAACATTTACGAGTAATTCTACATCTAAGGCTTACTTTTTATACTGAGTGAAATGTTTCTATACGCAATTGGGGAATTCTAAATTTTAGTAAAATAGCTGAGTCTCTCCAGTTTATCACTTACAAGTAACTTGGTTTATTGATTCATCATGCTCTTTAGTTATTCCACGCAGTCCTAAACAAATATTGGATGTTGTTTATTTACTACATGTCTTAATGTCTGGTAGTGACCAATGTACAAGGTATTTAACACGATGTAGATACCGTGGCAAGGAGATGAAACTGGTAAACTAAGTTACTAGGTATTAATGCAAACCTGTTCTGCATTATATGGAGGAGATTCTCGGTACATTAAATAGATGCCAATCTTACAAGCATTTATGGGGTGATGGTAAAAATGAATCACATTGGAAACTATTCACCTAGCAGTTATCATTACCGAGATGCTAAACATTTCACTACTTAGTAATTATTCGTTACTTACAGGTTGTGCTTCTATCAGTAATGTAGCTCCTGTTTATCTGAACAGCATAAAATTGAAACGGCATTTTTCATCTTTTCATTTTCTACTTTATTGTATTCACCTTTGGTTACTTGTTTTACTTTCATAATCATCCTTTTATGTCCTTTACTATATTATTTTGATGAAAAAGAATCATCTTTGCTGAAAATATAAAGCAGCCAAGTGATATGACACAATTTTTTCAAAAGAACCTTTGAAATAAACAACCGTTTTGTATTTGAAGGTGGAATATCAGTTTTACTGCAATATGACATCTGTTCAAGTAAATGAGTACTCTGGGAGGAATTTTAGATATCCTTTAGTTCAAAGCGGTACACTATAGTATTATGCGGGTCCGATATAAAAATCCAAAAAGACGAAGAAAACAAACAGACAATAATAACACAAAAAGCAAATCAAATGACATTATCAGGCATTAGTGAATACTAGCGGAAATATAAAGATAACCCCGTAATTTTGAAGCACACCAGTTATTTAAGACAGTATCATACCACAGTTTGAAATTAATATGGTTTACAACGTTTTAAATGCTGAAACTTTTAGGAAAGAAACGGAAGTGTTCGCATAGAAAAATAATTAATAGGATTGTGAAATATGGCAAAATAATGAAAAACATTGTGAGCAAAATAGCTGGTGAAGAATATAGCCCAATGTACACAGGAATTTGGGTGTAATTTTGAAAAAGTATATCCAAACTCATTTTGTTCATATTAAGTGTGCATAGAAAAAGTAAGTGATAAAAATATGCCAAGGAATTTTATCAGTCGATAAAATGTTTTATTCATTGGGCCAGTATTATGCCTCAGTCTCAATGCTGATGACCTACTAACTGCCGAAGAATTTATTGATTGTTTTGCGATTGTTTCAGGTTTCTCCATAGGCTTTGATTTTCTTCCCTCATATAAGCCATCACCTTCAGATAAGAGAAAAAGAAAAAACAGCTCTAAAGAAAAATAGGTTCTACATATACATATATATATATATATATGAGCAGCTCAAATCTTTGTGGAACAGTGAACATTCTATTACCTCCCTTTTCCGATGTAGGGTTAAGTAGAAAACGAGTTAAAGTTTTCAGTACAAAATACAGTGTCAATCCATACTGTTTTCGGCTTTTGTTTCTAGCCAAATAGGGAGGTGTTGACTTAGTGGTCAGGGTCCTAAACACCCTAAGACTCATTATCTGGAAACTATTGATGATATGCTTCAAAATCTTCCTCATTATCGCAAATGCATCCACTGTTCATAAACTCTCAGTTTCCTTAAATTCTCATTATTTGTCAAAAATATTATTTATTCCTTATATTTTCGTCTACTTCTTTGAGTTTTATTTTCCTTATCTGTCGTTATCTTTGTATTTGTGCAGTGCTACACTTTCTTGAAACGTTCTACGTTGGAAATTTAGTTCGTTTAATTGCAGATTCTTCAAGAAGCACAATACAAATGTCCCGGGCATAAGTTTAGTATATCAAATCAACGTAATTTATAGTAGACAAATTTGTTATACAATTCATGCCATCACTGTCGATTAAATTTGACGATATTTTAAGCCATATAAGATTTCGATAAGCCACTTCAAAATACACTCTAAACACACACATTGAGGATTTTTTAAAGTTTCGCTTCAAGATTATTATTATTACTATTTCCTTTAACTCCCAGAGGGACATAGGGCTTCAGCTACACGTCTCCCTTGCATTCGGTTCCCTGCTAAAGTTTTCACCTGGCTCCAGGTCTACCCACATGTTTTCATCTCCTCTTCACATGACCTCCTCCAAGTCACTCTCGGAAGACCTACTCACCGCCTCCCTTTCGGGTTCCACTCGAGCGATGGCTTGTCTAGTGATGTCACTTGATGGTTTCTTCAGTTTATGGCCAATCCATCTCAATTTATTCCTGCTTATTGGTTACACAGTCGGTTTCTGGTTAGTATACTCCCAGAGATCCCTGTTGCTGATTTCTCCTGGCCATCTAATCTTGAGTATTAAGCGAGGATAGTTGTTGACGAAGGTTTGTAGTTTGTGTGAGATGCTCTTTACGACGCGCAATGCAAGTCTCTGATCCGTATGTTAAGTAGCACTAACTTCACATTGGAGTTGAAAATCCGGATCTTTTTCTTCATGCTGAGTGCCGTTGACCTCCACACAGACTTGAGAGTAATGAAAGCTTGTCCTGATTTTCCGATTCTTGCTTTGATATCCTCGTCGGTTTCGCTTGTAGTTGAAACGATGCTTCTCAACTTCACAACAAACAGAGAAGTCTTTCTTAAAGTCATATGGATACATATCACATTGCCTAGATGGAATAACATGATAAATAATATCTGGGTAGATGCAAGGTTTTAGGCTAGGAGTAAAAATTAAACAATTGCAGTGTGAAACTCCACCAAGCCACTGTCGTTCTCGGCGATCAGTGTTACCTGAAGTCAGATTAATTTGAGGCCATCCAATCATCACTCTCGTGCATATATATATATATATATATATATATATTCTAGCAGCTCCGCATCGGCACACTGTGAATATTTTGTAAGAACGCAAAAGTTTAAAATTTGATTATTGATAAAACGACCATTCGAAAATTGTTTCCTAAACTTGTACTTCAGAACAAGCATTTATTTTTCTTCATATCTATTTTACTAATCAACTAATAACAATTTTAACGTCAAATAATCATGGATAATTATACTAGTTTATAAGTGTCTAGTTAAAATTCTGTAAAATATAAATAATTTCTTAATATTAAAGGTTAACAAGTCTAGCTGTGTTTGATTAGTTTCATAAGTACAAAAATACTTCTCTATACATGCACATAATATTAATCAACTTCTATTTGCTTCTTTGCCATTGAAATATGAGTGAAAACTGTCAGTTTACATTTTATGATAACTCTTGAGGTAATTGATACTTGAGGTAATATACATTACAGGTTACACATAATATCCTGTAGCTTTACACCTTAACCACATTTCTGATCCAGTAGTATCAATGTAGGAAAAGGTGAATGAACAAAAAAGTGTATTACTACTAATCTCATACTTTCAAATGAATGTTTTGCATAATTTGTAGGATAACTATATCAGTAAATTTGTTCCTTTACAAATTTACAACAGTCTGAGAACCATTGGAAACTGTAGAACTCTGAAAAGCAGTTTTTTCTCTGTTAAGACTCTACAGTGATGTCTACTGGCGATACCACCAGGAGATTAACTTTACTATTCATAGCTTTTTAGTTTTCAACCATCAGTTTTTAAACCTGTTCACTTAAACCATTGTGCCTACGACATTTAATAAAATAAGTAACTTACTATCCTTACTGTCAGATTCCTGAAAAATAAGTATGCATGCAGTTGTATACTTTTTTCCCGCAGCTTCCTGTACAAAAGGATTTTGTGTTTGATATTTTCTGTTGTGTTAACGTAATATTATTATCTTTATTGTATCATTAGATGAAATCAGGAACAACAACAATGCTTTCCATGTAAATAAAATCCATTTACAAGGCCATCTCAATACAGTTGCGTAGTCGAAATGGCATTTTATTTTGAATTAGGTCCAGTCTTACAAGTAGTGTAAATTAAGTTCACTAAGATATTCGAAAACTTATCTGAATCATTTTTTAAATTAATTTAGTTGATATATTCGAAAATGTGTTTCATTATTCCTTTTAATGTATTTTGTCCCAGTAACTGATCTCTTGTAGACTTAATATTACCTGGAAACATTTTCGAAATGTTTCTGCCTTGAAGTACTTAGCTGCTTCTAAGTATCATAAGAGCTACTGCTTATAAACGTTTGGTGATTTCAACTGAAAACTAAGTCTTAAAAAGTTACTTCAGTTTCAAAAATTATCACAACCTTTTCCATCATCCCAAATGATTATAAAACACCGTGTTTCTAATCACATTACAAAGTACCAATCGTATCTCCAAGTGACTATTTCACCTGCAGTCATCCGAAGGTTACTGATACAAAATGTAAGTTAATGGTAATTACAAGTTAGAAAAAAGCCACTTAACTGTGATTACCATCTATCAATTGATACTGCAAACACAAAAGATTGAATAAAGTATCAGATTGTAACTCTTCCAGATTTGTAATCTTCTCAGTCTTAACTCTTATCAACTTCAGTGAAAACAGGAATTTCCTCACTTAGATATGCTCACTTACTTGCAAAATACTACACCACAGTTTATGTATATGCTATCTTAAATTAGAAGTGGAAGTCCTATTCTCCTATAAAAGTAAAACATTCTGAATCCCACTATTCCAAAGTCAACACGTACCATTCAGTCCTTCAAGCAGTTTAAGTGATTGTTTTTGAGAATCATTTTTTCGAAACAAATTGTACTGTATGTTGTTAGCGTCATTGTCTATAGGACTGTCAGAGAAATTCAACTCACAATCTTCATCATCAGCGAAACATCCCTGAACTACAATATTGTCTGGCAGAGATTCCGAAGCGCTGTCATCTGATGTGTGATCAACATTAGCAATAACTTTTGGTTCCTGTGATCCTGCGATGAACTGTTCTACTCTTGGTATTTCCAAATCAGTAGTTGAGAATTGAGGATGCAGACCACTGGATTCTTCATCAAACTGATTTTTAATTTCAGAATAGTTCAGTTCGATGTCTATACTAGGTGATACAGAACGATTCCTTGGATTTACCTGTAAAGGCAAAGTAACGAAACTGCGCTTATTTAAGTGTAGGTGAAATTAAATATCAAACTGCAGAGAACCTCCATGTAATCTTTAAATAACTGCAGTACTTTACTTGCATAAAAATGGAGGTAATACTTTCCGAATAATATGTTATATACATGACATGTTGTAAACTAATTTCCATTTTTTTTGTTTTAAAAAACTAAGAATTTGTTTTTTAAATGATTTCAGATGCATCAATTACTACCCATGCTTAGTGCATTCACGTGCAATCCTTCCTAATTCTTGCAAGTTGTTTCAATTTATACTTGGAAATGCCCGAAAACAAGAGAAATCTTTTAACCAGTTTAATTATACTTATGTGATAACAGAAATTATCACATCTTAAAAAATTCGATTTTTGTGTCCATTCATTCGATTCTGAAAAAGAACAATTCTTTTTTAATGTACCCTGGTGAATATAAGCTTCTTCTTTGTGTACCCCTAGTTCACTTTAAACTTAAAAATTCTTAAACCACCTTTTTGGATTCTATTTTTCTATGTATGTAACAAGCCTGTCAACAAATGCAGTCATTTATATGTTGAAAAATATATCTGCTAGTTTTGATATGGAGCGAACCATATGTGTTGGGTTCGACTCCTATTCAAAGCAGCTGGTTTCCCCTATGAATTTAGACAAAAAAGAAGGCGTAATTTATATGACGCATACAGTGTATTTGCGTAACGCATTTCTGTTCACACTTGTCACACATTCGCATAAAACTGAACAGGATATAAAGGGGCAAACAAGAAATAGTACTGGTCGAAATGTCTGTGAAGAGGTCAAAATCACATATAAGAGGAAAATAAAAGGGGATATTATTCTGCAAATAATGCTTGGTTTCCAAATTAGATTAATGACGAAAGTTCAAAGTAATATCAGTGAACACAAGCCATCCAATATCAATGAAGTTTAGGACGTATTAAACTTTCCCGTTTTACGATAATCGCCACACTTTGGTCACTAAACCAAAGTGAACCCTGTTGAATTCGCTGTGTAGCCAAGCTCAGTTTTATAGAGAAACAGAAATTTATATTTTACCACAAACCCTCACAGCATTTGAAAGATATTGTCACATTTTATTCAAAAATTTACATTTACTGTCATATGTAAATAGAAAGGGTCTATCGATCTCAGCAGGTTAGGGCTAAAACAACACATTACCGAATGGCTTGAAAAACATATTAAATGACCTAACTCAACTACTCAAAGTCATCTGTTGCAAAGCGCATCACACGAACAAGTCATAAAGTTCCTTTCGACGCCGTTTCGAAATACTAACACTTTAAATCATCGAGGTCACAGTCATAAAAATACTTAAATGTGTTTTATGCTTTCAAAATTCAATTGTTATTACACTGAAGTTTTATTTGTAAGCCAATTTTAAAGCTCTGAGTTATCTGCATAACAAAATATTTCCCTTTTTCCTTCATATCTTATCAGTGATTCTGACCTCTTAATAGACTTTTCATCCTATAGTGATTCAGTTTTGAAATGTTTGAGTTTATCACAATCAGATTTTTATTTCACCTTTAGTCATCCCCCAGTACACCAAAAACTTACCAATCTAAGGTTATTTTACATAGTCTGACTATTTTTACACCCTGTTCAAATTTACAGGCATATGTGTAATCAGATCGTCTGAAGCGTCTTGCGTACATACATGTCAGATTAATTATCTTCTGATTGCTATTCACTATTAAGTGTGCAACCAAGACCCCACTGAAAACAATATCAAGATATTTTATTGTGAAAATTAAACATTTAAGAGGTAAAATACCTTGTGAAAAAGGTTGTCCGTAGAGGGTTGTTTCCTTCCGGTATTTCTTTCTTGGGACGTCTGTAATCTTATTTCACCACCAGTTACCTTCACTTCTGGATTATTCAATTGACCATTTATAGTAAATTCTGGGACTTTTTTTGTATACCTTTTAATAATTTAAAGTGTGCAATGGACAACCATCAATTCCTATAATCATAATAATACTAATGACATATTCCTTACGAGAAAACAGAATCCTTTTTGAAAGAAACTATTGATAAACATCTTACAAAACAATGGTGCTGGGAAAAACAAATCAAAATTCAAAGTGAGTAGTCCACAGTAAACATTTTAAATCACAAATGTGTAAATAAAACTGAGAGGCATATTTCTTAAAAAGTTCTTCCAAATTCACTTAAATTAATATGACCCGTTGAACAAGAGGTGGCTGTCGTGGTCCGAGTGGTCTAGTGGATAACGCTTTGACGTTTGAAACTATGGGCACTGGGTTCGAGCCTCGGTGGGAACATCATCACTCACTTCGGAATGCAGGCACATCCAGCTGACGACTCCCAAATAGGACGAAATGCGAATCTTCGATTCCACTGCCAGTCACCATCCACCACCAGCCACCAATTAAATACTAACTAAATGCCCAGACATCGTCGAAGCATCTGCACAAGAAGCCGACATGTCAACCAGAGACTGAGGACTTCGGTCCAATCAATCGACGGAAAAATTTCAAATTCAATTAAATTTTCTTCTTTGGTTCACAATTCGAAGAAGCAGAAACAATTATTTAATTAGATAAGTGAGATTGTATTCACCAATGTATCGGAATCAATACAAGTCACTTTAAAAGAAACATTACGATTCATAAATGACATTAAGAAAGAAGACCTAACAGCAAGGAAACTTTTCCATTCAATAAATGGTTTCCTACAGTTTACATAGTCGTATTTATATTTTGTATAGAATTTATGAAACCCGTCAAATAATTGTCACCGTGTACTAGAAAATGTATCATATAATGTGAGATGTGGTCTAGAAGGTAAATACTATATGAAGAACAGAAAACGAAAGTTTCAATTGTGTAGTAGGTGTGACACATCGAACTAATCAGTCTGAGTGGACAAAGTGGACAAAAACTAGTGGAAATACAGAAAAGTATTAGTATGAAATCTGTATAAATGCAGTGTTATCAATAAAAAATTATTACTTTTATAAAGTAATGGTAATAACAGGAGTAGACTAGGAAATCAAGCAAAAAAATGAAAAGCGGTTGCGGCGAGAACGGTGTTCTGGTCGTGTTAGAGCAAGTGGGTGTATGAAATGGTCTTCATTAGCCTCGTGAATATTCTAACTTTGGAATTCATTCAGTTGCAGCACACATTTGCTCAGCTTTACTAAACTGCTATTCCTGTAATTTTTGCCGCATATGCAGAGCTTTCAATATCTTTTCATATCTCATGATGTTGAAAAACCTCATAATTCAATTTGTTTGTTTTATCCTAATGAAGAAAGGTCTGAACTTATCTCAGACTAATGCAGTGATTGTTATTGTCGTTTTCATTAATGTTTTGTGAACAAAATTTAGTAGTTTTCTTGCAAGATAAATTAATTTAGTGAAATGATTGATGGCTGATGCACTTATTTGGTAAGATTCCACTTAAATAATACTAGTATACAGTTCCACATATTATCCTTACATTTACTGGTGGATCCATTTTATGGTAAATAATAAGGTCGCATTTACGTTCAGAAAATATACAGTCAACATTAGGTCACTAAATAATATAAACAACAGTTGTTTTGTATAAACACCAAAGTAATAAAAATTTAGGGACAACAAATTATCGAATGGTTCAACCAGCGTTTATTGTCAGCTTAATGCTGAATAACTGATAGTTTTAAATAACTATATTACCCTTTTTAGCTAATAAAAACTTTAGATGTCATTGTATTTCATTTTAATTCAAAAAATATGGTGTCAAAATAACTACTAGCATTTCGTACAGGTCTCTTAAAAACTACTGAAAGAAGAGATTGAACTTCTTTTTGTTCAGATATTTACATCAACGTATACTGTTGATAAATGTTTTGGTAGAAGGTATTCATCATGTAGGTGATAAAGAGGAATCACACTTGTCACACAGCTGATCTAACCAACATAAGTTATTTGACCCTTGAGTTCTTCCTGCTTATAATTATTTTAATGCACAAAACTGATTTACGCTTCCCGAAATATTTCACATTAGCAATCAGTAGCAACCTATAGAGACCCTGCTTCACTGGAACACGTAAAGTAGGTTTTCCTTACATTAGAAAAACTAAACATTTTCAGTAGAATAAGCAGTAAATACCCTCCAATGGTAGAACAAAAACTGAATCTCTTTGGATCGGAGCACTTTGTTTTAAAAATTAACTATAATGTGTTGTAATTTCTTCTAAACATACAAAGTGGTTTTAGAATCTATTTACTCACATTTAATCAAGAAGTAGGCATCATTCGGTTAAGAAGTATTACTTCGTGTGGATAGTACTCCGTAACTTACTACAGGAACTGATGTAAGAATATACTGAACTGGTGGCATCTTACTGTAGTATACTTTACAATTAATACTTCTTTAAAGAATTCGTTATTTTAGCTATTTAACCAAAATTGAGAAAAAGTAGCTGTTTATTGTAGTACATCTCTAAAAAATGTAAGCAAATCAGTAAAAACCAAGCTTTTATGATGTTTACACAATAGACTGCTTATTTGATTTACTACATGTCGGTAGTATTATTTTGTCAACAGCACTTACAGCAAAAAATGTCGATCACACTCACGTCAACATTCAAATTTTGGAATTCGTGATTACATTACTAATGTTAAAGACAATTGATTTTCTCTCAAATTTCATCTGGAAAATAGTGCTGTTCACCAATATTTCTTAATAATTGATTAAAATGTAACTGTGCTCAATCATGAGTTCTGGTTTCAGTTCCAAATCAAGAAGAAAACAGTCTGTGAAACGGTATTCGAGTATCACTGTCCATGATTTCAGCATACACTGTTGTCTCGGTTCATATATATATATATATATATATATATATATATATATATATAATAAACCATTGGATGCAAATACAGTTTCATGCTATTTCTAATTCCTTAAGCTAATCCCACTTCTGAAAAATATTACATCAAATGACAGCACTTCATCTGCGCTAATCGTGTATTCTGCAAACAAAAGTGAGTAAGTTTAACTTTTTGCAACTTTATCACAAATAATTGTTATCATAAGATAAAATAATTTACTGCGTTAGCAAAACTGGTTTCCATATTAGGCAATGTAATCAGGAAATATAATATAAATTTTTCCTTTAACACAGTTACTTAATGGTACCATAGTATACTGACTAAATTTTTAGGTTGTAAAATGAGATGTGGAACATATTCATCCATATCAATGTTATCAAGAATTAAATAACATTAAACCTCCACACTGAAAAATGCATACCTGCCAAATGTTGATCCATTCCAACACTGTTTTTCACTTAGTTTTGGACAATAAAGTAACTCAGTATTATCCATATATCGCCTAATATTACCTCTGTGGTGAAAAAAGAAACTGAAGTTGTTTGTCGCTTCTGTAATGAAATTGGTTAGCCTGCTGTAAGTTGCATGATTGGGATTTACATCACGTATAAACTCTAAACGATTCTTTTCTGATCCATTATGATATAAGCCATTCGATAAATCTGAACTCTGCTTCAACGTTCGAGATCTGCTTTTTCCACAGAACTGTTCGAGCTATGAAGTAAAAATAGTCAAGTTATAACTGACTGAATTTTTTGTACATTTTAGGGTATTTTGTTCAAAGCCTTCCAATAGATTATTCCTATATTCACACTGTAAACATTCACTAGTGATGTTCCATGAACTGGAGTAAGAAAACTGATTAGCATTGTTAAAAATATACTTTTTATTAACATTATTCTTTGAACTGAAATCAGGAAAACAATCAGGATAGAGCAAAATGTACTTTGGTTCCAATTTAATTTTCAAAGAATTCTGAATAATTTGGACTGCTACTAAACAAAATCTAGGAATGAATGGCCACTTAATTCCACTCTAATTTCTTTGATATTTCTGTGGTTCTGGTGAATGTTTTTAGTCACAGAACTGGAATGTTGTTTTTGCACTGCTATCCATCTGCAGGAGCTCCCAAATTTCCAGTCAAACGATTGCTTAAATTACACTTCATATCTAGATTTCAGCATACATTAACCAGTATTTCAAAATTAAAACAAACTATAATGTAAGTGTGTAATGTGGGCACTATGGTAGAATGTATTCCCATATTAGATAAGTTTATTTTAAATATCGCACAGCAAGGCAATGTTAACAACTAGATGACGTTTCAAGCATAAATTATTGCCACTCATAATCATATCAATTTTAGTCACACGGTTTCACAATTTATCTTGTATGTATTTCCTCTCTTTCTGTCTCTCCAACTTCCCATTTGCTGTCTGTTGCCATTTTCCATATCTCCGGCATAGGCACTGTGTCATTCCGATTGCACGTGTGCGGTGTTGAATCGATAAACAAAGCTTAAGTAATTAATCTCTCTCTCCACCTAACTGTATTACTTTTTAATGCTCTCATCCTATCCCACACACACTATTTTGAGATTGTAGGCATGTGAGTGCAATGCACTGGCTGAGCTTTTTTCTAAGTCATTGAACTTGGTAGGGTCAATTATTATAAGTCCAGCTAAATTCCTATGTTCCAATAATATGATATGATTATGAGCGATAATTTGTGCTAGAAACGTCATCCAGTTGTTAATACTGTATCGTTGTGTGACATTTAAAGGTAAAACAAGAAACATTGCTAGTAACCCACTCCTCTCCACTCACTTTAGAAACTGCATGAAGCACTCGCAAAACGTTTGTCTTTTACAAATTACTAAGCACATATTTTGGCTTTTAAGACCGATCTCCTGCAATATTACCCAGACCAAATACCAAAGAATTTGAAGTTATTTGGTGCTTCTTAAGTCTTAATGCCCTTTATCTGATTTTCTTCACGAGAAGTTTACTCGGGAGTTACTGGGCTTTCAAAAACCAGAGTTATTATAAACAGTCAAAAAATTAGTTATCTTCCTGTTCGTACTGCATTTCACGTTTGCTTTTTATTTCATTATTCATATACTGTTGTTCACAAATGTGATGAAGGCACGTACTGGATTCTACTATTAATATGTCAGACAAAATGTGCTGTCAGTACTTATGTCTTTTTGATCATAAAGTGATCGTACAAACTTTCCATCGAGCATGTTACGTTGTTTTCACTCATTTGATGTCAACAAAAGACTACTTATTGCAATCCCTGATACATTTTACGGGGAAATCAAATTTTGGCCTAAATTACCAAACCTTTTATGCGGTGAAAATGATTAAGTCAACGTTTACAAGACTCTTATGTGCATATATAACGCTTCTTATGACAAATTAAAACGACTGATGATATAACAAACTTCACATTTATTCTAATATTTGGAAATAATATAACAACTACATAACTATCTGCCATTAGGCAGTAACCAATGTCATGTGACTATTCCTTATTGCTGGTGATAATTGAATCCCTGCCAATGGCCCACAATTACCTAAGGTGGACTATTTTGTATAAAGGATGCTTTTTCTTTCATTACCTTTGGTTTTTCCCGTCCTCCTTAAAATCACAAACCTTTGATCGATGTTTCTTTAACAGCCGCTTTTACAGTTACATAAAAATTCCTGTTGTTTTTCATGAATACGCCACTCCATAAACTGTTTATATCTGCCATTATGAGAGGTACAGAATATAAATATTTTTTCAACAAGAAACATTTAGAACGATATTCACCACAGTGTTTAATGTTCTTGTAATACCCCAAGAAGTTAACTCACAATATATCAAACACTGTATGCGTTCCAAACAAACAGTCATTAGCTTTACTCTATTGATAAATTCTATGGATTCATTATCCTATCCTGGAGCTCACTAAAACTGAAGCCATACAGCTGCCCTGGCGTAAAGCGTCTTTGAGAGAAAGAACAATCTTAGCCCATAATATCTTGTATACTAATGAATGTAATTTAATTTTATAGGATGAAGAAACACAAAATAAGAAAAACAATGCGTTGGTAAATAGAGGGGTTACAAACTAGTTAAGCAACACCTTTCAGATAATAAGTCTGCAATGGGTGGACGTTACTTACTTTTATTTTAATCGAAGCAATATTTTCCTTCACCTCATGAATTCCTTTTCTTATAAGGTTATATATAGTAGTAGCATTTAATGAGGCAAACAGAGCACTGATATTTAACGAATTCTTATAACTCCACATTGACTCCTCAGTTAGGGCAGTCGACTGTTCCGAAGACGAAAAAAGAGATGGAGCTAGGCATCCACGAATAATATTCACACAATAACCGTTACATACAGAGACACATTGCTGTTTACTATTGGACGCAAAACATTCTTTTATTTTTTCACATCCGACCTTCAGATCTGTCATCGCCTTCTGACACGAACGACCGGGTCCTGAATTCAAGCTGACTTCTGTCAGCTAAATATTCGGAATTAACATTTATGTGTAAATGTAAAAGGAAGAGGAAATTGTACAAATCAAATGGACATCAAAGCACATTAAGAATAAACTGATCTAACTGATACATTATTTACAATGAATGCTTCTGTACACAACAGAGGCTGATCATGCTGTAAAGTTAAAATAAATAAATAATGAAGGTGCGATACTTCTTCCCTGGACAGCAGGAAAAACCAATGAAATTAACCCTGAAAGCAAAATTAGTTATTCTGAATGCCTTTGCACTAGAGATTTAATTTATTGCATTTTCATAGCGCCCTATTCTTAAGCAAAATTCCAGTCTTCCTTTTACCGCCATATGTTTTCTTATTCGGAAATAACATTTCATTAACTGAAGTGTTTTACTGTACTTCCTGCAGCGAAATTCGGTACTGCATGAGCAATTAACTAGCATATGGATACTCACTAAATTAGTTCTCAAATGTTTATAACATTTGTCTCTCTACCCACTAGATCACTGACAGTTTAAAATTAAGTATGAAAAATTCTTATGTGATTTAAATGAGAGCACGTAAGTCAGCCGAGCAAAATAAACATTATGTGAAAAACGGTGAATATTTATTTATAACCGAGATGGTTGACAACTTATAAGTTGAGTGATGAGAAACAATTCGGAAATAATTGATAGGAAACAAGACAACAAAGAGTTGAAAATGGGTTATAAAAATGAAAAACAAGGATTAATTACCGTGTAAAAATTCAGGAGAACAAAATTTACACCAAGGCCATGGCGGTAACGGAAGCTAGGTAAAATGTTCTTGAACAAAAAGTTCCGGCCCTTCGTTATGGATTGCAAGACGCTAGACGGTATAAAGAAGATACAAGCCAAATGCTTTTGCACTGTCTGATATCTCTTTATATATGACTCCAAATTAAGTCCCTGCTGGTGCTGCCTGGCCAGAAGTAATGTGTTCTAGAACCTAAAATTTCTCCTACGAGTAACCATTCTGGTGGTTCTTCATGGGTGCGTCTAGACAATGTCTTACTGGCACGCTATATGTGCCTAACTCCACAGGAGTATGTAAACTGGCAAATATACACTGAATTTGCCAACAGTGGGATCTTGTCTTTAGCATTTTAGTGAACAAGAGCATGTGTGGAGTTGAGGCGATGAGATGCGGCAAAGAATGTTCCTAAAGTCCCAATCGGTAGAAAGCTGTGGAGAACTCCACTAATTATGTCTTTCTTGAATTTCAGATTTACAATTAGTTATTGCTTCGGCGCAACTAGGTTTCTCGGAGCATCGGTTTTTCCCTTTGGATATTTGTTGATGAAGGAAGGTGGATATCGAATTTTGATTAGAGCGTTTATTAAGGATTCCAATCCTTTATTCAATGTATCTTCAGTATTTATGCAATAGATTCTCGTCAAGAGAAAATGGCAACAAGACTATGGAAGATTTTCAGTTGTTCATTTAAATTTGGCGTTTGGAAAGTTTATCTTCATAGCGTTCCATGTATTCGTCTTGAAAGCAGGACATTTACAGAGGATAATCCTGATTCTGATTCCACTTCAATTTCGAATTCAACTGATCGATGAGCGTTGTTAAAAATTCTCAGGATATAACTTAGTTCTGTGTTTATATCCGTAATGCTAAAGACATCATCCACTTATCCCCTGTAAGCTTTGAGTCATTTGATGGCTGATTGAAATCTATACCAGATCGAGAACCAACCGCTAACCCACCATTCTACGGGTATACTTGGATGTTCATTAAAAATTGGACATTTAATGTGCACCTCAGTATTAGCCCTTTTATATACTTGATGGAAATACCAATATTCAGATTATCTAAACTAATAAACCCGCATAGGTAACATACAGCTTCCGTTAAGGTCATAGTGTTGAACAGGAAAATGACGTCCGTCGAATCTATAATTTATCACTTGTCTTGACAAATCCATGAGTTCAAACGGATCTTTTAAGCGTTGTTTAAACCTTGATTTTTCACATACTCTAAAGTTTCCACCAGCCATCTTGCTAGAGTATAGTAAGGTGAATTTATTCACGAAATGAGGTGTCTTTGTTGGCATATGTATTTTTAAGTTCAACTCAATTATTTTGTTTGCGGACATCACCAATCCAGAACCACCAAAACTTCGTTAGAATTACCAGAGTATGCGTCTTTAATTGAATAATGAAGGGTACCAATTGCTAATCACTAATGAAAATATTTGTTTTTCAAACTTTTAATAACTGTTTGGAAAATAGTAGTTTTACCTTCATTTTTTTCGTTTTTGAACTTTTCACCTTTCAGACTGACACAATAATTAGCACTTCCAAAATTACCAAATATCGACTAAAGAGAGCGTGACACAGAAAAAATTACTAAAGTGGTGGGGTGGATAACTGCCCTAACATTAGACAATATCGTGATACTAAGCGAAATGGATGAGTTATCAACAGAATTCCTTTGGCTTGCAGAAGGTTGAGGGGAATTCACAAACATACATACCTGAAATTCAGACACTTTACCGTCAACGAGCAATCTCTCTATCTATTTGAGATCAAAGACAGTTTTTTGAAGTATCTTGAAGGTAGAACCACATTGTAACTACGGCGTGTTGACACCAAGCATTCTTAGAACGTATCAGATTTTCCAACCTAAACGTTACCGAGAGGGATAGTGTAAGTATAATATTCTCTCTTCACTAGTTGGGGCGACATCAATAATGTCAGTAGGATTATCCAGCCCAAACAGTTAGACAGCCATGTACCTAATATACAGATCTACCAGAATTGACAACCAAAGAACAAACATAACCATTATTTCTATCTACTTTTCTATTAGATCCACATCTTTTGCTCTACTCTAATATATATAGCACTTTTTAATACAATACAAAACATTTTTACCAGTCTAATGAAGATAAGTTTATTATCAATAATCGATCAGTACAAACATATCAGGGGGATAATAATTCACCAAGAAAATCAATACAAGTTATTCAAAAGTCACAACAAGTGGATTACACAATGTATAATTTGGGGAATATACAGAGTCATTAAGGAATAAGTGAGTGTATGACGTAACAGGCAACTAAAAGTGGAGTCATATAAACAAGATAATTCGCATAATGGTAATGTTTAAAAGGCTTAAGGGGAGGGCAAAATAGGCAGGTTTTTACATTTACACAATGATGGCCAATGTAAGGAATGTGGCTGCACTCATTTCTTCTCAGCACGCAGGTTTGGCTTCTTCAGGTGGATTTCGATGGTTTCAATTGTATGTAGAAGATGAACTCGGAAAGCCAGACCAAGAATATATGGAATGTGCCAAATAACTTCAAATGCTGTATCAACATCAACTTTATGCTCACTGTCAACAAACTGTGCTAAAACAGCTACAAACAGGTCTTGTTTGTCCTTCGCTTAGCCATATAGGATGATGTCCAGAAATACGATAATGAACCTCATTAATCTTATATGGAATGTATGTGACTCCGCAGTTGAAATCACACCGGTAGATACACGAAGAAAGGTGGGAACTAGACCGTATTTCCTATTTTTTAACGTAAAATTCTAGTGGTAGTGAAGGGACAAGGCATTCATTACCTATCCAACTTGAACACCCACTTATTCCTTAATGACTCTGTATATTCCCCAAATTATACATTATGTAATCCACTTGTTGTGACTCTTGAATAATTTGTATTGATTTTCTTGGTGAATTATTACCCCCCTGATATGTTTGTACTGACTGATTATTAGACTGGTAAAAATGTTTTGTATTGTATTAAAAAGTGCTATGTATATTAGAGTGAAGCCACAGATGAAGATTTTACTGAAACGTAACCGATTTTTTTGCTCAACTCCCTCGCCTTGTAGTTGTCTGATTGGGAATTTCGCTATAATATTCAAGAGCAGAACCAATGAGCTCACGGTTCATCATGCAATGTGTATACTGTTAATAATCACAATATCTTAGGAATTGAAGTTCTGAAAGAATTAAAAAATTCACTAGTGATGTCTTAAAAGCATGGCTTTTTAGTGAAGTAAAATATAAAAGCACTGTGAAACTTCTTATAATCAACTAACCTCGAGTCTTCTGCGTAGGTTGAGATACCACGTAAGACCTGGACTTAACTTTCCAAACCACTTCACAGATAAATCCCCGAAAATGTCTAGAGAATGAGAGGCAAGATCATTCAGACGGAAACATCTTCTTAGTTCAGGAGTTGAATAAACGAAGGTCTGATATCTAGTTCCGAATTTTAAGATGCAAATCGTAAGCTCTTGTAAATATTGATCAACTATTTCGAAAGATACATCGCTTGGAGACACTTCGTATAACTCACCAAGACGTTGATAAAACATTAGTGCACAAGAATGGATTTCAGTATCCAGCAAGCCATCTAATCTGAAGTATTCTGAGAGAATATCCTTATTAAACCTGATCAAATTTGCAGGAAAATCTATTGTGAAATAGTTTTAACATTCTGCAAGTTTCATTACCATTTGTGAAAGCAATCATCTCTTCAAGAAACTTGTGTTGACCGATTTCTTGAAACGCTGCCCTATATCCTGTTGTAGCATTCGTATTCACGAATAAAACTTTGCATATATTAGGACTGTTGAGATTTGAAACGCTTGGTAATTCTGTTTCATCAATCATGCTGCCATGAATATGTCTCACTTCCTTTGCTAAGAATAGTAGGGATAGGAAGAAGTACATGAATAATAGTTCATCCAATTATGTTTGAATATCTGCGCAGTAACACAGTACATATTTTTAAAACCGGTGAGTTAGTCCAATAGCTTTAAACAACGTGATATCTTTGACTCTGGCAGTAAAATTTGTATATTGCTTAGGCATTTTTGTCCGAAGGCGTATAAATACTGATAAGATTGTCTGCATTCTTCACTAGAATAATTCCAACTGATATGAGGGACTCTCGAATGGGACATGGTTTGATATCGCAAGAATTCTATCCAATATCCAATATCGTTTTTACGAGCTAGTATAAACCAATTTGATTTCTTTGTGCTCGCCTCTTGATTGTGAGGTATAGGTTCTTGATCTTCGGTAAACTTCTGCGTAGCTTGTCCCGCCACTCGACTGTCGTAGCTTTGGTTGACTCCAAAGGGAGTAGTGCTGGGATTAATTATATGTGGTTTGTAGTATGAGGTATGTTAAGACTGTTACTACTGTGATTGGAGTTGATCCTTTCGCCAGTTAGTCCTTCGGTATTGTCGACAAGAGAAAAGAGATAGTAATAATAATAATAATAGTAATAATAATAATAATAGATATAATTAGTGAAGCTATTCAGACTAAGAGACAGAAACGAAAATAGGAAACGTAACAACAGTCAGCTCATGAAGTTTGAAGAATAATATATATATCGGTAATAGTAATAATAATAATAGTAATTATAATATTAATAAGTTGTCAGGAGAGTAAGACGGGAGAGAATGTAAAGAAGTAAAATGACGTCACACTCAAGTACATCATATCTAATATCCAATATAGATTTTACTAGCTCGTATAAACCAATTTGATTTCTTTTTTCTTGCTTCTTGATTGTGAGGTAAAGGTTCTTTGTCTCCGGTAAACTGCGTATTCCGTCCCGCAACTCGACTGTCGTAGCTTTAGTTGACTCCAACAGGGGTGGTGCTACGCTTGATTATATGCAATTTGTCGTATGTAATGTATTAATATTGTGTTGCTGCTGTGGGAACGGTTGATCCTTTCGATTTTAGTCACTTGGTATCGACGAGAAAAAAAAGATAATTATAGTAATAGCAGATATAATTAGTGTAGGTTTTGTGGACTGAAAAAAGAAAGAAAAAGTAAAGACAAAAAGCTAATGAAATATGAAATCCATATATACATATATATATCGGCAATAACATTATAATGGAGTAGGCAGAAGAGTAAGACTAAAGAGGATGTGAACAAGTAAAACGATGAATTTAGGTGTCTACTCGTTAACAGTTTATGAGATTTTAAGGGATAGAATATTTGGATACAGTGCTTGTGTCTCTGCATGGTTGTTCAGCCTTTGCTCAATGCTGTCCACGGACGATGCCGCAACTACATCTACCGGTAAAAGTTCCAGGGACCAAATCTTGCAGCGAAAAGAAATGAGAGAGCACTCGTGTCTTCACCTTCTGGTGAGTCATCTTACGCGGATTACAACAGGAAGCCCATGCGTTTTTAATGGCGGATCACCTTTGTATTATGTGATTCTGGTCATTTATAATCTTATAGGTGGTGATCAGGTCCCTCCAAGCCAACTTTAGCTAAATTAGAAAATACCGAATTTCTTTAGCCGTTCATTTTATGGTTTGTTTCGCAGACCCATCACCCCTTTTGTCGCCCATCTTTGAACTATTTCCAAATGGTTTGCTTTTCTTCTGTGCTGTGAGGTTCGGTGATACTGTGAACTCCATGATCGGACATGCGTTTTGGACAGCCTCGCTAAGAGCTCAGGAGTCAGTGCACTTAACTGTATATGTATAAAGTGTATAACCGCATATCCCCATGTAACTTGCCTTTGTGTACATTTTTCCGTCAGCAATAGACCTAAGTCACTCCAAAAAGTTTTGCAGGACAAGCTTTCATTCCACAGGGTGTAACTTGAATCCTGCAGCGCAACTGAACTAATTTACACTTTTTAAAGCTGAGAGTCATACCACTGACCACCGCTCAGTCTTCCAGAAGCATTAGGTCGGTTTGCGGACTATTTGAGTCTTCCAGGTACTTTTTACCCTCCAAATCTTTACTTTGTCAGCGCAATGAAGAGTCGAGCAGCTTATACGGCACGGTAAGCCATTGACAAAAATCTGAAAGATCAATTGCACTAGGTTAGGACCCTGAGATTCCCTTACTGACGAGCTGTACCAGGATGATCGGATACAACTGACCTTAGTGCAGAATTTCTTCTCATCCAGGAAGTCCTCCATCCATGACTTATTTTGTGTTGAAGAAGGCCACGGTGACCTGTATCAAAAGCCTTTTCAAAGCACTGGAAAACTACATGGACCAGATTATTCATATCCCACCATGATTTTCAATCGTCACAAGCCGATAGCAAGTTTGTCACACAGGATCTGCCTTTCCTGAAACCTTGTTGGGCTTCATGGAGTCTATTAGTCCCGTCAAGGTGTTCCGTGACGTGATCAACAGTTATAATGATGCCACTAGGAGTAGGGCTTCTGGTCCATAACTGGTGGGATTTGGCCTGTCCCCACTCTTGAAAACCGAAGAAAGTTTCCCTTTTTTCTACGCCCTTGGCAGTTTCCCTGAATCCAGTAGGTGTTGGAACAGGTCGCATAAGGGCACACAGAGAGCTTCAGAGCACTGTTTAACAACAGATACCCTGATGTTATCACAACCTGGAGACTTTCCAGGTGAGTTTCTGTAACTTTCCTAGTACCATTACCGGTTTTATTTGGAGTGTAGTCACTAAGTTTTCCTTCAGTAAAATAGTATTACTACCTTTCTGGCCTACACTCACACGGCTTTTTAACTGCTTGGGAAGGCTAAACTGAGTGTTTCAGCCATTTACAAACCAGTGAGATATTGACTTTTTGGACCTACTATGGTGCATAACCACTGGTTGTTTGGTTCTCTCTCCGACAGTTACCGGTCCAGGCCTTCGGAGTTCTCCGAGGGTGTTTCGCATCGTTTACCCGAAATGAGCTCAGTTCACTCCTGACTCCTATGTTGTGTCAGTTCCTGAGTTCCAGGTGTGCATCGTGATCGGTCTGACTCCTGGATACTCACTACTTAGATCAAGCCCTCCGCTTTGCCTGCAGAATACTTCACGGGCCTCCCTTCAGACATAGAGACCTTTCCTTCGGCTGTGTTGTGACTAGAGTAAGGCTATCTGAGATGGCTGTGTGAATCAATTTTACCAATTCTCACCGTTCCTCCACGGATAACCCAGCCCATTCTACGGGCCACTCTGTGTCGGACAAAGGCCTTCGCATATTCAGCTTTGCTAGCATAGGCAAGGCCGCGTAGCATCCCACTGCAAGTGCTCATGGAG
Organism: Trichobilharzia regenti; assembly: GCA_944472135.2. Taxonomy (NCBI): domain Eukaryota; kingdom Metazoa; phylum Platyhelminthes; class Trematoda; order Strigeidida; family Schistosomatidae; genus Trichobilharzia; species Trichobilharzia regenti. The sequence continues at coordinate 87,085,834 of OX235270.1, read as the reverse complement.
AACAAGTTGGAATCCGCTAACTGCGTGGTCACTACTTCCTCGTGGAGTCATGATCGTGAACTTTCGATGGGTAGTTGGTCGCAGGTTAGAATATAATATAGTTTTGATGACTTTCCACTGGGACCCCACCTAGTGTCGTCACCAGCATTCTCAGTCAGTCCTATATTTATAATGGTTTGCAGCACATTTTGACCGAATTTTCCCCGAGCATAACCCCAACATAGGTTCAAGAATGAGGCATTGAATTCTCCACCTACAGTGGTTTGATCATCGCCCGAGTCCTTTATCTCTATGATAGTGCTGAGCAGTAGCCAGTTGTGCTATGCCTCCTCGGTGGGTGATCGGTAGATGTCGCAGAGTAAATGCTTGGCATGGCCAACGATGAAGTGACGACATGGAGAGTCTGGGAGTAAAGTAAGTAGTGTGTCCGTTGCATGCACGCATTTAATTTGCCTGTCAAAGTATAGGGCAACTACCCCCGTCCTTGTTATCCATATCTCTTCTGATTAGAACAATATCACTTGCACCGATTTCGTTGTCGATAATAGTGGGGGTTAGCCAGGTTTCAGTCAGAATTGTTACTTGCCGTGTGGGTGTGAAAGTTTCTGAGTTCGACTACTTTTCTTCTCAGTCCTCTCACATTGCCATACAAGCAGCTGCTCGTGGGTGTTGTGGCTTAGTTCACAGCATGTAGGCTGCTGGTAGAGGATTTAACATTTGAACTAGTTGGCCGAGTCCAATGGAAATGACCTGTTGTTGTTTTTTGGATTCAGTTAGGACGCTTGGGTGAAGCTGGATATCATTCTGAGTGCCGCACCGCAATGTCACTGAGGCATAAGGATGTACTGTGGCCTCATTTTATTATCATCTTATGTTTCGAGGTCTGCTTTCGCAGCATTGGATATAATAATAATAATAATTTATTTTCATATAAACATAATATATGAAACAAAATATATAAACATATATGTCCTTCCATTTTCCTCTTGGTCTCATACGAGTGGCTTTACTGCATATCCCGACTAAATGTAGCGTTAACTTCAGTTGCTACGTTGGTGTAGTAAAAATTTATGTTCCTTAAATGTTTTCTAAATTAAATTAAAAAGTTTTCTGACGCACATCATATTGGTGGCATATTGTATTTGAACTGCGTTACGTTTGCTGCACTTGTATCAGGAAATGTTGGTTGAAACCTGTCAATGGAGTTGAAGATTGAACGATCAATTCTTGGTTGTTTGCTCAAACCAACTTCCCCAATTTTCGCGGAGGCATCAATACGACAGTCATCGTCTCATCGGTCGCTGTTCAGAAAGAAGAGTGAAACATCGTCAGAAACCTTAGTTCACTTATTCTTTTTATATGTTGGTGTAACAATAAAGAAATCTCAAGCGGCAGATCGGTGTTTTGGTTTTCGCGTCCGTTATAACTAAGCGTTTCTGAAATCTTCAAGGAACAGCGTGGGCCCGAGCGTAGCGAGAGCTGGGCATTAACGGTTTATGAGACTTGGCTGACAGTTTCTGACGATAGAAACAGATCTGGCGGATTCAAACAGTTGGTGAAAGTTTGGATAGTCACCGTTCATCTTTCCTGGTGCCGGTCAAGTCCTCTTTGAACAAGCAATATCTGGAACGTTTTTGGAATTGGGTCAAGTTCAACAATGCCTGGGTCAAAGAAGGGACAGAGTGTCTTGGATGCAAACAGGAAAGTAAGTCATGGTGACTTGTCTGTTAATTGTAACGATGTGTCTGATGTTAAGCATGACATGGTTGATGTTACTGTTTCGCCGTTCAGGGATAATAGGAACATCAAACTCCCTAAATTAGAACCACGGTGTTTTGATGGAAACCCGGCTGATTATTTACAATTTGTAAAGGAGTTTGAGATCATGTTGAGTGGTTTTTATTAAATGATGAATTGAAGTTAATGTATTTGATGAGATATTGCACTGGAGATGCTGCAAGAGCTATACAGTGTTGTAAGTTTATGAAGCCAAAAGAGGGCTACTACGAGGCTATGAGCATATTACGTCAAAGGTTTGGAAGACCTTCGATGATTGCAGGGAAATTATTCGAGGCTGTTAAGGGTAATGGTGGTCAATTACAGGATGACTCCAAGGCACTCACTGAGTTTTTAGATAATTTGCTAATTTACAAGAATGGAATGATTTCGATGAATCGAATGAGTGACCTCAACTCGAGTTTTATACTAGAAGTAATAGCAAGACGTCTACCTACTCGACTGCAAAGGAAGTGGGTGAAGATAAGCTCCCGTATGGAGGATGAGGGTATCGAGCCAAAATTTGATGATATCCTGAAACTGGTAAACAATAGTGTCAATCAATCTATGAGCAAGTTCGCCAGTCTATTAGATCTCACCCCTAGAATAGAGCAGTCTGAGGGTAAAACGCACTCATTGATGACGAATAGGCCTCAGAGAGGTGGATATCGAGAAGGCTCCATGATGTCTAGTAATGCATATAGACCTAGTGAGTGTAACAGGTTTCGTAGTACATCCTCAACAGATAAGTTGCAAGATGCAAGACAAACACGGTTGTGTTTCACACGTTTGCAAGAGGTGCATACAAAGGTGAACTGTGAACCAGTGAGCAAGTTCAGTGATAAGCTAAATGTAAACTCCAGGTCTGACTCCGAATTGTGTGACGATAACGGTTTGGTCAGGAAGTCTGTAGTTGCAACTGGTAAGCCATTGTTGAATAGAGTGTCACAGAATAGAGTTGCTGCTTCAGAGTGCAGTTCTGACCCTACAAGTTTACAAGGTATTACTAGTCAGAGTGAAGTTATAAAACCTTTAATGATTTGTGAGGAGGAACCAAAATTGTCTACTTCTGTTATTAAAGAGTTTGAAAATGATGAACTTGACGGTAAATTGAATATTTGTGGTAATGATCATGATAGTGCAGATTTGTCTTTGGTTGATCATGATGAAATGGAGGGAATGCCTACTACTGCTAAGTTAAATAAAGGTTCTGTACAACTTGAACGTGAAGTAGAATTGAATGCAGATGCAGTTCCAGAAGGTGTGCATACTTGTGAGACCGTCAGTGTAATTGATCAGCGTGTAGCCCACCTATCATCAGATGCTAGTGCTAAACCTGAGCTGATAGTAAAAGACAGCAGTGGTGGTGGTCTTACAGGTAGACAAATTTCTGAAAGTCGAGCAACAACAGCTTTTGATCCACCGCTAACTTCATCAACTGATATCAATCAGTCGTCGTTGGTGCTGTCATCCACAATGAAAAAGACGCCCATCAACTCAAGTATCTTGTGCAATGACTATGAGAGTATTGGTGCGTTTGAAAGGACGAATATCAATGGTCAGTTTAGTGAGGATAAGCCAAGTGTAAACGAGAGAGTAATTGTTAAATTGACTTGCACGAATAAAGGCATTTCTAGTTTCAAGTTACTATTTGAATGTTATTATCTTTGGTGTAAATTACTCTGTTTCTATACTTGGTTGATGAGATATGTCGTGTGTTTGTTGGTCATCTATATTCTACGATACAATGACATGGGCGTGTTGCCGTTCAGATTTGAGGATATAGCTGATAGAAGGAAGTTAGCAAATGAACTCTGCGACGATTTTCCAACCTAGAGCGTCAACCTGAGAAGGGTTGTAGGCGTACTGCTGTAAGTCCTACAATTCTTCAAAGGGTAGCGCATCAATGAGCAGCCCAATGTGCTCGGTGTGTGATTTTGTACATATGTTCATATTGCATATACTGAATTGATATCATCTGTCATCTAGCTGTTGGTAATTCTGTTTGTGTCCGGACGACTTCCACTTGGATCATCAACCTGAGAAGGAATGTAGGCGTACTGCTGTAAGTCCTACAGTTCTTCAAGGGTAGTTTGTCAAGGCAGAATCCACAACATTTGATGTGTTGATTGTACATATGTTTGTGTTAAATAATTGTGTGAGTTCCAATTGATGTAATTGTTGGTTAATCTTGTTTGTGTCCGTACATTCCACAACTTACAATCGTCAACCTGAGAAGGGTTGTAGGCGTACTGGTGTAAGTCCTGCAATTCTTCAAAGGAATTCCACCAAGACATGATCGGCGAGGTTGTTTGTACTATTTGTATATACGTGTGGTGTGTCATATCAATTGGTGTTTTTGGATTCATTGTGTTTACTTGTTGTTTTCGTGTCTTGTTGTTATTGCGTAATTTTGTTAAAATTTTCGTCGTGATTATTTCTGAAGTTGTTTCGAGTCTTCTACATCCATGAATGAATTGATTGATGTTAAGGACAGCAGATGGGTCGTATACGCCGGGGAGGCTATTTCTGAGAATGAAATGCACGGTCCCACACGCCGGGGAGAAAGAGTGTAAACGACTGAGGCTCGCATGCGTCACCGTTACTAGAACTGAGGCAGAATGAGTGACAAGCGATTTCAGTGGTAATTGGTAGTGAGTAGATAAGAGGATGTGCGTAGAGTATCATGAGTTGGTGCTATGGTCACGTTGCATTCTGCAAGAGTCATTCTAGCAAGTGGCGATTGTGTTGCAAGATGTCAAGAGGAGGTCTCTGTCTGGAGGCGCAGGTCGTCATTGATGTGTGAGATTGTGCTGTGGGTATGCTTGTGGTGTGTTGGCTTTTCTGTTTGTTTTCCATTTCAGCTCTGTCCGTGTGACCCAGGTTCTCGCAATGGCATCCAAGTCAACGTGCATTGGTCGTGAAGGAAAAAAGGGTTGGATCCGTATTTTGCCAGGGAGTGTCAATGGAGTTGAAGATTGAACGATCAATTCTTGGTTGTTTGCTCAAACCAACTTCCCCAATTTTCGCGGAGGCATCAATACGACAGTCATCGTCTCATCGGTCGCTGTTCAGAAAGAAGAGTGAAACATCGTCAGAAACCTTAGTTCACTTATTCTTTTTATATGTTGGTGTAGCAATAAAGAAATCTCAAGCGGCAGATCGGTGTTTTGGTTTTCGCGTCCGTTATAACTAAGCGTTTCTGAAATCTTCAAGGAACAGCGTGGGCCCGAGCGTAGCGAGAGCTGGGCATTAACGGTTTATGAGACGTGATTGACAACACCGATATCCGTGCAGTGTGATAGATTAAATAAAGCAGGGAGTTCAAAATTTAAATGTTTATTTTTGAATTTTAAAGGAATCATATCGGCATATTAGACTCAATTTCAGCCACAATTTTAGTTTTCATTTGATCATCACTGTCTGCTTTTCATTTTAAGACAAAAAGCTTTAGCCATATGGCCATAATATCTATCACTATTGTGAACTTGTGTTTCAAGTGACCTTTATTTTGAAGGAAAATTTAATTACTACAATATTCCGATTTCGTAGACATAACTCAGCCTCACATGTGAATGAAACTTATTATCTTAGCTGGAGTGAGGACAAGTTGCTCAGAAGGTAAGGTAGACTTAATTTTTCAGTTTATTCGTATATATACTACTGCGTATCGAGTTTCACTGCAGTTTCACATGAAGCAAGAGACTGTGAATGACTTGCCCTTTCTTCTGCATAAGAAAGTTAATAACACTAGACTCTCTATATTAAACTCAACAAGGACAAATAGAAGTTGTTCCACTTCATTGATATGAGTCAATCTGTGAACTGTTTTTTTTGCAGTAATACATCTATTCGTGTTGAAATCAAAGTGTATATGTTTTGCTAAATCTTGTGCACTTCCTGAATAGATTTTGTGCTCGTCAAGTGGTCGTTTAACAATTGCCAGGAACTGCAACTAAACCAAAATTATAACACATTACTGTAAGAATTGTTGTCATTTTCATTGGCAGAATTTCACAATCTGTTGACTTTACACAACTACAGTGCCCACATCTGACTTTACCGTGGAAATACTAACTAGGCCTTTTGAAAAGGCGGTACATGATTTTCTGAATTTCATGAATTCCACAGACTGTAGTTTGTTCCCTTTGTACTGAAACTAAACTATGAGGGAATTCATATTTCCAAGAAGAATGCAATTCTGCAGCTGTCGTTCATATTTTAGCTTAACTTCATCATACACATTTTGATAGAATCGTTTGTCACTGACTATAGTGACTTATCAGGGGAAAGTCTCAACAACTTAAAGTATGCTGACAATATAGTCCATCTAGGTAGTGAGATGTGTCAGATGAAGCTGAGAGATATGAAAAGACTACTGGTGTTTGGTCGCCACTTCAAATAGCGGACATTCCATATAATTGCCCTGTACAGTCTACACACTTTTGCTCAATTGGTGTCCAACCGTAATTTATTGCACAGATTAGACCACTGTTCCTGGTTAAACAGGGCTATTTGTTCAAGCGGACTACTCTTGCATACTGGCACATTAAACAGCATGATGGAGTTCAATCAACTAACCTCAGACCTATCTTTGGTTTTTGACTGCTTGTTCTCATTTTTGGCGTCAGTTACTTAAGACTTAATCAGCATCTGACTAGTCTTTGTTATGTTGCCATGCTTACTGATCCAACTTATTTGTTAACAATTCATTTTTCTGTTATCATAGATTTGTTATGATTTAACAGCCATCATGTTAATATGAATAACCGCTGGTGGCAACAACATTTAATATATCACTGAATTTTTCCAAAAGGTAGTGCGGCCTGCTTGGCGATTTAATCCCTTACTCACCGTTGTATATAAACATATATAAACATTGCTGTGCATTTAGAAATGAAATTTAGTCCTCACAACTTCATTCTGCGACCCCACGTAATGTCGGTGGAGAATTTGACAGACCGATTCGTTCACAACACCTACTATGTCGTTATAGTTAGCTGTAAATTATGCATTGTTTTTCATTGTATTTCTATTTATGCGCGGTTTTTGAACTTATTTCTTATCAGTACAGTTTCACATTTACCAGCAACGGGACCTTAGTTTTGAAACTGCATCTTTGAAGAGGTAGATTCTTTAGTAACCGCCAAAGTTAAATCACCTATATCTGAACGTCATGATCAGGAACTATGGTGTGCCTAACTATAGCACTGTTTCGACCGTTATGATCCAAAGAAACTAGGTTTAGGGACGATTATTCTCGATTATTTTTATTCCCTTAGGTTCAGAGTGGATGCGAGTAAACTTATACTTCAACCCTCTTCCGAGAAACCATATACAGCTTTTAAGTGCCTAGTGATAAAAAGCCACCTGACATCTGAACATCAACTCATACGAAGCTCCCTTCAAGAGAAGGATACTGTGAATAGATTCCCACCACATTACTTCAGACACCCGATACAGCTAGTGAGTGACGGCACAATGAAAAGTGCTTTATTGAAGCAAGGCCATATACGAGTACTCTTATATTATGAGCAAGGAGCACTGAATGTCCAAAAGCCTGACCCCTTCTTATAATATTAATTTACATTTCGTATAAACCGGTGTTTACAAAAAATGCACGCCATCTTCACAGGCACGATCAGTTACGTCATAAATTACAGTCATGAAGTATCATAGATTAATACCTTTACAGAAGTTGACAGGCAATCAGAACAGGCCCTTATAAATGTTAAATTGTAAACCCTTCATTAAGTTCACCATCGAAATTGAGAGGCAACCCGAACTTCGTCTCGTTTCGTGCTGATAGTTGTGGTCAACCAGTGGACAGCATATACTTGGGTAAGTGCTATACCACCAAAGCTATTTCAGGAAGGGGAAAACTTCCTGGAAAACTGTTGAATAGCACAAAATACAACTATGGATCATACGTCATTAAAAATACATTTACAAGATATATACAAGAAGGAGATGGAATGCTAGTATACACTTGCAATGTTTAACGCTGACCATATTGGTCTTACCATGGAAACTATGACGTGTCTGATGAAAATATAGCTTTGCTCAAACTCTGGTGTTGTTGTATTTTTATTAAAGCAACCAGAATTTAAGGAAGCGACGAATATGAACGAATGGTTCGTTTTAGCTTTAATAAAGGCCTAGGCGGTTATGATCAAACAAAGTATAATGTTGCATTGATAAAAAGAACATCGTGAGGCAGTGAAGTGGTATTTTGGTGAGAAGTGAATTCAAAGATCTGGAAGATCAGAACCCGTAGGGCAAGCTGGCCTGTAAGATGTCTTGCGAATTTCTGTAAATCCCATGCATTGGCATCTTGACAAGAAGCTGGAAGGCCTTGTAGATGGTAGGAGCAGAAGCATTTTTTATTATTCAGATATGTAAAACACGCATGGCTTTTGTTAAGGGTCTAGACTAATGTATAAACCCTAGTGATCAAAAATGCATATTGCTGTCACGAACAGTATGCACACATCTCAGATCGAATATTGGAGATAAGACATCATACAGAAGGGCAGGCTAACCATGAAAACCAAGCCAGGAGGACAAAAGCTAGCCGTCACGGTGAAGGTCTCCAATAAATCCCAGATCACTACTTCAGGGCGGAAAACCCTGAAACTTAGGCAATATTTGGGAGGTGGCTTTCCGTTTTCCTGGCTTAGGCCTAACGGGCCTCAGCATCGACTCCATATAAAGATATGACCTTCTAGTGGATACTGAAATGTGACGAGTAGAAGTATTCCAGAGCATTTAACCTCGTCGACCATTTGCCGGTAATAGGCTGAATTCTTCAGGAACACATGGCCGACTATTGGGATGGTTTAATTCATTCCTGAACAACAGGTCCCAAACGGTTAGACTTGGGCCTGTGACTTCCAAGATTGGCATCATAACATCTGACGTAGTTCACGGTAGCGTCATAGGGCCCCTCCTGTTTACACTTTTTATCGGTGGCACATGCTGCCACTTCTCGCACGGCAAATCGCTCGTATTTGTAGGTTACCCAAAATTAACTTATACATTCCATTTCGATGACTTAGGCCACTTCCAGAATGTTGTAAGGAATGAATTGGATAAAGTGACTGCTTGGTCATCTTTATGGAATCTACAATGTAATCTGAACAGATGTGGCTGGATCTGCTTCGGTGCACCCTCAATCTCCACAATGTCAAAATTTCGATCTGTTTACCCACTCAGGCTTCAAAGTGTCGTTGACTCAAGCCTGAGGTACTTAAGCGACCCAGCATTTTTTGAGGAAGTGGCATCACAGACTCAAAAGTGTGGGATGCTCTTTGGGTGCACACTCAGGAACTTTCACGACAACGAAGCCAAGCCCATTATTTACAAAACATGTGTAAAGCCACTATTGCAATACTGCCAGTTTATTAATAACAACATTCGTATGTGACAAGCTGAGGATATTTCAATTCCAAACTACTTGGATGTGATTGTAAGAAAGACTACATTTCACGGTAATTGTCTCTTAATCCTTACCCACTATGGACAAGACAACTTATCATAAACCTAATATTTTTCTTTAGTCTTACACAAAATACCATTCTCAAACAGAAAAGACACAGAATTCTCGCCACAAGGCTTTTATGGTTTGCGCAACTAAACTCGTACAGTAACAGTAAAAGCCTTTAAATCATCATTCCGCAAAAATGTCTTCGCTGTATGTATTTTAAAATATGGAACAGTTCACCCTAAAAACCAGAATATGCACCTCGTTTATAAGTTTCAGATACTCTACATACAGGTTATATTATAATGATTGCATTAATATATATTTATTTCCAGAACAAATCAGATACTAGATTACTATAGTATCTCAAGAACTCATAAAACGTCACTAACTACTCCGCACAGACGATAAACAGATCATCCGCTGTCAATGGAGTTGAAGATTGAACGATCAATTCTTGGTTGTTTGCTCAAAATCAACTTCCTCGATTTTCGCGGAGGCATCAATACGACAGTCATCGTCTCATCGGTCGCTGTTCAGAAAGAAGAATGAAACATCGTCAGAAGTAACATAACGATTTATTATTGTAATATTTGTTTACAGACCTTAGTTTGCTTAGTTCGCTTATTCCTTTTATATGTTGGTGTAACAATAAAGAAATATCAAACGGCAGATCGGTGTTTTGGTTTTCGCGTCCGTTATAACTAAGCGTTTCTGAAATCTTCAAGGAACAGCGTGGGCCCGAGCGTAGCGAGAGCTGGGCATTAACGGTTTATGAGACTTGGCTGACAGTTTCTGACGATAGAAACAGATCTGGCGGATTCAAACAGTTGGTGAAAGTTTGGATAGTCGCTGTTCATTTTTCCTGGTGCCGGTCAAGTCCTCTTTGAACAAGCAATATCTGGAACGTTTTTGGAATTGGGTCAAGTTCAACAATGCCTGGGTCAAAGAAGGGACAGAGTGTCTTGGATGCAAACAGGAAAGTAAGTCATGTTGACTTGTCTGTTAATTGTAACGATGTGTCTGATGTTAAGCATGACATGGTTGATGTTACTGTTTCGCCGTTCAGGGATAATAGGAACATCAAACTCCCTAAATTAGAACCACGGTGTTTTGATGGAAACCCGGCTGATTATTTACAATTTGTAAAGGAGTTTGAGATCATGTTGAGTGGTTATTTATTAAATGATGAATTGAAGTTAATGTATTTGATGAGATATTGCACTGGAGATGCTGCAAGAGCTATACAGTGTTGTAAGTTTATGAAGCCAAAAGAGGGCTACTACGAGGCTATGAGCATATTACGTCAAAGGTTTGGAAGACCTTCGATGATTGCAGGGAAATTATTCGAGGCTGTTAAGGGTAATGGTGGTCAATTACAGGATGACTCCAAGGCACTCACTGAGTTTTTAGATAATTTGCTAATTTACAAGAATGGAATGATTTCGATGAATCGAATGAGTGACCTCAACTCGAGTTTTATACTAGAAGTAATAGCAAGACGTCTACCTACTCGACTGCAAAGGAAGTGGGTGAAGATAAGCTCCCGTATGGAGGATGAGGGTATCGAGCCGAAATTTGATGATATCCTGAAACTGGTAAATACTAGTGTCAATCAATCTATGAGCAAGTTTTCCAGTCTATTACATCTCACCCCTAGAATAGAGCAGTCTGAGATCAAAATGCAATCATTGATGACGAAAGGGCCTCAGAGAGGTGGATATCGAGAAGGCTCCATGATGTCTAGTAATGCATATAGACCTAGTGAGTGTAACAGTTTTCGTAGTACATCCTCAACAGATAAGTTACAAGATGCAAGACAAACACGGTTTTGTTTTACACGTGTGCAAGAGGTGCATACAGAAGTGAACTGTGAACCAGTGAGCAAGTTCAGTGATAAGCTAAATGTAAACTCCAGGTCTGACTCCGAATTGTGTGACGATAACGGTGCGGCAAGAAGTCTGTAGTTGCAACTGGTAAGCCATCGTTGAATAGAGTGTCACAGAATAGAGTTGCTGCTTCAGAGTGCAGTTCTGACCCTACAAGTTTACAAGGTATTACTAGTCAGAGTGAAGTTATAAAACCTTTTAGGATTTGCGAGGAGGAACCAAAATTGTCTACTTCTGTTATTAAAGAGTTTGAAAATGATGAAGTTGACGGTAAAGTGAATATTCGTGATAATGATCATGATACTTCACAGTTGTCTTTGGTTGATCATGATGAGATGCGGGATATGCCTACTACTGCTAAGTTAAATAAAGGTTCTGTACAACTACAACGTGAAGTAGAATTGAACGCAGATGCAGTTCCAAAAGGTGTGCATACTTGTGAGACAGTCAGTGTAATTGATCAGCGTGTAGCCCACCTATCATCAGATGATAGTGCTAAACCCGAACTAGTAGTGAAAGACAGCAGTGGTGGTAATCTTGCAGTTGGACAACTATCTGAGAGCCGAACAAGAACAGCTTCTGATCCACCACTAAGTTCATCACCTTGTGTCACTCAGTCATCGTTGGTGCTGTCATCCACAATGAAACAGACACCCATCAACTCAAGTATCTTGTGCAATGACTATGGTAGTATCAGTTCGTTTGAAAGGACGAATATCAATGGTCAGTTTAGTGAGGATAAGCCAAGTGTAAACGAGAGAGTAATTGTTAAATTGACTTGCACGAATAAAGGCATTTCTAGTTTCAAGTTACTATTTGAATGTTATTATCTTTGGTGTAAATTACTCTGTTTCTATACTTGGTTGATGAGATATGTCGTGTGTTTGTTGGTCATCTATATTCTACGATACAATGACATGGGCGTGTTGCCGTTCAGATTTGAGGATATAGCTGATAGAAGGAAGTTAGCAAATGAACTCTGCGACGATTTTCCAACCTAGGGCGTCAACCTGAGAAGGGTTGTAGGCGTACTGCTGTAAGTCCTACAGTTCTTCAAGGGTAGTTCGTCAAGGCAGAATCCACAACATTTGATGTGTTGATTTTACATATGTTTGTGATAAATAATTGTGTGAGTTCCAATTGATGTAATTGTTGGTTAATCTTGTTTGTGTCCGTACATTCCACAACTTACAATCGTCAACCTGAGAAGGGTTGTAGGCGTACTGGTGTAAGTCCTGCAATTCTTCAAAGGAATTCCACCAAGACATGATCGGCGAGGTTGTTTGTACTATTTGTATATACGTGTGGTGTGTCATATCAATTGGTGTTTTTTGGATTCATTGTGTTTACTTGTTGTTTTCGTGTCTTGTTGTTATTGCGTAATTTTGTTAAAATTTTCGTCGTGATTATTTCTGAAGTTGTTTCGAGTCTTCTACATCCATGAATGAATTGATTGATGTTAAGGACAGCAGATGGGTCGTATACGCCGGGGAGGCTATTTCTGAGAATGAAATGCACACGGAGATAATTGTTAGCTGCGGTCCGACACGCCGGGGAGAAAGAGTGTAAACGACTGAGGCTCGCATGCGTCACCGCTACTAGAACTGAGGCAGAATGAGTGATAAGCGATTTCAGTGGTAATTGGTAGTGAGTAGATAAGAGGATGTGCGTAGAGTATCATGAGTTGGTGCTATGGTCACGTTGCATTCTGCAAGAGTCATTCTAGCAAGTGGCGATTGTGTTGCAAGATGTCAAGAGGAGGTCTCTATCTGGAGGCGCAGGTCGTCATTGATGTGTGAGATTGTGCTGTGTATATGCTTGTGGTGTGTTGGCTTTTCTGTTTGTTTTCCATTTCAGCTCTGTCCGTGTGACCCAGGTTCTCGCAATGGCATCCAAGTCAACGTGCATTGGTCGTGAAGGAAAAAAGGGTTGGATCCGTATTTTGCCGGGGAGTGTCAATGTAGTTGAAGATTGAACGATCAATTCTTGGTTGTTTGCTCAAAATCAACTTCCTCGATTTTCGCGGAGGCATCAATACGACAGTCATCGTCTCATCGGTCGCTGTTCAGAAAGAAGAGTGAAACATCGTCAGAAGTAACATAACGATTTATTATTGTAATATTTGTTTACAGACCTTAGTTTGCTTAGTTCGCTTATTCCTTTTATATGTTGGTGTAACAATACAGAAATATCAAACGGCAGATCGGTGTTTTGGTTTTTGCGTCCGTTATAACTAAGCGTTTCTGAGAAATCTTCTAAGAACAGCGTGGGCCCGAGCGTAGCGAGAGCTGGGCATTAACGGTTTATGAGACTTGGCTGACATCCGCATAGATGTATAAAAAGACTAAGAAAATATCAATTTAATGTTTAGTAGACTGCAGCATGTTATAAATAAAAATTTGTACATATACTGACATCAACGTTATAACCACGTCCACATATCTTTTTTCTGGTACTTGGCTACCCACTGGGTGATTATGTGGCATATCCCCTATTTGAAGTGGCACCACCTGATTCACCTTGTAGGCATTTGCGCGGTTTAGTTAGAATCAGAAGAACGGCGCGTAGTCAAAGAGTATCCTCACTGTAAATAATCCTGGTCCCAAATTCAAACAGCCGCTATCTTTTATAGAAGGCAGCTTCATACATTGTTACTTAAGAAGACATTGAACCAAGCCCTTTGTCCCTGAATTTAGAAGTAGAGCCATGTTCAGTAATTTTCCTATAGTTATTGCACTCTGGAGCACAGCCTTCGGTGAAAAAATCTCCGCAAGATATATGTCAATCACATCTCATAAACCGTCAATGCCCAGCTCTTGCTACGCTCGGGCCCACGCTGTTCCTTGCAGGTTTTCAGCAACGCTTAGTTATAACGGACGCGAAAACCAAAACACCGATTGGCCGCTTGGGAATTCTTTATTGTAACACCAACATATAAAAAATATTTCTATTAAGGTCTGTGAACAAATATTACAATAATAAATCATAAGATTACTTCTGATGGTTTGCTACTGACTTCTTTCTGAACAGCGACCGATGAGACGATGACTGTCGTATTGATGCCTCCGCGAAAATTGGGGAAGTTGGTTTGAGCAAACAACCAAGAATTGATCGTTCAATCTTCAACTACATTGACACTCCCCGGCAAAATACGGATCCAACCCTTTTTTCCTTTACGACCAATGCACGTTGACTTGGATGCCATTGCGAGAACCTGGGTCACACGGACAGAGCTGAAATGGAAAACAAACAGAAAAGCCAACACACCACAAGCATACCCACAGCACAATCTCACACATCAATGACGACCTGCGCCTCCAGATAGAGACCTCCTCTTGACATCTTGCAACACAATCGCCACTTGCTAGAATGACTCTTGCAGAATGCAACGTGACCGTAGCACCAACTCATGATACTCTACGCACATCCTCTTATCTACTCACTACCAATTACCACTGAAATCGCTTATCACTCATTCTGCCTCAGTTCTGGTAACGGTGACGTATGAGAGCCTCAGTCGTTTACACTCTTTCTCCCCGGCGTGTGGGACCGCAGCTAACAATTATCTCCGTGTGCATTTCATTCTCAGAAATAGCCTCCCCGGCGTATACGCCCCATCTGCTGTCCTTAACATCAATCAATTCATTCATGGATGTAGAAGACTCGAAATAACTTCAGAAATAATCACGACGAAAAATTTAACAAAATTACGCAATAACAACAAGACACGAAAACAACAAGTAAACACAATGAATCCAAAAAACACCAATTGATATGACACACCACACGTATATACAAATAGTACAAACAACCTCGCCGATCATGTCTTGGTGGAATTCCTTTGAAGAATTGCAGGACTTACACCAGTACGCCTACAACCCTTCTCAGGTTGACGATTGTAAGTTGTGGAATGTACGGACACAAACAAGATTAACCAACAATTACATCAATTGGAACTCACACAATTATTTATCACAAACATAAGTTAAATCAACACATCAAATGTTGTGGATTCTGCCTTGACGAACTACCCTTGAAGAACTGTAGGACTTACAGCAGTACGCCTACAACCCTTCTCAGGTTGACGCTCTAGGTTGGAAAATCGTCGCAGAGTTCATTTGCTAACTTCCTTCTATCAGCTATATCCTCAAATCTGAACGGCAACACGCCCATGTCATTGTATCGTAGAATATAGATGACCAACAAACACACGACATATCTCATCAACCAAGTATAGAAACAGAGTAATTTACACCAAAGATAATAACATTCAAATAGTAACTTGAAACTAGAAATGCTTTTATTCGTGCAAGTCAATTTAACAATTACTCTTTTGTTTACACTTGGCTTATCCTCACTAAACTGACCATTGATATTCGTCTTTTCAAATACACCAATACTCTCATAGTCATTGCACAAGATACTTGAGTTGATGGGCGTCTTTTTCATTGTGGATGACAGCACCAACGACGACTGATTGATATCAGTTGATGAAGTTAGCGGTGGATCAAAAGCTGTTGTTGCTCGACTTTCAGAAATTTGTCTACCTATAAGACCACCACCACTGCTGTCTTTTACTATCAGCTCAGGTTTAGCACTAGCATCTGATGATAGGTGGGCTACACGCTGATCAATTACACTGACGGTCTCACAAGTATGCACACCTTTTGGAACTGCATCTGCATTCAATTCTACTTCACGTTCAAGTTGTACAGAACCTTTATTTAACTTAGCAGTAGTAGGCATTCCCTCCATTTCATCATGATCAACCAAAGACAAATCTGCACTATCATGATCATTACCACAAATATTCAATTTACCGTCAAGTTCATCATTTTCAAACTCTTTAATAACAGAAGTAGACAATTTTGGTTCCTCCTCACAAATCATTAAAGGTCTTATAACTTCACTCTGACTAGTAATACCTTGTAAACTTGTAGGGTCAGAACTGCACTCTGAAGCAGCAACTCTATTCTGTGACACTCTATTCAACAATGGCTTACCAGTTGCGACTACAGACTTCCTGACCAAACCGTTATCGTCACACAATTCGGAGTCAGACCTGGAGTTTACATTTAGCTTGTCACTGAACTTGCTTACTGGTTCACAGTTCACCTTTGTACGCACCTCTTGCAAACGTGTGAAACACAACCGTGTTTGTCTTGCATCTTGCGACTTATCTGTTGAATATGTACTACGAAAACTGTTACACTCACTAGGTCTATATGCATTACTAGACATCATGGAGCCTTCTCGATATCCACCTCTCTGAGGCCTATTCGTCATCAATGAGTGCGTTTTACCCTCAGACTGCTCTATTCTAGGGGTGAGATCTAATAGACTGGCGAACTTGCTCATAGATTGATTGACACTATTGTTTACCAGTTTCAGGATATCATCAAATTTCGGCTCGATACCCTCATCCTCCATACGGGAGCTTATCTTCACCCACTTCCTTTGCAGTCGAGTAGGTAGGCGTCTTGCTATTACTTCTAGCATAAAACTCGAGTTGAGGTCACTCATGCAATTCATGGAAATCAATGCATTCTTGTAAGTCATCAAATTATCCAAAAACTCAGTGAGTGCCTTGGAGTCATCCTGTAATTGATCACCATTACCTTTAACAGCCTCGAATAACTTCCCTACAATCATCGAACGTCTTCGAAACCTTTGACGTAGTATGCTCATGGCCTCGTAGTAGCCCTCTTTTGGCTTCATAAACTTACAACACTGTATAGCTCTTGCAGCATCTCCAGTGCAATATCTCATCAAATACATTAACTTCAATTCATCATTTAATAAATAGCCACTCAACATGATCTCAAACTCCTTTACAAATTGTAAATAATCAGCCGGGTTTCCATCAAAACACCGTGGCTCTAATTTCGGGAGTTTGATCTTCCTACTATCCCTGAACGGCGAAACAGTAACATCAACCATGTCATGCTTAACATCAGACACATCGTTACAATTAACAGACAAGTCAACATGACTTACTTCCCTGTTTGCATCCAAGACGCTCTGTCCCTTCTTTGACCCAGGCATTGTTGAACTTGACCCAATTCCAAAAACGTTCCAGATATTGCTTGTTCAAAGAGGACTTGACCGGCACCAGGAAAGATGAACAGCGACTATCCAAACTTTCACCAACTGTTTGAATCCGCCATATCTGTTTCTATCGTCAGAAACTGTCAGCCAAGTCTCATAAACCGTTAATGCCCAGCTCTCGCTACGCTCGGGCCCACGCTGTTCCTTGAAGATTTCAGAAACGCTTAGTTATAACGGACGCGAAAACCAAAACACCGATCTGCCGCTTGAGATTTCTTTATTGTTACACCAACATATAAAAAGAATAAGTGAACTAAGGTTTCTGACGATGTTTCACTCTTCTTTCTGAACAGCGACCGATGAGACGATGACTGTCGTATTGATGCCTCCGCGAAAATTGGGGAAGTTGGTTTGAGCAAACAACCATGAATTGATCGTTCAATCTTCAACTCCATTCACAATATATTTGGTGGAATATAGTAATGAGCTTTATCAGACTCATTGGTAAAATTAAATGACCAACAGCAATTTCCTTTCATCTCTAATGCTTATCGTATGGTCGAGGAATGCGGGACGTCAGGAAATGAAAGGCGTTTCTTTTAGCGCAATGATTGTAGTATATCATGGGGGGGATTATAGGTATATTCGATCGATATCACATGTAGCTTATTGGCTTTCCAGTTAGAGATTTGGAGATTCTACTTCCTTTCCATCTGCTGTCGTAGATGCGTTGAACTTTTTTACCGTCATTTCTTCTTCAGCCTCAGTAGTTTTGTACACAATCTTCAAACCTTGTGGGGCACCTAATTCCGCTTCCATTGATAGAAGACACGTCGACTGCCTAGCTTCCCGAAATCTTATTATTTAGACCTGGCTAGTTAACCACGATTATATGCAGTTCTATAATTACCTTTGTAACAACAGAAGGCAAGATACGGAAACCAAAGTTTATTTTTCCTTAATCAAACCACAGCCTATATGTCTATAGTTTATATTTGTCAAACAATCACTGAGTTTTCAAGTGTTGGTTTGTAGGGATTTGATTGGTTTCAGGATTTCATCATGAGTTGACATTAGTTAGAGAACGATTGGAAAACCTGGGATTGCTGGACAGCATTTTCGTCCTAGTTTGGGACTCTTCAGCAGTACACACCCATCGGGATTCGAACCCAGGACCTTCCGGTTCAAGGCGAGCTCGCATACCATTCAGCCACTGAGACCCGATCCAATGGTCCTTGAATTCTAACTTCCACCAATTCACGACATAGTGCAACCGCCAGCCAACCAGTACTCCCAGGTTTTCCAATGGTTCTCCAACTAATGTCAGCTCATGATGAAATCCTGAAATCACTGAGTTTGTTATTTTGGTTTACATTAAACGACATGAAATAGAATGTTCAAATATACGTGTTGTATTCTGTTGCAAATAATAATAATGTCTAAGTGAACTGTGGAAACATGTGAGAGTAACATTTCGCTGGAACACATTGTCTGTATCACATCACTACGCTTTGATGCCTTAATTTTTGACTGAGTTCTTTGCAATCACCTAGACCCATTAGTTAACAGAGCCATAAAGCCGAGTGGCAGTTCATGACTTTCTTTGCGACATTCCTCATAAGTTTGTGGCTTCCAGAGGTGAATTTCGAAGCCCACTTACTGGCTAATTCTATCTCCAGCCAAGTTTTAAGTCCACTCATAGGGGAAAAACAACTAAGCAAAGTAAGTAACAGCAGGTACTCCATCAGTGAACTGCATGGTATGAAAACCAAAAAATATGATATACTGATGTCTACGCGTAGTGTAGGGAACTGAATCGCAAAAAGACCGGGGATCTATTTGTGCATATTCCTGTTGTCTCCCCACACTGTTGCCTGGAAGCTAACAAAACGAAATGTTTTAAGTATTTTAATCAAAATAAGTGGAAATTTTAAAAATTTTTTTTAATTAAAAAAATTAAATGGAACTAAGTGCATGTGTATTAGAATTACTCAGTAGTATGGGTGATTATTTCAGTCCTCTATTTCAATTCTCAGTAGTTTTTCGGACTGAAGTTATTCAGCACACTCAAGATTACTAGCTGGAAAATGCTTTTCGGGGGCATTTTCAGCCGGGTAGTATTGCCGTCTGCCAACCGTCTGTTCATACGCTAGTTTTTATCCTACTGTTCGCAATTAATCTCAATGTTGAATATTCGTTAATGCAGCATTTGGCATCCTTTTTGGTTTTCGTTGTTATTAAAATCAGTTGTTCCGTTCGTTTCAAAATTTTTTGTGCAACCAAGTATGTTCATTCATGTCGTTGTAACTGCTTCATAGGTTGATTTTTTAGTTTATTGTAATGTTTTAATCATTTTTCAAATGTCAGGGGAATATTCTTACGTAGAATCTTTGGAAATTTCATGTATGAACATGTTTGGTAGGCATAATTTCCTGTTTCCAATTCTCTTGTTGGTGAACAATTTGGTTCCTGGTCTAAGTGCTTAATTAATCCGGAGAAATCTAGAGAAAAACAATGTATACTAGCAATTCTGGAGAAAAATCCACAACTACAGTTGATATTAGCAGGGCTTTAGTAGGACTCTGAAGACTTCTACAACTTGGAACTCGGTCTGGATTTTAAACGTCTTCAACGCTTTCCCATATGAGCATGGCGAAGATATGTCTATTGTCAGACGATTAACGTCCACCGTGTTCTGAGGAAATGTAATCTAAACAAGGATGAACCACATTCGATGTAGGTACATGTGCTGCTTGCATGCACTTTGTAAATAAAGGAGAATAGAAAGCAATCACAAACGTCTTAGAGGTTACATTTTACCTGTCGTTATTAGCACTTAATATATCAGGTATACACACACTAGTTGCTGGTCGGCGATACGCATCCATTCCAGGTGCAATAAAATCATTTGTTTATCTGCATATGTGATTCATATTCACCTCTACGAAGTAAGTAACTACCGGCCGATCAATATCACACCTATAGCGTCTAGAATTATGGAGAGACTAGTCAAAGATAACTTAATCAAACATATGCTTAGCCGCAATATTATAAGTCCGAACCAACATGGATTCCTGAAATCCAGATCATGTTTAACGTGTCACCTAGACTTCTTCAATTTCGTAACCAGCAGTCGTGACAGACGGCAACTAGTACTTGTCATCTACTTTGACATTTCTAAGGCATTTGACCGTGTTGACCATCTACTGCTAACAAATAAGCTGAACTCCTTAGGAATACGTGACCCATTATTAGGCTGGCTTAAATCATTCCTTAACAATAGGTCCCAAATAGTTAAACTCGGGTCTGCAACCTCCAAACCTAGCCCTATCACTTCTGGTGTAGTACAAGGTAGTGTCATTGGACCCCTCCTATTTACACTATACATCAATGACATATGCGCTTGCTTCACGCACGGGAAACCATTCATCTTTGCGGATGACCTAAAAGTAGCTTATACATTCCAAAGTGATGACTTAGGGAACTTCGAGAATGTAGTGCAGAAGGAATTAGATAAAATGACTGCTTGGTCGTCCCTATGGAATCTCCAATTCAATCTGAACAAATGTGGCTGGATCTGCTTTGGCGCACCCTCAATTGACCTGAAATTAACGCTCCAATCTGCTAACCTAACAAGACTCCGAAGTGTTGTTGACTTAGGCCTGAGGTACTCTAGTGACTTGACATTCTCTGAGCAAGTAGCAGCACAGACTAGAAAATCGAGGATGCTCTTAGGATGCATACTCAGGAACTTTCACGACAATGAAGCCAAGCTAATTTTGTACAAAACATGTGTCAGACCACTACTAGAATACTGTCCATTTATTATAAGCAGCACTCGCACACGTGACAAGCTAAGGATGGAAAGTATCCAACGATATTTTACCTCAAAACTCCTAGGCTATGATTGTAAGAAAGACTACATCTCACGGTGTATGATCCTAAAACTTGACCCACTTTGGACAAGGCGACTTATTATAAACCTAATATTCTTCTTTAAGGTCCTTCACAAAATATCATTCTCAGGGAACAGGGACATACAATTCGCACA
Source organism: Trichobilharzia regenti (assembly GCA_944472135.2). Classification (NCBI taxonomy): domain Eukaryota; kingdom Metazoa; phylum Platyhelminthes; class Trematoda; order Strigeidida; family Schistosomatidae; genus Trichobilharzia; species Trichobilharzia regenti. The sequence continues at coordinate 87,064,587 of OX235270.1, read as the reverse complement.
GGAAGGTTCTTACGATCTACGTAACCAAACTTCCACAGTGACAACTCATTCTTTTAGGTTAACACTCCGTGAAAACTTCTTCACAGTCATGTATTCTAAAATATGGAATAGCCTGCCTATAGATATCAGAACTTGCTCTTCAGTTACAAGCTTCAAACGCTCTCTATACAGACTGTTTCACTCTACTGATTATATTAATAAACTATTTACTCCTAGAACGAATCAATCACTAATCTACTACAGCACCTAAAAGACGCACTCCAACACCCTTAGCAATCTTTAAACTATAAATAAACTAGCAGCATGGATGCATAAAGACAGTACGGAACATACAGGATTAGTTTACCCTTAGAAATAGGACGTGTCACTTTATTGTAACCTTCAAACGCTTGCTATATAAACTGTTTTATTCCAATGACTACCCCTACCAGAAACCATTAATTACTTCTAAAACGCATCAGTCATTAGAACACTAAAACGCTCAGACTCATTAATACACATTATGACACTAAATAAACTCTAAGACTTCGCATAAATAAAGTGAAAAGGCAACTATAATTAAAAGTAATTTTTTACTTATATGTTATAAAATTGACATAAACATTTATACATATACATTAATATCCTTTTAATGTTCACATACTTTCTCTTTCTGGTATTCTGCTGCTCTTATTCATCTTCTGGTCGAGGTCGAACAACCCTGCATCTAAACTGAAATGAGGATTAATTCCAAACCATCTATATCATAACCACTCAAATTCCATGAACGATCCAAATCTACCATTTGAAGACGCTGGCGAACATGCTGTAAATGAGTATTCATGATCTGAAATGAAGAAGCAACTGGTTTTCAACATTTTTCTGAACTTACGAATACAGTCCGCCATGCAGACACAAATGGAGCAAATGGAGAATTCTGGAATCGACCTCGACACCATTTGATGCAGTAAAACAACTTAATATGACCTTATCTAGTTTTCGTATCCACGGTCAAATTTCTTTCCTGTTATAAAACTAAGATAAGACTGCTGAAAAAGTGGAATAAATATATCACTGATCTCAACATAATACATCAATAAACTTCAAACCAAGGGTGTTGCTCACAACAAAGTTATATAAGAGAATTGACTTCAAGCTTTTTTTCCCAGATATCCGTATTACATTCATCTGATGTCTGGTTTTTTTAATGCGAAGACAATATTTCTATATCTCTTTATGTGCTACACAGACTTTATAGCAGACTGTTCCGACTGACTCTCATGTCAGAGAGAACAACCAAACTGTAAATTCATCATACATCAAATTATGTGTAATTTATATAATAACTTATCCATGCCTGTACAATTGGTATGTTCCTGCATAAACAGGAAGAAATATATATTATTATTATTAAAGAATATTGAATGTGATATGTCAAAATTCGTAATTGCCTGACTCAGGACTGGTTTCGGTGCAGCCAGCGTTAGCTGTTCCTTTAGAAACCGAAGAGGATATTTAACACAGAGCGTGTCAGCCAACTCTCAGAAACTGTCAATGTCCAGCTGTTACTACGCTGGACCTCACGCTGCCACTGGAAGACTTTCAAAGACGATTTGTAACAACCAACGCGAAAAAACCAGAACACAGATTTGCGACTCCAGAATCTTTTATTCGTACGTCCATATGTAAACAACAATAAGTTTATTATACACAAGGTCTAAGAATAAATGTTATAACAATAAATGACGATAATAATTCTGCTAATTTTCTATCTTCCACTCAACAGCGAACGATGAGAAGATGACTTTTGAGCTGATAACTCCCGCGAAAATATAGAGGAGTTGGGTTTGAGCAAACAACCATGAATTGATCGTTCAATCTTCAACTACACTGAGAGAGCGATTTAGAAAGTGGTCGACATACGATCATGTACCTAACGAATAACTATTTTAGGTGAAAGCAAGAGTTCCTTGTAATTGTGGCTTCCGGTCAGCAGTTTTCTCAAAGCTGCAACAAGTTGGGGAGTTTATTAAAATTCGGGATATGAAAGTTGGTAGATTGCAGGTTGTTTACTTCATTCAAAATAAGCAAATTGAAATAAACCAAAAATTCCCAGATATGTGTTACTTCACATCTACTCTGATGTATGTGACGGAGTTTGATGCCAAAAAGACATGTTTTCTGATGTAAATTGTTCTACGCAACTTTCAGGATAGCACGTGATACACCCATTTCCTCATCCAAATGAACTGTATTGCACTCTAGTGCAAGGCAGAATAATTTTAAACTGATTTTCTTTACTTTAGAGAAGGTGTTGCAAATGTTTAATGCGGAAATTAATCTACTGTCCAATTGTTGTCTATTGAACTTGAGTTTATGAAACCAGAGATATTACAGTTACCTGTTTCGGCAACTGTAGCAATCAAATATGAAGAACATACGTTTGAAATCAAAACAGTTACAAAAACAGTTAAGTACCTGAAATATAGCATAAAAACCTGTTGTGCTTATTACTCTAACAATCACACATTATGCAGCCTAGACATTCAGTCGTTATACGTCATCTATGTTGCTTAATTTACACAGATATTCCAGGAAAGATTCATCTTCATCACCAGTGATCAGAAAAATTAAAACATCTACATTATATATGCAGTCTCAGTGTGAAAGACAGCAGATTAACAAAGATAAAGCTTATTAGTGTAGGCCCTCTGACTGAATACGATTCATGCATATATTGATGCAATATATTAAATTAGCGTATTAGGCAGTATAATACCACAAATCGGGCCAGGAGTTACCTTTTCAGCTTCAGCGTACCACAACAGTCTTGAGAATCACATATATTTGTCAGCTAAGCAATCAGCCAAGATGAAAACGGAACGATATTATTAACAATGAGAGAGTATTTTATACAATGAATCCGCGTAACCCGAATCACGTCATACTGATCAGTGTAATAACATTTCAAACCCACCTACAAATAATCTTCCCACTCACAATAATTTCTGTCCCTGCACACAGTGAAGTAGTGCATTCATAGCATGAATTCTGTTAGCTGATTCCCAAGTATCCACCTGCTAAATAATTCTCTTCTCTTCAGTAAAATAGTCTTCATGGACATTCTGAGATATGTGAAGAATTCTTCATGAGATGATTCTGCCCCAAGAACAACAGCTTTTAAATAAAGAAGAATATTCCAGTAGGTGATATTGCATTCCAATTAATCAATCATGCAGTGCTTCAGTGCAGTTCACCTGAGACATAAACACCTGTGACCATCATACAACTGGTGTAACTCAGACGGGTGTAACAACAAGACATCTACTCAAAATCAGAGTTTTGTAAATCCGGGCAGCGTATTATACAACTTCTGTGAAAAGTATTCACAAAAAAACATTTATGAAGTGGAGTTTCGACCTTCATTTCAAATAAGTCCAACCGTTTTTCTTTCTGTCCGATCTATTGGCTGGTGAGTGCCGCCCAACTAGAAAAGTCAAGGTCAGTTGGGAATTAGAATTCGCTTGTTTTGGTGGTATTACATCATTTCGTTCAGTTTTCGTAAGTTTTTCACTACTTTTGAATTAGCGGGACGATGGTGACTAAACATTTTTAGCAAGAGCTATTGAATTTATATATATCTTTCGTTCACCAACTTGGTGCAAAAACGTCTTGTGTGTCGTATGCATACAATATGCTAGAGGTTTTTGTATCAAGTCAACCACGACTAACTTTTATAAATATGAAGATAAATGATGTTGTGAGACGCTTAATAGAGAAAGCAGCAGAATTAGGTTATTAAAGGTATCCGTACGAGCACAATGAAAGAATAAACAACATTGTGATGTGACCTCCATGTCACGATATCTCAAAATGGATTAAAATCCAGAGTTAATATTTGAAGACATCCACCAACGTCGTTTCCATATTGAATTTTTCATTGGAATTGTTAGAAACTCGAGACTGGTTTTGTATAACCTCAGCCGTACAAATTTGGTAAAAAAGGTGATTAGTGAGGATGACCTGAGATGAAAATGGGCTTATTCTAGTTATTTGACAAAATTTCAACGTAACTTAACCACTCTTACAATTTGCTTCAAATCTGCCCATTTTAACCATCATTTAACCATTCTTTGCCCATTATAGTCAGACTGGGGTAGTCTGATGCAAGGCAAGTGTTATTTTGTAAGTAAACAAAGTTAGACTGTAGCAGCCACCCCGATAGACTCTGCCAAGTCAAACCATATACCTTTTGTTCTAAATAGCTTAATGAGTTCTAGGAAGGTCAGGTGTTTGACTGTTGTATGAATAATGGATCAAATAGTGTCACACATATGCGGAGGCTTAGCACGGTACCTGGATTTTTAGGATTTTTATTTTGGGATAGGTTGAATGACAGGATCTGACCTTAGAAAATCTCAGAACACTGATGTATAATCACCTCTTTAACAATTTTGCGACTTTTATTGCTTCCTAATATTGATTAGTGGCCTGACGTCAGTGGTAAGGTCCTTGCAGTTGCTTGTTTTGGTTTATCTCCCGCAAATAACAAAGTCATTATTTCGAAAGAATGCATTTGCAATACTTTAAGGTGGACAAAAACTAAGGGAAATACAGTCGGTCGTCTTCCCGTTTGCTTTTATAACTAGTGTTCTTGAGGAGTTTCATAAACACCATTCATTGCATCAACTCATGCATGTGCTATCGTTTATATATTCACAGCTATTCACCTTTTTCTTTAGCCGTTTTCAGAGGTTAAATGTAGAGGGAGCTTATTTTATATCTTGGGTGCTTTCTGTGAAAGACCACTATATTTCTATGGCTTTTAAACCCGTTTCTTTTCTACGATAAACATAAATATCATTGTTTCGGGAAAAGCTAAGTAACTAGAAGTGTCTGTGCACTGGTGTGTGTGAAGCATCTTGTATTATTTACATCCTTACCAGAAGTATTATTTTGGCTTTTATTCTGGAATGTGCAATACCATGAATATTTCAAGCTTTTTTCAAGCTATGCATTCTACTTATTTCTTTTCGGCTTTTGAACTTTTGTTTGGTGGACCTCCCATTGGAATGTAGGACTTCAAGCTAGAGGTTTGAAGTTTCAGTAGCAGTGGTGATTACTTTTACAGGATGGGGTTGCTAGCCTCATGCCAAATCCTCCCTCTTCACCAGTCTTACTACTGGCTTATCGAGGTAAAGGAGTGTGTCGGCCAGCGATCGAACTATCTACGTGGTCGGCGAGCATTCTGCCGCTATGCCACCGACCCACGGACCTCCGTATATATATATATATATATATATATATGCATATATATATATATGTATATTATAGGGAGATACTTGAATGCGAAATTCGACTCCGTTAATCGAGGTTTTGTGGCATCGTTTAACAGAATCGATTAACAAACGAGTAGTGTACTAGTTGATGCACTGAACTCGTACTCATGCAGGGTGTGAAAACTTAAGGAGAGTTTTTTTTGAACCTATCACAGTTGTGTCTGTCAGCAGTACCTATTGTCACGTTTTAACTAATTACAAATTTGATGTTAATTGTGTTCATAGATCACTTTTATGAAATCCTGCTATAACCGAAAATCTAATACCCTTTATCTCCGTGTTCTCTTTCAGAAGACTGAAACTGAGGTTTACTGTGCACTTCTGCGGGAATGGATACACTTTTTCAGGCGAAACAAAATCAGCTTTTGCTTCAATCCCTGAAACAGGATTGTGAACAAGCTTTATCTGCCTTGAGGTTGCTATGCAACTCGACTCATAGTTGTTCGACTGTGAGTTCCAATATGAATTCAGAATGTCAGAAGTCACTTAATGAAGAAAAAATTCCGATACTTGAAGCTACCTTAGAACAGATTGAGAAGGGTTTAGAAGATACAGAGGTTTTTCTTCAATATAGACTTACACTCAAATTAAGGATTTGTTTATGCATGTCAAACACATTGAACAACTGGAAACAGAGTTAATGACAATGAGGTTACATAGTCGACGGTTGTGCGAAGAAAATCGTTGGTTACGAGAGACGCTAAAATGCGCTCAATCAAAACTGAAAGTAGTCATCTGATGTATTTTAGTAATGATTTCTACAGGAAAGTGAATTGTTACTTGCTCAGAGTGAGGCGGAAAAGGAACAGCTTAAATTTATGCTGGATATGAAGAGATATGATGACGTATCTTCTAACAATTTCGAAATCGATCGAAGTAAGCTTTCTTTGATTTCGCGAGAATGTTTTTATATGGTGTTTTTAAGTACTAAACTTGTCACACTATTCCATCATTTTTCTCCTAACTTCATAGTTTGATCAAAGTTCCTGTAAGTGACTCCGAGAATATCCATCGTCTGAATCACATGTATGCTCAACTGTTGTTAAATGTCTCCCTGCTTTGAATTTTCTATGATATAAATTTTCCCATGTTCTATTTCTTACTACCAGTCATTTTTAAAATTGGGACGCTGAATTTCTTCCTGGAAGTTTGATAGAAGGCGAGCTTAGGTTAATTCCATTATGGATGAAATTTTATTTTGATAAAATCACTCGGTGTTTTACACTAATATTTACTGATGACGTTTCAAGCACAACTCATTGCCCACAATCATATCAAGGTACTCACATAACTTTCTTGCTTCATTTATGTACATCAGTAGTAATTGATTAGACATTTGATTTGGAGCAGCTAATCGGTAGTGCGATTCAACAATTGGATTTACATGAGTCACATGATTTTTGGCGGTCGATAAAATGGAACAACTCTTCCCTCGTCACAAGCGGACAAAGACAAGAAAAGGCCCATCTGAATATTCATGCAACTTGCGAATATACCTCTTTTTAATAAAGTTAATACCGGAGATATCACTTAAGCTAATTGCGTGACGTTTACAAGGAAATACAAAAGCTCAAAGAACAAACGTTTTCTGTGCCCAATGGGAGCCACTAATCCGTATTCCTTCTTTGATTTTTAGTTGTAAACTATTTCTTATTGATGAATTCGTGTTGATGCTAAAAGGTTTGTCTTAGGTTTCTCCCATAGATTCATTAGAATTGTTAGACGTATGGTTTTTGTCGACTAACATTTAAATAATCTACCCAAAAGAAAGTTTATTCACATACTTTAATCCTCGGGATCATTTCGCTAGATCATTATTTGAGATGTCTTTCTTATGCGCCGATTTTTGCAGTGGATTCATTTTTACACTCGGTAGTTTAATCTATGTTCAAAGATACCTGCCTGTAAATTTAGGCACTGTATTACAAAACGTCGTTCTGTCATATTATTTGGCATAATTTTCAATCGTTTGTTCTGTTTACCTAAAGTTTTGAACTACTTAAACTTGATAAATTTTGATACAAATAATCTCACCATTCATACCTTCAGAAGGTGACCCACCAATAATGATGTCATCTGTTCTCGGTCTAATGAGTACATCAAATCATACTAATGTTTCTAATCAAGTCGATCGACCACTTATGCATAACAGATTACAAAAGTCAAGTGCCACTAGTTTATCATCATTTTCTACATGCAATCAGTTGGAAATGAGTGGATTTATGAATTCCAGTCTATTGGATACAGATTTAGATTCACTATCAGACAATCGTCGTGACAGTAATGCTTTGCCCGGTATGCGCGAGCATCAGAATTTTCAGTCAGGACTTAAGACAATACATCATATTGTTGCAAGATATAAAAGCCTAGGAAAATATGATGTTGCAGCATCTTTGTGCCTACAAATTATTCGAAACTTAGAAAAGTCTGGTGGTCGTGATCAAGCTCAGATTGCCACTCTTCTTGCTATTTTAGCTGAAGTTTATCGGTAAGTTGCATGCATTGAGTGTGATTTTTTGTTGCATTTTCATAAAATGTCTTGGAAAACAATTGAAATAATCAGCTGGTCGAAGAATAGAAAGCTACTGTTGATGAATGACTTATTATTGGTTTATCTTTTACACTACATGTCAAGGCTCTTAATATTTTACTACCATCAACTTCAACTATTAGTGTAGTAAAAAAACATGCCAAATTGGTAAGTGCCATTACATTAATAAATTATAAACTAACTATACATGGTGTTGTTTGTTGTCTTCTCAATATATTCACTTCAGAAAGTTTTTTACCTTATATTTTTTCAAATAGCGAACAAGGTAAATACGAAGATGCTTGTGATCTCCTTAAACAGGCGGTATGTATACGGGAGAAGACTTTAGGGCCAAATCATATGTTGGTACGTTTTATAAAATATTTTTCTCCATATGGTGTCTACACTTTCACAACTTCTATATCTATCAGATACAAAGCATATAATGCATGTTGATTCATTAATTTATTGCATTAATTTGTGAGGACTATATTCATATCTTCGTCAATTGTTAAAAATGTTAAACTTCCGAGTTTTAAACGTTAATTTAAAAGGTCGTTTGTTTTGAACACTAATTCACATATTAAATGAGAATTGATAGCTCAGTCGAAGTTTAACAATTTTTCGTGTTCGAATCATTGTGTTTAGTGACTAGTGGTTTATGACTAAATTTAGTGACTTTGACAGCACTTCATGCATGTCCTTTTCGTCCCCAGTAGAACATAGGGTTTCAAGTCAGAGCTTTGAAGTTTGGGTAGCAGTGGTGTTTTATTTTTACGGGATGGTGTTGCTAGCCTCATGCCCAACCTTCCCTCTTTATCAGCCTTATTACTGGCTTGTCGAGGTAAAGGACAATGTAGGCCGGGAGTCGAACCCCGAACCAAGTGGGTGGTTGGCGAGCATTCTACCGTTGCGTCACTGACGATGCACGTGTTAAACTTTTTTAAATATCTGGTAATTATGATTATATATATATAATTTGGGTTTTAAGCACTTGAGAAGAATCTGCGATGCAGTAAAAATGAATTCATCTACATTTGTTCAAGTTTGTTGTTAGAAAGAAAGCTAAATTACTAGCTAATGTTAACAAAAACCCTCAGTTTGTAGGCGTTTCAAAATGATCAGGTATATATGTATGCATGCATTTTGACAACCATACACATGTTTGTCTTCTGAAAAATAAATCATACAATATTCTGTGTGGGCTGTGATGCCACCGAAACTGTTTAGACTTTGGTAGGTGAAGTGATTCATTGATATGACTGTTTGGTTAAATGATTTACAATTCCCTATTCTGAAACCATAAATACCTGAATGTATGGTGAATTATGAGAGTTGATGCAAGCAGCATATGTTGTTTCTACAGGAATATTTTGGAAACTCATGAAATAATGATTAGAAATAAAATGTCATTATGAGTATGGAAATCAAAGCGTGACCTTCATTTTCTTTAATATGCAAATTTTATCCACGTTTATTTTATAGTAAATATTTCCTTATCAAAATTCACCTGTTTTGCCTACTGGTCGCACTAAGTTGGCTAATAAAATATCCACTGTTTTTTGTCATATCTCATGGCAAGATGACCTTTAATCCAGTTATTTCCTAGTTACCTTCGTTTTACTTTTGATTAACAGGTTTTGGTGTTTTCCTGGTAAAATATGAACACTAGTTTGGTTCAGTGAATTCATTTCACTTTAAGTGCTCTAAATCTTTCACACATGTGTTCAATTCGAAATTCATACAAAATCTTCGTTAAGTTATTTAGGATAAGGAAAAAACACGTGATTTAGAGAAAATATTTCGCGGTTTCATTTACTGCAATATTTTAAAATTTTATTTCATGAATGTACTCAGTAATTTGTTTTTTGGCTGTTTATTAAACAAAATAATTAGAGGATTGTTACGATTAGTGAGTGTTCATAAAAATATACTGAGATTTCATTAAAGGGGAATAGTTGCGGAGCAATGCTAAATACTTAATGCTGGAATTATATTACCAAAATGTGCATGTAAAGAGGAAATTGTTGGTATTTTATAGAAATTACGTAGGATTTGAGAAGTAGAGGGACGTTTCTCAGTTCACAGGTAAATTATAACTAGTTACTTTCATAATCAAATCTGTGGCTTCTCAGTTTTGGTGACTGAAGCTTTAACAGTACTGTGAAGGCAGATATGCATTAATTGCAGGCTGTTTTTCACTTTGTCAACATTTTTGAAGAAAGAGTTGTCAGGTGTCCTCTAGATGCTCAGTTATTGCAATAATTTCGAAAACACTCCTGTCTTTTTGCAAGCAAACAGGATTATGTTCTTGAATCCTTTTGGATAGGACTGTTTTCCAACTACCAGTATTGCTGGCTCCACACAAGAAGCCTATATAGTATCCACACAGAAATAGTCAAATGAAATCATGGTCGACTTGAGAGCATTGTTTCCAAAGCCGTTAAAAATGCCGTTTCTCTTTTGAGTTTGGAATTCATCTCTTTTGTGCATTAGCTGTTAGGTCATCTTTAAACTCCAAGCTTCGTATAGTGAATTGTATAACTGTAGCAAACTTGATTATTTTTGATTTTGTTCTTGAACTAAATAACTGACTATAGAACATGGTAATTAATTTTCGGAAATTGTCTACAGTTTTTAAATTTGTTAGAAAGGTGTAGAAAGCTTAGAGTAGAGGAAGTGAATTTACTTTACTTCAACCAGTAGTGACTGGTTGTCATTACTTTGCGAAATAACTTATCAGAGGAACTACTTGTATGGAATTCATTATTAGAAAAGTTTTGGAATCCACTTCACCTAATGTGTTAGGAACCGTAAATTATATACCATCTGTTTTTAGACAATAGGTGCGGTTTATCGCTTTGTGTTACCAACTTGTATGTATTTGCTGAGATATATTATTTTGTCGCGTTAATGCACATTAATATTGCCTTATCTTACTAGTTTAGTTATCAATCTTGTGTTATAAGCATGTATATATATATATATATATATATGTTTTTATGTACTTTATTCTTGTTTTGTTTAACAGATAGCATCTACCCTAAACAATTTAGCTGTCCTACAAGCTAAACTTGGTCAATACGCGGAAGCTGAACCATTATGTCGACGTGCACTTAGTATACGTGAAAATGTAAGTTATCAGTTTAGATTTGTAACTGAAATTACTAAATAAGCAAATTTGAGGTTCTGTTACACTTATATTTCTTGGTCCATCGATTCAACTATTTGGACTGAAATACACTCTGTCTGAGCCTTACTGGAAGCCACACGTATTCCGTCAGTAGATTGGTAACCCTTCTTCTGTTTTTAGCATAAAAATATGAACAAGACAGTCGAAAAGAATCTATTGAAATGTATAAATGACTAAAACACACGCCGGAATCAAAACTCAATTTTAAATCAATATTATTACAATTCAGTATTACTGTTCCATTAAGTTGCTGTTCTCTGTAGTCCTCTTTAGAAGGCTCCACGATTTTCCGTGTACTGTCACCTCCATAGAAACACCCCAGACAGCCTCGTAAAGTCACGTCACCAACTTCGTATAGGAGCATTTAACGTCAGGACCCCCTGCCAAATCGGACAACAAGCATCACTAGCAAGAACTCTGGCAACTCGAGACATGGATGTATGTTGTGTTTCGGAGACACGCATATAAGACCCGAGTGTGGTCATTCATTTAACCTCACCCGGTCAACAAGGTGAATCTGCAAAATCCACTTTAAGGGTGCCAGGAGTCCCCTCAGCTAGCTCGCGAGGACTCGCAGGTGTAGGGATAGCGCTGAGTGTTAGGGCGGAAAAATCACTTCTCGACTGGATCCCAGTTAATAGTCGTATGTGTACGGTCCGTCTGAATGGGTCCATTAAAAGAAGGAATGATGGCGCTACCCGTCGTTACCTTTCCGTAATCTCCGCTTACGCCCCAACAGACTGCAGTCAGGATGAACTAAAGGATGACTTCTACCTGGAACTGTCTAATTTGCTGCAAAAAGCAAAACGTTCAGATATAGTTGCTTTAGCAGGCGACTTCAATGCCCAAGTAGGAAAGTTGTATCAGACTGAGAAGTATGTACGTGGTACGTGTGGAGTTCCCTGCCGACGAACCGACAACGGTGATCGTTTTCTACAGTTTTGCTTAGATAATCATCTGTTCCTAGTCAGCACTAACTTTAGGCTCAAAGAGAGACATTGTGTAACCTGGTGACCTCTATCACCAAATCAACGCTGGACTCAGATGGACCACATAGCAGCAGGGTATCGTTGGCGAGGGTCAGTAGAAGACTGCCGCTCCTTCTGGAACACGTGCCCCTTCTGATCACGCTCTGGTTCGCACACTTCTATGCTTACGACTAAATGGACATACGAGACTTGGGAGTGAAGCAGCTACGCCCACAATTTGATAAGGACACCGAGTCCCTACCTAAGGAAGAAATGGCGAAACGAGTATCTGAGGTCGACAGCAAGACTCCTCCTGAGGAAGCCTAGAACAACATACAGTTAGCTGTAGACGCAGCTATAAAAGTTGTTAGTAACCTGAAACCAAAAGTTAGTAAGAACCACTGGATCTCCACTGCCTCATCCGAACTGATTGACGCAAGAAGACTGATGCCGGCTAACTCCGATTATGATGAGGAGCGAAAACTACTCAGACGAAAACTAACAAGAAGTCTTCGCAACGACCGTGAAGTGGTGGGTGGGTGACAAAAGCGAAAGAGATGAAAAAGTCATCGGTGATTGGCAACACCAGACAACTATTTAGGCTTATCAGGGAAACAGGTGGTAAAAGGCAAATGGTAAGTGAAACAACCTCTGAGAAAAATGGCACCATAATTTTATTTTTTTATTTATTTTTATTTTTTTTATTTTTGATTACAGCTTGATTCCACACCGTATTTTTGGTACAAGTATGCAATTTTCAGCGTGGATATCGGTAGCCCAAATTTCGCAGGCCGACCATAGATATCAGGTGTGCGTCGGCGAGGGCTCGAACCCCGGACCATTTGCATGGTCGGCGAGAGTCCTAACCACTGTGCTCTCAGGATAGACGACTGGAACGTTGGGGCAATGTAATCGACCTGCAGCCAAGCACAACTTACCCAGCATCCAACACCTCCCTGAATGGGACATAGAAATAGGTCAGCCGTCCCTAACTGAGGTTGCTAATGCTGTCACTAGGCTGAAACGAGGGAAAGTTGTGGGACCCGATGGAATCACTCCGAAGGTGTTTAAGTACGGTGGAGACAGTTTACTGTCTGCATTAACTGAAGTACCAGGCAACGTCTGAGAATCAGAGGAAGTCCCGTCAGGTTGGTGTAAGTCACAGATTATCCCCATATACAAGAAGGGAGAGAAGTCTTCCTGTGATAATCACAGAGGGATTAGCTTGACTAATATGGTGGTGTCTACAGTCCTAGACTCAATAATTATACATAAACTAAGCGGTGCTTGGGAGGCACAAACACGAGAGAGCCAGGCAGGCTTTAGACCAGGAAGAGGGTGTATTGATCATATCTTCACCCCTCGACAGATTCTAGAATACAGGCATTCCTACTGGCGTCCAACAGTCATTATATTTCTTGACCTAAAGGTGGCATTCGATTCTGTCGACCGAAAGGTGCTCTGGTGATGCTTGGCTGTAAAGGGAACGCCGAGAAAACACGTCGCACGGATTAAAGCACTCTACTCGAACTCAAGCAGCCAGGTGAGGGCTTACGGCGAGTTGTCATCTGAAGGGGTGACAACTAGTGGTGTGCGTCAGGAGGCCCATTATCCCCATTCCTATTCAACTTCATCACAGATGTACTGATGGACTTAACCCTAACTCACTTCAGAGATTCAGGGATTGACTTGCTACCAGGGAATAATCTTGTTGACTAAGACTATGCAAACGATATAGTCCCCTTTACGGATAAGATTTTATTTTGATATATTACACAGTGTTGTACCGTTATATTAACTGATGACGTTTCGAGCACAAACTATTGCTCATAATCATATCAAGTTACTCACACAACTTTGTTCTTTCATTTATATACATGTGTGGAATCGATTAGATATTGGATTAAAAGTCAATGTGAGATAATATACATTCAGAAATAATAGTACGAGTGTTGTTGATCAATTGCAGATAGATGGGAAAAAGGACAAGTGTTTTTTTACAGTCATAATAAGCTACTTGTTAGAATGTTGTGTTTGAATGTGTTTGAATTGCAATAGAATTTTAAGATTATTTATTATCTTCTTCTGATTTGACTGATGGCAATAATACGAGTGTTATTGATCAACTATAATCAGATGGGAAATACGACGAGTGTTTTAATAGTCATAATAAGTTTTTTGTTAGAATGTTGTGATGTGTTTGAATTGAAACAGAATTTTAATATTATTTATTATCCTCTTCTGATTTGACCTGCGGTAATAATATCTTCCATATTTCTGGTATTTGCATTGAGTCGTTTCTGTTGCATGTGTTGGGTGTAGACTCGATAAATAAGGATTCCGTGATCAACCTCTCTCTCCACCTACCTATATTACTTTTTAGAATTTTAACCCTATCCCACCCTATTGTGTGGTTGTTTGTTATTGCGTGAAGTGCAATAGCTGAGCTTTTTTCTAAATTACTTATCTTTTCAGGGTCAACCATTCTTACCTTAGCTAAATTCTTATGTTCTGATAATCTGACTATCCCTGACCTACTAGTTTGACCTATGTAGTTGACCTCACAGTCATTGCAGGGTATTTTGTAAATTATATTATTTTGTCTAATTGGATCCACCGGGTCTTTTAGCCTACAGAGCTTGTCTCTGAGTGAGTTTGTAGGTTTGAATGCCACTCTAATTCCTGATTTATTAAGAATCCTACGTAGGGCCTCAGATGTCCCTTCTTTATATGGTATAACAGTGGATGACTTATATTCTCTCTTATTTGTGTTATCATTAATAGTTTCACCATTATTTTTATTTTACTTTTGGTCTCTAGCGATCTTCCTAATGAATTTTATAGGATAGTTATTCAACACCAACGCTTCTTCTATCTGTTTTATTTTGTCATTTAGGTCTTTTCTTGTGCTACTTAGTGCTATGGCTCGGTTTGTTAAACACTTCACTAAGCCTGCCTTAACAGTTAACGGATGAGACGAATTAAAGTCTAAATATCTATTAGAATGCGTTGGTTTTCTATAAACACTAGTCTGTAGTTTGCCTTCTATTCGTTTTATTTTACAATCTAACATAGCTAATTCTCCTAGTTCATTTTCTGATTCAAATATGAATTTTATTCCCTCTACTTGTGAGTTTATATGTGTCAAGATGCTAGAGATATGTTCTGTTTTTAACACCGTGAAAGTGTCATCCACATATCTCCACCATATTTTTGGAGTAGGATTAAACGTATTAAGAGCACTATTTTCCCAGCTGTCCATAAATATGTCTGCTACAATAGGGGATATTGGTGATCCCATTGCTACACCTTCAGTATGTCTATGTATCTTGCCTTGGAACTTAAAGATAGTAGATGTGAGGCATAATCGAATCCCTAACACAATTTGTTCAATGGGTAGCTTTGTCCTATGATTCAGTTCATGATCCGCAGTTAGTTGTTTTTTAACTGCTTCTAAGGCCATAATGACTGGTATATTAGTGTAAATACTAGTTATATCAAAACTAACCATTTTCTCATCATTCTCCAGTTGAATGCCATTTAGTTTACTTTTCATGTCATATGAATTAGTTAATCTAGAGTTTGAACGGTTTCTAATGGAACAAAGTATTAGAGCTAAGTGTTTTGATAATTCATAAGTGGGGGTATTTCTAAAATCTACTATTGGTCTTATGGGGTAGCCTGGCTTATGTATTTTAATAGTACCATATATTCTACTAGCATTATTAGTTTTAGGCATTAAATGTTGAATCCAGATAGACAGACAGACAGGCATTAAATTAAACCATTTAGACTAACCCAGTGACGGCTTCATTCTGCGTATTAATTCCGCTGTAGATTTCTTAACCTTATTCATTATTGTATCTACAGGCTTCTTAATTTCTTCATATGGACCCATTTGAATATGTTCAGTAACTTTTTTGATATATAGTCAGATTTATTCAGAACTACGGTGACGTTTCCTTTGTCAGCTTTTGCGATGACAATATTTTTATCCTGTTTTAGACTAATTAAAGCTTCTCTTCCCGATTTTGTTAAGTTTGATTTTGCCTTCTTTTGATTTCTCAGGGTTAATGCACATTGTGCTCTAACCTCTTCTGCTGTTGTCTTATCTATTGAACCTAGTGCTACTTCTATGTTAGGAATCACATCCTCTGGTTTTAATTTATTAACTGTTACGTTGAAATTTAATCCTTTCTCAAGTACTTTTATCTCACTAGAGCTTAGTTCTCTTGATGAGAGGTTGATCACCCATTTTGTTCTGTCGATAGAGGATGAAGTGTTGACATCAATTTCATTTGTTGTGTTCTTTTCTTCCATTAGTTTGTTGAATTTTTTGATTTGTGTGGTTTTTGTTTTTCTTAAGGCTGATTCTCTAGCTTTTTCGGATGTTTCTACTACGATTACATAATCTTAGTCATTGACCATACATTGATTTTTATAGTCGATGTTTTAAAAATCATATAATTCCAAAATATTCACGCATACGCACTCCAATTACTTCAAAGAAAATATCATCAGGAGCTGAACATCTCAGTAGATTATGTGTAAGAGAAGAGCTACATCGGATTGCTGTGAAACTAAATAATATACGAAATAAAATCGAAAAAATCAAACAGAAACTCAAATGTATGGTCAATGACAAAGATTATGTAATCGTAGTAGAAACATCCGAAAAAGCTAGAGAATCAGCCTTAAGAAAATCAAAAACCACACAAATCAAAAAATTCAACAAACTAATGGAAGAAAAGAACACAACAAATGAAATTGATGTCAACACTTCATCCTCTATCGACAGAACAAAATGGGTGATCAACCTCTCATCAAGAGAACTAAGCTCTAGTGAGATAAAAGTACTTGAGAAAGGATTAAATTTCAACGTAACAGTTAATAAATTAAAACCAGAGGATGTGATTCCTAACATAGAAGTAGCACTAGGTTCAATAGACAAGACAACAGCAGAAGAGGTTAGAGCACAATGTGCGTTAACCCTGAGAAATCAAAAGAAGGCAAAATCAAACTTAACAAAATCGGAAAGAGAAGCTTTAATTAGTCTAAAACAGGATAAAAATATTGTCATCGCAAAAGCGGACAAAGGAAACGCCACCGTAGTTCTGAATAAATCTGACTATATCAAAAAAGTCACTGAACATATTGAAACGGGTCCATATGAGGAAATTAAGAAGCCTGTAGATACAATAATGAATAAGGTAAAGAAATCTACAGCGGAATTAATACGCAGAATGAAGCCGTCACTGGGTGAGTCTAAATGGTTTACTTTAATGCCTAAAACTAATAATGCTAGTAGAATATATGGTACTATTAAAATACATAAGCCAGGTTACCCCATAAGACCAATAGTAGATTTTAGAAATACCCCCACTTATGAATTATCAAAACACTTAGCTCTAATACTTTGTCCCATTAGAAATCGTTCAAACTCTAGATTAACTAATTCATATGAGATGAAAAGTAAGCTAAATGACATTCAACTAGAGAATGATGAGAAAATGGTTAGTTTTGATATAACTAGTCTTTACACTAATATACCAGTCATTATGGCCTTAGAAGCAGTTAAAAAAGAACTAACTGCGGATCCTGAACTGAATCATAGGACAAAGCTGCCCATTGAACAAATTATGTTAGGGATTCAGTTATGCCTCACATCTACCATCTTTAAGTTCCAAGGCAAAATATATAGACAAACAGAAGGTGTAGCAATGGGATCACCAATATCCCCTATTGTAGCAGACATATTTATGGACAGCTGGGAAAGTAGTGCTCTTAATACGTTTAACCCCACTCCAAAAATATGGTGGAGATATGTGGATGACACTTTCACGGTGTTAAAAACAGAACATATCTCTAGCTTCTTGACACATATAAACTCACAAGTAGAGGGAATAAAATTCACATTTGAATCAGAAAATGAACTAGGAGAATTAGCTATGTTAGATTGTAAAATAAAACGAATAGAAGGCAAACTACACACTAGTGTTTATAGAAAACCAACGCATTCTAATAGATATTTAGACTTTAATTCGTCTCATCCGTTAACTGTTAAGGCAGGCTTAGTAAAGTGTTTAACAAACCGAGCCATAGCACTAAGTAGCACAAAAAAAGACCTAAATGACAAAATAAAACAGATAGAAGAAGCGTTGGTGTTGAATAACTATCCTATAAAATTCATTAGGAAGATCACTAAAGACCAAAAGCAAAATAAAAATAATGGTGAAACTATTAATGATAACACAAATAAGAAAGAATATAAGTCATCCACTGTTATACCATATAAAGAAGGGACATCTGAGGCCCTACGTAGGATTCTTAATAAAGCAGGAATTAGGGTGGCATTCAAACCTACAAACTCACTCAGAGACAAGCTCTGTAGGCTAAAAGACCCGGTGGATCCAATTAAACAAAATAATATAATTTACAAAATACCCTGCAATAACTGTGAGGTCAACTACATAGGTCAAACTAGTAGGTCAGGGATAGTCAGATTATCAGAACATAAGAATTTAGCTAAGGTAAGAATGGTTGACCCTGAAAAGATAAGTAATTTAGAAAAAAGCTCAGCTATTGCACTTCATGCAATAACAAACAACCACACAATAGGGTGGGATAGGGTTAAAATTCTAAAAAGTAATATAGGTAGGTGGAGAGAGAGGTTGATTACGGAATCCTTATTTATCGAGTCTACACCCAACACATGCAACAGAAATGACTCAATGCAAATACCAGAAATATGGAAGATATTATTACCGCAGGTCAAATCAGAAGAGGATAATAAATAATATTAAAATTCTATTTCAATTCAAACACATCACAACATTCTAACAAAAAACTTATTATGACTATTAAAACACTCGTCGTATTTCCCATCTGATTATAGTTGATCAATAACACTCGTATTATTGCCATCAGTCAAATCAGAAGAAGATAATAAATAATCTTAAAATTCTATTGCAATTCAAACACATTCAAACACAACATTCTAACAAGTAGCTTATTATGACTGTAAAAACACTCGTCCTTTTTCCCATCTAATTGCAATTGATCAACAACACTCGTACTATTATTTCTGAATGTACATTATCTCACATTGACTTTTAATCCAATATCTAATCGATTCCACACATGTATATAAATGAAAGAACAAAGTTGTGTGAGTAACTTGATATGATTATGAGCAATAGTTTGTGCTCGAAACGTCATCAGTTAATATAACGGTACAACACTGTGTAATATATCAAAATAAAATCTTATCCGTAAAGGGGACTATATCGTTTGCATAGTCTTAGTCAACAAGATTATTCCCTGGTAGCAAGTCAATCCCTGAATCTCTGAAGTGAGTTAGGGTTAAGTCCATCAGTACATCTGTGATGAAGTTGAATAGGAATGGGGATAATGGGCCTCCTGACGCACACCACTAGTTGTCACCCCTTCAGATGACAACTCGCCGTAAGCCCTCACCTGGCTGCTTGAGTTCGAGTAGAGTGCTTTAATCCGTGCGACGTGTTTTCTCGGCGTTCCCTTTACAGCCAAGCATCACCAGAGCACCTTTCGGTCGACAGAATCGAATGCCACCTTTAGGTCAAGAAATATAATGACTGTTGGACGCCAGTAGGAATGCCTGTATTCTAGAATCTGTCGAGGGGTGAAGATATGATCAATACACCCTCTTCCTGGTCTAAAGCCTGCCTGGCTCTCTCGTGTTTGTGCCTCCCAAGCACCGCTTAGTTTATGTATAATTATTGAGTCTAGGACTGTAGACACCACCATATTAGTCAAGCTAATCCCTCTGTGATTATCACAGGAAGACTTCTCTCCCTTCTTGTATATGGGGATAATCTGTGACTTACACCAACCTGACGGGACTTCCTCTGATTCTCAGACGTTGCCTGGTACTTCAGTTAATGCAGACAGTAAACTGTCTCCACCGTACTTAAACACCTTCGGAGTGATTCCATCGGGTCCCACAACTTTCCCTCGTTTCAGCCTAGTGACAGCATTAGCAACCTCAGTTAGGGACGGCTGACCTATTTCTATGTCCCATTCAGAGAGGTGTTGGATGCTGGGTAAGTTGTGCTTGGCTGCAGGTCGATTACATTGCCCCAACGTTCCAGTCGTCTATCCTGAGAGCTAATTATGGTGTCATTTTTCTCAGAGGTTGTTTCACTTACCATTTGCCTTTTACCACCTGTTTCCCTGATAAGCCTAAATAGTTGTCTGGTGTTGCCAATCACCGATGACTTTTTCATCTCTTTCGCTTTTGTCACCCACCCACCACTTCACGGTCGTTGCGAAGACTTCTTGTTAGTTTTCGTCTGAGTAGTTTTCGCTCCTCATCATAATCGGAGTTAGCCGGCATCAGTCTTCTTGCGTCAATCAGTTCGGATGAGGCAGTGGAGATCCAGTGGTTCTTACTAACTTTTGGTTTCAGGTTACTAACAACTTTTATAGCTGCGTCTACAGCTAACTGTATGTTGTTCTAGGCTTCCTCAGGAGGAGTCTTGCTGTCGACCTCAGATACTCGTTTCGCCATTTCTTCCTTAGGTAGGGACTCGGTGTCCTTATCAAATTGTGGGCGTAGCTGCTTCACTCCCAAGTCTCGTATGTCCATTTAGTCGTAAGCATAGAAGTGTGCGAACCAGAGCGTGATCAGAAGGGGCACGTGTTCCAGAAGGAGCGGCAGTCTTCTACTGACCCTCGCCAACGATACCCTGCTGCTATGTGGTCCATCTGAGTCCAGCGTTGATTTGGTGATAGAGGTCACCAGGTTACACAATGTCTCTCTTTGAGCCTAAAGTTAGTGCTGACTAGGAACAGATGATTATCTAAGCAAAACTGTAGAAAACGATCACCGTTGTCGGTTCGTCGGCAGGGAACTCCACACGTACCACGTACATACTTCTCAGTCTGATACAACTTTCCTACTTGGGCATTGAAGTCGCCTGCTAAAGCAACTATATCTGAACGTTTTGCTTTTTGCAGCAAATTAGACAGTTCCAGGTAGAAGTCATCCTTTAGTTCATCCTGACTGCAGTCTGTTGGGGCGTAAGCGGAGATTACGGAAAGGTAACGACGGGTAGCGCCATCATTCCTTCTTTTAATGGACCCATTCAGACGGACCGTACACATACGACTATTAACTGGGATCCAGTCGAGAAGTGATTTTTCCGCCCTAACACTCAGCGCTATCCCTACACCTGCGAGTCCTCGCGAGCTAGCTGAGGGGACTCCTGGCACCCTTAAAGTGGATTTTGCAGATTCACCTTGTTGACCGGGTGAGGTTAAATGAATGACCACACTCGGGTCTTATATGCGTGTCTCCGAAACACAACATACATCCATGTCTCGAGTTGCCAGAGTTCTTGCTAGTGATGCTTGTTGTCCGATTTGGCAGGGGGTCCTGACGTTAAATGCTCCTATACGAAGTTGGTGACGTGACTTTACGAGGCTGTCTGGGGTGTTTCGATGGCTCCTGCCGTTGTTCTTGGTCACAGAGTGATGTGAAAATGGCTCATAAGCCTGCAGAATACTACTAACTGTAGTGGAGAAGCAAGATGGGAGTGGTGATGTTAGTGAAGGGGAATGATGCTCAGGAAGGCTTCCTGTGGTTTTGGAAGTGTGTGGGTGTTTGTTACTTTCTGGCTACCCACACCGTGGAAGTTGATTTATTCTTCGGCTACCTGAAACAGAGGGAGTGTTGCGTGACCGCAGAGTCCAGGTGACAACTTCTTGAGGCCGGTGACACGCGGCCTGTTTTTGTTTTTTCCTTTTTCTTTGGTTTGTCTCAGTAGCATATTTATCACTTCTGCCCTGTGACACGGCAGCAGGAAGCGCGGTCATTGTTAATCCGGTCGCCGACCGATACGACATGATATATATTGTGAATTTGTTTGAATCATGGTATTGGATTGGGTAGCTGCTTTTTTTTAACCTATCTGGCATGGTAGGACCTCAAGAGACATAAGTCTCAGCCAGTATAGCGTGATTAGGTCATTGCGGTGTTCAAGCCTGACCACCACATCAAGGTTACAGCCTCCTCCGTGATTTCACTCAACCTCCTCCTCAGCATATGTCTAATCTATCTCCATTTTCTTTGGCACATTTCCTGATTAATAGTTTTTTGGTTGGTTCGTTCCCAGACTTTCTTGTTATTAGGCATTTCTGGCCATCTTACTTTAAGTATTATGCCAGCGAAGGCAGCTCTTGATAAATTTCGTGACTCCCCAAGTCTCCTACCCACATAGAAGCACTGACTGACTTGATATTAGTGGTAGAAATCCGAATCTTCTTATTTATACTGAGTGCAGCGGATTTCCACACTGGTTTTAAATTAATGAATGTCATAGTTGCTTTCCCGGTTATGCCCTTGACGTCTTCGTTGGTGACGCTTGTAGCTTGTACGATGGTGAAATAAGTGAAAGCGGTGACTTCCTTCAGATTCCTCCCGTTTTTTTAGCGACTGGTACTTCATCACCTCTATCTTCTCTATGTTTACTTGAAGTCCTGTTTTTGCTGCTTCTTTTGTCAACTTTTTTTCGTTTTCGTTAGTAGATCTTCAGATTTATGTGACATTACACATAAATTGTTAGCGAAGTCCAGATCTTCTAGAGTCATCTTGTCAGTCCACTATGTGCCCATCCTTTCCCACCTTCCGGATAATTCAGTCCACCAAAATCAGGAGTCTTGTCGTTGAGAGTAGGCAGCTTTGTCTGATTCATATCTTCAATTTTTTCAGAGGACTGGTGGTCACTGGCAGTTCTCTGGCTGTTGGTTGTATTTCTGGACGAGATAGTCGGTTTAAGAGTGGCTATCCCGACACTCAACCTTCCCTCTTTTCCCAGCCTAGGAACAACGAGTAAACTAGTAGACAAGCCGAGACCAGTGCTTTCGTATGCTTGCTTGTATCAGCAGAGAATAACAGTGAATGTAGTTTAAGAAATATCTGTCCCTCTATCTTTTAAGATAAAGTGTGTGTGTGTGTCAGTTGTGATTTTTCAGGTTTCACTTATCTCTGTTTAATTTCACCATCTTGCATGTCATTAGTTGCAACCATTAAATGCGACAGACACCGTTGTTGAACTTTTCTCATCAGTATGATTGACAAAAGTATTCATTGTTCATTGAAAACGTTTACATATAAATAAAAACGGATTTCATTCATATATCGGACACAATTGTTCAAATGGCTTCTGTTAATGTGATTACTATCTAAATTACTATAACCTCGTTAACAAGCTGTACTAAAGAGTGAAGCACAAGTTTTGTGTTAAATTTCCTATAACTACTTGGTTGTTGAATAGAAAGAAAAGCCTTTCGTTAGAGTGGTAAGGTATGATTCAATCAATAAAAATTATGCATTGCGACTTTTTTTTTACAATTTGACTAAGGTTAATTTACTTGCACATACAAGCAGTCTGCTGTTGTCGTTCTTCTTAAGTCGTCTGAAATTATTGATAAATAATTGTAATCTGATATCCATTAGTGGAGAATATCTAAATAGCCGACTGACAGTTTCAATTTTAACTCTCAGTTCAAAAGTTGGTAGAGTTGTATGCCTCTAAATAACTTGGGAATTGTCGAGTCTTTCCTTGCTCCAAGTGTTGATAATATTCAGTGAAAGGGAAAACTAATTTCACTGTAACATAATAGATTCCATCGCACAAATAAATTATAAGTCGTAGTGCGAAAGACTTTTTCAAATTTTTTTTCTCGTTTATGTGATTTTAATGTGAATAAGAAGCACGTGTTATCCTTACTTGTTAAATCACTACTCGCAATGGTAGTTGTATGCCCACAGATACTGGAAAGGCAGATGAATGTCGGAATTCCAGTTATTATTCTCAAGGAACAACTTCTAAGGTGTAATATGTTCACATTTCATATTTAACAACACTTATTTCGGGGAGGTCGAGATAACTGCTATGGATTCTCCATTAGGCCCAATTTCAGCGGATTTTGTCCCTTACTAATCTTGGAAGTGATCTCTTACAAAATGTACCAGATAAACTGGATTCTTATTTTCGGTGTGTTGATGATACAATTACTATGCTTAACCAGAGAGCAGACAAGAACCACATACTAATCTAATTTAATGATTCTTACCGCTCATTTTCACTTGTGTAAAGAGCCTGGTGGATAAGTACCATTTCTTGATGTCCAGTTGAGTAGAGTAGCAGATGATTCAATCGGGAGAGATAGATGTAGGATGATATATACATTTCTTCAGTTTCATGCCTATCCACTACAAAACCAGTTTGGCTGGATGCCTCACAAACAGGACAGAAAGGATCTGTACCTATGAGTCCTTGGAAAACGAATTAGGATAAATCCACAATGCACCGATCAAAATGAGTTATCCTGATAAATTTGCAAGGGGACACATGAGCGACATATACAAACTATATGTGGCGAGCGACTAGGCAGCCTGACAAACACATCACTGATCACCTCCCTTCACGGTTCATAAAAAATTAAATAAGAAGCTCTATTTTGTCTCATTTGATTAATAATTAGTCACCAAGTGAACAGAAGTAGCGCTCTCATGCTTATCTATCGCATTCCATCGAGCCTTTCTTTTACACATAACTGAAGTTTTGAGAATTCGGGACAATAAGCGTAGTTTACATATTCAAAATTAGTTTTTTGTCTTTGTCTATTTATTAAGAACTCTCACACCTTTCGTACATTTCATGTTTATTTAGACTCTGATTATCTGTCCACTTCATCTTTACTATTGTGTAACTTTGATTTAGAAAAATTTTGACCTTAATATTGAGGCGTGTACATTGTCGTGTTATCTTCACCATTCTTATCGCCACTTGTGTGAACTACTTGTACTTTTATCATCATTGACATCAATAATTTTATTGCTATTAATTATTATTGTCGTATTTAAAACATTTAACACATATTTGGTTTTCCAGTTTTGACCACAGATTGATATCAGTTGGAGAACCATTGAAAACCAGGGAGTACTGTACAGCTGTTTCATCCTTATGTGGGAATTATCGGCAGTACGCACTCACTGGGGTTCGAACCCAGGACCTTTCGGTTACAAGGCGAGCTCGTTTATCATTCAGCCGGTGGGACCCGATTCAATGACCCATGAATTCTAGGATGAAACAGCTGTCCATTACTCCCTGGTTCTCTAACCAATATCAATATGTGGTCAAATTCGGAAAACAAATCAAATCCTTGCAAATCAACCCTCGAAAACGTATATTTGATCCACAAATTCAGTTATTATTGTTAGTGTACACTTTTAAAACATTCTGTCATTTTTGTTTGAAGCACGTGAATTAAGATTGTCTGAAATCTGTTGCACGAAGAGTATAAAAGTGTGAATCATTTCTCTATTGACGTGAATTTCATGTTTCAAGTCTACTTAAAATTCTCAATTCGCACTGCTGATGAGCTCGGCCCCAATATAGCGAGACGACCATCCAACTTTTGTATCACTTTTGCTTGATTAACGAGCACTACTGGTTTATGTGAGTAGTGTCAATCAGTCTTATGGTTTTGCTTTAAATAAACCCGAAGTTGTGAAATAGCGTGTAATAGTAAAGTATTCATTTCGAAATATATTTTTATTTGATAAGATGAAATCTGGGAATCGCATTTCGTCCCATTTGGTATTCGTCAGCAGTGTTATTTCGACTGAGACTAGAACTAAACACCTATTGTCTCAAATGCCAAATCTCTGTTTATTCACCTGGTAAACTACAATAACTACCCCTTGTACTTTAGGTATCAGCTGCTACCCATCGAAGCTTGTATGTTCCTCGAAACAAGATGATACACCTGTTCTCTATAGGGCCATCCCATCAGGTACAACAAGAAATTCTCAAGTTTTAATAAATTCCAAAATAGTCTGCACCACATCTGGACAAAAGTCGAAATTCGAAATGTTAGTCAGTTACCTGACCATATCCTACTTTATTTTTCGATTACTGAGTGTACTTTATTACCGTTTGTTTATGATGGTCCACTGGAGTGAGATCATTGATTTCATTATCTGTAGTAATGGGCGATATTTTATCATTTCTATTATGCACGAAGTTGGACTTTTAAATATAAAAACAAGCAAACCAAGGAAAGAGGTGAAGGGTTTGTTTAACATCACTGAGTTGAACTCATCATATGATGCATGTAGACATAGAAATGCCAAATTTCAGGTGAATAAATCCTGTAAAGTACTTTTATTGTTACTACGTTGTTATTTTTAATCTCCAAATTTTTATCAATGATGTCAATCAACTTTCATAGAATTAGTAAGAATAATATTAAATTTTATCAACGATTTCTGTCGAGCAGAGGCTGTGAACTTACCACTTATTATTTCTCTACCTTCTTTTTCCAATAGATATATTGTCTTTAGCTGATTGTTTCGTGTTGCTATATTTAATTCGACTGCGATATTGTCATTGATTTTTACAAAGTCTATTGATCGTTCTGCTCCACGTTTTCTTTTCATGATAAACTCTGTATGAAAAAAAACTATGCTAACGATTTGGCAATGAATTATCTTAGTTATAAATTCCTACTTCCTTTCTCCTATAATTTTATCCTTTTCATCTGATTGTCAGATGAATCGACGCTACTGTTCAAGAGTCGATTGCCTCTTCATTTAGCCTTCTGTTGTTTGATTGATATATTGATGTCGCATAAGTAACTTCTCGCTTACTTGATATCTCAAATTTGTTTGAATTAAGTTGTATAGTATGATGATTAAGTCACAGTCAGCTTAGCAACTACAGACTTGGTCCTTTAAGAAGTTCAGTGGAACAGAGTTCAAACTTTTGGCCCCCCAACTGAAGGTTGAGAATATAGGGATGATTACAGCCTACGTTGTGCTGTTTTTTAATTCGATGGAAGTGTATTAACTATAATAAGGGTATTATTGTTTCGCTAATGGAAAAAAATCTGTTTCAATTACCCGACACAGACCTTTCATCTACATGCTACACGGATAAAGACATCAGAACCAGCAGAGATCAGCTAAGGAAATCAAGATAGGCTTTCGTTACTTTGAAACTGGTGTTAAGATTGACAACATCCAGGTCAAGGTCTAAGATACAGATTGTTTACAGTCACTTCACGTCGTTGTTTCTTGATGATTCAGAGAATCAGCGCACGCGTCAGCAAAAGCGTTTCTAACAGGCTATTACAGACTTTCATCACCATCTCAAAGTTCAATTACCCAGAGTAGATTTTTCATGTACCAGACTAACAACCACACTTATCGTGTGAGGGCTAATAATACTACCTAGTCACCTAGGCTGAAGTAATTGGGGCACGACCCGAACTCGTGACCTATTGACTGGGAACCAGTTCACATCTCATCAACACCTACCTTCATTCGCTACTGAGGAGCAGATAGTCTGCAGAGAAGGATAAACAACAGCAAAGAACTAACGAAGAACGTTTTACCCGATAAATTTGTCGAAGGAAATGGGGGTGTATTGAACATGCACTGAGAAGACGTT
This sequence comes from Trichobilharzia regenti, assembly GCA_944472135.2. Classification (NCBI taxonomy): domain Eukaryota; kingdom Metazoa; phylum Platyhelminthes; class Trematoda; order Strigeidida; family Schistosomatidae; genus Trichobilharzia; species Trichobilharzia regenti. The sequence continues at coordinate 87,037,078 of OX235270.1, read as the reverse complement.
CAAGTGACATAACACCCCACCTGGGTTGTCGAGTGAATCCCGAATAGAAAGAGGCAAGTCGGTCGTTTTTCCGAGGCTAACGTAAAGAAGGTCATACGAGGAGGAAATAAAAGTTTATGCGCAGTCTTGGAGCCAGATGGAACCTATAGTACAGCACCGAGTGGAATGAAGATGCATCCACCGTTTGTTTCACTCGAAACTCAAGAAATAGATAATAATGAGAAATTTATCTGATATATATATATATATATTCTACTGTCCAATTTGTCAAACACGATAAAATTGTTATTCCACTAGTTTTTATTTTCCAATATCTGTTTAAATGACATTAATCGGTGACAAAAATTTGTCTTCACTATTATGATTCCAAGTGTCCCGGAATCAATGGTGTTATTTCCTCTTCAATCTTGAAATCTTGGACATGTAAAAGTTAGTGTAAGTAGTTAAATTTCACCTAAAAGATCTTAATTTTTAATAACTACTCTATTTACTTCAACTGTGATGGGCTCACGTGTTTCATTTGACTTACATTAACTGCATTCTTTTGAATGAATTTATTTTGAAACTATTGCAGTCTGATGGTTATTCACTTCAATACATACTCCTGTACGTTTTAATGGCCTTAGCAACATGCCACCACTGAATTGTACCCAAAGTCCTTTTAGTTTTGCATGATTATATTTTAGGATTATTGTCCGCTTGTACTTAGTTTTACTGAGTGGGATTCATAACGTGAGATTATCAAACTCTATTTGTGTATTTATGTTCACATTTCTGCAATGAAAACTTAATATTTTCTGTTGATAACAAAACCATATACGGTAAGATATATTTACTACTTTGTGTATGAATCAATCGATGTTAACTGTGTGGATGGTGTTTTCTATTTTCTGATTTCCTCAGGGAAAATTCTTCATTTGATGCTGCTTAGGTGATATAACCTTCTTCTCACTTATGAATATTATCGTAGTTTAATCTGCATATCATTCAAAGGTGTGGCTTAACTTAGCTACTGCTGATATAAGGATAAAACTTGGGCAATGTAGTAGAGTATAATTCCACTATAGATAAAATTTTTATTTTGATAAAGTCACACAGTGTTATACAACAATATTTTATTCTTATATCAATATTTACTACTGCTTTCTTTTGTCGATCACTCGTAGTAGCAAAGGTGTATTTCATTCTATTGAAATCTGCAGATAAATTTGCATCCTTTGAAACCAATCTAATAACACCTGATTGGAATTATGAGTTGTCATTATCTTGTGTATCTCTGACTTTTAACAACACGCTTAAAAATTGTATACATGTTCAGTTGCACATATTTTCTTTTTATATTTTTTCTTTGCCATGTGCATGCAAATTCATAGGTACTCTACTGTGGTCTAAAGTAACGTTATTTAGATGCATGTACACTTTTGCATTCATATGTGAACTGAAGTGACGAAAATCAGTGGCATTTTTCAGGGATGCCTAATGTCCCCATTTCTGTTTAATTTCATCATAGATATACTAACAGGATTGACCCCGACTAACTCTAGCGAATTCGGGATTGACATCTTACCCGGGAATTGTCTTGTTAACTTAAAATATACGAACGATATAATCCTCCTAGGCGAAGACCCCGATTAAATTCAGAGTCTTCTGAACACCTTGAGCAGCAGTCTTCAAAAGTTTGGAATGTAATTTTCTCCTGTCAACAGTAAGATGATGTTACAGGACTGGACTAATTCAATCCCTAGCTTGAAGATAGGGAGTGAAGTGGTAGTGCGTGTTGACCACTGATCAAACCCTTAGAAATAGGTCAGAAGTTCATGTTTCTGGTTAATTTTATGGCGATTTGATTAACAACAGTAATCTTCATGTAACTACACTCATAACGCGATGTGTATCAGTCTCACTTATGTGTGAAAGTATGGCTACGTGTCTGCTGAATGCCAAGAAGTCCAATTTTTTGTTCAGTCATATTTTAGTTACACATTTGTCTGGCTTTTGTCTTTTTTTTAGCATTCGCCTCAATGAGCATTCAGGCAATACTGAATTTCGTTTACAAATTAGAAAGTATTACTGTGTGTGATGAGATTATCTTACAGCATCGAGTTCTGTGAATTCACACACTTTTAGCATACGATATTCCAATGATTTCAAAATGCAAATAGTGTTAGCTAACTTTTTGTGTTAAATCATTAATCTAAGACTATTGTTTGTTACTGTCGAAATATGTCGTCTGTTCAACTTACATTGCTTATCTGCAAACACACATGTAATATATCGTATTTTCAAGTATTGGTTTTGTAGGGATTTTGTTTGATTGTTGTTTGCTGTTTGATTTTTCACTACAGTTATTTGGTGCAGATCATTTGGGTATTACAAATCAGCTGAACAATTTGGCTCTGCTTTGTCAAAATCAAGGCAAATTTGAAGAGGTAAGGTACACAGACTTTGTATCTTTGTTTCTTTATTGAAATATACCTATCACATCATTTGATACTGTTATATCTGGACTAGAGTCCATATGAGTGCTGAAATACAATGGTTGGCAAAACTAAATCTTTTATGTTAGAATTGGTCGTCTTAACTTCAATACATTCATGCCATGGGTTATGTCATTTTTTCTATTTTCGCCTCCTTTTTTTTGTTACTTTCTATTTATTTTCTGCAGATATGAAGAGGTAAGCACGTTTACAGGAGTACTAGGTAATAATGTAAGGTTGCAGTTCGCTCCGTCCTTCTCTATGGCTCTGAAACATGGCCAATACGCGTTGAAGACATGAAAAGGTTGACTGCTTTCGATCATAGATGTCTGCGATCTCTGTCTCACGTTAGGTGGTTTCACAAGATAAGTAATGTTGACGTTAGGCGTAGAGTGTTGGGCAAAGAGGGAAAATCAATCGACGAGGTTATAAAGTTACATAGACTAAGATGGCTAGGTCACGTGGTGCGCATGCCTAACCACCGCCTCCCCCGACGGGCATTGTTAGCTGATATAGGTTCAGGTTGGAAAAGAGCCAGTGGTGGCCAAACAAAAACATGGCATCAATCCATGAAATCCTTGACAGTTAAACTGAGTCAGGTAGGGAGATGCAGACTCCCGGGTTGGGGCCCTCGGGACTCTAGGAATCAATGGCTGGAGACAATAGGTGACATGGCTCAAAATCGTTGTCAATGGCGCAGATGTATTCAATCTCTGTAATCTTTCATATTCCTTTCTACCATTACCCATTCTGTTTCACTCTTATATTTGTCAAACTCTATTAATTCTCTTCACTCATCTTCTTGTCTACCTCTGTGTGCTATTTGGAAGGTGGCAACTCGAACTGCTGCACTTCGGTGCCAAGTTCTATGTTGAATCCAGACAGACAGAATGTAAGGTTGATAATGCCTGTAGTGTAAGTACAATGCAGATGTTCGGTAGTTTAGGAATTTAATAAGCTTTTTAAGTTGATAGGTATCGTAAACACTTGGCGCAGCAACTAAAACACTCAACTCTTGACCTATGCATTCAAGTTAAAGACCCTGTTTCATTCATTCACTCATTCTGACATGGCAAGTAAGCGGTATTATACGCTTTCATAAATCCTTGTCACTGATATCCTAGTATGAGAATGTCTACTGGGTTGCCTGACTGCATTATTGTTTATTTCACAGTAGTTTTTATTACAACGTGGCTCAATATATCTAATTATCAATCCACTTCGAGATGAATTTCTCGAAGTTCTAATTAAAAGTCATCACATTTGGTATGATGATGTTTAGAGACAGGTGTTCATAGATGATATTAGGTGGCGGTCAGTTGTGTTGTATCACAAATCAATAGAATTAAAAAAAATCACCCATTTAGTTCAATGATCATAAGTTCATGATCCTTGATTAATACCTGGTGGTGTTTTTTGTGGGCTTCACCGAAGAGTCCAAAATTATGGTGGAATGGCTTTCAGCCAGTGAATGAGTGTCAGATTCGATTCCCGCTCCGCATACATCAACTTTGTCTGTAAGGAGAATGAATGTTTCTCAGTTAAACCATTTCGCACATCAAAATCATTCACCTGAGCTACACGTCTTCTCTATCATATCTAGATCAGAATCTGTTGCGAGTTTTATTCGGGATGTTAGTTTCTTTTAAAAATACAAGCCCTAGGTCTGTGTGTCTTGAGTTGTTCATTACTATATTCAGCAGATAAATCCATATGAATTTCTACTAGTTGTGGAATAATCATATTATTAGCTGAGCTTAAATAGTCCTACCAAATTTTAGGTCATAAATAATCATATTCTTATTTCAGTTGCAATGTTTTCTTCTGTTATTTAGTCGCTGACTTCACAAAAATAATTAAAATTTTAAGTGTCATTGTAGTATAATCTGAATTGATTTATTATTTTCATATTTGTTGGGATCACAAGCATTTGTAGTGTCCTCGATATATTATCAACACTGAGGAGTTAACATGACGTTCAATGTTTTCAATAGAAAATGTTTCTTTTTGTTGTGGTTGTTGTTGTAGCAATAGTAAATTGATTCATTCCCATAATAGACAAATTCATCATGGATATAGTTAATAGAATGAACCTTTCAGTATATTTTCTTTTGCTGCACTTAATCCAGTAAATGTTTATTTGGATCCGATGTTCTTGTCTAAGGGCCTGTATAGAATTATAACGAATTGTTTGTAACAGACTCTCTTTGGTTGTCATCAGTTCATGTTGATTAGTGTTAATTAGGTCAACCGGTTATCTGCAAACTACCTGAACATCAATGATTAAAAAAGCCAGGGCGATTTCGTGAATAAGTATATCATTTTGTGATCAAGGTCTAAAATAACTCGCTGCGGTTTGTTTAGTCAAGTTTCAATATGCAGTATGATTCGGTAGACTAAGTAACTTGCTACAGGTGTCTGGAATACGTTATTTAATCGCAAGTAGACAGATATGAACACAGTCCCTAATGCCGGTATGAAATACTTCTACGGGGCAGTTATCAGCCGTTCATAACGTCAATACATTGGCTTGAACGAAACGATTGTTTTCCTTTAGCTATAATTTGCGGGAGTTTGCGGATAAACATAATGTGAAGACATTGTAACTGACAGACTGAATTTATATTTCAAAGTAATACACCTCTTGATATAACCATGGGGCATACAATGCGCATGCTAGAAGTCACTTAGACAATGTATTATTCAAACATTCACTGTCCATCACTTATCAGCATATAGACTACCTGTCAGTTTCATGCAATAACCCACACTGTATTGAGTGAAGACAGCAATGTACTGACAAGCATTTTCAGCAGAATTTCTCATCATGTCCGTCACGTAATTTGTCTAAGTGTTCGAAGTTTCCCTTTTTTAGACGTTTTTCGCAGTTCATTGGGAAACCTAGGCATGATAATAATAATAATGTTAGAGAACCATTGGAAACCAGGGAGTGCTGGACAGCTAGCTGTTTCAATGGTTCTCTAACTGATTTCAATCCGTGATCAATTCGTAAAAACAAAACTAATGCTTACAAACCAACTACAGACAATAATAATAACAAAATATCTTAAATAAACAAAGACACTCTACTTGTAAGCAGAATAGTGGAATCTTTCTAAACTGCTGAATATAACTTAGTCATTGCCACTTGTCACATCACATTCATCACCAGACTGTTCTCCACCAGTTGTTTTATGCTCGTCACATTTTTGAATTTATTTGTTTGTCATCCTTATAGCATTTATAAAAATACTTTTTATCTCCCGTTCTATTTAAAAATATAACAGTTTACTTCAATAAATTACATTATTTCAGTAATCGTTGAGATTTGTTCGGCTAGTACGAATGAGCCAAAAACTGGAAATATTGTTTCTGAGGTAGAGAGATATAAGAGATAAATTATTTATTCGTAGGCGTTTTGTTCATGCATGTCGCATGTTTTCAATGCAGCTAAATGGAATATACTTCAAGTGTAAGAATTTTTCTAGTCCAATAAGTTTATTACTTGCCTCCAGTCAGTATCGATCAGCTGCAATTGGATTCAAATCGATATATCTGGTCTATTGAGATTTTCTTTCAAATTTATTTTCAGCTTTTTATTTGCAACTGAATAATTATCAGGGCGAATATAACTTAGATTCAATGGATTTATTTTACTTGGGAAATTGGCTAGTAATGTTTATGTAAACCATGATGGATACAAACAAAGTAAATGTACATGAACCTTCCATGTATCTGTCAATACCTTGGGGTTTAAAGTGGATAGGACATAGATTGAGGTCCAGCACTGCCATACTATTGACACTGCTCAGACACTTCTGAACGTCGTAGACGACAATGGTTTAGAAGTCTGGGTAATTTTCGCATCATCGCGGAGTCAGAATAACTCACGGACAGTTCTGCTGTACTTTGTCCTTTCAGACGGAGTGTGTCGGGTAGCAGTGCGCGTTCCCAGACTACATTCGCGCATATAATCTTTACATGGCTTTAAAATATAATGGGTGTAATAATTCCTGAAAAGTAACTTTAATTGCTTGGACATGCGATACTCAAACTCTTCACATACTAATGGAAACCGAACAACAAACAGATCTTGTTAGGACATTGCGAAGTCTTGCTATGGATGTCTTCTGCGTTTTAAAGGTTCGCATTTAAGATCTCAGTGAAGTGCTTCGAATATCTTCTCCATCTACAAGACCAAGTGATGTGTACCACGTATCCTTGTCTGTGGCGTCCGCTCGCAGTTTAGCTGGAGTTAGTGTTGCATAAGTGCTAGATCCGAATATGCAGTACTCGATTGGATCCCCATTAACAGCCGTTTACGTGCTGTGACGCTAGAAGGTTATACAAGAGTAAGGAGCTATCGGCCAGAGGAGCGGTGCCCATTTGTCCTCTCTACTTTTGCACCGATGAATTGCAGTCTGGATCCAATTAAGTGTGAGTTTCACTACTGACTGAGCGTTGAAGAGATATCGTATCACTAGCTGAGGACTTGACTGCACAGGTCTGGCGTCTGGGCTAATAAGGAAGTCGTCTAGAGGGACCAAAAAGTCACAGGTCAGATAGTGGAGACTATCTTCAGTTTTGCGCAGATTACAACCTATTCTAGCCAATACCAACTTTTGGCACGGGCATCACGTAGTGCTACCTGGTGTTTCCAACTGCCGCTCAAGCCTGAACTCATATCGATCATATTGTTATCAGTTTCCAATGGTGTAGATGCATGCAGGACTACCGCTCTTTCTGGAGCACATCACTGGACTCTGACCTTGCTTTAGTTTGTGGTAGGCTCATCTTGGGATCTCGTGGTGATCATAAATGGTATCTACAGGTTGATGTAGGTAAACTAGTATCATCTGCTACCTCTGTGAAGCACTGAACTGAGTTAAACTGAAGCATATCTGGTAATCCTACAAATGGATACTGGCTGCGCTTAAAAGGCGTTATGAAAATTGTCGTGGGAAGCCGCCGTCTAATTGCTAAGTATTGCTACAAGACTGTTAGGAACCCGTACCTGCACTCACCCTCGCATGTGAACTGCTTATTGTTGTTGACAAGTTCGTATCTAGGTAGTTGTATGAATGCTAGTGAAACTGTAATATGTAGGATCTCTAACTGTATAGCCAAAACCTGGGCTACCTGTGGCACCATCACGGTGTTAGCCTAACCTGTCAAAGGTCGAGTTTACCATTCTTCGGTGTGTGCAGTCTCTCTCTACACCTGAGAAATCTGGCCTCTCCTAGCTGAGGATGTGCGATGACTCTGCGTATTAGATCATGACTACCTCCACAAAATTGATTGCGTCGGAGGGGATTGTCCTGTAACTAATTCTGACGTTTCAGTCTGTGCTTTTGTACACAATGGAGATCATCATTCATTCAATGTAGTCATCTTGAAAAACTGACTTTGGTGGCTTGGACATGTACTACGAATGTCATCCCATATACTCGTATACCGCTCGCTATTCGCTTATCGTGGGGCTGAATGGAGCGAAGGATATGTGTCTTAAGTTAACATACGTCAGTAACATCACGACTGTCTAAGTGGGGTCTGAGAGACAATTCAAATCGATGGCTCGAGACGTTATCAGATATGACCACTAATCGTTATCATGGATGGAGATGCTGTAATTTCCTTGTTTCTTCCGTTTCTGAAAGTAGCATGAAGTAATGAATGATGAATGATCCTGTTAAGTATGCCTACTTCCTTTCTGAGTGATCTCCTTTATTTATTCCATTCATAGTTTCCTTGTATATTGGTTTTTTTACCATTTTTATGTGGCGCATATCTTGGTGCCGATTATGTACCATTTCTATGTTGTAATAATAATAAAAACAATAATGTACGCGAAAAATTCCCGTTTGGACATATTAATTTCCAATAATGATATATCCACTCAGCCATCCAACGAACCACTCTGCGTTTTTTTACAGTCCAAAAACTAGACATGAAAGACTTCTTGATGAACAAGCATAGCAGTGTTTCTATGTATGCTGTGGCATTTTTTCCCGAAATGCTAGTTTAGTCGATATTCATTGATATTTTCCTGGAATTTCCTGAAATGTTACTTATCAATCTATGTGTGTTAGTATACGTGGATGTGGACGTTTGCTTTACTTGACACGGTTAAATACCACCTTAAATCGTTACAATCACAATACATAATAATAATATTAGTTCTCGGTATGCTATTGTATTCTAAGTGTATATTATTCTATTAGTAATTTATTTTCCTTGATGTTTATATTATCAGATTAGTTTTGAATACAGTAACTAGGAGTTTTACTATTTTTACTTTATTGTATATTGCTTTTTCGGTTGATAAACAACGATTTTGACTCATTCAGTCTGTGGTATGCAGCATGTAATTTGGAAAAAAAAGAATGATGAACTATAAAAACTAAATTGCCTTGATGTGTCCAGATTGAATAAAACTATGCTACCATTGTATATCAGACATTGTTTGTATAAAACATAACTGAGGTATAATGGTGGTTTCTAAAGGTAGCTGATTAAATGACTTTTAAACACTTTTAATCTCAATGGTAAGGTTTAGATTAATTCGCCTCACCTGTTGTTCAAATAATCATCCGTTGCACAAGGAGTGGCTCTCGTGGTTCAAGTAGTCTAGTGGATAACACTTTGGCTCTTAAAGCGATGGATGCTGGGTTCGAGCCTTACTGGGAGATGCAGGCGAATCCGTTGATGAGTCCCAAATAGGACGAAATGCGCATCCTAGATCCTACTGCTAGTCATCATCCACCAAATTACTTGAAATCAGCTAGTGTTTACAAGGAGTGTGTTCCTAGATGGGTTTTTCGAATTCACAGTTGAGAAGTCATGGTTATTGTAGTTAACCGATTTGGAGTGTGACCATAATTGACGACATTCAGTGGTAGTCATGTTGTATCTTAAATTCTCTGCTATCTAAGATCTGCAAAAACCAAGTAAATGTCTGAGCAGTGACGTGCTTTTCTTTTTGGATTTTATCCCGGGTGGTATCATAGCCTCACTTTACTAAAGCACTTAGAAATAAGACTATATTGTTGTCTATTGCTCTTTCGTTTTCATTTTTCGTGTAAACAATATCCGATCATGTTATGTGCTAATTCTGCACAAATCTAATGTCTGAGGTTTCCTACTACTTGTTGGACGTAAGCAAGCGAATAACCACATTCAAGTGGAGTATTTGTACCTTGCGAACAATTCACATCTTACGACTTAGGATGCATAGCTATTGATCAGTGAAGTCTGTTCCGAAGTAGAATCCAGGTGTAGGTAACTTCAAATGGTTACTGAGTAACATCTCATTTTACTAAACATTGAAAGGTATCAAAAGTTGTATGAAGCATAAAGACTGTAAACAATTCTATCTTCGTCCAACAGTGTATCACTGTATTTAGTAGTCAGATTATAAAGTATATGCTTCTTGTTTGTTGGCCATCAGAGAGATGTAAAATGTCAGTGACTACAGGCATTGATTATGTACACCTTTTATGTCAATGAATTGTCTTGTTTACTTACTTTCTATTATCTTCCTCTCAATTTTTTACTTTGTTGGCGTAAAAAATTACTTGTTCCAAATGTTAATGTCAATACTTCCCTGTACCAGCATCCAATAATGATAATAACTTTATTCCAAACAGTACTTTTGATACGAGAAATTACGTATGCAGAAACTAGTTGGTAATTTCTGTTTCTATATTCGTAGAAACTGTGTTCATCCGCCTGTTCTCCGATATATATAGCAATGGCCAGTATAAAAATTAAGCACAATTTCACGTGCATCTGTCGCATATTGATTGTTAGCAGTTCCATCTTGGGAACATGTATTTGTGTGCTTATAAATACACATACAGTACTTTTTGTTCGAATTCTACATTTGTTTTTCAACAGAATATGTTCTTTTACTTACATGAAAGCATTGAAAGCTTTTAATGCACTACGTGAATCTTTAAAAAATTTGTTTTCTTTTCATTTTTAATCTGTGCTTATATATATATATATATATATATATATATGTCCGTGTGTAGTGGGTGTCTTGGTCCTGACTGTGTACATAAATTAAAGTGAATAAATTAGACTGATTCGACTTTTAGTTATACCAAATGTGTCGTCCATTCCTAGACATGAAGAGAAACTTAATTCCTATAGCTGGTATGTTTCACTCACTATGGCAAAGATACTTGCTGACTAAAGTTCGTTGTATAGGTGTCAGAAAAAAAAGTTTCAAAATGGTTACCCATAGTAAAAGCATAAATACGTATTACTGTATTCTGATGGTTATATGATCGGCGTCATTTCATAAGTTTGTTGGCGAGATGGTAAAAGCGGATACAACACTGCATTTACCAGTAGATTTAATATAAACACTTTACCCTATTTTCACCGTCTTTTATCTATTTAGATTGATTAGGTCACTATTTCTCGCTCTTAATACGTAATTCCAACTTCTGTGTTCTTAATCTCCATGTAGTCACTCCCCTCTAGACCAAATCTCACATTACGTAATACATTTTCTAGGACATACCTACCGGTATTTGATTGGTTTTGTTGAAAATGAATGTGACTGGACCGCTTTTGGAAATGATTCATAGAGAGGGAAGTTTTCTTCACTACTACATTTTCTTTTGTTTGTGACTCTAATATGGCTTTATCCGTTTATGAAATGAGTATCGCCTATAATCGTATTTGTTTCAGTCGGCGCCGATTTTTCTGTAACTGATTAGACAATTGTTTTATAAATGTATTATGTATGCATCGTTTGCTTTGTGTATTTTATTTGTGAATATGTATCTTTCCGTGCAACTTAATTATTGTTTTGCTCATTTTATGTCCTTGAAAAAAAGTGTTTAAAATGGATTGTACTTATCCTATCCTATCCTCCAGGTCATGAAAACATTACTCTAATCTTAACTACAAATTATAATTATTCTTTGCTTTATGTAACTTCCTCAATAGGTGGCATCCATATATCGGCGCAATTTAGATATATATTCAAAACATCATAAACCGTCATCACTGGTAATGCGCAAAGCTAAACGAGACTTGGTACGTTAACCTTTGTAGTAACTTGTAGTAGTATGCTATGTGTGTATATATTTTAAGCATATTAACTGTCTGCTCTGTAGGTCAAATTTTAATTTTTTTTTCTTCGAAAAGTATCGTGTTATTTTTTTTTTGACTGATAGAGCTATTTTATGCCTTCATATTAGGCATTTCCGTCGAAAAGTTGAATGTGCAATTATTTTCGTATACATTAGTTTATATATTCTTCACCATAGGTGTTATAACTGTAGGGAATTAGATGAGGACGTTGTCGCCTTGTTCTGTCTGCGCCTGACTAATATGCCTATCTGCTTGTGGTACCTTCCGATTCAGTGAAGCACGCAAATATCAAAAGACAAAGAGTGGACTGTGACTGTGTATTGTAGTACAACAACAACGACAAAGAAAGTCATGGTATTTATACATTTTACAACAATATAGACAGCTAATAATAATTGATCGTAATAGTCAATAAGAAAGTGCGTGAGAAATGATAATATACCATATATGCGAGATTAACAGTCAATAACAAAATGTGTGGGAATGATGATATACCATATATGCAGGATTAACAGTCAATAACAAAATGTCTGGGAATGATGATATACCATATATGCAGGATTAACAGTCAATACCAAAATGTGTGGAATCCTATCAATAGGAATCTATTGTCTGATATTGTTGTTCATGTGCAAAGAGTGTGATTTTCTCCTCAGTGGAATCATGAATTCATGCATTTCACTGATATTTCTTCTCCACATGTTGGAGTCAACATAGTTGGATTATTTTATTTATCCCATGGACATAAATTCTGTTAATAATGTACAAATTAATTTACAGCTTACACTACTCTGAGGTGAAATTTCATCACAGTTTCCTTGGGGAACCGAAATTATTCAGCTCACAGTATATGATCTGCTTGATACCACAAATGGAAATTAAGAAAGCGAGTATGTGTGCATTACATAATATACTAGTGATTGATTGAGGTGAGTAGTTGACTAGTTCAGACTGATTCGATTCTCTTAGCTGAGTTCAACCGTTGATGAACTTGGTCCCGAACGAACGAAACTGTCGTCTGGTGTTTGAATCTCTTTGATCTGGCTACCAAACATTTGAGTCGTAGATAACTACTCACCTCAAACAATCAGTTTTTTAAGTACCTTTTTTTGTAACTCGATATTTGTTCAGCCTTGAATACCATGATCCAGCGACGACTATTTGTATGCATAAAAATTAAGATCAGTTAAGATATAATTGAATTTGTTTTTCTCTGAACTTTGATATGTGTTCGTGGATGTTTCAGCAACAGTTTAGCTGATGTCGTCAGCACCAACTTCATCAACTTTGAGGAGGCCTACGATAGCATCGAAGTAATCTGGTATTTCTCCAACACTACAGAATGTAGTATCCCAAACTTTTATCAACCTCATTTATCAGCAGCATAATCATGCTATATGCAAAGCTATTCGCGACGGAGAACTCATGGAAGCCTTTGCAGTGAAGCCAGGAGTAATACAAAACTGTCTGCTGTCACCGATTGTATAGTTGGTTTTGGTGGACAGAATCATGCAACAGATAGTGAGGAGCGAAAAGGCGGGTATACGGTGGACCGGAAACAGACATTAGGAGTTCTGGGTTTTGTCTCATTTGCCCAGAAATATTTACAAGCGGAAACCAATGTCCTGGTATAAGAGGCAACCACAAAGAGACTCAGTGTGAGCAAATAGTAGACAGAGTGGTAAAGATATCCAACCAACAACAACAGGCATCAGTCACCATCGACTGGAGAAATCTGAAGGAAAACGTTTCTTTCACCTACTGGGGCATGGATGAAAACGTAAAAGTCAGTCAGGATCGGCAAAGCAAGATCTCTGGATGTGCTGTTGAAATCTGAAGTATTCAATACCAGTTGCAAGATCCCAGTTGTTGACAATGATGTCATTTCAGTGCTTCTAAATGCTTCGGAGACTAAGTGCGTCAGCTAAAGCCTTTTTAACAGGCTGCAGACTTTAATCAGTACCTGTCCTTGCTCGATGCTGAATATCAGATAGCAGGTTGTTTATGATGAGTATCACAGAACTGTAGTGGCGAGCAAGCCAATTACCCACTATACACTAAGTATGTAGAGAGAAAGTGAGGTAGATTGGACATACGCTTAGGGGACATTACACACAATATAAACCATCGAGTTGAACCTGAATAGGAATTCACATTTTGAGAGTCATAGATAAGATCGTGTGAAAATTAAATGAGACACTGTGAACAGTCGTGCGACCAGTTAGAAAGACATCAGACAACTGAATAGAATGGAGCTATGCTGTCAAAGCCCTTTATCCCTTTCGTAATGCAAGCAACGAAGAATAATAGTAGTCTTAATGATGAAACATAAGTCTATACAGGAAGTGAACCTCAGGAAAAAGGAAAATGTAGCCGATTAAGGACTATCAATATGTATATTTAGAGATTTGTAAACGAGCAGTGGAGATTCTTTCGTACTGATTCATTAAGCTTACTACTCAGAGTAACAAGTGCCACCTTTCGCACCTGTCGATCCCGCAGGTACAGCATTTCCATGTTTTGTTTTCTCAAATGAAATCAGTTGCAATTTCTAAGTTTTTTTGCTGTTTACTTACCCTAGGATTTTTACTTTCTCTCTCTCTCTCTTTGCGTATATAGGCTTCTGTTCTATTGAAACTTGACAATGTAATAGAAGCTGAATCTCTCCTGAAAGCAGTTTTAACACCAGATCAATATAATTCTTCACTGCAACCAAAAAACCAAGAGAACAGTTTATCACAATCAGAGAGTGTTGACCAAGATTCTGCAATTTATTCTTTATCCCCACTTAGTAACAGTGATCGTGGTGTATACATAGAAGGTGTTTCACCATGCAATTCAACAGAACCATCTATCCTAATGAATTCATCTGAACGACGAGTTGAACCTTTATGGGTTATCGTGGAACAGTATGTTAAAGACAATGATATCAGTCAGAAGTTTTCACTTGTTAAATGGGCATCAGAAGCAAAAATAGAATTGTAAGTTGTAATACTTTTACTGTGGATATTTTCAATAGGCAACCATTTTATCTTTGTTCGTGTAGATCGATAGGTATATTGGATAGTAAAAGAATGTAGATTTTGTGTTTAGTGCAACCTACTACTAGTAATCTTGTATCACTCATCTATTTAGAGGAATTGTATTTGTTTACTAACACTTGCTACTGTGTGTGTGTGCTTTGTGACCTATTAATAAAAACATGATTGTTCATCCATAACCATTTGTTTGTGCCTGTCATTAGTTGTCTGCCCATTCATTTGTGCTAATACTTTGTTTGCAAAAGAAGTCTGGGAAAGTCGTATTGACTATTAAGGATAAATATATGTTTATTTCGATATTGTTTTTACATTTGTAGACCGAAAAATGTATGATTCATAGTCTTGTTACTACGGTAAAAGGTCATGGCCAGCGAAAGGGATTAGTCATCCACAAGTGAAGATGTATATATATGTATAATTTATCATTATTCCATTGAGTTACGAGTGGAACATAGGGCTTCAACACCACATTTCCACTTCATTTTGTTTTCTGCAGTCACCTTCAAATGCCTCCACGATTGTCCGTAGACTGTCACCTTCTGTCTTGGCACCAGTCAATAAAATCCACAACAGTTGGTCTGAGCCACGTAGGAAGGTGTAGACTTCCAGGCTGGGGTCCTCGGGACGGTAAAAATCTATGGTTGGAAACAATTGGTGACATGGCTCAAAACCGTTCTCAGTGGCGCAGATGCATCCACTCCCTGTGACTTATGATCTTCAATGAAACTGTTTTGTATTTCTTTATTACTCCTTTGTCTCACACCTCTGCTCACTGTTTCTATTATGCTTTTCTTGTACTTTCTCTTGCTTCGCGTGCTACACGGAGTGTGGCGACTTGAACTTCCGCACATTTGTGCAAAGTTCTATGTCGAAAACAGACAGACAGAACAGTCACCTTCTGTCCCCACGGTCTTTTCTATGTCACTCTCGGGTTCCCAGTTCTCCAATTCCCATTCGGCTTCCACTCGAGAAAATGGAGTGTGATGTCACCCAGCGCTCTTCTCAGAATGTGTCTGATCTGTCTCCATTTCCTTCAGCATATTTCTTGGGTAACAGGATCTCGGATGGTTAGTTCCCACACTTTCCTGTTGTTTATCTCTTCTAGCCTTATGATCTTCAGTATGCAGGGAAGGTATTTGTTGATGAAAGTCTTCAGTCTATTGGAAATGCTTTTGTGACTCCCCAAGTCCTTCAACCATATAGAAGTACTGACTGATTCGAAGAAAATTTTCTTCTCTGTTTGTGCCTTTTTCTCATGATTCGACACAAGTGTTGAAAATCCGAGATGAAATCCACCTGGTGTATATCTTTGTGGTTAAACACGCTGCCTCTAGTCACCAAATCATTGAAAACGCAAAAGTCTTCGAAGAGTTCTTCATTCTCATTGGTTTCTCTGAGAGCCTCTTCACCTATTATCAGTTGTGTTGTTTGCTCTCAGTTTCCCATTCATTCATAGGGTTTTTATGTCGCTATTTGGTGTCTTGTCCATTACTGTTTGTGTATGTCTGTAGAATTCTCAAGCCCAGTGTTCCCTATTTTTCTAGGATTAGGATCGATTGGTGAACTAGGTGAGATTAATATATACATGTATATGATTTTTAAAACTAGGTCAGTTAATATACTTAGGAGGAAAGAAAAAAAATTGTCAAAACAGGAAGGGATAGAACCATAAATTTCGTGGGTCGATTATTTGAACGAAGTGGCCTTCCCAATGCCTTAGAAAGTGATGATAGAGAATGTTTCTTCCGTACTTAATGGTTAGTGACATCAATTTATCATTGGCCTATTTTTAGTGATCTTTCAAAGATGTCAGGAATTATATATATATATATATATATATATATATATATATATATTAGGCAGTTTAGCTGGTAACTCTCAGTCTTTGCTCTTGAATACTACAAAAACCCATCAGGATTTGTCGTCTCTTCTAAGTAGTGTTTCTGACAAAATATGTTAAATGCTTGTTTTCATCTTTGGTCTTAGACTTCACATTGTGTTCATTACATTATAATGGAATGGTCTTCACTAGTGAAATAAAACTGGTCGTTTCCTTTCATTTTATTTGCAATTTTAGATCCGTTGTCTATAGTGCAGTTCGGAATTTGGCCAATGTTTATCAGAGGCAAGGATTCTATTCTTGTGCAAGTTTATTGAGAGAATGGCTTGAAATGGAATTACCTGAGCTTACGGAATCCGCATCACGTTCACATCATACGTCTATGGTGTGACAGAAGTTTTTAAAAGTGTTTCAACTCTTCATTATAATAATAAATTGTACACATATGAGGTATGGAATTTTTAGCTATTGCTTTTTATATACATACGCAGTCACTTTCTTTTTCCCTTACTCTCCTATTCATTAATGCTAGTCGTTCAGTATCTCTAAGTATTATTCACTTTGTGCCTATCGATTTTGTACAATCTCTAATATGGAAGGAACAATTGATTATAGACAGGTAGCCTTGATTCTTTGGGTATAACGCGTTATCTTCAAGTAAATATGAGATTCACCTCTGCCTTCATATAATACTACTGTTTTGATTTGTTTTTCTTATATCCCTCATGTAGATTTCATTGTTCCACTATTATTCATATCGATGGTGGATATTTACTAATTATTTTTTTCTGAATGGCTAAAATAAAATCACCTAGAATCTTGGCAGTTTCATTGGCTGACTTGACTGTATTTCCTTCTAAATGCTTAGATTTGTCTATGTAGGCTGTTCATCAAAGTTTTTCTAAGGTTGATCTTGATGTCTTTGCCAGTACTTACAGAAAGATGACCAATGTGAAACAGCACTATATATATATATATATATATATATATATATATATATATATATAGTGTGTTTTTTCTTCCACTTCCATAAATGTCTGTTGCATTTATTGTGTGTTTGTGTGTGTTATGTTCTACTTCAATATCTTTTATCTATATTGGATATAAAAGTGTGAGATTTAATCATAAACACCAATTATACACATGAACATGTAAGTAACGTTTTAGAAAATTTATTCAGCTTATAAGTTAAATCACGACCTGATTGAAGTCAGTTAGAGAATCATTGAAGACTAGAGAGAGTACCAGACAGTTGCTTCACACTAGTATGGGACTCTTTAGTAGTACTCATCTATGACACTTCATTGGATGTGGAACCCGGTGTGGTTTTTGTTTGCTGTACGTATTTTATTCGTAATGTACACAATAAATTCTATTCATTAGAGGCTAATTTCGTTTTATTTATGAGGAGAGGTGAAGGTTTGAAGGTTAGTAAAAGTGTTTCATATCACTGGGTGGTGTATGACTATTGACCTAGAACATTGTTGCAGTTATTTCCATTCTCGATCTAACTAAATCTAAATACATCTCATATTTTTCCCTGAATATGGAGTGACTTCGTACACGTGGTCATCGTTTTGGGTATAACGTTTATGCGTTATGTTTATATAGGTATCAAGCTCCAGTCTCTAGCCTATTTGATTTAAAGCCATGACTTTTATCAAGACGCAATCTCAGACTGGATGAATCAGTAACCCCGTTGCAATATTTCGAAAATTTACATTATTTGCTGTAGGTTGTGTTAACCCCGTATGTCGTGATACACTCACAAAACGTTCCTTGTGAACAGCAATCCGTCATCATCGAAGTGATACCTATAGGTCGAGATTATTATGAACAGATTGGGGGAGGAGTTGAAGAACTGTCCACCCATCTCAGTGGTTAACATCTTTGTTCAGTTACAATGTTCGACAAGTATTTTAAATTGATCCTTATATAAAGTCTTGTCTAATTTGTTTTAGATGATTCCCGAGTAACGCTCAGAAACAATAAACCCCAATGAAGCTACCAATTTTTTTCACAACGATCTGGAAGACACATTATTAGCTGCATATTCACTTAACATAAATTTAGAACTAAGCATGTTAACCTCCCTTTCTGACTGTTATTATATAATGCATAGCCAGTTTGTTATCAGTCATTTTCTGAAAAGTTTCACTTTTTAGAAAACTTTCATCTTTCTTGCATTTATTCGCGGTTTGAAATCATCCTTGCGTTCATTGTATTTGCTGTTCATTTATTTATTTATTTTATTTTTCACAAACAGAATATAATATCAGATACATCCTTTCTAATATATTCTCTAAACAGTTTATATTTCTCATTCCTTTTTGGCAAATAATATGTTTTGAAAAACTTCATTGGAATATATTTGCATTTATAATTTCGCTTTATTTGTGTAACTATATTATTCTTTGCAATTTTTAAAATTGACCAGTATTTCAAATGCTTTCCACTTTCTGAAGGTGAAGGAAAAATATCCATGTGATATCAGCTGTGAAAGCTGTTAATAAGCTAAAACCTAAAGTTAGTAAGAGCCACTAGATCTCCACTGCCTCATCCGAACTGATTGACGCAAGAAGACTGATGCCGGCTAACTCCGATTATGATGAGGAGCGAAAACTACTCAGACGAAAACTAACAAGAAGTCTTCGCAACGACCGTGAAGTGGTGGGTGGGTGACAAAAGCGAAAGAGATGAAAAAGTCATCGGTGATTGGCAACACCAGACAACTATTTAGGCTTATCAGGGAAACAGGTGGTAAAAGGCAAATGGTAAGTGAAACAACCTCTGAGAAAAATGGCACCATAATTAGCTCTCAGGATAGACGACTGGAGCGTTGGGGCAATGTAATCGACCTGCAGCCAAGCACAACTTACCCAGCATCCAACACCTCCCTGAATGGGACATAGAAATAGGTCAGCCGTCCCTAACTGAGGTTGCTAATGCTGTCACTAGGCTGAAACGAGGGAAAGTTGTGGGACCCGATGGAATCACTCCGAAGGTGTTTAAGTACGGTGGAGACAGTTTACTGTCTGCATTAACTGAAGTACCAGGCAACGTCTGAGAATCAGAGGAAGTCCCGTCAGGTTGGTGTAAGTCACAGATTATCCCCATATACAAGAAGGGAGAGAAGTCTTCCTGTGATAATCACAGAGGGATTAGCTTGACTAATATGGTGGTGTCTACAGTCCTAGACTCAATAATTATACATAAACTAAGCGGTGCTTGGGAGGCACAAACACGAGAGAGCCAGGCAGGCTTTAGACCAGGAAGAGGGTGTATTGATCATATCTTCACCCTTCGACAGATTCTAGAATACAGGCATTCCTACTGGCGTCCAACAGTCATTATATTTCTTGACCTAAAGGCGGCATTCGATTCTGTCGACCGAAAGGTGCTCTGGCGATGCTTGACACGGATACAGCGGGCTAGTGTCGCATATGCCAGTTTACGCCGTCTCCGGCGTAGACATGATATCCGACTATCAACCAAAGGGCGAGTGCATTGCTCATCAGTCCGCTCTGTCCTCCTGTATGCGTGTGAGCGATACCTGGCCACTGAGAGTGGAAGACGTGAAACGATTAGGTGTCTTTAATCATAGGTGCCTGCGTTCTATCTCCCGTGTGAAGTGGTATAATAAAGTGAGGAATATTGAGGTTAGGCGTTGGTCGAGTTCTAGGTAAGGAGGGGAAATCAATCGATGAGGCTGTGAAGCTACGTCGATTGAGATGGTTAGGACATGTATTATGTATGCTTAGTCATCGCCCTCCTCGACTAGCATTGTTAGCTGACATAGGGTCAGGTTGAAAAAGAGGTAGCGGTGGTCAAACCAAAATATGGCACCAGTCAATGAAATCCACAACCGTTAGTCTAAACCACGTAGGAAGGTGTAGACTTCCTGATTGGTTGGGGTCCTCGGAACTGTAGAAACCAATGGTTGGAAACAATTGGTGATATGGCTCAAAATCGTTCTCACTGGTGCAGATGCATCCACTTCTTGTGACTTATGATTTCCAATGAAACTGTTTTGTTCTTCGTTATTACTCGTCCTTTGTCTCACACCTCTGTTTACTGTCTCTATTATGCATTTCTTCTCTTGCTTTGTGTGCTGCAAGGAGGGAGTGTGGCGACTTGAATTGCCCCACATATGTGCAAAGTTCTATGTTGGAAACAGACAGACCATGTGATATAAATTTGAAAAGGTATATGTCAGCAAAAAACTCTTTTCGTAACTTCACTTCAAAGCTGTACAGTTTCAGGGTGTTTTTAAGGGTTATGTAAATGCCAGGACAGCTATTATTATTATCAGTTGGTAGAAAAAATAAAACCTGAAAATAACTTTCAGGAGTTTTGTTTGTAGAGATTTGATTTGTTTCGAGTTCGTTCGCGGACTGATGTCCGTTAGACAACCATTGGAAAACTAGGGTGTACTGAACAGGACGAATTGATAGAAGTTGAAATGCATGGGCCATTGAGTTGGCTCTACGTGGCTGAATGGTCTACGAGCCTGACTTGTGACTGGGAAAAAACAGCTGTCCAGTACTTCCTGGTTTTCAACTTCTATAAATCCGTGATCAAACATGACCCACTTGTCATTTCAAACCCAAAATTATTAATCTATGAATTTTTTTCATTTTTACAATATTGAATTTTATCTTATCAAATTTCACACCATGTTATGTAACATTTTATATTTGTCTACTAATCTTATAATTATGTACCCGTTTCCAAAATATATGCACCTTATGTATGACATTATAACATTAATTATTTTGCCACTTGACATTAAACTATGATTATAATCACAGATATTTTAATTGCATTTCATACTACTATTATTATTTCATGTATTCACACCTTTGACCTAATTCCCTCACCGAATATAATATTTTAAGAAAACCATATATATACGATTGTACAGCTTGATAATAAATTCGTTAAAAAGAGTCTCTTCACTGAATATTGCGTTCTTAAAAACATGAAAGTAACTCTTAGGAAAATAAATAATTACGCAGTATGTTATATTACCGCCACTTTTATACTTCTCAGTAATATTAAGATTGAAATAGGGACGCCGAGGTGGACACAGATGCACCAATCACGAATACAGCTTGACTACGGCACCAACATTGTACAACAGCTACGTGTTCCCCAGCCCGCTGTATTTAAGCGACGTATGCCGAAAGGTATATTCCCAAAATGACCTAGATCACCATATCACCGAACGAAGGATAATCCACTGTTTATCTGTCCACATATCACACACTATATAAACCACCAGGGCTAAAAGCGTTTAAAAAAACGACCACTGTTCATTAGAGTAAGCGATTCACCATATGCATATATATATATATATATAAAGTATATTTTAAAGTTAGTAGTTCGAATGGAAAGAATAAGACAAGCGAAACGAATGATTATGGATTGTATAACAAATCATTGTACAAGATAACAAGAAAAAGTTTGAGACCATTCTAATTAGAAGAGTTGGATACATTGCTGTTGTATTTGTGACTTTTCCTTACTGAAATGTAGAGAAAAACCTGAGGGTAAGAACATGTTATCACTTTTACGATTGTGTTCAAGTAATATGGATATTTGCCAGTCGTTATTATACATATAATGTCTGTATATCGTTCATTTGAATTCTTCCTGAATTATTTGTCACCACAAAACAACTCGTGTATTAATTTCAGCGTTACCACCGTAAATTTATGCGTGTATGTCTTGTGAAATATTTATAGTACTATTGATTGTCGTATCACTGCAAACAACATTTCTCTGTGAGTTCTTACATTACTGAGTTTGAGTAAAGTGATCGCCTTGATTAGCGTAATATGAATTCTAGGCATTCCGTCCACACCCAGAACTTACTAAATCACTTCTCAGTTTACACAGTCATATGCTAAAAAATATGGCAAGTACCGGACTCCGATAAGTATGCACACATTCTAAAATCTAAAAGTCAATACAGCATGGCGAACACATTCTCTTCCTGGACTAAAGTATTCATGATTTCCGCGAGTTTTGTTTCTCCCGAGCACCTTTGAGTTTCTATACCCTTATTGAAGCAAGAATTTTATACACCACGTTAGTTAAGCCCAATCCCTTATGATTATCACGTGAAGAATCTTTTCCTTTCTTATAAACGTGGATGATCGATAATTTACACCAATCCAACAGGACTATCTCTGATTCCCATACATTACCTGAAATTTTAGTTGGCCTGCTCAGCAGTTCATTATCACTATTCTTAGATAGTTGTGGAATCACACCATTGTGGTATGTGCTACTGACAAGATTTATCAGTAGTATACAGACGCGGATACAGAGGAAACAGTCAAAATTGAAAACAACATTCTAATCTCATGGTAACAGAGCAGTCAGGGGATAAAGAGATCTGAAAGGTATTGGCGGGAAGGTTCGACAGATAGATAGACAGACAGCAAGGAACGCAGCAGCTCCGTACCATGAATTTGGTGCGGGACGGAGACCCGCTAGTCTGGAAAGTCTACTTAGTGACGCGCTTCCCGCATTTGATGAAGAGACTGCGACTCAGTTGTTGGCGTCCCGGTTTATGAAAACTGTCCTGGAACATAGTGGTGAGCGACTACAACCGGTCAACTTTGAGTCTATATACACTACTGACAAATCTTGTCGGCAGCACACGCCACATCATCACCTGATGCTTTGTGCACGAATCTCCTAGCACTCTTAGTTTCAATTTTGTGTACTATGAAACCTTATTAAGGTTTTTTGAATACCTGTTTCATACCTGTTTTTTCCATGCGTCTCCCTGAAGTATGGGGATTGTCTGGCCTTTGTAGTCGCCTAACAGATTCGCTTAACTGTGTCACTTCAGTGTTACTACTCGAAGACGTTTTAGCGATTAGGCAGATTTTCGTGACTGGCTGTTATGATATTTGTAGAATTTAATCAGCAGAAGTAGCTAAATCTTCTTGGAGTGTCCCAAGCACAGTGTGTACTGGCCATGGCAACTTGGACAGGAACAACTCTCTAAAGTATCCCTCATCGAATTGACGTTTGACTATTACCTCCCACATTCATGTCCGCATATAAATAACTGAATGATCGTCTCACTCCACATTGTGAAAAATTTCATCAAGACACTGCCGATCCCTTAGGTCGTTTCTCCCAAAGATGACTGCTTTAGACATTCCATAAAGGTTGCTTACCTCTGGACTAGACATCTGCATAATAATGCATTTACTTAATCCCCACGGCATAGCGTGGATAACTGCAGGAAACTGTGTATGTTGGCGAGTGATCCCATATTCACTGAAGTCACACTCAGCTATCTGAAACCATGCTTCAAAATTGTTTGGTCACGATGACACTAGCTGAATAGTGTTGTTAATTGGCCGGATACAAATGAGTTTAGGCGTATGGTCACTCATGGAGAAATTTGTACACTTCAAAAGTAGTAAATATAATACAAGAACAAAACGGAACGGACCCACCGGATTTGTCTGCGTGTTTACCAAAGATGAAGTTCGTGATAGGGCTCACCAGTTTAGAAACTTAGGGCGTTGACATTTTACGGATAGAGTGAAGTATACTAACTCAGGATCTTATACCCCCAACTGTATTATTCGTCTCACGTAGATCAAAGACAAAGCGAAATACTGAAGTGACTGACCAAAATACGAATTATATTTCGGGACCAAATCGTAGTACGTGTATGATTTCTCAACAAGATAGGGGTCGTGCACGAACGACCGAAAGTAAGACGACGGCGAACCAAATGGTGGGGATGCTTGACCACGAGCCTTCAGCTAGACAAGCCAACTTAAACAGTGAGAGTCAGTATCCAGTGTTGGGTGATGAATGCAGTAAGCTAATAATTTTGACGGAACATCTACCGTTACACATCTCTCGTGAAGTCAAGACTGGACATCTGTATCCAGGCAGTCAGTTGTCTAAATGTGGACTTGCATATTCTAGAGAGGGTTCAAAGCAAGGAAACACTTACAATTCATGGAATGACTCATTTATCATACGAGGAAAGACTTAACGGTTTAGATCTCATTTTAATATTACTGACGCGTAACCTTAGAACTCAGATGACAACCTAATGTAAGAGTGGTATTTGGGTATTATTCTAGAGTAAAATTTCATTCCCATAGGGTAGAGGCCTAACGAAACACTTCAATTCTGTTACACGCCTATTCGCCAGCAGTACGAATTCATCCTCATAACCGGAACATAATGTAAATGACTTGCACTGTGATAATGAATTCTTTTAGTCTAACTGCTGTGCAAAATACCTTACTGTCATAGCAGTACTTGCAAGAAAATGAATCCCACCCTGTGTAGCTCCCTGGACAAGCCCTGATGCAGCGACAAGTTTTCAGATACAGATTGGTAGTTATGAAAAGCTACAATAAAGAAGAATGGGAAGAATTGGTGAATGAATAAATTGTAAAAGGAGAGACTGATCTATGCACGAGAGTCCTAACTTCTTTATGTAGTAAGTCAAACAAACAGTTTTTCTGAAACCAACAAGATGCAAGCCGACTAATAAAGACTAGAAGAACAGCTTATACCGAAACAAGTAGTATTCCATTTAGTTTCTACAATAGTGGTACGGCTATTACAAGATTTGTGGGACTAAGGCGGTCCGCCCAACTCATGTGTTGTCCTGAAATTATAATTAGCGGTCTGACATTTACGGAGAATGAGTTTGAGACCATTTGAATAAGAACGGGAATTATTCATGTGAGAGCGATCCAATACAGAAAGTGATTCAGAGCGGTTGTGTTCTAAGGTCAGCTTGCTCATAAAATCAAACCTAGGAACAGAAACAGAAGTAGGGATGTAGTCTAAGAGAGCGGATAGAACATATTTCTCACTTTCATCTAGACTTCAGTTCGCAGTGTAAAAATAGGTCTTTCAAACCAGATCTCCATTTCACCATCATCTCTTTAGTCACATCCAACTGGCTCCATGATTACCCATGAGTTTATATCTCCTCCTGAAGAGATCTTCCAATTGACTACCTGCATGATACATGATATCACTCAGCGACCTCCTCGGAAAAGGCCGGATCTATCTGCATTTTCTACTACATATTTCTAGGGTGGGTCGTTCCTAGAGTTCCCTTATGTTAATCAATACTTCCCATCATCAGTATAGAGCGAAGGCAGCATGTAGGTCTTCGAACTTGTGCGACATTCCGTAAAAATCATCTCCGAAATTCAGAGATTTAAGAGCATCCTCATTCGTCTGACGCAAGCCTCTCAACCCACACCACACGATCCGTTGCCTAATCCAGTCCATCACGATCAGAAACGGCATCTGCCATAGTAAGCAACATTCAAATATTCCATCTCCACCTGAATAGCCTCGCTGAATTCTACAATGTGAATCACTCGACATGTGATGCAACTCACCTCCAGATATTTTATGAGGTTGATAAAGATTCGGGAAACTGAACTCTGTGTTGTTGAAGCAGTTTCCAAATGACTTCATCATTGAAACTGTCTCAGGCTTTTCCAACGTCGACCCAAATTTTGTTAGTGGGTGGACTACCATTCAGTGATGATAATGCGGATGTTTAGTGTTGCGATTTGGTCAGCACATGATTTGCTTTTCCTGAATCCAGGCAGTTCCATTCGAAGTTTTGCATTGGTATCATCTTTCGGTCTCTCCGGGATCACGTCGCTCACTATTCTGCTGTCCGGGGAGCAGAGCATCATTCCGTGACAGGTTTTACAAAGGCTTACTGGTAACAGTAGTAATTATAGTAATATGGCCTAGTGACTGAAATAATGGGGTTTCCAAATAGAACTTTGCACAGAAATGCAAGAGGTGAGGTTGCCTCACTCCATGTAGCACACAAAAGTAGATAAAGGACAGGCGAAATTATATTCGCAAATAGTAATAAGCAGAAATGTGATGAGGAGGGATAGGAACATGGAAGAAGATGACGGCTTAGTGGATATGGGAGATCACCGAGAGTGAATACATCTGCGCGACTGAGAACAGTTTTGATTCATAACACCGATAGTTTCAGTTCATTAGCTTTTGGAACCCAGATGACTCGACCATGCAGATTACACCTCCTCGTGTCTCTCAACCTAACTGTCAGAGACTCCATGGACTGATGACAGGTTTTGGTTTGACCACCCATAACTGATTTCCAACCGAATCCCATGTCAGATAACATCGCGTAATACATATCCATGATTTGATGTAATTCTGCGGTATTTGTGGGCAAATCGTCAGGGTCACGCAAAGATTTTAACAAAGGTTTAAATCTTTGCTAGAATAGTAATTGTAATCTTCCATAGTTTTCAAAAACGGGTTGGCGCTTGGCTGAAACCTTACCTGGAAGATGAGAATTTCAGTGTGAATGCAATTTCATTTCTCTTCGAAAAGCAGGTCCACCATCCCTGAGAAATAATGCGATGTAAATGTAAGGAGAACATGTTCCGACGTCCACTGAATAAAATACGCTGTACACTGACAGAACTTGTCCTGTGAGATGTACCCAGGGATTTGAGATAT
Organism: Trichobilharzia regenti; assembly: GCA_944472135.2. Classification (NCBI taxonomy): domain Eukaryota; kingdom Metazoa; phylum Platyhelminthes; class Trematoda; order Strigeidida; family Schistosomatidae; genus Trichobilharzia; species Trichobilharzia regenti. Next base: position 87,010,079 of record OX235270.1, on the reverse strand, counting down.
ATTTAGACATTATTTTCACCAAAACCTGCAAAGTAACCACCATTCATTCGGATAAATATATCTCGTGAGGACCACATCAACTTACCGTGTGGGGAATCATCGCCTCAAGGTATGCACCCCAAAACATGCGTCAATTGTAATTTGTTCTCTGGTGGTAGTTAGTTCATTCAGTTATTTTAATGCATCGGAAGCATTTTTACATGACAAGAATTCTCGGTTACACAATGTCTTTAGTCTCTGCATTTCGGAATTTATGAAAGTGTTCAGTCTTCTGACTCTAGAATTACCATGTATTTAGCATGAATTTTCCTTCTGTTTTAGAAGCTTCTTTGGTAGTGGAGAAGATGTCCTATTGAATCTCGTAAATAGTGTTTCGGTTGGAGAGGAAACATCCAAGCACACTCTGAGCTAGCAAGTAACATTAAACACATTTGCATACAACACTTCTTCAAAAATATGACTCGGTGTAAGTCCTGTAATATACTTTTGGGTGACTAACAAAGTGGTGTGAATAAGATTTTTGAATTAGTTGGAATTTTGTTTGATAACTGACCAAAATCTCACTAGTGTTACTCACTATGCTATTCCCGTAAACCACGTACAACGCGATGGTCGGAATCGAGAAAATAACCTCTCCTAAGTGGTTCGTTTATATCACGGTCATTTATGAATACCAAGTCTAGTATTTTCCCCAGGTGAGCAGTAAATTTCGCAAGCTCCTCATAGTTGAGAGAAGGAAACTGCAAGAATAAAAATCTCCACAGACTAAAGACGAGGAATTTTTGAAAGTGGGAGTAGCCACTTTGACAAATTCATTTACGAAACTAACAGATTTGATAAAATGAAATTTCATATGACGGAAATATTTGTTATGCAATAATGAGAATAGTTAGTCAGATGTATTGGACATCATTTGATGGTGGTGCAATCCACACCATTCTCGAAAGAATACTGTGTGATTTATCAAAATAAAATCTTATCCATAATGGAGTAATACCCTACCACAGTGCCCAAGGTTTATGCTTATATCAAGAACTAAAGAATGCATGATTAAACGTAGTCCAATCCGTATTAACAAAAGTGGCTACTCTTCTTCTTCTTGCCACGTCTGCCTCGCTGAAATACTTTGAATCAATATAATCACATTAAATTGTTACCATAATGATAGAGCAACTAAGTATCTTGCATTTTGAAGCATTGTTGAAGGACAATAACCTTACACTTTTGTAGCCAGTCATGAATTTCCCGCTATGAAGATTCCCCCACAATCTTTTCAACCTTTGAAGATGGCTTTAAAATCAACATAATATTAGGACGTATAGGTGCCAACATGTGTCTACTGCGATCAAAATAATCCATCGATTTGGGAAGCTTGTTTGTGATCAACTTCACCTTGATTAGGGTTGAATCTTCGGCTAAGTATGAGCGATAAATGAGTTTCAAATAGTGCAAAACCTAGCTATGAAATCTGCTCTCTCATGAACCATCGAAAATCATCCGAATCTTTGGTTGTGGCAAATCTCGGAGAATGTTTCCACACCACTAGTTTCAATCATCAAATTTCAACAAACATTGTATGTATTCTCTGAAACGACATGCGACTCAACGTGCAACCACTGCATTGCATGAAATCATGGAATCTCTATGTAAGCAGCTAATCTCTCACGTTTTGGTAGCATCAGACAAGCAGAAATTAAATAAACAAATCAAGGGAGCCAATGTGATGAATGAATAAAATCGTCTTCCTAAGGTAGTTAAACTTATCAAAGAGTATGATGCAATCAGATAGGAGGCCCAAGTTATTTATTAGACAACTAGATGTGTAGTACGTACTTCGTAGTAGAATTCGCTTGCTTTTCTAGCAGATTTCTATATCCTGGTGAAAGCGATCTATGCAAACAGTGACGATTGCTTAACAAAATTCGTCACATGTAAAAAATGTCAACCTATATCACGCATAAGATTCACAAAAGGTGGGATAGTGTGGGTGGTGCTGTTTTGCACTTGCTTTCAGTATTTTTATGGCCACAGATTTCAGGTTCTCCAGATCGACTGTGGAAATCTTATCACTTCTAAAACAAGACAAGTTGTTGGTATATAGAGAGCGAAGTATTCAGTCATGTGTCTACTGTACCACAATAAACGAAATGACATGAAACGACGTTACGAGATGTCACATCTTTATATCAAGGACACCACAGAAATTCCCGCAAATGATTTCGTTAAACGTATTAATTGAGATATTTTTTAACATTAACGTGATATCGGGGACAACACTTAAATGAAGCTTGATCATCAGTAGCATCTGTCACCACTTCGTCTACAAGATGGCGTTAACATGGAATAGTACTTGAATACTTTGGAAATAACTGTTATGACTACTGGAGAAATGTTCCTTTTTTCAGTTACATATGTGTCCTCTTGTAACAAATCCATCCTTACAGCCAATATTATGATGTACATAAACTTACACTTGTAGCGGTAGGTAATTCCCCATAATTATTGGTCACAGAATTCATCACTGAACATTGGATACTGACCCTCACTGTTTTAGTCGATTTGTGTTTAGCTAAAGGCTTCCGATCAAGCATCCACGCCATTTAGTACGCCGTCGTTTTACGTTCGTTCGTGCACGACCCCTAGCTAGACAAGCAATCATCTCACACTCCGATTTGGTCCCAAAATATATCTCGTAATTTGGACGATCAATTCTGGTGTTTTGCTTTGCCTTTGGTCTACGCGGAACGAATACTATAGAAGTTGTGGGTATTAGATCTTGCGTTAGTACACTTTGTACTATCCATGAACGTCAACATCCTTAGCCCCTAAAACACATTTTGGAAGGACAGAGCCTGTCAAATTATAATGACGGGCAATTTCTGGGTCTTTTCCAATGTGTTGTGAAAATCTTGTAAGAATATCTGCACAAATTGGCAAGTGAAAACCCAAAATATATAACACTTTCAAACTGATCACTGGATAACGAATGCTCAACTAATCCCAACTTTTGTAAGAGCACGTGAAACTTTGTAGGATAATCGAGGTAGACGTATCAGGTTTGAAACAGGTCTCCAGTCTATCCAAATCAAATGGAAGACCATCTTCTTGATCTAAATGATAGTCCGTGTCACTGGGAAGACTGAACAAAGTAACTTAGTTCGTATATATTATTTCAACTCACAAAATTACACTGAGTTAGTGATGAAACAATCTATTCCGATTGATTGTGTGTATGAAGTGGAAAACTGTTTAGTAAAATAACTCTGTTCACATAACAATGTAGATCTAAATTCGATATACAAAAACTTCTAACTTAGTGGCCAATCGTTAAGAATGTTGACTCCAATTTTAGCTGTTTTCTATCAAAAATAGATTGAGCTCATCATCATCATCATCAATTCTTTGTGAACCTAAGTAGCACGTGCTGCTACAAGGTGTCCAGTGTTTAAGGTCCTATGTACGGTTTTCGTCTGTATGTAGAACTTCTGATGTATTCTCACGAAGTGTTCGACGAAGTGTGTTCGACTTTTCGATAAGTATTAGTTGATAAATTTTTAGATGTCTTGTGAATCCGTTCTTCAGGTAGACGGTTATTCTTTCGGTTATTCTTTCAATCAAAGAGTCGTGATTTGGATGCTTTCCATGAAAAACACATAAGTATTTGTCTTTAAATGACATGATTCTCAGTGGTGTAGATTGTGTCTTCTTTGGTCAGCATAGTATAAATATTATGGTGCAACCCACTTAAACTATTCCGTACATCTTGATAAACGTGTTATTTAAACATGTCACACTTCTGGTGCAATCAACATTGCTCATTATTCCTGAATATTTACTGGCATTAGTAATTAGGACTTTCTGAGCTTTACGCAGTGTGTGGTCTGTTAAAGTTGTTGTTATCGTAGGTTTTATCGGTGTCTATTGGTTGTGGTAATCTCAGACTGGGAGAACATACTGTCAAGTCAAGATAATGAATGACTGGCTTCAACATAGAACCTTGCATAGAAGTGCATCAGTTCAAGTTGTCGGACTCCATGAAGCACACAAAGGCAAAAGTGAGATTCAAAAGAACGATGACAAGCAGAAATATGAGTGGGGAAGGAAGGATAGTAGCATGGAAAAACAGTAGGGTCTAATGATATCGTAGATCACAAAGAGTGAATGCATCTGCGCTAATGGGAACAATTTTGAGCCATATCACCAATTATCTCAAGCCATTGGCTCTTAGAATCCCGAGGACGCCAACCAGACAGTTTATACCTCCATATGTGGCTCAAACCAACTGTCGAATTTTTCACCCACTGATTTCGAGTTTCAGTTTGAACACTACTAGCTCCTTTCCAGCCTGATCCATCATATGTCACTTAACATTAGTCGTCGAGAAAGGCAATGACTAAGCACGTGTAGCACATCTCAATCAATGTAAATTCACAACGTCATCGACTGGATTTTCTTCCCTACCTAACGTTCGTTGCCTAACCTCAATATTACTTGGCATATTATACCAGTTAACACGGGAGATAGGATGCTAACATCTGCGGTCAAAGACAACTAGCATCTTCATATCTTCTATCTTCAATGGTCGCGTCTCACAAGCATACACGAGGAAGGAAAGAACGAACGTATATAAGATTGGGGACGTGGATTGTACGTACTATGTACGAGGCTGAGAAGGCCGCCCAGGTTGACAAATAAAAATGAGGGGAAATGGTATAGAAATTTTGGGAATCTGTAAGAGCAGATTGAATGGATGTGGATATTCAACAGATGAATTAGCAATCCACTCCAGTCACCTTGACAACAACCATGAGCACACTGAGGCGGTGAGTGACTATCATGTGTCACTGGTGGCAGCCAAAGCTCTAATGTGGTGTAATCTAATTTCATCCAGAATTATGACAGCGAAATTCAACTCAAGAGGAAGTAGGGTTACAATTATCTAATGCTACATACAGTGCTACAAGCAACACGGAGCAAGAGAAGAAGAAGAAAGATTTTATATCGACAAGTACTGACAGTTATGGGCAACATCCTGAATGGCGACACTAAAACCCTTATGGTCGATATGAATGCCAAATTCGGAGCAGATAATACAGGAAGAGAACTCATCATTTGTTGAGAGACTCTGAGCGAAATGAGTAAGAATGGAGAACGCTTCGCAGACTTCTGTGCTTCCAACGATTTGGTGATTTGAGGCGGTGTGCACAAACACAAGGATTTACACAGGGCCAGCGACATAGATTCAGCCTGACGGACACACCACAAACCAGATAGATCTCATCTCAGTGATGCACAAGTAAGTGCTGACACAATCTGCTGGACACAAAGTCGAGAAAGGGAGCAGATTCAGGCTGATACCATCATCTAGTTTAAGGAACCTTCAAGGTGAAGCAGAAATTCCAGAACAACTGAAGACAGGCAACAAATTAAGTCCAACATTCAGAAACTGAGGGGAAAACTACAAGGGATACCTTCACTACAGATCAGAGTGGATTGTGAGACACTATGTGGTATCACTGACGAAACCTGTGTGGAAGAACATTGCAACTAACTCTCTGAAAGTAATGCTCAAGGAGACGTGTATAACTTTTCTAGGAAGAAAGAAGAGATAAGACAAGGAATGGCTCTCAACGGATACCTGGGAGCCAATTGAAGAGAGGGGAAGAGGATGGCGAAAAAGGAGATGACTCAGTGAAAAGATGGACAACGGAAGGAGAAGCTGAGTTCACAGCAATACACTGCAATGAATCATGAAAGATGTGAAGAGTGCTAGGAAAGACAAAATACACTTCTACGACACACTGATAACTGAAACAGAACATGCAGACTGCAGGTAAAAGATACTGCAGAACATTATATTAGATGAACAGGTCTCTATCCAGGAAGAGGTCAACACAGGTGAAACCTACAAACGGTGTTCAAGGAAACCTAATTACGAAGAAGGAGAAACAATGGGGTGATCACTTCAAAGGACTCTTGAATCGACCATCACCTGCAACTCGCCCAGAAATACCACCACTAACAACAGCACACACACAACTGACTGAAAGTGGCCACCACTCCTACAACAAAGGCAGAAATCTTGAATGAGATCAAGCTACTGAAGTCCAGCCAGGAAGGCAGGATGGAATTCCCTTCGAAGCACTGAAAACGTACCCAGCGACTTGGCAGATGTGTGCACGCCATTATTACAAAAGGTTTAGAAAGAAGTAAAGGTGCCAATGGATTGAAAGATGCAGAACTCCGCCCCCCATTGGAACAAGCTGGATTCATGGAAGGCAAATCATGTTCTGATCAAATCGCAACTCTATGCATCATCATCGAACAAAGCATAGAATGGCAGTCAAACCTCTACCTCAACTCCATCTACTTTGAAAAGGCCTTCAACAGACAGCGTTGATCGATAAGTTATTTGGAAACTTCTTGGGGACTACGGCGTACAGTGTCCAAGTCTTTATCAACCTCATTCAACAGCTGTATGGCCATGTCACGTGTCAGGTGATCCACAACGAAAAATTCAGCGAAGCGTTCGAAGTGAATACAGGAGTAAGACAAGCTGACTGTCTATTAACACCGGTGATATTCTTAATTGTGGTGTACTGACTGGATTATGCGTCAGACTGTGCTTGGGAGTGAGGAGACGAGAATACGCTGCACCACAGACAATAAGATTCTAGAAGATTAGGATTTCGCAGAATATTTATGTTTAATTTCACAAAAACTCGAAGACTTACAGGCAAATACAAACAAACTAGCTAAAGAGGCTGACAGCGAAGACAGCACTCCAGGTGAACAAAGAGAAGACGCAAGTGATGAAGATAACCAACCAGCACCAATCAACATCAACGAGAAAGATTTGACAGAGTTTGCTTCATACCTTCTCTCATCTGGTCAGGAAGCACCGTTTCAACCACAGGCAGTCGGAACTGACGAAGATTTCAAAGCCAGGCAGAATCGAAAAAAGATACGCCTTCATCAAACTGAAACCAGTTTGAAAATCTGCACTCCACAGCATGAAAAACAAGATTTGGATTTTCAACATGAATGTGAAGTCAATTCTGCTACACGGGTCAGAAACTTGCACTGAGTGCCAGTCACGAGAATGATTTCCAACAAGTTACAGACTTTTATCAACAGCTGCCTTCTCTGGCCCCATATTGAAGACCAATTAGCCAGAAAGAATTAGCAACAAGAAACTCTTTAGTGGAGCAAACCAGCCAAGAGCCTATTGCTCAACAAATATGTAGGAGAAAATGGAGATGGATCGGGCATGCGCTGAGGAGGCCATATAATGGCATCGCGCTCCAGGCCATAGCTCAAGTGGAATCCCAATGAGAAGCGAAGAGTCGGTCATCCAAGGTTCACAAGGAGGAGATTCTGCGATGAGAAGATGAGAGATCATGGGGAATCGTGGACACGGATGAAAGGGCAGCAACAAATATAACAAAGGTGAGATGTGTTATTGAAACCCTATGTTCCACTCGGAACCCAAGGGAATATTTATAAGTAGTGTTCGTAAGGGAAGCCAACTGTCCACACTTCTGTTTGATTTCATCATAGATGCACTATTGGACTTAACCCTCACTGAATTCAACGACTTACGGATTGAATTGTTATGAGGGGATAGTCTTGTTGACTTAGAATATGTGGGTGATATAGTCCTCCTAGGTGAAGACGCTAACAAAATGTAGAGTCTTCTGAACACCTTGAGCAGCAATTTTCGTGCATATTTGGCACGCTGTTCGCTCCTGCCGAGTGCAAGACAATGTAACAGGACTGGAATACACCGACTTCTGACTCACAGATAGGGGATTAAGTGGTGGAGCGTATTGACCGTTTCACTTATTTGCGAATTTGCATCAACTTCAACGGACTAATTGATGATAAAGTCCCAGTACAGATAGAAAAGACTAGTATGGGACTTGCCAACTTAATTCATCTCTGGTGCGGAAGTGATGTCTGGCGATCGGTCAATGGATGTGTGAACGGAAAACATTTAATTCCCAATACTAATTTAAAACAATCAATAAAGGTTTATAAAGCATGATGATGTGTGAACTACACAGCAGTTCGTTCCTTCCTCGTGTATGCTTGTGGGACGCGACCATTGAAGATAGAAGATATGAAGATGCTAGTTGTCTTTGACCGCAGATGTTAGCATCCTATCTCCCGTGTTAACTGGTATAATATGCCAAGTAATATTGAGGTTAGGCAACGAACGTTAGGTAGGGAAGAAAATCCAGTCGATGACGTTGTGAATTTACATTGATTGAGATGTGCTACACGTGCTTAGTCATTGCCTTTCTCGACGACTAATGTTAAGTGACATATGATGGATCAGGCTGGAAAGGAGCTAGTAGTGTTCAAACTGAAACTCGAAATCAGTGGGTGAAAAATTCGACAGTTGGTTTGAGCCACATATGGAGGTATAAACTGTCTGGTTGGCGTCCTCGGGATTCTAAGAGCCAATGGCTTGAGATAATTGGTGATATGGCTCAAAATTGTTCCCATTAGCGCAGATGCATTCACTCTTTGTGATCTACGATATCATTAGACCCTACTGTTTTTCCATGCTACTATCCTTCCTTCCCCACTCATATTTCTGCTTGTCATCGTTCTTTTGAATCTCACTTTTGCCTTTGTGTGCTTCATGGAGTCCGACAACTTGAACTGATGCACTTCTATGCAAGGTTCTATGTTGAAGCCAGTCATTCATTATCTTGACTTGACAGTATGTTCTCCCAGTCTGAGATTACCACAACCAATAGACACCGATAAAACCTACGATAACAACAACTTTAACAGACCACACACTGCGTAAAGCTCAGAAAGTCCTAATTACTAATGCCAGTAAATATTCAGGAATAATGAGCAATGTTGATTGCACCAGAAGTGTGACATGTTTAAATAACACGTTTATCAAGATGTACGGAATAGTTTAAGTGGGTTGCACCATAATATTTATACTATGCTGACCAAAGAAGACACAATCTACACCACTGAGAATCATGTCATTTAAAGACAAATACTTATGTGTTTTTCATGGAAAGCATCCAAATCACGACTCTTTGATTGAAAGAATAACCGAAAGAATAACCGTCTACCTGAAGAACGGATTCACAAGACATCTAAAAATTTATCAACTAATACTTATCGAAAAGTCGAACACACTTCGTCGAACACTTCGTGAGAATACATCAGAAGTTCTACATACAGACGAAAACCGTACATAGGACCTTAAACACTGGACACCTTGCAGCAGCACGTGCTACTTAGGTTCACAAAGAATTGATGATGATGATGATGAGCTCAATCTATTTTTGATAGAAAACAGCTAAAATTGGAGTCAACATTCTTAACGATTGGCCACTAAGTTAGAAGTTTTTGTATATCGAATTTAGATCTACATTGTTATGTGAACAGAGTTATTTTACTAAACAGTTTTCCACTTCATACACACAATCAATCGGAATAGATTGTTTCATCACTAACTCAGTGTAATTTTGTGAGTTGAAATAATATATACGAACTAAGTTACTTTGTTCAGTCTTCCCAGTGACACGGACTATCATTTAGATCAAGAAGATGGTCTTCCATTTGATTTGGATAGACTGGAGACCTGTTTCAAACCTGATACGTCTACCTCGATTATCCTACAAAGTTTCACGTGCTCTTACAAAAGTTGGGATTAGTTGAGCATTCGTTATCCAGTGATCAGTTTGAAAGTGTTATATATTTTGGGTTTTCACTTGCCAATTTGTGCAGATATTCTTACAAGATTTTCACAACACATTGGAAAAGACCCAGAAATTGCCCGTCATTATAATTTGACAGGCTCTGTCCTTCCAAAATGTGTTTTAGGGGCTAAGGATGTTGACGTTCATGGATAGTACAAAGTGTACTAACGCAAGATCTAATACCCACAACTTCTATAGTATTCGTTCCGCGTAGACCAAAGGCAAAGCAAAACACCAGAATTGATCGTCCAAATTACGAGATATATTTTGGGACCAAATCGGAGTGTGAGATGATTGCTTGTCTAGCTAGGGGTCGTGCACGAACGAACGTAAAACGACGGCGTACTAAATGGCGTGGATGCTTGATCGGAAGCCTTTAGCTAAACACAAATCGACTAAAACAGTGAGGGTCAGTATCCAATGTTCAGTGATGAATTCTGTGACCAATAATTATGGGGAATTACCTACCGCTACAAGTGTAAGTTTATGTACATCATAATATTGGCTGTAAGGATGGATTTGTTACAAGAGGACACATATGTAACTGAAAAAAGGAACATTTCTCCAGTAGTCATAACAGTTATTTCCAAAGTATTCAAGTACTATTCCATGTTAACGCCATCTTGTAGACGAAGTGGTGACAGATGCTACTGATGATCAAGCTTCATTTAAGTGTTGTCCCCGATATCACGTTAATGTTAAAAAATATCTCAATTAATACGTTTAACGAAATCATTTGCGGGAATTTCTGTGGTGTCCTTGATATAAAGATGTGACATCTCGTAACGTCGTTTCATGTCATTTCGTTTATTGTGGTACAGTAGACACATGACTGAATACTTCGCTCTCTATATACCAACAACTTGTCTTGTTTTAGAAGTGATAAGATTTCCACAGTCGATCTGGAGAACCTGAAATCTGTGGCCATAAAAATACTGAAAGCAAGTGCAAAACAGCACCACCCACACTATCCCACCTTTTGTGAATCTTATGCGTGATATAGGTTGACATTTTTTACATGTGACGAATTTTGTTAAGCAATCGTCACTGTTTGCATAGATCGCTTTCACCAGGATATAGAAATCTGCTAGAAAAGCAAGCGAATTCTACTACGAAGTACGTACTACACATCTAGTTGTCTAATAAATAACTTGGGCCTCCTATCTGATTGCATCATACTCTTTGATAAGTTTAACTACCTTAGGAAGACGATTTTATTCATTCATCACATTGGCTCCCTTGATTTGTTTATTTAATTTCTGCTTGTCTGATGCTACCAAAACGTGAGAGATTAGCTGCTTACATAGAGATTCCATGATTTCATGCAATGCAGTGGTTGCACGTTGAGTCGCATGTCGTTTCAGAGAATACATACAATGTTTGTTGAAATTTGATGATTGAAACTAGTGGTGTGGAAACATTCTCCGAGATTTGCCACAACCAAAGATTCGGATGATTTTCGATGGTTCATGAGAGAGCAGATTTCATAGCTAGGTTTTGCACTATTTGAAACTCATTTATCGCTCATACTTAGCCGAAGATTCAACCCTAATCAAGGTGAAGTTGATCACAAACAAGCTTCCCAAATCGATGGATTATTTTGATCGCAGTAGACACATGTTGGCACCTATACGTCCTAATATTATGTTGATTTTAAAGCCATCTTCAAAGGTTGAAAAGATTGTGGGGGAATCTTCATAGCGGGAAATTCATGACTGGCTACAAAAGTGTAAGGTTATTGTCCTTCAACAATGCTTCAAAATGCAAGATACTTAGTTGCTCTATCATTATGGTAACAATTTAATGTGATTATATTGATTCAAAGTATTTCAGCGAGGCAGACGTGGCAAGAAGAAGAAGAGTAGCCACTTTTGTTAATACGGATTGGACTACGTTTAATCATGCATTCTTTAGTTCTTGATATAAGCATAAACCTTGGGCACTGTGGTAGGGTATTACTCCATTATGGATAAGATTTTATTTTGATAAATCACACAGTATTCTTTCGAGAATGGTGTGGATTGCACCACCATCAAATGATGTCCAATACATCTGACTAACTATTCTCATTATTGCATAACAAATATTTCCGTCATATGAAATTTCATTTTATCAAATCTGTTAGTTTCGTAAATGAATTTGTCAAAGTGGCTACTCCCACTTTCAAAAATTCCTCGTCTTTAGTCTGTGGAGATTTTTATTCTTGCAGTTTCCTTCTCTCAACTATGAGGAGCTTGCGAAATTTACTGCTCACCTGGGGAAAATACTAGACTTGGTATTCATAAATGACCGTGATATAAACGAACCACTTAGGAGAGGTTATTTTCTCGATTCCGACCATCGCGTTGTACGTGGTTTACGGGAATAGCATAGTGAGTAACACTAGTGAGATTTTGGTCAGTTATCAAACAAAATTCCAACTAATTCAAAAATCTTATTCACACCACTTTGTTAGTCACCCAAAAGTATATTACAGGACTTACACCGAGTCATATTTTTGAAGAAGTGTTGTATGCAAATGTGTTTAATGTTACTTGCTAGCTCAGAGTGTGCTTGGATGTTTCCTCTCCAACCGAAACACTATTTACGAGATTCAATAGGACATCTTCTCCACTACCAAAGAAGCTTCTAAAACAGAAGGAAAATTCATGCTAAATACATGGTAATTCTAGAGTCAGAAGACTGAACACTTTCATAAATTCCGAAATGCAGAGACTAAAGACATTGTGTAACCGAGAATTCTTGTCATGTAAAAATGCTTCCGATGCATTAAAATAACTGAATGAACTAACTACCACCAGAGAACAAATTACAATTGACGCATGTTTTGGGGTGCATACCTTGAGGCGATGATTCCCCACACGGTAAGTTGATGTGGTCCTCACGAGATATATTTATCCGAATGAATGGTGGTTACTTTGCAGGTTTTGGTGAAAATAATGTCTAAATATATCTCAAATCCCTGGGTACATCTCACAGGACAAGTTCTGTCAGTGTACAGCGTATTTTATTCAGTGGACGTCGGAACATGTTCTCCTTACATTTACATCGCATTATTTCTCAGGGATGGTGGACCTGCTTTTCGAAGAGAAATGAAATTGCATTCACACTGAAATTCTCATCTTCCAGGTAAGGTTTCAGCCAAGCGCCAACCCGTTTTTGAAAACTATGGAAGATTACAATTACTATTCTAGCAAAGATTTAAACCTTTGTTAAAATCTTTGCGTGACCCTGACGATTTGCCCACAAATACCGCAGAATTACATCAAATCATGGATATGTATTACGCGATGTTATCTGACATGGGATTCGGTTGGAAATCAGTTATGGGTGGTCAAACCAAAACCTGTCATCAGTCCATGGAGTCTCTGACAGTTAGGTTGAGAGACACGAGGAGGTGTAATCTGCATGGTCGAGTCATCTGGGTTCCAAAAGCTAATGAACTGAAACTATCGGTGTTATGAATCAAAACTGTTCTCAGTCGCGCAGATGTATTCACTCTCGGTGATCTCCCATATCCACTAAGCCGTCATCTTCTTCCATGTTCCTATCCCTCCTCATCACATTTCTGCTTATTACTATTTGCGAATATAATTTCGCCTGTCCTTTATCTACTTTTGTGTGCTACATGGAGTGAGGCAACCTCACCTCTTGCATTTCTGTGCAAAGTTCTATTTGGAAACCCCATTATTTCAGTCACTAGGCCATATTACTATAATTACTACTGTTACCAGTAAGCCTTTGTAAAACCTGTCACGGAATGATGCTCTGCTCCCCGGACAGCAGAATAGTGAGCGACGTGATCCCGGAGAGACCGAAAGATGATACCAATGCAAAACTTCGAATGGAACTGCCTGGATTCAGGAAAAGCAAATCATGTGCTGACCAAATCGCAACACTAAACATCCGCATTATCATCACTGAATGGTAGTCCACCCACTAACAAAATTTGGGTCGACGTTGGAAAAGCCTGAGACAGTTTCAATGATGAAGTCATTTGGAAACTGCTTCAACAACACAGAGTTCAGTTTCCCGAATCTTTATCAACCTCATAAAATATCTGGAGGTGAGTTGCATCACATGTCGAGTGATTCACATTGTAGAATTCAGCGAGGCTATTCAGGTGGAGATGGAATATTTGAATGTTGCTTACTATGGCAGATGCCGTTTCTGATCGTGATGGACTGGATTAGGCAACGGATCGTGTGGTGTGGGTTGAGAGGCTTGCGTCAGACGAATGAGGATGCTCTTAAATCTCTGAATTTCGGAGATGATTTTTACGGAATGTCGCACAAGTTCGAAGACCTACATGCTGCCTTCGCTCTATACTGATGATGGGAAGTATTGATTAACATAAGGGAACTCTAGGAACGACCCACCCTAGAAATATGTAGTAGAAAATGCAGATAGATCCGGCCTTTTCCGAGGAGGTCGCTGAGTGATATCATGTATCATGCAGGTAGTCAATTGGAAGATCTCTTCAGGAGGAGATATAAACTCATGGGTAATCATGGAGCCAGTTGGATGTGACTAAAGAGATGATGGTGAAATGGAGATCTGGTTTGAAAGACCTATTTTTACACTGCGAACTGAAGTCTAGATGAAAGTGAGAAATATGTTCTATCCGCTCTCTTAGACTACATCCCTACTTCTGTTTCTGTTCCTAGGTTTGATTTTATGAGCAAGCTGACCTTAGAACACAACCGCTCTGAATCACTTTCTGTATTGGATCGCTCTCACATGAATAATTCCCGTTCTTATTCAAATGGTCTCAAACTCATTCTCCGTAAATGTCAGACCGCTAATTATAATTTCAGGACAACACATGAGTTGGGCGGACCGCCTTAGTCCCACAAATCTTGTAATAGCCGTACCACTATTGTAGAAACTAAATGGAATACTACTTGTTTCGGTATAAGCTGTTCTTCTAGTCTTTATTAGTCGGCTTGCATCTTGTTGGTTTCAGAAAAACTGTTTGTTTGACTTACTACATAAAGAAGTTAGGACTCTCGTGCATAGATCAGTCTCTCCTTTTACAATTTATTCATTCACCAATTCTTCCCATTCTTCTTTATTGTAGCTTTTCATAACTACCAATCTGTATCTGAAAACTTGTCGCTGCATCAGGGCTTGTCCAGGGAGCTACACAGGGTGGGATTCATTTTCTTGCAAGTACTGCTATGACAGTAAGGTATTTTGCACAGCAGTTAGACTAAAAGAATTCATTATCACAGTGCAAGTCATTTACATTATGTTCCGGTTATGAGGATGAATTCGTACTGCTGGCGAATAGGCGTGTAACAGAATTGAAGTGTTTCGTTAGGCCTCTACCCTATGGGAATGAAATTTTACTCTAGAATAATACCCAAATACCACTCTTACATTAGGTTGTCATCTGAGTTCTAAGGTTACGCGTCAGTAATATTAAAATGAGATCTAAACCGTTAAGTCTTTCCTCGTATGATAAATGAGTCATTCCATGAATTGTAAGTGTTTCCTTGCTTTGAACCCTCTCTAGAATATGCAAGTCCACATTTAGACAACTGACTGCCTGGATACAGATGTCCAGTCTTGACTTCACGAGAGATGTGTAACGGTAGATGTTCCGTCAAAATTATTAGCTTACTGCATTCATCACCCAACACTGGATACTGACTCTCACTGTTTAAGTTGGCTTGTCTAGCTGAAGGCTCGTGGTCAAGCATCCCCACCATTTGGTTCGCCGTCGTCTTACTTTCGGTCGTTCGTGCACGACCCCTATCTTGTTGAGAAATCATACACGTACTACGATTTGGTCCCGAAATATAATTCGTATTTTGGTCAGTCACTTCAGTATTTCGCTTTGTCTTTGATCTACGTGAGACGAATAATACAGTTGGGGGTATAAGATCCTGAGTTAGTATACTTCACTCTATCCGTAAAATGTCAACGCCCTAAGTTTCTAAACTGGTGAGCCCTATCACGAACTTCATCTTTGGTAAACACGCAGACAAATCCGGTGGGTCCGTTCCGTTTTGTTCTTGTATTATATTTACTACTTTTGAAGTGTACAAATTTCTCCATGAGTGACCATACGCCTAAACTCATTTGTATCCGGCCAATTAACAACACTATTCAGCTAGTGTCATCGTGACCAAACAATTTTGAAGCATGGTTTCAGATAGCTGAGTGTGACTTCAGTGAATATGGGATCACTCGCCAACATACACAGTTTCCTGCAGTTATCCACGCTATGCCGTGGGGATTAAGTAAATGCATTATTATGCAGATGTCTAGTCCAGAGGTAAGCAACCTTTATGGAATGTCTAAAGCAGTCATCTTTGGGAGAAACGACCTAAGGGATCGGCAGTGTCTTGATGAAATTTTTCACAATGTGGAGTGAGACGATCATTCAGTTATTTATATGCGGACATGAATGTGGGAGGTAATAGTCAAACGTCAATTCGATGAGGGATACTTTAGAGAGTTGTTCCTGTCCAAGTTGCCATGGCCAGTACACACTGTGCTTGGGACACTCCAAGAAGATTTAGCTACTTCTGCTGATTAAATTCTACAAATATCATAACAGCCAGTCACGAAAATCTGCCTAATCGCTAAAACGTCTTCGAGTAGTAACACTGAAGTGACACAGTTAAGCGAATCTGTTAGGCGACTACAAAGGCCAGACAATCCCCATACTTCAGGGAGACGCATGGAAAAAACAGGTATGAAACAGGTATTCAAAAAACCTTAATAAGGTTTCATAGTACACAAAATTGAAACTAAGAGTGCTAGGAGATTCGTGCACAAAGCATCAGGTGATGATGTGGCGTGTGCTGCCGACAAGATTTGTCAGTAGTGTATATAGACTCAAAGTTGACCGGTTGTAGTCGCTCACCACTATGTTCCAGGACAGTTTTCATAAACCGGGACGCCAACAACTGAGTCGCAGTCTCTTCATCAAATGCGGGAAGCGCGTCACTAAGTAGACTTTCCAGACTAGCGGGTCTCCGTCCCGCACCAAATTCATGGTACGGAGCTGCTGCGTTCCTTGCTGTCTGTCTATCTATCTGTCGAACCTTCCCGCCAATACCTTTCAGATCTCTTTATCCCCTGACTGCTCTGTTACCATGAGATTAGAATGTTGTTTTCAATTTTGACTGTTTCCTCTGTATCCGCGTCTGTATACTACTGATAAATCTTGTCAGTAGCACATACCACAATGGTGTGATTCCACAACTATCTAAGAATAGTGATAATGAACTGCTGAGCAGGCCAACTAAAATTTCAGGTAATGTATGGGAATCAGAGATAGTCCTGTTGGATTGGTGTAAATTATCGATCATCCACGTTTATAAGAAAGGAAAAGATTCTTCACGTGATAATCATAAGGGATTGGGCTTAACTAACGTGGTGTATAAAATTCTTGCTTCAATAAGGGTATAGAAACTCAAAGGTGCTCGGGAGAAACAAAACTCGCGGAAATCATGAATACTTTAGTCCAGGAAGAGAATGTGTTCGTCATGCTGTATTGACTTTTAGATTTTAGAATGTGTGCATACTTATCGGAGTCCGGTACTTGCCATATATGTTAGCATTCGACTGCAGAGTCATTTTCTAATCCTCATTGACGAAACATTTATGATACGATTAGACGAATAGATTGTATATTAGTGTGTTTTGTATCTGTCAACTATAGATATTCTATTTTAAGTTAATTGCATTACGGTAGTCATACCGCATCATACCTCTAATTGTATAACCCTTTGGATATAATTTTTTCCTCGTGACACACTTATGGCACCAGAAATATATTCGGCTGTTGTAAATAGTCACTATGATTTTGACTTGTAGCTTCCACCTTATGGAATCCGTTCCACGCATTTGAAAAGCGAAAGGCCATAATGAATGGAGTATTTCTCAAACTAACACGTAAGCACATAGATTTGATTACGGGTGAATATTAATCAAAAGGGGTACAGGAGCGAAAATAAAACGGAATAATGTATAAAGTCATGTAATATGCAAAATAGTTTTCACTACGAACATTTGTGATGACGATGTGCATAGAAACATATTCAAATGATATTTTACAACTGAAGATAAAGAGTTTTAGAACTGAGATAGCTTCAAAAGTTAAACTTGCTACTTTTCAGCACAACAGAGGCTTCTAGGTGTATATGGCATTTTCTTGTAGACATATTCAGTATTTCTGGCGACAACATAATCTTTTGCCAATTTTTTAAGGATAACCAGTATTACCCGGTAATTTGAAGTTAACATCAAGCTACTCACTGAGGATAGCTTGAGCAGATCGCTGCAGTACTGTGAACCAAATTCTGCCAGATTCAGTTTTAATCCGAAACATGATCATGCTGGCCATCTGATGCTGCTTTTGGAAACATTTATTTTTATAATTGATACGATTATGAACAATAAATTTTGTTCGGAACGTCCCACCCTAATGTGTGGTTGTAGATTAATGCATACAGTCCAATTGTTGAGTTTTTTCTAAATTACTTATCTTCTTGGGATCAGTCATTCTAACCTGAGCTAAATTCTTATTTTCTGACAATCTGACTATTCTCCATTTACCTGTTTGAACTATGTAGTTGACCTCACAGTCATTGCAAGGTATTTTGTAAATTATATTATTTTGTTTAATTTGGATGGAGCTAAATTTCTAACACGTAATATAGGTAGGTGGAGAGAGAAAGAATAATTACTGAATCCTGGTTTATCGAGTCAACATCCAACACATGCAGTAGCAGTGATTCAACGCAAATACCAAAGATATGGAAGATATTGTTACCGGTCAAATCAGAGGATAATAAATAATGTTGAAATTCATTTCAGTTCAGATTATAACATCCTAATAAGTTATTTATTTTACTATAAAACCATCTTATTTCCCATCTTATTGACAAACAACACTCGTCTTAATTCTCATCATGTTTTATTTATTGATAACACTAATAGTGTTTCCGGATGCACTTTATCTTCCTTTCTGTTTCATGTAAATCCTATATTGATTTTATTCAAATGTCTAATCAATTTCCACTGATGTATATAAACGAAGCAAGACATTTATGTGAGTACCTTGATGTGATTATGAGCAATAAATTGTCCTCGAAATGTCATCAGTAAATATTATTGTTTAACACTATGCGACTTTATCAAAATAAAATTTCATCAATAATGGAATTTTACTCTACCAAAGTGCCTAAGTTTTATCCTTATTCTAAGTCCCCGTATTTCCTCCTACCATCGATCAAATTCCCATCAACAGCGAACCCAGCTGGTTAATCAAAATCCAAACTAAGTTCGCCTAAAAATTCTAACTAGTGTTGGCACCACAATACCTATGACCAGGAAGTAGAATGTTGCCGAAATCGCTGTAATTTTGGCCGAGACTTGAAGACTATGGGAGACTATCTCGCCTGCAGGTGTTAGCAGCAACCTTCATCTGTGACACAAGCCGCCTGCTTGACATCCGGGATGTAGTCGACAAAACCTGGTACTTGGATGACACAGACAGCGTCTTTCCATCTACAGGGACAGGTTGATAGAAGGAACCCAACTTCAGCTTACAGGTTGCGAATGGAAAAAACTATTGCAACCTTTGGTAGAAAATGCGTACATCTGGACGCAGGTCTACGCAGACGTATTTAGCGGATTTTCCTCCTTGCTGACGTCACAGTGCCCATCATAGTCGTGGACCTGCTTAACCATTATAGTGTAGTGATAGATGTCCACCGAAAGTCACTAATACACAGTGCCACTAAACTGTTTATTAAAGGCATCACCAACATTGGTCACAGTATGTCATTGGATACGAAAGAGGCGATATTGGGTTCTACTTTTCAGTTGATTGTTGTCAGGTACCCAGAACTTAGTTGTTCCTCTGATGGTCTGCCGTGCATAGCATGCAGTGTTATGCATCACATCACAACCTCAGGATAACCCGTGACGTACAAGGCACGGCAACTTGCTCCTCACAAACTACTACTGGAGAAAATGAATTCAACCATATGTTCACTCTCGGTATCATTCGTCCATCGCATAACTCACAGACATCCGCACTCCATAGGGTACGGAAAAAAGATGGCAACGATTGGTGAGTGAACGCCGAAACGACCCCTGGTTGATATCCATTGCATCACATTGTTGACACGACATCAAGACTATCAGGTGCAACTGATTTCTCGAAAATAGACTTGGTTAAAGCGTATAGACAAATCCTGATTGCACCAGAGTATATTCCATAAACTGCTATCAGTACGACTTTCGAGACAGTTTAAATTTCCACATATACCATTAGGCCCCCGGAAAGCAGCAAAAACATTCCAACGCTTCATCGACGAAGTATTTCGCGGTCTTGACTTCAAATAAGCATACTCATACGATTGACTCACTGCGAGTCCAGACTAGGAAACTCACTTTAGACACTTGGATTTGGCAGATGAAAGTTTACGCAGACATGGTGTTACCATCAATATTCAAAAGTGTCAGATAGGCTTTGACTCACTCAACTTTCTCGACCACACCACTAACTGCAAGGGTATTCGCCTACTGGCCAGTAAAGTTGGGGTTAATCTGAACTGTCCTGAGCCAAATACTGTGAAACATTCGCACTTTTAATGTCTGGTTAAGTTATTACCTACTGTGCTTCCTTGATTTTAGTCGCTAACAGACCTTCTTCGAGAGGATAACAAGTCCATTGAACCTGGCGTATCCGCTAAAAATGCTTTCATTCAGCTAACGAAAGCTATCGCAGATGCCACCCTGATTATTTATCGGGATCTAGCGGTACCATTAGATTATCTCAGTGGATGCATCAGACACTGTAATCGGCACAGTTCTACAACAACTAGTCAACAAAAATTGGCAGCCACTTGCCTTTTCTCGAAGGCGATTACAACCAGCAGAAACCAAGTACAGCATATTCTGCAGAGAACTTCTGGCTATAGACTGTGCTGTAAAGTGCCTCCAAAATTTAGTGGAGAGTCGTGAATTCATAATTTTCACTGACCACAAACCTCTGACGTACTCTCTGAGCTCAACTTCCGATAAGTATTCACCGAGATATTCGCGACAACTGGACTCCGTTTCTCAGTTTACATTGGATATTCGCCATACATCCGGAGTGAACAACCTTGTGTCAGGTGCCTTGTAACGCTCATCTGCACTCTCACTTAAATGGACGGCAAAGAACTTGTGAAACTGGCTCATCCTCAAAAAGAAGATACTGAGTGTCAACAGGAATTGTCGAACACAACTCTACAATTAACTGAGAAACGCTTAAGTATGGGAAGAGATACTATTGTGTGTGCCATTTCTACGAGTACTCCTTGCCCAATAGTGCTTTAAAGTTATCACCGTAACACCCTTGTCAATGTAGTTGAAGATTGAACGATCAATTCATGGTTGTTTGCTCAAAACCAACTTCCCCAATTTTCGCAGAGGCATCAATACACCAGTCACCGCCTCATCGGTCGCTGTTCAGAAAGAAGTCAGGACAAAACCGTCAGAATTAATATTGTGATTTATTATTGTAATATTTTTTCATAGACCTTAGTTTTAAAGCTTAGTTTTAAAGTTGGCTATATGTTGGTGTTACAATAAAGAATTCTCGAGTCGCCAATTGGTGTTTTGGTTTTTGCGTCCGTTATTACTAAGCGTTTCTGAGAAACTTCAAGGAACAGCGTGAGTCCCAGCGTAGCAAGAGCTGGGTATTGACGGTTTACGAGACGTGGCCGACAGTTTCTGACGGATTCAGACAGTTGGTGAAAGTTTGGATAGTCACCATTCATCTTTCCCGGTGCCGGTCAAGTCCTCTTTGAACAAGCAGTATCTGGAACTTTTTTGGAATTGGGTCAAGTTCAATAATGCCTGGGTCAAAGAAGGGACAGAGTGTCTTGGATGCAAACAGGAAAGTAAGTCATGGTGACTTGTCTGTTAATTGTAACGATGTGTCTGATGTTAAGCATGACATGGTTGATGTTACTGTTTCGCCGTTCAGGGATAGTAGGAAGATCAAACTCCCTAAATTTGAACCACAGTGTTTCGACGGAAACCTGGCTGATTATTTACAATTTGTAAAGGAGTTTGAGATCATGCTAAGTAGTTTATATTAAGTGATGAATTGAAATTGATGTATTTGATGAGGTATTGCACTGGAATTGCTTCAAGAGCTATACAGTGCTGTAAGTTTATGGAGCTAAAAGAGGGCTACTACGAGGCTATGAGCATACTACGTCAAAGGTTTGGAAGACCTTCGATGATTGTAGGGAAATTATTCGAGGCTATTAAGGGTAATGGTGGTCAGTTACAGGATGACTCCAAGGCACTCACTGAGTTTTTGGATAATTTGATGACTTACAAGAATGCATTGATTTCGATGAATTGCATGAGTGACCTCAACTCGAGTTTTATACTAGAAGTAATAGCAAGACGCCTACCTACTCGACTGCAAAGGAAGTGGGTGAAGATAAGCTCCCGTATGAAGGATGAGGGTATCGAGCCAAAGTTCAATGACATTCTGAAACTGGTAAACAATAGTGTCAATCAATCTATGAGCAAGTTCGCCAGTCTTTTGCATCTCACCCCTAGAATAGAGCAGTCTGAGGGTAAAACGCACTCATTGATGACGAATAGGCCTCAGAGAGGTGGATATCGAGAAGGCTCCATGATGTCTAGTAATGCATATAGACCTAGTGAGTGTAACAGTTTTCGTAGTACATCCTCAACAGATAAGTTACAAGATGCAAGACAAGCACGGTTGTGTTTTACACGTTTTCAAGAGGTGCATACAAAGGTGAACTGTGAACCAGTGAGCAAGTTCAGTGACAAGCTAAATGTAAACTCCAGGTCTGACTCCGAATTGTGTGACGATAACGGTGTGGTCAAGAAGTCTGTAGTTGCAACTGGTAAGCCATTGTTGAATAGTATGCCACAGAAGAGAGTTACAGTTTCAGAGTCCAGTTCTGACCCCATAAGTTTACAAGGTATTACTAGTCAGAGTGAAGGTATAAAATCTTTAGGGATTTGTGAGGAAGAACCCAAGTCATCTACTGCTGTTATTAAAGAGTTTGAAAATGATGAAGTCGACCAGATAGATGATAGTAAATTGAATATTTGTGATAATGATCATGATACTTCACAGTTGTCTTTGGTTGATCATGATGAAATGGGGGAAATGCCTACTACTGCTAAGTTGAATAAAGGTTCTGTACAACGGCAACGTGAAGTATAATTGAATGCAGATGCAGTTGCAGAAGGTATGGATACTTGTGAGACCGTCAGTGTAATTGATCAGCGTGTAGCCCACCTATCATCAGATGATAGTGCTAAACCCGAACTAGTAGTAAAAGACAGCAGTGGTGGTAATCTTGCAGTTAGACAACTATCCGAAAGCCGAACAACAACAGCTTCTGATCCACCGCTAGCTTCATCAACTGGTATCAATCGGTTGTCGTTGGTGTTGTCATCCACAATGAAACAGACGCCCATCAGCTCAAGTATCTTGTACAATGACTATGATAGTATTGGTGTATTTGAAAAGACGAAAGATATTGGTCAGTTTAGTGGGGATAAGCCAAGTGTAAACGAGAGAGTAATTGTTAAATTGACTTGCACGAATAAAGGCATTTCTAGTTTCAAGTTACTATTTGAATGCTATTATCTTTGGTGTAAATTACTCTGCGCCTACGCTTGGTTGACCAGATACGTCGTGTGTCTATTAGTCATCTATATCCTACGATACAATGATATGGGCGTGTTACCGTTCAGATTTGAGGATATAGATGATAGAGGGAAGTCAGCAAATGAACTCTGCGACGATTTTCCAACCTAGAGCGTCAACCTGAGAAGGGTTGTAGGCGTACTGCTGTAAGTCCTACAATGTTGAGTACGTAACAATGTGATTGTACACTTTTTGGTTACTTGTATAAATTCGAGATATTGTACATAATTTTTGTTTAAAACGCTTCTTGTTGAAATATACATAACTTCCGTGTACAATTGAAAAATACACTCTGCTGTTGGAGACTTCGTCTTCTCCCTGGTCACTTCTGCTTACTTGCTCCACTCACACCGTGTTGTATACTTCGGATTTATTGTAGGAGCCTACTACTCTCAACCGAAGACATTTCTACAACCGGAACACAGCAGCTACAGCAGACGCAGTCCAAACAATTAACGTGCCTGTGGATTATATAATTAATTTGTAGCCGAGGACTTAGACTTTATAACCAAGTAATCCTTTTTGTTGCTATAACTCGTCACTGTATTTTTGGTAATATATTGTGATTTAACACTCCACTGACTTGGATTATTACTTTTATACTTGGAATGTTAGTGAACTCTAATATTAGTCCCCTACAAATTAATTGGTGAGCCCGATAAGAACACGGATTATTTTGGCATATTCATATTCTTATTTTTGCTATTTTTATATTCATTGTGATTTTGTGTGTGGTTTATATTTGTATCCTAATTTGCACCAATAACCTCATATTTATAATGTCATCACCTCAGTCCGGTACATCAAACGAGCAGACAACTAATAGCGAGACAAATGCCACAATAAATGCCATCACTGATTTTCGTTTACCCCAATACGGTTTCGCAGAACCAAGGATTTGGTTTGCGGTAATTGAACCGTTGCTAGAAGCACGGGGCATTAAGTCCCAAATAGCCAAATATGGTATGGTGCTGGCAGAACTCCCTCCGTCAGTATTGACAGAAATCAGCGATTTCATCGAAGATCCTCCGACGGAACATCAATTTGATAAACTTAAAGCCCTCCTCATACAACGTACCAGTTTGTCGGATGAGAAAAGAATCCAACAATTGCTCACAGGCTGTGAACTAGGCCCACGTAAACCATCCCAGCTGCTCAGGCACATGCGCCAGTTAATCGGACATCATAAAGTAGACGAGGTAGTGCTGAAACAGATGTGGTTGCAACGTTTACCTAGAAATGTCCAGCAAATTTTAATCATCTCAGGAAAGTCGTATGACTTAGACCAACTAAGTGACATGGCAGATAGTATTTTGGATGTTTTATCCGATAACACCATAAGTCACGTAGCATCTGATAGTGCCACACCGTGTCATTCCACACCCACGGCAGACACACCGATACTCGCCGCCATTGCAGACTTAGCGGCAAGGATTGACAAGTTGGAAACTAATAAGTCTGATCGACAAGTCCGGAGACGGAGTTCACAAAGAAGGTCACCATCACGACGACGATCCTTCTCACGACAGCGTTCTTACACGTCTTCTCGGGATAGCAATATATGCTGGTATCACTGGAAGTTTGGACGTCATGCCCTGAAATGTGTAAAACCGTGCAGCTTTAGCGAAGCCAACCAGGCTCAGGGAAACGCCTCAGCCAGACAGTGATGGCGACAGCTGTTACTGGCAAGCAAACAAGTCGCCTCTTCTATGTGAAGGATAAAACTTCAGACACTTTATTCCTGGTAGACACGGGAGCAGAAGTTAGCGTAATCCCTCCTTCACTATCCAGGCGATCTACACGGACACCCGGAAAACTGTCTCTCCGGGCAGCTAACCACACAAGCATACAGACGTATGGAGAGCAATCCCTCATACTGGATCTAGGTTTACGTCGGCGTTTCACATGGATTTTCATAGTAGCCGACGTCAGTCACGCCATCCTCGGAGCAGATTTCTTGAGTAATTTCAACCTGTTAGTTGACGTCAACAATAAAAAACTGATTGATAACAACACCCATCTAAAGATCCATGGAATTATCTCCAGCTATTCTGTCTATAATATCAGTATTGAAAGACCAGCAGATTGCCCTTTTTCCTCCCTACTTCACCGTTTCCCTAAAATTCTTAAGCCGTCGTACAACATCGAGGACGTCCCTCACACAGTTACTCACAAGATAGTTACTACGGGTCAACCAGTTCGTGCTCGTCCTCGTAGATTACCCCCGGACAAATTGGCAGCAGCCAAGGCAGAATTTGAACACATGATGCAGCTCGGCATCATCAGACCCTCCAATAGTCCTTGGTCTTCGCCCTTACACATGGTGCCTAAAGCTGATCATGATTGGAGGCCATGTGGGGATTACCGACATTTAAACAATGCCACAGTTCCCGACCGTTATCCTATTCCTCATCTTCATGATTTCTCCCTGACATTACACGGAAAAACCATTTTTTCTAAAGTAGACTTGGTCAGGGCCTATCACCAAATACCAGTTGCCCAAGAGGATATCGAAAAAACGGCCATCATCACACCTTTCGGTTTGTTTGAATTTCTCCGCATGCCATTTGGCCTAAAGAACGCAGCACAATCCTTCCAACGTTTCATGGATCAGGTCACACAAGGTTTGGACTTTGTATTTGTATATATCGATGACGTTTTAATTGCTAGCTCGTCGCCCGAAGAACATACTGATCACCTCACCATCTTATTTCAACGATTTGAGCAATATGGAGTCGTCATTAACCCCAAAAAGTGCATATTCGGTGTCTCCTCTATACAGTTTCTGGGACACCACATAACCGCGAATGGTATTACGCCTACGGAGGAAAAGATAGAGTCCATCAAAAACTTCCCCGAACCAGATTCACTCAAGAAGGTCAGACGTTTTTTGGGGATGTTTAATTTCTATCGGCGTTTCATTCCTTCGTGTGCCTCCATCGTCCAGCCGTTAACCGACCTCCTTAAAAATGATCCTAAAAAGTTTCAGTGGTCAGCTGAAGCACGCGAATCATTTTGCAACGCAAAAGATGCCTTATCCAGAGTCACTATGCTATCCCATATCAACCCCGAAGCGTCGCTTATTTTGTGCACAGATGCCTCCCAAGTAGCTGTAGGGGCAGTATTACAACAAAAGATGAAGGGCGAAGTCACCCCACTCGCATTCTTTTCTAAGAAGTTGGAACCGGCTCAGACACGATACAGCACTTTTGGGAGAGAATTGCTGGCCATATATCTTGCAGTGAAGCATTTCAGTTACTTACTACAGGGCCGGCATTTCACTATTTTTACTGACCACAAGCCCCTGTGTCATGCTTTCACTACTTCACTCGATAAACACTCCCCTAGAGAAGCCAGACAGTTGGATTATATCTCCCAATTTTCAACCGACATTCAGTACATCAAAGGGGATGCGAACGTGGTAGCCGATTCTCTTTCAAGAAGTGACATTAACCAGCTCCAAACGTCGGTAGACATCAGTCTTGATCGTATGGCTCAATTACAAAGAGATGACGTTGAACTCCAAACCTGCCGCAGAAACTCTTCCTTACAGCTCAAAGATGTGCCTATCCCCTTATCAGATGCAACCATAGTCTGCGATGTATCTACCGGCACTAATCGTCCATTTGTCCCTCTCAGTTGCCGAAAAGCATTGTTCGAACATTTACATTCGCTTTCTCACCCTGGAGTACGCGCCACGGTCAGACTGATCAGCGAACGCTTCGTGTGGCCTAAAATGAACTCTGACATTCGGAGATGGGCACGAGAATGTATCCAATGCCAATGCTCCAAAGTACACCGCCACACTATTACAACCCCGAAGACGTTTGAATTACCCGAAAGGAGATTTCAGCATATCCATATAGATATCGTGGGACCATTGCCAACATCAAGGGGATATACACATATCCTGACAGCGATTGATAGATTTACTCGTTGGGCTATTGCATGCCCCTTAAACGACATATCTGCTGAAAACGTTGCTTTAGTTTTTCTCGACCGTTGGGTGTCAAACTACGGTGTACCAACTACTATTACATCCGACCGCGGTCCTCAATTCCAATCGACACTCTTTCGCGAACTGACGAGACTTCTGGGAGTGAAACATATCTCCACAACAGCCTATCATCCGGCAGCGAATGGTCTAGTGGAAAGATTCCACAGACAACTGAAAAGCTCCCTGATGGCGCAGAATGATACATCTAAGTGGAGTGAATACTTACCTTTGATTTTACTTGGTATCCGTTCTACTATCAAAGAAGATTTAGGATGTACACCGGCTCAACTTGTCTATGGCACCAACCTAACCTTGCCTGGACAGCTAGTCCCCTCAGCCGATTCCACAGACGTGAACATTGCCGACTTCACTAACCGATTAACTAGACAAATGCTTCAACTTCAACCAACAGCACCTCGACAATCTCCCCGAAGAGATCAGATCAACAAACATCTACAAACTTGCAAATTCGTCTTCATTCGAGTCGACGCCATCAGAAAAGGATTGCAACCTCCATACGAAGGACCCTTTCAAGTTATTAAACGTTCAGACAAACACTTTACAGTGAACAAGAATGGAAGACGAGAGACTGTTTCAATTGATCGAATCAAACCCGCATACACCGACAACGACTTCGAATCTACATCGGCAGCTGCGCAATCAAATAATCAAACATCCGATTCCCCTCCACCGGCACCAAGTCTTATCCTCCCTCCATATCAAACACGTAGTGGTCGGCAAATCAGTAAACCGGCTCGCTACGTTCATTTTGAGGACTAACAAAAGAAAAATAATTAAAAATTATTATTATCTTTTTCGTTTAGACATTATCATCATGACCGTTAGTATTTCGTCGTAAACTTTGATGTTACTATCACTATTATTTATTTATATGTACCTCACCGAAAAAACAGGTAGTGTCCTTTCCAAAAACTATTGATCTTTAATCCATATTTTTTTAATGTTTCTTTCCCCTCCTTAATTACTGTGTATTTACATATTTTTCTTTATACATTAAAAATCTATGTTCATGGTTAGTGCAAATTTAAGTGACATGACTTTCTATTTCAATTTTTATTGCTGAACTCATTGTATATGCTTTCAGACTTTACATGATTCACATACCTTCTCGCGTTTATGCATGTTGTAATATATCCCTATTTTTATCCAAAAGTTGCTATTACTATTATTATTTACTTCATAGTTTTACTTATCATTTTCCGGTTGTCTCTCCGGACCTCTAGGGGGGAGCCGTAGGGTAGCGCATCAATGAGCAGTCCAATGTGCTTGGTGTGTGATTTTGTACATATGTTCATATTGTATTTACTGAATTGATATCATCTGTCATCTAGCTGTTGGTAATTCTGTTTGTGTCCGTGTTATGTACTCGTCGCTAAATTATTGTTATGGACTGGTCGAGAAACTAATAGTCCTGACGCAAGAAGGCGGAAATCAGAAGACCACTAGGTTTGCGATGAATCTTCTATTGTCCAAACACAAGGAGACGAAAATAAATGGTCTCACACCGAAGTGGTAAGTACTAAAGTAAAGTCACACAAATTGTGAATGCGAAATATATATGCATGTCCAGCCAAAGGGTGTGAAAAATCACTAGACAGTCTTAACATGAATGGCTAATTATAATGAAGTATCGATCCATATATACATAGCGAAATATAACAGACATGTCAACAACCAACATATATGGATATATGTCACCAAGCAACGGACTGTCAACAAACACTCATATTATATATAATATAAGGAGAATGTACGTTGTTAAAGGAGACAGGTACATACAAATGAAATGGTCACAGACTAAGCGAGCAAACAGAAAGAGAGATCAACATACACATACACACATAAATATATATATGTGGATACATATCAGTCCGGACGACTTCCACTTGGATCATCAACCTGAGAAGGAATGTAGGCGTACTGCTGTAAGTCCTACAGTTCTTCAAGGGTAGTTCGTCAAGGCAGAATCCACCACTTTGATGTGTTGATTGTACATATGTTTGTGTTAAATAATTGTGTGAGTTCCAATTATTGTAATTGTTGGTTAATCTTGTTTGTGTCCGGACATTCCACGACATACAATCGTCAACCTGTGAAGGGTTGCAGGCGTACTGGTGTAAGTCCTGCAATTCTTCAAAGGAATTCCATCAAGACATGATCCGCGAGTTTGTGTGTACTGTCTGTATATACGTGTGGTGTGTCTTATCAATTTGTGATTTTGGATTAATTGTGTTTACTTGTTGTTTTCGTACCTTGTTGTTATTGCATAATTTTGTTAAAATTTTCGTCGTGATTACTTCTGAAGTTGTTTCTAGTCTTCTACGTTAGTGAATGAATTGATTGATGTCAGAGACAGAAGATGGGTCGTATACGCCGGGGAGGCTAAAGCTGAGAATGTCGTGCACACGGGGATAATTATTAGCTGTGTTCCAACACACCGGGGAGTGAAGGTGTATACGACTAAGGCTTGCACACGTCACCGTTACTAGAACTGAGGCAGAATGAGTGACAAGCGATTGCAGTGGTAATTGGTAGTGAGTAGATAAGAGGATGTGCGAAGAGTATCGTGAGGTGCTGCTATGGTCATGTTGCATTCTGCAAGGGTCATTCTAGCAAGTGGAGATTGTGTTGCAAGATGTCAAGAGGATACCTTTAACTGGAAGGCGCAGGTCGTCATTGATGTGTGAGATTGTGCTGTGGGTATGCTTGGGGTGTATTGGCTTTTCTGTTTGTTTTCCACTTCAGCTCTGTCCGTGTGACCCAGGTTCTCCCAATGGCATCCAAGTCAACGTGTATTGGTCGTGATGCAAAAAGGGGATGGATCCGTGTTTTTCCGGGGAGTGTCAATGTAGTTGAAGATTGAACGATCAATTCTTGGTTGTTTGCTCAAAACCAACTTCCCCAATTTTCGCAGAGGCATCAATACACCAGTCACCGCCTCATCGGTCGCTGTTCAGAAAGAAGTCAGGACAAAACCGTCAGAATTAATATTGTGATTTATTATTGTAATATTTTTTCATAGACCTTAGTTTTAAAGCTTAGTTTTAAAGTTGGCTATATGTTGGTGTTACAATAAAGAATTCTCGAGTCGCCAATTGGTGTTTTGGTTTTTGCGTCCGTTATTACTAAGCGTTTCTGAGAAACTTCAAGGAACAGCGTGAGTCCCAGCGTAGCAAGAGCTGGGTATTGACGGTTTACGAGACGTGGCTGACAATCCTCAATACGTTGCATGGCTGATCTTACCCAGGTATTTGAACTACAGCCAAGTTCATCACTAGCCGGTTTCGCTGGCCTGGTAATAATAAGCAAGTTAGGGAATGAGCTCATACAAGCTTAACTTGCCAAAATTGAAAAGTAGTAGGAAACACCATTATCCCTCTTGGCACCTTTCTTATCCCTGATGCTCGTTCTGAACATGTTCATGTAAATTTGGTTGAACCCCTTCCAGAACCTCATGGAGGTACCTGCACCTTAACCTACATTGACCATTTTACACGATGGCCTGAAGCGGTACCCCTCAAGGATATACCTCCTTCTCTGTCCAACGATGGATCGTAATTTTTTGATGCCTATCCTCCATAACAGCTGATTGCTTATGGCTTATTCTTAGCCTTGACTAAAATCCTAAGTCGTATGCGTTTCAAGATAACAGCTTGTCATTCTCAAGTTAATGGCGAGGTAAAATGCTCACACCGACAGTTGAAGACAAGGTTACCAGACACGAACATTGTACATTAGAATGAATCACTAGCGTAAATTCTCCTAGGCTTACAAAATGCCTTGAAAGCCAATGCCGACTGTTCTGCTGCCAGACCGGTATATGGCATAGCACTACGACTGCAAGGTGAGCTTGTTTTTCCCTCTAGCTTCCCACCAGCTGATCACGCCTTGTACGACAGCAGACTTAAAAACGGAAACGTAGAGTTAAGAAGACTCCTCTCCGACCACAGCCCGTTGGTGTCTCTGTTTGCTCACGTTTAAACACTTCTTCACATGCAATTGTTCGCCGTGATTCCGTTCGTCGACCTCCGGAACCCACATACGATGAACCATATAAAGTCACTAAACGTGCGGACAAATTCTGTGCTCTGGACGAAAATGTCTGCGAAGACTCTGTTGATATCGATTGTCTGCAACCGACCTACTCGGAAAGCAATCCATGGGCCCCAAACTAAGCATTCCTAATAATATACAGGAGACTGAATTTCCTCCCTTTGTCTTTGAGGAAACCACAGGCACGGGAAGGCAGCCGAAACCTTCTGTCGAGACTCCAAAGAAAACTCGTTCTTGGCGAACCATTTGATCCTCAAAAAACCTACATACCTTTCTCGAATAATGAAATTAACGTGACCCACTCATTTTTGAAAAAAAAATCTATCCATCGCGCTTATGATACAATTTTTCATGTACGAAAATAATTTTTATTACACCTCACGTCATTAGTTAAATAATTTAATGAATGTACGTGCTACATCCACTGGAACAGTTTTTTCGGATGTTACATTTTTTGCATTCTTTTGTTGTGTGAGATGTATACTCCAATTCAGATGTTGTTTTGGCATATTCTCCCCGGCAAGATTCTTAGCATTCCTTTTTTGTCTCCAGGTGTAACGGGCGCTGAACGAAAAGCAAACGAAGAAGGGAATCCAGTGGACAGACATCGACAAAGCAATCTACATAAACCCGGTCAGCATCGGTAGACGACCAGTGGACAATCCCGCAAGTCGATCGAAAGGGCTTCACTAGTCTGACGGACTTCTTTGATCCCCTACACATTCTGGGTTTTGTAACTTGAACTGCGGTCTGCCACAGACTACTTTGAAGACTTTCAACTTGTTTATCAGGCTTCCTTTACCCAGATACTGGTATAAGCCCACGCCTGCTCCGCGAGTCTTTATTACACGTCCACACTAACTATAGCGTCGTTTTCCACTGCTATGGGCGTTTAGGAGCTTTGAAAGTGGAAATTACGCTTATCAGAAATCCTAGCTTGCCACTGATGGCTGTGCAATGTGATGGATTAAGAGAGTAAATAAATTCAAAAATATAGCGTATATTAGTAAATGTTCTTGAAATCTTGCGTCTTGATTTTCTTGATATTGGTATGAAGTCCTATTCCACTGTGTCCACTAGGTGGAACAAGACAAGACTTCAGGATCCCTAGATCGATATGTCGCCTAAGCCCACCGGTCATAAAGTAAAACCCAGTATGTAAGTTAAGCTCTCGAGTTGGAAAAATCAATTCAGAAGACAAAATAAGGAATGGATGAAATTCTTAACGTGTATCCACTAAAATTTATTGACAAAAACATAAAGGGAAAGCCTCCGTTTCCAAAAATCAGAAATATTAGGAAGAAAACTTTCTGAATGAATGTGGAATTCAAAGATGACATGGAGGCAGAAATTCCTCGGACCTGCATTTCTAAATGTCTAAACAAGGCATTTCAAGCAACCATCTCACGCATCACATTCTTCGGCAGACAGACAATCGGGTGTAGGGTTAGGGATAAGATACCGCTGTTTGCCGACTCACTGTGTATTTGTCAGTTTGCTTGCTTGTGTGGAGCAAAGTATATTGGCTGTACGCCACATCAAGTTCGGGAACGTAGCATGGAACGCTGTCCAGCCTAAAAGCCAGAGGAGAAAAAAAGAATACCAGCAATTCTATCCCGGCACACCATATCTACTCTGAAAATCTGGAACTTCCACATAAGTGTTTCACAGTGCTGCATACATTTCCTCACTAGTGAGTAAATAGCCTTCAAATATAGCATCTGAACATAGCTGAATAGATGGCTATTCGGTTCTTAAAGTGGACCTCTGAGATCAAAACCACCACACACATTCACTTGCAGTACTATGCCCTGAGTCTAATTTCCCTTCACTTTACTATGTAAGTTTGCTATTATTACCATCATTGTTATCATCGTCATCCTTATTTTACTATCACTATTGCCTGCTAATAACATTGCACCTCCATACAGATTATATAAGAGCATTTTATCGTCCCTGCATTAGTTTTTGTCAACTCTGCACAGTTATACTGATCAGCCATTTTCTAATACATGGTGCTTCATCTCAGTTTCCACAGGCTTTTCCTAATTTCCACCTAGTCATCTCCTTCATGATCGCACCTTACATTATGTAATACATTTTTCTGGACAGATCTTACCAGTATCTGATTAGCCTTATGATTACAATGACATAAATACGACTGTGGGGTTATGACAATGAACAATTGAAAAGAAAATTTTTCCGCTGTTGACGTCTTTTTACCTATTTAGTTGTTCAGGAAATTTCGTAAGCGATTTTGCGTTTTAAATTACGTAGGTAGCCGGTGTCTACCAAAGTAGCTTTCAGGCTTTCAGCATTTATGAACTCCAATGAGGAGGTGCTCAGCGATATCCGCAAGTGGCAACAAATGTCACTGTGTTATATTTGATAAGTTATTAAAGTCCAGTGAAACAGAATGGTAGTGAGATTCAAGTGAATGACTCTGCTTCACTGCTTAAAGCCTCAAATGGGAGAGATCTAGGTATCCCTGTAGACATTGACTTCGGAAAGGTAGCTAGGGTTTGGCGGAGATTTTCATCTAGTATAACAGAATCGTCTCTGGATTTTCATTCAAAATAATTCTAACAATATAACTACGGCAACTAGCCAGCTCGCAATTGAAATATGAAGCACATATACACAGATAAATTATGAGAATAGATGTCCTACAATGATGAAGATTGTGGTGAGAGCAGGCTAGCCAAAAACGGTAGACAGTCTTTTACGTCAATAGGTGTGTCGCAAATATTAATGGTGAGAAAATATGAAGAAGACTGATTCAACAACCAATCACAGCAGACTTGGCGTAGGCAGATACAGTTAACATATAGATGATCTGACATTCAAGAAACAGTCACAAAGAGATGCAAGATCAACTTTCTGTAAGAAACAACCAATCAGAAGATTGTGTTTGTCTGCTTGAATAAGCTATAATAACGTACATGAAAAATATATAAACACGTGTTGGTTCCCATAATAAATGATCTGTTGCCTGAATTTTGTCTTTTGTAGTTACAATTGGTGTCGCTGCCCCCGAAAAATGAAGATCCCATGGCCAACTGCGTTTGAAGAATTAGACATACGGAGCTTCTTACGTGACTTCGAGACCGTCGCTGAGCTGGTAGGTGTGAAGGAGCAGGCGGCGAAGGCGGTTGTCCTTGAGACGCTGTTGAGAGGCTGAGCGAAGGCGGCATATGACAGCGTAGGCAGGTCAGATGGCACGACGTCTTGGAAGACATTGGTTGAACGATTGGTGTAGGGGTTCGACAGCGCAAAAAACAGACAGCTAGCAATGCAGCAGTTTCGTCCAGCGAAGCTGGGATCTGATGGAGACCCGTTAGCGTTGGCGGCAAAATTAGCGAATCTACTGCGACGTGCGCTTCTCACTTTGGACGAAGAATCAGAAGCGCAGTTACTGTCTTCCCAATTCATCGAGAGTGTCCCAGACCACATTTCCCAGCGATTACAACTGGTTAACGCAACACAGCCGATGGACATTAGTGAGCTGCGGAAGGTGACCAGACAGCTGCTGAGCACAACTGTGGCCGCTATTGAGCAACCAAAACCAAACGAATACGAGCAGAAAATTGAAGCGTTGCAGCGGAAAGGGGCGGCATTAAAGTTGGCTAATAGAAAAGACCTATGTTTTGAATGCGGTAAGCCGGGACACTAGAGGAGATAATGCCCAGAAAGGCGAAAAAGAAAGAATTTCAGACGGTATAATGCTTGTTCTTTCTTTCGTATGAACCTAGATTTAGTGGGGGCTATTGAGAAAGGGGCTCTGTATTCGAAGTTGCGAGTGAATGATCGAGAAGTAGTATGTTTGATAGATACAGGGGCGGCCGTGTCGTTAATAGATAAGAATTTATGTAAGAGTGTTAGCCCGTGTTCATTGACAGTACAAACAGTAGGCGGGTATGTGTTGCATATCACGGGTAGATCGAACTGTACGGTCGTTGTTGGTGGTTGCGAGGTGACGTTTCCTTTCATTGTTGTACCCGAACTACAGCGAACGATATTAGGAGCGGATTTTCTGCGTGAGATTGGTGCCATAATCGACACGCAAGCGAATGTTGTGACCACGAAATACGGGCATATCAGCATGCATGAGACCAGTGAGATAGCAGCGGTTAAGACGTCGACGGTACACAGGATGATAGAGTTAATTAATAAATACGATCATCTGTTCTCTGGAGATGGCGATCCATACGGTTATTCCGATGAGGTGAATCACGAAATTCCGTCAAGCGATCCTAAAATAAAGTCATCTACAACGCGAAGACTTCCATGTCATTTGGAAGGCGAAGTGGAGCGACAAGTGCAAGAAATGCTAAAAGATGATATTATTGAAGAAGCTGATAGCTCGTACAACTCTCCAGTGTTTTTAGTAAAAAAAGAGAACGGGAAGTATAGATTCTGTGTTGATTTTCAACAGTTAAACAGTATGACAGAGTTAAGAGCGTGTGTCATGCCAAAAGTAGTAGAAACTTTAGATCGCCTACAAGGCGCGAACGTGTTTTTGGTTCTCGATCTTCGCTCGGGATACCGGCAGACACCGATAAAACAAGGTGATGGAGATAAGACGACATTTATCGTGGGTCAGACACAATATCGATTTAAACGCATGTCGTTTGGACTAGCAGGTGCACCGTTTACGCTCAGACGACTGATGAAGCTATTACTTAGAAACTTGAAAAACGTGGAGGTGTATGGTGATGATCTCGTCATATACAGTCAAAACGAAAACGATCACGTCAACCATGTAGAAGCCGTGCTGCGACGCATCGAAGAGTTTGGACTACGCGTCAACAAAACCAAGTCTCAGATAGCCAAAAAGAATGTTACTCTGTTGGGACATAAAGTGGGAAATGGTGAGATTAAACCACTGCCGGAGAAAATTTTGACGATTAAAACGATCCCACCCCCGAATTCAAAGAGAAAATTGAGACAATTCTTGTGCAGAGCAGCGTTTTATAGTCGCTTCGTGAAGAACTTCAGTGAGATAGCAGCTCATCTGTACAGGCTACTAGGTGAGTCAAAGTTTGTTTAGTCGGAAGAATCGCAGAGGACGTTCGACAGAATTAAACAGCAGCTCTGTATGGCATGGTAAGTTCGGCGGTTTTCTAATGTTCAAGCTATGCTTGTCTACTTTCAGGTTGGCTGCGAAGTATGCAGGGATTGGTTACCCAAGACGAGGCAACGAATGACCAATAGGAGTGCCCTTCCCTCTAATCTAATTGTATTGCGATTGGTTGCAAATATAATACTTGACCTTGAGTCTTCGTTCTTACTAGCACGCAACACCTGTGTGATCACACTGCTAACGTGCGCTTTGCTCTCTGTTTCAGATCATTGCTTGACGAGTGGGATTACAGCTCGACCACCAACAAATGACGCTAAAACTACCTGTACCAGGAAGACAGTTCACAGTGTGCACATATGCCAGTGACTACGCTGTAGGTGCGGTCCTAAGACAGGGTGTGGGAATCGTTCAGTATGCCAGTCGGGTTTTGACCCTCACAGAGAGAAAGTATTCAACGATAGAGAAAGAATGTTTAGCAGTGGTTTGGGCAGTCGACAAATGGAGGGTTTATTTACTCGGCCGGCAGTTCCACATCGAAACTGAAGACAGCGAGAGACCCACGGCGGAAATTGTCACGGTGGATGTTGCGTTTTCAGGAGTACGATTTTACGATCTCACACGTTCCTGGAAGTGAAAATGTCTTGGCAGATTTGTTATCGAGACCAGAAGACGAGTGTGAGTTGCCCGGGGTCGCTTACGGAGTGCATGCAGTAGAACAAGACCCACTAAGACTTGCACGCAGGGAAAGGTTGGACTATACGCTGAATACAGTAATACAGGTGATCACCAACGGAATAGAAGTGGATCAAGCTACAGCGAGTAAGGAGCTAACCACACTACTCAGACAGAGAGATCGACTAAGAGTGAATGCCTACGGGACACTGACCTGGCGAGAGAACGACGGAATCTGGCCGGCTGTCACACTTCAATCATCGCGCCACGACATGATAGAAGAATGTCACCAGCTAGCACATACAGGCGTGGCCAGAACAACCGACCTCCTAAGACAAAGCATGTACTGGCCAGGTATGGGAGAAGACATATCAAGATACGTACTTGGATGTCCACGGTGCCAACTAATGAAAGACGACCGGTGCATACGACCACCTCTTCAGTCGATTCCAGTTACGGCGATAGGTGACTTGTAGTCCGTAGATGTCACGGGTCCATTTCCTCAGACGTCCAATGGTAATCGGTACCTCTTGGTGATGATGGAACGCGCGACACGATGGGTGGACGCCGTGGCAATCCCAGACTGACGTGCAAGGACCATGACAGATGCAGTAGTTGGACACATCGTTGCAGACCACGGCGTACCAAAGACAATACTGATAGATCAAGGTCCCTGTTTCGAAAGTGAAGAATTTACTTCCCGTTTGAAACAGATGGGGATCAAGAGGATCAGAACGACCCCATATCATTCACAAACGAATGGTCTAACGTAGAGAAACAACCTTACACTGAAGGAGTGGCTGGCCTCGAAGGGCGTAACTGGGAAACGTAGCTTCCACTGATTTTATTAACACGTCGTGCTACCACTCAGGAAACAACGAAGAAGTCACATTTTCAACTGATGCATGGTAGGAAATCATGATTACCGATACACAGCGAGACCCGGCCTCTTCACCAAAAGTGGAATGCGACGAAATTAAAAGCGGAGCGGGGAGAAGCAGTGAAGAATGTAATGCAGAAACAGTGGAGTGATGTCGCGAAGTCCCAGCTGAAAGGAAAGACTGAGTGCATTATCTTTGCAGTCGGGAACCGAGTGAAGTGTGGAGACAGAAAATATACAGTTGGATGCGGGCCAAGTACACAGAAACTCCTTTCAAAGTGGGAAGGACCATACACAACCACAAAAAGACGGGGTCAAGTCAATACCATCCGAAACAGAAATGAGCTAGCGCCAGTGGGACAAGCCGGTCAGTAACAATCCTCAACTAGAGGATGTATCACCCAGATACTACACGTGACCTTATTCGCTTCTCGGCTCTCTGAGCTAAGATCATGTGTAGGATGTATCACCCAGAGGGTGAAGCTATTTGAAGAAGGGACGAGTGTGGTGAAAGCAGGCTGGCCAAAAACGGTAGACAGTTTCTTACGTCAATAGGTGTGTCGCAAATATTAATGGTGAGAAAATATGAAGAAGACTGATTCAACAACCAATCACAGCAGACTTGGCGTAGGCAGATACAGTTAACATATAGATGATCTGACATTCAAGAAACAGTTACAAAGAGATGCAAGATCAACTTTCTGTAAGAAACAACCAATCAGAAGATTGTGTTTGTCTGCTTGAATAAGCTATAATAACGTACATGAAAAATATATAAACACGTGTTGGTTCCCATAATAAATGATCTGTTGCCTGAATTTTGTCTTTTGCAGTTACAAGATGACTGATATTTTTTGTCATCTTAACAAGATGTAAGTAGGAAATTACGCCTAGAATACACCCTGCAGACATGCGTCTAGAAAACACAATGGAAATTACTTGAACTCTGATTACTCATCGTGTAAATTTATCTATTTTTAATCAGAAACTCAGCTGTTTCAGTGAACTCCGGTTTTGAAGTTTCGTGGAGTTCACCGGTTAAATATCCTTTTCTCTAGGGACAGAAAGCTTAACTTGATATCTGAATAGCTTCAAGTCCGTTGTACTTGAAACTTCTTACCGATGTCTGTGACAACTGAACCGTCTGTGGATGGCTGAAAGCGAGACAAGGGTCGCGTTCAAATGCTCTATCCCCTACAGCTCACACACAACACGATTAGTTGACATGCCTTTTAAGTGGCCGTTTTCTATTGCCTATTCTACCTAGGCTCAGTCCTGTAACTACTCTGCATATTCATTCACTTATTTATTTTCAAAGAACAAATTTCGCTACGTTTCACTCTGTACGCCTTTCTCTTGAAGTTCGCACAATCTAAACTAATTATATGCCGTTATTATGTCTCTTTTTGAGCATAATGGGTGACTTACAGGTTAAAAGAGCAATTTAATAGTCTTGATACAAAGCATACTGCAAAACACATGTAACCTACATCCCTACGCTCATCTTGCAATCAACCAAAGCTATGACAGACGTTTGGTTGTGCACAATATACATAAGTTCTGCCGAAGATCAGAAATCTCTGCCTCATTATCAAGAAAAGAACACAAAAACGTCAATTTTTCTCACTCTAGTCAAGAACCTATACCTCATAATCAAGAGGCGAGCACAAAGAAATCAAATTGGTTTATACTAGCTCGTAAAAACGATATTGGATATTGGATATTGAACAATCGACATTGAATATTGGATAGCTTAGGTCATCATATAACCTTACCAGTAATTCAAAGTCGAAATTATTGTGGTATACGTTTTCGCTTGATCACACATTGAATGCATTTAGGACTTAACCTTTAATAATCAGATGAATTAAAATAAGACAACATAGGGAGTTTATAAAAAGTGGTTTGAATGTATTTTGGAGTGTACTAATGTTTTTATTGTTGGAAAATAAAATCACAGTTGTTAAATCATTGAGTCTCTGTGTTATGTCGACAAATGCGTCCGGATCGCGGAATTCAGAAAAATAACTGGGATACTACAAAACAATCTCATGATTACACATAGGTCGACGCTTTTGTGAAATAATGATTTTGTTGCAAAATAAATAGTATCACTCAACAGACCGGAACGCTATATTGATTGTCCTTCTTTGTCCAGTTTTATGTCTATCAATGGGACAAAACATGGGCTGAACAACAAGAAGCCAATGCTGCTTTCAAGCCCTTCACAGCCATCTTTAACAGCAGAAACACTGACAAAATTTACGAAGGACTACTTTCCTGTAAATACAGATATGTTTGTGATGCTTTATTATGACTCCCGTAGTCTGAGTCATAGCTTACCAACAACTTACAGACATTCTTTAATGGAGAGCAAAATTGTTGCGTCGAAGAGAATGACAGTAGAAACTAGAAACGAATGGTATAACCTTGTCGCTGAGTCAGACAAATTTGTTGTTGAAGGCAATGAAGCTTGCCAAGAAAATATCTCTCCAGCTCACAGATACACAGTGAACTTTTCAAAACTCCACTACGATGATTTTAGTCTTAGCAGCACTTCTACTAGTGATTTTGAGTACCGGGATACAGGAGCATGCTTCTATAGGAATTCAATTTTAAGTTGTGGTGAGTATGTAATACTAGTTTTCCCCTTCTGTTTATTTTGGAGTTGTTTGCATAACTGCTTTCTGGATTTTCACAATCACTTTAACTATAACCTTTTTTGTTATGATGCACCTTAACAGTTTTAATTTATGCACTTATCTGAAATTTTACCGTATTTCATAATGTCTAAATATAAAGTCACCAATTTAACGTATATTTGACCTTTGTGTTTACTAATACACTTCATAATGCTAGGCTTCTGGCAAGTCAATGGTATTTCATTTCACAGTTCACTGATTAATTATGTTGCATTACTTTAAAGTTATTCCTAAAGACTAACGATAGGCATTTAAGTTTTCGTCGATTTAATTCTCTTTTGTATAGATACTGATTATAAGTTGGGTTGCATGTGAGTACCAACCTCTTGTCGAACGTAATAAGCTCAGCGATAGGTAATGTCAGACACTTGAAAGCAACAGACGAAGAAGACTTTGAATTTGTGATGCAGCATGCAACAGTAATACAAGTAAACTGATGTTAACTCATCAATCGACGCGAACAGTCCCTACAATTGGATGCAGAAACATATTTTTCATCTAATTGAGTGAAGAGTGCATCGGTATCACAATTAAAAGCTAAGATTCTCATGGCAATACAAACTGTTACTGATATTATCAAATACGTACAAGCGCAACTGTATAATCACTTGATATGGTGTAAGGATGCATAAGCAAGCACCGTTGAAAGTTGGATAGAAAACTGTAGAGAACAGAGGCCCCAAAACGATGAGTATTATAATAACAACCAGTGTCCAATCAAGTAGGACATAAAAATGTAGACCCATAATTCAATGTGAAAGTATTGGTAAGCATCACATGAATATAATTGCATAGATTAACAAGCAAATCAGCTTCATCAACAATCTAATTCTAATCAGAGCCCCCAAGTAATATGCATAATTTCGATTTTTTTACCGTGCCTTCACAAATGCAACTTGCTTGGCGATAAAACGTTCCTTTGGGTTCCGAGCGAGACATAAGACATCAGCTGCTTATTTCCATTTCACTCGGTTTTCTGCAGTCACCATCAGCTGACTTCACTATCGCCAATAAACTTTCATATCTTCACACGATTTCCTTCATGTCACCCTTCAAATCCGAACTGGTCACTTTCCATTCAGGTACTTAATGTTGTTGTTCAGCTACCATCATCAGTTCCGTCCTCACTATGCTCATCTGAAGCTTTGCTTTCACTGCCACTTCTGCCAGCTTGTTGGTTTTTCCCTGTAGATCTTCAAGTTTGTGAAGTATTATACATAATTCATCGGCAAATTCCGATCCCCTAGGGTTCGTTTTCGGTTGAATGTACACCCATCTTCTCTCTCTACACTATCTGTTGCATGATCCAGTCCACCACAGTCAGAAATCTCGTCGGTTTCACCAGTTTCACCATACTCCTGGTTTCACTTCGGTCGCTTTGCTGAGCTTTATGTTATAGATCGATTGGCATAAAGCATTGTCATCAGACAACCTTTGAATAGGGTTTATAAGTGTTGGCGTCCCTGCACTTGGCAGTAGTGGATTAAACACCAAATTACTATAAAGTCAACGTTGTCGAAGTCTTTTTCAAAGCCCGTATAGCTGAGGTAGAGATTTGGCTGTCATTCTGTATTACGTTCGATAACCATGCGTAGCGTCGTAAATTAGTCGGCACAGCAGTTAGGACGCTCATCGACGATGCACATGGCCCGGTGTTCGACTTCTGGCTACCGCACACCTGATATCAACGACCGGCCCGCTAAATTTGCGCTACCTATATCACATTCTGAAAATTCCATACTTATGCCCAACTACTGTGTGAAATCAAGCCATAATAAAATTAAAAATTAAAATGCACATGTGTTTGCTTGAGTAAATGAAACAGTTTAGGCTTAAGAGGGGTATATAGGAGAAAAAGTTATGGCCGGGAAATAGAGTTACAAGCTGAGCGATGCAGAATACTGGAGCTATTTTTTAGCTAACAGTCCCACAAAGTGTCATGATTACATAAACATACTGTAAATCATCGGCACTTGTTTTAGGGCTAATAGGAAAAATCTTTGTAAAGTAAGACACTAACCCAAATGATTATCTGAACAAAATGTCTGAAATAAGATCATTCCCATTAAAATCTTAAATACCAAGTATTTCTTGGTCTATTCTCCTCAAATCCTAAGCAAATTTTTACATTAGAAAGTCTTTCTGTTTGCCAACGCTTTCACGATGTGTTGTTTACCTATATATGAGATAAACGTTTCCTGAATAGTGTCATACCAATCTTAGACTACTTTTTTGAAGGTGATTTATGCATCCGCTCATCCTAATGGCTTTCCATCTGAATAAAAGTTACATGGAATATCTGTAGAGTAATTTTCAGGTAACTTTAGGTGGGAGTGCAAGAAAAGCTAAATGAATCTAAGGGGACTTTTTGAGGTTTGGCTGATTGAAAGGACTGAATGCGTTATTCTGAAGTACTTAGATGCGTTTTGCTAAGAGTCGCTTTAGTATTAACTACTCAGTTATTCCACTGTTTGACTTCTCAAGAATATCACTGATACTTATTTTTGATTGTCTGAGGATTTATTAAAATAGCACTACCATTTAAACATTGATAAGGTTTTTTGTTGAGGGCTTGCAACATTTTTATATTGTACACTTTACAAAATGCTTCTGAAGAGCATATACGTCTAGTTAATTGAAGCTAGAATTGGCAGCTAAACCGGTATGAGTTAATCCTTGATTTTAAGGCTTCTATGTGTTGGCCTATATTTCAACATTATCCCCTAATTATGGAGATATCTTTAGGCTCCTAT
The DNA here is from genome assembly GCA_944472135.2 of Trichobilharzia regenti. NCBI lineage: Eukaryota > Metazoa > Platyhelminthes > Trematoda > Strigeidida > Schistosomatidae > Trichobilharzia > Trichobilharzia regenti. Next base: position 86,966,458 of record OX235270.1, on the reverse strand, counting down.
CCAATTATTTTTAAGAAATACGTAATGAATCCAAATTTCAGTCAATTAGTGATATAACTTCACCGCCAACCAATGTCATCAAAACTTCAGGTCATCTACCATGTAGCCGTGACGAATTTTATGCTAGAGTTAGTCAAAATCTATACAGATGGGAAATGTGAGTATTGTTCTAGTAGTCCTTAGTCACTACACAATTGATATCATGAACTACCAGTAAGAAGTCATGGTTGGCGAGGTTCAGCATGGAGGGTTGAAAGCTGATGCTCATTAGTGGCATTAGTTTGTGGTGACGCAATTTCGCTGATTGACTAGAGGTAAAGTTCATCATTTGGTGAATTCCTACACATTATTTGGTTCGCTAACGGGCTCACCTTGCAGCCTAATGGACCTGGGTTGGTTTTGTGGTGCGGTCGTTAGTGCCCACTAACGGAGATTTCCATACTAGAATGAAGTAGCTTGTCAGTTCCCCTTGGTTTCTATTGATTCTCTTTCCTAAGCAGGATATTAAAACACAATCTTCCTGGGATTCAGTCTCACTCTGCTTAAGGTAATTTTATATAAATTTTTACATTAAACGGCATCGTTTCACTAGTGATTCTCAATTTGGCTCTCCAGAATATACTCTACGTTGCTTTGAAGATTAACTTAAAACTACAGGAATCTTACGAGTTATCACCTAGTTTCGATATGCTTTTTCCCTAGCTACTTCAGTCAAAAAGTCAGAATATATCGACTGTATTTATTTCGGGATTGTATTTCGGTCCAGTACTTTACAGTGCAATGTAGTATCTATTTATCATAAAGATTCAGTCGTCGATCAATAGAAAATCAAACTTCTGTTTATCCGATGACTTTCTTCGTAAATGTTTTCACTTTGTTGCTAAGTTGAATATGTCTCTGGTGAGGTGTATATGCTAAAGCCTAGTGGAAGTGAAAATTGAAGGTGTGAATAAGTTTTCATGAACTTTCTTTTCATGAATTTGAAACAATGGCTAATAGTTTACTCTCAGGTCCGCCTGTATATCTTGATTTTTGTCATATGGGAAACACACCTTATAGTTATAATCTATCTACAGACATATCTGGATACGGATATCATGTACTTTAGTTTTCACAATCAAAGCCTATCCAAATCTTAAGGAAAGGCTTGTTAACTTAAAATAATTGTGAGCAGAAAGAATACCTAAATCTTTAGATTCTACACTAATCTATTGAGATGATAACAGACAGAGTTGTGTGAAGCAAACAAAACAGCTACCTGGTGATATACTGCATAGCTATTAACATCTGAGTACTATCTGTGTTTTAGATATCTCAGAGAAATAAATATATTGAAGTCAATCTATAAATCTGCAGCTATATTCAATATAATAAATTAGAGAATATTAATTCTATATGAAGTGCGTCGGTGGTATAGCGGTTAGGACGCTCGCCGACCATGCACATGGTCCGGGGTTCGATCCCCGGCCGACGCACACTTTTACCTCTCTAAGCCAGAAATAATTCTGGTAAAGAGGAAAGGTTGGGCATGAGGCTAGTAACCCCATCCTGTAAAATAAACTCTGCTACAGAAACTGCAAGCTACTAGCTTGAAGCCCTATGTTCCACTAGGGAACGTGAAGGAAAAAAAAATTCTATATGACGAAACGGAAGTATGAGAAACCAAACACTTAAATCAATTAGTGTCATCAGTTCGCTTAATAGTGCTGCCCTGTTTCTTTTGAATATAAACAAATAATGTTTACATTCTTTGTAAATTGTTTGCTATTATCAATTTTTAGGAGATCAACACCAAAATTGGTTTGGAATTATTCCCGGAGATGGTGCGGTGGCTATAAGTTTAGTTAAGACATCCGTATATTTCTACTCTCATCTTGGCAAACCAAGGCTGCAATTCAATCACTTGAGTCATAAATCTACTGATAACTTAAGCAGTGCAGTGGCAGGAGATAGAAATTTATCATCACCTCCGGATAGTCCTGTAACCAATGGTCATGAGGCGAACTTGAATTATTTACCTGCCTGGTTAGTGATTGTTCGACGTGAAAAGGTGAGCAGTAAACAGACCTACTGATTTGATACCGAAGTGTTATCTTAAATGTTTCTTAAAGCTAATAAGATGTTCTTTTGAAATATGTGATAAATCCTAGAAATTATACTAGTGAATCAGTGATGAATCTCATCTTTTAGTCATATGTATTTATTGCGAAAATATTTGAGCAGAAAATGTTTCCTAAATGAATCATCAGCTGGAACTTTACAAATAGATCTAAGGCCCCCAAGATTCCTGGATTATTTTCTTCTGAAGGCATATATTTATCTACCGTTCAATACCAAAACATTTACAGTAAGTTTTTTTGACCATAACAGGATATAGCAAAATAAGTGTACCCCAACAGAGAAGCAGTAAGTCGTTAGTTCAGAATTTTCGAAACGACATAACTCCGATCAGATAAACTAACTTCAAGAGATACATATCACAAAAGTTTGCTCATTAGGTCGTATCTGACCATTCTCACTATATAAACAGATAGAGGAACATAGTGAACTGCCGCTTATCCGTGCAAGTAAAATGTACTTTCAGTTTGTTAAAATATGGAGTCAAACTTAAAAACAGTGAAAACAACCGAAAAGCTAAAAGCCAGTTATTTTTCCAGCTTAGCTTATTTTGTGGAGATAGATTTTACAAATTGATGGAAAATCAGGGTTGTCACACAAAATTAATTCTGCTCTGTGCTATTAATCTTTTCTGATTTTGTCCTTTTTAAGCATTATCAAAATATACACAAAAGTGTATGCAGATTTTGCTTTTTCAAGTTTCATATTTTACATATCCCCTTTGAAGATGAAGTGAAACGCTTTAATAGATAGTTTAACTATCGAAACAGTGTGACCTCTTTCATATTAAATGGCAACTATGTGTAGTCATGAAGCCTTTCAGGTAATTCGTAACAGAATTAACTGATGACGTTTTGAGCATAGTTTATTGCTCATTTCATTATTTCTCACCCTTTGATCTTATTGGTAGTAATATTTTCCGTTTATCTGACAGTGGCATTGCCTTATTACTATTGGGAGTTAGATATAGATTCGATCAGCAAAGATTCAGTGATCAACCTCTCGCTTCACTTACTTATATTCCATTTTCACACTATAGATCTGTCCCAGCCTATAGTGCGATCGTGTAAATTTGTGTATTGCGATATCTGAGTCTTATTATAAACTATTTGTCTTTCAGTGGTCAGTCATTCCACGTTTAGTTAAGTTCTTATTTTCCAACAATATAACCATTCTAGACTTACGGTGTCGACTTAATGTAGATGGACTCACAAACGTTGCGAAGTATTTTGTAGGGTAAAGTACCTTGTCCAATTGGATTAATGGAGTCATCCAGTCCACAAATTTTTTCCCTGAGAATCCCACTCATTTATTCCAATATCCCATCCTTATATGGTAAAACTGTATATGCCCTCTCATTTATGTTGTGGTTAACTGTTCCACAACTACTTTTCTCCTATTTTGAGCTACTGTAAACCTCCTGTTGGATTTTATGGGGTGGTTAATTAGCGCTGTCGTTACTTCTCTCTGTTTCATTCCATCATTTCAGCTTTCTGACGTCCTACTTAGAGCTTTGATTATGTCGGTAAGACACAACTAAGCCCTCCATTACACACAACAGATTAGATGACTTAAAGTCTACGTACCTACTAGATTTCGTTGGTTTTATATAAGCACTAGCGCACAGTTTACTCTCTGCTATTCGTTTTACTCTACAATCTAACATGGTTAATTCCCTTTGTTCATTTTGTAAATCAAGAGTAAATTTGATTCCTTCTTCTACCAAGCTTATATATGTAAAGAAATTGAAGACTTTATGCTTTTAAAACTATGAGAGCATCAACTGCATATCTACACCATATCTTTGCGTTCAGGTTAGATGTTTTAAGGACCATATTTTCTCAATCATCCATAAGGATATACTGCAGTTAAGAATATAAGTGATCCTATTACAACCTTCTCCATTTGCCCTCATATTTGGCTCTGGAATTCAAACGCAATAGATGTAAGACACAACTGAACTCCTGGAACCATTTCTTCGACTGTTACAGACAATGGCGTTATTTCTATTATTTTGTAATTGAAATCAATAAAGAGAAATTTTGTCGTTCATGCTAACACCCCACGACTATAACAACTCGATACAAATTCCTTATGAAAGGAAATTTTTTTGTTTTGAATAACTGTAAATCTCTCCCCACTTGAAATGCCTGCTTTAAGGATAACTATTGATTTTAAATTGATACAGAAGGAGAATCATGGCGACTTACAAAAACTTCATTATTTCAAGTACTGGGAAAATAGCTTGTATTAGCTATCTCAATTCTATTGGGAAGAAACAGTTAAATGGATCCACACACATACTGAAACTTACTAAAATTATCTATATGGGATGTTGACAAACCTTGTCACAGACTTATTTAAGATGTTACTGGTATCACATTGAATATGTTTGCATACATTGAGTGAGATTCACTCGTAAAGTTGCTTATAGGCCTGCAGTTGCACAAAATCTGTAGGGAAAATACATAGATGTAAATAATAGTATTATTCACATTAATAAAATTAAACCTACGAATAAAACTTTGAGAATCAGCGGAAATATTTTTATTTAGACGAAAATACCTTATCTTCAGTAAGAATGCTGATAGTGATTACTGAGCAGAGTGGATAAGTAAGATGCTTCATTGATTTTTAGTAAACAAAAATGAACGCTTTCTTTCCAGTTGCTTGAAACAATACGATAAAGTGGTATCTGATATTCGTCAGGAGCGAAAGATATTTTAATACAGAATAACTTATTCTTTTGGTAGAAGAAGAATTGTTTTCATTTCGAGTCAAGCGACGAACCATAATAAGCCAGGGATCACTGAACAGGTGTTTCGTACTAGTTGGGGACTCTTCATCAGCACACATCCATAAAATAATCTGCGGCGCAGTGAAACTACGATTAGATTTCTAACGACTAAGAGGAATAATGAAACAGTTGACATGTTTTCACTAGTCTTTGAAGAAATATCAATTGATGTATGTGTTTAATGATGTGAATGTGTAGGAAAATATTGTATCCTATTCAAATTCATATGATTATCTGGCCCATATTTTCGGGCACTTATTCGATGATTTCATTAAAAATTCCCTATTTACTCGTATTAGTTTTCCCTTCAGTGTTTGGGTTAACATTTTGTCACTTAATAAAGGAGAAATTTAAACGAATAAAGTGACAGTAGGTTAATGTGTATGATTCTACATAAAGTCTCGCGAATAGATTAAATTAGAGGAATACATCTTGATATGGAGCAGAATAATATTTACTCCTTTGAAATAAGTCCTGTTAAAATGTCATACATGGAAATAAATATCTCATCTATTGAACAAATATAAATAATTTATTTTGAATATAAATCATCTGATTTGCATGGGGATACATATCACTTTTTTGTTAAATTTACTGTTAAATCTAGGGTTCTGATTTACGCGGTTGTGTAATAAACAAAACTCATATACAGAATGATAAATCGCTTTATCCCTTAATATTCCAAGAACTAAATACTGACGCTTTTAGCAATAATAATAATAATCAAGATGACGATAAATCTCTTACGCTTGCAATGACCAATTCTCTAATATCTGAAACAACGCTTACTCCGAATGTGGCTACAATGTCTGCAGTAAAAACGACAGGCGCCATAGGCAATACACAATTGAATAGTAAGGTGAAAAAACCAACGAAGAAGCTGTCAATAAAAATGAAAAGTGCTCCAGCTGGTAATATACCAGAAGAATATTCATTATTACAATATTTGGTGAAAAATGAAAATATTATGGAATATTTAAAACCCGGTGTACGAGACAGGTCAGTGTATGAAAAATTATTGAAATTGGATGAAATGGAGGTAAGTCAACTGTGAATTATGCTTTATAGTAAACTATATTATTGGTTATATTCTTGGAAATTCATAAGTAAAGTGAAGCCCATTACTACAGTGAGATAACTTCACGAAACCGAAAGTGAAGTCGGAAGTTGTTGTCGCGAAGATTAGATATTAGGCAAACAGCTTGTGAAATGAAGCTGTTACTGATGTCCATCAATTTTTATTACCATATGTGTCGATGATAACCTTATGTTAGCACTTGAAAACTGAATAACCGATATTTCGGCTTGACTGAATAAGATATCAACCCTAAAGTTATTTAGAAGAAAAGTGTATTTCCCACGAGTGCCTAAAGTCATGACACTACTGGTAATTACTAAACATCTTGAACAGTACTTATGCAGTTATGAGAACTACAAGACACTGATAAAAACGCAAATGTGAACGTGGTTGAAGATACTGGATGAACATATACCTATGGTCAGTATAAAAATGACCACTAAAAAATGGTTCTTTCCACACTTTCAGACTTTTTTCGGTAACCATTATGAGACAAGGTGGAAGAATGACAGATCAATGGGTGGTAGTATTTTACCTCTCGAAATGGAAGTCATTTCAGTTGACATTCTGGAATATGAAGCTTAAAATCCACCCTTTAACAAGATGCATTTATTCACAAAGCCATATTATTGTTGCAGATGATTCCACACGCAAACACACACATTGTCATTGATTTAGAGGACTATGCAATAAATTTAGTTTCTTTATCTTCTGTGAAGTGAGACTTGTTCAATAACCTCGTCTGTCTGTTTATTGTCGCAAAAATGTTTTCCAAATTCTAACACTTCAAGTTGAAGCTTGAACTATTCTGATGAAAACTATATTGAAGTTCGCCTCATCCTCCTTTGTGACTGCGAGACGAGGCTGTTGAAAGTAGGAGATATAAATATGCTGGTTGCTTTGAGTCATAGGTATGTGCGTTAAACTTCTAGTCTTAAGTGGCATAATGTGGTCAGTAGTAATGAGGTGAGGTGTTAGGTGAGGAGGTAAAGCTAGTCAGTGAGGTTTTCAAGCTATATTGCTCTAGACGTCTAGGATGTGTACTCCATACCCCAAGCCATGACCTTCCCCTATGAGCAGTGTTATTTGATAGAGGATTAAGTTGGAAAAGAGTTTAAGGGAGTTAGATCGAAACGTGAAGTCCTTATAGTTGGTTTGGGTAACTTAGGGGAGCGTAGGTTATCTGGTTGATGCCCTAGAAACTCTAAGAACAAATCCTTGCAGACTATTATTAATATGGCTCGAAATCGTTGTCAGTGGCACGTGTATATTCACTCATTGTTACATACCACATCGCGCCCCAGGCCCTTGAGTGCAACTCGAATGGGAAACGTTGAAGGGGTCACACAAGGGTGACATAGAGATCGTGAGAGAAGGAGATGAGAGATTATGGGCAATCATGGACACAGCCGAAGAGGATAGCAGAAAATAGGATAAAGTGGAGATGTGTTGTTGAAGCCCTATGTTCCACTCGGTACCCAAGGGAAAAATAATAAAATAATAATGCATTCTGATAATCTTTATTGTTTTTGGTGTAAATGTTCTATCTGACGAACATTTCTATTCACTGTAGCTATATTGCATTTCTTTTCTTTGCCTTCTCATGAGATTTTTTGAAGTGTAACAAGTTCAACTATTGCACTTCTTGCACAATTCTACGTTGAAAGTACAGTGAAGTTCTACTAATAATAGTTTCATCGCGTTAAATGGTTTCCTTTCTGTAGGTATTCTTGGATAGATTCCTCTTTTTCTCATACAAATATTAGCAGTCTGAATTTAGCTAAAACCATACCGCATAGTTACGTCGCAGTAAAATGTCGTCATAACTTTATTTGAAAAGTCCATGTTCTTTAACAAATTCCTTTACAGTTATAGAAAATAATTAGCAACTAATCAGTGCTAGGATATAGTTACCAAACCTACAAAAAATAGAAGTATGTAATATAGACACTAACAAATCTATTAATCATAAAATGAATTTGTCCTATTCCTTGATTACTGTTCAACTAGATAGCCTGAATAATTTGTTTTAATTCTGGAACAATAATAGATCATGTTAGAGTTTAATAATCATTGTGATATGACACCTAATACTACAAAAGACACTTCATATTTTTAAACTATCTGCCATAATACTTAAACCGATGATGTTTCAGAATAGCATGAAACTACAATTCAAGATTAGAATTCCTGAGGCATTTTGTAGGAATACAGTGCTTGATATGTGTTTACTGGCAAATGAATCTTACTTTAATTACCACTGTATAATGCATCTATGAAGTCATTAGGCCTTTGTCAATCGAAAAAATAATGTAAACTCAAAGATGTTGTTCGTTTCCATATTATTTATTCAAATAATTTTAAAAGGCATTTCTCTTCTTGTTTGAAGAAGGCATCAGTGCATGTGTTCACATTCATAGTCCAATTTATTTAACAAATCGAAAAAGTAATTCCGCAAGTAAAAGCTTGCGAAAGTTTTGTTTAAAATAAAGACAGAGGTATTTAATACTCAGGAATAAATGTTATATTGACTATTCCAGCTATGCAAAAGTAGTGATTGAGTTGTCTGTGATCTGAGTCTGATCATGTAGTTAACAGCTCCAATAAACTTCATAAACACTTCAAATGTCACACATATTAAATCAACTAAAAAAGAACTGCTGCCTTTGCCTGTTTCACATTATGTACCAGTGAGATTCATCAATTCTTTCATGTTGAACGATACCCCTAATGAATATTAGATTTTCCATTTAATCAAGTATATATATTTCCAGAAGTTAGAACTGTATTTAAAATCAGTCATTATTTTTGAAAATTTTCGAGCAAACTCGTAATGTAACCAAGCTACACTGGATCGATATGTTGTCACCTGCATTTTATAAAATAAATATTTACCTACTTGACAAACCAAAAACAGATACATTTGTTTTCACCTAATATAAAAAAAAATAAATTTCTCAGTTGTTTTTACTTCCGAAATACTTAATTCACATTATACTATAGAAATAACTAGCTATATCAGCCGACAACTGCGTGAACACCTACTACTTAGATTGTCTAGTATGTGTGTTACTTCCAGTTTCAAAATACTAAGTGGCATAGAACTATAATGAAAGCAGCCGCATAAATGATTATCACCAGATTACTTATTTACAACCGATATCATCATAAGCTTTTGAATTAACGTGTGCTGAGTTTTATAAATTATTATATTCCGAAAATATTCATCGAGACATCTATAAAACACAAAATAATTGAGCCAGCAAAGAATATCCTATTCGATAATTTCCTCCACCGGTTCTACACCTTCTAAATGTCAAACTGTTAATTTCAGCTTAAGATGTAAAAGACAGTTAAAAGAAGTCATCGATTCTGATGACGGTTGTAAAATTGACGACAATGATATAGGAATCAAATCAGAAATTAAGTATCTTGGACTCATTCTCTCTTCCGATCTCTCCTGGTCTTCCCATGTCTTAGCAATCTCCAGTAAAATATTCCGCCTGACATTTTACATTAAGAAGCTAAGACACTCGGGTATAGCTCAACCCCTCCTCTTACAGTTCATAAACTCTTGCATCCTACCTATTCTTCTTTATTGTTCACCCCTGCTTATTCTTTCCTGGTTCGCTTAAAAAAGACTATGTCACAATTCGTAGAATGCTGAAGACTGTCAGTAGGGTGAGTGGTGTCCCAGTGGACCACGTAGTTAACGTCGTCGTCGATAGGCACTTGACTTTGTGCAATAAATTTGCTAAAGGGATTTTGTCTGACTTGGAGCATCCGCTTTACCCTCAGTTTTCACCTTGCATCTCCTCAGGTAGAACAAGAAGTAACTTCAGAAAACTGTATGCCCACAGTAATTTTCACTTGTATTATTATTACCCTAGCTGTTATCATTATTATTTCCATTTTATATGGTGCATGTTTTTTGAAACTACCTCTATTGTAAATGTGGAAAATTTTCTGTGTGATTAATTTTTATTTATAATTTGAGGAAATTAGATGCACTATTGTGACTAATGTTGAAAATTCCATTCTGTATCACAAGTACTGTTTTTGGAATAAAGTAAATCATTATTATTATTATTATATAAGTCTATATGCATGGAATATTCTAGAATAGTAGTCAATAACAATATTAGTGTTTTTTAAATAATATCGAATTGTAAAGTAAGGTCAATGGAATTACAGTTCAATAAAAGTACTTAAATTATAATAATAATAAAGATATAGTAGCAAATAGAATATAAACTAAAGTTAAGAAAATTCCACAAAAATTCAGGATCATTCAAACCTAGATGGCCAAGATAAAGATAACGTCTGAACAAACTTCTTTTGGACGCATAAATTAGACTTCTTAATATGGATCCCAACAGCCTCAGCAATATTTTGTAGTCGAACTCTTAAGGTGAAATTGAGATTCGTAGGTATGTGGTAGATAACTCTGAAAGCCTGGTTAACATCAATCTTGTGTTTTGTATCCACAAGATGAGATAGAATAGCGCTGCGAATAGATTTTGTTTATCCTTTGCTTAACCACGCAGAGTGATGTTCAGATATCCGTCGAGAAACACGCCTAATTGTACGGCCTACGTAACTAGCTCCACAGGAGCAGTTAAATTGGTAGAAACACATCGAAGAGGCGAAACTAGGCCGTTTATCTTTTACTCCCGAACGCAAAAGAGGGTTGGTTTTGAAGACACAGAGTAATTCAGCAGCAGGAAACGATCTTTTCACCGCATTTCTAAGGCGCTGTGTTAGTATTTCGCTGATGTTGTCCCCAAGAAACTGCATTTGTAAGAATAAGGGTTTTTTAGGAACTGTTGGTACTTTGAGCTGCTTTGATTTTAGATTAATATTCTTATCAGTAAACTTTTCTGGATAAACATTTTAACTCATCAACCGTTTAATATTATTCAGCTCCTTATCAAGACACTCATTCGAGCAGATTGGAGAGTGAATTTATACCTAAACTAGCCAGTTTCTAGTTTGTTAAAATGTATCTGTCAAATACGAATTATGGAGAATGGTGATAAAGTGATTTTCTTCTTAATTAAGTAGAAAAGTTAATACACATTTACTGTAACATGAGATTACCTGGGTGATTAATTTTTACACAAGCCTAACATCGCTAAATAACGTGGAAAGTGTGATACATAATAACAACTTATAAATGGATGAATACGTATTCATAGATGCAATTGGTAATGACAAAAATACGAATGCATTTGCACATTAATTTCCAACATACACCATCACATGATACTGTAAAGAAATGAAATGAAAGAATAAGTACATGCAACTTATAAAAGAATATATTAAGATAAAGTGTTTATATATTAATGAAATGGAAACATAACTTGTGAATTTAGTGGAATTATTCTAAGTGTCAAATCTAATAGTCGACCAGATTTTCGTATCAAGAACATAAAAGATGTATCTGTGTATTCACAATAAGACATTTGCACTACAACCGATAAACTGATTACCATAGTGATATTTTTTTAAAAAAATAATGAGCGACAAAACAACATCGTTTTTGTGCACAACGTAAAATATGAGTCTATAGGCTTCTTTTCACTGGTTTAACTTTCTTCGAATCTGTGTAGTCAGTTGTTAGAAATTCTTTATATCGCTTCCCATGGTGACACAGAGGATGTGTGAAATTAGCCTGTATTTGTACTCTGCTTTTAATTATTCGTCTAAATTATTGTAATAAATTTTTTAGTCTTGCCTCTACAGTCCATTCTTTTATTGTTTAGAAGTATGTATATGAATAAACTCACTCGTACATCAGATATTACTGAATCTACACAATCTGTCTGTATGCTTTCGACATAGAACTTTGCATATTTGTGCGGCAGTTCAAGTCGCCACACTCCCTCCTTGTAGCACACAAACCAAGAGAAGAAAGTACAAGAAATGCATACTAGAGACAGTAAACACGGGTGTGAGACAAAGGAATAGTAGTAAAGAAAAACAAAAGTTTCATTGGAAATCATAAGTCACAAGGAGTGAATACATCTGCGCCATTGAAAACGATTTTGAGCCATGTCACCAATTGTTTCCAAACATTGGTTTTTACCGTCCCGAGGACCCCAACCAGTCAGGAAGTCTACACCTTCCTATGTGGCTTAGACTAACTAACAATATACAATATTCAGAGATTTCTGCTCATTTTCCTTACCTATTTGGAAGCTTTCTGAAGCTGTAAGCTTTCCGTGTAAACAGTGTTTTGAAACTATCCCTTTAAACAGTATGTGTGTGTGGTGCATCGGTGACACAGTGGTTAGGACTCTCGCCGACCATGCACATCGTCCGAGGTTCGATCCCATGCCGACGGACACCTGATATCAATAGTCGGCTTGCAAAATTTGGGCTACCGATATGCATACTGAAAATTCCATACTTGCACCAAAAATACAGTGTGGAATCAAGCTGTAATCAAAAAATAATAAAAAAAAATAAAGTATGTATGGACTGTAAAGGGAAACAAACTCAAATAAATGATGTAACGGACATACCAGTATTGTCTTAACAACAACGAGGAAGTCACAACCTGTGATGTAAGGAAAGACTTATAGAAACAACTGATTTACTCTTCATGGAAGAGTAAAATTTAGACGCTGAGTTAGAATATGATTTTAAATTAGATAATTTTGTTTGATACAACATACGAAGGCATAGTGCTCATGAATGGATGACGTTTTTGCAGCACAATGTTTTCTCTGTGATCATCCGATTGTATTCAAATGACTTAGCTGCTTGCCTTATACAGCCCTACTCCTTCTTGTTTTTTACTACAGTTTTCCATATATCCAGGACAGGTGTTGCATCATTTCAGTTGCCCGCATACAATGTTGATTAACCTCTCTCCCCATTTAATTATATCAAATTTTATTGCTTCTACTCCACACCTTGCTATTGTGAAATTACATGCAAGTAAATGCATAGAAACGGCCAAGCTTTCTTCTAGAATAGTGAACTTAATGCGGCCATTCATTCCATCTCTAGCTAAGTTCCTGTTTCAATAATTTAACTGAACCCGATCTACCAGTTTGACTTACGTAATTCATAGTCTAATCATTAAATGTTATTTGGTAAATTATGTTACTTTTCTTAATTGGATTATGGGATCCCTACGTTGGCAAAGTTTGCTTTGAATGAGGTGGCTGCTTTACATACCACCTTATACGTATTTGTCAATGTATGTTGATATTTATAACTTAGCTTTTTAAAAAGAGGCAATCAGCCGGTGAAGGACACTCTGTACTCCCAGTGTAACTTTAATTTCCAACTTATTTCTTTCATTTCCTTCATGTTTCCAGTGGAACATAGGGCCTCAAGCTGGTGGCTTGAAGTTTCTTTAGCAGTGTTTAAATTTTACAAGATGGGGTCGCTGGCCTCATGCCCAACCTTTCCTCTTTACCAGTCTCACTACTGGCTTAGCGGGGCAAAGGAGTGCGTCGGCCGGGGATCGGATCCCGGACCATGTGCATGGTCGGCAAGCGCCCTAACCGTTATGCCGACGACGCACATTAATGAATTTAGTAAATAAACAATGCAATCTTGACAGAAAACTTGTACATCTTGTCATTTGAGATTTAAACTTTGTATATGAAAACGTATGTATTCACTATCTTTTTACTTCCTCGGTATCTGTTTACTTTTATAATGATTTGTTTTCATCTGTTTTTATTTCTTTGAAATTTCCTCATCTTCAATTCATGTATTCTTTAAACCGTAACATGTGATCTGTTTATGCCTAAAACTGATGCAACCTGCTCGTCTTGGTCATTTTATTCGCAAAATTCAATCCTCACATTACTCGAGGATTAAATATAAAAAAGGAAGTATTTTTTTCTGTCGTCTGGTAAAATTACTAGCATTGACGTCAATGTTTTCAGTTTGCTGATCATATATGAATACTTATTTGCGTGTAGATTGTCTAGTGAAGACTTACCTCATAGCAGCTCAACTCCTATTAATTTCAACAGAAGATATATATAAGGTAATGAAGCAAAAAATGTATACACACTGTGACTGGTAGAGCATTGGATCATTGAAAGAGTATTGAGAGATAATGTAATCCTTTGTTGTTTATGAAATGCATGGATTTTGACCGCTAGCCTAATGATTAATGGTGGGTTTTCTAAGTAAGTATTATTTGCTTGGTTTATTGAACAATCGGTGATTTTTTAGTTTTCCAGACTTTCCTGCATATATATATATATATGTCCAGATTTCGAGACAAAATTACTCCTATGGGTTAGGAAGCAGTACACATCGCTTATAAATGATTTTCTCTTCTCACAAATTCCCGCTGATTATCTCTACATTTATTTTCCTAATATATCCCGTCTAATATTTACTCTTATTAATTTTTTTATTATTACATAAACGATAATGCAAGTTGATTCATGCTTACACGAATTATTTTGTTTAGTGTGTACTACTGGAAATTTCAACTCTTCGGTTCACTTTATTTACAAGCCCACCGAAAAGATCAGCAAAAAGAAGGAATAGTTTTAAAACTTTTGTTAATGAATCAAACATGCCATATATAGTTAGTTGCATAATAACAGTGGAATTGCTATTAATATATATTCACAATACAGCATAACCATACCTTCTCTCCTCCTCTAAAAGTGATTAAGAAAACGTAATTTACACTGATAATTAGCTAAAATGATAAGTAGTCTATGTCTAATTTTAATGTAACAAGAGGCTTTTTGTCTGGGTTTCGAGTCCCAGCTGACGTACTCCTAAATCTCACCTAGTTTACCAGCCAGTCGTAAGCCTGGAAAATAACAAAAGTCGGATGTAGGGCTGGCAAGCAACCTTATAAAAGTAACAACATCACCTCTGCTGAAACTTCAAGTCTTGAATACGTGAGGTTTTCCAGCCAGCACGCAAGCAAGTGGAGGAAAAGATTTTTTAGTTTTCTGGATAAATCATCGGTTTCACCAGTAATACAGACTGCTAATGATGATTGTGAGTGGTTTTCAGTTTTGCAAGAAATCCTTATACAATACAGTACTTTAGAAGAGATTTTAAAGAATTCTAGAAAAGGATTCTCGAGGATTTGTTGTACAATCCAACTTCAAAACTAAGTGCATAATAGTTATACGATGGTATCAGTAGTGTGCTTAAAAGTTCAGGCCGTCAAAAATAGACAGTTAGAAATGAAATATAAGCAAATATGAAAATCGCAGAGTTACAGCCTCTACTCAAATACCAATAAATAAGAAAGAGTCTAAGCCATCAAAACATCCTTCAAGTCTTGATCACAGAGTTAGCCATCACTTTCAATTCGTGTGAAGGATGCATACTGTTCGAGACTTATTTTATTCTGGGGATATTGCACCTGTTTGATTTATTGATTTCGAAATAAATTTTCTCGATAATTATACGTAAAGTGATCAGTACGAAAACATAACGCTACCGTAGACATCTGCGCCGGTGGTTCAGCTGTAAGACGCTCGCCAACGATGTACATGGCATGAGATACTAGCCCCGGCCGACGCACTCCTTAGCCTCGCTAAGACGGTAGTAAGGCCGCTAAAGGGCAAAACGCTGACAAAGAGACTAGCAGTCCCATCCCATAAAACTAAAAAACCCATAGCTGCCGACACTTATAAGCTCTAGTCTGAAGCCCTATGTTCCGCTTGGAAGGTAATTAAAAATAAAATAAAAAAGATATAACATAATTTTCTGAAGCATAATCTTCGTCATTCAGAAAGGTTCGTTTAAGTCGCTTGAATTTCATATGCTGCGTCTAACATTTTTAGTTTCGTTTCTTATTAATGATCTTGTTTTCCAATAAACGTGGTATCTTTGTCCTTCACAAAGATCGATTTTACCCTTCATCTTTAACATTTCTGAATGTTGAATTTTCAAAAAAAAGTGCAGCAGTTCAAGTTGTCACTCTTCGTATAACACATGAGGGAGAGGAAAATTGAAAAGAACTGCATCAGGGAAAATGTATGAGAGAAAGAATAATTACTTGGGGAAACGTGAAGATTTAGTGAATCTGAGCGATTACAAAGAGTGAATGCATGTGTGTCACTGACAAAAATATCACCAACTATCTCCAACCATCCACTTTTAGCGTCTGGATACGTTTGGTTGCCTTTACTTTATTATTATTATTCCTCCCTTGGGTTCCTAGTGGAACATAGGGCTTCAACTGCACGTCTCCATTTGCTTCTGTCTTCTGCTGTACTTTTCGCCTGCATCCATGTTAGTCCATATTCTTTCAACTCCTCTTCACACGATCTCCTCCATGTCACCCTTGGACGTCCAACACGCCGCTTCCCTTTCGGGTTCCACTCGAGGGCTTGACGCGCGATGTCACCCAGCGGTCTCCTCAGCGAGTGTCCGATCCATCTCCACTTTCTCCTGCATATTTGTTGGGGCTATTGGTTCTTGTTTTGTTTGTTCCCATAATTCCTTGTTGGTGATTCTTTCCGGCCATCTGATCTTCAGTATTGAGCGAAGACAGTTGTTAATAAAGGTCTGCAGCCTTTTGGAAATATTCTTTGTGACCCCCCGCCAAGTTTCTGATCCGTATAGAAGAACTGACTTGACGTTTGTATTGAAAATCCGAAATTTTGTTGTTAATGCTGGCTGAGTGACGAAGATTTCCAGATTGATTTCAGGCTGATGAATGTGTTTCTCGCCTTCCCGATTCTCGATTTGACATCCTCGTCCGCTCCTCCTGTAGTTGAGACAATGCTCCCTAGATAAGTGAATGAAGTAACCTCTTTCAAATCCCTCCCGTTGATGGTGATTGACGTTGGATGCTGTTGCTGTTGTTGGTTGGTTATTTTCATAACCTCCGTCTTGTCTATTTTCACCTGGAGTCCTGTCTTCGCCGGCTGCTTCTTCGACCAGTTTGTCGGTTTTCGCTTGTAAGTCTTCGATTTGTGTGTGACATCAAACATAAATCATCCGCGAAATCCAGGTCTTCTAGGTTCTTCACGTCGGTCCAGGATATTCCTGTCTTCTCGTTTCCCACTGTCTGACGCATAATCCAGCCAGTCCACCACAATTAGGAATATCATTGGTGATAGTAAGCACCCTTGTCTGACTCCTGTGTTTACTCCAAACGCCTCGCTGAGTTTTCCGTTGTGGATCACTTGACATGTGCCGTTGTCGTACAGCTGTTGAATAAGGTTGATGAATATTTGGGGTACGCCATAGTACTCGAGTAATTTCCAAATTACTTCACGGTCAACGCTGTCGAAGGCCTTCTCAAAGTCTATAAAGTTGAGGTAGAGGTTTGATTGCCATTCCATGCTTTGTTCTGTGATGATGATGCGTAGAGTTGCAATTTGGTCAGTACATGATTTGCCTTTCCTGAATCCAGCTTGTTCTGGTCGGAGTTCTGTCTCCAGTGCGTCCTTTAATCTCTCCAGGATGATGCGACTCAGGATTTTACTTGGCGTCGATAGGAGCATGATTCCTCGCCAGTTCTTGCAGAGTCCTAAGTCGCCCTTCTTTGGTAGTTTCACGAGGTAACCTTTCCTCCAGTCAGTAGGCACCTTTCCCTCCTTCCAGACCTTTTGCAATAATGGAGTCAGCATGTCTGCTGTAGTCTCTGGGTCCGCTTTCAGTGCTTCAGGGGGTATTCCATCTGGTCCGGCTGCTTTTCCAGCTTTCAGAAGCTTGATTGCGTTCAAGACTTCAGCTCTCGTTGGAGGATTGGTGTCAACTTGCAGTTGTGTGCGCGTTGTTGTTGGTATTTCTGGACGGGTTGCAGGTGATGGTCGGTTCAAGAGTCCTTTGAAGTGATCCGCCCATTGTTTAATCTGTTTTTCTTCCTTGGTAATGGGCTTCCCTTGGCTGTCTTTTATAGGTTTCGCTTGTGTTGGTCTCTTCCCGGATAGAGATTTGGTTATCTGATATAGTGTCCTCAGGTCCCTTTTGCCTGCTGCCTTCTCAGCTTCAGTGGCCAGGTTGTCGTAGAATCGTCTTTTGTCCTTCCTAGCACTCTTCTTCACTTCTTTGTCCAGTGCTTTGTAAGTTGAGCTCATCGTCTCCTTCTCCTGTCCGTCCTTGCATTGAATCATTTTCTCTTTCACCATTCTCCTCTCTTCTATTAATTTCCAAGTGTCCGTTGAGAGCCATTCCTTGTCTTGTCTCTTCTTTCTTCCTAGAACCGTTGAACACGTTTCGTTGAGAATCGCCTTCAGAGACTTCCAATGTTCTTCCACGCATGATTCTTCAGTGATGTCGCGTAGTGTTTCCTGCTTTGCTCTGACAGTTGCAGTGAAAGTGTCTTTTGTGGTTGTGTCCTTCAGTTTCTGAGTGTTGAACTTGCATTGTGGCCTATCCCCAGCTATCCTCGAGGCTTTTAGTTTCACCTTGAAAGTCCCTTGTACTAGATAGTGGTCTGAACCCACATCTGCTCCTCTCCTTGACCTTGTGTCCAGTAGGCTCCGTCTCCACTTTCTTGAAATTGAGATGAAGTCTATTTGGTTCTTGGTGTTTCCATCTGGTGAAATCCATGTCGTCTTGTGTATATCCTTGTGTTTGAACACACTACCACCAATCACCAAATCATTGAAGGCGCAGAAGTCTGAGAAGAGTTCACCATTGTCGTTCATTTCACCGAGGGCCTCACGACCCATGGTGAGTTCTCTTCCTGTGTTGTCTCCTCCCAGCTTCGCATTCATGTCGCCCATCAGGATTTTGATATCGCCATTTGGGACGTTGTCCATTATTGCTTGTAGTTGTCTGTAGAACGCCTCCTTCTTCTCTTGTTCTGAGACGTTTGTAGGCGCATAACATTGAATGACTGTAACTTTCCTTCCTTTTGAGTTGAACCTGGCTGTCATTATCCTGGAGGAGATTGGTTCCCACTGCATGAGAGCTTTGGCTGCTGTTGGTGACATCATGATGGCCACTCCCTCGGTGTGCTCGTGGTTGTCCTCTGGGTGGCCGGAAAAGATTACTGTCTCTCCAGTAGGTAGTTGGCACCTTCCAGTTCCGTTCCATCTGCTTTCGCAGATTCCCAACACTTCTATTCTGTACCTTCTCATTTCAGCGGCTATCTGGGCAGCCTTTCCAGTTTCGTACATTGTACGAACATTCCAGGTACCCATCCTTACTTTTGCTTTCATCGAAAGAAGGCACATCGGCTGACTGGCTTCCCGAAGGCTTTCACCAGCCTGCGTCATTTCACTTCCCCGATTCCAGCGAAAAGTAAGGCTATTGCTTATGTTTTTAGAATTTTTAATATATTTATTCGTTGAAGTTTCTGTAGCGATTTGGTTGTTTTACAGGGGTGGAGTTGCTAGCACCACGCCCCAACCCTCCCTCTTTACCCGGGCTTGGGACCGGCGAGAAAACTAGTAAGCTAGTAGCCTAGCAAGCTAGTATCTGGCGAGGTTACCTTTATTTTATACTAAAACTATTTTTATCTATATTTTTCTCTACTTAGAAAATAGGTAACGCTGATATATAAAGTATGAAAATATATCCGGAAGTTTTAAATATAACTTCAATATTGAATCAAAATGACATTCCTCATTTTGCGACTTAGAAGCTGCACGGAAATGCGGAAAAATATGATTATTGTCTACCTGCCAGTACTAGATTACCATCTGAATAAGAATGCGGCTTATTATGACATGTATTTGTTCCTTATCGTCCTTTCTTTTTACAAAGGGCTTCAACTTTTTATTTATTTATTTGTATTATTATTCGCTTAGGCATATTGAATAAAATATAATAAAAGATCTTGAAGGTACTGAGTGTAAACTGGTCTTTCAACATCTCAGGGGACTATTTCACGTATGGTTGTTACTGAGACCTTTTTCTTTCCACTCCCATCAATGTGAACTGGACAGTATTTTTTCGAACCCCCAAATATTGAAGATTTACTAGATGCTGATTATAAAGACAGATATCTGTTCACTATGGTGCACTTAAAATCTATATAAATGTAGTGAGCTTGTTAGTCGTAGTAGTTGAAGGGAAAGTTATGCATTCAGTAATATATTAGATTAGGCATTTTGTGTAAGCAGGATGGCAACATTTATTTAGCAGCCCGTTGGTATAGATGCCATTTCTCGGTAAATTAAGTCACTGCATCTTCTTTTACGCATCAGTTTATACGTGTTTGTTTTACTTTACACTCTTTTCTATTGCAGTTACTCAATAATCACAAATTTGGAGTATTGCTGTGCAGGAAAGATCAGTCGACTGAAGAAGAAATGTATGCCAACGGTAATTTTATTCATAATTTTTGACTTTTGTTATTGCAATTAAATGAGTGAGTGTAGTTATTGAATAATGAATGAACCCGGCTAACTTCTAATCCTTTGAAAGGATGTCTAGTTGGCGTGTTTTATACATCGTGTATCTTGTTATGCTTTTAAGGTTTATTGTACACCTGTAGTTTTGAGTATGGAAATTTTTAATGACTCAGTTTAATGTAAAGCTTTGTGTCACTGAAAATAATAATATTGTTGGATGATTTTAAATCCATACTCGATTATGAATGTTATTTTGTTTATTTGCACGTGGAATCTTTAATACGCTTAAAAGTTATCAACATTGTGTTTACATATTGACTGGGCAAGTATGTGCGGTAGTTGAAATGCCGTGTGTTTCAATGCTATATAACGTATATATATGCTCTGTTTCTGTAATCTTACTCAGTTCAAATGCAAGCGGAATAGAGGGAAACCAAAGTAGTTTCAAGATCAGAGTTTCATTAAGTCGCCTATAAAACTTTTCACGGCTGTTACGCAATATGTACAGTTAAAAAAAGAATTTGCGCTATAAGGAAAGTCAGAGATAAAGTCATTGGTTTTCTGAATGCATTTAGGAAGGAGTGGTCTATATAAAAAGTGATTCTCCTTCTAGGGTGGAGTACAGATCAGTGGTAGACACATTTTTTGTACTTAGAGCATCAGATATCCACACTGTCTTTAAAAAATTAATTTAATATGCTTGTAAATTGAGAAGTGGTTAAAAGGTATCAGGATTATCGGATTATGAATGAAAGGTGGAAGTGTAGACACTAGAGCGTGGAAAAATCAACACAGTTCTGGTTTACCTTTGCATTTAAGATCTCCTCACCCTTCAGAAATTTTAGGATATTACGCAAGTTTCTAAACTAAGTCTGAAAAATCTAACTAGTTTTTTTAAATTTTCAGGTATTGGATTTTGTAAGGATTCTGTTTGATCGGTTGGAGGATTCCATCATGAGCTGACATCAGTTAAAGAACCATTGGAAAACCTGGGAGTACTGGACAGCTGTTTTGTCTTAGTCTGGGACTCCTCAGCAGTACGCACCCACCGTCAGTAAGAATTCATCGGCCATTGGATCGGATGCTAGTGGCTTGATAGTCTATGAGCTCACCTTGTAACCGGAAGGTCATGGGTTTGAACTCTGCCGGTGGGCGTGTACTGCTGAAGAGTCCCGAACCAGGCCGACGAAACAGCTGTCCAATACTCTCAGCTTTTCCAGTGGTTTATTAAACAGCGCCTTCTACTTTTGTAATGAACCTTGATATGATTATGAGCAATAAACTGTGCTCGAAAAGTCATCAGTAAATAAATATCAGTGCATTTTTGTGTGTTTTACCATATAAAATACACTATTATGATAAATATGAACAATTGATAAAAGCAAACTTTGAAAGTTGACCGACCTCCTTCATGCTACTAATGTGAATTCAATAATACCCAAAACAATGTATAACAGAAATTATTCAATCACCACATGTGATATGAATTCACTAATAAAAAACACAACCACATTATTTCTAATCGTTTACTTTTATTATAACTGTCAGCATTCGTATCAGTAAGTGTATAAACATTAAATGTGGATAAGACATTAGTTTGTCAATCATTTTGATTGTTATTCATTTGGGATATTCGCGAGATAAATAATCTTAATGTAAACAGATACTGGTTTCATTCGCTTGCTTCCTCAGCGTTCGGTTAGTCAATCATACTTTTATAAGTATTCAGTTAGTTAGTATTTCTTTTGAAATAGACAAATGCTAAGAAATTTAGGATCCTGAATATTCAGATAGTGAAATTGAAGCATATTTACATAGAAAGTCATTAGTAAAGATTGACCATGGTAGAGAAATTTACATATTCCCCTTATGGGCTAGAAAAACGAAGCACACTTTATGAGATGGGATTTTCATTGATACGAAAGGCACACTACATTAACATTTAGAAGTAATCCAGCCATTAAATGAGGAAGTCGACTCACCTGATTTAGTGATTAAGGGAACTGGCTTCATCCTAGCACTATTACAAAAAATGATTCAAATTTTTTTACTTTTACTCTTTACTTGAATAAGTGTAGTTTTGAATATGAATGGTAGAATGTCTACAAATATGAAACCTAGATGTATGACTTACTGCTAATTGACTCCTTCTAATATCTAACACACAAAACATTATTTACCCCAGCTTGTAAGCTGTAAGAACAAATATTTTATTAAGAAACTCGATAGTCAGACGCATGTAATGTTTTAGGTCAGAAATCACTATTTAAATTTTAGGATGATGATGTAAAAAAAATCCAGTAAAATTGTCCTAAGGCTCAAGTTATGATGCCGCTTAGTAAATTAATGAAATCAAACAGTACACAGAGGCACAGGTTTTCCTGTATCTCTGATCTCCAACGATTATTCCATTATACTGAGTTACGTTTGTCAACCAATGAGTTTTTGTCTCGCCTTCTTTGAGTAACATTTTGAGACTATTTCCTATTAACTTTCGAGGATTTTTGCGATATTCTTTATAAATAATTTACTTTCTAATATGACGATAATAACATTTCCAAAGAATTCGTGATTGGATGATTGGAGTGGATTGTACACTATTCAGTTAACAAATTGGAGGGTCAACTTATATTCCACCCGCCTTGACAAACTCCTGGCACTTACATTCCATATCTTCTTATTTATTTCGAAGTCCAAGCAACCTTCCTAGCCTCGAAGATCGTGCAAACATTCCATTTTCCCATGCCTATTTTTCCCTTCATGGAAAGAAGATACACCGGTCGACCGATTTCCCGAAGGGTTGCACCACACCACCTCATTGCCTCTCTCGGTTTTAGTCAACAATGAGTCTACTTTTTTATATTTTTGCTTTGCTTTGAGGTTTCTGTAGCCATTGAGCTGATTTTAAGCGGTGGGGTTGCTGTCTTCACATCCAACTTTCCCTCTGTTTCCGGGCTTCCGAAGGCTATCAAACTAGTTCAGTAGGTGAGGTGCATCTGGGTAGAGAGCTCTTGAGTGTTTTCACTACAGGACGATACTGCGTGCTGATCTGGTTTCACAAGAGCAAAGGATGAGTCTGTTCGTTTCTCTCGAAAATATGTTCTTTTTTTATTTATGCCGCACGGGTATTTTTATAATTTGCAGATGTTAACGTCTCCGTAAATAAAGAAATGTATAGTTAGTGAAGTGTAGATCTGTTTTTAAGAAGACACTTGATGTATTTTTGATTCAAAAACAAGAGGTGAAATGAAGAAAACAGAATTAGACAATAACTTCAGGTATTTTCAGCCTCAGTAATGTCAGTGTCAGAATGATAACAGAGATTATCCTACTTCATTTATCTTTCTAAATTTTTTTTCAAGTCTTAAATTATTACTTTTCGCCTCTAATACATTATAAACTTATCGAATGAGTAAAAGCGTGAAAAATCAGTTTGTACAAATACCTGATTTCAAGAACAATGAATAAGTGTATCGCGAGTTTTATAGACGTTAACAACAAAAAATTAAAATGTTCCATATTAGAAATTAGAAAAAAATTACAGTCATAATTTCAGTGGTTTCAAATTTTGACATTTTAGTGAAACACGCAAATACTTGTGATTAGCATGTGAATTAACTACTAATGGTGTTTAAATTATTGATTTATTAGGGCTTATGGAGTGTACAACAGTGGGTGTATTTACTAATACTTCAGTTTATTTATTAATTGTCTATAAGGAAATGAACAATGAAATACCATTAATTATCTAAAGAGTACGTCTGAGTTCGATAGTCATAGCAACAAATAAAAAGCATCTTCAAGGCGTCACCACTTAGCCAAGTTTTCAGAATATAATAATCTCATATATATTGGTCATTGGAAGCCAATCTACTCGACCTGAATTTAATATTTATTGATACCCTTATATGCAGATGGCTATAAATGGATATTCAGAGAAAATCCACCTCAAGAATCATCCTTTCTGTGGAGGTATTGACTGTACCGTCCAAAGTTTACATGAAGAGTAGCATTTTATCTAACAAAAAGTGATGTTCTGTTTTCTGTTAATTTGAATAATTTTTCAGTAGTCACTGGCTTTTAAATGAATTTTCTTTTCACGTTTAAAAGCGCATAAGAAAACTCAAACTCACTAGTACTGATTAAGTCAAACGAGCGTGGTGCCTTTCAATGTATTACAGTAAAGTTTTTTTGCATAACACTATTTGACAAAATGTAACCTTTCAACATTTATAAAATGATTTGGATAACGATAAGACAAGTAAGCTAATTGATCCGGTCAACGTATCTATTGCCTATTGTACCTCACTTTTAAGCGCTGATATGCAGATTCATATTTGGAAATCACTAACTGTGCGTGCTTATCAAACTTATTTTGAGTTTACTGTTGAGTCTCATTGAACACACTTTCTCTTACTCAGGTGGTATAGGAATATACACGCGTTCTTTATTCCACTGCTGGTTATAAACAATTAAGTAGTATTTAAACTGGGGTTTAGACGTCGTCAATACTTTTAAAAGATTTGTCGTATTTGGAATCGTATCATTTCAGTCCTTTTCACTATTTGTGCAGACGTTTCATAATTTCCATGACTGTCTTTGTCTGCCTATTTGCCTTTGCATTGTCCTCCTGATCCAGTTTTTTTCTTGTTTAAAATTATGTGTATGCCTTATTTGATGTGGTGTATATGATGCCAACAGCAGACAACAATCAGCATAAATGGGAGAAATCTAAAAGAAGCAACCTCCTTTATCTATCTGGGAAGCATCGTTTCAGCTACAGGCGGACGGAACTGATGAGGTTACCAAAGCGAGGGTCGGGAAAGCAAGACAAGCTTTCATCACTCTCAAGTCTGTGTAGAGATCAGCAGCACTCAGCATGAAAAATAAGATCCGGATTTTCAACTCCAATGTGAAGTCAGTGCTGCTATACGGGTCAGAGACCTGGCGCTTCACGAAGGGCATTTCGAACAAACTACAAACCTTCGTCAACAGCTGTCTTTGCTCAAAACTGAAGATCAGATGGACAGAAAAGATCAGCAATATTGAGGGATCTCTGGGAGCGAACCAATTAGGAAACGATTGTGCAACAAATAGGCAGGAATAAATGGAGGTGGATTGGTTGGCCATACTCTGAGAAAACCATCAATTGACGTCACACGCCAGGCCATCGCTCGAATGGAACCCGAAAGGGAAGCGGCGAGTTGGTCGTCAGTGTGAGGGTGACATGGAGGAGGTGATGTGAAGAGGAGATGAAAGTATTTGGGCAGACGTGGAACCAGATGAAAACGCTGGCAGAGAACCAAACGCAATGGAAACGTCCCACTGAAGCCCTATGTTCTTCTAGGAACTAAAGGAGACAATAATATAATGTTGATACTATGATGCCACGTTTCTGAACTACAGATTAATCTTGTTTTTTTATTTGTGTTGAATACAGATAAAAACTACAGCTGTGATTCAGCTGATTGTCATTATTAAAGAGTTTACGCTTAACTGTGGATTATATCAGTATATTCTCTATAGTCTTATTACAGTCAATAATCTTATTCTTTGCCAACCTGATGAATAAAGTATGAATAAAATGACGTCAGTAACTTCACATGCCCATTTTGTTAGATGACTGAACAATTCTTATGACACTTTATTGTATAACTATTTTAATCACATGTATCAGAATGTCTCTCCATAAATCCCAACTATTAAATAATAATGTCATCGAGTCCATTCTCTACTATTATATTATCGACTTTTAGATTTATACAAAGTCACATTTACTCTCTTTGCACTGCATGGAGTATATTCTTCTACAGACTGTTTTAAACGATAGTTTGAAAAAAAGATACATTTTCATTTTCTGCATTTTTTGATTGTATAAATATGTCTATTGCCATCTCATTAGGTGATCTAGTTTTACTTTGTTGATGAATAAATATTTGTTATGCGAATGTAAATGTTATATGACTGTCGACAGGAGCTTAGTGAGACACTTAAATGAATCAGTTGTGATTTAGTGAAGCTCCGATTTCACTTTGCATCAGAACACATTTTTATCTAACTCATTAATAAATATATATATATGATGAAGCAGTTTAAGCCTAAAAATAAAATATTCCCTTGAATTTTAAAATTTTCAACTGAGATTTCATACAAAAACGAGTCTGAACTGAGTAGAGATCCAATAACAAAATGCTTTTGTTAGATCTATCCACCAATAAGCTGTTTTTTTCTCTTATTACTTCAGTAGATTAACTACTAAGAGATAAAAGGCATCTAAACTCCGTTTTGAATCACTCATAATCATTTTGGGTTAATTAAATAGAAAAAAACTGGAGAAATTCAGAAAGCACACAGTTAACCTTTTAATCCCATGTGTATTTTAGGACTGCATAACCTGCAGACAACAAAAGACTTTCTGCTTTATATATGCTAAGAAATATATGAAGCCTAGAAAAGTGATGCTTTTTGAATTTTTTGCTTAAATCTCAGTCAAATAACGATTTTGTCTGTCTACGTATCAATTTTTGTTTTCACTTAGTTAGCCTTTGAAAGATGCACAATTCAGTGCCTAAATTTACTTTACCTGCTTTTCCAAAGCATGCAAAAATACAGGTAGCGCTTTCTAATTAAAGTGTGGGTAAATAATTGTGAATTACAGAAAACAAAGTATAGTATAGGTTATATTATATTCTAGGTAAGCAACAATTAAAAATCATATAACCGTGATTTATTTAAATGAATTGCTTAATTTGATTTCGGTGAAATAATGATCACTGCATAATACTTTTGTGAACATAGCCATATAAACAAATGTGAGAAAATAATTTAGTTATAAGCTACTAGAATAAAGTTTTTCTTGCTTTAAAATATTGTAGAAATGTATGTAGGTTTGTATTTACGCACCAAGAAAAGGGATTAAGCCAAGTAGGTGTGCATCACTTCTGTTATTTGCTCATATTTCAAATTCAAATAATACTCACTGTTTTCATAATCTGTGATCAACAACGTAGTGTATGAGTTGGAATTGTTTCATACACATAGTTGACGTTCAAAATATTCATGAGAAAATAAGAATAATAATTTATTTAAAATTGCCACTCGGTGGCGTTCAATAAAATGTATAACTTAAAACATTGACGGTGTCCATGGATAATTCTGATTAGAAAAATTATAAAGTGACTGAATATATATTCAGAAATATCCACGATATGGGAGTGATTCTGAAGCCCAAAAAACCGACTCAGACTAGCCATCCCTATGACACAGAAGAACTTAATTCACATACTTTGAGATCGTTATATGCCATTGATTGTGTAGTCTTGAAAAGAATTGGAAAGCTTGGACACTGGTGTCATATCCCCTTGGATATCTTGATATTTGCCTAGTCTGTTGGCGGACCAGTCGTTTAATGTCTCAGCTAAGCCAGTAGAGTGTTAGAGAGGTAGCATGTGTTCTTTGTGTACGAATTGCGAAGTTTCCCAAGCCCTTATTCTAACCACCATCTATTACATAATAAGTTGACCACTAATCGCAACCGACGTTTGAAAGCGTTTTAAAATAAACGCTTTCCTGTCATTAATCGGTATTGTTCTCCTAACAACATTTTAGAAAAATGCATGGGCAAACTATTTACTCATTCCTGCCGCACAATAGATGAACACTACTCAAAATAATTAGTTTTCTTCACTTTCTTTCTGTTTGGAAGGGATTGGAAGTAAAGACTGTGATCCATACATAGCCTGTTATATAAATACAGTGAATACCTGTTTACATTTTACAATTTTCAGTTTCATTTTACCAAATATCTTCCTCAAATGTCATCATTAACCGTTATATAAGTTAACATCTTAGATTCCGTTTTGATGATTTCAATTCAGCTAACGAGACCCATAGGAAGAAAATAACTATACATTTTTATCACCACAGCCGTAAGAAAATTTCTTTGCTAGAACTGAATATAAAATACCAGACAAGGTAGACGTACAATTAATTCTTTACTACTTCTAATAATTTCTATATCTCGGAGTCGTTGATAATATCTAAGTAAGTCAAAGGAAGAATAATGAATAATTTCATGATGTTCATATTTTAATAGTTCAGTGTTTTGATTGACACAAGTTTGATAACAACAAGTGAATTGTTATAGCTTACATTTATGTTCCTTTCTTTCTGAGAATATCCACCTGGTGGGAGGTAGGCAGACAGAAGGTAAAGATAATTTTTTATCAGTCAAACGTTTGTACACTATCAAAGCGTACAGAAACAGAATAGTTGAATAATTTCAGAGGAGAAAAAGGATGAAATCAGTTAGATATAACTTATCACTGTAGAGCAGGGAGATGATAAAAAAATATCATTACAGAAGGAGAATAACAGTGAAGGTAGTTATTCAATTGGATTGAATTTAACTCGACTAGTTAATGAGATGCTCGACCAATTCGATCAACTGGAGATTGAATACGACTGAAAACGTCTCCTCAACTCATTATGTATTATATTATTAAAAGTAATTTAAACAGAAATAACACCCATTTTCCCCAATAGTAAAATTAAATTTTTATAGTTTGTATTTTCAAGCGTCTGGATATAGGGATTTGAATAGTTTCAAAGTAGGTTTCATCGTTGCCCTGACATTAGTCAAGATTCAAGAAGTTCTGAACAGCTATTTCGTTTAAGTTTGAATCGTTGGTGGCTGAATGGTAAGCAGGCTCCACAACTAACCTAGAGTTTCTGGATTTGGTGAGGTCGTCAGTGTTTATTGCTGAAGATTCTGGCACTAAGACAAAGAGCTTTGAATCGCTCCATTGTTTTCAGTGGTTCTTCGAACGATGCCTGTTTGTGATGAAACATTTCTTTGGATAAAAGGACGTAGATATCCACAGATTAGTGTGCTTTTAAGCTCACTGAAATTTGAAATACTTGTTGTCTTATAAATATACACCTCATACGGGTAATAATCAGTCCGTTGTGATACTATGGAGAATAAAATGAACAGTTACATGGTTACTGAATGCCTTACTTTTATTTGTAAAGAGGTAATCAACAAGACATATAGTGTCAGTGACATTTTTGTCTCATCAAAGAGAAATTCGGAGAGTATTTTAGGTACTTTAAATATCATTTAAGATCAGAACATGGGATTAGGTAAAAAGTGCATGAACTGATCAACTGAAATGCGCTAATAACTTATAGAAAAGTCAAATCAATCGGAAAACTATTTTTATTTCAGCAGCGGAGAAAATGTCACTAAAATTAGAATTATCAATGTTAACAGGCATTATTTAACTGTTAACTGAAATTTTAATTCTACAATAGTAATCTGTGTGTGTTACAGTTTCAAATAAAACCAATTATTTTTATTCTATCCACTGAATAGGTACTTTGTTCTTTTTAGGAAATTATCTTTAATCATTATATTTACTCTGCTCTACATGTAGTTATTACTCTGTTTGAATTTAATAAAAAGCATATGTACTGCACTCAGCCCAAACACCAATATCACTTCATTTCTTCAATATGTGTTAGAAACTTGGGGTGTCACAAAAAGGATTTTCAACAGCCTGTTGCAGACTTTTATCAACAGCTGCCACTTTCTCTGACTTCATACTGAAGATCAAATGGCCAGAAAAAATTAGCAGCAAGAAAGTCTCGGCAAAAAACACAACTAAGAGCCGATTGAACAACAAGTGTGCAGAAGAAAATGGAGATAGCTTGAACATACGCTGAAAAGGCTGTCTAATGACATCGTGCACCAGGCCATAGCTTGAGTGGAATCCTAATGGCACTCGGTGAGTGGTCGTCCGAGGATGAGATGAGAGATTATGAGCACTCATGAACCCAGCTGAAGAGGACAGCAGAGAATAGGAGAAAATGGAGGTGTGTTGTTGAAGCCGTATGTTTCACTTGGAGCCCAGAGGAATAATAATAAGTAGGCCCAAAATAAACTATACTTCACTTTATTCAGCCACTCAATTTAAACTTAAATACCTAATTTGTAATTAGTAACACTGTCTCCTTGTATTTAATTCTCGCTACCCTGTTAACTGCAGCATACTGGTGGGAATAACTTAATATGAAATAAGCAATCCAATTGTAATTAGACTAGCATAACATCGTTTTCATTTAAAAACCTGTAGAACTCTGATCTACTAAGTCAGTCATAAATCTACATATAAGAACTAAATTCTTGGCGCAGAATAACTGAAAAGTTTGGTTTTATTCACATCTTAAAAAGTTTAATATAACAGAAATAAGGAGACATTGCCTAGTTTAATTTCATACAACGTCGTTTGAATTATCCGCATTCATTTTGTGTTGTTAAAATGTTATCCTTTTTTTTATAAATGAATCTATATTCATCAGTAAACTCTGCCTAATGCTTTATTATACAGTATCAAAAAGTCATATATATATACTTTCGAATTCTCCGAGTGTGACGAATTACAGTTATTGACTAGGTATTCGTAACTTACTTTTTTCGCTTCTCTCGTAGCAGTAGAATTAGATCATGCTTATTTTGAATACCTGAAAATTAGACATGTCAGCAGAGTTCTGTCTGTTTTCGACATTGAACTTTGCACAAATGTGCGGAAGTTCAAGTCGCCACACTCCGTGTAGCACGCGAAGCAAGAGAAGAAAGTACAAGAAAAGCATAATAGAAACAGTGAGCAGAGGTGTGAGACAAAGGAGTAATAAAGGAAAACAAAACAGTTTCATTGGAGATCATAAGTCACAAGGAGTGGATGCATGTGCGCTAACCATTGAGAACGATTTTGAGCCATGTCACCAATTGTTTCCAACCATAGATTTTTACCGTCCCGAGGACCCCAGCCTGGAAGTCTACACCTTCCTACGTGGCTTAGACCAACTGTTGTGGATTTCATTGACTGGTGCCAAGTTTTTGTTTGACCGCCGCTAGCTTTTTTCCAGCCTGACCCTGTCAGCAGAGTTGCTTTATATCAATCATTTTTTATGCCATAGAATGGTTATTTAATATTGAAATTACATCAGCATTTTATGTCAATCCTGACAAGTCTAAATGACTCAGTGATTCCTTTAAAAATTATAATAGCTAATTTGTGATGAATAGATTCTAGTCACATATTGTCAATAAAAAAGGCAGAATAATCAGTAGATTTCCGGTAGAAGAAATTCTATAATGACAATAATAATTTTCTATTAGATGTGTCTAATTCGTGGTGATCGTATTTCTTTGCATATCTTTATCAGTACTGCTAACAGTTTCCTGATACGTTAATTCAAAATTAAAAGGATTTCTAACAATGAATATTATATATATATATATATATATTTGCTACGCATGCTTAACCATCGCCTACCTCGACAACTAATGATAATTAACGTAGGAACAAGTTGGAAAAGAGCTAGTGGCGTTCAATATGCCGCACAAAAGAAACTAATTTCTGGAAATCATCACCCAAAAATAGAGTTACTTCATAGTTTAAACAAAGAATGCTATTTGAGAATAAGAATAGTTAAAAACTTAATATAAAATTGAATGAAGACTGTTCATGCCGTGTAGAACCCACTCAAGGATGCTTTACTAACGTTTGACTGCAGAAAAATTTTAATTATCACGGTGTCACAACCACTCGGTATAAGATAAATCTCGCTGACAGCCTAATGTCGCCTGTATTCTCCACTAGCATAAATCAAATATTTTAAAATAGGTGTTTTCATTAGTGCATACCGGTTATTGAGACTTCAAAATCAAACAATGATTCTCATTAGGACACTACTCAACATGGAGTGTACGAAGGCAGATAGTCAGTGAAGAAATGGCGTTGTGGTAATTTTAATCAGGAGATTGGTAGTATCTAATCATTGTGGACTTAAAAAACCCACTGACTGAATCGTAATGTGATCACTCTCTAGCCTGTTACATCTAACTCCGATCCCCACTACGATGAATAAAAATCAATGGAGACAGAATATAGTGAGAGTTGTGGGCAATATCAGTTCACTACGTAAACAGTATTTCAGGTAATGTAAAAAGAGGGTAACTGCAAGCGTTTGTTTTAATAAAATTGGCGTTTTATTGGTCATCTTGGGTTTGACTTCTTTTGAAAGGAAAACAAATTGGTGTAGGAGCCTCACGTTTACAAACCCAATAATGTTAACTAAGAAATGTGTGTGCTAAAAGCTCACTTTTTTAAATGATATCTGATAACCAATGTTCTAATGATTTAAGTTTAAATAGTAATATTTATTTGTGACAATAGTGAAGTCACCATTTCAAATCTTCGCTTCGCAGACATTTTTCAGCTGTGTCATACAAACGAGGATACGTGTTATGCAGTAAAACATTCTTATAAAATGTTTGAATTTGACTTAACATTGTCAGTTTACAAGAAAAAATGGAAATTTACCGCTGCTCCTAATTAGACAATCACAATAATTGACTATAGAAAAATCACATTAATACAGAAAAGGACTAGGTTTTGGCTTGCCTATAATGCACACAACACTGTTTAAAGTTCTCTTTCTAGTTTATTTGTATGCATAGTACTTTTATACCCTTCTGATTCTAAAGTGTCTATCTATTATTAGGATTGCCCGTCAATATTTACATAAAAATTGCATATTTAAAATTGTTAATTGTAATAATTTGATTCTCAAAAATGTGTTGTGACAGTAATAAATGTTGTCGTATATATGTAATCGGTTTCACGTTTTGAAGAATGTCACTTGGCGTTGTCCTTAAAATTTTGCTAATGTAAGCTATTTTATTTTGATTTCACAGAACATTCAACTCCAGCTTTCGAGGAATTCTTGAAACTTTTGGGTCGTAAAGTTCGCCTGCGTAATTATTCCGGATATACAGGCGGACTGGATTATAGAAGTTAGTGATTTGCAAATTTGTTAACTGTTATCAGTATTGGTTAATTTTTTTCTCATCTGACTATCAAATACCCATTAATTCCCTGGATAACATTACAGTTCGTAAATTCCAGTTACTAAACAACAACTTTTTTGTCAGACAGTGTAAAACTATCAAGAGACAACTCGAAAGTGAAGACAGGCAGCTAGTATGTTAACGCCAATATTAAAGCCAACCAACAGTGATTCAACTGTTCAACAGTAGTAAAATACAACAGTAATACAAATAAGAAACCTATTAGTCTTTAAAATCACAGTTAAAGCAGTCAGTACGCACAAAGTGTGTCGGTTACTAGAAAATTTTCACGTGTTATTATTTCATCAGTGAAATGTTAAGTGAATGTATAGGAAAATGTTCTTAACTATAAAAACCCAATATACCAATACGGATTTCACGAAATGAACGAAAGTCAAAGAAAAGTAGTAGTAATAACAGTCCATCTGGAAATGGAAAATGGGGTATTTAGTGTGTTTTGTTACCTCTGTAAATCAGAAGTCAAGTACTCAAAAATGTGAAGTTCGCGATTATATTCTCTTCTGATTTTGACTTGATATATATATATATATATATATGCATATATATTTCAGTGATTAATTCTTACTTAATGAGGCATAATTTATGTCTTCAGTGCGCTGACCTAAATTTTTTATCACAAGTTTGTCTCGTATTGCCTATAGAAGGTAAAAGTGTTTATACCTCGATATGCAAAGTAGTAGAACTTTCAGTTTTTCTTTTTTGAAACCTTTATTTGACTAACAGACCTTTGTTAAATAAAAGATATCAACTAAGCAGGAATTAGGCAAGCATTTTGAATTTAAGTGAACACATAACCTTTGTTGCTAAATAAAATAAAACCCTAAACAAAATATTTACACAAAAAAAAACAATGAATATGTGCTTCTTAATGCTTGCAAAATATGACTCAGAACCTATAGGACAACACTTAGACTTGTGTGTTAACTAATGAGTTAAACTGTCGAGAAGGTTGAGTGATTATCCATTCTTCTTAGTGAAACCTACATAATCAAATAAAAAAGCTTGAAAAATGTCAGAAAAGTTTTGTTTTATGAGGATGCAGATGAAATGTGAAGTAAATCATTGTCAAATTATGTCCTACTGTGCAGCTCTAGAATGAAAGCCATTAGAAATCTGAATATGAATTACCAAAGAAAACACCACCAAATTTGAAACGTAGTCACTCAATACACCTAAGATGTGTTAACGGCCAAATAATAAGAGAGGTGAAAGAAACGTACCTGTATTAAAAAAAAATCATATTAGGTAGTGGAACTCAAAATTAGCACATAACATAACTAAATCGTCAAAGGAACTTTGATTTACACTTGACTAGTTTTCAGTCTTTTTAGATTATCAGTTCCGATAAAATGTGATAATATGAATAAAATTTAAGCTGAATTGGATAGAAAACCACAAACACAAACACACTGATATGATAACGACGTACAAACACCATTTTAGCTTTCTGCCTAATTTGCTTGTTCAATAGTAATCTAGTTCACTAATAGATTTTGGATAAACCTAGACTGTTTCTTGAAAGTGATTCTAAAAGGTTGCCTTCCTTAAAAAAAAATAAATCGAACTATTACTATTACAACTAATACTATTTAAAGTATCTAAGGTTACCTCTTATTAGCGGTTGGCGTCAGAATTGCTTCCAATTATTATAAATTAGGACTGTGAATATCCTTAAAAATAGGAATTTCATCGTTAAAATTAAAGTTCTCTAGTCAATAGTGTTGAAATAAAATGAAACTGTCAAGTATTGGTTTGAAGGGATTGGGTTGGTTACAGGTTTTGTTCAAATCCCTGTTAACCAACACTTGATAAGTTATCTGCTGCAGCGACAGAATTTATACAAGACGTTGCCTGGTGCTCCAGTGAGAAGGGGCCATCTAGTCAGGTAACAAAACATGTACCCACTAATGAAATTGGCTGGTGGTTTCTTTATAAAAGCATCACGAATTAGCAGAATTCAGACTTCGTGGGCCACTGCTTCTAGTCTCAGTTGCTGAATAGTCTACCATGTCGCCTTGTAACTGGAAGGTTCTGGGTTTCAACCATAATGAGTAAGTACTGATGAAGAGTCCCAAATTAGGACAAAACGACTGTCTAATACTTCCAGGTTTTCCAATGACCCTTAAATAATATCAGCTCGTGATCGAAACTGTAACATGAAACAACAGTTGATAAATGAATCATTGACTTGGTACAATAATAATATCAAAAGGGTTCAGAAAAACAAAATCTTTAAATTCAATATTTACGCCTTAAGAAACACATAGATGTTCATAAGTTAAAATTTTCATGTGATCGATGACTAAAGTGAAAGGTACTGAACTTGGTTAAGTTCGTATATGTAATAATTATGATCAGTCATTTCAGGTATATATATAAATCAAAATTGAGAGACATCTTCTGCCCAATGGATTCACCTTATAGCGAACTATTCTGTGCTAAGCAGTCAAGAAAAAGTATTGTCCTCGAGTATCATACTACTCAGACAATGATACAACATGTGAAATGCTGAGAAGTCAACAGAGTCTGGCATCTGTTTGAAAACGTTTTAGTGTCCGACGCTGAAAGTTTAGAGGTGATGGCGACGCAGAAATATTAGCAATCATCATTAATCTCTGAAAGAGATTTTTTGTGAGGTAGAAATATTTGTAGAAAGAATTTTTACGAATTTTTGCATTTTATGTGATTAATAGAAGTAGTAAGTAGAAAACGATGTAGAATTAGTTTGTTTATTATATCTCATCAACATATATACGATACATTTAATTCTATGCTTCGAATTATAAATGACAATTATTGCTTTTGTGCAGCTTAACACTTATAAATTAACACACCTCTTAACACTCAGTATACACCATTTTTCATTGATTAATTTCGGCGAAATCCAACAACCTATTACTGAATAATTTACTACTTTCATGTTAATGGCTAGTTTATCTAGCAGTGCTTTTGCTAGTATTGACAGCAAAGACTGCAAAAACCACCTGTATCCTTGATTAGGGGTAAAGTTTATGCGAAACACTTTCTTGTTCCTTGCTATAACAACAGAAACATACCTACATACAAACATACAAAACGCATTTAAAAACTCATGCTGATCTAAATTAGAATTAGAGACTTTTGATTTCGATTATCTTGACTACTAGTACAAAGCTTTTTCATTATTATTTGCTACAGGGTCAGGTAAAGCATAAAGTGTGCATCTCCTTTGGTTAAAAAAGTATGCAAAGCGTCTTTGTTTCAAGACACATCGTTCACTGGTGATTGCAATGCAAAAATAATGCCATTTTAGTGATTTATTCGGTCCTATGAATATGGTGAAATGATATGTTTGTGCAAATATTTTCATAGAAGAAAAAGTAGCAATATGATAAGTCAGTTTCTTTTGTTAAACAGAAGAGCTCCACTGGATATTAAAACGCTAACTAGTATGAGATTAGACAACTTTAATTTAAAACCATGGTGACGGTTTATAGCAGACACATTTCTCCAAATAGGCTTAGGTGCTTTCGGTTGTTATTATTATTATTATTCCCTTGGGTTCCTAGCGCAACAAAGGGCTTCAACTGCACGTCTCCACTTGGTTCTGTCTTCTGCTGCTTTCGGTTAGTCCACGAATAGTCAAGTATAAAATTTCAAGAAGAATACAATTACCAAGGTCATACCACTAACAGTTACTGGGACAAAGTGGACGACCATTTACTATATCAGCGCATAAAGCTTAACTGAAATAAAGGTACTCAAAGAAGAAATGAACTTGAATCCTGTAGTTGAAAATTTTAATCATAGTGTGAAACTTTCACTAGGTGAACTGAATAAGACAAACACTGAACAAGATTTAGCAAAGTGTGTATTACCAAGAAAGTGTCAAAAGAGGTGAGAAAGTGCTTATCAAAATTAAGAGCTGTAGGTCTGAACCATTTAAATAAAAATAAGGGGATAACAATTAAATTAAATCAGGTAACAGTAATTAAGCATTTGTTACGGACAAATCCCATCATGTAAAAACTGATGAAAAAAGGTATGACTAAAACCTAAGTGTTTGAACGACTCGACCAATAAGCCTTCGGATCACCACACCGATCTTTTTCTACCTGAGCTTTGGAATCGAGAGGCTGATCACTTCACCATTTTACTACAATAATCACGGGTGATCCTCGTATGCAGTGGGAATGAATGATTTACTATTGTCCATCTGTCGTAACACTGGTTTTTCATCGAGTGAAACGATTTATTGGTTAACAGTTGAGTTTCATAGCTAAGCTAAAAGAGTTCTGAGCTGCTAATATGCAGGCCGCTGATTTGAATTCCAGCTAAACCTTGACTTTCATTTCATCTTAAATCACCATTCGCTATATCAATGGTATTCCCCTAAAATAATTCGATACTCGAAACGGTCGCACTGTTACACCAGATTGCTGAAGAAGTTTCATTGATCATACTGTAATAAGTTTGTATGAGGTGATTTGGAAACATATCGATACCGTTATGACCAAGATCAAAACCTTTACATCCGGTGTGGTTGTTGGCAGGTTAAAACCTAAAATGTTACTTCCAGCTATAAAGTAGCGTTAAACATAGTGCATAAGGCAGTTACTAAAAACATTTCAGTTCAATGTGTATTGACATCAATCCACACCGAAAACATTTATTTTTTTTAAATGAATGGCGTCATTTAAAACTTTCAGTCATTACCCGTTGACACGAAATAAATTTTTCTAACGTCTAATATTAATCATAATATCTAGCAAATATATTTTAAGAAGAATATTTCCATACATGGCAGCATGCTTTTGTATTCCTGAATGAGCACAATTTAATAATTTATGATCACGCTTTTTCCCTCGTATTTTCCAAGCTTCATGTTACAAAAACATACTTCCTAAGTATTACTGATGAATTTTATGTAAACAAACAGACACACTTATAATTTTATGTATCTAATATTTCGTTATATGCTATCATGTTAGATGACACTACGGGGTCGGAAACATACGTAACCAAATTTCGTGACTGTAACATTGCCTTCCTTGTGTCAACTCTACTTCCATATGAACCGAATAAAACGGAACAGGTAAGTTATACTGGTTGAATTTTGATGGTTGCGGGTATAACTGTTCACCGTTCAAATTCATTTACAGTTATAGTAGTGAAGGATAATTTCTATGTCCCTCCTTTTCTTTGTAGAGGATGGTACATAAAGTATAACAGATAAAGAAATAATATTCATTTTCCTTGATAAACTCACATTTCAAACATTATTAAGTATAAAACACCGCATACTCTACTCAAGAAATCTTATAGCAAAAGCAATCACTTACTTTGATTCACCAGTAGGGCAATTTATTATCTGGTTCGATGTTATTACTATGATAAGTTGTCTTGGATTTGAATAGTATTATGGGGTTATTTGCCTTTGTAGAGAGTTGTACAAACGTAACTAAATCTATTAGCATTTTCAAATCAAACAGTAAGTGTCTTTCTACAAAAATGCATGTACTTCATCTCATTTTCATTCTTGCCAGCCGCTTAGTGAGGAAAATCTGGCTTTGACACTGCACGGCAGCGTGATCATATAATAAATAGTGTAGGTGTCTTACTGTATTTAGAACTGTTGATAAGTGGGTACTTTTATAAGTTCCACTAGTATATTTTGAAACGGTTACTCCATGGTATCGTTGACCCAGCAGTAGAACACTGTTCAGATAGTATATGATGTACAGAGTATTTAACGATCTGGAATGCTATATTGCAGACATGGGCGGTTTATTTGCTGAACGTGTAACATTTTGAAGTTAGATTGTTGTTTGGATGTGTTATCTTTTTGAATCAAGAGCTGCTGCTTTTTTAGTTTGCTTGATTGTCCTCTAGTTATTAGAGTGTTGGTTTGTCCTTTTCGAGTAATTTGTATTTGAAATCAACATCTTTGGCAGTGTTTATTATCATATTTATAAGAGCACTATGTTTAAAGTGTCTGGCTTATAGGTTTCGGGCTACTGAGCTGTAATATTCCCATATGGTTTGGATAAAAATGTGGGGAA
The DNA here is from genome assembly GCA_944472135.2 of Trichobilharzia regenti. Lineage (NCBI taxonomy): Eukaryota > Metazoa > Platyhelminthes > Trematoda > Strigeidida > Schistosomatidae > Trichobilharzia > Trichobilharzia regenti. Next base: position 86,927,220 of record OX235270.1, on the reverse strand, counting down.
AACCAACTCTAATTTCTTCTCACACTCATAATTGATGGCCACCAATAATGGTCTAAGTGACTATTCAAGTTGACTCATCCTTTTAGATGTGTTCAAACTATTTGAACTTAATGCTTCGACTATATTCATACTGTTTTATTCGAGTAGAAGGCATTTCAGGTTTCGAAAAAATTTCTTGTAACTTGAACAGTTTTTTTTTAAAAACTTCTATATTAATCTGTTAAACTAGATATTTGGGATTCAATAACATTCTTTTTTCTTGGCATTGTAATTCGACCTTTCAATTCATTAAAATGTCAACTTATGTATTAAACTCAAAGTTGCTATTTGATGAAGTCAACTGGCTTCAAGTATTGGATTGTAGGGATTTAGTTGATTGTTTACAGGATTTCATCATGAGCTGACATCGGTCAGAGAACCAATGGAAAATCTGAGAGTACTGTAGAGCTGTTTCGTCCTAGTTTGGAACTCTCCGGTAGTACTCACCTACTGTGGCTCGAACCCAGAACGTTTCATTTAGAAGCCACTGGGACTGGATCCATTGGCTCATGAATTCCAACTTCTTTCAATTCACGATACAGCGTGGCCACTAACCAGTATCACAGGCGAGTACTTGTCCTCATACCTGACCTGCCCAGCACTCCGAGGTTTTCCAATGGTTCTTCAACCGATGTCAGACCATAATTGTCTTCAGTCAGTTTGAAAAAATGCGTTTTTTAACCTTTTTGACTGTAAAGAATATCTGATAGCTCCTAATAAGTAGTTATATTTAACTCATTATTTTGAGCTGAAGGGCAGTTTACTGATGTTTTCCGCATTCATGTTGCTTTCTGTTCATAAAAAGATCTGCAACTGTGATACACTTGTTTTATTCTAACTTTGTGCCTGAATATATTTGCCAATTCAAAAATTTTAAATTTAGAAAAGTATAAATGAGGCATCCAAATGGATTGAAGCATTTGCCTTGTCATCTCAAAAGTAAAGAGAATACTTATGATAGTTCGTTAAATAAATGTCTTTTGGTTGTACTGAAATGGTTGGTATGTCGAAGACTAGGAACTGTAAACTATTTTAGAACACGGTTGTATTGAATAGTGTGAGAAAAATGAAACCAAAATGAAGAATAGGCTTCTTAATGAATCATTCATCTCCTTCAGGAGGTGGGTTGTCGTTTTGAATCAGTTTACGATCACAAGAAAATGTTGACATTCTTCAAACAATGGCTCTTTCAAGGCGAATAAATTAAACTTTTAATCGTAATGTGTAATCTGGAAAAACTTATTTTTGTTTAAGAATATTTTCACTTATTAAGTCTATTTTCTGGGAAACGTTCGAATCAATTTATAGCGGGTAGTGGGCTAACAATGATGAATTTTTCATACGCTTATTTCAGTTACACGAGAAATGAGAATAGATTACGAACTAGTCTGTTTATTAGAAATTAAAAATACCACACTTCCAATGCTGATACAAATGATTATGATTAGATATGTAACGTAGTCTGTTCCGCAGCAAATTTTCATCTGCTATGACAGTTTTTCTTTATTTTCTTCTTTACAAAATACCTTCTGACATGTCGAAAAGTCCTTGAAATATGCCTGAGTAGGCAGTTTGTTTCAAATGCTGTTGGATAATTGAGATCATGGTAAATATAATGTATGGCGTGGGATTCAAAGTATGCTAGCGTCAAAATTTACCAAGCCTCGAAGATCATCTTGCCTAACCAGCATTCTTCTTACTCTGAATTTTATATGTTGTGTGGATGTCGCCTTATTCCCTCCAGAGTTGTTCTTGCCTATAAGTGGCAATCTCGTGCTTTTGTATAATTCACATATCTGATAAACACAGTGGTGCTCTCTATCAAAGCGTTAACCACTCGGTATTCTATTTATTCCCAAGATCTCCTCTCGTCTTCTTAGCAGATATTAATAAAATCCACTGTTATTGTAAATGTCATTTAACAAACGTACACTTAAGTAAGTCTTAAAGATGCATAAAAACCACTATCAGTTAATTTCTTCTTAATACATATAGATTTTTCCGACTAAAATACCGTATCAGACATGATTGTATTGACTCTTTTCACAGCTTATAACGTTTGCGTGCTAAAATTGAAAACAGGCATAATTATTTTTCCAGTTAAAGACATTGAAAGTTTTGAATAGCTTTAGGATTTCATAGAATTATTCATTGTATATAGGTGTAGAAATGAATGGTGTCATTGTGTTTATGATTTCCTTTGATAAAAGAATCAAGGAAATAGAAACAAGGCGTGCATAAATGTAGAGATGAACAAATATGTGAATCAAAGTTTGTATTTTATTCGTCTTAATTCTTATGTTTCTCATGGTGTTTATCTGCAGTTTATAATACAAAAACAATTCTTTTTGTTCAATAATGTTCGCATATCACGACACGGAGGAAAAGTTTAAATTGAGCAAAATGTGTTGAAATTTCCTTTGTAAATTATGTCACATTTTTTGCTGTCTGTTCGCTTCAAATGAATTAATATTTTACCAGCTGTGAACGGAACTCTAACAAATCGCTAACCACAGTCACTGATGTAACATCATTATTGTTGAATAGTTGGGTGACATTTTTATTTACTGGAATGTTGATTTTATAGGAAACCGGCACCAGACACATATCCGTTAAAAGACATCTAGAAATGAATAGCTGCTTGAATTAATTTAGGGATAATGTGTCATTAGTTTTTGATTCAAACAGTGAATTGTAACAGTACAAGTGGTTGTGTGTTCACGTTTTTGCTAGACTCTGGACAGAAACTGTTCGAGATGTCCTATGCCGAATAAAACAGCTGTACAATAATCCTTGTTTTTAAGCGGTTCTTTAACTCTAGGGTGTGATGAAATTCATTTTTTGATGTGTATAGTCATTTCGAAAAATCTCTGACCTTCTCTCACAAGAGTTTGTGTAAACGTAACAAATGGGTTAATTTCTTCGAAATTACACAATAACTAGTGAAAGTGCATTTAAAACAGATACCAGTGTCTGTTAACTTACCAACATTTCCCTACCATTATAATGAAGAGCAAAGAATGAATATGTTTGTACTTAATGATTGTTTCTAGAAAAATATGTTAATTTGTGCTCATATCATTCCTTGACTATGCTGATGCTTCACTGGCTATAAATACAGTGCACCACAAAGAGACCAGTTACTCATATGACTACATATCTATTTGGAACATAATCTACAAGTACTAAAGCTTTGATTCAGCCTAACACCTAAAGGTGTATGTCCAAGAGAGTATTACACCTATCTGCGATTGCATGGAGTGAAGCTCATCAGTTACTTGATAATCTAATGGAGATCACTGATAAAATTTGATTACAAGCTCTTCAGCTCTCCAAAATTTTCTTTAATACAACCAGCAATTGTTGCATGGAAGTCCACTATCCATCCATTGGGAGCTAATTACCTAGACATATGATTTTCTGCTTAACAGCTTTACATATCCAATAACTAATAATTTCCCAAGTCTGAATGAAAAGTTTGAAAAAAGGCATAAATGGTATTTCTATCCTTTTAATTCATATTTGTGTACTTCTCCTACTGCATCTTATATTTTACCTAATTGAACAGTTTTTATTTTCTTTTAGCTTCCCAGGAAACGTCATATTGGCAATTCATCTGTCACATTTATATTTGCAGAGGAAGGTGCTATGCCATTTCAACCGGATACTATAATTTCCGGATTTCAGAAAGTGTTCATAATAGTTAGGCATGTTCGTTTAGAAAACAATAAATTCGCCTATCGGTAAGTACTAATGCAAAAGTATGAGAATTCTTCTAGTTTTTCGAAGTGATAATGTAAAGCGACGGAGAATGTCGTCGAATAGGATTACTTTGTGTAGGTTTCCTACTAGTATTGGTAACGGCTTGACGTTTATGAAATGCTTGAAATTTTATTACTATCAGAAATTCGGAATAGATAAAAATAACACTTCTGTAAGGCAATGAAATAAATTGATTAGCTGAAGCTACAAGATTTTGACATAAATCTATCCAGAGGTGTAACTTCTTTCGACAGCATCCTCAAGAATATAAGTTTATAAGTTTTAGCTCCATTTAATACTACCATTCTTAATTCTTCAGTAAATAAAGTAAGAGAAATGAATTCCCTATTTTACCACGTAATACGCCATTCAAACTGCCCTAGTTTCTGTAATGAAAACACTGATTTTTATGTGATCTTTTTCGCTATGTGGAAGAGGCAGTGGAATAATTCATGATAAGAGTATGGAAATATTGTATATTAGGATTGAGCGATTATCAACTTCTTTCACTTCAAACAGTAAATTTCCATCAGTCATTCCCAGTCGTTGCGCAAGTGACAGTGCAGTTTTCTCTGGTCTGGATGTGATCACGACTACTCAGATGCAGACTTGCTTTAGATTATTCCACACTTTGGCCATTTCGTTAGGTCCTGAAATCTTTATTTATAAACGATTTTTTAAGCTTGGTTTTGTTCCACAACTCCGTATATGAAAGTGTAGGCCTGAAATGAGTATTTTATAAAAATTTTTTTCCTTCACGTTCCCAGTGGAACATAGGGCTCCAAGCTATAGGCTTGAAGATTCCGTAGCAGTGTTGATTTTTTTCAGGATGGGGTTGCTAGCCTCATGCCCAACCTTTCCTCCTTACCAGTTTCTCTACTGGCTTAGAGAGGTAAAGGTGTGCGCCGGCCGGGGCTCGAACCCCGGACCATGTGCATGGTCAGCGAGCGTCTTAACCGCTGTGTCACCGACGCCCTCCATTTTATAAATTAACATTCTGAAACTACTGCATTACTTCTTCTACAATTATTCTTGCACTCACCATTATTATCATATTTATTGCTTGTATCTCATCATCCACAAAATCAATCATTTTGTACTAGAATGCAAACAACAACATATTAATTTCGTTAAGTACTATGAGTTCTTTGTTTAGATTTATGAAGTATTAACCAAGTACTATGTGATTTGTTGTAAGCTGAAGTTATTTCCAACTTCGTTTCATGTGTAATACATAACTAGGCGCAATTTTCATTCCACCACCCATCTTATAAATAATTATTTGAAAAGCATTCTGCCTATCTTGTTCTACGTGAGCCTCAATGATGAACTGCTTTTACTGCTAATAATAAAAGATAAATAAATCGAACATTTCTTTATAAAGTAATTTTTCAATGGATCACAAGCTTCCCATATAACAAGGAATTTGATTGGAGCTTCGACAACAGTTGCAGACTTTCGCATATATGGGGCGAAAACTAACAAGTTAATAGGAAAGGTAAATAAAGTAAGAATTCAAGGGAACATAGACAAAACAGTAAAACTGCAACCAGCCACCGGTGTCAATCTAAAGAACGTCACCACTTTCAGTTACCCAGGCAGCATCGTTCCAAATTAAGACGGTAACACAAATGAGAATGACAAAGGTAGGATTAAAAAAGCGAGATAAACCTTTATTACGTTGAAATCAGTATGGAGATTTACTGTACTCCGTATAAGGAATAAGAGCTGATTCGTCAATGCTAGTATCAAAAAGTCATTGCTTCTGTATGCTTCGAAAACTTGACGTATATGTCGGTTAAATCACTTCCAACAAACTGCTTCACAAACTGTCATCAATAGCTGTTTTTGATAGACACCGGAGACGACCAAACAACAACCTATCTCCCAACAAATATGCAGAATTAAATTGAAATGTATCGGACATAAAATTAAGAGAGTGTGAGTACGAATAAACACTAAGTGGAACCCGAATAGGAGATGAAAAGGTGGACTTGAGTTTGAGGGTCAAACTGAGGAGATGAAACCTGATGGACGATCATGAAGACAGCTGAAAACAGTTGCACGTAACAGGATGAAATGGTGATGTGTGTTTGACTAGGAAACCAGAGGAATAATAATAGACAAATGAAGATTATCTTTTCTTATATCGAATACAATGAAATTTTAAAAATTACCAGCATCATAAATTATACAGGTAAACGATCACAAAAAAATCATATGATACCACATTAAAAAGGTGAATCAAAACTTCATATAGTCTTATGCCAATGCAAACTTTAACACACAGATTAATGAACAAAAGTAATCCTTTCCGACAAATTTTTCTACAAATCCTACAATTATACAGTCATGTTAGGTAAACAGCGGGTTTGCGTATATTAACTATATGTGGGTTGGCTATAACGACGAATCATTACATCAAGTAAAAAAAAATTATTTAATTGTGTTTAAATCCAAATGGCTTTGGAACTCACTTCAAAAGAAATATCATATCTGCTGTGAAACTATGCTGTCGAAATGAATTATTTTATTGCTTTAATTCTAAATTGGCGTAGTATAGCCTATGGTAAGGTCAATAAGAATATTTGATTGTGACAATAGCCTATAACTAAATTGTATTCAGTCAGTTTATGACCTTCATGTAAACAGAGGTTAGTAAAAGGTTACATTAGAACGAAAGTGTGTGGATAAAGTTATAAAGATATCGATAGTAAGCGAAATAATATTTCTGATTTCATTGTAAGTGTACATGGGCATAAATTTAAATAAGTGAGATAAAATTACTTAAGACAGTAATGACTAAGAAGAAAAATACATAAGCTACTGAAATTCAAAATTTGATTGCATTACTCGTAGGCACTTGATTCCAAAGACTGAGAAGGTAATGATACACAGAGGTTACATATGTTAATATTACTGTGTAACACTGTGTGGTTTATCAAAAATAAAATCTTATCTATAATGGAGTTATACTCTACCACTGTGCCCCAGTTTTATACTTTTTTCTGGTTGTCTAATTCTGACTTTTCTGTCTGATTGCCGTCACTTGTGATATTTGTGACCTTCAAAGTCTAGGTGGTTTGGTAAGTTGTTAGGGATATGGTGATTGATGAAGAATAAATTGGACTACTTTACTACTGGACTTGGAGAAAACATAATTTGTAATTTCCCTACCGAAAGCTTTCTCTAGACAAATTTCCATAGCTTTGGAGCAGTTTCCTAGTTAAACTTCACTTAAATGTAAAATATTGTTTTAGTAGCAGTTTGTAAACCTGTTAAATTAACCGCTTGAATATGTACCAAACCATGCAGGTTGAAAGGAATAATATCGAAAGAAGTATTTTGTCAAAAGATGTGCAACTGAACTATGCTGAAATGTCCATTAAAAAAAATTCGCATCTGTAACACTGGAAACTGATAAAAATTTTTTAAAAATTACAAAATTATTCTGAGGAAAACGATATCAGCAAGACAGCTTAATAATTGCACTTATGCTGATCTGAAGTATACATTAAACATTACTGTGTATGTAGTTCCTAAAAATATCTCGATTTCTATCACTAAATAAAAGAATGGCTTAGATGTACGGGTCTATATTTTCCAGGATTAAACTGCTTTCATTGGTTGGAACTTTATAAAATGTATCTAATGTAGGTTAGATGTTTTACCCGCAACCCTTCCGCACTCCTATCACCCAACTGTATTATTATATTATTATTACTATTCCCTTGCGTTCCGAGTGGAACGTAGGGCTTCAACAATACATCTCCACTTTGTCTTATCTTCTGCCGTCCTCTTATACTTGGACCATGGTTGCCCACAATCTCTCATCTCCTCATCACACGATCTCCTCCATGTCACCCTATGACGACCTACTCGTTGCTTCCTATTTGAATTCCACTGGCGCGCGATGTCATTCAGCGGCCTCCTCAATGAATGCCCGATCCATCTCCACTTTCTCCAACATATTTGTTGAGCGATCGGTGGTCGGTTTGTTGGTTTGTTCCCATAGTTTATTGTTGCCTATTCTTCCTGACCATTTGATCTTCAGCATGTAGCGAAGGCAGGTGTTGATGAAAGTCTGCAACAGGCTGTTAGAAGTCTTTTTCGTGACACGCCAAGTTTCTGATCCGTATAGAAGAACCGACTGACTTCACAATGGTGTTGAAAATGCGAATCTTGTTCCTTATGCTGTGGAGTGCAGAAGCTTTCCAAACTGATTTCAGGTTGATGAAGGCGCATCTTGCTTGTCTTTCCGATTCTGACTGGCTTTGACATCTTTGTCCGTGTCAGTTGCCTGTAGTTGAAACGATGCTTCCCAGATAATTGAAGGAGGCAGTCTCTGTTAAATCTCTCCGGTTGGTCTTGACAGGTGCTGGTTGTTGTTGTTGCTGTTGTGGGGTGGCTATCTTCATCACCTCCATCTTCTCTATGTTCACCTGCAGTCCTGTCTTCGCTGTCAGCCTCTTCAGACAGTTTGTTGATTTTCGCTTGCAAGTCTCCGAGTTTTTGTGACATTAGACATTTGGCATCTGTGAAATCCAGATCTTCCAGAATCTTATTATCGGTCGTCTATCGTATTCCTGACTCCACACTCCCAAGCACAGTCTGACTCATAACCCAGTACACTACAGTTAAGAATACCATCGGCGATAATAAACAGTCAGCTTGTCTTACTCCTGTATTCACTGTAAAGGCTTCAGTCAGTTTCCCATTGTGGATCACCTCGCACTTTCCACTGTCACATAGCCAGCTGCTGAATCAGGCTGATAAAGACCTGGGCACTGTATGCCTTGAAGTAGTTTCTAAATTACTTCTCGGCCAACGCTGTTTGTCGATGACCTTTTCGAAGTCGATGAAGTTGACGTAGAAGTTTGACTGCCATTCTATGCTGTGCTCGATGATAATGTGTGGAGTTGCGATTTGATTAGCACATGATTTGCCTTTCCCAAACTCAGCTTGTTCCGAGCTGGTGGAGTTCTCCATCCAACGCATCTTTTACTTAGCGTGAACAAGAGCATTATTCCACACCAGTTCTTGCACAGGCCGAACTAAGTCGCCTTTCTTTGGCAGCTTGACGATGTATGCAGTGCTTCTTCCAATCAATAGGCACCTTTCCTCCTTTCCTAACTCCTTGCAGTAATGGAATGAGAACATCTATCGTAATCTCTGGGTCCGTCTTCAATGCTTCGGGAGGAATTCTGTCTCGTCCTGCTGCCTTCTCTGTCGGACTTTAGTAGCTTGATCGCATTCATGATTTCTTCTTTCGTTGGAGGATTGGTGTCCACTGTCAGGTAGTTGTGTGTGTGCTGCTGGTGGTGGTATTTCTGGGCGAGTTACCGGTGGTGGTCGATTCAAGAGTCCTTTGAAGTGATAGGTCCATTGTTTGATTTGTTTCTCCTCCTTGGTGATCAGGTTCCTTTGAGCATCTTTTATTGGTTTCGTCATCTGGGTTGATATCTTCCCGGATAGAGACTTGGTTATCTGATATAGTGTCCTGATGTCTTGTTTGCCTGCGCAATGCCTGTTCTGCTTCAGTTGCCAGCCAGTGTGTCGTAAAATTGTCGTTTGTCTATTCTTGCACTCTTCACATCTTTCTTGATTTATTTCAGTGTACATTTCTGTGAACTCAGCTTCTCCTTCCGTTGCCTATCTTTGTATTAAGTCACCTCTTTCACCATCCTCCTCTCCTCTCCTCGATTAGCTTCCAGGTAGGTGTCCATTGAGAACCATTACTTGTCTTGTCTCTTCTTTCTTCCTAGAACAGTTGTACGCTTTTCCTTTCCTCCAGAGAGTTAGTTCCATTGTTCTCCCACACAGGTTTTCTCAGTGAAACAACGAAGTGTCTCCGACTTTGATCTGATCTGTAGTGAAAGTATCCCTTGTAATTTTGTCCTTCAGTTTCTGAGTGTTGAACTTGAATTGTGGTCTGTCCACAGGTGTTTTCATGGACTTCAGCTTCACCTTCGAGGTTCTTTGAACTAGGTGATAGTCTGAGCCCACATCTGCTCCCCTTCTCGACTTTGTGTCCAGCAGACTGGCTGCGTCTCTTCTTCCTTGAGCAAATTTGAGATGAAATTTATGTGGTCTGTGGAATGTCCTTCAGGTGAAATTCATGTTGCTTTGTGTTTGTACACGCTACCTCCAACCACCAAATCGTTGAAAGAACAGAAGTCTGTGAATTATTCTGCGTTCTCAGTCACTTCTCCATGAATAGTTTTCTTCCTGTATTATCTACTCCCATTTACGCTTGCATTCATATCGCCCATAAGAATTCTGATGTCTTTATTCGCGATGTTGTCCATTACTATTTGCAGTTGTCTATAAAAGTCCTCCTTCTTTTCTTATTCCGCGTTGCTTGTAGCATTGTAAGTAGCATTGAATAATTGTTACCTTCCTTCCTTTGGAGTTCAATCTTGCTGTCACAATCCTGGTTGGGATTGGTTCTCAGTACTTTAGGGCTTTGGTTGCCACTAGTGACATCATGATAGCCACTCAGTACCTCAGTGTGTTCGTGATTGTCGTCTGGGTGACCGGAGTAGATCACTGACTCCCCTGTTGACAATGTTGTCAATCTACATCCATTCCATCTGTTCTCGCAGATACCCAGCACTTCTAGGCCACATCTTCGAATTTCTTCGGCTACTTGGGCAGCCTTCTCAACCATTCTCGTAGATTGTACGGACATTCCACGTCCCCATTCTCATTCTTGCTTTCATTGAGAGAGGACACACGGGCTGACTGGCTTCCAGGAGGCTTTCACTAACCTGCTGTGTCATTTCGCCTGTCCGATTCCATTTTTTTTTTTGAAGTTTTTGTATTTTCAATTTATTTTCTGTGTGTAGAAGCTTCTATAGTGGCTTGAAAGATTTAGCGGAGTGGGGTTGCTAGTCCCACACCCAACCCTACCTCTTTACCCGGGCTAGGGACTGGCTAGAAAACTAGCGAGCTACTTAACTAGGCGAGGTTCATTAACTGTAGGTAATCAGAATATTCGGGAGAAGTTTTCAGTTAAAACATTCTCAAGTTAGGATTTCGCGGAAATTTTATAGCTTATCAATTCTTAATTACGATCCGTTCAAGCACAGTGTGGATTTTACGCCAATGAATAGGAAAAGTTTACGATTCTAACGAATTCCTTGACTTACTGGTACCTGTTATATTCCCTGAATAAATATTCACTTGATTGTGTTATGACTTGCATGTTTTTCGTTCATCATCAGATAGTTTTTCACCTAGATTGTATTTTAAGACTGATTAATGTAAAAGATTACCGCTCTTACTTTTCCCATTGTTTAATTTGTTTTTACGATAGGGTGGCAGTATGCCGGGAAAAGAATGTACCTCCGTTTGGGCCAATCATTTCCAGTGATTATTTATTTGAACATCATACTTCTTTTGCTAATTTATTACTAACTAAAGGTGAGTGGAATACACAATTTGTATTATTGTATTATTAGGCTAACTTAGAATTTATTTATAGAATTACTTTTTGACTCTTGTTTAGTTTATTACTTGTGATATTTTTGGATATTTTTTATGTAATTTCCTTTTTACCCGTTTTTCAAACTACAGTGATTTATGTAGTTTATGCAGCCGTAGGCATACCGCTTGAATACTATGAAGTAGTTTGATTCTATGCTATTCTACTCAGATATTAAAGAAATCTATAAAAACACCAAAGATTATTTCAGGTAGTGTATGAGAACAATAAAATTTACAACAGAATAGTATTGCTGGAGCTCGTAAGTCCAGCTTTTGGGAGTACTAGATAATAATAATTATTATTGTTCCCTTGGGTTCCTAGTGGAACATAGGGCTTCAACTGCACGTCTCCACTTGCTTCTGTCTTCTTCTGTACTTTTCACCTGCATCCATGTTAGTCCATTCTGTTCCAACTCCTCTTCACATGATCTCCTCCATGTCACCCTTGGAATATCATTGGTGATAATAAGCCAGCACCCTTTTCTGACTCCTGTGTTCACTCCAAACGCCTCGCTGAGTTTTCAGTTGTGGATGACTTGATATGTACCGTTGTCGTACAGCTGTTGAATAAGGTTGATGAATATTTGGGGTACGCCATAGTACTCGAGTAATTTCCAAATTACTTCACGATCAACGCTGTCGAAGGCCTTCTCAAAGTCTATAAAGTTGAGATAGAGGTTTGATCGCCATTCCATGCTTTGTTCTGTGATGATGATGCGTAGAGTTGCAATTTGGTCAGAACATGATTCGCCTGACTTTCCTGAATCCAGCTTGTTCTGGTCGGAGTTCTGTCTCCAGTGTGTCCTTTAATCTCTCCAGGATGATGCGACTCAGGATTTTACTTGGCGTCGACAGGAGCATGATTACTCGCTCTTCTTTGGTAGTTTCACGAGGAAACCTTTCCTCCAGTCAGTAGGCACCTCTCCCTCCTTCCAGACCTTTTGCAATAATGGGGTCAGCATATCTGCTGTCGTCTCTTGGTCCGCTTTCAGTGCTTCAGGGGGTATTCCATCTGGTCCAGCTGCTTTTCCAGCTTTCAGAAGCTTGATTGCATTCAAGACTTCAGCTTTCGTTGGAGGGCTGGTGTCAACTTTCAGTTGTAGTACTAGATAATGCTTATTGAGAATTCTCATTTTTTAAAATACTTCTAGGCATTTCATTACCAACATCGAGATTTCACAGTTTATTATAGAAATACGGAACTGTTACCAGTTATAATACTTTATAACCACTTTATCTCTTTCAGTATCTTCTATTGTCTGCATCAACACACAATGTCAGTACAAACGATCCGCCTCAGTTCTTCAGAAGGGACTTGACTTTTTGAAGTACCATAGCATAATGAATAATTAATAGCTGCGAATTCATTAGTGTTCATTAAGTTTTCCGATTGGTTTAGAAGAAAACACACTGACACAATAAATAATTAATCTGCTGAGTTATTAATTGAGGATTGGTATACTCAACTTAGGATGACCCAGAAGCTTTGCTAATCGCTGTCATATGAAATATGCAAGCATAAGAGATACACTTTTTCTTGAATTGTGCTGTATGTGGATCATATAAATTTCTGATAATGTTTCACCTTTTATACACCTTTACTTTAGAGCACGTTTCATAAATAATGTCAAGCTAGCAGAAAAGAATGATGTGACTGGAATCATTGGAAGGTTAAGCATCCCTGTACTGGCCCATTCACTTTTACACACTGTATCGGTAATAATTTAGATCTAATAAGATATTTTAACAGTATATTAAATAGCGCATAGTTAGACGGACAAGAAATCTGTTCGGTAAAATTCTACAAGACATTGGAAACACTGTCAGGTTACTGTACCAAACACAACAATCGCTTTAACTTTAAAATAATTAATTTGGATAATTTGTTCAGACAATGGTGGAGAAGTGATTTTTTGAGGTGGTTTGAATTCACAAAATTAAGAGTTACAACACCACTGAAAACTGAAAGATACTCAGTAGCTACTTTGTACTGATTTAAAATTTCCTAAGAATCAACGCAAACAGTTCAGTATTACTTAACCACTGGATGACAGGTACTCTTTCGAGTGGGTTAACATTTAGTAACTGTATTTTATTTCACTTTTTACACTATCTGATTCGTATTAGTGTATCAGAAATCACAAGGACGATTCCGTCTAACTTATGTAAATATTTGACAATTCTTGAATAAAACATTTATCAGCATTTTTAGTACTCGGCTTCTACTCGACAGCCTGAAGCACGATATCAACAGACAGTCTCCTCAGAGTACATCATTTTTAACGTCGCTTATCTTTACACATCACAGAAGAATAGATATATGTTTAAAAGATAACCTTCTCGCTCACAATCGCCGAGCAAGCACACAGTTCAATGGATTCAGCCTTCAATGTTCAGCCACCTGGTTCTGATGTTAAAGTCTGAATCATCCTGGTTACCTGGAAATTCGGTTCCAACCAACTCAATTGCAGTTATCTTTTAACTGTATTTTAATTCTCTCTTTATGGTTACAGAGAAGTTACTTAGAATACTGAATCAATAAAATTTTGCTGGTGACATGAAATTCTATACTCAGTCATCATACTCACTACTACAACAATACCTAAGTAAACTATTTTTTTCATACTAAAATGTTTCTTCAAAATCAACCAGAATTGTGAAGTGATACTGAAGGAAATATATCAATCCAAATTACTGTGATATAGTCAATTGCCTTACAAGTCATAAAATACTCATTGACAAGTTAAAGCATGCACAAACTAATATGACTCACCAGCAAGTGTAATTAGCCTTTACACCTTTCATTTTGTGTTCCATTAGCGTGTAAAACATTTTTACATTGTTTCTGCAGGATACTATATAGTGTTGCTTTGTTTCAAACATTACATTTGTATTAGATAAATTATACTAATTACAATTTTATTATTACTAAGGCCGTCTAAATAATTATGGGTATGCTATGCTTTATGAATTACAAGGTGTATACCATCAATGGTTTTAGTAGAAAACTAGTCTAACCATCACTGATGTAATATTGTAGTAATGTGACTGAAAGAGAATTTGTTAATGGTAAATTCATTGTTCTGCCAGAAGTAAATTTAAGTGTTGTAATAAAATTAATTAACGCATAATTAATGTTTATTGTTTTGATCACACTTTAGTATTCAGAAAGAATACCAAAAGTTAAAGTGTTAAGAATTCATGGTACCAAAAAATGTGTACTATTTTTCCGTTTGATTACTTTTATAAAAGCTGTTGTGTTAAGTCATTGAATTCTTTACATTTTTAACCTGATTAAATAACGCCTATGTTTTTCCATGGAACTGATTGACTGGTAACTCTGCAGCTGTAAGTGTGACCTTTATTACGTTTATGTCCCAGCGTTTAAGAAGTTTTCTGTCATAATATTCTTTTAAAACTCCTACTATTTATATATTTTATGTTTACTCTACCACGTAGAAAATGGCACTTAATATAACTGGTGAACGTAAATTCTTCAGAAAACTGCTTAGGAAAGTAATGATTACTTTTCATGTCTCTTTTCTAACAAATTTGGTTAGGACATATGAATGAGCACAAATAGGTAGGCTTGACGACCGCTGTATATTATGAATATAATGCGATATTCATTCTGGTTTTTAAAATTAACCACTGGGTGATCACTAAGCGAAATTCTTTTAAAATATCCTACAGTTACAGAGAGCAAAACAGGTAGCTTATTGAAAATTAGACAGATTTACATCAAAAAAGCGAATCGGTTGCCCAAATCTTATTCTAATCTGTACATTTAACTAATAACTATTTAGAAATAGGCCCAAAAATGCCCAGAAACAGAGATATGAAGTTACAAAAGCGGACTGTGTTACCGAAAAACGGGAATTCGTCCGCGGTTTTTTTTTCAAAACGTCAGTCCGAAAGACTAAAATACCCCTTATGTTGAGCTAATAAATGAACAGAATAGTTTTAAGATGGTTACAACACATTAAGTACGGCGAGATGAAAATGAAACTGATTTATTTTCCTTCTGACAAATTGAAGTTATTAGAATAAAATGCTATGTTACAAAAGGTCAACAATTATGGTTCAGAAAGAACTGATGAAATATAATGACTTTATTTTATCCTCTTCTTCTTTTTACTTTGTGCAAGTTCAAGAGGTTTGAATTCAAAAGCTAACTGTTGAAAAATTCGTTATTAGAAGTAGTTAGTTTAAGTTATGCTATCAATCCCATTGACTTAACGTCATTCTATAGGGTTGACAAAGGTATTTTATCGTTATCTATACATTATTTGGTTAATTTGAAACTTACCATGTTGTTAAAGGCAGGAGGTAAAGAAGCCTAATTCACAGTAGGTTTTATTCCTCAGTTATTCTGTGACAAACCTAATGTCACGTTAGAAATTATATTTGCAAGGAAATTTCCCGACTATCTTGAATTTAGTCTTTTTATACAAAGAATGTAGTCGACAGCGTGTAAATTCGTCATTTAGTATCAAAAAGAATATTCAGATGTTCAGCTTTCTTCATTACTTTCGGTGTCCTTTAACATTCATTTGAATAACTGCGCTATACTATGCCGCGTAATTTATTACTGTGTCGTCATTGAAATCAACACCCTGCACAGTTTCATTCTGGCTGGGGTAGGAGAAAATGAGATGTACATACAGTAAACACTATCTCCAGTAATTAGATAGTTAACTCTGATGTCTCTTTTCATTGATGTACACAAATTGTTTTCATCTCCTACGCCACTTTAAAAAGTTTCCTCTCACTTAGAAAAAGTAATTTTACATCGCAAGGTGAAGATAATGAGCTCACTTGCAAAAGATTAAATTTTTCAATTATTCTGTTCACATCAATGGAACACTAGTGTTTTTCTTTTCTTTAAATTCGATTAGCTAAACAACATTTTGGGTAGTATTATCAAGTAATGCTTCGTAGAAATTTGATTTGTTTCAAGTTTGACCAGGGATTAATATTAGTTAGTGATTTTCTAACTAATATCAGTCCTTGTTCAAAATCGAAATTATCAGTAATAACTGGAGCTGCATAAATAGACACTCCTTCGTTTATTTAAAATGAAATATCATGTAGTTTTTCTGAAGTGTTTTTATTACCGGCAAATTGTAAAAAGAACTGTAGGTAGCGACTTAGGTCGAAATAACAGGAATGTGAATAGATCGTTGAAAGAATACTTTATCACAAACTAAGAACAGCTTACATACTGTTCTATCACTAAAAGTGTAACTCGAAAAGGATACCTAACCAAAATGCTCAATAAATCCATTTTTACGTTGATATCTCTGTTCCATTTTGTGTACTATGTGAACAGTTGTATATTTTAAGATGATCAACCAAGATGAGATCAAGTGCACTTATTATTATTATTGTTATTCACTGGGCTTCATCAGCACATCACAATTTCGCTGCATTCTCTGCAGTTACCTTCGGCTGTCTCCAAAGTTACTCATAAACCTTGATTTTCTCTTAAAGCGATCTCTTCCATGTCACCATCAAACTCATGCCCAACTCACTGTTTCCAATTCGAGCTCCACTCATGTGCCTGGAACGTCATGTCTCTCAACAATCTCCTCAGCTTGTTTCTAGTCCATCTCAATTTACTTCGGCATATTTGCTTGGCTACAGATTCTTGTTTGGTTCGTTTTGAGAGTTCCTTGTTGTTTATTCTTGCTAGTCAGTAATCTGACTTTCAGTAGCTATTGAAAACAGCTGTTTATGACAAAGCTGAAATCAGAGAGTTCTTCAAACAAACTTTCAGCAATCGATTGTTGTCATATTGTCGTCATGGAATATTATACATAGATCCGTCCATTATGCTTTTCCGACTAGTTCCGCTGCTTACCTGTGAAATTATAATCAAGTGCTATCCTAGCTGAACTCCTATTAACACAAAAATAGGTGACTTCTTTCACTCTATTATGTTTCATGAGTACGTGGAGATTATGAGAAGCGGTAGACGAGTACTTGAACCATAGACCCATTCAAGTGGGTGCTACACGAATATTTTTTCATGGGAAAACAGTCACTTAGTGATTCTCTTACTCTTGAACACAATACGATTTTTTCACTAGTCAACATATGATGGCCGTTTGGTCAGACACTTATTGGTTCGAGTATGAAGTTATCAGTGTGGTTGTCTGACTTCAGTGACTATTACGAAACTACCTGGGAATTTTTATGACTTGTTAGAGAAGAGCCGAAGATTAAGTGTGTGAGAAATGTACCTTTGTAGTGTGACTCTGACAACCTAAGCGCCTTTAGACCTTCCTGGTTGTCTTCACGCCTTTTACATTTATTCGGGATCCGAATTCTCGTAACACAAGGGAGCATATTTTAAACAAGGCTAGCCCATAGGGTTTGGTGTAACATCACATGAAGCAGAATGGTTTTTTATAAATTTTGTCCACAAGGATAGTGTTGCCGATGCAAGCTGTCCAAGAACTCAGTTACAAAGGTCAACCTTCTATAGTTCTTCCTCTTTAGAACACGAATACAATATGGCACTAAGTCTTAAGCAACTCATCTTGCAGTGATAGATTCATCATCTCTTACCTTACGTGTGTTTTGCCAGTGATTAGACCTGCATAGATACTTTTTTCACAGTCTATAACTAGTTGAATCCTTGTGATACGCAATCTCTACTGTTATGTAAAGGTTGTAACTGTTGTCCGAGTCTTAATATCACTGTAGATATTCTCTTCAGTATTGCTTCATGTAGAAGTCTCTTTTTCTACGGTATGCAGTAACAGATAACAAACACAGAAACGCTAACCTTCCTAAGTAGTTTGCAGTCATTAGTTAGTGTGTTCCTTATGTTGTGTTCCCCAACCACAGATATTTCAGAAGTGGTTTGTTTTACTTCACACATGTAATGTCATCTTATTGTTAAACACAGTCGTTCCCAAAATCCCCTAATAAGCCTAAAAACGACAAATTATTTTAATAGAATATTTGAATTATTTTGCTTTTAATGACCCACAGGGAATTAGTATAACATTTCCTGTTGCTGACTTCTCACAGAACTGATACACGTGTCCACTAACACGTCAGCAGATTGACTGTGTAAAGATAAACTGATAAAAGCTGTATGATGTTTTTCATTTGATGACTACTGTTTAATGAATAATAAACGTTAAGTCTGAAATGCAGAGGTTGAATGTAATATATAACCAGAAATTCATATCCTGCAAAAATCCTTCTAATATGTGGAAACTATTTAAGGAAATCACTGGTGGTAAGCAGATAAACAATATTCCATATTCTTTTGATGTATGTACTCTTAACAAATCTTTTATTTACTCTCCCTCAAATGCCATGCTTCCCAGCATCACTTGTGTTAATAATAGCCCCTTTCCAGGTTTTAACACAAATGATGTTCAAAAGTGCCTCAAGTCTCTAAACCCTTCCCAGAGCTTAGGTCCCGATTATGTACCTAGTATTATTTTTAAAAAATGTTCTGATATTCTGTGTCACCCTCTTACTGATCTATTTAACAAATCTTTTTCCGATAATATTGTGCCTGCCGTTTGGAAGGACATTAAAGTTGTACCCATAGCATGTGTCAAATTTAGACCCATTGCTATTACCTCTCCTTTTTTGAAAACTATGGAGAAATTACTTTTACTTAGTCTTGTACCTTCGCTTAAATCCTTTAATGACCCTAAACAATTTGCCTATAAGCACAGTAGAAGCACTTTAGATGCAGCTGCCGTCTTATATCATAACATTGCTTCCAGTCTAGACAAGGGGGCTAAATTTGTTCGTTGCGCCTTCCTAGACTATACATCTGCTTTCGACTCGGTCCCTAGGGACATCTTATTAAATAAACTTGCTGCTAGTCAAACAGAATGTTGGGCTGTTAACTGGTTGCATTCCTATTTCTCAGATAGAAAGCAGTACACCGTATATAAAGGGAAGTCTTCCACTTCATTGCCTACTGAAGCTGGTGTCCCTCAAGGTGCTGTTCTTTCTCCTTTTCTTTTTTCTTCTTGCATGACTTGCCTCACTCTGATGAAATAAACTTTGTGAAGTACGCTGATGATTTAACGGTTTCAATGGCTGTTAACTCCCAGCTAGATTGTACTAAAATAAATAGCTTTCTATCGGAAGTCAGCAAATGGTCTGAGTCTAACGGTCTTAAACTGAATCCTTCTAAGTGTCAAACTGTTGATTTCAGCTTAAGATGTAAACGACAGTTAAAAGAAGTCATCGATTCTCATGACAGTTGTAAAATTGACGACAATGATATAGGAATCAAATCAGAAATTAAGTATCTTGGACTCATTCTCTCTTCTGATCTCTCCTGGTCTTCCCATGTCTTAGCAATCTCCAGTAAAATATTCCGCCTGACATTTTACATTAAGAAGTTAAGACACTCGGGTATAACTCAACCCCTCCTCTTACAGTTCATAAACTCTTGCATCCTACCTATTCTTCTTTATTGTTCACCCTTATTCTTTCCTGGTTTGCTTAAAAAAGACTATGTCACAATTCGTAGAATACTGAAGACTGTCAGTAGGGTGAGTGGTGTCCCAGTGGACCACATAGTTAACGTCGTTGTCGATAGGCACTTGACTTCGTGCAATAAATTTGCTAAAGGGATTTTGTCTGACTTGGAGCATCCGCTTTACCCTCAGCTTTCACCTTGCATCTCCTCAGGTAGAACAAGGAGTAACTTCAGAAAACTGTATGCTCGCACGTCTAAGTATAAAAATTCTATGATACCATACTTGGCACGTATTTTATGTGATGAAAATAGTGTCAGGCAAGAATTAACTAACCTTCTTTCATCTAGTAAATAAACAATTTCCTCCATCCATCCTTATATACCTTCAAGTTTTACTTTTATTATTTTTATTATATTTATGGTCCTGTTACTTTGTTTTACTCTCATAATTGCAAACACCAACTTATCTCCATGACGGCTGTAATCTTTGTTTTCCCCTCACCATATCATGTAAAGGGAACATTATATTCAATATTTTTAAACATGTTAGGATTTCTATACCACATTGCCAATACTGTGTGACACAAGCCAACGGCAATTTTCACTTGTATTCTTATTATTATTACCCTAGCTGTTATCATTATTATTATTATTTCCATTTTATATGCTGCATGTTTTTGACACTACCTCTATTGTAAATGTGGAAAATTTTCTGTGTGATTAATTTTATTTATAATTTGAGGAAATTAGATGCAATATTGTGATTAATGCTGAAAATTCCATTCTGTATCACAAGTACTGTTTTTGGAATAAAGTAAATCATTATTATTATTTATTCATAATCTACTTATCAACTCGTATTATATGATTGGTTACATTACCATATTATCAACTGAAATTATGCTTATCCAACGTTACTATTGATTAACATCTGCATACTCCTGCAGTCAGGATATTTCCTTTTAGCTTATAGTATCTAATGATAGTAAAGTTAATTAGCTAAGCATTCACAAATAATAAAACCATGAGTAAATATCATCCAGTTTATGTATTTCCTTGAGCATAGTCAAAGTTTCGCCCTAGAGAAATAGTTTGGCTTTGATGTGAGACTAGTTAGACATAGCTTATTCAAATGCCATTTACTTTTCGTCTTCATGATAATCATTAATTAATATTTGCCAGCCGACTGCATATCCTGAAATCAAACAATTTCTAACTGTCGACGTGATGTTTTGAAAATATATACCAACCTGAGTATGAGTGATAATTTTAAAACACTGAACTTGTTAAGTACCACTAGATAGTGTGCTAGATCTTGGATGTGCATTAACTTATTTATTTATTTTATTTGTAGAATGATCACTTATTGTTACTTTCACCTTTAAGGTTGTGATTAGTTTCTCCAGTTATTTCGTATTAAAACCACAGTCAATTTTCGATCTTATTAACAGAATCTTAGTCAGCATATTGGATTTATTGATTTAACATCAGTAGATACTCTATAAAAATAACTCAGTGGCTAAAAACGCACATATATGTGTATTGATTGAAGTATAAACAGTAATTTAGCCAATAAGAAGTTAGTCGGTCACCCAACAAATGTTTTTACATGGAGAAATGAAATTATATACTTATAATATTAATATTTGTGTGAAAGGTTGATGAGTAGTAATCAATGAATTAAATGCTGGCAGATCGTTTGCGATTCCTGTGAATTATATTACTATTTTGGGCGGGGTTTGTAGGTTGAATTCAAGACGAATTGCGCCTATCTTCAAGTGGTTATCAGTTCAATGAACTTTTTCCCTATCTTTTTCCTCTCAGTCGGCTCAACTGTAGCCTTCAGGGCTTTGATTAGCAGAGTGCTTTTCATTTAACTTCTAAATTCTAACAGATTAATCTTGTGTTATTTGCCTTTGCCTGTAATTTTTCGCTGTTATTATTATTCATTCTTTGCGTTCTAGATGTAAAATAAGGCTTAAGCAACACATCTTAGCTGCACTCAGTTCTCCACCAACCCTTTTAAATGGCTTCACGAACTCTATAAGTTTTCAGTTCCGCTCCTCATGATATTCTGTGTGTCACCCTTGGACCCCCGGAACCATAACTTCCAATCTGGGTTCCACTTAAACAGCTGGCCTAGCATATAACTTGAATGGTTCTTTAGCGTGTATCCTATCTGCCTCTATTTCACTCCGTACATTTGTTGAATATTTTATTTTTTTATGTTTGATTACAACTTGATTCCACACTGTATTTTTGGTACAAGTATGGAATTTTCAGAATGCATATCGGTAGCCTAAATTTTGCATGCCGACCATAGATATCAGGTGTGTGTTGGCAGGGGATCGAGCCTCGGACCATGTGCATGGTCGGCGAGAGTCCTAACCACTGTGCCACCGACGCACCTGGGTAACTTGCAGAGCTCTTCGTTGCTTATCCTTGCTAATCAAACATGTGACTATCAGCATATTTCGAAGAAAAGTGTTGGTTACAGTTTGTACTAGACTGTCGGAAATTAATTAGGGGATATACACTCAAAATTACTAAACTATGCTGAAGTACTAACTTCAAATGAATGTCAGAAAATTGAGTCTTGTTCCTTTCGCTCAGCGCTGTTGATCTCCATACCGTTTTCAGACTAATGAAGGTCTCTCTTGCTTTTCCAATCCTGGGTTTTACATCTTCAATTTTTGCTGTAACCATTGTTAAATTCGTTAAATTGGTTTAGCATAAGCTAATGTACTTTTTGGAAAGACATCCTTGAAACCTATTGTGGTAATATGTACTTACTGACTACAAGCAGAGTGATAAACCTTAAATGCTACGTATCAGTACAAGGAGGGAATGTTGATTAAATAACAAATTAATATTATTTTTAAAAAAATTATTCGCTAGCACAGTACATAAAAACTGGTAAACTACAAGGATATCTTATGGAATGGACATCTCCCTTTCCATAATGGAGTTATGCCCTACCACAATGCTCAAGTTTTGTCTTTATATCAGTAAATAATACGTTTTCGCCAAAAAACTGTATTTGTTACCAGCGACATGCAATATTTCATTAATTTATGAATAGCATTTGACCACTATGGTTGAATATGATATACGTAATATAAAATAATGTGCAAAGGAAACTATGAAGTCATGTGAATAAATTGATATGATTACAAGAAATAAATGGGTCCCAGTGGCTTAATGGCATACGAGCTCGCCTTGTAACCAGAAGGTCCTGAGTTCGAACCCGGGTGGATGCGCACTGATTAAGAGTCCCAAACTAGGGCGAAACAGCTGTCCAGTACTCCCAGGTTTCTAAGTGCGTCGGTGGCACAGCGGTTAGGACGCTCGCCGACCCTGCACACGGTCCGGGATTCGATCCCCGGCCGACGCACTCCTTTACCTCGCTAAGCCAGAAATAATGCTGGTAAAGTGGAATTGTTGGGCATGAGTCTAACAACCTCATCCTGTAAAATAAACACTGCTACAGAGACTTCAAGCCATTAGCCTGGAGCCCTATGTTCCACTGGGAACGTGAAGGAAAAAGAAAATAAGAAATAAATTGTGTTGGAGACGTCATCCAGTTATTAATACTGTATCAAGGGTGTTTTACCAAATAAACTTATCTACTATGCAGTATTTCAGCCTGAACCGTACATATGTAATCAGAAAATGGTCACTTATATTGGTATTCTTTGATCTTTTTATAGGGTTTTCGACTGCTGACTCTAAAGGTCTGCATAATGTAGTTATACCTCTAGTTAAGTAAAAGGATAATCCAGAAAGATATAAACACAACATGATAATATTACCATATACACTTTAGTTGATTAGATAAATTCGCACTGTTACATATATGTAATATTTGTTTATTTTTATTTCTAAATGTTTATATGCATTAGCTACACCTACATACCTCTAGTGTTTACTGTCTATCCTAACATTCATATTAGTACCCAAAAAACGACTACAAATAAAACAATAAAATCTGCTCTCTTTAAACAATATTACATAGTTTATTTTATTTCAATTTTTACATGTAACTAAAACTGAATTGGAGACATTTAAAAGTGTACATATCGTTAACTTCGCTAGCAATACTTCTGTGACTACATACATATGTCTGTCTGTTTTCAACATAGAACTTTGCACCGATGTGCAGGAGTTCAAGTCGCCACACTCCATATAGCACACAAAGCAAGAGAAGAAAGCAGAAGAGATGCATAATAAAGAGGGTAAACAGAAGTGTGAGATAAAGGAATAGTAATAACGAAGAACAATATAGTTTTATTGGAAATCATATGTCACAAAGAGTGGATGCATCTGCGCCAATGAGAACGATTTTGAGCCATGTCACCAATTATTTCCAACCATTGGTTTTTATCGTCCCGAGGACCCCAACCAGTCAGGAAGTCTACACCTTCCTACATGGTTTAGACTAACTGTTGTGGATTTCATTGACTACTGATGCCATGTTTTGGTTTGACCGCCACTAGCTCTTTTTCAGGCTGACCCTATGTCAGCTAACATGGTCCATTGTCGACGGAGCCGATGGCTACACATACGTAACTTTTTTTTATTACAACTTGATTCCACACTATATTTTTGGTACAAGTATGGAATTTTCAGAATGCATATCTGTAGCCCAAATTTTGCATGCTGACCATAGATATCAGGTATGCGTCGACAGGGGATTTAACCTTGGATTATATGCATGGTCGGCGAGAGTCCTAACCATTGTGCCACCGGCGCACCGACTTCACAGCCTTGTCGATTGATCTCCCCTCCTCACCTAGCACTGGATGCCTAATCTCAGTATTGCTTACCCTAATATACCACTTCACATGGGAGATAGACTGCAGGCACCTATTATCAAAGACAGCTACTCAGGCCTTTCATGTCCTCCTCTTTCAATGGTCAGATCTCACAGCCATAAAGAAAGACGGAGTGTACTGCTCATTAGTACACTCCGGATAGCTGGATATCACGTCCACGCCAGAGACGACGTAAACTGTCATAAGCGAGACTTGCCTTCTGTATCCGTATATACATATATATATGTATATATATTTCAATTCATAAAAATAAATCCTAATGTTAAGCCGAGTCAGACAACAGAAAGGCCAAGAACCTTTAAACAAGTTATTTACACCATGAATATCCATCTTTGTGAGACTGGATTATTCAGGCGAATCAGTTCACGGGCTGTAATCATTACGTCATTTGAGTCCTAATTTTCTTGATTCATACCTATCAGTGTAATATGCAATGCGTTTTCAAAAGTTAATATCTCTTTTAAATATACAATGTCAAACAACAACAACGATACTTCAATCTGCACATATAGTGTAAAGATACTCCTCATAAAGAATAATTGGACAACAATACTGATTACTATTCAACAAGGAATCTGTATATGAAGTATATTTATTTAAATTATTAGAATAAAAGTAATTCTGTGATATATATATACATATGTTTTGTTATTAAAGATTCCTTTCTAATTGTTTTTTGTTCTTGCTACTACCAAATTGTGTAAATTATTTTATTTTTATTAATATAAATAAATTTCAGCTGTGAATGCAGCGTATGCTGTGTTAAAGTACTCAAAGTTTCGTGAAATTATGCAACGTTCACGAAGGGATTACCTGCATCAGTTCTGCAATGAACACATAATGAATACGGACAGTGAAAATGTTAAACAAAGTATGTGACTTGTTATACAGTTATAATACATTTATCAATCATTTGTTGGTATCTATCTGTCAAAATAAACATCTGTGCTTATAAATATGTTAATCTTAGTGTAGTTGTATTATGGTTAGAGATAATTATAAACCATACACTTATAAGTCTGAAAGTACTAAAACCAACTCAGCTGAAGACGTCGTCAGTAAAGAACATAATTTAAATGAACCACAGCAATAAAGTGAATTTAAAATGGTTGGTTTGTAAGGATTAGATTTGTTTTTCAGAGTTAATCACGGATTGATATGAGTTATAAGACCATTGAAAACCAGGGATTACTGGACAGATAATTCATCCTAGTTTGGGAATCATCAGCATTAAGCGCCATCCGGGGTTCGAATCCAGGACCTTCTGGTTACAGTGCAAGCTCAGTCACTTGGACACTGTTCAATGGCTCATGAATTCTAACTCCTACCAATTTGTGATTTAGCGCAACCACCAACTAATGTCATCAGTGGGATATCCATCTTCACACTTGACTGGATGGAACTTAATGGTCACGACTTCTCACTAGAACTGCAAGAAATTCCGTCCTGTGTCAAGTCACCAGCGAGCATCATATTAATTTTCAGTAGTTTGATTTCTAAGGATTTGTAAGTGAATTTACGCATATTTATATCTTCCTATACCACTGGTATCTGACATGTGTCAAATTGTCAGATTAAAGCATGATCAATATATCCTTCCTAGTTCTCAAGCTATAGATAATATGACTTAGAAATGTTGTCTTATTGCAACCACTAGTTTCATTGAGAGTTGGCAAATGATGTTAACTTCATTTATAAAACAAATTATGGATATAGTTACCAGTTACGATACCTATGTCAACCGGTCAAGCCTCCCGTAGTATTTGATGTGTAAATGATTCTATTACAAATGTGAACTTGGTTTCTATTGGCTTTGTCATCACCCAGTATTCTAATCACTCTGACTGAGAAGGTTATTCTGAATTATCCTACTTTAAGCAATTAGTTCCTCTTTTGAATTTCGATAAACACAAAAAAATAGAAAGACGTAGTTCATCTGAAACGTGTAATGCATTTACGCAACACATTTAGGGCATTCTGATCATACATGTACTTGTCAAACACTTATATAGAATGCACCATAGCAAGAATTATTTCAATACAGGTCAAATTGTGTACAGGTAAAGGTCACAAATAAAGATAGAAACATCACGTAAGAATGTGGGATAAGAAAAATAGGATGTTAATATATCCCTCCCGTTCAGGGGTAATCAACAGACTGTGATCGCTAAGCAAAGACTCAAGGCGGCAATTATTAGGACTTACTATGCAGCTAAACTTATCTTCATAGAGAAAACGAGATATGTGCTAACCTGTAGGCCCTCACAGTATCCGAACAACAGTGTCACATCCCGTTATGTTTAACAATTTACACGTATGTGCAGACACACGTATATACGGAGGACCTATCGATCTCTGCAGGTTAGAGCTACAGAGCATATCCTAAATTGGCTGCAACAACCAATAAAATTTCCGGATAAAATTGATTCCCGAAACAGATATCCAACATCCCCTGTAGAGAAACACATTATAGAGGCAGGTCATGAGGTTGATCTCAATAACGCCTTTAAACCCATTTAAAACAAGGTTGGGTCAAATACTTAAATTTATTGAAGCTTTAACCATATAAAGGCTTAAACCTGTCTAACGTGTTCGAAAATTATTTATCATTACTTTAGGCCTGCATTGACTCGTGCTATCTCGCCTTCTATATAAATGTGTACCATAATTACGTGTGTGACCAGAATCTTCGCAATGTGTTGGGCAAATACATGCTTCAGATGATTTATATCTTCTTGTTGTTTTATCCTGCTTAGACCAGTTGTTAATATTTTCCAATATCGAAAAGAAAACTGAGAAAATACTGACTAACTGAGTAGGCACACTTCATGTACCACACAGAGGAAAAAATGAGAATTCAGAGAATCTATAATGAACGGAAATGTAAGGGAGCAGACTCATTCGAAAGACAGCCTCGAAAAAGTGATTCTGAGTGTCTCTAGAACCTCAGGTAAGCAGTCCTCACCTTCCTACATGACTTCGTCGACAAGTGCCAACCTTCATTTGACCACCCTTAACTCTTTTACAACCTTATCTCGTATTGGCTTGCACCGCTTAGAGTGAAGAACATGGTTACAAATGCGTAAGACGTCTCCTAGACATATCACTAAGTGCAGCTTCACAATCTCATCGATTGACTTACCATCCTTACCTAATACTCTAAGACCAACATCAGTATTACTCACCTTATTATACCACTTAACACAAGAGGTAGTAGGCAAACATCTGCAGTCAGATACGACTAAGGTTTTCATGTTTTTCACTTTCAACAGCCATGTTTCCCAGCAATAAGGAAGGGTGGAAAGAACTACTACGTAGTACACAAGTTCTCTGACCTACAGCCGAATATCACTTTTACTTTAGAGATGACAAAAGTTGGCTAATACCACAAGGTGCTCTCGTATATAGTAAAAATAGATAACCACTATGCCATGTTTTGTAAACGCATGTGCATAATGAGCTCCTTATTGAAAATTCTGCGAAGACGTTTAGTAATCTGAAATTGGTTGTATTCAACACAAAAGATTGAACTTACCTCTTAATTCCATACACTTCTGGAAGATAACAGCTAAATTCATGTCTTTATTAGAATTTTCTCAGCACACTAGACATCCAAATACTAATTTCACTTTATTTGGACCCAATGTCTGTACTTTGGAGTGACTATTAGACGGTCTTTTATAATAAAAATCACTTTACTCTGACGACCATCTAATAGTAGTAAAACATTTTCTAGACAACTTTGGGATTTTAACCCTGCTAAACCCTTCAAATGTATTCCTTGTTAAAAGTAGCCTTACTGAAGAAAGTTAGGTAGCTTTTCATTTCACATCTATGCGTGTTTAGAAAACCTGATTACTGCAAATGAGTTTATTAACATCTTTCTATAGTCTGTCTTTATTTTATTACAAACATTCTGAATTTTATTCTTGCGTTTTAGGTAAAATCCAGATATACAGAAGGAATTCTCAGGAGAAGCTGAAACAACTGAAAAATTCCTTCAAATTCCGAGGAAGTACATTCACATCAGTGGATCGAGAAACAATACCTGTGAAATATAATCTGAACAAAGCGAATTCATTGAGTGAAAATTTGTCTGCTGGTCGAAAAAATAGTTTTACTTTGCATTCTAAAGTTGCAGACAACTTGCAAATAGCACGTCAACGTGTTAAACGTAATCATTCAGAAGTGTTGAAATCTACTTCAAGCTATAATGATAAAGCTTTAGAACAATCAGAAGAAAATATTCACCTATCTAGTACATTTCATAGTCTACTGGATTTCGGTCAAAGTTTCTATGTTGGCCTTAAAAAGTGGCAGAAGATAGACGGATGGCATTCAGTTATGGAACTGTTTTCTAATTTATTGCTTACAAATAATGAAGACTGTACAATGCAGAATTCCATCTACCATTCTCAGCTACTACGCAATCATTATTTTGAGACACAGATTGGTATTAGTCGAAATTGGCTGTTAATTTTCACACCGTACACTATTTCACCAGAATTAGCTAACAAAGTTTTACTAGCTATCCCTTTGGTTTTAATATTCGCTTATTTATTCGAGCATAATAAAAAAGTGTAAGTACTTCACAACGTATATTTCTTATGTGTATGTCCTTTTTTATTCGTGTCTGTTTATTTTTAGATGTCCTTATCATGAGTGTACAGCATTATTATTATTATTATTATTATTGTATCCTTTAGTTCCTAGAGGAACATAGGTCTTCAGCTGCGCACCTCCATTGCCTTCGGTTTTCTGACAACTTTTTCAGCCTGCTCCAGGTCTGTCCACATGCTTTCATCTCCTCCTCGCATGAGTATACAGCATGCAACTTTTGAAATAGACTTTACATGTGTACCTGTTTAACAAACTTACATTTTATCGATTTATGATCTATTAGTTAGTTGATCAAATACATGTTAACAGATAAGATTTCATTTTGAGAAATTACACAGTTTTATGCAGTAATATTAACTGATGACGTTTCGAGCACAAACTATTGCAATACTGAGTGATTTCTCAAAATAAAATCTTATCCATAATGGAGTTATGCTCTACCACAGCACCCAAGTTTTATACTTATATCAGTAATACATGTTAACGGATGTATATTTAATTGATTACACTGAGGTAGTGATCTGAATCGACTGACTGATTTTATCACCACCGGCTAATAAAAAATCAGCAAGTTTCGCATTTGTAAAATGTTTTAGTTATCATTAACTGACTGAAATCTCCCAATGCCTAATAAATATTTTAGCGATGAATTCTGCAGTTGGTGCAGAATGTTTCCGAACACACTGAGTAGGGATCAATTTAAAGGCAGATTTTGCTACAAAACGAAACTCCCCAGAGAAGCATTTTTTAAAAAATGAGCACTAGACGGTCACCTTGTTCTAGTAAGTGATTCTCCATGAATGGGCATTCAATACGGAGTAGCTGAACCAAGTAGGAGTTAAACTTACTGATAACAAGATGTGATTGCTCTGCTGTATCAGATATAAGCAGAAATTAGAATTCATAGACCTCTGAACTCTGACCTAGTGCTTCAATAGCTTAAGTGTTAATTTTATAACCTGAAGGTCATTAGTTCGGGTCCTGGTGAGGTTGTCAGTGTGAAGTACAAGTTAGTTCCGAAATAGGTTGTAAAGTTTGTCCAGTTATCATTAGTTTTCAATGATTCTCCAACTGATGACATATATAGATGCGTAAAAATGTATAATTCACTTGCACATTCTGTTGGTTATCGAGCTGCATTGACTGAGACGGCTAGGACCTGTGGCGTTGCATCCCAAGCCATCACCCGTCAAGTCCATCAATGTTAACAGATAGTGGGTTAATTTGGCAAGGAAGTATGCATTGTCAAACCAAAACCTGACATTAGTCCATAAAGTTTTGATCTATTGGTTGCAGCTACGGGAAGTGGATGACTGGGACCATCAAGACTTTGAGAACCACTTTCTGGAGACTATTAGTGAAAACTGGCATAGACGCATTCACACTAACCAACTTCCAAATTCATCAGATTCTCATAACTCTTAATATACTTATTCCTTCTCCCATGTATTCCCATTCATTATAGCTTCTCTGAACTTTCATTTTCCTCCACGTTTATGTATTCTGTAAAGTATGACTGCACTTTTGTGTAACGTTCTACAATTGGAACTCAATCATATTGTATTGGGTATTAAACTCATAATAAGAAACATGTTTATCTTTTCACATTTTACATGAATAAAAAGTTCAATAATGGCGACTGAATGGTTTACTAATTATTTTAATATATTCAACTTATATTTCCCTTAATTAACTAATACTTTATTCTATGTCAGTTTTTGAAAATTTAAAACTACATACATGCACTTTTTAACTGTAAAGAGAGAACAAGAATACTTGCAGGATGAAAAGGGTTCACTTTTTATTTAACATATTTTTATTAGCTGCTAACGGCCTAAAAATGACAAAATTTGTTGCAAATACAGAAATATATAAAACACTTTAAAATTACTTCCACTCAAACGGCAGAGTTGTGGGACAAGAGATATGAATAAATAAACTGTGATTGATAGAATATCAACTATTTTGTCGATTAAGTGTAGCAGAATAAGAAATCTTGAAGATTTGTGACAGTTTTAACCGTTAACGAAATTCTACTTACTCGGCCTTCATGCTAAGTAACTCCGCAATTGAATAAGATAGTTCACTAAAAGTGCTATCAATTCAGTCTATTCGCTCTTCTGTATTCACTGTGGTTTATCCATGAAACTTAGAAATTAGCCTAATAAGGCATTCAATGGATTGGCAATGGACTTAAAATGATTGAATGTTTTCTCGAAGTTTAATTGCCGTATAATGATAGCTAATAATGGTGAATAACCACAGCTTTTAATAGCAAAACACAGGTTTTTAGTAGTAAAACTGATCCAATACTAATCTCACTATTATGAACACAAACCGAAGGAATTTGGATTAATATTTTCTTCTCAACTCTGCACAAAAGGTACAATACTTGAAAATAGCACACTTTGGAAAAGGACAAATGAAAGTAAGAAACCTTTACGTGATACGGTTTTCACACTTATGTCTATCTGCGTCTACAATGGCGTCGGTGATACACCCACAGAGCGTTCGCCGACCACTCACGTGCTTTGTGGTTCAATTCTCGCCCGACGCGCTCTTAAACCTTTCTAAGCCGGTAGTAAGCCTGATAAAGAGGGGAGGTTAAACGTGAGGCTAGCAACCTCACCCTGTAAAAATAAAAAATAAAAAGGAAAGCCACTTCTACTGGAACTTCAAAGCTCAAGCTTCAAGCCCTATGTTTCCACCAGGAATTCAGAGGCAAACAAAATAAAAATAGGTTTACAATCTAGGATAACACCCATTGGTTGGCATCTTTAGCCCTGAGTTCACTTAGAAGCTAGAGACATATACTGGTTTCGTGAATATGTATGCCTGGTGGTGGAATGTTTGCGACTAAAAAAAAAACTATAGGAAACCCAAATAGTTTCTGCCATCATGCTGAATTTTAAATCTCTACTTTTTCAAAACTCATAGTATCAATTAGTTTAAACAATCTATAAAAGCATTTGAGCGTTATTCAGGTTTTTAATGAATGAAACAACATGTACCAGACTAGACGACAAAACAATACCAAAGCGAAACAAGAAATTGTGGAATGTAAGTTTCAGTTATATACTTTGTTTAATAGTAATTTAGAATGTTAAAGGCTGAGAATATTTAATTACCTCAATTAGTAGTTTGCTTTACTTGTTTCTTAAAGGCTGCGAATTTATTTTGATTGTGGACAGTATGTGCAGATTCAAGATATACATGATTCATCGGATTCAAATGGTCAAAATACTCTGGAACAACTAATCAGTTTTATTTCTTATTCGATTTATCCTAAAGTATTGCAACAGGTATTTACTTTTTCATATTTTATTTTTTTCTGTGTGATAATTTTAAATTCTAATCATTTGTAGCAAAATTAAATTGCATTGAATCTATCGTGATTGACTAACACTATGATATAGTAGAGTTTTTTTAATTCAGATGGACGTTGCTATGCTTTCTGAAATGAATACTTAAGGTGAGAAGCATGTACTGCCCTCCTAGTCTACATGTGCGCTATCAAATTCAAAGTAAAGTGATCTTTTATAAGTCTCCATGAATGATGTAAACGCTGATAGATGTCGAAGGTTAACGTTATCATGAGAGATTGTTATATCATTCATGAAGAGTTCTGAAAACCCACTCCGTAATAAAGTTAACGCCAAACACGTTTTACGTGCGAGAAATAAAATCTTCGCAGTTAAATTATTCAACTTAGCGAACACAAAAATACCGTTTATTAAATTTCATCACGCAGAAGTCTTTTTTTTGTAAATATTTTAATTGGTGTGACTCCATATTGAAAACGGTCATGGATACAAACTGAAAGACAATGTATATAACCTCTGCACTAAATTTATAAACTTTACACACTTGTATAGTTATGCATTTAGAGTAACAGAGAATGACGATTAAACATGTCGGTATTTTTTAAATCATATCAGCTGCTTCATTCACAAAATATGTTTCTGACTAACATAGTTCACTTGATTAGGAATGTTTAAAAAAATTAAAAACAAATCCGAGAAATTGAAGGAAATGAAATTAAGAAAAACTCAACATGCTGTTTAAAAGTCATTAAGTGATTATCACTTCATGAAATAAACAGATAACTGTTTGAAAGACGCAAAAAAAGAATAATGGAAGTTTCATGAAAGTAATTCGTTCTTCATAACAAAACTTAAAATTCAGTGTGACTTCAGGGATATGAAATGCTTTACTTCTAGATAAGTAGACTGGTAAGATAAAATCTGAATCCCAGTCGTGAAAGTGAAGAACACACCGACTGAGAGAAAAGAACAAGACAGAGGTTAGTGCATAATGCTAAGCAATAGAAGATTTATTATTATTATTGTTC
This sequence comes from Trichobilharzia regenti, assembly GCA_944472135.2. NCBI lineage: Eukaryota > Metazoa > Platyhelminthes > Trematoda > Strigeidida > Schistosomatidae > Trichobilharzia > Trichobilharzia regenti. The sequence continues at coordinate 86,893,658 of OX235270.1, read as the reverse complement.
CCTTGGGTTCCTAGTGGAACATAGGGCTTCAACTGCACATCTCCACTTGCTTCTGTCTTCTTCTGTACTTTTCACTTGCATCCATGTTAGTCCATTCTGTTCCAACTCCTCTTCACATGATCTCCTCCATGTCACCCTTGCACTGACGTCCCACTCGCCGCTTCCCTTTCGGGTTCCACTCGTACGATGACCTAACGCGCGATGTCACCAAGCGGCCTCCTCAGCGAGTGTCCAATCCATCCCTACTTTTTCCTGCATATTTGTTGGGCGACTGGTTTTTGTTTAGTTTGTTCCCATAGTTTCTTATTAGTATTTCTTTCCAGCCCGGCCATCTGATCTTCAGTATAGAGCGAAGACAGTTGTTAATAAAGGTCTGCGAGAGGCTGTTGGAAATATTCTTTGTGACTCGCCCGCCAAGTTTCTGATCCGTATAGAAGAACTGACTGACTTGACGTTTGTATTGAAAATCCGAATTTTGTTGATGCTGAGTGACGAAGATTTCCAGATTGGTTTCAGCTTGATTAATGAATGTGTTTCTCGCCTTCCCGATTCTCTCTCGATTTGACATTTTTGTCCGTTCCCACTGTCTGTAGTTGAGACAATGCTCCCTAGATAAGTGAGTGAATGAAGTAACCTCTTTCAAATCCCTCCCGTTGATGGTGATTGGCGCTAGATGTTAGATGGATTCATTATGATAATTATGCAGGGTAAGTGTCAAACCTTTTTCAGATTTTAATACATGTCGCCTTTGAACAACACAAAAAGTTAGAAATCACGTAGCTGCACAGGACTTTTTCCATGGTACTAAAAACTTCATGTCACAGTTAGTAATATTTCAGTATTAAAGTGTGCTTTGCTTGGTCTTACCAGTTAGTGAGGATCCTTAGTATGAAATGACATTATACTGTTTAGTTTTAATTATTACCTTACCTTAATCCATAAGTAATTATTTTAGCTAGCGAAACTGACTTACGTGATGTTTTAAGACGTAAATAGATAAATTTCGGTATCATTGTAGTGTTAAAAATGTTTATGTATCAGTTAAGATCTATGGACCTCTGATAACTATTCAAACAGTTATTAAGTGGTGAGACTTCTTAGAAATTTGCACACAGGTTCATTACATCAAGTTGGTACACTTTGAAAATGCTCATATAAAGCAATGGGAATTAATTTTAATGAAACTACAGTGTATGACAACGTGTGAGATAACTTTACAAATATTATTGAATCATTTCAGAAAAAATATTATTGGGTAATTATGACTGAGCCATTGTGATTGAATTTGAGCAGTCTTACAGAGACAGTCTGCAAACATTGATTCTTAACATCCTGAAAACGCAAGCCAGACAGTCTACACCTACCTACATTGCTCAGATTGACAAACAGTGACATCTTTTCTGAACTCTCTGAATTTCCCTAACACTTTTCTCTATTGATTAAAGTGATTGTATTCATCATTATATTGAACTTAAACTCTCGAACTATTTGTACATAACGCTATGGATCAATTGCTTTGTTCAAAACCTACAAGTTGCGTCACTCTTCTAATTTCTGTTACAATTTGATTCAAGTGTTGCCTCAAGCACTTAGAGATTCTAGCGGTTGTTTGGTGATTTAAGCATCACATGTAATGATCTTTGTACCCCAAAAAGGTTTGAAGCGAATGTGTTACTCCTGCTGAACATCAGGTTGTTCAAAACATCTTGTTGTAGAATAAATAACGAATGCAGTGTTATTTCTACAAAGAAAATTTAATATTCAGCTGACTTTTCTACAAAATATTAAAAATCACTTGTCGTTTATTTTAGTTTACCTAATTCAATTTGATCACTAATTCATTTGATAATACGTAGAAATGGCATAGCGTACGCTATAGTTTTTCTCAGTATATTTGAAACTCACGGGTTGAAAATGAATGCCATGAGAAATACTCTGGTTTAACGAATCAATTATACTTCTCATCTTTAGTTTTGTTATGCCTGGATGACATATCTATCACGCAAAAATTTTCCTTATTTACTTTTTAAGAGTTTGTTCACAGTAATGTCATCATTTCTAGACATTTTTGTGATAAATTTACCTTAAATGTCACTGCCTTAGGTTAACACAAACACACACACATAGTAAAAGAAGTAATGGCTTCAAAGTGTATCCTCTATTATAAATATAATCAAGTAGTTAAGAGTCACTTTTCGTCACCTAGTTACTATAAATGTACTTAATTTACCTCCCTTTTAAGCAAACCAATAAAATCGATATGTTGAAATATCCTTTTTATTCTTTAAGGTACATTTATTTTTGATAGTTAGTAGAGTGTTCATTCTTCTACCGCTGAAATTTTCTACCACTTTAAAACAATCTATGGTACTAGTGACTAGTATAGACTTCACGGATAGGATTGTATAACTTCAGCATTCTTCTAACCCAATCTTCCGCTGAGCTGCAGTCAGCTCTCTTGCAAAACTAATTGTAAATAAAGTTAATTTAAAATATTTCACAAAAATAAATAAAAAAGTCTAGTGACGACACTGTGAAACGTAAACTTGAATTTATTGTATGTTGTGGATACTCCTTGTGAATAAGTTATGCATTCCCACAACAAATAACTGATACAACCCAAAATTAACATAAAATTTAAACCTGCTGAACGAAATGTTTTATGAATTTGTCGGTGTTTCATCGAATCATTCAGCACATTTTATGTGACTAGACACAGGTAATAAGACTTATTAATGACCAAGTTTGTGGAGCATACGTTCGCCACATTTCTTATTGACAAAAATAAGTTATTCAAGTGTTGTTGATCAGTATGGTGCAGCCAGTCAGGTGTGAGGACAAATACTCGCCGAAGACATTGGCTAGCGGTTGAGCTATATCGTGAATTGGTAGAAGTTAAAATTCATGGGCCATTGGATCGGGTCCCAGTGGCTTAATGGTATACGAGCTCGCCTTGTAACCAGAAGGTCATGGGTTTGAATCCCGGTGGGTGCGTACTGCTGAAGAGTCCCAAACTAGGACGAAACAGCTGTCCAGTACTCCCAGGTTTTCCAATGGTTCTCTAACTAATGTCACCTCATGATGAAAAATAAGTTAATTGATGGAAATTTTTGAATATTATTTGATGAGGTCATAAAATATCTTTTGTATGATAACTAAGTCCCAGTTCTGATGTCCATCGTGAATGCAATAGTTGAATAAATATTGAAAATATCTTTCCATATAACAAAATCGAAATTACCACCTTTTTCAAAGAAAATTGTAAACTCTGTTCTTACTGTGGCCAAACTTGGAGTGGTGATTCTTCTTATCACCAAGAGTGCTTCTTCCCCTTAACCCTATTGAATTTTTCTCTTTCTTTGCTTATTATTACAATTATTATTATTCGTAATAATGTTTGCCCTTCATGCAAACATTCTCTCAATACTATCGAATTTTTCATTTATACTATCCGAACTTATTCTTAGTGATATTATTTCTTTTCTCAATATATGCCTCCATCTGTTTCATTTCACACGTTAGTTATTTAACTATGAAGCTCTAATTGCAGTCTTACTATCTCCTCTTTAATACGTACTACTATGTAATGGTTCTCTCACCTAACACCTTCGGTGACCTTGAACTGACTTGTCAACTTTTCCTACCCCACATTCTACGAATCTGTTATGACTAATCACCACCATTGTCTCCCATTTCACAATATTTTATAATCGATTTCAGCCTAGAACGTTTGTCACACAAATACTACCATTTATTTTGACACCCCATAATTAATCTGTTATTCTACGTTAAAAATGTATCCGCCGCATAACTGGCCATTATTGTAACGACGACAACAGATATTACATTTTATAATTGTAAGAACCTGAAGAGAAATTATTGTAAAGAATACTCTTCGTTCAGATTGACTTTTAAGACATTGAAAAGACCTTTAGTCAGATTGAAATCATGATTAATGTAGTGACTTGAAGATCGGCAGTTCAGCATCATCTAGAACTGAAAGGCGAAAGGATATGATCTGAGTGTTCACATGACTGTATTATTCACTATCATCATTTCAAATGCTCTCAATAAGTAATAGCAACGTGATCAGTGAAACATATAGGACAGCTAGAATTGTGTAAATAATTAAATAAAAACAGGGATACTTGATAAGTACCACTAGTTACCGAACTCTTACACATCTACATGAATACTTGTAACATGCCATCACAGGCGAGTAAAACTTCCTCAACCTTCTCTTTACAGCATAAAACTACCATGGGACCTTTCACGAAGGCAAATATTAATAAATTTGCATCTCTTTCGAAGATTATTTTCCTTAACCTAGCGTTTTTAGAACATTTTTCCCTAATGGGCCAAAATATCTCACTGATACTGCCTACTGCTGATGCTATCTCTATTTGCTTCGCTTTTATGGTGAAAGCTACTAGTCGGAATACCTTAGAGTAGCTTTCACCGTTCGAGAATCTCACATGTTAGTTTCGCTGCGTTAATTTACGGAGACAAAAATTGAGTTTTCACTGAAATTTTACTGTAATCAAATAACTGCTTTCAGTAATGGTTCTACAAAAACTGAACTGACACCTGTTCTGTGAAACTACCACATGTTTCTTTATTTCATTCCTAAGTACATATCACAAACCCGCGCAAAACAGCTGGACTTCGCACTCGGTTATTTATTACGTCTGTTCATTCACAGACACCTATTGCAACTGACTAATGCACGAATGAGGTTCATTCAGGTGATTCCGGAGAAGCAGTATTTTCTTTCTAACACTCTCCATCGATAACTTATACTAATAGGCTTATTTGAGACCCTCAAAAACCTGATGCTGAATGTGTCCAAGTGAGACAGTGTCTCTCCTTATCACACAATTTAGGGTTAACTAAAATTAAATAATTCTCTAAACAAACTTTCAGCAGTCGATTGTTGTCATATTGTCGTCATGGTATATTATACATAGATCCGTCCATTATGCTTTTCCGACTAGTTCCGCTGCTTACCTGTGAAATTATAATCAAGTGCTATCCTAGCTGAACTCCTATTAACACAAAAATAGGTGACTTCTTTCACTCTATTATGTTTCATGAGTACGTGGAGATTATGAGAAGCGGTAGACGAGTACTTGAACCATAGACCCATTCAAGTGGGTGCTACACGAATATTTTTTCATGGGAAAACAGTCACTTAGTGATTCTCTTACTCTTGAACACAATACGATTTTTTCACTAGTCAACATATGATGGCCATTTGGTCAGACACTTATTGGTTCGAGTATGAAGTTATCAGTGTGGTTGTCTGACTTCAGTGACTATTAATCGTCATAGAGTTAAGGAAAGTTATGAAACTGCCTCGTGGTTAGCACTGTTTATTGAGGGAAAGTGGAAGACGTATGAACTTAGGCATTTTGTATGCATTTAGAAGCGGTGTAGGAGTAACGTTGACGAATTATCATCTCTATATAAAAGATTACAATCCCTCCCTAAAAAATGAAGATAGCAGAGCTGACAATTCAGTTGTCCTAGCAAAACACATTCCTGCCTTCACACTTTTATCATTCAGAAGTACAATTCTGAGCTCAGACTCTCACCATAATTTGAGAAGCTCAGCCTGTGATTGCAACTTATAACCGAAAATAATGACATTACAGTACTTGTAGTTGTATTCACTTCCTCCGGTATCGATTGTCAAGATATAGTGATATGCAAACTGAGGCACATTGTTATACTAATTAAACCTAGTTGTTTGCTAGTTCATTATTTCACTGCAATCATCACATTACTGCCCATTTTGCACCGTTTTCTCTTTTTTCAATTAGTGTTTTATTCACTTAATATCTTCGTAATCTTATTTACTAGGTTGTTATCTATTTCTTGGTATTTACGGTACTGCTCGATCCATTCAAATTTTTCAAACTATGCTGTCAGTACCCTGTTTGTATTTTATTCATCACATTTGAAAGTATGCCCGCAGACTTGGTGTGAAATTGCTGTCATCAAAACTGTTCATTTACTTTAATAACTTATATACGTTACATATGAATTACTGTTAGACCGTATGTCTATTTTAATCCGAAAACTTCTATTAGAGTTGTTTTATTACTGTAAGGCTGGAAGCTTTGAGTCCCACCTAACTTCGTTAATGTCCTCGAAGATAGAGCTAATAACAATATATTTTGTACCCTTCGGACTTGACTGATTAATTACTTTCAACAAACATTGTTCTTTGGATGGAGGATTTCATCACGAGCTGACATCTAATCAAACTAAATTCCTACAAAACCAATACTTGAAAAACATTATTCTGTCATTTATTGATTTATACTGAAAAATCATCTAAAATCAGAATGAACCAAGACTGTCTTTTTTTATACACACCTGACCTCTTCCAATAATTCCAACTTGGTTGTTATGGAAAATGCAACAAACTTCAACTGTCCAATTAGTGATCACCTTCGTCTTAATTAACATTCATCTTTTTTTGTTAGCAGTTCACCAAACACAACCCGTTGTACTTTTCCCTCAGACCTTTAAGCGAAATGATTTAGATAAGACATGAATTCTGATTTGTCTGTGCAGTGAAATATTAATACCTGAGAAGCGTATAGACCTGCTTCGAAAATAATGAACGTGTTAAAATGAAATTTATAATTCTTATCATCAAATCCCAGGCTATTTAATGATTGAATAATAATAATATAAGTTCAAATGTATGATAATGGATTATGCACTAACTGCAGATGAACCTGCATTCCAAAATTACACTTATTAATAAGTAGCATTAGAACAGTCTAATCTTGTCGAAAATATTTAACTGACCTAAATTAAAATGTAAAACATTATGACTGTCACAATGTTTGTTTATTCATTATTACTTATCTATTCTGTTACAATTGTATCATGAAATTATTTTTGCAAAATATTCTAAACACATAAAACATCTCTAATCATACAGATTGATGTATTATGAGTGAACAGAATGATTTAGAGTTCTTTATGATGGCTTGTTTATTTATTTGCTTTTTTTCAGAAAAACTGTTTTCAAGTCATAATTGTGATTTGAATTTTCACCTTACTTTGTAAAATTTTGTAATTTACTGTTTATGTGTTTAACATGTACACAATATCAGTGATATAGTCGAAATCGATAGGCAGTGTACTGAAAAGTTGCATATTTATTTAACTGAGTAAATATAAACTAACCTGCATTTCGAATCTTACATAATAACTATGAGAGAATCTAGTTGTCATCGATCGTACTTAATACTTCTGGTTTGTTTACACCTCACTAATTAATAGCTAATATCAATGGATTGAGAAATCTAACGTATAATCAATCATATAGTTTTTAAGCACTTAGGTGAATAACTATATGGTGGCTATTGACTATTAATCCTAAGAAGGCATTCTTGAAGTTCCAGCAGAATGGCCAAGAGTTAACAGATGTTCAGTTGAGAAGGAATGTTTATCAGTAACACTAAACTGCATCGGGGATTTCCATTAAAATTACGACAAATTCTTCATTCTGTTTACGCCTGTAAATGATGAATGTAGAATCGTACTTAGTGGCGCCTCACGATGGATTATCGGAAGCACAATTTACTATATTACGTTCTTGTTTGTTGAAGGTACATGAACTCCAATGAGTGGTAGTGTTTTCAGGAAACCTTGCACCGAACATCAATTGTGTCAAAAATCAAATCAGAATCCGCTCAGCTACTTAGTTGTATTACGTGCATCTTGTATGACGACAGTGATTTGGTAGTACTCGTTTACAAATGCTATGTACCATTTATATTTGTTGGTTTAAAGAAAACACCACTCGAAATAGGAGTATCTGTTCAGGAAGCGGGCACGGTAAAAACACCTAATTCTGTACACAAATGTCAACGCGAAATCAAATGTGTATAAACGAGTAATATCAAATTAGGATTATCATACAAGATGTAAACAGCATGATTCATTAGCCAAGTGAATAATAATGTGCCTTTTATTGCCACAAGTGCTTGGTCCTACTTTTCCTGAGAACATTATGAGTCGCAGAAACTCATACTTATCTAGCAGATAAAAACGAAATATGAGAAAACATGATGTACACCACTACTACATACTGACATGAATTTAGAAAAATCAATGTATTTTTGCAAATGCAAATGCACAGTATCGGGTGTACAAGTTTATTAATGTGAGTTCAACTTTAAGTTTAGCAATACTAGGGTTGAAAAAGTTCAGAAGTTGATGTAACCCTGTGAACTTGTACCAGATAACTTATATCTCTGACAGTCATCTTGTACCACTTAGTTTTTACAAGCATTTTACGCTGAACACGCTTGACCTTAAGCACATTCTAGTAATCATTTTGTTTTTTAGGTATTTCTACACTAACAGAAATATGTTATCACATAAATTTACTTTAGGAAGTATAGATGTTTATTTTAATATAATAACGTTATATTCTTATTAGGCCTAGAAGTAGATTTCTGCCTAACAGATAGCCTTCAGATATATCATCAATCTTGCTGACATAATTTTGTAAAAAGAAATATGTGTAACTAATTTTAACAGACATCTGTTAAAGCCTTCATCACAATGTGCTTTTTTAGAAAAGAACAGTGCAAAAATTATAAAAACTAATGTCTTGATTTTACCACATATGTTTCTTTTTTGACTATCTGTCACTGACTTATCTCCAGTTTTAACACAATAGCTTCATAACCAGTACTGAAATGAATGATTGAAATAAACTCAACAGTCTTAGTAACAGCATGTTTCTTCTTGTGTGGATATAGAATTTGACATTTTTTACAGAATTTCCTGTCTAACAACCTCAAAGAACTAATCAAATTGACATATCTATTTTAATTTTAGTTGATTAAAATACCTAGCTACACATTTTCGAAAGTAAAGCGATTCCGTACAAACACAAAGAATTGTAATAATACCACTTTTTATATCATATTACAGCCGAATGGTTGTCTTTTCTTGAGCTTAAGATAAGACAAATAGTTATGCCCACATTTGTTGACGCTGGAAGCTCATTTCTTAATAAGAAAATCAGGGCAAACAACTGAGCTAATTAACGGAGGAATTTTAGAGAATCTGCCTCCGGGAGTGAAAATGGAATCTAGGAATTGAATCTAGTTAATTTATGTGATCGTTACTTTCGATTGATTACCATCACATAATAAACAGAATCAATGCTTCCAAGGCTATTTTTAACATCCTAACAAAAATTGACTCACATCTGTTTTTAACACTTATTTGAAGCTGCCGGAATTCCAAGAAATAAACCCATGTCCATTTGTCTAAAAGAATTTTATTTTACCTTCATCTCTGTATTAGCGAAGTGCCATCATATTAAGAATAAACATTTACAACACTGGGCAGAATTCAAAATGAGAATCAAATAAGGATGGAATTTAAATCTACGAGTTCATTCTAAGTGAAATCTGTCAGCCTAATAATTAAAATGATCCCGTTAGACGATATGATATAATTTTCTAAATAGCATGTAATGACTGTGATTTGGTATTTCTCCATATCTCTAGTATTGATGATGAGTCAATTCTTTTTCAAGCAGATGAAGGGATAAGAAATAATGTAAATTTATAAACTCAGTTTGAATGTTATTTGAGTGCTTCGATACGATTATGAACAATAAATTGTTCTCGAATCATCATCAGTTATTAATACTGTGTTACCGTGTAGTTTTATCAAATAAATTTACTTTATGAAGGAACTCCGGTCTATCACAGTGCCTATGTCCTATTCTTTTATTGACTGCGAGATAAGATGCATTGTTCACACCAGTAAATCCAAATGAGTTAGTCTATTTGAATATGGGAATTTAGTTGCATCTCTAATGACTGACCCTTCTAGGTGAACTAATTTAGGAAAAAATCTAGGACACGGCACTCACTGGCATACTACCGCAAAAATGGGGTTGAATAGAGTAAAAGTAATAGAAATTTTACTCACACTATCTCTGTTCCTCGAGTCGACGCCCAGTACATACAATAGCTTGACACAACTCTAGTTTTGGATTTATTGTAAAATATATTAAGTAACAGAGGGGATTAAAACTTTGTAAAGTAACCTAGGAATTTTATTGAAATCCAGTCAAATGATTCTGGGCGGTAAACTACTATCAAAACATTATCCATATATTATCATTTTATAAACAAATGTTCAATCAGACGAATTTATCTAATGTTGAATTATATTCTACCGAAGTGTCGAAATTCCTTTTTAGCATTATTGTACTGTTTCTTCCCTTCACCTCCACCTACCTTTGTTATCATCGATATCTCTGTTTTTACTAATATATCGCCACTCCTAACCACTGTGCGTCGGTGGCACAGAGGTTAGGACTCGCCTACCATGCACATGGTCCGAGGTTCGATCCCCTGCCGGCATACACCTGATATCTATGGTCGGCCTGCGAAATTTGGGCCACCGATATCACATGCTAAAAATTCCATACTTGTACCAAAAATACGGTGTGGAATCAAGCTGTAATCAAAAAAATAATAATAATAAAGAATAATGCCTTGCAGCATTCATCATTAATCTTCAAGTAACCATCACAAACTATAGACGGTTCATCTACAGATAATGTTCTAAACTTAGTGGGCTTAAATTATTAAATAACTTTTGCATCAGGAAACAGTTGCACTCTTCATTACTTATGACCTTCAGTACATATTTCCAAATCAATATCTTTTTAATAATAGTAATTTATAAAACCCTACCCCCTTGAGAAGGTAATGCTCGCTGCATCTTTTTATTCCATTCATAATCTATTCCAGCTAATATGCACGTTATATAACATAACACATGTAGGTAGTCGAAACTACCCTTTAAAATTCTTTTTTCTACGGTTTAGTAACTTATAACAGTATTCTAAAAGACAATACCACTTTTTGGCTTTACTCCGTTTTTAAATGAGCCATTTCAGTGTTATTTTTCTTCAAACAACTTTCACATATTACTATACTGTTCGTGTTATTTCCTTACTTTTGTCTTGTATAAATGGCACACCTTTAAATGACACGTCCTTCTAAACAAAATCTGCAAAACACTTCGATCCAATTTTGTTTTCATACTAAAGTAAAACATATATTAGCAACTAAATTTAAAATAGTATCAATAAAATTCAGATGATAGCGATTCTAGCCCAAGTGACTAAATGGTGAGCTGAAAGTCCCACATTTGATCCCTATATGATATCTTATCTCACTCTGTATTCTATGTATAAGCCAATCAATATAATTTTGTTAGCATGCTACCTAATAAGTATGTCAGTGATTTGATTTCCTTGTATATTCAGATCATAAGTGCACGCGTTTGACAAATTATTGTGTAGCATGAGTTGAAATAAATGAATTTCGGAAGTCAGTCTTTTTGGAAATTTGAAACACTTTTACTGTCATAAAAATTTTTCATTCTCTGAAATTATCAAGACATGTTTACCCGTGAATGTTTCCAACTACTTAGTTAGTTTCCCAAGAAATTGTTCTTACAAGTATATTAGTGTACTGTTGTCTCATAACTCATTATTACTTGAACGATTTTCATGCTTCCTTTACTCTTAAAATGAACCTCTGACAAAAGATTAGCTCTCTCTTGATACATTCATTTATTATGTGCTTGGCATGACTCTATAAAATATCTCTAAAAGTTTTCATTTCAGTATGAACAGCTATCAGTAAACATTGAGTGACAATCCTTTGAAATAATAGACAAATATGAGTTTTAAATAGTTCTCAATAAAAGCTTTTTTTTCTCAAGGTGAAAGTAGCTGATTTCACGCCTTTGTTTTTCAATAGTTGTATCACTTATTTTGCCTTAATATCAGAAAATAAAATTTCTACATCCACTAACCAAAGAAAACTAGACAGATTTATTTAAAAAAAAAACTATAAATAGTCAGTTTCTCTTAGTTCGCATAAAAGTAGATACCATCAGATGTAGATGTGAAGTAAAAGCGGATTGTTTGTTATTTACCGTTCATAATTAGGATGTATCCATCGGTTGATTTTTCTATACAATTACGTCAATAACACTTGGGTAAATACGATAACCCTTGTGACTGTTAATTACTAAGTTTATATCACTACTGCGTGGGTGGCACAGCGGTAGAGTTCTCGCCGACCACACAGGTGCTTCGGGGTTCTAGCCCCGGCTGCCGCACTCCTTTACCTCGCTAAGCCAGTAGTAAGACTTGTAAGAAGGGAAGGTTGGGCATGAGGCTAACAACCCCACACTGTGAAAATAATCACCACTGCTACAGAAATTTCAAGCCTCTAGCTTGAAGCCGTACGTTCTACTGGGAACTTAAAGGAATAAAAAGAATCACTACTGCAGAAGAAAAAATTTATTACATCAGCAGTGTGCATAAAAAACTTAAACACGAAAACAAAGTATATTAATAACTCGAAGTAATTTTTATCTAAATTCCATTAGTGCAACCAAAATTATGGAGGTATTCTGATGAGTAAACTGTTGATTTATTATAATTTAGAATGAAATAAGACACAATATCTCGAATGTGTAGTACTCCTCAGTGCTTTACTCAACTTTTCTGGACATAATTAATCTCTCAGGTTATATATAATAAATACTTCCATGGCTGTCTTCTTCTCGTTAACAGAACACTGGTTTTATTTTAACCTCATAATCGTTTTACTTTTATATATATCAAATGCACCAACCTTTAGAAAAATCATACAAAATACAATGTTATTATGTTAGTTATATTTTTTGAAACTCACTTGCCCAGTTATTTGTAAAACATATACACTTACAGATTCAAGTTAGATTGTTAACGTGTTTTTGTAACAAACAGCTTTATTTATCTTCAACAAGTTAATGCATGAATTCATTCAACTATTAAAAAGGCTTATATCAATTGACTCTTAATGTCCGTCACCATATTCACCTGAAAAAGGTACTATACTGAAAATAAAACAAGCATATGTTTTCACTACTAAATTTATAATACATAAGACCATTAATTATCAAGGTGGATAGATATATTAACTGCATGACTATTTGATAGACTCACCTTTGAATTTATTTTTCATAAGATCAAGTAAACAGTGAATAAATAAAGCCTTACAGACTTTTTGATGTGAAACAATAAAATTGGAAAGCAAAACTATATTGTGATAGAAAGCCTAATTAATGGACAACAGACAACAGCATTTCATTACTGTCGTATAACTGTTTGTTAGCTGGCCATATACTATTCATGGCATCCTCCTAAGTGCCCTTAAATAGTTAACTAGCTAATTTTCAGAAACCGCATTTTCGTTGTTTTAATGGTTGGTAGGTACGATGACGTCAGTTAAACCAATCTTACTAAACCCTCTCAAGGAGTAAAGATATATGATTTAACTGGTTATAACGCCTAATTTAAGTGAAAGTCTAGTGTTTTATAACGATTAATTTGTATTTGAGCGACAATTTCTAGTAAAAATAAAACTGAAATTTTTATCTTTGAATTATCAAAAACTGGTGCAAAAGATAAGTAAAGTGTCGAACAAAACTAGTAGGTTATTAATTCTTAGATTTAGAGTATGACTTTGAGATTATTTAAAATCTGAGAGTATCTCAATTACTGCACATTCTAGGGACCAGGGTATCAATAAATGTACACCAAATCTCTCTCTACATTTTATACAGTTTGTGAGAAATATGTCTTGTGCGTAATTGCAGGACATGTAATTGTAAGAGGCCCAGTTCAAGATTATCAGAATAAGAATGGTTAGTTAGGTTAACGTTTATGTGGGACATCTATGGTAGGATTTATAGAAATTATCGTGCACCTAGAGTGTGTGAACTGATGACATTTCATGAATTTCTCATAACACTTTCAGTAGTTCTTAACTAATATAAACTATGAATAACATAACATTTATGCCTACGATTATCCTCATAAAACATAATTTCTCTTTGATGACTGCTACTCAAGTTTATGATGTTTAAATATATGCTGCATACAAAAAAGGTATCATATGAAAGACTTCATCTAGCACTGTTTTCAGAAGCCTCAACATTATGCGGACTTTTTATACATATCAATTTCAAATGGAGTCATTCGTAACTTGTTAATGCAGCTTACCACTAGCTGTTTATAGAATGAATCCATACTGGTTTTTCATAGACGAACGTTTCTATTTACTTATGACTATCCTTTCTTGAAGAATGATAGACAAATTTAGGGCATACTTCAATCTGTTTGAATGGTGTCTAATTAAAATTAAGTGAGGTGATAAAAATATTAGTTTATTTATGATTTTCTGGTGTCGTCTGCTTGGACCTCAGTGTCTTAAATCCAACATGAATGAATTTTAGAAAAACCAAAGTTAGAAACGAATCTGAACAAGCCAAACTCTTGAAAAACTGATCTCACACCACATAGTATTTTCAACTTAGTAACTAGGTATCATCATTTGTCATTAATGTGTCCGTAGCTCACTCAGAATCCATGAAATTGAGTAAGTACTTAGATGATTTACAGTTACTCATACTACTGAAGGCAGGCTCATGCTAGACTTACAAACTTTGTATTAAGATGAGAATTCCAATTCGGTCTGACTGTTTAAAGTGGAGTTACACATCACCCATTTTTTATAAATGAAGTATTATATAATTAGACCATTAATCAAGATAAGTGAGTACTCAAATGTAATAACAGTACCTAAAAGGTAATATGTTTCATAGAGTTTAGCTAATTTCAGATTTTATTGAATTTGCCAATATTCACATAGTAATTCAAACTTTCAGAATATACATTTGGGAAGGAACTCACAAATAAGATTCGATATAATAAGTGCACCTATGTCATCAAAAAATCTTCCCACATAATGTGTTTATTTCCACCTTGTCTGTTTTCAGTGTTGTCAAACTACAATGAAAGTCAAAAACACCACAGACAGCTTCAGTAATGCTGAAAATCTTAACAGCTATGAGTCTAAAGTTGTTGATACCATCAATCCTGTAAAGCTACGAGAGACAAATTCAACAACACATCATGCCAGTGGGATGAAAACTTTAAATGCCACCACCAAGCACTGGTCAATATCAGAATTGGGATTAATTCTATCCTGTTTAAGTCCAGTAGGTGATCACAGTTCCACTAAAAATTCCTATTCTTCGCCGACTTCCCCTTCATCCCTCAGTTGTAATCCATTTCCATATATTTTAAACTTCCGCAAAACGTACATGAATTCCCACTTATGTAAACATACAAATCAAATTGTCCTGCAGATTGGATCTTATCATTTGCCAGAATTAATACGTATACTACAAAGTCGAAATTCACTTTGGTGTTTGCAGAAATTAAACATATCTTCACCATTCCCCAATTTATATTTCCCTTTAAATTATGATTTACACTTTTCTACACATTTATTAGCTTTATTAAATAAACTGAAATTTTCAGCAAACTTTAAGCTTATCCTGTTTAACTTGCCTGAAAATGAAATATTCAATCGTGCCCAGTTACGACATTATCGTCATAATCATTTGAAAAAAAGTAATCATAATCATAATACTATTAATATAAAGAATGAAATGCGTTTTTCACATCCTCAGCTTATCACAGATAATTATTCGCACGATGATGATTATACTGACACTGACAAATGTCCTGAAGATTATAAAAACTGTATTAATAATATCATGAGTGCTTCAGTAAATTTAACCTCATCCGCACCAAATAGTGCACTAACTAATAACTTACCACACATCATACATGTTTCGAATGCATATTCAACTAAAACTTCCCTCACACCAACAGCTTCATTAGGCTCCTGGACTTTGAATGGAACTGATCGTTCAAGGTAAGTCAATATTAAATAGTTTTGTGTCTTAATTTATTGTAAATAGTAGTATGAATGCCAAGCTGTATTTAAAAAAAGGCGGAGATAAAAAGTGAACCGTAACTACGATGTCATACCATGTATATTAACTAGTCGCATCTCTAATATTTATTATTTGAAGAAACAATTTTATTTGTTTTAACTAACTATTGAAAAGGGCATGTCTTTTTAAAAGAATCTACCAACCACAATCATATAATCTTGCTATCTAGCTTAGCATGAACATAGATTGATCTATGGCAAAGTTCTATTCTGTAGCCTTATAGGAACAAGATTTGTCTCTAAAAATCCTACTCACAACTGTATTCACATGGAAATGAAATAAATGAGAAGACACTGAGAAGTACATAAAACCGATAAAATTACTCTGAAAACCATTGTTACGAAGAATTTAATGTGTAGACACATAAAAAACCTTTCAGAAAGTCTCCGTCTTCTGTGTCTATTAAACGAAATTTCTTTCAAAAATCTCCTTACGAATTAAATAACGCTTAATATAAAGTTGGGCTATTTTTTGAATGAACTGTACCTAGGGAATATGTTCACCTGTCAGCTGAAGTATGAATGACACTAAAAAGCAACAACACTGTTGAATAGCACAGTTTTATAATTAATCATAGGCTCATGGACATTTACATTCTGTCTGTCTGGATTCAACATAGAACTTGGCACCGAAGTGCAGCAGTTCGAATAGCCACGTTCCAAAATAGCACACAGAGGTAGACAAGAAGATGAGTGAAGAGAATCAACAGACTTTGACAAGTATAAGAGTGAAACAGAATCGGTAGTGGTAGAAAGGAATATGAAAGATTACAGAGACTGAATACATCTTCGCCATTGATAACGATTTTGAGCCATGTCACCTATTGTCTCCAGCCATTGATTCCTAGAGGACCGAGTGCCCCAACCCGGGAGTCTGCATTTCCCTACCTTACTCAGTTTAACTGTCAAGGATTTCATGGATTGATGAGGCCATGTTTTTGTTTGGCCACCACTTACTCTTTTCCAATCTGCACCTATATCAGCTAGTAATGCCCGTCAAGGGAGGTGATGGTAAGGTGTGCGCAGCACGCCACGTAGCCATCTCAATCTATGTAACTTTATAGCCTCGTCGATTGATTTTCCCTCTTTACCCAACACTCTACGCCTAACGTCAACATTACTTACCTCATTAAACCACCTAACGTGAGAAGGAGATCGCAAACATCTATGATCGGAGGCAGTCAACCTTTTCATGTCTTCAACTCGTATTGGCCATGTTTCAGAGCCATAGAGAAGGACGGAGCGAACTGCTGAGCAGTACACACGTCCCTTGGTTGATAGCGGGATGTCACGCCTACGCCAGAGATGGTGTAAGTCAGCGAAGGCAGCTCGAGCTTTTTGGATCCGTGCTGAGATTTCGTCGCTAATCAGTCCGTCGGTGCTGATACAACTTCCCAAATAGGTGAAGTGGTCAACATGTTCTATCACTTCACTCCCTGTCACATTTGCATTGAAGAATGACCTATAAATACACTAGGTAGCATAGGAAATAAAAGTACTTGTGAATTCAGATAACATACTTTCTTCACCAATGTCCTTATCTAAACATAAACTGAAACCTAAAAGCGCGAAATAGCCCTTTCTTACATTTTCATCTCTTAAAGAGTGAATTAAGCTCACATCTAGACAAGAAATACTCTAGTCGGTATTGAGTTTCTCATTTTATCGAGGTTGTATAAACACACCGCAAATAATTGACAGCATACAAAATCTAGACTATGCAAAGCTGTCTGTCAATACTACTATGTTATTTGGGTTTTATGTGGAGAGAAAATTGGACGCTAACAATTAACTTAAACTTGAAATGAAAAACCCATATTGGTGTATTTAATGCTAGGACAGAAATAAATCAAGTAAATCAGTGTAGAGCAATGTGGTCTGAATGTAAATGAAAGTATAGAAGTAAAACAGTGTGTTCAATGCAGTCAAATACTGGGCAAATTTATTACTACTTATCCTTAAGATAATAACAATAAAACGGAAAGCAGTGGAATCCAGGATGCGCATTTCGTCCTAATTGGGACTCGTCAGGTACATCCAGTTGACGAGTCCCAATTAGGACGAAATGCGCATCCTGGATTCCACTGCTAGCCACCATCCACCAATTGTATACAAATCAAATCCCCAGACATTGTCGAAGCATCTGCACAAGAAGCCGACATGTCAACCTGAGACGAACACTTCGGTCCAATCAATCGACGGGAAAATCAAAAATTGAATTCAATAAATAAAACGGAAAGTTCAAATACAGAAGGTGATGTAATGGCTCACATCCCTCAGTGGACTGTACTCAATGCGTTAGTCAGCCTCATCGCTGATTACTTTATATCAGTGCTTATATGCTACACTCCTAGACAAAATCAAAATATTTTTCTACCCTGTAAAAAGAAAATGAAAGGTAGTGAAACATAAACCCACGAAAGTGTATTTCACTTGATAACTTTAGTCTTCATACCCTGCTATACATATATATATATATATTGCTAGAGTGTTTGTCGAAACTGCTCATTCGTACAACGATTTGGAACTTGTAGTGGCTACATTTTAAAACAAGTAGTCGTTTATGTGTAAATAAACCTTTGGAAATATTTCGCTAGGAAATACACAAAATTGTCGTCTTTTACACACAGATATTTTCGTAAATACGTGAACAGACATGACCAAAACAGTGCTCTTATCACACTATCCGTACTTATTATCAACTTCAACAATGCATAGGTGATTTCCCCTGTGATTAAATGAGAAACAAATGATGTAATTAAATTTCAATAATCTAACCGTTTTCAAAAATATCCTGATAAATTTTCGCACTGATTCAAAGATGTCTTCTTCAGATGCAGTTGTTTACAATAAATTTAATTAACAAATGTACAGATTCCATATGACCGCTTTATGTTATTGTATAGCGATAAAAATGTGATAATTTTATAATATAGCCAGGAGAAATTAACACCAGCTGAAAAGTTAAAATTCATTTATCACTCTATGCTGGCCTTTAGTATGCTACATTTTATTCATTAAACGTTTTCACACACCACTTACATCCTATGTAAAAAAAAAGCATTACGGTTATTGTTGCAAATTATTTCATTTTTAGTTTTGAATTCAAAATTTGTCGGTTCAGTTAATTCCCTAAAGAAGAAAGAAGCTAAAGCCTTCCTAAATTGTGTAAATTTATCAAATTTGGTGGTAAATTTCTTGTGAAAGATGACGATACTACTCAGTTGTAAAAGCCTTGCGTAATACGTGCAAAAGGCTCAAAGCAGTGGCCTATTGGTTGAGAAAGTAGCACTAACTGTCACGGAGAAATTCGTTTAATTCAAAAAACTAAACGTCAGATATATATAATTCAAGTATTACGTAAAACGATGTGAAATGTAGTCAGCTAGGTAGGGATTTGAAAATGAAATAAATTTCAGAACAACTGAATTCCAAGTGATATTTACGTAAAATCATTTACATACCACTTTATTATGATGATGATTTAAAACAAAGTGGTACTGTGGTGAGAGCAGGCTGCTACCCAATTGGTAGACATTAATTTACATCAATGTCTATGTCGCTAATATTGGCCGGGAGAAAATATGAACGAGACTGATTCAACAACCAATCACAGCAAACTTAATGTGGGCAAATATGATTCGCAGATATATGGCTTAACTTTCTGAGAAACCAGTCGCAAGCAGTACAGAATAACCTTGAGCGAGAAACAACCAATCAAAAGACTGTGTTTGTCTGCTTGAATAAGCTATATTAATGTACATGAAATATGTGTAAACACATGTTGATTTCCTTAATAAACGATCTGTTTCCTGGCCCTTGTCTTCTGTTGTTACAGTACTTTGATATTTCTGTTCCATTTATTACCAATAGATGTATAACCGGTAAAAAAGTGAAGTCAAAAGGATTAATAATGTTAAAGTTTACCTTTCTTACAATTTCAGGAGCTCCTTATCACCTGATGTCCAACAGACATTTCCTTCTGATTTATACCTGGATTCACAGTATCAGGAATCCAGTAATTTGGTCACATCAAAAGACAAAAGTAGTCCTGAATTCAGTCTAAACATTGATTCTACACAGAATTTAATTGAAGCAGCAAACTATGTTCAGTCAAGAAGAAGAACAAGAAGACCTGAACAGATTTTAACGACAAAATTAAATCAAGTATGAAATGATAATTCGCTTTTATTTGTTTCTTTATTGGTTTGCATTATTTCTTTTTTGTCTTTCCAGTGTACTCTGATGATACGCAGATATTATTTGCTAAAAGTGGAAGTCGTTAGAAAAAATACTGTCTTAATAATATTTGCGGACGAAGTACAATAGACATACAGAATGCTAGTGACTGGTTTAAGTTTATCAAAGTTGCTTATGCCTACTACTAATTACTCTGAATAAGCACGATACCCGTGTGAAGGGTATTGGACTACCCTCATTTAACCACTGGCTTCCAGTTAGATAACATTCAAAAATATATTGCATCGCATGTTTGGTTATCTAGAGTTCCAATCTTCTAACGAAAAATATCAATATTTTATACTCTTTCATGTGTACTCGAAAGCTCACTCTAAAATATATTGCATATATTTTAATGAAAAAAATAGATTTTAGACTTCAAAGGGTTAGTCGGTTTCTAAAATTATTAAAGCTGTTCTCATAGTCTGCATATTTCATTGAGCACATCTGACTGCTTGACAGCTCTACAACAACTTAGGTATTTTAGCATCGTGTCCACTCGACTCTTTTCCAGAGAGTCACGAACCTGAATACATTCTTGTGTAACGTAGTTGCATCAAATCAAGTGCTTATATTCCCTTTAAGTTTAAATACCTAAAGAAATTCCTTGAAACAAGGACAGTTTAAAGTTTTGAGTTGGATCAGGTCGTCGAAATCGCTCACCAGTTCGGTTGCAAACAACACGCATGTAACTACTGGTACTATATATATATATATATATATATATATATATATATATATATATATATATATATATATATATATATATATATATATATATATATATATATATAAGAAAACAGTACAAAATATACATGAACAAAGATTTTTCGGAACATTTACTTCATTGATTGAAATTAAACAAAGGACATTGATTTAACATATAATTTGTCCTAGTTTCTAATCACTATATCAAATTTTTAATGAAATATGATAAATTCGTTATTCAGTATTACCAAGTGGTATTTAGTATCTCTGAAATTTGATATATGTGATTCAATCAAATTCACTAACACTTGTTCGCCTACGCTATCAGTCAGTTCCAATCTTACCTTCACTGAACCTGCCTTATTTAACTGTGATAAAATCTGTTAACTGAGTGCAGTGGGATTGAATTATCGCTAGCCTGGTAGTTATTCTGCTCACTGTGATATATAACTGTCACTTTTGTATGTCTCCCTTTGATATGGGCATATTTCATCAACAAAACACATTTATTATTAATTTAAAAAAAAGTTTTAATAATCCACTGGCATCGATGTCGGTATACCGATCCATTACCTAAAAGAACTGTTACTTCGATGCACCTCCAACTTATACTTAAGTTTCAACAAGGAAATATACATGCAAGTAGATGGGGTAGCAATGGGTTCTCCCTTAGGACCCTTCCTAGCCGACTGCTTTACGACTAGCTTAGAGTACAACGCCTTATCACCAACTATCAACGACTTCCATCTCTACAGTAGATACATCGATTATACTTTCATTATTTGTGATGAGAATTGTGATTTAAAAAACCTACTTCAAATCTTCAATAACGCCCGCCTAAACATCGACTTTACACTTGAGACTGAATCCGACGGAATGTTCCACTTCCTCGACGTCCATCTGACAAGAAACGCCAACAACACTCTGAAAAGGTCCATATACAATAAGCCTACATGGAATCGACAATTCATCAACTTTCAAAGCTTCGTGCCGCTGAGCAGAAAGAGGAACCTGATATACTCTCTATCCTCAAGGATTTGCAAGATATGCAGCGAGGAAGTGGTTGAAGAAGAACTCCATAATCATCGAAAAACCCTAGTGGAAAACGGTTTCTCGCCCAGGTTCATAGACAAAAATTTCAAATCTAAGAAGACTCCCGAACAAGTTCAATCCGTCCCAAAGAAAATACTTCTGCTTAATCTAGAATTCAAAGGTAATATTGAAGCAGAAATCCTTCGGAAACGCCTCTCCAAATCCCTGAGGAAAACATACTTCGCCGCGAGCCTACGACTGACGTTTGCCTGCAAGAAACTGTTCAGCCAGTACGCGAAAGACAAGCTGTTGCATTGGGCGACCTCAACGTGCATATACCAGTTTACTTGCTCTTGTGGAGCTGAGTACGTTGGGCGTACCATGCGCCGACTTGAAAAACGCGCTCGTGAACACTACCCAGCCTGGTTAGTAAAAGGAGACCAAAAGCGTGTATACAGTTCAGTGACAGAATATCTGGTCAATTCAGGACATTCAGTGCCTTTCGAAAAATCCTTCAAATTAATTAATATAAAAGGAAGTTAAATCAAGACATCTGGGCATAGCCGAGACACTAGCTATACAAAAGCTCAAACCCACGCTTTGCATACAAAAGAAATACGTACAACCCCTGTCCTTGCCATGGCCATCATAAACAGGTAATTTTTAGTGATGACCATCCCATCTCCTTTCTTATCTAAACTTCCTGTTTATTCATGTTATTTTAAGTTTTTCTTAATCCCTGTTTACACTACCATATTTTCATACCAAAACTTCGTGTTTATTTTGTCATTTTACTATTTCTACATATTTAATCCATGATTGCATAAACAATTATTCATCACATTAGTTTTTATCCAAACATCCTGCCTATTTTGTTATTTCTACATTTCTAACCCCTAATTGCACAATGTCAATCTTCTTAATTATTATGATGCTACTTTATTTGATTGCATGGAGGGTTTAATCATGAGCTGACATCAGTTAGAGAACCACTGGAAAACCTGGGAGTACTGGACAGCCGTTTCGTCCTAGTTTGGGACTCCTCAGCAGTACGCACCCACCGGGATTCGAACCCAGGACCTTCTGGTTACAAGGCGAGCTCGTAGACCATTGAGCCACTGGGACCCGATCCAATGGTCCTTGAATTCTAACTTCTGCCAGTTCACGACATAGCGAGACCACTTCGCAATGTCTTCTTCGATGAGTTACTGCCTCATCTTCGACCTGCTGTACCCTACTGGTCACGGCTTCCCACTAGAACCCAGGTTAACTGCCTGAATAGGGCCAGTCACTAGTGAGCATCAGATGAATTTTCAAGTATTGGTTTTTGTAGGGATTTTGTTTGATTGCATGGAGGGTTTAATCATGAGCTGACATCAGTTAGAGAACCACTGGAAAACCTGGGAGTACTGGACAGCCGTTTCGTCCTAGTTTGGGACTCCTCAGCAGTACGCACCCACCGGGATTCGAACCCAGGACCTTCTGGTTACAAGGCGAGCTCGTAGACCATTGAGCCACTGGGACCCGATCCAATGGTCCTTGAATTCTAACTTCTGCCAGTTCACGACATAGCGAGACCACTTCGCAATGTCTTCTTCGATGAGTTACTGCCTCATCTTCGACCTGCTGTACCCTACTGGTCACGGCTTCCCACTAGAACCCCAGGTTAACTGCCTGAATAGGGCCAGTCACTAGTGAGCATCAGATGAATTTTCAAGTATTGGTTTTTGTAGGGATTTTGTTTGATTGCATGGAGGGTTTAATCATGAGCTGACATCAGTTAGAGAACCACTGGAAAACCTGGGAGTACTGGACAGCCGTTTCGTCCTAGTTTGGGACTCCTCAGCAGTACGCACCCACCGGGATTCGAACCCAGGACCTTCTGGTTACAAGGCGAGCTCGTAGACCATTGAGCCACTGGGACCCGATCCAATGGTCCTTGAATTCTAACTTCTGCCAGTTCACGACATAGCGAGACCACTTCGCAATGTCTTCTTCGATGAGTTACTGCCTCATCTTCGACCTGCTGTACCCTACTGGTCACGGCTTCCCACTAGAACCCCAGGTTAACTGCCTGAATAGGGCCAGTCACTAGTGAGCATCAGATGAATTTTCAAGTATTGGTTTTTGTAGGGATTTTGTTTGATTGCATGGAGGGTTTAATCATGAGCTGACATCAGTTAGAGAACCACTGGAAAACCTGGGAGTACTGGACAGCCGTTTCGTCCTAGTTTGGGACTCCTCAGCAGTACGCACCCACCGGGATTCGAACCCAGGACCTTCTGGTTACAAGGCGAGCTCGTAGACCATTGAGCCACTGGGACCCGATCCAATGGTCCTTGAATTCTAACTTCTGCCAGTTCACGACATAGCGAGACCACTTCGCAATGTCTTCTTCGATGAGTTACTGCCTCATCTTCGACCTGCTGTACCCTACTGGTCACGGCTTCCCACTAGAACCCCAGGTTAACTGCCTGAATAGGGCCAGTCACTAGTGAGCATCAGATGAATTTTCAAGTATTGGTTTTTGTAGGGATTTTGTTTGATTGCATGGAGGGTTTAATCATGAGCTGACATCAGTTAGAGAACCACTGGAAAACCTGGGAGTACTGGACAGCCGTTTCGTCCTAGTTTGGGACTCCTCAGCAGTACGCACCCACCGGGATTCGAACCCAGGACCTTCTGGTTACAAGGCGAGCTCGTAGACCATTGAGACACTGGGACCCGATCCAATGGTCCTTGAATTCTAACTTCTGCCAGTTCACGACATAGCGAGACCACTTCGCAATGTCTTCTTCGATGAGTTACTGCCTCATCTTCGACCTGCTGTACCCTACTGGTCACGGCTTCCCACTAGAACCCCAGGTTAACTGCCTGAATAGGGCCAGTCACTAGTGAGCATCAGATGAATTTTCAAGTATTGGTTTTTGTAGGGATTTTGTTTGATTGCATGGAGGGTTTAATCATGAGCTGACATCAGTTAGAGAACCACTGGAAAACCTGGGAGTACTGGACAGCCGTTTCGTCCTAGTTTGGGACTCCTCAGCAGTACGCACCCACCGGGATTCGAACCCAGGACCTTCTGGTTACAAGGCGAGCTCGTAGACCATTGAGCCACTGGGACCCGATCCAATGGTCCTTGAATTCTAACTTCTGCCAGTTCACGACATAGCGAGACCACTTCGCAATGTCTTCTTCGATGAGTTACTGCCTCATCTTCGACCTGCTGTACCCTACTGGTCACGGCTTCCCACTAGAACCCCAGGTTAACTGCCTGAATAGGGCCAGTCACTAGTGAGCATCAGATGAATTTTCAAGTATTGGTTTTTGTAGGGATTTTGTTTGATTGCATGGAGGGTTTAATCATGAGCTGACATCAGTTAGAGAACCACTGGAAAACCTGGGAGTACTGGACAGCCGTTTCGTCCTAGTTTGGGACTCCTCAGCAGTACGCACCCACCGGGATTCGAACCCAGGACCTTCTGGTTACAAGGCGAGCTCGTAGACCATTGAGCCACTGGGACCCGATCCAATGGTCCTTGAATTCTAACTTCTGCCAGTTCACGACATAGCGAGACCACTTCGCAATGTCTTCTTCGATGAGTTACTGCCTCATCTTCGACCTGCTGTACCCTACTGGTCACGGCTTCCCACTAGAACCCCAGGTTAACTGCCTGAATAGGGCCAGTCACTAGTGAGCATCAGATGAATTTTCAAGTATTGGTTTTTGTAGGGATTTTGTTTGATTGCATGGAGGGTTTAATCATGAGCTGACATCAGTTAGAGAACCACTGGAAAACCTGGGAGTACTGGACAGCCGTTTCGTCCTAGTTTGGGACTCCTCAGCAGTACGCACCCACCGGGATTCGAACCCAGGACCTTCTGGTTACAAGGCGAGCTCGTAGACCATTGAGCCACTGGGACCCGATCCAATGGTCCTTGAATTCTAACTTCTGCCAGTTCACGACATAGCGAGACCACTTCGCAATGTCTTCTTCGATGAGTTACTGCCTCATCTTCGACCTGCTGTACCCTACTGGTCACGGCTTCCCACTAGAACCCCAGGTTAACTGCCTGAATAGGGCCAGTCACTAGTGAGCATCAGATGAATTTTCAAGTATTGGTTTTTGTAGGGATTTTGTTTGATTGCATGGAGGGTTTAATCATGAGCTGACATCAGTTAGAGAACCACTGGAAAACCTGGGAGTACTGGACAGCCGTTTCGTCCTAGTTTGGGACTCCTCAGCAGTACGCACCCACCGGGATTCGAACCCAGGACCTTCTGGTTACAAGGCGAGCTCGTAGACCATTGAGCCACTGGGACCCGATCCAATGGTCCTTGAATTCTAACTTCTGCCAGTTCACGACATAGCGAGACCACTTCGCAATGTCTTCTTCGATGAGTTACTGCCTCATCTTTGACCTGCTGTACCCTACTGGTCACGGCTTCCCACTAGAACCCCAGGTTAACTGCCTGAATAGGGCCAGTCACTAGTGAGCATCAGATGAATTTTCAAGTATTGGTTTTTGTAGGGATTTTGTTTGATTGCATGGAGGGTTTAATCATGAGCTGACATCAGTTAGAGAACCACTGGAAAACCTGGGAGTACTGGACAGCCGTTTCGTCCTAGTTTGGGACTCCTCAGCAGTACGCACCCACCGGGATTCGAACCCAGGACCTTCTGGTTACAAGGCGAGCTCGTAGACCATTGAGCCACTGGGACCCGATCCAATGGTCCTTGAATTCTAACTTCTGCCAGTTCACGACATAGCGAGACCACTTCGCAATGTCTTCTTCGATGAGTTACTGCCTCATCTTCGACCTGCTGTACCCTACTGGTCACGGCTTCCCACTAGAACCCCAGGTTAACTGCCTGAATAGGGCCAGTCACTAGTGAGCATCAGATGAATTTTCAAGTATTGGTTTTTGTAGGGATTTTGTTTGATTGCATGGAGGGTTTAATCATGAGCTGACATCAGTTAGAGAACCACTGGAAAACCTGGGAGTACTGGACAGCCGTTTCGTCCTAGTTTGGGACTCCTCAGCAGTACGCACCCACCGGGATTCGAACCCAGGACCTTCTGGTTACAAGGCGAGCTCGTAGACCATTGAGCCACTGGGACCCGATCCAATGGTCCTTGAATTCTAACTTCTGCCAGTTCACGACATAGCGAGACCACTTCGCAATGTCTTCTTCGATGAGTTACTGCCTCATCTTCGACCTGCTGTACCCTACTGGTCACGGCTTCCCACTAGAACCCCAGGTTAACTGCCTGAATAGGGCCAGTCACTAGTGAGCATCAGATGAATTTTCAAGTATTGGTTTTTGTAGGGATTTTGTTTGATTGCATGGAGGGTTTAATCATGAGCTGACATCAGTTAGAGAACCACTGGAAAACCTGGGAGTACTGGACAGCCGTTTCGTCCTAGTTTGGGACTCCTCAGCAGTACGCACCCACCGGGATTCGAACCCAGGACCTTCTGGTTACAAGGCGAGCTCGTAGACCATTGAGCCACTGGGACCCGATCCAATGGTCCTTGAATTCTAACTTCTGCCAGTTCACGACATAGCGAGACCACTTCGCAATGTCTTCTTCGATGAGTTACTGCCTCATCTTCGACCTGCTGTACCCTACTGGTCACAGCTTCCCACTAGAACCCCAGGTTAACTGCCTGAATAGGGCCAGTCACTAGTGAGCATCAGATGAATTTTCAAGTATTGGTTTTTGTAGGGATTTTGTTTGATTGCATGGAGGGTTTAATCATGAGCTGACATCAGTTAGAGAACCACTGGAAAACCTGGGAGTACTGGACAGCCGTTTCGTCCTAGTTTGGGACTCCTCAGCAGTACGCACCCACCGGGATTCGAACCCAGGACCTTCTGGTTACAAGGCGAGCTCGTAGACCATTGAGCCACTGGGACCCGATCCAATGGTCCTTGAATTCTAACTTCTGCCAGTTCACGACATAGCGAGACCACTTCGCAATGTCTTCTTCGATGAGTTACTGCCTCATCTTCGACCTGCTGTACCCTACTGGTCACGGCTTCCCACTAGAACCCCAGGTTAACTGCCTGAATAGGGCCAGTCACTAGTGAGCATCAGATGAATTTTCAAGTATTGGTTTTTGTAGGGATTTTGTTTGATTGCATGGAGGGTTTAATCATGAGCTGACATCAGTTAGAGAACCACTGGAAAACCTGGGAGTACTGGACAGCCGTTTCGTCCTAGTTTGGGACTCCTCAGCAGTACGCACCCACCGGGATTCGAAACCATTGTTTTATCCATCTCCCTGTTTATTATGGTATTCTAATTCCTAATTTTAATTTTTATTAATTTGACCCTTATCCGGAAATTATTCTGGAACTTTCCCATCCATTTGATATAAATACACGAATTTACAGCCTAGATGATGACTTCGTCGAAAAGAAAATTTTCTTCACTGCAATTGTCTTCTTAATAATTCATTTGTAAACTCTTCTTTGAAAAATAAAATAATTTAGTTTCACAATCGCTTTATTTTGGCACTATTCTAATGTACATTATCAGAGAGACTGTTTTTTTTCACAAAAAGTGACAAGCTCAACTTCGTCAATTTATTGTTTAATTTAAGCTTTCACTGACCTAATTTCTGACTATTATATCAATTTATCATTTGGTAATAAAACAAGAAGACAAAACAGACGAGAGTAAACAAAAAGCAAGTAGGAGAGTCAAAAAAAACAAAAAGGATAAATTGTTGAGGAAATAAACAAAGAATAAATAAAAATAATTATCAAGATAAATTTTAACAAATAAAATGCTGCGCTGTTTATACACACCTGTGTCGGCCATCTTTTAGCTTTATTACCTACGCTGGTCTTGGTAGTATTTCATCAAATAGGATGAACACTTACACAACTCATCAGTTATGCTCTTTGACTACATTTTTGTAGGCTTCCTTTTATGATCTCAGTGAAAGGAATCTAGTAGGCATATATAACAAAAGTGAAGTACAATAGTTTACAATTCTGTACAAACTATGAAAATAAACAATTGAACAAAAAAGTGAAATTTTTCTTATTTTTCATGTCTTCAAGTTGAACAATACTCTACTCAAAATGAGTGAGATGTATAACCTTGAAATAAGACATAACTCAGTTGTAAATTATTATTATTATTATATTGAACTTAAGAATGGACATATGCGTTTTGACTGCTATAAAGTATCAATATACATAAAAGAAGGAATTAAAATACAATTGAGTAAACGAAATTAAGGGGTTAAATAAAGTACAGAAATATTCTTACTTTCTCTTACTTGTTTGTGATTGGAATAATAGATCATTCATTGATAATAAGGACCTCTTGAATAAGAGAAACATATATGGAAAGCATTATGTAAAATGGTCTTTTTTTAACTTACCAGAGAAATACTGACTTCATCTTTACCAAACCAGCACTTATGAGATGTCTATATGCGTATAGCAGACTTTTTTAAACCTGTAAATTTGATATTATATAAACATATTGCTAAAAGCTAGAATTACTGAAAGTACTTCAGGTGAGAATCAATCTACAGCGAAAAACTAATCAAGAGGATTAGAATCGATTTCAGGCCTTTAATTTGTTCTTCTATGAGTAGTCCTTTAAAATCAAGACTAATAATTAGATAGGTTTGCACTTCACAATAATCCAGCAAGCTATGCTGGTTAAGAAAATTGTTCCTACAAGTCCTTTTATGCCAGAAAAAGTGGACAAATAATCATTGTGCTAAAAGCAGTTGTCATAATAGTGAAGATTGTCTACAATGTGACAGAGGAGTGAAATTCACTTCCTACTGCTGGGAGATAGAATGTAAAATGAGTATGGTATTTAACTTTCGGGTAGTAAACCTAAATATTTGTGAAGTTGCAAGCCAGCGAACCAACAGCAGTGATCACCTCCTACAATGTTATCCAAGTAATCGCCTGCTTCTGAAATGTGAGGTCGTGGCCTCATTGTGACTATATATATATTGCTCTTCAATATTACTTTTTGCCTCATACCTCTGTTTACTGTCTCAATTTTGTGTTGCTTATCTGGCTTCGTGTGGTGAGTGAAGTGTGGCGACTTGAATTGCTCCACATCGGTGCAAAGTTCTATTTGAAACCAGTCATTCACTTATTTGGTGACCACCCAGATGTGTACAAATGAACCCTCAAGCCTACTGATACTTCTGGAACACCTGCACACCAATTTCTACACGTTTGTCCGCAAGCAAATAAACCATAAAATAGAGTTATGAAGTCTTTTAACCCCTACCTTATTTATGAAAAGACTGAGTTTGTATTTGGTGAGGAGATAACCAAATACTAAGCATGATACCAATATTCTTTCCTCAGAAGATTAGCATCTTATCCAGTTTGATGCATAAACAGAGGTGGAACTGGTCGATAATCTTTGGCCAGAGGGCAGTAAAATCCAACAGATTTCCGTGGCTTCATTCGGAAAAGATCGGTACATCTCAAAAGTAGAGGAAATAGCAAGCTAAATGAAAAATTCTTCGAAACAACCGTTAAATAAATAGAAAATGGCGTGAGCAGTAACTGTCTGTCGTTTAGGGGGGATGGAGATTCAGTGTCTTCACCACAGAAACTTCTGGACCCGAGGACAATATGCATTAATATGCAGTTCGGATGCACTGAATTCGCTCGCCATTCAACCTTATTCGGAATGAAATCAGATGTAATTAGCAGTCGTTCCAACTTGTTTTGCGAAAGCAGTATTCACTTTAAAATGAGACAAAGCAACATAGTTTTAAAGTTTGACTCCAGAAGTGTCAGATAAATACTGACCGAATTAATTAAGGAGCCAGTTAGTGTGTAGAAATCAAGGGATTTCGTACAAATTTGATTTTGATCATTGTTCATACCAATTCGCATGATGCAGAAGAAAAAACTTTACCTTCCATGGTCACACGAAGATAAGGACTACTCTTCAACCTGTATGGTAACATCAGTTGTAGCAACACACAATGTGACAATTCTTCATATTTTTCAAAAGAGAATGCATGCTCACGGAATGAGAGTGTCAATGAATGCATAAAAACTAAGATGTCCGACAGCATGAATGTTGCCGCTTGTGGATAACCCGCAGTTTACTAGATACAAAAAAAGACGTTCAGCAAAGAGTTACTCTTTTCGGCGATGTCATTCTCAAGCCGTACAATCGTATATGTGTAGTAAATTATCTTGGCTACAAAAGGGATATTTCCAAAAATGTGTCAGCAGAATTGTAAATCTTTCGATAATAAACTACGTAACGTAGAAATCGTTAATCAGGTAGAAACTAGAATAAAACTAAATAAGTAAGTTGAGTGATGTAGTATAACTGACAGGGCTCAGTAGAATTTAACCACGATTTGAACGAGAGTCAGGTTAACAACAGTGGTAATAATGAGTAGAGATTTAATAGGGAGTGGGGCAAGAAAATGATGCAATTAAGAAACAAAAAACAAAAATTACGTAGTGTTAAGATAGATCAGGTCCATTGTAGATTTAATGACTGAACAAACTACTTTTGTAGACAGAGTTCAGGATTTAACATTTGAATTGCCATTGCTTCTGAGGTTTGAAGAAGTTTGATTCGTACTAATTTAGCGAGATCCCCACGTATTTTGTAGATAACTTTGAAGTTTTTTTTGTGGGCTAGCTTGGTGTCTAGATTCAATTAGGTGTTCCAGCACAGAGCTACAGAAGGATCTCTTTTTTCTCTTTTATAAAACTATGAGGGTAAGTGTTCCATTTTGATAAATTGATTGACACCAATTACTGACACAAACAGACAGAGGGGTTAAGATCTATTGACCAATCTGATGATTATGGTGGGCAATTATATTATCTTGATTTGTACACAAAAAGAAAAGTGCTGAGTAGTTTTTTTCACATATTTCAATCAAGTCTGAGTCAGTCGGAACTGTTGTACAGAATTTGTGACTAATTTATCAAACTTAATGCATTGAAACATTCCATGTTTATCCCTCAGAGAATATATTTTGCTTCTGTAACAAGGGAATCACCTTTATTTTTTATTCCATTTACTTTGCAATACAAAGTACTTACCAAGTATTCTTATCTACGCATTACCTAATCAGTAATTTCTTTATCATTCATCCTTATAACAGATGGATCTGTCAAATGGTAATCTCTCTAGTAAGAGAGATGCAGATTTTGACGGTGAGACCAAAGTGAAAGTAACTCAGGAGAACAATGAAATTAAATCAGGTAAATTTCTTATATAGAAAACTTTATTCTACTAAGAGGTGAACAATACACTTTGACAATGGTGTCTACAACCTATAAGCTGAAGGCCGCTCCATAATAGGGAGTAGCTGACATCTTAGGAACATACAGCTTCAATTCTTAGCATTGAAGTTTCAGGAACTGATGTTTCTTACGGGGTCGGATTGCTAGCCTCACGCCCAACCTTCCCTCTTTTCAGGATTATAACTGGCTAAAGAAGGTAAAGATGTGCGCTGACCGGGACCATATGCATGGTTGGAAAGCACTCTACCGCACAAGATAATATCCTAAATGAACTCATTTGTTTAATTTACGTCATTTTCATTACTTGTGTTTTAAAAGCAGTATTAGATGGCAACCAATAATCAAAGCATTAATATACGTAGTCCTGGTGGTTTCGAAACTTCAGTGTTAAATAAAAAATGTTTTAGTCATTGATTCGAAATCGACCTGCCCAAAATTGCAGACACACCTTGTTGGCTATTGCTTGAAGTCATGAAAATCAGGATCAAAGTGCATTTTCGATTGGTTTTTATATATTTAGTAATTTGAATGAACTAACTTCTATGTGTACGTCGAAATGTAATCTGTTCCAATTATACTGAAAGTATTCGCCAGTAAAAAAAGGATTAATTAATATTCCTATTTGGTTGTCATAAGAATTGGTATGCAGTAATTTTTGATAGGAATACAGGAAATGTCTACACAAGATCAAAAAGTTAGGTAACCCATTCAATTATTTATGAATGCACAGAAAGGATGTAACAGTTGAAACTCGGGCTGTAGTTTTTGGAGAGATGAAGGCAACACCATCTACTCACAATACATGATGTTTTCCTGTAACTGGAACTAGAATACCAATTTATTTTTAATCCACTGAGTTATGCAAAAAATATTCAATAAGATTTTGACAAGCCATTTGAATGATAAAGATGTTCAAGTAGCCACTTGGACCACGTAAGCGTTTATGCTTATTTTAGGCGCTAGCCCAGAGACAGCATTGTAGAAGTTTTGTTTTACTGATATTTATTTCCAAGTGAAATAGAAATTGGTCTTCTAAAATTACAATACTTCATGCATTTTAACATTTCTTAACATAATCTTCAATCAAACACTGAGACACACGTCAGACTGAATATCTGTTAATTCTCCATAGCAAAACACGGAAAGAAGTTATGATTTTTTTGGACCACCTTTGGGTTTTTATATTTAATCGCAGAAGTTACACTATCAATCTAGATACCTTCATTAACATCCTTATCAGGAAGACTGTGTTAACTATTTTTGTAAAAATTAAAATTCTTCGGGAAATTTTTGTCCGTCTTATTTTCATTCGTAATTTTGTTTGTGAACGCGTTTGGCGTAGTTGGAGGTAAGTGAAGACGCAACTCAGCACTCATGATCAATTTTAAAAGTCTGTCGAGTTATTATTTATATATAGATAACAATATCACTTTGCACTGTATGATGCAAAGTGTGAGCTGCAGTGACTTAAGATTTTCTATCTGAATTTAATAAAGTAATACTCTTATTTAGCCCTTACATTTGCTTCTTGTCTACGCACTCTTATCACTCATCAATACGCCAGCTGAATTATAACTTCTGGTAACCAGAAAAGTGATTGTGTGTAATATTTCGCGCCGGTGCAGAACTCACTCAGCTAGAAATAAGAATGAACACTAACCTCATCTACGAAATATCACTAAAACGGCTAAAATGATTGTTTACAACTATCAAGAATTGGTCACTTGTAGTACAATTAGGTCTATGTAGGCTGCATACAAGTGCGCAGTAGAATTCTTACCAACCAAGCATGTTTTTCAGGGTTCGATTCCCGGCAAACGCACTCCTTTACCTTGCTAAGCTAGTAGTATTAAGACTGGCAGAGAAGGAAGGTTGAGCATGAGGCTAGCGACCGCTTCCCGTAAAAATAAAAACCACTGCTACCCAAAACTTCAAATCTCTAGCTTGAAGCCTTATGTTCCATTGAGAACGTAAGGGAATAGGAAAAAGCTGCATATGGATTGTAGACGCTCTCCATTTAGTATTGATGAATAGTGGATATATTAGCGGTGTCGATAGAGTGGACCAACAGTTTTTCTGAGTTGTAAATGATAACATTTTGAGAAAAAATTCATAAATTCTTTTAATAATCTGAAATACTGACAAATCTGATACTTAGAGTTGGGAGTTCACAATTATCCAAGCCATTCACTTTAAATAAAAGATTTCATAACTTAGTTGCGTTTATCATGGAATCATTTTCAGTGATGTTTTAACATTACCTCACGACCTAGAGATTATTAATTATTCCCCTTCATGATGTACAACCAGTACGAATCAGATAGGCTATTAAAAAAAATTAAAAATTCCACATTTCTGATACTTATGTTAAAACTGTGAAGTATCACACTTTCATTTCCACTAATTCAAAAAGAAAATCCTCCTGAATTTAACACTTATGTGTTGACCAGCATTCTAATAACTGTCTCTTTCTTTCCTTTTCTGTTATCAGATAAAGAAACGCCCATAAGTGAAATACGTGATCATTTTAACCAGTTTAGAAGAAACACGAATAATAAGGTACATGAATGTTTTGAAATGAATTATCTCTTTATATTTATTATATTAAGTGGTCATTGCACATCAGCTGTGTCCTTTCTAACAGACTTTTATCAGTTAAAGAACTTTTAAGAACTAAAAGACATTGGATAGTTACAGAGTCCTTGGTATTCAATACTAAATGTACATTCAAACCCAGGACTGTATAGTTTCTTATTAGATGTAATACCCCTTGTTTTACTACATACAAAACCTGCGTCTTGCAGTTACCTTCAATTGAATATACGTATGATGTTAGACAGTTGGAGGCGATTGGCAGGAAGTCTTGGACCTAGGTTTCGTGCTAGTTGGCACTCGTCAGCTAGGCATATCTGCAACCTTGAAGGAACTCATGTCCCTTCTGAGATTGGAACCCGTAAACGTATGTTAAGAAAAGAAAGGTATGAATAGCGGTTGTTTGTTTCAGTGGTATATCAATCAGTCGACTTAGTGAAGTTTCACTAACTCTTCACAGATTTCATAAGCCGAATATTCTTCATTTAGTTTTGAAATGATATGACCTTTTCATGCTTACTTTACTTTTAATTTAGAAGACACGTAGATACATTGACACAGAACTTGTTCTAACTGGCTAGATCTTTTTAACGCGGTCGCTTGACTACTCTTATTTATTGTGAGAAATCGAAGTGGGCTGTCTTCGTATAACACTAGTACTAGTATTTTTGTTTCAAAAATTCTGAACAGAGTAAACATCGTGATCAAGAAAAGGGGAGTATGCAAACTCACTTAGTTAGAACGCAATTATTCTGAATGTGATTGCCATTCTAATGCACCTGGTTGATCATCAAACAGTCATGAAAACACTGAAAGTTAGTCATGTAGATGTGAACTAGGCAAATTTGTTGATGAAGCATGTATTCACAGTTTATCTAGCTGAGTATCCAACCTCCGACCTGTTGGTCACTCTGTTCACCTGTGTGCAACCAATCAGATGAAGTTACCTCCAACATCTAGTAGGTATGGCTGATCATCTGACACGAAACCGTGAAATCTATTGTTACAAAGTGAAAATGTTTGTAAAAAACTGCTAAATGTTACTCCATGTGAAGTGAGCATTATGGCCTCCCCTTATGACATGGTCCAGTCATACTGGAAGTTTTCTCTTCAGAAAGAAAAAATTATTAAGTTGCATCTTAAAAAATTTTATGTATCGCGAGTTAAGCAGATGAACTACAAGCTGTTTGTTTTCTTTAGTTTCGACATTCAATAATAGAAAGTTCACCAGTCGCACAGGCGGAATTTTTCAGCCAAAACAAATTAATTACTAATAAGTAGTCACTGAAGTGTCACATAAAAAAATACGTATGGCGCTTCAGGTAGGATGTCCAGTATATACACATATATACACTTCGGAGACTCATATAAAAGAATAAATAAACAATATTTTATCAGCACAAATGACATGAACAAAGAGAGGAAAAGATGAAGCTAAAATGGTATTCATTTAATTTTTTGTATCCGTTTGCCTTTAAGGTCAAATTAAGATTATTATTAAATAACTAGACCAAACTAAATCGTGCAGCTAATCACTGTGCACGACAACAAAGGTAGGAATTATGTGACAGAAACAGAGATAAAAATATCATTACTAATGGAGCAGTTAACAATAAAAAATAATAATAAGCGGTACAATAGGGTGGCACAGTGGTTAGGACGCTCGCCGATCATGCACATGGTCCGGGGTTCGATCCCCGGCCAACGCACTCCTTTACCTTGCTAAGCCAGAAATAATTCTGGTAAAGAGGAAAGGTTGGGCATGAGGCTAGCAACCCCATCCTGTAAAAATTAAACACTGCTACAGAAACTTCAAGCCACTATCTTGGAGTCCTATGTCCCACTGGGAACATGAAGGAATAAAAAAATAGTACAATAGGGAAAGCGGAGAACTTGCACAGACGACAGTTTCTTCTATTGCCGGCAAAGACAGAAAAATTTCATTAAATCATAAACTTTGTTTGACACCATGATTTTAATTAATTAGCTTTCTCCTATTAGATATGTACAATAAGGCAGTCTCCGAGTAAATCCTATTCTTTTCTGTCTCATTGAAGAAGGGAGATAGTCTGAGATTTACAAACACCTTCCCACTTATTTTTCTCCGAATCGACTTACCATTCTCACTGCTCTATCACTCTATAGAAACATTGTTGGAATACTCGTTCAGACAGGTCTTACAGTCTTAGCAAACCATACCTGGCGCCAAGTATATTTCATGGAATATTTGTAAACAAAGACACTTTTCAGGAAGGAGTAACGATTTCTCACTTCTTGTTAAACATACATAACTTAGTAGTGATAAAGAACTGCCACATAAAATGCTGACAGACATCAAAAATCAGTGTTAGTGAGTAATAAAATATGCTTGAGAACGAAATACGTTAAATCATTCAAATTACTAAATCAAAGTTTATGCAAACATCGAAAAATGAACAGAGTTCACCAATGACAACATGAGATTTAAATTTAAAAGCTGACGGATAACAAGGGAAATGAAAGTACTTCACATAGAAAGTCGTTCTACACGAAGTTAAGCATATATATATATATAATGTCCAACTTAATTGTGTGTGTGAATCATCTTACTTTTTGTTCTATTTTTTTCTATCGAAAAACGTGTCTCCAATACTGAACTTGACAACAGACTCCTACATCACCAGCACGTATGAGTAAAATGAGTGGAGCATCTTTGTGCACCATTAACACAGATTCACCAAGATATGCTACCGACCTCTCAATTGATAGCTCGTCAACTTTAGACTTCAGTGTGACACACATCCCTGTCAAATGGAGGCGGGCTAAAACAGAAAAATCTAATCCACAACATTGTACAGATGCTAAGATCGTTACAGTTCGTCGATTAGAAGCAACCGGAACAAATGCATGGCATACAAAAAATACACATCCTACACTAAACAGAACTCATAAAGTCGAACATCGGTATGTTTTATTTTTTTCTAACTGAAATTTATCTTAACTATCGTTTGTATTGAATATGAGTAAGACGCTGATGTATACTACTTTAAAGAAATATAATTTTTAGGGTAGTGAATGGAATGCAAAAATTATGTTTATGAATAGTAAATGGATAACCTGGAAAGTTTTGAAACGGTATAGGAACTTCTAAATATGAATAAACTGAAGACCAGTAAAAGAAGAATTGACCAATGGATGATTTGAAGAAATTTCTCTGTAGTCTGCACGTTTCTGTGTAAAGTTACAGTTTCGGTATATAACGTCAAAGCGGATTAACTCTTTCCCCTTATAGCTATTCACTGTCATCCTTCTCTGAAGATGAGCTAATAATTACTAGTAATTCAGAACTTTCAAAATAGACACAAAATATCTTTACTATGTGCTTATTTAGAAAGAAGATAAAGCCTGAATTAACCTATGCTGCAAAATAAAATAAAG
This sequence comes from Trichobilharzia regenti, assembly GCA_944472135.2. NCBI lineage: Eukaryota > Metazoa > Platyhelminthes > Trematoda > Strigeidida > Schistosomatidae > Trichobilharzia > Trichobilharzia regenti. Next base: position 86,855,452 of record OX235270.1, on the reverse strand, counting down.
TGCTACTAGATGGTCACTTACATCTCACTATATTTTGCTGTGAATTATGCTGATGATGTGTTGGTTTGATGATATTAAGTTGCCGATCGAATCTTAGTCGATGGAATGGGATTCAAATCTCGTACGAACCGGCTGGAAGTTAAACCACTTAGAAGGCTGCAAGCTAGGATAAATCATCCTGTAGATACCGATGCCTCATTTCATCTAAGAAAAAACGTGTAAATCAACTTTGAATAGTTACAAGATTTCTACAATATTAATTTTTCTATTTTATTCCGCTGTGTTCCCAGTGGAACATAGGGCTTTTTAAGCGTCAGCTCCGAAGATTCAGTAGCAGTGGTGCTTTTTATGGGGTGGGGTTGTTAGCCTCACGCCTGAGCTTCCCTCTTTCTAGGGCTTACTGTCAACTAGGAGAAGTACAGATATGCGCCGGTAAGAAATCAAACACCAGATCACGTTCATGATTGATGAGCATCCTACCGCCAAACCACCGACGCACCAATTTATTTAGACTGCATATAAAATTATCTTTACAAATGAGAAAAGTATTCGCATAATCTGTGAATGTACAAACGTGATGGTGCTTAACATTGTTTTCCCATTAACTTAAACACACCACTCCTCATGCTTTCCACTCACGTCTAACTCCTATACGAGGTCATTATAGATACCTGACAACCACTTCAAAATACATCAAGAGATGCTGCGCACAAAACAATAATACAACAATGGAACAGTGTTATTGAAATATATAAGGGAGAGGACCAAGAAATCGGGTGAGCATAATTATGCAGAAAATTCACAGTATGGTTCATTACTTCATATCATTTTCAGAAAGAAAGAAAGGGGCAAATTTCAGCCTTTCCATAATAATTACCATTCTCATGTATATCAGATAATACCTAAATCCACGAATTTAAATAATTTTCTGATAACCATCGAAAGAGTGATGATGTGCCGACAGATGCTACCCCAACATAACTATCCTTCAACCGATGACACAACGTGATAGGGCGACCCCTCTGCTTTTCTCGCCCAGTTCCAGGGCTAGAAAACAGTGGGAAACATTGCAGCTACTGTGACAGCACCCGTAGGATATGTACAAGTCAGTGAAGCCAGTGTTCCAAGATTACAACATTCATGGAATGACAGTCTCCACGAACTTGTCGACAAGAATATGCAGTTCGCCTGTGAGTGTGAACACGGGTACAGGGTCGTGCTAATCGTGCAGCAGTACTTTGCACTCAGACAACTCGACGTACATACCATGCTGGAGGACACATATCGCCAACTTTTCAATCGCTATTTAGGTAGCGTGTGTTATCGTACGGTAAGACGATAGCGTCTGAATACTGAGGGTCGGAAAGTTTTTCTCCAGGAAGCAGATCTACACCACCACCACAAAGTCTCTCAAAGCTGTCTCCAGAATGTTATCAATAGCAAGCCTAAAGAGAAATGGTGAGGTTGTACAACTCGGTTAAGCTCCCCTGTTGGTTGTGAGCAGTGGTGATAGCTGTCATCTACTTTCACTCTACCTTCGGTGGTTCAGAATGTTAACAGTGTTCTTCGGAGCAGACAATTCCAAGGAACGGTTTCATCTGAAGAATCGGAGGCAGCCCTAGATGTCAAAAAATGTATCGACTGATGACCTGTATTGAGTATAACGGTGTTCTTTCACATGATGAATGGTTAACATATGTTCTATGCATTTGCGACGTGAATGGAGGCCTAACTTAGTCGCTCTTCTTTGGTAATTTGATAAGGTAGCCTATCTTCCAACTAGTAGGTACCTTTCCTTCTTTCCAAACCTTTCGCAATAGTGGCATAAGCGTGTCGATTTTTATCTTGGGATCCATTTTAAGCACATTAGGAGGAATTACGCCTGGTTCTGCCTTCGAAGTGAGGACGGGAGTGAGGCAAGGCTGTCTACTATCACCAATGATCTTCCTGATTGCAGTAGATTAGATAATGAGACAGACACCGGACAATGAGGAAACAGGCATAAAATGGACTGACACAAAAGACTTGGAGGATCTGGATTTCGCCGATGATATATGTCTGATTTCCCATAAACTGGAAGATATGCAAGTGAAAAGTAACAAGTTGGCAGAAGAAGCATCAAAGATAGGACTTCACGTGAACATAGATAAAACAGAGATAATGAAGATTCCTAGCCAACATCAACAACACCAACAGACCACAATAAGCATAAATGGGAAGAACCTGAAAGAAACAACCTCCTTCACCTACCTGGGAAGCATCGTCTCAACTACAGGCCAGCGGAACTGACGAGGACATCAAAGCCAGAATCGGAAAAGCAAGACAAGCTTTCATTACTCTCAAATCTGTGTGGAGGTCAACAGCAATCAGCATCAAAAATAAGATCCGGATTTTCAACTCCAATGTGAAGTCAGTGCTACTATACGGATCAGAGACTTGGCGAGTCATAAAGAGCATCTCAAACAAACTTCAAACCTTCATTAACAACTGTCTCCGCTCAATACTCAAGATCAGATGGCCAGAAAAGATCAGCAACAGGGATCTCTGGGAGCGAACCAATCAGGAACCGATTGTGAAACAAATAGGCAGAAAGAAATGGAGATGGATTGGCCATACGCTGAGGAAACCATCAAGTGACATCACTAGACAAGCCCTCGAGTGGAACCCGAAAGGGAGGCGGCGAGTTGGTCGTCCAAGGGTGACTTGGAGGAGGTCATGCGAGGAGGAGATGAAAGCATGTGGACAGACCTGGAGCAGGGTGAAAAAAATGTCAGAAAACCGAAGTCAATGGAGGTGCGCAGCTGAAGCCCTATGTTCCTCTAGGAACTAAAGGATACAATAATAATAATAATCTGCGTACTTCCCAGCTGACTTTCAGAAACTTTAATGATTCTTTCGTTGCTATCGGATTGTCCACTGGCAGTTCTGTGCATGCTCTTGGTGGTATTTCTGGACGAGTGTTAAGTGGTGATCGGTTCAAGCGTCCTATGAAATTATCCGCTCTCTGTTTCCTTTTTTTCCTCTAAGGCATTTAGGTTCCCTTCATTATCTTTCACTGGTCTAATCTTTCTTAGTGTATTCTCAACAGCTAGCTAGTTTTGTTATAACGTTCTGAGGTCTCTTTTAACTGCTGCCTTTTCTGCTTCAGTTTCCAATGCATCGTAGAATGGTCTTTTGTCTTTCGTAGCACTCTTCTTTACTTCCGTATGCAGTGCGTTATAGATTGGACTTAGCCCCTCCTTTAGTTGTTCAACTCCACATTAGTTCATCTATTGCTTCATCATCCTTCTTTCCTCTGTCATCTTCGTAATGACCGTAGAGATCCATTCGTTGTCTTGTCTCTTCTTCTTGACTAAGATAGCTATCCACATTTTGTTTCACGCCGTTTACAGGCAGTTCCATTATTCTTCCCCACAGGTTTCCTAGATGATGCTGCATAGTGTATCCAGCTTTGCTCTGATGGTTATAGTTTTATCCTCTAGTTTCTGAGAATTGAACTTGATTGTGTTATAACCCCAGCTGCTTTGAAAGCTTTCAACTTGAACTTGAAAGTTCCTTGCACTAGATAATGGTCTGAGGCCACACCTACTCCTCTTTTAGACTATGTATCCAGTAGGCTGCGTCTTCACTTTCTTGAAATTGACATGAAGTCTCTATGAATTTTTGTGTGTCCGTGAGGCCTTGTTTATATATTTGTCGTTGTACACCCTGTCTCCAGTCACCATTTCATTGAACGCACAGAATTCTGCGAAGATATCTCCGTTGTCATTGATTTCTGTGAAAGCTTCTCGATCTATTATAATTTTTCATCCTATGTTCTTTGCTCCCAGTTTCTCATCTATATCACCTATTAGGATTTTATTGCTTTCAAATGGTGTCTTGCCCATCAGGCTTTGCATTTATCTGTAGAAGTCATCCTTCCTCCCTTATTCTGTGCTTAGCAGGAGTGTAGTATTGGTTAATGATAGCTTCCCTTCCCTGTGAGTTGAATCTTACTGTCATTATCCAGGAAGTGAACGATTCCTACTTCATAAGCGCCTTCGATGCCGTTGATAGAATCGCAATGGCCACCCCTTGTGTGTTCAAGGTTGTATGTTTGAGTGACTCAAGTAGATTATTGTCTCTCGAGTTAACTCTGTCAACACGTCAAAAGGTGTCGAACAAATTGCGAATAACTGAAATGACCGGAAAGTGTTTTCAGTGTTTATCAGTTACCTTAACCAGCCACTCGTAAGGAATAATTTTATCAGTCGACTCTAGCAAAAAAGCCTGCTAAACGTCAAAGTTTAATCCACTTCATCGAATAAACCAACAACAGCAAAAAAAGATAGCGAAAGTGACCAGAACAAAGTTATCCCTACTTTGTTTTCTACCAAAACCTGCATAACAAAAGTAAGGGGGATATAGTTCATTGACTGTTAAGTTTAAAGTTTTCTCCACAGGATAAATTTAAAGCATCTAGATCTTAAACAACACATTTGATATATTATTCTTGATATTAAAAAGCAACTACATGTATGGCTACTACTTTTATTATGGTAAAAGTGATTGATTGATTGATTCTCGAAAAGAAGAAACCAGATTATTTTCCCCACAAAATGTATTTTATAATTAATTCTCTGACCTTCAATTATATCACCGTTAATGCTATTAGCTATCATCGTTTTTTTTCTACCCAAGGTCAAACAAATTAAAAGCGAACAGTAATAATGACATTAAGTATACAACTCCATCTGTAGACTACATACCACCAACAAAACAGAAAAGCAGGTTAACAATAACTAAACAAACGTTCATACAACCTGAAGATATATGGAAACCCGACAGTACTAAATATAATGTCACCCATCACTTGTCTGATGTAACACAATTAAGTGAAAATGAACTGAGAAATCGTCTACAACGAATAAGCAAAGAACTACATGTTGTAAGCTTACTTTTTATAGTCTAATTATGATCTTTTAATTCGATGCTGTTTCATTTAAGTGTTTAATCTTAAAGTATAAACAAAACTCAGTAAGTGTAGATTTAAATTTCAGTAATGCTTTGTGAAGTAAAACTGTCATTTGCATATTGATAAGTATGTTGAGAAATTCTCATCCCATGAACTGCTAGTTGAAACTTGAAAGTCTACACCAATGAAGAACAATTTTACAGTAGAATGTATCATGCAAATGATTGTTATTAGTAGTAAAACAACATAAACTTGGTACACTATGGGTACCAGGAGATTCGGCACACGAAATTAATTAGACTACAATATATGAGGAAAATAGGCATAGAATAAATGAGGTAGCTCGTCCGGAAAGCAGGTAACCATGCTTGTTAAGATCATTCATCATCCGCTACTTTATTTTACTTTCCAAAAGGTTGGAAAGGAGAAGATTGCAAAATGTCCGCCTAGTCATAAATTCTAACATCTCGCACTGCCGATTCGCATTATCTTCCAGGTCCTACTCAGGTAGTCGTGATGCACCAACGAACGCTAAAGGAACACAAATATTCTTCATTTCACACCGTCACGTCATAGACGCCCCTTTTTCTATTCAACCTCAGTTAGTTTACAACAAGAGGTATGGGAGTCTATGGGATGGTATTCATAGTACATGTCCCAGCCACCGAAGCTGGCATTTCAAGACAATAACACTCAACATAAGATGATGCCATTGTGTCCAGACACAAGCTGGTAGACGTCAGAATTACTTGCGTGAAAATTTCATTGGACAAAGTAATTTTACGGATTCAGAGTCGATGCGCATCATCAGCTCAGAGAGACCAGCTTTCACAGAAATAGAGCAAAAGTTTGCATATCGAAGCACTATAAACACGACATTCGACAGCCAGAATAACGCCGTCATTGTGCCCTGGTTTTGACTATGCAGTTAGAGATCTCACTCGTCACACCTCCAACAGTTCATATAAGACACGACTGGTAGCAAAATAATACACATATGATTTTCAAACGTATAACATAGGCACGAAAACGCCAGTGTATTCAGTAACATAGTCTGTTTGTTTTGAAATAGTAATTTTATTTAAATTAGGACCAAATATTGGTTATCAACTAGTGAAATACTTATTGATGTCCAAACCAAGTTCACTTTTAACAGTTTGGAAAAATTTGGGCATCGGGTATATGATATTCACTATAATGAAGGTTTTTGTATTTCCCAATGGTTGAAAACAATATCGTTTTGTTTTACATTTATTGGTAAATACAAAAACCGTTATTATATTGAAATACTGATTAAAGTCGCATAAACATATTAGAAAACTTTTTATGGCTACAACAACAATAACATGATTCTGCCATTACGTTCAAATCAAATCCTAGTCCTTTGCTGTTGAATAGAGTTAAAGGAAACAAACATATATACCTGTCCAGCCTGTGTACAACTTAGATTTCTTGTGTACACGCGGTAAACAAGCATCATTTCACTCTTCTTATTAAATGACACTAAGTTAATTGCACAGGATAGCTACCTTCTCACAACACTGCATGCAGGTCACATCACACTGAAAAACAATGAAAGTCGGGGTTGATATTTCAAAGCACGCTAACGTGGTGATTGAACAGCGACAGGCTTACTGTGATGCTTGATGCTTTATGGAGTTGCAGACACAGACCCCTAAAGAGTCTGAACCGCAACAAGATAGATGTTCATATTTAAGTACTCAGTATACCCTAGGAAGCCTCTTCAATATATATATATATATGTTCCAATACTACTAACAATAACAGTATCTTTTCATTGATTAGGAACAATCGCGCCGTTATTATCTCGCTAATATTTGTGCAAATTTGCTGGAGGAGAATCGTAAGCTTCGAACTGGTCAGTTGAATGCGGTGGATATAAGAAGACAAGAAACTAATGACGCCATTCCCATCACCACCACTACTGCAACGATATCAGCTCAACCAACTGAATCAATCCAGAAGAACAGTAATAATGCGAACAGGAAAACAATGTTGGGTCTCATAGATAGTAAAATCAAACAAACTAGTAGTAGTAACCCAAATTTATGGAATAGACCAGAATTAAAATCATATAAATTTGATATTGAGACAGATTTGTAAGTGAGACGAGAAATATAATAAATATATATACATGTACATAATATTACTTAAACAGTAATTACTGTAACAATTATCAGTATATATATATATATATATATATATATATATATATATATATATATATATATATATATATATATATATATATATATATATATATATATATATATATATATATATATATTACTGAGTTAAGAATATGAGATGTGAACAATCTATTTCAAAATATGTATTTCTACTATTTCTCAGAGTAATCGATAATAAACTCCAGAACCCTTTTCTTGTTTTGTTTTGTTTTTAAATTAAGTAATCCACGATCGCATGAATCAAACTCATATCATGGAAGTCTCACTACCAAACTAACATACAAACTTCTGTCATACCTTTGAATTATAGAATTATGCTTACAGATTAGCGACGAAATAGTAATCAGTATTTGATTTCAATGCACAGCTTTTTTCAGTAGTAAAATAAATCAATGGAACAAATAGGTGATTCATCACATACTAAAAATTCAAAGCGTTAGTGTATGTGTTCACATGAGCGGTGTTGTCTTGCATAATTTTTCAGAACCTTTAAATAAGATACTGGATTCCTTGAGTTAGTATACTGCTGCACCTCTTCAAAACTGTCAACACAAAATATTAGTAGATGAAAACTGGATAACTATATGCAGATTTAATCTTAGAGTGTATCAGAGCAAGTGAACTGAAACGTACTTCGATCCAGATCCTTAAAACGGATAAGTCGTTTCTTAAAATTATGGGTTTATATATTTTGTCAACTGAATCGTCAAATCGCTTAATATCGACCAATGTATGTTCTTCGAGTTGCTGTAAAGTCGTTCTAGTAACTACACTACCATGCCTAAAATGCTCAGACTGTGATGCAACATACAGTGGTCAAACTTATCGAGAATTTAAGAAGAATGAATACCAAACACCTTCTATTTGACCAACAAGAAATCCAACGGAACATAGTAAATCCTTGAGTCGAATGTGATTGAATTCCACCTCCTGTGTTAATTGGTGCAATATAGTTAGTATAATTAGGCTAGGAATAATGTCAATCGCTGAGGTTGTAAACCTGCATCGATTGAGATGGCTATGACGCATGTCAAGTCGTCGCCTTCCTCGTCGAGCAATGTTGACTGACACAATTTTGTTGAAAAAGATTTAGAGGTAGTCAAACTAGTAAATGGCATCAACTCATGAAGCTGATTTAAGTCACGTAGGGAGGTTCAAAGTGCTAGAATAGAATCGCCAAATTGTTGAAGAGTTGTTGACACGATCCCATAGGTGCATGCACTCTATGCAATATTCTAGATCCATTAAATCTCCACGTAATTATTCTTTCTCCTGTATATTTCCGTTTATCATAGTTTCTTTTCTCTATCTTTGCGTGGTTTAGGAAGTGTAACAACTTGAACTGTTGCACTTTATGGTCAGTCCTACGTCAAGAATTTAGATCAGTTCAGAATACGAATGACAGATTTATACAAAATTTGACCTGAGACCCACCCCCACCCTCCTCCCGGAAATCAACACATGGGAAAAGCATTTTTCATTACGTGGATACATATTTTCGATAAGTCGACTTATCGAAATCCAGCAATCTGCTCAGGTCTGTTATCTTTACTCAACAGCCCAGGACTACATCATACGGAAAAATCATGATCGAGTTAGAGTATTATAAGCTGAGACTTTGGAAAATGTCATTTACTATTCTTTTTCTTTCCTTTCTTTGCGTTCTAAGTGGGATGTAAGACTTCAGGCATTTTTAACTTTGAAGTTTCAGTAACGCTTGTGGTGTTTTTACGGGATGGGGTTATTAGTCGCACGCCCCTTTCTCATTTGCCAGAATCACTGCCAGCTGGGCGAGGTTTCAGAATGTGTCGGTGGGGAACCAAGCCTTGGGCCACGTGCGTGGTTGGCGAGCATTCTACCAATAAACATCGACGCACACATGTATATTATTATTTACTCTTAAATCCGTTGTTATTTGGTTTATTTTAATTGACCTTTTTTCGCTACATAGATTGAATCAGTGGGTGAAAATGTGACACAAGTGAAAACTGATTTGCTCACTATTCTTTTATTAAACTTTTTGGTTTATATTATTTCATGACCTTTCCTAGTAATGTAGCATCATTCTCGTTTCATTCACTGACTTTACACACGTGCTGTTGTGAAATGTGGTAAATTGAAATGATGGTCTTCGGGTAGTTTACTATACTGATCCGTCTACCTGACTGCACAATGTTACTACTACTCTGTCAGTTATAAAAGTAATTTATGTCTTCAAAATACAGAAAATTCTTTCATGTCCTGTTAATACAAAGAAATGATAAGAATGTATTTGGGGGGCGGGGGACTGGACATAAACCTGAAATAGAGATATTACAGATAGATGATAGCGTAACGGAAGTTGGTATTCTCCCAACTCAATGGTTGGTTTTTCCCATAACTTTTATGAATAGAACAATCTCCTATAGAACTGAACCACAATGAACTCAAATAAACAATAACAAAAGTAACGGTCAAAATAACTGAACATACTTTATTTTACAAGCGACTGTATTTACTGTACAAGATTCTGATAAGTTAAAAATTTGTGATCATAATGTTTGAATATTTACAGGAGTGTTTTATAGTACTCGTGAAAAAAAAGATTCCAAAAATATGCCACAAAGTGTGACACTTTCATTTTGAATCACGAATGCTTCTCCACCAGGATAAAACAGCACGACGTCGTTCACAGAGGAATTCAGATCCATTCATACCATACACCCTAGTTTTCAACAAAAATTAAACATATGATCATTAATACAAAGCATCATTTACGTAGAAATGTATTAATTTTAATGAATCATCTTCTAGAAATATTAACTCAGTTATTGCTCTAATAAAATGACAACACCATACGATGTACAGCACAATGTAACAGTTAATAATCTATACATTCAGAATCCCGTACAACTTTCGTGTCACATTTCTAAATGTCACTGAATCTGTTTCTGTTTTCACCTGCGAATATTAACATTAGCATTACACAACAGATACGATTAATATCATCCTACACAAAATTCACTGTGAATTCTATTTTTAGGCCAAGTACATGATACACTGAATATTAGGTAGCAGCTAGAATCATTTCATGAGTAGTGAACAAGCAAGCATAAATACAGATTTTGAATACAAGTGAGTTAAAATAGAACAGCTATGCGTGGGATACTTTACGGATATTTGACTAGAAAATATGTCAGCCTCAAATATCAACACCAATATAGTGAAGAAAATCTCAAAAAAAATCAGGATACAACAAGGCATACGATGGGTGTTCATGGTAATGAGTGCCACTCTCTGGAATAACATATGCCAACTGGTTTTATGTGCACGATGAATGGGGTGTGTAGATTGAGGAGTAGCATTTTCTGAAGTTCACATAGTACACATGACACAGCACAACTTACCGATGATGCTTCTTGTACAATTTGTTATGATGCTAGATCTTTTGTCACGAGGTCACTGCTTAACTACTTACCAGTGCCCACTTAACTGGTAAAGCAGAACACGCGAGAATCAGCGGTAAAACCAGGTTCATTTATTATGACAAAAGTGACTGTATTTATACAAAAATAAGGTAGACTGGAAATCAACCAATCCGGTTGAGAGTTGGAATTGTGCAAGCGTCCAATCAGAAAGCAGGAACAATTGCATGTCAACGACTTGTTAATAACGCGATAATAACTTGACTGAGACATGATAATGACCTGATAATTGCATGTGTTTTGCCTCTTCCTAACACCTCCCCTTTTAAGATAGGGCTACCGGTAGCTTTTGTATCGCGGAATCACTTGTAGGTACTTTGGCGGTCTTGGTTGTCGTTGTGATCTCCTTGGCTGCTGGGACACTTTGCCTTTGTTTCGACTATTTTGGCCATGTGACGTTTTCGGATCCGTCGTATCTATCAATAGCTCAAATTGTACGTCGGCGGACTTGGAATCGTTCAACTGTTTACCAACTAGTCTATTTCTTATTTGATTGGCATGCCTGACCCAAATAAGGTCTCCAACCTTGACCTTGTAAATGACTTGGCCTTTTCTTCCAACGATCACTCCAGAAACCCATGGGCGATCTCTCCGTATGTAATCACGAACCAGTACCGACTGACCAACCATGAAACTTCTTTGCTTGGTGCCATGACGTCTATTGAACCAAAATTCACTATTTCGACCACATTTGCTCCGTCTTGATGGGATCGGGATAATTGTATCCAAAGTAGTACGTAATCTTCTTCCAAACATAACTTCTGCGGGAGATGTTTGATTTGGGCATGATGGGTTGGTTGTGGTTCGATAAATGAAGAGGAAATTGTGCAATACATCCTCTATCGATCCCTCCCCGTTTGACTTCTGAAGTGCGCGCTTGAGTGTATCAACAAAACGCTCTGCTTGTCCATTTGACTGAGGATGGTAAGGCGGGCTGCGAATATGCTGAACACCTAGCCGCTCACAAAACTGTTTGAATTGTTCAGCTGTAAACTGAGGTCCGTTATCGGAAACGATGATCTCTGGAACACCAAATCTGCTGAAAAGCTGAACCAACTTATTTAATGTTATCGTCACTGTGGTATTTTGCATAATGAAAACCTCCGGCCACTTGGAATACGCGTCGATTACCACGAGAAACTGTTTGCCATTGATTGGGCCGGCAAAATCTATGTGGATTCTTGACCACGGTTTTCCTGGGTTGGGCCACGGCTGTAGGTCTGTCTTGATAGGCATTTTCAAAGCCTGAGCACAGCGAGAACATGAGCGAACCATCACTTCTAATTCACGATCGATATTTGGCCAGTAGACGTAACAGCGTGCCAACGATTTCATACGGCCAATACCAGGATGCGTAAAATGTAGTTGACTCATGACTTTTTGTTGGAGACTTCGAGGCACGACCACACGTTCGCCAAACATAATGCAGTCATTGACCAGGGATAACGAATGTCGTCGTTGATAGAACTGTTTTAAATCTGGACAATCAATACGCGAGGGCCAGCCACAACGCAGATACTGTTGAACTGACTGTAATGTCGGGTCACGCTGCGTCTCTCGTTGAACCATGTCGGCTGAGACAGGTAAAGTGTTTATTGCCGTCATCAATACGTGGCACACGTCTTCATCGACAGAAACGCCGGCGATCACAGCGTCCTCCTTTGCGGGCTTGTTATAGCTGAGTAAACGCGAGAGGACATCTGCATTCCCGAAATCTTTTGTAGATTTGTACTTGATCTGAAAGTCGTATCCTAGTAGCATAGTCGCCCATCGTTGGAGTCGATTGGCTGTATAGACTGGAATACCTTTCTTGGAGCCAAAAATCGATAATAGTGGTTTGTGATCAGTAAAAAGTGTGAACTTTCGGCCAAGCAGCATTTTGTGGAACTTTTGAATCCCAAACACGAGCGCTAATCCTTCCTTTTCGACCTGACTGTAATTCTGCTCTACCTTTGTCAAGGTTCGCGATGCATATGCTATTGGCTTTTCAACACCGTCTGGAAACACATGTGAAATGACAGCGCCAATACCATAGTTGGACGCATCTGCAGCTAATGTTATATCCAGCTTTGGATTGTAATGTGTTAACAGCAGGTCAGACTGGAGTAATTTCTTGACCTTGATGAAAGCTTGTTGGCATTCTTCTGACCAGTTCCATTTAGCATTCTTCATGAGCAACTGATTCATTGGGGCTCTGAGACGATGTAAATCTGGCAGGAACGCACTATAGTAACTGATCATCCCCAGGAAGCACTGCAACGTTCTGAGATTATTAGGGGCAGTCATCTGTTAAATTGCTGACACACTGGAGGGGTCGGGTTTGCCACCATCTTTGTCAAAAATGAATCCCATGTACTTCACTGAAGTCATCAAAAAATTGCACTTATCCGGACGTAAATGGAAACTGGAATCACTGAGTATTGTCAGGACTTTATCCAACCGATTGAAGAGTTCGAATTGAGTTTCTCCTGTGACTATGATATCATCGAGGTAAACGGCCACTCCCGATACACCAGCTAATATTGCATCCATTATCTGTTGGAATATAGCAGGAGCAGGTTTAACACCATATGGAAGTCGCTGGAACTGATACAGTCCTTTGTGAGTGTTGATTGTCAGAAGCTCTTTAGAATCATCTTCGACCTCGATCTGTAGGTATGCCTCAGCTAGATCAAGTTTACTGAAGTATTTACCGCCATTCAGTTTGACAAATAGATCTTGCGGTACTGGTAGTGGATACGGTTGATCTTCAAGGGCATTATTGAGTCCTGTTGAGAAATCAGCACAAAGTCTGATGGTACCGTTTGCTTTCTTGACAACCACTATGGGGGCTGCCCAGGATGAGTAATCGACTGGCTTGATTACGTTCAACTTTTCTAAACGATCCAGCTCTGCATCAAGGGACGATAATGCGGCATACGGTACTGGGCGTTTTGGTCTAAAAACTGGTTTGGCATCAGGTTTGAGGTATAGTCTGGCTTTTTGTACGGTACAGCAACCCAAAGACTCTTGAAAAACGGCAGCGTGTTTGGTGCGAAGATGACTGATGAACTTTGCGGTCGAGTTCGGATGCATCAACATGTTGGTAGGACTATCTGAGCACTGTACATTGGAACAAACTGAGTTCAGTGGGACATCCCAGAGTTTCATCTTTTCGATCCAGTCAATACCAAGCAAGTTCAAATCATGACGATTGGTGATGTAGCATGTTCCTTGGAACGAGGTCGACCGGAAAGTTACGTCGCATTCAATCTGGCCAGATAATTTCATTACGTCACCCGACGCGTTTCTTGCAGTATGCTCCGTTCTCTGATTTTTTTAAGGTTAAGGTGCCCGCCACGTCTGGGGAGATATGATTGTGATATCAGAAGCAGTATCTAACTGTAGTCGAACTGGCTTCTGGTTGATAGAAAGTGTGACAAACTTTCTTTTTGACTCGAAGTCAACTTTGAAGGTAGCGAACATACTGCTGATTTGAGGTTTCGTCGACCGAGATCGAAACTTTCGTGACTGTGCCATCGTATTGTGAGATCGGATTGATCTAGGTTTCACTGGGGGACAAAATCCTTCCTTGTGACCATACTTGTTACAGATACTGCATTTATGTCTTTTATACGGGCAAAATTTACCAAAATGCCACGATCCACAAAACCAACAATTTGTGGGAGGCTTGTGTTTGACTTGCAGAGAATTGTTTGACTTGACAGCCTGAACAGAAGTAAATTCATGAACTTGACCGTCCTCAATCAACTTCGTGTCATGCTTTAGATTGATGATTCGCTGGCACTCAGCAGTTACCTCCTGTAAAGTCATGTCCGGTTTGCGTTCAATCTCTGCAAGGATTCGGGTACGAATATCACTGTCAACTGAAGATTTGAGACCGCAGACAAAGATCAGGCATTTAAACTGGTCATCCGTAAGTGATCGAATTTTCGATCGCTCGCATTCACGATTCACCTTACCAGCATAGGTGAGAATATCATCTCCTGGATCTTTGGATATCTTGAAACAATTGTAACGGATACTGAAGAGAGATAACTGTTCACCGAAAATATTGGTTAACGTTTGAACGGTTTCTTCAAAGTTGAGTTCTCTGGAGTTCTTTGGTAGAATATGATTGACATATTTGTTATGTTCGGCTGGACCAAGTTTCCGAAGGAGTAGTCTCACTTTGGCCGAATCATCTAGGTGAGCGCATTCAACCCGGAACAGATCTTCATAACGTCGAAACCAAGCTTCAAACGTCACGCCTGTTGAAGGTTCGAAATTGAACTCTACAATTGAACTCCCAATAGATTCGGTTTTCTCTGAGTTGGAACTGCCGAGATTTTGAATTGAAAACTGCTTTGTAAGTTTTTCAATCAAGCTGAGCTGGCAAGCTTCAAACTGTTGCTGTTGTTGATGAAGGAGAAGTTGCATTTGTTCAAATGAAATTGTCATTTGGAAGACAGGCTGGATGTACACTGGATGATCTGGGTTTTATTTGACTGTATTGAACTGCAATGGATTCGAAACCCCGTCGCCAATTGTTATGATGCTAGATCTTTGTCACGAGGTCACTGCTTAACTACTGACCAGTGCCCACTTAACTGGTAAAGCAGAACACGCGAGAATCAGCGGTAAAACCAGGTTCATTTATTATGACAAAAGTGACTGTATTTACACAGAAAATAAGGTAAACTGGAAATCAACCAATCCGGTTGAGAGTTGGAATTGTGCAAGCGTCCAATCAGAAGCAGGAACAATTGCATGTCAACGACTTGTTAATAACGCGATAATAACTTGACTGAGACATGATAATGACCTGATAATTGCATGTGTTTGCCTCTTCCTAACACAATTTACTACTCATTATCATAAACTTACGGAATCCTTCCAAGTAAAGACGGAAGTAAGACAAGCTGGCTGCCTACTATCGCCAATGATTTTCCTGATTGCAGTTGGTTGGATAATGCGACAGACAACGGGCAATGAAGAAACAGGCATAAAATGGACTCACACAAAAAAACTTGGAGGATATGGACTTCGCCGATTACATACGTCTGATTTCCCACAAACTGGAAGATATGAAAGTGAAAAGCAACAAGCTGGTAGAAGAAGCATCCAGAGAAGATAGGACTTCAGATGAACATAGAGAAAACAGAGGTGATGAAGATTCCTGGGCAACACCACCAACAACAACCACAGACAACAATCAGCATAAATGGAGCAACCTGAAAGAAATAACCTCCCTTACCTACCTGGGAAGTATCGTTTCAACTACAGGCGAAACCGACGAGGATATCAAAGCAAGAATCGGAAAAGCAAGACAAGAGTTCATTACCCTTAAGTCTGTGTGGAGGTCAACAGCACTCAGCATTAAAAATAAGATCCGGATTTTCAACTCCAATGTGAAGCCAGTGTTACTCACTATATGCATCAGAGACTTGGTGCGTCATAAAGAGCACCTCAAACAAACTACAGACCTTCATCTACAGCTATCTTCGCTCAATACTCAAGATCAGCAATAGTGAGGGATCTCTGGGAGCAAACCAATCAGGAACAGATTGTGCAACAAATAAGCACGAAGAAATGGATGTGGACTGGCCATACTCCGAGGAAACCATCAAGTGACATTACTAGACAAGCCCTCGAGTGGAACCCGAATGGGAAGTGGCGAGTCGGTCGTCCGAGGGTGACTTGGAGGAGGTCACGTGAAGAGATGAAAGCATGTGGGCAGGAATTAAAGGAAATAATAATAATACCACTGTGTTTTCAGGCTCCTATAGTTACTTGACATTCAGTAACCACAACTCATTTCTAGTATCTGAGTGCCGAATACACTTAAAGCAACTTCATACTGCAAACAACAAAATAAGTTCAGAAGTAAAGGATACGTAGTACTTAATGTCAAATTAATAATTCATAGAATTAATTAATTCAATATAAAACATACATTCCAAAAAGTAAACCACCAGCATGTGCCGCATGATCCAGTGCACTTCGACGGGTAAAGAATAAAATGCCAAGTGTTTCAATGCATAGCATGACCCAAATAGCATTGCTCGCTTGAAATGAATGAGGGATTATATCTACAACAAATGGTATACATAATCTAGCGTTTGGCTGGAGCATAGAAAATGCACCGATTATAGCACATATTCCTCCACTTGCACCAAGGGATGGAAATGTTGATTTTTGAAGCACTTTGTTAATCAGACTGACATAATTCGAGAAAATTCCTAGCAGGAAGAGTCAGAAAAGAAATACAGCGAAACACAGTGATAATACCGATTATAAACAGTAACTAAAACTTTGTGTATCTTGGTATCTAATAAAAAATCACTCGTATTTTGTAGGTAGAAATGCAACACACGAAATAATATGACTTTACATCAGAAGTTAAAAATAGCTAAGAATGCATACGAAAGTATTTTCACTCACTACATCTGAGGTAGATGGAAAAGAGAACTTCTTATATGAATCTTTGAGATTAATTACATCTGATAACGTCTGGAGTTATTGAAGTGTAACCTCTGCCGCTTTAGAGAATTGTAACACACCAAAAAAAGTGTATTCAACACAAATATCTATGACGCGACATAATAAAGTAGACCAATCCACTACTTCTTCAAACCGCTTTTAGACTCATATGTCATATTAAATCCCATGAAATGGAATATTCAACACAATCAAGCCATTAGAGTCAGTGTTCTTGAATGACTTCACTTGTTAGAAGCCAACTACTATGCATAAACGTTAGTTATGGCATCACCTTTGGGTGAGAGAAATCCTACTGACAGACTTAACAACCTGGAATTTAGCAGAAAGTGAGTCACCGCATATTGCAACATGCCAGAAAAGCACAGATAAAAGTGGAGAGATGAACTGTGATGAAACTACGACGAACATGAATGTACGGGAAAGAGGAAAATTAAGTGGAGATTAGTAGACATATAGTAGCAGTAGTGACTATACCAGTGCGAGTGACTGATGATGAACCATGTCACCAAGAGTCTTCAAACACTGATTCTTAAGCAGTCGTATAAACAACACGTTGTTATAAGTACCCCCGATTCTTTTTCAATATTGTTCTACTGCAACTACCGTTGCTTGTCGAGGATGGCAGTCACTTGGGTTGCGTAAAGCGCTCTTTAACAAACCAGACAGATAGAACTGCACAGTGTCCATTAGTTTTCGCTCTTTATCTTCGTCATTATTCATCACTTTGCTCCATCTAAAAATAACAAATTAACGAAAGCACTTATGGTCAGAAATATTTAATTTCTTTCTTTCTCCCACTTTCAGTGATGACTGATTTTGTGGCGTGTGCTGCTAACAAGATTTATCATTCGTATATAAAGAAACATTCATCAGCACAAAAATATCAAATGGCAGAGTGATAGACTTGGCATCAAGGAGAGTAAATGAACCAGTGTTACGGAGAAACGCGAGAGACACTAAAAGAAGACAAAGAAACACAATACAAAGGGGCAGAAGTAGCACAACACAGAAGATCTGTGCAAATGACGATTTCAAGATAAGGTATATATAGTATTATTATTATTCCCTTGGGTTCTGAATGGAACATACGGCCTCAACAACACATCTCCATTTTGTTCTATTCTCTGCTGTCCCCTTCATCTGGGTCCACGATTGCCCACAATCTCTCATCTCCTCTTCCTCGCAACACGATCTCCCCCATGTCACCATCGCACCGACGACCCACTCATCGCTTCCCATTCGGGTTCTACTCGAAGGCCCGGCGCTCGATGTCATTCGACAGCCTCTTCAACGTATGCCCGATCCATCTCCATTTTCTCCTACATATTTGTTGAGCTATCGGCTCTTGCCTGTTGGTTTGTTCCACTGATGAGTTTCTTGTTGCTAATTCTTTCTGGCCATTTGATCTTTAATATGGGGCCAGTGGAAGGGGCTGACACGCAGTGCAAGTTTCTCACCCGTATAGAAGCGCTAACTGACTGACTTTACACGTGTTGAAAATCCGAATCTTGTTCTTTATGCTGAGGCGGAGGGCAGATTTCTCAACTGGTTTTAGCTTGATGAATGCGTATCTTGCCTTTCCGATTTTGGCTGGCGTTGACATCTTCATCAGTTCTGACTGCCTGTTGTTGAAATGGTGCTTCCTGGCCAAATGAGAGAAGGCAGGAAGTAAACTCTGTCAAATCTCTCTCGTTGATGATGATTGATTCTGGTTGTTGTTGCTGTTGGTGGTGGTGGTGGTGGTTGGTTATCACTTGCATCTTCTCTATGTCCACCTGGAGTCCCGTGTTCGCTGTCAACCTCTCCAGCTAGTTTGTTGATATTTGCCTGCAAGTCTTCGATTTTGTGTGAAATTAAACATAAATAATCTGTGAAATCCAGATCTTCTAGAATCTTACTATCTGTAGTATAGCGTATTCCCGTTTCCTGACTCCCAAGCACAGTCTGACGCATAATCCAGTCAGTACACCACAATTAAGAATATCCTCGGTGATCATAGACAGTCAGCTTGTCTTACTCCTCTATTCACTTCGAACGCATTATTCCACGCCAGTTCTTGCACACACCTAACTACGTCGCCCTTCTTTGGCAGCTTGACGAGGTAGCCAGTCTTTCTTCCAATCCATTGGCACCTTTCCTTCCTTCCAAACCTTTTGTAATAATGGTGTGAGCACATCTACCACAGCCTCTGGGTCCGTTTTCAGTGCTTCGGGAGAGATTCCGTCCGGTCTTGCTGCCTTCCCTCCTGGACTTCAGTAGCTTGATCGCATTCAAGATTTCTGCTTTTGTTGGAGGATTGGTGTACACTGTCAGGCAGTTGTGTGTGTAATGTTGGTAGTGATGGTATCTCTGGGCAAGTTGCAGGTGATGGTCGATTCAAGAGTCCTTTGAAGTGATCAGCCTACTGTTTTATTTCTTTCTCCTCTTTCGTAATCAGGCTCACTTGAACATCATTTATTGTTTTCATTACCTGTGGTGATCTCCACCTGGATAGATATCTGGTTATCCTATAAAATGTTCTGCCTCAGCCGACAGTGTCGTATAATTGTCTTTTGTCTTTCCTAGCACTCTTCTTCACTTCTTTATTCAGTGCAGTGTACAATGAACTTAGCTTCTCCTTCCGTTGCCCATCGTTGCATTAAGTCATCTCTTTAAATCCTCATCTGTTCTTCAAGCTTCCAAGTATCTGTTGAGAGCCATTCATTGTCTATATGGAGGTATCAAACTCAAAATAAAGATTCCATTACCTTGCCTTCGACCATTATAATATCTAGTAGAGGGAGCTGTTGCACAGTATACACGCCTTTTGATAGACAGTCAGCTATCAAGCTTTGTGGAGCAAGTTAGTGAGTGAAAAACGACCTTTTGTATCTCCACTGACGTTTGGTCAAGGTAACCCTACAGAGGTTAAAAATCAAATACTGTTAGGTGTTATAGAAAGTATGTTCTCCATTAATGTAGATTATTTTTAACTTATTTTCAAGTATTGGTTATTGTAGGGATTTTGTTTGATTTGTTGTAGGATCTCATCATGAGCTACATCAGTTAGACAACCATTGCTGTCTGTCTGTCTGTTTTCGACATAGAACTTTGCACATATGTGCGGCAGTTCAAGTCGCCACACTCCCTCCTTGTAGCACACACAAAGAAAGAGGAGAAAGTAGAAGAAATTCATACTAGACAGTAAACACGGGTGTGAGCCAAAGAAATAATAATAACGAAGAACAAAACAGTTTCATTGGAAATCATAAGTCTCAAGGAGTGGATGCATCTGCGCCATTGAGAATGATTTTGAGCCATGTCACCAATTGTTTCCAACCACTGGTTTTTTTTACCGTCTCGAGGACCCCAACCAGTAAGTCTACACCTCCCTACGTGGCTTAGACTAACTGTTGTGGATCTAATTGACTGGTGCTACGTTTTGGTATGACCACCACTAGCTCTTTTTCATCCCGACCTTATGTCCGCTAACATTGCCCGTTGAGGAAGGCGATGGCTAGGCATGTGTAAAACATGTCCTAAACATCTCAATCCATGTAGCTTCACAGCCTCGTCGATTGATTTCCCCACCTTACCTAGCACTCGATGCCTGTCCACTTCACACGGGAGATAGAACGCAGTCACCTATTATCAAAGACAGCTAGCCAGCTTCTTCATGTCTTCCACTCTCAATGGCCAGGTTTCGCTCACAGCCATAAAGGAGGACGGAGCGAACTGCTGAGCAGTACACACGTCATCGGTTAATAACTGGATATCTCGTCTATGCCAGAGACGGCGTAAACTGTCATATACGAAACTAGTTTTCTGTATCCATGCTGAGATTTGGTCAGCGGTCAACCCGTCGGCATTGGCTAATGTAACTTCCCAAATAAGTGAAGCGGCCGACGTGCTCTACCACTTCACCCTCTGTTTCGAAGCTAGGAGTCAGTGTAGTCCAGTCCTGTAGTATCATCTGACATTTGACGGGAGCGAACCGCATGCCAAACATTCGAAGATTGCAGCTCAAGGTGTTCAGAAGACTGTGCATTATGTCAGCATCCTCACCTAGGAGGACTATATCATTTGCATATTCTAAGTCAACGAGATTATTTCCTGATGGTAACAAGTCAATCCCTGAATCTCTGAAGTGAGTTAGGGTTAAGTCCATTAGTACATCTATGATGAAATTGAATAGAAATGGGGATAATGGGCATCCCTGACGGACACCACTAGTTATCACCACTTCAGATGACAACTCGCCGTGAGCCCTCACCAGGCTGCATGAGTACGAGTAGAGTGTCTTAATCAATGCAATGTATTTTCTCACCATTCCCTTTACAGCATCGCCACAGAACCTCTCGGTCGACAGAATCGAATTCCGCTTTTAGGTCAAGAAATATAATGATTTTTGGACGCCGGTAGGAATTCCTATGTTCTAGAATCTGTCGGAGGGTGAAGATATGATCAATACATCCTCTTCCTGGTCTAAAGCCTGTCTGGCTCTCGTGTTTGTTCCCCCCCACCCGCACCACTTAGTAGTGTACGCAATATTATTGAGCCTAAGACTTTAGATACTATATAAGTCAAGCTAATCCCTCTGTGATTGCAGGATTAAGGAAGACTTGTCTTCCTTCTTGTATATCTGGATAATCAATGACTTAAACCAACCCGAAGGGACTTCTTCTGGTTCTCAGACGTTGTCTAATACGTTAGTCAACGCAGACAGTGAATTGTCTCCACCGTACTTAAATATCTCTGGAGTCATTCCATCGGGCCCCACTGCTTTGCCTCGTTTCAAAATAGTGACAGACTTAGTAACCTCAGTTCGGGACGGAGGACCTGTGTCTATATCCCATTCAGGGAGGTGTTGGATGTTCGGCAGTTTAAGCGTGTCTGTAGGTCAATTAACCTACTCTTCATAGTGCTCTTTCCAGCGTTCCAGTCGTCTATTCTGGGAGCTAATTATGGTACCATTTTTCTCCGAGATTGTTTCACCTATCATTTGCCTTTTACCACCTGTTTCCCTGATAAGCCTAAATATTTGTCTGGTGTTACCAATCGCCGATGCCTTTTCTATCTCTTTCGCTTTTGTCACCCACCACTGTTCACGGTCGTTACGAAGGCTTCTTGTTAGTTTGCATTTGAGTAACCATCGCTCCTCATCATAATCGGAGCTCGCTGGAATCAGTCTTCTTACGTCAGTCAGTTCGAATGGGTCTTACTAACTTTTGGTTTTAGGTTATTAACAGCTTTTACAGCTGTATCTACATCTAAATGTATGTTGTGCAAGGCTACCTCAAGAGGAGTCCTGTTGACGACCTCAGATACACGTTTCGCTTTTCCCACCTTAAATAGATACTCAGTGTCTCGATCTAGTTTGGAACGCAACTGCTTCGCTGCCAACAATTTCTTATGTCCGTTTAGTCGTAAGCACAAACGTGTGTGGGCCAGGTCGTGATCAGAGTCTACGCACGTGTTCCAAAAGGAGTGGCAGTCTCCTACTGATCCTCTCCAACGATACCCTACCGCTGTGTGGTCTATCTGAGTCCAGCGTTGATTTGGTGATGGAGGTCGTCAGGTTACACAATGTCTCTCTTTGTGCCTAAAGTTAGTGCTGACTAGGAACAGATGATTATCTGAGCAAAACTGTAGAAGACGATTACCGTTATCGGTTTGTCGGCGGGGCACTTCATACGTACCACCTACATACTTCTCAGTCTGGCACAACTCCCCTACTTGGGCATTGAAGTCGCCTGCTAAAACAACTATATCTGAACGTTTTGCTTTTTACAGTAAATTAGACAGTTTCAGGTAGAAGTCATCCTTTAGTTCATCCGAAGTGCAGTCTGTTAGGGCGTAAGCGGAGACTACGAAGAGCCAACGATGAGTAGCGCCGTCTTTCCTTCTTCTAACGGACCCATTTAGACGGACCGCACACATACGACTATCTACTGGGATCCAGTCAAAAAGTGATTTTTCCGCCCTAACACTCGGCGTTATCCCTACACCTGCGAGTCCAAGCGAGCTAGCTGAGGGGTCTCCCGACACCCTTAAAGTGAATTTTGTAGGTTCTCCTTGTTGACCTGATGAGGTTAAATGAATGACCACACTCGGGTCTTGTATGTGTGTCTCCGAAACACAACATACATCCATGGCTCGAATTGCCAGAGTTCTTGCTAGTTATGTTTATTGTCCGATTTGGCAGGGGTCCTGACGTTAAATGCTCCTATATGAAGTTGGTGACGTGGCTTTAAAAGGCTGTCTGGGGTGTTTCTATGGCTCTCACCGTTGTTCATGGTCACAGAGTGAAGTGAAAATGACTCATTAGCCTGCGGAATAGTGCTAACTGTAGAAGAGAAGCAAGATGAGAAAGGTGATGTGAGTGAAGGGGGATGATGCTCAGGAAGGCTTCATGTGCTTTCGGAAGTGTGTGGGCGATTGTTACTTCCCGGCTGGCCACACCGTGGAAGTTGGTTGCGTGACCGCAGAGCCCAGGGGACAACTGCTTGAGGCCGGTCACACGCGGCCTGTTTTTGTTTGTTCTTTTCTGTTTAGTGTGTCTCAATAGCATATTTATCACTTCTGCCATGTGAAACGGTAGCAGGAAGCGCGGTTGTTGTTAATTCCGAGCCCCGACCGATCCGGCATGATATTTTGTGAATTTGTTTTAATCATAGTATCGGATTGGGTAGCTGCTTTTTGTCTAACCACTATCCAAACAACCTTTCTGGCATGGCAGACCTCAAGAGACATAAGTCTCAGCCAGTATAGCTTGTTGGGTCATTGCAGTGTTTAAGCCCGACCACCACATCAAGGTAGCAGCTTTGCAACCATTGCTGAAAAGTCCCAAACTAGGACGAAACGGCTGCCCAGTACTTTCGGGTTTTCCAATGGTTCTCTAACTGATGTCAGCTCATGATGAAATCTTCCAACCACTTTAAATTCACTTGTCTGATACCATACTAACGTTATAACGGTGCCAGCTATGACCCAGTGTTATAAACATCTGACTACCGATACATGATCAGAAACCTAGTGTCATACTTCCACAAATACTCACAAAACTGTTTTAAAATACAAAGTTGTCTCCATATCATACATTCACAAGTCATTCTAACCCTTTTCATCTAGACCTAGAGTGATTGGATATGGCATATGCATAATGGAATAACTACATGAATGCGTCGGTGGCATAGCGGTTAGGACGCTCGCCGACCATGCACATGGTCCGGGGTTCGATCTCCGCCCGACGCACGCCTTTACCTCGCTAAGCTAGAAATAATTCTGGTAAAGAGGAAAGGTTGGGCATGAGTCTAGCAACAGTCTACAGAAACTTCAAGCCAATAGCTTGGAACTCTATGTTCCACTTGGGAACGTGAAGGAAAAAAAATATTAAAAAAGCGTGAATGCTTCCCGCAAAAAAGACATACATTAAAAGTAATATAGTAGTCGATTGAACTTACCACCAGCAATGAAGAGACTGAAAAAATCCTCAACGCCAATTAGAGAAATTATGGATGGTGCAAAACTGTGTAGAACATACATATTAATAGCCAAATGGAAAAAACTTCGGTGCGAAAACACACTTAGTATCATTGATAATACAGGAGTAGCTACAGAATAAAACATTTATTGATAAGAATATCTATAGGGTACAAAAGAATCAATCAGAAACAACTTTCAGATGATGTGAAAAATAATACTGCACACACTCAAAGTGCAACACAAAATATTGACAAAACCATTTGAAATCATTGACAGTATCTTGTTATCCAGATTTTTATTAACTTAAATTTTTCTACCCACACCTGGAGAGACTACTTCATGAAACCGCAGATTATCGATCCAGATACTCAGCTAATAATCGGCATGTCACAGCTCTAGCCACTGACTCACAGACTAACTCTGAACTTAAAAATAAGTGCGACAATTCAAGTTGCCAGAAAACCATCGCTTGTTTCAACAAAATGTGAAACTCGGAGTGTAGGGCACGAACCAATATGGCATCTGAACTACCTGGGTGAAATAATTGATCACACTAAAACCAAGCAATACTCTAGAGGAAAGTAATAGGCGAAAAACCTTGAATCAACATTTCGTTTGTGCGAACGCCCATCAGCAGAAATTTAATATTTGTGGTCTGTGCGTCTCAGACATACTGTGAAGTTACAACAGCAAGCTGTCAACCTATGCTTTCATATGCCGAAGTGAAGCAGACTATTTGATTTTCTTTTAATGTGGATTGTTCCCACTACTTTTGACATTATTAGTAATAATATAACAATTCGCTGCACATAGAAACTTTATACTGTTAACTACCGCAAATTTAATCGAAAAATGATGTGGCAAATATGCTAAATTACTAAACTATATCAGCTGGCGAGTCAAACAAAGGTATACACAATTAAACCCAAACGAAATCAAAATACATTTACTAAAGGGGTGAAGAGATAATCACACTTATTTTTGTACATAAAAGTCGACAATTGCTTAAGCTAGAATTCACAATGTTAACTATTTGATCACTTCGTATTCCGAACTCCCTCATTTACAACACTTGGGATATTGGTTTGACACGTGAAATGTTTCGTTTCCCCTTTCTGACTTTACAACCAACGCAACCATAGAGAGTATGAAGCTGATGAGAATCTGTGAAACAAAACGATACCGTTTTAAACTTAAATCACGTTTATCTTGCTTCGACTTTGATACATGAGGTCATGTGGAACTACGTGACTGAAACTCAATTCAAAGCCGACTGATTAGAAGTCAAATTTCTAACACAAGTTACACTGCATAGAAAAGGTAGTAGCAACCAAAAAATGCAGAATCCCTTTTTTTAAGCACATACTATATATTCAGTACCACTTTACGACACCGACAATATTTCGTAGAACTCAGTTTCATGAGTGTGTAAATATATGTCAACGAAACTGCAATGTGTATACCAAAAAGCAGTAATAAATATTGCATTCAAATCAAAAATAACACGCAAAAAGACATTCTTTTAAAATCAGAGTTACTCACGCCCGTATGGACTGCTACAGAAATAACGAAGAAGGGTAGACGAAAACGCGCTGTTAAGACCAAGGTATATCAGAACATTACATGCCAAGAGAGCTGGAATAACCAAAAAGATTAGTGTAGCAGTATGAACGTACCCCAATACATATCAGAGGCTCTCAGAGGTCTACCCAAAATACCTTCAAGATATTCACACACCTTTAATATAATTTCGTTTGAAATTTATCGAAATACCCTAGAAACGAAACTCTTGTTTTCTCTGTACTTTGATTTTGCACGTCGAGATCGCCACGCTTCGAAACCTAAAATCAGCGATCCCACAAAAATTGCATTTGTAGATATAACTGTAAAAGCTCCACATTTAACAACCAATCCCAGTTTCGATGCAGGTGAGAATTGCCCATTACTGTGTACAGGTGTTTGTATAGAGGCTTTTTTCCGTGAAAAGCCTGTCCTACCAAATGCATAGGGTCTACAGTCTGTAAAAAAATAAATGACAAAATAAAGCATAAAATCACAGCTAATTATGCAACGTTAAACAAATGGCTTTATATGCAGCACGACACATAACTTGAATTACAAATAGCAAAACGGCAGTGTCATTCTAAATCTAAAAGGAAATAGATAAACCATATAATCACATTTATAAAGAGACACTTTTGCGTGAAATACCAACCAGAAAAGTGCAGTAAGACCTTTAATGTCTTTAAACGACTGACTTTTCAAACAAACAGAAATAATGCACTTACCTGTATGCAACTCAACGACCTTTTGAGGTCACTTGTTGGAGAAAATAGCTTTAGAGACTAAAAAGGTAGTTACATTGCACTAATAATAACTAACATGAAGCGGAGAAAACTACACCTTCACGAAGCTTTCCTACTCTAGAGCCTTATTTAAAACGTCCACACAAAAGTTGTGTGTTGTTCACTTTGTTTAAGAGGTTCGCATGAGCCTGAATACAGTGACTGTTGACAAATTCTCAGAACGGATACAAAAAGTTGATTGGGCAATTGCCAACTTGAACCATATCAGGCAATGGAATGACATCTGATAACCCATCAAAGGACACCAACATTGTGTAACAGTTAGCTTCGTACTACTTTACAGATGTGAAGCAGGAGCCACTGAAGATGTATATGAAAAGTTAGCATTTGGAGCATGAGTGACTCTCATGTGGAAAGACATCATCAGGTTAAGCATAGCATTACATAGAGGAAGAAAACCAATATGGTTGTGAAGCTCCATAGCTTGAAACAGCTAGGATGTGCTATACGACCTTCTTCTACATTGCCTAAAATAAAACTGCGAGTGATCACAGGAAACTACGCTTAGAGCTACCTGTGGAGGCGTACATTTCTTCTCTGGTGTCTTCGCAATGATAAAACTCAATAGCCGTAAATTCTATGACAGCTCGTAAGTGTGCAGAATTTAATATTCGAGATTCTTAAAACTCTAAATAATATTTATCCTGTTGTTCTTCCCTTATATATTTTCCGTCTACTATTCTGTACATGTCTTTCCTACTTTTGTGTGCTTTTCTGAAGTGTGATAATCTAAAGTGGTGTACTTTAGTCCAAAGTTCTACACTGATGTCATTTTTAGAATAACTGACGCCCACCAATATAGACTAAACACACATGCACACTGGATGAGCTAGAGGAAAAACTGTCGTAAATTCAGATGCACAAAAACCCAAGAGTTGGGGACAGCTGCGACTGAAAATGGCCATGTATTATCGTTCATTCGCAGTTAAGTGGTTCAGAAGAAACAAAATCATAAGCAGTAGGATAACTGAAAAAATATGGACCGAAAGATATCATGCAAATGGCGTGTTCGTGAATGATCACAAACATGTTAAAAATATTACAAAAATCGGTCATAATTATGATTAGTAGTTTGGTTGGCTTACGATAGAAAAGTATAATAGGGGAGAAGGGGAACTGATTAATGTTTCACATTTCTTGTCACTTAAACAAGAAAACGATGGTACAGAGGCCTGGGACAAATTGAGATTCACATGAAATGATTCACACACGTCAAAAATCAATTTGACGCAACAAGGGAATCAGAAATATCTGAAGAACTATGCTAACTTTAATCGAAGTCTGAAAGCCTAAAGTACCTGAATATGCAGGATAACCTTATCTACCATCGACAGCCTCGTCCTAAACTTCCAGCTAAGGTAGGTACTCCCTAACCATTTAGCACTAAACAGATTGATACTGCGAATTAGGGATAGAATTCCACATACACCAAAGTATTTGGCCGAATGAATTCTCATCTCCTTTCGAAAAGATACAAATTATTAAATCTTGACGTGTCCTTTTATAAATCACTTAACCACTACTTATCAAAATAATTTACATGACCACGTACTCTGGTATATCAGACGAAACCTCTGATACGATCTGGAACACAAGGTAATCATCTGTGGACAAGTCAAGGCCACTGGCGCTGAACAACGTACAACATTCAATGAAAGTCAGTTTAGAAATCATACGGATATCTCATCAATTTGTTTGACATTGTAGAAGATCCTTTCTTCTGCTTTGGACTGAAATTACATCTCAAATTACATGCTGGATAGTTAACGAGAAAGTAGCGATTGGATATTCCCAAAATTATTTGCCATAGCATTCATCACTGACGTATTCATGTCATCAGAAAGGGTCTTAAAAACCGGTATGCAAAATGGCGTTTTTTCCGCCGGATTACTTCCTGTAATTGCTAAAGCCCTTGCGACTACAAAATATGGCGTGACGGTGCTCTTCTCATAGGCAGACTCGACTGTCGCACTGCCAATTACTATTATGACTAAATAAGAATAAAGGAAATAGCAACATAATATCTGTCCAACAAAACGATAGAAAAAGACTGAAAAGCATGAGTAAAAGGTCTTCAACTTTGCCTATGACTTTCAGATCATTTGGCCTCATAGCAGCAGACCAGCAAGTCTTTATCTGATCGAGTGGGGAAGGTGCTGGCACAGAAGTAGTGCCTGGAGCTTTGGCAGCATTTGAGACGTTTGGGATTACCACCAGATTAATTGCGGAAGTGGTGGTTGAATTAGACTCGCCGGCTAGGAACATCACGTGTCCCATCGGATAATTCACAAAATAGGCATTTTACGGGTAGGGAGGAAAAAGGAGATCGTGTTCAAAGGAATTGAGTAAGTTAATACCGATGCCATTGATGAAAAAATGTAACAGGAAGAAGGTTTAGCCCTTAAAAATACTTTTTATAAAATAAAAAGGCATTTTCATTCGTTTTAATGGCCCAGACTCCTTTTGTTTTAATGTGCCAGCCTTGCTGAAACTGGAATCTTTTGCCTGATGACAATACTATGACGAGAGCTTGTGTTTGTATAATACAGGATCTCGAACACTTCTTATAGCACTTGAACTGTGTGTATGACGTTCAGAGCTCCCATGAAGATACCCAGTATCATTTTTGCAAACTGAAACACGGGTAAACCCTTTGAAATGTGACTTCTGGAGTACCGACGTCGGAAGCCCATTACTAAACTCCGACAAAGTCTATTTCCATGGGCTATCAGTGGAGCCCTATCTATGGGAACCTGTAATCTTTCTGCTTCTACAACTAATTATTCACTTTCAACTCTAGTTTTCAGTTTCCCTGCTTGCACTTTACGCACTAGGTATCTGAAACTGATGTAAGACAGTGAATCGAGTAAGTCATGGAATACGCTTCAGTCGTCCCTGGTTTAACAATCCGAAATCCTATAGCTGTTGCACAGCATATCCAATCACACCCATTTCCTGTCGAGCAGACAGCCTGCTTCCGTCCTAATTTATTACGAACTTGGTCACAATAGCTCACAAATGGTAATTCTGCATCTGCACAAAAGAGCTTCAGACATACAGGTTAGTCAAAAACCAGCAACAAATCACATTGGCCCAAAAATTCATTCCACAGTGACTCGTCCTCCATGGTGATTTTTAATTCACCAGGCACTCTAGCCACATCTCGGCTAGCTTTGCAACCACTTGATAACTGTATTTGTTCAAGCTTATAGTATATTTCCTAGATTTGGTAATAAGTCATCACCTATTGCATCACCTCAATTCCACTATACCGCTGCTAATCTTAGCATAACTGAATTCATATGACTGCAGTTGTCACTCAGATTTGAAAGTGATCTGAGTTGGCCCAACGAGTCCTGACCAAAACATCTGCGGTGTAATATGTTTAGATGGACAGCATAGCCGGCATATGGTGCCAGGGATGCGGGAGAAATGTGAAAGGGACCACCAAGAAGAATATCATAAGCAGAGTCGGTAGCGCTAACCACCCCACATCACAGTAAGGCGATGAGACTCACCGCCGACTGCCTATATAATGTAAGAGGGTTGAGTGGAGAAATGGGTGAACTCAGAAATTTTCGATCATACCTATCCCTTAAAATAATAATCCTGATAGAAACGCGACCAACTCCTACTATGGCTCACAGTGAAATCAGTATAAGTGATATGGCTGTGGTCAGATGAGACAGATATAACAACCGAAAGTTCACAGTTTACGTATACGTGGAGAGGTAGCTTAAATACGTTCGAACAACGGACCTATCACTTACCGAACTACCATACCGTGGATATTGCAACCGCAAGCCGATGCACATCTGATATCTATGGTCGGCCTGTAAAATTTGGGCTACCGATATCCATGCTGAAAATTACATACATGTACCAAAAATACAGTGTAGAATAAAGCTGTAATCAAAAATTAAAAAATAAAATAAAGGATTTACTGGGTGGAATCTATCGATCATCCTCCTGTGGAGCAGGTAAAAACCCTGCTGCTCAGAGCCTCCACAAGGATTTCAGCCATGGCCAAATCACTACAGTTAGAGACTTCAATGCTCCAGCCCTTGATACTAAGTCAGGGTATGCTCATGGAAAATTTGGTCAAGATCTGCCACATATTATTGGAAATGCAGGATTGAGTGAGAACGTTGAGGACGAAGCCAAGTGAGGCCCTGGTCGAAAGTCATCAAAACTGGATTATATCCTAGCTAGTGACCAGTTACCAGTCTAAAACGTCCAAATCACGATATATCCACGTAGCAGTGATGATATCGGTCATGTTGTTCTGTCCGATTCTCTGCTAGCACTTACTCTGGAATGCTACACAACATTTTGCAATGGTGAAACTGACTACTTCGAAATGCGAAGATTGCTCCTGACGCAGAATAGTCTGTAGACCGGGCTGGTTTATTAGTAGAAGAAAATTGAGAAATGTTCATAGGGACCATTCACAAAGCAATCTCAGACACTGTCCCTCTAAACACACTATAACCTAACAGGCGATCCTCATAGCTAGGAAGGGACACAACGCATTCTGCGAGCAAAGCGAAAAGCTTGGTTTACATAGCGACTCATTGGGAGTCACAGTGACCATGAGGCTAACCTGAAATTCAGGAACCGGTACAACAAAAAGGTTAGTAGTGACGCGAAGTCATTTCAGGCCAATCTCAGAAAACTCCCAAAAAACCTCTAAAGCTTGTGTGAACTCATATCAGAAATAAAACCTACTAACTAAGGGGCATACAGCTTGAGACGCCCAGGTGGTCAATATCCCACTAGTTTAAAGAAGGCTGGAAAATTTATTTTGGTCCTTGACATATAGCTTAATAGCGCTATGAGTGTCATCGCCAAAGACAGAAATATTGCACGGGCATACCCTATAAAAACTTCAAAATTCTAGTAAGGGAGTCTCTAGTAAGGAAAGTCTCTGAACTGTGATTATATTTGGCCGTCAGTTCTGCAGCAGTGTGTAGGAGCTCTGTGAAGGCCCCTAATTTGCATGTTCCAACACTCAGTGGATTCAGAGAAAATGCCAGTGGAGTGAAAGTGGGCCGTTCTCTCCTCGCGAAAGAATTCGACACAGTTTAGTTCACAAATGGGCCAGGTGATTGTTGGTAACCAGCATCCTTCATTATTGGAGGACTACTTAAACGAAAAAGAATTCTGCTCCAAGATCCGTCGTGTCCAATCATACCGGATCAGAAGGACGTCAGGAGTATCACAATGGTTCAGTGGCTGGCTATGCCGTCTAGAATGCTCGGACCTTCTTAATTGTGACGACGTAAGGCTTTGAAGAGCTGCAGAGTACTGAGAAAGATCAAGCTGCAGATATAACTAACAATTCTGGAAGACTTGGCATTGGTTAGTGGTATGACTTTCAGACTGAAAAAATGTTAAGTAGTGTAGCTGCACTCATTTGAACCCGAGAATGTAGGTTACTGTCTGCGAAACATCAAAAAGCAATTTACGTCCAGTTCTAAAGTAAAAAAGGGGACATCAGCGTGAACAACACGAGTGATATAGCGAGGGCAAGTGCCGTCGTACATTATGCTTAAAAAACGAGGTGTGCTCACTACTAATCTTCTTTAAAGGTTATACAGAACATACTCAAGACCACACCTTGAAGTGACCGCTACTACCACACCCTCATTGCGTTGCTCAGAAGGGATACTGATCATTTGGAAAGAGAACAAAAAAGAGACAAAACTGGTGACCGGCCTGCGAAATAAAACATAAGATTAACAGGTATTTTCACACTTCGCCACTGCCGCCTCAGAAGTGACTTAATTTCCGCCTTGAGATTACAAATTAACCGAATTCCCGAACAAAGATATTCTTCCAGTAATTTCGAACGGGCTTTCTCGTGATAATCCAGGTAGGATAGTGTACCGGACGGATAATCCTGAGTGTGCTCCAATTTCTTCTCACCTCAATTTCGATGCCCTTGGAACTTCTCGTCAGCAGGTGTGGCTACTGCTCTAAGTGGAAACTGGCTAATCATACAGTAACACAAAGACTGCTTCCAAACTGCCTATCCCCTCGACACTCATATATATATATATATATATATGTATATATATATATATATATATATATATATATATATATATATATATATATACGAATAATGGGTGTGTACCTGTACGCGTCCTTTTATTACTGCCAATCCCCCTCTTCCGATAGCTCTACCTATTTATTCACTGATATCGTTGTTACACATATATGTATATATATTTATGCTTATAAACACATTTATTTCAAAAATTCATCTTCTCTCTGAGTACGTTAACCAAATCTATTACAGTAAAGTGGAGAAATGAATTGAGGGGATTTTACCGAGGATCAGGAACCTTTACTTTGAAACCAAGAAATGAGCACGAAGAAATCACTTTGGTTCGTACTAGCTTGTAAAAACGATATTGGCCATTGGAATCAAAAGACGTAACAAGGCAGCCTCGAGTGACAGCCCCAGAAATACTTGGCAAGCGCTTCGAAGTAAATATACGGCAACAGCTGATTCTTGGCAAAGATAACCTTTGTCGTTTCTTCTGCTGCATATTTTAATAATGGCTGTCAGTTTGTTTGTCTTCACTAAAGCGGGTCGACAGACAACTAGCACATTTGAAATTGTAGCGTTGACCATAGTTACCGCTACAATGAGTGAAACACTAAGATTTATAACTCAGAAGCTCAATAGTGAGCCATTCAATAGAAACTTCAACTTAATTTCGTTTGATTCACTTGAGCCTGTTCATCTACTCCAGTTGGTCAGTGATGTTATTGCTGAGATCGACTCTAAAGTAATGTGTCATCATTTTCTCAAACCTCTTCCTAAGCATAAAGTTGATATCCGAGAAGAATCTATAGATCAAACAGCTATTAGATTGTTCGAGGCAATGAGGCTTTTCAGATATAAATTGCCAAATGATGCAGAAGGCCTGTAAGACCAAAAAATATTTATAGTCAAATTAACCATGAAAGGAGCTCATTTCGTCAGGGTCTAGTGACTGGAGACAAAATGGTCATTTACCCTCTCCTAGAATGGCTTCTGAACAGAATACCGGAACTGAAGAAGCGTGCATACTTAGCTAGATTTCTCGTGAAGGTATCTATACCGTCAGAATTTATGCAAGATGATGAGATATCATGTCTGTATAAACAGGTAAAAACCTTCGGTCATGTTTATTTTGATCATAGTATGAAAGCATTATTGAAAACTTCAAGGAGACTCATAAGAAACTTGACAGCATGAAAGGTGGTGGTTTGACGACCGCAGAGGTGAAAAAAGATATAACAGCTATGCAAGAAGAAAAAGAGCAGCTTTCTAGACGAGTAGAAAGGATGAAGAAAAAGGTAAGTTTTCGAAAGTAAAGCAGCTCCGAATTAATTTTTAGACGGCCGTTTTGATGTGTATCACCGATCATATTATTATGAGCCAATAAAAATCTTTTGAGTCTATTTGGTCTGTATTTAAATGTGGTACAAGCCGCTGTGGTGATAGATCTTACAAATGTAGGAATTTATGATAGCACAGAATTTTCAGTTGATACTATTTGATTTGAAGACAATACTTTCACTACTTAGTGTTTCTTTTAGGTGACAAATATTCCTAATTTTAAGCCGAAATAGACCTTAGTTGGCGAAAAATATTGCCTACATTCGTGTTATTATCCAAAAAATTCCTTATGCATCTTAAATAATGTGTTCAGCTCATATTTTTGCAGCATTCAAAGTACCACAGGAGTCTAGTAAACTGCACAACAACACTTGCAATATAAAACCTATGTAACTAAAAACGTGATTGCTGAGATTTTCTCTACGACAAAGTCATCAACTAGGCATTCGTGCTTTTATAATAAGTGGGTCAAGGGTCAAATTAATAAAACTGCAAATAGAGATTAAAATAGAAGGACTGAATAAAAAACAGTAGGACTATAGTTACTGAGAAGATCAAATTTTTTATGCAATCAGCGAGTAATATGTACTAATAACAAAATAGACGGAAAGTTCGAATGAAAAAACATAGTAGTGCAAATAGGAATTAAAAACGTAAATATAATACCAACAAACAGGCAACAAGTTGGTTTACCACATAAGTTTCATGTCTTACAGGCTTAAAGGTTTAGTCTGAACCCAGACGAATAAGCACTGTCATTATGTTGTTAACCTACCAGTGAAAAAGTTTCACTTTTCAAGGTGTCACTTCTCTTGGCACTCAGCGATATCTGGGTAGAACCAGTTCACAAGGAATTCAATAATGTCTATAAGAAGATAGAATATTTTTTAAATTAGACCGGAAATTGCTGGCTCAAGCTCGATGAAGGAGTTAGTTACTTTACTGAGGTTATAGAAGTAAAAGAACGCGAATAGCTTTTGAAATAGATTAAAGCATATCTCCATAATACGTCAGGGTTCACTTACCATTATCCTTATTAATAGTATAGTGTGGAGTTTTGCTGCCTAGTTTCCAGTTTTTTATGCCGAAATTAAGACACTTATTGTATCCACTTTCACTGATTTATAAATCCTTATTAAAATTTGTAACTGTCTAACGACATACACAACTTCAACCCATCAACAAAAATGTGAAATTTAAGTTACTAAAGGGTAACTTGAGCAGGAGGGACAGTTTGTATCACGAATAATATTCAGAGTCAAACATTTATCCACCGCACACTATGTATTCTTACATAATCGAAGTGTGGTGTTCAACAATGCATCACAAAACTAACTGGAAGAATACGTCATTTTAAGTTCTTCAGCACCTCTTTTAAATTTTCGGATTAATGAACTCCTCAATTTATGAATAAGTAGCTAAAAATATTGTAGAGGATTTTGAGGTAATTGCTTTAAATCTAGTGATAAATAATAACTTTTTTAAATATAAACTATCATTTCGTATTCCGGACTATAGTGTTTGGTTTTATCAGCAGTCAAGGTGATGTAACTGATACTTTCCTTCTAAATCATGAAAGATAATTTACTTTTAACTATTAGGGATTAAAGAAAGCAGATGAATTTTGATATTTCCATCATGTAGTTAGTATAATTTGTGCAGTTGTAGGAATGCTGATGGATTGAGCTGCCGTGCTGACCGGTTTTCTGCTATTCTGACCCTTATTTTTGAAATGCCCAATAAGTGAAATACTCTTTTCAAATACCTTTTATTTGCTGTGGTAATGGTTTCTTTTCGATTTTTAAGATAAACACTTTTCTTAAATATTTTACCACATACAGTTGGAAGGCTTTCCTACTAGTAACAAAATGCTTGAAATGGCAAAAAAGCTACGTTTGGAAAGAGAAAAGGAGTCAAAAATATCTAGACAGATGAAAGAACAGAAGTCTCTGGTAAGTTTTTCTCAAGATTTTTCGAAATGTGTTGAAATGTATCAAAGGTAACACACGTTTTCGTCTAAATTTTGTTAAACACTGCATATTTTCAAAGTTGTTTGGCAAAAGGATGATGAAAGTCCACGAAGATTGAAATACTCTCGCATATGTTCGCTAGCTAATTACTCATGAGTTTAATCTTGGAGATACGCTATGCTCTATGAGTTTATTTCTCAGCCGAAAAAGAATGTATTTATTGAGCGCCAATTAAACCAACTCGAATTAATTTACTACATTACAGTAGATATTAAAGTGAAAAATACCTTTGACCAAACGTATTTCGAGTACACACCCAAACTTTTGGAAGTATGCCCAAGTGTTTTGAAGAAAATTATATGAGTTCTAGAAACTTTATAGGCACAGTTAGTTGAAGTAACCTTTTTATTTTCTCAATATTTGCACCTAACAAATAATTCAATCCCTGAATCGTCTGAATTCGAGAATATATATATATATATATATATATAGGCCAAGAGTTGTCTTACTGACAACATATTACACTTCTAATGCCCTCAACGAATTCGACACTATATTTCCGGACTAGCTGCACTTCTTTAAAACCTCATATACAGTTTTTAAGTCCTAGGAGGCACTGCATTGAGCCAGTTATTTCACAGAGAATTTATTCAATCATATAATGTGCGTTTATTTTCTGTCTGTTTTTTCCCTGATCCTCAGTTTAATATATTTGTAGTTCATTTGAATTTAGAAGCGTATGTTACAGTCATTCAGGACGATCACTTGCATTTGACGACAGTTTTAAGCTATTTTTCTTATACCAGATTTCTTCACGAGGTGATACTAATTAGAAAATAACTGAAAACAATGTGGCCTTGGACGTGTGTTTTGTCTCAGTCTGGGAATCCTCTTCAGTGTGCACAAACGACCCACCAGGACTGTGAGATTATGAGGCAAGCTGGTTAGTCATTCAACCACCACACAGAAATCTAGTGACTCGTGGATTTTGAATTTTCATCACATAAGGAATGAATTCTGTCGCACACTGTTGAATCACCGAATACTAGGGCGAAACGCCTCTTCGGTGCACAATGTTTATTTAGCTGATGTTGGTTCGTGACTGTATCTACACCGAGACTAATTGAAAATTCTTACAAACTCAAAACACCAGGATATTTTTCCCAACTCGTAAAAACATAACTAACCCTTACAAACCAAACTATAGAAAATTAATCTTATGCTCGCTAGTGACTTGCTACAGGTTGGAGTTTCCTGAGTTCTAGTAAGAAGTCGTGACCAGTGAGGTCCAACTAGATGTCTCGTGTGTGGATGGATGTCCCACCAACGACAATGGTCGGGGTCGCGCTAAATCACAAATTGGTAGAAGTTAGGATTCATGAGCTGGCCATTGAATCGGGTCCCGGTGGCTGAATGGTATACGAGCTTGCCTTGTAACCGGAAGGTCCTGGGTTCGAATCCGAGTGGGTGCGTACTCTCGATGATTCCCAAACCAGGATGAAACAGCAGCTTTCCAGTACTCCCTGGCTTTCAATGGGTCTCTAACTGATATCAATCTGTGACCAACTCGTAAAAACATCACTAACACTTACAAACCAAACCATAGAAAACTTCAGACAATCATTTTTATGGTAAGTTGTTGCACTGGTAAATAACTGAACAGTGAAGTTCTGAATCAGTATGTTTTTCCTGTGATGCACTTTCAATGGGCATACCTAATATTAGGACTTTATGCGTCAATGACTTTAAGTATCATGAATTACTTTGGAATCCCTTATTCTTCAAACAGATTACCACAAGTATTTAATTTGCGGCGCAAAATAATATGTTTTCATTAGAATGAACCGAGCTCATTCCACAGTTCTCTACCTATAAAAATGAAATATACTTTACGTAATATCTAACTTTCAATTTGAAAACGTCAGAATATCAGCCCACATTTCAAAGTTTTCGTCTAGTGATATAAATTACTTATTATGAAAATTTTCAGACAAACAAAGTTTGCTCCAGTGAAATCATATGTCTGCACGGCCTTAGTAAACACAGTCGTTTAGGATAAATTCAGATATTTCCTAACATTGTTTTGTTTAAAAACTAGAGAATTAATTAAATTGGCTTACAAACTATCATGTGCTAAGGTAACTTAACACATAATAACCGCAGTAATACTCTGTTTTTATTTATACAAGACTCATCAGACATGTGATTATATTTTATATGAAGAAACAGACATACAGCGATGAGTTACTCTTTCCAACCATATCATTCTCAAGTTGTACAGTCTCATGTATGTACTGATCTTTCATGGAAACAAAAAGGAATGTTTCCAAAGACGTATCATTAAACTTGTAAGTTAGGCATTACAGAGGGCATTAATCAGGTAGGAACTAAAATAAGATAAAATAAAATATGTAAATTGTGTAACGTAATACAATTGAAAAACTGAGTACAGCCCAGCTAAAATAGAAGAAAAGTCAAGTTAAGATCACTGTTGTAAGGAGAAGAAATGTACTGGTATCAGGGAAGAAAACCGATAAAATTAAAAAACCTTAAAACATTAGGATTAACAAAAGTATGCATCAAGTGAAAAGACAAATTAAGTCAAATGTGGGTTCAGCGACTGAATAAACTTCTCTATGTAAAGTTGAGGATTTAACATGTGGATCGCCATAGCCTTGGCGGTTTTAATAAGTGTGATTCGTACTTCTTTGGCAAGATTTCCAAGTATTCTTTAGATGACTTAAGTTGTTTCACGAGTTCTGTCGATATCCAGAGCCGATCAGGTGTTCCATAATAGTGCTGCGGAGGGGTCTTTTTTCTGCTTCATAAAACCATGACGGTAAATGTCCGATGATATACTTGCACAGCAAACGCTGAGTACGGCGAACATATCTTGCTCCCCAGGAACAGGAGAAATGACAGACAGACAATGATCAGGCTAGATGAGGTAGAATGTCCTTCATGTTTATATGAATCACTGGTTTCGAAGAGAAAGTAAGTCGAAGGTCGGCTGCAAAGGAGGTTTTCCCCAATGAACCGGCCAAGTGGTTTTTTGCAGATTCAGCCAGGGAACATTTTGGGGAGAAGTGTGTGTGATCTGGGTGGTGTAGGTTTCATAGATTTTGAAATGAAACATTCAGGGTATCAGCTTTCAACAATGAGAACCCTTTTAGAGTGTTCACTTCCTCTTAAATAGTACACGGGCTGCAAATGTAATGGATTCTGTGCTTAATTGAGTGGATCTATGCTTCGCTCTGTATGTGAAGGCATATAACTGTAGAAGTCTGTGAGTTGTCCACTCCGTGTCTACTTTCTGTGGACGAATCTTTTCAGTGCCCCATTGTCCGTCTTGTGAGTTGAACAACCAGAAAGGATACTTTTGAATCAAACTCCTCCTGTAACATGGACTGGATTGTGTGGTGACACCTGTTGAGAATAACCTTAGTAGCTTCTGAATTCTGTTCACTACTGGATGGAGTAAAAGTATTTTTTAGTTTAAAATCGAGTTGTCAGGTTCCCATCTTCTAAAAGGAAGTCAGATATTTTAACCATCAACTGAGATAACGTTGAAACTAGCATTCGATAACTTCTTTTCTTAATGAAGAGTGTGAAACTGCTTTCAGAACGGTTTTGTAGTTATTTTAACCTTGGATTAGGGAATTTTATTATTTCATTTGTCCCCTACTTTTCTATAAAATGTGGTCATCTGCTTGTACTACTTATATGATTTGTAAGTAAACATTAAACATTACATGATTTTTGTAGTAGTCTTTAAACTGTACCATAAAACATCAACAAAATCCTTATCGCATATAATTTGTAAAAAGAACTATGCCTTCTACTATACTGATAATATTGTGTATATAGTTCGGCAGTTAGCATATACCTGTTGGTAGGATCTACAAGTGAATACAAAAGACTAGTTTGTAGTTTGCTAGTGTTTCTTGTTTTCAGTAAATTAAATATTCCCATAATTTATTCAGAACAAATATTTAGAGCGAACAATTGTTTTCAATAAATTCTTCTTCAGGCTCTACAATTATAAATCCATTAATGTAAGCATACAATAGCCAGTAAAGGCGAATTAGAATCATATCAGAAAGTGTATTGTGGAACAAGTATAAGATGGGATGAAACAATAGTCATATAGTCATATAGTTTTTTAATATGCATGGTCAATAACAACATGGGACAGAATGAGATGAAATAATTTAATGATGTGTGTATATATATAAATATAGTTGACAGAAAATACAGGTTTCAAGGGTGAGTGTAATCAGGGTGTGTGAGGCAATATGAAAATAAACCAACGAATGGGGCGGTCTAGACTTAAGTTCAAGGTTGAAAATAACAACAATAAGAATGATTGTAAAATAATAACGATGATATGGTGTAAAATTAAATTAAATGTACTATTGGTGAATGATTATCAAATAATAATAATGAATATAATGAAGTGGAATGAACAGGATTTTGTAAATACGATAGTAAGTTAGAAAAGCACTATTTAAACCTAAGGTAATAAAATCTTGTTTTATAACTATGCGTAGGAAGTTTCAGATGTTTTCTCACTGCATATCTCTCCTAATTTCTAAATTCTTCCCGACACTTTTTGCACATATCTGCTCAACAGTTTTGCCCCGACAGCTATCAACTACTTTCTTCATCAATGTTTTATTTCCTGAGATTCCGATTATTGGTTTCCTTTCTCTTTAAAGTATGACAGCTTAGAAATAATCTAAGGTGACATAGTGTTAAAAACAAGTCAGTTAAGAAATGAATGTCATTATATTGATTTACGTTGTAAAATATGTCAGCGACAAGCTTTTGAGTGGTGACCTATTATAATGAACAAAATGATATCAAGTTTAAATGATGTTTACATCAGAAATTGGAAGTAATCCTGTGATTATTTACTCCAATTGAAGTTAATTGACGTATCTTTAGTCACGATAAAATTTTGAAAACTCATGTAACATATAAATGGTGTTTCCAGCAGTTAATCTTGAGGAAGTCTCCAGTACATCCTACACTAAGTTTTAGTCCTTTGTTGTATCTGTTTATCAAAGTATTTTAAACCAACTCGTGATAATAATAAGTACTTCTACTACAAAATAGTGTGGGGAAGTACTTCCTCTAGGAGATGACCGAAGAAATGGACTGTTTGAAGAACACTTCAGATAATCAATACTCAGCTACACATCGAACAGTTTTTTCAAAGAGTTCATTGACACTAGTACTGCAGTACGTCTGTTTTTGGTCTTAAGCTAATAATCAACAAATTATTTCTTCAATAGATTCTAGATATTTATCCAGCTATTCTCCGTGAGTATCTTAGGTTTTGACTTTTATATCCTTTATAGGTGATTGCTAGCATCGCTCCTAGGTCTGTAGGACCAGAATCACCCTGAACATAGTTATAACAAAGGGTAGATGGAAAAGCTGATCGAATGTCGAGTTCTTAAGAGTGTCATTCGAAGCTTCAAGTAGCTTAAGATTGTATAACACTTTTTTTAACCACTAGGTGAAGTCAGCCATTTTTCTGTACGAATAAAAGAGGTTTCGCTACGAAGACTTTCAGTGCTAAGAATTCTTAACAAATGTATAATATCACTAAAGAACACTGTTCTATCGCATAACAATTTGAAATGGATCCATCAAATGGTGTTCACTGAGCATTGATATTACCTTTTTTCCTTTTAATTTCTTCTAAAATATGTTTCTACGAATAAAACATAATTTTCCAATCTAAATATGAATTTATTTTCTACTCGAAGGTACCACAACTAAATTAAATTACTCCGTGATAAGCTAATTGTAGGTAATATTGGATAAAAATAAATAGTTATCCAAGAATGCCGAACATTCAAAGTTCTATTCTCACTTGCAATTATCCAATATTTATACACAGTTGTTTTACGACCACCTAGGCTTTGAAAAAAGAAGATGGACTAATTATATGAGTTAACCACTTCATATACTGGAGAAGATTAGCGATCCTGGAAGAATGAAAGCCATTGAAATACTCATATATACGTACAATAAACTCTATTTTTCTGTCTTAAGTGAAATCATCTGTCGCATATCTGATATATTTATATGCCTATTTACAGCTTAGGGCATTTTGCTTTGAATTACCACTTCTCAAGTTGCAACATATTTTGACCTCCATTTTTAATAATCAGGTTGTATTTTACTGTAGCCACTGTATACGTTGATATTTCTGTCTAAACTAAAAATGTTAGTCAGAAAATAAACATCGATCAGTGAAGTTTAAGTTTCTATCCTCTAAAGCAGTTAGGACAAATAATATGAATGTCCTATTGGTATCTACCTATTTTCTACTCAAGGATAGCTACTAACCACCCAGATAGAATAGGTGAACATAAGCCGGGAAAGTCGCTCGTGACCTGAAAGAACGTCCGGCTAAAGATTATTGGGTTTGCACGGGTTTCTCGCAGCAGGGTCTTTGACAAACCGTCTGTCATGTCCACTACACCAGTATTTAATCCCACTACCCGTGGTTGAATAATATCAATTCACTTAACGAGGCAGATACCCAAAATGAACTCTGAGTTATCAGATGCCACAGGGCACCGGAACAAAACAGCTTGGAGCTGACTGTTGTTAAGTGTTGGTGACACTCTAGTCAGGGAACTAGTTGTGTTGTTTAGGAAAATATGTTAGACTGAGAATGTCCCGGCAGTGTGTGTTATTGTGCTTATCCTCAAAAACGATTTGCATAATTCATGTGATAATCATCAGGGTATTAGTCGTTTACCAGTCGTGTCTGAAATATCGGCTGCTGTTTTGCCCCACACACTGTGTAAAGCGTATGAGAAACTTTTGCAAGACTCGGGCTTGTTGCTTTTATGTCGTGAATGCACTGATCATGTGTTCACCATTCGTCAGTCGGTAAAACACCATCACACTTACTGCAAACTATCAGTCACCGCGTTTCTTAAGATGAGGGATGAGTTGGTTCCTTGGACCAAAATGTTGTTTAGAATTGTCTGTTTTGTAGAAGTCTGTTAACTTTCTAAAAGCTCTATACAATAACACTTCAGGTAGTTTGAAAGCGAGTAACCAACCAGTACCGTTGTTTTCAGCTGCAAGTGAGGTTAAACATAGTCACCTAGTCTCAAAATTTTACTTATTTTTGCCATTGATGACATCTGGGATAGAGTTCTGAAGAACTTATGGGGTGCTAGTCTACATCTGTTGCCTGAAGACAGACTTACTGACCTCGAACATGCAAAAGATATTGTTTGAGCATTCGCAACATTCAGGCTACATATACAGTTATGTTGCCCCTCCACTTTGGAAAGAGGTGTTAAAAAAGGTTAAGTCAGTAAATTGTACATCCCAGTCCGTAGCTGGAAGTGAGATATTAGTATGGACACAACTTTAGTGACCAGTGTAAACAGGCAGTATATAGCCAGCTGCAAGCAGTTGTCTGCCGGTCTACTAGGTTACGCAACACTACTACTCTTTGTGTTTC
The DNA here is from genome assembly GCA_944472135.2 of Trichobilharzia regenti. Classification (NCBI taxonomy): domain Eukaryota; kingdom Metazoa; phylum Platyhelminthes; class Trematoda; order Strigeidida; family Schistosomatidae; genus Trichobilharzia; species Trichobilharzia regenti. The sequence continues at coordinate 86,811,644 of OX235270.1, read as the reverse complement.
AGGTATTCCGATTAAAGATAAACTTTCGCGGTTTGGACAGCTTGAAAATAACAACCACCCACGCAACTACACAAATACATCAAGCTTTACCAGTCGTCATCTGCTCGCTTTCTTGTCATTGTTACTAGTATTCCAAAGCGAATTCTTCACCTTCTCCTATCTCTGCTGATAATGATCAGAACAGGAAAACACTGGTGATTTTCTTCATACTACCAACTTTATATTGGTATATTCAACATCAGGACCGTTTGCCAAAATGGACAATGGGCTTTACTAACCATAACTATGGTATCTAGAACTATGGATGCATGTTGTATTTTGGAAACACATATATCAGACCCAAGGGTGGCAATTCACTTAATCCCACCTGGACAATAGGGTTTATATGCTAAATTCACCCTACAGATGTAAGGAGATCCTTTAGCAGGTATAGGAATAGCACTGAGTGCTGGGGCAGAGAGATCGCCGTTTGACTAGATCACAGTGTGGAATCAAGCTGTAATCAAAAAAAAAAGAAAACATTGGAATGAGTGTTGTCCAAATGAACATATCCGTGAGAAAAAGGGAAGATTGTGATATTGATTTATGTCTTTTCATAATCTCCACTCTATTTCTCTCTCCAATCACCTACATCGTAAGCAACGTTTTCAGATAAAGTGATTTTAGCAAGTGGTTTCAGTGCCCAAGTAGAGAAGCTGTGTCTATCGGAAAAGTATATTTAGGGGAAATATAATGGTTGTTGTCTTCTACAATGCTGTTCTGATAATTCTTTTTTTCTCGTCAGAAATTATTTCAAACATAAAAGCAGACATCGCCTCATCTGGCCACTTTCATTATGAAATCAACGATGGGCTCAAATGGATCACACAACTATGAGTTGTTGATTGCTGCTCCTTCTGGAACACCTAAAAGGGCTCCTATTACCCAACAGCCAGTGCACGTATAAGAATAAGATTGAATGGACATAAAAAGCAGGTAGATGTAAAATCTTTGCACCCGCTACCTCTTGACAAGAACAGGGAGACTTTATTTTTAGACAATAAATAGCCGACAGTGAGACATCTTGAGGAAGCCTGAAAAAAATACATATCTAGCTATAGAGACAGTAAAAAAGGCTGTTGATAGCCTGAAGGGAGAGATAAACAGATGCCAGTGGGTTTCTGCCGCTTCATTTGAACTGAAAGACACAATACTAACGATTCTGGTGGGCTCCAAACATGACGAAGTACGAAAACTGCTCAAATGCAACCTGAGCAAAGGTCTCATCAATGACCGTGAACAGTAATGGGAGACAAAGAACAACGGAACGGAAATCGTATCGATAGAAGTCAACACCAGATAACTGTTTAAAGTCCTCAGGGAAATGTACTTTAAAAGCGAAATAATTTTCTAAGAGGATGACACTTTAATAATCTCTCAAGACTGAGACTTTGATGGGAACACATTGAAGGGCAGTCCAACATGCCTACAACCAAGATAAATTTACCAAGCACCTAACAGTTGGTATTAGGTAATGTCTGGAAATAAGTGGTAGTTCCGTTAGACTGATATAAGTAATTGGTTATCTCAGTTTATAAGAAGGAAGATATGTCTTACTGTGATAATCAGAGAACAGTAAGACTGACTAAAAAATTAGTTAAAATTTTTGCTTCAATAAAGATGTGGAGGCTAAACGTACCAAACTGGTGGAAACTATGGATACTTTAGGCTACGGAGAGCCGGAATTGGTTACGTATTCACTCTCCGATGAATTATGGAAAATAGAAAAACTTAGTGGCATTTAACACTTGCTATATTTCAATTCAAGGTGGCATTCGACTGAGACGACAGAAAAGTGATGCGGTAAGGTCAAGGTGTGAACGGGTACCGAGAAGGCATATTACACTAATCAAGGCAATCGCTTTATTTAAACTCATTTAGCCAAGTAACAGCTTCCGGAGATTTGTCATCTGAAGTTATAGCAACCAGTAATTTCCGTTATGGATACTCACTGTGCTCATCGTTGTTTAAATTCATCATAGATGTACTGACAGGTATGACTCTAGTCGACTTTAGGGACTTAGAGATCGACTTATTACCAAGGAGCAGTTTTGCTGATTTAGACTAAGTAGATAATAACATTCTTCTAAGTGAAGACGCTGACAAAATACAGAGTATTCTGAACAACTCGAGTAGAAATCTTGGTGTATTTTGCATGTGATACATCTTTGTCAAATGCATGATGATGCTGCAGGACTGGTCTTCATCGACTGATAATTTAAAGTTAGGGGGTAAAGTGGTGGAAAGTGTTAACCACTTCGCTTAGTTGTATCAGCCCCAACTGAGTGATTGCCCCCAGAATCTGAACAATTATACAAAAGGCTTGTGTAGCGTGGACATGATATCTAACTATCAATCAAAGCACATGTGCATGTACTACATGGTAGTTTGATTCATCTCTCTTTACAACTGAGACACTCGGCCGTTAAAAGTGTGAGATCTTAAGAGGTTAACAGAATTCAGCAAGTGTATTTGCAGTCTGTCTCCTTGTTAAATATTATAACATGATGATTTACATTGTTGTTGCACTCAGAAAATTAGGTGAAGATGGAAAGTCAATCGATGAGACTGGGAGGCTCCATAGATTAAGATGGCTAGGACAATTGCTACACATATCAATCCAGAACCTTCTTCCATTAACAATATTGGCTGACATGGGATTTCGATGAAAAAGATTTGGGCGGGTAGTTACATCAAAATCTGGCATCCATCCATAATGTCTTTGACGGCAGGATTGAGCCAGGTGCTGTCTGGTTCCAACATAGAACTTTGCACAGATGTGCAGTAGTTCGAGTTGCCAGACTTCACTCAGAACACAAAGCAAGAGAAGGAAGTAAAAAGGAATGCGAAATAGAGGCTGTAAACAGAGATATGAAGCAAAAGGAATAGTAATATCGAATAACAATATAGTTATGTTGGAAGTTAGTAGTAGATGCATCTGCACCATTGAGAACCATTTTTAGCAACACCACCAATTATCTCCACTCATCGGTGTTTACCGTCCCGAAGACCCCGACCAGGAAGTCTACACCTCCCTACGTGGCTTAAACTAACTGTTGTGGGTTTCATTGACTGATGAAGCCATGTTTTGGTTTGAACACCACCAGCTCTTTTCCATCCTGACCTTATGTCCGCTAACACTGCCTGTCGAGGAAGGCAATGACTAGGCATGCTTGGCACATGTCTTACAATCTCAGTCGATGTAGCTTCTTAGCCTCGTCAATTGATTTCCCCTCAACACTTAACCGATCCCTGACCTCAATATTGCTCACCCTATTACCACTACCACCTAACACGGGAGATAGAAGTTAGGCACTCATGATCAAATACAGCTAGCCAGCTTCTTCATGTCTTCCACTCTCAATGGCCATGACTCACCTAAAACCATAAAGGAGGACGGAGCGAAGTGCTGAGCAGTACACACGTCATTGGTTGATAATCCGATATCTCGTCTACGCCAAAGACAGCATAAACTAGCATATGCGAAACTAACCTTCTGTATCCATGCTGAGATTTGGTCAGCGGTCAACCCGTCGGCATTGGCTAATGTAACTTCCCAAATAAGTGAAGCGGCCGACGTGCTCTACCACTTCACCCTCTGTTTCGAAGCTAGGAGTCAGTGTAGTCCAGTCCTGTAGTATCATCTGACATTTGACGGGAGCAAACCGCATGCCAAACATTCGAAGATTGCAGCTCAAGGTGTTCAGAAGACTGTGCATTATGTCAGCGCCTTCACCTAGGAGGACTATATCATTCGCATATTCTAAGTCAACGAGATTATTTCCTGATGGTAACAAGTCAATCCCTGAATCTCTGAAGTGAGTTAGGGTTAAGTCCATTAGTACATCTATGATGAAATTGAATAGAAATGGGGATACTGGGCATCCCTGACGGACACCACTAGTTATCACCACTTCAGATGACAACTCGCCGTGAGCCCTCACCAGGCTGCATGAGTACGAGTAGAGTGTCTTAATCAATGCAATGTATTTTCTTGCCATTCCCTTTACAGCATCGCCGAAGAACCTCTCGGTCGACAGAATCGAATTCCGCTTTTAGGTCAAGAAATATAATGATTTTTGGACGCCGGTAGGAATTCCTATGTTCTAGAATCTGTCGGAGGGTGAAGATATGATCAATACATCCTCTTCCTGGTCTAAAGCCTGTCTGGCTCTCGTGTTTGTTCCCCCCCACCCGCACCACTTAGTAGTGTACGCAATATTATTGAGCCTAAGACTTTAGATACTATATAAGTCAAGCTAATCCCTCTGTGATTGCAGGATTAAGGAAGACTTGTCTTCCTTCTTGTATATCTGGATAATCAATGACTTAAACCAACCCGAAGGGACTTCTTCTGGTTCTCAGACGTTGTCTAATACGTTAGTCAACGCAGACAGTGAATTGTCTCCACCGTACTTAAATATCTCTGGAGTCATTCCATCGGGCCCCACTGCTTTGCCTCGTTTCAAAATAGTGACAGACTTAGTAACCTCAGTTCGGGACGGAGGACCTGTGTCTATATCCCATTCAGGGAGGTGTTGGATGTTCGGCAGTTTAAGCGTGTCTGTAGGTCAATTAACCTACTCTTCATAGTGCTCTTTCCAGCGTTCCAGTCGTCTATTCTGGGAGCTAATTATGGTACCATTTTTCTCCGAGATTGTTTCACCTATCATTTGCCTTTTACCACCTGTTTCCCTGATAAGCCTAAATAGTTGTCTGGTGTTACCAATCGCCGATGCCTTTTCTATCTCTTTCGCTTTTGTCACCCACCACTGTTCACGGTCGTTACGAAGGCTTCTTGTTAGTTTGCATTTGAGCAACCATCGCTCCTCATCATAATCGGAGCTCGCTGGAATCAGTCTTCTTACGTCAGTCAGTTCGAATGGGTCTTACTAACTTTTGGTTTTAGGTTATTAACAGCTTTTACAGCTGTATCTACATCTAAATGTATGTTGTGCAAGGCTACCTCAAGAGGAGTCCTGTTGACGACCTCAGATACACGTTTCGCTTTTCCCACCTTAAATAGATACTCAGTGTCTCGATCTAGTTTGGAACGCAACTGCTTCGCTGCCAACAATTTCTTATGTCCGTTTAGTCGTAAGCACAAACGTGTGTGGGCCAGGTCGTGATCAGAGTCTACGCACGTGTTCCAAAAGGAGTGGCAGTCTCCTACTGATCCTCTCCAACGATACCCTACCGCTGTGTGGTCTATCTGAGTCCAGCGTTGATTTGGTGATGGAGGTCGTCAGGTTACACAATGTCTCTCTTTGTGCCTAAAGTTAGTGCTGACTAGGAACAGATGATTATCTGAGCAAAACTGTAGAAGACGATTACCGTTATCGGTTTGTCGGCGGGGCACTTCATACGTACCACCTACATACTTCTCAGTCTGGCACAACTCCCCTACTTGGGCATTGAAGTCGCCTGCTAAAACAACTATATCTGAACGTTTTGCTTTTTACAGTAAATTAGACAGTTTCAGGTAGAAGTCATCCTTTAGTTCATCCGAAGTGCAGTCTGTTAGGGCGTAAGCGGAGACTACGAAGAGCCAACGATGAGTAGCGCCGTCTTTCCTTCTTCTAACGGACCCATTTAGACGGACCGCACACATACGACTATCTACTGGGATCCAGTCGAAAAGTGATTTTTGAGTCCTAACACGCAGTGCTATTCCTACACCTGCGATTCCTCCAGAGCTAGCTGAGCGGTCTGCTGAATTTTGCAAATTCACCTTGTTGTCCGGGTAGTAAGGTACAGGCTGTCTGTCTGGAATCCTCCAGATGCTAAGAATTAGTGGCTGCAGACTGCTGCTGATGTGATTTAAAATCTTTCTCAATGGTGCAGATGCCTTCACAATTCGTGATCTCACAGATCTGTTAAGTCCTTACCATTCTCTACGTAGTTTTTCTTTATCCTGCAAACTTCCATTCCTTGTAGTTAATGTAGTTAATGAGAGCCTAATGTTTGTAGAACATGTATTCACATCAGACTCTCTTCACACTACTGCTCTGAAGCAGTTTCACTGTGGTCATCAAGGTATTTCAAGTAAACAGTCGGTTGACAGAAGCTGTGTTTACTGGTTGGGTATAGATCCTGATATAAAAGACTTTGCGCGAAGCTGAAGCCGAAAATCCGCCCCATGGTTCCGACTACTAATGGATTTTATCGGTAGATAGTGTGTACTATCTGGTTCTTGAAGATGTAGTACCAATAACCCCACCTCCCAGAAGCCGAACAATAACATCTCTTTAAAAAATCTTCGCATGCTATGGCATCCTAGAATGCACTGTATCTGAAAACAGTCGTCCATTTACCTTACAAGCCCTGCAAAAGTTCTGTAAAGCAAACGGTATGTAACATGTGCGAGGGTTACTTTGACACCCTCAGTTCAACAGGTTTGCTGGAGATGTAGATGTTGTCTAGAAGTAAAATCAGAGTTTCGCAGTTAAATGAACAAGCTCACATAACACGACCGATTCAGAATGATCCAGTATCACTCAACGAGCAGTATTTGGAAAGGATAAGGTCAACTGATATGCTAAATATAGATCCTGATGTCAACACAGAATTAGGGAATATGACAAGAAAACTAAGGAGATATAACACCCCCTCCTCAAAAGTGAAACGTAAAACCAAAATTTTCCACAGTGACCTACTACAAAACCTTCTATCTGTTTGCTTTCCCTGGTCAGTATTCACGAGCATACCTTGGGGCCCCTGCGTTGAAACAGCTCGTATTATACTTCTGCTCAGTTGGATTCGATGGCAACACTGTATGGTGGTGGATACGTAGGATGGGTACCGTTAAAAGATCAGCTGCGCTTTTCTTACGTTCACTTATGGTGTTGTGTAGCATACAAAAGGAGACTTCTATACGCATCACAATGATATCGAAGGAATTATCGTAATATATTACATAGTCATTAAATTACATGATCAAAATCGTTTAATTATTGTCAACACAGTGCTGGTTAGTGATGCGAATTTCATCTCAAGTGTTAGTTTTATCGAGTGAATTTTTGAATGGAAAAGATCTTTACGCATGACCAGTATCTACTAAATAAAAAGTATTCGTTCTAGGTAGTGCCAGTATAAAACTCTTGTATGTGATGCAAACGCTTATTTCCTGGTGAAATATAATTAAAAATCACATTTTTCCTGGATTTAAAAAAAAGACACATCCTAGTAACTGTCGTTAGTCACAACTAGAATGCTTTTTCTAAAATGTGTTTCTGAATATAAAAGAATCAAAACGTGTAGTAGTTATTATTTTTCTTAAATGATTTTAGATTGCTAATTTAGATCAACGTATTCAGAGGGTTCAACAACAAGTAAAAGAATTAAGGAAAGCTGCAACGGGAGCAACACCATCAAGTAAGAAATGTTTAAAGACCTCATATCACTGAATTGTTTATTAGTGCCATCAGTTTATGCGCGTGCTTTTTAGTATTATGTCTGACATTTTCCCTATTTTATGTCTTTTTTGAGAGATGAAAGGGTTTAAGTGTTTTTTAGCAATTATGAGTTAATATCCCATACAGCCACTTATTTGCTTATCCAGTCAATCAGTGGATGGCAAATTCAAAGTATATTTTAGATGAAAAAATCAAAAATTTACTTAACAATTGCACATCAACTTAATTAATGAACTTTAGTTAGTCTGCAAATATCCATTGTCTAACTAAGTTACTAAGAGAAAAACTCAGACAAAAGTGCGTCATTTCAGGTTTGTTCACGAGCTGGTATCAGTTAAAGGACCATTGGTGAACCAGATAGTGTTGGACAGCTGTTGCGTCCTGTTTCGGTACTTTCCATCAGCATGCACCCACTGGGGGTCAAAACCAGGACCTTCAAGTTAGAAGATGACCTCGTAGAACATTCGACCACTGACAGCCGATCAAATGGTCTGTGAATTCCAACTTCTGTCAATTCAATATATATATATATATATATATATATATATATAGCGGGACCGCCAACTAATGTCAAAAGCAAGCAACTGTCCTCTTACATGACTTGGTAAACTTTGCTGGTTACGACGTGTCACTATAATTCCAGATAACTTCCTGTACAAAACCGGACCCTAGTGATTATTATTATTATTGCTCCCTTGGGTTCCTAGTGGAACATAGGGCTTCAACTGCACGTCTCCATTTGCTTCTGTCTTCTGCTGTACTTTTCGCCTGCATCCATGTTAGTCCATATTCTTTCAACTCCTCTTCACACGATCTCCTCCATGTCACCCTTGCACTGACGTCCCACACGCCGCTTCCCTTTCGGGTTCCACTCGAGGGCTTGACGCGCGATGTCACCCAGCGGTCTCCTCAGCGAGTGTCCGATCCATCTCCACTTTCTCCTGCATATTTGTTGGGCGATTGGTTCTTGCTTTGTTTGTTCCCATAATTCCTTGTTGGTGATTCTTTCCGGCCATCTGATCTTCAGTATAGAGCGAAGACAGTTGTTAATAAAGGTCTGCAACCTTTTGGAAATATTCTTTGTGACCCGCCCGCCAAGTTTCTGATCCGTATAGAAGAACTGACTGACTTGACGTCGTTTGTATTGAAAATCCGAAATTTTGTTGTTGATGCTGCTGAGTGACGAAGATTTCCAGATTGATTTCAGGTTGATGAATGAATGTGTTTCTCGCCTTCCCGATTCTCGCTCGATTTGACATCCTCGTCCGTTCCGCTCCTGTAGTTGAGACAATGCTCCCTAGATAAGTGAGTGAATGAAGTAACCTCTTTCAAATCCCTCCCGTTGATGGTGATTGACGTTGGATGTTGTGCTGTTGTTGGTTGGTTGTTGGTTATTTTCATAACCTCCGTCTTGTCTATGTTTACCTGGAGTCCTGTCTTCGCCGCTGCTTCTTCGACCAGTTTGTCGGTTTTCGCTTGTAAGTCTTCGATTGTGTGTGACATCAAACATAAATCATCCACGCGCGAAATCCAGGTCTTCTAGGTTCTTCACGTCGGTCCAGGATATTCCTGTCTTCTCGTTTCCCACTGTCTGACGCATAATCCAGTCCACCACAATTAGGAATATCATTGGTGATAATAAGCACCCTTGTCTGACTCCTGTGTTTACTCCAAACGCCTCGCTGAGTTTTCCGTTGTGGATCACTTGACATGTGCCGTTGTCGTACAGCTGTTGAATAAGGTTGATGAATATTTGGGGTACGCCATAGTACTCGAGTAATTTCCAAATTACTTCACGGTCAACGCTGTCGAAGGCCTTCTCAAAGTCTATAAAGTTGAGGTAGAGGTTTGATTGCCATTCCATGCTTTGTTCTGTGATGATGATGCGTAGAGTTGCAATTTGGTCAGTACATGATTTGCCTTTCCTGAATCCAGCTTGTTCTGGTCGGAGTTCTGTCTCCAGTGCGTCCTTTAATCTCTCCAGGATGATGCGACTCAGGATTTTACTTGGCGTCGATAGGAGCATGATTCCTCGCCAGTTCTTGCAGAGTGAGGCCTAAGTCGCCCTTCTTTGGTAGTTTCACGAGGTAACCTTTCCTCCAGTCAGTAGGCACCTTTCCCTCCTTCCAGACCTTTTGCAATAATGGAGTCAGCATGTCTGCTGTAGTCTCTGGGTCTGCTTTCAGTGCTTCAGGGGGTATTCCATCTGGTCCGGCTGCTTTTCCAGCTTTCAGAAGCTTGATTGCGTTCAAGACTTCAGCTCTCGTTGGAGGATTGGTGTCAACTTGCAGTTGTGTGCGCGCTGTTGTTGGTATTTCTGGACGGGTTGCAGGTGATGGTCGGTTCAAGAGTCCTTTGAAGTGATCCGCCCATTGTTTAATCTGTTTTTCTTCCTTGGTAATTGGGTTCCCTTGGCTGTCTTTTATAGGTTTCGCTTGTGTTGGTCTCTTCCCGGATAGAGATTTGGTTATCTGATATAGTGTCCTCAGGTCCCTTTTGCCTGCTGCCTTTCAGCTTCAGTAGCTAGATTGTCGTAGAATCGTCTTTTGTCCTTCCTAGCACTCTTCTTCACTTCTTTGTCCAGTGCTTTGTAAGTTGAGCTCAGCGTCTCCTTCTCCTGTCCGTCCTTGCATTGAATCATTTTCTCTTTCACCATTCTCCTCTCTTCTATTAATTTCCAAGTGTCCGTTGAGAGCCATTCCTTGTCTTGTCTCTTCTTTCTTCCTAGAACCGTTGAACACGTTTCGTTGAGAATCGCCTTCAGAGACTTCCAATGTTCTTCCACGCATGATTCTTCAGTGATGTCGCGTAGTGTTTCCTGCTTTGCTCTGACAGTTGCAGTGAAGTGTCTTTTGTGGTTGTGTCCTTCAGTTTTGAGTGTTGAACTTGCATTGTGGCCTATCCCCAGCTATCCTCGAGGCTTTTAGTTTCACCTTGAAAGTCCCTTCTACTAGATAGTGGTCTGAACCCACATCTGCTCCTCTCCTTGACCTTGTGTCCAGTAGGCTCCGTCTCCACTTTCTTGAAATTGAGATGAAGTCTATTTGGTTCTTGGTGTTTCCATCTGGTGAAATCCATGTCGTCTTGTGTATATCCTTGTGTTTGAACACACTACCACCAATCACCAAATCATTGAAGGCGCAGAAGTCTGAGAAGAGTTCACCATTGTCGTTCATTTCGCCGAGGGCCTCACGACCCATGGTGAGTTCTCTTCCTGTGTTGTCTCTTCCCAGCTTCGCATTCATGTCGCCCATCAGGATTTTGATATCGCCATTTGGGACGTTGTCCATTATTGCTTGTAGTTGTCTGTAGAACGCCTCCTTCTTCTCTTGTTCTGAGACGTTTGTAGGCGCATAACATTGAATGACTGTAACTTTCCTTCCTTTTGAGTTGAACCTGGCTGTCATTATCCTGGAGGAGATTGGTTCCCACTGCATGAGAGCTTTGGTTGCTGTTGGTGACATCATGATGGCCACTCCCTCGGTGTGCTCATGGTTGTCCTCTGGGTGGCCGGAAAAGATTACTGTCTCTCCAGTAGGTAGTTGGCACCTTCCAGTTCCGTTCCATCTGCTTCGCAGATTCCCAACACTTCTATTCTGTACCTTCTCATTTCAGCGGCTATCTGGGCAGCCTTTCCAGTTTCGTACATTGTACGAACATTCCAGGTACCCATCCTTACTTTTGCTTTCATCGAAAGAAGGCACATCGGCTGACTGGCTTCCCGAAGGCTTTCACCAGCCTGCGTCATTTCACTTCCCCGATTCCAGCGAAAAGTAAGGCTATTGCTTATGTTTTTAGAATTTTTAATATATTTATTCGTTGAAGTTTCTGTAGCGATTTGGTTGTTTTACAGGGGTGGAGTTGCTAGCACCACGCCCCAACCCTCCCTCTTTACCCGGGCTTGGGACCGGCGAGAAAACTAGTAAGCTAGTAGCCTAGCAAGCTAGTATCTGGCGTGGTTAGACCCTAGTGAGCATCGGATTAATTATCAAGTTTTGGTTTGCAGGGATTTGATTGGTCACTGGCCGATAATAAGTTTGGCTTGTAGTCTGGTATATGAGAACAACAACTGCGTTAATACATCTCCAAGATACCTCATTTTTATTCAATCCGTGGTATGAAGTTTAATGTTTTAATCAATTCATTTGTTTCTCAGCCTCTGTAGCAGTTCAGTGAATGTAGTCCTTTTGTTAGCTTATAAACAGTACAGATAAATCTAAGTATATCATCAGTGACTTATAGTTTGTAGACATGGCTGTTTATTTACTGACCAAATAAATGTAAAATACATGACAGATGAACTAATTTTGAGAAAAATGTAACACTGCAGAACATATGCAGGGTGACTGTACCCATGAAAATAGTGATGCAGAAATATTGTATACAAGTAATAACAAGTATCGATTTAGTAAATATGGCATTTACAAATAGAATCATGAAGGTCAAGTTCAAATTTGTTTGAAAATGGTTATATTTCGAAAACAAGTCAATAACAGAATTCATTCATCTCCGCTTGACCTTTCTGTGGTTTTAAAATAAGAATGATGATTAGACTATGGAGACAAAACAATTCCAGCAGTTGGTGTGATCACGGGCAGTAATTTTGCTCGAAATATTACCAAAAACAAAAACTTATAATTGTGTGCAAACAACTGTAGTATAATTATAATTTATGCGGAGAATAGCCTTTGTCATCTAAAAGACTATTTGTCAAAGGATGATTGAAATACACTACTAAGGGATATGAGTAGACAAGCTTAACCAACACTTCAGGATATAAAGGGGAAGGAAATGAAATATGAATCCTCCTTAACTCGGCAGTAGCATTGACTTGAACAATACAAGGGATCAAAATATAAGCAAAAATGCTAGGTGGATTCAGCTTTGATATAGAAAGTGACTATCACTCCATCAAGGTGTCAGTAGATTCTGTATGAAAAGTTCGAAATTGAAAATGGTAAAAAATAAATCACCAAGAGAATATGATGAAGTTTGTAATAATGGTGTGATTGATTATTGTGAAGAGTTATTAATGAGGTGAAACAAGACACTGTAAGATAAAATAAGTTATCTTTGTGCAAACAAAGAGCAATCTAAAAGTACTCAACAGTGTATGCCTCATCTGTAAGCAAATTACTGAATCATAATGTGCTGGTGAGTCATTTTCAGTTCGGCTCTGGATAAGAGTAATTTATACACTGCCATTTCTCATACTTGTTGTCTAAAACTATTTTATCGGCAAATCATAAAGAGTTATGTCAACAGTTAAGTTGTTTAAGCTACTCGGATTCATATGCTTCCGGCGTCAGTGATTCGATATGATAGTGGTCGTTTTTTAGTTTTTTTTTAACAATATTTAATCACAATTGGGCTAACACATTCCTGTGGTCACATATATCCTAACAGCTTTGATATTCCTAAATGCTTACACAATATTTTCTTTAATTTTCAACACAACAGTTACCTTCATCTGATGCTAATTTTTTTTAGTTTTGATGTAATTACCATTAAAAGTTACATTTATGAAGCTTCCCATAGATCCAATGCCTTAGAAATGTATTTTGAAATAAAACTTTCATCATTCTGAATTTTCGTTTTTATTGAGTTAAGCAACGATGTAATGAGAAAATTAGAGGTTATTGTTGAAAAGTTCTTGGGTTACATTACCGTTTTATCAGTGTTTAACAACGAGCTGAGGAAAGTGAATTCTTATACTTTTACTGCTTGTAGACTACTATAAATTAGGACTGAGTAGTAACACTTACATTACCAACACTTTGTTTACAGATTTTAAAAATAATACATATATATATATATATATATATATATATATATATATATATATATCCTAAATGGTGAAGAGCCCTAAACCATAGAAAAACAACTCTTCAGTACTTATTGGTTTTTAGCGGTAATTTATCGACCACTGGATTCCAACCCAGCGGCTGAATAGGAACATATTCACCTTGTTTCCTGAAGGTGATTGATTTCATTTATAGTGGGCTCATGGGTGAACACTGCTGTCTATCGATCCTTGTCTTTCAATAGTTCACGAAGTGGTTTCAGTCAATCATAGAGTGCACCACAATATTTAAACCTAACTTTGATTCGATCCATGAATGAAATATCTACGCATTAATATTATTAGTATTATTCCTGTATATCACCCAGCTTCTCTGGTTACTAGTTGTGACTTAGATAGCTCAGTGGTAAAGTTATTATAGCGGTCATGAGTTGTGCCAATACTGTGAATGCGCTTTTCTGACGTATGCCAACAAGCATTACATTTATGCACAGAACATCGCATAAACTAGTTTCTAAAATCTTACACACAACACCTCAAAGATATCTTGTTTAAACATGGCCTATGAAATATTTGCCATATTTTAGAAAGTCCAACAAAATAATAATAACAATTTAGACCTAATAACAATAAGAATAATTCTGTCAGTAATTACTGCCATATATATCTAGGATCTGGTTGAAGAAAACAAAAGTAAACAACACAAATATTTAAATTAACATAACTGTATGAATAATTTCAGCCGACTAAAATTCAAATTGAATAAATTCAGCTGTAATACTGTGAAACATTTTCTAGCTAGCGATTGAGAATCATTATGAGATGTTTAACTTCTTGTTTTATAAAGTTCCAACAGTATTTATTCATGCTTACCTTGCATACGCACTGTTCAGATGCCATAATGATCACAATATAAAGCTAATGATACACAAATCGGTTGACTGACGTTATCCAAGGTATAAAAATGCGGATATAAGTGACAATGAAACACGACACGTTTTTCAGTGAACTAATACGGCATTCTGTAGTTCACAGTAATCTGGATATCTATAAAGTCTTGAATAGTAGTGCATTATTTAACGTTACTACATTTTATTAGTCCATAAAATGAGTAGAGGGAAAGAAATAGAAAACGTTTATGAGTTGAAAGATAGACAGTGAAAGTCAGACAACTGAATTTTATCAGCGCTACAGCCTTTGTGTTCAGTCTACATCTGAGTGAATGTAGCCAAGCATAACAGGGACGAGCATTCATAAAACCTCGTGGATTAATGTCGTCATATATTTATCTGGTCACACTTAGTTTTCTTTTAAATTCATTTTTGCTTCAATTAACACTAAATATTTATTTTGATGAGTAACTCTGTATAGGAAAAATGTATCTGATACATATTGACTCATTCTTCTTGTCAAGCACTCCACAGTTAACTTAAACACAACTTACTCTGTAATCCCTACAAAAGCCAGTAGTGTTATACGATGATCTATGAAGAACAACCTGCAACCCCTATTAAGCTTTTCACTTTAGAAAACTATGCACGGTCACAGTCGTACTATAGGGTAGTATAAACCATTATGCAGTATAAAATAATTCAATGAAGCATCGTACATAACAACATAACCATATATGGCTTATACTTTTGGTTGTAATCGTTTTCTTGAATATGCACTTTGTTGACTAATTACGAGTACAAACAACACAGTTGACTTCCACATACCTTCAAAACAATATATTTTTTCCCTTATCTTGAATATAAGACTATTTGTTTGGTAAAATAAAGCAGGTATCGTCTCTTTATCCAATGTTCAATAGGATAGAGATAATATCCGAAAACTCAGTAGAGTATCCATACCAACACTGAATTTTTACAATAAAGCAAATCAAAACATAATCACTTTTCA
This sequence comes from Trichobilharzia regenti, assembly GCA_944472135.2. Classification (NCBI taxonomy): domain Eukaryota; kingdom Metazoa; phylum Platyhelminthes; class Trematoda; order Strigeidida; family Schistosomatidae; genus Trichobilharzia; species Trichobilharzia regenti. The sequence continues at coordinate 86,796,485 of OX235270.1, read as the reverse complement.
TTTAGGTCATTACTCATTAAAATAAACTCATAGAGACTTAAGTATTTCTGACAGCTTTGTTTCAATGAAAACACTGATCACAGATACAAAAATGATTCTACAGAATTCAGTTCTCATTTATAACGCAAAGCTTCAAACTTATAAATAAACGAAATCCTATATTAAGCAAATTTGGTAATAATAAAAATAGCATATTAGTATTGGTTACATTTAAAGAAATAATAATAATAACATCTGTATTCTGGACAGTGTTTAATAAAATGTACAGAATTTTCAGAGGAATTTATTGATATGATATTTCCCCCTCGTAAAATATCTTCAAGTAAAATATTAACTGACAGTATATCCTGTGATACAATCGTCTCTGATCTGAAGCACAAACCATTCCATTATGATATATCTGCTTTGTCTCTTTCAAGAAACCCACGATATGTAATTGAAAGCCAGCTGTTCTGGAGTACATTTGGAGACTCAAGGACTTAACTGAAGAATGGTTATTTCATGTATCGGAACACTTTGCCAACCACAGTCAGACCTTTCCCCAGGTTTAGTAGGAACCTGCGAATCAGATACACACAAGAGTAAATAGTACCATTAGAGGTCATATCTTAGTCGATTAAAAGAAACCGAAAAGAGAAAATATATGCAATAGAGAGATGGAATTTCCTGGTGGCCTAAGTTTTAAGCAGGCCGCCAATATTACTAAACTATTTAATCCCTAGCCTCCTCTAATTTCTCGATTTATTTTGCTTATTCAAAGTGATTGCATTTCTAAGTTTATGGTCAGCAGTAGTGAGTGGTCTTGACATCTAAACTAGCGAATAACTTAATCACTGTGTAACGATCTGCAATAATATTTTTGTTATCAGCCAGTTTTTTATTTGGAAGTAGGTGATGTGGGATTAGAATTAGCTGTAAATCGAAAACTAATACTGATGAATAACCCTTTCAGGAAAAAATATGACTAGGTAATAAGTGTTCAGTGGATTCCCAGTTTCCATTTAGCTAGCCAAAGAAAGGTACCACAAGCGTTGCACACTTCACATGTACACTTTAATTCAGCTAATCTAAAAATAAATACAATCGCTCTTAGATCTTATCATCAGATGAATAGACTGAAAAAATGAGTCAACCATCAAGGTATTTCAGTGGTTTCCACTCAACAATTACTGGCAACTATTAGTCTCTTAATAAACTTTAATAATAGTTTATTCTCACTGAAGGGCATTTCGAACAAACTACAGACCTTCATCAATAACTGTTTGCGCTCAGTACTCAGGATCAGATGGCCGACCAGAAAAGATCAGCAACAGGGATCTCTGGCAATGAACGAAGCAACCAAGTGGGAACAGATTGTGCAACAAATATACAGGAATAAACGGAGGCGGATTGGCTATACTCTGAGAAAACCATCACACGACAGGCTCTCGAGGGGAACCTGAACGGGAAGCGGCGAGTTGGTCGTCAGCGCGAGGGTGACATGGTGGAGGTCATGTGAAGAGGAGGTGAAAACATATGGGCAGACATGGGACCAGGTGAAAACGTTGGCAGGAAACCGAAAGCAATGGAGATGGGCGGCTGAAGTCCTATGTTCTTCTAGGAACTAAAGGAAACAATAACAACATAATAATTCTCACTGAAGTAATACCATTGCTTAATTTGATTTAAATGTAGAGGATTAACACAACACAATATACAACTTTTTGAAGACTACGTAAGATATTTTGATTGCTTATAAATCAAATGTTTACAGAATTATGTATAACTGCTTATCTAGTCGGAAAAGGCATGCATACAAACAGTATCGATTTCCATCATAAAAAACAAAAATAATTGTACACGAACTTTCGTATAATTGATTTATTGATAAAACACTCAAAGTGGTGTTGAGGCTTTTATAGATTAGAACGCCGAGAAGATGAGTTCTCACCACATAAATTTGAAATATTCAGATGGGATGATAGGTATACCCTGAGATTTATTCTTAAACTTGACGAGTGGACCTTCTGAAAGCGATTTTAAATCGTTTTATTTTTAAGTGAATGATTTTGAATGTTTTACATGTACGTTTGCTTTTAGTAAGTTTATTGATTAAAAACACTCAAAAGCTTTACACACTTTTGTGCCTAAGAAATAATTATCTACACTAAGTAAGTTTCTTTTTCAGCGTTGATACAACGTATTGAAGAAGAGACAAGAGTCAATCAATATATGCTTTCTGAGAAATTGCCTAAAGAATTATCTACTGCAAGAAAATATATTGAAGATTTAAACAAGGTTGTTTCACATCCAGCTATGAGTCAATCGTATTTGGATCAACTTAATCAACAGGTGATGGTTTTTCTTTTTTCTGTTGATTGTAATTAACACTATAAGTCGATAAAATCAGAAAAGATAAATATTGATGGTTATTTACTTCTTTTTTTCAGTTTCAACATCTGATAATCCTACTAAAAAAGACGACAGAAGTCTCTGACTATAAGTATTTATGCATAGTTTTTCGTGTCAGGCAGTACAATATGACCAGTGAAATTAAAGTTAGAGTCGATGAGACTGTGAAAAAAATGGAATGACTAAGACAAGTGTTACTCGTGCTGACGTACGACTTTCCTCGATTAGAAATGTTAGTTAAAATAGGTGTAGGTGAAGAAAGAGATAAGGGTGGCCAGACCAATGCATAAAGTCTTAGACTATTAGTTTGAGCCACATAAGGAGGTGTACACTGCTTTACTTGGATCCTTAGAAAGTTAAGGAATAATGGTTGGAGACCAATGATGGTGACACGACAGCATTCATTAAATCCTCATGATTCTTCATCTAGTTATTCTCTGTCCTGGATATTTCAGCTAAACCTAGTTTCATTGCATTTCTTTTTTTTTATTACCTAATATGTATTTTTATTAGTTTTGACAACTTCAACTGATGAGTTTTTGTCCAAATTTCGACTTTGACAATTCAGTCAGTTAGTTATTCTAACTCTAAAAATAAGGGTATTAAGTATACTGAAGATTTATCTGGACTAATTACGAGTCATGAAAACATTAAAAATGTAAAAATGGTGTAACTTATTGTCATAGCGAGTGAGTGATTAACACTCTGTAAAAAGCACACAAAGTAGGCTAACAGAAACCAAATAATACTTCAGTGACGAACACAAATAGATGTGACTGAGTAAATATTTAAGTAAGGCTTACTGAAGCTTTTTGGGTTCGGAAATAAAGGGGTGTTAATACATCTACGCCAACGAATAGGATTTTTAGTCGTACCATAAGGAATATCTGGGCACTGATTCTTAGAACCCCGTGAACCTCAACCAAACAATCTGCAATTACTGTCTATGAGACTAAAATTAGTAGTTGATGACTTTATAGATTGATTCCGTGTTTTCGTTTCAGCAGTTCAGGCGAATCCTCGTTCAGCTAACATTAGGCTTCAAGGAAGACGGTGAAATGAACGGAAATGAGTTTTCAAAGTAGAACTTTGAACAAAAGTATATCAAAACAATTCCAACAGTGGTGTGAACACGGGCAGTAATTTTGCTCGAAATATTACCAATAAAAAAACTTATCATTGTGTGTAAACTATTAAAATATAATTATACTTTATTTGAAAAGTATATCAGTTCAACTTGCCACATTTTATAAAAATACACACAATTCAATAAAACTACAATAGACGAGATTGTATAGCTAGGAGAGTGAGGATTTATTTTTGTAAATTTTTGATTACAGCTTGATTCCACACCGTATTTTTGATACAAGTATGGAATTTTCAGCATGTGATAACGGTAGCCCAAATTTCGCAGGCTGACCATAGATATCAGGTGTGCGCTGGCGTGGGCTCGAGCCCCGGACCATGTGCATGGTCGGCGAGAGTCCTAACCAATGTGCCACCGACGCACAAAATTAAATGAGTCCGGAAGAAAAGAAAATGACTATAATATTTATGGATTGATTTAATAGTCAGTCATATTGTGTACAAAGAAGACGGTATTTGTTTCGAAAGTGATCTAAAATTTCTTCATTTGTATGATAAGTAACCTGAACTATAATAAATAGTGCTGATTCATTCTGTTCACCTGTTCTATAATTTTATTACAGTATGGCCAACTAGGTCTTCTGACATTTCTCATCGCTTTTTAATGATGATTCGTTAGAACTTAAGCAACAAAATAATCACTTCGTCTGCACATACTACGAAATGCTAATATTGATGATAGCAAAGCTTAATTAATTAATTAGCCAAGGTATTTGAATACCGATGAGTCATCATGAGAGCAATGTCTACATTGGCAAATAACGATGATAAGTAATTCTCTCTTATTCAAAAAAATACATTTCATTCCACTGGATAATTTTGAAGAAAAAACTTTATAATTCACAACGACTGGAAGTAAAACTGACCTTATGAGCCATTGAGGTAGCAAAATTGAGTGAAACAGTGTTCTGACGACTTACAGTATTAGATATGTTACTAAACTATTGAAAGGTATTAGAATAAACGTGTTCAAATTGTAGTTTGCTCTCATATCTTATACGTTTAAAGGGCTTAGTGTTGAGTGTATTATACCCTCAGCCACTTTAAGAATTTCATCTATTTTTAGTTTCATTGATACAATTTGCATTCACATGCGCATACATATTACTTTGTTCAACATTATTTTCAAAAACAAAACAAAAAAAAATTAATCACGTAATCACTTATCAACACTTTGGACTTCTTGTAATCTATTTAAGAAGATGAAACGAGTTGCCTTAAACATAAAATTTTAATCTATGCAATTCTGTTTAGTTCTTCATATTTTGTTTCTAAAATCTTAACTGATAATATCTCGTGTGAGTATACATTAATATTTTTATCCAATAGTTATTTATTGATTAGAAGATGACTATCCTTATAAGTTAGTGTAAACAACCTAAGTGGTTTTTAAAGTATAATTTTCTGACAAATCACTTTGTCAAGTAGTAATTATGTACTTACACTGCAAAACACCTTTCTCAGTGATGCAGATATACTTATGCTTTGTGATCTTTCACAACTATTCATCATTCTTCATTGTTCCCGATGTGCATCGGTGGCACAGCATTTAGGACACCCGATAAACCATTCACATGGTTTGAGGTTTAATCCCCGGCCGACATACACCTGGTCAGCCTGCTAAACTTCGGCTACCGATACCACATGCTGAAAATCCCCATAGTTATACCGAAAATACTGTGTGGGATCAAGCTATAATAAAAAATTATTCTCTCCCAGGTACACTTGTTTTCACCCTTACTTCTTTGAATATTTTTCTTTTTTCTACCTTGATGTTTCATATTCTGAAGTATTGCAAGTTGAAACGATGCACTTTTGTACCACGTTCTCCATTGAAAATGCGTTGATATATGAATTCTGAGTGCTTGGGGGTCATCAAGTCGGGTACATGTTGTACACAACACTCTACCATACTTAAGGCGGAAATTATTTTCACAAAAGCAAGAGGCGATCAGACCATATCGTGGAGTTGAATCGTGAGTTTCAAAACAACGACAATGATAGGTTAAGAGAATCCGAGTTGTTGTGAGGAGAAACAAGTAGACTCAGATGTAATCCATAGTTACACTTATCTGTAGGTTCTAACTTGCTACGCAGGTGAAATCTGTTTCGTTCCTGTGATTCGGAAGATGGTGCACAAGTGACTGTAGCAATCATCTAGTCTCCAAACATTTTACTTGTTATATCAGTCTTTATTTCCGTAAATGCGATATTCTTAATTTTATGTTTACAGACTGTAACCGCACATGCCATCCAGTGAAGATAAAGACTATGTCTCTCATGCATGTATGATTCGTTGACCTTAATCGTTTAAACATATATATATATATATCTTCTGTTATCCTTTTTGGTTTTCCTCGTCTTTCAGTTACGTGATGTGAATTCTGAAACAAATCGATTAATTGAAAAACGTATGGCTTCCAGTGAGCCATTAGATGATAAAATATCGCTATTTCGTCAACAAGCAGCTATTGTGACACGTAAAAAGTCAGCTGCTGCTGAAACATTAGCTATTGCACGCGAGAAATTATCTGCATTAGATAATCGTCTCGAAGAGACAAAAAACCAGCTAAGTAATAATAATACCAATGGTGTTGTTGTAGCTAATGAAGAATACAGAAATGGTTGTACTACAGCTGCTGGAGATGCAACTAAATCAATAGATGTCAAGTCGAACGGAGTAGTCTGTCTGAAAGCAGAAGAGGTGAGTAGCAGTTAAGTAGCTTTGTTTCTGTCTACGTCTAATAGCCAAATGCTATTTATTTATTTGTCTATTTATTTAAACAAAACAAAGATGAGTTTCACAAAGTGGCATAACAGAAGACTTTGATATGAAAAATTAATCAGAATTATACTCAGACATAGTTATGTTTTTAGAAAACCTAACCAGTTGATCAGAATGCACAGGGTATTAATTTTTTAAAAGGAAACTTTAATCGTGGTAATTGTATCACAATCATACACTGAAACCTAGTTTTTTCTCAAAATTCCTGAAAAGCAACTACTTTTAGGCCTATAGTTGATTTTAGAAATTCACCTACTTATAAATTATCTAAATATTTAGCCATGGTATTTAATCCCCTAAAAATCCACTCGAAATCTAGACCAACTAATTCTTATGAACTAAAACACAGATTAGATAATTTAAAATTAGATAATGAAGAAAAAATGGTTATTTTTGACATTGTCAGTTTATATACACGTATACCAATAAATATGGTTATAGAGGCAGTCAGAAACGAACTCATTTCTGACCAAGAAATCGAACTTATGACAAAAGTGCCACTTGAGGACATAATACTGGGAGTATAGCTAAAGCCTGACTTCCACAGTATTTAAATTCCAAGGGAAAGTATACAAACAAACTGAGGGAGTTGCCATGGGATTACCAATATCCCCGGTTGTACCATATATATTCATGGATAGGTGGGAAACGTTCACCCCCACCCCAAAAGTATGGTGGAGATATGTTGATGACACATTCACTATACTCAGAACACAAGATATAGCTTTGTCGGTTGAAGGATCCTGTGTAGCCAATAAGGCAAAACAATTTAGTTTATCTAATACCCTGCAATCATTGCCAGGTCAAATACATAAGTCAAACTAGTAGAACAGGGGCAGTCAGACTAGCCAAACATAAAAACCTAGCAAAATCTAGATTGGTTGACCCAAATAAGATAAGAAATCTAGAGAATAGTTCAGCCATAGCTATACATGCAATCACACACAACCATATAATAGGATGGGATAGGATGACAGTTTTAAAATCTAACGTCACCGGGTGGAGGGAGAGATTGATAACCGAAGCTTTGTTTATCGAATCAACTGCAAATACATGTAATAGGAATGATTCAACACCTGTCCCATATATCTGGAGAATTCTGCTACCCCTACGACAAATAGGAGAAGACAAAGAAATCTATAAAACTCAAGTTTCTAGGTCGAGTGATTACAATTGATATGACTATGAACAATAAATTTTGTTCAAAACGTCATCCAGTAAATAATACTGTTTCACTGTGTGATATATCTAATAAATAAACCAATATGTAATTACTTACTACTACAGTGCCCAAGTTTTACACATATATTAATAACAACTACTTTTCGTAATATTTGTGTATGAGATAAGCATATGATTAAACACTTTGAAAAGGGTAAGTGTAGTACAACTCTGAAGAAACCCATTGTTTTGGATTTTCCTGTCACAGTTAACAAAATTTGATTGAAAATCCAAAATAAACTTCCCGTTAATATTTCCAACGACACTTTGGAGATCGAGCCTGCATATTATAGTAAGTTTATGAAGTATACTGGTTGGAATGAATAATCCTAGAGGTCACGTCGAGCCAGGAAAGCTAGACAGGTAAAAAATCTATTAAAAGTAATTGTCATCAAAACCACTTACGGTATGTTTGGGCTATGTCGCTGGAGAAAACACAATAGGACTGTGGTAAGTTCTATCCACGGAACGACCAATAAGGCAACATTACTTTATTAGATTTAATACTGTGAAACATTTTCATATCATGAATTAAAAATCAGTCTGAACGAAGAGTATTCTTTACAATAATTTCTCTTCAGGTTCTTACAATTATAAAATGTAATATCTGTTAATGAAGAGGTAAGAGGTGAGAAAAATAGACTTAGGTCAAGTTAAAAGGACATATTCAAGGTCAAAAAATAAAATTGAAGACCACTAAACCAAATAGCAGAGGTAATAGTACATCTGCTATGGTATCAAAACAAAATTTACCAAAGAAGGTTTAATATCTGTTGTCGTCGTTACAATAATGGCCAGTTATGCGGCGGATACATTTTTAACGTAGAATAACAGATTAATTATGGGGTGTCAAAATAAATGGTAGTATTTGTGTGACAAACGTTCTAGGCTGAAATCGATTATAAAATATTGTGAAATGGGAGACAATAGTGGTGATTAGTCATAATAGATTCGTGGAATGTGGGGTAGCTTAGTACCGATGAAACACAAACGTGATCTGATCAGGGGCTTAACATTTAGAGCGAGGTCCATTTGTTCCGAAGATTGTGTAGAGGAACAACTCCAGGTCATATGAGATAAGCGAGAACAGATATCCAGAGGAGTTCATTAAAGCCAACATAGGTTACAGTAATCGTAAATATGAACTGCAACGGTGGAGAAAAAACCTCTGTTTTTACGTCTACAATTCAGGGGACATACTCCTACGGAGATTCTATCGCAACGTTTAACCAGGGTGATAAAGAAAACTTTCTACTCTGCACATGTCTTCCTATCCTTCAGTAGCCATCCAGTGTTCACCCAACAACTCAAAGATGTCTTACCTAACCTTAGCTCTTCTTCATGCATATACCATTTCAACTGTTCCTGTGGTTCAAGTTATATAGAGCGCACGATTAGGCAGGTTCGTCTACTGGTTCGAGAACACTTACCAGCTTGGTTCAGCAGGGAAGAAATTAAGTGCATAAAAAGCTCGATCATGTTACACTTGGTCGATACTGGACATTGCATCAACGTCAACACAGCTTTCAGGGTTATATGCCGAATTCCGAAATCGTCATCCCGTACAGTTCACTTACGTCTGCTACACATAGCTGAATCTGTTGCAATACAGTCGACTGAACCAGAACTTTGTATCCAAAAAGAACACGTCCAGACGCTGTTCCTACCGTGGCCAAACTTGGAGTGGTGATTCTTCTTATCACCAAGATTGCTTCTTCCCCTTAACCCTCTTGGTTTTTTCTCTTTCTTTGCTTATCATCACTATTATTATTATCCGTCATAATTTTGACCCTTTATGCAAACATTCTCTCAATACTATCGAATTTTCTATTTGCACTATCCGGACTTATTATTAGTGATATCCTCTCTTTTCTCAATACATGCCTACACCTGTTTCATTTTACACGTTAGTTATTTAACGATAAACCTCTCATTGCAGTCTTGCTATCCCCTCTCTAATACATACTACTATGTGCTGACCACTCACCTGACACCTTTTATGACCTTGAACTGACTTGTCAACTTTTCCTACCCCACATTCTATGAATCTACTATGACTAATCACCACTATTGTCTCCCATTTCACAATATTTTATAATCGATTTCAGCCTAGAACGTTTGTCACACAAATACTACCATTTATTTTGACACCCCATAATTAATCTGTTATTCTACGTTAAAAATGTATCCGCCGCATAACTGGCCATTATTGTAACGACGACAACAGATATTACATTTTATAATTGTAAGAACCTGAAGAGAAATTATTGTAAAGAATACTCTTCGTTCATATTGACTTAACTATAATTTAGTGTTAAGGTGAGAAAGTGTGGACCTGAATATTGAATATCGTGACTTACCCGAAGGTTGTTCTTAGCTGCTGGTGATTTTTTCTCATTCGAACAGAACTCCGTAAATGCGTAAAACTATATGCTACTAATTGATTTAGATGTATATTTGTATACTAATCATGTCAACCAGTAGTACTTGCTTACCAGATCGAAGTTATCCAAACACCAGATAGCTTTTTTGCTCATTTGGAACTGAGCTCATCAGCAATTTAACCGGTGTTGACTCTGGTCAGTGAGACGAATCGGTTCGAAACACCCGATATATGGCTAGCCACTTGGACAGACTGGTGACACCATAAAGCAAAATTGTAGTTTGCAAATTAGTTAGCAATTTACAAGGTACAGCGCTCTAGGGGTGAAATTTCACCATAGTTTCCTCTGGAAGCTCCACAAAACCTATCACTGGACATATCTGACATGTCATATTTGCTGACTTGAAAGTGGTATTTGGTTCCGTCAGTTGAGGATTATTTCAACGATGTGTGAAGGCGGTCACAAGGAAGTAATTTACGCTGATCCGTACAGAGCATTCAAACTCATGCAATTATGTAGGAGCACATACAGGGATATCCCTTGAAACGATGACAACCAGTGCTGTCTGCTAGGTGTGCTTATTTTCATCTGTCGTACTCAATTTAATCATAGCCCTACTCTTTAACGTCATTGTTTCGGTGATTGACGTTCCAAACAAACAAAATAGTTATATCTGGTGAATAATTTCAAAAAATGCATATTTTTTCAGTAAAAATTTAAATAATTTGAGTATGTCAACGATGCATTTCACTTCTGTAAAATCTAAGATGATGCCACGTAACTGATTTGTAGAAATTCCGAATTAAAGTCTGCCTGTCTGTCTTTGACATAGAACTTTGCACAAATGTGCGGAAGTTCAAGTCGCCACACTCCGTGCAGCACGCGAAGCAAGAGAAGAAAGTACAAGAAAAGCATAATAGAGACAGTGAGCAGAGGTGTGAGACAAAGGAGGAGTAATAACGAAGAACAAAACAGTTTCATCGGAGATCATAAGTCACAGGGAGTGGATGCATCTGCGCCACTGAGAACGATTTTGAGCCATGTCACCAATTGTTTCCAACCATAGAGTTTTACCGTCCTGAGGACCCCAGCCTGGAAGTCTACACCTTCCTACGTGGCTTAGACCAACTGTTGTGGATTTCATTGACTGGTGCCAAGTTTTTGTTTGACCGCCGCTAGCTTTTTTCCAGCCTGACCCTATATCCGCTAGCATTGCTCGTCGAGGAAGGCGATGACTAGGCATGCATACGTAACACATGTCCTAACCATCTCAGTCTTTGTAAGTTCACGACTTCGTCAATTGATTTCCCCTGTTCACCTAGAACTCGACACCTAACTTCAATGTTGCTCACCTTATTATGCCACTTTACACGGGAAATACAGTGCAGGCACCTATGATCAAAGACAGCTAGTCTTTTCATGTTTTCCACTCTCAGTGGCCATGTCTCGCTCACAGCCATAAAGGAGGACGGAGCGGACTGAGGAGCAGTACACCCGCCCTTTGGTCGATAGTCGAACATCTCGTCTACGCCAGAGTCGGCGTAAACTGTCAAATGCGAGACGAGCCCCCTGTATCCGTGCTGAGATTTCGTCAGAGATCAACCCGTTGGCACTGGCTGATGGTACTTCCCAAATAAGTGAAGCGGTCAACGTGCTCTACCACTTCACTTCCTATTTTTAAATTAAAGTCTAAGGACTGAACAGGTTGAATGTTCAGATTTGGGAATCGTGGCAACTTAAACTTATTCAGTTATGTGTTTCCAGTGAGTTCATGACTCATTTTATCAGAGTTACTATTTGCTTTTTTAATAGAACCAACTATTATGTGTAAGGCGAGGAGTTAGATGATTGGCTCTTTTCTACTTCTTTCAATGTCATCAGTTATTTGATAAAATCACCCTAAATGTACAAATCCACTTTTCATTTTTAAACATTTTCCATAAAGTTTATCTACCATAAATAGGATTTTGTTGAATTAAGAAGCTAATATGACAATACTAATGAAAAGAATACGATTCAGATTGCTTTGATATTATTTATCGAGTAGTTATTAAAATGAATATTTCACTTAACATACTTAACTTTTCTATTCAATATAACACTGTTAAATCTTGAAGTGCTTTTTCTACAATTTAGAAATCTTTATAGGAATTAAGTATTTTTGTGCAAAGTATTGTGCAAACATTATTCAGCTTTCAGTATTTTCATTCTAAATTTTCTGTTGAAATACTTATACTTCATGACTATAGCCGTAAATAGTATATCAAACATATACACACCGGAAATAATTAAAATTCAAATATTTAAGTGTTGGTTTGTAAGGATTTGGTTGGTTTCAGGATTTCGTCATGAGCTGACATTAGTTAGAGAACCATTAGAAAACCTGGGAGCACTGGACAGCTGTTTCGTCCTGGTTTGAGACTTTTTATCAGTACGCACCCACCGGGGTTCAAACCCAGGACCTTCTGGTTACAAGGTGAGCTCGTATACCATTAAGCTCCTGGGACCCAATCCAATGGCCCATGAGTTCTAACTTCTGCCAATTCATGACATAGTGCGACCCGTAGGCAATGTCTTCGGCAAGTATTTGTCCTCACACCCGACCTGCTGCACCCTACTGGTCACAACTTCTCACTAGAACCCCAGGTATCTACCTACCTGAATAGGGCAAGTCGCTAGTGAGCATCTCATCGATATTTAATATTCAAATAGTCAAATATTAGTACAAAAATAAGTACATATGTTTTGTTGTGTTTGACTTCAGAAATACACTGATACAGTACTTTCCGATATTACAAAAGGACATTTATCTCACCTCAAACGCATTCACGGTATCTTTTGTCTACATAAAATTTACTACATGTCAACTATATCAGCCACTTGGTCTCTATTTAGCCTCTTTTGGCTTCATCCTAATACATGCAACCCCACAGTCTTCATATAAACTAGATTTTTGACCTCACAAATTTAAGGTTGAAGTCAATGAGGGGATTATTTTTCTGAATCGAGCTCACTTTTCACTCTCTTCAACTCCGATGTCACCAGAAGGACGAACGATATTCACTCAGCTTGGGAATCACAGTTCCAAGTACTTTAAAAGTACTCTGCACTTTGTACAGTACGAAAACAAGGTTTAGAAACATGAGTACATGATCATTGATGTTAGAAACTGTGATACACTATTTACAGTGAATTATTATCCAGTAGCAATAAGAGAGAGAGGGAGAGTATCAGCTAGCTGCAATAGTCACAACGTAGGTTACTTTTTATTTCTCCTCTGAATGTACCTACCTTTAAGGAGATGACGTTCATTCCGTTTTATCTGAAATCTTGAAATAATTTATGTTACTATTATATTATATAATCAACTCAAGTGTTAATTCATGTGTCGAAAGGTTACATATATATATATATATATATCAAATGTTGAATATATTCGCTGGTTTGAAGTGCTTTTTTTGACAAAAAATTAAAAGGTGAACAAAATGATGTAAAGTATTGAACTCCAAAACATATAAAATCTATACAATTGGTGGATGGTGGCTAGCAGCGGAATCCAGGATGCGCATTTCGTCCTATTTGGGACTCGTCATCTGGATGTACCTGCATTTCTCAGTGAGTGATGACGTTCCCACCGAAGCTCGAACCCAGTACCCATAGTTTCAAACGCCAAAGCGTTATCCACTAGACCACTTGGGCCACGAGAGCCACCTCTTGTGCAACGGGTCATATTAATTATTGAATTGAATAGGACGAAATGCGCATCCTGGATTCCACTGCTAGCCACCATCCACCAATTGTATACTAATTAAATGCCCAGACATCGTCGAAGCATCTGCACAAGAAGCCGACATGTCAACCTGAGACCGAGCACTTCGGTCCAGACAATCGACGGGAAAATCAAAAATTCAATTCAATGTAAAATCTAGATATGATATTTATACAGTACGTCTAAACCCTTACAATTAGTTTTGAAGCGTATGTCATCCTTCGTCTTAATATCCATTGTTTAACATAATAACTGTCTCAGTCGGGAAGACTACAACTTTTCTAAAAATTGTGTGTGTTTGAAAAAATTAACATTATGGTTTCATCAGTTTACTTCTACAGTTCATGAGGTGCTGCACAAAGTCAAACCCCAGAATATAACTGAAGTGTTCAGTCTGCATAGGCTCACAATGTTTCAATTATTTTTATTCTAGGCAACTCTAGGTAACTGTTTTTGTGTTTTCACCTCATAAGAAAGGTTTTTTCTAAGATACTCCTAGACTGACGCTAAAAGTCATTTAATGTCCCTTTGTTTCAGTGACTATGTCTTACGAGCATAATTTGGCCTAGATATACACTTCTTATTCATCTTTTCCTTGATACAATAATGCTTGCTTTCTTAACTGGTCTAAACTGAAAGTTATTTGAATTCGGCAATAAGTGTCAGAAGTCCACTTAATATGCGCGTTATAGCAATATTATTTTGGCTTGAGCCAACTGTTATTTTATCAAGACATTATACGCATAAGAATAAAGTCAATTTCAAGAAAGTTAATATGTGACATGATCAAACAAGTCTATCTGTACGTGTTTAATTTTACTTTTAAACATTAATTGTTTAGTAGAGTTATAGATTTTGGTATAAAACTTTTAATTTACTATAGACTAATGTTTTAACTACTTAAAATCTAGACAGAAGGTTTATTGTAATATAAAGCAAGGTTACACATACAGTTGTGCATATATCTTAAATATACAGTTGTATATTCAAGAACTATCGTTATATATGTTTGCTTATAATGCTTATTTGGAAAGTTTACGCAAATAATTTAATTTGAACTTATGTTTGAGGGTAAAACTTTGCACAAAAGTGCAGAATTCGCCATACTTCATAAAACACATTTAGGTAGAAAAAAAAGAACTGCTAAGATATTTTAATAAACGGAAGTGTACGGGAGAAAGACCTGGAGAACAGTAAGTACTCAATGGGTTAGCAAGTTTATTGGAATAAATTAGTTAGCACCAACCATGTTATCAACAGTTTCCGGCCATTCACTCTTAGCATCCTGATGACCATGCTAGGGCTATCTGCATATCCCTAAGTGGCTCAGATTATTGGTCGAAGACTTCATGGATCGGATATCAGATTTTGATTGGACCAAGTCTAACTCTGTTTTCATCTAATCCTATGTCAGCTGACATTGCTAGTAGAAGAAAGCGATGAGTTAGGATCATCGATTGACTTTCCTACGCCACCTAACACTCCACATTCAACCTCAGTATTATCTACCATATTATATTACTTAACACAGGAGATAAGACTCAAATGCCTGTGGTCAAAGGTAGCTAACCTCTGTATCTTTCGCTTTCAACAGACTTGTCTTACACTCGTAAAGAAGAACGGAAAGAAATGATGTTATAAAGGTATATTAATTACCCCTTATGACTTCCAGACTGTAAACAGTCTTTCATTACAAATACATTAGTCAAAATGAAATCTAATTTTAGGATTTTCTTCTGCTCATCTATATATGTATACGATACAAAGAAGTGTGATATGTAGTGGTCAGTCATCCTTTCATTATGCTAACTAGCCATAACGCCCACACAGTCACTTGATAAACTGCTGTTAGAATACAGAAGAACACAAAACACATTTTTTGTTCTTAGCTGCATATCCTTTCTCATAACGTACAATTTTGTTTCTTTGTACAATGGTGTAAACCAGTGGAATTTTATGAACTTTAAAAGTCAGGTGTTGGTTTGCAGGGATTTCATTTGATTGGTTACAGGGTTTCGTCATGAGCTAACGTCGGTTAGCGAACCATTGGAAAACTTGGGAGAAATGGACAGTTGTTTCGTCCTGGTTATGGACTCTTCATCGGTATGCTGGGGTTCGAACCCAGGACTTTCCGGTTACAAGGCGAGCTCGTATACCATTCAGCCGCTGTGACCCAACTCAATTGTCAATGAACCCTAACTTTTGTCAGTTCACAATATAGCGTGGTGATTAACTATTGTCAAGTTTATACATATCACTAATGAAGACTGATCGTTATTTAGGGAATCTCCATATTTTTGTCTTATAAGCTGGCTTCAGCGAAGATTTTGACAGAGATGGAAATTGGCTGAATCATTGAAAACTATCGAACGCTGGACAGATGTTTTGCCTTAGTTTTGAGAACTTCATCAGTAGACACCCACGATTCCACCGGAGATGGGAATTAGGAAATAGGAATATCTTGACTACCCCCCGCTGGCTGAATGGCCATCTTGATGAATGACTGGTAATCTGCAGGTTTGAGGCTCAGTTGCTGATGAGGTTGTAGGTGCGGCGTGCTGAAGTGTGTCAAATTAGGACGAAACTGTCGTCTAGCTTTTTTGTTTTTCCATGACTCTTTAACTTTTGTTGGTTCCAACGAAATCTTCATTGGAATTAATTCAGATTTCACCATATTCGGAATTAAATATGGTATGCTGATACGCTGCTAAACTCTGTAATTAAACATATGCATTCATTTTTCAATATTTAGTCAAAATTCGCAGTATACCGTCCGCCTACGGTCAAAAGTATCTGAATGATTAAACAGTTTGAAGGTAGATTAACTGTAATCAAG
The DNA here is from genome assembly GCA_944472135.2 of Trichobilharzia regenti. NCBI lineage: Eukaryota > Metazoa > Platyhelminthes > Trematoda > Strigeidida > Schistosomatidae > Trichobilharzia > Trichobilharzia regenti. The sequence goes on along the minus strand of OX235270.1, from coordinate 86,779,953 downwards.
TTAGTTGATTAATTGATACGAAATACCACGTTCGACTGGTATTTTTTTAAAACTTTCCATTACCTTACATACACTTCCAGCTTTGACTGATAATGTATGTATCCATTTATTGTTTCACATTTAGAACTAAATTATCCGTATGAATTCTATGAAATATGTCTCTACCTTATTCATATTTTGCAACTGTGAGCTTGAATAGCACATGCTGTTAAAGTTTACTCAATGATGATACTTCTATGGTGTAAGTTAGAAACTATCATTTTGAACTTCACAAACATACACACCAACTGGGAATGATGTCGTACAATGCATCTTATCACAAATTGATTCTATACTATTAATTGACCTAATCGATTGCTTTTTGCGACGCGAGCTATGTACGAGAATTCCTTACTGAGTATCATATCCAATATTGGGACTTGGTTGTACAGATGATATAACAGAATACCATAGACTTTAGAGTTTTAGCTGTGAAAGGTATTTCGCAACTTCAGTCTTTAGAAATATTTGCATTTCATATAGTTTTAGAATGATCAGTTAATGCATTCATTATTATAAATATTTTGTATTTCTCAATGAATTAAAAGTAAAACGATATTGTTTTTACCGATATTTTGCCGTTTATTGCTGTTAATAGCCTAATCAAAGTACTATTAAGCCAAAATTAAGAAAATTTCAGGTTTTATATAGCAACTTATTCATCTTTCGTCAGCGTGGGGTAATTTTTACTCTGTCAAGCTGACCAGTTGGTAAAGATAACAAAACCAAGTGTAGGTTGTTGGATTTAATAAGCATATAAAATTATAAAAGCAGCATCTATTTACATAATGAAATTGCTTATCACATTCCTGTTGATTTCGTCATTTCATGATGGAGGAGGTTGTTGCAACCAGGTCAAATCCTGTTTTAGTCCATCATTCTTACTCAGACGATTTGGATTCCATTTAATATGTAGTGCTTCTGATATTAGACGTTCTTTGTGATTTCTGAAATTTTTCTGGATTATTTCAATACTGTCAAAATCAATTTTGTGGCTTGATTCCATAGCATGTAGACTTATAGCTGATGATTTTTCAAGCTTTTCGAGTTCAGCTGGATTTCTGGGTGGTCGAACAGATGCTCTATGGTGTTCATTTCTTCTGACTTTGATTTCTCGAGATGTTTGTCCGATGTATACTGCATCACATTCCAAGCATTTTTATATGTACGTAATGTATTTATTGTCAAATGAGTCCTAACAAGTAATAAAAGATAAATCTGCCTATTCAGTCTGCAATACTAATGCTACATTATAACTTCCGGAAAGTACTTTTATGCACTAAAATATTTCGGAATTTTTTCCAAACTGTTAGGTTTTCTTTAGGGGTTTTTGTTTACCATCTGGTCAGCATGTTCGATTTTGTTTTCTTAGAAGCTAAGTCATCTGTACATGAAATAATTAGACTTTAGACACTCAATGGATATGAATCCACCAATGAACTTGAAATGTTACTTTGGAGCAGGGCAGTTAAACTAGGTAAATAGCACTATATTTATGAAAAAGAAGTACTGAATGAGATGGTTAGCTTTAAGTTAGGTTTGAGCCAGGAATGGATGAGGGAGATATTAGAGATGGCTAAGGATAGACTAGAGTTAGAAGTGAATTAGGTGATCAAATTCACCTTTTACCTGAACTACTATATCCACGGTCATAAGTCCGTTTGTGCCGCTTGAGTGTTTAAAATTGGAAATTACCCTCCATGGCAAACCAATAATAAACTTCAATAAAGATTACTAGTTAGAATAAAATGGAATCACTTTAATCACTCACCCAACGTGTTGGCTGTATTCGTGAAATTCGAAAAGTCAATGATGAAATTACTTTAGGTCTATCACAGTGGAGCAAATTTTTTGTTATCTACTTTTCTCAGAGTGTGGAACATTTTCTTTTCCGTTATTTATTTGTTGTCCTCTTAATTTATACTGTATTTCCGGTACTAGGTATGTGGACCTTTGGTTGATTTGAATTTATAAAGTTTGTGACAAACCGTCATCATTTAGGGAACTACTGTAACTTCTGAACTATCATGTTCTATCTATCCTAAGATAGTCTTAAAAGTCGTTCATGAATCTCAAACTAAATTAAAACATGTGAAGAGTGCATTTAAGCTTTTAGTAATTGTACAACCTATGCCGAAGTTTGCCCTTTCACTGTCTCAAATAAATTATTTCTTTTCTGTTGATTATCTTACTCACTGCTACTATGAATTTTACTAAAGTAGACTCACCCAAATGTATACGATAGTAAACGCCGTCTTTTCAGGTTTTGTCTCCGAGACACACGATATTTACAATATATACGTAAGTTAATAGTATATATTCACGAGTTAATGTGACGGCCAACTTTATTTGATTTTTTTCTCATTTTTTTTTTGCTTACAATTTACAGTTTCAAAGATACGTGGCAAAACTTCGTAGTAAAAATACAATATATAAGCAGAAACGCGCCCAGTTAAGTGAATTGCGTGCTGAAAAAGGCATATTGACCAGAACTGTTGAATTATTACGAAATGAAGAAAGTGAAGCAAAAAAGTTGTTATCTGAAACGGAATCTGCACAAGGTATCAGTGGTTACTGGGAAACTCAGACGAATTTAGAAAAGGTAAGATGAATACTGTATTTATGATTCCTAATCTGATGTTATCAGGTAAACCACTGGGCTATCGGAATGCATATATTCATAAGTGGACACAATTAGCCCCATATATATATATATATATATATATATATATATATATATATATATATATATATATGTAATTACTGATAACTTATTGACGTAATATAGTCATGTCTAAGCAGGAAGCTATAAAATCTAAAAGAGAAAGTCAAGTGAATGACGAAAGTACTACTTCAAACTTTAAAACTTTTTAAACCTATAGAAGGAAGTAATAATGTAGTTAATGATCGCAGTATCCCTCCATAGTGTCGGGATATAAGGAGAAATCATCGGAAGCCCCAAGTAAAATCCCTAATAGGACTGAAGTGAAGGAAGCATCCATTCAGAAACTAATTTTCTCAGTCCGAGGATTCCACTGACCGAATAAGATTCAATGACTTGTGCATGTTTCGGAAGAATTTGTTGGAGTAGACAGCAGTTACATAAAATATTTGATTTGTCGAGACTGAATTAAGCAACCAAAACCAAAATATGTGGTTAAAACTCAGTCTTTTAATGACGGTCACAGAACAAACAAAAATGACGTTTGCAACTATCTCGTACTGCCTTGAAATAAAACTTTTGCCGTTGTACTCGATGAAACGATAAGAAATTCGCTTAAGAAATAATAACAGTTGTCCCTCTTCCTGAATTTTTAACGTAAGGCGCATGAATTCAAACGATGGCAATACAGCCAGCCAGTGTTACGTTTTGCATGGAAGACAGTGGAGATTAATGAGCAATATTTGAGAGGTCTCCTTGTAAATGAATATCAAGAGAAAATTTCTGAGACACAGATGCGGAGAAAAAACATGCAGCAGTGTTTTTCATTCAAGAAGCTCAGTATTATAACAAAGAAATTAAATGGTGAGCATCAGTGTGAACGAACGAAGCACGGTTCTTGATTTGTTTCTTTAAACAAGTCAATATAATCTGCAAGGGAATTCGAGGACCAGAAGCTATATGAAAACTGTTTAATAAATAATAAATAATTTTTCCTTCACGTTCCCAGTGGAACATAGGTCTCCAAGATAGTGGCTTGAAGTTTCTGTAGCAGTGCCTGTGTGGTGTCCAGCTAAATGGCACTATTAGGACGATCAAAAATCGTAGTACTCATCAACTCCCTTTGCATAGCCTATCTACTCGCATTCCAGATAACGTAAAGGATAAGTTTTTCTGTAAGATGGCAAGTTCGCTTAGGGAGAAATTTAGTTTTCTCAAGTTAAATGTGGTTGTCTACTAACGGGTTGGTGGCACAGCAGTAGGATGCTCATCAACCACACATGATTTTTCAGGGTTCGACCCCCTGACAACGCACTCCTTTACCTCGCTAATTCAGTAATAAGACTAGTAAAGAGGAAAGGTTGGGCATGAGGCTAGCTACCCCATCCCGTAAAAATAAACACCAATGCTACCGAAACTTGAAGGCATGAGCTCAAAGCCCTATGTTCCACTAGGAACGCGAAGAAATAAAAAAAAGCTAGCACTTCCAAAATTCTGGAACATTGCATATTATTATTACTTCAGGTTCAGGGTGTGATATATAAATTAAGCAGTAAACCTCCATTAAATCCTGTTCTCTGTGGTACTTCTTAGCTGGCTCCGTTATTAACCATAAGCTTTTATTTTATCTTTAGGCGGTCTCCCCAGCGAGTTTCCAATTCATCTCCATTTCCTCCTGCATACATCTTTTCTTAGGGGTTGGTTGGTTGGTTCTCACATTTCCTTGTTGCTTGTCCTTTCTGATCACGATGGAACATAGGCATCTGTTATCAACTTTGGACGAATTTGAGGACGATATCTTTAGTCAAAACCGGTAGAGATTGACAATTTGACCCCATATTTGATCAATAATGACAATGATGAATCTGTGAGCTATTTAATTGACGAACCACATAATACACTTTGGTCCAGAATGGGTTTATTTGATTAGGGTAGATTATTAATCATTCTAGATTACAAGAATGGAAGCAAATATGTTCGTAATTAACAGGTAGTTTTAAATTTGAGTGACGATGCATCGTTCAAATCTCCTTCCTTTGTCGAATTCTGGAAAACAGATTGTTATGTACTGGTCGAGAAATTAATAGTCCTGACGCAGGAAGGACGGAAATCAGAAGACCACTAGGTTTGCCATGATACTTCTATTTTCCAAACACAAGGAGAATCAATATATGTATCACACAGTAGTGTGAGAGCAAAATATATATGAATGTCCAAACAAGTGTGTGAACAAATCAATAGACAGTCTTAACATGATTGGCTAATTATAATGAAGTATCGATCCATATATACATAGCGAAATATAACAGACTGTCAAACAAACACACATATTATATGGATAAATATATCACCAAGAACAGACTGTCAACAAACACGCATATTATATATACTATAAGGGGAATACACATTGTTAAAGGAGACAGGTTCATCAAAGTGAAATGGCCACAGACTAAGAGAGCAACAGAAAGAGAGATCACCATACACATATATAAATATGGATACATATCACAGATTTACTTACCATCATTTAATACTTGACAGTTTTCTATGCCTGAAGACGATATTTAGCTCCATCAATCGACAGGGGGGTGCAACAATTCATTTCCTACAGGAACTACAAAGAAAAAGCCATCGGCCAACCCCGATATTCTTAATATTTTTGTAAAACTTGAACACTAGTAGTGTGTAGTTTCATATTAATTTCCTATTGGACAGACCACTAAATGAAACAGTATTATTAGTGGATGACGCTTCGAGAATAGTTTGCTTTTCACAATCATATCCATTGTAATGACATAACTTCGGAACTCGGTTTTTTTTCGTTCTCACTCTTCTTTCCCATTTGTCGAATCGGTAGTGGAATTCTGGAAAGGCCCGTGAAGAAATGCTGAGTTATTCCTCCTGTATGCGTCCTCAGCTAATCCAATAAATATAGCTCCAGTTATCAACTTTCCCTACCACACTGTTGTATAAGATCTTAAGAATGACACTGTTTTATCGTGTTATGCTGTTGTGCCTAACTGAAGCTTTATTTATCGACTCAATTGAGTATGCATATAATAGGAATAAATTATTAACCGCCCCAGATTTCTAGAAAATCTCACTAACCGATATCCTTTCAGAGATACTGAATCTGTGTAAGACCGTGTGCATAGTTATCGTCTGAAGTGATGACAAACAGTGGCATATTTAGGGGACGTTCAGTATGACGTTTTTTGTTCAATTTCGCTGAAAATGTATTTATAGAGTGAATTCTTTCAGTTAGTTATATAAGTAAATGACTAGTTATCAGGAAAGTTATCAGTAAGTCGACACAGAGTATTCAGACGATGTAGTCTTTCTACATGAAGACGATGAGAAACCTCAGATTTTTCTAAACTCTGCCACAGAGAATTTTGTGAAGTTTAAAATCATCCTGTGTGACTGGTCTTCGCCAACTACAAGATTAAAGATGTAAAGTGAAGTTATAGAATTCAGTTATATAGCTGCTGAAAGTAGAAGGCATGTAAAGAGCAAAACATTTTCTGAAATAGATGCTTTCATTCAGTTTCTTATGTTAGATGAAGTAAAGTGGTGAGCAATAATGAGATTGTATGTAGAGTGTCAGATAAGGATGGTAGATCAATCGGTAGGATTGCGAATATTCATTGACTGAGATGGCTGTTTCTCAATGGGGTAGTGTTCTCTTCTTTTTTGTGTTTTTTAAAGTTGTGACCATTCACAAAGATACACTTCTGCATCTGCTTCTACGTATCTTTTTCTGTATTTATACAGATAGAGTATGAGTATTGTAGTACTCAGTTATGACTATCACTAGTTGTCACTGTTTTTATTTTCGAGGTGAATACTGAGCATAAATGTTAACGTAGACAATTATCATGTGATGTAGCATATAATTCTTATTCAGAATATCCGTTAACTTACAGAATTAAAGCTTACTGGTAGACTTATATTCGACTGAAACCTCTTCATTCAGTAAGGAAAATCTTTTGAGCATAAAAACTAAACTTCACCAAATTATGAACTAGACAGAGTACTGATTCCAACCATCATCGCTTATGAAAAACAAACAAGTGACATTTTGTTTCAATATTATTAAAAAATATGATGTTATCTGACTGTTTCGATAAAATAGATAAACATAGAAGGTGAACCGCCTGTATTATTGTTAACTGCAAACGACTATAAACTAAATTTGAGGGTTATGAAAAAGGTGCATCATATTTTTAAGACACTCCAAATAGTTCACTCTATTTCAAGCTATATTTCTAGATGAAATGATATTAGTTACAGTATCAATGAAAATCAGGAAGCATTGGGCAGCTATTTCTTTCTACACAGAGGCTCTTTTAAAGTGAGTTACGAACCGAGAATGTCACAAATCAACTACTTGGTGGAAGTCAAAGGACGGATGAATTCTAACTTCTGTTGGTTTATGACTTAGCATTATCACCATTTGATGTCACGCATTGGCGTTTCTCCCAAAAAGCAACTTGATGCACTCAACATGTAACAAATACTGATGAGAACTCTAAGAATTCAATTCCATTCAGTTGTCATTAATTAATGAACACTGCATCAATTTTTAAGCGTTTGGTTTGATTTCAGGTCAGTTCTGATAATGAACCATTATTAGGCCTTTTCATTGACTCCATATGACGAATGATACGATAGCATGTTCCTTTAAGGTAAGGTAGTATAAGCTTCAGGGATACGTGTTCTCAAAACTACACACACACAGGACTCCGACTTAGATGACAGTGTTTTGAAGAGGATCACAGCATGTCTTAAGTTTTTTCATAAAGCATCCTGTAGTTTTGACATATGACTGCTTTAATTTGACCTGTGTAATTTTCAGGATATTTTTACCATTTTTATAATTTATAGCTAACTAAGTGTTAGAAGTCAGTAATCAAGAACTCCCACTGTAACCACATCTCTTGTTTATCAACAGGTCGTATCTGCAATCTTAAAAAAAAAGTGTTTCTTTGTCACAGAGTCAAAGTTAGTTATCAGAGAAATACGTGTTTCTCAAAACTGCAGGACACCTTGCTTAAGAGGAGCGCCTTATCGATGAACTCATAATATCTGATACTCAATAATAATACAACACTGTCTCTCACCACTTATTTCTGTCATCACATAATGCAGTCAGCAGACTTTGACTGGCAAACAACCAACTGGTTTATGACGTCAGTTCTTCTTCATAAGCAACATTCGTTTCATTATATATTTTCCGTGGAACTCGTAGTACAAATTGTAAGCAGACTTTGTTGTTTGACTCAGTCTCTTTGAAAGTTAAAAGAGTAGGCATTTTACCCATTCATGTTTAAATGGATTGATAGTGCTTCCATTTAGTTTTAAATGGCTAATCTTGACTCTAAGGATAAATCTAAAGAGTGTATATTGAATTTATTAGTTGGAATTAATCGGTTATTAAGAATGAAGCGTTAGGTGTTTGCTCAGTTGAAAATAATTTGAATAACCTGATGAGTTATTAGTACATAATTTCAGTGGTAAATAACTATTGATTTATTTTATGTTTTTAAATCTACAGTGAATGTGTGTGTGTGTCAGGATTATACAGACGTGTCAAACAAGTCACTTCTAGCTCTTTATTATTCTAGTTGACTGTACTCGCTAATAAAATTGTTATAAATTCAGTTGGTTGCTTAAAGCCACTTTACAACAGCCATTATGAATAAACTTGCTGTCATCACTGTTTGTTTACCTAGAGTATCATTTTTGTTACACAATGGTGTAGGAATGAACTAAGCACATTATACTAGTTTAAACAGTTTGCAATATGAAATATTGTCTATTACTAAGAGTTTTTATTAATAATTATGAGTTAACTGTTTACTTTAGTCTGCTCTACTAGTTTGTATATTCAAGTATAACAAATTTAGTTCCATATTGTGTAAAATAAACCAAATGAGTTAAGTTTTAGTAGACTTAATATATGCTTCATTCTATATACAAAATAAAAACGTATGCATTAAACTTTACTGTTGACCAACTTTAATCATACTTTTAAATTCCTTAATAGCTAGATAACTTTGTTTTATCACTACATAATGAAATACCGGAGAATAAAAATTTGCATTTTCTGCTTCTTTTTATTCAGTGAAAAGAAAAATCTGAGCAGAAGATCTTGCTTAGTTGCTTAGGTACTAAACTAAAGTTGTCTTTACTCTTTTAAAATATGAAATATCCAATAAAGTGCAACAGCTGTTTACAGACATATCTGTATAATTTTCCTTATTCCATTCCTTATATTTTACAATTTGACTCAAAGGAATATTTGATCCTCTCTACTACATAGTGTCTATGTTCAACACAGAGAAAGTGACATTCGCATATCTCCGCATACTTTTGGGATAGAGTGAAATCTTTTAAGAGATAAACTTTTATAACTGTTCACGAATAGGGATATTGATTATCCGGTTGCTAATTCATTTGTCTGACCACATATTTTCCCTTGGAATTTGAGGACACCAGTTGAATCCCGAGAATGATTAGCTGAGCCAGGCTGATTCATGTGTAAATACATATATTTGTTTCACACTCCACCCATTTCTTTGTAGTCTTTCTTATCTAACTCTCTAATTGTCCGCAGGCTTTCATTTCATGATCTAATCCATGTCAATCTCGTACGTCCAACTCGTTTATTTCCATTAAGGTTCCACAAAACAGCCTTGTATGTCTCCTCAGCCTATGCTCAGTCCATCTCCATTTCCGTCTGCATACTTGTTGGAAAGTAGGCTGTTAGGCGAAGATCCTTGTGGGTTATTGTTTCCAGCCCTCTATCTGATCTGTAGCATTCAGTGGGGGTACATGTTGGTGAAACTCTACATGAGCCTGTTACAAGTGTTTCTGTAACTCATACACTGACTCTGGACCATAGTGAAGCTCTGACTGACTTGACATTAATGTTAGAAATTTGGATCTTCTTTGATATGTTGAGTTCCGTTGATTCCCATACTGAATTCACAGTAATGAAGACTTGTCTTACTTTCCCGATCAAATCGTGGTTGGCTTTGACATCGTCACCTGTACCACCAGTAGTTGAAACGATGATCCTCAGGTCAGGTAAGTACATGACACCACTTTCGTTAGATTTTTGTCATTCATACTTATTGGTAGCTATTGTTGATAGTGGGTATCTCCAATATATTTATTTTCTCCACTCTTACCTGAAGTTGTTTGTTTGTTGTCTTGACCACCATCTTATTGGTTTTCGCTAGTATATCTTCAACTTCGTGGGACATAAGGCACAAATTACCAATCAGTTTACAAAATTTGTCCATCCCATTTTGTCTTAACATTCTGATGACTAAGCCTTGTGCTTAATGTTTTTTGTTTCCTTTGTTTTAAATTAAAGGTTTCAGAACAAATGTCAATGTTAAATGAACAGAAAGGCGCTACATTAGAAGAAATGTCAAAAATTATTCAACAACTGAATAGCCGAATCAACGCAAAGCGCACACAGTTAGCGCCTATCATACGCGAACTTCGACCATTGAGACAGAAAGCTCAAGTAAATATTCATATACAAAATACTTAACTTTGAATAAGCATCGTTTTAAAGATTGTTGTACACATGTGTTTAGGTGTAAAAGGAAGTAAATGTATGAAAATAACGTACAGAGTAACAATCCAGAGTAATAAATGTTGGTTTGTGCTTGCCTTTACATAAGCACTGATTGAAAAAATGACAAAAGGTGGAAAGAAATTTAAATGAATGATAAAACAGTAGAGGAAAATTTTTATTTTCAGAGTCTTGAAAGCAACACAGAATAAATACTGAAGATGATTTTTAGTGGAGTATTTTTTTGTTCTTAGTCCATGAAGAAGTGTAACCCATCAACATACATAAAACATCTCTCATATATCTATGGTATGATCAGGTTAGATCCTCTCTGATGATGCCCCGAAAATGGCAGCAATCTGTAAATTGCATGGTTATCTATATTAAGTACACAGAGATATACGGTTTGCATAGCCGGAGTTATGGGACTCCCAAGGATCAGAACTTGGGAATTGTTTTTGAAATGACATGAAATCTTTCATAAGGGCTTAGACGTACTCACTTTTTATCATAGAAATTGGGAAATCATCACTATTCTTCATTAAATTACTCTTTGTTCACTTACTCATATTTGTCTATTTCAGTGTCATTCCGCTTTTGTTAGTTTTTGCTTTTTCAGTGCATGGTAAGACGAAGCCATGATATTAGATGGTTGAAGGCAGTCGGCGGGAAGCCTTGGACCCAGGTTTCGGGCTAGCATGCACTCGTCAGTAGGGCGTGTCTGCAACCTAGAAGGGATTCATTTCCCGAGTTTCGAACCTTCATCAACCAGTGCCGCAGTCAGAGACTTTACGACTGAGCTATTCAGGCTCGCGATTGACATACTGTAGGACTGTATTGGATACACTCATTGGACATTAGCCAGTAACTAGTGAAACAAGCAAGACAAATATTACTTAACAATTGTTTCACTCTCCTATGAAACTGTTCAATGCAATTCATGAAATACTCCACTAACTGTCGTACTTCCTAGTCATTGGCATAGCCTATAAACTAAAAGGGGAAGTTTGGAATAGTTCTGTTTAATGATAAATTAATTCCTGTTAACAAATAGTATGTTCATGAATCAGGTTGTAATACGTGTCAATGAATGGATTATGATTGAAATAGCTACGTCCTCTCAGTCGTAGATGTCAAATTCCATTCAACTTCAAAATAAGCCACCGCTTATATTATAAAGCATTAGACACGTCTAGTTTATTTGGCAGTTGTGTTTTTCTCATTACAATCAATAATAGTTGACAGTCACCATTATTCATTGATTATTGCACACTGATCACATCTGAGTTGTAGGATGTTGTTATAAATTAATAAATTCTAGTCACTGAATATGAAATTTATTGAATAATGTGAAGTATTGCATGCATATTTATGTATACACTAAAAGTAGGTTCTAAAGTGGGATGGAAAAATCATTTTAAATGAACAACTTTTAAGAATCAGCTAATCAATACCGTCTTTTAATCTGTATTATATGCTGCAACTGAGTTATGACTTCGAAAGTAAACAAAAGGCTGTCTGTTAGTCTGAATACCATAGTAACTGAGACTATTTTAAGAACCTGAAATGATTATATAGGAATGAGGATAGAAGTAAGTTTATTTAACTGAATTACTACAGTTAGTTCAACTAATTTATAATCTTATAACTATTGTTGTTATTATTATTCAAAATTAGATAATGACTATTAAATGAAAATCTTATTTTCTTTTGGTGTGCACTTCTGTTATTTTTGAGTGCATAGGGTAGGGTATACTTTTTGGTGAAGGTCGACTAGTTATTGTATTCAACTCAATGCACTGTAAACTCTACAATTACAAGATAATGTACATGTCAATAAATGACTCCTTTTCCACTGAAGTTCAACTTTCATCCTTTTTTAAAAAAAATTCACTTAGTTATTTTAGAGAAAAGGTTTTACACTATAATAACAACACAAAGTAAAGCAGTGATAACGTTTTCTTCGTCAGACGAATAATGTTATAAACCAACAAGCACAGTTCATATAATTTAGGTTTCAAATTATGGACATATTAATCTACCATAATCCAATAGAACTTAATTCTTCCACTTTTCAAGAAATTTATTTTAAGCATTCATTATATTGTAATCACTAATACTGTTCAAAGTGAACAAGTTAACAAAAAGATTTTTCTCTTTTGAATAGCAGTTTCATTAAGATGATTTTTCTAACAAAATAAGGACCAGAAAATGTTTAATACAATTTAAGCTTGTATGTACAGAAAATACTGCGTCCGCTGTTTCATTTTTTGCTTTGCTAAACATAAGTTAAACACTCTGATATTACAATTTTTTGGCAAAATAAAAAGATACATCATTTTTTACATCATAGTTATCACAAAACACAAAAAAAATTGCAAAATGAATATATTAAATAATTCTCTAAAACCTCAAAAGCCAGTGCGTACTGAATGCGATACGAAAATTCCAATAAAGCCTGATGTAGTTTCACTATCATGAACAAAGTATTTGGATAACATAAATAGTTGTGAGAAGTAATAAATGCTTTAAGCTAATTCGGCAGGATATAAATGGTAGACGGTTCTTAGTACTGAACTCATCTCCCAAATTTGCCGACTAAAAGACATAAATCATCTATATATATATATATATATATATATAACATTGTTAAGTGCGGATGAGCCTATTATATTCAAATTGTGGACTGATATTGATTTAGTAGTAATGGCTATCTCTGTTTCTTTCGAGGCACAGTGATAAAATGGGTAGACTTCTGTTTTGCATCGGTTCTACATTGTCACATTTGTCTGTTTCCAGGGTAAAAATGATGTACATATCGCCTTAAATATGACATATATTTCATTTAATAAGTAATTATATAATGTCATAGCTTTGGTGACTTATAATTTAATGAAGATGACTTCTTTAATTTTACGAAAAATTTAGGAGCTTGGCCAGATACATGCAGAGAAAAAGTCCGCATACGATGCTTTGGCAGCCGGTCAAGAATCTCAGTCTGTTCGCCTGGAACAAGAAGTGAGAGCGGCTCGAGAAGCTATGAAAGTTGAAGAGTCAAGATTTCATTATTTATCTGCTGTCTTAGAAACACTTCACACTCAGCAACACCGTCTGCAAGAGGAGATGCGTGGTTACTTATCCGGAGGAGCTGGTGGCGGCGCAGGTGATAAAAGTTTAACTGGAAACACTGAGAAAAGAAAAAGTTATAGGTAGGTTTTCTCCTCATTTCTATTTCACCTTATTTCAGTAGTAAATAACTCCACAAAAACTAAATCTTTTGCTTTTTACAAACATATTGGACGCTTCCATGGTTCCAACTGTAATAAGTTTTCTTTCTACATTAAAATCATTGGCATTTACTGAGTGTTTAGAATTTTCAGCAATGTAACAAAGCAGATCGCATATCTTGTCGTATAAAGCTTTGAGTATTTTGGTTTCGCAAGATGAAATCAAAGTGCTGTGCTTCAAAATAAAAAGTCAACTTAATTCAGCTATAGTTCACATACTTAAGTTTGTGGTGAACACAACAATTTTAGCTTTCACATATATATCTAATAGAATATGAAACACTTGATGATTTCAACTACAAAAACTGAAAATAGTACACCTGGATTTCCAGTATTAATACATGTAAATAGGTTATTAGCAGTATCATGCCATCAGATAGTTTTTTTAATGCGCTAATTTTAATGGTATTCAGAGATTTTACCCCAAAAATGAACAGAGTTGAATCAAATCTTCAGATAGAGAAAACATTTCTGACTTGCCTTTGATATATCACCGTTGTTCACTAGTGTCCCATCTAAACAGACAACTGAGACTATTTGCAATCATTCTGAATTGCTTTCTCTACCCAGTTAAGATAAAAGAAAACTAATATTCTGCACAAAAGATGTCTGATTTCGTTTCAGTAGTCAGTTTGATAGAGACAGATTGGTGTAATGCTCCTGGACTTAAACTTATTGATGTATTCATCAAAAGTGTAGGAGTAAACAAAATAAACCCCGCAGCTGAAGATGCTAGATTTTATGCTAGATATGAAAATGGTAGGTTTGTAATTCCTAGTGATGTGAACCATTCTGACAAATTATTCCATAGTTCCAAAAATGTGCATTTAAACATTAGTTTCATTATGTAGTATGAATGCAGTAATCAGTTTCTCTTTCCTAACTTATCTGTGATGCTCCTTATCAGTCGAAAATTCACAACCAGAAGAGTTTGCCATCAACTACATTTACAAATTCACAAGTGCGTATCGAAACCACTATATTGAAAGGGTAAAACGATGACCGAACACTCGATTCTCCGAACGTCTGAAATAGATTTACTTAAACAGACTGATACTGATGACGACTGAAGGTGGAATGATAGCATCGGTTACAGTATAATTCAAACTAGGGATTTCATACATTTTAATTGTCATAATCACTTTTTTTTTCTTAGGGATATTTATACACGCAAAATAGCCGAACAAGAAGCTTTAACAAGAACGTTGAAAGAAGAACAAAAACGTTTACTAGATAACGAGAAAGCTGGTTTAAAACAAGTCAGTTTATGGAAAGATTTATTAAGTTTATTGGAGATGAAACGAATCGCTAGAGAAGCCAGCGAAGCACGTGAAAAAGCCGGTGGTGAATATGCAGATGTTACAAAAATAGAAAAAGACAGAATGTTACTATGATATTATGAAAATATAATTGACTTTAATTGATTTAGATGTAAATACACCAACACTTACAGAAGACAGTACTATTAATAATAATATTATGATTTACTTTTGCATAAGAAAAGAGAGTTAACCAGTAATATTGTAACTTTTAAAAGGTAATTAAAAATGTTGTTCCACAGTACAGTGTAATCACATGTCAATCCATTTTGTAGCTAGTGTTTTTTAACAGGAATAGATCATAAGGAAAACTAATTTCATTTCGCGAAGGATACGCATCTAGAAATGTAAATGAAAACAAGAAGTTCATTTAAGAGGCTCCTTTTGTTGACTACCATCACTTAGCTGTACAGTTGCAATTATGTACAATTATTTGTGTGCATGCACATTTAGTTTATCAAGCACAGTCAAAAGCAGAATAAATATGGAATATCGCTGGCATTATCAGAATATTTCGGAATGATAACGATTAGGCAGAATGCAGCTAAGGTTATGAAAATCCGTAAGCTTAGACTAAAAGCTGATTAATACAAAAAAATACTTCAAAAAATTAGGTTTTAATAGATAAAGTATGAGAACAATTACGAAAATATACTATATAACACATGAACAGAATAAACAAGAAGGTGCTATTAGTTAAAATGCCAAACACCAAAATAGTATCAACAAGAAGACACTGAAAACAGCTGAACGTGGAATTATTTTTAAGGTTGACGAAGTGGGTGGGAGGAATTTTTCTGTGTCCATAAACTTGATTTTTCATATGAACAGCTTAGAACTTATTCATGCAAAGAGCGAGAAAACATAACATTTTTAGATGGCTTCTTTCAACTCTATAGATAAATTTGGATGAATCTACCTTAGAGACTGTTGATGAAAGTTTGCACCAGAATGTCGGATATCTTTTCTGAACATCGTAGAAGCATTGACTTGGTATTAGTTGTAGAAATTCAAACCTTCCTCGTTGTGACGCGTTCTGCAAATCTCCATTGATCATAGAGTAACCAAGACCTGTCTTTCGTACCCAGTCCATTTGTGGCTGGCTTTAATATTGCCATCTGTAGTGGAAACGAGGCTGTCCAGGTCTGGCAAATGAGAGAGGCTACCTTCTCTAGAATACTGCTGTTGATGAAGATTGATTTTTGTTACTGATTGGTTATCTTTGGCACCCCTTTCTTGTGTAAGTTCACCTGAAGGCGTGTATTCACTGCCCGTACTACCAGCTTGTTGATTTTTTCTTGTATACCTTCGAGGTTTTGCTTTACGAGATATAAATCCTCTGAGGAATTTAGATCTTATAGTCTTTCCACGATGATACATCTTACTATTCTACTTTCCGAACAACTTCTTGAATATGCTTTGACAGTGTAATAAGGTAGCCTTCCTTCCACTTCACCGGTAGATATCACTTCTTCCTTTCAAACATACTGCAATAATGGCGTGAGCATGTTCACTAAGATCTCTGGGACCGTTTCCAGTGCTTCAAGGGGCTTCTATTTTGTCTTGTTGCTTTTCCACCTGTTGGTAACTTAATGGCCTTCAGGACCTCTGCTTTTGCCGAAGAGTTGGTGTTCACTTACAGCTGTGTCTGCTGTAGGTGATGGTCATCTCAGTAGTTCATTGAAGCGGTCGGGTCAACGTTTTCTTTGTTCCAACATCTTGGTAACTGGATTTCTTCCTCCGTCTTTCACTGGCTTCAGCTGCATTGACTTCTTCTCTGGATAGCAGCAAAAATGAATTTCGAGGTAATGGAGAAGATTTGTAGCTCAGGTGGACAGTTAATTAACTTTCAGAGCTATATCTCACTAGTCAGAAAACAAAGCCTGTTTGACATCTGGGCTATCTTTTCGTGCATCTACCTATTGCATCGAATAGATGATGTTTTCATTCTTAATTTTAATAAAATATGATCATAAATTGTATAAAATACAGTGATTCATTCATTAAACATTTCAAACCATATGACTTTCATGCATCTAATAAAACTAAGAGAAAACATCACGGTGGTTGGCAACGTGCTCTTAAACAGACACCTTTATATCGTACAACTATTCTTGTTATTGTCACTTCAAACTGCCGTTCACTTCCCAACAAAATTATGCATCTCCAGTCTCTCTTATCATCTGATACTTATCACAATACGGCGATTGTTGCATTACAAGAAACATGGCTCCATGAACTCTATGATGACAATCTGGTTTCCCTAAATGGTTTTACATTGTTTAGACAAGATCGACTATGCTCCAGAAAGAAAAGAGGTGGAGGTGTTGCAACTTTCATTCATTCTCAATGGTCAACTTCAAATAATGTATGTTTTTCTTACTCTAATGACTTTATTGATTGTATAACAGTCAAATGCCGCCCGAAACACTTATCCAAGTTTAAATACGTCTTCATCTCAAACATTTATGTTACTCCTGGCTGTTCTGCCTCGGATCTATCTGATTTTGCTGATGAATTCACTGAATTCGCCGTTACACATCTTGAAAACTCTTTATCAGTTGTCACAGGAGATTTTAACTGCTGTGATTGTTCTTTCCTTGTATCATTAGGTCATGCCAATATTGTTAAATTCCCTACTCGACTTGATAAACCTCTGGATCTAGTATTTATTAATGATGAGGAAATATATGAAGTACGCAGACGTGCTCCTATCATGAACTCAGATCATTGTATTATTCGGATATTACCTAAGATATACAGCAGATCTCACTTTAATATCTTCTCAAATCTGTCCAGGAAAACACAGCAAAGGTGTTACTCACAAGAAAATATGCTCAAACTAAGATGTATGCTAAATGACACTAACTGGGAACTTTTCAACGAACACACACTGGATGATACTATTTCCAATTTGACTGAATTATCTATATCTTAAATTCTGCCTTGATATATGCTGTCCAAAACAGATAATTTTCAAAAGAATGGATCGTTTCTCTTCCCCTCATCTCAAAAAACTTCAAAGAGAAAAAGAGAAGCTGTACAAGACAAAGAATAAATCTGGTCTTAAGAAGATAAACATCCAAATTAAATCTGAAATCAAGAGACTAAACAACATTTATAATCAAACAATACTGTCTTGTAAAACTCAGAAAACATATGGAAGCTTTTTAGAGAAATTACTGGTTGTGGTAAGCATAATAATTTTGCCTCTTCTATTGATGTAAATACTCTCAATAGATCTTTCATCCGCCCTCCAAATGTCCCTTTTGCCTTCAATTTAACTAATAACACGACCAGTGACTTTCATAGTTTCAATACTTCTGATGTTCTTAAATGTTTGAAATCTCTTAAACCTTCCCAGAGTCTAGGCCCTGATGGTATACCTGCCATTGTTCTAAAGAAATGTGCTGATATTTTAAGTAACCCACTTACAAGCATTTTCAATACTTCTTTTTCTAATAATGTTGTACCTTCTCTGTGGAAAGATATTAAAATCATCCCTGTACCCAAGTCTGGTTCTGGAGATAGTGTTAAGTTTAGACCAATTGCCATTACCTCTCCTTCTTTGAAACTGATGGAGAAATTACTGTTACAAAAACTCATTCCCTCCCTAAGCTTCTCAAATGATCCAAAGCAGTTTGCTTACAAACAGGGTAGAAGTACTTTGGATGCTGTCTGTGTTTCATCACAACATTGTATCCTCCTTAGACAAAGGGGCCAAGTATGTCCGTTGTACTTTCCTTGATTACACATCTGCTTTTGACTCTGTACCTAGAGGCCTTTTGTTAAACAAGCTTAGCCTTACACAAACTGAGTCCTGGGCTATCAACTGGCTGCACTCTTACTTCTCCAATAGGATGCAGTACACGGTATATAATGGTGTAGCTTCCTCTCCTTTGCTTACTGAAGCTGGTGTTCCTCAGGGTGCTGTTCTCTCGCCGTTTCTCTTTTCCTTCTTCTTACATGACTTACCTCTCTCAGACGAAGTTAAATATGCAGATGACCTGACTGTTTCGCTTCCCGTTAAGTCTCAGTCAGACTGCTTCAAATTAAATAGCTTCCTGTCGGACATCAGTCAGTGGTCTAAACTAAATGGCCTCATGCTGAATCCCTCAAAATGCCAGACTGTCGACTTCTCCTTTAGGCATAAACGAGATCTACAAACACTAGTAAGCACTCATGATGCCTGTAGAATTGAGGGGACTATAATTGAAACAAAGTCTAATGCAAAATACCTCGGATTAGTTCTATCTTCCGACCTTACTTGGTCATCTCATATCCAAATGATTTCCAAGAAAGTGTTTCGTCTAACCTACTACATTAAGAAACTCAGACTAACTGGAGTCCCTCAACCTCTGCTTTCACAATTTGTCAACTCTCGTATCCTACCTATTCTACTTTACTGCTCCCCGTTAGTCTTTCCTGGGTTACTGAAAAAGGACTATACCATCCTGAGAAGGATGTTGAAGGTAGTTAGTAGGACTAGCGGTGTAAAACTCAGTCAGCTCGTCACTACATTAGTGGATAAGCATCTGAATACATGCGAAAAATGGTCTAAAACCATACTCTCTGACCCCCAACACCCCCTCTATTCCCAACTCTCTCTCCTTGCATCTCATCAGGTAGAACCAGAAATCAGTACAAAATAATATATGCTCGTACAACCAAGTATAGGAACTCAACGATACCATATTTGGCCCGTGTTCTAAGTGACAGAGACAATGTTAAGAGCGAAACCTATGACTTGCTTTGTTGTTAATAACATAATTTTGGCCCTTTTATTCCTCCCTTATTCTCTCATTTGCAATCTATAGTGAACAACCTTCTTAAACATACTTAACTACCTAAAATTATTATTATTGGCTTACTTTTTTTATTCTTTATTCTATTCTTTCTTTTCGTGTATCTACTGGTTGTGGACGCCGTTATCACCATCCTAGAAAATTTTGTATTTTGCATGATTACTAACACTACCACTACAAACACCGCATTAGTGCTGACAATAAAAACCCTGAAATGTTTATTTAATGATTGTTTAGTGTAGTTCAATCAAATTAACTGATCATCTTGGCTATAAGCATTCTTAATTACATTTCATAACTTCTTGTATGATTATAGCTGTTACTGTTCACCACGCATACGCATATCATAGCTTCCAGTACCCAATACTGAAATATTATTTATTATTGTTGTTTACCTTCCTTTCTACTTTCCATCTAAATTTATTGACCAGGACATGAGGGAAAAGCCGCCGTTGCCAAAGGTCTCAGTTGTTTTTTAGAAAACTGTCTTCATAAACCTGGAGTTCAAAGGTGATATCGAAACCGAAATCCTCGAAAACCATCTTTCCAAGTGTCTGAAAAAGATATTTCACGCTACTGCCTCGAGAACCACATTCTACAGGAGACAGTTAGAGAGACGCAGACGATCCCAGTGATAGCAGTAGGCGACGTGTCGTCTGTAGATGTAATGGGACCTTTCCTCAAACGTCCAGTGGCAATCAGTATCTTCTGGTCATGACAGAATATGCCACACGATGGCTAGACGCAGTCGCGACCCCTGATCAACGCACAAAAACGGTCACAGAAGCAGTGGTTCGACATATCGTTGCAAATCACGGTGTGTCAAAAGTGATATTGACAAACCCAGGTCCGTGTTTTGAAAGCGAAGAGTTTAAAGTTCGGCTACGAGAGTTAGGTATCAAGAAAATTAGAACAACGCCATATCATCCACAAACGAACGGACTGACGGAAAGAAATACTGCACACTGAAAGAGTGGCTGGCCACAAACGGCGGTAACTGGGAGACAGAGCTTCCTCTGATTCTGCTAGCACATTGTGCGTCCGCACAAGAAACGACGAAGAAAGCACCGTTTCAGTTGATGTATGGGAGGAAACCACGACTACCGATGCATAACAAGACCTAGCCCCTCCAGCAGCATTGGATTATGAGGAGATGGCGGACGGAGCGGAAAGAAGCCATCAACAACGTAAAACGAAAACAGAAAGTGGACGCTGGGAAACTCGAACTGAGGGTAAAGTGGAAGGACCCTGCATTCGAGATCGGAGATCAAGTCAAATGTGGAGATAGGCGAAACACCGTCGGATACGTGCCAGGGTCGCGAAAACTGCTACCAAAGTGGGAAGGACCATACACGGTCACCACAAGACGGGGTCGCGTATATACCATCAAAAATGCAAACAAAGAGAAGCGGGTGAACGTCAGCGAGCTCCAGAAATGGATAAAGCGAGACAAGCCAACGATGACGCCCAGACCAAGAAGATCAAGCCGACTTCAGTCCAAACTATTTGACGGGGGGACGAGTGTGGTGAAAGCAGGTTGCTAGACAAATCGGTAGACATTAATTTACGTCAATGTTTATGTCCCCAATATTGGTCGTGAGAAAATATGAACAAGACTGATTCAACAACCAATCACAGCAGACTTTGCGTAGGCATATAGATGACCTGATATTCAAGAAACAGACACAAAGAGATGCAAGATTAACTTTCTGTGAGAAACAACCAATCAGAAGAGTGTGTTTGTTTGCTTGAATATGCTATAATAATGTACATGAAGATATATAAATACGTGTTGATTTCCTGTCTTTGATCATAGGTGCCTGCGTTCTATTTCCCGTGTAAAGTGGCATAATAAGGTGAGCAACATTGAAGTTAGGCGTCGAGTTCTAGGTAAACAGGGGAAATCAATCGACGAAGTCGTGAAGCTACATCGACTGAGATGGTTAGGACATGTGTTACGTGTGCCAAGCCATCGCCTCCCTCGACGAGCAATGTTAGCGGATATAGGGTCAGACTGGAAAAAAGCTAGCGGCGGTCAAACAAAAACTTGGCACCAGTCAATGAAATCCACAACAGTTGGTCTAAGCCACGTAGGAAGGTGTAGACTTCCAGGCTGGGGTCCTCGGGACGGTAAAAATCTATGGTTGGAAACAATTGGTGACATGGCTCAAAATCGTTCTGAGTGGCGCAGATGCATCCACTCCTTGTGACTTATGATCTCCAATGAAACTGTTTTGTATTTCTTTATTACTCCTTTGTCTCACACCTCTGCTCACTGTTTCTATTATGCTTTTCTTGTACTTTCTTCTCTTGCTTCGCGTGCTACACGGAATGTGGCGACTTGAACTTCCGCACATTTGTGCAAAGTTCTATGTCGAAAACAGATAGACAGACAGTTGATTTCCTTAATAAACGATCTGTTGCCTGGCCCCTGTCTTCTTTTGTTACAAGTCTAGTAATACGTTGAGGACGAGATACTGTTTGTGATTACCAAAATATGCATTTATCAGTTTGCTTGTTCCTATGGATCAAAATACATCAACCGTACACAACGCCAGGTCCGGTCCGTAAAAATATTTTGGAACACTATACAGTCAAGAATTTCATTAGTGCTATACTCTTGTCAACTCTAAACATCGGACACCCATACATGACAGCTTCAAAGTAATTCACAGAGCCCTGCATTATCACACAAGAGGTCTTCGGTTTATACATAGCCGAGTCAGCATCTATTCAAGATTTCAATCCAGAGCTGTGTTTTCAAGTAATGCATGGAGCAACTTGCCTTACCAAGACCACTAATTTGGTTCCATTTCACTGTTTAGTTTGGTATTATGCACTTAAAAAAGTGATATCATGTTATCCCGGTCCGGCCATTGTTCTCGCTCTTTTCCAAATGGCCGTAACTACTTTGTGATTCCTGTCATCATCGTTTATCAGTATTATTGAATTTCTCATGCAGACATCATTGTAACTCCACCATTTTGTACACTCAAATAGATCAGGTCATTTTTACACTTATTTATGTGAAACCGACTTTCGTTTCTTAATCTCCACTTGTATATTCCCTTGTAGGTTATTCTTCCTTCACACTAAGTTAAACATTTTCTAGGACATAATTTCTAGTATTTGATTGGTTTTATCAGTACGAATACGATTGCACAACTTTAAGAAAATGATTTTTCTTAAAAATGAAGAACTTAATGTCGAAGAGAATACAAAGGTGGTAGATAAATGAATTAATACAGAATTTTTACAGGGTAGCCGGATAGGAACTATGTATGAGATTATGAACCGGAGTAAATCAACAGCACCAAAAAGGAATTATATCGTTCAAATTTAAAATAAAATGAAGAGGTTTCACAAATCCTGGTGACATTACGATATAACAGTTTCAATGTAATAATACTGTTCTAGATACACGAATTAGCAGTTACAGGCACTGCGTTATTCAATGACAGTTGGTTTTGCTTGAGTACCACAGAAGATGCTCACTCAACGAAAATGTACATGTATATCGTGCCGACCAAAGTCGTTAACATGTCCTCAATAGTGAAATGCTGCAGTGCCTACATAGTTGACAGTATATTAAACACATGGCCTAAAACAGTGCAATTGCGTTATTCACACATTATTATTATAAGCAAACTGAGTACTAACATACAACTCACTTAAAATAATTTTGTAAATTAGTTCGTAGGCAGTCTGCTACAAGCTAAACTAATCAAAAGTCGGACTGTTTAGTGAGTACTCCAAAGCGCGATACACTTGACTGTCAACTAGTTGATCGCTATTCTGAACTCTAAGACAATAAGAAGTGAAAAAAGCCTTTAAACAATGAGACGGAGTTTTAACTAATCAATGCAACAACAGAGAACTGGAACCTGCTTATGCACTAGTCTAAAAGCCATACTTAATAAATATATGATTGCTAGCTGTTTGGGCCAAAGTAGGTGGAGTTCGGTTTGAAACACGAGTCAGATGTTCGAAAACAGAATTCCTGTTTACTCTTATTTTGAATAAAGTCATTAGCACTAAATAGAAATGAGGATTATTTCGTTTTACTTCAAATTGAAGTATGCGCTGATGATTTCGCCTAGTAGGGCGATGAAAGCTTCGCAAATTAACTATCCAGCTCAGAGAACACAACCAACTGAGCTACAAATCTTCTCTATCATATTTCGTTTTACTTTCCACTTACTGGAAAACAAAAGTCACGAATAATGATAATTATTTACCGAATGTCCAGATTCTTCCAAACAGCTGAACTTGATTCCGACGTCCACCTACCTATGTATGATTATTAATGTTTAGTAGTGTTTAAAAAGGTAGCTTAGATTATGCCCAATCCAACTGATTATATGCAAATCACTTTTATGGTGAGCAAACGACAATCCACACAGTTTAAACAATGTGTGATGAACAATAAGTCAACCTTTTAGCTAAAACTACAAACTAAATACATTCTGGGGATGGGTATCAGTATCAAATAATTAAATGTTGAGAAACTTAGAAACACAAGATTAACCTAATGTTTTCGTGTATTTACACGTAAATCATGAGCGAAAAGGCAGGTGAATAGCCAAAGAAATGCTAACTGTAGCTTCTTTCTAGCATAATTTTGTTAACAGTAATAATTGCTTGTGAGAATAGAATATCACTTACACATTCCAGTTGTAACTTAATGGCAGTAGTTACCCATGAAGTTTACGCGGTGTGTTCATGATACTTTGGACCAATAAATTTATGCATGAAACTTTTACAAACAAGTTTTATTCAATTAACAAGAGGGATGAAAAACGGTCTTTAAAATTTTAGTCAGTTTTCAGCGTTATTATTAATGTGAGAAGTGCAGTTATATCTGTTCGTCTTTATGCATTTGTAACCCCTGAGTTAGTTATTGTAGATAAGTAATAGGCGCATATTCAGAGCTTTCATCAAACGAAGTGATAAACATCGAATGAAACAGGCAACGCATACATTTAAGTTTATAATACTGGGTACAGTGGTATGATAAGATTCTATGAATGGTCTCATCAATGCACATGATCAACTGCTGTTATAAGCAATATCATAACTGTCACATATTTTAATAAGAAATCATAGGACAAAAGGAATCCAATACTGCAAACATTACATATGATACAACCTATTTTTAATTCTGAATGCCCGGGTTTTAACCTAATTAAAATTTGATGCTGACACAATTTCACTGTACCAAAACATGCTTTTTAAATAGACAAGCCATAACACAACATAACCAGTACAATTTCAACACTGATAAAGACGTTAATTAATAGACAAAATTACTTTATTGAAATAAATACCAACCAAATATATTAAAGACTAAAAGGAAAACACAAACAAACAAAACTTCAGATATTAATCATGAATTTTAAAAAAGCCAACAAAAAATTGTAAGATGATCGATGTACAAATATGGTCAAGTAATAAACTGTCACGATATATATATATATATATATATATATATATATATATATATATGTATCCTTACATCAACTAGTAATAAAAAGAAAGTGTGATTTTTTTGGTTGAAACACAAGTTCCATCATTTATGAGATGACAGAACAACAAAGACAAAACGAATTGAATTCATGGTAATGTGAAGAGGGTAGAAACGAAAGATTAGTGACCTCCGATTTAAGTGTCAGCACAAAGATACATCAGTCAAAAATACAAGCATATCAATCCCGTAGAGCATTTGCCATAGGATAAACATTCAAAAGTGTTACTGCAACAATGAAATCATAAACGCTGAAATACAATGCATCTCCAAAAAACAAGATTCGAACTACTAGAAAATGATGAAAAGAATGAAGAAGTAAGAGACAAATAATATTAGGGTTTTATCAAATAATAATGAACATTCTGATTTCTAAGAAAAATGCTTTGTGAATTCATTTCTCAACCGAAAGACATACAATATATTAACAAACGCAAAGATATAAAATGAGAGGACTAGAATGCAGTGGAAATTACCAGTGCGCAAACATAGGAAGTATGATCAAGCCAAATCTGTCTTGTCATCTTGGTTGTTTTTGGATTGTACTATTCTAAAGTTCCGATGGCAGCCATCATTGCAACTCCGGCGATTAAAGACACTATTTCAAGAAGACTCTGAATGAACAGTTTGAATGCACCACTTGATGCTTTCGTCGCATTATTACTGCCACTATTGGCCGCCAGTAGGTCAGGTAGCACAGACGTCATAGCAATATAGATAAAGCCACCTGCGGTAAACGGTAAAATGCGGCCAATAACAATATCATCCGTTATTTCTGGCAGCATGTCAGTATTAGGAATAACAGAACCGAATCCAACACGAGCAGCAATTAGGCTAAGATATGCACCTAAAAGTGCACCGAACGCAGTAACGAGTTGTAGAAGCATAGCCTACATAATAATAAATAAGTTATATGAAATTATTATTATCCACAGTGCAAAACTAACAAGTTGCTTATACTCCTGAAAATAAAAATACCATTTTAAAGAAATACATCACTATCCAATACAATTTTCAAAGGTGTGAAGTTGCTATTAGATGTAAATAAAAATACCGATTATGGATACAACAATTTTCACACCTGAGTAGGAAGGTGAAAGCCCTAAAACTAACAAGCTACTTGTATGAAACATCCGTGCCGTTTGCATTTTGTTTAAAAACAAGTAGTAGTAATCACTAAAATTCGATCATTACTATACAGACCTTAACAAAAAGTGATGCGGATTCAATACTTACAAAACCACCTACAGTATATATATATATATATATATATATATATGTAGATCGTGCCTTTGCATTCCGGACGGAACGTAAGGTTTCAGGTTTTGAAGTATCGGTACTAGCAGTGTTGTCTTTCAGGGACGGGTTGTTAGATCACACCCAACCTTCAACCATTTCCCGACTTACTACCAGCTAGAAAACTAGACAAGGTTTAGGAGTGCCTCAAGTAGGAATCAAATCCAGAGCACGTAAGTGACTGGTGAGCATCCTACCTCTGGATCTAGGTGGGTAGGCACTCAGGTATATGCAACTACTTTTTTCACACTAGAAACACTGGAAGGACGAAAGACAGGAGGAACTTAACACAAATCAGTTTTATGTAGTAGGTGCCCTTACCGCCAACGTTCAGTCACTCTTAAGAAATATTTTAGGATGATGCAAAAATTGACTCTTAGAAGTACGACATTTAAGCAAATGCAATTTTGACCTAAATTTCCAAAAGAACATACATTTGACGTGTAAGTGAATTGCCTGATGATGATGAGTCTACGTTCCATTCTATAAATATCATTAAATGCGCAACTCAGTATTCCAACCAAAGTAAATGCACAATACAACCTACGATTTCTCAGTACTTTGACTTTGAAGATTAAAAAACTACTGAACCCATAAGAAAACATACACGACATACCTTACGTGAAGAAAATCCTGACTGTATTAAGATTGCGTAGTCTCCAATCTCATGTGGAAGTTCATGTAGCAATACTGTGAAAGTGGTTAGGAATCCAACATTCCTACTAACCAGGAAGGATCCACCTAAATCATACATAAATATACATAAAATCCTTCGATTAACTATGGCTTTATGATAAACAATAAATGTGTAGCCAGAAGTAACAGTATTATTCTGAAACTTACCCACCCACTTATTATGTAATTTTACTAATTTGACCTTTGACCTGAAATATCTGCAGGATCATGCTACAATCTATTTACCTATATTCTGTATCCGATCTTCGTATTTATTACACTTTGTAACTTTATTAACTTGACTTTTGACCAGAAATAGTTATGGAACTTTCTCACTCATTTACCGTAAACACACGAATAAACAGACTAGTTGATGACTTCGTCGAAAAGAAAATTTTCTTCGCTGCAACCGTATTTTTTATTATTCCCTATAATAAATAATAGTGCAAATCAATTACCCCACACAAACACACTGACTGAAAATAAGGAGCTGAAAACAACCAGTCTTTTCTGAGGAATACATAGACGTATCAACAAACAAAATACCTTAATAGCATGAATTTTCATATGAACAACAACACACGCAAAATTACACGTACGAAATGCCAAGTCAAGTCCATGATTGCAACAATCATATATGATACTTACAGTTTATGAATCAGTTCTGCTTTTCACAAGGGAACAAAATAAGAAGTGGCAGTTCGATACTTGTTCATAATACCAAACTTTTTGTCACCCAGTGAACTATTCCTAACATCTATTACCAATTACGAGTTACCACACAACACCTCAAAACTATTTTGATGTGTACATTATGTATTCAGTAACGTGGTTACTACATATAACAGTAATGAATTTGCCGGAAGTGACTCACCAATGGCTAAACCATCCGTAAAATTGTGTGTAAAATCCGCTGCCAGATTTAGATATCCAGCAACTTTGAAATCAGAAGCTAGAAATAAGGAGAAAATAACAAGTTAGGAATTTTAAAGTCCCATAAAAAGAATATTTCAGTCACATATCTAATATAAGAAATGAATTATCCACGACCAATGTCTTAAACCATGAGACCTATGCAAACCTATTGTACATTAAATTATTGGGATTAAGGAAACGATAGGATTAGAAAAATAAGAAGATAATTTGACTCTGCACTGGCTCTTGAGAGCACCAAAGCCAGATACATAGAGCTTTTGTGCAAAGTTCTATGTCGAAAACAGATAGATACATCTGATAATCAATCGCCTCGCCATTCGTTTCAGACAATCTACAATCCACATAGTTGATCTTTGTCACTCAAAAATTGCAATATGATTTTGCTTTTGACACTAGTTGCAGAACTAATTTTGGAATATTAAAATCTACCGTACATTAAGTAAATGGTACAACAGAAAATTGTACTGAGCATTATCAAATATTAGTGGACATCAGAAATATCACTCATGCGAAAAATGGGATATTTTAGTGGCGAACATAACAGATTTTTTATCGGTTTTGTCATTTCGTTAAATAATACCTAACCTTAAGTTTCTAGAAGTATTTTATTCATTCGATTGCTCTAGGCATCGAGGGATGAAGGATATTTGTGTCAGGTTAGCATCGGTTGATGCGAGAGCTCAACAGATAGCTCAGACACAGCTAGATACTTTCAGAGGCATACCTTCTGTGAAACTAAGGAGAGTATACATCCTTGGCGGATACTCTGTTGAAGATACCCCACGATAAAACTGTAAAGGGGAAACGAATGCCCGCTAACACAGACTTCGGTAGATCATAGCTTTTAATGAGTCCTAAGGAAGGAATTCATAAGATACCACCATGTCAAGAAAAACAACTAGTGTTGGAGACCTACAGGTGTGTTCAAGTTTCAAGATTTGACAGAAATTAAATACCTGTTTATCATGTCCATGACTATTTCCAAGCACGTTCGCGAGTCTCAG
Source organism: Trichobilharzia regenti (assembly GCA_944472135.2). Lineage (NCBI taxonomy): Eukaryota > Metazoa > Platyhelminthes > Trematoda > Strigeidida > Schistosomatidae > Trichobilharzia > Trichobilharzia regenti. The sequence goes on along the minus strand of OX235270.1, from coordinate 86,750,815 downwards.
TTAGGTTTTATGTGACTACAGACATTAAAGTTTCTCCATAAACTACTCTAATGAATAACATTTTGCTAGGAATAGATGTCGATAAACAATAAAAACCTTGACGTAACTAATCATCTGTCTGAAAATAAATTTGGAATATTCCTAAAACTTACATTTAACCTTGCTCCCACCTTTTACATCTTCACTTGAGCCTTTTTTCTTGTTTTTCCCTTTATTATCCCCATTAGTATTTGGTGTAATTTGGTGGGTATGTCCACCACCATGATCATTTCTAAAAAGCCGGATACATTTTTCGACGCACAAAAATGCGAAAATCCCACCAACAACATAAAGTCCAACAGCCGAATGTCGCTTATGATCATGTGCATGTTCATGACTATGACTATGCTCATGTGCATGCTGATGTCCATGACTGTGTTCATGAGCATGCTCCTCGTTACGTTTGTGTTCATGATTAGATTGTCCACTGTCAAGGGCATGAGGAATTAAGTGAAGAAACGCATCTCCCAGTAAACCACCAGCTGCAAATGCGAGGAGAATCTTAAGAAATCCATGATGTTTGTTTAGATCCGGTATCAGGCATAAAATAACGAACGGAGCAACACTGATGAGTAATATAGCTCCAGTAACCTCAATCCACAGTTGCTCAGGAGACTCTTTTCGTGTTTCTTGGACGATATGGGCTTTATGCCTATAAAAACAAGTTAAGACGAAAGTGCTAAAATCAGATAGAAATAGGATCACAGCTTAGTCCTTTCCGATTGCGTAAAGTCTAAACTGTTACTACCACCTTCATTAAATTCAGACAGTTCCTCTTTTGGTTCTAATCAATCAGAAACTGATTAGTTAATGACACACTAAACCTATTTGTAATTTGCAACAAAATTAACTGCTGCTGTAGCTCACTATTTTTAATATCATCCCTCAGGCTTTTCTTACTTCGAGAATTCAATATTAGTTACATCGGGAATTGCTTTAATCACCCTCGCTAGTCCCAAACAAAATGACAGCAAAATTGCAGTACCACTGGACAAACATATCGCTACATAACCGCCAACTGAGAAATAGTTAGACATAATAACATAGTGTGTGCATTGACTGAAGGGGATGGATATTAGGAGAAAATATACAAATTGTATGAATCAAGAATGTAAATTAGCTGGCTACACAATCGGTAGCGTCTGACACTTAATTGTATGTATCTCAACTGTCCTTTCAAGATCACCAAAACACACAGAGATGTGACATAGTTGGCAGAAGAGTGACCAGGACCTTAATGGGCAAATATTAATGCACGGATTATCATACTATGAACACTACAGCTGAAAAACGTACTGCTTAAGAATTCGGAGCTGAAGAGGTGTGAAATAATGTAGGATGTTCTACCCAGCTGATTAGAAGTAGACCAAAATCTTTAAAAAATTAATTAATAGCCTAGATCCATCTTCCACCAACATAATAATATTAATGGGCAAAGTTCAACATGAAATAATTATACATAATTCACTATGATTACTGACACCCAAAAACTTCAACATAGAGATGTATCAGTAACTTACTCAACATTAGCTTCTCTTGAATACTTATAGTGTGGAGGTTCATTATTATGGGCAGAAGTATGCACCCATAATTGAACCAAAACCACAAGTAATATCAACCTAGTCATGGCGCCTGATTGAAATCAGGCTTCGCAAAAGGTCACGACCTACTCAGTGAAAAAGAAAAACAACTTGAGAAAAACTAAATCTCCTTTGAATTTCGCGTAAAGTGAATTAATAAGACCACATTATAGATCAAACTTAGCAAATACTGAAATCAACTTGGCAAAAAACAATTAACTAGGTGAATTAACTTCAGCTATAAATTTACTGTAGCAGATGCTTACACCGTTATCCATAAGATAACCGATAAATTCCCACAACCGAACCATGTGGGTTCTAGTTACTGCTTGTGCTGCTTGACCACAGTGAATATTAAGAAACTGTACATTTGTTGTCAGTGAGTGGCATTAAACAATTACTAAAACTTATCAACCTACTGTAGTCATTCAGAATTCATTGATCACCTTCATTGTTCAGGTCAACTGGTAAATTCAAACGTACGTAGACAGTCACTCACGCCAATTGGCATGCTGCCGTTTTAAGTTTGATTGATAGTGTACGTACTCAAGTTAACTATGATACCTGAACATAACATGTACTTCGGAGGATGAGACTTTTGTTGAGGTTTGAATTCTCACATGTTCTCTACTAAAATGCAGCGAGTATATCGAGAGTTGGAGAGTGCATGCTTGCTTTGTCTTACAGCTGTATCTTAACTAATCGCTTGCATTCATCTCCTAAAATCCCTCCAACCAAGACAATATACTAGTATTTATTAATACTACTTCCATGAATCTTAGTGTAGGGTTATATGACACCAATTGTTTCCATTTATTGTCTAGGTTCTTTATCTCTATGAGGCTAAGAAAAGTATTTAAACCATGCTAATTAAGCTGAATTTGACTCACACATTTGATATTACATAAACCAGATCATTTAATTTATTGGGTTTCACAGGATACTCCGACCATGGACGCTCTCTATATTCCCACTCCATTAAAAGTCCTTCGCCAGTTTTCAGATGTTCCTAGTTGTGCAATATGAGTGCTACTGTTTTCCTCTCAATGAAAGATATTTACATATGTGTGCAGCATTATCAGACTAGCCCTCAATTAGCATGAATTCTATAACATGTTTTAATTCCCGCACCGTATTCTCATTTGTATTCTTTAGCCTTGACCCGTTAATTAAGCCATTTCTACTGGCACAGTGTGGTATGATTTGAAGCCCGAATGCCGGTCTCAAAGACTTAGTTTCCAGTGAACGCTACTGATTTACATCTCACCTTATTTTAGAAATGACCGTATCTTATTTATGTAGCTCTAATCCATCACTCGCTAACTGATATAAATGAATTGGATTTGTGTTCGAAAGACAATAATATCATAGCCTCGTGATTTAAACACTCCGAAAGATTTGACTACCTACGCCCACCACATCTTGGAGCTAATATTTCCTGCCTACCAACAAATGTAACTGAAGCATTCGGTGATCATACGGCAACTCTCGCTATGTGTCTGGATATCATTCATCGAAACATGAGTAATGTAGATGTTTAGTACAGTTGCAATCCTTGCGTGTTACCTTCTATTCGCACTTTGATTGGGTCTGAGCTCTCTCAAACAATTGTATAGCAACTGTCATCGGCATATCTAGATAGATGTTAATGATAGTGGGAGTAAACTTTCCTCCCGTAATTAACGTGAACATATGCAGGACAGACAGCCTTCCTTAGCTTTCCGGTTCACTGATAATAATATATTCTCATTTTTGCACATGAGGGACGCCATTTTACGGGCATCGTCAATGTGATGAATTACATGTACGGTTATTAAGCATATTTATTCATAATAACAATAATAAAATAAAATATGTACTCCTACCTATGTAGGACACACCAGTTGTACAGGCATGGATAAGCATTATTTAAAAATAATTTATATTTTCATACAAACTACATAAATTTGGTTTATAAATAAATAATAAATAAATTTATTCTCATAATACATTACAAGAGGGACTCCAGTTTACAGGCATCATCAATATAATAATTCACATATACGATTAGTAAGCATATTTAATAATAATTTAATAAAAATACATATGTATTCCTACCTATGTAGGACAAACCAGTTGTACAGGCATAGATAAGTATTATTTAAATTACATAAATTTGGTTTACTGTTAAATTACATGGTTGCTGTCATTTTTGTTTATGGTTTGTGGGAACAATATGATAACTAGTCATTCAATGGAGCATATCAAGAAATATAGAAATATTGCCTTCGGAATAACAAAAAACCCTAGTATGTTATGGATGGATTACAAATACTTGGGAAAAAATGAAGCTTGAAGTAATCCCCCATATAAATAAATAAATAAATTTATTCTCATAATACAGTACATGAGGGACGCCAGTTTGCAGGTATCATCAAACTGTTACAGAAATAGAACCATATTATTCAGTCACAATTTACAGTCGATAGCAAAATATGTTTAACATGTACGCTGGAGATTATGCATACACTTGATAAATGTTAATCCCAGTAGTATAAAACGGCCTTTTCACTTATGTACAATCATTTCTGTGCATAGTTGGAAAAATCCGCTAGATTGTCAGTGAGTGCAACACATCAGGATATACATAAGTAACAAAAAAACCAAATCTTTGGTGGTAAAATTACATGGCTGCTGACGTTTTTGCCTTTAGTTTGTGAGAAAAAGGTGATAACTAGTCATTCAACGGGGCACATCAAGAAGTTTAGAAATATTGCCTTCGCATTAACAAAAAACCCAAGTATGTTTCGGATGGATTACAAATACTTGGGAAAAAAATAAAGCTCGAAGTCGCTCCCCCATACAACTTTGGTGTGTACGGCATCGAATTTACTTTTGATATATATCCAGATTGGGTATTAATTTAAAAAAGGTGATACACTTGTATAATTTTGTCGGCATTTTCATTGTGGGTAACACCAGAAGCGAACTGTACTCAATGCAGGTTAATAATAATAGTTATCAAGGAAATTATCCCTAAGGTCCCATTGTTACGAAGACGCTCCACACCGACAAATACTATGTACTTTCTTCGACTTTAACTCCAAAACACCAGTATTGTAAGAAGGAAGATATATTATTTGTCAATCAAAGCAGAGAACAGTAAAAGCCTATAAACAAATGTTTTATACAAAATTATGAAATACTTTTATTCGATTTTGGTCGTCCTCGTCGATCTTGTACACGATCGAACCATTCGCACCTTCGAGTTGCTCAAAAATGGCCACCAGTTTCAAAAACAAACGTTCAATGTTCACCTTCATTGACAATAACAGTTTATATTTTCTTATAAGCGGGTGCTTACAAGAAACTCAAGACATTTAACGGGCACGATCAGTTGTGTTGTGAGATATTATAAATTAATACTTTTAATTGGTATAAATGTATGTTACACAACCGAAACCTGGGATGCGTCGTGGGAGAAGGTAATGGGTAATTCATGAGGCACTTGTGAGATATGGAACCAATAATGTTTGCAGATCATTTGCCGGTGTAAGTGGTCAAAAGTGTACATTCTTTACCCTCATTCAAAAATTCATGTGGAAGCAAAATGGTGTGAGAAGAAGACAAATGGCAGCAGCACAGAAGAAGGGAAATGGAGTCCTCAAGGAGTGATTTATAAATTTATATATACATATATATAGATTCCGTTTAAGTAACTATGATTATTTTGATGTACTAACTAACTAGTCCTGTTATGCTAACTTTTATATTATGTGAGAACTAATATGAATGTCTTGTGTAGAAATGTTTATCATGTACTTCCAATAACATTACCATTTATAATTGTAGTTTGTTGCAACTTACAAGTTTAATGAACTTAAAATATGTATGTAGGTTAAAAATGGGGTGTAGTAGTGAGACGCAGGAGTGAATTGTCATCTTTGAGCAGTCTGGTGACCGAGGAGATGAACACTGGAATTGTGTTTGCATCATGCACATCAGCTGGCAGTCAATTCCAAATGACTGAAAACTTATTTAAGAAGTTGTACCTAATGTAAGTTAGTTTATCATGATTTCTAAGATTGTAACTGATGACGTGGTAGGTTTAGTTATCGTTCCAGAGGAATGCAAGAGAAGATTGGTTAACTTGTAGTGAAAAATAAGGTTTAGCTTGAGACGTCTTTTCCAGAGTTGTTCTTATACTAGTCTGTCGCAACGCTCAGAGTATCCGAGACTACATTCTAAACCAAGAGTTCTTGAGGTAAATTGCCGTCGCACTCCCTCTAATCTAAGCTTGCCGTTCTGTCGCAGTCCGCCAAGAATTAACGGGCAGTATTCCAAAATCGGTCGGACACATACTTTGTATAATAAAACCCTAGTTTAACAACAAAAGAAATTGGGAGTTATGCATCCTAGGAGCCTGCTTGTTTTACATCTGGCATAATCAGTCTGTTCAGAGAACGTTAAGTTACTAGAGTATCTGATACCGAGATCTACGACTGAGTTGGGCTTGGCTAGTTTTCGCCTATTTATTTCAAGTGTTAGATCAAGATTACTGTTGCCGATACAAATCCAGCCGCATTTGTCAATGTTAAAATTTAGACAGGACTCAGCACACCACGTTGAGAGACCGTTTAGTTCAAGATGTATTTTATTTACCATATCGCTTAATTCATGTGTAGCGCGGGTAAACGACTTGAGGTCATCAGCATATAGGAATGGTTCATCCGAGGTGAAGCACTTCCAAATGCTGTTAATGTAGACTGTGAATAAAAGTGGCCCGAGGACACTGCCTGTCAGCCACGTCTCGTAAACCGTTAATGCCCAGCTCTTGCTACGCTCGGGCTCACGCTGTTCCTTGAAGTTTTTCAGAAACGCTTAGTAATAACGGACGAAAAAACCAAAACACCGATTGGCCGCTTGAGAATTCTTTATTGTAACACCAACATATAAAAAATATTTCTACTAAGGTCTGTGAACAAATATTACAATAATAAATCACAATATTACTTCTGACGGTTTATTGCTGACTTCTTTCTGAACAGCGACCGATGAGACGATGACTGTCGTATTGATGCCTCCGCGAAAATTGGGGAAGTTGGTTTTGAGCAAACAACCATGAATTGATCGTTCAATCTTCAACTACATTGACACTCCCGGCAAAAAACGGATCCAACCCTTTTTTCATCACGACCAATACACGTTGACTTGGATGCCATTGCGAGAACCTGGGTCACACGGACAGAGCTGAAATGGAAAACAAACAGAAAAGCCAACACACCACAAGCATACTCACAGCACAATCTCACACATCAATGACGACCTGCGCCTTCCAGTTAAAGGAATCCTCTTGCAACACAATCACCACTTGCTAGAATGACTCTTGCAGAATGCAACGTGACCATGGCACCACCTCACGATACTCTACGCTCATCCTCTTATCTACTCACTACCAATTACCACTGAAATCGCTTGTCACTCATTCTGCCTCAATTCTAGTAACGGTGACGTATGCGAGCCTCAGTCGTTTACACTCTTTCTCCCCGGCGTGTGAGACCACAGCTAACAATTATCTCCGTGTGCATTTCATTCTCAGCAATAGCCCCCCCGGCGTATACGACCCATCTGCTGTCCTTAACATCAATCAATTCATTCACGGATGTAGAAGACTCGAAACAACTTCAGAAGTAATCACGACGAAAATTTTAACAAAATTACGCAATAACAACAAGGTACGAAAACAACGAGTAAACACAATGAATCCAAAAACACCAATTGATATGACACACCACACGTATATACAAACAGTACACACAAACTCGCAGTTCATGTCTTGATGGAATTCCTTTGAAGAATCGCAGGACTTACACCAGTACGCCTACAACCCTTCACAGGTTGACGATTGTAAGTTGTGGAATGTCCGGACACAAACAAGATTAACCAACAATTACAATAATTGGAACTCACACAATTATTTAACACAAACATATGTACAATCAACACATCAAATGTTGTGGATTCTGGCACGACAAACTACCCTTGAAGAACTGTAGGACTTACAGCAGTACGCCTACATTCCTTCTCAGGTTGATGATCCAAGTGGAAGTCGTCCGGACACAAACAGAATTACCAACAGCTAGATGACAGATGATATCAATTCAGTATATACAATATGAACATATGTACAAAATCACACACCAAGCACATTGGACTGCTCATTGATGCGCTACCCTTTGAAGAATTGTAGGACTTACAGCAGTACGCCTACAACCCTTCTCAGGTTGACGCCCTAGGTTGGAAAATCGTCGCAGAGTTCATTTGCTGACTTCCTTCTATCAGCTATATCCTCAAATCTGAACGGTAACACGCTCATGTCATTGTATCGTAGAATATAGATGACGAACAAACACACGACGTATCTGGTCAACCAAGCGTAGGCACAGAGTAATTTACACCAAAGATAATAACATTCAAATAGTAACTTGAAACTAGAAATGCCTTTATTCATGCAAGTCAATTTAACAATTACTCTCTCGTTTACACTTGGCTTATCCTCACTAAACTGAGCAATATCTTTCGTCCTTTCAAATGCACCAATACTATCATAGTCATTGCACAAGATACTTGAGTTGATGGGCGTCTTTCTCATTGTGGATGACAGCACCAACGACGACTGATTGATATCAGTTGATGAAGTTAGCGGTGGATCAAAAGCTGTTGTTGCTCGACTTTCAGAAATTTGTCTACCTGCAAGACCACCACCACTGCTGTCTTTTACTATCAGCTCAGGTTTAGCACTAGCATCTGATGATAGGTGGGCTACATGCTGATCACTTACACTGACGGTCTCACAAGTATGCATGCCTTCTGCAACTGCATCTGCATTTATTTCTACTTCACGTTCAAGTTGTACAGAACCTTTGTTCAACTTAGCAGTAGTAGGCATATCCCTCATCTCATCATGATCAACCAAAGACAACTGTGAAGTATCATGATCATTATCACGAATATTCACTTTACCGTCAACTTCATCATTTTCAAACTCTTTAATAACAGAAGTAGACAATTTTGGTTCCTCCTCGCAAATCATTAAAGGTTTTATAACTTCACTCTGACTAGTAATACCTTGTAAACTTTTAGAGTCAGAACTGCACTCTGAAGCAGTAACTCTATTCTGTGACACTCTATTCAACAATGGCTTACCAGTTGCAACTACAGACTTCTTCACCGCACCGTTATCGTCACACAATTCGGAGTCAGGCCTGGAGTTTACATTTAGCTTATCACTGAACTTGCTCACTGGTTCACAGTTCACCTTTGTATGCACCTCTTGCAAACGTGTAAAACACAACCGTGTTTGTCTTGCATCTTGTAACTTATCTGTTGAGGATGTACTACGAAACCTGTTACACTCACTAGGTCTATATGCATTACTAGACATCATGGAGCCTTCTCGATATCCACCTCTCTGAGGCCTATTCGTCATCAATGATTGCGTTTTACCCTCAGACTGCTCTATTCTAGGGGTGAGATTCAATATACTGGCAAACTTGCTCATAGATTGATTGACACTATCTTTTACTAGTTTCAGGATATCATCAAATTTTGGCTCGATACCCTCATCCTCCATACGGGAGCTTATCTTCACCCACTTCCTTTGCAGTCGAGTAGGTAGGCGTCTTGCTATTACTTCTAGTATAAAACTCGAGTTGAGGTCACTCATGCAATTCATCGAAATCAAGGTATTCTTATAAGTCATAAGATTATCTAAAAACTCAGTAAGTGCCTTGGAGTCATCTTGAAGTTGACTGCCGTTACCTTTGACAGCTTCGTATACGTTCCTTACAATCATTGAAGGTCTTCCAAACCTTTGACGTAATATGCTCATAGCCTCAGCGTATCCCTCATTAAGGGGCATGAGCTTACAGCACTGTATAGCTCTTGAAGCATCTCCAGTGCAATACCTCATCAAATACATCAATTTCATTTCATCAGTTAATAAAAAACCACTCAACATGATCTCAAACTCCTTTACAAATTGTAAATAATCAGCCGGGTTTCCATCGAAACACCGTGGTTCAAATTTAGGGAGTTTGATGTTCCTATTATCCCTGAACGGCGAAACAGTAACATCAACCATGTCATGCTTAACATCAGACACATCGTTACAATTAACAGACAAGTCACCATGACTTACTTTCCTGTTTGCATCCAAGACGCTCTGTCCCTTCTTTGACCCAGGCATTGTTGAACTTGACCCAATTCCAAAAACGTTCCAGATATTGCTTGTTCAAAGAGGACTTGACCGGCACCAGGAAAGATGAACGGTGACTATCCAAACTGTTACCAGCTATCTGAATCGGCCAGAATCTGTTTCTACCGTCAGAAACTGTCAGCCACGTCTCGTAAACCGTTAATGCCCAGCTCTTGCTACGCTCGGGCTCACGCTGTTCCTTGAAGTTTTTCAGAAACGCTTAGTAATAACGGACGCAAAAACCAAAACACCGATTGGCCGCTTGAGAATTCTTTATTGTAACACCAACATATAAAAAATATTTCTACTAAGGTCTGTGAACAAATATTACAATAATAAATCACAATATTACTTCTGACGGTTTATTGCTGACTTCTTTCTGAACAGCGACCGATGAGACGATGACTGTCGTATTGATGCCTCCGCGAAAATTGGGGAAGTTGGTTTTGAGCAAACAACAATGAATTGATCGTTCAATCTTCAACTACATTGACACTGCCTTGCACAACCCCACTTGTGATATGGCTTGAGTGAGGCAATACTGACCCGACTTTGATTATTTGCGCCCTGTTGCCTAGAAATTATTTCAGCCAGTTAAGTGTTAGACTGTGAATTCCACATGAGTACAGCTTCTCAAAGAGAACACTGTGAGATACCATTTCAAATGCACTAGGTATATTGAAGTAGATAACAGCGACTAGCTCACATACTTTGCGACTATTAGTGATGCAGCTGAAAAAGTCGAAGTGGCAAATAACGCAGGACCTATTTTTCAGAAGTAGGTGTTGAGACGTTGTATCAAGACCTTCCCTAAGCAGACAGTCTGATAATTGATCTTCGACAACTTTCTCCATGATTCGCGAGATAACTGGGGTTATATTTATGGGTCTGTAATTGCGAACGTTTGCCTTATCACCGGATTTGTAGTGTGGAAATATAAGGCTAGTTTTTCGAGGATTAGAGTAAGTGCCAGTGTCCACAGATATTGAGAAGTATTTAAGAAGTGGTAGGGGAATATTACACTCACTCTTTTCAAAAACTATTGAAGGCCATCCGGTCCCGTGCTAGTAGAAGGTCTAAGGCTTTCAACCACTTTTCCTATCAGTCGATCGGTGGACACTGTGCTCCTGAGGCGGGGGAGCTTGCAAGGGGTGCGGTTTTACCAGGGGCGTACGTTTTTAAACTAAATTTCGTGAACCACTCACTGAATGGTTCACAGATGGTGGCAGACTTATGGTATATAAGCTTGTTGTGAAGTAAGTAGGGAGTGTCCCTTGTCGATCACATTCCTTTTTAAGAGGTGTTGCCAGGTTATAAACTTTGTACGTACTTTTAAGTGCACTTAACTCTTCGTCGAGGTCCTATTGAGCGTAGGTGTTTGGTAAGTTCAAGTGACTCGTGGATTGAGTGCAGTGGTGATACGTCCTCAGTGGAATAGTACTGTTTCCTCAACTTCGTTAACTTATTGCGTTATATCCTTGGAAAGTTTTCAGCTTGGTGCCTACTTAATTTCACTACCTGCTTATAAGCAACAGTATCTGGACAAAGGGTAATATTCATCTGGAATAAGGACACGACGGCCCCCAGGGAGTCGGTGGTAAAATAGTCATTTCACTGAGAGAATCGAACGAGTTCTTGGGCTAATCCCCAGTCTGTGTGTTTGTAACTACGGCATATCATGCTCCTTGAATCCTGTTTGTTTCTTGTGTTTAGTGGTGAGAAAGATAGAGAGCAGATTACCATTCCATGATCACAAAAAAGGTGGAGACTGGGATTGTGTCATGACAAAACGCAAGCCCCGACATGCTGTAACCGGGGGTAAGTATCTGGACGTGTTGCTGCCATCCATAACAAATAATAGTCGCAAGCGATTCTTCGAAGCGTTGGGGGCGGAAACTACTTAACCAGTTGACGTCTGGAAGATTGAAGTCTCCTGCGATTAGTTGCAATCAGTACTAAATGAAGAGGCGTGTGAAAATGACTTACCTCCACCCTATTCACTACGAATGAGTTACGTATACATATGAGATATCCCCCTCACGCTTGCAATCTCTATTCGCACAGTGTGCAGTGTATTTATCTATGCCTATATGCACATCAAGTACAGAGGATGAGCACCATGATTCAGTTATCAGAAATAAAGCAGGCTAAGTGAATAATATTACTGTCCTTAGTGCAGTTATCGCGTTGATCAGGGAACGTGCGTTCACCAGTAATATAATAATAATAATATATATTCTCATTTTTTACATGAGGGACGCCAGTTTACAGGCATCATCAATTCGATAATTTACACAATATTAATAAGCATATTTAGTAAAGATAATATAATAGGGTACATTTTTTCCCTAGCTATGTAGGGTACGCCAATTGTATAGGCATGCATAAATATTGTTTTAATGATAATAATATATTCCTTCCTGTTTATGCAGGAACATACCAATTGTACAGGCATGGATAAGTTATTATATAAATTACACATAATTTGATGTATAATGGACTTACAGTTTGGTTGTTCTTTCTGTCATTAGAGTCAGTCGGAAAAGTCTGCTATAAAGTCTGTTTGTGTAGCACATAAAGAGATATAGAAATATTGTCTTCGCATTAACAAAAAACCCAGACATCACATGAATGTAATACAGATATCTGGGAAAAATAAAGCTTGAAGTCAATTCTCCTATATAACTTTGTTGTGAACAGCACCGTCGGCTTAAAGATTATTGATGTATTATGTTGAGATCAGTGATATATTTATTCCATTTTTCATGTATCCGTTTTCATAATATCCTGAATAAGTCGAGGGGTTACTACAAACTGGCTTAAAATATCACCATAACCAAATTTTGTTAGTGCATCAACACCGGAATGGTTGATAAACGAAAGGGGTGTCAGACTGTGTCCATAAATCGAGGTTAGAGTGTGATTACGTAGTCCTAGATGCCAAGGGTCGTACCATTGATTCGGGATGGATTATTCAGAAAACCGCCAAACAAACATGTGTTCAGACAGGGCTACCTAGTATCTAGTGTGAGACACGTTTACTCTCGGCAGGCTTTTCGGATACAAATTATTCCCCTCACCATAAGACTCAATCCTGACAAATATGCTTACCGTAAGCCGGACCAGATGGAATCCCAGCAGAAGCTTTGAAAATAGCCCCAGAGAAAACAGCGGAGTTGATGATGCCACTGCTGGAGAAGGTTTGAAAAGAGAGCAAGGTACCTGAGGATTGGGAGAACGGATACTTATTCAAACTACCAAAGAAAGGAGACTTAAGTCAATGTAAAAACTGGCGTGGAATTATGCTTCTGTCCATTCCAAGCAAGATACTAAGTCGCATCATCCTGGAGAGAATCAAACAAGCCCTAGATGAAAAACTTCGTCCGGAACAGGCCGGGTTCAGGAGAAACAAATCATGTATTGATCAAATCGCCACTCTACGGATCATCATTGAACAAAGCTTGGAATGGCAGTCACCTCTCTATCTCAACTTCATCGACTTTGAAGAGGTCTTCGATAGGGTAGCGTCGATCGAGAGGTCATTTGGAAACTACTTCGCTACAACGGGATGCCATCGACAATTATACATCTCATCCAACAGTTATACGACAATGCTGCATGCCAAGTAACCCACAACGGGAAACTTACGGAAGCCCTCGAAATGAAGACGGGAGTGAGGCAAGGCTGTCTACTATCGCCGATGATCTTCCTGATTGCAGTAGATTGGATAATGCGACAGAAAACGGGCAATGACGAAACAGGCATAAAATGGACTCACACAAAAAATTTAGAGGATCTGGACTTTGCCGATGATATATGTCTGATCTCCCACAAACAAACTGGAAGATATGCAAGTGAAAAGCAAAAAGCTGGCAGAAGAAGCATGCAGAGAAGATAGGACCTCCTTCAGGTGAACTTAGATAAAACAGAGGTGATGAAGATTCCTAACCAACAGCAACTACAACAACAGACAACAATCAGCATAAATAGGAGGGACCTGAAAGAAACAACCTCCTTTACGTACCTGGGAAACATCGTTTCAACTACAGGCGGAACTGGCGAGGATATCAAAGCCAGAATCGGAAATGCAAGACAGGCTTTCATTACTCCTATGTCTGTGTGGACGTCAACAGAACTCAGCATCAAAAATAATATCCGGATTTTCAACTCCGATGCGAAATCATCGCTACTATACGGATCAGAGACGTGAGTGGAGCATGAAAGGGAAGCAGCTAGTTGGTCGTTTAGGGGTGACTTGGAGGAGGTCATGTGAAGAGGAGATGAAAGCCTCTGGGCAGACTTGGAGCGGGGTGAAAAAGTTGCTGGAAAACCGAACGCGATGGAGACTTGGGCGGCTGAAGCCCTATGTTCCTCTAAGAATTAAAGTAAATAATAATAAATGCTCACCGTAGTGAGGTTACTACTTTTAGGTGAAAATTTCTAGGACGACTTGCTGTAGTACTGGCTGTTTTATTACCTGTCGATCAAACCCTGTTTACAGGCAAACTGATATCTAAATCAGTTCCTAGTTCCTCTGGCAGGCGTGGTTATTGTGTAGATGATGGGACATTTAGACTGGGTCGATGTTTTACGGAGTCGTTTGCATTCATACTTCACGCCACGCATGCCGCAACAATTCAGATTTTTTTGTGGTTTTTAGAGGCATTGAGTCCGGGACGTTGTAAACTGTAGTCTGATGAGAAGAGGCTATACACTTCATCACTTCGGAAGTCAAGCAGTCAGTGAGATTTTCTGCTTCATTTAGTCTGTCCGGATAAATTCCGGAACGTTTTGTAGAAGGCAGACTATTGGGTCTAAATTGGCAATCTTGCTCTGGGTTACATCCAGTAAGGACTCAACCTAATCAGTGTCAGGTTTCCCATGAAATTTGAGACTGGCACTGTTATGCTTTCAAAATTACCCCCTTTTATCTGAAGCTCGTTTACCTGCCTCTGGATATCATTTACAAGGCAATTTATTTAACAGAACTTAGAGTTATCTAACAGAATATCTTTCACCTTTAAGTGGTGAGAACTTCACTCGAGACACTTTGCGAGCTATTGGTTAATACTGTTTAACAGGACAATAATGTAGTTATGTCCAAGCTCGAGCCACTATCTAAAACAATTGTGCCTCTATGAAAATGTTTTTAGAAGTTTGGACCATAATTTCGTGGATTGTATATCGGTAAGCAGTAAATGAATATCAGCGAAAACACGCGCGAAAACGCCGTCAATTTCGAACGTACCACCTTTAGAAATGTAGACGAAGAGCGGGTGAAGAGCTAACCTCATTCAGACTCACCTGCAGAGAAGTGGACGTGTTGTTTCACGTAAATATTGGACTATCTCCGGAAAGCCTTTCTCTCAAGCGACCCTCCTAAATACACGGTCATATGCCTCATGTATATGTAATGACTTGGTGTGTTTCCTAGTCTGCTTATAAATACGGAATGTTTATAATTTGATGAACACATTATATGAATTCGCTTGTATCCGGTGGTCTTCCTTCTATAGTCTTATTGGCGTCACACTGACTAACGCGATCGGAGGAATAGATTGTAAAGTAATTTGTTCTTTGGCTGCAAGCCGTACACTCTTCGTTTTGAATTATTATTATGTATCTGGCTTTATAAACCTATATATATATATATATATATATATATATATATATATATAATTTTTCCACCAACGTGAACTGAGACATTTAGAATTCAGAATCACGCCATCCTCATTAGATCCATTCTTATATTGTGAGTGAGCGTAAATGGTCAGTCAGCTGGTGCTTCGGTATCAGCAAAGATAAATCCAAAGGCTTTGGCAATCCAAATACATTCGAGAAATGTGAACGTATTTGCTTTTTTGGTGACAAATAACCTATTCACCAAGAAACTTCTAGGAATTTCCACTTTTACTCAGTAATTCAAGAGTGAAAGTAAATTCCATGTTTCCTAGTCATTCAAAAGACGGGATTGTGAGTGGACCAGTATTCGGGTACACTTATTCTCATGCATTTGAACAACCTAGCAATATGCCATCAACATTCAATAGTAATTCCCTGATGACACTGAGATACCCTCTGAGGTTGCAGCCTCGTCCTCGAAATGCCTTGACCGTCCTTGGTTTATTTCAAAATATGAGTATACTGGCGAGCGATTACTCATCCATGCATCTACTTTTACTGCTCTATCTTTGTCCCTACTCATCTAAACATCTCCACTTAAAACAATAACAAGCTACCACTACGTTTAAATATGTATCTTTTTCTGTTCCTATGAAAACGATGTCAATGAATACATCAATTATGTGATGATTAAATATTCTAATAATCCGTTTTCGCTTACGTTAGCACCTATTTCAGCTTTAACAGACAGTTCTAACTTTTTGCTGCTGCAATAGTTTTCTTCGTTATGTGCCATCTTTACAATGTGTAGGTGCTGATAATAGCTACTGCTGAAAAATTTTTCACGACAGAAAAAGTGGACTGAGCATTGACGACAACATAATTTGAAGGAAAATGTTCCTTCTAAACGCACTACTTGACATAACCAGTGACCCTAAACTTGCAAACCGTGTAGATCACGAAATTCGGAGAAGCTGATATTTAGTATCATTAAGTAGAACACTCATGAGAAGAATATGGAATACGTTTATTGATGATTTAACATGATAGATACAATTAATGATGCTGGATGCCACTTTCTTCCACAACGAACCCCATAAATTCACCGAAAGAAGACAAGAGTTCACAAAGTGTACAGCAAGACATTACTGTAAAGATGACAATTCACGAGTTAACGCTGCAAGATGTACTACAAAATTTTCATATCAGTGAGCGATTACACCAGTCATTCTGAAACAAGTCATTCTTTCCCCTCTACATAAGATGAAGGCATTTAGCCGAGTGCGTTCAAGAGAACTGTGTTGATACAGTCATTTACTCATATCATGACCTGGCGGAGATCTGAAGGCTGCCTGGAACAACAATTAGGAATCAATAAGAAGCCAGTAGGTTTGCCATAGCTCGTTCTAAAGATATTGGAACCTGGATGTGTATTGTCAAGTCGCCATCAAGTTCTCACACAAGGAGGCGACAGTAAGAAGTAAAATACCTGGTAGGCGGAATATCAGACATCTAAGAGAGGTTTGTGGGGCACCTTGTAAGTTGTAGTTCGTGCAAAAGAAAATATTCACTGCAGATTCGCACGTCGATATGACGCCATGAGCGAACGCTACAAGTGGTAACAGTATAACTATGATGAAGCCCAAAATGGTACTCATTATTCAAGGATGATATTCCAGTAGTCAGACATACCGCAAGGAAACCGTCATAAGCACGAGGGAACGGATCAATCTTACCATAACCGAGGAGGAAGAGTGGCAGCGTAGCATGACAGTCCTACAATACCTTGCAGTCTTAGATTCAATGTAAAACGTCATTCGATAATTGTCTAGGACCTTCGCATGAAAGAATATGAGTGGGCACCAACAAGCAAATATGATTACACTAACAACAAAAAGACTGGACATTCTACATTCACATTGCTAACAATATTCAGCATGCCGTTACTTTATGAAGATACAAAGAATAAAAAAGTAAGCCCAATTAAGAAAATAATCATAAAGTATACCAACGACATCTTGACACCCCGGAAAGTGTTTATTAAGAATGGTCAGTTGAGCGGTTTGTTATAACTTTTCATTAAGAAGAAATATTAGCGTCCTTGTTTCGAAATCACTTTAAATGAATTTGTTTTCTGGTCTTTAAGAATAGGGACGCCTTACTAGTTGTTTAATTCTATTTAATTCTCGAGTTTTTTTATTAGTTACACTTATACTTTTGCATTTTGCATAATTGTCGCAATAGTTATCTTTGCTTTGTTAAAGAGCGATCTGGAGCCTAAGTATACTACTAAGTATATCTAAATAGAACTACATTTCCAGGGAATGTACTGACATTATCGATTTGAAAGGAAAAAGTAAAAGCAACTGCTTTAGAACTTCAAAGTCTACTGCCCTCTGTATGTGGCAGGACCAAGATAGTTTAAGGTTTAAACAACATCTCTAGCATACATCCAACTTCTAATCAGAAGGCATTACTGAGTTCTTATAGTTATTTAGACTTTCAATTGATACGTCGCGAAATGAGTCTGTTTTGACATAAGTCGAGATATGCAGTTGGAAATAATTATTTTCAACTTTATTACGAAATCAAACAATGGTATTAGCTGCTCACAAGAAATGACATGGGAAAGTGTAGGTAGGGTGTGTATAACACATGAATTCGGAAGATATATGGAATATCTTCAAATTATAAATTTTCGTTATGCTGTTTACATCACCTGCTCATTAATAAAGGTAATCACTCTAGAGACAGACACATTGAAGTTACTGACAGGTGACTAGTTTTCCATTTCTGTCTCGTGGGAAGTTTGAAGCAGGCAACACTCAAAAATTTGTAGCCATAGGTTCTGCTACCAAAACCACAGACATGCAGGAAAATATCTTTGATTGAATATTTGCGCAAGAACATGTGCTTAATTGAAATAGTATTTGAAAATTGAATTAATTATGGATGTGCAGATAAAATAATATCTATCACATAGAGTTTATGAGACGGTGGGAATACGTATTTGAATAAGTAGACAGAGAGGTCTTGTTCGGTTTCAGAACCTAGAACTAAAGTCTGTTAATGCTAAAACTTTTCAATAAGACTTTTCGTGATTTGTAAGATGAAAAAGAGCATTAAGATATGTAACTCATATTTTATGTAATTCACTGGATCCTGATGACAGATTTGGAAGTCTCTAGTATTTGTGGACAAAGACGTTGACTGGCATATTTTAGACGTGAATTGCTGATACATCCTTAAAGAATGGAAACCTAACACAAACACAGTCACCTCGTTATTCTTAGAGAGTCGTGTGTAATAACCACCCATCACTTGGTTGAAAAACTAACTTAATCCAAGTTCAGATTAATCAGGCAATTGTTCTGACATAATTTTTTATGGAAGATTTTCTTAATATATTTGTGTATAAGACTTCGATAGCTACGATGATAAATCAATAATATTTGTAAAAGAATAACTGCGAATATTGGGAACAGAAATACAGCGTAAATGGTTCATAAGAGAATTAAAATTCTTAATCGTAAAACATTAAAATGATTTTCTGAAAATTTAATGAATGTGTTAAAAGAAGATTTTAAATTTATGACAAATTCAGTGTGGTAACAATAAAATTTGGTCAGCATATATATTTAATTAACCTTTTTGGAGAAAGTACTCCATAAAATAAACACCTATTGTGGAACGCTGTTAAGTGAATCTCATGTGGCAAGTACATAGGGTCAATCGTATCATAAAAGTATTTTGGATAAAAATAACTCCGTAAAAAATATATATACGTTTCTAAATTATCTAGAGTTGTGAAATGGTTTGATTTCCTGATATTGTGTCCAAAATACCATTTATGCATTCGTCTTTTGTCTAAAAAGATTTGAAAGTTTTTACCTCATATAGCTGTATAACTATAGAAAATGAACACTTCCTAAGAGATTCTAATGAAATTATCATCTGTTAGACAGTTTTATAGTATACGTAAGTTAACTTTCAACTTTATCTTTGTTCCAACACAATTGTCTTTTTTCTTTCTCCCTTCCCGTACATCAATGGGAAATACATAAGTTAAAGTAAATGCATATTACATGATAATCTGTATTATTTTCGGTATCAGTCTCCCTGCATTAAGCAGCAGTATTTCTTTTCGTACTCTACAAAGTGTTTGAAAATTTTGTAATTTTCTGACACACGCGCAGTGTGTATATTTGTGAAAATCCAGCAAATATTAGTAAGATGATTCTTTAACTTACTGAATTTGCACCTGCCTTGCTAATACGTTTGTAAATAATTCTCACTTTATTTAAGTGCTTGATTTGACAGAGTGTTTTCTTGTAGGTAGGCCTTTAGTGCCCATTTGTCATACAGTTTCTCCTTCTATAGACAAATTATTTTACTGATTTTTCATGTTATGATTATGAATTCGTTTCGTCGGCCCACTTCTTCTAGGCTAATGGTTGGATATCCCACTAGCCTTTTTCTTGACTAACCTACGTTTCGCCTTAAATTTTCATGTACAAAGATTCAGAATGTAACTGCGAACAATCTTTTTTCTATTTGAAAATAGCAAAACCCTGTATGTTTGTTGTTGACTAAATCAAAAATAAAATTTTGAAAATCATTATTCACTGTAATTTAGCATCAAAAAGTAAAATACTTCAGTGCTGATTCAGAAAGTTTCTCATCTGATAAAAATTAGTATATAATGTACTGCTTTGTATTTTGAAGACTGCAATATTTCTGGTTAAAAGCCTGTATTCATATGTACACTTTATCCACTCAATCTAATTATAGACAAACGTTCATGTAGCTGCAGTGAACCGAGTATTGACCATATTATCTCTCTTGCTAAATTCTCCTGAGCAATCGCTTCCACCAAAGTGAGAACTATGGCTAATTTGTTTTTGCTTGTAGATAATGTACAGTCATTTCCAAAACATATTTTGAAGGTGCATTCGTGACATGCCAAAAAAGAAGAAAGTCAAATCCAGTAAAAAGGGTGGCAAAAGACTGAGAACTTCAAGAAAGAAGAAAGTATAATCTTAATTATTCGTCTATAATTTTTGTTGAAGACAACTTTAGAAGTAAAAATTGAAAAATTTTGTGCGGACGAAGAGAAATACATTGAGTTTTTAAAGCGTTCAAACTTCTGGATAACTGAGAATATAGGACAACTAAAGAGTCTTCTTCACCAAACAGTTCACTACTCAGATACTAATTTCACTTACGATGATTTTAAAGCTGGTTTGTATTCTGGTTTATTGTTAACTATCGTATCACTTAAAAAGCTGTACTGTCATTAAACTGTCCATTCACCAAGCTCGAAATCGATGTTATTACAAGATTACTGGATCAAGACAAAAACGGCTTTATTGAATACGAAGATCTAGCTACCAGTTTAACAAATTTAAGGTAATTAATGACCCAATCAGTTGTTAGCTGTTTTATGCAACTTCTTCAGTGCATTTGGTTAATTTTAACTACCTCAAAATTTCCCAATTGCCACGGAATAAATTGTAAAATCTTTTCATTTGTACAAGAATTTAGCTGTTGATTCACATCTCTAGTCGCCTACTGTTTAATTAATATTCTTTGTTTCTAAATCCGCATTAGTCTGTGGATTTTTATTTTTTGAAATTTCGAGGTACACTTACAGCTTTGGACGCTTCGGTGATACGATGGGCTAACAGGAAATCAGGCCTAGTATAGTATTCTATTTGAAACCTGGCATATTTTTCTGCTTCGTTTAGTTTTCTTTAAGATTTAATTAAATTTGACAAAACAAACCATCTCAAACGCCAACTATTTACCACAAGCAGTACTTTTTATGTCATTTTGTAAAATCACTTGACAAATAAAAACAGTTAAGAATTCTGGAACGTCAAAATGTGTAATCAGTTGATAATATCTTTGGTTTCCAGTATGGGCCATACAAAAACATGTTAGTATCTTGAATGACGTTGGTAGAAAGGAAGAATCAACAGTTATAGACGTGTAGTGACAGGCCTGAAAAATGTTGAAATATGCGTATTAACTCCTTATCATCTTCAAGTTTATAAGCATCGTAATTAATATTCATGAGCTTTCCCTTTATCATATTGTACTTTCACTCTGTTTGTTTTCTCTTCTGTTTTGTACGTTATTTTGAAGTGCAGTACCTCAAAATGATAAGCTTTCCTCCAATTTTCAAATTATTGAAAGTTAACATTGTTAGGTTGAACGAACTCTAGTGGCTAGAAATCCTATTTTTCGTCCAGCTGGCTATATATTTAGATAGGAAAATACCTCTTTACCCACTGATTTTGTTTGTCAACGAAAACAGTTCCTCACAAAAGTACATTCACATGGATATACCACTGGATTAACTTAAATTGTAAGGAAAGCTAAAATCCACCTGATTATCACATGATGACTACCATAGGTTGTGTAAGAGAGTACCGACTATCACATTGCATTTCTTCAGATATAAACGTACAATAGTTTTCAGATTATCAGTGACATAGACGAAAGTTTGTCACCACAAACACACATTAATTCTGTTAGAACTCATGAGCCACTGAATCGCGTCCCAGTAGCTGAATGGTATACGAGCTTGCCTTGCAACCGGAATGTCCTGGGTTCAAACCCCAGTTGGTGCTTACTGCCGACGATTCCCAAAACTAGGATGAAACAGCTGTCTAGTACTCCCTGGTTTTCAATGGTTCTCTAACTGATATCAATCCGTGATCAACTCGTAAAAACATTAATTTAATCATTTTAAACTGACAGAAATTTTCGGATATTTTCACTAATTTTCTCCTAATCACTCTGTGTATTGAGTTACTTTTATCGTACAATGCTTTTGTTTTAAGCACTCTATCTGAATGCACTTTTGTCGTCTTAAAAGAAAACATTAAATATTATAGTATTAGCACTACCACTACCATGTGGTCATTTCTCCTTCTTCGTAATGTCCTGCAAGTGATAATCCCAGGCGTTTTGCAAGGAATAAATTAAAGTTTACATACATTGTATGTATCTAATCTCAACTAATATCATTATTTGTAAAGCATTTCTAGCGAAGCTTTTTTCACAGTTAACCAAGAATTTAATCAACTATGCATATTTTTTTTGTTTTGTGATAAGCATCTTTTTAACCTATCTACTAAAGAATTGCATTAATGCCTTTGTTTATTTCTTTTACTTTGTGTATTGGTTGCTATGGCCAAAGTTGTGTGAACCAAGCAATAAGTTAGTGTCCCATCTATACAGTCACTGCTATAATAAGAATAATGTATTTCTGTTACCAAAACATCTTACTCTGTAGTTAACTTGAATAAATCAAACATTTGACAAAAGTACTTAATATTGAACTAAGGCAGTCAGAACCATATTTGTAAAGCAACTTGTGTTAACTCAATCGAATCAACTTCAGAAATCGTTTGTGAAAACAAGTAGTTGGAAAACGACTAGGTAAACCACTTGACAAACAAACAACCTGCACATATTGAATCATAATTAAGTCACTTTTGAGCAGAAGCGTCACTGGAGATACTTTACTAATATTGGTATCAGTGTTGATTAGATAAATTTTTATTATATTCAAGTGTTGGTTTGCAGGGATTTGATTGGTTACCGGATTTCATCATCGACTGACATCAGTTAGAGAACTAGTGGAGAACTGAGGAGTACTGGACAGCTGTTTCGTTCTAGTTTGGGACTCCTCAGTAATTTGATGGTATTAGATGGTTGGAGGTGATCGGCAGGAAGCCTTGGACCTAGGTTTCGCGCTAGTTGACAGTCGTCAGCAAGGCGTATCTGCAACCTTGAAGGAACTCATGTCCCTTCTGAGATTCGAACCTGCGTCACCCAATGCTGCAGTCAGAGACGTTACCACTGAGCTATTCGGGCTCGCGATTGACCTACTGTAGGACTGTAGTGGATATTTTGATTTGACACTAGTGTGATACGTCTAGTCGTCTGATTGGTGTAGACTGAATTCTATCACTCAGGTTGTAATGTGCCCGAATAGCTCAGTGGTAACGTCTCTGACTGCAACACTGGGTGACGCGGGTTCGAATCTCAGAAGAGACATGAGTTCCTTCAAGGTTGCAGATACGCCTTGCTGACGAGCGCCAACTAGCGCGAAACCTAGGTCCAAGGCTTCCTGCCGATCACCTCCAACCATCTAATACCATCAAATCAATGTGGACCGTGATGGCGAGCTAGCTAGAATGGTGGTCACATTACAACCTGACCGATAGAATTCAGTCTACATCAATCAGAGGACTAGACGCATCACACTAGTTACTAGTGTCAAATCAAAAAACTCCTCAGTAATATACATAGTCTTTAGGTCAACTTGTTTCACTTAGAATTTAATCTTTGAAGAGATCCTGAGATTATGGCTTGCTAAGCATTATTATGAAACCGGATTCAGCAAAATAATAGGGACTATTTGAATCATGGTATGAAAATGGAAATTGTTTGGTGTCCTCCAAGCTTCTTTATTCAGAAGTTAGTTCTGAACATGCAGTCAAACCTCTTGAAAAAATATTCACGATTCACTGCCAGAGATCGAGAAACATCAAACAGTTTGCCTACCTGTTGATATATGGAATTTAAACTGTTATTTTTGTCAATAATAATATTATCAAAACTCATACAACTAAAAGTGCCACTACGGTTATCCTCACAAGAATAACAACTACTACTGCCAGTGAGATAGTCACTATTTCTACACTTAATATCACGTCTGCTACCTTCCAAAGCATTTTCGAAGGTAACATAGAGTAGATCATGTTGGAGGGCTCATGGGAAATCGTGGTGCTAGTTGAAAATGAAATTAGAGGATAAAGTACAATGAAGATGTGCTGCTTGATCTCTAAGTTCCACTCGGAACACAAGGAAGTAATAAACAATAACGGTATCCGTTAAATGAATTTATTTACTATTAAGCTAAGATTTACTAAAGCGATGGGCATTTTCAGCAATAATTTTTAGTTAGTCTTCTAATGCATTTCTTTACACCAAATGTCTAATTCTGCACCTCATTTCAGGTTTGTGTTGCATCTATGTCTTTTTTCAAATCTTCTTGTATGCAAGTATCGTTGGTTAGACATTTTCCAGGGGGTATCTTGATGCAGCACAATACATTTATATCAATATTATAAGCTTATCACCACAGAATAAAGTTCATCATTAGATTGATGCGTTTATACAATCTAATACCGTGAACTTCTAAGCCTGTACACTGGAACAGATGCAGTTTTATTAACCGTTTTGTGTGGATCTGTTAGTCTTTTTATATTCGTGATACGGAATTGAAAATTATTTTAAGCGGTTTTGTATTTATTTAGTGATATATTTTATTTGCTTCACTATTGGACTTTCATATAAGTCTGAAAAAGTGAACTTTTACACTATGGGGTTATTTACTTATTGTTCATTTATCTGAATAAGCTGACTAATTTACATAAATTCTAATGCAAACTAATAGTGCTTGTTGCTTTCTTTATTGATTTTCTTTGTTTTTTAGCCTTAAAGACGGGACTTTGAGAGCATTGGAAATTGAAAAAATACAGAAATCTGAAAGAGGGTTTGTAGATATTAAACGAGTAAATTTTGTAACTGAAATGTATTTTAGGAGGTAGACCGTTTATTATGGGATTAATGGTTATTGATTATTACATTCATATGTAGAGCTTCATTGTGCTTTATACGTTTGCAAAATATTACTGTTATCCGTATAAAGTTTGCCGGGGATTAACTCGTTTCAAAGTAATTATTCTATCCAACCAAGGTCATTTAGAGAACTAGTGGAGAACAAACAAAATTGAATAATTTTTTTTCTCTTACTGTAAAACTCTTAAGAAGTGTGTATTAGATTGCAATTCAGAGAATGCTGGAGTATTTTTCCTGAGAAGAATATCTTCGAGTTTTTCTTTCACACTGAATCGGAAGGGCGTTTTACCAAACTGCGACGAAGTAGCTATCCAGTCCGCTTTAGTTCTAATTTTGGTAATAGCACTACTTAAATTTAAGACTGTAAAAATGGAGTTTTAGAATTGTCTTAAATACGTTCAACTATATTTTAGAAAAGACTATCATTGGGTCACGGTATGATTACTGCTTAATTTAATGACCTATAACCTGTCTCTGTCTTCACATACACTGAGTGATGGCATAATTCATAGGGTCTTAGATTACAAATCAGTGTAAAGTGAACCAAAGGTCCAAATTAGGTCGATGGTAGAGCTGTAGGTAAAACCTCTGGTGAGTCTGAAACCAGAAATAAGTAGCCATCAAGTGCTTCGTGGATTTTAGTAGTTTTCCAAGCAATGTAAGTTCGTGATTCATTCTACCGGTTTTATTGGTACTTACTTACATCTGTGAAATTCTCAGATTTCTGTAATTTTAGTCATGTAACTAAAAAGGCTTCCTTATTCTGAAGATTAGTTACTTAGGTGCTGATAAAATACATTACTTGCCACAAGGAAAAAGTTTCTTTTGGATGCATAAACTATGAATTAGTGTAAGATGCGAAAGCAAGATGCACTTTAGTGCTTTTGCCTTATGAAAGTAGAACAAGTAAAGAAATATTTCCCTTCAGTAACTTAGCTTTTAAGCTGTGCAGACATATTTATATTAAATTACGAAGACAGTTAAAAAACCACTCAGTCGATGAAAATATGGTAAAAGTTAATTAACATGATTGTTAAGGATAAAGATGGTTGAAAGAGATAAAATATAGAAAAGGGAAGAAAATGACACTAAGTGATATAAAGTAAAATTAAGATAACTATGTAGGAAACCAATTCATGCAGAATAAAATTAATTGGATAGAAGATTATCAGACAAAGGAATGGGTATCACAAAAAATTCTTGAATACAGAATTCAGGTTATTTTTCATGTATGTATCTAGGGCTTTATATACACATGAATGATGAGAACTCAGGCATTAAGATTAATTGAATTTAACGCCGTAGACAACTAAAAAATTTAAATCCTGTTCAGTTAAACAACCTGGGTAGGGTTGTCTGCATACAGGTTGTTTGGTTATCTTATGTCAATTAATTTTTACAATATACACATTGACTAGGCATTGCTTTATTGCCACTTACAACCTTTCTGCTTGATGTAAATAAAACTGTAGAGAATGGAAATAAAATTGCTTAACAGAAACACCTATTTGCTGAATAAGTTTTTTCTTTATTAATATATATATATATATATATATATAAATCATGTGATGAATTACTGGAGTAGATCGACTTGTCCTTTAGTAAAGTAATATTAAATTTAATAATTCCCACTGTAACAATAAGGACACAATATTCGGTGAGGAGACTTTTCATGTAATTTATTGTCAAGCTGTACAATATATGTACATATACTACTGCTGGTTAAATCACCTCACAAGATATAGTTTCTTAAGAAGCATGTGTGTACGACTGTACGGCTTGATGACAACACATTAATTGAGAAGAATCTCTTCTCTGAATATGGTGTTCTTAATAATATAGCATTGGGCTATGCAAAATTTAAATTGGTAACAGATAGTGAGTAGGACACAAGTGACACTATTAACCAGAGAACTTTATTGACTTTTTTTTACAAACAGTACTTCATCACCACTTGATTATTTTTAATCCTTTTTATGCTAATCCAAATATATATTTACAGGTGGACTGTCTGCAAATTTCACTGTTTGAACTGTATAAATATATGTGATAGCCCACTACATTTTGAACGATTAGTCCCGCTGAACACTTTTACTGAAGGTTTGATAAGCATTATTCGGTAAGTAATAAAAATAGGTGAAAACAAAAACCTTTTCTTTTTTTTTCAAATAAAATGATATTTATGTGAATGTACTTAAGACAAATTTAGGCGACTGCATGAGATAACTAAACAATCTGCAGACTTCACTAACGTTCCCAGATCATCACTCACTGAGAAATGCAGGTACATCCAGCTGACAAGTCCCAATTAGGACGAAATGCGCATCCTGGATTCCACTGCTAGCCACCATCCACCAGTTGTATACAAATCAAATCTCCAGACATCGTCGAAGCATCTGCACAAGAAGCCGACATGTCAACCTGAGACCGAGCACTTCGGTCCAATCAATCGACGGGAAAATGTAAAATTGAATTAAATAATTAATATGACCCGTTGGACAAGAGGTGGCTGTCGTGGCCCGAGTGCTCTACCGGATAACGCTTTGGCGTTTGAAACTATGGGCACTGGGTTCGAGCCTCGGTGGGAACATCATCACTCACTGAGAAATGCAGGTACATCCAGATGACGAGTCCCAATTAGGACGAAATGTGCATCCTGGATTCCACTGCTAGCCACCATCCACCAATTTTGTTTGATTGCATGGAGGATTTCATCATGAGCTGACATTAGTTGGAGAACCACTGGAAAACCTGGGAGTACTGGACAGCCGTTTTGTTCTAGTTTGGGACTCATCATCAGTACTCAGCCATCGGAGTTCAAGTCACAATGCTAACTCGTAGACCATTCAGCAACTGGGATCCGACTCAATGGGATATGAATTCCAACTTACTTTGTAAACGGAAGGTCTTGAGTCCCGACTCTGGTGAGTGCGTTTTGATGATAGGTCTCAAACTAGAACGAAACAGCTGTCCAGTCCTCCCTGGTTTTCAGTGGTTCTATAACTAATATCAATCCGGGGTACAACTTATGACGAATGCTGTATTGTCGTGAACTTTTTTAAACAAAGCGTTTGACACGAACAATAAACAATGCACTCGTCTAGCTTTATGTTGAGTTTTATGTGAGTTCAAAGTATACTATGAAAAAGAATATTTCAAGAAGCATACATCAGGAAGAACATAAACTGTAAATTACCGAGAAACTTCATGAATAGTGCTTATTTCGTGTCTACAGTTAGGCTGTTTATGAGATTAATTCCCTACTTTCATTGTCAATGTATTCTAAATTTGGATATTTGAATAACAAAACCACTCTTAAGTGTTGTTGCAGCTGAAATAAATAAAAGTACTAGTAAAGCATAAAATGTGGTAAACAGTAAAAGGTAATGCTTATAAATAGTAATATATTTTTTGCAGCAACTTTCAATGAATACTTGATCCATTCAACTGGTGAAAAATTACTCCTACAAAATTTCGGTTCACCAGAACATCTAACCAAGCGATTTGTAGAGTCATATGGATTGCTAACTTAATTGTTTCTAAAACCATAAGTTCTGGTTAGATCCTTGAAAAGTTTTTTTGTTGACATTTTCTTTGTGGCAGAAACACGATAATGGAGTTCATAGAAATTTCCTAATTATCATTTCTTCCAGGACTTTAGTACTCTCGATGTTTTGAAATGTCTTAAAACTCTTAAGCCCTCACATAGTCTTGGCCCTGATGGCATACCTGCATATGTTCTAAAACAATGTGCAGATGCTTTATCCTCTCCTCTAACTAATATCCTAAATGCTTCTTTCTCCGAAAACGTTGTACCTGTTCCATGGAAAGACATTAAAATAGTCCCTGTCCCTAAACCTGGCAATAGCAAGAACGTAAAGTTCAGACCCATTGCCATCACTTCCCCGTTTCTAAAGCTCATGGAAAAACTAGTACTTCTTAAACTTGAACCCTCCCTTAAAAGCTTCGAAGACCCCAAACAATTTGCCTACAGACAGGGTAGGAGTACTTTAGACGCTGCAGCCGTCTTACACAACAGTATTGTCTCATCATTAGACAAAGGTGCCAAATATGTCCGCTGCACGTTTCTTGACTTCACTTCTGCTTTCGACTCTGTACCTAGATGTCTCTTGCTAAATAAGCTCTCCATGACACAAACCGAGTCCTGGGTCACTAACTGGTTGCATTCCTACTTTTCAAACAGAACGCAGTACACCGTATACAAAGGCGAATCCTCCTCTGCTGTGCTCACTGAAGCTGGTGTCCCCCAAGGGGCTGTACTCTCCCCACTTCTCTTTTCATTCTTCCTACATGACCTACCATCTTCAAATGACATTAACTTTGTCAAATATGCTGATGACCTAACTGTATCTTTACCTGTCAAATGTCAAAGTGACTGCTCTAAACTAAATGGCTTCTTATCAGAAATCAGCCAATGGTCCAAGGAAAACGGTCTCACCTTAAACCCCTCCAAATGCCAAACAGTTAATTTCACCTTTAGGCACAAATCTGACCTAAACAAACTGGTTAGGACTCACGAGATGTGCAACATAGATGGCACTGAAATTGAAACCAAGTCGGAAGTTAAATACCTAGGCGTCACTCTATCTTCTGATCTTTCCTGGTCGTCTCATATCTTGACGATTTCCAAGAAAATATTCCGTCTTACCTTCTACATCAAGAAGTTAAGACATTCTGGTGTAACCCAACCCTTACTCCTACAATTTGTTAACTTCCGTATTCTGCCTATTATTCTCTATTGTTCCCCCTTAGTCTTTCCTGGGCTATTGAAGAAAGACTATACCTTATTACGTAGGATGTTAAAGGTTGTCAGCAGGGTAAGCAGTTTGCCACTTAGCCAGCTTGTTAATATTCTGGTGGACAGGCACATGGACTCATGTGAAAAATGGGCAAAATCCATTTTATCTGACTCACAACACCCTCTACATTCACAACTCTCCCCATGTATCTCTTCAGGGAAAACCAGAAGCCTATATAGGAAACTATATGCCCGCACTAGCAAGTACAAAAACTCATCCATACCCTACCTAGCTCGTGTTCTGTGCGATAAAGAAAGCATAAGGCGTGAAACCTTTAACTTATTAAATAGTCAGTAGAACAAATGGATCTCGTCTTTCCAACTCACATCATTTACAGGTACAACGTTTTCTCTCTACCTTTTTTTGTTTTGTGCTGTTTTGTTTCTCTCTTCCTTACAAACTCTACTTAAAACATTCTTGTTCGTTCTTTCACACTCTGTATACCTCGACCATTTTGCTATCGCTTACGCCAGTAAATATGCTAGTAGTATCTACTTTTCTAACACCTTCAAACACTCTGTTTAAATTTTGGCTTTGCTACCGACATGCTAATATGTTGTTGTCAAAACTGACTGAGATAACCTTAATCTATGTAGAACTATATTTATTGTTAATGTACTAACTGGATGCAATATTGTAGTAAAATGCTGAGAATTCCATTCTGTATCACAAGTACTGATTTGGAGTAAAGCTTAACTTATCTATCTTCTTTAAATATATGCTAACACATTCTGGCACTTTCATCCATACCACAATACGTACAATGTTTCCCTAAATTAGAATACTAAATCAAATTAGGAAAACCTGACTAGAGAGACTGTATGTTGATCTTATCTTTTTACATGAATTATAAGCCAGATGCATTCAAACACAAGTTCTGTTATTAACTAGTAAAATTTTCTCTAAACAACACTCAAACTATATGGTAGACTGAAAAACAAGAATAGATAGTTTAGTCTTCATTAATAGCTTCGTAGATGGTCATTATAAACAATACAAAGACATTGTTCCAATGGTTCTCCAACCAATGTTAACTCATGATGAAATCCTGTAACCAATACAAAGACAGGTTTGAAAGGTGACTTCTATCCTTAAAAGAGGTTGATTTAACACCAATGGTCTTTACTTCACTACCTGAGGTATGATCTTGACTCTATAGTTCAAACTAAAGTAAATTATAGGTTCATATAAATGAGGCTTATTTCAGAATTAGGGTAAGTAACGATATTGTCTTAGTTTATTTTTTTATGGTAGATAACGTAGGTCAAACTTCCAAAGTTTTCTCCTAAATTCTTGCTATAAGAAGGTTCCTTTGGCGATTGTGTTAATGTATATCCACATTCCCATTTAGTTGCTGAAGTACTTTAATACTACCTCATGTGGTAAATTTTCTTCCCACTAGTATCTTTTCAAGTCATAAAAAAACAAATTAATAGTATATTCTAAATATGGTGAAATCTCTTGTTTAGTTAGAAAATATGGACATAAAGAAAGCTTTTTGAAAATTCTGACGAAAAAGAATTCAGCAGGAATCTCAAAGTCATATTTTTAGAGTAGACTCTTAATTTGTTTTCATAAAAACATTTCTAACCATTCTTATATTAATTTAATCCCAGTCAGCTAGGACTTCCATTGATTTCTTTTATCCCATGAGTTCCACAGTCATTCTGACCATCAGTCTCAAGATTATTTTTTAAAATTCTCTACAAGATTATCCTGGATTGTGGCTGAATAATGAATGAGCTGAGGAAGTGTTACTGAAGATGATTCCTTCTGTTGGTTGAAGTGTTCTGCCCATACTTGAATTGTCTGTTGACTAATATTACCAATGATCTGTTTTATTTTATCGGGAGTCATAATTACCTTCATTTTATAGCCCATCTGTTTAATGCACACATATTTACTGATTACAGTCTGTTGCCTATTTACAAAGTAACTTTGCTGTTTTTACTCTCACTGAAATGGTCACCTAAGACTCGAATGGAATATATCTTAGCATTTTAATATGCTTGAACGAAACTTCACATATCAAATAAATTTTAGTACCTTCAGTTTGACATTTACTTGGTGGAATGAAGATAATTGGATACAAGAGTATCTGATTAATGGTCACATTATTAAGCCAGATGATATAGCACTGAGCGGATGCGATGAAAACTATCAGCTGAATTCATTATTGTAATATATGGATAACTTGGTAGGGAAATAATTTTACTGCTCTTCTTGATTAGCATAAACAGGGTTGCATCCTATAATGGCTATGATGACGTTTCTGCATAAATAATACACTAAATTCAAGACTGAATTTGTAACAACGTTTATTGATGAATATAAAGCAACTACCTCAAGTTGCAATTCTTTTTTTTAATGTATGCAAATGTGACTAATTTTCTATAATGAGTAAAAAGCACCAATATAGCTAGTTAGCTATCCACTTGAAGTCGTTATGTGACACATATTGCATATCAACGTATAACCATATAAATAAATGATTTTCTAATATACAAAAGAGAGCGAAAATAAAACTAATCACCACTGTTACTTATCATACTTTTGAAGAATATAATAATTGCGTTATGCAGAATGCTAATGAAAAATGTTTCCTGAGTTTCCACTGATGATACT
The DNA here is from genome assembly GCA_944472135.2 of Trichobilharzia regenti. Lineage (NCBI taxonomy): Eukaryota > Metazoa > Platyhelminthes > Trematoda > Strigeidida > Schistosomatidae > Trichobilharzia > Trichobilharzia regenti. Next base: position 86,718,233 of record OX235270.1, on the reverse strand, counting down.
TTCTTGTCTCTACACTTACCTTTCACAGCCAAGAAACATTACTGTGGTTGCCACAAATATCAATCTTTGTAAGTGCCAATGAAGAACCTGATAGTGAATTGCAACCAGAATTCATGTTGTCTGACTATGATATCAAAAGTGGCAGCAAATACGATGCACCAAGTCTAGATCTATTCTACCGATCAACTGGTAGAATATTAAGGAATGATTCATGTGTGAATGAAGTGCACATTATGCCGGAAGAAATACAAGCAGATCCTATTTTATGGTCAAAATTAGTCATTGAAAATATTAAATTTCAAGAGAAATCAACTAAATACAACAAACTCCTTGCTACATTGGATCATGATAAGAATGTTTTTGCATAGATTTTTTATACACAGCTCAAAAATATTTTATCAACAAACAACTATTGTAAATAACAAACAATAGTAGTGCTACTAATGATGATAATGATAATAATGCTTATGGTCACACATTGTTTTCAGAACCTCGTTCTTACACAGTTTCAAAACATGGGCAATGAATATTAAATTCATGATCACTGTGTTATAGAAATTTGAGAAAGAATAACTACTTTGTTGAAAATACTTTGTTTATTATCCGGCAATTGCAAAACATTCAGATAGATAAGAGATTAATTCTTAGAAAGCTTAGTTCCTATTTATTTCCTACCTGAAAGATCTCACAGGCGTGTTATCTCATCCTTTCGCAGGACTGAACATCTCCCTGCTGGCATCTTCTGTCAGTGCACCATTTCGCTGAATCTCATAAATCGACAGTCTCCGTATTTGGTTAACTTGTTATATGCGAAATACCCTCAGTTTGGACAACACGAAGAAACGCTGACTTTCAAAGTTATAACTCTTCATTACAGTATAAATATATTGGTTAAAAAACTAAATGAAATAAAAGATACTTTTAATATAAACACGAAAAGTGTGATCAAAGAAGATTAAATAATCAGTGGTAGTGAAATCAGAATAATATGGTCGTGTCCAGAATAACGTAACGTTGATATACAATTATGAATGATCTTCTTTGCCATATCTCCTAGAAAATAAAATATACAACCAGAATAATTACGGTTATACTGATCTATTCATGAGCTTTGGTTTATCCCTATGTTTTATGATAACATAAGAATATCTAGTGAATGCAGTATATTACACGTTGTCTCTGACAAGTTCAACAACAAGCAATGAGAGAGACTTTTACTAATAATTGACTGAAATTTGATTAAAAACATTTTATGTTATTCAGAATAAAAGTCAATCACAAACTTTCACTTGCAGAAGAGTTAATATGTTTACAGATTTATTACTTAATATACAGAAAACGATTAAAGCAAACATTACCACTATGAATTAGCTTGAATAAGAAACATTAAATTGTAATCCCTGTAAGTCGTATTTTAATTCTTAACTGAAACAAATGAACGCATATTTCAAATTTCTTGCTGACTAGTACAAAAATTAGATCGGTATAATCCTTTTAATTGGGTCCTCAAAACACTTAACACTATGAACACTGTACCATAGTGTACAGCAGTGTTATAGCATCTACATTAGTAACTGCATGAAACACCACTGTTTCAGAACTAGATAACTACATAGGATATGATACGCAAATCGATTTATCTAGAGGGCCTTCATAGTTTCATCATATCTGTTAGGTCAGTGAATTCCAGCTGAAGGAATCGAATCCTAACAGCGGAAAGAAACAAAGTCAAACGTATTATTTAAGCATGTGTTTTCATTTTATTATAGTGTACTCAGCCTATATCATGAGGAAGGACATAACAAATAATTTATTTTGCAAGGTTCTCATCAATGCTTTCTTTACTGAAGTATTATGCTCATACCTTAAGTAAGTAACGACCATATTCACTGAGTGGTTCGACTATGGAGTAGTTATTAACAGTCACCTGGAATAACTTTAGAATGAAATAACCCATGTAAGTGTTCTCACAAGTCTTTTATTAGCTAATCTTGCAGGACTTATAATCATCGATCGTATCAGCAGTCAATGTATTTATAATGTATTTTATAGTGACCGATTTGGCAAATTAAGCCAACTAGAACTAATCTAATTCCTAACTAAAATGCTGACAATCCTACCACACATAGTAAAAAGATTTTTTCAAGAGTGAAAGTCGACTGTAGTAGACCGAATTTATGCAAAAAGTAAATAAATCATTATCGTCTGTATTTCAGAATAATGATTATCCTTGAAACTCTGTGGGGATTATCGTACTCCGGTTCTTTCCTGCACACACTTCTGCTTTAGTTCATTAACCAGTCAAATAACTTTTTCAAAATGTGATTGATGAATTCATTTCCAACCATAGGGGCTAAAGGAAAGTTTATTTTTCAGTTCATCAAAAATGTCTCACAGGTCCCGGTCAGAATAAAGAGTGACGTATCAACAGAATCCCTTTACAGAATGACAAGAGATGATAAGCCTAATTTAATTGATATACTGTGTACGAAAGAGTGGTCATCTAGTTTGATTCATTTATTTCAGAACAAACTGGAGGTCAATCTTCACGATGTATATTTTCCTCCATGGTTGATGTAGGATTAACCGAGTTTTCTCTGCGCACTTTAGAACATTTTCTAAAATAAAGATTACTTCCGAAAAGTGCAACACTCCATCAAATTGTTGTGTTATGCATCGAATCCTATAGAGGATAGAATTCAGCTGGAATATGATAGAGTTTCATCAAAAGTAGTGATATTGAAAAAAAGAATGCACCTGATTCATCCAGCCCCTCATTTTTATTCTCCAGTGCAGAATTTTCACCTTATAATATTACGAAGATTAATTTTCCTATAGCATCTTCAAATATATGAATAATAATAGTGATAAGTAGCAGACATCTATATAATAGCAAGATTTTTTGTATTGTTATGAAATTAACAAAAGGGTTAAGGAAATCTTCAACGTTACACAATTATTAATACACCATTCTCCAAACAATACGCCAATTTTGATTAAATACTAGGTGGTAAGTAACTAGCGTCATGCATCTATTTCATTATTTGGTGCAGACTGAATTCTATCAGTCAAGTTTGTAACGTGCCCATTGTGCTAAGTGGCTATTCGAGCTTGAATAGCTGAGTGGTAACGTCTCCAAGTGTTCCACTAGGGGACACAGGTTCGACGTTGCGGACACGCCTTGCTGACGAGTGCCAACAAGCACAAAAGCTCGGCCCAAGGCTTCCTGCTGAGTGCTTCCAACTATCTAATAATATGCCAATCAAATGAGGTATATCTCAGCATTTTTTACGTATTCGTATAGATTATGTGGTGCGTCGGTGGTATAGCGGTTAGGACGCTCGCCGACCATGCACATGGTCCGGGGTTCAGTCCCCGGCCGACGCACTCCTTTGCCTCGCTGAGCCAGAAATAATTCTGGTAAAGAGGAAGGGTTGGGCATGAGGCTAGTGATCCCATCCTGTAAAATAAACATTGCTACAGAAACGTCAAGCCACTAGCTTGAAGCCCTATATTCCACTGGGGAACGTGAAGGAAAAAAAATACATTATGTGCTGTTTGTCTTCTATGTTGTACAGAATGTAGGTAGTAGAGTCATTAATAGCAGTTGATCTTCGAGTATACTACCATACACTATGATGTCACTTCCTTTGTTTCTTTAAGTTCATAACGGTGGATTAAAAATGCAAAAATTATTTTGGTATGTTGTAAAACATTAATGGATAATATAAACAAAGGAGAAGTGATTCAGTCTACCAACACATGTGTGATGAAAACCTAGTTGTCCAAAAAAAGTCAAGCTGACCAAAGAATTGTCAACGGCTAAAAGAAAGTTTTCCAGCGGAATAGAATAATTAATTACACAAGTGAAACAGTATGTCAGATAACAATCACCCTATTTATTAGTAAAAAGTAATTTAAGTCTGAAGTCATCAGGATCAAAAAGAAGCAAATTTTTTTTCTTTGGTTATTCAGACTGAAATGATAGATAACAGAGTCAATTCTTGCAAATTGGCTTCACTTCAGTGTTTCACCTGTTAACAAACTTCCGTTATGCGATGTCATTCTGGTAGCATTCAACTCTTACTCAACACTTGTACTTCTTTGAAAAGATTTATCGTCTGTTTTAGTTTTCTCTGAGGTATACAAAGTTTGGTCACTTTAATTGCATAGCATGCTATGAATAATTTCGCAAACGTAATTACTTTTGTTATTGTCTAACCTAAAAATAAAATTGGAATGTTGCTTTACCCCGTGGTTAGACTGAATTAATATTCTTTAAATTCCTGCGAGTGTCATTGAGCTGAGATAATGTGGGTCTTTAATGCTTGACCCTGTTCACAGTACAAATATTTTTATTGATCTAGGTAAATAATAGTATTTGTGTTTGTAGTTCTCATTACTACATTTGAGAATTTCTCCGATGAATATTAAATATTATCATGATCTCAGTACATTTGAGAAATTAATTCTATCTAATGGTAATATCAACATAATCTAATTATTTTTAGTTGAATTAATTAAGATGGAATTCGGAATGTGTACATGTTGAGTAACATTATTTGTTGACTAGTAATAACAGAGTAGGGTAGAATATTGTTAGGAGTAGACAGATTAGGGTAAACAACCGATTAGTAAAATCACTGACTACTGACATGAATTATGTAGGGAAGTGTACGTTGCTTAGAGATGGTCATTTAGGTACTAAGAATCGATGATTATAGACCGTCTGGCAGAACCGTAATTGGCCAACATTTATCACTGAAGTCAAAAGCGCTAAGTAATTTCTTTCAACGTTTGGTGTCTGTAGTATTCATTTTACTCATCTCACTTATTTCAAGCCCACTTGTTAGGCGTTTTGGCTAAATATAGATAAAGCTGATAAGTAATAAATTATACAATTGGGGAAATATCTCCGGTTGAAAACATGAATCGCTTAATTGAATTATTTTTCGACTTCACACCTTTTCAAGCAGAATTATTCAACACCTAGTCATCATCGTCAGTCTGACTTATAATTACGCAAAACTGTAGATATTTTCATGTTTATTTATAAAGACTTATTTCATTCCTCTAACTTTTTATTCGAAGTCATCCTTCTACGCCTCCACTAGATTTATCCTTAAGTAATAGTAGAATCTAGGCACCATGGTAGAACATAATTACCCAATGATTAAGTGTATTTGACATAGTGCACACATTAGCTGTCCAACCTACTTATTTATCTCTATTTCCCATCTTCTCAGTCAATAATATCATTAACGGAACTGTCATCTTAGTATTATGAGGATATATAATTCAAACAAAACTATTCACATAATGAAAGAGGACAGAAATTATGGTTTTGAACCATTTAAAATTTATTAGCACGCCATAAAAATGATAATTTCAAGATATTGTGGTGAATTCGGAAAAAACATTTGGCTACACTTGAAGTATTTTGATGTAGCCACTCATTTTATCAGTCCAATTTTATTTGCGAAATCAAGCAAGAAGACAGTCTTGTGGTACTATTAAACTTCCACACTGATAAACCATGACCATCTGTGCATATATATATATATATATATATATATATATATATATATATATATATATATATATATATATTAAACACGCTCTTTTCCTATCACATTAGAAACCGTTGCTAATACCATCTTTCTTACCTTTCTTCTGGGTTGCTAAAACAAATGAAACAGAAAAATATGTATAAAAAGATAACTTTATTGTATTGATTAACAAATATGTAGTCAATATGATAAAACAAGAAACTAATAACTCAGTTAGTCTCGTCAACACAAAACGATATCATATGATACGATATGGTATAAAAAGATGAGAAGAAAAGAATTTTGAGGGAAAGAACTGATGGCCGTGAGTGTGTTTATGTCTTATTGCCCTGTGACTTAAAATTTTACCTCAATAATTTAACAAGAAGTTATGGCAAATATATTTTTTACCATTTTAGAAATTAGTAACCTTAGATTTCTTGAATTAATCAGAATAACAGTTAAAATAGGCGAGAGACAGAATGTCTTACTCATTCTGTTGAAATAATGAACTTAAACATGAAAACTATAGGCAGTTTTACAAGAGAGAGAGGATTGAGCGTTCATCGTTCTAAAATGTGAAGAAAGAAAGCCTAAAATCACGGGATTTATTTCTCATGAGAAGAGAATAAACTATACTGTTCCGAATTGGGAAAAAACTTATCATAATAATAATGCACTGACATGAATAGGTAAAATCTGTTCACATATAGTAATGGTTCTAACTGGTCTGATCAAGAGAAGCTTGGTAAGCATGACGTAGTTGTTTCATAACCTCACCTAGTTTACTAGCCTGTCTGGAGTCCGGAAAAGAGGGAGGCTAGCGACCACTGCTAACGAAATTTCAAGGCAGAGAATAAAACAACTTACGCTTCGTTATAATCGGAAAGACATCAAGCAATATCATTAAAGAAAACTGTTTTGAAGAAATTCGAAACTCTGTGAAGACGACATACTACGAACCTAAAAAGACATCTAAGGTAAGAAAGGAGAGCCTAGGAAAGACATGTCTCTCTTTGAACGCCAGGAAGCTGTTAGAGAAAACGAGGAGGATTTGGCAGAATATGAACTAGTGCAGAGGTGAATAAGAGAGAAGGGGATGTTGAGTTCAATCTACAGCGCACTAAAATAAAGTAGTGCAGACGAGTACAAAAGACAATTCTACGCCATACTGGCAATCGAAGCAGAAAAGATTGCAGAATCCTCAGTGATGTGTTTGAAGCGAAGAGAGAATAAAGAAAAGGCTGCTCAAAGTCACCATCTGATATCTTTCTGATGGTGGTGGACTGTATCATGTGGCAAGATATCACATCTATGCTACAAATCTCAGGACTATTTATTTCTGGCTTCCAAAAGAGATTGAAGTTGGTATGTTTGTCGGACGGATTACTGAGCTAACAGGTTGAACTTGGTGAACCCCCACCAGATAAAACTTCTCATTAGGACTCCCATAATTCCATCCTCCACTATGTACTGCTTTAGACAAAAGTCTGTCCAGGGCTCTCTGATTTATGGAACTTCATGACCAAACTTACTGTGAAAGTGATCATACATCTAAAATCTCAATATTTGGAATCCTATATTGTTTGTACGGTGATTGTGAAGAAACTATGATATGATATCACTCGGTGAAACTTAATTTAAAATTATCAGAAGACTATATATGTGTATCTGTATTTATGTCACTATCATGAAGCTACCGGATAATTAAATGTGTGTAATAAGAGGGGTTGGGATGGTTTTCTTATAAGAATTTAACAATGTCACCAAATAACCTACATTCATAACTCCATTATAGATAAGATTTTATTTTGATAAATCACACAGTGTTTTACAGTAATATTAACTGATGACGTTTCGAGCACAAATTATTGCTCATAATCATATCAAGTCATTCACACAACTTTCTTGCTTCATTTATATACATGAGTAAAAATTGATGATTAGGCATTTGAATAAAATCAATATAAGATGAAGTACATTCAGAAATAATATTACTGTGCGTTGGTGGCACAGTGGTTAGGACTCTCGCCGACCATGCACATGGTCCGAGGTTCGATCCCCTGCCGACGCACACCTGATATCTATGTTCGGCTTGCGAAATTTAGGCTACCGATATCCATGCTGAAAATTCCATAATTGTACCAAAAATACAGTGTGGAATCAAGCTGTAATCAAAAAATAAAAAATACAATCAAATGGGAAATGAGATGTTTTTTATAGTAAAAATAAGTAACTTGTTAGTGTGTGAATTGAATACATTTTAATATTATTTGTCATCCTCTGATTTGACTGGTAATAATATCTTCCATATCTCTGGTAATTCCGTTGAGTCACTTCTATTGCATGTGTTGTGTTGGGCGTAGACTCGATGAAGCAGGATTCAGTACTCAATCTCTCTCTCTCCACCTATCTTTATTATGTTTTAGAATTTTGACTCTGTCCCACCCGATTGTATGGTTATGTGTTAATGCATATAGTGCTATTGCTTAGTTTTTTTCCTAAATTACTTATCTTCGTGGGATCAATCATTCTAACCTTAGCTAAATTCTTATGTTCTGACAATCTCATTACTCCTGATCTACTAGTTTGACTTATGTAATTGACCTCACCGAGTCCTTAAGCTTACAGAGCTTATCTCTTGGTGAGTTTGTAGGTTTGAATGCCGCCCTAATTCCTGCTTCTTTGAGAATCATACGTAGGGCCGCAGATTCCTCCTCCTTACATGAAAAAAATTGTAGATGCCTTGTATTCTTTCTGATCTATGTTATCATTATTAGTGTTTCACCTGTATTTGCTTTTGACCCATTTTGGTATTCCTAATGAATTTTATAGGATAGTTACTTAACACCAATGCCTCTTCTCTGTTTCATTTCATCACTTAGATCTTTTTTGTACTGCTTAGTGCTATCGCTCGGTTTGTTAGCCAGCTTTTACATACAACGGATTAGATGAATTAAAGTCTAAATATCTATTAGAATGCGTTGGCGTTTTATAAACGCAAGTGTGCAGTTATGCCTCACATCTACTGTCTTTAAATTCCAGGACAAAATATATAAACTAACAGACGGTGTAGCAATGGAGTCACTAATATCTCCTATCGTAGCAGATATCTTTATGAACAGTTAGGAAAATATTCCTCTTAATATATTTAATCCTATTCCAAATATATGTTGGAGATATGTGGATGACACTTTCACAGTGTTAAAAACAGAACACATCTCTAGCTTCTTGACGCATATAAACTCAGTAGGAAAAGGAATAAAATTCACATGGAAGTCGGAAAATGAGCAAGGAGAATTAGTTATGTTAGACTGTAAAATAAAATGAACAGGAGAAAGTAAACTGCACACTTGCGTTTATAAAAGCCAACGCATTCTGATAGATATTTAGACTTTAATTCTTGCTATTATACCTCATTGGAAATACAAAACTTATTGGACAATTTCAATACTTATTTCTGTGATGCAATCTCAAAAATTATTGCGACTGATCATCACAATGATGTCTTCAACAAAGAGATTTATTCCGGTATATATTCACTGACAAAATCTATAGTGATACAGATTATGAAATGAAACAGCTGAGAGTCTGTATTAATAAAATCTACCTACCACATATGAAATTTAGTCTCTTTGGTGAATCAATATTTTTTTCTACCAGCTGAAATACCATGAATGCTTCTATATAGTCAGTCGGAAGACGGCAACTAACTAACACACCTCACAGACGACGGAACTAAAGATAAACAGGTCAGTAAATATTCGGCTTTTTCAGGCTGTGTCTACGTATCAGTTACAGTTTCAGCGAAGAATACCTTATATACACAACGAAATGACCAAAAGTGTTTTCATCTTATTTTCTTTTTTTCATCAATAAGGTTTAAATTCATCACTTCGCTGATATAAGTTTAACAGAGGATGTCTCATTTTGAAGAAGGCATGGACAATGTGACAGTATAATTTTCTAGTTCGTTCATTAAACCCTTTACGGTTAAGCACACACTCACTTTAGAACAAAACAGTTAGCTAGTTCTCCCTGGTTTCCCGTGCCCCCCTAACTGTTGTCTTTTCGTGATGAAACCTACTCTACAATCAACCATTCACCCAACTTTTGAGTACTTTTTTTAGTTAGGTCATCTTAAGATTTTTCTGTGGCATACACGGCTTGACATAAACAGTTTAACCATGCTCTGAATGAACATCTCAGTCTCACTGCTCAGCTGTTGAAGGATGTTGACTCCAGATTCTGGTATTATATTTAGTAATCACCTGTTACATAAATTACAAACCAGCTATGTTATTGTGTTAGTTGGATGATAAAAATAATGAAACGTGGGCAAGGGTAATAATGATAATTATGAGTAAAATAAAAGACAATTCAGAGAAGAGAATTTTCTTCATCGACAAAATCATCTTCAAAGGCTGTACAGTCGTATTAACATTCGCCAAAAAATATAGTATGCAAAAATGCACATTTTTAGTAAATATTAATGCTACAGTACAGTTTCTGAAGATGATTTCGTCGATAGAGAGAATTTTCTTCTCTGAATTGTCTTTTATTTTCTTCGTGAATCAATGATATATATATATATATATATATATATATATATATATATATATATATATACGCACCACTTTAATATTGAGAAAAAATATATTGCATTTAGATGGCTAAAAAGACGAAACAGGTCAAAGCTCGGTAGAACAGATTATGCACAGCTAAAAAAATCGATAAGATAAAATCTAAGTGATGTTAAATATTTATTTTTAAATATCTACCATACATTTAAACATTGTTTCCTGTTACTTGCTTATATGTCATGTTCTGACGAGGAATAAATAAAATTAATGCACTGAGTAATGCTAGTTTTTGTATGCGTTTATGTCTTTTTTTTTTACGTCAACTCGCAGACTGTATAGTCGGAATTAAAATATAAATTCAAGGGGTAAAGGAAAGATTGAACTCTGTCTAGAACTACTCGGATACAAGTAAGTAATTCTATTAGCTAGTATTATTCAAAGACTATGGTGTACATTTCAGTTGAACCGCTGTAAACTCTGAAACTAGAACAAAACAAGATTTCGGTAGTGTTATGTAGTGCTGCTGAGTGGTTATTAGTAGTTTTCCCCGTCGCCAAATTGTTATGTACTCGTCGCCAAATTATTCCTATGTACTGGTCGAGAATTTAATAGTCCTGACGCAAGAAAGACGGAAATCAGAAGACCACTAGGTTTGCGATGATACTTCTATTTTCCAAACACAAGGAGAATGCAAAAGTGGTATCACACCAAAGTGGTCACACAAGATTGTGAGAGCGAAATATATATGAATGTTCAGACAAGTGTGTGAACAAATCAATGGACAGTCTTAACATGAATGGCTAATTATAATGAAGTATCGATCCATATATACGTAGCAAAATATAGCAGACATGTCAACAACCACACATATAATATGGATATATGTCACCAAGCAACGGACTGTCAACAAACACTCATATTATATATAATATAAGGGGAATATACATTGTTAAAGGAGACAGGTTCATCAAAGTGAAATGGTCACAGACTAAGAGAGCAACAGAAAGAGAGATCACCATACACATATATATATATATATGTGGATACATATCAGGTAATCTGTACTACTAAATCACATTCACCATCTGCGAATTACACAATTCCTGACGGGAAACCACTTCGATTATGATATGAAAACTCAACGTATTCAGATCATAATATGTGATACCATAAATGGTAATCGAGAAAGTAGGCACAGTTGCAATATGGTATGTACTAATTTATAAAATTATATTTGTAAAATCTCAGCGAGATTGAAATGATTAATCCCAACGCGTAGAACTGGAACACTGTTATAGTTTTATATTAGATAATTTCTCTTTCCATACGGATATTTAGAACATTGAGTTAAAAAAGAAGAGCAAAAAGGGGAACAATATAATGCAAGTTAGAAAATTGTGTAAACACACTGATACGATTGTGAGCAATAAAATGTGTTCAAAAAGTACCGCAATTACGGATGCATTATGGCATATAAATGTTTCTATAACGTGAAATTAACCGCATCAACACTAGTTTTATGAAGACAATGAAAACAAAGAAAAATATCTCAGCTTATTCTGTGACTTATTTAAATTACCGCCCATAAAAGAGTCAACCACTGTTAATCTTGATAATAAACTGGCGAACAGTTTATGAGATGTGCATGGATAAATTTAACCTGTGTCACAAACGAAGCCTTAGTTTCATGTATGCTAGTAGCACCCTCAAAATTCTCTCTCACCTATCAGTAATTAAGTACATAAACACACTTACAAAGCTAAGGGCTATTAAAAGTAGATAACTCAGTATTCGTTTGTTTAACGGCTGGAAAGGAACCAATAAGAGAAGAGAAAGAATCTATTGATCAGGCATGCACAAATAACTAGTCCAAGGTCATTCACAAAATTAAGAGAATATAGTGAACAAAGTTGAGAAGCTAACTAAAGTGAAGACCTAAATTTATTTGAATATTACTTTAAATAACGTATTACAGTATTTATTTCTACTCTTTCATCAGCAAAAAAAAGAACATATTGTTCACTTAGTGATTTCTGTTTATTCAAAGTTGATATCAGATACTGAAAGGAGTAAATGTCAAGTTCAGCAGACTGAGACTACAATGAATGTTTTTACACTATAGCCAGAAGAAGGTTAACTTCTTTTAAGCATAGCTTAGTACATTGGGATACTGAAGTAAGAGCGATATCTATACTCGACTAAAGTTCAAGCACCACCAGTCTCTCCAAGCCATTCTACCATTTAATATTAATCGTAGTAACCATTAAGTTATACCATGTCATTAACTACTTACCAACAAATATTCCAACTTCCAGTTTGATTTTGTTCATCAACTGTCTCAACTATGCTTCTATTTGTACCTCACATTGGTTATCGCACAAAAGCATTCATCGACTTACCACTAACTGCTCCTGCGGAGCTACTTAAAGAAGCCATACTTACAGGGCCTCATCCATGAGCGCACATGAACATATACCTTTATAGTTCCAGGGGGAAGCAAATGTGTAAATTCTGAGGTCCTAACCCACTTGGTAGATACTGCCCATTCAATATAACCACAGCAGGCATTCTCGGTTATCTATCACGTTCCTAGTAATCTGTCTAGAGGATTTCGACTGCGTTTTCTATCAGTAGCTAAAGTGGTAGCAATCAATACCACAAGACTTGATCTCTATATAGAAAAGAAGTAGTTCCGACCTCTTTCGCCTATAGTAAGGCAAACAAACCCTCCATAAACATTGACACTTTAAATCCCTATCCCCCATCATCTCTTATTTTCCTCTTAGCTTCATTGACAAACGCTTATCTCAGACCTATTACTACTTCATCATTTCTATTACCCCAGATTCACGTAAAGTTTTTCGCCTGATAATCGTTCACTAGAACTACTTTTATACCGTCGTTATTGTTCTACCATAATTATGGTTATTAGTCATCTTTGAAGGTTACGTCTACCCTATCCTATTTGCTGCTTTATTTCTCTACAGTATCCATATCGTTTCTCACAACACTGACCATATATTATTGAACTATTTAATCTTATTTTATCTTATGTGCTTATTGACCATAATTTAAATGAAAGTCGAAACTAAGTGACTTTTGTGCGTTGACGTTTGTGTAGCAGTTTGATTGGAAGCAAAAATAAGAATGGGGATGTGGAATTTACGTACAATGTATGAAGCTGTTATAACTGTGGGGAATTGAATGATAGACGTTTTCACCTTATTCTGTCTGCGCCTGAACTAATCTGTCTATCTGCTCGTCGTACCTTCCGACTTGGTAAAGCACGCAAATATCAAAAGACAAAGGCTGGACTGTGACTGTGTATTGAGGTGCAACAACGATAAAGAAAGTCATGGTATTTATACATTTTACAACAATATGGACAGCTAACAGCATTTGAAATAATTGACCTTAATAGCCAATAACAAAGTGTGTGAGAAATGATAATATGCCATATGTGCGACATTGAAAGTCAGTAACAAAATGTGTGGGAATGATAATATACCATATATACAAAATTAGCAGTCACTACCAAAATGCGTGAGAATGATAATATACAAAATTAGCAGTCAATACCAAAATGTGTGAGAATGATAACATACCATATATGCAAGTTTAAACAGTCAATACCAAAATATGTGGGATCCTATCAGAAGCCTACTGGAAAGGCTGCCAGGCAGCCGAAGAAATGAGAAGATAGGGTATAGAAGTGCTCGGAATCTGCAAGAGCAGATGGAATGGATGTGGGCCATCGAAATTACCAACTGGTGAGCCATTAATCTACTCCGGTCACCCAGATGACAACGACGAGCACACTGATGCATTGAGTGGCTGTGATCACGTCACCAGTGGCAGCCAAAGACCTAATGCATTGGGAACCAATTTCATCCAGCATAATGACAGCAAGATTTAACTCAAAAGGAACGAAGGTGACAGTTATCCAACGCCACGCACAGTGCTACAAACAACGCGGAACAAGTAAAAAGGAGGATTTTTACAGACAACTACAAACAGTAATGGACAACATCCCGAATGGTGACATCAGAATCCTTATGGGCGGTATGGATGCAAGCCTAACTGTGAGCAGATAATACAGGAAGAGAACTCATCCTGGGTCGAGAGGCTCTGGGCGAAATGGACGAGAACGGAGAACTCTCTGCAGACTTCTGTGCCTTCAGTGAATTGGTTACTGGAGATAGTGTGTACAAACAGAAGGATATACACAAAGCAACACGGATTTCTTTGATGGACACACCCCAAACCAGACAGACTTGATCTCAATGATGCTCAAGGAAGTGGAGATGCAGCCTCCTGAACACAAAATCGAGAATGGGAGTAGATGTTGGTTCAGACCACTATCTAACTCAAGCTACCTCCAAGGTCAAGTTGACTGCCTTCAAAGCAGCCAGAAGCAGACAACGATTCATGGATAACATCCAGAAACTGAAGGATAAAACTGCAAAGAACGTTTTCACTGCAGACACCATAGAAAAGTTGGAGGTACTACGTGGTATCACTGGGGAAACATATGAGGAAGAACACGGAGACTCTCTGAAGGTGGTGTTCAAGGAAGAGTGTACGTAATTTTAGGGACGAGTAAGAGGAAAGACTGGGAATGACCATATGGCCACCTAGGAGCTAAGGGAAGAGAGTAGGGTGGTGAAAGAGATAATGATTCAATGCGAAGATGGACGACAGAAGGAGAAGCTAAGTTCGATGTACACTTCACCGAATATATAAGTGAAGAAGAGTGCTATGAAAGATATAAGACGTTTCTGTAACTGTCTGGAAACTGGAAAGAAGTAGCTTGCAGGCAAAGGAGATCACAGAACATTATGTCAGATAACCAGGTCTCTATCCGGAAAGAGATCAAACCAGATGGTGAAACCAACAAAAGATGTTCAAAGGAACCTGATTACCAAGGAGGAGAAACAAACAAAACAATGGACTGGTCATTTCAAAGGACTCTTAAATCGGCTATCACGTACAACTCTCCCAGTAATATCACCACCATCAACAGCACGCAAAGAATTATCTATCGGTGGACACCAATTCTCCAACCAGAGCAGAAATCTTGAGTGCGATCAAGCTACTGAAGTCCAGGAAGGTGACAGGGTCAGATGGAACTCCCCTTCAATCTGAAGCACTGAAAACGGATGAAGAGACTGCGCAGATGTGGTCACGCCAGTGTTTGGAAGGAAAGAACGGTCCCTACGGATCTTAAGAAAGGCTGACTAGCTTGTCAAACTGCCAAGAAGAGTGAACTAGTTAGGCCTTTGCAAGAAGTGGCGTGGAGTAATGCTCTTGTCCACGCCAAGTAGAATATTAAGTTGAGTCATCCTGGAGAGAATAAAAGATGCAATGAGTCGTCGGTGCGAGGGTGATATGGAGCAGGTTGTGACAGGAGGAGGTGAATGATTATGGGCAATCTTGGATGCAGCTGAAGAGGACAGCAGAAAATAGAACAAAGTGAAGATGTGTTGCTGAAGCCTTATATTCCAATCAGAATCCAAGGGAATAATAATAAATGACTATTATTTCATCTTTTACTTGTTCCAGAATAAACTCTCTAATATAATTCTAATTTGTCTCTACTGACTACCATATACTAAAATTGATGGATATACAGCTGTCTAGCCTAAACAAGAACTTGTAGAAACAACTGTTCATTTTCGTTATTCTAGCTTTCTTGAAAGATTTATTCTCATCTGTTTAAAGAGCCTAGAATTATATCTTATGGTGCCAGTTTGAGTTAAGGACTATATTTTACTCATTATCCTAACTTTGAATGACTTTATCTTATACACCTTACAGTTTTGTACTGTTAAAGCATTTTACATACACCCGCACGTTGAACAGAAACTAGGGAATAAGTGTTATTTAGACTCAGGAAAATGCAGTGATCTTTAGATAATAAGATGTCATCACATCATGTCATCATCTGGACTGAAATGTCGTTTAAAAATCAGTCTACTTACAGCAACTATGAAATGATACCAATGTGAGGAATATTTTAAAGTGGACGATTTAGATTATGCAAGCATTTTTATGATAGCATTAAATGATTGTCAGTACTCATATTACTTTACTGCTGGAAAAATTGATAACTAACACTAGATGAACATTAGTAAACCTCTTCAGAATCGCTCCTTTTTCTGTTTTAATCGTCTTCCATTTCTGTATTTAACAAACCAATAGCAATTTTTATTGAACTAGAGTAATTTTATAATGGCTAAATAGTCAGTAGGCTCACCGTGTAACCTGAAGTTCCAACGCGCGATCTCCGATAGTGTCTTGAGTAGGTACAACTGATGAGTCCCGGACTAAGACGAAATAGCTGTCTAATACTCCTTGTTTTTATGCCTGGCCTAGTTTGCTAGCCTGTCCTAAGTCTAGAAAAGGACGAATGTTGTCCATTGGAGTGGCAACCCAACTATTCGTTACTGCAGCTTCAAAACAAGGAGAAAATGAACCTATTCTCTTTGGAATGAGGAAGACAGTAAGCATCCTCACCGAGGAACCTGTGCGAAGTAATACTGGGACTTTCTAACAGGCTGCGCGGAAAGGAACTTGTATTGGCATCTTCAGCGAGAAGAAGAGGCAAAACAAAAAATGGTTCACTACGGCCACCGGAAAGGTGATGGAGGAAAGAAGGTTGACGAAGCGGAAGATAACTGTAATAATTAGAATTTCTATGATGTTATTAATTAATAAAGTATATCTGCGAGTCTGATTGTTGTAGTTGACTTTTCTTCGATTTTAAAATTCAAGGCTAATTACGTTTTTCCACACCGTTGTAAAATGTTAGCAGTGTACACTAAAACGCCTTTCTTCAAACCAAACGTAGAAAGAAAAGGCTTATTATCTGTAGCCATGGGAAAATGGTAACAGTGAATCATTTTGTGAGACTTTTTGATTACAAAAATGAGTGCTAAAACTTTATCTTTTGGGGAGCTAACTGGACCTTTTCAAGAGTTTTCTTAGGTTTTAGACTCTTGTCTATGATTCTGAGTGAAGGGAAACCCTTTTCCGTCAAGGTCTTTTGGAGATTTTGAAATTCTTCGTTAGTTGACTCCTCAGTGTATATTTTCGGGATCCTTGAGGAAAGAGAGTACATATTATTTTTCTCTTTCTGCTTAGAGGAACACAACTTTCAAAGTTTATAAACTGTCCGTTCTATGTAGGCTTTTTGTAGATGGATCTTTTCAGTGAGTTTTCAGCATTCCTTTACAGATGGACGATGATAAAATGAAACATCGAGTCAGATTCAAATTCCAGGATGCAGTCAATGTTTTGGTAGGCGTTGCTGACGGTTTGGAGTAGATTTTTTAGATCCAGATTCTCACTACAAATAATGAAAGTATCATCAATGCGTCCCTTGTAGACATGAGGCTTCTCGATAGTTGATGATAAGAAATTATTTTCTAGACTAGCCATAAAGCATTCGATCAAGTGGGGTCCTGGAGGAGAACCCATCGCTACTCCGTCTATTTTCCCGTATATTTCCTTCTTGAAGGTGCATCATAGTAACAGCTCTTTTAGATAATGGATTTGTGTACCGATATCGATCCTATTGGATTGGATGAAGTCACAAAGGAAGCGTATGGTTTCTGTCAGTAGGACGTCCGTGAAGAAAGAGACTACAACCAGGGAGGCCATTTTCTTATCTTCCAAGTTGACATTCTTAGTTGAATCAACAAAATTGAATGTGTCACCGAGATTGTGTTTCGGAAGCTTTCCTTTCACCGGCCCGAGGATCTCCACTAGCTACTGTGCGATTAAGTGATATGGGAAACCTATGTTATCTAGTGCTGGGTGGAGGGGGATGTCTTGTTTGTGTACCTTAGGTAAGCTGTACATGCGCGACGTTGTAGAACGAGATGGACGAAGCTGTTCGCATAGTTTCGTGATAATAGATTCGTCTTTCATTTTCCCAAATGTCTTTTGCATCTGGAGCTCCGTCTGTTCATTAGGATCATTCTGGGGAGACTATTTTTGAAATTTCTTATCATCAGACAGTATCAGCAAGTGTTTACTTAGTCTGATTTGTTCAGAAAGACAGTTCCAGAACCTTTGTCTGGCAGTGTCATGATCAAGTTTTCATTATCCTTCAATCCTTTCAGTCGCTTTCAATGTCCTGTGGAGCTTATATTAAAATAAAGATACTGCAATTACTAATCGCAATAAGAAATCATAATATTGTAATGACCTTCGTTGGTCTGGGAAATTATTATGTTGTCTAGATCCGCACAATGACTACTTTTTATCAGAGATATACCTCTAACTATCCTTAATACATTCAAGGGGAATCTTCATCGAATTGGAAACCAAAATGAAAAATATCCAACAGATCCAGACGACGTAATATATCTTTGGGAGTAGAATCAGGCCGGATAATATCCTGCATATATACTACGACATCAATAAGATCCCCTACTACAGTATCCACCATCTGTTGGAAAAATGTTGGTGCATGTTTCATTCAGATTGCAACTAACTGCAACAACTTCATTTTAGTTTAGCAATATCATTCCTGCTGTTTCATTAATTATAGCTGATCGACCTGTTATCAAAGAAATGGTTTAAGTACTGTAATAGTTATTCTGAAAAGAATCTAAATATCCGAGTAAGTGGATAAAGTCCAGTCTGTTCCCTTAATATCAATAATGTAGGACAGTGGTCACTAATTTCTTGCCATGTGTTGACATTGAGCAGCCTTTATAAATTCTTAATCTTGAGTAAAGTATATCCCCTGCAGTGAAATATAATCAAATAGAATAAAGAAACTAAGTCTATAATACGTCTGAATACACTTCTTATGGAAGGTGCATATATATATATATATATATATATATATAGCGGTTTATCACTTGAAAAGATACCTTGATTTCCGTGTCTTGCCTACTGCTGTTACAACATTAGCGTGCACTAAGTTTCAAACAACTTACTTCGTCTTTATTATAAACCAATATCCTAGGATGGTAGGTTGGTGGGTCAGTGGTTGAACACTTGCCAACCACGCACGTAGTCTGTGGTTCGATTCCCGCTCGATACACTTCTAAAACACACTTGGCCAGCAGTAAAACCGGTAAAGAAGGAGGGTTGAGTGTGAGGTTAACAACCCCACTCCGTAAAAGAACAACATCGGTACTGTATCTTCAAAGCTTGAGGTTTTATGATCTACTGGGATCGCGGAGGGATAAAATAATATCTTTAGATAACCTAACGTTATAATTAAAGTGATAACATTCGGTAATTTGAATTTAACAGACTGTCCGACTATCCAGGATGAAATCAATAAAAGATATTATATACTGACACAACCATTAATTAGTTACAGTCAATTTTATTCACATAAAACGAATCTCGGAGATAATTCACACAAGTTACTGGTCATTATTATCTCTTCCTACAACAATACATGAGAAATTCATTATAACTTTATCATTCTAGCAGTTTACGCTTTTAATCACACAGTTTACTTTTATTTCCGCTAATAAGAATTTACCATTCTACGTACCTCAACATTAAGGGCTGTAGAGTTGTCTTACAAATAAGTCGCACTCATTTTTACTAGCTTTTTAAGGTCACTTTTCAAAACTAGCTCTAATGTTTCTGCCGTTTGTAATAACAACATAGTGTTGTGTGTGCACATATGACAACTGTTGTAATAAATCGAAGTCACTTTGATAGAAAACTGAATAAGAAGCATAGTTCAGTGTGTAAGCGGCTTATTATTGAGACTAAATGTCTACCTAGATAACGGATAGACCATTAATAACTTTTAAATAAATAAATGAATTGAACTGAAACATTGGAACGAAGTGTGTTTCTAGGTTTAAAAGGTGGTCTTAGAATTTCGTATTGCTAAAATCTACAGTATTTACTATTGATGTTTTTCAGTTGAGTTTAAAATTAACTACTAATAGAATTTTAGGTCCTACATTTTTATCTGTCACATATGACATATATGCCAGTTGAGAAATCAGTGAAAATACGTATTGCGCACTCTTTTCGAAAATCCCGCTGTTGTTGCTATTGTTGTCATTGCAGTCATTATCGTCAATATTAACACGCAGAAAGAATCTGTATCGTCGTGTCAGTTATTATTCAGGTCCTACTTTAAAACACAATTGATAATTTGGGGATACAAATTTAAATGGTGAAAATTCGTATATTTCTACTCCTTGGGAAGTATATCTAAACATTCTTAAACTAATTATTCAGATACCTCATAGGTTGAGCATTATTTAACTGATAAAATTTAACATTAACTGACATTACTGTCACCTATATTTTTCCACAGCCGAATGGTTGTCGATATAGGCTGACAAGCACATCATATGTCTTTTTAATAAAGTCTAAAATATATCATTTCTAAGATAAAGTAGAAGGAATTAACTTCGCCTGTCATTTCCTAGACTAAAATTGGCAACACTTAGCATGATTATACACTTCTCATTCTGTATTAGCTTAGAGTTTTAAGACTTACTCATGAAATTAGTCCAGTATCTTACTCAAAGCATACCTACACCATCTTAGGGAAGAAGTGTTTAAATCGAAGTTAGTACTGAAGGTGTTGTCTAGAAAGACAAAGTAAGTCTAACAATTGAACCAACCAGCTTAGTGAATAAAACAACACCGAAAATACAGAGACTATAATTCTTTTCCAGATCTACTACTCTTAGCATTTCATATCTTATTTTGTAATAACTGAATACGTTATCAATACAAAAACTTTTAAAACATAAGCGGACACGAGAAGCTCATTCCAATACTTCAACAAGAACTGCCGCAGTCAAAACAAACATAACTGGAATCTGCATGTTTTAAATGGGTGTGTTAGAATAAAAGTAGTCTATTAGTGCTTGCTCACCAGAGTGAAGCTGTGCATACACTGGACGGTGGTTTTTCTCTTTCAGGACTTAGCTCATTGGTGGTGTTCCCTATTTGACTTAATTAATGTGTGAATTCTAAATTTAGAAGAAAGTTTAACCAGCAGATTCACCAAAAGAGAAATTGATAGATATGAAAATGTTAGTGTGACAGATACTTACTACCTCCTCACAAAAATGCAAATAATTAACAAAAACCTAGTTCTCAAAGTTTCTATGCTGTATTATTAGACGATAATGAACAAGAGATGTAAACAAATCAACGAATTGTTAAGCCATGGCTAAGTGAATAACTTAAATTTAGAGTCAGCGAAACAACATATATTCATCAATGAGAGCCACAGACGTTTGACCAGTAAAGTCTATTAATCAGTCGAGAACAGGCTACGTATTTCAGAAATACATAGATCTTGTTGGGAAGTATTTTGTCGGAAGAGTAAAGGTAGTATACTGAAACCATAAGTAACGGTTAAATGGATAAACTAATAACAAGAAGTGAGAATATTATTAGACTGATGTATAAATAATTAACAGAACAGACTGGAAACTAAAAAGGATCAAACGGCAAAATTAAGTATGGTATGACAACATCTTGTTACAGATTCTGAGTTACGGGTAAAGGACGAATGACACAGTTATTCTATACTATACTGCAATCACTGTTACCAGCTTTTGCTTCAGGCATTAACTATTACTTTGTTATATATTCAGTTGTTTATTAATTCGAATTTACTTACCCAAGACAGATTTTCCATATACTAGGCTATATGAGCTATACTTATTATGGAAGGGCTGATGACACTAACCAGTTGCCTGATTCGCAGTAGGTATAATGGTATTCGAACCAAGGACCCACTAGCTGCCAATCTGCCGTAAATAAAAGAAATGTTCCTGAGACAATAGCTTAAAGTACTAAGGTGTCTTACATGAAATTCATATCACTTTAAAGTGTTCCAAGTATTTTAGGCCGAAGTTAGTTATTGACAGTCTGTCAACTTTCATGTCCCTTTAGTAAATATTTACTTATTTTTATGTGACTACAGATTTTCCCGATCTATTCAATGGGTTTAGCTCCTAATCTAGTTGCTGTAGCTGTATTACATTGCTGTTGTCCTGAATATGATGATGATAGTGATGGTACTCTCTTCTATTTTATATGGAGGGTGAATATACATGAAATGTACGTCTATTTTGGAGTAGCAGAAAATAAAAGTTATATTACTCCTGCGGTAAATGACATTTTTTTTGAGTTGATCTGAATTATCTAATTTCCTTAAAACTATGTGTTATATTGAAATAAGCTCCCAGTTGTGTATGAATAGAAAATATGGATCACTAGTGAAATTCAATGGAGATTTTAGTCTTTTGCGGACAAATCATAAACTTGCTTATTTAAGCTATTCATTTTCGTAAAAAGTTTTATAGACGTAGCATTAGTTACACCGTTTTGTGATTCTATTGGCCAATTATGAATATCCAACCAAACTCCGTCTTTGCACTGACCAATCATCATTCCACGATTCTCGTTTTCGTTTCCTAGGTGGCTTAATAGACGAACTGCATGTATTTTTATTATTATGGCATGGTGGTTAGACGTTTACACTGCATGAGGTATACGTTGCCTCAGTTCTTCCTCTTAGTTGTTTTTCTAATTTACGGCGAAATTCTACAGCCATATATTTCACTAAAAGAATGGAAAATACCTGAAATCAAGTTAGACCGAATTACATCTTTTGAAATGTTTCAGGCCAAGTGAAGATGAAGTGAGACTACTGCTCGTGGCTGACTCTCATGTTGAAGGATACCACTCAAAATTATACCTTATAAATGAGATATTACAAACTGACAGTGACGAGTAGGTTAATAGTTATCTGAGATATTCCAGTTATCTTCGTTTCTATTTCTTAAAAGCTGTGCAGTTTACTAATCCGGATGGTGTTATTTTTCTTGGAGATCTTCTTGATGCAGGGGATACTTCAGCTGATTCAGATTTCTTACCCTCCATGTCACGCTTCCGTGAGATATTTCTTCCCGAGAAGGATTTATTTGTATGTGAATTTGTTTTGAATAAATTACTTCACAGACTTTTCTAGTACCTGGAGACAATGATGTCGGTGGCGAAGGTGTTTCTGTGACAGATGCAAGATTGAGTCGTTTCTACGGTAGCTTTCCTGCCAAATCTACGCAACATAAGTGTAAATTCGTCAACTTTTATTCAGTGAGCATAAATTTGTTTTTAATATACTTGTTTAAGGATAATATGTCTTCTGGAACGAACGTTGATATCCAAAGTGAAAAATCCCCCGATGAAATCAATGTGTTCATAAGTCATTTTCCAGTAGCCACTCAATATCATACTTGGTTTCCTATTAAGCTGCTTCAGTCCAATGCTTCTCTGTGTATTCACGGGCATCTTCATAGAGTGAGTTGTAATATTTACTGTATAGTTGAACTGTGTATCATTATTATTTCAGTGTGTACTAGCCATAAATATTATATCATATTGATGATGGACTTCGTATAATAATATCTTGTATTTTATCAGTTACCTGTAGTCCATCTACCTAAACTTAGGGAATGAGAACTATACATGTTGCAAGACGGTTGATTCAGTTCTTTACATAATTTTTCCACTCAATCCGCTAACTCAAATACAACAAGCTCGACAAAAATCAGGCTGCCTGAACTGAACCAGTTCGAATGCACCGTTGACCTGCCTTTCTCTAAAGTAACAAAGAATGAAATTTCGCCTCAAGTTGACTTTAATCTACGGGGAGATCACTGTTTATAAATGTCAGTAGCATAAAATAACTAATAATCGCCACTATCTATGTTGTAAAACATTTTTTTTGCCTTATGATACCATACTTAAAAATTAAATGTTTTCTTTCAACAATTAGAGTCAAGTCATTCACTGGAAGAACTCTAAAGGATCAGAAAATTCAGAAGCAAGCATTTCATGGCTACAAGCTGCTAACTTCATTAGAACACCTAGAGAACCATTACACTTCAAATTAACTGACAGTGTACATTATGTGAAGTTCAGCAGTGAGCCAACGTTTGTCGAAACTTTAAAGGCATATGGTGAACTGATTTCCATTGGTGTACCATCATGTACATATCGTTCAGGTTTCCCTCATTTAAATGGTATTGGTTTACTACAAATATACAGGAATAAATCTGTTACATACTCTGTATTGCCATTATATAACCGGTATTACACATTATTTTTCTATGCCTTATTGACTACAACACTCTTAGGACTACAATTTATTTCATATAGCGTTGTTCTTTTATTCAAGTTAAGATTTAGGCGAAATATTTTCATCATGACAGCGTCTACTCTACTTCTATTCATTATCTATTTTGAATGCGATTATTTCATTAATGTTGGAAAATTATTTTAAGATATTTATTTCATTTCAATGAAACAAAACTAGCTAAACTATTGCATTATACATACTTGTTATTTATATGAATTTCTATCTCTTGGTATTATTCTTACACTCAGGTTTCCTATTTGTATCACTATGTACTAATTTTGAACTATGTGTTGCTTACATCTACTCTGTCTTTTCCAGGTTTGCCTTCAATGAAAAAAAAAATGAGTAGACTATCATTTCTAATTTTTGCATTTCTTTTCCTATAAAATGGGGGTTAGTTAGTGTTTACCTCCGTTTAATCATATCTAGTTCAGTATTCCTCTTTGTGAACACATGATTTTCTAGTTTTATACTCTTATTAAAGGAAAATTGTATTTATCATAGCATTAATAATATAATTTTTTACCAGTTTGATCGATCAACTGAGTAAGATTATTGGTGTTTCGTTTTTATACTGTAAATACATAGATAGTGTGTAACAGCATGGAAATTTATATATTTTTCAAGAAGTCAAATACATCAAAATGCATAAAACTTCAAGTCTCAAAAGACATAACTTACACATGTGCTTTGTTCGCGAAACAGGCATTATTTAATATTTGGATTGCTAATATGTAATCACGTAAATATTACCATAGTGGATCAGTGTAACGAAGGTAACTTAACTGATCAAGTAGCCATTACCTTAGTAAATTTTAGTAACGGTCCTGTGACTACTGTTTCGGTAGCAACCTTATGAGTCGTATCTACGTGACTTGAATATACATATTCTCCCATCCCCACCTAAGAAGTGTAAGTACTCCTTCCTATGTGTAAATATAAATTAGAAAACATTGTTGAATATGTGCTAGTCATTTATTACCTGCTAAAGATACTGGAGAGTCTTGTGTCCAGCTATCGTGTGGTGATAGTTTTCCCATTACCTGACCCATACATGTACACTATCCTTCCGTAAATACATTACTGGGTAATAAAAACAGGTGAAATCTCGCATGTCTCTTTTACGCTAACTACTGCATGGAACTGATTCGTGTGCAGTTAAATTTAAATTCTACTAACTTCTATAGATGGACATTTAATTATAAATCCACACACCACTTATTCTAATCAAATAAAATAGTTTAGAAGATGAAACCACAAAGCACTATGGATTTTATATACATATTCCAAAAGAATAATTCATTGAAAGTCGTATTCATTTACATCAAACGACAGACTAAGAGTAATTTGACCTTTGACCCGAACATAACTGGTAACAATAAAATAATTTTTTTAAATGCATATAAATAACAATTTGAGCTCCATAGCATTGATCCATTTTATTTTGTCAACACATATATTGACTGCTTAAAACCTAGAATAACTTAATTCATTGGCAAAAATTAAAATAGTTGATCAATGATTAGAATGGTCTAGAATAGTTATAACGTAGTGAAAAATTATGATGATATTTCAGTCCAATAACTACAACGTGTCATCTTCACTTGATGGAATAAAGTGCTAATCAATGCTTTCCTAATGTTTATTAGGCAAAAGTAGTGAAATTAAGGTAGTTATAATTCCACCCTCAGTTTCGGTGTACAGAACATTGAGACAGCATGCGTGTAATGTGTTCGCTGTGAAAACATGTATCCATTGAAATGAACTTTCATTTCATAATTTTAAAATATGTTTTTTGTTTACTTTATGCACTCAAAATTTTCAGGCCATTGTTTAAAAATTGCATTTCGCAGAGTTACTGATACCTTTCTACCGTTCTTCTGATATATACATATATTTATATTACTCTTTATATAGAAATTAGGTTTACCACTACTGGATTTGATTTTACAAAAGTACAATCAACTTGCATAACAGCAACTATGACTAAGATGTTCCATAGTATATTATCTTAACTTAATGCAACTCGCACGAGAACTGTGAACTATAGTAAGTAGTTATTAGAATTCCTTTCATTGGGATACCTACTTCCCTATCTCTGAAATCTTCTTGTAAGTTAAGAAAAGCGATAAAATTATAAATAAATTGTATATTGAACACGAATGATTCTTTAAACAGTAATTAGTGAAGTACATTTATTCTGGATAATGAATGGACCCTACTGATTAAGTTCACAATGTGAATATTGAATGAACCATAATTTTGATGTGGTTTTGTTCTCTGAGCTGGATGGTTAGTTTGCGAAGCTTTCATCACCTTACTGGGTGACATCTTCAGCGCATACTTCAATTGAATTATGCGCTGAAGATGTCACCCAGTAAGGTGATGAAAGCTTCGCAAACTAACCATCCAGCTCAGAGAACAAAACCACATCAAAATCATCCACCTGAGCTACAAATCTTCTCTATCATATCTGAACCATAATTTATTCATAAATGTTTGTATTATGTTATTTACAAATAATAAAGAAAACTATGAAAGAATATTCAAATATGATGTATTATGTTGTCGCATAGTCATATGAATGATTCTTGAAAGATAAATGAATTAATTTCTCTTGCCAGAACATTGGTGTGTGATTTCTTTCTCTACAAAGACCTGATTTTTTCCACTCAAGTAAGAACCTATGAAATATGTTGATATTCATTTCATTATTCAGATGACACCAAATATTCAACAATATTCTGTATTTTGTGGCATATCCACTATTTAATCTTCATTCAAGATCACAATCAGAAGATTGCCAGCCCTATTCTGTGTTCGAGAAATAAGGATAAACTAACTAAATTTGCCTCTTCTCTGTGTATATACCAGTTTGACTGCAGCTGAGGAGCCAGCCATATTGGGTTTACAATTAGGCAGGTTCATCATCGTATTTCCGAACATCATCCAACATGGTTAAGCAAGGGACAAACAAGATCTATTGGTAGCTCTATTTTAACACACCTTGTGGATAGTGAGCATAAGGTGGACGTTAATACTGCATTTAAAATTATTTATCGCATTCCTACTAATCTTAATTTTGCTCTACGAGTTCGTCTTCTACAGACAGCTGAAGCAATAGGAATCTACCCGAAGTAGCCAAACCTGTGTGTTCAGAAGAAATTTGTACAGCCACTTTCCTTACCTTGGCCATCGTTACATAAATGTATAAACTGGACTACTTCGCCCCCCTCCCCCTAAACCTTTAAAATTACAAAAATTATAACTGTCCAAATTATTTTATTTTTTATTTATTTTGACCACTTCATCTTTAATTACGTGTCATCCTTTTAAAATTATTTTATTCTAACCAGTTCTACCTTTTAATTGTGTGTATTGATTTTCTTCGTTAATTGACAACCCATTGACATGTTGACACTGACTAATTATTGTTAACAAACATATCGCCACTTGATTGGCAAACCGTTGTGTATTGCAATAAAAATGCTACATATATTAGAGTAGAGCCAGAGATGAGGATCTAATTGAAAAGTAAATAATTCTTTGCTCAATCTTTCTGTTTGCTAAATGTCTATATTGAAATAGTTATTAGAATGTTTATTATCTTGGTGACCTTTACAGATATGCTTGTTATGGGAAAAATACGTTGACGGTATGTTTCTTAGACTTTTCAACTGATTGAGTTGCACCTCCTTACCTTATGCAAAATTACTTTAAAAGAATAGCAGTTATTTCCTTCTCATTTGACGGAGACCAGTTGACTATGTTAGCAAAATCCAATAAAGTCTGTATTTTTATTACAAAAAAGGAGACCTACATCACTGTGCAAACCAAAAAGTAGTACATATGAGATTAACTTCATTACTTTCGCTTTCGCTTTCTGGCTAACCTTAGAAACCCTGAAAAGAAGTGAGCAATAAGTGTTTTGTAGACATAAAGCTAATTAGTTGAATGATGGTAATCCATTGTCACAGATAAAGTTGGGCGCTATCAAGATTACTTACAAAACAATGGAATTTCTGAAAATCTACAAAACAGTTAAAAAACGATACATTCAAAATCCTAGACAAATACGGTTGTATCTACTCACCAAACAAGAGATCATGTAAATGAAGTCAATAGTCAGTTACAACAAGGAGATGTTTCAACATTCTAATTATTTATCGATCATTGAACTTTTTCTCAGACAGACAACTGGGAATATTTTTCGTTGTTGATTTAGTAACTGATAAATTTTTGTATTGAGTGGTTTCATTTGACGAATGAGAAAGGCAGGAAATGCAAAATAAAATGTTGGAAATTAACCACGCCTAATTCATATGTTGAACTGAGGTGTTCACTGAACAGGCTAATGAACAGTCGACGTGTGCATGTGTGTATGTCTGTTTGTATGAGACAGTGGTGAGATTTTGTTGGTGGATAAGGTAAGAGGGTGATGTAAGTGATTTGAATCGATTTATGAGATGAGAGTGAATACAGTTACTTTTTAAACTGAAAATGAATACCAAATGTGATTAACGTGCAGTTAAGTTTGTGGAGTTTCAAGTAAGTGAGTAACTGTTCGTATAGATAACGCGTGATATAGCCATGCAGACTCTCCAGTATATTTCTGTGGTTAGGGGACAGAGACCTAATGTCACTGACCTGAACTGTGTGCCTGTCGACAATCATAGTCCCCAGGAAACGGTGAAGATTTCTCGCTTTTTTTGATAATTTCAGTTTTGGAAGATTTCATCATGAGCTGACATCAGTTAGAGAACCATTGGGAAGCCTGAGAGTACTGGACAGCTGTTACGTCCTAGTTAGAGACTATTCATCAGTACGCATCCACCGGAGTTCGAACCTAGGGCCTAAGCGGTGTCACCTCACGATGAAATCCTCCAGTAATTTAAACAAAATCCCTCCAAAAACCAAAACTTGAAAATTTCAGTGTTATAATCTCACGTTGATTTCGAGATCTCATCGTAAAATTACTATGTATCAGAATTACCTAACTGATTTTATGGTCCATGTTACGCAGCTAAGAAATTTTAATCGGTATTTAGAACCAGTTGGCCACCATGTTTGCTTCTCATTGTCACTAAATTCTTCGTAAACATTAAGTCAGCTGAAAACCATAAGTGTCAGAATATGGATAACGTCTGAGAATAGTTAATATAGGATCATATCGAAGGCATAAACGACAAGGTAATGAATGATATAACCGAGTAATATTTTAGACTTTAAGTGATGTTAGCCGTGTAATATAAAGAATGATGCGAAAAGATAATTTTCAAAACGTAATGAGTTTAAAGTATTTAGTATGCCGTAATGAAATAAAGTGACTACCCATGTATTAGAATATGGATTAATCTAGAATTTGGATAAACTCGCTGAACAACATTTAAATAACGCATAAACGTATCAATAACTGATGGATGATCAGATTAAAAAAGAGCATTTTGTAAAATCAAGAAACTGCAGGGAGTGAAGTTAATAACACAAACTGAGTGGAATTTTATGTCCTTCTACACCAGTTACTAATCAACTGCACATTAGATATAAATTATATAAATCATTGTTCTGTGGTGTGGAGAAAGTTTCATTCCAATCAATAGGTTTGCTATTATTATTTTAAGTATTACATGATTGAGGCATTTCGTTATTACTTGTCTGTGTTTTGTGACAAACTAAGTTGTACACTTGTTTGAAAATATGCAACAGGTGACATACTCAAAGCTTCTTAACTCTCTTAGCACACTGTTGGCATAAACTGCGTAGCATTATGAGTTATTGAGTACAATACAAAACTGTCACTACAGCCTATAACTAACCACGAGAAACTACTTAGATTAGCACGTTTCTAATACACTGCTCCTAAGCAACAGAAAAAAATACGTATCATCAAACAAATTATAGCTTAGTCCTGTAGAAATGTTTTATTTTCAGATTTTTTTCACATATTTTGAAATTGTTTCTTTCATGGTAGGCTTCATATCAGTATTGAATGAAATGTTGATTGCCTAAGGATTGATGGATTTAGATTCGGTCCACGTGGTGTAAGATTCCGTTAATGTGTACCAAAAGCCATATAAAACGGCTCAGTTTTCTATTTTCTCCACTGAAAATGAATATTATTCAGTATTCTAAAGTGGTAAATTATGTATATTCAACTGACCTGTTTGACTAGTTTGAAAGGAATCAGATTGCTTATCAGAGCTGTCAAACAGCGTGAGCATACTTAAGCAGGGAACGCTTATTTCTTTTGTTGGCAATCAAAAAGATCAGTTACATTTTAGAATCGATTTACCTTAGTGACAGGAATCCTTCAACATGCTAAAATCGCAGTTAGTTATTTATGTATATTAGTGATATAAATAATATAGCCAAGCTATTTACAAAGTACCTGATGTGGAAACATCATACTGGAGAAACAATGAGATAATAAGATTAAAATATGCGGTATCATCAAATGATAAATTCTTAGTACAAATGATGCAGGGACTAATAGCATCTATGAGACACAGATATGTCTACTTTAGGAATACTTCATTCTTTTCTGAGTGTCATAAATCTCTTGTTATATCTGTAAGTTACTTAAGTTAGAAGGCATTTGATGAAACCTTCTAATACTATGAACTTGCCCTTCAAAGTAATCCATTCTCATTGAGAAAAATGTTTTGGTTACATTGTGATAAGATGATTAAAGTTCTACTAATTGAAAAGATATTCATTTTTAGGTTTATTTTGTACTAAAAACCATGTTGTGTGCCTGAACTGTAAAAACAAAATGCTTAACAACTTCATTTACAAACACAATTCAATAAATTCAGTTTGTACTAAAAATTCATTAACCTACATCATTTATTGCTAATAATTAATCGAATAGCATTTCAGTAAATGTTCACATCCTCGTGAATTGTATCCAAGTTACTCAATGTTTAAGAAACTAAGAACACCTGTACCAGATTTTTATCTAAAGACCTTTCTTTACTGAGGTTTTAGTGCATCTGCTTTGCAACAAAACATAAATAGGTCCAAAATGAATAGAGTAATTGTTAAGTAAGTGAATGTTAGCTAAACTGACTGCAGATGATCACATATAAATGTCGTTTTGGCTCTTCCTCTGTGTTGATTATCACACAGAGTCTCACAATCCATAGCTAATCTGTTACTAGCCAAGTAAGTTGTCTGTGTCTTCTGTAAAATCAAAAAACCTTTTATTTCATCAAAATGTCGTTACCAAGAACACTCTGTCAAGTAATTCAATCTTTCCCTTCTGTCTCTCGTTGTCAGCAATGAAAGATTGAGTAAGTTTATCGAGAAGTTAAATTCAGACTTACTGGAGAAATATGTGACAGCAGTTTTCTCGTTTGTTTCCACGACTATGGGTTGCTTTCTTCTCTTTCTCAGAGTTCATTTTCCATCGATTTGTTCCTTAAGTACTTTTTACGCATAACAAATCACTGAAGAATTCTGGAAAAGATATCAATCGACTGTGACACACTTTATTGTTACAATTTACTATCATTTTTATTTCTACCAAGTTTAGATGGAATATATTTCTAAGGGGACGACAAATGGAGAAATATGCATACCGCTCTAGTCTTTGCAAAAGATTGTAGAAAAGAATGATCGGAAGGTCTTTTTTAGATAAAGCATTAGTGAACTGCATGAAATAAGTGCAAAAGTACTGAACAGTTAATCGTGTGTACCTATTTAAGACTGACTATGAAAATAGATGTGTCGTTGTTTAATCACGCTCTACTTTTGAGAAAGTGACGTTATACTCCCAAAGTGGATGCAAATACATCGAAAGCTACTTACAGAGCATTAGACTAGGTTATCTTCAGACTGATAATTTTGAAATCAATGGATACGATAGCATCTTTTAGTTTTATAATAGGACACAAATTTGCAGATAGAAGGATAAGGCTTGTTCACATTTGAACCCAAATCTGTCAGCTATATGCATGAAACAAATCTTTAGGAGTACATCGTTCATTTTCAGGGGATCAAAGATATTTGTGAATCCAGCCAAAGTTTAGATACTTCATTTTCAATGGTCACTTCGTTTATCTCCACTGAGTGAGACTGAGTAAGTAAGATCGTGAACAACTAGATATTCTGAAAAAGTCAGCACGTGGTAAATTTAGTGGGCTGGTTTAAAAAGTCAACCAGTTCTGTGACCAAAGCATAGGTCTGGCAGAATATATGGTCACTTAGCAGTAGCGAACATTGTTTCTAGTTGAGACCGATGAATAAATGGGCTCACAGACACTCAAGCATGTAGTTGGTCTACTGTGGTGAGAGCAAGCTGCTAACCAATAGGTAGACATTAATCTACGTCAATGTCTAGGTCACTAATATTGGCTGTGAGAAAATATGAACAAGGCTGATTCGACAACTAATCACAGCAAACTTAACGTGGGCAAATATGATTCGCAGATAGATGGCTCCACTTTTCGATGTTACCCGAAACAACCAATCAGAAGACTCCGTTTGTCTACTTGCATAAGCTATAATAATGTACAGGAAATATATATAAATACGTGTTGATTTCCGTAATAAAAGGATCTGTTGCCGGCCCTTGTCTTCTGTTGTTACTTCTTCGAAGACAATTTTAATAGAATGAGAGGTAATATAAAGTTCAAATCTCTGACTGGTAGATGCAGTTAGTAAATTTGACCTTTCTTATGTCCCAAAAAGAAGGTAAACCATTAAGATTAGTCCAAGATAAAAAAATCTGTGGGAATTCAAGGGTTTCTTGGGGAAAACAGCTAGGTTAATTTGGGGATTTTGAGGAAAGATGCTGCGTCCCTCTGAAGTTTTTATATTTTTTTGCCCCCATATTCTGTATTTTGAGTGTTGACTATTAAAGAGGCGATGTTAGTTGTTTTTTTTAATTTGTACTGAACATTTCAATATCCTGATATTCTTTTATGTTCAAGGCTTTTAACTGCTCAATGTTACTGAGCAAAATGATTTAATATACATTCACATGATTTATTACACATTTACATGATTATTTGATCATCCTTTTTCAAACCAAAATTCATCCACCATTTTCTACTGTAGTTTCTTATCCTTCAGTAACGTTGTAGAAGTAAATAATCTCCCCAAAGTAATTAAATTGGAGTATTCTTTAATCAACATTAGATGCTGACCTTCACTGACTTGTTAAGCTGAAGGTAAGTGACCAAACATCCATGACATTTGGCACGATGTCGTTCATGCACAGATCCTGTCTGATTAATTAATTATCATCACTTAACTTTTTTGATCCCAAGATGTACCTCACATTTTGTATTGTCTTTGGTCTCAGCAGAACAAGTACTTCAGGAGTCAGGAGATAGAAACTTGTGTACAGAGCATGTCACGTAATCATTTATATCCCATCATCTAAAACGTTTTGTGTAATGTATTTCCATTAACAAGGAGTAAAGAGAAAAGGGGTTTATACAGTGTTTTAAAATGAAGGACTCTACTCAGTCGTTAATTAGTATCTCGTGATACCAGCTTCAGCTCAAAGTAGCCTTGTGATATTTCGATGGCATTAGATATGCTGCGTTAACTGAGCTGAATCCGAGATGAATTATAATATGTACCGACGAATTGGGGTAGTGTTACATAAAGCTATATATTTCTGGAATAAGTTAGACACCTACTCAGTTTCTTATGTGTATATTTTGTCAGTTTTTTGCTGGATCTGCAAATTCATTCTTCACTGCTAATACGAAATCGAGCTTAGATATCAGATAGTGCGGAAGATTGTACACTGTTTCTGCCAGAAAGTACCGAAATTCTCCAGGTCACTAGTTCAGTAGGCTGAAACATTCGTCCATTTGAGAAAATCAGTTTAACTATGGTCGTTCTCTTCTGATTGCCTACACAAATATGGAGGAAGAAGAACTCAGTTATTTATGGAATTGTACTTGTGTTTAGCAGTATTGTGTTTATTTTTGAACATGCGGATATATGTTGCTTGAACAGACCTACCATGGACTACATGACCTATTTAAATATGACTGGTCATTAGTATGTACTTTTGTCTTTTTATTTAACTGAGTAATTGTCATGAACTTTATTTTATTATTGTTAACCATGTTAGTTGTAAAGGGGTTGTAAAGAAACTACGAAATGATATCATCTCGCGAAATTTGTCTTCTTAATGCCTAATTCAAATTGATACTTATATATTTTAAAAATTCTCATTGTAACATCAGGAACACAATATTCAGCGAGTAGACTCTTTTCAACGAATTTATTATCAAGCTGCTTAACGGTTTATATATGGTTTTTAAGAAATTATATCCAGTGAGGGAATTAGAGCAAAGGTGTGAATACATGAAATAATAATAGTGTGAAATGCAATTAAAATATTTGTGTCTATAATCATGGTTAAATGTCAAGTAGCAAAACAGTTGCTGTCACATGTATAGAATAATTCATAAGATGTATAGATGTTGGAAAGGGGTGCATAATTATACGATTAGTAGGCCAATATGAAATGTTACATAACATGGTGTTAAATTTTATAATATAGAATTCAATATTGTCGAAAACAATTTTTTTGGATTTAGAACGACAAGCGTGAAAAGCGGAAACAATTCAGAGCGGAAATAGAAATAATAATAATAACCCCGCCTAGTTTACTAGCTCGCTAGTTTTCTAGCCGGTCCTAAGCCCGGGTAAAGAGGGAGGGTTTGGCCTGGGGCTAGCAAACCCTACACCACTAAATCTTTCAAATCGCTAGAGAAACTTCAGCACACAAAAATATATTACAAATACAAAAAATTCGATGAACGATCTTATTCTTCTCTGGAATCGGAGAGACGAACTCACGCGGGTTGATGAAAACCTTCGGAAACCCAGTCAGCAGATGTGTCTTCTCTCAATAAAAGCAAGAGTAAGAATGGGTACATGAAACGTCCGTACAATGTACGAGACTGGAAAGGCTGGCCAGATAGCCAAGGAGATGAGAAGATATAGCTAGGAGGTACTGGGTATCTGAGAAAGCAGATGGAATGGATGTGGACTGACAACAGTCAACGGGAGAGTAATTAATCTACCCCGGTCACCCAGACGACAATCAAGAACACACCGAGGGAGTGGCCGACATAGTGTTGCACCGGTAGGTAATTTCCCAGAATTATTGGCCACGACATTCATCACTGAACATTGGATGCTGACTCTCACTGTTTAAGTGAACTTGTTTAGCTGAAGACTTCCGGTCAAACGTCCACGCCATTTGACACACCATCGTGACACGTTCGTTCGTTCGTACACGACCCTTAGCTAGTTAAGCAATCACCTCGTAATCCGATTTGGTCCCGAAATATAACTCGTAATTTGGATGATCAATTCTGGTGTTTTGCTTTGCTTTTGGTCCATGCAGAACGCATAGTATAGAAGTTGTGGGTATTAGATCTTGCGTTAGTAAACTTCGTACTATACGTAAACGTCAACATCTTTAGTCTCTAAATCGGTAAGCCCTACACCGAAATTAATCTTTGGTAAATACACAGACAAATCCATTTTATATTTGTTCTTGTACAATTTTGAAACTGTATATATTTCGCCATGAGTGGTCATACTCCTAATGTGATCCGTTTCGATCAACTACTGAAACTATTTAGCTCAAGCCATTTTGGTCTGATAATGCAGAATTAGGGTTTCAGAAAACTGAGTCTGATTTCAACGAAGATGGGTTAACTGATCAACGTTCACAGTTCCTTGCAGTTGTCCACGCCCTACCACGAGAATTCAGAAAGTGCGTAACTGTTCAGATGTCGAGCCCAGAGGTAAGTAACTCGTACGAGTTATTATTTCGAATTATTTCGTAAAATCGAGTTAAGGGATCATTCAGCCGTGAGCATGCTGACAGGAATGAGAGAGGTTGTCAATGTAATTGAAGATTGAACGATCAATTCATGGTTGTTTGCTCAAAATCAACTTCCCCAATTTTCGCGGAGGCATCAATACGACAGTCATCGTCTCATCGGTCGCTGTTCAGAAAGAAGAGTGAAACATCGTCAGAAACCTTAGTTCACTTATTCTTTTTATATGTTGGTGTAACAATAAAGAAATCTCAAGCGGCAGATCGGTGTTTTGGTTTTTTCGTCCATTATAACTAAGCGTTTCCGAAATCTTCAAGGAACAGCGTGGGCCCGAGCGTAGCGAGAGCTGGGCATTAACGGTTTATGAGACGTGATTGACAGTTTCTGACGATGGAAACAGATTCTGGCCGATTCAGATAGCTGGTAACAGTTTGGATAGTCACCGTTCATCTTTCCTGGCGCCGGTCAAGTCCTCTTTGAACAAGCAATATCTGGAACGTTTTTGGAATTGGGTCAAGTTCAACAATGCCTGGGTCAAAGAAGGGACAGAGTGTCTTGGATGCAAACAGGAAAGTAAGTCATGGTGACTTGTCTGTTACTTGTAACGATGTGTCTGATGTTAAGCATGACATGGTTGATGTTACTGTTTCGCCGTTCAGGGGTAATAGGAACATCAAACTCCCTAAATTTGAACCACGATGTTTTGATGGAAACCCGGCTGATTATTTACAATTTGTAAAAGAGTTTGAGATCATGTTGAGTGGTTTTTTATTAAATGATGAATTGAAGTTAATGTATTTGATGAGGTATTGCACTGGAGATGCTGCAAGAGCTATACAGTGCTGTGAGCTCATGCCCCTAATGAGGGATACGCTGGGGCTATGAGCATATTACGTCAAAGGTTTGGAAGACCTTCGATGATTGCAGGGAAATTATTCGAGGCTGTTAAGGGTAATGGTGATCAATTACAGGATGACTCCCAGGCACTCACTGAGTTTGTAGATAATTTGCTAATTTACAAGAATGCAATGATTTCGATGAATCGCATTAGTGACCTCAACTCGAGTTTTATACTAGAAGTAATAGCAAGACGTCTACCTACTCGACTGCAAAGGAAGTGGGTGAAGATGAGCTCCCGTATGGAGAATGAGGGTATCGAGCCAAAGTTTGATGATATTCTGAAACTGGTAAATACTAGTGTCAATCAATCTATGAGCAAGTTCGCCAGTATATTGAATCTCACCCCTAGAATAGAGCAGTCTGAGATCAAAATGCAATCATTGATGACGAGTAGGCCTCAGAGAGGTGGATATCGAGAAGGCTCCATGATGTCTAGTAATGCATATAGACTAAATGAGTGAAACATCTTTCGTGGTACATCCTCAACAGATAAGTTACAAGATGCAAGACAAACACGGTTTTGTTTTACACGTGTGCAAGAGGTGCATAAAAAGGTGAACTGTGAACCGGTGAGCAAGTTCAGTGATAAGGTAAATGTGAAATCTAGGTCTGACTCCGAATTGTGTGACGGTGACGGTGTTGTGAAGAAGTCTGTAGCTGCAACTGGTAAGCCATTGTTGAATAGAGTGTCACAGAATAGAGTTACTGCTTCAGAGTCCAGTTCTGACTCCACAAGTTTACAAAGTATGACTAGTCAGAGTGAAGATATAAAACCTTTTAGGATTTGTGAGGAGGAACCAAAATTGTCTACTTCAGTTATTAAAGAGTTTGAAAATGATGAAGTTGACGGTAAAGTGAATATTCGTGATAATGATCATGATACTTCACAGTTGTCTTTGGTTGATCATTATGAGAGGAGGAATATGCCTACTACTGCTAAGTTGAAAAAAGGTTCTGTACAACTACAACGTGAAGTAGAATTAAATGCAGATGCAGTTCCAGAAGCTGTGCATACTTGTCAGACCGTCAGTGTAATTGATCAGCGTGTAGCCCACCTATCATCAGATGATAGTGCTAAACCCGAACTAGTAGTGAAAGACAGCAGTGGTGGTAATCGTGCAGTTGGACAACTATCTGAAAGTCGAGCAACAACAGCTTCTGATCCACCGCTAAGTTCATCACCTTATGTCACTCAGTCATCGTTGGTGTTTTCATCCACAATGAAAAAGGCACCCATGAACTCAAGTATCTTGTGCAATGACTATGATAGTATTGGTGCACTTGAAGAGACGAAAGATATTGCTCAGTTTAGTGAGAATAAGCCAAGTGTAAACGAGAGAGTAATTGTTAAATTGACTTGCATGAATAAAGGCATTTCTAGTTTCAAGTTACTATTTGAATGCTATTATCTTTGGTGTAAATTACTCTGTTTCTACACTTGGTTGATGAGATATGCCGTGTGTTTGTTCGTCATCTATATTCTACGATACAATGACATGGGCGTGTTATCGTTCAGATTTGGGGATTTAGCTCAAAGAAGGAAGTTAGCGAATGAACTCTGCGACGATTTTCCAACCTAGGGCGTCAACCTGAGAAGGGTTGTAGGCGTACTGCTGTAAGTCCTACAGTTCTTCAAAGGGTAGCGCATCAATGAGAAGTACAATGTGCTTGGTGTATGATCTTGTACATATGTTCATATTGTATATACTGAATTGATATCATCTGTCATCTAGCTGTTGGTAATTCTGTTTGTGTCCGGACGACTTCCACTTGGATCATCAACCTGAGAAGGAATGTAGGCGTACTGCTGTAAGTCCTACAGTTCTTCAAGGGTAGTTTGTCATGCCGGAATCCACAACATTTGATGTAGTGATTGTACATATGTTTGTGTTAAATAGTTGTGTGAGTTCCAATTGATGTAATTGTTGGTTAATCTTGTTTATGTCTGGACATTCCACAACTTACAATCGTCAACCTGAGAAGGGTTGTAGGCGTACTGCTGTAAGTCCTGCAATTCTTCAAAGGAATTCCACCAAGGCATGATCCGCGAGGTTATTTGTACTGTTTGTGTATACGAGTGGCGTGTCTTCTCAATTTGTGATTTTGGATTAATTGTGTTTACTTGTTGTTTTCGTACCTTGTTGTTATTGCGTAATTTTGTTAAAATTTTCGTCGTGATTACTTCTGAAGTTGTTTCTTGTCTTCTACATTCGTGAATGAATTGATTGATGTTAGAGACAGCAGATGGGTCGTATACGCCGGAGAGGCTATTGCTGAGAATGAAATGCATACGGAGATAATTGTTAGCTGCGGTCCGACACGCCGGGGAGAAAGAGTGTAAACGGCTGAGGCTCGCATACATCACCGTTACTAGAACTGAGGCAGAATGAGTGACAAGCGATTTCAGTGGTAATTGGTAATGAGTAGATAAGAGGATGTGCGTAGAGTATCGTGAGGTGCTGCCATGGTCACTTAGCATTCTGCAAGAGTCATTCTAGCAAATGGAGATTGTGTTGCAAGATGTCAAGAGGAGGTCTCTGTCTGGAGGCGCAGGTCGTCATTGATGTGTGAGATTGTGCTGTGGGTATGCCTGTGGTGTGTTGGCTTTTCTGTTTGTTTTCCATTTCAGCTCTGTCCGTGTGACCCAGGTTCTCGCAATCGCATCCAAGTCAACGTGCATTGGTCGTGAAGGAAAAAAGGGTTGGATCCCTTTTTTGCCGGGGAGTGTCAATGGAGTTGAAGATTGAACGATCGATTCTTGGTTGTTTGCTCAAAATCAACTTCCTCGATTTTCGCGGAGGCATCAATACGACAGTCATCGTCTCATCGGTCGCTGTTCAGAAAGAAGAGTGAAACATCGTCAGAAACCTTAGTTCACTTATTCTTTTTATATGTTGGTGTAACAATAAAGAAATCTCAAGCGGCAGATCGGTGTTTTGGTTTTTTCGTCCATTATAACTAAGCGTTTCCGAAATCTTCAAGGAACAGCGTGGGCCCGAGCGTAGCGAGAGCTGGGCATTAACGGTTTATGAGACGTGATTGACAGAGGTCATTGGCCAAAGTCAGTTCGATGAAGGACATTTTAGACATCTCTTCTTATCCAAGCTGCCACAGTCCGTGCAGACTATACTTGTGACACTTCAGGGTGTTATTATAGATGTCTTAGCTATTTCTGCAGATAAGATTCTAGAAATAACTAAACGGTCAGTTCCCGAAATCTGCTCGGTGACCAAACAGACTTCGAGTAATGATACTGAAGTGATAGAGTAATGCAACTCTATCCAGAAGCTGCTTAGGTCGAACATGCCTTCTAACTCCTCCGACCGTCGTCCGAACTCTCCTCAATGGCGAAACTCACGTGGTCGATCTAAATCCAAGTTGC
Organism: Trichobilharzia regenti; assembly: GCA_944472135.2. Lineage (NCBI taxonomy): Eukaryota > Metazoa > Platyhelminthes > Trematoda > Strigeidida > Schistosomatidae > Trichobilharzia > Trichobilharzia regenti. Next base: position 86,677,836 of record OX235270.1, on the reverse strand, counting down.
GTTCACTGAAAAACCCTGACTGGTTCTGGTACCACAACACCTATGGCCAAGCAGCAAAATGTACCCGTAAGCCTTGTAACTTTGGAAATGTCTCAAAGTCTGTAGGAAACTATCCCGCTGGCACGCGTTAGCGGCAACCATCGCCGGTGGCACTAGCCGTCTACTTTACATCCATGGTGTGATCAGCCAGACTCGATATTTAGTCAACACAGTCGCCGAAGTCAGCGTCCTTCCTGCTACCGCAGCAGATCGACAGGAGCAACCTACCTTCAACTTACAGGCTGAGAATGGAAAACCAGTTGCAACCTTTGGTAGGAAATACGTTTATTTGAACGTAGGTTCACGCAAACGTATTCAGTGGATTTTCCTTCTCACAATGCCCATCATTGGCACTGAACTTCTTGACCATCATGATTTACTCGTAGACGTCCTCTGAAAACGACTGACTGACAATACTACTAGTCTGTCTATCAAAGGCATCACCTACATAGGCCCTAGCTTGTCACTCGTTAAGATAAAGGCAATCCTTGATCCAACTTTATAACCGATCGTTGAAAAATATCCGGAACCTAATTGCCCATCTATCGACCTACCGTGCATAACCAGCAATGTTATGCACCACATCATGACCTCAGCAAAGCCCGTGACATCTAAAGCACAACGGGTCGCTGTTGACCGTCTGAAACGGGCTTACTTGGAAGGTTATCCCATTAGCATAGAGCTAAGCGTACTCCATAATCCACAAGTAACCGAAGATCGTTTAGTCCTCATTGAAGTCACTAACACGGTGAAAGCTACCGAATCTTCTGTCGAGCCCCCTAAGAAAACCCGTTCTGGACGTCCCGTAAGGTTTCCGGAATATCTTCACACCTATGTAACATAACTAAGTGGTGCTATTCACACAACTCATTTGTTTGTGGTATTAATTATTTTTGTTTCTTTTCAGACATCAGTTTTTTTGAAATAGCATCACTAAACACAAGTAAAACAATTTTTTATAACCGTACAGTTTGCATGCACAAAAAATTTAGATGTATACTTTTCGATGTTCTAAACTTTGCATTATTTTATTGTATGCTAGATGCACATAATTTTTTAAAAAAAGAAACACCGATTTGGTACATTTGTACTACCCCAATACCAGCTGTATTATTATTGCTCTTTCGGGTTCCTAGTGGAACATATGGCTTCAACTGCACGTCTCCATTTGCTTCTGTCTTCTGCTGTACTTTTCGCCTGCATCCATGTTAGTCCATATTCTTTCAACTCTTCTTCACACGATCTCCGCCATGTCACCCTTGGACGTCCGACTCGCCGCTTCCCTTTCGGGTTCCACCCGAGGGCTTGGCGCGCGATGTCACGCAGCGGTCTCCTCAGCGAGTGTCCGATCCACCTCCACTTTCTCCTGCATATTTGTTGGTTGGCGATTGTTTTGTCTCTTCCCATAGTCTCTTGCTGGTGATTCTTTCCGGCTCGGCCATCTGATCTTCAGTATAGAGCGAAGACAGCTAGCTGTTGATAAATGTCTGCAACAGGCTGTTGGAAATATTCTTTGTGATCCGCCCACCAAGTTTCTGATCTGTATAGAAGAACTGACTGACTTGACTTTGTTTGTATTGAAAATCCGAATTTTGTTGTTGATGCTGAGTGACGAAGATTTCCAGATTGGTTGTTTCAGGTTGATGAGTGAATGTGTTTCTCGCCTTCCCGATTCTCGCTCGATTTGACATCCTCGTCCGTTCCGACTGTCTGTAGTTGAGACAATGCTCCCTAGATCAGTGAGTGAATGAAGTAACCTCTTTCAAATCCCTCCCGTTGATGGTGATTGGCACTGGACGTAGCTGATGTTGTTGTTGGTTGGTTATTTTCATCACCTCCGTCTTGTGTATGTTCACATGGAGTTCTGACTTCGCCGGCTGCTTCTTCGACCAGTTTGTCGTCGGTTTTCGCTTGTAAGTCTTCGATTGTGTGTGACATCAAACATAAATCATCCGCGAAATCCAGATCTTCTAGGTTCTTCACGTCGGTCCAGGATATCCAAGTCTGCTCGTTTCCCACTGTCTGATACATAATCTACGACAGTCCACCACAATTAGGAATATCATTGGTGATAGTAAGCACCCTTGTCTGACTCCTGTGCTTACTCTAAACGCCTCGCTGAGTTTTCCGTTGTGGATCACATGACATGTTCCGTTGTCGTACAGCTGTTGAATAAGGTTGATGAATATTTGGGGTACACCGTAGTACTCGAGTAGTTTCCAAATTACTTCACGATCAACGCTGTCGAAGGCCCTCTCAAAGTCTATAAAGTTGAGGTAGAGGTTTGATCGCCATTCCATGCTTTGTTCGATGATGATGCGTAGAGTTGCAATTAGGTCAGAAGATGATTTGCCTGACTTTCCTGAATCCAGCTTGTTCTGGTCGGAGTTCTGTCTCCAGTACGTCCTTTAGTCTCTCCAGGATGATGCGACTCAGGATTTTACTTGGCGTCGATAGGAGCATGATTCCTCGCCAGTTCTTGCAGAGTGAGGCGTAAGTCGCCCTTCTTTGGCAGTTTCACAAGGAAACCTTTCCTCCAGTCAGTAGGCGCCTTTCCCTCCTTCCAGACCTTTTGCAATAATGGGGTCAGCATGTCTGCTGTAGTCTCTGGGTCCGCTTTCAGTGAGTCCTTCAGGGGGTATTCCATCTGGTCCAGCTGCTTTTTCAGCTTTTAGAAGCTTCACTGCATTCAAGACTTCAGCTTTCGTTGGAGGATTGGTGTCAACTTGCAGTTGTGTGCGCGCTGTTGTTGGTATTTCTGGACGGGTTGCAGGTGGTGGTCGGTTCAAGAGTCCTTTGAAGTGATCCGCCCATTGTTTAATCTGTCTTTCTTCCTTGGTAATTGGGTTCCCTTGGCTGTCTTTTATAGGTTTCGCCTGTGTTGATCTCTTCCCGGATAGAGATTTGGTTATCTGATATAATGTCCTCAGGTCACTTTTGCCTGCTGCCTTCTCAGCTTCAGTGGCCAGGTTGTCGTAGAATCGTCTTTTGTCCTTCCTAGCACTATTCTTCACTTCTTTGCCCAGTGCTGTGTAAGTTGAGCTCAGCGTCTCCTTCTCCTGTCCATCCTTGAGTTGAATCACTTTCTCTTTCAACATTCTCCTCTCCTCTATTAGCTTCCAAGTGTCCGTTGAGAGCCATTCCTTGTCTTGTCTCTTCTTTCTTCCTAGAACCGTTGAACACGTTTCGTTGAGAATCGCCTTCAGAGACTTCCAATGTTCTTCCACACATGATTCTTCAGTGATGTCGCGTAGTGTTTCCTGCTTTGCTCTGACAGTTGCAGTGAAAGTGTCTTTTGTGGTTGTGTCCTTGAGTAGTTGAGTGTGGAACTTGCATTGTGGTCTATCCCCAGCTATCCTCGAGGCTTTTAGTTTCACCTTGAAAGTCCCTTCTACTAGATAGTGGTCTGAACCCACATCTCCTCCTCTCCTTGACCTTGTATCCAGTAGGCTTCGTCTCCACTTTCTTGAAATTGAGATGAAGTCTATTTGGTTCCTGGTGTTTCCATCTGGTGAAATCCATGTCGTTTTGTGTATATCCTTGTGTTTGAACACACTACCACCAATCACCAAATCATTGAAGGTGCAGATGTCTGAGAAGAGTTCACCATTATCGTTCATTTCGCCGAGGGCCTCACGACCCAGTTTTTAGGCCCAGAGACCCTCATCTTTGGTTTGCACGACTGGAACATTATTCCACTGCCAATAAGCTCACATCACAGATGGCTAAATTCGGCATTTTGAGTACAGTACTACCAGACGAAATCGCCAAACAGGTTCGACAACACATAGTTCAACCTAGCGCAGACGCTCCTTATGACAAGTTGATGGAAGAGGTGCTTCGATGCAATTCGCTTTCTGATAGGCAAACACTCGATCGTTTGCTAAGCAATATAGAGCTAGGTCATCAAACCCCATCTCAACTCATGAGGCATATCAAAGCCTAGTAGCAGGAAGAGAAATCGATAAACGTCTCTTTTACCAAATCTGGCTGCGACGACTTCCTGAAAATATTCAGCAAGTTCTTGCTTTCGGAGACGACGACATTGACATAGAAAAGCTGGCCAAAATCGCGGATCGCATGTACGAGAGGTCAACACCTCAATTTGTTGCTTCCACTAACAGAATGCCAGACACTCACGATAGGATACAGACTCTAGAACACAAAGTCGACACCTTACTGAGTCAGTTAGCAGCACTGACCACACACACGACCAACCCGTTCTAGAACCTTGTCTCGTCGACGTCTTTCTTGGTCACGTAGCACATCATGACATCACTATACTATTTGCTGGTACCACCGTAGTTACGGAAGCAATGCACGACGGTGTCGTTCACCTTGCAACTTTCAGGCTAAACCAAAAGATGTATCGTCATGTATGAAAACCTCTACTGTCGACAATCTACGATCTAGCAGTCGTTTGCCTTGTGTAACAGATATAAATACTGGTACTACATTCTTAGTCGACACAGGAGCAGAGGTTAGTGTTCTCCCTCCGACTATGCAGGAACGTCAACATCCTGACCCTGCAGTTACGCTCCAAGCAGTTATTAAGTCTAATATTGTTACACATGGCAGTAAACAAATGAGTCTAGATTTTGGTCTGTAGAATACCTACACTTGGTCTTTCATCATCGCAGACGTTCCATCCCCAATCCTTGGTATAAATTTTCTACAGCAACACAAACTGCTGGCTGATCCGATAAGCCCTAAGCTTATAGACTCGCTCAATAAAACGTACATTGCTGGTACGATTAGCCGTGCATCATCGTTGAACTTGATGGTCACACGCACACCAGCATCTCCATATACCGACCCAGTCAACCAGTTTCCTGGCATTCCACAACCATCTTTCCGATCAACAGACCATAAAGCCCCAACGAAAGCTTTATCAGCAAAGCAGGTTAGTTGCTCTCCGCGCGAAATACGACATCTCGAGTATATATCCCAAGTCAACTCCGATCTGCGACACATGAAGGGTAAAAACAATGAAGTGGGAGACGCTTTATCACGTATGCACGTTGATAGCATTGTATGCCCAGACATCGACTACGAACATCTCTCAAACTTGCAACGAGATGACTCCGAACTCAAAAAGATCATGTCTTCTAAAACAACATCTATAAACCTCGAGGCCATTCCTTTTGGCACGACAGAAGTTATCTGCGACACCTCTACGGGTAAATATCGACCTTTTGTTTCAATAGCTATGAGACATACAGTATTCGAGAAGTTACATAACTTGTTGCATCCTGGTGTGAGCGCTACTACTAATCTACTAAGAGAAAGGTTTATCTGGCCGAGCATTAACAGCGATGTTAAGAAGTGGACACGAAATTACTTGTCTTGTCAAAGAGTCAAAATCAACCGGCACACCAAAGCGCTACTTGGTCGCTTCTCTAACCCCGACTCTAGATATGACCATGTACATGTAGACATAGTTGGTCCACTGCCTCCTTCCAATGGTTTCAACTATATTCTAACCTGCATTGACAGATTTACTCGTTGGCCAGTAGCAGTTCCATTAATCGATGTCTCAGCTGAAACGGTAGCTAAAGCTTTAGTCGAAAAATGGATAGCCGACTTTGGTTTCCCATCAATTATCACTACAGAAAGAGGTGCCCAGTTTAGGAGCCGACTTTTTGACCAACTAACTGAATTACTAGGCATTAAACAAATGCGAACGACAGCGTATCATCCTAGTTCCAACGGTATGGTCGAACGATTTCATCGACAACTCAAAGCTGCGCTCGCTGCTTCTTTGACTCAAAACGATTGGTCAACCAAACTTCCACTAGTATAACTTGGTATGCGAGCTACTATAGAGAAACATATTGGCTGCTGTGTTTCCGAACTAGTCTATGGACTAACATTATGATTACCAGGAGAATTTTTCCCCCCGGGTAACCACTTTCCACACGATATGACCGGTTACGTGCACCAGCTAAAACGACACGTGAACGAGCTAAAGATATCACTTCCACGTCAGCAAGAACGAGCGTCATACATCCCGTCACAACTGACAGACTGCACTCACGTCTTCGTCAGGAGAGAAGGTATACAACGACCACTTCAACCCGCTTATGATGGCTCATTCAAAGTTCTAAACAGAAACGCGAAAGTTATCACGATAGAACGACTGAACAAAGCAGAAGCCATCAGTATCAACAGGCTAAAACCAGCGTTCCTCGACGATTTCGAAGTCAACAATAAGGACCAGCTGAACGACGCGCCAACACCTGCATCTACACAAGCTTCAACGTCGACAGAGAAGCCTGCGAAAACAACACGATCTGGTAGACGAGTCCATTGGCCTAAACGTTACGTGCAAGTCATCAAAATATAACTAACACGAATTTTCATTTTTATTATCTGCATTATAATAATAGTATATTCTCATTTTGTACATGAGAGACGCCAGTTTACAGGCATCATCAATATGATAAATTACATATACGATTAGCAATCATAATTAATAATAATGTTTTAATAAAATACACATTTTTTCCTACTTGTGTAGGACACACCAAATATACAGGCATGGATAAGCATTATATAAATTTCATAAATTTGGTTTATGGTTAAGTTACATGGTTGCTGGCGTTTTTGTCTTAGGTCTGTGGGAACAATATGATAACCAGTCATTCAATGGAGCACATCATGAAATATAGGAATATTGTCTTCGCATTAACAAAAAAACCCAAGTAAGTTTTGGATGGATTAAAAATACTTGGGAAAAAATAAAGCTTGAAGTAATTCCTCAATATAACTTGGGTGTGTACAAATCCGAATCTTATTTTTGATTTGATTTATATCCAAATTGGGTAATAAGGAAGCTATTTTACAGATACGATCAGTTATGTTATAAGCTACAATCGTGACGTTGTATTACAAATAGATACTTTTCCATTGGTATAAGAGTATATTCCACAAATGTAATCCAGGTTGCGTCGTGGAGAAAGTTAATTCGTTATTAACCAGGCAACTGAAAGATACGGGACCAATAATGTTTGCAGATCATTTGTCATTGTAAATGGTCAAATATCCACATTATTCATTCTCATTCAAAAAGTCAAATGGAAGCTGAAATGGTGAGAGAAAAAAGAAGACAAACAACAGCAACGCAAAAGAAAGCAACGGGAGTCCTTAAGGAGTGATTAATAAATATATACATATATATTCTGTTTAGTAACTGTGGTTATTTTGGTTCACAACTAACTAGTCCCGTTATGCTAACTTTTATATTATGTGTGAACTAATATTACTGTCCTGTGTAGAAATGTTTATCATCTAGTTCCAATAATATTAAAATTTATAATTGTAGTTTGTTGTAACTACACGTTTAAAGAACTTAAAATATCTATGTAGGGTGAAAAAGAAGGTGTAAGAGTCAGGCGCAAAAGTGCATTGTCATCTTTGAGTAGTCTGGTGACTGAGGAGATGAACACTGGAAGTGTGTTTGCATCGCGCACATTAGCTGGTAGTCTATTCCAAATGACTGAAAACTTATTTAAGAAGAAGTTGTACCGCACGTAAGTCTGACAGTGCTCCATAGCAGCTAGGTTGTGATGATTTCTAAGATTGTAACTGATGACAGCGGTAGGTTTAGTTATTGGCTCGGAGGAATGCAAGAGAAGATTAGTTAGCTTGTAGTAAAAGATAAGGTTTAGCTTAAGGCGTCTTTTCCAGAGGGGTTCTAATCTTAGTCTTTCGCATCGCTCATGGTATTCCAGACCACTTTCTAAACCAAGAGTTCTTGAGGTAAACTGCCGTTGCACTCCCTCTAATTTAAGCTTGTCATTTTGTCTGAGTCCGCTAAGAATAAACGGGCAGTATTCTAAGATAGGTCGGACACATACTTTGTATAATAAAACCCTAGTTTCACAACAAAAGAAATTGCGTGTTATGCATCCTATCAGCCTTCGCGTTTTACGTCTGGCATAATCAGTCTGTTCAGCGAACGTTAGGTTACTAGAGTATCTAATACCGAGATCTACGACTGAGTTGAGCTTAGCTAGTTTTCGCCCATTTATTTCAAGAGTTAGATCAAGCTTACTGTTGCCGATACAAATCCAGCCGCATTTGTCAATGTTAAAATTTAGACAGGATTCAGCACACCACGTTGCAAGGCTACTTAGTTCAAGATGTATTTTAGTAACCATATCGCTTAATTCATGAGTGTAGCAGGAGTAGACGACTTTGAGGTCGTCAGCATATAGGAATGGTTTGCCTAAGGTGAAGCACTTGCAAATGCTGTTAATGTAGACTGTGAATAAAAGTGGACCTAGGACACTACCTTGCACGACCCCACTTGAGATCTGCCTAGGATGAGACAATACAGATCCAACTTTGGTTATTTGTACCCTGTTGCTTAGAAATGATTTTAACCAGTTCAGTAATGGGTTGCGAATTCCACAAGAGTACAGCTTCTCAAAGAGAATACTGTGAGATACCATGTCAAATGCCCTAGATATATCGAAGTAGAGAACAACGACTAGCTTACGTGCTTCGCGACTACTAGTGATGCAGTTGAAAAAGTCGAAGTGGCAAGTAACGCAGGATCTATTTTTGAGAAATCCGTGTTGAGACCTTGTAACAAGATCTTCCCTAATTAGGTAGTCTGACAATTGATCTTTTACAACTTTCTCCATGATTCGTGAGATAACTGGGGTTATATTTATGGGTCTGTAATTGCGGACGTTTGCCCTATCACCAGATTTGTAATGTGGAATTATGAAGCTAGTTTTCCACTCACTAGGGTAAGTGCCAGTGTCCATAGATATTGAGAAGAATTTAAGAAGTAACAAGGGTATATCACACCCACTGTTTTTGAAAATTATCGAAGCGAGGCCATCCGGTCCCGTACTAGTGGAAGGTTTAAGGCTTTTAATTGCTTGTACTATTAACTGATTAGTGAACACAATGCTTTCAAGGGAAGAGATAGTAAGGGGAGCGGTTTCACCAGGCATATGTGTTTCTAAACTAAAGTTTGCAAACCAATCACTGAAAGTTCACAGATAGTGGCAGGTTCATTGTAGATTACTTTGTCGTGAAGTAAGTATGGGATTTCCCTCGCCGACTGCATTCGTTTTTTAAGAAGTGCCGTTAAGTTATAAACTTTGGAGGTACTTTCAAGTGCCGTTAACTCTTCGTCGAGGTCCTTTTGAGAGCGTAGGCGCTTGAGAGATTCAAGAGACTCGTGGATTGAGAGCAATAGTGATATGTCCTTAGTGGAATAGTACTGTTTCTTCAGCTTCCTTAACTTATTACGGTGTGCCCTTGGAATATATTCAGTTCGGTGTCTACTTAATTTCACTATTTTCTTTGGAGCAACTGTATCTAGACAAAGGGTAACATTCCTGTAAAACAGGGTTACTAAGGCCTCCAGGGAGTCAGTGGTAAAATAGTCATCCCATTGACAGAGTCGAATAAGTTCTTGGACTAATCCCCAGTCTGTATATTTGTAACTACGACATATTGTGCTTCCTGAGTCTTGTTTGTTTCCTGTATTTAGTGGTGAGAAAGGCAGAGAGCAGAGTACCATTCTATGGTCACTACTGGAAAATCGATTACCAACATACGTGGATACTGGGATTGTGTCATGACAAAAAACAAGGTCCAACATGTTGTCACCACGAGTAGGTGTCTGGACGTGTTGTTGCCATCCATAACAGTCGATAGTGGCAAGTAATTCGTCGAAGCGTTGGGGGCCGGAACTAGTTAGCCAATTGACTTCTGGAAGATTGAAGTCCCCTGCAATTATTTTGTAATTAGCACTAAACGAGGATGCGTGTGCAAACGATTTAGCTAATAACGCATCAGTTTCTTTTGTTGAGCTTGGTGCTCGATAAACACAGCCTATGAGAAGTTTGTACTTATCTCCATGTAAGACAACCCAGAGTGAGTCAGGTACATTATTCATTGTTTCATCTTCCACCTTACTGACTACAAATGAGTTATGTATTATATGTATTAGTAATTGTCATTTGACTACTCACTTAATTGATTAATATTTTCATACATAAATCACGCCACTATTATTTTAACATCGATATTTCCTAAAATATTACATTCAATCACATCTTGCTTATCATTCACTTATCGTTCTCGTCTACCGACTACAGATCCTCGGCCAATTTTATCGTTCCTTATATGTTCTATTATGAGTAGCAATCCTACTTTCCCCAGATTACTGCACTTATTATCGATTTTATTATCCGCTTTAAACTGCTCATTTTTCAGCTTAATAAATCGCCTTCTGTGTACTATCCCTGCTGCTTATTACGCTGACGCATGTTGTCAATGTAGTTGAAGATTGAACGATCAATTCTTGGTTGTTTGCTCAAAATCAACTTCCCCAATTTTCGCGGAGGCATCAATGCGACAGTCATCGTCTCATCGGTCGCTGTTCAGAAAGAAGCCAGCAATAAACCGTCAGAAGTAATATTGTGATTTATTATTGTAATATTTGTTCAGCGACCCCAGTAAAAACATTAATTTTATATGTTGGTGTAACAATAAAGAATCCTCGAGTCACCAATCGGTGTTTTGGTTTTTTCGTCCGTTATTACTAAGCGTTTCTGAAAAACTTCAAGCGACAGCGTGAGCCCGAGCGTAGCAAGAGCTGGGCATTAACGGTTTACGAGACGTGGCTGACAGTTTCTGACGGTAGAAACAGATTCTGGCCGATTCAGATAGCTGGTAACAGTTTGCATAGTCACCGTTCATCTTTCATGGTGCCGGTCAAGTCCTCTTTGAACAAGCGATATCTGGAACGTTTTTGGAATTGGGTCAAGTTCAACAATGCCTGGGTCAAAGAAGGGACAGAGCGTCTTGGATGCAAACACGAAAGCAAGTCATTGTGACTTGTCTGTTAATTGTAACGATGTGTCTGATGTTAAGCATGACATGGTTGATGTTACTGTTTCGCCGTTCAGGGGTAATAGGAACATCAAACTCCCTAAATTTGAACCACGATGTTTTGATGGAAACCCGGCTGATTATTTACAATTTGTAAAAGAGTTTGAGATCATGTTGAGTGGTTTTTTATTAAATGATGAATTGAAGTTAATGTATTTGATGAGGTATTGCACTGGAGATGCTGCAAGAGCTATACAGTGCTGTGAGCTCATGCCCCTAATGAGGGATACGCTGGGGCTATGAGCATATTACGTCAAAGGTTTGGAAGACCTTCGATGATTGCAGGGAAATTATTCGAGGCTGTTAAGGGTAATGGTGATCAATTACAGGATGACTCCCAGGCACTCACTGAGTTTGTAGATAATTTGCTAATTTACAAGAATGCAATGATTTCGATGAATCGCATTAGTGACCTCAACTCGAGTTTTATACTAGAAGTAATAGCAAGACGTCTACCTACTCGACTGCAAAGGAAGTGGGTGAAGATGAGCTCCCGTATGGAGAATGAGGGTATCGAGCCAAAGTTTGATGATATTCTGAAACTGGTAAATACTAGTGTCAATCAATCTATGAGCAAGTTCGCCAGTATATTGAATCTCACCCCTAGAATAGAGCAGTCTGAGATCAAAATGCAATCATTGATGACGAGTAGGCCTCAGAGAGGTGGATATCGAGAAGGCTCCATGATGTCTAGTAATGCATATAGACTAAATGAGTGAAACATCTTTCGTGGTACATCCTCAACAGATAAGTTACAAGATGCAAGACAAACACGGTTTTGTTTTACACGTGTGCAAGAGGTGCATACAGAAGTGAACTGTGAACCAGTAAGCAAGTTCAGTGATAAGCTAAATGTAAACCCCTGGTCTGACTCCGAATTGTGTGACGGTGACGGTGTTGTGAAGAAGTCTGTAGCTGCAACTGGCAAGCCATTGTTGAATAGAGTGTCACAGAATAGAGTTACTGCTTCAGAGTCCAGTTCTGACCCTACAAGTTTACAAGGTATTACTAGTCAGAGTGAAGATATAAAACCTTTTAGGATTTGTGAGGAGGAACCAAAATTGTCTACTTCTGTTATTAAAGAGTTTGAAAATGATGAAGTTGACGGTAAAGTGAATATTCGTGATAATGATCATGATACTTCACAGTTGTCTTTGGTTGATCATTATGAGAGGAGGAATATGCCTACTACTGCTAAGTTGAAAAAAGGTTCTATACAACTACAACGTGAAGTAGAATTAAATGCAGATGCAGTTCCAGAAGCTGTGCATACTTGTCAGACCGTCAGTGTAATTGATCAGCGTGTAGCCCACCTATCATCAGATGATAGTGCTAAACCGGAGCTGCTGGTAAAAGACAGCAGTGGTGGTAGTCTTGCAGTTAGACAAATTTCTGAAAGCCAAGCAACAACAGCTTCTGATCCACCGCTAAGTTCATCAAATGGTATTAATCAGTCATCGTTGGTGTTGTCATCCACAATGAAAAAGGCACCCATGAACTCAAGTATCTTGTGCAATGACTATGATAGTATTGGTGCACTTGAAGAGACGAAAGATATTGCTCAGTTTAGTGAGGATAGGTCAGGTGTAAACGAGAGAGTAATTGTTAAATTGACTTGCATGAATAAAGGCATTTCTAGTTTCAAGTTACTATTTGAATGCTATTATCTCTGGTGTAAATTACTCTGTTTCTACACTTGGTTGATCAGATACGTCGTGTGTTTTTTGGTCATCTATATTCTACGATACAATGACATGAGCGTGTTACCGTTCAGATTTGAGGATATAGCTGATAGAAGGAAGTCAGCAAATGAACTCTGCGACGATTTTCCAACCTAGGGCGTCAACCTGAGAAGGGTTGTAGGCGTACTGCTGTAAGTCCTGCAATTCTTCAAAGGAATTCCACCAAGGCATGATCCGCGAGGTTATTTGTACTGTTTGTGTATACGAGTGGCGTGTCTTCTCAATTTGTGATTTTGGATTAATTGTGTTTACTCGTTGTTTTCGTACCTTGTTGTTATTGCGTAATTTTGTTAAAATTTTCGTCGTGATTACTTCTGAAGTTGTTTCTTGTCTTCTACATTCGTGAATGAATTGATTGATGTTAGAGACAGCAGATGGGTCGTATACGCCGGGGAGGCTATTGCTGAGAATGAAATGCATACGGAGATAATTGTTAGCTGCGGTCCGACACGCCGGGGAGAAAGAGTGTAAACGGCTGAGGCTCGCATACATCACCGTTACTAGAACTGAGGCAGAATGAGTGACAAGCGATTTCAGTGGTAATTGGTAATGAGTAGATAAGAGGATGTGCGTAGAGTATCGTGAGGTGCTGCCATGGTCACTTAGCATTCTGCAAGAGTCATTCTAGCAAATGGAGATTGTGTTGCAAGATGTCAAGAGGAGGTCTCTGTCTGGAGGCGCAGGTCGTCATTGATGTGTGAGATTGTGCTGTGGGTATGCCTGTGGTGTGTTGGCTTTTCTGTTTGTTTTCCATTTCAGCTCTGTCCGTGTGACCCAGGTTCTCGCAATCGCATCCAAGTCAACGTGCATTGGTCGTGAAGGAAAAAAGGGTTGGATCCCTTTTTTGCCGGGGAGTGTCAATGGAGTTGAAGATTGAACGATCGATTCTTGGTTGTTCGCTCAAAATCAACTTCCCCAATTTTCGCGGAGGCATCAATACGACAGTCATCGTCTCATCGGTCGCTGTTCAGAAAGAAGCCAGCAATAAACCGTCAGAAGTAATATTGTGATTTATTATTGTAATATTTGTTCAGAGACCCTAGTAAAAACATTAATTTTATATGTTGGTGTAACAATAAAGAATCCTCGAGTCACCAATCGGTGTTTTGGTTTTTTCGTCCGTTATTACTAAGCGTTTCTGAAAAACTTCAAGCGACAGCGTGAGCCCGAGCGTAGCAAGAGCTGGGCATTAACGGTTTACGAGACGTGGCTGACACATGTTATTTTCGAACAATTAAATGTATTCTTTTTACATTTCAGCGTTCTGGTCGGGGAATTATGTAGTACCCCTATATCAACTGTGAAAATGGTTTTTAATCTAATTTGTATGCTTGTATTATATGTGTACACAGACAAATTTTATATGTACTCCGCAAACATTTGTCAATTTACTGTTGACCATTACCTTGACACAATTTCGAAATTTGACTACTGCTATAATACCCGATCGTACTCTTCGCAAGTGCCTTTTGGTTTACGTTGTGGGCGTCGAGTAGCCACAACGTCTGCGCACATTAATAAAAGTGAAGAAGTATTAGAATATACGTGTACGCAAGTTTAGTCAAATAACGCACGCAGCACATTTTCCTCAACAAGGTTCTTAGCGTTCTTGTTTTCTTTTCCAGGTGCGACGGGCACTGTACAAGAAACAAACGAAGCACGGGATCCAACGAACAACATCAAGGAAGCGATGTACAAACACCCTATTAGCATAAGGAGACAGACCAGTATGCACATCACCAAGCCGCCCGGAAGATTTTACACCCGAAAGGGAACCATCGAGTTTTTTACTTCCGGCTTGATCTGTCTTAGGTTCCTCACAACCCAACTAAGGGAGGAGTGAGCTGTAGCGTTAAATAATTCCCCAAAATCATTGACCATAGGAATCATCAGTGAACATTAGATGCTGACCCTTAGAGTTTAAGTCGACTTGTTTAGCTGAACACTTCCGATCAAGCATCCCCGCCATTCTGCACTCCGTCGTGTCACTGTCGTACACGATAACTAGCCAGCTCAGCTTCCGCCTCACTCCGCGATTTGGTTCCGAAATCTATCTCGTAATTTGGACAATCACTTGTGGTCTTTAGCTTTGATTTTGGTACACGTGAATCAAAGAAGTTGTCGGTATAAGATCTTGCGTTAATATACTCCGTGTTGTTTGCGATCGTCCATACCGTCAACCTCCAAAATCTCAACTTTTCATTGTCGGAGTGTTTCACAGTCTCAACTTTGTATACACATATTTAGATGATTGCCTCATTACCAGTTCAGACATGGAAACTCACCCTTGACACTTGGACTTGCCATTCGAAAGGTAACGCCTACATGATGTTACCATTAATATTCAAAAGTGCCAGACAGGCGTTGACTCACTCGACTTTTTCGGCCACACCAGTCGCCGAAAGAGCATTCATCCACTGGCTAGTAAAGTTGAGGCGATATTGAACTTTTCGGAGCCACAGACAGTGAAATGTCTGCGCACTTTCGACGGCTTGGTAAGTTATTACCGGCGGTTTATTCCCAACTGTGTTTCCCAGATGCGGCATCTAACAGACATTCTTCGAGGGAATGACAAGTCTATTAAACCTGAAGCGCATGCTCAAAATGCTTTCACTCAGGCGAAAAAGCTATTGCAGATACGACACTCCTAATATATCAGGATTCAGCGGCACGGTAAAATATCTCGGTTGATGCATAAGGCATTGCAGTCAGCTCAGTCCTGCAACAAATAGTCAACAGAGAGTGGCAACCACTCACCTTTTTCCCGAGGTGCCTTCAATTAGCAGAAACGAATTACAGCATGCTCGGCAATATACTGTGCAATATGTCATTTCCGACATTCAGTGGAGGGTCGTGAATTCATAACTTTCACTGACCACAAACCTCTGACGTACTCTCTGAACTCAATTTCGGATAAGTATTCACTTAGAGAGTCACGACAACTGGACTACGTTTCATAGTTTGCATCGGATATTCGCCATATATCTAGAGTGAACAACATAATGGCAGATGCCTTGTTGCGCATTTGTTCCCTCGCCCAAAAAGACCTTGTGAAACTGGCTCGTCTTCAAAAGGAAGATACTGAGCTTAACATTAGTTGTCGAATACGGCACTGCAATTAGCCCACAAACCCTTATGTATGAGAAGAGACACTATACTATGTGACATTTCCGCGAGTACTCCTCGCCCCATCGTGCCTAAAAGTTATCGCCGTAACTTCTTCAACAAGTTGCATGGCTTATCCCATCCAGGTTTTTGAACTACCGTCAAGCTCGTAACTAGTCGGTTTGTTGGCCTGGTATTAATAAAGAAGTAAGGGAATGGGCATACGCGCTTAGCTTTTCAAAAGTTCAAGGTAGTAAGACACACCAAAAGCCTTCTTGGCACTTATCCCTGATGCCAGCTGCGAACGCATCCAGAATCAATAAAGGCGTGAAGAAGAATGCTGGGAAATACAAAAGACAATTTCACGGCACACTGGCTGGCAACCGAGGCAGAACAGGCTGGTCGCAGCTCAAAGACATCTCAGGACATTGTATCGGATGGCCATGTCACTCACTATCCCGGAAGAGATCAATCCAAAGGATGAAACCAATAAAAGATGCTTAAGAGAACCTGATTACCAAGGAGGAGGAACAAATCAAACAGAGGGCTGATCACTTTGAAGGACCACCACCGGCAACTCGCCCAAAAACACTACCAGCAGAAAACACTGAAATGCCAATGGACATCACTCCTCCAACGATAGAAGATATCCTGAATGCGATCAAGCTACTGAAGTCCAGTGGGGAAGACATCAGGACCAGACGGCGTCCCTCACGAAGTACTGAAGACGGCCCCAGTGATTACGGCAGATGTTCTCACTCCTTTGATGCAAAAGTTTGGTAAGTAGGAAAGGTGCTTACTGGTTGGAAGAAGGGCTACCTCGTCAAATGACCAAATAAGGACGACTTCGTTAGTCCTGTGCAAGAACTGTCGTGGATTAATGACCTTGTCCACGCCAATTAAAATGCTAAGTCGCACCATCCTGGAGAGAATAATGAAAGCAACAGGATTTAATGAGTTCATCAAATTTCGGTAGAACTAGTCAGCTGAATACTCTACACACATGGATATGTACTTTTGAAGTTATATTGAAAGATATAAGACTGAGATGCGAATGAACTACATTGAACTAGTTATGCAGAAAGATAGGTGTGAATGTTTTCATTGGGAATATATCAGGAATTGCAGAGTAATATCAATAGTAATAGTTATAATAACAATAATAATAGTGTTGAAGTGAACTAAGATAATACTACTGATAAAAGATAGTTTTAAATGAATCAAGAATAATAATAATAAGAGGTAGAATAAGTAAAACGCATCGCCATGGTGGATTTAGCGTGACGACCATCTCCTTTTTACACAGAGACCTGGCTTATAAACTCGAATTGCACAAGACTGCAATTGCTAGCATGTTCCTGTTTCTTTGTCTGCTGACAATAGTGAATGACTTGACAGCGTCGATATCATGTCCATAGTCCGAAAAATGTCTTGTTATTGGGGCTTCTGGCACTTTGCTTTCAGCTGTTTTTGACCATTTCGGCAAATGCTCCATCATGAGAGTAGACAATCGCCATTCTGTACGACCTAAGTATTTGCTCTCACATACACTCAAATTTATATGCGCGGTTTGAAGTGACGAGGCCAAACCCGATGCTGAAAAGATCAAGACACATCTAACTGAAAATCAACTGACTGAGGTCTTACAGAACATGAGGAATAAACCAGTAATCACATCAGATACGTATGAACGCATACGAGTAGCAGGCCCCAAAATAACACGTTTGTATGGGCTACCGAAAATTCACAACATGGTATTACGCCTCTGTCGAATTCTCGATATGGCAGGTTCTCGTCATCGCGGAATCGCTCAATGACTAGCTGAAATTCTGGAACCAGTTAATAGGCAGTTGTCTGAGTTTTCCATTGATGATACGTTGAAATTTATTGGGATTATTAGAGATTTCAATGTGAAATTGTGGAAGGTGAACTGTTCACGGTCCACTGAATTATACAGTTCACTAAAACCAGGAAGGTCTTGGGTGATGACCGTGGGCAGCCTTGTCTTAGTCCTGTTTTCAATTCGAAGTCTTCGTTGATATTTCCAATTTGGATCACTTGACATGTCTTATTGTTGAATGAGATTGATGGAATATTGGTTCATTCAGTAGTGTAGGGGCAAATTACAAACCACTTCTTCACAAAAGTTATCGAATGCTTTTTCGGAAAGTGTGACGTTTGGGTAGAAGGCGACTATACTCATATTCCTTTTAAGAACTAAGGTCACCTATATCTAGTAGGCATTAGGGTGTGTGTCAATGTAGTTGGAGATTGAACGATCAATTCTTGGTTGTTTGCTCAAAACCAACTTCCCCAATTTTCGCGGAGGCATCAATCAGCCAGTCATCGTCTCATCGGTCGCTGTTCAGAAAGAAGCCAGCAATAAACCGTCAGAAGTAATATTGTGATTTATTATTGTAATATTTGTTCATAGACCTTAGTTGTATATTGGCTATATGTTGGTGTTAGAATAAATAATTCTCCAGTCGCCAAACTGGGTTCTGGTTTTTGCGTCCGTTCGTACTAAGCGTTTCTGAGAAGCTTCGAGGAACAGCGTGAGTCCCAGCGTAGCAAGAGCTGGGCATTAACGGTTTACGAGACGTGGCTGACAGTGTGTCAATATTAGGCAAAATATACCACTAAAATTTCGTGAAAATTCAATAATGCACGCTTTTGTTTTGAGCTCACTGCATCTTTTTGTCTATTACACTGCATAGATATCAGCATCAAGCATCATTTCCTGACAAAAGGGCAGCATATATAATGCATGTCGGGAATGTAATGCTACTGCTAATGTGCACTCCAGGAAGTATTTTCAATACCAAAATTTCATTAAAAAATCACACGAAAGTACGTCTTAATACTTAACTACCATAGGGCTACGACGTTACAATCAGCTGGGATGGGCAGTTATAGTCACTCTACTTGTTATTCTCCACTCTAACTTGTTTCACACGTCGTTTCTCATCCAGAGCATAGTCTTGTCTCTCTGAGAGGTTTTGGAATAGTGTAGAAGAAAATGATTCCTTGTATGTTCTTGAGTTAGCTTAATTTGCTCTACTTCAGCAGTTTGAAAGAGTGGACTCTTTTGCGACCAACAGGCAAATGCCTCTACTTCCGCTGTAATCTTCCATAGTGTGCATATCCACTTGTGAATTGTCTTGGATGGTTTTCAGAGTTCTATGTCTTACATCGCTTTGGTAATTGGGTATCCTTGCCTATAGCTGTGTTAATTTCTTTCGGTTTTTTGAAAGTATTTGTCTGACCTGCATCTTGTTTTCCCTTAGCTTTGAAAGGGAAATCAGCCATCCTCTTTGTTCTCCACCTCCGCACAGTTTAAAAACATGTTTTCTCATCCGTCTCTAATCTATCACCTTCCTCATTTCTATACTTGGCGCTCAATTTTCTGTCCTCTTCTTCTTGCCTCATGTGTGTACACTTGGTTCCAATCCACATCTCCTTCACAGAATTGCATTGTTCTTCTACACTGGTTTTCTTGGTGGTGTGGCTTCATGTCGCCTACTTTTGCTGGAAGCTGAAATAAAAGTGTCTTTTGTGGCTTCATCCGTCCGTGTTGATCTTGAATTGCGAACCGAAGACTCTGAATATGGCCGTGGGGATATTTTTAGTTGGATGATATTCCGATCCCATATACTATGCCCTTTTTGAATTTATGTCCAGAAGGCTAATTCACTTTTCTAGGTTAAAATGAATCATATCTGATTTTTGGTGTCTCCGTCTAGTGAAACCCATATGGTCTTTTGTATATGCATGTGCTCATGCATACTGTTTCCAAATCACTAAATAGTCCAGAAGTCTTCAAAGGAATCGCTGTTCTCAATCATTTAACTGACAGCCCTTAGACCCATGCTGAGTTATCCTTCTGTGTTGCTGGCTCTCGGTTTGGCTAAAGTTCATATCACCTATTAGAATTTTGATGTCGTAATCTGTCCGCGATAATGTCCAGCAACACATGAAGACGTTCGCTTTATTCTCTAGGTCTGTGTAGCTTGTAGCATTCTGAATGGTATTGATCCACATTCTATCAGAGCCTCTGATGGTTTTGGCTACATCATACTAGCCACTCACTCAGCCTTTCCGTGATTTCCATCTTAGTGAATGGATTTCTGACTCTCTTGTTAGCGGTTTGGAGACTTCACGTACATTCGACACGCTCTCACAGGTTCTTAGCACTGCCAGAGCAAATCTTCACATTCCTGGGTCAACACAAGCCTCCCGAGCCACAGACAGCATGCGGACGTTCCATGCATGATGTTTCTTTCATCGGGGTAAGACACGCCAGCGAGCTGATTTCCTGAAGGACTTCACGAGGCGGCGTTATTGTGTCTCCAATCTCAGTGAACAATAAGTTTCTTTTCGACGCTTTTAAGGGCCACGAAGCCTTTGTGGTTATTAAGTTGATTTACCCTGGCAGGGAGATAGGCCTAGTTTAGGACCAGGAAGTAAACCACTGAACTAGTCAGTTGGGCAAGTGTTTTCCGCAAATCACTAAAATGTGCCACTGGTGTGCGCAGTTAGACTTTATTTCTGAATCGCAAGACTCCCTAACTGCATCAAGCGTCCAGTATCGTGCATTCATTGGTACTCCTCGTTTTCAGCTACTTCGTCATTCAGTATACGTAGGGATCTCCAGATTTCCGACTATTCCTATCATTTACAGAGCTTCCACTACTATTTCTTACCCAAGAAGTCATCACCATTCTTCAGTTTCCGTGAACGGCTGTCATCTAAAGCGCAGTACTTTTAAACCAATTACAGGGTAATATAATGGCTGTTAGTTGTCCCGGTATGACAAATTATGAGCCAGCAGTTACCACAGACCAGTGCCCATTTTGGGAAATGTCTGCTAAGGAAGCAGACATGAAGGGCAGTGTAGATGGCATGAAGAAAGATGTCATTTTAATTTTTTCGCAGTTGATTTTCTGATATCTAGATGACACTATTTCTTACCTCAATTTAAGCTGAAGTTCTTATGCAGCCGATCCACTTCTTAATTTCACCCCCATTGTTGGTAGACGCTAACTAAAATTTCGCTATAGTGAATGGTAGACAATTTAGGCATTGGGAAAGTCACTTGATGCATCAATAATTGGGAATTTCCGATGGACTCCACAAAGTTAACAATGCCTGATGGGAGTGAAAGTAGAATTTTATCAATGTGTGATTTCAGTTGTACAATGTCTACGAGACTTTCTCAAGAAATTGTCTACATGAACCTATATTAACGAAACCTATCAAGTAGATACGTTTCTCACCTATGTCACTACACCTATCATGAGAATAGACTGGCGTAAGCACAACTACCTACACGTAAATGCATGTCGATGATGACCAAGAGTAGTGGTGTAGCTGAAACAAGATTTCAGCAACTATCCAGGTAGGTGTCCAATAAGTTATTCACAATTCATTGTAAGCAGTGCCGCGTTTTAGAAAAAAGTCAAAGGAAAAGCCCATAACCTGGCTCCCAAACGTTTCACTTACGGTTAGTGACACTCATCCCGAACTGTGGGGTTTTAAAAAACAACAACTTTCCAACTATAAAAAAACACTGTAACTCGTGCATGCTTCTCTTGGGTGCGACTTTTTCTGACTTAACATGTACTGTGTTCATCGAATATTGTGAAGTTGTTGTTTATGTCTTTGTTATATACTGGTCGAGAATTTAATAGTCCTGACGCAAGAAAGACGGAAATCAGAAGACCACTAGGTTTGCGATGATACTTCTATTTTTCAAAACACAAGGAGAATCAATGTCGCACAAGTGTGTGAGAGCAAAATATGAATGTCCGAACAAGTGTGTCAACACAAGTGTGCGAGCGAATATTCAAAATGAGCAAATCAATAGACAGTCTTAACATGATTGGCTAATTATAATGGAATATCGATCCATATATACATAGATATATGGATATGGATACATATCAGTCTTGGATTTTCACTTCCCTTTATTTCTACATAAATTCCACCGTGCATTCAACCAGTTTATTTTTTGCACGAAGTTCTGGTCTTTTTCGACACTCTTGACTGTTGCTGTAGTAAGGTGAGGAGATGTATGCGTAAATAATTCAGAATACAGTTATTCATGATCTCAAATGAGGTGTTTACCAGTACATTCGGATTGACTAGCTGAGCTGAAGTTGTGCGGGCACTATCAGGTAACGTTCTCCAGCACTTACACGGTTTCTGATCAGTGAAGCACGCATTACTGTTCAACGGTAGCGACCTGGGAAAGTAGTTCGTATTTTGGACTACCTAGTTGCATTGTGATTTAAACCACCAAACGTTCTGTGTTCCGCGACAAATTGGTATATTTGGAGGTAGAGGATTATGTGCATGCACAGTATTCAAGCAAGAATGGAATTATTTTGTGGATGTGTAATGTATATTTTGATACAGCAAAGGTAACATTAGGGTAAAGGGTCAAAGTGACCACAACGATTCTGAGTAAAACTTATGAAGTAAAACTTTAGGTTTTGTGAAGTGACAGTAAAAACTCAGAAGAATAGTTTGTGAAAATCCTCACTGGTTTTCTTTTGTTCTGAAGGTGCTCATCTGTAATGGAGCATTTGAAGAAATTAGACCCTTTATTAGACAGTATTATAAGAGAGAACGAAAATGTATGGAACAAGAATTGGCTTGAAGGTGGACCTCAGATATGTATAAGAACTTACATTTTCTCATTGAATAAATGTTGAGGAATGGGAACGTGGATGGAGAGGCTGGTAAAGATTTGGAAAAATACTTGGATGATCATCAGCAGGAACTAGGTCTGATCAAGCACTCCAGTAGAAGTTGCTGATTTCCTAGGACCCACACAAATTCCGTTGATCCGACATAACGACGGTTCTACTCATTTTACTTTTATGTAGGAGATTCTCCACTGTTTCCCATGTTTTCACAGTGAGTTTCCCAATTTACTCCTTGTTGTGTTCTACAACTCTTTCAAACGTCTATCCTGCATAGACTCTCTGTATTTTATAGGAAGTACGTAAAAAGAACTAGTATTACTGGCTGCAACGGTCAATGCCAGCTGGATTTCTACATTATTTTATATTCCAGAATATAACGCAGGTTGTCTCCGGTTTACTGCTCTTTATCCCTGCAGACTGAAACTAAGGACGAATAATTTTGTTTAGTTATGTAGTTGACCTTGGCGCTGATCGGAGTGCACCTCCGTATGCGCGTAGTTTGATTTTGTTTGATTTCGTCCTGGTAGGTGGGCTTTTTTATGTACTATAATGCGGATGTTTATTAATTTTAAATATGATGGATTGCTATTGATAGTTTCTATGGTTTCTTCTGAAGCCTCCTAGCACAGCCAGCAGTTTTCTGGTATAGTTGATATATATGACTTATACATTGCAGCTGGCATGCATTAACTTCGGACGCACTGCAGAAACTTTGTGGCGAATTGCAGATAAGTGTCCCACTCTGCAATGAACTCGAAGACACTTCCCGGAAAATTCTTCAGGGCCTCGAAAAAATGCTGGCTGCCATACGCATATTTTGTTTCTGCGTCCTCCGAGCCGGATGACTTAATTGCAAAGCTTTCATTATCCTTCCGGGCAATACCTTCAGCACAGGCCTTAGTATAACAGCCTTATATTGAAGCCAGCCGTAAGATGTCCACGAGAAAAACCAAAGCTCTGCATTTAAATCAGTCAGCTCGCAGTTAAATTATCCACCTGAGCGTCGGTGGCACAGTGGTTAGGACTCTCGACGACCATGCACATGGTCCGGGGTTCGAGCCCACACCGGCGCACACCAGATATCTATGGTCGGCCTGCGAAATTTGGGCTACCGATATCCACGCTGAAAATTCCATACTTGTACCAAAATACAGTGTGGAATCAAGCTGTTACCAAAAATAAAAAAAAAATAAAAAAAATACTAATCTATTACACGCACATATATTTATGACCGCTATAGTGTCATATCGCCCAGTGTGTTTAAATTGAGAATCCACTCCACACTTCGCTTTAACGTGAGGTGGGGTGAAACATTAATTGTCTGCAATGTCCTTGGAAAACCAGGATTTTTTTTGTTCACTTTCAATTTTTCCGTTGTAGGCTGATCATGATTAGAGCATTACTAGCTTTTCAACAAAGTACTCATTTGTTTTATGGTTTCATGTAATATAGTGTGTGATCTATATTTCGACGTTCTGAATTGCATCCATTCAAGATATCTCACTTTGGAATGGTACAGTATATAAAGGTGAATGTACTGGTATCAGAGGAGAAGCATGGTTATTCGAAGTATAGCTGCACGAATACATGTATGCTGTTATAAACATTTGCGAGTTATGTTATCGGTACTCTTCATCTGGCGGGTTTTAGCCTGTCAAGAGTTTTGACCAGTGCTTGCAACTTACTCCTTGATGAACATGTTGGCTCCACTCCATTATGGATAAGATTTTATTTTGATAAATCACACAGTGTTGTACAGTTATATTAACTGATATAGCTGTACAACACTGTGTGATTTATCAAAATAAAATCTTATCCATAATGGAGTTATACTCTACCACAGTGCCCAAGTTTTATACTTAAATCAATGTTGGCTCCACATTCGAAACACTAACTACCTCCACCGATTTGTGTTCAGTATCATTCCGAACGTCTTGCATACTGCACTTAACATTAAATTGAATCTCAACATTACTCAGGTACATTGCCCAAAGTCGGCGTTTTCATATTTTATAATTTTATCAGTCGTCAACCATAAGGCAGAAAAAGGCACGTGTAGTATGCATCTGTGGATGAACAACTGAATAATTTTTCAGCTTCAAGTATGATGAGTCAGGTTTTACTTTTCTTTCAATGGCTTCACCTAGTGTTCTATACTAAAAGGTATTTTTTTCACACTACGGACTCTTCATGTAGGGGTTGAGCATTCGCATCCTCAGCCGAGTTGCCCAGTATACAGTACATATCTTACTGCTAGAAGCGGAAAGCAGATAGCCGGTGTAGAGAAGGTAGAGATTAATGTACTACATTAGCCCAAATCTTGTATTTGTCATATGTAGTGAGACTATGCAATTGGAGAATCCACGTGGCTCTTTTGTACATTGTAAACTACTAGGTAATTGGTAGATGATTGGAGATTCTCCCGAAAATTTGTATGACTTGTCCATCAATGAAGTCTTAATGTCTTTAGAAATCTATTGTTCCTCAACTGTTGATAATGTAGGAGTTCGTTTTTACTCATCAAACTAGTGATACAATGAATAACGTGTTTTGGCTTTATACAAATATATCAACTTTAGCGGAAGTGGTTTTGCATATGTTGTTATTTTGTTATGCCCAAAACTGGACTGTTACAAGTGGTTTGAAGATGCGTTGTGCGCAGTGATCTTTGCATCTTAGAGTTTATTACTTCGGAAAAATATCCCGTCATTTAATTCTCGGTTGAACAATCAATGTAGTCACTGTTGAATAGCTATATTCTTGTGGCTGACAGCAGAAACAAATCAGACAGAGCTTGTTTAGCGTACTACCATAACAGGTACTGTTTTCTATTGTAATTAGATGCATCCAAATCGTTTTTCTGCTTACGTGCTTTTGAGAAAATTCCTAGTCAGCTGCTGGATTTTACTATTGGTTCGCTATGCTGATTAATCTGCAATATTCAGTAATAAGTCCAAAAATATTCTCGAAATCATAAGTATTAAGCCTCAGTCTATATTATCGTCTGAACAGTCGAAATCCACTGTTATCTCAGCACAGTTCTACGTAAAATAAAATGTTGAGATGTTAAAATAAGGTGAATTTAATACAAGTATAAAACTTGGGCACTGTGGTAGAGTATCTTATCCATAATGAAGGTGAATTTAGCTCTTAATTCGTGAGGACAGTTTTTATTTAATGTTTCTTGAGTGACTGCAAACTAGTTATGACTATTGTGATTTTTAGTAATATACTGAACTCTGACCTATTAAAACTTCTTGTTTAGAAGTATTTTAAATCCTACATATATACATAAATGTATATATATATATATATATATATCGGTAGAATATTATTTTCCATCATACATAAATAAAGCTAGGAGATGGGGTCTTTCGCGCACTTACTTTCGATTCAAACAAAAAGACTATTTGTCATTACAATTCTTATTATTACTTACTAATGATTTGTCCAAGTTAATTTTTATTTAGAGTGCTGCGAACCATATTTCTTTATTTATCGGTAGACGATAACACGTGCAGTCATGTGCCTTACGGGAGCAGTCGCTTGTCTGTGTGTCTGTTTTCAACATAAAACTTTGCACCGATGTGCAGCGGTTCAAGTCGTCACACTCCATGTAGCACACAAAGCAAAAGAAAACAGCAGGAGAAATGTAAAGTAGAGACAATAAACAGAGATATGAGACAGAAGGAATATTAATAACGAAGAACAATGTAGTTTCATTGGGTATTATAAGTCACAAGGAGTGGATGCATTTGCGCTATTGAGAACGATTTTGAGCCATCTCACCAATTCCCGACCGAAAGCTGCTACCTTGACGTGGTGGTCGGGCTTGAACACCGCAATGATCTATTCAAGCTATACTGGCTGAGACTTATGTCTCTTGAGGTCCTACCATGCCAGGCAGGTTGTTTGGATAGCGGTTAAACAAAAAGCAGCTACCCAATCCAACATCATGTTAAATACAAAATCACAAAATTTCATGCCGGATCGGCCGTGGCCCGGATTAACAACGACCGCGCTTCCTGCTGCCGTGTCACAGGGCAGGAGTGATAAATATGCTACTGAGGCACACAAAACAAAAAGAAGAAACAAAAGCAGGCCGCGTGTGACCGGCCTCAAGCAGTTGTCCCCTGGGCTCTGCGGTCACGCAACCAACTTCCACGGTGTGGGCAGCCGGGAAGTAACAATCGCCCTCACAATCCGAAACGCACGCGAAACCTCTCTATTACTCACTCATCTTTGTTTTCATCTTCATCTCTATCATCTTGCCTTCCTTCCACTGATGCAACTCCTCGACTTGATAGCTCTCCACTCTGCGTCCACTAAAAACGATGGAAGCCAAAAAACCACCACCGACAGCCTCTTAAAGCCGCGCCACCAATTTCATATAGGAGCTCTTAATGTTAGGACACTTTGCCAAATAGGACAACAAGCATCACTAGCCAAGACCCTGGCATCACGAGCCATTGATGTATGCTGTGTTTCAGAAACACGCATACAAGACCCAAGTGTGGTTATTCACCTAACCCCACCTGGCCAACAGGTTGAATCTGCAAAATTCACCTTGAGGGTGTCAGGAGATGCCACAGCTAGTTCACGAGGATTAGCTGGCGTAGGGATAGCTTTGAGTACTAGGGCAGAAAAGACATTGCTTGACTGGATCCCGGTAGATAGCCGAATGTGTGCTGTCCGCCTGAACGGATCAGTAAGAAGGAGGAAGGACTGCACTACTCGCCGATGCCTTTTCGTAATCTCCGCCTACGCCCCCACTGACTGCAGTTCAGATGAAACGAAGGATGAGTTCTACCAAAAGCTGTCTAGTTTGGTGAGAAAGGCTAAACGCTCAGACATAGTCGTTCTAGCTGGTGACTTTAACGCTCAAGTAGGGAAATTGTGTCAATCTGAGAAGGATGTCGGTGGCACCTATGGAGTTCCGTGCCAGCGAACCGACAACGGTGACCGTCTCCTACAGTTCTGTTCTGATAATCATTTGTTTCTTGTAAGCACTAACTTCAAACACAAGGAGAGACACTGTTTGACTTGGAGACCCCCTTCATCAAACCAACGCTGGACACAAATAGACCACATAGCAATAAGCTATCGTTGGCGTGGGTCGGTAGGAGATTGTCGCTCCTTCTGGAACACGTGCGTAGATACCGACCATGCACTGGTCCGCGCTCGGGTGTGCTTACGACTGAACGGACGTAGGAAACAGCTGGCGGTAAAACCATCACGTCCCCAGCTCGATCAGGAAACTAAATCCGTATTTGAGGAAGAACTAGCTAAACACATATCTGTGTTCGACAGCTGTGCTCACCCTGAAGAAGCTTGGAAAAATATCCAGGCAGCCATAGATACAGCTGTAAAAGCTGTGAATAAGGTAAACCCAAAGGTGAGTAAAAACCACTGGATCTCCACCGCCTCATCCGAACTGATAGATGCTAGAAGACTTATTCCGGCGAGCTCCGAATTCAATGAGGAGCGAAAGCTGCACAAGAGGAAACTTACGAAAAGTCTCCGCAAGGACCGTGAACAGTGGTGGGCGACAAAAGCCAAAGAGATGGAGAAAGCTTCGAGGATAGGCAACACCAGGCAACTCTTTAGACTCATCAGGGAAACGGGTGGGAGAAGACAAATCATTAGTGAGACAATCTCGGAAAAAAATGGCACTATAATTAGCTCCCAGGATAGACGACTGGATCGTTGGAAAGAGCATTATGAGGAGCAGTTTAATTTGCCCACAGCCACGCTCAACCTTCCGAGCATCCAACACCTCCCTGAATGGGATATAGACACAGGTCCTCCGTCACTAACTGAGGTTACTAAAGCTGTCACCAATCTGAAACTAGGCAAAGCAGCGGGACCTGATGGAATGACTCCAGAGGTATTTAAGTACGGTGGAGACAGCTTACTGTCCGGATTAACTGAGGTACTAGGCAGCGTCTGGGAATCAGAAGAAGTCCCATCGGGTTGGTGTAAGTCACTGATTATCCCCATATACAAGAAGGGAGACAAGTCTTCCTGTGATAATCACAGAGGGATTAGCTTGACTAATATAGTATCTAAAGTCTTAGGCTCAATAATCATGCGTAGACTGAGTGGTGCTCGGGAAGCACAAACACGAGAGAGCCAGGCAGGCTTTAGACCAGGAAGAGGGTGTATTGATCATATCTTCACCCTCCGACAGATTCTAGAACATAGGCATTCCTACCGGCGTCCAACAGTCATTATATTTCTTGACCTAAAGGCAGCATTCGACTCTGTCGATCGAAAAGTTCTCTGGAGATGCTTGGCTGTAAAGGGAATTCCGAGAAAATATATTGCACTGATTAAGGCACTCTACTCGTACTCATACAGCCAGGTGAGGGCTTACGGCGAGCTGTCATCTGAACTGATGACGACCAGTGGTGTCCGTCAAGGATGCCCATTATCTCCTTTTCTATTCAACTTCATCATAGATGTGTTAATGGACTTAACCCTAGGTGACTTCAGCGACTCAGGGATTGACTTGCTACCGGGAATAATCTCGTTGACTTGGAATATGCAGACGATATAGTCCTTCTAGGCGAAGACGCTGACGAAATGCAGAGTCTTCTAAACACCTTGAGCCGCAATCTACGAATGTTTGGCATGCGATTCGCTCCCGCCAAATGCAAGATGATGTTACAGGACTGGACTACATCGACGCCTAGTTTAAAAATAGGAAGTGAAGTGGTAGAGCACGTTGACCGCTTCACTTATTTGGGAAGTACCATCAGCCCCAACGGGTTGATCTCTGACGAAATCTCAGCACGAATACAAGGGGCTCGTTTCGCATTTGTTAGTTTACGCCGACTCTGGCGTAGACGAGATGTTCGACTATCGACCAAAGGGCGGGTGTACTGCTCATCAGTCCGCTCCGTCCTCCTTTATGGTTGTGAGACCTGGCCACTGAGAGTGGAAGACATGAAAAGACTAGCTGTCTTTGATCATAGGTGCCTGCGCTCTATTTCCCGTGTAAAGTGGCATAATAAGGTGAGCAACATTGAGGTTAGGCGTAGAGTTCTAGGTAAACAGGGGAAATCAATCGACGAAGTCGTGAAGCTACAAAGACTGAGATGGTTAGGACATGTGTTACGTATGCCAAGTCATCGCCTCCCTCGACGAGCAATGTTAGCGGATATAGGGTCAGGCTGGAAAAAAGCTAGCGGCGGTCAAACAAAAACTTGGCATCAGTCAATGAAATCCACAACAGTTGGTCTAAGCCACGTAGGAAGGTGTAGACTTCCAGGCTGGGGTCCTCGGGACGGTAAAAATCTATGGTTGGAAACAATTGGTGACATGGCTCAAAATCGTTCTCAGTGGCGCAGATGCATCCACTCCTTGTGACTTATGATCTCCAATGAAACTGTTTTGTATTTCGTTATTACTCCTTTGTCTCACACCTCTGCTCACTGTTTCTATTATGCTTTTCTTGTACTTTCTTCTCTTGCTTCGCGTGCTACACGGAGTGTGGCGACTTGAACTTCCGCACATTTGTGCAAAGTTCGATGTCGAAAACAGACAGACATATCACCAATTGTCTCCAGCCATTGGTTTCTACCGTCCCGATGACCCCAACCAGGAAGTCTGCCCCACCCTACTTGGCTAGCCTAAACTAACTGTTGTAGGTTTCATTGACTGATGAAGCCATGTTTCGGTCTGACAACCACTGGCTCTTTCCGAACCTGACCCTATGCCAACTAACATTGCCCATCGTCGAGAAGGCGATGGCTGGGCATACGTAACACATGCCCCAACCATCCCAATCAGTGTAACTTCACAACCTCGTCGATTGATTTCCCTTCTTTACATAGCACTCGTCCGAAGTCTAACCTCATTATTGCTCACCGTATCATACCAACTAACACGTGAGACAGAACGCAGGCACCTATGGTCGAAGACAGGTAGCTAGCTTCTTCCTGTCTTCCACTCTCAATACTTTTACTTTACTTTACTTCGGCTATCTCCTACGGGAGGATGAGCCGGCTTCATGAACGTCTCGAATCATCGCTGCCCAGGCGCGGCAATTTGTAAGAGAGTTTATGAAGTTTCATGGGAATTTGGTACGAGTGATGTCCCCAGCATCGCTCGGCCTTTTGTTTGAGAGTGCAGCTCTAGCCTTTACACAGCCAAGTGTGACCTACAAGGCAGTAGGAGTGGAGTAAGGAGTCCACTATCCATTGGCAGCCAGTGACCGGAGTTCGGTTCATACGCCTTTTTGAATGGGGCCAGACATCCAGGACATCCAACAAGCCCTTTGTCCATACGTCTGCCGGTGAGCTCCAGTGAGCTTCATACGCCAGTCGTTGGAGGTTTGGAATCAGGGTTTAGCCATCTCCCCTAGACCGTCATCCAATGGACAGTCAACCCGGTGGAGAGCGCCGGGCATCCGCTTTCGCCCTCTTACTTTGGTGAGAAACACCTCCGCCACGTGAAGGCAGTGAGTAGGACTTCCTCAGGAGAGGCTATGTAAGACGCCCGGTCATATGGAAGCATTTCAAGAGGTGTGCGGAGGGGTGGCCAACCCGCAGCGCAAGGCACCCACCCCCGACCATCCTGAGGCTTTGGATGGCCATGTTTCGCTCAAAGCCATAAAGGAGGACAGAGCGGACTGCTAAGCAGTACACACGCCCTCTGGTTGATAGCCAACCGGACATCACGTCTACGCCAGAGATGGCGTAAACTGACATATGCGAAACTAGCCTTGTGTATCCATTCTTAGACTTCGTCATCGATCCACCGGTTGGGGCTGGTTGATGCAGCCTCCCAAATAAGTGAAGTGGTCAACGTGCTTTTCCACTTCACTCTCTATTTCTAAGTTGGGAGTCAATGTAGTTCAATCCTGTAGCATTATCTTACATTTGACAGCAGGAGCGGATCGCATGCCAAACATTCGTAGATAGCAGCTCAAGGTGTTCAGAAGACTGTGCATTATGTCAGCGTCTTCACCTAGAAGGACTATATCATTTGTCAAAAAGGTTATTTCCTGATGGTAACAAGTCAATCCCTGAATCTCTGAAGTGAGTTAAGGTTAAGTCCATTAGTACATGTATGATGAAACTGAATAGAAATGGGGATAGTGGGCATCTCTGACGGACACCACTAGTTGTCACCATTTCAGATGACAACTCGCCATAAGCTCTCATCTGGCTGACTGCATGAGTTCGAGTAGAGTAAGTGACTTGATCAATGCAATGTATTTTCTCGTCATTCCCTTTACAGCCAAGCATCGCCATAGTACCTCTCGGTCGACAGAATCGAATGGTGCCTTGTAACCGGAAGGTCCTGGGTTCGAATCCCGGTGGGTGCGTACTGCTGACGAGTCCCAAACTAGGACGAAACAGCTGTCCAGTACTCCCAGGTTTTCCAATGGTTCTCTTACTAATGTCAGCTCATGATGAAATCCTCAGACCAATCAAATCCCTACAAACCAACACTTAATTATAATAATTGTTGGACGCCTATTTTCTAGAATCCGTCGAAGGGTGAAGATATGATCAATACTCCCTCTTCCTGGTCTAAAGCCTGCCTGGTTCTTTTGGGTTTGTTCCTCTTGAGCACCGCTTAGTCTACGCATGATTATTGAGTCTAGAACTTTAGATACCATATTAATCAAGCTAATCCCCGTGTGATTACAGGGTTAAGGAAGATTTGTCTTCCGTCTTGTATATCGGGATAACCAATGACATCGCATACCCAACCTATTGAGTTTAATGTTTGTTTAGTGTAGTTACTGTATTGATTATTTATTAAGTCAATAGTGGCATACATTTTATTATACTCTAATTTTATAATGATGGTCTTACTTATCCACTTTGAACAATGAGTGCATCACTTCTTTTGTAGATTAATGCTATATCCTCTCATCTATGATTAAAGCAGCTCATAGTGTTTCCAACCTAAGTTCCAATTCCGAATCGAACCCTTATCTGGTCAAACGCTCACAGAATTCTCATTTTGTTCAGGTTGGTTTGGTGCACATTTTACGCATAAAGTTTTCTTTTTTTGTCATGAAAATCTGAATATCAAAAATTGTTATTGATTCTTAAGTAACTGAGGTGGTTTATAGGCAAGTGAAGGGATGTGGTCATCAAACTGTTTATAATAATTTAGTTATCATTGTTTGAATAAGTTATGAAGACACAAGTAGATGGTGGGGTTCGTCAGTAAGTTAAATCTTGTTTAAGCAAGGTTCCATAACTGAGCTCGAAAGGCCTTTTCGTGTACTCGAAATGTCAGCAGCGCTTGGAAATGAAGAGACTGAAAATAAAAGTCATTTGCTATTGTTCCATAGCCATTAAGTGTGAAGTAACCAAATACACAATCTTTCGAGAAGTTTAGAAAGGTTACATTATGGTAATTTCTTTCACTCTCAACAGATGCGCAGTCGAAATTTTTACGCTGTTTCGCTTCACTCTATCGACTAGTTATGAACAGTTATTTGAACATAACAATAAACCTGAGGTTAATTTAAGACTGTAGTTTCAAAAAATGATGTAAACAAAAGGCGACAAAATGTGAGTATTCATCACGAAAAGCACTGAAACCAAAAGTTAGCCGGGAATTTATGCGAACTCTGTGTTTCGTTCTAATTTCAATACATAAAGTTTGATTTTTGCACAATAGTGAAGTCCAGTTCCTAGATGTAGGCTTTAATTGTGTTGGTGTATAAAGATTTGGCTTACACGTTACAGAATGTCAAAAAAGTTGTTTTCGCAATTCAGTGAAATTTTACGAATGTATGTTTTCTAACAGTCATCCAAACAATGCTCAGTCATAGAACTGAGGAACGTCTAAACATAATACTATGATATGCATATATTTAATGAATGTAACCACAACAAATTGTTTTGAAGTCGAAGAATGGTAAAATTTTTAGAAGAATGTAATTTATCGTTCAACGTATTCATTGTTGTTTTAACAGTTCTCGTAAAAATAGTCGTACCAGTCGTTGCTAGGCTCAAAGAAAAATGCTGCTAACTGGCTAAACCACAATAAATTTCTGTTGACATTAGAAAGATGTAATAAAATCAGTTGACAGTAATAGAGCGAAGTTTACAAGCTCTTGATTTTTATATTTACTGTTGATCAGTTGAATCACTACGGTGTCCCTGTCCATATATTCTATTCGCAACAAATGGCTACAAGATATTCTGTAAATAAGATCCCCACAGAATAAGTTTATTAACGATACTTTTCATCAAAATTACCTGTCAAACTGAACTGATTATTGCTGCTCAATTAAAACAGGCTCAGAATAAAAGCAGTGTAAAAAGTTAATTATAGGACTAGGAGGTAGGATATTTCAAATAGTGAATATCAGTCAACGGTGCGTGATAAATACCTTTCTCATACCTCTGTCATTCAAATAAATATTTTCTCTTCAGGTTGATTATTATACGTTGAGTCTATTATGGTGTGAATCAAAAATCTTAGAATGTGTAGTTATACGTCTCTATAGTGGTATTTATTATGGATTGTACATTGTTTTAACGTGTGGTTACCTAACCTCAAGTCGTTTGCATACATAATGCAATTGTAAATCTGATAAGCTTTTATAACATTTCTTGTTATCTTCTTGTTAACGATTATATCGACTTAAAAACTGGCATTTTTGTTTTATTCGCCTTGTAATGATTATAGGCGAAACTAGCTTTACTTGCGTACACATTGGTCACACCCGAAATTGAGTCACTCTACCAATGTTTATATTAGTCAAATTTGTAGACAACCAATGACTAAATCAGAACAGCCACGCCTCATGAATCTATTTGAAGGATATGTATCGCTTAACATTAATGTGTTAGTAGTCACATTGTTATTATTTAAGTTGTTTATCTTTATACTTCTCTCTGCTTTTGTAATATTAGATTTTGTGCAAATAAACGTTTATTGTAGGCAGGAATTGTTAATAAAAAGGAATTAATATACTTAGTTTAGGGAAAGGCTTCTCTCTTTAAATATTGAAAGAGTAAGAACGAACGTAAGGATGATGAATTATTTTAAAGGATCACAATATATTCACCTTATAAGAATGAAGTTTCTCGTAAAGAAAATAAACAGATTTGTTGTTAGGGTCGGTAACACTAAAATAACTTATCATCCTTATAATTTTTTTTATTTCACTGTGACGTCCTTACAATATTCCTTACTGAAGAATTTTTTCTTGTCGCTAAACAAAAATATGCTGAAATTGTTTTGTAACATTTTTTGGATTTAACTGTTACAGGTTGTAGACAGCTGAAGAAAACCTACAAAATAAAACGGATTCATGTGATTCTGTTCTTTTTTCAAATGACTAGTTTAAGTAGCGAAGTCAGTGCATCAGTTTAGAGTGATTTTACGAGTTTAGACTGTGTGGTTGCCAGAATTCAGTTAGTATTAAAGACTTGACCAGTGTACTTGACGGAGTCCTTCAAGAGCTATTCGTAGTCCGAACAGTTAATTTTAGTCAAAATAGTTCAGTAAATTAAATATTACTTTCCAATAAAAGATGAATTTCGCTTAGAATGTAAATGCACTTCGTTGAAGAATATCAGCCAGTAAAAAATCAATATATTGAAAGTGTGCCCTTAGTTATCCAGTTTTCGAAAGAAATTCAAAAATTATGTTAAGAACGTTTAAACAGATTGTGCCCTTTGTTGCTCTTAAACACCTACTGTTTTGTCCTACGTTCATTTTCAATTTTGCACGTCAAGGTGGTGGTGGTGGCTTGTAAACCTACCTGTCTAGTGGAGTAAAAGTATGTCATATTTCGCACTTTTACTCTGATCGGCGCTAAACTTTGTGCAGGTTTCGAGAAATCAAAAAATGGATATTTCTTTCGAATCACCATCAACTATTTATTGTCAAGGAAGGCTTGTAAATGGTTTCATAAATGGTGAATAAATACTTGTTAACATTTAGATAGGAACATTGCATTTTGTACTTTTGGAATGCTGACATTACTGTATGTCGTTCAGATTATAGTATGCAGGCTTATCTGTTAATCGTAATGTATCAGTTTAAACGTTAAACCAATCGGCTAGTGTTTATCACCATTGGCATCACTATATTACTGATTTCCTAGGGCGAAAATTACTTTTGTAATATTCTAGACTTTTTTGTGTATTCACTTCAAAAGGTTAAGGAGGAACATATGACTAGTTTATCTTAAATTGGAACTTTTTATATACTTGTTCACGCTAGAAGAATTTTTTCTCAATCTTCATTTTTAGATTCTTGATGAGTCGATGTGTGTTGTTCGTGAAGATCTCACAGAATGGTTGCAACACTACTTATTCTCAACTGCTAACGCTTGTCCAATCGCTGCACACTTCTTACTTTATCGTTTAGCCTCAGGCTTATGGCTTTCTAGATTGGCTTACAAGTTGCATTATTCAATATTGGAATCAGGTTTTCAAACTGCAGTAAAATCAAAAACAACCATCAAAAAAGACAAAGAAATTGTTTCATATGAATTTCTAAGAGGTGCATTATCAAATCGTGATTTGAAAAATCTCACTCCTCTCTCATTACCGTCATTTCCTCCAACATTAACTGTCTGTGCTAAATTACCGCTTGGTCCTACAGATCTCTGTTCGTTTTCTTCATTACAAAATACTTGTTGTAATAATTCAACTCCTAAAAATTGTGATGTTGACTTCCCTAAGGAGAATATATCCCTGAAACCACGAGTCGCTGATCGATGGATTGCTCGAGATAATATCAGTGCATTCATTAAATGGTGTAAAGAATTGGGCGTACCTGAGACATTATTATTTGAAACAAACGGATTAAGTAAGTGCATTAACATTTTTCTTTATTAATAATAATAATAATAATTTACTTTATTCCAAAAACAGTACTTGTGATACAGAATGGAATTTTCAGTATTAATCACATATTGCATCTAATTTCCTCAAATTATAACTAAAATTAATCACGCAGAAAATCTTCTACATTTACAATAGGGGTAATGTCAGAAACATGAAGCATATAAAGTGGAAATAATAATAATGATAACAGCTAAGGTAGTAATAATGATATAAGTGAAAATTGCCGTGGACTTGTTACACACAGTATTGTCAATGCGGTATAGAAATCCTAGCATGTTTAAAAATATTGAATATAATGTTCTCTTTAGATGATATGATGAGGGGAAAAACAAAGATTACAGCAGTCATAGAGATAAGTTGGTGCTTGCAATTATGAGAGTAAAACAAAGAAGCAACAGGACCATAAATATAATAAAAATAATAAAAGTAAAACTTGAAGGTATATAAGGATGGATGGAGGAAATTGTCTATTTACTAGATGAAAAAGGTTAGTTAATTCTTGCCTAACACTATTTGCATCACAAAATATTTATTTAGTAACTACACTGTTTCTTTTGACATCTTCATCTTGAATAGGTTAGACAAAAAATGGACAAAAGCTCAGACACTCAGTCACTATTGATGGGTATGACACTGATCTAAATATTGCTTTGAAGTATAGTAAAGATTGTAACGTCTGCTTCGTAGTCTAGTTTAAGTTATTAAATGAGCTTAAAATTGTGGAAAGTATCATCAATGACTAGTTTTGGCAACAGAAGTGTGTAGCACTTACTAAACAGATGTTCAGTTTCCGTTTGAATATCATGAATCTTCACTAAAGGTATCATGGAAGAAGTGTGTCGGTACCTAATTAGTTGATCAAAGATCGTGACCCTTATCCTTTTAATTGCATACTTTTCTGCTGTTTATTTATTCCAGTTCAATGAAGTCGGTTCAACCATTGTACCTGTTTCTAAATAACTGCATTTTTGAACATGTAAAGTATTTTGATTGGACACTAGTAAGTGACGTATCTAGTCCTTTCTTTGGTGTAGACTGAATTCTATCAGTCAGCTTTTGCAATGTGGCCACCATTCTAGGTAGCTCGCCATCACGGTTCAAACTGATTTGATGATATATTAGGTAGTTGGAGGCAATCGGCAGGAAGCATTGGATCTAGGTGTCGTGCTAGTTGACACTCATCGGCAAGGCGTATCTGCAACCTTGGCGAGCTACCTGGAATGGTAGCTACATTGCAAAAGCTGACTGATAGAATTATGTCTGCACCAAAGAAAGGAATAGATACGTCACACTAGTTACTAGTGTCCAATCAAAATACCCGCTACAGTCCTACAGGAGGTGAATTGCGAGCCCGAATAGCTCAATGATAACGTCTCTGACTGCAGCACTGGGTGACGCGGGTTCGAATCTCAGAAGGGACATGAGTTCCTTCAAGGTTGCAGATACGCCTTGCTGATGAATGGCAACTGGCACGAAACCTAGGTACAAGGCATCCTGCCGACTGCCTCCAACTATCTAATATATCATCACATGTAAAGTATATTAGAACTGGTTTTGTCGAAACCCTAATGTATTCACTTAAATACATTTTTATTATGTTAGGCATAAACTTTACGCTTTGGATACTTTTAAATAAAAAAGATGATTAAGTTTACTTTCCGTAATGAATCATAATCCTTATTTTATAAATCTAGTCTATAAGGTAGTATTTATAAACAATTGAGTAAATATACCTTTCATTCATTGTTTTTTGTCAGATAAGTAATCAAATGCGCATGTCTTATGGATGAGTATTTAAAATACAGGCAACCATCTTAATAAACTCATTTTGTCATCTATCTAATCTGCGAGTTAATACAATAGTGGTCTCATTATATCTAGTTATATTTGGGTAGGTAGATATGACAGTTTAACACTGGAGTTTATTGTTTACAATCATAATACAGACAATATATATTCAAGTATAAAATTCATCATAGAATAAGACATTATTTTTATTATTATTTTGTTGTTCATTTGATCAGACTATTGTTTATTATTGGTTTCTATAGCTATATGCTTAATAATAGTATGATATACACATTCTACCTAAGTGATTATAGTTACTATAGTGGTGTGAAACTACGAGACTGATGAACGAAATATAATTTCCTTTGCTAGAATGTGAATGAATGAAATTAGTGAACGCCTTGACAAGAAGTTTACAACTCAATGATCACACGTGAGTCATAGAGATCACGTAGACATGAATTGTACAGTTTAGTTTATTTAGTTGCTATTTTTGAAAGTTGTGAGTGTGCATTCGCTTATTACGCTAATTAGTCATAACTGTGTTTCGTGACCGTGGATTTTTTCGAGTAATTTAATCCATCTCCGTTAGGTTAACAGTGTGTTGTAGACCATTTACAAATATTGATATACTTATTCGTACTGAATCTTTAACTCTTTGGTTTAAGCAGTTAACTTCCAACCGTTAAATTACGAGTTGGAATTTCGATATAAGTATAAAACTTGGGCACTGTGGTAGGGTATAGCTCCATTATGGATAACTTGATATGATTATAAGCAATAGTTTGTGTTCGAAACGTCGACAGTTAATATTACTGTATAACACCGTGCGATTTATTAAAATAAAATCTTATGCATAATGGAGTTGGAATTTCCCCTCCAACCATCATAGTCGCATCATTGGTGTCCCTATAACACACTAGGCTGATTATTCGTTGTGTCAACCAATAGATGTTTATTAAATTAACGACACTGATCTAATGTGTAAAAATATTGCAGGGCATCTATTTCCGTCGTTTTTGTGGCAATTTCAAGATCAAAAACAAAGTGTCTTGAAAGTGTGCAACAGAGCATTTCAAATAATTGAAAATTATGGAAATGTTTTACAAGAAGCGTTAAAGCATATTCCAGTTGTAGCTGAATTCCTCTTCGTAGATATGGTTAAGGGGCGAATTTACATTTCACATGCCCTGTTCAGTTTATTTTATCTACTTTAACTTGTTTCCTATTTCAAGGGTTTTTGTGGCACAGAATCCGGTAATTTCTTCGCTTCTTCTATGGCCTCTTGTATTGTCATGTAATGTAGTTTCCTGTTTCACTGTCGAAACATTTGCAGTCATGCAACTCTAGTCGACTGTCCAGCAACAGGTTTCTTTGTCATGGCAACTATACACTTCTTCGGCTTCGGTAGTGAATTTCTCCATTTTGAAACTAGAGATGTCGGTGGTGTTGCCACACACCTTTATCGTCCGGGGGATAATTGGAAACGGGAAAGGGAAATATAAATCCTTAAGCAGGTGTAATAGACTTTTAATTTTATCTATGAAATACCTCATTCGAAGCTATTATCCATTTGCTAGTTAAACTCAGCTATTTGTCGGTGCTAAGCTGGTTACAAAACGCATATACTAAGTTTAATTTTATTAGCATTATTATGCATTATGATCTTTTAATCTATAGTATTGTTATTATTATTTTAACCCTTTAATTAAGTCTTGGTATATACTAAATATAGTTTAGTTTAGAACTAGATGATGATAATTGTATACTGTAATAGTATGTCATGTGATCGTTCTATTTCGGAATATGTGAAATCGATTGTTTGAAGCATAAATTAAACAAGATCACCGCGTACTTTTTATAATTCTGAGTTTATTTTCATTTAGAAGTAGTTGATATATATATATATATATATATATATATATATATATATATATATATATATATATATATATATATATATATATATGCCTAATGTTTTTATACCCATGATTTCAAGTGGTATAAGACTATATTGACACCCTACTACTTTTGCATATCTAAGGTCTACAAGTTTGTATATAATGTCGAATTCCTATCATCTTAATTATTCAAAGACACTTTGGTGGATGTGTTTCAGTTCTCAGGTGATATCAATATTATGTTTGTTCTGTCATCAAGAAGAAAAAGGATTTTGTTACATTGAATTTTGTTTTAATGAGTAGTACATTCATACAGTTACCTTAATTCTCTTATCCTTTAGTAAATTAATCATCCTATTGTTCGTAGGTCTCTTTTAGTAGGGTGAGAGAGAGAAAGCCAGCCATTGTTTAAGGTAGTGATTTTGTCTCGTTCCTCAAAATCTGGTCGGTGGTAGGGGACTTCAACTTTTGACCCTACCAGTTAGGATAATAATAAATGAAATTTGTAGTAGCAATAGTGCTATCTAGAGATACACCATCTACTTTCCTATATGATAGCTTATGGGTGCGAAAAGCACCCACTAAAGATAGAATGTGTTTATAGACTTCACCTATGTAAAATTACTGTTACCTTCGTAGTATTGTGTGCACTTGATGAATCCATCACATGAGAAACGTAGGAGTTGAGGACAGACTCTTATTTATATCTAGTAATTCAGTTTATAAAGCTTTCACCAGAAATATCTCAGATGATGAATACGCTTGCCTTCTCATCAGGATAAGTTTAGGTTTGAAGAGCTAACATTCTACTTTAATACATGAAGCTCTTGAGAATTAGTGTAAATTTTGTGTTCAAGTCGTATACTGCTTGTTTGTAATGCATGTCATGACGAAGATTTATAATTAGAGGCTCTTGGTAATGGTACTTAGAATCGATTTTAGTAGCGCATATCCATTCATACTTCAACTTTATCTTAGTTCTGATATCACCCCTTGTTAGCTTTTTATTTTCTCTGTTTTGGAGTATCTTATAATCTTTGATTATATTATTTTCATTCCTTTGCCGTTTTTCTTGCCTTGCTGATGTACAAGTATGAAGTGTAGCACCGTGGATTACTACTCAGTACCGCCGATTTACATTTTCCAACAACGTGTG
Organism: Trichobilharzia regenti; assembly: GCA_944472135.2. Taxonomy (NCBI): domain Eukaryota; kingdom Metazoa; phylum Platyhelminthes; class Trematoda; order Strigeidida; family Schistosomatidae; genus Trichobilharzia; species Trichobilharzia regenti. The sequence continues at coordinate 86,636,634 of OX235270.1, read as the reverse complement.
ATGGATAAGAAAATGTTGTGTTCAATTATATCTCCATTTGTTTTGATTATGTACTACTCAGCAACTGACTGTATCTGGATGAGGTATTAGTGATACTACTTAGCTGCTGAGACCTCGGTAGGTGGGTGGGGTTCGAACCCATGATCATCTGGTTGGAAATTGAGCGCCTAGACCAATGAGCCGCAGCCCCTTTTGATAACATAGTGACATTGAAAATGAATTGAATGTTTTTAAAATCTAACTTTAGTATAACAGGTATTTTCTTCATGAAATCTGCATTCTTTTTCACAACAGATAGGGCACAAAAGTAGGACAACTTTTTAAATGTTTATGAGTGACTTAGATTTGTCAGACAATAACTTGTTTCAAATCTCATATATTAAGAAAGCTCATGTATAAAATGAAATCTTCAATCATGACAATGAATTATGTTTGGACTAATTAATTGAATTATATTCTCTGACAGCATATGACTATTTCTTGTTTGTCACTGCACGCATCCACATGGTTGATGATTGGAATTTTTTGTGGGAAGTATTAAGCTCACTGTAGTTTTCAATTTTACCATTCTTTAATAATACCTGAAGTTTTTCTTGTTTTCTGACTGATTTTACCACATGATCATGATAAACATGGGTTTTTATTACTAAGACATATGCGTAGTAATCTGTTTCATTTTGTCTTGTTATTCTATTCTCACAAATGTAGATTCGTTTAGACTACTAATGAAATTAACAACAATTTTTTAAGTCAGGAACTTCTCGACTAAAGAATTCATATCTGTTGTGTAATGAAGAGACTTGTCAGTTGGTACAACTTGAACGAAGTTAGATAACATAAGAGTGGAGAAAAGAAAGAAGAAGTCTCATGAGAGAGAATAGTTAATGAGGTTGACACGGATTGAATAAACCTACGCTACTGTAAACATCTTTTAGCCACAAAGAGTTTAAAACATATCAAGGACCCCAACCGCACAATCGAAAGCTGTCTAAATGGTGCAGGTAAACGGTCAATGACTTCAGAGATTTATGCCATAATTTCCGCCTGGACACCTGACGCTTTTAACCTATACTGACTTCAGCTATTACTTGTCGTAAAAGGCGGTTCCTCGGCATGCTTTATAATACAATCGAAGTGATTTTGCTCCATCTAACGTGAGTAATTATATGGGGGCACAGCGGTTAGGACGCTGGCCGACCGTGCACATGGTCCGGGGTTCGATCCCCTGCCGGCTCACTCCTTTACCTCGTTAAGCGAGTAATAAAGCTGGTAGAGAGAAAAGGTTGGGCATGAGGCTAGCAACCACATCCTGTAAAATAAACACTGCTACAGAAACGTCAAGCCACTAGCCTGAAGCCCTATGTTCCACTGGGAACGTGAAAGAATAAAACAAAACTTATGATGAAAACTGTTGTCTTTTCCAATATTTCACTTTAAATGGCCATATGTCGTAGTCTTTGAAAGGGACGGGGTGAACTTCTGTACAATAAGCATTCGTTTTCGTGGTTAAGCGGAGATCTCGCTTGCTCTAAGACTCAAGTTGACAAACGGAAAATCAGTATTCTGCACCTGTGTTGAGATTTCTACTAAAAAAAAACATCCCACTGTTTCATTGTTTATCCTTAAAATAGTAGTTGATATAGATTATGCCTATATGTATTTGTTAGGAACAATTCGTAAACCAAAGATAATCAAAGTTCTCCTCAGATGTTTGGATAACTGTATTTCATCAGGTTTACAATTGAAGTGATTGTTTCATTTATGATGTACTCTAAACGGATGGTACCGTCTACTCGTAGAGAAGCTAGTGAATTACCAGTAGTGGGTTTAAGTAGGTAAAACTATTGTTGAGGTCATTCAGTCGTATACGTTTTCATGTATTTCGGAATATTTTGTATTCAGCTTTTCTCTTGGGTTCTGTTTCTAGTTTTTATCAATGATTCTTTTTATGCGACAAAATAATAGTAATAATAATAGCGACAATAACTGTATAATAGTATAAACTATTTCAGCCAGTCAGTCAGTATAAGAAGATTAAAACGAAAACCGTATCAAGATCACGCCATTTAGTTATTCGTTTTAACTACCTTTTCTTTTTCATATCTCTAGTGAATAGAACAGAGGAGAAAAATGTTTTACTTACACTAATGGAGGTCGCACGTATCGCCAGTCGTTATGGTCTCACGGATTTGCCTTATTTAGTTCGTATGGAACGAGAAATTGATGAGATAGAAGCGAAACGTTCACAAAATGAAAATTACAAAGACAACACATATCATGAGGATGTACATCATTTCACCAGTCAAGCAGTGATTAAATTGGAAAGAATTGATCGTGAAGATAACTACAATTCAAGCGTTGAAGTAACTGTTGGTACATCCAGCAAGAAGGTCCAAAAATTGAATTCTGACACGAAGTCCATCGATGTACATTTAAACGTCAATGCCGTAAGTTGTAATGCATTTTCAGTTTTCGGAAACAATTCAAATAACCTGGAGGTTTAAAAAGGGCATAAGTGACTACTTGTGCTGAAGAGAAAAGGGGTTGGGGGTTCCAGACTTTGACGTTTACGGTCAAAAAGCATAAAAGGTTGTTACAACGTTCAGTTACTTGATAGCATTGTTTAGTCTAAAAACTGCAAATTTCAGTAAGGTTGTTTGCAGAACCGAACTCGGTAGATGATGTCTCTTCATTGTAGTTTATTGAATTGGATGTTAAAAGTGTGTATTACCTGCAAGTTTCTAACAGATGGCTCACTTATTAGTAAGCCTGTGGAACAGTGGAATGTGTCAAGGCGTGATATCAGACATGTGAGTCTGAACGCTAACCTCATCAGAAACTGTATTCACAGAAAAATGTACATCGCAGCTAAACAGATATCTACTTTTACAAGGAGTAAGCAAAATGTCCTGATAGAAAGGAATGCAATTTATTTCTAATTTTAAAAATGGAACTATAAAAAGTTGTGCTAACATTCTCAACATATTTCAATGTACAGCAGAAGATAAAAATCATTATTCTACTGTAACTCCAACTCATATTTTGTTGTATTTGATAGGATTACTGTTTAAAATGTCAAAAAAGTTCTTATTCTGAAGTCTGATAGGGTTGAAAGGTAAATTTCGCCAATGGCAATCTAAGTGATATATTTTAGACTATAACTATAACTTGGTAATGCCATAAATGTTTCATTTGGGCGCACCCACTCCTTCGACAACTACTCCATTTATTTATGTGGATACGGAAATAATACTCAGTGTTTTGTAAAGAGATTTGTCTTATGTGTCTGGTCTACGTATCTGTATAAATAACTTACCATAATACCGACTAATTTATTATGATGTCTATGTGTCATCAGATTTGATGCTATTATCGTAACTAGGGTGAAGTTTTCGAAATCTGAAATAGCACATCGGTCATAATCGAATGCATCAGATAAGAAGCTCTAGTATTTGCAATTAATAGTGTTCTCTGAGCTGGTTGGTTTAGTTGCGGAGCTTTCGTCGTCCTTCTGGACAATATCTTCAGAGCAATATTTAGCATAAAGTGAAACGATTTAAATTTTTCATGAGTGACATAACTGCGTCTCCCGGTAACCATCTTTACATATGTATTGACCACTTTCTATTGACTTGGATTTTAAACCTTCTGGTCACCTGATTTACTTTTTATTAGTTGGTATATTTGGTCTATATTAACGTGTTTGTTAATTGCGCTGAAGATGCTGTCCACAAGGACAACGAAAGCGCCGCTAGTAAATCAACCAGCTCAGAGAACACTATTAGTTGCAAATCATCCACTTGAGCTGCAAATCTTCTCTATTATTTCCAGCTCAAGTATTACTGCGTAAATTTATTGACATGAGACAGAGTTGAGTAGTCTCTGATTGAAAATTATTGTGTTATATATCTAACATTATATATATATATATATATATATATATATATATATATATATATGTACACGTATAATATTTTATGTATATACGTGGAGTAGTTCGAATCAACAGTGAATAGAGTTTGGTGTTCTCCCGGGACATATATATATATATATTACACATAGGTATGCTTGGTGATATTATTATTATTGTTCCCCTGGCTTCCTAGTGGGACATGGGGCTTCAACTGCACCCCTCCACTTGATTCTGCTGTACTTTTCACCTGCGTCCGTGTTAGTCCATACTGTTTCAACTCCTCTTCACACGATCTCCTTCATGTCACCCTCGGACATCTCAGTCGCCACTTCCCTTTTGGGTCCCACTCGAGCAATGGCCTGACGCGCGCGCGATGTCATCCAGCGGCCTCCTCAGTGAGTGTCCAGTCCATCTCCACTTTCTCCTGCATATTTGCTGTTGGTGGGCGATTGGTTCTTGTTTTGTTTGTTCACATACTTTCTTGTTGATGACTGTTTCCGGCCCGACCATCTGATCTTCCGTATAGAGCAAAGACAGTTGTTGATAAATGTCTGGTCTTCAACAGGTTGTTGGAAATATTCTTTGTGATCCGCCCACCAAGTTTCTGATCCGTATAGAAGAACTGACTTGACGCTGTTTGTATTGAAAATCCGACCGAATTTTGTTGTTGATGCTGGCTGAGTGACGAAGATTTCCAGATTGATTTCAGGTTGATGAATGTGTTTCTCTCTCGCCTTCTCGATTTGACATCCTCGTCCGTTCCCACTGTCTGTAGTTGAGACAATGCCCCCTAGATAAGTGAATGAAGTAACCTCTTTCAAATCCCTCCCGTTGATGGGGATTGACGCTGGATGTTTCTGCTGTTGTTGTTGGTTGGTTGGTTATTTTCATCACCTCCGTCTTGTCTATGTTCACTTGGAGTCCTGTCTTCGCCGACTGCTTCTTTGACCGGTTTGTCGGTTTTCGCTTGTAAGTCTTCGATTGTGTGTGTGACATCAAACATAAATCATCCGCGAAATCCAGATCTTCTAGGTTCTTCACGTTGGTCCAGGATATCCCTGTCTGCTCGTTTCCCACTGTCTGACACATAATCTACGACAGTCCACCACAATTAGGAATATCCTTGGTGATAATAAGCACCCTTGTCTGACTCCTGTGCTTACTCTAAACGCCTGGCTGAGTTTTCCGTTGTGGATGACTTGACATGTTCCGTTGTCGTACATCTGTTGAATAAGGTTGGTGATGTACAACAAAATAATTTTGTTGCCTCAGTACTATAATTTGTTAGATTAGCGAATGACTTTAATTCTGATGTTAAAAATATTTCATTGAATCTGACGGTTTCTTAAAATCTGGTTGTGTTACATAAAGTTAGACTGAATAATCTATTCTGTGGTGGACGAAGGCCTACATAACCTCTTTCGATTTGATGGTGGTTCATCATAATAAAATGACTTGGAAGTCTTACCAATAAGTTTGGTTGATTGTAATGCTTTTATTTACTGAGTTAAGTTACCTGGTCTACTGCAACTCGCCCACATTTCATTATCGTTTAAACCAGTAATTAGATTATGTTACATGAGTCTTTTAGTTTCAGAAGATGTTTATTATTCTGACATTTAGCACGTTAGAGACAGGAATTCTTCAATTTTTATTTTTCATCAACACTACATATGTAACGAGCACACTTCTCTATTGTATTTGCTGAATTCTGTTTAATCAAATTAAGGTAGATGTAATGTACTAAATTTTTGAATACTTATTGGATAGGTGATAGATGTTTCAAGAAATACTGACCTTACAGAAAATTAAAATGATTTGCTTTTGTGCCGTTGCGTGATTTATATATATATATATATATATATATATATATATATATATATTGAATGTCTTTATCATACTTGTTATGAATTGATTGATAGGCTAAAAAACTAATGAATCATTGTAATTGATTGACTGATAAATCGGTGTATAACTTTGCACAAAAGTACATTAGTTCAACTTGTTAAGTACTCCGAAACAGTATACAGAAAAGAAGGTTTTAGGTTTACAAAAAGAGATACGACGACAGACAAGTGTATGAATCATCAAGTGAAGATTAGTTGAAGAACATTCATATCTCTCAACTCTTCTACCTCTCATTTTGCAACTAACCATTCTAGTTATTTTTCTAACAATGAATATTCACAAAAAAAGTTGCGCAGTTCAAGAAGTATGGAAAACCAAAAGATTGGTAGTAGAAAAATGTAAAAATAATGATGTTGAATATTTTAATGGGGGCCTGGGAGATTGTCTGTAAGAAATACCTACTCCAGTTAGTTCATTTAATTTTGGGAGAAAATAACTCATATTTTTTATTGATGAAATTCTGAATTATCTTTAGTTTACGTGACTGACTGACTGATAAGATCCACTGTAGAACAGTATTGTTTACGTATTGATGATGTTTCAAGCACAATCTGTTGTCGCTTTATCTTTCAGTAATTTAATATTTTACGAGTTGATCACGGATTGATATCAGTTAGAGAACCATTGAAAACCAGGGAGTACTGGACAGCTGCTGTTTCATTCTAGTTTGGGAATCATCGGCAGTACTCACCCACTGGGATTCGAACCCGGGACCTTCCGGTTACAAGGCAAGGTCGTATACCATTCAGCCACTGGGACCCGATTCAATGGCTCGTGAATTCTAACTTCTACCAATTCGTGATTTAGCGCGACCCCAACCATTGTCGTTGGTGGCGTACTGCCGATGATTCCCAAATTAGGATGAAACAGCAGCTGTCCAGTACTCTCTGGTTGTCAACGGTTCTCTAACTGATATCAATCCATGATCAACTCGTAAAACAAATCCTTACAAACCAAACTATAGAAAATAATTTAATAATTCCCATTGTAACATGAGGAACACAATATTCAGCGAAGAGACTTTTCAATGAATTTATTATCAAGCCATACACTCGTATATATAAGGGTTTTAAAAAAATAAAAAGTTATATCTAATGTGAGAATTGAATCAATTAATAATATTATGAAATGCAGTTAAATATGTGTGATTATAATCATAGTTAAATATCAAGTAGCAAAACAATTAATGTCATATATAGAATAATTCATAAGATGTATAGATTTTGCAAATGAGTGTATAATTATGCGGTTAGTAGGCTAATATGGGACGTTACGTAATATGATGTGAAATTGGATAAGATAGGACTTAATATTGTAAAAACAATTTTTGGATTTAGGATGACAAGTGGGACAAGTAGAAATGATTCAAAGTGAGAATAGTAATAATAATAATGATAATCGTAGTAATCAGGGATAAGTGCATAGAATAACTAAAAAACAAAAATAAGAAAAATAAAATTAATGTCTATCTCTCTACGGCCAAGGCAGAAGTAGGAATTGTACGTACTTCTCCTGTACACAAACGTCTGGCTTAAATTCATGAATGGCCAACGCCTTCTCTGTCTTAGGAAGTCTATAAGGAAAAAAACGCGGCAAGTTAGCATGGATTCGGCCGATGATCTTAAAATCACGGTCAGGGTTGGTAGAGTGACAGGAGTCGATCAGGTGTTTTAGAATGGAGCTTCGCACAAACTTCCTTTCTCCCTTGTAAAACCATGCTGGAATATGTTCTCGTATCCGTGTGGAGAGCGTTCTCTGACTACGGCCAATGTACCCTGCTCCACAAGATTAGGTGAACTGATAGATGCGCATGGAGGCAGTCAGACGAGGAAGAATAATTTGTGGCTAGTGAACGTCATTTGTAATTTTGCTGCAGAGAACGTCTTACTGACTTCTTTAGAGAGACGATTTTTGAGCATCTCTGAATCTTGATCATCTTTGAATTCCAAATTTATGAATGAGGCTTTCTTTGGAACTGAGTCGGTGACCAGTTTCGACTGTTTATCTTTCGTGTTTCTGTCAATAAATCCGTCCGAGTAACTGTTTTCTGCGACTGTGGCCCTTAAGATGGCAAGTTCTGAGTCAGCACAATCGGAACTACAAATGTTTCTTATCCTAAAGCAGAGCGAATGTATTAGATTCCTTTTTCTGGAGATAGGCACCCAACTATAAAAATTAGTTAGTTGTCCGTTCCATGTTTGTTTCCGGTGGATGGATCTAGTGAGAGACCCTTTGTAACGTCTACTAAGGCACACATCAAGAAAGAAAATGCTTATTTCAAATCCCTTTTCTATGTTGAATTGTAAAGAAGGATTGCAGTTGTTGAATGCCAACTAGACATCATCAAGAATTACATTCTTACGTAATTACATAGTATGAATAGGTATGGCCCATTATCAACTGCATTAAATGTAAATTGTTGGCGAGCATTATTTTATTTTTCCTTAGCTGATTTTAAAATTCCTGAATGGGGGATTATCTATTGGCTGAAATGTAACCCTTTTTCAAAAGCTCTTTTTACTCTCCCCATTTAATGAGCCATTCAATAATTTGATTTAAGGCATAACATCACTTTGTGTCGACAAAAAAGGGCGTTTTTACACGCCTAATTCCATAATAAGAATAATATTAGTGATCATTAGAAGAAAGGTAATAAAATGTATGAAATATCATTGAGGCGTTTTTTTTATAATCCCAAAGATTGACGTAGGCGTATACCTATATCTAGTTGTATTAGTCAGTAGAAATAATGTTTAATTATTGAAGTATGTTTTGTTTTTGGAGAGGAGACAATTTCCTATCTTAAATGTATTGTAATTTCCTATCTGATAATTTAATTCTCTTGTTTATAAAATGGTGGTAAATTATGATATATATATATATATGTTTGCAATACGCCTGAACATTCAGTTATATTCAATCACCTACATAGAATTTACATGGAAGACTTGTTAATCTGTATTTGCGTGTTTCACTGCGTTACGAATACCTTTTAGAATGCTACGATCGGTCTTTATTCATGTACATTCTTGACTTTCAAAGTGCTTTTCGTCACGAGTCAAGAAAATTCAGAGGACTATTGAAAGTCTCGGAGGTCTGTGTAACTATTACCGGCTAATGTTGTGTTCTCCAGTCGTTTTTGTTTTGTCGAACTCAGATCCATTAGGTTTTTTGTAACACACAGCTACCATCGTATATCAGTAATATGTAACAGTTTCTTAGCAGTTTCAAGGATACTTATTTCGAGAAAAGTTGTTATATATTGTATGTTAATTCCTTAACATTCCCAGTGGAACATAGGGCTTCAAGCTAGAGGCTTGAAGTTTCTGTAGCAGTGTTTATTTTTACGGAATGGGATCACTAGCCTCATGCCCAACCTTTCTTCTTTACCAGCTTTGTTTCTGGCTTAGCGAGTTAAAGGAGTGCGGTGGCCGGTGATCGAACACCGGCCCGTGTGCATGGTCGGTGAGCGTCCTAACCGCTGTGCCCACCGACGCTATGTACTTTGTAAGATAGAGTGAGAGATAAATCCCACTGATTTATAAACTAAGTAAGGCGTGGCTTATTGTCTTGTTACTTAACTTCCAGCTAGAGTTCTAATCACTTCCTACCTAGCCTGACTTTAGCATTCGGATAGTTATATAGGAATTGTAGTTCATTACCAGAACAACTGTGATGTAACGGGTAGTTAAATTCTTTCTTTTAAAATTATTTTCAATTGCTGACTTATAGTATTGTGGATAAACGGAGGAGGTTTTAGGAACAAAGATGGTTCCATCGACACTCACCCTCCCTTGGTTCACTTCTTAAAGTATTATTGTGTGATATTTTAGTTTGTTTGTAATTTTCTATAGTTATTAAGTTTACTGTGATGGTTAAAATAATTTTTCTTAGTTTTTTTGGTTCAATATAGTAAATTTACAATTGCATTTATATTTTATTGAATATATACACTATATTATGCAGATGAATTTTCTATCTAAAAAACATGTTTATTCAATCTGATATTGTATTATACGCTTTACGAAAGTCCACTTTATTCTCTTACTGTTTATTATTTCAGGATTCAGTTGATACCAGTTCGCTCGATTCGTGTTGTGATGATAGTCGCTTCATAAATACGAATAATAACAAGACTGTACAAATTCATGTCGACAGTAAAAATGTTTCTTCCGATAGTGCTACTTTAAACTATTATAATCATGATGATAGTATGGACAATACATACAAGTCTACGCTTGTAACAAATATGAACAGTAGTTACAATAATCACATCGATGACAGTAAAACTGTAAATGCTCAGTTTGATTATATTAATAATGATCAGAAATCTACTTGTAATGATATGTCAGTTCAAACAAAGGATGATAATTTAGACCAAGCTAAACGCCTACTTGTTTTAAATGGTTCACTAGTATCGTTAGATGATAGCGATGATAGTCCTCGTAAGGCGATAACCGATCAATTTGTTCAACACCAGGTAGGTATACATTTCGTTGTTTATTTCTCCCACTTTGTCGCTACACTTATTTGTTGATTGAAATAATATGTTTAGAAAGCACATTTTTCATAGTGATGTAACCTTACAGTTTTTTTAAAGATCCGTTTAACTGAAATCGAAGTATGAATACTTCACCAGTCTGTTAAAGTACCTAGCCAGAAATCAGATGGTTTGAACGATTAGTCTATGTGAGATTGACCATGTACACGTCTAGTTTTCTGTGTGTACTGCAATTGTTTCCGGTTAACTGGCATTATTAATTGTTTTGATGGGTTTCAATTATTTATCATTGAGTATGATATAAACTTCTAATCAAATCGATATTGTCTGTGCGTGTGTGAGTGAAAAATCCGTAGGTGTTATTGGTTGCAGGATTTCATCATGAGCTGGTCACACCCACCGGGGTTCGAACCCAGGACCTTCTGGTTACAAGGCGAGCTCATATACCATTAAGCCACTGGGACCCGATTCAATGGTCGGTGAATTCTAACTTCTGACAATTCACGATATAGTGTTTTGTAACTTCAAGGTTACTGTTTTTAACGTTAACTTCTATGATTCCAGATTGTTTGAGAGGGCATAGTTTGGGAATAATAAAAACTTAGGCGTTTACTCTACACATTTTAGCTAGTGAGTGGATGTGGTTTTGTTGTTTAATATGCTTTCAGATAAGTTATATAAAATGCAATAAGCCAAATTTCGATACTGCTAATGTCCAGTTATAAGTAATCAGGTTATCTAAATATTTTATGTCTTGAAGTAGTTCAAAAGTACTTCGTGTTTTCTTCTTTTTTGCTGTGTGTTCACTGATGTATTTATATTATGTATTATTCTACCACATTATTTAAGTATTCACTTTAAGGTGTATTGTTTTGCGTAAAATTTTCGCAGACCTATCCATAATATATTTATGGGAACTTTTATCATTATTGTCACTTTGGTGCAGATGTATTTAAACCAGTTGGAATGTATCTCTTTACCTCTTACATTTTGCATTATAGCAACATTCGACCATCTTATATTCACTTTTTTTCTGAGCCTTAAATGCGGTGTATCAACTTGACCCATTACATTTTTACTTTGTCTTCTACATTTAACTCCTCATATTATAGCCAATTCATGTTTTCTGTAAGATGATAAAATGTATTGATTAGTTTGATGAGATAATACTTCAAGCTTTTTTTTCAGATTTGTCTACGCTGGTAGTCTCGGGTAATACAATCTTCGGTCTAATCGGTACTCATAGGTTCTGGGTATTTTTTGTTTTCTATATCGCTTCTTTCAACTGTTTCATGTTAGCTGCCAAGTGTAAATTAGTTATGGTTTCTCTATATGCCTATACTAATTAAGCTTGTCATTTGTTAGAAACTATGACAAGGTATACTCACTTTTAGGCAGTAAATTTTAGTTGTTTAAGGTTTTGAACATTTCTACCAAAGGTTGTCTGCATTCACTCCTTTCCCATTGTATGTTTATTTCATTTTGTTTTGATATATTTGATATTTAAAGTTTCTCGTCTGCTTGTATGAATCCTATTAGTAGCGATAAGATGTGTTCTACTTGTCCATCTCCGTTCTATGTACACCCAACTGCATACACTGTGGAATTTTTACAGATGTATAGCCTTTATGCCTTCTGACATTTTAAGATGTATTGGCTACTAGGTGGTTTAGTTTAATCCGAAATCCAAAGTTAATTACGATGCCTTCTTTTGAAAAAAAATACACCTCTAGCTTATCCGTTAATTAATACAGATTAAATGTTAATTAGGTGGTGATTTCTATGGAATTACCTTGATTTGATGTAAGTGAATAGAATGAGTACATATATACATATAATTGCATTGCTTCACCTTACGCTTAAATTTTTTGTAAATGTCATCGTAATTGATGTGTTTGTGTGCGTGTGAATGTACACTCGTTAAATGTTGGCTATAGTGGTCTCTCGTGTCTATTCTGACGGATGTCTGAAAATTCTCGGTTGTCTGAAAATTCTTACCTGTTCAAGTCTTTACACATGAATTTAGCTAAAATTCAGTATTTCTGGACGATAACTACCGAAATTCTAGTTTCGCTGTTCTAAATGTCAGTTGAAAGAAAACGAAAACAAATCGCCCGACTGAAAAATAAATGTGCAGACATTCACCATGTGCTGATTAATCAGTTTATAGCAATACTTGTAACACTGGAGAGTTAAGTATTTAACTGAAACTTGAAAGCCTGTCGATTACTGCACACTAGTTCCCTAGCTGTTATCAGTTCGTCATGAGATCCACTTTGAGACTGTAAGAATTCTTGGTGAAAAATTCTCCTCTGACTGTTTGGTTATCGATTGAATCGATTAGCGCTAAACATCGTGTTATCTCATTTATTTCATTTGTTTTCTATTCTTACGATTAGTTTGATATTTTAAATCTGCGCTGCTGTGCATATTTTTGAATTTTGCAGTTATGAGTTGTATACGAATAAGAGTCCTCTGCATGTAGTTGGTTTCTTTTGGATAAATTAATACACTGCTGAATAATGTAAGTGAAAGTAGTATTTCGATAAAGAAAGGAAGACGAAATTTGCAGTATAAAGTGATATGATTCTATTTCACAGGTTCTCATCGGATACAGACTACCTGAAATTACAATGATTATATAGATGATAATAGCATACTTTAATATCTGAGTGGTGGTAGTAGAGAAGAGATACTATAAAATTGACGCATCCAAAATGAAAGCATTACAATGTTTTTAGTTTAAGTTTTCATCATCAATTTATACGCTTTTAAAGTTGAAAAGAGGGGGAGGGGAGGGTTAAGACCTGTGAAATAGAATCATATCATTTTATACTGCAAATTTCGTCTTCCTCTCTTTATCGAAATTTATCAAGGAAACCAAATGCATGAAAGTAGTATGTTGTTAATGTAATTAAACATAGTTATGCATTTATCACACTTCTAAACAGTGCCTAGAAATTAACTGACGTTATAGCAAATGAATAAAGGTGTAAAAATTCAAGAGAAAATCGATGACGGATATTGGAAACTGTAGAAATCTTGTCTATAAAGTGTGAATGAGTCTGCATCCCATAACTTTCACATGCTACATTTCATATCTTTGAATTTCCATTGTCTTCAGTAGTTGCTATTATATTATACAGAGTCAGACACTGAAGCTTGTATGAATGCAATCATAAATATAATTAGTAACAACATGTTGTGATCTAACTATATTGACTAGATTATTTTATTTATGAGGTGGATCATTCGTGAAGTTATCGAACATAAACTTGCCTTTAACTGTTTGAAAATTTTAATTCTTAGCTTAGTGCTCTGTAAATTTTCAATATTGTAAGTGACTGAATCATTGCTGGTTATGATAATATTGGGAACTCTTCATGTACCCCATAATCTAGGAAGTTACATTCTCCTTGTAATATATAAAATGATGCATAGTTTGAACCAGTGTGAAACATCATTTACGCGTTTGGTGAACCTGTATGAGATAGAACAACTTGAACCAATATGCAAGGTCTTGTGTTTACAATATATATTGCCGGTCGACTTTACTCATATCTGACTTTATGATACATGAAAATGTTGGTTGGTTGAATGTTTATTACTAGTGTTGTTGGTTGTTTGTTGGCATGTTACAAGAAGTGGGGGTGGGAAACACAAAAAGGTCAGCAAAGACATCTTTTTGGTGATTTCATCCCCCAAAGATGTGTACAATAGTATTTTTATATATATAAGTTCGCATAGTTACAATTATTTATTTAATTTAATGTATTAACTAAAGAATATTCGAGGTGATAATTTTCAACTCGATATGAAAGCTTACAGCGGCATAGAAATCAAATACTGCAGGATCAGAAAAATAGTTACGTAATGTGCAAAGTAGTTTTTGAAGAGGTTTGATATTAAACAGAATGAGCACAGAAACAGACTGAAATAATAATTTTCAATAACTGAAGATGCAAAAGTATTCAGGGAATAAAGAAAAGGAAAAACACAAGAATTCAGAAACTTGACAGAACTAAATCTGTCTAATATCCTGACGGGTATTTTTTCACGATTTTTAATGAGATGAATAACTTCTCGAGTTTAATTGAACCCACACAAATAAATTCACTTTGTTTTATAATTATTTAAAAATACTACATAATGAGTACTGAATATTTAGATAAACGTGAAATAATAAGTCATTAGCTAGCTCTGATTGCTGGGTAACGTGTGCTTGTTGACACTACTGATGATTTCACGAATCAATATCAGTTAGAGAGATATTGGAAATCAAGGAGACCTGGAAGTCTGTTTCTTTCTATTTTGAGACTTTTCCTCACGATCCCGCCAGGGATCGAGTGTGGGACATTCAGTTTACGAGACAAAGCTAGTTGACTGTTCAGCCCAAGTGGTGAACATCGCCAGTGTCTTCGATGAGCATCCACTTCATCATGACATGGTGGAACCCACCGGTCACGACTTCTCACTAGAGCTTCAGGAAATCCAACCAGTAACCATCAATAAGCTAGCGGTTGATATTCGGCTTGTGTGATAGTGCTGGATAGTGATTCAAATTGAATTACATCCGGAATGTCACCTAATGCAGTATAGTTAGTTTAACAGATTGGTATTCCAATCTTAATAGTTTTTTTTATTCGGTGTATCACTCACCAGAAAATGTTTATAATAAGTTTAATTGTTCTTAATTACAGTAAATGTGCCTATGCAACTTCGAAACTCGGTTGTTACAGTTCTCGTTCTTCTTCACCTTTTGTCGTGAGTGTAATATAATTGTCTAGATATCCGGGAAAAATGTATCATTCCTATTCCATATATTCTCATTTAATTCGATAGAGATTCAGTTAAGTATCTCTACCTCTACCCTATTATTATATTAGGTTTTTTTTACTTTACCAGTCTATTTTATATATGTGTACAGCTGCGTGTATTGCTAAATGTAGCCGAGATTTCTGCTAGATGTTTTTCCTTTTCTTATTAGGATATACCAGTCTATATCTCACTGGGTTTTAGTGGTCCACTAATCTGGTTCACCCCGGCCTACCTGTGTGTTAGACCTGAATGCATCTTAGGATATTAGAAAAACTAAATTATTTTGTTACAGGATTTCATGATGAGCTGACATCAGTTAGAGAACCACTGGAAAACCTGGGAGTACTAGACACCTGTTTCGTCCTAGTTTGGGAATCATCAGTAGTGCGCACCCACGGCGGTTCGAATCCAGGACCTTCTGGTTACAAGGCTAGCTTGTATACCATAAAGTCACTGGGACCCGATCCAATGGCCCATGAATTCTAAGTTCTGCCAATTCACGACGTAGCGCGACCCGTAGGCAATGTCTTCGGCGAGTGTTTGTCCTCACACCCGACCTGCTGCACTCCATTGGTCACAACTTCTCACTAGAACCCTAGGTAACTACCTACCTGTATACGGCAAGTCGCTAGTGAGCAACTCATTGATATTCAATTGTTGGTTTGTCGCCGAGGACATTAGCTAGGGGTCGCTCTATGTTGTGAATTGGCAGAACTTAGAATTCATGGGCCAGTGGATCGGGTCCCAGTGACTTTATGGTATACAAGCTAGCCTTGTAACCAGAAGGTCCTGGATTCGAACCGCCATGAGTGCGTACTACTGATGACTCCCAAACTAGGACGAAACAGGTGTCTAGTACTCCCAGGTTTTCCAATGGTTCTCTAACTGATTTCAGCTCATGATGAAATCCTGTAATCAATCAATTCCCTGCAAACCAACACTTAAATTATTTTGTTTAGTGGATGGGAGTGAATAAATTGTGGTTATCGTAATAGCATGAGGTTGTATACACAAATACAACTAAGTTGGACTGTAGGAGCGGTCAGGAATGACGTTGTTTCTGACCAAGAGCTTTGACTTAAATCCAAACTATCAATGCAAGACATCATCCTAGGACTACAGTTATACTTCTCGATTATATCTACATCTGACTTCTACATTATTTAAGTTTCAACGAGAAGTATTTGAACAAACGGGAACGCCATGCAGCCACACTGATATTTTTTTTGGATAGGTGAGGGGAGTTATCTGTTGAAATGTATTACATGTATGCCATTAAAATCAAAAATGGTACCTTTATACTATTTTTCAGGTAAAATAAGTTAATTTCATGCTTGTGTTATGCACTCTTGAATTATTATCCTATGCAAATGGTTAACCGTTTAAAGCAGTACATTCAAACTAATTGATATACTGAATACTTGTCATTATTGAATTAAATAACCCCGTTACTTATATTTCACTTTTGTTTTCATCTTTGTACTGTTTATCTACTTTGAAGATCTAATTGATTAATTAATATTTACAAAGTTCATTGCTGTTTTTGTCTTCATTTTCATTTCTGTCCTCTATTGGGTGTTAATTATTTATCTGCTCTTTTAGCGGTTAGGATTCCTGGCTCTCACCCAGGCGGCCCGGGAGCGCTTTGTGCGTCGGTGGCACAGTGGTTAGGACTCTCGCCGACCATGCACATGGTCCGGGGTTCGAGGTCGCACCGACGCACACCTGATATCTACGGTCGGCCTGCAAAATTTGGGCTACCGATATCCATGCTGAAAATTCCATAGTTGTACCGAAAATACAGTGTGGAATCAAGCTGTAAATCAAAAATAAAAATTAAAAAAAAACTGTGGTTGAAAGGAATTGTCATCCAGTTACTGATTTTGATTACGCCTACAAGTTATGACTGTCAATTCGATTAAAGATGTGTGCTAAGACTGTAAGAAGAAAAAAATAACAAAAATTTGTTATTCTTGCATTGATCGCTAGTCCGTCTTCAATGTCATGTGTCTAATCCTTACTACTGACTGTGTGCTATCCGGCTAAATATCTATTCACGAAAATAACGAAAGACTGTGATCCTCGTTGATACGTTTTCGTGATCTCCGCTTAATCTCTAATCTACTGTAGTTAAAAAAGAGTAGAGGTCGGATTTTTATCGAAATCTGTCTAATTTGCTACAAAATGCAAAGCAGCTAATATAGCCGTCATAACAGGTGATTATAATGCTCAAGAATGGGGGTGGAGCAAACCTGAAAAGTAGTTTGAAAATGACTGCGTAGCCTCATACCATCGAAACGTCTTCTCTTGCAATTCAGTTCACGCATCTTTCTGTTCCTGGCCAGAGCCAATTTCAAACATCTGAAGCGATATTTGTAGTGTATTTGCGCAACGCATCTCGGGCATTCTGATCACACACGTACTTATCATACACAGTTACGTAGAAGGCAAGAAAGCATGCATTTTCACAATACGGGTTAGATTGTGCATAGGTCAAGGTCACGAATAGTGGGTAGGGAGGTGACGCGAATGTGTAGGGAAGAAAGAAAGAAAAAACAAAGAATCTTGGTTCTAAATTGCATTACCAAGATAGGTCTGAAGTAGTAACAATTAACTTTTGGACACATAAGATAGGTTTAAGCCCTCTCTTTATGGCCAAGGCTCTAACAAATTTAAGTATGTGACCCAACCTTGCTTTATGTGTGGGTTTAAAGGCATTATTGAAATCAACCTTATGACCCGTCTCTATAATGTGTTTTGCTATAGATGATTTTGGACATTTATTTCCGGGATCAATTGTATTTAGCGATTTTATTTGTTGTTGGAGCCACTTTGGCATATATGTTCTGTAGCCCTAACCTTCAGAGACCTATAGGTTCTCCCTATGTACGTGTAAATTGATAAACACAGTGGGATGTGACTCTATCGTTCGGATGCTATGAGGGTTTTTAGAATAGCATAAACCTCGTTTTCTCTATGAAGATAAGTTTGGCTGTACAGTAAGTTCTATCAGTAGCCTCCTCGAATTTCTGTTGATCACCCCTGGACGGCAAGGAACTGAATGGATCGTTAGAGCTTTTTGGTAACGTTTAATGAATCTCAGCGGGTAATTGTTATCTAACAAAATTTCAGTGAGGTGTTGTGTTTATTCAGTTGTGTTGGCTGTACACATACGGTGAATGCGCTTGAACAAACATATAACCAACGCCGTTTTATTCTGTAGGGGACAGAAACTATGATAATTTAGATACTTTCTCATCCATGTGATCTTTCTGTAGACAGATCGTTTTACTGACCCATCTTGTCGACGGATCATGAGTACATCTAAATTGGCAAGCAATCCTTATTCTCGTATGCTAGCGATATTCTGTTTTGTACGGTATTGATCTGGTCAAGGATTTCTATGGCATTTATCGGTTTATCACAAGTGACTATTATGCCATCCACGTATCTCTTATAAACATCAACTTTTCCCAATTACGTCTTCATCTAAGTCCTCAAAATGCAACATATATATATATATATATATATATATATATATATCAGCTAACAATGGACTTAGGGGTCTTCCCATAGCAACACCATCGTTCTGGCGAAAAGGCTCCCACTCAAATGTAAACTTAACATTGTTTGTACACAGAACCAGTAACGTTTTTGAATAAGATATAAACACTGGTAGTAGGAGGTGTAATCACATAAAAGTCAACCGTCTGTAAAATAGGTGCATTTGTAAATGAAGAATCAACTTCTAAGGAAAACATGGTTTTGTCCTTTATATTGACGTTATTAAGACAATCCGTTAACACGAAAGTATCTTTCAATGCAAACTTACAGAAGCTTCGTCTAATGAACTCTAATATTCCCACTAATCTCCTTGCAAGCTTGTGGATTGGGGATCTGCATATTAACAGTATGGGACGGAGAGTAATGTTAGTTTTGTGTTTTTGCCAGACCATACATATATAGTAATCGGGATAGTTTACCAAAAATTCAAACCTAACATTTCTCTCCGTTCCATAATGTTAATGTGCAGATCCCAAACCTATAAGCTTGCAAAGTAGCTAGTGGAAATATTAGAGCCTATCAGAAGAAGCTTCTGTAAGTTTGCATCTTAGATAGGAATAGAGATTTAATACTTTCTCATGAGAGACGGCTGGAAAATCATCAGAACACTTCGAAGAGCAGTTTAGTTAACCCACAACTGGCCTCCACTTACCTGCCATCTGACACCTGCTTGACCGAGATGTAGATATCAGGTGCGATTCCAGAAGTGTTTAAGAATGTTGGCTCGATTAACAAAGGCATGCACATGACAGGGGAGGCTTTGTTTGTTTGAAATTCTTGGCTTCATAGTCCTAGGAAGATTAAACAGAGACTCGGAAGAAACAAACTGTAGTAAACCAGGTTGGTTTCAAGTTTTGTCCTACTTTACGACTTTGAGAGATCACTGTTAAGAGTGGTAGTTACGAGAAAATAAACGGTTTTTTGAACCGTAGGCATCTGTGTTAAGTTCCTCGTGTTAGATGGAACATTATAGTCAATATCAATAAGGTGTGGTGTAATTTTAGGTATGGAAAAGAGTTTGTTTATGGGGTCATGAAGCTGTGTTGATTGAGATAATTATGGTGTCTTCCTCTACCAGCAGTGTCTGCCGAAGTCAGATCAGATTTGAAAAAAAGTGGTAGTCAGACGAAAAACATGGCTCCAATTCACTAAATCTCTGTCTGTAGGTTTTTATTCATATAGGGAGGTGAAGACAATGTGACTGGAGTCCTCGAGATGCAGACTGTTTGTATCATGCCCTAAAGTCGTTCTCAGTCCCATCGATGTATTCACTTCTTGTGGTCTTATAGATTTTAAACATCTTCACTAATCGTAATCTAAATATTTTATTACTATGCATTTTTATCAATAATGATTTGTGAAACTTTCTTTCTTCTACATATACATGTGCTTTTATGAATTATGGTAATTTGAAATGCTGCATTTTTGTGTGAAGCTCTACACTGATGTTAGTCAGTTATTTTTAATGTGGAATTGATTGATGTTTTATTTAATGGAACAGCGTTCCTAGTTGATTTTTATTACGATCAAGTGTGTTGGAAGCACAGTATAAGTGGAAAAATTTGAAATTTAGTTGGTTTCGACATTTTTCCAGTTAGGTATTACTTTATTCATTCATGTCAATTAAAAAATGTTCAGTCATTGTTCAGAAAACAAGATTGTTTGCTTTATCTTTCCGCCTATAAATTGTTGCAGATGTGGTTTACTTAGCTTTACCATCCATCACCTCATTTTCAATAATGTGTCCAATGTGCAAAATTGGTGGATTATACGTGTAAAGGTTACTTTACATTAATCACTTGGTTAAGTCTAAAGATAGTTGAGAAATAGGAGGACAAGTGATTAAAGTGGTGTGTGTGTGTTCATCTGGCTGTATGTCAGTTTTATTCTAGAATAAATTATAAACCAAGATTAGTAAAATTTCAAAGTAGAAATTGAGACTGATTGAGCAGAAATGATGCTTTTCATATTTTGCATTTAAATTAGCTATTTAAATTTCGTTTTTCTGTTCTTTTTATTTAGTGTACTTAAAGTTTAAGACCCCTCTAATTCATGTATAATGTATTTTGAATAATTTGTGCATAATTGAAATTTATTTCAGCTTCTAATGACCTTTTGGAAGTTAGACTGTAGGGGACATAGAACTGTTCTTAGACTACAAAAACTGAACTCCTATACTGTCTTGTTCTATCCTTTTAATTCTAATTCAAGTATGTGTAATGCTGAATAGGTTATCTCTGACTCTTACTAAATCCTGTCGGTTTATTTGGGTGTAAGCCGTGGAATTAGTAAATACTTAATTGTTATGAGTAATAGGTGATTTTTGGTTAAGCTTCGAGAAAAGTTAAAAGCATTTGTTTTGAAAGCATTACAAGATGATTTACGTTTTTGATTGATGTGATTTTCAGTGAATCTGCAGTACTAAGCTCAATAAAAATCTCATAGGTACACATCTGTTGCTAGGACCTCCTCAGGAAAACGTGTGTGTCGACTTTAAAATCTGGAAAGTCATTACATTGTTCCTGTTAACCGTTTCAAATGTATTAACGGTAGTTGGGAATTCTTAGATAAAAAAGTAGGTTGTATGATGAACAACTCGCATGGCCTGCCTCATACAGACAATGATGAGAATAATAATAATGAGCTTCATAAAACCGTTAAATATGAATGACAACGTTGATAATGAGGATAGCAAGAATGCAAAGAAGTGAATTCACGTAATCGATGATTAATATATGTGAATAGATGAGTAATTATTCTCTCTCTCTCTTCAAACTCACAAGCACACACCTGCATAACAACCACTCACCTACTCACCGTTCACGATCCTGAATCACAGTAATCTACATGTAAATGAATTTAACCTGTTTGTCGCCGAATGAGAATGTTGAGGTAAATCTAAATAAACACAACAACAACTACTACTGCGTTCTGATGACAAAGTTCTAGTTGTCTCTGAAACCGTCTCTTTCTTAACTGATTCACTTTGATCTTCATCCTGTACAGTTAATGTCTCATGATAATAACATGAAGATGATTCATTATCTGACCCGTCAACAGATGAAGTTGGTGAACCATTTAAACCATCGAAACTGCTAATGTCTTTCCATACTTTTCGTTAGTAGCTCCAAGAGAATCAACCCAACCAACTGAATCTTGTAGAACAATTACACCGTTATACTGATTCCAAACGGAAAGAGGTGTAGTCAGATGCAAAGCTGCAGCAACATGACGACGGGGACGTTTAGAAGAAGATACTTATGATGGTTCAGATGCCCATCATCTTCAAGTTATTATCATGAGACATAAACTGCACGTAAACAATAACCCTGACTATTTTTATTTTTCTTTGACAATCCTAGTGTGTGCACACACACACACACACACAAAGTAATTTTATATAAATGCGATTGTACAGCCAAGCGAACGAGTTCAGAGAGACTCTTCGCTAGACCTTTTGTTCTTGTATTCAAGTGTTATCTTGATTGCTACCCCGTCGACCTTATGGTGATCAACATACATGTTTTCGAGAGATAGTTTTTACGGATTTGAATTGTTTCGAGTTTACTGACTGATCTGATGCTCACTAGTGACTGACTGAAGGGCGAAGTAGTTCCCCGGGAGTTCCTGTGAGAAGTGGTAACTGGTAGGGTCCATCAGGTCGGATGTGATGACAAATACTCATCAATGACGTTGGCTGCCGGCTGCTCTAAAATCGCGATTAGACAGAAGTAAGAGTTCATGGGTCATTGAATCCCGTTCCAAGTAGCTGAATGGTTGACAAGCTTGGCCTTATAACCCGAATATCCTAGTTTCGATCGCTGGTGAGGTCGTGCATGCGTACTTCAGAAGAGTCGCCAAGTGGGGTGAAACAGCTATCCAGTGCTTCCTGATTTTCAGTGGTTATCTAAATAACATCAGTTGGTGATCAAGCTTAATCAAGTGTTACTTAGAAATCAGCTTCATATATTGGAGAATACAGAAGTCGCTTTAGCGTATATTGCAAAAACCAGTGCGATAATTTATTGATTGATTTCAGTCAAGGATGAAAATTTGGTACATTTACTTTCATTTGTGAACTGGGATATGAAACTTGCTTCTACGACTCCAGCTTCAATGACTGGATAGTATAGTTCACTCGTATATTTGGTTTGGTTTATAACACGAAAAATCTCTTCTGGATGCTTAATTTGTGAAGGCATTAAGGAAGTATGCATATTCCCTGTTTCTGTTCGTAATCAACTTTTTCCATGCATACTTCATTTAGTATGCGTAGAATTCAAGGCGCTATCAATTGGAGTACAGAATTTTAATAAACAAATTCTAACGATCAAAACCTAACAACAAAATCAGTTATAACTGTTTGCATATTTTAATAACTGTTTGTTGTGTTAGTGTTGTGACCTGATTTTAACCTTCATCAATATTTGTTTCTCTAATTATTACTCAGTTGTTTTTTTTCTATCTAAGGAAGAGTGTCTGTCGTTTAATGTGACAAATATTTAAAATCAAAGGAATTCATTTATTCAACTAGTTCTGTACAACTAGTTCATTGTCAATAAACCAGGAGTTGATATTAATTTAAAAGAAGTATTTCTCCCCATTTGATAATGTTGATGTTTGTTTATTTCTGTGTGATATATAAGGCGTGGAATTTAACTATTGCTAGTAACAGATAGATTCTATGATAAGAGACTAAGGTATGATAACTTCACAGATTATAGATTTTTTGTTTGTTTTATAGTACCAAATGTTCTACCTAGTAAGCAGATATTACCGTATTCTGTCCTCTAAATGAGTACGTTGAATAGGTTTCTTTATTCTACTGAACCATACTTACATATGCTATTTAAGGTTTCCTGTCATCCGAAAACTATTCTGAGCCTTACTTTAATAGAGAATGAAGAACAGTATCAGCAAAATAATGTGGTGTTTTATTCCTTTGGTTCACTAGTTTACTTTCATCTATCTATAGTTTGTGGAATTCATGTTTCAACCAGAAACAAAACCTCAGTATATAGTGAAATGCTATCAAGAGATTATATTGTAGTTAGTAGAAGGAGTACGAATACTTGAACGAGTTCGACGCTGACAAAGATTCTGAGAAGTCATTCTCACATATGTTATTCAAGTGAAATTTAAAAATTGTAAGAGAGACCTGAAAATAAATATTTCGGATCGTATAAATTGTGTGACCATACAGGGTTTTAAAGTCAATGAAAGTTATTTCAAATACTGTCATACTTTCTGCTCAAAATGTCTTCTTGTGTGCGAGTAGGTTTCATCTTAAACTGGCACTAGCTAGGGAGCCTTTGGAAATTAAGGAGCACTAGGCAGATGTTGCACCCCGCTCTGAAACTGGTTAGGATTGACTGCCCACGATAAAATTAGGGATTCATACCCAAGGTGGTCAGGTTTCGGGAAAACCAGGTAACTATTTTGCGATTGTACTGGAATATATCTTGTGATAAAATCTATCTTTATTATTTATTAAAATAAGTCATGATTTTTAAACTAATATTATAGACCTGAATCGGTTGATTTTGTACATGTTATTACTACAAGATATTTAAAGCATGAAATATATAGTTTCGTTACGTTACAATAATTGGGTCAGGTAAGGTGAATCAATCCATTTAACCCCATTATATGTCGTATACTCAAAGTGATGATACTTGTTGTCGTCAAGACTAGCGTATTGGTCTATCGACCTATTTATCTCTAAGTACCAATCTTGGAGGATCCAATTTATAGTTACGAGATAGACTTCAAGAAGCTAGGTTTCGAAATCAATGAATTCAAATCTTTAATGTGGATCAGAGAACAGGCAGGTGAATTTTCAAAGAAAGACAAAACAAATACACAAAGTAGGATGTTTGATGAAAATGTGCTATTTTAGTGCTTACAAAGTGTGTTCTATTAGCCACTTTTATATGATAGATTCAATCATACAAGTTGATGTTTTCTTGCTGCATCTACAATAGAAAGACTTTATGTCGATTGGCCTCAAAGCGACTGTTTGAATCCAATAACATGCCACCTATGCATAGTAATCTCATTTCAAAAGTAGTTTTCTGTAAAAACAATCGTACTTCTAGCCGAGACAATTTGTAGGACAAATCATGATGTATGGTTTCCGTAGTCGACACTTTTTAATCCCCTTCAGAATAGAAAGGCAACACAGTTGATTTGAGTAACTGAGTTTCAGTATAGAACTTTATATAGAAGTGCAGCAGTTCAATTCGCCACTCCCCGTGTAGCACACAAAAGTAGCGGTAAGAAAAAAAATGGAAGTACTATAATAGGTAAAAATGTTCCGGCGGAGGGGGAGGAGAGTAGTGACATGAAATAACATGAGGATCTATTGGACCTGTCTGTCTGTCTGTCTGTTTTCGACATAGAACTTTGCACAAATGTGCGGAAGTTCAAGTCGCCACATTCCGTGTAGCACGCGAAGCAAGAGAAGAAAGTACAAGAAAAGCATAATAGAAACAGTGAGCAGAGGTGTGAGACAGAGGAGGAGTAATAACGAAGGACAAAACAGTTTCATTGGAGATCATAAGTCACAAGGAGTGGATGCATCTGCGCCACTGAGAACGGTTTTGAGCCATGTCACCAATTGTTTCCAACCATAGATTTTTACCGTCCCGAGGACCCCAGCCTGGAAGTCTACATCTTCCTACACGGCTTAGACCAACTGGTGTGGATTTCATTGACTGATGCCAAGTTTTTGTTTGACCGCCGCTAGCTTTTTTCCAGCCTGACCCTATATCCGCTAACATTGCAACCAACTTCCACGGTGTGGGCAGCCGGGAAGTAACAATCGCCCTCACAATCCGAAATGCACACGAAACCTCTCTATTACTCACTCATCTTCGTTTTCATCTTCATCTCTATCATCTTGCCTTCCTTCCACTGATGCAACTCCTCGGCTTGATAGCTCTCCACTTCCTCTCCACTCTGCATCCACTAAAAACGATGGAAGCCAAAAAAACCACCACCGACAGCCTCCTAAAGCCACGCCACCAATTTCATATAGGAGCTTTAAATGTTAGGACACTTTGCCAAATAGGACAACAGGCATCACTGGCCAAGACCCTGGCATCCCGAGCCATTGATGTATGCTGTGTTTCAGAAACACGCATACAAGACCCAAGTGTGGTTATTCACCTAACCCCACCTGGCCAACAGGTTGAATCTGCAAAATTCACCTTGAGGGTGTCATGAGATGCCACAGCTAGTTCACGAGGATTAGCTGGCGTAGGGATAGCTTTGAGTACTAGGGCAGAAAAGACATTACTTGACTGGATCCCGGTAGATAGCCGAATGTGTGCTGTCCGCCTGAACGGATCAGTAAGAAGGAGAAAGGACTGCACTACTCGCCGATGCCTTTTCGTAATCTCCGCCTACGCCCCCACTGACTGCAGTTCAGATGAAACGAAGGATGAGTTCTACCAAAAGCTGTCTAGTTTGGTGAGAAAGGCTAAACGCTCGGACATAGTCGTTCTAGCTGGTGACTTTAACGCTCAAGTAGGGAAATTGTGTCAATCTGAGAAGGATGTCGGTGGCACCTATGGAGTTCCATGCCAGCGAACCGACAACGGTGACCGTCTCCTACAGTTCTGTTCTGATAATCATTTGTTTCTTGTAAGCACTAACTTTAAACACAAGGAGAGACACTGTTTGACTTGGAGACCCCCTTCATCTATTGGACCTTGGACATTGCGAAGAGTAAATGCATCTACGTTATTGAAAACGGTTTTGAGCCATATCCCCAGTAGTCCCTAATATCTCGAGAAATCCAACCAAGGAGTCTACACCATTCTACGTGGCCGAGGCCATTTGTCAAAGACTTCATGGATTGATCCTAGGCCATCCTAAGCCAGTTAGCGTTACTGAATAAGGTAAGTGGTGGCTCAACATAAACAATACGTGCGCGGTACATGTCATTTGATCCATACCTGCATATATTACGTCTATGCCAGAGATGACATGAATTGGCCGTTGAGAGGCAGAAATTTTGTATCAGTGCTGAGGTTGTCTCACCAATCAGTCCATTGGTGCTGATGTAGCTTCTCCAACTTAGTCAATTTCTTTCTATTACCATTTAATTTAATACAGTAGCTGCATTTAGTTCTAACATTTTTCTGCAGAGATTTTTGGTTCGCTATAAGTATACGAATCTTTGTGTTGAGGTATAAAATAAGTATGCTTATGTATCCTGCTTAATGTACACACAAGTTTGAATGAATTAATGTTTTGGTTGCTTTAATGATGATTATTCAATACTATCCATTATCTTCTGATAACATGTAAACTGTCCTACTATTTTATTATAATAGGCAAATAAATATTGATAGATTGTTGGCATTTGTATAGTTCGTGTACACAATATAACATTTATAAAGTTAACGTAGTGTTCTGCGTGTAAACTTTTCATAATGGTTTTTATATGATGCTTTTGCGACCTAATTTATGGAAGACAGGGTATTGCACATTCAACCAATATATATATATATATATATATATATATATATATATATTCAACAGCACATTATCTTCACATTTTGTATTGTATATGCACATGTTTTATGTTGATAATATGGTTCACAATATAGTACTGTCTTCGTTTTTCTTGTTGTCTTTACACGATTTATTATTGTCTAATTCAAGCATACTGATCATTTGAAGATGACTGACTCACCATTTTGTAATATTGCAAACAGAAAAAGGCGTCAAACACTTCTTATAAACGACTTAGGTCTTCAAATACCTATAGTAGAGATTACGCCTCTCAAGATTACCAAGAAAGTAGATGAATCATCTTCATTTATGAACTCTGCAACTGTGTGCTATAATGATGTCAAAACTGAAATTGACCCACCTGAAAAGTCCGTCATTTACGTGAATCTCGTTGATTCAAAAATCCCAGATACATGCTTAAAGAGTCTACAAGTTGAATCAGCGAAGCTTGTCAAACAGGAAGTTCAACAACAGGTATGCATTCAAGATACATCAACTATACTTAACGTGTCACTTATGGATTATTTGGTATATAGTGAAAGGTGTGCGGAAGATCTGTCAATCGATATGTCTTCAATAGCTGATGAATGTATAATTGATATTCAGGTAACGAAAAAAAATATACTGTTTGCTTTGATGTGTACAGTTTTGCTTGCCGCCGTTACAATGTTTCTTGATGTCGCATCTTTGTTATCTGTGGATTGTATGCTTATCATATGTCTTGTTTTAAGTGTTCTTGTATGCTCAGTGTTGATTGTACGTATGCTTCTTGTTTTAATTTTTCGTTAATTGAATTTGAGATGTTCCCTCTGCAAAATATTTTAACGTTAGAAGGTAAGTTTTAAAATATCTGTTAAATCTTTACATGGGTAATGTGTTGATGTCAATATATATATGGTATATGACGTCTATTTTGGTTATGAATTTCTCAGCCGTACTTTGTGCGCAACAGTATGTGGTTGGGTTTTATTTCTTGTCTTGTTAAACAGGTTTTCGATATTGACGACAAGGAGCGTGTTGAGTTTGTTTTAGTTGGATTGATACTGCATGTGTAGGTATATACGTAATTCCGTTTATGATTGTTATGCTTATTGTTTAACATATTTTTTCCTTTCAAAAACTGAGCTGTTTTTTATTTACCTCATTATTTTCTTGTGCTTTAGGTTAATAAAAAGTTGGCGCAATGTACGTGCTGCAATCGATTACATATGCAGCGTTTAGAAGAAGGTCGATATCGACTAGGTACACGAATTTATTATTTACGCAGGTTTCGAAATCATGTAATGGTTCGAGTTGGTGGTGGCTGGTTAACATTAGATGAATTTTTACAGCGTCATGATCCTTGCAGGCGTGGTATAACTCCATGTTGTACAGAGACATCAGCTGTTCCCCATATCAAATCATGCCTTGAAGTGACTAAGCCAATTCGTAGATATTCTGATTTTGATACATCATCAATTCCTCGTGTAAATTCTGTCAGTAATCTAATGAGGCAGTCGTCCAATAGAAGCAGTAATGGCAGTGTGGAAAGTCCTAGAAGTGAATCCAGTACGGTTAGTAGTACTTTAGATAATGGTATCCCGAATAATGAAAACCTTCCTCCGTTGTCATCAACGATGGTGAATGGAACTAAATCTAAGCAAGTGAAGGCAATTGTTACACCTCGTCCTATTATACCAAAAGCCCCAACTCTTCGAACCGCTTCACGAACTCGTGAATCCTCTAGAAGTCGTGATGATTCCACAACGAAATTACCGCGGACAGCAACTGTTTCAAATTTTAGAGCATTGTCAACGAAAAGAACAAATCCTACTCAAGTTTTAAGAGATTCTAGAGCGGCATCACATTCACGTAATCCTTCTGCAAGGCGTGATGGTTCTTCATCAAGAGTTCCGGACGTCACAACCACTTCCCGTTCTCGCGATTCTTCTGCTAAGCGTGAAAAATGTACTCCAAATAACTCTAGATCTCAATCAATATCCAACCGAACACCTTGGAGGAATTAATATCATATTTCTAAGATTTTTTTCGCTTTCTTTAATTTCATTTGCTTTTCATTGTTATCGTATTTTAATTAACATCGTGTTTTTGATCGTTTAATTTCCTGACATAATATGAACTTTCTTTAACTATTAGTCGTTTTTTTGCTAATGAAAGGTAGGTGTGCTTATATCGTCGTTTATTATTTATTTATTTAATTTTTTTTGTATATAACAGTTTCATCTAAGTAACACTGACCACCTATGATTTATAATATTTTTAATTATTTATGCATTCTCATAAGTAATTGTTGAATAAAATCTCACAGTTTAATATGATTCAGTTATCAATGAACCGCTTTGATTTTTTCATGATTGCCAAGTGCGTAAATTTAGTTGTGAGTGTATTCTCCAGGTATGACGGTGTACTGCTGCTCTATACTTATATGCGATCTGCAGGCAACCGTAGATTTTTTGTGAAAGTCTTTATCATATATTATTATCATTCACTCACTGAGTTCCAAGTGGGACGTCGGACACTTTTATTTTTGCTGTCGCTTTCTCTTTGGGTTCAACTTGAGATCCTAGCATATGGTGTCACCTGAGTGTCGAGTGGGCTGTTGGAAAAGTGCAGACTGAATTATGTGCCAGAGTTACTAAGCATATTTAGAGAAAAGCTCACCTACAAAATCGCATTTATTCTTTTGTAAATACGCAATAGAATAAAACAAACTGACATTTGTGAAAGTCAACTGATTGAAATAAAGGAAGAGATTGAATGTAAGCAGTTAGACGTGATTCCATATATATATATATATATATATATATATATATGGTGTCTAGAAAAATTCTTCTACACTTCAGATAATTAAAAAAAAATATGAATTATTAAAACTGGATCTGAAAGTTGTTCAGTTGTCTTCGGCATTATTACAAGAAGTGAATTGTGTTTTGAACCTCAGTGAATGAATAGTACTTTCTTATTGTTACACAGCATACATGATAGCCTCTGTGCAACTTGAGTGGGAAACAGCGAGTTGGGCGTTCAAGGGTGACATAGTGGAGGATATGAAAGCTTATGGGCAATCATATACTCAGCTAGAGAGGACTACCGAGAACAGGAGAAAATGCAGATAAGCTGTTGAAGCTCTATATTCCGCTAGGAACTCTAGGGAATAATAATAATAATACATATCACTTATGTGGAACCAATTTGGAGTTACATTCTAACACGATGTTTATATATATATATATATATATAGAGAGAGAGAGATGGAAAATTCCCATATTGAGTCATAAGAAAAAGACTTAATTAGCGAAGAAAATCGAGGATGCTCTTAGGATGCATACTCAGAAACTTTCACGACAATGAAGCCAAGCTAATTCTGTACAAAACATGTGTCAGACCACTACTAGAACACCGTCCATTTATTATAAGCAGCACTCGCACACGTGATAAGCTAAGGATGGAAAGTATCCAACGATATTTTACCTCAAAACTACTTGGCTACGATTGTAAGAAAGACTATATCTCACGCTGCATGATCCTAAAACTTGACCTACTTTGGACAAGGCGACTTATTATAAACCTAATATTCTTCTTTAAGGTCCTTCACAAAATATCATTCTCAGGTAACAGGGACATACAATTCGCACAGGAAGGTTCTTACGATCTGCGTAACCAAACTTGCACAGTGACAACTGATTCCTTTAAGTCAACACTCCGTGAAAACTTCTTCACAGTCATGTATTCTAAAATATGGAATAGCCTGCCTCTAGATGACAGAACTTGCTCCTCGGTTACAAGCTTCAAACGCTCTCTATACAGACTGTTTCACTCTACTGATTATATTAATAAACTATTTACTCCTAGAACGAATCAACTACTAATCTACTACAGCACCTAAAAGACGCGTTTCAACACCCTTAGCGATCTAAAAACTATAGATAAACTAGTCGCATAGATGCATGAAAAGACTTAGTACGGAACATACAGGAATAGTTTACCCTTAGAAATAGGACCTGTCACTCTATTGTAACCTTCAAACGCTTGCTATATAAACTTTTATCCCAATGACTATCCCTACCAGAACAGTGAACGCTGATAACTCTAATAGGATAACTGTAGATGATGTTCCGTGCGTTATTCCGTCTATTGAAATATCTGATCACGGCATGCAACAGACATATTCGCAGGCACCGGCTAATGTTAGCCAAGTATTATACAACGATATTGATGCTGACACTGAAATGGTGGACACAGATGAGTCAACGGGAAATAATGTTGAAATACGTCGTTTTCACACTGACGCAAAAGTCAAGACACCGAAACCATCAAAACCCATCCCACTAGGTGGTCCAACCATTGCCTTATAAGTCAGTTACTCCTCAGTCTGACAATCCACACTCTGTGAAGCACCAGTCGAATGTAGCTACCCAAGTTGGCAAGTTTTCTAGGCGTTATGAAAAACGTCCCATTTCCATTAGGAAAATTAAAGCTCATGAGGTGTCCAAGCCACAGAAACCCTACATAGCATGTGCTGGCTGCCCTGTTAGCCATCATCGGCCAGTTGATCATAAGATAAGGGAAAAAGAAGTAAATAAATTAAATACTAGACCCGGAGCAAGAAAGCCCTTTGATATGAAAGAGACGAAAGCACCTCTAGGCCTTCTTTCTAAGAGAAAGTCAAGTATGTTAGACGAAGCTCCTAGGGGTAGGCCTAATTGGTGTCAAGTGGAAAGCCAATTTCATCCAATCCCTAATTCTAAACTGACAGCACAGCAAGGTAGTAGGCATTATTCTGCGCATACACTATGTAAACCCCTTGTCAGCCAGCCCACTTCTAATATTCTGTCGACTGAAAGTTATAGAAAATAATAATAATTTTTGCTTTATTCCAAAAACAGTACTAATGATACAGCAAGGAATTTTCAGCATTCAGTACAATATTGCATCTAATTTACTCAAAAACGACAAAAAAAATTAAAAATACACATTACATAATAGTAATAAAACGATTGTTATAGCAGCTACGTAGCAAAATACTGTATGCCATACGGAGAAAAATATGTATAAAGTACAAAATTGTAGTAATAATAGTAATACCAACTAAAATAAAATAGCAGAGTAACGATTTAAACGATAGAAAGTGTGACACCATAAAATACAGAAAGATGAACGATAAAAGGGTCGATTCACTGTGCTAATTACATAGTAACTTGTAAGTTTCACGTCTAACAGAGTCTTCGTCACATAAAGTACGCGCTAAATAGGGTATTGTAGAATTTCTATACTTAGTAGTACGAGCATATATCTTTTTATATTGACTTCTCGTCCTACCTGATGAGATACAAGGGGACAGGTGTGAATAAAGGGGGTGCAGAGGGTCTGACATTATAGCCTTTGCCCATTTCGTACAGGAATTTATATGCCTCTCGACTATAGTATTAGCGAGCTCATGCAGTGGCAGACCACAAGCTCTACTCACAGCATTTAATACTCTTCGTAATATGATATAATCTTTTTTGAGCAGCCCAGGAAAGATTAATGGAGAGCAGTAGAGTACAATAGGTAAAATACAGGAGTTTAAAAATTGCAAAACTAAAGGTTGGTTGATACCTGATTGTCTTAACTTTTTAATGTAGAAGGTAAGACGAAACATTTTCTTAGAGATAGATAAGATATGGGATGACCATGAAAGGTCAGAGGAAAAAACTAGTCCAAGGTATTTAATGCTTGATTTGGTTTCAATTTCCGTGCCATCTATGCTACAGGGATCATGAGAGTTAACTAGTTCAAGTAAGTCACGTCGATGCTTGAAAGTAAAGTCAAGCACCTGACATTTGGAAGGATTTAATATAAGACCATTTGACTTGGACCAGTTGTTGATGTCCAACAGAAAGCTATTAAGTTTGGAGCTGTCAGACTCGGAAGTGATAGGCAGTGATACAGTCAGATCATCTGCATATTTGACAAAGTTAGTTTCGTTTGAATGAGGCAGGTCATGTAGGAAGAAAGAAAAAAGAAAAGGAGAGAGGACAGCACCTTGTGGAACACCGGATTTTGTAAGCGAGGTAGAAGAAGATTTGCCGTTATATACAGTATACTGCATTCTATCAGAAAAATAGGAATGCAACCAACTCTTAGCCCAGGATCCTGTTTGTGTCAACGATAGCTTATTTAACAAAAGGCCCCTAGGTACAGAGTCAAAAGCAGATGTGTAGTCTAAGAAAGCACTACGAACATATTTAGCACCTTTGTCTAAACAAGAGACAACATTGTGATATAAGACAACCGCAGCATCCAAGGTACTTCTACCATGTTTGTATGCAAATTGTTTAGGATCATTAAAAGGTTTCAAAGCGGGTTCAAGACGAAGTAAAAGTAATTTTTCCATCAATTTTAAAAAGGGGGAAGTAATTGCAATAGGCCGAAATTTAATATCAGAACCAGAAGATGGTTTTGGTATAGGGATAATTTTAATGTTTTTCCATGCAAAAGGTAGAACGTTACCGGAAAAAGAGGCATTAAAAATGTTAGTAAGAGGATAACACAAAATATCAGCACAATTCCTGAGGACAATGGCAGGTATGCCGTCAGGACCAAGGCTTTGAGAAGGCTTAAGAGACCGGAGACATTTAAGCACATCAAGGGTATTAAAACCACTAAAGTTATTGTCAATATGATTTGTATCATTTGGAAGGGTATCAACAGAAGAGCGTATGAAAGATTTATTAAGAGTGTCAACATTAAGAGATGGAACAGAAATACATCGCTTACCGTTAGTAATTTCTTTGAAAAGTTTCCATAAATTAGAAGGGGTTTTACATGACAAAAATCTTTGATTATATAAAACACTTAGTCTTTTTATTTCCAGTTTTATCAGCATGTTTAACTTTTTTACACCAGGCTTATCATTAGTTTTGAACAACAGTTCTTTATTTCTACGTAGCTTTTTGAGATATGGCGAAGATAAGCGATCAAATCGAATGAATAATGTTTCTTTAGGACAACATATTTCGAAACAGAATTTAAGATAATCGGTAGTGTTTGTGATTGTTTCATCTAATGTTTGTTCTGTAAATAAGTCCCAGTTAGTGTCTTTCAACATGCATCTGAGCTTGTCTAGGTTGTCTTTTGAGTAGCATCTCCGTTGAACTTTACTGTAGAGGTGAGAGAGGACACCTTTGTGTGATTTGGAATATATTTTAGGCAGTACACGTATGATGCAGTGGTCAGAATTAAGTAGAGGAGCACGTTTGCGAGCTTCATATATACCAACATCATTGATGAATACTAGGTCCAGTTTTTTACCAAGACGGGTGGCAAAGTTGACAATATTGTCATGACCAAGTGATATAAGGAAGGAGCAATCGCTTCCATTGAAGTCGCCAGTTACTATTGATAAAGAGTTCTCGAAACAAGCTGCAGCAAAAGCGGTGAATTCATCGGCGAACATAGATAAATCCAATATGGTACAGCCAGGAGAGACATAAACATTAGAAATATAAATGAATTTGTATTTTGAAAGGTGTTTCGGGCGACATCTCACAGTGATGCAATCAATGAAGTCATTCGAGAATTTGAAACAAACTTTGTTTGAAATGGACCATTTTGAGTGAATAAAAGTTGCAACACCTCCACCACACTTTTTCTTGGAACAAACACGGTCTTGTCGAAAAACATTGAAATTGTTTAGAGACACAATATTGTCATCGTATGAGTCATGGAGCCAGGTTTCTTGCAGAGTGACAATACCAGTATTGTGGTAGGTACTAGAAGACAACAGAGACTGAAAATCCAGAATTTTATTAGGCAGGGACCGGCAGTTGGTACTAATGATAACTGGAACAGTGGTGTGATGTATGGGTGTAGATTTTAAGGCACGCTGCCAACCTCCATGGTGCTTTTTCTTGAGTTTATTGCAAATATGAAAGTTTTTGGGTTTAAAACGTTTTATAAAATCCCGGGAGTAGATAATACGATTAGAATGCATAATGTGATATGTAAATACCAATAAAATACGAGTAAATAGATGCAAAATGTACATGGAATGTGGTAGCCCAAAAATATTCAATTGGAAGTTGGGGAAGAGACATGACGTAATAAGTGTGAGAGAATTTCTGATCAATGTGATTGTGTAGATTGGACAGGAACTAGTGGAAAGACGATAAAGTGTTTTTATAAAATCTGTATGAAAACGCAATGTTATTAATAAACAATAGTAGAGTGATTATAAAATATGGATGGTGGGAATAATAATGATAATAAAGTAATAATAATAGTTAACTTACATTACAAAAAGAAGCAAAATTATGGTAGGAACGTTACGCTGGTCACGGTAGGGTGAGTGAATGTATATATTACTTTTGGATGCAGAGGTCCGGTTTCAGATCTCGAATAGTCAATGATTCAGCTGTGTACAGATAGCATTTTCGAAGTCCCTTTAAACTATATTAAGGGACTCTGTGAAGCATTCATGCGGTGGTGCTTGATGTCCGGCAAGGTGTTCGAGGATTGAGGTGTTAACTAACCATATCATCAGACCTCTAAGTGGCTAGCTGATATCTTTGAATCATTAAGAAAACATATGACAGAGTTTAGCCTTAGCAATACATTTGAATTCATCGACTCAGTGAAAGATACCAACGTGTTTGAAAGACAAATGCTTTCACTAGATGTCACGTCTTTATTCACCAGCATCCCCCTGACAGAGACAATGTGCTTCATTTGTGACTACATCGAAACCAACAACCTAGAAGTTCCTCTTCCCATAAACTACCTGAAGTAACTACTTCTCAGATGTGCGTTTAATGTCCAATTCAAATTCAATGAACAAATCTATATACAGAAAGATGGTGTAGTTATCGGGTTTCTTCTCGATCCACTCCTAGCTGACTGCTTCATTGTGAGTCTTGAAAACAACATCATCGCTCCTTTGATAAGTCAACTGAACTTATACAGGAGATGCGTAGATGATACGTTCATAATTTGTGATGAAAAAGTTGATTAAGAGTATTTTCTGAAAACCTTCAACGCAGTACACCCATCAATAAAACTCACCGTGGAGCGTGAATCGATCGTGGTATTTCCATTCCTCGATGTACTACTTACAAGAAGACAAGACTGTACGATCCAAAGATGGATATATCTCAAGCCGATATGGACGGGACAGTTGATCAGCTTTCAGAGCTTCGTTCCATTAACTATCAAAATTATTCCTACGAAAGTGTTCGGCAGAGCGACTTTATATAAGCCTGCGAATGTGTGGATCAGTTTTGGTTGTTTTTCTTTAACGATTAATTATCTGTAAATTTACAGCATAACCGTGATATAGAAAGCTACGTGAAGAAATTTTAGAGAATGTAAATGATGTCTCAGACCACTTTATACGTCTAGAACCTGTATGCGTTAATGTTTGTCTTTTGTATTCATGTGACGGCGACTTGTCCAACAATTAATTTTCTGGATAGTTTCATACGGTATTTCTTGTTGGGTCGTACTTCTTATTTGGTAATATGGATGAAAGATTTTGTCAAAATTTCATGAGATATTCATGTGTTTGACCAGGGAATGAAAGTCAAAATATATTACGGGAGTAACAAATATAATCTGTAGCTATGCTTAATATCATGAACCTTATGGCTAGTGTTTCATTCTTCGATTCATTTACGTATCTTTAAATTTGGTTCGTTTGGTCTAGCAAGTCTAGTGAAATAAATATTTTTGGTCACATGTAGATTTGTCTAATGTTTAAATTTTGCGTACGGCTATCGTTACCATTGTGATCAAAGTGAATATCTAAATTCTAAATCCATCTTGAGGACTGCATATTTATTTGAGAACTTCTGATGATGATGTGAAAACATCTCTTAGTGAAACGTTGGAAATCGGTAAAAATTGAAAACACTGCATCATTTGTTCTAAGCATCATACAGAACTGCTTATTGAGCTGAATGACTACTATTTGCAATATTCTTTCTGCATTATATATTTCATACTAACCACTTTATGTAGAGGTCTGTTGTACATGGTCACGATCGCTCACATAAATAATGCCTTTATGAAATCGACATGGCGATATGTCTTTTGTAAGATCTTTTCACATCACATTTCACTGTATAGTACAAAATATTAGTCTTGCATGCATTGCCAAGGTACTCAAAGTTCATACTGAAGGTTGTTGATAATCGACTAAAAGAATGACAGGAAGGAAGGAAGTTGCTTTGAATTTTCGGTATTGTTTATTCTCATAAAAGCAACTTTGGTATCACTCAGGTATTAAGACGTATGCCACACAAAATAATATTAGAGATAAGTGAGTCATTAAACAGTTTGGGAACAACGGGCGTATCTACCAAGTACATTTAATGAATCACTTAGTGCTCCATAATACTTGCGGTTGTAGCATGTTCGCTTCTGATTTCGTGGGACAACATCGCATGATCTCTCTCTGCCAACTGATACTGCTATTTTAACTATAGTATATTCACTGTATATCCTAATTAACCTATGGTTAGATAGACTTCCCTTCTATAAATTACATCTTTTCGACCATATCTCTTAAACGTGATAAACTGTTAAGTTTAGCGTTCTGTAATTACTATAGTTGTTATAAGTATCTTGGGTACAATGTTTTTCTCTATTCAATTTTTATTCACAACTATTATTATTTAACACAGCTACGTGTGTAGTGCTTTACCTTTTGAGAACTGCATACTAACAATTAAAGTGCGTGCACTATCCAATATGCTGATCACTCATGTGGCTAAGAATTAAAAAAAAATTTTACAGTAGTGGTGTTATAAATAAGTGGTTAAATTCTTTGATGAATTATTATTAACTCGAATTGTATATCACATGTTCTGACTGGTTATATTTTAATATATATAATATATTTTAAATCATGTAAAGATGTATCATTAGAAATAGTGAATTAAATGATATTTTATCATATAGTATGTCACAAAATGCTATCAGTCAAAAGACTGTTGAAGACTATGTAGCGTGTGAGAACCACATTATTTTAAATCACGGACTTATGGGGAACAGTGGAGTGTTACTTATTGATTACTTCTTGGTTTGCAATGGTTCTCTAACTGATTTTGGTTGTAGACGAGAATCAACTGAGATTACATTCAATCCCCACAAACACAACTATAGAGTTTCTAGTTTGTGCCTGTGTTGGTTATCTTTAAGATGTGTTTTTAGACTAACCAGTGTCTGCGGGAATCTGACCAGTTGATTACCCCCGATAAGTTATTGATACAGATGGGGGTTATAGGTTAATCACTTTCAGTGGTAGCACGTTCGCATGTATATTCTTTAGTTGTAAACTTCGTCATTGAGTCAAGAGTGGGAAATGTTGAACGTTTTTAATCCACAATATCACATTTGTGTTTGCCTTTTTAGTTTTCAACAGCTTCTTAACTTATTTTGACTTTAAAATACATATATATCGTAACTGAATCAAACATCGAAAGGATATTCTTCTCTTATTACTTTGTGTCGTTTAGGTACTATCGTATAGTCTACTGATGGCTGACTGACTGATTTCAACATAGAACTTTGCACCGATGTGCAGCAGTCCGAGTCGCCACACTCCATGTAGCGCACAAAGCCAGAGAAGAATGTAAAAAAGAAATAACAGACAGAGACAGTAAACAGAGATATGAGGCAAACACAATACTAACATTGAAAAACCTTATAGTTACATCGGATATTATAAGTCGCAAGGAATGGGTACATCTGCGCTATGCATTGAGAACGATTTTGAGCCATATCACCAATTGTCTCCAGCTGTCATTGGTGTTTACTGTCCTGAGGACCCCGGTCAAGAAGTCTGCACCACCCTACTTGGCTAGCCTAAACTAACTATTGTGGGTTTCATTGACTGATGAAGCCATGTTTTTGTTTGACAACCACTGGCTCTTTTCGAACCTGATCCCATATCAGCTAACACTGCCCATCGTCGAGAAGGCGATGGCTGGGCATACGTAACACATGCCCCAACCATCCCAATCAGTGTAACTTCACAACCTCGTCGATTGATTTCCCTTCTTTACATAGCACTCGTCCGAAGTCTAACCTCAATATTGCTCACCGTATCATACCAACTAATACGTGAGACAGAACGCAGGCACATATGGTCGAAGACAGGTAGCTAGCTTCTTCCTGTCTTCCATTCTCAATGGCCATGTTTCGCTCAAAGCCATAAAGGAGGACAGAGCGGACTGCTAAGCAGTACACACGCCCTCTGGTTGATAGCCAACCGGACATCACGTCTACGCCAGAGATGGCGTAAACTGACATATGCGAAACTAGCCTTGTGTATCCATTCTGAGACTTCGTCATCGATCCATCCATTGGGGCTGGTTGATGCAGCCTCCCAAATAAGTGAAGTGGTCAACGTGCTCTTCCACTTCACTCTCTATTTCTAAGCTGGGAGTCAATGTAGTTCAATCCTGTAGCATTATCTTACATTTGACAGCAGGAGCGGATCGCATGCCAAACATTCGTAGATAGCAGCTCAAGGTGTTCAGAAGACTGTGCATTTTGTCAGCGTCTTCACCTAGGAGGACTATATCATTTGTCAAAAAAGGTTATTTCCTGATGGTAACAGGTCAATCCCTGAATCTCCGAAGTGAGTTAGGGTTAAGTCCATTAGTACATGTATGATGAAACTGAATAGAAATGGGGATAGTGGGCATCTCTGACGGACACCACTAGTTGTCACCACTTCAGATGACAACTCGCCATAAGCTCTCATCTGGCTGACTGCATGAGTTCGAGTAGAGTAAGTGACTTGATCAATGCAATGTATTTTCTCGTCATTCCCTTTACAGCCAAGCATCGCCATAGTACCTCTCGGTCGACAGAATCGAATGGTGCCTTTAGGTCAAGAAATATAATAGTTGTTGGACGCCTATGTTCTAGAATCCGTCGGAGGGTGAAGATGTGATCAGTACTCCCTCTTCCTGGTCTAAAGCCTGCCTGGTTCTTTCGTGTTTGTTTCTCTCGAACATCACTTAGTCCACGCGTGATTCCTGAATCGTGGAAAATACCCACGGTACATCAGAGAGAAAAGAACAAGAAGTTCGGCAAAGTTATTTTTTTGTCGATTTCATTCTCAAAAGCTGTAGAATCGCATTTATATACATACGTTTACATGGATACATTTTTTATTTAATTCCACATAGTAACGAAGGAGATTAAGCTTTTAGGAATGAGGACTTGTTTCCCCTCTTGTATATTGGCATAGTCATTGACTTACAACAGCCCGACGGAACTATCTCTGATTTCCAACCTCTGCTTAATGCCCTAGTCAACGCAGACAGTAAACTGTCTCCATTATGTGTAAACACCTTTGGAGTCATTTCATCAGGTGCGGATGCTTTGTTTCGTTTCACACTAGTGACAGCTTTCTTAACCTCAGTTAGGGATAGAGGACCAGTGTTTATATACCGTTGGGGGAGGTGTTGGATGCTGGATAAGTTGGGCTTGGCTGTAGGCAAATTACATTGCCCCTCAAAGAGTTCTTTCCAACGTTCCAGTTGTCTATCCTGAGAGCTAATTATGGTGCCATTTTTCTCAGAGATTGTTTCACTTATCATTTGCCTTTTACCACCTGTTTCCCTGATAAGCCTAAATAGCTGTCTGGTGTTACCTATCGCCGATGCCTTTTCCGTCTCTTCCGCTTTTTTGTCGCCCACCACTGTTCACGCTCGTTGCGAAAACTTCTTGTTAGTTTGCATTTGAGCAACTTTCGCTCTCCTTATATTCGGAGATCGTCGGAATCAGTCTTCTTGCATCAATCAGTTCGGATGAGGTGGCAGAAATCCACTGGCTTTTTACGTCTGTTTGGACGTAAGCATAAACGTGCGCGAACCAAGGCGTGATCGGACTGTACGGACGTGCTCCAGAAGGAGTAGCAATTTTCTACTGAACCCCGCCAACGATACCCTATCGCTATGAAGTCTATCTGAATCCAACGTTGATTTGTTGATGCAAGTCGCCAGAATACGCAATGCCCCTCTTTGTGCCTGAAGTTACTGCTGACTAGGAACAGGTGATTATCCGAACAGAACTGTAGAAGACGATCACCGTTGTCGGATCGTGGGCAGGGGACTCCATACGTACAAACTGCATACTTCTCAGTCTGTCATAACTTCCATACTAGGGTATTGAAGTCGCTTGCTAAAACAACTACATCTGAACGTTTTTCATTTTGCAGGAAACTCGACAATTTGTGGCAGAAATCATCCTTTAGTTCATCCGAACTTCTATCTGTTAGGATGTAAGCGGAAACTATCAAAAGACAATGACGGGTAATGCCGTCCTTCCTTCTTCTAACGGACCCGTTCAGGGGGACCGTACACATATTAGTTTCTACTAGGATCTAGTCGAGAAGTGGTTTTCACCCCTAACACTCAATGTTATCCCTACACATGCAAATCCTCGCGAACTAGCTGGGGCGTCTCCTGATACCCGTAAGGTGGATTTTGCAAATTCACCTTGTTGTTCAGGAGGGGTTAAGTGGATAACCACACTCGGGTCTTGTATGCGTGTCTCTGAAACACAACGTACATCCATGGCTCGATATGCCAGATTTCTTGCTAATGATGCCTGTTGTCGAATTTGGCAAAGGGTCCTGACGTTAAGTGCTCCTATATGAAGTTGTTTGCGTATCTTTAAGAGGCTATCGGGGGTATTTCTATGGCTCTCATCGTTATTTGTGGTCACAGAGTGAAGTGAAGATGATTCACTAGTCTGCAGAATAGTACTGACTGTAGTAGGGAAGTAAAATGATGAGAGTGACAGGGATAAAGGAGGATGATGATTAGAAGGGCTTCGTGTGCTTTTGGAAGTGTGTGGGCGATTGTTAATTCCCGGCTGCCCATACCGTGAACATTGATTGATTCTTTGGGTACCTGAAACAGAGTTTACTGATAGTCATAAAATATGAAACCTTTTAGAATATTATCTTTGCTTTTCATGATAATCCACTTCACTGAAACATAAATGACTCTGAATGTGTTAAGTTGTTACTACAATTACAACTATAAATGAGAAGATTGCTATAAATTAAATAAAACATTCAGGGCAACAACTGACGAATCTTTATGAATATTTAATTGTAACATTAAGGATTTTGAAGCACAGGTGTTTTTTTATCTTGATTTTCTCAACAGTTTAGTTTAGCCTGCCTAATTTAATCAAAAATAAATGTTTCCATACAAGGATAACGCAGTTACACACTAAAAAATTACAAAGACTGAGATGGTTAGGACATGTGTTACGTATGCCAAGCCATCGCCTCCCTCGACGAGCAATGTTAGCGGATATGGGATCAGGCTGGAAAAAAGCTAGCGGCGGTCAAACAAAAACTTGGCACCAGTCAATGAAATCCACAACAGTTGGTCTAAGCCATGTAGGAAGGTGTAGACTTCCAGGCTGGGGTCCTCGGGACGGTAGAAAAAACCAGTGGTTGGAAACAATTGGTGACATGGCTCAAAATCGTTCTGAGTGGCGCAGATGCATCCACCCCTTGTGACTTATGATCACCAATGAAACTGTTTTGTTCTTCGTTATTACTCCTCCTTTGTCTCACACCTCTGCTCACTGTCTCTATTATGCTTTTCTTGTACTTTCTTCTCTTGCTTCGCGTGCTACACGGAGTGTGGCGACTTGAACTTCCGCACATTTGTGCAAAGTTCGATGTTGAAAACAGACAGGCAGACAAAAACAAGGGGTGAGTAAGATGATGAATAACTGATGAATTGAGTAACAGTATAATCAGCTGGAATCATAGAAACAAGAGGTTGAGGCCAAAAATTGCTTAATCCAGTCAAATAGAGAATAAACATCCAGTTACCAGGGCAAGCAAAGAATGATAACCTCTTTTATTCTGAACGGATAAATCGAGTTTCAGTTGTTTGATAGCTATAGCTTCGGCAAATCTGAGGATGTCTTACATAGAAACAATTCAAATACAACGAAGGCATATAAGAAGCTATCACTGTTGTTATCAACCAACACTGGAGCTAGACAAGGCTGTCTA
Organism: Trichobilharzia regenti; assembly: GCA_944472135.2. Classification (NCBI taxonomy): domain Eukaryota; kingdom Metazoa; phylum Platyhelminthes; class Trematoda; order Strigeidida; family Schistosomatidae; genus Trichobilharzia; species Trichobilharzia regenti. The sequence goes on along the minus strand of OX235270.1, from coordinate 86,593,368 downwards.
GTCTTACTATCCTTCTTTAACTTTGTCATAAATGACTTTGTGGAGAGAACTTCGGGGATGTATATCGTGATGGTGTAAATCCACTGCCTGGAGAAGCACTATTTGTCCTCGGTTTTGCAGACGATATTGTTTTACTGTGCATGTTGTGTAGCTAGATCCAGGGTGGCATATACCAACCTGAACCCCTTCCGGCACTGTTGTGACGTCAACTTCACGGTGAAAGACTGGGTTTAAAATCAGGGTAGAAAAAGCGGAGGGCTGATTGGCCTATGAAAGGGCTGCTTGAAATAAAGGATAGTTGTGTTAGGCTGGCATCTGTTGGTCAAGCACTACTTCATGAGTGGGGTAAGATTGATAATTCAAATCACTGACACAAGACGTCATCAGATATGGCCGAAAGTCATCATTCATGGCAAATACACGGCATTTTTTTCCTTCTTCCGAAACCAAAATAGAATAACGAATCATCGTCTGAATGCTGCACATAAATTTGTTTCTTTGCTTCTGGATGTCGTCCTTCATTTACTCTGTTTTTAAATTCCTTATATTGCTGATTTATTATTTCTTTCTGTTCGACATCTCCTGCTTCTCATCTTACGCGAGGTTTGCTTTCAAATTACTGAATAGTAAAAAAAATGGTTGTAATTTCTTCACCACCAATTTGCTTATTTATATTGATGAACAGGAAGAAGTAAGTTATAGTTAATCTCTTCTAATATGAAGTGAAATGGGCATCATAAATAAATAACTGAAAAATCTTAATTTGTCTTGAGTCTAGTTGAATCGGACGATGAAAGGAATCATGAAGTGACATTACTGCCCAGAGTCTTTTTGTTACCTTTCACAGTCTGACACCTGATTTATACCACCACATTTGGTGATAATATGGTTTTATTTACATATATGTGAATGTTATCAAGGTTTCTATGTGTATCTTACAGGTACAGTAGGGTTTATCAGATTGTATAAACACTTGGTTAATGGTTCATCACTAACCCGGTAAAAAGTGATATACAGGTGATTTGACTAAGAATTCGATTTTCAATCAGTTTCCACTGATCTGCATTCTGATTTACCCAGTGATAGTCCTCACATTATAGGTGTGGTTGTTGAGTAACATATCTAGGTTGATTAAGACCTGTTCAAATGAGACTATCAGAATTTCCATGTACTAGGTCCTTTCATTTGTCTGTAAATTGTTAAATGGATTCTTACACAATAAGTAGTAAATATTTTTTAGTGTGTGGTTTTAATTTTGATTTTAAAGATGTAATAATTAATTTTTGATTAATCTGATCACAAACCTGCCATTTTACTAATATCACATGGTTAAAAAAAGTAATCACAAAGAGATCAATAAGATGACTCAAGTTTAACTGATATTGTGCTGAAGATTTATGTGTGTGGTGTTATGATTACTCATGACCTGGTCATTTTTATTTATTATTTTGATAGTGTGATAAAAAGATGGTATTAGGCATATTGTTAAGTTATTCAAGTGAATTAATTCTAATAATTCTAATATATAATAATAATAAATTCTAGTTGACTCATCATCCTACATGTGTGTGACTTTGCAATATGTCTTATATCACCAGCCTCATCAAACATAATGTAGTGTAGTGAAACTTTCAAATGCTATTGTCTGTTGGTACTTCTGCTTTAATATCATCTTTGAGTTTTAATTTTCACAAATACTCCTTTCTGTTGTACATTTTTATAATTCCCGTTACAACATCTTAATCTTGCCTGTCGAAAAATATTTACTTCATTAGATGTATTTAATACTGAATATAAGTAACAACGCGTTAGCTTCGAATTGAAACTTATGTCCTGACGATCTGATATACATTCCTGGCGCTCTTTTATAGGACAAATCTTTAATTCTAATTCATCGACCGATGGGACTGGCAAACAAATAGGGTGGCTTCGTGTTCACTTTTGAGATATATATTCCTGGTACATCTTGAACGAACTAAAGTGAAACCAGAAGTAATGTAAATCACATCTTACTGTGTGTATATTGACAACAAATCTGTTGCTTACAGAAATATGTTTACAACACTGGAAGTAGGTCATCCTCACATGAAGTTTATGATTAACTTTGACCGAAACAGACTCTTGAACTTTATCAGTCTTAGCGATAAGATTAAGCGATGATTGATGAAAAGGCGAGAACGCGTCAATGTTTATAACAGGTTTCATCCAATAAAGTGATATGTATCCATATATATATATATATATATATATATATATATATATATATATATATATATATATGGTGGTCTCTCTTTCTGTTTGCTCTCTTAGTCTGTGACCATTTCACTTTGATGAACCTGTCTACTTTAACAATGTATATTCCCCTTATATTATATATAATATGAGTGTTTGTTGACAGTCCGTTGCTTGGTGATATATATCCATATTATATGTGTGGTTGTTGACATGTCTACTATATTTTGCTATGTATATATGGATCGACACTCCATTATAATTAGCCATTCATGTTAAGACTGTCTATTGATTTGTTCACACACTTGTCTGAACATTCATATATATATTTCGCTCTCACAATCTTGTGTGACCACTTTGGTGTGATACCACTTTTGCATTCTCCTTGTGTTTGGAAAATAGACGTATCATCGCAAACCTAGTGGTCTTCTGATTTCCGTCTTTCTTGCGTCAGGACTATTAAATTCTCGACCAGTACATAGCAATAATTTGGCGACGGGGAAAACTACTATTAACCACTCAGCAGCAGCAACATAACATAAAGTATAATTATATTTCAATAGTTTACACACAGTGATAAGTTTTGTTATTGAATATTTCGAGCAAAATTACTGCCCGTGTTCACACCACTGTTGGAATTGTTTTATTCCACTGGACTTTGTTCTGAGTGAAACATTACTTATTGAGAACATTTGGTCATCATTTAAACGGATGGGCAAGAAAAGTATGAGTTTTTTTTCCTTTGATGAACTTAGATGCAACTCTTATGGATCTATTTCGATAGGATAGAAGATCCAAGTACCCAGCTACTAATGTGGACATTTTTTGAATGCTGATAAACTTCTGTAAAGATCGTTGCCTCTCTCTGGAAGGGTAGCATTAACCTAAAATTATGGAGTAGTTTTTCAAAAGAACGGTTACTGGAAAAAGAATATTCTTTTTGATAACTTCATCATCAGGTTCTACAATTATATGTACGTAATAGTGAATGGATTAGTGTGATTAACAACATTTATGTTATAATAGCAACGAGTCAATAATAATATCAATGGATTACACTTTGATAGCATCAGCATAGTAATACACTGAATATTAGAAAAATTGGGAAAGATGATAGTAAAAATTCATGAATTTATAATCTCCATTGAAGACCAGGGCAGTAGCAGTGGCTGAACTTTCTTCTTTGCACACAGAGCACTGGTTGTTACACTCGAATCGCCATAGCCTCTGCTGTTTAGCGTATGCGGTACCTGGATGTTTTTGGCAACTTATTTGGTACCTGATAGATGGTAGAGAAGGATTCGTCAATGCTGGCTTTGTGGCCGGTTTGATCCAGATAGTTTAATATCGAACTGTTGATGCTTTTACTGCATCTTTACTTAGCCACACTAGTAGATGTCCCCAAGCACCAAAATCAAGTTCCTAGAACAACTCTGCCCATATAACTCGCCCCACAAGCGCAGCTGAACTGATAGTAACAATTAGAGGTGGCTAGTCTTGGTACTTCATCTTTCAGTCGAAGCATTGCCATCGGTCGTGTATAAAATAAGACTTGTACTTTACCAGCATTAACAGTTCTTTGAACGGAATTTCCCGAATTTTTCGTAATTACTTCGCTAGGTTCATTGCCCTTGAATTGCAGTGGTATGTATAAAGACTTCTTGTTTACGGATAGTGAATAGTCCTTTACAACTTTCTTAGTCACATATTTTCTGATGAACTTTTCTGGATAGTAATTTTCAATAAGAGTGTCATATGCGATCCTTAGTTCATCTTCAGTTACCTCTTCTGAGCATATAACTTTAACCATGTGACTGAGGGTCCTTACTAAATTTCTTTTATACTGGAGAGGAATGAAGCCATGGAAATGTGTATATGGTCCTGTCCATATGCTCTTCCTATACAAACTTCTCTTTACACTACCATCTGGTTTTATTGTAAGGAGGCCATCTAGGAAGGCAATTCTATTTTGGGATTCCTCTTCATGCGAGAATTTCATAGCATAATGTACCTCATTGAATTGGGTTATTATTGTTGTTTTCCTATCCAAATCATTATCACAAAGATTGAAGATGTCATCCATATACCAGCAACAAAATGAGAACTTCTTGATAAGGTTGTTCAAAGGTTCATTTTCTAGTTAACTTAGAAATAAATCTGTCGAAACGGGCCCATCGCCACTCAAATGGTTTTTGTTAAATTTCATCTGTTCTTGAGTTAAACATCTACTATGGAATAAAATTAGTTTTGGAATCCACAAAAATCATTAGATATCTTAAGATGTATCTTATAAAATTAGCATTTTACTGAACAGCGCACTTTTAGCTGGAAATAGAGTGCTAACTGAAGAAATATGACAACTGGAACAACTTCATAATTCTTTGAATTCCCAATAATTGTCAATGGATGGATTCAGGAAACTATGAAAAAAAAACGCAGTTAATAAATAAAAGTGAGCAGTGTTTATTGTGTTCATCATTTCTCTGTCACAAACTTTACATTAAATTGGAACTGATCCAGAAAGCACGTGGTAAACAGAGATCGGTGGTGAAATGCAGGTGGAAAAAAGTGGGTGGGAATCCAGTTGATAAACATGGTGAACTGGAATTCATAGCTACAAGTTATTTGTGAAATAAAAAAATTCTTAAGGATAGGACATGACTGCTGACTAAACAGGAAACTAATTTAAGGCTAGAAGCTTAAGACAGGAGAGAAATGAACGCCAGTGCCCGTTGGAGTACTAATATTTTTGGATGATATCTTTCAAACAAGTAAAAACTAAATAATTTTCCGAATCTTACTTGAGATACTCAGAGCATTTAGGAAATGAAATTTGGGTATGCACTAGAAAAATTTCGAACTTTAACATACTGTCACAAGCACTTCAAAGTTGGAAGAAATTTATAGCTCTGTCTTCGTTTACATTCTAAATTCCATTCAGTGAAACACATGAGTCTGTGGTGGTTTGTCTTCATCGCATAATTTTTGTAAATTAAAGTGAAGAACACTGGTTAGAAACCAGTCGAGAAACATTACCTCCACTCGATTCATTATCTTAATTTGTTAATAAACGAATGGAGCGATTTAAACGAGTGTTATATGTCAGAAATACTGTACGTATTTTCATCACTAATCAGTGGTGGCAAGATAAATCGACTAACTTTTCACCTACAGAACATTACTGAAGGACGCAGCATACTACTCATAAGTAGTATAAATTGTAAAACATAATTTCACTTCAGAATCTCTGAGATTTCTGGAAGTTCATGTTCTTCTCAAGATTAAGATATTTTATTGTTAGGATTTTTAAAAGGAACAATATTTTTTCTAAAGTTTAAGTTGTGTTGGAAAGAGGTAGGTAATAATGATCTACACATTTGTGTTATTAAACGCGTTTTCTGTATATATTACATTTAAATTTATCTGAAAGTTATTCGTTATTTGTGTCCCACCCTCTCATTTAGTTGAAAGTCTTAGAAGGCATATCGAGGTTATGGTGGAAGTTATAAGTTTACCTGAAGACAGCATTTAGTCCCTTAGAATGTGCTTCATCATCAGTGTAACACGCTTATATAAAGCACCTATGTGAATTGGAATACCATTCAGTAAATCATCAAACAATTATTTTTCAGTAACGTTCTTTTAAATTCCTATCATGATACATACGAACTGTGATCAAGATTTGACCGGATAGTTGCAAAATAATTGAGCACTGAGTGAAAAGTAGACATTTATAAAGTTATATTTGTAAAATCTCAGCGAAATTGAAATGATTAATTCCAACGTTTCGTTCGGCAATCTGGTCCGAACTTCTTCAGAGAAATTAATCGAAATTAACATAACAAAGTTTATATATAAAGGGACACATCTTGTTTTTTAAAATTTTGTCCAATCATCAAAACAAGATGTGTCCTTTTATACATAAACTTTGTTATGTTAATTTCGATTAATTTCCCTGAAGAAGTTCGGACCAGATTGCCGAACGAAACGTTGGAATTAATCATTTCAATTTCGCTGAGATTTTACAAATATAACTTTATAAATGTCTTATCATGATAATTTATAGAAACGCTTACTACACATAAAGGAATTCCTAGTTTCGTATTTTTTTGTGTAGTTCTCGGCTTTCCAAGAAGGAGATAATGCGATGCAGGTTTATAGATTAAGACGTTCTTCTTCTTCTTATTATTATTATTATATCCTTTAATTCCTAGAGGAACATAGGGCTTCAGCTGCGCGTCTCCATTGCCTTCGGTTTTCTGCCATCTTTTTCACCCCGCTCCAAGTCTGCCCACATGCTTTCATCTCCTCTTCACATGACATCCTCCAAGTCACCCTCTCACTGACGACCAACTCTCCGCTTCCCTTTCGGGTTCCACTCGAGCGATGGCTTGTCTAGTGATGTCACTTGATGGTTTCCTCAGAGTATGGCCAATCCAATTCATCTCCATTTCTTCCTGCCTATTTGTTTCACAATGGGTTCCTGGTTGGTTCGCTCCCAGAGATCCCTTTTGGTGATCATTTCTGGTCGGCCATCTGATCATGAGTATTGAGCTAAGACAATTGTTAATGAAGGTCTGTAGTTTGTTTGAGATGCTCTTTATGACGCGTAGTGCAAGTCTCTGATCCGTATAGTAGCACTGACTTCACACTGGAGTTGAAAACCCGGATCTTATTTTTGATGGTGAGTGCTGTTGACCTCCACACAGACTTAAGAGTAATGAAAGCTTGTCTTGCTTTTCCGATTCTGGCTTTGATATCCTCGTCAGTTCCACCTGTAGTTGAAACGATGCTTCCCAGGTAGGTCAGTGAAGGAGATTGTTTCTTTCAGGTTCCTCCCATTTATGCTGGCTGATTGTTGTCCGTTGTTGTTGTTACTGTTGCTGCTGGCCAGGAATCTTCATCACCTCTGTTTTATCTAAGTTCGCCTGAAGGAAGTCCTTTCTTCTCAGGATGCTTCTTCTGCCAACTTGTTGCTTCTCACTTGCATATCTTTCAGTTTGTGGGAAATCAGACATATATCCAATCTACTGTAATCAGGAAGATCATTGTAGATAGTAGGCAGCCTTGTCTTACTCCCATCTTCACTTTGAAGTCTTCCGTAAGTTTCCCGTTGTGGATTACTTGGTATGCAGCATTGTCGTACAACTGTTGGATGAGATGTATAATTGTCGATGGCATCCCGTAGTAGCGAAGTAGTTTCCAAATGACCTCTCGATTGGCGCTACCCTATCGAAAACCTTTTCAGGGTCGATGAAGTTGAGATAGAGAGATGACTGCCATTCCAAGCTTTGCTCAGTGACAATCCGTAGTGTGGCGATTTGATCAATACATAACTTGTTTCTCCTGAATCCAGCTTGTTCCGGTCGAAGTTTTTCATCCAGGTCGGTTGTTTGATTCTCTCCAGGATGATGCGGCTTAGTATTTTGCTTGGGATAGACAGGAGCATAATTCCGTGCCAGTTCTTGCATTGACTTAAGTCTCCTTTCTTTGGTAGTTTGAATAAGTATCCTTTCTTCCAATCCTCAGGTACCTTGCCCTCTTTCCACACCTTCTCCAGCAGTGGCGTCATCAAGTCCGCTGTTGTCTCTGGGTCTGTTTTCAAAGCTTCTGCTGAGATTCCATTTGGTCTTGCTGCTTTTCCAGCTTTTAGCATCTTGGTTGCATTCAGGACTTCTGATCTCGTCGGGGGGTCAATGTTCACTGGTAGTTCTGCTTCCGTTGTTGGTATTGTTGGGCGTGTTGTAGGTGGCGGACGATTTAGAAGTCTTTGGAAGTGTTCAGCCCAGTGCTTTCTCTGTTCCACCTCTTTGGTGATTGACTTTCCATTGTCGTCCTTTATTGGCTTGATCTGTGTCGAACTTTTGCCCGAAAGGTGCCTAGTTGTTTGGTAGAGTGTGACGAGGTCTCCTTTGCCTGCAGCTTGTTCTGCTTCACTTGACATGGCTTCATAATATTTTCTTTTGTCTTTCCTGACACTATTCTTCGCTCTTTTGTTCAGCGTATTGTAGTTTGCATTCAACTCCTGTTTTTGTTGCTCGTCAGTGCACTGAATAATCTTTTGTTTCACTGTGCTTCTCTCTTCTATTAGTTTCCAAGTGTCCATAGTGAGCCACTGTTTGTCCTGTTTCTTCTTTCTGCCTAGAACTTCCATGCAGGTTTGGCTCCACATCGTTTTCAAGTTGTCCCAGTGCTTTTCGACGTCAACCTCTTCGCTAGTGTTAATTTGTGTCTCGGCTTTGTCCCTTATGCTTGCAATGAAGATGTCCTTTGTATAATAGAAAAGATTTGCAACTCAGGTGGATGATTTGCAATTAATAGTATTCTCTGAGCTGGTTGGTTTAGTTGCAGAGCTTTCGTCATCTTTCTGGACGGCATCTTCAGCGCAGTATTTAGCATAAAGTTAAATTATTTAAAAATCTCCATGAATGGTGATACAATTGCGTCTCCTGGTGACCAACCATCTTCACATATGTACTGACCGTTTTCTATTGATTGGGATTCTAAACTTTCTGGTCATCTGATTTGCTTTTTATTAGTTGATATATTTCATCTATATTAACGTGTTTATTAATGGCATTTTCGTTTGAGTACCAGGCTTCCAGGAATTCCCTGGCACTTTTCGTGTTTCCTCTGTTTAAGATTTTGATATTATCCCAATCAAATTGATGTCCATAATTATCGGTATGCATTTATACTAAAGAATTTATATCATGTCTTTTCACGGCTGACTTGTGTTCTTGGGTTCTTATTCGAAGAAGACGCCCACTTTGGTCGATGTAATGTTCGTTACAATTCATACAATTTATTTTGTAAATGGTGTTAATTTTATCTCCTTTTTCTATCGGATCTTTTGGTTTGCGTAAGATTGAATTTAGCGATTCGGCTGGTTTATGTGCTACATTTATATCAAACGGTTTCATTATTGTAGCCGTTGTTTCAGAGATATTTCTGATGTATGGTAGGATGAATTACTTTTTGGTCTTTAGTGATGGTTCTTTGTTGGTGCTTTGATTCGACTTTAAACACTTTTTAATGAAATTTTTTGGATAACCATTCTTCTTGAAGACCGTTTGTAAGTATTTTTCTTCCATTCTTTTCAACTCTGGTGTGCTACAATGTGTTTGAACAATGTCTGCACACAGTTCCTTTAGTGAGTAATTGGATTATTGCTAGAATAGTTGAGTATTTGATCTGTGTGCGTTGATTTTCTATATACTTGTGTTCCTAAATTTCCTGTGTTGGTTCTCCTGATTAAGACATCTAAAAATGGGATTTTGTTATCGAATTCTTCTACTCTTGTGAATTTGATGTCTTCAAATATGTTGTTTATTAATTTATGGGTATATTCTAAATCATTTTTCTTAATTATTACAAATGTATCATCAGCTATTAATCCTGATATGAGCGATCCCTTTGGTGTTCCCTTTATTTGCTCGTATATTTGAGTATTGAATTGAAAGTATGTTGTAAGACATAATTTTATGAGTTCTATCCAAGTTGAACACTGCGTTTTTATGTTTTCATCACTATAGAGTAATTGCTGCATGGTTTCTACTGCTAATTTTGGACTAATTGAAGTATATAATGCTGTGACATCAAATAACACCATTATTTCATTGTCTTCTGCCTGAATGTTTTTGATTTTCTCTAAAAATTGGATTGACGAATTGATAGAATGGTCGCATGATTCTGTTAGGTAATTTAACTTTCTGAAAAGTTCTTTAGATAGATTATATGTTGGTGTTCCTGGAAGCGAAACGATTGGTCGTAAGGGGATGTCTAGTTTATGTAGTTTTGGTCTACCATAGAATCGAGGTAAAATAGGTTCATCAGATCTCATTCGCCATTGATCTTGTTCTGTAATTTGTCCTGATTTCGTTAGTTTATTTAACGTTGTTCTGATTTTGTTATCGAATGTTTGTATAGGGTTTTATGTCAACTGTTGATATACATTATTATCTTTGAGTAAATCCTCTGCTTTCTTTATGTAGTCTTCTGTGTCCAGGATTAATATAAATGAAATATATCAACTAATAAAAAGCAAATCAGATGACCAGAAAGTTTAGAATCCCAATCAATAGAAAACGGTCAGTACATATGTGAAGATGGTTGGTCACCAGGAGACGCAATTGTATCACCATTCATGGAGATTTTTAAATAATTTAACTTTATGCTAAATACTGCGCTGAAGATGCCGTCCAGAAAGATGACGAAAGCTCTGCAACTAAACCAACCAGCTCAGAGAACACTATTAATTGCAAATGTCCTTTGTATCTTGGTCCTTCAGCTTTTGAGTGTTGAACTTGGCTTGTGGTCTATTTGCAGCTCCTGTTTCTCTGAAAGCTTTTAATTTGATTTGGATTGTCCCTTGTACGAGATAGTGGTCTGAGCCAACGTCTGCTCCTCTTCTTGCTTTTGTGTCCAGTAGGCTGCGCTTCCACTTCCTTGAGCAGCATTGAGATGAAGTCAATTTGGTTTTTGGTTTGCCCATCTGGTGACACTCATGTGGCCTTGTGTTTGTATACGCTGCCATCAATCACTAGTTCGTTGAAGGCGCAGAAGTCGGCGAAGACTTCTCCATTTTCATTCTTTTTTTCGAGAGCTTCTCTACCCATGATGAGTTCTATTCCTGCGTTGTCTGGTCCCAGTTTGGCGTTCATGTCTCCCATTAGTATTTTAATGTCGCCAGCTGGAGTATTGTCCATTGTTGCCAATAGTTGTTTGTAGAATTCTTCTTTCTTCTCGAGGTCTGCGTTGTTTGTGGGTGCATAACATTGTATGATTGACACTTTACTTCCTTTGGAGTTGAATCTGGCGGTCATTATCCTGGACGAAATCGCCTCCCATTGCATCAGGGCTTTCGTTGCCGTTGGTGACATCATGATAGCAACGCATTCGGTGTGCGTTTGGTTATCTTCTGGGTGACCGGAGTAGATCACTGACTCACCCGTCAACAATTTTGTGAGTCCTTTCCCGTTCCATCTGCTTTCACATATTCCAAGTACTTGGATTCCGTATCTTTTCATCTCGTTTGCGATCTGTGCAGCTTTGCCAATCTCGTACATGGTTTGGACGTTCCATGTCCCCACACAGACTTTTTCTTTTGGCGCAGACGTTCTGATGACACTAAATCACTCAATTATTAAAGCAAAAACTCAGTTTTTACTGTAGTTTTTATCATATTATTTGTATATATAGTTCGGTCTATAAATTTTTGGTTATGCTGCGTTCATTTATTATCTACATACCGACAGCATAACTATACTGAACCTAATCAGTCATTTTAAATATTGAGGGGAGGTGTAAAATCAGCAACACATTAAAGGGCACATAATTTATTTGGACAAAGGTCAAAAAATTGTCTCCTCAAGAAAATAAAAGGCAAAATTAACGTTAAAAAACTAAACTGTCAAAATAAAATGTAATTAAAGTGACAATTAAAATAATGCAAAGTTTTGTTACAAGTGGTAAGGTATGACTGACAACGGTTTGCTTCTGGATAGATAAAATCAGTTTTAATCGTCATAATTTTTAATTATAATTTTTAATTTCATTAAAGGATTTCTATGCAACGATTTCAAGACCAGTGTCTGACAGCCACACTGTAAAGGACTGTCGCAAATTTCAGATACAAAACAATAAGAGGATTTTTTTCATAAAGGGAACTAATTTCTTGAAATATCAGACGCAATTTTCTTGGAATTTACTTAGATATGTGGTCACAAACCATTCTCTCTTCTCGGCCGATGTATGTACTTCAGCAGTTGCACATAAGTTAGTATATGCAGTTGTAGTTACTGTGAAATTTGGGCTTTCAACTCTAGATTGTCACAGTGAGCAGTCAGCTAGGTAAATTTTTTTATTTTTTATTTACAGCTTGACTTCACACTGTATTTTTGGTACAAGTATGGAATTTTCAGCATGGATATCGGTAGCCCAAATTTTACAGGCCGACCATAGATATCAGGTGTGCGCCGGCGTGGGCTCGAACCCCGGACCATGTGCATGGTCGGCGAGAGTCCTAACCACTGTGCCACCGACGCCTGGATGAGTACGATTTAGAGCAGCATTTATTCTATACTTAATTCTTCTAAGTAATTCACTGCCTTTGAATCTAAGTTTTAGGTAGTCTGATTTCTTCTCAACTATATAAAATGCTACTCTTATATTCGGAAATCTCTTTTGTTTATCAATGACTTATTGAGCACATCTGTTTTTCTATAAATACTTTTCAGTAGCGATGAGTTCACCAATGAGTCTTTCTTTGGAAAGAGGTTTTTCCGTGTGGTAGAACAATGTCCCTACCAGACTTTATTTAACTTCTTGTTCAAAAACTACTGGAATTTAGATTCAGTCCATTCCATTTTTGTTGAATTCACAACATTCATTCATGATTACACAGTAAAAAATATTTACTTAATTCACTTCTTTATAATGTAAGCTGCATATATTTTTGAATGCGAAAAGATGAATGAATAAGTTCTACTGATCAAAGTACTCTACTTGAATCCATTCATTCGTCTCAGAGCTTACCTAGAGTTGATACATGAAGCTGTGACAGTCCATAGCTTCTGTCAGTGACGCCCAATTTCTAAATTTTTATTTAATTTTAATGGAGATGTTCTACTGAAAGTGGTTCTGATCGCCCCTGACAACTAATATACTAACTTAATACCACAGCAAGGTGCCGTCAGTCCAGTGCATGAATGTGGTTCGTTATTATCAAATGTAGAATTGTGCCGCAGAAATGGTCTGTACCGATTCCCTGAGGAGTGAAGCAGTAAAATGGTTGACCATCTCCCTCATGTGAGAAGCATCATCCGCTGACGAAATTCGGGCACGGATTCAAAAACTTGCTTGTATTTGCCAAATTGTGTGGTCTCTGGTGAGGTTGTAATACCTATCTATCCAAAAGTGGATTTGTGTTTTAGTGTTGAGATTTTTGACGCAGTTTAAATTAAAAATGGTTGGGTAACAAAATCTTGGTGTAGTGATTTGGTTTTGGTAATTTAGTCTGATTGCTTTCATCTGGAAACGTTTATCAGCCCTTGGATTCTTGATCCTGACACATTGAGTAACAATTTGCAGTAATTAGTATGAAGGTGGCTGGTTGTTTCGGAATCATCAGACGAATGTACGTGATTTATGTTGATATTTGAAGCACAAGATGTTAGTGTTATAGTCTTGTAACGTAATGAGTAGTGTTTTGGAGTTTCAAACGGTAGATGATGAACACATGCTTCAGTGGAATACTTCTTTATTATAAATTTATGAGGAATTTTGTATTTCGGACAACTGGAATTGAAATATTATTCGGAAATTAATGTTTTAGAAACACAATGAAAGAACAGCCAAGGTAGCACTTATTAAGTTAAGTAGTGGAAAATATGAGAATTAATATTTTTCAAGAGCTAGTTTATAGAGATTTGGTTTGTTGTAAGCTTGACCGCGGATTGATATCAGTTAGACAACCATCCACTCCTTGTGACTTATAATTTCCAATGAAACTATATTGTTCTTCGTTATTACTATTCCTTTTGTCTCATATCCCTGTCTACTGTCTCTATTTTGCGTTTCTTCTACTTCCTTCTTTTGCTTTGTGTGCTACATGGAGTGTGGCAACTTGAACTGCTGCACATCAGTGCAAAGTTCTATGTTGAAAACAGACAGACAGTCAGACAACCACTGAAAACTTAGGAGTACTGGGCAGCTGTTTCTTCCCAGTTTGGGACTCATTGGCAGTGATCAGTGGGCTCTGTCCAGTCGAATGTAAAGACATGCACTGGCTAGCTGTCGCGTTAAAATCATTAAGTTTTAATTAATGGGCCATTGGATCAGGTCTCAGTAGCTGAAGAGTCTACGACCTTGCTATGTAACCGAAAAGTCTTGATTTCGTCACCTGGTGAGTGGATTCTACCTATCAGTCTCAAATCATGATGAAAAAGCTGTCAAGCACTCCCTAGTTTTCAATGATTCTCTGTCTGATCAGACTTGAAACAACTGAATATATATTTTTAGTGTTCAGTTTGGTTATGCTGAATTCTTAAACTACTTGCAAGTCCACTATTCCACTGATTAGTTTAAACCGCTTTTAAGCTTAGTATGATGAACGTTTATGACTAGATCTGATAAGATATTCAGGAGTAAATTTATCAGTTTATTAACAATTTCCATTTATTAAGTCTTTTGATGTAATTTTACCCCTGATATGGTTTTGTCCCTGTTTAAATCAGTCCACATATTCTAAAACCTGTTCAACTATGGTTTTATCTACTAAAAAGCCTATTATGGTTGCATATTTCCTGTAAAGACAGTATGAATCTTTTTCTATCTTTTAGGCATTTCATTATTTGTTTGTTATTCTTCATTTACAAGATTTTTTCTCAGTTTCATGAGTGTAAAGCAATAAATAAGTTTGCTTTGGATGGTGTAATTATCTGCCAGTTTATGATTAACATCAAACCAAAGTTCAGCATGGTTTCACCTTTCACGTGAATTGTTTATACACTGACAGACAGAAATAAATTATATTAAAAAACTTGGAAGACAAAAGTTTTACAATTGCTTTTGATGAAAGTCTCTGGGGGTAATTATGTGTATATAGAAGTGAAATCTAGCATAGAACGAGTCAATTATAAATATGAATTATCCTATCCCCTTGTGAAACATTTGAATCATACGTATTAAGCGCTAATGCTGATCAATTTTGAACCTATAAACAATCTTTTTGCTTTTACCATAGTATGGATAATCAAATCTTACTGAAAGTTTTACGATGACCTTAAAGAGTTTAGTTGATGATGATGCTGTTAAGACCTTTATCTTGAATTGAAGAACTTATCTTTGATTTTTTTGATTACTTTATTGTAGCTTAGTGAACTGGTTTCGTCGTCTACTGATTTAGGTCATCAATTTTGCAGTTCAGTACCATTTGTAGTTAACTGATTTTTAGGTATTCCACTGCACTTTGCTTGTACTAATTTAATCACATCTATTGTTCGACTCTTCAAACTACTTGATGTGAAGAGATTAATACGCTATATTTAAAAGTTAACTTTATGCTGGATGTTAGTACAGGGAAGGCTGAAACATTTGTAAGTGCAGTGACTTTGTGTAAATAATATAATATTCCGACTTCCTGCTAAATACGAATTTTGTTCTAATAAATGACGTATAAGTTGAATTTTGCTGCTAGTTATGTTAAATAACGACAGTAATAATTGTCATGATGAGTTACTTAGTTTTATAAACGTACTGGTTCACGAGATTTATCCAATGTATTGAACCAGATAAAACTAGTGTGCAATTTAAAAAGCAGTTTATTCATTTTTTCTTAATCGACCGGAGAAGCAGCACCAAGTAATCGAATAATTTCTTGCGGATAAAATTAGCAGCGAAAGGTTCCCCATGCGGGATGTTTCATTCAGTGAACAAGCACCAGTTTACCCTAAATCTACACTCAGGATTTCATGAGCATTACTTAAGTTTTAACCCTAAGTAATAATTTAGCATCATTTATCAAACTTACTCTTTATAATCCAAGTATTGGTTTGTAAGGATTTGGTTGATTGGTTACACGATTTCATCATGAGCTGACATCAGTTAGAGAACCATTGGAAAAACTGGGAGTACTGGACAGCTGTTTAGACCTAGTTTGGGAATCTCCAGCCATACGCACCCACCGGGATTCGAACCCAGGACCTTCTGGTTACAGGGCGAGCTCGTATGCCATTAAGCCACTGGGACCCGATTCAATGGCCCATGAGCTCTAAGTTCTTCCAATTCACGATATAGCGCAACCACTAGCCAATGTCTTCGGTGAGTATTTGTCCTCACACCCGACCTGCTGCACCCTACTGGTCACGACTTCCCACTGGAACCCCAGGTGACTACCTATCTGAATAGGGCCAGTCACCACTGACCATCTCAGGTGCAGGAGGTCGGGTGTGAGGACAAATACTCGCCGAAGACATTGCCTACGGGTCGCGCTACGTCGTGAATTGGAAGAACTTAGAATTCATGGGCCATTGGATCGGGTCCCAGTGTCTTAATGGTATACGAGCTCGCCCTGTAACCAGAAGGTCCTGGGTTCGAATCCCGGTGGGTGCGTACTGCTGGAGATTCCCAAACTAGGACTAAACAGCTGTCCAGTACTCCCAGTTTTTCCAATGGTTCTCTAACTGATGTCAGCTCATGATGAAATCATGTTACTCTTTGTAAACTGGATTCAATGCAATTGAAATTTAACTGGTGTGTCTGCGAATGAGTACTGCATTATGCATTATGGAAGATCTAGTGAAGTCGTAAGTACCGCGATAACGCAAACATACCCTGACGTATAAAATGTATGCTTTTTTTAGGAATACATATTCGGTAGTGACTGCAGGAGTTTATAAGAGTAAAGGCTGATCCTCTATAAACCTCAGCTCATTTTATTTCTTGAGGTTGTATCTTGAACCAACATTGTTCGCTTGCATAGGAATTACGATTTTGTCAGATGTAAGAGACAATTTTAGAAAGATCAGGTTTCCCCCGCATAGATTCTCTTCATTCACCGCACAATACTGTTTTATTGATCGAGTTATTGCCTAAATATGAGGTCTACATTAGCCCTTGTTACAAAGGCTAATAATATCAGCATGCAGTAAGCCGCATTTATATATTTTCCACTGCAAACTATCAAGTTTAGACATTAGATTTTGGAAACTAACATGTAGTAAAAGTAGGGGTACATAATTTCTGAAAGAATACTCAAAATAGCATACAAATGAAATAAAATCACATTATGATGTGCTGTGTGAAGTTTAGCGCAATTATTACGGTGGATGAAGTCTGTTCGTACACTGAAATAATTTCACATGAACTGATTGCAAAACCATCAATCCATAATAAGTTTATAGTGAATTTGACTAGTAATTAATCAATGTCCACATGAGTTTTACTAGAACATCAGGTGTACATATTCACTATATTTAGGTGGCCCTTGTACTCATTTATTTATTATTATCGACTCATTGTCTTTCAACTAGAACATGGAAATGCGATCGTATGTCTGTATTGCACACGATTCTGTGCGATCGATTTCAATTTCATTTCCTCTTCACATGATATTCATCACATCACTGTCAGACATCGAATAACCCTTCATAGGTGAAAGTAAATTATTAGGTAAAATTCGTAATTTAATTAGTTAAGCCTACATTGGAAATAAAAGACAGAATAAAAAATTGTTCTGAGGAAAGAGAACGAAAAATGTCTTTCATAGAACAAACAGAATGTCAAGTGTGCCCACTTGGGAATAATGTAATTATAAGGCTTTTAATTGTACTGCTTTTTGACGCAAAATTCAAATCAGTCATTAGTCTGTCTTGTATTTTTCTAAGTTTACCTTTCATTAGGCACAGAAAAAAAATATTTTTTTTGCTTAGTTTAGTGTGTAATTCGGCGTTTCCATGCATGAAATAATGCCAGAGGAAGATTCTTGATTTCTACTGAACAAATATATATTTTTTAAGATTTATTTTTTCCCTTTAAATATGCTGTGGTAAAGTTCCATATGAATTTATGACTTTTAACTCGGTACTTTTATATTTTTACGTCTGTATTAGTTTTTTTTAAAAGTGAATCTATCCTTACTATTTGTTTGTGTATCATATTAAGCCTTTTGCCTTTATTATTATTATCGTCGGTTATTTTCGACAATGTCGACAATGTATCTGTAGTTCGAGTAATAAAGTTGATTAAACAAATATTATTTTTCTATAAATAAACTTTCATTTCTGTAATGAATTAGTTCTCATTGAATATACTTTCATATATCTAAAAATATAACAGTGAATAATCCTTTAAAAGTGTTTCGTACTGATTGATATGTGAAAAAATATAGCTCAAACAATAATTAATGTGATTCTTTTTTATACATTTGCTGATACTTGTTGATTTGTGTGTAATCCGATTACAAGAATCCTTATATCTTTAACATTATTGAATAAGTTAAGGTGTTTGTACTGAATAGCTTATAAAGTTACAAAATAAGAAGTCGATATAATGGTAAGTAAAAGCGTGGAACTTAAGCTTGTATTTAGTATGTAGTTTTGTACACGTTTATTTATTGGAAATATTGCATATAGGAAACAGCTTTTGAAAGAAGCAAGGACAACAAATTGAGCAGGATAACATGATATCAGTTTATTTCCTGGTTCTTGTCGATTTGTTGTTGTTCTTGTTTTGTTCAAGTTCATCAAGGGAGAAAATTTTATAAAGAAAACAGTTTTATTTACTTATTTTTTTCGATATTTTGAAAATAATTTATTTTGTCATGACATAAAATAAGTAAATAACTTTAAGTTTTTGTCTTTGCAGTTTGAATTCTTCACCCACTTTTTTATAATCAGGGATCAGAGGGTTACATTTTTTTACACTTAGTCTAATAATTCTCAAAGCATGATGAACACCGAATGCACATTCTTCAATGAACTCACTGTCATCTTAAGTACACTATGAAAGTTAGTCGTTGAATTGGAAGGTAGATTATTTAACGTGTAGGATATTTTATTTTACTTTTTTTTTTATTTACAGCTTGATTCCACACTGTATTTTTGGTACAAGTATGGAATTTTCAGCATAGATATCGGTAGCCGAAATTTTGCAGGCCGACCATAGATATCAGGTGTGCGCCGGCGTGGGCTCGAACCCCGGACCATGTGCATGGTCGGCGAGAGTCCTAACCACTGTGCCACCGACGCGACACGACAAGAAAGATTATGTCAGATAAACTGTTTCCTAAAAAGTGTATTAAAGTTTATAAAAGAGTGGATAGATACTGAACAAAGAGTACTCTTTTCGATAACCCCTTCTTCATCAGGCTCTACAATTATACGCACATTATAGTGAATGAATGAATTAGTGCTATGAACAACATTAATGTTGTTTAAATAACATCGAATCGATAATAATATTAAAAGATTATAGTTCAGTAGCATCAACATAAAATAAGCTGAATGTCAGAGAAATTAAGAAAGATAATATTCAGAACAAAATATTTAGAGCGAACAATTGTTTTCAATAAATTCTTCTTCAGGCTCTACAGTTATGTAAGCATACAATAGCCAGTAAAGGCGAATTAGAATCACATCAGAAAGTGTATTGTGGAACAAGTATAAGATGGGATGAAACAATAGTCATATAGTTTTTTAATATGCATGGACAATAACAACATGGGACAAAATGAGATGAAATAATTTAATTTAATGATGTGTGTATATATATAAATACAGTTAACAGAAAATACAGGTTTCAAGAGTGAGTGTAATCAGGGTGTGTGAGGCAATATGAAAATAAACCAACGAATGGGGCGGTCTAGACTTAAGTTCATCCCATCTTATACTTGTTCCACAATACACTTTCTGATATGATTCTAATTCGCCTTTACTGGCTATTGTATGCTTACATTAATGGATTTATAAATGTAGAGCCTGAAGAAGAATTTATTGAAAACAATTGTTCGCTCTAAATATTTTGTTCTGAATAAATTATGGGAATATTTAATTTAAAGATAATATTACAAATTCATGAATTTATATTTTCTACTGAAGGCCAGGGCAATATTAGGGGCTGGACTTGCTTTTTTTGAACGCAGAGGCGAATTGCAATAGTCTCTGTTGTTTGGAGCATGTGGTGCTTTGATGATTTTGGCTATTAGGGTAAATTACAGAAGAAATTGTCTACAGTGGAGACAGAAATGATAACCACAATAATGTTAGTGAGATATTAATAAAAAGAAGCCATGGTGATTAATATAGCAAACACTAAAATAATACGGTAAAAGTGAAGCCGATAATTGTACTTATTTCTTTCCCATGTATTGATAATAATGATCTGGTTCATGAATGGCCAAGAATTTTACTGTTTAAGAAAGCTCGAAATGAAGAAAACAAAACAAATTTTGGCAGATATAGTAAGCATTTGCAAATTCTCTATGTGAATTACTCGATTGATGGTGGTCGATCACATGTATATATATATATATATATATATGACTTGATCACTAACTGATGGCAGGTATAACTAATTGCTCTTAATTCATTTGATCAGATAGGCGCTTATGTATGTATGCATGTTACCGGTTTGATAACTATCCTTCCAAAAGTGGTGGCACTTCAGCGAATAGTGAACTCTCTATTTTACCTGACCTAATATTTCGAGAAAATTTAGCTACATAGGCTTGTATATTTGTATATATTTAAAAACCTAAGTATTGGGAAATGCTCAGTGAAGTTGGCTGACTTAGTGAAGCTAGTTTAATTGAAATGTTAGTCAGTATAACTGTAACAGCACTTTATCACTTAGTTGACATTTTTTTTCTAATTTCCTGATAAAAATCCATGTTTTAGCTGGACATGAGACTTCACAGTGTACACCAATAATTGGCATGTGGTAAACAAGGTGTTTAGAGCTATGCTCAGAAAAAAACTTATAATTAATCTTACAGTTGCATGAAGCGTTTATAGTATGTAAAAATAGCTACCTGTTTTTCATAAATTTATTTGCACATGCCCTTTTCCTAGAAAACTACGTCCACTCAAGTGTCGTTTTTTATTTTTAGGAAATATCTCTGATACTACGCATAATTACACTTGGTTTGTTTGTTTAATTAATAAAATAAGGTTAAACTCAATTTTTTACGTTAAGACCACTGAACAGTTATTTCTGTTCAGTTTTAAATCGACTGGACATCTGATCTTGCGCATATTTTCAAACGTTAGCAGGAATTACGAAATTTATTCGCCAGTTTATTCGGATTACTTCAGGCTAGAAGAAAATCAAGTCCTGACGTAATCTTGTTCTCTATATTTTTTTAATTTTATTTCTTTAAAGGGATGATTAACACTATAGTGGTATGTAGCAAGATAAATTTGATCAATGCAAACAAAAACTTCTTGTTAAAAGATTGAACAGATGAGAAATAATTTCAAAGAATGACTTGTAACATCTGTTCTAGATTCACTGTAAAGTAGAAATAATGACTTCAGTAGTGACGTCAGGTGTGAACAAATACTGTAGACAATAAATACAGTAG
Source organism: Trichobilharzia regenti (assembly GCA_944472135.2). Taxonomy (NCBI): domain Eukaryota; kingdom Metazoa; phylum Platyhelminthes; class Trematoda; order Strigeidida; family Schistosomatidae; genus Trichobilharzia; species Trichobilharzia regenti. The sequence goes on along the minus strand of OX235270.1, from coordinate 86,572,055 downwards.
AAAGAGTAAAACGAACATATGTGATAATCATTGAAAAATCTAACTTTGAGCTTATTCACCTGCATATTTTCCTGTCATCTAGCTAGTTATGATCTTGTTTTCAAAGGCTAAATATCTATTGGCTGTTTTATTCAAAAGTGAGCCTCGATAGAATCGATGAATGCACTGAAACAATTTATTTGATCTGTTTTCAAGAGTTAGTTTGTAGGGACCACGGACTGATATCAGTTAGAGAACTACTGAAAATCAGGGAGTACTGGACTTCTGTTTCTTCTTAGTTTTGGACTCAACAGAAGTACGTACTCACTGAGTTTCAACCCAGGACCTTCGGGTTACAAGGCAAGCTCGTATACCATTCAGCCACTGAGACCCGATTTAGCGACGCATGGAATCCAATTTCTATCAGCCACTGTCATTTGCAGGAAATGTGTCCTCACTCCCGACTGGATGGACGCCACTGGTTACGACTTCTAAATAGAACTACAGTCAACTTATAAAAGTCAAGACACTATTAATGTAAACAGGTGGGAATTTAAAAGTCGACAGGACAAGTGAGGGTCAAACGGATTAACCACAGAGATTTCACTATCTTAAATTAACCGTGCCACTTTCGGAAGAAGTAATTTATAAAAACATATGCCTAATTAATGTTTACACTCAATGGAACCGTAAATAAGGCCCATGTAAAACATAAAAAGTCCTACTAGAAAAAAGATACATTCTTAACAATAATAATAATCTGGATTAACATGGTATCAGTTCACTCAAATAGCTAACCAGAATTCAGTTCATTTGGACTGATCCAACCCTCCAAGCTGAGTCAAAGCAGGTACATCTCCGACGAGCTAGGCTGCAAACGAATGAAATAACCGTCTTGTATGTAGATAATTTTTATTTGGTCGGATGATGTGGGTGATATTCAGATATTTATATTAATCAGTAGTATATACTGTCTTGGGTGAAGCATTTTCTTAACTTCTTAGTGTGTAGTTTCTAGCTTCTGGTAAATATTTACCATTGTTTTATTTCTACCTTTGAAATTAGGACTTTCATGCAATCTGATATCCACTGACTAACTAATGTGGCCAGGTGTATTACTAAATTCGACTCTTTTGAATCTTGAATTTTCATTTCCAATTACAAATCATTATCACAAAGATTTCAGTATTATGTGTACTGTCACGTCCGCTTACCATATAACAAGTGTTTTTTGCATGATTAAAGCATAATGTAATAAGAGGACTCAAGGCTATGATTGTTTATTAGTACTTTATTTTTCTGCTGTACAGAAATGTAGTTTTGATATCATGCTACACGTAAATACAGAAATTTTATTCTTTCATTTATAATTTGCATTATTTATTTCTCTTGTACTGTTGAAGCCGTATGTTACACTTGGAACCCAAAGGAACAATAAGAATAATAGTGATATATTTATGAGCCATGATAAATTTGTAACAGCCAGTGTAAGTGGTCTTTCGAAAGGGTTGTTTCAGTCATTTGTACAACAGACTAAATCTTTGCTGCTAGATTTCACTGGAAGAGTTTGATTCACTTTGATGATCTCTTCAAAATAACTAATGTTTTCACTTTATTTTTTTTCTTTTATGCATTAATCATCTTTGGTTCATTTGTAATATTTTGAAAGAGTAAACTTCTGTATCTTGTCCACTTCTTCAGCATAAAAACAACCAGTTAAAATGTCTAAAGAATAACCCTGTTCATTAGTTTCAAATTAAATACTTAGCCAGAGAACTATTGAAAGCCAGAAATTACTGGACCGTTGTTTTGTCTCAGTCTCAGACTTTTCAGCAGTACACTTGCCTCTGAATCTGGAGGTCCTGGATTAGATCCCTAGCTGGATTATGGATGCTTACTGATGAAGAGTCGCAGACCTGGATGAAACAGCTCTTCTGTACCCACTGGTTCTCTAAGTAGTGAAATTCCGTATAACATCTTTTTTAGTTTTTTTTTATCAATCGTACTTCAGAAGTCTATTCTTTATTCACATACAAATGCTTTATTCTAAAGCCTGTTGACCCGGTTGTCAAAGCCAGTATCTTTGATGATGTTTTCGACTGAAGGCCTGATAGTAATTTATTGGAACGTTTAACTGAATACCACTTAGGTTGAAAGTAGTCACGTCTTACGATATTAACGCATCTGTGAAATTTCCCTGGTATAAATGTGTGTGAAAATGAATTTCTCTTTCTATACTCCATTTTCCCCACTTTAAGGGTAGGTTTAATAGATGATGTCATTTGGTACTAATGACAGGCGTAGGATGTGTAACAGAGAAGAGAGTATGTGTGTGTATGTACATGTTTCCCCTCTTTCAAAGATTTTACTTAATCTTATCGCGTGTTTTTTAAAAAGAAATTTCTCTTTTCTATAAATAATACATATCGTTTCCTGTTAAATAAGAGAGAAAGTATTTTCTGCTACATTTCAGATTTGTTTCTTTTTCCTTAAAACTGAAAAATGGCAAGAACAAAAGGAAAGACTTTCGCTTTCTTGTCCTCTGTATCTCTTTACATTCTGGCATTTGCTTTGGTTAGTACTCGGAGTAACTACTTGTTGTTCCTTAATTTCCATCAGAATAATAAGTTGAATGCAAAGTGTGAAATTTATTTGATTTCTAGCTGAATCACTAGCTGACATAAGATAGAAAGCCATCTAAATCCATTGAGTACTGAACAGCTGTTTCGCCCTGGACTATTCACTAGTAAACACCATTGGCTCCACCAATGATCAAACCCGGGACCTTCAAGATACGAGCCAAGTCTACTAATCATTCAATCTCTGACACGGAATCCAATGGAGCGTGAATTCCTAATTTTGTCAACTTGCTATAAGTAACGCTAATGCCATTCTATTTCACTGGAGAGTGTCTGTCTTCACATCCAACTTGCTGGAGCGGTCATTTCAACCATACTGGCTTTTTGCTTGCAAAAATATATACCATTTACTATCAGAGTGAATGGTTAGTATTGAATAAAAGTTTGTTCAAGTTGATTTCAGCTAAATCACTCAAAAGTTAAATGAAATGCTTTCATTTTCTTAATATCTTCACTCTTCATGAAAATCAATCTGATTTAAAAGTGTGCAATATTTTCATGATTTAAAAGCCACTGTATACAAAGGGCATTATTTTTGACAAATTTTCTTCAGGTTCTTACGGTTACACAATAAAATATTTGTTACAATAAAAGTAATAGTATTGCAATAGCAATCACTTATGCCGTTCAAATGAACCATTTGAGAGGAGAATTTCTAATTGAGGTTTAGCTGCTTTAGAAACAATATCTGGGCGTGTTTTCTTTTATTAAGAGGTTCTTGTTTAGTTGATCGTATTGCAGCAGCTTCAGCCTTGTGCAGAATCCGTAGGTAAACCATGCTTGATAATGTCCTCAGAATGCAGTTTGTAATCCTAAAGGTTACGTTAGCTTCAATGTAGTGTCTTTCATCTAACAAGTGTGACAGAACTGAACTTTTTATACATCTTGTTTCGCCCTTTCTCAATTAGGCCGGTTGATGTCTTCGAAATACTCTGAATTCACAAGTGACTTTCTTTACTCACTCACTCGCCTGACTTTACTATGCTGTTGTTTTTTAATTACATTTTCAGCAAAACATTCAAAACTATTGCGCAGTTATTTTATTACATATTTACTAGCTAGGTATAAAATAAAACCTTTATTAAAGTGTGAAAATTTTTATCTGTCCTTTTTTGTTACATTGTGTTGTGTAAAAAAAGAAATGCCACGCTTTATTTGTCTTATGTAGTTACTAGTAAAACTAAGTTTTTGCAATACCTTGTCTTTTATGAAAAGAATGTATTCGACGCGCACTAGCTTGTTTCTAGACTAATAGGTTTCCTTCAAGGAGAGACACGTGCACTTGGTGATTATTTCCACGCCATTAACCGAATATAATTTGAAAGCTAATAAGGTGTATTGAAAGAAAGAACATCGAATAATTAGCAAAAAAACGGTCTGTGTATTTTGTTTGAAGCCTTCAGCCCATGAACAGGATGTGTGATTTGTGTAGGGCTAGGCAAGTAAAGGCACTTTATTATATTCTTGTATATATGGATATATATATATATTGTCTCTGAGGTCTTTTATGAATATTATTAGGTAAGCATAAGCGGAAGAAATTCAGACCAGTAGCGAATGGTTTTAGGAGAATTTCCAAACTCGTGTCACCTAATACACATGAGTAATAAAATAATCTTATACAAAGGTTTCTCTCGATTTTGTATGGACAAGGTGTATCTACAGGAGAAAAAGACACCACTTTTCGTCGGTGCGTCGGTGGCACAGCGGTTAGGACTCTCGCCGACCATGCACATGGTCCGGAGTTCGAGCTCACGCCGGCGCACACCTGATATCTATGGTCGGCCTGCAAAATTTGGGCTACCGATATCCATGCTGAAAATTCCATACTTGTACCAAAAATACAGTGTGGAATCAAGTTGTAATCAAAAATAAAAAAACAATCATTCTAGTGTCGTAATAATGAAGTGGCAGGATTACGTTTTCAAAGCCATAACACCACAGAGTAATGCTATGAAGCTCTAGGTAGATAAGTGAAGAAATGATGCGATAACAGCAGTTGAAGGCATAGAGAACACGTATCATAAGGATGGACTTAAGGAAGGACTAACTGACAACAATGATCCAACACCAATAGACTCACGCGTATACTATTCAAGTATATTCCACCCACAGCCCATAAATCACACGTGCCTCTGTGACTGATAATGTCAGTGATGAAATCACCATGCCATAAACTGGCTAGTTGGTTGGTACGAAGTTTAGAACTAATGCGAAGAATTTTGGTGCTTCACAACATCAAAGACTCATTTCAATTTTCACATGAATTGGATCAGTTAAACATTTCAAACAAACTCCTAGTATAATGTATCTTTTGTTCATTATTTGCACACGTACCTAGTTAATTTCATATGCCAGCAATCTGATTTGCTTCCCTCTTCTCAAAATGAGTTGAGACATTTGTTACACTATGTGTACAAACCCATCGAGGTTGGAAAGAAAGTCCTTCCTAATTTTAATTGATATTCTATTCGCTATTATATCTTTATTATTATTATTGTTATAATTTAGGCATCTTTAATGAACTGTAATTGCACTGACTAAATCGATATTATTTAAAAAACACTAATATTGTTTTTAACTACTAATTTAGAATATTCTTTGTATATATATATATATATATAATTGTAGAGCCGGAAGAGGAATTTAACGAAAAGAATATTCGTTACTTGATTATTTTGTACTCTTTATAAAGTGAAACACTCATTAATGTAGTCTAAAGTGAACAACTATCCTACATAAACTTCATTTGCATGTCACAACTAATATTTACTGGTAGCAGCGAGCACAGAAGGAAGACGGAAGGGAGAATCTCTACTAGGCTAGCAGAGCATATCCCCAACAGTCTCCGTAAGGAACATAAGAAAGCGTTTGTAAGTGCAATAGCCAGGTGATTGATTGATTGATTGATTAGGGATATCCAGCTAAAATCAGCCAAGCTTTCAAAATAACCATGAAGTGAAGCTACAAATTTATAGACATAAATTTGTCTTTTGAACATTATTTCATCAAGATTTATCTGTATGTAGAAAATTATAAAATAGTTTTACGCAACTTGATTCATTCTGAGTGATAACTATTTTGATCCCCAAATAAATATCGTTCTTATATCATAGAAGCATATCTTTCTACGTTGATAAAGTACTTTTTAAAACATATGTCTCTTGCTCTATTGGTTGATTGAAATACGAGTAGTTTTTTGCTGAAATTTAGCTTGTGGAACATCAACAATACTCCTGATAATTAAAATATCAAACAAGACTGCTGCTTATAATGTCAGTGTTTTATCACTGAAAGTGTTAACAAAACTGGATCAAATATTTTTAAGACTCTTTTCGTATCGTGTATGTGCAAGGTTAATTGAAGTATGCGGTGAAGATGCGGCCTAGTAGGGCAATGAAAGCTTCGCAAATTAATTATCCAGCTCAGAGAACACAACCACATCAATATCATCCACCTGAGCTACAAATCTTCTCTATCATATGTAACTAACAGATGATTAGTCTAAACTGAGTACTAAAGTCGCTGTTCCTCATGAAATACACCAGAATTTCAAGACGCTTAAACAACAATGAAGTCAGTTATTGTATATAAATTAATTTGTTTCAATTTAAAAATTGTGTTCTACCAGCTGAAAATTTGTATATTTATTGCATTCCTCTGGAATTTGCTAGTTAGTATATTGTTTCTATTATATCATGTAGAGAAATCTTTAGTATAAATTCAACCTTAAATCTTATTCCAAAAGTCAATTTACTCTCTATCACTGATTACTTTGTAGCTAACCACTGAAGTCAGTGGCGCTGAAAGAGATTTTCCTTTAGGTGTTCAAGTTAATTCTTGTTAGCACATATTATAGCATCATGAGATGCAATCTTTTTTAACAGTGAAGTGAAAAAGTTAACAATATTCAGGTATTCAGTAGGCAGGAAGATGAGTGACTACAAGTAAGGTTTCATCATGAGCTGATTTCAGCTAAGAAACCATTAAAAGCTGGGGACTGACTCACAGCTGTTTCGTCCTGTTTAGAGATCCTGCAGAACTGTACAAAAACAAACCGACTGACGACTGAACGGGTAACCTTTAGATGGTAGGTAAAGGTAACACCATTCACCACCTCCGTCACTGGTCATTGTCAGTATGCAGTCTTTCACGAAGAAAAGATGCCTATCCGGCGCTCTTAAGTCTTCAGTGATTCTCTAACTGAAACTGAACCCTGGCAAAAAAATGCTTTAACAGAAAAGACTGGCCATATAGCTGATGTTCAAATGTTCAGATTCCTCATATATTTTGATAGAAACATCAGTAATAATACTCAAATAAAAGTGAACTCGGTTAATTCGAGGTTGCGATATCCTTGTAAAACTAAAGTTTTATCAAAACTTTAATAACTAACTGACTTCTATCTTTTGATTCCTGTTAATAATTATTTATTTCATCACACCATTTTTATCTGCTCATGCATCATCATACAATGTGTAGTTTTTTATATGTACGTAAAGTTGTAGAGTAGAGTTTGGTGAGAAGAGTTATTAACTGAAACGTATTTGGCATAGTATAAAACTTCCCACATCTACTTTTTAAATTATGCTTTCATAATTATTTCATGACGGTTTATATCTAAAATGAAGTAATCGATAACTTTGGGAATTACGATTTGTATCATTTTGAATGCGTCTTCAGTGTTGTACACACAACTGATAAAGTGAACTTGCTGAATTGATTGATGAAACACAATTATAAAAATGTAAATTTGTAACGTAAGATAAGCTTTAAAAAGTATCGTACTTTTAGTCAACTACGTTTAACGACAGAATGACCATAATGATGTATGTGTGTTGATTTCATTATCGCGCACAGATTTTTAAACAAAAGAAAATGACTCATGTGAATGAAATACAGAAAAAGAGAAAACCAGAACTGAAATATTATTTTCACAACAAATAAGTGTTTTTTACACCTCACTTGGAACTAGCTGTTGGCTGCGGTACATTTCCTACAGGCAAAGCAGTCTAACAGGGTTGTGTAAACTTCTCAGTCGCTACTATAAAGTAAGCACATTGTTTTCATTTGGTCTTCATTTAATGACGCTTAAAAACTGTCTAAAATAATGATAACAGTAACAACAGCTTCCTTCAACCAATGTGGTTGCGCATTGCTGAATTCTTGACGTAATCTTCAAGTATTGATTTGTAGGGATTTTGTTTGATTGCATGGAGGATTTCACCATGAGCTGACATCAGTTAGAGAACCATTGGAAAACCTGGAAGTACTGGACAGCTGTTTAGTCCTAGTTTGGGACTCTTCAGCAGTACGCACCCACCGGGATTCGAACCCAGGACCTTCTGGTTACAGGGCGAGCTCGTAGACAATTGAGCCACTGGGACCCGATCCAATGGTCCTTGAGTTCTAAGTTCTGCCGATTCACGACATAGCGCGACCACTTCGCAATGTCTTCTTCGATGAGTTACTGCCTCATCTTCAACCTGCTGTACCCTAATGGTCACGTAATCCAATCCATAACCTTCTTACCGAAGTTTTAAGTAAACTAGTAATATGCAGTGTATCGTGTGACTCAATGCTGTTTAATGTGAAACAAGATCTTATCCTTTGCAGGATTTTTTTCTTCAATTCTTTGGGATAATTCACAAAAGTAGATTGCAAACTACTTAATTATGTTTTAATCCAAGGGAATAATTTGATGATTAAAACGATTAAAAATGGAAAACAAAAGTTGATGTATTATGATGGATGGTAATTTAAACAGTCTGATGATTTGAGTAAACCTAGTCTTGTGATTTACTGAAGCAATGTGGGTGGTAAATTTCCTCTTCATCTTAAATCACTGTGTGCTGTGTAGTAAAATCTAAAAATTGCATCATAATAATGAAAAATGAATTTCCTTAATTATTAATGTAATTTTATGCTGGAAAAAGTAACAGAGCAACGCATGTTCCAAAGAATGTTTCAGACAGGAATAAACATGCTGGCAATAGGTGACATTTTCCAATTTTTTTTCAAAAAGCATCCTTCATTTTTATTTTTATATAACTTTCTATTTGTTGTGAGCATTATTAAAACTATTAAAAGTTAACTGCCTGGCTCCTTCTGAATTGACTTATAAAATATAAAAAGAGCAGGGCGCAAACTGTTAACTGACATTTGGAAACAGCAGTCCTAAGTCTGATAGAAAGTAAAACTGTCAGGATAAGGAATATTTTAGTATAGGCAGGACCTGAAGATATATAGAGACTCCTGCAGATTTTTAGCAGTAGTTCTATGGTGATGTGATACAGATGGTGTGTTCCAACGGAATATGATTCTCACAGATCAATAATTCGTAAGCAATAGAATACTAGATGCATATATATATGTGTATTTTTGTACGTTCTATTTCATGTCGTTTAATGTGAACCAAAATCACACGAATATAAATTGTACTATATATCAACAGTGGTTTGATCAATGAAAAATATACCTTGACTTTCGTATCTTGCCTTCTGTTGTTACATTTCCTTTGAATGAGATGCTAAGGGATACTTATAGTAAGTGGTGTTATTTTAATGTAGAGAAGATTTGTCTTGTCTCTCAGCTCAGTGTGTGTATGATGGTGCTCGCGATGGGACTCGAACTCATGATCTGCAAGAGACATGTTTTCAAAGACCGGCTTCTTTATTTACTCCAATAATTCCACCAGTGTGAAACAGAACGCCCAGTTTGTTTCATAGCACTATAAAGTATGACTGTTTTTATACATGCACGCAACGTTTTGGTGTGTAGTGTGACTTACTTGTTGAGATGAAAGACATCTGTAGGAGAGAAAGTTGATTCTGGGGAAGTAATGAAATAATATTTTCATGCAATCGAGTCCTATATATGTAATGATTCGAACATCTGGATAGAACTTCACTTACAAATTGGCTTTTGTTTTGCATATTTATGGATATGAAGTCGCGAAAACTAATTAATTTGTATGATAGCCATCTGTACTACAACTGTTTTGTCTTTTATAAATCTGTTGACATAATGCTCACCGTGTTGAACTTGAGTACGATATTACCCCATATGTAAAGTATATGCACTCTAATTTGTGTATTAAAAAGCTAATTATGCAAATCAAAGTAATAATCGCTCAATAATCTTGTCTCATTTGATTATATTGTTTGATGTTTTAGTGTTTATTACTAATATGATATCCTTATTAGTATTTTCATTCCTCGTACAGATTTATACACATATTTTTTGGTATTTCCACCGACATTTGCCCATTTTATACATTCAGATAGATTAGGTCATTTTTCATACTTATTATTATTTCGACTTCAGTATTTTAATCTCTACCTAATCACTCCCTTCTAGATTGCATTTCACATAAAGTAATTCACCTTCCAGAACATAGTCACCAGTACTTGTCTGGCCTTATAAATTCTTCGTTAACTGTAAATGCTATTCCGTACTAGATAAGTCAGTTCGGTATGACACATAGAGACGCACTATTAGTAACTGCATGACGTTTTGAGCGCAACTTATGGCTCATAATCACATCAGTACCTAAAATGGGATTACATTCTACCACTGACATCAGTTAGAGATGTCAGCTCATTATGAAATCCTCCATGCAATCAAACAAAATCCCTACAAAACCAATATTTGGTGTTTAAGATATGACGCATTATCTTTATTTTTGAGCATGCTCTCATTTACAGTGATGCGAACAAATAACATTGTTTTTTGTTAGGAAATCACAGAATATAAAACATGACCCCGCAAGTGTTTGGCCAAATGATTAAGCGGTGACCTTTGCCTTTGAGTGGATAATATATCAACTTTTCAGTGGGGAAACAGTATGATCCTTATTTAGATCATTTTAGCAGTTGTTGAGTAAATCTCACGCAGCTTGTCCTTTCTAGGGCGAATAGACCTTAACACATATATATGTTTGTCTAAAGTGATGAGGTAAACAACCTCGGAGTAGCAGTAAATCCTGTCTAATTTGACTCCTTTTGCCGCATTTGCATATGTTCTTACAGTATTCTTCCCGAGTAATTCTGTGAAATAGTGCCAAATATATTCCTGGAGATTATTGTTGGGTAAATATACTCTCATAGTTACTATCCATGAGATATTAGATTTCAGCGATTCGACTGGAGGCTTACGTGTTCACTTGGTAATATGTAGTTCTTGGGTTCGATTCTTATCAATGTGCAATGGTGAGAAAACACGAACTTAGATAAAACGACTGTTCAGTTCAATTTTTTTTTCTAAGGTCCTCTAACTAATGGAATCTGCCTTAGAATCAATCATATCATTGCAAACCAAAAATATTCAAAACGTCATTGCGTCAGTCAGTTTGTTTTTTCTAAAAACACGAACTGAAGAAGTTTATATTTCCAATGTATTTTGTTACCACGTTCTCTAGAGAATCAGACCATTTAAACAGGCGATAAAAGCATATTTTTATGACCTCTGTCAGACTTGAAAACAAAATAATATTATTCAATGGTGATAAAGTATAAAACTAAGTACAAAAATTAGTAATTCTTAAAACAATCTATCTTGATATATCACTTGACAATACGAAAGTGAATATAACCATTATTAAATACAATTTATAAAGACTACGAATCGTTTGTAGTGGTAACTTGAACTTCTGGATTACAAGTGTTTCATTTACAACTTTCCAAATGACGATAAATAGCTTTTAAGTGTTGGTTTGTAAGGATTTGATTGGTTTAAGGAATTCATCATGAGCTGACATCAGTTAGAGAACCATTGGAAAAACTGGGAGTACTGGACAGCTGTTTAGTCCTAGTTTGGGAATCTCCAGCAGTACGCACCCACCGGGATTCGAACCCAGGACCTTCTGGTTACAGGGCGAGCTCATATACCATTAAGCCACTGGGACCCGATCTAATGGCCCATGAGCTCTAAGCTCTTCCAATTCACGGTATAGCGCAACCACTAGCCAATGTCTTCGGTGAGTATTTGTCCTCACACCCGACCCGTTGGAGAGTTCCAAACTAGGACGAAACAGCTGTCCAGTACTCCCAGGTTTTCCAATGGTTCTCTAACTAATGTCAGGTAATGATAAAATCCTGAAATAGCTTTTGATTAAAAGGTGAGTAATGTTAAAGATTCTGCATTTGTCAAGACTAAAACTGAATGCATTCCCATGATCTCGTCAAAGAAGCTCGAGTACCTAACTCTTTAGTCAATTTAGCAGTTGAAGGCAGCCGACTTATAATTATTTGAATTTGAAATAAGACGCAATATCGCGTCTGGATAATTAAATTTTTGGAATAGATTCTCGGATTCAAACCAAATAATTTCCATCTAAGATGTACATTTGGAGTGGAAACCTTATTATTGCATGGAGGATTTAATCATGAGCTGACATCAGTTAGAGAACCACTGGAAAACCTGGGAGTACTGGACAGCTGTTTCGTCCTAGTTTGGGACTCTTCAGCAGTTCATGATTAAATCCTCCATGCAATCAAACAAAATCCCTACAAAACCAATACTTGAAAATTAATCGGATGCTCACTAGTGACTGGCCCTATTCAGGCAGTTAACCTGGGGTTCTAGTGGGAAGCCGTGACCAGTAGGGTACAGCAGGTTGAAGATGAGGCAGTAACTCATCGAAGAAGACATTGCGAAGTGGTCGCGCTATGTCGTGAACTGGCAGAAGTTAGAATTCAAGGACCATTGGATCGGGTCCCAGTGTCTCAATGGTCTACGAGCTCGCCTTGTAACCAGAAGGTCCTGGGTTCGAACCCCACTTTGTTGGTTGCGTACTGCTGAAGAGTTCCAATATAGGACGAAACAGCTGTCCAGTACTCCCAGGTTTTCCAGTGGTTCTCTAACTGATGTCAGCTCATGGTGAAATCCTCCATGCAATCAAACAAAATCCCTACAAAACCAATACTGTAAACCTTATTATGTTTTAATAGCTGCATGAATATATTTATAGAAGTTTACAAGATGGTTATCTCACTGATTATCAGTTTTCATGATGACAAAATTAGCTTTCTATAATTTACCGTCAACAACAAAATTCGGATTTTCAATATGAACGTCAAGTCAGTTCTTGTATTCGGGTCAGAAACTTGGCGAGTCACAAAGAATATTTCCAGCAGCCTGTTGCAGACCTTTATCAACAACTGTCTTCGCTGGCTCTATACTGAAGATCAGATGGCCGGGCCGGAAGAATCACCAACAAGAAACTATGGGAAGAAACAAACAAAACAAGAACCAATCGCCAGCCAACAAATATGCAGGAGATGGGGATGTGGAGATCGATTGGACACCCGCTGAGGAGGCCGCTGCGTGACATCGCGCGCGCATCGGGCCATTGCTCGCGTGGAACCAGGCCGAAAGGGAAGCGGCGTGTGGGACGTCAGTGCAAGGGTGACATGGAGGAGATCGTGTGAAGAGGAGTTGAAACAGCATGGACTAACATGGATTCAGGTGAAAAGTACAGCAGAACACAGAAGCAAGTGGAGACGTGCAGTTGAAGCCTTATGTTAAACTAGGAACCCATGGGAACAATAATATTAATAATTTACCGTTACAGTGTACTACTGAAAGTTAGACTTCTTATTAAGCTTTTTGACAGTTACAACTAAAAGTATGTTTAGCGAGAACAGATAGTATCGATATAATCAAGGATGTTATTTTATTTTGCGTGAATCAACACAATGTTGGTTTCGATTTTCCCAAGGCATAAACCAATTTCATGCAGTTGAGGAATCAGTGATCCAAAGTTTTGGACTGGAGAAACATATTCTCAGCAATTCTCTTTGTCACAGATATCATAAGATCATCAGTTTCTGAAATTTAATTTTCTTCTATGGGAAAATATTTATTTTCCTACTTTGGTTCCTTAATCGTGTTAGGTAACATTTAACAATAAGAACAAAAAACATTCAGTTATCGTACAAAACGATGTTATTTGTACTTGTGAATTTTGTTGGTAAGAATGTATATTCAAGATAGCTTGCATTAATATAGATATATAAAACACTTAAAGTATTTTTCAGTTTAAATTCCCCTAGATAAACTGATCATTACACTGTTGTATTAATACCTGTTGTGTAGAGTAGTTTGTAATAATGAACTGAGACGATTTAAAACTCAGAACCTAATATAAACTGAACAAGAAAAACTACACGTTTCAATCACAGAATCATCTTTCTTAAAGGTTTATAATATTCTATATACTTTTGGTGTAATTGACATTTTCTAGACTTATGAAGTAAAGTGATGAAATGTTTCTCCGTATTTATTTTTGAAATATTATCTAAAAGAAAGGATGGAATATACATCTCTCGTGGGGAATTACTGAATCTACTCTTTTAGTAACCAGCCTACATGAGACGAGTGAGTATACTTTATTAAAACTGTAAGTTAGTTCACCGATCCTTCAGCGGTAGAACGCTCACCAAAAACGCCTCACGTGGTCTGGGTTTTGATCCTCGGTAGAAATACCCCGGAACCTCCTAAGCTGTTAGATGTAAGTCCAGTAAACAGGGGAGGTTGGACGTGAGGCTAGTAATTCTATCTCTTGAAACCAAATCCACTGCTACTGAAATTTCAAAGCTCTAGCCTAAACCCCTATGTTTCACTCAGAATAGAATATATATTTATATATACACTGATAGAAATTAACACGTAAATAAGGGTTTATTTTTTCCAAATGATTAGATGCAAAGTTACGTGCAAAGTACCGTAGATGATTCGTAATCATTGATGATGTGGCATAGAATGTATTCATACATGGATTACATTCATAGTTTGGATACTGAATTAAGTTGGGAAAGCAATTTAGGCTGTGGTAGGATTCATATCCATCGGACAGTTGAACATAGCTTCTAATTACTGAGTTGACTATTGTCCTTATTTAATATAATTTTAACATGTTTGTTGTTGGTGTTTCCCACCGACATATCTGCTTTTCCTGTATTTATTTTAGACTCGTGAATAAATGATACGTAACACATTCTTATTTATACCGTGCTATTATTCACTAAAATGAAGAAAAAGAATCATTTCTTATTATTATAATCCTTTAAAGAAAACGATAATGAAACAAATCATTCTATCTTTTGACTTAAATGAATAGAAGGAAGGCTTGTGAAAAATTTAGACTTATAGTTTTCAGGATGAGTATATTTCTCATTTATGAGTGTTGTTGCCAGATCGCATTGAAAAATTTTAGAAATGCACACTTGTAAACAAATAAAATTGAAAGAAATGCATAATATTCACCGTTAAATCAAATCGTGTACGTAGAGTAAGCATTGCGTTCAAAAACAAAATAATTCATGTCAGATTAAAACAACTGTTTGACAAGAAGATTGAAATTATGTTTATTTGTTTACTATTTCTATGTGTAGTATAAAGTTAGGGTTAGAAATAATAGGTAGGCTAAATGAATAACTTATTTATCAAACTTAAGGAAAGCTGAAAACGATTTTTCTAAAAATCGTTAATACTATTGTTCCTTTGGACTCCGAGTGGAACATAGGGCTTCGACAGCACGTCTAAACTTTTTCCTATTCTTTGCGGTTCTCTCCAGCTGTCCGCATGACTGCAAATGGTCTCTGATCTTCTCTTCATATCATCTTCATCATGTCAACCTCGGACGTCCCACTAATAGTTTTCTATTCAGCTTCCAACCGGGCGATGTCATTTGATTTTATCCTCAGAATGTGCCCAAGCCACTTCCATTTTCTACTGGAATTTATTGAGCCACAGGTTCTTATTTAGTTTTGTTCCTGTAGTTTCTTTTTGCTGATTCTTTCTGGACACCTTCAGTGTGGAGAGGTGACAGCTGCTGATAAAAATCTTTAACTTATCGGAAATGCTTTCTGTTATACGACAATTTTATGACCCATATAGAAGAACTAAATTACCTAACATTGGTGTTCAACAGAATCCGAATTTTGTTCCTTATGCGTAGTGCAATAGATTTCAAAATTGTTTTTAGAGTGATGAAAGTTTGCCTTGTGTTTCCGATTCCAGTTTTGATGTCTTTATCCGTAACGCCTGTAGTTAAAATGATGCCTGGATGCATAAATGAAGGAAGTTGATTTGTCATCTTCACCACCTACATGTTTTCTATGGTTATTTGAAGTTCTGTCTTCTCTGACTGATTCTTTTGCCAGTTTGATGGTTTTTGCCTGCAAGTCTTCCAGTTTGCGTGAAATTACAGGTAAATCATCGGGGAACTCCTTATATTCTAATGTCTTCTGAGTAGTCCAACATATTCCTGTCTCCTTGCTCCCTACGGTCTCTTACATAATCCAGTCCACCACAGTTGGGAGTATCATCAGTGATAGTGGATAATCGTGTATTTACTTCAAATGCCTCACTGGGGTTTCGCTGTGGATCACTTGGCATGTGACATTGTCATAAAGCTGCTGAAACAGGCTGATGAAGACTTGGTGCTGCACGTCTTAGTGCCGAATTAGTTTTCAGATTACTTCTCGGTCAGTGCTGTTTGTCGAGGGCCTTTTCGAAGTGGATGAATTTGAGGAAGAGAGAGGTTCGACTGCCATTCTATGCAAAGCCTGTTCGATAATGATGCGTAGAGTTGCCATTTGATCAGCATATGATTTGCCATTTCTGAACCCAGCTTGTTTCAGTGGGTGGCGGATTTCTGTATCCAGTGCATTCATCACTCTCTCCAAGACTATACCACTTAGTATTTCACATGGCGTGGACAAGAGCATTATCCTACGCCAGAGTGAAGTGTAATTCGCCCTCCTTGACAAAGTAGCCAGAGTTTCTTCCAATCGGTAGGTACCTTTCCTTCTTCCCAAAGCTCTTGCAGTAATGGCATGGGTACATCTGCCGCAGTCTCTGAGTCCATCTTCAGTGCTTCAGAGTGGAGAAGAATTCCGTTTGATCTTGACACCTTGTCGAACTTCAGTATCTTAATCGCATTCAGGATTTCTTCTTTTGTTGGAGGAATGGTGTCCACTGGCGGGCATTTCCATGTGTACTGTTGGTGGTATTTCTGGAAGAGTCGCAGGTGGTGGTTGATTCAGGAGGCCATTAAAGTGATTAGCCCATTGTTTGATTTGTTTCTCCTCCTTGGTGATCAGGTTCCATTGATCATCTTTCATGGGTTTCATCATCTGGGTTGATCTCTTCCCGGATAGAGAGTTGGTTATCCGATGTAGTGTCCCAATGTCTCTTTTGCCTGCGGCCTGCCTGCCTGTTCTGTTTAATTTGCCAGCCAGTGTCGAAAAATTGTCGTTTGTCTTTTCTAGCACTCTTCTTCACTTTTTATTCAGTGTTTTTACATTGAAATCAGTTTCTTCTCCTATTGTGTATCTTTGCATTGAGTCATCTCTTTCACCATCCTGCTCTCATTCGTAAGCCTCCAGGTATTCGTTGAGAGCCATTCTTCGTCTTGTCTCTTCTTTCTTCCTAGTTGTACAGTTGTACACGTTTCTTTAAACATCGCTTTCAGAGAGTTCCAATGTTCTTCCACACAGGTTTCCTCAGTAATGCCACGTAGTGTGTCCGACTTTTCTCCTATCTGTAGTGAAGTTTTCCATTGTAATTTTGTCCTTCAGTTTCTGAATATTGAACTTGAATTGTGACCTGACTCCTGTTGCTTAGAGGAGTTTCAGCTTCACTCTGAAGGTTGCTTGAACTAGATGATTGTATGAGCCCACATCTGCTCCTTTTCTCGGCTTTGTATCCAGCAGGCTGTGTCTCCACTTCCTTGAGATTGAGATGAAATCTATTTAGTTTGTGATATGTCCGTCAGGCGAAATCCATGTCGCTGGCTTTGTGTATATCCTTGTGTTTGTACACGCTACCTCCAACAACCAAATCATTGAAAGAGCTGAAGTCTGCGAATAATTCAACGTTCTCATTCATTTCTCCGAGCGAGAGCCTCTAGACCCATGATGAGTTTTCTTCCTGTATTATCTGCTCCCAGTTACGCTTGCATTCATACCGCACATAAGGATTTTGATGTCACCATTCGGGATGTTGTCCATTACTGTTTGTAGTTGTCTGTAAAATCCTCCTTCGTTTCTTGTTCCGCGTTGTTTGTGGCACTGTGCGTGGCATTGGATAATTGTTACCTTCCTTCCTTCCTTCCTTTGGAGTTGAATCTCGCTGTCATGATCCCGCGGGAGGAAATTGGTTTCCACTGCTTTGGCTGCCACTGGTCACATCATCATAGCCACTCAGTGCCTCAGTGTGTTCGTGGTTGTTTTCTGGGTGACCGGAGTAGATTATTGGCTCCCACGTTGACAATGTAGTCAATTCACATCTATTCAGTACTTCTAAGCCGTATCTCCACATCTATTTGGCTAGCCTAGCCTATCTTGTATATTGTACGGACACTCCACGTACCCGTTCTTACTCTTGCTTCCATCGAGAGAAGACGTATCTGCTGATTGGCTTCCCGAAGGCTTTCCTTAGCCTGCCGTGTCATTTCGCCACTCCAATTCGAGCGAAGAATAAGACTTTTATTTGAAGTTTTTGTATCTTTAATATAATTTTTGTGTGTTGACGTTTCTCCAGAGGTTTTGAAGATTTAAGGGTGTGTGGTTGCTAGGTTTACGCCCAACCCTCTCTCTTTAACCGGGCTTGGGACCGGCTAGAAAACTAGCAAGCTACTTATTAGGCAAGGTTTAGCTACTACCTAGTGAAATCAAATTACTATGGCTGGTAAGACTTGAGTTTCACTACTGCAAATAATATTAAACTAAAATGTTAAGCTATTCAAACTATGTAGTTTAAAAATAATGACGGTGCTTCTTTGCTACGCGTTCATTCGAGCATATAGTCAGAACCTTGTGTTATTCAAATTAATATGGCTCTTTGAGTTCAGTCTAACTGGAAACACTGTTGATATACTTGGCTCTAAACAAGCATCCAAACCTCGAGTATTTAGATCAATTCGTCCCGACTAACGAGCACTAATGATTAATATGTTTGGTTTAAAACCAGTCGCATCACTCAGCACTTCCTGAAATCAGTCTCTTCATCTAAAGCCGTTAATTTAGGCTTGAAATTACATTTTAAAAATGTAAAAATCACCCTATTACATAGGAAGTAAAAGTGTGATTGAGTTGCTTCTTTCCTTTGCCATCGGAATTCAGAGGAACAAAAATGCCTCAAGTGATGGCTGCTGACATCGGTTGTTGTAGCATATAAGTGAAATCAAATGAATTGAAACACCAGCTTTCGAGCCTAGGCTATTAAAAGGTTGTGTGGGGGTGTACAAAGAGGAGTAAGTGTACATCAACAGCTAACTTTTTGGAAAGTACACATAACAAAAGCTAACGTGACTTTAATTATCATGTTTAACTTCATGCCATTTATTTTTTTGAGAAGCTCATGTTTCGCCACAAAAACAAATTAGTTATTTACTGCAAGTTACTACATAAGTAACGTTTCTTGCTGTCATAATTTGCTATATGTGGCGAATAAACAGGAAGTAGAGAATGGAAGCATTCCACAGCCGCTCTTAGTTTATTAGGTCTCGCGGAGAGAGGGCGACTGCTTTATCTTGTTGTCAGTGGGAACACTGCTAGTTCAATTAGAAGCGCAGATATTGGACACCCTGTCAGTCAGTACCTGTCACAACATCTCAACTGACTCATCATTCACAGCCATTTACAAAGTAAACAAAAATCTACCAAAAGTAGTGCGTTCCCGACTTCTATGTGTTTCAGAAGTCTTCATTACAAGCATGAAAAAGCCAAAGAAACATTTACCATGGATCTAGTTCGGTTTGACTGCTTATCTTTAGTTCTTTAATTCCCATAATTTTTCTCATCTTCTGTAGTAAAAACTATTATTTCAGTTAGTTTCCATGCTCATTCCATTCACACCTGCATTCGTTAAGTGAAAGCTATTTTCTAATCCTATGTAATTTTGTTTCTAAGCCCCTTGTAGTCTATTTTCACATCTTTAAACTCTCATATCAAGTTGAAAATTATTATCACCTTTAATCTCCTCCGTAATTGTCTGGAATTAAATAATCATTGTACTAGTGTCAACTCATGTATACAAATGCATTTGTACAGCTTTCGAGAATGAAATGGACAAAAGAGGTATCTTTGCCGAACTTCTTGTTCTTTTAGTACTAATAGGCATTTCCCAAGATTTGAAACATAGCTTCTCTATTCTGCTTCTATCCATCTTCATTTGAATAAGCACCATGTTAACATAAAGGCATTGTCGAAGCATTCTTATTATGAGCATATGTGTCGACACGGATTGGATACTTCTCTTACATGAAATTAGTTAATGGTGAATTCAAGATAATAGTTTTAAGAAGCAATTCCGACGCTTCACCTCATCCAGTCAGTTAGTCTCATTCATCCCAACATGAAGTGGTTTCTTTTCTTTCCTTCATGTTCCCAGTGGAACATAGGGCCTCAAGCTAGTGGCTTGAAGTTCCTGTAGCAGTGTTTACTTTTACAGGATAAGGTTGCTAGCCTCATGTCCAACCTTTCCTCTTTAGAAGCATTATTTTTAGCTCAGCGAGGTAAAGGAGTACGTCGGCCGGGTTTAGTGTTTCAATAATAATTGTAACAAACAAAAGGGGTTTTTGAGATTTCAGTTATACACACTTGTGTTGGGAAGAATTTCCATTTTAGCTAAATAGCATTTCCGAAAAATATTAAAAATTACTAAATAAGTATAAAATGTAGTTATTTGCGAATATTTGCTAGAGTCCTTAAGGTTTTGTAAAGGATTATATAGGTGAATTTCAAAAGTCATCCTTGCATTTCGTAAATGACCTTTTATTTCGGGAGTTACCAGAAAGACATTTTTAGTTGCATTTCGATTTAATGCTTACTGTCCGTTTATATATTTGTCTGTTGACAGACCAAATTGACTTTGTGTCTTAAAGAGCTATCGTTTTGTGTGATCTAAACACTGTAATTATGAATATCAATCGACCAGTCACCTTTGAAAACATATATATATATATATATATATATATATATATATATATATATATATATACATATATATATATATATATATGGGAATCGCAAAAGCATGAATCTAATTCCCCGACAAGATGATGAAAACATGCATCTTGTTAGATGATCAACATTCTCTGAAAATACACTGAATAATTAATTGGTCTATACTGTTCTTATTGCGTCTGTGGCACAGCAGTTAGGACGCTCGCCAACCATGTTCTTATTAAGATGATTTATTTTGACTCATAGGAGGAACAGATCAGCTTGTCCGAGGAAACGAATAACAATGCTGGTGAATAGTACCGTCTTGTTTCTATTGTTAGAGGTTTTTGGGCAATGCATCGCGTGCCATAAGTTTATTTACAGAAGCGCAACTGACTATTGGATCTGACTTGGACTAATACATTATGAACGCTGTCTAATCATATCGTACTTGATTTCCGAATCTGTGCTCAATGTGTTTTACTTCGAAACATTTTGGTTTATTTAAAATTCTTTGCACTGATCACTTTCCTGTCGAATTTCAATCTTTTTTGTTGTGTTCGCGAATTCATTTTATTTTTGTAAATATTAATCTTTTTTAATCTTGAGTAATCATGAGAAATAAGTTGGACAAGATACAACATCTTCAATGAAACCAAATTCACCAGAGAACAGCAATCCAAGAGCGAAATTCCATTGTTGGACGTCTTAGTTAAACGAACTGCTACAGGAATATTTGTAACTCAAGTTTATAGGAAATCAACCCACATGGGGAAAATACTCAGTTACAACAGCAACAACCCAGTAACGCACAAAAGGAGTTCTAAACAAACACTATTCAGGAGAGCCAGGACTCATCGCAACCCTCCTACCTTAAGGAAAATTGAAGTAAAATATCTCATGGAAGTCTTCCAAAAGTATGAATATCCACGAAACTCCATCAAAAGACATCTACCCCCGAGCCTAACCCAAGAAATCAAAGACCCATAAGGAAAACAGGAAGGAAATCATCATACAATATACAAAGCACATCTCAGAAATCACTGTAAGGCTCTTCAAACCTTTAGAAATTGATTTTGCACACAAACCAACAAAATCACTTCACTCGGCTCCGTGTCAATCAAAAGACTCAATAGCAAAAGAAGATAAAACCAACATCATCTACAAACTAAAATGCGTTGACCGTGAAAAACACTTCATTGGCCAAATTGGACGTCCTCTTCGTCTTCATATCTATGATTGTAAACTAGCCGTTGAAAGACATGACATTCACTCTCTCATATGGCTGTATACATACAACCACAGATATCAGTTTGACTGCGACAACGTTCAAGTATTAGACAGAGGAAACATCGAGAATGCTGGAGAACTTTTAGAAGCCTGGTATTGCAATGAACTGTCAGTCAATAGATACATTGACATAGACAAAATTCCCCGGTCGATAAGAAGTAAACCCCATACACAAAGGGTCGAATTTCAGGCCGAAGGAACAATCACTATCAATGCAAGTAGCCAAGAGGGTTTGAAAACACACAAAAACAACCAATCACGTTCAAGGTCATCAGGAGAGGTGGCTTATAGACTCACGGAGGAATGGAAGTACGCCCTGAAGATACTGCCTTGTAGGGCAATATAGGCTCCCTAAATAAACCACCTGCCTCAGAGAACACAACTGCATCCAAATAGATCACATATATTTGCGTTATATTGTATCGCCAAGATGAACAGTTTCCGGTATAGTCAGTTATAAAGTTGCAGAAAAAGTTTTGTAGATCATGTGAAGTGGTCTACAACTTCACTTACTCTGTCCACCATCCTGCCTTAGCCTAAGGAAGAAAGATATTCCTTAAACTTGAGTCAAATTCGAAAGAGCTGCCTATGCTCTACAAAGGTTCTGAATAGTAGGATCTGACTGATCCTACCGATGGTCAGGAATGATGATGATAAATTATTTACTAAATAAGTCAAGTAGTTAGGCCGTGTGCTGGAATCCTGAATAGTTTTTGAGGACCATCTAAGAGTGTTAGTCATTGCAGTCCCCTCAAGAGAAAACAAATCAATCTATGATAGAGAGGGTTCAACATGACTAGCAAAGTCACTGGGACTTGAGGTTCCATATGCTTGAGAAGACTGGGAGTGCATCAAGAAGCACAAATTTGAGAAAATCAGACAGACTTTACGCCCGGAGGAGTGTGTATTGATTAAAGTTTAATCCTGAGGTAGATTCTGAAAAGTAGACATATTATTGACGTCTAAAAGTTGTTCTATCTCTTGATCTGAAGGCACAAAACGACTGCTTAGTCCAGAATTATTGTGATAAAATTTAGAACTGAAGAGACCCCAAAAAAAATTTGTGGTGTTGATCGATGTATTTTACTCTAATGTATACAGTGGCTTAAAAGTCTGTGAGGAACCGATGTTTGAAGTGACCTAAATCAGTCTCTACCTGTCAAAGATTCCCAATATAACCATTCTAATTTAGTCTGATTGGTGGCAGCTGAATATAAAACTTACCAGCTAAATGTGCCATCATCTCGGTGAACGACTGTCCTCGGTGAGCTTCGGACCTAACGAACTTTTTAAATTAATCACAGTTGAACTGACTGACGTGATCATGGTTTGTTTCAATGTTTCCTAGATTGCCTTTTTAACAGGGAACTTCTTTGGTTCCGAATATCGAGATGACACTGAGTGGAAATAGGACAAGGAATAAGGGCATTTCGGCGCACTATTCGCCCATATTACATTTAAGGTTGTGCCGCAGGACTGAATGACACAGACCACTGTTCTAAAGATAGGAAGCGTAGCAGTTAAATTTGTTAAGCACTTTACTTTTGATTACTTTACTTCTGGGTATGACATCCTCTCTAAAAGATTGATAGCTAAAGAAATTCAATCCTCTGTCAGCCCACATGATCTCTCTTGCGAGTGTAATGCTGCGCTATCCATTGAAGTATGTATTCACTGTATAGTAGTTAGCTTCTTGCCTTTTTACAGTTATGTTACATGGATGCAGAAGGTGAAAGAATTATAAAGATCAGTGACTTTTGACCATAAGTGTTTGTATTTTATTTCTCCTTTTAGTTGAAACACTACTGTCGATTAAACGACGTTACTGATTAAGTGCTAGGACATTTTGGCTGTAGACTGTTGGAGAAATGGCTGAAACTCAGCCACAGTTGCCCAGGTCTGTTCACTGTTTGGGATTCTTCAGGTTCAAAAATTGTCTTAAAACTTCCTATTAAATGTCTTCTGTCTTGCTCATCATTATTCCCCCCTGATTTGTCTTCTGATTTTTATATAGGGGTTTTCCAATATGTAACAACATGAGTTGTTTAACGCTGTTCACTCAGTTAGTTGTATATTTGAAGAACTGCTGTTACACAGCACACAAATATGTTTTATAAAGTTTATTAATAAATTTGAAGAATAAAATTATCCACCAAAATTCTTTTCACAAGTACCAATAACTAACTGGATCAGAATGGCTCTTTGCAGCGTCAATACAGAATATAGCCAAATCAGATTTATTTCATCTAAATTTTTATTGTTTCATACGTCGGTGGCACAGCGGTTAGGACGCTCGCCGACCATGCACATGGTGCGAGGTTCGATCCCCGGCCGACGCACTCCTTTACCTTGCTAAGCCAGAAATAATTCTGGTAAAGAGGAAAGGTTGGGTATGAGGCTAGCAATCCTATCCTGTAAAAATAAAAACAGAAACTTCCAGCCACTAGCTTGAGGCCCTATGTTCCACTAGGGAACATGACGGAAAAAAAGGTTTTATTGTTAACATGAAATTATTACTTAGGGCTTGTGGTACTGCATGGTTCTACATCAATTTGTTTATTTATGTTATAAAGTGACACAGTATAATTATCAGAATAACCTTTCAAGCTGACTGTATTGCCTATAGTCATGTCAACATTTATACAACTTTGGTTGGGAGAAGTGTCTGTCAGATATTTTAAATGGGTTAAGTAAATCATGTTACCGGTATTCAGTGTTGATTCATGACTGTGTTAAGGCAATTTTAGTCTGACATTTAAAATTCCAACTAACTGGTAGACAGGGTTGTGGACTGAATGGTTTTTCCCAACTTTTATCAAGCTGCATTTGCAAAATTCATTAACTTCCTGATTTGTTTTAGGAAGTTAGTTTATTACCAAGCTCACGTTGTCTATCATTCACTAATCGAACAGTTTTCCCACCTTTACGATTATTCGTCTGAAAATTGGATTAGACAGTCAGGAATACCACTAACTTATTCTACTGTCATCTCACTTAAATAATAATTGGCATTAGATGTTTAGTATCTCAGATGGTGTGGATTTATAGAATAGGGGTTT
This sequence comes from Trichobilharzia regenti, assembly GCA_944472135.2. Lineage (NCBI taxonomy): Eukaryota > Metazoa > Platyhelminthes > Trematoda > Strigeidida > Schistosomatidae > Trichobilharzia > Trichobilharzia regenti. The sequence continues at coordinate 86,547,134 of OX235270.1, read as the reverse complement.
GATTCAAAAGGAATCAGTGTTTAGATATTTTCAGATAGTAAAATTTCCTTCCATCTACCTATTACCGATTCGGAACTAGACAGTGGTGTTCGTAATGCTTTTTGTAAGTCTAAAATATTGTGCGCTATGAATAGATGCTTGCGTAAAATATTAAACAGGTTTATTTGTTACGACACACTGTGATATCATGTATTTAAGAAAATGGTGTTTCGAGTATAATTTATCGCTCATAATCTTATAATGTTCAACACGCGTCATACTTAACTGTTTTGTATTATCCTATCCTTGTTTAATTTCCTTTGGTAATTGGGCTTTCCATTTACCCAGCGCTAATGTCGCATCATTCATTCTGCACTTAACGCGTGTCAGTTTGATGAACAAAGATTCGGTGATTAAGCTATTTGTGTGCTTTTCCTTTTATTCTGTTTGCCTGTAACCTTCACAAACTCGGTGAAAAAGACGTTCAAATAAGTTCAACAGAGAGAATAGAATACTCCCTTTCTAGAACATAATTACGAAAAATCTACCTTTTGTCAAGTGAACTGTGTCTATGGCTAGATCGCTAGCCTACCATTTTACGGGAAGCTGGGTGATCATACTGAAGATGCATTCGAAACAATCAAAGAAATTCACTTCGAAATAGCTTAAGGGGATTTTGACTTGAACACTTGCGTTATTTCTCGGTATTCAGAATGACGGATCAGTTAAAATGTTTTTTATTTAATCTCTCCTTTAGTTTCAGTTTTATTTTTCTAAACAGTAGTGGAAAGACGATGTATAGAATATTTTCGCTTTTATATTACTTTATTGGTTTCCTCTTTGACAACGTAGTTGATTAATCATTACTCCGATTATTAAAAGATAACGTGGTGTAATGTTCATAAAAGTTGATGCATTCCATCATTTAGTATCAAAATCTGTCCTGCGTATCTCTAGATGATTTTACCTGAGGAAGAGGGACTTCATATGTTTTACATACTGCAGCAATTTTACACTTTTCTTTAAAAATCAGCATAAATTCTGCTGTTTGCGTTATCTTATTTTGGGGCAATTATTCGATTTGTGTTTGTACGCTTCAATATTCGTTGTCATCCAGTAGAATATTTTCTCCTGAACTTATGAAGAACATAAGAAACCAGCGGTTGAATTCTTTTAAAAAAGTATTAGTCAAAAGAATTATTTGACGTCAACTCCAGTCCCTTAAAACAAACCTGTCGGGTGTGAACTGTCGATGAGTCTCAAAATGAGACGAAACAACACTTCCTGATGTTAAGTGGTTCGATAACTGATGTCAATCCATGGCGAAACTTGAGACAAAATAAAAGGTGTATATGAAACAATAAATGTTTGATGAAAGAGGATATTTAAGGAGCTCAAAGTTGAATTAGGTTGCACCTGGAATCAAAAAGTTCCATGGTAATTTTATTTTTGATTACGCATCAAGTTTCAAGTGTGAGCATTTATAGAGAGAAGTGGTTGGCATCTGAAAGCCAGATGGTAGTAGACTTCCCACAACGTTTCAATTTCTCGTCATTAAAAGCAGTATGTAACGTTAATTACGCACAGTTTTAATACTTGAAGTCATGAAGTTTCTGCCTTCAAATGGGATTTTTCCCTCGGGTTTGTCACAGCCACTAGCTAGAAGCATCTATGAAAAATTTACTCCGATAAACAAATATGTCTGCTCACATATGTTAGTTAAAATAAGATGCAGTCTTAAATGAATTGTTACACAAATATCTGGTAATAAATAAATAACTAAATAAGTGAATATATGCCACCAGTAAATTTTTATATTTTGACATGTTAAATAGCGAAACCTTTTAGGAATCGTGAAGAGGATGTATTCTAGGTGTAACAACTTTACGGAGGCATTGTCATTGTATAAGGACCATATGTATACGGAAATATAATGAAATCAAGAGATCAATATACATTTAAAAGGTAGAAATAGTTAGAGTAAATTAATTTTAAAAGGAAAACACGTAATTAAAGATGAAGTGGTCAGAAACATAAAATAACTCAGTCAATTACAATTTTTATTATTTTTATAATTTTTAAAGCTTTAGAGGGAGTAGTAGTAGTCCGGTTTATGCATTCACTTAACGATGGCCAAGGTAAGGAAAGTGACTGTACAAATTTCTTATGAACACACAAGTTTGGCTTTTTCAGGTGGATTCCTATTGCTTCAGCTGTATTTGGAAGACGAACTCGTAAAGCAAAATTAATATTAGTAGGAGTGCGATAAATAATTTTAAATGCAGTATTAACGTCTACCTTATGCTCACTATCCATAAGGTGTGTTAAAATAGAGCTACGAATAGATCTTGTTTGTCCCTTGCTTAACCATGTTGGATGATGTTCGGAAATACGATGATGAACCTGCCTAATTGTGAACCCAGTGTAGCTGGCTCCGCAGCTCCGGTCAAACTGGTAGATACACATAGAGAAGGTAGTTTATCCTTATCTCTTGAACGTAGAATAGGGGTGTTTGTGAAGAGACAACGTCCCTCTGCTGCATAATAAGCTCTTTTCACTGCATTCTTCAGGCACTGTGTTATTATTTCTCTGATGTTGTCACCGAGGAACTCCGGTTTTATGAACAATGGGTTTTTTAGAACTATGCCATACTGACTCTCCTAAGTGTTGAATTCATATTTTTCTTAATGAATTTATCTGGATAGCCATTTTTTCTAAGTAATTCTCTAATAATCTTAAGCTCCTCATTGAGTCAGTCGTCTGAACAGATTAACCTAGCTCACTGAACCAGACACCCTACCAAGTTATGTTTATATTTCAAAGGTAAAAACTGGAAAAATGAGTGTACTGATCTGTTGTTGCAGGTGTCCTATACACACTCCTTCTTAGTATGCCATCTTCTTTCCGTGCCATAAAGACATCTAGGAATGAGATACTGTCATTACTTTCTTTCGCTATGGTAAAGTTTATTGCTGAATGTGCATCATTAAACTTGTCAAGGATGTTCATTGCATCATTCTCGTATTTCATAACCAGAAATGTATCATCCAAATATCGACAGTAGAAATCGAAGTCATTAATTTCTCCTTTCAGTGATCCATTCTCTAACTTAGCGAGGAGAAAAGTAGCTAGGATTTTACCTAATGGGGAACCCTTAGCTACACCATCAGTTTTTCTGTAATATTCCTTATTAAACAAGAAAGTACATTCATTGTACATCTTAAAATAAGTTCCTTCAAGGGTGATGCAGAAATCCCGATGTCTGTGTTTCGTGTAGTAATCTCCTCACATATAAAATCCACTGTCTCCATTAACAGTAAGTTGGTGAACAAGGAGGATACATCAAAAGATATTACAGACTTGTCCCTCACATTAAGATCTCTTGTTTTTCTAACAAATTTAAAACTTTAGATATGATAGAGAAGATTTGTAGCTCAGGTGGATAATTTTGATGTGGTTTTGTTCTCTGAGCTGGATAGTTAGTTTGCGAAGCTTTCATCACCTTACTGGGTGACATCTTCAGCGCATACTTCAAATTGAAGTATGCGCTGAAGATGTCACCCAGTAAGGTGATGAAAGCTTCGCAAACTAACTATCCAGCTCAGAGAACAAAACCACATCAAATTTAAAACTGCCATTTACGCTATGCTTTACCAATTCATTATGCAGGGGTTTTAGGAGATTCACTAGCCATTTTGCTGTAGCATAATATGGGAAATTACACATGTCAAACACTGGTTGAAGGGGCGAACCGACTTTATGCACTTTTAGTAGTCCATATAATCTTTGTGTAACCGTGCCAGTATGCTTTAGAGATTCATACAAACCCTCTATGATGCTACTTTGTTGTTTAAGTTCTTTTAGTGACTCAATTAGTTGTTCCTCCACTTTTTCTGTCGGATCAACTGAAAATGTAATTTTTTGAAATTTTCGATGATCATTGAGTATTCCATTCATTTTATCTATGCATTCAGTTTTATTCATTATTACTACTCCAGGGCATATATATATATTGAAATCAAGAGATATTTTCTTAACTCTACCATTCACTTACAGACGACTTCATCACAGAAAAAGCGGTTTCTTCAGCAGGAAAAACCCGATGGAAAGCTTGTTTTTCACATACGGCAATTTAGGTTTGGGGGAGGGAACTAAACAAATCTCTTCCGAATAGTTACTTTCCGTTAGAAGCATCCACTAACGTCCAGTGTTCGCCAGAACCGTTGACGGCATGGAAGTTTGTGTTTATGGTGTTGGTCAATGTTTACGCAGTCAATATGATCAGAGAATATCACCCAGTGTTTTCGACAATGATAACTGTAACTAAGGTTGAAGTGTTCATAAGAATAAAATAATTTTGCAAGGATAACGTGTAACTGAAGATGAAGTAGTCAGAAAAAAATAAAATAATTTGGACAGTTATAATTTTTAAAGGTTTTATGTGTTCTATCTGCACTTGTAACTCTTCAATCACCCTTTGATATATTATGAAAATTAATAACCATTTGTATGTTGTTTCACCACTGTGCAATCCATAATATACTAGATTACTCAATTCTGCTGTTCATAGTTGAAATATAGGAGCTGCATACACGATCAGTGTGATTTTCAAAAGTTTAAAAAAGGTTACTGTGAAATAAATAACCCGCTTACATATTTTAACCCAGAATATGTAACTACCAATGGTAAAAATGTGAGTGGATTACCGGAGAAATATCCAAATGTTTTAGGGAACCAGTCAAAAATGATGATTTTAACAACCAATCAAAATGCACTGTTTAGTAGGTATAATCCTAGATATTCTTGTAAACTTCAGAATATCTCCTGTTCCTATTTATAGAAAAACTGTAGACGTTACAATTAATATAGTCATGTTATTAGGAATGTAATCCATTTCGGTTCACCTCAGTAACTTTTGACAATGAGTTATACAAATATTAAGAATTCAACTCATTCGTTACTGTTTAACTATTCAGCTACATTAGCATTACATGTACAAAATTTTACAGATCCTAAAGTCTTTGGTTTGTCATCATGCATAATCATCACACTTATGTTCGCATTGATTGTTGTTTTTTCAATATTTGGGAATATTTTAGTTATGTGGATTATATTGAATAATCGTAGAATGCGTACAGTGACTAACTGTTTTTTGTTCAATTTATCTGCAGCTGACTTGCTGACAGTATTCCAGATTGTACCGAATGTTTATTATGTACTTCACAATGATTGGATTTTCGGTGTTGCTTATTGTAAATTCTCACAATTCTTCACAGCATTTAACATCGCTATCAGTGTGTTTACATTTATCGCCATTGCATCAGACCGGTAAGGCTTTAATTATTTTAAACATAAGTGACTTTTTAGTCAATTTTTTTGTTCAGTTAATATTGTCGATCATTCTCCCGACTATCCTGTTAATAAATTGTCGAGGTCGGTTGCTTCACTGGAACTGGTTACAGTGAATACATGTTGTTAGAGCTAAATGCTGATTTATAACTTTGTGCACTATATGAGTAAAAACCCGTAAAAGACACACTCAGGTTGCTTTACATATATATATATATATATATATATATAAATGAAGCCAGAAAGGTATGTGGGTACCTTGATATGATTATGAGCAATAATTTGTGATCGAAACGTCATGAGTAAATGTGACAATATAACACTGTGATTTTATCGGAATAAAATTTTATCCATAATGGAGTTGTACTGTGCCAGAGTGCCCAAGTTTTATCCTTATATCAACATACTCGGGTTGTTCGTTTGCTAATAAAGGTTGTTTTTGTTTAAGTTAGATGATTGTCTTTAACTATCAGCATACTACGTTAACGTCTACAAATAGCGAGTGCTTTGTGGTATTGATAATCGCTGATGTGACCGCTTACCGGTGAGCGTGACAGGTAGTAAAAATCGTGGGAAGTCATTATGGATAAGATTTTATTTTGATAAATCACACGGTGTTGTACAGTAATATTAACTGATGACGTTTCGAGCACAAACTATTGTTCATAATCAAATGATTTATCAAAATAAAATCTTATCCATAATGGAGTTATGCTCTACTACGGTGTCCAAGTTTTATACTTGGGAAGTCACATTAGTGTATGTGCAATAACAGTCACGACATGATATTATGATGAACGCCAAATTACGTTCAAAACGCCATCCAGTGAATAATCCAGTTACAGTGTGTGATATACCCAACTAACATATTCTATGAAATTAAGCACTACCAGAGTGCCAAATGTTGCATATACATTAATAAGCCTTACAGACTTCTTGTTCGAAGAGCGATCAATAAACTTGCAAAAATTTCGCAAACTGAAGCAAGATTCGTAAATCATAGAATTTTCAATATTCGATGCCCTAGAAATGAAGTCATTCTTAAATGTCTAATTATATTGGCCACGATCCTAATAGACAAACTTAAAGAAGCAGTATATCAGCTAAGGAAAATATGCTTGAAATAAGCAACTCACAGATTAGTGAATAAAGTTCTTCAGTGTTGGAAATGAAGTTAATCATTTCAAGCACAATTAAATGGAAGCAGTTAGCAAGAAAAGTCACGATGTCATAACCGAATCTTCTAAAAGTACAAAAGTAGCAGCATTCAAGAAATCAAAGAGTAGTTAAACCAATAAATTCAACAAATTAATTGAAGATAAACGTCTACCCGAGGACAATGAGTACAGCAATAAGACCATCTATAAATCAGTGGGTCCCAACCAAGGCGTTAGACCACACAGAAATTTCGCTAGGAACAGGATTATGTAGTAGTAGATAAGCTGAAACTACAGGATGCTTTTCTAAATAAAGAAACAACACCACATGCAACAAATAAAATAATTTAAGACAAACTTTGGTTGTAGTTTGCACTAACACTAAACTTAATCGTATCATCAAAGAATGTGCAAGATGCTCACTTCAAAAATCTATGAGGCCTTTTGCATTCAGATAAAAATATAAATACTTTAACATTACTGTCAATCAAGTCAATCATGTTGTCCTGAATATTTAATTCTGTGAGGGTTATTGTGAAAAAGGTGACATACTTTTGTTGTCTTCTTACTACTTCATACTCCCGGGCTTGTAGTTCTGTTCAAACAGGATTCCATTCCCTGAGCGCAAAGTGTTTTAATACTCATAATAATAGAAAGAGCTACTATAAAAATTGTCCAATTATCTAAAAGATGCGTGTTTAAATATTCCTACAGGATATTATTCACATGCTAACGGCTACCAATAAAATCATGTACGCACATATAATGTATTTAGTTCTCAGTAAATCATATTTAACTGAATGGCGCCGATTTCAGTGGACTTGAACAAAAAGATGACCTTCTCGTTATAGAATAACATTTACCGGCTATACGATAGGAGTTATTTAGTAGTGTGTTTTGCAGTTTTGAGTCTTCCAAAGTTTTTTGGTTGAATTTTTCAGTTATTTTACTGCTTATTAACTAATGACTTGATATTTATATGCGTAACTAGATTTATTTAACTCATATAACCTTAAACAATATTCTGATGCATATCAGAATTAATTTACACATTCTTTAATATAGGGTTTTACTACTAACGTCATATGTATACGTATTCGGTAGATGCATTCCAGTTAAAATAACCGTGAATGTGAAGAAATTCTTCTTTGGAACCAGATTTCTTAGGGCACCAGATTAGTCATTAAACAATTTCTAAGAGTTGTATTTGCTACATTCAGTAAATGAGAAAAATTCAACTTAGCAGTAGGTTATTGAATCGCGTACTTGACAAACCCCAAGTGAAAAGAGAGTGTCAAACTGTTAAAACGAAATAAGTAAGGCTAACAATTTATGTTTTAAGATTTCTAGGGCATTCCGCTGCTGTCTACTTTATAAAAATTCGTTAAACAATGACCAATCGTCACCAGCATATACGTTTATGATACGTTTTGTCTTAGAGATATATACATTCCAAGTGACCGTTAGCAAATAAACTATGCATACGAAGATATGCTTCCACTTTCTTTCAGTGTATTGAATTAACTGATTTCAGACTGACACAAGTACACACTAATATTGAGATAAGTGTTATCACGGGATTCGACTTATTCAATAGTTTCTATTATCAATAGAATAAAAGAATTTTAATCAGCATAATTTTCGACATTCGATTTACATGTAAAGCAAAGTAAAACGCAGACCGTATCAGTAGTATTTCCTTTTATTGGTTTCTTTTCATTCAATTCAGGAAATTATTCTATTTTCATACATCAGTACTGTAAAGTTTAACATAACACAGTGAGAACAGCTTCAGCAGTAAGTCAAATACGCAACTTCTACTCCATGAAATGAATGAAACATATTGTGTAATTTTCTCCCTTCTGGCTTAAACTTTTTTCAATAGTTTGGTTTGTATGGATTAATTTTGTTTTTTGCGATTTCATCACGGATTGATATCAGTTAGAGAACCATTGGAAAGCAGGTAGTACTGGACAGCTGTTTCATTCTAGTTTGAGAATCATTGATAGTACGCACTCCCTGGATGGATGTCCCACCGATGACATTGATTGGTGGTCGTGCTAAATCACAAATTGGTAGAAGTTAGAATTCATGAGCCATAGAATTGAGTCCTAGCGGCTGAATGGTATACGAGCTCGCCTTGTAACCGGAAGGTCATGGGTTCGAACCCCAGTGGGTGCCGATGATTCCCAAACTAGGATGAAACAGCTGTCCAGTACTCCCTGTGGCTGGTTTTCAATGGTTCTTTAACTGATATCAATGCGTGATCAACTCGTTAAACTTTGTTCTTCATTTTACTGACTAATATGTTTATTTGTTTGGCAGTAGTCAGTGCTCCTGTGATGTTCGAAATTATACGTAAAATAAAAGGCGCACATACTATGCTAATGTTTTTGTCTTTCACCAGATTCAGTTTTATATACGAATATATCCTACTAAACGGCTTATGATTCATAAAAGTATTAGTATTATGAACTAATAATTAGTGAAGCCACTGATTAAGTTGTTTTGTATACAAGAAAATGTGTTTTACTCAGTGTCATTACTGACAGTAAATATACAGTAATCTGATTATATCATAGTGTTTATTCCAATTAGAAAGTAATTATATATCACAGTCAATTAGACCGAAAAATAGTTCAACATATTATATACTAAAATAAGTATTATCTTCTTTTCTGATGAAGAGTCCCAAACTAGGACGAAACAGCTTCCCAGTACTCCCAGGTTTTTCAATGGTTCTCTAACTAATGTTAGCTCATGATGAAATCCTGTAACCAATCAATTCCCTACAAACCAACACTTGAATCTTTTCTTTTTGTTTGCGTTCCGCATTTTCTGGAAATAAGTAAACAATACTTATTTTAAAGTTAAAATTGACTTGAAATCAACATGGTGAGGAAGATTGCAATAATGTTTCTCCACTTCGTCTTCAAAAATCAAATTATACGTAAGATTCAATTTTAAGACTAATCTCATCGATTTTATTACCGGAGAAACATAAAATTGAGAAGAAAAGCTTTACAGCTAGAAACTTGTAATCAGATAAAACAATAAGTGTAAATAAATTAAATTTTTGAATCTGTAAGTTGTTACAATAAATAATTGTAAATAAGCCGATAAACAGTTCATTAGCGCTAAGAACTCAGTTAACAAAGAAAAGATAATGAATAGTTACCGGACTGATAACTTAAGAGATATCTGATAAGGTTCTCAATTTTAAATCCTCTCTTGTTAAAGAAAACAAAATATGATAAAGGAAAGAAGAACTAGCTATCAGTAAAGTATTTTACGGTTAGGATACCCTCCATAAACAGGTGAAAATCTGCTTGCGTTAGACAGACAAAATGCTTGGAGCCAACAGTTGGGTCATTTCATTAAATGGACGGAAGGAGTTATAGATGACATGTGTTTACTTGATCATATATCTTTCTCACTTTTACCATAGTTGTATTTTTTTATGTAATATATCTGTGAATATGTTGCATTGTCCCAGTTACATTCTTTGAAGATAATTAGACCATTTGAAGTCCCTGTGAAATTCCTCATAAGTCAGAAGAATTTGTTTTTTTAACGTCTCCAAAGGGACACTATCTACGAGATATTTGCAGCCCTTCATTAGTTCAACAAAAGACTTAGTTCCTGCCTCTAATGAAGAAATGTGACTCTTCAAATGGACCATTCTAGACTGCTACCAAAAATTTATTAATTCATAGGAGAAATATCACAGTCTACTGACTAAGTAACACGTCATAGTAATAAAAGAACTGATTGACAATTAGGATTAAATTTTCCCATAACTCGACAGATTTAGTGGTGTTGTCTTATTAAACAAATCCTTATCTGGAAAGAGTGCCAAAGGTTCTCATTGATGACATCAAGTTCAACAAGGAGACTGAAAAGAAGGATAACGCCGCCCTTATAAAAAACAGCTGAGGAAATGTCTCTCAAAAATGAAGGGAGGTTTAATAATCAGTTTGGAGATTTCTGAAAGAATCAAGCCTTGATAAACACTTTCACGCCTCTATGGTTTGCGAAAATTTCACAAGGAAGGGTTACCTATGCGTCACTTTTCAGATATTTCTAGATCACCCTACCATTCTCTGGCCCATTGGTCAGCAGAGATTTCAGAACCGGTAAGAAAGATGATCATGACACACTCAACAAAGGATACTTTTGAATCTGTGAACTCAATAGCGTGTCCGGCAAGGTTATGGCCTCATTAGACTTCATCTCCCTACTATCTGACATTGTTCTGACAGAAAAAGTATGATACCTATGTAAATGTATTGATTCAAATAACCTTAATGTTGGAATATCCACTAAAAATATTCAAGAGCTAATATTAATATGCATTCTCAAATTACCGTTATCATTTGATGCCGAAATATATCAACAGATGGACTAAGCATTTATAGGATCTCCGCTCTAATAATACACGTAAGAAATTTAGGATAAATAATTAACAGAAGACAATAGTATTTACAGAAAAAGACATTTCAAAACCTGAAATTCAAAGGTGACACAACAGTTGAAATTCTTCGAAGCGGATTACTAAGAGAGATTGAAAAACCATTCTCTGCCTAATCTTGATTTCTCAATCTCTCCACAAAACCTCTTATTCATAAAAACGTCAAAGACAGTGTTCCACCTTTGGTAACATCTATGTACATATATCAATTTACTAGTTCCTGTGAGGCTTCGTACATTGATCGTTCCAGCAAGACACTGTCTAAGTGTGCACAAGAACACCTACCAATATGGTTGTCGAAAGGGAAATTAGACAAACCACTAGTTCGATTATTGAGCACTTTGTTCTCACAAATCATTCAGAATCAATAGAAAAGCTTTTCAGATTTGTACATAAGGTAGCGCCAAATCATTGGAAAGATTTTCGGCTACATCTTCCATCCACAGCAGAACCTCTTGATATACACAAGAAAAACCCTGAACTGCGTATACAGAAGAGGTTTATAGATTTCCTAGTGTTACTGTGGCATTAATCGTCCCTTTCTGTAACTCGTACAGTAAGTAACTTGGTATATAATCCATAATCATTACCTTTGTGTTGTTTCTTCTTTGTAAGCTCCTGACTATTAATCACAGTTCATAAATATATTGAATCACTTACACTTTTAAACGTTGTTCGTGTTTCCAAGCGCTTGTCATTCTGACTTTTCTATTTTTTAATGTTAGTCATTTCTGAATTTATTTATTATTATCATAGTTTATTATTTTTAGATTAGGTAATTTATTATTCTGCTTGGTATGTAAACTCATATGTTTTGCCAACAATTGATATGATAAATTTTCATTACTGACTATTCTCTGACTTTTTCACAACACTATATAACTGTTCAGCTTTAAAGTGAATTTATGAGAAGAATATTCTTTGCTGAAATATGTCTTTTTGATTTATACCACATGGGTATTTTCCATATTATGATGATTTGATAGCCTAAATAACGGAAGAGCATACATTTTTTGTTTTATCAGCCAGTTTTTCAAATAAAGTTACTTAGTTTGGTGGAGTTGGTCTTTTTATGAAGGAAAGTGAAAGTATCATAGTAATCACTCAATAAGATTTCTAGAAACTTTAGAAATAATGATGCTATGACTATAATAAGGGTTTTTGTATTTCCCAATGAATGAAAAACAAAACGGTATTGTTTTTACTGACGTTTAGCTATTCAATGCTAATAGCTTTCTCAGAGTATTTTTAAACCGGAATTTACAAATTCTCAGCATATATATATATATATATATATATATAAAGAGTTAAGGGGTGAGAAAATAGACTTAGGTCAAGTTAAAGGGACATATTGAAAGTCGAAATAACAATGATGATCACTAAACCAAATATCAAAGGTAATAATAGTACATCTGTTATGATATCAAAACAAAAATTACAAACTTGATCATCGTTCGTTAGTCTGGGGTCATTTTTGGTTGTCAAGTTGGTGAAATGATAAAGATAAGAAAATCAAGTGTAGATTGTTGGACTTTATCAGAGTGTAAAATTATAAAAGTAGTGTGTGTTTACACAGTGAACTTGCTTATCATATTTGTGTTGATTTTGCCACTTCATAGGGGAGGGGGTTGTTGTAACCAGGTCAGATTCTGTTTTAATCCATCATTCCTATTCAGGCAATTTTGTAAATTCCGGTTTAAAAATACTCTGAGAAAGCTATTAGCTCTAAATAGCGAAACGTCAGTAAAAACAAAATCGTTTTTGTTTTTCATTCATTGGGAAATACAAAAACCTTTATTATAATGAATATTATATACCAAATGCCCAAATTTCTTCAAACCGTTAAAAGTGAACTTGGTCTGGACATATATGATGCTAAGACTAATTTTCAAGTGAAAGATTTGGAAGTTCAAGTGCTGTGGTTGACTGCAACCACAAGAATGCCTCATGAATTCTTCAATTCCTGCACTGAAACTAGCTAACTTGTTACATAATTAAGGCATTCTGGAAAAAATAACAACTAATATGTGGTAATATTTTGTGGTCAGTAAAAATCCAACCAAATATTTCACTTAAGGAATAAACAAGCAGAATGTGCATTTGATGAGACAGTGGAAATTCCATCGTTTTATGACTTACTAATGATAGTCACTAAGGCAATAGAGAATGAAGTTCTCAAACCAGGTTTCTTTTTCATATCCCTATGTTTCAGAACCTACACGGCTCACCTTGCAGTACTTTCACAGTCATTTAAAAAATGACTTAGGAACAAACCAAAAAAAACAATCTGACAATTTTACTACTGACAATTTAGTTAGAACCACATATGTAACTCTGGTTTAACTAATTGCTCTGCTGCTTAGAATTTTCCCTACAGTAATGTCTATCATTTTGACTCATTACTAATTGATAAACGTAAATTTTTGTTTATGGTGTGTCTATGAATTCCCCCTTGCTTATACTCTAGCATTTTTAAACTGTGACAACTAGCTTATGATAGGCTGTCACATTTAAATGGACATGCAAAAGCTATGAGATCCACCTAGTATTGTGTATTGATTTCTAAATAATAATAGAATAGCTTTACTGTACCACTGAATATTTGTGCCTGCATTACGCAAATGAGTTAACGTTTTATTTTCGTTGACCACATGTATAATTATCTTCCTACTAATCTACTAAAATAACTTGAAGTAAAGTGTTAGTGAATGAAGCAGTTAGTTACTGTTGTTAGACGTGCTTTTATATAATTTATTATGCCGTTAGTGAACTGTTTCTGCACAATAATTTATACTTCCGCCTGTATAATGACTGGGTATCTGATAATGCCTTTGATGTTAATCAGATTAAGTTTCAAATCTGACTGATGAGAAGAAACGCGAGCAAGTATATAGTGTTTCAGCCTTCAATTTTTAAATTAATTCTTTTTTAAAAGGTTTTTAATCAGTTTGTGAATGTCCTCCATATTTTCTCATTCGATTGGGACTCATGATTTTTGGATGCTTTGTACCGTTTATAGACTGTTATATGTCACCAACATGCCCTTCGTATTCTGCAGTTTGATGCTAGATTTCATAAGTCTGTTGTCAAAGAACACTAACCAAATTAAAGGTAATTTGGTTTAACACTCACAAACGAGGTATGTGTAACATCTTGAGGAAAGTTATTTCGCCTGTGAAACTTGATTTGAACTGTTTGTTGAAGTCATCAGATTGATAACTAGAATGTTTGAGCCACAAATAACCCTGCTTAGTTGTAATCTCTGAATTCTATGATGACAGGGGTTGGTCAGTATTATGAAGTAAGTAGTAGTTTAGCTATAGATGTAATTGCATTGCTCCTATAAGCCAGCAGTCACGTAGGCGATTTTCGCATACATATACATGGTTTATTGAATACTTATTTTGTTCAGGCAGAAAAACCGTGTTATTTATACATAGACGAAACCATTTTACTTGTTCATCAAAAATTTAAAATATAGAAAATATCCCCATTTAGACATTTAGAAAAGAGAAAGACTGAGCGAAGAAATATTTACTTTTCAATGAGATCCTCATCTCTGGCTCTACTCTAATATATATAGCATTTTAATTACAATACACAACAATTTACCAATCAAGTGGCGATATGTTTGTTAACAATAATTAGTCGGTGTCAAAATGTCAATGGGGTGATAATTGACGAAGAAAAATTAATATATATAATTAAAAGGTGGAAATGGTTACAACACGTGGATTGCATAATGCATAATTTTGGAAAAATGAAGAGCAATTAAGGAATAAGCGTGTGCACAGGTTGATTACGTAACAGATTGTTAAAGAAAATAAAACAATTTGGACAATGATAATTTGTAACTAAAGTTGAAGTGGTCATAAGAATAAAATAATTTTTACAAGGATAACACGTAATTAAAGATGAAGTAGTCAGAAAAATAAAATAATTTAAACAATTATTTTAGGGGGAGGGTGATGAAGTAGTCCGGTTTATACAGTCATGTAACGATGGCCAAGGTAAGGAAAGTGGCTGTACAAATTTCTTCTGGACACACAAGTTTGGCTTCTTCAGGTGGATTCCTATTGCTTCAGCTGTATTTAGAAGACGAATTCGCAGAGCAAAATTAATATTAGTAGGAATGCGATAAATAATTTTAAATGCAGTATTAACATCAACCTTATGCTCACTATCTACAAGGTGGGCTAAAATAGAGCTACGAATAGATTTTGTTTGTCCTTTGCTTAACCATGTTGGATGATGTTCGGAAATACGATGATGAACCTGCCTAATTGTTTGCCCGATGTAGCTGGCGACTGCAGCTGCGGTTCATCATCGTATTTTCAAACATCATCCGGCATGGTTAAGCAAGGGACAAACAAAATCTATTCGTAGCTCTATTTTAGCACACCTTGTTATTAGTGAGCATAAGGTGGACGTTAATACTGCATTTAAAATTATTTATCGCATTCCTACTAATATTAATTTTGCTCTGCGAATTCGTCTTCTAAATACAGCTGAAGCAATAGGAATCCACCTGAAGAAGCCAAACTTGTGTGTCCAGAAGAAATTTGTACAGCCACTTTCCTTACCTTGGCCATCGTTACATGACTGTATAAACCGGACTACTTCATCACCCTCCCCCTAAAATAATTGTTTAAATTATTTTATTTTTCTGACTACTTCATCTTTAATTACGTGTTATCCTTGTAAAAATTATTTTATTCTTATGACCACTTCAACTTTAGTTACAAATTATCATTGTCCAAATTGTTTTATTTTCTTTAACAATCTGTTACGTATTTGGAATTGATAGTGTTCTCTGAGCTCCTTGGTTTAATTGCGGAGCTTTCATCGTCTTCCTGGACGACATCTTCAGCGCAGGAAGACGATGAAAGCTCCGCAATTAAACCAAGGAGCTCAGAGAACACTATCAATTCCAAATCATCCACCTGAGTTACAAATCTTTTCTATTATTTCAAAATCTGTTACGTAATCAACCTGTGCACACGTTTATTCCTTAATTGCTCTTCATTTTTCCAAAATTATGCATTATGCAATCCACGTGTTGTAACCATTTCCACCTTTTAATTATATATATTAATTTTTCTTCGTTAATTATCACCCCATTGACATTTTGACACCGACTAATTATTGTTAACAAACATATCGCCACTTGATTGGTAAATTGTTGTGTATTGTAATTAAAATGCTATATATATAAGAGTAGAGCCAGAGATGAGGATCTCATTGAAAAGTAAATATTTCTTCGCTCAATCTTTCTCTTTTCTAAAAAATTAAAAACTTTGAATTATGCCAAGGGTAATTTTATTGATGGGTACTGTCAGATATATTAAATTAACATTTCATTAAACTCTTTGTATTTGAACAAATACATGGGCTACGTATGTTCATAGCCAATACCTATCATAAGCAGCGAGTAATTAAAAAACACGCAGCAGAATCCATTAGAAAATTCGTTTGGTATGATTAGCAAATTTTATACATGAAAGACGAAGTAATCTACTCGTCCATAATAAAACAGAATACCGTTTCAGATGACGTATTACTTAAATACAGTGAAATGGATATAATTTGAATGTTTGCTTAATGTTGACATCTTGATTTAAAGGGAAAGCCACGATTTCTTAAAGATAACAGAAATAGTTATTCTTTTAGGTCTTTTACAACCAGTGATTATTTAGGGTTATGACCTGATAATTTTTCCTGAGAGATGGAATCAATTATATTGAATAAAACTGTTCTTTGAAGTAAGATCTTTTACTTATTCAACTTAAATCTGTTCGAAATGCGAATGAGTTATATTTAAATGTATTGTACTCTTTGATTGGCCTGAATTCGCGGTGTATCAGTTGTTTATCATGTTATATCAGATAAACTAACATGAATTGAACCTTACTGTCTTTGAGTGGCAGTGGAACTTACTGAATATGTCAGAAATGCTGCTTTGATTAAATACTACCTAAATAATTACTGCAAAATAAAATCTGTTTTTCTGCAAGATAAAGCAGATTGTAACAGCTGCTGAGAAATTTTCTCAAATTTCTATTTAATGCGCTTACTTTAAGGGATGAGTAACTGAAATACTGAGAGTTTACTCCCTGCAGTTATAAAGTCATTATCCTTTCGACTTTCTATCATGCATCCGCTTTTGTTTCAGCTGGTAGTAAAGTCTCCTACGACATCCCGTTAATGAAACCATACCGTTGCAATTTGCTTCAGACTACTTCTGAAGGTGAAGAAAAAGTTGGCCTATATTGGACAGAAAAATACTGTTGTGAATGGAGATTATATTCAGAAATGTCAGGCTAGTATCATTTACTTTTTTATGACATGTCTAGTAAAACCGATTAAAATTCCTATAATGGAGTATTCGTATGTTTTTGTGTTCTGCTCTGTTACATAGCACTCCACTTAATTTTGATACTGATTTTCAGTTACTGGGTTATGTTTCGAAATCTACTAGATTATTTTATCTATTACATAATTTACTTCACTGTTCAGCCTCACCCTCCTATACTCTCCACCAGAGCATATATAAATTCAGTGTGTTGTTCCATCTTGTATTCTATATCTAGTCCATTCTTGTTTCCCAGCGAAATCTCAACTCCACACCCTTGTCTAATTACTGTACAAATAGTTGATCTTTTAGGACTAAATAATTGTTTACTTACATCACCTTTGAAACTATGTTGCCTATCTAAAACTTGAAGACACTGTAAAACTTCCGTTCAGATACTTTGTGATATATTATAATTGATTTATTTTGGATGTGTGTGGTTGAAGAGAATCCATGGAATAAGATGAGCTCGTAATATCCTGCAAATACTTGCGTTCTTTCTTTATTCAAACTCAACTTTAACTAAGCCAGAAATGACACTAAAACTGAGAAATGATGTTTTTTGAGTAAATTTTAAATAAACTTCATTTGTGTTAAAAAGAAATACTTAATGTGCTCATCCCTTTCTTTAGGGCTTTTCAATTGAACACTTTATAAACATGGTTAGCATTTATACAAAGACATGGAAAAGTTGATAACGAATGATGTTTGAGTGATAATCTGTTTGTATAATCAAGTCGAAGTGATAATATTCATGGTAGTATGCATTAGCATATAAGATGGATTTGTCAGGGGAGAAATATTTGGAATTCTGAACTGCTTCACTTAAAAATATCCAAATGAAAGAAACTTTTTCAACTTACGCATGAAATAAATGCAGCCATGATAACGAGGTTTTAAGCACTTCGAACCACGGTTGATACCAAAGTGTGACTTGCCACTTGAAATATCCTCAGGATGACGAAACATAGCATCAAATAACAGAAATAATAACAGAGTAAACAGTGTTAAAATACATAATCTTGATTAAGACTATTTTGAAAGTTCAGTTTGAGTAAAATTAGGCACGACAGAAAGCCTGTTAATGTAGTCTTGTCTCATTTGGATTTTTAAAGTTAATAAAATTTCCTTCAATATTGTTCAAATGTTTATGACTTTTGTTATTTTAACCCTGACAAATCCATCTTAAATGGTTACTATCATGAATATTTCCAATTTGTCTTATTTTTGCAAGTAAATCATGGTTCAATTTTCACCCATCAAATACTTGTTGAACTCTGTAATTATTCATTGTCAATGTGTACATGAACATTTATGCATGTTGCTTCACACAAGAGATTTCATCTAAGTTCAAAATTCAACGTACAGTCTATTTTCTAGCTAATGAATATTATGAATCGTTGAAAATATCAACTTACTTTCTTACAATTGATGTAAAGGGTTTGTCTAAATTAGCTTTTTTTGAAAGCATCTAAAGTTTATCTGTTTCAGCATTATTCGGAAACTTTTATTAACTAGCTGAACTTCCAACTATAGTTTCATGGTTACTTATTCGATGGTGGCTAAGAGTAGTATCCAGTATGCATATTCGTCCTGCATGAAACCTGTCAGCAGGATGCAGTTGCTCCCCAATGAGTAGTGGTATTCTTCCTAACACTCTTATCCACTACACAAACGTTTTAAATACAAAGGAGATATAATTCTATGGTTTTCTGATAAACGAAATCAAAAGGACAAGTACAAAACAAAGACGTCGGTAGTGACTCGAATAACTGGGAAGTCTCCCTTATTTACCGGCAGATACAAATGTATGACTGTCCTCTTGAATAATAAATAATTTCAAATGAAAATTTTAATTTCATTCAAAAGAAATTATTCTATTGAATTAATTGTGTTCTCTAAGCTGGTTGATTTAATTTCGATGCTTTCGTTGTCTTTTTAGGTAACATCTTTAAATCATTTCTTAGTATGAAATGAACTTATTTGAATTCTCTATGAATGATATAAATGTACCTCGTGGCAACCAGTGCCGTGACTACTTGTTAATTTACATCTCTCTTGATCATTTTAATTGACTTGAAATTTGAAATTTTTGTCGTGTGATTCCCTTTTTATCAGCCGGCAAATTTAGTCTATAGTACTGTGTTTGTTAACTGCTAATTCACTTATGCACTGGCTTTTAGGAATTCCATGGCATTTTTGGTGCCTCCTGTGTTTAAAATATCCACATTATCCCAATAAAAATGGGATTAAATCTTGTTTGAGAAATATTTTCGAAGTTAATTTTGTTAAATAATGAAACAATAGATTTCATCATCATCATCGATGAAATAAGATTAACAAAGTCTTACATGGCAAAGAATTACTTAATATAATAACTTACATACTTAATGAATACTGCTTCCTGGCGATAAAGGTGAACACGTCCAGTAACCGAGGGTAAAATTCACTGGCTAAATATTCACATACTAGTTTATATATTCAAAGCAGTTATTGTACCTATACAATAAAATGTTATGGTTTTCTGTGTACGCCTTTATCAACCTAACAATATAATTTAGATAATAGACAGCCCATATTCGGCCAAACTAATCTGATAGGAAGGTGCGACACTTTTCAAAATGATAACATACTGCCACTGAAAGGATAATCAATGGTCATTTGAATAGTTATATGCATATTCTGTTCAAATTGAAGTATGTGCTGAAGATGTCGCCTAGCAGGGTGATGAAAGCTTCGCAAATTAACTGTCCAGCTCAGAGAACACAACCACATCAAAAACATATTCTGTTCATTAAGATATTTTTCACTTCGGCTGCGTTTAGTGTTGTTATACAAGGTTATGTGTTATATTAAATTTTCACAAATCTTATGGATGATCTCACTCGGTGTATTTTCTATGATAGTCAAAGTATTTTGTTTCTAGAGATGATGTGCGTAGTATTTTTGTAGTTTACATATAAAAAATTCGCAACATAAGTACTATTTGTACTATTTAGTGAATTACTAAAGCCTTATTCTTTGGATCTGTATTTCACTGACTACTCTGCTGTATCATACTGAATTAGAGAATACTTGAGAGTTTCACAAAAGAAATATTTCAGTTCACGCTTATTGATTATTGCATATTCATTAAACTAGTGGACTCAGAATCTCGTGGTATACTACTGACAAGATGGTCCATATGAAATTTCTACTCATCCAGAAAAATTACTTAACTCACTACCTTAATACATTTTCAGTAATTGTAGATAAAATTCCCATGTTTTGAAAAAGTGAATTTATGAAGTCGAAAGTTGATTTTGTTGTAATGATGATAGGCAGACTCGTACTCCTCAGGATATAAGTTTTATATTATCATTTGTCAGTACTCTCATCTATTTTGCAGGGAGATTAATCGTGCTAAAAAACTTCATTCTAACCGTTTCATAGGTGCTAGACAAAACAGGTGTAGCCAAATAAAAGTAAATAATATATATAGTCTGATTTTTGATGATGTAACTTTCCGCTTTAATTACAAAATGTATACATAAACTGTAGATAATATTCTTTAAAATATTCATTTATATTCATAAACCAAAGTGAATTTTCAATATTTGAGAATAATGTCCTCAAAACAATGGATACTGAACAAAGAATACTCTTTTCGACAACCCCTTCTTCATCAGGCTCTACAATTATATGTACATTATAGTGAATGAATGAATTAGTATTATGAAAAACATTAATGTTTAAATAACATCGAATCAATAATAATATTAACAGATTACAGTTCAGTAGCATCAACATAAAATAAGCTGAATATTAGAAGAATTAGGAAGGATAATATTACAAATTCATGAGTTTATAGTTTCTACTGAAGGCCAGGGCAATAGTAGGGGCTGGACTTGCTTCTTTTGAATACAGAGCTCTGGTTGTTTGAGGCGAATTGCAATAGCCTCTGCTGTTTGGAGCATGTGGTGCTTCGATGTTTTTGGCTATTTATTTGGCACCCGGTATAATATAGAGAAGGATTCATCTGCGTTGGCTTTGTGGCCAGTTTGGACCAGATGTTCCAATATCGAGCTGTTAATAGTTTTCACTACACCTTTACTTAGCCATGCTGGGAGATGTTCTCGAGCACGAAAAATCAAGTTCCTAGAGCAACGGCCAATATAACTGGCCCCACAAGAGCAGTTGAACTGATAGATACAATTTGAAGTGGCTAGTCTGGGCACTTCATCTTTCAGTCGAGGAGTCACCATCGGTCGTGTAGAGAATAATACGTGTGGTTCGCCAGCATTAAAAGTTCTTTGAAATGATTTTTAAAATTTCTTCGTCATTTTTTCACTTCGTACATGGCCCTTGAACTGCAGCCGCATATACATAAAGGCTTCTTGTCTAAAAAACAGTGAGTAGTCCTTTTCCGCTTTCTTTGTCATGTGTTTCTTGATAAATTTGTCTTCAGTTATTTCTTCTGAGGATATAGCTCTAACTCTGTGGCTAAGGGTCTTTACTAAATTTCTTTTGTACTTGAGCGGAACGAAGCTGTGAAAATGTGTATATTGTCCTGTCCAAGTACTTTTTCCATGCAAATTTCTTTTTATGATACCACCTGGTTTTTGACAAAACGTACACCTGTATAGTATTCATTCATCAAAATGGCTGTACGTGGTTATATTCATTGACTATTTATCATAGCATGTGTTTGTAACCCATGATCGTTAATAATTAACTTTTTAAACAATGATTTTGGGGTCAGAATCTCATGCTACCTGCATCTGGTTGGACAACTGGGTAATATCCATAGACAGTTTCTTCACATCTTATGTACATTTAGGTCCGATGGGATTGAAGCCAGCTCCTTCCATTCACTGAAGATACACTGAGAGCTCAACATTAAAAACTTTTATTTAGATTATTTTGTGTTTCTTGTTTATTGAGTTACATAGGACCAAAATTCTTTGTGTCTGTTGATATATGAGCACCTAATGTAGGTGCCTCATTTATTTTGAAAGGCATAACAGACAAAATAACCTAATGTTAACCTTCATACACCACTGAAACAACTGCGTTATGTGGCGAATATAATGTTATTTGGTCTATAGTGGCTTTCAAAACCTTTGTGACTTAATAAGACTATAGAAAACTTATGTAGATTTTCAGAATGTATATCGACAATTTCAAACATGCTTTATGGTCACTGACAGATGAATGGAACTACTGATAAATTATAACACAGTTTCTTGAAGTAGAAGGAAGAGGGAATTGATTGAAAATCTTGTATTCTGAAAAAAGTTAATTTAGCCAGGAAATACCTTCTCTGATAAAGATTTCTTTAGATCAGATTTCTTCACCTCTTATTCTGTTTTACATCATGAACTTTCTGATGCTGTCTTTAGATAAAAAAATCCTTTAATTCCTGTCTAAGCCTTTACCGGAAACTACTTTCATTTTAGAATAAATTTGTACTTAGCAAATGATTTTAAATCTCATTGACAAAGGTTAGCATAATACTTGAACAAATAAAAGGAAACTTCGGCTAACATGAATTTATAGTTTTAGAAGTCATTGTTGTTCTTTAATCCAAAAAGCGGGTGCTTGTTGGCTTGAGAACAAAATCCTACTTTGATACTATCGACGTAATTCGGTTACATATTTAGAGCTATTAAAGTAACTTTAGGCTATTTCTTATAAAAGTATGGTAAGATGTATACGTGCTAATAGCTTAGGAGACAGTTGTTGTTAGCTAATTGTTGTTGTTGTCGATATGCTTACAAGTTGTGCTAGTGATAGTTCTTTCCTTTTTGATTTAATACCAGATTCGGATTAAAGGCTTTCTGAAGAAATGAAGTGATCCTTAGACAAGTGTTCACTTAACCCATATGTTATATGGTTGGAAAAAATCTGCGTATAGAATTCACTTATAACCACTAAGGACTGTATACATGACAATGGTTAGACTCCGATACCTAGTTGGTATAAAGTGTACGCTTTGTTAAATATACAATGCAAACTAATCTATGTGTTTCTATGAGAATTATGTTAATGGACAACAAGAAAAAGCCTCCCATAAATCTTACAATATATATACATAACCTTTCTTGATAGAACACGTCTGTTAATAGCTAATTTTTCTTTTCTAAAGGCGTTTAAAAGTGTGATCCAAAAGAAAGAAGTCATTTGCGAATACATTTGACAAACGACTTTTAAAGCATTCATTAGACACGTTGATTGTTTCTGCTTTTTTGTGCTACTATCTCCCAGTGAAAAAGGAAATATAAAAACATATTGCTAGCTTCTGTTATTTATGTCTTTGTAGTATCATTATTAGCTGCCTGCATTGTAACAGCCCTGTTTTGAGAGCGAACCTATAAAGATGAAGAGTCGTTTTCTGTATGTCAAATATGTATGTATGTGTATTTGCATTGTCAAAAACTGGAAAATGAGTTGACAAATTAAGTTTATGATATTGCTTACGCAATAAAGCCATTGTTATCATGTGATTATAGTAACACGATTCAAATATCATGTACACGTCTGTTAAATGTCTAGAGTTTCACCCAAGCAGGACGAAAATGAAAATTATTGCATTTTTCTAAGGTGTTAAAACAATGTGAGGTATGGCGACCGTTTCAAATGAGACTATATTGAAACTCGGTCATTATTTGTAGTCATATTCAATGAAATTCATTATCGTAGTAATTTAACTCCTTAATTTTGAAGACAGAAGAATACCAATTTTGTATGACTACACGTGGAATAGATTCATATATGCAGTTGATCGATAAACTTTAAAGTAACGGATACTTTAAATGGTGGTGGCCTGGTTAACAGCTGAGTACCGCAGTTCACCTGTTCACCTTTCTTAATAATAATCTGGAATGCAATGTTTCCAGCTCTGTTGTATCCAGGTTTTCACTTCTTTTTTAGCCACCACTCGTATTATGAAGGGTAGTTTGCCAACCCGAGAAATCCGTTGCCACACCGTACTGAAGCAAGATTAATCAGTTTATCTAACTGATTTTACCGCTTTCTTTTAGTATACTGCTATTAGAAGTGTTATCATTCAAAGATCTATATCTCTGAAAACAAATAACTATATAAAGTGTAAAATTTGATGTTGAATTGAATAAAAGGGACGGAATGGCTTATGTTATCACCTTTCCGACGCAATACGCAGTTCATGTCGGATTTTCAATTTTCGTTATGTGACCGTTCATTACTCCTATTCACACACATCTGAATGTTTGAGAAACAAGACATGTAGAGTAATAAACTTTCTATAGTCTTTCCTGAGTCCTGTATCAGAACGATTGTACGTATCTAAAATCCTATGTAACTCTTTGGAAAGGTATATAATGTTTCTGTGTTGAAATAGTTACCAGTTACCGACAACGTTTCCCAAAGGTAAGTATATGCATAGTTTTCAGGATTACATTAAAGAGAACAGAAAACTCTGAATGTTTCAATAAGAAATTGATATATCTTATTGTACCTTTAAACTAGCTGCTATTTAATATATTCTACATGAATTTATCTCACTTTGTAGGAAATAGTACTTAAATAGGTAAAAAAATAAAGTTGACGGCATCATAGTTATAAGCAGCTATACCACTTATACGCAAATTACTAAGTAAAATCTATTTGAAAGACCGTCAGTTCTAAACCTCTAGTGTACAGATTTGTGTGAAAATAGTGCAGACTAATCATTTCCTCTTGCTTTTTTCTTGCTACTTAAGATTCTTTGAAGATGTCTTGGGAATGAACAACACATCATTAGCCAATGCAACATAATTAGACTATTCAAGTGTTAGTTTTCAGGGATTTGATTGGTTTCGGGATTTTATCATCAGCTGACATCGGTTAGAGAACCATCGGAAAACCTGGGAGTACTGGACAGCTGTTTCGTCTTAGTTTGTGACTCTTCATCACTACGCACCCACTGGGGTTCGAACCTAGGACCTTACTGTTGCAAGGGAGCTCGTAGACCAACAAGCTACTAGGATCTTTTCCAATGGCCCATGAATTCTAACTTCTGCAAACTGACGATGTAGCTCAACCACTTACCAAAGTCATCAGAGCGTATCTGTCCTCACACCTGACTTACTGACCTGTACCTCACTTGTTACGACTAGATTTTCACTTAGATTTCTTCATCTCGGTTACGACCGTATTTCCTTAGAAACGTAAACCTGTTTTCCGGGATTAGATAAAGTAAAGGTTATTTCAGACTGTGTTGTTAGTGTACTCATTTAGTTAGGGTTGAAACCACTTTCAAAATTACAATGGTGAATTTTTAAGATCCATTAGTTTTCGTGGAGAAAACTCAATAGAATACTTTTATGTCAGTCATCTCAAATTGATCTCACGAAAAAGAGTTTTTTTAGGATTGTGGTATCTTTTCGTGTGAAAGACACAAAAACTTTATTTTCAGCTTATATGTGCAGTAAGACAATATTGATAACTGCTCATTGATGACTACTTATATGAAATAAGCAAATCGTTTATGGAATCTAACCGCTCACATTACTTATGGCTATTTCGTCAGTTTTCTGAATGACCACTAATCTGCGTACAAAAGACGAATGAGATAATGACAGTTAAGCGTAAATTGTTACAGCGTATTTATTTTTCAAAATATCAACTATCCCATTTATTGCTAAGGATAAGGATCAATGAATGAATGTGTTCAGGTATAAACACAGGATAACAAAAAGTAGGCATGTATTCAAGCAAATTGATGATTATCTTGGATGATTTTTAAAGTCATCGAAAGTTATGTGTGTACCTGTTTTTTAGTTTTGGTAAACAAACTTAAAGTTTATTCAATGTATTAACAGTCCAAAAGATCTTTTCACTTATTTTAATATATAGAATAAGAAGAATGATATAAATTTAAATTAAACGCAAAGATCAATTTTAAAGATCACATCATATGGTTGGAGTACTTTGTAAACAATCAATGGAGAAATTTGCTTACATACGTCATATGCAGATAAATTCCCAAACCAAGTTGCGATTTTGTTTTTAGTTTATATAATTTAATGGCTTCAGTAATTTTCGACACCTGATAAGTTAATACTTTCACTCTGACTTCACTTCAAAACTGAGAGTATTGACTTGAAAAGGTTAGATTTAACGGAGACTAAATTCATACATATGCTTGCATTTATTTTCTGCTGTTTAGAGGTGTGCTTTTATTGATATTTCTGCATTATTTCCACTGTTAAAATTTAGAAGTTTGGAAACTTAGTCTTCATATAACTGACAGATCACAAATACATCACTGGAAAGTGACAATAACTGACCACTGCTTATATGAGTCTAACCAGACTGTTTGAGGACAAAATATTCACATTTAACAGTACTATTATTCACTGAAGCAAATTGCTACAAACCCGGTGTACAACGAACTAGTTCTCAGAAGCCATGTGCTCAGTTAGTATATCAAAAACCAAACGATGCCCAAAATAAAATATAAAAGTCAGTAATCAAAGGTAATTTTATTTTTGATTACAGCTTGATTCCACACCGTATTTTTTGGTACAGGTATGGAATTTTCAGAATGTGATATTGGTAGCCCAAATTTTGCAGGCCGACCATAGATATGAGGTGTGCGTCGGCAAGGGATCGAACCCCGGACCATATGTATAGTCGGCGAGAGTCCTAACCACTGTGCCACTGACGCAGTATACCAAATGCTACGAAATCAACAGTAGACGTTTTTAAAATACTCATAATATTAAAAACCAGGGCTATTCATCACACAAGTTTTCACATATCTACAGTGGAAAGCCAGTAGGGAAACCGTTATACCTGGAACTGAAAACCTCTTGTTTAATGCAGCTAGACAGGTATATTAATTATAAACTTAAGCTGATTACTAAACTATTATGTTTTTTTTCATATCAGAAGATGGAAATGTGAAGTCAAGCAAACAAAGTGATCGTAAATTGTACCTTCTTTTTGTTACATTTATAATAACAATAATAATAACTACATAGAGAGTAGCAACGGATACTGGTAAAAATCAACTTATGTAAACAGCTGTGGAAATGGATATGATCTCAGCGATGAAATTTCAGACTGGAAAGTAAAACTCATGAATATGTTTGGAAATCCCGCTATCATATCTATCTGTAATTGGAAGACTTACTGCGAAGCCCGTCCTCTTTAAACTGAAGTAAAGAAATCACAGCATGAGATATACAGTCATTATACTGATTATTTGAAACTTATGTTCAATTCGTATATTTGATAATGCTAAACCAAACATTTGTTATCCGAATTAGGAAGACAATCAATTTAACTCTTTTCAGAAAACAAATTGTTTACCACTTATTACTTACTGGGTTTCGCAATAACGATGTTTTATGAAGCAAAAGTTAACACTACGATCTAAGATTAGATGATATTAAGGGATTAATCTCTTTGGGTGATTATTAACCTAATTACGAATGTGCAATTAAAACAAATATAAATCAGGTAATAAAAATAATTATATTAAAGAACAGACTTAGCTGTTTATCAAAGCATTTGATTTTCCAGGTCATTATAGCGCTTTCCACATTATAGTTTTCCAATTCTGTCTTTCTGAAACTGAGCGCTTATTTCTCCAAAGCTTTAGATGGAATTTTGTGTGTGATTTATTTATTCACTTTAACGAACGTTAAATGCGCATCTTTTTTTCTATTTGTGTAAACCATTTTTATTACCAGTAGATGCTACAAAAGTCAAAGGGGACTTGAAACCTGTTGTTTTTTCACCCAAATAACATGACCCGGTTAAACTTTTAGTAAGTATTACTGTATTACAGTTAGGTCACAAATATATACATAAATAGATATGTGTATATGTTCAGCTGAAGCTTGAAAGCCGTACAGTTCTACGGTTTTCCAGAAATGCACATGTGTTTGTTTACCTGATTATAACAAGTAATTCTTAAAAGCGAACGTGCTGTCTCGTGTAAAGAAGACGAAGCGGTGTGTGCTATTAATAATCTGTTCCTTTGAAAATCAGATGATTTCGGCCTTAGTTGAGGTATCAGTCGACGCAAAGAGTAAATTTTTGTTTATTACAATATACCTAATAATATCACTTGTTTCTTGTTGGTTCTGAGGAAATGCATGATTTTATAACTATAATAATTTCTCCTGTGTTCTTCGAAATGTGAATATTTGTCAGTAAATTATACTTTCAAGAACAGCACTCATACATTCTTATAGGAAGTATCAAACTTTAATCTGGGTGCTTAATATGTACCAAAATAGTTTTAGAATTGTATTTCACCTACAAAATGCATTAAAGTTATTTAAAGGAAAGAATAAAATGCCTTTTTCGCCTTTTAACCGTTCACTTGAATAATGTGATTTAGAGTTAAATAACAGGTCTGTCCATCCCGTTTTTCTCTGTATTAACCATTTGGTTTAAATACAGAAAATTGTGTGTGTGTGTCTGTGTAGAACAAGTAGATGATAGGAGATTTTATTCAGATTTCGACTTCAGTAATTTTATATTTGCTAGAAAATAAGTAACAGTCTTCATTATCATTGTGAGTTCATTAGTGTCTTCCAATTCTTTGATCATTTAGAGCGTACTTGCTCGACAGTCTTCTGTTTGATAGAGGATAAATTTATTACTTTAGATTAGACTACATTACTCAGGTGGATTCCATTCCAAAAACTGTGTGACTAATAATTCTCATGTCATAGATACTCATTACGCCTCCGGTCAGACCTTAGTATGCATTTGATGTTGAAAACTAGTTTTCGAAACGCATATTCTATGTTTATCTGACTTAAATAAAATTATCTTATGGTTATCATACCTACTGCATACAAAATAGTCAAAGGAAGAATATGTAAACGAAAAGCTCAGGAGAATGCATAAATAATTAGTTCTAAATCCAAAGAGTTAAGTTTATATCTTAATCCTAAGATTGATGCTCCATCAGGTTTTCATTGCATCCATGTGATAAAATAGGTGACCTAAAAGTTTCTAAAATTTGAAGATACTCAACAGTCATTCGACTGAATATTTTTTGAATTCGTTAAACATCCCATTGACATAAAAAAATCATCAATACGCTACATCAAGCTATAGCGAAAATGTGCTCTTTAACTTCCTGAGAACGGTGTATTTCCACCTTTTGCGTGCTTCAAAGTAATTAAACCACAACAATCCAATTTTAACCTGTAAAATAATGTTTAGCAACACGCTATACCCGATTATGTATGCTGGTATACATAATTACATCTTGAGGTGAACGTTAAATTAGATGGTTGTTTAAACAACTATAACATTCAGTGGTTATGTTTCCTTATGCTTATTAAGGTTTATGAGACTAAAATTTCACATCCCAGTTTACCACTTACTATACATTAACAAACACGAATGCTACGTGTATCATACTTTCTAAAAATTGTTTGCTATTGATACCATCAATAGAAGAATCGTTTTCTGGCATATTATAACCCTAGGCGAACATGCATTCTTCTTGACTTACAAAGGTTGAACAGAAAAAGACTGAACTAAAGCTATGAATTTGTGACAATTACTTGCCGACTATGCATGTGGTCCGGGGTTTGATCACCGGCCGGCGCACTCCTCGCCAACCCAGTGGTAAGATTGGTATAGAGGGAAGGTTGAACTTAAAGGATTCTAAAAAAACTCAGATGAATAATGAACACAACAGTTGATTCACACCCACTACCGGAGTGTTTTTGCGTTGTGAGCAATGAACCATCTTCATTGAACTGGAAGAATCTAGTTTCGAATGGCATAATGTGAAATTTGAAGTGGTACGCACACAACCTACGGATGCTCAGGGTCATAGATGTGAATTCAGTTGTGATCTATTTCACTGATAACGCTGAAGGCCGTTTCGTTGAAGACTTCTAGAAGTCCATTGTAGTACATCACTGCTGCAGTAGTAAGGGATGAAATATTTTTACAACCAAGACCAGATATTAGAGACAGTTTTACATGCTGTCTAAACTCGAAGCCTACTGATCTTCCAAACATTCACAGGAGCGTTGACTGTTTTCGTTATCAAACTTTTAACTTTTCATTAGCCATCAACTTTTATTCCGCATATCAACTGTAATTTCGTATATTTAACATATTTGTTTTCTTATGGTCGTTCATGATCAAGTGTTTAAAAATAAGGAAGATCTATGTGCCAATATTTATTAGATTTCAGATATTACCTAAGTATATCTTGAAATGTGTTCAACGTTGTCTAATTGAATTTTCAAGTCAGATACCTCGCTATACAGAAGAAGGAAAAGTACCTATGCCAGTGCCTACACATTTGTAAGTCGTTCTTACTTAGTGATTCAAATTTCTTTGGTTCGGTGAGATGTGATTATTTGGATAAAACTGCATCGAAATATCATGGTAACTTTATGGTGACAAAGTTCTAATACATCCTACAATGGTAAAACGATATGGGACGTTTAGGATTGGGTTCTATTTGCAACTAATTAACGCTTCATAATATGGGAACCTCGGATTTATAAGCTCCATGAGTTCTACTAAATAAAAATTTCAACATCGATGTTATCTGAACACATAAACCATTTCAGCTGGCTAATTTATTCTTCTTAATATTAACAATAGCAAAGCCGGTGAAAGTTGATTCAGTCCGATTAATATACGGCATAATTAGCACTGCTTATTTTACAGAATTATTGATAAAAGTATCTTGGAATGACGAATCGCCTGTGAGTAGATAAGGGAATCAACTGTCAATAAATAAATGTTTGACAGTCAACCGATATACGGAACTTTCTTTTTGCTACACTGCGTGTAGTAAGACTTTAAAAACATCACACTATAATAACAAGAGAAAAATAATTGAAACTTGTTTTCCCTATATGCTAAAAATTAGTCAGCATTTTATCCAAAGTAATAATTGAGTTTTGGGATAGTGCAGAATGGGAAATCAATAATGATATGTTTCCCCTGAATAGACTGATTAGGCTGGATGAGTGTCATTGTCTTGTGAAGTATATCCTGTTTATCAAAAAATGATGTAAGTTTCACTTATGAAATCATTTTCTCTTACATATCAATCATTTCAAAAATAAGTATCAAAAGAGTTTTAGAAATATATATTTTGTTGGTACTTCAATATTTTCTGCACATTTAGAACCTAGAAACTTAGCAGGCGCACACTGAAAATACTTGACTCTATGGTAAAACTCAATGACGGTTGCTAGGGTTAAAAGTTGAGTGAATACAAAGGAATAGATATAAGATAACTCTATCTTATTTAATTTTAGCTGTATCAATCTCTTACTTCTATGTAGTTAATTAGTCCTTAGAATGGTTTTCACCATATCAAAACCCAGGCACTGGTGACGGTTTATGATGTGTCTTGATTTAACTGATCCACCATAGTGAGCAATAGCTGGATACCATTAAAAACTATGATGCATTTAATCACTTAAAATATTACATAGGTGTTCGACTCACTAGACTGTTTTCAGTATTCCTATTTTCATAGCATTTCGGCTTGTTGAAACTAAAGCTATCAAATCCTCATACTAACATCTAATAAGGAACATAAGATCAAGCTAATTCAAAATGATCAGACTGAAGTGTCTAAGCTTGTTTCAAACCTCATCAACTCTATGTTCAAAACTTTATGAAACAGATGTAAATAATTACATATTTTGGATAAAATGGTTAATTGGTTTACAATAGCTAGGACTGACCGCATCAGTGTCAATAACTCCATGTTCATTATTATATTATAGTTATGTTGAAGCCTACAAACCACTTCATATTCTTCAAGCTTTGATATTTTATCATGAGCGTGTCATCACCAACCTTTAGTAACACCTTCAACACTAATCCTAACCCATTCTAGTGCTGATCTACAAACGTCTAATTTTATAACTTGTTTTTATCATTTAGGTAAGTAATTCACCCGATTGTGAACTCACAAAATAATTACAGTGTATTCCTTATGAATGCTTACGAAGGTTTCTGCTCAATTTAAAAAAGCGTTAAAACATAAGCATAAGCAATTGTATTAAACCTAGGAGTACTAGACAGCTGTTTCGTCCTAGTCCTGTCCAGTAATCCCAGGTTTTCCAGTGGTTCTCTAACTGACGTCAGCTCATGATGAAATCCTCCACGCAATCAAACAAAAATCCCTACAAAACCGATACTTGAAAATTGTATTAAAACATTTTTCACTTGCAGTGACTCACGTGTTTCTATGCAAGTTGATTTAATAGCAGGTATTGTAACCAGGTAGATTATCACGATACTCTAAATGTAGGTGTCCTGACCACTATCCATTAACAACCTGACTAATCGGCAATCGTTAGAACACTTATGTCCTCTCTGTATGCCACCAGTGCCGTGTCACTTAGATTAATTTCTAGATCGCATTTTAAAATGGCAGCACGTTGAAGACCAACAAGACGTTGTCTTGAGTTAATTGTGTCGTAAATACTAGCCAAAAATAGCATTTTCTTAGCTTATAGTTCAGAATGTGAATTGGAATATGCAATAGTTAGTGCCTTTAAGAAAATAAGTAACACGCAAAAGGCTTAGAGCAACGCAATAATCTTTGGAATATTTTTTGACATAATTAATGTGTTGTCATAATTTCAGCTGAAGGCAATAAAATCATAATGAATATTTAATTACTTTCCATACTATGTAACCACTAGCCATGTTTATTGCATGGTACTGTCAGTATAAGTGAATAGGTGATGAACACTGGTCACTGAGGGAAAAACAAAATATTAGATGTCCATAAAGAAAACCATGTTGCTATCATGGAATATTTCGACAACAGCTGATCATACTTTTAGGACAATGATTTTGTGTTTTGACTTAATCAGTATTTTTATAAGGTTATCATCCATCAACAATCATAAGTCGTATATACATATCTGTTTTTCTTTCAACACTCATTCACTTATTTAACTTATGTAATAGAAAAGTGATTTTGTTAACATTTCACCATAATTGGGTATTTGCGTAGAATAAAAAGTGGCAGAGGAAATCCTGGGTGCACCACGACAGAGATATGAAATCCTATATACTGTTTAATATTCTAAATTAGTCAAACAGAAACTCATGCTATTATTATTGCTCTCTTGGGTTCCTAGTGGAACATAGGGCTTCAACGGCACCTCTCCACTTGCTTTTGTCTTCTGCTGTACTTTTCACCTGCATCCATATTAGTTCATACTGTTTCAACTCCTCTTTACACGATCTCCTCCATGTCACCCTTGTACTGACGTCCCACTCGCCGCTTCCCTTTCGGGTTCCACTCGAGCAATGGCCTGACGCGCGCGCGATGTCACCCAGCGGCCTCCTCAGCGAGTGTCTAGTCCAACTCCTGCATTCTACTATTCACATTTCATTGTCAAAAGTGCAATATTATCGTTTTCTGCAATCTAAAGCATTTCTATCAATAGGAGAAAATTCTTATTTAAACATCATGTCCTAAGATTTAGGTATTTTCGTTGAACGTGAAATAGCCTTTGTAATTCTTTTTTGTCTCCTCTGTTTTTTAACCAGAATAAGTGTTCCAGAAAAAAATTTCCTTGGTTTCTAAATGATTCGAGTTGTGAATTTTGTTTTAGTACACTAAGTTGAAATAAAAAGTACTTCCCCTGAGAATAATCAGTGATTCTTATTGATTGCTTCATTATTTTTTATTTTACTTTTATGGACCTCATGCATTATAGCTATCCAGGAAAATTTATTTTAAGTCATATTCAAAATTATATATCTACATACATATTTATATCAAAATCAGTAGCAGTAGTGCAATGTGCCCTCCACAGTTTATAAAATGTATATGATAATGTAATTTTCAAGTTAGGAATTGCATTCTTTATTTGAAACAAAATTTTAATGCAGACATTTTAGATTTAAAGCTGTAGTCGAATAACTACAACACACTAATGATACCAGCCTGCACTTGATTTTGATCGTGAACTATGCACTTTTTCGAAGTGAAATTATTCGTTGCGTTCAGTTACTTTGGCAGAATAATAAGCAAATAAAAATACTAATTCAATAAGTAAATTTTGTATATGAAGACAAAAAAATTTAATAATTTTACTCAAATACTGTATTATAACAGGCAGGTGTCAGAATCGGAAGGCTCTTTAAGTATTCCACGTACATTCTTTTTTGCGTTGAACTTCATGGTAAATCTCAATTACTTTTGGTATTCATAAGATTATCTAGGGATATATCGTGGTTTATTCCTTGTCATATGAATAGTGAACTATCATCCCAAAATCTTGAATGTATTTTTATACAGAATGACCCTCATTTGTTGAATTTCAAACAAAGTATGTAACAAAGAATCTACCAGTATTCAGGTTTATCGAAAATCAAGTGACATACAATGCATTCAGGAATTGCTTCCCTTAATTTCTCCATGACGATGGAAATAGTGTAATGGTAGTCTGAGTCTTAGTGCTTGTAAGTTGGATGACTGTTGAAAGTTTGAAAATGTGAATGTGAAGTATAGATAACTTGCATTTTCATATTTTCACACAAAACAACTGACATCGCCATTGGTTTCAATACATGCATGTTTTCATCTGATGGCAGTTCATAACTACTGTAATCCAAAACACCCATGTTTTTGCCAGGAATGTTACTTTCTAATTCAATTGTATTGTATATTTTATTAGTAGTTCATCGGTGATTTTTTCACCAGAGCAGTGTCATTACACACTGTCAACCAACTTAAGTATCCCAATATGATTTTGAAAACAGGTGAATAATACTGTCGTAATCTTCAATGCCCCTGACGGTGGACTACCACTGGAAATGAAATTCTGAAAATGCATCATATCAGTTATAAATGTCTGCAAGTATTTCCAAGGAATGTAGGTATGAAAACATAAGACCTCAGTGCTCTTCCTCGATCATATTCTTAAATAAAATGTAATGACACCGTGTAAAAAAAGTTTTTAGAGAAATTTTCGTTTTTGTACAGTCTGTATTAGATAAGGTATTTTGGGAATGAATTCCTAGAAAATTCTGCTTCGTCTGTTACAAAATTCATTATACATAAAAATCTCTTTTAGAAAGATTGCCTGTCAGAACGTCAGGTTACAAGATGAACTCTGATGATAACGAAAGCGGATCAAGGCTATTTTAGAAATAAAAAGAACATGTTTCTATATCAAAGACATTTTAAAACATGTGTAAATAGATTTCTGTGAGGTGAAATCGGTGTAATCAGGAGACATTTGGTCTGGTTTTAATCCACTTTGACAAGCTGACATAATAGTTTTTGTGAAAATTCCCACTAATCTTATATATCGTGCTAAACAACAATTATACTGGTCACACTTATTCAACTGAACAGTAAATAATATTCCACACAGAAAATCTTATATAAAGCGTTATTACTTATTTCTGTTCTATTCCTTTGCTCTTTCGGTGGACATGGGACTTCAAGCTTTGATTTTTAGAAATTTCGGTAGCAGTAGTGTTATTTGTTTATGGAATGGGGTTGATATCCCCACTCCCAGCCTTCCGTCTTTCCCAGTCTTGTTACTGGTTAAACGAGGTTTAGGAGTATGGAGAGCATTTTGCTGCCGAACCACCGACGCACCAGAAATAGCGTTAGGTCATGTAAATCCATTATTAGAACAAAATAACAGAATACCAGTGAAAGAAACCTGTTTTCGCTCTACTTGGACTAGGATGTTCGAATTCTGTAACAACCACTGTTTAATTTTTTCTAATGAATTAAACTCGGTTTAGATATATGCAAAGAGAAGAAAGTCTGTGTGCCTTTCGTTGAACATTTCTTTTCATATTTGCGACAAATGTAGATATTTATTTCATATAACAACAGTAAATTTGTTTTAATAAAAAGCATTATTAACGAAGGAATTACAATCAAAGTCTGCATGTCAGATAGTTTTAGTTGAAAATTACGAAACTGTCAAATTTAATTACCAGTAATTTTGTGTGATTCATTGCGTTTTATTTTTATACACTTTACTTGCTCGTGAATTTGAAACAGAACTTAAAATACCTATATTGCAGTTATTTATTTCCAGGAAAAAATTAACTCACTTCGGTGCGTGATGAATGATCATAGTACTAACTGACAATCTATGCAAAGCTGTAGTCTAACACAGCCATCAATTATATACTGGTAACCGAATTGATTGCAGACACGTTGTTCTCACTTGTTAATATTTGAGTTCATATAAGTAGTGATGATTGGATAATATCTTTGATAGACGATAAAATATTATAAACATTTAATGGCATATAGCTAAATCTAAAAGGACAAACTGGTGAAATATGAGATACTTTGGTACGTCATTGAGTATATGCATTCAAATAGATAGAATAAATTTATTCTTACCAACTAATAAACATTACTTCACAGCCTCTTAAAATGACTTTGACGCCATATTTTTTAAGCAGACTTCAGTGGCACAGTAGTTAGGACGCTGGCTGACTATGCACATGGTCTGGGATTCAATCCCCTGCCGACGCATACCTGAAACAAACGGTCGATCTGCTAAATTTGGGCTACAGATAGCACATGCTAAAAATTTCATAGGTGTACCAGAATACCGTATGGAATTAAGCTCCAATAAAGAATAAATAAAAAAAAGATAGGCCAAAACAAAGTGATTTTGGGAAAGAGAAAAAATAGGGATCTCTTTGTGCTAACTTGAAGACACTGTAATATTATTCATAATATTTTGACAGTCTATTCAAACTAACAAATCTCATCGTCAAATACATTTTCATTCTTACGGAAACGATATATATTAGATTTTATATTAGGGAGGCTTGAGTTATATTAATGAAATGAAATAGAAACCAGTATTCATAAAATACGTGTCATCAATTCACAAGGTGCGACACTGGGCATCAACAACACATCTCCATTTCTTCCTGTTCCCTGCAGTCCTCTCCAGCTTACTCTATAATTGCTTTCATCTCGTCCTCATACGACCAACTCCTTGTCAAATTCTGACGCCCGAAATGTACTTTCCTATTCAGGTTCGATTCAGAATAACTGTATCTTATTTTGTTCAAACCCCAAAATTTCTTCACAGAAAAATACGAACTTTACAGTATATTGTCGATAGTGTACTTCAAGATTGTTACCAACAGCGGAATTATACACAATGGCTTAAAAGAGAGCAATAAACCACGAAGTGCACCAAACAGCCTGGGTAACTTGACTCAGAAAACAAATGAAAATGTCACAAAAAGTATGAACTCTATGGTCCAGT
Source organism: Trichobilharzia regenti (assembly GCA_944472135.2). Classification (NCBI taxonomy): domain Eukaryota; kingdom Metazoa; phylum Platyhelminthes; class Trematoda; order Strigeidida; family Schistosomatidae; genus Trichobilharzia; species Trichobilharzia regenti. The sequence continues at coordinate 86,509,577 of OX235270.1, read as the reverse complement.
ATTGATGATACGGCAATGCTCAGTGTTTTTGAGCGGATGCTTCACACAATAAAATTGATAGGGTGTTATAATTCTACAGAGTTTTTAGGATCTTTTATCTATAAGGATATATTCTGTACTTCATTTTCGGGTTTTGTGTGATACTTTTAAAGAGCAGTTAGTTACCTGACTAATTTTTTAACAGAATAACACTTGGAAATTTATCATAAAATTATTGCCTACTTCTCTTTTTATTTTATTAGATATACCGCTATCATGTTCCCACTTCGGCCACGTTCAAAACTGAAAACAGTTATCTGTGTTATAGCAGCTATATGGTTAATATCGTTTGCCATCGGGTTACCTGGTCTAGTTGTAGCTACCGTTTCTCAAAAAGAATCAGTACCGTTTGGGAATATGATGAATTTAACAGACGAATTCGCTACAGTAAACCAAACTTTCTCTGAGTCTATCGGTCAAAACGTGTCAAGTGTTTGTATTTACAGTTGGTCTCCAGAATGGTCCGATGCGTGAGTCTTTATGATGATTATTGTTTGAATTTATATGAATGAGTCAGTGAAAATTTGAGATAAATACAAGATTTCTAGCGTGCATTTTTATTGATGTTACAGTTCTCTTAAATGAGGCAAAGTTATTTTTAAATGTAGCAGAATAGTGGAGCCATCGTCAGTATAATAAATATGCACATTTCGAATGATTAAACTATGAAAGTTTTCGCTCTTATTTATCTTTATGAAATCTGAAACTTACCTTCAAAACTCCTATAGGGATTTCAAAGTAAGAATGTACGTATATCGTACCACTACCCACATTGTCATCAGCATTTCCATACAATACAGCAAGTGAAAAAACGTTTACCTATTCACGAAGTGATGTAGGTTAAAGTACTTGAGATATATTCTCTGGAATATCCTTACAGGTTAAGGAATAACAAACACGTCTATCTCAAGGAAAATACGTTTTTACCACAGTCAATTTTAATAAAAGATAACAGAATGCAACGCGAGTGAATCAGAACTGGCGTATATTTGTTACTTTCCTTGTGGAACTTGAACAAAGCAAAATCAGTAAAGTGAGAAGAAGAATATTGTTTCATTTCGTTGAGTCGCATCAGATGCTTATGTTTTACAGCCATTTCATATCAGTATGCAAAAACTGACACACTTTAAACGTTGAGCACAAATATGGAGGGTTACCTACCCTGTCATATGCTCTGATGGTGTTCTCGTGACTTTTGTTGCCAGATCTGCCAAGGGCGATGGGATAGTACGCAACCTAATGGTTGTGTGCAAGGTTTGAAGAAGGCTGTGTGCTATATGCATGCGCCTCGCCCTGATAATGTTTTGCGTCGGTGGCATAGTGGTTAGGACGCTGGCCGACCATGCATATGGTTTGGGGTCCGATCCCCGGCCGACGCACTCCTTTGCCTTGCTAAGCCAGAAATAATCCTGGTAAAGAGGAAAGGTTGGTTATGAGGCTAGCAACCCCATCCTGTAAAATAATCACTGCTACAGAAACTTCAAGCCGCTATCTTGAAGCCCTATGTTCCACTGGGGATTGTAAAGGAAAAAAAAACAAATATGGATGTTGTAAATACTGTACGATCAAATAGCGTAATGGGGAAGACAAAATATGTTTCGTATACTATTAAATCATACTAGGAATGTGTTTCATTTTCTTGAGTCCTTAGTCCACTGAATTTCATATTGTAGAAGTTTATTTCAGATACCACGCACTGACGCTGTATTATTAACTGGAGCATAAATTATCCCTCATAATCATATCAACTTAGTCACATTACTGCATAATTAGACTTATATTAGTACATTTGTGCATCGGACCATGTGCAACCATGCACTTGGAAAAGTGTTGCGTCTCACATTAATAACCAGTGTAGCTGTTGTTGATTTTTGCAGCAATTAGGACAAGACAGCAATAATGTTCCGTATTTAGTACACTTTTTACCTTCAAGATTTAATCCCAAGAAATACCATGATTGACAATAGATAACCTATGGCTCCAATTACTGATAATAACATCCTCAGATGTCATATGGTTGGAGATATAATCAATCTCTAATTATCAGTAAGCACGAAATCTTCTTTCATGACATTCAGCTTCAGTTCAACGTGATGACGTCTGCTTTGATATTGACAAAGTGACGGAAACATCATGCCTTTCAGATTCTTTCAATCAAATTGAAAGTATAGGATAAATTTTAGTCCATTGATTCATTTTAACAAAGTCATAGATAAGACAGTGAGTGCGACTGATTCCAATGAGTAAAGTAGTCGCGTTTATATTTCATTTTCTCAAAATTTCTTCCAGTGCTGGAGTAATGGGAGCAACCTATTTTTTGCTTTATTATTTTAACCCATAATAACCTTAACTATTGCTAAAAGCGCGATATGGTATCAAGATAATGATTAACAGGCATCAATTCAGCAAGTGAGTGTATGTTTGCTACATATTTTCAGTTATCTTAGGTTTAAATGGTAATATTACAAGTTACAGACGGTGAAAATACTAAAGTTTCATGTATAGACAGTTCATGTTCATTAATTTCTTCGAAGATAGATGTGTCTAATTGGAAGATTTGGCTGACGTTATTCATAAAAATATTTGTAATGTTTTAGACGATAACAGAAATACAGTCATACAGATTTTTAAAAAATACAGTAGATTGGGAAAATTCGTATGTAATTTCTTCGATACTGTCATTTTATGTGCCATTCTTAGACTAACTACAAGGATATTTTTCTTTTCGGGAATTAGGTGGTAGATCACTCATTTTTCAAACACCAAACATAAAACAATTATTCACAAGTTTAGCAGTGGTTAATGCATGATTCATCTACACTGTTTCTCTCAATAAAAGACTTGTCGCGCAGTGCCTCTTTAAAGACAGTCCACATGTGGTATTCTTATACATTCAAAGAATTCTCTTGGATACGGAATCATTCATCCAGCATATTATTTAGATATTATCTTGTATATGGTTTTATATTTAAACTATCTTCGCAAGAGGCCATTTGTTATTTTGATGAAATCATATAATTAAATTTACAAAAAACGATGATTTTTGACAAGTGGATTTTTCTTTTAGGTATGATTACACATTGTTTATCTTAATGTATGTTCTGCCGTTGATAATACTCGCCGCCACCTATGTCCCAATCTCAATTCACTTATGGTTTCATAGAGGACTTGGAGAGGTTACCAGAGCACAAGCTCAAAATGTTCGTTCTAAAAGACGTGTAAGTATTTAGAAAGTTTTTTGGTATGACTGCTCAAATGATAATGTAATTTTAGCAGATACCCAATAAATTTCGTCAGATGTCTAGAATACCCAGTTTTGCATCTTTTTAAAATACATTTCATGTTATTTTGATAGAAAAAGCTTAAGTGTTTAACCATTATGTGATATTTTGTGATTTCGTGAGGTTGGGTGTTTTTGTACACAGAAAGTATCTAGTCGATCAGTTATCTATACTGCTAGAACAACTCCAAAGATAATTTTTGAATCCACTGGCGTATATAACTGAACAGTCATAAAGTCAGATTCAAGGAAGTAAAATAGTTCAGTTGTTATTTTATTTAGTATCCTACTTTGTTCTTCAGTGATTTGTTAGGTTTCCAACCACTCTCCATAATTTGTTAATCTGTATGTAATTCTTGTTATTACATTTAGTAACCGCTTATTGGGTTTTTTGAGTTATAAAAATGTTTTGTACCGCTGCCATAAATATTACTCGTTTCTTTTGCATAATTAGGTTTCCATATTTGAATAATATAATAGGATTAGAGAATGGTGTTTTATGTACTGAGATAAGCATGGTGAATCCAGTTATCCAACTGTTTCACAAATTCATTTATCTTATACAGTGTGCAATAACACAGTTTTCATATATGGCTGGCTAATCAGCGAAACGGTCTTCCGAGTGGTTAGATCACTTCAGTTTACCTAACAAGCACTACTAATTGATGTGAGTGGTATGCAACTCATCCCCAACCATCAGGGGTACATAGGGTAATGTAATGTTGCTTGATAACCATTTTTAATATCAAGCGGAAAACATATTGTGATCTGATTAATTTTGGCTTCCAAAGGAGACTGTGATAAAAGTTGGCATCGTGCTGCATAAATTGCTAATTGCGACTTAATTTTCAACTGACGAATTATATTCAAGACAGTTTTTAATTATAACTGTCAGAGTATATCAAAACAGATTAAACAAAATTAAGTGATCACGGATTCAGTAGGCCAAATCAACCAGTAATAAAATGAACATATTTGTTTCCCCCATAAACGCAGCTGCATGAAGCTCTTTCAAGCAATGAAACCATGTTCTCGAAGTACATGTCTTGTATGTTCACTACTGTAAAAATGGTTACTTTAGTCTAATTTGTCACTTGCTTTTTCCTATAGTTTGTTTGTCAGGATTAGATTTGTTTATTCAAGTTTGACCACAGATTGATATCATTTAGAGAACCATTGAGAATCAGGTAGTACTGGACAGCTGTTTTCATCCTAGTTTGGAAATCATTGACAGTATCCACTTACTGGTTTTCGAACACAGGACTTTCCAAATACAAGACAAGCAAACTGATATCAATCTATGATCGAACTCGTATAAACAAATCTAATCCTTATCAATAAGCTCTTGAAAATTAATCGGATGATCTCTAGTGACTTGCTTTAGGACAGGGTTTTCTGGAGTTCTAATGAGAAGTCCTGATCAGTGAGTTTCATCCAGTTGAGTATGAGGATGGATGCCCCATCAATGACATTGGCTGAGGTCGCGTTAAATTCACGAATTGTTAGAAGTTAGAATTCAAGCACTGGCTATTGAACCGGGTACCAGTGACTGAATGGTATACGAGCTTGCCCTGTAACCGGAAGGTCCTGTGTTCGAAACCCAGTGGGTGCGTACTGTCGATGATTTCCAAACTAGGATGAAAACAGCTGTCCAGTACTCCCTGGTTTTCAATGGTTCTCTAAATGATATCAATCTGTGGTCAAACTTGTATAAATAAATCTAATCCTGACAAACCCAGTGTAGAAAAAAAACCCAGCGAGAAATTAAGCTAAAATAACCATTTTTACAATAGTGAACATACTAGAAGTTAGTGACTACCAAGACATGTACTTCGAGAACATGGTTTCATTGCTTGAAAGAGCTTCATGCAGCTGCGTTTATAGGGGAAACAAATATGTTCATTTTATTACTGGTTGATTTGGTCTACTAAAACCTTGGTCTTAAATAACAAGTACGTATTACTTTGCGCATTTGTGTAGTTTTTATTTAATTTCAAATTTCACAATTCAGCACTCGTAATATTTTCTTTTTTTTCAAAGGCTGTGAAAATGCTTTGCGCAGTTATGCTTATATTCGCGATATGTTGGCTACCGTATCAGTTGTTTTTCATTATTGTACAATTAAATCCAGCAATTAAAAATAACCATAAGTTACCAATTGTGTTCATTTGTTGTTATTGGCTAGCAATGAGTAATTCAATGTACAATCCAATTATATATGTTTTAATGAACAAGAAGTAAGTTGGCAATGTAATTTTTGCATTTTATTGTATCTGCTGGAAAGAAACTTCAACTTCTATTGCATTATGATTCTGGTGTTAGTCCCCTTAGTTTACTGAATATATACAGTAAATATTTACGTAATAACACTTGATAAGAAGTTTTATTTAATTTTCACTTTCGCGTAAAATATTCACTGTTTATTTTCAGATATACAGATAGATACATGTTTGATCAAATGCTTTTGTGGAACTAAATACAACAGATTTAACTGAATTTTTCTACAAATGCCCCTTTTTATGAAAATGAGCATTATGACAGTCTCGAGTGCTAAGAATATATGTGTATATTGTGGTTTAGATAAAGCTATAATGACGTTTTAGGTTCAGAGCATTGCTAAGTGTAGTTTCGTTTCGATAAAAATGAGACTTTTATTATCACGTGTCTGTTTGAGTTGGAACTTTTATTTTCAGTGTTTCGACCTCTGATAAGTTGCTAAAGCTAAATGTGATTAGCAGTCTGGTGATTTGAGTGTCCATTAACAACTCAGTGATGGCCACTAAACAGATTTCTTGAAGTTGCAGTCGGAAGGCATGAGCGTTGGTGTCCGCCATGCCAAAGTGAAGTGGATGCTAGCCAAAGGCATCGGTAAAAGAGCTGTCACAGTTAGAATTCACGGGTCATTGAATTCCAGCCCGAACGCTCGAATGGTTAACAAGCCTGTTCTCATAACCTGAAGGTCTCAGGTTTGGTCTGTGGTGGGGCCATGAACAGCCTCAGATAGGAAGAGACAGCTATCCATTGCTTTCTGGCTGGTGACGAAAACCGAACAACTGAAATTAATCCCAATTACCCACAAATACTAAAATCTGAAAATGAATAATAACAAATAACAAGTATAATTTACTGTTATTCGCAAAATGCCAGGGTTTGAAGTTAAAATCTGTGAGTCAACGTGCTTTACCCTCAGTATGTAATACCAATAACCATGTGACATTCAAAATGATTGAATGAATATTTGATCAGACACAATAAAATGAAATAATCCCGTTTATAATTCCAAAATGAATGTGCTTTACTGTATGGCATATAACTTAAATTGTGTTATTATTCATTCAGTGATTATGAAATATAACGATGCGATACTGGCTTTCTAAAATCATATCTATTTTAATTCAAAATGCTTGAATTTGCTTATGAATGTCCAAGGCTATTTTTCGTCAAGAAATGGTGAAAGATGTTGAAGTAAGACGAACGATTCACCTCATACAACGTTTTCTTTCCTCGAAATTGTTTTTCATAAATATGTCATACAACTGTAGTGCATGACAAAAAATTATTCATTTAAACTCATATCGTTAGAAACCACCGATGTTTACGACAAAATCTACAAAAGCACCTGACATAACTTATATATAAAGCTGTATCACCAGTTCAAGTAAAACATCATATAATTCACTCTTTTTTCCCAAAGCAATGAGTACTTCAAAGAAAGAGTCACACAATCTTCTAATATTTTATTAATTGCTACTGACGTATGTCATTTTCAGGACAGTGGAACACAAAAAGTACAAAACCAAATATGCCTTACTCTATGGGATACTAATAAATAAAACTGTGTTTCCCTTTGAAGTTCACAACTGTCAGAAGAATACTCTATATCAGTAACATTCCTATCATTACCATAACCTATTGATTTCAACCGAAATAACAGTACCATTTGAGCGAAATGCTTTTTATCTATTGACATTACAAATATGTACAAGGGCTACTTCCACTAATCATGTGGACAAGCCTTGTGTATTCAAGCAGAAGTCAATGAATATTAGACATTACTGTGCGTCGGTGGCACAGTGATTAGGACTCTCGCCGACCATGCACATGGTCCGGGGTTCGAGCCCACGCCGGCGCACACCTGATATCTATGGTCGGCCTGCGAATTTTGGGCTACCGATATCCATGCTGAAAATTCCATACATGTACCAAAAATACGGTGTGGAATCAAGCTGTAAATCAAAAAAAAAGTTTGTCGTTACAACTGACAAAGCTGAGATAATACGGCGATTATCTCAAGCTGCAAGATGAAGGGTAAAAATCTATTTACCTTACGTCGAGGTATTTAGGAGCTACGTTTTAGTAGAGAAAGTAGAGAGAAAGGCTCAACATTTTCTCATGAATCTAATATAATAATATATATGTAATATAATATAATATATGTATAATATAATATAATAATATATGTATATATAAATCAACCACTGTAGGGGATTTATTCACAAAATCTTTAATATTTAACATTGAGAAACTGCATGCTTTTGTTGGTAATGTGTCCTCTTACTTTCCTACAAGCGTAATCACTAATATGTTAATTAGAAAGAATATGAAGGATTCCAATGTAAATCATTGAGCTAAGGGAATACAGTAACATCGAAAATATCCACATGATTTCAAACCGTTGTGTCCAATAGGTCACTAGAAATGAGCTAAATGCTACACTGCTCATGCCATCAGACGCATGTTTCTAGATGGTACTAATTAACTGTTTATAAGCATGTACTGTTTTATGTAAAGAGTTGAAAATTTGTTGAACTTGCATCTTTTTGTGAAAGTTATTCCATGTTAGGAAATATTTTTAATTATTCTTATCAGAAAAACAAACTCATAGGTAAGTATATATTTAGCACCTTATTTTACTAGGAAGCGTGAAAGTTAACTCTTAAAAATTGGGAACATTCTTCTCACCTTTTATTTAGTGTTTTATAAAGCTTTTAATTACTACTGTTCATAAGTACCTTTATTGTAACCATCAAATAAGCCACCTGAAAATACTCCGTAAATCTAAAGAGTACTGAGAGACACTGACTCACTTTCCCTAACAACAATTTTAATTATGTATCAACCTTTCACTGCAGGCTGATGACACGATAGTGATATTAATGTAATAAAATGTTATTCCTGTTTAGCATTTTCTCAAATATGTGTAGACACAGAACAGTATTTCTGAAAATATGTAGATAACTTTGGAAGCAAATTTTGACCTGTGAATGCTTGTAAATCCTAGCTAATTTCACTAACAAATATTTGACTATATTATTAAAATTCACTAGATCAGTTGCCGTTAAGGCTGCCTATGTTTCTGAAGTTTGGCTAAGTACATGTGTAAGTCAGTTCCTACTGTTTTGAAGTTTGATGGAACTGGTCGACTTAAATTTTCACTTATGGTTTAAGTAGCTAGTATATTATTTATTGAGGCGCTTAGTGAACATTGTTAACAAAGATGTTATTACTATCACTAATGATAAAAACAGTAACAGTTATGTTTCCTCCAACAAATGAATGTCTTAAGTTCAATTTTCACGTTTCATCGAGTGTTTTTTCTGCTTTGTTTTTCATCATGGTGATGGTGAAAATCGACTGGTGTATAACAAATCTACAATACCAACAACAATCAAAATCCCGATATCAATACAGATTTCGTAAAGGCTTCTACACAGTATTTTCATGTTTCCCTTGGTGCCGATCGTATATCAAGAGGGACAGAAAAATGACGACGAATACTGCAACAGTTAATACATTACTTGATTAACAATCCCAGAAAATATTATCAGTGGTGTAAAATCATCGAGTAGACGGTCTTATGAAAGTATCAATATATGATCTAGATAAATCAACGTTTCTCAGTGTGTTTAAAACAAAATGTATTTACTAAATTCTACATCACTTTCTTCACTTCTCATTTTACTAACTGCTTAATTGTCTTTTACCTTTTACTTATAATGGAAAGCTTATAATTTTATCAGTTTTTAACTATTGGTTTATATATATATTCTGTTTATTTTACAGTTGAGATACTTGTATTATGGTAATATTGTCACTTTGATTATTATACAACATTCAAATGAAACCTGAAAGTCGTGTGAATACTTTGATATGATTATGAGCAATAAATTGTGCTCAAAACATCATTAATAAATGGATAATATTTTATCACTGTATGTTATATCACCAAATAAAACTATTTCATCATGGAATCTGGCCAAACTGTTGAAGCTTTAATTTCACTTCTTCAGATGTACTGAAAATGCTGTAAGATAAGTTTTGTTGGCAAATGTATCCAGTGATGAAATGTCCACAGTCAGCTTACAAAGCTTAGAGAGCACAAAAACATTACCATCTTCGCCCTAAACTTCTAATTTCTTTTCAGCAAAATGAAGATGAAAATTTCTTACCCCAATCACCTATGAAGTTTATTTGAGCGCAGAATATAGAGAATGGGAAGCGAACATATACATGTGCGTTGGTGGCACAATGGTTAGGACTCCCACCGACCATGCACATGGTCCGGTGTTCGATCCGCTGCCGGCGCACACCTGATATCTATGGTCGTCCTGCAAAATTTAGGCTACCGATATCACATATTGAAAATTCCATACTTGTACAAAAAATATAGTGTGGAATCAAGCTGAAATCAAAAAAAATTCGTAGGTTGTTTTGCATTTCTAAAACTGCTATGCGAACGTCTTTACATAAACTGACTTTAAGTCACAAATTACCTAGTGTTTGTTTACAGTATGTGATTATACACGAATGGCTATACTCCACATTGTTTTGATGTTTCCAGTTTACGTGAAAAAATTGGTCTACTTCGAAAGCAAAACGATAATTTAATTCTAATGTACGAAAATTTAAACTATTTAAATCCAACAGTACACTTAATACTTCTATGACATCACGATTTTAATTTGAAAAAAAGCATACCAATTTTGTGTTCTACACTTTAGTTACTAGGGGTTACATAGTATTAAGTAACTAAAACCATCTTGTGATTTTATTCCTATATTTACAGTAGTGTTAAGTGAGTGAATGCCAAAGCCACTTATTCAGGAGTGATTACTGTATGTCCACATTATGCTGTTAACATAAATTGCCTCTCTGTACAAGCCTAACATTTTGATTGTTTGCTTTCTAGATGAATCCATGAAACCTCTGACTCCTCCCCCAAACTATTCAAACAAAATTTTAAGTTGTCCAACTTCTTATAGATAAAATGCACTTCAGTAGAAGAGCTTTAGAAATCATTCAGATGCAAAGGGATAAAAGACAATGGATTAATCGTGAAACATTAAGATTTAATTACTGTGGAAGAAACGAAAAGTTAACTAGCTGCAGTATATAGTGGAGAAGACCCCAGCCATGTGGTGTGGTAAAATTTCTAATGGGTGACATGAAGCTCAAAGTGGGGACAGATATTAAAACTGATTTCGGAAGAATGCGAACGTGAACAATGAAAACAGGAGGTGAGCTCAGCGAACGGAGAAGCTAAGGAAATGAAAAAGAGAGCAGAAGGAAGGTAAGGTACCTCCTGATTGATAGGAGGGCGGCTCTATTAAACTGCTGAAGAGCAGCAACTTAAGTCTTTGCGAAAACTGGCCTGGAATCATGCTCTTGCTAATTCCATGCAAAATATGAGGCTGCATCATTGTAAAGGAAGGAATCCATAGGTAGGAACGTCACCCATTTACGTAGACAGTATCAGTCGTCTCAACTTCATGCTGCGCAGAATAGATGTTAAGGCTAAAAATGAATCAGAAAGTCGGTGCGAAGATGTGCAGAAAGAAGCTCAATGAACAATATTCGAATCTTCAATACTAGTGTCAAATCAGTGCTTTTCTATGGTTTAGAGATAGGCTATTTCAGGTTGTCGTCAGCAGCTGCCTTCTCTGGCTTGATACTTAACGTAAGATAGTTTGCTGGCTGGCATCAAAATCAACCAAGAACCTACTAACCGATAAATATTCAGAATGAGAATGGGATCGACTGGATGTAGGCTGGTTAGATACTTAGGTAGCATCACATACCCAATTAGGAACAGAAGAATTGAGTGTCCAGTGGTGACATGGAGGAGATCATATGAGGAAGAAATAAGGAATTTCAGTAGTCGGATAACCAGGTGAGATTGATGGCAGACAACCGCGTGCAATGTTTGTAACTCTGAAGATCTAAATTCCTCTTGGAATTCAATGAACGAATAGTTAAGTGAGCATTCAAAAGCATTCTTCAAAGCTGTTTATTAATATTCAAATAAGGAAACAACCACGAAAATCTCTTTAGTTCAGGTAACTACGAAATAACATTTAGCTGGATGTATAAATTCTTATAAAAACATTATTTAACAAGTCAGATGCATACAAGGGAATGAAATAACTTTTTTCCCAGTTTGCTCAGTTTAGAATTCAACCTTAGACCCTAGCTTTTTTCTCTGTAAGCAAAAATAATTTGTAACGAATGCTCTAGTTTTACTCCTACATCCTTCTGTCAATTTATAAATTAAGTTGTGTGGTAAACGTCATAGTAAAGTGACAAAAGCAGACATGAATGCATGTAGGGCAACGATATCTGTTAAAACATCACTGTTTCAACTAGGATACAAGCTGTCAAGAAAATCTGGGTCAATCGAGAGAAAAAAACATCGTAGTTTTCCATCAACCGTTAGATCATTCCTATTGTGATGTATGAAATGAGTGTCATTTGTTTAAAATATTCGAAATTTAAAACCAATGTATTTAATTCCCTCTGAGAGAAAGTTTTCAGAAGAAATACACAGACGAATTGTAATTCTAACTCGTCTTCGTTTAGAAAGAAATTGAGGGGAGAAATAGCCAGACACTTTAAAAAACCCATTTCAGCAGTCTCAAATTTACTGATTTTATGATTAAGCAAGCATGTTTCACAAATATTTAGAGACCTGCTGAGTACTATTAAAAGCTTTGTACTTCCATCACTTCACATCTATTTTCATCGCATTTTTATTTCACCGGAAAGAAATTTCATAGGAGACAAAAGTGTCAGAAGCCCTAATCTGAACATTGTATAAACAATTTCTCGTAAGTTTTATTAACTTGACTATAAATACACGGTCTCTATATAAATAACTAGTGAAAGCCGAAAGGCTGTTACAGTACGAGTTGTTTTTTTCTTTCGTTTTGACTCTACAAAAAAGGAATTTTTTTAAAAAATATGTCTGTAGTAGGACACTGTAAAAAGTCATCTAGTTTAATAAGTTTTCTATGGCATACAAACAAGAACAAAAAAAAACAATTAAGTCTGAAATTATCTCAAACTTTAGTATACTTTCAAAGTGTTTATATATACGTAGAAAAAGACTAATCAAAAGTTGTTTTTTTTGAATAAAAGATCGACTTTCTAAGAAAAAAGCGAACATCACATAAAATTTCAGTAATCTACTGTCATTTTATATATTCATAAGTTGTAAATAAGATAATTTCATTTTGAACTAGTAGGAAAAAGAAGTGTGAAAGAAAGCTGAAGTCATTTTTCAGACTTTATAATTTTTGAATATTATTTTAACGTAACCTTTGTGACAAATTAGAATATTGTGACTTTCAAATGGAGGTGCGGGGTGGGGGGAGAGGCTTTAGCTCTATTACACAAACTTTACCAGAAAAAATTCAAAAGTTCCCTATCTTTCATTTCATTTCCAGGCAATGCGTATGCTTTAGAAGCTAACTAGCCGTTTATTAATTTTAGATAAAGATTTTATACTTATCACAGTAATGACTAATATTCTTCAGAAAATTAGTGATAAGTATAAGTCACAAAAATATTTTTGTATAATTTAGTAGTCACTATAAACATTGGTCGGTGCTTAACTTTGCATTCTCTTTGAAATGGGATGCTGACTGAAGAATGGCTGTATATAAAGGTTAGGTTTAATGAAATACTCATGCTACAGAAATAATTCGAAGTTCATCAAAAAATTCAAAAAAATTTAAATCAAGTCCTGTTTTGATACCCTTAATCTAGTCGTATTGTAAAAAATGAAACTATCAGTAAAATAATGCATATGTCTTATAGATTAGGTGGATGTTTTTTTGGTACTGTTGTTCTTACTGATATGCACGACTTCCGACGTGCAAAAACACTAGGAGTCGGTGAAATGACATGTCTTCCTTGGTAACAAAGAAAACTATGGACTCTTGAACTAATGGAATGATTTAGAGGATTTACAGCAAGTTTCTAGAAACTTAGCATAATTTGCAATCAATAGATATCTGGATAGCGTTGTAAGAAGACAGAATTTATTTTAAAAATGTGATGTGTTCACGCTAGACATTTTGAGCAATCTTACCACACAAAAGCCTGTCAAAATAAATTATATAAAAAATAAGAAAATACAAGGCCAATTAGGTCAGATTATAAGATAGATAATAGGTAACTCTGCTTCCAATAATACAGTCAGATAAGAATTACCAAGGAAAGTTAAGAGTATTACTAAATTGCTTTTGTTTGTGTACATGGAAGTAAGCATAATTTTTCAGGGAGATCTTGCCCTAGCGTATTTCACTATGTGGATTTTATGGATACTCTTGAAACCTGTTTTGTTGTAAATCTTGTAATTCATATCAGTTATGTTTTTTTACTGTAGACAAAGTTGATAGTCTGCCAACTGTGTCTGTCGAGATTTCACAATCGTTGTTTTTCAAGTCATTTTGGTATAAACTGTCCCACATTCACCTGCAAGGCCTGATTACTTCTAGTCATGTATGTCTGTCCACGCATACATGCGAATTGGTATATAATGTGGGGTATGAAATAAACACCAGTGTATTGTTAAAGCTTGCGGTAGAGCACGTTATTGCATTTTTTAATAATCATAAGTGGACCAACATAGTGAGTTTTATGGATGACCAAATTTAGTCTCTTGCTTAAAATCTTAGTAATTATTTTCCCATTGTAGGCAAATATAATGTAGGTATCTTCCTGAAGGACGGAGTAAACTGCAATCGTTGAAGCTGAGTTTTACAACTGTTTAGAATCTTTAAAGGAAGTCCGTTTTTACTCAGCGTATCCGTCAATATTTTATTTTCATCATCAAAAGCATCATCCGTACAACAATTGTTTAACCAAACCTGTTTCATATTTTAAAATATAGATACCGTGGAAACTTAAATACTGCTCTGTTTAAGTAGGCCTTCTGTAAATCGGTCGCCTAACTGAGTCGCCAACTCCCCCCACCACCTCAAAATTATACACAGGAATATAAGTTAGCTGCAACTTCCTTACTCACGTGTGAGAGTGATGTGATTATGCCCAAAGTTTATCCAGTAGACATATGAACATCCAACACCTAACCGAGTTTTTAAGATTCATTCCTAAAATCGACAATGCGTGTCCCCGCAAACCTTACTGATGTCATTCGCGCTCATGAGCTGGTAACTGTTTTGTTTTGTATGTTTTTGGTTATTTCAGCTCATTGTACTTCTACGAAATTTGCGTATTTAATTAAAAATGCGAAAATCCGTCCATATTTTGGACTTATTTCATCTGCTTCCAATTTCTTATCCACTGTATACCGGCAAAATTTTCTTCAGCAAACTTCAAATACATCAATACATAACATGCATTCCTAATTTTCGGCTTATGATTGGTTGATAAGTTACGGTTCCACCTTTCCGAGACAATTTAAATTCTTGTGAAAACATTATGAGATAAAATATGCTTGATACACTAGTTTTTGTCCAATGGAATGATACCAAGTAATGATCAGAAGAAAATCAAAGGTTTGTTTATTTGAAGACGGCTGGTTCAGACGAGTTACACGAAAGTGACTGAGCCTGTCCAACAGTTGTGTGCTGTTTTTCATGGTATTATTGTCTTCGATTTCGATCTTAGCAAATTATTCGTGAGCAAGTATTTAAAGACGATTAGCAACTGAAAGATATTAGAGGAGACTAAGTATAAAAAGCGTTGCGTTATGTTTTAAAAAACAGTTTAGAGAAAACATATGAAGCTTTCTTTCTGCCCACTGTTTTTATTCTTAAGACTGTCACATATTCAGTAAGTCAGTTCGTCTTTTCACCTAGATTTCGGTGAAAAGTGGCACCTCAAACTACTATGAGTATCCACGACGATGTAGAAATGAAATTTCAGTTTGATGAATTAAAGTACCATATAAAGTTTTGACGTGAGTCACATTTTGGTAATAAATTAATGAAGATTTTTTGTGCAATGCATCTTCATCATACGAAAATAAAGATGCGACAGGGATTGAAAGAAATGTACATTCAAAATGGTTTACGCATTTAGGAAAGATTTCGCGTCTCACCAATAAGTCTAGTGAACATTAAGCTGGCAAACAGAATGTCAAGTCCCGAGAGATTGATCAAATAACATCAAATTATGAAATCGACAACTTTATTTAAAACACAAAATAATCGAGCAAAGAATATTCTTTTCGATAAATTCCTCTTCCGGCTCTACAATTATATATCTGTTTATATACAAAGAATATTCTAAATTAAAAGTTAATAACAATATTAGTGTTTTTAAAATAATATCGAATTAGTCAGTGCAATTACAGTTCACTAAAGATACTTAAATTATAATAGTAATAAAGATATAGCGAATAGAATATCAACTAAAATTAGGAAATTTCCACAAAAATTGAAAATCATTCAAACCTAGATGGCCAAGGTAATGATAATGTCTGAACTAACTTCTTTTGGATGCATAAATTAGGCTTGTTGATGTGGATCCCCACAGCCTTAACAATATTTAGTAGTCGAAATCCTAAGGCAAAATTGAGATTCGTAGGTATGCGGTGGATGACCGTGAAAGCATGGTTGACGTCAATCTTGTGTTCTGTCTCCACAAGATGAAACAGAATAGCGCTACGAATGGATTTTGTTTGACCTTTGCTTAACCACTCAGGGTGATGTTCTGAAATTCGACGAGAGACACGCCTAACTGTGCGGCCTATGTAACTGGCTCCACAGGAGCAGTTAAATTGGTAGATACACATGGATGAGGCGAAATTAGGCAGTTTATCTTTTACTCCCGAAAGCAGAAGAGGAGTGGTTTTAAAGATACAACATAATTCAGCAGCAGGGAATGCTCGTTCTACCACATTTCTAATGCGCTGTGTTAGTATCTCGTTAGTGTTGTCCCCAAGGAACTGCATCTGAAAGAATAAGACCTATTTTGGGACTGTTGGTAATTTGGTCTGCTTTGGTTTCAGATTCAGATTCTTATCAATAAACTTTTCAGGATAAGCATTTTCACTTAGCAACCGTTTAATATCATTCAGTTCCTCATCAAGACATTCGTCCGAGCAAATCGCTCTTGCTCTGTGAACCAGGCACTTTATCAGACTGCGTTTGTATTTCAAGGGCACAAAACTGAGAAAATGGCATCCAACTACTCATCTCGGTCATTCAGTAGCATGTAGCGTCTACACATCCTGAAAATAACAGCATCAAATAAAACTTTACTACTTTCTGCTCTACCGAAATAACGAAATTCAAAAGTCATCTCGTAAATTCAGAAAAAACCTTCTCGATAGATATTTAAGTAAATGCACTAAATTAACAAATATTTAGCTCAGGGAAAATTTCATAGAGTAGACTAGTAAATGCAGTCAGTAATACAAGTGGTAAATTCCAGTCATGTTAGTTTGTAATAAAATTACCAGTGGGATTTATATTCAGGAAAAAAGCATGTGCAAACACATAAGTCATCAATAACGTCACTGTCAGATTAGGTTAATTTCATTTTAGGCTACGGCTTCTCTATTCATGCCTAATCCAAATGAATACACCATATGCACATTTGCTACAACACCTCTATTGGATGTTACCAGGAGGTTGCTTTTGACAGCATTTTCAAGAAGTTTACAGAACATTTGTGATTAAGCAACGAAGTATTCGTTAGTGCTATGGATTTAAATCTAATGAATAGTGGGAATGTAGCTGATATTTAAGCGTCGGTGGCACAGCGGTTAGGACGCTTACCGACCATGCACATGGTCCGGGGTTTGATCTCCGGTCGACTCACTCCTTTACCTAGCTAAGCCAAAAATATTACTGGTAAAGAGGAAAGGTTGGGCATCAGGCCAACAACCCCATCCTGTAAAAATAAATACCACTGCTACAGAAACTTCAAGCCACTATCTTGAAGCCCTATGTTCCACTGGGAATGTCAAAGAAAAATTATTTTTATCATTATAGCTGATATTTAAAAATCACATCGGTCGATAATTGAGCGCGTTAACTCAGAAAGCACACTGATCGGACAAAACATTCCCAAAAGGTCATATAATGTTCAAATCAATGGGGTAGCGGCCAATCACTAATCCAGTACAAAGTTCTATACAAGCATCAAATATTTACTTTTAAACTCTAGGTTGAATACGTCAGTTGTTGACAGGCAAGTCGCTTCCATCAACGTTCTATTAATGTTCTTCATTGCCATATATTTAACACCTAAAAATACCTCACTATTTTATGGGATCAGTGATGTTAAGGACAACGTTTATTTAAGAAAGTTTAACAATAGAATATTAGATATGAGGAATGTAAACTGATTATTTTAAAAATGGTCGCATAATTCGATAGCAAGAATGGATAAATAGAAAATGCCATACATTTCCACTCTCTTAACAGCTTTATTTAACCAATAAAATACTGTATTCAGACAAAATGTTTAACTTCCAACGGTTTACATTCTCTATTTTTACTGGATTTTTGCATTATGTGAACGCAAGCATAGAAATTCGACTTATAAACGTCAGAAAAACTAGCATTTACATATCACAGTGCAGCTGTACAGACTGCGTAGGTCGTTTTCAAAATACAATTTTTTCAAGTGTTGGTTTGTAGGGATTTGATTGGTTTCAGGATTTCATCCTGAGCTGACATTAGTTAGAGTACCATTGGAAAACCTGGGAGTACTGGACAGCTGTTTCGTCCTAGTTTGGGACTCTTCAGAAGTACGCACCCATCGGGATTCGAACCCAGGACCTTCCGGTTACAAGGCGAGCTTGTCAGCTCATGATGAAATCCTGAAACAATTTTTTCAGTTAATTGTGGAACATATTACTCCCTTGGAACCTGAACTGGCAAACAGTGAATAAGTGAAGCAGTAATCAAATCTGATGATACATAACTCTTGTTTCCAAAACCACTTCTGTGTGTTCTTCGTGAATTCGAATTTTCGTCTTCAATACTTTTTATTATGTGTTCAGTGCAATATCACGCAAGAGACGCATTCATGCATGAAACATATAAAAAAAACAATACATCAGAAACCAGTTAAACTAGCGTATTATTCTATTTGTTACAAATAGAACAGCGAAAAGGAATTCACAAGCAAATGAGTAGGTTTATTTCTGTTTCTTTGCTTACTAATTTATTTTACGTCGGTTTTTTATTCTAGATAGAAATATACTCCACTTTCAATTGATATGAGTTCGTGCAAATAGGGCTTGTTTATTATTTAAGCCCTTCCACAAAACATTCGACTTAAAAAATTCTTTCACATTTAAACTATAAATAATTATGGATACCGAGGTATTATCTCTAGGTGTGTGAAGCAAAGGATAATAAAAGTTAGAAATACAATCCACATACATGGACTTCACTGTTATGACAATGTTAGGAAGGTTGCAGTGTTACGGGCAAAAACATAAGTAGTATAAAGAGATTGGTAATGCAATTTTATATGTTGTTTGTTTCTGTGGCGATCAGTTTTATATCTTTTAAATATTCATTGAGTACTTTTAACATAACACTTTGAAATTAAAATTTGCATGTTGCATAGTGCGTGAAATGCTGCAGTATTTTGAATGCTTACAACTCTTCTCGCTTGCATGTCATAAGTCCGACGAAAGCAGCTTATCTTGTTAGTAATGTATTTCTAACTTTGTTTCTTGATGTTATTCTGTATTCGATAAATCTTACTCAGCGTGCAGAAAACTTACCATCATCACTGTGCCAGTTTTAACCATGAGCTGACATCAGTCAGAGAACCATTGGAAAACCAGACAAGAGTATGCTGAAGAGCCTCAAAATAGGACGAGGCAGCTGTCCAGGACTTCCTGGTTTAACAAAGGTCCTCTAAGTGAAACAAACTAACTCTTGGACATTATCACTGTTTTAAACCAAAAATTAAGAATAAAATTAGCATTGTTTCCTACCAAAGTTATGTTTCTTTTCTCAAAAATGTGATTAAAATTAGTCTGGTGTTTACAAATACGCCGCAGTTTACTAAAATGCCTTTGAATACTTAATTTTTTTCCAGTTATCTAAGACAGTATGAAAACTGTCGGAAAATACTCACACAGACATGAAGAAGAAGGTGTTTTCGATGATAAAGAAAATCTTCTTTTCTCAGTTGTCTTCTATTTCCTTCATAAAACTGCGTTGGTGGCACAGTGATTAGGACTATCGCCGATCACGCACATGGTCCGGAGTTCGATCCTCTGCCGACGCACACCTCATATCTATGGTTGGCCTGCAAAATTTGGGCTGCCAATATCACATGCTGCAAATTCCATACATATACCAAAAATACGGTGTGGAATCAAGCTGTAATTAAAAAAAAGAATAAGAAAAGTTTTATTCCGGGGAGAACAAAGTTATCAAGAAATAGCATTCCTTACTGTTCACTGGACACCGTCAAAAGAAATATACTACTGTATTCATACAGTAAATTTGCTTGAATTCTTCAGTATGTAACATTTAACATAGGCACTGCAAACTAATATTCGCAAAACGAAATTATTTCAGCAAACGTTTGCTGTTAAATAACATAAATTTTTTGTCTCAGTAGACTCTCAGAAAACAATTTTCATGAACAGACTAATACGGCGTTTAGAAACATTAGATGGTAATTAGGTAGTCACATGCCGCTTGAAACCACTTCACATTAATCAGTTAATAATCTGATAGTCTGCACGTCAAAAAGCCGATAATATAACATATTCATGAACTATTCACTTCCAAGTCTGCCGTAGAGATCTTTAAAGACGTAGTACCTTAATGCTTCACTCTCAAGATTATTTACAACAGAATATATTCTACTGCCGATTCAAGTTTGCAAAAGCGACACTTTTACTTTCCAGTAGGGGATTAAAACCCTATTAACAAACTCATTGAGGAGTTTACCTCAAATTTTTCGCCAGTGTTTAATATACCTCGCGCTCAAACCATAAAAGCAGAGTTAAATGGTTTTGTACATTTATTGTATTCTTAAAAATGAAAATGTATTTATAATGAGATTGCCAGATTTTATTGAAGATATCTAGAAACACGGAAGCATCTACCAATTAGCTATAATTTGGAACGAACCTGAATGATACTTTTTAAAAATATATTAATAAGCACTGAGCCTAATAATTATCCAGTCTTACTGGAGCTCAGATTACCTACTACTTTGTGTGACGTGTGAAAAGCTAATTCATAGAAACTTTTTGTCTGTTAATTATTAGGGTAGAGAAAAATTTATTCATATACAATGATGAAAAATAAAAAGCTCCATAATTGGGTGATAAAATTTATTCTTCGGAATGTAGCAAGAAATTCCTCGTTTCGTGAGCTCAAATGAATTTTTCGAATCCTTGACATCTTAAGATTAAATAAGCTGCAATTCACTAGTCTGTCTGAATTATTGGACGTAGTGGACAATTATGGCTGGAAAAAAAGTATCACGTATTTAAATGATTTATTCACCAATATGCACATTAATCATAGTTTGTTGCCCATCTGAAATCTTATGAAATAAAATAATATAAGAAATAGTGCTAATTTTGGCTCCACGTGTTTTAGCTGTCTTCAAGACATTTGGGAATGAAACACTGTAATTGCGTTCGCCTCTGATGGCAAACACAATTTCTAAATGAATCTTATTAAATTTGTTCATTATGGCAACTAGCCTATTCCATTAGTTCAGAATCAGTGGACAAGAAATTCGTATAGGGGTATTTCAACTCTGTAGACCCACCTTACAAAAAGGTGTTCACTAATTTTAAAAATTACAATCAGGCATTGTAAATATGCGTAATGACTTCATACCTACTTTTCTTTGGAAACTCCTTTCTTATAATACTGCTTTGTTGACGTTTCTTCCAATACCTTTACTGAAGCGTATTCTTTATGGTAATAATCTAGATTAAGTGGGTTTATTTGGTGAATCAAACATTATTTTTGACGGGATCACTACCAGATGAATTCATGTATTTTTACAATGGCCAAAATTATAAGCAGATTTTTAAAAATTAGTTGATACACTTAAAAGGTGTCAGCTTACTCAGCCCTACTGTTCACTAATAAATAGTAATAGAAATAACACAATTTATGAAATTCCATACAGTAGGTTACTGCATACACTTTTTCCCCTTTATGAATTTGAAATAAACCAAGAACAACGGTTTGTGCAGAATAAGATGGCACCACTATTTATTTCGTTGGCCTCTCATCAGCCTGTCAGCTGAAGATAACCTGAAGAAACTAAGTTTATGTGCAGGACAATTTCAACACACTTCCAAATGTCACATGACGTCAGTTGACAAGAAACCCTGCGCTTTAGTAAACAACGCTCAGAAATAACACTTATCTGGTTTATACCTAGAGAATTCAACCTTAAACAAACAAAATTGCTCGGCTACAATGGCAGGAGGGTTACGCAATAGAGACAAAAGATGAACAAGATGATAAATAACTAGTGAGCTGAGCAATAGTGTTATGAGTTCAACTCAAATTATAGAGTTAGGAGACAAGCAAAGTTACACTATGTAAAAAGAGAGAGGTTGAAGCCAAAGATTCCGTAATCAAATCAAATATATTGTATAATTCTTCAAATTAGGACATTTACTGTCTATTTTTAAGTGAAACAATATGTACACGTTTACATGCAAAAGGAGTGTAAACCTGCATAGTCCTGAAGTGGATAAGACAATTTATTAAGACATTCCACAGGAAATATTTGATTCATTTCTAGTTACATCGAAAGCCGATACGTAAATTCGTTGTTCACAAATTTTTGGCATTAGTACAAAGCGGAAGTTAAGTATGGGTAGTTAATAAATATCAACCCTGTAATTATTCTGTGAAGAAGTTTCAGACAATCTCATAGTTCTTGTCGATTAACTCAGTGTAACATGGCACAGAATAATTCGTCGGGAACCTGATATTACAATTATTTCATATTCTTCTAAATGAGCATCGTTATATCTATTCTGTTTATGCCTCTTTATGTTTGATTTTGTCTAGATATATGTAGTGGTGTTCATCTTGTGTGACACAGAAGCATAAATACAAATATTGCATTGGAATGTAGCATAGTGGTCTATTTTTCTGTGAATACATAATATGTTGAGTTAATCTAATAGTGAATCATCAGCCACGATGTAGGAAAAAACAGACAGTGAATTAAACAGGGGAGAAAAGTAAACAATAAATATGTGAGCATTACGTCAAGCAAATTCGAATACATAAGGTGACTCACAGTTTTAAATCACATTTGATGAGCGGAACTTTTATATATACATGAATTTATATATATATATATTTTTACAAAACGTCATCCTGATCGCTTTAAAGTCCACGTACCACAATTAGTAAACACCATGTATATGAATCATTTAACCACTTACTGATTTACACGTTAAATTCAGTGACTGTAAGCGATTTATCTACGACGGTGTTCAGAATCTAATTCGAAGCACATTAAAATTGAGTTTAAAGTAAATATAGTAATAAACTTTGGAATGCAGACAATTTATTTGTATAAAATGTAAGAGATGTCCTCAGCAAAAGAAAATTTCGTTGGATTAAATTTTACATGCACTAAACACAATTATGCCTCTACGTTTTCATTGTACAAAAATCTAACCATTTCCTGTCTATAATCTTGACTATTCTATAACAGAATATTCGAATCAGCTGTTAGTTATTTCAGCTGGCATGAAGTAGAAATAATGTGGCTTAAAAATAAACTCAACACAAGTTTTATCATATCTACTTTCGAATCAGATGTTTTATATAAGTGGTAGAATACTCATAAAGTACGTTGCGACAAAATGACATTCTGCCAGATGACATTTATATGTTGTTGTATGAAATGCCATTTCGTCTTGCAGAGTTCAAATATCAATCCAGGTTTGTTGTGTATGCAACAGTGCTCATACGTTCCTTATGTTTAAAAGTGTTATACTTAGTATGAAAGAAGCAACTCTTTGGATTATATATATGTATATATGAACTGGTAATAATGGTATCAGTTCATCTTGTATTTTCTTTATTTCTCAAATATTGTAGACATTTTCCTAGTAGCAAAGTATTTGCCTCTATATGTTCAAGTTCACTGATTAAGTACAATAACTTAGTATTGTTATTTTTATACCTGTAAGGAATAAAACAAATAGTTTTATTAAAAGAGGTCACTTGACAAAACAGATATTATACAAATAGAAAATATTGGTCAATAGTAAATATAGAATGCAGAATAACCTTTAAGAACTCTCAGAAAAAGAGATTATCTATGAGTCAATTACCTTATTGCCTTTAATATGAAAATGTCAGTGCGACTGAAAAGAAATCTGTTCACTTAAAATACTGGACTAGAATTTTAAAAATATTCACAATTACAGTTTTTTGAATATTTTTAAAGTGACAGTCAAAAACAAAAAAGATTCTCAAGTGATTTTAGAAAATTTGAGTAAGTTTGTGATCAATGCTGTTTGATGTGAATGGTGCCCTATGAAATTGTTTGTAGACCATCTGCCTGAATAAAGTTAGACGACGGTGCACAAACGTTTCACTAACTGGTAAATAAATTATTCAGTACAGAAATTTCCTCATCAAGGGAAGGGTAAAATTAGTTGTGATTAAAACTTCAGTTTTAAATGTACACTTTATGAATAACTTAGTGCTACATAAATGATAGAAACGAAACTAATCTCAGTGAATAATCTACACAAAAGTGTATGTATTCACATAAACTGTTGAATTATCGTAGAAAACGGGAGTGCAATTCGTTTACCAGATGTAAAAAAATCTTTAAACAGTATCACTGAATGGGTGGATTTCTAAAATATAATTTTTTCTTTATATCCAGTGGAAATGTTATTTAAGACTTTTAAAACTTTATTTCTTAGTCCTAGTGCTCCTTTCTCCATCATCGTACGAATCGAGGATTATTTCATTTAATCCGAAATGATGATGAAAATTATTTCTTTTGCTTCAGCTGATTCAGCAGACAAAATTTCTGTCATTGCTCAGTGATTTGACTTTCTTAAGCTGCATTTTAAATGTGTAGCTTTGTTTCATCCTATTGTAAGGTTGTGTTACTGAATATAGCGTTTCACCTGCCTTTTTTTCCAGATCTCTGAACTTCATAGGTCTTAACAGTCATGCATGCAAGCAGGTCTTTCCGTATGATAATTTAATTCAAGAAAATATGACATACTTAGGGGAACTACAACCTCGCCTAGATTACTAGCTGGAGAGTTTTCTAGCCAGTCCCAAGCCCGGATTAAGAGGAAAAGTTGGGGCGTGGTGCTAGCAACTCCACCCCAAAACTTAATCAAATCGCTACAGAAACTTCAACGCACAAATATATTAAAAATTTTAAAAATATAAACAATAACCTTGTTTTTCGCTGGAATCGGGGAAGTGAAATGACGCAGGCTGGTGAAAGCCTTCGGGAAGCCAGTCAGCCGATGTGCCTTCTTTCGATGAAAGCAAAAGTAAGGATGGGTACCTGGAATGTTCGTACAATGTACGAAACTGGAAAGGCTGCCCAGATAGCCGCTGAAATGAGAAGATACAGAATAGAAGTGTTGGGAATCTGCGAGAGCAGATGGAACGGAACTGGAAGGTGCCAACTACCAACTGGAGAGACAATAATCTATTCCGGCCACCCAGAGGACAATACGAGCACACCGAGGGAGTGGCCATCATGATGTCACCAACAGCAGCCAAAGCTCTCATGCAGTGGGAACCAATCTCCTCCAGGATAATGACAGCCAGGTTCAACTCAAAAGGAAGGAAAGTTACAGTCATTCAATGTCAATGCTATGCGCCTACAAACGTCTCAGAACAAGAGAAGAAGGAGGCGTTCTACAGACAACTACAAGCAATAATGGACAACGTCCCAAATGGCGATATCAAAATCCTGATGGGCGACATGAATGCGAAGCTGGGAGGAGACAACACAGGAAGAGAACTCACCATGGGTCGTGAGGCCCTCGGCGAAATGAACGACAATGGTGAACTCTTCTCAGACTTCTGCGCCTTCAATGATTTGGTGATTGGTGGTGGGTGTTCAAACACAAGGATATACACAAGACGACATGGATTTCACCAGATGGAAACACCAAGAACAAATAGACTTCATCTCAATTTCAAGAAAGTGGAGACGGAGCCTACTGGACACAAGGTCAAGGAGAGGAGCAGATGTGGGTTCAGACCACTATCTAGTACAAGGGACTTTCAAGGTGAAACTAAAAGCCTCGAGGATAGCTGGGGATAGGCCACAATGCAAGTTCAACACTCAAACTGAAGGACACAACCACAAAAGACACTTCACTGCAACTGTCAGAGCAAAGCAGGAAACACTACGCGACATCACTGAAGAATCATGCGTGGAAGAACATTGGAAGTCTCTGAAGGCGATTCTCAACGAAACGTGTTCAACGGTTCTAGGAAGAAAGAAGAGACAAGACAAGGAATGGCTCTCAACGGACACTTGGAAATTAATAGAAGAGAGGAGAATGGTGAAAGAGAAAATGATTCAATGCAAGGACGGACAGGAGAAGGAGACGCTGAGCTCAACTTACACAGCACTGGACAAAGAAGTGAAGAAGAGTGCTAGGAAGGACAAAAGACGATTCTACGACAACCTGGCCACTGAAGCTGAGAAGGCAGCAGGCAAAAGGGACCTGAGGACACTATATCAGATAACCAAATCTCTATCCGGGAAGAGACCAACACAAGCGAAACCTATAAAAGACAGCCAAGGGAAGCCCATTACCAAGGAAGAAAAACAGATTAAACAATGGGCGGATCACTTCAAAGGACTCTTGAACCGACCATCACCTGCAACCCGTCCAGAAATACCAACAACAGCGCGCACACAACTGCAAGTTGACACCAATCCTCCAACGAGAGCTGAAGTCTTGAACGCAATCAAACTTCTGAAAGCTGGAAAAGCAGCCGGACCAGATGGAATACCCCCTGAAGCACTGAAAGCAGACCCAGAGACTACAGCAGACATGCTGACTCCATTATTGCAAAAGGTCTGGAAGGAGGGAAAGGTGCCTACTGACTGGAGGAAAGGTTACCTCGTGAAACTACCAAAGAAGGGCGACTTAGGACTCTGCAAGAACTGGCGAGGAATCATGCTCCTATCGACGCCAAGTAAAATCCTGAGTCGCATCATCCTGGAGAGATTAAAGGACGCACTGGAGACAGAACTCCGACCAGAACAAGCTGGATTCAGGAAAGGCAAATCATGTACTGACCAAATTGCAACTCTACGCATCATCATCGAACAAAGCATGGAATGGCAATCAAACCTCTACCTCAACTTTATAGACTTTGAGAAGGCCTTCGACAGCGTTGACCGTGAAGTAATTTGGAAATTACTCGAGTACTATGGCGTACCCCAAATATTCATCAACCTTATTCAACAGCTGTACGACAACGGCACATGTCAAGTGATCCACAACAAAAGACTCAGCGAGGCGTTTGGAGTAAACACAGGAGTCAGACAAGGGTGCTTTATTATCACCAATGATATTCCTAATTGTGGTGGACTGGATTATGCGTCAGACAGTGGGAAACGAGAAGACAGGGATATCCTGGACCGACGTGAAGAACCTAGAAGACCTGGATTTCGCGCGGGATGATTTATGTTTGATGTCACACAAATCGAAGACTTACAAGCGAAAACCGACAAACTGGTCGAAGAAGCAGCCGGCGAAGACAGGACTCCAGGTGAACATAGACAAGACGGAGGTTATGAAAATAACCAACCAACCAACAACAACAACAGAAAACATCCAGCGTCAATCACCATCAACGGGAGGGATTTGAAAGAGGTTACTTCATTCACTTATCTAGGGAGCATTGTCTCAACTGCAGACAGGGGAACGGACGAGGATGTCAAATCGAGCGAGAATCGGGAAGGCGAGAAACACATTCATCAGCCTGAAACCAATCTGGAAATCTTCGTCACTCAGCATCACCAACAAAATTCGGATTTTCAATACAAACGTCATGTCAGTCAGTTCTTCTATAAGAATAAGAGACTTGAAGGGCGGGTCAATAAGAATATTTCCAACAGCCTGTTTGAGACCTTTATTAACACCTGTCTTCACTCTATACTGAAGATCAGATGGTCGGAAAGAATCACCAACAAGAAACTATGGGAACAAACAAACCAATCGCCAACCAATTGCCAACCAACAAATATACAGGAGAAAGTGGAGATGGATCTGACACTCACTGAGGAGCTCGCCGCTGGGTGACATCGCGCGTCAGGCCATTGCTCGCGTGGAACCCGAAAGGGAAGCAGGCGGCGAGTGGGTTGTCAGTGAAGGGGCGACATGGAGGAGATCGTGTGAAGAGGAGTTGAAACAGTATGTACTGACATGGATGCAGATAAAAAGTACAATAGAAGACAGAAGCAAGTGGAGACGTGCAGTTGAAGCCCTATGTTCCACTAGGAACCCAAGGGAACAATAATAATAATAGGGGATCTACATATTTTAAACTCATATTTGTTACAGTGAATTGGATGAATTAAATTATATTTCTTGGTGCTTTTGGCAACCATTCTCATGACTGGTTATTATTATACGTCTCTACAGACCATCTTTGTTGACTTGGAATTTGAACTTTCTTGTCGTATGACTTTTTTATTAATTGGTAAATTTATTATAATTATTTTATTCCTGTACGTCCTCAGTGGAACATACGGCTACAAGCTAGAGCCTTAAAGTTTTAGTAGTAGTGGTGTTTATTTTTACAGGATAGGGTTGCTAGGCTCATACCCAACCTCCACTCTTTAGCAGTCTTAAAACTTTTTTAGTGAGGTAAGGGAGGAGTGCATCAGCGGAGCATCGGACCCCGGACCACCTGTGCGGTTGGCGGGCATTCTACCGCTGTGCCATCGATGCACACCAGTAAATAATGATGTGTTTGTAAACTACTTATACACCTGAGTATTGCGTTCTAGGAATTCCCTGACATTTTTGTTGCTTCCTCTATTTAAAACTCCTACATTATTCCAATCAAATTGGCCTCCGTAAGTATCTATAACTATCTATCTATATGCATCGATATGTAGATATACATGTAGATATTTATGGACACCTCTTTGACTGGGATAATGTAGAAATTTTAAATTGAGGAAACATTAAAAATGCCACATAATTTCTATAACCTGGTACTCGAGTGACCAAGCAATTAACAAACACAATAATAAAGACCACATTTAGCGGCTAATAAAACGTGAATAACATAACAAGAAAGTTCATATTTCAAGTCAATGAAAAACATCAATAGAGACATTGATCTTGAAAATAAATCTGATGCTCTCTAGTGACTGACTACAGCACAAAGGTGTCTGGAGTTCTTGTGAAAAGATGTAACCAGTGGTGTCCATCCATTCGGTAGTGAGGGTGGAGCTCCCACTGATGACAATGGGTGCTGGTCTCAATCAAGAAATTCACGAATTTGAAAAGGTTAGAATTCATGACCAATTGAATTGGATCCCAGTGGCTGAATCGTAAACGAGTTTGCCTTGTAGCCGGAAAGTCATGGGTTCGAAACCAAGTGGGCGCGTAATGCCAATGAGTCCCAAAGTAGAATGAAATAGCCGTTCAGTACTCCCTGGTTTTCAACAGTCCTTTAACTGATATCAATCCGTGGTCTAACCTGGATGATAAGTTAATGTTAATATACCTCAGTAGGAATTTATTGGGACCTTGGTCTAAATTAGGTGTATTACTAGTGATCGGCAGGTCTTCCACTTATCGTGAAGAAGAAGCCTGCGCACACATTGTATATTACCTGTTCAGGTTGTTTGCAAACTGACACAAAAAATAAGTGCGGAAAACCAAAATGTCATTAGATAAATAAACGTTTAAGAGGAAAATGGGAACAAAGAGATACATTAACGTAAACAAACATTTGGTAAATAATAATAGTGTGATAGCTTGATGTCGGAAATGGAACTTAAAACTCGATCATTTTTAAGCTAGTTTCTTATTAGTTTATAAAAGTTACGAAAGTTGATGACAAATAGAACCGTTTAAAAGTATTTCATCAAGGTACTCAAATAAGTCGTGCATTCTCAGATGACAATTAAGTTTTGTCAATACAATAAATAAAAGAAACAGATGTAAGAGAATCTGAAAATTTCAAATTGAATATCCACATAGAAAAGTAATAATAGTAATTGCTTTGAATTGATACTTGCCATTTAATTGTCGTAAGTAAATATTTAAGAAACCCATGAAAGTGGTTCTAGTAAAAGGACTGAATCACATTGCAGAGTTTGCTTCCCACCAAACATATACAGCTTCAGATTTACACGCAAAGTAACGGAAGGATAAAACAAATCTTTCAGTTCTAATTAACTTCAATATTCTATGTTGAATTGCATTCAAAAGTTTACATTCATATACTTAAATCAAAACTGATAGTATATTTTAAAAAAACAATTAGGAATCAAAGCAATTAAGGATCAGAGGAAATTCCTTCAAATGACCACTTAAATAATGACATGATGTCACGAACCAATTTACCAATAATAAAACTAATCATCATTCACTGCTTATCTCACTTCATTTCTCAAATAATCAAACAAAAAATTTGTGGTGTTAAATAATCTGAACGGACTGAAAACCATGGGGACCCATATTTCCACAAGTTCATTCATTGATCACACATCTTGTAAGCAGTCAATATTTTGCCGAGAAATCAATCATGAATACATAATTGCGAAGACATACGTGAGGAATAAACAAAGTAGGTAAGCAAGTTAGTAGGTAAGTAGGTGCGTGAGTGAGTGTGTGTGTCAGTGAGTGACTGAATCAGTGAGTTAGTGAGTGAGCAAGTGCACACATATTACATACTTTGTGACTCAGTGGAAATGTGACAACCGCCACGAATCCTCTCAACCTACAACTACCTCGCAAATAACTCGTCAATTCATTGTAGTTTCGGTTACACATAAGTCGGAAACTAGATCTCTATTCGTAAATTCCCTTCAGTCCTTTCACAGTCAAGGAGAAATCAACATGTACGTTGTCGATCAACAGCAAATATCAGAGGAGAGTCTCCCTTATGGAAGAAAATACCTCACAGTATATAAGAAATGACAATGTGTGGAGCTTTGAAGAGTAGTTGAGAAAAGTCACTACTCTACTGATTTATGCGTTTCGAATTCACCTCACATGACAGCTTCCCATGCATTGTAATTTTGTGATCGGAATACAATCTCTTGAACTGCACTCTTCACGTCCACTCATTCCCCAGATGATAATTACTCAGATTTGACAATGTCGCTTTCTTCTCTACAGTCAGTCATTCTAACTCTCTGAATATTTTCCACCTTACAGTAAACACTGAGGAGTGTAGTTTTCATTTTATCTGAAAGTAGTGTGTGAAAGAGTTGTAGACAGGAAGAAAGTGTGTCTATTTCAATGGATTGTTATCTTCTTTACTTAGTGAATAATGTTGACAGGCAATGATATAGTGAACTTTTTAATTTAAGTATTTTGTAACCTTCACCAAAATAATAAAAGTTAAATTTTTTCAACATTTATTGACTGTTAATTGTAAAAATTATGGGACCTCTTTTCTTTGAATTTAAATATTTTTTTATTTACATTCTATTACATCTCAATTTCACAATCTGTATTTCTTCAAAATAATAGCTGTTAAGTCATTAGAAGAAGTAATGGAGTCTCTTTTTCATTTGGTTGCAGTACTACTGATAAAACTACTGACCTTGTTTACACTTCGCGATGTGGACATTAAGTCAGGTGTAGTGAGATCAAATGTATCTGTTGATAAAAATTATCTGGAAAATAATTCGTAAAAAATGAGGCAATAAAACTCTATGCATCACTTGTTAGAGTTGTAAGAATTGTTGAAAAAATAACTAAGTGTATAGTAAGTGGTAGGCTGAAAATAATTTTCCATGACACTGTGGATGAAGACTCAGCAAGTCTACCTAGAATGCTAGAGGAGGGCCAATTTAAGGCATAACAGTCAAATGGTGCCAACGCTTCAGTGACCTTTAACCGATGCTAGTCGTTGTACGACGGGATTCGTCACTATTATAGAGATAATACGAACGCTGTTTATCAACTAAGAATCGAATTTCACTGAGATTCCGTTCAGACAATGAATTGATAGCGCGTAGCCGCAGATGTTATGGGGTGCTTTCATGTGTTCAGAAGCTGGTGATAGATACGCATTTAGGTGCACACAATGTAGAGAACGAATAGGTGTTCGTGCTGGTTAGTTGCACACTTATTTCATTGTTTTCTACGGACTTTCTTTGCTAGATAAAAAACTACATTTGAGTAATATACTGTTTATATGCCATTAATGAATATCTAATTTCCCAGTCAGATCAACGGCCTTGTTGTCATTTGTGCATTGGCGTTGCAGAAGTATAACATTCTGGAAAATGAATAATGTTCCATAGCTTTCAGGAGGACTTAATGTGACTGTTCATATCAATGAAACGGTCTTTATAAAGAAGAAATACAACCACGATCGCCATAGGTCTAGCAAAGTTTGGGTACTGGGTGTTTATAACTTTGATAAATAGAGGTATAGAAATCGGTTCAACTTGAAAACTGACACTCGTAATTATAACTTGGTCATATTTCTAAGTCATGTCGGAGGAAGAAACACTGTATAATGTGTTTTCATGCATTTTCTTGTAAATAAACGTCATTTTTCTGCAGAAATCACTATTTTTATGATTGTTCGACTTAGAGTCACTCGTGCGTTCGCATCTCATGGGTCGTGATACTTTAACTTTGCCCGAAAGACATCACAGAGTAAAAGAAGTGACTAAAATTTCATATATTTCGGGTGAATTATTAATTGATATATCAATAATTCAGTTGTTATTACTTGTTTAAAGGTTTGCTTAGGAAAAATCAGAAGTGTACATTTAAAGAATATGTCAAAGACATACGATATATCCAAAGATGTAAATTTACGCACTATTAATTTATTAGTGCTTTAGAAAGGGAACATCATTCATTATATGTACAAAATGCTTTTAATGTATATGCTTTGGAAAACCAACGTTTAACAAGCGAAACGAGTTCTAGCTATCAACGTTTTTCTTCTATGGTGTTCAAAAGAATTTGGTCGACTTTAAACTAACTTTTATCAGAAACCAATATTTGCAAATAAACGTATAGAGTTCGAAAAAACCAATAAAGGGAATAAGTGTGTAGGAAAACTTAAAGAAATAAAAAATTACTGACGATTCGCTTTTTCATGATTTGGCTGCAGACATTACTGCCACATAGAATGACATCGAAGACAGTCAGATTTCCTAAGTATGATAGATAACCTTCAGGAACCAGTTGTGAATCTAAGAGATCATATCTTCTAACTAGTGTTAATACATAGTATAAAATGATCACAAATTACTGTCTGTAATTTACCCTCTTCTCAGTGAATTACATGTTCAATATAAATGTTTAGAGCTAAAAACAGTTTTTAGTTTTTAATTAAAGTCTATAAGGTGTCAGTTAATAGTCAGTGATTTTTGCTATAATGGAAGCAATGCTTGTAGATTAAGACTCCTGATAAAGATAAAATTCGCCAAAGATGATGATGGTAACACACTATTGCATAACACTTCAAACTGCTGTGAAGTTGACTTATTTGGTACATTAACCCACCAGTAAAAGTAAATGTCTGCTTGGAATAACCTACATGAACCTTATCTTCAAAACTAATCGAATAAATTATTTTTAGTATTTATTACATTTTGAAAGTGAAGCTGATTTATTATTTTCATTTTATGTATACAAAAATAATAATTGTCATACCTTTATTCTGGACGTGCTTATATACGGTACAAAATCTTCAGCATGTTTTCAGCTACTTCGTATACAAAATCTGGTGGGGAGTATAATCTAGGGTATGCCATTCGATGGAATTTTGTTCGGTCTGAAAAATACCCCTGAACCAGACGTATTTTTTCCTTTAAAACAGTCACTGGAAAACGTACGTGAGTACAGATTATTCTACAAGGATGTTAACAAATTGCTAAAACGAAGTATAGTTTAGTGAATTTTACTCATTATGCTCTGTGGAAAATTTAATAGGCTAGTAATTTAATCAGGTTACCTAGAAAAAGCGGTTTTTGCTAATTCTTCTTACAGCAATCATTATTCAGAAGTTCAAATGGATAAATTGTAGTTCTTCAGTTGCTTTTATAAAAGTGAAAGTAAAATTGTGATGAAGTGACACATTACATCATTAAATCTACCTACAAACCTTAAAAAGAAAATATAATTTTGAATGAATAGGCTTTTCAACTTTTAATTAACGCACACAGAATGTGTTACAAGCTGTTTGCAAAAAGTGCAAGAGTAATTATTTTTATTCAAATACAATAATACATATTTTTTAAAAATTTATTGTAGTAACTTTTCATTTAAGTAAAAGTTGAAGGTAATTATTAGTATAACAATGAATGCGTAGTGCAGACAACTGGTAAATATGAGCTTTTGACCCCAACTACATCAATTTATGTGTTTCCAGAAGCAGAGACGCTGTGTGTAGAGGAAGAATATTTGTCAGTTGGTTTATCAGAGAATTCTCTTAATTGGCTGTCAAATGCTCACAATTACATTTGGTCAGTAATGTTTTAAGGTATCTCTGAAGTTTTTTTTAGCAATACTGTAGAGGTTGTTAATACAGTCCCATCTAGTTTTGTCTGTGTAGAGTGGAAAAATTTCTTTCCATTTCAATGTTTTGAAGTCTGGATTTTAATTATTTCTTGTTATTTCTATTCTGATAACTCTATTCTATATATTTAAGATTACTAATATTATCACTAAGTTTTAATTATATAAGTAAACTATCAGTTGATTCTTATCATTCATGCACTAGTTTAACCCATTATTTTTGTCTCGAAGTAGATATTTTAGTATCTTAACCTTACGAATTCATATAAAGGCCCATATTTGTGGTGTATTCAGTTGGGGAGTCCTATTGAAACTTATTTTTGTATCAGATACCCTTTTTCCCCAAAACTGATGTTTTTTGAATTTATCAAGTAAAAGAAATATTTTCAGTATCTTTATGGGTTTGGGAAACTGGCATTTAGTCTGTATATAGTGTTAAAATAATAACTTCCACAAAATCGATTTACGAATACCTCACATTCTCAAATCGTCATCACGCTACACCAATAAAATTAAACTCAGCCACTTCTTAAATGAAATAATTGTAAAAAGTCCTAACCATACAATGTTTTCCAAGGCCAAAGGACTAAGGTTTGCAGTATAAAATGTATACATGTTGTTTTATGCCTTCTCTACAGCTATAGACTACCTAAAATATATATACCATAGTAATGAAATAAGATCATGCATCTTTTATTTTATTCAGTACAATGTCTGTATGAAAGTCACAGTTAAAAGAAACGAGCAATGAATGCATTGTGGTGGTGCAGTCAGCCATAGGTAAAGCTAGAATGTAGTCGTCATAAATACAGAAGATTGGCCCAAAATCAAAGCCCTGATCAATTTGAAAAATGCAAAAGAAAAATATTACGAAATAACTCACAAGGCAGAATGCAGAAGTGGTTTGAAATCAGTTGAGTTCAGATAGTTGGGTCAAAAAGTATTTTTTGTAAGGCTTTATCGGTGAGACTTTCTGAAATGGCTTTCAACCGATGTAATACAAAGTGATAAGAGGAGGAACG
This sequence comes from Trichobilharzia regenti, assembly GCA_944472135.2. Classification (NCBI taxonomy): domain Eukaryota; kingdom Metazoa; phylum Platyhelminthes; class Trematoda; order Strigeidida; family Schistosomatidae; genus Trichobilharzia; species Trichobilharzia regenti. The sequence goes on along the minus strand of OX235270.1, from coordinate 86,474,257 downwards.
GAAGTCCAGATTGCATCATAATTCGTACTAGAAGCGTGAAGAAAAGCCGCTGGCAGTTAGTAAGTTAGTTAGCTTCAGTAGTTATTTTAGTGAACCTTAAGACGCCGTCTCTGTATTACCTCCCTACCTACACATGTAGTTGTTTAGTCAATAAATGTGCAGTTAAAAATCATATGAAACGTTCACAGTCTCCATAATCTTGTTTGTCAACTCACGATCTAATACTCTTCATGATTCTTTTTGACTTGACTAAATTATCCTCTTTGTATGATTACCTTTAACTCAATATTTTCATGTGTAATATTTATGTGCGTGTACCTTTTCCTTTATTGCAACCTTTTGATAACAGACGACAAGACGACATTCCTGTGGCTTTTAAAGGTATTTATTGGATTTTATCTGACCCTTCACATGCCCTGCAAGTTCACCGTTTTACACACAGTAGAAGCAGTCTGATTTCATTTGAATAAGTTAAAGCGAAAGTATTGTAGGATTTATCTTTGCCATGGCTGTCTACGTAATATATGCTTAATAATACAGGTAATATTCTCTAATATCCTTCTGACTGCCTACTGACATTGTCATTACTATTATATAAATGCTGTTACTACCTAAATTAATTCGATTGAACCACTCTACTTAACTGTTATTATCATACAGACATTTTACCAACATCGACAAGCTAAGTGTCTGATTTCCTTATCTCAGAATTACTTTTTGATTTTCGTTAATATTCACACCTTTCCAGTTACCTTTTTCTTCCTATTGACTAACAGTCTGATTGGTATACGTTTGAAGTATTACTTCAAAAAAAGTTATACATCGGTGATGAATCATTGTTTTGGAACTAATTCAAACGGAATAGGAAGGAATATATACATATATATGCATATCTTCGCCCAGTTCGTTGTTTTGTAAGTACCTAAATAAAAACTTCGGACCAAATGAATATAAAAATCATCTTAATTGTCAAAATTATTTAACTTTCATCCAGCTGAGTTGAAAGTGATCATTATTCACTTATGATGTTCTCATAGTAATACAGTGTATGAAATCACAACGGTCATTAATTTTTTGCTGATCATAATCATTTCTTCATAAACTTGGGAAGAGTAGACTACAAAATCATCCTTTTCTTTGGTTTTAAAATCGTCTTTGATTACAATTAGGTGAAATGTACGAAACACATAATAGTTCCCACAATAAAATTTAATGTCACCTCACATCAGGTTTTTGAAGTTTAACTAAAAGTTTTAAAGCAGTGAGAGGATAAAGTATTGTTTCATAAATACATTATTGAATTACATTTCACTTAATTCGGTGGATGGTGACTAAGAGAGGTATTCAGGACACGCAATTTGTCCTGCTTGGGACTCGTCATCTGATGTACCTGCATTCATCAGTGAGTGATAGTGTTCCCAACAGGAGTCGAACCAAGTAGCCATCGTTTCAAACACTAGAACATTATCCGCTAGACCAGTTGGGCCACGAAAGCTATCTTCGATGCAATAAGTGTTAGTTATTATTTATTTTTAATTCATTTTTCATCCTCATCTAACTATATTTAATATATAAGAATCTTTTTGACTACATTTATTTCAAACAATATAAATATACTTTTTGTTTTCAAAAACAGAGATATATTATGGTCACTTTCAGTGTTGAATAACACTTTTTCAATGGTGGAATCTTCAAAACTCATTCGTTAGTTTCCCCTGTAAACTGAAGTGTCAAAGTATAATCCTTTTAAAGCTAGTTAGCTAAATCTAGCATTAACAAAGAAAATATGTTCTTAGTATTTTTACAACGCAAGATTTGTTTGGAATTCTTAGTTTTACGGAAGTTTTCATTAAAAGGTGAAAACTTTGAGCAGTAATTTTTGTAAATCGACATCGTAGATCTAGATGTACAAAGGCGTATGTATGTTCTTCGTGATCAGTCTTTCCCGACTAGTCTTGGTTTGGCAAATTGACTGCACATACAGTTCTTATGTTTATTAGAATGTAGTCATGTTGTTAGAAAATGTAAATGTTGTTTATATTTTCAGTTTTCATATCCAGCCGTCATACAGTGTAGTCATGTTGTATACATTTGTTGGTAATTGAACACCCATTTGTTTGTATTTTTTCTTCCAGTAATAAAAAACACTTTTCTAGTTCTAAGCCCAAAAATAGAGTGTAGGCAAGGTTAGTTTTTGATAATCGTGTATACCCAGCATTAAATGGGCAGCAGTCAGTCCTTTGTGAGTTATGAATAAAACAACACTATTGAATTGTGATCATTTACACTTTTGACGCAATAAAGCAACGAAAGGCATGTGTTTATCATGCCAACAGATATCACCTATTTATAAATATCCATTGTGTACACGTCATTTCGCAAAGCCTATCTGACAGTTTCAAAAAACAGACAAAATTATGACAGGCTTTTTCTTGTAAAAATGCTTTATTACAATAAGATTCATTCACTGGAACGATACAGCTATATTCATCGCAATTTTACAGCCCCGTTTCAGAGAGATTTGGGAAGAAATGCTGAAATAACTCTAAAAAAGGATGCCCACTAACCAAAACACTGTGGAATTCTACTGAGTTCCACTCGATAATACACCATCACCAATTAAAATGACGCATTATCATTCCATTTGAATACTGTACAAAATGGCTCTGGAATTTATATCCATTCTTCGTCTATCTTCTAACATACTACATGGTTTTTCACACCGTGAATATTTTAAAAACTTCAGTATGGAAAATTAGACACAATAAAAACACAAATTATTATTTCCTTTGGGTTCCGGGTGGAACATAGGGCTTCAACAACACATTTTTATTTTTTCCTATGTTGTGCTGTCTTCCTCAGCTAGGACTACAATTGCCCATAATCTCTCATCTCCTCTTCGCACGATCTTCTCCACGTCGCCCTCTCAATTACGACTCACTCATAGCTTCCCATATAGAATTCCACTCGAGTGATGGCCTACGTTGCGCGCTATGTCATTTGATGGCCTTCTCAACGTATGCCCAATCCATCTCCATTTCCTCCTGCATATTTGTTGCGCGGTCGCTCCTTAATTGGTTTGTTCTCAGCCAGAGTTTCTTGATATTAATTCTTTCTGGCCATTCGATCTTCAAGATGGAGCTAGCAAAGGTATCTGTTGATAAAAGTCTGAAACCTGTTGTAAATCTTCTTCGCGACAAGCAGTGCAGGTTTATTGTTGTTTATGCTGAGGCGGAGCGAAGCAGAAGATTTCGAAACTGGTTTCAGGTTGATGAAGGAGTATCTCGCATTTTCACTTCTGACTTTGACATCTTCTTTCGTTCCCCCTGTGATCGTAACCAATTAAACCAAGTAACCAATATAGAATCTTTCCCGTTGATGATGACTGGTGCTGATTGTTGTTCCTGCTCTCCATTGATTGTCTTCATCACCTCCGTCTTCTCTATGTTCACCTGCAGTGCTGTCTCCTCTGACTGCTGCTTCGGCCAGTTTGTTGTTTCGCTCCTGTAACTCTTCGAGTTTGCTTGACATTAAAGCCAAGTCATCCACGAAATCCAAATCTTTCAGTGTCTTTTTATCGGTCAAATGTACCCCCTGTCTTCTAACTCCACACTGATGGTGTCACATAATCCAGTCAGTCCACCACAATTAGAAATATAATCGTTGGTGGTAATAGTCAGCCAGCTTGTCTGAATCCTGGACGCATTTCGAACGCCTAGCTGAGTTTTCCGTTGTGGATCACCCGATACGTGCCACTGTCATTTAGCTTCTGAATCAGGTTGATGGAGAATTGAGAACTGTACGCCATAGTGTTGAAGCAGTTTCTGAATTACTTCTCAGTCGGCGCTGTATGTAGAAGACCTTTCCGAAGTCGATGAAGTTGAGGTAGAGAGAGGTTTGACTGCCTTCCTATGCACAGCCTGTCGATAACGATGCGTAGAGTGGAAATTTGGTCAGCACATAGTTTGTCTTTCGTGAATCCAGCTTGTTTCAGTGGGCGGCGGATTTCTGTATCCAATACATCCTTCATTCTATCCAGGATGATAAGACTTAATATTTTAGTTGGCGTGAACAACAGAATTATTCGACACCGGTTCTCACAAAGGCTTGACTAGGTCGCCCTTCTTTGGTAGCCTGACAAGGTAGCAGCCTTTCTTCCAATCCGTAGGTACCTTTCCTTCTCTCCAAACCTTTTGCAATAATGGTGTGGGCACATCTGCAACAGTCTCTGGGTCCTTCTTCAGTTCTTCGAGAGGAATTCCGTCTGGTCCTACTGCCCTCCAAGCTGGCCTTAAGTAGCTTGATCACACTCAAGATTTCCTCTTTCGTTGGGGATTAGTGTCCACTAGCAGACCGTTGTCTGCGTGCCACTGGCGGTGGTATTCCTGGGCGAGGTGCAGGTGATAGTCGATTCAAGAGTCCTTTAAAGTGATAAACCCAATGTTTTTTGTCTCCTCTTCCTGATAATCAGGTTTCCCCGAACTTCCTTTATTCGTTTCATCAGCCGGGTTGATCTCTTTCCGCAAAGACACCTAATTATGTGATATAAAGTCCTGAGGTCTGTTTTGCCTGCGGCCTGCCTGTCAGTCAGTGTGTCGTACAATTATCTTTTGTCTTTCCTTGCACTCTTCTTCACTTATTTATTCAGTGCAGTGTACACTGAACTCAGCTTCTCCTTCTGTTGTGCACCTTTTCGTTGAGTCACCTTCTCTTTCACCATCATTTTCTCTTATATTAGCTTTCTGGTATTCGTCGAGAGCCATTCTTTGTTGTGTCTCTTCTTTATCCGTATGAGATTTGTTCACGCTTCCATGAACATCACCTTCAGAAATTTCCAGTGTTATTCCACGCAGGTTTCACAAATACTTAGTTTAAGCTGATTCGGATAAATTTATGTACTACATCCTATTTTTTCTGATGTTCCGAGGGATACACTATCCAAGACTGAGGCTTACTGACTTTTCTATTTTTGAATAATGCACTACTGATGAGCTGGGACAAAACTTCTTCTGGCCTAAAATTAGCAAACTGACTAATTAAGTGAAATGAAAATATTTCAAAATCAGCTAGCTAATTTTTTTCATAAAACGGATGTAGAAGTAATGAAAATGACTGAAAGCACATCTTCACTATATGCAAAAATTGTATGATCAGGACAGCAAAAATCTTCACCTAAAGCTCTGACTTTTAGTGACATATCTGAATGAAGCAAACATTTGACTTAAATGAAAAACAATGAAAGGCAATAAAAATGAGTAAATCTTTTACCCAATATGTCACAAAAATCCTATAAGACTTAATGGCAGTCAAAACAGTCTCCATATTTTTAAATTGAAAAAGATTTTACAGTAAATAGGAAATATATATCTGAGACAGAAATTTGTAATATTTTCAAACTCATGTCAATCACTTAGTCACATCACAACCTCTCGCTGTTTATTATGCAATCCAGAGTCAGAGAGTGGCAGTAATTTCAGTGTCGAATATGCTACTGTTGGAGAACAAGGGTGCATAGGTCTTAAAAAACACTCACCTGCATAACGATATAAGTCAGAAACAGTTAACTAGAATTTTAGACTGTTAATCAACCACTCTATTGTATTTCACAGCAGTCTGATGTACGTGCATTTCGTTTGACTTACTGGATTATCAAATACAACAAATATAAGATTTGGATTGAAAAATCCTGATCAATAACTATTTGACCATATGTTCTTTGAAGAGCACCGGTTTCTTCTGACTTAATATATTTTAGCATTTTATTTTGTGAAATCCACTTGCTAATACAGTTGACATTATCCCGCTATTTAAATCATACTTATCAAAGACTTATTACACCTGTTACAATGATTCATGAAACATTTCAAATTCCTATCTTTTAAGGAAGAGTATTTTCACAGGCTAAACTACCTGGAATTACCACAAATGCGATTCAGTCAACTCGGTTTCAGTCAATACATCCTAACTGAACATGCGGCATATCAGAAAATAAACTCACTGTCTCCATCGTAAAATCAGAAATAGGGATTCTCATTTTAGAAGAAGTCTTACAAATGATGGTATTTGAAAGTAACAAACAACCGTAATGCCTTCATTACAGTGAGGGTGCAAAACTTATTGCCAAAGTAAGAATTATCTTCGCACCATTTAATACAGCAGAATTACCAAACTACTTCAATAAAAAGTTCACTATATCATTGCCTGTCAACATTATTCACTAAGTAAAGAAGATAACAATCCATTGAAATAGACACACTTTCTTCCTGTCTACAACTCTTTTACACACTACTTTCAGATAAAATGAAAACTACACTCCTCAGTGTTTACTGTAAGGCGGAAAATATTCAGAGAGTTAGAATGACTGACTGTAGAGAAGAAAGCGACATTGTCAAATCTGAGTAATTATCATCTGGGGAATGAGTGGACGTGAAGAGTGCAGTTCAAGAGATTGTATTCCGATCACAAAATTACAATGCATGGGAAGCTGTCATGTGAGGTGAATTCGAAACGCATAAATCAGTAGAGTAGTGACTTTTCTCAACTACTCTTCAAAGCTCCACACATTGTCATTTCTTATATACTGTGAGGTATTTTCTTCCATAAGGGAGACTCTCCTCTGATATTTGCTGTTGATCGACAACGTACATGTTGATTTCTCCTTGACTGTGAAAGGACTGAAGGGAATTTACGAATAGAGATCTAGTTTCCGACTTATGTGTAACCGAAACTACAATGAATTGACGAGTTATTTGCGAGGTAGTTGTAGGTTGAGAGGATTCGTGGCGGTTGTCACATTTCCACTGAGTCACAAAGTATGTAATATGTGTGCACTTGCTCACTCACTAACTCACTGATTCAGTCACTCACTGACACACACACTCACTCACGCACCTACTTACCTACTAACTTGCTTACCTACTTTGTTTATTCCTCACGTATGTCTTCGCAATTATGTATTCACGATTGATTTCTCGGCAAAATATTGACTGCTTACAAGATGTGTGATCAATGAATGAACTTGTGGAAATATGGGTCCCCATGGTTTTCAGTACGTTCAGATTATTTAACACCACAAATGTTTTGGGCCGACCACGCAGTTGGTCCGCTGTTCGACCTCCTTTCGACGCACTCCTCTCCTACTTCTCTATGCTAGTAGTAACAGTGGTAAAAAAGGAAGGTTGTGTATGAGGCTAGCTACCCCATCCCATAAAAATAATCAACACTGCTACTGAAACTTCAAGCCTCTAGCTTGACTCCCTATATTCCACTGTGAACATAAAGGAGTAAGAAAATTTGAAAAGCACAAATATTTTGGTTGATTATACGAGAGATGAAATAGATAAGGAGGTTAACGAAGATTAGTTTTATTATTGGTAAATTGGTTCGTGATATCATGTCATTAAGTGGTCAACTGAATGTCTGTTTATTCATTACTTGTTTCATGCCTTAATATTGGAAATGAAAAAACGTATATAATCCGTAGTAACTTGACATTCATAGGAAATAAATTTTAAAATAACTCAACTCAATAAATAATAAATCTGAAAAATAATTGGTATCATATCTTACGAAAAAAAATTCCTCTACTAACATATTTTGTATACCATTATTATTTTTGTTGAAATATGTGGCGCTAGTGAACGCCTACATTATTGCATAATTTATTTCTCTTGAGAAAATATATGTATATATATAAATCTGTGGGAAATACTTATCGAAAGTATGTGAAAACAATCTAGTATAGTGCTATGTTTTCTTTAAAGTATCTGATTGAGGACACAGAGATTTCACATAAATTTTTGAAAGAAACCTTTTAGAAAACGACAGAACGGATCGGAAATATCGGTGAATTATTATCCAGATAGGTTAAAATGATTATTTTTATATATTAAGGTCTTTTAGTAGAGGTGAATGAAGGTTGAATGCATAAAAGAATAAAAAACTCTACACTTAGATTACGAACTGAAAGATTGCGGTGATTTATATATATATATATATATATATATATATATATATATGGGTGCATAACTACATCAGGTCTGAATGAACAAGGACCTTGTAACCGGAAGGTCCTGGGTTCGAACCCCGGTGGGTGCGTACTGCTGAAGAGTCCCAAACTACGACGAAACAGCTGTCCAGTACTCCTAGGTTTTCTAATGGTTCTCTAACTAGTGTCAGCTCATGATGAAATCCTGAAAACTTTGTTTTTTCTGTTCATTCCGCAGTCAGTAATGTTCTCTAAGGAATAAATGAAGTAAATTAGAATTATAAGTTAGTGGACATGACTATGTAACGATAAAATAGCCTGTATTCAGTACTTAGTCCTCGAAGCATGTGCAAAATGGTACCTCTATTGAGCTTTTGATTAACGCAGTAACAGAGAAATCAACATTTGTTTATTGATAGGTCCAAAATTGAGATTTTGTGCTCTGAATGTACAACAGTAATCTATCTTCGATTCTATGGAAGGCAGGCTGTCAATTTTGGATATTTTTTTCTAGATCCCTAAGCATTACTGACTGTATAACAATTTTTGTGATGACTCTTATAGGTAGGTAGAACCAATCGAAACGCCTCTTAGTGCCCAGCAGCTGAGCAGCCAATCTGCTTGTTTCAGCTCTAGCTCAACTAAGAAGTGTGCAGTTTTCAAATAACTGATTGCTTTGTAAGGAAACAATTTGTGTAAGAAATTTCGGATGAAAAATATTTCACGCTTGTTTCGCAGTTACCTAAATGGTGTCCAAAGATAAAGTATTGAACTTAATTGACTGTAAGTTAACCTGTTATTTATTCTCTCCCCTTACTGGAATACTGATCTGTGTTATTGGTCTTTGTACAAAGTATTTCAAAAATTTAATTCCATATGTCTGTCAATGCAGTTAGTATCGGGTTGTTAAAATGATCCGTGACTTACCACGTCAAGACCGATGACTCAGTCTTAACAAACTTTTCACTCAAAATTATTTACAGACTGTTTCAATATCTAGCATATCATTCATCGTATTCTGAAAACTGTAGTCCAAATATTTTGATCTTTCTACTCTGTCTGTTACCTTTTGACCAGTATTTACTATTCATGGCATGTTCATATATACATATATATGTGTATGTGATGAGGATAATGCTCTGATACCTTTGCATGTTTCCAAACCCTAACAAAAGTATTCCAACACTGCAGATTTTTCTGTCTAACTGAAAATCTGTGTGGTGTTACAAATTCAACCTTGTTACTCCTTAAAAGGGTTTCTTTATTTAACTAGTTGTTCTTCCTATGAAGGTTGTAATTAACTGATCGTTTATACTGAAAGTTTAGCAGACCTCGCGACAAAAATATAATTGTTCGAGAGGAAATGAATATCACTGCAAATCTTAAGATGAGTTCTTTTCATCGAGGATGCAGAAATACTGATTTTGAACTTTTTCCTCTCGAAGTTAGGGAAATGCCCACTGAAATGATTAATGAATGGGAATTTACTTCTGGTGTCTAAATAACACATTTTTAATTACCATATATGAGAATGAAGAGATGGAAATCCTTGACAAGTTCAGTGATGTACTTCTAACAACAAACTTCACAATCAAGAAGGAAAGGAATGATAGCATTTCATTTTGACCGCGAAAAAAAATGATACATTCAGAAGGAGTACGTATATAACACCTACTACGACAAATCGGTGTACTCATTTTTCTTAGTTTTGCACCTTTGAAATATAAGCACAACTTAATAAAGCATATGGTTCGCAGAGCCAGATTAATCTGCTCTAATGACCGTCTAATTGACAACTTTGTGATTATCAGCGAATCACTTAATAGAAATAGCTATACTGATAGGGTTATTGATAAAAATGTGAGTTTAATGCCAATGTGACAGCAAAACTAAAGAAGCCCTTGTTCATAAAACTACATTTTCCTGGTGGTAAAATTAATGAACTAAAAACAGAGTCTAAAGGATGCGTTAAAAAGCCACTCACTGCAACTGAAGTATGCTGTCTCTTCACAGCCGCTCCAGTTCCATATTCGAAAAATAAGGATAAACTACGTAATTTCGCCTTCCCCATGTGTATCTACTAGTTTGATTGATCGTGTGGAGGTACTTACATCAGGCATACAACCAGACAAGTTCACCGTCAGATATTAGAACATTATCATACGTGTTTAAGCAAGGGACAAACAAGATCTTTTCGTAACCATGTTATAGTACACCTCGTAGACGGTAAACATAAAGTTGATATTAAGAAAACTTTAAGACTTACTTGCCACATTTTGATCAATATTAATTTCACTTTATGAGTCCGTCTTCTACATACATCCTAGGCGATCGAATCCACCTCGAAAAACCAGCCCTGTGTGTTCAGAAGAATTTCGTGCACTCCCTTTCATTACTTCGGCCAAAATTGCATGAACTTGAAACGAATTACAGTTTTCGCTTTTCCTACGTATGCAATCCGCTTGTTTAACTTTCGTAGTCATTAATTTTCTTCTTTAATTATCAACCCATTTCGAAATATTGATACTGGCTCCTTATTGGAAAAAATTTATCATCACTAGATTGGTAAATTTTTTGGATTGCAATAAAAATGCGATATATATTATAGTGTAGCCATGGATGAGGATCTAATTTAAAGTATTTTTCTTTCAGTCCTTTTGTCCTCTGAATTGAATGTTTGTGTTGAATGTACGTATTTACGACATTATCTGGTTACTTCAATATCTTCCATCCTATTTTATTGTTGGAGTATTGAAAAAGGTGAAATTATTCGGCCGTGTAACTGAGCTTGGGTGTGATACGTCCGAGACCAAACATATCTGGCTGCACACTACTAAACAGTTTCCATCATCATCCTTAGCTACATATTTTTTCCACGCTTTCAAACATTCATCATGTAAGCTCTCAGTTTCAACAGTGATTTCAGTTTTTTATGTCATACGGGCATTTCACAAGGAAGTGTGTACTGTTAGGTTTGTCTAATCTGATATGAAAACTAATACAGTCTAACAACCAAGCTAGTATCTTTATTCTATGCCACGAAAATTCTCTGCGTCTGAATTATGGATCAAAAGGGCCTTATGGACGTTATTAGTTGTTTCTTGTTGTGAAATTTATTTGATGAAATAATTTAAGTATCGTCGTGGATAAAATGCCCTCGTTTTATTCGGTAACAAGTCTACAGATGCGGTTAGCTTGAATCACAGAAATTATCCAAAATGTAAGAAGTGATGTCTAAAAGATCACTTGATAAAGTTAGAAATTTTCATAGGAAATTATACACGTTAAGAACAATGAAAGGTTTATAATAGTAGGGTATGATCATCAATGACATCTTTACGAAAAAAATATTTGATTTGTAAGGTGAATTAGATATCAGACAGTAATATTAAACGTTTAATTTTAGTAATTATTTGGATCTTACATTTCAATCAGTCAAACAATGAAACGATTTGTATATTTTTGTATTTTCATTTAACGCCTAATTAACCACTGCACTCCTCCACATTTAACAGAAACAGAATATGAATATTAAGGAGTTTAAATGAGTTAAAAAATTAACACAAACTTGGGCAGTTAGATTCACCTTTCAGTTTCTAAGCGTCTTAATCTTTGATTTTCCCCAAAGTCATAAATTAATTACTGAATGGTAAAAAAACTTAAATTTTTTTCAGGAAGAAAAACGGAAGTCTCTTGGCCCATGAAGTAATCCTTAGATGTTGTTATGGGTAACCAATGATGACAAACGAATCGCTTTCAAGCTATGAGAAACAACTAATAATTTATCTGAGAGGAAATTTGATCAATTTGAATCCTTTTTTAATTTATTACACGATAACCAAGGCAAAGGGGAATGATCTGTTTATTTGCCACGGATAAAAACTTAAGCCACACTATCTTTTGAATAGTTTGGGATGTTTACAATACACCAAAAAGCAATTTCGGTGAAATTTAATTGTTATTTACATAGTCAGAAACAAGATTTCTGGGACATTTATCGTGTACTCCACTTATAATATTACGAATCTGCAAATAAAGGTTAACTATTAAATGCAGTGATTCTCTTACACTTCCTACGTAAACTGAAGAAAATATAATCAGTAAATTAGTGAAAATGAAGAATAAAACTTAGGCACTGTGTATAATTCCATTATTGGTCAAATTTATTTTGATAAGTCACACGGTATTATAGAGTAATATTTACTGATGACGCTTCGAACACAGTTTAATGCTCATAATCATTTCATACCTTGATTTGATTATGAGCAGTAAACTGTGAGACTTTATCAAAATAAAATTTTGTCCATAATGGAATAATGAGAATGAAATAAAAAAAAGAACTTGGAAATGTGTATGTAACACGGACTGGTATAAAATCTGATGAATATCTCAGGTTGCATCACACAAGTCAATGCTAAAGTGTTTTATTATTGCCTTTACATGTATCGTCGATAAAACATGTTAAAGTACTTGCGACATCAGCAAACACAGGGAAAGATTATTACATCCATCAAATAATTGTAGGTACTAATTGCGAGCCTCTTTGGATAACCTTACTGTTTACTTGATTGAGAATGACGGGAACTGAAATGAAAATATTGACAGCCACGCAGTTTGAATCAGAGGCCTTCCAATCACCTATTTTGCTTTTTACCAACTGAGTCATCAGGTCAAATTATTAACCGTATTGATTTTGTTGAAATGATGACCTGGAGTAAATTTGCCAAATAATCTAACTTCCTTGCAGCTATTACTGAGATTTCTTCATCGGATTTGATGAAGAGTATACCAGCGCCATAGAAGCTTGTAATTTCGATTATGTTACTTTTTTATCTAGTTCCCGTTTTTCTACAAACCTCTTCAGTAGCATCTCTTTCTGGCGAATTCATTGATACTCTTATTTGGGAGTTTTGACTGATTTTTGATTACGCTGAAGTACTTTTTTTGTAGTGCTTTTGGAAATCAGCTAACCTCATTTTACTGTATTCTTCTAGTGCAACTCCATAATTCATGCTATTTACTTTCCTCACTACCCCATATTTCCAGTGCTATATAACTTTTAGGATGCTAATCACTTCTTTTGAATTACCTCAGATAAATGGGATCGTTATTGCAGAGAGTATTCTAGAAGAAATCTAACCATATACAGCAGTAGATATTTAATCAGTTTGCAGTTGTCTTTGTTATCTTAATCACACAGTTAAATACTATATATGGAAGTATCATTCCAGTTCTTTCTCATCTACTTATTTTTATTACAAGCTTAGGCTTTGAAGTTTTAGCAGCACTGATGCCTCTAAGGCAGTGAGTATAATAGCCTCACGCTCAACCTTCATTCTTTATCACGCCTACAACCAGCTACGGGAGGTGAAGGTGGGTGCCGGCTGTGAGTTGAAACCGGGACCACGTGCATGACTGGCAAGCATTCCACCGCTGAACCACCGATGATCCTAATATATATATTTACATATAAAAGTAAAAATAAAATTTGAATGATCTCTTGGCTGGTAGTCAAATGACATAGCTCAGCCCAACTAGTTTCACAAAGGTCACTGGTTCAGATCTTTGCACGGCTCAAGTTCTCATCCCCCTTTCAATTAGTATTCATTATTTAAACTTAAGATAGGCTCATTTTATGTTTAAAAACCGACAATTGCATATTATGTAAGTTTAATTCAGAGTATTGATTGCTGGATGTTTTCAGAACAGATCATTACTCACAATCAGGTCAATGCATTCAAACAACCTCATAACCTGCTCTTTATACTCCTGTTCGTTGTTGCTTTTCATTTCAATTTTTCAGTGTGTCCAACATATGTGTTGAGTCATTTCGATTCCACTGCTTTGGTGTTGACTCGATGAACAAAGCTTTAGTGATTAATCTCTCTTTCCACCTACCTACAATTAATACATTTAGCCTGTCCCACCCTATTGTGTAACTACATGCAAGGGAATGCATTTCTGTGTCCGGCTGTTTTCTGCATTATTTAACTTGACAATTTTTCACTTTAGCTCTAGCTAAAGTCCTATTTCGATGAATCAGCTGAACCAGATCCAGTATTTTGACCTTTTTAGTTAACATCATAGTCCTCGCATGTTATTTGGCATATTATATTATTCCTTTTTTGCAGTTCATTCCCTTGCATGTAGTTACACAATAGGGTGGGACAGGCTAAATGTATTAATTGTAGGTAGGTGGAAAGAGAGATTAATCACTAAAGCTTTGTTCATCGAGTCAACACCAAAGCAGTGGAATCGAAATGACTCAACACATATGTTGGACACACTGAAAAATTGAAATGAAAAGCAACAACGAACAGGAGTATAAAGAGCAGGTTATGAGGTTGTTTGAATACATTGACCTGATTGTGAGTAGTGATCTGTTCTGAAAACATTATCCAGCAATCAATACTCTATGACTGTGTGTTTTAAAGGAAATTACCTTATACATAGTTACATTCTATGATGTCCTACACTTACAGTAAAAATCCAGTTATTTTGCTGAATTTAAGCATAAGTGAAGTCAAAACTGAATGATAGTAACAAAGTAATTTGCAAGTGATATGACTAGATACGGATTTTTTTCATTCATCAACTTACAGTGACGATAACAAAAGCTTATAAGCGCTTAACCAATAAAATAGATATTCCCTTTACAACATTACCTAGATTATTATCACTGATATTTATGACCGAAGTACACTGTAGCTGCAGGAATATACTGATGATTACGTATATACTTTATATTGCCTCATGCGTTTATGAAGATTCATATTATATTCCTTAACAATACAATATTAGCATTTAAGGTTAGTGTCCACTATTGACTGACGCAAGTATACTGAAACCAGCCTTAGTGGTTAATATGGCTGGTCTGTTGACGAAGTAGTAGTTTTGTTGCTTTGTAGAAGAGATCATCATTAGTACGCCGGGTCAGCTTCTACCCAGCAAGCCCAGTCACTTGACTTCTGCCTAACTACTTGAGAGAAATAGTAATATATATGCACAGCAAAACTCACTTGAAAAATACACATCTCGGAGTGGAGACCTTACGTACGGGACCTGATGCGTACTATAAATCATAATTAACACAGTGCCCTCGTGACTTGAGCGCCAAGTGACTAAGAATGCTGTCCGGTAATTGAACTATTTCTGTTTTGTTACCTGTTGAATAAGGGGTTTCTGAAAACTGATATCCGACAATAGTATATGCCATCCATGCTCTCCTCTTGCCTCGATGTTATTAACTGTGTGAAGAAGACAGCATACTGTTATCTGGATATCTTAGGTTCGCATATAAAACAGTAGTGGGCGCTTACCTGGAATTGTCTAGTTGTCAAATGGATTTATTCAACATATTCATTATTAAAATTATTTTGAATTTATTCATATTATTTCGCAGTACAGTAAACTTTTTTCTTAAGTATAAATTTCTCAGTACAGTCCGTCAAAAGTGTGAATCAATGAAACCATAAAGTATGAAAACATCTGAAGCTGTAACTTTTCTGCGTTGCGATTTGCTTGAATCATTGGGTTAAATAAATTTTCCCTTCATTGAAATACATCATACCTAATCTAGTTCATATTGTTTCAATCATCCAATTACGTCTATGAATCGTACATTATCAAATAAGTTTCTACCCACCATTATCAATGCAACAAGGAAATGGAGGATGAATATTATGGAGTACTGTAGCATGCCTCCCATATAACAACACTGCTTTTGATGACATTTTATCAGTTATAATATTATTCAGAGACAAGCTACAAGGATTAAATACCTTGCAAGGAAATACTCCGAAAAGTTCGTTTTACGTATAAACACAGCTTTCAAAATGAAGCTATTAATATTATCAGTGCAAAATAGTCCAATGGGACACGTAAACATAACTAGTTGTGCATCACTGACACATTGAAAATTCTACGTTTTGTACGGTGAAACAACGAGTATCAAAACAACATGGAACATTCTTTAAAATGTATCAATTAAATATAACATATATTTACAAACTATGAAGCGTAGACGAAATATTATCAGCATTTTGTTGTTTTCATCTGACTGAATAACGTTCATTTTATGATGGAACTGATTAGCCCAACTAATATTTAAACTAGCCGTATTTTGGAATTTTAAATGTCTTTTTTTACAGTAAATTCAATAAGTGGCGTCAATTCACTGATATGGAGAAAACACGATGTCACTTGTTCTTTCGTAAAAGAGAATCATTGGAGTGAAATAACACATTAACAGAAATCTATTGATAACTGTTTAAAATCGTTTACACGAACTGAGACTTGACCGTTAGCTTTGAGTGTATAGAAATTTTTAAGATTGATTAACTGCCTAAGTATTTTTGATTCACGAACACACGTCAGATGAATCACTTGAATGTTTTCGTCTATGAATGAGAAGTAAACACAAATGGTCGTTATCAAACTAGTCAAGACTGTTTTAAAAATAACGACAAAAATTGTATACATAAATCTTAATCAAAGACAACTTATTGTATTTATTCACAGATTATGTGAACACCCAATTTCAAAACTCAGTAAATGCAGATAACATCTTCTCTGCATAAATGACAGAAATGCTTGTCTAGGTTTTAGATTATCCTACTTTAGTTTTCATAAATGTGTCTTGCTTTTTTTATATGCTTAAGTTGTTTCCATTATTATTACGCTGAGTATGTTTCACTGAATAAAGTAGAATCTTAGCAAAGATAACTAAATTAGAAAAATCATTGTAGCGTATACTACTGATTTGTATCAGTAGTTAGGAACTACTAACTTCAGACAACGGTATTTGCCAGTCACATGGAAGTGATTTAAACCTCAGGAGATATTTTTACTTGTTTGAGGATGATATCGTCCACTAATCTATAAACTTCTAAATAAAATCTCAGATACAGTTTGATATTTTATTAGCATTCTTGAACAAAACACACTGTTAGGTTTCCTCATATTCCAGAAAGGCTGTAGAGTGTGAACTATAGTTAGATTTTATGTTGGTTAAACCACATTTTCGGTGAAGCAAAATGACCTAAATACTAACCCACTATTTTCTCATATTTTTGTATGATACTACCAATACTACTGAGTTGTAATATATGAATAATTTGATTATATACACAATTTTCAACTTATAGTTTACTTAGTTTTTAGTTGTTTAGAGGAATTTATTCGGCTACAAGACACTGTTGTTTGAATGATGAGAACTAGGTGTTGTCGATATCAATTGTTCACTTAATTATTTCATACCTTTGATAAATTTGAACAAGGCATTAAGAAGACAAATTTCGCGAGATGATATCATTTCGTAGTTTCTTTACAACCGCTTTACAACTAACATGGTTAACAATGATAAAATAAAGTTCATGAAAATTACTCAGTTAAATAAAAACAAAAGTACATACTAATGACCAATCATATTTAGATAGGTCATGCAGTTCAGGGTAGGCGAAGATTGAAGTCTATTGATTTTTGTACACACAGTTTAGGCTGTATGGGATTAATCCAAAGTGCTTCCATCACCTTCAATAACCTTGAATTAGAGTTATGTGAAATAATTGTGAAACAGTCATTAATATTTATTTTGTGACCAGACATTAATAAGTGTTTTGCAATGGATGATGCTGGATTTCTATTAAGATTAATTGCGTTAGGATTTTCGATATGATTTACTAGCCATTTTGGAATATGTTCTTTTCGACGACATTGGAACATTCTGTTAGTTCTACCTATATAGGTGTCACCGCAGCTGCAGGTGAACTTGTAGATACAGTTTGAAGTAGAGTCCACAGAATTTCGTCCTTTAATCGTAGGAACAGGGATCGAAAATGTTCGGCAAGTGAGTAATTTTCGTGAACTTTATTTTATCATTGTTAACCATGTTAGTTGTAAAGCGGTTGTAAAGAAACTACGAAATGATATCATCTCGCGAAATTTGTCTTCTTAATGCCTTATTTCATACCTGTTTGTAATTTTTTTCGAAAAATGTATATCTGGACCGAATTAACCATCCCATCGAAGGAATTTGCCTTAAAACCAGAAATAATAACTCCAGGTCTCTTTTACGGCGGGTATTGGGTGTGACAACTTAAACTCGAGTATTTCGGTCTGAACACAGACAGCTGATCGACGTGTTCTTTTAGCTTATCAAACTTCCTCAAGTGACCTACAGTCCAAAAATTATTTTGCAGCAGTATCAAAAATGCACCCTGATCGGATTACACTGTTCAACAGTAATACTTTATACACAACTACTTCAGTAATGCCATTCGGAAGGTTTACAGTAAGAAAAGTATCCCAGCTACAAAATACGTAATACACAACAAAACTAACTGACCAACCATAATTATGAATTACTTGAGAATTAATGAGAATATTCCAAACAAGATGGGGAACAAAGCTGTGTTTGCAAGAATTAGACAGAATAAAATGACTTTCCAGCAGACAGTTCAAAGTCGAACAGTCATTCCATGACGTAACCTTGAATTCAATCAAATGAAGTCGCTGTCGTAACACAACGGATTATCTGCATCATTACACAAGAGCAAAGAGAGGCGCTGAAAATAGGGATCAAACAAAGGAAAAGACAAATAATAACAGGGATTCAGCGTAAATTAGATACACAAATGTTAGAACAACGATATGCTGGTCAGTGGAAAAGGGTAGCTATTACAAGATTAGTTGAAAGATTCAAAAACGTATCAATATCGGTTTATTGAGGGAATTTCAGACCAATTATCCTGTTACACTGAGTTCTAGGCATCACTCAAGGAGGAGCGGCTATGTTTATTTGATGAGTCTCGAATAAGTTGTAACTTGCGCAACCAATAATAACACTATTTTTATTATTCATTCTTTGCGCTCCAAATAGTACATAGAGCTTCAGTGGTTCATTCGCATTGCACTCGGTTCTCTGCCATTACTTTCAACTGGCTTTGCCATTACCCCCAATTTTTTCTTCGCTTTTCAAAGGTCTCCTTCATACAACCCTTAGATCCACATTCAGCGCGTCGTTTCTCATTAGATTCCTTGTGTGGGACTGTTTTATGATATTACTCAGCGGTCTCCTCAGTGCGCGTCCAATCCTTCTCCATTTTTCCTTTATATTTGTTGGTCAATATGTTCTTAGCTGGCTCCCTGCCTGCTGGATTTCATTGTTGCCTGTCTTTGCTGGCCATCTAATATTCAGTAACTACAAGGGAGTACAAGTCACGTAACTGTCTGCATTTCACTGAAACCGACAACGTTTTGCATACCACAGGTGTTAATAACATAAATCAGAACTGAAGCGACTAAAGAATACGAAACTTCATTAATCTGTAATGAATAAATGATCTTGAAACGTCAGTTTCCTTGTGTTTATTTACCATATAAAGAGTGACTGTACAACTGAAGACTTCAACACTTTTCCAATGTACTTAGACGTGTGATTAATAATCCTGACCTCCGTTCATCTCATGTATGTGTTTTGACAACCAGGCGTAAACTGGTATATGTAGTAATTTGTAACATTAAGGGGAGATTTATTAATCTTGGGCTATCACAGTGAGCCATTTTATTCTGTAAAATGCAACTAACTTAGCAACTGTATAAGTTTCTTTATGCCTAGCATTTTAATTGTTTTAGACACTTCATCACTCGTGAACCTCTGCCTGTTTGAAAACTAGCTTCTATATTTCCGTTTGTCAATAGCCTTTGAAGATATCTGTTGCTTCGTAAGTCCTTCTCAATGATGGTAAGTTCATCAATGAGTCCTTCTTTTCTATATATACCAACAGTTTTACTGATAAGAATAGTTCCTTTCTTTCAACTATTCATGGATCCATCTTCTCACTATCTTCTAAATAACTACTTCCTGTATGTAAATATTTTGCATACTGATACTTTAGCTTACTTGAGCTAACTTCAGAATTACTTCAGCTTAAATGCAGTTGACAAGAACCGACAAAATAAAGCGATATCATATTATTCTGCTCATTTCGCTGTATTTGCTATATTCAACTTCACCAGAAGAAACATTAGTCAGAAAAAAACTAATGAGATCTCACATAAATTGGATACAGTACAATGAAATTTAAAAAGAGACTTTATCTGAACCCTCTACTTTACAAACATTATAAAGAAGAATGTGATTAAATTCAAAAAAGATGTAATTTAGCCATGGGATACGAGCACTAAGTTATATTACATCCGATTTAGATGTTTTGGTCTTAAAGCATAAGCACGTAGAAGTATCTCAGGATAAAAGTAAAGAATTCAAATTATAAGTAATTTGTACCATTTTCTTGGATCACACGCCGGATTCGATTGAGCAGTTGCAAATTCTTTTAACACTACTGAAGTGTATTCCTTTTTGAATGAGATTTCTGAAGCCCTAAGTTTTTAGCGTTCATAAGGGCGTCGGTGACACAGCAGTTAGGACGCTCGCCGACCATGCGCATGGTCGGGTGTTCGATCCCGGCTGACGCACTCCTTTACCTCACTAAGCCAGAAATAATGCTGGTAAAGAGAAAAGGTTTGGCATGAGACTAACAACCCCATCTAGTAAAATAAACACTGCTACAGAAACTTCAAGGCACTAGCTTGAGGCCCTATGTTCCACTAAAAACGTGAAGGTAAAAACAAAATAGGGGACGCCAGACTGAGTGTAGCTTTTTTGTTCATTATGTTTATTTTCAGCATAAAGAACGGATTTAATTTAGAAAAGTTGAGCAGATATTTACATCGTTAATAGATGAATTATGTCTTCGGCAGCCTTCCATAATTCAACATCAGATTATAACTAACTTTATCTTTCTTCACACATAGTATGCTATTCAGGTAGCGTCACTTCAATTATGAGGATCATTGGTAAAAAAATAGGGAAAAATCTCTGCATTTAACGAATTTTCCCAGTTTTGTCAAGTATAGGTCCCAAAATCATCCCACACTATTGTCATACACACTTTCTGCTCAGTATTATTGGTGAAATCACTCGGACATATTCATAATTCCTCCAAAAATAAGTACAGACAAACCTCCAATAATTTTATCACTCTGAAATATTCTATGACCACAAATATGTCTTTGTAAATCTCATTAAAATCACTCTGAAACATCCAATCTACTTCATATCGTCCATCCTGAATTGAAGCTTTTCTCCTTTTAGGTTTCAGTCATAATGTCACTGTTATTTTTGATGAAATTTGCCAATCTTTTAACAACTCAACTAACTGTGTATATGGTATTTCCCTATGAAATGTCGTAATCTACATATGCCCATAAATTTCAGAAAGAATGAATTATTATTATCATCCATAATTGAAATAAATTTTATGTGGTTTGAAAATTATTTAAAAACTTCGTTCCTGTTTCAAATCTGACGTCACTGCATATGACGGTTTAAATTTTTCTAACGTGATCAACACTAGTAACAATCACTTGTACACATGCCGTTTTTTTATTTTGAGAAACTGCTTTAACCAACATTATTTTTCATTACACATTATACTCCCACACATCTCATAAAAATAAAGTTTGTGTTAGCGGAGAGTTGTTTTAGACACTGACGTTTTTATGTTGTATGAGTTTGCAGTGGTTTAAAACAGGATTTTGTTTTTCTCTATAAGATTACACATAAAACAATGGGGGTAATCAGTTGAATATTTGTATAGATAAGGCATTATTTCTAATTAGTGCGAATAATCGTAATGCATAAAACAATGACTGTTCGACTCATTTAAAATACTGAACGAATTCATAAAATACTTTAAAACACACTCATCGATCTTCAATGTGAATAATTTATGTGATGAGAGGAAGGCTATGCAAATTAAAATAAATCAGTATAACGTTCTTTAGGATATTGAATTAGTAATACCAATAATTTATCACTGTGATAAATGACAGTGATCTGTTGGCAGTCTATATGTCAAATGTCTGAACAATAGTCATTTAAATTTAATTTTTGAACAAGAAAGCAGTTTATCCCTATAAACAGATATTTCCACATACACCTCTGACGATAAAGATAAATTCTGCAGATTTTCTGTACAATTTATGCAAATTGATTTGCCGCATATCGGTTCAAGCGCTTGAAAAATAACTGATTAAAGGATAAAATCTTTTCAGCATTGTTTCCAAGATATATGTATATTGATTGCCTATCTGCAAAATCATATAGCATCATAGTAACTAGGAAATTGATCAGTGATGAATGCAGAATATTATTATTATTGTTCCCTTGGGTTCCTAGTGGAACATAGGGCTTCAACTGCACGTCTCCACTTGCTTCTGTCTTCTATTGTACTTTTTATCTGCATCCATGTCAGTACATACTGTTTCAACTCCTCTTCACACGATCTCCTCCATGTCACCCCTTCACTGACAACCCACTCGCCGCCTGCTTCCCTTTCGGGTTCCGCGCGAGCAATGGCCTGACGCGCGATGTCACCCAGCGGCGGCCTCCTCAGTGAGTGTCAGATCCATCTCCACTTTCTCCTGCATATTTGTTGGTTGGCAATTGGTTGGCGATTGGTTTGTTTGTTCCCATAGTTTCTTGTTGGTGATTTTTTCCGACCGAGTGCAGAATGGTTGACAAACTTTTCCGACACAAATTTTGTCAACTTCAAGAAGCAATATCAGCCAACAAGAGTACTCCGATGATGGCAAATAAGTGTGCCTTAGGTTTCATAGGCTTGATTACAATATTTCTTTTGTAAATATTTGATAAAAGACAACCATCTCTACACTTGAACTGTTTATTCATTTCCAGTTCACTTCACTTATGTTTAGTCTCATGGTATTGTTAAAATACAAACTTCACTCACACTTTCTCAGTTATATTTTTCAAATCATCACACCTATATTATAAAAGTGTAATGATAAAAAATAAAAGAACTTCATTTAAAACAGTAATCAATGTACACCGCGTAGTTGTCATTACACAATAATGCAATAAAGCTGACTACATGTACGATATTTTCAAGTAAAGTGCTAAATGATGGTCTTAATAGCAGATAGAGTGTAAATAGTATGTGAGTGATTGCTGGGATGCGTGCGACATTTGTTGTAATACTGTAAAAATTATTATTACTGAAATTTCTTCATTGATATTAGAAATGAATGTGGTGCAACTGGTTTTTCTAATTACTCTCAAACCCATGGGGTTATAAGAAATATTTCCCTCTTTTTCATGAAGATGGACAGTATGAGAGCTAAACAGTGGAAAAAATATTTACCTTCTGGTGAAATAATTGTATGTGTATCTACCAGTTTGACTGCAGCTGCGGAGCCAGCTACATCGGGCAAACAATTAAGCAGGTTCATCATCATATTTCCGAACATCGTCCGGCATAGTTAAGCAAGGGACAAACAAGATCTATTCGTAGCTCTATTTTAGCACACCTTGTTATTAGTGAGCATAAGGTGGACGTTAATACTGCATTTAAAATTATTTATCGCATTCCTACTAATCTTAATTTTGCTTTACGAGTTCGTCTTCTACATACAGCTGAAGCAATAGGAATCCACCTGAAGAAGCCAAACTTGTGTGTTCATAAGAAATTTGTACAGCCACTCTCCTTACCTTGGCCATCGTTACATGACTGTATAAACCGGACTACTCCATCACCCTCCCCCTAGAATAATTTTTCTTTTTTAAAAAACTATAATTGTCCAAATTATTTTGTTTTTCTGACTACTTCATCTTTAATTACGTGTTATCCTTGTAAAAATTATTTTATTCTTATGACCACTTCAACTTTAGTTACAAATTATCATTGTCCAAATTGTTTTATTTTCTTTAACAATCTGTTACGTAATCAACCTGTGCACACGCTTATTCCTTAATTGCTCTTCATTTTTCCAAAATTATGCATTATGCAATCCACGTGTTGTAACCATTTCCACCTTTTAATTATATATATTAATTTTTCTTCGTTAATTATCACCCCATTGACATTTTGACACCGACTAATTATTGTTAACAAACATATCGCCACTTGATTGGTAAATTGTTGTGTATTGTAATTAAAATGCTATATATATAAGAGTAGAGCCAGAGATGAGGATCTCATTGAAAAGTAAATATTTCTTCGCTCAATCTTTCTCTTTTCTAAAAAATTAAAAACTTTGAATTATGCCAAGGGTAATTTTATTGATGGGTACTGTCAGATATATTAAATTAACATTTCATTAAACTCTTTGTATTTGAACAAATACATGGGCTACGTATGTTCATAGCCAATACCTATCATAAGCAGCGAGTAATTAAAGAACACGCAGCAGAATCCATTAGAAAATTCGTTTGGTATGATTAGCAAATTTTATACATGAAAGACGAAGTAATCTACTCGTCCATAATAAAACAGAATACCGTTTCAGATGACGTATTACTTAAATACAGTGAAATGGATATAATTTGAATGTTTGCTTAATGTTGACATCTTGATTTAAAGGGAAAGCCACGATTTCTTAAAGATAACAGAAATAGTTATTCTTTTAGGTCTTTTACAACCAGTGATTATTTAGGGTTATGACCTGATAATTTTTCCTGAGAGATGGAATCAATTATATTGAATAAAACTGTTCTTTGAAGTAAGATCTTTTACTTATTCAACTTAAATCTGTTCGAAATGCGAATGAGTTATATTTAAATGTATTGTACTCTTTGATTGGCCTGAATTCGCGGTGTATCAGTTGTTTATCATGTTATATCAGATAAACTAACATGAATTGAACCTTACTGTCTTTGAGTGGCAGTGGAACTTACTGAATATGTCAGAAATGCTGCTTTGATTAAATACTACCTAAATAATTACTGCAAAATAAAATCTGTTTTTTCTGCAAGATAAAGCAGATTGTAACAGCTGCTGAGAAATTTTCTCAAATTTCTATTTAATGCGCTTACTTTAAGGGATGAGTCACTGAAATACTGAGAGTTTACTCCCTGCAGTTATAAAGTCATTATCCTTTCGACTTTCTATCATGCATCCGCTTTTGTTTCAGCTGGTAGTAAAGTCTCCTACGACATCCCGTTAATGAAACCATACCGTTGCAATTTGCTTCAGACTACTTCTGAAGGTGAAGAAAAAGTTGGCCTATATTGGACAGAAAAATACTGTTGTGAATGGAGATTATATTCAGAAATGTCAGGCTAGTATCATTTACTTTTTTATGACATGTCTAGTAAAACCGATTAAAATTCCTATAATGGAGTATTCGTATGTTTTTGTGTTCTGCTCTGTTACATAGCACTCCACTTACTTTTGATACTGATTTTCAGTTACTGGGTTATGTTTCGAAATCTACTAGATTATTTTATCTATTACATAATTTACTTCACTGTTCAGCCTCACCCTCCTATACTCTCCACCAGAGCATATATAAATTCAGTGTGTTGTTCCATCTTGTATTCTATATCTAGTCATTCTTGTTTCCCAGCGAAATCTCAACTCCACACCCTTGTCTAATTACTGTACAAATAGTTGATCTTTTAGGACTAAATAATTGTTTACTTACATCACCTTTGAAACTATGTTGCCTATCTAAAACTTGAAGACACTGTAAAACTTCCGTTCAGATACTTTGTGATATATTATAATTGATTTATTTTGGATGTGTGCGGTTGAAGAGAATCCATGGAATAAGATGAGCTCGTAATATCCTGCAAATACTTGCGTTCTTTCTTTATTCAAACTCAACTTTAACTAAGCCAGAAATGACACTAAAACTGAGAAATGATGTTTTTTGAGTAAATTTTAAATAAACTTCATTTGTGTTAAAAAGAAATACTTAATGTGCTCATCCCTTTCTTTAGGGCTTTTCAATTGAACACTTTATAAACATGGTTAGCATTTATACAAAGACATGGAAAAGTTGATAACGAATGATGTTTGAGTGATAATCTGTTTGTATAATCAAGTCGAAGTGATAATATTCATGGTAGTATGCATTAGCATATAAGATGGATTTGTCAGGGGAGAAATATTTGGAATTCTGAACTGCTTCACTTAAAAATATCCAAATGAAAGAAACTTTTTCAACTTACGCATGATAATAAATGCAGCCATGATAACGAGGTTTAAGCACTTCGAACCATGGTTGATACCAAAGTGTGACTTGCCACTTGAAATATCCTCAGGATGACGAAACATAGCATCAATATAACAGAAATAATAACAGAGTAAACAGTGTTAAAATACATAATCTTGATTAAGACTATTTTGAAAGTTCAGTTTGAGTAAACTTAGGCACGACAGAAAGCCTGTTAATGTAGTCTTGTCTCATTTGGATTTTTAAAGTTAATAAAATTTCCTTCAATATTGTTCAAATGTTCATGATTCAAATGTTTATGACTTTTGTTATTTTAACCCTGACAAATCCACCTTAAATGGTTACTATCATGAATATTTCCAATTTGTCTTATTTTTGCAAGTAAATCATGGTTCAATTTTACCCATCAAATACTTGTTGAACTCTGTAATTATTCATTGTCAATGTGTACATGAACATTTATGCATGTTGCTTCACACAAGAGATTTCATCTAAGTTCAAAATTCAACGTACAGTCTATTTTCTAGCTAATGAATATTATGAATCGTTGAAAATATCAACTTACTTTCTTACAATTGATGTAAAGGGTTTGTCTAAATTAGCTTTTTTTGAAAGCATCTAAAGTTTATCTGTTTCAGCATTATTCGGAAACTTTTATTAACTAGCTGAACTTCCAACTATAGTTTCATGGTTACTTATTCGATGGTGGCTAAGAGTAGTATCCAGTATGCATATTCGTCCTGCATGAAACCTGTCAGCAGGATGCAGTTGCTCCCCAATGAGTAGTGGTATTCTTCCTAACACTCTTATCCACTACACAAACGTTTTAAATACAAAGGAGATATAATTCTATGGTTTTCTGATAAACGAAATCAAAAGGACAAGTACAAAACAAAGACGTCGGTAGTGACTCGAATAACTGGGAAGTCTCCCTTATTTACCGGCAGATACAAATGTATGACTGTCCTCTTGAATAATAAATAATTTCAAATGAAAATTTTAATTTCATTCAAAAGAAATTATTCTATTGAATTAATTGTGTTCTCTAAGCTGGTTGATTTAATTTCGATGCTTTCGTTGTCTTTTTAGGTAACATCTTTAAATCATTTCTTAGTATGAAATGAACTTATTTGAATTCTCTATGAATGATATAAATGTACCTCGTGGCAACCAGTGCCGTGACTACTTGTTAATTTACATCTCTCTTGATCATTTTTATTGACTTGAAATTTGAACTTTCTTGTCGTGTGATTCCCTTTTTATCAGCCGGCAAATTTAGTCTATAGTACTGTGTTTGTTAACTGCTAATTCACTTATGCACTGGCTTTTAGGAATTCCATGGCATTTTTGGTGCCTCCTGTATTTAAAATTTCCACATTATCCCAATCAAAATGGGATTAAATCTTGTTTGAGAAATATTTTCGAAGTTAATTTTGTTAAATAATGAAACAATAGATTTCATCATCATCGATGAAATAAGATTAACAAAGTCTTACATGGCAAAGAATTACTTAATATAATAACTTACATACTTAATGAATACTGCTTCCTGGCGATAAACGTGAACACGTCCAGTAACCGAGGGTAAAATTCACTGGCTAAATATTCACATACTAGTTTATATATTCAAAGCAGTTATTGTACCTATACAATAAAATGTTATGGTTTTCTGTGTACGCCTTTATCAACCTAACAATATAATTTAGATAATAGACAGCCCATATTCGGCCAAACTAATCTGATAGGAAGGTGCGACACTTTTCAAAATGATAACATACTGCCACTGAAAGGATAATCAATGGTCATTTGAATAGTTATATGCATATTCTGTTCAAATTGAAGTATGCTCTGAAGATGTCGCCTAGCAGGGTGATGAAAGCTTCGCATTATGCAATCCACGTGTTGTAACCATTTCCACCTTTTAATTATATATATTAATTTTTCTTCGTTAATTATCACCCCATTGACATTTTGACACCGACTAATTATTGTTATCAAACATATCGCCACTTGATTGGTAAATTGTTGTGTATTGTAATAAAAATGCTATATATATTAGAGTAGGGCCAGAGATGAGGATCTAATTGAAAAGTAAGTATGGATGATTTCACCATGAGCTGACATCAGTTAGAGAACCACTGGAAAACCTGGAAGTACTGGACAGCTGTTTCGTCCTAGTTTGGGACTCTTCATCAGTACGCACCCACCGGGATTCGAACCCAGGACCTTCTGGTTACAGGGCGAGCTCGTAGACAATTTAGCCACTGAGACCCGATCCAATGGTCCTTGAATTCTAAGTTCTGCCGATTTACGACATAGCGCGACCACTTCGCAATGTCTTCTTCGACGAGTTACTGCCTCATCTTCGACCTGCTGTACTCTACTGGTGGGTGCGTACTGCTGAAGAATCTCAAACTAGGACGGAACAGCTGTCCAGTACTCCCAGGTTTTCCAGTGGTTCTCTAATTAATGTCAGCTCATGATGAAATCATCCATACAACCAAACAAAATCCCTACAAAACCAATACTTGAAAAGTAAATATTTCTTCACTCAATCTTTCTCTTTTCTAAATGTCTAAATGGGGATATTTTCTATGCTGAAATAATTGTATGGATGAATCAAAATGTGCAGTTACTGACAAAGTCATGAACTTTGTCACTTCCCTATTGATATTAGTCTGTTTGCAATTCTTGTTATATTCTCTAATGACTAATTGTTTATCTATTTTTTTAAATTTTTTATTTATTTTTGATTGCAGCTTGATTCCACACTGTATTTTTGGTACAAGTATGGAATTTTCAGCATGGATATCTGTAGCCCAAATTTTACAGGCCGACCATAGATATCAGGTGTGCGTTCTAAGGTTCACGAAGTTTGATACTCACTGGTGATTTTCTCGCTAGTGGTAGCTACAAAAGGTGGAATTCATGGGCTATAGAATTCCACCGCAAGCAGCTGAATGCTCTATTTAGCTCACTTAACAGTACATGAGTCTTCAGTTCGATTCCAGATGACTAAAGTTATGGATGCGTACTGCTGAAGAGCTCTGTGATGTTAGGGGAAAGAACACAGCTACCTGTGGGTCGGCACTCCCGGGTTTCCAATAGTCTTTGTCTTACTTATACTTTAGAAATCAATCTACACAAAAACCCTAAAAAACAGGAGTTGAAATTCGCTCCAGAGTTGTTTCTACAACAAAATGTTCACCTTATTCAAAGAAGGCATTGTAGAGTAATGTAGATCGATAGGAAATGGTCAAAAAATTGAAATCAACATTTTAAATCAATCGTTACAGAAGTAAAAGTGTCTACTTCCCTAAATCTGGATTAAGTTTACGTTGTAGACATGAAACAACTTGATCGGACAATTTGTAAAACCTTGGGTCAACCGCCAACCAATCAGAACAATTTTTTATCCTCTGACCTAAACGAACTCTAATGTGGCTAGGGAAATGTATAAATATGGTGTGATTTTTTCCTTATCGGAAGGTTCGTTACCAAGTCCTTTCACTTCCATACTTTCAACAGGAAAAATATTATAGAATGAAATAGAATGAAACAGAACAGAAAAAGCAAAATTTACTTCACTATGTAATGTAATTGAAGCATAATGCAATTTATCTTAATTTTGATCTCTCATACTCTCTCTCCGCTTATCTATTTGAATATTCGCACCTGTCTTTCTGCATGACTAATTCAATGTAGTTTGTTTACTTATCAGTCTTATATCTCCCAATGTAATTTCAAAAGTATATATATCCGTGTATGTAGAGTATTGGGCTGACGAGTTCTACAGAAATTTGATGGATTCATTAAATCCTGCTTTATTAACCTTTATTGCTTGTTTCAAATTCGTATCGGGAGATAAGTGTTTTCAAATACTAAATTTTATAGAAATGAAAAGAATTTCTCGCTTTTGTTTCTTTCATCAAAGTGAAAAGGCTTAGGTTTGCTGGTAGCTATTTTGCCTTACAAACTGTGCGTGAATGTTAAATCAAGTTGGTGCATCTGAAGTGACAGGATAGGAAACAAAAACTTCATTGTATTGTAGACATTTATACTGAAAAATGAGTAAAACGATCACATTGCTAAAGCTGTCATTAATACTGTCTTGAGGACATACATGTCTGCAGATTAATCAATTACATACAGATAAGATATAAAGCAATGTAATAATAATAAATAATAATTTTTCCTTCACGTTCCCAGTGGAACATAGGGCTCCAAGCTAGTGGCTTGAAGTTTCTGTAGCAGTGTTTAATTTTTACAGGATGGGGTTGCTAGCCTCATGCCCAAACTTTCCTCTTTACCAGCATTATTTCTGGCTCAGTGAGGTAAGGAGTGCGCCGGCCGGGGATCGAACCCCGGACCATATGCATGGTCGGCGAGCGTGCTAACCGCTATACCACCGACGCAATATACATTAGATTTTTTACAATTCACGACAATGTCGTGCTTTTAATTGTGTATAGCGACAGTCAAAGCTTAATAAATAAACAAATTCACTGAAGTTTATAACAGTATGCAGTCAGTTATATACATTCTTTTATTATTCACCAATTTACGACTACAAGACCGTAAAACAAACTATGATCTACTTGTATTACACTTCAATTAGCAGTTGTTTTAGTAGACATTTTTAGTCTTTACAAAATCAGATGAGATAGTTTACGCTTGATTTATTTCTAATCTCCAATCGTCTTCATTTTAAAGTGATACAATCAGTATTTCTTCACGGTAAACAAAAATTCTGCAGTCATTTTTAGTTTTGACTTATTCATTTTATTAATGTAAAAATGTGGCTCATTTGAATTGTGACTGCTTTTTTTTTCTTCAAAAAATATCTCGTTTCCTCTTACAAGAACAACATAGATTTAAGCATTAAACTTAAAATACTATTAAAGTTGTGCTTGAGACTTTTACATGAATTCATGAATAAAAGGAAAAGGAAACCTGTAGCACATTAAATATTAAGGCAGGTCAATAATAAATGACTGGTGGAGAAGCTTATTTAATCAAGCACCGTATAGTAAGCTTGTTCCATTGAGTATTCAGTTTAAATTCTGAAAGGAACTTTTCATAACCAAAAAAAAAATACAAAAAAGAGATCAATTTAAAAACAGATTGTATAATCCAGTCAGAAATGCATAAATTATTAGAAAAAGACTCAAAATCGTGTATTTATAACTATTTTCTAATGAAAAGAAAGATGCTAATGGAATAAGAATAACGCTGTGTGATCAAGTATCTATTATCTTATGAGATATATTGACTGAATCAAGAATGAGCGTCGTATGCAGTCCCATGCTGCACACAGGATGCACCTTTATCGGTGAGACTGATTATGATTCTGCTCGAGACTTGAACTTAACACGCGTTGTTTGAATAAATAAGGCGCCACTCACTGGACTAGTAGGTTAAGTGAACCGCTTTCCGACTGACAAGTATTGTTCAATATAATATACTAGAAATTCCAGTAAGGAACGCAATCAACAGACATAGGTCTGGAAATTTCAGTTGGAAATAGCAAGTATAAACGAATAACCAAACGGTGAATTCGCCAAAATTTTCGCTGTGAATCAGTTGCCTGTCTCTTCAAAGTAATCACTCATACATTATGAATGAACTCTCTTAACAGACAACAATTATCTTCTATTGTAGCTATAAATTTTCAGGTAATTTTCGATGTGTTTATGACTTGTAATGAGTATAATTTATACTTCAAGTAAAAGTTAATGGCCTTAACTATAAAAATTTTTCTCTGTAGTCTTAAAATCTCAATTTATCTTTTGAATTTTCTGTCCTGAATAACTGTTCTGTCTTATGAATCCTTACAACAAGATGAACCACACAAAGTCTCTCACATATTTGGTATCAATGATTAGTTCAGATGTACATCACTGTGAGGCTCAGCAGCATTCATACTTGCAAAGCTATTGATAAAATGGTCTGTAATGTGATAAATATGTGTGACGTTGATAGTCTTGATGAAATTTTACAGCGAAATCTGAATTCTGCCTTTTGTATCTCTTCTACTTATGAAAAAAGTAGCCTGTTGAATTGTTCTTTTCTTTGATTCTATTTTCTGCAGCTGTACAGTTGCACCTTTATGAGATTTTCTCACAAAAGTGAATAGTAATGGAAGAGTGACTTTTTCCGGATGTTAATATTAATCAGATTATAGGTTTCCAGACCGAATTTCCTGGAATAATTTGAGCGCCGAGTCAGATTGATTCATTATAAATTATTTAAATTAATCCCAGCGTGTTAAGAAAATCAAAACAAGATTTTTCTGAACGTTTCGCCGTGTAAACCACAGCTTCTTCAGCAGATTTATTCAGATTATATCAGTGCATAAGATAGGTCAAACAAAATGTGACAGAGTTACGTGATGAGATGGACAATTTAATCAAAATGTACATGAAAAAATAAGAAATACGATATTAGTAAGAGTTTGAAAGGATATAAAAACAAGAGTTATGAAGACCTTTAAAACTAGTTGAAAACAAAAGGGCCATTATCATGAAAACATCAGAGCTTCTCTTTCTATATCTGCATAGTTACAGCTTCATTAGAACAAAGGAAGAGAGTACATATCATCTTCGGCAGGTTGTTCTTCACTTTTGTTAAGATTGAATGAACACTGCCGACAAGATGTTCAAATAATCCATTCATTAAGAAGTCTCTGCCACTTTTCTGCAACCGTTCAGGATAGTGTTTTTTAACTATTTCATGCAGGCTATGCGTCAAGTGATGGGGATATGTGACTTTATAGCAGCAGGGGAAACTTATGCACAGTATGCAGGTTTGAACAGTCAGCAAGAGATAGTAATACTACGATTCGGATCAAGAGTGATGTCAACAATGAAAACATTGTGTCTACAAATCCATATACATACATATGTATAAAAATGATATTTTTTTTAAATCTCAGAGAAATAAAGCATTACGAATGACAACTGGAACACATTATGACAGAATGATTTAAAATCATGAAAATGCTAATTATGTTAAAGTCTAGAAAGGAGGATTAGATAAAGAAGTAAATATCACGACAAACAATCGTTAATAACCCGCTAAATTGTGGGAAAAGTGCAATATGAGTAATAGAAAAAAATTTCCATCAGTAAACTCTTTAATCACACACAGCAAAAGACAGATTTAAATTAGCCTACAAAGTTTTGATTTGTTAAGGTCAGTTATATCTCAATGAACTGCAATACAACAAATCTCTGAAATTTCTCGTTTTATAGAAAAGATGAGCTTCATTATTTGAACTTAAAACACAAACTCTAAACTTCACACAATTATCTAATTTTAGATCTCACTGTTAGATTGTCTGACTTCAGAAATTATTCAGTCAAGTGAACTAGAGAGAATTGTTTGATTTCATTTAGTTCTTAGGCAAGAGTTTTCTCTTCTTTTTCCTTTTCATTTTGATATGCAAATAATAAATAAAAAACAAAAACTTGTGTAGTTCGTCTTCATTTTATACTTGACTACTTGGGAAGCAGTTTTGAAATGTTTGTGAGCATGCATACAAAGATAAAAACGTGAATTGTGAGTTATCAAAGTGTTCCTTTTTATACTTTTGCTCAATAATATCAGTGGACTGATGTGAACGACTGGCTGACCATCTGTGGATGGAAATACAATCAAATTACATTGTAGCAAATAAACGGTGACTTAAAAAATAAGTAAAAATCTAACTAATAGACGCTAATTTAATAACAAAAATATACAACTAAGCACACTACATACTTATAGAAATATGTGCAAATCCAAACAGGTGAATACGAATCCAAATCATTGAATGTATTCGTGTCAATCTGAATCTGTTAAATTAAACAAATTCGAACTAGTGTATAAGACATACATTATACTTTACCAAATAACTTCAACATATCCTTTTCAAGATATATTAGTTAATGTAAGGGAAGAATCTGTCCTCATGCCCAACAAGCTGTACCCTGCTGACCATGATTTACCACTAGAACCCCAGATAACTACCTACCTGAATAGGGCCAGTCACCAGTGAGCATCTCATGGATGTTCAAGTATTGGTTTATAGGGATTTGATTGATTGTTTACAGGATTGCATCAAGATCTGACATCGGTTACAGAACAATTGGAAAACCTGGGATTACTGGACAGCTTAATAATCTGAAACTAGGACGAAACAGCTTTCCAGTACTCCCAGGTTTTCCAACTGTACTGTAACCGATGTCAGATCTTCATGAAATCCTGTAACCAATCAATCAAATCCCTACAAACCGATATTTGAAAAGAATTTGTACACTGTTGCAGAATGCAATTCCACCATAGAATAATAACTTAAGGTAACATTAAGTTGTACAGTATTATTTACCGCTGGCATTTTGAGCACAATTTATTGCTCACAATTTTATATTCACATAACTTACATACTTTGTTTATATAATTCCACTGTTTCTAATCCTTTGATTTTATGGGTGGTGAAAATTCTCCACATCTCCCATACTAGCGTCGTAAAATCCTTTTTGAATGTGTTAAGTGTGTTAAATCGATGAACAAATTTTCTGTGACCAAGTAAAGTTCGGAGGTTATATGAGTGCTTTGAGATGAGCATAAGAAATAAATTGCGCTCAAAAAGTCATCAGTAAGCAATACTACGTCTTTGTTTTTCTTATTAAATAAAATTATTTTATGATGAGAAGCACTGTTGAATGTGATTTTTCAAAAGCAATTCTAAATGGCTTAAACAAATGTGAAGCTATTATTTCAGGTGCCTGTGAAAATAAAACTAAAAGCGAATAACACAAATATATCTGCAAACAGTTTAAACAAACACAGTTTTAATAAACTAAGTTAGGCTTTACAATTTACACATGAAGACTAATCAGCATGGGTACTTGATTTTGTTATAGTCAGCAGAATTAGCATTCATTTAAACGCATCATCGGATAATAGTCAGGTTGTTAATAATAGTGATAACAGAATCGTACAGATGCTTATTTCATCTGCGCATGCAGTTACTGCCGAGTTTTCTACAGAAACTTTATATTTATAGAGGTTGAGAGCAAATAAGAAGTATTTTTCCATACCAAACGGACAACAAAATGCTCACAAACATTTTTCAAATTAGGATCAGAATATGCAATTATAACTGCATAAGATAAGTATAACGGTGGTAATATTTAAAGTCATCTAGTGTAACCGGGATAGAAAATCACTGCAAGGAGAAGGGAGTAGAAATTCTTTTATGGTACGCATAAACTACAAAGATTATCATGGCAATTGCCTCATCTTCGCTTAACAGTCAAAAGGGTAAAATTCAACTGCAACGGATCTCTGAATCAAAATTGGAAGGGACGATTTTATTCATTCCGAAGCTCCATGTTCACCAGCCGGGTCAGTGAAGAAATTATGATGCACCTTAATGCTTGTTCCCTTTAACTTGCACGACAGTGTTCGAGAAAACGATAAGAGAGAACTTAAAAACACCTCCACATTGCCCATAGACAGTACATTATACTTTGTCTGCATCAAAATTGTGTGATTTACAAGACTTTCCGTACATAACGTACAGCTAAGAACGTCTTAGAAACTGATTATTTGACTTTCAATGTCACTAATTTGATAGCTGTATTACCTTTGATTGGTTTCAGCTTTCATCTTTGCCATGTTCGAGAAATCCATAAATGTTTGAGTTACAAATATTCCCATACAACTGTTTTGCATAACGAATACACAATCATTGTGTTTTCATTAGTCAGAGGTAGGGAATAAGCAAATGAAAAAAATATATGGGTGTTCAAAATAAAAAGAGGGTTACTGATGCAAAGTAATGACAATAAATTAACCTTATTTTATCAAGTCATACTGAAAATGGTGAAACATTGTTTGTGAAGACACCATAAACCATTTGATGGCTAAGGCTTCTACGAAATCTGTCGTGTGTTCTGTAGATGTTTTCAAGTAACTTATATCCATTCGTTCTTACTCTATTTCATCAACGCTATTATGATCAGGGCGCTTGAACATCCATTTCTAACATTATTTGGCTGAGAAAACTCAAATAGTCTATGAAGAAACTTTGCAGCTTCCCTAGTTTTCATTTTAATCAATTATTATAAGGTAACATGACTTCATGTTTTACTCATTTTAATGACAGGGTAATAAATGAACTTGTAATTATCAATGAATAAGAGATTTAATGTACAAAATGTCATAATTGTGGAGGCGTTCACTATGTATCCTAGCATCATGCTACTTTGATTACATACGTAGAGGAGTTTGATGACTGCAAAGACCGAAAGTTACCCGTGATCTGGATGCAGGAAACCAATCTCAGTGTCCTACGTTATAGCTGACAAAACTTCCCTGAGAAACTAGGAACTCACAGTCACATAACGCTCCAAAGACAGTAAAAAAAACAGTTGTTAGCCGTAAAATCCAAGCTTCTATTCAGATAAACTACGTCTTCTTATTGCTTTGTCTAAATTCATAAAGAGAACTAGTTGTTTCAAACAATAATAACCCTAAAAACCTCAAAATTACCCCAACACTGCCGTTAGGCAGCTGTGCAGGTTAGATTAGTTTCTAGTGCAAAACAAGTACTATAGAATGAAATTAGTTGACCGAAATTCAACCCTAAAAAGTACATTAGAATCAAGTAGAATATTCCAATCAATATGGCATCAGAACTCTGTCACCAAGAATCACACTAACTCCGGCACATAGTAGTCCAGGGTCAGAATTACCCTGATCCACTCAAACTCCATCACGTCATAAAACAACATATGAATGCATCTCACAGCCACAAAGAGGAGCATTACAATCGGTGACTTAAAAGAGGCAAAGACAAATAATAATCATCAAGTCAAAATATGATATGTAAACGTCATGACAATGATATTTAGCGTAGGAGGAAAATGACCTGTGCATGAATTCTAACTTCTAGCAATTCGTGATTTTAACGCGACTGACAATCAATGTTATCGGGGGAAACTCCATTCTCACACTCGACTGGATGGACCTCACTGGTCACGGCTTCTCACTAGAACACCAGGAAACTCTGACCTGAAGCAAGCCCCTAGCGAGCATCAGATCTGTTTTCAAGAGTTTGGTTTGTAAGGATTAGATTTGTTTATACGAGTTCGATCATGGATTAATATCAGTTTGCGTGCCTTGTGACTGGAAGGTCCTGGATTCGAACCCCAGTGGGGGTGCATACTGCCGATGATTTCCAAACTAGGATGAAGCAGCTGTCCAGTACTCCTTGGTTTTCAATGGTTCTCTAAGTGATATCAATCCGTGGTCAAACTTGTATAAACAAATCTAATCCTGGCAGACCAAACTCTTGAAAATATATTATTTCCTTTCAAAGTGTCGACTTTGCATATTCAATGAATCGTATTTCAAATGATCTCCTTCAAAGACACATTTATTAGACCCGACACGCAAAGTATGATCTATCTGTGTATTAACCATTCCTTACATTTGACTACTTTTTTTCTACGGCTTACAGAACATTCTTTTGCTAATCATGTTATCTTTGCGTGGTTTGAAATTACCGCATTATTACGCGACTCCACATTTTTACAAAGAGCTGGAACCTTCACGGTATGTGTTTATCAGTTAAACATATGAGTGTATTTTGTTTTCTGTTCTGGAGCTCTCTGTTTACTGATATCAAGTTGGTATTTTAGGTAAGTTAACAGTTAATCTTAAAGCCTACCAAAAACATTAAGGATGGCATGTGGCTGACGAAAACCAATCAAATCAAATGATATTGTCCCATTTAGCTGTAACCATTATTTTTGCCTTATTTAAATGTATCTTATAAATGGAGGCCTAAGAGAGCTTATGGTTGCAGTAGGAACAGTATTTTAAACATATTTTTTTTCGAAATTTAATCTTCATGCTGATGTGATAGGGGAGATTTGTAGCTAAGAATAAACATTGAAATTGCTTCATATCCTTCAGGCTTTGTAATTTGATCATGGGCTTTTCATTGGCAGTCTTGTTGACAATTTTTTGTCAATGGTTTAATTGGGTAACATTATATTATTAGTGGGTGAAATTTCTGAAACTTTAATTTAAGGTGAAGAAACTGGGATCCAGAGGTCACATGTAGTAATGTAAGCACACAGAAAACCTTTTGTTTTGACCAATGGAAAATTGGAGACAATCAACGAAGGTTAATAAAGCAGGACTTAATGAATTCCTCAAATTTCGGGAGAACTCTTCAGTTGAATATTTCACATACAGGAATGTGTAGGTATACCATCAGAAATACATTGAGATATAAGACTGATAGATAAATAAACTACATTGAATTAATCATACAAAACAAAACGTGTGAATATTTTTTCAAGCATTGTTCAAATAGATAAGAGGAACGTAGCTTGAAAGACTAAAATTAAGATAAAATGCATTACGGTTCAATTACATCACTTAGATCTGATGCTCGCTAGTGACTTGCTACAGGTTGGAGTTTCCTGAGTTCTAGTGAGAAGTCGTGACCAGTGAGGTCCAATTAGATGTCACGTGTGTGGATGGATGTCCCACCAACGACAATGGTTGGGGTCGCGCTAAATCACGAATTAGTAGAAGTTAGAATTCACGAGCCATTGAATCGGGTCCCAGTGGCTGAATGGTATACGAGCTTGTCTTGTAACCGGAAGGTCCCGGTTCGAATCCCAGTGGGTGCGTACTGCCGATGATTCCCAAACTAGGATGAAACAGCAGCTGTCCAGTACTCCCTGGTTTTCAATGGTTCTCTAACTGATATCAATCCGTGATCAACCCGTAAAACATAACTAATCCTTACAAACCAAACTATAGAAACTTAGATAAACAATTAGACATCAAAGAAAGAACTTGAATGTATCAAGAATTGCTAACTGATTAATATTAATAATAATGTTGAAACGACTTAAGATAATGCTACTTATAAAAGATAGTTATAAATAAATCAGAAAAAATAATAGAAGGTAGAATGATGTCTTAGTAATGTTACTAATAACAACAGTTATAAAGTAAAACATATTACCATGACATATTCAACAGAGACAATTCAATGCATTTTTCAGTATAATCCATCGTATTCATCAGCACCACACTCTGTCCTTTGTCAGATTATACAATAACAATAATGTTTTCTTTTTGGAGTTTGTGTAAAGGTCTTCAGTGTTCTTTAGTAATATGCGACTTTTAAATGGTCTGCGTGGTTCGACATGGATGAGCACTGTCAACCCTCTTTGATTTCAACTAGCTTTCACTGTCACAAGACGTAGCGTAAAGCCCTATAAAATGACCATAAAGATTTTTAATCTGGCAACCGATGTTAGTTTGCTTTTCTTTTTTCATGGGAACCTAGGACTTGGTACCTAATGCTAAAATTTCTGTTTGGGTTTTTTGACAGGGAAACATTAGATAAATTATGAACACAATTAGATATATCCAGTGGGAAAATGTCATTTGATGAATCCGCAGAAAGTAACTTCTTCAACTTCTTTTCTTCTGCTTCTTTCGCCTTTTTCGAATTAGCTTGGAGATATTTTGTGAATTTTAGATAAAATACGAAGATCAGTTCATTTTGTACACTGAGCAGTTGGCTTGATAACACTAATAAATTACTGATTTCATGTGTTTTACAGTACAAATGTGATTCAGTTAAACGGCAAAGATTTGGTCATGAAGGCCTCAAGTGATCTTTACGCAAGGACACTTTCAAGAAATCTTCTCGAGCAGAGTGCTTAGCAATCCTAAACCTCAATTTGACTAGATCATTCAGTCCATTGATAGTGCTTTTTGGGAGGTATTCCTTCAAGAAATGGAACCATTTATTTCCTGATACGGACTTGAAATAAGCAATAACGGTTAATAAAGCAGGATTTAATAAGTTCTTCTACCGAAAAGGACTACTGAAAATGAGTGAATTAATTAAAACTTGTTTTCAAGTATTGGTTTTGTAGGATTTTTTTGTTTGTTTGATTGCATGGAGGATTTCACCATGATGATGTCAGCTCATGGTGAAATCCTCCATGAAATCTTGTTTTATTAACCTTTTTTGCTTCTTTCAATGGAATATTGGTGTATCGGGAGTTCATGTGAAAGAAACGCATTCCTTATTTTTAATAATGGTGCCATCAAGGCAACCAAATAGCTCAAACGCATTTCTACAAGTATAATTAGAGAATAATAATTAATTAAATAAACCTCTGCCAGTGATGAACACGTTCACATTAGGCGACTTATAAGATAGTTTTCACGTACTTTAAGTAAGCCTCATAACTACAAGAACCTGAATCCGACATATTTCACTTG
This sequence comes from Trichobilharzia regenti, assembly GCA_944472135.2. NCBI lineage: Eukaryota > Metazoa > Platyhelminthes > Trematoda > Strigeidida > Schistosomatidae > Trichobilharzia > Trichobilharzia regenti. The sequence goes on along the minus strand of OX235270.1, from coordinate 86,433,915 downwards.
ATTAGAGATCACCATTCCATCGTTTAGTTGCACGCCATCTAAAAAGCAGTTTGCTTTCCTCATCACACACGCATTTATAGTTGGAACGAAGTTAGAATGATTATAAGTTACTGTATAGCGTATTGCAGTCAACTTGATCTGCAAAATATGAGATAATTGGTTGCAAGTGGCATTAATTTTGAAAATGTAACGAAAATTGGTTGATAGAGGAAGAAATTATATGATTCTAAATCCTGCTCCTTAAAATTTCTATTTGTGTAGTGTCTGTTATTATTCACCAGTAAGTTAGGATGTTGAAAGTTATAAACACTTACTTTCTGTCTCTCTACATGGAAAAACTACAGACTAAAAAGTGTTTCAAGTAGAAATGCTAAACTGTCTTCAAAATAATTCGAGAAAATTACTAGGAAAAGATTATTCAAACGTAGAAATAAAATCTACAACTTTTAAGTGACACAAGTTTGACAGCAAACACAGTCTCCATATCATGAAGACCGCAAAAAATAGTAGCTGTAGCAAGATATTGAAAAAATCTTTTTACGTTATTATTACTTGAGTATTTAAACCAGTTTTGTAATAACTACCCTTTTCCCCTGACCTATGAGTTATTCTTATAACATTTTGGTATCTAATGTTGACTTAATCCTTAATATAATTTCTGGTTTTGGTTGGCCCTTTTCTCTTTGCTGTTACGGTTTACCAAACTGTTGTCTTACGACTACAATTTTGTTTGAATGAAGTCAAGATAATGCAGAATATTGACTGTTTGTCCTTGGACTTTCTGCAGCAAACTTATTTGGTTGGTTGCAGACACAAGTGTGATCCCACTTTATTGATATAAGCATAAAACTTGGGCACTGTGGTAGAGTATAATTCCATTATGGATAAAACTTTATTTTGATAAAGTCACGCAGTGTTATACAGCAACATTAAATGATGACGTTTCGAGTACAGTTTATTGCTCATAATCAAATCAAGGACCCAATTGAACAAAATTATATAAACAAATAAATATAAACAGAATAATATAATTTAAAATATACTCTGCAATGACTATGAGATAAACTATATAGGTCAAACGAGTAGATCAGGAATAGTGAGATTATCAGAACATAAGGATTTAACTAAGGTTAGAATGATTGATTCCACGAAGATAAGTAATTTAGAAAAAAAACTCAGCAATCGCACTACATGCATTAACACATGACCACACAATAGTGGGTGAGATAGAGTCAAAATTCTAAAAAGTAATACAGGTATGTGGAGAGACAGACTGATTACTGAATCCTGCTTCATCGACTCTATGTCCAACACAACATATGCAGTAGAAGTGACTCAACGGAAATACCAGAGATACGGAAGATATTATTACCAGTCAAATCAGAGGATGACAAATTAATATTAAAACGTATTCAATTCACATTCTAACAAGTTACTTATTTTTACTGTAAAAAACATCTCATTCCCATTATAACATTCCAACAAGTTATTTATTTTACTGTTAGAACATCTTATATCCCATCTTATTTACTAAGGACACTCCTCTTATTTCCCATCCTATGGTAATTTGTTGACAACACTAATAATACTTCCGAATGTACTTTATCTTTCATAGTAAACTGACTAACAGCACTTCTTAATTTTTATCATATTATACTTCTTGATAACACCAATAATGGTTCGAAATTTATGTTGTCTTCCTTTCTGTTTTATGTGAGCCTAATATTTATTTTATTCACACGTCTAATCAGTTTTTACTTATGTATATAAATGAAGTAAGAAAGTTATGTGAGTACCCTGATAGGATTATGACCTATATATTGTGCTCGAAACGTGGTCACCAGTAAAGATTACTCTATAACATTGTGTGACTTTATCAAAATAAAGTTTTAGCTATAATGGAATTGATCCCACCTTGTTTGGAAACTTCTAATTGATTCCTGCCGATCGCCTTCTACCATCCGACATCAACAATTAAAAGTGCGTCGGGATGGCGGGCTACCTATAATGGTGGCTACATTGCAGAACTGACTGAGAGAATTCAAGTTTGCACCAAAGAAAGGACTAGACACATCACACTAGTTTTATTATTGTTCCTTTGTGTTCCTAGTGGAACATAGGGCTTCAACTGCACGTCTCCACTTGTTTCTGTCTTCTTTTGTACTTTTCACCTGCATCCATCTTAGTCAATACTGTTTCAACTCCTCTTCACACAATCTCCTCCATGTCACCCTTGCACTGACGTCCCACTCACCGCGTGCTTCCCTTTCGGGTTCCACTCGAGCGATGGCCTGACGCGCACGCGATGTCACCCAGCGGCCTCCTCAGCGAGTGTCCAATCCATCTCCCGCATTCTTCTATTCAAATTTCATTGTTAAAGGTGGAATATCATCGTTTTCTGCGATCCAAAGCATTTCTATCAATAGGAAAAAATTCTTATTTAAACATCATGTCCCAAGATTTAGTTACTTTCGTTGAACGTGAAATAGCCTCTGTAATCCTTTTTTGTCTCCTCTGTTTTTTAACCAGTACTCTGTTTCCACTTCCTTGAGATTGAAATGAAGTCTATCTGGTTTTTGGTGTTTCCATCTGGTGAAATCCATATCGCTTTGTGTATATCCTTCTGTTTGAACACACTGCCACCAATCACCAAATCCTTGAAGGCGCAGAAATCTGAGAAGAGTTCACCATTGTCGTTCACTTCACCGAGAGCCTCGCGATCCACGATGAGTTCTCTTCGTCTATTTTCTCCTCCCAGCTTATTATTTTTTTAAATTTTTTGATTACAGCTTGATTCCACACCGTATTTTTGGTACCAGTATGGAATTTTCAGCGTGGATATCGGTAGCCCAAAATTCGCAGGCCGACCATAGATATCAGGTGTGCGTCGGCGTGGGCTCGAACCTCGGACCATGTGCACGGTCGGCGAGAGTCCTAACCACTTTGCCACCGACGCACATTCTCATTCATATCACCCATCAGGATTTTGATATCGCCATTCGGGACGTTGTTCATTACCATTTGTAGTTGTCTGTAGAAATCCTCCTTCTTCTCTTGTTCTGAGACGTTTGTAGGCGCATAGCATTGAATGATTGTAAGCTTCCTTCATTTTGAGTTGACCGGAATAGATTATTGTCTCTCCAGTTGGTAGTTTGCACCTTCCACAGCTGTTCCATCTGCTCTCGCAGATTCTCAACACTTCTATTTTATATCTTCTCATTTCTGCGGCTACCTGGGCAGCCTTTCCAGTTTCGTACATTGTACGAACATTCTACGTTCCCATCCTTATATTTGCTTTCATCGAAAGAAGGCAATCAAAGATTCTCAGTTTCTATTTTGTACCTATGAAACTTTTAGGCCATAGAACTGGTTTTGTAGTTTTGGTGTTAGTTATTACTGTTGAATAGTTCCGTAGATTACATCCCATCAGAGTGTGTTTTCATTATGTTAGAATGTAATCTTGGTGTGTGCGTTACCCGTGGAAGTTTAGTTGGCTTCCACACCAAAATACTTTGGTTTTGTTCATTACATTAATCTTCTTCACTCCAGTGGAATTTCTAACAGATTCAATAGACATGCATTTACTCAGAATGTATGTATATGACTTTACTTCTTATTTTTCGTAAATAATTATCTAGTACATTTCATCCACGTTTACACGTGAAAGCCCTTGTGAAAAGCTTTCAGACGTCATCTTTTCCTTCGAATTATTTTTGTTTTAGCTAAGCCCGGACTTTGCCATTCGTAGAAAATTTCATTCACATTACTATACACAGGGTGAAACGCATTAGTTAATTATTATGGTTTCAAGTTTCTGGCTTGCATTTCGCTTTGATGTTGTATCCATATCCAATGGAAGCAAAGTATAAACGTGTGTTTAATAACAAAATCCTGTTTATTTGTTTAGCTTATTTATTAAGGCAGGAATAAAGAGTTGCTTTCTTTCAAAAAGACATAAATGGATATCAGTGTCACAAATTCCACTTTACATCTGTAAACAGTTTCTTCTGTGTAATAGATCTAGGATTTAGGGGAACATAAAGTCCAAAAACATGAGAGAACGCAAATCAAAGCACTATTCTTTTCTTACTTTTTCGAACTGTAACCGAACAGAATTCATGATATAATTTCTGTTTGTCTCTGATTTGACACTGTATACAAATTCAAAATTCATTTTTCATGCAGCCTCATAGTCAATCACTACAGATGACGACGTTTGTGTATCTTTAATTCCCCATACGAAGATTCTGCTGAATTATATTACGGTGGTAAATAATTTTCTTCATCCTAGGTGTCAGAAAAACCTCAAATTTATTCACAGAGAACTAGATCCTAGATATATATTGAATAAAAACTAACAAGTACTGAATGCACTACTGGCTAATGGGCATTACTACTAAAATGTTAGTGGGAATAACCACGTTGAGTAGGCGAAAAATGAAAACCAGCCTCAATGGACCCATTTTTCTTGGCAGGAAAAAGTGTTTCAGAATTATAAAATATCTGAAAATGCTTGCTAACATAATTTAGTTATCAAATTTATTGTTTTAATACTAACAGCATAAAAATTTAGGAAATGTAATTGAATTTCAAGTTTTCAAACAAAGCTATTTATCATTTTAGACAGAAAACAAAAATATTTAAAACAGGCACCGTAGAGTTTCACTTAGTGATGTTCACAATAAACCAACAGATTGATGACATTTGATAAATACTTCTTCCGTTATAAAAAAAGAACAATTCGGAGACTATCGTCTATTTATTTGTGATTCAGCTGTCTACTAAATCTTACAAGATACTATCAGTTCGTGAATTTATTGCTTAATTTTAAATTCATTATTTCGCAAGAAACAATACTCCTTCAGCAAGTGTTCTCACGAAGAAATAAGTCATTCTATGAAGGTGATTTCATACTTCATCTATTCTGTTTAAGAAAAATTAAAAACACTAACAATGGAAATCTGTATCCATAGTGTCACAATTGAACCACCTCACTTGCTGAAGCTTGAGTTACTGAAACCTGAAATAAATCCTTCGAAATACTAACACTTAAATCGTTTGCATTCGGCAACATTTTGAGATAAAAATAATTTAGGAATCACGTTCTAGTTACTTCCTCAAACAGAGTATATATTCGGAACTATATACAAATGTGCATGAGGCAACTGTGTTAGTACCTTAATTGCATATTCATGCTTTGAAATATTATAGTCAACTTGTTTTACCACTTTCTTCAATTAAGTGTAAGATATAGAGTAATTTTTACCATGTCCATCACATACCATCAAAAGAATTGTTCATAACATTGGAAACCACTTTCCCCTTAAAATGGGTTTTAAAAAATACTCTAGTTGAACACTAGGTAGTGAATAATGTTATATTTCTAGTCCTCGGTGTTACTGCAGACTGAATTCTATCACCCGAGTTTGTAGTATGGTCCCCATACTAGGTGGCTTGCCATTCTCTTGCACTCAATTGTTGATGTTGATAACTGGAAACAACTGGCAGGAAACCTTGAACCTAGATTTCGTGCTTATTGGTACTCGCCAACAAGGCGTACCTGGACTTCTATCTCTTCTGAGATTTTAAAAGAATCTTTGAGTTTTGACATGAAGAAAATTAATCCATACAGGTGGAATATTTTTACCGTAACTGGAATTATTTTTCTGATTCCTGGTATCTCAATTCATATGTGTTCTAATCTAGTTTTCACTCTTGGGTTTCGATACCCATTAGATATTATTGTTAGCCACTTACAACAAAGAGTTATCTTGGCGAAATCCATTCAAAAATTCACCACTTAATTAAACAGCGAATTTGACTTCCGGTTTTACAAATATTATATTATACATATTTAGTATTGTTCGTTTACTAATATACTTTAATTTTATGTAAATATATATATGTATATGTATATACATGTATGCAAATAATAATGTTTATATGGTGAGTAAAAATCAGAGCTTTTATTTCTTGTAGGTGCTGTCTGGAAACAGCACACCGTCACTTGAAAACTATAAAAAGGTTGTGTGGGGAATGAATAGGCCATCTTACCATTTTCAGCTTAAAAAGACAATTAGTTACATGACTTACCTTTCCAGTGGTATTCACACATTATCGTCGCATATTAAATGTGATGAAGCTTAATATCTCTCATATACTATGAAAAACGAAGTATTTGAAAAAAATGACGTAGAACACATCGAGACGACCAAATGAGATCTTACCAAACATATGTGGTGGGCTGTGATACCCAAACAGTTTTCGCAACTTTCTTATTTCTGTTGCTACAGGCGTATACAAAAGGTTTTTATACATTTTCAAATTCTCATATTGAATAGAAACAGTTAATTGCTATCAAAAATAATTAAATTTGAATGAATCAGATGTACTCTTCAACTTTGAGAATATTCAGACTTGTTATTGTTCCCTTGGGTTCCTAGTGCAACATAAGGCTTCAATATCACATCTCCTCTTTATCCTGTCTTATGCAGTCCCCTTTATCGGACTGCACAATTGCCCATTAGCTTTCATCTCCTTTCCACACAACCTCGTCCATGTCTCCCCCGGACTAAAATCCGAGTTGTCGTTTCCCATTCAGGTTCTACTGGAGTAACGACCGGGAGCGCTATGTTATTTGACGCTCTCTTCAGCGTATGTCTGACCCCTCTCCACTTTCTTTGGAACATTTGCCAGCCAGGTTGCTTCTTTCGCAGCCAGAGTTTCCTATTGCTTGTTTTTTTCTGGCCATTTGATCTTCAGCATGGAACTAGCGAAGATAGTTGTTGATAAATGTCCGCAACCTTTTGGAAATCCTTTTTGTGACACATAGTGCAAGTTTCTGGCGAGTAAAGAGGAACTGACTGACTTCAAATTTGTGTTGAAAAATCCTGATCTTGTTGCTTATGCCGAGGTGGAATGAAGCAGAAGATTTCCAATTTGGTTTACAACTGATAAAGATGTACCTTTCCTTTCAGATCCTGGCTGGCTTTGACATCTTCATGAGTTCCTCTTCTGGCTGAAACCGTGCTTCCTAGATAAATGGAGAAGCTAGTCTATTTCAATTTTCTTCCGTTGATAGTGACGCGCTGGTTGTTGTTGTTGCTGTTCGTTCATCACCACCGTCTTCTCGGTGTTCACCTGCAGTCCTGCCTTCGCCATCAGCCTCTTCAACCAGTTTGTTGGTTTTCGCCTGTAAGTCTTCGAGTTTTCTTGACATTAAACAGAAGTTAAACACGCAATCCAGATCTTTCAGTGTCTTCTTATCTGTCCAATGTATCCCTTTATTTTCACTTCCTACTCACAGTGTGCCGCATAATCTAGCCTACCACAATTAATAACATCACTGGTGATAGTAAGCAGCCTTGTCTTACTCCTGTCTTCACTTCAAAGGCTTTGATGAGTTTTCCGTGTTAGACTATTTCATGTGTGGCATCGTCATATAACTATTGAATAAGGCGGATAAAGATTTGGAGCACTCTACAGTGTTGAAGTCGTAGTAGTAGCACTAGTAGTAAGTCTCCGACAGCGTTGACCGTTGAGTAATTCGGAAAGTATTCGAACTAATAATGTATTTTTAAGTATCAAGCATTTTTATCATTTTTTATCACTGAAAGTTCCATGCATCCCACACTAAGATATTTATGAAATTAACCAGATGGAAGTGTTGTGTAAAACTGTTTATTTAGTTCACATACTACACAAAAACATTTATCAGCCATTGCTGTATATCAACATTTTAAGTAAATATACAAATTCAGTAGATTTTAAAAATAGCAATTAAAACATAAGTTCAAAACGTTTATAAGTCTTCACACTGTAGACGACATGAATTTCCTGGAATAATTTGAGCGCCGAATCAGACTGAATCATTTTAAATAATTTGTAATAAATCCAAAACTTGGAAAAATAAGGGATTATTCAAAAAAAAATACTGTTGAATAAATGCAAACAACAAATTCATATGACCTACTTAAACACAAACGTCATTTAATGCTAATCAGGTATCATCTGCCCGACAGAGTAAATCACATTCACGACTAATGTTATATAGCATATTACGAAGCTATTTTAATATGCTGTATTACAAGTTAAATCGAATTTAGATACATTTATTCTAATTAACTGAATAGTTCTGCAAAATAGCTTATATCGTCAGCTCATATGTGCATGGCTTACTTGGTTACTTCCTCAATAAACACCTCAGCGACAAATAAGTACTGTTCATAAGCAATGAATATTTCAGAAATAACCTGACTACAGAAACCAGAATTTTTTTCCTTTACGTACATTTATGAATAGGGCTACTGTAGTGAAAAATATAATCTGAAAGCCAAAAAACCAGTAGTCAGCTGATAAGTCTACATTTTTTTTCATAAATAGCTTACAGATTCATTCGCATAAAAACTATTTTGTATTTGAACAATAACATGATACAGTGTTTCTTACATTCATGAAAATAACAATCATAGATAGTAAGTTCAGTCATAAGGTGGAAAATTTTTTGTTTATGAGCTTGCCTTGTGACCGAAAAGTCCTGGGTTTGAACGGCGGTGGGTGTGTAATGCCAATAAGTCCCAAAACTAGGACGGAACAGCTGTCCAGTACTCCCAGGTTTTCTAAGTGATAACAAATCATGGTCGAAAATGACACAAACTAAATCTCTAAAAACTAACTCATGAAATGAATTATAACAGAGATAGTCATTTCGTGCAATACCATCAATAAGGTTGGGTTATAGTCAGCATACATAAATATCCTTAAGCTGTTGGCGGCCTGCTTAAACCTTGGGTTACCAAAATTTTCTGTCACTTACATTCCATCTGATTACTTGGATTTATTTTGTTTTAATTATTCACTTATGTATCCAAATCGTATTACTTACTCTCGCGATTTTTTAAAATGTTTTCAACCTGATGATTTACGAGTATATAACCTTAAGAAAAAGCATAATGGTGGGTGGCAAAGATCCTTAAAGTGTACTCCAATGCATCAGATGACTGTTCCTGTGATTATCAGCACAAATTGCAGGTCATTATCGAACAAGATTAATTACTTGGATGCTCTACTATGTTCAAATATTTATCGTAATACAAGTGTAATAACGCTTCAAGAAACTTGGCTCCACGATTCATATGATGACAATTTAATCTTACAGAATGGTTTCAGTATGTACAGTCAAGACCAAAGGAGTTCAAGGAATAAGCGAGTTGGTGGTGTTGCTACTTTTATCAATTATAAGTGGTCTGTTGCCAGCAACCTCTGTTTTAAATTCTCAAATGATAATATTGACTGTATAACTGTCAACTGTCGACCTAAACACCTATCTAAATACAAATTCATTTATATCACAAACATTTATGTCACATTTTGCTATAGCACTTAAGAACTGTCTATGTTTGGTGATGAATTCACTATTTTCGCTGCCTCCTCTTTTGAGAACTCATTGTCCATAGTGACAGGAGATTTTAATTCATGTGATTACAGCTTTCTCATAGTGCTAGATCATGAAAATGTCGTCAACTTTCCCATCAGACTGGATAATTCCCTAGATCTTGTATTTATAAATGACCGTGGAATATACGAAGCTCGTCTTGATGACACAATCTCTAATATTACAAGTTATCTCAAATTTTGTCTTGACACCTGTTGTCCCAGAGAAACGCTCTTCATCAGGTATGACCGTTTCTCCTCCCCTCAACTTAAAAAGCTTCGCAGACAAAAAGAAAAGCTATATTAAATGAAGGACAATACTGGTTTGAAAAAAATTAACATCCTAATCAAATCTGAAATGCACAGATTGAATTCAATTTACGACCAAAAGTTTATATCCTGTAAAAATGCGTCTAATATATGGAAACTTTTCAAAGAAATTACTGGTGGTAAGCAGATGAATAGTACTCCTTATTCCTTTGATATTTGCACACTTAACAAGTCTTTCATATATTCTCCCACAAATGCCAAACTTTCTAGTGTTACAAGTGTTAATGACACCCGCTTCCCTGGTTTCAATACAAATGATGTTCAAAAATGTCTCCAGTCTCTGAACCCTTCTTGTAGCCTGGGCCCAGACGGTTTGCCTAGTGTTATTCTTAAAAAATGTGCAGACATCCTGTGTTATTCTCTCTTGGACATATTTAACGAATCTTTCTCCGGAAATGTCGTGCCAGCCTTTTGGAAGGACATCAAAATTGTACCTATCCCTAAGTCGTCTACTGGGACATATTTTAAATTTAGACCTATTGCTATTACGTCTCCTTTTCTAAAAGCTATGGGAAAGTTACACTTTCTTAATCTTCAACCTTCACTTAAAGCCATTAACGATCCCAAACAATTCGCTTATAAAAACAGTAGAAGTACTTTAGATGCAGTTGCAGTCTTGTACCATAACACTGTCTCCAGCTTAGACAAGGGGGCCAAATTTGTTCGTTACACCTTCCTAGACTACACATCTGCTCCCAACTCAGTACCTAGGGACATTTTGTTAAACAAGCTTGCCGGAATTCAAACTGACTATTGGGTTGTCAAATAGCTGCATTCTTATTTCTCAAGAAGAAAGCAGTACACTGTATGTCAGGGAAAGTCGTACACTTCTTTGCTTCCTGAGGCTGGTGTCCCTCAAGGCGCTGTCCTTTCTCCTTTTCTGTTTTCTTTCTACTTGCATGATTTGCCTCACTCTGATAAAATCAACTTTGTTAAGTATGCTGACGATCTAACTATTTCAAAGTCTGTTAACTCCCAGCTTGACTGTAATAAGATGAACAGCTTTCTATCAGAAATTAGCAAATGGTCTTCATGTAACGGCCTTAAACTAAATCCTCCTAAATGCCAGACTGTTAATTTCAGTTTCCGATGTAAATGAAATTTAAATGAAGATGTTGGTTTCTATGACCCTTGTAAAATTGATGATAATGATATAGAAACCATGTCTGAAGTTAAGTATCTTGGATTAATTCTTTCTTCTGACCTACCCTGGTCTTCCCAAGTCTGAGCGATTTCTAAAAGAATATTTCGCCAGACCTTTACATTCAGAATTTGAGGCACTCAGGAATAACACAACCCCTCCTCTTACAGTTTGTCATCTCGCGTATTTTACCATTCTTCTTTACTGTTCACCCTTATTCTTTCCTGGATTGCTTAAAAAAGACTATGTCATACTTCGTAGAACTCTGAAGACTGTCAGTAGGACGAGTGGCATCCCATTGGGCCACATCGTTGACATTGTGACGGATAGGCACTTGATGTCATGCAACAAATTTGCTAAAGAAATTCTGTCAGACTCTGAGCACCCACTCTACCCGCAGCTCCAACCTTGTGTCTCCTCAGGCAAAACAAGAAGTCTTTTCAGAATAATTTATGCATGTACGTCTAAGTATAAAACTTCATACATTTGGTTCCCTTGATAAATTTCGATAAAGAAAGGAAGACGAAATTTGCAGTATAAAATGATATCATTCTATTTCACAGGTTCTCATCAGCTGCAGACTACCTGAAATTACAATGGTTATATAGATGATAATAACATACTTTAATGTTCGAGTGGTGGTAGAAAAGAGATACTATAAAATTGACGCATCTAAATGAAAGCATTACAATGTTTTTAGTTTAAGTTTTCATCATCAATTTATACGCTTTTAAAGTTGAAAAGAGGGGGAGGGGTAAGAGAGAAAACAGAAAAAATTGATTAACAGAACAGTGTTAGCTTTTAGGTTCACATAGCAACTCAAGAAACAAAAACGGTTACAGTTTATGAGATTAAGATTTGTTCAGTGAGTTGAGATCACTGAATTAGATGACTAATCAAAATCAAAATTCTGTTACCAAGGGAGTGAGAGGTTAATCACACTCTCTTTCTGTATGCATAAGTCTGGTTTAAGTCTTTTGATTGCGATTGCTTCGGCAAATCGTAGTAAATTTGCTGTCCTTTGTCTATTTAATATTTTGAAGGACTTAGAAATCTCTACGAGATGTCCGGTATCAATAATGTGTCTGGTAATTGCACTCTGGGAATATCTGCTTCCTTTCAGGCACAGGTTTTTGGGAATATGTTCAGAAAACCGGATAGAAGCCCTTCTTTCTGTCCTTCCAATGTACTTGCTCCCGCAAGTGCACGTGAATTCATAAACGCAGTTGGAGGTGACATCAGCAGGGTATTTATCCAGTTTTGAGTGGATTAAAGAAGGAGTGGTGCTGTATACTGTTATGAGTTTTGCTGCTGGGAAGCTTCTATTTATTGCACCTTTCAGTCTTTTGTCAATCTTTTGTGACACTGCATCTCCTTTGTATGGTAGACAGATAAACACTTTTTTCTTTTCTACAGTTGGATGCTTTTCTTTCTCATCTTTTTCTCTGCTGTACTTCTGAATAAATCCCTTAGGGTATCCATTTTCCCTTAGGCATTTCTCGACGAAAACTAATTCTTCTTCGACCCTGTTTGGTGAACATAGCTTCCTGGCTCTGTCATACAAAGTCCTCACTAATCCACGTTTATAGCTTATGGGACAAAAGCTGTTATAGTGAAGATATTGTCCAGTCCAGGTTTCTTTTCTATAGATGGACTTTTCGACCGTGCCTTCGTTTGTTCTTTTTACATTTAGATCCAGGAAATTGAACTCATTATTATGTTCATATTCCATGGTGAATTTGATATTTGGATGTATCTCATTTAGGCGATCATATAGTGCCGATGCGTGATCCATATCGTTGCAAACAACAAATGTGTCATCAACATATCGGCGATAGTAGGTAGTTCCATTGATAGCAGAACTTAGTTGTGTCTGCTCAAGGTAGCCCATGAAGATATCAGCCAGGATAGGTCCCAGAGGCGAACCCATCGCGACCCCATCGGTTTGTCGGTAAAGTTGATTGTTGAATTTGAATTGTATATCTTTTGTGCAGAGCAGTAGAAGTCGCTTCATCTCTGTTTCCGGTAATGGTAGTAGATCCGTTTGTTTACAAATTATATCAATTGTTTCCATCAGTGGTACATTTGTAAACAAGGAGGTCACGTCATACGATACCATGAGTTTGTCTGATATGTCGATATTGTCAACTTCCTTGGAAAATTGATAACTATCCTTCAGGCTGTGGGTTGCAAATTTAATTCGAATGGGCTCTATAGAATCAGCTAACCATCGAGCTAGCTTGTGGCATGGTGAGTCAATCATTGACAGGATTGGTCTTAATGGCACATTTGCTTTATGAATTTTTGGTAGGCCGTACATAGACGGCAGGCGTCCACCTTTTGACTTCAGTTTATTATATGTTTCGCTGTTGATTAGTTTCTTCATTAGAAGTTCTTTGAGACATTTATTAACTTTATTTTCAAATGACGTTGTGGCATCTTTTTTGTTGTCTACTTGGAATTTTTCTTTGTCGTTTAGAATTGTCATCATTTTATGTATATAATCAGCTTTGTTCATTATAACAACCCCAGAGCCTTTGTCAGGTCTAAATATGACGATTTCATCGTTTTCATATAGTTTCTTCAGAGCTATTCTATGCTCTTCGGTCAGCATCTTCTGCTTCTCCATTGGTGATATGTGGTATTGGTTAGCAATATCAACAAGTTTAGACTTTAGCCATCCTCTTTTATCTTCGTCTAAGGGCTTCAGGTCGTAGAGTTGATGGTATAAGTGCTCGAATTGTGCTTCTGTGTCTATACGACTGATGTGCTTCTTGGGGACGTGAAACTTGAATCCTAGAGATAAGGCTTCTAATTCGATTTTGTTTAATTGTAATTTTGATAGGTTACAAACGTAGCGTTCAGGTGCTTCTGGGAATTCTTCAATTAGCTTCTCTTTCACCAACGCTTTTGTCAGCTGAGTTTCATAATCCTCGGATGTTTTTGATTGTAGCTCTTTGATAAAGTTCATGAATTTAAGCCAGCAGATAATATTAAGCTCACTTAGTAGGGTATCATAGGTAGCCAGACGAGATTTCAATTCGGAGATGAATTCACGTGCACTTGCGGGAGCAAGTACATTGGAAGGACAGAAAGAAGGGCTTCTATCCGGTTTTCTGAACATATTCCCAAAAAACCTGTGCCTGAAAGGAAGCAGATGTTCCCAGAGTGCAATTACCAGACACATTATTGATACCTGACATCTCGTAGAGATTTCTAAGTCCTTCAAAATATTAAATAGACAAAGGACAGCAAATTTACTACGATTTGCCGAAGCAATCGCAATCAAACGGCTTAAACCAGACTTATGCATACAGAAAGAGAGTGTGATTAACCTCTCACTCCCTTGGTAACAGAATTTCGATTTTGACTAGTCATCTAATTCAGTGATCTCAACTCACTGAACAAATCTTAATCTCATAAACTGTAACTGTTTTTGTTTCTTGAGTTGCTATGTGAACCTAAAAGCTAACACTGTTCTGTTAATCAATTTTTTCTGTTTTCTGTCTTACCCCTCCCCCTCTTTTCAACTTTAAAAGCGTATAAATTGATGATGAAAACTTAAACTAAAAACATTGTAATGCTTTCATTTAGATGCGCCAATTTTATAGTATCTCTTTCCTACCACCACTCGAACATTAAAGTATGTTATTATCATCTATATAACCATTGTAATTTCAGGTAGTCTGCAGCTGATGAGAACCTGTGAAATAGAATGATATCATTTTTTACTGTGAAAATTCCACTATACCATATTTCGCACGTATTTTTATGTGATGAAAATGGTGTCAGGCATGAACCTTCTTTGCACTACTAAATAAACTTCCACCCCTGAAGTATCAAACTTTATTGTTATTGTACTTCGTATATTTATAATCCTCTCAATTTTTTGTTCTTGTTTATTTTTTTTTTCATAAATGTGAACATCATTTAAGCTGTGTTATAACTGTTAATTTTGTATTTCCTCTCACTATAATATATCAGCACAACATTAAATCCAGTAATCCATAACATGCTAAAATTTCCAAACTGAATCGACAATACTGCTTGAAACAAACTCACTGTTATTATTATTATTATTATATTTAATACTCTCAATTCGTGCTTCGAGTATTTTTGACTTCATATCGTAAACATGGACAAATTCCTCTGGTTACTTTTGTTTTTAATTTTATTTGGATTTTCTGTAAATCAGATGCACTATTGTGACAAATGCTGAGAATTCCATTCTGTATTATAAGTAATGTTTTTGGAATAAAGTAATTTATTATTATTATCTGAAAGAAAGTAGAACTTAGTCAGTCTTAAATGCCTGCAATCATTTTTCTATATCACAAATGGTATAGTAATTTTCTTTTTACACCATTCATATTATAATGTTGAAACTTATTCCTTGAAACAGAGTTATGCATTAAGTAAAATAGTAGTCAAAGTTTCATCTGCTTCGGATAACATTAAATCTATGGGAATTATGTATCTGTATAATGAATCCTTCAGTCTGATGTATAACATCTTAAAAACCAAACTGATTACATATCGAATGTAGTCACCAGTGAGTAACAATACGTATAACTTTTCGTTGGTTAAACGTGCTTTACTTGGTCTATAACGCTAGTTAAGATTGGAACTCACTGCAGTAATTAGAAGATTGGAACAATTTAAAATAGAGTAAAGATAATGCATTTTAATGAACAGAAAATTTAGGTAGCCTAGTGATTTAAGCGCGCCTCAGTGTTTGCAATAATGCCTTAAAAACTCTCTGTAGTCTAACTGAATTCCATCTTGCTAGCATCTAATACAAATTAAAATAACAGAATTCTAAAAATGCACATCATCCAATAGAATGCGTCATTTTGATACGATTAGTTTCACACCATAGAGTTCACATTACTTGTATCGTAAATATCCAGTACACAACAGGCAAAAATTGAATGCATCACGGAAGACTGTTTTTTTCCTGACTCATTTGTTAGTGAAATTTATTATCAATGTTAGACTGGTTGCTGTCATAAATGAACCCTTAAGAAGTCAATTATCTGTTTGTGATTTCATCATCAGGAATCTTTTAAAATTCTTTGCTTTTGCTTTACTCTTTTTTGCATACAACTGAAGTATAACCTATAATATATGCAGTAGAGAAAATTAATGTTCGTTTAATTCACAGCACCCATATTCATATTCGTTATTGACAGACTTAATGAAGTATTTATTTTCTAAAAGAAACGGCTATAACTCTATTCAAATGATATACAGTCAATTATCTTTGCAGTATGCACACACTCTGGATTCACATGTAAACAGATATATGTGGTGACATGCAATCATCAATCAAAGAACATTACGTTTCAAGTGTCATTTAGTGTTGATCTTAACAACACCTTATCATCTGTTCTGTAAGGATTGTCTCAGAAATAGGTTGCAATACAAACATCAAATGTAAGTTACACAACTTGGGAAAAACCAAAAAGTCGACCAAAATTTTGTTTCTGAAAATATTATTGATTTCAAAACGATACATCACTCATTTTTAGCAAAACTTCATATATATACCTGTACATATGTATATCACTAATTATCATTAAAAAGTTTAATTTCGTAACTACTTCGCTACTATGGGGTGCAATCGACAACTATACCTCTCATCCAACAGTTGTACGACAATGCTGCATGCCAAGTAATCCACACCGGGAAACCTATGGAAGCCTTCGAAGTGAGGATGGCAGTGAGGCAAAGCTGTCTATTATCGCCAATGATCTTCCTGATTGCAGTAGATTGGATAATGCGACAAACAACGAGAGATGAGGAAACAGGCATAAAATGGACTCACACAAAAACGTGGAGGATCTAGACTTCGCCGGTGATATATGTCTGATTTCCCACAAACAAACAGGAAGATATGCAAATGAAACGCAACAAGCTGGCAGAAGAAGCATCAAAGATAGGACTTTTAGTGAACATAGATAAAACAGAGGTGATGAAGATTCCTGGCCAACACCAACAGCAGCAACAACAACAGACAACAATCAGCCAGCATAAATGGGAGGAACCTGGAAGAAACAACCTCCTTTACCTACCCACCTGGGAAGCATCCTTTCAACTACGGGCGGAACTGACGAGGATATCACAGCCAGAATCGGGAAAGCAAGACAAGCTTTCACTACTCTTAAATCTGTGTGGAGATCAACAGCACTCATCACGAAAATGAAAATAAGATCCGGATTTTCAACTCCAATGTGAAGTCAGTGCTACCATATGGATCAAAGACTTGGCCAGCGCGTCAAAAAGAGCATCTCAAACAAACTACAGACCTTCATTAACAGTTGTCTTCGCTCAATACTCAAGATCAGATGGCCGGCCAGAAAAGATCAGCAACAGGGATCTCCGGCAATGAGCGAACCAACCAGGACCCGACTGTGAAACAAATAGGCAGGAAGAAATGGAGATGGATTGGATTGGCCATACTCTGAGGAAACTATCAAGTGACATCACTAGACAAGCCATCGCTCGAGCGGAACCCGAAAGGGAAGCGGCGAGTTGGACGTCAGTGTGAGGGTGACTTGGAGGAGTTCAAAGCATGTGGGCAGACTTGGAGAGGGGTGAAAAAGTTGGCAGAAAACAGAGGGCGAAGAAGACGCGAAGCTGAAGCCCAATGTTCCTCTAGGAATTAAAGGATACAATAATGATAATAATTTGGTAATGAATTGGAATGTTTAGCAAAAATAAAAAGACTTCCGGTAATCTAAGCATTCTGAAATCTTAGGGTGAGTAATTTTCATCTTCGAGTTAAGTAGTGGATAGAAAGATAAACTGCTGAGTTAAACTTCAACTAATCTTTCAGAACGTTTTAGAAAAGTCAATGATTACAGGAAAAATTGATGGATCGTCATCATAGAGTAAATTTATTTGATAACGTCTCAGTATTATACAGTATTAATTACTGAGGATTTTTCGACCCCAACTTAATGCTCATAGTTATATCAAGGTACTCATACTACTTTCGAGCTTCAGTGTGAATAATCTGATATGATTATGAGCAATAAATTGTGTTCGAAACGTCATCAGTAAATAATTTGAAATCACAATGTGCTTTTGTTAAATAAATTTACTCTCTGATGGAATAGTACCCTACCACAGTTCCCAAGTTCTGTTCTTATATTGATAAGTAATTACTTTATGAATATATCAGTGTTAATGGGAAAAAACAGTCTCTTCCATTCAGCATTCAAAATAGTTACTGTCAATATTTTTCTGGGAGCAAGAAACACTGTCAAAGACATCTTTAGATGTAACCTGATGATTTTCTCTACTGTTTCCTCAGAAAAATGATGTGGTACACTTGGTCTCAAAGAGGCACCAATGAACTTATAGAAAAGGAATAAAAGCAGTAGTAACAGAATGCTCGTAATTACTTTATATGGAACTCGTTTTCAACATTGAG
Source organism: Trichobilharzia regenti (assembly GCA_944472135.2). Lineage (NCBI taxonomy): Eukaryota > Metazoa > Platyhelminthes > Trematoda > Strigeidida > Schistosomatidae > Trichobilharzia > Trichobilharzia regenti. The sequence continues at coordinate 86,415,574 of OX235270.1, read as the reverse complement.
AATTTAAGTGGCCAATAAAATCTACCGAATGGGTATCTGATATAGTATTGCGCAAAAAACTGTATCTAAAATGTCTTCAAGTTATTAATACCGCTTGGATTTGTCAATATTAAAAACTCAGCACTTTTTGAAAACATTTGGCTCACCTTTTGCCCTTTAAAAACCCTTATTTTTTGAATAATACTTTCCCAGTTGCATTCACTCCAGCTTCTCCTCTCTAAATATGACGTTTTTATCATATATCCCTTCAGTTACATATTTTAATGCTACCAACTGCCTATTTTATTAAATGTGGATACTGGCGTATACCTTAATAATGAAATATGTCGAAAAGAAATACTTCTTATCAAATAAATCTTTGTTTCATTTATTTATGAACTAATAGGTATATACTGTATCATTTTTAAAATTATCATTTTTCTTACATTTGGTTCTAAATATCGTATGACGAAATAAAACATCCCGGTTAAAAAAGGTTTTGCTTGTCACAGAATTCATCTATTCAACATTATCTGAAACTTCCTTCCTACACAATTTATAACTATATTTCAGTAGTTTACACACATACATAGGACGTTCGTCGGGAAACATTTCCTGCCGCATTTGAGAGCACTTTCCAGTTTATCTGAGCAAAGGAGAACGTAGAGGTGTTAATTCATCGATATTGCAGATACTGACCACTCAGCATCTGACACATCGTCCAATATAGTCTAAAACGTCCGGCAAAGTCTGCCGTAAGGGACACGACTACATTTGCATTGTATAGTAGTCTTTGGCAGTACAAAATATAAAGCCAGAATTTTGTGTACAAAAACAATTTGTACAATCTCTTTCTTCACCATGGGCTTGATTTTACTATGTAATTCATAATGAAAACTTTGTTATCCTTCTTTATTCCATGTCCCATTTTCGTTTTATTTGACTTTTTCAACGGTTTATATGTGAGGATTTGGTCTATTTTTCGAGTTTTACCACGGACTGATATCAATTAAGGATCCAATGAAAACCAAGGAATACTGGACACCTGTTTCATCCTAGTTTGGTAATCATCTACTGTGCGCACCCACTGGGTTTCGAATCCAGGTCCTTCCGGTCACAAGGCACTGGAATCCAATTCAGTTGGTCATGAATTCTAACTTTTTCCAATTCATGATTTTATTGTCTATTGTAATTCATACATACACGATTGCACAACTATGAAATTAAAATCGTCGAAAAAAGAATTTTCTTCGCCAAATTCATTGTTTTTATAACAATGATAAGTTTTTGTTTTTGGCAATATTTCGAGAAAAAGTACTGCCCATGATCACACACTTTTATGATTTGTACTCATACATATAGTTCACTTTCTGTTCATTCATTTTTGTGTATCCAGAGTTGTATTCCAAGTTGTTGACAGTTGTGCTGAGTCACCCTCGTTACATGTATCTAGCATGACGCTGATGAATACAGATTCTGTTATTAGTCTCTCTTTCCATTTAATGTGCATATTGGATTTCAGAATACATACGTTGTCCCAGTCAGTGTTGTGGTTGTTATCTCATCTCCATGTGCAGCTACAGATGAGATTTCTTCTAAACAACTCTACCCTTGAAGGCAGTAGGTGAATGGCGAGGATGCGCATAGGACTTGGGACTATACGCTTGTGTTGTTATGAGATGACTTACACTTAGACGTTTATCTTTGTTTACTCTTATTTTGAGTGATTTAGATATTTGACCCAAATATTTAGTCGGACATTCAGCACGAGATATTTTGTAAATTGTTACATTACTTTTATCTATCATTCTTATTGAATCTTTCATTTTATTTATTTTATTTTCAATAAGATTCATCGGTTCAAACGTGGTACGAATCCCAATATTTTTGAGGTTTCTTCGAATTACCACTGATTTACCATTTTTTTATGGTATTGTGACCGTTTTTTGCCATCCTCTTTCTTGTCATTCGGTTTTCACTCTCTTTTTTCTTCTTTATATTATCTCTGATAAATTCTATTGGGCAGATTTTATCGAGTAATATTTTAAACAGGACGTGTATTTCTTTTCGTTGGTCATCTGATGTTGCTGTAAGTCTACGTATTCATTTTGAAGGAACAATATATTAACAAAATGAAGGAGTAGCTATAGAATAGCCTATCTCACGAATAAAGCTGACATATTCATGGGTTTTTGGAAAGACAATGCACTTAAATCACTCATATCAGCAAAACAAAATGGTTGTGGAGTTATGTATATGACAAGTTGGTAATAATGAAAATGAAGGATGTTGCGAAATTGTTCTCACACGTAAACAGTCATGTAGACTGAGAAAAATTCGCTATGGAAATAGAGAATAGATATTGGGGAACTACCCACTTTAGACTGCAAAGTACAAAGAGTAACAAATGGCGCTATATAGAAAAACTACGCATTCTGGAAGATTCCTTGATTATAATTCAGCCCACCCACCCACAGCAAAACGAGGGTTAATACAAGGTCTTGCACTCAGAATATGTATATTGAAGAATTATCAGCATACAGTATAATATTGCCTCTAATATTCTTTTAACATTGCATACGAGGGAGTAATATTTACAAAACCTTATGATGTTTGGAATAATAATAAATAAATCAGAAAATAAATAGGGATATTGACAACATCACATTAACGATATGGAAGAATAAAGATAGCCTTTTATTTATTGTTTGGAAGTATTTTAATATTCCCACACCTAACATTGATTTCTTCGGATAAAAGGTGTGACAAGTAAGGTGTCCTGAGATTTTATATTTAGCCGATCAAGCGTAAATTTTTCCAAGAGAGTGCGTCATGAAAGTTGTAAATAAAGGAGGTACTTAGAATCAGATAAAATGATTAAGTAATTCCTTGCATGAGATCAAATATCTCTCAACGACGACGTCGGAGCGTTGGCCTAGAGGCATAATGTAGCTCTTAGAGTTTTTCTAATTAAAACAAGCAAGACAAAGTGACAAAATTTAAGACTTAGCGAATTGTAAGACCAATGTCTGAGATATGCTACTGTGTGAACTTTCTTATGTAGAATTTTAGATGAAGTATTTTTCAAGAAATCATTACTATGTGAAGTGATATAGTTGCTATGATTTTTTTATTACCTACAACATAAAATACATTGATCCAACAGTTATTTGACATTACACGAATAAAAGTGGAAACGTGCATGCACATTCCGTTCTACCCGCTAAGTATAAGCATCATAAAGAAAGTGTTTCGCCCACATTACGATTCAGTGATCATTTTCAAAACGTTATTTAAGGCGAAATTGAGGCATCCCTTCAAAATTTCCTTGAGTCAATAAAGAGCGATTGTTATTAGATGTTTGGAGGGAACCAGCAGGAAGCTGTAGACCTAATTTTCATGCCAATTGGCAATTGTTAACCAGGCTTATCTGCAATCTTGAAGGAACTTATATCTCTTCTCAGATTCGAACCAGTGTCACTCAGTGCTGCAGTCAGAGATGTTACCACTAAGCTATTCAGCCTGACAGTTACCCTCCTGTGGACTGTATTATATACTTCATTGATCATTATTTAATGTCATGCGTCTAGTACTTTGTTTGTTGTGGACTGAATTCTATCACCCACACTGCAAACTTATCGTATGACACTAGTTAGAGTTCAATCAAAGACCGGCTGTTTTATTCCAGTAGGAAAAACAACGAGATATTCACAGGTTTCATTAATTTCTATTAATTGCATTTCTGATGAGCAAACTGACACAGAAAATATATGACGTACAGTCGAAATAGGAAAATTAATACTAAGCGTAATACTTGATTCGAATGCACTAATTTTACGGCCAATATTTACACCATTACAAATTTGATGCCATGAGTCGAATGGAATTGTTTAACATTGCAATAAAAGTTAACAAGGACTGAAATGTCATTCATTGATAATACTGAGAAAATATTTATTTTTCAAAGATTGTTGTCGAGAGAAAGACCAGTTATCGGTTGCTTTAAAAGTTTTAGGTTCGGGGTTTTCGACTGTCTAAATTTGTCCAAAAATTGAATTATATCACTGAGTTAATAGATTATAAGAAATCTCTTGTCTTTTATTGAGCCATGCTTTCAATCAACACAAATTATTTGAAGCCGTTAGTTTTTTTCATATGAGTTTCAATAAAACAAGATATGATATCACTGAGTTGTACAATAAATATTTGCGCGACACATTTCGAACAACGTAATCACGCAGGTATTTAAAACAAGAATTTGTATGAAAAAAGGAAACACATTAATATTGATAAAATAAACACACGTTAACTTAAAGTGCTATATTGGAAGTTGAAATAATAGTGATGAGTACAGCAAAAAATGTGAAATAGGACAATAATTCTGGCTACATCAATGAGAGTTTAATGTGATGACAACTGGACCCAATGATTAGTTTGAAAAATGAAAGGATGAACAAATTCGCAGCATAATACAAGATCGTTTTGTTTCAAGGATTACAGTCAACTGCATAAAACCTAAATAGTATCAAAATATGGGTGACAAAAGGTCACATTATAGTTTTATAACAGTGACGTCAAGTTGCTCTACCCTTAACCGGAAGGTCTTGGGTTCAAACCCCGTTGGATGCATACTACTGAAAAGTCGCACACCCGGGCGAAACAGCTGTGCAGTACTACCAAGTTTTCCAAGGGTTCTCTAACTGCTGTCAGCTCGTGACCAACCCTGTATCTAATCAAATCCCTGCAAAGCAACACTTGAAAAAGCATAAACAATTTAATTCTGAAATGAGGTAAGTAGATAATTCACCATTGAATAACCAACTACTTACTCAAAATTGAGAGCAAAGTTAAAATTTCGTGTTAAAACGAGGATAGACTAGAAACAGAGTATAAAATCTATCAAAAGAATGCATTTTACATAATATGGCTGAAGGTTAAAAACAATGGAAGCGAAAAGTAAAGATAAAATTATGAAATAGACAAACAATTCAGTAAATTTTGAAACTCGATAGTGAGTTCAACTCAGTCAGTTGAAATTTTAATTGGGTGAGATGTCACGCAACAGGCTAGGCTGAAGTATTTTGACAGCAGGAAAGATAGCATCATAAACGTCTCACCGCTCTTATAACTGTAATTGTTTTGTTCATGTATTTCTTGTGTTTGGTTTTGTTGAGTGAGGCCTTACCTAATTTTGATTTCAACTGATTGAGTTCAACTCACTATCGAGTTTCAAAGTTTACAGAATTGTTTGCCTACTTCATGACTTTACTTTGACTTTTCATTCCTACTGTCTTTAACCTTCAGTCATATTACGTAAAATGCATTTTGTTGATCGATTTTGTATTCTGTCTCTAATTCGTTCTTTTATCTATGCGAAATTTGAACTCTGTTCTCTAATCTTGTCTATTTGCAGTGTAAATAAATCAAATTTTCTATTCGTACAGTTAGAAAAGGCGAAATTTCATCACAACTCACCTTGACAACCAAAATTATTCAGATCAAAATATGCGATCTTCTTGATACCATAAATGGAGATCAAGAAACCAAGCACAAATGCGTAAAACAATATACTACCGATTAACTGAGATGAATAGTTGTATACCACTGACGTCAACTAGTAGTGCTTGCTAGCTAGAGTGAATTGGTCTGAACACTCGATGGTTGTTTCGCTCGTTCGGAGACGAGCTCACCAGTGGTGTAACCAGTTTGATTCTGCTCAGAGAGCCGAATCGGTTCAAACCATCCTATTTTTGTTTGCTTATGTTAATCCTTTCTTTAATGACAGTGTTTGTGAACATAAAACAGCCTAAATTTTTCAATCACTAAACTTCTACAAACTCTAAGATATCATATTAATATTTCTCACAGCTGAGTTCTAAAAAAAGAATACACATCCTGTTTTAAAGGTATGTTCCTCGATTAAGGAACGTGATGTCTGTTTCCACAATTATTAGACTCTGAATACTCAGTCTGATTTTGGAGTAACTTGAGAATACTTTTTGTAACCTATACTTGCAGAGACCTATTGGTCCTACCTGAATACATGCAACCAAATTGAGAAAGCACCGGGAAACCCTGTCTCTCTAGACTGGAGGTAGTTATTAGTAAACCATAAATTCGCTTCCCATTTTGTCATTATGGTTGGGTTGGATTTCCCAAAACTTTAACAAAATTGTAGGGTGTGAAGAAAATCACTAATCTATAATAGTATATGATTGTCCGTATTATGTAGTAAATACGTAATGTAAATAATAATGAACTGTAGGATTTTGATCGAATAGCTGAATGAAAACAGCCTTAGTAGGGAACGGTCATTCTAGATTTATTTGCCAAATGGTGGACATGGATCTATATCTGTATGTGTCATTAGCTAGAATAAAATGGCTGTTCAGCGTCCTTTAAGCTTCATCGGTTCACAGTGCAATATATACTCGAAATAAATGAACACCTCAATACATTTACAATAGTATTTTGTGGTTTACAAGTCTAAAGGGATCATTTAATGGGGGAGATAATTCAAATCTACTTTATTATTGTTTACTACAGGTTGTGAGTGACTTTAGATCTCAGATAATCCATTGAAAATTATAAATTTGAAATACTAAAACTATATTGACAAATTGACAGTGTGGCAATGGGGTCACCACTAGGACCCATTCTAGCCGACATTTTCCTTGCGAAACTAGAAAATGGGCCTCTGAAGGATGTTATTAGTGAACTCGAATTTTATTGTCGGTACATGGATGATACTTTTTTGATTATGAAAAACGAGAAGGAGGCAAAGAGCATCCTGGATAAATTTAATGAGGTACACCCTGCAATAAATTTTACTATTGAAAAAGGAAAGGACTCTAGTATTCCACTTTTAGACGTCTTTATGACCAGAAAACAGGATGGCACAATAAGAAGAAGTGTTTATAGAAAACCTACATCAACGGGCCAGCACACACATTTTCTCAGTTTTGTGCCCTTGAAACATAAACGCAATTTGATAAAGTGCCTGGTTCACAGAGCAGAAGCGATTTGCTCGGACGAATGTCTTGATGAAGAATTGGATAATATTAAACGGTTGCTAAGTGAGAATGGTTATCCTGAAAAGTTTGTTGATAAAAATATGAACTTGAAACCAAAGCAGCCGAAGTTACCAACAGTCCCAAAATAGGTCTTATTCTTTCAGATGCAGTTCCTTGGGGACAACACTAACGAGATACTAACACAGCGCATTAGAAATGTGGTAGAACGAGCATTCCCTGCTGCTGAATTATGTTGTATCTTTAAAACCACTCCTCTTCTGCTTTCGGGAGTAAAAGATAAACTGCCTAATTTCGCCTCATCCATGTGTATCTACCAATTTAACTGTTCCTGTGGAGCCAGTTACATAGGCCGCACAGTTAGGCGTGTCTCTCGTCGAATTTCCGAACATCACCCTGAGTGGTTAAGCAAAGGTCAAACAAAATCCATTCGTAGCGCTATTCTGTTTCATCTTGTGGAGACAGAACACAAGATTGACGTCAACCATGCTTTCACGGTCATCTACCGCATACCTACGAATCCCAATTTTGCCTTAGGATTTCGACTACTAAATATTGTTGAGGCTGTGGGGATCCACATTAACAAGCCTAATTTATGCATCCAAAAGAAGTTAGTTCAGACATTATCATTACCTTGGCCATCTAGGTTTGAATGATTCTGAATTTTTGTGGAAATTTCCTAATTTTAGTTGATATTCTATTCGCTATTATATCTTTATTACTATTATAATTTAAGTATCTTTAGTGAACTGTAATTGCATTGATCATACTTTACAAATCGATGTTATTTAAAAAACACCAATATTGTTATTGACTACCAATCTTGAATATTTTGTGTATATAAACAGATATATAATTGTAGAGCCGGAAGAGGAATTTATCGAAAAGAATATTCTTTGATCAATTATTTTGTGTTTTATGTATGTCTGGACAAATAATTTAATTTCATTACACACTATTATCATTTTATTTGTTCGCACCTATTATTCATTTCCCTCACCTGATATAATTTCTTAAAAACCATATACTTTTGCGATTGTACAGTTTGATAATAAATTTGTTGAAAAGAGTCTCTCCGCTGAACCACGTATTATATACTCTTAGTGCACAATATTCGTCAAATGGTTAATATTTTAAGGTTTAATTTAAATATTTTTCTCAGAATCCTTTCTCTGTACTCTACTGGTGATCTTATTTTTTTTAACGAAAACAGAAATCGACACATCCGAAAAATATGTATAAATTGCCTATGGAATATATTTTACATCACTGATTGCCTTTGAAAGCTGATAAGTAAACATCTGTAAAGTAGGCTGACGATATCACTATGATAAAGGTGACTTCTTTATTTCCTCAAGCGACAATGAAAAGATATTTCAGCACTGATTGGCTGGTTATTTTCTCGAAACTGTTTATCTAAGGAATCCCATCTATAGAGCAGAATAATAATTGAATGAATTTGACACATCTCAGCAAACACAGAAAAGTCACACTCCATCTCAACTCGTTTCACATCATCAATTCTAATTTCTTTTTACCTTACTGTGGTTTGATTTTGTTTTGTTTACAATTCTATTTTATCGCAAAACATTTATTCTGATATAAATAAAACTGTTCGAAAGTGGTTAACATAATACATTCTAATAAGTTAAGGTTAATCTAGGAAATTGTAGAATAGTAGAGTCTGAATACAAATAAATGAATAAGGAATTGGGTAAGTTATTTCACTACTGAGTCGTTGTTTTTAAACACAAGTTTGCGTGATATTAATTTCATTTATGAAAAGTGGATACTTCTGTTATTGCAATAATCTTCGCATACAATATACACTGTTTGTGGGTAATACTCCAAATATTAATCTATGAACTTTGTTTTTTTACAAGACTGTCTTATAAAAGCAGCAAAACTTACAATTCACTTAGCCTGAGCTTGTAATTAGCAATAAAATACCAGTTCGTAATATTTACGTATTCTTTTTTTTTCATAGCAAAATTTGCGCGAATGATTCAAACCCAATGATTACCTCAAATTATGTGAACAAAATCCAAAGAAACTACAGAAAAAACTGTCCTGTATTTACAGTCAATTATGATGAACATATTGTAAGTCTCCTGTAGGACCTGTAGGTTCCATCTTCGATACCTAGAGTGGTTATGTTCCTCATACTACTGAAAAGCCTATTACTAAGACAAAAATACTGTTTAGTAATCCCTGGTTTACGATGGATTCTCCAGTTGATCAAATTTAAAATCAGCCAAATCCCTGCAAGTCAACTTTCTATGGAATATTTTGTCGTGAATCTTCATGCAATGGAAAGCTTCCAGTCATCACGAATTGATTCTGACTAGTTGTTTTGCATTGGATTTCATAAGAACAATATATCTATTGGACATAAAATGAAGATTTATAACATATTAAAAGCACTTCACATATTTATTTTAAGATTCCATCCCCTTTTGTGTGCTCTATAAGTTTGAAAAAACACTGTTGACAAAATGATCACGACAAGAGATTCTGCAGTACTGATACTATAAACTGGGCAATATGAAAACTAAAGGTATTTCCGCATCTGTAAAAGGAAATATGAGAAAATAACAGGACCCTGGAAGTTAGACTAAATAAAAAGCTGTCTGAGGCATCCATTTTCCAAAATCTTTATAGGTTTCCTAAATGCCTTGTCATATCATACATAAAAAGGGAGGCCTATAATCTGTCTGTCTTTTAGTCATCGGGTTTTCATTCGTAATCTCATCAGAGTTCCTGAAAACATTCCAAACAAAAACAAGGTTACATAATTTTAGTTATGTAGTGCATTCTTCTATATTCTCTATTATATTTAGGAAATATTAATTTTTTTTCCATCTGAACGTCAGTCACTTAAATCACTCTTTCTGTTGTATACAAAACTTTTGTAGTTACGTAGTCTGTTCTACGGCCATACTTTTTCTGTTTAAATTTATTTCAATCCAAAAATTTGAACTCTACTTTTTTCCAATAGAATTTGCCTAACTAGCCTATGAACAGTTATTCAGACTTACTAATTTAACCACTTACTTCATTCAGAACTTTAGTCACTTATATTTTTAACCGGCTAATCTTCGTCAACGTGAAAAAAGGGTATTCAGTCATTTTTCCAATTAGCATTGTCATAATGTTTAGGCTGCATGTAGTTGGAAAGAATACGCGGAATAACAAATATAAATTAGCATTATTCTGCTACATTTGTTGTCCTTGCTTTGTTAAGGCTTACTAATGTGAAGGACTGTATGAAGTTTTCAAAGGAAAATAGGATATTAGTGTAACCATAGCGTAACACATTTGTACCAACCATACCCTAAGACATTATTCATTATTTCTAGTAGTTAAAAGCGGTCAGGGAATACCTTTGATGCCAGTGTTTGCATAAGCCTTCTTAGCAGATGTTTTTAAATTGATTGTTTACTTCAGAAGATAAACTGTGTGTGGCATAGGTATCTGATGCTTTTAATAACACCTCAGGATTCTGGACTAAATTTCAAGAATAAAAAAGTTATGCATAGAAATTATTGATATTAATATCTACAGTATGAGCATCGATTTTACCTAGTGTTAAGCATGGTAAGGTTGTAACACAGATTATCTAACGGCGCCACTTTATTTAACAAAAGCTTGTACGTAGGTAAGAATGTATTCAAATGAGTTTTTCACAGTATTATTCATGAGTTTCTTGCTATCAGTGCTGTTCTACGGAAATATTTATAGAAACATAAATGAACTAAAATCTGGATATAATAATTGCACATTTGAGACTTTCAGGCATTATTTGTACTCAGAGGACTTAAGCACTCTATTAGCATCTACCATCTGAAAGCATCTATTTAAATGTATTAAATCATGAATGAGAAAGAATTTCGAAATAATTATCCTAACATATCTGAATAGCTTTACAGTATGCCAAATACTTTCACACACACAAGTAAATATACTTCTAGATTTAAAATGTTATAAAACTATCTTAATGTTAACACTGATCGAAATTATACTCTCTTCCCGGATTGTAGAAGTTTGGTATGGAAACACTTAAAAACATGTATATCTGACTTGTTCCAAATGGTGTCTGAAACAACATAGATGCACTATTGACTGAAAATAATATTGTGGTGAGAGCTGGCTCATCGCCAAAATTGATAGACAGTAATTTACGTCAATGTTTACTTCCCAAATCTTGATGATGAGAAAAACAAGAACAAAGGCTAACTCAAAAAACAATCACATCAGACTTTCCATGGGCGAATATGATTTACAGATATGGTCTGACCATCAAAGAAACGGCCACAAAGTGATGACAGATTAACTTTCAGCGAGAAAACAACCAATCAGAAGACGCCTTTTCTCTGCTAGTAATAACGAATAATAATGTACATAAAAATATATTACAAATACCTCTTTATTTCCTCAATAAACGACCTGTGCCTGGCGGTTGTCTTCTGTCGTTACAATATAACCGATCAGCTATTAAATATACTAAATAAATAAATAAATGTCTATCCCTCTACGGCCAAGGCAGCAGTAGGGATTGTACATACTTCCTTTGTACACAAAGGTCTGGCTTAAAGTCATGAATTGCCAAGGCCTCAGCTGTCTTTAGAAGTCTGTAACGAAGAAAACGCGGGAAGTTAGCATGAATTCTATATATGACCTTGAAATCATGGTCAGGGTTGACCGAGTGACAGAAGTCGATGAGGTGTTCTAGGATAGAGCTTCGCACACATTTCCTTTCTCCCTTGTAAAACCAAGCTGGAATATGTTCTCGTATTCGTGTGGAGAGCATTCTCTGACTACGGCTAATGTACCTTGCTCCACAAGAGCAGGTGAACTGGTAGATGCACATGGAGGCGGTCAGACGGGGGAGCTTATCTTTTACAGAGGTAGAGAACAAGTTGCGGCTCGTGAACGTCATATGTAATCTAGCTGCAGGGAACGTTTTACTAACTGATTTAGAAAGACGATTTTTGAGCATATCTGAAGCTTGATCTCCTTTGAATTCCAAGTTCACGAATAAGGTTTTCTTTGGAACTGAGTCGGTAACCAGTTTAGACTGCTTATCTTTCATGTTGCTGCCAATAAATCGGTTAGGGTAACCGTTTTCTGCGAGTGTGGCTTTCAGGAAGTCAAGTTCTGAGTCGACGCAATCAGAACTACAAATTTTCCTTATCCTAAAGCAGAGTGAATAGATTAAATTCCTTTTCCTGGAAATAGGCACCCAACTGTAAAAATTAGTTAGTTGTCCGTTCCATGTACGTTTTCGGTGGATCGATCTTTTCAGAGATCCGTCATTACGTCTGCTGAGGCACACATCAAGAAACGGAATACTAAGTTCAGATTCCTTTTCTATGGTGAATTGTAAGGAAGGATGGCAGTTGTTGAAGGCGAACAAGACATCATCAAGAACTACGTTCTTATCGCAGATGACGAAAGTGTCGTCTGCGTATCTTTTATAAATGTCAAAATGACTGATGGTTTTGACTAAGTTGAGAATTTTCCAGCTTTGCCATAAAACAATCAGCCAACAAAGGACCCAGTGGTGATCCCATGGCAATGCCATCTCTCTGTCTATAGATCTCATTGTTGAAGGTGAACTGAACATTCAACGTACATCTCAATAAACGTTCTTTGAGGTGGATTTTCGGTAAACCTATTTCCAAACCATGTGTATCAAAATACTCACATAAATAGCTAACAGTTTCCATGAGAGGAACATTGGTAAATAGCGACGACACATCTAATGAGAACAGGACTTTTTCTGAGACGTTAAAATCTTTAATACTATCAATAAATTTAAACGTATCATCAATGGAAAACTTAGATACTTGCCTTCTGACTGGTTCGAATGTTTCGGCTAGCCACTGAGCGATTCCGTGATAAGGAGAGTCCGCCATATCGAGGATTGGACGGAGGGGTAATCCTGTCTTATGTATTTTCGGTAGTCCATACAAACGTGGTATAATGGAGCCTGCTGGTCGGATGCGTTCGTATATTTCTGACGATATTGCTGACTTATTCCTCATATTCTTTAAGACATCAGTCAGTTGGTTTTCAATTAAATGTGTCTTGTTCTTTTCACCATCGGGTTTGGCGAATTTCGTTTGGTCAGAAAGGATCGCTGAGATTTTATCATTATAATCTTGGCGATTCATAACTACGACACCCCCACCTTTGTCTGGACGGCATATGATAATATCATCATTCTTCTCTAGTTCTTTCAGTTGGTCTATATGCTCTTTAGTCAGAAGATTATTCGAGCTAGGTTTTGAACTAGTAAACTGATGACAGCAATCAAGAACTGTGGATTTAAAGTATTGGAATTCCTCAGGTGATGTGGGTGTAAGATCGTTGGTCTGATTAATAAGATTTTCGAATTGCACTTGCGTAGTATGTACAATCCCTACTGCTGCCTTGGCCGTAGAGGGATAGACATTTATTTATTTATTTATTCTATATACTTTTCCCTTATTACTTCGATTACTAAATATACGTTTAATAAAACAAAGCAATTAAACATTTATGAATATATCCTAGAACATCACTTGTTTTATTATATAAAGTACAGAAAGTCAACTGCTGTAAGATTAACATCCCAAAAGGTATTTTGATGCAAACTGCTGGCTGCTACATTTTCCTTATTTAACTGATGCAGATGTTGACATAAAGTGGTCAAATTTGACCGGTGTTCATACCACCCACAAGAATTTTGATATCCTCTTCTACCTGAAATCTTATCCATTGCTACCTAAAGTTATTTGTAGAAGTCTTCTTTATTCTCTTGGTCTTAACTGTTAACAGCAGTTTACTTGTGATTTTACTTCTTTTTCAGTTGAATTTCTTTTATTATAGCTTGATTCTACAAGGCATCCTGGTACAGCTATGGAATTCTCAGCATGTGATATCGATAGCGCAAATTCAGCGGGCCGACCATTGACATCAGGTGTGCGTCGAAAGGGGATCGAACCCTGGACCATGTGCTTGGTCGGCGAGCGTCCCAGCCGCTGTGTTGTCGATGCGAATCATCAGCAGTACGCACCCACTGGGGTTCGAACCCAGGACCTTCCGATCACAAAGCAAGCTTGTATACCATTCACCCAGTGGAACCCTTGCTGTCACGATTGTGAAGGATATCGTCCCCCAATTCATAAAAGCCTTCAATAACGTTGATTGCATCACAATGACGATACTCCCAGTAATGCTCATAGTTGTCATTTTAGTGGCTAGAGCAGACGGTTATCTGTCTCACTTCTGTACCATATATTCTAATTTTTCCTGCGATCTGAACAGTTTTGCCAGCTATCCTCAAAAATAGTGTGAACACTCCGTGCCGTTTCTGAAGTTAGACTTATCGACTGACTGGTTTCCTGATGGTTTTCACCAACCAGTATCATTCGCCATTCCCGATTCTCGTGTATGTAGGTCAAATTTCTAGTAGCTAAGGTGATGGTGTTTTTAGTCCTACTCCCAACCTTCCCTGGCTCTCAGACTTAGGATCACTTAGTAAAGTGAGTGAGGTTTCTTAATTTGTGAAAATTCAAGTGGTGAGTCACATCCCGGATTCTTCAAACCTAATGATTCCATGTCACTATAAACGAGTGGTGTTAACAGTAATTCTTCTCACCTGATATGAATATACGACTACATAATTTGAAATATCCCCATATAATGATTCGAAAGTCGGTCTGACAGATGAATATTAATTTTTATTAAATCTCTAATAATTCTATAAACCTGAAAAGAATATTCTTTAATGATTAATTACTACCGTAAATGAGTAAATAACCAATAAATTGAATTGATTGATTTCGTTAGGTACTATATCCTTGAAGAATTGGTTTGTAGGTATTCTATTTGTTTCAGGTCAGACCACGGATTGGTACCAATTAGAGAACCACTGAAAAACAGGACAGCATGGATTGATAGGAGTTAGAATTCATGGGCCATTGAGTTAGATCCCAATGGCTAAATGGCATATGAGCTTGCCCTGTAACCGAAAGGTCCTGGGTCCGAAACGCAGTGGCTACGTACTGTCTATCAGTTCCAAACTAGGATGATGTTAGGAAGAGGCAAAACACATGCAATTATCAAGTTATTAGCGTGTCGTTGACATGCATTTGTTTCTGCTTTCTGATTGGACGCTTGCACAATTCCAAACTCTCAACCGGATTGCTTGATTTCCAGTCTACCTTATTTTTGTATAAATACAGTCACTTTTGTCATAAATAAATGATTCTGGTTTTACCGCTGATTATCGCGTGTTCTGCTTTACCAGTTAAGTGGGCAGTGACCAGTAGTTAAGCAGTTACCTCGAGACAAAGATCTAGCATCATAACAATTGGCGACGGGGCTTCGAATCCATTGCAGTTCAATGCAGTCAAATAAAACCCAGATCATCCAGTGTACATCCTGCCTGTCGTCCAAATGACAATTTCATTTGAACAAATGCAACTTCTCCTTCATCAACAACAGCAACAGTTTGAAGCTTGCCGGCTCAGCTTGATTGAAAAACTTACAAAGCAGTTTTCAATTCAAAATCTCGGCAGTTCCAACTCAGAGGAAACCGAATCTATTGGGGGTTCAATTGTAGAGTTTGATATATGTCCATATAATATGTGTGTTTGTTTGACAGTCTGTTCTTGGTGACATGTATCCATATAATACGTGTGTTTTGTTTGACAGTCTGATATATTTTGCTATGTATATATGGATCGATATTCCATTATAATTAGCCAATCATGTTAAGACTGTCTATTGATTTGCTCATTTTGAATATTCGTTCACACACTTGTTCGGACATTTATATTTTGCTCTCACACTCTTGTGTGACATATTGATTATCCTTGTGTTTGGAAAATAGAAGTATCATCGCAAACCTAGTGGTCTTCTGATTTCCGCCTTTCTCGCGTCAGGACTATTAATTTCTCGACCAGTCCATAACAATAATTTGGCGACGAGTACATAACAATATGGCGACGGGGAAAACTATGGATCCTTCTAAATTGGAATTACTATTTGAACAACAAATGAAATTAATGGAAATGTTCATTAACAAACAGATTGGTCCAACTTCACCTTCAAGCAATCCCAATCATACCATGCTACCATCTGTCGACGGCATTGTGAATAGTATTTCACAGTTCAATTATAATCCAGATGCGAATGTCACTTTTGACACATGGTATCAACGATATGAGGATTTATTCACAGTTGATCTCGCCTCACAAGACGATGCTTGGAAGGTCCTGCAGAATATGAAAGGTACTGCAACCTAATTTTACTTCCAAAACCACGTGACAAGTGTTTCGATGATACAATAAAGCTGCTGCGTGAACATTTTGGAGACCACTCCTCATTATTCAGCATACGTTATCGTTGCCTCAAGCTGACAATGAATGAAAATGATGATTTTCTTACTCACGTTGGCACAGTCAACCGAGAATGTGAGAGATTTCGACTCAGGTCCTTAACAGATGATCAATTCAAAGCCTTGATTCTCATATGCAGTCTTCAATCTCCTCGTTTCACAGATATCCGAACTCGACTGCTCAATCAGCTAGAACAAAATCCTAAGTTAACATTACATGACATAGCTGATGAATATCAACGGCTGATTAATTTGCAGAAAGACACACACCTGGTCGAATCAACACCTTCGAGAAGCTCTGATATTCATGCATTACGAAAGAGCAAAAATCTCTCATCATCCACTCCTGACCCACCTTCTCTAATGTTCCGCGGAAATCTACACATACTCGTCCAACTTCACAAAATACTGCAAAGAAGACCCCACCATCACCATGCTGGCATTGTGGCGCGTGGCACTTTGTAAAGTCTTGTCCATACAAAAATCATCGTTGCAGCAAGTGCAAAATCATCGGTCATAAAAATGGTTTTTGTCAGCCACGCAAACCAGATATCAAAATCCAGCGAAAGCTCGACAAACTGTTGGTCCTAAATCTCCAAGGAGATCATTGAGTCTACTCGCAACCTGTCAAGTCACAACACCATGTATGCGGAAATATCTTGACCTTCAGATGAATGGTCATGATGCACGTCTGCAGCTAGATACCGCCTCTGATATTACTGTTATATCAGAGAAACTTTGGAATAATATTGGCAGACCACCAATCGCAAATACTTCTCAGACTGCTGTCAGCGCCTGTGGTGGGCGCCTCAAACTAATTGGTGAACTCGAATGTTCTGTTTCCTTCCGCAATATCAAATTCACAGGAATTTGTTACGTCACCAAGAGTGATTTAAATCTTTTGGGACTTGATTGGTTCGATCGTTTACATCTGGCTGATGTCCCACTTAGTTCTGTATGCAACGCAGTTAACAAGGATAAAAATTCAGCCAACTCCTTTTCTGATTTATGCAAACTATTTGCACCTGTTTTTCAACCCGGATTAGGTCACTGTACCTCGCTGCAAGCTACCTTTCGAGTATTACCAGACGCAAAACCGGTTTTTCGCCCAAAGAGGCCAGTCCCATATGCATCTGTACCAAAAGTTGACGAAGAATTGGAGAGACTGCAACAACAAGGCGTATTAACACCAGTCACGTACTCGGCATGGGCAGCACCCATCGTCGTTGTCAAGAAAGCGAATGGGTCCCTACGTATTTGTGCTGATTTCTCTACTGGGTTGAATGCTGCATTAGAACAGCACCACTATCCTTTACCTACGCCGGATGATTTATTCACTGTTTTAAATGGTGGATCTTATTTTGCAAAACTGGATCTTGCTGACGCATATCTACAAGTGAAGTAGCCCCAGAATGCCGAGAACTCCTTACCATTAATACACATCGCGGTTTGTTCCAATACAACAGATTACCTTTCGGAGTTAAAACTGCCCCAGCTATTTTCCAACAACTGATGGATACTATCTTGGCAGGTATTCCGGGTGTTGCCGTCTATCTTGATGATATCTTGGTGGTAGCGAATTCTATAAACGAACTTTACAGCAGGACAGAAGCTGTCTTGTCACGCATGCAGGACAACGGTCTACGACTACGCTCAGAGAAGTGTCAGTTCTCCTTGAGATCTGTCAAATACCTTGGATTTATATTTGATGCATCGGGTAGACGTCCAGATCCTGACAACATACGTGCTATAAAAGAGATGCCCGCACCTACTGACGTGCCTTCCTTACGCTCTTTCTTGGGATTAATTAGCTATTACTCGGTTTTTCTCCCTGCGCTGCATAATGTTCGACACCCCTCAATCGACTACTCGAAAAGAATGCAACCTGGAAATGGTCCGAAGCTTGCAGATCAGCTTTTGAAAAGTTGAAGTCTATGTTAACTTCTGAATTGCTTCTGACACATTATAGTCCAACACTTCCAATTATAGTTGCAGCGGACGCTTCAGCAAGCGGAGTGGGAGCTGTCATTTTACATGTCTTCCCAGATGGTTCACAAAAAGCAATAATGCATGCATCTCGAACACTAACTGCGGCAGAAAAGAAATATGCACAAATTGAAAAAGAAGCCTTAGCTTTAGTTTTCGCCGTACGACGTTTCCATAAAATGATCTACGGCCGCCGATTTACCTTGCTGACAGATCATAAACCGTTACTTTCCATTTTCGGATCTAAATCAGGTATCCCGGTACATGCAGCTAACCGACTACAACGCTGGGCAATAATATTACTTGGATACGATTTCGATATTAAATACAACCGAACTAACGAATTTGGTCAAGCCGACGCTCTATCTCGGCTAATTAGCGACTATCCTGCATCAAGTGAAGATATGGTAATTGCATCGATCGCCACCAAAGACTATGCAGTTAACCTCATCGACAATGCTGTTCGATCTCTACCAGTAACGTTTGCAGAAATCCAGCGAACTACAAGCACCGATGCCACCTTACGACGTGCTACACAGTATGTATCCAGTAATTGGCCAAAGATTAAATATAGTGGAGACCTAAAACACCTGTTTGCCCGTCGTGATTCCTTATGTGTTGTAAAAGATTGCTTGATGTTTGGAGAACGCGTAGTGATACCTGAAGCATTACGAAATAAACTCCTGAAACAGTTTCACATGGGACATCCTGGTATTCAGCGGATGAAGAGTATTGCTCGCAGCTACGCATACTGGCCTAATATGGATAAGCATATTATCGACTTTGTTCAACGATGTTCAAAATGTCAACAATCAGCAAAGCTACCCCACCAGCTACCTCCCGTACCGTGGCCTCCAGCATCCCATCCTTGGTCCAGAATTCATATTGATTTTGCTGGCCCTACAAATGGTGCATATTATTTAGTGGTGGTAGACGCTTTTTCTAAGTGGCCAGAAGTTATACCAATGGTTTCGCCGACAACGTCCCAGACTCTCAAAGCTCTCACTGACATATTCTCCCATCATGGTCTCCCAGAAACCATAGTTACAGACAATGGTTCGCAGTTTACCTCTCATCAGTTTCAGCAGTTCTGTCATCAAAATGCTATCGAGCATATGTTCACACCGCCGTATCATCCTCAGTCAAACGGCCAAGCGGAACGTTTTGTCGACACTTTGAAGAGAGCCTTACTCAAAGCAGAGGGAGAGGGGACACCATTTGACATCATCCAAAAATTCTTGATGGTGTACCGTACAACGGCGAATGAGTCAACACAGAACAAGAAATCGCCGGCAGAAATTCTTTACGGACGCAAACTTAGAACGATTCACAACTCAATGTTACCACCGACACCCAAACGTGCCGACGCATCATTTCGGAATGAAAAAAATTTGATGTTGGTGACCCTATCTATGTCCGCGACTATCGAGCAGGACATAAACCTTGGAATAAAGGTTCCATCGCAGCACGACGTGGTCGAGTTATGTACGACGTGAAAGTTGGTAATGATTTATGGACCCGTCACTACAATCAGTTGCGTCCAAGAAACTCAAATATCCCTACCAGTACACAGTCATCCCTACCTCTGGATATTCTCTTGGATACTTTTAACTTACCTACGACTGACAAAACAGAAAAGCAAAAGTGCGCAGCTCAGACAACTCCAGACAAAGCAGAAGCCGCAAACTCAACAAGCAGACGAAGCAACAGACGTCGACAACAAACTGAACGGTTTCAGATAAACCCCAAGAAAGCACGCTATTAATCATCAATCTTCTCAAAAGGGGAGGTGATATATATCCATATAATATGTGTGTTTTGTTTGACAATCTGATATATTTTGCTATGTATATATGGATCGATATTCCATTATAATTAGCCAATCATGTTAAGACTGTCTATTGATTTGCTCATTTTGAATATTCGTTCACACACTTGTTCGGACAGAGTTCAATTTCGAACCTTCAACAGGCGTGAAGCTTGGTTTCGACGTTATGAAGATCTGTTCCGGATTGAATGCGCTCACTTAGATGATTCGGCCAAAGTGAGACTACTCCTTCGGAAACTTGGTCCAGCCGAATATAACAAATATGTCAATCATATTCTACCAAAGAACCCCAGAGAACTCAACTTTGAAGAAACCGTTCAAACGTTAACCAATATTTTCGGTGAACAGTTATCTCTCTTCAGTATCCGTTACAATTGTTTCAAGATATCCAAAGATCCAGTTATGATATTCTCACCTATGCTGGTAAGGTGAATCGTGAATGCGAGAGATCGAAAATTCGATCACTTACGGATGACCGGTTTAAATGCCTGATCTTTGTCTGCGGTCTCAAATCTTCAGTTGACAGTGATATTCGTACCCGAATCCTTGCAGAGATTGAACGCAAACCAGACATGACTTTACAGGAGGTAACTGCTGAGTGCCAGCGAACCATCAATCTAAAGCATGACACGAAGTTGACTGAGGACGGTCAAGTTCATGAATTTACTTCTGTCCAGGCTGTCAAGTCAAACAATTCTCTGCAAGTCAAACACAAGCCTCCCACAAATTGTTGGTTTTGTGGATCGTGGCATTTTGGTAAATTTTGCCCGTATAAAAGACATAAATGCAGTATCTGTAACAAGTATGGTCACAAAGAAGGATTTTGTCCCCCAGTGAAACTTAGATCAATCCGATCTCACAATACGATGGTAAAGTCACGAAACTTTCGATCTCGGTCGACGAAACCTCAAATCAGCAGTATGTTCGCTACCTTCAAAGTTGACTTCGAGTCAAAAAGAAAGTTTGTCACACTTTCTATCAACCAGAAGCCAGTTCGACTACAGTTAGATACTACAGTTAGATACTGCTTCTGATATCACAATCATATCTCCCCAGACATGGCGGGCACTCGGGTGTCCACCTTATCAGAGAACGGAGCATAGTGCAAGAAACGCGTCTGGTGACGTAATGAAATTATCTGGCCAGATTGAATGCGACGTAACTTTCCGGTCGACCTCGTTCCAAGGAACATGCTACATCACCAATCGTCATGATTTAAACTTGCTTGGTATTGACTGGATCGAAAATATGAAACTCTGGGATGTCCCATTGAACTCAGTTTGTTCCAATGTACAGTGCTCAGATAGTCCTACCAACATGCTGATGCATCCGAACAAAGCCGCAAAGGAGGACGCTGTGGTCGCCGGCGTTTCTGTCGATGAAGACGTGTACCACGTATTGATGACGGCAATAAACACTTTACCTGTCTCAGCCGACATGGTTCAACGAGAGACGCAGCGTGACCCGACATTACAGTCAGTTCAACAGTATCTGCGTTGTGGCTGGCCCTCGCGTATTGATTGTCCAGATTTAAAACAGTTCTATCAACGACGACATTCATTATCCCTGGTCAATGACTGCATTATGTTTGGCGAACGTGTGGTCGTGCCTCGAAGTCTCCAACAAAAAGTCACGAGTCAACTACATTTTACGCATCCTGGTATTGGCCGTATGAAATCGTTGGCACGCTGTTACGTCTACTGGCCAAATATCGATCGTGAATTAGAAGCGATGGTTCGCTCATGTTCTCGCTATGCTCAGGCTTTGAAAATGCCTATCAAGACAGACCTACAGCCGTGGCCCAACCCAGGAAAACCGTGGTCAAGAATCCACATAGATTTTGCCAGCCCAATCAATGGCAAACAGTTTCTCGTGGTAATCGACGCGTATTCCAAGTGGCCGGAGGTTTTCATTATGCAAAATACCACAGTGACGATAACATTAAATAAGTTGGTTCAGCTTTTCAGCAGATTTGGTGTCCCAGAGATCATCGTTTCCGATAACGGACCTCAGTTTACAGCTGAACAATTCAAACAGTTTTGTGAGCGGCTAGGCGTTCAGCATATTCGCAGCCCGCCTTACCATCCTCAGTCAAATGGACAAGCAGAGCGTTTTGTTGATACACTCAAGCGCGCACTTCAGAAGTCAAACGGGGAGGGATCGATAGAGGATGTATTGCACAATTTCCTCTTCATTTATCAAACCACAACCAACCCATCATGCCCAAATCAAACATCTCCCGCAGAAGTTATGTTTGGAAGAAGATTACGTACTACTTTGGATACAATTATCCCGATCCCATCAATACGGAGCAAATGTGGTCGAAATAGTGAATTTTGGTCCAATAGACGTCATGGCACCAAGCAAAGAAGTTTCATGGTTGGTTAGTCGGTACTGGTTCGTGATTATATACGGAGAGATCACCCATGGGTTTCTGGAGTGATAGTTGGAAGAAAAGGCCAAGTCATTTACAAGGTCAAGGTTGGAGACCTTATTTGGGTCAGGCATGCCAATCAAACAAGAAATAGACTAGCTGGTGAACAGTTGAACGATTCCAAGTCCGCCGACGTACAATTTGAGCTATTGATAGATACGACGGATCCGAAAACGTCACATGGCCAAAATAGTCGAAACAAAGGCAAAGTGTCCCCGCAGCCAAGGAGATCACAACGACAACCAAGACGACCAAAGTACCTACAAGTGATTCCGCGATACAAAAGCTACCGGTAGCCCTATCTTAAAAGGGGAGGTGTTAGGAAGAGGCGAAACACATGCAATTATCAAGTTATTAGCGTGTCGTTGACATGCATTTGTTTCTGCTTTCTGATTGGACGCTTGCACAATTCCAAACTCTCAACCGGATTGCTTGATTTCCAGTCTACCTTATTTTTGTATAAATACAGTCACTTTTGTCATAAATAAATGATTCTGGTTTTACCGCTGATTATCGCGTGTTCTGCCTTACCAGTTAAGTGGGCACTGGTCAGTAGTTAAGCAGTTACCTCGAGACAAAGATCTAGCATCATAACAGATGAAACAGCTGCCTAGTTCTCCCTTCTTTTTTATGGTTCTCTAAGTGATATCAATCCGTATTGTATTCTTAGTTAGCAGAATAATCATTACGAAAACTACATTGATAACTGGATTTGATATAAATATAATATAAACATCGTAGATTGAACTAAAGCCTATAATGTCTATGGGCGAATATTCTGCAACAGACTTTTCGATCACGATCTTTTGTAATCACAACTAATCAACTTGTATTGATAGTACACAACCACATGAGTATTAAGTTATCTAGTCTATTTAATTTACTTATAGCAAGCCAAAATATACAGGGAATATTAATAGTATCAGAAAGGCATTAAAATAGCAGTCAGTTAATGCTTCTATCTGACATTACAATATCATATATAACTAGTGTGGATATGTTTCGCATTCTTACCTATCTTATAAATTTATAGTATGCTGTGAGTTACTAGGATATCAGTACTAGTCACATTTACAAAGTGACACCGGAAATCCTAAGTGAAGCAGTGAGTATTATAAATAAATAAACATTTAAACATAGAAAAGCAGTAAAATGATACCTTAGTTGGTCAAAACTACCCACTTTTCAACTGATTTACGCATATACTCTGTGCGTCGGTGGCACAGTGGTTAGGACTCTCGCTGACCATTCACGTAGTCCGGGATTCGATACCCTGCCGAAGTACACCTGATATCTATGGTCGGCCTGGAAAATTTGGGCTACCGATATCACATGCTGAAAATTCCATACCTGTACCAAAAAATGTGGTGTGGAATCAAGCTGTAATAAAAAAAATTTATATAAAGTTCACTGAACTATCGTTGCTCATTCATGTTTATTTTAGCTTTTATCCAGCTCACACACACACACACCTTTTGTATGGAGGCTAGTGATATTGCCCAAACCTCAGTAAATTGAAAGTTGATCGCCTAGACAAATGAGCCACAGCTCCAAAATAAAAGATAAAATGATATGGTTTCAAAGAAACAAATTAGGCGAATCATCTCGTTAGTTCATTTGTCATATATTTATGTTTATACTCTTCTACCCATCACTTCCTTAATTGCATGTTAAATTAGGTGGACACTAAAGTGAGGTATATTCACTTATTCATTAACGCAATCATAAGAATGTAAGAACAACACATACATTATAATATGAAGCTAAACAAAATCATAAACAAACCCGAAATTATAAAAGAAATTCAAAGTTTACAATAACAACTAAATTAGAATTAGGTAGACTTAAATTGCTCACAAGTTCAGATAGTATCATCTCTATGAAACAGCGTGATGTCATTATCACAACTACTTGGCTTTCAATCACCAACAACTATGTTCTCCTTATTGGGCGAAAATACTGAAGTTTAGTAAACGAAGTGAGAATGTGAAAATAAGTATGTTTGTATATAGAATTAAATTTGCATACGCTCACTCATCGGAAATTTCAAATCATATAGAGGTGAGCCGTATTTTAGTGCCTCGGTGGCACAGCGGCAGAATGCTCGCCAACAACGCGGCTGGCCCAAGGTTCGATCCCCGGTCGAGGCACTTCTTTACCTCTCTAAACCAGTAATAAGACTGGCAAAGAGGGAAGGCTGGACATGAGGCTAGCAACTCCATCCCGTATAAATAAATGCTATGGCTACCGAAACTTCAAGGCTGTAGCTTGTAGCCCTATGTTCCACTGGGAACCTAAAGGAATAAAAAAAGAATCGTATTCTACTTACCTTTCAAGTAATAGCTGGCTTATTGAAACTCCTCGCCAGATAGTTTAACGAACCACCACATATGTTGTATGATGGCCCAATGACAACTTTACAAATAACTGCTTGATTGTTGAAGTGCTATTACTCTTTTATTTTATCTGTAAAATGTTATTCTAGTTATTACTTCTAATGTTCGATAACACGTATCTCCTTGTCTTCAAGTTCAAAACATGTTACACTTCACAGATTTAAATAAGACACTGAAGAGACACATAATGCTACAAAATATCATTTTGAAATTTCCTTAAAATTCTGTTACTACTAACCGAATCGGCAACATTTAACTACATGAGATAAAGGAGATCTTCATAATCAATCAACTAAACATGCCAAGTACTCCAAGGTGGACAAAGATTGGAAACCATTATTTTCTGTACCAACATTTGTGACTACTGCAGTTTATTACCACCACGTTTGATAACTTTGGATTAAATCTATGTAATAATTGAGAAATAATCATTTGTGTTTATTCACACTTTTGGTTTTTCCTTAGTATTTTTGAGCTGAGTTGATAAACCTCATTTTCGAAAGGCAGGTCTAGCTAATAAGTCCCAAATAGAACGAAACGTGCATCGTGAATTCCACTTCTAACCACCACTAAGCAAGCTACTTTTAGTCATTACTGTTGTTTTTGCAAATATTTTAACACAGTGTTAAATTTTCACTTATATTAAGTACGTTTTAACAAAAAGTGCTTTGATAACTTGTTTTATTGCGCATTTGTTGAGAAACTGTAGAACGATATCACCTAACAGTATTTGGCTTTTGAAAGCCGTATTCAAAAAATCAAGTTTATGCTCAACAAAATTTATGATTAGGAATTTTCATAGGATCCAATACTAATTCCGTTGTATAGTTTCCTTTTCTACCCGTCTATCATGCGTTCTAATTCATAAAAGTAATGAGATTCACTTGCAAATTTAGCATTTTGGTCAATCACAAGTAATAAAAAATATGAGAGCATATATGGGTAGTCTGAAAGTATATAAAACTGTTGGCAGCTCTAGTGGAAGATCAAGTGTAAACGTGAAAATGGCTGAATAAGTCAACCAACTTCATACTAAATTATCAGGATAAGATTTTCAAGTGGGTTCAAATCTCTGAAGTGAAATCTGTTTCATCGATACTGCAGACATTTCTGGCTGAAGAATGCGAATAAACACGAAACCTAGGTTGGAAACATCCTGGTAACTGCCTCCAGCCATCAAACTTCATTTCCAAGTGCACTTTGACGGCAGGATTCCTAGCTTGGTAACCACATTCCACGCTTTATCTACAGCTTATACTCAGCACACAATAAGACAACACAGCATTGGTTATTCTCTAGCACTCAACCGAATTCCCTACAAATTTATACAACTGTTATCATAGTTGTTTTTATCTTACTCTTTGTGTAGCGTGAAATGAAACTGACAGAAGGCTGGAAGAAAATGCAAAATATCTCTATAGAATTACTTGGCTGACGGAGAACAGCACTGATATCCAAGACACATGTTTCATCCCTTTGGTGACTCGTCAGTTGGATATCCCTGTATCACATTGGGCAACAGTGGTTCACTGAGACTTGATCCCATCACCAGTCGTTTCAAATGCGAGAACGTTATTAACTAGACTACTGAGCCTCATGAACTACCTCATGGGCAGAGAATTTCAATCGTTATTTATTGAAATGATTTCGAACTTCATAGCAATGTCCAGTTGTCTGCAGTAGGAGCAAATATATCAATGGAGGCCTAGTATTTCAATCAAGTTTAATCAATCAAGGGAAAATTTAAAACGAATCCAGTAAATATTCTTAACAAATTAAGACAATACAACTCCAGCAGTCAACTTTCAAACTTGTACACGTTGAAGAAGCAGTCCGTTGAGATTTGTTTTGACTGAGTCACAATCATAGTTGTAAATTATCACGAATAGAATTTAAATTATTTAAATTATTAATATTGTTTGCAACAAATCAACGAAGTTTATGATATGTTCAGGGCGATAATAGAAAAAAAGGAAAATATTTTTTGTCCAACTTGTTATATTGTCTTAACTGAATTGTTTAACTGCTAAGCTTTCATTGTTCTTCTGAACAGAACCTTCAGTGTGAATACAATATCACCAAAACACTAAAAAACTATTAGCCTGCAGCAGTGCCAGGGTTGAATAAATTAACGAGAAATCATATTGTGGCGTGTGTTCTGTTTATAGTTCTAGACCTCCGGTGAGGATACTGGCAGATAACGATAAAACAGAGAGACAGAGATAAAACAGCGTTCATTATGGGTCAGAAACAATATCGGTTTCAACGCATACAGATGCACCCTTTATATTCAGAAGATCGATGACGTTGCTACTTAGAAATTCAGAGAACGTGGAGTTGTAAGGTGATGATCTGGTCATCATCTATCGTCAAAAGAGACCATGTGAAGTTTATCGAATCCATGCTAAGACACTAAGACAAGTCAGTCGGTTAGAAAACGCTGGAGAGTTCGGAATGTGTATCAACAAAAGACAGTCGCAGAAAGCCAAAGGAAATGTTAGTCTGATAGGAGATAAAGTAGGAAACGGTGAGATAAAGGCGCTACCGGAGAAAATCTTCACGAAAAAGACCATTTGCCCCCGAATTCGAAGAGGAAACTACGACAATCCTTGGGGAGAGCAGCATTTCATCGTGGGTTTGTGTAAAATTTCAAAGAGATAACAGCTCCCCGTACAGGCTATCAGGTGAATCGAAGTATGGTTGGTTGAAAGAGTCGCAGAACATATTCGACAACATTAAACAGTTTTTGGACCACCAGAAAATGACTCTAGAACTGCCTGTGTAACAACAGAAGACAAGGGCCGGCAACAGATCCTTTTATTACGGAAATCAACACGTATTTATATATATTTCCTGTACATTATTATAGCTTATTCAAGTAGACAAACGCAGTCTTCTGATTGGTTGTTTCGGGTAACCTCGGAAAGTGGAGCCATCTATCTGCGAATCATATTTGCCCACGTTAAGTCAGCTGTGATTGGTTGTTGAATCAGCCTTGTTCATATTTTCTCACGGCCAATATTAGTGACCTAGACATTGACGTAGATTAATGTCTACCAATTGGCCAGCAGCCTGTTCTCACCACACCTGTACGCAGGAAACACTTCACAGTCTGCACAGTAACGAGTAACCTCGGCATAGGCATAGTATTAAGACAGAATGAAGGAGTTACTGAATATGTCACAATGGGTAGATGCCATCGCAATCCCTGACCAATGCACGAGAACAGGACCAAGGTATAACAAGAACGGGTAGAACCAAGGAGGTAGGAGCAACTCCGCTTAAAACTCTGACGGGTAAACAAGTGTGGCGTGAGCTTCATCTATCAGCAGT
Organism: Trichobilharzia regenti; assembly: GCA_944472135.2. Lineage (NCBI taxonomy): Eukaryota > Metazoa > Platyhelminthes > Trematoda > Strigeidida > Schistosomatidae > Trichobilharzia > Trichobilharzia regenti. The sequence continues at coordinate 86,387,199 of OX235270.1, read as the reverse complement.
ATATGACGAGACGTGCGTCGGCACAAAAATATCAAGTGGCGAGAGGCAGATTCGACGTCAAAAAGGAGAAATTAACTAGTGTTGCAACAAAACATGGGAGACACGAAAAGAACAGAAAGAAACACAATACAAATGGCAGAAGTAGTACAACACAGAAGATCCGTGCAAATAGCGATTTGCAAACAAGGTGTACATAATTTCCCTATACAGAGATATCAAATTCCCAATAAACATTTTCTTGCCAAGTCTTTTGTCTTCTACCCTTATATTTGCAGTGATGCATGTAAGGAGACAATAAATCAACACTATTCAGTCACTCAGTTGAATTGATGTGGTTAATAAAATATAGGAACAGAGTTCAGGGATGTAAAGTGATGCATAACAATCGAGGTGATCATCATCACAATAATAATAACAAGGATAATTTCATTTAAGTATCTGTATAATCTAGGCAGTGGTGACTGTAGAGGTAGAATGCATATACTTTTAGGGATGGTGGGGGAAGAACTATTGTCACCTAGTGATTGGGTAATATAATAATAATAAATTGTGAAACCGAGATTCAAATTTGCAACTGCAGCATGATATTGATACAAATTAAAGTAATAAGATAATATTTGCATTTACCTGGTGTCACCGAGAGAGATGATAGTTTTAGGTTGAAGGCGAAGGTCAAGGTAGGGAGAGAGATTGAACAGGTCTATTTGAACACAGAGAGTGGGTTGAAAGATCATCATGGCAACTGCTTCAACCATGCTTAGCGACCGAAGACGTACCAACCTACTGAGTTGTGGTGGCACCTTGTATACAATTATGAGAGCTGAATTTTTGTCAGCCGTGTGCTTTATATTCACTAGGTGTGTCGAAAGGAAATATTAGAAAAGATAGACTCACTAATCTTATATTTTGACAATACTAAATATATTCTTTCTAGAAACCAGCCTACAAAGCGAAATTCATCTGTATTAAGATGAAGACGTGCACAACTAATAATTACTACCAAAACTGCTAGCATGTGATAATTACCCACAAATGATTTAATTATATGCTTGTGACTAGCTATCCCATCGGTCCCTCAAGTTGTCTAGGTAGATTTCTCGCTTCTCGTGATAATGCGATCAATAGAAGAATTCCTCTATTCTACCTTTCTTTATGCTGTGAAAGAAAATTTCCTTTTCTTTGTCTCTTCAAAAGTCAACTGACTTCACTAAAATCACTGTTCATAATTTTACAGCGATTTTTTTTATCGAAGTGTCCATGTTTTAATCAACTGATGAAATCCTATGAAGTAAAGTGAATTCATTTTATTTCGTAACTGTTGTTGCCTGCTTATTTCTGCAAAAAAAAGAAACAAACCTACAAATGGATTATTTCCAGACATAAGTCACTTTCGTGGGTAATATATTTTCTCGATTTCCATTGAAAATAGCGATGACAGCTTCATACCTGTCGAAGGCCTTTCCGAGGTCGATGAAGTTGAGGTAGAGAGAGGTTTGACTGCCTTTCTATGCACAGTCTGTCGATAACGATGCGTAGAGTTGAAATTTGGTCAGCACATAATTTTCCTTACGTGAATCCAGCTTGTTCCAGTGGGCGGCGGATTTCTGTATCCAATGCATCCTTTATTCTGTCCAGGATATTTTACTTGGCGTGGACAACAGAATTATTCGACACTGGTTCTCGCAAAGGCTTGACTAGGTCATCCTTCTTTGGTAGCCTGACAAGGTAGCAGCCTTTCTTCCAATCCGTAGGTACCTTTCCTTCTCTCCAAACGTTTTGCAATAATGGTGTGAGCGTGTCTGCCACAATCTCTGGGTCCATCTTCAGTTCTTCGGGAGGAATTCTGTCTGGTCCTACTGCCTTCCAAGCTGGCCTTAAGTAGCTTGGTCGCGTTTAGGGTTTCCGCTTTCGTTAGAGGAATGGTGTCCACTAGCAAACCATTGTCTGCGTGCTGCTGGCGGTGGTATATCTGGACGAGTTGCAGGTGACGGTCGATTCAAGAGTCCTTTGAAGTGATACGACCATTGTTTTATTTGTCTCTCCTCCTCAGGTTCCTTTGAACAGCTTCTATTAGTTGCATCATCTGGGTTGACATCTTCCCAGATAGAGACCTAGTTATCGGATATACTGCCAGCTTTCAATAGTTGATTTGTTAGGATTTGATTTGGTTCCCATGTCTGACACTGATTTATATCAGTTAGAGGGCCATTGAAAACCAGAAAGTACTGGATATCCGTTTCATTTTAATTTGGAAATTATCGACAGTACGCACCCATTGGATTTCGAACTCGGGACCTTCGGATTACAGGGCAAGCTCGCATACGATTCAGGCACTGGGACCAGACTCGATGGCCCATGAATTCTAACTCCTACCATTTCGCGATTTTAGCGCGACCACCAGCCAATGTCATCGGCAAGCATTTGTCTACACTCCCGACAGAATAGACTTCTCTGGTCGTGACTTCTCAACAGAACTTCAAGAAACTCTGTCCCGTAGCCAGTCACAAGCGAGGATTCTCTAACTGACATCAATCCGTAGTCAAATTCGGAAAAACAGCAAGTTTTTTCATCTGAAACATTCATACTGAAAAACTTATATTTGCAGAAAACAGTTGCTTCATCAAATGAAGCACCTGAGTGTACTGCTTCTATGGTAAGAAAACAACAGTAGATTTCTAATACATAACGAGGAGTTTTCGGGTGCTTCAAACTCCTCTGCATAGTTAGTCATTGCTACATGATCACTTCAGTATTAGATATAAACTTAGTTCCATATAATAATGTATTCATTCAACGAGTTGTATTCAAAGTGTACGTTATTTTAATGCATCAGTTTAAGCATGAATTAACAGTGACAAAAACAGACTTATCTCAACCACTAATCTTATTCATTATTTTATGTGGTCTGATGACAAATTAAGCAAACCCTCTCTCTATTCAATTAGTTTTACAAAACAAGTTAACAAATTCGCAAGGCAACTCTATTCACAATTACTCTGATTTCATTAAATTTTATTATATTTCCAGTAAATAATAACAGGATATTAACAAATCACAAGTTGGCTCAAGTACACCTCAATTTATCAATCGTGTAGAACATTAAATTTTAGCATAAAACACCACTGAAATATTCTGTCAGACGATAAGTTAGAGATTTTTTGAAAGAAACAAATGCGTGCAGCGCATGTAACAAAAAAGTTTTTTATAGTGAGATTTCTTCAAAATAATATTTTAAATTTAATACAATATTTAATACATTTAAAGAAACATATCTAAGGTACAGGATCATTGTTGAAGAAAACAAAGCACATTCCAAATCTACTGTCATTTTCTTAGATAGTGAAGACTTCAACGAACGTTTCATGCAAAGTTAGACTAGCTTACTTTAAAGGAAAAAGCCTTCCATTCATGAAATCGACTTCATAAACAATAAAGGCGTAATATCCGATTAAACAACTACAATTTCTCCCTCATAAGTAAAAGCTGAAATTCAACTTCCGTTTCTGTAGTAATACTGTGCTTCACACTCATCGAGAATGGATTCAATAGAAAAGTAATAGGCTTTCGAAAGAATTTTATCTGAAGTATACAAATGATTCGATTCATCAACAAATAATTTTCATGTTCTATAAAATGTAGTAGTTGGAAAGAAATATATGTGTAACTAATTATAATTCAGAGATGGTAGAGCTAGCTGGATTGTTTAAACTTCCATAACTATCTAGCCATGTCAATTTTAAATGAATGTCTCAGCTTTTAAAATCTAGAGATGAAATTTCCGCATTTCCAAAGTCAGTACATGATTACAATTTGTTTCTCTGAAGCTAAGTATATAGTTTATTTTCTCAGCATAGCCTAAGTTTCAAACATTTTTCAATATATATATATATATATATATTGAGGAGTGGACATTTTGGAGTCTTTTCAACCGAACATAAAGGGTAGGTAAACAAAAACATTGTGAGATTGTCTGACACGACTTTAGACTTGTGCATTGCTGCTCATATAATTGACCACTTTCCGCTCATTTTAACTGAGTATGATTAGAATTTGGATCAAACGAGTTGAGTGAAAAGTTGGAGTGATGCTATAGAATCTAATAATATCTATCGCCAATTCACGCGGAAGTCACATTATTATTCGATGACAGTGTGGTTCATACATCCCATTTGCTAGCGAATCACACTGTCAGTCCAGAGATAGCAAATCTGTATCCTCAAAGAACTACGATTCTTATTTTAACCGCAGTCACAACTAACTGTATATGAAAACCATTTTGCTTGCAATGTACATATTAATTTGTAAATCCCCATAATCTATTCGGAACAAGAATAATTAGAGCAAACGACCGTTTCCAATAAATTCTTATTTAGGATCTACAAATATAAATTTATTAATGTTAACATATGATATATGCATTTAAATGACTGTCAAAACTGACTGACTATTTGCCATATTGCGTTGGTATTATTGTATAGTATCTCATGTAGTTTTAACCCACTTTTACCAGTTTTTTTATGTCAATATAGATGCAAATATGCATAAGAATAACAAGCAATATCATGACTCAATGACTGGTTTCAACGTAGAACCCTGCACAGATGTTCAGCACTTCGGGTCGCCACACTCCAGGTAACATGCAAAGCAAGAAATAGGAGTGGAGATTCAAAATAGAGCGAGACAGAAAATAAACAGAAGTATGACGCAAAAAGAATAGTGGCATGGAAGAACAATAGAATTTATTGAATATTATAAGTCAGAAGATGTGGATGGATGCATCTGCACTATGCATTGAGAACGATTTTGAGTCATATCACCAATTGTCTCCAGCTCTCATTGGTGTTTGCCGTCTCGAGGACCCCAACCACAAAGTCTACACCTCCCTACGTGGCTAGCTTAAACTAACTGTTGTGGATTTCATTGATTGATGAAGTCATGTTTTGGTTTGACCAACACTGGTTCTTTTCGAACCTGATCCCATGTTAGCTAACACTACCCATCGATAAATACAATGGCTGGGCATACGTAACAAATGTCCTAACCATCTCAGTCGATGTAATTTCACAACTTTGTCGATTGATTTCCCCTCCTTGCCTAGCACTCGTCCGAAGTCTAACCTCAATACTGCTCACCGTATCATACCACCTAACACGCGAGACAGAACGCAGGCGCCTATGGTCAAAGACAGCTAGCCAGCTTCTTTATGTCTACGCCAGAGACGGCGTAAACTGGCATATGCGAAACGAGCCTTGTGTCCGTGCTGAGATTTCGTCAGTGATCACTGGTTAATGCAACCTCCCAAATAAGTGGTCAACGTGCTCTACCACTTCAATTCCTACTTCTAAGCTAGGAGTAAATGTAGTCCAGTCATGTGGCGTCATCTTACATTTGACGGCAGCGAATCGCATGCCAGACATAAGAGGATAGCAGCCCTTTATTTGGGATTTCTGCTTTCGTTAAAGGATTGATGTCCACCAGCAAACCGTTGTCTGCGTGCTGTTGGTGGTGGTATTTCTGGGCGAGTTGCAAGTGACGGTCGATTCAAGAGTCCTTTGAAATGATAAGCCCATTATTTTATTTGTTTGCCACCAACGTTATACAGCTGTTAGGTAATTTTTCCGCTGGTGCTTAATTGAGAACGTAGCCCGAAATAACGGCAAAAGTTGTAAACACACAACAGAGAAACGTATATTTACAAGAACTCAATTAGTAAATGATAATAGCCAAAACTTAAGTGTTATTTTAAATCAGCAGCTAGACATATTGGTCGCTACATAAAATATGGTGACAGGGAAAATTTCGAGTAACCGGGAATACTACGATTGTTAAGCTATAAGAAATAGGTTAGAACATAAAATTTTTACATTAAGCGTAGAGTTTGAGGACTTTGGTATAGTTAGACCAGCAATAACTACATACAACCAGTAGGGTGATTACGATGCAGAGAGAAAATTTACGAATACAGCACGCTATTTACGCCTCATGCATTATTTAAAAAAGACGCAATCACAAATAACCCAAATTTTGAAACCCGACCGTACAAAGTGAGCACACGGAAGTAAAAAAATACATATTAGGCTAGGTTTATTTTTCTCTATATAACCACAAAATAGAATAACGACTACTATAGAAAATGACTTCACAAAAACTGAATCCCTCAAAGAACCACTGAGTGTCTGTGGAATAAAGATAATTATCACAAATCACTTAACGGAAGTTAGGGTCCAGTAATGCGTTGTATGGTACATCCCTCATTGGTTCCACTTTCTTTACCTTCCGCACTTTTTGCATCACAAGAGTTCTCTTTTTCTGTTAAAGCGTGAGTTTCCGTATATTTATCAACTTACGGCTTTGTCATGGTTCTGACATTCAAGCAAGTCTTCCCAGTAAATTTTGCAGAATTTATCTGTATTCCGAAGACCAACTCTTGAAACACACCTTGAAACATACCTACTAGAGTATTAAGAGCACTTACCGGAAAAAATCGCGTTCCATAATTTGGCAAAACCTAGGTTTAAATATATTTTGCATTGTGAACCACGACATTCCCATGTTTATGTTTGGAACATCTAACAATGGCCGATGCATAAAGTTTCCTCCTGGCTTGTATGCAAATGGTATTCCCTGGGCTTTAGAAAGCTTTCGATAATAACAACGTATTTACCAGTCTCAAATGGTCTTTCACTTCCATAAGTATCTCTAATGAACTGTTCAAATGATTGGAATGGCCCTGTCGAAAAATTTAATTTCCTGTCTTTCTTTGATCTAGCATCTTCATTCAATCGGTTAAGCCACTCTTCGTCCGTCACAACGAACGCCATTGATCACCACGACCTTGACAATCCTTATTTTGCGGTTTGTAGGACCTGTATTCAAATATCTGGTACTTTTTGACCAGATGGTGGGAATCAAACTGAAATGCTTGTGCCATCTTCTTCGTAGAGAAAATCTGAGAGTTTCTGAATGACCAGTTTTTGTCTAACCTAGCTGTACCATACTCAATGCAGAATGTAATTGGTTATATGTGAAGGGTAGCTTTTGGTTTACGTTCGGAACTCTGTGCTGCAGTGATCAAACTCAGTGCTTCTGCTGATTAGATGAAGAGAGTGAGATGATAATACTAGTGATAGTGACATGTTTTTCGCAACCGACCAATAGCTGGTCGGGAACGCATATCGCAATGACCCAACAAGCTACACTGGTTGGAACTAATGTTCCTGCAGGTCCTACCATGCCAGGAAGATTGTTAGGATAGCGATTAGACTGAAAGCAGTCACCGTCATAGTGTAAGATTTTTTGAACCATGCTGGGATCTGTGGGCAAAGTCATACTACTGGAGTGTTTCCCTCAGGTGACCAACATGCCGTCTATGCTATCTCTCCACCCTGAAGAGAAGGGGTAGGAAAACGTCGGCTCCAACAATTGTGCATCCCGACTTACTCTATGGTGGCCCGCAGCCGGCGATAATATACTGGTACGGCACCAATCCAGGAAACCAGTTCACACAGGCCGTGTGTGGCGGGCCTAAAGTAGTTTTCCCCTGCTGGGCTCTGCGGTCACGCAACACTATCTTTCTGTTTCAGGTGCCTCAAGAAAAAGCCAACTTCCACGATGTGGGTAGCCGGGAAGTAACAACTGCCCACACAATTCCAAAAGCACACGAAGCCGTCCTGATCATCATTTTCCTTTGTCCCTGTCACTCTCATCATTTTACTTCCCTAATTCAGTCAGTACTATTCTGCAGGCTAGTGAGTCATCTTCACTTCACTCTGTGACCACAAACAACGATGAGTCATAGAAACATTCCTGATAGCTTCTTAAATCCACGCTACTAACTGCATATAAGAGCATTTCACATCAGGACCCTTTGCCAAGTCGGACAACATGCATCACCAACCAGAACTCTGGCATCCCGAGCTATGGATGTACGTTGCGTTTCGGGGACACGCATACAAGACCCGAGTGTGGTTATCCACTTAACCCCTCTTGGTCAACAAGATGAATTTGCGAAATCCCTCTTACGAGTATTGGGAGACTCTTCAGCTAGTTTGCAAGGATTCGCAGGTGTAGGGATAACATTGAGTATTAGTGGTGAAAAACCACTTCTCGATTAGATCCTAGTTGAAACTACTATGTGTGCGGCCCGTCTAAATGGGGCCATTAGAAGAAGGAAGGATGGCATTACCCGTCGTTGTCTTTTCATAGTCTCCGTTTACATCCTAACAGACAGAAGTTCGGATGAAGTAAAGGATGATTTCTGCCCCAAATTGTCGAGTTTCCTGCAAAATGAAAAACGTTCAGGTGTAGTTGTTTTAGCAGGCTACTTCAATACCCTAGTATGGAAGTTGTGACAGACTGAGAAGTATGCAGGTGGTACGTATGGAGTCCCCTGCCGACGAACCGGATCAGTGGTGGTACTGTCTACAGAGAGCGCAGATTCCACGCATCGGGGGAACGTGTCATTGTGATGTGATATGCTTGTTGTGTGTTGGGCTTTTTTGCCTTGCTCTTCCATTTTAGCCTAGTCCCGGTTGGCCCAGGCTCCCGAATTGGCAGTTTAGTTCGAGGTTATCACCGTCATGGGAAAAAGGGATGGTCCCTTTCTTGCCGGGGAGTGTCAATGGACGTGAACATTGAACGTGAACGTAGCCATTGGTGGGCAGCTCGAAGGCGCGAATAGTTCGATCGTGTACAAGTTCGAAGAGGACGACCAAAAACGAATAAAAACCTTTACTTTTCTCCGCTTTAATTGCCAAACAATATAACTTCCTTCTTACAATACTGGTGTTTTGGAGTTAAAGTCGAAGAAAGTACACAGTATCTATCGGCTCGGAGCGTCTTCGTAACAATAGGAACTTAGGGATAAGTCCTTGGACATAGGGTCTTTTGAGTTCAAATAACTGTTCTCTTCTAGATATGAGTGAGCAGTTGTTACTGACTTGCCACCGCCCTAACAACAATCTTGTTCATTTTTTACTTCTGTCTTACGAATTATATACGAATAATTCTACATAACTTTGTCGTCCTTACGTGTTTTTCACCGTGACTTTCTTGAAACCAACCGGACTGGGGAGCTGACTGATGATGAGCAAAATGTCTGTTAAGCTTGTATTACAACTGCTTTTACCAAATATTATAGGCCATACACACTTGACAATAGCAGACGAGATAAAATGAATCGAAATTACTCTGCACTAACTTTTGTTATATCACTGTTCAAATTTATGTAGGGCAACTTGAGGAAGAAGTTCTAGTTTAGTTGTAGTCGTATTTGGAAACCATACTTCCGTTTGGGTGATTTGACATCGCCTTTAAAAGAGACCGCGTATAGCCCTATGGTTATCGAAATGCTGTTCATAGCTTTTCATTGGTAGTTAGGTGGTGACGGAAGCGGTCAATTTGTTCCAACAGTCTCATACTCAAACCAGAATGGAGTGAACTTGCAATTGAGCCGCTACCATATGGTTAATCGTACTTCTCTGGTCAAAGCGGGGAGCTCGTAGTAACCTGATAGCAGAAACTGTTTGGGCGAAGTTAAACTTTCGACACCACCAACTACCAATCAGCGAATTATCCAATGAGATTCACGAACGATGTCGAATTATCCGATGAGGTTCACGAACGCAGTTCAATGTTGTATAGCGCTTGATTCATTTCTAATGCGTGACCTTACAAGGCTATTGTTGCATTTCGAGGAGGTTAATGTTTTCCAGTATTTCCTGGATTTGAGTTGCTCCGGAAAGAGCGAATTCGTTTGTATGGTGGTATCATGAATCTAAAAGGCTATACCAAATCAACTGATGGGTTTGTTCATCGTTGTGCTATATGTTTGAAGCCTACTAACGCTAGAGAGAGTAAGCTGATAATTTTAATATTTCGTAGGAACTTTTTTGCTAGGAAGCTTCTCTCCCTAAGGATAGCAGATAGAAAAGCAACTACTCTTATACCTATTATTACCAGACTTGTTAAGCGGGGGCCAATTATACACACCGACGAGTGGAAAGGCTACAATTCGCTGTCATCTCTGGGATATATTCATCATAGAGTCAACCATTCAAGTGATTTTGTGGATCCCGTTATGAGGACACATACAAATTCTATTGAAGGATTTTGTGGCAGGTTGGAAAATAGGATAAGGGCTATAAATGGATCTCAAAAGGGTCTCATTTATGGTCATTTGGATGACTATATGTACAGGATATGGTATAACTTCTCCATTGACAGTCACATGCTAAACTGGGAGATGTTTCTCTCACATGCTCGAGAAGGATATCTCATGTAACTTTTTTATTCTCTATTTTATGCTTTTTTCTACAAATATACATTTCCATTCATCATATATGCCTCTAACGTGATTCGCCCGTTCAAGGTCGTTTGCTGATTGGTTGTTAGTGGTGTCTAAAGTTAAACTTTGCCACTGTTTGTATTGGTAACCACGTCTTCCTAGAATCCTAGGTAATGTAGTCACAGAGTAGAATTACTTAGTTTCTTCAACCTTACGCTTGAAATATCGCCCAACTAACAGCGACATTTAGTACAAGATATCCTAGGGGGAGTGGGTTAATACTTTTGAAACTTGATGATATTTAAATGCATTTCTTCAATCTTCTAATGCTTTAATGTTCGCCTGAAATCTATTTGATGAATCTACGTATTCACGATTCTCCATTGCAGTTAGGCAATATGAAATCACTCATGCATAAGAAACGCGTCGAGGATTACAGAATAAACGCCTGAAGCACCAGGGTTCAAGTTATGCCGAGATAAGCGTGTATTAAGGTAAATCCTCAGTTGCATCAGCGATAATGGCAGCTGCTGAAGCGGTCTCTTAGCTGACTTTTTCAGATCGAACTATCTCGAAATAAAAGATTTCTGCCCGAACTGCTGGTTTCTCACGTATCCCAGCAATTAATTGTCATATCCAGTAATGTGCTTTCGAATAATAACAGTATACTTCTTGCCTTGCCCTTCAATCCTATGTTAATCATACAGCATTGTTGTTCATCTTTAATAGATATAAGTGTTTTTTGGAATCAACACTCTCAGTCACCGTCTGCTTCTCCATTCGTCGACTAAATTCCTTGTGTTTGAACGCGAAACTAAAGGTTTGTAATGCTAATACATTATTTAGCTGTCCGAAATATTCGACATTCTTCAAAGTTTTGACTCTAATGAAACATTTGTTTGGAATACTTCGGTGTACGGGGTCGTTCACTACATTGAAGTCTACCAATTATTTGCGAATTCCCTGAGTATCAGTCCATGACACTAAGTTACTCGGATTACTATACAGGCCTTTAATTTTACTTTCGGTTGTGTGTTCATGCAATATGTACCTTCTCAAATTCTACAAATTCATGTTATTTTTTGGAACACTAACAGGAAAATGAGTACAGCTTGGACCCCAGTAACCATTATCTATTGCCAAACACTTGAATCTGATCAAGGGGTCAACTATAGCTAATTTGTTGAGTCTATCGAAATGCCGCATGCAATATGGCTCTCTCCAGAGTTGAACTACCCTGGCAACCACTTTGAAACCCCTTCTTCAGTTGACTACGTCACTGTTTTCCACACTCCCGACCAATTGTCGAATTATTTGATTTTAAACCGTACTGAGTGTGTGTGCATATGAAGCCATATGCTTCTCAAGTTTAAAACAGACATTTTGATTTTATGGACACTGATTATCTCATTATGCAACTTTTAGTAACACACCTAACTGCTCAGGGAACACAACGATCTTTGATGCTGAGAATGTCAGGGCAAGTTTACTTTTCCTCAAGCGCTTGTATTTTAGTAAGACATATATATGCATGTGAGGCCCGAAGATGAATTGTCATCCCGAAGTCTTCGATGATGATTCGGTCAAAGTAATGCTGAGTTGCTTGTTAATGGTAATGATATGCATGATGCTCAGCATGATAAGTCTGATGTTCACATTTCGACGTTTAGGGATAGTAAGGGCTTAAAGTGACCTAAATTCGAGCCTCAGTACTTTGATGGAAACCCAACCGACTATCCACAGTTTATCAAGAAGTTTGAGGTCACGCTGAGTGGTTTTATTTAAAATGACGAAAGGAAGTTAAAGTAATGCACAGGAGCTGCTTCAAGGGCTATGCAGTGCTGTAAGTTCATGACCCCTAACGAAGGATGCCCTGAGACCATGAGCATACTGCGTCAAAGATTCGGAAGACATTCGATGATGGTAGGGAAATTATTCGAGGCTGTTAAAGGTAATGGCAGTTAATTACAAGGTGATTTCAAGACACTCCCTGAGTTTTTGGATAATCTGATGACTTACAAGAATGCATTGGCTCCGATGAATTGCATGAGCGATCTGAACTCAAGTACCGTCCTAGAGGTAAAAGCGAGATACCTACCTACTCGACTGCAAAGGAAGTGGGTGAAGATAAGCTCCCGTAGAGAGGATGAAGATATTGAGCCAAAGCTTGATGGTATTCTAAAACTGATAGAAGACAGTGTCAATGAATCTGTGAGCAAGTTTGCCTGTATATTGCATCCCACCCCTAGAATAGAGCAGTCTGAGGGCAAAACGCAATCATTTATGACGAAGCGGTCTCAGAGAGGTGGATATCGAGAAGGCTTTATGGTGTCTAGTAATCCAAATAAAGTTAGTGCGTTTAACAGCTTTCGTGGTACATCCTCAACAGATAGGTTACAAGTTGCGAGACAGGCACGGTTGTGTTTTACACGTCTGCAGGGAGTGCATTTATAGGTGAACTGTGAACCAGCGAGCAAGTTCAGTGATAAGCTAAATGTGATATCAAGGTCTGATTCCGAACCGTGTTACGATAATGGTGCAGTGGAGAAGCCTGTAGTTACAACTGGTAAGCCATTCTTGCATATAGTGTCACAGACGACACCACAGTTAGTGCAGGAGAAGAGAGTTACAGTTTCAGAGTCCACTTCTGACTCCACAAGTTTACAAGGAATTACTGGTCAGAGTTGAGGTAAAACACCTTTAAGGATTTGTGAGGAAGAACCCAAATCATCTACTGCTGTTATTAAAAAGTTTGAAAATGACGAAGTCGACCAGATAGACAATGGTGAAGTGAACATTTGTGATAATGATAGACTGATTGACGGTACTACTAGACTGTCTATCAAATTCATCACGTACGTAGATCCAAGCTTGTCACTCGTAAAGAAGAAGGCAATCCTTGATCCAACTCTCCAACCGATTGTTGATAAATATCCGGAACTCAATTACCCGTCTAACGATCTACCGTGCATAACCAGCAGTGTTATGCGTGCCATCATAACCTCAGGACGCCCTATGACATCTAAAGCACTACAACTTGCTCCTGGCAAATCGAGAATCGCTACGAATGAGTTCGACCATATGCTCACCCTTGGCATCACTCGGCCGTCGATAGCCCATGGGCATCTTCACTGCATATGGTACCAAAAAGGGATAGCAACGATTGGCGACCCACACGTGATTTCTGGCGAGTGAACACCAAAACAACCCCTGATTGTACCCATTGCCTCGTATACACGACTTGACGGCAACATTATCTCGCGCAGTTCTATTCTCTAAAATCCACTTGGTTAAAGCGTATAACCAAATCCCGATGCCATCATGTGATATTCCGAAAACGGCTATTGTCAGTGTAGTTGAAGATTGAACGATCAATTCGTGGTTGTTTGCTCAAACCCAACTCCTCCACAAATTTTGCGGGAGTAATCTATTCATCAGTCATCGTCTCATCTGTCGCTGTTCAGTGGAAGATAAAAAACTACCGGAAGTAATATCGCGATTTATTGTTATAGCATTTATTCTTAGACCTTGTGTGTAATAACCTTATTGTTGGTTGAATATTGGCGTAAGAATAAAGGATTCTCGAGTCGCCGATCTGTGTTCGGATTTTTTCGCGTTGGTTATTACAAATTGTTTCTGAAAGTCTTCGAGAGACAGCGTGACGTCCAGCGTAGTAAGAGCTGGACATTGACAGTTTCTGATCATTCTCCTGGAATTTTTCGTCTTATATGTTGTCAATTCGTTTTTACTCGCGTCTTCCCGTCTTCTGTGGACAAGTGTTATCTGGAACTTTTCTGGAATTTTTGGTCAAGTTTAGTGGCGCCTGGGTGAAAGAAAGGACAAAGCGTTTTGGAAGCAGACAGGAAAGTAATTAATGATGAGTTGCCTGCTATATCTAATGATATGTGATAATAGGAACATCAAATTCCCTAAGTTTGAACCAAAGTGTTTCGACGGAAACCCGGCTGATTATTTACAGTTTGTAAAAGAGTTTGAGATCATGTTGAGTGGTTTTTTATTAAATGATAAAATTTTCGCCCGGTACGTTCGAATCAGGTGACGCTTTTGCACGTGTTTTCGTTTATATTCATTTATTGGTTACTAATAATTGATCTTTAATAACGATGGTTCAAAATTCTAAAAAGCGTGTTCGTGTGAACACCAGTAATTTAGAAAATAGCACCGGCTCGTCTAATAACACATTACCACCCCATATTATTAGTAGTTCACCCAACATAAAAGCCTCGAACATAACTCTGACCCCTGTAATACAGGTGGAAGATGTTCTGTCTGAAAAAGTAGAGCTCTCTTACTTAACGTGCGTAATTAAAGAGATGCAGCTACAGATAGATGAATTAAAAACGAAATTAAGTTCACTAGAATGTATACCCGAAACTATCTCACGTATGAAAAAGGAAATGCAGGATCCTACAATCCTAAAGCTTTTTAATATGACCTCTAGAATGACTCATACTGACTCAGAAAGTGCGAAGGAGTTAGAAAACGCCATCGACTTTCTATCCAGCGAAGTTGTTAGAAGGCTGGCTTCAAAACAAAACGCAATAGTGTATAATGTACCGGATAGCGAGCCCATAAAGTCAGTCCAGCACTCATTGCTGAAGGCTGCAAATCTCTTGAATGCACCTTGTCAGTGCATTCGCCTAAGCAAAAAAGACCTAAAGCATCCTTGTCCTATACTCTTTAGGTTCGACAGCTACATAACAGCTGAACGATTTAAGATGGCCGAAGATCTTCTGGCTACTGCCACTAAATTCAAGACTATTAAAGTAGTCTCGGATAAAACACCAAACCAAAGGCAAGCAACCAAGAACTCCTTCGATACAAAGTTGACAACACTGAGAAATACATCTGGTATCAGTGCTAAAGTGTCGACGGACACTGAAGCACAGCAAGTCACGTGTATAGTGTTAGGAGAAAAAACGGCAAGTAAGAGCGACCCAAAACTCAGTAAGAGCAGTGCCACTGGGTGCAATCTTAGAGTGCACGAGAGCACATCTCGAAAACCTGCTGACCTACATAAGGTTGACATAGACGCACAAACTATGGCTGACCAGAAACTACTGGCAGACCACTCTCAATCTGGATCCAAGCCAGAGAGTCCCTCAGTAGAAACCGCAAAAAAGACCACAAAACCCAGAGTCCCACCCCAGACTTCGACATACCTCCCTCGTAATAAGTCTAATAAGCAGCGTGTCAGTCTAAAAAATGACAAAGCATGGGTAACGAAGCACATTCCCAAAGACGTCACGCAGCATGTGAGAAGGAATACCCCTTCCCGAACTAGAAGTAACATGCCTAACAACGCACATAACTTGGGAATGCAACGTAGAATGGATCCTCAGGATATATGGAGCACTAAACGGGACTCATATAGGCACCATATTAACGAAAATCCTCGTCCAAACTCTCGCACTATCTATGTTAAACCTCATCAACTTAATGAGAACAGGTCGGCACTTGATCCCCTCAATAACTTCACTCACACACGTGACGTGAGCCAATATGCATATGGCTATGAAAGCCCCATGAGGTACAACTACCAGGGTAATCTTAACACAGGGTACCTAGGTCCAGCAAACTACAACCCAAATTGCAGGGCAGACCATATATCACCAGTAGATCAACGCAGATGCCGACCCATGGATGCTAATAGTCAAAATATGCAACAGGATTATTTTCGGCTGCAGCAAACAATAGCCCCACTCGCTGCACAGTTCATCCAGGAAATAGTACACACACTGACTCTGTCTCACCTCAGAGCCCCTCCAAACATAACGTAGGGATAGTGACAAGTAACCATGTTAACCTCTCCTCCAATAACTCTGGTTTACTAACAATTATGCTCCTGAATGCTAGATCTCTCCTTAATAAAATAACAACGCTTCGCTGCCTGGCATACATAGAACGGCCAACACTAATAATGGTGACTGAAACCTGGCTTACTACTGATATACCTGACACAAAGCTGGTAATAGACAACTACGACATCTATAGGAACGATAGAGTTGACAAAAGAGGAGGTGGTTGCTTAATATATGCCTATAAATCCACTAACTCCAATACTTTCAATAACCCAAATACTGACAAACTCCCAGAATCTAAGTGGATAAGCATCCACACAAACGAAAGTAAAATTCTCGTGGGATGTATATACAGACCCCCCAATAGCCCTGAAATGACTGATATAACTATTGCAGAAATACTAGAGCATGTAGCTACGCTGGACTTCGACTTCAAAGTAGTATGTGGAGATTTCAACTTACCTGGAGTAAACTGGGATACCTGTACAGGACCAAGAATCCATGAAGAGCTACTACAAGCTATAGACATAGGAGGATGGAAGCAGTGCGTGCGCCTCCCTACAAGGAACCAAAATACTCTTGACTTAATCCTCTGTCATAACATAGAGCCCATCTCGATAGAGGTGGGAAATAAACTCGATAACAGTGATCACAACATATTGTACTGCACGCTCCCCCTCCGACTAACAACTAAATACACACCTAAAAATTCCCCGGTGCGCTATCAATATAGGGATTATAAGAATGCAGATTGGGAATTCCTACCAGATCTGTTGAGAAGTTCTGACTGGGAAGAATACTTCATCAACAATAACTTAGAAGCATCACTTGAGATTTTCTACAAAACAGTTGGCTCAGCAAGAGACACAATCGCGCCCCTAAAATCTGCCCTAAAGACACCAACTCCATTTATTGACCGGAAAACGCGACTAAAACTAAAGAAATTGAAAAGGAAATACCATGTATTTAAGGAATTTAATGCGTTAAACCAAATACATGAAACTCTTAAACTGCTTGAAGAGAAACACAAAATGAAGTCACAACATGAGGAAAATAAAGCGCTAATGGGTAACACCAAAACTCAGGAACTTTGTAGGATATTGCAAAAACGTCTAAAAAGCTGTAAAGACAATAATGTAAGCATCTTGGAACATAGGGGTGTAATATACAACGATCCCCAGGTAATAAGTGAACTCCTCAGTGAGTGGTTTTGCAATGACACCAGAGTGCACTCGACCCCAAATTTCCAAATGACCTGCAAAAGTAACCACAAATTAGGAGAAATAGATTTTAATATGCAAAATATAGACTCAGCGATTAAGACATTGAAGTCAAATGGCAGTACTGGAACAGACGACATACCATCTGTCATATACAAAAATGGTAGCACGGAAATGGTAGTCTTGTTACTTAGAATATTTACTCTGTCACTGGAAACTGGAACTTATCCTGAAGTGTGGAAAACCACATACATACTACCTAAGCACAAAGCAGGGGCCAAAACCAGTGCATGCAACTATAGACCTATTAATATAACACCGGTAATATCACGAATAATGGAGAAAGTGGTTAAAGACCAAGTGTCAGACAACTTACTAGAACATGAACTTATCAACCCATCACAACACGGATTCCTCAAAAAGAGATCATGTGCGACCTGTCACATAGACTTTTTCAATGAAGTTACACGAAGCAGGGACAACAGAGAACTAGTAATTGTGCTATACTTCGATATAACAAAAGCCTTCGATAGAGTCCCCCATAATCTGCTAGTCAGCAGGTTATGCTCACTAGGGATATGTGACCCTCTCCTGAGCTGGATAAAATCATTTCTCCGTGACAGGAATCAGATAACAAAAGTTGGCTCGATAATCTCAAGGCCAAAACCTGTAAGTAGTGGTGTAATCCAGGGAAGTGTATTAGGCCCACTCCTATTCATAATATATATAAACAGTATCTGTGAATGCTTTAGTGTTGGTAAACCAATACTATATGCAGATGACTTAAAAGTGACCTATAAATGCAAGAACACAGATCTCGGAATAACAGTAAACGCCATACAGCAAGAATTAGAAAAAATGGACAGATGGTGTGACACCTGGCAACTCCAGTTTAATGTCGACAAATGTGGCTGGCTCTGCATAGGTTGCAACAATTTAGAACTTGACCTGACAATTCAAGGCCATGCACTCTTACGACTGGAATCTGTATTGGACCTAGGACTGAAATACTCACATGACTTATCATTTTCTGAACATATCTCCAAACAAGTGTCAAAGTCACGCAGACTTATCGGCTTTCTACTCAGGAACTTTTACAGAAATGAGTCCAGAATTCTGTTGTACAAGGTTTGTGTGCGTCCTTTATTTGATTACTGTTCATTCATGTATAGTAGTATACGCATAGAGGACAAATTGAAAGTCGAGGGAGTGCAGAGGTACTTCACGTCAAAATTACTCGGAACCGAAAATGGTGCGAACTACTCCACTAGATGTGACACCCTAGGATTAGAAACACTATGGCTAAGACGCCTGAGACTAAACTTAACACTTTACTATAAGCTTCTAAACCACTTAGTTTTTACCTCTACTAATGGCATTCGACTTTCAGATGACAGTGTCTACAAACTAAGACACACTAAGGGTACAGTAGCTATTGAACAATGTAAAACAGCTACCAGGCAAAAGTTTTATTTGATTAGGTATGCACAGATATGGAATAAACTACCAATGGAAATGCGTCAAGCAGGTACATTGGCTTCCTTCAAAAAAGTGCTTAACGACAAACTACACGAGTTTGCAAACGACAGTAGTCTTAGTTCCTATCTGAGAGCCTCCGAAATTATAGGTCCATTTAATGTATAAGCTTAAATACTACACCTGTTGTTTTTGCCTATATTTATAATTTTAGATAAAACATTAACGATTAAGATACTTACCCTCAAACAGACAAGAAGTTTCGTTTGTAAAACTTCTACCCAACACAATAAGTGGAATAAAATGGACATAAACTGACAACATGAAAAAGGTTATAACTCACCACAACATCACATGGACAGATGTACGCTCGTCGGACATCATATATGCATCACCAACTACAACCCAACATTCCTGAGATAATGTGATGAACTTATATCCATAATGTTGCTGAGCAGTCAATATCCACAACTCCTGTCGGAACAACTAAAATTCAAAAACCTTCCTCACGAGAAGTAAATATCCACAAGCAGTAGAAATCCATTAATTAATGCGTCTAAAGCTTATGTATTTTACTCCCAACAATGACATTGCACATCAAATGAGATAAACATATCACTGATTTCAAAATAACACATCAATGAACTATAATTCAAGGATTCTGCACACAACAAAGTATGTACGAAAATTGACTTCAAGCTTTATTTTTTTCCCAGGCACTTATAACCCATCCACCAAAGACCTGGTTTTTTTGTTAATGCGAAGACAATACTTCTGTATTTCCTGATGTGTTGCACTCACTGAAAATCTAGCGGATTTTTCCAACTATGCACAGAAATGATTGTACATAAGTGAAAAGGATGTTTTATACTATTCGGATTAACATTTATCAAGTGTACGTATAATCTCCAGTGTACATGTTAAACATATTTTGCTATCGACTGTAAATTGTGACTGAATAATATGATCCTATTTCTGTAACAATTTGATGATGCCTGTAAACTGGCGTCCCTCATGTACTGTACCATGAGAATCAATCCATCTATTTACTTATTTAAATGAAATAAACATTTCTCTGATTTCAAAATAACACATCAATGAACTATAAATCAAGGATTCTGTACACAAGAAAATTATGTATGAAAACTGACTTCAAGCTTTATTTTTTTCCCAGGCACTTATAACCCATCCACCAAAGACCTGGTTTTTTTGTTAATGCGAAGACAATACTTCTGTATTTCCTGATGTGTTGCACTCACTGACAATCGACTGAAAAGGAAGTGGGTGAAGATAAGCTCCCGTATGGAGGACGAGGTTTTAGAGGCAGGGTTTAAAGATACACCGAGATTAGTGAGAGATGGTGTGAATTAAGCTATGAGCAAGTTTGCCTGTATATTGCATCCCACCCCTAGAATAGAGCAGTCTGAGAGCGAAACGCAATCGTTTATTACTAGCCCAAGTGGGGGCAAAATACTTTTTAGGATATGTGTGGAAGAACCCAAATTGTCTACTGCCGTTATTAAAGAGTTTGAAAATTTTGAATTCGATTATGCAAAGGGCGAGATAATAGATATTTGTGATAATGATCATGATAGTGCAGATTTGTCTTTGGTTGATAATGATGAGATGAGGGGAATGCCTGCTACTGCTGAGTTGAACAGAGGTTCTGTACAACTTGAACGTGGAGTAGACGTAAAGGCAGATGGGGTTGCAGAAGGTATGGATACCCGTGAATCCGTCTGTGTAAATGATCAGCGTGTAGCCCACCTATCTACAGTTGCTAGTGCTAAACCGGAGCTGATAGTAAAAGACAGCAGTGGCGGCAATCCTGCAGTCAGACAAATACCTGAATCCCGAACAACAACAGCTTCTGATGCACCGCTGAGTTCATCAACTTGTGTCACACAGTGGTCCTTGGTGTTGTCATACACAATGAAAGGGATGCCCATGAACTCACGTGTCTTATGCTATGACTATGCTAGTATCAGTCCCTTTGAAAGGACGGAAGTCAATGGTCAGTTTACTCAGGATAAGCCAAGTGTGTACGAGAGGGTAACTGTTAAACTGACTTGCACGAATAAAGGACTTTCAAGTTTCAAGTTACTATTTGAATGCTATTATCTTTGGTGTAAATTACCCTGTGCCTACGCTTGGTTGACCAGATACGTCGTATGTTTGTTAGTCATCTACATTCTACGATACAATGACATGAGCGTGTTACCGTTCAGATATGAGGATATAAATGACAGAAGGAGGTCAGCAAACGAACTGTGCGACGATTTTCCGACCTAGGGTGTCAATCTGAGAAGGATTGTAGACGTACAGCTGTAAGTCCTACAATTCCTCAAAGGGTAGCGCATCAATGAGCAGCCCAACGTACTTGGTGTGTGAATTTGTACATATGTTCATATTGTATATACTGAATTGATATCGTCTTCCATCTATCTGTTGGTCACTTTTGTTTGTGTCCGGACGTCTTCAGCTCGGACCATCAAGCTGAGAAGGAATGTTGGCGTACTGGTGTAAGTCCTGCTATTCTTCAAAGGAATTCCATCAAGACATGATTCGCGAAGTTATGTGTACTGTTTGTATATACGTGTGGTGTGTCATATCAATTGGTGTGTTTGGGATTCACTGTGTTTACTTGTTGCTTTCGTATCTTGTTGTATTGCATAATTTTGTTAAAATTTTCGTCGTGGTTACTTCTGAAGTTGTTTCTAGTCTTCTACATCTGTGGATTAATTGATTGATGTTAAAGACAGCGGATGGGTCGTGCACGCCGGGGAGGCTAGGCTATTGCTGAGAATGACATGCACACGGAGATAAGGATTAGCTGTGGAATCAATGACTGAGAACGAATGTTTCTATTTAGACTGTGGTCCCACGCGCCGGGGAGCGACAGTGTAGACTACTGAGGCAGAATGAGTGACAAGCGATCGCAGTGGTAACCGGTAGTGAATGGATAACAGGATGTGCGAAGAGTATAACGAAGTGCTGCTGTGGTCACGTTGCGTTCTGCAAGAGTCATTCTTGCAAGTGGCGATTGTGTTAATAATAACAATAATAATAGTATATTCTCATCTTGTACATGAGGGACACCAGTTTACAGGCATCATCAATATGATAAACTACATATACGATTAGCAATCATACACGATAACAATGTTTTAATAAAATAAATTTTTTCCTACCTGTGTAGGACACTCCAAATGTACAGGCATAGATAAGCATTATTTAAATTTCATAAATTTGGTTTATGGTTAAATTACATGGTTGCTGACGTTTTTGTCTTTGGTTTGTGGGAACAATATGATAACCAGTCATTCAATGGAGCACATCAAGAAATATAGAAATATTCTCTTCGCATTAACAAAATAACCCAAGTATGTTTAGGATGGATTAAAAATACTTGGGAAAAAATAAAGCTTGAAGTAATTCCACAACATAACTTAGGTGTGTACAAACCCAAATCTCATTTTTGATTTATATCCAAATTGGGTAATAAGGAAGCTATTTTACAGATACGATCAGTTATGTTATAAGCTACAATCGTGACGTTGTATTACAAATAGATACTTTTCCATTGGTATAAGAGTATATTCCACAAATGTAATACAGGTTGCATCGTGGAGAAAGTTAATTCGTTATTAACCAGGCGACTGAAAGATACGGGACCAATAATGTTTGCAGATCAACTGTCGTTGTAAATGGTCAAATATCCACATTATTCATTCTCATTCAAAAAGTCAAATGGAAGCTGAAATGGTGAGAGAAAAAAGAAGACAAACAACAGCAACGCAAAAGAAAGCAACGGGAGTCCTTAAGGAGTGATTAATAAATATATACATATATATTCTGTTTAGTAACTGTGGTTATTTTGGTACACAAACTAACTAGTCCCGTTATGCTAACTTTTATATTATGTGTGAACTAATATTACTGTCCTGTGTAGAAATGTTAATCATCTAGTTCCAATAATATTAAAATTTATAGTTGTAGTTTGTTGTAACTACACGTTTAAAGAACTTAAAATATCTATGTATGGTGAAAAAGAAGGTGTAAGAGTCAGACGTAGAAGTGAATTGTCATCTTTGAGTAGTCTGGTGACTGAGGAGATGAACACTGGAAGTGTGTTTGCATCGCGCACATTAGCTGGTAGTCTATTCCAAATGACTGAAAACTTATTTAAGAAGAAGTTGTAACGCACGTAAGTCTGACAGTGCTCAATAGCAGCTAGGTTGTGATGATTTCTAAGATTGTAACTGATAACAGTGGTAGGTTTAGTTATTGGTTCGGGGGAATGCAAGAGAAGATTAGTTAGCTTGTAGTAAAAGATAAGGTTTAGCATAAGGCGTCTTTTCCAGAGGGGTTATAATCTTAGTCTTTCACATCGCTCGTGGTATTCCAGACCACTTTCTAAACCAAGAGTTCTTGAGGTAAACTGCCGTTGCACTCCCTCTAATTTAAGCTTGTCATTTTGTCTTAGTCCGCTAAGAATAAACGGGCAGTATTCTAAGATAGGTCGGACACATACTTTGTATAATAAAACCCTAGTTTCACAACAAAAGATATTGCGTGTTATGCATCCTAGCAGCCTTCGTGTTTTACGTCTGGCATAATCAGTCTGTTCAGAGAACGTTAGGTCACTAGAGTATCTAATACCGAGATCTACGACTGAGTTCAGCTTGGCTAGTTTTCGCCCATTTATTTCAAGAGTTAGATCAAGGTTACTGTTGCCGATACAAATCCAGCCGCATTTGTCAATGTTAAAATTTAGACAGGATTCAGCACACCATGTTGCGAGACTACTTGGTTCAAGATGTGTCTTAGTAACTATATCGCTTAATTCATGAGTGTAGCGGGAGTAGACGACTTTGAGGTCGTCAGCATATAGGAATGGTTTACCTGAGGTGAAGCACTTGCAAATGCTGTCAATGTAGACTGTGAATAAAAGTGGACCTAGGACACTGCCTTGCACAACCCCACTTGAGATCTGCCCAGGATGAGACAATACAAATCCAACTTTGGTTATTTGTGCCCTGTTGCTTAGAAATGATTTTAACAAGTTCAGTAATGGGTTGTGAATTCCACAAGAGTACAGCTTCTCAAACAGAATACTGTGAGATACCATGTCAAATGCAAGATATCAAGAGGATGAATTTAAGTCGAAGGCGTAGGTCGCCACCGATGTGTGAGATTGCGGTGTGAGTGAGCCTGTGGTGTGTTGGCGTTTCTGTTTGTTTTCCATTTCAGCTTTGTCCTTGTGACCCAGTTTCTCTCACCGGCATCCAAGTCAACGTGTATTGGCCGTGGTGGGAAGAATGGATGGATCCGTATTTTGCCGGGGAGTGTCAATGGAGTTGAAGATTGAACGATCAATTCATGGTTGTTTGCTCAAACCCAACTCCTCCACAAATTTTGCGGGAGTAATCAATTCATCAGTCATCGTCTCATCTGTCGCTGTTCAGTGGAAGATAAAAAAATACCAGAAGTAATATCGCGATTTATTGTTATAGCATTTATTCTTAGACCTTGTGTGTAATAACCTTATTGTTGGTTGAATATTGGCGTAAGAATAAAGGATTCTCGAGTCGCCGATCTGTGTTCGGATTTTTTCGCGTTGGTTATTACAAATTGTTTCTGAAAGTCTTCGAGAGACAGCGTGACGTCCAGCGTAGTAAGAGCTGGACACTGACAGTTTCTGAGAGTTGGCTGACAATTTACGACAAAATTGCCGACAAAATCATACGAAGAAATCACTTATTTCATGATAATGCTCAATCGAACATAAAACAAATGCAATATGCAATGCCGCACACAACAAAGTTATATTGGGGAATTTACTTCAAGCTTTATTTTTTTTCTTAAATATTTGTAATTCATCCAATACATACTTGGTTGTTTTGTTAATGCGAATACAATATTTCTATGTTTTTAATGCACTTCATCGAACGACTAGCTATCAATTTGTACTCACAGACTTTGGTCAGAGAGAGCGGCAACCATGTATTTTCACCATAAATCTAATTCATGTAATGTAAATAATACTTATCTATGCCTGTACAACTGGTGTGTCCTACATAGATAGGAATAAATATGTATAAAATAATATTACTAATGGTAATATCATAAGAGAAATTTCAGAAAACCAAGTACGTTACTACGATAACCTAGATCCTCTGGCATCCGGTGAATGCGAGAACTCCAAAGTAATATGCAGTTCGGTTGCGATAATGATTCCAGACAGACTACGTTAATGGGGATAATTGACTATCTCTCCAAGCTCATGAGTCTACTAGCCCCTCTTAAGCCTGGGAACGGCATAAGGTTAGCTGCCTCACCGAGAAAATCAGCCAAACCATTGTGGAAACATCAGAGCACGCAAAGACATTGAAACAAAGTCATTCTTCGCTGGAATTAGACAGAGAAATAAAGTGGGCTGGCTGCAGACAACTGGAAAATAGCTGTGCAAAAGACCCGACATAGTGACAGTAAAATCCTGGTAGGTGTCATTAGAGTAAGCCGATACGAGAGTATGCAACACAATGAAGGAAGACATCATGGATATGGAGGTTCTTATTAGAACGAACGAACGGAGAACTCTTCGCACACTTCTGTATGTTTGATGATTCGACGACTGGGGCAGCATATACAAACTCAATGATATCCATAAGGGAACGTGAATCTCACTGGAAATACAAAACGATTCGAATGGACTTAGTCTCACTCTGGCGAAAGTGGAGCATAGCTTTCTAAACAATCATTGGGAAACACGATCAGATGTTGGCTAAGGTCACCATGTATTCTAAAGAACCTTCGGAATGGTGCTGATAAAATGCAGAGTATCTGGAAATGGAGCGAAATTCAAGATCAGCACCCACAGAGTGGAGGAGAGAACTACGAATGACACACTGCAACCATCAGAGCAAAGTTGGCGACGTTACGTACCCTCACTAACGGAGCCTGTGTGGAAGAACATCGGAACTATCTGAAACTAGTGTTGAAGGAAATCTTACAGCAAAGAAAGAGAGCGGCTTCTAAGAAACCAGTACGTTATGCTGTCTGAACGACGCCGGGCTCGTTTCCCAGCCGACTTCAACAAGAAACAACAATCATGATTTTTTGTGGTCATTTATTCAGGTAGACATGCGCTTTAGCTACACCACCTGCTATTCCTTTGGCGTGACTCACCTAAACTGGTTGCAAGGCAACTCTTAATATTCCGAGTGTTGAGTGAAGATCATAATACTTACGGCTGTTCGAGAATGAATTTATTAACATAGAAAGAATAAGCAGATGAGTAATCGCCCCACAGCGTGGCTACCGCTCTGTTGTCCATCTAAAATGCAATTCACTGCAGTGTTATTCTGTCAGCACAGATATTCACACTGATCGCTGAAGGCAAATAGCCGGGATTCAGTTGAGTTGACGAATTACTTTAATCGTGTACATGCTGCCTATGGGTGCTTGGGAGCTGAAGAAGGAAAGATGATTGGTAGGAAAGAAGATGAACTAGTGAATAGATGAATGACGAAGGGAGGAGCTGAGTTCAACCTTAATCGCGATGAACAGAAGAGGGAAGATGAGTATTAGAGATAGCAGAAGAGAATTCTATGGCATGTGGAAACTGAAGCAGACTAGGCTGCAGGTAGGGGATACCTGAGGGTCTCTTCAAAACAGAATGCTGGTGTCACTCAAACAAAGATGGTGATTGGGGAATTCAGAAAAATAAGACTGACAACTGCGCCTATTTTAGGATCACTTAGGTTATCTTCCTATATTTAAAAATATTAGAATTATACGCGATATCGGTTGGTAATTTAGGTTACTAAAAGACTTCAGAAAACCCTTCTGGATAACCAGATCGTTACCGGGGAATAAATCAATACGGGTTAAACTAGTGAAAGATAGTGAAGGAAGCTTAACTGCTAAAGGGAGAAGGGAAGAAAACACCGTACCTACCACTTCAGTGAACTCTAATTGACCACCGCCTACTTAAGCGTTTTACGTCGTGTTTTCAGCAGGGCCTCTGGTGGAGAGGGCGGTACTATTCATTCCCACAAACTCATTTTTCCCCACAGGGTCAGTTTCCCTGCTGAGTGGACAACACCTCCGCGACTCTGCAGCATGAAAATGAGCACCCCATGCCAGGCATTCCATTAACGCTCCCGCAGCGGTAGGTGTTTTCCCGTCCCCACTGTCCGGTCTCAGCCAAACCGTGGCTGCTTCTAAGGTGGTACATACTGGCCCATCTCAGCGGATCATGACAACTCACACGGCCTGGCCACATAATTCCACTTCCAACTTGCAGATAGCATGCAACCACCGTCCTCGGATTAGGGACATTTCCTTAGGTCGACGTAAGGCCGGCAAGAGAATCTAAAATGTTGACAATCGTCTCACCGCTGGCTCCCCTCCGCTGACCAAGACAAGAATGACTGAGGTCATCTGGCTTTAACCCATGAACCCATTCCACATCCCGAACCACCAGATGTCCGAAATGCTACCTGGGTAGAGATGACATTCATACACCACCTCTTGGGCCAGTTGTACAAAAACGTTCATTCTGGTATGAGAGACTGGGTCCCCGAACAGCGGGTAGTTACTCCCACGGCTGCTCTGCTCCCGCTTAGTCATGGGCGAAACCCCAAACCTTGCGCGCCCGAGCAACTGGAGGTCGCGCCACCTACCTGCGCTGTATAACCTCAGTGGACGGTTTTAAAAGCCTACAACCAGCCGCAGACCCCCACGACCATTCCCAGCTTGACGAGGCCTTAAAAACCACCATCCACGAGCAGGTCGTCCGAAGGTTCGAACCAAGCTGCCCAGTTGGTATTGGGATACCAGACTCTCCCCAACATCCTTCCCACTCGGTTTTCGTGACCAGGCTACCGTTCGCAGTCAATGCCCCTGTCAATGTAGTTGAAGATTGAACGATCAATTCATGGTTGTTTGCTCAAAACCAACTTCCCCAATTTTCGCGGAGGCATCAATCAGCCAGTCATCGTCTCATCGGTCGCTGCTCAGAAAAAAGAGTAAAAAACCGTCAGAAGTAATATTATGATTTATTATTGTAATATTTGTTCACAGACCTTAGTTATAACATTGTTTATATGTTGGTGTAACAATAAAGAATCTTCGAGTCGCCAATTGGTGTTTTGGTTTTAGCGTTCGTTATTACTAAGCGTTTCTGAGAAACTTCAAGGAAAAGCGTGAGCCTGGGCGTAGGTTGAGCTGGGCATTAACGGTTTACGAGACGTGGCTGACAGCCCCAGTGCCCCCAAAGATGCCTAGGCATCCGAAAAGATAACAACCAGAACAAGCCGAGTTCGGCATTCCCAAGGGCAAGAAATAGTTCACGCTCGCCCTGACAGGATTTAGCTGCGGCGGCCGCAAAACCACCCCACCCAGCGGAAACCATGTGGAGGTACCTGCCAGCGCAACCATAACCCTCAGACACCGCGCCGACGGTGAACATAGCACAAGGCCATATGTCTACGTCATGGGACGACTTCGGTATTCCGCCATTACCCATGCCCGGGTGAGTTTCTTCACGTTGATACTCAGGACACTGGAGTGAATTAAAGAAGACGTGAGGCTCTTAAGGGAGTCATAGTTACTCCCGCTAAAGGTGTGGTGAGAGCATGCTGCCAGCCAATCGGTAGACATTAATCTACGTCAATGCCTAGGTCACTAATATTGGCCGTGAGAAAGTATGGACAAGTCTGATTCAACAACCAATCACAGCAGACTTAACGTGGGCAAATATGATTCGCGCTCTGTATCGCGGTGCGTGCAACGTTTGCGTTACACTTTTGCGTGATTCGTTACATAAAATTTATCTTGTTGTAATACTTGCAAAAGTACTATACTACTTCCATACCTGTAACCATTAACTCCCATTTCTAATAGTTATGGTTAATCAAAGTAAAAGGCAACGAACCCAATCTCCTATAAAACTGGTGATTAATTTAACGTCCCTGATTGCCACATCAAGCAACACACCCCTTACAAATGGTTATAGTGAGTCACATAACCCACTTGTATGCCGTAAGCGTCGAGCTGGAACTGAAGATAAAACTGTACTGACAGCTAGTATAAGCACTACTCCTAAAAATTCAGTAACCTCTGGTCATGCAGAACTCCTCCCTTCACCTTATGTGCTTACCGAAAAACTGCAGCCATCAAGCTCTTTTTCAGTACTATCTTCAGAAATAGAACTTCTAAAGTTGTCTATAGGAGAACTTAAGGCTGAGTTAAGGGAAATAAAAAGCAGTAAGTCAGTAAATGCTGGAAATATTGAAACCAATACCGAGATATCCAAATTATCACATCAGATCAGCGATATCAGATCGCATGTCTGTGAACTGACACCTCTAACTATCATCAAGAAAACTGTAAACCTTAACAAGCTTGACACAGAATCGGTAACTAAGGTAGATAACCTCATTAACTTTGTTATCACAGAAGTAACAAAACGACTCGACGCAAAACTGAGTGCTATTGTCTACAACGTTCCGGACAATGAGGCACTATAAAAGGCACAGCGTACCTTAGTGAGGCGAAAATGCCTAACTCCAAGACTAAGTGCTATAAGCTGAAGAAGAGTTAACATGAAAAGTGTTGTCCTATTCGTTTTCAGTTCAAAACACCGGCAGAGACCAGAAAATTCATCCACTCCCAACACACCCTATCGCAAGCCAGAAACTGCAAACATATAAAGGTCGGGGTGGACAAAACAGTCATAGAAAGGCGCGGATACAATTATCTCGCTAAGCCTAATTGTGAAATAAGTAATAGGACATCGCAAGCAGCCATTATTCCCAACCCTGTGAAGGATACAGAAGACCCCACCACATCACCCCTCTCAAAACATACAGAATTATCCCCTCAGAGTGCAACACCAGCCGAAAGGCCACTAGACTGTAACCAAATAAATAATAAAACCATACCACCTATCACCGCAGAATCTAAAATGCCACTAAATAACCCCGGAAAAAGTCAAAACACCCTAAAATTTGACATTGTCCTCTCCTAGCCACAACTCCATAAGTAAAAATAAGGAAAATATGCCCCCAAATTATGCCAACAAAAACAGTGGCAGCTTAAATAAGCCCACACTCCCCACGGTCAATAGTGTTAGCACTCACAACGTGCTAAATCGCACCATGGCACACACTAATATCCAATGTCACAACAATGTCACCCTCAATAGTACAAGTGGTAATAGTCAGAACTCGGCTGTCAACAACTCAGGGTCCTCAGAGTATGGCACAGAAACAAATTTTGACCGGATATATGGCGCAAGCCTGCTGGGAACTAACCCAAAATGCAGTACACATAAAACCAACACAAGGACACAACTGGCATCAAACAATGGGTGGAATAATAAGCCATGGTCATCACAAGGAGGCGGCCTGCTTAAATCATTGGGCTACCGAAATTACTTTCCTCCAAAATGCTTAATTTCATCTGGATTTTAATCGTCCAGTTATATCAAATGACCTATACACAAACTTGCGCGATGACTTAACTTGTTCCCAAGTAAACGCTGTACAATTCTTCAACAAAATGAAGATATACTTCAGATTATTACTTTACATGTCAATCCTGTGCGAAGAAAAAGTACTTTGGAACTGAATACGCTGAAAATTTTTGTACCGTATACTAGCATACTGTCTAAATAAAGCTTCACCATTATTTAAAAAAAGGATCCAATCATTTTTTATCCCCTACGCCCCTGTCAGCGTTGAAAAAATAGCTGGTAGGGATGTTAACACTCCTAAACCACTAGTGCTAGCTCCCTTCTTGCATGAAAACAGGAACGGTCTAGTGCACCCATGTCCATTAAACACACTTGACACCTGCACAAGTACAGGTCAAATAAAGAACTCTACCCACTTCTGTAGCCTAACTAAAAATAAAAATTCCAAAATATATAGCAAATCCAGTACTCCAACTCCCAATTCTTCACCGAAAACAGAACACACCAACTCGATAGACATAGGTGAGCATGATGCTGAAACTCCTCTTAACATAGGATCGTCATGTCCAGCAGAACTACCGGGTGCTGAACCACATTCGGGGCTGACTAACGAACTTAAATACTTCTATTGCTATTTCAACTCTCATCTTTACCTAATCCTTATAAATGCTAGATCTGTCCTAAATAAATTGCCGATGCTCAGAGCACTCATAGTAATATAATAATATATTTCTTCCTGTCCATGCAGGAAAATACCAATTGTACAGGCATGGAGAAGTTATTATATAAATATAATAATGTATATAATATATGTATATACATTATATATATAATATAAATAAATATATATAATATATAAATATAATTTGATATATGGTGAATTTACAGTTTGGTTGTTCTTTCTCACATTAGAGTAAGTCGGAACAGTTTGCTATAATGTCTGTTTGTGTAGCACATAAAGAGATATAGAAATATTGTCTTCGCATTAACAAAAAACCCAGACATCAGATGAATGTAATACGGATATCTGGGAAAAAAAGCTTGAAGTCAATTCTCTTACATAACTTTGTTGTGAACAGTACCCTTGGCTTAAAATTTGTTGATGTTGAGATCAGTGATATATTTATTCCATTTTTTCAGTAGTCTTATCGTAGTTTTATAACAGGAAAGAAATTTGATCTTGGATGCGAAAACTAGATGGGGTCATGTTAAGTTGTTTTACTGCATCAAATGGTGCCGAGGTCGATTCCAGAATTCTCCATTTGCTCCATTTGTGTCTGCATGGCGGACTGTATTCGTAAGTTTAGAAAAGTGTTGAAAACGGTTCGAAAACCCCCTGTAATTGTCATAACTGAATCTTGGTGTCATTCGAACATCCTGGATGAAGAAATAAGCTTAGATAACTACACACACTTTCAGTGTGACAGGGAAGGTGGTAAGGGAGGGGTTGTCTCATGTACATTCTGAATGCACTTACTGTATCATAGCTAGAAAGTGGTACACTCAACATGCCTGAGACTCTATGGGTTAACGTACACTTAAATAACGTAACAGCATTAATTGGATGCACCTACAGAGCACCAGGCACCTCTAGTAATTACGAGACCCAACTTACTAATACTCTGGAGCAATTATCCGACTTACAATACGATCAGAAGATCCTATGTGGGGACTTTAACTTACCTGAAATCAACTGGGATATACCCACAGGCCCAACTAAATTTGATAAGTTCTCAGGCACACTGGATATACTTGGCTGGAAACAGACTGTCACTACCCGCACAAGAGGCAATAACGTACTAGACTTAATCTTCTGCCACAATATAAGCCCCCTTTCAACGCTAGTAGGTTCTGAGTTTCCAGGGAGCGACCACAAAACAGTGATGTGTGCACTGCCAATTCCGCTGAGTAGCAATGCATCTCATACCTCCACTTCACAACAAAAAATATATAGGAACTATAGTAAGGCAAACTGGGCCTTAGTAGAATCAATGCTAAGATCCTCCGAATGGGATGAATACCTCACTACTAATGACCTATCCAGAGCTCTAACCATCTTCTACCATAACTCTAACACATGCTTAGATGCTGTCATTTCACTCCAAACACTAAAGGTTTCCCCACACAGAAAGTCATTCATAAAACCAAAGGATTGTAAGAAACTGAAGAAACTCTCAACAAGTTACTTCAAACATTACGGCTTTGGCACTCTAGGCTTGACACTTAACACTCTTAGCTCCATCTCACAAGCTGGAGATTTTCGTATGAGAAACGAAGAACACATCGCAGTAGCCAGTCCTGCTAAAGTGTATGCACTCACAGAAATCTTAAGGAAGCGAATGAATCGCAAAAATCACAGCATTTCTCTCCTCATAGACAAAGGTAGGCTATGCACTAACTCTGCAGACATATGTGAACTACTCAACAAGACGTTTGAAGGTAACTACCTTAAGCCCTCAGTCCAGCTACTCGATATACACCCTGTTACTAATATGGCACAAACTCAATCTCCACTCACACCAAACCAAATTAGCACTGTTCAATTCACTTACGCTAATATTAACCAAACTATAAGAACCCTCAAAAGTTCAAAAGGTTTCGGTACCGACGGTATATCATCTTACTTCTATAAATACTGTGACCCTGACATTCCTCTACTGCTGCTTAAAATATTCACAATGTCCCTAGAAACCCAAACTTACCCTGACATATGGAAGACTACATTCACTATGCCTACACACAAATCTGGCTCGAAAACTGAAGTCAGTAACTACTGGCCGATAAATATCACACCTATAGCATCTAGAATCATGGAGAGACTAGTCAAAGATAACTTAATCAAACATATGCTTAGCTGCAATATTATAAGTCTGAACCAACATGGATTCCTGAAATCCAGATCATGTTTAACATGTCACCTAGACTTCTTCAATTTTGTAACCAGCAGTCGTGACAGACGGCAACTAGTACTTGTCATCTACTTTGACATTTCTAAAGCATTTGACCGTGTTGACCATTTACTGCTAACAAATAAGCTGAACTCCTTAGGAATATGTGACCCATTATTAGGATGGCTCAAATCATTCCTTAGCAATAGGCCCCAAATAGTTAAACTCGGGTCTTCAACCTCCAAACCTAGCCCTATCAATTCTGGTGTAGTAAAAGGTAGTGCCATTGGACCCCTCCTATTTACACTATACATCAACGACATATGCGCTTGCTTCTCGCACGGGAAACCATTCATCTTTGCAGATGACCTAAAAGTAGCCTATACATTCCAATGTGACGACTTGGGGTACTTCGAGAATGTGGTGCAGAAGGAATTAGATAAAATGGCTGCTTGGTCGTCCTTATGGAATCTCCAATTTAATCTGAACAAAAGTGGTTGGATCTGCTTCGGCGCACCTTCAACTGACCTGAAATTAACGCTTCAATCTGCCAACCTAACCAGACTCCGAAGTGTCGTTGACCTAGGCCTGAGGTACTCTAGTGACTTGGTATTCTCTGAGCCGGTAGCATCACAGACTGGAAAATCGAGGATGCTCTTAGGATGCATACTCAGAAACTTTCACGACAATGAAGCCAAGCTAATTCTGTACAAAACATGTGTCAGACCACTACTAGAACACCGTCCATTTATTATAAGCAGCACTCGCACACGTGATAAGCTAAGGATGGAAAGTATCCAACGTTATTTTACCTCAAAACTACTTGGCTACGATTGTAAGAAAGACTATATCTCACGCTGCATGATCCTAAAACTTGACCCACTTTGGACAAGGCGACTTATTATAAACCTAATATTCTTCTTTAAGGTCCTTCACAAGATATCATTCTCAGGTAACAGGGACATACAATTCGCACAGGAAGGTTCTTACGATCTGCGTAACCAAACTTGCACAGTGACAACTGATTCCTTTAAGTCAACACTCCGTGAAAACTTCTTCACAGTCATGTATTCTAAAATATGGAATAGCCTGCCTCTAGATGACAGAACTTGCTCCTCGGTTACAAGCTTCAAACGCTCTCTATACAGACTGTTTCACTCTACTGATTATATTAATAAACTATTTACTCCTAGAACGAATCAACTACTAATCTACTACAGCACCTAAAAGACGCGTTTCAACACCCTTAGCGATCTAAAAACTATAGATAAACTAGTCGCATAGATGCATGAAAAGACTTAGTACGGAACATACAGGAATAGTTTACCCTTAGAAATAGGACCTGTCACTCTATTGTAACCTTCAAACGCTTGCTATATAAACTTTTATCCCAATGACTATCCCTACCAGAACAGTGAACGCTGATAACTCTAATAGGATAACTGTAGATGATGTTCCGTGCGTTATTCCGTCTATTGAAATATCTGATCACGGCATGCAACAGACATATTCGCAGGTACCGGCTAATGTTAGCCAAGTATTATACAACGATATTGATGCTGACACTGAAATGGTGGACACAGATGAGTCAACGGGAAATAATGTTGAAATACGTCGTTTTCACACTGACGCAAAAGTCAAGACACCGAAACCATCAAAACCCATCCCACTGGTGGTCCAACCATTGCCTTATAAGTCAGTTACTCCTCAGTCTGACAATCCACACTCTGTGAAGCACCAGTCGAATGTAGCTACCCAAGTTGGCAAGTTTTCTAGGCGTTATGACAAACGTCCCATTTCCATTAGCAAAATTAAAGCTCATGAGGTGTCCAAGCCACAGAAACCCTACATAGCATGTGCTGGCTGCCCTGTTAGCCATCATCGGCCAGTTGATCATAAGATAAGGGAAAAAGAAGTAAATAAATTAAATACTAGACCCGGAGCAGGAAAGCCCTTTGATATGAAAGAGACGAAAGCACCTCTAGGCCTTCTTTCTAAGAGAAAGTCAAGTATGTTAGACGAAGCTCCTAGGGGTAGGCCTAATTGGTGTCAAGTGGAAAGCCAATTTCATCCAATCCCTAATTCTAAACTGACAGCACAGCAAGGTAGTAGGCATTATTCTGCGCATACACTATGTAAACCCCTTGTCAGCCAGCCCACTTCTAATATTCTGTCGACTGAAAGTTATAGAAAATAATAATAATTTTTGCTTTATTCCAAAAACAGTACTAATGATACAGCAAGGAATTTTCAGCATTCAGTACAATATTGCATCTAATTTACTCAAAAACGACAACAACAAAAAATTAAAAATACACAATACATAATAGTAATAAAACGATTGTTGTAGCAGCTACGTAGCAAGATACTGTATGCCATACGGAGAAAAATATGTATAAAGTACAAAATTGTAGTAATAATAGTAATACCAACTAATATAAAATAGCAGAGTAACGATTTAAACGATAGAAAGTGTGACACCATAAAATACAGAAAGATGAACGATGAAAGGGTCGATTCACTCTGCTAATTACATAGTAACTTATACGTTTCACGTCTAACAGAGTCTTCGTCACATAAAGTACGCGCTAAATAGGGTATTGTAGAATTTCTATACTTAGTGGTACGAGCACATAACTTTTTATATTGACTTCTCGTCCTACCTGATGAGATACAAGGGGACAGGTGTGAATAAAGGGGGTGCAGAGGGTCTGACATTATAGCATTTGCCCATTTCGTACAGGAATTTATATGCCTCTCGACTATAGTATTAGCGAGCTCATGCAATGGCAGACCACAAGCTCTACTCACAGCATTTAATACTCTTCGTAATATGATATAATCTCTTTTGAGAAGCTCAGGAAAGACTAATGGAGAGCAATGGAGTACAATAGGTAAGATACAGGAGTTTAAAAATTGCAAAACTAAAGGTTGGTTGATACCTGATTGTCTTAACTTTTTAATATAGAAGGTGAGACGAAACATTTTCTTAGAGATTGATAAGATGTGTGATAACCATGAAAGGTAAGAGAAAAGAACTAATCCAAGGTATTTAATGCTTGACTTGGTTTCAATTTCCGTGCCATCTATGCTACAGGGATCATGCAAGCTAACTAGTTCAAGTAAGTCACGTCGATGCTTGAAAGTAAAGTCAAGCGCCTGACATTTGGAAGGATTTAATATAAGACCATTCGACTTGGACCACTTGTTGATGTCCAACAGAAAGCTATTAAGTTTGGAGCTGTCAGACTCGGAAGTGATAGGGAGTGATACAGTCAGATCATCTTCATATTTGACAAAGTTAGTTTCGTTTGAATGAGGCAGGTCATGTAGGAAGAAAGAAAAAAGAAAAGGAGAGAGGACAGCACCTTGTGGAACACCGGACTTTGTAAGCGAGGTAGAAGATTTGCCGTTATATACAGTATACTGTATTCTATCAGAAAAATAGGAATGCAACCAACTCTTTGCCCAGGATCCTGTTTGTGTCAACGATAGCTTATTTAACAAAAGGCCCCTAGGTACAGAGTCAAAAGCAGATGTGTAGTCTAAGAAAGCACTACGAACATATTTAGCACCTTTGTCTAAACAAGAGACAACATTGTGACATAAGACGACCGCAGCATCCAAGGTACTTCTACCACGTTTGTATGCAAATTGTTTAGGATCATTAAAAGGTTTCAATGCGGGTTCAACACGAAGTAAAAGTAATTTTTCCATCAATTTTAAAAAGGGAGAAGTAATTGCAATAGGCCGAAATTTAATGTCAGAACCAGAAGATGGTTTTGGAATAGGGATAATTTTAATGTTTTTCCATGCAAAAGGTAGAACGTTACCGGAAAAAGAGGCATTAAAAATGTTAGTAAGAGGATAACACAAAATATCAGCACAGTTCCTGAGGACAATGGCGGGTATGCCGTCAGGACCAAGGCTTTGAGAAGGCTTAAGAGACCGGAGACATTTAAGCACATCAAGGGTATTAAAACCACTAAAGTTATTGTCAATATGATTTGTATCATTTGGAAGGGTATCAACAGAAGAGCGTATGAAAGATTTATTAAGAGTGTCGACATTAAGAGATGGAACAGAAACACATCGCTTACCGTTAGTAATTTCTTTGAAGAGTTTCCACAAATTAGAAGGGATTTTACATGACAAAAATCTTTGATTATATAAAACATTTAGTCTTTTCATTTCTAGTTTTATCACAATGTTTAAATTTTTACACCAGGCCTATCATTTGTTTTGAACAACAGTTTTTTATTTCTACGTAGCTTTTTCAGATAGGGCAAAGATAAGCGATCAAGTCGAATGAATAATGTTTCTTTAGGACAACATATTTCGAAACAGAATTTAAGATAATCGGTAGTGTTTGAGATTGCTTCATCTAATGTTTGTTCTGTAAATAAGTCCCAGTTAGTGTCTTTCAACATGCATCTGAGCTTGTTTAGGTTGTCTTGTGAGTAACATCTCCGTTGAACTTTACTGTAGAGGTGAGAGAGGACACCTTTGTGTGATTTGGAATATATTTTAGGCAGTACACGTATGATGCAGTGGTCAGAGTTAAGTAAAGGAGCACGTTTGCGAGCTTCATATGTACCAACATCATTGATGAATACTAGGTCCAGTGTTTTACCAAGACGGGTGGCAAAGTTAACGATATTGTCATGACCAAGTGATATAAGGAAGGAGCGACCGCTTCCATTGAAGTCGCCAGTTACTATTGATAAAGAGTTCTCGAAGCAAGCTGCAGCAAAAGCGGTGAATTCATCAGCGAACATAGATAAATCCAATATGGTACAGCCAGGAGAGACATAAACATTAGAAATATAAATGAATTTGTATTTTGACAGGTGTTTCGGGCGACATCTCACAGTGATGCAATCAATGTAGTCATTCGAGAATTTGAGACAAACTTTGTTTGAAATGGACTATTTTGAGTGAATAAAAGTTGCAACACCTCCGCCACATTTTTTCTTGGAACAAAGACGGTCTTGTCGGAAAACATTAAAATTGTTTAGAGACACAATATTGTCATCGTATGAGTCATGGAGCCAGGTTTCTTGTAGAGTGACAATACCAGTATTGTGGTAGGTTCCGGATGACAGCAGGGGCTGAAAATCTAGAATTTTATTAGGCAGGAACCGGCAGTTGGTACTAATGATAACTGGAACAGTGGTGTGATGTATGGGTGTAGATTTTAAGGCACGCTGCCAACCTCCATGTTGCTTTTTCTTGGGTTTATCGGAAATATGAAAGCTTTTGGGTTTAAAACGTTTTATAAAACAGAAAGACTTATACAATAGAAAGACTTTATGTCGATTGGCCTCAAAGCGACTGTTTGAATCCAATAACATCCCACCTATGCATAGTAATCTCATTTCAAAAGTAGTTTTCTGTAAAAACAATCGTACTTCTAGCCGAGAAAATTTGTAGGACAAATCATGATGTATGGTTTCCGTAGTCGACACTTTTTAATCCCCTTCAGAATAGAAAGGCAACACAGTTGATTTGAGTAACTGAGTTTCAGTATAGAACTTTATATAGAAGTGCAGCAGTTCAATTCGCCACTCCCCGTGTAGCACACAAAAGTAGCGGTAAGAAAAAAAATGGAAGTACTATAATAGGTAAAAATGTTCCGGCGGAGGGGGAGGAGAGTAGTGACATGAAATAACATGAGGATCTATTGGACCTTGGACATTGCGAAGAGTAAATGCATCTACGTCATTGAAAACGGTTTTGAGCCATATCCCCAGTAGTCCCTAATATCTCGAGAAATCCAACCAAGGAGTCTACACCCTTCTACGTGGCCGAGGCCATTTGTCAAAGACTTCGTGGATTGATCCTAGGCCATCCTAAGCCAGTTAGCGCAAGTGGTGGCTCAACATAAACAATACGTGCGCGGTACATGTCATTTGATCCATACCTGCATATATTACGTCTATGCCAGAGATGACATGAATTGGCCGTTGAGAGGCAGAACTTTTGTATCAGTGCTGAGGTTGTCTCACCAATCAGTCCATTGGTGCTGATGTAGCTTCTCCAACTTAGTCAATTTCTTTCTATTACCATTTAATTTAATACAGTAGCTGCATTTAGTTCTAACATTTTTCTGCAGAGATTTTTGGTTCGCTATAAGTATACGAATCATTGTGTTGAGGTATAAAATAAGTATGCTTATGTATCCTGCTTAATGTACACACAAGTTTGAATGAATTAATGTTTTGGTTGCTTTAATGATGATTATTCAATACTATCCATTATCTTCTGATAACATATAAACTGTCCTACTATTTTATTATAATAGGCAAATAAATATTGATAGATTGTTGGCATTTGTATAGTTCGTGTACACAATATAACATTTATAAAGTTAACGTAGTGTTCTGCGTGTAAACTTTTCATAATGGTTTTTATATGATGCTTTTGCGACCTAATTTATGGAAGACAGGGTATTGCACATTCAACCATTATATATATATATATATATTCAACAGCACATTATCTTCACATTTTGTATTGTATATGCACATGTTTTATGTTGATAATATGGTTCACAATATAGTACTGTCTTCGTTTTTCTTGTTGTCTTTACACGATTTATCATTGTCTAATTCAAGCATACTGATCATTTGAAGATGACTGACTCACCATTTTGTAATATTGCAAACAGAAAAAGGCGTCAAACACTTCTTATAAACGACTTAGGTCTTCAAATACCTATAG
This sequence comes from Trichobilharzia regenti, assembly GCA_944472135.2. Taxonomy (NCBI): domain Eukaryota; kingdom Metazoa; phylum Platyhelminthes; class Trematoda; order Strigeidida; family Schistosomatidae; genus Trichobilharzia; species Trichobilharzia regenti. The sequence continues at coordinate 86,347,300 of OX235270.1, read as the reverse complement.
TAGAGATTACGCCTCTCAAGATTACCAAGAAAGTAGATGAATCATCTTCATTTATGAACTCTGCAACTGTGTGCTATAATGATGTCAAAACTGAAATTGACCCACCTGAAAAGTCCGTCATTTACGTGAATCTCGTTGATTCAAAAATCCCAGATGCATGCTTAAAGAGTCTACAAGTTGAATCAGCGAAGCTTGTCAAACAGGAAGTTCAACAACAGGTATGCATTCAAGATACATCAACTATACTTAACGTGTCACTTATGGATTATTTGGTATATAGTGAAAGGTGTGCGGAAGATCTGTCAATCGATATGTCTTCAATAGCTGATGAATGTATAATTGATATTCAGGTAACGAAAAAAAATATACTGTTTGCTTTGATGTGTACAGTTTTGCTTGCCGCCGTTACAATGTTTCTTGATGTCGCATCTTTGTCATCTGTGGATTGTATGCTTATCATATGTCTTGTTTTAAGTGTTCTTGTATACTCAGTGTTGATTGTACGTATGCTTCTTGTTTTAATTTTTCGTTAATTGAATTTGAGATGTTCCCTCTGCAAAATGTATTAACGTTAGAAGGTAAGTTTTAAAATATCTGTTAAATCTTTACATGGGTAATGTGTTGATGTCAATATATATATGGTATATGACGTCTATTTTGGTTATGAATTTCTCAGCCGTACTTTGTGCGCATCAGTATGTGGTTGGGTTTTATTTCTTGTCTTGTTAAACAGGTTTTCGATATTGACGACAAGGAGCGTGTTGAGTTTGTTTTAGTTGGATTGATACTGCATGTGTAGGTATATACGTAATTCCGTTTATGATTGTTATGCTTATTGTTTAACATATTTTTTCCTTTCAAAAACTGAGCTGTTTTTTATTTACCTCATTATTTTCTTGTGCTTTAGGTTAATAAAAAGTTGGCGCAATGTACGTGCTGCAATCGATTACATATGCAGCGTTTAGAAGAAGGTCGATATCGACTAGGTACACGAATTTATTATTTACGCAGGTTTCGAAATCATGTAATGGTTCGAGTTGGTGGTGGCTGGTTAACATTAGATGAATTTTTACAGCGTCATGATCCTTGCAGGCGTGGTATAACTCCATGTTGTACAGAGACATCAGCTGTTCCCCATATCAAATCATGCCTTGAAGTGACTAAGCCAATTCGTAGATATTCTGATTTTGATACATCATCAATTCCTCGTGTAAATTCTGTCAGTAATCTAATGAGGCAGTCGTCCAATAGAAGCAGTAATGGCAGTGTGGAAAGTCCTAGAAGTGAATCCAGTACGGTTAGTAGTACTTTAGATAATGGTATCCTGAATAATGAAAACCTTCCTCCGTTGTCATCAACGATGGTGAATGGAACTAAATCTAAGCAAGTGAAGGCAATTGTTACACCTCGTCCTATTATACCAAAAGCCCCAACTCTTCGAACCGCTTCACGAACTCGTGAATCCTCTAGAAGTCGTGATGATTCCACAACGAAATTACCGCGGACAGCAACTGTTTCAAATTTTAGAGCATTGTCAACGAAAAGAACAAATCCTACTCAAGTTTTAAGAGATTCTAGAGCGGCATCACATTCACGTAATCCTTCTGCAAGGCGTGATGGTTCTTCATCAAGAGTTCCGGACGTCACAACCACTTCCCGTTCTCGCGATTCTTCTGCTAAGCGTGAAAAATGTACTCCAAATAACTCTAGATCTCAATCAATATCCAACCGAACACCTTGGAGGAATTAATATCATATTTCTAAGATTTTTTTCGCTTTCTTTAATTTCATTTGCTTTTCATTGTTATCGTATTTTAATTAACATCGTGTTTTTGATCGTTTAATTTCCTGACATAATATGAACTTTCTTTAACTATTAGTCGTTTTTTTGCTAATGAAAGGTAGGTGTGCTTATATCGTCGTTTATTATTTATTTATTTAATTTTTTTGTATATAACAGTTTCATCTAAGTAACACTGACCACCTATGATTTATAATATTTTTAATTATTTATGCATTCTCATAAGTAATTGTTGAATAAAATCTCCTCACAGTTTAATATGATTCAGTTATCAATGAACCGCTTTGATTTTTTCATGATTGCCAAGTGCGTAAATTTAGTTGTGAGTGTATTCTCCAGGTATGACGGTGTACTGCTGCTCTATACTTATATGCGATCTGCAGGCAACCGTAGATTTTTTGTGAAAGTCTTTATAATATATTATTATCATTCACTCACTGAGTTCCAAGTGGGACGTCGGACACTTTTATTTTTGCTGTCGCTTTCTCTTTGGGTTCAACTTGAGATCCTAGCATATGGTGTCACCTGAGTGTCGAGTGGGCTGTTGGAAAAGTGCAGACTGAATTATGTGCCAGAGTTACTAAGCATATTTAGAGAAAAGCTCACCTACAACATCGCATTTATTCTTCTGTAAATACGCAATAGAATAAAACAAACTGACATGTGTGAAAGTCAACTGATTAAAATAAAGGAAGAGATTGAATGTAAGCAGTTAGACGTGATTCTATATATATATATATATATGGTGTCTAGAAAAATTCTTCTACACTTCAGATAATTAAAAAAAAGAATTTGAGTTATTAAAACTGGATCTGAAAGTTGTTCAGTTGTCTTCGGCATTATTACAAGAAGTGAATTGTGTTTTGAACCTCAGTGAATGAATAGTACTTTCTTATTGTTACACAGCATACATGATAGCCTCTGTGGAACTTGAGTGGGAAACAGTGAGTTGGGCGTTCAAGGGTGACATAGTGGAGGATATGAAAGCTTATGGGCAATCATATACTCAGCTAGAGAGGACTACCGAGAACAGGAGAAAATGCAGATAAGCTGTTGAAGCTCTATATTCCGCTAGGAACTCTAGGGAATAATAATAATAATACATATCACTTATGTGAAACCAATTTGGAGTTACATTCTAACACGATGTTTATATATATATATATATATAAGAGAGAGAGAGAGAGATGGAAAATTCCCATATTGAGTCATAAGAAAAAGACTTAATTAGCGAAGAAAATTTTCTTTTCGACGATTCATTGTCATAAGCTGTACAATTGTAATTATATTTAACAAAGAAACCATAAGATCACGTCATATACCGGTAAAGTGTCTTCGAAAAACGTGTTACGTAATCTAAGGTGTAACCTAGAAGGGGTGACTAATTAATAATAATAATTGCTTTATTCCAAAAACAGTACTCATGATACAGCAAGGAATTTTCAGCATTCAGTACAATATTGCATCTAATTTACTCAAAAACGACAACAACAAAAAATTAAAAATACACAATACATAATAGTAATAAAACGATTGTTGTAGCAGCTACGTAGCAAGATACTGTATGCCATACGGAGAAAAATATGTATAAAGTACAAAATTGTAGTAATAATAGTAATACCAACTAATATAAAATAGCAGAGTAACGATTTAAACGATAGAAAGTGTGACACCATAAAATACAGAAAGATGAACGATGAAAGGGTCGATTCACTGTGCTAATTACATAGTAACTTGTAAGTTTCACGTCTAACAGAGTCTTCGTCACATAAAGTACGCGCTAAATAGGGTATTGTAGAATTTCTATACTTAGTGGTACGAGCACATAACTTTTTATATTGACTTCTCGTCCTACCTGATGAGATACAAGGGGACAGGTGTGAATAAAGGGGGTGCAGAGGGTCTGACATTATAGCATTTGCCCATTTCGTACAGGAATTTATATGCCTCTCGACTATAGTATTAGCGAGCTCATGCAATGGCAGACCACAAGCTCTACTCACAGCATTTAATACTCTTCGTAATATGATATAATCTCTTTTGAGAAGCTCAGGAAAGACTAATGGAGAGCAATGGAGTACAATAGGTAAGATACAGGAGTTTAAAAATTGCAAAACTAAAGGTTGGTTGATACCTGATTGTCTTAACTTTTTAATATAGAAGGTGAGACGAAACATTTTCTTAGAGATTGATAAGATGTGTGATGACCATGAAAGGTAAGAGAAAAGAACTAATCCAAGGTATTTAATGCTTGACTTGGTTTCAATTTCCGTGCCATCTATGCTACAGGGATCATGCAAGCTAACTAGTTCAAGTAAGTCACGTCGATGCTTGAAAGTAAAGTCAAGCGCCTGACATTTGGAAGGATTTAATATAAGACCATTCGACTTGGACCACTTGTTGATGTCCAACAGAAAGCTATTAAGTTTGGAGCTGTCAGACTCGGAAGTGATAGGGAGTGATACAGTCAGATCATCTTCATATTTGACAAAGTTAGTTTCGTTTGAATGAGGCAGGTCATGTAGGAAGAAAGAAAAAAGAAAAGGAGAGAGGACAGCACCTTGTGGAACACCGGACTTTGTAAGCGAGGTAGAAGATTTGCCGTTATATACAGTATACTGTATTCTATCAGAAAAATAGGAATGCAACCAACTCTTTGCCCAGGATCCTGTTTGTGTCAACGATAGCTTATTTAACAAAAGGCCCCTAGGTACAGAGTCAAAAGCAGATGTGTAGTCTAAGAAAGCACTACGAACATATTTAGCACCTTTGTCTAAACAAGAGACAACATTGTGACATAAGACGACCGCAGCATCCAAGGTACTTCTACCACGTTTGTATGCAAATTGTTTAGGATCATTAAAAGGTTTCAATGCGGGTTCAACACGAAGTAAAAGTAATTTTTCCATCAATTTTAAAAAGGGAGAAGTAATTGCAATAGGCCGAAATTTAATGTCAGAACCAGAAGATGGTTTTGGAATAGGGATAATTTTAATGTTTTTCCATGCAAAAGGTAGAACGTTACCGTAAAAAGAGGCATTAAAAATGTTAGTAAGAGGGTAACACAAAATATCAGCACAGTTCCTGAGGACAATGGCGGGTATGCCGTCAGGACCAAGGCTTTGAGAAGGCTTAAGAGACCGGAGACATTTATGCACATCAAGGGTATTAAAACCACTAAAATTATTGTCAGTATGATTTGTATCATTTGGAAGGGTATCAACAGAAGAGCGTATGAAAGATTTATTAAGAGTGTCGACATTAAGAGATGGGACAGAAACACATCGCTTACCGTTAGTAATTTCTTTGAAGAGTTTCCACAAATTAGAAGGGATTTTACATGACAAAAATCTTTGATTATATAAAACATTTAGTCTTTTCATTTCTAGTTTTATCACAATGTTTAAATTTTTACACCAGGCCTATCATTTGTTTTGAACAACAGTTTTTTATTTCTACGTAGCTTTTTCAGATAGGGCAAAGATAAGCGATCAAGTCGAATGAATAATGTTTCTTTAGGACAACATATTTCGAAACAGAATTTAAGATAATCGGTAGTGTTTGAGATTGCTTCATCTAATGTTTGTTCTGTAAATAAGTCCCAGTTAGTGTCTTTCAACATGCATCTGAGCTTGTTTAGGTTGTCTTGTGAGTAACATCTCCGTTGAACTTTACTGTAGAGGTGAGAGAGGACACCTTTGTGTGATTTGGAATATATTTTAGGCAGTACACGTATGATGCAGTGGTCAGAGTTAAGTAAAGGAGCACGTTTGCGAGCTTCATATGTACCAACATCATTGATGAATACTAGGTCCAGTGTTTTACCAAGACGGGTGGCAAAGTTAACGATATTGTCATGACCAAGTGATATAAGGAAGGAGCGACCGCTTCCATTGAAGTCGCCAGTTACTATTGATAAAGAGTTCTCGAAGCAAGCTGCAGCAAAAGCGGTGAATTCATCAGCGAACATAGATAAATCCAATATGGTACAGCCAGGAGAGACATAAACATTAGAAATATAAATGAATTTGTATTTTGACAGGTGTTTCGGGCGACATCTCACAGTGATGCAATCAATGTAGTCATTCGAGAATTTGAGACAAACTTTGTTTGAAATGGACTATTTTGAGTGAATAAAAGTTGCAACACCTCCGCCACATTTTTTCTTGGAACAAAGACGGTCTTGTCGGAAAACATTAAAATTGTTTAGAGACACAATATTGTCATCGTATGAGTCATGGAGCCAGGTTTCTTGTAGAGTGACAATACCAGCATTGTGGTAGGTTCCGGATGACAGCAGGGGCTGAAAATCTAGAATTTTATTAGGCAGGAACCGGCAGTTGGTACTAATGATAACTGGAACAGTGGTGTGATGTATGGGTGTAGATTTTAAGGCACGCTGCCAACCTCCATGTTGCTTTTTCTTGGGTTTATCGGAAATATGAAAGCTTTTGGGTTTAAAACGTTTTATAAAATCCCGGGAGTGAATAATACGATTAGAATGCATAATATGATATGTAAACACCAGTAAAATATGAGTAAATAGATGCAAAATGTTCATGGAATGTGGTAGCTCAAAATGTTCAAACAGGCCGCCAAGGTCATTGGACCACAGACCACAGTTAGCAAGCCAACAGAACCCATTCATACATCTTATATATCTAGTGGGTAGCATGTGCTGATTTCCGCAAAAGACTTGCCATGGTCTGATGAATACCAGAAACAGATACCAACACTTCATTCTTATACTGGCAACAAATTACCGAATACACATATCGGTTATACCTTAGGGCAGGATTTTCACCAGCGTCAGTTAACAGAAACACCTGGAATCATGCATATAGCACGCATGATATCGGATCAATTCCTTGCTGGCATAGCGAACAGTCTACAGCTAGGGCAAGGCATATTTCCCGGGAGATAGCTGACACAGTGTCGACACCAAACGCGGATACTAATATCTCTAAAATATTAATATCTGATTATCACACAGGTGTCTCTCACTGCATACCATATCCAAACGTAAGCCCATCCCTGACTACCACCTCAAAAATCTACCTGAAGTCTTCCTACGATCCAAAGATATTGGTAAATGAGTCTGATAACATGTATATAGAGGATACTCACGGATTATTTTACCAAGATGTTGTCCGCTCACTGAAACCACATAGCCAGTGTTTATCTATTATCCTAGTAAATACGAGATCAGTTCTAAGCAAACATTTAGCACTAAGTACAATAGCTTCTATATGCAGACCGTCATTGATTATGATCACCGAAGCCTGGTGCACAAGTGAAATCTCCAATGACAGCCTAAGGATTGATAAATACAACCTTTTTCGCGGGGACAGACGGACAGGTCGTGGGGGTGGAACACTAATTTACTGTGAACAATCCATGTGTGCAACCCAGTTTAGTAACCCAATTCTGTCACAACTCAATGACTCGATCTGGGTCGAAATAAAAGTTGTCAGAAGTAAACCTATACTTGTGGGTTGTGTGTACCGGCCCCCTTCATCCAGCAGGGAATATGATAATATGCTTAGCAATATCTTTAATGTTACAGCCAATCTTCCTTTCAGTTATAAAATTATCGGAGGCGATTTCAACTTGCCAGAAGTATCATGGTCTTCACTCCGAGGACCCCAAAGGTACGATAATCTCATAAATTCCATCGTCACAGGAGGGTGGACACAACACATAAATTCACCCACTAGATCCGCAAATATCCTAGACCTTATTTTCACGAACAACATAACGCCATCTACCGTACATGTTGGACATGAATTTCCAGGTAGTGACCATAGAATAGTAGTTTGTTCTTTTGACATCTTTCCTGAAACAAAACGCAGAGATGAAGCTGGCCAGATACCTATGAGATTGTACACACATGCTGACTGGGACTTGTATCAGCACCTAATTAGATGTTCTAATTGGGACTCGTACTTTTCGAACCAGTCCTTAGATGCAATTCTTAACAACTTCTATCAGAATATTAACTCAATTCACGACGTCATTGCACCCGAGAAGATTCTTAACTTCAGATTCCCCCAAAGTGATTATATTCCGACATCGTTTAGAAGAAGTCTACGTAAGCACTCAATAAAATACTACAGATATCATGACTTATCGTCATTAATTGCCATAACGTCCCTTCTCAGTAGAATTGAAGAGTTGAGAAATATAGGCCTCAGAAACAAAGAAATGCAGGCCATTCATGCACCGCATAACTCAGGAGAAATAGCCAAACTTTTTAAAAGTAGGTTGATGAACTCCAAAACACCCTATCCGAAAATAATATACTTAGACGGCATTGCTTACGAAAATAATGAGGCGATATGTGAACTGTTTAGCAAGCACTTCGCCAGATTATACACCTTAGAGAACGATGAAGTCGTGGATTTCCCACGTAAAACAGACGAATGTTTAAGTGACATAATTTTCACCACACATGAGATCGATAAAGCTGTCGCAAATCTTAAGCTTAGTAACACTACTGGCCCAGACGGTATATCTTCCGTTCTGCTGAAAAAAGGTGGTAATGACATGAGTTTACTCTTACTCAAGTTATACTCAATTTCATTAAGCGATGGGACATACCCTAACTGCTGGAAGAAGTCTTATATTGTACCTATCCATAAATACGGGCCTATAGCTGATATCAACAACTACCGCCCCATCAACATCACGTCTGTAGTTTCACGTGTAATGGAAAAGATAGTTAAGACTCAAATCATTCAGTACTTGCTGTCAAATGACCTACTATCCCCATCCCAATACGGTTTCTTAAGTAGAAGGTCGTGCATTACTTGCCACTTAGATTATTTTGACTACATCACACAAAGCATTGATAATGGGCGTTCGGTAACAACATTGTTTCTTGACGTTAGCAAGGCCTTCGATAAAGTCCCACATATCAGACTCCTAACAAAACTCCAATCCTACGGAATAACCGGAAATCTTCACAAATGGATAAGTTCTTTTCTCACAGAAAGAGAGCAATTAGTCAAAATCAACCACCAGTTGTCTTCCTCAAAGCCGATAACCAGTGGTGTAATACAAGGTAGTGTTCTTGGCCCTATTCTATTCCTCTTATTTATAAATGACATAGTCTCTGTAATCAAGTATGGCAAGCCATACCTTTTTGCAGATGATCTCAAGATAGTATATGATTATGGGTACGGTGATATGAGCGTCGAAAGCAAGATCCAACAAGACTTAAATGATCTAGGCGATTGGAGCGAAAAGTGGCAACTGACTTTCAACCCAGACAAGTGCGGTATAACCCACCTTGGACGCTGGAAACCGATAATGTGCCTATATATGTACGGTAAGCTCCTCTCAAAACTGAACACAGTCACAGACCTCGGGATAACATACTCAGATTTATCCTTTTCCGATCATGCAAATAAGGTTGTATCTGACTGTAAACGACTTACTGGCTTTGTACTGCGTAACTTCTACACCCAAGAAGCAAGATTAGCTATATATAGGACATGTATCCGTCCCAAACTTGAATATTGTGCTCTCCTATTTAGTAACCTCAGGACTGTAGACAGAAAAAAAATCGAAAGTGTCCAGAGATTCCTCACGAAACGCATAATAGGGTTCGACCAACAAGTGGAATATGTTGACAGGTGTGTACGTCTGAAATTAGAGCCTCTGTGGTTAAGGAGAGTGAAGTGCAACCTATTTCTACTCTTCAAAGTCATTAGGAAACACTGCTACAGTAACTCATCCATAACTTGGGAAAATATTAAATCATATCAGCTGCGAAACCACGACTACCTTGTCAAGGTGGCTACCCACAGAAAATCCATTAGGGCAAACTTTTTCACCATAAAATATTGCACTCTTTGGAACCAACTACCACCTGAAATAAGATGTTGTGAAAACCCTGATGGGTTCAAACGGAGCCTAGAAAGACACTTTAACATGTCCACCCTAGCTCGTCTAAAAGACCACAACTGTTGGTAGAACGGAAATTGAAGGCCAGTCCAGTCTTCAGTATAGTCACATACGTATATCTCGACTCTAATACTCACGCAGCGAACGTTAACTAATTTACTGATTTCTATTCTCTATAATTTTCACTAAGTTGTGTTGGTAAAAGTAACACTGGAAATAATTGTAATAGCATCCACACCTTTTAACGTTTTACATATGTATATACTAATATAATAATACTTATTAATCATGCATGTTCAACTCTTAAATTAGATGGATATTAAAATACTTAAAATTAAAATATTTATGCATCAAATGTTCTCTTGCTTTACCACGCTTGTTTCCCTTATAACACTCAATTATTGAACCTAGTGTAATATTTGATATACGAACTATATTATTGATTATACTCTTATCATATATGGTTTGATTTACTCTACGGCTCCCTGTAGACTAACCACCATTCTTCAGTATACACACACTGCAGTATTGTTAAAAAATGCCAAAATTTCGTTGGTTCTGTGTTAATATCTTTTTATAATATGTCTAGACACGTTACTTTGCAATGTCAGATGTTTACTATATATAAGTACACTAAGTCCTGCCAACCGACCTTACCTTCAGTCCATACTACCTAAATTGAACCTTAACTATAGTATTCTGCTAAATCTTGCTCCACTATTCACAATACCTATTCGTTTTACTCTTTAAGGTTTTAACTTCTTATAAAGTAATCTGTTCATCAGGATGCATGCACACATATATAATATGTTCTAAAGATGTACGTGGAGACCTATTGGAAGCACTCATTAAGAAAGCTAGGGAGATGGAATATGGGGTACGAACATGTCTGGTACCAAGCAATATATTTGCGGTAGCCATAATAATCATAGTCTCAGAGCCTAACATCAAAAAAGGAGGGAGGGTGGTGCTAGCTGATCAGTAGATATGGTGGTGGTCACTAAGGTGAATCGCCCCATTCTGCAGGAACAGCAATATACAAATTAAAGGCTCGAGATATTTCTGATTTTTATGAGGGCTTAGATCTTTATCTTGAAAAAGATAATAGTGAACGCCTTGACAGATAATGCTTCTACCTTTAAATATATACCATTCGCTCAGCCTATTGTTGAGATGCGACCACGTGGGATCTGCACAGATTTATGGGGCATCTTATGAATTAACTTGCTATCCATTGTCAGATCTTTAAATACCACTTCACAATATCTTGTCTCACTTATTTTCTAATAACGTCTTTACTTGATTCTCATTATATTCCATTAAACCTAACATTTTATAGCTCTTTATGAATTTGATTCGACTTATTCTATTCCTATTCTCTGGAGGGTACGGTTGTGCACCAAATAGAAAAAAAGACATGAAATAAAACAACTGGCTTGAAAATAATTGTATTAAAGCCAAAAGTGGACATCATGATAGTAAAAATATATTGGTTTCATTATACATTGCAAATGAACGTTGTCGGCCTAAGGATTAATTACTTCCCCATTCTGTTTTCTATATAAATGTGTTTATTAATGATATATTTCACTCACTTAATCTATTACACTTTAATGTTTCACAACAGCACTTTAATTTTTCTAAAACAGCTTCCAATCCCTTGTAAACGTTGTACTTACCTCAATATTGGTTGGTTATCGTATGCCTACAACCACGGGATGAAAACGAAACGAAGTCGATTTTCCCGCTCAACCTGGAGGACAACTGTACAATTCAATAACTATACGGCCTGGTTCAGACAATGAGTGTAATTATATATATATCAAATATTTAACTGTTGAAACATTATTAACTTGTAGACAATTTAAGATTTGACATTATATCATCCTTGATCGTGCCTGTAAAAATGGCATGCATTTTCATGTAAATTTATGTTTATATGAAAGTAAAAATTATTATTATTACTTATTTCTAAAAGGCATCAGTCATTAGAACACTAAAACGCTCAGACCCATTAGTACACATTATGACACTAAATAAACTCTAAGACTTCGCATAAATACGTGAAAACACAGCTACAATATAGGTAAATGTTTACTAAAGTATAATATACAATTGATATAAACATTTATAAATGCATAAAACATTAAGGAGGGAGGGTGGCGTTAGCTGATCAGTAGATATGGTGGGGGTCACTAAGGTGAATCACCCCATTCTGCAGGAACAGTAATACACAAATTAAAGGCTCGAGATATTTCTGATTTTTATGACGGCTTAGATCTTTATCTTAAAAAACATAATAATGAACGCCTTGACAGATCATGCTTCTACCTCTAAATATATACTATTCGCCCAGCCTATTGTTGAGATGCGACCATGTGGGATGTGCACAGTTTTATGGGGCATCTTATAAACTAACTTGCTGTCCATTGACTGATCTTTAAATACCACTTCACAATGTCTTATCTCATTTATTTTCCAATAACGTCTTTACTTGATCCTCATTATATTCCATTAAACCTAACATTTTACAGCTCTTTATGACTTATTATATTCCTACTCTCTGAAGGGTACGGTTGTACATTAAATGCACAAAGAGGTATAAAACAAAAACAACTGGCACAACTGAGGATAAATGTATTAAAACCATAAGTGGACATCATGATAGTACGAGGTATATGTGTTGCATTATACACTGCAAATGAACGTTGTCAGCCTAGGAAGTTTTCTTTTTTTAATGCATTTATTAATGATACTTGCACTTACCTATTTCATTACAATTTAATGATTCACCTCAGCACTTTTACTTTTCTAAAACAGCTTTCAATCCCTTGTAAACGTTGTACTTACCTCAATATTGGTTGGTTATCGTATGCCGACAACCACGGGATGAAAACGAAACGAAGTCGATTTTCCCGCTCAACCTGGAGGACAATTGTACAATTCAATAACTATACAGCCTAGTTCAGACAATGTGTATTTATATATATATCAAATATTTAACTGTTGAAACATTATTAACTTGTAGACAATCTACGATTTGATATTATATCATACCAGATCGTGCCTGTAAAAATGGCATGCATTTTCATGTAAATTTATATGTTTATATGAGAATATACATTATTATTATTATTAAAGTCCTTTTCAATTTCACATACTTTCTCTTTCTGGTATTCTGCTGCTTCTGTTCATCTTCTAATCGAGGTCGTACAACCCTGCATCTAAACTGAAATGAAGATTAATTCCAAACCATTTGTCTCATAACCACTCAAATTCCATGAACCCTCCAATTCTACCATTTGAAGACGCTCGCGAACATGCTGTAAATGAGTATTCATGATCTGAAATGAAGAAGCAACCGGTTTTCAAACAGTTTTCAACATTTTTACTCAACTTACGAGTACAGTCCGCCATGCAGACACAAATGGAGCAAATGGAGAATTCTGGAATCGACCTCGGCACCATTTGATGCAGTAAAACAACTTAACATGACCCCATCTAGTTTTCGCATCCAAGATCAAATTTCTTTCCTGTTATAAAACTACGATAAGACTACTGAAAAAATGGAATAAATATATCACTGATCTCAACATCAACAAATTTTAAGCCAAGGGTACTGTTCACAACAAAGTTATGTAAGAGAATTGACTTCAAGCTTTTTTTCCCAGATATCCGTATTACATTCATCTGATGTCTGGGTTTTTTGTTAATGCGAAGACAATATTTCTATATCTCTTTATGTGCTACACAAACAGACATTATAGCAGACTGTTCCGACTGACTCTAATGTGAGAAAGAACAACCAAACTGTAAATTCACCATATATCAAATTATATTTATATATTATATATATTTATTTATATTATATATATAATGTATATACATATATTATATACATTATTATATTTATATAATAACTTCTCCATGCCTGTACAATTGGTATTTTCCTGCATGGACAGGAAGAAATATATATAGATAGATGGCTCCACTTTCCGAGGTTACCTGAAACATCCAATCAGAAGACTGCGTTTTCTAATTGAATAAGCTATAAAAATGTACATGAAATATATATAAATACGTGTTGATTTCCGCAGTAAAACGATCTGTTGCCGGCCCTTGTCTTCTGTTGTTACATTTAGTGTCGCTGCCTCCAAAAAATGTAGATCTCATGGCCAACTGCGTTTGAAGGAGACATACGGAGCTTCTTATGTGACATCGAGGCCGTCGATGAGCTGACAGGTGTCAAGGAGCATGCGGTGAAGGCAGCTGTCCTGGAGACGCTTTTGAGAGACCGAGCGAAGGCAGCATATGACGGCGTAGACAGGTAAAATGGCACAGTGTCTTGGAAGAAATTCGTTGAATGATTAGTGTCGGAGTTTAACAGCGCAACAGACAGACAGCTAGCAATGCAGCAGTTACGGTCAACGAAGCTGGGACCTGATGGAGACCCGTTAGTGTTGGCGGTGAAATTGACGAATCTACTTCGACGTGCGCTTCCCACTTTGCATGAAGAATCAGAAGCGCAGTTACTGTCTTCACAGTTCATCGAGAGCGTCTCAGACCAAATTTCTCAGCGATTACAACTGGTTAGTGCAACGCAGCCGATGGATATTAGTGAGTTGGTGAAGGTGACCAGACAGCTGCTGAGCACAACAGTAGCCGCTATAGAGTAACCAAAACCAAACGAATATGAGCAGAAAATTGAAGCATTGCAGTGGAAAGTGGCGGCGTCAAAGTTGGGTGATAGAAAAGACCGATGTTTTGAATGCTGTAAGCCGGGACACTGGAAGAGATACTGCCCAGAAAGGCGAAGAAGAAAACGTTTCAGATGGCATAATACGTGTTCTTTATCTCGTATGAAACTGGATTTAGTAGGGGCTACTGTGAAAGAGGCCGTGTATTTGAAGTTGAGAGTGAATGATGGAAAAGTAGTATGTTTAGTAGATACAGGGGCGGCCGTGTCGTTAATACATAAGAACTTATATAAGAGTGTTAGTCCGTGTTCATTGATAGTACAAACAGTAGGCGGGCATGTGTTGCATATCACGGGTAGATCGAACTGTACGGTCGCGAGGTGACGTTTCCTTTCATTGTTGTACCCGAACTATAGCGAACGATATTAGGAGCGGATTTTCTGCGGGAGATTGGTGCAATAATCGACACGCAAGCGAACGTTGTGACCACGAAATACGGGTATATCAACATGTTTGAGACCAATGAGATGGCAGCGGTGAAGCTGTCGACGGTGTACAGTATGACAGTGTTGATTAATAATACGATCATCTGTTCACTGGATATGGGGACCCATACGGTTATTGCGATAAGGTGAATCATGAAATTCCGTTAAGTGATTCGAAAGTAAGGTCATTTACAACGCGAAGAGTTCCATGTTATCTGGAAGGCGAAGTGGAGCGACAAGTGCACCTGTTGTGAAGACTACATCCAAGGTTGGTGATGTTTCGGAATATGATGAAGAGAACTTTATTCAAATTTTGACGAGCACAGATGTGTATAATTCACGTAAGGATGTGAGGCCAGGCAAGTGATGCAGTTTAAAGTTATCTTGCAAGCCATGCCTTTGAGATCAGAGGTTATGCGTATAATAAGGCAAAGCGGTCAGGTGGCTGAATACGTATATTCGAATACAGGGATAACTAGCAGAATTAGCTTCGCCCTGGATTCACGTGTGCAGTTATATCGGAAATATGGGGAGGTGGTGTATATTGACTCAACATACAATACCAATAAGGACGGGTAGGTTATACGTGAAATGGTTAACGAATCCTAATCAGATATTCCCGGTTTCAGCTGGTGGTAACAGACAATATGGGTCATGGGAGGCCTGTTTTTTGGCATGGACAAGACGAGAAAGGGCATGTAATGTAGTTTGTATCTTGAATGAATTCAAAAGAATAATGCAGGATACGTCCATTACGGGAGCTTTCATAATGGATTCGGCCAACCGTGAGATATCCGCCGTGCGTAACAGCCACATTCAGGCGAAAATCATCATCTGTGCATTTCATGCAAGCGGGGCTTTCAGCAGGAAGGTGAGGTGGAGTTAATCAATACTTGATACATTTGAACTCGAAATCCTTTTGTACGCAGGTTTTTATATCGTCCTGTTGAAGCTGCGACACCTGAAAGGTAAATGTACTGATTACTAACCATTTAGATTTCATCACCACCTTAGCGTCATTAGGACGGTTGATCGCAGGGTATGGAATTATGTCAGGCATTACTGGGTGCCTAAGAGAGAAACGTGGGCTGCGACATATATGCCGAATACTCTATTGCTGTTTAATAGTACCAACAATAGAGTTGAAAGCTCTCACAGTCACCTAAAACGATATCTCCACAGAAGAGATCCCCTACACGTATGTATGTACAAGATGTTTAAGTGGTGTGAACTCGCAGAGAAGCGTCAAAGTGTTGAAGACATCGTCGAAAGTTGTCGGATTCATAAGTACCACGCACCAGAACCAATTATGCTGATATCACGAAACTTCACTCCTTATGCCGCTAAGTTAATTGCCAAGGACTATAGCCGCGATCGTCGGATGAGCATAGAGTTGTATACTGACGATATGGCTATCATAACTGACGACATCTGCCCGCGCCATCTGTATTATACCAATTCAACTTGTGCCTGCAGAATCTTTAGGGCACAAAGAACACCATGCTGGCATACGCTGCTGTGTCACACTCAAATCCCTCAGTTCACAGGTAAATCAAAATCTTACTAATATTTAAACTAATACTTTTAGTTGACAAAGTACTTCGACCGTGTCGCAGATGGTTTTGGCGGGATCCGTTACTACCAAGTAGTGTGCCATGTGAAAGTTCAGTAAAGAAACCCTGCAGGGAGATAATGCAACTTCGCCGGCAATTGAGCAGAAGCTTCGCAGTTATGCAGGATAATTATAGTAACCAATACACTATTAGTGCACTACGCGCAACCCTGAATTACTTTGAGAATTTTCTGGTCTGAAAACGGGAGATGTGCATATATTTTGTGTCAATAACTTTAAATATACCACAACTTCTAAACTGAATATAGTAGGGAGTATCTTATAGAGCGCAAGTAGAAGTGAGTACCAGGCGGAATTTTTAGTACTTAGTGTGAGAAGTAATACAATAAGGTACACTTTTTTCTTGTAAGTACGCAATGAAAAGATAATGAGTTAATTTTTGTATTTACTATGTAGGTAAAGTTATTACATGCATAAGTCGCTATAACGTGTCAAGCCTTGTGTATCGCTGCGTCAGTAACATAAACACCAATTGTAGCGTTATCCAATCAGTAAAGTTTTGACGTTTCGTACGACAAACTTTGCGGAAGGAAGATGTAATTAAAGGCTGCTTCCAGACGTTGCGTACAACGGCATTTTAGGCAATGTCTACGAAGACAAAAATAAGATAAGAAGACACGCTAAAATGCATAGGTAAATAAGCCAGGTACTGTTTCGGAATAAAGGAGATGTCAATGTAGTTGAAGATTGAACGATCAATTCATGGTTGTTCGCTCAAACCCAACTCTATACTTTTCGCGGGAGTCATCAATAATACATTCATCGTTTCATGGCAGTATGTAGACGGCCGTAGGTCGTTTGATCAGCTGATGGATATTGGCGTTATTTTTAGAAGAGACGTCAAGGTTAAGTCATTTTTCGTTGTTTTATACACTTTTTTACATATATTCCTGCTAAAGTTGATGAAATACGGCGTATTTAGCAGAAATAGGCAATGGTAGTGTCATTATCCGGCTGTAGCTTACAGGCAGTTCGCAGTTTGTTGGAATAACGTACTTTTCCGTTAAAATATGTCGACTTAAATGAAAACATATGTTATAACGACTTTTTGTGATTGCTTTTTGCAGTTAAATGGATTACACATGGATATGATGAGGTGGGATAGCTCGTTTTGGTAATTATTTCATTTTATTTGTTGTGTACTTTTTGTAATGCTGACAAGGCTTCTCAACATGTATTTCTTTAAGGAAAAATCTGCAGAAATACTTAGAAATTATATACGCATAGTATTTCCTTATTTTATGGCATAAACTTGACGTTTACAGGCAGACGCAATATTGATTTTGTATTATTGAAAAACGTTTACTGACGTAATTATATACAATTCAACTAATTATTTCGCCATTTCAAACATATTTCATGCCTAATTATTGTGTTTACACTGATAACAATGTCTACATCTGTATAATTCTTATGTTCTTTTTCAGATAATATCTACTTTCGGGAATTTCATGGATTTGGGTGATAAAGAAAAAGATACCTGCACTGTTGTCGATTTTGTATCACATGTTAATTCATTAATAAATGTATTCCTCGTTATTCGTTTGCTTATTCTACTTGATAAGACCGAAAATTAGCCCTTGCGTAATTTGTGAGGTGTAGAGTTTATGAGGCTATCTTTGAAGTAAAAGCATATATTAAGAGAAGCTTATTGGTAAAACATTATGTTGTAGTAAAACAAAATAAATATGCCTAAATCGTAGAGGAGGTATTGCGATTATATAGCGTTTCGAGTTATCTATCATCTTAGCAGAATACATATACTGATTCGCGATTCATAGTCACAAAGTGAGAGTAAATCTACCTGAGATAGTTTGCTTGTGATTTCTACGTGTCGCAATGTATCATAAGGAGAGACTATACCTATGCTATTAGATTTATTGTCAGCCATGTCTCGTAAACGATCAATGCCCAGCTCTTTCTACGCTGGGACTAACACTGCTCATTGAAGTTTCTCAGAAACGCTTAGTAATAACGGACGCAAAAGCCAAGACACCGATTGGCGACTCGAGAATTCCTTATTGTAAAAATAACATATAGACAACTTTAAAAATTAGATTTAGAACTAAGGATTTTGACGGTTTTCTGCTGACTTCTTTCTGAACAGCGACCGATGAGACGATGACTGGCTGATTGATGCCTCCGCGAAAATTGGGGAAGTTGGTTTTGAGCAAACAACCATGAATTGATAGTTCAATCTTCGACTACACTGACACTCCCCGGCTAAATACGGATCCATTCCTTTTTTCCATCACGGCCAATACACGTTGAATTGCATGCCAGTGAGAGAAACTGGGTCACACGGACAGAGCTGAAATGGGAAACAAACAGAAAAGCCAACACACTACAAGCATACCCACAGCATAAAATCACACATCGATGACGACCTGCGCCTCCAGATAAAGACATCCTCTGTCAGCCACGTCTCATAAACCGTTAATGCCCAGCTCTTGCTATGCTCGGGCCCACGCTGTTCCTTGCAGTTTTTCAGAAACGCTTAGTAATAACGGACGAAAAAACCAAAACATCAATTGGCAACTCGAGAATTCTTTATTGTAACACCAACATATAAAAATAATGTTTTTACTAGGGTCTGTGAACAAATATTACAATAATAAATCACAAAATTAGTTCTGATGGTTCACTGCTGACTTCTTTCTGAACAGCGACTGATGAGACGATGACTGTCGTATTGATGCCTCCGCGAAAATTGGGGAAGTTGGTTTGAGCGAACAACCATGAATTGATCGTTCAATCTTCAACTGCATTTACATCCTCTTTACATCTTGCAACACAACCGCCACTTACTGGAATGAATCTTGCAGAATGCAACGTGGCCATAGCAGCACCTCATGATACTCTACGCACATCCTCGTATCTACTCACTACCAATTACCACTGCAATCGCTTGTCACTAATTCTTCCTCAGATATAGTACCAGTGGCGTACGCAAGCCTCAGTCGTATACAGTCCCGCTCCCAGCCGTGCCGGACCACAGTCTAAATAGAAACATTAATACTCAGTCATTGATTCCACAGCGCATCCTTATTATCACGCGCATTTCATTCTCAGAAATAGCCTCCACGGCGTACAAGAGAGGAGAATGGTGAAAGAGAAAATGATTCAATGCAAGGACGGACAGGAGAAGGAGACGATGAGCTCAACTTGCAAAGCATTGGACAAAGAAGTGAAGGAAAGTGCTAGGAAGGACAAAAGACGATTCTACGACAATCTAGCTACTGAAGCTGAAAAGGCAGCAGGCAAAAGGGACCTGAGGACACTATATCAGATAACCAAATCTCTATCCGGGAAGAGACCAAGACAAGCGAAACCTATAAAAGACAGCCAAGGGAAGCCCATTACCAAGGAAGAAAAACAGATTAAACAATGGGCGGATCACTTCAAAGGACTCTTGAACCGGCCATCACCAGCAACCCGTCCAGAAATACCAACAACAGCGCGCACACAACTGCACGTTGACACCAATCCTCCAACGAGAGCTGAAGTCTTGAACTCAATCAAACTTCTGAAAGCCGGAAAAACAGCCAGACCAGATGGAATACCTCCTGGCACACTGAAAGCAGACCCAGAGACGACAGCAGACATGCTGACTTCATTGTTGCAAAAGGTCTGGAAGGAGGGAAAGGTGCCTACTGACTGGAGAAAAGGTTACCTCGTGAAACTACCAAAGAAGGGCGACTTATACCTTGCTCTGCAAGAACTGGCGAGGAATCATGCTCTTGTCGACTCCAAGTAAAATCCTGAGTCGCATCATCCTGGAGAGATTAAAGGACGCACTGGAGACAGAAGGCCGAGAAGAACAAGCTGGATTCAGGAAATTCAGGCAAATCATGTTGTCAATGGAGTTGAAGATTGAACGATCAATTCTTGGTTGTTTGCTCAAAATCAACTTCCCCGATTTTCGCGGAGGCATCAATACGACAGTCATCGTCTCATCGGTCGCTGTTCAGAAAGAAGAGTAAAATATCGTCAGAAGTAACAAAGATTTATTATTGTAATATTAGTTTTCAGACCTTAGTTGCTTAGCTCGTTTATTCCTTTTATATGTTGGTGTAACAATAAAGAAATAACAAGCAGCAGATCGGTGTTTTGGATTTTGCGTCCGTTATTACTAAGCGTTTCTGAAACTCAAAGGAACAGCGTGGGCCCGAGCGTAGCGAGAGCTGGGCATTAACGGTTTATGAGACGTGATTGACAGTTTCTGACGATAGAAACAGATCTGCCGGATTCAAACAGTTGGTGAAATTTTGGATAGTCGCCGTTCATTATTCCTGGTGCCGGTCAAGTCCTCTTTGAACAAGCAATATCTGGAACTTTTTTGGAATTGGGTCAAGTTCAACAATGCCTGGGTCAAAGAAGGGACAGAGCATCTTGGATGCAAACAGGAAAGTAAGTCATGGTGACTTGTCTGTTAATTGCAACGATGAGTCTGATGTTAAGCATGACATGGTTGATGTTACTGTTTCGCCGTCCAGCGATAATAGGAACATCAAACTCCCTAAGTTTGAACCACGGTGTTTTGATGGAAACCCGTCTGATTATTTACAATTTGTAAAGGAGTTTGAGATCATGTTGAGTGGTGTTTTATTAAATGATGAATTGAAGTTAATGTATTTGATGAGGTATTGCACTGGAGATGCTGCAAGAGCTATACAGTGCTGTAGGTTTATGAAGCCAAAGGAGGGCTACGATGAGGCTATGAGCATATTACGCCGAAGGTTTGGAAGACCCTCGATGATTGTAGGGAAATTATTCGAGGCTGTTAGGGCAATGGTGGTCAGTTAGAGGATGACTCCCAAGCACTCACTGAGTTTTTGGATAATTTGCTAATTTACAAGAATGGAATGATTTCGATGAATCGAATGAGTGACCTCAACTCGAGTTTTATACTAGAAGTAATAGCAAGACGTCTACCTACTCGACTGCAAAGGAAGTGGGTGAAGATAAGTTCCCGTATGGAGGATGAGGGTATCGAGCCAAAGTTTGATGATATCCTGAAACTGGTAAATACTAGTGTTAACCAATCTATGAGCAAGTTCGCCAGTCTATTAGATCTCACCCCTAGAATAGAGCAGTCTGAGATCAAAATGCAATCATTGATGACGAGTAGGCCTCAGAGAGGTGGATATCGAGAAGGCTCCATGATGTATAGTGATGCATATAGACCTACTGAGTGTAACAGGTTTCGTAGTACATCCTCAACAGATAAGTTACAAGATACAAGACAAACACGGTTGTGCTTGACACGTGTGCAAGAAGTGCATACAGAAGTGAACTGTGAACCGGTGAGCAAGTTCAGTGATAAGCTAAATGTAAACTCCAGGTCTGACTCCGAATTGTGTGACGATAACGGTGTTGTGAAAAAGTCTGTAGTTGCAACTGGTAAGCCGTTGTTGAATAGAGTGTCACAGAATAGAGTTACTGCTTCAGAGTGGAGTTCTGACTCCACAATTTTACAAGGTATTACTAGTCAGAGTGAAGGTATAAAACCTTTAAGGATTTGTGAGGAGGAACCAAAATTGTCCACTTCTGTTACTGAAGAGTTTGAAGATGGTGAACTTGACGGTAAATTGAATATTTGTGGTAATGATCATGATAGTGCAGATTTGTCTTTGGTTGATCATTATGAGATGCGGGATATGCCTACTACTGCTGAGTTAAATAAAGGTTCTGTACAACTACAACGTGAAGTAGAATTGAACGCAGATGCAGTTCCAGAAGGTGTGCATACTTGTGAGACAGTCAGTGTGATTGATCAGCATGTAGCCCACCTATCATCAGATGATAGTGCTAAACCCGAACTAGTAGTGGAAGACAGCAGTGGTGGTAATCTTGCAGTTGGACAACTATCTGAAAGCCGAAAAAGAACAGCTTCTGATCCACCGCTAAGTTCATCACCTTGTGTCACTCAGTCATCGTTGGTGTTTTCATCCACAATGAAACAGATGCCCATGAACTCAGGTATCTTCTGCAATGACTATGGTAATATCATTTCGTTTGAAAGGACGAATATCAATGGTCAGTTTAGTGTGGATAAGCCAAGTGTAAAGGAGAGAGTTATTGTTAAATTGACTTGCACGAATAAAGGCGTTTCTAGTTTCAAGTTACTATTTGAATGTTATTATCTTTGGTGTAAGTCCTACAGTTCTTCAAAGGGTAGCGCATCAATGAGCAGTCCAATGTGCTTGGTGTATGATCTTGTACATATGTTCATATTGTATATACTGAATTGATATCATCTGTCATCTAGCTGTTGGTAATTCTGTTTGTGTCCGGACGACTTCCACTTGGATCATCAACCTGAGAAGGAATGTAGGCGTACTGCTGTAAGTCCTACAGTTCTTCAAGGGTGTTCGTCAAGGCAGAATCCACAACATTTGATGTGTTGATTGTACATATGTTTGTAGATATGATAAAGAAGATTTGTAGCTCAGGTGGATAATTTTGATGTGGTTTTGTTCTCTGAGCTGGATAGTTAGTTTGCGAAGCTTTCATCACCTTACTGGGTGACATCTTCAGCGCATACTTCAAATTGAAGTGAGCTTTTAGGTTTCTCCACGAGTTTATTAATCATTCCTCCTGGTGACCTTGAACGTGATTGGTTGTTTATGTATGTTTTCACACCTTCTAGGTTACTTGTGTTGGAACTGATTGTTTCTGTGACTTGAACTTTGGCCAATCGTGTGTGAAGTTTCTTTCTTATTGGTTGATAAATTTTGTCTATCTCGATGTGTCTATTGATTGATGATTCACTGGAATGCCAAGCTTCTAAAAATTCTCTAGCATTCTTGTTATTTCCTTTGTCTAATATTTGAACGTTGTCCCAGTCGAATTGATGTCCGTGGTTGTCTGTGTGTAGTGAAATGAGGGAGTGTATATCATGTCTTTTGACGGCTAGCTTATGCTCGTGGATACGAATACGAAGGGGACGTCCACTTTGGCCAATGTAGTGTTTTTCACAGTTGTTACAGTTTATTTTGTAGATGACGTTGGTTTTGTCTTCTTTTGCTGTTGAGTCTTTTGGTTGACATAGAATTGAGTGCAGCGACTTTGTTGGTTTGTGTACGACGTCAATTCCTAAAGGTTTGAAGAGTCTTTTAGTGATTTCTGAGATATCCTTTATATATGGTAAGGCGATTTTCTTTGTGGTTTCCTTGGTGGCTTTTGTTTTGGTAGGTTGGCTTGGGGGTATATGTCTCTTGATGAAATTCCGGGGATATCCATTCTTTTGGAAGACGTCCATGAGATACTTTTCTTCAATTTTTCTTAAGGTGGGAGTGCTGCAGTGAGTCCTTGCTCTCTTGAATAGTGTTTGTATGCAGTTCCTTTTGTGTGCTATTGGGTTGTTGCTGTTGTAATTCAGTATTTGGTCTGTGTGAGTTGATTTCCTATAAACTTGAGTTTCTAATTCTCCTGTAGTTGTTCGCCTGACTAAGACGTCCAAAAATGGTATTTTGTTCTCGGATTCCTCTTCTCTTGTGAATTTGATGTCGTTGAAGACGTTGTTTATTAAGTTGTGAGTTTTGTCTAATTCGTTTTTTTTGATTATTACAAATGTGTCGTCGACGTAGCGTATCCAAATCTTGGGTTTGATCTTTGGTAGAATTATGTTTTCGAGTCTTTGCATCACTGCTTCTGCAATCAAACCTGATATTGGCGATCCCATGGGTGTTCCTTTGACTTGTTCATATATTTGGCCGTTGAATTGGAAGTATGTTGTTAGGCATAGATTTATGCATTCCATCCAGCTTGTGTGTTGCATTTTTGATTGTTGTGGAAGTTGTTCGTCGTTGCTAAGTAATTGCTCCATGGTTTCTTTTGCTAGTTTTTGTCCGATAGAGGTATATAATGCTGTCACGTCGAAGGATACCATTATTTCTTGTTCATCTATTTGGATGTCTCTGATTTTCTCTAGGAATTGGATAGCAGAGTTGATGGAGTGATCACAGGATTCCGTTAGGTGTTTTAGTTTTCTGTATAATTCCTTGGACAAATTATATGTTGGAGTTCCTGGGAGTGATACAATTGGTCGTAACGGGATATTTGCCTTGTGTATTTTGGGTCTGCCGTAGAATCGAGGTAGGACTGGTCCATTGGATTTCATTCGCCATTGGTCTTGTTTTGTGATCTGTCCAGTTTTGCTGAGCTTGTTTAAGGTCCTTTGGATGCGGTTGTCCAATGTTTGTATGGGATTTGTTGGGAGTTGTTGATATACATCTTCATCTTTGAGTAGTTCTTCAGCTTTCTTGGTGTATTCTTCTCTGTCCATGACTACTGTTGTTCTTCCTTTGTCGGCTGGTAAAATGACGATGTCCTTCCTATTTTTCAGCTTTTTGAGGGCCTTTAGTTCTTGAGAGTTGAGTTGTGTGTGTTGTCTTTTCTGTTTGACCATTGGTACAATTGTTTGGCGTATCTCTTCCTGTGTTTCCTCGTTCAAGTTTGATGATTTTAGTAATGATTCAAGGGCAGCGAAGAAATCAGTTTTTGAAGCATCTCCGGTGTTGTAGTTTAATCCTTTTTGTAGTAGTTGTTGTTCCATTTTTGATAGTGGTTGTTTTGATAGGTTGACTACGCAGTCTATGGGCGTATTGTCTGGTTGTTGTTTTCTAATCTTGGCTAGCTTGACCATGGTCAAATTAATGATTACGGACGCACATTATCGGATCAACAAATATCAACAAATAATAGATGTCCAAAAAGCAAAATTAGAGAAAACCCTCAACCAAGAACACCTGTCAACGCTGATCACCGCAATTTCACTGTCAAGTGGAAAACACAGAGAACAAAGACGAAGAGTCCTCAAAACCAAGCTAGCCAAGATTAGAAAACAACAACCAGACAATACGCCCATAGACTGCGTAGTCAACCTATCAAAACAACCACTATCAAAAATGGAACAACAACTACTACAAAAAGGATTAAACTACAACACCGGAGATGCTTCAAAAACTGATTTCTTCGCTGCCCTTGAATCATTACTCAAATCATCAAACTTGAACGAGGAAACACAGGAAGAGATACGCCAAACAATTGTACCAATGGTCAAACAGAAAAGACAACACACACAACTCAACTCTCAAGAACTAAAGGCCCTCAAAAAGCTGAAAAATAGGAAGGACATCGTCATTTTACCAGCCGACAAAGGAAGAACAACAGTAGTCATGGACAGAGAAGAATACACCAAGAAAGCTGAAGAACTACTCAAAGATGAAGATGTATATCAACAACTCCCAACAAATCCCATACAAACATTGGACAACCGCATCCAAAGGACCTTAAACAAGCTCAGCAAAACTGGACAGATCACAAAACAAGACCAATGGCGAATGAAATCCAATGGACCAGTCCTACCTCGATTCTACGGCAGACCCAAAATACACAAGGCAAATATCCCGTTACGACCAATTGTATCACTCCCAGGAACTCCAACATATAATTTGTCCAAGGAATTATACAGAAAACTAAAACACCTAACGGAATCCTGTGATCACTCCATCAACTCTGCTATCCAATTCCTAGAGAAAATCAGAGACATCCAAATAGATGAACAAGAAATAATGGTATCCTTCGACGTGACAGCATTATATACCTCTATCGGACAAAAACTAGCAAAAGAAACCATGGAGCAATTACTTAGCAACGACGAACAACTTCCACAACAATCAAAAATGCAACACACAAGCTGGATGGAATGCATAAATCTATGCCTAACAACATACTTCCAATTCAACGGCCAAATATATGAACAAGTCAAAGGAACACCCATGGGATCGCCAATATCAGGTTTGATTGCAGAAGCAGTGATGCAAAGACTCGAAAACATAATTCTACCAAAGATCAAACCCAAGATTTGGATACGCTACGTCGACGACACATTTGTAATAATCAAAAGAAACGAATTAGACAAAACTCACAACTTAATAAACAACGTCTTCAACGACATCAAATTCACAAGAGAAGAGGAATCCGAGAACAAAATACCATTTTTGGACGTCTTAGTCAGGCGAACAACTACAGGAGAATTAGAAACTCAAGTTTATAGGAAATCAACTCACACAGACCAAATACTGAATTACAACAGCAACAACCCAATAGCACACAAAAGGAACTGCATACAAACACTATTCAAGAGAGCAAGGACTCACTGCAGCACTCCCACCTTAAGAAAAATTGAAGAAAAGTATCTCATGGACGTCTTCCAAAAGAATGGATATCCCCGGAATTTCATCAAGAGACATATACCCCCAAGCCAACCTACCAAAACAAAAGCCACCAAGGAAAACACAAAGAAAATCGCCTTACCATATATAAAGGATATCTCAGAAATCACTAAAAGACTCTTCAAACCTTTAGGAATTGACGTCGTACACAAACCAACAAAGTCGCTGCACTCAATTCTATGTCAACCAAAAGACTCAACAGCAAAAGAAGACAAAACCAACATCATCTACAAAATAAACTGTAACAACTGTGAAAAACACTACATTGGCCAAAGTGGACGTCCCCTTCGTCTTCGTATCCACGAACATAAGCTAGCCGTCAAAAGACATGATATACACTCCCTCATTTCACTACACACAGACAACCACGGACATCAATTCGACTGGGACAACGTTCAAATATTAGACAAAGGAAATAACAAGAATGCTAGAGAATTTTTAGAAGCTTGGCATTCCAGTGAATCATCAATCAATAGACACATCGAGATAGACAAAATTTATCAACCAATAAGAAAGAAACTTCACACACGATTGGCCAAAGTTCAAGTCACAGAAACAATCAGTTCCAACACAAGTAACCTAGAAGGTGTGAAAACATACATAAACAACCAATCACGTCCAAGGTCACCAGGAGGAATGATTAATAAACTCGTGGAGAAACCTAAAAGCTCACTTCAATTTGAAGTATGCGCTGAAGATGTCACCCAGTAAGGTGATGAAAGCTTCGCAAACTAACTATCCAGCTCAGAGAACAAAACCACATCAAAACATATGTTTGTGTTAAATAATTGTGTGAGCTCCAATTGATGTAATTGTTGGTTAATCTTGTTTGTGTCCGGACATTCCACAACTTACAATGGTCAACCTGTGAAGGTTTGTAGGCGTACTGGTGTAAGTCCCGCAATTCTTCAAAAGAATTCCATCAAGATGTGATCCGCGAGGTTGTTTGTACTATTTGTATATACGTGTGATGTGTCATATCAATTGGTGTATTTTGGTTTCATCGTGTTTACTTGTTGTTTGTGTATCTTGTTGTTAGTTCGTAATTTTGTTAGAATTTTCGTCGTGATTACTTCTGCAGTTGTTTAGAGTCTTCTGCATCCATGAATGAATTGATTGATGTTAAGGACAGCAGATGGGTCGTATACGTCGGGAGGTTATTGCTGAGAATGAAATGCACACGGAGATAATCGTTAGCTGCGGTCCGACACGCCGGGGAGAAACAGTGTAAACGGCTGAGACTCGCATGCGTCACAGCTACTAGAACTGAGGCAGAATGAGTGACAAGCGATTTCAGTGATAATTGATAGTGAATAAAAAAAAGGGTGCTTGAAGAGTATCATGAGGTGCTACTATGGTCACGTTGCATTCTGCAATAGTCATTCTAGCAAGTGGCGATTGTGTTGCAAGATGTCAAGAGGAGGTCTCTGTCTGGAGGCGCAGGTCGTCATTGATGTGTGAGATTGTGCTATGGGTATGCTTGTGGTGTGTTGGCTTTTCTGTTTGCTTTCCATTTCAGCTCTGTCCGTGTGACCCAGGTTCTCGCAATGGCGTCCAAGTCAACGTGTATTGGTCGTGAAGGAAAAAAGCGTTGGATCCCTTTTTTCCCGGGGAGTGTCAATGTAGTTGAAGATCGAACGATCAATTCTTGGTTGTTTGCTCAAAATCAACTTCCCCGATTTTCGCGGAGGCATCAATCAGCCAGTCATCGTCTCATCGGTCGCTGTTCAGAAAGAAGAGTAAAATATCGTCAGAAGTAACAAAGATTTATTATTGTAATATTAGTTTTCAGACCTTAGTTGCTTAGCTCGTTTATTCCTTTTATATGTTGGTGTAACAATAAAGAAATAACAAGCAGCAGATCGGTGTTTTGGATTTTGCGTCCGTTATTACTAAGCGTTTCTGAAACTCAAAGGAACAGCGTGGGCCCGAGCGTAGCGAGAGCTGGGCATTAACGGTTTATGAGACGAGACTGACACATGTACTGACCAAATTGCAACTCTACGCATCATCATCAGAGAAAAAAGCATGGAATGGCGATCAAACCTCTACCTCAACTTTATAGACTTTGAGAAGGCCTTCGACAGCGTTGACCGTGAAGTAATTTGGAAATTACTCGAGTACTATGGCGTACCCCAAATATTCATCAACCTTATTCGACAGCTGTACGACAACGGCACATGTCAAGTGATCAACAACGGAAAACTCAGCAAGGCGTTTGGAGTAAACACAGGAGTCAGACAAGGGTGCTTATTATCTGCCATCAATGATATTCCTAATTGTGGTGGACTGGATCATGCGTCAGACAGTGGGAAACGAGAAGACAGGAATATCCTGGACCGACGTGAAGAACCTAGAAGACCTGGATTTCGCGCGTGGATGATTTATGTTTGATGTCACACACACAAAATCGAAGACTTACAAGCGAAAACCGACAAACTGGTCAAAGAAGCAGCAAAGACAGGACTCCAGGTAAACATAGACAAGATGGAGGTTGTGAAAATAACCAACCAACAACAGCAACAACATCCAATGTCAATCACCATCAACGGGAGGGATTTGAAAGAGGCTACTTCATTCACTTGTCCAGGTACCATTGTCTCAACTACAGGAAGTCGGAACAGACGAGGATGTCAAATCGAGAGAGAATCGGAAAGGCGAGAAACACATTCATCAACCTGAAATCAATCTGGGAATCTTCATCACTCAGCATCAACAACAAAATTCGGTCGGATTTTCAATACAAACGTCAAGTCAGTCAGTACCTCTATACAGATCAGAAACTTGGCGGGCGGGTCACAAAGAATATTTCCAACAGCCTGTTGCAGACCTTCGTCAACAACTATCTTCGCTCTATACTGAAGATCAGATGGCTGGGCCGGAAAGAATCACCAACAAGGAATTATGGGAACAAACAAAGCAAGAACCAATCGCCAACCAACAAATATGCAGGAGAAAGTGGAGATGGATCGGACACTCGCTGAGGAGACCACTGGGTGACATCGCGCGTCAAGCCCTCGAGTGGAACCCGAAAGGGAAGCACGCGGCGTGTGGGACGTCGGTGCAAGGGTGACATGGAGGAGATCGTGTGAAGAGGAGTTGAAAGAATATGGACTAACATGGATGCATGTGAAAAGTACAGCAGAAGACAGAAGCAAATGGAGACGTGCAGTTGAAGCCCTATGTTCCACTAGGAACCCAAGGGAGCAATAATAATAATAATGTAACGATCTCGGATACCATCACTTTAGTCACAACACAGCCCAAGAGAAAGTCATCATGGTTGAAGAGAGGCACGCAAAGTATTTTGCTAGGAAAGAGGAAGGCTTGGTTTAAGTCGCGCGTATCTAACAGTCAGATCAACCACGATGCATACCTGGAAATCAGAAACCGTGCAACCCAAGAGTCAGGATGGGTAAGAAGTCGTTCCAGGCTAGCTGTCAGCCACGTCGCATAAACCAATAATGCCCAGGTCTTGCTGCACTCCGACTCACGCTGTTCACTGAAGATTCTCAGAAACGCTTAGTAATAACGGACGCTAAAACCAAAACATCAATTGGTGACTCGAGGATTCTTTATTGTAACACCAACATATAAACACTGTTACAACTAAGGTCTGTGAACAAATATTACAATAATAAATCACAATATTACTTCTGACGGTTTTCTGCTGACTTCTTTCTGAACAGCGACCGATGAGACGATGACTGGCTGATTGATGCCTCCGCGAAAATTGGGGAAGTTGGTTTTGAGCAAACAACCATGAATTGATAGTTCAATCTTCGACTACACTGACACTCCCCGGCCAAATACGGATCCATTCCTTTTTTTCCCATCACGGCCAATACACGTTGACTTGGATGCCATTGCGAGAACCTGGGTCACTCGGACAGAGCTGAAATGGAAAGCAAACAGAAAAGCCAACACACCACAAGCATACCCATAGCACAATCTCACACATCAATGACGACCTGCGCCTTCCAGTTAAAGGCATCCTCTTGACACATCCACTTGCAACACAATCGCCACTTGCTAGAATGACTCTTGCAGGATACAACGTGACCATAGCAGCACCTCACGATACTCTTCGCACATCCTCTTATCTATTCACTAACAATTATCACTACAATCGCTTGTCACTCATTCTTCCTCAGTTCTAGTAACGATGAAGTATGCAAGCCTCAGCCGTCTACACTCTCTCTCCCCGGCGTGTGGGGTCACAGCAAATCATTATCTCCGTATGCATGTACAAAATCACAAACCAAGCACATTGGACTGCTCATTGATGCGCTACACTTTGAAGAATTGTAGGACTTACAGCAGTACGCCTACAACCCTTCTCAGGTTGACGCCCTAGGTTGGAAAATCGTCGCAGAGTTCATTTGCTGACTTCCTTCTATGAGCTAAATCCTCAAATCTGAACGGTAACACGCTCATGTCATTGTATCGTAGAATGTAGATGACGAACAATCACACGACCTATCTGGTCAACCAATCGTAGGCACAGAGTAATATACACCAAAGATAATAGCATTCAAATAGTAACTTGAAACTAGAAATGCCTTTATTCATGCAAGTCAATTTAACAATTACTCTCTCGTTTACACTTGGCTTATCCTCATTAAACTGAGCAATATCTTTCGTCTTTTCAAACGCACCAATACTATCATAGTCATTGCACAAGATACTTGAGTTGATGGGCGTCTGTTTCATCGTGGATGACATCACCAACGACGACTGATTGATACCAGTTGATGAAGCTAGCGGTGGATGAAAAGCTGTTGTGGTTCGGCTTTCAGAAATTTGTCTACCTGCCAGACCACCACCACTGCCGTCTTTTACTATCAGCTCAGGTTTAGCACTAGCATCTGATGATAGGTGGGCTACACGCTGATCAATCACACTGACGATTTGACAAGTATGCATGCCTGCTTCAACTGCATTTAATTCTACTTCACGTTGTAGTTTTACAGAACCTTTATTCAACTCAGCAGTAGTAGGCATTCCCCTCATCTCATCATGATCAACCAAAGACAAATCTGCACTATCATGATCATCATCACGAATATTCACTTTACCGTCAAGTTCATCATCTTCAAACTCTTCAGTAACAGAAGTGGACAATTTTGGTTCCTCCTCACAAATCCTTAAAGGTTTTATACCTTCACTCTGACTAGTAATACCTTGTAAAATTGTGGAGTCAGAACTCCACTCTGAAGCAGTAACTCTATTCTGTGACACTCTATTCAACAATTGCTTACCCGTTGCAACTACAGACTTGTTGACCGCACCGTTATCGTCACACAATTCGGAGTCAGGCTTGGAGTTTACATTCAGCTTATCACTGAACTTGCTCACTGGTTCACAGTTCACCTTTGTATGCACTTCTTGCAAACGTGTAAAACACAACCGCGTTTGTCTTGAATCTTGTAACTCATCTGTTGAGGATGTACTACGAAACCTGTTACACTCACTAGGTCTACATGCATTACTAGACATCATGGAGCCTTCTTGATATCCACCTCTCTGAGGCTTATTCGTCATCAACGATTGCATTTTGCTCTCAGACTGCTCTATCCAAGGGGTGAGATACAATATACTGACAAACTTACTCATAGATAGATTGACGGTATCTTTCACCAGTTTCAGGATATCATCAAATTTTGGCTCGATACCCTCATCCTCCATACGGGAGCTTATCTTCACCCACTTCCTTTGCAGTCGAGTAGGTAGGCGTCTTGCTATTACTTCTAGTATAAAACTCGAGTTGAGGTCACTCACGCGATTCATCGAAATCAATGCATTCTTGTAAGTCATCAGATTATCGAAAACCTCGTTGAGTGCTTGGGAGTCATCCTATAATTGACCACCATTGCCCTAACAGCCTCGAATAATTTCCCTACAATCATCGAAGGTCTTCCAAACCTTTGACGTAGTATGCTCATAGCCTCGTAGTAGCCCTCTTTCGGCTTCATAAACTTACAGCACTGTATAGTTCTTGAAGCGACTCCAGTGCAATACCTCATCAAATACATTAACTTCAATTCATCACTTAATAGAAAACTACTCAGCATGATCACAAACTCCCTTACAAACTGTAAATAATCAGACGGGTTTCCATCGAAACACAGTGGTTCAAATTTAGGGAGTTTGATGTTCCTATTATCGCTGGACGGCGAAACAGTAACATCAACCATGTCATGCTTAACATCAGACACATCGTTACAAGTAACAGACAAGTCACCATGACTTACTTTCCTGTTTGCATCCAAGATGCTCTGTCCCTTCTTTGACCCAGGCATTGTTGAACTTGACCCAATTCCAAAAACGTTCCAGATATTGCTTGTTCAAAGAACACTTGGCCGACACCAGTAAAGATGAACGGTGACTATCCAAAATGTCACCAGCTATCTGAATCCGTCGGAAAATATTTCCGCCGCCAGAAACTGACTTCACCGTCAGAAACTGACTTCACCGTCAGAAACTGTCAGCCACGTCTCGTACACCGTTAATGCACAGCTCTTGCTGCACTCGGGCTCACGCTGTTCCACGAAGCTTCTCAGAAACGCTTAGTAATAACAGACGCTAAAACCAAAACATCAATTGGCGACTCGTGGATTCTTTATTGTAACACCAACATATAAACACTGTTACAACTAAGGTCTGTGAACAAATATTACAATAATAAATCACAATATTACTTCTGACGGTTTTCTGCTGACTTCTTTCTGAACAGCGACCGATGAGACGATGACTGGCTGATTGATGCCTCCGTGAAAATTGGGGAAGTTGGTTTTGAGCAAAAAACCATGAATTGATCGTTCAATCTTTAACTGCATTGACATGTATAACTCAGTCTAACTTTGGTTTTCGTTATAATTGGAAACAGAATGCCTAGATTTCTCAGCCAATTAGCACGATGCGTTGCTATCTGGTCATATACTCACGTATGCAAAAGTTTACCAGATGCAGCATTTACTCCTAACAATTTACCCTCAACTTCTAACTTAGCACTTGCTATATATGTTACTGGAACACAATCGCATTACAACACGAGGAAGATAGATTCACTGAAATATTGTTTATTAAACAAAATCAGATTTCAAATGTACAGATAATTCAGATGAGTAGTCCTCTGTTACCGTCAGTAAGTTCCATCTGCATACACGGCACATATATGTTTTTCCGTAAGTCTGAAAAGGTTTATGAAAAGCATAATTAACTTGGGTATTACATGGGTATTACAAGCCTCTACCTCAACTTTATAGACTTTGAGAAGGCCTTCGACAGCGTTGACCGTGAAGTAATTTGGAAATTACTCGAGTACTATGGCGTACCCCAAATATTCATCAACCTTATTCGACAGCTGTACGACAACGGCACATGTCAAGTGATCAACAACGGAAAACTCAGCAAGGCGTTTGGAGTAAACACAGGAGTCAGACAAGGGTGCTTATTATCTGCCATCAATGATATTCCTAATTGTGGTGGACTGGATCATGCGTCAGACAGTGGGAAACGAGAAGACAGGAATATCCTGGACCGACGTGAAGAACCTAGAAGACCTGGATTTCGCGCGTGGATGATTTATGTTTGATGTCACACACACAAAATCGAAGACTTACAAGCGAAAACCGACAAACTGGTCAAAGAAGCAGCAAAGACAGGACTCCAGGTAAACATAGACAAGATGGAGGTTGTGAAAATAACCAACCAACAACAGCAACAACATCCAATGTCAATCACCATCAACGGGAGGGATTTGAAAGAGGCTACTTCATTCACTTGTCCAGGTACCATTGTCTCAACTACAGGAAGTCGGAACAGACGAGGATGTCAAATCGAGAGAGAATCGGAAAGGCGAGAAACACATTCATCAACCTGAAATCAATCTGGGAATCTTCATCACTCAGCATCAACAACAAAATTCGGTCGGATTTTCAATACAAACGTCAAGTCAGTCAGTACCTCTATACAGATCAGAAACTTGGCGGGCGGGTCACAAAGAATATTTCCAACAGCCTGTTGCAGACCTTCGTCAACAACTATCTTCGCTCTATACTGAAGATCAGATGGCTGGGCCGGAAAGAATCACCAACAAGGAATTATGGGAACAAACAAAGCAAGAACCAATCGCCAACCAACAAATATGCAGGAGAAAGTGGAGATGGATCGGACACTCGCTGAGGAGACCACTGGGTGACATCGCGCGTCAAGCCCTCGAGTGGAACCCGAAAGGGAAGCACGCGGCGTGTGGGACGTCGGTGCAAGGGTGACATGGAGGAGATCGTGTGAAGAGGAGTTGAAAGAATATGGACTAACATGGATGCATGTGAAAAGTACAGCAGAAGACAGAAGCAAATGGAGACGTGCAGTTGAAGCCCTATGTTCCACTAGGAACCCAAGGGAGCAATAATAATAATAATGTAACGATCTCGGATACCATCACTTTAGTCACAACACAGCCCAAGAGAAAGTCATCATGGTTGAAGAGAGGCACGCAAAGTATTTTGCTAGGAAAGAGGAAGGCTTGGTTTAAGTCGCGCGTATCTAACAGTCAGATCAACCACGATGCATACCTGGAAATCAGAAACCGTGCAACCCAAGAGTCAGGATGGGTAAGAAGTCGTTCCAGGCTAGCTGTCAGCCACGTCGCATAAACCAATAATGCCCAGGTCTTGCTGCACTCCGACTCACGCTGTTCACTGAAGATTCTCAGAAACGCTTAGTAATAACGGACGCTAAAACCAAAACATCAATTGGTGACTCGAGGATTCTTTATTGTAACACCAACATATAAACACTGTTACAACTAAGTTCTGTGAACAAATATTACAATAATAAATCACAATATTACTTCTGACGGTTTTCTGCTGACTTCTTTCTGAACAGCGACCGATGAGACGATGACTGGCTGATTGATGCCTCCGCGAAAATTGGGGAAGTTGGTTTTGAGCAAACAACCATGAATTGATCCTTGAATGTTCAACTACATTTTCAAGTACTTTATTTTCTAGTTTATTTTTGTATATACCATTGTGCGTGGAGTTGCACTGAGTTCTTAGGCCACTTAGAGGAATAAATGGGGCATGGAGAACTCCTATGTAAACCGAATGTACTTTTAGTCTACTAAATCTTACCGACTTCCTGTATAAATTTGATATTTGTCAAGTGTTTACTTAAATTCTGCTGGAGTATTCAGTAAAGGAAAAGTTGTAGTGCACAATTCCTAGACTTGTTGTAGTCGTTGGTATTCCCAGGATACCACTTACTCGTTTTATACAGCTGAAATATCCAATTCTCACTTTATTGAGGAAACACTATACTGCCTCCAAAAGTAGCGTGCCAGTTTATGAGTTTCATAAGGTCTACAGAATGTTTTCTATTCAGTGATTACTGTTTGTGAATTATCCGAGAAAACACATTTCCGAGTGGGACGCAACACAAGGCTGAATTCTTAAACCTTCATCCTGATATCCGGGTAATCTGATCTCATGTACGTTAGTAGGATAACTTGTTATTGAATTTAGAGTCTTTTCAGGGAATGTGCTCATGAACCTAATGTTTACTGATGATATTTCACATCTACACTTTGAGAATTAACCCCTGATGCTGTAAAATATGAAAATAATACCGATGTTTGTTTATGGGTGTCTGCGTTCCGTCTGATGTGTAAAGTAGTATAACATGGCGAGTGATGTTTAGGTTACGCATATATTTTTAGGTTGGGGGGGGGTAAATTAGTCTTCAAGGTAGGGAGGCTGAATAGTTTGGGATTGATAGAACACGTGATGGTGCACCAGGCCACCATCGCCTTCCTCGAGGATTAATATTAGCCAGCATATGTTACGGTTCAAAATATATTTGGGTTGGGCAAATGAAAAACTGGTATTGGTTCATAAAATCATTGACAGTCAGATAGAAAAACTACTAGATATATGACTGCAAATCTTCGTAAGTGGCACAGATGCATTCACTTTGTGTAATCTCTTGTACCTATTCAAATGGTGTTTTTCCTTGTCACTATTTATTCTCCTTCACTTTTTCGCTCGTTAAACTTCAACTTAGTTTTATGTCTCTACCTTTGTGTGGTGCATGGAATGTGGTAAACGAAACAGTTGGACTTCTTTGCGAAGTCATACTGAAAGCCAGGCAGAATAACACAGTCCAGGCATAACTAAATACGAAACACTGAATACTGATCTCCAGAATGTCAACAAATAATAAGTGTAGTTCTTAATCTTGTTCTTTGCTAAATGATAAATAGATACCTTTCAGTAATCTCCCCTTCCACCTGGGACTCGTTTCCTACTTTGCAAGTGTTCTTTGTGCTTCGTCACTTCTGTGCTAAGCTTTCAGTCAGCATATGTCGTTGTTGTTGACTCAGGACCTAGATGGCATTAATTAAGTAAGGTTTTGGTCATGCAAACACGAGTCCTTGGCAGTTGATTAGTTGCATTATCATTTCTCAAATAGAATGGAGCATACTGTATATTAGGGTAAATCTTCCGTCTCACTTGCTGAAGCTGGTGTTCCTCAGGGTATTTTTATCTTTCCTTTTCTTTTTTGTCTCTCGTCTTACATGACTTTTCTCTTTCTAATGAGAGCAACTTCGTCAAATACACTGGTGATCGGACCGTCTCATTTCCTGTCATGTTACAATGTGATTGCAGCAAACTTAACTGCTTCCTGTCTGTGGTCTAAGGTACGTGGTCTTGCGTTAAATCCCTCAAAATGTCAGGCAGTTAACTTTCCCCTCACTCATAAGCGTGAACCGCAAGAACTGTGTCGTTCACAAGATACTTGTATCAAAGAGGGCACTGAAACAGAAACTAAGTCTAAAGTAAAATGCCTTGGAGTAGTTCTATCCTCTGGCCTTTCTTGGTCATTCTATATCTTGTCGATTTCTAAGAAGACCTTCAGTGTGGCTCACCATGTTATGCAGTCAAGGCAGTAAGGAATCATTCAACCTCTCTTTTTACAATTTGTTAACTTGCATTGGTCTTTATTGCTCCCCCTTATACCTTCCTGAATTACTCAAAAACAACTATGTTGTATTGAGCAAGGTATTAAGGTTGTCAGTGGGGTGAGTCGTGTACCATTTAGTCAACTCGTAAATGTATTAGTTGAAAGACACATAAACTCATGAGAGAAACGGTCCAAATCTATACTGTCTAACCCTCAACATCCCCTCTATTCTCAGCTCTTCCTTTTAATTTCATCTGATGGAACGAGCAGCCAGTATAAAAGATTATATGATCGTTCAACCAAGCGTGAGAACTCAGCGATACCACATATAGACAATCAGTGCTCTATGTGGCAGAAGAAACGTAAAGCGTAAGACCTATGAATAACTGTGTTGTTAGGTAAATGAGTAACCCTTTTATTATCTACTTTTAATCTACGGTCACACTACTTCAACTGACTGACAATTTTATTTACCAACCCCATTGTTTACCATTTTTCTGGTAAATAAATATATAAAAATATGCATATGTGATTTCACTGTCACTACTAATACCAAATATAAAGTGTCCTTGACAATCCTGTAATGTAATCTTTACAGCTGTTTCGAATATTACTTCGTGAAATTGGATGCAATAACGTACGAGATGCTGCGAATTCAACACTGTAACATGAATACTGTTTTGAAACAAAGCAAATTATTATTACTGTTGCACCTAGTTGCAGTGTTAATCTGCTTATACCCTTTATCAATGTAGTTGAAGATTAAACGATCAATTCATGGTTGTTTGCTCAAACCCAACTCCTCCACAAATTTTGCGAGAGTAATCTATTCATCAGTCATCGTCTCATCTGTCGCTGTTCAGTGGAAGATAAAAAACTACCAGAAGTAATATCGTGATTTATTGTTATAGCATTTATTCTTAGACCATGTGTGTAATAACCTTATTGTTGGTTGCATATTGGCGTAAGAATAAGGGATTCTCGAGTCGCCTACCTGTGTTCGGATTTTTTCGCGTTGGTTATTACAAATTGTTTCTGAAAGTCTTCGAGAGACAGCGTGACGTCCAGCGTAGTAAGACATTGACACCCTTATTATTGCAGTATCCTATGTATTGCACTCATTTTCTCAATTTCTTACACTGTGTAAATAGGGTGCAACAAAGAAATAACTGTGAGAAATCTGAAGTAACGCTGACGCAAGAAGTGGAAAGAATCGAAAGAAATGAAATGAGTGGAAGACTTTGCAACAATACTAGTAATCAAATGTCAATTTCCAGGTCTGATTCTACTGGACTTCACACTGTCCTTAGAAGACTTTCAGGAAGTATGTGTAGTAACCAACGCAAGAAAACCAGGACACAAATTGGTGATTCAAGAACCCTTTATTCTTGCACTAATACATAGTCAACCAATAGATTATTGTGCACAAAGTTTCTGATAGTTTTCTCTCGTCCAACGAACAGCGAACGATGAAACGAGGCAGCCTGTAGACGGCCGTAATTTTGAGTGACCGTGAATGAGATTAACAAGCGATTCGCTCGCTTGTGATTGGCCAGTTTGTCATTCGAGTTGAGGTAATTTCAAACATCATTTTGCTGCTCGGTGAAGTTCTGAATTTCCGTGAGAGTTTTATCAAATTGGAGGGATAACTGACATCACAAATTATTACAGCTCAAGAAAGAAATGATATAGCAGTGGATTTATTTGCTGAATTCAACGAATTCATGCCAAATTAAGATCTAAGGACTTCTCAGGAATGTCAAGAATGCAAACAATGTTCTGAAGAAGTAATAACTTCACGCAACTTCAATTATAGCTTGACCATTATTTTCAGAGATCCTTAAATAAGTACAATATACACAGTGGTCTGGTTAATCATGATAAAAACGGCATGGTTGATGCAGCATATACGTACACTTTTGTATATGTAGGTAAAACTAGATAAATTGTGTTCTTGTTACGAAGATCGGAAAGCAGGTACCAGATGTCTCAGTAAGCAGTGTAATACATGTAAGTCACATGTTTTTATTTGACAGAAACTGGATCTCCACTCACTTTCAGAATTAATCTTAAATTCAGTTGGAATAACCTTGTTGAGCACATCAGTATTGAGAGAATACAGTGGAAGTAAGCAAACACATGCTTCTTAAGATTAAGTGATACATTTATTTGATATGATTGTATTATTATTAGTTGTCTATCTAAGTTAATGGTGAATTCGTTGCGATAATAATACCTATTATTGTTTCTATAGTCACTATGAACATGAATGTTATTATTATTGCTGTCAAGACCTATTATTTGTCATAAAGTGGTTGCCATTTTTGCCAAAATATTTGTACAAGCTTTGAAAACTGCTGCATAACTTGTCGTTAAACAATTTTATCATTTCATGATGCTTCGATGGACCTACTAGATATCGACCAACTATAAGATGCGAAGTCCCTCAAGTTTAGTGAAAACTATTGGGCTACTTATATATATTGTTTGTAAAGTGATTACTTGTAAATGCTTATCATGAAAATGTTTTTATTCAGATCACACATGTAATACCCAAGTTAATTATGCTTTTCATAAACCTTTTCAGACTTACGGAAAAACATATATGTGCCGTGTATGCAGATGGAACTTACTGACGGTAACAGAGGACTACTCATCTGAATTATCTGTACATTTGAAATCTGATTTTAATAATAATAATAATAATAATAATAGTATATTCTCATTTTGTACATGAGAGACGCCAGTTTACAGGCATCATCAATATGATAAATTACATATACGATTAGCAATCATAATTAATAATAATGTTTTAATAAAGTACACATTTTTTCCTACTTGTGTAGGACACACCAAATATACAGGCATGGATAAGCATTAATTAAATTTCATAAATTCGGTTTATGGTTAAGTTACATGGTTGCTGGCGTTTTTGTTTTAATAATAATTATAATAATGTATATTCTCATATAAACATATAAATTTACATGAAAATGCATACCATTTTTTAGGTCTGTGGGAACAATATGATAACCAGTCATTCAATGGAGCACATCATGAAATATAGGAATATTGTCTTCGCATTAACAAAAAAACCCAAGTAAGTTTTGGATGGATTAAAAATACTTGGGAAAAAATAAAGCTTGAAGTAATTCCTCAATATAACCTGGGTGTGTACAAATCCGAATCTCATTTTTGATTTGATTTATATCCAAATTGGGTAATAAGGAAGCTATTTTTACAGATACGATCAGTTATGTTATAAGCTACAATCGTGAAGTTGTATTACAAATTGATACTTTTCCATTGGTATAAGAGTATATTCCACAAATGTAATCCAGGTTGCGTCGTGGAGAAAGTTAATTCGTTATTTTGTTTAATAAACAATATTTCAGTGAATCTATCTTCCTCGTGTTGTAATGCGATTGTGTTCCAGTAACATATGTAGCAAGTGCTAAGTTAGAAGTTGAGGGTAAATTGTTAGGAGTAAATGCTGCATCTGGTAAACTTTTGCATACGTGAGTATATGACCAGATAGCAACGCATCGTGCTAATTGGCTGAGAAATCTAGGCATTCTGTTTCCAATTATAACGAAAACCAAAGTTAGACTGAGTTATACATGTCAATGCAGTTAAAGATTGAACGATCAATTCATGGTTTTTTGCTCAAAACCAACTTCCCCAATTTTCACGGAGGCATCAATCAGCCAGTCATCGTCTCATCGGTCGCTGTTCAGAAAGAAGTCAGCAGAAAACCGTCAGAAGTAATATTGTGATTTATTATTGTAATATTTGTTCAC
Organism: Trichobilharzia regenti; assembly: GCA_944472135.2. Classification (NCBI taxonomy): domain Eukaryota; kingdom Metazoa; phylum Platyhelminthes; class Trematoda; order Strigeidida; family Schistosomatidae; genus Trichobilharzia; species Trichobilharzia regenti. Next base: position 86,305,767 of record OX235270.1, on the reverse strand, counting down.
AGACCTTAGTTGTAACAGTGTTTATATGTTGGTGTTACAATAAAGAATCCACGAGTCGCCAATTGATGTTTTGGTTTTAGCGTCTGTTATTACTAAGCGTTTCTGAGAAGCTTCGTGGAACAGCGTGAGCCCGAGTGCAGCAAGAGCTGTGCATTAACGGTGTACGAGACGTGGCTGACAGTTTCTGACGGTGAAGTCAGTTTCTGACGGTGAAGTCAGTTTCTGGCGGCGGAAATATTTTCCGACGGATTCAGATAGCTGGTGACATTTTGGATAGTCACCGTTCATCTTTACTGGTGTCGGCCAAGTGTTCTTTGAACAAGCAATATCTGGAACGTTTTTGGAATTGGGTCAAGTTCAACAATGCCTGGGTCAAAGAAGGGACAGAGCATCTTGGATGCAAACAGGAAAGTAAGTCATGGTGACTTGTCTGTTACTTGTAACGATGTGTCTGATGTTAAGCATGACATGGTTGATGTTACTGTTTCGCCGTCCAGCGATAATAGGAACATCAAACTCCCTAAATTTGAACCACTGTGTTTCGATGGAAACCCGTCTGATTATTTACAGTTTGTAAGGGAGTTTGTGATCATGCTGAGTAGTTTTCTATTAAGTGATGAATTGAAGTTAATGTATTTGATGAGGTATTGCACTGGAGTCGCTTCAAGAACTATACAGTGCTGTAAGTTTATGAAGCCGAAAGAGGGCTACTACGAGGCTATGAGCATACTACGTCAAAGGTTTGGAAGACCTTCGATGATTGTAGGGAAATTATTCGAGGCTGTTAGGGCAATGGTGGTCAATTATAGGATGACTCCCAAGCACTCAACGAGGTTTTCGATAATCTGATGACTTACAAGAATGCATTGATTTCGATGAATCGCGTGAGTGACCTCAACTCGAGTTTTATACTAGAAGTAATAGCAAGACGCCTACCTACTCGACTGCAAAGGAAGTGGGTGAAGATAAGCTCCCGTATGGAGGATGAGGGTATCGAGCCAAAATTTGATGATATCCTGAAACTGGTGAAAGATACCGTCAATCTATCTATGAGTAAGTTTGTCAGTATATTGTATCTCACCCCTTGGATAGAGCAGTCTGAGAGCAAAATGCAATCGTTGATGACGAATAAGCCTCAGAGAGGTGGATATCAAGAAGGCTCCATGATGTCTAGTAATGCATGTAGACCTAGTGAGTGTAACAGGTTTCGTAGTACATCCTCAACAGATGAGTTACAAGATTCAAGACAAACGCGGTTGTGTTTTACACGTTTGCAAGAAGTGCATACAAAGGTGAACTGTGAACCAGTGAGCAAGTTCAGTGATAAGCTGAATGTAAACTCCAAGCCTGACTCCGAATTGTGTGACGATAACGGTGCGGTCAACAAGTCTGTAGTTGCAACGGGTAAGCAATTGTTGAATAGAGTGTCACAGAATAGAGTTACTGCTTCAGAGTGGAGTTCTGACTCCACAATTTTACAAGGTATTACTAGTCAGAGTGAAGGTATAAAACCTTTAAGGATTTGTGGGGAGGAACCAAAATTGTCCACTTCTGTTACTGAAGAGTTTGAAGATGGTGAACTTGACGGTAAAGTGAATATTCGTGATGATGATCATGATAGTGCAGATTTGTCTTTGGTTGATCATGATGAGATGAGGGGAATGCCTACTACTGCTGAGTTGAATAAAGGTTCTGTAAAACTACAACGTGAAGTAGAATTAAATGCAGTTGAAGCAGGCATGCATACTTGTCAAATCGTCAGTGTGATTGATCAGCGTGTAGCCCACCTATCATCAGATGCTAGTGCTAAACCTGAGCTGATAGTAAAAGACGGCAGTGGTGGTGGTCTGGCAGGTAGACAAATTTCTGAAAGCCGAACCACAACAGCTTTTCATCCACCGCTAACTTCATCAACTGGTATCAATCAGTCGTCGTTGGTGATGTCATCCACGATGAAACAGACGCCCATCAACTCAAGTATCTTGTGCAATGACTATGATAGTATTGGTGCGTTTGAAAAGACGAAAGATATTGCTCAGTTTAGTGAGGATAAGCCAAGTGTAAACGAGAGAGTAATTGTTAAATTGACTTGCATGAATAAAGGCATTTCTAGTTTCAAGTTACTATTTGAATGCTATTATCTTTGGTGTATATTACTCTGTGCCTACGATTGGTTGACCAGATAGGTCGTGTGATTGTTCGTCATCTACATTCTACGATACAATGACATGAGCGTGTTACTGTTCAGATTTGAGGATTTAGCTCATAGAAGGAAGTCAGCAAATGAACTCTGCGACGATTTTCCAACCTAGGGCGTCAACCTGAGAAGGGTTGTAGGCGTACTGCTGTAAGTCCTACAGTTCTTCAAGGGTAGTTTGTCATGCCGGAATCCACAACATTTGATGTAGTGATTGTACATATGTTTGTGTTAAATAGTTGTGTGAGTTCTTATTGATGTAATTGTTGGTTAATCTTGTTTGTGTCCGGACATTCCACAACTTACAATCGTCAACGTGAGAAGGGTTGTAGGCGTACTGGTGTAAGTCCTGCAATTCTTCAAGGAATTCCATCAAGACATGATCCGTGAGGTTATTTGTACTGTTTGTGTATACGTGTGGTGTGTCCTATCAATTGGTGTATTTTGGATTCATTGTGTTTACCTGTCGTTTTCGTACCTTGTTGTATTGCATAATTTTGTTAGAATTTTCGTCGTGATTACTTCTGAAGTTGTGTCCACTCTCTACATCCATGAATGAATTGATTGATGTTAGAGACAGATGGGTCGTATACGCTGTGGAGGCTATTTCTGAGAATGAAATGCATACGGAGATAATGATTAGCTGTGGCCCCACACGCTGGGGAGAGAGAGTGTAGACGGCTGAGGCTTGCATACGTCATCGTTACTAGAACTGAGGAAGAATGAGTGACAAGCGATTGTAGTGATAATTGTTAGTGAATAGATAAGAGGATGTGCGAAGAGTATCGTGAGGTGCTGCTATGGTCACGTTGTATCCTGCAAGAGTCATTCTAGCAAGTGGCGATTGTGTTGCAAGTGGATGTGTCAAGAGGATGCCTTTAACTGGAAGGCGCAGGTCGTCATTGATGTGTGAGATTGTGCTATGGGTATGCTTGTGGTGTGTTGGCTTTTCTGTTTGCTTTCCATTTCAGCTCTGTCCGAGTGACCCAGGTTCTCGCAATGGCATCCAAGTCAACGTGTATTGGCCGTGATGGAAAAAAAAGGAATGGATCCGTATTTGGCCGGGGAGTGTCAGTGTAGTCGAAGATTGAACGATCAATTCATGGTTTTTGCTCAAAACCAACTTCCCCAATTTTCGCGGAGGCATCAATCAGCCAGTCATCGTCTCATCGGTCGCTGTTCAGAAAGAAGTCAGCAGAAAACCGTCAGAAGTAATATTGTGATTTATTATTGTAATATTTGTTCACAGACCTTAGTTGTAACAGTGTTTATATGTTGGTGTTACAATAAAGAATCGTCGAGTCACCAATTGATGTTTTGGTTTTAGCGTCTGTTATTACTAAGCGTTTCTGAGAAGCCTCGTGGAACAGCGTGACTCTCAGCGTAGGTTGAACTGGGCATTATCGTGTACGAGACGTGGGTGACAGTCCTCTTTACCTTCTGAACAACTTGTCTTTATTCCGGTGTAATAACTTTCTTTCGCGTAAGAGCTCTAGTTATGTCTATGAAATCACAATATTACATCATTTAAATCTTCCCTTGAAACGAAGGTCTCTTAAAACCAATAGGAACATAGCAACAAGCGTCATTGGTGGGACATGCAATAAAGTCGCTCGTTTAAAAGAGCCGGATGACCATTTCTGTTGGGCCAGCCGAAGTAGTCAGCAGGCGATATGGCTGAAGCTCCTTCCAAACAGAACATATGATCAGACGACAATGATGGGAGTTACTTCCAGCTTAAACCAACTGTAAAGGGGCTCGAATTTATCTAGGCGGCGTAATCGGTCTCCTAGAGAACACTCAACCTGTATCAGTCCCATCCAGCAGCTATACGATGGTGTCACATGCTTACCACTTCATGAAGGAGTGCTCAATGAAAGGTTTGGGCTCAAAATAACAGTAAGTCAAGGCAACTCATGACCACCGATGATATTTCTGATGGTGGTGGGTTTGATCATACATAAGTCCGTGGCATGGGAGAAGATAATCATATGTTGAGACAACAAAAAGAAGATTTGCGATTTGTAGATGATTTAAATCTAATGTCATACAACGTCGAATATACGGGGGCAATATGGAAGCAACAGCGAAGGCAGGACTTCAAGACATCTAACTAACAACAACATATTCAAATGACTATTAGTCAGAAAGAATGAAAGTGAATTTTATCACTTACCTAGCCACAATCATTTCAGACACAGGTGGTCAAAGGCAGGAGTGGAAAAACAACTTGGACTTTCATGGCCCAGAAATCACTACGAGAATCCGCTGCACGAGAAACGAAATCCGGGTCGTTGATTACGCTTGCAGATTTGGTGCGTCACGAAAGCTCCGTCAACAGGTTGCAGACTTCCATTATTCGCTGCCTCTACTTGATAATGAAGATAAGAAGTATGGTCTTAACTATCTTACCGTGTTTAAAATCCTTGAATAACCCCTGCAAACACAAGTGTACAAACAACATATTATATTACTTAACATAATGAAATGGCATCTTTCACGTAATAATGGGAATATTTTATTACCACTATGAGTTCGGCGGAAAGGATCTCTTCGTAGGGTCCTTCGTTTTGATTATTTGTTTGTCCTAATATGAATTTTCTGTTGATCAAAATGTGCGTCGGTGGCACAGTGGTTAGGACTCTCGCCGATCATGCACATGGTCCGGGGTTCGAGCCCAGGCCGACGCACACCTGATATCCATGGTCGGCCTGCGAATTTTGGGCTACCGATATACGCGCTGAAAATTCCACACTTGTACCAAAAATCCGGTGTGGAATCAAGCTGTAATCAAAAATAAAAATAAATCACATATTCCTTGGCAGTATTGGGCTCCTGTGTTATTTTATCAAGCCTATTGATGTGAATGTGGAGATTCGTTTAGCTGATAAATGCATAAGTAATCATGAGTAGTCAAAGTGGCTTTGAAATGCCTATGATATAACCATATCAACTCTGATGCAGAATCTTAAAAGAGAAACAATTAATGGTTCTATAACTGTTTTTTTCATATATTTCTTAAATAGAGGAAAGTACTTCGAGTTTCTCTGTGGAGCCTACTCATAAATGGTGGTGTTTTTTATGATTTAGACGAACCAGAACGATTTCATGAATCAACTACTGGTTTCTGCCTTACTTTGAACCTGATCTGAAGGTTGGCGCATGCTGACAGATAAATATATTTTGTCGTAAATTTGAATCGTGCCTGCATGTAGGACAGCGGTATGCGTATTGACACTTCTTGGTTTAAGCATTATGTCTTCGTGTTAACGAAACACCCAAGTATGTTTCGGATGGATGACAAGCACTTAAGAATAAAATGAAGCTTGAAGTAATTCCCCAACATAACTTAGGTGTGAAGAAAACCGAATCTCATTCTTGATTTACTAGTTTCGACGCTGATCAGTGGATATGGTGGTAGTCATTAAGGTGAATCGCCCCATTCTGCAGGAACAGCAATATGCAGTTTGACGGCTCGAGATTTTTCTGATTTTTATGAGGACTTAGATCTTTATCTTGGGAAAGAGAATAATGAACGCCTAGACAGATCAGGCTTCTACCTTTAAATATATACCATTCGCTCAGCCTATTGTTGAGACGCGACCACGCGGGATCTGCACAGATTTATGGGGCATCTTATAAATTAACTTGCTATCCATTGTCAGATCTTTGAATACCACTTCACACTGTCTCGTTTCATTTATTTTCTTATAACATCTTTACTTGATCCTCATTACACTACATTAAACCTAACATTTTATAGCTCTTTATGAATTCGATTAGACTCATTCTATTCCTATTCTCTGGAGGGTACGGCTGTGCACCAAATGCACAAAAAGATATAAAATAAAAAACTGGCATGAGGATAAATGTATTAAAACCAAAAGTGGACATCATGATGGTAAGGCCTATATGGGTAGCATCATACATTGCAAATGAACGTTGTCAGCCTAGGGAGTTTCCTTTATAAACGCATTTATTATTGATACTTGCACTTACTTATTTCATTGCACTTTACTGATTCACCTTAGCACCTTAACTTTTCTAAAACAGCTTCCAATCCCTTGTAAACGTTGTACTTACCTCAATATTGGTTGGTTATCGTATGCCGACAACCACGGGATGAAAACGAAACAAAGTCCATTTTCCCGCTCAACCTGGAGGACAATTGTACAATTCAATAACTATACGGCCTGGTTCAGACAATGAGTGTATTTATATACATCAAATATTTAACTGTTGAAACATTATTAACTTGTAGACAATCTATGATTTGATATTATATCATACCAGATCGTGCCTGTAAAAGTGGCATGCATTCTAATGTAAATTCATGTAAAATTATCTGTTTACATGAAATATAAATTATTATTAATAAATAAAATAAGTAACACACTTGTATAGTTTTGTCAGCATTTTCATCGTAACATCACGAATGAATTGTATTCAATGTAGAATAATAATGATGATAGTTTATATTTTCTTATGAATGAGTGTTTTCAAGAAATGAAGGCTATTTTTGTAGATACGATAAGTTATGTTATAAGTTAAAATTGTGAACTTGTATTATAAAATGATAATTTTTATTGGTATAAGAGTATATTCCACAACTGTAACCCAGGTTGCGTAGTGGAGGAAGGTAATGTGTAATTCGTGAAGATATTGTAAGGTATGGGACCAATAATGTTTGCAGATCAACTGTCGTTGTAAATGGTCAAATATCCACACATTTCATTCTCATTCAAAAAGTCAAAGGAAGCTAAAATGGAGGGAGTAAAAGGAAGACAAACAACAGCAACGCAAAAGAAAGCAACGGGAGTCCTTAAGGAGTGATTAATAAATATATACATATATATTCTGTTTAGCAACCATGGTTATTTTTGTGCACTGACTAACTAGTCCCGTTATGCTAACTTTTATATTATGTGTGAACTAATATTACTGTCCTGTGTAGAAATGTTAATCATCTAGTTCCAATAATATAAGAATTTATAATTGTAGTTTGTTGTAACTACACGTTTAATGAACTTAAAATATCTATGTAGGGTGAAAAAGAGGGTGTAAGAGTCAGACGTAGAGGTTCATTGTAATCCTTAGGGAGTCTGATGACTAAGGACGGTGTTTGGAGCGACTTTATTGCATGTCCCACCAATGACGCTTGTTGCTATGTTCCTATTGGTTTTAAGTGGCCTTCGTTTTAAGGGAAGATTTAAATGATGTAATATTGTGGTTTCATAGACATAACTCAAGCTCATACGCGAAAGAAAGTTATTACCCCGGAATAAAGACAAGTTGTTCAGAAAGTAAGGAGGACATTATTTTCCCTTTTATTTTTGTATATACCATTGTGAGTCGAGTTGCACTGAGTTCTTAGGCCACTTAGAGGAATAAATGGGGCATGGAGAACTCCTATGTAAACCGAATGTACTTTTAGTCTACTAAATCTTACCGACTTCCTGTATAAATTTGATATTTGTCAAGTGTTTACTTAAATTCTGCTGGAGTATTCAGTAAAGGAAAAGTTGTAGTGCACAATTCCTAGACTTGTTGTAGTCGTTGGTATTCCCAGGATACCACTTACTCGTTTTATACAGCTGAAATATCCAATTCTCACTTTATTGAGGAAACACTATACTGCCTCCAAAAGTAGCGTGCCAGTTTATGAGTTTCATAAGGTCTACAGAATGTTTTCTATTCAGTGATTACTGTTTGTGAATTATCCGAGAAAACACATTTCCGAGTGGGACGCAACACAAGGCTGAATTCTTAAACCTTCATCCTTATATCAGTTCATTTCAATCATACTTGAAATAGAGGATATTCCATATCAACGCCAATGCGTTTGCATCACGCACATTAGGTGGTCGTCTATCGCAACTTACGGAAAACTTATTTGTGAAGTTGTACCGCTTGTAAGCCTGACAATTCTCTATAGCAGCTAGGTTGTTATGATTTCTAGGATGGTCACCTTCGAAAATATGCTTAACGACAAACTACAAGAGTTTGCAAACGATAATATTTCTAGTTCCTTTCTGAGAGCCTCCGAAATTATAGGTCCATTTAATGTATAAGCTTAAATACTACACCTGTTGTTTTTGCCTATATTTATAATTGTAGATGAAATATTGACGATTAAGATACTTACCCCCAGACAGACAAAAATTTCGTTTGTAAAACTTCTGCCCAATTCAATAAGAGGAATAAAATGGACATAAACCGACAATATGAATAAGGTATAACTCACCACAACATCACATGGACAGATGTACGCTTGTTGGGCACCATACATACCTCACCAACTACGACTCATCTTTCCGAAGATAATGTGATGAACTTATACCCATAATGTTGCTGAGCAGTTAATATTCACAACTCCTGTCGGAACAGCACAAATTCATAGACCCTCCTCAAGAGAAGTAAATACCCACAAGCAGTAGAAATCCATTAACTAATCCATCTAAAGCTTATGTATTTTACTCCGAGCAATGACATTGCAGATCAAATGAGATAAATCAAAATGGGATTTCAAAATAACACATCAATGAACTAAAATTCAGAGATTCTGCACACAACAAAGTTATGTATGAAAATTGACTTCAAGCTTTATTTTTTTTCCAGGCACTTATAACCCATCCACCAAAGACCTGGCTTTTTTGTTAATGCGAAGACAATACTTCTGTATTTCCTGATGTGTTGCACTCACTGACAATCTAGCGGATTTTTCCAACTATGCACAGAAATGATTGTACATAAGTGAAAAGGCTGCTTTATACTATTGGAATTGACATTTATCTTTTCCCGTGTGATTCTAATCTTAGTCTTTCACATCGCTCGAGACCACTTTCTAAACCAAGAGTTCTTGAGGTAAACTGCCGTTGTACTCCCTCTAATTTAAGCTTGTCATTTTGTCTTAGTCCGCTAAGAATAAACGGGCAGTATTCTAAGATAGGTCGGACACATACTTTGTATAATAAAACCCTAGTTTCACAACAAAAGATATTGCGTGTTATGCATCCTAGCAGCCTTCGTGTTTTACGTCTGGCATAATCAGTCTGTTCAGAGAACGTTAGGTCACTAGAGTATCTAATACCGAGATCTACGACTGAGTTCAGCTTGGCTAGTTTTCGCCCATTTATTTCAAGAGTTAGATCAAGATTACTGTTGCCGATACAAATCCAGCCGCATTTGTCAATGTTAAAATTTAGACAGGATTCAGCACACCATGTTGCGAGACTACTTGGTTCAAGATATGTTTTAGTAACCATATCGCTTAATTCATGAGTGTAGCAGGAGAAGACGACTTTGAGGTCGTCAGCATATAGGAATGGTTTACCTGAGGTGAAGCACTTGCAAAGGCTGTCAATGTAGACTGTGAATAAAAGTGGACCTAGGACACTGCCTTGCACAACCCCACTTGAGATCTGCCCAGGATGAGACAATACAGATCCAACTTTGGTTATTTGTGCCCTGTTGCTAAGAAATGATTTTAAGCAGTTCAGTAATGGGTTGTGAATTCCACAAGAGTACAGCTTCTCAAACAGAATACTGTGAGATACCATGTCAAATGCCCTAGATATATCGAAGTAGAGAACAACGACTAGCTTACGCGCTTCGCGACTACTGGTGATGCAGTTGAAAAATTCGAAGTGGCAAGTAACGCAGGATTGAAGCAAGGCCATCCGGTCTCGTACTAGGGGAAGGTTTCAGGCTTTTAACCGCTTGTACTTGTAATTGATTATTGAACACACTGCTTTCGAGGGAAGAGCTGGTAAGGAGGGCGGTTTCACCAGGCATACGCGTATCTAAACTAAAGTTTGCAAGCCAATCACTGAAAAGTTCACAGATGGTGGCAGGCTCATTGTAAATTAATTTGTCGTGAAGTAAGCAGTAGATTTCCCCCGCCGACTGCATTCGTTTTTTATGACTGTCGAAAGTAACCTTAGAAAAGGCATTAAAACACCATACTCTGTAGTCACAAGGGCTTCAGCAAGAGAAGGCAAAATCCAGGGACTTCAACCCTTCACGCATACCGATCCTAATGACTACGCCTGCATTGCCACAGTCTAGTACTGAAACGGCACAGGTAATGCCAGGGGGACAGTATACTAATGCTGCATCAACTGAAGGCTAGTGTGTGAAACAGCAAACCTAAAAGAAAACGTTCAAGACGACATAAGACCTCGAAGGCGTCATCAGGGAAAGGGGACGAATGTCAGGCGTGTAGTATCATAGTTTTGAAAACTGACTCAGCGTTTGAGTGCAATTTTGCAAATGATGGGTGCACTGCCGTTGTAAAAGAGATGTACCGAAAGCATACTACAAGTTTAGGAGAAATAACTGATGCCCATGGTTTTGGTATATTTGTCCCCTTTGTCGCCCCGGCATAGTCCCACAAAGCGTGTCTGTGGATAGCAGAAACAACATGCCGCGCTTGTGTCCCAGCACAATTTCACGCAGCTAAACACCTGCTAACACCACACTGCCAAAAATATGCACACACAGTAAGAAGGACACTCCAGTCCCACTGACTGGAAAGGCCAATTTTTAGTAGGTTGCACCCAAATATCAGGGAAGATAGAATTAAAAAAGCACATGTCAATGTAGTTGAAGATTCAACGATCAATTCATGGTTGTTTGCTCAAACAAAACTTCCCCATAATTTTCACGGGTCATCAATCTGCCAGTCATCGCCTCATCTGTCGCTGTTCAGAAAGTAGGTAGAAAGAAACTGCCAGAAGTAATGTCGGTATTTATTGTTGTAATATTTGTTCTTAGACCTTAGTCTGTAATGCCAATAATGCCGGTTATATGTTGGTGTTAGAATAAAGAATTCTCGAGTTGCCAATCTGTGTTCTGGTTTTTGCTTCCGTTACTACTAGGCGTTTCTTAAAAGCTTCGAGGAACAGTGTGAGACCCAGCGTAGCAAGAGCTGGTCATTAACCGTTTATGAGACGTGATTTAAAGCACCACTTGCATCCACTAGCAAGCTTGGCAACACAACAAATGCTGGCCAGATCCTGATGAATCTTTACGTTCCTGACGCTTTAAAGCAATACAAGAAGTCAAAGGCGAAACCTGAGTCTGAGTTTAGTCGGCCTAACTCTCTTATCCTCTTTAACGTACCTGTGATCAAGGATTGCTCGCCTGAACAACGGGCCTTGTTTGGTCAAGAACAGTAGTCCAACCTGTGCAGCAAACTAGGTCTGAACATAAGTTCAGCGACATTAGGCAGGCTTTACGGGGTGTCCATACGCCTCAGGATAACCACATTAAGGGTTACACTAAACTCTGCTGAAGAGGCCGCAAGAGTACTAATAATGGCTCAGCTACTAGCCATCGACAGGAGTTTGAACATAAGGGTGAGACAAGACAGACCATGGGCTACCAGACAAATGGCGAGGGAGTCACCGGAACTGATGCCTTCTACCTCTATGGCGGTACATGGTGCTCCGGAGCTGGAAACGGGCACTGCTTTTGAAAAAAATGCATGACGTACAACAATGGAGATGGCTGTCATCTTAGATGGCCCTTGGCGCTTCTGGAGCCATCTCCATTTTCCGATTACGTCGTTTCGCTCATCTAACACTGATTAAACTCTCCAAAGCTGCTAAGTGTCACATTCAACTCCCCTAAGCAGTTGCCCATAGCACTTCAACGGTGGTATGAGACCAAGGGAAAATGGGAGGACACATCCGATGCTGCGAAAGCAGACCTTGCACTATAAGGAGGCAGAAAACTGGAGCTTTTATACGTCCCCAACCTTCAGTGACACTAGAGCGATGCAGTTCTGAGAATGACAGTGTGGGTCACCCAAGTGTCCTGTCTAAATCCATGGAAAAAAATACAACGGGCCGGTTCCAACTGAATCGGCCAACTAGTCCCAACATCAAGCCCCCCATCATCAGACAGCTTCACGTCGACTACCCCGCAACAGGCTGAGGTTGTCAGACTCACTGTCAGCTGGCTATATATCAATGTAAGGGGCTGAGAGGAAAAGTAGGTGTCAATGTAGTTGAAGATTGAACGATCAATTCATGGTTTTTGCTCAAAACCAACTTCCCCAATTTTCACGGAGGCATCAATCAGCCAGTCATCGTCTCATCGGTCGCTGTTCAGAAAGAAGTCAGCAGAAAACCGTCAGAAACCTTAGTTGTTACAGTGTCAGAAGTAATATTGTGATTTATTATTGTAATATTTGTTCACAGAACTTAGTTGTAACAGTGTTTATATGTTGGCGTTACAATAAAGAATTCTCGCGTCGCCAATTGATGTTTTGGTTTTAGCGTCCGTTATTACTAAGCGTTTCTGAGAAGCCTCGTGGAACAGCGTGAGTCCCAGCGTAGGTTGAGCTGGGCATTAACGGTTTACGAGACGTTGCTGACAGTAGGTGAACTCTGAAATATCCATGCAAGTAAAAATGATCATTCTCACTGAAACGTGGCTAAACTCCACTATCACCGGCAATGAAATCAGTATAGGTGATATGGGAAGGAGGAAAGGATGGGGAGTCACTATATATTTTGACAGGCATCTTGAATGTGTGCGCGCAACTGATCCACCACTTATTGAACTCCCAGACTCCATATGGTGTCATTTCACCGTGGGCCACACCAAGCATTTACTCGGTGGCATCTACCGATCTCCCACCTGTGGGGCAGAGCACAATCAGCTACTGCTCAGCACTATCACAGGAAGACGAGAATTGAGCTGTAATCAAATCGCCATAGCTGGAGATTTCAATGCCTCATCACTGAACCTTAGCTCGGGGTATGCTGAGGGAAAATTTGGCCGAAACCTACTGCAAGCTATTCGAAACATGGGGCTGACTGAGAATGTTGGAGATGACACTGGGTGGGGATCTAGTGGGAAGTCATCAAAACTAGACTACATTCTAACTAGTGACCAACTACTCATCAAAAAGGTTCAGATCATGACTCCCCTAGAAAGTAGTGACCATGCAGTTATAGTTTTCGATCTTTTTCTCCGTGAGCGTTTGCAGTGGGATGTCACGCGACCATGTCTGTGTTACAGCAAGGCTGATTATGCTGAGATGCAGATGATCTTGTCCGACGCAGACTGCCCCTTAGCATGGAATGAGCTATCTGTGGATGAAAACTGGGAGGTAGTAAAAAAGATTACTCATGTAACCTCGCCAGATACTAGCTTGCTAGGCTACTAGCTTACTAGTTTTCTCGTCGGTCCCAAGCCCGGGTAAAGAGGTAGGGTTGGGTTGTGGTGCTAGCAACTCCACCCCTGTAAAACAACCAAATCGCTACAGAAAATTCAACGAATAAATATATTAAAAATTCTAAAAACATAAGCAATAGCCTTACTTTTCGCTGGAATCGGGGGAGTGAAATGATGCAGGCTGGTGAAAGCCTTTGGGAAGCCAGTCAGCCGATGTGCCTTCTTTCTTTCGATGAAAGCAAAAGTAAGGATGGGTAGGTGGAATGTTCGTACAATGTACGAAGCTGGGAAGGCTACCCAGATAGCCGCTGAAATGAGAAGGTACAGAATAGAAGTGTTAGGAATCTGCGAATGCAGATGAAACGGAACTGGAAGGTGCCAACTACCTACTGGAGAGACAGTAATCTTTTCCGGCCACCCAGAGGACAACCATGAGCACACCGAGGGAGTGGCCATCATGATGTCACCAACAGCAACCAAAGCTCTCATGCAGTGGGAACCAATCTCCTCCAGGATAATGACAGCCAGGTTCAACTCAAAAGGAAGGAAAGTTACAGTCATTCAATGCTATGCGCCTACAAACGTCTCAGAACAAGAGAAGAAGGAGGCGTTCTACAGACAAATACAAACGGTAATGGACAACGTCCCAAATGGCGATATCAAAATCCTGATGGGCGACATGAATGCGAAGCTGGGAGGAAACAACACAGGAAGAGAACTCACCATGGGTTGTGAGGCCCTCGGCGAAATGAACGACAATGGTGAACTCTTCTCAGACTTCTGCGCCTTCAATGATTTGGTGATTGGTGGTAGTGTGTTCAAACACAAGGATATACACAAGACGACATGGATTTCACCAGATGGAAACACCAAGAACCAAATAGACTTCATCTCAATTTCAAGAAAGTGGAGACGGAGCCTACTGGACACAAGGTCAAGGAGAGGAGCAGATGTGGGTTCAGACCACTATCTAGTAGAAGGGACTTTCAAGGTGAAACTAAAAGCCTCGAGGATAGCTGGGGATAGGCCACAATGCAAGTTCAACACTCAATTACTGAAGGACACAACCACAAAAGACACTTTCACTGCAACTGTCAGAGCAAAGCAGGAAACACTACGCGACATCACTGAAGAATCATGCGTGGAAGAACATTGGAAGTCTCTGAAGGCGATTCTCAACGAAACGTGTTCAACGGTTCTAAGAAGAAAGAAGAGACAAGACAGGCAATGGCTCTCAACGGACACTTGGAAATTAATAGAAGAGAGGAGAATGGTGGAAGAGAAAATGATTCAATGCAAGGACGGACAGGAGAAGGAGACGATGAGCTCAACTTACACAGCATTGGACAAAGAAGTGAAGAAGAGTGCTAGGAAGGACAAACGACGATTCTACGACAATCTAGCTACTGAAGCTGAAAAGGCAGCAGGCAAAAGGGACCTGAGGACACTATATCAGATAACCAAATCTCTATCCGGGAAGAGACCAAGACAAGCGAAACCTATAAAAGACAGCCAAGGGAAGCCCATTACAAAGGAAGAAAAACAGATTAAACAATGGGCGGATCACTTCAAAGGACTCTTGAACCGGCCATCACCAGCAACCCGTCCAGAAAGCCGGAAAAACAGCTGGACCAGATGGAATACCCCCTGGCACACTGAAAGCAGACCCAGAGACGACAGCAGACGTGCTGACTTCATTGTTGCAAAAGGTCTGGAAGGAGGGAAAGGTGCCTACTGACTGGAGGAAAGGTTACCTCGTGAAACTACCAAAGAAGGGCGACTTATACCTTGCTCTGCAAGAACTGGCGAGGAATCATGCTCTTGTCGACTCCAAGTAAAATCCTGAGTCGCATCATCCTGGAGAGATTAAAGGACGCACTGGAGACAGAACTCCGACCAGAACCAGCTGGATTCAGGAAAGTCAGGCAAATCATGTACTGACCAAATTGCAACTCTACGCATCATCATCACAGAACAAAGCATGGAATGGCGATCAAACCTCTACCTCAACTTTATAGACTTTGAGAAGGCCTTCGACAGCGTTGACCGTGAAGTAATTTGGAAATTACTCGAGTACTATGGCGTACCCCAAATATTCATCAACCTTATTCGACAGCTGTACGACAACGGCATATGTCAAGTGATCAACAACGGAAAACTCAGCAAGGCGTTTGGAGTAAATACAGGAGTCAGACAAGGGTGCTTATTATCTGCCATCAATGATATTCCTAATTGTGGTGGACTGGATCATGCGTCAGACAGTGGGAAACGAGAAGACAGGAATATCCTGGACCGACGTGAAGAACCTAGAAGACCTGGATTTCGCGCGTGGATGATTTATGTTTGATGTCACACACACAAAATCGAAGACTTACAAGCGAAAACCGACAAACTGGTCGAAGAAGCAGCAAAGACAGGACTCCAGGTAAACATAGACAAGATGGAGGTTGTGAAAATAACCAACCAACAACAGCAACAACATCCAATGTCAATCACCATCAACGGGAGGGATTTGAAAGAAGCTACTTCATTCACTTGTCCAGGTACCATTGTCTCAACTACAGGAAGTCGGAACAGACGAGGATGTCAAATCGAGAGAGAATCGGAAAGGCGAGAAACACATTCATCAACCTGAAATCAATCTGGGAATCTTCATCACTCAGCATCAACAACAAAATTCGGTCGGATTTTCAATACAAACGTCAAGTCAGTCAGTACCTCTATACAGATCAGAAACTTGGCGGGCGGGTCACAAAGAATATTTCCAACAGCCTGTTGCAGACCTTCGTCAACAACTATCTTCGCTCTATACTGAAGATCAGATGGCTGGGCCGGAAAGAATCACCAACAAGGAATTATGGGAACAAACAAAGCAAGAACCAATCGCCAACCAACAAATATGCAGGAGAAAGTGGAGATGGATCGGACACTCGCTGAGGAGACCACTGGGTGACATCGCGCGTCAAGCCCTCGAGTGGAACCCGAAAGGGAAGCACGCGGCGTGTGGGACGTCGGTGCAAGGGTGACATGGAGGAGATCGTGTGAAGAGGAGTTGAAAGAATATGGACTAACATGGATGCATGTGAAAAGTACAGCAGAAGACAGAAGCAAATGGAGACGTGCAGTTGAAGCCCTATGTTCCACTAGGAACCCAAGGGAGCAATAATAATAATAATGTAACGATCTCGGATACCATCACTTTAGTCACAACACAGCCCAAGAGAAAGTCATCATGGTTGAAGAGAGGCACGCAAAGTATTTTGCTAGGAAAGAGGAAGGCTTGGTTTAAGTCGCGCGTATCTAACAGTCAGATCAACCACGATGCATACCTGGAAATCAGAAACCGTGCAACCCAAGAGTCAGGATGGGTAAGAAGTCGTTCCAGGCTAGCTGTCAGCCACGTCGCATAAACCAATAATGCCCAGGTCTTGCTGCACTCCGACTCACGCTGTTCACTGAAGATTCTCAGAAACGCTTAGTAATAACGGACGCTAAAACCAAAACATCAATTGGTGACTCGAGGATTCTTTATTGTAACACCAACATATAAACACTGTTACAACTAAGTTCTGTGAACAAATATTACAATAATAAATCACAATATTACTTCTGACGGTTTTCTGCTGACTTCTTTCTGAACAGCGACCGATGAGACGATGACTGTCGTATTGATGCCTCCGCGAAAATTGGGGAAGTTGGTTTTGAGCAAACAACCATGAATTGATCGTTCAATCTTCGACTACACTGACACTCCCCGGCCAAATACGGATCCATTCCTTTTTTTTCCATCACGGCCAATACACGTTGACTTGGATGCCATTGCGAGAACCTGGGTCACTCGGACAGAGCTGAAATGGAAAACAAACAGAAAAGCCAACACACCACAAGCATACCCATAGCACACAGTATCGCCCGGTACGTTTGAATCAGGTGACGCTTTTGCGCGTGTTTTCGTTTATATTCATTTCTTTGTTACTAATAATTGATCTTTGATAACGATGGTTCAAAATTATAAAAAGCGTGTTCGTGTGAACACCAGTAATTTAGAAAATAGCACCGGCTCGTTTAATAACACATTTAGAAAATCAAAACAAGTGATTCAGCGAAGAGACTCTTTTCAACGAATTTATCATCAAGCTGTACAGTCGTATATAAATGGTTTATCAAAAGTTATATCCGGTGAGGGAATTGAATCTTAGGTGTGAATGCACAAAATAATAATAATAATCATATGAAGTTCAATTAAAACTAAAATGTTTGTGATTATAATCGTAGTTAAATGTCAAGTGGCAAAGCAGATTAATGTCATATATAGAATAATTCATAGGAGGGATAGAACTTGAAAAAGGATGTGCAATTATAGGATTAGTAGGCAAATCGAATAAAACAAAAACGTTACGTAATATTGTGTGAACTTTAATAGCATAGAATTTATCGTTGTAAAAAAAAGAATTGATTTAGAATGACAAGTGAGAATTCTCACTTTGAACTGTCCCCGGTATTATTTCACTTGTTCCACTTGTCATTCTAAATCAATTCTTTTTTTTACAACGATAAATTCTATGCTATTAAAGTTCACACAATATTACGTAACGTTTTTGTTTTATTCGATTTGCCTACTAATCCTATAATTGCACATCCTTTTTCAAGTTCTATCCCTCCTATGAATTATTCTATATATGACATTAATCTGCTTTGCCACTTGACATTTAACTACGATTATAATCACAAACATTTTAGTTTTAATTGAACTTCATATGATTATTATTATTATTTTGTGCATTCACACCTAAGATTCAATTCCCTCACCGGATATAACTTTTGATAAACCATTTATATACGACTGTACAGCTTGATGATAAATTCGTTGAAAAGAGTCTCTTCGCTGAATCACTTGTTTTAATTTTCTAAATGTTACAATGGGAATTTTCCATGAGTTAAATAATAACACATTACCACCCCATATTATTAGTAGTTCACCCAACATAAAAGCCTCGAACATAACTCTGACCCCTGTAATACAGGTGGAAGATGTTCTGTCTGAAAAAGTAGAGCTCTCTTACCTAACGTGCGTAATTAAAGAGATGCAGCTACAGATAGATGAATTAAAAACGAAATTAAGTTCACTAGAATGTATACCCGAAACTATCTCACGTATGAAAAAGAAATGCAGGATCCTACAATCCTAAAGCTTTTTAATATGACCTCTAGAATGACTCATACTGACTCAGAAAGTGCGAAGGAGTTAAAAAACGCCATCGACTTTCTATCCAGCGAAGTTGTTAGAAGGCTGGCTTCAAAACAAAACGCAATAGTGTATAATGTACCGGATAGCGAGCCCATAAAGTCAGTCCAGCACTCATTGCTGAAGGCTGCAAATCTCTTGAATGCACCTTGTCAGTGCATTCGCCTAAGCAAAAAAGACCTAAAGCATCCTTGTCCTATACTCTTTAGGTTCGACAGCTACATAACAGCTGAACGATTTAAGATGGCCGAAGATCTTCTGGCTACTGCCACTAAATTCAAGACTATTAAAGTAGTCTCGGATAAAACACCAAACCAAAGGCAAGCAACCAAGAACTCCTTCGATACAAAGTTGACAACACTGAGAAATACATCTGGTATCAGTGCTAAAGTGTCGACGGACACTGAAGCACAGCAAGTCACGTGTATAGTGTTAGGAGAAAAAACGGCAAGTAAGAGCGACCCAAAACTCAGTAAGAGCAGTGCCACTGGGTGCAATCTTAGAGTGCACGAGAGCACATCTCGAAAACCTGCTGACCTACATGAGGTTGACATAGACGCACAAACTATGGCTGACCAGAAACTACTGGCAGACCACTCTCAATCTGGATCCAAGCCAGAGAGTCCCTCAGTAGAAACCGCAAAAAAGACCACAAAACCCAGAGTCCCACCCCAGACTTCGACATACCTCCCTCGTAATAAGTCTAATAAGCAGCGTGTCAGTCTAAAAAATGACAAAGCATGGGTAACGAAGCACATTCCCAAAGACGTCACGCAGCATGTGAGAAGGAATACCCCTTCCCGAACTAGAAGTAACATGCCTAACAACGCACATAACTTGGGAATGCAACGTAGAATGGATCCTCAGGATATATGGAGCACTAAACGGGACTCATATAGGCACCATATTAACGAAAATCCTCGTCCAAACTCTCGCACTATCTATGTTAAACCTCATCAACATAATGAGAATAGGTCGGCACTTGATCCCCTCAATAACTTCACTCACACACGTGACGTGAGCCAATATGCATATGGCTATGAAAGCCCCATGAGGTACAACTACCAGGGTAATCTTAACACAGGGTACCTAGGTCCAGCAAACTACAACCCAAATTGCAGGGCAGACCATATATCACCAGTAGATGAACGCAGATGCCGACCCATGGATGCTAATAGTCAAAATATGCAACAGGATTATTTTCGGCTGCAGCAAACAATAGCCCCACTCGCTGCACAGTTCATCCAGGAAATAGTACACACACTGACTCTGTCTCACCTCAGAGCCCCTCCAAACATAACGTAGGGATAGTGACAAGTAACCATGTTAACCTCTCCCCCAATAACTCTGGTTTACTAACAATTATGCTCCTGAATGCTAGATCTCTCCTTAATAAAATAACAACGCTTCGCTGCCTGGCATACATAGAACGGCCAACACTAATAATGGTGACTGAAACCTGGCTTACTACTGATATACCTGACACAAAGCTGGTAATAGACAACTACGACATCTATAGGAACGATAGAGTTGACAAAAGAGGAGGCGGTTGTTTAATATATGCCTATAAATCCACTAACTCCAATACTTTCAATAACCCAAATACTGACAAACTCCCAGAATCTAAGTGGATAAGCATCCACACAAACGAAAGTAAAATTCTCGTGGGATGTATATACAGACCCCCCAATAGCCCTGAAATGGCTGATATAACTATTGCAGAAATACTAGAGCATGTAGCTACGCTGGACTTCGACTACAAAGTAGTATGTGGAGATTTCAACTTACCTGGAGTAAACTGGGATACCTGTACAGGACCAAGAATCCATGAAGAGCCACTATATTAATAATAATAATAATGTATATTCTCATATAAACATATAAATTTACATGAAAATGCATGCCATTTTTACAGGCACGATCTGGTATGATATAATATCAAATCATAGATTGTCTACAAGTTAATAATGTTTCAACAGTTAAATACTTGATATATATATAAATACACATTGTCTGAACCAGGCCGTATAGTTATTGAATTGTACAATTGTCCTCCAGGTTGAGCGGGAAAATGGACTTTGTTTCGTTTTCATCCCGTGGTTGTCGGCATACGATAACCAACCAATATTGAGGTAAGTACAACGTTTACAAGGGATTGGAAGCTGTTTTAGAAAAGTAAAGGTACTAAGGTGAATCAGTAAAGTGCAATGAAATAAGTAAGTGCAAGTATCAATAATAAATGCGTTTATAAAGGAAACTCCCTAGGCTGACAACGTTCATTTGCAATGTATGATGCTACCCATATAGGCCTTACCATCATGATGTCCACTTTTGGTTTTAATACATTTATCCTCATGCCAGTTTTTTATTTTATATCTTTTTGTGCATTTGGTGCACAGCCGTACCCTCCAGAGAATAGGAATAGAATGAGTCTAATCGAATTCATAAAGAGCTATAAAATGTTAGGTTTAATGTAGTGTAATGAGGATCAAGTAAAGATGTTATAAGAAAATAAATGAAACGAGACAGTGTGAAGTGGTATTCAAAGATCTGACAATGGATAGCAAGTTAATTTATAAGATGCCCCATAAATCTGTGCAGATCCCGCGTGGTCGCGTCTCAACAATAGGCTGAGCGAATGGTATATATTTAAAGGTAGAAGCATGATCTGTCAAGGCGTTCATTATTATCTTTTTCAAGATAAAGATAAAGATCTAAGCCCTCATAAAAATCAGAAATATCTCGAGCCTTTAATTTGTATATTGCTGTTCCTGCAGAATGGGGCGATTCACCTTAGTGACCTCCACCATATCTACTGATCAGCTAACGCCACCCTCCCTCCTTTACTACAAGCTATAGACATAGGAGGATGGAAGCAGTGCATGCGCCTCCCTACAAGGAACCAAAATACTCTTGACTTAATCCTCTGTCATAACATAGAGCCCATCTCGATAGAGGTGGGAAATAAACTCGATAACAGTGATCACAACATATTGTACTGCACGCTACCCCTCCGACTAACAACTAAATACACACCTAAAAATTCCCCGGTGCGCTATCAATATAGGGACTATAAGAATGCAGATTGGGAATTCCTATCAGATCTGTTGAGAAGTTCTGACTGGGAAGAATACTTCATCAACAATAACTTAGAAGCATCACTTGAGATTTTCTACAAAACAGTTGGCTCAGCAAGAGACACAATCGCGCCCCTAAAATCTGCCCTAAAGACACCAACTCCATTTATTGACCGGAAAACGCGACTAAAACTAAAGAAATTGAAAAGGAAATACCATGTATTTAAGGAATTTAATGCGTTAAACCAAATACATGAAACTCTTAAACTGCTTGAAGAGAAACACAAAATGAAGTCACAACATGAGGAAAATAAAGCGCTAATGGGTAACACCAAAACTCAGGAACTTTGTAGGATATTGCAAAAACGTCTAAAAAGCAGTAAAGACAATAATGTAAGCATCTTGGAACATAGGGGTGTAATATACAACGATCCCCAGGTAATAAGTGAA
Organism: Trichobilharzia regenti; assembly: GCA_944472135.2. Lineage (NCBI taxonomy): Eukaryota > Metazoa > Platyhelminthes > Trematoda > Strigeidida > Schistosomatidae > Trichobilharzia > Trichobilharzia regenti. The sequence goes on along the minus strand of OX235270.1, from coordinate 86,283,611 downwards.
CTCCTCAGTGAGTGGTTTTGCAATGACACCAGAGTGCACTCGACCCCAAATTTCCAAATGACCTGCAAAAGTAACCACAAATTAGGAGAAATAGATTTTAATATGCAAAATATAGACTCAGCGATTAAGACATTGAAGTCAAATGGCAGTACTGGAACAGACGACATACCATCTGTCATATACAAAAATGGTAGCACGGAAATGGTAGTCTTGTTACTTAGAATATTTACTCTGTCACTGGAAACTGGAACTTATCCTGAAGTGTGGAAAACCACATACATACTACCTAAGCACAAAGCAGGGGCCAAAACCAGTGCATGCAACTATAGACCTATTAATATAACACCGGTAATATCACGAATAATGGAGAAAGTGGTTAAAGACCAAGTGTCAGACAACTTACTAGAACATGAACTTATCAACCCATCACAACACGGATTCCTCAAAAAGAGATCATGTGCGACCTGTCACATAGACTTTTTCAATGAAGTTACACGAAGCAGGGACAACAGAGAACTAGTAATTGTGCTATACTTCGATATAACAAAAGCCTTCGATAGAGTCCCCCATAATCTGCTAGTCAGCAGGTTATGCTCACTAGGGATATGTGACCCTCTCCTGAGCTGGATAAAATCATTTCTCCGTGACAGGAATCAGATAACAAAAGTTGGCTCGATAATCTCAAGGCCAAAACCTGTAAGTAGTGGTGTAATCCAGGGAAGTGTATTAGGCCCACTCCTATTCATAATATATATAAACAGTATCTGTGAATGCTTTAGTGTTGGTAAACCAATACTATATGCAGATGACTTAAAAGTGACCTATAAATGCAAGAACACAGATCTCGGAATAACAGTAAACGCCATACAGCAAGAATTAGAAAAAATGGACAGATGGTGTGACACCTGGCAACTCCAGTTTAATGTCGACAAATGTGGCTGGCTCTGCATAGGTTGCAACAATTTAGAACTTGACCTGACAATTCAAGGCCATGCACTCTTACGACTGGAATCTGTATTGGACCTAGGACTGAAATACTCACATGACTTATCATTTTCTGAACATATCTCCAAACAAGTGTCAAAGTCACGCAGACTTATCGGCTTTCTACTCAGGAACTTTTACAGAAATGAGTCCAGAATTCTGTTGTACAAGGTTTGTGTGCGTCCTTTATTTGATTACTGTTCATTCATGTATAGTAGTATACGCATAGAGGACAAATTGAAAGTCGAGGGAGTGCAGAGGTACTTCACGTCAAAATTACTCGGAACCGAAAATGGTGCGAACTACTCCACTAGATGTGACACCCTAGGATTAGAAACACTATGGCTAAGACGCCTGAGACTAAACTTAACACTTTACTATAAGCTTCTAAACCACTTAGTTTTTACCTCTACTAATGGCATTCGACTTTCAGATGACAGTGTCTACAAACTAAGACACACTAAGGGTACAGTAGCTATCGAACAATGTAAAACAGCTACCAGGCAAAAGTTTTATTTGATTAGGTATGCACAGATATGGAATAAACTACCAATGGAAATGCGTCAAGCAGGTACATTGGCCTCCTTCAAAAAAGTGCTTAACGACAAACTACAAGAGTTTGCAAACGACAGTTGTCAATCACGTCTCATAAACCGTTAATGCCCAGCTTTCGCTACGCTCGGGCCCACGCTGTTCTTCGAAGATTTCTCAGAAACGCTTAGTTATAACGGACGAAAAAACCAAAACACTGATCTGCCGCTTTAGATTTGTTTATTGTTACACCAACATATAAAAGGAATAAGCGAACTAAGGTTTCTGAAGATGTTTCACTCTTCTTTCTGAACAGCGACCGATGAGACGATGACTGTCGTATTGATGCCTCCGCGAAAATTGGGGAAGTTGGTTTTGAGCAAACAATCAAGAATTGATCGTTCAATCTTCAACTACATTGACACTCCCCGGCAAAAAAGGGATCCAACCCTTTTTTCCTTCACGATCAATGCACGTTGACTTGGATGCCATTGCGAGAACCTGGGTCACACGGACAGAGCTGAAATGGAAAACAAACAGAAAAGCCAACACACCACAAGTATACCCACAGCACAATCTCACACATCAATGACGACCTGCGCCTCCAGACAGAGACCTCCTCTTGACATCTTGCAACACAATCGCCACTTACTAGAATGACTCTTGCAGAATGCAATGTGACCATAGCACCACCTCACGATACTCTACGCACATCCTCTTATCTACTCACTACCAATTACCACTGAAATCGCTTGTCACTCATTCTTCCTCAGTTCTAGTAACGGTGACGCATGCGAGTCTCAGTCGTTTACACTCTTTCTCCCCGGCGTGTTGGACCGCAGCTAACAATTACCTCCGTGTGCATTTCATTCTCAGCAATAGCATAGCCTCCCCGGCGTATACGACCTATCTGCTGTCCTTAACATCAATCAATTCATTCATGGATGTAGAGAGTGGACACAACTTCAGAAGTAATCACGACGAAGATTTTAACAAAATTATGCAATAACAACAAGGTACAAAAACAACGAGTAAACATAATGAATTCAAATAACACCAATTGATATCACACAGCACACGTATATACAAACACTACACAAAAACTCGCATTACATGTCTTGATGGAATACCCTTGAAGAATTGCAAGACTTACACCAGTACGCCTACATTCCTTCTCAGGTTGATGATCCAAGTGGAAGTCGTCCGGACACAAACAGAATTACCAACAGCTAGATGACAGATGATATCAATTCAGTATATACAATATGAACATATATACAAAATCACACACCAAGCACATTGGACTGCTCATTGATGCGCTACCCTTTGAAGAATTGTAGGACTTACAGCAGTACGCCTACAACCCTTCTCAGTTTGACGCTCTAGGTTGGAAAATCGTCGCAGAGTTCATTTGCTAACTTCATTATATGAGCTATATCCTCAAATCTGAACGGTAACACGCTCATGTCATTGTATCTTAGAATATAGATGACCAACAAACACACGACATATCTCATCATCCAAGTGTAGAAACAGAGAAACTTACACCAAAGATAATAACATTCAAATAGTAACTTGAAACTAGAAATGCCTTTATTCATGCAAGTCAATTTAACAATTACTCTCTCGTTTACACTTGGCTTATCCTCACTAAACTGACCATTGATAATCGTCCTTTCAAACGAACTGATACTAGCATAGTCATTGCACAAGATACTTGAGATGATGGGTGTCTGTTTCACTGTGGATGACAGCACCAACGACGACTGATTGATATCAGTTGATGAAGTTAGCGGTGGATCAAAAGCTGTTGTTGATCGACTTTCAGAAATTTGTCTACCTGCCAGACCACCACCACTGCCGTCTTTTACTATCAGCTCAGGTTTAGCACTAGCATCTGATGATAGGTGGGCTGCATGCTGATCACTCACACTGACGATTTGACAAGTATGCATGCCTTCTGCAACTGCACCTGCATTTATTTCTACTTCACGTTCAAGTTGTACATAAACATTATTTAACTTAGCAGTAGTAGGCATTCCCCTCATCTCATCATGATCAACCAAAGACAACTGTGAAGTATCATGATCATTATCACAAATATTCAATTTACCGTCAAGTTCATCATCTTCAAACTCTTTAATAACAGAAGTAGACAATTTTGGTTCCTCCCCACAAATCATTAAAGGTTTTATACCTTCACTCTGACTAGTAATGCCTTGTAAAATTGTGGAGTCAGAACTCCACTCTGAAGCAGTAACTCTCTTCTGTGACACTCTATTCAACAACGGCTTACCAGTTGCAACTACAGACTTGTTGACCGCACCGTTATCGTCACACAATTCGGAGTCAGGCCTGGAGTTTACATTTAGCTTATCACTGAACTTGCTCACTGGTTCACAGTTCACTTCTCTGTGCACTTCCTGCAAACATGTGAAACAAAACCGTGTTTGTCTTGCATCTTGCAACTTATCTGTTGAGCATGTACTACGAAACCTGTTGCACTCATTAAGTTTATATGCATTACTAGACATCATGGAGCCTTCTCGATATCCACCTCTCTGAGGCCTATTCGTCATCAATGAGTGCGTTTTACCCTCAGACTGCTCTATTCTAGGGGTGAGATCTAATAGACTGGAAAACTTGCTCATAGATTGATTGACGCTATCTTTTACCAGTTTAAGGATATCATCAAACTTTGGCTCGATACCCTCATCCTCCATACGGGAGCTTATCTTCACCCACTTCCTTTGCAGTCGAGTAGGTAGACGTCTTGCTATTACTTCTAGTATAAAACTCGAGTTGAGGTCACTCGTGCGATTCATCGAAATCATTCCATTCTTGTAAATTACCAAATTATCTAAAAACTCAGTGAGTGCCTGGGAGTCATCCTGCAATTGACCACCATTACCCTTAACCGCCTCGAATAATTTCCCTACAATCATCGAAGGTCTTCCAAACCTTTGACGTAATATGCTCATAGCCTCGTAGTAGCCCTCTTTTGGCTTCATAAACTTACAGCACTGTATAGCTCTTGCAGCATCTCCAGTGCAATATCTCATCAAATACATTAACTTCAATTCATCATTTAATAAAAACCACTCAACATGATAACAAACTCCTTAACAAATTGTAAATAATCGGTCGGGTTTCCATCAAAACACCGTGGTTCAAATTTAGGGAGTTTGATGTTCCTATTATCGCTGGACGGCGAAACAGTAACATCAACCATGTCACGCTTAACATCAGACACATCGTTACAAGTAACAGACAAGTCACCATGACTTACTTTCCTGTTTGCATCCAAGACACTCTGTCCCATCTTTGACCCAGGCATTGTTGAAATTGACCCAATTCCAAAAACGTTCCAGATATTGCTTGTTCAAAGAACACTTGGCCGACACCAGTAAAGATGAACGGTGACTATCCAAAATGTCACCAGCTATCTGAATCCGTCGGAAAATATTTCCGCCGCCAGAAACTGACTTCACCGTCAGAAACTGTCAGCCACGTCTCGTAAACCGTTAATGCACAGCTCTTGCTGCACTCGGGCTCACGCTATTCCACGAAGCTTCTCAGAAACGCTTAGTAATAACGGACGCAAAAACCAAAGCATCAATTGGCGACTCGAGGATTCTTTATTGTAACACCAACATATAAACACTGTTACAACTAAGGTCTGTGAACAAATGTTACAATAATAAATCACAATATTACTTCTGACGGTTTTCTGCTGACTTCTTTCTGAACAGCGACCGATGAGACGATGACTGGCTGATTGATGCCTCCGCGAAAATTGGGGAAGTTGGTTTTGAGCAAACAACCATGAATTGATCGTTCAATCTTCGACTACATTGACACTAGCCTTGCTAAAAAACTCCTAGTAATTTACAATATGTTGTACGGATTCATGCTGTAAAGAAAACCTACCAACCATAGGGCATGCGCGTCGGTAGGCCCAAACGGTCAAAATCCCACTAGTCTGGAGATGGCTGAAGCATTCAGTTTAGCTTTCGCCAAACAGCTAAACAGCAACGTGGGTATTACCGTTGCGGACCAAAATGGTGGCACCACTATTTCACAGGAGGAAGACCCAGTGGCTACGCCTCATATAAACCCCGCAATAGTACTAAGGAATCTACAGTGACTCATACCTGGGAAGTCCCCAGTTTGTGACGACATTAGGCCATCTGTTCTGAAACAGTTCGCGGAAGCTCTCTGTAGGCCCCTGTGCGACTTGTTCAAACACTCAATGGATTCGGTGAAACTGCCAAGGGAGTGGAAAAGAGCCATCCTTTCTCCGATCTTCAGATGTGGGGATAGGCAAAACGCCACTAGTTATAGACCAGTAGCTCTACTCCTAGTGGTATCAAAAGTACTGGAAAGTATTATTGATGAGCCCATCAGGGAATACCTCGATAGGTCTAACATACACCATGAAGCCCAACATGGTCTCAGGAAAGGTAGATCCTGTTTAGAAAACCTACTATCCACTTGGGACGATTGAACATCATGCTGGGATATGAACGTTCCAGTCCATGTTGTCTTCCTAGACTTTGAGGAGGCATTTGACACTGTTCACCATGACCTTCTCCTACACAAAATAAGCCAGGAAATTACGGGTGAACCACTTCTGTAATGGTTAAAGGACTACCTAGCTGACAGGCAATTTTGCACTAAGGTCAATCGAGTCCGATCATCTTGGCACAGCCCGTCATCAGGAGTGTCACAGGGTTCTATACTACGACCACTGATGTTTTGATTTTTATCAATGATCTACCATGCCGTCCAAGCTGCCCGACTCTTCTATACGCATAAGACTTAAAGATATGGAGGGCGATAAAGTGTCCGGAGGACTCAAATAGGCTGCAGGAAGATCTAAAGCTTCTGGAAGACTAGGCGGTGGCCAGTGGCATGACTTTCAACCTAAAAACCTGCAAAGTAGTGAAGTTTCGCACCTGTAGACTGCAGAATGCAAGTTACACTCTGTGCAATGAAAGCTTGTCCTGCACAACGTCGGAAAGCGACTTAGGTCTAGTTCTAACGGAGAAAATGGATACAAGCGTAAATTACACGGGGGATGTAGCGAGTAAATATGCGGTCGTACACTTTACAAATAGATAGTTAGGTGTACTCACTATTCAGCATTTTCTAACGTTGTACAAAATACACGTCAAACCACACCTTGAAGTGCATAATATTATTGCACCCACATTGCTTAGAAGAGACGCCAAACCCTTTGAAACAGTCCAAGGACGGCCAACCAAAGGAATAGTTGGTCTCCGAAATAAACTCTATGATGAAAGGCTGAAGAAATTGGGTCTATTCGCACTTAGCTACCGACGTCTCAGGGGGGATTTAATTACTGTCTACAAAATAACAAATGACCAGTGTCAATCACGTCTCAAAAACCGCTAACGCCCACCTGTCAATGTAGTTGAAGATTGAACGATCGATTCTTGATTGTTTGCTCGAAACCAACTTCCCCAATTTTCGCGGAGGCATCAATACGACAGTCATCGTCTCATCGGTCGCTGTTCAGAAAGAAGAGTGAAACATCGTCAGAAGTAACAATGATTTATTATTGTAATATTAGTTTTCAGACCTTAGTTTGCTTAGTTCGCTTATTCCTTTTATATGTTGGTGTAACAATACAGAAATATCAAACGGCAGATCGGTGTTTTGGTTTTTTCGTCCGTTATAACTAAGCGTTTTTTTTTTTTTTTTTTTTTTTTTGGGCCCGAACGTAGCGAAAGCTGGGTATTAACGGTTTATGAGACGTGATTGACAGTTTCTGACGATAGAAACAGATCTGGCGGATTCAAACAGTTGGTGAAAGTTTGGATAATCGCCGTTCATTTTTCCTGGTGCCGGTCAAGTCCTCTTTGAACAAGCAATATCTGGAACGTTTTTGGAATTGGGTCAATTTCAACAATGCCTGGGTCAAAGATGGGACAGAGTGTCTTGGATGCAAACAGGAAAGTAAGTCATGGTGACTTGTCTGTTACTTGTAACGATGTGTCTGATGTTAAGCGTGACATGGTTGATGTTACTGTTTCGCCGTCCAGCGATAATAGGAACATCAAACTCCCTAAATTTGAACCACGGTGTTTTGATGGAAACCCGACCGATTATTTACAATTTGTAAAGGAGTTTGTTATCATGTTGAGTGGTTTTTATTAAATGATGAATTGAAGTTAATGTATTTGATGAGATATTGCACTGGAGATGCTGCAAGAGCTATACAGTGCTGTAAGTTTATGAAGCCAAAAGAGGGCTACTACGAGGCTATGAGCATATTACGTCAAAGGTTTGGAAGACCTTCGATGATTGTAGGGAAATTATTCGAGGCGGTTAAGGGTAATGGTGGTCAATTACAGGATGACTCCCAGGCACTCACTGAGTTTTTAGATAATTTGGTAATTTACAAGAATGGAATGATTTCGATGAATCGCACGAGTGACCTCAACTCGAGTTTTATACTAGAAGTAATAGCAAGACGTCTACCTACTCGACTGCAAAGGAAGTGGGTGAAGATAAGCTCCCGTATGGAGGATGAGGGTATCGAGCCAAAGTTTGATGATATCCTTAAACTGGTAAAAGATAGCGTCAATCAATCTATGAGCAAGTTTTCCAGTCTATTAGATCTCACCCCTAGAATAGAGCAGTCTGAGGGTAAAACGCACTCATTGATGACGAATAGGCCTCAGAGAGGTGGATATCGAGAAGGCTCCATGATGTCTAGTAATGCATATAAACTTAATGAGTGCAACAGGTTTCGTAGTACATGCTCAACAGATAAGTTGCAAGATGCAAGACAAACACGGTTTTGTTTCACATGTTTGCAGGAAGTGCACAGAGAAGTGAACTGTGAACCAGTGAGCAAGTTCAGTGATAAGCTAAATGTAAACTCCAGGCCTGACTCCGAATTGTGTGACGATAACGGTGCGGTCAACAAGTCTGTAGTTGCAACGGGTAAGCAATTGTTGAATAGAGTGTCACAGAAGAGAGTTACTGCTTCAGAGTGGAGTTCTGACTCCACAAGTTTACAAGGCATTACTAGTCAGAGTGAAGATATAAAACCTTTAATGATTTGTGGGGAGGAACCAAAATTGTCCACTTCTGTTACTGAAGAGTTTGAAGATGATGAAATTGACGGTAAAGTGAATATTCGTGTCGATGATCATGATAGTGCAGATTTGTCTTTGGTTGATCATGATGAGATGAGGGGAATGCCTACTACTGCTGAGTTGAATAAAGGTTCTGTAAAACTTGAACGTGAAGTAGAAATAAATGCAGGTGCAGTTGCAGAAGGCATGCATACTTGTCAAATCGTCAGTGTGATTGATCAGCGTGTAGCCCACCTATCATCAGATGCTAGTGCTAAACCTGAGCTGATAGTAAAAGACGGCAGTGGTGGTGGTCTTGCAGGTAGACAAATTTCTGAAAGCCGAACCACAACAGCTTTTCATCCACCGCTAGCTTCATCAACTGGTATCAATCAGTCGTCGTTGGTGATGTCATCCACGATGAAACAGACGCCCATCAACTCAAGTATCTTGTGCAATGACTATGATAGTATTGGTGCGTTTGAAAAGACGAAAGATATTGCTCAGTTTAGTGAGGATAAGCCAAGTGTAAACGAGAGAGTAATTGTTAAATTGACTTGCATGAATAAAGGCATTTCTAGTTTCAAGTTACTATTTGAATGCTATTATCTTTGGTGTATATTACTCTGTGCCTACGGTTGGTTGACCAGATAGGTCGTGTGATTGTTCGTCATCTACATTCTACGATACAATGACATGAGCGTGTTACCGTTCAGATTTGAGGATTTAGCTCATAGAAGGAAGTCAGCAAATGAACTCTGCGACGATTTTCCAACCTAGAGCGTCAACCTGAGAAGGGTTGTAGGCGTACTGCTGTAAGTCCTACAATTCTTCAAAGGGTAGCGCATCAATGAGCAGTCCAATGTGCTTGGTGTGTGATTTTGTACATATGTTCATATTGTATATACTGAATTGATATCATCTGTCATCTAGCTGTTGGTAATTCTGTTTGTGTCCGGACGACTTCCACTTGGATCATCAACCTGAGAAGGAATGTAGGCGTACTGCTGTAAGTCCTACAGTTCTTCAAGGGTAGTTTGTCATGCCGGAATCCACAACATTTGATGTAGTGATTGTACATATGTTTGTGTTAAATAGTTGTGTGAGTTCTTATTGATGTAATTGTTGGTTAATCTTGTTTGTGTCCGGACATTCCACAACTTACAATCGTCAACGTGAGAAGGGTTGCAAGTGTACTGGTGTTAGTCCTGTGATTGTTCAAAGGAATTCCATTGAGACACGATCTGCGAATTTGTTTGTACTGTTTGTGTATACGTGTGGTGTGTCCTATCAATTGGTGTTTTTGGATCCATTGTGTTTACTTGTTGTTTTCGTACCTCGTTGTTATTACGTAGTTTTGTTAAAATCTTCGTCGTGATTACTTCTGAAGTTGTGTCCACTCTTCTACATCCATGAATGAATTGATTGATGTTAAGGACAGCAGATGGGTCGCATAGGCCGGGGAGGCTATTTCTGAGAATGAAATGCATACGGAGATAATGATTAGCTGTGGCCCCACACGCCGGGGAGAGAGAGTGTAGACGGCTGAGGCTTGCATACGTCATCGTTACTAGAACTGAGGAAGAATGAGTGACAAGCGATTTCAGTGGTAATTGGTAATGAGTAGATAAGAGGATGTGCGTAGAGTATCGTGAGGTGCTGCCATGGTCACTTTGCATTCTGCAAGAGTCATTCTAGTAAGTGGCGATTGTGTTGCAAGATGTCAAGAGGAGGTCTCTGTCTGGAGGCGCAGGTCGTCATTGATGTGTGAGATTGTGCTGTGGGTATGCTTGTGGTGTGTTGGCTTTTCTGTTTGTTTTCCATTTCAGCTCTGTCCGTGTGACCCAGGTTCTCGCGATGTCATCCAAGTCATTGTGTATTGGTCGTGATGGAAAAAAGGATGGATTGCTTTTTTGCCGGGGAGTGTCAATGTAGTTGAAGATTGAACGATCAATTCTTGATTGTTTGCTCAAAACCAACTTCCCCAATTTTCGCGGAGGCATCAATACGACAGTCATCGTCTCATCGGTCGCTGTTCAGAAAGAAGAGTGAAACATCTTCAGAAACCTTAGTTCGCTTATTCCTTTTATATGTTGGTGTAACAATAAACAAATCTAAAGCGACAGATCAGTGTTTTGGTTTTTTCGTCCGTTATAACTAAGCGTTTCTGAGAAATCTTCGAAGAACAGCGTGGGCCCGAGCGTAGCGAAAGCTGGGCATTAACGGTTTATGAGACGTGATTGACACCCATCTATTGCTACGCGTGGCCTCTCCCTGTCCCTCGAAGACTTTGAGAAACGGTTAGTACTATCGGACGCGAAAACCAAAACAGAGATTGGCGACTCGAGAATTCTTTATTCTAACACACACATGTAAGCAGCATAATAAACTAAGGTTTCTGACGGTTTTCTGCTGACTTCTTTCTGAACAGCGACCGATGAGACGATGACTGGCTGATTGATGCCTCCGCGAAAATTGGGGAAGTTGGTTTTGAGCAAACAATCAAGAATTGATCGTTCAATCTTCAACTACATTGACACTCCCCGGCAAAAAAGCAATCCATCCTTTTTTCCATCACGACCAATACACAATGACTTGGATGACATCGCGAGAACCTGGGTCACACGGACAGAGCTGAAATGGAAAACAAACAGAAAAGCCAACACACCACAAGCATACCCACAGCACAATCTCACACATCAATGACGACCTGCGCCTCCAGACAGAGACCTCCTCTTGACATCTTGCAACACAATCGCCACTTACTAGAATGACTCTTGCAGAATGCAAAGTGACCATGGCAGCACCTCACGATACTCTACGCACATCCTCTTATCTACTCATTACCAATTACCACTGAAATCGCTTGTCACTCATTCTTCCTCAGTTCTAGTAACGATGACGTATGCAAGCCTCAGCCGTCTACACTCTCTCTCCCCGGCGTGTGGGGCCACAGCTAATCATTATCTCCGTATGCATTTCATTCTCAGAAATAGCCTCCCCGGCCTATGCGACCCATCTGCTGTCCTTAACATCAATCAATTCATTCATGGATGTAGAGAGTGGACACAACTTCAGAAGTAATCACGACGAAGATTTTAACAAAACTACGTAATAACAACGAGGTACGAAAACAACAAGTAAACACAATGGATCCAAAAACACCAATTGATAGGACACACCACACGTATACACAAACAGTACAAACAAATTCGCAGATCGTGTCTCAATGGAATTCCTTTGAACAATCACAGGACTAACACCAGTACACTTGCAACCCTTCTCACGTTGACGATTGTAAGTTGTGGAATGTCCGGACACAAACAAGATTAACCAACAATTACATCAATAAGAACTCACACAACTATTTAACACAAACATATGTACAATCACTACATCAAATGTTGTGGATTCCGGCATGACAAACTACCCTTGAAGAACTGTAGGACTTACAGCAGTACGCCTACATTCCTTCTCAGGTTGATGATCCAAGTGGAAGTCGTCCGGACACAAACAGAATTACCAACAGCTAGATGACAGATGATATCAATTCAGTATATACAATATGAACATATGTACAAAATCACACACCAAGCACATTGGACTGCTCATTGATGCGCTACCCTTTGAAGAATTGTAGGACTTACAGCAGTACGCCTACAACCCTTCTCAGGTTGACGCTCTAGGTTGGAAAATCGTCGCAGAGTTCATTTGCTGACTTCCTTCTATGAGCTAAATCCTCAAATCTGAACGGTAACACGCTCATGTCATTGTATCGTAGAATGTAGATGACGAACAATCACACGACCTATCTGGTCAACCAACCGTAGGCACAGAGTAATATACACCAAAGATAATAGCATTCAAATAGTAACTTGAAACTAGAAATGCCTTTATTCATGCAAGTCAATTTAACAATTACTCTCTCGTTTACACTTGGCTTATCCTCACTAAACTGAGCAATATCTTTCGTCTTTTCAAACGCACCAATACTATCATAGTCATTGCACAAGATACTTGAGTTGATGGGCGTCTGTTTCATCGTGGATGACATCACCAACGACGACTGATTGATACCAGTTGATGAAGTTAGCGGTGGATGAAAAGCTGTTGTGGTTCGGCTTTCAGAAATTTGTCTACCTGCCAGACCACCACCACTGCCGTCTTTTACTATCAGCTCAGGTTTAGCACTAGCATCTGATGATAGGTGGGCTACACGCTGATCAATCACACTGACGATTTGACAAGTATGCATGCCTTCTGCAACTGCACCTGCATTTATTTCTACTTCACGTTCAAGTTTTACAGAACCTTTATTCAACTCAGCAGTAGTAGGCATTCCCCTCATCTCATCATGATCAACCAAAGACAAATCTGCACTATCATGATCATCGACACGAATATTCACTTTACCGTCAATTTCATCATCTTCAAACTCTTCAGTAACAGAAGTGGACAATTTTGGTTCCTCCCCACAAATCATTAAAGGTTTTATATCTTCACTCTGACTAGTAATGCCTTGTAAACTTGTGGAGTCAGAACTCCACTCTGAAGCAGTAACTCTCTTCTGTGACACTCTATTCAACAATTGCTTACCCGTTGCAACTACAGACTTGTTGACCGCACCGTTATCGTCACACAATTCGGAGTCAGGCCTGGAGTTTACATTTAGCTTATCACTGAACTTGCTCACTGGTTCACAGTTCACCTTTTTATTCCCAATATTTAAACAACTGAAACTCAGCCGCTTCTTCTTTGCCATTTTTAACCTTTCTACGTGTGACATAGTGATAAAACGATTACAATCACTAAACTGGTGCATGTTATGGCAAACAATACACTCATTCTTTTATCGTTGTGTCTTGAGACTTCACCACAAATGCTTTCCTTATATTCACTGTTTCCTTAGATTCTACCTTAGAATGCAAAATGCTGGCGAATTCGCCCATCGCCTGGTTGACACTGTCCTTCACCAGTCTAAGAATATCATCAAACCTTGGCTCGATACCCTCCTCCTTTATACGAGAGCTTATTTTTACCCACTTCCTTTGCAGCCGAGTAGGTAGGCGTCTTGCAATTACCTCTAGGACTGAGCTCGAGTTGATGTCACTCATGCAATTCATAGAAATCAAGGTATTCTCATAAGTCATAAGATTATCTAAAAACTCAGTGAGTGCCTTGGAGTCATCTCGAAGTTGACTGCCATTACCTTTGACAGCTTTGTATACGTTCCTTACAATCATCGAAGGTCTTCCGAACCTTTGACGTAGTATGCTCATAGCCTCGTAGTAGCCCTCTTTCGGCTTTATAAACTTACAGCACTGTATAGCTCTTGAAGCGACTCCAGTGCAATATCTCATCAAATACATTAACTTCAATTCATCACTTAATAGAAAACTACTCAGCATGATCACACACTCCCTTACAAACTGTAAATAATCAGACGGGTTTCCATCGAAACACCGTGGTTCAAATTTAGGGAGTTTGATGTTCCTATTATCCCTGGACGGCGAAACAGTAACATCAACCATGTCATGCTTAACATCAGACACATCGTTACAAGTAACAGACAAGTCACCATGACTTACTTTCCTGTTTGCATCCAAGACACTCTGTCCCATCTTTGACCCAGGCATTGTTGAAATTGACCCAATTCCAAAAACGTTCCAGATATTGCTTGTTCAAAGAGGACTTGACCGGCACCAGGAAAAATGAACGGCGATTATCCAAACTTTCACCAACTGTTTGAATCCGCCAGATCTGTTTCTATCGTCAGAAACTGTCAATCACGTCTCATAAACCGTTAATACCCAGCTTTCGCTACGTTCGGGCCCACGCTGTTCTTCGAAGATTTCTCAGAAACGCTTAGTTATAACGGACGCATAAACCAAAACATCAATTGGCGACTCGAGGATTCTTTATTGTAACACCAACATATAAACACTGTTACAACTAAGGTCTGTGAACAAATGTTACAATAATAAATCACAATATTACTTCTGACGGTTTTCTGCTGACTTCTTTCTGAACAGCGACCGATGAGACGATGACTGGCTGATTGATGCCTCCGCGAAAATTGGGGAAGTTGGTTTTGAGCAAACAACCATGAATTGATCGTTCAATCTTCAACTGCATTTCCACACTCACTAAGTTTATATGGATTAATAGACACCATAGAGCTTTCTCGATATCCTCCCCTCTGAGACCGCTTCGTCATAGATGATTGCGTTTCGCTTTCAGACTTCTCTATTCTGGGGGTGGGAAGCATCATACCTGCACACTTGCTCATAACTTGATTCACACTATCTTTTACCAGTTTCAGAATATCATCAAGCTTTGGCTCAACACGTTCATCCTCCATACGAGAGCTTATGTTCACCCACTTCCTTTGCAGTCGACTAGGTAGGTATCTCGCTTTTACCTCTAGGACGGTACTTAAGTTCAGATCACTCATGCAATTCATCGAAACCGATGCATTCTTGAAAGTCATCAGATTATTCAAAAACTCAGATATTCTCTTAGAGTCATCTTGTTCGATTGAGCATTAACATGAAATAAGTAATTTCTTCGTATGATTTTGTCGGCAATTTTATTGTAAATTGTCAGCCAACTCTCAGAAACTGTCAGTGTCCAGCTCTTACTACGCTGGACGTCACGCTGTCTCTCGAAGACTTTCAGAAACAATTTGTAATAACCAACGCGAAAAAATCCGAACACAGGTAGGCGACTCGAGAATCCCTTATTCTTACGCCAATATGCAACCAACAATAAGGTTATTACACACATGGTCTAAGAATAAATGCTATAACAATAAATCGCGATATTACTTCCGGTAGTTTTTTATCTTCCACTGAACAGCGACAGATGAGACGATGACTGATGAATAGATTACTCCCGCAAAATTTGTGGAGGAGTTGGGTTTGAGCAAACAACCACGAATTGATCGTTCAATCTTCAACTACACTGACAATAGCCGTTTTCGGAATATCACATGATGGCATCGGGATTTGGTTATACGCTTTAACCAAGTGGATTTTAGAGAATAGAACTGCGCGAGATAATGTTGCCGTCAAGTCGTGTATACGAGGCAATGGGTACAATCAGGGGTTGTTTTGGTGTTCACTCGCCAGAAATCACGTGTGGGTCGCCAATCGTTGCTATCCCTTTTTGGTACCATATGCAGTGAAGATGCCCATGGGCTATCGACGGCCGAGTGATGCCAAGGGTGAGCATATGGTCGAACTCATTCGTAGCGATTCTCGACTTGCCAGGAGCAAGTTGTAGTACTTTAGATGTCATAGGGCGTCCTGAGGTTATGATGGCACGCATAACACTGCTGGTTATGCACGGTAGATCGTTAGACGGGTAATTGAGTTCCGGATATTTATCAACAATCGGTTGGAGAGTTGGATCAAGGATTGCCTTCATCTTTACGAGTGACAAGCTTGGATCTACGTACGTGATGAATTTGATAGACAGTCTAGTAGTAACGTCTATCAGTCGATTTCGGCGGACGCCTACGAGTAGATCGTGATGGCTATGTATCTCTGTGCGAATGAATGTCATTGTGACGTCAGCGAGGGGGAGGAAATCCACTGAATGGGTTTGTGTAAACCTGCGTTCAGATTGACATTTTGACTACCAAAGGTTGCAATTGGTTTTCCATTTGCAGCTTGTAGGTTGAAGGTAGGTTTCTTCTGTCGATCTACCGCTGTAGCAGGTAGGAAGCTGACTTCGGCGCCTGTGTCGACTAAGTATCGGGTCTGGCTCACCACACCGTGAATGTATAGTAGACGGCCACAGCCACCGGAGGCGGTTGCCACCAACGCGTGCTGGCGGGATAGTTTCCTACAGTCTTTGAGTCATTGCCGAAGTTACAGGGTTTTCGGCAACATTTCGCTTCCTGGCCGTAGGTATTGTGATACCGACACCGATCAGGGTTCTCAAGTGAACGTGACTTGAATTTACATCGACCACGTGAGTTTCGCAGTTGAGGGGACTTCGGACGACGGTAGAAGGAATTGCTAGGTGTGTTTTACCTAATCAGCTTCTGGATGGAGTCGCATAACTATATAACTGCAGTATCCTTAATCGAAGTCTGTTCGGCGACTGAGCGTATTTTGGTAACTAGCCGTTTAGTTATTTCTAGAATTATCCGCAGAAACAACTAAGTCATCTAAAATAATACCCTAAAACGTCACTGGCACAGCCTGTATTGAATGTGAAAGTTTGGATAGGAAAAGTTCTCTGAAATGTTCTTCATCAAACTGACGTTGGCCAACGACTTCTATCATTCTTGATAGCATGCTCACGGCTGACTGATCACCTAACTACACGATGCGAAATAATTCGTCCAGAAGCTGTCGATCAGTGAGAACGTTTCTCCTGAGGAGGGATGCTTTAGGCAACTCATACGAATAACTTTCCTCTGAGCCCGATGTCTGCACAGTTATGCACTTGCCGAATTCCCGCGGTAGGGCGTGAACAATTGCAGGGAACTGTGAACATTGATCGGTTATCCCATGCTCACAAAAATCAGACTCAGCTTTCTGAGACCATGATTCAGCATTATCTGGCCAAAGTGGTACGAGCTGAATGGTTTTGGCAGTCGAGCGAATACGAATGACCTTAGGACTATGACCAATCATGACGAAATAGATACAGTTGGAAAGGTTTAAGAACAATTACAAAATGGAACGAACTCACCAGATTTGTCTTTGTATTTAGTCTGTGTGTGTAGGACTCTCGCCGACCATGCACATGGTCCAGGGTTCGAGCCCGCACCGACGCACACCTGATATCTATGGTCGGCCTGCAAAATTTGGGCTACCGATATCCATGCTGAAAATTCCATACTTGTACCGAAAATACAGTGTGGAATCAAGCTGTAAAAATCAAAAAAAAATCAAAAAGATAAAGTTCGCGGTAGGGCTTACAAGTTTAGAGGCTGACGGTATTGACGTTTACGGATGGTACGAAGTGTTCAAACGCAAGATCTAGTACCCACAACTTCTATAGTATTCGTTCGGCGTAGGTCGAGGGCAAAGCAAAACACGATAGTTGATCGTCCAAATTGCGCGATATATTTCGGGACCGAATCGGAGTGCCGGATGATTGCTTAGCTAGCTAGGAATCGTGCACGAACGTGACACGTCGAAGTACCGAATGGCGTGGATGTTTGACCCGAAGCCCTCAGCTAAACAAGTCGACTTAAATAGCGAGGGTTAGTATCCAGTGTTCAGTGATGAGTGCTATGGTCAATAATTTTTGGGAATTATTTGCCGCTGCACACTACACTATCTTGGAAATGATCATCAAGGAAAAGGTATAACAGATCACTGTGTGAAGTGGTGAGCTTAATTAGTGAGTATCTTCATGTAAACAAATCTATCAAATAATAATACTGGCAGGTTGTGTTAAGTAATGACCAGGAATTATTTACCAATGTAAACAGTTTGTGGCCACGAGACCTCATCAAAAATGCAGAACAAGCAGTACTCCTTCATAAGAAAAGCTTTGAATCACTTCACCTTACAATGAGACAGCAAAGACAGAATTTAAACTTTTCATCAATTTCAAGGTTCAGTACTAAGTAGCACATTTGTTTAAATGATGCAAATCTATTTAATATGTCTTCGCTGTTGAAAAGGTTGTCTTCTACTTTATTTCCTTGACCTAAATGGTCTATGGCCTTTAAAAAGGTAAGTTGGACGTATTTTTAGGAATGATTTGTTGTCATAATACGTTGAAGAATTTCGAGCGGTATGAAAACTACCCCTTGTGAAAGCATATCATCTAGACAGCAAAATCAACTACTGGGCTCTAATATTTTTGTTAGGACAAGAATTATCATCACGTTGTTATTGATTCCAAACTTTGAAATATGTTATTAATAAGTATTAGTGGTTGTCCTGAAAGTTATGTAGGAATAACTGAAATCAAATAGTTTTCTGTAATACGTATGGGGATGTACATCCCCAGGTGTACGATAATGCTGAAATAAAGATGGCAAATTTCGAATTAAAGCTTTTGTCTGTAGCGAGTGATTTCTGAAATGACTCTTAAATAGTTGGATGTTCCTCGCAAAATAAAACTTTTGTTTGTTAGCATGGTTGACACTAACTCACCGTTCTCCGCCTGTTTCCGGGCATTAACAGCAGATGTTCAGATTGACCATTAGTCACCCAGTTTTCTAGTTTTCTTGTGCTAAACCACGAGTGGAGTAATCCAGCTGTGTTACAGTTTTTACTCCAAAGACTGGACTACCTCATGGTTCTAGAGTTGACGATATGGTTTTGTAGAGACCTTCGCATTGCTATTGAACAGCAGCTTCACTAGTTGAGTTTGCTTTCTTTGTATATTAGGAAATCACCTGGTAATGTTTATTCAGTTGCATTTGACTTTGTTTAACCTGTAGTTTATTCTTTTCTGTTGCGAAATTTGATGAACAGTATTTTCCCTATCATTACTGACCATAAATCTCAGTGCTGCTCGTTGGTCAGAGCTCTGAACTGTGGTGAAGATATTCTAGACTGAGAGATAAATGTAGCTGGTAAGAAACTTCAGGTTCATATGGGTAAATGTGGGATCTTGGTGTAGGGGAACGAACGTTCTAGTGACTTTCTGACACGTGATTAGGATAAAATATAGAAGCATCGTCCTTAAAAGGGCAAGAATATTAAACAGGTTAATATCATTATACTATTATTGTTATGAATCTAACTCTTATTTGGTCCAGATATGTGGAGTTAATGGGACTAGTCATTTGAAGGCTGTTGGTGCATTCATTTTCTTTGAACATCTACTTAAATTTATCCTCAAGTAAATTTGTGCAAATTTCTGCATACATTGGACTTTTATATTTGCATGGTTGTGACGCCAAACCTAGATGTATGGTAGATGGAAACGGCATCGGCGATAGGTAACACCAGACAGCTATTTAGGCTTATCAGGGAAACAGGTGGTAAAAGGCAAATGATAAGTGAAACAATCTCTGAGAAAAATGGCACCACAATTAGCTCTCAGGATAAACGACTGGAACGTTGGAAAGAACTCTTTGAGGGGCAATGTGATTGGCCTACAGCCAAGCACAACTTACCCAGCATCCAACACCTCCCTGAATGGGATATAGATATAGGTCAGCCGTCCTTAACTGAAGTTGCTAATGCTGTCACTAGTCTGAAACGAGGCAAAGTTGCGGGACCCGATGGAATGACTCCAAAGGTGCTTAAGGATGGCGGAGAAAGTTTGTTGTCTGCGTTAACTGAGGTACTAGGCAGCGTCTGAGAATCAGAGGAAGTCCCGTTGGATTGGTGTAAGTCATTGGTTATCCCGCTATAGAAAAAGGGAGACAAGTCTTCCTGTGACAATCACATGGGTATTAGCTTGACCAATATGGTACCTAAAGTTCTAGGCTCAATAATCGTGCGTAAACTGAGCGGTCCACGGGAGGCACAAACACGAGAGAACCATGCAGTCTTTATACCAGGAAGAGGGTGTATTGATCATGTCTTCATCCCTCGACAGATTCTGAAACTGGCATACTTACCGGCGTCCAACAGTCGTCATTACTTCTTGACCTGAAAGCGGCATTCCATTCTGTTGACTGAGAGGTACTCTGACGGTGTTCGGTTGTGAAGGGAATACCGAGAAAATACATCTCACTGATCAAGGCACTCTACTCAAACTCACGCAGTCAGCCAGGTGAGGGCATACGGCGAGTTGTCATCTGAAGTTGTGACGACTAATGGTGTTCGTCAGGGATGCCCACTATCCCCATTTCTATTCAATTTCATCATAGATGTACTACTAGTGGACTTAATCCTAACTGACTTCAGAGACTCAGGGATTGACTTGTTACCATCAGGGAATAATCTCGTTGACTTAGAATATGCAGACTATATAGTCCTTCTAGGCGAGCTGCAATCTACGAATGTTTGGCATGCGATTCGCTCCCGTCAAACGCAAGATGATATTACAGGACTGGACTACACTGACTCTTAGTTTAGAAACAGGGAGTGCAGTGGCAGGGCAGGTTGACCGCTTCACTTATTTGGGAGGTTGCATCAGCCAGTGCTAACGGGTTGATCGCTGACGAAATCTCAGCACGGATACAGAAGGCTCGTTTCGCAAATACCAGTTTACGCCGTCTCCGGCGTAGACCAGATATCCGGCTATCGACCAAAGGGCGGATGTACTGCTCAGCAGTCCGCTCCGTCCTCCTTTATGGCTGTGAGACCTGGCCATTGAGAGTGGAAGACATGAAAAGATTAGCTGTCTTTGATCATAGGTGCCTGCGTTCTATCTCTCGTGTGAAGTGGTGTAATAATGTTAACAATATTGAAGTTAGGTGTTGAGTGCTAGGTAAGGAGAGGAAATCAATCGACAAAGTTGTGAAATTACACCGACTGAAATGGTTAGGATATGTGCCTAGTCATCCATCGCCTTCCTCGACGGGCAGTGTTAGCTGACACAGGGTCAGGCTGGAAAAGAGCTAGCGGCGGTTAAACCAAAACATGGCACCAGTCAATGAAATCCACAACAGTTAGTTTAAGCTAGCCACGTAGGAAGGTGTAGACTTCGTGATTGGGGTCCTCGGAACGGTGAAAAACCAATGGTTGGAAACATTTGGTGGTATTGCTCAAAATCGTTTTCAATGCATAGCTCAGATGCATCCAGTCCTTGTGACTTATGATTTCCAATGAAACCATATTGTTCTTCGTTATTACTATGCCTTTATCTCACACCTCTGTTATGCATTTCTTCTACTTTCTTCTCTTGCTCTGTGTGCTACATGGAGTGTGGCGACTTGGACTACCTCACATCGGTGCGAAGTTCTATGTCGAAAACAGACAGACAGATAAACGGGTCTGTCTGTCTGTTTTCGACATAGAACTTTGCACAAATGTGCGGAAGTTCAAGTCGCCACATTCCGTGTAGCACGCGAAGCAAGAGAAGAAAGTACAAGAAAAGCATAATAGAAACAGTGAGCAGAGGTGTGAGACAAAGGAGTAATAAAGAAATACAAAACAGTTTCATTGAAGATCATAAGTCACAGGGAGTGGATGCATCTGCGCCACTGAGAACGATTTTGAGCCATGTCACCAATTGTTTCCAACCATAGATTTTTACCGTCCCGAGGACCCCAGCCTGGAAGTCTACACCTTCCTACGTGGCTTAGACCAACTGTTGTGGATTTCATTGACTGATGCCAAGTTTTTGTTTGACCGCCGCTAGCTTTTTTCCAGCCTGACCCTATATCCGCTAACATAGCTCGTCGAGGGAGGCGATGGCTTGGCATACGTAACACATGTCCTAACCATCTCAGTCTTTGTAGCTTCACGACTTCGTCGATTGATTTCCCCTGTTTACCTAGAACTCTACGCCTAACCTCCATGTTGCTCACCTTATTATGCCACTTTACACGGGAAATAGAACGCAGGCACCTATGATCAAAGACAGCTAGTCTTTTCATGTCTTCCACTCTCAGTGGCCAGGTCTCACAACCATAAAGGAGGACGGAGCGGACTGATGAGCAGTACACCCGCCCTTTGGTCGATAGTCGAACATCTCGTCTACGCCAGAGTCGGCGTAAACTAACAAATGCGAAACGAGCCCCTTGTATTCGTGCTGAGATTTCGTCAGAGATCAGCCCGTTGGGGCTGATGGTACTTCCCAAATAAGTGAAGCGGTCAACGTGCTCTACCACTTCACTTCCTATTTTTAAACTAGGCGTCGATGTAGTCCAGTCCTGTAACATCATCTTGCATTTGGCGGGAGCGAATCGCATGCCAAACATTCGTAGATTGCGGCTCAAGGTGTTTAGAAGACTCTGCATTTCGTCAGCGTCTTCGCCTAGAAGGACTATATCGTCTGCATATTCCAAGTCAACGAGATTATTCCCCGGTAGCAAGTCAATCCCTGAGTCGCTGAAGTCACCTAGGGTTAAGTCCATTAACACATCTATGATGAAGTTGAATAGAAAAGGAGATAATGGGCATCCTTGACGGACACCACTGGTCGTCATCAGTTCAGATGACAGCTCGCCGTAAGCCCTCACCTGGCTGTATGAGTACGAGTAGAGTGCCTTAATCAGTGCAATATATTTTCTCGGAATTCCCTTTACAGCCAAGCATCTCCAGAGAACTTCCCGATCGACAGAGTCGAATGCTGCCTTTAGGTCAAGAAATATAATGACTGTTGGACGCCGGTAGGAATGCCTATGTTCTAGAATCTGTCGGAGGGTGAAGATATGATCAATACACCCTCTTCCTGGTCTAAAGCCTGCCTGGCTCTCTCGTGTTTGTGCTTCCCGAGCACCACTCAGTCTACGCATGATTATTGAGCCTAAGACTTTAGATACTATATTAGTCAAGCTAATCCCTCTGTGATTATCACAGGAAGACTTGTCTCCCTTCTTGTATATGGGGATAATCAGTGACTTACACCAACCCGATGGGACTTCTTCTGATTCCCAGACGCTGCCTAGTACCTCAGTTAATCCGGACAGTAAGCTGTCTCCACCGTACTTAAATACCTCTGGAGTCATTCCATCAGGTCCCGCTGCTTTGCCTAGTTTCAGATTGGTGACAGCTTTAGTAACCTCAGTTAGTGACGGAGGACCTGTGTTTATATCCCATTCAGGGAGGTGTTGGATGCTCGGAAGGTTGAGCGTGGCTGTGGGCAAATTAAACTGCTCCTCATAATGCTCTTTCCAACGATCCAGTCGTCTATCCTGGGAGCTAATTATAGTGCCATTTTTTTCCGAGATTGTCTCACTGATGATTTGTCTTCTCCCACCCGTTTCCCTGATGAGTCCAAAGAGTTGCCTGGTGTTGCCTATCCTCAAAGCTTTCTCCATCTCTTTGGCTTTTGTCGCCCACCACTGTTCACGGTCCTTGCGGAGACTTTTCGTAAGTTTCCTCTTGTGCAGCTTTCGCTCCTCATTGAATTCGGAGCTCGCCGGAATAAGTCTTCTAGCATCTATCAGTTCGGATGAGGCGGTGGAGATCCAGTGGTTTTTACTCACCTTTGGGTTTACCTTATTCACAGCTTTTACAGCTGTATCTATGGCTGCCTGGATATTTTTCCAAGCTTCTTCAGGGTGAGCACAGCTGTCGAACACAGATATGTGTTTAGCTAGTTCTTCCTGAAATACGGATTTAGTTTCCTGATCGAGCTGGGGACGTGATGGTTTTACCGCCAGCTGTTTCCTACGTCCGTTCAGTCGTAAGCACACCCGAGCGCGGACCAGTGCATGGTCGGTATCTACGCACGTGTTCCAGAAGGAGCGACAATCTCCTACCGACCCACGCCAACGATAGCTTATTGCTATGTGGTCTATTTGTGTCCAGCGTTGGTTTGATGAAGGGGGTCTCCAAGTCAAACAGTGTCTCTCCTTGTGTTTAAAGTTAGTGCTTACAAGAAACAAATGATTATCAGAGCAGAACTGTAGGAGACGGTCACCGTTGTCGGTTCGCTGGCACGGAGCTCCATAGGTGCCACCGACATCCTTCTCAGATTGACACAATTTCCCTACTTGAGCGTTAAAGTCACCAGCTAGAACGACTATGTCTGAGCGTTTAGCCTTTCCACCAAACTAGACAGCTTTTGGTAGAACTCATCCTTCGTTTCATCTGAACTGCAGTCAGTGGGGGCGTAGGCGGAGATTACGAAAAGGCATCGGCGAGTAGTGCAGTCCTTCCTCCTTCTTACTGATCCGTTCAGGCGGACAGCACACATTCGGCTATCTACCGGGATCCAGTCAAGCAATGTCTTTTCTGCCCTAGTACTCAAAGCTATCCCTACGCCAGCTAATCCTCGTGAACTAGCTGTGGCATCTCCTGACACCCTCAAGGTGAATTTTGCAGATTCAACCTGTTGGCCAGGTGGGGTTAGGTGAATAACCACACTTGGGTCTTGTATGCGTGTTTCTGAAACACAGCATACATCAATGGCTCGTGATGCCAGGGTCTTGGCTAGTGATGCTTGTTGTCCTATTTGGCAAAGTGTCCTAACATTAAGAGCTCCTATATGAAATTGGTGGCGCGGCTTTAAGAGGCTGTCGGTGGTGGTTTTTTGGCTTCCATCGTTTTTAGTGGACGCAGAGTGGAGAGGAAGTGGAGAGCTATCAAGTCGAGGAGTTGCATCAGTGGAAGGAAGGCAAGATGATAGAGATGAAGATTTAGACAAAGATGAGTGAGTAATAGAGAGGTTTCGTGTGCATTTCGGATTGTGAGGGCGATTGTTACTTCCCGGCTGCCCACACCGTGGAAGTTGGTTGCGTGACCGCAGAGCCCAGGGGACAACTGCTTGAGGCCGGTCACACGCGGCCTGTTTTTGTTCGTTCTTTTTTTTTGGTGTGTCTCAGTAGCAGATTTATCACTCCCGCCCTGTGACACGGCAGCAGGAAGCGCGGTCGTTGTTAATCCGGGCCACGGCCGATCCGGCATGAAATTTTGTAATTTTGTATTGGACATGATGTTGGATTGGGTAGCTGCTTTTTGTTTAACCGCTATCCAAACAACCTGCCTGGCATGGTAGAACCTCAAGAGACATAAGTCTCAGCCAGTATAGCTTGAATAGATCATTGCGGTGTTCAAGCCCGACCACCACGTCAAGGTAGCAGCTTTCGGTCGGGGTGTGAATTGTGTGTGTTCACGGCGTGCACACGGAATGTGTGACAGTAAGGTTGCTGTATTCGGCATTTTTTTGCATAATACCCAACCGGTTTTTCAGTTATCCACTCATGTGCATTGCAGCTAATGCGTGAATGATTAGAATGGACGCATTATTTCCTCCAGCTACGACATTGTTATATTTCTGGTTTGATCGATTCCACGTTTGGTATGCTCATTAAATATACTAGATTCTGCCGTTAATTATTGTACTGGCATCACTCACCTGTAGGTGCGAATCTTGCTTCTCTTGACTTATAAGTGCTGGATGTTTATGTAAATTACATGTTGCTTATGAATTTGATTTTACTCTTCTAAGCGTTTCATAATGAAACTTTATTACACTGTTCAGACTTGTCTGTGTATTTACAAACCATGTCCCAGCTTTCTACCGCACTTCAGCTTGAAGTACTATGTCCGGGTAACCTATGGCTATCTGTCTCATCGAGGGCTGGTGTCTGGTTGTCCAAACTTCAGTAGATAGAGCGGGATGAAATCTTGTGATCTCCTTTTTAAAGAACATTCCAATAAGCTGCGGAGCTTTTCGTACCTAAGGTCACATTTTATCTCAACTTGACCGTGCTGTTTCACTTAATTTAGCAAAGCAAGCGCACATATTCAACGAAAACGTACACTGCGATTGGTCCTCTATATAATAAAAACTATTTTCGTAAACGAGCTTCCTCCGATGGAATAAATAATTATTTCTCAGATTAGTGGCACGTTTAGAAGACTTTGCTAAGTAACTGTACATTTTCATGTGTCATCTTGGGAATTGTATTCATAAGGTCGTACAACATCCGGTCTATTATTGTTGTATCGCTGAGGTTAATTGCTGTTTCCACTCATTAAGTGAAGGCATGTAATCGCGGGTGTTGTACATGTTCTTCGGTGTCTATCTGTTCGCTTTATCTCTGAACATTTAAAGAAGTACTCATGCTTTTTGATCCGATTTCAACTGACGGAGCTATATGTTGTGTTATGTAGTTGTTAAAATCGCTTGCGGATTTAAATTCTTAAAGATGATTGTCCTCAATAGAATCAGGTAAGGCAAAGGTGAAAAGACTGATTAACAGTGAGCATCACAATGTTATTAGTTATACAGAAGGAAAATTCAATGCTCTGCTTTTTATACTTGATGTTAATCATATACCACAGCTATTTTCGAATTAATTCATTGTTTTTCTGTTTTTCAAAAAGGGTTTAGTGGGATGAACGGCGATATCTCCCGCATCCCCATTCAGTCACTGAGTGCTGTAGTTAGTTTAACGGATATTATACCTGAATTACCTTTGCCCACTCCTTTACATTCTGGATCCAGTGCAGAAACTTTGTTATATGACCCTTCTCACAGTCTTCACTTTAGTCATGCTGAACTTGTGGGTTACCTTAGTGAAGCCCTTGGGAATGTTTGCACAAATAATATGTAAGTCATTTCAGAATCTTTTTGTATAATGTGACCAGTGATTTTAAGGAAGGATTCGCCAGTGATATAATCGATCCAAATCTATTGCCCGAACCTCTTGTTAGCTCTTTAAAAAAACTACCTGTTTTCGAACAAAAAAGGGGTTTTATGGACTATCTTCTCAGGAGTCATATCATCAAGTTAATACCGTTACTAATGCATATAAAGTACAGCCTAGTTCCTGGGTTCATCTCTAGACCAACCACTTTCTTCTGAGACTCATCTTTATCCTAACTGTAAGTTCATTGTCTCACTTAAATTATTTTTCATCCACACTATCGTAGCCCTTTCGTTTTTATTTTGTTTCATCTGATTGATAACTGTCCCACAAGTATGTGGATTTTAAGCATATGTTCTTAATATGAACCTATCTAAAGTACCAATTGGCACTGTCTAAAATCATCCCGAACTCAGTTCGGAAAATTTGTGGTAATTACTCTAGAAATTTGTTCGTTCATGTATGTACATACGGAGCACTGAATAACTGGCCTTAATGAATTTTTCTGACAATATGACCGATATGTGATCAACTCAATTCTTAGATTTAAAGTGGTTGTTGAATAAGTGACTGACTCGTCTTCGTATCTCATCACTTATAATTTAATTCAGTAATGTTTATCTTCATACTAACAGTGAACCTTAAAAGTGTAACAACATGGTGCAACCAATTCATATGTTAGTTGATCCAGATTTGACCTAATTTTCCCGCAAACATAATTTGGAACTAGACGGTTGAAAACCAATTATTTGTTGACAATTCTGCTAATTTTTTTATAATAGAGTGAAGAGGTTACGTGTGTTGTCGCATTCAAGTGCATTTAAGATCGCATAAACTTTGGCGATCAGATAGTGGAAAATTTCCGGATGGAATACAAGAAGCAAATGAGTACTTTCTGTCGCCCGTAATTCATCTTCATTTACACATTCCAGGTGATCAGAAGTCAGTCTTTTGTAAATTCGTGCACTGTGGGTACTAACTTGCAATAGTGCAAAAGAAACAATCATTACTGGTTTATTTTCTGGTTTTTCCTATGTATGCTGAATCGCTTAGTCATTTGGTTAGGTTTACCTGTTAGCAGTGTGTTTTGTTTGTGCTTCTGCATCGAGTTCAAACATTTACTGCCTACCAAACCAGCCTTCCGAAGTATTACAGTTCGTTGTCTCACTGAAGTAGGCTTTGGTCATATTTAAAAGGCGTTTTTCACTTAATCTCACAAAGGTGTCTTTATTTGCAGTAGTGTGGTGTGTGACTTACAAGTGTAAACACTGCGTATCTACGCAGTTTTTGAAACTGGAGTTTGATTATGATTAGTGACGAAACCGCAATACTTTTTTTCACATGACTGTACTTTATAACAATTACTTCAATCTCTACTAATTTTCTAGCTTCTACAAATGCTTCTCAGTAGAGATTAATGTGAACATTGTAATTACCATGTCCAATGTTTGTCCGGTTGTGCTTCGTTCTGCTTATAACTTCTAGTTCGTTCTGAATGAGTCTCCGATTTAGAGTAATATTTTTTTTATTTTTAGCATTTGAGGAACCAAGTGGATCTCCCAATAAAAAGAAAAAAAAGCGTAAGAAAAAGAAGCATAAACATTATGAAGATGGTGATACAAGTGGAGGTGAATCAAATGCTACTACTCCAGCGGCTTGTGGTGGCACCACTCCGAATAAATTTGATGACAATTGTTTGTCTCCTGCTTCAACGTACGGTGTTGTGAAAGTGAACGATGATACTAAAAAGCTTTCTTTAAAGATTTTTAAACGCCCCACAAACGATGGTTCCCAGTGCGTTTTTATGGTGGAACAAGTGGGTGGTGCTGAACCGGTTAAAAAGGAAAAGAAAAAGAAGCGAAATAAAGAAAAAGATCGTGACCATCGATTACATCACGAAATTTCCAAATCACCAGCAGAGAGGCATGTTCAACAGACAACACCATCATCTGTAGATATGACAGTCAAAGCACATAGCACTCCTACAACAAATAGTCCCACAAGCACTCCAGCAGCTGACGATGGTTGCAAAATATCAGAATCTACCCCTTCAACGTTTATTCACGATTGCCACTCCAAAGATTCTTCCCAGTTGGACTTGTCACTTATGACAAGTGATGGTTTGTTTGATAACTTGAATTCTATGAATAATTTGTATCAGCAACCCCAATCTCAGTCTACTTCCAGCCTTCCCAGTACTCCTGCTTCAATATCTGGGAATGGTAGGGCACTGACGTCTAGTGGTTGTGCTCCTTTCACATGTACGTACAGCATTTCGGAAACCACACAGGCTAGTGCATTCACCTGCAAGTCAAATATGTTCTATGAATTGTTACGAAATAACGATCCCACTATGGCACTCAAACATCTTGCAGACAATGTCCCTAATGATTTATTTATTCCGTCTAGTTCATCTGCTCCTAATGCTCTTGGTTCTGTGTGCAACATGATGGATTTTGCTTCTAACTTTTTGCAAAATGAAATGCTTTCCTCAAATTCTTCTTATAACCAGTTTCCACTTGGTATTAATTCTTTAGCTAATTGTGATAGCTCTACTGTTCCGCGGATCACTTTCCCTTCACAGCCATCTACCACTAATGCTTCTTCGTTTTTAGTCCAATCGAACTTGATCGACTCTAGTCAATCATCTACTGTTGTTGCTGCTGACTCCACTTTCGACGTATTGGGTGGTATATTAAATAATTCTTGCTATACACCTGTCACAGATGTCTGTCCTGCTACCTTCGCTGCCAATTTTGATATGCCTGGTTTGCCTCCAGATTCCAGTACTCATCATGTTCCCATGGGGATTGCAAGTTATCTTTCTGCTCCTACTCAAACTGTTACAAGTATTCAAAATCAAAATGATTCGCGAATCCAAAGTCGTGAATCTGTTCGTACGGATTCCACACCAACGACTACTAGTACTCCGCAGCCATGGTGGAAACGAAAAAGCAATTCTGTTTTAAGAAGACGTAAGTTATCAGTTATTAAAGTTTGTTTCTCAGGTAAATAGAGTGTGGCGACTTGAACTGCCTCACATCGGTGCAGAGTTCTATGTCGAAAACAGACAGACAGACAATTAAGTCATTAGTTCCAGTTTTTGTTTGATGAGAGGGGTTATTATTGACATATTTTTTAAACATCCCAGTCGTCACCTTATTTAACGCCAATTTCTTATCTGCTGTATGCCGTCGGTTTAGGAAAGCGTCGGAAAAATGAACTCGAAGATTTACAATCTTGGACTGTTAATTATCCAGTTAGTGGACCTGGTATGTCTAAATCTGTGGCTGAACGAACTAAAGGCCCTGATGAGCGAACCTGGGATGATGCCATTGGTTCTTATAGCCAGGTTCTTGGTGAACGTGCCAAAAAGCGGAAAAGAATGGTCAAACAAGGTGGAAATTTGGATCCAGACTATGTTTTTGAGCATGACAAGGATTATCCGAAGTAAGTTTGTTTGCCAGGTTTGTATTGCGTTTCGCAACTAATCTAGGATATTTGATGCATTGAGAGCATGTGAATTTGTTAAATCAGGGGAGATTTTTCTTGCAGGAGTTGCTTTAAGCAGTAAACCTTTGTGATTTCGTTGCACTAAACTAGATGCTATAGCACGAAGAAATGTTTTGCCGACAAATAAGTTGTAGCTAATACCACTTAAATTAATTTATCTTTGAAAAAGAGAAGGCTCAAAGATTTAGGTGTTTATCGGTTGGTTGCTGCATGTTTGGAATATTTTTCTTCGTGCATAATGTCTTTAATACGTATGTTTATTTACCAGCATAACAGAAATTAGTGCCATGTTCGTTAGTTGTTCTTTTATAATTCATCGGTAACAGAGATATTAAGGGGTTTTATGCTTATTATTATAATATAATGAAGATCTTCTAAGTTGATTTTTTTTATCTAGGAATAAGTTATGTGATTGTCAGAGGGAATTCTGCATACCTTTGATATAATTTCCACGATTTAATGTTTTGCTATTTTTAATCCGTATCTTTAATGTGAGATACAGGAAGGAGCATTCATATCACATGCTTCGTTGTTAGACCCAAAGATACGAAAGCTTGTAAGCAGTAATAATGCAATCGAAATTTTTGTCCTAGGCTGGCATTTAGGGAGATAATACAGCTAAAATTAGCTCGGTTTTCAAGAATGGAATTTTAGTCTTCACATTTCTCGGTTTTTTTTGCAGTGATGGAGACAGTGATCATGGTAGCAGTGAACCCAGTGGTACCCTCGATCTCACAATTGATTCTGTCGGGACCAACGAAACCACTCACAATACCAGAGAAATGCGCTCAGGGGCTGCCAATCGTTCGTATGCTGGCATGGATGACGATGATGAGGAAGTCTTGACTGGTCATACAGCATGTTCAAATGGTTCTTCAAGTGCTAGAAGACGGAAGAAGCTTGATGATGATGAGCCCTTTGAAGGTGATTTTAAATTCTTTGGTAATACTCCTATGATTTTAATGTTGCACCAGTATTTCAGTTCTTTTTCCGATCAGAGTATTGCTATAAAGATGAATTACGCCGAAAATAGATTATGAAAGTCACTGGATTTCTACCACCTCATCCGAACTGATCGACGCAAGAAGACATTCTAGCGAGCTCCGATTATGATGACGAGCGAAAGCTACTCAGACGCAAATTAACAAGAAGCCTTCGTAACGACCGTGAAAAGTGGTGGCCGACAAAAAAGCGAAAGAGACGGAAAAGGCATCGGCGATAGGTAACACCAGATAGCTATTTAGGCTTATCAGGGAAACAGGTGGTAAAAGGCAAATGATAAGTGAAACAATCTCTGAGAAAAATGGCACCACAATTAGCTCTCAGGATAAACGACTGGAACGTTGGAAAGAACTCTTTGAGGGGCAATGTGATTGGCCTACAGCCAAGCACAACTTACCCAGCATCCAACACCTCCCTGAATGGGATATAGATATAGGTCAGCCGTCCTTAACTGAAGTTGCTAATGCTGTCACTAGTCTGAAACGAGGCAAAGTTGCGGGACCCGATGGAATGACTCCAAAGGTGCTTAAGGATGGCGGAGAAAGTTTGTTGTCTGCGTTAACTGAGGTACTAGGCAGCGTCTGAGAATCAGAGGAAGTCCCGTTGGATTGGTGTAAGTCATTGGTTATCCCGCTATAGAAAAAGGGAGACAAGTCTTCCTGTGACAATCACATGGGTATTAGCTTGACCAATATGGTACCTAAAGTTCTAGGCTCAATAATCGTGCGTAAACTGAGCGGTCCACGGGAGGCACAAACACGAGAGAACCATGCAGTCTTTATACCAGGAAGAGGGTGTATTGATCATGTCTTCATCCCTCGACAGATTCTGAAACTGGCATACTTACCGGCGTCCAACAGTCGTCATTACTTCTTGACCTGAAAGCGGCATTCCATTCTGTTGACTGAGAGGTACTCTGACGGTGTTCGGTTGTGAAGGGAATACCGAGAAAATACATCTCACTGATCAAGGCACTCTACTCAAACTCACGCAGTCAGCCAGGTGAGGGCATACGGCGAGTTGTCATCTGAAGTTGTGACGACTAATGGTGTTCGTCAGGGATGCCCACTATCCCCATTTCTATTCAATTTCATCATAGATGTACTACTAGTGGACTTAATCCTAACTGACTTCAGAGACTCAGGGATTGACTTGTTACCATCAGGGAATAATCTCGTTGACTTAGAATATGCAGACTATATAGTCCTTCTAGGCGACAAAATGCAGAGTCTTCTAAACTCCTTGAGCTGCAATCTACGAATGTTTGGCATGCGATTCGCTCCCGTCAAACGCAAGATGATATTACAGGACTGGACTACACTGACTCTTAGTTTAGAAACAGGGAGTGCAGTGGCAGGGCAGGTTGACCGCTTCACTTATTTGGGAGGTTGCATCAGCCAGTGCTAACGGGTTGATCGCTGACGAAATCTCAGCACGGATACAGAAGGCTCGTTTCGCAAATACCAGTTTACGCCGTCTCCGGCGTAGACCAGATATCCGGCTATCGACCAAAGGGCGGATGTACTGCTCAGCAGTCCGCTCCGTCCTCCTTTATGGCTGTGAGACCTGGCCATTGAGAGTGGAAGACATGAAAAGATTAGCTGTCTTTGATCATAGGTGCCTGCGTTCTATCTCTCGTGTGAAGTGGTGTAATAATGTTAACAATATTGAAGTTAGGTGTTGAGTGCTAGGCAAGGAGAGGAAATCAATCGACAAAGTTGTGAAATTACACCGACTGAAATGGTTAGGATATGTGCCTAGTCATCCATCGCCTTCCTCGACGGGCAGTGTTAGCTGACACAGGGTCAGGCTGGAAAAGAGCTAGCGGCGGTTAAACCAAAACATGGCACCAGTCAATGAAATCCACAACAGTTAGTTTAAGCTAGCCACGTAGGAAGGTGTAGACTTCGTGATTGGGGTCCTCGGAACGGTGAAAAACCAATGGTTGGAAACATTTGGTGGTATTGCTCAAAATCGTTTTCAATGCATAGCGCAGATGCATCCTTCCGCGTCTTCTGATTTATAATATTCAATAAATTCTATTCCTGCATATCACTATTCTGTTTGCGTCATGCTTCTGTTTATTATATCTCGTTCTATTTTGTATCTCCACTCTTATTTCTTGCTTTGCATGTTACATGGAGTGTAGCCACCCGAAGTGTTGCACATGTGTACAAGGTTCTGCGTTGAAACCAATCAGTCAGTAGTGAAATAATTGACCTATTCCTACTCTTCCTCACATTCTTATCCCTTTTGTTAATTTTATTACCTTTTCGTATTCTCATTTAACGGCTGTGCCATTTCCTATCGTTCATATGTTCATATGAATCACTTAACTTTCACAAGAATAAGTTTATTCTAGTGTTGTTATTTGATTAACTACTGTCAGCTAATTTGCTTTTCTATAATCTAAGAGGGAGAACTTTGATGTCTAAGTATTGTTTTGCAATAGCTGTTCTCATGCCACGCATGACTTACCTTGATATTAATTTTTTTACTGATTATGATTCTTATTTAAAACCTGCAGTCCGTTTGAAGGAACCTGTGGAAGCCCGCTTCCCGCATATACGTAAGGCGTCGGAATCTGCTCGCAAGCGACGTGAACGTGTGAGTTTCGGTGTCATGGCGTCAAATAATTTGCCTGACAAACGAAATATGTCTAGAGATCCGAATGCAGGAGGTGAAACTGGAAGCCTTAAGCGATTTCTCAACAGACTGTCAAATATTTTGGAATCCATTGAAGAAACAGAGCTTTTGAAAAGTCTTGACGGCATATCAAACGTTGATGATCATTCACGCAAACCAAATGGTGAAGATGGATTTCCTTATGCAGACAAAGAGAGTTTGCTGACGGAGACTGTTATATCAGCGGAAGACTTAGCAGAGTTCTGTCGTGATGCTGCGAAATTGAACTCTGTGGGTGTTGCCAATCAGATTCCCACTGGACGTTTGCTCAATTTTCTTACGCTCTTATTACTAAATATCCGGGATGGTGCAAATGTGATCGCCGTATTAAGACCTGTGAGTTAAGGTTTTCCAAAACACTGATGTCATATTTTAATTATACCGTTCTCTTTCATTTTGCCATTGGAGTGATTCATTAAATAATATCCTTAAATTATCGTGTACAGGATTTATGCTAGCGTATACCAAATGATTGTTGATATGGTGTTTGTGAAGTAGCTTGATATTATATTAACACTTAATATGTACCTTTGCTATCATGCAACTATAGCTATTTCCTTGATGTTCGGGCTGAATAATTTTTAGAATTTATTATCTAGTCACTTTTACTTCTATGCAGTCATCGTCTAGGTGATAGTAGAGGTAGAAAAACGGAAGGTAATTATTAATTTTTTCACGTGCTGATCACTTTTCTCCGAGAGATAACCTTACTAATCGGTACTTGTTGTTTAAACTCATTTCCCCTAATAGGTCTTTCATGGTCCAGGCTGTTTCGCTTATTGTGTGAGGTCTGGTGATATTACTCAGTTGCCGAAGCTGAAGTAGGTGGAGCAAAATTCGAAACCAACTGATGATTGGAAGTCGAGTGCTTAAGCTAGTAAGCCACTTCTCCCCACTCATTGTTGTAAGATGCCTAGCGTACTAAAGCTATTCTATTATCTGATTTTTTTAATGTGGAACAATCTTAATTATTGAAGGACCGCCTATTTTTGCAGTCGGGCTTGTTAGTAAATTCAGTATTTTCGTCCGTACATCTATGTGCAATTTGTATTTTTCTTCCACTTATATACTGCCTCCTATACTTTACTTGACTCGGTGTGTAGGAAGAGGAAGCTGATGCT
The DNA here is from genome assembly GCA_944472135.2 of Trichobilharzia regenti. NCBI lineage: Eukaryota > Metazoa > Platyhelminthes > Trematoda > Strigeidida > Schistosomatidae > Trichobilharzia > Trichobilharzia regenti. The sequence goes on along the minus strand of OX235270.1, from coordinate 86,248,527 downwards.
CACGAAAGCAAACTATGGAAAGAAGTGGCTATGGAACGAGTAATGCGCAGTATGAACTCTGGTCTAACTGCGTTGTTGCTGATGACTTCGAAAGATATGCCAAGAGAAGTGTATGTGGAAGATGTTATCGAGCGTACTGTACACAGTGTCAGATTTCAGTTATTCAACTGTATTTACCCGGAATTCGATCCCGCTTATCGTGTCGAAAATGCAGCTAAAGGTAATGGCATTTTGTATGCAGCTAGCAGTTGCTTCATTTCATTGAATTTCAAATGTGTTTCTCTTGTTAGCATGTCTTAATGTTTAACATAATATAGCTTTCAAGCTACCAATATTATAATAGAGAAGATTTGTAGCTCAGGTGGATGATTTGCGAATTCAAACTTTCGTAAATTATTTCACAGTTTTTTCACTGTAATTGGTTAAATCAATAGTGGCGTTTCACCAATCTATAAGATATACATCGTTTCATATGACACTAACGAGTAATCTGCTTTTTAATGGTCTTATTTTTAAAGTGGATATAGTTCGTTAGTCTCTAATATGAGCTGATAATTAATGAAAACTGGAAGTTTCCGTTTTCAGATGTTTTCTCCCGCATTTGGTCTTTTAGGTGGAGCGAATGTGCTACAAGTGTACTACAAATTATCTGTATGAAATTTTTAGTCTGCTTTCAAATAATCAGTTGTCTTTTACTCGAGTGATATCGTAATAAGTAAAGTGTGTCCTGAGTGTAAGGCGTGAATGCATAAATTTCGGTTTATCAAAAAATAGTATGCCGTTTGTGTAGTGATATCGAAGACCTAAGATGGGTCGAAATCCAACCATTTTTATTCGCTTATTTGTAACATGTGTCGTTAATTTCTGTGAAGCAGTCTTTTCCCGCGAAATAGTACGTATATATATACTGTTGGTAAATTAATTTTTAATTATTTTTTTAAAATTACTTGTTTGTATGCCCATTCTGTTATGCTTAATTCACTAATCATAGTTACTAAGATAATTTATAAATTACCTTGTAACTTTTTATGATAATTGCATGAACCACCAGTAGCCGTTTGCTAATTCATATCGCTATCTCTTTTTTCAATCAGAAAATCAAAGCAGTATTAAATCTCGACGTGCTCGCGAACGCGATGCACAGAAGCCGAAATCCATAATCCATCTCTATCACAAACTCGTGGAGATTGTATCTAATCTATCAAAACTTGTAAAAATGCAAAGATTGACCGATAGTCTCGTTCTTACACTGTCTAGTGTTGGTGTTTCTGTGTTCTTTGTTGAAAATGTTGGTGAGCTACAGCTTGCAGCCCTGGAATTGGTAACCGCAATATTTGCCCAGTATGAGACTCACCGGTCGCTGATAATAGAGGAAATATTAGCCAGTTTATCTCGTCTTCCATCGAGCAAAAGAAATTTGCGTACCTACAGGTAAGTTTTGCTTCAGTTAAATGTTCAGTCATCTCTTTTCAAATGTGTTGTCTGTACGACTGCATAAAGTAACTGGGACTGAGAGTATTGTGGAGAAATCAATAGCTTAACTGAGGAATACACATAAAACTTTGCACAGACAGATATCAGTTCAAAGTAACAATTAAATTAGCCAAAACACAAGTATAGTGAAACGAACAATCACTGGCTTTATCAGCTGACGTCACTTTTTCTTCTGACCATTCCTAACTCTTTTCTGAAATGATTATGATTTAGGTAATAGTGTTCGTATGGAAGGCCACTTCCGTCAATGGCGATTCACAAAGTCATCGGTTGATTGACTTTGTTTATATGACACTCGTCATTTTTTACCATCTAGTGCAAATAACTCAGGGGAGACACCTATGGTAAGATGTCATCAATCCTTCGACTTCTACTTACAGTCATAACTCAGCCGTAACGTAGAATAAAGTGCTGTGCTGCGCAAAACACATGCTATTCTGTCCGAAAGATGCAGTAGCCACATTAGCCTTCTGTATGTGTACTCGAATGTCATCATAAACCATTTTATCAAGGTTTGCTAAATTCTAAATCCTTTTTCACCAATCAGTCTTTTAAAGTTCTAGGTGGCTTATGTAATTCACGCACTCAAACACTTCATCCATTGTTCTTAAAGTAGAACTTGGTGCACATCATCGGTTTTGCGCCATCGTCATCTGTGGAAAACCTCAAGTCAAAAAACCAGAACTTTGGGTATTCATGGTAAGTTCATGAGAGCGTCTCCGTATAGGAAATCAGTTTCCGGTCACACAGTCATTCGCATCAGTACAATACTGATCCGATTGAACAAGTACGGTGGCATTCGACATGGTTGACGGACACGACTAGTCGCTTCAGTCGACCACTTCCCTATAGGCTCTCTTAATGCAATGCTAGGTAGTTTCGTATGTAGTATCTTTCTCGCTGAAGTCGGTTGTCAAAGTCGAATTCTACTCTCAGATTAAGAAATATGGCAAGTGTCAGAAACTCCTCCACACCTAAAACTTATCTGGTTTTCTGGGATTCGTCTTTCCGAAGCTCCATACATGGTCATGGCCTTATGTAATACAGTTTGCAAGTTAATCTCTCTATGGCACTACATGCCGTTTTGTTGTCTGTGCCGTGAATTCGGATAAACGAAGATCCGGACCATTCCAATGAAATTCTCTCAGATTCTCGTGCTCTAATTGTGCTTAGGTTATTTCAATCCATAATTTCTTATCGCCATCTCCAAGCTGGCACATGGCATCAGAAAAACTGTTAAATATTTTAACGAAGAACAATTTTTGTGGATCTACAATTTAGTCACCGAGGTAGTACAGACATACTAAAATTTCACTGACCAGCACCTGCTGGTAATAAAGACAAGAAGAAATACGAATAAAAGAAAGCAGTTCATGTATGAAATTATTGACAACAATTCATTTGTAATAAAGTAATTGTTTGCATGTGTAGCTTACAATATCCGTTGTGATATGTCACGGGGGTTTAGAATTGAATCGAAGCTTACGTCGAATTGTTTTATAATTCATGTGTGGGCTCAGGTACTGGCTGGATGCAGAGACCGAAAGATTAGGCAATGTGATACACAGGTTAGCAAAGCACTATCAGCAGCTCCATCTTCACAGTTGCTGACTCCGAAAGCAAATTTACACGCCATTCGTTCTCCGAATTTCAGAGCTCGTGTGCATCAAGAGTTCAGGATCAGAATTCCCTGACCCCCTCAAATCAGTCTTCCTTGTCCACTGATTTGACAGTGAATGCCGGACACACCCTTTCATATGTGCACAAAGCCTTAGCCGAATGAAGACAGTGAGTACGACTTATCTACCAATGACTGGATGAGTAGACACAAGAGCACTTTAGGAAGTTTCTTTGGGTTGTACAAAGTCATTCCTGAAGGCCTTGACTCCCATGTTATTATCTGCAGCGATTTATCCCTTAGAGTTTCGGACAAAAATAAAATATGCTTTGATCCGTTGGTTATGTGAAATGGCGTGTCAAAAGATAGTAGTTTCTGTCCACAAATTATTGAAACTATCTGAGAAATTCCCCGCCAATTAGTTTTTGGGCTAAAAAACGTATTTTTCCCTGTTTGGTCAATCTTTCTAGCTCTTAAAATCTAGGAAAAGTTGCTTATTTCTCGTAGACCATTTGATTAAAATTGTATTAGGCACCACCTAAATCTGTTTATGGGTAAGATATAATCACCGCTGGTTTAGTCTAGTGCATTTTTATCCTGCTTATGAAAACTTAGTATTGATTTTTGCGAATTACAGATTAAATAGTGAGGATAGTATTCAAATGCTTACTGCACTAGCGCTATTGTTAGTGCAGTCTGTAGTGAACCTCCCGGACCCGTCACCAATGAATTCAGACAACTCCACTTCCTATCAATGTCCTACTGCTGCTGCATCATCTGATGGAAATACATTTCAAAAGGCAGATGATGAAGTTACGATTATCAACTCTTACCACAATGCTCTTCGTACAGCTCACACCTTCCTACTAGTTTTTCTTCGGAAGTAAGTTCACTATTTTTAAATCATAATTGTTTTTCAAATTAAAATGTCTTTTAAATTGTAAAGTTATTGTAATTTCTGAAAATATTCATCTCAGTATAATTTCTTTGTACTCATAAAAATTTAACACTGTTTGCTACCATCTATCAATGTAACACTTCTTTCTTCGATTACTCTAGGTCAACAATGAAAGGTGAAGATGACTATAGAATTATATTTGAGAATTTTGTTAATGACCTGCTTCTAGCCGTCAATAAACCAGAATGGCCGGCTTCAGAGGTTATGCTTAGTCTTCTTGGTAGCCTTCTGGTACAACAATTCAATAACAAATCACTTGATCAAAGTGTTCGTGTTGCGAGTGTCGACTACCTAGGAACAGTGGCATCCACACTACGCCGCGATGCAGTAACTAGTCAGCTGAAGGAAAACGATGTCGATGCTGTTATTCGCGATCTCCTTGAAGGCAATCAGTCGGATGACGATGACGATGACTCTGAAGAAGATTCTCAAGACAATGTTGTTAAAACTGATGATACGGGAGATATAAACGGTGAACACGAATCTAATTTGGATGTAGATAAAAATAAGTCAGAATCAGATATTCATTCAATTGATTCTGTTTCAACTACAGAAACTCCAAAGTATCCTAATGGGAATGGTCACATTTGTACAAACAAGGTAGAAGAAGCAAAATGTGTTAAAAACAAAGGCGTAAGACAGAAAAAAGAGGATAGAAATAAACACGTAGATCCTATCTCACAACTGGATCGGGTTCAAGCTCTACGTGATGCCATTTTAGACTACCTAGCAGCAGAGGAGGCTAGCCCCACAGCAGTCGTAAGTGTATTCTATCCTTACACGTGATTTGTTTGAAGCACTTTTATTGTAGAGTTGAAGTAAAATTTTATTGACGCAAATTTTCTTATGTAGTCTGTAATCGCTAGGAAAACAGTAACTTATATTAATTCAAGCCTCCACCTTTGTTACTCCATAGTTTTCAGTGGTCAAGTGACAATTAGATACTATCAATCAACCATGAAGTATGTGAGTCACCTTTGGATCTTGTGTGTGTGTGAGTTATGATACCACTTTTCTCCTCGTTAGTAACTCATTTCAAGCTTCATCTGAAATATGTTAGTCGAGCGTCAGTTGGATTTACGTTATCAACCCATGAACAGTGGTTACCAGTTAAAACTCAATTGCACACGATGTATGACTAATATATAAAATTGTAGCCATCAACATTTACAAGAAATGTGAACTTCAAATCACCATATTACAATGTTGATCAACTCTACCTAAAAAACAACTGGTTTATTGGGTGAAATCAGAAGACAACTTGTACCGGAATACGGAACACTTGAGAATTCAAGTATTAAAAAAAGCATATTGATCCCTTAGGTCTATTATCTATATGATGAGATGTTTAAATAAGAAAGTAATAGCCTTATCTAACTGTGTTAAACCTCTTCAAACGAATAATCTAGTAGAATCTGTCTCTGATTGCGTCTTTAAAAACTAACACTGAAAGAAAATGTTTATTCAACATTCATACGTTGACTGAATGTAGGATTAGTTTTGCCTACTGGTTTTGTCCACACTATCAATACTGACAATACAGAGTCTGGGCCTTGCTATGGTTCAAACTCAGGCGACTTAACATAAACTTTATGTTTCTAAAATATAATTTTCTATAGTTGGTTTGTAAGGATTGGTTTTGTTTTTACGAGTTGATCACTGATTGATATAAATTGAATAATACAATTACACAAATGTAGCCGTCATTCAATGAAAGGTAAAAACGCACCTAACAGTAATAACTTGTGGAGCAAAATGACTAGCAAATTACTTTACATACACAGTATAACAATTATCCAAAAGTGTTGGGCGTTTACATTAAATTAAACAACAATCACGGGAGACAGGTCAGATCATACTGATTGATGAATTGTCACATATCTGTCTGTTAACATTAACAGCTAGCTAAAGTCCTATTGATTGCTGTACTGTCATAAAGTCTCAAACTTTTAAATAAGTTTCTCATCTCGAAGCACGGTAGAACAAAATTAGTGGTAGGAAACTTTCCATTGTATTGCTCAAGATCGTTCACAGTTCCGTATTCTGCAAATTTGCGCTAAATTTAGTTTAGTTGTTCTCTTCGTCATGTGCTTTTTGATTTTTAGTATCATTATGTTTATCTTTTATTTTATGTATGCACGTTCAATGTTTGGTAGCCTAAATTGATGCACTATGTGGAAATTTTTACTGTAATTTGTTAGTCAGTCAAATAAGATAAATTGTCGAAAGGATGGTCTGAGGTAGAGCAAATTCATTGAAAGTGGTGCGATATGCTTGATTAACTTTCCCCCACACACACTATTAGGTACACAGATATCCAGATTTGTGGTGTTATCGTAACTGAGGTATACGCAGACCTGTTGCTGGAACATATTTATCATGCACTAGGGTGTAATTCACACTTATCCCGTGAGGGCTGGTAATGCTAGCCAGCCGCCCTAGTTAAAGGATAAGCAAAAGTCTTACTGGGGACACTGTGCGGAGGTCAAGCGTTAAATCTAATGTATGACGTTCAGGTCGCACTACATTTTCTTATTTGTTTTGGCTACTGAAATATTGTAAACAATCTCCGTTATTCATTCGTATCCTACTAGTTGGTGAAAAACTTACATTAGTCTGAGTTTTAAACACCAGAATTGCTGAGATGTCGAGAAGTCATTTTATAACACCAGGTAACAAGCGCGATAAAGTCCTCACGTCAAAGTTGTTTCTGTCTGTCTGTCTGTCTGGATTCAACATAGAACTTGGCACCGAAGTGCAGCAGTTCGAGTTGCCACGTTCCAAATAGCACACAGAGGTAGACAAGAAGATGAGTGAAGGGAATTAATAGAGTTTGACAAGTATAAGAGTGAAACAGAATGGGTAATGGTAGAAAGGAATATGAAAGATTACAGAGACTGAATACATCTGCGCCATTGACAACGATTTTGAGCCATGTCACCTACTGTCTCCAGCCATTGATTCCTTGAGTCCCGAGGGCCCCAACCCGGGAGTCTGCATCTCCCTACCTGACTCAGTTTAACTGTCAAGGATTTCATGGATTGATGCCATGTTTTTGTTTGGCCACCACTGGCTCTTTTCCAACCTGAACCTATATCAGCTAGCGAAGCCCGTCGGGGGAGGCGGTGGTTAGGCATGCGCAGCACGTGACCTAGCCATCTTAGTCTATGTAACTTTATAGCCTCGTCGATTGATTTTCCCTCTTTGCCCAACACTCTACGCCTAACGTCAACATTACTTATCTTGTGAAACCACCTAACGTGAGATAGAGATCGCAGACATCTATGATCGAAAGCAGTCAACCTTTTCATGTCTTCAACGCGTATTGGCGTTGTTTAGTTTGCTTAAAGGGTTAGTAACTGAATACATACTTTGTGTTTCACGGAGTTACTGGAGAAGAAGGGGAAATGTTTGTGAAGCCAAATTTAATAAGAAAATTTTCCAGGACAAACATGTATTACTCGTTGAATTATGAGCATTTCCATTGCCTCTATGGTTTTTACACACACCTTTTTGTATTTTATAATAGGGTATAAATAATTATCAGGCGTGTACTTACACTTATGCAAAGATTTTCACTTATGTGAACTAGAACCTCAGGTTTACATACAAATTTATTGCTTCAGTTAGGTTTTATTTTAGTAAGTTGTTGATTATTTACCTTCTCATTCCTTCTTTGGATGGTAGATGGTTCATAACTGTTATGCACAATCCGTTTATTGCGTGTTGTTATTGTCACTTGTGGTACAACTAGATACCATACTGGTTTCTGTCTATTTCTTTCACGTATTCATGTTTCATGCCATAAAGACATAAAATAAATATTCTCTTTTATATGACGTAGGTGCGGTAAAGTTGTTTCATGCCGACATTTTCGTCGCGTATTACTTTTCTGTGTATACTGTTTCATGTATAAATTGATTTTAGTTTGTTTAACCTACTATATATTTCCACAATAATGTTCGAGCCCGCACACCTGATATCTATGGTCGGCCTGCAAAATTTGGGCTACCGATATCCATGCTGAAAATTCCATACTTGTACCGAAAATACAGTGTGGAATCCAGCTGTAAATCAAAAAAAAATATCACAAGTTCTGTTTGTTCCTCTCATTTGTGCAACTTTCAGTTTTTCTTCTTTTTGATTTTAGTATGCCCGAAAATTTTACTTAGCTCAGTGGCTTAATGATTGTACGAAAGAAACAGAACGGGCTCAACGAAATGTGATACAGAAGAAGAATCAGAATGCAATAATGAATGGTGAAATCGAAGCAACTAGTGCAACCAAAAGCTTTTCGGACGTTGATCAGGAAATAGTTTTAGCGATTGCAGAAAGAAGGAGACAACATATTTTATCGAAGGTGAGGGAAGCCCCACAAGCTTGGCGGCAGCGTAGGTGTCTTTGGAACAATTCACTACCACTTAATGAGAAGCAAAAGCAATCTGGAAATAGTTGCAACCCGGATGCAATTCACGAAACAACACTTGTTTTCCAAGGCACATTAGACTATGAAGACTGTTGTTTGGTGTGTCGCTATCTCGCAAGCCTTCGTCCATTTTCTCAAAGTTTTGATGTTTACTTGTCACAAATTTGCAAGGTACAGTTTTTCTATTTTAAGTGATTTCTAACAAATGTGATCTTATTAAAGTAGTATTCACCCCCCCCTCTAATGTCTTGTACTATGTTGGTTAGTTCACTTTCTCCGATGCCCTCGAAAGAAAGGCCATCATGCTAATGGAGTACTCTTTCGTTGTTTTCAGCGCACGCTAGACGTATTGTTAACTAAACAATGGCGAAGATTTGTTTTGCCAACGAAATTAATTTGTATTCAAACTGTTCTAACTTTTCGCCAACATAAGGGTGTATTTTCCTAGCACCACTTATGAGTGGACTTAGCGTTTCCCTTCAGTAAACTTTGTGATTCTTATATGTTTCATGGGCATTTTAGTACGTTATCTTTCATTAACAATTCGTCAGGATGTTTTCCTCTGCAAACTGGTGATTCATTAAGTATTAGAATATTTGATACTTGCTGATTAGTCAGTTACTAAATCGATTCTGTATTTACAGTCAGTCTGTAGTCTTATTCTCATGATCAGACTTCTCAGATATTTGTTAGCTGTTACTTTTGGTTTAAGTTAATTTGTCTTAATTATTGCTTTAAAACCTTTACTTAGGGTTATATCACATTGCATGTGTGACGGGTAATCTAGTTCTTGAATTAATGGTGATTATAATTTGTTTCTTGTGTTCGATCTGTTTTCACCATATTGCCATTCATTTTTGCACATCTTATTAACATTTCTGTCTCTATAAGTATTCATTCTCTATCATTCAATTTCAGTTGTTGAGCGAGTCATCTGTGGCTGTTCGTACGAAAGCACTGAGGTGTTTGTCAGCTGTAGTGGAGGCTGATCCTAATGTCTTAGCTAGAGTGGATATCGAACGTGCTGTACATTCTCGTCTTTTAGATACTTCGACTTCTGTTCGTGAAGCAGCTGTAGATTTACTTGGTCGATTTTTAAGCTGTAGACCTGAGCTTACTGCTCAGTATTATCCCATGTTAGCCGAACGTATACGGGATAAAGGTGTCAGTGTCCGCAAGCGAGTCATTCGGATTCTTCGCGATATCTGTCTTGAGCAGCCAGATTTTCCAAGAGTTGCAGAAATATGTGTTAAAATGATTAGACGTGTGAATGATGAAGAAGGAATCAAGGTAACACTCGTTTTATATACTACGTATTGTTTTATTATATGATTTTGTTTTCATGGCATTTATTATTTGTACACCTGAGTCTCAGTCAGTTAGCTACTGTTACGAATATACAACACCATACCTTTTATCGCTACATAAATTTCTATAGCCGGTTATAACATACGTGACACATTTTGCATGAAGTATTCACACAATATACAAGCCACCAACACTACATGTTTCACTCTCCATTTTTGAACTACACTTTTCTATACGGACTAATGATATTTCATTTAACATATCTTTTCGGTGCTATCAAACTAGTAACTTATGAGTTGTACATGTATCTCAGTAATCATGCATAGACTAAGCAGAACTCGGGAGGAACAGACAAGGGAAAATCAAGCAGGCTTTAGACCAGGTAGAGGGTGCATAGATCATATCTTCACTCTTCGACAGATTCTAGAACATAGACACACTTTTCGGCGTCCAACAATTGTCATATTTCTTGACTTGAAGGCGGCCTTCGACTCCGTGGATCGAAAGGTACTATGGCAATGTCTGACTGTGAAGGGAGTGCCAAGAAAGTACATTGCACTAATCAAGGCACTCTATTCAAACTCACGTAGTCGTGTAAGGGCTTATGGGGAATTGTCATCTGAATTGGTAACAACCAGTGGTGTCCGACAGGGATGTCCACTTTCCCCATTTCTGTTTAACTTCATCATAGATATGCTAATGGAAGTATCCTTAACTGAACGTAGTGACTTAGGAATCGACTTGTTACCAGGGAATAATCTAATGGACTTAGAATATGCAGATGACATAGTCCTGTTAGGGGAGGATGCTGACAAAATGCAGAGTCTTCTGAACACCTTGAGCAGCAATCTTCGTATGTTTGGCATGCGATTCGCCCCTGCAAAATGTAAGATGCTGCTACAGGACTGGACCCGTCAACCCCTAACTTAGTGATAGGGAGTGAAGTGATAGAACATGTTGACCACTTCACCTACTTGGGAAGTTGTATTAGCACCAACGGACTGATTGGCGATGAAATCTCAGCACGGATCCGAAAAGCTCGAGCTGCTTTCGCTGACTTACACCATCTCTGGCGTAGGCGTGACATCCGGTTATCAACCAAGGGACGTGTGTACTGCTCATCAGTTCGCTCCGTCCTTCTCTATGGCTCTGAAACATGGCCAATACGCGTTGAAGACATGAAAAGGTTGACTGCTTTCGATCATAGATGTCTGCGATCTCTGTCTCACGTTAGGTGGTTTCACAAGATAAGTAATGTTGACGTTAGGCGTAGAGTGTTGGGCAAAGAGGGAAAATCAATCGACGAGGCTATAAAGTTACATAGACTAAGATGGCTAGGTCACGTGCTGCGCATGCCTAACCACCGCCTCCCCCGACGGGCATTGCTAGCTGATATAGGTTCAGGTTGGAAAAGAGCCAGTGGTGGCCAAACAAAAACATGGCATCAATCCATGAAATCCTTGACAGTTAAACTGAGTCAGGTAGGGAGATGCAGACTCCCGGGTTGGGGCCCTCGGGACTCTAGGAATCAATGGCTGGAGACAATAGGTGACATGGCTCAAAATCGTTGTCAATGGCGCAGATGTATTCAGTCTCTGTAATCTTTCATATTCCTTTCTACCATTACCCATTCTGTTTCACTCTTATACTTGTCAAACTCTATTAATTCTCTTCACTCATCTTCTTGTCTACCTCTGTGTGCTATTTGGAACGTGGCAACTCGAACTGCTGCACTTCGGTGCCAAGTTCTATGTTGAATCCAGACAGAAGTCGATTGATTCCTAAACCATGTAGTCACTGACTTAACTTTTAAGAAGTGTATACTACCTGTTAAAGTCTCGAAACAGGGCGAAATGAACAGTTGGAAGCAGCGTTAGGGTGACTGAAATTCTGTGGCTATTATTCGAAGAGTGTTGGAGGTATTTTTTTTTACAATATCAGATTCTGTTTCGAATGTTACTCATCTGTTTCTTCAATGCTCACTGGGACTGACTGAAAAGAGCAAAGATGTCACATTTGTGTTGTCGGAAGAAGTGCACAACAACTGCATCACGCTAACATTTGCAGCTTTCTTACTACCACCAGAGATCTGAGTTTAAGATGAGAATTGAGGGGTTATGTCGTGATCAAGTGTACTCCAATGTGACATGAGTGACAACTAATCATACCGTAACTTACTTAGTCTTGTTACTTTTGAAAATTAATATAAAAATATCTTGGAATCTGTGCTGTTACCTACCTCCTATGCTTTTCCAGCTCTTTCGATTTTGCCCCATTGCCTTTTTAAGAACTTTAAGTATGCTCCCAAGTATATCCGCATATCCAATCTTCTCATATTCATTGCCCGTCGGAATCAGTCTTCATATGACTCCTAGTTCCGTTTACTGCTTCTTCTTCAAAGCCTCCCTTGGTTTGGGTCTTCCTAACAGTCTCAGATACAGACTTTACTATTTCTTCCCTAAATAGAGACTCCATGTCCTCATCAAGAAGTTGAGGCGTATCGGTTTCATAGATGCTTGTTTTCTATGTTCGTTCAGACGTAGGCATACACACTCATAAAATGGCCATATTAGTGTTGTTTCTAGCAGCAGCTACTCTGGATGCTATTAATCACCTCACTGTTCAGAGTGGATATATATATATATATATCCGTAGTATCAGTACACTTTGTACATGAATATGAATAGTTTCACTGTATAGACTAAAACGATAACAGTGAAAAATTCGACTGTCATGGCTCAAAATCTAATGAACACGAAAAGTAGTAGCAATCATACATGATGATTTGTAGCTGAGTATGAGGTAAATATATGTATTTGCATTCCACTAATAATTAGTAATTATAAAAGAAATCTTGGGGAATTTATGTTAAAACGTAGTAAGATAGACAGTGAGACGCTGCACACTTACCCATCAGTGATACAGTATGATTCCTTTAGAAATTGTTTAAGCGTCAATAATAAAACACATGCACGACTTGTACGAATAGCATCTCGCATTATAGGTAGACTTGTCTGACGTGATTTAGATAACCTGTCGAAGAGTGCAACTGGATCTTCCTCTTCCTCTATTTCAAAAGGACCCAAGTCAACCCTGGAAAAACCTAAAATAAAAGCATAGAATTAGCGAAATAACAAAAAAGAAATTCCAACCAATAAAAATAACAAAATTATTTCCCTAATAGCATTTAACTAGCTAATATTGATACAAACAGATAGGGCGAGAACTTACTTTCGCGTCCAGGAAGGGTATTGGAAGAAAGCTCAGTCGTGGATGTGCTGCTTCCCATAACTGGGGGGTTAGACGAATTCAGACTGTTTATTCGTTGGATAGTATGCTGAATTTGATCGTTGAATAAACCAGCTGTAGCATGATCACCTCTGCTGAGAGCTTCAGTTGAAGCAGCGTGCTGTGCCTGAAGTTCGGCACGCAATTGCATTTCCATCTGCGCTCGGTTCTTTGCATCAGCTTCAAGCTGAGCAGCGACGACAGCCTCAAGAGCTGCTTTTAACTCTGGGAAAAGTGCCTCACGAACATTATTCAGAACTCCCGAACCTGCCATACTAACCATCAAATCTATGTGATGGACAACAAACAATGGTTCTTCTTGCGATTGATATGGAAAGTGTGCCAAATTATCAGCAACATAAACTAACTGACTAAGAGAAATCCTCTGAAATAAAAAGAAATAACTAATTACAATCCGAATAAGTGAAAAAATATGTAGTTTGGAAGTTATTATTATATGCATTGCTGTTCAATAGCTCACACACTGAAATTACAATCAACGTATTGTTAGACATTATAATTTTGTTCCACTTACTGATATTTCAGCAGTACAATAACCTTTAGAGTTTTTAGCGGTAAACTAAACAGCTTTTGTGGAAACTCCGCCGGTACACCATCCGAACTGTAGTTGGTCGGCGTGGAAGTGGTAATCACAAAATGACACCTACGGATATTGAAATTTTTCCTTCTAACGTTTTTAATTGAACTGGATAGCGCACGTAACGGTTTTGTACTGAGATCTAGTCAAGTAGGATTTCCTCCGCCTCACTATGGGATGCTATTTCTACACCTGCAATGTGACTCGAGCTAGCCGAAGAATGTCCTAACTCTTGTAAGGTGAATCTTGCGTATTCCTGTTGTTCAGGTGGTGGGTTTTTCGGGTGGGGTGAATAACCACACTTGAGTCGTGTGTGCTTCTTTCCGAGACACAGCATATACCCATGCCTCGAGATGCTGGAGTTGTGACTTGTGAGGCCTGTTGTCCAATTAGACAAAGCGTCTCAGCGTTGAATGCTGAAATATGAAGTAGGCGGCGTGGAATTACGAGTAGTGCTTTCCGATTCTGGTTGTTATTAATAACCTCATTGTTAAGAGAATGTGAGTCGTACACCAGTGGAATAATGTTAATAGTGGGGGTGGGGTGGGGATACAGAGGATGAAGTTGGCAGACATGATTATAGGCAGTGATGAGGAAGACTGCGTGTACATAGAAGTGAGTAAACATTTATTGCATCCCGACTATCCACGCTGTCGAAGCTGATTTCTTTTATGGATATCCGAAGCAGAAAGTCCTTGAGGAGTGTTAGGGGACCAAAGTGCTTATGGGACAACGGTTTGGGTCTGGTTGGGTTGAATTTTGTGCCTTCTTCTCAGTGTGAAGGGATAGCAAAGATGGTCGTTGTGGGGGGGGGGATACTACTACTACAACTTTGTCCTCAAACCGTCAATCCTAGTGTAAGTGACTTTCGTTAGGATGGTAACTGCTTTCAGTCTAACAGCTATCTTAAGGGTATTTCTTGGCATAACAGAATCTATGCGAGCATTCGTTCTAGACATCGAAGCTCGTTTGGTTAATATAATGTGTTATCTTGATGACAGTATTAGGGTAGCTAATATCGTCACTGACCCATGTTTACGTCAGTAAATGTGGCAATATTCTCTGGTATGTGTATATGTTGCATGGAGTTGTTTCAGTGAATTCCAGCATTTAACTCTATCGATTTTTATCGTGTTTTCCACTGGTATCGTTTGTTGTGCTTAGTTTAAGTTTTCAGCAGAAATTTTTTAAACATTATTGATTCTGCTTGTCATTTGCTGCAGGTATATAATGCACTGACACATGATAGTAAAAATAATGTGTATGTGACCCTTTCTATGTATATCGCGTATTTGTTCTGTGGTTCGAAGAAGTCCGGAAATTATTAATTTATCCTGGGACTTACATATGATTTCACTAAAGAACATACGTTTTTAGTTTATTCTGGGTCCTGTGCGACATGATGTCTTGATTTACATCCGTAGTCAATGAAATAAGTATCTATACTTAAACGTTATCACGTTTGCACGAGACTCGAATCTCACTCTCAAAGCAAATAAACGTGGGAAACTATCAACGTGTGTTAAGAATTCCATGTTAATCGTCACGCGTTATCGTTTTTTTTGTTTCCCCGTATTCTTTTATTTGTCAGAAACTTGTTCATGAGGTCTTTCAAACAATGTGGTTTACTCCGGTACGTGAAAGGGAAACTGTGAAGCTGCTACGAAAGGTAATGAATATCACGGATGTTGTTGGTGCTTGTAAGGACACTGGTTACGAATGGTTTGAACAGTTTTTACGAACTGTAAGTACTTCTTTTTTTTTTACCACTTTTGATCCTCACTATTGTGTGTAATTTTTATTGTGTCGTCTCAGTTAAATTAATGTAAAACAAATGATTTTTTATGCCTATACGTTCCAAGTGGAACATAGAGCTTCAGTCTAGAGGCGTCGGCCGGAGATTGAACCCCAGACCATCTGTTTGGTTGGCGAGCATTCTACCACTGTGCCTCCGACACACAAAACAAATGATAGGCTTTCATGTTTTTATCCACTTTTGAATTATTCCATGCAATTAGTTTCACTATTATTGGGTGTGAAGTTTTTCGATGGGCTTCTTAAATGTTTCACTTTTCGCATATTGTACTAAGTACATCTTATTTAATTCTTTTCAGCTCCTGAAAAAGGAAGAGACTGAGAAAGTTAAACCAGTTGAAAAGGCATGCAAACAGATAGCGGATTGTTTAGTTCAAAATATTATGCGATTGGAAGGTGAGATAACTATAAATCTAACACTTGTTTTGGTTTTAGCTGTTTACCTATAGTATAACACCTACTAAGTAAAAATAGCCCAACCATTCTGTATAACCTGTAATTTTTCACTGTAGGTAAGAAGAGTGAACGGTGGTTTCCTGATTTACTGTGGACATAATAATAGATAAACATGCATCACGAATAATCTACATTGTTGTGTGAAATGCAAACAGTTATAGAAGGCATTTCTTCACAGATATTCCAGAATTATTGCTTAATTTATGATTCACTGATATTATTTAATTGGTGTATATATACGTATATACATAATTAGCCTATCGTAATCTGTTATCTTATGTTCTGAATTCATTTAATTAGTGTGTTAGAGCTAGTCTTCAGTCGGAAGACGTATATGCACTAGAATTCATGAGCATGAAAAATGAGTCATCATCTTTGCAATTTAACGTCAGTTCAAAAAACTCATTTATTATCAGCAGATTTATATCCTTTTTAAATACAATTGTAGAGATTTCAAGCCAAAGCAATCACAGACTGGTCGCGTGTTTAGCAACACTTCATTTGTTGACCAAGATTAGACCAGAACTAATGGTACAATACACCATGGTACTACAACCCTATTTGTCAATTCGGTGCAATAAGGCTTCAGATGCTCAGGTATTGCATTATGTCGCCAGGATATTAGAAGCTACGCTACCGTTGGTGGAGCATCCTAGTGAAACATTTGTGGCACAACTTGAAGAAGATATGGTTCGTCTAACACTGCGCCATGGGAAAATGGTTTTGGAATCTTGTGTTGCATGTCTTGGAGCAGTTGTTAACAAAGTTTCAAAAAATTACTCTTTAGCAAGAGACTGTTTCACGCGATTTTTCAACGCTCTTCAAAAGTTTCGTAGCGAACTGTCAGATGATCCAGAACGCAAAATTTGTCCGACTATCCGTCCTACGATTCTTCGTGCTTTGTTCACTGTGGGTTTATTATGCAAACACTTTGACGCAGATGTTTTCCAATCGAGCAAAACTGTAAGTTAGTTTTTGAGTTAATTTTATTGTCATTGCAGTAGTATTTAATTGCATATAAGCCAGTTAATCAGTATTATTTGTCCCATATTAATTAAGTTTTGGTGTGTGCTACTTATAATGAACAAATTTATTTGTTCCTATAGTTCGTTTCTACAGCATTCAGTTTAACTCTTTTAGCAATAGAACGTGTCATGGGTTTTTATGCGTCCATTGGGTGTTACTCATTTCGTTGTTGATTTAAAAAAGTGTACACAGCATTCCCTCACTTTTTGTATTCATTTCCTTTCCTTTGCAGTCTAATATTCGAGATCAGGTGTTTGAAACGCTGATGTTTTTCACTGAACAAGTCAAGTCCGATATAGAGATGCGGAAGAAGGCATTGTCCGGTCTAGGCTTCCTCTGTACTCGTCATCACGAGTTACTCTGCGGTCCTCGGTTATGCAAATTTTATCATGATCTTTTGCAAGCTTCGTGTGATGATTTCAAGTCTAAACAGTGTGATCACCAATTAGAATTAAAGTACATCGTACTAGAGAATTTGCTAAATTTTTTCCTTGAGGAAGAAAAACGAATGTTAGAAGCAGACGCGAAATGTAGGTTTTTGGTTTTTATATAATCTTTTGCATTTCTAGAAATTCACTAATTGATATTATTAGTTTGTATTTTTTGCCTTCATATTCGTGATTCATTATCACATCTTATAGGTAATAGGGTTTACTAAACATCTTCGCTTACTCCCACCACGTTAGCGGCACAGCGATTGGGACTCTCTTTGACCATGCATATGGTCCGGGGTTCGACCCCCTGCCGACGCATACCTGATATCTATGATCTGCCTGCTAAATTTTGGCTACCGATATTACATGCTGAAAATTTTATACTTGTACCAAAAATACGGTGTGGTATCGAGGCATAATCAAAATAGAAAAATAAAAAAATATGTATTCTTAAAATAAGGATCACATAAGTAGATCAGGTTACTTTTGTTGTGTGCATGCATTTACACACCGGTCTAGTAATTAATATGATTCTTATCTCCTCCGTTCACCGACTTTAGCAGACTAAAAATATTATTTGTACCTGAATTCGACATTTGTTTTCTTGGATCTTTTCATACAGTCTTAGAACTTTTAAAAGTATAATTTGCTTAATGCAAGCCCGAATATATAACTGATAGTATTTATGGAGATAGGTCAAAACGCATGGGTGAGCAATCAAAATAAATAAAGCACGGGATTGTGAAGACAGTGCTTTTAAAGAAATCGTTTATTACACAACAAAAGATATAAACAGTTAGAAAAAATATTTGAACTATTTACTAGTTAATGTTCAACGTGGAGTTCAACATTGATCTCTTCTTTCTAGGTCTTCAGTCTCAATTGTTTCATCGTCAAAAAACCGCTCTGAAATTTATATTTCTCATATTAAAACTACCTTTATTCTTGTGTGTTTCAGGGAAGGCTAGACAACATCAAGAATCATTAAAAGAAATGGGGGATATCGCCTCAGGTATGGGAAGCTCAGTTGCACAAACATATCTTAGGGACATACTCGAGTCATTCTTTTCACCATTTTTCACTGTTCGTCTTACTGCCTTATCAGTTATCACAACAATTCTTCGTCAAGGTCTTATTCATCCAGTCCAAACCGTACCTTATCTGATAGCTATGCAAACCGACGTTGATCCGAATATTCGTATTAAAGCTGATGCTCAACTTCAAGAAATCGACACGAAATTTCCTGGTTTTTTGACGGTAAGTATAATTTTTAAATTACTTTAGGAATTTTGTTTTGCATTTTCATATTTAACATCTCTGCATTTTTTCATCTCTTACAGATGAGAGCTGCACAGGGTGTCAATTTATCGTATCGTCTCCAAATCGTTTTGTATAATGAGCTGCGCGAAAAACCGAAAGTAAATCCTAGTGGTTCCTCACAACAAATTGGCTCACCTGAATTATCAAACGTTCATAAATCCACTAACATTATTTCTGTCCGTCGAAGTAGTCGCAATAAAGTTGAGACTGATAGCTTAGGTTCTGATGATAACTCCAGATGTACATTACCTTCGAATGTTCCTGATCACCAATCTTCTTTCAACGTTCCGGAAGACTCTTTTGGTGCTATTCGTGGGACCAGAGATCCCTTCAGTGAAGTCCCTACTGCTCTCAACTCAAATTTGTATTCTATGCTCAGAAATAATAAAAGTCAACGTCGTTCTCTACTAAACGGCCTCATATCACTCTTTGATGACTCGCAGGTTCGTGTGTGTTAAAATATATTTCTAATGCCTGCACATAATGGTTTTTTCCTAATCATTTCGTCTCATTGAAACATGTGTTACAGCTATTCGCAGGGTGTTTTTTTTTTGGTTTTGTTAACAAGCATTGTCAGGTTAAATAAAAGCGTAGGAAAGTTTGTCATCATAAGCAGTCTTATTCAGTAGGTTATCTGTTGACCGCATCTCTCGTGTGAGCACCGGTAATCGTACTGAACTGCTGAAATATCAGTAAGTGGAACAAAATTATAATGTCTAACAATACGTTGATTGTAATTTCAGTGTGTGAGCTATTGAACAGCAATGCATATAATAATAACTTCCAAACTACATATTTTTTCACTTATTCGGATTGTAATTAGTTATTTCTTTTTATTTCAGAGGATTTCTCTTAGTCAGTTAGTTTATGTTGCTGATAATTTGGCACACTTTCCATATCAATCGCAAGAAGAACCATTGTTTGTTGTCCATCACATAGATTTGATGGTTAGTATGGCAGGTTCGGGAGTTCTGAATAATGTTCGTGAGGCACTTTTCCCAGAGTTAAAAGCAGCTCTTGAGGCTGTCGTCGCTGCTCAGCTTGAAGCTGATGCAAAGAACCGAGCGCAGATGGAAATGCAATTGCGTGCCGAACTTCAGGCACAGCACGCTGCTTCAACTGAAGCTCTCAGCAGAGGTGATCATGCTACAGCTGGTTTATTCAACGATCAAATTCAGCATACTATCCAACGAATAAACAGTCTGAATTCGTCTAACCCCCCAGTTATGGGAAGCAGCACATCCACGACTGAGCTTTCTTCCAATACCCTTCCTGGACGCGAAAGTAAGTTCTCGCCCTATCTGTTTGTATCAATATTAGCTAGTTAAATGCTATTAGGGAAATAATTTTGTTATTTTTATTGGTTGGAATTTCTTTTTTGTTATTTCGCTAATTCTATGCTTTTATTTTAGGTTTTTCCAGGGTTGACTTGGGTCCTTTTGAAATAGAGGAAGAGGAAGATCCAGTTGCACTCTTCGACAGGTTATCTAAATCACGTCAGACAAGTCTACCTATAATGCGAGATGCTATTCGTACAAGTCGTGCATGTGTTTTATTATTGACGCTTAAACAATTTCTAAAGGAATCATACTGTATCACTGATGGGTAAGTGTGCAGCGTCTCACTGTCTATCTTACTACGTTTTAACATAAATTCCCCAAGATTTCTTTTATAATTACTAATTATTAGTGGAATGCAAATACATATATTTACCTCATACTCAGCTACAAATCATCATGTATGATTGCTACTACTTTTCGTGTTCATTAGATTTTGAGCCATGACAGTCGAATTTTTCACTGTTATCGTTTTAGTCTATACAGTGAAACTATTCATATTCATGTACAAAGTGTACTGATACTACGGATATATATATATATATATATATCCACTCTGAACAGCGAGGTGATTAATAGCATCCAGAGTAGCTGCTGCTAGAAACAACACTAATATGGCCATTTTATGAGTGTGTATGCCTACGTCTGAACGAACATAGAAAACAAGCATCTATGAAACCGATACGCCTCAACTTCTTGATGAGGACATGGAGTCTCTATTTAGGGAAGAAATAGTAAAGTCTGTATCTGAGACTGTTAGTATAACTCAATTTGAGGGAAACCTGCCATTTTACCTAGTTAGATTTAGAATCAGTGGTGAATACTTTTGAATGGCTTGACATCGAAGGTTATTAATTGCTAGTCGATATCTGCTGTTTCAGGCAAACTACTGATAACCTGGAATATATTCGTAGTAACATTCGAGATATATTTTCCAACTCCATACACTACTTATTGGAAGTGTTTATTTGTTTTATTTCGACAGGGATTTCGAAATGCATGAAATTTAAAACTTATTCTTCATGATCCCTCTGTGATATCTACGAAAACTTTATGGATTTTTCTGTTATTTGAACACTTGCTTCTAGTAGATGAGTCGACATCAGATGAATGGTTGACCTCCAACTGAATTACCATTGTCGTCTTTTGTGTATTTTAGAAAGATTCAGCGTTACTCGCCTTCAGATTCGGCTAAGTTGTGGGAGAAGCCGTTGACTCGGCGCGTTGGTGTTCATTTTCATCCTTTACCATGCTTAAAAGCTGCTGGGATGGAACTTCACAAATCGGAGCTTGTTTCTCATTCACAGCCGTCTGTTAAAAGTGACCTTAATCCCGAGGAGCACTTATCAGCTGAAAATGTTACCGAAAAAGACGAGGATATTGAATGTACGAATGAAATGCAGTCCCTTGTACAAGATTATCTCGATTTCCGTAAGCTGATACTTACTATTGATCCTCCGGGCGAAGAAGAATTAGGAGCAGAAGACCTGAATACTTCATTACAATCTCTTGGTGGAACAGTCGCTGACGATCCTTGCAATACAACTTCAGGTAATTCAACTAACTTGAAATAGCTTCTGTTTTTTTTGTGGAATTCACTAAAACGTTCATTCTGATACATCGTATGTGAAAGTTTTCCTAAAACTACAAGTTTTACGTTAATTTCCCCACAGACTGTGCTCAGTTGAATAAGGGTCGGTCCTTAAGAACAGTGGTGCCTCAGTTACACAATAAATCTTCAGAAGAAGACAATGATTCGGATGACTCAAATGTAAGTATTACTTCTCGTGTTAGTAAGTTTATTTTGACATCCTCAATATTGATAATTTAAATGCGTTGTGTATTGTGGTTTCCGTATACGTCGAATCGCTTTGCTTTCATGTACACATTTAGGTGTTTAGTAGCAAAAAAACTTGCCTTATAGATTGTAGGTATTTCACCCTATGCGGGACTTGAATTATCTCAGTTGAGTCTATGGATTAAACCCTGGCACCGATGGATGAAAACTTAACTTGGTTTCCTAACTGGTTCTATATATCGAAAATGAGCGAAGATTGGCTGCGGGACTAAAGATCTTGCCAGGCGAATCAGTTGAGGTACTGCCGAAACTGTTGTGAGATGGCTCATTGGCGTAATCACTCCAACGCTTAGAGAGTAGTTCCCATGTCGGAATTCCATCTCGTTTTGCGTCAGCCCCTACGTAACTGGTTGGTGTCATCAACTCCAACTAACCTACTAGTCTGCTAACCCGTTTTAAGCGAGAAAAAGAGAGAATGTTAGGCCTTGAACTAAATATAATACTCCGGAGATCTATCCAATCACTACAGAAACTTAAAAATATAGAAAAAAATGTGGAAGATACTCATTCTTCTCTAGAACCAGAGAGACCTAACGACACCTGCTGGCGAAAGCGTTCACAAAGTCAGTCAACCGATACCCCTTCTTTCGATGAAAGTAAATATAAGCATGGAGACACGGAATTTCTGGATAACGTTTAAAGCTGGTAAAGCTGCTGAGATTGCAGGCGAAATGTGAAGATATGTTTTAGGAGTGATAGGAATCAGTGAATACTGGTGGTATGAAACTGAACTGTTGGAACTAATACCTGGAGACTTAAGAACACCGCTTATCCAGGCGATAACCACGAACATATTGAGAGAGTAGCTATTACGATTTTAACAATAAGCGTGGAGGGCTGTATCACAGTGGGAAGCTATTTCCAATAAGATAATGCCAGTGAGATTTCACTCAGTAGGAAAGATAGATACAATTACTGAATACTACGTCCATACGGTCAATAACTAAGGGAGAAGCTAAGGTCAATCTGCAGTGTGATGGACAAGGTAATGAAGAAAAGTTCTAAGAAAAACAGAAGATGGTGTTACGTTACACTGAAAACTGGAGTAGGATAAACTACAGTTATCAAGGACCTTACAACACTTTGTCACATATTAGGTAAGGTTGTTTGAAGTATCACCAGCAGTCTTCAATGCCACTCAGTAACTAATGCACGGGAAAGTAGCGGAAACAGATAGAGTGCCGCCGGAAGCAAGGAATACGGACAAGGTATTTCATCTCAGTGGATCTAATCACGCCATGAGCTGTGGGAGCAGGGGAAGGTAGGCGCCCGGCTATTGGGAGAAAGACTACGTTGTGAAACTGGCAAAGAACGGTGACTTCAGTCTACAGAAGAACTCGCATGATATCATGCTCCTATTTCCTTCAAGCAAAATGCTAAGCGATATCATTAACCTATTGAGATTAGAAGGTGCCTTTGATGGAAGACTTCGCCCAGGAGAGGCTGAATTCAGCAAAGATAAGTCATGAGCGAAAGAAATTGCAAAGATATGTAACATCATCAGACACAGAACAGAATGTCATCCAACTCTTTTCTGCTATAATTGTGTAGTATATCCACCGAACCAGATGACACTGAATGTCTTCCTAAATATATTCACAACATGCAATCACTGTTGCGAATTAATTGATCTTTCGGATTTGTCTCACATCGGTTCCACTAAAGGATTATGATAGTATTCAAAACAGCATTCAAGTGATAAACAAGACGCATGTATTAAGTATTCCCTTACTTGTCAACTGATAAGTCGCCGTTTGTGTACAACTAACTACGTTATAAGTCTTCAGAGTCTCGGAGACCCGACGTCAATGACTTGTAGGAATTCCCTGATATTTTCGGTGTTCTTTGTCGCCGATTTGTACATTCCCTCAATTAAATTGATGTCCCTAGTTGTGTACTTGCATTCATATGAGGGAATGGAAATTAGTCTGGCAATCTTTCGACAATCAGTTTATGTTTGTGGACAACTCAGACAACACACCTACATCAGTACTGTTGAACAGGTCAATTGAGAGTACTTTGAACGATTAACGTTAGTTTTGTCATCCATTAACAAGATGTGGGTGTAGGTTAAATGCCAACAAATGGAAGAGCAGTATGTTGCTTTCCTGCTAATTGAATTCTGCACTTTACGAGCTTCTTTGCTGACCTCACTTCAATGTATTCAGAGTGTAGTACTTGCTTGAACTGAGCAGTCGGCTTGCATATCTCGTCAGTCCGTGGCTGTGCTAGAGAAAGAGAGAGACCTCTCTTTGTCCACATACAAAATGAGCATTGTTTTTGAACATTTTGTTAGCATTATTCCAGGAGATGGGTTTGAGGTAGAAAGAATGAGTGGGATACCTAGTCCATAACATGTCGCTGGGAAGATATTGTGCTGACGTGTAAACACTACAATGCTACGAGTGAGTAGTAATGAGAAGTACTATGCCTCTAGGTAATCAGAGGCTGTACTAGTAGGAAATTGAAGTCAAGCAGAGAAAAACTAACTATTCAACAACAATACTGATATGTATCCACATGATGTGTGTTTTGTTTTTGACAGTCTATAATATTTTGCTATGTGTATATGGATTGATATTTCATTATAACTGACAATATGCTTTTGTCTGTCCACTAACTAAACAAACATGTATGACCTTGTTGTCACATGACATCACAACCAATCATGTTACGACTGTCTATTTATTGGTTCATGTGTATTAGTCATTTTCATATATCCTCTTGCTTTGTATACTTGTTCCCACGTTTTCGTATACTACGTACCATTTCACTCACACTCTTGTGTGACATTTATTTTCCTTGTCTGGAAAATACAAGTATCATCGTAAACCTGGTGGTCTTCTGATTTCCCTCTTTCCGCGTCAGGACTAATAACTACTCGACGAGTAGATAACAAATACAAATAAACATCTGATCATTAAGGTAACTTTTTAGCTCATCAGCGTTGACCAGATGGGATGACTAACTCTATATGCACGTATATACAGATGATAGTGCAGAAAAAAATTACCTGTGCTTGTATATCTGTTGTAACTGTTGGTGTTGGTTGTAGTGCTTATTCTACACTGGTTATTTAGTCAATAAATGCAAATTGGACTAGTACTGAGTAACCTACCGAAGCTGGATTGGTGGGACCGCGCTATCACTCTCTGCTCACGGAAAATTGTACTACTCGTACAAGCTCCTATTAATATGTGTAAAACTTCGGCACTGTGGTATGTAATTCCTTATTAGTTTGTTTATTAGATATATCACAGAATGAAACAGTATTATTTACTGGATAACGTTTCGAACACAATTTGTTATTCATAATCTTATCAGTCGACGATTACTGATCATTAACCCGTTGTTGACCAGCTGGTTATGTGCAGCTAGGTATATCGGTCGTTCATCTAGAGTTTTAACCCAGAGGATGCAATAACACTCCTGCATGGTTTTATTGTGATGAGAGCTAGCTGCAAGCCAAAAATTCTAGACGGCAATTTACTTCAATGTAACGTGCTGAGTAGGGTCATGGGAAAAGCAATAAGACAGCTAAACCTTGAAGAACTCCCCAATCAATGACAACAGACTTAGCGTGTGGAAATTTCATCGTAGTTGTATTGCTTAACTTTCGAAGAAACGGTCACAATCAAGGATACAACCAATCAGTAGACTTTACCGATAATATTATTTATAAAAAAACCATAAATATCTTGATTTTCTCAAACGATCTGTTGCCTTGCACCTGTCTTCTGTCGTTACATCATATTTTATGTATTCCGGTACTTGACAGCTGATAAATTGCCATTTGTGTACAAATGCATGGCCTAGATAATTAAAGTATAAACTACTTAATGGACCAGAGTACTTCAACTGACAATAGACCTACAGTGAATTTCAACAATAGATGCGAGACTAGATTTCTCTCCCCGTCACTCAACAGAAAGCTCAGGGTAACCTTTAAGAGTGAAGACAGGAGTAAGACATAACTACCTGATATTGTCCACCATGTTCCTGAGTGTGGTGGACTGGATCGTACTACAGACTGTGAGGATTGGTAGTATAGCCATTACAACAAGCCATACGACATCTGGATCTCATGGGTGATTTGTGTTTTTGCCTCACGAAGTTGGAGTTATGCCGTTGAAGGCCAAGAAGTTAGCAGAAATGTGAAGTTAGCCGACTGCGACATAAATCATGTAAAGAGGAAACAAAAGCTTGGAGGTATTAAGGGTTCCATTTGAACTGAATTGTGTGAAAGCGTGTAGATTGGAGAGATATGCAACTGAAATCCTGTATGCCACTCAGAACCCAAGGGAACACTAATTATATTAACAGTCATCAATATCCTTTCTTCGTGTGTCTTATTTTTTCACAAATGTAACTGACCGTACTGGATGTAAACTAATTGATCATTTTCCTGAATGCTGCTTCTATCAACATTGTTTTCTGTTTTTCAGGCTGGTGGTGCTTCCCGTCTCATGTTAGCTCAGTCGGCCCCAACGAAGAAACGAAAACCAACTCTCAGTGCACGTACCGCTATAAGGAATCCCATCAACCGGAATACTAAGAAGAAACGTAGACGCCGGAAGCGATGCACAGTAATTAGATTTCTGTTTCGTTTATAAATATTTTTTAGCTTTAAAACCATGTCACCGCTAGTGTATTCCACGTTTGATATATTAGTAAAGATTTCTAGCATCATTTTCCGTTCTTCGTGTGAAGTTTTTTTTACATGTTGAAACTCTAGATGGAATCATTCACTCCTGTACAGAAGCGCACTGGAGACGAGTAAAACTCATGGTGAAGGAACCTATCATTGCACATCCCTCAATCACTCACCTCCCGAATTCACTACCTGATTTACTTCCTAGTAGACAAATGTAGTAGATGGGAAAAATCACTACCTCAATAGGCATAAGTTGTGGATACTGATTTACTTCCAGTCGATTAAATAGACAAAATTGTAAAAACATTATTGTGCGGCTGCCATGTATTTCGTTGATATCTCCTGCAAACTTTCTGTTTATTCATGAAGCAGTGCCTTATCACACGTATTTCCATGTGTGTGTAGGACTGTTAGAAAGTATTACGTGCGCGAAGTTTGGTCGATTAAGAATACTTGGTGGACACTTACACTGAGCCTTTAGCTCAGTCTTACCTCTCCTGCTAATAATTAAATTATTGTCTGAATAATGTCGTATCAACTGATAGTTTTGTGCTGCTCTTTGGAGCGATCGTCTCTAAATAAACTGATCTTCTGACTTTTCTCTATTATCGGTATTCAAAAGATAGACATTACACTGATTAGACTGGTTGTTGCTTAGTCGTATAAATTTGTTTAAGATGCGTAGTGTGTTGACTGACAACAGTACACATTTGCTTTGACGCATCTTTGCTAGCTTGTGAATATTGGATTAACATTTAATGACACATTTCAGCAAACCAAAGGGATGGATATATGCGGATTGCAGAGCGTTCTGTACTTATGGAATTAAAGTTTGTTTTATGACAACAACTTTGTTTTGGTGATGATAAATTTGGTACAGCGTATTTGTTTGTTCTCTAACTGTGCTGTTGTTCTAACTATTGTCTCTTATAGATGGCAGCCAGCTCAAGTGGAGAGGAAAGTGATTCCGCTGATGAGTCTGAACCATCTGATCCTGATTATTAATCTTCATAAAAATTCTCAACCAATAGGCCAATAGATCTTGTTCACAATTTGAATAGCGCAAAATGTGCATTAATCTGCCAGTCTAGATGTCTTGCAAAAACTGAAATAAACAACTCCCAAGTTCCAAAAAGTTTATCCTTTATTCGCGGAATAAAATAATATATTAATTTATAATATATTAATTTATATTTACCTTGCATCCCTAGCCTCCCTTTTGTATCAAAGATTTTATTCGTCATTTCTTTCCTTTAATCATGTATTTTTTTTACTCCTATGGCAGCTTGTCATATACAACGTTTGTTTTTGTATAATATAATAATATATGCTTTCAATTTTGACTGCGATGTTAACTATGTTATATAAATGTCCCCAACAATGGATTTTATTGTTGATGATAATATTTATTATTTAATTTATTCAGATATCGAGTTATGTATCTGAATATCGACATCACCACAATATCCTTTTAATTGAAATTACATTCCCCGAAACAAAATTAATCATCATCCTGTTTTATTTGTTTTTGATATCCCTCTCAGTCGAACAAGATCTCAATACATAAGGCTTCACACGTAACTAACCTGATGTGATGATGATAGCACTACTCTTTTCTTTTATTATTTACATGTTATTAATAATATGTATTATGTTATAATGTTTATTTCTAATTTAGAAATTTTAATTTTGTAAATATGTATATTATTTTCATGAGATTTTATTTCCCAGTTTTTACCATTCTTCATTTTGACGAAATAATATTTATTTGCATTATTTCTATTTATGTACATCACTGACGAAAAAATTTGTTTTTTATCTCCTATGGATACCCTTTTGTACATAACCCCATCAGTTTACATACTGACTTACCTACTGACTTATTTACTTACTTATCTACATTTGACGTATTCTCCGTTGTCAGTAATTTTCTCTATCTCGTTGTGAACATAATTAACGTATCTACTTGGTAGGCATGTTTTGTCAATTGACTTATTTCTGATAGTCTTTCTCCCTTTTCTGTTGAGACAAGCGTAATAGCTTACATCCTTTACTTAACGCTTTCATTTGTCTATGTACATTTGGTTTTAATCAGTCACTACAAAATATTCGTTTTCCTACTGTGTATATGTTTTTATTTGTCAGACTAAGAGTCTGATTAAAGCCTATCTTGATTCTGCTTTTGTTTCCCCCTCTAATATTGATAACTTGTAATCTATTAAGTGATCAATAGCACTTCTTGTTTGTACTTTTATTTCTTCTTAATTTCAGTTTCAGCTAGTCGGAATACTTGTACTATTTTCCACGAGACTATACTAAATCAATTATTGGCTTTTGATTTTCAATGTAACAAAATAGGTGGTGGAACACCTCAATGCAATTTCCAAATTATATAAAGAGTCACTGTGTAGTATTTTATGCCATTATCTTTGCTGTTTTATATGATGAATTCTGTCAAGAATAAGTTAATCAGCGTTCAAACTTGAATTCATGAGTGAACTCTAGACACCATGTCCAATCGGAAGCTAATGTAACGTCATATTGACTAGGGTTGCATTCCTAATGTCAGATGTCCAGTGTGAGAAGAGAGTACATAACTCATTTCATATCAGCAGTTGAATACTTGAATCGGATAATTAGTTGAGCCTTGTAGATTACTTGATACTGTACAATCCTGGAAAATATGAGTAAAAAGTTTGAACATTGTGGATTAGATCAAATAAAGTATAATTATATTTCAATAGTTTACACACGATGATAAGTTTTGTTATTGGTAATATTTCGAGCAAAATTACTGCCCGTGTTCACACCACTGTTGGAATTCCAACCAATAACAAAACTTATCTTTGTGTGTAAGCTATTGAAATATAAATATACTTTATTTAATCCTGGAAAAGTTAAGGCTTTTGACTTCACTGATACGCCTAACCAAATTTCTCTCCAATTTAAAGCATCATTGAAAAATATAAAGATCTTTACCTGCATCATGAGTAAACGTGCTGCACACTGTAAATAATCGTCCCTAGTGGAAAACAACCAAAAGGTGTTCCTTGAATTTTATATGCATAGAAGATGTCTCCAGTTATTGGATACTTTATTGAACGTTAACGTGAAACGTTATACACTTCACACATAGTAATAAACAACAATGTTAGAAGAAATATAAACTTTCAAAAATTCTTTACGACCAAATTGGTAACAATTTAAATTCGGACATATTCCTTTCCATGATAAATGAAATAGCAATAGAAAATTTCTGAAAATGAGCTTCTAGTTTCAGAGATTGCAGTACTTAACGAATACTAAGAATACCATTCCCATCGAATAAACTATTAGTTCGCCATTTGAAAAATCAGTGGAAAATGTTTATGGTATGAGTTTCCAGAAGAAATCGTCTACTTACACAATTTCATCATGAGCTGATATTAGTTAGAGAACCATTGAAAAACCTGAGAGAACTAGACAGCTGTTTCGTCTTAGTTTTCGGACAATTCAGCAGTACGCACCCACCGGGGCTCAAACCCAGATCTTTCTGGTTACAAGGTCAGTGAGCTCGTAGACTATTAAGCCAGTGGACCATGAATTCTAACTTCTGCCAATTCATGACACAGTTCGATCCCTAGCTAATGCCTTCGGCAGGCATTTGTCCTCACACTCGATCTGCTACACCCTACTGGCCATGACTTCTCACTAGAACTCCAGGTAACTGCCTACCTGAATAGGGCAAGACGCTAGTGAGCATCTCATTGATATTCAAGTGTTGGTTTGTAGGGATTTCACTGGTTACGGGATTTTATCTTAAGCTGACATTAGTTAGAGAATCATCGGAAAACCTGGGAGTACTGGACAGCTGTTTTGTCCTAGTTTGGGGCTCTTCATCAGTCGTGAATTGGCAGAAGTTAGAATTCATGGGCCATTGGATCGAGTCCCAGTGGCTTCACGGTCCACGAGCTCGCCTTGTAACCAGAAGGTCCTGGGTTTTAATCCCGGTGGGTGCGTGGTGCTGAAGAGTTTCAAACTAGGATGAAACAGCTGTCCAGTACTCTCAGGTTTTCCCAGTGGTTCTCTAACTAATGCCAGCTCATGATGAAATCCCGTAACCAATCAAATCCCTAGAAACCAACACTTGGAAATCTTTTACTGTTGTTTGCATACATGTGGAATTTCAAAGGGCCATGGAAATATAGAATATGTCTGTTAATAAATATACGATTTCAAACTATGGTTTCGATTAAAATGGGTCAGATTTCATCGCAAAATACGCATAATTTTCATTATTTGCAAACATGCTGAGTTGCAAGTAATTCACTGAAAATCCTGAATACTGAGTGATTCAGATAAAGTGTGGATAGTTGTTATCCGTTCTCCATCTAGGTGATTACATTAGGATTTTAGCACTCCAAGTTGAATTCTGCAGATGAGAAAACTATTCATCCTCGTTATGAACATCGAAATGTGCTTCATGAACTAAAAAATTCAACTCTTTCATGACATACAGATTGGGGGTCAATAAATTATTATTATTATTCCCTCGTGTTGCGAGTGGAACACAGGGTTTCAACAAAATATCTCCACTTTGTTCTGTTTTCTGCTGTCCTCTTCAACTGGATCCACGATTGGCCATAATCTCTCATCGCCACATTATCTCCTCCATATCACTATCCTACTCGTCGCTTCCCATTTGGATTGCACTCGAGCAATGGCCTGGCGTGCGATGTCATTCGGTGGTATCCTTAATGTATGCCTGATCCATCTCCACTTTCTTCTACATATTTGTTGAGCGGTCGGCTCTTGGTTGGTTTGTCCCCGTAGTTTCTTGTTGCTTATTCTTTCTGGCCATTCGATCTTCAGTATGGAGCCAGAGAAGGCAGCTTTTGTTGAAAGTCTGGAACAGGCTGTTGTAAATCCTTTCGTGATACGCAGTGCAACTTCCTGACTCCTGTAGAAGAACCGACTTCACATTGGTGTTGAAAATCTGAATCTTGTTCCTTATGCAGGCCGAGTGCAGGAGATTCCCAAACTACTTTCAGCTTGTTGAATGTCTTCTCGCCTTTCTGACTCTACCTCCAGCATCTTCATCTGTTCCGCCTACAGTTAAAAAGATGCTTCCCATATAAGTGAAGGAGGCAACCTCTGTCACATCCCTCCTTTGATGGTGATTGGTGCTGGTTGTTGTTGCTGTTCGTTGGTTGTCTTCATCACCTAAGTCTTCTCTGTGTTCACCTACAGTCTTGTATTCTTTGACTGCCTCTTCAGCCAGTTTGTTGGTTTCGCTTGCAAGTCTTCGATTTTGTGTGACATTAGACATATATCATCTGCGAAATACAGATCTTCTAGAGTCCTCTTGGCGGAGATCAAGCGTATTCCTGACCACTCGTTCCCAACAGTCTGACGCACAATCCAGTCTACGACAACAAAGGATATCATCCGTGGTAATACACATCCAGCCTTGTCTTACTCCTGTATGCACTTCGAACGCTCCCTCCGAACACCGAATCGTTGGAAGAGCAATAGTCTGCGAATAATTCTCCGTTCTCATTCATTTCTGCGAGCGAGAGCCTCTACCCATAATGAGTTCTCTTCCTGTATTACCTGCTCCCAGTTACGCTTGCATTCATTTCGTCCATAAGGATTTTGGTGTCAGCATTCGGGATGTTGTCCATTACTGTTTGTAGTCGTCTGTAAAAATCTTCCTTCCTTTCTTGTTCCGCGTTGTTTGTAGCACTGTGCGTGGCATTGGGTAATTGTGACCTCCCTTCCTTCCTTTGGAGTTAAATCTTGCCGTCGTGATGCTGCAGCATGAAGTTGGTTCCCACTGCATTAGGGCTTTGGCTGCCACTGGTCGCATCATCATAGCCATTCAGTACCTCAGTGTGTCCGTGGTTGTTGTCCGGGTGACCAGAGTAGATTATTGACTCTCCCGTTGACAATGTAGTCAATTCACATCTATTCAGTACTTCTAAGCCATATCTTTGCATCTATTTGGCTACCTGGGCAGCCTTCCTAGCCAGTCTCGTACATTGTACGCCCACTCCACAGACCCATTGTTACTCTTGCTTTCATCGAGAGAAGGCGCACCAGGTGGCTGGCTTCCCGAAGGCTTTCACCAGCCCGCGTCATTCCGCCTCTCCGATTCCAGCGAAGAATAAGATCGTTCGTCGAATGTATTGTATTTTTAATATATTTTTTTGTGTGTTGAAGTTTCTCTAGTGGTTTGAAATATTTAGTGGTGTGGGGTTGCTAGACCCACGGCCAACCCTCCCTCTTTACCCCGGCTAGAAAACTGACGAGCCAGTTAACTAGGCGAGGTTGGCCAATAAATTAGGCACTTATATTTAGAATACGTTAGATTGAATGAATAGTGTGATTATTATCTATTTGCCTCTAGTTTTAATTCTAATAAATGAATCCAGTGTGGGCTACATTGTTAGACTGATGAAAGGCTAGGAATTCATTTACACTATATTTTTTTTATTCAAATAGGAAACCCATTTCTTTACCCATATGGCATTATGGAGGACTTATGTATCTGTTCGACTGCATTTCGTCGAATTTCAAGGACTTCTTCAAATCACACCTTAATAAATTGTTTCGCATGTTTCTAAAGTGATGTTTTTCAGGTCAAGCTGCCTTGATTGTGGGACGTCGAATGTCATTGTGCTTCACACAATCACTTCACAGATGGAAAGCTGAAGTCCGGCTTAAGAGCAGCAAATGAGTAGGCAGTTACTGTCACAAAAACTGTTTTCATTTATGCGAATGATGTTTGAAATCACTTAGTACGGATATTTCAGCATATATAGGCAATATATTCATATACATATATATGGAAGATATTTCCACGCATAAGATTGCATTAACAAGTGTCCACAGACCACCTTATTCTAGTCTTTACCGATAGAGAAGCGGGAGTTACGTCAGTATCACATCGAATGAAAGCTTCATCTCCTGATTTATCACCAGTAATCCAGGCTAAATTTTCAACTCCGACCGTATCCCCGTCGTAGATCATAAGGTGGATGCTACAGGCAGAAGCAAGTCAGTCGCTGATTTTGAGAAGTTTCCGTTAGAATTTGCCACAAGGAATAGAAACCCAGTCTTGCATCTATTGTTGAAAATCACTGTAGGTCTATTGTCATTTGAAGTACTCTGGTCCATTAAGTAGTTTATACTTTAATTATCCAGGTCATAAATTTGTAAACAAATGGCGACTACTCAGGTGCCAAGTACCGGAATACATAAAATATGTATTGATGTGTAGTTGTGTGTACTATTATCATTTCAAAGGGAGCATGTATGATTATATGCATCAGATTGAAACATTATTTTTCACTGGATGACGTTTCGAAAGAAATTTATGGTTCTTAATCATATCAATTATAATCACACGATTTCGAAAATTGAGCTTTATAGTTCTCGCTGTTCTCTCCTATTTGTCGTGGGGTAAGTAGAATTTCCCAGATATCTGGGACATGTGTTGAATCTGTAGTGCACATTGTACCTTTGAACTTTTGTTTAAACTCGCTCACCCACGAGGACCAGCAGCAGTTTTTATCCTAATCTATTCCATCGCAATCTACTCGCTAGATCAGTTGGCTTCTCATGTCATCTTGTAACCCACACCAAATGAGGAATTACGAACAGTATATTCCTTTTCACTGCCCACTTTCTTCCAAAAAAAATTATTATTAAAAAAAAATTTAAAAAAAGAAAATATTAAAAAAAAGAAAATAAAAAAGTAAAAAAATTGTAAATTAATAATACATAAAAAAAATTTTAAAAATATAAACAAAGTCTATAGAATTATTTCAAAAACAGAAAAAAAGAAACTTCCACTGTATAGTTCAATGGACTGATATACATATTTTTGCGCATAAATGCTTCACTTCTATGCTGTACATAGTAATCCGCTCAATTTATTTTCACAGCCTGTACCATATTCCTTCGGGTTTATGCCCTCCTGCAATTCATTTATTTTGTGAACCGTACTTATAAACATTATGCATCATCTTAGTATGCACTTCGCAACATGAACAAAATAATTTTTGTAATGATAACTACTCATAACTATTGGTTATGTACTAACTTCTCTGTAATTTTATAAGTTCTCCCAGGGTAGAAACTTCCTTTGTTTTATCTCATTCTAACGTACTACTTCCAAGTTGCACCAGTTTTCCTCGCATTGATTTCGCACAAGCTTTTGTAGTACCTTTACGCCGATTTTGAAATCTTAACCTCTTCTCCCATTCTCTTCTGTTGTTTTTCTTTACCCTGCTCCTTATCATACGCTGGTATAATGATTGCCTTTAACATGACTGCTAGGTTCTGTTGCAGCGGAGGAAGGGAGCATTAGTCTAAAATGAAAGTTAGACATAATGAGTCACCTTCTTGCTACGACAGCCTCGGCGGCGGAGGTTTACCATCAGACCTCCACATAAGTAAGCTGGTAATAGTACGGAGTTTAAAAAAAATTAATCGATAAATATCAATACAATAAAAAAAATAAAAAAAAATAATAAAAATATGAAAGATAAAAAAAAGAAAAAAATATTAAAAAAAAAACACCAGACCGCAGAAGCTTACAACCACGCAAGGCACCAGCGTCATTTCTTATTATATTCCGTCTTACTTCACTAATCATGTACATACCACTTCCAACTTACCTTAATTTTTTTGCCTTTTCTTTTGCTTTCTTTCCTTTCGATAAAATTTCTTTTTCTTACTATTCCTATCTTCAAACCTTCGCATTCACTCATTGCTATTGTGCCAAGCCATCCTACTTTTGTATATCGAAGCTTGCTGGTTTCCCACCAACCTTCTAGGGGGGGATAACCTGTAGTGCACATTGTACCTTTGAACTTTTGTTTAAACTCGCTCACCCACGGTGATCCACGTTTTATCTTTTGAGTTGTGAGTCTTCCGTACGTTCATTGGTTCGCTCTCTTGTTGTGCTCTCTTTTTGCACACTCTCCGAGCCTACCTCCAGCAACGTCTGCAGATAAGTTGTACAGTCACTTTATTTATTAAATCTGTTATTCAGTTACGTTAAATACAACTCATACTAAGAATTCTTTCCATTGTTAGCTTTTAAACTTTGATTGAGTTAATCAGTACTTACACGTTAGGTAGAGTACTGGTAAAGTCATAAGACGGTGAAGTTTTTAGTAAGTGTGGTGATATCGAAGACTATCTTAAGTCTAGCTCCAACACTTACAAATCCTTCCTATTACATATATTTGCAGCTGATTTGATAAACAAA
Source organism: Trichobilharzia regenti (assembly GCA_944472135.2). NCBI lineage: Eukaryota > Metazoa > Platyhelminthes > Trematoda > Strigeidida > Schistosomatidae > Trichobilharzia > Trichobilharzia regenti. The sequence goes on along the minus strand of OX235270.1, from coordinate 86,212,678 downwards.
GCTTCCGTTTACAATCTCCCCCTCCACCCAGTTACACTAGATTTCAAAACTGTCATCTTATCCCATCTTATTGTATGGTTGTGTGTAATCGCATTTGGTTCTATGGCTGAACTATTCTCCAGATTTCTTATCTTATTCGAGTCAACTAATCTGGATTTTGCCAGGTTTTTATGCTCCGTTAGTCCGACTGCCCATGTTCTACTACTTTAACCTATGAATTTGACCTGGTAATCATTGCAGGGTATTAGATAAACTAAATTATTTTGCCTTATTGACTCCACAGGATTCTTTAATCGACAAAGCTTGTTTCTAATTGAGTTTGTGGATTCGAATGCCACTTTTATTCCTGAATTGTTAAGAATTCTCTTTAGGATTTTCAAGGTTCCCTCTTTGTATGGAAGTACTACTGATGATTTATATTCCCTATTGTTGGTGTTGTTGTTATCCTGTACATGCTTGACATGCATGTCGTCATTAATATAATAATTATTATTATCCCTATCAGTACTATCAGTATTTAATTGGTAGATGGTTTACTAGCAGTGGAATCCAGGATGCGCATTTCGTTCTATTTGGCACTCGTCGGCTGGATGTACCTGCATTTCTCAGTGAGTGATGATGTTCCCAACGAGGCTCACATTATTTATTTTATTTTTACATTTTTCTACATACTTCCTGATTGATTTATCAGGGCAATTATTAAGTTTCAAGGCTTCTCTTATATGTATCACTTCCTGTTTTAGATTTTCCTTGGTAGTACTTAGTATTTGTGCTCTGTTACGTAAGCATTTCACCAATCCTACTTATACTGACATAGGATGACATGATCAGAAATCCACACATCCGTTCGGAAATGTGAGTTTCCCGTGAACACTAGTGTTTAACCTCTCATCTTCCTCCCTCTTTACTCCACAATCTAACATTGGAAGGTGAAAGTTTAAATCAGAATTGAGAGTATACAAAAATTACTGTAGTCTTACCCACTGTCATTACTTAAGATATCTCTATGTACAGGTTTCATTTCACGTCGCTTTCGGAGAGTTTTAGTGTTCTTCTTCACGAGTTTTCGCGTTAATTTTGTCTAATGCCTCCGACTTTGTTCTGATGACTGCCGTGAAGGTTTACTTTGTATCTCCATCCGTTATTTTACGAGGGTTGATCTTGAATTGTTATCTGCTTCCAGCCCGTTTGAAAGTCTTCAAATTCGTCTTGAAATTTACTTGTATTAAGTGGGGATCTTAGCCTTCATCTGATAATCTTCGTGATCTGCTCTCCAACAGGCTTTGTCCCCACCTCTTCCAAAATGAGGTGAAGTCTATCTGACTTTTGGTGTGTCAGCCTAGTGGAACTCGTCTCTTTAAGGCTATAATCATATGATCATTAGCAATCAATTGTGCTCGAAACGTGTAGTGTAGTTTTTATCCCTTTCTGTTTTCATGGTTGTGTTGGTGACTGGTCCTGACTTCATGAGAGCCTTCAACGGTGTTGATTGAGCCATAATAACCACACCCTCAGTTTTCTGGTGGTTATCGTATGGGTGGAAAGACGAGATCTGCTGACTGTTCAGCTTAAATCTCGAGCCTTATTTCTACTTCATCTACCTTCAGCTCTACACTATGTCTTCCCATTTGTCACTCAGACACACATTTCAGTTTATGCAGATCCACAACCTGACCTACTGATTTCTACTCATCTCCTAACACATTTTGCCTGACCCCAATATTACCCAACATTTTAACAGAGGAAATAGAAGGCAAACGTCTATTGTCGAATACAGCTAGTTCATTAAAGCCTTCTAATTTCAATAAATTCATCTCATAGCTATAAAGAAGGACATAAAGAGCTGTACTTCAATCGATAGCCAGATGTCGTGTTTACACTGAAGTCTATGTAGTTTGGAAAATACCGAGTGAGCCTTTTGTATCGTCATCAACCATTCGAATCAAAACATTCTGTTTTCCCGACAGTCTTCGCCTTGAAGGGAAATTTCTGCTGACTCTAAACAGATGGCACTTTACTCTTCATAAATAAGTCAATCGCTTAGTCAGTGAAGTCTATTGGTGTCACGTTTATTTGTACATTTATCATGAAATTAAACTAAAATGGCGATGATGAGAATCCATAACAGGTCAACTATTAATCACCAAATTTAGATGACAAATCTCCGTAAAATTCTACCTGGCTTCTCCAGTTTGAGTGGGCTGTCTTGATTTATGCTACATACATTCTTGGTACTCCATTTGCCGCCAGACATAAACTTTACCTCTCGGTAGGTATAGTCATTTACCGACTTCAGATCAAGAAATATGATCAGAATTGGACGCCAATTAGCATGCCTGTTATTAGGAATCTGCTGGAGAGCGAAGCTATAATCAATAAACCTGTGGAGTACGTATAAATATGGTTGTACACTTTTTTGTTAGATGTTGAAATTAGAGACATTGTACATGACTCTCGTTCAAATCGACTCATGTTGGAATATAGATAACGTCCGAGTACAATCTAAAATACAGTGTACTGTTGGTCGCTTCGTCTTCTCACTGGTATTTACTGTCTACTTGCTTCATTCATAACCGTGTTGTACACTTTGAATTTTTGCAGAAACCTCTTGTCCTCATCCGAAGAGCATTCTACAACCGGTTCACAGCTTCTACTGGTAGACACGACTCCAGTAGTGAACGCTTCTGTGGATTATATTAATAATTTGTAACCATGGACTATAACTGTATATTCAAGTAACCGTTTAATTAATATAACTCATTAATGTGAGTCGGTGGCACAGTGGTTAGGACGCTCGTCTACCATGCACATGGTCCGAAGTTCGATCCCCTGCGTACGCATACCTGATATCTATGGTCGGCCTGACGAGGATATCAATTCCAGAATCGGAAAGCAAGACAAGCTTTCATTACTCCCAAATCTGTGTGGAGGTCAACAGCACTCAGCATCAAAAATAAGATCGGGATTTTCAACTCCAATGTAAAGTCAGTGCTACTATACGGATCAGAGACTTGGCGAGTCATAAAGAGCATCTCCAACAAACTTCAGACCTTCATTAACAACTGTCTTCGCTCAATACTCAAGATCAGATTTCCGACCAGAAAAGATCAACAACAGGGATCTCTGGGAGCGAACCAATCAGGAACCGATTGTGAAACAAATAGTCAGGAAGAAATGGAGATGGATTGGCTGGTCATACTCTGAGGAAACGATCAAGTGACATCACTAGACAAACCATTGCTCGAGTGGAACCCGAAAGGGAGGCGGCGAGTTGGTCGTCAGTACAAGGTTGACATGGAGGAGGTCATGCGAAGAGGAGATGAAAGCATGTGGACAGACCTGGAGCGGGGTGAAAACGTTGGCAGAAAACAGAAGGCAATGGAGGTGCGCAGCTGAAGCCCTATGTTCCTCTAGGAACTAAAGGATACAATAATAATAATAATAATAATAATAATAATAATAATCTCATTATTTTGACTTTTTATTCACATACTTGTTGTGTTATTGAGCTCGCTGGACAGTCACCTACACATCCTCTTACTGTCCCAAAGCCTCACTGGCTTTCCAGTTTTTTTCTCTCGAGCACCTAGAACCTACAACTCTATTCAAGCTTAGCCCCTGTGGTTTTCATAAGAAAAATAGTATATGAGCACTGCATGCCTCGGCAACCTTTGAAGTAGAGTATTTATAGACACGCCCAAAAATGAATTGTTGAAGACTCCCATGAGTAATGATGTTCTTCTTCAACAGCTTTTATTCATATCCAGTGTCGATGGCTTCACTAAGTTATATGCAAACTATAACAACAGATTCCGGATTATTTACTGAATCTGACACATCGAAAAATGCTTTGGCTTTTACCAGTTATATACATGCAGGTATCTGAATTCGTCAACACCAGCTACTTTGTTGTCTTCATGTTGCAAACCATAAACTGAAAATAAACACATGAACATAAAACTGACATACAGTCACAGTAGGATATAACTGCACTACTGATATTATCAATGATATTATTAATGGCCTTATTGAAAACAGTACTATAACTGCAATGTGGAATTTTCAGCACCCTTTATACTACACAGTGACGTTAAAATAGTTTCCAAGACTGTTCCATGTATCTATATTGAGTTGACTTTATGTATGCCTAGCGAATATTAACCATTGTGTAATTCAACGTTTGTTTTTGATTGTCTTGACACTCATTGCACGGCTAATCAGCGTTTGTTTTGGTTTCTTTACTTCTTTAGAAATTTAACTTTGATATTAGTACAATTTCTTAAGTCCTTGCTTGTGCTTTTTGATACATCTTTGTCGGCATTTAGTTGGACACTGAGTTCGGTACATTAGACGTCGTAGAGACATAGTTGCATCCTAGTATACAGATTGGAGTCAGATCCTAGTACGAATCATTGTCAACTTATGCGGGTGGCCTGTTATATGCGGTGTATGTACATGAATTCTTTGGTGACTAGGTTGATCCATGCCTATAATAGGTATTGCAACATAAGGAATTACGAAATTCTGTTGAATAATTTTGCGTGAACCTACGTGCAGATAGATACATCTTCTCCCAAAGGCTTCAGTCTGTTCTCTATTTGCAGCTTGTAATTTGAAAGCAGGCTCACCCCTAACCCTGTCTAATGCCTACAAAGTCGTACGGGATATAAAATGGTCATTTTTGAGAAGCCCAGACAAGAACGTGGGGTACATTGAAGATGAATGAGTGTAATACGTGAATCAACAGACTTTAAGAGAAGAAATTGAGTTATACTGGAAAGTATCAACTTTCTTATTTACTGAGTATAACGAAAAGAGATTCTCAGAAGTCAACAAGATATGAGATCGGAAAAGAAACTAATGCCGAAATAGATAACATTTGATTAGTTTCCAGCCACAATACAGCCAATGTTACAATAGTCATTGAACCACATTAAGTATTGTTCACATCCGAGACTAAAATTAACAAAACTCACGCCGAAGACTTCCTGCCAATTGCCTTCAACCATCTCACTATAACACCTTCAAATTCTAGGGTTTTATCATTCAAACTCATAGAGGGGAATAAATTTAGGAAACATTTAACAACGATTCAGAGTGCATCATCATGGCAAGGCACCTAGCACGATGGCCACATATTAAACTTGACTGATAGAATTTAGTCTGCGTCAACGCCAAAGACTAGGCGCATGACATGAGTGACTACCTAGTGTCCACTCAAAGTTCTAAAGCTAAGGGTGTGACATCGAGAGGGGTTCAGCTTAGGTCAGTCTGAATGACACCATTGGTTAACCTTAGACAGAAAGCGACTTATGCCATATCAATCTGATGCAGAAACAATCGGGACATAAATTGTCAGGTTATCAGCATATTTAATGAGATTGGCCTTAAAAGAAGGCGGTAGGTCATGCAAATAGAAGTAGGAACGAAATGAAGAGAGAATAGCACATTGAGGGATACCAGCTGCAGCGAACGAAGAAGTGGATCCCTTCCCGTTGCAGACAGTGTTTTCTTTCCTGTCTGACAAATGAGAGGAGAATCATCATGTGACCCAGGGCTCAATTCGTGCTGAATTCAGCTTGCTGAGCAAAAGTGCTCTGGGAATTTAATCAAAAGCAGCAGTGTAGTTTTAACAGGCAGATTGAACAAACTTCTCACCGTTATTTAGACTGGAAACAATATTATGGTGCAGTACAATGGTAGAATTCAAAGTCCTTCTGCTTCATTTATAGGCGAATTGCTTGAAGTGACTGGAAGATTTTAATGAGAGTTTAGGAACCAGCAATGGATGTTTTCCCACAGTTCTCAGGATGGAGACGTGATGGTGATTGGCCTAAACCTACAACCTGATCCAGAAGATGATTATTTGTTTCCTTCTGACCAACAGGTACTCCATACCTGTGAAATTGTTCATTAGAGATTTGTGTAAGAGGTTGACACAAAAAAGGCTTGTTCCACCATCAGAATGAATGAGTCATATAAAGAAAGCGTAGCAACTGTGGAAATTGCCTTTCGAAGTATCATTTCCAAAAGCCGTACAATCGTGTTGACGTCTAACGGAAATACATCAAAACCAATTAAATTATGCCACCAAACTCTTTAAACAGCTTTACACAACATATGGAATTAACTGTGAGGGAGTGGACAAATAGAAATTAACATATGGATGTTGGCACTACGCAATAGGTGGAAAGCTGACCGGGGTTTTCAGGAATAGAAGTAGAAGTGGAAGGTATGATGGAGTATTTACTTAAAATCTACATGAAAAAGAGGGCACATAGTTACCGAAAATATTGTAAACAAATGAGTGTAAAACAACAAAGCCTAGACAGAATCCTATTATGACTACGTCCAGGGCAAGTTAGGAAATCGTACATATTCTCTTCGAACACAGAGGATTCCATTGTATAGGTGGTGTGCTTGAAGTCAAGTCATTCGATATTGAGTGGACTGTCTGAAGCAGTTGTGGTCAGGGTTGACTGAATAACAGGACTACTGATATTTTTCCTTCCCTCGTTTGGATAAACAAGCTAAAGGGCACGACGTCAGTGTGGTCTGCTTCTCTGGGAGGAGGAGGCGACCAGCAGCGTTATCCTGTCCTTTATGTACAGAAGGATCAATTGCTCACAGGAGGATGTGATTGTCAAGATGAATGCTTGAAATGCTTTTCACAAATAGTTGGAGTGCCAGCCCTTGTGAATTTCCACTGTAATATCCCTTCAGCTTTGGTTTTGTGAAGACAGTTTTCGCAGAGACATTTGTGACAATCAGTGATGGTAGTAATTCCCTCAAGTTGAAGGTGATAAAACAAGGTGGAAATTCATCTTCGATTAAGGTGAAACTCAATAGCTTTCAGAGAAACAGATGCTTGAAGACGAGTATCCTCAAACGTATTGGATGGATTAGGACGTTTGCCCAACTTAAAATGTGTGCCCAACTTAGTAGTTGTTAATTCCGTGATGATTTTTTTTACTGGATAAGTCACACAGTGAAGAGGTTTAGTTTAATGGATGTCACTTAGGAAACGACTTATCGAATGCAGGGTTAGAAGTTTTTGTATTTCAATTTGAGACTCATGTTTTCACGTGGATAAGGCATTTTATTGGACAACGTCTGATCTCATACCAAATCTTCGACTTTATACAAAATATCAGTTGACTTAGGGACTGGATATCAGAGCAGTGTTCAGTGGCGAATTAGGTTCGTATTACTCAGAGTCTACTAGATGAAATTAGAACAGCATATATATCCCTACAGAATAAGTTGTTAAATAATACTGACGAGCTGCCAGTAGAGCAATACCGTTAGTCTAAATAAGACACTAACATTTGCATTTCGTCTGACTTCGCATATCTGTGACTTCCGTGAAAATTTCCACTTGCATTGGCTATCCAGTAAGTGCCAGCAGATTTGCTGATTGTACGAACTAGTAACTTGTGACAGCTGACTAGACTAAGTGGTTTTATGACGGGGAACTTTAACGGCAGAATACAAGGGAACATGGAAACAGAATTGTTGTTTGGCGACTTCATGTGCAGATCTAGGCAAAATACATCTACCATATATTGGGTGTCTTTGATTGGACACTAGTAACTAGTGTAATGTGTCTAGTCGTTTCTTTTGAGCAGACTGAATTCTATCAGTCAGCTTTGTAATGTAGCCATCATTCTAGGAGGCTCGCCATCACGGTGTACATCGATTTGATGATGTTAGATAATTGGAGGCAATTGGCAGGAAGCCTTGAACCTGGGTTTTGTTCTAGGTCAACCGCGACCTAAATACCTCAGTGGTAGCATTAAGCGAGGTGGGTTATTTTCTCAAAAGGGAGATGAGACCCTTCAAAAGTACATATACGCCTTGCTGACGAATTTCCATCTTGTTTTATCACCTTCAACTTGAGGGAATTACTACCATCACTGATTGTCACAAATGTCTCTGCGAAAACTGTCTTCACAAAACCAAAGCTGAGGGATATTACAGTGGAAATTCACAAGGGCTGGCACTCCAACCATTTGTGAAAAGCATTTCAAGCATTCATTTTCAAAATCACATACTCCAGCAAGTAGGCTGTCTTGATTTATGCTACATACATTCTTGGTACTCCATTTGCCGCCAGACATAAACTTTACCTCTCGGTAGGTATAGTGATTTTCCGACTTCAGATCAAGAAATATGATCAGAATTGGACGCCAATTAGCATGCCTGTTATTAAGAATCTGCTGGAGAGCGAAGCTATAATCAATAAACCTGTGGAGTACGTATAAATATGGTTGTACACTTTTTTGTTAGATGTTGAAATTAGAGACATTGTACATGACTCTCGTTCAAATCGACTCATGTTGGAATATAGATAACGTCCGAGTACAATCTAAAATACAGTGTACTGTTGGTCGCTTCGTCTTCTCACTGGTATTTACTGTCTACTTGCTTCATTCATAACCGTGTTGTACACTTTGAATTTTTGCAGAAACCTCTTGTCCTCATCCGAAGAGCATTCTACAACCGGTTCACAGCTTCTACTGGTAGACACGACTCCAGTAGTGAACGCTTCTGTGGATTATATTAATAATTTGTAACCATGGACTATAACTGTATATTCAAGTAACCGTTTAATTAATATAACTCATTAATGTGAGTCGGTGGCACAGTGGTTAGGACGCTCGTCTACCATGCACATGGTCCGAAGTTCGATCCCCTGCGTACGCATACCTGATATCTATGGTCGGCCTGACGAGGATATCAATTCCAGAATCGGAAAGCAAGACAAGCTTTCATTACTCCCAAATCTGTGTGGAGGTCAACAGCACTCAGCATCAAAAATAAGATCGGGATTTTCAACTCCAATGTAAAGTCAGTGCTACTATACGGATCAGAGACTTGGCGAGTCATAAAGAGCATCTCCAACAAACTTCAGACCTTCATTAACAACTGTCTTCGCTCAATACTCAAGATCAGATTTCCGACCAGAAAAGATCAACAACAGGGATCTCTGGGAGCGAACCAATCAGGAACCGATTGTGAAACAAATAGTCAGGAAGAAATGGAGATGGATTGGCTGGTCATACTCTGAGGAAACGATCAAGTGACATCACTAGACAAGCCATTGCTCGAGTGGAACCCGAAAGGGAGGCGGCGAGTTGGTCGTCAGTACAAGGGTGACATGGAGGAGGTCATGCGAAGAGGAGATGAAAGCATGTGGACAGACCTGGAGCGGGGTGAAAACGTTGGCAGAAAACAGAAGGCAATGGAGGTGCGCAGCTGAAGCCCTATGTTCCTCTAGGAACTAAAGGATACAATAATAATAATAATAATAATCTCATTAACTTGACTTTTTATTCACATACTTGTTGTGTTATTGAGCTCGCTGGACAGTCACCTACACATCCTCTTACTGTCCCAAAGCCTCACTGGCTTTCCAGTTTTTTTCTCTCGAGCACCTAGAACCTACAACTCTATTCAAGCTTAGCCCCTGTGGTTTTCATAAGAAAAATAGTATATGAGCACTGCATGCCTCGGCAACCTTTGAAGTAGAGTATTTATAGACACGCCCAAAAATGAATTGTTGAAGACTCCCATGAGTAATGATGTTCTTCTTCAACAGCTTTTATTCATATCCAGTGTCGATGGCTTCACTAAGTTATATGCAAACTATAACAACAGATTCCGGATTATTTACTGAATCTGACACATCGAAAAATGCTTTGGCTTTTACCAGTCATATACATGCAGGTATCTGAATTCGTCAACACCAGCTACTTTGTTGTCTTCATGTTGCAAACCATAAACTGAAAATAAACACATGAACATAAAACTGACATACAGTCACAGTAGGATATAACTGCACTACTGATATTATCAATGATATTATTAATGGCCTTATTGAAAACAGTACTATAACTGCAATGTGGAATTTTCAGCACCCTTTATACTACACAGTGACGTTAAAATAGTTTCCAAGACTGTTCCATGTATCTATATTGAGTTGACTTTATGTATGCCTAGCGAATATTAACCATTGTGTAATTCAACGTTTGTTTTTGATTGTCTTGACACTCATTGCACGGCTAATCAGCGTTTGTTTTGGTTTCTTTACTTCTTTAGAAATTTAACTTTGATATTAGTACAATTTCTTAAGTCCTTGCTTGTGCTTTTTGATACATCTTTGTCGGCATTTAGTTGGACACTGAGTTCGGTACATTAGACGTCGTAGAGACATAGTTGCATCCTAGTATACAGATTGGAGTCAGATCCTAGTACGAATCATTGTCAACTTATGCGGGTGGCCTGTTATATGCGGTGTATGTACATGAATTCTTTGATGTTTGTCCGTTGGATCTTGTGCTTCGTTTGCATCTTATCCAGTACACGTCACACCTAGAAAAGAAAACAAGAATGCTGAGAACCATGTCGAAAAATCACCAAAATAATGTTTGAATCGAAACATGCATGTGCATGTGCCAACAGAGGGAATATCGGTGGAAACTTATTTCTTTAAAGGCAGTCTTCACGGTATAAGTGAACAATTTAGAAAATGGGTCTAACTTATGACACGGGACTCAGTGAAAAGTAATCTATATGCATAACAGAAAGTATCATGAGTGTAATAGATTACTTTTTAAATAAGTTGGGAGACGTCTGTCTTATCCTGTTAGATAAGTACGAAGGTCGTCTGGGAACCTCATGGTCTGTCGTGAACATGACTTTCGCTGTGTCTCGTTGGAGGCTTTTATCACCGTCTCCACTTATTTGGACACCAGCGGGTTTTGTATCAGTGGGGTACCAAGTGGAACAACTCAGTCGGGACTCATAAGATTGCCTTCTATGTATGCTGACCTCAGATGACTGATGCTATTGCGGTCTTCATAACTGTTTTTTTTTGTCTTAAACGAAGGTTAAATCGACTATGGCTTCCTTAACTAGCGACAACCTTTCATCTAAGTAGGTGTTGGTACTACCTACCAGTTGGCGGCGGCGGAAATCTACGAATAGGTCGTGGTGACTAGGTAGATCCATGCCTATAATAGGTATTGCAACATAAGGAATTACGAAATTCTGTTGAATAATTTTGCGTGAACCTACGTGCAGATAGATACATCTTCTCCCAAAGGCTTCAGTCTGTTCTCTATTTGCAGCTTGTAATTTGAAAGCAGGCTCACCCCTAACCCTGTCTAATGCCTACAAAGTCGTACGGGATATAAAATGGTCATTTTTGAGAAGCCCAGACAAGAACGTGGGGTACATTGAAGATGAATGAGTGTAATACGTGAATCAACAGACTTTAAGAGAAGAAATTGAGTTATACTGGAAAGTATCAACTTTCTTATTTACTGAGTATAACGAAAAGAGATTCTCAGAAGTCAACAAGATATGAGATCGGAAAAGAAACTAATGCCGAAATAGATAACATTTGATTAGTTTCCAGCCACAATACAGCCAATGTTACAATAGTCATTGAACCACATTAAGTATTGTTCACATCCGAGACTAAAATTAACAAAACTCACGCCGAAGACTTCCTGCCAATTGCCTTCAACCATCTCACTATAACACCTTCAAATTCTAGGGTTTTATCATTCAAACTCATAGAGGGGAATAAATTTAGGAAACATTTAACAACGATTCAGAGTGCATCATCATGGCAAGGCACCTAGCACGATGGCCACATATTAAACTTGACTGATAGAATTTAGTCTGCGTCAACGCCAAAGACTAGGCGCATGACATGAGTGACTACCTAGTGTCCACTCAAAGTTCTAAAGCTAAGGGTGTGACATCGAGAGGGGTTCAGCTTAGGTCAGTCTGAATGACACCATTGGTTAACCTTAGACAGAAAGCGACTTATGCCATATCAATCTGATGCAGAAACAATCGGGACATAAATTGTCAGGTTATCAGCATATTTAATGAGATTGGCCTTAAAAGAAGGCGGTAGGTCATGCAAATAGAAGTAGGAACGAAATGAAGAGAGAATAGCACATTGAGGGATACCAGCTGCAGCGAACGAAGAAGTGGATCCCTTCCCGTTGCAGACAGTGTTTTCTTTCCTGTCTGACAAATGAGAGGAGAATCATCATGTGACCCAGGGCTCAATTCGTGCTGAATTCAGCTTGCTGAGCAAAAGTGCTCTGGGAATTTAATCAAAAGCAGCAGTGTAGTTTTAACAGGCAGATTGAACAAACTTCTCACCGTTATTTAGACTGGAAACAATATTATGGTGCAGTACAATGGTAGAATTCAAAGTCCTTCTGCTTCATTTATAGGCGAATTGCTTGAAGTGACTGGAAGATTTTAATGAGAGTTTAGGAACCAGCAATGGATGTTTTCCCACAGTTCTCAGGATGGAGACGTGATGGTGATTGGCCTAAACCTACAACCTGATCCAGAAGATGATTATTTGTTTCCTTCTGACCAACAGGTACTCCATACCTGTGAAATTGTTCATTAGAGATTTGTGTAAGAGGTTGACACAAAAAAGGCTTGTTCCACCATCAGAATGAATGAGTCATATAAAGAAAGCGTAGCAACTGTGGAAATTGCCTTTCGAAGTATCATTTCCAAAAGCCGTACAATCGTGTTGACGTCTAACGGAAATACATCAAAACCAATTAAATTATGCCACCAAACTCTTTAAACAGCTTTACACAACATATGGAATTAACTGTGAGGGAGTGGACAAATAGAAATTAACATATGGATGTTGGCACTACGCAATAGGTGGAAAGCTGACCGGGGTTTTCAGGAATAGAAGTAGAAGTGGAAGGTATGATGGAGTATTTACTTAAAATCTACATGAAAAAGAGGGCACATGGTTACCGGAAATATTGTAAACAAATGAGTGTAAAACAACAAAGCCTAGACAGAATCCTATTATGACTACGTCCAGGGCAAGTTAGGAAATCGTACATATTCTCTTCGAACACAGAGGATTCCATTGTATAGGCGGTGTGCTTGAAGTCAAGTCATTCGATATTGAGTGGACTGTCTGAAGCAGTTGTGGTCAGGGTTGACTGAATAACAGGACTACTGATATTTTTCCTTCCCTCGTTTGGATAAACAAGCTAAAGGGCACGACGTCAGTGTGGTCTGCTTCTCTGGGAGGAGGAGGCGACCAGCAGCGTTATCCTGTCCTTTATGTACAGAAGGATCAATTGCTCACAGGAGGATGTGATTGTCAAGATGAATGCTTGAAATGCTTTTCACAAATAGTTGGAGTGCCAGCCCTTGTGAATTTCCACTGTAATATCCCTTCAGCTTTGGTTTTGTGAAGACAGTTTTCGCAGAGACATTTGTGACAATCAGTGATGGTAGTAATTCCCTCAAGTTGAAGGTGATAAAACAAGGTGGAAATTCATCTTCGATTAAGGTGAAACTCAATAGCTTTCAGAGAAACAGATGCTTGAAGACGAGTATCCTCAAACGTATTGGATGGATTAGGACGTTTGCCCAACTTCAAAAAACCAAAGCTGAAGGGATATTACAGTGGAAATTCACAAGGGCTGGCACTCCAACTATTTGTGGAAAGCATTTCAAGCATTCATCTTGACAATCACATCCTCCATTAAGGAATTCATCCTTCGATACATAAAGGACAGGATAACGCTTCTGGTAAATTACAAGCTGCAAATAGAGAACAGACTGAAGCCTTTGGGAGAAGATGTATCTATCTGCACGTAGGTTCACGCAAAATTATTCAACAGAATTTCGTAATTCCTTATGTTGCAATACCTATTATAGGCATGGATCTACCTAGTCACCACGACCTATTCGTAGATTTCCGCCGCCGCCAACTGGTAGGTAGTACCAACACCTACTTAGATGAAAGGTTGTCGCTAGTTAAGGAAGCCATAGTCGATTTAACCTTCGTTTAAGACAAAAAAAAACAGTTATGAAGACCGCAATAGCATCAGTCATCTGAGGTCAGCATACATAGAAGGCAATCTTATGAGTCCCGACTGAGTTGTTCCACTTGGTACCCCACTGATACAAAACCCGCTGGTGTCCAAATAAGTGGAGACGGTGATAAAAGCCTCCAACGAGACACAGCGAAAGTCATGTTCACGACAGACCATGAGGTTCCCAGACGACCTTCGTACTTATCTAACAGGATAAGACAGACGTCTCCCAACTTATTTAAAAAGTAATCTATTACACTCATGATACTTTCTGTTATGCATATAGATTACTTTTCACTGAGTCCCGTGTCATAAGTTAGACCCATTTTCTAAATTGTTCACTTATACCGTGAAGACTGCCTTTAAAGAAATAAGTTTCCACCGATATTCCCTCTGTTGGCACATGCACATGCATGTTTCGATTCAAACATTATTTTGGTGATTTTTCGACATGGTTCTCAGCATTCTTGTTTTCTTTTCTAGGTGTGACGTGTACTGGATAAGATGCAAACGAAGCACAAGATCCAACGGACAAACATCAAAGAATTCATGTACATACACCGCATATAACAGGCCACCCGCATAAGTTGACAATGATTCGTACTAGGATCTGACTCCAATCTGTATACTAGGATGCAACTATGTCTCTACGACGTCTAATGTACCGAACTCAGTGTCCAACTAAATGCCGACAAAGATGTATCAAAAAGCACAAGCAAGGACTTAAGAAATTGTACTAATATCAAAGTTAAATTTCTAAAGAAGTAAAGAAACCAAAACAAACGCTGATTAGCCGTGCAATGAGTGTCAAGACAATCAAAAACAAACGTTGAGTTACACAATGGTTAATATTCGCTAGGCATACATAAAGTCAACTCAATATAGATACATGGAACAGTCTTGGAAACTATTTTAACGTCACTGTGTAGTATAAAGGGTGCTGAAAATTCCACATTGCAGTTATAGTACTGTTTTCAATAAGGCCATTAATAATATCATTGATAATATCAGTAGTGCAGTTATATCCTACTGTGACTGTATGTCAGTTTTATGTTCATGTGTTTATTTTCAGTTTATGGTTTGCAACATGAAGACAACAAAGTAGCTGGTGTTGACGAATTCAGATACCTGCATGTATATGACTGGTAAAAGCCAAAGCATTTTTCGATGTGTCAGATTCAGTAAATAATCCGGAATCTGTTGTTATAGTTTGCATATAACTTAGTGAAGCCATCGACACTGGATATGAATAAAAGCTGTTGAAGAAGAACATCATTACTCATGGGAGTCTTCAACAATTCATTTTTGGGCGTGTCTATAAATACTCTACTTCAAAGGTTGCCGAGGCATGCAGTGCTCATATACTATTTTTCTTATGAAAACCACAGGGGCTAAGCTTGAATAGAGTTGTAGGTTCTAGGTGCTCGAGAGAAAAAAACTGGAAAGCCAGTGAGGCTTTGGGACAGTAAGAGGATGTGTAGGTGACTGTCCAGCGAGCTCAATAACACAACAAGTATGTGAATAAAAAGTCAAGTTAATGAGATTATTATTATTATTATTATTGTATCCTTTAGTTCCTAGAGGAACATAGGGCTTCAGCTGCGCACCTCCATTGCCTTCTGTTTTCTGGCAACGTTTTCACCCCACTCCAGGTCTGTCCACATGCTTTCATCTCCTCCTCGCATGACCTCCTCCATGTCACCCTTGTACTGACGACCAACTCGCCGCCTCCCTTTCGGGTTCCACTCGAGCAATGGCTTGTCTAGTGATGTCACTTGATCGTTTCCTCAGAGTATGACCAGCCAAT
This sequence comes from Trichobilharzia regenti, assembly GCA_944472135.2. NCBI lineage: Eukaryota > Metazoa > Platyhelminthes > Trematoda > Strigeidida > Schistosomatidae > Trichobilharzia > Trichobilharzia regenti. Next base: position 86,196,979 of record OX235270.1, on the reverse strand, counting down.
CCATCTCCATTTCTTCCTGACTATTTGTTTCACAATCGGTTCCCGATGGGTTGGTTCGCTCCCAGAGATCCCTGTTGTTGATCTTTTCTGGTCGGAAATCTGATCTTGAGTATTGAGGGAGGACAGTTGTTAATGAAGGTCTGAAGTTTGTTGGAGATGCTCTTTATGACTCGCCAAGTCTCTGATCCGTATAGTAGCACTGACTTTACATTGGAGTTGAAAATCCCGATCTTATTTTTGATGCTGAGTGCTGTTGACCTCCACACAGATTTGGGAGTAATGAAAGCTTGTCTTGCTTTCCGATTCTGGAATTGATATCCTCGTCAGGCCGACCATAGATATCAGGTATGCGTACGCAGGGGATCGAACTTCGGACCATGTGCATGGTAGACGAGCGTCCTAACCACTGTGCCACCGACTCACATTAATGAGTTATATTAATTAAACGGTTACTTGAATATACAGTTATAGTCCATGGTTACAAATTATTAATATAATCCACAGAAGCGTTCACTACTGGAGTCGTGTCTACCAGTAGAAGCTGTGAACCGGTTGTAGAATGCTCTTCGGATGAGGACAAGAGGTTTCTGCAAAAATTCAAAGTGTACAACACGGTTATGAATGAAGCAAGTAGACAGTAAATACCAGTGAGAAGACGAAGCGACCAACAGTACACTGTATTTTAGATTGTACTCGGACGTTATCTATATTCCAACATGAGTCGATTTGAACGAGAGTCATGTACAATGTCTCTAATTTCAACATCTAACAAAAAAGTGTACAACCATATTTATACGTACTCCACAGGTTTATTGATTATAGCTTCGCTCTCCAGCAGATTCCTAATAACAGGCATGCTAATTGGCGTCCAATTCTGATCATATTTCTTGATCTGAAGTCGGTAAATGACTATACCTACCGAGAGGTAAAGTTTATGTCTGGCGGCAAATGGAGTACCAAGAATGTATGTAGCATAAATCAAGACAGCCTACTTGCTGGAGTATGTGATTTTGAAAATGAATGCTTGAAATGCTTTTCACAAATGGTTGGAGTGCCAGCCCTTGTGAATTTCCACTGTAATATCCCTCAGCTTTGGTTTTGTGAAGACAGTTTTCGCAGAGACATTTGTGACAATCAGTGATGGTAGTAATTCCCTCAAGTTGAAGGTGATAAAACAAGATGGAAATTCGTCAGCAAGGCGTATATGTACTTTTGAAGGGTCTCATCTCCCTTTTGAGAAAATAACCCACCTCGCTTAATGCTACCACTGAGGTATTTAGGTCGCGGTTGACCTAGAACAAAACCCAGGTTCAAGGCTTCCTGCCAATTGCCTCCAATTATCTAACATCATCAAATCGATGTACACCGTGATGGCGAGCCTCCTAGAATGATGGCTACATTACAAAGCTGACTGATAGAATTCAGTCTGCTCAAAAGAAACGACTAGACACATTACACTAGTTACTAGTGTCCAATCAAAGACACCCAATATATGGTAGATGTATTTTGCCTAGATCTGCACATGAAGTCGCCAAACAACAATTCTGTTTCCATGTTCCCTTGTATTCTGCCGTTAAAGTTCCCCGTCATAAAACCACTTAGTCTAGTCAGCTGTCACAAGTTACTAGTTCGTACAATCAGCAAATCTGCTGGCACTTACTGGATAGCCAATGCAAGTGGAAATTTTCACGGAAGTCACAGATATGCGAAGTCAGACGAAATGCAAATGTTAGTGTCTTATTTAGACTAACGGTATTGCTCTACTGGCAGCTCGTCAGTATTATTTAACAACTTATTCTGTAGGGATATATATGCTGTTCTAATTTCATCTAGTAGACTCTGAGTAATACGAACCTAATTCGCCACTGAACACTGCTCTGATATCCAGTCCCTAAGTCAACTGATATTTTGTATAAAGTCGAAGATTTGGTATGAGATCAGACGTTGTCCAATAAAATGCCTTATCCACTTGAAAACATGAGTCTCAAATTGAAATACAAAAACTTCTAACCCTGCATTCGATAAGTCGTTTCCTAAGTGACATCCATTAAACTATACCTCTTCACTGTGTGACTTATCCAGTAAAAAAATCATCACGGAATTAACAACTACTAAGTTGGGCACACATTTTAAGTTGGGCAAACGTCCTAATCCATCCAATACGTTTGAGGATACTCGTCTTCAAGCATCTGTTTCTCTGAAAGCTATTGAGTTTCACCTTAATCGAAGATGAATTTCCACCTTGTTTTATCACCTTCAACTTGAGGGAATTACTACCATCACTGATTGTCACAAATGTCTCTGCGAAAACTGTCTTCACAAAACCAAAGCTGAAGGGATATTACAGTGGAAATTCACAAGGGCTGGCACTCCAACTATTTGTGAAAAGCATTTCAAGCATTCATCTTGACAATCACATCCTCCTGTGAGCAATTGATCCTTCTGTACATAAAGGACAGGATAACGCTGCTGGTCGCCTCCTCCTCCCAGAGAAGCAGACCACACTGACGTCGTGCCCTTTAGCTTGTTTATCCAAACGAGGGAAGGAAAAATATCAGTAGTCCTGTTATTCAGTCAACCCTGACCACAACTGCTTCAGACAGTCCACTCAATATCGAATGACTTGACTTCAAGCACACCACCTATACAATGGAATCCTCTGTGTTCGAAGAGAATATGTACGATTTCCTAACTTGCCCTGGACGTAGTCATAATAGGATTCTGTCTAGGCTTTGTTGTTTTACACTCATTTGTTTACAATATTTTCGGTAACTATGTGCCCTCTTTTTCATGTAGATTTTAAGTAAACACTCCATCATACCTTCCACTTCTACTTCTATTCCTGAAAACCCCGGTCAGCTTTCCACCTATTGCGTAGTGCCAACATCCATATGTTAATTTCTATTTGTCCACTCCCTCACAGTTAATTCCATATGTTGTGTAAAGCTGTTTAAAGAGTTTGGTGGCATAATTTAATTGGTTTTGATGTATTTCCGTTAGACGTCAACACGATTGTACGGCTTTTGGAAATGATACTTCGAAAGGCAATTTCCACAGTTGCTACGCTTTCTTTATATGACTCATTCATTCTGATGGTGGAACAAGCCTTTTTTGTGTCAACCTCTTACACAAATCTCTAATGAACAATTTCACAGGTATGGAGTACCTGTTGGTCAGAAGGAAACAAATAATCATCTTCTGGATCAGGTTGTAGGTTTAGGCCAATCACCATCACGTCTCCATCCTGAGAACTGTGGGAAAACATCCATTGCTGGTTCCTAAACTCTCATTAAAATCTTCCAGTCACTTCAAGCAATTCGCCTATAAATGAAGCAGAAGGACTTTGAATTCTACCATTGTACTGCACCATAATATTGTTTCCAGTCTAAATAACGGTGAGAAGTTTGTTCAATCTGCCTGTTAAAACTACACTGCTGCTTTTGATTAAATTCCCAGAGCACTTTTGCTCAGCAAGCTGAATTCAGCACGAATTGAGCCCTGGGTCACATGATGATTCTCCTCTCATTTGTCAGACAGGAAAGAAAACACTGTCTGCAACGGGAAGGGATCCACTTCTTCGTTCGCTGCAGCTGGTATCCCTCAATGTGCTATTCTCTCTTCATTTCGTTCCTACTTCTATTTGCATGACCTACCGCCTTCTTTTAAGGCCAATCTCATTAAATATGCTGATAACCTGACAATTTATGTCCCGATTGTTTCTGCATCAGATTGATATGGCATAAGTCGCTTTCTGTCTAAGGTTAACCAATGGTGTCATTCAGACTGACCTAAGCTGAACCCCTCTCGATGTCACACCCTTAGCTTTAGAACTTTGAGTGGACACTAGGTAGTCACTCATGTCATGCGCCTAGTCTTTGGCGTTGACGCAGACTAAATTCTATCAGTCAAGTTTAATATGTGGCCATCGTGCTAGGTGCCTTGCCATGATGATGCACTCTGAATCGTTGTTAAATGTTTCCTAAATTTATTCCCCTCTATGAGTTTGAATGATAAAACCCTAGAATTTGAAGGTGTTATAGTGAGATGGTTGAAGGCAATTGGCAGGAAGTCTTCGGCGTGAGTTTTGTTAATTTTAGTCTCGGATGTGAACAATACTTAATGTGGTTCAATGACTATTGTAACATTGGCTGTATTGTGGCTGGAAACTAATCAAATGTTATCTATTTCGGCATTAGTTTCTTTTCCGATCTCATATCTTGTTGACTTCTGAGAATCTCTTTTCGTTATACTCAGTAAATAAGAAAGTTGATACTTTCCAGTATAACTCAATTTCTTCTCTTAAAGTCTGTTGATTCACGTATTACACTCATTCATCTTCAATGTACCCCACGTTCTTGTCTGGGCTTCTCAAAAATGACCATTTTATATCCCGTACGACTTTGTAGGCATTAGACAGGGTTAGGGGTGAGCCTGCTTTCAAATTACAAGCTGCAAATAGAGAACAGACTGAAGCCTTTGGGAGAAGATGTATCTATCTGCACGTAGGTTCACGCAAAATTATTCAACAGAATTTCGTAATTCCTTATGTTGCAATACCTATTATAGGCATGGATCTACCTAGTCACCAAAGAATTCATGTACATACACCGCATATAACAGGCCACCCGCATAAGTTGACAATGATTCGTACTAGGATCTGACTCCAATCTGTATACTAGGATGCAACTGTGTCTCTACGACGTCTAATGTACCGAACTCAGTGTCCAACTAAATGCCGACAAAGATGTATCAAAAAGCACAAGCAAGGACTTAAGAAATTGTACTAATATCAAAGTTAAATTTCTAAAGAAGTAAAGAAACCAAAACAAACGCTGATTAGCCGTGCAATGAGTGTCAAGACAATCAAAAACAAACGTTGAATTACACAATGGTTAATATTCGCTAGGCATACATAAAGTCAACTCAATATAGATACATGGAACAGTCTTGGAAACTATTTTAACGTCACTGTGTAGTATAAAGGGTGCTGAAAATTCCACATTGCAGTTATAGTACTGTTTTCAATAAGGCCATTAATAATATCATTGATAATATCAGTAGTGCAGTTATATCCTACTGTGACTGTATGTCAGTTTTATGTTCATGTGTTTATTTTCAGTTTATGGTTTGCAACATGAAGACAACAAAGTAGCTGGTGTTGACGAATTCAGATACCTGCATGTATATGACTGGTAAAAGCCAAAGCATTTTTCGATGTGTCAGATTCAGTAAATAATCCGGAATCTGTTGTTATAGTTTGCATATAACTTAGTGAAGCCATCGACACTGGATATGAATAAAAGCTGTTGAAGAAGAACATCATTACTCATGGGAGTCTTCAACAATTCATTTTTGGGCGTGTCTATAAATACTCTACTTCAAAGGTTGCCGAGGCATGCAGTGCTCATATACTATTTTTCTTATGAAAACCACAGGGGCTAAGCTTGAATAGAGTTGTAGGTTCTAGGTGCTCGAGAGAAAAAAACTGGAAAGCCAGTGAGGCTTTGGGACAGTAAGAGGATGTGTAGGTGACTGTCCAGCGAGCTCAATAACACAACAAGTATGTGAATAAAAAGTCAAGTTAATGAGATTATTATTATTATTATTATTATTGTATCCTTTAGTTCCTAGAGGAACATAGGGCTTCAGCTGCGCACGTCCATTGCCTTCTGTTTTCTGCCAACGTTTTCACCCCGCTCCAGGTCTGTCCACATGCTTTCATCTCCTCTCGCATGACCTCCTCCATGTCACCCTTGTACTGACGACCAACTCGCCGCCTCCCTTTCGGGTTCCACTCGAGCAATGGCTTGTCTAGTGATGTCACTTGATCGTTTCCTCAGAGTATGACCAGCCAATCCATCTCCATTTCTTCCTGACTATTTGTTTCACAATCGGTTCCCGATGGTTGGTTCGCTCCCAGAGATCCCTGTTGTTGATCTTTTCTGGTCGGAAATCTGATCTTGAGTATTGAGGGAGGACAGTTGTTAATGAAGGTCTGAAGTTTGTTGGAGATGCTCTTTATGACTCGCCAAGTCTCTGATCCGTATAGTAGCACTGACTTTACATTGGAGTTGAAAATCCCGATCTTATTTTTGATGCTGAGTGCTGTTGACCTCCACACAGATTTGGGAGTAATGAAAGCTTGTCTTGCTTTCCGATTCTGGAATTGATATCCTCGTCAGGCCGACCATAGATATCAGGTATGCGTACGCAGGGGATCGAACTTCGGACCATGTGCATGGTAGACGAGCGTCCTAACCACTGTGCCACCGACTCACATTAATGAGTTATATTAATTAAACGGTTACTTGAATATACAGTTATAGTCCATGGTTACAAATTATTAATATAATCCACAGAAGCGTTCACTGCTGGAGTCGTGTCTACCAGTAGAAGCTGTGAACCGGTTGTAGAATGCTCTTCGGATGAGGACAAGAGGTTTCTGCAAAAATTCAAAGTGTACAACACGGTTATGAATGAAGCAAGTAGACAGTAAATACCAGTGAGAAGACGAAGCGACCAACAGTACACTGTATTTTAGATTGTACTCGGACGTTATCTGTATTCCAAAATGAGTCGATTAGAACGAGAGTCATGTACAATGTCTCTAATTTCAACATCTAACAAAAAAGTGTACAACCATATTTATACGTACTCCACAGGTTTATTGATTATAGCTTCGCTATCCAGCAGATTCTTAATGACAGGCATGCTAATTGGCGTCCAATTCTGATCATATTTCTTGATCTGAAGTCGGTAAATGACTATACCTACCGAGAGGTAAAGTTTATGTCTGGCGGCAAATAGAGTACCAAGAATGTATGTAGCATAAATCAAGACAGCCCACTCAAACTGGAGAAGCCAGGTAGAATTTTACGGAGATTTGTCATCTAAATTTGGTGATTAATAGTTGACCTGTTATGGATTCTCATCATCTCCATTTTAGTTTAATTTCATGATAAATGTACAAATAAACGTGACACCAATAGACTTCACTGACTAAGCGATTGACTTATTTATGAAGAGTAAAGTGCCATCTGTTTAGAGTCAGCAGAAATTTCCCTTCAAGGCGAAGACTGTCGGGAAAACAGAATGTTTTGATTCGAATGGTTGATGACGATACAAAAGGCTCACTCGGTATTTTCCAAACTACATAGACTTCAGTGTAAACACGACATCTGGCTATCGATTGAAGTACAGCTCTTTATGTCCTTCTTTATAGCTATGAGATGAATTTATTGAAATTAGAAGGCTTTAATGAACTAGCTGTATTCGACAATAGACGTTTGCCTTCTATTTCCTCTGTTAAAATGTTGGGTAATATTGGGGTCAGGCAAAATGTGTTAGGAGATGAGTAGAAATCAGTAGGTCAGGTTGTGGATCTGCATAAACTGAAATGTGTGTCTGAGTGACAAATGGGAAGACATAGTGTAGAGCTGAAGGTAGATGAAGTAGAAATAAGGCTCGAGATTTAAGCTGGACAGTCAGCAGATCTCGTCTTTCCACCCATACGATAACCACCAGAAAACTGAGGGTGTGGTTATTATGGCTTAATCAACACCGTTGAAGGCTCTCATGAAGTCAGGACCAGTCACCAACACAACCATGAAAACAGAAAGGGATAAAAACTACACTACACGTTTCGAGCACAATTGATTGCTAATGATCATATGATTATAGCCTTAAAGAGACGAGTTCCACTAGGCTGACACACCAAAAGTCAGATAGACTTCACCTCATTTTGGAAGAGGTGGGGACAAAGCCTGTTGGAGAGCAGATCACGAAGATTATCAGATGAAGGCTAAGATCCCCACTTAATACAAGTAAATTTCAAGACGAATTTGAAGGCTTTCAAACGGGCTGGAAGCAGATAACAATTCAAGATCAACCCTCGTAAAATAACGGATGGAGATACAAAGTAAACCTTCACGGCAGTCATCAGAACAAAGTCGGAGGCATTAGACAAAATTAACGCGAAAACTCGTGAAGAAGAACACTAAAACTCTCCGAAAGCGACGTGAAATGAAACCTGTACATAGAGATATCTTAAGTAATGACAGTGGGTACGACTACAGAAACATGGAAGCTGATAAAGAAGAGGAGGATATTGAGTTAGGAGATGAATCAGGACATCGGTGAGGAAAAGAGAGAATCCGAGTTTGATCTACCTCACGATGAGCGAAAGAGTTAGGAAAAGAGAAAAGGCAATTTTACGTTACACTAAAAACTGGAGTAGAATGAACTACAGGTGTCTAGGACTTACAACACTGTGTCAGATATTAGATAAGCTTGTTTTAATTATCACAGTGATACAGTATTAATAACTGGATGACGTTTCGAGCACAATTTATTGCTCTTAGTCTTATTAATTTAGTCGCCCGGTTCCGCAATACAAACTTATTTAATATGGAATTACATTCTACTACAGTGTTCAAGTTCTACACTTACATTGATGTGTCAGATAATCAAATGGCTATCCAGGACTGGATCAACTCACATGAAGTCAGTGAAATAAAGCGAAGGCTGGCCAATTATCGAGGAGTTTGAACACAGAAAGTTTGAGCTGACCACTTGAAAGAACTGTCGAATTAACCACCACCTACAGCTTGTACAGAAGTACAAACAACAGACAGAACTACAGTGAACACCGAATCTCCGCCGAAACCAGCAGTCTTCAATGCCACTCAGTAACTGACGCACGGGAAAGTAGCGGAATCAGATAGAGTGCCGCCGGAAGCAAGGAATACGGACAAGGTATTTCATCTCAGTGGATCTAATCACGCCATGAGCTGTGGGAGCAGGGGAAGGTAGGCGCCCGGCTATTGGGAGAAAGACTACGTTGTGAAACTGGCAAAGAACGGTGACTTCAGTCTACAGAAGAACTCGCATGATATCATGCTCCTATTTCCTTCAAGCAAAATGCTAAGCGATATCATTAACCTATTGAGATTAGAAGGTGCCTTTGATGGAAGACTTCGCCCAGGAGAGGCTGAATTCAGCAAAGATAAGTCATGAGCGAAAGAAATTGCAAAGATATGTAACATCATCAGACACAGAACAGAATGTCATCCAACTCTTTTCTGCTATAATTGTGTAGTATATCCACCGAACCAGATGACACTGAATGTCTTCCCAAATATATTCACAACATGCAATCACTGTTGCGAATTAATTGATCTTTCGGATTTGTCTCACATCGGTTCCACTAAAGGATTATGATAGTATTCAAAACAGCATTCAAGTGATAAACAAGACGCATGTATTAAGTATTCCCTTACTTGTCAACTGATAAGTCGCCGTTTGTGTACAACTAACTACGTTATAAGTCTTCAGAGTCTCGGAGACCCGACGTCAATGACTTGTAGGAATTCCCTGATATTTTCGGTGTTCTTTGTCGCCGATTTGTACATTCCCTCAATTAAATTGATGTCCCTAGTTGTGTACTTGCATTCATATGAGGAAATGGAAATTAGTCTGGCAATCTTTCGACAATCAGTTTATGTTTGTGGACAACTCAGACAACACACCTACATCAATACTGTTGAACAGGTCAATTGAGAGTACTTTGAACGATTAACGTTAGTTTTGTCATCCATTAACAAGATGTGGGTGTAGGTTAAATGCCAACAAATGGAAGAGCAGTATGTTGCTTTCCTGCTAATTGAATTCTGCACTTTACGAGCTTCTTTGCTGACCTCACTTCAATGTATTCAGAGTGTAGTACTTGCTTGAACTGAGCAGTCAGCTTGCATATCTCGTCAGTCCGTGGCTGTGCTAGAGAAAGAGAGAGACCTCTCTTTGTCCACATACAAAATGAGCATTGTTTTTGGACATTTTGTTAGCATTATTCCAGGAGATGGGTTTGAGGTAGAAAGAATGAGTGGGATACCTAGTCCATAACATTTTTTATATTTTTACATTTTTTATATTTTTATATTTTTTGATTTACAGCTTGATTCCACATTGTATTTTTGGTACAAGTATGGAATTTTCAGCATGGATATCGGTAGCCCAAATTTTGCAGGCCGACCATAGATATCAGGTGTGCGTCGGCGGGGGTTCGAACCTTGGACCATGTGCATGGTCGGTGAGAGTCCCAACCACTGTGTCGCTGGGAAGATATTGTGCTGACGTGTAAACACTACAATGCTACGAGTGAGTAGTAATGAGAAGTACTATGCCTGTAGGTAATCAGATTCATTATGTTCGACCCCAAAATATGCGTATTACGTCGTCAAATGATCTCTCAATCATCAACGTGACAAGCCTAACTGGACCACCATTCATCACCGATGGAGTAAAACCAGGAGACCACTGAATGTTAATTCAAGGAGCCTGTACTAGTAGGAAATTGAAGTCAAGCAGAGAAAAACTAACTATTCAACAACAATACTGATATGTATCCACATGATGTGTGTTTTGTTTTTGACAGTCTATAATATTTTGCTATGTGTATATGGATTGATATTTCATTATAACTGACAATATGCTTTTGTCTGTCCACTAACTAAACAAACATGTATGACCTTGTTGTCACATGACATCACAACCAATCATGTTACGACTGTCTATTTATTGGTTCATGTGTATTAGTCATTTTCGTATATCCTCTTGCTTTGTATACTTGTTCCCACGTTTTCGTATACTACGTACCATTTCACTCACACTCTTGTGTGACATTTATTTTCCTTGTCTGGAAAATACAAGTATCATCGTAAACCTGGTGGTCTTCTGATTTCCCTCTTTCCGCGTCAGGACTATTAACTACTCGACGAGTAGATAACAAATACAAATAAACATCTGATCATTAAGGTAACTTTTTAGCTCATCAGCGTTGACCAGATGGGATGACTAACTCTATATGCACGTATATACAGATGATAGTGCAGAAAAAAATTACCTGTGCTTGTATATCTGTTGTAACTGTTGGTGTTGGTTGTAGTGCTTATTCTACACTGGTTATTTAGTCAATAAATGCAAATTGGACTAGTACTGAGTAACCTACCGAAGCTGGATTGGTGGGACCGCGCTATCACTCTCTGCTCACGGAAAATTGTACTACTCGTACAAGCTCCTATTAATATATGTGTAAAACTTCGGCACTGTGATATGTAATTCCTTATTAGTTTGTTTATTAGATATATCACACAATTTTATATTATTATTATTTCTCCCTTGCGTTCCTAGTAGAACATAGGGCTTCAACTGCACGTCTCCATTTGCTTCTGTCTTCTGCTATGCTTTTCGCCTGCATCCATCTTAGTCCATACTCTTTCAACTCCTCTTCACACGATCTCCTCCATGTCACCCGTGCACCGACGTCCCACACGCCGCGTGCTTCCCTTTCGGGTTCCACTCGAGGGCTTGACGTGCGATGTCACCCAGCGGTCTCCTCAGCGAGTGTCCAATCCATCTCCACTTTCTCCTGCATATTTGTTGGTTGGCGATTGGTTCTTGCTTTGTTTGTTCCCATAATTCCTTGTTGGTGATTCTTTCCGGCCCAGCCATCTGATCTTCAGTATAGAGCGAAGATAGTTGTTGACGAAGGTCTGCAACAGGCTGTTGGAAATATTCTTTGTGACCCGCCCGCCAAGTTTCTGATCTGTATAGAGGTACTGACTGACTTGACGTTTGTATTGAAAATCCGACCGAATTTTGTTGTTGATGCTGAGTGATGAAGATTCCCAGATTGATTTCAGGTTGATGAATGTGTTTCTCGCCTTCCCGATTCTCTCTCGATTTGACATCCTCGTCCGCTCCTCCTGTAGTTGAGACAATGGTCCCTAGATAAGTGAATGAAGTAACCTCTTTCAAATCCCTCCCGTTGATGGTGATTGACGCTGGATGTTGTTTTTTATGTTGTTGTTGTTGGTTGGTTATTTTCATCATCTCCGCCTTGTCTATGTTTACTTGGAGTCCTGTCTTTGCTGCTTCTTCGACCAGTTTGTCGGTTTTCGCTTGTAAGTCTTCGATTTGTGTGTGACATCAAACATAAATCATCCACGCTCGAAATCCAGGTCTTCTAGGTTCTTCACGTCGGTCCAGGATATTCCTGTCTTCTCGTTTCCCACTGTCTGACGCATGATCCAGTCCACCACAATTAGGAATATCATTGGTGATAATAAGCACCCTTGTCTGACTCCTGTGTTTACTCCAAACGCCTTGCTGAGTTTTCCGTTGTGGATCACTTGACATATGCCGTTGTCGTACAGCTGTTGAATAAGGTTGATGAATATTTGGGGTACGCCATAGTACTCGAGTAATTTCCAAATTACTTCACGGTCAACGCTGTCGAAGGCCTTCTCAAAGTCTATAAAGTTGAGGTAGAGGTTTGATTGCCATTCCATGCTTTTTTCTGTGATGATGATGCGTAGAGTTGCAATTTGGTCAGTACATGATTTGCCTGACTTTCCTGAATCCAGCTTGTTCTGGTCGGAGTTCTGTCTCCAGTGCGTCCTTTAATCTCTCCAGGATGATGCGACTCAGGATTTTACTTGGCGTCGACAAGAGCATGATTCCTCGCCAGTTCTTGCAGAGCAAGGTATAAGTCGCCCTTCTTTGGTAGTTTCACGAGGTAACCTTTCCTCCAGTCAGTAGGCACCTTTCCCTCCTTCCAGACCTTTTGCAATAATGGAGTCAGCATGTCTGCTGTCGTCTCTGGGTCCGCTTTCAGTGCTTCAGGGGGTATTCCATCTGGTCCAGCTGCTTTTCCAGCTTTCAGAAGCTTGACAGCGTTCAAGACTTCAGCTCTCGTTGGAGGATTGGTGTCAACTTGCAGTTGTGTGCGCGCTGTTGTTGGTATTTCTGGACGGGTTGCAGGTGATGGTCGGTTCAAGAGTCCTTTGAAGTGATCCGCCCATTGTTTAATCTGTTTTTCTTCCTTGGTAATTGGGTTCCCTTGGCTGTCTTTTATAGGTTTCGCTTGTGTTGATCTCTTCCCGGATAGAGATTTGGTTATCTGATATAATGTCCTCAGGTCCTTTTTGCCTGCTGCCTTCTCAGCTTCAGTGGCCAGGTTGTCGTAGAATCGTCTTTTGTCCTTCCTAGCACTCTTCTTCACTTCTTTGTCCAGTGCTGTGTAAGTTGAGCTCAGCGTCTCCTTCTCCTGTCCGTCCTTGCATTGAATCATTTTCTCTTTCACCATCCTCCTCTCTTCTATTAGTTTCCAAGTGTCCGTTGAGAGCCATTCCTTGTCTTGTCTCTTCTTTCTTCCTAGAACCGTTGAACACGTTTCGTTGAGAATCGCCTTCAGAGACTTCCAATGTTCTTCCACGCATGATTCTTCAGTGCTGTCGCGTAGTGTTTCCTGCTTTGCTCTGACAGTTGCAGTGAAGGTGTCTTTTGTGGTTGTGTCCTTCAGTAGTTGAGTGTTGAACTTGCATTGTGGCCTATCCCCAGCTATCCTCGAGGCTTTTAGTTTCACCTTGAAAGTCCCTTCTACTAGATAGTGGTCTGAACCCACATCTGCTCCTCTCCTTGACCTTGTGTCCAGTAGGCTCCGTCTCCACTTTCTTGAAATTGAGATGAAGTCTATTTGATTCTTGGTGTTTCCATCTGGTGAAATCCATGTCGTCTTGTGTATATCCTTGTGTTTGAACACACTGCCACCAACCACCAAATCATTGAAGGCGCAGAAGTCTGAGAAGAGTTCACCATTGTCGTTCATTTCGCCGAGGGCCTCACGACCCATGGTGAGTTCTCTTCCTGTGTTGTCTCCTCCCAGCTTCGCATTCATGTCGCCCATCAGGATTTTGATATCGCCATTTGGGACGTTGTCCATTACCGTTTGTAGTTGTCTGTAGAACGCCTCCTTCTTCTCTTGTTCTGAGACGTTTGTAGGCGCATAGCATTGAATGACTGTAACTTTCCTTCCTTTTGAGTTGAACCTGGCTGTCATTATCCTGGAGGAGATTGGTTCCCACTGCATGAGAGCTTTGGTTGCTGTTGGTGACATCATGATGGCCACTCCCTCGGTGTGCTCATGGTTGTCCTCTGGGTGGCCGGAATAGATTACTGTCTCTCCAGTAGGTAGTTGGCACCTTCCAGTTCCGTTCCATCTGCTTTCGCAGATTCCCAACACTTCTATTCTGTACCTTCTCATTTCAGCGGCTATCTGGGCAGCCTTCCCAGCTTCGTACATTGTACGAACATTCCAGGTACCCATCCTTACTTTTGCTTTCATCGAAAGAAGGCACATCGGCTGACTGGCTTCCCGAAGGCTTTCACCAGCCTGCATCATTTCACTCCCCCGATTCCAGCGAAAAGTAAGGCTATTGCTTATGTTTTTAGAATTTTTAATATATTTATTCGTTGAATTTTCTGTAGCGATTTGGTTGTTTTACAGGGGTGGAGTTGCTAGCACCACAACCCAACCCTCCCTCTATACCTGGGCTTGGGACCGGCTAGAAAACTAGTAAGCTAGTATCACACAATGAAACAGTATTATTTACTGGATCACGTTTCGAACACAATTTGTTGTTCATAATCTTACCAGTCGACCAGTACTGATCAATAACCCGTGGTTGACCAACTAACTGTATGTGCGTTTATCAATTCTCCTGGTCATGTGGAGCTAGGTGTATCGGTCATCTAACTAGAGCTTTGTGAAAAAGGCTTCAAGAATGCTATCCTGCATGTCTACGAAGAGGTAGAGGTGAAGAAATAAAGAGCGTGATCACTGAACATCTATTCGATAATGATCACCCTATCTCGACAGCCTCCTCCTCTAAAATCATCTACAAGGAGAAAAGTAATTTGCCCAAATCACTAAGTACGGAAAACATTTCTATTGTTGAAGCTTTGACCATCGAAATAGAGAAGCCAATCTCTGTATACAAAAAGGTTCATCCAAACCCTCCAACCTTCATGGCCTTATTCCCTATATGTTAAAGTATGGTAATCCCTAATCATATCTTGCCTCAACTAATTTTTTTGTTTGTCTATTCAGATTGTATACTCTTCCTTTATTACGTCAATTGTTACTATTACTTTCCTCACTTTGAGCTATCCGCGATATTATTTTACTCGTTCCACTTATCATTCTAAATCGATTCTGTTTTGTAACATTCAAATCTATATTAAAAAATTTCACATAATGTTAAATAACGTTTTCGTTTTAAGAGGTGGTTTTCAGGATTAGATTTATTTTTACAAGCTTGACCACGGATTAATATCAGTTAGAGAACCAGTGAAAACCAGGGAGTACTGGATGGCTGTTTCATCCTAGTTTGGGAATCATCGGCATTAAGCACCCACTGAAGATTAATTTGCCTACTAATCCTATAATTGCACACGCCTTCCAAGTTCTATACATCCTAAGAATTATTCAAAACATGACATAAATTGTTTCGCCACTTAAAATTTAATTATGATTAGAATCACAAATATTTCAAATGCATTACATACGATTATTATTATAATAAGCATTCATAACAATGATTCCGCTATATGATCGTATATATTTACTTATATTATTATTTTATTTTATCCTTTAACTACTAGAGGAAAATAGGGCTTCAGCTGCGCACCTCCATTGCCTTCTGTTTTCTGCCAACGTTTTCACCCCGCTCCAGGTCTGTCCACATGCTTTCATCTCCTCCTCGCATGACCTCCTCCATGTCACCCTTGTACTGACGACCAACTCGCCGCCTCCCTTTCGGGTTCCACTCGAGCAATGGCTTGTCTAGTGATGTCACTTGATCGTTTCCTCAGAGTATGACCAGCCAATCCATCTCCATTTCTTCCTGACTATTTGTTTCACAATCGGTTCCTGATTGGTTCGCTCCCAGAGATCCCTGTTGTTGATCTTTTCTGGTCGGAAATCTGATCTTGAGTATTGAGGGAGGACAGTTGTTAATGAAGGTCTGAAGTTTGTTGGAGATGCTCTTTATGACTCGCCAAGTCTCTGATCCGTATAGTAGCACTGACTTCACATTGGAGTTGAAAATCCCGATCTTATTTTTGATGCTGAGTGCTGTTGACCTCCACACAGATTTAGGAGTAATGAAAGCTTGTCTTGCTTTCCGATTCTGGAATTGATATCCTTGTCAGTTCCGCCTGTAGTTGAAACGATGCTTCCGAGGTAGATAATAAAGGAGGTTGTTTCTTTCAGGTTCCTTCCATATATTCCTAAATAATCATATATATATATATCATTGCAATGATTGATGATAAATGCAATGAAAAGAGTCCCTTACCTGAAACACTTCCATCGATTTTCTATAACAATTATAATCACACGATTTCGAAAATTGAGCTTTATAGTTCTCGCTGTTCTCTCCTATTTGTCGTGGGGTAAGTAGAATTTCCCAGATATCTGGGACATGTGTTGAATCCTTCCTATTACATATATTTGCAGCTGATTTGATAAACAAAGCTTCCGTTTACAATCTCCCCCTCCACCCAGTTACACTAGATTTCAAAACTGTCATCTTATCCCATCTTATTGTATGGTTGTGTGTAATCGCATTTGGTTCTATGGCTGAACTATTCTCCAGATTTCTTATCTTATTCGAGTCAACTAATCTGGATTTTGCCAGGTTTTTATGCTCCGTTAGTCCGACTGCCCATGTTCTACTACTTTAACCTATGAATTTGACCTGGTAATCATTGCAGGGTATTAGATAAACTAAATTATTTTGCCTTATTGACTCCACAGGATTCTTTAATCGACAAAGCTTGTTTCTAATTGAGTTTGTGGATTCGAATGCCACTTTTATTCCTGAATTGTTAAGAATTCTCTTTAGGATTTTCAAGGTTCCCTCTTTGTATGGAAGTACTACTGATGATTTATATTCCCTATTGTTGGTGTTGTTGTTATCCTGTACACCCGTGAATGAACTGATTGATGTTAAAGACAGCGGATGGGTCGTGCACGCCGGGGAGGCTAGGCTATTGCTGAGAATGACATGCACATGGAGATAATTGTTGGCTGTGGTCCCAAGATGTCAAGAGGAATCCTTTGACTGGAAGGTGTAGGTCGTCGTAGATGAGTGAGATTGTGCTGTTGGTATGCCTGTGATGTGTTGGCTTTTTTGTTTGTTTTCCATTTCAGCTTTGTCCGTATGACCCAGGTTCTCGCAATGGCATACAAGTCAACGTGTATTGGTCGTGATGGAAAAAAGGGATGGATCCCTTCTTCGCCGGGGAGTGTCAATGTAGTTGAAGATTGAACGATCGATTCATGGTTGTTTGCTCGAACCTAACTTCCCCACAATTTTCGCGGGTCATCAATACACCAGTCATCGTCTCATCGGTCGCTGTTCAGAAAGAAGTTAGAAAAAACTGTCAGAAGTAATATCGTGATTTATTGTTGTAATAATTGTTCTTAGACTTTAGTTGTAATGCTGGATATATCCTGGTGTTAGAATAAAGAGTTTTTGAGTTGCCAATCTGTGTTCTGGTTTTTGTGTCCGGTAATACTAAGCGTTTCTGAAAATCTTCGAGGGACGACGTGAGGTCCAGCGTAGCAGGAGCTGGTCATTAACCGTTTGTGAGACGTGTTTGACCGTTTCTGACGTTTGGATAGTCTTCGTCCGTATTTCCTTGTACCGGCCAAGTCTTCTTTGAACAAGCGTTATCTGGAACTTTCTGGAATTTTGGTTACGTTCAATGATGCCTGGGTCAAAGAAGGGACAGAGCGTCTTGGAATCAAACAGGAAATTAAGTCATGTTGACTTGTCTGTTACATGTATCGATGTGCTTGACGCTCAGCATGATGAGTCTGTTGTTCATGTTTCGCAGTCAAGGGATAATAGGCCTAAATTTGCACCTCGGTGTTTCGACGGAAACCCAGCTGACTATTCATAGTTTGTAAAGGATTTTGAAATCATGTTGAGTAGTTTTTTTATTAAATGACGAAATGAAGTTAATGTATTTGATGAGGTACTGCACTGGAGTTGCTTCAAGAGCTATACAGTGCTGTAAGTTCATACCCCTAACGAAGGATACTCTGAGGCTATGAGTATACTGCGTCAGAGATTCGGAAGACCTTCAATGATTGCAGGGAAATTATTTGAGGCTGTTAAGGGTATTGGTGGTCAATTACAAGATAACTCCAAGGCACTCTCTGAGTTTTTGGATAATCTATTGACTTACAAGAACGCATTGATTTCAATGAATTACATGAGCGATCTGAACTCAAGTTCAGTCCTTGAGGTAATAGCGAGACGCTTACCTACTAGAGTGCAAAGGAATTGGGTGAAGATAAGCTCTCATGTAGAGGATGAAGGTATTGAGCCAAAGTTTGATGATATCCTGAAACTGGTGAAAGATACCGTCAATCTATCTATGAGTAAGTTTGTCAGTATATTGTATCTCACCCCTTGGATAGAGCAGTCTGAGAGCAAAACGCAATCAATGATGACGAATAGGCCTCAGAGAGGTGGATATTGAGAAGGCTCTATGGTGTCTAGTAATGCATATAAACTTAGCGTGTGTAACAGCTTTCATGGTACATCCTCAACAGATAGGTTACAAGTTGCGAGACAGGCACGGTTGTGTTTTACACGTTTGCAAGAAGTGCACAAAAAAGTGAACTGTGAATCAGTGAGCAAGTTTAGTGATAAGCTAAATGTGAAATCAATATCTGACTCCGAAATGTGTGACGATAACGGTGCAATGAAAAAGCCTGTAGTTGCAACCAGTAAGCCATTGCTGAATAGAGTGTCACAGAGGAGAGTTACAGTCTCAGAGGACAGTTCTGACTCCACAAGTTTACGAGGTTTTACTAGTCAGAGTGAAGGTATAAAACCTTTAAGGATTTGTGGGGAGTAACCAAAATTGCCTACTTCTGTTATTGAAGAGTTTGAAAATGATGAAATTGACGGTAAAGTGAATATTTGTGATAATGATCATGATAGTGCAGATTTGTCTTTGGTTGATCATGATGAGATGAGGGGAATGCCTGCTACTGCTGAGTTGAATAAAGGTTCTGTACAACTTGAACGTGAAGTAGACGTAAAGGCAGATAGGGTTGCAGAAGGTATGGATACTCGTGAAACCGTCAGTGTAATTGATCAGCGTGTAGCCCACTTATCGTCAGATGCTAGTGCTAAACCTGAGCTGATAGTAAAAGACAGCAGTGGTGGTAATCCTGCAGTCAGACAAATATCTGAAGGCCGAACAACAACAGCTTCTGATGCACCGCTGAGTTCATCAACTGGTATCAATCAGTCGTCGTTGGTGCTGTCATCCACAATGAAAAAGACGCCCATAAACTCAAGTACCTTGTGCAATGACTGTGATAGTATTGGTGCATTTAAAAGGACGAAAGATATTGCTCAGTTTAGTGATGATAAGCCAAGTGTGTACGAGAGAGTGTGGAGTCCTCAAAAATAAACTTATCCAATTTTTACAACTATGTAAGAAATGAACATATTGTACATTACTTTGTTTTAACCATAAACTCTGTACTTTGAACTTTACCTCGGGTTTTGAATAAATATATAGTTCTGACTCCGACTCTCCGTCTTCTCAATCGTCTCAACTGCCGTCGATCAATTTTAATCACCTGCTTTCTATCTCAAATTTTTGCAGGAGCACCGTAGTTTCTTCCTACGTACTTTGGTCGACCACCGGCAACGTCAACATTGGAGAATTAGTACTGGAGCAGTCTTCCCGCAGCGCCTCTGGAGTCTATTACGTTTATTGTGGATTTTGGATCTTTGTAAACCCAAGTAACGAAACTTTAATATATTCTTCCCGTAACTAAACTGATTTGGTATTTTATTTTCTATTTGAATTCGGGTAACTAAGCTAACAAAGTAAAAGGTCCACCACAAGGGTAATTGTTAAATTCACTTGCACGAATAAAGGCATTTCAAGTTCCAAGTTACTATTTGAATGCTATTATCTTTGGTGTAAATTACTCTGTGCCTACACTTGGTTGATCAGATACGCCGTGTGTTTGTTCGTCATCTATATTCTACGATACAATGAAATGAGCGTGTTACCGTTCAGATATGAGGATATAGCTGATAGAGGGAAGTCAGCAAATGAACTCTGCGACGATTTTCCAATCTAGGGCGTCAACCTGAGAAGGGTTGCAGGCGTATTACTGTAAGTCCTACAATTCTTCAAGGGTAGTACGTCGAAGTGTAGTCCAACGTGCTTGCTGTGTTATTTTGTACATATGTTCATGTTGTTTATACTGAATTGGTATCATCTGTCATCTATCCGTTGATAATTTTGTTTATATCCGGACGTCTTCCACTTGTATCATCAATCGTCAACCTGAGGAGGGTTGCAGGCGTACTAGTGAAAATCCTGCAATTCTTCAAAGGAATTACATCGAGACACGATCGGCGAGGTTATTTGTACTGTTTCTATATACGTGTGGTGTGTCATATCAATTGGTGTGTTTGGATTCATTGTTTACTTGTTGTCTTCATATCTTGTTGTTATTGCATAATTTTGTTACATTTTTCGTCGTGATTACTTCTGAAGTCGTTTCTAGTCTTCTGCACCCGTGAATGAATCGATTGATGTTAAAGACGGCGGATGGGTCGTGCACGCCGAGGAGACTAGGCTATTGCTGAGAATGACATGCACATGGAGATAATTGTTGGTTGTTGTCCCACACACCGGGGAGCGGAAGTGTAGACGACTGAGGCTTGCATACGTCACCGTTACTAGAACTGAGGCAGAATGAGTGACAAGCGATTGCAGTGGTGATTGATAGTGAGGAGCGACTTTATTGCATATCCCCTCAATGACGCTTGTTGCTATGTTGCTATTGGTTTCAAGTGGCCTTGGTTTTCGGGGAAGATTTAACTGATGTAATATTGCGATTTCGTAGACATAACTCAGGCTCATACGTGAAAAACTATAATCCTGGAATAAAGACAAGTTGTTTAGAAGGTAAGGAGGGCATTATTTTTCAGTTTATTTGTATATATACTATTGTGTATCGAGTTGCACTGAGTTCTTAGTGCATTCATTTTCATTAAGTTCATTTTCATTAAGTGTAGTAATGAAGAATGGAATTTCTTCCACATCAGTGTTATTTAATTGAAGTTTTAATCTTTGTAGGCCCTTGAAGGAATAAATTCGGCACGGAGAACTCCTGTGGAAACCGAAAGCACTTTTAGTTTACTAAATCTTACTGACTCCCTGTATAAATTTGATCTGTCAAGTGTTTATGTAAAGTCTGCTGGTGTATTCAGTAAAGTAAAAGTTGTAGTGCTTAACTCCTAGACTTGTTGTAGTCATTGGTATTGCCAGAATACTACTTACTCGTTTTATGCAGCCGAAGTATTCAATTCTCACTTTATTGAGGAAATAGTATATTGCCTGCAAAAGTAGTGCGTCAGTTTACGAGTTTCATCAAGCCTACAGAATGTTTTCTGTTCACTGAATACTGTTTGCGAATTATCCGAGAAAACACATTTCCGAGTGGGATGTAATACAAAGCTGAATTCTTAAACTGTCATCCTTATAACAGTTCAATTCAATCACACATATAATAATATGATAGTCTGTAATTGACTTCAAAGACTTATCAGGGAATATTCTCATCACCTTACGGTTTGCTGATGATATTGTCCACCTAGACTATGAGAAGTAACCCCTGATGCTGTAAAATATGAAAATAATACCGGTGTTTGATTATAGGTGTCCGCGTTCTATCTCATCAGTAAAGCAGTATAATATGGCGAGTGCTGTTGAGGTTACGCATAAATGTTTAGGTGGGGAGGGTTAGTTAGCCTTCAAGGTAGGGAAGCTGAATAGGTTGAGATGGCTAGAACACGTGCTGGCATACTAAGCCATCGCCTTCCTCCAGGGACAATGCTGACCAGCACATGTTAAGGTTTAAAATGCGTTTGGGTCGGTCAAATGAAAAAGTGATATTGGTTCATAAAATTGTTGACAGTCGGCTGGAAGAAATACCGGAGATGTGACTGCAAATCTTTGGTACTGGTACTGGTGCATTCACTCTGTGTAATCTCACATATCTATTCAACTCATGTTTTTCCTTGTCATTATTTATTCTCCCTCACATTTTCTCTCGTTAAACTTCCATTTAGTTTTATGTCTCTACCTTCGTGTGCTACATGGAATGTGGTAAATTAAACAGGTGGACTTCTCTGCAAACTCATACTGAAAGCTACTCAGAATGACAGTCTGTGCGTAACTAAATGCGAAACATTGATAAATGATCTCCAAAATTTCAACAAATGATAAGTGTAGTTCATAATCTTGCTCTTTGTCAAATGAAAAATTGATACCTTTCGGTAATCTCTTCTTCCACCCGGGACTCGTCTCCTACTTTGCAACTGGATTTGTGCTTTGTCACATTTGTACTTAGTTTTCGGTCATTCAGCATTCGCCGTTGCTGTTGACTCAGCGCCTAGATGACTTTAGTTGAATAAGGTTTCGATCGTGCAAACACGGGTCCTGGGCAGTTGATTGGTTGCATTATCATTTCTCAAATGGAATGCAGCATACTGTATATTAGGGTAAATCTTCCGCCTCGCCTGCTGGAGCTGGTGTTCCTCAGGGTATTGTTATCTCTCTTTTTCTTTTTTCTCTCTCGTCTTACATGACCTTTCTCTTTCTAATGAGAGCAACTTCGTCAAATATGCTGGTGATCTGACCGTCTCACTTCCTGTCATGTTACAATGTGACTGCAGCAAACTTAACTGCTTCCTGTCTGTAGTCTAAGGTACGTGGTCTTACGTTAAATCCCTCTAAATGTCAGGCAGCTAACTTTCCCCTCACTCATAAGCGTGAACTGCGAAAACTGTGTCGTTCACAAGATGCTTGTATCAAAGAGGACACTGAAACAGAAACTAAGTCTAACATAAAATACCTTGGAGTAAATCTATCCTCTGGTCTTTCTTGGTCATTCTATATCTTGTCGATTTCTAAGAAAACCTTCAGTCTAGGTTACCATGTTATGTAGTCAAGACAGTCAAGAATCATTCAACCTCTCTTTTTACAACTTGTTAACTCTTGC
This sequence comes from Trichobilharzia regenti, assembly GCA_944472135.2. NCBI lineage: Eukaryota > Metazoa > Platyhelminthes > Trematoda > Strigeidida > Schistosomatidae > Trichobilharzia > Trichobilharzia regenti. The sequence continues at coordinate 86,174,022 of OX235270.1, read as the reverse complement.
ATTGGTCTTTACTGCTCCCCCTTATTCTTTCCTGAATTACTCAAAAACGACTATGTCGTATTGTGTAGGGTATTAAGGTTGTCATTAGGGCAAGTGGTGTACCATTTCGTCAACTCGTTAATGCATTAGTTAAAAGACATCTAAACTCATGCGAGAAATGGTCTAAATCTATACTGTCTAACCCTCAACACCCCTTCTATTCTCAGCTCTTCCCTTTAATTTCATCTGATGGAACCAGAAGTCGGAATAAAAGATTATGTGATCGTTTTTGGAATTAAGTAATACCAAAAATTGTTGTCGTTTTCATTGCCAGCAGTTCACAGCCTATTGAGTTTACGCAAGTGCAATGCTCATTTCCCACTTTCCTGAGGAGACATCAACTAGGATTCTAGGAAAGTAGTACGTCAGTATGCGAATTTCATGAATCTGTAGACTACATTCCATTCACTTATTACTGAAACTAAACTATGAAGGAACTGATATTTCAAAGAAGGATGTAGTACAAGGCTCATTTCTACAACTGTCGTCCTTATTTTAGTTCACTTTCATCATAAATGTATTAACCGAATTGTCTGTTACTCACTTTAGGCCCTTACCAGGGAACAGTCTTGTCAACTTTTTGTATGCTGATGGTATTGTCCACTTAGGCTGCGAGAAGTGACCATTGAAACTGGAAGATATGAAAAGACTACTGGTTTTTGATCGTAGTGTCTGTACCCTTTCTTCTGTGTTAAGTAGTCTAATATGGTGAGTAATATTGGGGTTAAGCTTAGTGTTAAGTAGAAATGTGATTTCAAACGTTGTTAATGACACAGATGCATTCACTCTGTGTAATCGCACATATCTGAGCAACCCTTATATTTTTTCCATATGACTGTTCGGTTTTCATCACATTTATGTTCATTAGAGTTCCATTTAATTTATTTTTTCCTCTACCTTTGTGTGCTACATGGAACGTGGTAACTTAAGCGGGTGCACTTGTGTGCACGCTTCTATGTTGAAAATCAGTCTGTCAGAATGATCTATAGTCCAGGTATAGTGAAATGTTAAAACGGGGATAAAAATAGGCAAAATGTCAACAAATGGTAATCGTATTTTTCATTTAGTTCTTGTCTAACTGAAAAAGTGATCTTACAATAATTTCTCCTCTTACCCGAGATAACTCTCACACTCTGTCTCGTTATATCTCATTAGTTAGTTAATTTTATCACGTAGCCCAACTGCGAAGTTGAAACACATCTGATGAAATATGTTATGCTTATTACCAACCAAATATAATATTTTTCAAGTGTGGAACGTCACAAATCGAACTGCTACACTTCTGTGCTGAGTTCCATGTTAAAACTCAGTCAGTCAGCTTTGTCACTACAAATGCGTAGTGTCACAACTACCTAGTGTTAATTAGCTTAAACAATTATTCATGCCGTTTCCTAAGTACTCTATGCATTTCCCGATTCCTTAAACTGTCCAGATAAAGTGCACCGAAGAGGAAAACATAAACCAAAAGTCAGTAACATGGACGTAAGAAATGGTGTGAATAGAAGTGAATGAGACGAGTGACCTTTTATCCCTGTAGTACGCTTAAGTAAAATACTCATGTATATGAATGAGGCAAAAAGTTGTGTGACTGACTTGATATGATGATGAGCAATAGTTTGTGCTCAAAACGCCACCAAGTAATATTGCTGTCCAACACTGTGTGATTTACCAAAATAAAATCGTATCCATAATGGAGTTATACTCTACCACAGTGCCCAAGTTTTATGCTTATATCAAAAATACTTATCTTGTGCGTTATGTGTCTCCTAATTGTTTCATTTTTGTCTTCCTCATTGCAGGTTGTCAGTCTCCGTAGACATTCTACCAGATGTCGTCATGCATAGTGTCTGCAAGCAGTCTTTCAATACATCTACCTCCCGCAAAGTTATTGTTACGATGCCTTTAAATCATTTACATTTGGCCGTAATACAATTAGTGTGCTAATATTACTGATGCAATGACATGCAAGACTTGTACATGTTACTGTGAAGCTAGTTTGTAATAACATTCCCTCCATAGTAAATAGAATGCTTGTGATAACAATTCGTCATTATCTTTTCATTGTGTTGATAGTTGCGTATATATTAGAAAAAAGCTAACCTTGTCGTATCAGTTCTCTAAATTACAATCACTAAGTGCCCATACCTCTGCTGAATACCAAGTGCTACTCGTGGCCCATGAAATACTTATTACTGCATTCGTAAATAGCTATCAAACTGTTATTACATGGAGTATTGAGACAGAAGGCGTATGAAATTTAGATATTAGTGTGTATCTGAAGTAAACGACACAATATATATGTGCATGTTTCATTTCAAAACTAGAGAATTTTATAGGGTAATGTAGGAGTGAGCGCAATGAGTTAATAATGTATTCTTTACTGCATCCATCTTGTATGAGTGGAATGCTTCTATTCAATTTTCGGCGAAGCTTCAATATCACCCTACAGGGTTTCTTCAATGCACTCTCATAAGGAATAATACTTGGCACTGAGGAATCCAGCCAAAAGCATTTGTGACACAGTCGAATGACTTTTTCAACTAAAAGCGGTAATACTGATATTAGGTGTGATTTATCTGTAAACTGAGGGACTCTGGTGTAACACAGCACCATATCCCAGCAGGGTATTGTTTGTGTTTTACAGGTACAAGTAGAATTCATGGACTGAGCATTTGTTAAATATGGAGGCGACCCATTGAGTCACTTACACGAAAGGCTGATGAAATGCGATACCTTACACACGCACTTTCAGATGTAGGCATGTGTTACTCCACATGAACTCTGGGCCATATCGAGTAGGCATTCCTTTAAATCTACTCTACCCTGTGCGCTTAATTATTGTTCGTATATGTGATGACTTGGTGCGTTTCCTAGTTTGCCTATAATTACGGAATGTACATTATATTAACGAACACAAATAAATTTTGTGAAAACCAGTGGTGTTCCTTCTCTAGTCTCAATTGATGTCACATTGATTGACACGATTAAAGGAATAGATTGTAACGTGGTGTTTTCTGTAGCTGCGAAACGTAGATACCTAGTTTCGAATTGACATCATCCGTCTGATCCTATTAACCTATGGGTATGGTTCATCCTTCATGATAAAACTAGAACTCAGAAGTAGACTGTCTTTGACAGATCTAGTTTTACGATGTGACTAATTGGTGAGTCACCTGGTGTTGTGGTAGCAAAAAAATAACTCCAAACCTTAGTATTTTCTAGATATGAACAGATTTACTTACTTTGGCGACAATTTAATCTTAGGGATATTAACCTTTACTTAGTAATTTGGATCCGAAAGTAAACGCCATGTTACTAAGTTATTCAAAAGACAGAATGATGAGTGAAACAGTACTCGGATACTTATTCTAACGAAATCGAATAATGATTATCGTTTAGCCTACCAATATGCCGCTTACTTTCAGTCTTAATTCAAAGACAAATTTAATTGCCCAATAAATTAATAGTTTCAGAAGACTGCTCTACTCCTGTCTTTGAAATACTTTACCCGATCGTGTTTTACTTCAAAATAAGTGTATACTGGCCAGCTGATGTTGCTTATCCAGTTACACTGTTTTTCAGTTACAATGTCCCATCTATTTCCTATCAAACACAACATCCCTTAAACCATCAACGAGTAAACATCATTTCTAAAAAAATAACCTTAACTATTCGCATGTAAACGATGCTATAAACTTTATCACTTACGTGATGTTTCAAATTCCGATTAATCAGTTTTCCCTTACATGAGCACCTGTTTCAATTTTAACGGATAGTTCTAACCTTTGACTACTGAATTAGTACGTTTCATTATGTACCATCCATACGAAATATAGGTACTGATAATAATTACTGCTAACAGATTTATCACGAGAATGTACTCCATATTGACGACAATATTCCTCAGGGGCGGACGTATTTTCTAAACGCGCTACTCAATACAACACATGACCCTAACCCCATAACTCTGTAGCTCACAACATTCTATGAAGTTAGTAGTGACTATTAACAAGTAGAATGTCTATTTGAGGTATAGAGAATACATTTATTAGTGATTCGACACAAAATACAAAATCAACGGTACTGGAAACCACTTCCTTCAGCAATGAATCCCACGAGGTCACTGGAACTACAGATTATCTAAAAAAGAAAACAAGGGTTCACAGGGTGCATACATGAATATAACTACCAATATAATATTAACGAGACAGCACAGTAAAAATTAATGAAAGTTTATATCAATGTGCGATTACATCAGTCACTATTTTTGACACAAGTGGATATTTAGACGAAGTAATAAGAAGACGTAATTTGTCCGAGTCGTGTAGTGTTGTATTTGTGCAACACATTTTAGACAATCTGGTCACGCATGGACTTGTTATAGGAATACATATGAAATTAATACAGTTAAAAGTTTGGAAAATAAATTTAGGTGGAATTAAAACCACATATTGAAGGTCAAAATAACAATGAAGATTACTAAACCAAATATCTGAGAGACTAGTACATCTACCCTGACTAGTTTCAAAACAAAGTTTAACAAAGGTTTCGTGTGATGACGAATAGTCTTGGAATTCACAAAAGTGGTTTAAACTTCCTAATCACACTTCGGTTCCCACAAACTTTAGAATGCAATCCAAACACGTTTTACAGATAGGTTTAAAGAATGTGCAAACGCCAGTTTTATGACCTGTCCCTATAATATGTTTCGAAATAGAGGAGCTGGGACCCCATTAATAACTTCTGAAGATTCTGTTGCTTCTGGAGGCATTTAGGAATATGATGCGTAGCCCTTACTTGCAAAAATCGATGAGCCTTCCCTAAATGGATATAGCAACCACTTCTAAACCTTACGTCCATAGCTTTAAGAGATGTCGGACACTACTTCTACGTGGTTTTAAAATAATTTGGTGAATTAACTTCGAACAAGCGCGAATGTGGCGTCAGGACAATGACAAAAATCGGAAGTTTATGAAACCAAACTCACTAGTAGGAAAAAGTGACGCACACGTCAGATGTCTTTACGTACCTGATCACGAGGATGGTATTGAAATCCACCAAATTACTAAAATGTTGCAGTGTGCATTTAACTCACTTAAAAACTTCGGCAGAAAACAGTGAATGTTATAAGTGATCGTAAAACATATTGCAATTTCTGCCCATTTGTGAACACTAATTTTCGCTTGTATCTATGCATTCTATTGACTTTCCTCTATCAAAACAACACACAGAAGTGCGGGAGGATGCAGGAATTCGATATCAACCATATTCTTTGGTTCCTGCAGCAGTAATAGGTACTGCACAATAGCTGATAGGGAAATTTGAGATCGAGTACAAGTTTCCGCCAATCTGCAAAGAAATTTATCGAATGACAGTCGTTGAAATGTACGCGAAGCTTACTCGGTATGCCAAAAATCACTGCATGAACCATGTATTTAAGCGTCCTGTCACACAAGCAATCAGCAAATGCTCAAGAACAATATCGAACAATAATTTTCATATAAATTCATCCAACAAGAGCAAAATAAGCAGCGAAATAGCGTCTACTACGTTTGCTGGACGACTAGCCACAACTCGAATCAACGAAACCGCGCAAATGCCGTCAAGGTTAAGCCAAAGGCGCCACTTCAAACAGGGGATATGCTTTATCAACGCCCATTCTAGTAAGTGGCGATTGTGTTACAAGATGTCAAGAGGAATCCTTTGACTGGAAGGTGTAGGTCGTCGTAGATGAGTGAGATTGTGCTGTTGGTATGCCTGTGATGTGTTGGCTTTTTTGTTTGTTTTCCATTTCAGCTTTGTCCGTATGACCCAGGTTCTCGCAATGGCATACAAGTCAACGTGTATTGGTCGTGATGGAAAAAAGGGATGGATCCCTTCTTCGCCGGGGAGTGTCAATGTAGTTGAAGATTGAACGATCGATTCATGGTTGTTTGCTCGAACCTAACTTCCCCACAATTTTCGCGGGTCATCAATACACCAGTCATCGTCTCATCGGTCGCTGTTCAGAAAGAAGTTAGAAAAAACTGTCAGAAGTAATATCGTGATTTATTGTTGTAATAATTGTTCTTAGACTTTAGTTGTAATGCTGGATATATCCTGGTGTTAGAATAAAGAGTTTTTGAGTTGCCAATCTGTGTTCTGGTTTTTGTGTCCGGTAATACTAAGCGTTTCTGAAAATCTTCGAGGGACGACGTGAGGTCCAGCGTAGCAGGAGCTGGTCATTAACCGTTTGTGAGACTTGATTGACTAGGGTTTGGCATCATATATCGGTGTTTCAAGTTATATAAAACGAAGTTTCCTACCATGCAGCAGCCGAACGCAAATTAATGTCTGGATGGAACAAGCCGCAGAGGCGAATTTGCTGCCTATTATATGAGCGATTTATATCAGCGAAGCGATGAGACGACTGGAATTAACTATAGAATAATTGAAGACTTATGGTAAGGACTTAGAATCTGAAGGAGTCATCGACATATGTCTAATACTGACTACAAACAACACCTCTACACAGAGATTATGTGTTTAGGCCTCTGAAACATTTTCTCTAATGGGAGAACGGAAATGTTTTTGGTAAACATAAGTTTAGAGACTGTCTGCTTACTTTTAGGGATTCATAGTCCAGACAGCTTTACACCGTAGTTAGTATAAAAACTACCGCAGGAACCCGTCAATCACAATCAATTCTAAGCGCCCGTACCTCGATGTGTGTTGAAACAGCCGAGAAAAAGATATACTTGAGTAGATTCGAGGAACACTACTCCTCAAAGTGTCTCCAGTCTGGTTACTTAACCAAAAGCAACACAAGACGAAAATTCAAATGTTTCATCGGTAGAATAATTCCCACGTTTCTGTATGCTAACAACTTAAGATTTTTCAGCGAGTTTTCGAATGAAAGGGACATGCAATGCCAACGCCACTCAACAGTCTATTGCGCTAGTTCAGACAACGAGTACTTTTCATCAAACTAGTGCTAGGACATGCAATAGACTGAACAACACTTCCATCAAGCCCATTCACACTGTCTTTTACGTCACAAAATGTCTACTTGGAAGCGAAAGATACACAATCGCCATGTAGATTTCCCCTGACCAAAAAGTGACTCAAAAAACTCAAGAGATGATACACGTATGTGCGTCTCAAAAGAGAGATAGCGACAGTATTCTTAAATGAAACTAAAGTCCTATGGACTGATGTCTCAGCGACGTGAATCACTGATGTTTGTTTCATAAGTATCGAGCGAAACACAGGTGTTCAGAAGCACACCTCCACTGTAATCGCTTCTCCGCCGTATACGTACACCTAGTGAGAAGAGGGTTCGACTGGCGTAATAGCTGAAGAAATCCTAAAGCATTCATAGCAGATGAATACTTCCATCAACAATGTGCAGCTCATTACTTTTATCATTTTTTTGCGCAACTTTCAGGGGTCACAAAAGTTTCAGTACGTCAAACTAGTTAGGCCATCAGAACTGCTCTTAGCAAAGGCTTTATCAAAGGTGTCTGGGATTCATCCAGGACAGTAAAGAGAGCTGTTGTTGATGGCAGCACTTTCCGTTAACAAGTATCCTTAGGTTATCTGGACCTTTAGGGTATGGGGAAATACAGTACCACATAGGAATAAGTGTGGCTGGAGTAATGGCCTATTAATGACTTGTTAGCTCCTCACACTTTCAGATAGTGCAAATTATGAGAAAGATTGCATGATATTTGTATGAATAAATCTAGATGCACAAACACCCTAATCATATATGTAAAAGATCACGTAGGATGTGGTAGCGTGGTGGCTCATAGTATGACTATGCATTAATGTTAGGAAGAAAAGAGTGTCAAACATGTTCTCAATGGACGTGAACATTGAACGTTTGTTTTTGAAAGTGGTAGCCATTGGTGGGCAATTCGAACGCGCGAATGGTCCCATCATGTACGAGTGTGAATAAGACGAACGAAAACGAATAAAAGTACATAATAATTTCGTATAAAACATATGTTTATAGACTTGTATTATTCTCCAATTTAATTGCCAAACAGTATAACTTCCTTCTTACAATACTGGTGTTTTGGAGTTAAAGTCGAAGAAAGTACATAATATTTATCGGTTCGGAGTGTCTTCGTAGCAATGGGAACTTGGGGATAAGTTCTGCGACAGTTTTTATTCGTTTTGGAGCGCCTTCTGGAGAAGTTTCTATTCATCTCTTCGTTTTCTGGAGTGCCTTCTGGAGCTTCCGGGATTGCCTACTGGGCCTGCAGCCAGCTTCTCTTTGGACGCGGATTATCAACGCAATTCGGTGACGTTGGACAATCCCCGGGTCAAGAAACGGACGTGGCACCATGGAAGCGGACAAAAAAGTAAGTAACGATGGGTTGCCCCTTAATTGTAATGATATGCATGGTGCTCAGCATGAGTCTGATGTTCACGCTTCGCCGTTTAAGGCTTCCTCAGTTTGAACCTCGGTACTTTGATGGAAACCAAGCCGACTACCTACAGTTTATCAAGGAGTTTGAGGTCATGCTGAGTGGTTTTATTTTAAATGACGAAATGAAGTCAATGTATTTGTTAAGGTGTTACACTGGAGTTGCTGCAAGAGCCATACATTGCTGTAAGTTTATGTCCTCGAACGAAGGATATACACAGGCTAAGAGGATACTACGTCAAAGGTTTGGAAAACCATTTGTGACATCCCGTAACGCTTTTGAGACCGTGAAGAGTAATGGATCACAGTTAAACGATAATTCAGAGGAACTCGCAGAGTTCTTGGACAGTTTAATGGTGTATAGAAATACTCTTGTGTGTCTTAATTACCTAGATGAATTGAATTCAAGTTCCTTGCTTGAGACCGTAGCCAAGCGATTACTGGTTTGTCTACAAAGGAAGTTCATAAAGGTTAGTTCCCGGCTAAAGGAGGATGGTTTGGAGCCTGGATTCGATGATATTGCGAGGCGGGTGAAAGACAGTGTCAACCAAGCGATGGGCAGATCCGCCAGCATTTTGCATTCTGAAGTAGAACCTAAAGAACCGGTGAATATAAAGAAAGCATTTGTAGTGAAGGCTCAAGACACAACGAGAGGGGATTAGTGTATTGTTTGCCATAACACGCATCAATTGAGTGATCGCAATTGCTTCATTGCCATGTCTCCCGTAGGAGGGTTAAAAGTGGCAAAACAGAAGCGGTTGTGTTTCTGTTGTTTAAAGATGGGGCACACAAATTTGAATTTTAAGGCGACACACAAGGGAAGTAGTGGTCCAACCGATTGCGTAAGCTCATTAGTGGGACTGCTATTGAGATTCAGAAAGTTTACAGTTGCTGTCGCGGCGGATATTGAGGAAATGTTCCTACAGGTGAAGGTGCCAGAGAGTGACAGAGATCACTTGAGGTTTTTGTGGTTTGATGACGGTCCTTGTGGTAAGGTGTCAGAATATAGGATGACAGTGCATCCATTTGGTGCCACGTCCTCCCCGTTTTGTGCTAATTTTGCTCTACGAAAGGCAGTGTCCACATTTGGTTCTGATGATTTGCTGGATGTCATAGGTTGTTGCTTCTACGTGGATGATTGTTTAGCCTCCTTCGATGATGATAAGTCTGCAGTTAGATTTGCAACAAGCATCACTGAAGTGTTAGCTAAGGCCGGCTTTCGTCTAACTAAGTGGGTCTCGAACAGCCTAGACGTTTTGAAGCATATAGATCCAGAAGACAGAGCACCTACCGTACGAGATTTGCCTGTTGATACTCTACCAGTTGAACGCACATTAGGTATGAGATAGAATGTGAACTCTGATACCTTTGGATTTAGTGTTGGTGATATTGATAAGCCAGTTATACGGAGAGGCGTGCTCTCTGCGTTGTCGTCCGTGTTTGACCCACTTGGATTAGTAGCACATTATCTACTTCCAGCGAGGAGATTATTTCAAGAGATACGCAGGAAAGGGTTACAGTGGGATGAACCATTAAGTGAGAGGCAGAGAGAAGAGTGGAAGGGGTGGGTTAACAGTTTAAGAATGCTGAATCTACATTCCGTCTCACGTCCACTTAAGCCGTCGAGAAATCATGATATAATTGACTTCCATGTTTTTTCTGATGCCTCTGAGGTTGGATTTGGTGCAGCCGTATACATCAGAACCACCTTAAGGAATGATATAGATGTTAGCCTGGTGATGGGTAAATCTAGAGTCGCACCTCTAAAGACGGTTTCGATTCCGAGATTAGAACTTAATGCAGCCTTACTAGCTGCGCAGTTATTCACAACGGTGTGTAAAGAGTTGGATTACCCCAAGCATCCCGTAACGTTTTCGACTGATTCGATGTCTGTGATGTGTTGTATGCGCAACGAGTCAGCAAGATATGCATGTTTTGTAGCTTACAGAGTATCTCAAATTCTTGAACTAACAACTGTTGAGCAGTGGAGGTACGTACCGTCTGGAAAAAATCCAGGTGATCTGGAATCGCGAGGAGTTATTGATATAAATGGGGTTGAAAATAAGTGGTGGAAAGGTCCAGAGTTCTTGCTACGAGCTGATAATATGTGGCCTCGTAGAGAAGATGAACCACCGATAAGCGAGTGTGTCTTGGAGTTTAAGACAAGTGTTAGTTTAACATCTACTCAAGAGGGACATTCAGGTTTACATCCACTTTTTAAATATTATTCTTCTTGGTACAAACTACTGAAGGCTGTTTCGTGGTTGACACGATATGTTACGTATTTAAACGTCACGCATCTTGCAGGGTGTGATAATATGAACGTGGGACCTTTGAGAGGCGAAGATATTAGAAATGCAGAGTTAGTGATTTTGAGGGCTGCTCAGTGGGAAGCGTTGGCTGAATTTGCCATGGAGGATAGTCCTGATTTCGCATATTTAAAGGCGCGGTTAGATACACTATCTCCGATAGTTTCCGAAGGGATCGCCAAAGTTTTTGGACGTCCACAAATGTTAGAATCGTCATATGAGACCCGTCATCCGGCTTTATTACCTTGCTACCATCCAGTCACTGATCTCATTATAAGACACTACCATGTTCTCGAAGGTCATTTGGGTACTTCACAAGTACGTTCAAGTATCCGATGTAAGTTCTGGATAGTGAAGGGAGGTACCGCTGTCCGTAAAATAATTGATAAGTGCATGGAATGTAAACTCCGAAATGCTCGTCCAGTACAGCAGATGATGGCACCACTCCCAGCGTGGCAAGCTTCTGAAGGGAATTATCCATTTGAGTACGTTGGGGTGGATTTGTTCGGACCTTTTGTAGTGAAGAGAGGCAGAACCCTATGTAAAAGATATGGCTGTTTATTCACCTGTTTGAAAATGAGAGCTGTGCATATTGAGATGGTTCATACGCTAACTACTGATTCATTCGTGCTAGCATTACATAGATTTATAAATCGCCGGGGTGTACCGAAGATGATGTTCAGCGACAGAGGGACTAATTTTGTTGGCTGTCACGCCGAGCTTAAAGAGTACTTCGAAGGTCCTCAAACGAGAGTTCAGGAAGAGTTACTGAAAAGGAACATCGAGTGGCACTTCAATCCACCACATGCCAGCCATAGAGGCGGGCTATGGGAAAGACTTATAGGAATTATCAAGCGTATTTTAAGCTCCATAATTAAAAACCAGAGTTTGAATGACGAAACGCTGGAGACATTTTTTTGTGAAGCTGAACGAATATTAAATGACCAGCCGTTATCACCTGTGAGGGACGACGTCAAGGATTTTGATGTGTTAACCCCAAATAAATTATTGTTATTGAGAGGCAACCCTGGCATAGAGGACGCAAGCGGGGAAGGAATACCTACGATTAAAAGATGGAAACAAGCCAGGCACATGAAAGATATATTTTGGAAAAGATGGTTAAAGGAGTATGTTCTAACACTGCAAACCGGGGACAAGTGGAAAAAGTTGTGCCGAAACTTAAAGGTTGGTGACATAGTATTAGTAGCAGATAAATGTGCCAAAGGTAGGTGGCCTTTGGGAGTGGTAGTAAGGCTAATCTGTAGTGGTGATGGATTGGTGAGGACGGTTGAGGTGAGAACAAGTTGTGGCATGTTGGTGCGAGATATTAGAAAACTGCGCCTACTAGAAGGTGCTGAGAGTCGAGAGTCGGGGGATGAACCAACAGACGAATTTCCATCCTAGGGCGTCAACCTGAGAAGGGTTGTAGGCGTGCTGTTTTATGTTCTACAATACTTTAACGAGTAGTACATCGGTGAGCAGTCCAACAGAGAGCGTATATTCCACGCGCCGGGGAGAGCGTGTCGGTGTGATGTGGTATGGTTTTTGTGTGTCGGGCTTTTTTGTCTTGCTTTTCCAATTTAGTCTAGCCTCGGTTGGCCCAGGTTCTCGCGTTGGCAGTTCAGTTCAAGGTTATAGGCGCTATGGAAAAAAGGGACGGACCCCTTTTGTCAATGGAAATGAACATTGAACGTTGGTTCATTCGCCTTGGTCGCCATCATTGAGCAACTCGAAGGCGCGAATGGTTCCATCATGTACGAGTGTGAATAAGACGAACGAAAACGAATAAAAGTACATAATAATTTCGTATAAAACATTTGTTTATAGACTTGTATTATTCTCCCCTCTTATTGTTGTTGTCGCTTGCTGCCTTTATTGCTAGGAATTATTTTCCATTTGCTGGTGTGTTTCTGACTGTTTGATTCCTTTTTTCCGGTTTTAAGGGGGGCAACCCACAAAGTAGCTCCTCTCTAAGCTTTATCTTAGTGTAACAATCCCTTTCTCAGGCGTGAGGCTAGCAACCCCACCCTGTAAACAAAATTGCTACAGAAACTTCAGTACTATGAACCTCTTTGCACCAAAAGAAAAAGTCTGTGTGGGGACATGGAACGTCCGAACTATGTACGAGACTGGCAAAGCTGCCCAGATCGCCAACGAGATGAAAAGATACGGAATACAAGTACTGGGAATATGTGAAGGCAGATGGAATGGGAGTGGACTCACCAAATTATCAACGGGTGAGTCAGTGATCTACTCCGGTCACCCAGAAGATAACCACACGCACACCGAGGGCGTGGCTATCATGATGTCACCAACGGCAACAAATGTCTTGATGCAATCGGGAGCGTTCTCGTCCATGATAATGGCCGCCAGATTCAAATCCAAAAGAAGAAAAGTGTCAATTATACAATGTTATGCACCCACAAACAACGCAGACCTCATAAAGAAAGAAGAATTCTACAGACAATTACAGGTAACAATGGACAATACTCCAGCTGGCGACATTAAAATACTAATGGGAGACACGAACGCCAAACTGGGAACAGACAACACAGAAGGAGAACTTATCATGGGTAGAGAAGCTCTCGGAGAAGTGAATGAAAATGGAGAACTCTTCGCCGACTTCTGCGCCTTCAGTGAACTAGTGATTGGTGGCAGCGTGTACAAACACAAAGATATCCACAAGGCTACATGGGTGTCACCAGATGGGCAAACGAAAAACCAAAATGACCTCATCTCAATCTCAAGGAAGTGGAGGCGCAGCTTACTAGACACAAAAGCAAGAAGAGGAGCAGACGTTGGCTCAGACCACTACCTCGTACAAGGGACAATCCAAATCAAATTAAAAGCTTTCAGGGAAACAGGTGCTGCAGATAGACCACAAGCCAAGTTCAACACTCAAAAGCTGAAGCACCAGGCTACAAAGGATATCTTCATCGCAAACATAAGGGACAAAGCCGAGACACAAATTAACACTAGCGAAGAGGTTGGCGTCGAAAAGCACTGGGACAACTTGAAAACACTGTGGAGTCAAACCTGCATGGAAGTTCTAGGCAGAAAGAAGAGGCAGGAAAAATAGTGGCTCACTATGGACACTTCGAAACTAATAGAAGAGAGAAAGATAGTCGAACAAAAGATTATCCAGTGTACCGGCGAGCAACAAAAACAGGAGTTGAATGCAAATTACAATACACTGAACAAAAGAGGAAAGAAGAGTGCCAAGGAAGACAAAAGAAAATATTACGAAGCCATGTCAAGTAAAGCAGAACAAGCTGCGGGCAAAGGAGACCTCGCCACACTCCACCAAACAATTTGAAACCTTTCGGGCAAAATTTCGACACAGATTAAGCCATTAAGGGATGATAATGGAAAGCCAATCACCAAAGAAGTAGAGCAAAGAAAACACTCAGCTGAACACTTCAAAAGACTTCTAAATCGACCGCCACCCACAACGCGCCCAACAGTACCAACGCCGGAAGCAGGGCTTCCAGTGAACATCGACCCCCTGACGAAATCAGAAGTCCTGAATGTAATCAAGATGCTAAAAGCCGGAGAAGCAGCAGGAACAGATGGAATCCCAGCAGAAGCATTGCGAATGGGCCCAGAGACAACCGCGGAGTTGATGACGCCATTACTGGCGCATCTCAAACAAACTACAGACCTTCATTAACAGTTGCCTTCGCTCAATACTCAAGATCGGTTGGCCGTCATTGCGAGGGTGACGAGGAGGGGGTCATGTGAAGAGGAGATGAAAGCGTGCGGGCAGACGTAGGGTGGGGTGAAAAAGTTGGCAGAAAATCGAATGCAGTGGAGACGCGCGGCTGAAGCCTTATTTTCCTCTAGGAATTAAAGGATACAATAATAACTGCCAAACAATAAAACTTCCTTCTTACAATGCTGGTGTTTTGGAGTTAAAGTCGAAGAAAGTACATAATATTTATCGGTTCGGAGTGTCTTTGTAGCAATAGGAACTTAGAGATAAGTTCCTTGACACATGTGTTTGTATTGTTATAACGAAATATAGTAACCCTTTATTAAAGTACTGTCAAAGTCCTTATGTGTGTGCAACATCTCAGTTACATTCAATCTGATTGCGTAAAAGATTAGCTTTCACCAGGGTAGCGAAAAATTGTACGTTGAGCTTGTGTTTGTTATTCAATTACTACATATACATAATAACAAATGTAGGATGGCTACGTGCATCCAAATTAACGCATTATAGGTATATCCTATTAAGATAATTATCCTAGTGTTCTTATGCTGCGCAAATTATCACTGTCAAAGTAAATCATTACGCATTCCAGAAGTGAGTAAATCACTATTCTTTCGACAAGCGAAGGGAAGTAGTAGCACAGAAATACCATTAAAACTGTTAAGAAATATTTATTTCGATAAATAAATTTATAATGTCACAAAGATTCCAATGGTAGCACGCAAATTCTTTAAGTGCACTTCATTAAAGCCTCCAAACAGAGTGAACCATTGAATAAATTACAATTTTAGCCTGCAAGTCAACAACAGTGAAACATCTTGTCAATGTAGTTGAAGATTGAACGATCAATTCATGGTTGTTCGCTCAAAACCAACCTCCCTAATTTTCGCGGAGGCATCAATCAGCCAGTCATCGTCTCATCGGTCGCTGTTCAGAAAGAAGTCAGCAGAAAACCGTCAGAAGTAATATTGTGATTTATTATTGTAATATTTGTTCACAGACCTTAGTTGTAAGAGTGTTTATATGTTGGTGTTACAATAAAGAATTCTCCAGTCGCCAATTGGTGTTTTGGTTTTTGCGTCCGTTATTACTAAGCGTTTCTGAGAAGCTTCGTGGAACAGCGTGAGCCCGAGTGCAGCAAGAGCTGGGCATTAACGGTTTATGAGACGTGGCTGTCACATCTGCTACAAAATAATTAGCAATACAAAAATGCAACAAACCAACGTACCTATTAGGAAAAACTATATTTCTTCGCTGTTATCTTACGAATACATCAAGTCACACTCCTTTATAACTGCGAGATCTTGTGACTGTTACCAAGTTTTGATAACTCGCAGATTTATTTATCTAACTTATTTCGTTTTTATTACAATAATTAACAATTTACAGACAAAACTTAACATTCCTCATGCATAGGAACAACGAAATTCTATGACAGATACATGTTCATTTAAAATGCTGAAAACGTCTACTTTCCACCATTTCCCACGTTTTTTGTTGAAATATGGTATTTATAATCCACTTCAGTCGAAAAACACCTGCAAACAACGTAGAACAACCCAAACACAACATCGCGATAACACCTCACCCGGCGTGCGCCGCTATCCATTGCCGGTGGCTTACGGGTGAGGATTTACGTCAGCACGAGTTAAATTTTCCGCGCCTCAGGTTTTATCGTCTTTCATTGGCTAGAATAGTGACGGTCAATTGGATTTTCAATTTGTCCTTGGTAGGTGCTACGTGTGCGGTTTTGTGTGGTTGTGTTATGCGTCGTCTGCAAGCAACTTCGACAAACATAGATGTAACATTTGACTATTCTAACATTGTTTCATTGTTTTTTATACAAATGCACTGCTCGTTTCGTTATAAAATACCTTGAAACTGGTCAGGCACTATGGTGGCTATCAGTGACTACCGTCCCGTGGGCCCCAATGGATTCCTTGAGTTGTGATTACACGTACAGTATTTCCTACTTCGATATTCCTCACCCACACAGTCTGGTATCCTGTGTTTCTTGAAAATTAACTGTGACAAGGTGTGGCAATAATGTGCTTCTTTAACGGGCAGGACATATGTAAGAAGCTACGAACGCACTAGAAGACTTTAAAAAGGCATGGACCTTATATATTGCTAACACTGACGAACGTTTCCACACACTAGTATGTCGATACGTTCACATGTGGAGAGAAAATCCACGAGTGAGACATTGTGTAGTAGTGAGACAGCTTTGTAGAACTTTCATCTAGCATGTGTGTTTCGCTCCACTATTTTTGTCCCTCGGACCACTAAAAAAGTATTGTCGAATGTATTCTTGAATGACTCGATGGTACAATTACTGGCAGTCACTTCTGTATCTCAACCTCATCAGCTTCGAAAAGGCCTTCGACAGCGTCGATTGAGAGGTCATTTGGCAACTACTTCGCTACTGTGGGCTGCCATCGACAATTATACATCTCATTCAACAGTCATATGACAATGCTGCATACCAAGTAATCCACAACGGGAAACTTATGGAAGCCTTCAAAGTAAGGACGGGAGTGGGACAAGGCTGTCTACTATCACCAATGATCTTCCTGATTGCAGTAGATTGGATAATGCGACAGACAACGGGCGATGAGTAAACAAGTATAAAATGGAGGATCTGGACTTCGCCGATGATATATGTCTGATATTCCGCAAACTGGAAGATATGCAAGTGAAAAGCAACAAGCTGGCAGAAGCAGCATCAAAGATAGGACTTCAAGTGAACATAAATAAAACAGAGGTGAAGATTCCTGGCCAACACCAACAGCAGCAACAACAACAGACAACAATCAGTCAGCATAAATGGGAGGAACCTGGAAGAAACAACCTCCTTCACCTACCTACCTGGGAAGCATCGTTTCAACTACAGGCGGAACTGACAAGGATATCAACTCCAGAATCGGGAAGCAAGACAAATTTTAACGTGACACAATTGGACACTGGGCAGTTTCCGCCGAATAATGGGAGACATTCGTCTTGGACTGTCCTCAGTTAATACATGTAAATAAACTTGTTTGAGTTTCAGTGAAATAAAATTTTCTATCTAATATTATTGTGTCCTAATTGTTCTGCATGCGGTGGGAGTACGGTATGCTAGACTGGTACTCCTTAGGGCATGAACTCGTTACTATACATAAGTGTATTTCTGTAGCAACACTATCGATCGATATAAATGGTGAATTATAAGCAGTTTAGTCAAGCCTAAACATCTGCCTATGGTTACGCGATTACGTCTCCTAGTCATAGGTAAGTCTGTAGGGACCAACGACAAAAATACTTCAGTTTTTGAAAAAAGGAAATGAACTTAGTGGCTTCAACTGAGTCGATTTCGTATAAGGTTAAGTCTGTTCAAAAGTAGTGCCTTACCATTATTTCACTTAAAGCGTGATGTCTGTCCATATGATTACGAGTGTTAACGTACAGTGTAAAATGAAGTCTACACGAGACGAATAAGTGAATAGGTTGAGCTGTAGCAGTCATGGTAAGATTTCACCTACGTTGAATTATGCCAACAATTACTTTCTGAGGTCTGATTGATAAGTCAGGCCTCCTTCTCGACATGATGACAAATTTAGTTTCACTCAGATAGAGTAAGAAAAGTACGGTAAGCAGAATGTTAAATACATTTAATGAGAAATAATAACAGGCAAATGTCTTTACGCAGTTGTTTGTCGTAATTATTTCGGCGATGTCGAATTGCTGTGACCAGGTTGACTGACGTTACCGGATACCTGCGAATAAGTGAATAAAGTGTACTTTTTAAATCACTGAAGTTAGAAAGAAGTAATATAAAAGTTGAACACTTTATATTTGCCTACTGTCAGTCAAGTCTCATAAACCGTTAATGACCAGCTCTTGCTACGCTGGACCTCACGCTGTCCCTCGAAGATTTTCAGAAACGCCTAGTATTACCGGACACAAAAACCAGAACACAGATTGGCAACTCAAAAACTCTTTATTCTAACACCAGGATATATCCAGCATTACAACTAAAGTCTAAGAACAATTATTACAACAATAAATCACGATATTACTTCTGACAGTTTTTTCTAACTTCTTTCTGAACAGCGACCGATGAGACGATGACTGGTGTATTGATGACCCGCGAAAATTGTGGGGAAGTTAGGTTCGAGCAAACAACCATGAATCGATCGTTCAATCTTCAACTACATTGACAGCGCTTCAGTGACATTAATGGAGAGACTGGCAGGAGAAGGTGTACCAGGGGTCGGAAAATCGCCAAAAGCCTGACTCTACATTAAATCAGCCTGTACGCCTCATCAAATTCATACTAAACTCCAAAGAAGAGAGGGATGCCATTCCCAGCAACTCTCAAGCTCTTAAAGGATCAGGCATGTACGTCAATGCCGACTCACGCCAAGCAGACCACGTCAAAAGGCAATCTGCGGTGCTAGAATTAAGCGATCGACACTGAAACGGCGAAAAACCTTAAGATAAAGGGTTTTCGGGTTGTCAAGGTTTGAAATTTGGCGATCTAAAAAGCTCTCTGGGTAGGCAGTGGAAGCACCAAACTGAGAAGACAGTTTGTTACACAAATGCATACAGCCTGTTGAACAAACGGACTGAGCTGGGTAACATGATGGACTCTGTAAATCCGGATGTATTTATCATCACGGAGACATGGATGACATCCGATGTCGCTGATAACGAAGCTAACCTGTCAAACTTAGTAGTGCATAGCCTGGACCGACCAAGCTGCAGAAGAGGTGGCACAGTCATCTACCTCAAGAAATGCTCATCCATGAGTAGCACTGAAGCACTTGCTCACAAAAGTGAGTGGTGTGAGCTTCTACGTTGCATAGGCCTCATTACCATACACTGCAGTCCTGACTGCGGTGCAGACCACTTCCCATTTGAGAAGCCAGGCTCCTAGACAGCGGGATTTCCAAGTCTAGCAGTCGGTGACTTCAACACTGCAACAGTTGACTGGACAGGCCTGACGATGCCATCTTCAGACAACTCCTTTGATTATTAAATGCTGGAAACTAGCATTTCTCTATCGGTAGTCCAACATGTCATCAAGCCCACGCATTATAACTCATAGCACTCCTCTTCAACCCTGGACCTAATGTTTCCCATGGTGTGGATGTCTCACACGACATCTTCCTTTAGGAAGAAGTGCTTACTTTCAAGTTCACAGTAGCAGTATCATGTGCCCGAACCCCAGCTCGACTAAACATTTGGAAGGCTGATATATATGCTGTCGTGTCGGCAGCCAACTCAGTGAACGAGTACATGAACCCAGAATCCCAATTAGAAGCCACATGGTACCAGCTCAAACAACTTTACGCACAGGTAACTGAACCTTTCGTCCCTTTGTTTGTTCCAAAGTGTCAAAAAGACTGGCTCTCCTTGGATAAACCGAGGAGTCCGTAAATTACTCAGACGTTAACACATTTCACAATCCTGAGACCAGGAAATAATACATCACCACTGGGAACTAAGCTGTTGTAGAAATCCGTCAATCAAGGATGTAGTTCGAGGCACACCCGGCTCAAAATGAAAAGGCACGACCTAATGAAATCTCCTCATATATGAAATTCAGGAATAAAACATCTAATGGTGTCCCAAACCACACTGCTGACAGTGACACAATCGATGAAGATCAAGAAAAATCAGAAACAATGGCATGCTACTTCTCCCAAGCCTTTACACAGAAGTCATCACCCTCCATAGGATTGGCTCTGGCTGCATTAGAGGAATACGGGATAGATTCTGTTGACGTCGACCAAGAAATCACGCTCAACTGCCTAATGAAACTAGACGCAGGAAAATCAATGGGTCCTGATAATATTCACCCAGGGCTTCTCAATGAGCTATCAGCTCACATAGCCAGCCCAATGACCACAATCTTCAAGCTATCTCCTGAATGGACTAGAAAGACGCCTTAGTAACCCTCATACCCAAAAGAGGGGCAAGGCAAAGCCCTTCAGACCACATGCATATTTGTTTCACCAGCACTTTAATCAAGACGCTAGGAAGAATAATCAGCAAAAGTATCATGGTATATCTGGGAAACAACAGAATGTTATCCAGAGTACAGTACGGTTTCCGAAGAAACCTCTCATGTTTGTCAAATCTCCCCACTGTAAGAGAAATCTGAGTCATATTATGGACGGCAGAAGACCCGTTGACGTCATCTTCATAAACTTCAGCAAAGCCTTCTATGAAGTTCCTCGCAAAAGACTACTCATGAAGCTGGAAAGTATTGGTATCAAAGGCAGGTTACTAAACTGGCTTAGGTAGTTCCTTATGGATAGGAGGCAGAGTGCCAGGATCAACTTGAACCTCTCTTACTGGACGCCAGTGCGTTAGGGGTGCCACAAGGCACGGCACTCGTACCTTTCCTATTTATTTTGTGTATCAGTGAGTTACCTGAGCTTGTAGTACCCCTATACCAACTGTAAACATGCTTTTTAATCTAGTTTGTATACTTGTATTATATGTGTACACAGACCGATTTTATATGTACTTTGCAAACGTTTGTCAATTTACTTCTTCTGAACCATCTATTATAATTAACTAATATCTCTATTTATGCATATATATACATAACTATGTACCTTTATGTATTTTTTTCGTACCATTTCATATCGCCTCTTCGTTCTTATGCTTATAACTAAAATCTAGAAACTAGACTGTAAATCTCTGATTCCCTTGCATTTATTTGGTGTACATATACATTTTAAAAATGCTGTTGGTGACGATACATACAAAATGGCTGACTGAAGGCAGTCGTTCATACCATGAGTTTCGTTGAGTAAGCTCGTGAATGCAAAAACTGTCTATATGACACGTAGCAATAGAAAAATTTCTTTCTAAAAACAAAAGGAGTAACTTGCCAGGGCCTATCATATTAAAAGGTGGGAGGGTGAAGACTGCTATTCAGCGGATATGATGGTGGGGGCTTAAGCGAACCACCTTTATCTGTGGGAGTCCACTCTATTGGCAATGCACACTGGTATCAACATAATCTGGTGCCATTTCATGCACTAAGCAATTACGGTCCTCTAAAATTCCGTGTGTAAATGTAAATTAAACTAATATTACATCTTCGCCTAAGCAATTTTAACTAGGGACTTCATCAAAATAGGTATATTCACCAGGAAATTTAGCAGCCTGTCTCATTCATCGCATGATCTCTTCGATGTGTCATGGAATAGTTCGGTCATCACGGATGATAACAGAAGTGTTTAACATCCTCAAAACATACATCTAACTTATGTCTGTGGGCTATTTCTCCCTCAAATGCCCGATTCTCATAGAATAACTGCGGTAACGGCAACCATTAACTGTAGTCAATTTACAACCTTAAGATCTAAAAACAACTCGCAAACAACAAAGCCTTAAGGCTCTAAAACGCAAAAAACATTCTTTATATGCAAAATTTCCTAAGAGGGATGACTTTTTTTAGTAGTAATTCGTCTGGGCTATCAAGACAATTTTACGCATTATTAAGAACAAAACACATGAAAATATTGCTTTTTCGGCTACAGAAGCCTAAAACTAGTCAAATATAATCTATTTTCACAAAACTGAGCGCTTATAACGCCTCTATAGGAGAGAACGCGGTAACCCATACACTGCGCGAAAACATATCGTGGCGACGTTTGGCCTCACCTGTGGCTTACTCATACAACTCTTCAGTTCTCCCGCAACGTGTAATTAATCAATTAGACCAGAGAAGAGTAAAAGGAAATTTCGGGAAAATAACAAATTAGCAAATAAATGAAATGAATTTCAGGAATTTACAGTACGAAAATGACGGGTGAATAACCAACTTGCAGTTATGTTCAAAAAGTCAAAAGTAACGCGACAGAATGCGGAAAGCCGTACCTGAATGTCCGTCAAATCAGGTGACATAAAATTGACGGCGGGCAGTCTGTTCCATTGAGATGAAGCCTAAAGGAATAAGACATGGAACTTATAACCCTTAACTGCGAAAACCACCACATGAAACCATAAACAGTGAAACCATAGGTGAGCGATAACACTGAAGTTAACTATTATGGATGCAATTAAGTCTGAACCATCAAACAGAATTGTCAGTAAGAAATTACCGTAAAGTTCTCTCAATCACTTTTAATTGGCATATTCAGTCGTCAAACACTAAGGTATGTTTCTCCTCCATGACTTCATTTTCATGCTGTATGGTCGTACTTATAATCCGGAAAAGGGAAGTAAGTGACCCTAAAAATTCCTCCGCTTCAACTCCACATCCTTAATAAATCATTTTAATTATTTTTATTCCTATCATCCGTATGTTAACTGAGCAAATTTTAGTGTCACTTAATGTCTTTTCTGCATTATGAGTACGACTGTACGGCATGAAAATGAAGTCGTAGAAGAGAAATAACTGTTTACTGAGCACATTTTGTGTTTTTCCTCCCAACATAGTCGGTAAGTTTCTTGATTGTGTGGCCTTACCATTTTGAACAAATTCACGCTTTTTCTGTCAGCGTGTCTAAATTCTGTTTAGGGGAATTATGATGGGAAGTAAATTTAATATATAAAAAAACACTTGGATACAACTGCATATGGCAAAACCACAATAAAGGAGATGCGAGATTTGTAACACCCGATGCTTGTTTGAAATGATCAACACAGAAGTGTTATAGTGAGATAACTCTCGCATTTTCGAAATGGCAAGTCCACCGACTCCAAAAATAGAGATTCTAGATGACGAAGAAAATGTAATCGATATACAAACGGATGACGAGCTGTCCACAGAGAATACAGAAATTAGTGAAGCTTCTAATTATATGCGGCTTTTCGATCTGTATCCCATTATCACAAGGTATTGATAAATTTTGTGCCTATACATAAGTAAGATTTTCGGAAGAATTTAAGAAAGGACGGGGCAATGTCGTGCAAATTGAATACGCAAATGGGAACACTTTTGAGGTCAGTATTTTGAGGTAACATTCTCAAAATCACTTGTGTATATTGTGGTCAACAGATATTTTTATACTATTGACGAATTTTTAACTAGGATATTTTAAAAAATGAGAACAGAAAAGGAGATAAAAGAAGTAACGCGAACTTTCTTCACTGTTGGGAAATTATGGATGATTTTTTAGTCCCTAATTGTTTTTTAGACTGTTTTCTGCATTTGTGAATACGGAAAGTTTTTGCTACAAACTGAATCCGTTTAGATTTTTAAGTTTATACGAATGATATTCCCTGGCAGTTTTAAACATACTAACCTATTATATGTATATTGGAGGCATATCTCTACTATAGTAGTAGTGTAATGACGAATTTATTTTCAGGGATCAAAGAAATTAGCTGAATAATTTGTTCCTTGATTTTGGGTTGCGTCAGCCTAAATCACTAGCCCTGAATGTCTTAATTTTGGTGAGATATGTATTCTCTATTTTTCCAAAATAAGTATGTATATAGGCCCATACACTACCATAATATGTACCATGGAAGGGAACCCACACTGATAGAGTAATATGATTTCACTGCTTCCTTGGATGGATACAAAAAAGTTACACTTCCATCAATTATGCATATAATATAGATACAAACTAAAAAGTTGTTAAAGTTAGTACCTAATATTGAGGGTGACTTGCTGACAAGTGGTCAGTTCTAGGACAACGAAATAAATGTGATATATTAGAAACTAAACATTTCTTAGAACAGGAAGTACTAATATACCTCACCCTCTCGATTCTCTTTTAGACATCTTCAGTGAGTTTCCTCCATTTGCTGATGCAGTCTATGAAGTCAGACTTAAAATGAGAGGTTAAAGTCCCTCTTTCCTTAGCCCTTTCTCTTTCAGCTCATTCTGACATAACTTCCAGCTACTTGGATATAATATTCAATTTAAGTCCTACATACTAGGAGTATAACCAAACATTTATCCTGCTAGAAACTCAATAAAGTGTTGCAGTGCACAAGATTTCGGGTATTTACTTACAGAATCTCCTAAATCTTTACACTGAGAAAAACTAGACACTAGAAATTTTTAATCAAGCAACCACGAAAAATATTACCAATTGAATACAGAGTAAATCTACTTATTGTGGTAATTCCCACTGACTATGTGACAGACTATTCAGCTGAGACAGTAAATCATTTTATCACAACAGCCTGCCAAAGTCATCATACACAAACCACTTATTATTAATATCATTACTTTATAAGCAGAAAGTCAAAAAAATAGCTTGATTACTGACGGGATGTTGGTAAAAATGTGATAGGAAGAGGAAAAGACAGCATATAATATCTGAATGCAATCTCCAATTCATTGAAATCAAAACAAAGCCCTTCAAGTTGTAAACAATTATCTTTCAGATACTTTTAAACGAAACCACCCATTGTCTTGGGTTTCACAGATATATAACACTGTAAAATACCTAAGGGAAAGCAACAAAATTAAATCAGAAAGGATGTTGACTTTATCTCATTAGAGACAACTTGGTCAAGCAGTCTAGAATAAGCATGGAATTACACATCTCTTCAAGAAAATGCTCATTTTTACATTTCAAAGAATACCATCATAGATGTTTTCTTCCTTTATGCATGTTGAGCATCATGCTGTTTAGTGGTAAATTTTGTTGAATTTTAAGTGTGAAGAATAGGTGTAGTATAACTGAATACGACAAAAATTGATGGCGAAAAATTTTGAATCTTCTCACTGCTGTAGACTTGTCACATTCATTAATAGAACTGAGAATACTAACACAGCTGGCAGTTAAATGTACCCTCGAAAATTTGATCATCGCTGGTGTATTACTTACCAAATCACTGAAACAATAGACTGAGTTGAAAAAAATGGGTAGTATAACTGCCCGTAAAATAACGTCCTAGCTTTCCTAGCAGTTAACAGAACTCAGACTTCGGTCCATCTTTGATAGCACCAGTTTGCATAACTAGCTTTCATACTTTGTATTGTGCTAGTGCCTGAAGAACAAACCATATTCAGTCAAACGGTTGTGTGTGGTTGGTAAGCATTCTACAAGTGAATCACCGAAACGCTATTCGACCAATTACGTCATCCGCAAACTTGATAGCAAACATTTTGCAGGCAAGTGTAGGCTGTTACCACGTGAATATGCTAGTTATAATCCGGTGGACTAGTAGGTTTTTTAATCATCGAATGCATAATTAGTGTACTGAATCATCCCAATGCATTTTCATAAACGAATAGTCAGGGCAGGCTAGTCCTGTGGTATCCTCTTAAATTTGACAACGAGGAAAGGTGTGCCTACCATATTGGGATTTTCACTCAAGGCGTCCTAAATGCCTTATATTTTGACAGATTCTTCATCTAGAACAACTGTGTCTTCTGAATACTCTTGACCGACGAAACTTGGAAAACTCAGCCCTTGGAAAATTGTAGTTTATCGAGCTAACATCCACCAGCAAATCCATGATAAAATTAAATAGAGTTGGTGACAGAATAAACATTCCTGGTATTTTTATGAAAACTGCCCATAACATCTTAAATAACCTCACAAATTGGACTAAAGTATTTGGTTATTCTGACCTAATTTTTTAAAAATTGCCACAGCACAACTGAATTATTACTATCATTAAAATGCGCAAGCTATTTTAAGGATATATAATTGACTTAACAAGGAAAACAAAACGAGTTGTTCCAGAGAAGACAACAGTCTTTAGTATTACGATAAACCAATTTTCAACGAGAGAAGCAATTAAAATTTCAGCAAAAGAAACATGCCGAACAACTTCGATATTCATTTTTTCATCAACTGTGTAAACTGTCTGACAATGACTGATTTCAAAGACTGCATTTCACTAAACATTATGTATATATATATATATTATTGTTTCCTTTAGTTCTTAGGGGAAAATAGGAATTCAGCCGCACGTCTCCATTGCGTTCCCTTCTCTGCAAACGTCTTCACCCCTCTCCAAGTCTGCCCATACGCTTTCATCTCCTCTTCACATGACCTACTCCATGTCACCCTCACACTGACGACCAACTCGCCGCTTCCCATTCGGGTTCCACTCGAGAAATGGCCTGGCATTTGATGTCACTTGATGGTTTCCTCAGAGTATGGTTGACCAATCCACCTCCACCCATTCGCTGCACAATCGGTTCCCGATGGGTTGGTTCGCTCACAGAGATCTTTCACTATTGCTGATCTTTTCTGGCCAGCTATCTGATCTTAAGTATTGAGCGAAGACAGTTGTTGATGGAGGTCTGTAATTTTTTGGAAGTGCTCTTCATCAGGCGGAAAGTCTCTGATCCGTATAGTAGCACTGACTTCACATTGGAGTTGAAGATCCAGATCTTACTTTTAATGTTGAGTGCTGTTGACGTCCACATAGACTTGAGAGAAATGAAGGCTTGCCTTGCTTCCCGATCCTCGCTTTGATATATATATACTTAACAAAGAAAGAACGAATATATTTACTGAATAATACGAGTTCGTTTTATCTCGTGGATTCTTTTCAAGTGCGTATATTCTAAGAGTATCAAAATATAAGTTATTAAATTAGTAAACATACTTCTAACACAGTGATGTCTAATTACGCATAGAAATTATAAGCAACACAATTCCAAAAATGATATAAGTTAACAAATTGTTCATTGTTAACACTGAGTAGTGACAAGCTCTTATCATCCTGCAAATATGTTTATTCTTTCGTTGTTCATACTAATAAAGGGAACCAGTTGTATGATATATATATATATATATATATATATTCACAAGCATTAGTGTAGGTGTAGAGGACACACCATATAAATAATTGATAATTATTTCTGAAATATAGTTTTAAATAAACGCCGGACTCATTACTTCTGAAGATAAGTACCGAAGAAAGCTAAGGTCAGAGTCTGAATATCTTGTCCTCTGTAAACTGTTTAACTCAATTCAGTATGTTCATCAGGTGCAGCAAGTAGTAGAATAGTTTGATTCAACAAAACATGTTTGGTAAATAATTTATTCTTCACAATCATATTAATTCACAACCTCAAGATGAGGTTCAATATTCTACTTAGAGAAAGTATGTGACGCATATTTATTGGAAGTTTGAATTTCGCGTTGTTTGTTCCTTCTGGTCCGAAACATTTGGTCTCTGCTAAGACAAAAGGTTCTAGGTTCGAGTACTGCAGGGGACATTATCACTCTGAAGGATGCAGTTACATCCAGTTTCAGACAGAACGAAATGCATGTTTTGCATTCCACTGCAAATCACTACCAATCAAATAACACCTATTTCATAATATATAAGACTAGTGTAATTAAAATTCGGGTGAAAATGTTCATCAATGATGTATATGTATGCGAAATCAGTGTAGATGAAAACTGAAACTTTTGGATTTTAAGACAACATTATTATTCACTAAGTGAGTTTCGGGTAATGTTCTACGCTTTTCTTATTGCTATCGATCCCTGATAAAAGCCAACATAAAATCTGTTGATGGTTCTTATTTAAAGCATTTTCAGGAAAGACACATACCAATACTCCATCCGGTTGCTTGAATTATGCAGATTGTGACGGCATGACAAATGTTATATAAGGTTGTTCCATGCAATATGATCAGCCTCTGGGTTATTTAAAATCAAAATCCCAAAGTATTTTCTGACTAGTAGATTTTTCGTCACCATTTATGCGTATACAATACAAAATCTAGAAGCTGTTTGAGAATTTTTCATTTTTTCGAAGTTTTGATAGATTTATGCACTTAGTGTCACATAACCATACACTATTTCCCTTAAACCCTGGAAATACAGACATCCAGTTTAATCTACCTACTGGTTATGATTAATTTAATACGATAAATTTAATATATTCTTTTCCTGTTTTTATATCAAAAAGGGGAAAACTGTGAATGATTTGCTGCAAGGCCATGGTGAATTTTATTGGTCAAAGACAGGAGCAACATATACTGGTGACTTCAAAGCCAATACGATTACGGGGCGTGGAAAAATTGTTTGGCTGAATAAAAGGTTACTTCTAACATCTTACATCTTTATTCTCTATTCAGTGAGTATGTTGGTGATGTTGTTAATGGAATTCGACACGGAAATGGAAAATATACGGATTCCAATGGACTTGAATACATTGGTCAGTGGAAAAATGGCAAGAAACACGGGAAAGTAAGCAGTTCAAAAAACCACGAGCTTTAGACTGCAGTAAAAATGCCAGTTTCTGAGAAAATACTGAAAGTACCCACGTTATTACGGAGCAGGAGCCAAAAATATATCTAGATTTAAGTAATTTCTGGTTTCTCTGCAACAAAAATATCTTATTTCATTAACTGGAATGATCGAATGATACTGGTTTTCAACGATTTTCTAACCGATGTTGTTCATGATCCAGTTTGAAACCATCAAAGTGTTTACATAATCAGCTTGGTCTGTCGTTACAAATTTTTGAGACTATTTGTGTAAAGTCTAAAAAGTAAAAAGAAATACTATATCACTTCATTTAGGTGTCAAGACGTTTAGTCTCATGAAAACGTGAGAAACTAAGACTAAACTATGCGATTACAACTGGATTATTTATTATATTATACATTTAGTCACAAAAGCTCGGTGCAGTATGGTGCCAAGAAGATACGTCTCATGGTAATAATAAAACAATATAAGTCGAAAGTAAGAACATAGGCAAAGAAGGGATAAAGTACTTCATCTGGAAATAAAATAGTCATATTTAACAATTTCAAACAACATTCGTCAATTAACGTTGGAAATGGAAGAATGAAGGAAAGTGCTGCAATTTCGCAATTGATTGCTATTCTTGTCCATATCCGATAAAGTTTCGAACTATCTCTCGGACTCCAACCACTGAGTCGTGACGACCAACCGATGCTAACCCAACGCAAATATTTCTCATCCCACGACGCCAGGTCATGGGCTGACCACCTTTCCTCATTTTCCACCCCAGGGCTAGCGAACAGAGACTTGTATGGAACCCATGGAATGAAATTCATTGTACATATATGGTGAGAGTTGGCTGTAAGTCAAAATTGGTGGACAGTAATTTACGTCAATGTTTATGTCCCCAATATTGGTCGTGAGAAAAATGGGAACAAAGGCTTTGCGTAGTCGGATACAATTAACATATAGATGATCTGACACAAAGAGATGCAAGGTTAACTTTCTGTGAGAAACAACCAATCAGAATACTGTGCTTTCTGCTAACAATAATTTATAATATGTACATGAAAGTCTATAAATACGTGTTGACTTCTTTGATAAATGATCTGTTTCGACAAAACAATACGAAGACGTAGTTTATCTGAAACGTATAATGTATTGGCGCAACACATTTCGGACATTCTGATCACACACGTACTTGTCATACACAGTTTTTATATAAGGCAAGAAACCATGAATAATTACAATACAGGTCAGATTGTGTACACGTCAAGGTCACAAAATAATGGGTAGGGAGACGCATTATTATTATTATTTTGTGACCTTGACGTGTACACAATCTGACCTGTATTGTAATTATTCATGCTTTCTTGCCTTATATAAAAACTGTGTATGACAAGTACGTGTATGATCAGAATGTCCGAAATGTGTTGCGCCAATACATTATACGTTTCAGATAAACTACGTCTTCTTATTGTTTTGTCGAAATTCATAAAGGGAACCAATTGCTTTAAATGATCTGTTGCCTGACCCTTGTCTTCTGTTGTTACACATATCCAAGCCTCTGAAACTGGTGTTTCCAGGTGACAACACTCAACGAATAGCGATCTTCACCGTGTCTAGACACACGCCGCCAGACCTCAGAACTCCTCACGCGATAATGCCATCGAACGCAAGCAATTCTATGGAGTTAGTGATGGTCGAATACGCAGGGTTTACAACTGCATATGACAGTCGCAATTAAAACAGTATTGCAAATAAGGATAATATTTACAGTCATCCTCTGCCACTGTGAAACAAATTCATTCTTTTGTATGCTCTTTTAAAACGAAAGTTATGGTAGTGCAACGGATTATACAGCCCTTTTATAGGCAAAGATTTGATTGAAAATAGTTGACTGCGACAGGATCAGCTATGGTACCTCGGCGGCACAGCGGTGGGATGCTGGCCAACCCAGCAGGCGGTTTGGCTTTCGACCGCCGGCTGACGTACTCCTTCACCTTGCTAAGCCAGGAATTAGACTGGTAAAGACGAAAAGTTGGGCGTGAGTCCAGTGACCTTACCACATAAGAAATAAATACCACTGCTACTGAAACTTCAAAGCTGCAGCTTGAAGCCCTGGGCAGGGTAAAAGAATAAAATAAATCAAGATCAGCAATGTTTAACATTTTGAGGTGTATAGTCCTAGAAATAGGATGTGTCTTTTTGAAGTGAATGGATGAAGCGGAGTTCTTATCAGCCTTTTTCTCGTCCTTAGCTAAGCTCAGTAATATGAAGGAAGTGACCCTGTTATTCCTTTGCACGATCATGGTACACAGTGTTGTTGCTTGTATTATTTTGAAATATGAAACAGTAATTCTGATATTTTAAACTTTCAGTTTTGGTTGAAACTTGATGGCGAGAAGTTCAAACACATGTGTGCCCTAGTTAAACTGTTTTAACTTGAATTTCACAGATTCCTGTCTTAAGAAACTTAAGAATATGAGTTTGCCTTGGATACACTGTCACTACCCAACGCATTTTCAAATAAACCTAAATTGTTACTCAC
The DNA here is from genome assembly GCA_944472135.2 of Trichobilharzia regenti. Classification (NCBI taxonomy): domain Eukaryota; kingdom Metazoa; phylum Platyhelminthes; class Trematoda; order Strigeidida; family Schistosomatidae; genus Trichobilharzia; species Trichobilharzia regenti. Next base: position 86,142,869 of record OX235270.1, on the reverse strand, counting down.
TCTCTGAGAAAATAAGAATAATGATAGAGGTGTTAAGGGATCTGTATGATTTCTAAAGAATTCAGGTTTTCAACGCACTGCTGAAGCAGATAGATAGCTGAGTATTTAAGTGAAGGTATGCTTGAAATCAGTTACACGACATATAATCAGTTACATAAGTATCCTTAATAATAACTTACCATTATCAATGAAAACAATATGATGTGGAAGAGTGAATGATTTTGGCCAATGCCTGATAGCTTTTGCTCCCCACAGAGTAGGGCTTTATTTCAACTGGACATGCATCTCATCATGAACAGTTATCTTGTCCGGTCATTTGTGAAAGTTATCAATAACAATTATTTTGCTTAAAATAACATGTGGCTTGTCACTATTTACATTACCTTAGTGGAATGATCCAATGTCTAAATAAAATTTCTATAGAAAGAGGAAAAATGACTTATAAGCTTTATCAATTTTTAACGAATTAACTTTTCAAATTTTATAAGCCTCTGAAAAATAACGATATGACTCCACGTGCCATCCGTCCAACTGTCAGCACCAAGCGAATGGCTACAAATAAAACACAAGAATTCGTAGTTTTACCCAGAGATTGACTATTGTGAATTTCTGGGTGTTTCTGTTGAAACAAACTTTTGATTCAATAAACCTACAGATTTAACGGATGCTGTTTTGAAAACTTGGGTCCCTTTCTTCTTCCGTACAGTGACTGGAAAACAGTCTATTTTATTTAAATTAAGGGACGGTTTATAGCACTCTCGTCATACATTTTTATTAAACTATTTAACCGTGAGCATCATAGAAAACATACTGATTTTCAGCAAAACAAGTATTTTTATAAGCAGATTTTCTGCTGTAATTAAGATGTCTTAGCGTATTAAAAGCTCGAAGACTGCACTGCATGCATTAACACACGACCACACACTAGAATGGAAGAGAGTTAAAATTTTAAAAAGTAATATAGGTCGGTGGATATAGAGGTTGATTACTGAATCCTGAACTATCGAGTCTACACCCAACACAATAGAAATGACTCATCACTAATACCGGATATATGGAAGATACTACTACCAATCAAATCAAGCGAGGAAAAATAATGGAATTATATAAATGAAGTTAGAAAGTTGTGTGAATACCTTGATATGATCATGAGCAATAAATTGTGCTCGAAACGTCATCAGCAAATATCACTGTATAGTATTATATAGTATATATATTATTATATTATATAATATATTACTGTGAGACTTTATCAAGATAAATTTTACCCACAATGGAATTATACTCTACTACAGCGTACAAGTTCTATTCTTATATCTATTATTCACTGTTATTATTCATTCTAGGGTCGGTTGAATTTTACAAGTGACGGTTCCGTTTATTATGATGGTGATTGGTACTGTGGTCTACGTCATGGTTACGGTGTTTATCACTATTCTAACGGTGCAACTTATGAAGGACAGTGGAAAGATGGTAAGCGTCACGGAGAGGGAACAATGCATTGGAGTGATCGCGATGAGATATATACTGGTAGTTGGGTTAACGGTAAACAGGTAAATTTTTTATTATACCCCTATGTGCCATAATTAAAAATCTGTTCCGTTGTTTATTTTGGTCACGTCAAGATAGGGACTTACGATTCTCCAGAATGGGCATAATCACTGCTATTGTAAGCCCATTTGAAATTCTGCTTGAGTTACTGGATAATTACAACATCTTTTTATTTGCAGCAACTTATATTTGATGAGTCCATCCAACATTAACTAGACTAAGTTATTTTGACTAAACATTAGTCAGTGACTAGTGTGAAGTGTCTAATACTTTTTTGGTACAGACCGAATTCTGTCAGTCAAGTTTGCAATGTGGCTAGCATTCTACGTGACTTGCGATTGCAAGCTCGAATAGCTCAGTGGTAACGTCTCTGACTTCAGCATTAGGCGACGCGGGTTCGAATCTCAGGAGGGGTATGAGTTCCTTCAAGGTTGTAGGTACGCTTTCCTAATGAGTGCCAACTAGCACGAGACCTAAGTCCAAGACTTCCTTCCGATTGTGTCTAACCATCTAATCTAGACTAAGTTATATTGCAAGTTGATTAAACCAATAAAATAATAACAAAGAGTTTTGTTGGCCTCTGGAAATGCACTATTTATTATAAGTGTTATTGTCTTCTGTGCACTAAGCAGTTACTTTCATGTTATTTACGATTTCTATTTAATCATTAATATAGATAAAGCAATAAGAAGACGCAATTTGTCTGAATCGTGTAATGTATTTGCGCAACACATTTCGAACAATCTGATCATTAATAGTTCCAAGAGAAGGTTAAAATAAGGTACACTAAATTTTTGAAGTCAGTTTTAGGACCCCTCGACATACTGATGCATACACTTTGATAAATTTTGCCACATGAAAGAATTTCAGTGTTAAGTGAACAAAAGCAGAAGTCATTTTTAAGGTAATTTAACAGAAGGCGACAGGCGAATATTTGATGATATTTACCTTAAATGATCACGAACATGGCTACTTAGGGAATCTCTGAATGTTATTTTGTTTATTAAAGTCATACAAATATCAAATATCTCCTAATTCGAGAATCATGACCTGGATTATTTCACAAAAGAAGTGTAAGCGTTTCCTATTTTCGACCAGACATTATGGTTATTCTAATGGAACTTAAAAATACTACCCTATTATGGAAACCTCGATAATTAGAGCAGGTTTCGAACCTAAGGTCAACCGATTGAATATTAAATTCATGACAATGTAGACGAATCGGAAATGATATTTCCCCCTTAAAAGTCTCTATATTTCCTAACACCAGTATCCTTGAATTAAAAATAGCTACATATAATGCGTACGTCTTCTTCATTTACAGCATGGTTTAGGTTGTCATGCTTGGCATATTTTACGAGTTAGAACCTCACAATATTGTTTGCCCAATGTTTATGATGGTCAGTGGGCTGACGGTAAGCGTAACGGACTTGGTACATTCCACTACCCAAATGGATCCAAATATGTTGGTTATTGGAAAGATAATCTCAAACATGGGAAAGTAAGTTATAAAATTAATGGTGATTTCAGTAAATGGTATATGTATACTTCGTCTTAGTCTTGTTAAATTTAAGAAAAGCTAGGCCAGTGTGTCTGCATTATGAACGTTCAGAAACACCACGTTCAAATAATTCTGATTGCATGAATGAATCAAAAAGTATAACGTTCAAGCTACTTTCGTTTATTTTAACTTTTTTCAAATCCATTTTATTTATTTAAATATGACTTCAACTATTTCATTTCTGTCATTTATGATTACATGGGTTGATTCACTACTATAACTATTTATTGTCAAACTTATCTGACGGTTTGTGACTTTTCAGTATCTACCGATTTGAACTACTTCATTTTTTCTATTCAGAATTCCCGAATTTTTCTGGTTTGGTTCACAAACGTCTTACATAAACTGAATTATCAGTAGAATGCGGTTTTAGTAGATTAGAATTTTGTTTAACTTGTTGTGCATTGTTAGTTTTTTGGGCACATCAGTATCCAGAGGATCAGATAGCTTCGTCTTTGCAAAACCTACTGTTGCCAGTTATATCGCTTACTAATTTCAATGCCGATATTGCTGTTGTCATCACCCCATTCACCTAGCTGTTGTTTTGATCAGTTAATTTAAGAACTAATATGTAATTATGCCCACTGGATCTCATCCTTTAACAGATCTAGAAAAACTTCCCAATCGTAATTATGAAAATCAAATTGCTTCAACCATCGTTGTTTTTTATCATTCCCTGTGTATCAACTTAAACTTCAAAATGCTAAGCCGGCCTTACTCCTTGGATGTACCAACTTTTTTGATTGTCAACTCGAAAGTGAATACACCCTTTTCTGCAAACGATTTGTTGATTATGTCCTTCAGGTTTACCAACGAAACAAAACACAAATTTCTTAATACTTCTTCCTTTTATTTAAAAACATAGTCATTAGTATACTAACATGAAGATTTCAGGTTCCAACGTCTGCAGAACTATGAGTTCACACTTTTTCAAGGTCTTCAAATAAAACAAAATAACTCTTCAGTTCTTCCTGGTTTTCATTAGCTGGTTTACGATCACATTCATTTTAAAATCAGTTTCATTCCTAGTGAATATAATATTTGTATTTAACTGCAGAGTTTTTGTTAACGTAAGGGTAGAATTTATATACTGAGGTAGAATACAATTCCATATTAAAAAGGTTTATTTGCTATAGCCTGCAGTGATACAGTATCAATGACTGGATAGGGCTTTGAGTATGATTTGTTGCTCATAATCATATCACTAATATGATTTAGTATTCTTTCCGCCTTTGTGTTTTTGTTAATCCCTGCAAAGCTTCAAATTGCGACGGCGTATCATTCACGTAACAATATAGGTGTTTGAATAAATGAATAACTTTAGTCATAGCATTCAGTCGCAAGATTTTAACATATCTGAAAACACATTTTACTGACTGATGTGATAATTCCTGTTATGCACAATTGTTGTTATTATTATTACTGAAAAGGGTACACTTATACTAAAAGATGGAAGAATATTCGAGAGAACATTTTATGAAGATCGATTGGTCAACCCGGATGCTGATTCGATGCCACCAAGTGTTGACCAACCAAGTTTGGAAAGACAAGACACACGTGTACCTCTTGCCACAGGTGGGTTTAGATAAGATAATTCTTCTAGCAGTTTATGTACTTGGTTTGCTTCAAGAATTTAGACTTTTTAATATGCCGGAAACGGTGAATCCATTCTATCACAAAGCTACCGGCAAACTACTTATTAGGTCTTAAATTTAAAAGTGATGAATGTCAGTATACTTCAAAACCAGTTACCGATTAAAAAACAGTAAAGTAATCATTTGAAGCTGAGAACTGTAGGAGTAACTGAGAGAACTTTGAAACTGTTTTTGGTTAATATTGCAGGATTTTAACAGCCTCGAATACAACTCCATAAGTTGCATTTAGATGTTTTACTTATTGTTCAGCTACCACAATTACTATGACATCACACAATAAAATACTTACCTTATTTATTCATAAAACTCTTTTGAAGTACTGCTATCTTCAGTTTTAAATGATTGCCTAACCAAGTACAATCAGAAACTCATTTCTCAGTTTAAAGGTATTTCGATATTTCTCAATATGAAGAACACTTGGTTTTACCAGCCCGTACGACTGCAGTCTCATAATATCCTGTTTCGTTCATATAAGTGAAGATTTTGAAATAAACGCAATACTGTATCCAGTCAGTTAGTAGTACCTGAAGATCATCTCAGACGTCAGAGTATCACTCCTTAAATCAGTAAAAGTCAGTGTGTATACAGACCTTGCTCTTGAACGGTTTTTAACCTGATACTAAACCCCTCCCATGTCAACTCCAACAGCAATTATCAGTTCATTTAATGTAGGAGGTACATAAGAAGGACTGAGAGGAGAGGGTCGACTACATTTTCTGAACAAAGCTTTAAAAATCTTTGTATGAAAGGTAGCTAAATACTCGCAAGCGTAGTTGCCAAACATACAGTTGAAACTAGTCAAACTTTCAAAGTACTCAATAGACGGAGAAAAACTTGAATACTTCGTTTCGCAAAAGCCATTGCTATCAAAAGGTTTCAACCCAACCCCAGTATACAGAAAGATAGCTTGACTAACCTCTCCCTACTGTTATGCTCTTGTCTTTTGGTTCTGTTGCATAACACCTCACTTAATTTTCATTTTCAATTATTTAGTATAACTCACCAGGAAGTCTCCAAATTTACCTGGTTTTTGGTCTGTCCTAATTTTACTTTTCACTCCTACACCTTCGAACTCCCCATCATTTTATGTATAAATTCATTCTGTTGTTCGCCTTTGTATTGTTTATAGTCAACCCTTCTTTCCTCTCTGCCTCTCCTTCTCATCTAATTATACCATAAATAGTTGGCCTTTTTAACACTGAATAATCTATCTGCTTACATAGTTTCGGTATTATCTCGCTTATACTTATACTCAACATCACTGTGATAAAAGTAGATTCAGACTTTTGAAGCTTACATAGTGATATTGTTTGGGTGGTATGCAGTTGACAAAAACGCACGGAATAAAACTAGCTGCAAATGTAACCTGTCTTACTTTGCAGGTTTTAGTTGTTTACAGACTTACAAAATATTGTTTAATGCATTTAAAAAGAAGTGAATTTACTTAACATTTTCTAATACTGTAAGTGATGATTCTGTTTGGTGTCGTGAGAATGTAGAAATGTGCTGAGGCCTATAAATTTGTTGAATAATGAATTTTAAAGACTACAAGTGCATTTGTGTTACCTGGCCCGGATGGTTTATTTGTGAAACTTCCATTGTCTTTATAGACATCTTAAGCACCGAATTCATCAATATAAAGATGTGGTCTATAAAGGCAATGAAAGTTTTGCAGTTAAACCATTCATTCCAGAGAATAGAACCACACCAATATCATCCATATCAGCTACAAATCTCCATCACTGTAAAGGCTATACTATGCTTACTTACTATGTTAAAGATAATGTGTCAACTAGACAAAGATGACTCAGTCAAGGTACAAAAATTAAGAATTCCCGTCAGAAACCAAATTCAAATGTATATTATTAATACTGTTTCTTTTAATTACTAGAGGAAAATAGGGATTCAGCCGCACGTCTCCATTGCGTTCCCTTCTCTGCAAACGTCTTCACCCCTCTCCAAGTCTGCCCATACGCTTTCATCTCCTCTTCACATGACCTACTCCATGTCACCCTCACACTGACGACCAACTCGCCGCTTCCCATTCGGGTTCCACTCGAGAAATGGCCTGGCATTTGATGTCACTTGATGGTTTCCTCAGAGTATGGTTGACCAATCCACCTCCACCCATTCGCTGCACAATCGGTTCCCGATGGGTTGGTTCGCTCACAGAGATCTTTCACTATTGCTGATCTTTTCTGGCCAGCTATCTGATCTTAAGTATTGAGCGAAGACAGTTGTTGATGGAGGTCTGTAATTTTTTGGAAGTGCTCTTCATCAGGCGGAAAGTCTCTGATCCGTATAGTAGCACTGACTTCACATTGGAGTTGAAGATCCAGATCTTACTTTTAATGTTGAGTGCTGTTGACGTCCACATAGACTTGAGAGAAATGAAGGCTTGCCTTGCTTCGCTATCCTCACTTTCACATTCTCGTCAGTTCTGTCCACACGTAGTTGAAATGATACTTCCCAGGTAAATGGGTAGGTGAAGCAGGTTGCGTCTTTCAGATTTCTCCCATATATGTTGGCTTATTGTTGTCTGTTGTTGTTGCTTTTGCTGTTGGCCAAGAATCTTCATCACCTCTGTTTTCTCTATGTTCACCTGAAGTCCAATCTTTGATTATTGTCGATTCTGCCAATTTGTTGCTTTTCACTTGCATATCTTCCAGTTTGTGGGAAATCAGACATATATCATCGATGAAGTCCAAATCCTCCAAGTTTTTTGTGTAGGTCAAATGTATAACTATGTATTAATAGATGTGAATGAATAATAGACCTTTGGTTATATTCCAACTTACGTAGCTCCAAACTTACTTAAGATTTTAATCAGTGATGTTGACTCGTGGGAAAACGCCTTCAAGTTTTTCTGTTTATTTCTTTCGAACCTTCTGAATTCGTCTTATGCATACAGCTGAAGACATGAAGATTCTGCATATTCCCTTTCTCTTTTGGCTGAGATAAAGTCACTAAAACAGTCACTACTTTCATGTGTTTATTCTATTTACCAATATTTCGTTACCCACTGACGAAACTTTTTTGTATTACGCAGCTTCTGATGCGATGGTATATTGACGACAATCTGTTTGAAACGCCTTACGTGTCGCAGCATAGAAGAAACAACTTGACAATAATGTTGAAACTATGAATCTTGTTCCTCATACTGACTGCAGTAGATTTCTACAGTAACATCATGTTAATGAAGGTTTGTCTTGCCTCTCCAAACCCTGGCAGAGCTTGACATCTTCCTTCATGCCTTCGCCTGTAGTTGAAACAATGCTGCCTAGATAAGCTTAAGAAGTAACTGCCTTTGGATTTCCCTCGTTGACCACAATTGATGCTTGTTGTCGTTGGTTGGATATATTCATCATCTTTGTCTTCTCTATGCCCACTTGAAGTCTTATCTTCGCTGCTAGTCTCTTCTGTCAACTTGTTGGTTTTCGCCTGCAGATCTTCAAATTTGTATGGCGTTAGGCATTAATCATCCACGAAGTTCGTATAGTAATAATATTACTACTATCTTCAGTATCTAATGTTTATTATAGATTACCATCATTTAATATACATTTAAGAATCTGTATATAAGAGTTATTTCTAATTAATAGCAATGCCGTTACCTTATATTAATTGTGACTGTAAGAATCTTTATTATTCTGAAATAACTCTAAACCAACTTCAGTATGAAGCCAAAAGTTTCAAAAGATTTATATTAGAATGTGGGCTTGGGCGCACGAGAGGTTTTGGACATCTCACTTGATGCAAACATGATTAGTGCTTAAGAAGTATGTTCAGCTGATAAACTGATATACGTAAAGAAAATAATCACCCATAAAACGTCATCAGCCAATATGACGGGAAAGAATGAAATCAATCTGACAACATTAGGGTCAGTAAAAGCTGATTTTTATTCACCTTGATTCTAAAGGGGATGATATTGTACAATCAATAATCAAACAGTTAAGTAAATCACCGGTAACAGCGTATACTGAAGCGAAGCTAATCTCATCGTTTTAAACATCCTGCTAGTTAGCACACTCGAAAATCAACAAATGTGCTTCAAAAGTTAACCCCGAAATCTACGGTCTGTGACGATACAATCAGAACAAATTTGCTTTCTTAACTCTAGCTTTTTGAGACTTTCTTCACTCAAAACCTGATATATATAAAGAAATAAGGTGCTCATATATTTTTCGGCCGTTTTCATACAAACTTCATCTTTTGACATTTTTATATCTGTAGACTTGTTTTTTATTCTTTTGAGTTCTGAGAGAAATGTAGGCCGACAAGCTTTAAAGTTTCATCAACGGTGGTATTTTTAGGGTGTGAGATTGTTAGTTTAATGACCGATTTTTCCTCTTATCTCGGCTTTCTATCAGCTAGTAAATTGATATAGGTTTAAGCGCGAGAGTCGAGCACAGGCCTCCTCCGTGGCTAACGAGTATTCTGCCATTTCAGTCCCAATGCTTGAGTGGTTCATTTGTAGAGTGCCTCCACTCCTTGATATTATTTAGTGATAATTTTTATTTTTAATACTTGTGAATTCACTTATTGATGACATTGACTGCAATCATCAAGTAGTGATAGCATGCTTATCAAATTTCCATTCTTTTTTTCATATTTCAGACTGCATTTCTGATTCTACAGAGAAAAGTGGTGTTTTCAAGGATACTTCTGACAGTAATTTGTTAGAAAGTTACCTGAAGCCTCACATATCCCCCTCGGATTATAACTGCTATGAATTGCAAAATGTAATTATTCTCCCAACTTCACTTCGTTCTACACTTACACTTTTCAGATTTATTTTATTTTGGAGATGAAAGGTAAAGACGATAGTATCTGCTTTCAGACCCAAATCAAGCCAAGAGCTGACAGACGATATTCCGGTAAAACTATGAAACACAAAGAGGTAGATCTCATCACTAGCCAATGTCAGCTAGGGAGTTGCTGTGACTCCCACTGCTAATAATAATTGTTCTATTTTGGTTTTAGGCTTATCCCTTATATGTACACAGAACTCTCCTACCATGTAGAATCGTAGGTATTTCAGCTGTATGGTTCGGTGACCTTCATAGCAAAATAACCAATGTTAAAATTTCCCTGCTTTCTGCAGCTGGTTTTCCACATGGGGAACTAAAAAGATGATTTATTCGCCAGTCAAACAGATGTAACCCTAAGTTTTCATCAATAGAATACGCAGCTTTTGAAGACAGAGCATTGACAGTAATCTAACTGGTTTAGGATCAGTGTGTTTGCACCACATGACTGTATTATTCACTACTGATGATGCCACTGGGAGAAATAGTGCAAAATAATCACTAAGTACCTATTGATAAATACGACACCTGTGAACTTTAAAGCATGGTTACACATCGACCAGAAGATCGTCATAAACACTTTTTGAATAATAGATGGTAAAAACTTATTTCAAGGACAAAATACTGATAAATCATTTGTATACCACCGTCTTCTAGGGAATCAGAACGTTTTACAACTATTAGCTATATAGGACTGCATATGTGTAAAACAGATGCTTAAATAAATATAGAGGGAGGTGAAAGTTACATCTACCTCAGTTTTATGTGGCGTAGGTAATTAGGTGATACAGATCATAAAAAATACGGATTAACAGGGTAAAAGTAGTGTTATCAAGATATTACCTATGTTGTATTACCATATACCAGTGTCCTTAATTATGGGCTTACTTTGAAATACTAAGGCATAACAGCTATTTGTGAATCCTCTGATCGATGGTCACATCTGTTTAATATTGAGATGCCAGAAAAATAAAGTAGCGAAGGCTAAAACTCGATCACAGTGGCTCCGTTTCATTTACATTCACATTAGTTATGTTTTTTTTATAAACAAAAGATGTAACAGCGAAGAAAATTTTCTTTTCAATGAGTCATTTTCAAGAGCTATGTAATAGTATTTATAATTAACAAACAATTCATAAGATCACTCAGATAATGGTAACTACGTTTTATGGAAATGTACGACACAATTTGAGGTGCAATCTAGAAGGCGATGAGTAAGTGGGGATTAGAAGAGGAAAGTTGGAGTTACGTAATAAAAGTGAAAAAATGATCTATTGAATGTAAATGAGTCAAAATGGGAGTTTTTCGTGCAGTTGTTTTTTCATCTTACTGAATAACGTGTTTTTTTAATATTTTTGTACACTTTTTTAAGTGTTATCACTTTGATTGATAACAATTTCTTAACAAGGAAACTTCAGAAAGGATTTTTTCTACTTGCTACTGTGATGTTCAATGGGCATGTACACATTGACTACTATAATTCACAACTTAAAAGCTCAGTCATACGAATATTTGCCCATTTGTTTCGATTTCATGTAATCCTTTTAGATGCAAAATGTAATAACAACCTATTTGGCTCCATTGCGTAGTATATATAGATTTTATGGGAAACTTGGTATGACACAATTACCAGATAATACAGTTATACTCCGTTACGTTCAATTCTGTCAGTTCCTAAAAGACTGTAAACTTCATCTACACACAAGTTTAGCTGCTTTGGACAGAATAATTGGTAAGTTCAACTTGGAATACTTTTTACAGGCTGTTCTTTTTTCGATGTAATAGATGACATCTGACGTGTAAATGAAAACTTGCTTTGCAGAAGGGTACGAAGCAGTGGTAGGGTACTGCACCAGCTAAGCTGTGAGACCTAAATGCTAACGCGGTCATCATCACAATTAATGTCCAGGAATTACATTTAGTTCTACTCAGTGAAAACATGGAAAAAGGATAGTAAAACAAATTAATCCTCCAGCAATCTGATTAGATCCAACTACATTTAAGTGTATGCTGAAGAAAATATGATGTAGTTTTCCAGCTTAGGCTAAGTTCTTTTGAATCTGCACCTATACACCTTTCATGAAAGATGAACTTTGAGTCATTAAAATCCCTTCCGCCTCCATAATTTTAAGTTTCTTTGTCAGCAGTCACTTATCATCGCATATTGTATGCTCATCCTTAACGACAATCAGAGCTTATTGACTTTAGTGTATATAGCATTCAAACCAAACAGATCCCTGTCTGCCTCCTGAAAGTTGGATTCCAGTAGTAGAGTGCTTAATACCTGCATAATGTTTAAAAGAGTTCATACTCATGAAGAATGTTGTGGCATCAATTCTTATAATGATGACTAATCTATAACCTTTCTCGTTCTCATCTACTTTGTGTTGCGAATCTAAATAACAATCAGTGTGTTAATATTATTATTTCCTTTAATTCCTAGAGGAAAATAGGGATTCAGCCACGCGTCTCCATTGCGTTCAGTTCTCTGATAGAGTTTTCACCTGGCTCCACGTCTGTCCATATGCATTCATCTCCTCTTCACATGACCACCTCCATGTCACCCTAACATTGACGACCAACTCGCCTCTTCCCATTCGGGTTCCACTCGAGCAATGGCCTAGCATGTGATGGTTTCCTCAGAGTAAGGACAATCCATCTCCATTTTTTCCTGACTATTTGTTGCACAATCGGTTCCTGGTTGGACAATCAGCGTGTAATCAGTTATTTCTGAAGCTAGAGTTTGTTTACTTTTAGGTATTCTTTGAAAAGAACAATGTAAAACATATTTGAAATTCTGCAATTATGAGATGTACAGGGTTGTTCATTAGAGCGCTGTTTTTCAATTCAAAAACAGAAATATTTAGTAATAATAGAGATGATTGGTACCTAGGGTGGATGATTTTGATCTGGTTGCGTTCTCTGAGCTGGTTTATACAATTGCGAAGCTTTTGTTGTACTTCTAGATAACATCTTCAGAGCAAGCTTTATTATGAAGTGAACGTATTTGAATTCCTCATGAATGATATAATTATATCTCCTGATAACTTCTGTCATAGTTTGTTATTAGTTTACATGTTTAATGATCATTTTTGTTGCCTTGGAATTTGGACTTTTTTGAAATGTGATTTGTTCTTTATTACTTAGTAAATGTGATCTGTAGTAACGTGTCTGTTAAGCGCTGATGTTTTCTTCTATATCGATGCCTGCAGACAATTATGTACCTCAGTTGGATTGGAAAAGCACAGAAAATTTTTTTAAACAGAGGAAACACCGGAAATTCCAAAGAAGTTCTAGAAGCCGGGTACTTAGATGAATCAGCGATTAACACACAAAATTACCACAGATCAAATTTAATAACTAATAAAAAATAAATCAAAGGATAAGAAAGTTCGAATTCCTAGTCAACCAATGACAACAATGGTTGCCAGGAAATATAATTATATTAAAACAATTAGTCCCTTTGATAAATTTGAATAAAGCATTTAGAAGACAAATTTCGCGAGATGACATCATTTCCTAGTTTCTTCACAACCGCTTTACAATAAACATGGTTAACAATAATCAAAATAAAATAAAGGGAATGACAGTTACTGTTATACAAAACAGCAGTACAATCTAATTATCAATCATGTTTAAATATGTCAAGTAGTCCATGGTGCGCGAAAGTTGAAGTCTGTTGTTTTTTGTACACATAGTCTAGGCTGTATGTGAATAATGCAAAGTGCTTCCATCACCTTCACTAACCTTGAATTAGAGTTATATGAAATAATTGTGAAACAGTCATTAATATTGATTTTGTGACCAGACATTAATAAGCGCCTTGCAGTGGATGTTGCTGGATTTCTAATCAGATTAATTACACTGGGATTTTCTATATTTTAATAAGCATTTTTGAACATGCTCTTTTCGACAACACTGGAACATTCTATTGGTTAAAACTATACAGGTGTCACTGCAACTGCAGGTGAACTTGTAGATACAGTTTGAAGCAGAGTCCACATAATTTCATCCTTTAATCGCAGGTACAGGGATCGAAAATCTTCGGCATCTGAGAGAAGGAGATGCGGCGTAGAATGTGCGTTTGATGGCTGACCGAAGTCTTTTAGCTGTCAACCGCATAATCTGGTCACCCTTGAATGGTAGGTTAATAAAGATAGATTTCTTTGGTACAGAAGCTGTCTTTCTTAGATAAGGTCTATCCTTACTGTGAAAATTGATAAAGTTTTCTGGATAACCATTAGCTTATAAAACTGAATGTATATGTCGAAGCTCATCCACCAATGTATCACTCGTGCATAATTTTCGGGCGCTTGAGAGCAAACCTTTCACTAGGAGACATTTATACTGGATCAGAACAAAACTGGTGAAATGAAGATATTGTCCACTCCACTTCTGTTTGAGAAAAATAGGTCGCCAGATCAATGAGAATTCAGATAAGTTCACTTCATATTAAAGCTTGCTCTGAAGATGTTACCTAAAAGGATGGCAAGAGCTTCGCAATTAGATCAGCCAGCTCAGAGAACACAACCGAATTAAGAAATATTAAGTATTAAATCACTGTCACATTCCTATAGAACTGATTGTATCTGCTGTAACTGTGATTCGAGAGATTTATAATTTAATTACTGACGTACTAGTGAAACACACTGATCAGTCTCTTAAAAATACAACAGCTGCAGTAGCTCTTAGTCGAGGAGAGAAACTGCTAACCACTTAGTGCGGTGACAGCATTAATAGTTTGTGGTTAGCGAGTTATTAAAACCAAAAAGGAAAACATGGGCAATTTGTCTATTTTTGTAATTTCCCGTTATCGACTTGTTTGGGCTGCATTGGCTACTCTTCGTCAACAGTATGCAAATTAGAATTACAGACAAATAAATAAAATGACCTATTATAAAATGATACATACCTTATTCGGCACACATTTTATGTCATAAGAAAAGTGTGAGGCACCAAACCAACTTACTGCCTAACACTAAGTAAACGACCCTTTTTATTGTTCTTTCCATTAATATATTGTCATTACTATTTCCATTTTGATTCTAATTTCACACTCAGATTCTTATTGACACTGTTGTCAGTGTTAATGCCGTTTTAATTATTTCCCCCTCACTATGTAATATGAAGAGAAAATTAGGTGCAATATTGTGATACATGCTGAAGATTTCACACTGTATCAAAAGTACCAAAATACCAAAAGTACTGCTACTGTTAATTCTACTATTGCTGTCAACAAACAGCATCAGACGTGTAGGCGGTTCATTATTGCCTGTTGAGGGGATACACTAGTACAATAATGAAACGCACTGTTTGAAACTGTTAGCCTTATGAATGCACAGTGTTCACGGTTAGATTAGTCTGCATATCTCTTCACCTAATGCTTTGGTTACTTTCATCAGCAACTCTCCTCTTAGTTTCTTAGTTCATTTTGCTCGGAAAATATCATTTATCGTTTCATACTCCAGTAAACCTCTAACTACGAAGACTAATTTATTCTGTTATTTCTTATTTAAAAGCTATATCTTTTGGAAATGAAGACATTGATGAAACATGCGTCCAGAATCCTGAAAAGTTGATTTCATTTGGTTCTTTTGTAAATATCCTCGTTATCTTAGCTTGCAGCTTGTACACACAAGAAGAATTATATATCAGTGAAAAAGGCCACAAAAGGTAAACGTTATTGTTTATATCATATAAAGACACTGAAGAAAACATTTTATATTCCATTTTAAATAGCTAGGACATCAAGAGTGAGTCAGGACTTAGGATTAAATAACTTGACATTGGTTACTTTTCAGCCACCAGTCAGTTCTTTGCAAACTTGAACAGCTCAGCATTTTTAAACACTCTTAGTACTCAGAGTAGGCCAAGTGCAGTGGGGAATAAACGTTTAGTTATCAGTCAAACATAAAAATCACTTGTTTAACTTACAGGACTTTTTAATTGTAACACATTAAATAGTGTGTTACGTCGCACATATTACATAATAATTAGTTTTTCTGAAACACTGCGTCAGTAGTATAACCTCAAGCCGATAGCACCTATTCTAAATCTAATTAGGAATCTAAATCATCAGTGACTTAGGTAGTAATTTCTTGTAATCATCTACTTAAAAAAATTAGCTTTCAAAAACCCATTTCTGAAGTTTTTTTACTATTAGGAGAGGACCATTTAAGCCGTTAAAATTAACTTGTATAATAGTTAGTTAAATAGTAGGTGGCATAACTAAATGAACTTCCCCTTATTACTTAACATCAAACAGAAAGTAAGAAGAATGGGTAAACCAGAGTGGAATTAATGCAATTTAAGTTTATGGGATGCTATAAAACAAAAGGAAAAGTGAAGCAAATAATGAAGCAGAATACTATGCTCACTAATAATGAGAATTAGGATTCAGCTTCACTAAATTTACTAACTTTAGCTTTTGATGACCACGATGGCCCTAAACATACAGATGTAAATTGTTTACAAGGCGTAGACCAACAATAAGTGACTTCATAATCATCCTTTACGTTCTTTCTACTTAGCCGTATTTTTCTGACATGCAAATTGACGTGAATCACGGATAGATATGAGAAAAAAATGTCGCACTTACTTCATATTATGAGAGTTTGTGGTTTCATCAACTAATTTATTCATTTTACTTCAGAGTCTACGCTGATTTCCGCATTACTCACATGGTGGTCCTACAAAATGTAACACAAGCAACAATTGACAAACAACCCGAGTTTTCATAAGTCTTTTACTTTCGATGACCATATTTTGCACTCAGATGGTAAGAAAGTAGGCACCACTGAACCAGACAGTCAGGTTTTACCTGCATTGACTATCGGTTAGTTTGGCGAAAGCTGAATAAAATTTCTTCACTTGTAACAAGATTTCGTTAGCTACCAACCGATCACTACTAATTCAACTAAAAGCCCCAGTGATACAAACCATTCATGAAGTGGGAGTTTATCTCAAAATGGAGATGCTGTTTGTAAAGTTAGATCTGAAAACGGAAAGAATATTTACAGTAAGGCTAAAAAAAGAATTAAACACATCTATGATACACACGACCAGGTGTGGAAGTGTCATGCAATCGTTCACAACAAACTCTGACAATATCTCAAGTGTTTCAGAAGATATGCTTACTTAATTTCCACTAAAATTCTCTGCAATGAAATCTTTCGCTCACTACTTCATATCATAAAATATGGTTAGTATCGGGAATCGATTGACATGTATTTCAAAATCTGATGAATAATAAATGCACAGTCGATAAACCCACGGAAACATCCGGGAACTTCCGGTATTTTCCAGGTTTGTTGTCATCTACATTAAATTGGAGGTCGTAGAATTAATATTCCTGGGTTTTTGGAGGCTATTTTGGTCACTCCACATCCACTGCGGCTATCAAGGGACTTTCTTTCCGTCTTTAAGCGAGATGAAGTCAGTAAATAATAATCGAGTTTATCTCCCAAGCCTCAGCTAAAATCCTGGCTCATCACTGTGAAACACCTTTGATTATAGTGTAAAGGACTAAAGTTCTATTCACTTTTTAAAGTTCCACATAGATTTCTTAAACTCCGCAAGTCTTGTGTTCCAATGTTAATTACCCATTCAGGATAGTAAGCAAAATGATGGGTGACCATAAGCCAAACTATCACCACTTACCGTTCTGTTTGTCTTTCTAAAAAGAAGCCTATACACCCAGTAGATGCGAGTCAAAGTCTTCTAGATTTTCAGCGAGATAATATATTAGACGAGCCTGAATATATGGTTAGTGACCAGAATTCACTTTATTTCAAATAGTGAGTATTCTTATTGTGAATCATGTGATTTTATGATATGCATACAACTATTTTGTTGTTTAACGTTGTAAATAATTCCCTTAATTAACTCAAAGTTTTCATTCAGACAGAGCTTTGTTCCACTTTCTACCTGTTTCACTGTCTCACCAAGAAATAAACTAAGATGTTTTTGAAGATCTCCAGATTGCCTGAAGCATCATTTTAGAAATCTTTACCGTACTAGTCACAGTACGAAAAGTAAACATCGGAGTTTTCGAGTATGTATGCGTCAATTAGAAATTAATGTAGAACTATCCCACGCTAAAATAATCCGTAAGTCTATATTGATACTACAGAGTCGTATACATTAGTACACCCTGAACAGTTTTACCAGAAGAATGATTTATCTAATTATGTGGAACATTTAACTTTACATTTTCAAGTTCAGTACTTCCGTTTAACGGATCATTTGTAAAAGTTTATTTCCGAGTGAAAAAGTAATCCATTTTAGAACCAAGATTCACTTTACTTAATAAATATTTTCACCCGGTTTTTTCTCCTCATTTTCCTACCTTATTTTTGTGATCGTGGCCAGTGGACATTTCGACCTATGCTGACAAAATTTCGGTGGTTTATGTATATGAATATGAATGACAAGTATATGTGTGATCAGAATACGTTGCATAAATGTATTATGCATTTCAGATAAATCACTTCTTCTTATTGTTTTGTCAAAATCCATAAGGTTAATTAAAGTTAAAGTTAACACTATCTGTTATACCCTTCCCTTGTCACAGTGTAATCATATAAAAGATATATATGTATATATAGAGCACACTAAACTGCCATATTTTTGTCACCAGTGTGCTTAACAGTGCTTTGCATAAACATTGTCGAAAGTCTTTACTACTTTTAGGCGTACACAAGAATAAGTCATATAAGACAGATGAAATCTTTTATTTAGTAAGGAAACTTATAATTGGCTTGTTTTTGCGGTTTCATAGTCAATCTTTTCTTGTAGGTAAATGCTTCATGAATAGTTTCTATATTCACTTATATTTTAGCAAACCAAGCGATGCACTGCTTTGTTTATTAACTCAAGCAATCTTTCCAAATGCCTGCAAAGCTTCTGGTATTTTATATCAAGATTCTGAAAAATCAAAAGAAATCCATTTATTTTTACAACCACTTTATCAAGCTTATAGATTTATCGTACATATGAAAAGGAGAGTAAGTGATATCTTCCAAATAGTTACTGAAGATCTAAATTCCTATTAACAATTTACATGTTCGACTAAAATATACAAAATACAGATGGGACTAAATCATCAGTCTTGAAGTCTGCTGACTAACCTTATGGTTAACAGTTAAGTTACGAATTAAGCAGTTTTCTCCAAGTTTACTGTGTCTCCAGTTGGATGAGATACATGGACTTAATGCAGAGAAACCAAAAGTTGTATGCCTTTTTTATTTAAGTAATATAGGATATTAGATCAGCAACTACGCTACAGTATTCATCCTGTTGAATTTTGTGTATGTAATCTGAAGACTGACACATCTGGTTTGATCACAGATAATGTTTTATTTTCAAGTGTAATTGCTATCAAGTAATGGGTTGATTGTAAGCAGTTAGGTTTCTTTAGTAGTTACATTTTGCACATACTCAAATACAATCATATCTTGACAATTTTGAAACATAAAAGAGATTCAGTTTCAGAATACATTTGCCAGTCATTAATTCAGAAGAAGTTTTAAAAGCTGCGTTAAACTAATGTGCGTAAAACTTGGACAGTACTAATGTTAAATCAGGGCTCCTACATAGGCCAGAAACTTAGCGCGTCACGAAAAATCTTTTCTAGCAATCTGTAAACTTCTATTAACGGCTGCCCTCGCTTACTCCACACTGAACATCAGATGTACGGCCTGAAAGGATCAGCAATAAGGAACTCTGGCAACGAACCAACCAACAAATATGCAGAAAAAGCGGAAGTTGATCGGACACACGATGAAGAGGCCGCTGATTAACACTGCTCACCAGGTCTTCAATTCGAACCAGAAAAGCAAAGAACGAGTTTGGCGTGAAAGAATGACCAGGTGTTTGAATAAACAGCGCAACTGTGTAGCCAGCTATTAAGGTTGCAGAGAACATGGTGAAATAGAGATGTGTTGATAAAGCCGTATTTTCCTCTCAGAAACCAAGAGAATAATAATAATATAAAACTTGGGAACTATGGTGGCATGTGATTCCATATTAATTTTTTTTTTTGGCATACATCACACGGTAAAACAGTATTATTTATTGGAAGACGTTTTGAACACAATTTACCGCTCATAATATGAAATTACATATTACTCTAGTGTCCGAGTTGTACACATATATTGAGATGAAATCCTTTTTTTAAAACAATAATGCATTCTCAAACTAATTCAGCTAACGTGCCATAAATCTTTTTTTTAATTTTCAGTAATAAAACAAATAAGTGAAATATTCTCACCAAAAATGTAACTCTTGAACACAAGCCACAAATGGGGAAGAATTTTTTTTATCAAACTACATAATTTATTACATATTTGTTTGCCATAGTTTGTAAACACTGTCTTAAAATTGAACTGAGATCTTGTTATTATTTTTAGTTTCAGACAACAATATCGCGACCACCATACACTATGACAATAAGAACTTTTATCTTTATTCTCAAGGTAATGATGAAAAGCTTTGGAAGTAAAACCGTATTACTATTACACCATTTATCGTGACTTTTTATAGTAAATCTATATTAATCACAGCAACATATTTCTTAAAATGATATCTGCTCACTTCCATATCTCATAATGAAATTTACAGAAATATTTAAGTACTACTCTTATCACTGCAGTAATCTTTTAGGCTGCCGTTAGACCACATGAATATGTTAGTAGCATTACTAGTTTAGCGAAAACTACATTAAGAACTAAGTTGTAAATAGCTAAATTTATTTTATCTCATTCTGGCAGAATTCACGATGATAAAAGAAGTATTCATGCAGCATAGTGCATTTAGTAAACTTATTTACTACACAAAAACATTTTGAAACCGAAACTGATCTAATAATCTCACTTCTTACAGAGTTAATTTTAATCACTACTAGTCCAACTTTCACCAGTTTTCACAGCATGAAACATCATTATATGGTAGGTGAGATACAAAAGATAAATTTCACTGATAAATGATAACATTTTCAGCATGTAAGAAACCATACCCAACAAACATTTGATGCATGAATTTAACTATCGCCTAGGCTGTCTAACGGTTGATCAAAAGGAATGTATCTAAGTGCTAAGAAACATAATTATTCATTTAACTAATTTGCCGCAATAAATGTGCTAGGATTATGACTTAGTTGATTTCTTAGTAGTGATAACTAAAATTTCATCAGTCAATTTGAAATGTGGTCACCAATCAAGGAGATACGCCACCGTATCGCCCTTTTCGAACTAATTTTGGGTGGTTAGAATCAGTTAGCAGAAAACCTTGTACCTAGGTTTTGTGCCCATTAGCACTCGTCAGGAAGGTGCAGGTATTAACCTCAGAGGAGGTACCGTCTTCATAAGGGTTGCAGATGCGGTGTGATGACGAGTGCCAATAAGAACGAAACTTAGGTTCTTAACTTCTTGCCAATTATCGCCAACAATGTAACACAAATTTGGGGAATTTTAGCTTTTAGATCTCAGATGGAAATCAACTAATTTATTTTAACAGTACAACGTCATAATTAAACCACTTTTTCATCAGAGCATAAGTTTATGAGGTATATGATTCTTTCTCAAGACGCTAATGTGCCGAAGGATAGAAGAGAACTGATTTAGTTTTCACCAAAATTAGGTAGTAGAATTCATATCAATAGTTAATATCATTTATTTTATGGAAAGTGTGTGCGCCGGTCGGATATCGAACCCCTGACCACATGAATGGTTGGCAAGCACTCTATCTCTGAACAATCGATGACTGAATTCACTTAATGATACATCCATTAACTGGGCATTTATATACTGGTTTTTAGGAGAACCAAACATACCTATCCCTGCCTCTTGCGAGGCAAGATCAGCATACAGTATCACCCTACGGTGCAGCCACTCGAGAGCTTTCTCTTTCGGTTGGAACAAATATTAGTACCAAGAAGTGAAATTTCGCCTTCACTCCATTTATGCGTCTATTTATACCATGTGCGTCGGTGGCACAGTGGTTAGGACTCTCGACGACCATGCACATGGTCCGGGGTTCGAGCCCACACCGGCGCACACCAGATATCTATGGTCGGCCTGCAAAATTTGGGCTACCTATATCCATGCTGAAAATTCCATACTTGTGCCAAAAATACAGTGTGGAATCAAGCTGTTTGTGCGTCGGTGGCACAGTGGTTAGGACTCTCGCCGACCATGCACATGGTCCGGGGTTCGAGCCCACGCCGGCGCACACCTGATATCTATGGTCGGCCTGCAAAATTTGGGCTACTGATATCCATGCTGAAAATTCCATACTTGTACCAAAAATACAGTGTGGAATTAAGCTGTAAATCAAAAATAAAAAAAATAAAAAATAAAAAAAATTATACAAAGGCGACATTAAAGAGACATTACATACAGGCTCATCATTATAGCTTATTAACTATCAGTTTTGACAACCTAGTCAGCAATTTAAATAAAGCTTTAGATAAATAGTCAACATTTCACAAATTTATGTATGAATTCTGTTTCAAAATTTTTGATACTTACAGCCTACTATAAAGTTTTACAGGATTAATAATAACGTAATTTCAGGATTTCATCATGAACTGACATCGGTTAGAGAACCATTCGAAAACTGGAGAGTACAGGACATCTGTTTCGTTCTAGTCTGGGGCTTTTCAGTAGTAAGCACCCACTGAAGTTCGAACACAGCACCTAGTTATAAGTCGAGCTCGTAGACCATTAAGCCACTGGGATCCAACCCCAGTGAAATCCTGAAAGCAACCAAATGTCTGCAAACCAACATTTGAATTGTGTAAGTGTCTTATAATTAATATTAATATATCAGTAAAGCACCGAGTCGTTCACAAAAAGAAGTGAAAGAATAGCTAACACGTATTTTCCAAACCTCTTTTGGTCTGTGTGTCTAAAATAACTTCTGTGAGGATACTGGAATTAAATCAGTTGGTATTGTGAATGCTATTTTCAAATATAGTTATGTATATCTGTCGAAAGATGGTTTATGTTTCATGTCACACACAATCGAAGACTTACAAGCGAAAACCGACAAACTGGTCGAAGAAGCAGCTGGCGAAGTCAGGACTCCAGGTGAACATAGACAAGATGGAGGTTATGAAAATAACCAACCAACAACATCAGAAACAACATCCAGCGTCAATCACCATCAACGGGAGGGATTCAAAAGAGGTTACTTCATTCACTCACTTATCTAGGGAGCATTGTCTCAACTACAGACAGTGGGAACGGACGAGGATGTCAAATCGAGCGAGAATCGGGAAGGCGAGAAACACATTCGTCAACCTGAAATCAATCTGGAAATCTTCGTCACTCAGCCAGAATCAACAACAAAATTCTGTCGATCGGATTTTCAATACAAACAACGTCGAGTTAGTCAGTTCTTCTATACGGATCAGAAACTTGGCGGGTGGGTCACAAAGAATATTTCCAACAGCCTGTTGCAGACCTTTATGAACAACTGTCTTCGCTGGCTCTATACTGAAGATCAGATGGCCGGAAAGAATCACCAACAAGGAATTATGGGAACAAACAAAGCAAGAACCAATCGCCAACCAACAAATATGCAGGAGAAAGTGGAGATGGATCGGACACTTGCTGAGGAGACCGCTGGGTGACATCGTGCTCGCGTTAGACCATTGCTCGAGTGGAACCCGAAAGGGAAGCGGCGAGTGGGACGTCAGTGTAAGGGTGACATGGAGGAGATCGTGGGAAGAGGAGTTGAAACAGTATGGACTAACATGGATGCAGGTGAAAAGTACAGCAGCAGAAGACAGAAGCAAGTGGAGACGTGCAGTTGAAGCCCTATGTTCCACTAGGAACGCAAGGGAACAATAATAATAATATCTGTCAAAAACTATTTCATTGTGATATTATTTATTTTGAAAAAAATATTTTATTAATACCTGAAAATTATTTTTCGTTGTTGTAGGATTTTAACATGTTGGACAGTAAAATTACCGTGAGGGATGTTGTTGAAATATTATGCAAATGTAATCCAGTGGCCGGTACAATAGATGAATACAATACTGATACAGAGGTATGTGAAATTTAGTATTTAAATGAATTTATGAGAGAGAGAGAAAGAAAAGTAGAGTGCACAGCTACCATCACATGGAGAAGTTCTAATTGACAAAAAAGATGTAACACCGTCTATAATGTTCACTGAACTGAAAATTCTATAGTAGATAATTAATTTATGAAACTCAAGTTATGATTATTATTTTAAAAATCAGCAGTGATATTTTAAGCAATAAACTAAGATAATACTCGAAACGATTGGAGAATTGAACACTAACTTAATAAAAATTACATACGGAACTCAAATTCTTACAAATTAAGGCTGAAATATTCACCTACTCCATTTCTGCTCATAAAGTGAAAATGATTTAGGAGTGCAAAGTGGCAACTCAGTTTTAATTAGCTTTTTAAGTCTACAGATATCATGGTTGAAACGTCTTTAAAAATAAATGTGTAACAGAGAATATCTGATGACGTATATTAAGTAATACCGTAGCATGTACGAAAATTGAAGTAATGATGCATTTTTTTGAAATAAAATACACCTGTTATTACTTCAGCTTTTAGGGATTACAGTTTACTCATAAGCCGTGCTGCGTTTTAAATCTATAGCTTATGACACTGGTTGAGCTAAAAGAAAGCACTGTAAGCTCTTTCAGATACAAATTGAATAAAATAAAACTGTAACCTTAAAATTCAGTTGTTGATTGTCACTCCCTAGAACACTTACGAATCGATTATACTATTACATTAGAGTTAGTCATATTCTAAACCGATACCATTTGTTAAAATCATACTGACTGTCAGCAAGAGAATATGTCCTTAAAGAGGGGAGGGGATATATGAGACCACAATAACTGGATTACAAAATAAAGTGATTCAGCAATGAAAACAGTAAAACTGAATCACTCAGACCATGGAAATTTCTTTTAGGGTTTCAATACACATTAGACATAAAACCTTACTAAAATGATGGTCACTTCTGGAGGTTATTTTAGTCTTTACCATTCAGCAGTTTAAATATATGTATACTGGTCCGAACATCTGTTTGCTACTGTAAAATTGCAGAATGAATGAATTTTTATGTTAGCTTAGCTGACAGCGAAATATTTAAAATTCGATAGGTAACGAGCCATGTGACAACTCCTAGTGATTTTCATACCGTTCTTACTGCTATTAACTGAATGCGTTTCGAATAGAACATAAGGTAACAGCACCATATCTGCATTGCTCTCGGTTCTTCTAAATCACTTTCACCCAAATGTACGACTTCCCAAAGCTTTCACTTTCTCCTTACATGGTCTCCTCCATGACACTCTAAGACACCTAACTACCTGATTTGGAACGAGCCTCAGATCAGGAAAGTGAAACACAAAACTTCCTTTAGATAACTCCCAGTGATGATGAATGCTGCTTGCTGCTGGTCCGTCGGGTGTCTTCATCAATATGTCGTCTCGATTGTCAACTAATGTCATTTGTTCACTGCCTCATCTTTCGTCTTTCTGACTTCGGCTCGATTAACCTATGGCATGTGCGAGTGAAGACACAGACAAGCCTCGAAATTTAGATTATAGAAAGTTAACGTGGAATCAGCGTTTCCTCATCTTTACAATACCCCCTCAACCAACCTTTACAATGTGATCCAGTTCATCACAATCAGGATAACTATCAATGATAGTAGTCAAGCTGGCATTAATACTGTATTCACTTTGAATTCTTCTATACACTGTTCGTTGTGAATCGTTTCTCATATGGTACCGTCATATAGCCGAGGTTCATTAACGCTGTCAGCACTACACTAAGCAGTATTGGAGCAACTTACAAAGTAATTTGTAGTTGACGCTGTCGGAGGCCTTCCGAAAGTCGACAGATTCGAAGTAGGCAGTCGACTGACATTCTAGGCTCTCTTAGATAACTACGTGTGGTGTTGCATCTTAGTCCACGCGATACTTGATCTCCTGTAATCCAGTCTGCTCATCGAGAATTCTCGTATCCAAGGTGTCTTCCAGCTTCTCCAGTGTGATTCGACAGTACAGTTTGCTTTATGTAGAAAGAAGCATAACTTCGTGACAGTTCTCGCATATGTTTTATTCCGCCTTAGTTACCAGTTCGACAAGAAAGCCTCTCTTTCGATAACAACGTACCCATCCTATCTTACCTTCACATATTCTTTGTTATTGACATGAACATGCCAGCTAAGGTCTTCGAGGGAGTTTCTAGTGCTTTCGAGTGGGAGATTACATGTGACCCTGGTGCTAACAGGTTGGCTGTCGGTAGCTCCTTGGCCTTGAATAGGGGATTGTGTTGACTAGCAGTTTTGTGTCTGCCGTTGGCGGTTGATTCAAGTTCCCTTTAAAGGGAATAGTCCAGTGTTTTCTTCCTCCCGCCTCCTTGGCAAATTTTCTCTTCCACCGTCTTCCACTGGCTATGTCTGCGTTGAGCTCTTCCTGAATAGCTACCCGGTTATTTGATGTAGTGTTCTGAGCTCCATCTTAGCAGCAGCCTGTTCTGTTTCACTCGTCAGTGTGTCGTAGAAATGTCTTTTGTCCTTCATGCCACTCTTATTCACCCGATTTTCTCAATGCACTGTAGACTGAATTAAACCTGTCCTTTCGATGCCAATCTCCCAACTGTCTCATTTTTCGTTTAACTATTCTTCCCTTCTCTGCCAAATACAGGTGCCTGTGGCCAGTCATCCCTTGCCCTGACACTTCTTTTTGCCCAAGATTTCTATGTTGACCTGCTTCTTCATCGCTTTGAAAGAGTTCCAGTGTTTTCCAACCACCTTTCCTCACCGACTTTGCTTAGTGTATCCTGATGACCGTCATGAGTGAGTCGTTTTTAGTTTTGTCCCTCAGTTTTCAAGTGTTCAACTGAAATCGTGGTATGTATCTAGGTTTTTCGAAGGCTTCCAGTCTCATCTTGAAGGTTCCTTGCATTAGACAGTGGTCCGAATTAGCATCCACTTTTTTTCTCAATTTTGTGTCCAGTAGGTTGCGTCTCCAATTTCTTGAGATTGAGATGAAGTCTTTCTGAATTTCGGTGCGCTGATCTGATGAGACGCTTGCTTCTTTGGGGGTATCCTAGTGGTTGTACACACTGTTTCCGATCCTCAAATCATTAGGAGTGTCGAATTCTGCAAGCAGTCTTCTTTTTTCATAGCAAAATATTCACTATTACATGGTACCTTGGTTAGTGTTAAGTGACTGCGCGCACGTGTTCCTCCTCCTAGTATTCTATGTAAAATGACCTCCAGAAGGTGTTGAAAAGTCAGAGCTTGTAAAATGAAATCTGAAGAGCGAAACAACTAAGTATATAGCCTACTTTATTTGCGCTTACTGCCAACATTTGTTCCTTCATACCTCTTCACCAATTCATAACTGTATGACTATTGCTAGTAGTTCGAATCAGAGAAACGTCATTACTCAATCCATTCTCCTACTTTCGTGTCGAAGCTTTGAACCAGAGGCTAAATTGGACAGTAAATCTTACACGCAAAACTGTAGCACTTCGGTGCTTTGGTAGATGTTTTGTATTATAGATACAGACAGAAGAGTCATATGAGATTGTTCACTAAGTTCCACCTGGTCATCATAATGAGAAAGCTAAATTAAGTTAAGAGATGTTATGAGATTACTTAACTAGTTTTTATGGAGTTACAGTTGTATGAATAGTATTAGGCCGTAAAGTATAAAAATCACCACCATACGATTTCCAGTGGACAATCGTCTGTGTTCTCTGGCTTTGTTGGTTTGTAAGAATGAGGAAAGATATTAATATATAACTGCTCTTCAGAAGGTTTGCTTGTATGTTGATTTATGGGAGTTTGGATGAAGCAAAGAATCAGTTGCATCGTAAACTATTCATTTTGCCTCACAAACAGACTATTTAGATACTGCCAAATTAATGCTTTAGAAGGGAAGGCAGAACAAACGGAAAAGTATGTTAGATGTATCTATACAGTTTTATGCTGACAGACTGATAGCAATCATCGCACCTCACAATTTTGTTTAGATGACTACCTATACCTATTCGTGACTAACTTTAAGAATGAGGAAAGGCATTGTCTTACATTGTGGTATTTGATATTAGACGGACAAGGAACAGATGTAGGTCACCCAGCAGTAGTTTTTCAACAGACTTGGTGTGAGCAACATTAACGCTGTTTCTGGAACACTTTCATAAAATACCGTCAATAATTTTTGCATACATATGCACACCTACACGTTAACTTTGCATCAAAATAAATGACCAAACATATATCTGAGTATGATAGCACAACCCATTCTGAAGAATGTACAGTTTGCTGTAGAAATAGTATTGAAGAAAACCGACCATCTTCATTTCAACATCTTGTAAAAACCTATTTCCGCAGATTTATTCCGACCTGTCTATGCGAAAGACTGACTCTAGCGACATTCCTACATGATGGTATAATTAATAAACGTCTCCGCAACGGCAGTAAGCTACAGTGAGTTGTGAAAGCAAAAGAAATAGGAAAGACATAACTAAGTAATACTTGCTGACTACTTAGGTTCGTCAAGTGAGGTTTTGGACAATTGAAATGGCCTCCCAGAACAAAAGTGTTCAATTGACTTTGAGGGAGTGACGAGTGAAAAGCATATTGCTTGGTAAATGGTTTGCACCTACCAAAAACTAGGTGGTATCACATTTCTGGTCTGAATAGACTCCTAGTATGAGGAGAGTGGGTGAAACGACTGTATGTTTTGACTGAATTACTTATTCAGGAAATTTACATAAACAGCATGGATACAGCAGGGCTAGTTTAGTATGTACACCCTCCATTACCTTTGGCGCAAGAGAGGTACCCAGCTACTCTCCGAGGGATGTGCGTACCATGTGTAGTTCCTCTCTGTCCTACTTTACGTCAAAAAGACATAAGAGTAGACCGGAAATTTTCAGCCACATATATCTGTGTCCAGTTCTTCATGTGAGGTACCGCAGTATGATCGGTAATAATGAGGTTAAAGCAATGTCAGATATGAAGGTTGAATCATGCGTTGAGGCTGTGCTGCTGCACTGGTTAACATAGCTCTGATATACGTTATGCGACTCTAAAGACTCCCTCCCTCAACAATCAATGTTTTCTGGAGTAAGATACGGTTGGAAAAGAGTTATGAGTAACCTTATCCAAAAATAGCATCTCCGCTAATTCGTAATTATAAATAAACAAATAGTTTAAGCGTTGATATTTACATAAATTGATGTCTTTTTCACTAGGTACTACCCCGACCGTTACTTTACCTGGTATGCTAGTATGGACAACTCTGAATATCAGCGAGAAGTTTTTTGAGGAGAAATTTAATATATGATGTGCATAGAAGTGACTGAGCAGAGGATATTGAATATATATTCACTAGACAGGATGGCTAAAGTCCTAAATAATTTTTTAACCTTATCGTAAGAATGACAGATAAGATAGATCTCAACAACTTCTGAACATATGAAGGAAATTTAGAACTCCATATAGCTACCATTTAATATTCATCCCGCTAATCCCGACCAGTACTCAGTTACGTAAGAACAGGCAGATCGTTTGCATTTACACCTGATTGGTATGCATGTATTCAACGTCTATTTTGACTTGAACTCTCTAACAAACATGAAATAGCGTATTCCATACAGCTTGATACCCTTATTAGTTTGAATAAAGAGAGAACGAACATATAAGCTGGATAATGCGTGGTCGTTTTATCTCGTGGATTCTGTTCAGCTGCATACATCCTAAATCACTTGTAAGTTACAAAATCTCCGAACATACTGTTTACAATGACTTTAAGTTATAGATGGAGAGTATAGGTACCATAATTACAATGATGATGCAAATAAACAGTTATTTAATATTAAAAGAGTAACTGTACATTTAGTAATCAGACAAGGAATTGAGTTCAGATTTATCTTGGAAACAAGGATGGATTAGATAAAAAAATACAAGACAGAACAAGAGAGTGAATACATACATATTACGGTAGAGAGTTCAGGAGGTTGAGGGTGAAGTAAGATTATAAAAATGATAAAATAATTTAGTAGACCTGGAGACTTTTTATGACTACGAGGTCTTCCTCGATCTTATAGCTTCCTTGCTTTGCTATAGAGCGTTTTCACCAGGCTCCATTTGTAGCCGCTCAAGCAAAAGCTGTGATAATTCAGGTAGTGACCAGTCCAAGTTTCTTTCCTATAGATGGACTTTTCAGTCGTCCCAACATTTCTCTTTTTTATGTTGAGATCTAAAAAGCGGAACTGATTGTCACGCTCATGGTCCACTGTAAATGCTATGTTAGGGTGAGCTGCATTTAGGTTTTCAAACATCGTGAAAGCATGATCCCTATTATTGCAAACCACAAACGTGTTGTCAGCATACCTGCAGTAACACGTGGTTCTCTCTATTCCCGGCTTCATTCGTGTCTGCTCAAGATGAACGATGAATATGTCCGCAAAAGAGCGTCACTTTATATACAGACTTTTAAGTTAACAAATGCATAGAGATGGTGAGTTGAAAACCGAATTCATAATTCTGAGTAAAAAATCCTGATTAATAAACAGTTATACTCAACAGAGTGAACCATGTTATTCACTTATATGTAAGCCATAGTGGTTATTCAGCTGATTTTAGCTAACAAATAAACTGATTTCATCTAATTTCTTAGTGCATAAATCACGCATTCAAGTTACTGTACACTTTCTTCATTCTTTGTATTTCAGCTCACATTTTTTGACTTTTTTGAAGCACTTATTCATTGTACGCTAATTATATTGTTGAAGAAAGATGAGCCACAAGAAAATCTCATTGAAGAGAAAACGAAAGTCAGTATGACTGATCTACTTGTGCGACGTGAGTGTATGTTTTCTCCCTTTTCTATTACATGTGTCTACATACAGATGAAGAGAGAGAGAGACATTGTACTTTGCATACTTTGTTCATCTCAAAACCAAAACACTAATTACTCCTTATGTGGTCAGTTTAAAGGAATAAACGAATTATCCTTATTTATTATAAAAAACTAAGTGTTTTTAAAGTATAAATAACTTTATGTGGAATTTATGTCACATCTGTGACCAATATTTATTTCGTGCGGAGTAATCAGATTAGTCTCGACCGAAACCTGCTACCTTCACATAAGGTTCGGGGTTTTATATCGCAATTATTAAACAAGTTACGCTACCACAAACTAATATTACTGCAGGTTCTAACATGCCAGAAATGATAGTGGTTAAACTAAAAGCTGTCGCCATTATACTGCAAATTTTTCACAATATTTTTGGGGGATCTGAGAGAGAATTCGTACTACTGACGAATAGGGATACAACATAAATAAGGTGTTTCCCTTGGACTAACAGCAAAAAAATGACGCTGCTTCTCCACTCTGAGGAAGTACAATACTTAGAAGGGGTAAACCCCAAAAACCGCAAACTTTGACTTACCTTGTGATGGTTCGTAGTCGACCGTAACGTTCTAATACAAATGCTACTCCAAAACCAACTCTAACTGGTTGTGTGATTCCCCGCAAGCAGTAGTATCCTTAGTCTTGTGACTTATCAGCACCAATGCTTCTTCTCTTTCAGGTGTTTCAAGAGATTAACTTCCATGGTGTCGAAGTCGGTAACAACCACCACATAAAGCTCTCATCATCACTCACCTCCATCTTCGTCACAGTCACCATGGTGCTTTCCACCTACTGTTAATACTATTCAGCGGGCAGGTCCGTCGACTTCTCTTAACTCTGAGACCACTATCACAGATGAGAGCGGGAAACACAGCCAATAGTCTCTTAAAACCACCCTGTTAACTTCATATCAGAGTATTTAACGTCGAGGTCCTTTGCCAAATTGAATAACAGATATCATTGACCATCTCCAGCCATAGATTTATGTTGTGCTTTGGAGACACACATACAAGACCCGAGTGTGGCTATTCCCTTAACCCTACCCAGCCGAAAGAGTGAATTTTTAGAACACACCTAATGAATGTCAGGACAATCTTCGTCTAGTTCACGACCATTCTCAGGTGTATGGATAGGGCAGAAAAATCCATGCTCCCATTGGATAATAGTATGTATGTTCTTCATCTAAACGGATCGGTAAAACTAAGGAATGACTGAGATATCGGTCGATAACTTTTCATGATCTCCACTTACACCTCGAACTAATGTAGTCCACTCCGTCCTCCTTTATGGCTATGAGACATGGCTGCTTAAAGTAGAAGATATGAAATAGCTAGCTGACTTTTATCAAGGGTGTTCGCCTTATATCTTCCATGGTAGATGTTGTGTGTGATTTGGTGAGTAATATTTACGTTAGGCGTCAAGTGTTCGATAACGATGTCATGCATTACTCATGCCTAACCATTGCCTTCCTAGACGAAAAATCCTAGCCAGCAGAGGATTGAGTGGGGGAATAGTTACAGGAGGTCAAACTAAAAATTGGCATCAGTCCCTGAATTCTGCGACTATAGGTTTGGGTAAGCCACGTAGGAAAGTGTAAGCTGCCTGGTCGGCGTTCTCGGGACGTAGAGACAGTTAGTGATTTGTCTCAAAGTCGTTCTCACGGACGCAGAAGCACTAACTCTTTGTTATCTCTTGCATATCCCTTAAACCCTGTTTTCTCATGCTGTTATTCTTTGCTACTCAAGTTTCTGCTTATTTTAGTACTTATGAATCACTTTCTCCCGTCTTTTGCCTGACTTTATGTGCAACATATGGAGTGGTAAATTGATCTGTTGCATTTCTGCGCTAAGTTCTGTTTTGAAACTCAATCTGTCAGTCACGTAGATCACTAAAAGTTTCTTCTAAGAAGTCCTCTAGTTACTGATTTATTCTTCATTTAAAGACAGTCGGTACAATATGGGCACCAAGAGTTGCGCTGGATAAAAACAATAAAGCATAATACACAAGAAAGAAGAAGAATGACCCAAGAACAAGGTCATGAATAAAGAAAAGCATATATATATTAGAAGCACTCATCGGGTGTTATTCACTTCATGTTACTTTCAGAAAGAGAGAAAACGAGGACACTGCAGGATCCTCGCCACTGACTACAATTTATAGTCATCTCTGATAACGTCTAAAGACACTGTTTCAAACTATATCTCCGATCCCACTCAGGGAATCGTGATGTACCAATAGATCTTAACCTATTACAACCATTCTTCGTCCCACAATGCCACGTAATCAACTGACCATCCCTCCGCTTTTTCCAACCACTTCAAAGGTCAGAAAACAGTAAAAACAACATGGTAGCATATGTCCAAGTCAGCTAACCCACTGTCTCAAGGTGATTGCACTTATTCAAAGACAACGTCCACCATCTCAAAATACACCCTGTTGGAAATCAGAATTACTTATATGATGAAGACAGAAGGTGCAAGCAATTTTACTCAGACAGTAATGACCGAACAGACAGAGTTGTACCCTTCCTTATTTCAGAAAGGCCAGCTTTCACAGGTGTACTGCAAGACTGCACTCACTGAAGCAATGCACACACAACCCCTGAAGACCAGGTTAACATCATGAGGGAGCCAGAGATTACCAAGGTTAGTGTATGCCATCCCGGATCCCATCATAAGGTTAGAAATCTTATTCGTCACACCTATCCCACCACTCATACAACCACCAAGAGACACAAACTTATAGACTACTTCTAACAGTTCAACTGCAAGGCTGAGTGTGAGTACAAACCAACAACAATCTTGCAACAATAATTTCCATTTATATATCTTTTAGGTGCAGTCAGTGTTGGTCTTTACTGTCTGTCTCATGGGAGATTAGTGGCTCGCTTTGATAAGTGGCGGTAGTAGGAAGGGTTGTCAGTTTACTAACGTCAATCTGAATAGGACAATGTTCATCATCACCAGTAAATCTCAAGATGAACCTGGTACACGTTGAAGCATGATGTATGTCCGGCCATACACCATCGACAGCTGATGGCAGTATGATGTGTTTAAGGCCAGGTTTCATTGCAATGGGGTAGACGCCACCTAGACCTCGACGGTGTCGAACCTGGAACTTGATGTTAGCTAGAAATAGACAGTGATCTCAATAAGGCTGCAGAAGATAGTACCTGTTATCTGACCTACGACCATCTAGTTCCCTCTGACCACCTAAATGATTCTCGTCACAGCCTAAATTTCCTATCTGTACATTCAAATTTCAGCTCACACTACGATATCTATCTGACACGCATGTTCGTGCTCACTCATCGGATGGTAGAACTCATCCTTCGTTACATCAAGACTGTATTTCATCGGTACATGTGCAGAGATGACGAAAGTGCAACGTCTGCCCAATCAGTTGCTTCTTACTCTAGTATAACCTTCTACCTTCATAGTATATACACTGCTGTTATTGGTGATCCAGCAAAATAGTCCAGTTTCATATCTAGGACTTAGTGTTACACCCACACAAGCTAATTCGGATACTGATGTCACAAGGTCATTGAATGACTGCATACGGAAAATGCCTTTCAGTCTTTCAAACAGAGGAACTATTCAAAGCACTACACTGTGATCTTGTGTGCAAGTCTCTGTCATGCAGTATACATTGATATTATGGCTTTCCAGAGTTTTAGCTAGGCCTACTTATTGTCCGATTGGTATCAGTGTATGAACGGTGTAGTCCTCAAGCATGAGTCTGAGGGACGGTTTCAGAATGGGTTTGTTACATATCACATTGGAGGTAAACTTTATGAAGGCAGCTAACTAATAACTAAATGGTGCAGATATTTTTTCTATTGGAGCCTCGGTGGGAACATCATCACTCACTGAGAAATGCAGGTACATCCAGATGACGAGTCCCAAAAAGGACGAAATGCGCATCGCGGATTCCACTGCTAGTCACCATCCACCAATTAAATACTAACTAAGTGGTGCAAATAGTTCAATATTCTAAAATATAGTGAACTACTGAAGAAAGGAAAGGTACTAAAAACCATAAAGATGATAAAAAAAATAATAAAACAGATTGTTCATAAAAACAGAAATTAGTGATAGAATATCAGATAGCTGACAAAATAACCTATGAGGGTTTAAATATGAGTAGGTCTTTCTATTGATTGTTTTTCATACTTTGTACTTTTCTTGACTTAAAGTCTGACCCAACAGCTTCAGAAGATGTATTCCGAAAGTTGCTGAATTCCCAAACTGCTTCGTACACCATTTAGACCTTCCTCATTCTGGACGTCATCTACACAATCAAAGTTTTCCAGCTGATTTAGGAGAAATTCCATGTCCACCAGTCGTGTGATGAGTAACAAACATTCAGTTTTTTTTTTGGATCACTACACGCCATATGAAGGCAGATAATACGACTTATCTGATAGAGGCCATGAACGCATGCCAATATGAGAGCATTTAGAAGGGGAGACTAACTTCCACTCACTCCCTGCCATACTAGCTCACCTACAGTGACAATCGAGACGACACATTGATGAAGACACCCGACGGACCAGCAGCAAGCAGCATTCATCATCACTGGGAGTTATCTAAAGGAAGTTTTGTGTTTCACTTTCCTGATCTGAGGCTCGTTCCAAAGGTAGTTAGGTGTCTTAGAGTGTCAGTGAGGAGGTCATGTAAGTAGAAAGTGAAGTTTTTTGGGCAAACTTGCAGCCAGTTGGAAGTGATGGTATAGAACCGAGTGCAATGGAGATGTGCTGCTTTTGTGCTGTTTTTCAAGCAGATGACAAATAATAAATGGTGATGGCGATATGGTCCATGTTGACTAGTACTAAGTGATCAGAGTCATTTCGCAAGAATGAAATTTTATCAATTTCAGATGATCTGAAACACCAGTATACTTAAGAAATCAGATTTTTGGAAAAATAAATATAAATCGTTAATATTAAGTGCTATATATACATTTCGTATTACTGATTAGCTTTGTATCCTACATATGTAATATCTTCAAACAGAAGGTAGAAGAATGTCGCGCAGACCAAGTTCTTCGAGACTTTCGAAAATCGCTTATAACAAAAAACTGAAGGAGAAAAAAAGTAAAGTGAAGAAAAGTACAGACGTTCGAAAATCTAGTATGTCCCCTGAAGTAAGTTTACCATTTATATAAATATTTTCCCGTGTACACTGTCTTATAGTTTGATGATACTCTGAACAAAAGCCGCCATTGGTAACGCAGCATACATTTTCTTATCACGTCGGCTAATAAACAAATCAACACGATATTTTCCATAAAGATGAGTTAGTTCAAGTTGTTGCATTTCAAAACAAAACACACTAAAATTTGAACAGGCAAAGCAACTTACGTGATACGACAAACTAGATGAGTAAAAACTTTGAAAATGATGAAGAAATAATACAACTGTGCTTCTGTAGATGATTTCCAGGTATATCTCAAGGGCTGAAATCGATAGTACCTAATGTCAAGAGGACTTAAGTCAGATAATCTAAACTTCCCTATTGTTCATAGACTGAGGGCGAAAATCTTTATGGAATGGTACCATGGCTTAATCTCTTCTTACTTTGACTAAATCTTTGTAGATATCTCAATCACCGTTGTTGGTTCTTTGTAGACATCGTCTAACTAAAAGGTGAAATTTAGGCATTTTTTCATTCACTGACCTCTAACTTTATATATCTGGTGAATCAGGTCCTGAACGAAACAGTTTATTTAATTTACTACATGTGTTTGAGATACATCGTCAATAATGTCCATTAAATTAACATGAGTTTGCTAAGCTTAAGCCATTTCATATAATTTTATCAATAATAATTACAGATTTCATTGAGTATGTTAGGCATATTAGTATATACATATTGCAATAGATGACTTCTGAATCTTGGACTTATTAATCCAAAAAAGTAAACTATTTGTCACACACACACACACACACACGCTTCACCCACCTATTGACAAATTTTCTTTAACCCCATTTTAGCCATTCTTAACCCGTTTTTATACCACTTCTACCACTAATCCAAAATTTTAACCTTTATCTATTATTTTAGCATTCTTCCCCAATTTTTGTTCCCTTGGGGTCATGAATTGAAATGTATTACATTAGTAGTCGGAGATGACTCAAAATCTACAAAAGGGCAGCAACAATGGCCTTCTATACTGCTATGACTCAACGGGCTACACTGAATGGAATGAATATACCTCAAGTCATCATGTGTCAGAAAGGTCGTACGGATAGTAGTTGCACTTAAATCAATCAACAGAATAACGAAAGTCGTTTAAACTCTGTTAAGGGTCTGGCGTTGAAGCCGTACTGCTGACAGATTGATAAAATAGAAGCAAATACGCCACGCTAAATCTCCACCCTGTGGGAAGAGACGAAAAAGATAACCTCCGAGAATTTTACGTTCCACCTCGTTCTCCAGCAGTCAGTAACTACTAATAAAGTCTTACTAAGAAAACAACTCCGAAAACCTCTCCAAACAACCCGTAACCAGTTTTAATCTACATACTATGGTTACGAGAATCTAATGATTTTCTCTTCCGGGGCGGAAAAGAAAGAAACGAAATTTCACAGTGTGGATAGATCGTAATTTTGATTACAAGCATCCATGTTCTCGCACCAGTGAAAGGTTGCGTAATAGTTCGAGGTATAATCAGGGTAGGAACACAACATAAGATAAGGCAGGAAGATCAATTCATGAGACTGTCAATGTTAGGATATGTGTTACGCATGCCCAGCCATCACCTTCATCGATGGGCAGTATTAGCTGATATGGAATCAGGTTGGAAAAGCGCCAGTAGTTGTCAAACCAAAACATGGTTTCATTAGTCAATGAAATCCACAACAGTTAGTTTAAGCTAGACACATACGGAGCTGTAGACTTCATAATTGGGGTTCTCGGGATGGTAAAAATCAGCGGCTGGAGACAATTGGTGATATGGCTCGAAAGCGTTCTCAATGCATAGCGCAGACGCATGCACTACTTATGACTTATAATTTCCAACGAATCTATATTGCTCTTCGCCATTACTAATCATTTTGTCTCACATTCCTGTCTACTGTCTCTATTTTTCATTTCTTCTACTTTCTTCTCTTGCTTTGTGTGCTACATAGAGTGTGGCAACTCGAACTGGTGCACATCTGTACAAGGTCTGTCTGTCTGTTTTCAACGTAGAACTTTGCACCGACGTGAAGCAGTTCAAGTCGCCACATTCTATGTAGCACTCAAAGCAAGAGAAGAAAGTAGAAGAAATGAAAATAGAGACAGTAGACAGGAATGTGAGACAAAATGAATAGGAATGGTGAAGAGCAATACAGTGTCATTGGAAATCATAAGTCACAAGGAGTGGATGCATCTGCACCACTGAGAACGATTTCGAGCCATATCACCAAATGTCTTCGGCCTTCATTGGTTTTGACTATCCCAAGGACCCCAGTCGCGAAGTCTACACCTCCATATATAGCTAGCTTAAACTAACTGCTGTGGGTTTCATTAACTTATCAAGCCATGTTTTGGTTTGACCACCACTGGCTCTTTACCAACTTGATCCCATATCAGCTAACACTGCACATCGAGGAAGGCGATGACTAGGCATACGTAACACATGTCCTAACCATCTCAATCTGTGTAACTTCACAACCTCGTCGACTGATTTCCCTGCTTACCTAGCACTCGTCCGAAGTCTAACCTCAATATTTCTCACCATATTATACCAGCTAACACGCGAGATAAAATGCAGGCAACTATGGTCAAAGACAGCTAGCCAGCTTCTTCATGTCTTACACTTTCAATGGTCATGTCTCACTCACAGTTATAAAGGGGGGCGGAGCGAACTGCTGAACAGTACACACGCCCTTTGGTTGATAGCCGGATATCACGTCTACGCCAGAGACGGCGTAAACTAGCATATGCGAAACGAGCCCTCTGTATCCGTGCTAAGATTTCGTCAATGATCAGCCCGATGGGGCTGAGAAACTTCCCAAATAAGTGGAGTGGTCAACACGCTCTACCACTTCACTCCCTATCTTTAAGCTAGGAGTCAATGCAATACAGACATGTAGAAGTTCTATGTTCTATGTTGAAACCAGTCATTCAGGACAGCTGGGAGGAAGTAGCCACCCACACACATTTTGAAGAGCCCACAAGGCTCCCCTAGTAACACATACCTTTATTTCCTTTTAAAACCACACTATCATCCTAATAGTGTAGCTCTGATTGTCAATGCCTTTTGCCAAATCAGACTATATTCAGACCTCTGATGTCTTGGTCTACAGATTTCTCAAAAACATACACACAATACCCAAGTGAGGTGTGGAGAGATTCTGCAGCTTGTTTGCAAAGACTTGCAGGTGTGGGTAAAGTATGCAGCTCAGGAGCAGAAAACTAGCTACTTTATCGCATTCCAATCAACGACCATATGTCTGCTGTGCGACTAGACAGACCTACAAAAGGAAGAAAAGACTCGTCAACGGCTTTTCAAAATCGCCGTTTACGCGGTATTCGCCTAAAGTTTAGGTGAGGTAATGGATAAGTTTCATCAAAAGCTGTCTAATTTGTTACCAAAAGTAAAAAAAATTCGAATTTGGTCATCTTAGCAGATGATCTAAATGATCAAGTAGGGTATCATACGTCGGTGGCACAATGGTTAGGACTCTCGCCGACCATGCACATGGTCAGAGGTTCGATCCCCTGCCGACGCACACCTGATATTTATGGTCGGCCTGCGAAATTTGGGCTACCGATATCCATGCTGAAAATTCCAAACTTGTAGCGAAAATGCAGTGTGGAATCAAGCTGTAAATGAAAAAACATACTAGTTGAAATAGTATAGAGTTCTAAAGCCGACGAGCCAACAACCATAATCCTCTTTTACACTTCTGCTCAGATAGTCATGTTTTTGGTCCAGTTTCAAATAAAAGGAGAGACAATCTCATATGGTGATATCAAATTAAAGGTGGGTCCAAACAGATTATTATGCTACACACTGTCAACTGATATAGTCGGCTCCTTCTAGAACACCAGTTTAGACAAACACTACGCAATCATCCGTGTACATATAAGCCCATGACTGAATGAGGTTGAAAAAGGGCAGCTAAAAAGTCAAATACTTGATAAGAATACCAGGTCCTAACTCAGACAAGAAATGACTAAACACGTATCTGAAAATGATGAAAAGACTTTGAGACGATCATGAATGGTGGTGGGCGACAAAAGCCAGAGAAATAAAATACTTCAACGTAGATAATACGAGACTGTTATTTCAAATCATTCGGAATAAAGCCAATGATAGGCGAAACAATTTAAGAGAACAGCACTAATTACCTCTCATAGTAGACGACAGCAATTCTGGAGAGAAGACTTTGATTATTATTATTATTGTATCCTTTAGTTCCTAGAATAACATAGGGCTTCAGCTGCGCACCTCCATTGCCTTCTGTTTTCTACCAACTTTTTCACCCCGCTCCAGGTCTGTCCACATGCTTTCATCTCCTCCTCGCATGACCTCCTCCATGTCACCCTTGTACTGACGACCAACTCGCCGCCTCCCTTTCGGGTTCCACTCGAGCAATGGCTTGTCTAGTGATGTCACTTGATGGTTTCCTCAGAGTATGGCCAGCCAATCCATCTCCATTTCTTCCTGACTATTTGTTTCACAATCGGTTCCTGATTGGTTCGCTCCCAGAGATCCCTGTCGTTGATCTTTTCTGGCCGGCCATCTGATCTTGAGTATTGAGCGAAGACAGCTGTTGATGAAGGTCTGAAGTTTGTTTGAGATGCTCTTTGTGACTCGCCAAGTCTCTGATCCGTATAGTAGCACTGACTTCACATTGGAGTTGAAAATCCCGATCTTATTTTTGATGCTGAGTGCTGTTGACCTCCACACAGATTTGAGAGTAATGAAAGCTTGTCTTGCTTTCCGATTCTGGCTTTGATATCCTCGTCAGTTCCGCCTGTAGTTGAAACGATGCTTCCGAGGTAGATAGTTAAAGGAGATTATTTCTTTCAGGTTCCTCCCATTTATGCTGGCTGATTGTTGTCCGTTGTTGTTGTTACTGTTGCTGCTGGCCAGGAATCTTCATCACCTCTGTTTTATCTATGTTCACTTGAAGTCCTATCTTTGATGCTTCTTCTGCCTTGAAGACTTTGAGGCAATACTTAATTGGTCCGAATTCACATCGAGTTTGTCCAGCATCCAACTCCTATCCCATTGAGACTTACATAACAGTGCTCCAACTGTGAATGAGGTTTCGAAAGACAACTCTAATCTAAAACGCGGTGAAACAACGGGACGTGAAGGAACGATTCTAGAGGTACTCAAGAATATTGATGATGAACTATCGACTGAGCTAACTAATATGCGAGGTAATGTATGGGGATCAGAAATAGTTCCATTGAACTGGTGTTAATCCCTTATTATTCGAGTTTATAAAAAATGGAATCCATTCCCCCTGTGATAACATCAGGGGGACCAGGTTGGTTATCGCACTATGTTAAGTCCCAAGCTCAACAATCATTTGCAGACTAAGTTATGCTCAGTGGACACAAACTCACGAAAACCAAACAGACTTTAGGGCAAGAAGATGGTGTATTAGCCATATCTTCACCTTTCGACAGATTCTGGAATGCAGGCATATTTACCAGCTTCCAACTCTTGCCACATTACTTGGCCTGAAGGAGTGATTAACTGCGTCGATCGAAGGGGTACCAGGGAAATGTCTGGGTGTGAAGGAGTAGCGAGAAGATTTATTGCGGCAATCCAGGCATTCCACTCGAACTCAGAAAACCATGCAAGAGCTTACGGAGAGTTGTCATCTGAAGCGATAACAACCAGTGATCTCCATCAGAGACGCCCACTATCCCTATTTTTGTTTTATTCCTTCTTAGATGCACTAATGGAATCGACCCTAATTCACTTTAGCGTCTCAGTACAGTCGTCGATTTAGAGTGTGAGGATGATATAGTCTTTGGTGACGACTCTGGTGAAATGCAGTCTTCTGAACAGTTTGAGCAGAAATCTTCGAATGTTTGGTGCACTATTCGCTGCTGTCAGATGTAAGATAATGCTGCAGGACTGGTGTGCACTGACTTCTAGTTTAAGGATGACTGAAATTGTTGGGCGTGTTAGCCACTTCAGTTATTCCCGGTCAACCTTGATGATCTGGCTACTGACAAAATCTCAGCGCAGACACAGAAGGTTGGTGTGGCATTTGTCAACTAACGTCATCCCTAGTGCTGGCATGATACCAAACGACGTACATACTGTGAAGCACTTTGCTTCCTCTTTACGGCTGTTGGAAGTGAAAGGTTTGAAAAGCCTGGCAGTCTCTGACCATAAGTGCCTGTCTCCTATCGGTCACGTTGGGTGGTATTATATCATTAGTAATAGTGAGGTTAGAAGTAATTTTAGGTAAGGAGCGGAACCAACCCACGATATTTTGAAGCTTCAGTGGTTAATGGACTTAACCCTGGGTGACTTCAGCGACTCAGGGATTGACTTGCTACCTGGGAATAATCTCGTTGACTTGGAATATGCAGACGATATAGTCCTTCTAGGCGAAGACGCTGACGAAATGCAGAGTCTTCTAAACACCTTGAGCCGCAATCTACGAATGTTTAGCATGCGATTCGCTCCCGCCAAATGTAAGATGATGTTACAGGACTGGACTACATCGACGCCTAGTTTACAAATAGGAAAGGAAATGGTAGAGCACGTTGACCGCTTCACTTATTTGGGAAGTACCCCAACGGGCTGATCTCTGACGAAATCTCAGCACGAATACAAGGAGCTCGTTTAGCATTTGTTAGTTTACGCCGACTCTGGCGTAGACGAGATGTTCGACTATCGACCAAAGGGCGGGTGTACTGCTCATCAGTCCGCTCCGTCCTCCTTTATAGTTGTGAGACCTGGCCACTCAGAGTGGGAGACATGAAAAGACTAGCTGTCTTTGATCATAGGTGCCTGCGTTCTATTTCCCGTGTAAAGTGGCATAATAAGGTGAGCAACATGGAGGTTAGGCGTAGAGTTCTAGGTAAACAGGGGAAATCAATCGACGAAGTCGTGAAGCTACAAAGACTAAGATGGTTAGGACATGTGTTACGTATGCCAAGCCATCGCCTCCCTCGACGAGCTATGTTAGCGGATATAGGGTCAGGCTGGAAAAAAGCTAGCGGCGGTCAAACAAAAACTTGG
This sequence comes from Trichobilharzia regenti, assembly GCA_944472135.2. NCBI lineage: Eukaryota > Metazoa > Platyhelminthes > Trematoda > Strigeidida > Schistosomatidae > Trichobilharzia > Trichobilharzia regenti. Next base: position 86,100,137 of record OX235270.1, on the reverse strand, counting down.
CATCAGTCGATGAAATCCACAACAGTTGGTCTAAGCCACGTAGAAAGGTGTAGACTTCCAGGCTGGGGTCCTCGGGACGGTAAAAATCTATGGTTGGAAACAATTGGTGACATGGCTCAAAACCGTTCTCAGTGGCGCAGATGCATCCACTCCCTGTGACTTATGATCTCCAATGAAACTGTTTTGTATTTCTTTATTACTCCTTTGTCTCACACCTCTGCTCACTGTTTCTATTATGCTTTTCTTGTACTTTCTTCTCTTGCTTCGCGTGCTACACGGAATGTGGCGACTTGAACTTCCGCACATTTGTGCAAAGTTCTATGTCGAAAACAGACAGACAGCAGTGGTTAAGATCGCTAGATTCTGTTAGATAATCGTAAGCATTGTGCACCTCGAATGGAATGTTAGCGATTATAGGAATACGTTATAAAATGGTTAGGTGATTATTATATCAAAACCTTGCGTCAATCCATTAAGTCTTTGACTGTTGATTTGAAGCAGTCATGAAAGTAGGTTTAATCGGCACGGCTGGGATCGCTTGGATGCAAAGAACTAATTGTTCGAGGATGTTGACAACACGCCAGAAAATCGTTCTGAATGGCGCAGATGCTCTCTGTAATTTAGATATGATAGAGAAGATTTGTAGCTCAGGTGGATGATTTTGATGTGGTTTTGTTCTCTGAGCTGGATGGTTAGTTTGCGAAGCTTTCATCACCTTACTGGGTGACATCTTCAGCGCATACTTCAATTTGAATTCTCTGTAATTTTCATTATACTCTATGCAATTATTCATCGTCTCGTATATTTCTGGCTACTCTAGTCTCTATGCACTGTCTTTTTTCTCCATCTTAATGTGTTTTTATCAAGTGTGATAACTTGAACTACACCACTTTTGTGAGAAATTCTTAGTTAGAAACAAACTACAGTTCACAAAGTAACAGGTGCATTTCCTGTATATTCACGCAACTGGCTAGAGATTTATTCTCTGTCAGACCATTATTTTTACTTCGTTTGCTTTTTTTCGATTGCTTTAGAACATGTCAAAATGAATTAATACAACTTATACGAAGTCATACATGATCTTATCTGTTTGTAGAAAACATCTGTATGAGAATGATACACACGGCATACCTGTTCCCCAAAAATACCAATATAACTACAGTGCATTGTAAAAGGGCAATAATTAATTGTGTGCATGCGCTTATACTATTTCGTCAGATTAGTGCTAAAAAGGCAGACATCCAATATCATCCTCATCATTAAGATGCTGAGTTTACACTAGTGAAGTACCGAAACTTTATACCACCGGAGATACTTGAAACGAAACCGGATATCTAAATGTTGTCAACTTTTAGTCGAAATCACTTAGTAATATAATGATTCGCGTATTTCAGTTTCAGATTGAAAAACTCGAGAAAAATGAATCACCAGAAGAAACTAATATTCAAGAACAACAATTGACAGACAGTAATCGTAAGCTAGACAAAACAGATACATCTATACACAATGAACCCGAATCATGGGAATCGCAAATCAAAAGCTTTTTAGGCAGATTCCTCACTTCAGTTGAAGAATTACAAATTCAGTATAACAGAGTTTACAGTGCTGAACAAACAACAAAATGTCTTAAACTTTCCTCATATCATTAAAATTTTATACTAATTGTAATATCATACAACTTCTGAAAAAATGGAGAAATTGAAGTGTCTGCACAGTAAAACTGGTTTAATTTGTCTAGGAGGTTGTACCACTGATGCATTGATTCAGAACTAAAAATGATCTGAAGTGTTTTTATCTAATTCTACATATTTCTAATCATGTAACTTTTCTTATCACTAAATGAACCGATAACTTGTTATTATGATAACCACTACTAATTACTATTACAAAGATTTATCAAAAAATCTTATCCATAATGAAGAAGACAGCAGTAAACGTATCTCAAAGACTTAGAAATGGTTGTAAGTTAGGAAAAGAAGAAGAAACGTACGTATCAAAAGGAAAACGAAAGAATCAAAAAGGCAGTGTAAAAAAATGCCGCTGCTAGACAACAAGGCAATTATGCTGAACAAATTCGCGCTGGACAGTTAAAGGAGTAATCTCTAACAAAAAGAAAGTCCAGGCTTGAATAATTGACAATCTTAAGAATAACCCACAGAAACGAAAAGGAATGAAATATATATGCAAAATAAAGGTAGCCAGCCTGTGTAAGTCAATATTCAGGGAATTTCGGTTTTAGCAAAAATTTATTTTTCACTACAGCAGGTTGATTAGAGACGCTCCTTGTCACGGTGTTTGATTTGGAATTTGGTTCCTCCTTACTTGTCGATGCACCAGCGAGTAAAGCTGATAAGTACGGACGATGAGAAGTTTTTGGAGTTATCACTGGATACGAAAAGAGAAAAACGGAAAAATAACCTGTAGAATATTCTCATTAATTCAAATCTTAGACAAATACTAGTGACAACAAAAATGAAGCATTTGAATGTAGTATATATTATCAGCTTGCACATGTTTGCATTTCGTAGAATAATAAAATTAGACAGTAATTCCACGATACTCTGTAACCGAGTTCCACTGTAAAGTAACACGGTCGGTAACGTTGAACAGTACGCAGCAAACTGAGTAGATGATATACACATTGGCTGCAATTTCAAAGGCATCTACCTTATTTTCTACAAACGATACATATTACGTTGAGGAATTTCTGCATGAAACTCACATTCGAGATAAGGACCACGCAGGTTACGAACTGCTGAATAATAATAGTAACAATGACGAAGCTACAAACTGAATCCAAAACAGCAATTACATTTAACAATTACAAAATTGATGTTCAGAATGTTAAAATCGTCCAGAAACAGTTCATCAGCTATCAGGAGGAGAAAATAATTCAGGTAACCAACCAGACATTAGATTTTAATTTACTTAATGGTTGTTGAAACGTTTTAAAAACGGATGATAGTCAAACGCATGTGTCCAAGGAATAAAATCCCTGAAATTACATTTTACCCATTGATCACTGCTCAGTAGCAGTAACATGCGTTATTTTTTGCATGTGTGAAGAGTAAAGTGTAACTCGCTCTATTTATCATCTAAATAAGTAACCCGTATATGTTTTGAACTGAGAAGTTTTAAAGAGGTAGGAGAATATCAGAAACTTTGCCACTCCACTGGGATGGCACAAATATATTCTGATTGAAAACTGCTTACCCAACAGGTAATGTATTTAATTCTGCCGAAACAAGTATCCACAGAACTGCTACCAAGATTACGAAGCTATATGTCCTCTCTCCGAAAATCTCAGTTTCACAAAAATTAAGTTCTATTTAAACCACAGTGATTTTATGCGCTGATTAGGCCGAAATGAATGAGAACTTACCTGTAATAATAAAAATACTTAAGAGATTGGAAATAATTTCTACAAAAACACCAACCAAAAGAATTGAAACCCATAGACTCTGGTGAATGGTCATCATACATTATGGTCTGGATCAGCCAGAAGCCTTCGTGCCCATAGGCAGGAATTCACTAATAAATATAACTCGAAAGTTACTATACAACTCAATGGTCTAAATCCCTTCCATATGAACTTTAGTGGTCAAAACTATGAAGAAAAACCCTGAATCACAATCCATGACTAAAATCAGTTACAGTGTCTCACAACATATGAAATCAACTGAATAAACTCATGCAGGATGCCCGAGATCATAATAACGTAGCAGCTTCGAAATAAAATATGAATTCAAATAAGCTACTGGTATAAACATATTTTTAAGGAATCTTCTTGACTTTCTGCATGATACTTTTGACGACAATTATATTTCCTAAACATTCTGGAGTGAGGATGAAAGCTATTGAAAGGTGTTTTCGCGCATAGTATAGCAAACGTCACAGCAGATACTCTAGCTGCATAAAAAGTTAGTAAAATAATTTTAAAATAGCCAAACATAACACCTGATATAATTACAGCATTCTTCTAGACCCGTACTACTAAATACTTCATTATAATAATAATTTGCTTCATTCCAGAAACAATACTAGTGGTACAGTGTGGAATTTTTAGCACATATCTACAGTAAATCAACTGCCTGAGGAAATTCAAGCCGCAATTGACCGCCTCCATTCTACCTATACAAGTATACTGAAACGAAAGCGTGGTGAGTTTGATTTGTGATAGGTTATATCTTCACCTTAGATCCTGACATCTAAAAGAAGTGCACCCTCACTGTAAATCAATTTCACTGAGTAGATATATTAAGTAGATTTGAAAACAGTTATTAAGGGCTGTATATACTTAACCACTGAAGTTCATGAAGATCCCCACAGATCAATTTAAAAGTTAATTTACTCTAATCATCAAAAAAGTAGTGACTCATAAATCAAAAACTTCGTAGCATTTTTGAATAAGGGGCAATACAAACCGCTAAAAGATCAAAGACATCACAGCTGACCACTACTTGCTGATTTAATGGTGAAAGCTGATATAAATTAAAACAAAATAGTAAGTCTCTTATTATATTAACGAGAAAAGAAAGTTATTCATACTTCAGACTATATACCTGATTGGTTGATTTCATCTGGTCATCCTTCAGTTAATAAGTTACTTTAATTTTATTTATCTTAAGAAAATTGACTTGCACTGCTTAGAATAACATAGTCACTGAAATGCACCAGTATCCAAAACACATTTAAATGATGATATTAAAATTCAAAATCACTCACAAACTTACGCATAAATGATTCCGCATCACCGGGAAATAGATACTGAACGGGCTGAACACGACCCAGAAATCGGATCAAGGACTGTTGAACTTTACGACGCTGTTCAGCTACTCGACGGCGTAATGAAGCTGGATCGGGAGCTATTGGTGCACGCCTAACTCGTGTGGTTACAAAGGTGTGTGGCTCAGGTAGTGAAGGAAGCTGTAGGTGTGCAGGAGCTGGAGGTGGTAAAGATGACAGTTGGTCTGAAGCACCTGAATTTGAAGTACATGTAGATCCCATTGCACCAAGACGAGGATTGCCCGACCAATTAAGACGTAAAGACAACGGTCGAGGAATAATTGTTGTTCCACCTGGACCCAGTACTGCAGAGCATGAAACACCTTTCTTTTGTGAACCCCCAATAGCAACAGCTAAGATCGGAAATTAACAACGTTTATGTAATTGGCAACAGAGTAGTCTTATTATATCGTCTCAACTTTCAACAAGCGTCTACCAACCATATTTTCCAAAATTGAGAACAGTTTACAACAAAATGTATAGATTTTACATTCCCAATTATTGAGGAGAGGCGTGTTAGGTGACAGAGTACTAGTAGTGGTGTCTCCCTTGAAAGGAAACGTCTTTTCACATAAATAGTCACCTTTTAATATGTGCAGAGCTTGGACACTGTGGTAGTATGTAATTTCATATTAATTGGATTATTATATGTATCACACAGTGAAAGAGTATTATTTACTGGATGACTTTTCGAACTCAATTTATTGTTCATAATCATATCATTTAGGTCAAAGTAGTAGAACAAGCCAGACTAGTGGAGCATAAAAGCCTAGCCATATCTGGATTAGTTGACCTGAATAAAATAAGAAATCTGGAGAATAACTTAGCTGTAGCATAACATGTAATTACAGACAACCATACAATAACATGGGATAAGATGACAGTTTTAAAATCTAATATATATATATATATATATATATATATATAAAACTAATATAGAAAATGGTCCATTGAAACTTGAAACGGTGAAAATGGAACAGCACTGTCGTTGCGTGGATGAAACTTTTGTGCTCTACAATAAATGTCCACGTAATGATTTGATTTTGAACCAATCTCATAGTGCTCACCTAGCAGTCCACTTCACCTACCAACGAGAATTCAATGACTCAACACATTTTTGATATCTCAATAACAAGAATAGGAGATGAATCTATTAAGAGAACCATATTTAGAAAACTAAAGACTGAAGCCCATTTATTAGCTTTACACCAATGAAACACAAGCGCAATTCGATCAAGTGCTGAGCACTTACAGCAAAGTCAATTTCTCCCAATCATCCAATAGAGAAGGAACTCCACGTCATCTGGGATATTCTAAGCGAAAACGAATTTCAAGAAAATTTTAATGAAGGTTAACATAAGTTGTAACAGTCGCAAACATGAATCAGAAACGATGGAGAAAAAGCCATACGCACGGAGATGCTATACCAACGTCAAATCAGGGAGACAAAGAAGGCTTTCTACTCAGGACACTAGTCCCTATTTTCCAGTAGGCATCCATTATCCACCCTAAAATTTAAAGATGTCTCGTCTAATCTTAGCTCCTCCTCATGCGTATACCCACTTAACTTTTTCTGGTTTCAGTAATATAGCAGGTTTGTCTACGGATTCCAGAAGATTTACCAGTTTCATACAGAAAAGATGAGACCAATCGCATAAAAAGTTCAATTATATCACAATGGGTCGATACAGGACATAGAATCGACGCTAACATAATCTTCATGATTATGTACTATATTCTGAGATCATTGTCACACACAGTTCCCCTACATCTTTTAAATACAACTAAAGCCATTGATATAAGAATAAAACTTGTGCACTGTGGTAGAGTGTAATTCCATTATGGGTAAATTTTGTTTTGATAAAGTCTGACAGTGTTATACAGTAATGTTTACTGATGACGTTTCGAGCACAATTTATTGCTCATAATCACATCAAGGTAATCACACGACTTCCTAAATTCATTTATATAGTCCCATTGTTTTTCTCTTGATTTTCACTTGATTTGATTGGTAATAGTATTTTCCATAGTGCCCTCAGTACATTTAACCCTACTCCGAAAATATGTAGATGACACTTTCACAGTGTTAAAAACAGAACACATCTCTAGCTTCTTGACACATATAAACTCACAAGTTGAGGGAATATTTTTCACATTTGAATCAGAAAATGAACAAGGAGAATTAGCTAAGTTAGATTGTAAGATAAAAGGAACAGAAGAAGGCAAACTACACACTAGTGTTTATAGAAAACCAACGCATTCTAATAGATGTTTAGACTTTAATTCGTCTCATCCTTTAACTGTTAAGGCAGGCTTAGTTAAATGTTTAACAAACCGAGCAGTGGCACTAAGTGGCACAAAAAAGATCTAAATGATGAATTAAAACAGATAGAAGAAGCGTTGGTGTTGAATAACTATCCTATAAAATTCATTAGGAAGATCATTAAAGGCCAAAAACAAAATAAAAATAATTGTGAAACTAGTAATAATAACATAAATAAGAAAGAATATAATTCATCCACAGTTATACCATATAAAGAGGGGACATCTGAGACACTACGTAGGATTCTGAATAAAATAGGAATTAGGGTGGCATTTAAACCTACAAACTCACTCAGGGACAAGCTCTGTAGGTTAAAGGACCCAGTTGACCCAATTAGACAAAATAATATTATTTACAAAATACCATGCAATGACTGTGAGGTCAACTACATAGGTCAAACTAGTAGGTCAGGGGTAGTCAGATTGTCAGAGCATAGGAATCTAGCTAAGGTAAGAATGATTGACCCCGAGAAGATAAGTAATTTAGAAAAAAGCTCAGCAATTGCAATGCATGAGCTAACACACAACCACACAATAGGGTGGGAGAGGGTTAAAATTCTAGGTAGGTGGAGAGAGAGGTTGATTACTGAATCCTTGTTCATCGAGTCTACACCCAACACATGCAATAGGAATGACTCGTCACTCATACCTGAAATATGGAAAATACTATTACCAATCAAATCAAGTGAAAATCAAGAGAAAAACAATGGGACTATATAAATGAATTTAGGAAGTCGTGTGATTACCTTGATGTGATTATGAGCAATAAATTGTGCTCGAAACGTCATCAGTAAACATTACTGTATAACACTGTCAGACTTTATCAAAACAAAATTTACCCATAATGGAATTACAACTAAAGCCGTTGTGATACGACGGACTAAACCGGGACTTTGTATTCGAAAAGAACATGTTCAGGTAGTGTTCCCTACAGTGGCCAAACTTAGATTAAAACTTCTCCTCTCCTCCAAGTGTGTCTTTTTCTCCTATTTCCTTTCTCTTGCTTTGATTATTATTTTTTGTTTCTTTTCGTCTTTGTCCAAACAATTTTAGTTAAACTGTTTTACAATTTATGCCCTTCATGCTAGCATTCCTTCAGTACCATTGAACTTTTCATTCATAATATTCTGATCTGTTATTAGTGGCATTATCTGTTTTCTGAATATATTTCTCCAGCTCTCTTATTTCATATATTGATTACTTCACGATGAACTAATCACCGAAGTCATACTATCTCCTCATTAATGCATACTGTTATAAGTATAAAACTTGGGTACTTTGGTAGAGCATAACTCCATTATGTGTAAGATTTTATTTTGATAAATCACACAGTGTTGTACAGTAGTATTAACTGATGACCACGTTTCGAGCACAAACTATTGCTCATAATCATATCAAGTCACTACTCACACAACTTTTTCCTTCATTTATATACATGTGTGGAATTGATGATTAGATATTTGAATAAAAAATCAATATGTGATAATGTACATTCCGAATTGTTAATATGAGTGTTAATGATCAATTTTAATCAAACGGGAAATAAGACGAGTGTTTTTATAGTCATAATAAGTTACTAGTTAGAATGCTGTGACGTGTTTGAATTGAAATAGAATATTAAGATTATTTATTATCCTTTTCTGATTTGACCGGCGGTAATAATATCTTTCATATTTCTGGTATTTGCATTGAATCATTTCGGTTACATGTGTTAGGTGTAGACTCGATGGACTGTACTGTACTGTTCTGTACTAGACACTTACTCACCAGATACATTTCACAACCTTCAACTGACTTGTTAATTTTCTTTTCCTACATCGTATGAATCCATTATGACTAATGACTGTCAGCATTTCACATTTCATGATATTTTGTGATTGCACTTGGCACCCCTATCGCACAAAGACTTTATTTTTTACCCCATAAGTAATCTCTTGTTTGACGTACATATGTGCTATCTGCGTAGGTGGCTATTATTTAAAGTAAAAACCAATTTTACTATGGAATTAAAGTCTCCTACAGTAATTTAATTCCTCTCCTACTTTAGCAACCTGTATCATGAAACTACATTTACAGAATGAGCGACCTAACCTCCATTACCTTACTTTTACAGGAATTTAACAGTAAGTAGAACATCCTCACAGATCATCTATATGTGAACAAACATTAAATCTGTCAATACTCAAAAGAAAAAACAATCAATAAACATACGTTCTTTACATCCTCTGTACATGCGTTTACGGGGGATTTCATTTAGGCCTGAAACATCAAACCCCAAATCTATTAATCCAAGTACGATATCGCTTAAAAGGATTGACGTTCTTCCCGTACTTTCAGCATTCATAAGTGAAGAAGCAGCTAAATCTTCAGTAACTGAAAAATGCCAATAAGTTATAAGAATAGAAAAATAAACAACAGTGTATGACAGCTTTCACTCCGCAACAAATGTATTTTGATAGTAGTATCCTTTAAAATTACAATCAATGGTTTATAATCACAAATCACTTAGTCTGGAGCAAACGAAACAAACTACGTTAATGCTGAATAAAGTGCTAAGCGTTCACTACGGGTGTAGCACTGATGATTTAAGAGGTAAGAACTACACTGATAAAACCAATATTGAGCATACTTTTAAAATATCTGTAGTATGGACACGAAATAGCTGTAAGCATAGAAGTGTGAGAGAGTTCACTTTTACATTAAAGATTCCTGTTTCTAAAACCTTTCTAGCAATTTTTAATTAACCACCGTACAGCCTATCAAAAGTTTATTAAGTGTTGGCTTATAGGGATTAGATTGGTTATGAATTGACATTAGTTAGAGAACCATTGGAAACCCTGAGAGTACTGGAGAGCTGTTTCATTCTAGTCCAGGACTCTTAAGCAGTACGCATCCATTATATATATATATATATATATATATATATATATATATATATATATATATATATATATATATATATATATATATATACTTTGGCGAAACTGCCTTAACTACGAAATAAAGATAAAATGGGAAAATGATGTGGATTGTTTCCAACTCCTCGCTATATAAATTCACCTGAGAGGTAAATGTTTTGAACGATGAATCGTTGATAAGTACAATGAAAGTTCACTTACATGAGAAGAAAAGATTTGAAAGCACCCTCAGTGCAGCATATTCAATGGCTGTATATCCAACCGACAAAGCAAGGTAGCCAATAGCACCTTCTACAACATCCAGAACACCTTGTGGGCATTCTCCGCCAGTCAACAGACGACTAGACATCCTTAAAAAAAATTAATTAAATGATTACAAATTAATATAGGTATAAAATATTGCATACATTAAGATGAAAAGCCAGACTTAACACGTATTTTTAATTTTAATATCGCCACACTCAAATTCATTTAATCAAGCTAACAAGAAATCATTGTACACTTCGAATTGCTATATCTCGTGACAGCACAGAAAGAGAAAGTGAATAGCATTTACATATACACAGAAAACAACTTAACAATCACAAATCCAAAATGTAGATAAGTATTACTAAGCAGACCTAGCTAAGATCCTTATGCAGTAATTTAGGAAGTCCTCCATTTTTTATTGTTGCTTAACAGGAGTACATCGATCACGTACTTTTCAGGCAATAATCGTTAATGAGTTAGAAAATATTTTGTTTGACTCAATTATTATTTTACTATATAGTCAAATTTCACAATTTACAATCAGCCAATTACTGTAGATGTGGAGAAGAAAAAGGTTGGCAGTAAACATGTTTCTAGGTTGCAAAATTTCAATAATTGTCTAAATACTAGTAAACTCATAATTCTGTTTTTTTGGAGGACTTAGCAACACGCTTCTTGCCGTTAACAGACAAAAAACACGAAGATTGTGCCAGTGCCATGAACGACTACGATTAATTTGTGTGATGATGTTCCCACCGAGGCTCGAATTTAATACCCATAGTTTTGGACGCTAAAGCGTTATCCACTAGACCACTTGGGCCAGGAGAGCCACCACTTGTGCAACGGATCATATTAATTATTTAACTCAATTTTAGATTTCCCCGTCGATTGATTGAACCGAAGTGCTTGGTCTCTGGTCGGCATGTCGGCTTCTTGTGCAGATGCTTCGACGATATCTGGGCATGAAACTGACGTAATCTGGCGTTTGAAACTATGGGCACTGGTTTTGATCCTCGGTGGGAAAATCACTCACTACGGAATGCAGGTACATCCAGATGACCAGTCCCAAGAAGGACGAAATGTCCATCCTGGATTTCACTGCTAGTCACCATCCACCGATTAAAAACTATTCAGACTTAAATGAAAAGAACATCAATCAAAAAGTACAAGAACATATAATAAAGGTATTTTGTATTTCCCAATGAATGAAAACCAAAACGATGTTTTTACTCATGTTTCATTATTTAATGCTGCTGATAGCTTTCTTAAAGTATTATTAAACCATAATTTACAAAATCTCAGCTTATATATGACAGCTTAATCATCGTTCTCTAGCATGGGGCCATTTTTGCGTTGTCAAATGATCCAATCAGTAAAGATAACGAAACCAGGTGTGGATTGTTGGATTTAATAAATGTGTAAAATTATGAAAGCAGCGTGTGTTTACATGATGAAATTACTTATCACATTCCTGTCAATTTTGTTATTCCATGGGGGAGGGAGGTGCTGTAAGCAGATCAAATTCTGTTTTAGTCCAACATTCTTATTCAGACAATTTGGATTCAACTTGACATAAAGTGCTTCTGACATCAAATGTTTTTTGTGATTTTTGAAATTTTCTTGGATTATCTCAATATTGTCAAAATCAATTTTGTCCTGATTTGATAGCATGTAGACCTATAACTGATGATTTTTCAAGCTTTACTAGTTCAACTGGATTTCTTGGTGATCGAACAGATGTTCATTTCTTCTGATTTTGATTTCTCAAGATGTTTGGCCGACGTATATCGCATTATATCCCAAACATTTTATTCTATGGACACAACTGGATAGAGAATATTTGGGGATTCGGTCTTTTATATGGACAAGGTTGCTTCGCAGTGTCTGATGTTTAGAAAACTCTGATGTCAAGCTTATTGAGTACTCTTCTGACATCGTCTGATGTCTCTACTGTATAGAGAATGACAACTGTTGAGGTCCATGTTTTCGGAATACGTTTTCAACCATAATTAATGTCAGTATTGATTTTATTGATGAAGTTCTTCGGGTAATTATTTTGCTTGAGAGTCTCAGTAGTGTTTGATATTTCTTCTTTTTCCTTCTCATCTGTTACCAAAGAGTGTGTTCGTCTAAGAAGACTTGAAACAACTGATACCTTTGCGCTGATGGGGTGTGATGATCCGACGTCCTGAATACAGATATACTCAAATGGCCGTTTACCCTCCTCTTAACTAGACAGTTTAGAAATGGGAGTCCGCCGACGTCTGATTCTGCTTCCGAAGTAAACTGGATTCTGGGAGATAAATTGTTTAGTTTCTCCAAGAATGAACTGTGTAGATCTCGTTTTGGTACTACATAAGTGTCATCTACATGTCTTAGCCATGTTTTAGGAGTGAGTATGCTTGAGTCTCCAGCTACTGGTTGTTAATATCTGCAAAACCCCAAATACGTTATCAATTTATATTCGGATTTTTTCGCCTGTATAATTCATAGTAATGTGTAAAATTTGCCTTTAACTAAACAGGCCCGACCCATTATGATCTGAAATTTGAATTTTTGATTTTGATTTCAGCTTGATTCCACACCGTATTTTTGGGTACAGAAATGGAATTTTCAGCATGGATATCGGTAGCCCAAATTTCGCAGGCTGAACATAGATATCAGGTGTGCGTCGGCAAGGGATCGAACTCCGGACCATGTGCATGGTCGGCGAGAGTCCTAACCACTGTACCACCGACGCACAGTCACATTGAACACTGTCAAAACATCTGACCAGCAGAATTGGACTTGAAAGAAATCCAAATCTGAGACTAAAGTGCCTTTTTCCACACGTCAAAGAAACAAACCCTGTGACATTCTCATGACTATTTATTAATTGTTTTCTATAACATGTGTATTTCATTGGTAAAAATCAGATTTTCCATGTGATTGGTTTCATTTTCCATTGCTGTATATTGGTGATTAAAGTTTAGTGTCGCAGATTTTATGTATATCTGAATATGAACAATAATAATAACCCTAAGACTCAAAGGACAATGTGCCACGGCAACAGTAAAGGATAGACACCAACTTCAGACAACCTTGAAACAGCCTGAATTTACAAAGAATTGTATCTGAGACGTAAATGTGATTCAAAATGGGTCCTACATATGTCTCTAATATGCTGCAAAAACTGGTCCCAGATTTTCGTAAAAGTGTTTACAGACATATCAAACTAATGTATTCACTATTTCTCCAGCTGTAGCAGATACTGGTTGCAGATACGCAATAAGGGAGAGCTTTGATTTCAAGAAAGTGCCTGAAAGAATCACCCATTAAGTACGACTTACAAACTTATAGAAACTTCCTCATACGAAGTGGTTGCATCTGAACGTATAACCATCAACAGCCCTGCAATACTTTTGCAGAGTCATTATCCGTCCACATGTGCATGTCTCGTTCCCCCCTACCAACACACTTTCCACAGCGAAGTCAAAAAACCAAGTCTAGGAGACATTTTCAACGAGGATTATGACTATAGTGAAACAACCACTCGTTAAATGTGAGGCTGAACCTCAATATGGCGCAGTGATATTTATGAAATAGGTGTAGATGGTACCACACGTGGTACTACAGTCACACCTAATTATATCAGCTGAGACATACACCTGTTTGTACCTCAGTTAAAATCGACAGCCAGTGACAGTGCAACGTAGCATTCAGAACTATGAAACTTACCTTCAAGAGCATTGCGGAAATTCTTTGTGGCCAAACACAGCGGGAGCCCCAAGGTCATCGTGTTCGCGCCAGAGGAACAGGTACAGTCTAAGTCTTCTGTTTGAATACTTCATGTTTTTAGGTAGCTATCTATTACTTCATTGTCAGCTTAAAAAATACACCTTAATTTCTCAGTAAGTAACTCAACCAGCCTTGAAAAAACAGAATTCCGAGGTTAGTTCCAATATCCAATGCTTACGTTAGTGCGTATGAACTGGTCATAAACTAGACTGCAGGTAATTAAACACTTCTACGTGAATTTTGGAGGAGATATCAGCGACTATCACGCAGCCATGTAGTCCTCCAGCCTAGTTACTGGGAAAGCGTAAAAGCAACGGCAATCCGGAAGGTAAAGTATGAAAAGATGTAAATTAAATGGGTGTTTCAAAAAGAGTGCAGGGCATCCATAGCACTGTATGCCATGGCCACTCAGAGGTAGTCGAAGACTAAGTACCTCAGAAGGATAACACGATTAACCAACTAGGAATTAAGTCTTCATTATGATTTTAATGAATTCTTCATAAATTGTATGATAAGCACCCTTACTTGTCTTTAAGTGAATTTCCCTTTAGAGGCTGAGAGTGTTGACGTTTACAGGAAATACAAAGTATACTAACGCAAGATCTAATACCCGCAACTCCTGTAGTATTCGTTCCGCGTAGACCAAAGGCAAAGCAAAGCACAAGAATCGATCGGCCAAGTTATGAAATATATTTTAAGGCCAAATCGGAGTGCGAAGATGATCGCTCAGTTGAAGCCATCAGACGCCGTCTGCAAACACTCAAATGGGTGACATTTGTCCCGTCATCATCGCGCTCTGCATCAACCATTGGTTCCTATTCGACTCCATCCTCACCTGCATCATCACATGAGAGCTGTGCTACTAGATCAGCATTCTATATACGTTAAAGGCCTCAAACCTGGTCTGCTTTAGAAGACGCTCGGTTGATTTCAACTGCCATATGTCTCGACTCCCCTTCACTCACGCCTAAACAGTTCTTCGCTCTTGTCGCTGAAACCATTGGCGACCGCACCACCGGTGTGGTTTGTTAGCGTCTATACGAGCTGAAATGGAGACGTACACTTAATCCATCTCTACCAACAGCAGTCCTCACTTCAACTACGTCTTATCGCCAAATTGAACCAAGTACCTCTCCCACTGATATGTTCACCGTCAACAAATCAATCTCTGCTCCTACAAGTCCATACAGGACAACTTCAACTCCAACTGTTATAATCTCATCGAGTATGCAGACTCAGCTGAAGGAACAGCGAGCCCTCCGATTTGCCGTCATTAATGATTACACCGTATTCGATGAATCCACCCAATCAATGCAAATACCGCAGTACCACTATGCAATAAGTACCGTCAACAGAACAATTTTATATTCTCCCACTGCTGTGTCAGTGATCCGACCACTTCTGGGTACTATTGATATCGACGAATCGGTTCCAACTTATACTATCAAACCCTTCTCGCCCAAGCGAACTTCATCGCCCATTCCAAACTTTGAACACGAAGCTTAACGACAAATTTTGCCAACTACTCGACTCACTCAAGATGGTTTAACTCCCCTAGTGAATATGACACTCCATAGAAGCCTCCGCATGGACAATATACATGCTAACCTCATGGCTGCCATAAACACACAACTGACAAATTCATCTCAGCGACTGAACACTGAATCCACTCGACAAATTATCCTGCAACTATATGCGAATGATAATACTCTTAAGGAGACACGTCAAATTCTGGATAAGTAGGGCCAACAGCTGTTCCCTACAAGATGGAAACCATCTGAGCAGCGATACGTCTCCGGTCTCCCATCAAACTTAAACGACAAGAAGAGGCGTCGCATTTTATATGCCCACATACAAACGCTGTGCGTCGGTGGCACAGTGGTTAGGACTCTCGCCGACCATGCACATGGTCCGGAGTTCGAGCCCGCACCGACGCACACCTGATATCTATGCTCGGCCTGCAAAATTTGGGCTACCGATATCCATGCTGAAAATTCCATACTTGTACCAAAAATACAGTGTGGAATCAAGCTGTAAATCAAAAAGAAATAAAAAATAAATTCGCCAAAAGATGCTGCGAACACGGTACTTGATGGCAGATGGAGAGACCCGTTTGCATGTCAGCCTTCCGCTATAGGAGGCTTCAATGAATTTCGGATAGAAACCTTCACGTGCCCAACCCTACCAGACACTAGACCGGTCCAGGAATACCTTCCAACTAATAACGACCTGATCGCCCCAGTTTAAACTGAAGAGATCAAATGGGCACTAAAAGAAATGGTCAAATCCGCGGCCGGTGTCGACTGCATAACTGCCAGGGACCTCTAGAAAATTAACCACACTAGTCTGGCTGGGTATCTAAACACTCTTTCGCTGACATCTTTTCTACCTTCACCACTGTCAGCTTCCGGGGTCACCTTCATTCCCAAGACATCACACCCCGATAACCCTATTGACTTCCAGCCTATCTCCATAATTTCTGTCGTCACGCGCTGTCTGCACGAGATTATCGCCAAGCGCTGGTCCAGATCATTCCCAATGAAAAAACTACAGTTTGCCTTCCTGCAACGTGATGGCTGCTTCGAAGCGACCAATCTTCTTCACACCATCTTGAGAGAAGCGCACTCTAACTATACAAGTTGTGCAATAGCTATTCTCGACATTTCGAAAGCTTTCGATAGCGTCCTACATCAAACAATTTTAAGGGTGGCTGAAAGTTTTGGTGCGCCATCAATGCTTAGAGAATATCTTACAAACTACTATTCCAACTCCTACAGTCTCTTCCACGAAGTGAAGTGTCATCCAGCACGGGGGGTCAAACAGGGTGACCCTCTGTCACCGCTTCTCTTCATCATGACTATGGATGAGATACTCAGTGTTCTTGAAGCCTGTGACCCCATCTACGTAGATAGCCATCCTTTACACTACATAGCATATGCTGATTATCTCATCATCCTAGCTCCAAACGCTGCAGATCTCCAAAACAAACTCAGCTGTATCACCGTCTTGCTGGAACTTGCAGGATTATTGATCAACGTCAACAAAAGCCGTACAATCTACATATTCGCTGACAGTCAGCGTAAAATCATGGCTCTTTCTCCAACTTTCTTCAATATCAACTGCCAGTCATTTCTAGCCATCTCGCCAACAGAGAAATTTACCTATCTGGGCGTTCCCTTCAATTACAAAGGCAGGTGCTGCTTCGATCATGTGGGCGTCCTCAGTGGATACTTAGACAATGTGAAACGCACCCCCTTCAAACCTCATTAACGAATCAGAATCCTGAAGAACAATCTGATTCCTCATCTACTCTACTCAATGACTCTCAGCATCACCCACAAGAATACCCTGATAACGATGGACAAACTTGTTCGTGCAGCTGTCCGCCAATGACTTCACCTCCCGAAGGACACCCCGACTGCATTTTTCCACGCGGATGTCAAAAAGGGAGGCCTGGGAATCATGAATATCTCAACAACGATTCCAAACCATAGGCACTGCTCAACAATAGAAATCTGCTCATACGGAGTATAGCGTCCTTTGCCTACTTCACGCCTTTTCTTAGGATCTGCAATCTTCCGATTCAAGCCCACAGGCAAATAGTAACATCTGCAGAAGAAGCGCATGAAAGCTGGGCACAACAGCTACACACATCAGAGGATGGTTATGGTTTGACGGAATCAACAACATGTCCCGAATCTCACAAGTGGCTTTGTCAGTCACGTCTCGTAAACCGTTAATGCCCAGCTCTTGCTACGCTCGGGCTCACGCTGTCGCTTGAAGTTTCTCAGAAACGCTTAGTAATAACGGACGAAAAAACCAAAACACCAATTGTTGACTTGAGGATTCTGTATTGTTACACCAACATATAAATCAAGTATGACTAAGGTCTGTGAACAAATATTACAATAATAAATCATAATATTACTTCTGACGATGTTTCACTCTTCTTTCTGAACAGCGACCGATGAGACGATGACTGTCGTATTGATGCCTCCGCGAAAATTGGGGAAGTTGATTTTGAGCAAACAACCATGAATTGATCGTTCAATCTTCAACTCCATTGACACTCCCCGGCAAAAAAGGGATCCAACCCTTTTTTCCATCACGACCAATACACGTTGACTTGGATGCCATTGCGAGAACCTGGGTCACACGGACAGAGCTGAAATGGAAAACAAACAGAAAAGCCAACACACCACAAGCATACCCACAGCACAATCTCACACATCGCTGACGACCTGCGCCTTCCAGTTAAAGGCATCCTCTTGCAACACAATCGCCACTTGCTAGAATGACTCTTGCAGAATGCAACGTGACCATGGCAGCACCTCACGATACTCTACGCACATCCTCTTATCTACTCACTACCAATTACCACTGCAATCGCTTGTCACTCATTCTGCCTCAGTTCTAGTAACGGTGACGTATGCGAGCCTCAGTCGTTTACACTCTTTCTCCCCGGCGTGTGGGACCACAGCTAACAATTATCTCCGTGTGCATTTCATTCTCAGCAATAGCCTCCCCGGCGTATACGACCCATCTGCTGTCTTTAACATCAATCAATTCATTCACGGATGTAGAAGACTGGACACAACTTCAGAAGTAATCACGACGAAAATTTTAACAAAATTATGCAATAAAAACAAGGTACGAAAACAACGAGTAAACACAATGAATCCAAAAACACCAATTGATATGACACACCACACATATATACAAACAGTACACACAAACTCGCAGATCATGTCTTGATGGAATTCCTTTGAAGAATCGCAGGACTTACACCAGTACGCCTACAACCCTTCTCAGGTTGACGATTGTAAGTTGTGGAATGTCCGGACACAAACAAGATTAACCAACAATTACAATAATTGGAACTCACACAATTATTTAACACAAACATATGTACAATCAACACATCAAATGTTGTGGATTCTGGCATGACAAACTACCCTTGAAGAACTGTAGGACTTACAGCAGTACGCCTACATTCCTTCTCAGGTTGATGATCCAAGTGGAAGTCGTCCGGACACAAACAGAATTACCAACAGCTAGATGACAGATGATATCAATTCAGTATATACAATATGAACATATGTACAAAATCACACACCAAGCACATTGGACTGCTCATTGATGCGCTACCCTTTGAAGAATTGTAGGACTTACAGCAGTACGCCTACAACCCTTCTCAGGTTGACGCTCTAGGTTGGAAAATCATCTAGTGTTTCATCCTCCGACTCTCTACTCTCAGCACCTTCCAGTAGACACAGTTTTCTGATATCTCGCACCAACATGCCACAACTTGTTCTCACCTCAACCGTCCTCACCAATCCATCACCACTACAGATCAGCCTTACTACCACTCCCAAAGGCCACCTACCTGTGGCACATTTATCTGCTACTAATACTATGTCACCAACCTTTAAGTTTCGGCACAACTTTTTCCACTTGTCCCTGGTTTGCAGTGTTAGAACATACTCCTTTAACCATCTTTTCCAAAATATATCTTTCATGTGCCTGGCTTGTTTCCATCTTTTAATCGTAGGTATTCCTTCCCCGCTTGCGTCCTCTATGCCAGGGTTGCCTCTCAATAACAATAATTTATTTGGGGTTAACACATCAAAATCCTTGACGTCGTCCCTCACAGGTGATAACGGCCGGTCATTTAATATTCGTTCAGCTTCACAAAAAAATGTCTCCAGCGTTTCGTCATTCAAACTCTGGTTTTTAATTATGGAGCTTAAAATACGCTTGATAATTCCTATAAGTCTTTCCCATAGCCCACCTCTATGGCTGGCATGTGGTGGATTGAAGTGCCACTCGATGTTCCTTTTCAGTAACTCTTCCTGAACTCTCGTTTGGGACCTTCGAAGTACTCTTTAAGCTCGGCGTGACAGCCAACAAAATTAGTCCCTCTGTCGCTGAACATCATCTTCGGTACACCCCGGCGATTTATAAATCTATGTAATGCTAGCACGAATGAATCAGTAGTTAGCGTATGAACCATCTCAATATGCACAGCTCTCATTTTCAAACAGGTGAATAAACAGCCATATCTTTTACATAGGGTTCTGCCTCTCTTCACTACAAAAGGTCCGAACAAATCCACCCCAACGTACTCAAATGGATAATTCCCTTCAGAAGCTTGCCACGCTGGGAGTGGTGCCATCATCTGCTGTACTGGACGAGCATTTCGGAGTTTACATTCCATGCACTTATCAATTATTTTACGGACAGCAGTACCTCCCTTCACTATCCAGAACTTACATCGAATACTTGATAGTACTTGCGAAGTACCCAAATGACCTTCAAGAACATGGTAGTGTCTTATAATGAGATCAGTGACTGGATGGTAGCAAGGTAATAAAGCCGGATGACGGGTCTCATATGACGATTCTAACATTTGTAGACGTCCACCAACTCTAGCGATCCCTTCGGAAACTATCGGAGATAATCTATCTAACCGCACCTTGAAATCTGCGAAATCGGGACTATCCTCCTTGGCAATCTCACCCCACGCTTCCCACTGAGCAGCCCTCAAAATCGCTAACTCTGCATTTCTAATATCTTCGACTCTCAAAGGCCCCACATTCATATTTTCGTATCCCGCAAGATGCATGACCTTTAAATACGTAACATATCGTGTCAACCACGCAACAGCTTTCAGTAGTTTGTACCAAGAAGAATAATATTTAAAAAGTGGATGTAAACCTGAATGTCTTTCTTGAGTAGATGTTAAACTGACACTTGTCTTCAACTCCAAGGCACACTCGTTTATCGGTGGTTCATCTTCTCTACGAGGCCACATACTATCAGCCCTTAGCAAGAACTCTGGACCTTTCCACCACTTATTTTTAACCACATTCATATCAATAACTCCTCGCGAGGCTAGATCAGCTGGATTTTTTCCAGACGGTACGTACCTCCACTGCTCAACAGTTGTTAGTTCACGAATTTGAGATACTCTGTTAGCTACAAAACATGCATATCTTGCTGACTCGTTGCGTATATAATATATCACAGACATCGAATCAGTCCAAAACGTTACGGGATGCTTGGGGTAATCCAACTCTTTACACACCGTTGTGAATAACTGCGCAGCTAGTAAGGCTGCATTAAGTTCTAATCTCGGAATCGAAACCGTCTTTAGAGGTGCAACTCTAGATTTACCCATCACCAGGCTAACATCTATATCATTCCTTAAGGTGGTTCTGATGTATACGGCTGCACCAAATCCAACCTCAGAGGCATCAGAAAAAACATGGAAGTCAATTATATCATGATTTCTCGACGGCTTAAGTGGACGTGAGACGGAATGTAGATTCAGCATTCTTAAACTGTTAACCCACCCCTTCCACTCTTCTCTCTGCCTCTCACTTAATGGTTCATCCCACTGTAACCCTTTCCTGCATGTCTCTTGAAATAACCTCCTAGCCGGAAGTAGATAAGGTGCTACTAATCCAAGTGGGTCAAACACGGACGACAACACAGAGAGCACACCTCTCCGAGTAACTGGCTTATCAATATCACCAACACTAAATCCAAAGGTATCAGAGTTCACATCCCATCGCATACCTAATGTGCGTTCAACTGGTAGAGTATCAACAGGCAAATCTCGTACGGTAGGTGCTCTGTCTTCTGGATCTATATGCTTCAAAACGTCTAGGCTGTTCGAGACCCACTTAGTTAGACGAAAGCCGGCCTTAGCTAACACTTCAGTGATGCTTGTTGCAAATCTAACTGCAGACTTATCATCATCGAAGGAGGCTAAACAATCATCCACGTAGAAGCAACAATCTATGACGTCCAGCAAATCATTAGAACCAAATGTGGACACTGCCTTTCGTAGAGCAAAATTAGCACAAAACGGGGAGGACGTGGCACCAAATGGATGCACTGTCATCCTATATTCTGACACCTTACCACAAGGACCGTCATCAAACCACAAAAACCTCAAGTGATCTCTGTCACTCTCTGGCACCTTCACCTGTAGGAACATTTCCTCAATATCCGCCGCGACAGCAACTGTAAACTTTCTGAATCTCAATAGCAGTCCCACTAATGAGCTCACGCAATCTGGGCCACTATACAGATTATCATTTAAAGAGACTCCTTCATGTTTCGCAGAACAATCAAACACCACACGGAGTTTACCTGGCTTCCTCGGGTTAAAGACGGGATGATGGGGCAAATACCACTTCCCTGGCTCACTCTGATCAACTAGTCTTTCAACGTAACCCTTCATTATATGTTTATCGACGACTTCCTTATATTTGGACCAGAGTTCTGCATCTGACAGAAATTTCTTCTGTAAACCCATTAGTCTCTTAAGAGCAACTTTCCTATTACAAACCAACTGTCTATCTTTGAATCTCCATGGTAGGCCAACGCTGAAACGCCCGTTTTCGTATTTACAAGAGTCCTCGGCTATTTTAACTGCTTTTAAGTCTTCTACAGAACGACCCTTCCCTGGGACACCGCAGTCACAAAACTCCTTGTCATACATATTTTTAATCATAGTTTCTAGTTTGTCCCCATCGTTTGTAACTAATGATGATATGTGGACTATGGGTATAGGTCCTCTCACTGTCCATCCCAGTGGTGTTTTCGTCGCAAACAGATCATCTCTACCTCCAAATCTCTCTTCTAATACCTTGTGAGCTTCTGGCACACTACATCCAATGAGTACTCTCACTCTTCCATCTTGCAGTGTTGGAAGAGGTATGTCACACAGGTATGGCTTACCGACAACCGTTTCACGACTAGGTACTATAGCTTCGCCAAGTTTCATACTGGAGGTAGTGTAAGCAGTATCCACTTCCACGGTCTCCCCAGTAGCCAAGGATTCTAACTGAAATGACACTCGCTCACATACTACTGTTTTCGCAGAATTGAAAGTATTTACAACCAAGGGTTGCTTTGGGCCTTTAATACCCAAGCAACCAGCCAGTTCAGCATCTATCAATGTAACGTCTGAACCATTATCCAACAATGCATAAGTCTCTACTGAAGATTTCGGTCCTTTCACCTTAACTGGTAATACCCCTAAGAAAACTTGTGGGATGTCAAGGGGTCTAGAGATACTATTACAATTAACCGAATTCCCAGGTTCGTTCACTGTTCTCAGAAGTGGGTGCATATCCGTTAAACCACTACTTCCTTTATTTGTCGCCTTACAATTCCACTTTGTATGCCCAATCTTTAAACAACTGAAACACAGCCGCTTCTGCTTTGCCATTTTTAACCTTTCTACGGGTGACATAGCGATAAAGCGATTACAATCACTCAATTGATGCATGTTATGGCAAACAATACACTCATCCTTTCTCGTTGTGTCTTGAGACTTCACCACAAATGCCTTCCTTATATTCACTGGTTCCTTAGGTTCTACCTTAGAATGCAAAATGCTGGCGAATTTGCCCATCGCCTGGTTGACACTGTCCTTCACCAGTCTAAGAATATCATCAAACCTTGGCTCGATACCCTCCTCCTCTATACGAGAGCTTATTTTTACCCACTTCCTTTGCAGCCGAGTAGGTAGGCGTCTCGCAATTACCTCTAGGACTGAGCTCGAGTTGAGGTCACTCATGCAATTCATAGAAATCAAGGTATTCTTATAAGTCATAAGATTATCTAAAAACTCAGTAAGTGCCTTGGAGTCATCTTGAAGTTGACTGCCATTACCTTTGACAGCTTCGTATACGTTCCTTACAATCATCGAAGGTCTTCCAAACCTTTGACGTAATATGCTCATAGCCTCAGCGTATCCCTCATTAGGGGGCATGAGCTTACAGCACTGTATAGCTCTTGAAGCATCTCCAGTGCAATACCTCATCAAATACATCAATTTCAATTCATCACTTAATAAAAAACTACTCAGCATGATCTCAAACTCCTTTACAAATTGTAAATAATCAGCCGGGTTTCCATCAAAACACCGTGGTTCAAATTTAGGGAGTTTGATGTTCCTATTATCCCTGAACGGCGAAACAGTAACATCAACCATGTCATGCTTAACATCAGACACATCGTTACAATTAACAGACAAGTCACCATGACTTACTTTCCTGTTTGCATCCAAGACACTCTGTCCCTTCTTTGACCCAGGCATTGTTGAACTTGACCCAATTCCAAAAAGGTTCCAGATATTGCTTGTTCAAAGAGGACTTGACCGGCACCAGGAAAAATGAACGGCGACTATCCAAACTTTCACCAACTGTTTGAATCCAACAGAATCTGTTTCTATCGTCAGAAACTGTCAGTCACGTCTCGTAAACCGTTAATGCCCAGCTCTTGCTACGCTCGGGCTCACGCTGTCCCTTGAAGTTTCTCAGAAACGCTTAGTAATAACGGACGAAAAAACCAAAACACCAATTGTTGACTTGAGGATTCTTTATTGTTACACCAACATATAAATCAAGTATGACTAAGGTCTGTGAACAAATATTACAATAATAAATCATAATATTACTTCTGACGATGTTTCACTCTTCTTTCTGAACAGCGACCGATGAGACGATGACTGTCGTATTGATGCCTCCGCGAAAATTGGGGAAGTTGATTTTGAGCAAACAACCAAGAATTGATCGTTCAATCTTCAACTCCGTTGACAGGCTTCTCAATCCTGAAATGGTTTTGCCCAAACTCTATGCACGGGCCGTTCAACTGCGTGGAGATTTTTTGGGCACAAAAACGAGAAATGCGTGGGGACGTCCTAGAGTCGACATCAATTCCAGAGGCGGGTGTGGTCAACCAGAAAATCTTCAACACATTTTTCAGCATTGTGCTCTTACTCACGAGGTCAGATGCAAAAGACACAACGATGTCCTCAAACTGATCGCCAACAAACTCCGCAAATCCAATACCAGATTTTACATCGAGCCCCGTGTTCCAAAGCCCACGTCTTTCTGTCAACCAGATATGATTATCCTGTTAGACGGTGTGGCATACAGTCTGCGGCGATGCCTTCATTTACATCAGTCATGCATCTAAGATGTCAAAATACGGAGCTCCAACGATGGCTGCCGCATAAAAACGATTCCTGTCTACAATGGGACATACAGTTCAAAGAATCATGCAAATTCCTGTTGTAATCTCTTATCGAGGGATGATCAGTCAACTCTCTGCAAAATACCTTCGCAGACTCTTTTTCACCTCCTTCGACATTTCACGCCTCTGCATCTCAACCATTCAAGGCTCTTTGAAAATCTATGATATTTACATGCGTGGAACGTATGGAGTCAGACATAGAAAAGGAATGAACCAGTGATATTGTAAATTTATTGCCATAGAGGAATAAATTTTTTTCTAACGTTCACTCTACCACCATTTGGCATAATTCACACACGAGACACATTGTGACACCATAAACATATATATACTCATTGAACCGATAATACTGTTATTAACCTCCTAAAATGCCTGATAACTTTGTTTGTTCCATATATTCTAATTGTTCTGTACTACATACACGCATAGAGCATATGGTCCCTATCAGCGTATGGCATAAACAATCAATCTCAATTACACATATGTGTACAAACACTTCTAACTGACGGTGCTGCAGAAAAAGTACACATCATTGGGTTCAACATGGGCTGCTGTGCTAATTTTTCTACACTTATTTTTTATTATTTTTTGGATAGTTTAATTGACCAATTTACGTTTATATGTTTATTTATCTTTACGAAGGTCACTTATCTTATTTAGGAATCATTATTTTGTACTTATTTTTCTATTGATTTTTTGTATTATTGCATTTTATTTTTGTGTGTATGTGCTCAACTTGAATGTTGTAAAAACTGTCCATCCGCGGGCTCGAATGGACAGTTTTTATTTAATATTCGAAAATAAATATGTTAAGCTAGGCATCGTGCACGAACGAACGAACGTAACACGACAGTGTTCCGAATGGCGTGGATAGTTGACCATAAGCCTTCAGCTAAACTGGTCGACTTAAACAGTGAAGGTCAGCAGCCAATGTTCAGTGACGAATGCTGTGGCCAATAATTCTAAAGAATTACCTACTGATATAGCCCACTGCCTCTCTAGTGAAACTATAAGTGCCCTAAGACGAATCCACCCGGAAGTAAAAACCCAATGGTGTTCCCATCGGGAAAACTCTCCCGACCAGCTTGGTGTATCGCCTACTGGTCATCTAATTATACCAATACGGTGTCTGCGCGTAGCCTCTCATATGTTTGTCCTTTTGGATCTCGTGCCTCGTTTGCTTCTTATCCAGTGCAAGTCACATCTGGAAAAGAAAACAAGAATGCTGAGAACCTAGTTGTGTGAAATGTACCAAAAATTATGTTTCGATGGTGGTATATCTCTACCATACAGAAAAATAATACGAAAAATAGAACATCAAAAAACAGTTGTTTTAATGGATGTAACACGTATGGTCATCAAAACACATTCTTACCTATTTTATGGGATGTGATAAAAAATAGATGTGCATGAGAAGAATCGTACTACGAGCGTGATAAAGTGGGTGGGTTGCACGATTTTCCCATGTGAGATAAGCGTGGAGATGTTCTGCGAATAATACGTTCGTGCAGGACGCGTTTTCTTTGAGGTCTGGATAGAAGGTTCAGCTGCCTGTGTCGTGCTAGTGGTCTCTTCGAGAACCAACAGATATTCAGTCACCTGTATTGTATTCGGGATACTTAGTGCGACGATCATGGGTCGCCCCTTAAGTTAGCCAGTTTCATAACTGCGCCGATTGCAGTGCCTGGTTCATCAACTGCGATAATTAACGGTGTCGCTGGATTCTGATATATAAAAAGGGTGGCATCCACGATAGCTTTTTTAACCTGAGTGAAAGCATTTTGAGTAGACGCGTCAAGTTTGATAGACTTATTATTTCCTCGAAGAAGGTCTGTTAGTGGCTGATTCAGGGAGGCACTGTTGGGAGTGAAGAGTTGTTAACAACTTACCATGTCGTTAAAAGTGCGAGGATTTCTCACCATCCGTGGCTCCGACAAGTTCAGAATCACCTCATCATTACTACCCAGTGGGCGGATATCCTTACAGTCAATGGTGTGGCTCAGAAAGCCGATTGAGTCAACGCCTATTGACACTTTTGAATATTAATGGTAACACCACGTCAGCGTAACCTTTCGAATGCCAATTCCAAGTGTCAAATGTGAATTTTCTTGTCTGAACTAGCAAGGAGGCGGTCATCTAAGGATGCGTATACAAAGCTGAGACCACGGAATAGTTCGTCAATGAGGCGTTGGAATGTTTGTGCTGAGTTCCGGAGACTGAATGGCATACGCGGAAACCCAAAAAGTCCGAAAGGAGTTATGATGGATATTTTGGAACATCTTCCAGCGTCAATGAGAGTTCGTTATACACTTTAACCAAGTCTGCTTTCGAGAAAATGGTTGTACCAGATAATGTCGCCGTCAGGCTGTGTATGTGAGGCAATGGATAGCAATCAGGGATTGTTTTGGCGTTAACTCGCTGGCAATCACCTATGAGTCGCCAATCGTTGCTATCCTTTTTCGGTACCATGTGTAGTGGGAATGTCAATGGGCTATCCGATGGCCGAATGATGCCAAGGGTGAGCATATAGTCGAACTCATTTCTGGCGAGTCGTAGTTTGTCAGAAGCAAGTCATCATGCTTCAGATGTCACGGGTTGTCCTGTGGTCATGATGTTATGCATAACATTGCTGGTTATGCACAGTAGATCTTTAGACGGGCAATTAAGTTCCGCATACTTGTCAACAATCGGCTGAAAACTTAGATCGAAAATCGCATTCTTCTTCCTAACGAGTGACAAACTATGACTTACGTACGTGATGTCTTGAGTGGACAGTATACTAGTGTCGCCTATCACTCGTTTTCATCGGAAATCTACGAGTAAATCATGGTGGTTAAGTAGGTCTGTGCCAATGATGGAAGGAAAATCCACTGGATAGGCCTGCGTAAACCTACGTTCAGATAGACGCATTTCCTAACAAAGGTTGCAGCTGGTTTTCCATTTGCATCCTGTAAGCTGAAGATAGGTTCCTTCAATCGATCTGCTGCTGTAGGAGGAAGGACGCTGACTTCGGCGCCTGTGTCGACTAAGTACTGAGTCTGGCTGACAACACAACGGACGTGCAGTATATGGCTAATTCCACTTGCGACAGTTGCCGCCAACGCCTGCCGGCGGGACAGTTTTCCGTAATATTGGAGCCATTGCAAGCATTAGAAGGTTTTCGACAACATTTCGCTTCTTGGACATGGGTATTGGATATCAACACTAGTCTGGGTTTGGATTTTGACCTACCAAGTGAGTCTCGTCATCGAGGGGTATTTAGCAGAGGTATCCAGTGAAGCTTTTCTTGGATCAAAGTTTGTTTTATATCCTTCAGAAATGAAGACCATTTGCAATACTGTATGTAATTTCGCAAAAGTTATGAAAATTATCAGTCAGATACTCCGGGCAACCCAAGCAGAGTGTTGTGTGGTATAGTTTGTCGTGCAGTTAATGGGATGTAATTCCCACTGATGTCCATACAGCCACTGTTTTAATTACACGCATACCTTTCGTTTGAAAACATTTGCAAGTTGCTGGATACTATGATAACCATAACACAAGGTCTATTTGGTATTTGACGGCAGACCTCATTTGTCAAGCTGCCTGTTTAGCCTGATCGAAATGACAGGAGGTTTGTAAAGAAAGTAGGAACTCTCTTCGAGACTAGAAGAAAACACCGCCTGTGGCATAAACTTGTTCACCAATCGACCGTTCAAACCGAAAAGATATCAGGGATAAAGATGGGCATATGGATAAGGATGAATTACAGGGCTCACATTTTCCTGAAATTAGTCCCACACAGCTGCATGTCATTAAATTTTCGGCGATTACATTGTTGTTGTGAAGAACTCACGGATGTGCAACATAGTTGTCTATGATAGCAACTAACCACTCGACTTACCAATCCCTGTTTGATCGACAACAAGACCGGTTCCCATCCTTGGTACCACCTTTCTTCTATTGTAAGAGATTGAGGAAGTTTTTGCACTCATTCAAATATCAGCCACTTCGATTTCTTATCTGTGCTGACTGGATCAGATGTCGGATTATTGGGTTTCAAGTAACAAGAGCCCGACCTCTACCTTGTGGTGTGGTTGTCTCTTTACTTCGTACCTATAATCGTTAATAGATACATCCTAGAACGGCCGTGAGGGTTATGTCATCCCTTCTCCAGCTGAGGTGGCCACCAGGTTGAGTGATTTGGGCCAGAGAATCTGCGGGTAGCGTGTCCTGAATTCACATCTAGCAGGATGGATTGTTACACAACAATTACAAGCGTTAGTTTTAGTTGAAGCAAACCACGGACAAGGTGGATGTTGTTCAAGTAGCGTTACGAAGTGGTTTCCAAGTCTATAATTTTATGAAATACAAGTACATGGGGTTAAACCATATATATAATATATATATATATATATATATATATATATATATATATATAACCATATATATATATACACATCAAATGTTGTGGATTCCGGCATGAAAAACTACCCTTGAAGAACTGTGGGACTTGCAGCAGTACGCCTACATTCCTTCTCAGGTTGATGATCCAAGTGGAAGTCGTCCGGACACAAACAGAATTACCAACAGCTAGATGACAGATGATATCAATTCAGTATATACAATATGAACATATGTACAAAATCACACACCGAGCACATTGGACTGCTCATTGATGCGCTACCCTTTGAAGAATTGTAGGACTTACAGCAGTACGCCTACAACCCTTCTCAGGTTGACGCCCTAGGTTGGAAAATCATCTAGTGCTTCATCCTCCGACTCTCTACTCTCAGCACCTTCCAGTAGACACAGTTTTCTGATATCTCGCACCAACATGCCATAACCGTCTCATAAAGTGATAGAGGTCAACTCATCAAAAAAGTGATGTTTGAATTTGAGTTTAAAAATGAACACCGCTGGCTTTTTGCAGCCTACAATTCAAACTTTCTAAAATAGCGAGGTTTTATTTTACCTTCTCATAACTAAGCCTCTTCTACGGTGAGAAATACTGCACTCTAATTAAGAAAGGACTCTCCTATAATGGTTGCTGTTTTTTATACTAATCAGCTTTAAAAGGCATTCTTCTCATTAACATCTGCGTTATGTTCCATCATAATATTTGACCAAGAGTTAAGGAGTTAGCGTTTCATAATAATAATCTCGAACCCTTAGGTTCAGCATGTTGCGTCGGTGGCACAGCGGTTAGGACGCTCGCCAACCGTGCACATGATCAGTAGATATGGTGGTGGTCACTAAGGTGACTCACCCCATTCTGCAGGAACAGCAATATACAATTTGAAGGCTCGAGATATTTCTGATTTTTATGAGGGCATAGATCTTTATCTTGAAAAAACATAATAATGAACGCCTTGACAGATCATGCTTCTACCTTTAAATGTATACCATTCACTCAGTTTATCGTTGAGATACGACCACGCGGGATCTGCACAGATATATGGGGAATCTTATAAATTAACTTTCTATCCATTTTTTTTGATAGCGTTATTAGAAGACGGAGACTGTCTGAAAAATGTGATGTATTAGCGCTATACATTTCGAACAATCTGATCACACATTTACTTGTCAAGTCAATATATATAGAAAGGTTAAATTAAACAAAGTGAGAGAAAACGGAATTAAGGATAATTAACACAAACGTCTGGTAATCCAATCAAATAAGGATTACCAAGGTAGGTTAAGAGTAATGACAAACTGTTTTTGAATACACAAGGGGGGCTTAAGTCTATGAATAGCTATAGCCTCAGCGTATTTCAATAAACGCCCTTGACCGTTTTTATAGATGACCTTAAAGGCTGAGTTAACATCAATCTTATGGTTCATCTCGATTAGATGTTTAGCTATAGACGAATTTGGTAGTCTGCCACCTGCATCTATTAGCTTGTCACAATTCATCTGTTTTTCTAACCATTTTGGGATATGCTCTCCCACCCTCACGTGCAAAGCGCGATTACTCCTCCCTATGTATGTATGTCCACACACACACGAAAATTGGTAAATTGTATGGGATGTGATATAATCACTTGTGCACTTTTGGGGTTTACAGTGAAGCATATTTTTGGCTTTTTCCACAATTACAAGCTGGGCAGCATAGTAGGTCCTACGGATGATTGAATTCAACCTTTGTCTCACAATCCTACTGTTTATTTCCCCGTTATATGGTAATTTGATAAAAACCTTTTTCTTAGGGACGGTATGGATTGTAGGTTTAGGGGCTAGTTGACTTCTACACCTGTTTAAAAATTTCAAAGGATATCCGTTTTCAACAAGAGTATCCATTAATATTTCGTTTTCTCTGTCCATAACATCAGCCGTGCAAATACGCTGAATCCTCTTGAATAGGCACTTCACCAAGCCCCTCTTATACTGTAATGGACAGAAGCTGTGAAAATTAAGGTATTGCCCTGTCCAAGTGGGCTTTCTGTAGATAGACCGTCTTATTGAGCCATCATCTCTTCGACTCAGAAGTATGTCTAAAAATGCTAGCTGGTTGTGACTTTCTTCCTCACATGTAAGACTAATATGATTTTGTACAGAGCTAAGTCTGTCTAATAGGCGACTCGCATCTTCATGATCGTCACATATCAAAATGATATCATCTACATATCTCCTATAAAAGGGCAATTTTGAAATTAAATTAAGGGATAAGTTTTCAACATAAGACATATACACGTCCGCTAACAAAGGTCCTAATGGACTCCCCATAGCAACGCCATCCACTTGTCGAAAATGTTCGCCTTCAAACGTGAAATGGACGTTGTCAGTACATAATAATAATAAATCTTTCAAATAAGTTAAAGGGAAAGGGAATGAAAAACAACTAGAAGAAATATATTCACAAAGAATATCAACAGTCTTAATCAATGGTACATTAGTAAACAAAGAATTAACATCAAATGAATACATTTTCCTATCTTTTATGTTCATATCTACAAGACAGTCAACAAGTTCAAATGTATCTTTCAAAGTAAACTTACATAATTCATTCCGTACTGGGCTTAAAATATCAGCTAACCATTTTGCTAGTTTATGTGTAGGAGAGTTACACATTGAAAGAATTGGACGTAATGGATTGTCAACCTTATGAATTTTAGGTAGTCCATAGAGGTTTGGAAAATCAGATCCCATGGGTTTCAAGGAGTTAAACTCCTGTTTGTCGATAACGTTCATGCCGCGAAGTTTTACTAAATGAGAATTTACTTCAACCCATTTTAAAGCCCTAAAGGAATTACGTAACAGATCCGATATAGTTATTCTGAAACCTGACAAAGGATCTGGTGTAGTTGTAATGAACAGAAATGATTATAAAACAAAAATGTTATCCATTCTTAATGACGAAAATAAATTTATGGCCGATGTTCCTTCGGATGATATAAGAAAATTGGAAGGAAAAGTAAATTCTCATTTAGTAAAACTTCGCGGCATGAACGTTATCGATAAACAGGAGTTTAACTCCTTGAAACCCATGGGATCTGATTTTCCAAACCTCTATGGACTACCTAAAATTCATAAGGTTGACAATCCATTACGTCCAATTCTTTCAATGTGTAACTCTCCTACACATAAACTAGCAAAATGGTTAGCTGATATTTTAAGCCCAGTACGGAATGAATTATGTAAGTTTACTTTGAAAGATACATTTGAACTTGTTGACTGTCTTGTAGATATGAACATAAAAGATAGGAAAATGTATTCATTTGATGTTAATTCTTTGTTTACTAATGTACCATTGATTAAGACTGTTGATATTCTTTGTGACTATATTTCTTCTAGTTGTTTTTCATTCCCTTTCCCTTTAACTTATTTGAAAGATTTATTATTATTATGTACTGACAACGTCCATTTCACGTTTGAAGGCGAACATTTTCGACAAGTGGATGGCGTTGCTATGGGGAGTCCATTAGGACCTTTGTTAGCGGACGTGTATATGTCTTATGTTGAAAACTTATCCCTTGATTTAATTTCAAAATTGCCCTTTTATAGGAGATATGTAGATGATATCATTTTGATATGTGACGATCATGAAGATGCGAGTCGCCTATTAGACAGACTTAACTCTGTACAAAATCATATTAGTCTTACATGTGAGGAAGAAAGTCACAACCAGCTAGCATTTTTAGACATACTTCTGAGTCGAAGAGATGATGGCTCAATAAGACGGTCTATCTACAGAAAGCCCACTTGGACAGGGCAATACCTTAATTTTCACAGCTTCTGTCCATTACAGTATAAGAGGGGCTTGGTGAAGTGCCTATTCAAGAGGATTCAGCGTATTTGCACGGCTGATGTTATGGACAGAGAAAACGAAATATTAATGGATACTCTTGTTGAAAACGGATATCCTTTGAAATTTTTAAACAGGTGTAGAAGTCAACTAGCCTCTAAACCTACAATCCATACCGTCCCTAAGAAAAAGGTTTTTATCAAATTACCATATAACGGGGAAATAAACAGTAGGATTGTGAGACAAAGGTTGAATTCAATCATCCGTAGGACCTACTATGCTGCCCAGCTTGTAATTGTGGAAAAAGCCAAAAATATGCTTCACTGTAAACCCCAAAAGTGCACAAGTGATTATATCACATCCCATACAATTTACCAATTTTCGTGTGTGTGTGGACATACATACATAGGGAGGAGTAATCGCGCTTTGCACGTGAGGGTGGGAGAGCATATCCCAAAATGGTTAGAAAAACAGATGAATTGTGACAAGCTAATAGATGCAGGTGGCAGACTACCAAATTCGTCTATAGCTAAACATCTAATCGAGATGAACCATAAGATTGATGTTAACTCAGCCTTTAAGGTCATCTATAAAAACGGTCAAGGGCGTTTATTGAAATACGCTGAGGCTATAGCTATTCATAGACTTAAGCCCCCCTTGTGTATTCAAAAACAGTTTGTCATTACTCTTAACCTACCTTGGTAATCCTTATTTGATTGGATTACCAAACGTTTGTGTTAATTATTCTTAATTCCGTTTTCTCTCACTTTGTTTAATTTAACCTTTCTATATATATTGACTTGACAAGTAAATGTGTGATCAGATTGTTCGAAATGTATAGCGCTAATACATCACATTTTTCAGACAGTCTCCGTCTTCTAATAACGCTATCAAAATTTATAGAAAGGACTAATTGTTTTTAATTTCTATCCATTGTCAGAGCTTTAAATACCACTTCACAATGTCTTATCTCATTCATTTTCTAATAACGTCTTTGCTTGATCCTCATTACATTACATTAAACCTAACATTTTATAGCTCTTTATGAATTCGATTAGACTCATTCTATTCCTATTCTCTGAATGGTACGGCTGTGAACCAAATGCACAAAAAGGTATAAAATAAAAAAACTGGCATGCGGATAAATGTATTAAAACCAAAATTGGACATCATGATGGTAATGCCTATATGGGTAGCATTATACATTGCAAATGAACGTTGTCGGCCTAAGGATTAATTACTTCCCCATTCTGTTTTCTATATAAATGTATTTATTAATGATATATTGCACTTGCTTAATTTATTACAATTTAATGATTCACATTAGCACTTTAACTTTTCTAAAACAGCTTCCAATCCCTTGTAAACGTTGTACTTACCTCAATATTGGTTGGTTATCGTATGCCTACAACCACGGGATGAAAACGAAACGAAGTCAGTTTTCCCGCGCAACCTGGAGGACAACTGTACAATTCAATAACTATACAGCCTGGTTCAGACAATGAGTGTAATTATATATATCAAATATTTAACTGTTGAAACATTATTAACTTGTAGACAATTTAAGATTTGACACTATACCATACTTGATCGTGCCTGTAAAAATGGCATGCATTTTCATGTAAATTTATGTTTATATGAAAATAAAAATTATTACTATTATTATTAATGTTGGAACCCGGCTAATGCTCACCCGATATCAATGGTCGGCCCGCCAAATTTGGGCTGTCGATATCACATGCTGATAATTCCATACCTGTTCCTGAATAATGTGTTGAATCGAGCTAA
This sequence comes from Trichobilharzia regenti, assembly GCA_944472135.2. NCBI lineage: Eukaryota > Metazoa > Platyhelminthes > Trematoda > Strigeidida > Schistosomatidae > Trichobilharzia > Trichobilharzia regenti. The sequence goes on along the minus strand of OX235270.1, from coordinate 86,065,019 downwards.
AATACAAATTAAAAAATTAAAATAATTACAGCTTAAGCCATTCGTATATGTATACAAAATCCATATATATGCATGTATATGTATGCAAAATGCAAATATATAACACATAGAATTCGGATGAGGCTAGGTTAAACCACAACAGCCAGAGTCAAAGCCCTCCAAAAATTGACATTCAGGTGCAAAAACTTTGTAAGGGAACATCCCAAGCCAATTATACCCACCTCTTTGAAATTGGAGGGGACAGATACAGTATTCCACTAATTCAAAAGGTACTTTTTCTGTAAATCTATGCTATTAGTGTTATGGCTTTTCAGACTATGGCTTAACTTCTAGAATTAGGGTTAACTTAATGATTAAAAATTAGGATTATGGTTAAAGTTAGGAGTAGGTTAAAGAACAGTGTTAGAAATATCAGCGGATTCCAAAGTACCGTTACTTACTGTCAAGTGGAAGAGTGCATGGTACCATGGTACCATTTTTTTATATATCATCTTTGTAGTAACATAGGCATAAACTTCATGGCGTAAAATCATGTTTGCAGTGATGTTTAGTGCATTTTTAATGATTATCGGACTTTTCGCACCTGAGTTCTGATTGGTTGTCCATAGTCGCCGGGGTTTTGGCTGTGGTAGTTTAACTTTTACCAGGATATATTTAGAAGCCCACTAGAGTTGGGCGGCACAAAAACTGATACTTGAAATGATTTTTCTGTTCAATAGCCTCTAGATATTTTGAGCAAACTTCTGTGGTTTTTGGTATTTGGAGTATTCATTGTCATGAGATTTCGGGAATTTATCATTAAGTAAAATTATTTGTCAAAGCTAGTCCTGTTTCGACTAGGTGCACTAGTACTGAATTATTAAGGGGTCTTACTTAGCCTCACAGGTGTGTTTCCTCAAGCACAAAGCGAAAAGTTCCTAGAGAAACAGCCAATTTGACTGGGCTAACATGAGAAGTTAAACATATGTAAATGAGGAAAAGCGAATACTTTCTGATAAAAAATGTCCGATTCCTGAGGGGATAGGTTGGAGAGCAAACATTTGGTCATAGGTAAGGCATTTGAGTAAAACGCTGATGGTTAACCATGTAAAAATTTGATCTTTAGTTATTCCTTTTGCTTTCAAGGTATTTCTATCATTGCTTGAATACATTTATTTTTATCTTATTTTTTTATTACAGCTTGATTCCACACTGTAATTTTGGTTCAAGTATGGTATTTTCAGCATGGATATCGGTAGCCCAAATTTTGCAGGCCGACCATAGATATCAGGTATGCGTCGGCAGGGGATCGAACTTTGAACAGTGTGCATGGTCGGCGAGAATCCTAACCACTGTGACCACAAAGATTCACCTTATTAGCACTTCAGGGCAAGAGGAGCACTACAGAAAACGAAATCATCCCGATCAATAGTAGCCAAGAAGTCAATTTGAATATATCCTTAGAATGGATACACTTCTTTCGATCGAAATCGCAAATATAAGTACACTTTGTGAGAAGTGGTAAGCTATTCGTCTTTATCATTTTTTAAAGGAACGCTATGCCCTCTGATAAAAATGCTGATTTCGGTTCAGTAGATATCGTAGCCCACCCGTGAATCTCATTCCTAAAACGTTTCATAGACTTTTATTGGTGGATGGTGACTAGGAGTGTAATCCAGGATGCGCATTTCGTCCTATTTGGGACTCGTCTTCCGGATGTACCTCCATTTCTCAGTGAGTGATGATGTTCCCACCGATCCACAGACTTCTCCAAGATTTATTTATTTTGTGAATGGATCGCAAGAACACATACAGAACTAGGCCAATGATTTAGCTTGAAGTAACTTCAAGATACAAATTACAATTTTAATAGTCGGAGCACATTCAGTTAAACAAAAAGAAAAACCACGCTCTAACATTTGCGCGCTTTTCGAACTACGACGAGCTGGTCCCTGTGGTCCGGTGAGGTTTGCGTTCTTTTAATTGGACTATTTGTTCTTTTGTGGTTACAAAGGCTTTTTATTTTATGTTTCTATCAAATCATCGTCAAAGCGGAAATAAGGAGTTTACTCGACTCATATCCTGTGCGATATGTTCCATAATAGCTCCATAACTAGGACGAAACAGCTGTCCAGTACCCCCAGGTTTTCCAGTGGTTCTGTAACTGATGTCAGCTCATGATTAAATCCTTCATAACAGGTAGCATTTTTTTCGGGCGCGTTTCAGAACGTGGGACAAGGCCCCTAAGCCTGCCTAAAACATTCTGCAATGGCTCCAAAGTCTGCTTAAATATTCTGCAATGCTCCAGAAGTCAGTGCTAAAGTCGCAAGTAAACTTGATATCCTTATAGAATTATCTGTGCTAAATCTCTAGTTTTGGTGGATATTCCATTTATCTTTAAATGTTCTAATCTCAGCAGCAAATTCATGTTCTGTGGAATTCATCAACAACTTTAAAATGGGAATTTTCATTCCTCCATAATCCAACATTGGCGCTAATTTACTGTCCGTCTGCAGAAATTACGGGGTGTCCTTGTATCACGGTGCTGTAGGGTTTTTGTAAGAGTTCAACTAACTGAGTCCAAACATGCTGAAGTACAGTAAGATACTTAATACAAACAATTATTATTATATCCTTTAATTCCTAGAGGAACATAGTCCAGTTTTATCTGAGGTCATACTAGGTTTACTTGTGGAAGACATGAAAAGATTAGCTGTCTTTGATCATAGATGTCTGCATTTTATCTCGCGTGTTAGCTGGTATAATATGGTGAGAAATATTGAGGTTAGACTTCGGACGAGTGCTAGGTAAGCAGGGGAAATCAGTCGACGAGGTTGTGAAGTTACACAGATTGAGATGGTTAGGACATGTGTTACGTACGCCTAGTCATCGCCTTCCTCGATGGGCAGTGTTAGCTGATATGGGATCAAGTTGGTAAACAGCCAGTGGTGGTCAAACCAAAACATGGCTTGATAAGTTAATGAAACCCACAACAGTTAGTTTAAGCTAGCCATATAGGGAGATGTAGACTTCGTGACTGGGGTCCTTGGGATAGTCAAAACCAATGAAGGCCGAAGACATTTGGTGATATGACTCAAAATCGTTCTCAGTGGTGCAGATGCATCCACTCCTTGTGACTTCTGATTTCCAATGACACTGTATTGCTCTTCGCCATTACTATTCATTTTGTCTCACATTCCTGTCTACTGTCTCTATTTTTCATTTCTCCTACTTTCTTCTCTTGCTTTGAGTGCTTCGATGCTCTGTTGCACATCGGTGCAAAGTTCTTTGTCGAAAACAGACAGACAGGTTTACTTGTCAATGTCTAAGCGCTTGTCAAGTAAGCATTGTCAGGGCTGTTTTTCTATATTTATAGAAATGATAGCAGGTAATATATATGATCATTGTTAAGAATGCGTTGTCATTGTCCTTCTGGTACTACACGTCTTTCGATATAGAAATTGCTGCAGCTCGGTTAAGTTTATGCTCTCAAAGTACAGGTAGAAACACAGCATGTCATATAATGCATTGATCGTGAATTCTTATAGGTGTTTCCCCACACTTTTGGGTATCATCAGGTCCTGAAATATATGTGCGTAAATACCCGTCATTTTCATAGTAACAGAAGTGGCTTTTCCGAAGACGTGCCATTGTTAGGTATAGGTAGTAATTGCATAGTACAAAAAGTATTCATCGCATGAAAACTGAATTAAACTAAAGTATTAAGTAAGGGCTGGTTGAAATTAGTACTATAAGGAGTAGAAATTTAATAATGGAAAGGAAAAAAGGCAGAATTATGTTGATTAAAAGTCACTTACTTAGTGTTGTAAGTCTATTGACTGCAGAAACATTTGTATTCTGAGTTCAGGATTTAAGATGTCGATTGTACTGGGTCCGTGGTTCGAAGTTCGATTCCCACTTTTATGGCGAGATTTCTGCAATTTCTGTAGACGACTTTGAAGTTTGCTTGTGAGTTCACTAGGTCCAGAATCATATAAATGACCTAGAACTGAGCCGCTATGACGTTTGTTTCGATTATATGATGCTGCACTAATATTTATCAAGGGAAACCATTGTATACAGTTTCGATGATACTCTTGGATGGCAAATGCTGTCTACGGCCGTCATACTTAGCTCCATCGGAGCAGGTGAACAGATGGATTCACATTCATTGGGTCAGAAGTAGTAGGTTGTCCTTAGGAGTAATTGGCTTTGTGAAGAGAGAGAGAGAGAGTAACTCGAAGATCAGCAGCAAAATTTTTCTTCAATGAACAGAACAAATGGTCTTCCTTGAACTGCAGGGAAGTTTCTTAGTGATATGAGTTATTTGATTTTGCTGATGTACCATTCATTTTGTGCTGAAGCGTTCAAGATAGCCAATTTTAGTGATTTTTTTTATTCTGCTCAACTCTTCTATGATATTGCAGTTGCGGACTTTGTTGATTCTGCGACTTTTTGGACTAATGTATGTAAATACACCCAACTGTAAAAGTTTGTAAGTTTCCCGTTCCGTTACGAATTTCTGTGGGTGGATCTTTTCAATGTTCCACTGTCGCATCTTGTGAGTTGATAATTCAGGAGGCATATTTTTGATTCAGAATTCTTTCTAATTTGAAGTGGATTAATTACAGACATACAGCTACTGACAAAAATCTAGATCATCTTCAGAATTCTCTTCATTATTAAAGATAAAAGTGTCATCCACGTATCTCTTGTAAAACGCAGTTTTTGATTATGACTACTATCCTAAGAATCAGTTTAGCGCCTAAACCTACACATGAGCGATACAGTGTATTTGCGTTCCACTTAAGCACGCTTCCACCAAGACCTAAGGCGTTTGGTACATATCCCCATTCCAGGTCGGAAAAATTGGATGTCGTCTTGCACCACCCAATATATCTACAGTCTTGATTCTTGCAACGAGCAAAAAACTAATTGCAAGATTCAGTCATGCAGTGGCAAATAATATGATGCATTGGAGTTTAATTTTCCTTGAGTTGCCGTGTTTGTAACCAATATTTTATCAAGGTGTATCAAAATTTGTTGAGATACGAGAGATTCAGTTGCCGGCCGCTATGTAGAGCTGCAGTTGTTCATTATGTATTTCAACAACAGTAGGATCTTTTGAATATCTAATGGGAATATCCCCCTCTTCATTCCCCTCATTTCGTGATATACTACTATGTGTAGCATTATTTTTGATGTTCCAGTTGTACTTTTTACAGATAACAATGGTATTGACAACTGTAATCATTCATCTAATGCCTTGTTAGATTGCACACATTTATGGAGAATCTTGTTTTTGATGATCCTATTAATGAAGCTAGATACTGGAAACAGAAAGCGGAAGAATATCACAATGGGTAACTCGCTTTTTTACTTTAACCTAAATGTTTTAGCATGCAAGATGCTCGAAATGAGCTAGACGACTTCCAGACTAGTTCCCGAGAATTAGAAAAAGAGTTGGAAACACATTTAGAACAATTAGAAAAACGTAACATTGAGCTTGTTGTGTTATGTGAAAAGCTGACTATGGAAAAAGAACGCTACCGGGTAAGTGATTAAAATAATCATTCTTTGAAATACATAATTCCGTTGATGACTGCTAATTTTATCATTTGGTTGTAGAATCAAGTGGAAAATAATCAAGAATATGCAAATCACGAAATCACAAGGCTTCAAGAAGAATTAGAGAAATCGAAAGTAGATCGAGACAGAATGCGTAGATATATCCGCGAATTGGAGCAGGCAAATGATGATTTGGAACGCGCCAAAAGGTAGGACTTACCTTTCACAATATACCGAACCTTATACTAGAGCAACAGTGGTCACATTAGAAGATTTTGAATCTCGTTTAAACCAGGTAAGTCTGTTATTAATAATTGCTTAACGATTATAAAGGCGATTGAGAGAAATGCATTCTTGGAAAATGAACTTTGTGAAAAAGAGGATTTGGTGGTAACCGTTCAACGACTGAAAGATGAAACCCGCGGTAAGCGTTATAAATGCTTTCACTAACTTTTTAAGCTTATTTTTCTTATGAGTCTTTCACTAATCATTTTCTGTGTTGAGTTTGGTTTTGCAGTCAGGTAATTGAAGTGGTCTAAGGAGGGGGATACACAATGCGTTTTTAATTGCAGTTAGAAATTCTCCGATCTTCGCTACACTTTTTTAAGATTAAATTTTGATCACCATTAAATTCATATGGTACAAAAGTTGTACCAGTCACGCAATTGTAACAATTAACAGTATATTCTTTCGAATACCTCCTGATTTTTTACAGTCCGATTTCACTTTTAAGTGTAAAAAGCGGTTGTTTAGTTTATTCTCAATGAACTACGGTAAACAGGGAGCCATGTCTTCATAGTTTTTCAGGACGATTATGCCTCATTTGAAACGTCCAGCAGTCCACAGTGAGATACCTTTAAGCAGATAGTTGTTTTCAGAAATTTCCTTCCCAGCTTCTACAGTTTTAAACTCATGATTGTTATCATACAGTGCAACTAAAAGCGGATAAATAAAATCACAAGGGAAATGGCATTAAGATACATTTTATTGGAGATAGCTATATTGAAAGGTAGAATGGCAGGTAGTTGATTGCTGTTAAAATGCGAACATGATGGAAAATCCATTAGTACTTATGTACAAGTAAAACCTAGGGAGGAAATTATTGAGGCATCAGATGGAAGTCTTTAAATCAAAGAGATAGCTCATACATCTTTTACACAAACATAAATATGAAATAATACTATTAAGAAATATTTTTCTAATTCGCCCCTCATTGTTCGTTACCGTTCTAAACAGTGTGTACAATGACTGAAATAAAAGTTAGGCGTCATTGTCTCTCTTCCAGTCCACAATCACATAACTCCTTACAACCGCTGTATTTTCGTCATTTGTTGTATGTGTGTTGTTGTATGTAAAGTAATAGGGATCGTGTAGTGTTTTTATTATGAAATTTCTTAACAACTAAAGCTCTCTGTTTCATTTGATATCTTCGGTTATTTTTTATCCTCTGCTCGAACTAAATACAGATCTTCATCAAGAGTTGGCTATTACTCGTCGTCAGCCTGATTCTATCCCTCATCATGAAATAAGTGATGGAGATGGTGCACATCCTAAAAAGACTAACGCTAAGAGTGAGTCATTTTATTTTAAATTCCTGTATGTCAAGTTGATTGACTAGCCTGGTGCACACAACTTTTGGTCGACATAATTACATTATTATTTTAAATTGCTGAATTAGAAAGCATAAATTCAGCTATTAATCACTTCTAATCAATCACCATATAGCATCTTGTGAGAGAAAATCTGGTCATTTTGGACGTGAATTTCGCCTATTTCAATGAACGATTAATAGTCTTCAAAACTCATTTTACTCTCAACTAAAAAAACTAGAGTTCTTTGCATATCTGATGCACACACAAAACACATTTCAAATGGCCGTGAAAATTAAACACTTAAAATACATTAAATCCTAACAATACTTTAGTTGACCAGTAAATTATCATTACCTTCAATCCTAAATAAATTTTAATCTATCCAAAGATAACAATCATTGAATGCTTATGTGTTATGGGAGGAGTAGAGACATTTCAGTGAACCTTATTTTACTGTTTGCCACAAACAGTCACAAGTCGATATGCATAAACTTCTAAATATATAAATCCATTATGTATCAAAGAAAAGACCATGAAAAGGGAATTTGTACTTTTAGCTGAATGCTTTTTTCGCAAGTCTGTACCACTGTTTAATAAGACAGTATTAGTGCATCTTGTTAAGTAGTTGGTGTGCATTACTATTTTTCTTCTCAGCTTATTCTACGACTGATGGATGAAAAATTTTGAACATTTCACGGAACTATCTCAGTGTAAATTAGCCCATGTCGGAAAAGCATTGCTACTATTATTTCCTTGCTTTCGGAGTGTAACATAGGACTTCAACAGGATATCTCTATTTCACCTTGTTCTCTCCAGTCATTCCTAGCTGCTAGACTGCCCATAAGCTTCCATCTCTTCAAGCGATCACCTTCATGTCGCCCTCGAATACCCAATTAGTCGTTTCTCATCCAAGTTCCAGTCGGGGGTCCCGATTGTCATGTCACCTGAAGGTCTTCTTGGTTTATATTCAATACATCTCTATTCTCTTCGGCATTTTTTCGACCTGTCGAGAGAGAGTGTACAGAAAGTAAAAGAACAGAAGTGCTGGGATAGTGGACAAATATAAATGAAAGAAAGATGACAACTTAATGCAGATTGTTAAACAATATTCAGAATTGCACTGATGATCGAGAGGAAATCCATCTATGTCATTGTGGATTGATGTAACCTATGTTTTCAACAACTGAGTCCTAGAAAACCGAATATCTTAGCCGGACAGCCTACACCCACCATCAACAGTTAGTCACTTCATGGATTGATATTATGTCTTGTTGTGATCATCAACTAATATCTAACATAATTCTACTTCAGTTAGTATGATTTATTGAGGAAAATGACTTAATAAATGCAGCATATGACCGGGCGACCTCACTTGGTGAAGATTAACAATCCTGGCTATTGAATTATTTCCTTTACGTAACACTACGCCTGATCTCAGAATTATTCACGTTGTTGCTCCATTTGTGTCGAGCAGTTGAACAGAATCAACTACGTGTGGTCTTTTCATGTCATCTACTTTCAGCAGCTGTCTCACAACTGTAGTGTAAAACAGAGGAAATCGTTGTACAGTATGCACGCTCGCTGACTGATAAAGAAATGCAGTTTTTCTTGATTTGGAAATTTAATTTGTAGCACCGTAGACGATTATGCAACACCTGTCCTTTATTCGTGACATCCATTCGCTTGTTTGATACTCCGCAGGCTTCCTGTTGATGTTCATTTCAATCATAACTATGACAGTCATGGTTCCTCTTTTGAAATCATTTGTATATCTAGCGGTTTATTTCACATCAAATGTTTACGAAATACACCTTTTAACATGGAATTTCAAAATACTTTCTTTTGCGAATGAAGTATTCACATCTTAGTACATTATCTGCGAAATGATTGGCTGGTGTTCAGCAAAAGTGAGTTGTTATCAGCTGCTCATAGGAGGCATTAGTTTAGGTGATTTTATTATATTTATTTGTATTACATAAAACACAGTCATTTCGTAAGCGTTGTTTCCTTACATGTAGTCATTTGGAGATCGGAGACGGCCTCCACTAAAGCTTAATTTGTTTGGAAGTTAATTTTTTCAAACTAATATCTATTTAGTCACATTTCAGTGTTTGGTCACCAGTAATCTATTGTCGTCATACTCAAAGCTGTATACTTCCATTCTGTCGGATGTAAACAATTTAATATTAATGGCAAAACCGAGTACCACAATTAGCATCATCAGCTGTCTCACAAGAGGCGTGACTCATGTATACTTGATTTATTGCGCGTGCATTTGTCAAGTAATGTCCTATGTCACACTGAGCTTAAGGATGATGTATCACTCAGTTCTACAACATTTTAATAAGTAGTTATTGAAAACTCCACCTGTTGATTTTCGGTGTTCGTTGACTTTGGTAATGTAACTATTCTGTGATAATAAAAGCAACGGTAGTTTTCAATGTTAGACAACATTAGTTAAATTGATATCTAAAATTAATTCACAGTACTACAGGTGGTTCTAGTTTGATGTAAACGTAGAACATACAAGTATTTTATTTTGTGAAATCAAGGAACAACTCACAAGCACTTGACTTGAAGCTGTAAAAAAACAATCCACTACATTAAAGGCGTAAATCTCTATGATTAGCTGATACTTTATTACTGTTGTAGATGCTAGTTTTCTATTTGATTCAATCTGGAACCTGTCTAGTATAAATACTATATGTTGAAGTAATCTAGCTCTGTAATCTGCTCTTATACTTATTCCAATTTTTTACGAATTTTACCGCCTTAAAAATTCTTTCCGGATCAAATTTATGGTTCCTGGCCCTCATAAGCTCCATTGGTATTTAATATACTGCTTTCACACAGTGTAACTAGTATAGTGTTTTGTAATTATTGTTTATTGCCTGTTAATAAAACAATTCCTCCATTTCCCTGTTAAGATGCATCGTAGGTGTAATTAAGTTTTCAGTTCTTTTCTGATGTTTATTTACCTACAATTTTGCTGACTCATACATTGAAATCAAATATACTTTCTTTTAACTTTTTCACCAAGGTGTAATATATTGCCTCAACCTCTTATTCCCTTAAGTATACTTTACCAGATTATTACTGTCTTTATACCGTCCCCAGAGGCTCATCGGCATTACCAGCACGTCGTGGATTCGAATTAGTGTCATTACGTAATAGGTGTGTTTCATAGTCTGGTGTAGGAAAAACGTATTACTGGTCATTGAGTTCTAACTTTTAGAACTTTTTATTTTTACTACTTCGTCTCCTGTAATATGCTTCCTTTATGACATGGTATATTTCTGCTTGTTCCCATACCGTTATTAATTGTAAAAGGTTAAAATTACTCAGTTTTTTAACAATTCAACATTACCGTGCCTACCATGTGTGATTTTAGCATGGATCAATTACGTTTGACTAAATACTTCATAGCATCTCTCGTTCAGTGGTAGGATTATCTCCAACTATGCACGTGACCCGGATCGACGCATTCCTAAACCTTGCTCAGTCGGTAATAAGCCCAGTAAAGCGAAAAGGTTGCGCGTGGGCATAGCAACCTCACTCCTCAGAAAACAACACCATCTCTACTGAAACCCCAAAGCTTAAGCATGAAACCCTATGTTCCGTTCGAAACGCAAAGGAATTAAATAAAATGATTAAAAAGTTCATATCTGAAAGTTATCGTGATTCAGAATGACAGCAGTGAAATCATTGTGGTTTGTCTTCAAAATAATAAGTGAACTACCACAGATTAGGAAACAAAACTGCCTTTCGCTTGTTGCATTCACATAGCATGTGAAACGCAGAAATTTCGTATCTGTTCAGGTCAGCAATTAGTACATTCTTATCATTATTTTGAAATGTGTCAGCGTTTTTCAAAGTGACCTTAAAATACACTTTCCATTAACCGGTTCTTATCTTAAAATTAATATGGGTAAACTTTTTCAGAATGCATTTTCTTTAGGACCATCTTCAACTACTTCATACTAATAGTCTCCCAGCACTATAGTTCATTCCCTTTACAGCCAAGCATCGCCAGAGTACCTCTCTGGCGAGAAAATACATTGCATAGATCAAGGCACTCAACTCGAACTCATGCAGTCCGCCAAACGAGGGCTTACGGCGAGTTACCATCTGAAGTGGTGACGACTAGTGGTGTCCGTCAAGGATGTCCATTATCTCCTTTTCTATTCAACTTCATCATAGATGTGTTAATGGACTTAACCCTAGGTGACTTCAGCGATTCAGGGATTGACTTGCTACCTGGGAATAATCTCGTTGACTTGGAATATGCAGACGATATAGTCCTTCTAGGCGAAGACGCTGACAAAATGCAGAGTCTTCTAAACACCTTGAGCCGCAATCTACGAATGTTTGGCATGCGATTCGCTCCCGCCAAATGCAAGATGATGTTACAGGACTGGACTACATCGACGCCTAGTTTAAAAATAGGAAGTGAAGTGGTAGAGCACGTTGACCGCTTCACTTATTTGGGAAATACCATCAGCCCCAACGGGCTGATCTCCGACGAAATCTCAGCACGGATACAAGGGGCTCGTTTCGCATTTGTTAGTTTACGCCGACTCTGGCGTAGACGAGATGTTCGACTATCGACCAAAGGGCGGGTGTACTGCTCATCAGTCCGCTCCGTCCTCCTTTATGGTTGTGAGACCTGGCCACTGAGAGTGGAAGACATGAAAAGACTAGCTGCCTTTGATCATAGGTGCCTGCGTTCTATTTCCCGTGTAAAGTGGCATAATAAGGTGAGCAACATGGAGGTTAGGCGTAGAGTTCTAGGTAAACAGGGGAAATCAATCGACGAAGTCGTGAAGCTACATCGACTGAGATGGTTAGGACGTGTGTTACGTATGCCAAGCCATCGGCTCCCTCGACGAGCAATGTTAGCGGATATAGGGTCAGACTGGAAAAAAGCTAGCGGCGGTCAAACAAAAACTTGGCATCAGTCAATGAAATCCACAACAGTTGGTCTAAGCCACGTAGAAAGGTGTAGACTTCCAGGCTGGGGTCCTCGGGACGGTAAAAATCTATGGTTGGAAACAATTGGTGACATGGCTGAAAATCGTTCTCAGTGGCGCAGATGCATCCACTCCTTGTAACTTATGATCTCCAATGAAACTGTTTTGTATTTCTTTATTACTCCTTTGTCTCACACCTCTGCTCACTGTTTCTATTATGCTTTACTTGTACTTTCTTCTCTTGCTTCGCGTGCTACACGGAATGTGGCGACTTGAACTTCCGCACATTTGTGCAAAGTTCTATGTCGAAAACAGACAGACAGACAGAGGGATTGACTTGCTACCAGGGAATAATCTTGTTGACTCAATATCCAGACGATATAGTCCTTCTGGGCGAGGACGCTGACAAAATGCAGAGTCTTCTAAACTCCTTGAGCTGCAATCTACGAATGCTTGGCATGCGATTCGCTCTCGCGAAATGTAAAATGATGTTACAGGATTGGACTACACTGGCTCCTAGTTTAGAAATAGGGAGTGAAGTGGTAGAGCGTGTTGACCACTCCACTTATTTGGGAAGTTTCTCAGCCCCATCGGGCTGATCATTGACGAAATCTTAGCACGGATACAGAGGGCTCGTTTCGCATATGCTAGTTTACGCCGTCTCTGGCGTAGACGTGATATCCGGCTATCAACTAAAGGGCGTGTGTACTGCCCAGTACTCCGCTCCGCCCTCCTTTATAACTGTGAGTGAGACATGACCATTGAAAGTGTAAAACATGAAGAAGCCGGCTAGCTGTCTTTGACCATAGGTGCCTGCATTTTATCTCGCGTGTTAGCTGGTATAATATGGTGAGAAATATTGAGGTTAGACTTCGGACGAGTGCTAGGTAAGCAGGGGAAATCAGTCGACGAGGTTGTGAAGTTACACAGATTGAGATGGTTAGGACATGTGTTACGTATGCCTAGTCATCGCCTTCGTCGATGGGCAGTGTTAGCTGATATGGGATCAAGTTGGTAAACAGCCAGTGGTGGTCAAACCAAAACATGGCTTGATAAGTTAATGAAACCCACAACAGTTAGTTTAAGCTAGCCATATAGGGAGATGTAGACTTCGTGACTGGGGTCCTTGGGATAGTCAAAACCAATGAAGGCCGAAGACAATTGGTGATATGGCTCGAAATCGTTCTCAATGCATAGCGCAGATGCATCCACTCATTGTGACTTTTGATTTCCAATGAAACTGTTTTGTTCTTCGTTATTACTATTCCTTTGCCTCACTTCTCTGTTTATTGTCTCTAGTTTACATTTTTTCTCTTGCTCTGTGTGCTGCATGGAGTTTGGCGACTTGAACTGTTGCACATCTGTGCAAAGTTCTATGTCGAAAACACACAGACAGACAGACTATAGTTCATTAAGTTGTTTTCCCCTCACAAAGATTCGCAGTTAACATCACAGCCATATTGGAACCCGAAACAAGTTTAACCGACTACTGAACTATCTTCATTCTCTTTATCTTTCATATGATGAACACTGTCTTCTTCCTATCGACCCGGTGTATTTTTTTACTTTTGCTTACTATCACTTAACTAATTGTGTCACTTTGCTTTTTGAATTCAGATTGGTATACGTAGTGAAAATGAATAGTTACACTTACAAATACGTAGGTCATTTTTGTATTATTCTATTTTACATCTGATAGCTCCTAAATATCCTAAGGAAGCTAATTCAGTTGAATGTGTATTATCTCAAGTTTTGAGTAGCATATCACTCTGTTCTTCTTTATGTCTGTGAGACATAGCTGTTGATAGTGGAGGACTTGAAGAGACTATCGGTCCTTGATCATAGGTGTTTGCGTTTTATGTTCCTTTTTATTTCGTATAATATGATGAGTGATATTGGGGTTAGTCGTTGAGTGTTCCGAAAGGAGGATAAGTCAGTCGATGAGATAGTGGAACTACATCGACTGATATGACTAGGACCCGTGTTATGTATACCGAGCAATGCTAGTCAACATGTTAGATTACGTTGTAAAAGAATTAGGCATGGTGAAATCAAAACCTGGGATCAATCCATGAAGTTAATTTTTGCTTTAAGCCAGCCAATTAAGGAGGTGTAGATTGTTTCGCCGGAGTACTCAAGACTCTATAATTCATGATTGGTGGTTGTTGGTGACGTGGCTCAAAATCGTTCTTAATTGCTTATATGCATTCACTCTTCATGAACTTCCAGATCCGACAGACTCCCATTACTCTGTCCATACTTATTCTTCCTCCAACACATTCGACTTCATTATATTACTTTTAGGTTTTTACTTCTACCTTTGTATGCTATATGAAATGTGGCAAATTAAACTAGTGCACCTTTGTACAAAGTTCTGCGTTGGAACTCGATTGGGAGAAATATCCTGTTTTTGTGCATTATACAGTTGATGTAATTGACCATCTGTCTATCCATCTACCTATCTATATGCATGCATATTTTTGCCAATAAGGGTGAGAAATTTTGAACTAGCATCATTCTTTTATTTTTTGCAGGGTTCCTGCGTTCCTGCTCTTTTTGTACAACTGTATAACATTGGTATATCATTGTAAATCTCACCCAGATAATGTCATTTTGTATATTTTTGTTACATTTTGTTGTTTTTTTGCTTTGTTTTTTCCATATCCACTTAAAATTTAAGCTAATCATTTCAAACCCCTTTTTTTTAAGCGTCAATACATTTATGTATATTTTGCGCTTTGTCTACTCATCATCCGGTTATAATTATTGTACAGAAGTTTTGAAATGTATGCAGTTACCGAATTTCGGTCATAAAGCATTTTACACAGTAAATAAGCCAACAAATCACAAAGAAAGACGAGAATTCTCTCAAATGAACGGCAAGCATAACTGTTTTCTTTTAAACTTTGAATAATATTTTGATTATTTATTTCATCAGAAGTCATCTTCACTTAAACCTGTACAGTTTAGTGCGTTAAACTTTCATCAAAAATTTCCTAACTTTTTGTTGTATTCTATACATATACTTTTTTAAATGTATATTCTCAAAATTCTTCGATTTTCAATAACATGTAGACAAATCTACATTTTGGTTACCTCACCGTATCGTTTCGTGCATAAACTGATTGTGTGCTAATCTGTTAACTATATGTTTAGCTTGTTCATACTTTTCGCTTTACTTTTTATTTGTCTACATGCGTGTTCATGTTTGTGTATGCTGTATAGTGGTGTTCTGTATTAATATTCTCTTAACAGCATAACAATGGCATTCATTGAAGGGACTACCTTATTGCATTATTCTGTTGTTTAAAAAGATCATCTATATACGCGTCGATTTTTCTCTCGTCTAAGAAAAGATACTTAATGCAATTTAATCATTATAATTTTATCAATCATTTCGGCCAATGACAATCTTGATAACGGTGTTGATAATGATGACACTTCAAGAATGCTAATAATTCATATGCATTACTTAACGTTTTGTATATAACAAAACCATATGTCCTTCAACTTTTAGTTGACCTGTTGTCTGTTTAATACTATTCTTCACTTGTTCAGCTGCAAAAGTGAAAATAATAAAATAGCCGTTTAAAAGTGGCATTTTTTACTCTCCTTTCTATCTACCTGGGTAACACTACTCTTTTCATATGTAAAGATAATAAGATAATCATTATTGGTGAGACTGACTTTTCTTCATGGCCACGGTAGAGACAACAGTTAATTGTATTTCTTTTGGACACAGAATAGGCTTGAATTTTTGGATCACCAGTGCCTCACCTATTCCTAGATGTCTTGATTTCACTCCCTTTGGTAGGTTGGATCGGATTTTATATATAGCTTTGAAAGACTTCAAACGGGGCTGAATGTCCAGAATTTACCAAATGCTCTGTTGTCGATCTGCGTACCCCTTCGCTAGCCATGCTCG
Source organism: Trichobilharzia regenti (assembly GCA_944472135.2). NCBI lineage: Eukaryota > Metazoa > Platyhelminthes > Trematoda > Strigeidida > Schistosomatidae > Trichobilharzia > Trichobilharzia regenti. Next base: position 86,048,985 of record OX235270.1, on the reverse strand, counting down.
ATAGTGTTCCTGCGCGTGGTACGGTCAATGTACTCAGCTCCACACGAACAAGTGAACTTGTATATGCATGGTGAAGTGGCCCAATACGACAACTTGTCTTTCACGTGTTGGGTGAGTAGTTTTTCGCAGGAGAATGTTATTCGTATGCTGGTGGCGAAGTATGTAAGATCTGATCCAACCTAACAAGGGGAGTGAAATCTAGACATCTAGGAATAGCTGAGACACTGGCGATCCAAAAACTCAAGTCTATTCTATGTATAAAGACGTCACACCGTTGTATATATATACACCACCGAGTTGGGAATGTTTGAGTAATTTAAATAAACTTCTGGATACGTGGAACTCAGTTACTCAGGAAACGCTATGAGACACAATGATTGTAAAAGTCTGGTGTTACTACTGAGAATAAAGTAAGTGGAGTGCTTTTCGAATCAGAGACCAGCTGACTGGAAATTGAGAGCTTAGTTCGATAGGTCATGTCTACGGAATTCTTAAGAGATACTGTAATGGCAATAATAATATTAATAATCTATATCGCATGTTTGGCAATGATTTTCAGGATATCAATACTTATCCTTGTTGTGATGATATTATATTGGCATTATCATGTGATAGACAAATAGGATGTTTTTTGCACATCAGAGAATTTATGAACATTGCAGTTTCTGTGTGCATAATGTCTGTTCAGTTCGTAGATGAAAATAAAGTGTAAGATGATTATACATTTTCAATCATGTGATACTTTTTACTAACACTGTTATTTTTGTTATTTTTATTTTTTTAATTTATTATCTTTACCAATATTAGTTGCCTCGGGTTTCTTTTATGGATTTACATATTTTCTTTTTATATTCTTATTTGCTCTTGTAATTGCCATTTATTTTTATTTCCAACAATTTCACTAAGTAATTTAAGTTTCCCTTCAAACAATAAAATTGTTTCGTTTCTCCTGTTCATCACCATATTCCTCTAACAGTATGATGATGATGATGGTAAAATCTGCCATTATTTGTGTTTGCGTTGTTTTTGTGTACCGCTTAAAAGGTGCTTAGTTCTGTAATACAAGAATATGTTAACATCATTATCTTCTTTGAGTCTGCGAAAAATTTATTCTTGTTGCTTGTTGCCTGCTTTACGTTTATTGTTTTTTTTATTGATACTTTTCTGTTGCACAAACGTTCAGCTTTATCTTTTTGATGTAAGCAAAATTTTGTTTAAATACAATTTCGTTCAGTTTTGTTTTCGACCAGTGTTAATTTAATCTCAGCTGTATCTTTTGAGTTTAAATTCGTTTACAACATCATCAGCTGTCTATGTCTTAATGTCCAGTTTCTGTTAAATTGTTTTAAGGTATCAAGGTATTAACGTGAAACTGTGACATACACCAGTAAGTAATTTACTAGAAATATTATCAGTGAATTCATGCATTCCCTTTGGAGAGCGAACTTTTATGCAATGATTGTGATGATTGAAGTAAGTGTTACTGAAAATGTTGGCTGTCAGTATCAGTTTTTATGGTTTGTGAACAAATCCTGCCATTAACTGTATTTATTCGATGTGTTTCCCTAAAATCTTCAAATTTAAGGTAAGAATGTGATTAAAACATATTCTGTTAATTTTCAGAGTTATCATGTAATAACACAAAATGGCGACGTTTGAAGTACATTAAAGAAATGTGATGAAATTACAAGATAAGATGTACGGTAGAGAGAATAATTAGTAAGGATTTTTAGAATCCTTATTGTTGACAAGAAATGCATACATCTGCATCAGTGTGAACAGTTTTGATCCATGACCCCAACTGTCTCCAAATATTAATTCTTAGTATCCTGACTACTCTAATGAAACTGTCTACATTTCTCCATGTGGCTCAGAGTAGTCAAATTCTTCATAGACTACTCATCGGGCAAATGTTGTATATATATATATATATATATATATATATATAACAGAAAATTTTCTTTTCCATGAAATCATCAACAGCCTAATTGATGATTTCCGTCTTCTAATAACACTATCCAAACTTATAACAAGGTCTATCGCATTACTGTCTCAGGGAGAAACTCAGTGAACAGGTTTTCCTGTATTTATTTATTATTGAAATACTGTAATTTATAAAATTATCCCTATTAGTGTGTTTATTTGATAGATGACATAGTGAAACACTATACATTAAATTATTAGTGAAAAGAGACAGGACAAACAGTGGCTCACTACGGACACTTGGAAACTAATAGAAGAGAGAAGGACAGTGAAGCAAAAGATTATCCAGTGCACTGACGAGCAACAAAAACAGGAGCTGAATGCAAGCTACAATACACTGAACAAAAGAGTGAAGAAAAGTGCCAGGGAAGACAAAAGAAAATATTATGAAACCATGGCAAACGAAGCAGAACAAGCTGCAGGCAAAGGAGACCTCGCCACACTCTACCAAACAACTAGGAACCTTTCGGGCAAACGTTCGACACAGATTAAGCCAATAAAGGACGACAATGGAAAGTCAATCACCAAAGAGGTGGAACAGAGAAAGCACTGGGTTGAACACTTCAAAAGACTTCTAAATCGTCCGCCACCTACAACACGTCCAGCAATACCAACAACGGAAGCAGAACTACCAGTGAACACTGACCCCCCGACGAAATCAGAAGTCCTGAATGCAATCAAGATGCTTAAAGCTGGGAAAACACCGGGACCAGATGGAATCCCAGCAGAGGCTTTGAAAATAGACCCAGAGACAACAGCGGACTTGATGACACCACTGCTGGAGAAGGTGTGGAAAGAGGGCAAAGTACCCGAGGATTGGAAGAACAGTTACTTATTCAAACTTCCAAAGAAAGGAGACTTAAGTCAATGTAAAAACTGGCGTGGAATTATGCTTCTGTCCATTCCAAGCAAGATACTAAGTCGCATCATCCTGGAGAGAATCAAACAAGCCCTAGATGAAAAACTTCGTCCGGAACAGGCTGGATTCAGGAGAAACAAATCATGTATTGATCAAATCGCCACTCTACGGATCATCATTGAACAAAGCTTGGAATGGCAGTCACCTCTCTATCTCAACTTCATCGACTTTGAAAAGGCCTTCGACAGCGTCGATCGAGAGGTCATTTGGAAACTACTTCGCTACTACGGGGTCCCATCGACAATTATACACCTCATCCAACAGTTATACGACAATGCTGCATGCCAAGTAATCCACAACGGGAAACTTACGGAAGCCTTCGAAGTGAGGACGGGAGTGAGGCAAGGCTGTCTACTATCACCAATGATCTTCCTGATTGCAATTGATTGGATAATGCGACAGACAACGGCAACCAACGAGGGAACAGGCATAAAATGGACTGACACAAAAGACTTGGAGGATCTGGATTTCGCCGATGATATATGTCTGATTTCCCATAAACTGGAAGATATGCAAGTGAAAAGTAACAAGTTGGCAGAAGAAGCATCAAAGATAGGACTTCACGTGAACATAGATAAAACAGAGATGATGAAGATTCCTAGCCAACATCAACAACACCAACAGACCACAATAAGCATAAATGGGAAGAACCTGAAAGAAACAACCTCCTTCACCTACCTGGGAAGCATCGTCTCAACTACAGGCGGAACTGACGAGGACATCAAAGCCAGAATCGGAAAAGCAAGACAAGCTTTCATTACTCTCAAATCTGTGTGGAGGTCAACAGCAATCAGCATCAAAAATAAGATCCGGATTTTCAACTCCAATGTGAAGTCAGTGCTACTATACGGATCAGAGACTTGGCGAGTCATAAAGAGCATCTCAAACAAACTTCAAACCTTCATTAACAACTGTCTCCGCTCAATACTCAAGATCAGATGGCCAGAAAAGATCAGCAACAGGGATCTCTGGGAGCGAACCAATCAGGAACCGATTGTGAAACAAATAGGCAGAAAGAAATGGAGATGGATTGGCCATACGCTGAGGAAACCATCAAGTGACATCACTAGACAAGCCCTCGAGTGGAACCCGAAAGGGAGGCGGCGAGTTGGTCGTCCAAGGGTGACTTGGAGGAGGTCATGCGAGGAGGAGATGAAAGCATGTGGACAGACCTGGAGCAGGGTGAAAAAGTTGTCAGAAAACCGAAGTCAATGGAGGTGCGCAGCTGAAGCCCTATGTTCCTCTAGGAACTAAAGGATACAATAATAATAATAATAATTTAATAATAAGCCGTAATGTGATTTTCATTGACGAAGATGGTAGTGCTTCACTTGCATCTATACAAGTTGTAGGGTACAGTAGTTATTCAAGTGCCATTCCCATCCTTACTTGCTGGTGTAATTAACATTCCTTATGTTTGTGTTTGCATACGCACGTGAGAATTCTTACATATTGGGATGCAGAGTTTCCTCTTCTCAACACGCCTGGTTACATACTATGTTTTGCTGGCAACTTTTGGTTTTTTTAAAATCATATTACTTTTTTACCCTCCGAAAATTAATTTTTTATGAACTTCTTTGGGATAGTGTAAGTGTATGCTTTAAATTTGACCTTTGGCGCCGTCGCGACGTTAGCCTGGCTGTCAAAGGTCAGGTATACAATGCTTCGGTGAGGGCTGTCTTGCTCTATGCCTGTGAAACCTGGCCTCTCCGAGCTAAGGATGTGCGGCGACTCTACGTGTTCGATCATCGCTGTCTGCGCAGGATTGCTTGCGTTCGATGACATCATAGCGTGAGTAATTCTGAGGTTCGGCGGCGTGTGTTTGAACACAGTGGAGATCACCATTCATTAAGTGTCGTCATCTGGAAACACCGGCTCCGGTGGCTTGGACATGTGCTGCGAATGTCATCCCAGAGGCTTCCGTACAGGTCTCTGTTCGCTACCCCTGGGACGGGATGGAAACGACGGAGGGGTGGTCAGTCCATGACGTGGCGTCGTGGGATGAAAGATGTTTGTGCTAGATTAGCATCGGTTGGTGCGCCACGATTCCCTGGTTGGGGTCTACGAGATAGCTCGAATCGATGGCTCGAAAGGTTATCGGATATGGCCAAGAATCGTAATCAGTGGCGAACGTGTTGCAATTTCCTTCTTTCTTCCCTTCCCAATGTTAGTTAACGAATACTGGTTGAACTTGTTAAGCATGACTGTTTTCCTTCCAGATGAAGTTCTTTATCCGTTCTCTACTTACATCTTTTTTCTTTTTACTTTTGATCCATGTTGTTTTATTATTGTGTGTGTGTATGGCTAATCTTTCTTGGTGCCATATTGTACCAAGTTTTTTTCTGTGTTTAAATAAATAAAAAAAATGACTGTTTTCTATACTTTTGCAAAAAAACTTAAGAGGTTGTTCGTCTTCTAAGCATAGGAGAGAGTATTTCTCTATCACCATCTTTGATATCAGTTACGGAGGTATTCAGGACCCTACTGAATAAGTATTTAATCAAGCTTTTTTGTATTGGATTGGATAGGAACTTTGAAAACAGATATACAACCTCGTCCCAGTAGACTTTCTACCAATGAAGCGTTATAAGGAGTCATTTCTTCTGCTTAAAAGTATGTTTGAAAATGCAAGCTAATCGCTGTTTTCTTGCTTATATATAAGCTTAATGTAATCTTGGGTGGTATTTTAATTGACATGCGACAACTTCGCGTTCATCATCAACATACACATTCCTGATTACCAAATACTTTTATAGAATAATCAATTTCACTACTTCAAGCATGAATACTTTTTTCTGTACTATATATATATATATATATATATATATATATATATATATAAGCAAATAACTGTTCATGTGTGTATGTGTTGGTGTTTAGCTTAGGTGTACTTATCTGTATTTTATTGAACTCAAGTGTTCTGGTTCATTCCCCCCTTAAATAGTTTGTACTTTACAGGCATATATATATGCATCGACTCACTCAGATGTGTATTTCATGTACCTCTCTTGCGTCATCTTATTTACATATTAGCGTTTGAAATATAGTGTCACACTCTTTTCTGCCATTAAGTCATTGACATTTCAATAATCCATTTCATAATGTCGGGAAAAAGTCAATTAACTATTATTACAAAATTTCTATTGTAATATAAGTAACTCGTAGTTATAAATTTTTCTCAATATATGTGTGTGCTGTAAATCAACGTATAACATAATACCTGTTCTGTTTTCAATCAATTAATTATCTCTACAAGTTTCTGTATTTAGGCATATCTGAATACCTGAACTCATTACCTGAAGTATTTAGATACAGACTATATTTGTTATCCTGATTTCATTCATACAATTGTGACTTGTCTGTAAACAGGCAACTATGCATTTTTATTACGTGCTCATCCATTGGAATACAGTGTTAAGTTGCAGCTTCTCGAATGCTTATCAGTCTCTATCTACAGTAATATGACGTGCTTATCTCGATTCTTGGTTAGCATCTTATAATGGGGTATAGGATCAAGCCCACTCAGCGTTATATTGGTTATAGAGCCAATTGTTTGTTTTTTCTTGCTCAATATATAGGTGCCTGTACGATGTTTCAGGTTTCACTAACTATTTACTTATGTTATGGTTTACGTTATGGTACACATATATATTGCTTTTTATATGACATGGAATAATGTATACTTCTTTCATATTACGATGAGAGTTTGTATTTGATTAACAGTTTTTAATGTCTGTTATACTTTGTCTTTCTACCCATGGCGTTTATAATGTTAAGCTAAGAATTCTGTTACCACTTACTGATAAATGAATAACAGATGCTGCTGACGATAAAAAGATAATTAAACTCCTTGGTACTGCTTTATCTCCTGAGTAATCAGAAACGTCATCCTAATATATACACAGTTACTTTAAGGTAATTTATATCAATCAAGGTCACATAGTATCTAAAGTCATTTCAAAGACCAGCATTATTCACTGCACATAAATTTTATTATCCTGTAGCAAATATGCTGTGAGTTGATTTTTTTAATTGCAAACATCACAGGTACACCAATCATTCAGTGCAACTCATTTGTTTCATAAAGTTGGATCTCTGCACACAGTAATCACAGATTTATCATACCTTTTTCATAGGTTTAAACAAAATACATTGCAATACGGTTTAGAAAATGTAGCCTGATATATTTTCCAACATGACAGGTACTTACACACACTGGTGGATAAATATTCGTATCTTCCACTCTCTCAAATTTTTTGCTACATGCCTCTGTATCACCCAGTATTCGTACTTCGCTTAGAATAATAAGACGACATCACGTCGTTAACTATGTTGAAACGGCCGGTTATATCTTAGATACAGAATTCAAAGATAGTTTATATTTCTACATTTTGTCCATTACATGGATAGGATCATAACAATAGTTAGTATTTTACCATATATATAATAATGGGACCTAGTGCATTAAAGTATACATTGGTTAGGTTGTATTCATTACTCTTTTTGAATAAGCGTGGGTACTTACAGTTTCAGTGCCTTAAACAACCATAATTCTAATACTGAACAAAAGAACATATTTTTCTAAATGTACTCCAAAATATTTTTGCCTGAATTTAACTGTATTCGTCCATCTCTTGAAGACTCTAACTTTAATCCCTCTAAATTCAATTAACAGACAACTGTAATTTCTTTTTTTTGTGTTCGTTTGTGCATGAACAGATACATGCAGTGTTTTATTCCAATAGATAAGTGTAATGGTTATTTATGTTGTATTATTTGTTCTGTCTTATAGGCACACAAGACTGTACAGTACAAACAGACAATAGTTGCTTTTATAACTCAGCCCTTACTCCCTCTGTCAGATTAGCTGCTTTGAATTTGGTGAATAATGCGCTGCAAAAAATTACAGTAAGTTCTTGGAAAATGCTTAGAAATCTTCATTTCTCTCTCTCTATTTGTTTCTCTGTCTTGTATGTATTGCACTTTTCAGATACCTCCTGTTTATCGATTTTGAATCTTTAATTTTTCCTTTTCACAACTCAGTCTGTCGCTTGGTTATTCAGTATTCTTGCAGATGGCATTACACTCAATGTACTACTTAAAAAATTTAGTTAGTAATACTCGTCACTCAGTGTATCATTTAGTTGGTACCCCAGCTATTGTAAATCACAGATCATCAAATTCCTGCCCAGGCCAGGCGACTGATGAACGGTCAAGGAGTTCGGTCTCATAACCTGAAGGTCCAGAGTTCGATTACCTGTTGAGTCGTGGATGTGCTTTCTTGAATATTCCCAAACTAGGACAAAACAGCTCTCCAGTGATCTCTAACTAACATTGGTTCGTAACGAAGTCTACATTGATATTGTAAATTTTTTTTCCTTATTCGTTGACCGTTGAATAATTGAGTAAATAATTATTTCCTCTTCATCTTTTCATCAACCTAAATTGCACTCATTTGATTTTTCATTTTTTTTGTTTTTGCAATAGCAATTGGAAATGAAATTATCTATATTATATAAAACTTATAGCAATTTGCCATCAGTTCCTATTAAATTACCGTCTGATGGTTTTAATTCGACATTGCACAGTCTAAAATCACCACAGAAATTATCTACTCCATCGTGGACAAATGGTCCTATTCAATTGTAAGTCTCCTATGTGCATTTCGTAATTAATTACCATACGTAAATTTAGTAATCGATTGTGTATCCACTATAATGGTGCTAAATTTACTGAATATTAGTCTTCAAGTATGAGTGAAAATTATTACATCAAACATTGTCAGACCAAAGAACACTTGCAACTGTATACTCGACATTTATTCCTCTGTAATTACTCAATGCTCGCGTCAAACACTACACAATTGTGTATATACGTAAACGATGTGTCAATGTCTCCTGATTACGAAAACGTCTTTGGTTTTTGAATTTCATCAGAAATATATATATATATATAATATTATTACCGTGTTCGGATTAGCGAGTCTTTCGTGCTATTTCACCCTAAGTAGTACGCTGACCCTGCCAGTTCATACTATTGGTTATGGATCAGATTAATACTGTTAACAGTCTGTGAAGCAGCTTATAAGACTCCAAGGTGGATATTTTTAAGTGTAAAATATATTCATTGTAGTGAGTAAGTTCATTTAAAGGTATTTAAATAGTCAACATGTACTACGTAATCGTGAGACTGATCATGTCTAATCAGATTTATATCAAGATATTACTGACTAACCAATTAAAGCATATTTTCAGTTTATTTTAGCTCAGTCTACTCACACGTATGTAGCATTGGATGTATATTATTTTTGTACAATATCGATTTCATCATCAATTAGTACCTTATTGATTCCTACGAATGAACACTAAGTATCTATGCTTATTTAGTTATAAGTTTTTTGTTTTTCTAGAATATTTTGTTGCTGGTTAACCGTAACTAAAGAATTCAGTGAATTTCTTGATTCGTGTGTACTTTTTTTAACAGCTTCAATGTAGTTGCTTTATTGTAATCTCTTGAATATATCACTGTTGGAATTGTATGTTGATAGCCTACTTATTTTATAGATGATTTATTAGTATATTTTTAGCTTTCCATTCTCAACTTAAATGATAACCTGCACCATTATACTGTTTCATTAAATCATCAAGTAAGCATTAATCCATCACGCACTTACGTGTGTAGTAGGCATTGTGCGAGAATAGACAGCAATTTCTACGCAATGGATGCTGCTTATTGTGTGACACATATATTTATAAGAGTATTTTTGAATATTTCCAATCCACATTATGTGGCATTATACCTTGCTTAACATTGTGTAGGTTGTGTTTATTGTATATCTCATTAGCCTTGAAGGTGGAGTGGATTTTCTGGTGAGACAATCTTAAAGATAGCATCATGGTAGTTATGATGAACCATGAAAATATAAGCTGAAAGCTAAAGAGCGAAAAATCCAGCAAAACATGTTAATATGATGAATTTTCCTTGTATTGTTTTGTCTATAATGCTCATTTCATTTAGCAATATCTGTATTTATCCGCTGTCTGTATATATATCTGCAAGGATTCTTTGTGCAATGTAGTTATAGCTCACAGTTCTTTTTGTGAAGTCAGGGAGCATAGACATTTCATTAGTTTATGGATTATTGTAGGTGTTGCATTGAACTTTAATGTTGTAGATTGTAATCCGCTTAGTTTATTTGAACAGACAGGTAAATTCAGCCTTCTTCAAACAACCAATGCGATCACATTTTTAAATGTTTGAATGTGTGCTTATGGTGCTGATATGCATGTCTGTGTATAACCACTTCAATAACACAACTCGTTTACCTGGAGTAGTCTTCTCAAGCTTTGAATTACACAGTTTAAAGGAAGATTATACTACCCACTTGGTGTAGTGGGATTTAAACTTCGGACGCGTCGAGTGAATGTAGTGTGCTTAAGCTAAGCTAACCAGCCACATCTCCACAGAAAAACACAGAGGTAGTAAAATGATACATATAATGAAGTTTAACCGATCACAAAAATCTGTTTTTTTAATTTTGATGCATAAGTCAGTCTGATGTATTACTATTATTATTCCCCTTGATCCCAAGGGGAACATAGAGCTTCAACAGCCCATCTCCACCTTGTTCTTTCCTATACAGTCATTTATAGTTGGCTCCATGACTGTCCATAAACTCTCATCTCCTCCATGTCGCCATCAGACACTCGACGACCAGACGCGCAATGTTATCCAACGATCTCATGTGCTTGTCGTTCGATTCGTCTTCATTTTCTTCGGAATATTTGTTGCGTTCTTGATTGGTTCTCTCCCGTATTTCCTTGTCACTAATCTTTCGGGGTCCTCTTATCTTCAGTATAGACCCAGTGAATCCAGCTGTTGATAAAAGTCTGTAGTGTGCTCAAAATGCTTTTCGTGACGCACGAAGTTTCTGATCTATATAGAAGAACTGACTTTTAATATTGGTGTTGCGAATTCGTATAGCAACACACAATCACATTTAACTGTTTTGTTTTTTGAGTGCGTTGATCGGCTTGTAGATTTTCAGGAATTCCTACCTCTTTTGCAAGGTCTAGACCTTTTGCCTCTACGTCAATAAAGACGATGCACTAGCGCCTATCTATTCATTCTTAACGAATACTAAAACAAAACAAAAAAAGAATTTCGAAAATTCCAGGCTATGTTAACTTTTTTATCAGGAGACAAAACACAAATAATAATTAAAGATTTTAGCAGTAATACCAGTAGTCGATAAATGGTACAATTCTCTTATCTGACACTGTGTTGATGATATTAACTATGTATAAACCTTTTTAAAGCATTGCACTTTGATTTTGTACTTTTCATTCTATATCCCTATTTATAACTATAATAATTGTAACTTTCGTAGTCATCTTTTAGAATGTAAAGGGCACTAGTTAAGTTTTGTTGCTAAGGTGCTGCAAATTGGTTTTTAGTCACAGAATTTACTAAAATACAATAATACTTCGAATTTCTAAGATATTCCGAGTTACATCAAATCAGTACTTTAATGCAGCGTATGGTAATGAAAACAAACCTAATCAGCGGTATTATTTGTCATCATTTGTGTGGGAAAATAATATTTTCCCGTCGGAAGACTTTATCTGTCTACTCTTTTCTTTAGTGGGAAAGTACCTTATTAAGTGTGATGTGAGGGTTAGGAGGGGAAGTTAACGGGTGAGGTTGTGAAGCTACCTCGTTTGAGATGCTTAGAACACGTGTTACACAAACCAAGCCATCGCTCTCCGTATTGAACAATATTAGCTGGTTTAGAATTGGGTTGGGAAAGTCTTAGGAATGGTTGAATAAGAAAAAGTACAATGTAAACTTGCATTTGATTTGAATAATCGACCACTTCACGTATACGAGTAGATACATCAGTAATCTTGAATTTGAAATGTTCTCCACTGTTTTGCCATTTCTCAAATCCATCAATAAGAATGTTTGACTTACTATCTTGTATGTTAACCTTCGTGCAATAACTCATACGGATGAATTGTGTATTGTTATAATTATGCTTATCGGTATTACCTTCTTTATTTGTATTTAAAAGTATTTGTGTATTTCGTTATCATTCTATATTTTCACTTTGTTCTATTTTTGCAGAGATCCTCCATCAGTTGACCAATCACCTCGTAAAAATCCTGAACAAATGCTGCTTGATTAGACAATGTAATAAGCAAAAAGAGCTTATTGATATACTTATATGTTTGTGTACTTGTTCGGTTGTGTAAGGAATTTTCCCTCTACCCTGTTTTGATTGGAGTGCATTTCATCTGTTTTTAATGTATGAGGCCTTTTTTTTACCATATTCTTTCTTTCTGTGTTGTTTTTCACCTCTCTCGATGTTCCCACTTCTAAATTGTGTCATACAGCCTTACTACTGGAAATCCTATCATTTCTGACACACTTGTAAAAATTGAAGACATACTTTTCAACATGCCTTCTAAGAACCTGTCTTCTTTATTCCTTCTCTCAGGCGATTCACTGTTTCATATTTTTTCCTCTTTGTAAAGTTGTATCAGTCAGTGCATCATGCATAACAGACTTCTTTCATCTCTGTGTGCTTAAAACACTCTGTATTATCTCTCCTATTTTATTAAGAAAGAATTTAACCATATTATTGTGTGCATACATGTGTGTGTCAATACACGCATAACTTCACCTTCTTTCCTGAAGTATTACCGTACTTCCATACTGACAGCTACACAAATGCGTACATGGATAGCATATTGTTAAACAGGGAACTATGTTAATGCGTGAATCAGTGTTTTTAAACTCTATTTATTATTTGTTGATTATCGCTATCCATTAAACCTGAATTCTACCATCTATGCATTATTCATTCCCGAATGTGTATCATAATTTCAATCAATTTCATTGTTACTGGTGGTGGTCAGTTAAGTGATTTGCATAGCACCGTTTTTCTCTTCTTGTTTTTTCGATAAAGAGTATAAAATATTACCAGTTTTAAGGGAATTGTTTCTTTCTTCTCCTTTTCCTTTAACCGTATATGTCACTTCTCTTTTGGTTAGATGTTTCTTATTCTACATTTCTATCCACTATTAGTTGCATTGATTTCTTCCCATACTACTGATATTGACATACGTTCATATAGTTCTTAATTATTGAAGGTGTGCATGTTTCTGCTAGTCATCTTTTTTCTGGATGTGAATATGCTATGTGGTTTTGTCTTCTTTACGTGTAAAGTTAAATAGTTTGTTGATAAAAATGTACACAAAATACAAACGTTTGCCGTGATTAAAAACGATAACATTTGATTTTTCTCCATACCTTCACATGACATTTTTCTATTTTGGTTTATTAGTGCAATAACAGACATCACCGGTGCATTATGCTGCCATATACTACTAGTTGGTTGATATAAGTAGTTGGATACCGCTCACATACACTAGTAGTGCTTGCTAGCTAACTAGATTGGAATGGCTTATACACCGGACCACCGTTTCGCTAATTTAGGGCAGACCTCACCAGTTTAGATATGATGCAGAAGATTTGTAGCTCAGGTGCATGGTTTAAAATTGAAGTATGCACTGAAGATGTTGCCTAGTAGGGCAACGAAAGCTTCGCAAATTAGCTATCCAGCTCCGAGAACACAACCACATCAAAAGACCTCACAAGTGGTGTGCTGAGGTTATATATATATATATATATATATATATATATATATATATATATATATATATACCATTGTGCGTTTATGCTGGCTTTCTTGATTATCATTTTTAGTATCAAGCAGATCACATATTGTGATCGGAATAATTTCGGTTTCCAAAGGAAGCTGGTGAATTTCCACAAATCAGATTCCAGATATCATTAATTCTAACGGTAGCGACTACGGTCCCCCTAGGTGAGAGTTTTGATAAATCACAATATTTTGCAAACCTTTTCACCAGAAATTTGTTTTCGAGTTGGCATTCACCATAACTTTCGCTAAGGACTAGAACCAAAGTGTGTCATTTATTTGGCCTTAACCTTAAGAGGTTATTTCTCTCTTATTTCAGGGAGAAGAGATATAAAGGTCTATTAGCATTTTAGTGAAATATCAGACTAGATGTTAAAAATGTGCCTAGGACCTTCCTTCTGGACTGTCATTTAGTTCATTTGGTAGTTTTGGCAGTAAGTACTGAGCATTCATATCCTAAAATTCATCTCTAAAGAACTATTCTCAATGAGTTAAGACAGTCAATAAAAATTCCTTGACGGAGTTTTCAAACCTATGTTCATGAAAAAGAGCTGGTGTTTACTCGCCTCCTACTATTCGAGAAACATCATGCACACACAAAAAAAAACAATTTTTTCATCATCTCAGATTAATTACAGGTGCATAGGAAGTTAGTTAGTAATCTTTAAAGTATGTGGCTTGTCCACATGATTTATTACAATCCAGGTCTTAAGCTGAATTCTGTTCTATTTCAAACCACTTTACGATTCATGAAAACTGGTTGCTATGATGTTGATCATAATTGGTTATACGTGGAATGTGTTGCATCAAGGAGATGATTATTGACGCTGAAACAGAAATTTACACCTGCAAATAGATGCCTTAGGTCCAGTTGTTTTAAAGTCTATCTCAGTAATTAGAACCGCCACCAGTCATAAACCTGCACTTTTCTCATGTGACTGACTACAAAAGAAGGTACTTATCCATGATATCCATACATCCATTGTTGGTATATTAGATGTAAAGTGATATTAACGTAATAGGGACTGTGGTGAGTGTAGTTCTTAGGACTACCGGCAGCTAATTGCTCCAGTTTCCATGACAGGCACTACACAGTTTTACCTTCATGTGAGTAGATTTAAAATTCCACTTCACATTGAGTTACAGTATTATCCAGCTTTCGTGTGAATACAGAAGCGCAGTTACGATGTCTAAACTACTCCGTTAATTTTCCAATCAGTAGATTATGTCAACATTTCCGTCATAATAGTAGTTAGTTATCATTATAATGGTTAGGTGGTTCTTAATTTTCCTTATACATAATTTGTTAATAAATCTAAGCAGTAGGTTGATAATTTCTTACCATCAAGGATGTTGTGGCCTACAACGTGACATCTAATACAGTTATGATGGAGCCGCTCGTTGTGTTTAAGCTTATCATCACCAACGTTTTCACACTGAGTCAAATCGGACAATAGGTAAGTCTGTCCACAACTCGACGAAGCCTCAGTATTGATGTACGCTGCCTTACAAAACTGAATATCATGTTCCGCATGCGACAATTAGTGAACTCCGTGACATTGACGTCTAGTTTAGTTGGTATCAGTGTCACGCTAAGCTCTAGATCCAAAACTGCATTACTTCACTGGGTCTCTACCTACAGCAGTATATGTACTGTTGTGGTGAGAGCAGGCCGTGAGAAAATATGTACAAGGCTGATTTAACAACCAATCACAGCAAAGTTGACGTGGCAAAATATGATTCGCAGATAGAGAACTCTATTTGTCGAGGAATCCCTAAACAACCAATCCGAAGCCTGCGTTTGTCTGCCTAACTTCTGATAAACAACCAATCAGATGACTGCGCTTGTCTACTTGCATAAGCTATAATAATGTATGTGAAATATATATAAATACGTGTTGATTTTCATAAGAAAACGATCTGTTGCCTGGCCCTTGTCTTCTGTGATTGGTTGTTAAATCAGCCTTGTACATATTTTCTCACGGCCTGCTCTCACCACACTGTGAAGGTAAAAAGTTACACTAGAGTAAGAAGAAACCAGTTAGACAAGCGTTACCTTTTCGTCAAATCTGCGTATGCACTGGTGAGATGCAACTAAGGATGGATGCTACCGTCCAATTATTGGGCTCGAACATGTGCATCCGATAGATATCGTAGTGCCAGCTGAGATTTGAATGCACAGGTAGGCGATTTAAGCGAAGATGAGAGTCGTTTAGGTGGTCAGTTGGAACTGGATTGTCGTCCGACCGATAGCTATTACCTTGACGTGGTGGCCGGACTTGCAAATCGCAATGATATCGATTAGACTAGAAGTAGTTACCGGCATAGTGTAAGATTTTTTACATTATGGTGGGGGTCTGTGGCCAAAGTAGTTCTGCTCAGGAAAGTGGATGTAACAGCAGCAAGGTGTTTCCCTCAAATGACCAGCAAGTCAAATATGCTGCTCATCCAGTCTGGAAGGGTTGATCGAAAGATTGACCTCATAAATTGTACATTCCCAACTTCCCTATAGTGGTCTGTAGGCGAAGGTAAATTACTAGTGGGGAGAAAACTTCGAAAAACAGTTCAAATAGGCAGTGTGTGACGTGCCCCACACAATTTTCCTTTGCGTTCTACTGTCACCCAAAACTGCTTTTTTTTTTAGGTACCTCAGAGGAAAAATCAAGTTTTACCGTGCGACCAGCTGCGAAATAAAAACCTCCCACACACTTCCAAAAGCATACGAAGCTCTCCTGATCGTCAGCCACCTGCATCTGCGTCACTTTCGTTATCTTGCTTTCCACCTACTGTTAATACTATTGTACAGACTGGTCCTCCATCTCTTCACTCTTTGACTAATAACATCGCTGACATCTCAAAAACACTCCTGATGGCCTCCTAACGCCACGCTGCCAACCTCATATTGGGGCGTTTGACGTCAGAACCATTCACTAAATCTAAATCTAATCAGAACTCTGGCAGACGACTTCAATGCTTAAGTAGGGAAATCGTATCAGTCTGCGCAGTTACCAGTAAGGATGAAACTTGGGCACTGTGGTAGAGCATAATTCCATTATGGATAAAATTTTATTTTGATAAAGTCACAGAGTTATACAGCAGTATTTACTGATGACGCTTTGAGCACAATTTATTGCTGACGAACCGACAACGGCGATCTACAGTTCTGTTCATAAAACGATCTCTTCCTGATCGGTACTATCTTCAAACAAAAAAGATTCTGTCTGACGTGGTACCGTCCATCATGAGACCAACGATGACCTCAAATAGACCACACAGCTACAGGCTACCGTTGGCGGGAGTGCGTAGAAAACTGTGTCGACTTCGATCACGCTCTGGTTCGTGAACGTTTGTGCTTACGAATAAACTGACAAAAACAATCAGCACTGAAGCCACTACATTCTTAACTTAATCAGGACTCTGAGTTGCTATTAATAGTGTTCTCTGAGCTGGTTAGTTTAGTTGCGGAGCTTCCGTCGTCTTTCTGGACGACATCTTCAGAGCAGTATTTAGCATAAAGGATTATGAGTCCCTGTTTAAGGAAGAAACAGTTGGGCGCGTATCTGGGATCGACTATGTGGTGCTTGGAAGAAACAAACAATAGGGAACTAGGTATGCTTTAGACCAAGAGGAGAGTGTATTGATCATATCTTCCACCCTTCAACCGATTCTGGAACATAGAAATACTTACCGGAGTTCAACAATCGTAATATTTCATGACCTGAAAGAGGCATTCGATTCTGTCTATGGCGATGTTTGGCTGTGAAGGGAATGCCGAAAAAATTCATTGAAGTGATCAAAAGCATTCTACTCGAATCTATTCAGCCAGGTGAGAGTCTATGGAGAGTGGTCATCTGAAGTGGTGACAACTAATGGTGTCAGTCAGGGATGCCCACTGACTCCATTTCTGCTTAATTCCACTATAGCTGTACTAATGGACTTAACCCTAACTGACTTTAGCGACTCAGGGATTGACATGTTACCATCAGAGAATAATCTGGTTGAATTATAATATGCGGATGATATAGTCCTCCTAGGTGTAGACGTTGGTAAAATGCAGGGTCTTCTGAACACCTAGAGCAGTAACCTTTCAATGTTCGGCATGGTATTTGCTCCTGTCGGACGAAAGATGATTCTACATGTCTGGATTGCATTGGCTCCTAGCTTAAAGATAGGGAGTCAAGTGGTAGAGCGTGTTGACCACTCCACTTATTTGGGAAGTTTCTCAGCCCCATCGGGCTGATCATTGACGAAATCTTAGCACGGATACAGAGGGCTCGTTTCGCATATGCTAGTTTATGCCGTCTCTGGCGTAGACGTGATATCCGGCTATCAACCAAAGGGCGTGTGTACTGCCCAGTACTCCGCTCCGCCCTCCTTTATAACTGTGAGTGAGACATGACCATTGAAAGTGTAAAACATGAAGAAGCCGGCTAGCTGTCTTTGACCATAGGTGCCTGCATTTTATCTCGCGTGTTAGCTGGTATAATATGGTGAGAAATATTGAGGTTAGACTTCGGACGAGTGCTAGGTAAGCAGGGGAAATCAGTCGACGAGGTTGTGAAGTTACACAGATTGAGATGGTTAGGACATGTGTTACGTATGCCTAGTCATCGCCTTCGTCGATGGGCAGTGTTAGCTGATATGGGATCAAGTTGGTAAAGAGCCAGTGGTGGTCAAACCAAAACATGGCTTGATAAGTTAATGAAACCCACAACAGTTAGTTTAAGCTAGCTATATAGGGAGATGTAGACTTCGTGACTGGGGTCCTTGGGATAGTCAAAACCAATGAAGGCCGAAGACAATTGGTGATATGGCTCGAAATCGTTCTCAATGCATAGCGCAGATGCATCCACTCCTTGTGACTTCTGATTTCCAATGACACTGTATTGCTCTTCGCCATTACTATTCATTTTGTCTCACATTCCTGTCTACTGTCTCTATTTTTCATTTCTTTTACTTTCTTCTCTTGCTTTGAGTGCTACATAGAATGTGGCGACTTGAACTGCTTCACGTCGGTGCAAAGTTCTACGTTGAAAACAGACAGACAGACCTTGCACAAATGTGCACCAGTTCGAGTTGCCACACTCTATGTAGCACATAAAGCAAGAGAAGAAAGTAGAAGAAATGAAAAATAGAGACAGTAGACAAGAATGTGAGACAAAATGGATAGTAATGGCGAAGAGCAATATAGATTCGTTGGAAATTATAAGTCATAAGTAGTGCATGCGTCTGCGCTATGCATTGAGAACGCTTTCGAGCCATATCACCATTTTGTTTTTTTTCTTTTTTGATTTACAGCTTGATTCCACACTGTATTTACGGTACAAGTATGGAATTTTCAGCATGGATATCGGTAGCCCAAATTTTGCAGGCCAACCATAGATATCAGGTGTGCGTCGGCGTGGGCTCGAACCCTGGACCATGTGCATGGTCGGCGAGAGTCCTAACCACTGTGCCACCGACGCACACAATTGTCTCCAGCCGCTGATGTTTACCATCCCGAGAACCCCAATCATGAAGTCTACAGCTCCGTATGTGTCTAGCTTAAACTAACTGTTGTGGATTTCATTGACTAAAGAAACCATGTTTTGGTTTGACAACTACTGGCTCTTTTCCAACCTGATCCCATATCAGCTAACATTGACCATAGAGGAAGAAGATGACTAGGTATGCATAACACATATCCTAACCTTCTAGAATCTGAGTAATTACACAGTCTCATGAATTCAGATTCAGATCTTAATTATTATTATTATTGTATCCTTTAGTTCCTAGAGGAACATAGGGCTTCAGCTGCGCACCTCCATTGACTTCGGTTTTCTGACAACTTTTTCACCCTGCTCCAGGTCTGTCCACATGCTTTCATCTCCTCCTCGCATGACCTCCTCCAAGTCACCCTTGGACGACCAACTCGCCGCCTCCCTTTCGGGTTCCACTCGAGGGCTTGTCTAGTGATGTCACTTGATGGTTTCCTCAGCGTATGGCCAATCCATCTCCATTTCTTTCTGCCTATTTGTTTCACAATCGGTTCCTGATTGGTTCGCTCCCAGAGATCCCTGTTGCTGATCTTTTCTGGCCATCTGATCTTGAGTATTGAGCGGAGACAGTTGTTAATGAAGGTTTGAAGTTTGTTTGAGATGCTCTTTATGACTCGCCAAGTCTCTGATCCGTATAGTAGCACTGACTTCACATTGGAGTTGAAAATCCGGATCTTATTTTTGATGCTGATTGCTGTTGACCTCCACACAGATTTGAGAGTAATGAAAGCTTGTCTTGCTTTTCCGATTCTGGCTTTGATGTCCTCGTCAGTTCCGCCTGTAGTTGAGACGATGCTTCCCAGGTAGGTGAAGGAGGTTGTTTCTTTCAGGTTCTTCCCATTTATGCTTATTGTGGTCTGTTGTTGTTGATGTTGGCTAGGAATCTTCATCATCTCTGTTTTATCTATGTTCACGTGAAGTCCTATCTTTGATGCTTCTTCTGCCAACTTGTTACTTTTCACTTGCATATCTTCCAGTTTATGGGAAATCAGACATATATCATCGGCGAAATCCAGATCCTCCAAGTCTTTTGTGTCAGTCCATTTTATGCCTGTTCCCTCGTTGGTTGCCGTTGTCTGTCGCATTATCCAATCAATTGCAATCAGGAAGATCATTGGTGATAGTAGACAGCCTTGCCTCACTCCCGTCCTCACTTCGAAGGCTTCCGTAAGTTTCCCGTTGTGGATTACTTGGCATGCAGCATTGTCGTATAACTGTTGGATGAGGTGTATAATTGTCGATGGGACCCCGTAGTAGCGAAGTAGTTTCCAAATGACCTCTCGATCGACGCTGTCGAAGGCCTTTTCAAAGTCGATGAAGTTGAGATAGAGAGGTGACTGCCATTCCAAGCTTTGTTCAATGATGATCCGTAGAGTGGCGATTTGATCAATACATGATTTGTTTCTCCTGAATCCAGCCTGTTCCGGACGAAGTTTTTCATCTAGGGCTTGTTTGATTCTCTCCAGGATGATGCGACTTAGTATCTTGCTTGGAATGGACAGAAGCATAATTCCACGCCAGTTTTTACATTGACTTAAGTCTCCTTTCTTTGGAAGTTTGAATAAGTAACTGTTCTTCCAATCCTCGGGTACTTTGCCCTCTTTCCACACCTTCTCCAGTAGTGGTGTCATCAAGTCCGCTGTTGTCTCTGGGTCTATTTTCAAAGCCTCTGCTGGGATTCCATCTGGTCCCGGTGTTTTCCCAGTTTTAAGCATCTTGATTGCATTCAGGACTTCTGATTTCGTCGGGGGGTCAGTGTTCACTGGTAGTTCTGCTTCCGTTGTTGGTATTGCTGGACGTGTTGTAGGTGGCGGACGATTTAGAAGTCTTTTGAAGTGTTCAACCCAGTGCTTTCTCTGTTCCACCTCTTTGGTGATTGACTTTCCATTGTCGTCCTTTATTGGCTTAATCTGTGTCGAACGTTTGCCCGAAAGGTTCCTAGTTGTTTGGTAGAGTGTGGCGAGGTCTCCTTTGCCTGCAGCTTGTTCTGCTTCGTTTGCCATGGTTTCATAATATTTTCTTTTGTCTTCCCTGGCACTTTTCTTCACTCTTTTGTTCAGTGTATTGTAGCTTGCATTCAGCTCCTGTTTTTGTTGCTCGTCAGTGCACTGGATAATCTTTTGCTTCACTGTCCTTCTCTCTTCTATTAGTTTCCAAGTGTCCGTAGTGAGCCACTGTTTGTCCTGTCTCTTTTTTCTGCCTAGAATTTCTATGCAGGTTTGGCTCCACACCGTTTTCAAGTTGTTCCAGTGCTTTTCAACGCCGACCTCTTCGCTAGTGTTGATTTGTGTCTCGGCTTTGTCCTTTATGCTTGCAATGAAGATGTCCTTTGTAGCCTGGTCCTTCAGCTTTTGAGTGTTGAACTTGGCTTGTGGTCTATCTGCAGCTCCTGATTCCCTGAAAGCTTTTAATTTGATTTGGATTGTCCCTTGTACGAGATAGTGGTCTGAGCCAACGTCTGCTCCTCTTCTTGCTTTTGTGTCCAGTAGGCTGCGCCTCCACTTCCTTGAGATTGAGATGAAGTCGATTTGGTTTTTGGTTTGCCCGTCTGGTGACACCCATGTAGCCTTGTGGATATCTTTGTGCTTGTATACACTGCCACCAATCACCAGTTCGTTGAAGGCGCAGAAGTCGGCGAAGAGTTCTCCGTTTTCATTCATTTCTCCTAGAGCTTCTCTACCCATGATGAGTTCCCTTCCCGTATTGTCTGGTCCCAGTTTGGCGTTCATGTCTCCCATTAGTATTTTCATGTCGCCAGCTGGAGTATTGTCCATTGTTGCCTGTAGTTGCCTGTAGAATTCTTCTTTCTTCTCGAGGTCTGCGTTGTTTGTGGGTGCATAACATTGTATGATTGACACTTTCCTTCCTTTGGAGTTGAACCTGGCGGTCATTATCCTGGACGAAATCGCCTCCCATTGTATCAGGGCTTTCGTTGCCGTTGGTGACATCATGATAGCCACGCCCTCGGTGTGCGTGTGGTTATCTTCTGGGTGACCGGAGTAGATCACTGACTCACCTGTTGACAATTTGGTGAGTCCACTCCCATTCCATCTGCTCTCACATATTCCCAGCACTTGTATTCCGTATCTTTTCATCTCGTTGGCGATCTGGGCAGCTTTCCAGTCTCGTACATAGTTCGGACGTTCCATGTTCCTACACAGACTTTTTCTTTTGGTGCAAGGAGGTTCATCATACTGAAGTTTCTTTAGCAATTTTGTTTACAGGGTGGGGTTGCTAGCCTCACGCCTGAGAAAAGAATGATTACATTAAGTAAAAGTTTAGAGAGAAGCAACTTTTTGGGTTGCTCCCCTCAAAATCAGAAAATAACGGACAAACAATGAGAACAACATCAACAAAGGAAACAGTTCACAGAAAAAAGGGCAAAAAGCGACGACAACTATACAATAAGACAACATGCAATATAGTTCAGTACAGTTAACTAAAATGATATCTTAACCATAAACTCACTGACTTGGAGCAACTTGAACATATAAATCCAACAATATATACAATTATAGATGTGTTTATGTTTAAAAATTCCACAAATCCAAACAGTGAGTTATGTGTATTATCTGTCAATAAGATTGTATTTTTTGGATTCAGTGTTCGAAAGGTTAATAATTGTGATAATTTCCGCAAACTCCAAATTTATCCTTCCAATGCAGTCAGTCGATTCAAAAACACTGGTCTAATAATCCATAAATTTGCCCATCAAATTTGCAAAAATATCATAAAATATCACCTGCAAATACGTATTCTCCACGTTGGGTAGTTTAATTTCAAAAGCTTCATTATCTTTAGAGACAACATTTTCAGTGCCATACTTCAGTAATTTAGTATCCTTATTAGGGCGATTAAAGCTTCGCAAATTAACTATCCAGCTCAGAGAACACAACCACGTCAAAAAGAGTGAGTAATATTAAGGTTAGGCATCGAGTGTTAAATAAGGAAGGAAAATCAACTGATAAGGCTTTGAAGCGAAATCGACTGAGATCGCTATGACATAGTGTTATGCACGCCTAGCCATCGCCTTCCTGGACTGGAAATGTTAGCTTACATAGGACCAGACTGAAAATAAGCTAGTGGTGGTCATATCAAAACATGAAATCATTTCATGAAATCATAAACAGTCAGTTTGAGCAAAGGTAGGGAGGTTTAGACTGCTTGGTCTGGGTCATTTCGACATAAGACCAATGGCTGGAGAGAACTGCTGATATGGCTAATATGCATTCACTCCTTGTGACCAGCCATATCAAACGAAACCCTAATGTTTTTCCATGTCGCCATTCTTTCTCCCTCACATTTCTGCTTACTCTGGTTCTTCAAATTTCTTTTTCCTTACTTTGTGTGTTAAATGGGGTATGTCAACTGGAACAGCTGCAATTGTGTTAAAATTTTTATGTTGAAACCAGTCAGTCAGACTTGATTGTCTCAGGGACCATTTTCTGCAGCCTTATTGAGATCACTGTCTATTTCTAGCTAACATCAAGTTCCAGGTTCGACACCGTCGAGGTCTAGGTGGCGTCTACCCCATTGCAATGAAACCTGGCCTTAAACACATCATACTGCCATCAGCTGTCGATGGTGTATGGCCGGACATACATCATGCTTCAACATGTACCAGGTTCATCTTGAGATTTACTGGTGATGATGAACATTGTCCTATTCAGATTGACGTTAGTAAACTGACAACCCTTCCTACTACCGCCACTTATCAAAGCGATCCACTAATCTCCCATGAGACAGACAGTAAAGACCAACACTGACTGCACCTAAAAGATATATAAATGGAAATTATTGTTGCAAGATTGTTGTTGGTTTGTACTCACACTCAGCCTTGCAGTTGAACTGTTAGAAGTAGTCTATAAGTTTGTGTCTCTTGGTGGTTGTATGAGTGGTGGGATAGGTGTGACGAATAAGATTTCTAACCTTATGATGGGATCCGGGATGGCATACACTAACCTTGGTAATCTCTGGCTCCCTCATGATGTTAACCTGGTCTTCAGGGGTTGTGTGTGCATTGCTTCAGTGAGTGCAGTCTTGCAGTACACCTGTGAAAGCTGGCCTTTCTGAAATAAGGAAGGGTATCAACTCTGTCTGTTCGGTCATTACTGTCTGAGTAAAATTGCTTGCACCTTCTGTCTTCATCATATAAGTAATTCTGATTTCCAACAGGGTGTATTTTGAGATGGTGGACGTTGTCTTTGAATAAGTGCAGTTACCTTGAGACAGTGGGTTAGCTGACTTGGACATATGCTACTATGTTGTTTTTACTGTTTTCCGGCCTTTGAAGTGGTTGGAAAAAGCGGAGGGATGGTCAGTTGATTACGTGGCATTGTGGGACGAAGAATGGTTGTAATAGGTTAGGATCTATTGGTACATCACGATTCCCTGAGTGGGATCGGAGATATAGTTTGAAACAGTGTCTTTAGACGTTATCAGAGATGACTATACATTTTAGTCAGTGGCGAGGATGCTGCAGTGTCCTCGTTTTCTCTCTTTCTGGAAGTAACATGAAGTGAATAACACCCGATAAGTGCTTTTAATAAATATGCTTTTGAAAACATTTATTTCCCGATACGAATTTAAAACAAGCAATAAAGGTCAATAAAGCAGGATTTAATGAATTCATCAAATTTCGGTAGAACTCGTCAACTGGATACTCTACATACACGGATATATATATACTTTTGAAATTACATTGGGAGATATAAGACTGATAAGTAAATAAACTACATTGAATTAGTCATGCAGAAAGACACGTGCGAATATTTTACAGGTCATGTTCAAATAGATAAGGCGAGAGAGAGTATGAGAGATCAAAATTAAGATAAATTGCATTACGCTTCAGTTACATCACTTAGATAAACAATTAGTCATTCGGGAATATAACGAGAATTGAGAACAGACTAATATCAAAAGTAATAGTTATAATAACAATTTTATTAGTGCTTTTGTTTATTCATGACCTTGTTCTTGGGCCATTCTTCTTCTTTTTCGTGTATTATGCTTTATTGTTTTTATCTAGCGCAACTCTTGGTGCCCAAATTGTACTAAGTTTGGGATTCAATAATAAATAAATAGTATCTTGAGATTCTAGTCCACTTATAATTCTGTGTTCAAATGGCCTATACTATCAGTCTCACATTGGGATTATCACTTATAACACGCATTTTATTTTCTGCTATATTCTGTCCCGAAAGCTATAATTACTACAGATGTTACATATTATTCACGTCGCTGTACGAAAAGGCTGTCATCTAATATATCGTGTAGAGTAAAGAAACAGTCATCTATGATTTAAAGCCGTTGGTATTGTACATGTCAAAAGGCTTCTCACACATTTTTGAACGTTTTAGAAAGATGTTTTGTATCACTAACCTGATTCAGAATCTTGTGTATATTGACTTTTGGACTGTTGTCACCTCAAAACTGTGATGTGATTTCCGCTTCTAAGAACCATGAGTCTTTACTCTAACTGTAATATCGCCTGAATACAATTCCACATTGAGTTTGAGTCACACACTGTAGACGCAACACTTAAGTGTGCATGCGATATGGCTTTCAAAATAAAACAAAATAAAAAAAGCACATAAGTATGAAACAGTTTTGTTTACTTTGTTATTATTATCATTATTATATCTTTGTGTTCCCAGTAGAACATACAGCCTCATCTGCGAATCTCCATTGAACTAGGTTCTCTGTCATCGCTTTCAGCTGACATCACGAATGCCCACAACCTTTAATTTCCTCCACACACGACTCTATATCATTCTTGGTCTTATGTCCAACTCGTCGCTTCCCATTCAGATTCCACGTAAAGGCATGATGTGTGATGTCTCTTGAAAGTCTCTTCAGGGCATGTCTAATCCATTCCCAGTTTTTTCCTAGATATTTGTTCACCTACGAATTCTTGGCTGGTTCTCTGAAGTGTCATAATCTTTCGTCATTTATCTTTTCTAGCTGATCGGCCATATTATCTTCACTATCGATCTAGGATGGCAGGTGTTGATTGATGAAGGCACTCAATAGCCTTTGGGAAATTCTTCTACTGACACGTGTGCCACTTGATACTAGTGATAAAAATTCGTATCCTGTTTCTTTTCTGAATGCTGTAGATCTCCAAACTGAGCTGACAATAATGATAGCCTGTATTGTTTTCTCAATCCGATCCTGAATGCTTTTGATACTAACATCCAAACAGCCTATAGTTGAAACGATGCTGCTCAGTTCAGGTGAGTGAAAAAGACAACTTCCTTTAGATTTCTCTAGTTGGTGGTGATTTGTGCTTGTTGTTAGTCACGTGCCTTCATCACCTCCATCTTTTCTATATTCATCTTATGCCGTGTCTTCGTCGTCATTCCCGCTAATGTGTCAGTTTTCTGTCATATATCTTCCAGTTTGTGGGACTGAAGGTGTAAATATTTTAAGAAATCCTAATCTCCAAGGGCATTTCGTCAGTACGACATATGCCAGTCTTTGGGTAGCTGCACTGTGCAATCCTGAAGTATTTTCCTAATTACTTCATGGTCAACACTGTAAGCCTTTCCAAATTCCATGAAATTCAGATAGAGAGTTGACTGCCATTTTAGGCTCCATTAAATGAAGAGTGGTACTGCAATTTGTCCAAGCAAGACTTTTTTTCCCTGAATTCAGACTGTCTCTTATTTCAGTTTTACCACCATGATACTGCTTAGAATTTTGCTTAGAGTGGACAGAAGCATTATGTCCCACCATGTTTTGTATAGCTTTGAGTTCTTCTTCTTTGGAAGTTTGACAAAGTTACCTTTCTTTGAATCGACAGGTACTTACCCTTCCTTACTAAATGGTGGCATGGCGATGTCGCATGATGTCCTCACGTCTGTCTTCAGTGATTGCGGTAGGATTTCATCTGGTGCTTCTGCCTTCTTGCCTCCAAGTAACTTCACAGCCATTTAGACTTCTGATTTTGTTGGAGGATTGTTGTCTGCTGACAGTTCTGCATTTGCTGACGGTCACTGTATTTCTGGGCGAGTTACAGGAGGCGGTTGATTCTGCAGTGATTTGAAGTGATAAACCCAATGTTTCCTCT
The DNA here is from genome assembly GCA_944472135.2 of Trichobilharzia regenti. Classification (NCBI taxonomy): domain Eukaryota; kingdom Metazoa; phylum Platyhelminthes; class Trematoda; order Strigeidida; family Schistosomatidae; genus Trichobilharzia; species Trichobilharzia regenti. The sequence goes on along the minus strand of OX235270.1, from coordinate 86,021,749 downwards.
CTTCCACCTGTTTGATAATTCGGTTTCCTACATCAGCTTTCACTGGCTTCATCTGCCTTGACCTTTGTCAGGATGTTGATCTGGCTGTTTCTTTGATGTGGTGTTCACAGGTACCTTCATCATGCAGTCTGTTCTTCTTTAGTTTCCAATATATCGTAAAAACGTCTTCTATCTTTCCTACCATCACTTTTCATTGCTTTGCTCTGTGCACTGTAGATTATACTCACCTTTCACTGCTCATCTCCATAGGGATTTGTCTCCTGCTTCACCATCCTTTTCTTCCCCATCGCCTCCCAGCTGTCGGTAGTCAGGCATTCTTACTCTCGCCTCTTCTTGTCTAAGATATCTATACTGGATTTCTTCCATCTTGCCTTCTGAGAGTCCGAGCTTTCTTCCACACAGGTCCTTTTTGTTATATTGTTTGTTGTTTCCAACTTTTTCCTCCTGCCTTTGTCCTCCAGTTACTAAGTGTTGAGCTTTTAGAGGCGGACAGTATAGACGTTCGCGAACAGTACTTAGTATATTAACGCAAGGTCTTATACCAACAACTTCTAGAGTATTTGTTTCTCGTATACCAAAGGCAAAGCAAAACACCACAACTGATTGTCCAAATAACGAGATATATTTCGGAACCAAATCGCGGATTAAAGCGGAAGCTAAGGTAGCTAGTTATCGTGCACGAAAGTGATACGACGGAGTGACAAATGGCGGAGATGCTTGACGGGAAGCCTTCAGCTAAACAAGGCGACTTAAACTCCAAAAGGTCAGTATCCAATGTTCACTGATGATTCTTATGGTCACGATGTAATTCTTCTCTTAGACATAATCTATTCCTATGGTCAATAATTTTGGAGAACTATTTACCGCTACAGCTCACTCCTCCCTTAGTGGGGTTGTGAGGATCCTAAGACAGATCCAGCAAGACGTAAAAAAACTCGATGGTTCCCTTTCGGGTGAAAAAATCTTCCGAGCGGCTTGGTGGTGTGCCTACTGGTCTGTCTGCTTATGCTAATAGGGTGTTTTTACATCGCTTCCTTGATGTTGTTCGTTCGACCCCGTGCTTCGTTTGTTTCTTGTCCAGTGCCCGTCACACCTGGAAAAGAAAACAAGAACGCTAAGAACCTTGTTGAGGAAAATATACCAAATCGGTGTTTCTTTTTTTAAAAAAATTATGTGCATCTAGCATACAGTAAAATAATGCAAAGTTTAGAACATCGAAAAAGTATACACCTAAATTTTTTAGTGCATGCAAACTGTACGGTTATAAAAAATTGTTCTACTTGTGTCTAGTGATGCTATATAAAAAAATGATGTCTGAAAAGAAACAAAAATAATTGATACCACAAACAAATGAGTTGGATGAATGGCACCACTTAGTTATGTTATATAGGTGTGGAGATATTCTGGAAATCTTACGGTACGTCGAGAACGGGTTTTCTTCGAGGGTTTGACAGAAGATTCGGTAGCTTTCGCCGTGCTAGTGAATTCTTCGAGGACTAACGGATATTCGGCTACTCGTGTATTAAGGGGTATGCTCAGCTCTATGCTAATAGGATTACTCTCCAATTAAGCCGGTTTCAGACGGTCAATGCTGACGGTGTCCTCGCGGCCTTTTTTGTCTAAGACAAAGAATTTATCCAAACGTTTGATTGCTTTATAAGGTCCGTCGTATGGGGCTCCAGAGGTTTACGCACAGAGTCACGTCGAACAAATACATGTGAAGAAGTTTCTAAACACGGGTGAACAAAAACATCAATGGACTGTGGACGAAGGGGAGCAGGATTAACTGAACACATTGCGTATATAAGCCTGCTGACGTATGAGGCGTGATCTACCTCTGAGGGGGAGCTCAGGGGAGAAACGAATTCACCAGGCAGTCGTAGTGTCGTGCCATATACTAGCTCGGTGCTATTACAAGCAGCATCGGTTTTCAGGGCGTTTTGTATCCCTAGGAGAACTAACGGAAGGGATTCAGTCCAGTGGGTGTTGTTTGCAGCTGATAAACCAGCTTTCAACTGTCTGTGTAGACGTTCTACCATACCATTAGCTTGAGGATGGTAGGCTGTTGTTCGAAATCGCATGCAACCTAATATTTTAGTCAGGGCGAAGAATAAGCCACTTTCGAATTGCCGCCCGCGATCAGTTGTTATGGAAGATGGGCATCCAAAGTTAGTGATCCATCTTTCTACGAAGACGCGTGCGACTGTTTCAGCAGATACGTCCTTGATGGGTACTGCTTCCGGCCATCGTGTGAAGCGATTGATGCAAGTTAAAATATAGGTATACCCGTGGAATTCAGGAAGGGGTCCAACCAAATCTATATGGACGTGTTCAAAACGAGCGTCAGGGAGAAAAAAGGTGCCAAGTGGGCTTTTAGTGTGTGTCTTATTACCTTGTACTTTTGACAAGCTAAGCACGTGTGTGCCCATTCCCTTACTTTTTTATTAATACCAGGCCAACAAAACCGACTAGTTACGAGCTTGACAGTAGTTCGAATACCTGGGTGAGATAAGCCATGCAACGTATTGAAGACGTTACGGCGATAACTTTTAGGCACGATGGGGCGAGGAGTACTCGTGGAAATGTCGCATAGAATAGTATCTCTTCCCATACCTAAGGGTTTCTCAGTTAATTGTAGAGTGGTTTTCGACAACTCATGTTGAAGCCCGGTATCTTCTTTTTGAAGACGAGCCAGTTTTACAACGTCGATGCCGTCGATTTGGGTGAGGGAACAAACGCGCGACAAGGCATCTGTCACAGTGTTGTTTACTCCGGATACATGGCGAATATCTGATGTAAACTGTGAAACGTAATCCAGTTGTCGTGATTCCCTAGGTGAATACTTATCTGAAGGTGAGTTCAGAGAGTACGTCAGAGGTTTGTGATCAGTAAAAATTATGAATTCACGACCCTTTACTGAATGTCGAAAATGACGTATAGCACAGTACATAGCCAGAAGTTCTCTGCCGAATGTGCTGTACTTCGTTTCAGCTAATTGAAGGCGTCTTGAGAAAAAGGCGAGTGGTTGCCACTCTTTGTTAACTAGCTGTTGTAGAACTGCGCCGATTGCAGTGTTTGATGCATCAACCGAGATACTTAACGGTGCCGTTGGATCCTGATACATCAGAAGTGTGGCATTCGCAATGGCTTTTTTAATCTGGGTAAAAGCATTTCGAGCAGACGCGTCAAGTTCTATGGACTTGTTATTCCCTCGAAGGAGGTCTGTCAATGGCTGAATCAGAGAGGCACAGTTGGGAATAAAGCGTCGATAATAACTTACTAAGCCACCTAAAGTGCGGAGACTTTTCACCGTCTGTGGCTCTGGAAAGTTCAGTATAGCTTCGACCTTAGTAGCCAGTGGGCGAATGCCCTTGCAGTCAATAGTGTGACCCAGGAAGTCGAGTGAGTCAACACCGATTTGACACTTTTGAATATTGATGGTAACACCATGTTTGCGTAACCTTTCAAATGCCAAGTCCAAATGTCTAAGGTGAGTTTCCTTGTCTGGACTGGCAATGAGGCAGTCGTCTAAGTATGCGTATACAAAGTCAAGACCGCGAAATACTTCATCGATGAAGCGTTGGAATGTTTGGGCTGCATTTCGGAGACCGAATGGAATACGTAGAAATTCAAACAGTCCGAAAGGCGTAATGATAGCCGTTTTCGGGATATCTTCTGTTGCCATCGTGATTTGGTTATACGCTTTAACCAAGTCGATTTTGGAGAATGCAGCCGCGCCAGATAATGTTGCCGTCAAGTCGTGTATATGAGGCAACGGGTAGCAATCAGGGGTTGTTTTGGCATTCACTCGCCGGTCATCACCGGTGGGTCGCCAATCGTTGCTATCCTTTTTCAGTACCATATGTAGTGGGGATGCCCATGGGCTATTCGATGCTCGAATGATGCCAAGGGTGAGCATATGGTCGAACTCATTCCTAGCGAGTCGTAGTCTGTCAGGAGCCAGTCATCGCGCTTTAGATGTCACGGGCTGTCGTGAGGTAATGATGTGGTGCATAACATTACTGGTTATGCACGGTAGGTCGTTCGACGGGCAATTAAGTTCTGGATATTTGCCAACGATCGGTTGAAAAGTTGGATAAAGGATTGCCTTTATCTTAACTAGTGACAAGCTGGGGCCTATGTAGGTGATGCCTTTGATAGACAGACTAGCAGTATTATCAATCAGCCGTTTTCGGCGGATGTCTATGAGTAAATCATGATGATTAAGTAGGTCCGTGCCAATGATGGGCATTGTAACGTCAGCGAGAAGGAAAATCCACCGAATAGGTTTGCGTCAACCTACGTTCAGATAGACGTATTTCCTACCAAAGGTTGCGATTGGTTTTCCATTTGCAGCCTGTAAGTTGAAGGTAGGTTCCTTCTGTCGATCTGCTGCTGTAGCAGGAAGGACGCTGACTTCGGCGCCTGTGTCGACTAAATATCGAGTCTGGCTTATCACATCATGGATGTAAAGAAGGCGGCTAGTGCCACCGGCGACCGTTGCCGCTAACGCGTGCCGGTGAGATAGTTTCCCATAGACTTTGAGACATTTCCGAAGTTACAAGGCTTACGGTAACACTTCGCTTCTTGGCCATAGGTGTTGTGGTACCAGCACCAGTCAGGGTTTTTCAGTGAAAGTGGCTTGGACTTAGATCGACCTTGTGAGTTTCGCCGTTGAAGGGATTCAGGACGACGGTCGGAGAAGTTAGAAGACATGTTTGACCTAAACATCTGCTGGATGGAGTTGCATAACTCTATCACTGAAGTATCCTTACTCGAAGTCTGCTTGCCCACCGAGCATATTTCAGGAACTGACCGTTTAGTTATTTCTAGAATCTTATCTGCAGAAATAGCTAAGTCATCTATAATAAAAATATAATTGTGGTCTATCTTTGGCTTCTTCCACCTTGGCTTTGAGAGTCATTTGCACTACATAATGTTCTCACCTTAAATCTGCTCTTCCTCTCTGTCTTGTGTCCAATAAGCTGCGTCTTCACATTTTTGAAATCACGATGAAGACTGAGTTTTGGTGTGCTCATTTGCTACATCTCTCACCGCCCATTTGATATCCTTGTGCTTCTACATCCTTCATCCAGTCACGAAATAATTGAACATGCAGACATCTGCAAAGCACTTTCCGTTCTCACTCACTGAGTTGTTTGTTACATTACATAATTATAGTCTTTTACCATCTTGAGTTGAATCGTGATGCTATGACCCTGAAGTGGATTGGTTCTCTCGAATCTCTTGGTGAGATCATGATAATCACATACTCAGTATGCCTGTGATGGTCATCTAAGTGACAAGAGTAAATCGTTTATGTCACCAAATGAGTACTTAGTGTCAATATTTTTTAAATTAAGTCCCTCAGACTTTTACTCTCTCCTAGTTTCATTTCTCCCAGTCTCTACAACAACTATACTCTTCAGTATAATTTTGTCGTAATTACCTATATCTTAAGATTTCTTCTCTGAAACTAGTAATTTATACATATTTCAATCAAGTCAAGCATCATTTGTGTTTTTGAGAAAAAACGTAACTTGGTTCAAGTAATTATACTGTTCACCGGATTATTACTGTCTTCACCTTTTTCTTATCATTGAATCAACATTCTTTCTGCTGACTAAATGAAATATCATGTTACCTTTACACTCTAAGGATAAAAATGGGTGTTCCAGTAATTTACTGTAGTAGCTGTTTCTTGTAAAAACAACAACTTAGTTACGAATTTCTTCACGTATACTTAGGAATGACGACAAAGAAGACTGTCAGAAATATGGAGACGAATCACATGAATTTTCACATATTTTATTCTGATTTTAAAGTGCAACTGTTAAGGTTTTTTCTCCACACATCTTATAGCTGAAAAATACAATAAAGAGATTTTTGATTTTGCTTGATGGAATAACATCACCTTTTACGGTATATTAATGACACTAGGCTTTAGATCTATATTAATACTTAGTGTAAAGTGGTGGTCCAGTTTTTTTTGATAAAGATGATGTATGCTCTGACGAAGTATTACCCTGGTTCACATTTCAAAGTGAGAAATGGACTTCTAGAATTAGACGGTTTGACTCCAGTTTTTGAACTTCAGGATGATGCCCTCGCAACTGCTGGGTGTAAACAGAGCGGATAAATTACTACCCAGATCATTACGTAAAATACGGAACGCTAAAAATAAGATTTTGCCGCTGATGTAAAAGTAGAAATAAATCTAGTCTATCCAGTCTGTCCTTATGTGTGAGGTTTGAGAATCCCTTAATCAGTTTAGACACCACGCCTTAAACCAAATCTGCTAAATAATAATAATAACTTTATTTCGAACAATAATAATCACATGGAATCGAATTTTCAGCTCTTTTTATGTATGTTGCAGCATTCTGGCTCCTTTTATAAATTTATAAATACATGAAATTTTAAAGATAATCCAATTACAAAAACTGGAAATTCGTGGAACATAATGAATTACAAATAAATGATATATATATATATATATATATATATATATATATTCTTCATGTTTAAAACACTGACTGACTTCTTGAATCCCGTATTCCAGATAATTCCTGGCGTGAGTCAAAAATAATGCTAAAAATATACTGGTGTCAAAACTAAAGTAGTTTTTATGGAGACCTCATAGTATCCTAAAACTCTTTGCAGCCTGTGCTGTACAGTCAGCTGACGTTTTAACCTCATGATTTACACAAATAATAATAATAATTTTCTTTTTTCCGAAACTGTACTTATAATACAGTGTGTAGTTCGCAGCATTTGGTACAATACTGCACCTAATTTACTCGACAACAGTGAAAACAATAACAACTTTTCTGGATTAGCAATTACAATAAAGTAGAAAGTGTACAAAAAGTGTAAAATAATGATAATATTGTTAATAACTGAAATTGAAATAATGTCATCACACATTACAAATAGGAGAGGATAAAAGAGGCAGTTTGCTGATAACATAAACGTAGGTGCCACGCTTAACATTATCTTTACCACATATGAAGCGTGCTAAATAGGATATTTCTGAGTTCCTGTACGTGTTTCCACGAGTGTTTGGTCTTTTATAATGACTTCTAGTCCTAACTGATGAGATACAAGGGGAGAGTTTAGAATAGAGAGGGTGCTGAGAGTCACACAATATGGATTTGGACCATTTCACACAAGAATTCAGGTGTCTATAGACTACAGTAGAAACTAGCTGACTAAGCGGCACACCACTTGCCATTCTGACAACATTCAATACCCTGTACAGTATGATAAAGTCCTTTCTCAATAGCCCCAAAAAGGCCGAAGGGGAGCAGTAAAGTACAATATGTAAGATTCAAGAGTTAACAAACTGTTAAAGTAAATATTGAATAATTCTAGATTGTATTAACTTCTTAATGTAGTAGGTTAGATGGAACATTTTTTTAAAAACTGACAACCTAGTCAGAGAATGCACATGGGCAAAACGTGGGAAAAATGGGTAATTTTGATCGATGAAGACGTGGGCGAAAAGTGGGTGAAATGCAACGTAAATTACCCAGTTTTATCTTGTTACCCACTTGGAGAGAATCAAACAAGCCCTGGATATAAAACTCCGACCAGAACAAGCTGAATTCAGGAGAAACAAGTCATGTATTGATCAAATCGCCACTCTACGGATCATCATTGAACAAGGCTTGGAATGGCAGTCACCTCTCTATCTCAACTTCATCGACTTTGAAAATGCCTTCGACAGCATCGATCGAGAGGTGATTTGGCAGCTACTTCGATACTACGGGGTCCCACCAACAATTATACATTTCAGCCAACAGTTATACGACAATGGTGCATGCCAAGTAATCCACAACGGGAAACTTATGGAAGCCTTCGAAGTGAGGACGGGAGTGAGGCAAGGCTGTCTACTATCACCAATGATCTTCCTGATTGCAGTAGACTGGATAATATGACAGACAACGGGCAATGAGGAAACAGGCATAAAATGGAGTCACACAAAAACTTGGAGGATCTAGACTTCGCCGATGATATATGTCTGATTTCCCACAAACTGGAAGATATGCAAGTGAAAAGCAACCAGTTGGTAGAAGAAGCATCCAGGGGAGATAGGAAGGACTTCAGGTGAACATAGATAAAACAGAGGTGATGACGATTCCTGACCAACACCAACAACAACAACGGACAACAATCAGCCAGCATAAATGGGAGGAACCTGAAAGAAAACAACCTCCTTTACCTACCCACCTACCAAGAAAGCATCGTTTCAACCACAGGAGGGCGGAACTGACGAGGATATCAAAGTCAGAATCGAAAAAGCAAGACAAGCTTTCATTACTCTCAAATCTGTGTGGAGGTCAACAACACTCAGCATCAAAAATAACATCCGGATTTTCAACTCCAATATGAAGTCAGTGCTACTATACGGATCAGAGACTTGGCGCGTCATAAAGAGTATCTCAAACAAACTACAGACCTTCATTAACAGTTGTCTTCGTTCAATACGCAAGATCACATGGCCGGCCATTACCAAATATCTCACTAGCAATATGTCTGCCTCAAGATGACAAAGGATTTGGATGCTAATCTTTTTAAATAGAAAGGGATATTTTTCGCCATTAATACCATTTTATGTGTATCAGCATATTCACCATACTTAGGTCAATTTTATCTCAGTAATACACAAAGGTCGAAGGTCATAAATTCGCCTGTTTCAGTGGGTCCGTATACAAAGACATATTTTTGAAAATTTGGATCAAGATAGGGGAAAATAAATCCCACTCTTTTGTTATTAATAATGAAGGTATTTTCTGAATTTCAGAGTATAGTAATGGCACTCATCTCCTCCTTGCACGATCTCTTCAATGTCGCCCTCGGACGCCTAGCTCATCTTTTCTTGCTCGTGTTCTCCTCTAGGGTCTGGTGCATGATGCAACTCCTCATTGTGTCCGGTCTATCTACATTTTATTTTACATATTTATTGACCTATTGCACAGAGTTCCTTGTAACTAATCCTTTGCGATAGTGCGTTGGTGGCACAGTGGTAGAATGCTCACCAACCACGCAGGTGGTCTGGGGTTCAATCTCCTGCGGACGCATCCTCCATTTCCTAGCTAAGCCAGTAATAAGAGTGGTAGAGAGGGAAGGTTGGACATGAGGTCAGCAACCCCATCCCGTAAATATAAACACCAGTGCTACCGAAACTTTACGCCTCTAGCTTGAAGCCCTATGTTTCACTGGGAACGTACAGGAATGAAAAATATCCTTTGTGATCCTCCGGTATTCAGGATGGAGCCAGAGAATGCAGCTGCTGATAACAGTTTGTGGCCTGTTCGAAGTGCATTTGGTGGCAAACCGAATCTCCGGAATATATGGAAGAAATGACTTAAAGTTGGTGCTAAACATCAGAAAATATTTTCTTTCTGTTGAGTGCAAAATACTTCCATACTGATCCCAGAGTGATGAAAATCTGTTCTGCCATTCCTATCCTGGTTGCTTTCGACATACTCATCCGTTCTACATGTAGTTAAAATTATTCAGCCTAGATAAGTGAAGGGACCGGCTTCCTTCAAATTTCTGCGGTTGGTAGTGATTGATGCTTTTTGTTATTAGTTATGTATCTTCATCACTTCTATTTTCTCTGTGTTCCCTTGAATTACTGTCTTTGCTGTTCCTTCCTTCAACTTGTAGGTTTTTGCCTACAGGTACTGAAGTTTATGTGGTCTTTTAATGTCTTCTTATCAGTCCATCGTATTCCTCCCTTCTGGCTCCCCGCAGTCAGTTGCATGATCCATTTTTACATAATCAGGGATATCAACGGTGATAGTGGACAGTTTTGTCTTAATCTATTATGTCTTCACTTCAAAGGCTTCGATTTTTTTCCGTAGCACAAAAGTACAGCATTTCAATTCTAAACGCCTCGTAAAGTAAACATAAATATACAGAAAAAAGTGAAATTTGGAAGAACAATAAGGATTGGGAATTTACAATATAAAAATAGGTACATAAAGAATGATGAGAATTTGAAGGAATTAGGAGTTCACAAAGAATTCATTCATATTCCTCAATGAAAACAATCTTGAGTAACATTACTAACAGTTTTCAGCCATTGATTTCAGTGCCGCCAGGATCCCATCTAGGCAGTCTACACCTCCTTACCTGGCTAGTTCAAAAGGACAGTCGGAGACCTTATTGTCTGATCCCGGGTTTAAATTTTACTAACTCCAACTTATTCTAACCCATTCATCAACTGGTTAATATCTTTCGAATCTAAATTCACATATTATCAGTGTCCAGGTTTTATACACATATTAAGTACCGTCATTTTATCATGCTTTGTTTTTCTGTATTATCTAGATATATACCACAATAAATAACTTTTGTACAGTATTTAGCCAATGAATTTACACAAAGCTGGAAGTCAATTAGAAGCTGCTATGTTCATTTCAAATTCATTTCAGCAGAAGATGCTTTTTGTTCACTCAATAATTCCCTGTCACATTTTAACTTTTAGTCTGTATTGTGTAAATACGTATGTATTATTTTCACTGCATTGTGCTGATAACTTCTACCTAAATTAATACGATTTTATAAATCCTGCTTTCTTTATTTTTCCTGGTTGATTTAGACTATTGTTTCTTTCTTTAAATAGAAAAAACTTTTCATTTATGATCACGGACTGACATCAGTTATAAAGCTATTGAGAACCTGAGAGTACTAGACGGCTGTTTCCTTCTTGTTTAAGACTCTCTAGTACCACGTACCCATTACCCTACAACGGATTGAACCTGGGACCTTCTGGTTTCTAGGATGAAATAGCTTTCTAGTACTACCTGGTTTTCAGTCGTTTTTTAGCTGCTGTCAATCAGTGATCAAACTTGAAATCTGTCAAATTCCTGCAAACAAACAATTTAAAAAAACTCATCAAAAATCTGAGGGATAGACTTATTGAACTTCTTGCTTTATTTCTATCTTAGTTGTTCAAACTGAAGATGCCCTATGATTATCAGAATTCTTTCTTTCACTTCTGCCTATTCACAATTGATGACCAACTGTGTTCACATGCTTAGTGAAAGTCACTTGAAAGTATCTTCAGTGATAATAATAAAGTTTATTTACAAATGAATAAATAAGTAAAGTAGTAAATATGGAGATTAGGAACACTTAAGTCTGCAATGAATTCTCTTTTAGTGACTTCACTTCAGATTAAATTACTATTATTCTCTTGAGTTCCGGGTGGAACATAGGGCTTCAACAACACATCTCCACTTTGTCCTGTTTTCTGCCATCCTCACACTATCTCCTCTATATCCCCCTAGGACGACCCACTCGTCGCTTCCCACTGAGATTTCACTTGAGCAATGGTATGGTGTGCGATATCATTCGGCAGCCTCCACAATGTATGCCCAATCTATCCATCTTCATTTTCTCCTACATATTTTTTGAGCGATCGACCCTTGGTTGGTTTGTTCCCATAGTTTTCGAATCACTTATTTTTTCTGGCCATTTGATCTTCAGTATGAAGTCAGCAAAGCGGGCACCTGTTGATGAAAGTCTGCAATCTGTTGGAAATCCTCTTCGTGATACGCTAAGTTTCCCATACGTACAGAAGAAAAAACTTCACATTTGTGTTGAAAATCCAAATCTTGTTTCTTATGCTGAGTGACAGAATAAGATTTCCAAACTGGTTTCAGGTTGATGAAGACATATCTTGCTTGTCTTTCCGATTCTGACTGGCTTTGACATCTTTGTCCGTGCCGGTTGTCTGTGGTTGAAACTATGCTTCGCAGATAAGTGAAGCAGGCAACCTCTGTTAAAGATATCCCGTTGATAGTGATCGGTGATGGTTAATATAAGAATAAAACTTGTGCACTGTAGTAGAGTGTAATTCCATTATGGGTAAATTTTGTTTTGATAAAGTCTCACAGTGTTATACAGTAATGTTTACTGATGACGTTTCGAGCACAATTTATTGCTCATAATCATATCAAGGTAATCACACGACTTCCTAAATTCATTTATATGGTTCCATTGTTTTTCTCTTGATTTTCACTTGATTTGATTGGTAATAGTATTTTCCATATTTCAGGTATGAGTGACGAGTCATTCCTATTGCATGTGTTGGGTGTAGACTCGATGAACAAGGATTCAGTAATCAACCTCTCTCTCCACCTACCTAGATTACTTTTTAGAATTTTAACCCTCTCCCACCCTATTGTGTGGTTGTGTGTTAACGCATGCATTGCGATTGCTGAGCTTTTTTCTAAATTATTTATCTTCTCGGGGTCAACCATTCTTACCTTAGCTAAATTTTTATGCTCTGACAATCTGACTACCCCTGGCCTACTAGTTTGACCTATGTAGTTGACCTCACAGTCATTGCATGGTATTTTGTAAATAATATTATTTTGTCTAATTGGGTCAACTGGGTCCTTTAACCTACAGAGCCTGTCCCTGAGTGAGTTTGTAGGTTTAAATGCCACCCTAATTCCTATTTTATTCAGAATCCTACGTAGTGTCTCCGATGTCCCCTCTTTATATGGTATAACTGTGGATGACTTATATTCTTTCTTATTTATGTTATTATTACTAGTTTCACAATTATTTTTATTTTGTTTTTGGCCTTTAGTGATCTTCCTAATGAATTTTATAGGATAGTTATTCAACACCAACGCTTCTTCTATCTGTTTTAATTCATTATTTAGATCTTTTTTTGTGCCACTTAGTGCCACTGCTCGGTTTGTTAAACATTTAACTAAGCCTGCCTTAACAGTTAAAGGATGAGACGAATTAAAGTCTAAACATCTATTAGAATGCGTTGGTTTTCTATAAACACTAGTGTGTAGTTTGCCTTCTTCTATTCTTTTTATCTTACAATCTAACATAGCTAATTCTCCTTGTTCATTTTCTGATTCAAATGTGAATTTTATCCCCTCAACTTGTGAGTTTATATGTGTCAAGAAGCTAGAGATGTGTTCTGTTTTTAACACTGTGAAAGTGTCATCCACATATCTCCACCATATTTTCGGAGTAGGGTTAAATGTATTGAGGGCACTATTTTCCCAGCTGTCCATAAATATGTCTGCTACGATAGGGGATATTGGTGATCCCATTGCTACACCTTCTGTTTGTCTATATATTTTGCCTTGGAACTTAAAGATAGTAGATGTGAGGCATAACTGAATTCCTAAAATAATTTCTTCAATGGACAGCTTTGTCCTATGACTGAGTTCCGGATCCGCAGTTAATTATTTTTTAACTGCTTCTAAGGCCATATTAACTGGTATATTAGTAAAAAGACTAGTTATATCAAAACTAACCATTTTCTCATCATTCGCTAGTTGAATGTCATTTAGTTTATTTTTCATCTCATATGAATTAGTTAATCTGGATTTTGAAGGATTTCTAACTCAAATGTATGATCAATGACAAAGATTATATAATTGTTGTTGAAACATCCAACAAAGCTAGAGAATCCGCATTAAGAAAATCAAAAATCACGCAAATCAAAAAATTCAACAAACTAATAGAAGAAAAGAACACAACAAATGAAACAGATATGAATGCTTCATCCTCTATCGACAGAACAAAGTGGGTGATCAACCTCTCATCAAGTGAACTAAACTCTAATGAGATAAAAGTACTTGAAAAAGGACTAAATTTTAACGTAACAGTTAATAAATTAAAACCAGAGGACGTCATTCCTAACATAGAAGCAGCACTAGGTTCAATAGACAAGACAACAGCAGAAGAGGTTAGAGCACAATGTGCGTTAACCCTGAAAAATCAAAAGAAGGCAAGATCAAACTTAACAAAATCAGAAAGGGAAGCTTTAATTAGTCTAAAACAGGATAAAAACATTGTCATCGCAAAAGCGGACAAAGGAAACGCCACCGTAGTTCTGAATAAATCTGACTACATCAAAAAAGTTACTGAACATATTCAAACGGGTCCATATGAGGAAATTAAGAAGCCTGTAGATACAATAATGAATAAGGTTAAGAAATCTACAGCGGAATTATTACGGAGAATGAAGCCGTCACTGGGTGAGTCTAAATGGTTTACTTTAATGCCTAAAACTAATAATACTAGTAGAATATATGGTACTATTAAAATACATAAACCAGGTTACCCCATAAGACCAATAGTAGATTTTAGAAATACCCCCACGTATGAATTATCAAAACACTTAGCTCTAATACTTTGTCCCATTAGAAATCGTTCAAACTCTAGATTAACTAATTCATATGAGATGAAAAATAAACTAAATGACATTCAACTAGCGAATGATGAAAAAATGGTTAGTTTTGATATAACTAGTCTTTATACTAATATACCAGTTAATATGGCCTTAGAAGCAGTTAAAAAAGAATTAACTGCGGATCCGGAACTCAGTCATAGGACAAAGCTGTCCATTGAAGAAATTATTTTAGGGATTCAGTTATGCCTCACATCTACTATCTTTAAGTTCCAAGGCAAAATATATAGACAAACAGAAGGTGTAGCAATGGGATCACCAATATCCCCTATCGTAGCAGACATATTTATGGACAGCTGGGAAAATAGTGCCCTCAATACATTTAACCCTACTCCGAAAATATGGTGGAGATATGTGGATGACACTTTCACAGTGTTAAAAACAGAACACATCTCTAGCTTCTTGACACATATAAACTCACAAGTTGAGGGAATAAAATTCACATTTGAATCAGAAAATGAACAAGGAGAATTAGCTATGTTAGATTGTAAGATAAAAAGAATAGAAGAAGGCAAACTACACACTAGTGTTTATAGAAAACCAACGCATTCTAATAGATATTTAGACTTTAATTCGTCTCATCCTTTAACTGTTAAGGCAGGCTTAGTTAAATGTTTAACAAACCGAGCAGTGGCACTAAGTAGCACAAAAAAAGATCTAAATGATGAATTAAAACAGATAGAAGAAGCGTTGGTGTTGAATAACTATCCTATAAAATTCATTAGGAAGATCACTAAAGGCCAAAAACAAAATAAAAATAATTGTGAAACTAGTAATAATAACATAAATAAGAAAGAATATAAGTCATCCACAGTTATACCATATAAAGAGGGGACATCTGAGACACTACGTAGGATTCTGAATAAAATAGGAATTAGGGTGGCATTTAAACCTACAAACTCACTCAGGGACAAGCTCTGTAGGTTAAAGGACCCAGTTGACCCAATTAGACAAAATAATATTATTTACAAAATACCATGCAATGACTGTGAGGTCAACTACATAGGTCAAACTAGTAGGTCAGGGGTAGTCAGATTGTCAGAGCATAAAAATTTAGCTAAGGTAAGAATGGTTGACCCCGAGAAGATAAATAATTTAGAAAAAAGCTCAGCAATTGCAATGCATGCGCTAACACACAACCACACAATAGGGTGGGAGAGGGTTAAAATTCTAAAAAGTAATCTAGGTAGGTGGAGAGAGAGGTTGATTACTGAATCCTTGTTCATCGAGTCTACACCCAACACATGCAATAGGAATGACTCGTCACTCATACCTGAAATATGGAAAATACTATTACCAATCAAATCAAGTGAAAATCAAGAGAAAAACAATGGAACTATATAAATGAATTTAGGAAGTCGTGTGATTACCTTGATATGATTATGAGCAATAAATTGTGCTCGAAACGTCATCAGTAAACATTACTGTATAACACTGTGAGACTTTATCAAAACAAAATTTACCCACAATGTAATCGGTAATGGTTTTTGTTGCTATGGCTTGTTTATCTTCACCACTTCACTTCATAGCTGTAGAGATATTTAGGGAGTTTATATGTATAGTGTTGAACGATAAAAGAGGTCAGAGGTTATTGTCAGTTGGTTACGAAATAAACCAGCATGTATGAGTAATAACCATATCTGAGAATTTAAGCATTGTCTTACATAATGAAGAGAGTCGACAACCAGTTAGTTGAGTGATCAGTAATCATTTGGAAATAATTGATAAGAAAAATAAGAACAGATGATTGAAAATGCGTTGCAAAACATAAAAATAAGAAGAAGAGCCACATAGAATTTATTCGGCAGTTATTCAGGAAACAAAAAAGAAAAATAAATTAGCACTAGGGCCACGATAGTAAAGGGGGTTGAATAAAACGTTTCCGAACACAAAGTCCAGGTTTTTCCTTGTGGATTGCTAAAGCTTTGGACTGCATTAAGCAGATGCATGTGAAGTCCTTTTGAACACCTTGTTCGTACTTTTATATGACCTTGAATGAGGTATTTGCTGATGTTGCGTGACCAGAAGTAATAATGTGCTCCAGAATGGGACTATTGACCGTTCTGGGTCATCTTTTTGACAACCATGTCGGTAAGTGTTCGTCGGTGGGTGTAGACAATGTCCCGCAGGTATTGTCTATGGACTTGAGATGGATATAGAGATAAAAACTGCAAATGCAGAAATTAACAGAAAAATATTGTTTGTAATGATAACACGGTTATCTAAAGACTATAAAATAGGCTTATAAGCTCTTCTCTGACACTTGTCTCTTCAATCAAAACCCTTGGTAAATATAGTATAGTTGAACATTCATACTTTCCTGTACGACCATGAGGTTTTATGAAATTTCTTCTGGCTTCACTCTAAGAGATAAATGAAAAAGTTGAGAATAAAGAGGATATCACTTCAGCCAACTGCTTGTATAAGTTAAAAATGCCTATCAACAACAGCGTCAGTTGGTTGAGTCAAAGGTATCCTACTAACCCTGCTTATAGCCTTCAATGATCTAAGTAATAAAGAAGAAAGGATGGAATACATGAGTTAATGAAAAGGATACGTAGTGTTATTCCAGAAACCTTCAACTTCTTGATGGTAAAGGTCAGACGGAAAATTTTCTTAGAAATTGACAGAATATGAGACGACCCACAATGGTTTAAAGAGAAACTGATGCCAAGATAGGACATATCGGATTTACTTCCTATCATCGTGTCGTCGATGTTACAAAAGTTATGTGAATGAATCAGTCCATGCAAGCCTTGTTTACTCCTGGAACTGAAATCAACAGTATGACATTTAGAAAGCTTTCGTTATAGGTCATTTGAGTGAGGTCAATGGTTAACCAGAGATAAAAAAATATCCATATCAGAATGGTCCGATACAGAAATCACTGGGAAAGAAACTGTCAGATCGTCAGCACATATAATGGAATTGGCTTAAGAAGAAAAAGAGAGGTGGAGTGCTTTCCACCCAAAACAGTGTGTTGTTTCCTACCTCAAAAATAGGAAGACGTCCTTGTGACCGAGGAATCCATATGTGCTGAAATCAGTTTGTATAGTAATAGCGTCCTGGAAATGGAATTAAAAGCAGCAGTGTTGCATAAAAAGGAGGCTCGAAAAAACTTTGCATTTTTATCTAGACTGGAAATAATATTATGGCGCAGTACCATGGTAACATCTAAAGTACCTCTACTGCATTTGTAAGCAAACTGCTGTAAGTCTCTGAAACAGTTTAAAGGTTTAAGAACAAGTAAGAGATGTTTCGCCATAATTCTCAGAAATGCAGACCTGATGGCTATAGGCCTAAAATTTAGACCTGATCTAGAAGGTGATTTCGGTATGGGGACAACTTTTATTTGTATTCAAGCAACAGGCACCCTCTCCCCGTGAAATGACGCATTAACCATTTAGCAAGAGAATAACACAAAATGTCTGCACACTTTTGAAATAAAGTGTTTGACACTGCATCAGGAATTAGACTGTGTGATGAACTTATGGAAATGAGATATGTTACTGCATCCATTACATCAAAACCTGGAAAACAATGATTTACGTGACTAGAAGCATCAGGTACAACCATATTAGCCTGTTGCCTTAGGAAAGATCAGTTTAAGACATGTAAGTCAGAACAAGTATCAATGGAAATTTCTTTTGTGCTTGTAAGTTTATTAAACATTTTATAGATAGTGGAAGCATTTTTAAATCTTAAACATTTTTCATCATACATTTCTCTGGAATGTCTTCTCTTTGCTCTGTCAAAATTACATATCTCATTTAGTCTTTGTGTTTCAGGCTTTATTAGAGAGTTCATTTTTCGAAAACCATTATTAAAGTGTAATTTATACAAATTTTGTTTTCACTCTAGGCAATTTTTTAGTTGAAGAGTAGAGATCTTTCCAAATCTCGTCAACAGAGTTTCAACGGGATACTAAATGTCTGAATAGAATATAAGGTAGCGGGTGGTATTAGAGACAGTAACATCCAACATTTCATTAACTAGTAGGTATCACTTTGTATCCTGTAACATGAGTCTTAGTGTATGAATACTGTCGTGTGAACAATATCTTTTTTGAACCTTCTTTCTGAGGTGAACAAAAGCCCTGTTTTTTGTCATTTGATATACCCACATTATCCAGTGTGGAGCAGTATTTGTTCTATTTGTGGGAGGATCAATTAAGCTGTAGCTGATGTCCACACCGATGATTATGCAACAGCATCGTGGAATAAAAGAAGTATGCACTTATATATGTGCGTCAGTAAGGAATATAAGAGGAGCTAGCCGCTAAGCAGTTTTAAATCTAAAACGCATATCTAAAGGTATGTTTAATTTATATATTAATTATGAATTGAGCTGTGAAAGAATGTGTATTCTAAGAATGAATTTAATCAATGGTTGAATGGAACGAATCAAGAGATTATAAGATAATATATGTTAATTTTTATGTTCAACATTTTCTTTTCAATTAATTGTTTGCAAGGAGCGTTGACTGTCAGGTGTGATTTTTGACGAGTAACAGTTTTCCTGATTGATCAGATATCATTCTAAGACTAATATCAAATTCATCTTCAAGTCAAAGTTATGTGTAATTTAAATATTGCTTACTGAGGCACCAACTACATTTTTCTTGATGGCATTGGGTGTGAGCTTTGTGTTATTGGTGTGATCTGTAATTATTATGTGGTCTGTGATCGCTGGTTGAAGGCTGATGAGCCACAATATCGTTGTTAAGAGACAATCCGAGATAATATTAGCTTACACTTTATTCTTATATTTATGTACTTGCACTCTGGATAAAGGAGTAGACCATACTAAATTCTTGAATTGAATTTTTTTGATTTTCCCGTCGATTGATTGGACCGAAGTGCTCGGTCTCAGGTTGACATGTCGGCTTCTTGTGCAGATGCTTCGACGAGTCCCAAATAGGACGAAATGCGCATCCTGGATTCCACTGCTAGCCACCATCCACCAATTGCATACTAAATTCTCTTGAAAGACGATCACTAAATCACGAATGATGGTGTTAGGCGTATTCACATACTGAACTAGAATTTAGAAAGACTAATTCTAAAATACTTGATTTTTTCTCCTGAATGGAACAAAAGGCTACAATCTTTGAAGTTTTAGTAGCGATGGTGATGTTATCTTTACTGAGTGGTATCGCTAGCACCACTCCCAGCCTTTCTTTTTCCCGGACTTATTACCCGCTAGATAAGCTTTAGGAGTGCGCCGGCAGGCAATCGAATCCGGACCTCCCGTGTGGCTGGCAAGCACTCATCCACTGATGCAAAATATTTGAATGCGCTAGCAAAATATATTATACTGTCAGTGTTCAATTACTAGTTAGTTGAGTGATTTTCGCCAGTAAGCTGCTAGTTGTCCTGGATTGGATGCCACATTTTCCAGTGGATGGACACAACTGAAAGGTATCATATGAAGTCGAAATATCTGTCATGAACTCTTTATTTTTTCAACTGTTCATTATCCGTTTTGAACTAGTTATAAGAGAAATTATGAAATGTTTATTTTAGCTTTTATATTATTATGATATGTTTAAAAAGCTTTAATTTTTGGACAGATATACGATAACATTAATTTTTTTATATTCTTTTGTGATGAATTACACTCATTTAATATATATATATATATATATATATATATATATATATATATATAAATGTGCTCAATCAAAATTAGTTCTGAGTACTTTATCATCGGCAGAAATCAGTTAGTGACCGATTGTACTCGACAGATTCGTTTCTACTTGATTCATTATCTTGGTAAGAAATTGAAACGGAGGGTAAATTGTTGACCTTACATTTACTACTACAAAGAGTTAATCAATCATAATATGTCTTGTTGATTTTCTGTAATGGTTTTCGTATTTTTACTAGAAACAGAAAGAGAGAGATAGAGAGACTTTTATTGCCCTTTTTCATATAAAACAATTTTCCTTATAAGTATAAAACTTGGGCACTGTGGTAGAGAATAATTCCATTATGGATAAGATTTTATTTTGATAAAGTTACACAGTTTTATACAGTAATGTTTACTGATGATGACATATCGACCACAATTTATTGCTCATAATCATATCAACGTACTCACATAAATTTCTTGCTTCATTTATATACATGAGTAAAAACTGATTAGATATTTGAATAAAATCAATATAAGACTTGCATGAAACAGAATGGAAGATAAAGTACATTCGGAACCAATTTATGTTAAAATGTATTTCAGTTCACATTATAACATTCTAACAAGTTATTTATTTTACTATAAGAACATCTTATTTCCCATCTTACATACTAACAACACTCGTCTTAATTCTTATCATATTATATTTATTGATGACACTAATATTCATTCCGCATGTACTTTATCTTCCAGTCTGTTTCAGGCAAGTCTTATATTGATTTTATTCAAATATCTAATCAGCTTTTACTCATGTATGTTATTATAATTATTTATTATTGTTCCCTTGGGTTCCTAGTGGAACATAGGGCTTCAACTGCACGTCTCCACTTGCTTCTGTCTTCTGCTGCTGTACTTTTCACCTGCATCCATGTTAGTCCATACTGTTTCAACTCCTCTTCACACGATCTCCTCCATGTCACCCTTGCACCGACTTCCCACTCGCTGCTTCCCTTTCGGGTTCCACTCGAGCAATGGTCTGACGCGCGCGCGATGTCACCCAGCGGTCTCCTCGGAGAGTGTCCAATCCATCTCCACTTTCTGCATATTTGTTGGTTGGCGATTGCTTCTTGTTTTGTTTGTTCCCATAGTTTCTTGTTAGTGATTCTTTCCGGCCATCTGATCTTCAGTATAGAGCCAGCGAAGACAGTTGTTCATAAAGGTCTGCAACAGGCTGTTGGAAATATTCTTTGTGACCCGCCCGCCAAGTTTCTGATCTGTAGAGAAGTACTGACTGACCTGACGTTTGTATTGAAAATCCGACCGACAGAATTTTGTTGTTGATTCTGGCTGAGTGACGAAGATTTCCAGATTGGTTGTTTCAGGTTGATGAGTGAATGTGTTTCTCGCCTTCCTGATTCTCGCTCGATTTGACATCCTCGTCCGTTCCGACTGTCTGCAGTTGAAACAATGCTCCCTAGATAGGTGAGTGAATGAAGTAACCTCTTTCGAATCCCTCCCGTTGATGGTGATTGGCGCTGGATGTTGTTGCTGTTGTTGTTGGTTGGTTATTTTCATAACTTCCGTCTTGTCTATGTTCGCCTGGAGTCCTGACTTCGCCGGCTGCTTCTTCGACCAGTTTGTCGGTTTTCGCTTGTAAGTCTTCGATTTTGTGTGACATCAAACATAAATCATTCACGCGCGAAATCCAGGTCTTCTAGGTTCTTCACGTCGGTGCAGGATATCCCTGTCTTCTCCTCTAGATGGAATAATTTTCCTTAGTTAAATTTATTTAGTCAATTCTTTTTTTAATTTGATTTTGCCG
Organism: Trichobilharzia regenti; assembly: GCA_944472135.2. Taxonomy (NCBI): domain Eukaryota; kingdom Metazoa; phylum Platyhelminthes; class Trematoda; order Strigeidida; family Schistosomatidae; genus Trichobilharzia; species Trichobilharzia regenti. The sequence goes on along the minus strand of OX235270.1, from coordinate 86,000,051 downwards.
AGGTAGCAAAAACTCGTGCTTTTTAGTTGTATGAATTATCCCCGCATTGTCTCGTGGACTTAAAGGTTTCAATCGTTTACGAAACACCTATCTTTGATATGTGAAGAACTACAATAAGGAACAGAGATCGGAAGGAGTATATCTATATGAAGCAACATAAGAAGCCTTATGCATACATTCATATGTTTACGAGGAATAAATTGTAATAAAAATCTCATCCATATCCTATTACTGTTTATAGTATATCAAATAAACTCATCTAATATGTAATTATATTAAGAATGGAAGCAACAGAGTTGACCTTTCACTTGAAACGATTTCACTTTTTAAAAGCAACTCCGTTATCCCTTCTCATATATTCCTGTACTATAACGATTATGATCATTGTGAAAGTATGGACATATTTACAAACAGATTTATTATTATTGCGCTGAAAGTAGATTTCGTCTTGATTCGACATTATCTACAGAAGCATGAGAAGCTACAGCTCACTGGCCGAGGCTCTTATTTACCAACTTCTGGAACACAGGTTCGAACTATGTACAACCAACCAAGGTTTTAACAGCCGGAAAGTATCATCAACCCTTCTCAAGCAATAGGTGTAACACTTTGTCAGCTGCATGTAAATGCAAGTAGTTGTTGAGTAACATTTCCAAAGTTTCTAGAGAAGCCTGGGAAACTGATCAGCATTGAACAGCTGTTCCATCTGTAGCTTTATGCATCATAAATTTTCCCCTTGTTTTAAACAAAATATACGAACTTATGCGCTAACACACAGATTTCTACAGCCTTGAAAACTAAACGCACATAAAACGCGTTTATTGTTTGAGATGTTGATAGGTTTCTAAAAGAGCCGGCAACAGCATGGTCTCCTGCATTTATAGGCATCGAAAGGTGGAAAAATGACCATGTCTAGTACCTTTGAAACTGTGTCAAGATATTCTGTGTTTTATTAATTTATGAAATATATCGGGTTATAAATGAACCAAGATGCACGAACGATAATACCTATGTACTATAATACGACTAGTGGTATGTAGCAAATTGTATGGCTGTTCAAAATGACTTACAAGATGTCACTACAATTACAGCTCGTTTATGATCTCAACCCAGCTATCTGTCAAGTACCAATAATGAATATTTACACTGAAATCTCTTTAGTATATCATAACATGTACATTTCCAGAAAACCTATTCGACTGTGGTGTGTGTCAGTGGTTCAGCGTGGTCCGGGGTTTGATCCCCAGAGGACTGACTCCTAAACCTCGCTTATCCGGTAGTAAGCTCGGCAAAGTATCTGTATTTCAGTTTGTATAACTTCAATTCCGTATCCTCTTTGCATATAGCCAGTTTTGACTACATCAAAACCTTTTTAATACCTAATCTTTAATATCCGTCCATTTTCTGTAGTCAGTAGACACTACGTGGTCTCCTAAATATTACTGAACACACCGAATTCCTGATGCGTTTCGGGATTTCTCAGCGCTGAGTTATTTTCTTCATTTCTGATTTTTATATGACTATCACTTTAAGTGTATTCCGATACACTTCTAACTGATGATATCCTTTCACCAGTTGTCCTTAACATTCTATATTAGTTAACATTCAAAACTGTTGATATAAATTAAAAATTTTGGAACTCTGAAGATCTAATCTATTGAGTTCACTTTTTTTGAGTATTTCGTTTCCTGTTCGAATGGTCGATACGTAGAAAGTTTAGAAAGTTAGGGAGGAAAATTGAACTTATCGAAATCAATGGGAGGTATAGTTATTAGCGACAATCAAACACTTAACAATGACTCATTTCACCATATAAACACCACTACATTAGACTGGTGTTTTTCATGTATTATTTTATATGGCCTAAAATTGATAACGACAGGATTTAGAGTAGCATGGAACAGTTAATCAATGCTCTATGTTTTCCAAAGCTGCTTTAACCGAAATGGGTTTTTTACGAAACCTACAGTGAAATTCACCAAAATCCGTACAAAACAAAGAATTCTGAATACCACTCTGCACCTCATTAATAGCTATCAAACTGACAGATGATTATGTTTCACATAAAGTCTGTACACCGAAAGGAAACATCAGTGGGATTCAAATTTTAGATTATCGCTTTAAAATTATTTTCTAAAAAACCTGTAGAAAATCGATTGCGCATATCAATCAATAATTTACTATTTCACCAGCACAAGTCCATATCACAAGATTTAATTAATTGATCTTATGTGACCTAATAAAAACTAAGGTCATAAAACGTCTCACGTGAGCAGACACTTGTTCCTTTATTGTCATTTAAAATCGCTCCCTGCATATAACAATATACCGTAAGTATTCGAATTCTCGCGGCAACGTTTGTTTCTTTGATGTATACATTTTTCTCGTGAATCATTTAAGAATGTACTCAGGATTTGCGAAATTTATTTCTCAAGTAATCCGGGTTATTTCTCTTCCAGTTAGACGAATTTCAAACGTAAATTGGTTAAACAGCAAATAGCACAGACACTTTGATGAAAGTGTAGTTAATGTTTTAATTCATACGCCTTCAGATTTAAATTTAAGGGAATTTTCAAGCTTGATGAAACGGCATCTGAAAGTAACTGTTTGTTGTTAACTCCGGCTAGGAATGCTTTGATAAGTAAACATGGCAACTCAAGAATAACAGTGACTAGAGCCAAGGAGTCAAACTGTTCCTCTATTAGCATGAATTGTCCTCACATGATCCACTCGCATTTCCAGTCTGATCTTTTATCAACTAGTATTCACTTTAGGACCACGTTAGTATTAGGTTTACGTATGGAGTTAGAATGGGAAATGGTTCTCAAATGGATATTGTATACTGTCTGTGCTCTTACCATACAACTATTCTAACAATAATAATAACAAAAACAATTTCCCTTTATTCCAGAAACAGTACTTGTGGTACAGTGTGGAATTTTCAGCACATATCTACAATATTGCATCTAATTTCATCGTACATTTAAAAGGAGTATTATAAAAAAAAATATATATATATAAAAAAAACAAAAAAAAAACAAAAAAAGAAACACAGAAATAACAGAAAAAATGCAAATAAAAATACCAAGTAAAAAGGAAGATAAACACAAATAATGAAAAAATATTTCAGTATTGGTTAGTGGAAGCTACGATATGTGTATGCGTGGTGAACAGTAACAGCTATAATCATACGGGAAATTATGAGATGTTCTTAAAAATGTTTATAGCCAAGATGATCAGTTAATTTGATTGAACAACACTAAGCAATCATAAGATAAACATTTCAGGTTGTGTTTTTTTATTGTCAGCACTAATGCGGTTGTTTGTAGTGGTAGTGTGAGGAATCATGCATAATACAAAATTTTTTAAGATGGTGATAGTGGCAATAACAAACAAGATTGTCAGTTAAATAGTGCCGAACAAAGAACAACCACAAAACTAATGTTACATGATGGTTAATGACGGGACAATTTTTAATAATCATAGTGATAATATAGTCGGACCCAGTAGATGTACAAAAAAGGAATAGAATAAAGAATAAAAATGTAAGCCAATGATAATAATTTTAAGCAGCTAAGTATGTTTAAGAAGGTTGTTCACTATAGAGTACAAATAAGAGAGTGTAAGGGGGAAATAACAAGGGCCAAAATTATGTTATTAACAACAAAGCAAGTCATAGGTTTCACGCTTAACATTGTCTCTGTCACTTAGAACACGGGCCAAATATGGTATCGTTGAGTTCCTATACTTGGTTGTACGAGCATATATTATTTTGTACTGATTTCTGGTTCTACCTGATGAGATGCAGGGAGAGAGTTGGGAATAGAGGGGGTGTTGGGGGTCAGAGAGTATGGTTTTAGACCATTTCTCACATGTATTCAGATGCTTATCCACTAATGTTGTGACGAGCTGACTGAGTTTTACACCGCTAGTCCTACTAACTACCTTCAACATCCTTCTCAGGATGGTATAATCCTTTTTCAGTAACCCAGGAAAGACTAACGGGGAACAGTAAAGTAGAATAGGTAGGATACGAGAGTTGACAAATTGTGAAAGCAGAGGTTGAGGGACTCCAGTTAGTCTGAGTTTCTTAATGTAGTAGGTTAGACGAAACACTTTCTTGGAAATCATTTGGATATGAGATGACCAAGTAAGGTCGGAAGATATAACTAATCCGAGGTATTTTGCATTAGACTTTGTTTCAATTATAGTCCCCTCAATTCTACAGACATCATGAGTGCTTACTAGTGTTTGTAGATCTCGTTTATGCCTAAAGGAGAAGTCGACAGTCTGGCATTTTGAGGGATTCAGCGTTAGGCCATTTATTTTAGACCACTGACTGATGTCCGACAGGAAGCTATTTAATTTGAAGCAGTCTGACTGAGACTTAACGGGAAGCGAAACAGTCAGGTCATCTGCATATTTGACGAAGTTGATTTCGTCTGAGAGAGGTAAGTCATGTAAGAAGAAGGAAAAGAGAAACGGCGAGAGAACAGCACCCTGAGGAACACCAGCTTCAGTAAGCAAAGGAGAGGAAGCTACACCATTATATACCGTGTACTGCATCCTATTGGAGAAGTAAGAGTGCAGCCAGTTGATAGCCCAGGACTCAGTTTGTGTAAGGCTAAGCTTGTTTAACAAAAGGCCTCTAGGTACAGAGTCAAAAGCAGATGTGTAATCAAGGAAAGTACAACGGACATACTTGGCCCCTTTGTCTAAGGAGGATACAATGTTGTGATGAAACACAGCAGCAGCATCCAAAGTACTTCTACCCTGTTTGTAAGCAAACTGCTTTGGATCGTTTGAGAAGCTTAGGGAGGGAATGAGTTTTTGTAACAGTAATTTCTCCATCAGTTTCAAAAAAGGAGAGGTAATGGCAATTGGTCTAAACTTAACACTATCTCCAGAACCAGACTTGGGTACAGGGATGATTTTAATATCTTTCCACAGAGAAGGTACATTATTATTAGAAAAAGAAGTATTGAAAATGCTTGTAAGTGGGTTACTTAAAATATCAGCACATTTCTTTAAAACAATGGCAGGTATACCATCAGGGCCTAGACTCTGGGAAGGTTTAAGAGATTTCAAACATTTAAGAACATCAGAAGTATTGAAACGATGAAAGTCACTGGTCGTGTTATTAGTTAAATTGAAGGCAGAAAGGACATTTGGAGGGCGGATGAAAGATCTATTGAGAGTATTTACATCAATAGAAGAGGCAAAATTATTATGCTTACCACAACCAGTAATTTCTCTAAAAAGCTTCCATATGTTTTCTGAGGTTTTACAAGATAGTATTGTTTGATTATAAATGTTGTTTAGTCTCTTGATTTCAGATTTAATTTGGGTGTTTATCTTCTTAAGACCAGATTTATTCTTTGTCTTGTACAGCTTCTCTTTTTCTCTACGAAGTTTTTTGAGATGAGGGGAAGAAAAACGATCCATTCTTTTGAAAATTATCTGTTTTGGACAGCATATATCAAGACAGAATTTAAGATAGTCAGTCAAATTGGAAATAGTATCATCCAGTTTGTGTTCGTTGAAAAGTTCCCAGTTAGTGTCATTTAGCATACATCTTAGTTTGAGCATATTTTCTTGTGAGTAACACCTTTGCTGTGTTTTCTTGGACAGATTTGAGAAGATATTAAAGTGAGATCTGCTGTATATCTTAGGTAATATCCGAATAATACAATGATCTGAGTTCATGATAGGAGCACGTCGGCGTACTTCATATATTTCCTCATCATTAATGAACACCAGGTCAAGGGTTTTATCAAGTCGAGTAGGGAATTTAACAATATTGGCATGACCTAATGATACGAGGAAAGAACAATCACAGCAGTTAAAATCTCCTGTGACAACTGATAAAGAGTTTTCAAGATGTGTAACGGCGAATTCAGTGAATTCATCAGCAAAATCAGATAGATCAGATGCAGAACAGCCAGGAGTAACATAAATGTTAGAGATGAAGACGTATTTAAATTTGGATAAGTGTTTCGGGCGGCATTTGACCGTTATACAATCAATAAAGTCATTAGAGTAAGAAAAACATACGTTATTTGAAGTTGACCATTGAGAATGAATGAAAGTTGCAACACCTCCACCTCTTTTCTTTCTGGAGCATAGTCGATCTTGTCTAAACAATGTAAAACCATTTAGGGAAACCAGATTGTCATCATAGAGTTCATGGAGCCATGTTTCTTGTAATGCAACAATCGCCGTATTGTGATAAGTATCAGATGATAAGAGAGACTGGAGATGCATAATTTTGTTGGGAAGTGAACGGCAGTTTGAAGTGACAATAACAGGAATGGTTGTACGATATAAAGGTGTCTGTTTAAGTGCACGCTGCCAGCCAGCGTGATGTTTTCTCTTAGATTTATTAGATGCATTATTAGTTGCATGAAAGTCATATGGTTTAAAACGTTTAATGAATGAATTACTGTATTTTATGCGATTTGTGATCATATTTTATTAAAATTAGGAATGAAAACATGACTTATTAGATGCAATATGTAGATGTAGAAAAAAGGTAGCCCAGATGTCAAACAGGCCGCCAAGCTCATTCGGTAGGTCATGACTTTAGGTCATTGTTGTTTAGTTGCCACAGTCAGTATACAAACTATACTTATTCATCGGATTTAAAGATGCGACTATGATTGCATACAACAGCTGAAGTGACTAACTGAAATTGTAAAAGCTTCCAATCATAACGTTGGTAAAATTTCTGGGGCTTTCAGTAGCATTCCAGTGACTGTATTGGCTACCTATCATGAACTTACATTTTGGTCACATGACTAGGAAAGTAAGAATAATTGCATGGACTACCCTTAAAGTTCGCTAATTTTAATGTTACTGAGAGAAGACAAATTCGGAAATTCCAGAACTTACAAAACCGAAAGCAGAATACTTCAGAGGAACTAAAACAAGTGTTCAAGTGTTGGTTTGTAGGGATTTGATTGGTTTCAGGATTTCATCCTGAGCTGATATTAGTTAGAGAACCATTGGAAAACCTGGGAGTACTGGACAGCTGTTTCGTCTTAGTTTGGGACTCTTCATCAGTACGCACCCACCGCCAGGGTTCGAACCCAGGAACTTCTGGTTACAAGGGTAGTTCGTATACCATTAAGCCACTAGGACTCAATCCAACGGCCAGTCCACGAATTCTAAGTTCTGCCAATACACGACACAGCGCGACCCCTAGCCAATGTCTTCGGAAAGTATTTGTCCTCACACCCAACCTGCTGCACCCTACTGGTCACGACTACTCACTAGAACCCCAGGCAACTACCTACCTGAATAGGGCAAGTCGCTAGTGAGCATCTCAATGATATTAAGTGTTGTCTTATACGGATTTGATTGGTGTGTCGTGTATTGGCAGAACTTAGAATTCATGGGCCATTGGATCGGGTCCCAGTGGCTTAATGGTATACGAGCTAGCCTTGTAACCAGAAGGCTAGGTTAAAGGACCCAGTTGACCCAATTAGACAAAATAATATTATTTACAAAATACCATGCAATGACTGTGAGGTCAACTACATAGGTCAAACTAGTAGGTCAGGGGTAGTCAGATTGTCAGAGCATAAGAATTTAGCTAAGGTAAGAATGGTTGACCCCGAGAAGATAAGTAATTTAGAAAAAAGCTCAGCAATTGCAATGCATGCGCTAACACACAACCACACAATAGGGTGGGAGAGGGTTAAAATTCTAAAAAGTAATCTAGGTAGGTGGAGAGAGAGGTTGATTACTGAATCCTTGTTCATCGAGTCTACACCCAACACATGCAATAGGAATGACTCGTCACTCATACCTGAAATATGGAAAATACTATTACCAATCAAATCAAGTGAAAATCAAGAGAAAAACAACGGAACTATATAAATGAATTTAGGAAGTCGTGTGATTACCTTGATATGATTATGAGCAATAAATTGTGCTCGAAACATCATCAGTAAACATTACTGTATAACACTGTGAGACGTTATCAAAACAAAATTTACCCATAATGGAATTACACTCTACCACAGTGCACAAGTTTTATTCTTATATCAATTGTAAACAGAAGGTCCTGTATTCGAACCCTGGCGGTGAGTGCGTACTGATGAAGAGTCCCAAACTAGGACGAAACAACTGTCAACTACTCCCAGACTTTCCAATGGTTCTTTAACTAATGTCAGCTCATGATGAAATCCTGTAATAAACCAAATGTGCTAACAAACACAAGAACATTATGGAGCTTATTAGATAGAGAACTCAGTGTTTATGAAGTGGCAATACTTGAGAAAGGACTAAGTTTTAACATAACTGGAAAACCACTGCAAGTGCTAGAAATAGCTCCCATCATGGAACCTGTAGTAACCCTTTTACTTGGTGATGAAGCTAATGAACTGCGTCACAATGTTGGATGTATCCTGTCGAATCTAAAGTAGGTCATCCCAAATTTGTCAAAAAACGAACATCATGCATTACAAATAATAAGATCAGACAAATCTGTTGTCATAACTAAGGCTGACAAAGGAAATATCACTGTGATTCTCAATAAAAATGACTATGACAAGAAAGCTTTGGAACATATCGAAGCAGGTTCATAGGCGCTAGTACCAATAAACAAAATGTCTAGTATTAGGAACAAAGTAAAAGCACAGGTATGTAATCTACTCAGAGAAATGAAACCAAAACTAGGGAATTCAATGTGGTTTTCAGTGACCTCCATGACCTTTAAAAAAAGTATTATCATGTTTATTACATGGGAACTGACGTCTTTTCCATATGACCAATAACATATTCTCGCACACAAATACAGACAATTATGCACATATGACAATTTGACTCTGTCAAAACTCTTATAAATGATCTAGAAAGGAACCTTTCACAAAAAACAATTTTCAGTTGATGATTTACCTCAGGAATTACAATTGATGTTCCTGGGATACGTTAATGATGCAACAGTAAACAGATGGAATAATGAAAGGATTAGTCTCCTCAAATCTCTTGAAAGTCAAAAGGTTGAAAAAAAATTTCCGTCAGTTCTGGTCCGGTATGTTCACAATTTTTCCATTGTCGTGCTGAATAAATTTCAACTGGAGGTGTTATCCCCAGGTCCCAAATTTAGTGACTATGGTCGTAAAGTTAACCGATTAGACACTGATATACAGTTTGAAAATTTGTATTCGAAAACATCTGACCTTATCCCATCATCGGACGATGCTAGCTGACAGCTGCCAACAATACAGAAATAATAGACATTCAGTGAAAGTCTGTTATCTAAGCAACACAGAGAAGCTCTAAGAGAACTTAGAAGTAATGAAAGCTTAATTATTAGCGACCCAGATGAAGGTGACGGTGTAGTTTTACTGGATAAAAGCGATTACGTTGAGAAAATGAAAGGTATTTTGAGCGATCAAACTAAATTCCAATCTTTTGATAGTTCCAAAGACCTCAATGTAACAGCGTAGAAACTAATGACCAACTCTCTCAAAAAACTGAACCAAAAAGGAGTATTATCATCTGCCATGTCTGAGTCTTTGAAACCAACGTGTACTAATGCTCTACGTCTTGACGGTCTACCCGAAATTCGCAAACTAGGTCTTCCTCTTCGCCCTGTTATAGATACGGAACAGCGAAGTGGTTAGTGAAGATTCTAGAACATTTGCACAAACAAATCGTGCCATATAGAATTAGTGATGTCTTCGACTTTATTTCTGTAACATCCAAGACTAATGTGAAGGGTAAACGCATGCTGTCCTTGGATGTATCATCACTATTCACGAGTTTACCACTTATGCAAACAGTAGATTACATTTGTCAAGAAGTCACTGAAAGGCAATTGGACTTAGCAATTTCCTTGTGTAGCCTCAAAGAATTACTCCTTAAACGCACAAGGAATGTACACTTTGTCTTCAATAATTCATGCTACCGACAAATAGATGGAATAGCTATGGGTTAACCATTAGGCGCAATATTAGCCGACTTCTTCCTCGCAAAACCTGAAAACGAAAAATTGAAGGACATCATCAAGAAGTTTCATATGTATCATCGTTATATCAATGATGCATTTATCTAAGCCGTTGAGAACGTAAAAAAGGAGACTTGTTGATGAAGTTCAACAACGTCCACCCTTCGCTTTCTTTTACTTGTGAAGAGGAACAAGAGAATAAACTGCATTTTCTGAATATCTTGCTAAGTAGGCGAGAAGATGGGCCACTTGGGAGAAGCGTGTATAGAAAAAGCACATTCACAGGGCAATACACACACTTCCTTTGCTACGTAACCATGAAATATAAAAGAAATGTTGTTAAATGTTTTACGAGCAGAGTAAGAAAGATATGTACGGGTGACCTCTGACAAAAAGAATTTGGATATATTCACGATTCCATGACGGAGATGGGCCACCTAAGTAGTATCTTAAGAAAACATGAAAACATCAGAGTGAAAACCTGAGACTATAACTGCACGTAAGAAACCTCTATTTATTAAGTTACAGTTTAATAGTGACTTATCAAGTGAGATTTTATTTCAGAGACTTTCCAAATGTTTGTTATTCTCTAGCCGACGAATGACTAGGACTCAAAAGAAGGGTAAGCTAGACAATTTTTACACATCTGTGTGTATTTATCAATTCTACTGTTACTGTGGTGACAGTTATGTTGGGTGCACTACTAGACAGCCTACTCAACATGTCGAAGGACAGACGAAGACCGTCCTTGACTCCGTTTTATCACGTTTAGTTGATAGTGGTCATGTAGTGGAGAAAACGAGAGCTTCCAAAGTAATCCATCGTATCCCAACGAATCTTTCCAATAGACTTTATATTCGTCTACTGTACACAGCTGAGTCGATAAGCATTCGAACTATTAAACCAAAACTATGCATTCAAAAGAAGTTCATACAGCCATTATCCCTCCCTTGGCCTATTAAGACATTACCAACTGATAACTTCTTCACCACCCCTTACTTATATTTTTAACCCCTTTCTTATCATACCTTAATCTTATTCACATCTTCACTATAAACGCATTTTACTTACTTCCCTTACAATCTAACATTACTTATTCAGTTCATTTTTTTCTTAGCCTTTATCGACTACATTTATTTGTTTAATCATGCTTTTTCTTCTCTTTTCGTGTTACCACAGTTCGCCTCACTTTTTCCTTCTTATTATTGGTAGAACCATTATTATTATTATTATTACTATTATTATCATTTCTACTATTATGACTAATCGCACAATTTATATTCACTCCTGTAGCCAAAACACCATGACTGCTTTATATTTTAATTTGTATTTGTAATGTTATATTAGAGTAAAGCTTGATGAGATCTAATTTAAAACAATACTGATCGCTTAAATGTATTGTTCTAAATTTGACATTAGTCATTACAATTATGTGATGACTGCTTACACTTTACTATTAGTACAAATCTCTATCGATAAGTGACCTTCAAATAAACTGACCTCATTTTATGTAAAATTTTTGACTATATATTTTGATGATTAATAAAAATCCGAATAAATCCGCTGAAGAAGCCGTGGCTTACACAGCGAAATGTTCAGAAACATCTTGTTTTGACTTTTTCTTAAACAAGCTGGGACTACTTTAAATAATTTATAATAATACCTTTAAAGCTACTGATATTTTCCATTGCTCTGATTTATCCTATTGGTGTTAACATTGCAGCACAAGTGGCATTACAAGCAAATAAATATATATAGCATGGCGTTGTTTTACTTTTTATTAAGTGACTTTCACTACTTATAGAGTCGAGTTGGGTTACATCTGAGAAGCTTGAAATCTCGGGAAAATGAAACTATTAGGACTGACAGACTTCTTTGTTAGCCGTGAAGTCATGATTTATGCGTGCACTAACATGATAACCTAACTGGACAGTTTTTGATTTGTTTATTTTTGAAAACAAAACACATAGTTCAGTGGAGAGGCTATTTTTCGGCGAAATCACTTTCTTTAGCAGCACAGCCGCACTTGTACACAATTTTTTGAATGAAAGAGGGTTACAACAAAAGTGAAGAGTTGTCACGATCATAGCTGTTAACATTAGTCAATGCATAATACCCTGTCAACACTGGTGATTCCATCTCAACAAACGCCTCCTTCTAAGTAATCTATAAAGTGAAGAACAACCTGACAAAGGTAATATGCTTTCGTCTCCTATGCATTGCCGAAATCTTAGTCATTCAGTCAGAGAAACTGGAACTATGAATACAAAATAAAATTATTCAACTACTTCTGCTGTCCTGGTAACAACTGTGTTGATTTCTGCTGATTTTATTTTTGTCTGTCTGTTTGGTTGTTTGTTTTTCTAACCTTATAACCCTTGTATTTTCCAAGAACTTTTGTGTGATTCCATATTTTTCTTCGTTTCCATGTACATGCTAATTACAACTCATTCATAAAATTATTCATCTTATTACGGAACTTTAATACTCTTATCCAAAAGTATTAACAACTATGATTGTGACAACTCTTCACTTTTGTTGTAACCCTCTTTCATGAAAAAAGTGTGTATAAGTGCGACTGTATCGCTGAAGAAAATGTATTCTCCGAAAAGAGCCTCTTCACTCAACTAGGTATTTGGCTTTGTTGATTTTCGGCTTAAATTCCTGAGGATTTGCAATATCCTACAACCAATCAGAATTGTTTGTTTATTTATGGTTTAAATTCTTGAGGTCTTGTAAATATTAAATGCCATGTGTTTTGTCTCGTAAGTGTTGTTGTTGTTGCGGTTGACTGACTTTTACAGAGTGCAGGATATTTTCAAGTGATCACTTGGTTATGATGTCATGACAGAAGGTGCCTTCTAGTCAAGTTAGATGAATCCCAACCCAGTAATACCCCGACAATAAGAAAAACACTGTTATCAGGATTGGTAGATACGTGGATAATGTAACTGTAGTGCATGAGTCAAGACAATGCATTTCGGTGAGGTGTACAGTACAGATAACGGCTAAAAAGGCTGATAGTCTAATCAGTAAGGTGTGGTCTGCTACAACAGCAACACCTGGTGGGAAATCTAATATAATTATAAACGATAAAATGAGTTCGGCGTTATCATCAATTGATATTTTCTCACCCTTTTAGGCATTAAGTACTTTGGTTTGGTCACAGGAAAACAACAGGATGGTTGGAACGAGGAACCTCTTTCATTTCGACAAATTCACTAATTTTGCTACATTTTAACGAGTTGATCACGGATTGATATCGGTTAGAGAAGCATTGAAAACCAGTGGGTGCGTACTGCCGGTGATTCCCAAACTAGGATGAAACATCAGCTTCCCAGTACTCCCTGGTTTTCAATGGTTCTCTAACTGATATCAATCCGCGATCAACTCGTAAAAACATAACTAACCCTTACAAACCAAACTATAGAAAAATTTTGCTATAGACTTGTGAATATATAACAAAATTGCAAGAAAGTCCTAGGACCATTTTTCATCGGACGCCAAAATACAGCAAATAACAAGGCAATGCAGTAGAAGCCGAGGTTAAAAACAGAAAGAAAACAGGAAGTCTGAATAATTAATATCATCATAGGATAATGATTTTCTTGGAAGAATAGATTGGTTATGATGACTATGACAAAGACATTTTTGGATACAAGGCAAGGCGTTGGCCTGAAGGTTGCAATCTTTAGTGCTTTGCTCTTCACCATGTTCTGCTGTCACCAACATCTTTTTTATATCACATCAGTTAGAGTGATAGTCAGGTTTTGTTTAAGGTTGTATTTCAAACTTTGACTTCTCAAGTGAAAATAACAGGAAATTTTGACTCTCAAAAGACAAGTACCATGCATTCGTTACAAGCCTTTATGACTTACAACCAAAAGCCACAGCATTTTTTGTGGCTAGGACGACCTATGAAGTCACGTGGTAAGCTCAACTGTTACCTTAGTCACCAATCTAAGCCAATACATCCAAATAAGGCCAATCAGTTGTTTATTCACTACAGTTTCATGGTGAAACTCTGGCCTTATTAAAAGTGTTCTTTGCATTTACTAAATTGTATGTATTTTCTGGACCACAGAGAGAAACACGGTACGTGCAGCTAAAGTCTTAACATCTGTCAACTGTGCTAAGACAACTAATATGCAAATGAGAAACCTGTTGCTAATAGAATATAAGTATAATACAAGGAGACTGACTCTATCTTTCGTTTTGCTAGGGTATTCAAATATGCAAGATTTTAAATGCACTGGAATTCACATTTCCATTTAGCTCAGCAACGCAGTAGTTTCTGTCTCTCTCTCCCTTTATATATAATCATGGAATTTTCTAATTACTTCATTGCCAGAACTATTACTATAGTGTAGATGCTTTCACTAGAAATAAATGCAAATTAGGCTAAATTTGTATTTTAATTAATATTAATCTTATGATCTGTTTCTATTTGACAATCGTGACAATAAATGATTCACTTTTGTGATCGTGTTTTTACGCACATGTCACCCATCATGTAGCCGCACATTTGTTTGACTCCGACATTCACCATTATTGCTACTAGCTTCTTTTTAAAAAAAATAATAAAATTTCAAACTATTCACCCCGTGACGTCACATGTATGCTGCAGATCGATAGAGAAGTGAATTTAAGAAACTCGGTAATTCAATCAAGTCTCTGGTTTGAATCTTATCACAAAGCAGTTCTATGTACTTTACTGTCCCGTATATAACATAGTCATTACTTAGTGGTACTAATGGTTAATTAGTGAGAGATTGTAATCCTATCTGAAAATAACTTGGATATTGTAGATAAGTTTGTGATGATTTTTGCAACGGGAAGCTATTAGTTTCAGGAGCTTTTTAACCTATCAGCTGGTAAGCCATGGTTGAATTCTCCTAGCCAGGTTGGTAATCTGTCTAACAGATGATGTGTCACAGCACTTCTGTTGGCGTCTTAGTATTTGAAGTTACTATTTTTGTCTAAGGAGAAACTGGTGACATAAGTTTCTCATTTTTAAAAAACTATTAGGAAAATGTTTCCTCAATTATTACGAAAGTGACATTCTATCAAAAGCTGAAACTAAACCATTATTCCGGTGGTCATCTGATATTCAATCGGTGCTAGTAGTAAGATCCAAAAAGAAAGTTGTGGTGTTATCACTGAGTGACACAAATCCACTTATACGACAGAGCTTGAGTTCTGTCAGAGTTGCAGGAGCATCTGTTTAATCAGAACAGACAAGTATAAAGACTACATGAAGAAGGCCTCCTATTGCACAAATTGTAACATAAATGTTCCTCTGTGTTATGAAACCACTTTATTCACCATTGGATAGTGAGATTAATTAAACTCAGTAAGTTCGTTTATTCTTTACCCACTGTGTCTATCAAGTTCACTCAAAATATAATATTATTATTATTTCTTTTAATTCCTAGAGGAACATAGGGCTTCAGCCGCGCGTCTCCATTGCGTTCGGTTCTCTGCCAACGTTTTCACCCCACATGCTTTCATCTCCTCTTCACATGACCTCCTCCAAGTCACCCTCGCACTGACGACCAACTCGCCGCTTCCCTTTCGGGTTACACTCGAACGATGGCTTGTCTAGTGATGTCACTTGATGATTTCCTCAGCGTATGGCCAGTCCATCTCCATTTCTTCCTGCCTATCTGTTTCACAATCGGTTCCCGATGGGTTGGTTCGCTCCCAGAGATCCCTGTTGCTGATCTTTTCTGGTCGGAAATCTGATCTTGAGTATTGAGCGAAGGCAACTGTTAATGAAGGTCTGTAGTTTGTTTGAGATACTCTTTATGACGCGCCAAGTCTCTGATCCGTATAGTAGCACTGACTTCACATTGGAGTTGAAAATCCGGATGTTATTTTTGATGCTGAGTGTTGTTGACCTCCACACAGATTTGAGAGTAATGAAAGCTTGTCTTGCTTTTTCGATTCTGGCTTTGATATCCTCGTCAGTTCCGCCCTCCTGTAGTTGAAACGATGCTTTCTTGGTAGGTGGGTAGGTAAAGGAGGTTGTTTTCTTTCAGGTTCCTCCCGTTTATGGTGATTGTTGTCTGTTGTTGTTGCTGCTGTTGGTGTTGGCCAAGAATCTTCATCACCTATGTTTTCCCTATGTTCACCTGAAGTCCTATCTTTGATGCTTCTTCTGCCAACTTGTTGCTTATATTACTTCATATTATTTACAGTTTTACTTTAGAATTCTGCATGTCTTGAGAATTTAAAAATGATGATCTTACTGTGTATTTCTTTGAATTAAATTAGGAAGTGTTTTCCGCATTGAGCACTAAACAGAGCTGGTGCCCGTCCCCCTGTTCATTATGGCATTGTAATTTCTAATTGTAATTTTAATAATTTGATCTTTAAGCGGAAATAATTCTGGAACTTTCTCACACACACACTATCTATAAATACACAGATCTACAGCCTAGTTGACGATGACTTTGTCGAAAAGAAAATTTTCTTCGATGCAACTGTCTTTTTATTATTCCCTATGATCAAATGTATAAGAATAAAATTAAATGAAAAAGTTTAAAATTCGCGTTGAGTCATATAAAATTAAAGGTGTTCAGCAAAGAGTCAGTCTTTTCGGCAATATCATTCTCAAACTATACAGTCTAATGGTCTTAAACTAAATCCTTCTAAATGTCAGACTGTTAATTTTAGTTTCCGATTTAAAAGTAAGTTAAATGAAGCTGTTGGTTCCCATGACCGTTGCAAAATTGATGATATTGATATAGAAATCAAGTCTGAAGTTAAGTATCTTGGATTAATTCTTCTAACCTATCCTAGTCTTTCCATGTCTTATCGATTTCTGGAAGAATGTTTCGTCTGACTTTTTACATTAAGAAGTTAAGGCACTCAGGCATAACTCAGCCCCTCCTCTTACATCGGATATATATATACATATATATGCGTCGGTGGCACAGTGGTTAGGACTCTCGTCGACCATGCACATCGTCCGAGGTTCGACCCCCTGCCGACGCACACCTGATATCTACGGTCGGCCTGCAAAATTTGGGCTACCGATATCCATGCTGAAAATTCCAAACTTGTAGCGAAAATACAGTGTGGAATCAAGCTGTAATAAAAAAAATTTTAAAAAAAAAGCAAAAACAATAAGATTTGGTAGTAGTAACTCCATACTAACCGAAATTTCGACATATAACTAGGTAGTTCCCAACAGAATTCGTTTACACTGTTCTTCAAACATACTTAAAAATAAAATATTAATGGAAGCAGAATTAATCATTGTCACATAGGTAGGAATAACCAATAGAATTAGGATAATGAAATATCCCGTCACACGTACCAAATAGACAAACAGACATGACTCATTGTTTCACCCATGTATGAAACATCCGACTTTATAAACATTCTCCAAACCAGCTTGTGAATTTCCGCACTAAAATAATCTTATCTACTAAGACTATTATGTGCAAATACTAATTTATCTGCACATAGACACTGACAACAGGTTAGTAAATTTAACCTTAGGACCTACAACCAAATGTCACATATGCTTTTTCATTCAATGCAGTCACAGTGATTGTTCAGAAACTTCAGTAGGTTGACTCAAAGTACAATACCGCTTAACTGTATAAATATGTAAGTAGAACTCAAGTATACTTATCCAAAACAACGCTCAAGAAGTGCATGTGCAAGTATCAATATTCTTGTTAACACTATGAAAAATTTCAAATTAAAAGTATGAATGTGTTTACCTGACTGACGATTATTGATTTAGACAGTTATACTCTATTAGACTAAGTTGCAGACTATTAAATTTCAGTAGTTAGTGCCAAGTTGACTATAGTAATTAAAGCACTATTTCTAACTCAATGAATATGTATCATTATGATACCATCAGTGATTGGACTACAAGAGAATTTCATCTGTATTACGACCTACATCTAGATAGATACTTTCTCAGTGTAATTGATAAACATATTCTTAACTTAATGGCATTATTTGTTTTTATGATGATCATATGATTTGTATGCATTGTTTTAAAACTCAAACACCAAATGTTTACAAAGCATAATACAAACAGAAATTTCTAGAGTAAAATCCATCCAGAAATGTGATTTCACTGAGAATTTCACATTTACAATGAATAATCCGTGTATTAAAAGAAATTCATCAACGTGTAAATTCTGTTGCTTAAATCTAAACAAATTCAAATACAAATTGAATCATTGAATTTAGTTTTGTGCTCCGTTTCACTCCTCTATTTAATATAAAATGTCAAATTTTCCGTCACATTTAGTTATTT
Source organism: Trichobilharzia regenti (assembly GCA_944472135.2). Lineage (NCBI taxonomy): Eukaryota > Metazoa > Platyhelminthes > Trematoda > Strigeidida > Schistosomatidae > Trichobilharzia > Trichobilharzia regenti. The sequence continues at coordinate 85,981,809 of OX235270.1, read as the reverse complement.
AACGTCTTGATTTTTCATTATACTATGCAGAAGCATGTGTATTGCTTTGTTATGAACGTGAATGGCGACGGTGGGGTCGGAGGTTGGGAAACAAAGATGGTTGAGTAATTGTTACAACTGCAGAGAATTGAATGAGGACGTTGTCGTCTTGTTCTGTCTGCGCCTGACTAATATGCCTATCTGCTTGTGGTACCTTCCGATTCAGTGAAGCACGCAAATATCAAAAGACAAAGGCTGGACTGTGACTGTGTATTGTAGTACAACAACAACGACAAAGAAAGTCATGGTATTCATACATTTTACAACAATATAGACAGCTAACAGCATTTGAAATAATTGATCGTAATAGTCAATAACAAAGTGCGTGAGAAATGATAATATACCATGTATGCGAGATTAACAGTCAATAACAAAGTGTGTGGGATCCTATCACCTCTCCCCGTAAAAAGTGTAGGACTTGCTTTTTGGATCTATTTGAAAAGGTTTCGGAGCTCTTCTTTGTCGAGTTGACCTTCGCGTGGTACTGGATAGAGTGTGATCTGTGTCCCGGGCTTCCGGCTGCGGAAGATTAAATGTATCTACTAATACTTCTAACGTGAGGTCTCGTCTCCCATTGTCGGGTCTATCTGACGCATCTCGTATATGATTCGTGTGTCTGACACATAACTGTCCTTCTACATTCACTTTGTATAAAACCCTTCCTTTCTGCCCCACTATTTGTCCTCGAATCCATCTCGGAGGTGAATAGCGAAAATCTCGTACATAAACTTGCTGATACAATTTGAAAACTCGACGTTTAGCTCCGTGATGGCGATTGAATTGGTTTTCCATTTTTGTATTTCTGCAGCCCTGCTTTACTTGCCTAGGCTTAATTGAGTCGAGGGCAGTTCTGATCTTCCGGCCAAACATAATTTCCGCTGGGGATAACTGATTTGAGGCGGAAGGATTTGGCGTCGTACGATAATGCAGCAAGAATCTATCCAAAATTTCTTCTGTTGTTCCCTCCCCCTTCGCTTTTGCATAAGCACGCTTAAAGGTGTCGACGAAACGTTCAGCCTGTCCATTCGATTGGGGATGATACGGGGGGCTACGAATATGCTGGATGCCAAACAGTTTGCAGCAACCAAGTTTGTCCTGGAAGACAGAAGCGTGCTTTTGACGCAGGCGTTGCAAGAGAGATTGATCAGATACATGTCCGGGAACAACGTTGTGTGGTGAGGACGAAACATTAGAGCATACTGAATTTAATGGTACATTGAAGATATGGAGCTTGTCTAACCAGTCAAGACCAAGCAAATTCAAATCATGGTAGTTTGTGACGTAACATACACCATTGAACTGATGCTCACCAAACTGAACCTGGCAATTTATCTCACCCACGAGTTTCAGTATATCTCCAGAGACATTCTTGGCGACATGCTCGGTCGGCAGAATCTGTGGGCACCAAGTTTGCGCCACGTAGTTCGGGAAATTAAGGTGATATCTGATGCCGTATCCAACTGAAGACGAATATGTTTGCCGTTAATACCTAGTGTAATGTACTTACGTTTGCTGGCGAAATCGACTTTGGAAGTTGTGAAAATGGTCTGTACTCGAGGAGATTGTTTCGGCTTGAAACGACTACTTCTGTTCCTCACCGAAGATTTTTCTGCGGTGGACAGTAACCCTCTTTATGTCCAAAACGGTGACAATTACGGCATTTATGTTTCTTGAAAGGACAGAACTTGACAAAATGCCACGAACCACAGTGCCAGCACACTGAAGGAGGTTTAGCTGAATTCTGAGACTGACGTGCTGTGTGCTTAACGGTGATCGGAGGACTTTTCACTGTGTTAATTGAACCAAATTCAGACGACTGTCGTTTGCACTCCACCATAGCAGTATCGTGCTTCAAGTTGATTAAGTGTAGGCATTCTGCTGTCACCATTTGTAAAGTCATTTTCGGGTCTTGTTCCACGAGTGACAGAAGTCGAGTTCTTATGTCAGTATCTTCTGGGTTCTTCAACCCACAAATAAAAATCAAACACTTGAACTGATCTGATGTCATTTCGTGTGGTTTGAACCTTTCACATTCCTTGTTCACTTTGCCAGCGTAAGTGACATAATCATCGGAAGGCATTTTTGTCAACTGAAAACATTGATACCGAATATTAAACATGGATGACTGTTCACCAAAGATTTGTGATAAAACGGTGACTGTCTCATCGAATGATAACTCACGTGGGTTCTTGGGCAGAATGAAGTTAACATATCTGTTGTGCTCAACAGTACCAAGTTTTCTTAGTAACAATCGGACTTTGGCAGCATCATCAAACATGTAGCATTCAATACGGAAAACGTCTTCGTAACGATTGAACCATGCATCAAATACGAGACCAGATATTGGGTCGTAGTTGAACTCACTGATGGAATTTGAGATGCTTTCATATTTGTGTGAATGAGATGTTGATGGAACTTGAATGGACAGCTTCTGAGTGAGAGCTTCGATTAATTTTAGTTGAGCTGCTTCATTCTGAACTTGCTGCTGCTGCAAGATAGATTTGAGATCGTCCAGAGAGATAGACATTGTAATTGGGTTGTAATTAACACAGTCAAAAATGTTCTATAGCTGCGCTGAACAGAATAACTGCAATGAATTAAGGTAAACCCCGTCGCCAATTTGTTATAACTGTAGGGAATTGAATGAGGACGTTGTCGTCTTGTTCTGTCTGCGCCTGACTAATATGCCTATCTGCTGTGGTACCTTCCGATTCAGTGAAGCACGCAAATATCAAAAGACAAAGGCTGGACTGTGACTGTGTATTGTAGTACAACAACAACGACAAAGAAAGTCATGGTATTCATACATTTTACAACAATATAGACAGCTAACAGCATTTGAAATAAATTATCGTAATAGTCAATAACAAAGTGCGTGAGAAATGATAATATACCATGTATGCGAGATTAACAGTCAATAACAAAGTGTGTGGGATCCTATCAGAAATAAGACTCAAAATTTGACACTGGCAATATAAGCTGACACAGAATTTCCAACCAACCGGTTGTTCACAACCTGAGTTGAGAATTAAGCAGAGTAAAAATAATCATGGTAGATTAATAAGTATATAATATTCAGTGAAAGCAGTGATTTTAGGCATGCTGACCAACAGTGTTTTAGTTTGATGTCACATTTCATTATCTAAGATCAGCATATGGCTCCGACTTTGGATTACTATAAGAAATATTCGCTAGCGATATTCGCCAACTAGACTCACATAATCATATCACTGGGTAACTTCTTCCTCTATTTGTGACCTATCCATTAAATTTGTAATCAATTAAATTAAATTCTGAGGTTCAACTTGTAAAATCCAGTCAGATTCCAGCCATCTACATAGGCAAACTCGAACTCGTTTGAATTAGTTGAGATTCATTTGTAGATTATAATGCCTTGAAAAGAGGAGATTTAGTCGCGTAATTTCAGTGTAACTCCTTTTAAAAATCAAATATGAACAAAACTGTGTTTTTCTTGGATTTATGAGTAACTTTAAATTGTATAACGTTTGTGTCTGAGGCCTGATAGATCAAATTAAGTACTGAATTGTATGTAGAAGATATAGTAATAAGAATAGACCTGAAGATAATGTTAAATGCACTTATATTTATATCACATGAACGTGGGTTAAGATTGTTTTAGCACTTACTAATCACATGGTCTTGAATTAAAGGTTTATATTTTGCCGACACAGCCAAATCAGTGAGGAAAGTTTTGGTTCATCGATAACGGTGGTCAAAAAATGTCTCAACCGTTAGAACAGTTTCATTTAACTTTCCAAAAGTATCAACAAGACAAGTGGAGCAGTTTGAATCAAATTTGCCATTCATAAACTACACGCTTCGATGTGCAAAATGCTGCACATACTGATGATGAACTTGGTTTTAGACGCATGAAACAACTGTCCACTTTGAAATGGCCGGAAAGTACTGCTGATTACTGTAAATGGTTTTTAATTGCTCATAAGGATCAGAAGTATTTGCTAACAGGATACGGTATTAAGCTATACAAGAACGTCTTAGTTAAGTTTTGACTGAATCTTTATCCATTTCATCGTGATCCAAAACCATAAAGCTTTCAATATGCTTTCATTAATATTCTACAATGTCGTTTTGTTACTTAAGATGATCTTATCTTCGAATCATGTTTTTGACGCTTTGACTCCATGTTTAACATGCATCTGTTGATGGTGTTACAAAGGGTCATCGAAAAGTTAAGATTAATCTAGCATTCAAAATATACTAGTTTCACGTTTCTGAAGCATCCCAAAAAGATGAGTTCCAATGAAATTGCTGACGTATGAAAATGGTAAAAAGTGGTGATGCAGACCATTTGTTCTGTTCAGGTAAAATTAATTACCAAGCGAGACGATTCACACTGCTTCCGTTAGTCAACAACAATAGTTCAAATGTTCATTATTTGTTCCGAGTCTCCAGTCAATTGCTAATGCAGTTATTTGCTCGACAGTTTTTCAAGCATAGAATAGGAGTCTATGGTGACTCCTTGGATGTTTACTGTTAAAATTAAAGGTCTTATAAATTTTGAGCACAATACTGATTTAATGAAAATGAAGAAGTACCACCGCATCATTGAAGTCACCAAAAACTATTACAAGTGAATGACGTAGACTGACAGAAGTCCACTTTCGAAGAAAATAATCAGCTAAGGAGCAATAACTAGAAATTAATACAGTTGTTAAGAGCAAAAGGATTATTTATGTTGTCGTGGACACATCACAAAAATCACACAAGTAATGCTTCGAAAATGAAGTTGATATCAGAGCTCAGAATCAGATTTACTGGTGGAGACAGTGCATTGACGCAAAACTGGATGGTATCAGGATTAAACCTCTGAAAAGCGGGAAGTCACAAAACGACCGAATCTATTATGAAGATCGTGGATTCACCAGGAAAATATGTCTTTAATTATTCTGGTATAACTGTCTGATATTCTGATGAAAATCCTATCTCTTGGTCCTAAGTTCTGTAGTATTTCATCCAGAGTTGATGAATTAGGTACAAAGGTGAAGTTTGGAAATCTTATGTCTCAGACAAAGGACCTTTTTCTGACTTCTGGTGAAGACCTAGAACAACTCAAGTCTGCCATACTGCATTGTTACTATCAGTGCTTAAAAGCGCAATGCAGACAACGACAAATGATGTCAAAACAGAATAAAAGACAACTGAATGCAGTGTTGAATAACAAGGATGTAATACTAATTCGTTCGCATAAAGGATCGTGCACATTTATTTTAAATCGTGAGGATTACATTAACAAATTATGTACCATTATCTGTGAAGGAATTTTAAAATCAATCAGCCAGAAAGATAGAACGGAGAGCATTGAGATTGAATTGTGAAGAACTTTCAAGAAGTTGAAGGGTGAATCTATTATTACTCCTTATATATATATATATATATATATATATATATATATATATATATATATATATAAGCATCTCAAACCGTCTGGTTCAACCATCTCTCATTTTTATTGTCTTCCTAAGGTGAACAAAGATGGTATCCCTCTGCTACCTGTACTGGATATGTTGAACTCCCCTTAACATTCTACAGCTAAATGGCTCGATGAAATTCTTGAACCGATAAGATCACATCTAAGTTAACTTAGCCTTTTGGACACTTTCGACCTCGTCACCTACGCTGACCGGCAAGCATATAATTTCATTAGATGTTTGATCTTTATTCATAAGTGCACCTTTAGTAGAAACTATCTGTTATGTGATTAGATTACATCGACCTAAGATGTATAAATATTGGAGTGCTAACTAACCGTCTGAAGCAGCTGTTATTGAGATGTACGCTTAATGTGTGGTTTAGATTTAACGATGGCATCTATAATCAAAGCGATGGAGTCATCTTACAGTCTCCATAAGGACCTCTCCTAGCGGATGTCTTCATGGAGAGCTTAGGGAGTGGTCCATTGAAAGAAACAGTCTCGAGTCTACATATGTACAAGTGACATATTGACGACACCATCATTTATGATGACAATTAGTCAACTACCGAGCCTCTTGGAAAATTTAGTGGTTCTCATCCATTTATGCTTTTCGCTATTGAAGAAGAGTTGAAATCCGCAGTTCACCTCTTAGATGTGATGCTGGATAGAAGGGAGGATGGAACGTTAAAAAGAGCGATTTGCCGAAAGCCAACATTTACAGAGCAGTCATTTTTTACACTAAAAGCTGTTACCAGTATAGCTTAATAGAGATAAGTGGTTTTAACACTGCTAGTATTTCAGTAATGTGGTGTCACCCTACCAAATATGAAGACTTATACTGAATTCTGTGAAATACTAAGTTTCCCTTAGAAAAGAACTGGCTCATACACTCCAATGTGTATCATTCTGTCTATTTCATTATATAAATTAAATGTCGGTTGAACGCAGCATCTTCAAATACCAAGCAGGACTGAACAACTGTCAAACGTTTCCTGATTTTCAATGGTTCTGTAGGTGATGTGTTTGTATACTAAGCTGCATCACATAACTTTGATTTTCCAAACTGATCTTGTTAAACAAGAAAGGGTGATTGACTCGAAGAGGGAAAAATGACTGTTGCACTGTTAAGAATAGAAAAATCTTGGTTATATATGCATTATTCCAGTATCCTTAATTTCCATTATCTCAATGCGAAAACTAGTGCTTTCCAAAATTCCAAGTGCAGATTATTTCATCTGTCTTAATGACATTTAATGTGAAAAATCAGATGCTGCTGAATCACCACTGCCTACATATTATATGCCCTTAGCTATTTTGTGAATCGATATTTATTTGAAAATGTTCCGTGACTGAAAAATTGAAGTGGTCTAATGAGTCATACTTACATTCACTTACTTTAGAAAATAAAGTCTGGAACTACTGGCCTCACTTGCTGTCTACTACTTGTTGACAATTTCTTTATTCTATTTGGTTTGTGAAAAGAATGAATAACTTAGTCTCATAGTTAAATCACCTTGCTTGAGAAACATCGTAAAACCAAACAATGATCCAATTCAAAGTAGGATTTCTATGTAACTTCAGGCTATTAGTTCAGGGGCTCGTATATGATAATAAGACTGATCAGTTTTGAGCAGAAATATCAGTGATGAACCACAGGTGCAAATAAATAATAGGGTTTCTGCTTATCCATGTTGTCAAGTAAGTGTCACACATTCTCTATCATTTCTTGATTGATAACATGTCAGAAGGACTTTCGCATTTTATAACCTAGTCGGGAACTAATCTAATGTGAAATAAACGATGAGCAGTTTGATAACAAGGTGTAAAGAAGGTGCTAAACTTTGGAAATAAAAGCATTTATTCTGGAAGACTTGGTAGCAATATATGATATCAAGCATGATATCTATCTATACACAGTTTTGTCTTCAAGCTACTCATAAAATTTCTTTTTCAGAAACGAAACTGAACCAACAACAAAGGCATACCACTACTGAGGCTTTTAAAACCGAAGTCAGAGTTGAGTAAGACACGAAACATATTTTCTAGTGATGTATTAGTTCCATAGGTAATATTTATTTGAAAGAGATTACCAATCAGGGCATTAAAGAACTGAGTTTCTTGTTGTTGTCATTTTTTTGTCTAATATTTCAAGGAGGACAAAATAGTGTAGTGAGGTGTATAAGAAATAAAAATCACTTGAGAATCAGTGAAACTTAATACGTCTAAAGGTCACATCGAACATGCGTTTCACCTAGCTTGGTGACCATATTGCACATCTAACTCATAGAATTCAGTCACCATCAATACTAGGGAGTAGACACATGACACTGATTACACTCCAGTGACTATTCAGGGGAGTTCAGTATTTTAAACATTGCATCATCTTTTTATAATTTCATCAAATGTATGTTAGGCGTGTATATCTGAAATTGCGTGTCGAATGATATTCCGGACTTACTTGTATATCATGTATTTCAGTACCAGTGTATACTTATCTAATAAAGAAATACACTCCATTAAAGTGTTGAAGTTATTCACTGACAATATTCATCAGACTCAGCCTTTTAAACAAAGTGTTGCATATGGCACTGGAAAGGTTAAATTAAAGATGTGTACAATTAACTAATTAGTTATATTTGTTTCAGGTTAGACCACGGATTGACATCAGTTAGAGAACTGATGAAAACCAAAGAGTAATGGACAGCTATTTCATCCTAGTTCAGGAATCATTGGCAGTACGCAACCACCACCAGGGTTCGAATCCAGGACCTTCTGGCTACAAGGCAAGCTGGTATACTATTTAGGCAGTGGAACCCAATTCAGTGGCCTGTGAATTCTAACTTCTACTAATTCGTGATTTTAGCGCAACCAATATCATAGGTGGGAACCCCATCCTCACTCCCGGCCGGATGGACCTCATTGGTCAGGACTTTTCAGTAGCTCTCCAGGCAACTTCGTCGTGTAGCCAGTCACTAGTGGGCATCAGATTAATTTTCAAGAATTAGTACGCCCAGTTTGTGAGTACTACCGACATGTACCAAACTAGAACGAAACAGCTGTCCAGTATTCCCCGGTTCCCAGTGGTTCTCTAACTGATATGAATCTGCGGTCTAACCTGAAACAAACGGAATCCGTAAAAACAAATTCTCTATGGTTATTTATAATTTTTTTTTAGATAAATAAATTGGCAAAGATCACAATATCACTGAAATCATCATTAAGAATTAGTGAAATATAAATCAGAAATTAAAAGCGACAATTTGACAGAATGAAAATAGAATGATTATTTACAATCCCAGTCAGTGAATAGCTCAATGGAAAGAAATTTATATATTTGTATAGGTCATCTGTGTTTAGTACACACTATCTGTATACTAGCCATTTAAAAAAGACACAACAATGAACTAGCCTAAGAAATTTTCTTCCTCACATTGTATTCATCTGTTAGGACTAGTTGTCGACCTCATTCATTTTATATTGACATTCAATTCACTACGTTTATCACACAAATGATATTTACCTTGTCATTCACTGAATAAAAGCTAATAGTTTTTGAACTTGTAATTATAGTATGGTGGTGTGATACAGCCAAAAGGTTCCAACGGAATATTATCCTCACAGTTAGAATCATTGTATTTGTTGGTGTTAACGCCTGAATACTATTCCCACAGTCCAGTAGTGCATTATCAACAGAGTACTGTAGGTATGTTTGACCATTCTATTTTTCGTGTCGTTTAGTATAAACCGAAATCTCAGGCTGAGTGATTGGTTAAAGAGAATAAACAGTATAGATATAAATAGCTGTTCAGTCACTTGAAAATATGATTTGGCTTTCGTATCTTGTTTTCTGCTGTTGCAATAGTATACATTAGACTGTATCCATCGCATATCTGGATGAATATCATTATTATAACCACAACAAATATTTTATAAGCGTAACAACTTGAGGAGAATTCACTGAAAAGAATGTTTTCATTCAAATAGAGTCTTATTAAAATTTGTAACTTGACTGAAAATAATCATACTGGTAAGATTGTCAGAGGGGAGGAGGAGGCTATGCGCTAGATAAAATTCATCCAATTTCTTTACGCTTATAGTACTCCAGTTTACACTAAAAAATGATAAAAAAAATGAGGTGGAGAAGATTACACAAATGTGAATAGTGACTGAGATCATAATACTATTAATCATATAGTAATAGGAACATATAATCATACCTTATTTCATTACATTAAAATTACTTTCTGAACTTAGTGATAAGGCGTTCACTGAGTGTGTAATTATCTTTCAATCATACCATTAACTTATCCCGTAAACTGGCATGATCTCTTTCATTTCACCTGTTTCCTTCATTTCTCGAATGAATCACACGAAAAATTGCATAGATGTCGAATAGGATTTGTCACCCACTTAACCCCCTCAAGATTACACCTTTAATCGTTTTCACAAAAAAACGGATAACTCTCCAGGTAAGAATATCAGTAACCTGTACTCCGTTAACAAAGGGCTAGCTGGAAAATACAACACACTATAACTGGTATCTGAGTTTAGTGAGCTCGCAAGTAAATATGTTTGTTTCGTTTGAATAAAACTGTATGTAACATACTTAAGCTGGCCATTTTATACCACACAATCGATCCTAAATATCATAAAAATGAAAAACTAACTTCATCGAATTCCAGACGATGCCCTCCAAATTACTTTAGTAGACACTACTGTAAAACAAGACACATAAAAGAACGGTATTGTTTCCAATTAGATATTCAGGCTATATTTCAATCTACATAGCTTTACATATGAAATATTAACCAATGAAGGTGAGTGAGTTTGCCGATCAAAAGTAAGGAGTTTTAGATGTTGTGAATAAGTCAGTAATAGTGACGGTTATAATGACCTGAAATCTATGGGATTCCTCTGTTTTCTACTTAAAAATAAAGAAGTAAGTTGTACACACCTATTTTCGTCTTCAGATGTGTCCTTTTTACAACCATGAGTATTCATAACACTAAGAGAGTGGCAGATGGACCGTTAGATAACATTTTTATGTAACACTTCAAAAGAATACATCGGCTAGTCACAAACATGAAATAAAATGGATATTTTGTGTAATTGTGCTCTCTGATCCGAATGATTTAATTGAGAAGCTGTGATTGTCTTACTAGACATCCTCATCACATACTTCAATATGAAGTTCCTATTGAAGACTTCTGTTTGCTAAGAAAAGCTTACTTACTTTTAGTGTAAATTTTCTTTTGTGTTTAAGTTACATTTTTAGATAATGGAAACGTCGAATAAGAAATTTCAGTCCAAAAGAAAAATTTGCAAATATTTTAACTGTTTGGATTTAATGTGTGAACAATTTTGCCCTACTGATAAAGTTTATAAGTAGGCAAAACCAAAACATCGATGTTTCTTTACCTCACTTTAGATGCCAAATATATTCAGAATAAAAATCTAAGATTTGTGAAAATAACTTCATTCAGCAAAAAACCATTTAACCTGAGGCAATTTCTGTATATTCATCATAAACCGGTTAGCAAGGGTATTTAGACACCGATACTATGTTTAGTGGAACAGGAAAGAGATAAATTGTTTAATTGGTGGATGGTGAATAGCCGGGGAATCCAGGATACTCATTTCGTCCTATTTGGGACTTGTCATTTGGATGTACATGTATTCCTTTGTGAGTAATAGGCGACATGAGACCGAGCGACTCGGTTCAATCAATCGACGGGAAAATCTAAATTAAATTTTGATGGATTTGTGTTATCTGAGCTGGATGGTCTATTTGCGAGGCTTTCATTGCCCTACTAGGCAACTTTAAATTGAAGTATGCTCTGAAAATGTTGCCTAGCAGGGCAATGAAAGCCTCGCAAATAAACCATCCAGCTCAGAGAACACAACTACATCACAATCACCCACCTGAGTTACAAATCTTCTCCATTATATCTAAATTAAATTAGATAAACTGTTTATTAAATGCTACTACAGATAACCAAAGTATTCCAAATTTCCGTTAAACAATAGTTGGTGCAGATATGGAAGTAAAATCATCAGCATGGTGTTATTTACATCACTTGAGAATACCCGGTGTAATCGGCATAAGAATGCTAACTACTTATTTTGTTAAGTAGTGTAGGAATGAATACAATAAAGACATTTTCAAATATTTTCCTTTTTATGTGAGTGTTGGTAATGATAATTCATCATGTGTAGTACATCAACAAATTACTGTATTCGCATTAGATGGTAAGTACGTGTTGATTTTCAAGTAAATAATAGTAAAGTGGTAGGTGTGAGAGAAATGTCACAAGGGTGGTTACATAATGTCAGTGAGTCAAATGATGGCCAAAAGAGTAATCTTCTAGTTTCTTTGTGGTTACCGCATGTAACCATATTCATGTCATTAAGCAGTTATTTATTTAGTTTTAGACTTTAGCCAGTCTAAGTGGTGTTCATTATTCAGTAGAATTTTAGATATCTTACTTTTATTGACAAGGAGTCTATGTTGTTTGGAATTAGCTGCTTTTGCTTCTAAGTAAGTATATGAATTGGCATATTCAAAGCATTTATGTATTCAGAATCCACTATAACCTGACACACATCCGTAATAATGGTAACTGCCACCGTGATGTTGAGTTTTACTCTATATTTTTAATAATTTTTGGCCTCATCAGGTAGCATACCAGACAGTGATCGCTAAGCATTATTTTCGAGTTTCACTGAGGCAGGTAAACATCTGTGCTATTGATTTCTTCTCTGAATGCATTTATGTGTACACTCTCCGTCTCAGCTAAAACGTGGAAACTAGTGCTATTGTTAAACAACTAAAAGTTGTTGACTGATAAATCTTCTGTTAGTTACTAACATCATGGATGTCCATCTACCGAATGGTAGGTGCTGAAATTACCTGATACTGGAGACTCAAACTTCTTCAAATTTCCTACATTATAATCAAGTTTCAAAACAACTTAGTGGTGCATAATACTACTGTCTTAAAACGGAGAGTATTCCAGTTATCATTAATATAAGATAATGCATTATTGTTTAGTGGTTCAAGTTGACGGTTGCTTTACTGTTCAGTGTATGAGACATATACCTGATGGACAATCGGTTGTCATGTCTATTCTATAAGTGCTTCAAGTCGAAAAAGACAAGTAAACCTACTATATAAGAGATGTCTTGTAAGCCGCCAGTCAAGCAAAGTTGATCCAACTTTTTGAGTAAATGAAATGCTCAATGAGAACAACGAGTCCGGTATTAACAGCTTACATTTGGAAAACTATGAACGTTTATCAAAAATTGTCGGATTATTACTCAGTTAGTCCAAAAAACCATACCCTGCTTAATCTACACCTAACGAGATTCTATCTTCCACGCACATTAAAACAACTTGCGGATCTATCTTAAGGAGATCTATCCTTTTCAAGTAGGGTGAAATGCCAAAAATCTTTATGCACAGGTTTGATGTGAAATCGCAAAGAGATGAAGGGAGCTGATATCACTGATGAATAGCGCTCCTTCTAGATATTTCATCATACAATTGACGGTATACTCACATAAATGTTGGATTATATAACCTTCAGTAAAAAGGTATATTTAACAAAGTTTTCTTTCAATAAAAGATAGCCATAAAATCTCTTGATTGACAGAGTTAAAAGACTCCTTGAGGTAAATAAGATATGATCTAGCCTCTGTAGTTATGTCCGTCTCTTATAACAAGGGAGTTTAACGTGTTCTTTTTCAGTTACCTTAATTTTGATTTTAGTCAGAATGCTTGTAAAAGGAAGCTAGGGAAAGCAAACGGTGTAATAAAAAAACCGCTTCAGGTATTTTTCTGACTATGTCAATATCGACAATAAGTGAGAATCCTGTTATAAGGTTTAAATGTTTGACATCCAGTAGTACGGTATTGTTTACTAGATGATGCGTCATACACATCGACTGTCCATTATCATGTTAATATCATGACGTCAGTTTCATATAATTCTATAATCATTTTAAAAAGGTGAGGTGTGATAGTTAAATACACTTTTTCTCCGATAAATATTTGATTTACATTACATGCCATATCAGACAGACGAACCGGCGCGCAACTTAACCAACCATATCCTATATAAATAACATTCACTAGTGTGTTTTTTTATTTTGGAGATGTCAGACAATGTATTATTCCGCATAGTTTAACTACTTATAATGATAGTGAGATCGAATTATCAAACTGCGAGAGTAATCCATTCATAACTGTTTGGCTTAACATTTACTAAAGCTTAATCAACTTGAATTAAACAACTATATATGATACTGGATAGAGTAATTGTTCTGAAGTTGAAATTAAAATAAATAAGTATTAATAATAATAATAATAATAATAATAATAATAATAATAATAATAATATATTCTCATTTTGTACATGAGGGACGCCAGTTTACAGGCATCATCAATATGATAAATTACACATATGATTAGTAAGCATATTTAATAATAATGATTTAATAAAATACATATCTATTCCTACCTGTGTGGAACACACCAATTGTACAGGCATGGATAAGTATTATTTAAACTACATATATTTGGTTTAAGGTTAAATTACATGGGTGCTGTCATTTTAGTCTTTGGTTTGTGGGAACAATATGATAACTAGTCATTCGATGGAGCACATCAAGGAATATAGAAATACTGTATTCGCATTAACAAAAAAAACCCAAGTATGTTTTGGATGGCTTACAAATACTTGGGGAAAAAATAAAGCTTGAAGTAATTCCCCCATATAAATTTGGTGTGTACGGCATCGAGTATTATTCTTGATTTATATCCAAATTTGGTAATAATTTAAAATAAGTGATACACTTGTATAGTTTTGTCAGCATTTTCATCGTAACATCACAAGTGAATTGTACTCAATGTAGACTAATAATAATGATAGTTTATATTTTCATATAAACGAGTGTTTTCAAGAAATGAAGGCTATTTTTACAGATACGATCAGTTATGTCGTAAGTTACAATCGCGAAGTATTATAAATCAATACTTTTTAATGGTACAAGGTATATCCCACAACTGTAATCCAGGATGCGTCATGGGGGAAGGTAATGCGTAATTCACGAAGGAATTGTAAGATATGGGACCAATAATGTTTGCAGATCATTTGTCATTGTAAATAATAAAATATCCACATTTTTCATTCTCATTTAAAAAACTCAAATGAAAGCTAAAATGGTGAGACAAAAAAGAAGACAAACAACAGCAACGCAAAAGAAAGCAAGAGGAGTCCTTAAGGAGTGATTAATAAATATATACATATATATTCTGTTTAGAGATTCATCGTGCTGTGAAGTCAAAGCTACTATACGGATCAGAGACTTGGCGCGTCATCAATAGCATCTCAAACAAACTACAGACCTTCATTAACAGTTGTCTTCGCTCAATACTCAAGATCAGATAGCCGACCAGAAAAGATCAGCAGCAGGGATCTCTGGCAATGAGCGAACCAACCCATCGGGAACCGATTGTGAAACAGATAGGCAGGAAGAAATGGAGATGGATTGGCCATACGCTGAGGAAACTATCAAGTGACATCACTAGACAAGCCATCGTTCGAGTGTAACCCGAAAGGGAAGCGGCGAGTTGGTCGTCAGTGGAAGGGTGACTTGGAAGAGGTCATGTGAAGAGGAGATGAAAGCATGTGGGCAGACTTGGAGCGGGGTGAAAAAGTTGGCAGAAAACCGAAGGCAATGGAGACACGCAGCTGAAGACCTATGCTCCTCTAGGAATTAAAGAATATAATAATAATAATAAAATAATATAATATTCTGTTTAGTAACTATGGTTATTTTGGTACACTAACTCACTAGTCCCGTTATGCTAACTTTTATATTATGTGTGAACTAATATTACTGTTCTGTGTGAAAATGCTTATCGTGTAGTTCCAATAATGTCAAAACTTATGATTGTGGTTTGTTGTAACTACACGTTTTATGAACTCAAAATATCTATGTAGGGTGAAAAAGAGGGTGTAAGAGTCAGACGTAGAAGTGCTTTGTCATCTTTGAGCAGTCTCGTGACTGAGGAGATGAACACTGGAAGTGTGTTTGCATCACACACATTAGCTGGTAGTCTATTCCAAATGACTGAAAACTTATTTAAGAAGTTGTACCGCATGTAAGTCTGACAATGCTGTATAGCAGCTAGGTTGTGATGATTTCTAAGATTGTAACTGATGACAGTGGTAGGTTTAGTTATTGGCTCGGAGGAATGCAAGAGAAGATTAGTTAGCTTGTAGTAAAAGATAAGGTTTAGCTTAAGACGTCTTTTCCAGAGTGGTTCTAGTCTCAGTCTGTCGCATCGCTCATAGTATTCCAGACCACTTTCTAAACCAAGAGTTCTTGAGGTAAACTGCCGTTGCACTCCCTCTAATTTAAGCTTGTCATTTTGTCTGAGTCCGCTAAGAATAAACGGGTAGTATTCTAAAATAGATCGGACACATACTTTACATAATAAAACCCTAGTTTCACAACAAAAGAAATTGCGTGTTATGCATCCTAGCAGCCTTCGTGTTTTACGTCTGGCATAATCAGTCTGTTCAGAGAACGTTAGGTCACTAGAGTATCTGATACCGAGATCTACGACTGAGTTGAACTTGGCTAGTTTTCGCCCATTTATCTCAAGAGTTAGATCAAGGTTAATGTTGCCGATACAAATCCAGCCACATTTGTCAATGTTAAAATTTAGGCAGGATTCAGCACACCATGTTGCGAGACTACTTAGTTCAAGATGTATTTTAGTAACCATATCGCTTAATTCATGAGTGTAGCAGGAGTAGATGACTTTGAGTTCGTCAGCATATAGGAATGGTTTACCTGAGGTGAAGCAGTTGCAAAACTGTTAATGTAGACTGTAAATAAAAGTGGCCCTAGGACACTACCCTGCACAACCCCACTTGAGATCTGCCTAGGATGAGACAATACAGATCCGACTTTGGTTATTTGTATCGTGTTGCTTAGAAACGATTTGAACCAGTTCAGTAATGGGTTGCGAATTCCACATGAGTACAGTGTTGGTTTGTAGGGATTTGATTGATTACAGAATTTCATCATGAGCTGACATTAGTTAGAGAACCATTGGAAAACCTGGGAGTATTGGACAGCTGTTTCGTCTTAGTTTGGGACTTTTCATCAGTACGAACCCACCACCAGGGTTCGAACCCAGGAACTTCTGGTTATAAGGCGAGCTCGTTTACCATTAAGCCACTGGGACCCGATCCAATGGCCAACCTGTGAATTCTAACTTCTGCCAATTCACGACATAGCGCGAACCTTAGCTAATGTCTTCGGAGAGTATTTGTCCTCACACCCGACCTGTTGCACCCTACTGGTCACGACTTCTCACTAGAACCCCTACCTGAATAGGGCAAGTCGCTAGTGAGCATCTCACTGATATTCAAGTGTTGGTTTGTAGGGATTTGATTGGTTACAGGATTTCATTATTTGCTTTTCAAAGAGCGTGTAAATTCGTTTAATGAGCACGGTGGAGGTGATTCATTTTAGGAATTTTTGAATATTTCACAGAGTTGGTCAATAAGCGTTCCGTTCACTATCTTTTACCTTTATCCTTTAGTAATACATAAAAAGGATTGGTTTTAAAGTATCTTTGTTTGGCAATAAACGAAATGGTGAAGCTAGTAGACTTTAGAGAGAAAAGTCAAGAAGTTCAGGAAAGATATCTTTCTTGTGACTCTATTCTCAAAGGTTGTACAATTGCTTTTTATGCATGAATTCGCGTGGTTACAGTTATCATTTAATTCAACATGATAACAAGGATAGGCTAAAGGAAACAATTCTCAATTAGGTGTGAAATTCTCAGGTTTAATGAAAGATGAATATTTCGATCTAGAAGACATCTACAAAACAGCTATTATAAAATAGTTGAATATGTTTATCTTCCTGCTCAAACTGTTCATGTTTTGAATTATTTTTTATCCGTTTATAAGCTATGTACTTCGGTGTATCATTTTGTATTTGTTTGTTCGAATTACGTGGTAGAAAGGAAAAGAAACCACCGGTAATTAGTGTAATGGCAATATTTCATGATTATTAATCCCAACAAAGGAATAGAGCAGGATTTAATATAGACATCAATGGGTATGTGGTTCAATGATTCAAGCACTCAACTTTCAGTCAATTGGTCCCGGGTTCAAATCTCACTTTACCTACTTCAGCCTGGAGAGCTGGCTGGATGTGATTCATGCCTGTTTATCTTAGGCATGAGAAATCAAGTAACTGACGAAGAAAGTTGCAGGTTCGCCAGTTTTCGAAATCGCATTCCGTAACGATTTCTGTAGATGCTGTGTTCCACAACATACACCAATTCTTTGATTTCTGACAGGCATTCACAGAGGAAAACATAAATCATCATAATGCAAATTTTTAATCACTTAACTGTACATCTCACACAGTATCTTCAAACACTTGTTGTTGTTCAAACGTCTAAGTTACATAATGGACTTCCCGGATTCTCTGAGCCTTTCGGCAGATATCGTTTCACCGCCTATATTTTCTGTGTGAATTAGTATATTTTTATTTATTTATTGTTATTATAGCTTGATTCCACACAGTCTTATTTTGGTACAAGTGTGGAATTTTCAGCATGTGATACCGGTAGCCCAAATTTAGCAGGCCAACCATTAATATCAGGTGCGCTTCGGCCGGGGATCAAACACCGGACCATGTGCATGGTCCGCGAGAGTCCTAACTGCTGTGCCACCGACGCAGTTATTAGAGTCATAGCTAAACTAATTACGGGAACTTTTGTATACCCATGAATGAGCTTTGATGTCATATAGTGGTTGCACAAGTGTTTCCTCTGACTACCAAACAAACGATAAAGTCGAATGTTCTCAAACACTTTCCCAGTCTGCTGATGATTATTATTGTTACACCTTCTGGCACACAGTTTAACAGCTGTAATGAGAGGTGTATTACAATAGCAAACTGGTCTATGCATTTTATTGTTTCTTTTTTCTATTCCTAACTGTAAAGGGATTTTTCTTTTGTTTATTTGAATGTCCGTATTTCCCAAGATGTAAACTCCTGTTCACGTGACAACATACCATTTTTCTTCCTAGTTCGCGTATGCCTGCTCTTAATTCCTGTTTAATCAATCAATAACTAACCAGATTGAGTATTCAAGAGAAACATTCATCCTCGATGTTAATTTTGTTTTCTAGCTAAAAATTAAATTGTACATCTATTCCTAACATATAAAACAAAAAATGTATGGAAACTTCACTAGGAAGATGGATGGTTTTAACAATAAAAATGATTGTACAACTAAAGGTCAAAAAAATTTTATGGAGTTAACCAATTAGACAGTAAGTACCACACATGCTTGAAACATAAGTCTGAACTTTCATTTCAACCTTGGTCATAACGTTGTTACATTGAAATCAGTCAGTTAAAATGTACCCCTCTCATGCAGTATGAAAAACAGACAAATAAGGTCAGAAGTTTCGTTACTTGGTCTCTAGCCTAATTATCTTTGTATCCTCAACTAATGTATCGTTAGTGTGGCTAATAGTCATTTGGTATGAAACAGTTTTTAAATAAAAAAGCACGATAGAGGTCATGTTTAATTTTTCTTTAAATTAAATTTAAGATTTTCCCATCGATTGATTGGACCGAAGTGCTCGGTCTCAGGTTGACATGTCGGCTTCTTCTGCAGATGCTTCGCGATGTCTGGATATGTAATTAGAAGTTGACCGGTGGATGGTGACTAGCAGTGGAATCCAGAATGCACATTTCGTCCTTTTTGGGACTCGTCATCTGGATGTGCCTGCATTCCGCAGTGGGTGATGATGTTCCCACCGAGGATCGAGCCCGCTGCTCATAGTTTCAAACGCCAAATTACGTCAATTACACGCGCAGACATCGTCGAAGCATCTGCACAAGAAGGCGACATTTCAACCTGAGACCGAGCACCTCGGTTCAGTCAATCAACGGGAAGATCTAAAATTGAGTTAAATAATATATATATATATATATATAATATATATCCCGTTGCACAAGTGGTGGCTCTCTTGGTACATGTGGTCTAGTGGATAACGCTTTGGCGTTCAAAACTATGAGCAGCGGGTTCGATCCTCGGTGGGAACATCATCACTCACTGAGGAATGCAGATACGTCCGGGTGACGAGACCCAAATAGGACGAAATGTGCGTCCTGGATTCCACTGCCAGTCACCATCCACCAATTAACTTCTAATTGTGTTATCTTTTGTCGAAAGAGAATTGCTATGGAGTAAGGGAAAGATGCTGACTAGCTAACGGGGAAATTAAAATTACTTTGTTGTAGCAGTCATCACTAGTTGTATTGTAAAGAGACTTACGCGCTCTTAATCGATACAGAGTAAACTGCCTTACCTAACACTGGAAACCATTTGCATGCATTTGTTGCCTTTACAACTTAGGAAAGTGAAAAATTTGCTGAACACAGTTTCCCTTCATTAATTTATCTTCAGACGGTTGGATAAAATAAATATCTCAATTGTGAGAAGTCTTTCCAACACTAGATATGAGCACAGAAGTTGAACTTCGACTTCATGGGCTTCCATCGCTATTATGGATTTAATACGCAATAGGTTGAGTTCACATTAACAACAAGTCTCAGGATGCATGGATCAGTATTCCAGTGCTCTCTGGGTTTCAATAATTTTCTAAAGAAAACAACAGCACAGGATGTCTTCAATATATCTCAGTCTCGGTTGGCTAATTAGATTACAAAAGAAATAAGAAGATACGGTGCATAAATGTTAAGGATCTTTGAGAGCCTATTGCTGATGGGAATATTGACAATATAATAATACTTGATTTTAGATTCGAAGTATACTGAGATTCGTCTCAATGTTGAGAATTTATCTTTAATATGAACAAAAATACCACGACACCTGTGTACTGCGCATTGATTTAATTCTTCTTTTCTCAAAAGCGCAAACAAATACCTTCACATTTTGCTGAGGACACATTGCAATATGATGCATGAAATTATTTCATCACATAGATAGGCAGACAAACATTGTCACAACACAAGATTATTTATGTAACTAACCGGATAGACTTACAAATTAAACAACCAGTGAGTTTACTGGATTTCTCTTCATTATTTGGAACAAAGTTACTCGCTACTTCATAATAGTTAAATAATTATCCCTCGAAAAATGCCGACAAGACTAAACGCGCCTAAATTTTATCCCACATACACTATATAGAATACTGTTGATATGACAGAAGTAAATTTAAAACAGACTAACTATTTCCACCAGGTAACTTGGTGGTCATTACTGATTGCATTTAATTATTGATTCATGTCAGTTTCTTTGATAACAAAGAGATAAGCAACACTGGTACAGACAATTTTGACCTTTATAATTTGCTTCTATACAATAAAAATTATGGCATGCGCGCAGTAAACAAAGAAAACACGGTCTGGAGGAGATCATATATGTCATACACATAGAATAAAAGCTCCAAGTTAGACATATTTGAATAAGGATAGGATAGACAGGCATAATTAATCAATAATCAGCTATCTCTGTATATTTATCGATAAGATGACCATAAATTCATGAAAATCAAACAATACGCATCATGAATAATGGGGATAAGATAAACTGGTGAAAAATCTATTCGATAAAATCCCTGAGAAGTGTATATTCCATCAGGCAAATGCAAAATGGAAATATTAGTATACATAATTGTAAATAAAAGTGACCAAAACTGGGAAATGATGAAAAAGACGACAGAATGGGAATCATATTCTCACTAATGAATGAAATACCTCTCTTAATGCAAGATAGGAGGAAATAAAACAATCGATAAAATATCAAGGAAGTAAACAATAATTGTAAGTAAGTAGACGAACAATTGGTGCACAATATACAATCTTAAATTCACTTGTTGATTATTATTATTATTGTTTGTAAACAAAAAGCTCAATATTCAAGAATACTTTGTCATAAAATTCAAGTGAAAATCTTTCAAACGATCCATCACCACCTTCATCTCTTCAATTCTAGGAAGAATTGTAATTCTGTAACAGAGTAAAAAAGGTATTACACAAGTTACTTGGTAAAAGAGAAATAGCTTACAGCAAAAGCAAATGGAGTAAGTGGGAAAGCAAAGCAAATGAGGAAGACGGAAGTGCCGTCCACGGAAGTCGTCAATTGGATATTCTTTAAGGGTAAAACAAGTAACTAAAGATTGGTTCATTTCAATGTATAAACTATTCATAGGCAAAAACACAGTGTTTCAAGCGTTAAGTGAAGAACTATAATCCAGTCAGACACTTGGTCGAATGGCGAAACGTTTCTATAATTTGAGTTACAGTTATGTTTCATTCTTTGCTCTTCTCTTACATGGTATTTTAGACGATCTACGGATTAAGATTATAAATATCCAGACTATAGATGTTGTAAACTCTTGGAATAATTTGAGTGCCGAGTAAAACTGAAGCATTTAAGATAATCCCAGAATGTTTAGGAAATTATTATTGTTTCTAGTTCTTAGAGGAAAATAGGGATTCAGCCGCAAGTCTCCATTGCGTTCGGTTCTCTGCCAACGTCTTCACCTGGCTCCACGTCCGCCCACATGCTTTCATCTCCTCTTCACATGACCCCTTCATGTCACTCTCGCACTGACGAACAACTCTCCGCTTCCTATGTGGGTTCCACTCGAGCAATGACGTGGCGTGTGATTTCATTTGATGGTCTTCTCAGAGTATGGCCAACCAATCCACCTCCATTTATTCCTGCATATTTGTTGCACGATCGGTTTCCATTGGGTTGGTTCGCTCCCAGAGATCCCTCACTATTGCTGATCTTTTCTGGCTGGCCATGTGATCTTGAGTATTGAGCGGAGACAGTTGTTGATAAAGGTCTGTAGTTTGTTCGAAGTGCTCTTCATGAATCGCCATGTCTCTGATTCGTATAATAGCACTGACTTCACATTGGAGTTTGAAAACCCGCATCTTATTTTTAATGCTGAGTGCTGTTGACCTTCACACAGGCTTGAGAGTGGTGAAAGCTTGCCTTGCTTTCTCGATCCTCGCTTTGATATTCCCATCAGTCCCGTCCGCCTGCAATTAGAAAGATGCTTCTCAGGTATGTGACGGAAGTTGTTCCCTTCAGATTC
Organism: Trichobilharzia regenti; assembly: GCA_944472135.2. NCBI lineage: Eukaryota > Metazoa > Platyhelminthes > Trematoda > Strigeidida > Schistosomatidae > Trichobilharzia > Trichobilharzia regenti. The sequence continues at coordinate 85,959,129 of OX235270.1, read as the reverse complement.
CTCCCATATATGCTGACTGTTGTTTGTTGTCGCTGTGGCCATTGTTGTTGATCAGGAATCTTGGCCACCTCTGGTTTTGCTATGTCCACCTGAAATCCTATCTTTGATGCTTCTTCTGACAACTTGTTGCCTTCCACTTGCATATCTTTTAGTTTGTGGGAAATCAGACATGTATCATCGACGAAGACCAGATCCTCCAAGTTTTGTGTGGGTCCATTTTATGCCTGTTTCCCCGCAGCTCACTGTCTGTCGCATTATCCATTCTACTGCCCTCAATCAGGAAAATCATTGGAGATAGCGGGTAGCCTTGGCTTACTCCCGTCTTCACTGAGAAGGATTCCGTGAGTTTCCCGTTGTGGATTACTTGGCATACAGCACTGTCGTACAGCTGCTGGATGAGATGTATAATTGTTGGTGGTACCCCGTAGTATCGAAGTAGTTGCCCAATCACCTCTTGATAGACACTGTCGAAGGCCTTTACCACAGGGAATATATATATATATATATGCAGGTGCCTAGTAGCCATTGTTTAACGGACACTAAATGTTTCGGCACATCTATATATGAACTGATTAATGAAAGTTCATTGAAAACAAATACAAAATAATTTGAATTAACTTGCCTGAAGTGCCAAGTTCCTGGTGTCTGACCAAAACCAGAACCAGGCACAACACATACTCCATGTTCTTCCAAAAAACCCAAACAATACATGAAATCTGGTTCCATACCTTTCGACTGAAATTTTTTAAAGAAATAAGCAAACCATTGAAAAATTACAACAGAAACAAAGAAAAAAGAAACATCTTGTTATTTAACGAAATATTTCGGGAAAAATTTTTTGTTTGTTAGATTTTGTCACAAACCAGCATCAGTTAGAGACCACTAAGAACCATGAAGCACTGGATAGCTGTTTCGTTCTGGCTCGGGGCTCGCTAGCAGTGCACCCGACCAAGACCTTCAGGCTACGAGGCCAGGAGCGTTGAGAATTTCAGCCACTAAGGCTGAGATTCAATGACCCGTGAATTCCAACTTTGTAGATTTGTAATATACCACTACCTTCGACCAGTGGCTTCGATGAGCATCCACTACACCTTGGGGCACGGTGAACCCACTGACCATGTCTTCTCACTACAGCTTCAAGACACTCATCGAGTGACCATTAGTAAGCTGAAGATTGACATCTAGATTGTGGGAATTTTGGAAATTTAGGTTTCATCAAAAAGGTTAGACCCCTGGTGGGGTTGCAGGTGAGGACTACTGAAGAGCCCAAACTAGGACGAAGCAGCTGTCCAGTACTCCTTGGTATTCACTGATCTCCTAATGATATTGTTTTATGACGAAGTCTAACAGTTTAGATTAATCCAAATCCCCACAAAACATATAATCTAAAATTATCTTGTTTTTATTTTCTAAAGAACCCTTTTATTTTATTGTGTAACTATCATTTTTTTTTCTTTTGAACAATCTTCAATAAGGAAAAAGATACAATACTCCTTTATAAGCCTATTCACCATAAGTGGCACAGTGGTTAGGATACTTGCCTACCATGCACATGGTCCGGGGTTCGAGCCCACGCTGACGCACACCCGATATCTATGGTCGGCCTGCGAATTTTGGGCTACCGATATCCACGCTGAAAATTCCATACTTGTACCAAAAATACGGTGTGGAATCAAGCTGTAAATAAAAAAATAAAAAAACTGACTTTCAACTTCTTGGCCGGTGGCATAAAGACGGATTCAGAGTTTTAGCTACTCTCTGGGAGTAAATGTTGCTTGACAGTCATATCTAGACAGTAGGTTTCTAAGTTAAACATAAAATTTTCAGAAGAATGGATCCTGAACAAAGAGTAATGTTTTCGACAACTTCATCATCAGGCTCTACAGTTATACATACATTATAGTGAATGAATGAATTAGTGTTATGAACAAAATTAATGTTTAAATAATATCGAGTCAATAATAATATTAAAAGATAACAGTTCAGTAGCATCGACATAAAAATAAGATGAACGACAGAAAAATTAGGAAAGATAATATTACAAATTCATGAATTTATAGTCTCTACTGAAGGCTAGGGCAGTAGTAGGAGCTGGACTTGCTTCTTTTGCACACAGAGCACTGGTTGTTTGAGGTGAATTGCAATAGCCTCAGCTGTTTGGAGCGTGCGGTGCTTCGATGATTTTGGCAATTTGTTTTGTATTTTAAATTGTATTTGCACATGATTTAATGTTAACATATGTGTGGACTATTGCATCAGAAATACCTTGGTTGGTACTCCTATCGTAATGGCACTAGTTTAAACTGCTTATTACAAGTATTTTATATGATTACCAATTCCTGAAATTATATTCATTGCCTATCACTTGCGTTTGTCTTTTAATGAGATAATCTCTATTTTGTTTGTTTCCTTTCTATCAGGTTAGGCGGCAGTTCTGTTTTGAAGAAGTGGTAAGGCGTTTCGAAGTCACCACAGTTAGTCTGTTTGATAGTAAATGGTGCAGAACTTCAGAGTGGATATTTCGTACTTAGTAAGACCTCTCAGAATAAGCGTAGCTCCATAGAGTTCGTTTATTACTCCCACTAAAACTACAATCCAGTAACTTTTATTAGACCGTTGACTGACACCACGTGCAAGGCTGTCGACCTGAAGCCGAGTGGGAGAAGAGAGACGAGTTGGGCGCCCGAAGAAGGGGGAAATTAAGGCCTACAGACGGTCGCGCAGCGAGCTAAAACAGACTGCCATAAATGACATTATGTTACTGAAGCTCCATGTTTCAGTAGGAACCAAAGGAACGAGCACTATAATAATAATAATAATAATAATACTTTTTATTAAACAGTGTTTTCCACTAAGCTATTCAGTCATAACTGTCGTATATGTTTTCAACAGTTGTTTGAAAAACAATTAACTTTGGAACTGAGAACCTAGTCAAACATTTAGTCAGGAAAGGGACTAATTAAAATTTATTCTGTGCGAACTTCGACTCAGAGAGTAACAGACAACTGTTCGATTTTATCCATCAAAAAAGCCTCCTTCCTCCTAGAATTATGTACTGTTTTATCATATACATTTCCTCAGGATTGTTATTTGTGCATCTGAATCTTCTGTGTGCACACATTTTTTTTAACCATCTCAGTGTGTATTACTCATAAACTGGTAATTGTAGAATGTTAGCAGCGGGCAGCCAATATTTGTGCATGATTGCGCCCATCACTGATATAGATTTGGAACTATAAAATGATATTCAATGGTTACATTTCACTGGATGTGAATCCCCTTTCGATAAACTGACATCCATCTGACTACTGGTTCATAGGCGTTTATTTCCGCCACCTCTCTACAGCTCTGCTTATCTATAGCTATGCTAAGTAAACTGTGTGCACGCATATGAGACACAGTGCTTATAAGTGGGCTGAGTAATCCCATGAAGTCAGGCTTGTGAGTTTGAATGAACTTTCAGAGCACAACCCCACGGAGATTATATACTTCCACTGTTTTATTTTATCTCGTTACCTTCTCGTTATTATTATTAATTTCTAAAAACCATTTCTATTACAGTTATATTTTACCTGAAAACGAAATAGTATGGATTGATTTTTTGTATTTTATACGACCTGCAGAATATTTATTTACAGCTCATCTGATCTTATTTCATCGTAGGACGATGCAAACAATACCAGAAGCATCCACTCACATTTCTTTTTCCTCTAACTCTGTTACAAGGGATGAAATATCCGCTTTGTTTCGTAAACCAATCAACATATGACCTTATTTTCTTAATACTTATATGGGATAATGGATTCGACTATTTTAATTTTAAAATAAATCACTGGATTATTGATCAGTTCACTGGCAAAAGAGGATAGTTATGTACGTAGGGATAAATGAATTCTACAGCTGGCACGTGATTATATTTTTACGAAAACAAAGAATATTTCTACGAATAGCAAAGTTTATTCGGTAACAGATCGTGACATCCGGTTTAAGTATAAGAATCAAGCAAAAGTATGGGGAAAATACACTATAACTCAAATTCGTTTTCTTTAATATCATTGAGATTAAAAGTATGTGTTTAGTGGAGTGATTTATCTCGATTAGGAGGAGCCTAGCCTAAGAAAGTGTTTTATGTTGACATCTATGATATTAAGTTCGGTTGTAATCTGACCTTTACTATAATTTACTTTTGAGAATTCTCAGTTACTGTTTGACTTAATCATCAAATTGCCTTTCATACAGTTCGAGGTGAAATTTCACCATGGTTTTCGTTGGAAACCAAAATTATTCAGATTACAACATATGGTCTGCTTGATACCTTAAATGTCAGTCAAGGAAGCAACAATAACTGCGTGGTGCCACATTCTAGTGATTGACTGATATGAATAGTCGGATAACATTCATATCAACCAGTCGCAAGAACCGGCAGCACACCTGATGAGCTCTGCCCCAAACGAGCAAGACAACTGTCCGGTGTTTGGATCGTTGTGATCTGGGTAGCAAGCACTACTGGTTGGTGTGAGTGATATACGACTACTCATCTCAATCAATCAGTAGTATGCAAAGTCATCTTAGGCTAAACACTTGAACAAACAGTTGCAACTGTCTCTTATAATTATTTTCCGAATAAACACTAACGTTTGTAAATTTTATTTAGACAACCAAGCGAAAAATCTGGGTTCGACTCGAGTCCAGCTCCCTCCGAAATGTCACCTAGCGGTAAAGACTGAGAGCGACTCTAGCAACTCCGCATGGCAAGAAACGAAATCGCCACTACTGAAACTTCGAGGCTTGAAGTATGATGAAATACTTGAAATGCAAAACAAAATTTACTCTGTAGCTTGCAGACGCTTAATTATGGCCATGAGGAATTAAATAATATAATAAAGCACCAAAAAAAAGAAACTACCTTAGCAGTTTCAATCGCCTTTTTGGGCAAATCGATTCTTGGGAAAGCATACATGGCTCCAGTTATTGGATTACATGAGAAACCTGGTAGTGAGTTTAATGCTTTTGTAGTAAGGTCAGCTTTTTGTTTCAGTTCTTCAAGTACTGCAGATTTTTCTTTCATGAATGAACTGTAGGATGGTTCATCTGGTTTTGGTGGATTCACAACAACATCCATTGTCAGCTAAGAGTTTTGAAGGACAGAAGAAAGAGAATAATTTTCCAAAGTATTTCAATGGAGTAAGAGAGAGCAAAAGTTCTTACCACCTTTTAGTACTAAGTTAGATTGTTTAGTTAATAGTTATAAGGTGTACGTAAGTCTACTGTGTCTTCGTATTTCCTATCACACTTGGCGCTATGATTCACCAATATACGACAATAATAAATTAAATAAGTCACAAATGAAGACAGAATGCTGGAGTACGTTTAGGCTGTAAGGCACAAACACGTTTCCCACCAAGATTTATATATATATATATATATATATATCGTTTTGTTTTTCATTCATTGGGAAATACAAAAACCTTTATTATAATGAATACGCAATGCTCAAATCTTTTCAAACTGTTAAAAGTGAACTTGGTTTGGACAAGCCTATTTATCCACTGCTGTGATTCAATAAGTCTCTAGATCGATTGAAATACATGGTTGACATTTAGTCACAAGGTTTCTCTTCTTAATTATAAACTAACTTTGAACGACATGTTTTCTAAGTCATTCAAGAGATAGGATTATGAGCGAACTAGTATTTGGACACATTTGTTCTAATATATTTGAATAGTCTAACAGCATGTCGGTTAATTTCAGTCTAATTATATATCTCAACGTCATTAGGAAGTCTAGTTTTGTTTCGGTGAATTTACAAAGAAATATCATATTGGGATTTGGAGAAGTCCTACAAGTACAAGACAGACAACTTTTCGCGTCTTAGATTTAACTTCTTGTCACTTGCAGGATAGATGACATGATATAGGAGATAGTATTTTCAGTAGCATAGATACACATGAATCTCATCTAATACAACGCCCTTGTAACACAATTTCAGTCTAGGCTTTTCAGATGTGAAAAGTCTCAAAACTAAAAGTGATAATTAATAGAAAGGGATTTTAAAAAAAAGATTAGTTCAACGGAAATTGTTTCTGTAACCAAATTAGCTTATTTAGAAGTTGACAACATATAGAAAATGTGAGCTTATGTAGTACAATTTCTCAGATGTGAATCTGCACAATTTTAGACATTTATTTCATGATGAGAATATAGAACAAGGAACAAATGTTAATAAAGCAGAAGTTAATGAATTCATTAAATTTCGGTAGAAATCATCATTTGAATACTCCACATACTATGATATGTATACTATTAGAAATACATAGAGAGATATATAACTGATAAGTAAATAAACTACAATGGATCAATCGTGCGAAAAGGCAGGTGCGAATGTATTACAGCTCAGGTTGCGATAGATAAGAAGGAAGGGGTATAAGAGGAGACTAAAGATAATAATGGATCACGATGGGGTTACATTACTTATATAAACGATTAGTTATCAGACATAGAAATTGAAAATGTCTGGAATTGCAAACTGAATATTAATAATGAGTTAACATAATGGTACTGACAAAAGATAGTTTTAAATGAGTCAAGAATGCTGAAAATAGATGGAATAAAGTATTATTAATAATAACAGTTAATAATTAAAAGATATTGCTATGGTAGAACCAAAGCGACCACCATTTCCATCTTTATACATGAACCGGGGCTTATTAACTGTAATTGCACAAGCTGCCGCAAATGCAAGCACTTTTTTGTTAACAGTGAATGACATGACAGCGTCAGTATCTAGTCGGTAGCCTATAACATGCTTTGTTACTCAAGTTTTTGATACATTGATGTCGACTTTTTACACCACTTGCACAAACACCCCACCATATTAGTAGACAATCACCTTTCCGTACGATCTAATGTATTCACTTTCACAAGTACACTCAAACTCATATATGCAGTTGGAAATCTTGTAGATTGGTCACCGATCTTTTCCAGTTTTTTCGAAGATCACGCTTGGTGGTGTTAAGGAAGACAAGCCTTGCAGAATTTGTTTTAAATCTCCACAATAATGAAAGTGCATATTTTAGTATAGGTCTTTGAAAATGCCAGGAACTGTCTCAGGTTATTCAAACAGCATACTTCAGACAAACAGTACTGATGAAAATGATAACTTATTTAGAAAATGTTGACAGTAAGAATGAGGCTAAAAAGATAAGGATATCCTGTAGAGATGTAAAATGTCCCTGTGAATTGATACTCTTTGTATGTTATCTGATTGCTTTATTGAATATATACTTATTCTTAGTGAAGAAATAATAATCTTTGTTTTGAGAATCTGATCCAGTCTTGGGATTACAACAGAGTGTAGATGTGGCTAATTGGCTTAAGCAGTTGACTGCATCCCAGTTTCGAATCTCACTCCACCTGCTTCAGTCTGGCCGACCGAATAATGTAGTCATCAGTTAAAAAAAGAATTGCACCAGAAAAACCCGTTCCACATAACTGAGTCCTAACTAACTTTGGTTCGTTTAATTATTTTGTAAAACATAGGTAAGCGTAACATCATTATTAGATAGACACAGGTGAGTGCCTATTTTCAATTTCTTATATTCTTAAGGCTTGATACTTATAAAAAGACAGTTGTGTTTTTATTCAACACCCAGTGCAAGGCATAAATAAAATTTTATTTGAGAAAGGTAGTGACGAAACTGTGCATGAAAGAGCGAATCATAGTTAGTGATTTCCCCAGTTCACGTAATTCACACAAATTAATCTGTCTACCCTGGAAATGCTAAATTCAGCCCATTCATATCAAATTGTCATTTAGACACAGTTAACTTAATTCTTCTGTGCCTTTGTTAATTTATCGTGCTACTTCCTTATAACACTTCCGAGTTTTATTATGTAATGCATAATGCAATGATAATAGTGTCAATCAAGATTAGCCATTCCTTAAATATAAACTAAAATTATCCAGTTTGGCCTATTGTATTCACGTGACTTTTTGTGACTCATTTGTGCACAACTCTTCCTACTGTCAAAGGTCACACACACACACCAAACAACCATATATGCAGTATTCTTTTATTTATATAAACACATCTCAGTTAAGCAACTATTAGTTTATATTTAAAACTAATCTCTAATTATTTTCATCAACCATTTTACCAGTTTGGTTGAATTAAAACCTACACTGTTTACTGCATGGCAAATATCAAGAATTCCACCTATTGAAAAATGTCATCATAGGGATTGTGCAAAGCCTCTAGCTAGCTACCTCTGGTGATGTTGATTGTTTTGTAGTCCACACAGCTCAGCGATGCCGTGCTTTAAAGATAGGCAGTATTTCAGTTACACAAGGACGGAACACTCCAAAACACATCTTTCAGTGTTTGTATAACACCCTTGCTAACAGTCCTACTTACTACACTGTAAGCAATTATTTGAATTTTCTTCAGCATAATTGAAAGCATGGAATCAGTTCATTTATTAACCACAGAGCACAAAAATTCAGTTTTACCTTCTTAATATATTGTATCTAGGATGGGATAGGATGACAGTTTTAAAATCTAATGTCATAGGGTGGAGGGAAAGATTGAAAACAGAAGCTTTATTTATCGAATCAACTACAAATGCATGTAATAGGAATGATTCAACACCTGTCTCAGATATCTGGAAAATTCTACTACCTCTACCACGACAAATAGGAGAAGACAAAGAAAACTATAAAACTCAAGTTTCAAAGTCGTGTGATTACAATTGATATGATTATGAACAATAAATTTTGTTCAAAACGTCATCCAGTAAATAATACTGTTTCACTATGTGATACATCTAATAGACAGTAATATGAAATTGCATTGTATCTAGAATTTTCTACTCTTGTAACTTTTCCAAACAGTGGTCATTATCAATTCTACGGTGGCTAAAATTTATTTTGATAAAATCTCACAGTGTTATACAGTAATGTTTACTGATAGCGTTTCGAGAACAATTTATTACTGCTCATAATCATATCAAGGTATTCATACAACTTTCTAACTTCATTTATATAATTCCATTATTTTTCATCGCTTGACTTGATTGGTAGTAGTATCTTCCATATTTCCGATATGAGTGATGAGTCATTCCTATTGCATGAACTGGGTGTAGACTCGATGAACAAGGATTCAGTAATTAATCTCTCTTTCCACCTACCTAGATTAATTTTTAGGATTTTAACTCTCTCCCAACCTATTGTGTGGTTGTGTGTTAATGCATGCATTGCAATTGCTGAGTATTTTTGCGGAATTACTTATCATCTTTTAATAATAATAATAATAATTTGCTTTATTCCAAAATAGTAATTGTGATACAGAATGGAAATGTCAGCATTTTACTACAATATTGCATCCAGTTAGTACATAATCAATAAATAAAATTCTACATAGATTAAGGAAGAATTAGAATGATTGACCCCGCGAAGATAAGCGATTTAGAAAAAATACTCAGCAACTGCGCTGCATGCATTAACACACAACCACATAATAGGATGGAAGAGAATTAAAATTCTAAAAAGTAATATAGGTATGTGAATATAGAGGTTGATTACTGAATCTTTGTTCATAGGATCCACACTCAACACGTGCAATAGGAGTGATGCATCACTCATACCAGAAATATCGAAAATACTACTACCAATCAAATCAAGAGATGAGAAATACTGGAACCTTTAAATATTCCCATTTATAATATTAGAACAAGAAATATAAGCGAACAATATTGATTTCAATTAGATCTTCTTCAGGCTTTACTCTAATTTACATAGACTTATATATAAATTTTTTTTAACCAATGACTGTGATTTTGTGGATCAAAAAATAATAATAATGTGGTAAATGTTATGAACGAAATTAATAACGATGATTATAATGATAACAAAATATTGATAATAAGGTTTATGCAGGTGATAAGAATAACAAAGGTAGCATATGTATATATGTAGACAATTCAATAAATAAATAAGGTCAAATCTTAAAAGGTGAAGTGGACATATAATCAGAGTTTAAATAAACATCATAAAAGTACGAAGGAGATGGATGATAAGAAAGGGTGGGGAGGTTTTGAATAGAATTCACCTAGGCCAAGGGAGAGACAAAGGTAGAACAAACTTCTTTTGTATGTAAAGACTAGGATTATTCTCTCGAATTCGCATAGCTTCGGCTAAGTGTAAAAGACGGGTTCTGATTCCGTTCGAAAGACTCGATGGAATGCGATGGATAACTTTGAAGGCACTATTTTTGTCCATTTGGTGACCGCTATCAATAAAATGAGCCAAAATAGAACTTCGTATGGATTTTATTTGACCATTTTCCGGACCATTAAGGAAGATGCTCATTAATGCGTTTGTTAAGCTGTCTAGTTGTTCGCCCTATATAGCTGTCTCCACAGGAGCAACTAGATGTATAGATACACATCGAAGTGGCACAGCTAGGTAGCTAATCTTTCACTTGAGCAATTAAAACTGGTCGGCTGGAAAATGACAAACAAAGGGTGGCGGCAGTATAAGTCTGTTTTATCACTCTCGATAATCTCAGATGTAATACTTCGCTAGCCACGTCCCCATTAAATTGCAGTTTCATGAACAGTTGTTTCTTCTTAACTGTTGTCAGTTTTTTCTTTATTGTACCTGATGTTCACGTGTCTTCTTACAAATATACTAGGATAATTCATTTGGACCAACGTATTTTGGATGTATCCTAGCTTATTTTCTAGGGAGTCATCTGTACAGATAAGTCTTGCTCTTTTCATGAGGCATCTGACCAAAGTGATTTTGTATCGGATTGGTACAAAACTGAGGAAATGTGTATATTGTCCTACAAATGTAGGTGACCGTTTAACCACTAAGTTGAAAACCAATGGCCCATGAGTTCTAACATCTATCAATATATGTGATATAACGCAACCACCAAGCAACGAAGGTTAGTCTTCTGTTCATCAGGGACCAGCTTTGAGGTGAATTTTCTGAAGTTCGAGTTTAAAGGCACACTTTGTCACGAACCAAAATAAGAATTAGTGAAGGTGGGGAAGATCAAACAGTTATCACATTCCATTAGTGCATATCCACGTCATCATGAAAGTTCGAACTTAGCTTAGTCAGACTACGAGGTGAGTACGTGACCATTTAACCACTAAGTTGGAAACCAATACTGGAATCACATAAATGAAGTTGGAAAGTTGTGTAACTTGATATAATTATCAGCAATAAATTGAGCTTGAAATGTCATCAGTAAATATTACTGTATAACACTGTGAGACTTCATCAAAATAAAGTTTACCCATAATGGAATTATACTCTACCACAGTGCACAAGTTCTGTTCTTACACCAACAGTCACAATCAATATTGTGAACATACATACAATTAAAATGACTTCATTGTTTAGCAAGATGCTATATTACTACTGATTGATATGAACAGGTGGAAGCTGCTAGTCGCCAGGCAGAGACGATCTAAACATTGGATAGTATTCTCAGTTGGCCTCAGCCTAGATAATCAGTTCATAGCACCCGAATTCTCACTAGTTATTAAGACGAAGAAAATTCGTCATAATTCGCAGTGAAAATCCGTGTTCTCCTGCGCGACTCTAATATATTCAGATTAACAAGGTGATTTATGCTCCTATTTGACATAAGCAGTTAAAACCCACTTATGTCAAACAGTATTGTTAGTTATTTAGATCATATTTATGCCCCGGTTTGTTTAATTTGCAAATAATAAATTTAATTCAACTTGACTATTTGTCAAACTTATTACATTTTCGTAAAAACTTATTACATATAAATATACCTGAATTTTACTGTAATTTGTACAACCATTTTTAAGTTCACAATGTTCTGAGTTTCATAGTTTATAGACTTTCGAATCACTTCATCACCTGATTGTTAAATGAGAGGACTTTTTAGTTCCAACAAATACGTGAATCCACTATAAACACGCAGTGATTGAATATCAAGATTATGTAAACATTTGATTTTTTTAAACAATGATTACTGTTATAGTTCGAAATTCAAATAGTACACAAGTTGTAAAGTGTTTCGAATATCTTTGTAGCGAAAAATAAATGAAACTATAGAATATAATAACTAACTGTCGAAAAAATGTAAATTAACTTCTGTTGTTTCTGTGATCTGTACCAAAATTTTCTGCAAAGCATGTGAATACATTTATTCAATCCAGTTAATAATTTAAAACACCCACAAACCATTATTATATCACCATGTAGTACATTCCACTACTCATGCAATCATATATGTGAACTTTTGAATACCTTGACTAGTTTAAAGGCGCACTTTGTCACGAACCAAAATAAGAATTAGTGAAGGTGGGGAAGATCAAACAGTTATCACATTCCATTAGTGCATATCCATGTCATCATGAAAGTTCGAACTTAGCTTAGTCAGACTACGAGGTGAGTACGTGACCGTTTAACCACTAAGTTGAAAACCAATGGTCCACAAGTTCCAACATCTATCAATATATGTGATATAACACAACCACCAAGCAACGAAGGTTAGTCTTCTGTTCATCAGGGACCAGCTTTGAGGGGAATTTTCTGAAGTTCTAATGAGAAGTCATAACCGGAATGGCCTGCTAAATTACGTATGAGAATGAATGATGCTAAGTCACAAATTAGTAGAAGTTAGGATTTATTGAGCATTGATATCCAACCCAGTGACTGAATGGTAATGTGATTCTCTCAGAACCTGACAGTCCTGGGTTAAATGCACCATTTTGTCATTGGTGCATATAGCTGAAGGCTAAAACGACTGCTCTGGTCTATGGTATTCATTGACTTTCTTACTTGTGTATTTATTTCATAACAACTTTGTATCAGGCTGGAATTCAGCAGGAAATCTATAGCTGCCTTGAGTTACTGAGATATTATTCATACACGAGAGATTTCGGCGTGGATTTCATGACTTGTGAATAAATGCATAAGACAAATTCAAGCACAAAAGTGAAATGAGTAAGACAGAAGATAACCATGACTGACAGTCAGCTGTATGCCTTTAAGATAACCCAATAATAGGCATTATTCTGAATGCAGCAAACCTGGCTGGATTTTCAATGCTAATGATGACTTGATTTCACTTGATTTTCATGATTTTCTAAACTTCACCTGGAATTGGAGTCTGCGCTACTGATATACTATTGAGAAATACATAATAATGTAGAATAATTCTCATAGGTTATTTACTTTAGTAGGATAAATTCCCCCTCCCATCACTCGATGAGATAATTGGGCTTCAGAAGTGCAGAGTTCAAACTATCAGATTTCACAATGCACCTCTGGAGCTTTGAAAATTGGTTTACGAAGGCTTAGCTCTCAACCAGGTATTCAGTTCACTCAACCAAAAAGAGGTATTGATATAGAAGCTGGAGTGTACTAGGCGGTTGCTTTCACTAATCCCCTATGACACTGAAATCAACAGCATACATCTATCTATCAGTTTACAAAACACATGACTTTCGATATATAAGTTTAAATAAAGTTGCATCTTTACTATTTATCATATTACAATCAGGTGATCTGTACATGCATATGTTTCACTTGATGTTAATACTAATTTGTGATTGCAATGGCACAATTTTTTTCTGGACACTAAATAGTTACTTAAAGACATGTTTATCTCTTAAATAAAGACCATTCCAGCAAAAAAAATATTATCAACTTATTTTCACTTCAATTTATGATTCGACTATAGCACCAGTGAGCTTATTTGCAGAAGATGCGAGTCAACGTGATGATTGTCTCATTCATTAGTCAGAAGAATGAACTTTTAAGACCTTTTATGACGCTGATTTTAATACAATGAATTTCTGTCGTCATATGATCCGTTATCTAAACCTTCTATAACATTAATCCAACAATAAGTTACACAGATATGATAAAATACAAATTATTTACCTGACCCAAAAGCGAAGAACACAGTCGAGCTGAAAGGCATTTATACAATTGCTGTTGAACATCTGCCGGGAAATTCACTAGTTCACAATATCCACCACGAAGACCACACCTAATTGATAAATACAATTAGCATGTATAGACAAATAATAACAAAATAACTACATTTATTTTACTCTGGCTTTATTTATCAGTGATTAGCTTCTATGAGTTGAGAATTAATCATAAATATACTCTACTACGTAAACTGCTTATTTGTTACACTTCTCCGTAAAATATTCGCGTGGTAGGGAAGATTGATAATACACGTACCATTTCATATTTGTGTTGACTAAGCGCAATCAAAATAAACAATCCTTTTACTTCAGAAGTGTTCATACAACTGCTTGCAGTGAACCTCAAGAGTTGCAGTATATATTACATTACCTAATTTAGGTCTTCAAATCAGAGTGCATTTAATTTGCATATTATTTTTCCACAATCTTTGTTGTTACGTTTTAACCAGTAGTGCTACATTACACTCAATCCGTTACGTCCACTATACACTCCACAGTATAAAGTGAACAGACAATTCTGGTCTTTTATTTACATGACATTACTATGCATCCAATCAATAATAACTATAATCACTTTAGTCCGAACAACAATAATAATTATACAGAATGGAATTTTCAGCGTTTTTATACATATTGAAACAATTTAGCTCCTCTCATAAATATGTACATACATAATATTTAAAATAGTAATAATAATATTAATAATGAAATCACTATAAACAGAATGTTGCTGGACTATAAGTAGACAATATCATAGATAATACATGTAATAATAATCTTTGCTTTTACTTTGTAGTTCAGATTACTGATATGAAAAGTTTATAAGTTCTTTTCTGACATCTGACTATTTCTTCGCACAAAACCCGTGCTATATATGGTGGTATGGTAGAATTTTTATATTTAGTTGTATGAGCGTAAATTTATACGACGTTTTTTCTGGTTTTACCCGAAGAGATACAAGGAGAAAGTTGAGAGCAAAGAGGATGTTCAGTATTAGACAAGATAACTTTAGCCAACTGCTTGCGACAATTGAAGTGCCCATTGACATTAATGTCAGTTAGGTGAGTCAGTAGCACACCACTAAGCCTACTTACAGTCTTCAGTGTTCTACATAATATGATAAAGTCATTTTTGAGAAGTTCAGGGAAGAATAGTGGCGAACAGTTAAGGAGAATGAGCAGAATACATGAATTAACAAATTGTAAGCGAAGAGGCTGAGTTATGCCAGCAGACAGTCTCAACTTCTTTATGTAATAAGATAAACGAAAAATTTTCTTAGAAATCAACAGGATGTCAGACATTCAACAGAGATTGGAAGAGAAACTGATAACGAGATGAGAGATATTCGATTAACTCCCCATCACAGGGCCGTCAGTAATACAGAAATCAGGAGACTGAATCTCTAATAATTCAGACCTTTTAAACGCATAAATTTCTGACTTAAGTATGATTTCATATTTTCAGCAAGAATACAGTTACATAATTCTGCTGATTATCGAGACAGGTGAAAAACTTAGTACCACAGTTTCCTGCTGAATGAATTTACCGCAAAACCCCATATATTATAAGAAACTTAGTTAAGTCATATTTTCCCAACAAATAATCAAGTTCAAGTCAAATGTTCTTTAATGCATAAATCTGTTATGATTATATATATATATATATATATATATATATATATATATATATATATATATATATATATATATATATATATATGTCCATGCAGCTTAATTGTTCACCTGATTCAGCACAGGGAAGAGGTTAATTGAAACACACTTTAGTCACATACCATGTATCATTTTAACCTTTGATTTATGATTTTAGTAATATTAATAGTATTACATAGTGTTTTGTATCACATGTATGTATTTAAGTTCATTCATTTAACGCGGAATGAAGCTACAAGCTTCCATTCAAATCCGGAGTAACTAACAGTTGACTTTTAGAAATAACGAAAATTAACAAATAGAATGCCTCTTGGTGCACGTTCGGACTAACGTCAATTAAACTTACCGCTAACACAACATATACATCCTTTGAATTCTCTCAACAGATATTTTACACTATATTTGAAACTTTGCTACTTTATATCACTTTGTTTTTAGAGAATGCCAGTTCTCATGATCCACTGAGACAACGTGGAGCCATTACACTGGTAGTATTAAAAAGTAAACTTACTCTCCCATATAGCCTTTACTACTTGACATAAAGGATGCTAGTTGTAATTCTTTGGCAATTCGTCCACCAATATCGTGTAAAGCACGTTTAAATGAAACAAATCCTCTATTTGGTGCGTAAATATTGTGTTGATAAACTTCATCTGCCAGTACTACCAAATTATGCTTGTAGGCAAATTGTAAAACACTCGTTATAGTTTCTTTTGGAAGTAACTGTCCTGTTGGATTGCCAGGATTGATTACTACCAAAGCTCGAGGAATACATTTATTTTTACACTTCTCCAGAGCTTCTTCTAACTGTTGAACGTTTAAACCCATTCTTTTGACTCATCAAGATTATAGTCAATCTGCGATGAAAATTCAACATAAGTAAGAGAATGTTTTTGTTCTGAAAAAGTCAAGTCTTTCACAAACATTTAAAAATTTACTAGTCTGTAATATGATAATACGAAGTTCATGTATTGTCGCAGTTTGGCATGAAACTTTGTTGATCGAGGTAGACGTATACAAATTCAAATTCGTTAAATATAACAGATCAACGTTGAATTTCACACAGAATTAGTAACTTAAACTTACTATACTTTAAGGAAGTATACAAAACAAAGAAACAGAGGCTACAGTGGACAAAACTGTGCTTATCACAGGAAGAGTCGCTAACCGAAGATTCTCAGAATCTGAGAGACATCAAAAGCATTATTGTACAGGGTCTCAAGCCATATCATTAGGAGTCCGCAATTATTTGCTTTCTGATGACCCCCAGCTAGGAAATTTACACCTTGCGTAACTTATACCAAAAGTCAACAATTTTATGCATTGGTGTCAGGTTTTGTTCTAACCACCCCTAAATGGTTTACACCAACCCGATTAGCTAGCATTGCTTGTCAAAGAAAGCAGGGGGTGCGCCTCAGCTGTTTAATGTTCCATTATGTGGTGTATGCAATGCCGTTTCTGGTCAGCCCAAAACTAAAAACACTTTAATTTGTTGGCCGCCAACACACAGGCATAGATGAATATAAATAATTTCCATCGTTGTTAAGTACTGTTAAAGAAGATCAACAGAAGATTTTATATGAAACCTAATTATGCTTTATCATATATATATATATATGGATCATGAGTACTTGAAATAATGTATAGTTCGAAAGTTATGGGTTTGTTTTGCTGAATAAATTTCATACACTCGGTGAACGAAATGAAATAAAATTGATCTGAATTTTGAATTTTACTATTTAGCATATATGATAGACAATTTCTCATTTGAACGTTTATTTGATTAGTTAATTCACCTCAGTACTATAATCATAAAACTGTAAATATAATGTTTACCTGAAATGACATTTCATTCAACATGCACTTAAATACTGTTTGTTTACTTAAGGAACTAGACCGGATAAAAATTACTTTGGTGTTACACAAGTGAAAGGAGTTGATATACAGTTACTCTCGCCTAACTTACAGTTAACCAAAAAATTCGTGCCAACTTTCTAGTGAGCTTAGGAGTGTTGTCTCACTATACCCAACAATAAAGTTAAAGATTTCATTTATTATTTTTCGAACGTCTAAAGTTTACAAACGGCATAAAGTGCAGTAGTGCATTTCTGAAAGAGTTGATTGTTTGAAGTAGTTTCACCGGTTTAGTGTCATTTCGTAGTCCCCAGGCACGTGAAACATCCGTCGAATCAAATGTAGTTTACAACGAGACCAAGAAGTCTTATCTGAACTACATGATTTGAAGGATATGAGTACAGTTGGAAACAAATTTAGTTTTTTTCTATGTTATATTGTGCATTTAGTCAATCACAAAAGTCAATGAAACTGTTGGAAAACTGTCAATCTTAAAATGGAAAGAAGAATGCAGTAAATTATGTTGGGAAATGATGATTCACTTGATAAACAAATATAAGATTATATCTTACCACAATTTCAACGAAAAGTATCTGAACTAATAAGCCCTAATCGGAATAGGATGCTGGTTATTACCAAAGCAAATAAATAACTCCAATTACAAAATAAATGCATTAGCTACAGTCACATAATACACTAAGGCGACCGTCCAAACAGGAAAAAAAATAACCTTGTTATCTATTATATCAGACTTATTATACATAAAATATCACTCTACGCCCAACCTCAGTATTACTTCTCATATTATAATACTTAACACGAGACATAGAAGGTAAGCATATACAATCAAAGACAGTTAGCCTCTTCACGTTTCCCACTTTCAACAGTCATCTTGCAGCCATAAAAAAGGACTGAGCGAACGGTCGCACACTACATATGTCCTTTGATCAGTAGCCAGATAGTATAGTGCCAGAGATTATGTAAGTTGGTCAATGTTATAAAAGCCTTTTGTATCCATGTCCAGATTTAACCAGCAGTAAGTCGACTAGGGCTGATGCAAATTTTAAAATCAGTGAACTGGTCAACACGCTCAACCACTGCCCACCTTATCTTTAAACTAGGATTCGCCGCAGAGCAGTTCTCCACCATCGTCTTGCATTTGAAAAGGACAAATTTCATGCTAAGAATGCTGATATTTCTGCTCAAGGTACTCAGAAGACACTGCATTTCGTCAGCATATTCATCTGCGTAGACAATTTCATCTGCATAATCTAAGTCGACGAGACTGTTCTTTGGTAACTAGTCAATCAATAAGTCAACAAAGTCAGTTAGGGTCAGGGGAATTGCTCAGTAGTTGAATATTTATGGAATACATCTCACAAGGATATAATCGAGAACTAGACATTCTTAAATGTACTGTTTAACATTTCAGTCTTTAAAATAAAATGGGAGCTCTTAGATTGTAGCAAGATAACAAAATAAGACAAATCAAACACCAACACACTTCACAATAGGATGAAAAGTAAAAATAACCGCGCTAAACTCCCTTCAACAAGTTGATATATATATATATATATATATATATATATATATATATATATATGTAGTTGCTAACACTGAAACTTTACACACCCTGGGTTACCTGATAAGCATTGTATTCAGCATTTGTTGCGGAATAAAGAGGATATTGAGGGATAGGAACCATAACACCAGCACGCCTACAGCCATCCTCCGAAGTAGATATCAGCTGTAAGATAGACTAAAAAATAAAATGAGACTGTACTTCTTGATTCAATTAGACGGCATTCAACATTTTAGGATGAAATACCTACTGATTATAGGTGTAAATAAAAGTGAGTACAGTAAAAATCGCTGATCAATATTCGACCTTTTAACCCATGTTACTTCATTTACAGAGTAGTACTTTGGAATAAATCTAGACACTAACCATTTACATTCCACATATCCTGATGATCAATTAATCATAACTTCTTGGTATTAGTTACTTGTATATCTGTACTGTAATTGTGGTGATAAGTTATGCACTAAATATGTATGTCTCAGCTATTTTGTCCGTCATATAATTGCGGTATTTTAATACCATCTAGTTTGGAATTTCATTATTTTAGCAAAAGACTTAGTGACTCATTAAACAACTTAGCCTCGCAGAAATGTTAGAAAGCCACTGTGATTTATTTGTAATAGGTGAACGTACTATGAAGAATATTTAATTCTATTATCAAGAATCCTTGAACAAGAAATATTTCAATAAATTCTTCCTTTTTAAAGGCAATTCTGAAAAATGGGGTTTTACACAGTGCTACAGTGGGATGACAGATTCATAGGATGTAAATGAATCGCTTAGCCATATAAACAATGTTATGACATGACAGAATTCTAAAAACAGCAATTTTTGACTACCTGTACTTACTTTAACAGCTTCACTAGCCCCGGTAGACAGAAAAATATCTTCAGGATTTGCTTCCAACTGATCACGACATTCTATGTAGTTGGCGACATCTTCTCGGACAATCTGGACGCCTGTGGACTGGCTATAAACTCCTAAGAGATGTTCAAGTATCATATTAATCGAAATGTAGGGAAGCTAATGGTTTTATTTGTACAAGTAATAAGTAAATATTATCTTGTCAAAAACTAACTACGAAAATAAAGTCTATCGGCACATTAAGTTGACAGTTGTAATTTATACCTTGATTTACGAAAAAGTAGAAATTAAATCCAAGTTAAAGTAATCAATAGACTATAATTCACGATGCGACTTACTGTAAATGAGAATTTTTGTTACACTTACCCGAATTTATAAACGGCAGAACTAATATGAACTGATAAATTTAGATAACCGAACAAAATAACACTTAATTCTATACACCTCAAATAGGTAAAAGAAGTACTTTTTCAAGTGTTGGTTTGTAGGGATTTGATTTGTCACAGGATTTCATCATGAGCTGACATCCGTTAAAGAACCAATGGAAAACCTGGGAGCACTTTTAATAGTACTTTTTATTATTTCGCAACTCTGCAGAACCAGTTACTTTGAATACTGAAAGTTGTGCAATCTGCATATTTTTGTTAGTACATATTCATGATTTAGTACTATTCACTTTATTAGTAACTTAAATATCTAGTAATCTGGACACACCCGTCTCTGAAAAATCAAGTGTCACGAAAATTCAAAAACATACCTTTACTACATTTTACAGGTATATGCTTCTCACCGAATGACCATGTTCAAACGCGAAAGTAAGATTTACCAGTCTGAGGATTTAACTCTACACTATGGGTTTAAACTCAACCTCACTCTCGTCAGCCTATTATGAAACGGAAGTGACACGTGTTCTAAAATTAGGTGTGACTAATGTCCCATCATATGTATGCATCTGTACTGAGTTACTGAGTGTGAACTTAAAATATACAGAATGAAAAACATTTAGTTACCTCAACATAATAATTTGCCACGATATTTATCTTAAGTGTCTTAATTCTTCTCCGCTGATCATTGATGAAAAGCGCATTTCTAGGTCCAGGCTTCCGTTACTGATGAAACATCTTGGCGTTTTTAAAAATTCATTTGACTCAAAAATTTAAAACGTTAAACCACCGTTACCAGGATCAAGAAAGCGTTTTGATGAACCACTTTTTTCACTAGAAAAAGAAGTTTAACTAGTTAAAGCAGCCCGAATTTTACACAAAACGAGGATTTTTGTCTTTCCAGCGAAACATTATTCGAAGACTTAAATTTCTATATTCCATATAACTGAAATAGTATTCAGTAAAACTGACAAATTAGGTGTATTTTAATTTGCGAGAGTAAAGTTCATCTCAAGTTTGGTATCACTACAAACCGATATCATCCCAAATCACTGAGAACAAAGGGCACTGAAACATAAATATGAAATCCTACTTAACAATGACATCCAAATCAGTATACTTGACGATGAGTGGAGAGTAAGTAAGTAATATTATTTGGCTGCTCAGACCCCGGGTAGAGCTCAAACAGCAATAATCCACTTAGATGTTCTGATGCCCTTGACCCAAGATTTGGTCATATACCGATATGGTTACTCCCCCTTTCTCCTTGTTAAGGTTTCAATTACATTTTTACATACATCAGTAGATTTACTTGGTGATGCGTAGTAGTCTCATCGACAAACATATCAGCTAAAACAATCACTGAAAACTTGTTGGAAACACACACCTACCTTTGGTTCTCCATCCATCACTGCCACTGATAGAAGTGCACACTTTGAAAGCTGCCTATTTCAGTAACGCGTTGATCTGCTAAGGATTAAACGCATATGAACCATATCTTATCATCTTATTTTTAACAGCATGGTCGGATCACTAGGCAAGCAACTCACCGTTTAACTTCATGTTAAACTAACCGACAGATGCTCGTCATTCACTTTCCTATTAGTAAAGCGGGACACAAAAGAGCTAATTTCAAGATAGACATTAGATACTGCGCCCCCAGTGTAGCCTACGGAACACTGTTACGACTACTACGAGTGTTTTTCACCTTAGATAGTTAATTTTCACATGATATGATTAATCATATACATTTATTAAAGAGCCTAGCTTCCACAACAGCAAAAGTGACAGTTGTACATCCCATTTCAGTCGACAAACTGTATTTATATCATTGTCAGAAGCGACAGATTTAAGCAACCCCTGAGACAGGCTTAAGATAGTCTGAAGTTCTAGCAGGAAATGGCAGTTACCGCGATAGAACAAACCAGTGAGAAATACTGCAGGTATCCATAAGGTCTAATCAGCAAAAGTTTAGGATACACTGAGGAAAGACAATGAACATCTTAATAATAACAAGTGGTTAGAATATGACGATTATACAATCACCTTGATCGAAGCCACACACATCTGTAGTTATAACATTTTTGGTAAATTTTTTCATTCTGAAGCGATAACTTTGTCACAAACAAATCAAACTATCAACCACAGATGACATCGCAAAATGGCTGGCGAATAAAAAATAATGAATTGCTGAACTGGTGCGTTATAGTCATTGATTACTACCGAAAGCCTTAGAGTGATTTTTTTTCTAGTAGTGTCTAGATGTGGAAAGTCCAACCAAGCAATGCTACGAATGGATTTTGTGAAAACAGTAACACTAATAAATTCAAAAATGATCTACAATTTTATGTAACGCGAATACATCTATATCAAAGCAGGAGCTCACCGACACTTCCACCACAACTTTCCAAAAACCGTTTGGCTCTCAGTTTAGCATCGTCAGGCACTAAATTGCTTTCCATAACAGCGGTGTTTGTAGCAGCAGCTAAAACATCACGAATGAACTTTATTGGTTTTTGACCAGAAGCATGACAGTCTCCAATGTTACACCGTATAATTTTGCTGAACCTTTTGTGAGAATCCTGCGTGGTTAGAATAAAGTATTTCAGACAATCACCTCGGCAATCTCTTTTTCTATTTCCGAAGCCCTTTGCACTATCGGGCCACGTACAGCATATTGTAGATTAACAACGTTAGGATTAATTGTGTTGCATGTCATTTTTTGATAGGCTCGTACAGTTGTGTAGACGGCATTTGTAGCATTAGAATACTTCGTACAAATAAAACCAACCATCGTTTTCGGGATACTTTAAAAACCCTCTCTTTATATTTTGCATGAATGACCTAAGTATTCAAGCGAATAAACAAAAAACAATGAAAACTACCAGAAGTTCTGTTTCAGAGTTAAACGTATATTCCAGTTCCACCCATATGTGGCTAGTTATTTCCTTTACCGAACGTAAAGTAAAAACTCACCTGAGCCACATGGAAGCTGGTGAGAACCGTATTTAGATTTAGATTTATTGGTTGAGGATAGAAGGCTTGCAGCCTATGTTAATCCTTTTCTAGTAGATTTCTGTGGTTGTCCAAACCCTTCTTGAACGAATCAGTTGAGGTTGCAGACACCACTTCTTCTGGGAGTCGGTTCCAAGAGTTTATGACTCGATGTGAGAACCAGTACTCAACAGCAATATGATTTCTCCTTGGCTTTTGAACTTTCCTGCTATGTCCTCTAAGGTGTTCCGACCTGGTGGGAAGGAAAAGAGAGAATAGGTCAGGTCCGTAGTCATTATTTAAAATTTTAAACATTGTGATTAAATCTCCTCTCTGCCTACGGTATGACAGTGAGAAGAGATTTAAACTATCTAGTCTTTCCTCGTATGATAAGTTAGCTATGCCGTGAACCATACGTGTTGCCTTCCTTTGAACACTTTCTAGAATGTGTGAATCCCCTTTTAGACACGGACTGGCGGCCTGGATGCAGTTTTCCAGTCTTGACCTAACCAGAGATGTGTATAAGGAGGTGAACATATCTCTGGTAATTCTTGTAAAGGCTCTGCGAATCGCCCATAAGGACCTGAAACTACGTGCAGCCACCGCGCGACAGTGTGCTGTAGTTTTAAGTCGTGGCTAACTATGACACCTAAGTCCAAGTGAGTCTGAACTGATGGAAGTGTTATTCCCTCTAGTTCGTAGGAGCTCGTGCTTGCTTGTCCAATGCGCATGGTTGCACATTTTGCCCCATTGATCGGGAGCATCCATTCAACAGACCACTCCGACAGTTTGTTGAGGTCGTCTTGCAAGGTGAACGTATCACTGTTGCCCTTCAGCTCTCTCCAAATTTTTAAGTCATCTGCGTATAGGACCATAGGGGAGTCGGTGAGCAGAGGTAACTCATTGATATACAGAATAAAAAGGAGAGGACCGAGAACCGTGCCTTGTGGCACTCCGCTACTTACTGCTGTCCAGGAGGAGAGTTTTGAGTTGATCCTAACCCTCTGCCTCCTATCTATGAGGAATTCCCTGAGCCAGTCTAGTAGTCTGCCTTTGATACCAAGACTTTCCAATTTCATGAGTAGTCTTTTGTGAGGTACTTTATCAAAGGCTTTACTGAAGTCTATGAAGACGACGTCAACGGGTCTTCTGTTGTCCTTTGATTTGACCCAGCTTTCTCTTGCAGTCAGGAGATTTGACAGGCATGAGAGGTTCCTCCGGAAGCCATGCTGTGCTCCAGATAACAAGCTGCTATTTTCCAGATAAGCCATGATGCTTTTCTTGATAATTCTTTCCAGTGTCTTGATTAAAGTGCTGGTGAGACTGATAGGCCTGTAATTTGAAGGGCTTTGTCTTGATCCTCCTTTGTGTATGGGGGTTACTATGGCGTCTTTCCAATCACGTGGCAACACTCCATTTAGGAGAGATAGCTTGAAGATCGTGGTCAAGGGGCCGGCTATGTGGGCTGATAGCTCCTTGAGAAGCCTTGGATGAAGACTGTCAGGACCCATTGATTTTCCTGCATCTAGTTTCATTAAGAAGTTGAGCACGATGCCTTGGTCGATGTCAACGGAATCTATCCCATGTTCTTCTGATGCAGCCAGAGCTGATCCTATAGGCAGTGATGACTCCTGAGTGAAGACTTGGGAGAAGTAGTTTGCCATTGCTTCTGCTTTTTCTTGATCTTCTTCGATTGTATCTTTGTCAATAATCAGGTTTGGACACATGGGTGTTTTATTCCTGAATTAAGTACGAGAAATTTTCTTAGTTGTGCCTTTGCATTTTGGGCCAGGTGTGTCTCGAACTTCATCCTTGATTGGCGGATTTCTGCGATAGCTTTATTTCTAGCAGTAGTATATAATTCCCTGGTCTCAGAAGTCTCAAGTGTTGCAAACAGGTTCCAACATTTGCGTTTACGTCTGAGTAACTTACGAATCTCCCGGTTTATCCAAGGGGGGAATGTTTCCGACCCTTTGGAACAGACCAAGGGATGAAGGGTACAGTTACTTGGGCGTAAAGTTGCTTAAATTGGTTCCATGCGGCTTCTACTTGGGACTCTGGATTGATGTACCAGTTTACTGAGTTGGCTGCTGAGACGATCGCATTTATGTCAGCTTTCCAAACGTTTGGTCGAGCTGGGGTTTTGGCCCTTGCTGCCGTTGCTGTGAACTTGAAAGTGAGCACAGCATGGTCACTTCTTCCTAACGGAGGAAGATGTTGTATGAGATCCACATCCTCACCGTGTGAGAACACTAGGTCCAGAGTTGACGAGGAGTGCTGTGAGTCATAGCGCGTGGGCTTAATGATATGTTGGACTAGGGCTAGCGATATACTAGATTCTAGCAGTTTATGATCAAAGGAGTTGACTGAAGATGGAGTTGTTAGGCTCGACCAGTCAACTGTTGGGGCGTTGAAGTCACCGACTACGAGACTTCGACATTTTGAAGTCCAGGAGCCTAGCTTCTCTATTAGGAAGTCGTCTGCACTGCAGTCAGGACTGCGGTACACAGCAATGAGGTCAATGTCTTGGCCTATGCATTTAAGTCTGCAGCGTAGAAGTTCGCACGACTCACTTTCGTGGGCGAGTGCTTCGATACTACGCACGGTTAAGCCTTTCTTGAGGTAGATGACTACGCCCCCTCCTTTGCGGTTTAGTCGGTCTACCCTGTGCACTTCGAAGTTTGGCAGGTTAACTTCGTTGTCAGTGACATCGGGTGTGAGCCATGTCTCTGTGATAATAATTACATCCGGGTTTCCGGTTTCTATCATGTTTGCCAGCTCAGTCCTTTTATTTAACAGGCTGCGGGCGTTTGTGTAGCAGACTGTTAATTCAGATTGGTGCTTCCCCGGCCCACCCACAGAGGTTTCGGGATCATTAAACTGCGAACTCGGACAACCCGAAAACCCTTAATCTTAAGGTTCTTCTCACCGTTCCGGCGTCGCTCACTTAATTCTAGTGCCGCAGCCTGTCTTTTGACACGGTCTGCTAGGCTTAAGTCAGCGCGGACATATATCCCTGATCCTTTGAGAATATGAGAGTTGCTTAGAATAGCATCCCTCTCTGCTTTAGAGTTTAGTACGACTTTGAGGAGACGTACAGGTTCACTTACTGTAGGGTCAGGCTTTTGACCTATTCTGTATACGCTGTGTATAGTAATGCCTGATACTGTTTGTGGCAGTAGCTTGTCTAAAAGGGGCTTGACCAAGTTAAGGTCATGCTCGAATCTGGTCTTAGGGTCGAGGGCCAGTGACTCCTCCACTTTGTGGAGAATGAGAGACCTATCAGAGAGATCGGGTTTGCTTTCCGTGACTTTCTTGCCCTGAGGCGTAAGTGTGTTTCTATCCTTCTTGGGCGGTGTGGCCGAAGTGTTATCCTTATCTCGCTTTTTGCGAGAGACTACGGTGCGCCATTCATTGGCGTCCTCCTCGCTAATCTTAATGGGGTTCGTCTGTCTGCTGCTCACCGGTGTGGATGAGGCTTGTTCCGCCAGTCCCTGGGCGACTGGAGCTGCAGGTTTTCGACCCCTAGTACGCCTCTTCTTCACGGCAGTCTTTCCATTACTGTCACTGGAGGGCTCATCCAGTATCGTGGGGGCGACCTGGGTGTCTGTAATGTGGTGGGTGTTCTTCTGTGCTGTAGAGCACTCACTTATTGGCAAGGTCGCATCTGGGACATGTGCTGTTTTGTCAATGACGCTAGTCACGTCATCGCTATCTGAGCAATAGTCGGTATTCTTCTGTGGTGGAGGACGCTTGCAGTCCATGAGCTTTAAAGCCCCACTAAGAGTAGCTATGGCTTCTGTAATACGGAGTTTAGTTGTACTACAGCAGTCGTTGCACAACCAGTTCGCTAGAGGTTTGCAGCAGCGTTTGTATGCTGCTGGAGTAAGGTTCGTGCACATACTGTGAAACCATCTCTTGCAGTTATCACACTGCATTCCCTCATCCACTGGAAACTGGCACATAGCCCTTCCGCAGCGGTTTCTTTTGATAGGCATTTTATTTAAAACAAACCAGGAAAAGTTAAATACAACTTCAAATATATATATATAACCTTTGTAAATCAGTGATAAAAGCTAATGAGTGCACAAAGATAGATATATGTAGCTATTATGTTATAAGAACACAACTTCCTATAATTAATAGACTCAAATCTGAAACGTAAACTAACTTCGATCAGAATAAACTGATTTAAAGTTAAATCTGTGGACTTTTGAAGCGTATAACACAACAAAATCCAATTATAAACAAGAGCGTGAAAATTAACTCCCTTTTCAAAGTTCGCGCCTTTTATTTGTGATGAGTTAAAAATTGCTGCAGAGGTTATATGTTTCAGGGTGAACTTCGCGTTTGTGCTAATACCTAGATAGAAAGCATATATCAGTATAAATGCAGCTGTGTCTTACTGTTGTTAGCTGAGTTCATCTAGAAAAGGGTATGGAGCTTTCCAATTTTAAAATGAAGTTTCGCAGTTGGAGAATTTCAGTTAGATACTTATTAATTTATTTTGAGCTCAAGTATTTTTACTGGTATTTGTATGTTGTCGGTTTCACTATTTAGGCCATGTTATAATACCTGACCAGTGTGTATTTCCGCACTGACAGTAAGGTGGAGCCCATACATGAGGTATTTCATAATTTTTCATTCACACTATCAAAGAGTTTGCAGTGATATATCGGCAACATATAATGCAATAAAGTCCCAATCATATAAAATTCGTCACGGTATAAACAGAGCTACGAAACTGTGTGTCTTTGAATAATTACATGTGGCCTCTTCTTGAATTCCACTGATCTCTTTAGTGTTTTCGGAAACGAAGGATGCTCTTGGACGCTGGCACTGTGATGAGGACTTACGACAGCTTAACGTCTAACGCTGGGTTAACTAACGGTTTCGTGAATAATATTCCTAGAGGTGTTCCAATAAGCACGGAATATTAGGTGTTTCTATTAAGAATGTGGGCAAGTATAACACTGTGAAACCCATATAATATTCACCAAACCACAGAATACTTATTCGAAGTTGACCTGTTCGGACTCAAAATATGCAATTCAATATCACCAACTGATCTGAAAGCGTTTCGTCTTGCGATTTCCAGTTTTACTCTCAGCCTCAGTGGGATTCCCTTTTCGGTCGTTCAGTGACTGAGACAAAAGGAGTCTTTTGTCACCTGTTGTTTATTTATCTGCCGATTTGAACCTACTCAATCATGCTAAGTAAACGGCAAAAATGTTACTTCTTGTGTGGAAAGAGCAGTCTCTATGTGGCATGAATTGCTTTCTACATTGCGTTCCATAGTTCAGACATCGTTTGAGAGTGCAGTGTACATACAAAGCAATATTCTTGAAGACGTTCATACCATTTAATAGTCTGCCGTCTAGCATTCTTGACTGCACAATCTCAGCTGAATGAATTAACTTGAATAGTGAGGTTCAGCATCCGCTCTGATATATGAAGGATCTATGGGCTAATTATTTGCCGAGTTATGTACGTATATTCATATATTTGGATCAATGACTCCATAGCTGGTTCTAGGGAGCCCATAAAATGATGTTAGTTGGAAACAAGTGCTAAATGGCAGTAATCTCTCTGCAACTTTATTGGTGGTGAGTCGTCTTCTGGTGATGTATTATCGCCAATAGCTTCACCATGTATAAATTCGCTAAATCCACCTTCCGGTTCTCGTGCTTCATCGCATCCATCAGAAAAAATAGAAAAGTGGTGGCTTCTATGAAAAAATTGACTGAGAATTTTGGTTTATTTTCACAGACTTGCACACCGATTAAATGGGGAACACTGGAAGTGTACTTTCAATTTTCTGAATACGGTACGAGGAAATTCTGGAACATAGTGGAAAAACTGACGTATCCAAAGTAGATTTTTGGCAAATGAGGCTATTTTTCTTTCAGCTTGAATTATATGCATGAAGATGTCCTGAAAATTTTAAGGTTTTCACGGGACTCGTTTCTCCGTGCCTCACTTAAATCTTCTGTCTTCTGTATAGTATTGTCCAACTCTCTAGGTACTGGGAAGCATTCTTTCATTTGAATGTTATGCAGAGGACAAGTCAATACTCGTAGACTTGCCCCTTGTACATGCCAATTTGAAAGGAAACTCATTAATACAGCCCTCTTATCTGTTTTATATGAAGCATGAAGTACCACCATCCGTTTGGTTTTTCTCTGTCGTCCGTCATGTGAAGGTACCACTGGCCCTAAAGATAGGTGCGTACGCGTACAAACGGGTTTTAGCCTTGATTATAAAAGTGTATAGACTGTAGTCAGAGGAGGGTGGGCTTGAGTAAACATTCAGAGTCTATGAGACTTTTTGTACCCAATGTGTCGTCGATTTCTCCGGGAAAACTGTTTAGAGAAATGAATTTATCTCGTGATTATCGTGTCATCTTGTGTATGGAGTTGCAGCTTGTATGGAAGGGGGTAGCTTGTATGGAAAGGTAGGTAACTAAGGGTAGGCTGTTTCTCCAACGCTTGAAACGTTTGGAAATTTTGTTTGGATAGGCAGTATATTGTTTGCTAATGATCCTGCACTTTTAAATATACCAGTCAGTTGGCCTATCATTTCGCAACCTACGCAGACAATATAATCCAGTCGTCACAGGTATGTCCGTAGTTTAAGTTCTCGAATGAGACAATTAACCAAAAAATTATGTTAAAAATTTCTGGTGGAGTTAGGATCTGAGATTTTACAGAGTATTTTTTCTGAAATAGAGCTACTGGTAGTAACAACGAAAGTTGTTTGGTGGTCAGATGACTCCGCATTGGATAATGTTATCCAGTTCCATTGATATTCACATTAGACAGCCAGACTAGAGTGTTAGTGGCGAAATATGCGTGGGAACTTTATTCATTTGAGTACTGGTGGGTAAACACCGTCAGGTATGGAGCATATCAGAAGCTAGGTTAGGATAGCCAAGATTGTGAAGAGTGAACGTAGTAAAATGGGTGTGCATTACGTTGGAAGACAAAGCAGTGTTAACCGTCCCTTTTTCGTGTTCAAGTATAATGACTGCAAAGAATTTATAGAAAAACTGATGGATCGTAAATTAGAGCTACTATTTGTTTACAGAGTGATCTCTAAAATGAAACCGTATGCATGACAGGGTAGCGAGATACAATATGGACAAGGAAGGCAGGAATGTTTCTGGTAATCAGATGATTTTTAGGAATAAATGGACACGATTGTACGGTTTTTCATCCCATGTTCGGATGTTCCCTAAAGTTATCAGCAAATGCCTTTCCCCATTCATTACCTATAGTTGACCTTAACTGTTAAGGATAGTCATTTATGCTGAAGGAACGCAGTCAAGCGCCCTATCTATGTGAATTACTGTCAAGGCACATTCAACTGTCGGCATGCGATTCTCACTTAACTGACACCACGTCATTGCCAAACCTTAATAATACAGAAATCCATTTCATATTCCAGTAGACCGAGTATTAGTTCTGTTACGGTCTTGAAAAGTCTGCCTTATGAGCCAGTTTGATCTTTTCGTCACACATCAGAACGATCCCGAGCCTCAAATAGTGCTACAATTATGCAATACATCAATGAGGTGGCTTTAAATTGCTAGAAAAAATATGGAAAGAAAAACGGATTGCATTAAGGGAAGAAAATTAGTATCTCTCAGTGTATACAAGACTGGGTTGTGATACGAAGTGTGATTCGCCATAGGAATAGTGCTGTAAGTAGCGACTGATCAACAAATAGAACTTTCATAGAAAACGGACGCAGAAAGAAGGGCTGAACCATCATAAGTGTGAGGTTTACTTTGCAAGTAATCAATAAGTTTATTTCGAAATAGAAAACACCTTCGAAGTTTTGGCTAACTGCTAGCTTATATCTAAAAACTGGAAATATGTAGATAGAACAATCCTTAAAGGCATGCAGTTTACACATTGAAAGCTGTTGTTTTACGGAATTGAGTAAACTGGTTCCTTTTTAATCCTCACCCCAAACATCACGGGTGAGGATAAAGGCCATCGCAACGTATTTTCGCGCATTGTATGGGTTATCGCGTTCATGCTTATAGACACGTTATAAGAGTGAAAGTGGGCGTATTCAAGTGACTGTAAACTATCGCAGCCCAAACTGAAACTACCTAGTAAACGGATAATGACCTTGATTAGTCAGGCGCCTCTACAGAAAAAGTGCATCATCTGAATAAAACGTTTATATAAAAGTTTGGGGTAACTTAGACTTGGCGAAAAAGTACCTATGGAATCTCTAAACTAAAAAAATGGCATACCTTCTCGAACTGACCTTCTGGTTCGGCACTCATAGCACCTGTAAACAAATCAATCAGTGCACCTAGTATATTTTTGTAAATACATGACAGCTGCACATTAACACTTTTTCGACCTTCCCATCAGTCAATTCTCTATATATTAATCAAAAACAAGATCTGGAGCGAATTCGCAACGTAAAAGCATTTGTAAGTACGCCTGTATAATACGGAGTCATCTGATTGGTGGCTCAAAGTTATTTATCCGTTCGCTAGGGAGTTTTGGTTTGGGCTGCTATAGTTTAGAGTCACCCATATTTGATTAGTTTCAGGCTTCCGAAGTCGAAAAGAGAGCTTTTGTCGTGTTTTTTGTTCGTTCAAATTCTTACGCAATACAAGCAAACAGAACTGTATGCTTAAATCCAAAGTAATCCGGTATGTCTGACACAAAGAATATCTGTGTGGTTATAAACCAACTCACCTTCCCTTGGTGTTTTATGCAGAATAAATTCATACAATTGATTATGCAAATTTATCTAGTAATAAGTTGTAACACACTCGTTAGTCGATTTTCTTTGTTTGCATGAAGGACTTAATTATGAGCTGACGTCAGTTAGAGAACCACTGGAAAACCTGGGAGTACTAGACAGCTGTTTCGTCCTAGTTTGGAACTCTTCAGCAGTACGCACCCACCGGGATTCGAACCCAGGACCTTCTGGTTACAAGGCGATTAAATCCTCCATGCAATCAAACAAAATCCCTACAAAACCAATACTTGAAAATTAATCTGATGCTCACTAGTGACTGGCCCTATTCAGGCAGTTAACCTGGGGTTCTAGTGGGAAGCCGTGACCAGTAGGGTACAGCAGGTCGAAGATGAGGCAGTAACTCATCGAAGAAGACATTGCGAAGTGGTCGCGCTATGTCGTGAACTGGCAGAAGTTAGAATTCAAGGACCATTGGATCAGGTCCCAGTGGCTCAATGGTCTACGAGCTCGCCTTGTAACCAGAAGGTCCTGGGTTCGAACCCTGGCGGTGGGTTCGTACTGATGAAGAGTCCCAAACTAGGACGAAACAGCTGTCCAGTACCTCCAGGTTTTCCAGTGGTTCTCTAACTGATGTCAGCGCATGATTAAATCCTCCATGCAATCAAGCAAAATCCCTACAAAACCAATACTTGAAGATTTTCTTTGTCTTAATCCGAATGCGAATACTTCGACTTCCCATTGGATTTAACTTAGAGACCACATTACAACTCAACATTCCTAAGAGCGATGCAGATTAAATTCGCATTTAAATGAATAACACGCATGAAAACATATGACTTAAGTGCACAATAAATTGTTATTTTAGTTTACACTTCTTTGAAAGTGTGTAGCACATTAGTGGTGTGAAAAATATTATGAAAATTACTGTTATAATATGATTAACTTCTAATGATTATGCAGTCGAATCACACTACAGGAATCATCTACCAAAACTTTGATAGTGGTTTGCGGGACGAAACTGTAAAAAAGAAACATACACACTAGATAACAGTTCCATAAAGTTGTCTCATTACAATTCAGTATATCTCATCCACCGATTTTTCCATTGGATGTCAGCGTAGCATGTGAAAAAGGTCGACACTGTTAGCAATTTGTCAGGTTCTCACGTTTTGACAGTCTTCTGTTGCGTTCTCAGCTTCTTAAATCTGTGCTGCTTCCCCTAACACTGATTACCAGCGATGAACTTCTAAAAAAGGCTTTGTTAACTAAGCACATTACTGACACAGCTTGTCACAGTCACTTCGCAAGAAATAAGGAATATTAGACTACATGAGTGAAGGAAAAGTTAAACCTATAACCAAAACTCAGGAAATGCATTGGGACCCATGGGGTCGTAGTCACTGATAACCACCATAATGGCTAACCTGTTTCAAGACTGTACAACGAAAAGAGCATTGTGTCTGTATAAAAAAATGGTGAAATAACGTTAAGATAGTCAAATGTTGCATTTATATTCATCACAGTTGGTTGGAAATCAGGCACAACACAAACACACAAAACCATATACGACAGCACCTACTTATGACAAATCAAAAATCCCATTGACCGTTATTGTCCTAGCCAATGAAAGATATGCAAACCAGAAGCAAGTTAAATTTAAAGCGTGGTAACGTTTTCCTCACCCTGTCGGAGATCTCAGTCTGTTGCTGGGGTGCTCATTATGTAGAGCTCTCGCTCTGAGTCCTGCAAAGACGTCAGCAGTTCACCTGACTTGCCCAAAAGTGACATCAGGTGCTTATTCAGTGGTAGAATAATCGCTTTTTGAGCAGGAGTTCACGTTCGATTCCCAGATGGCGTAATCCTAAACGTCACATAGTTCATCAGTAATCAGTAGACCTGAGAAGTAGAAAAGGCTGAGTGTAGACAAACCTGTTACTTCTTAACACTCCAGAGCTTGAAGCCCAATATTCCACTTGGAACGGAAGGAATGAAATAACTGCTAAATGGTCTTAGTTTTCAGGGAATATTCTGTTAATAGTAATGTCAACAAAGCTTAGTTTAAAACTTCAAGATGCTTAAAATGCTTTCTCAGGGGTCACTGCCAGAATAGTGCTTCCATGGGAACGGCAGGCTATATTCATAAAAGTCTTAGGAAGCGAAGTGATTTTCAAGTTGCGTCGAGCATAACGAAGTCACCACATATTTATTTCCGTGTAAGGAAATGAAGAAAAACTGGTGAACACGTCTGTTAGCTTCTCATCGTGTCTAATTATGAAATGGAAGTTTTGGAGATTATGTCACACAAGAGGTGAAACAGGGTAAGTGTGAGTGTCCAGGATGCTTCTAAGGCCGTCTCAACTGATTGATGAAGAACATAATACCTGTTGATGTTAAGGGATGCATTTGATTATTGAAAGTAATGACAGTGTATATAGGTGCAAAACCACGGGGACAGTACAGTTACTACGCTTAGTTTCCCCTAAACACTTGTTGTTTACGGTCTGACTTCTACAATCTCTTTCAGGATGTACATATATTTTTTATTTACAGCTTGATTTCACACTGTGTTTTTGGTACAAGCATGGAATTTTCAGCATGGATATCGGTAGCCCAAATTTTGCAGGCCGACCATAGATATCAGGTGTGCGTCGGCAGGGAATCGAACCTCAGACCATGTGCATGGTCGACGAGAGTCCTAACCACTGTGCCACCGACGCACATTATATAGATACTGATATTACCGAAAAAACTTTGTTATTTCAAGTGGATTTACAAACGCTTCTGATCTCTTACAAACTCATACATCTTGATGGGTATCGTGTGTTAATTCGATAAGGCGTTAGGAGCTGACGGGCAAAAGTACTTTCAAACATATGTGTAAAACTCGGGCACTGTGGCAGTAAGTAATTCCAGTACTCCCAGGTTTTCCAGTGGCTCTCTAACTAATGTCAGCTCATGATGAAATCCTGTAATTCCATATTAGCTTGTTTATTAGATGTATCACATAATGAAACAGTATTATTTACTGGATGACATTTCGAACAAATTTCGAACATAACTGATGTCATTATGAACAATAAATTGCGTTCGAAACGTCATCCAGTAAGTAATACTGTTTCATTATGTGATACATCTAATAAACAAACTAATATGGAATTACTTGCATACACTCCTCGCCTATAAACCACCTGCCCAAACTTTGAAGCTTCTGGATCTGCATCTGTCTCTGCTTTCAGGATACAACTGTCTGTAGCTCAGAATAATGCTTCATAAAGAACTAAACTCTAGAATAATCAAAATCCAGACGGATGATTCAAACATTTATTGTGAAGACAACAATCAATTATTACTGTAAGATAATTCATACGCAACAGGACTGGTCGCATAGTTCACAGTTAGTTACTTCGGAAGTTCGTAAGTAGAAGTCAATATTATATGCACTGGTATTTCCGATTATATCGCTCTGGTCTTTCCTCAACCAGAAATCAACAAGGCCCCATTAGGAATTTCTACCCCCGGTGAATGGGAAACTAACTTGAATAAACAGGATAATGTGACACTCATTCAGTGCTTACCACTATTAACTGCCCCCACAAAACAATTTATCCGTCTTTTCAACTGTGGCCAGCTTGATAAGCACTACAAAAATCTCTGATACCAAATGCTAAGCAGAAATTAGAGTAAAACAAAAGGTACAAATATAACAACAGCACGCAGTGTGCCGATGCACATTTTCGCTAAATGTTTGCATGCAAAAGGGAGATAAAAGTGCAGCGATTCACCCTAAAAAAATAAAAAATAGACCAGTGAGTTAGCTCTCTAACACAAATGTTTTCTTGACACTCCGCAGCATGAACACTACCAACTATAGCTACCCTTAAAGAAAAGGGCTTGGACTTATCATACCAGCACTAGAAGCCACCACTACTACCTATCACCTATGTCCTAATAGTAGCTGCGTATGTAAAATCCGGGTGACAACAATTCATCTACTTAGCGTGCAGGATTTCGTGACTCTGTGGAGGATACTTAATACCACCTAAAGTTACACAAAACTTACCCTTTCCCAGTATGAAAACAGAATTAGAAACCGTAAGTCTGACTATATATCTTCCCACTTTTGGTATATGCTGACCCAGAATGGAACTTCACTCATTATTATTAGGCTATCTTATGTCCAATAGTCCTCAAGCACAATATATAAGTTCAAAAGAGAAGATACTCCTGAAATAAGCATTGTGAATATTTGGTAGAATTTATATAAAAAACAAAGCTTTTTAACAAGTAACACTACAACTACTTGGTCGGGTATGGTACAGTGAATATATGCAGACGTCACACAGGCTGCCTGCAAACATTTGATAGAAATGCGATCAATAATAGTGGGCCACCAAAACCAAGTTATAACTTTTAATTCATGTACGCTATACAAACTTTGATAGTACACTTAATGTTGTGGTGCATCTCATAAAATACTTCCTTTGAAAAGCTGCATTATTTGCGACAGTGTCCCCACAGACCCTTTCAGGCTGACTAGTTTGTGTCGGAAAATTTTCGCAGTTCCCTGGCTCCTACAAACACAACATGTAGTAATTTATTGTACTTGGAATATTAGTATTTCGAGATGACCGAATTACAAGAATCCAAACAAAACACAGAGAGGGCAGAATCAGGAATTTGTATTTAGCGGAATTATTATGCAATTCATATAAGAAACATATCAACAGTCAACAGTAAGTATTTAAACAATACAGAGATAGAAATTGTCAATCACCACATCCGCCACACCTCGAATATCTCCTCGCGTATTTATAACGATGTCTCGGTTTGCTTGCAAGTAGCTTCGACCTAACTGATTCTGTGATATTATTTTCATCAGTATTATCTGGACCTATTTCTGAATTATCTACAAAATCAGGATTATTAGCGGAATCAATAATATTATAATTGGAACGACCTACTTCATTTATTGTCACTTTGTCCAGGTGTCCGTTATGAACTGAGTGATCTTTGATGTCTAATATCTTCACCACTCGATTTCCCATTTTTTGTAGTATAATTCCAACAGAAGGTCTATAGTCATTATCTTTGTAATAATGTACATTAGAAGTCGTGGACATCAGATGCTTTTTGAGAATTCGAGATTTGAAAAGTTTTGCAGGACTTTCACGGGTACTTGTATGCTCTGCATTCACCAGACGCAGTCTATGCATATGCAGTAATTCCTCAATTTTAATCAGTTGCTCTCTCATCTCATTCAGGTCTTTTCGTGTTTTCGACAGTTCACATTGTAACTCAGCTACCTCATTTTTGAAAACAGTTGACACTTGAGTTGCCGAACTTGTAGTGGAGGTTTTCATTGGATTAGCTTGAGTATTTTGAAAGGTTGAAAGACACATTGACTCCATTTTACTAGACAGCTTGGGAGAATTATAAGAATGTTGAGCAACATAAGTATTCGAACTTCTGCAAACCGTCTTGATGTGTCCAACTTTACCACATTTGTGACACTTAGCACCCCGAAAACGGCAAGTGCTTCGTAGATGTAACTTTCCACAGGATAAACACGGTTTAATGTTTTTGATCTCTCGCTGCATTCTATTACCTGTGGACGGCAGTTTGGATTGCTTTCCATGAACACTTGTATTTTCGACTTTAGAAAGCATAACATCAGACACTGACGTAGTGGGAGCAGAGTATTCATTATTGACATCTTCATATGTAATACATACATCTTTAGCAGTTTGAAAAGTACAAGAAGGAATCTGAATTAACTCTTTCTCTAATTTAGGAATATTGATTCCAGCAATTAGACGATCACGTAGTTGAGTATGCAGCTGATCTCCAAAGTTACACTTTGAAGCTTGTATTTGGAGTTGCAGAATAAAGTCTCGAATCTTCTGGTTGGGAGAACGAACCAGTTTATTGAACTGAGCCCTCTCTCGCGTCTCAAAAGTAGTTATATGGAAGTGATCTATAAGAAGTTCACGGAGCTTAGCATATGGCAGAGAAATGGGTTTATCTGGAAACGCCAGATTCTTCACTAGGCTATATGCATCAAGCCCAATAGCAGTGATGAAATGTGCTGGTATTTTGTCATCCCGAACATTCTTTGAAATGCACCACGCATCGAAGCATTCCAAATAATCAGCAATCTCCCGCGGAGTAGCATTTATAGGAATTTTCCCAGGTTATTTAGTTCCATCGCGACGCCAATTTGTAGTAATTTATTGTAATTGGAATATTAGTATTTCGAGATGACCGAATTACAAGAATCCAAACAAAACACAGAGAGGGCAGAATCAGGAATTTGTATTTAGCGGAATTATTATGCAATTCATATAAGAAACATATCAACAGTCAACAGTAAGTATTTAAACAATACAGAGATAGAAATTGTCAATCACCACACAACACCTCTTCGAGCAAACACTGATTTCTGCGTCTCGTTATTACCTGCTATTCTTTATTTTCAATTAAACAAATCTCATTACTCCATTGATATCAACGAATACTTTTTCGTTTGCAATGACAGTGACAAATGTATGCTTGCAACTCTGACGATTATGATTCCTCATTTTTGTATGAGGGATATCTGACGCCTTCTACTTCCAAACACTGATATCCTGGTTGATGCAGAAAATGATCATCTTTATAAGGATCATAGCTACGGTAGCTACAAGAAACACTGCCACTGTGGCCGTATAATATTTCTGTCGGATACTTTTTAATACCTGTGATGAATTCATATGGCTTACGAAGACATGGCACTGTCCAATTATTTGAGCTGTGACTGAGGGGCTGCACTAGATTAAGGCTGGATGAGGTGTTTCGAACATTTATTCCACATATTTAATCTAGCATCTCTAGACAAAATTATAGGAAATAGTCGACCTATGCGTATCCTGAAGTCTGCAAAGTCATGCATACCCTCCACGATAACTTTTCGCCATACCTGTCATTGGATGAACTTAACATTCGCCAAGTATGAGGAAGACGATGGCCTCTCTCTCTCTCTCTATATATATATATATATATATATATATATATATATATATATAGCTGGATTAGGATCACTTCGGATCCTAATCCTAGTATCATTCCTAATTTGTACTATTTTTAGAGGAGTTTGTTGTGTGTTCAACAATGTAAGAATGTTCATCAACAGTAAATCCACATTTAGCCCCCTCAAATTGGAAATGTAATTGGTGGTTTTCTTCAGACTTATTTCTTGGTCATCGTGTAATCATAATTTTATATAAAAGCAATCAAAACTTAGTTAAGAAGGTCTATCACGTTATCTTGATGTTGGAATGAAGGCTGTACACAAAATAGCTGTAGATTGCACTGTATTTCTTCCCTTAATTTTCCCCTAATAGACATGTGATTGTAGCGGATCGATTGTCCAACTTTGTGAATGGATTCAACACAACTGAACTCAGAGTCAACCTCAGTCTTATGTTTTACTCCTCAAGTGTTTTCTTTTGTTCTAATATAGTCCCCAACTTGAGGAGTTCACATTCTATCTTTTTTGTGCTCCAAAGTGTATAATTACTGGCTAGTTGTTCAGTTTGTGCTCTTGTCTTTCGGAATGTGAGGAAGTTTCTTGTCATCCCTACATGGTTAGGCGTCGTAGGTTACATGAACTGAAAACAACTCTGAAGCTCCCTGCTGATGAGAATGAACCACCAACAGTCCATTGAGAATTAGCACACATTCACACTTCAGTGACAAATAGAAGTTGACTTCTTGATTCGTTGCCTGTATTGAAATAGGTTATTCTCATGATGTTTGAAAGCTTCTCACACAGATAGTTATGAGCTAATGTACTTCACGAGACAAAGTTGCGCAAATATTGTTGACATTATTCTTTGAGGCTAGGTGATTAGTTCCTGCATCTAGGTTCACCCAAAAAAGTTATTACCTACCTACAGAAACGTCCTGGATGAGTACCTGGGGGTCAACCCAGTGTTCTTATATGTACATTACCATTTCTACGAGATGTCAACAACCTAGTGAGCAAGTAACAGATTACTTGGAATATATACGAGGCTAAAAGCCGGGTCCTTTCTCACTTTTTGCATAAATGGTGAAGTCACAGTCATAATTCAAATGACATTTGTTTCATAATGTGATCACAATAATTAGGAAGTGACTGACTTGAAAGTACTGAATAGTGAGATTTGAATCCCAGTTAGATAATACATTTTTGCTAAGTATTTCAGAAAACCATGATAATTCATGCTGTCTCCCTTGAAATTCATAATTAGTGTTCTTTCAAAATGTCGAGAAATGTGGTAATCATCACGTGAAATAATCTAGTTCATTAATGGAATTCTAACGATCGGGTTAATACAGTGTTTAGACAGCTGAGTGGAATGATATTAGGCTT
The DNA here is from genome assembly GCA_944472135.2 of Trichobilharzia regenti. Lineage (NCBI taxonomy): Eukaryota > Metazoa > Platyhelminthes > Trematoda > Strigeidida > Schistosomatidae > Trichobilharzia > Trichobilharzia regenti. The sequence continues at coordinate 85,918,668 of OX235270.1, read as the reverse complement.
TACTCAACAACTGAGTTCGATGTGCAAAAATCATGTTCTGCTTTCTTCATCTCTTATTTTCAGGTTTGCTTGACAGTCAATGGTTTCGAAGAATATTTGATTATTTTGTGTTAGTTTAAAACAACTAATTAGCATTATATATGTATAATATTGAAGAGTAGGACATTTTTAAGTTTTTTCTCCGTCATTCTAAATTATATCCCAGTTTGGTACCTGAAAAACTTAAACATTTGATTTCACCAAATGGAGTCAGTCAGTTATGTCTTAATTAATAGTTACTTATATAACTGCAATTAACTTCTGATTTACACTGAAATAAAAATAAAGTAGAAATGAACATCGCCATTCATTCACTTAACTAATTACCTCTCAAACACACCTCAATGAAAACATACTTATAAGGAGAAATGAAGGACTGTTACAAAAAGTGAGTGTATGATTTGCAGTGGTTAATTGTTTCAGCTACGTATGTTCTATAGATTGAATCGCTCGAAGCTGTATTTCTGTCAGTCAAATGAAAGAAAGTCTATGAAATAAGTTATTTTGTTCTCCTAGATCAACATATGATTTAAACTTTTGGAGTTACGGTGGAGGTGTTGTTTTTACGGATTGGATTTGCTAGCCACGGACCCAGCCTTCTCTGTTCTCCCGGCTATTTAATTAGGTGGGACTTAAGAATGTGTCTGACTAGAATCCAGCCTTAACCTCCCACGTGGCTGAAAAGCATTCTACCACTGACGCACAAAACTAGGCAGTACTGGACAGCTGCTTCGTCGTGGTCTGGTGCTCTTGAACAGTACGCACCGGTGATCTCACCGAGACTAAACACAAGACCTTCAGGTTACAAAGGGAGCCCGTTGGCCAGTCATCTAGTGAGATTAGGAATTAGGTTGTTCAGGTTTGTAGGAATGTGCATTTACCTACTGTGTAGGCGAGATATTCTGTTAACGGAGAGTGATTATTATTGATTCTGTGGTTTTCTTTGTTGTCTTTAATACAGTTACGTAGTAATAAACAATCAAGTGTCGACTTTCATTAATTATGAAATGCAACAATAATAACAACCTTATGTTTAATTGTGACGTAGGCGAATACGACTGCTATGGACATCTAGGGTTTACTGCTTTTTATTAGTTTTTTTTTCGCATTACTGCAGTGAAGGCATGTTTCTGAAGAAAAAAAATGATAAGCTGATTTTTCATCTTTCATGTATTTTACTTCATAAAAATCAATTCAAGCCTTCACTGTATTAAGAATCACTGAGAAATTATTATCACCCTACATACAAAACGTTTTTAGTATCATCTATTCTGACTTTTGAAAGGGCTTACAACTGTTTACCATTCTGTTACTGCAGTCATCTGTTACACATGCAGTGAAAAGAAACATTCCATTTTACCAAAAGAAACTGATAAAATCTTTAAATCAACTAGTGACTTCAATAAATTTGAATAGCGTTATTAAAAGACGAAGTTTATCTGCGAAATGTGATATTCTTTCATTCGTTAGCGTTTGAAGAGGAATATAGGGCTTCAAATTCCAAGTTTCAGTAACGGTGTTGTATCTAGGAGGTGGGACTGTTAGTCTCACACCCAATCTTCCTTCTTTTCTGGGTTTACTACCAGCTAAATTAAGATATACGACTGCACTGGCCAGGAATTGAACTTCAGAAATGCGTGGTTGGCTAGTATTCTACTATTGAACCACTGATGTTTATTTGCACCATACATTTCAAACAGTCGCATCAAACATGTACATGTCAACCCAATTTATATGAAGAATTAAAGCCTAGTTATAATGCATAAAATTATAAGAGACTTAAAGTTAAGGAGTTAAAGTTAAGCTGTAGACATCTTTCTTAGGGATGGGAAAATTGTAGGCTTTGAATCTAATTGGCTTGTACACCCGTTCAAAAATTTCTGAGAATGTGAATTTTCGATAAGTACATTCGTCAACATTTTATTCTCATCATCTTCAGCATCAGCTATGCAGAGTAGTGCTTAAGTCTCCCATATAGTAATAGACAAAAATTGTGAAAATCTACATGCTTCCTTATATAGGTTGATTTTTTATCAATCTACTGCCCTATTGAGCCACATTTTCTCTGACTCAAAAGTATGCATGTATGTGTATACGTGCGATTGCAACTTTCTCGCACGTAAGGTTTATATGATTTTGTTCAGAGTTAAGAGTATCCAGTAGATGAGTCACATCTTTGTAATAATATCAATAATGTGTCTTTAATGAAAAAGCGACATAGAAATCAAATTGTTAGGCAGATTTTCAACGTAAGACTCATACATATTAGCCCGAAATGGTCCTAATTGACTGCCATACTAACACCACCCACTTGTCAAAAGTGTTTACCTTTAAAAGTGCAGTGAATGCCATGAGTACATGACAATAATGAGTATAATAATAAGTCTTTAAAATATGTTAGAAGAATAGGGGATGTGTATTCACAGAGAATGTCAACAGTATTAGTAAACAGAGAATTACGCTCAAAAGAATACACTTTCGTATCTTTTATATACCTGTTCATAAGATAAGCTCAGAAGTATCCTTCAAAGAGAACTTACATAATCAAGTGCGTACTGGGTTTAAAATGCTTGTTGACCATTTTGCCAATTTATATATAGGAAAATGACACATTGATAGGATTGGCCGCAAAGGGTTGTCAACTTTATGAATCTAGGGTAATCCATAAAGGTTTGGAAGGTCAGATCACACTGGTTTTAGAGAATTGAACTCTTCTTTACCAATAGTGTTCGTGCTACGAAGTTTTACCAGGTGAGGTGTTCCTTTTCCTCCTAATTTTCTGGTATAATCAGATGGGACATTGGCTAGGATAAGTTAGTGAGTTCTTTCCCCGTTTACCCTAAGAGCGTTGAAATCACCACTAGAATGCACAAAGAGGTAAATGAATTGCTTTGGGAGCTGGCTGGAATTTATCAGTCAGTATTTTAATGAAGGTACTGAAGACTGTGGTGGAACGTGTTATAAATTCTTATTAACAAACTTCGTAGCCAATGAAGTCAGTAGAATCACATAGAAAGATAATCATTGGAAACATGTTTGATTTTGCAGAAGTTTTGTTTTTGTGCAGCATGTTAGTTAGTACCACTTTGAAGCAAATATCTTGTTATAGTGCTACGGTATTTCATTCTAGGGTAAATTATGGTCTTTTGTTCTGAATCTAGGTGTTTTTAGCATGTCAGTGAGACCATCATGATCAAGGTGAGAAAAATAACTTAAGCCGGTGATATACACGGATCATACGCTTCACATAGAAAATTACTCATCTAAGATCGATCTTCTGAATCGGCAACTTCATCATTCAAAACTGTATAAGCCTAAGTAGCTAGAATCAAGCAAATAAATTAATATCTTTATTCCATCAACTAATTATCCAGTAATTTACAGGATAAAAGAACAGCTGTATAATCAAATGAAATTTTTAAAAAAAACAAAACAATTAAGTTACTGCTTAAAATTTCAATAATTAATATATTTGCATACAAAGAAAATAAATGGAGTGGAAAAAATCACGCAAACATAAAGAACATATAGTCATCTGCATAAATACGATATTAAAATAGATGGAATGCCAAGATGGCTTTAAACTTTTAAACTTCATTAGCACTGTACGTTTCAAAAATTTAACAAAACTGCAGCGATGAAAAATGGTCATTAAACTCCCATTGTTATAAGAGACATATTTTCAAAACGGCAAAGACAAGCTAAGCATAATCACAGAATGAATCATTTGGATACTGGGTATTTGGAGAATAAAATAAAACTATTTTTGTTGCAAATGTGTAGTAAGTAGATGGTGAATCGTTTTCAAGCAGAGAGAATATAAGAATTAATTTTGTTTACTTATGATAATCATATGTAATTTATACACGATGGTAAGCAACAGAAAAGTTTAAATGCTTAAAACATTTTGATCAATAGTTATTTGTCCTTGACGTTTTAGTCTTATATTATTTTAGGAATGCAGATAAACACAACTGAGCAGAATAGAACATAAGAGTATCGGCTCCGTATTAACAAAGAAATGTTCCTTGGTTAAAAAAATAACTTTTTCAACTATCATGCATTCGGCAGTATTCATTTTTTATTTTCATGCAGCTGCAATTAGTTACAAACACATCAAGAACTTTTCGTCATGAAGACTTGATCAACTTGAACAGATTAGAGTCTAGTAGATATTGGTTCATGTTAATTATATATTTGTTTAGTTATTTATTTCAGTTTTATACTGGCACACACATCGATGGTAAAGAATTCTTCACAAGTTTTATTATATAGAAGATGTATATTCTTGCTATAGTACATTTTTTTACAGGGATATATCGAATACATTTTCATTTTTAAAGTTGCTTTGTTCTTAGAAAATGCACCAAAAGCTTTCACCCTAAAAAAGAACTTTTCTTTAATTTCAGATTCTTATAAGTTAAATATGCCACGGTGATTTAATATTTTAGACTGATGGATTTATACGTTCAGCCGTTATTAATAATGTTATTATTGATCCCTTGGGTTCTAAGTGTAATATTGGGTCACAACAGAAAATCTAAAATTCGTCTTAATCTTTGCAGTCGTCTTTAGCTGGACCCGTGATTATACAGAATCTCTCATCTCCTCCTTACAGGATCTGCTTCAGTCCATATTGGAATGCCTTCACCTTCATTTCCCATTAGGTTTTCACTCGACGGCCTGGCATGCCATGTTATCCGATGCTCCCCTAACTGTGTGTCTGATTCACCATCATTTTCTTCAGGATATTTGTCGATCGATGGATTCTTGATTGGTTTGTTGCCAGAGCTTTTTATTGCTAATTCTTTCTTATCAACCATCTGATCTTCAGTATGGAGCCAGCTAAGGCATCCGTTGATTAAAGTCTGCAGTCGGCTGTTGAAAACGCCCTTCTTGATGAGCCAAATTTATGAACCATGTAGAAGAACAGACTTAAATTGGTGCTGAAGATCCAAAGATTGTTCTTCAAGCTAGTTTTAGCAGATTTCTACACTGATTTCAGAGTGATAAAAGCTGGTTTTGCCTTTTTTTAATCCTGACTGGTTTTGAAATCCTAATCCGTTTCGTCTGTAGTTGGAACAATGTTACCTGGATAAGTGAAGAAAGTGACGTCATTCAGACTTCTTCCACATATAGTGATTGGAGATGGTTGTTGTTGTGGTTTGATTATCTTCATCACCACCGTCTCCTCTATGTTTTCTTCATACCGTGACATAACAGTCTTTACGTATTTGTAAAATGAAAATCAACGGGTTCCTGAGAAGTATGGCATACACTTTTAAAAATTTCAACATTCAAGCAATGCTACTTTTATGCTTTCGATGTTATGTTATTAACTAATGCAAAAAAACGAGATGAAAGAGCAAGCGGTATGGCCACATGATGCTGTTAACGTTCCTGCTTATGAAATTATTTTTTGCATTCTACTGTTTGGCATGCCTAACTATATTTAATCACATTTTTTAAAATAATAATAATAGCTTTATTCCAAATAGTTAAATCTTTGGAATGATATAAGCAGTGGTGAAATACCCCCTTGCACATTAGAGTTTTGAAGCATTTCAACTTTTTTTGAAGATAACAAAATGCAGTGTGATTATTAGTGACCTACCTGAGACATGGTGTTACTTACAAAACTAAAAGCAGGAATAAGTGGTGGGAATCTGATCTTTTTGAAAACAGCAAAAGGATTTTAATTGAAGACATCATTTATTGAAGAAGTGTTTCAATTTCAAACTTTTATACTTTGTTAAACTTCTTGAAATTATGAATGACAAGTGGGCAAGTATTCAGAATGTCCTAAATATGTTTTTCAAATACATTGGGTTTGTCAGATAAATCTAGTCTTCTTATGGTTATGTCGAGATTCATAACTGCAATTAGATTTCATTAAAATGAATAAAACAGTGAAGAAGTGGACTAAAATTACTTTGAAATTTTATCGGAATGTGAATGTAAGGTTTGAGGTAACTTGTTTAAAGAATTACGGAACAGCCAATGTCTACTTACCAGTCATATTAACTATTATTAGTTATCTTTCCATTCCTTTGTATTCCGAGCTTGCGCTTTGAAGTCTGAGTAGTGGTGACGTTAGTTTCACTAAATGGAATTGTTGGCCTCACGATCAATAAATATAATACTTGTTTCAATACGGTCTGCATGAGATTTTACTGATTTTTATTACAGGTAAATGACAGCAGTACATGAAACAGTTAATGGTGAGTTAAACACAGGTGTTGATGAATGTTAACCATATTCTTCGAAAATATAGACTGTCAAGCAAACCTGAAAATAAGAGATGAAGAAAGCAGAACATGATTTTTGCACATCGAACTCAGTTGTTGAGTAAAGCCTAATATCATTCCACTCAGCTGTCTAAACACTGTATTAACCCGATCGTTAGAATTCCATTAATGAACTAGATTATTTCACGTGATGATTACCACATTTCTCGACATTTTGAAAGAACACTAATTATGAATTTCAAGGGAGACAGCATGAATTATCATGGTTTTCTGAAATACTTAGCAAAAATGTATTATCTAACTGGGATTCAAATCTCACTATTCAGTACTTTCAAGTCAGTCACTTCCTAATTATTGTGATCACATTATGAAACAAATGTCATTTGAATTATGACTGTGACTTCACCATTTATGCAAAAAGTGAGAAAGGACCCGGCTTTTAGCCTCGTATATATTCCAAGTAATCTGTTACTTGCTCACTAGGTTGTTGACATCTCGTAGAAATGGTAATGTACATATAAGAACACTGGGTTGACCCCCAGGTACTCATCCAGGACGTTTCTGTAGGTAGGTAATAACTTTTTTGGGTGAACCTAGATGCAGGAACTAATCACCTAGCCTCAAAGAATAATGTCAACAATATTTGCGCAACTTTGTCCTATGATTGATTAATTTTACTCGTTTAATTTCTTTACCGTATTATCTGCAACTTATTTCGCCTTTATTGAAAGAGTGTTCTGCTCTGGTACTTAGTGTGGTTGATTTATGAGAAATATGTCATAGACGACATTTTGGATATTTAACTAGTATGGCTTTAAGTAAGTATTAGGAAATTTTATCACCTGACTTCATGCAAAATAATTGATAAGGTTTTGAACAAACCATGGAAACTCGGAAAATACGAAAACTAAGTTGCGAACAGCTTCTAAGAAGTCCAGTTTTGAGGGGATTTCACTTTTGGAATGTTGACAGAATTCCTTAGGAACACATTATAAACAACAGTTTGATTGCAGTTAGTCTAGGTGGCATTTGGCTCACAAATCCTACTGAAATTATTCATCAGTCTGTTTCTCTATTTCCAGTTACATAATACCTGCAAGTGTGCCAAGATGCAGAATGAAAATAAACAAAATTGCAGTTGTACAGGAGTAGACAATGAAACATACAAAAATGTATATAACGTAAACTATTTTTTGACGTGTACAATGCTGTAATATTCACAAGGTGCCATGATTTCCTCTGTATCCAACTCTATATTATAACTGGTATGTGGTTAAAAGATTTACCACTATCACGCTTAGCTAGTAATTTCCACTTTTTCTAACACCCTTTGTGTACTGTTGATAGAATTTCTAGGGTAGGGTGAGGCATTATGGTTTTAATAAAAATTAACCCTCAGTGAAATGGAATTAAACACCACCGATGTTTACATCATAGTTTTACATTAGAAATTTGTAATTTTAATGTGGATACAAAAAATTCATTGTGGATTTTGGTGACAAAAACACTTTTGAATCGATATATTCCCCAGAGATATCCGTTGTTTTGACAATGTTAATAAAATTACAGTCCACATATTAAACTTAGAAATTAATAGTTTTTACTTTCTGAACAAAAAGAAACTGTTTGATATAATTTTGTGGTCGGTTGTAGCTGACAGCAAACTTTCAGTCAGCGAGCTTTGATAGAAGGTGTTTCATACAGCAAGGACGTGCAACATTTAGAGGGCCATATAAAATTATAATCAATGAAATGAATTCACATGGTGCTGAAAACATTTTACATGTTTATTCGTATGTACTTTTAAAAAGCATATTTCTGCGTCAGGCATTTCGCTTTTTATTAATTAATTTACTAAAAGTGTACTTCGTAAACACTGAGTTAAAGAAGTGATATACACATGCGGTGTTCATCTTATTCATGGAAAACCGACTATATGAGAATATCTTTGGTTGTGTAATAAGGTCAATTTACTTCTATACCTGCACCGACGGAAATGCTTATAAATTTGTGTGGGTTTTAGGGAACGAAACCCAGGAAGAAACAGTGAAAAAATGGTGAATAAATAAGAATCGGGTCCTAGTGGCTGAATAGTATACGAGCTTGCCTTGTAAACGGAAGGTCCTGGGTTCGAACCCTAGTAGATGCGTACTGCCGATGATTCCCTAACTAAGATGTAACAGCTGTCCAGTACTTTCTCGTTTTCAATGGTTCACTAACTTATATCGGTCCGTGGGCAAACTAGTGAATACAACAAATGTCAATCCACTACTTTGCGCTAGTATAACTGTCATCTTTTCATCTTAGGACTGCTACGTTATCGCAGCCTTTGTTTACCATACAGCGAAAACTTAAAACTGAAGCTTTTGAAAATTGAAAGATGTAAACGTTTACCAAATGACGGCTTTGTTGGCTCACCTGCAGGAAACAAAAAGCACTAGAGAGTTCTGACAGTGGAGCCAGTCAGCCAGAAACCTACCTCATAATAGTTATGCAGAGGGAAATGGAGATGCATTGGATATACACTGAAAAGGCATTCAAGTGACATCCCACGCTAAGCCACAAAGTGGAACTCCAATGGAAAGTGACAAGTTGCGTACCTGCGGTATTTTGTTTTACGTGACTGAGTTGCCAGATTCAAGCCAACCTTCCTTCTTTATCGGGCGTGCGTCGGACAGGAATCGAACCCCATATCACATGGGCGGTTGGTGAGTATTTCACCAATGAATGACGGAGAAGAAAAAGCCAGGGAGTGCTGGATAGCTATGTTTTCCTAGTCCGAAACTCTTCAGGAGTGCCCAGTCACCGTGGTTCGAACCCAGGACGTTCCGTTTTCAAGGTGAGCTCGTAGACCATCCAGTCACTGGGATTCTGATGCCTTTGTGGTGTGCATAAACCACCAACTTTTAGGTTAGAAGTTTGAATGCAACATATTATGCTCATTCAAAAAATAAATCTTTTCAAGAATTCGAAAGTTACGTAATGAAAGCTTTTTTCCTTTTGTGGTTCCTCGTGCCAAAATCCTGTTTTTGACACGTTACCTCAGAAGTCACTTAAAAATCACTTTAACTGTTTAGTTACCTCTTCTCATAAGTGGGTGATTTCTTAGAAACATCGTTTAGAAGTATCATATTTCTAAGGAGGAAGTAATAGGAATGCTTCTATTTTGTTTGTGATTCACGCATAGCCTTGCCTTGTTTCAAAAAAGAGTTTTCATACTTGAAATGGAGAATAGAAGGTATTTTCAATTTACTCCAGTGATTGTTTCTTGATTGATTTTATTCAATATAAAGAAGTATTCACTTAGCGTAGTGACTTCTTAAATTTGATGAGGTAAACGTCGTTATTAGATGAAAAGTAAGAGGTTGAGTTGGGAAAAGAACTAGCACAAAAGGAACATGTAAGTGTGGTAAAAGTGAGTTACTTACTTGCTGGCATATTCTATGAGAATATTTGTTTTTGCTTGTTGTAAAACAATTAAAAAGTAAGTGTAAATGGAATAATTAATTATGAAACGTAATCCAACTGCAATTACGTTTTTAGGTCACATTTAAAAAAATAGGTAAAACGTCTTATTTAACACGTATGCAAAGCAGTTATTCTACCAAAAACCAACTTAAGCGCATTTTTTACAGATTCGGGGAGCTTTAAAGGATCTCTGTTGTCACAGTGGTGATATGTTCAATATTTATGTGATGCAAATTAGGGTCTTCAAACAGATCAACAATTTAGGCTTCACCAGAGTTTTGTATGATAGAGCCTGCTGAATTTTCAAATCACAAGTCAGTTTCCCAGTCTTGAGCTTCTTCTGTAGCCTGTAGTGAGAACGACAGCTTGCAAATGGGTAGTTAAGAAGATTCCTGATGGCAACAGATATTATACAGAGGCACAGTTGCTGTTTGACAACTATGTGATGTCTTAATATCTCCACTATCTGGAGAAGCCTTACGAGCAGTTATACCAGACAACTGCTTTTTCGGGGATTTTCCACTAGTATCCTTGCACATACCATCATTGTGACCATACACTCTGACGAATGCTATCATTTTTGAGTAGAGCAGTGAATTACTGATTTTGCCTTTAATATTACCAACAATTTTAACTCAAACCAATATAGACGCAGTTAGGGAATATCTAAAATCATTCCGCTACATTTCGCCTGACATTTTGGTTAGGTTTTTACAACACGTAGTTTTTTATACTATTTCATTAATAATTTATCAAAATGTCTTGTATATATGGTTATATGAGTTATTGGATTATATATATGTATGATAAAACACCTATCAGCACCTTTTCATATAACCAGCAGTTCTAGCAAGAAAAATAGGAACAGTTGAGTGAAGCGAGACTAGGAACAAATGAAATAACATTGACTGTCTGTCTTTAGACCCAATGAAACTATGGTAACATATACACATATCTATCATCCTACAGTAAATTTTATTTTGTAATAAAATAAGGAAGGGAGATGGGCTGCTTTTCAACATCATATGTGTTTTTGAGAATTTAATCAAAAATGATGAGATGGATAAGAGGTGATTGAATAGTGAATAGCATAAGAAACAAGTTTTGTTTGTTTAGCACTCAAACAAATAAGGTCAACTAAAAGTACAAGTGATTTACTTATCAATTAAACAATAACAGATGAGTGAAATATTCGACCACCGTAATACATTTGCGTGCAAGATAGAGCAATAATAGAGTAACAGGTGCTATACAAAGTCAGAATAATACTTATATTCTAGCTTCAGGTTCACTTGATTCTAAAACTGCCACTTTGAAAATACGTGATGTTATCGAATGCAAACATTTACTAAATAAACTGATTATTTTTGACAGAACTAATCCACAACTTGGAGATGGTTCATGAAGATTGCTTGTTGCTTTATTGGTAATGACTGGTAATCACTGAATAATGTTATTCATCATTTCTTTCGGGATTTATCAGTTATTAGTCACCTCAATTTTGTTGGCTGAAATGTTTGAATTCAGTCGTTTAAACTGTATGGTATAGGTGGTGGATTATATGTAACACAGTATTTCAAGCGCCATAGTTACGCAATGCATGCGCTAGCAAAGCCACACAATAGGGCAGGGCAGAGCTGAAGTTGTAAAAATTATAATCGGTAGTTGCAGGGAGAGTTTGCTCACCGACTCTATACCTAACATATGCGATATCGGAATATATATTGAAAGTATTACTGCCAATGAAATCGGAAGTTGAAAAAAAATAATTGAGTTATACTAACAAAGTTTGAAATTCATGTGATTGTGGGAGATTAGTTGTGCTTGAAACGTCATCACTACGCAATACTGCATGACTGCTTTTTATTAAATAAAGTTATTCTGTGATGGATCGTTTAAGATACGTTTTAAGAAATTCGACTGATTCCTTGATTATGTCGGTTTTTTTTCCTATAAGAGCTGATCAAACAAGTGAATCGAATACTTAGCTTGTAACAACAAAAAATTGCATATCACAAAGAAATGACTCAATCTCAAGAATGTGAATATTCAAAATGTGGATAATATTGTATTTAAGGTTCAGGATTGGAAGAATGAACTATATTGGACCTATAAAGCAGTTGCAATACAGCTGTAAAATGTTTCACGTGTTATTCATCAATTATAATTCATTTGACTTAACTGTTTTACAAAGAAATAGTCACATGGTTTATGAAAATTATTTGAAAGTTGGCTGCACACATGTGTTGTATAGGCGAGTTGAAAGTAAAGCTTTTTTATATGATGATAGTCTTATAATTAGCCATTATAAAGAGTGGTATCAATTCGAAGATTTGCTAAAAGATTTCATCATGAGCTGACATCGGTTAGAGAACCATTGGGAAACGCGAGAGTACTGGATAACTGTTTCGTCCTAGTATGGGACTCTTCTGCAGCACGCATCTACCGCCAGGGTCCGATCTCAGGACTCTCTAGTTACAAGGGGCTCTCATAGACCACTAAGCCACTGGCACCCGATCCAGTGGCCCATGAATTCCAACTTCTGGCAGTTCACGACATTGCGCGACCCTAGCCAATGTCTTCGGCCGGCAAAAAACGATAATCAACAGTGGCCTAATCATGGGCCACTGGGTCAGGTTCCAGTCACTTAATGGCATAGGAGCTTGTCCTGTAATTAGAAGGTCCTGGGTTTGAAACTTTACGGAGGGTTGCGTACCGCAGAAGAGTCCCAAACTAGGGCGAAACAGCTATCCAGTACTCTCAGGTTTTCCAGTGGTTTTCTAAACAATGTCAGTTCATGATGAAGTCCTCTAACCAATCAATCAAATACTTACAAACCAATACTTGAAAATTTCGAGGATTAGTTTATTATTTCCGTTGGCTGAATACACTGACTCCTAGATATAAAGCGAGGAAACAATGCATAGTATGTTGTTAACTTTCGCTCTTCTCATATATTCTGTCGGCCAAGCATTGACTGTAAATTTAATATGTGGTGTTATCCTAGTTTTGTTATCCCCACTTTACATTCAAAGGTTTCATTGAATATATTCCCTAACTTATCCAACTAAATAAATCAACTGTTTTTTTTTCTTAAATTTAATTTTTTTTAATTTAAATTTTTTATTAGTGGAGGATATCCTGAATCAATGTGACGATAAAAGCGGACTCGGTGTGACCTGAACGCAGGAAGGCGATCTTTGCGTCCTACTTTATAGCTGGTGAAACTTCTTTGAGACGCACACGCACAGTCACAAAACGCTCCAAAGGTACCATAAGACGGTTATTTGTTGATCGATCTAAGTGGTTACATTCAATAATAATAACATGAAAAACTAAAAATTACCCCAACGGTCCTGTTAGTCAGCTATACAGTCTAGAGAACTTTCTGGCACAAGACAGATGCTATCAAAAAATTTAGTTAATCAAAATTCAACTGTAAGAAGTACCAGAGAATCAGGCAGAATACTGCTAACAGAGTGGGGTCAAAACTCCGTTCACAAGAATCAAACACCAATGCTTCCTGAGAACAGTTCAAGGTCGGAAATGAACTTCATTCACCCAAACAAAATCAAGAGACTGACAGCGCACACACAGTCAAAAAGAGAAGGATTAAAATCAAAGATTAAACAAGAACAAATACAAATAATAAAGATCAAGTCAATATATGATATGCAAATGTCAGACCGATGATGTACAGTCAAGGAGAAAAAATATAATACTAACAAAGTTAGTTGAAACATCCAAATAAGTATAAATATTGTGATTAGATTTCTCAGAAGGGATTTTCAAAACAGTTATTTCGTTACAATTAGGACATTCATCCTCATCTGTATTTCTTTACTTCTACAGCCCTTGTGTAACAATGAAGAATTTAGAGTACGTGGTAGAATGCATTGAAGTAAATGTATGTGACCTGTTGCATGAAAAATACGTAACAATTCCAGCGGAGATTTCATCACGAATCATTATTGGTTAGTAAACTATTGAAAACTTGAAAGCATAGTATAGCTGTTTCATCCTTGTTTGGGATTCCACAGAAGTATTTACCCGTCATCACCCTACCAATGATCGATGCAGTTAGTTTCCTCTTTTTATCATTCAGTGTTTGAAAACTCAAATATGCAAAAGATTTGTCCTAAATCAACTCATACAGTTATATGGCATGATTTATGCAGGGTGTGGATACTTAAAATTATGTGTTCACTCTGCCTTGTAACTATGATGAGGTAGGTGACAGTTAAGACAAAAAAAAGGACTTGAAAATCTATTTTCAGCATATAATGGCTGATGAATAGCTTTGAAAATGAATTTCCAAAAGTTGTGCATTTAAATTAGTCAAAAGTATGAACCTTTTGATGCTGAAAACCATGAAGTGTATTTAATAATTTTGATACTGTTTTATTCTTTTTTTTAGAACATGACATGAAAAGAGTATAAATGTAGTCGATTTAACACTCTGTTCGTTTTCTGCTGATTCTTAGCGCATTTACTCCCAAAAATATTTTTTTAAATCATTTAAAATTGTGCAAAAAACTACAACGTGAATTCCAGACTAAACAGAATATACAAACGAGGTTACAATTCCATTATAGATAAAATTTTATTTTGACATTGTCATACAGTGTCATGGAGTAATATTTACTGATGACGTTTTGAACCCAATTTATAGCTCACAATCAAATCAGGGTACTCACAAAACAGAATGGAAGATAAAGTACATTCGGAGCGAACATTAGTGTTGATAATAAAATACAGCAGGAGAAGAAATAACACTGTGTAATTTTGATTCGACACTAGTATCTAGTGTGATCTGTCTAGCCCTTATTTTGGTGCAAGCTGAATTCCGTCAGTCAGGTTTTCAATGTAGCCACCGTTCTAGGTAGCTCACCATCATGGTGCATATTGATTTGATGATATTAGATGTTTGGAGGTAACTGGGAGAAAGCCGTGGTTTTGTGCTAGTTGGCACTTGTCAGCAAGGCGTACCTGCAGCCTTGAAGAAACTCATGTATCTTACTGCGGCACTGGGTGACACGGGTTCGAATCTCAGAATGAACGTGAGTTCCTTCAGGGTTAGAGATACGGCTTGCTAACGAGTGCTAAATAGCACGAAGCCATGGCTTCTTTCCGATTGCCTGCAACTGTCTTTTATCACCAAAACTGTGTGATTTTATCAAAATGAGGTTTTATCCATAGTAGAATCATACTCAACCACAGTGCGCAAGTTTTATTCTTATATCAATAAAACAAGGTTTTAATTTTTGGTTTTTCACCATCCAAATAAAAGATATGTTCTAAATTATACAAAATATATTTTATGGCTTTATACTGAGAAGAAAACGAATATCAGAATAGGAAAGTAGTTATCAGGATCCTGGATGGTATGCATTTTGCATATTTCTTCATATTATCATTTTAATTATACATTTTGAATATTATATTTATCTCCCCTCTAAACTTTGTTTTGTTATTAAAAAGTCAAAATAATACGTTTTGCAAAACAGAAATACGGGCAGTTGCAGATTAAGGTATATGCTTAGGCGAAATCAGAACTACTAAAACTGCATACTCTTCATGTTACACACACAGCTGACATCTACATGAGATGACAGGTGTCAACAAATAGATAATAGAAAAAACATCAACTGATTTAGGAAGTGCTAAAGGGACTGATGAAGGGCGATTACAAGATAGAGGATACAGAATGTTCAGAAGACGGGTGAACTGTTTACACATCTTTGATGATATTGTACATGTGAAGGTGTGCTGGAAGTTTCCAACTAGTATTTTTTAACATTTCAAACGTTACAAATATGCAGTATGATTTTCAAACAATATTTCAGTCGACATTTGGAATTGGCGGCATTTTCAAAATCATAAGTAGTCATCAAATGTGATTGGAAAAGCTTTATACTGACGGCACCAATATATGTATATATACATATGATTTGATATCATATTATGTTAAAGTATCGGTGTGAAATTATTACTAATGATAATTATAAAAACTCATTCTCATGCTCCAGTATTTGTCAAGAGACAGAATACTTAAGAGAAAAATGTTATAAAGATATAAATAGTAGAAGGGAAGTTAGCTGAAATCACTTCAGCCCTACTCTATTTCACTACCCAAGTAAAATGTAAAAGTGATTAGTAGATAACTTTTTTAAGGGAATTAGAAAGTTTAATTGTTTTTCTATCAAGCAAAAACATTACTTTATTTCAAAATGGTGCCTCATTTAATGAATAGTATTTTAAGTTAGTCGCCTACTATTGGCAACAGTAAGCATACCATTTATTTAAAGTAAAGCACCTGTTTAACAGTATTTTCCACTGCGCAATATAAACTAAAGCATTTGCAGCTGAATGTTAAATTAAGACTCGTTGAATCAAGGATTTCTCTTGAGCTTTGGGCTTTTGCTGTTAAATATAATTACTAACGGAAGTGAAAACCCAGTGTTAAGAAAATGCATAACTCAGTATTATGACTTGAGAATTATTCACCAGTACTCTATTCCAAAAATGGGACAACAATCATCACTTATAGCATCCATCCATTTTGTTACATCATTCTGAAGTAACAGAACATCTGGAATTGGATTCACATAACTTTATCCTCACAGCAGATAATGTGATCGAAAATACATTAGGCATATTAAAACATTTATGTATGTCAGCACTTTGTGAAGCTATCAAACTTATACAGAAGAGTAGCTGGCTTATTTTAAACAGTATGATGACACTTTCCCAATGAACGACTGTTTATTTTTTATTTTGGCTTGTCACTAAGCAAATATAATTTATTTCCACAAAGTCGGTTATTTTTACTGAAATACGTAATTCAGTTTGACATTTTTGTGACTGAAGTGAAATCTGGTCGGCTTTTGTAAAATCATAACATTCAAGTGTCACTAAAGTGAATTAAAATCCCTCCCTCCTCTAACTCAATTTTTTCATTCTTTACTAGTTAGGTTTGTCATTGTTTGACCAGCGGAAAACCAGATGATCCAGTACGTTACTACATGGTGTGTTAATCATGACAGATGATACCGACTTAGCACTTCATAGTCAGTTAGTTAAACCTTTTGAATACAACGTTTTCTAGGGTTGGTAGTTCCAAACTGCCGAAGTGGAGGTAAGAACTGAAGAACTCCTTGGGGCAAATCAACACACATAGGTAAATAAAACAATATAACCTTTTAAGGAAGAAAAAGTTGTGTTAGTATGACAATTACGCATTTATTCTGCAATACTGAATTTATTTTATTATTTTTTTTAACATGGTATTTCTGTTATTAACTTCAGTTTTGATTTTCCCGTTGGTTAGTTGGATCGAAATGTCCGGCCTTTACTGACGTGTCAGCTCCTAGTATGGATGCCTCAGCGATGTCTGAGGGTTAAGTTGAAGTAATTCTGGTGGATAGTGACCACCATTGGAGTCTATTTCGTCCATTCGGGACTCGACGGCTGGATGTACTTGAATTCCCAGTGAGCGGTGGTGTTCCCAAAGGAACTCGAATTTTCTACTGTATTTTTATTAAGTGTGCAATTTGCCTAGAGGTTTGACGATATGTTAAATCAGATGTACGCTTATGGAGCTAAGAGAAGTTAGATACTCTTCTCTAAGATCTTGAAACTGGCAGCATGAAATGAGGAAAGTGAAGTCAAGCACGCTCATTTCGATAATTTCACCACGTTACAAAAACGTTTTTCATAGGAAATTAGTGTTTTTATATTTTAATAACAGAGAATTATGAATGAGGAAATTCATTACCCCAACAAAAGTGCAACACGCTTAGTGAGAATACTGAAAGTGAATCACCATTTTATGTTTTTTTGTATCTGGTTCTGTGTGGTATGTGTGTGAGTTTGCGAAACACCTTAAGTGTGACTGCAACAGATAGCTTTTTTGATTGTGTCCAAGATCTCCAAAGCACATCACATTCGCAGTTTTGTTGTTTTTTTAAATATACATGACGCATCCGGATGGTTTCTGATATCGAATTCGATTGTTACTTCGTAGAAAACTTTACGTTTGCTAGAACTTGCGAACTTATCAAGTCCTCGGTCTGTTTAGTTACTGTTTATGAGACTCAGATAGCCTTGGGTTAAGGGACCACCAGTGATGTGATGGGTGAAGACAGATGGGGAAGTGAAAATCTGTGTCACTGGAGAATTCGATACAGAGTCCTGCTACCGTCAACCAGATATTCACCTCACCTTCATACATTACCTATTACTTATTTGTCGTGAAGGTTAAAACTCACTTCAGATTAAATGTGTCTGTGTTATAAATTATTTCCCTTGCTTTGAAGGAATAAGTAAAATTAGGTGTTCATTTGATACGACGACAGAAGTAGATAAAAATCAACTGAAAGAATTTACCAAGTGATGATTTAATTTGGGTCAGTGTAGACTGCATCTAAGTCATAGATGAATACTAAAAGTTTACTGAGAAAACAAAAAGTCCTTTAAATTTGATATTCAAGTTTAATGGGAATGTGAAAAAAGACGGCTCAGAATCAGTAATCATTGGGCTTATAAGGTCAGATGCTTATTTAAGATAATCAGTCTGTACACTAGCCAGCGATACTTTTAAACTGTTATTAGAGGAATGCATAACAGTTTAAAACAGTATCAACTTTATATAAGGAAAATCATTCAAATCTAAAACATAGAAACTGTCAGCCTTTAGCAACTTCAGTCATCCAGAATAATTCTCTCTTTTGAGTTATTTGCATAAACATCAATTTGTTTTTTTGCTGAACGACATTCCCTTCATTGACCCAATAAAATTTTTCATTCACTGTTAATTTTATTTCACGCTTCTATAATATCCTGTCAAAAACATTTTATGTATCTCTCATTCAGAAACATTCAGCTTGGTTAAGTGTTCGATGCAGCTGACTGATTTATAGCTTTGTTATTTTGTATTGCATTTCTACCTCTCCCTGTCTTTTTCTACCATAACAAATATCTGGATTGTCATATTATAATTTTATAGGTTCAGTCCATTATGTTATGTTTCGAGGCCATAATACTAAGTGACCTGCTTCAGTGAATTTGTAAATTGCGTTCAAGCACTTGATTTATGGTCAAGCATGGTTCATTTTAAAGACAGCCATCATTAGGAATTAATTGCTTTGACAAATATTTGAAAAATACTGAAATATAAGTAATTCATTGTGAATATGTAGTTTGTAGGCACAGTCAATACTAATCGATTCCAGGGTGAAATTTGCATAATAAGGTTTTATCAAACTATAAGTGTTATTATTCAAGAAATAGACACTTAAATAATTTCACTAATGAACATTTTGAACATGTTCGTCTGTGAAACTTGGTTAGGGTTGTTCTGACGTATGAAGCGTTATATGCAAAGAATTTTCCTAAGAAATAGTGCAGTGTTTGGAGTCACACTGTTTGCAGTAATCCCCTTTTGCTTATAGATTTAGAAATTATTCTGTACCAAAACCTGTATGCGCTGTGGTTTAGTAAGAGCTAAGGGCAAGATTCATGTTCTGGTTCAATATTGTGTCCTCTACTACTTTCTTCCTAGCGGAAGTTGGCCAAAAGTACCAGGTCACATTCAGTTTAGTTAAAAATTGACTTCACTGAAAAGTTTAACTATTTTAGAACAGTTAGGTGTCTAAAAGGTTGTGAGGTGTCTATGCAATCTATCCTTTCTAGAAGGACAAAACCATTCAAGCATGAAACCCTAACCCGTAATTTCACAGCCTATCTGACACTTAAACTGTACACAGTCTGATAAAATTAGGTTATCTGGAGTTTTGAATACTGAGATTAGAATATTAGTAGTAGTGTTTTCTTAACAATTGTTTCACTGTTTCGTATTTTAAAATGAAGACACACCCTGAAATTCAGTTCTCTATTCTTGAAAAAATCCCTTTAGTTAGGGCAGGGATGATCTAACGATTAACTATAAAGTAAGTGGTGAGCATTTCTGTGTATCAGTCTGTTCCTACTTTCTACCTTTTAAAGTTATTAAATACCTGAATAAAGATTTAGGAAAATATGTGTGGCGCATAAAAGTCAAAGCAGTGAAACTTGATTTTGTTTACCACAAGTTGATAATCTATTGCCTAGTTAATTTAGGTAAAACAGAAGAATATTCATATCGTGCATCTTCCTCTTGGAAATGTTTTGTAACTTTCAGAAGCCTAGAAGCAAGATGGTCTTTGTAGTATGTTCTCCAAATTTGTTTAGTTTTTATCAGTAAACACAAAGCCTCCTCTTTTCCAAATGAACAAACCACACCTTATAAATATGTATAGATACACATTTTATGTTGGAATAATAATTTTGAATTTTCTACTGATTGAAATGATCATTTTAGTAGATGATAACTAAATACGTTGCACAGAAGGCAGTATTTTTGACCCAGTTTTCAAATGGATGACGCTTTAGGATTTAAAAGATGGGTGCTGGATTCGAGTCTTAGTTTGCAAATCACTACTTACAAGAGAAGCAGTTACATCCAGCTGACAGTTTCTAAACGGGAAGAAACGCTTGTCATGGATATCACTGCTAACGACTATCAACAAAATAAAATTATATATATGTATATATATATATATATCTTGCTTGAAATCAGTAAGTTAAATAGCATAAGAATCAAATGTAAACTAAGTTTTAGCTGTATGTGACGTTTTTCACTGTCGGTGATCACATCTTACTACGTGAATGACATTCGCTAAGCAACCAGTAAAAATAGGTTGTTGTCAAGACTTATCTGAAATTTGAATGAAGACAAGTGGGGTCATTTGTTGCTTATTCAACATTGGTGACAAAGATGAACATAAGTAGTTAATTAAATGCTTATTGATCGAGAATATATTTTTGCCACTATTGTCACTTATACATGTGTACACTAAAAAGGAAATGAAGCTAAAAGGCTTTGGATAAATCAATGGAAGTCTTGAAATGTGCAATCACCAAATTATGTGTACATCTATCATTTGGGTTTGTCGAACTCCTATTTTAAGAAAGCACTAGAAATTTATCCTCTGAATATCAGTATGATCAAGCATAAAAGTGAACTTCACAGATGTTTCATTCAACGGACCTACTGAATCTTGTCGTTTTGTTTCTTTTGACTTTAGCTGATGTGATTCTCGTAACACTATAATACTAGTCAAACCTAACACTCAATGTTTCACTGAAAACTTTTACTAGGAGAAATTCCGACAAATATGTGAAAGCGTTTTTCATAGAATAGTTGCTGTTTATCTCGTAATCACCTGAAAATCTTTTGCGAAATGTCAGTATTATGATAATTTGCTAATAATTATGGAAGAGAACTTTGCAGTTTGGCATAATATAGTTCCCTTAACATAAACCATGAATTTATATTTGTTATAAGGCTGGATAATTCAAGCATATCGGCGGCCTATAATTTTACTTTACTGAAGATGTTCTCTAGAAGGGTGATGAAAGCTTCGATATTAAACCATACACTTCGGAGAATACAACGATGTCAAATGCTTCCGCCTAAACTACGTATTTTCTATATTGTTTGCATCATCTACAAATAAACTTTAATTAGTGAAGAAATGTAAAAGAAAGTAGTGAAATGAAAGTATATTTGATAGTGTGAAATATTCCCATATTATGAATTAAAAGTCAATCTGAACGAAGAATATTCTATTCAATACTTTCTCCAGGTTCTTACAATAATAAATATAATATTTGTTGTCGTTACAATAAAGGCCTGTGCGTCGTTGGTACAGCGGTTAAGACGCTCGCCGACCATGCACATGGTCCGGGGTTCGATCCCCGGTCGACGCACTCCTTTACCTCGCTAAACCAGAAATAATGCTGGCAAAGAGGAGAGGTTGGGCATGAGGCTAGCAACCCCATACTGTAAAATTAAACACTGCTACAGAAACTTCAAGCCACTAGCTTGAAGCCCTATGTTCCACTGGGAACATGAAGGAAATAAAAAAACAATAAAGGCGAGTTATGCGGTGGATACATTTTTAACGTAGAATAACAGATTAGTTATGGGTGTCAAAATAAATAGTCGTATTTGTGTGAACAAACGTGCTAGGCTGAAATCGATTAGAAAGTATTGTAAAACGCGAGACAATGTTGGTGATTAATCATAATTGACTTCATCTCAATCTCAAGGAAGTGGAGGCGCAGCCTACTAGACACAAAAGTAAGAAGAGGAGCGGACGTTGGTTCAGACCACTATCTCGTACAAGGGACAATCCAAATCAAATTAAAAGCTTTCAGGGAAACAGGTGCTGCAGATAGACCACAAGCCAAGTTCAACACTCAAAAACTGAAGCACCAGGCTACAAAGGACATCTTCATTGCAAACATAAGGGAAAAAGCCGAGACACAAATCAACACTAGCGAAGAGATTGGCGTCGAAAAGCACTGGGACAACTTGAAAACTGTGTGGAGCCAAACCTGCATGGAAGTTCTAGGCAGATAGAAGAGGCAGGACAAACAGTGGCTCACTACGGACACTTGGAAACTAATAGAAGAGAGTAGGATGGTGAAAGAAAAGATTATCCAGTGCACCGACGAGCAACAAAAACAGGAGTTGAATGCAAGCTGCAATACACTGAACGAAAGAGTGAAGACGAGTGCCAGGGAAGACAAAAGAAAATATTATGAAACCATGGCAAACGAAGCAGAACAAGCTGCAGGCAAAGGAGACCTCGCCACACTCTACCAAACAACTAGGAACCTTTCAGGCAAACGTTCGACACAGATTAAGCCAATAAAGGACGACAATGGAAAGTCAATCACCAAAGAAGTAAAGCAAAGGAAACACTGGGCTGACCACTTCAAAAGACTTCTAAATCGACCGCCACCTAAAACGCGCCCAGCAATATCAACAACGGAAACGGAACTACCAGTGAACGTCGACCCCCCGACGAAATCAGAAGTCCTGAATGCAATCAAGATGCTAAAAGCTGGAAAAGCAGCAGGACCAGATGGAATCCTAGCAGAAGCATTGAAAACGGACCCAGAGACAACAGTGGAATTGATGACACCACTACTGGAGAAGGTGTCAAAAGAGGGCAAAGTACCTGAGGATTGGAAGAAAGGATACTTACTCAAACTACCGAAGAAAAGAGACTTAAGTCAATGCAAAAACTGGCGCGGAATTATGCTCCTGTCCATCTTAAGCAAAATACTAAGCCGCATCATCCTGGAGAGAATCAAACACGCCAACCTGGATGAAAAACTTCGACCGGAACAGGCCGGATTCAGGAGAAACAAGTCATGTATTGATCAAATCGCCACTCTACGGATCATCATTGAACAAAGCTTGGAATGGCAGTCACCTCTCTATCTCGACTTCATCGACTTTGAAATGGCCTTCGACAGCATCGATCGAGAGGTGATTTGGCAACTACTTCGCTACTACGGGGTCCCATCGACAATTATACATCTCATTCAACAGTTATACGACAATGCTGCATGCCAAGTAATCCACAACGGGAAACTTACGGAAGCCTTTGAAGTGAGGACGGGAGTGAGGCAAGGCTGTCTACTATCACCAATGATCTTCCTGATTGCAGTAGACTGGATAATGCGACAGACAACGGGCAATGAGGAAACAGGCATAAAATGGAGTCACACAAAAACTTGGAGGATCTAGACTTCGCTGATGATATATGTCTGATTTCCCACAAACTGGAAGATATGCAAGTAAAAAGCAACCAGTTGGTAGAAGAAGCATCCAGGGGAGATAGGAAGGACTTCAAGTGAACATAGATAAAACAGAGGTGATGAAGATTCCTGGCCAACACCAACAGCAGCAACAACAACAGACAACAATCACCATAAACGGGAGGAACCTGAAAGAAACAATCTCCTTTGCCTACCTGGGAAGCATCCTTTCAACTACAGGCGAAACTGACGAGGATATCAAAGCCAGAATCGGAAAAGCAAGACAAGCGTTCATTACCCTTAAGTCTGTGTGGAGGTCAACATCACTCGGCATCAAAAATAAGATCCGGATTTTCAACTCCAATGTAAAGTCAGTGCTACTTTACGGATCAGAGAATTGGCGCGTCATAAAGAGCATCTCCAACAAAATTCAGACCTTCATCAACAGCTGTCTTCGCTCAATACTCAAGATCAGATAGCCGACCAGAAAAGATCAGCAGCAGGGATCTCTGGGAGCGAACCAACCCATCGGGAACCGATTGTGAAACAAATAGGCAGGAAGAAATGGAGATGGACTGGCCATACGCTGAGGAAACCATCAAGTGACATCACTAGAAAAGCCATTGCTCGAGTGTAACCCGAAAGGGAAGCGGCGAGTTGGTCGTCAGTGCGTGGGTGACTTGGAGGAGGTCATGTGAGGAGGAGACGAAATCATGTCAGCAGACTTGGAGCGGGGTGAAAAAGTTGGTAGAAAACAGAAGGCAATGGAGACGCGTAGCTGAAGCCCTATGTTCCTCTAGGAATTAAAGGATATAATAATAATAATAATAATAATAATAATAATAATAGATTTGTAGAGTGTGGGGTAGGAAAAGTGACAAGTCAGTTTGTACTAGCCACTCACCTGACACCTTTTATGACCTTGAACTGACTTGTCAATTTTCCTGCCCCACACTCTACAAATCTATTATTATTAATCACCACTATTGTCTCGCGTTTTACAATATTCTGTAATCGATTTCAGCCAACTAGCACGTTTGTCACACAAATACGACTATTTATTATGACACCCTATAACTAATCTGTTATTCTACGTTAAAATTGTATCCACCGTATAACTCGCCTTTATTGCAACGACCACAAATATTATATTTTATAATTTTAAGAACCCGGAGAAATTATTGAAAAGTAGTATAAGAAGATCACTGATTTTGAGCAAAACATTAATGCTACATGTAGCTTTGTTTCCGCCTGTTTCACTGATAATTGAAATGTCTTTGTTTCGCTATAAACTGATTGAAATAAGAAGCCTTTTCTCCATAAAAGAAGGGTAAAAGATAGGGAATCAGTATCATATGATGTTGAAGAATGATGAATTTAAAATAATTAGCCGTAATCTACGTAATGAATTACAGTGAGGGGTACCATGTTAATGTTTTATTAGACGTTCTTATAATTATGTTAAATACTGTATATTGTACTACCATTTGAAAGAGTATTAACTTTTTAGCCGGTTTCTAGTCAACGGTACTATAATATGTAGCCTTTTTAAATAATAAATAATTTTTCGGTCTAGCAATCATAGCTTAGTCAACTATAGCATATCTGTATTGAAATATCAGATTGACAAAAACTACTAAAGTTAAAGAAGACAAAATGTCGAATTAATTGCAAAACAGAATGGTGAAATTACAACATATTGTTACACAATGGATAGTTTAGATGGTTTTAAAAAAAGATGAGGAATGGTGAGTGGGTCTGTAAAATAGTAATTTTTCTAAAAAACTACTTACATTCGAATAACCAGAAGTAGGGAATCAAAAATAACACGTAGACCATTCGGCTTATTAATTCTAACTTCTAATAATTTGTGGTTTTAGCGCGACCACCTGCCACTGAGTCGTGTTATCCGATTAACCAAATGGTTTACTAGCTTGCCTTGTAACTGGAAGGCCCTGAGTCGAAGCCCGGGGGGTAGTGATGACTCCCAGAACAGGATGAAGCAGTTGTCCAGTGCTCTCTGGCTTTCAACGGTTCTCTGACTGAAATTAGTCGATGATCAAGCTGGAAACATGTGGTTGGAGCTAACCGGCAGGAATTCTTGAACCTGGGTTTTGTACTTATCGGAACTCATCAGAATGGCTTATCTGTAGCCTTGGAGAAACTCATATCCCCTCTGAAATTCGGACCCTTGTCACCTGAGGCTGCAGTGAGAGATGTTACAACTGAGCTATTAGAAACCAACCAAAGAGCCAAACTAATGACACTAGTTACTTACTATCTAGTGTTCAACCAAAGACGCAAATCAAATCCCTGCAGATTAACTCCTAAAAATTAAAAATAACTTATAAACCTAGTTTACAATAAAAATACGATGAAGTTAATTCATTATTTGGATGAGAAGAAATGGAAATGATGACCTTAGTGATTTTAAGTTATAAGAATCATTTAGGCCAAAAATTGCTAATTTCTCCCAAAAATACAAGTCCAGCTTATTTAAGTAAGCTTTTGTTGTAAATGACAAACATGATGTTGCACATCATCATTAAACGTTGCTTGAATACGTTGATTAGCTGTAATACAATGTAAATGTTGATGCTTGTTTTGTGATTGGTATCGACAGATTTTACGAGAATATAAGTGTAAATTAATGAATTCCAGATTCTAACCACGGAGCGATTCTAACCAAGTAAGCGATATTGTTCGAAGATCAAACGAAAAACAAGTCTAATTATGTTGTATTTGAGTAGCGTGATCATCCAGTTATAGCAGAGTTTTTGATCTACATTCTGAGCGTTATGGTTTTAACCTTAGTAGGTAGACTTCACTTGTTTACAGAGCTATGCAGAATCTTTAGAACCTGCAGAGAACTTCAGTCAGTATAAAGTTAATGTTGAAAATAATTTTGTTTTCGATAATCATGGAATATTTTTTACTCAGTATTTCGTTCAGTAAGTTTGTCAGCTATGGAAAAACTGAATGATTTCCCTTCTGTCTATTTTATTTTGTGACAATAAAATTTGCTTAAAAAATGGCTTCATGTTTATGCACCTATGATAACCTTTATAGAGAACCAAGATATCTAGATAATAGTGTTTGAATATAAGGGCGCCCGTTCTGAACAAGGAAATTTCGATGAAGAATTGTATACAGGTGACGAACACCCATTTACTCAACACGTAATGTATATCTGTAAGCCTTTTTATTTCTAATACGAAAAGAAAGGCTATATATAACTTTTTAGTTATCTGAAAATAGATCAACGTAGATGAAGCCACTGAAAGGCAGTAAGGGAAACAGAATTACCATCGAGATGAAACAGAAGAATTTCAGCAGAGACCATTTCAGATTCTGCGAACATGTACCAAGTAGCTTCCGGTTATAGGTACCAAATTGTTTAGGCTCTTCAATTGCCAAACACCTGATTGACACAGGACACCGAGTAGATATACTGGAATCATTCAAAATAATTAACAGTAAAAGTACCTCAAGTCTTCTCACGTTTGCTGAAGCTATAACTGAAGCCTAACTTATGTGTTAAAAAAGAATCCGTTTTTGAACTTCGATTACCCTGGTGACTCACTTCTTATCAACTCTTTTTTTCTAATTTTGTTAAGTTATCTTTTCACAGCCCTCCCTTTATTTTTTGCTTGACTCTCTCAAGAGATAATTTTTCTCTATCTCCTGAGTTCTGCTCACTATATTATATCATCGAATTCTCATCTGACCTCACGTGCATCGAAATTTTGATCTTCTCTTATCTAATTACGTAACTATTACTAATTCTGTTTTGTTACCACCCCAACAACACAACTGTTAAGTAATTTTTTTCAAGAAACTTCACTCTAACGAGTTGTATATATATGTATATTTATATATCGTAACATTTCAGACACCCTGTAAATCGCAACGCCTTATTTCACTATGACGCCCTGACAATATGCTTGCAAGTGGACAAACGTTTGTTAAAACCGTACACTTTTTTATATTTTTAAAAAATTTAGATTGTACGCAGCTGATGAGACCCGACGAAATAAAATGGATCCAGATTATTCTGCGCCAATGTTTCTTCTTTCTTTGTTCAGATTTCTGGATCATCACTGAACACAAATCCTTTGATAAGAAAGCACTTAAGCTTCTACAACGACGTGTGCAAAATCATGCTACTGTCCACATCAGGCAAATATTAAGCCATATTATACTCGAAAGGCAAAATTTTATCTGGGTGTAAGTCTTTGTCCATAACGCGCTGTATTCAGGAAAAATAAATCACATGCGGAACTAATTTCAACACTACGATTCATCTATATATATGTCCAAACCAAGTTCACTTTGAAAGGTTTGAAAAAATTTGGGCATTGAGTATATCATATTCATTATAATAAAGGCTTTTGTATTTCCCAATGAATGAAAAACAAAACGATATTGTTTTTACTGATGTTTCGCTATTGAATGCTAATAGCTTTATCAAAGTATTATTAAACCGGAATTTACAAAATCTCAGCATATATGTAACAAAGGGCTAAGGGGTGAGAAAATAGACTTAGGTCAAGTTAAAAGGACATATTGAAAGTCGAAATAACAATGAAGATCACTAAACCAAATATCAAAGGTAATAGGACATCTGTTGTGATATCAAAACAAAGTTTACTAACTTGATCATCGTTCGTTAGTCTGGAAGCACTTTTCGTCGTCAAGTCGGTCAGTTGGTAAAGATAACAAAACCAAATGGAGATTGTTTGATTTTATCAGTGTGCAGATTTATAAAAGTAGTGTGTGTTTGCGTAGTGAACTTGCTTATCACATTCGTGTTGATTTTGTCACTTCGTTGGGGAGGGGAAGGAGGTGTTGTAACCATGTCAGATTCTGTTTTAGTCCATCATTCCTGTTCAGACAATTTGGATTCCACTTGATGTGGAGTGCTTCTGATATTAGACGTCCTTTGTAATTGTTTTAAGTTCTTTGTCATTCCTGAAGTTTTTCTGAATTATTTCGATATTGTCAAAGTCTATTTTGTGGCCTGATTCTATAGCGTGTAGACCTATGGCTGATGATTTTTCAAGTTTTTCTAGTTCAACCGGGTTTCTTGGTGGACGAATAGGTGCTCTACGGTGTTCATTTCTTCTGATTTTGATTTCTCGAGATGTTTGTCCGATGTATATCGCATCACATTCCAAGCTTTTTATTTTATAGACACAATTAGATAGAGAATCTTTAGGGATTTGGTCTTTTATATGGACAAGGTTGTTTCGTAGTGTGTCTGACGTTTTGAAGAAAAATCTAATGTCGAGCTAATTGAGTACTCTTCTGATATCGTCTGATGTCTCTGCTCTATGTGGAATGACGACTGTTGATGTCCATGTTTTCGGAATGAGTTTTCGGCCATACTTAATGCCTGTGTTGAATTTGTTGACGAAGTTCCTTGGGTAGTTGTATTGCTTGAGAGTTTCAGTAATGTTTGATATTTCTTCTTCTTTTTCTTTCTCATCCGTTATCAGAGAGTGCGCTCGTCTAAGATGACTTGAAACAACTGAAATCTTTGCACTGATGGGGTGTGATGATTTAAAGTCTAAATATTTATTGGAGTGGGTTTTCTTCCTGAATATGGATATAATAAAATGTCCGTTTTCCTTTCTCTTAACTAGGCAGTCTAGAAATGGTAGTTCACCGACGTCTGATTCTGCTTCCGAAGTGAACTGGATTATAGATGATACGCAGTTTGTTTTCTCCAGGAATGAATTGTGTAGATCTCGTTTTAGTACTACAAAAGTATCATCCACATATCTTAACCATATTTTAGGAGTGAGTATGCTTGAAAAGATTTTATCTTCGAATTTATTCATGAAAAGGTCGGCGACTATTGGGGAGACTGATGAACCCATAGCAACACCATTTGTCTGTCTATATAAACTCCCTTTAAGTGTAAAATAATTATTTTCTAGACAGAATTTCAAGCTCTTAAATTTTTCACTGGTGTCCAGTGGACATCTTTGTGATGGCTAAGTTTCATTATTGAACGGAAACTAAAATGCCACTCAACTCCTCGTCTCAAATTCATCGACTCTAAAAAGGCCTTAAACATCATTCGCCGTGAAGTAATTTGAAAACTGCTTTAGCACTGTTGAGTGTATTGCCTCACTTATATTTTGACCCTGGTGGAAAAATATATGGTGATGCAGTATGCCGAGTAACTCAAAACTGATGACTTATAGAAAGTTTGAAGTAAAGACTGGCGTTACGTAATATTGCCTACCACCACTGACCATCTTCCTGATTGTAGTGAACTGGCTAGTGCCGCAAATGTTAGCAGCAGAGGCAATTAAGACAGGAATTCAGATGGACGTACAGAAGGCAGAGGTGTTGGAGTTATCCGACAAGCAACAACAAAAACCAATTATTATTATTGTGAAAAATCTAAAGGAAGTGGTTTCTTTCACCAGCTTACATCATGCCTTCTCGTAATAATGGGTATTTTCATTGAAAATGATGACTAAATTTTCATGCGCCTAGGATAACACAAAATGTAGTGGTGGATTGAGAGATAGAAATTAAGGCTTACATTCATACAACATGTGTTTTAATCATTAGGTTTACTTGTAGAAATGTACTAGACTACTCATAAAAATGCGTATATGTGTAGTCTATTATCCTTTACTCTATCCAGATGCCTTACAATTGGATTTACCACAGTGTTTCTTCCCGAAATCTAATAATAAATTTATACAGATATTTATGAGTACACGGAAGAAGCAACTTCATTTGGACCGTCAAATGAAGGTTATTGTTATCACTACTTGGGTTCCGAATGGGGCTTAGGGCTTCAACAGCTAATCTCCATTTTGTCCTACTTTTGGCAGTCCCCTTTATTTGGACCCAAGATTATCCAGAATCTCTCATCTCCTCCTTATACTATCTCCTTCATTCCATGCTCGGACGTTCGAACCATTGTTCCCCATTTGGGGCCTACTGGACGACCTGGGACGCAAAGTCATCTAACGGTCTCTTCAGCGTTAATCCAGTCCATCTCCATTTTCGTCAGGATATTTGTTGGACAATAGGTTCAGGTTTAGTTCCTGATTCTTTCCTATAAACCACCTGATCTTTAGTTTGGAACCAGTGAAGACAGCTGTTGATGAAGGTCTGCATTTGCCTACTGCAAACGCCTTTCGTGATAAGCCAAGTTTATGAACCATGTAGAAGGGCTAACTGACTTGAAATTGGTGATTAAAATCTGTACTTTGCTCTTTATGTTGTTTTTAGCAGATTTCTATACTGATTTCAGAGTGATGAAGGTCATCCTTGCTTATTCAATCCTGACTGGTTTTGAAATCGTAATTCGTGTCTCCTGTAGTTGGAACAATGTTACGTGGATAAGTGAGGGAGATTGATAGTGATTGGAGATGGTTGTTGTTGTTGCGGTTTGATTATCTTCATCACCTGCGTCTTCTCTAGTTTTTCTTGAATTCCTGTCTTTTCTGCTTCTTCTGCTAGTCTGTTGACTTTTAGCAACCTAAGACAATTTGTTTTTCCAATTACTTCTTCTGTTCATTGTGTACTACTCAGATAAGAAAAGTAAGAGACTAGAATTTTTCCAACAAAACAAAATAACATCCAATATTGAATACAAATAAACAGACCAACGGACTAGAAGAAGTAACTTACGAAAACACTATCAAAGTATTTCAACAAAATTCGTAAACGATTAAAAATGAGTTCTCTAAGTGTCATAAGAATTAAAATCCGTTTGATTCGTTGGGCCGTTCATTCCCTATGCCTATAACAAGCTTCATTTAAACGAGAAATACAAAAAAAAACAAATTAAAATACATTTACAACATATATCAGTCGCTTAACACAGAAGCAGCGTGCGAAGAGGATTCGCAAAATAGAGTGGCCCTCCAAGATGTCCTCCTTAAAAGAAACCTAGATGGTATTACGGAGAGACATTTGCATAGGAAAAGCACATGGGCAGGATAATATACACACTCTAGTATGGACACTCATCCACATGGTTAGAGCCATGGGCTCAAAAGAGGTAAGTGAAGATGGACTAAGGATTGTATATGATACCTTGACTGAAAATAGCCATCCAGACAAACTCATCAGGAAACATATGTCTTAGAAAGTTGAAAAGGACTATTCACTATCTACAAACAATAAGCCTTTATGCATACTACTTCAATTCGATGGCAATATACATAGCGAAATAATTGCAAAGTTAAGAAAATCAGTTCAAAGAAATTTTAATGGTGGCAAACTACGAGTATTATTTTCTACATGACCAGTGGTGATCTCCCCATTGAAAGATGAAGTACCTAGACTAGCCACTTACAGTTGTATCTACCAATGCAACTGGCCGTCGCTCTAGGAACTTAATTTGTCGTGGTCGCGAACATCTACCTGTGTGGTTAAATAAAGCTGTAGATAGAAGCATCAATAGCTCGATATTAGAACACCTAGTCCAAACACGTCACAAAGTTAATAATGAAGAGTCCTTCTGCATCATCTACCGGTTACTGAACAACTTGCCAAAAACATCCAGGTACCTCGCATTCTAAATAGCAGACATTATCACGATTCGTCTTAAAAAAGCAGTGCTCTGTACGCATGAGAAGCAAGTCCAGCTACTTCTACTTCGATGACCTTCAGTGGAGACTATACATTTATGAATTTGTATTATTATTTTTCCTAATTTCTCTGATATTCTGTGTATTGTTATGTTAATGCTATCGAACTGTAATCCACTGACATTATTACTGATTCAATGTTATTTGAACAACATTAATGTTGTTAATAACACTAATTTATTCACTTTTATGTATATGTAACTGTAAAAGCTGCTGATGAAGTTATCAAAAAGAATACTCTTGTTCAATAAACATTCCTTTCAGAATAATACAGAAGCTCCTAAGAATGTTATAACACTGAAACTGTACTCATTTAGTTTCTACTCTCAAAGCAAAGAGATGTTGAAAACTCAAAAGTATCAACCCTTGCAAAGTAGCAGAAGCAGTTAAAAGTGTGTTTTCTACTTTGTTATAATTCTCTGATATTTTAAAGTAATTAATTTTGTTTTGACATAACTGATTTAGCATTGAAAATACGCCGCTTATTTGGATCATGAAAAGAAGGTGATTTGAGCATACACCAAAAAGTCTTCCTATCCCTACTTCAACAATATATTGATAATTTTTCATTTTCGCCCTAAAATATCTACATTTTATATATCCTGTCCTTTTACTGTTACTATTGTTGAATAGCAAAAATAACACGGAACAAAAGGGACAGTTTCTAGAATTCATTCGTTGTCTGCTTTTGTGGATGAAATATAATAGGGAACTTGATAAAGATTGTTTCTATATTTAAGAAGGAAAAAACATAGTAAGTTAAATAATATTTTATCATAAGCAGCATTAATATTTGATTTGCCTTACTGAAAGGTATATGTATATATATATATATATATATATATATATATATATATATATATATATATATATATATATAATTTTAAGATTCAGACAGATTATTTAAACATAATAAATGAATGGTGAAATGGATATGGTTATTAAACGCAGGCTTGTTGTTTTATTCTATCTGCTAATTTTTGAACAGCATTAAACAATGTGGAAACAAGCGAAACTGGATAGTTTTGTTTTTTTTAATGATATTTACAACAGTTAATAGGTAAAAAACAAATAATTTATAGTAACTATACACTTCAATTGTTATGTCTGAGTTGTTTTATCTTGTATTCCTTAAACTGTATCATTTTCATGTTTTGGATTCTAGTTCTCCGCAAATTTATTTATATTTTGTAAGTTACTTTGATCTTTATTAATGAAATGTTGGTTAATATTGTGGAAAGAGTAAGACACTCATTTTGATGGGAAGATCTTGAAGTCAGCCGGAACATTTCGATTCATGAAGGTAACTTTTTTGAGTTAGAAAGGTTCATTTGAAGGATACACAAAGCCTATCCATATTATTCTAGTGGTTGAAAGGGAATGAATACCTAATGAAAGTAGTTTTATTCCTAATCGATGAGTATTTCCTAAGGATTTGAAAAGTTATCCTGATTTGGATCTATATTTGATTATCAACTTACTGTTATGATAAAATAACAAGATAAGTGGAAGAATGACGTACAACTCATTAAAATACTTCGTTTCGTGAAACTTCTCAAATTTCAAAGATGTTGGTGTCCTATGAAACTTGACCTAAATACATGTTACACTATACAGTGATAACTGAAAATTTGTAGATTGTCATAATTTTTTTTGATTATCGCTTGAATCCACACAGTACTTTTTTGGTACAAGTATGGAACTTGATAACTTGATAAGCTTTAGATGTGTTACATTCGTCTATTACTGTGTATGCGAATCTTTCTCTAGCACAACTGTGGATGAGTTAGGTGATTTTTGAAAGTACTGCACGACAAATTATAAATCCAGAAGGATTCAATGAAATTCTGGCCTATAGTTTTACATTGAAATTTTTCAGTATTTACACAATATAGAAAGTAAAGCCTTTGAGTATCTCTTACCTTATTAGATCACTGTGGATTTTGATTGTTTTCTCGTTTTTTGTCAGCTGTATGAGTCCATCTGTTAAGTGTAAAACAGTTAAATTGTGAACCAATGAGGAATTTGTCACAGACAACAAAATTCAGTTAGACAAGCATTTCATAAGAAATCTGAAAAGTTTTCAGTTTTGCTAATCTCTAAGTACATCTATAAATCGAGTGTTTTTCAATACAAAACACAATAAACAAACAAATGATATCCAATACACGAAAGATTCGTTCATTTGAATTTCATTTGTGATAAAAGATTAGTCTTTTTTTTCGAAAACGAGGCGGTTCACATTTTTTTAGAAACACATCTGAGTATTGCGTCCTTGTAAGTCAGTCAACAGTCAGCTATGAGAAACTACACATTATGGTGACTGAGTCTATAATCTTTTACCACTGTATTCTGGTTATTAGGTTGCATGACTGGCTTTTAAATAATGTATATCTGATTCACTGTTTCGGCAACAAAATTTATTTTTCACCTAAATATCTGTTAGTGTGCAATACAATTATCAAGATACAATTAAATCATATTAATTTTTCTACTCTGCAAACCCCATTTTTAGGAAGTGGTTAGCGTTTTAAATAAAATTTGTAATATGTCATTTTACTTCAGTCTATTCATTTCAAGGTGAAATTCAAGTCACAGATTCACCCCTCTGGATTTAGTCAAAACAGGATAAACCTCTCATCATCTAGGTACCACGCGAATGAAACGGCCGTCCAGAGTTTAAGTCACTAAGACCAGGCTAGCAAATACTACTAGGTTGATGTGAGTCGTACACAACTACTCATCTCAGTCAGTCAGTCAGTCTGTAGAATATGGTTTCTGTAAGCTTTTTAACTTGACTAGGTATGAAGGGTCTCAGTTAGGTTTTATGCTGATACAATAATCTGAGACTGGTCTCTCAAAAGGGGAAAATTAAGCTGCAGATAAAGTTTACAGTGCAGCCGTTCACCTTTTAACGCTCACGAAATGTGATACACTGAAAAAAGCTATTGTCACAGATGATATTTTTTGACGAGATTTATGATTCAAAAAATGCTTCAGTGTGTAAAAAACTTGTGCTTTATGCAAACGATTAAGCTGTTTGTGTTTCAGCTAAGAATCTGATGAATCCTAGTTAGAACCAACACATTGGAATGCATCTTTGCAGATTATATTCAGTAAGAACGTTTGTCAACTTTTTTAAGTGAAGCAGATATTCCCGTTTTGCATGACTAAAGTTCTGAGAAGATGTGCTGTACACATTTATAGTTAGGAGATTATTATGATTTGATTTTATGGTAAATTTCTATCACACGCCATCAAATATGAAGCAAATTACAAGTAATTATAAATAAAAGTTGTTTTTAGGGAAGATATAGTGAAAATGTCTACCTCCAAATGAATGAACCTTACTTTAAGTAACTGAGATCATCACTTGCTTAATCCTACATAGTGAAAACCCGTAAATCGCTATTGAGACGGCTTAGCGGGAAAACTGATTTCATTTGATTACCATCCTTCTGCTACTGTTATTTATATTATAATGGAGGCCTAATTTACAGAATCAGCTTAGATATCATTAACATAAATACATTTATTTGGCTGCTAATTTCATTATAATTAAGTATTTATCTGTCCTGTTTGTGTAGCAGCCTTTTTCCTATCTAAATGTCAGATTAGTCTGAATTTATTTGTATTTTGCTTTTGTAAACATCCTACACAATTTGTTAACACTTCAGAATAAATGTGTGAAAATAGAAGACTATTCATGTCATACTTTCAAAGTTATTTCTGCCACAAACACCATCCGTCAACACATTATCTTCACTCAAATCATGAGGTTCATTTATCATCGTATACTTTACCTTATTGTGCGAATACTAAGTGCCACATAAATCCGGTTAAGTGTAAAGGATTATCTATATATATGTATATATAATTCATGTATTTCAGGAATATTATCAAAGACAGTTAAAAGAAAATTAGGAACAAAGAACGGCCTTTGAAATTTTTTATTTATGTGAAATTTTGGCTGGACTTTTTCAGGAACTAACTTAATGACCATTATGTCTGGTACCCGTCGTCTATTATAATGACATCGAGCTATGTTATCTTTTTCACTTTCAGGCAACACACTACGACGGTTATGTAATACTACTGTTAACATTTTAAACTCAGTTTACACCATTGTTGAAGATGTTTATACGGGACGTTAAACGAAATCTGCACGAGGATCAAGAATGACCATCTAATCGACTTCAGATATGGGATATTTTGAAAAACGAATAATGCGAGGTGGTCATCATTTTAGACTGTCATAATTAAAGTTCATCAAGCCTTCTTAGCAAAACATTTGTTCACTATCAGAATTTGATCATTCTCCTAATTGAATTATTTTAGTAGATAAAAAAATTGTGAAATCTAGATCGTCACACAGGACACTAGAAATAGGAAACGATTCCCATCATACAATGTTAATTAGTTTCTTTTTAGCCAACTGTTAAAAACAATATGAAATAATAAAATAAGGTCATAAAGTGAATAACTTCCTAGTGTGGCTTTACATTATACACCTTTACCCTATATTTCTAATGGATACTTAATTTTATGATTTATCCTTACGTGATTTCACCTGATACAAAAATTGACTTTCTTTCTCTTTCTGATTATATTAGATATCAGTTCCTAATTTCAATTTATTTTATAGGTCACTTAATACTCTGCTTAATGCGTAGACAGTTTGCGAAAAAGTTATTTTATTATTCTGTATTTTTGTGTGGAATTTGATTTATGAGAAAATGAAATAAATAAAACTCTCTACAATTCTATTGAGTGTGACTGAATAAGCAAGATTCTTTAGTTCACTCTTTACTTGATTACTTTTCTGTGTTGACAAACATCCACCCAGTCTAGTTGTGGAAGTCAAATCAGGTAGCCGATTAGACTACAAAGGCATGGAAACAAATGAAATACTTGACTGAACTGTTATTTTTAACATGAATGTCATTTTCAGTGATTTTCGGGGGATTTTCTAAGAGTTCCCTATGTGAGAAACATTTATGAACGAAAATGTCAGGCATGAGGGGAAACCACATAAAGTTTGTTAGCAGTACTTTGACTCCAAATTTAGAGTGAAATGGCTAGAGAATTTAATGTACACTTAGATATGACCGGAATTCAAAGAGTCTATAGCTTTGAAAGATACGAGGAAATATATCTCCAACTCGCCCTAAGAAAGACGTGTACATCAAGCTACCCTGTATGGGACATCAAAGCAGCTTGATAACTAGACAAAGGCTGAACGCTGCTGTTAAAAAGACTTTTTATGAAGCTAATATCATAATATTAGAGAATGTGAAGCCATTATATCTATCTAAGCCCTTCGAACATGCGGAAAATGACGTCAAATCCCACTGTATTTACCAATTTGAATGTACGTGTAGACACACATACATAGGGAGGACTCATCGATCTCTGCAAGTAAGGGATTCAGTGCATATTCCCAAATGGCTCCAGAAACAAATGGGATCATCAGAACCTATTACCGGTGAGAACAGGAGACCTAGCTCTTCTATTGCGAAATATATTATAGAGACAGGTCATAAAATTGATGTTAACAGATCTTTTAAACGTATCTATAAAACGTGTTTGGGGCGTATCCTAAAGTTTGTAGAAGCCCTAGCTGGCAATTAGAAAGTTCAAGCCACCTTTATGCGTTCAAAAACAATTCGTCATCACATTAAACCTTCGTTGGTAAATTTTGTTTTGATACCATAGCAGATGTACTATTACCTCTGCTATTTGGTTTAGTGGTCTTCATTTTTATTTTGACATTGAATATGTCCTTTTAACTTGACCTAAGTCTATTTTTCTCACCTCTTAACTCTTTATTAATTTCATATGTATTCCTATGACAAGTCCGTGTGTGATCAGATTGTTCGAAATGTGTTGCGCAAATACATTACACGATTCAGACAGATTACGTCTTCTTATTGCTTTATCTAAATGTATCTTTGTCAAATACTTACTAAATAGAGCACCTAACTAAATCAAAATTTTCAGTTTATCCTGCTATTATTGAAAACCTCTCTGAGTACTGTTGGTATATATATATATATATATATATATATATATATAAGTTACTGGGTGAATCTTGGTAGCCTCACACTTGTCCAATGGCCACAATAAAGGAATGACTTCGCCGTTACCCTTGATTCTCGATTATTTTTCTTCATCTCCATGTACATATTCCTGATAAACTTGTACTGTTTGGCAAATTTAGCAAGCACTGAGAATAACATCAGTATTGTGTACGGGTTAACAATCATTAGCAAGAAGTTCCTACAAAATCATGGGTGCACATCGTTTTTTTGTGTTCAAAAGATTTGCCAAATAATGCAGTATCAGTGATTATTTATTTACAAAGCCTAGGAGAGTTAAATGTTGTTGCCATATATCTAAATAATTTATTGGAACAGCTTTCAAGGTAGAGATAATATTTCATCTCAAAATGTAGCATAGCTGTATATTCAAGGTGTATCCAATGGCAAATTACGAAGATAACAAAGTCAAACTTGAAACAGTTAAAAAGATGTATTTGCTTCCAATAAATCCAGAAGTACGCAAAATAAGAAGTTCACGAAACCTAAAGAAGAGAAATATCTCAAGAGGAGTAGTGAATTTGTCGATGAGATTACACTAATAAGAGACGAAAAAAAGCGGATTAATAACAGTGTCATTAAAAGCATTAGGCTCAGATGAAATAAAAGTGCTCCAATGAAGATAAAACCCTAGTGTGTCGGTTGATAGATTAAAAACTAAGTACCTCTTACTTATTGAAGAACTTATATTAAGAACTGTAAAAAGGGCGATTACTAATCAAGTCTCAGTAAAATAACAAATGAAAAAAGGCACAGAAAAACTTATAAATAAGAGCTCCAAAATATATGAAGAATAATGGGAACATGGTAATTACTAAATCAGACAAGAGTGATTGAACAGTAATTGCAAACCAGCTGGATGATATTAGACAGGTCAAGAACACACAATCAAACAGAGATCACGTAACATGTACACACGTTTTCTAATGAAACAAAAGGCTACAGATGATCTATTACGCTGAATGAAGAAGTTTCTGAATGGATCAAAATGGTTTAACTTACCTGATGAAACTAATGATCCTGGTAGTATGTATAGTGCCATCGAAGTTTATAAAGCAAGTTAAGCCATGAAACGGATGAGTGAATTTAAAGACATCTTGATGTATGAACAATCGAAATATTTAGTACATATAATATAGAGCAGCTTAAAATAGTGTGCACACGTTCATATAGTTATGAGAAATACATTATTCTTGCAATCTCATATAGTTATTACTATTGTATTACAGTTTACTACAATAAAACAATTCAACTAAAATGAAGTTAAATTCTACTACAGTGCCTAAAGTTGTATTATTATTATTGTTCCCTTGAGTTCCTAGTGAAACATAGGGCTTCAACTGCACGTCTCCACTTGCTTCTCTCTTCTACTGTACTTTTCACCTGCATCCATCTTAGTCCATACTGTTTCAACTCTTCTTCACACGATCTCCTCCATGTTACCCTTGCACTGACGTCCCACTCACCGCTTCTCTTTAGGCCTGGTTACACTCGAGCA
This sequence comes from Trichobilharzia regenti, assembly GCA_944472135.2. Taxonomy (NCBI): domain Eukaryota; kingdom Metazoa; phylum Platyhelminthes; class Trematoda; order Strigeidida; family Schistosomatidae; genus Trichobilharzia; species Trichobilharzia regenti. The sequence continues at coordinate 85,879,034 of OX235270.1, read as the reverse complement.
ATGGCCTGACGCGCGACGTCACCCAGCGACGGCCTCCTCAGCGAGTGCTCGATCCATCTCCACTTTCTCCTGCATATTTTTTGGGCAATTGGTTCTTGTTTTGTTTGTTTCTTCCCATAGTTTCTTGTTGGTGATTCTTTCCGGCTCGACCATCTGATCTCCAGTATAGAGCGAAGATAGCTAGCTGTTGATAAATGTCTGCAACGGGCTGTTGTAAATATTCTTTGTGACTCGCCCGCCAAGTTTCTGATCCGTATAGAAGAACTGACTAACTCGACGTTGTTTGTATTGAAAATCCGACCGACAGAATTTTGTTGTTGATTCTGGCTGAGTGACGAAGATTTCCAGATTGGTTGTTTCAGGTTGATGAGTGAATGTGTTTCTCGCCTTCCCGATTCTCGCTCGATTTGACATCCTCGTCCGTTCCGACTGCCTGTAGTTGAGACAATGCTCCCTAGATAGGTGAGTGAATGAAGTAACCTCATTCGAATCCCTCCCGTTGATGGTGATTGGCGCTGGATGTTGTTGCTGTTGTTGTTTGTTGGTTATTTTCATACCCTCCGTCTTGTCTATGTTCACATGGAGTCCTGTCTTCGCTGCTTCTTCTGCTGGTGCAACAGTGCCTAATGTTGTATTAATAGTTGTATATTGATTAAGAGATTATTCTCAACACAACAATACATGTACGACTAAGATAAGTCAATGGTCGATGGAAAGCATTCTTGATAATATTAATTATCCCTCTTTTTCTGTTAGTTAACTATCATGTAAAATGAATCATTGTATATCCATAAAAGCGCATAATACTCATATGTGTTTATATCTTCTAAGTCTTTTGGAAATCTGGTTTATCTATTTTCGCTGTTTGAGCTCCTTTCAGAATAAGAAAAATTTAAAATTCGAAGGTCGACATTTAAAAGTAAATATTGTTTGAGTAAAATTCAGTTCTCATTTCGTCAGTATTTTAAGGAAGTCACTTTCGGAATAAAGTCCTCAGTGGCTTAAAAATGAAGCGATTTCATGGTACCAAACATTCTTTTTATGTGTCGCTATCATCGTACTCAGACAAAACATTCCAGTGGTTTCCACTTAATGCTGTGTGAATGCATTCAGATCATAATTCATTTTGAAGCATTCTCCTCAATGAAACAAAGTATTATGCAACTATAAGAATATTTAATCATGTTCTTTGTCGTTAAACAATTGCATGCAAATTTAATTACATATTCTTTCTTATTTAACAGTTATGTTAGCAAATAAACAGAAATATACATGAAACCTGACCAAAATTTGATGGAATAATTCGGCAAACACTGGGCACTGATTGAAAAGCAGATATATGTTAGAGTTATACTTATCTAAATCTCAGCAAAGAAAGGTTTTAGTTCATGTGAAGAAATACTGACTGCAGACGCCGTATACATTTATATATATATGGGCATGCCGGTACAACGTTTTGACTAATAAATAAAACAGATCTCTATCATTAATTTTCATGCCTAATTTATTATCCTGATTACTTGTATTTTCTAAAGCGACAAATGCTTTATATGTTTTGTTTAGATTATCAGTATTTCTGTTACAGATATATGCAATAAAAAAATTAAACTGATACACTTATGACTTGCAGTTGCAGTCAACATTAACGTCATCTTGTTTGGAATATGAAGACAAACGGTATGCAATTTTCCCCCATAGATGTTATTGTATATAATAAACAAATTTTCAAAAATGCTGATCCTCTTACCACTTTCCATAAACTTTATCTTATAAACAGTTACTTTCGCCTAGCACTGAGGATCAGATGGCCAGCGAACAAAACGATAATCAACAAGGAACTCTGGTAACAAACCAAGTAAAAACCCATCGTCCAACAAATATGCACAAAAGAAATCGAGGTGGATTCACCTTCGAATCGAACCCAAGTGAGAAACAAGTAATCGGGGGTTCGAGGGTGACGTGATTGAGATCGTGTGAGGAGGAAATTGAAGCTTGTTGGCTGCAGATAACAGACAGAAGTGATGAGTGGCTGAAGCCCTATGGTCCACATGGAACCTAGGGGAATAATAATATAATGCATAACGAACACAACGTTTGCAGCGTATACCAACAAAACTAGTAACCAGTTTGTGGGACTGTTTGGTTAAGTCTTGATCAAAGTACATACAAATTTTTCTATTTATTTTGTCCTTGATTAATATTCATGACTCGGACACTAATCGACAAGAATTTCAAAGTCAAGATGCGTCTTTCTTAATTGTTCCCCCTCATTATTTTAATTTTGATTATTTCTGTGAAATTGGGGCCAGTTTGCCGAATGAAGTATTTCATTTTCGCTTATATTTATGCACACAATTTTTGCATATGCCAACTAAATATAAATTAGATTACCGGTTTTCTTATAAATATGGTTTAATTTCAATGTAGATTACGCCAGGGACCGATACCACTGAGAGAACCATCAAAAGCCGAGAAGCACTTGATATCTTTTCTGTTCTGGACTGTTAACCTTTAGCTTTGCTACACCCACAACTCCACCAATGGTCGAACTTTGGACTGCTATTGGTTGGTGGTAGAACTGTATCATGAATTGACAAATGTTGTAATTCACGGGTCATTGAACTTCAGCCGAAATGGCTGAGTTGCAAATGAACCCATCTGGTTAGCTGAAGGTCTCGCGTTCGATCACTTGTCGGGTCATTGGTGTGTTATGCTGAAGAGTCTCAGAGGTTGAGACAGAACAACTGTCCAGTACACATAGGTTACTAGTGATTCTCCAGTTGAACTTAGTTCTGGATGAAATCTACACTAGAACTAAATATAAACCTAAAGATAAGAAACGTAGCTTTTTTTTCACGTGCATTTAACAGCTCTTTTAAGGTATAAAAAATAACTGTGTGAAATCAATGAGAAAGAAAGAAATCCATAACGGGCATACTTTTCATAACTTCTCTTCAAAGCTCTGTAGTTGAATTTTGTAACCAAAAGGTCATGGAAAATGCAAATGGAGGGCAAATATCAGCCTTAGTTGATAACAAAATATGTTATATACTATATCAAGGAAGAAATCAGTGAACCAAAAATCTACATAAATAGTTTCGCTTAATCTAAGCTAGTAAGTCGTGAATGGCGTGCTGAAAAGGGCAACAGGAAAACAGAAATATCATTCACAAGAGGAAGAGATTCAGAATATCTAAGTATTTCTTTAAAGTTAGGAGTTTATAACAGGAAATGAAGAAGTCCAGTGGTGTTGCTGTTTCTTATTCAAAGATCAATAGTTGACTTAATTATTTAACCGAATACTGGTGTTAAGACATTCAGTGGCTATGAACTACAGATCGATGCATTAATTAGTGATTGAATAAATGCTACAATAATCTAAACTGGCTAACATCTCTGAATGCTACTGCAATAATACGTCACATATTGCTGCATTATGGCTTAAATTAAACTGACTCTATTATAATCATAATATGTACATAAAATGATGGAAACTTTAACCTGAAATTTAGAAGACTACAGTCAAGCTTGTGGATGGTAACCTTTGAATTTACCGCAGTTAATCTGTAGTTCGCCTGAAGACAACCGAGCTCCAGCTTTAGTCTGAATAGTAGTCATAATGAAGACTAATTTTAAGCAGTACAAAATTTTAAATTTTGGTTATTGTTGTAGGATTCAAATTTGTTTGCATAAAGATTTTTGTTTAATGTGATGAAATGCCCAGTGATACACTGTTTTTTAATGACGGTGTTTCGAGCACAGTTTGTCTCTCACAATCATTTCAAGGTACTCACACTATTTTCAGATTTCATTCATATAGTTTTTTATTTCGTATACTTTGATTTAATTGGTAGTAACATTATCCATGCCACTGTCTTTTCTACTGCACGTGTAAGCTGTAGATTTGATGAACAGAGATTCGGTTATCAACCTTTCCTTCCATCTACCTATATAACTTTCTCTAACTTAAGCTGTATCACACCCTGTTTCATGATTGTGTTGTGCATTGCAATAGCTGAGTTTTCTATAAGCTAGTCATTCTTTTGTGACGAATCATTTTACCCGTAGTTAAATTTCTATGTTCCGATAACCTAAGTAACCTCAGCCTATTGTTAGGACTTATTCAGTTGATCCCACAGTCATTGCAACGTGTTTTAAAGATTAGGGCTTTTTTGTCTGATCAGACCAATGGGGTTTCTTCGCAGAGTTTGTGGCTGAGCAAGTCTGTATGTTTGAATGCCACCTGAATCCTTGCTTTATTCATAATCCTACGAAAGGCTCCAGATGTCCCTAAGTTATATGGTGACAATGTGAACGGTTTAAATTTCTTATTTCTGCTGTGACTAGTAGTTCCGCTGCTATTTTAAATTTTATTTCAAACTTTTCTGAGCCTCTCTAATGAATTTTATGGAATATTCATTCAAGACCAGTGTTTCTTTTATGTGTTTCATTTCAATATTAAGGTTTTTTAATGCACTACATTCAGGCGCTTGCCTGAATGTTCTCTTTCAGGTAACGGATATGGTGACCTAAACTACAAATGTCTACCAGAAAATGATGGCTTATTATAAACATTGGTGTATATCTTTTTCTCTCCCTTTTATTTGACAGTCCAACGGGGCTAGTTCTTCTTGTTCATTTTCTAAGTCAAAGATAAATGTTATCCCTTCTAATAACGAGTTTATATGTGTGAACAAGACGGAAACATGTCCTGTTGTTAACCTAGTGAAAGTGTTATCCACATATCTCCATCATATTTTCAAGGTAGCGTTAAATATTTTAAGAGCCATATTTTCCCAGCTACCCCTTAAAATACGTGTTACGATTGGGAATATCAGTGATTCTCTTCTGTTCGTCTGTATATTTCGCCCTGGAATTTGACAAGTAAACTTCCATGAGTAAGTTCGGGGTCAGAAGTTATGTATTTTCTTACTGTCATAACTATTGGCACGTCAGTATAAAGACTATTTACCTCAAAGCTAATCAATTTACCGAATTCTATATGGAAGTCATTCAATGTATTTTTTATTTCGTATGAATTAGTCAACCTAGAGTTTGAACGATTTCTGATGGGACATAATATTAATGTTACACGGTTAGAAAACCCATAATTAGGGGTATTTCTAAAATCAGGCATCGGTTTTGTTGGACACCCTGGTTTGTGTATCTTAGTAGTATCTCATATTCTACTGGCATTATTACTTTTAGGCACTCAGTTAAACCATTCATATTTATCTGACTTGATGTGATTATGAACAATAAAGTGTAGTCCAAATATTACTGTATCACTGTGTGTTTTATTGAATAAAGTTATTCTATCATAGATTTGTAGTCTACCACAGTTCCCGAATTCTGTTCATAAAGTTTCAATTTTTTATGACAGAGATTACAGACTTTATTCTTTTGCTTTGTATATTTAATAACACTAATTGATTTTGGTTTTCTTTTAATTTCAATATCGCATAGATTAACATATCCATATACTACAACTTTTTTAGTACTTTTAAGAACTTCGAAAATGATGTTCTCTTTACGATATGAAGAGTGAGAAATACTTAACAACCTATTATATTATTACTTAAACAAAGTGTATTAGAGGTTTATTTCTTGAGTGGGTTGACAAAAATTTCATCCATTCACTTATATTTCAATATTGTCTACACAAAATAGATTTTTGCATGCTCTTATTCAGAAAAGAAAACGATTTTCATTTGGTCTTATAGGTAACATTAGAGTGTATTCAGCACTTTGAAGAAGATTAATGTATATTCAGCTGTATTATTAAGTAGGTCACTGTAGACAATGGTAGTTTCCTTTACTTACCCTGAATAAAGCAGTGGAGATACTGAAACATAACAAACAATAAATCTCTTAGGAGAATTATTTAAAAGTGTCACCACCAATAGGTCAGAGTGTCTATCTTGATAATACTATAGAACTGTATAAAACTTAGACACAGTAGCAGAAATAATAATAATGACAACAACAATAATAAGAAAATTCAAATTGAAACAACTGGAAATAAATTCAGTTTTCCTTCTCAGAAACATCTTTTCTGTTTTGAATCATTTTGAGGGTTATGCAAAAACCAGTAATTTATGCTAATTTATTTGTCAGCCGTCTCCTTCTATTTGTCTTGTTTTCATTACTAATGTTATTATTTATGTTGTAACTGTAAACCGTGTTAGCTGGAAAATGCAGTTTAAAACAGTTTATGCAAACTTCCAGAGGAAAGTTGAATAACATGGTTAGATTAGCTTAATGTGCAGGGTTTTTTAAAAGATGGAAAGATTAGGCCAAAAACCTGAAACATTTTTGAACATCCTCACTCGAACGTTATTGTGAATTTAGCTTTTTTCAATAAGCTGTCTTAGTTTCTAAGTTTGACAGAGACATCTGTACGTAATTCGACCACCAGATTGGTTTCTTTGAATGCTTTTCTAATATTTAGGCTATTGTAACGTATGTTTTCGGAATGTGTGTTGTTTTTCATGACGTAAAACACGGGGAAGAAATCACGACTTCTGCAAACTCTGAAGTGCCTGCTACACTGTTGAGTGGTATTTGAAAAATTGTTCTGAACAGTACTAATGCTAAAAAATACTTTGTCTTGGGTAAAGTCCGATATATTAATCAAACATCTCGCATATATTTAATCAAATGTATAAGCTGTAGGTTTTGCAGTAACTAAAAGGCTTATTATTTTAACAAGCTTATTTTTTTAAATTGTTTCTGTAGCACAGTTTTGTGAAGAAGTGAGGCAAAAAATTGCCTGAGTAATTTAAACATTCTTTTATATACATATATATATATATTTATATAAGATGTCATACTTTTAGCTTTGTATTGAAACTCAAGTGCGTCACTGGTTCAGCTGTAGAACGCTCCCTAACTGCTCATGTGGTTCGGGGTTCAAATAGTGACATATTCACTTCTAAACTTCACATAGATGGTAATATGCTCAATAAAGAGAGAAGGTTAGGTGTAAGGCTAGTAGCCCTATCGCGTAAAAAAAGAGTAACATCACTTCTGGCGTAACTTCGATGCTCAGAACTTGAAGCCCTATGTTCCATTCGGATCGAAAAGGAATAAAATATGTAGTAATACTGAAACTCAAAAGGTAAATGACAGACTGAGAGTGTTAGTGAATGCTGACTGAAATACTGACTTAAGGCTAATTTATGTGCAATCCAAGATGCTGCTCTTGAACTATCCAAGAAATTGCTGCCTCCTGATATAATTTTATTTTCACAGACATACAGTAAGTGAAAGGATGAGTAATCTTTTTTCCAAGCTTTAGATAACACAGCTTCTCAGAGACACTTCGAATTGTCAAACCCGCCACAATACATAAAATGCAAGCATCATTTTCATTTGTATTTCACCATGGCAAACAGTGATACTATATAGAATCACATACAACTAATGTTACGTTGAAATCATAATCTTTATTCCGTTTTGATCATATGATAGGAGTTTTTATCTTCGTTTCTTGGAAAAACTAAGCAGTTGCTATGGTGACAGAAACTAAAAGTAAAATAATTGATGAAGAAATTATAATTAGTTACTTCCTCCTGCATCAAACTACATTTTTAGCCTTTTATTTTGAAATGATGATATGAGAACAATTTCTTTGTTTTTTACTTATTGGCTGAATTTTGCTGCAAAATCTGTGGTCCTTACTTGGTGTTTATTATTTCCTGTAAACTTTTTCACAAAGTTATCAGAATATACTACACCTCATCGTTTGTTATGACAGACGATGTACTGCAAAACAGTGAATTTAGTTTTTATTTTTACTAAGAGGGAAGTCTTAATTATATGTAAAACTCAGGACCATTTGATATTTATAATAACGCTTATGTACCCAGTTTTTATTTACCATCTAATCAAAAAGGTTGGCCTTCCGAAACTACTATTTATTTATCTATTTGTACACATTCCCTGATATGTGTCAAACCAATCCGAAATAAATGATCAAATTCACCTACTTTTGATTTGACACTAGACAGTAACTGGTGTAATGTGTCTAGTCTCCTGTCTGATGAAGATTGAATTGTATCAGTCAAGTTTGAAATGTGGCCAGCATGCCACTATGTGGCTTGCCATCACGGTGCACTGTAAAATGTTGATATCAGATGGTCGAAGGAAATCAGCAGGAAGCGTTGGACCTATGTTTCGTGCCCGATGGCATATGACTTCCTTCGGGGTTGCGAATACACCTTGCTGACGAGAGCCAAGCCAGCACGAAACCAAGGTCTAAGGCTTCCTTCCGATTGCCTCCGACCATCTACTACCAACAAATCCACCTATATCCTATTAAAAAGGTACAAATGACTACTGATATCTAACTGAAGTGTAGAGTGTGAATTACTCTTTTGATAATGTCATATATTCCGGATCCAACATGCAAGTGAATTGTAAATGAACAGAAATTACAAGATTATTGATACTAAATAAAAGTTTTGGCCTTTACAAATAGTTTATTGTATTATGAGGAAAATTAATGGAATACAGAGATTCAGGGAAATGTGGCTCTGAGTACAAAGTTACGTTTTATTTGTTAAATAAGGCGGATTTTTAAATTGCATAAAGAAAACTATTTACGAAATCCTTACAACTTTGATACTGTATTCTAGCATGCAGTTTAAAAGTGTGCCCAGTGTCTTTTATGTTCCAATCGACCAAATAGTTACTAGTTTGAACATGATAAGAGTCAAAAGTTCCGCGAAATTATTGTATATGGTGTTCGTGGTATTTGATACTAACGAATTAATAATTTATTATTATTATAATTACAGAAAATATTGTAAGTAAATATGTATTTTCAGTAATTCCTAGTCAGGCTTTTCAAAAGCATGATAAAATATTGACCATAGACATTCGCAACCAATGTGGTAACAGAATTAAAGTTCATGCACATGGATTTGTGGTAGTAATAATGAGGATAAATTCGTGCGTATTTATGTAATCTAGGTAGTCAGTCATCGTAAATCTGTAGGCAAAGTGTACATATTTGCAGGAACAGAAGAGAAAAATAACTACTGTCTCAAAGCGATTGGATAAAAGTGATTGGTTTTTATAAAAAACTAAGATTAAAGTATGCAATCGTCGCAGTATTATAGAGACAATAAAGATAATACTTACATTTATTCGATGTCGCTCGAAAGAATGAAGGCCTGGGGAGCAGTAGGATGTGAATAAACTTTCTCTGAGCAGAGGCTCGGATGATATACTTTTCATGGCGACTGCCTCAGCTATGCTTCATAGTCGAAAGTTAACAAAACTGGAGAATCGTAGTGGCAAGTTTTATCGAATTTTTAAGGCTAAATTTCTACCAATCTTTTACTTCGTTTCCCCTAAGTGTGCTGGTATGGAACTCCTAAATGATCATATGATTCTTCTTCCTAACTACTCTGAACAACCCTCGAGAAGGAGGTGATGAGCCCACTGAGTAGTTATATCTATGTTTCTGTCTCTACAAGAGCCATTAAATTTATAAATGCATAGTGAGAGGACGAGACTGGATAGCTTATCCTTCACCTGCATTGGAATTATGCAGTCGTTTCGAATTTTAAAAACAACTTTGAAGTAGAGGATGTTTCAGTTATTGCTTCTCTAAATCAATAGCTACTTCTCCCTTGAACGATGAAGTCCTATATATATATATATACTCTGCACTGTTTGCAGGCAATTTTTCTGTATTCACTTCATGAAAACTTCCCTGAAATTTCTGAGTATCCGTCCTCATATAAGGAGTTTTCTGTTCTTCTTATTTCATCACCCAGCCCGTAGGTTGGCCAGATTTTCATGGTACAGACCATCAGAGTATTGATTAAATTTCGTTTGCAAACGATAGGGACAAACTATATGAAGTGAGTATATTAGCCGACACATGACTTCTTCCGGGAAGTACCCAGCTTACAAGGGCCACCTGGCTTTTTTTTAGTAGAACATCAAGAGACGATAAAATATCTTTCCTTTTCATATATGTTAAGGGAATCTACGGGTGAGTCTCAGTAAGCGTTTTGAGAAGGACCTGTACATTGGTTTCTTTCTTACGCATGACAAAGTTATCATCTATACTTTTAGAGTACTGGAAGAGTTCGCTGGATACATTTCTAGCCGAAGCATTCACCAAATTGGCCATAAACATGTAAGCTAAAATAAGACTTAATTGACAGGCGATTGCTCTGCCTCCACTTCACGTACACTTCGCTGTTAACCTGAAACTGCGTGTTCATCGTACAACGACGAAGCAGTTTTCGTATCGTTTGAGTTGATATACCTACTTTCATGTTATTTTCTAGCGGAGGATTACAAATGAAATCAATGGTATCAAATAAGTGGAAGTTAGTTATCAGGGAAGTGGCACCCATAGAAATCATCATTTCATCACTGAACTTACATCCTGTCTGCCAGCCATCTTTCAGTGATGGTTTTTTCTCCTTACTTTTTTCAAAGAGAATGATGTTATGGATAAATAAAAAAAATTGCAATAAAACAAATAACAAATATGAAATGTTTTCAAGTGAGTTCCACTCAGCTGTGGGGTAAGCGATAACATATATCTGGGGTTTATACTTTCAGTGACGAATTTCTTCATCAATCATGCTTCACATAGTTATGACTGTATATATTCACATGACACTGTAGAGCTAATGGATTTCTTATTTGCTATTTCAAAGCTTGCTTGTCAAACTCAGTTAACAGAGATCTATGGATTTCGATGTAATCCTGTTTTACTGTTTAGGAGATAACAAAATTATTGCCTCCCCACTTAAATAGAGCTTATTTTTCCACCACACATTAATTATGTATGTACCAGTCAGTAATTACTCATCATTATGATTCACACCGTATATGTATACTTAGAAACTTATGTTTGTAGAATAACTCTTGAATATTCCCCTAATTTCACTTTACATACTGTTGTTGTTTTTTAATCTGCTTTATTTATCATGAATCAGTATTTTTTATCGATTTCAGTCCGATATACTCGAGCATACAACGCACATAAATTATTCCCTGCTTCCTTTTTTGACGTATTAGTATCATAAAATGATTTATATTGAAATGTTTTCTGTCTTCAATTCATTCACCCACTCCTAATAAACAGAAATATTTTTGGCTGCCAAGTAGATTTATACTGAAGTTAGCTTAATTATCATTCCCTATTCACCTATCCTTTTAATTTTCAGAGGAATCCGCACCTGACTCTAATACCATTTCTGGCTTTTGTCTGTAAGCATTATATATCCGTTACTTCAAAGAAGCTTGTGTTCTTTCAGATATTTGAGTCATTTTGATAAAAGGAATGAAACGCAAGCAGTCAGTGTAGCAGTCAAGCTAAGGAATACGGCATTGATATAAGGTATGGTGAACTGTTTATGTTGATTACCTATTTGCCCTTGATTATCATATATTTGTCATGGCAGTTTATAGATATAGGTAGATATACTGCTTATCATCCATTAACTGATTCGTGTCTGTCTATCAATTCTACGGGATTCTCACGTCACCTGAAAAACGTATTGTTAGAGTCACTGGTTTCAGAGCTGAATGCAATAGTCTTAAACATTAAAGATTTGCACGTTTATCATGATCAGAAGTTCAAATAAAGACGACATGATTTACAGACGATATACATTTTTCTGAAGCTAAAGAACTCATTTTTCAAATATTCTACAACATACTTACCACCTCAAATACCATTTTTGTAGCTTTCGATGGAACAACTTGCAGGGCAAACAAAATAATTAGTGCAGATTCATACTGTTCACTGAAAGTTGACTCTAGTAAAATGAAAAATCTAATTAACATGTATTAAGTCCTTGAGGACTGAATTCACAAATCTTTCGCTAGATTTCTGAATGGCAAAACAAATTTTCGTGAGTATTGTGTGCAACAAAATCATTTATGTTCATTAATTTAAAAGTTATTGCATTTTACACAATCATTACAGGCGTTCAGAAATACAAACATTTAAATAATGATGTTTGACAAAGAAATGTGGAAAGTTATTCTCAGTCTCGGATGGTGGTGACAGTCAACTTTCTAATAATATTTCAGCCACTAAACACATAGTTGCTCTTTAATCAATTATCAATGCCCGTTTCTGTCATATATTATATGAGTGTCACAAAATCGATGATAGCAGAGTACACACACAGATCAATTTCGGTTCCATTTCTCTTTTATTCTGTATAAATATGGTGGATCAGAATAAAACCTTGAAAAACAAAGATGGTGGTAGTAGGCAGGTAAATAAGATATTGAAATTTAGACGGGAAAACACATTCATAGAATCATAAATTTATCTAAAATAATCTTAGTGAAGTCAAAAGATTAAAACAAGTTTATTCTACACTATCTTATAAGGATTGTGCCAGATTCGGCAAGTAATTTGTTTCAAAACATCTACATTTTGTATACTGATTAACTTCTGAAATATATTTACTTCATTTCTCATGGTTGGAAGTCGAGCATACATGTATTTTACTTTTAGTAGCATCTAACAGTATAAGCTCCTCTAACCTGAAGACTGTCTCAGATAGCTTTGGCTTGTAAGAGTACTACTGAAGTGGTGTACGGTATTTCAAGGATCATTTCGGGATTCCACTCTCTGAATTACCAGTACGGTAATATACCGATTAAAAAAATATTATTATTGCTCCCTTGGGTTCCTAGTGAAACATAGGGCTTCAACTGCACGTCTCCACTTGCTTCTCTCTTCTACTGTACTTTTCACCTGCATCCATCTTAGTCCATACTGTTTCAACTCCTCTTCACACGATCTCCTCCATGTCACCCTTGCACTGACGTCCCACTCGCCGCTTCTCTTTAGGCCTGGTTACACTCGAGCAATGGCCTGACGCGCGACGTCACCCAGCGACGGCCTCCTCAGCGAGTGCTCGATCCATCTCCACTTTCTCCTGCATATTTGTTGGGCAATTGGTTCTTGTTTTGTTTGTTCCCATAGTCTCTTGTTGGTGATTCTTTCCGGCTCGACCATCTGATCTCCAGTATAGAGCGAAGATAGCTAGCTGTTGATAAATGTCTGCAACGGGCTGTTGTAAATATTCTTTGTGACTCGCCCGCCAAGTTTCTGATCCGTATAGAAGAACTGACTAACTCGACGTTGTTTGTATTGAAAATCCGACCGACAGAATTTTGTTGTTGATTCTGGCTGAGTGACGAAGATTTCCAGATTGGTTGTTTCAGGTTGATGAGTGAATGTGTTTCTCGCCTTCCCGATTCTCGCTCGATTTGACATCCTCGTCCGTTCCGACTGCCTGTAGTTGAGACAATGCTCCCTAGATAGGTGAGTGAATGAAGTAACCTCATTCGAATCCCTCCCGTTGATGGTGATTGGCGCTGGATGTTGTTGCTGTTGTTGTTGGTTGGTTATTTTCATAACTTCCGTCTTGTCTATGTTCGCCTGGAGTCCTGACTTCGCCGGCTGCTCCTTCGACCAGTTTGTCGGTTTTCGCTTGTAAGTCTTCGATTTTTGTGTGACATAACACATAAGTCATCCGCGAAATCCAGGTCTTCTAGGTTCTTCATGTCGGTCCAGGATATTCCTGTCTTCTCGTTTCCCACTGTCTGACGCATAATCCAGTCCACCACAATTAGGAATATCATTGGTGATATTAAGCACCCTTGTCTGACTCCTGTGTTTACTCCAAACGCCTTGCTGAGTTTTCCGTTGTGGATCACTTGACATTTGCCGTTGTCGTACAGCTGTCGAATAAGGTTGATGAATATTTGGGGTACGCCATAGTACTCGAGTAATTTCCAAATTACTTCACGGTCAACGCTGTCGAAGGCCTTCTCAAAGTCTATAAAGTTGAGGTAGAGGTTTGATCGCCATTTCATGCTTTGTTCTGTGATGATGATGCGTAGAGTTGCAATTTGGTCAGACCATGATTTGCCTTTCCTGAATCCAGCTTGTTCTGGTCGGAGTTCTGTTTCCAGTGCGTCCTTTAATCTCTCCAGGATGATGCGACTCAGGATTTTACTTGGCGTCGATAGGAGCATGATTCCTCGCCAGTTCTTGCAGAGTAAGATGTAAGTCGCCCTTCTTTGGTAGTTTCACGAGGTAACCTTTCCTCCAGTCAGTAGGCACCTTTCACTCCTTCCAGACCTTTTGCAATAATGGAGTCAGCATATTTGCTGTGGTCTCTGGGTCCGCTTTCAGTGCTTCAGGGGGTATTCCATCTGGTCCAGTTGCTTTTTCAGCTTTCAGAAGCTTGATTGCATTCAAGACTTCTGCTTTCGTTGGAGAATTGGCGTCGACTTGCAGTTGTGTGTGCGATGTTGTTGGTATTTCTGGACGGGTTGCAGGTGGTGGTCTGTTTAAGAGTCCTTTGAAGTGCTCCGCCCATTGTTTAATCTGTTTTTCTTCCTTGGTAATGGGCTTCCCTTGGCTCTCTTTTATAGGTTTCGCTTGTGTTGGTCTCTTCCCGGATAGAGATTTGGTTATCTGATGTAGTGTCCTCAGGTCCTTTTTGCCAGCTGCCTTCTCAGCTTCAGTGGCCAGGTTGTCGTAGAATCGTCTTTTGTCCTTCCTAGCACTCTTCTTCCTTTCTTTGTCCAGTGATGTGTAAGTTGAGCTCAGCGTCTCCTTCTCTTGTCCGTCTTTGCATTGAATCATTTTCTCTTTCACCATTCTCCTCTCTACTATTAGTTTACGAGTGTCCATCGAGAGCCATTCCTCGTCTTGTCTCTTCTTTCTTCCTAGAACCGTTGAACACGTTTCGTTGAGAATCGCCTTCAGAGACTTCCAATGTTCTTCCACGCATGATTCTTCAGTGATGTCACGTAGTGTTTCCTGCTTTGCTGTGACAGTTGCAGTGAAGTGTCCTTTGTGGTTGTGTCCTTCAGTTTCTGAGTGTTGAACTTGCATTGTGGCCTATCCCCAGCTATCCTTGAGGCTTTTAGTTTCACCTTGAAAGTCTCTTGTACTATATAGTGGTTTGAACCCACATCTGCTCCTCTCCTTGACCTTGTGTCCAGTAGGCTCCGTCTCCACTTTCTTGAAATTGAGATGAAGTCTGTTTGGTTTTTAAATAATAATAATAAATAATAATTTAATTTAAACAATACAATTTACAAAATAAATTGCAATGACTGTCGACTACATAGGTCAAACTAGTAGATCTGGAGTAGTGAGATAATCAGAACATAAGAATTTAGTTAAAGTTAGAATGACTGCTCCCAAGAAAATAAGAAATCTAGAAAATCACTCGGCTACAGCACTGCATGCATTAACGCAGAGTCACACAATAAGGTGGGAGAGAGTCAAGGTTCTGCAAAGTATTATAGGTAGGTGGAGAGAGCGATTGATTATTGAATCCTGGTTCATCAAGCCTATAGCCAAAATTTGCAGCAGAAATTACCCAACGCAAATACCAGAGATATGGAAGATATTATTACCAGTCAAATTAGATGGTAATAATATATAATGTTAACATGTGTTCAATCCACATTATAACTTTCTAACAAGTTACTTATTCTGATTATAAAACATCTTATTTCCCATCTTGCTGTATTTTATTGATAACACTACCATTATTTCCGAATGTTATTAGATGATTGGAGGCAATCGGCAGGAAGCCTTAGACCTAGATTTCGTGCTAGTTGGCATTCGTCAGTAAGGCTTATCTGCACCCTTGAAGGAACTCATGTCCCTTCTGAGATTCGAACCCGCGTCACCCAGTGCTGCAGTCTGAGACGTTACCACTGAGCTATTAGGGCTCGCGATTGACCTCCTGTAGGACTGTAGTAGATATTTTGATTTGACACTATTAATTGTGTGATGTGTCTAGTCCTCTGGTCGATGCAGACTGAATTCTATCAGTCAGGTTGTAATATGGCCACCGTTGTCCGTAGCTCACCATCACGGTGCACGTTGATTTGATGATATTAGATGGTTGGAGGCAATCCGAATGTACTTTATCTTATATTGATTTTATTCAAATGTTTAACCATTTTTTCCTCATGCATGTAGACGAAGCTAGAAAGTTATGTGAGTATCTTGATATGATCATGAGCAATAATTAGTGCTCGAAACGTGGTCATCAGTTATTATTACTGTATAATACTGTGTGATTTATCAAAAAATTTTATCCAAAATGGACTTATACTCTACCACAATACACAAGTCTTATACTTATTTGCTAAACTGATAGACTCAGTTGGTAATCTGGTCATCATTTCACTGCAGTCATCAAGAGCAATGTTCAGCTTCATTTTGAATGATTGGAATGTGAATCCCCTCTCATCAGCATACTGACTGTCTACCCAGGTCATCTGCCAATTCTAAACATACTCAATTAGAAAAGGGTAAGTAGGCTGTTAACTGATTGTCCGTATACTTTGGGCAACCTTTCATTGGGAGACTACTTACTGAAATTGTCCTTGGAATTCATGCCATTTATCATTCAAATATTATACACTTATTGGTTGGTAGTGATTAGTAGTGGAATCCCAAATGCACATTTCATCCTATGTGGAACTCGCCAGCTGGATGTACTTGCATTTCCAGTAATTGATGATAGTGTGTTCACTGAGAATCAGGCTACGCGCACATCAGTACAAACTCTAAGATGGTATTCAACAGGCAGCGAGGGCGAAAAGAGCCACGACTTGAGCAATGGGTATAAGTTGTTATTTATTTTTAGGTTAATTTCGCATTTATACACGTTCTCTTACCTCATAGCATTCACTTTATCATCATGAAGAGATATTTTCGACATTATTAATACTACTTTTTGTGATAATTTATAGATTTCATAAACATGTACCAGAATTCTGTTCTGCTGATTTTCGCATTCTGTGGTAGCTACCACTTGCCTTAAATTTGAAGCAACTACATTAGTCGCAAAATCATCACTGACACATAACTCTTTTTACAGAATTTACCAGCCTACTCAACCGCCCACTATATTGAATAATGTATGCTGAACATGTAAACTGATGCTTCTTAAAAGCTGCATTAATAATTTTATTTTGTTGTTAATTTTGAAATTACTGGTAGTTAACAATTATTATCGTAAAATTATATCAAGACATAATAATGGGCTTTATCAGTAGTGGAAATAGTTGAATTTTATTCTCATAATCTCAGAGAGACATGATTTCACTAAATAAATTACCAGTCACTAGTTAGGATTTCTATCCAAATCTGAATATATTCATTAGGGTGTGGTTGGTTTCTTTATCTTAGCCAGCCAATCATAATTTAGTAAAATATTTTTGGGGGTAAAATCAAAATTTTATTTCTGGGAGAGCGTGTATTTTTGTCACCCTTATAACTAATTACAATACACTAAATACTAAGTGGAATAACTAAAATTAGGGAATTATTTTATGACCAAATCAAAAGAAGGATCATATTATCGAAGTTTTTGAAATATGTTTATTGAGGCTGCAAAAATTCACCTAATTTCCCAGAATAATTTATTATCTGAGTAACAACATATGACATTAACCTGTAAAAATCCCCAAAAACATGAAACTGAGTAGAATACTGAATAATTTCATATATGAAATGATTGCATGACTAAATAAATCTGAAGCAAAAATTGAACACGTTACAAATTTTAATTCCCTGAAGATATCTGTGCAGTGTAGTGTTTATCGGTGATTTGGATTTAACAATATTGGTAAGTTTAAAGATCAAAATTGATAGTTTCCCACGTCTTTGTGAACCTTACCTTTATAAAATGTATTGTGTATATTCTTGGTTATCTAAAGTATGCATCTTTTGTTGGTCTATATGGGAATACAAACTGAAATTAACTAAAGTTGCATGTCACCTAACATTATTACTTTGAATGAATTAGTGGTATTGAAAGAGTTGAATGTTGGGATTTATTTTTCAGAAATTAGCGAACAACGATTTAGTCGATTTGATAAAACCAGTTACTGTTTGACTGTTTAGTGATGGTTTGTGGGGATTTAATTGATCTTAAATCAGATCATGAACTGACATCAATTAGAGAGTTATGAAATACCAGAGAATACTGGACTGCTGTTTCGCCCTAGTCTGGGACTCGTCACAGTACTGACCCATGACCGTACCGAGGATCAAAATCAGGACCTTCAGGTTATGCGGAGAGTCTAAATTGTACGCACTATTCCTCAGATATGTTCCTAGCCTTATGAAAAACAGAAATGTCCTTCACTGAAAAAGTTATCACTCAGTAGGTAGAAATCAATTTACCTTCATAACGAATACATCGAATGAATTTTGTTTTAGTTATCTTCTTGTTATTCATTATAAACTTGAGATGGTTATTTTTACTTAAAGTTTTTATTGTTTAAGTATAGTAGTAACTAAAATATTTAGTGCTAGTGTGTTTATCCAAATGGTCTGTGTGAGGAAACGTTCAGATTTGAATACTGCAACAAGGAGAACTTTTGCAGGAGTAAGTAAATTGATTTTATGTCAGGGACTCTTTATCAGCCCATACAACCTGAATAACAAACTATATAAGCGGTGAGTATGAAATAGTTTTAGTATACTTCATGCTTTTTTAAGAGTAGAATAACACCAAAAAATGGAACGTGACAGTAGAATAATCAGTTACGACCGAAATAAAGACAGTCTATACTGTAAAGAGAAGAATATTCTGGAATTTAAGGCTATTTCGAGCATAAGTGGAGACGGGTAGATAAACATATAAAACATTACTCAACGAAAATAAAAAATAAAGATAACACAGGGATTAATATTTGTAAGAAAACAGATGAATGCAATTAGCAGGTTACATCGTAAAAGTGAAATGAAATTTCTATAAGTTGAGGTGAAATGGTCAGCTCTTATCATGGTAATAATAAGTTAGTAACAGTTTGTTTTTGCATACCCTCCAGATGGCGACAGCTTCAGCAGTCTGAAGTAGTCGTGAAGTACTTGCTGTTTTCATTATCTTGAAAAATTTTATTGCATTTATCTAGTGTTCTGTGTGAGTCAGTTGTCCATTTATGGAGCTTTTAAATGACGCTTAACCTCTAAGAATAAGACTCTTGAATACATGTTCAACAACTCTCTAAGTAATTGAAGCCACATATACATGTGACCCTATAAACACAGTTGGAGTTTACAAGAGGCAAAATTGGTATAGTTTAGAATGTGTAATTAAACAGATTGTTTATTACTGAAATACTAGATTCGCGACTTGAATGCACTGTGTATATTGCATCTTTTATTCTCACAGCAATCCTTTTCCCAACCTCATCTTCTCTAGATACTAATTAAAGGAACATGAGTGTCTTCTTGACAGTATTGTGCTCTGCCTACTCCATGTCGCATTCAGTGTACTTCTCTGCAAACTGTTTTGGATATCCACTTTTCCTTAGGCCTTCACTAATGAGAGTGATTTCAGTTTCTAATGTATCTATGTAGAGAAGGTTTTCTGTCGTCCGGTATAGTGTTCTTACTAAACCCCTACTGTAGTTTACGGGACAGAAGCTGTTGAAGTTTAGGCACTGACCACCCCAGGTTGTTTTGTGGTGAGTACTTCTTTCTGTTTCTCCAGTTCTGTCTTCGTTAATTGCATTACTCTGACTTCCCGTATGGCTTATACCATGCCTTCATTTTCGGCTTGCTGTTCTACGCTTATAGAATGAACTTGTTATTCATTTAAATTATTTATAAATTACTACACATCCACTAGTTGTACAGTATATTAGATTGATTGCAGCTGATTAAAAGCTTATGAAATACACTGAATTCTTCTTATCCTGTAAAAGTTGTTCTTGTTGTTTTATTCAAATCTGTCAAGGCAACTGACTCTATGTACGTTCAGATAGATCTAAGCTAAATAAAATATCATTCAAACTTCAGCAAATATGCCACATTAATCGAGGAAACATGACACTCAGTTGGTGAAATCAAATATATGCATGAACTATGAAATGCTGCAACGGTCCGTTCAAAATACCTCAAGTATGATGACCTGTTGAAGTCCCATTTTTCGTACAAGCTATGAGCAAACTGACTGCTTTAGTTAATGTCAGACTTATTCAGAAACTCAGAGACAGGACTGTATTTTGTTTCTTTTGTAATTTTCAGTGCTGCTTTTGATACGAAAATGAGATAAGTGTTGAAAATATGTCAGTGTGTGGTGAATTTTATAAAAGTAATTAACTTAAGACTAGTGATAATGAGATACAGTAACAATCATGGAAATTTAGTATATATTCGTTCATCGCCTATGGAGTGCCACAGAACACATTCAATGATCAATACATGACTTTCTTTCTTTTAATTTACGTTACTGTTGTCCAAGCATTATACGATAGATCCTATACAAATTGTACGTACAATACTTTTATACTCTATGCTCTCTCCTTATTAATCCCTTGTTGCTTTGAATGAAACTCATACCGGGTGTTTCTTTACTGCTACATATTATTTTGTACACTTTTTGACAGTAAAAGGTGAGCAATGAATAATTTTTCTCCATATTTTTAACCCCTCTGGCTAAATTAAATTAAAATTCATACTAATAGAAGTAAAAATAAATTTGCATCACAAACAATTGCTACCATTTCCGATTGTAAGCTTATTCATATTATTTCTAAAGCGAAAATAAAACAAATATTGTGTTTTACATAAATAATTACTAGAGTTGTAAAGCCAAAGCAATTAATTTACAAAAGTTGAAAATAATTGAGAAGGTATTCTACAGGTAAAGAACTGGGCGATAACAATTTAACTAGGGTAGGACACAAGCTGGTTTCTCTTACAACCTAAAAATTATCCTCTGTGAAATCGCTAAGTTATCCTGTAATCGTTAAAAACTTTTTATAGGACTTCTGAACACTTTTGGTAATTTTCTGTAACAATAACGCTTGCAAATTAATTGAGACGTCAAATAAAAGCATTCCGTTAGTAAATTCATCCAAGGTCTATTAGAGTGCGCCAATGACACAGCGGTAGAATGCTCACCGACGACACATGCGGTCCGGAGTTTTATCCTCGGCCGACACACTCCTTTACCTTGCTCGGCCAGTAATAAGACTGGTAAAGAGAGAAGGTTGGGCATGAGGCCTATTAGACCTTTTAATGAAATAAAATTTTCTGAGGCAATATTATATCTTTTTGCAATTTTCGTTCACCTTTAAAAGCAATGTCTCAATAAAATATTATTACTAGTTAGTGAAATTACTGAATCATAAGAAACATAAAATTACTGGGAATAAACTGGAATTTGATCTTATGCTAAGCAAAAATGACCAAATCTTCCTTTCATCCGGTTTGTAAGTTAGTCTGTTTCTCAAATAACCGCGATAAAACTTCACGACTAAATTTACGTAGAAAATAGTGCCTTGTTATTTTAGTCGTTCTAAATGTTTTCCATTTTATACTCCTTTTTGAAATGAATTTGAATGCTAATCTTCAACGTTTTCTAATTTTGAATCGTACAAAAAATACCGTCCTTAAACATCTTCGTTTGGACTGAATGGACTTAAATAAAAAATCCAGTTTGTAAGAGTAGAATTCGGGAGCCCTGTTAGAATATAATTCCATATTTATATAAGTTAAACTGGTATAGCTCACACTGACACAGGATGACATTACAAGCATAACTCATTGCTAGTAATCATATCAGTGTATTCGCACAACTTGATAACTTGCCGTATATGACCTTACTCTACGCTATTTCTCTCCGTAGTTTCCGATGTATCCATGACGTGTGCAGTGTCATTTTGACTGCATTCGTTTGATTTTGACTCGATGACGACCACATGCATGAATCAGTCAGTGCATTCAATACATTTTCGCTGTTTCTATCTTTACTTACTTCTCTTTAAAGTTTCCTGTCATGGAAGTGCCTAATTATGTCAGCCTAGTGACTGACTTCAAGGTTTCCCTTTCATTTCGTAGATTCTTATGATACTGTTTAAGAATAGTCCTAGGAATTTCTTCTAGACAAAACATTTTGATATCAACACATTCTTGTGGTTCTTGATCATCTGCTTATCGCAGAATTTGTTTCATAAGCAGATGCTCCCTCGAAATGCCCTTTCTGTTTCGAAATTGTTAAGGTATTGCCATTCTCTGACTCATATTAGATATATACATAGAGTAAAACTGTCTGGGCACCGGGAACAGTACTGTTCTACTGATCTTCTTACTAAAGTCCATTAGTTGTTTTGTGGAATTAGGTTTATCTTCAAGATCGTCCTTTAAATGCAAGTCTTCTACCCATAATAAAGAGTAATTTCTCTATGAATGATGGTTTGAGTGTTTAAAACAATGATTTGGGCTGCGACTTCCTTTGTACAAAATATTTTGAATTATTTCACAATTTGTATCTAAATTTACACATATGTTCTTATGCATTCAATATGCGTTGAAAGTCTTCTAGGATCCCTGTTTCGCATCACTTCACAGTAAAAAGGTTTTTTTCAGTTAAAAACCGTGACCTGCCTCCACCGATGCATGCTATTGCCTTATGAAGTTTCATTACTTTTTAGGACTTGTCACAGATTTAAATAATACAGTACTTATTGTAATCTTTGCATTATTAATTATTCTACTACTTGGTCTGAAGACTTTCTACAGGTTTATTGATTTATTAAATTTTGAAATATATGTAGTGTAAGGAGTGGGTTATTTCTGCTTGAATGTTTATTGAAACCTGTCTTTATTTATATGCAGGTAGGCTAGTGGTCCTTTAAACACAGTAGAGAGTAATATGTTCTTGTTTACAGAAATTTTAGATAATAATATATTCATCCGGGCAACAAACGCAACATAGTAGTATGTTTTCACTAATGTTACCCTAATTTATATATACGTACATATAAATAGAAAAAAATGTTTACAATAATAACAGAAATTATGCTAATGAGATGGTTGGCATGATACTGGAAAGTCAAATGCGTAGTTGTTGATAATAATCTTAACTTTGTTTTTGACCAGTATAAACGATAATAAGGTATATGAATTGTTTCTGTATACGTACTGTTTGTGCTTGTATTTCTGTCAGGGCAGAGAAGTGGAGAAGAATGTATTGTCAGTGAAAAAATGATTATGATCATCCGTTTATTGAGCTTTTTGATAATTTTATGGTATAAATCGTTTCATTATATAGTTCATATGAAAAATTATTTTCGGTATTCAAATTTTTCTACGCAGATTTATATAAAAGGCGGCTTCAGATCTTTGCTGAAACAGTTTACATGCACTCGTATTTGCTTCAATAGATGTAATGATATCTCTTTTAATGAATAATCCACAGTTCGGTGAAAATGGTTATCACAATTATTGGATGAAATCATGATATTCCAACTTAATGAAATGGAGATAATTCCAGTTTGTGATACTAATATACGACTATTTTTCGAAAAAATAACATTGACAGTGATGCCAACTTCTAAAATTTAAGTGTGACTAGTGCCGCTAAAGTTGCTAGTGCATTTTAATATAATAAATAGTAATTTTTCCTTCACGTTCCCAGTGGAACCTAGTGCTTCAAGCCAATGGCTTGAAGTTCCTGTAGCAGTGTTTATTTTTACAGGATGGGGTTGCTAGCCTCATGCCCTACCTTTCCTCTTTACCAGAATTATTTCTGGCTTAGCGAGGTAGAGGAGTTCGTCGGTGGTCGGGGATCGAACCCCGGACCATGTACATGGTCGGCGAGCGTGCTAACCGCTGCGCCACTGACGCACCATTTTAATATAAGATATTAATTATTACCACCTCATAGCATTGCCACTACTGGCGTCTATAGCTGAAGAAATATTTTTCTTCATCTGGACTGGTTTTTACCAAAATTTCTCCTTAAATAATTCCGTATCAGAAGTCTCTAATATGGAGAATAGAAATGTATAAACGACCTGAATTATAACCACTGGGTTAGCTGTTTACCTGCTAGTTTGTTATAGTTGTACTATTAATGGAATTTCGCTCAGATAATTTTTGTTTCATGGAGCCCTACTCTAGTCTTGTTCTTATTTACGGGTATGATGGAGAAAATCTTAGTTTTCTGTATGCAGCAATTTCAGTATAAACATTTCCTGTGTCTGAGCGTCTTGTATCTATAGGCTGTACACAAAAGCTGTGTAGTGAATAGAAGGACATTTTACAAACGTTTCATAAATTCTTAGTAATAATAAAGAGATTAGCTTAAAACAGTATTAGTTTTCATAGTCTATCAGTTTTATACACCACACAATAAAACAGGACATTTACATTGACTTTTTTTGAGACACTGTGCCTACATGCTTAGCAAGAACAAATAAAAAAAAAGTTGAAATTAAAGTTTTACGAATTTAGATTAATTTGGATGAAGTAGTCTTTCCTTTAAAGTGAAAGAACAACTGCAGTGAATAAAAAACTAACTAAGTTTGTATAATGCGGTTATGTAGTTCTAACACAGTCACGTAAAATAATGATAAAAGATAACTCGTAATGCACAAGCATAAAATATGTCTACAAACTTGCATATAAGAATTTAAAAAAAAAGAAGAAATATTTTCTTTGAGAATATTTTTATGACAAAACAAATGATAACAGACTGCGAACCGATTAGGGCTAGTAGCAACAAACAGCAAGCACAACTGCTTGTTTAAAATAATAAGCAACCAGTATTTAAAGACGAAATGTTTTGGGCTACATTTCCCGGCTACAAATTCATCTGAAGGTTTTCACTACTCTAGTTAACTGTTGGTGTTATACGGTAAGTTGGTTTCTGGCCTCTCATGAGGTTGGTTACCTGAACTCTTAGATTTTTATCATCCTATTATAGTTCCTATACTTTAAGTAAACTTTTGAATTCTTGCCTCATTTACATTAATATAGAAACTTGCAATTTCAGCCAAGTATAAAACTAGTGGTCATTTAGAAAAATACTTATTCACCATTGGTGTTGTATAATGAAGTAATAACTGCTTTCAAAGATAACTTCAGCGTCTTTGATCTTTCGGAAATAAACATTCTAGAAATATTAACAAATTATTTCACGTTGTTTGCTAAGTGAAGATTATACGTACCTCATGGAATCTTATGTTTTCTGGAATACTTAAAACCTATGATGACATTGGCCTGTAAACATAAGAATTCCGTTTTATTTATATAAGTAGAAGACTTTTTTCAGTCAATTGGTGTCTCAAGTAGTGTGATAATTGTTTGTCGAGAGAAGAATGACCAAGAAGCAATCTAAGTAGCCAAAGTAGTAGTCAAGATAATGTTGTCTAAATTTAGATCATTAGAAAAACTTTAACTAAAGCGAAATGTATCAAATATACCTAGGATATAGGTAGGTCCGTTTTTGAGTAAATTTGTTTGTATCAATTTAATAAATGCTTAAGTGAATAAATTTATGTCAAGTAAAGTCCAGCTTCATCTGAGATTTTCTTTATATTTCTCATTAGATAGATTTACTTCCAATCAAATAATAATAAATTCAAAGTGTATAATTTTTCCAAAAAAGAATAATAATAAACTGCACCAAATTGATTGGATTTCTGAATTTCTTTATTACTAATACTTTCTCAGGTTGAATATTACCATTTTATAAGGAGTGAAGACATTTGACACCACTATACTCTATGCCCACTTACACTTCTATAGCCGAAAAAGAAGGGTTTGTTGATGATGTGTGTAGTAATTATTGTAACAGAAAATCTGTTAAGAAAGTGCCTCCTGAACAATCTTGTCACAGTATTTATACTTATTTGGACGTTCCAACTAACTCTGAAATTATTATTCGTTTTTCTCCTTGACTGTACATCATCGGTCTGACATTTGCATATCATATGTTGATTTGATCTTTATTATTTGTGTTTGTCGTTGTTTAATCTCTCAATTTAATGTTTCTCTTTGTGTCTGTGTGTACAATGCAATGTGCTGTCTGATGTGATTCTGAGGATCATTTCTGACCCTAAACTGTCCACAGGAAGCATTAATGTTTGATTCTTGTGTAGAAAAATTTTGATCGCACCTTTTGTGAATATCCCACTTGGTTCTGAGTTCTCGTTTTGTACTTAGACCGGACTGTATAGCTGTCTAACGGCGCTGTTGAGATAATTTCTGATGTTACTGTCGCTTAACAGAACCGCAAAATTATTCCAGAATAATTGTCTTCTCCTATCTTGGGGACGTTTGGTGACTGTGTGTGTATCAAAGAAGCTTTGCCAGCTATACAGTAGAACGCAGAGATCGGTTTCCTGAATTCAGATCATAAAAAGTCAGTTTTGTGTTTATAGTGTGCTATTGATTCAATGCTGGAAAGCTCACTGACCACAGAAGGGGTTCAGGTTTGATTCCTCTGGTGTTATATCATTATTTTAGCGATGCCACTGCTGAAAAAACCTTGGCCTGCTACAATCGATCAATAGTGTTTACACATACAGTTTACGGCCTCTGAATGAATATTTTTTTATTTGCCGTAGCTAACATTTCCAAGAGGTATGGTAGTAAACTCCATTCATGAATTCACTAGTGTCATCTACTTAAACAAAACGTGTTGAAGAGTATGGATCTTTTGATGTGAACTGTTTTTCTACCTACATAACACCCATAGCATTCATTATTTTTACAATATAAAAGGCATTAGGTGACTAGTCTGACGAGAGGTGGTTCGAAAGCTGAAAATCATACGGTTAAATTTTGATATAAAATCCAAATTTATTCAATATTATTTTAAATGTTATGTAGTTTGATTGATTTGTGTAGTAAAATATATGAATGTGAACTTTAATTTATCTGACAGAATAAATTATGTTAAACCACAACTTTATTCAGTGTGAAGTAAAACAGTAAAACACATCAACTTCCGCTTTTAATTCAAAAGGGAAAACTCATTCATACACTTGATTGTTGTTATTAAGTTAAGTCATCAAATAGGTTTATTTAAATTACGAATGACATTTTAATATAAATGCTAAATGTATGTTGTGTTCAGACCTAATCGATCATTGAGTGAATGGTCTAAGATCTCACAAGTATAAGTAGAAAAACCCAGATACAAATAAATACATACATATGCATATAAGTAAAAGACTAGTAATGGTCCATAAATGCGTAAGCAGTGCAAATAAATATTTAATATACTCGCATTCAGGAAATAACACAATGTTCTGCCAACAATTTTGAAATCAGTAACATTTCATTCTTTCTGTATATTAAGAAAACACTCAGGTAACTTTTATCGCCTTTTAAGTGTCTTTGATTCTGGTTTCTGAACAATACTGAAACATGTTCACCTGAAAGGCATATGAATGAAAGTCTAATGATCACTAATTAAGGAACTGTTCAATATTAGATAATATGAATGTAGAGGAAATCAGGCCGCGAAATTTTCTTTAAGATAGTTGGAGAGGATTAATTAAAAAGATTTAATAGTATCATTTCAGACCTTGATCAACATCGATATGTGCATTTAGACTGAGATATAGTATACTGTGAGAAGCGAACCCCTCCCTCAGCTAGCACTTCTTATGACTCTTAACGTTTACATACTTTTGGGTTGTGGATAACCAATAAAAATTTACAAATTTGTTTCACTTTATGCATTTTGTGAAGCTGATTGGAATCATGCGATAGTATATAATAAAATGATCTATAATTTCATCACATACCTGAAGCATTTTACTTATTTAGACGCTGCAGGATTTCATCATGAGCTGACATCAGTCAGTGAACTATTGGAAAACCTGAGAGTACTAAACAACCGCCTCTTTCTGGTTTGGAACTATTCAGCGATACGCATCTGCTAGGCTTCAAACCCAGGACGTTCTGGTTACATGGTGAACTCCTAGACCATTAGGCAAATAAGACATGATCCAGCTGCCAGTGAATTTCAACTACTGCCAATTCACGACACAGCACGACCACTGACCACTGTCTTCGGCAAGTATTTGTCCTCACACCTGACCTGCTGTACCCTACTGGTCACGAATTTCCACCAGAAACCAGGTAACTAGCTACCTGTATGCTAGTTGTTAGTGAGCATTTCATTGATTTTCAAGTATTGATATGTAGAGACGTCTTAATTTTGCAAACCCATCGAAGTTAAAAGCATTAGTATAGTGTACCTATGAAAATAGTTTTTACAAAACATACAGAAACAATTGATATGGTAGCGGCTGTAACAGCTATTCGAATCAAGCAAATTTCAGTTGATTTCTACTTCTTCAATAGAGTTTCACTTTTAATATTATGTTTACAAAGAAAAAAGAACGATTTGTATTCAAAAGTATAAAAGTGGGGTACTGTTATGAATCGGTTAGAACCAGTCCTAGTCACTTTATGTTAGCTTATGTTATCTCATTCTATAATTGGCTAAAAGTTATGTGTAGGTAAGCAGAGTTAGTACATAAACTTGGCATCGTTAAGATCACCACCCAAATATCTATCAAGATTGTCTTATCCGTTCTAGAATGTACTGAAAAAATGAAATAAATTAGGGGCTAGCGGTTTCCAGCAGATATCCATAGGCTGAAATATGAAATTTTTTAGATAGACCTTAATAGATATTTGTGTGCACATTAGAGCTTTTAAACCAAGGTCTCTTTCTAAAAGTATTTACATACAGGTCCTGTTTCATTCAGGAAATATAATATGCAATATGGAATTAGGTTTTACCACAGTTCCCAAGTTCTACACTTATATTGAGAAATATAAACCACTGTGATGCTAAGGTGTTCCTAAGACAAATCTGATCACACCAAGCTCAAAACTATTTCAAATATTCTAGGACAGATATGTAGTCATTCCAAACACATATATATATATCGGAGTTCTCATGTACAATGTCAAAAGATAGACAACTAAGCATTTTACTGTAGCAAAGTTTACCAGTAGTCAGCAGTGAAACACTGTTACAAGATATTGTTATTCTTTATCTTTTTCGTGATTAATACAAAAGAAATTAACATAAAAATTACAGCGAACAAAATAAATAAAACCGAAAAGTGAAAACAAACAAACAAACAAACAATGATAATCAAAAGCCTAGGAAAAAAAATTAAATAAACAAGTCAACCAAAAAGGTATAAAAATGAAAGAGATTTGAAACAGATAAACAAACCAATAAAGATATATAAAACAAATGAGGCACGAGTGAGTATTGAATTAGAGGTTCTCTTTATATGTTATTTGCTGAGCATCGAATAATAAAGAAAAAAACAACAATCAGAATTATATTCCTTCTAATTATTTCGCGATGAATGTGATGATGATGATAATGTTGATATTGAAACTAGCATTAAAGAGATAATGACAAAGATTGTAATGACTTTGCTTTCGTCTTGTTTTCTTTCTATCTTGTTCTCTTTCTCACATACAGGCACTCTTTCTCTCTCGCCCTCGGTCTATACAACTCACCCACTGTACCCAGTATTCAGTGACAAATATTTCAATCATTTAAATACTATTGGGAGATTAGCTTTGATTTCCGTTCATTTAATTTAGATAACTTGTTTTCACACATAAAAATACATTGGTAATGAAGAAAAGACTATCTATAGGGAAAAACTAATAAGATATGTACTTTTGGTACAATTTCATGAATCTGCGATTGTATAGAAAAGAATTTTCATAAACTTTCTGAATCCATTTTAAGGCTACAGTAGTAAATGATACTGGCATAGAATTTCTAAACTGAATCAGGAAATTATAAATGTTCAAACCAAGCTCACTTTTAACGGCTTGAAAACATTTGGGTATTGCGTATATGATATTCATTATTATAAAAGTTTTTGTATTCCCCAATGAGTGATTAAGGAAACTGTCTGTTGAATAAATACAAAGACTCGTAGTTAGTCCAACTGAGGACTGAGATATCATATTGAATAGAGAAATTCCGGATAGTTTTAATCACAATTCTTTTCATTGATTTATAAATCTTGTTCATATTTTAGTGCGGTTAAGTTTATTTCACTTGGTCACAATAATTAAACTCCATGGAACAGTAAAAGTGATTGATTTTAAACACTTCTAACAACAAGAATATTTCTAACGAAACTTGCGTTTGGAAACAGTGTTTTTAGCATTTTAATTATTTTTTAACAGTTTCAACGCAAACAAGTGAACTGTTCTATATCCGAATCCCAGTTAGTCTTTTAATGCAATAGGCCTCATCTTTGCCAAAAATAAGGTGAGGAGCTAAATCAAAAAGAAAACGAGAGTGTGCTCACCTAAAGATGACAGATATTCAGAACTTTTACTGATAGACAATTCTCACAATGAGCTTATATCTTATTTTATTTTATGTATGCTTTAGGATATAGATGGCTTCCATGTATATGTTCCCATAGTGATGAGTAGTTTGCATAGATCGTTGTTTTTAGTCAGTTCAACAATTCTGTTTTTCCGTTCAAAAATGAATCAATCAATTATTTAGTATGTTAACATAAGATGACATAGTGTAAATGTTTCTATACTGAAACTAATTCAATTTCATCAAGATTATTGACAATAGTCTTAAGGCTGATTCAATAGTAGAATTCATTTTCCATTATCATGGTATTATCAGTGATACAAGACATCAATTAATTGCTTATTCAATTAGACTGATCAAAATTCAGTTCCACTTGTATATATATATATATATGTTTCACAGAAAATATGCTAAATTGGCGTCGTTTTAATTTTGTATCAACTGTGATAGCTCAATAAATCACTGTCACTGTTTATATTTTTTAGCCTGCTATTTATTTGAGTATAAGTATACAGACAGAAGAAGGAAGAAATATATGGAGAAAAAAAATGAAGAAGATACAAGACGACACTTGACGTACTTATTTAATATTCAACAAGTGAAAAGACAGAAAAGAAACTTGATTGTAAGTATGAAGTAGGAGATAAAGAAAAAAGAAAAAGTAAAAGCATACGCATACTATTACACATAACACATTTAGCGTTACTGCACTTAAAAGTATCATTACAATTGTGTCCTACTTAAAGTGAGTACATTCTTAGCAGATAAAATGCGAAAGGAATACAGGGAGAGTAAAATACTTTAATTCAGAATATGACACTTTTGTTTTCTCACTACGGTATCCTGTCTTCACAAAAATATTTAAGTGAATGCTGAAAAATCAATATTTATCAGGGAAAACAAGCAGACTTATGAACACTACTACTCAGTCTATATTAAGGTGAGTAAGAAAAACGAATGAACCATATCTAATAGTTATAAAAAAGTTTTTTTTCAAAGTAGGGGAAGTGATGCAGTTAAATGGATGTTTAATCTGACGGTAATCAGACTTAATTTCCTAAATGCATCAATTTTATGCTTCTAGAGATTAGCCATTATAACTTTCAGCGAGAATGTTTATTTATAGTATTTTATAGGCTTGATGATGAGCCTGTCGACAAGTGATAGTTTTCAAGAATTTATTAGAATTCTAAGACTTTAACCGGAAATATTAGTTTGTAAATTTCAAATGATCTTGGTGAGAAAATTGAATGATTGAATAGCCGTGCTTTTAAACAATGAGGTTGTCTAGGCATTTAATTTAACTTCTATTATTATCCCTACTATGATTTCAAAATTCTCTGCCCAAAAGGTCTATATATTGGAACATTAGATTCACAAAAGGATAGACTATGCTCCGTTACAATGCTTGGATTTTACTGCATATCCTATATATATATATATATATATATATGGCGACTGTGATAAATATCTGCTTGTAACCACTGTTTTTGTTACAATACTCTCTTCTGTCCATACAGCTTTTATTATACCCTTAATTTTGATTTTTTTCCACTAAGCAGTCAAACTGAACAGAATTTTCAAAATGTGGTAATTCGTTTTCTTTTGATATTTTGAAACATGTATCCTTTGTATGAAATAGCTATAAAAATGACTCTACGCCTGAAAACCTATCAGAAATTTGTCTGTCTAAACAGATTTGAGTTAGATTTAGGTCAGTAGTCATTTTAAATTAAGTGTATAGTTTACTGACTTGTTATAACCAGTGATCACTAATCTTTTCTTTCTACTGTGAAGAGTGCTACTGACAAGACTTTGTAAGTAATATATTGTGCATGATATCTTCTTCAAGAATATTAAAAATTGTATAAGTGAACTAAATGGTGAAGAGGAAAAATGAACAAAAGACAAACGAAGTAGAATACAGAGAACATGTGCAAATGAAGATTTCAATGTAAGGTATTTGTATTTTACCGTGTCTATGCATGTATTTGCCAGTGAATAGTTCCTCTATCAAATACAACCATTTCCTGCCATTACAAAGCTTCATATTGTGAATACTCAGAGAGGTACCATACTGGATACATTTCTCCGAGCCTCGAATCTTGAGATCCAGCAAATAGTTAAGTAACTTGAATATCACCTTTAGGTATTTGGCTTACAAATAGTATCCTTTTAGTAGAGAAGGCCTACATAAAACCCAGGTGTTAGAAACCCAAATTGTCTAAATAACACAAAATATATTGGGGCTTGATTTAATGAAGAAATGAGGGAACCATTTACCTCTTCGATTTACTCTGTATTAAATACGAAAGTATTGAATATAACACAATTGTCATTGCCTTCATTGAAATGCATTATGATGTTACTTTCAAATGACTATCAAACTACCAACGACCTTGGCATACCAAGTAGTTAATGACGGTAGAAGAAATAAATCTAAGTAAGAGGGAAATTCTAACTTACACATATTTAAATTATCTTATAAATCATAATAAAGGCATCATTGTTGAAGGTTTGTCTACAGTTCAAATTATCCACTGAATCGTTTAGTCTGTAATCTGTCTCGTGAATAATATATTTCTGCACAGTCATATTCACAATGCACGGAAGGTACTTTCCTTGTAGTTACTTGAAAATAAACCACTCTGAAGATGGAGGTCATGTGAAGAGGAGATGAAAGTGTGTGGGCAGACTTGGAGTGGGATGAAAACGTTGGCAGAAAACCGAACGCAATGGAGACGCGCGGCTGAAGCCCTATGTTCCTCTAGGAATTAAAGGAAGTAGTAATAGTAAAAGGTGGATTTACTTCATAAACACGTCAGTTGATTTCATTTTTAACATATCATTGCAAAAATGGTTTTCAGTTGGACAATTTCTATTGACTTATGTTATAATTTATTCCACACTTCATAAACATGTCCAAATGTACGCATACAAAAGTAAATTATTATTCGTCGCCTATACTCAATCATTTTTAGGGAGTTAAGACTTTTTACTCGTTATATATATATTTATATATACGTCGCCAAAAACAACTTGCTTTTATTTACTTTTGTCTCCAATACTTTTTAATTCTTTCAGTTAATATCGTTTTTTCCTGAACAAAAGAGCCGAGACTATTTTGTTATAAAAAAGGCTTGATATCTGTTCACTGAACCAATAATGCAATTTTCAAATGACTTAGAATTCTGATTTATCCATACACCAAAAAGTATGAAATAGATTCTTATCTTACAGTTATAAACAGATGTCGACTGTTGAATTTCACAACTTGATAAGTTTTTTAAAATACCCTTAGCTTCAACAAGCTTACGACAGGGAGAAAATGATTTCATCTGTGAAGAAATATCCTTAATTCCGAAGCTCTGTTGTTGCATTCATTTTGGATACAGTAGTAGCTGGGTGGGACAAATAAGACAGAAAAAAGAATGCAAAATACGGATCGATTTTAAAAAGCAAACGGTGAATTGAGTGCCGACCGAAAAATGAAGTTCCAGTGGTACTACTAGTAATAATAGTAGTAACAGACAGGATGAAATGAATTGAACTAAAATGGAAACAGGCCTGGTTGCGAAACACTTCTCAGAAAACATTTGTTATGCAAACCTTAGGCCATTTTTTCAAGTCTTGCAGTGCAACAGTATTTAGAAATCGTCAAACAAACAAGGTAACGTCAAGTAAATTGTTTGCAGAAGGACTCGTAACATCGGAAGCAATCATCACAAAATATGGGAAGAAATAGATAAGCACTGAGTTGAGCTTCTGTTGTAGTTTTATCTTCTCATATTCTTAATCCATAGATGGGCTTGAATTAGTGGCGTAGAATGTTTGAATCACTTTTCAGTCTTCCAGTTATGATACTTTCTTTTGATTCATAAATTCATGATTGATACATCCATGGACAATATGATTCGGCTAGGAATAACTTGTTTTTTATTGTTCTATCGACTGATGTTCATAACTTAAGAGTCTTGCTCAAAAGCTTTTCGGTTCTTTGTGTTTTATATCTTCAAGATAATTTCTCGCCTTTAAGAATGAGATTAGATGGATTTCTGAACTACTGAAACATAGTTAGACCTAGTTCTATTTCCATGCGAAAGAGACTGCTGTTATAAAGCTCACATAGTATATGAAATAAATTAGTTTCATCGTGCATGTATATATTCTGATAAGTGTGTGGAATTTAACATCAGACATGAAACTATTTTATATTCAGTCGTTAGCTTATGAAAGATCATTATTACTATATCCTGAGGAAATAAGTCATATTTCAAATTTTCAATATTTTTTGAAAAAAATAAGCTTTTAATTGTTTTATGTTGCCTGAAGATATTTGTGAGATAAGACGATAGCACGAAATATGCCGTAGAAAACATGTTTTTAATAGTGAATTAACAAGTGTAAGCCTGTTGGATTTCAATTAGGGAAGTTTAGAGCTATTGTTTTTATTTTTTGAAAAGAAAGTTTAATTTATGCCACGAAGAAAAAGATATAGATAGTTACCCTTTATAAGCCTAAGAAAATACTGACTAACTGATGTCATCAGTTCATGATGAAAATCCTGTAACCAATCAGATCCCTACAAACCAACACTTGAATCGAACTCATGTGTTGGCTGAGCATCTTTAAAAGTGCAGTCCTATACAAAGCCAACCATGGGTCTGAATAGCCAATTGATAATGTCTGTAACTGCAGCATTAGGTGTTGCAGATGCAAATTGCTGATGGAACATTCTTCGTTTTGAGGTTGCAAGAAACAAAGATCCGGGCTTCCAGCAGGTTTCCTTTAACCATATAACATTAATACTCTACTTACTTTCAGTAATCAAGACTCTTTGAAAGTGACTGGACAAATGAAGAAAAAAAACTGACACCAACCGGTGGTCGAAATTAAAAGAAATCGAATCCGTGACTAATGACTGGCATCAGAATGGAGTAGCCTGGAGTTCTAGTGATAAGCCGTAAACAACGGAGTCCATTCTGTTAGAAATGAGGATGACATTGCCTGGTGAGTACGGTAAAATCACGAATATGCAGATGTTATAATTTGTGGATTACTGAGTCGGGTACCAGTGGTTGGGTGGTCTACGAGTTAGACTTCTAACCGGAAGATCTTAGGTTCGAACTCAAGTAGGTGCATGCTGTCGATAGCCTGCAAAATAGGAAAAAACAACAGCTCTTTACTCCCTGATCTTCAATTGTAGTCTGATTAGTAACAACACAGAGGCAAACTTGAAAAACATTTCTATCTAACCAATATTCTGGGAATTAACCTGCATGTTTTTCAGAAGTAGTTTATAGTTACTGGAATGTATGACTTAATGAATGGAACTAAATATTTAGCTTTTAGTTGCATATATATTAATAAAATATGTGCTCCGGTGAAACCAGTTGCTTTTTTCCTATATAATAACGTAATGGGTTTTATTGTTGACTGTACAAATGACGTATTTCTAATATATCTGTAACTGTTCTACAATACGCTAGAAATGCTCATACTGTCAGTAAAGCCTTTATCTCATTTTCTTTTTCAAAATGTTGCGTGTTTTTAAAAATTTCAAGGATGCATAACAAGTTTTATTTTGAATATTCTTCACATATCTCAGTGATTATTTACAACTAAATTTTTCAAATGCTTAAGAGCTGATGACTTGCACTTTTAAGTATTTATTTATTTACCACCTAACATAATAATAGTAATGATTTACTTTATTCCAAAAGCTGTACTTGTGATACAGAATGGAATTTTCAGCATTAATCACAATATTGCATCTAATTTCCTCAAATTATAAATAAAAATTAATCACACAGAAAATTTTTTACATTTACAATAGGGATAGTATACCTTAGAAGAACATTTATATTCTCTAAAAACCGAAAAAATTCTAGAATGCATTTTACTTTTGTGTATGTTGAGATGGAACTAAAAGCGAGGCAGTATATAAAATACTGAAGATTATTTCACCAGAGGCATGCAAAGACTGTGAAGAAATTGATAAGTTATCTCACTACCAATAATATTCAGTCTTTCATGAAAGACTGTGTTTTCAAGAATGTAAATAGAGGTGTGTTGGCAATGTAAAATCTTCTCAGCAAGATGCTCTTATAAATCCATTTTAGTTTAATATTTTAAGTGAAAGCCTGTTCTTTTTTCAACCTCGGAGGCACTTGATGCGTATATTTATTAGTATAATATGACAAAGTCATTTCTTTCGATAAAAATTAACTACAGTTAGTGTACCAAATACTAAATGCTACCGATTTGTAATTATTGTCACCGCAGCAATGAGAACTTGTATTACAACCTCCAAAGTTAAAAACCTTCACAGTGTTAACCAGTATTTCAAAAGATAATTAGGTGTATTAGGTTAAATTACATTACAAACAAAAATATGGCAAGAACAGCAAACACGCCATAATTATTCCTATACGATTCTTGACTTCTCAGCTGTTCACAGTCACCCCGCTTTTTGAAGTACCCATTGGAGTCATGCATTTTGATGCAGTTTTGTCTAATGCCGTGAGTTACCATGCCTTAACTGTAAGCATCAAATTGTAGCACCACAACTAGGTTTCATAAGTCGGCTGGTAGAATTTCAGACAAGTAATTTGGATTTAAATTATATCGTGACCTAGAGCTTTATTCTAGCTTCAGTAACCACGCACAACAAAGTCTATCAACACAAATTAGATAGTGTGCTCATCTGTTAAACTATACGCAACTTCATATTTGCACTACACATATTTTATTAGTGTGGGTTACGTCAAACAAACTTATATGACACTGGATATAGTTTCACCGCTATGTCACTCAGCATCAACAACAAAATTCGGTAGGATTTTCAATACAAACAACAAGTCAGTCAGTTCTTCTATACGGATCAGAAACTATTGAAATAAACAAAACAAGAACCAATCGATAACCAACAAATATGCAGGAGAAAGTGGAGATGGATTGGACACTCGCTGAGGAGGCCGGTTAGTGACATCGCTTGCGCATCAGGCCATTGCTCGAGTGAAACCAGGCCTAAAGAGAAGCGGCGAGTGAGACGTCAGTGCAAGAGTGACATGGAGGAGATCGTGTGAAGAAGAGTTGAGACAGTATGGACTATCATGGATGCAGGTGAGAAGTACAATAGAAGACAGAAGCAAGTGGAGACGTGCAGTTGAAGCCCTATGTTCCACTAGGAACCCAAGGGAACAATAATACAATAGTAATAATAATATCAAAGTATGCATATATTGTGTAGAAATATTTACTGCTGTATAATTCCGAAGAAGTAAAAACACAACTGTACAGAAAGTCATTTACATTTGTGGAAAGTGCAGTAAATCTCAGAGATGTATGACAAAAATCAGTCTAGAATTTATTATTGTTTCGCTTAACCCTAATAAAACTTCATTTCATAGAAGAATGTTAGAAGAATTCAATATGCCATCACGTGAATTTGTCAACAATATTTCTCAGCAGAAGAAGCACATTTCCCAACAAACCTGGAGGGAAGATATATTACATTACTACAGCTTCTGCAGGTTGATTATGTAGCTGTCATGCGCAAAAGCTTTCACCAGAATCTCAGGGAATATAACTCTGAAAATATCTGAACTTATTAAATATACAGTTTCGTACATTCACAGAGATGAAATTGCCGACACACATTGATGTACTATATCACTAAATGACGAAATGTTTTAACCGGTTTGTTTTACATATTAGTTTTTACAGTCTCTGAGTAAAGATGCTGTATGTCATTAAGTGCAATGTAAGGTGTAATTATCTAGTTCTCACTAACATTCATAAAAGGCGTCCAATTCAAAAAAGAGTTTGATCACCAGTGTGTTCATTAGTTTCCTGAAAATCAGGGGAAAACTTTTATCATAAAATCATTAAAATGGTGCTTCGATACTACGTCTTAAGATTTATTTTGCAGAAGTTCAGAGACTAGTGGCTTATTTCACAAATTTTCTTTTGAGTTTTAAAAAATGGCACTTTTCTTCACAGAAAATATAACATAGCCGCAAGTATTCTGTATTCATTCACACATTAACAAATATGCTTCAGAGTCTAGCGTAATGAAACTTTTTCTTAACCAACAATTCCACTTATTCATATTTACTCAGCTTTAAAGTCTACTCAGATGTAATTAATTTTATAATATTCCTCCTATCTGCTTGTTCTCTCTACTTTGAATAAAGTAGGCTAAAGTCTAAACACAAATATAGATCAGTTGAGTAAAATGCGAGTGGATAAAGATACATAAATAGATAGAATTTAAAAAAAAAAACAGGAAAAGCATCAGGGAGAAAAATCATAACAGATAAAAAGAGAAAAAAGACACAGAAGGAAAGACAAAAGAGGAAGTGGATTTAAGACGATTATATTTTGATTATTTTCAAATAACAGTAGTGATAATCATAATCGTATGAATACATCTCTCCCTCTCTCTTTGCTTCTGTTTCATTGAAACAAGAATAGGCATTGACTTTTAAAGTGTTTCCGTTCTGAAAATATTAAAACAATCAGCATATGTTTGTATCTCCAAATGTATACAATTACACACACTTACACACAAAAAGGAGGAGACATATGTAAATGGGTGTATTCAATTATCTACATGAGTGTCCTTGTATTGTGAAGACGTTATTCTCTATATTGGTGATAAACTTTGTTAGATAAATAGGGGGAAAAGTTACTAATGTTAACAGTGCAATCAATCGTCTGCTTCTTTTTTTATTTCTTCTTCCTTCTACTTCATTCACCCTATTCATCAAAACAGAGAAATTTCAACAAAATTTAAAATGCTAAAAAAATAATATGCATTTGTGTATTTCCGTTGAACTTTTACTCTTTTCAAAGTTCATGTTCCATTCGGCATTATGTTTCTGTGTGTGTGTGTGTGTGCGTGTACGTTGGAAAGTATAAGAAGTGGTAACAATCAAAATTTTCTAGATTGTAAATGAAATGAAACATTGTTTTACAGAATTTAAATATAAAACAAAGGTTTATTACACATCTACAATAGATATATATAGACCAATTTATTTTACATAAAAGTCAAGGGGTAAATATGAAGAATTTGATTTCATCTTGCTAAAAACTCAGAGGCGAAAACATGCAGAATGAATGAAAAACTTAGTAGTAGCAATATCTGAAATATTCCAACGATAAATTCCATCCTCTTTGTAAAATCTTCTGGTGGGTAGAAACAATGTTATTAAGATGAATGTAATTTACAAACTATTGTTACTATAATTCTCAAGTTAAACATAGGCATTCAGCAGAACGCTCGTACCATTCTTTGTTCTCTACAGTCTTTACTACTTACTTACTTACTTTTACTTTACTTCGGCTATCTCCTACGGGAGGATGAGCCGGCTTCATGAACGTCTCGAATCATCGCTGCCCAGGCGCGGCAATTTGTAAGAGAGTTCATGAAGTTTCATGGGAATTTGGTACGAGTGATGTCCCCAGCATCGCTCGGAGTCTTTACTACCTGGATCCACAGTTCCCAGTGGACCTTAATTTTCACCTAAAATTATCTTTTTTCTGATACGCCCAGGCGATCAGTTAATGGCCCCAAATTCGGATTCCAGTCACAGGATAAGCTTGTGATGTCACCCAATGATCTCAGAGGATGTTGTGTCATCTCCATTTCTCACTACGAATGATAGATTCTTGCTTGGTTTGTTGACAGAATTACTCATTGTATATCCTTTCTGACCGGTCATCTGATTTTCAGTATATGATGAAGGCGGCAGTTAATAAAAGTAACTAATTGAGAATGCCCTCTGTGACGCAAACGCTAAGTCTTTGGATCTTATACAAACACTGGCTTAACATTTTGTTTCTTACGCTGAGTGCAACAGATTTCCGCGTCGACTTCAGATTAATGAAGGTCTGTTTAGTTTTCTGACCCTAAATTTGGCATCTTCGTTCTCTCCGCTTATAGGTGAAATGATGCTGTGATAGTGACTTCCTTCAAACTCCTCCGGTTGATGCTGATTGCTGTTTTTTGTTGCTGGTTAGGTGTCTCCATCATCTCTGTCTTTTTTGTGTTCCGTCTTCGCTGCCAGCTTCTCATGACAACTTGTTTGTGTTCACCTATAGATCCTCAATTTTTGTGACATTAGACATCAATCGTCCACAAAATGCTGATGTTCTTGAGTATTCTTGTCGGTCCAATGTATTACTGTCTGCTTGTTCTGCATAATTTGCAGCTAAATCCATGGGTGATAGTAGGAAGTTGTTCTACTCCCGCTACCACCATAGAAGCTGAGCTGTGTTTTTTGTTATCGAACACTTGAAATTTAGTAATGGTATATAGCTGTTGAATGAGGTTGGTATAGATTTGGAGCCCTCCATAGTGCTGAAGCAGTGTACATATGGCTTTACTGTCAACTATGTAGAAAGCCCTTCGAGAGTCGATGAAGCTGAGGTGGAGGGTTGACTGCAATTCTCTGCTTTGTCCGATAATGCTGCATGATGTTTCCATTTCGAAAATTTACGAATAAATGCTACCTGCTGACAGTGTTTGCAAATTACTGAAAGTTAAAGAACAAATGTTTCTATAAAATTTGGCAAATTGAGATTGAAAGAGAATATTTAGCTGCAAAATCCCTCTTCTAGTGACTTCATTCCCCATAAGTGTATAATAAGATTATCATTTTAAAACATTGTTGTCATAATACACTTTATTTTTGATCATTGCAAAGGATTTTGTCAGAAGGAAACGTTTGTTTTCACAAGGTTGTAATAATAGGTTCACTGTGATTTGTACCCGAATACATTATATTCGCATATTTATTCTCTTAGTACAAGGCAACCTCAAAAGCTTCAGTGCGTTTCGCGAACAGCCAACAGGATTTAGGCATACACTAGCTCTCTGATAAATACAGTCTGTTGCTCACAGTAGTATCATGTCAAACGACTACTCTATTTTATAATGAAGTGTGGCGCTATCTATCATCTGATTTTTTAATCTTAAATAAACTTTACTGTTTCGACTGTGAGGGCATTTCCAGTGATTCACACTTAAATTAGTAAGATTTCTTTTGAAAGTTTATTTATAGTGGTATGTTTAATCCAATGTAGAATACATAAAAAATTATATTTCATGTTATAGTTTGTATAAACGCATAGCTGGTAATTTTTTAAGGAATAAAAATAAATTTACTGATGTACTAATTCAGAAAAAGTCTTTTTATAGTTGAAGTGAAATTACATAATTATTAACAGTGGAAGTAGGGATTTGAAATTTTTTTTAAAGAGTAAAAATTGTTATTCGATAGATGAAAAGTAAGGTGGTTGAGTGTTCAGTTGACAAGTGTGAAGTAGGCAAGCAAGAAATCAGTGAATTTCACAAAAAGAACACATTATAGTGAATTTATAAGCAAGGATTGATTGGAGAGTATACAGTTAGAAAACTGCATTATGCAGTCGTTTGTTCACTTCCAGTAGTAATTATCCTGTCTCACTAAAGATGTACCCTATGTGCCTATGTATTCAGTTATTCTTGATATGCGATATGACAGAGTATTCCTATCTACAGTTGGCTTACATCAGACATAAGTCAAATCAAGTGTATACACCAATTTTTTAAGACATAGTGGAGCACAACGCTAATTAAAAAAGAAAATAAAACAGTATTTGATATAAAATCATTTATTTCTTTCTTCAGCCCACAAAATCCCCTTTGACTCTGTTCTTTAGGTTCAAAAGGAATTCATACTGCTATAATAGTTGTCGGAAGTTAATATTTGTTAAAATAAGCGTATCGAAGTGGGCATTTCAGGAAGAAAAGCATAAAAACCAAAAAAAGTCAGAGAAAATAAGACCACTTCACTACACAGATTCACATCACTTGCAGACCACCTGTGATCATAGTAGTTACGAAAGTGAAATCTAGCCTAACAATAAAATAATTTAGATTTCCAGACAGTACAACAGAAGCTAAGCTCAACGTTTGGAAATTCTGCAATGGGACTGTGTAGTTATGTTCCCGAAACAATTGAGAAGAAGGACTTGGAATTAACGAAAAGTTACCGAGAGGGAATGAACATCTTAAGAGATTCATCTTTAGAAGTGGAAAAGAGTTGATCGATCGTTGGTGAGCAGAAGTTCTATATTCTTCATCTCAGAGAATCGACAAGAGTCAAGTGTGCAATGAAAAGAAGCTTTTCTAAAGTCATAGTTATGTCGTTGTGCTAATTACACTTACCCAAAACTGATAATCACCTTCCTGATGTCTATATCAATGGTATTTATGAATTTAAATGGACCTACAGTAGGAAGTACAGCAAAGGAACTGAGAGAATGACGTCCAGTTTCTGAGCACATTACATGAAATCTGTATTCAAGAGGAAATAAACTCTTGAACGTAGTGACTACCTTGCAACCAGTAGTTACACGGCATTTTAGTATTTCTAACTGCCTGAAAATAATAAATGTGCAGAAGATAACGTGATTACTACGTATTGGTAAAGAATTTCAGTGAAATCTTCACAACCTAATACATGTAAGCAGAAATAACGTGTAATATGTCTTTCGATTTCCTGGTAACTGCATTTCGATTTTGCTCAAGTTAATTGTTTAATGCATTATTATACTTATTTTAATTCATTGAGTTAATTTTTGGCGCTTATAATTACCGCTTTCTTTTCTTTCTTCCTCTTTCTATCTCATTACACTTATGCTTAGAAATGTAGCATTGCTTAAAATAGTTGTTCACTATTTTCCCCTTTCTAATCTAATATTACTACTATGTCTAATTTTCTTTATTTTATAGAAGAAGTAATAATTTAGATATTAAACACATAAATATAATAAAGCAGTATTGTGAAAAGCACATCAAAGCGGATTACAGAACTTAAATAAACATATAGAGGATAATGATATTATTTGTCTATCTATGGG
The DNA here is from genome assembly GCA_944472135.2 of Trichobilharzia regenti. Classification (NCBI taxonomy): domain Eukaryota; kingdom Metazoa; phylum Platyhelminthes; class Trematoda; order Strigeidida; family Schistosomatidae; genus Trichobilharzia; species Trichobilharzia regenti. The sequence goes on along the minus strand of OX235270.1, from coordinate 85,835,937 downwards.
ACCATTAAAAAAAACATAAGGTTTATCGATATCACTTAGTTTATTCGTTCTAAAATAATCCGAATATATATCACATGATATCCTCAAAAGGTTAGAGAATTCCCTGTTAAATTGTGTTTAATTACACCCTTTATTATAGCTAACACCATAAAACATGTAGTTAGCTTATGACAGTACATTAAATTAATTATACGGCTTTTTAGGTTAATTTGTATTTCCAGCTGACTGATTCACGTTGAACCAAAATCCTCGATCTCTGCTGTCATGCTAGCTCCTAACAGGAATGCTTCAAAAATGTTTTAAAATTAAAGTGAATTTCTTTTGATTGACTGTCACTAGCACTAGAATCCAAGATGCTCACTTCGTCCTATCTTAGACCGATCATCTGGAATTATCTTCACTCCCAGTGAATCTGTACCAGGAGCCAGCATGTCAACAGAGATCGAGCATTTTGATTCGACATAATCATATAATGGAAAACACAAATTAACTTAAAAATAGTAATAACTGATACTTGTTGTACAAAAGGTGGCTTTACTGGTCCAACTGGTCTAGTGGATAACATATAGCTGTTTGAAACGAAGTGTGAAGGGTCCAAGACTCTAGGAGACACCGCTATCAATTACTAGGCATGCAGATCCGAATTCTACTGCACTCATAATCCTATAAACAAAGTTATAATCATCTCCAAGTATTGGCTTTGTAGTGATTTTGTTTGAGGACTGCGTCAGGAGCTGACATCAGTTACAGAACCATTATAGTGAATTTAAGAATTGCCTTATGATGGGGGAATAAATAGTAAGATTTTAAAGTAGACTAAATTTGCTCATTCATAAAACTTACTGTGCAGCCTGCCTGGTTAATAATTATCGAAAAATCCAAAAACATCCTTTACCACAAGTCTCAACATTGCACAAGTGATTATATCACATTCATTACTGTATACTAATTAATTTGTAAATGTATGGCGATATATACATTCAAAGTAGCAGTCACGGTTTACACATGAGGTTGGCAAAACATATACCCAGATGGCTTTAGAACCAATTGAACTATGAAACCTAGATAGACGCAGGTGGCAGATTAGCAAGAAAAAACACCTAATTGGTATGAGTCACAAGAATGAAATCAATATGGCTTTTGTAGTCGCCCATAAACACCATCAGCGAATCAAACTTAAATACGTGGAAGTCACAGCCATCTGTAAAATTGATTTTCCCCTAGGTGTACAAAAACAAACCATTATTACCTTTAACATACCTTGGTAGTCCGTACCTAATTACATTATCACTAGTGTTAATTAGTATCCCTCTTAATCTCTAATCCCTTATTATTTTGGCATTTATTTTTTCGTATAAACTGATTTGACAAGTAGATGTGCGATCACACTGTTCGAAATGTATTGTGCTTATTCTTCATATTTTTTAGATAAATTCAGTCTTCCAATAAAGCTGTCCATTCATAATATTGAAGGTAGATTGTTAGCAAGATCAAAGCTGTTTACTGCCAACCACTGTTCCGTTAAATCCATATAAATCAGCGTGCGAACCTATTCATAGTTTTAGACTGAGATTTCTTCATATGTAGCTGTCCGAATCACTAAAGGTTTGTAGAATGTTTCATAAATTTCCATAAAATGTGATCAGCTTGCATCTGCGAGTTATCAACAAGAGCGTTTTGAACAGTTCTATTTAAAAACATGTTTGGTAAAGGCTAACATCATCTATACTTGAAATAATTAATACAACCTCGGCTTTTTATCACTTCATATGATAAGTTTTAACGGTCTGTTTCATCAGGTATATTGGCATGAGACAGAAAATCTATTCAAATAAAAAAACATATACTAAATGAGACTGTTGTAGGTGATTATTTGAAATATGAAACAAAATTTTGGTGTTTCGAATTTCAACACAGAAAATAGCATCTGTAGTTAGATATTAGATACAAGACCTGTGACTGACGTTCGTGGAAGAGCTATCAGTATTGAAATTTCTGAATCGCTGCATCGCAAGTTATTTGTGGCAGAGTTACAGACGCTTTTCAACCCAGTTATAGACCGTCAATGCCGAAGGACTCTACTAATGCAGGAGAAGAATTTCGGCACTGTTGTAATACATAATTTCCATTTGTTCTCATTATGATAATTACAGAATGTGATTTATATACTTACCTATTTTTGGTAAATTCTCATCAGACTTTACAATTACACAGCACAATATTAGTCATAGGCATTTGAAACAATATGGATCAGTAGAATTAAAGTTCAGGGGTGTGAGTTAGTGGAGAACAAAAGCGATGATAATAATGACGAATTATGGAATTAAGATTAAAATATGCAGCCGGAGCACAGCATGATACTGATAATGAAGTTAACAAACTGCTCAGGAGGAGGGTATGACTTTACCGTTCGAAGGGGTCACAATCATTGAATTACTGGCATCAGAATCCCGAAAAACAGTAGCTAGACATTATTTACCGCAACACTGGGTTAAAAATTCACCACTTGTTGTATAATTTCTATGCAGGTGAGAGATAAGCTACCTAGTCTGGCTACCTCAATGATTATTTGTAAATTTAACCATTCCTGTGGAGCCAGTTGCATAGGTAGAACGATTCAGTAAGCCCACCATCACCTTCTTGAGGACCGTCCAATGTGGTTTGGAAGAATACTAACTAGGTCAGTCAGGAATTTCATGTTGGTGCACCTTGTGGATAAGGAAAACAAGAATGATAAAAATTCAGCCTATAAAAGTCACTGCCTCAATCTTTTGAGTCTGTACACATTCGATTGCTAAGCATAGTTAAGATAGTTGCCACAAACGTTTTCAACCCAGTCTTTTCGTTGAGACAATGTTTGTTCAATGTTCAATCCTTCTTCCTTTCGTGGTCTTTGATCCAAACGTATAGTTATCTCCCTTGGTAACTGTAATCATTATTTTTATTCATACCGCTAACTTCATCATCAGTATCATGCTGTGCTCCGGCTGCATATTTTAATCTTAATTCCATAATTCGTCATTATTATCATCGCTTTTGTTCTCCACTAACTCACACCCCTGAACTTTGATTCTACTGATCCATATTGTTTCAAATGCCTATGACTAATATTGTGCTGTGTAATTGTAAAGTCTGATGAGAATTTACCAAAAATAGGTAAGTGTTTAAGTCGTATTTTATAATTTAATAATAGATAAGTTCAACTGATGTAGCACACAGTGATATAGTGTTGATAACTGGATGATATTTCAAGCAAAATTTATTGCTCATAATTATATAATATTAATATGTATTATATCAAGTAATCTTGTTCACTAAGGATAAATTTGAATTTCAGTTTCTGCAGTGATTATAACCGTATCTCAACATGATTCGTTTCGCAGTTTTTTATTCGCTCTTTATTACGTTAACCACATTTTATCCGGTTCCTCGTGTATATCGAGTCGCCAATATAGTTTCTGTGATCATGTATCATCCTTTCTCTCTCTCTCTGTATATATATATATATATATATATATATATATATATATATAAGTACGTGAGATCACTCAGTATAAGCAGGTTAATGTCTGGTAACTAATATGCCTGCTTTGCAACTTTCGATATAGATGTCTTTTCAATAAGATTTCTGTTTTTTCAGTAATTACCAGTTCTCTTTTTGCTCTATTCGTCGATAGGAAGTTAAAAACTCAAAGTTGTCAACTCTGATGTTCATTAATAAGTTTCCTCAGCCATAAAATGATACGGCTTTACACACCAAAAATTTCAAAGAGAAAATGTTTATTTGTTGTATTAATCTGTTTAAGTTTTATACTGCGTTTGTGTTCAACACAAATACCTATCGGGAAGTATCACCCCAGATAAAACAAAAAATCAGGAGACACAGTACGAAATTCAGCAGCCTCACTTGATGAAAATAAGTCCTAGTCTGGGACTCTTTATCTGCTGAAGAGTCCCCAAACTAGGCTGATGAAACAGCTCTCCAGTACTCCTAGGTTTTCCAGCTTTTCTGTAACTGATGTCAGCTCATGATGAAATTAACCAACCAATCGAACAAAATCCCTACAAAACCGATACGTGAAAAAATAAGTTTTGATATTAATTCATATAAGATTGATGCCAGATAGTTAAGTCATTGGTAACGAATAGAATACCAATATTTTTGGTTAATATACGTTAGTTGTGTGATTTTTGAATGAACATGTGAAATTCAGAAAAGTCAAGCTGGATAAATTTTGGAGACAAATAATTTCATGGAATCAAAGAAAGTAGCGTCCCGGGTTAGGGAAGCATTCATAACAGGCGATTGTTTCTCATGTACGAAAGACTAGTGTCATGAGAAAAAATTAAGACTATTATAAGGACAACATCATTTGAATAGACTTTTATTAATGTTGCATTTTAATTTTCCAGTGAGGTTTTATTTAACTTTTTTGATTTATTTTGAGACGAAAGCGGAGTCTAAGTAGCATAGAGACAGATGAACGAAAGTAGTTTTTTATTTCTTCCCAGACACACAGAGGTATTGATCTTCTTTAGCCGGATTCCGTAAATGATTTTAGATGAAAAGAATAGAAAGTCACTAGAATTAATAGCTCATGACTCAAAGTAGCTTTTAGGAATTTAGGTTACATTTTAAAGGTCTTCGGGTGTACTCCCCTTTCCAAAATCGATTTTTTAATCGTAGGTTAAACTTGAGTGGTAGTAGGAATTTTTATTCCTTGAGCTCTGTATGGAGCACAGGGGCTCAAGCTTTGAAGTTTCAGTAGTGTCGTATGACTGTACGTGGTATATTTGTTTACCTCATGTCTAACCTTTTTAGAAACAATCTACTAGGTAGCAGAGATTTAGGAGTGGATCGATTCGGAAGTCAAATCGGGTCTCCCACTGACTGGCGAACATTTCTTTAATAGACCGTCGACAGTGATGTTTTATGGAGGATATCGACTGACTAGTTTTTACTTGTTTTAAACGCTAAAATTTCCAGTTATGTGATATATTTTAAGTGAAAAGCGGTGTTTTTTTGTTTTAGAAAGCTTTACTCCAAAATTGTATCAGGCTGTAAAGTCACAATTTAAAATTTAAAACGGTAGGCTTCCTTTTTATACTTTGATCTTTGATCTCTGACGTCATTGTGACAACGTAAAAAGGAAGGTGTAAGTAACTTATTCGTCACACGATGACTAAAGACAAAATCTTTAGTGATCAGCACGAAACAAGACAAGGAGACGATAACTAGGTAACGAAGACATATGCAAATTTGAATCAGATTTCAGCCGGATGTGTATAGAAGGGAAGTCTTCAAGCTTTAGATTCCATACACCTCAAAACACAATAACTAGTCATTGAGGATTTAGTATACAGCATTATGTGCATCCACTTCCATTTGTATCTCATTGTAGTCAAATCTGAACAAAACTTATTTTTCGCTTGTTCAACTATTGTAATTATTTACTATTCAATGACATTCATTAATCTTTTCTTTAGTTTTACAATATCACATTGTAGCTTATTGAAATGACTAAATAATTCGCTTTTTAATCGAAATTCATCATTTTCTTTTTCTGCCTATTGAATATTTAACCATATGTAACTGGCAGTTTAATTAATCATGGAAAAATAGAAAAAAAAATTTCCATTTCATTCTCTACCCGTTTGTGTGATCAAGAGTACGACTGAAACCAAAGCAAAATTAATGTTGAACATATGTACAAACAGGCACGCATACAAGTATACACTCACAGTAGAGAGAGAGAGAGAGAGGGAAAACAAATAAACAATGCTGAGAGAATCGGAAATTAAACAAATGAGTTTTTGTATGAGATAGGGAGCGCGGCGGGGGGGGGTTAACCGGTCACTCGCTTTTTCCCCCGTATTTGCTTAATTTAGCATTTGGTTTGTTTGTTGGTTAACAGTCAATATCCTGATAACGTTTTTTTCCCAATCTTTATGAAAATAATGTGAAAACTTATTTTGCAGACCTTATTTCGATCGATATTATGGGAACGCACCGACAGTTTGTTACATAACTAATCAAAACAATGTGTCATAAAAATAGACAACTTTGTGTTTCTTTCATAGTTTTAGACAGAAACGATTTTACTCAGAATTTAAACATCTATTAGTGAATATTTTACTATCTGGTATTGGTGTCATTTGTAGTTTTCCGAATTAAAAATCCAAAGGCAACTGATTGCTACACTTTTCAGTTACGAACATTTTTACTTTGAAGAATTTTACTGTTTGTGAAATTTTGATGTAATAACAATAAAATCATATATCAAAAAGTTGCCTTACCTCAGATAAACCTAGTAGAGAAGTTCGGTCCAATGGCTTGATTGTCTTAATCAGGCTGATGAATAGTAGTGGTGTTTTCAGATGCTATCAAACAGCATTTTTATCTACCGCTATGATACTGTTTGTCGTGTATGTTGTGAATCGTGAGGAAATTCATCCTTAAATGTGTTCTTTAAATAATTATTAGTATTCTGAAGGTGGCGGGTTAATGCTCTGGAGGATTTATTTTTCCTGTTTAACAAAATCTATTTACTCATGGAAAATCAAGTGCAGCATTGTTTGCACTTCAAAAGTGAATAATTCCAATGTCATTGTTTATATACTGGTCATTCTAAAAGTAATTTGCGGATTTTGAGGAATTAAGAGGGAGGATTGCTGAAAATCAAATAAGTTATAGGTTCAAAAGGATGACTTAAATAAGTACGTAGCGCGGGGATCATTTCTTGGCCGACGCACCCCTAAACGTAGCGAAGCTGGCAGTAAGGCCAGTAAAGAGGGAGCTACAAACCCAACACTGTAAATATAATAATAATAATAAGAGCTTTATTCCAAACGGTATTTGTGGTACAGGTATGCAATTTTCAGCGTGCATTACAGTGTATTGCATCTAATTACCTCACAAATTATAGAAGATTTTTAAAATCAAAGATAAATAAATAAATAAAAATAAAACAAATAATAAATAAATAAAATAAATAAATAAAAATAAAAAAACAGCGTAGAGTTTACATTTCAAACAATGCATCACAGGATATGAAATATAATGTTGATGTGTGATAGAAGATGAGAATAAGAGTGTAATAGTAACGAGGAAAGGAAAACAAAAACTAATGGAACTGTTTGCTAGAGTGCCGCAGTAAGTTCATCGTGTCATACCTAACGGATTTCTCATCACATAACAACTGTGCCAGATATGGTATTGTGGAGTTTTTGTATTTGGTAGTCCTAGCACATAGCCAGCCGCCTATAGCTGCTTCTAGTTCTACTAGATGAAATGCAAGGAGATAGATGCGTATACAGAGGATGCTTGGGGTCCGACAATATTGTATTCGCTAGTTTCTTACATGATATAATATATCTGTCTACAATAGTGTTAACCAGTTGGTTTAACGATATCCCACTTGCCCTACTGACGGCTTTTAGTGCCCTTCTCAGTGAAGCAAGGTCTTCCTTAAGTAGTCCAGGAAAGATTAATGGGGAGCAGTAAAGGAGGGTGGGTAGAATACAAGAATTTACAAACTGAGAAAGTAAAGACTGCTTTATACCAGACTGCCTAAATTTCCTAATGTAGAACGTTAAGCGAAACATCTTTCTAGTAACTAGCAAGATGTGGGAAGACCAGGAAAGATCGGAGGAAATACTCAGCCCAAGGTACTTGACATTAGATGTATTTTCAACTTCTGTGCCGTCAATGATGATGGGGCCATGTGAGCTAACTAGTTGAGAAGTCACCGCTCCCAAAACTTCAAAGCTCTAGCTTGAAAGCCTATGTTCCATTGAGAACGTAAAAAAGTGGTGGGGAACTTAAGTTTGTTATAGAAAGCCATACAGAGTGAGTAGAAAGCCATTTAGCAACAAAAACAAAGAATCGAATGTAGAAAGTCTTCCAGACACATCTTATCATAACGACGTTTATTTTATTTCGTACTTACGATTTAAAAAACTTTGTTCCACTTCTGTACTTTTGACTTTTATCACTTCCGTGAGTATGAAATTTGTTGAGTCAAAAATAAAAGTCCATGTCATGTATCATCAATATGTCCCGTAGAAAGTTTGGATTCCTCCATAACTTCACTTCTTAAAAGCGTTTATATGAGATAATAAATACAATAAAAAATAAGTGGTTAAAACAAGTTTATAATTTTTCAACCACAGCCTAAATTGTTTCAAAACATTTGGTGTGTATGTTTATAGACCTTTTTGTGGGAATTTAGATAAAACTGACCCAATAAGGGGTAAATTCAATCAGATATTATTTGTCGTTTCGATGTTCCTCTATCTTAGTCAGGTAGTCATTTTTATTAAGCATTAATCTCCTTATTTCCTGTGCAAATCATGATCTAGGTGCCTAACTCAATAAAGCAGTTTTATAAAAAAATTCCCTAGTGGCTTTGTGAAAAAGTAGTCCAGAGATATGAATTTATATGTACCTGGTTCAATCCTTCCTGAAGGTTAAGATACTTGTTATTTAGTGTCTCTGTTGACTGCATAATGTATCCATCTGTGAAGGAATTACTCAGAAAGTTTGAATGTCAGACTTGATAATTTACCATAGTTGGTCTAATCATTGGATATTAAACATTTCTATTTACCTCACGGTACCTTTTTTAAAAATAGGAAAAGAGTGACAAATCCTCTTATACATTAAATGAAATTACTATTATTGTTCCCTTGGGTTCCTAGTGGAACATAGGGCTTCAACTGCACGTCTCCATTTGCTTCTGTCTTCTGCTGTACTTCTCACCTGCATCCATCTTAGTCCATACTGTCTCAACTCCTCTTCACACGATCTCCTCCATGTTACACTTAGACGTCCCACACACCGCTTCCATTTCGGGTTCTACTCGAGCAATGACCTGACGCGCAAGCGATGTCACTAACTGGCCTCCTCAGCGAGTATCCGATCCATCTCCACCTTCTCCTGCATATTTGTTGGTTGGTGATTGTTTTGTTTCTTCCCATAGTCTCTTGTTGGTGATTCTTTCCGGCTCGACCATCTGATCTCCAGTATAGAGCGAAGACAGCTAGCTGTTGATAAATGTCTGCAACAGGCTGTTGGAAATATTCTTTGTGACCCGCCCGCCAAGTTTCTGATCCGTATAGAAGAACTGACTGACTCGACGTTGTTTGTATTGAAAATCCGACCGACAGAATTTTGTTGTTGATTCTGGCTGAGTGACGAAGATTTCCAGATTGGTTGTTTCAGGTTGATGAGTGAATGTGTTTCTCGCCCACCACCCGATTCTCGCTCGATTTGACATCCTCGTCCGTTCCGACTGTCTGCAGTTGAGACAATGCTCCCTAGATAGGTGAGTGAATGAAGTAACCTCTTTCGAATCCCTCCCGTTGATGGTGATTGGCGCTGGATGTTGGTTGGTTATTTTCATAGCCTCCGTCTTGTCTGTGATATTAAACATAATGAATAAAAGCTCTTGGGCTGCAGCAGTAATTAACGCAGATTTGAATCTGTATTTAGTGGATATTGACAACAGACATGAAATGTGTGCAGAGCATCCTATTTGCTAAACTTGTAATAATAACAGTAATAATATTAATGATTTGCTTTATTCCCAAACACCACCAATGATACAATGTGGAATTCCCAGTATTCCGTACAGTGTTGCATCTAATTTACCCGACAACAATTAAAAGCCGAAAAATTTTTTTCAAGGTGCAGATAACCAGAATTGATAACAGCTGTAATAGCAATGACAAGAAAGTCAAAAATGTACAAAAAGTGTTCATAATGTTAATAGCCATTATTATTAGGTAACTCAAATAGTGTCACCTCATTCATTCGCACAGCAAATCTTGAGCCTCTGTGATTGAATACACTACCGTCTTGTTATTCACATACTCGATAAGTTCTAAGAATTCTGGGGGCTCTACAACTGACCTAGAAGATTAGCTCGTTGTTTGCGAACTCTGAAAGCATCGTTAGTGTTTCTATAAGTAAGCTAAAATCCATATACTGACAAGTTTCCGGATGTAAAGTGAACATTCCGAGTGAGTATGATGTCACGATAAATTTTTCTACTTGATGAAGCATACAATGACATTTTTTTTGCACGGAATGAAGTATTCTGTCAGAATTGATCATTCATATTTAAATCAAGGTAGTCAGAAAACTCTTATCATTTTGATAGATTTGTGATTAGCAGGTGTCAGAACTATGTAACTATAGTGATATGTTTATGAGCAGCCAACTGTGCTAAGAGCCTTATGCTATGAGGAACATTATCACCCTATGATGTATGAAATGAGAAAAAAGTATATAATAATAATTTATCCGGAAAGTGTTGACACGGATGATTACAATTAAAATCTAGCTAGGAATTGAACTAAGAATATACGATAAAGTGCTGGAATGAAAATGCGTAGTTACAATGAAATCAACTGACTGCCCTGTTCAAAAGTAGAACTTACTTTAAAGGAATTAATTAATCCATTATGTAATTGAGAAAATAAAGACCATCCCACGAAGTTCTCCTCAAAGATAGCACAACCGCATTTGTATTTACTAAAAGCGTTTTTCATTCCTTGTGTTTCGGCTTGCAAAAAATGAGGCTTCAAGCATGATGTTCTGATAGTAGTGATGTCGTTTATTTGTGGGATGTTTGCTAACCTCCCTCTTCTCCAGACGTACTGCAGAACAGCAAACCATGCGAGGTTTAGGAGTGCATCCGTTAGGAATCAAACCCTGATATGCTAAATGGCTGACGACTACTCTACTATCAAGCTACTGAAAAACACTAAAATTTTACATCAGTCTACTGGTGAATGAAAAGAGTATGTGACATAGCTGGTTAAGTTGCTCAGATGTGGTTTATAAAGATGAAAAGAAAATACGCAATAATTAACGGTGGAGTATAACCGCGAAGTCTTTGTGGAGAAAATGTTCACTTTCGTATTTTCGTCGTCGTTTTACATTTATTTCTACTTCTTTTGGCACATAATTCACTACTGTCATTCCTAAATGTTCCCTTTATGCATTTTACCATTTTTTCTCACATTCATACTTGTCAAGTAATTTATTATCACCTTGTCACTTAACTCGTAACACTCTCCATCGTGTAGAATTTCAAACCCTTACTTACGTGGTGTCAGTAATTATTTCGTAATTTCTTTTTACTGTTAGAAATCACTTCTGATTAACTGTGTTAATTCTGTCTGACATCTCTATTACTCACTAATGGACTGCTCTAAGATTTTAGTGAATATTATTATTTTTTTATCCTTTAATTCCTAGAGGAACATAGGGCTTCAGCTACGCACCTCCATTGCCTTCTGTTTTCTACCAACTTTTTCACTCCGCTCCAAGTCTGCCTACATGCTTTCATCTCCTCTTCACATGACCTCCTCCAAGTCATCCTCGCACTGACGACCAACTCGCCGCTTCCCTTTCAGGTTACATTCGAGCGATGGCTTGTCTAGTGATGTCACTTGATGGCTTCCTCAGCGTATGACCAGCCAATCCATCTCCATTTCTTCCTGCCTATTTGTTTCACAATCGGTTCCTGGATGGGTCGTTCCCAGAGATCTTTGTTGCTGATCTTTTCTGGCCAGCCATGTGATCTTGAGTATTGAGCGAAGACAACTGTTAATAAAGGTCTGAATTTTGTTGGAGATGCTCTTTATGACGCGCCAATTCTCTGATCCGTAAAGCAGCACTGACTTTACATTGGAGTTGAAAATCCGGATCTTATTTTTGATGGTGAGTGCTGTTGACCTCCACACAGACTTAAGGGTAATGAAAGCTTGTCTTGCTTTTCCGATTCTGGCTTTGATATCCTCGTCAGTTTCGCCTGTAGTTGAGATGATGCTTCCCAGGTAGGTGAAGGAGGTTGTTTCTTTCAGGATCCTCCCATTTATGCCGAATGATTGTTGTCTGTTGTTGTTGTTGGTGTTGGCCAGGAATCTTCATCACCTCTGTTTTATCTATGTTCACTTGAAGTCCTATCTTCTCTGGATGCTTCTTCTGCCAGCTTGTTGCTTTACACTTGCATATCTTCCGGTTTGTGGGAAAGTGAATATTATACAGTATTTGAAATGACTTTATCGATGACGATGATTTCATTCGTGAAAATGTCTATTATTTTCCTGATACCATTGAATTAATATATTTTTTCACGTTTATTACCCCAAATAAGTAAGTTACGGAATAACAGTATATGGGTATCTATTCCGAAGTAATCAATCTATGGTTCATTACTTTGAAAAGGAAACTAAATGTTCGGACATCGTGATAAGGTATTTCTTTTGCGATGTGTGAAACAGAAGAACTACTTGCAGAAAATCACATAATAATTACGCGAATTTGAAGTGAACTGCTGGTTACATTGTCTATCCATGTAAAGAAAACAAAACGCATTTTTATGTTTCTACAAAAGAAAGAGATTTACCGATTTGACGAGGTCCGTTGAGCAAGTTCTCGAGTCACTATGAACTATAGCACTATACAGAATCAAATTCGCAGTTTTCGAATTAATTCTCATATAACGATTTGTGCAGTCCACTTGGAATTTCCCCACACTTCTCTTTGAAAACCGAAACTAATCGGATCAAAATATCTGAATCCGTTAATGGAATTCAAAAACACCATGCGCTAAATACTACGGATAGATTAATACGAGCAGTTAGATGACCCTGACATCAACCAGTGGTACTTTCTAGTCAGATCGAGGTGATCTTAACACCTGCTACACAGCGGTATCAAGCAGATTACATATTGTGATCTGAATTATTCCAGTTTCCAAAGGGAAATGTGGTAAAATTCCACATTGCAGAGTAAAATTACAGATCACGAATCAATTTACACATCGTGAATTTGACCCAGTGTGGTTAGGCTTAATTCTGGTAGTTTGATCTGACTAAGCTAAATGAGTTCAGGTTGTTATTCAGTGTGTAGATCACTTCTATCTGACTTGTGAGCACTACTGGTTGATGTTAATTGTGCTCAAATACTCGTACCAATCAGTGGTATATAGTACACACTTTATGTTTTATTTATCCAGGTAATCGAAATGAATCCATGTTTAGATCTGGTTATATAATGATATCTGTATTTATTCATCCAGAAGGAAATTTTTTGCCAAAAGTAACTGGTTTAGTTGTCTACTGGTTTTCACTATATTTATCAAATTCATATGATTGTCTAGTTATCGTCTTGTGGGAAATTTGTATACGATATACAATATTTCTAGTGGTTAGTAGTTACATTGGCAGGTAGCTGGACAGAAATAGGTTGCCTTGAACTGATTCGTCTTAGTAAGCCAAGTCAAACCGCGTGTAATGCGGATGAGCTCGGCCCCAAATGAGTATAATTTTAACCTGTTGCTTGAAATGCTAGTCATTCATAACGTTGCCCAATCGTTTATAATTTGTTCCTACCTCTAGCCCCCCCCCCTCATATCAACCACTTCAAAATATTTTCTCCTTCTTCTTAGAACATATGACAGCATGGAATGTAACATATGCAAATGAGGATTTTTCTGTAAAATAAAAATTGAATATTGAGATATCTCAAGGAGTAATGTTGAAATACTATTTGGACATTATGCAGGCAGCATAAGTTCTACACTGAAATGTTCATTTCCGGCTGAATCGAAAACTGATGAACTATTTTCTGTTCAATGAAAATGTTTATTTCTTCTTTGCTACATTGTTTTATTTTCATAAAACAGCTTGACACAAATTTGTTTCCAATGTAACACAAAAACTCATTAAAGGAAAACTTGGATTTGTCTGTAGAGATTTCCGGCTGTTAGAGTAGGTAAATGACTCACAGTAACATGTGAATGCATACTAAATGAAAGCTTATACAACTGGGAATTGACTTAATGCTTATTGATTGCATGTGTGATTGTTTGTATGCAAAAGTTTAGGTTAAAATCAATATGCGAAATAAAAGAATGAATCCTATTGTATATATATATATATATATATATATATATATATATATATATATATATATAGAATCGGTAGTTTTTCATCAAAATTATGCATATGTCCGCTTATAAGCACATTGAAAGTTGTAGTCTTAGCTGGTCATGATGTAAGTAAGTCAAATTAACAACCAATGTAATTTGAGTTTTATTCATTTTATAATTTAAAAGACCTATTCGACCAAAGAGTGGATTTTCACTCAGTGATAAATATAAACAAAAAGGAATGTTAGGCAACGACAAAAAAAAGAGATACATGTATTTATATTGTGCGCGAAAACAAGAAAATTAGACAGTGGTAGGACATTTACTCCACTGTTGAAAGTTTTCAGTCAAGGAAAAATAATTACACGAAACAGACTGAAAATGTACTCACTGTGAACATATGTCAACTGTTAAAATTCACTAACTTGCAATTTAAGATAAGGTGTAGATGTAAAAAGAACTAGTTTATGGATCCAGTCAGTCAACGGGAAACACGAAAATTGACTTGAGTATTAACTGATACCTGCTGCACAAGCGGTGGATCTTTTGACCCAAGTATTCTAGTGGCTTTCGAAGCGATAGACGCATAGCTGAAGTCTCAGTTGAAGTACGATTACCCACTAGGGATTGCACGTGAGTCCGACTGATGAGTCAATCGTGGGACGAAATGCGCATTCTAGATTCCACTGCTAGTCATCATCATCCACCGACATCATTTAAATCCTCAGACACTGTCGAATCGTCCATATTCAGAGCTGACATGCTAGAAGAGCTTAAAATTAATCAGTTAGAAAACAGAAAGTGACATAAGTATTTCCAGACATCTTCAAGTAGAAATCACATGAAGTTTATGCAACAGTTTGCAACCATTCACTGAAAAAATGGTTGCATACGGTTCCCTAAGTTATCGATATACTTATATAGATACAAAGAATACCTTTCTGCTAAAATTATGGTATCAAAATCTCGTTTGTCAGTAAGACATGTCACGTACCATAAAAGATGAAATTTACGCTGTGGACATTTTCTACTCTGTACGACGTATGTGATTATTTGCTTTCGTCGTAATAGTTTATGCAAAATATAGGGTTATGGTGGGTTATTCTAAAATGACTGAGAAAAACATTTTCAAAAAGAAACGTACTGAGTTTAAAAAACAGAAGTAGTCAGCTGTAAGGTCTGGTGGTCTTTTTACTTCCTTTTAGTGTTCACCTACCCAATATTTTAGGGAACAGTATTTTTCCCTTATCTGAGTAGCATTCGAAATTTTAATTTTATTCCCCCTCGTTTCTATAGTTTGGTTTTGTAAGGATTAGTTATGTTTTACGTGTTGATCACGGATTGATATCAGTTAGAGAACCATTGAAAACCAGGGAGTACTGGACAGCTGCTGTTTCATCCTAGTTTGGGAATCATCGGCAGTACGCACCCACTGGGATTCGAACCCGGGACCTTCCGGTTACAAGGCAAGCTCGTATACCATTCAGCCCCTGGGACCCAATTCGTGACCAGTGGGGTCCAATTAGATGTCACGTGTGTGGATGGATGTCCCACCAACGACAATGGTTGGGGTCGCGCTAAATCACGAATTAGTAGAAGTTAGAGTTCACGAGCCATTGAATTGGGTCCCAGTGGCTGAATGGTATACGAGCTTGCCTTGTAACCGGAAGGTCCCGGGTTCGAATCCCAGTGGGTGCGTACTGCCGATGATTCCCAAACTAGGATGAAACAGCAGCTGCCCAGTACTCCCTGGTTTTCAATGGTTCTCTAACTGATATCAATCCCTCTCGTTTACAATTTTTTTCTTTCCTTCACGTTCCCCAGTGGAACATAGGGCTCCTAGCTGGTAGCTTCAAGTTTCTGTAGCAGTGCCTATTTTTACAGGATGGGGTTGCTAGCCTCATGCCCTACCTTACCTCTTTACCAGAATTATTTCTGGCTTAGAAAGGTAAAGGAGCGCGTCGACCGGGAATCAAACCCCGGACCATGTGCATGGTCAGCGAGCGTTCTGACCGCTGTAACACCGACGCACAATAGATCACTTTAATATGCCGTCAGCGGTTAGGTCAGGAAGCAGAGTAGACGTTCGATTTTGAATTACGTCCTTGATACACAGTGTAGAATATATCTGCTTCCCATTAGCATACATTTAGGTTTTTTAGAGTAACCCCACGTAGTGTATTGTCTCAGATAATTTTAGTTCATATATGCCTCAACCAAAAAGAATTAATATTTATCGAGTAATAATCAGAAAGATTATATGTGTTTCAGACATTTCCTCAGAAAACACTGGTACTTAGTTTCCAGCTCTTTTCAGTTGTCTTTATGTCAGTGTGTATATGTTTTAAGGAACTGGTAGCATTCCTTATTAAGGACTTCATAGGTGGTCTAATGGTACTGTGTCATTAACCCTAGTAGGACTAATAAATACGTGTTGCTTAATTTGACCTACAGACTTCAGTCTGTGTTAACTTTCAGGGAGAATTTTTTTGGATAAATCATGACAACCATTCAACTAGTAATCTACTTGCCTGACTATTATAAAATTCAATGCCATAATCATGAGGGTATTTCGCACGCACACACATGCGTACATATAAACAACCAGTAGGCGGAAAGTGAAAGTTTTAGGCCTGAATAATTTTTATTATGACATGAGCTGGATACCACCCACACTAGTCGGCAGTGCATGTTAGTTAGAGTGTAGTGATCTCCACACCGGATGACCGTTTTGTTTGTTTGTAAGTGAGAAAATCAGTGAGCTACTCGGTTTAACTCAGCTCAGGGAGGCAAAATTTGGCTAGCTACTTGAACAAACTGATAATACGTTAAATCAGATTCGCATTTGACAGATTAACTAGAAATCTACACCTTACAAAATCCGAGGTATTTAGATAAAGTCTATCTGACTAGGAAGTCCTACTGATTGATGTGAATCGTATGCAACTACTCATATCAAACAATAAGTAATGTATGGCATTATACATCTCTACGTACTTTATCGATTTACATTTATGGAATCATACATACTGTGATCTGATTAATTTTGGAGAAAAGTGATGAAACTTTACGCTGAATTGTGTTAAATTTCAGATTACAAACTTGATGTATTAATCGGGGTTTTGATATAAAAAATAACTCCTGAATTTCCCTTACTTCCTCTTAATCAGTAAAACGCACTCGCAGTAAATCTATGACAATGCATACGAAAACTATTCCCATTCACAAAAAAGACACACACACATACACACACAAATAAAACGATAACGGAAAGAAATTTGAATAAATAACACTAATAATGACAACTGTAATAAATATGAGTAATAATTCTCATTTGTTTTCTACTACAGTAAAACAAAAAACAGTCATTATGTTTCAAAAGGTTATTGATTTTATGCTTCAAATTAACAGGAAACAGAAAGAACGAAGTACACATGAAGTGAAACGGAAAGAAAAGATAAAAAGAAATTTTTTAACGTTCTAAACAAGGTAAACAAAATTGTTTAATGCACTTAGTAGTAATCAATTATTCATACACATAGGTTCATTGATAGTTGTTTTATTGGTGATGCAGGAGAACTCGATTAGGTGTCTTTGTTAACCATAAGAAATACTGGTGATTGTGATGGGTTCATTGAGATCCACATAGACAGAAAACTTGTATTTTTGTCTAAAAGGAGTCCACAAAGAATTCTAGATAATTCACTTGAAGTATTCTTTGCTTCAAAGCAAGGATTCCTCGCTTTATTTCCAAACTGTCTTTACCGAAACTTGAGCTGGTTGCGGTTCTGCAGGCAGGGGCGAAACCAAAGATTTATAGGCAAAAAATAATTAGAAGCCTCCTCTTCCCCTCTTCCATCCATTTACACAGTATATTTAGAAAAATTATCATTTCGGTTTCTCGATAATGAGTTTTAAATGAATGCAACAGAAATGTTACCTAGATTAGTAAAATCGTCTTCTCCTGCGGTAGGACTGCGTAATGGTGTCAAATAATTCATTAATTAAGTCATTCAGTTATTAAGCACATTCTGTTGGGTAGATTTTAGAATTCGTTAGATGCGAATAACTACGTTACATGATTATAGCAACAATAACCACTTCATTTAGAAGGGAATTCTTTGATGATGTATGAAGTTATTAGGATATGTCATATTAGAAGTAAGTAGGATGGATGTCCGAAATTTGAACAGGCCATCTTTCTGTCAGCACCTAGAAGTTGGCAGACTGAACCATGTGTGTACAATAGCATGAGAAAGTGATATACGTATATATGCCTTTCAATATATATGTAACTCGCAATCTATTTATAGTTTTAAGTATGGCTGTTGTGGTGTTCGTCAGTGGCACAGCGGTTAGGACGCTCGTCTACCATGCACATGGTCTGGGGTTCGATACTCGGTTGACGCACTTCTTTACGTCGCTAAGCCAGTGATAAAGCTGGCAAAAAGGAAAGGTCGGGTATGAGGCTAGCCACCCCATCCTATAAAAATAAGCACTGCTACAGTAACTCCAAGCATCCAGGTTGAAGCTCTATGTTCCACTGGGAACGTCAAGGAATAAAAAATGGCTGTTGTGGTAAACGACATAACACCATCGTACACCTTGATTTGATATTGAAATGAAACAGTCAGTGCTTCCTGTTTATTTACCTACAAATTTTAATACCAGATTTATACGCCCTAAGTGTTTATGTAAACATAACTATTGATTAGGCTATGAGTTTGCCATATTATCTGTTAGTAACCGAAGGAAACAAGGAAAAAAGCGACATCATTATTTGTCCAATATCAGACGCGATATAACGTCAAAATGGACGAATTTTGTGTTTGTCTTTGTTTGCTGAGATCAAATTTCCATAAGTCGTGTAGTGGAAATAAAGCTCTGCATTTTACAAGTTCGCTGCAGAATCCTGCCTCGTTTACCATCTTTAATTAGTTTCAAGAGTGAAAATCGTTTTGTTTACTTTGCTGACTTATAAATACATAGACATGAAATAGTATATAAAGTACTAGTTAACTTTGAAGTTCGAATCCGTACTTGAGGTATGGGTTATTATTTCACTCCACATTTCCCACTTACTGCTTGTCTGTTTAGGCTAATTGAGTGTCAATAAAATGAATGTTATATTATAAGAGTGAATAATGTTTCTGTTGAAGCAACAACCTCTTTCATGCTTTTAAACAATTCATTAGTTGAAATAATGGTTACGCGTATCCATGAGTTCAAATTGTGGCCAACTTTTTCTCGCATTTACGGAATAGCTAATCTTTATTATTATTATTATGTAGAGTGAAGAAGAATAAGGGGAATTTGAAAGGCACACTGGTGTGTATATATGCATGTTATGCAAAACATTTTAGTACTTCTATAAAATAATACACACACATAATAGTTTTCAATTCCTAATGGGATATCTGAATAATGAATGCATTATCTCGTTTAAACAATCTAACTTCCATTAAAAAAAAAATAATTCTATGTTATGTTTTTTGTACATATTGCTCATGGTTTAAAGAAGAATGAAATAGATGGTATCAGACAGTTCCACATATCTATTTTAACGTCAGAAATCTCGTATAATTTTCACAGTAATCAATTAGATAGTCGATAGTTAGTTAGCGGAAAATGTTCACTATTTAATTACTAATCAGGGACTGAAATCAGTGTAAAACTGAAAGTAAAACACGAGTAAAGCACGGATGAGTGCCTTATTCCCTTGGAACTCATTGGTATTCATGACAGGTTACCTTTATTTCAGTGATGCTGAATAACTAATGAATTACGCTACCTAAGGTACGATTTGTATATAATGTAGTAGAAAACAACTTCTTACGTCTCAGCTTTTTATCGGCTAAGTACTGAACTAATTAGAACGCAGGGACAGAGGATCTTCAGGGAATATGAAGTGTGAACATGTTTCAGAATACCAAGGTACGTGGCAACCTCTCTGATCTTAATTAACAGAACTACGCTCAACATTTTCTACCCCAAGAAATCTAAACTTTGTGTTCTTTAAAATTGTACACTGCAGTAAGACGTTGGGTAACAATATATACTGGCTAAAATTATCACTATCAAGATTGCTTCAATGAAATTTTTAATTGGTTTGATATAAAATGGTTGGGTTGAGTAGTCAAAAAAGTTTAATTGATACCCTTTTACACCATTCTGTGTCTTACGTTCAGAGTTTCTTAAGTAAACTGCATGCACAGAATTCGAAATAAACTAAATAGACTAAAAGAGGCAATCAAAGCTGTACAGTGCTCATGCCTACTATCCTTCATCATCAGCCATGATGAGAAGCGTATGGTACTCTTTGTCTGGCTTCAGCTGTAACTGCCAAAAAGTGGTGAGGAATAGCACTGTGAGCGAAACGCAGCTGATAAGTTTAATAATGAGAAACCTCATTTCAGGAGAAATGCATAGCCATCATATTTAGCTTTGAAATAATTGTCAATCTGACCAAAGAGAAAAGCCTCTTCCAACTGTTTGGACAATATATATTTTAGACAGAGAGTGCTGACGTCTACGAATGAAACGCTACTTTTATTCACACCATTAACT
The DNA here is from genome assembly GCA_944472135.2 of Trichobilharzia regenti. NCBI lineage: Eukaryota > Metazoa > Platyhelminthes > Trematoda > Strigeidida > Schistosomatidae > Trichobilharzia > Trichobilharzia regenti. The sequence goes on along the minus strand of OX235270.1, from coordinate 85,815,424 downwards.
TTGTTGATACTTCTTATTGTTCTTACATAAAACAAAGTTCCATGCATATTTTATATTGAAGTTCAAAGACAATTGGCCACATCACACTGATTGCTCAATGTGTATTAGTTTATAAAAGCAGTTTATGACACGCCAAAAGAATTTCGGGTTTTCAGTATACTCACTTGAATAACTCCCTGCTTTTGTGAAAATCACTCTATTTATCAAAAGAAACAAGTAATTAAGGAGATCATTATTGCTATTTTTACGTTGGGAATCTGGAAACAACCATTTGATTTGTTGTGGTTCCACTTAGACAACTTCATGATCCTTTCCTTTCAGCTTTTTTCCTCCACACTAGTTTCATTTACAATAATTTTAGAAAACTCACTTGCTTTCCCTCTTTTTTCTCAATCTATCCCATACACATATCGGTGTGCAGGTTGTATAACTTTATTATTTCTGTCGGTTGCCTTGACTACGTAGAACGTTATGCTTCATTTTTAAATTGACTAACTTTTGAGTGAAATCTAATTCCCAGATGAATGCATGCTGGGAGGAATTGAATTTGTAAACAGCTCATATTTAAAAAAGCATATTTGTAGGAAACCGACGAACACATTAGACTAATAACACGAATCATATGAGCTGGTTTTACCGATATTGTAAGCATAGAATGTTATTTTTTAATCATATATCTACCACATTCAATAAAATGACTCGGTATTTAAACAGAATATCTTGTTTGTATGAACGGTATCAATAATTTCACGGTTGTTTAAATTCTTCATAGTCAGTGAAACGCATTTAAAACGGTCTTTAGTAAAAGTCTTATTTTAAATAAGATTACATAAAATTAAAAATTTACCTCCAATAACAGTGTCCTTATTAAACAATTCTCAGTTGTTCACTTTCAATACCGTATGAACATCTAAGTTAAACTGGATCCTCTATACGAGTATTAATGTGAGCTTCATGTTTCACGAATCTTTGAAAATCGCTGAAATGGTGTCTTTATACAGGAAAGAAGAATACACGAATTAGCAAAAATGAGGTTTCTCACAATTGTAAACCACCTTATGAGTTAGTGATACAAGGTGTATTCAGCAAAACACAAAATACTCACTTTTTCAAGTCTTTTCAGCTTGCTGCACTACAAACATTAATTCACCATTGTGCGTCGGTGGCACAGAGTTAGGATACGCGCTAATCACGCACGTGTTTCAGGTTTCGCCCCCCCGCATCAGCCGACGCACTCCTCTACCTCACTAAACCAGTAATAAGACTGGTGAAGAGGGAAAGTTGGGCATGAGGCTAGCAACCCAGTCCCGTAAAATAAAACCACTGCTACTGAAAGTTCAAAGCTCTTGGCTGAAGCCCTGAATTCTATTCGAAACGTAAAGGAATAAATAAGATGTACTAAAAGTTTCATAATATGAAAATAAAAATATCTCGTATCCGAAATTGTGTCTGCTTTAGTGATCATTCATTGAAACCAAATACGCCGAATTAGGTCGCCGGTAGATATAAAGAAAATGTCGATGTGCTTGCTTGACTGAATTCGACTGACAAGTTCCCAACCAACAAGTTCACTTGTTTTGAGTGTTTATTGCAATGAATTTAACAAAGTGACTTCGTCGAAAAATTTTTTCCTGAACCGTGTTCTCTGCCCCTTGACTTGATTATTACTTTTAATAGAATCAAAAGTGAAGACAAATGAGTACTTTTCTAAGGCGCCTTATCAACATTCTTTCGCGAATAAACGACATTATTTCATAAGGGGATGCATAGAGAAAATACTGAGTAACTGGAATCATGTTCGAAAAACGAGAACTGCCACTGTCACTGATGTCAAATGCAATATCATCATCAAAAAGCCTAATTTTTAATTAATTTGATTATAGCTTGATTCCACACGTTTGGTACTGATATGGAATTTTCAGCATTTGATATCGGTAGCCCAAATTTTGCAAGCCGACCATTGATATCGGGTGTTTGTCGGCAGGGTATAGAAGCCAGGACTATGTGTATGGTCGGCGAGAGTCTGTGTTATCGCTTAAGTCAGGCATAATCCATACAGTTAACATAGTCAGTTACCTGCCCATAGAAATAGAAATGATCAGCGAGTGACCTGGCTTTCATCAAGTGCACAAACCAGTGCTGCAAAACTACATCAGTGTTGAAGTAATCTGACATTTTTCTATCAGCCATGTCTAAGGTACTAAACAAGCCTACACCACAGAAAATTTATGCAAATCTCCTAAAAATGATATGTATGTGTGAGCGGTTAAAATGTAGGGTGGATCTATTTTACTAACTAGTGACTCATGGGATATCAATACACTTCTGACAGTAGTGGGCATATTACCATTATTCATCGCCCACATCTGCTGGGAAATGCTTTCCAGCAATGGTTTATTTTTTGAAACGATACATCAGCCTGAGAATGAGACTCAGTCACTGAGTGTTTTTTAATTTACATTCTGAACACTATATATTTGAAAGTGAAGAGCTACTCTGGCTACTAATAATATAATCATACAATGATATTCGAATGAAGCGGAAATGGAAGTACATCTATGTGAGTATTCAAGTTTGAAACGATTATCTTATTATTTGTTGTAGAACATAAGTTTAGATTGTGGGTGGGTGTGAAGGGTTAGTGTTTAATGGAGTTATTCAACTTGATTTACTTAAAGCCATTGATTTTCAAAAGTAGTACTGAGCTGCTAGAAATTCAAAAGCATTGTGTTTACGTACTGAGATTCTACGTTTAAGTGGAGGTAAAATTGTCATAGACTTGTTCTTATCTATAGGCGAGATCAGTTTTCTGATATCTTGTTCAAAGTCAAGCTTAAGGAAATGTACTTGTTTTTCCTTAAAACTTGTTTAACAATTTTGTTGCATGCCTTATTCGTGTTTTTTTTCTTTATTTTCAAAATTTCAGTGAAAGTTTTCTCAGCCTATGAATGATCACTCAGTAATAACCAATAAAATATGTTATGGCCTTATCGCATCTGCTCTTTTGGCATCATGATAAAATCATTAGTGAATGCATTTATGATACTTCACTTAACGGTGTTTGTTGAAATGAATATCTTTGTACAGTTATATACGAGTCAGTTTAACCTCAGTTTGCCAGGTCAACCGTTTAATTTTAAAACACAGAATGATATTCAGCAACATTTTACTCGTAATAAACGTGAAGTCCGTCTAAGTAAGTTAATTTATTTACTGCATAATTATTTTTGCATATAAATGAATTTTTATTTATCATGTGATTATTTTATTGTTATACTCGTCATTATTATTAGGTTCCGACTGAGACATAGGAGTTCATTAGAACGTCTCTATTTAACCCTGTTCTCTACAATCACCTTTCCCTAGTTGCACAATTTCCAATAATTTCTCATCCACTCCCCCATATCACTCTTGAGTGCCCGTTTCATCGTTTACCTTTCAGTTTCTACTCGCACTTGATGTCACTCAGATGTCACTTCAGAGTATATTCAGTACGTCTGCATTTCCCTGGACATATCCCTTGGGGATAGGTTCTTGGCTGCCTTACTAACTGCCAGCGTTTTCTGCTGCTCGTCCTTTCTTGCCGTATAATCTTCATCATGGAGCGAAGGCAACTGATGATGAATATCTGTCCGAAATGCTTTTCCTGGTACGCCAAATCTCTGAACAACATAGAAAAAAAATGACTTGATATCGGTGTTAGAAGTTCAAATATTTTCTTTTATCCTGATTGCAGCATATTTCCACACTGATTTCAGATTAATTAAGGTCTGCTTTTTTGGTACTACCTTTGACATCCTCATCCTGGATCTGAAACTATGCTGGCTAGATAAGTGAAGTAAAACAGATGACTTCCTTGAAATCTCTCCAGTTGACGTCATTGATGCTTGTTGTTGTTGTTGGTTGGTTACCTTCATAACTTCTGTCTTCTCTACTTCCGCTTGAAGTCCTGTCTTCGCTACTTCAGATTGCCAAATTGTTGGTTTTCATCAGTAGATCTCAAGTTTGTGCGAGGTCAGATATAAATCATCAGAAAAGTTCAAGTATTTTTAAAGTCTTCTTATAGGTCCATCGTATTCATGCCATCTCATGCTCTACGATATTTCGCATGATCATATGGACCACAATCAGGAATATCATTGATGACAGTAGGAAGCCCTGAGTAACTCCCATATTCACTTCAAATGCTTCCCTAAATTTCGCGTTTGTACTCAGTATATAATTCAATAATATGATTCTTGTCGTTAGTTACATTCTATAAAAGAAAGCAAGGAATAATGGATAAAGTCTGTAGTCCATATCTCTTTGCTGAATAGAAAAATCCCTAAGATTTCATTTTTCTTACAAGCGAAATCTTTAGCAACAACTTCATAATGAAATGACAGTGGCATTTATTGTCTCCAGAGGAGTTTTAGCTTTGTATTCACTTTTATCTGTGCGTTACGTTACCTGTACAAACATTGCGTCATAATTAGAAGTGATTGGAAGTGTGCTCACAAACTGATCAACAATATGCTTTCATGCTAGTGCATGCCGCCGACTTGCCCATAATGGGAGAAGAATTAGACAAGAAAATTCCATTCTCATGTGTGTTGATCAACGAGACAAGTAAAGGAGAATTATGAACTAAATTATGCAGAACGCCAGATGGCAACGATCACATAATGAAACATGACAGAAACAGTCTTAAAGCACAAAATCTACATACAAACATTATTCAAGTAAGCAAAGACACACTGCAACACACCACTCCTGAAGTGAGGAAAAGAGAAATACCTCAGCCATTATCAACTGACTGGTCCCAAAACATCCTTCTGAACTACAAATAAAATTATCTACTCATATATAAGAAACACTTCTGATATTTCTCCTTAAGTACTGAGATTCCTAAACAGAGGAAAAATGAGGAATGCCAGACAATTCCCGATAGCACCGGAACCACACTGGCCTGTAATTAACAAAAATGTGAATACAGTTCGACTTCACTTATCAGCCAATAGCACTGTCATACTGTCACTAGATCAACTATAATGTTGACGATACGATCAATATAAATACAGTTGAACACAAGGATGAGAAACCTCTAAAGATAATCAATACCAGTCAAATAGCTATTTCCTATGTCAACAATTCGAAAAAGTCACTTTACTGTAAAGTCGAGGCTGAAGACATTTTTTTCTGGAACAATAACTTCGTTGCATTTAAACTATCGAATTCAGTGAACACGACGGTGGAAAAGAGAAAGCAAGATCTTTTGTGAACGTTCCATTTCTTGGTTTCAAAAGCTTCATAAAACACATCATTTATACATTAAGGTCTCTTGCACAAATAGTCTTGCTTTGCTGAACCTGACTGTCTTATATTATTTAAGATTTAATAAATTCAGGCCTATCTTTTCCTCCGAAAAATCTGCTGGTACTAGACATCAAAACACCTTCATTTTTTCCCATATTTTGAGATGAAAGTATTTGAAAGGTATACACCATTTACCTAATATCTAGATTATTTAAGTTTATTCAGTTAAATAATTCTTAGGAATATATGAAAATTGTGAGGCGTCAATAGTTAAACAAATATTCGATTACATTTGACTATATTTATTGATGTTTATCGAAATCCGAGTGATTCTGCTATAGAAGCTCCTACCCACACAGCGAAACATTCCGAAAAGAATCTGGCTTCTCTAAACATGCTACATTTATCTTAAAGGATTATCCCTGCTTGAATTTCAAGGTGCACAGAACATTTTCTTAGGTATTCTGTATACTGAATTAGTGAAAAGACCAAGGTGATTAGTGAGAATCGGCTTAAATAATGTCGTATATATATATATATATCATAGCAGTAATTTTAGAAGTGCTCTTCATACAGTGTGCATGGAAACTTCCCGGTGAAGTAGTATGCTGCAGCATATCTTGCATATAGATTTAGTTCGAATTCAATAGATTTAAAACAGGTTTGTTAATGTAACTTAGAGAAATGCCAATCCACCGTTTTTTGTATAAATGCTGAAGCAGATGACACACTTTATTTTTAATAATTAACTCAGCTACTTTCAAATTATTTCAGTAGGCTGAGTAAATACAATAATTTGCTTAAATCCAGTAAATAATGCTCTCACTGTGTAATTTCTCAGGTACATAGATTACTCTAGAACTCAGTACTACCAATACTCACTTTCAGACAAATATCTTTTTGGTTCGCTGAGTTATATGAGTACCTTAGGAATAGCGAAACGTAGTATGAATTAGTCCCAGTGGATATCATTCAGCAATTATTATATGACTTTGGACAAGTGAAATCTCACCTACTCTAGGAAAATGGGTCAGGAGAGAACTGTTGGCAACACACCTTATGTTTTCAGAACTACCATTCTATAAAGTGTGTTTATTAAAATGGCAAACTGAAACGTCATTTCGTTCAAATTCTGCCTGTTGAGTTATATTCCAAAATTAACCAACAAACATGATATCACATCTAGATGTAGATGGTGATCTCCACTATCCGATGTCATCATTGTTGCTTTTAAATGATGTGGTATATGTATTGGGATTTCCAGTTTTTTGTCATCAGTTAGATTCCAAGTGATGTTTCTTAATGCCACTGCAATGGGAGTAGTATTAAATTTATCGGCTATATAAGCCAACAAGTGAGGTTAGAAAAACAGAATAAATATTATTAAGTGATATTTGTTTCACAGAAGACTATCTACTTACAGTTTTATTATTTTTTTATTTTTGATTACAGCTTGATTCCACACCGTATTTTTGGTACAAGTACAGAGTTTTCAGTGTGGATATCGGTAGCCCTAATTTCACAGGCCAACCATACATATCAGGTATGCGTCGGCGTGGGCTCGAACCCCGGACCATGTGCATGGTCGGCGAAAGTCTTAACCACTGTGCCACCGACGCATAGGTCATTATATCGAAATCAGTTGTTAATCACCAGGACTGCAGTGCAATATAAGCCATCATCTTTTCTATATATTTTACAAGCTGTTTCGATAAACATTGGATTCTATACGATTCATTCTAAGAACTTCAGTGCGATTATTATTATCACACCCCTATTTAAGCTTATTACCCTGACTGTTATTTAATTGAATTTTTGATTTTCCCGTCGATTGATTGGACCGAAGTGCTTGGTCTCAGGTTGGTATGTCGGCTTCTTGTGCAGATGCTTCGACGGGGAAATCAAAAATTCAATTAAATAATTAATATGACCCGTTGCCCAAATGGCCTAGTGGATAACGCTTTGGCGTTTGAAACTATGGGCACTGGGTTCGAGCCTCAGTGGGAACATCAACACTCGCTGAGAAATGCAGGTACATCCAGATGACGAGTACCAAATTGGACGAAATGCGCATCCTGGATTCCACTGCTAGTCATCATACACTAATTAAATATTATTACTTTGACTACTTTAATATTTGTAAGTAGCTCAATGACGTATCGTAAAAAATAGGATCAGAAATTAAAATGTACCTAAATAATTATCATTTGAATATGACTTCATTACTATGACTACATTCCGCATAACGACATCTAAATAAATTTCCTTGTTAATCAGATACTTGAATCCTTAATTTAGTGATCGAACTAACGGATAAAAATAGAAGAACCTGATTCATCTATGATGAGTTAATCAAATAAATCTCCAGAATTTTTATGTTTTCATCGTCTTCGAATACTCTAACTTTTTAAATGATTCATACTGCTGTTATAATGACCCCTGGGTGTCGAACAAAGCATATCATTTAGAGAACTATTGAAAACCAACTTCTGAAAATAAAGTATATATCTCGCTATTTTTTTCCACCTCCCATTGTCCTAGTTCTCTTTTATTTGTCTAACTACACTCGCTAGGATAAATATATACACACAATGAAATGTTCCTAGCTCGATTGACAGACTCTGGTCAGCAAACACTGAAGGCTACTTGTCTAGTACTGACTTCTTACTGCTCATCAGTGAGTCTGCTAGTTTCTCAGTCACTAGAAAAATAACTGAGTAGTAAAACTTTTGATTACATCAATACGTAACTCAAGTTTAATTGTTGACAATAGTTTTTTGCGTTTGAAGGGAGTCAGCAAGAACTAGCTCCTGGATCGAGGTTTTGTGTTGACTAGCACTAATCAATAAGGTTCATCTAAAACCTCGAAGGAGCTACATCTCCCTGGATGTTCGCCGATAACTACATAGTCTATCACATACTTTAGGGAATTTTGTATTCATTGTCAGATTCTAGTTGCAACAGACACATTATTGATGACAGTTCAATGAGAAGAATACCAATGACTTAATAGGCACTGACTTATATGAAAAGGGAACGTCAAAATTCAGAGGATAGCGTCATCATCGGCAATAAAAGAAAAATGTCTTCAATCTCTTTATTACTCGATTATGTAATGAAAAGTTTTTCAGCTTTTATATCTGATATTGAAGAACAAAATTGTTGAAAGCTGTTCACTACTTCCTAACTCTTTCAATAAATTCTCTCCACATTCTTAAAACTATAAAATATAATATTTATGACCACAATTTTACCCGGTTATGCGGCGGATACCTTTATATGTAGAATAACAGATTAGCCATAAGATGATAAAATAAAATGCATTTGTGCGATAAGGGTGTCAACTGCAATCACAAAATATCATGAAATGTGAGATGCTGACAGTGATTAGTCATAATGGATCCATACTATGTGGGAAAAAAGTTGACAAGTCAGCTGAAGGCTGTAAAATGTATCCGGTAAGTGTGTAGTACAGAACAATATGCATTCACAAGGAGACAGTATGAATTCGGTGAATAGTTCACCATGCAGTAATCAATATATGAGATGAGAGATCTGGAGACATATATTCAGAAGATAGATCATGTCACTAATAACAGATCAGAATAGTATGAATAAAAAATTCAATAGTACTGAGAGAATGCTAGCATGAAGGGCATAAATTATAAAACAGTTTAAAATTGTTTGGACAAAGACGAAAAAAAACAAAAAATTAATAATCGAAGTAACAGAAAGGGAATAGGAGAAAAAGACACACTTGGAGGAGAGGAGAAGTTTTAAACTAAGTTTGGCCACTGTAGGGAACACTACTTGAACATGTCTTTTCGAATACAAAGTCCTAGTTTAGTCCATCGTATCACAACGGCTTCAGTTATATTTAAAATATGTGGGGAAACTGTGTGTGATAACGACCTCAGAATATAGTATATAATCACGGAGATTATGTTAGCGTCGATTCTGTGTCCTGTATCAACCCAGTGTAAAAGAATCGAACTTTTTATGCGTTTGATTTAACCTTTTCTGTATCAAACTGGTAAATCTTCTGGAATCTGTAGACGAACCTGCTTAGTTGCACGCCCTATATGAATGAAACCAGAAAAAGTTAATTGGGTATACGCATGAGGAGGAGCTAAGATTAGACGAGACATCTTTCAGTTTTAGGATGGATAATGGATGCCTACTGAAAAATAGGGACTAGTGTCCGGAGTAGAAAGTCTTCTTTGTCTCCCTGATTTGACGTCGGTATAGCATCTCCGTGCGTATGGCTTTTTCTCCATCGTTTCTGATTCATGTTTGCGACTGTTACAACTTATGTTAACCTTCATTAAAATTTTCTTGAAATTCGTTTTCGCTTAGAATATCCCAGATGACGTGGAGTTCCTTCTCTACTGGATGATTGGGAGGAATTGACTTCGCTGTAAGTGCTAAGCACTTGTTCAAATTGCGTTTGTGTTACATTGGTGCAAAGCTAATGAAGTATGTGCATTAAAATTCAGTCTCTAGTTTACTAAATATGGTTCTTTTAATGGATTAATCTCCTCTTGTTAGTGAGATATCGAGTCAGTGGATTGTCCTTCGTAGGTAAAATGAATTGTTGGTTCAATATGACTCAATTTTTTCAGTATCAAAAAACTACGTAAACCTTCATTGTACAATGAAAAGGTTTCATCCATGCAGCTATCCCAGGTTAAACTTTATCCACCGCATAACTTGCTATTATTGTAATGATAAATACACAATATTCTATAAATGTGAGGACATGAATAAAATTTACTGAAATGTATATTCTTGGTTCAGACTGACTTTTAGTTTTCAAGTGATGGTTTGTAGGGATTTGATTGCTTTCAGGATTTCATCATGAGCTGACATTAGTTAGAGAACCATTGAAAAACCTGGGAGTACTGGACAGCTGTTTCGTCCTAGTTTGGGACTCTTCAACAGTACGCACCCACCGGGATTCGAACCCAGGACCTTCCGGTTACAAGGCAAGCTCGTATACCATTAAGCCACTGGGACCCGATCCAATGGTCCTTGAATTCTAACTTCTGCCAATTCACGACATAGCGCAACCGCTAGCCAATGTCTTCGGCAAGTATTTGTCCTCACACCCGACCAGCTGCAACCTACTGGCCACGACTTCCCACTGGAACCCAGGTAACTACCTACCTGAATAGGGCCAATCGCCAGTGAGCATCTCATTGGTATTCAAGTTATGGTTTTTAGGGATTTGATTGGTTTCAGGATTTCATCATGAGCTGACATTAGTTAGAGAACCATTGGAAAACCTGGGAGTACTGGACTTTTAGTTCATGATAGGGGAATATATTTGACACCCTCCAATCTTACTTTTTAACGAATAATAATTTTACCTGAGTTCTAAATTTTGGTTTAAATAATAACAAATCCAAGTGAATCTACCACGAACATTAATCACTTTCTAAGAGTGAAAGTGAATAAAATTCTAGGTAAGTAGGAAACCTGATAGCTTTACTAATACACAGAAAACATTTACTGTAGCTGCATAAATTTCGCTCTTACGCAATACCACACTGTTCTCTGATAGCTTGAACTTTTACAGGAAAATGTATCTGGTGTCACTTATGAAGCATGCATTAGCAATTCATTTTATTTAGTATTTTAAGCAATTCACTCCTTGTCGAATTTTCGAACCTCGGCAGTTAAAGTGCTTGTAAAATGGATCATGATGGAAAGCAAACTTCAAATCAATCGTAGGTTTCTTTATGAACTGACTTCAGATGAAGAACCGTTGGAATTTTGAATATAATGGACTACTGTTTTTTTCAAGTTTGGAACTTTGCTGTAGTCTACGTCAACTTCACATTCAGCCAAGCTCATATGATACGGAGAAGAACAGTGAAAGCTTTCAGATTAAATCACTCAACTCAGAGACGAAAACAACAGTAGGAACAAATGGCTTCATGGGTTAACGGATTGCAACCTGGTAGTTGAATAATCAGTGGGCTTGACTCGTAAACTAAAGACTTTGTGTTCTACCTTTTTTCAGTTAATGGATGCTCACTGTTGGAGAGTACCAAAATAATAAAGTGACTGAGTTGTTCGGTGATCCCTAGTTCTCAATAATTAGCTTAATGATGTCCCTACTTAATGAAATCTACCTTTCAGCCAATCAAATCCCTTCAACTCATAGCTTGAAATACTGTTCTCTGCATATTTATCCTATAAATAACAGGCTTTGTTCACAGACGGAGTTTTTGAGCACATTTTGCACAAAATCTTTCCACAAGTTGACTTCCCTATGTTTATTGTAGAAGTTTTGTTGTAAGATTTAAATGGAAGATCACTTTGTGAAATGAACTAATTTGTGCATATTCTAGCAATATGATGTTCGCCATATTTTTGTCATTTATCGTGTCACATTGACTCCTCAGAGGGTGATCACAGTCCTTATGAACGAATGTCAAATACGGCTAAAATGGTGTTTGATATCAGCTCTTAATAATGAATGAATCAAATGAATAAACCAGCTTTCTAAAATAATTAATCATATTACGGTGTAATTTTTAATTGAGGCTGTTTTACTTATCCTTAGGTTAAGGAATGAAAGTCCATATACAAGAAAGTAAGACATTATGCTATAAGGATTGATTTTACAAATATTATCTTTTAATTTCTTAAAGTATCCTAGCTACCCTTTGTATACGATAGGCGTTTGCCATAATCACTTTTATCTACTACATACAGTGCTCAACCAGTTTTGTTTGTTTTGCTTTTTTGTTTTTTTGGTGGGTTATTTTACATTCACATACAAGGGAGAAAAAGAGAAACTGAAACGGAAACCTACTACAAGACTCTGTAAATACTTTGCTTTTCCTGTATATTCACTCTCCCCTTCTCTCTCTCTCCTCATCTTCCTTCTTATTCTGTTCAAGCAACAAAACCAAAGTGAATAGATTTTTTTCTCCTAACAAAATAAAGAGAACCATGAAAAAATGTTTTGACTAATGATGAATAACAAGATAAATAATACTACTACAACTAGTAATAATAATAATAATATTAGAAATCTTGCTGGTGTTTTCTATGCAGTAATGAATTGTGACGGACAATAGGTTGAGAAGGACGGAAATAATTAGAAATTGAAATGAATGAAATCAAAATTCCCCCTTTTTTTTCTATTCATCTGTCAATCAAAGATATTCTGCTCTTTTTTTCTGATAGTGTTGACACATTGAATACAGAATAAATGGGAATGCATTCAGTACAGAATCTTTTAAAATATTGCATTACAATACAGTCTGACGTAGGTTAATTGATTGCCTTAACTTGTTATCTTGAGTACAAAAGTTTTGGTTAATACGGGGCAGTATTTCTTTATGCATGTGTAGATTCGCTGAATTTACCTACTGATGTGTTTTTGTGTGTACTTGTGTCCAATTAATCCATAATAGACATCTCCGACAGTAGTTCTCAAATATATCCGATTTGATGTCATCAATACATGGATTTATGTAGGGTAATTCATGCAAGCTGACAACCGTAGATTCACTTAACGACCACATTCAGATGAGAGGTTTGAACACTAGTACAATGTATTCTATGACGAACAATGTAAACATTTATTTCAGACAACTGAGTTATCTTGTTTCATTAACTTATTTATAACTCGAAGACAAAATTTCATACTGAGTGACTTGAGTTTTACAGTCGCTAAAGTTGGAACTTACTGAACACGCACGCTGGTTTATCTCTCACATATAATATTATGAAACACCTGAGCTAATCTGCTGAAGAAACGTGTTTGACTAGACAGTCGCGTTTTCTTCCTAACACTGAGATTTGGAACGCGGGGGTACAAACTGTTCCATTGCTACTACAAATTTTTTACTAGTAGTTGGAGTACTGTCCAACTTTTAACACAATGAATATCATAAATAACCAATTCAAGCATTCTATTTTCATCTTTTGTCGTTACTAAGATAACAGTTTCCCATGGAGTCACATCCTAGACAGCTCTATAAATCTAATTGAACAATTGCAGCCTTCTTCATTTCATTTTAATTATTTACTAAATATGCTTAATGCAGATAGGATAAAACGTGCCACTTGCCAAGCATTCAGTAGAAAACCATGTGCGTCGGTGGCACAGTGGTTAGAACTCTCGCCAACCATGCACATGGTCCGGGTTTCGATCCCTTGTCCACGCACACCTGATATCCATGGTCGGCCAGCAAAATTTGGGCTACCGATATCACATGCTGAAAATTCTGTACTTGTACTGAAAATACGGTGTCGCATTAAGCTGTAATTAAAAAAATGCATTTTAAACAGTTAAAATGGTATTCATAAGTAGCCAAATGATGAATGTCCACAGGAAAATCATATAAAATTTAAATCCACCAGGTAGTGATGAAGCTGAGGAATAATTTTGAGTCGTATATCTTCCATATATATATATATATATATATATATATATATATATATATATATATATATATATATATTCTTATATGACTGGCCTCATTTTGACGCAGAAAATTTTGTTAAGTACGCTGATGATCTGACTGCTTCCATACTGGTTATTTCTAAGTCAGACTGTTCCAAAATGAATAACTTTTTATTAGGAATTAGCCGGTAGTTCTTTCTAAATAGTCTGAAGCTAAATACTTTCGAATATCAGGCTGCTTATTTCATTTTTAGTCACAAGCGTGACTTGCAAGAACCGGTTCGTCTCAATGATTCCATTATCATAGAGGGCATTCAAATTGCAGCTAAGTCAGACGTTAAATTGTAACTTTGCTCTGATCCTTCTTGGTCTTTCCGCATCATGTAACTTTCTAGAAAGGTATCTAGTTTAACGATCTACGTTAGGAGGCTAAGACAATCTGGTACCACTTAGTCGCTACTTTCATGGCTCGTTAACTCATATTTTCTACCTATTCTACAGTATTGTTTCCATTATTCTTTTCCCGGCTACTTAAGAAAGACTTTTTTGCACTGCGAACGAAACTGAAAGCTGTCAGCAGGAGAAGTGAGCTGTCACTAAATCAACTTGTTAATACTGTTGTGGATAGACACATGGATTCATGCAAAGAACTAGCGAATATTATTTTGTGGAGCTCTGAGCATCCTCTCTATACACAACTCTTTCTTTGCATGTCATCAGGCAGAATAAGAATCAACTATAAAAGACCTTGTACTCAGGTAAATAAGTATAAAAACTCTACGATACCATATTTGGCACATATTTTATGTGGGCAGGAAAGTATGGGGCAGGACACTGCTAACTTGCCCCGAAACACTAAGTAAATGGCCCTCTCATTCGTTTTCTTTCATTACTATATCGCTGTGAACATTTCCATTAGAATTTTAATTTTATATTCATATTTTTACTGAACGGTATTATCAATGTGAATGCACTGTTCAAATGATTCTCCCCCTGATGACAGAATTAGACATAATATTGTAGTACATGCTGAAAATTCCATATATGTACCAAGAGTACTGTTTAGAATATAGACATTTTTATCGAAATTAACTATATATATATATATATATATATATATATATATATATATATATATATATATATATATATATAGGATATAGATGGATAGTATAATGTTGGATATACCTTATCAGTTATCCTAAGTGTTGCTATTGTAAATGAAACTTTATAACTTTATCTATTTGATGGTGGCAAACAGCAGGTTACAGAACGCCCATTTCATTCTATTTGGGACTCGTCAGCCGAATCTGCATGCATCCTTAGTGAGTGGTGAGAAATCCGAAATAGGAGGAAAACGTGGTGCTAACATTCGGCTACTAATCATCATTAACAAAATAGCATCATTTTAACATCAAAGCATCAGAGAAGCATCTATCTTAGGAAGCGATATGTCAAAGGACACCCAGCATTTTGGTCCAGTGTACATAGTCAGCGGTAAATTGGAAATAATTACTGTAAATAAAAACTTTATAGACCTTACTTTCAGCCTATCAGTTGAATTCTTATGTCTAAACAAGGTGATTCATAGGTTACGACTTGCTCACAGCTTTTATAAATAAGCCTACATATAAACGTTTTACAAACAACACTTAAACTTGATATGTTTTTGAACATATTTCTATGAGATTTTCGCAATTTGGCAGCAAAATATCTAGAATTTAGTCTACATTTATGTTTCAAACCCCGTATCATGTTTTTTTTATTTTACTTTTTGCTTACCTGTCTTTAGAGTTGGCCTCTGGCTTTCAAATGCTACATAAATGTGACCCAGATAAATCTCAGTAAAAGAGTGAAATGATTACTGTTGTATTATATTTTTGTTTATTCCTAAATTCATTCGAACTGATGGAATGGTGTTAATTAATTTTGACAGATTTTATCATTCAGTCTTCAAAGAGGTCATCTAAGCTTTTGCAGTATTTTATATATTTTTTTCAAAGGGAATTTTAGATTTTAATAAGTAGTTACTAAAAACACAATGAACCGCTCATTTTCACTTTTGTTATTCTCTCATATTCTGAATAGTCTGGATGATTAAAATTTTATTCTGTTTAATGTAAATATATCTATATATATGTTACTGTTATGATAAATCTGACAGTCTCCTCTGTCCCGATGGAAAGCTTAGCAAAATGTAGAGTAAATCTATTCTGTTTCATGTTCACTTCTGAAGATATTAAGTAATTTCAGGTTATACGGATGAATCATCGTTGTAAATTATCAAATTAGCTCCAGTGTGAAACCTGACTTATGGGTATTTACATGCAACCACATCTAAATGACTGGTATCAGCGTCATGGATTTGTTGATAGGAATATCGGACAAAAAATAGCTTTCAGAAAATACTGCATTTGAAGCTCTCAAACCCTATGGAGACAGTGCTGAACTAAGCATATTTCCAGCAGAAATTCCTGATGCGACATTGTTCAGTATCACTGGTATATCTTATGAGGCCGACTCACACGACAGCCAGATTATGCCGTAAGCTAGAATTACTGAGTTTCATACCCTTTTTGCATGTTTAACACTTAATAATTGTGTAAATTCACCAGTCTTTTCAGCCGAGTGAAACACTTCAGTCTGCTGTGCAACAAGTCCACTCAGTTTCATGAGTGGAGCTGTTTACGATTTCCTGTGAGAAGGCATACATCGGCTGTGAATAATGCGAAAACAGTCCTACAATTCAAAGTATTTAATGACAGCTGTTACTGTAGCTCTCGGCTATCCAAATGACTGCATGAAAATCGGCTAATGGTACAATTCAGTGATTCTAGCAGTAACGTACCTAAACAGGAGAAGCAGTATTTTAAAGACTTATTTCTACAGATTGCCTGCTTCTGACAGTTAACTAATGAATTATTTTAAAAGATATAAACAACCAACAAAGAAATCATGGCAATGTTATAATTTGATGAAATTAAATTTATACCGTCACATTTAATTACCGATTCATATTAAGGTTACAGAATATATTTGAAAGTGATGACATGAAGAATATTTTGCTTGAGTCATCGCAATACTTTTGCATCGTCTGATGTTTAGCTTACACTTATAATATAGATATGTAACACAAGTAGGCTGGAGGCATTTCTCGAAATATAATTTTCTATCCATCTGGTATTAAGTGGTTTTCATTACCAGAAATATTTCATTTTATGGCTCCAGTTTAAAGATGTTTAACTAGATGTAACTTAGATAGAGAAATTCAATGGAAATATCAGCATAATATAGGTTATTTGTCTTTCCCAGTGAATAGAAAACAAAACGATATTGTTTTTACTGACGTTTCGCTATTTAATGCTGCTAACAGCTTCATCAAAGTATTATATGATATTTATATGATATTTTTCCTTCACGTTCCCAGTGGAACATAGGGCTCCAAGCTAGTGGCTTGAAGTTTCTGTAGCAGTGTTTAATTTTTACAGGATGGGGTCGCTAGCCTCATGTCCAACCTTTCCTCTTTACCAGCATTATTTGTGGCTCAGTGAGGTAAAGGAGTGCGCCGGCCGGGGATCGAACTCCGGACCATATGCATGGTCGGCGAGCGTTCTAACCGCTATACCACCGACGCTCATCAAAGTATTACTAAACGAGAATTTACAAAATCTCAGCTTATATACAACAACTTAATTATCGTTCCTCAGCATGAGGTCGTTTTCGTGTTGCGAAATTGGCCAATTGGTAAAGATAACAGAACCAGGTGTAGATTGTTGGATTTGATAAATGTGTAGAATTATAAAAGTAGCGTGTGTTTACTTAATGAAGTTGCTTATCACATTTGTTATGATTTCGTCAAATCATGGAGAAGGGAGGTGTTGTAAGCAGGTCAAATTCTGTTTTAGTTCATCATTATTCCTATTCAGACAATTTGGATTCAACTTGATATTAACTGCTTCTGATATTAGACATTCCTTGTGATTTCTGAAATTTCTCTGGAGTATTACAATATTGTCGACCTCAAGTTTTTTGGCCTGATTCTATAGCGTGTAGACCTATGGCTGATGATTTTTCAAGCTTTTCTAGTTCAGCTGGGTTTTTCGGTGGTCGAACAGATGCTCCACGGTGTTCATTTCCTCTGATTTTGATTTCTCGACCAGCGAGAATTTAACCTGCTTACAACACCTCCCTTCTCCATGATTTGACGAAATCATAACGAATGTGATAAGCAACTTCATTCAGTAAACACACGCTACTTTTATAATTCTACACATTTATCAAATCCAACAATCTACACCTGGTTCTGTTATCTTTACCAATTGGCCAATTTCACAACACGAAAACGACCTCATGCTGAGGAACGATAATTAAGTTGTTGTATATAAGCTGAGATTTTGTAAATTCTCGTTTAGTAATACTTTGAGGAAGCTGTTAGCAGCATTAAATAGCGAAACGTCAGTAAAAACAATATCGTTTTGTTTTCTATTCACTGGGAAATACAAATAACCTTTGTTGTAATGAATATCATATACCCAATGCTTAAAAGTTTTTCACACGCTTAAAAGTGAACTTGGTTGGACATATATAAATGTCAGCAAACATTAAACTGATTATCTGAAACCACTGTCAGCAAAATCACTCGGGATTAGACATATGACATCATTTGTCCCTTAGTGGCCGGTCAGTGGATCCAATACTGTTCTAAAAAGGTTCAGTCACCAGACCTTGTGAGTCATGATTAATTCCTCCATCCTAACTATTATGATTCGAATCACCTAGTGGGAAACTTTTCCATTTAGCCTGACGATACGCCTTGCTAACAGCTGTTAATAAGTACGAAGAATGAATCCATAGCTCCCTAATGGTTCCCTCTAATCAATTAACAGAAATCGGTTTTTTAGGCACTCATTTGCATGTTGACTTACATTTATTTGAGAACTGTAGTAGTTAGATTAGAGTATTCCACAACTTTATTTTTGTGTGAATGTTTCTTGTCCATTGAGTACTTTGATTCATGAAATCATACGATTTTGCTTATTAATTTATTCTTAGTTTTTTATCAGCATCTGAGTGTGTGATGCGTAAAAGTTAAATATACCTCAATGCTGACTAAGTGAAGATACAACCATGTGGCCCGCATTAAATTAGACGAAGAAGACTACTGCTGATATGCTTTTTTAATATACATCGAGAACACAGATCACGGTTTATATGATCTAAGTTCGGCTGAAAAAATCACCTTTAAAATTTTATATCAGAAAATATCACCACCACGTCTCCATCTCTGAAAACTATGAAGAAACTTCTCTTGTATGTTCTCAAACCTTCTTTGAAATCTTTTAATGCCCCCAGCGGTTCGCCTACAAATGCAGTAGAAGCACATTAGATGCTGTCATTGTACTCCACCACAAAATATTGTTTCATGTGTGCATCGGTGGCACAGTGGTTATGACCCTCGCCGACCATGCACATGGTCCGGGGTTCGATCCCCTGTCCACGCACACCTGATATCTATGGTCGGCCTGCAAAATTTGGGCTACCGATATCACATGCTGAAAATTTCATACTTGTATCAAAAAATACAGTGTATAATTAAAATATAAATAAATAAATATAAATAATAAAAGTGCTAAGATAGCCTACGTTTTAGACTACTCTGCTGCTTTTGATCCTATTCCTAGGGCACTTTTGCTAAGCAAGCTGATTTCAGCAAACACTAAGCCCTGAGTCAGAAGTCGGCTATCTTCTTATTTTTCGAGTAGAAAACAGCATACTGTTTTGAATAAAAAGCGCCCCACTTCGTTGCTAACGGAAACTGATGTACCTCAATGAGCTGTACTCTATTTATTCCTTTTTTCCTTTCTTTTTGCATGACCTTCTATATTCTTCCAAAGCACACTTCGTTATATATGCCTTTGATCTTACCATTTCTGTCCCAGTAGTCTCTGCTTGGGACTGTTCTTGTAAGAATAAACTCTTGTATGAAGTCACAAAATGGCTTCACCTGTATGGTCTTAAAGTGAATCCATCTATTTGTCACATCGTTGATTTTAGCTTCAGATACAAACAAGACCTGCGTGGACTGATTGAGCCTCTTGATTGATGTAATATTGGTGACAGTGTGATGGTGAGTTAATTGAATATCTCTTATCGTGGTATCAGTATCTCTTCGAATCTCTGTTGGTCGTTTCATACCCTGTTGACTTCTAATTTTCGTGTGACTTAATACATAAAAAGTTTGGACAGTCTGCTGGCATAACTCAACCTCTTCTCTTACAATTTTGTTATTTCATGTATTTTGCCCATTTTTCTTTATTGTTCGCCATTATTCTTCCCTGGACCTCTCAAGAAAGACTATGTCATATTTCTTAGAACACTGAAGACTATAAGTACGGTTAATGGTGTGTGTTGCTTTGACTTAACTAACTGACATTAATGTCAATGGGCACTTCAATTGTCGCAAGCAGTTGGCTAAAGTTATCTTGTCTAATACTGAACATCCTCTTTGCTCTCAACTTTCTCCTTGTATCTCTTCGGGTAAAACCAGAAAAAACGTCGTACAAATTTACGCTCATACAACTAAATATAAAAATTCTACCATACCACCATATATAGCACGGGTTTTGTGCGAAGAAATAGTCAGATGTCAGAAAAGAACTTATAAACTTTTCATATCAGTAATCTGAACTACAAAGTAAAAGCAAAGATTATTATTACATGTATTATCTATGATATTGTCTACTTATAGTCCAGCAACATTCTGTTTATAGTGATTTCATTATTAATATTATTATTACTATTTTAAATATTATGTATGTACATATTTATGAGAGGAGCTAAATTGTTGTAATATGTATAAAAACGCTTAAAATTCCATTCTGTATTATTATTAGTGCTTGGAATAAAGTTATTATTGTATTATTAAGTTAACTGGAACGATTTTACAGAGGTCACCTGAATGTGACCTTGTTAGGAATTTAATAAGTCATTTAGATTAAAATATGTCTATATAAATTCCAGTTGAATGACTGTTTGTTACAGAAGTTATCTGAACAAAAATTATTGGATGCACCACTGGGTTCAAGTGAAATGCATTTTCAAGAAACCCAGTGCATTGACAACATTTTAAATT
The DNA here is from genome assembly GCA_944472135.2 of Trichobilharzia regenti. NCBI lineage: Eukaryota > Metazoa > Platyhelminthes > Trematoda > Strigeidida > Schistosomatidae > Trichobilharzia > Trichobilharzia regenti. Next base: position 85,794,572 of record OX235270.1, on the reverse strand, counting down.
CTGTACTGAAGATCCAGACTTAATGAGTGGATTGTCATATGATCATTTCCTAACCCGACGATTTCAGAATGAGCTTGGGTACACCTGAGTAGTATCAAACAAACAAAAGACATTAATTTTGTATGGCTGGAAGTAATCGGCGAATCTTCTGAAACTAGGTTTCGTACTAACTGGAGTCAATCAGCAAAGAGTATCTGTGACCTTGAAGGAAACTGATGTCAAGACCTTAACACTGAGCGCTTTGGTCCCATGACTGACCTCATGTAAGAGTATGATGCCTATAGCGTTTGCCCACTAAGGAATAACCAGTGCTCGGACTCAAGTAATGGTAATTGAATTCTATCAACCAGGTATGCTTAGTGATTCTTTATTTTCAATTATCACCAGACAAATATGAGTCCATACTGTAAATCACCTTAAAGCTACCCAAGTTTTGTCACTGTTCAAAGCAAACTTTTTTCTCTTTATAAAGAAAACGAGACTTCTGATAGCAACAACTAATTCACCGATCTGATCAAATTAGCATCGGCATCCTAAATGCATAATAATTAGTAAATTACCACAGCTTTAAACGTTCGTGTCACGATAAATGAACTCGAATTTCAAAAACGAATAAGTAATCACGATGTCACTTTAAAGTGAACAAATGAATAAATCAATGTCGTAACAAAGTATTTCTTTGAAAAATGCTGGCTTCACACATTTAGGTAAAGTGTTTGTCAAAGCTTTACGGCCATTTGCAGGCTTGAATATGAAATATAGTTTATCCCTCTTGTTATTAAATGGTTGCAGACGGTTGGCATGAAGCCTTGGACCTAAGTTTTGCGCTTGTTGGCAATCGTAAATCAACCATCTAATCACAACAGTTCGGAAAACGAACGTTATGGTTAGTCACCTAACATGGTGGCTGCATTACAGACTTGACTGATAGAATTCAGTCTGCACCAAACATAGGACTAAACGCAAGATATTAGTTACTAGCTAGTGTGTGATCAAGGTTTATACTTCTTCCAAGTACTAAAATAGTATTTATCTACTTGTAGATATTAGTCATTATCTAGCAAATTATTATTTTTTATTAATATTCGCTTGTGTTCCGAGGGGTGGGCGTATGTCTTTCGCAGCATATCCTCATTTAACCCTGTTCTCTGCAGCCGTTTGTGGCTGGCTCCAAAACTGTCTATAGGCTATTAATTCCTCTTCATACCATCTTTTCCACATCATTCCTAGATGGCCGAAACATTGCTTCTCATTTGGGTTCTTTTCGAGAGTCTAGAGAGCGATGTCACCCAATGGTTGTCTCAGAGTATAACCAGTCAATATCCATTTTTTCGAGATATTTTTTAAGCAATAGTTGCTTGGTTGCTTCGCCATATGCCATAGTTCCTGACTGCTGATTCCTGGGGCTACCCAATCTCCAGCATGGAACAAAGATAGCTGTTGATAAAAGTATACAGTACGCTGTTGCAAACGATTTTTACAACGCGATACCCAAATCTCTGAACTACGTAGAAGCACTGCTTTGGCTTCAGTGTTTAAAACGCTGGTCTGGTTCCTTGTGCTGGGTGTATTAGATTCGCACACCGTTTTCAGAGTAATGGAGGCTTGTTTTGCTTTTCCAACCCTAACTTTGACAGCCTCATCTGTGTTACTGCCTGTATTTGTTGCCTAGATAAGTGAAAGTGGTGATTTCTTTTGGATCTCTGTGGCCGATTGTGATTTGTCCTCGCTACCGTTGGTTAAGCACCTTCATCACCCTTGTCTTCATTATGTTCTTCTTCTCTTTGATGTAGAGTGCGCCTGTCTTCTATCTTCTTACAGTCTACTGTATGATCCAGGAATATCATCGAGGTTTGTAGGTAACCTTGTCTTACTTTTGTCTTCATTTCTAAGAGTTCTAGAAACACATTATGCGAATAAGCATGTAACAACATAAATTAACTCTGTTTAACTATTAATAGGGTAAAACCTAAGCTTAGACCTAGCAAAAGCGAAAATCACAAACTGTGAATTAAAAACAGTGACAGTAATCCAAAAAATATAGTCGTAGTAGTTTTATAAAGTTTTGTGACAAACATGTTATCTGTTTCCATACGTACATACACTACATACGTTAATGTCCATCATGTATACATGTTCTAGAACAGGAGCGTCACAGTTACATGTCCCCAGTGACTTGACACTATAGCGTCCGAATGAATTATAAAGTTACTTTGAAGCTTTATCATGAATTGACTTCAGTTAGAGGATAACTGAAAACCAGGGGAGCACTAGACAGTTGTTTCGTCCCAGTTCAGGACTCTCCAGCATTTCGTGCCCATGACCTCACTAGTGGTTTAACCCAGGACCTTCAGGTTACATGTCGACCTCATGGAAAATTCAATTATTCGGATGCGATCCAATAGCCTATCATTTCCAACTCGCAGTATATTGCAACCTCCAAATAACTGAAGTTACTTCATGATCACTTCTGAAGTCAGTCGAAATCCCCACAAACTAGTAGTTGAAAACCACTGTAGTGCTCACTAAAGACATCACCTTAGGATGAATTTGCCTGAGGTTGTACTGGAAGTCCATGAACAGTAGGGTCCACCATGGTGGGTAAGAGAACAAATACTCTCCAGTGACAGTGGCTGGTTATCGTATTATATCATGAATTGGTAGGTGATAGAATTGATGAGCCATTGGATTCCGTCTGAGTGGCTTAATGGTCTATTGGCTCAATCTGTAACCTATAGGTCCTGATTTCAATTCCTGGTGGGGTCAAAAATGCGTGCTGATGAGCAGTTCCGAACACGAATGAAATAACTAAGTCAGCACTTCCTGTTTTCAATGATTCTTCAACTGCTGTCATCATCAATCTCGAGATCAATCAAGGTCCCTGTGAACAAATACTTGAAGATAATATATGTCTTTTTGAATTCACATTCAGCGACTGCATGCAACACTCCTCATGGGAAATGAATGTTTAAAAGGATCAGAAAACGTTACCATACTTCAAAATCAACATGCTCCTAGTGGTATTAAGTTGAAATGAATTCTTGTGTTGGACATATACAAATGTATAATATTTATAAAACTATACATTCAGCAAGTAATTGTTTGGTTTCTCTGATTTTATGAGTATTACGCGGCATTAACAACCTTCAGTGCTAAATAACAACGAATGACAAAACATGTCAACTTTTTTCTGTACTGCAGACAGACGAAGACATGGTTTCTTTTTGTAAACTTTATTGAAATAAAACAATAGTAAGGACTCATGCACACTGAAAATATTGTAAACCTCTTGTATGCTATACCCCCATATCTTCCTTTTATTCATCTCAAGTTTTGTGTACCAAATAAAATATGTTTAGGACTTCCAAGTTCTTTACTTTCTTAAACCAAAAGTACAAAATCACAAAATGTAGTCAATAATGATAACACGCATAAAAGAAACTAAACAGTACTCATACGTCTCTATGGATTCTCTTCTCGAATATTTCCTGTGATTCCTCTGATTCCTGCTCACTTGATTATATTATGATGATTCATAGGCAGCTTCAGAAACACTTTACAACAATAAAATCTGTAGCTCAAACGACCATATCTACTGTTTATGTACTTATTTTCATTTTGTTCCTTTACGTTCCGAGTGGAAAATAGGGCTTCCAGTTAGGGATTTGAAGTTTCGGTAGCAATGATGTTTATTTTTACACGGTGGGGCTGCTAGCCTCACTTTCAGCCTTCCCTCCTTACTGGTCCTACAGAGGGCTCAGCCAGGTTTTGGAGGGCATTGGCCTAAAATTGAATCCTGGACCACGTGGAACGTGGTTGGTGAGCGTCCTGCCGGTGAACCACCGACAGAAAAGCATATCTACCAGCATCTAAAAGCGGTAATAACGCTATTTGTATAGGAAGTAGTGTTGAGGTATATTTCATCAGATCCTCTAGCGAAGCTAGGGAAGACTGTTCACTTTTTCTTCATTGTACTTTTTCACAATGCCCATTAAAAAACTTCAAGTTACCATCCATATAAGTCTGCTAGTAGTCAGATACCAGAATACCAATAGTTTCATCATAATTACTTCCTATTTCTTAATTAGCGACATTAATATTTTCCTTTCATTACATTAAATTTAACATTTGATTATGCATTATTACCATTGGCCGAAGTCCTAAATCTATAGAGTAATTTCATTGGTCTATAATCAGCAAATGGATACATTAAGTAAATTAATTTTATTTGAAAAAATAAAAATTATCGTCCTTTTACATTAGGCCTGGATTAATTATCAAAATATCAATGACTTGTATACACTATCTCTCCACCTAAAGAAATTAAAAATTATTTGCATTTTGTGCTCTTTCTTTAACCGATTAACACGTTTCCACTCAGGGAACATCAGGTAAACTCTATACTGAGAGCTTATGAGACCACTGTTATCGTTACTGTAATATTCAGTAATATTCATTGTGCAATCAGTATAATGAATGATTTAAATATTAAATTTGCTTTGAAAAATAATAATAATTAAATTTTGTCAAATGTAAGCATCAAATGAATAAATATGAGAAAAGTTCTTTCAAAAGTAAGCAAATAAACAAAAAATTTCAAGTGAATTTGACAAATTATTGTGCAACAACAGAGGGAGTAATTCATGAGACGATAAGTCGACAAGGAATAAACCGGTACAGGCATCATTCTAAAATTTTGTGGAATAATATTTATACTTTGAAACTTTTTACGAATATTATTTTATTATTTTATACGGTTGAGAAAATTACATTCGTGAATACACAGTGGTTCAATTTGGATGTTATAAAATCGTATTTGAATATAACAAGTGAGTGGTGCATTGATTACTTTTTCCCATATATATAAGATTATGACTTATGAAGGGAATCTAATTAATTAGGCATTTAAATAGTACTAATTGCTGATAGTCGAAAAAGAATTTGGTTTTTGGATTTAAGAACACAATATTTAGCGATGAGACTCTTTTCATCGAATTTATTATCAAGCTGTACAATCGTATATATATGGGTTTTTTTAAGAAATCATATCCGATGAGGGAATTAGGCCAAAGGTATGAAATAATAGTAGTATGAAATGCAATTCAAGTGTTTGTGATTATAATCATAGTTTCATGTCAAGTAGCAAAACAATCACTGTCATATATACGATAATACATAAGGTGTATAGATGTTGGAAAGGGGCACATAATTATAGGATTAGTAGGCTAATATAAAATGTTACATAACATGGTGTGAAATTTGATGAGATAGAATTCAATTATGTAAAAATTTAAAAAAATATAAAAATTAATATTGTTAGGTTTAGAATGACAAGTGGATCAAGTGGAAAAGATTCAGAGTGAGAATAGGAGGAATAATAATAATAATCGTAGTAATAAGGGTTAAGTACATAGAATAACTAAATAAACAAAATGAACAAATGTCTATCTGTCTACGGGCCAAGGCAGAAGTAGGGATTGTACATACTTCTTCTGTACACAAATGTCTGGCTTAAGGTCATGAATCGCCAAGGCCTCAGCTGTCTTTAGATATCTGTAATGAAGAAAACGCGGGAAGTTAGCATGGATTCCGTACGTAACCTTAAAATCATGGTAAGGGATGTTATCACTTAATGACTCTTGTGATGTAACGTTTGTACTAAAATGTGTAACCTATGTCAAGCCCTTAAAAATGACATATTTTGAAGGGTGAACTTTTTATAAGATATCAACTATGATGACGTGCTTCTGATTACTTTTTGAAGTGCAAATCTTTGACTATACATGTTTATTTAAAGAGAATGAACAAGAATTATGAAAGCACCAATCGAGCATATAAGATTTATTCTAGTATTGAAGTTAATTTACAGTCAGAAAGTGAAGCTAAAACTTTGTTTAATCATATACATTATTTTACTTGAATAACAGTGGAAATTATTATTGTTGTTATTCCCTTGGGTTCTGAGTGGAACATATGGCTTCAGCAACACATCTCCACTTTACCCTTTTCTCTGCAGTCCTCTCCATCTGACTGCATGACTGCCCATAATCTCTCATCTCCTCTTCACACGATCTCCTCCATGTCAACCTTGGATCCACAATCAACTCGTCGTCTTACATTTGGATTCCACTCGAGGGCATAGTACACGATGTCAACCAATGGTTACCTCAGAGTGTGTCCAGTCCGTCCCCATTTTCTTCATCATATTTGCTGAGCAATAGGCTTTGAATTAGTTTGTTCCAGGAGATTCTTGTGGTTAATCCTTTCTACCTATCTGAATTTTATTATCGAGGCAGCAAAGGCAGCTTTCGATAAAGTCGCGACCCCCCCCCCCAAGTTTATGAACAATATAGAAGAATTACGAATGAGAAGATGATAAGTTTGAAGCACATTTTTAGCATACAGGGCCATCTGTACATTTATTATAGTTCACATTATGCGTGATTAATATTGGAAGGAAGCAAATGTAATGTGTACAAGATTCACTTTAATGAATTTACTGTGACTACAAGTGAACACGTCAATCGCGCTTCGATCATTTTACTAATATAAAATAAGCAAATAAATATCTTACAGCATATTTTTGAACATCAAAGTAAACTTCAACAGTGTAGGTATCAGTTTTTCAACACCTGCTTTATATATATGTATATATGATATATGTCTCAGTATATTTTGTTCAGGCCAGATGAAATATCCATGGAAGCTAGGAACATCGTTGCCTATATGAGGACTTGTTTACACAGTCCAAGGATCAAACCATTTCGAGGCTGAGTTTAGCTCTCACCGGAATTCACCTATTCACTGCCCAAAATATGCTGGCTTTGTATACATAGGTTTAGAAGCTTTCTTTGATATTTTTATTAAAGTAAATCATAAGCTGGGGATACAATTATAAATTACCACACTTTAAAACTCGATATTTATTATTTTCAATAATTTAACAGTGTCAGACAAATACACTTTTGTTTATGACTTTAGACGAGTTTTGTACAAAATCTAGATCCAAGGCTTCCTGATGATTTCTTCCATACATCTAAGATAAATTTTTAGAAAATGCTCTACAATGTAAAGTCATTAGATAGGTAGCTGCATTACAAACTGACTGACTGGATTCAGTCAGCAACACTGTGAATCAGACAGTTAACTTATTCTTCAGTGACAGATTACCGTAAATATTGTTGTGTTTCACGCAGCTGTCTGTAGCATGCATGCGATAGTAAATATTTAAAATGTCATGTGAAACGTGAAATTGAAAATTGAGACCATGTCAACTGAAATGGTGATTCCCGCTACATGTATTAGAGTTGCTCAACTGTACTTGTTTTAATTAATAGTCAAATGCTGACTTTTATTTATCTCAGTCAAAAATAAATTTCAACTTTTTATCAGTTTCAGTAAATTTGTGAAATAACTAAGGTTGATTCATATATCACTAATAATTAGCATTCAGTTACTTGAATAAGGACGTCTCATACTTCATAAAACGGATAGCTTATTATTTTTGTAATGTGAACGTTTTTAAATTCAGTTCAGGCATAGTTTTTTCACTTGGGATAAAGTTTAGTTATCAGACATTTGAAATAATAACTAAATTGCCTGGTGAAGTCAAACTGCGTTGAATTATGTCACGTAATTCAAAAGACTTGGTCATTTTTGCCGCAACTTAGTGCGTTAGAAATTAAATTGATTAACTAGAAATACTGTCCATGATTTAAAATTGAACCCACCATCAATTTTATGGCTCATATCAAAGAATTGCTTATGAAAATTTGAATTTTTCATTAAAATGGTTTGTTTGTTTGTTTCTAAAGCAAAACATTGTATCCATAACATTTGAATACGCTACCTGGATACGTCAATGGTATGACGTATCAACTAGAAAAACAAAAAACGTGTGTGTGTGTATATGAGAGAGAGAGAGAGAAAGTTAATTCGGAAGAGAAAACCAGACAAATTTAGGTAAGTGAAGAGAAGCAAAATCTACGTAAAACAAAATAGTAGTTTATGCTCGTTTTGTATTTACTTCAATCTGACCGATCAATAAGAACAAATGAACAAACAATTGTCTGCTAGTAAAGCTGACTAAAATATTTATCAACATATTCATGCATTAGTAGTATAGGACAGAGAGAGGGTAATAGAGAGAGAAAGTTTATCCGGGTGTTATTTTATATTGACGCCCTTAATTTTGGAGAAGTGTACTAGTGAAGTGTTGAAAAAATTGGTATATTTAATTTTTAATTTTTATTTTAAAAATACATCAATATATAAATCTGCTCTCACTCAGGTTTATTATATATATATATATATATATATATATATATATATATATATATATATATATATAATATTTCCAAATGGAACCTGTCGATTTCATTTATTTACAAATAGATTTAAGTTATAGGCGTTTGTTTGTTTGTACGTATATAAGTAAATGCATAAATATACCCACTGGTCTGATTGTCGTTGAATATGTTAGGATAAATCACATACAATTTGAATGAACGCTAAAATTATATATATATATATATAATTAGTATGAAGGTGTTGGATTTACAAAACTTTCATGCTTCAGATTAAAATCTATTAAAATTTTCATAGTTCTGTTTTCCAATAGCAAAAAAAAGTAATTTTCAGATGATTACCATTGCAGTGATTAAAAAGATAATGATTTTTAGAAAAAAGAGCAGTGGCTGTGTTGGATTTTTTAAATTTCATAATTTCGCGGCAAAATATACCCAGGTAGGTTTCGTGCTTCAGTTCCGGAAATTCATGTGACTCTAGGTTGTCTTTTTTTCATTATGAAATCATATTTAGCTAGAGACGTGTAGAAAAAGCCTTGACTTATATCAAGAAAGTATAAGATTCTTTCAACTGTAGTGTTGAACACATGTAAATTAATAAAATATGGTAAATGAATACAACAGAAAAGATTAACATAAAAAGTGTTAGAGTTACTGTCATTCTAAGGTATAAGGTTTACATAACTTATTAAAGTTAATGTTGTTTGTATCAAAAAGTTAGAGAACACAGTTTAGAGTAAATTAACAACAATGGTCACTGACATTTATTCAGAGATTCCAAATGAGTTGTCATTCTTTACGATAACTGTCAACACGGCACTGCCTGTAGTTACTGTGTTTTCATCAATATTTTATACCCAGTTTACATGCATGTTTTGACATGTTATAGAGTGTATGAAGGATGATATGGATCTACGAATTAACACTTATCATAACACATAGAGTGGAGTGAAAATAGAAGCTAAAACAAAGATTAGATTACTATTCTGTCTAATTGTAAACAACATAATTTAAAAACAATTTTTCGCATAGAGAATAATAAACAGCTCAAAGTACTCTGACTATTGCTTACGTGAATTATGCACAAATAACTCCTTCAGTAAGTATATGTTAGCTGATTTTCGTCAGTCTTTTTCGTCTTGTTATAAACATAACCAGAAGATGAACATCCACCAAAAATGTGCTATTATAATAATAATAACAGCTCTATTCCAAACGGTATTTGTGGTACAGGTATGGAATTTTCAGCGTGCATTACAGTATATTGCATCTAATTACCTCATAAATTATATAAGATTTTTAAAAATCAAAGATAAATAAATAAATAAAAATAAAATAAATAATAAATAAATAAAATAATAAATAAAAATGAAAAACAGCGTAGAGTTTTCATTTCAAACAATGCACCACAGGATTTGAAATATAAAGTTGATGTGTGATAGAAGATGAGAACAACAGTGTAATAGTAACGAGGAAAGGAAAACAAAAACTAATGGAACTATTTGTTAGAGTGCCGCAGTAAGTTTATCGTGTCATACCTAACGGATTTCTCATCACATAACAGCTGTGCCAGATATGGTATTGTGGAGTTTTTGTATTTGGTAGTCCTAGCATATAGCCTCCTATAGCTGCTTCTAGTTCTACCAGATGAAATGCAAGGAGATAGATGCGTATAGAGAGGATGCTTGGGGTCCGACAATATTGTATTCGCTAGTTTCTTACATGACATTATATGTCTATCTACAATAGTGTTCACCAGTTGGTTTAACGATATCCCACTTGCCCTACTAACAGCTTTTAGTGCCCTTCTCAGCGAAGCAAAGTCTTTCTTAAGTAGTCCAGGAAAGACTAATGGGGAGCAGTAAAGGAGGATGGGTAGAATACAAGAATTTACAAACTGAGAAAGTAAAGACTGCTTTATGCCAGACTGCCTAAATTTCCTAATGTAGAACGTTAAGCGAAACATCTTTCTAGTAACTAGCAAGATGTGGGAAGACCAGGAAAGATCGGTGGAAAAACTCAGCCCAAGGTACTTGACATTAGATGTATTTTCAACCTCTGTGCCGTCAATGAGAGTGGGGCCATGTGAGCTAACTAGTTGCTGTAGGTCACATTTACGTCTGAAAGTGAAATTGACTACCTGACATTTAGACGGATTAAGCTTAAGTCCGTTTGAAGAGGACCACTGACTAATTTCCGACAGAAAGTTATTTAATTTGGAACAATCTGACTGAGAGTTGACAGGCATAGAAACCGAGAGGTCATCGGCATACTTAACAAAAGTGGCTACATCAGAATGAGGCAAGTCATGTAAGAAAAACGAAACAGAAAGGGAGAAAGAACAGCACCTTGAGGAACACCAGCTAAAGTAAGTGAGGTAGTGGAGGATTTTCCATTGTAGACGGTGTACTGCTTCCTTTCAGAAAAATAGGAATGCAACCACTTATTTGTCCAGCTTTCAGCCTGTGTTGCAGCAAGCTTACTTAGCAAGAGAGACCTGGGAACAGAGTCAAATGCAGATGTGTAATCAAGGAAGGCACAGCGAACGTATTTAGCTCCTTTATCTAAACTAGAGACTATGCTATGGTGGAGGACGACAGCGGCATCTAACGTACTCCTACTATGTTTATAAGCAAACTGGTTGGGGTCGTTGAAAGGTTTTAAAGAGGGATCAAGATTAAGTAAAATAAGTCTTTCCATAACTTTCAAAAAGGTGAGGTAATTGAAATGGGTCTAAACTTAACATTAGGTCCACTTGTTGATTTAGGCACTGGAACGATCTTGATGTTTTTCCATGATTCAGGTATAATACTTTTGGAAAACGATTCGTTGAAAATGTCAGTTAGCGGGGAACACAAGATGTCGGCACACTTCTTAAGGATAACAGCAGGAACACCATCAGGACCGAGGGACTGAGTAGGCTTGAGAGATTGAAGACACTTGAGGACATCATTCGTGTTAAAGCATGAGAAGCAGTCATTGTTTACACTATTTGAGTTAGGAATCATAACATTTGCTGGGATACATATGAAGGATTCATTAAGCATGTTAACATCTACAGAAATATCATTCAACATTTGCTTACCACCTGTGATTTCCTTTAATAACTTCCACATATTTGATGGGGATTTACATGAAAGAAACTTCTGGTTATAGAGAGCATTCAATCTTTGTAATTCAAGCTTAATCAAAGTGTTCATTCTCTTAACACCAGATTTGTTTTTCATTTTGAACAACCTTTCTTTTTCACGGCGGAGCTTTTTGAGTTGAGAAGAGGAGAAGCGATCGAATTTTAAGAAGATTGTCTCTTTTGGACAACAAACATCAAGACAGAAATTAAGATAATGTGTTATGTTGGCAATTGTGTTATCAAGAGCTTGTTCAGTAAATAAATCCCAGTTTGTGTCTTTTAACATGGACCTTAGATTCAGTATGTTGTCATGGGAATAACATCTGTGTTGTGTTTTCTTTCCAAGGTGTGAGAAGACCCTTTTGTGCTGCTTTCCATATACTTTGGGCAATATTCTTATGATACAGTGATCTGAATTTAGTAGTGGGGCTCTTTTTCGAGCTTCAAATATTCCTGCGTCATTTGTAAACACAAGATCAAGAGTGTTGTCCATTCTAGTCGGGAAGTTGACAATATTATCGTGTCCAAGTGAAATTAGGAAGCTGTGATCACTAGAATTAAAATCACCAGTAACTATAGACAAGGAATTTCCGAAGGAGGTGGCAGCAAGGGAAGTAAATTCATCCGCAAATAAAGATAATTCTGTGGAGTTGCATCCAGGAGCAATATAAATGTTCGAGATGTAAATGTAGTTGTATTTTGACAAATGTTTTGTAGTTCTAAATACGTTTTGCTGATTTAGATCAGAGATGATTATTATTAGTAATTATTTGTTATTCTGTCATCGCTATTATTTATTATTTCGGAGAATTATTAACTAGCTGACTGATAAATCCAAATTTTTCTGAAGGCTTAGATTTACTCTTCACCTTCACTCACCACATTATTTTAATGTATTCCTATCACACTGAGGTTATGGTAGACTGCCAGTTTTACACTGTCTACATCATCAGTTCAGTAGACTTTGAAGTGGAATAAGAAGACATAAATAGGAGCAACTGTACTGATAAATTAACAGAAGGATTGTATAAACTTTGCATGACAGCTGTACAGGTGCGATCATGAGGTGGTGCTCTGAATGTGTCAGGTCACTTGGCAGAAGTTTAGTCAGTTACCTATGAATGAATGACCTGAATTCTTTTCTGCTTAGGTATTCACCTAAACTCCACTCATCTCTTCATCAAACTTATGAGTGTCTGTTATACCACAAATATGAAATTAATTATTACAGGAATTTTGAAAACAACACGACAAAAAGAATCTGTTTGAAAACAGTCACTTTATGTTATTCATCTCATATTACATGCCTTTTCCAGTGTATTAACTGATATAGTAAGAGCATTTTACTTACTGCAAGGCGCAAAAACAGATATTTCCTTTAATTAGGTACGGTATTCGGGCCATATCACGCTATTTATTGTGTGATACAGTCGTATAACTACAGTGTTTCATATGATGTTCATATCTATAACACGTTAAAATGTACTTAAGCAAATTAAACCAAGCTGTTTACCGGCTAGTCGTAAACCGAAAGGAGAACAATAACATGTTGCGTATCTTTCATATTCCCTGTGCATCTAATTGGTGCTTTGGAAAGACAGGAGGAAAATGTTTCATTATGCATATCATAACTACTTTACTTTCCCTGAATAACAGAATGGTGTCAGTATACTTTGACTGTGTTTGACAGAAACTGTATATACATATGTCTAGGAGGAAAATTAAATTTTTAGTTGCTTTTTGGAATATTCATTCAGGTGCATGGTTCTCTGGACGTTAAATGTTTGTCCTGAAAAATCAATAGTTAATAATTACCCTGTATTTTAGCACAGCATATGACTATCACTCATTACTTTCCTATCCTTAAGTCACAGTTAATAAACTTGACACAGGCTCTTTACCTGTCTTATTCCTGTTTAACACTTGTACTTTATTAGTACGATTACCATAGAAGTCATGCATCGTTTCCTTTAATTTCCCACAAGTGTCATTTGTACCTATTACGACTTTGTCAACTTAATATTTCAGCTGATGCGGCTTCAATTTTTGCGCTACAATTAATTTGGCTATTTATAATTCTATTATGTAACGATCTTATTTATTTTTCAATTTTTCATTCAACTTATCCAAACATATAGTTACATTTTCACTTTATAGTTTTAAAGATTGCATTTATTTGAAGGTTCAGAGAAGCTGAGATGCTCTTACTAGGAGAGAAATTATTACCTGTTTTACGTTTTGTTCAGCGATCTTGTTTTACTTTATATTTAGCGGTGGCAAGTAAACAAATACTGAATTGTACGCCATTAATTAGGTCTAGTCACTTGACTGATGTTTGCGTCTCTTGTAGCATTTTCGACAGAGTAACCTACGAACTACAAAATCTTCAAAATACAGAACTAAAACCAGGCTTTATTATACATGCGATAATCTCTAACACCTAAATAAGTTGGTTATTACAAAATAGGAACTTACCAAATGTGTATTTTTGTTACAGTGTAAATTGTGTGAAACACCAGTTACTTCTATTTTACCTCAGTGGACTATTTTAACATAAAAATACATGAATAAAAGCAAGAACTTAAGGTGACATAATCAAAGGATAGTAGAAGAACCGTCTCTGTATTTCAATCAAATGAGAACCAGTGACTTACAATACGCTTAGAAACAGATTCTTATTCAGATGCATAGCAACCAGATTAGGCAACAAAAATAAACAGCCAGAAAGTCAGCCATTTCTATCACGCTGTACTGTCATAAGCATTTGTAGAACAACAATTTAGACAGGAAATAATAAAACTAACATTTTGCTTACAGGGTTTTTGTTAGATGTTATCTGTAGTTTGAGTAGGAAAAAAGACCTTAAACTAAAAGCGTACAATTTATGATGTTTTTGGTTATATTTATTGATTAGATGACAAAAAAGACCTTAATAAGGACAGCCCGAATTTGTTGTATGAATACTATTGCTGATTCCCTTGTATGCAGTCAGATATTAGTAGATGCATCAAACGTCCATTCATAATACAACTGTGATTCTGTAGTTCATTATTGTATCTGACTACCAAAAATGAGTGATGGCTATCTCAGAATAAAATATTTATTCAAAAAGCTGCAGTAAGCAGAAGTATATGGGGGAAAGAAAAGTAACGTGGAAAAGCATGAAGCTTTAATGGATATCACAGATCACATAAAATTAGTTCATCTGTAATAATGAACTTCAGTAAGAAAATTTTTAGCCTCCCAATAAAATACCAGTCAAGTGTTCTACATTTGGCTTCGTGGGTAAAACCAATTTTCAAAGACTTCATGGAAAGATGACGAGTTTTACTTTGACTACCATCTCAACCCTTTCCCAAACTGATCCTATGTCAGCTTGTATCACTCTTTGAGGAAGGTGGCTGCTTGGTTGACGCAACACGAAAAATAATAGATAAATATACTTAAAAGTCATTTCAAATGGCCTTCTTTTAGGATAAGTCAATAACCATCGACTTCTCAGAGTGAGTACTAATTTGCTAAACTTCTCTGAAACGCAATAATAATTTATACCATTAGTGCATAAAAAAGCTTCATTTAGACTTGAGTATATATGTATATATATATGCTTTTACATGAGCGCATCTTATTTCACATTCATTCTTTTGTGGAGTTTTTGTTAATAAATTTAATTCGTGTTAATTTTTTTATATTCTTGTTAATCAGATTAAAATTATCTATAAAATATTATGCCACAGGACTGTTTTATCGTTATTCATACAACTGTTTCGTTTATACTTCTACTTCTGTCAAATGAAATGTTTACCTGTTACTTTAGATATCCAATGACTGTTGGGAATGTTGGCATGTATGTAAATGAATGACTTTGTTTAGGATAAGGTATTTGCCTCTAAATAATCTATTGAACAAAAAAGCTTTTTATTTTTAAATACGTTAATCAACTGGACAGTCTAAAGAATTTATGTAATTGTAACCATTTCAGCTGGTAGACTGATCCGATAATATAGAGAAATCGGTTGTATAATTATTATAATAATAATGATAACAGTAACAATAATAGCTTTGTTCTAAAAAGAGCGTCTATACATAATATAGGATTTTCAGTGAGTCATCTCAAGTTATTTACCCAGTGCACAGAATCTTCAAATAATATAGTAATCAACTATACATCATCTGAAGCAATATTGTTCCACCCTAAGCTTGCTCCAGTACAACTCCACAATGTTACTCATTGATTTCCTTCAAAAAATCTCCTAACGGCAACTGGAAGCCTATCGCATATTGTGCGCATATCACTGTGATAATTAGATGCTTAAAGCGTTATGAAATGGAGTAAATACGACGCCTTTTGATGAGTAGCCCTCTGATTTAAGCATGCCGCCTCCAATGAAGTTAAAAGGATGTGTATGTCAGTTACCCGAATAGCGTTCATCTATTTGAGGTTGGTTCGTGAATAAATCCACCTAGCAGTCAATCAAATACCCACAAACCAAGCATAGAAACATCAAAGTATTGTTGAGCCACTTGTTACTTTCTTATTGACATTTAAAACACTTAAATCGCATACTATTTTATTTTAGAAAAAGACTCCTTTTCATATTCATCAAACTGTTTCTCTAGATGAAAAATCAGTTATTTTTTACATTTCTCCTCACAGATTTTCTTTATAAACTGCCTGCTAATTTTTTTATGTCAGGTAGCTCAAAGTTAAGAAACCTACCTCATAGAAAGCATATTAAATTTCTTAGTTTTATGGAACCAATTGTCCCACATTTTCCTCTAGTTAAAAAAAACAAGCAAGGATTCTAAAGAAAAAGTTTTATTATAGTAATATTTATCTGGCAGCATGATAAAAGGACCAAGTAAAATTGTTATATCAACTGGGATGAGTGTTTTTCCTAGTAACTGAGAAAATTTGGCTTTATTCAGTGTAGCGCCAGTCTTAGAAAAAATAATTTTCACAATTCTTCACTTTTCTCTGACTTGGTCAAGCGATTCGGGAAACAGAAGCATTATATCTTGTTAGGGTTTTAAAAACCTTACTCTCATTGGTCATGTTCAACCGTCTTCAGAGACTGGAATAGTGAACCTTATCCACTGTAATCTCCAGTAAATGATTCAATATGACCATGAGGAGTGTGGTGTTTTTGGATCTAATTACGAATATTAAAACAGAATAAATATATGGTTGGACCAGAATATAAAAAGAATTTATATTCATTTGTAGCAAAGTGTGAAGTGATTAGTTTTTCATATGCTATGAAAATACACTACCCAATATAAGGATAGAAAGCATCGTGAACTGAAGTTACCCTGCAATCAGGTCACACAGTGATACAGATTTGTTTACTGATGACAATTCAAGCACAATTTATTGCCCATAGTTAAATAAGTCACTTAATATTATTGCACTTTTATCGAATAAACTTCTTCTGGAATCGAACTATACTCTAACAAAATTCACAAGTTCTATTCCTACAGCAAATTCTTATTACATCTCGAAGCATGTGTTTGCCGAACTAGCCCAAATCCCACGCTCACTTAACGTAGATATAGACAGGAAAGACGAAAATAAGAGCTCACATATGTTTTCTCAAGCAACATCTATTGGCCGAATAGATCATCTATTTAAAACCCCAGACGTGAGCGCCTGAGATGTGTGCTGAAAATGTAGTGAGTGTTCATTTTTACAGTATTAATTATCTAGAACTGTTTTAGCCTGAATAATGTTTAGATAAAACAGGAATTGTTTACAATGTTACACTAATTAAAGAAAACTTTCCACCTTACTTTTGTGATTTTTATCGTTTAGGTGTTTTGGATTCTCATATTTAGTAACCATTCATGTCTTAGGAGTAAGGGTAAACTTTAGGATTTGTTCATCTTGATAAATCACGTTATACAGTTACTTAGGCAGTAAGTGACTATTCTGTCTGTTAGGATATTGGCTTACCGCCAAAAGCCTGGCAAAATTGACTCAAGTAAAAATAACTTAGTAACTCAGAATATAGAACTCGTTCACTGTGAGATAGAGCGCTAATGAGTTAATTTGATTTTCAAATTTCCTTCTTTTAGTTTTACTCATGATGTTCCTTAGAAACACTAGATGATTATGTGACATATGCAACTAAAAAGAGTAATTACAGTAAGTCCTTATGTCCATGAAAGTTTCTTTGATCTTGCCAACATGTGACATCCTTTAGGCAAGTCAATGGAAATCGGGTGCAAATGAAAAGCGCTTTCACCTCATCTAAGACTCTTAGATTTAATCGCTAGCATGACCAATTTCTCTCCGAAATATTTTTGTTCTTGATGACACAATCTGAACCTATGGGTTTTACAACACATACTGGACACAAATGCATCATATTATCAAATTTTTTGCAACTGAAACTCGAAATAAAATATTCCTTTCCACAGGTACGTAATACAGTTTAAGAAGTACTATGATGATCGCAACAAAAACACGATTAGAAAAAACTTGCAGTTTAACTGTTGGTTGTTTTATTGAAAAATAATTTTTAGGAGGCATACGGAGGTATATTTGAACCTGCCTGAAGTTTGAAAAGAGATACTACCAAGTGATACATGACCTTTGTTGCAAAACAGATAGTTATTTTCTTTTCGACGAAATGATCAACTAGGCTGTGCATTCGTGTATTTATATTGATTGTACGTCGGTGGCACAGTGGTTAGGACTCTCGCCGACCATGCACATGGTCCGAGGTTCGATCCCCTGCCGACGCACACCTGATATCAATGGTCGGCCTTCAAAATTTGGGCTACCGATATCCATGCTGAAAATTCCATACTTGTACCAAAAATACAGTATGGAATCAAGCTGTAAATCAAAAATCGAATTATAATAAATGAGTAGTTGATGATTTCATAAAAAATCAAATTTTCTACTATTATGGCATTTCTATTCCTAATTTTTATTTTGTTAATCTGACTCTTGACCAGAAATTATTCTGGAACTTTCCTACCCATTTATTATAAATACAAGATAGTTATTTGTAAAGGATGACTCTAGGCACAACAAACTTCCAATACTGGGTTAATGAAGAAATAGAAGTAGGCGTACAAGTAAGTAGGGTTTTCAGCAATATTTTTTGTCGTAAACATAGGAAACCTCTTGGGGATAATTTAAAATAATTCTTGATTTTTGACAGTTACATTTTGCATACTGTCAGAACATAGTATTATCACATGTTTTACCCAGATGTCTGAAAGTCTTTTACATGTTATAACAACCAGAAACACTCTGTAGGTTTCAATCATCGCGATATCTATTGAGTAATGTTAAATTGTTAATATATCAGATGACTATGGTTTCATTTTAGATACATGCATTGTGTTCATCATAGAAAGTACAAACACTGAGCATTACTCAGGAATACAACTAATTAACAAATAAGCGTTAGGTAGCCTATACCTTGTGAATGATTGCAAGGAAATAAAATAGTTACATCCATTAGTTGTTATGACGACGCTTAATTCTGCTTCAAAGATGTCGTTATTAGTATCTTATAAAAATCATAGTATTTTCTAAATCTACTTAAGACATACATTTACGCATATATGCATAAATCCGCCTGAAAAGTACATCACTGGATAACTTCTTAGAATATCTAAACTTATATTAAGATAATAATAATAAATTTAATTCCATGAATGACCACAGAGTTTCAATTTTCACTAAAAACATGGTGGTTTTTTAAATTTTCTCCTATAACTCTCGAATGCATTTGTGTAGTAGGACTTTAATAACTACTTTGTTAAATTTGTATGCTGAAATCTACCGGTAACTTTAAATGGATACCTTGCAATTAAATTTACCGCGGATCAGTTCAGTGTCAAAGGTTCATTTTCAAAAAGTGGTTTACTTCTGTAATTACTGAGAAACACATTTTTTCTTACTGAGATATTAGAAAAGTTTAATTACTTAGCTTTAAGACAATCTTGTTTTATAAAAATGAAAATTCTTACAATCGAAGTTTTTTTTCTGCTCTCTAGCACTATTAGTTATTTTAGAAAACAGCTCAGTTCAGTTAGCTTAGCAATGAAATAGAAATTACTGTTATGGAATACAGAGTCAATCAGTAGCCGAGTTATAATACAATTAAAGTGAGAATCTTCTAGATGGACCAAAACATTAGATGCTTTGGTCTGTCTGATATTCAATATTATTATGTTTTTCCACCGGTCAACAAAGATTTTCCATCTTAACACCAAGCAGCACGGTATTGGACATTAATTTCATAGCGTACCTAATAAGACAAGATACTACAGTTAGGCTTTTCTTATAAGTGAATACAGCGAAATGTGAATGCTGTAAACTTCGTTGAGCTGTAAAAACAAACGGTCATTAAAGTTTAAAAGTTATTTCAATCACCGTAAATTTTCGCTTCGTAGATTTTGTGTTCTACTTTCTGTTAATTTTAATTTTCGAAGATAAGCTGCTATCGCTTTCTTGTTTATTTGTGTTTTCCTTTAGGATTTTATAGTGTACATTTCACCTCCTGTTGTGAATTTCGCCTACAATCCACTTGAAATTGACGGTCTGCTTAAAACCTGGTCTGCCAAAAAATTTCATCTCTCTATTGCATATATTTTCCCTTTCTCGGTTTGTTTTAATCAATTAAGACGTAACCTCTAATGGCATTAATTACTCTTCTGTGTACTTAAAATGTTTACAAACTTCTGATTCTTAAGTTCCTATTAAACTTCAGGAATGGTTTGACTGTGGGTGGTAACGTGTTACAATACATGAGATAACTATCGTTGAGTTATGTTTCTGAGTCTCAAAATGTACCACTGAAAATCTTACAGTTAGCTTCCAACCAGATACGGTGAATTTCTTCAAGGAGACAAAAAACGTATATCGTAATGGAATGGTTTGTGCTTCAGCTCAGATACCTTTGTGTCACAAGATATACTGTCAATTAATACTTTACTAGAAGGTATTGTACCAGGGGAAAATATCATACAGTAAACTCCTCGGAAAATTTTATGCATTTTATAAACACTCTCCATAATAAGGATGTTGTTTTTTAATTTTGTAGTATATTAGATAGCTTGCAAGTCTTTCTTCTGGTTATTATGTCATTCACTGAAACCTTAAAACATAGCTTTCACTTCCTTTACTTGAACCTGCTAACACACTGTCCAACAACTGTTATTTTTTCTTGTGTTCTATTCATCTGTATAATTCGTGTTAGGAAGCATGACTCCTATATACACGTGAGATTGAGGATTTTTCTTCACATGATCTTTTCTGCTTAAACTGTGTGTGTCAGCAGACTGAAGATATTTTTGTCCAAAATATAATCCAAATTTATATAATGGAAGTGTGTTTACGGAATTCCTTCAAATTTATAGTAACTGTGTGACAGAACTATTCATCTTATTACGAAGCCTGGTGTTACACTGTACTGCACATAATCCTCTAAGTAGTACAAACACTGAATGATCAGTTTATCAGTAAAAACTGCAGAATATAAAATCAGTTAGTTAATTATTCTACGTGACTACTGAAAGCAATATAAGTTGACATTATGAGTACTGCATATTAACGAATTTCTTGATAAATATCAGTGGACTAGTTATTCAGCGGCTGTAGCAATTCAGATTTAGCCGGTCTATCATTAATAGGAATCTCATTACACTTACTGAGACCCTGAAAGAATAGTACCGTAAAAGTTCATGTATTAAAATTGCTGCTTAAAAAGTCTGCAAGTAGCCAAAAAATTTTGAAGAAATGATATGAAAGATAAGGCGGACGGTACTGGTGTAGTTGTGCTTTCTGAGGTGGACGGTTTAATTAGAGGAACTTTTGTTGTCTTTATAAACACCACCTTCATACTGAAAGTATTGTCTGGAAAGACAGTGAAAGCTTCGCAAGGGAACCATCCAGCTTAGAGAATACAGCACTACCAATTTTCAAAGGACATGAAATATTCGCTTTTATTAGGCTTTCAGAATATAATTTTTAAGAATCCTTCTTCCTGACAGTTGAACATGCAGTGTTACTCAACCAATTGTCCAATTCATGTTCGAGTTGACCGCACAAAAATTCTTATTTCATTCTCCTTAGAATATGGAAAGAGTTTCTTTTATGTGTCAAACAACCACTGTTTATGAAACTGTCATGAACGTTTCTCAGCACAACGGTTTTATCAGTTCTCAGTGTTGATTTGTATACTTTGTTTTACTGTATAATTGATTTTTACTGCATACTACGAATGACTGAGTGAGGAAGAATTCAAGTAAATACTTTTGTTTTCGTTTTCCATTAGTACAGATTTATTTTAAAATATGCTGATAGTTATTCATCACGATAGTAGGCTTTAAAAAGTGGTGTTGATCATAATAATAGTAATGATAATAATAATAATAATAGCTGCAGTATTATAGACAATCATGTTGACTACATTGATGACAGGTTTTTATGAATCTGTACATTGACTTAATATCAGAGAACGGTCTGACTTTATTTAGTAGCAGCTGATTAAACTGCTAGCATAAGAACAATGTTTGTGTATTTACAGAAAAACGTATGATAAAATACCCAAATTTGACATTGAATACAAGGATGCTGAAGGAATATTTGGTTATTTCATGCATTTATTCCCCTTGATGAATTTGAATAAAACGAGAACAACAGTGTTTTGTGCACAGTAATATGGTACCACCATTTATTTCGTTGGCTTCTCATCAGCTGCTTACAGCCTGAATAAATTATGAGGCTTATGTGCAGAAAAGTTTTAACATACTTACAAATTTTACATGATATCAGTTGACAGAAAGTTCCACAATTAGTGAACAGTGCTCAGAGAATTGCGCTTACATAGTTTTTACACAGGCAGTTCAAGTTTAAACAAAATAAATGTATGCATACAATGTTAAAGGAGTTACGTAATAAAGACGATAGATGCGTAAGATGCAGAGTGACTAATAAATTAGGTATCATTATACTGAGTTCAACTCAAATTATAGAAAGGCAAGCGAAATTATAGATTATTAAAGGGGGTGAGGATAAAGACAAATATTACGTAATCAAATGAGAGAATAAAGACATCTAGTTACCAGGGCAAAGAAAGGCTAATAACTGCTTGTTTCTGAACACATAAATCTGGTTTTAAGCGTTTGATAGAAATTTCTCAGACAAACTTGAGGAGAATGCAGCTCTTTTTTAGACTGGTAATTTTAAAGGATTTGGCGATTTCCACCTCATGACCTATATCGAGGAGATGTCCGGTAATAGCGCTATTATAAGAGTTTTTTTCTCTTGAGACGTAGGCTTTCCGGCACAAGTTCAGAAAATCGAAGATGTACCCTTCTTTCTGTTCTCCCAATGTAACTGCTCCCGCAGATACAAGTGAATTTGTATACACAGTTGAAGTTAACATGAGAAGGGTATCTGTCGACTTTTGATTGCACCAAAGAGCATGTTGTTCGATGGACGGGAACCAACTTAGCTGCAGGATAGGCTCCGGCTAGTGACCATTGTATGCATACATTTATTTTGTTTAAACTTGAACTGCCTGTGTAAAAACTATGTAAGCGCAGTTCTCTGAGCACTGTTCACTAATTGTGGAACTTTCTGTCAACTGACATCATGTAAAATTTGCAAGTATGTTAAAACTTTTCTGCACATAAGCCTCATAATTTATTCAGGTTGTAAGCAGCTGATGAGAAGCCAACGAAATAAATGGTGGTACCATATTACTGTGCACAAAACACTGTTGTTCTCGCTTTATTCATATTTGGTTATTATTGGCATGGAGTTTTTCTGCAAGACAGAAAGTTTTCGTGGCAAAAATAATTATTATCTGAGATCTATTAGTGTACTTATTAGTGCTGGATTCTTATCTGTCTATAAATGTTTGTCTGACAGTTATCATACGAATTCATGATATATAATTATTTTCGTATCCGACTGACTGCAACTGTAATAAATTTTCAGAAATCAGGAATATCTTACTAATTATAATTTCATATGTACAATCTAGTATCGTCAACTTCTGATTTGTTAATCATTCTCACATATGAGTATGCATCATGCGGAAATTCGTAGTCACTGAAAGCTACTTTAAAATTGAGTTGTATTTGCATTTTAGAGTGTATATATGACGAATTATGGCTTTTCTAATGGCCACTATGACGTAAACACTGTCTCCATTGTTTTTATGAGCTTCCATTCTATTCACAATGTAATAAAGACGGATTTTAAATGGAACCTAGGAAATTGATACATTCCTGAATCTAAAATATTAACAAACACTTTATAATACTCTAGAACAAAATTCATATACAACCACTTATCACACCGCAAAGTAGCCTACCTGATTTCTGACTCTGGAACGTGTACTAAAACAGACTCGATTATTTTGGTCTATTAGATAAGAACTGGGTAGACTGTTACTTCACTATCTGAGGCTTTATCAATCCTTCCATCTAACGTGTTTTATAGATTCCACCGAAATTAGAATTAAACTTAACTACTCATACTAGTTTAAGTATGAATCCTTTGTCGGTAGAAAACAGCTCTACTGGTTCTTTTTATGAAGGTGTTGTTTAACAATTTGCAGCGCATCAGTGGTAAATAGTGATTCCAAAATGTTTTTTTCACGATAAACGCATTCCATAATTCATTGTAAAATTAAGCTTAATCGACGTGTTTTTGTACAGATAAATGATAAATAAATACATTCATTTCAGTAACTTGGCTAGTAAGCATGCTGTTTCAGTAAAAGTTTTTAAAAGTTTATTACCATCGAAAGTGGTCATTAAGATGATATTCTGCATCGCCCAAACGATTTATGCAAAAAGCGTAAATAATATTTTCATTATATCTTGATCGAGAAGCAGCTAGATCAAAAGTTGAAATAAATTTTAAAAAAACCAACCCTTTTGGATAGTTACACTGCCTATGGTTTTGCAGATTCAAAAACAATGAAATTAGAGTTAGATAAAAATCAATTTAACTGGTTAATCACACTATACGGCAAGTAAAGAACACAGAAACACGGAATTTAGACTGACTAAATACACTCCCGAATATAAACGCTATCCTATGACTTTCATAGAAAGACTGTTCAATAACTATAGTGAAGAGTTGATTGAAAATTCTCACCTGACTGTGGAATAATATAGTGATGGTTCCTTAAGGAAAGGAAATCTCAAGGAAGATGAAAAGAGTTCAAGCAACAATAACATTAATATTTTTCTTGGGTCTAACGAATACTTTCCGCTCAACACTGCTAAGGGTCTGGAAGGCAATGCCCGTAGAACATTAGCAGACATAATTTTGCAAAATATGATTTGGCAATTGTAACATCCATGAAGGTAAACTCGTGAACAAAAGAATTTCGAAAATGCCTAAAGATAGATTCTTAAACCTTGGTAGATTTTCAGAGACTGTTAACTATGTAGCTAGGAGTACATTCAACGTGCACGGAATACTAGAGTGAACATCCTTTAACACATAATATAAAGCGCACGCATACACCAAGAACATTTTATACGCTTAACAGTCTCAAAGCCTTGGTCCTGACAGCATACCTGCCATTGTCCTCAGGAATTGTGCTGATATTTTGTGTTATCCTCTTACTAACATTTTTAATGCTTCTTTTTCCGGTAACGTTCTACCTTTTGCATGGAAAAACATTAAAATTATCCCTATACCAAAACCATCTTCTGGTTCTGATATTAAATTTCGGCCTATTGCAATTACTTCCCCCTTTTTAAAATTGATGGAAAAATTACTTTTACTTCGTCTTGAACCCGCTTTGAAACCTTTTAATGATCCTAAACAATTTGCATACAAACATGGTAGAAGTACCTTGGATGCTGCGGTTGTCTTATATCACAATGTTGTCTCTTGTTTAGACAAAGGTGCTAAATATGTTCGTAGTGCTTTCTTAGACTACACATCTGCTTTTGACTCTGTACCTAGGGGCCTTTTGTTAAATAAGCTATCGTTGACACAAACAGGATCCTGGGCTAAGAGTTGGTTGCATTCCTATTTTTCTGATAGAATGCAGTATACTGTATATAACGGCAAATCTTCTTCTACCTCGCTTACAAAATCCGGTGTTCCACAAGGTGCTGTCCTCTCTCCTTTTCTTTTTTCTTTCTTCCTACATGACCTGCCTCATTCAAACGAAACTAACTTTGTCAAATATGCAGATGATCTGACTGTATCACTGCCTATCACTTCCGAGTCTGACAGCTCCAAACTTAATAGCTTTCTGTTGGACATCAACAACTGGTCCAAGTCAAATGGTCTTATATTAAATCCTTCCAAATGTCAGGTGCTTGACTTTACTTTCAAGCATCGACGTGACTTACTTGAACTAGTTAACTCGCATGATCCCTGTAGCATAGATGGCACGGAAATTGAAACCAAATCAAGTTTAAATACCTTGGATTAGTTTTTTCCTCTGACCTTTCATGGTCATCCTACATCTTATCTATCTCTAAGAAAATGTTTCGTCTTACCTTCTACATTAAAAAGTTAAGACAATCAGGTATCAACCAACCTTTAGTTTTGCAATTTTTAAACTCCTGTATTTTACCTATTGTACTCTACTGCTCTCCATTAATCTTTCCTGGGCTTCTCAAAAAAGATTATATCATATTACGAAGAGTATTAAATGCTGTGAGTAGAGCTTGTGGTCTGCCACTGCATGAGCTCGCTAATACTATAGTCGAGAGGCATATAAATTCCTGTACGAAATGGGCAAAGGCTATAATGTCAGACCCTCTGCACCCCCTTTATTCACACCTGTCCCCTTGTATCTCATCAGGTAGGACGAGAAGTCAATATAAAAAGATATATGCTCGTACTACTAAGTATAGAAATTCTACAATACCCTATTTAGCGCGTACTTTATGTGACGAAGACTCTGTTAGACGTGAAACTTACAAGTTACTATGTAATTAGCACAGTGAATCGACCCTTTTATCGTTCATCTTTCTGTATTTTATGGTGTCACACTTTCTATCGTTTAAATCGTTACTCTGCTATTTTATTTTAGTTGGTATTACTATTATTACTACAATTTTGTACTTTATACATATTTTTCTCCGTATGGCACACAGTATTTTGCTACGTAGCTGCTATAACAATCGTTTTATTACTATTATGTATTGTGTATTTTTAATTTTTTTTGTCGTTTTTGAGTAAATTAGATGCAATATTGTACTGAATGCTGAAAATTCCTTGCTGTATCATGAGTACTGTTTTTGAAATAAAGCAATTATTATTATTATTAATTATCAAAGGGGATCTTATCACAAGCAGACAAAGTTTAGAGAAATATTGTGTATCAGAGCACACTAGACATCTGTTTCACCATAGCTTGGGACTCTAAAAAGGTGTACACCAACGATTGCACCGTAGATCAGACTCTAACCATTATATTCAACTACTGTCTGCCTTCGAACTAAAGAAATCCTCGCATACGTAAGATATGAATTAAAGTGCTTAAGAATAATGGGATTCTAAATTTATGTTCTGACCTCTTCAGTATTTTATTCTTAATTGTTTTCCTCGATAACCCCTGACCAATCTGCCAAGCAAATCTTTTAGATTTTATAAAGATAAATTTTCTATCAGTGGAAATTTTATCATCAGAGTCATAAGTAAGGAATGGTGGAAGAGCAGTTTCTTGTCGATTGCACACCTGGTTACCATTAATTGTAGAAGCAATATAAACACAGCTAATTTTTGTATTTTCTTAGATTTCCAATTTTCAAAATGCATTATACACCCAGGAAAACTATTTCTGCGAGTAATTAAACAATGATCGAAAGATAATCAAGGGATTTGTATTCTCTCTGGTAAATATATGGAATTGAATTTCATTTATATTGTTACACTGCTGTCTGTTAGTGTGTGTGAATGAATGAGTGAGCGAGTTATTCAATGACCAGATTTCATATTCACACCTATATACTTGTTTGTATACACAGTGTGTTTTTCCACTAGCTGAAACAATCAATCATTCGTACATAATAGGATATTTGTCTTAATAATAAAAATCTGAGAATGAAATAAAATTTATTAATATTGCTCAATAAAAACAGAACAAAATTGAATTAAACAAAGAGAATGACAAGAAAAGACACAAAACTCTAGAAATAGTTTCTCAAACCTACTGTCAGGTGTGTAAACATAGTGTTGAGATAGTTTAAAGTAAATATTAGTTCGAATAGATGTTGATGGAGCAATGAGAAAAATGTTTATAACTGAAACACACCCTCTATTACTGCAATTTAATCCGAAATGCCTGATCAAACACTGTTATCAGTTTGCTTACAGTGGCATAGAAGAAACCTGAATATATACAGACTAATAAAATGCGTAAATATTTTTAGAGAACATTGTTATGACAATAAAGTATTATCTGGCTCTGTGATGAAAGCTGAAAATAGTATTTAACACAATATTTAATCTGAAACGCTGTCCCTCAGGTGAAAAAACTATCTGCTTTTGTTTTCGTTAAGTCAGAGGATTGATCACAAGCTGAAATTAGTTAGATAACCATTGGTAAACCTCGGAGTACTGGGCAACTTTTTCGTCCGAGTTTGAGACTCTTTATCATTACTCACCCACTGTTAAGTCAACCTTTCTGTTGCTTGTATCTGTCAAATGCTACCACGAGGAAATTTGTTCCCGTAAATAGTATGAGCTTTTGCGTACCAGAGGTGTTAAGAGGTTGAAAATATTCATCAGGCTGTTGCGTTTATTGATATTTTATTGGCATGATATACATGCGCCCCTGAATAAGATGGTGCTGAGAGTGTCAGCGAGTACAAGAGGTTTCTTTTGGACCTTTCAATGATCTAGGCAACATTTCTTGACATGGCGATCAAGCGTCAGTGGCACAGCGGTTAGGACTCTCGTCGACCATGCACTTGGTCCGAATTTAGATCCCCTGCCGACGCACACCTGATATCTATGGTCGGCCTGCAAAATTTGAGCTACTGATATCACATGCTGAATATTCCATACTTGTACCAAAAATACGGTGTGGAATCAAGCTGTAATCAATCAATAGATAAACAAATATTATCAATGAAATTTAATGTAGACTTAAAGTCTAGCAACACAAATATGCTTACTAGCTTATAATCGGTGTATCAACATTAGGAGTCTAAAACAGTTATGCAGAAACACTAACTAACAAGTATAAACTTGAAAATAAGTTAAACTCAACAGATAATAACAGTTTTAAATAAAATTCAAGGGGTGGTTATCAATGCCCAAGTTGATAACAGTCATTTATGGATGACCTCCTGACCTTTAGGTTTCTGATTTTTGTTGAGTAACATAAAATGTATGATAACTAACTGTTATGAATACGTTATCCTAACGGCTGATTCCCTTTTTTACTCAAATCTTATTTTGTGCATGGTGCTAATTCATATCGTATTCAATGACTAAACTGACTGATTTCGTGAGAGTATAATTCCGTTCAGCTTTTCTTCCTTTATTGAAATTTTTAAAAGGCACAATTATGTTTCTCTTTTCAGAATTCCTCATTGATGGTGCTTGATATTGTGGTGTTGAGTTACATTATAGCTGATAGACAAAAAAAGGTGAAAAGCAGTGTTCATGTTACAAATAAAACCCACCACTTTTCAGTTTTTCGCTGGTAAATATATTTCCAGGACTAAGTAGCCTCATTGCATTATTTTCCTATTTCCAGTAGCGAATTCTGAAATGTGTACTTTCTTGAGCAGTATTCATCTGTGTTCTTATACATTTATACATCTAATACATCTAATAAACAAACTAATATGGAATCATCCACTTACTTATTTCACTGAAACCTGGCTTATTTTGTTTCCGATTCTTATTTGACTGTTCTGATGACCAACGTCCAATAAATTTGATTGTAACCAAGTGTTGTGCAGCCTGGAAGTTCTCTATAGCCGACGACCGTTCAGCAGACAGTTCACTCACTTTGATGCTATAAGCGTTTTACTGTCTTTTGAAATTAGGATAATCTTTGATGCAGGATAACGATCATACCTTTATCGCACGGGAGCAATTCAACGGATGTCGTCTTGGTTTTAATACCTGATAGTGTAAAAAAGGTGAATTCAATGCAGTGTTTTGCATTTATTAAGGAAATATATTGTCCCGATTACACCTGTACCTCCTGAAATAGTTACTGTCGTACTACTGTTGACGTCCTGACTGAAATGTTATTAAATTGTTTAATTTATTAGGTTTCACTAAAGCTAGTATCCCATTATTATTATTATTATCAAACTTTGATGCTTGTGAATGACCTGAAATAAATTTTGAGAAGTCCGGAAGCAATAGAATGACACAGATTGTTTACTATAGTCCTTTTATCCTGATGAGTAGAACAAAAGTACTTTTTTGGTTTTATTCCATGTATTTTACGACTTTTTTCATGACATTAGGACATCTGGTCACACAACGTAAGCGCTGGGTAAATAAAACTTCAAAACTAGTAAAGCCATTTTAGGGGACTAAGCATTTGAAGAATTATCATCATGCACTGGTAAAAATATATCACCCTTTTACTTGCTGGCTGACAGAATCTACTTCAAAGGACACACGACTACTGTTTTCTCATGTCTGTTAAAAAATGCAGCTTTTTGGTGGAATTTCGATTTTTTCTGGTTTAAGTAACAGGTCAATGACTAATGTAACAATGAAATACTTGTTTCTTGACTAAGACAAACAATTTTCCTCTCTGTATTCACTAGAAATATGAGATTTATACAGTGTATTATTACTTAATTTAATTTTCGCTAACCTATCTGCAATAAATATCTTTTTGTTTCCCAGGTCCAGCCAAAATCATTGAGCCACCGAGCAATGTGAAAGTGATAAGCGGAGAAACAGCACTCTTCTTCTGCCGTGTAACTGGGAATCCAACCCCTACAGTAAATTTTCTGCTTGATCGTCAAGTTAGCCGGACTGCTCCAGGAGTTGGTGGGGTTTTAAATATTCCAGAAGGCAGTTTGTTACGCTTAACCAAAGTACATCGAGGACAGAATGGTTTACAAGTTCAGTGCATAACAAGAAATCATGTTGGAGGCGATAGCGCTTCAGCGTATTTAACTGTGTACGATACGAATGACCGTAAGTTAATACACACAAACATATTTCTGAAAGATACACTAAATACCTTTTAAGTACTTTGTTTCCCAATATACATGGCTATTACTGCTATTTGTATATATTTTATATTCACTTTGCTTTTAATGACGTTAACGTCAATTCAAAGGGAAAACCAAAGCTTCTAATGAATACAGAAACAGTTCTCTATTCAGTTATACTTTTTAGCCTTTTTATCTGATAACGCTTTTTACTGAGAAACAATTCATGAAGCGGATAAATTAGCTTAATTCATAGACTGAAAACGAATTTTTGTATACCTGTAGTCTTAACTAAAAAAAATGAAATCAATTCAACTGAATAAGGCCTCAGATTAGTGCTATATATAGATCATTAGTGTCACCAACTGAAATTGAACTGACTTTTTTATCAGACGTAAGGGGAATCCAAAAATAATAGAAAGAGATCTACCCGAATAAGTCTGAAGGGATTATTATTTTACAGACCATGGAATTTCAAAGTGCACACATTTAATCTGGTTCACTTCGGTTATCTCTACAGCAGATAGTACAATGTGCATTTCAAGCGAAAAAAAATTAAAACGTAATCCTTTTTAATTAACTGCTACAAAAAATTAGAATTCTTGATGAATTTTAAAGCTAAAGTTCATATGTCTCGAAGGGAAGGAAATTTCATGTGTTAAGCAGAATTCACCAACCATCTTGTTGCAACACGATGAAAACCATAAATTTTCTAGTAAATCGTCTGAATATAAGAAACCACTTTAATTTCAGTTATATCAACACCATCAGTTTACTGTAGGCATTCAGTACTGCCTTATACCGCCGACTGTGACATTTACCACCCTATCCACATTTTTGGTTTTCTATACAAGTGTTTCAATACAAGGAGTTATAGAACCGTAGTCAACCGCTATTTATGTGTTTTCATTGAAAGCGTAAATGTTGTTCTTGGTTGTTTACATGGGCTGTGGCATCACATCGAGTGAGATAATTTTATAAGTTTAGACAATGGAAATACAAAGAATGACAGAGAATTCCTAGAAGCCTGATACTTAAATTAATTTTCACTTAATAGCCACGCAGTAAAAAATGTTTTACAACCACAAGGAGACATACCAGGTCAGCGAATTTACCAGTATCAACACATGTGAATATCGTTACAAAAAGATATATATACATCTGAGGACAACCAAGGACAGTACGGACAGCTAAGAAAAATGGACGTTTCGTCAACGAAGAATTCTGAAGGCTCCATATACAATAAAACTAGAGCTAAAGGTGTTGTTGGGAAGTAGAATGAGAGCGTCATAGTTAAACCATTAAATTCACAGAACACAGCAGCATCAAAAGCATCCCCTTGTTTTGCTGATCTTCGGCATTATATCAAAGTCTTCAAATTTATTCCTACTATAATAATAACATTTCCTAAACCAAGAGTGATGGTTTACTAAATATAACAGATTTCTCTTACAGTAAGCTATAAATTCCCATCTACATATTTACAAAAACAAAAATTTCAAAGAAGAAACATATATCTTTTCAGTTAGTTCCCCATGGAAAGCTAGTCAACACTAACACAGAAAGTATATAAATGCATAACAGCTTATATGTTGCTGAAAGCTTTTACTGCTTCACTCGTGCTTCTGATGATCTCACAGCAATAAGGTAGTGGTGATACAAACTGGTAGCTTGTTCGTCACCAGTATTAGTGTCTCGTTCAAATTGAATTCACTTAAAAGAATATCAATAACCAGTGCAATATGATTACAATTCTAAATGACACAAAACTACTGCTGATACACTAGACAATCCTACAGGGGATCAGTTATTACCTAGATGGCTTAGCAGAATAACTGTGAAAGTTCTTTTAGCATCTAGCAACTACACCTTTTAATAGGGTTCAATAAGTAAAATTAAATCACCACCTAATTTCAGAAGGTCAGATATTTTTCTCACTTATGTCTACATTCCATACTCAATTATTATAAGTGGGTTTACTGATCATTCCTAAAAGTCATGAACATGAATGACTATCACCACTTCGTGGTTTACTACAAAAATGTAGTTTTAAATCACTAAATTAATATTCTAAATGTTTGTAGAATATATACTTTTCTTCATTTTGGGGAGTATACCACGAAACGACAATAGATAAATTTTTTAAGTTATTTAAATAGCCACTTATGAGACTTATGCAACGGAAGTTTTAGTAACTAATGGGAGTAATATCTGACCAAATTTATTGTAAACAAAGTCTATTTTTGGAGACGATCAACTACGTATTAATTATATTAGTGCTTCATGTGAATAATAATGTCTGTCTAGTTGATTGAAGGAACTTTTGTCCATTCTTCTCATTTTCATGTTACATTATTGGAAACCGTTTATAATTTCTTCCCAATAATGGTTATGATTATTAGCTTTTGATAATCGTGTTAGTTAAAATTTTCTCAGGTGAATAATCAGTGCTGATATTCAGAATATTACAACCCTGATTAATACATTTATGACGTGTACTACGACACAGTAATGCATAAGTACTCATCGTAACTGGGCTAGAAACTCTGGATATGCATGTCGTG
Source organism: Trichobilharzia regenti (assembly GCA_944472135.2). NCBI lineage: Eukaryota > Metazoa > Platyhelminthes > Trematoda > Strigeidida > Schistosomatidae > Trichobilharzia > Trichobilharzia regenti. The sequence goes on along the minus strand of OX235270.1, from coordinate 85,761,420 downwards.
CTTTTTGACACTTATCAGTAAGTCCCAGTCTGCAATCTTCCAAAACCCGTGTTCATTTTTCAGCTCAAACCTCAGTTACATAATGCTAAAGTAACCACTAACCAGTAGAAAAGTTGTAAGTCGTACAAAATGTTCCCACAAGACGATAACCAGACAATCATATGAATTTGATAAATATAGTGAAAACCAGCAGACAACTATATCAGTTACTTTTGGAGAAAAGGTTTCTTTTAGATGAATAAATACAGATATCATGATATAAACAGACCTAAACATGGATTCATTTCGATTACCTGGACAGATAAAACACAAAGCGTGTACTATATACCACTGATTGGTACGAGTATTTGGACATGATTAACATCAACCAGTAGTGCGTCGACGGCACAGTGGTTAGAACTCTCGCCGACCATGCACATGGTCCGAAGTTCGATCCCCTGCCGACGCATACCTAATATCTATGTTTGGCCTTCAAAATTTGGGCTACCGATATCCATGCTGAAAATTCCATACTTGTACCAAAAATACAGTGTGGAATCAAGCTTTAATCAAAAATAAAAGTAATAAAAAATAGATAGAAGTGATCTACACACTGAACTCATTTAGCTGAGTTAAATCAAACTAGCAGAATTACGCCTAACCACACTGTGTCAAATTTTACAATGTGTAAATTGATTCGTGATCTATAATTTTACAGTCCAAGTTGAAATTTTACGACAGTTGCTTTTGGAAACTCGAATAATTCAGATCACAATATGTGATTTGCTTGATGTTGCAATTGGTAAACAAGAAGTGATTTGGTTCTCTGAGCTGAATCAAACTGGGTACACCGTTCATTAGCTTGGCCATAAACGAGCAAAAAGGTTGTTTGCTGTTGAAATTCTTTCCATCTGGGTGATGAGGGTAGCATCTAGATACTTAAGTCGACCAGTCAGTAGTACATATCACCATGCATTTTCGCTTGTTTCCTTGGTTGCCATTTATGCTGTAAAGCAGATTACGTGATGCGATTTGAAATTCGATCGAAAAGGGTAGCTGCAGAAGTCACTAAATCTTACATATAAGCATAAGGCTTTTCGATATATATATATATATATATATACATATATATATATATGCTTTATTGTCTGGACAGTAAAACGCTTTATCATTTAGCGATACTTAAATGATCTTAATCACTTAACTTGCCATGACAGCAACTGAAAAGAACAAAGTACTCTGGTTAATTGTTTATTTTGGATCTTCAGGTAATGGTTTTAAGCACATATAATCAGTTATTCGATTAATGACACAGTTTTTCTGAAAGGCGAAGAAATAAATTTAGAGGTAAGCCAAAATCACTCATATCATTCAGCGATTTCCACACATGTTCATTTTGATGTTAATAGTGACTTTTTCTTTGCGTCGGTGGTACAGCGGTTAAGAAGCTCGCCGACCATGCACATGATCCGGGGTTCGATCCCTGGCCACCGACGCACTCCTTTACCTCACTAAGCCAGAAATAATTCTGGTAAAGAGGAAAGTTTGGGCATGAGTCTAGCAACCCCATCCTGTAAAATTAAACACTGCTATAGAAACTTGAAGCCACTAGCTAGGAGCCCTATGTTCCACTGGGGAACGTGAAGGAAAAAAAAATTTGACAGATTCAACAACTCAGTCAAATATTCACTTGAAATCGCATTCAAGTACACAAACGTTGAGTTTTAATAACAAAGCCCAAAGTATCATTGTGTTTCAGTGTCAGTTATTTCACTTCAGCATGAAGAAAGTGATTCGTTCACATTCTATTGCAGACAATTTGGACATGGTTAATATTTCTAAGTGCCTTTTTCATTGTTTTGTGACACCATTCTTGTTTGTTCTGAAGATAACTATTTAGAGTTCTATTGATTCAGTGGAAACTTGCGTAGATCCAATATAAACTCATCTCAATTAAAGTAAATACCCTATTAGGTGTTGCAAAGCTCGCACAATTGGATTTGATTTATGATATTATGTTTTAAAAGCTCCGCATAAAAACAGTCAGGGTTTTCCATCACATTTCAATTATCATAAGCGTAGATATATATGCATACATTTGTCACAAAGTGTCTGAGCAGGTACTGTGATTTTGAGTTATAAGAGCAGGCTGTATGTATTTTGTCAAACTGACAGATCGTATTTACCATGTATTCAGCAGTTGTTCTACTCTGTTGGCTTCTGTAAGCTACTCTGGAGTATTCGGAAAATGATACCTACCCGTTTTGATTTCAAGCGAAATCTGAATTCTACCCTCTACCTCGTCTAATGATATTATAAATAGTTGGTCTTTGAACACTGAATAATTTGTCTACTCACATCATTTTTGGAATTATGTTCCCCATAATTTCTATCTATAACTCGAAGTCATTGTGAAAATGTACGTTTAGAAGTTTTGTAACTTGTATCTTGACTCTATTCATAATGTATATTGTTGAATAGAGTTCAGGAAACAAAACGAGCCTGCATCAACCTGTAAATATATTCTAACTTTCTTTGCTCAAACATTTTGATAGTGGTACCCCTCTGGGTTCCCCAGCAGCATTCTAAGGAACATCAATCAGGACAACACTCAGGATACTTTTGGTGCGAATAGGTTGACTTTTGTTTCATCCTAGAGTGATTTTTCTCAAAGGGGCCAAACTTGACTGGTCATAATAAACATGAACTATGTGTGATGATATCTGGTACCACTTCTTAGTTCTCATAATTATCTATATTCTGTTATCATTACTAAATGTTCAGTCTCTTTTTATTATTCTAGGAATACCTGATGGCTATCCAGTTATCCATGTACCACCGAAGGCTAGTTCAGCAGCCGTTGGTGATGTGGCTAGAATGGACTGTGAAGTCTCCGGACATCCTCAGCCGTCAGTTATTTGGCTAAAAAATGAAATTCCTATTCAAAGTAATGACAAACGGATAACACTTGTTGGTAGGTAAAATAAACTGAATGAAACGTTTACTGGAAAAAATCGTTTTATGTGTTTTCTATTCATGAAATCTTTATTTAATTTCAGCCAAATTTCGAAAGTGGTCTCTTATCATTCTTTGCATATTTGAAGTAGTAATCGATGGAATAATACTCGTTTCAACCAACCGAACACATATCGGTATCAAGCAAACATAAGTATTGTGTTCAGCTACCTAAGACAATTCAGTTCATTGATATGCGAACCTCCTTAACAGAACAGAACCAAATTCAAACTCTTTCCACCTTCTTACTCTTTAAAGTGATTATATTATATTTTCTTATATTTATCCAGTATCCTTTTTAACGTGAGTCTATCAAGTCTGCTTTTAGCAAATAATCGAGGAAAATTAGGTGGAACAGTCAAGAAAAATCGAAACACGCAACTGCCTCCTCCTCATTAAGAATATATCAGTATTTTGATAAAGCTAATCTCTTTTGTTATTAGAAAAGTCATTTTCCACATTAAATGGTAAAATAAAAATTTGGAGTGTAGGAAACTTTTAATTCCATAAACATAAATAACTTTGGGAAGGTAACCGTTATATATATATATATATATATATATATATATATATATATATATACAAATACTTTAATTCACATTTATGTATGTTGGTTAGACTATTTCAGAAATTGTTGGCTTGGTGGACATGGTATAAGTTCTATTACCTTTATCAATTAGATGGAAGACTGAAGTATGACTGTTTGTGACGACATCTGAAGCTTTTACTGCGATATTAAAGCTTTTTTTTTAAACAGCTTTAAATAGCTTCAAGGTAGAAAACAATCCTTCTACAGTAAGCCTAGATGGTGGTATAAACAATACTGTTCTCAAGGAACGAGCCTTTGAATTCATTTCATTTATGCTAGAAATCTACCAAAACGATTGAATTAATCATCTCCACAAGGAAAGTCCCTATCACTCTATCATATATTGAGGTAATTGATAAGTTATCATCATTTGACTTGTGACCCTCAAGGAAAACACTAGTCATCTGTAGTTTCAAGAACATAGTCTCTGAAAACATTTCCCTTTCATCTCAACGTTTGCAGTTAGAATAAAGGCAGGATTTAGTCATTTCAAAGATCCAAGTAGGATTTTTATTTCAATTTAAATCACAGATTGACACAAGTTGAAAAACCTTTGTTATCAGGGAGTAGTGAACAGCACTTTCTCATGGATTTGGTATTCCAGCATCATGAAGATATGGGCCCACTGGATATCCAACCCAGGACCTTAAGTTTACGAGGTAAGCTAGTTAACCATTCGGCAAGTGGGACGGGCATCAACTCTGCAGAATGGTAAGTGTCATCATTAACTACCCAGTCTAACTGATAATATTATCTGTCAAAGTAAATAGTAACAACTGACCGTAAAAGTGATAAAAACTACAAATCTCACATTAAATATACATGTCAAGATTAAATCTTGCTTACTAATGTTACTTTCCTCTATAACATGAAGTAAAAATTCTTCGAAATCAATACACATAGTACCTTGCTATTTGAAAACATTACACCAAAAGCTGATAACACTGAACTCTTATCAGTGACAACTAATTTCTAGTTTATTTTTTTTCTCTCAAATGGCTTCGCATAACGCTCGATCGCTTCTATATATCACCATTAACTACTGAATGAAGCTGAAATCCCCCCATCACGCACTGCATTTTGACAGCTTATATTCATTGTCTACTGAGTTAAAATTAAAATCGGTTTCAGTAATTCCTAAATGCCTGTGATAAATATGTGAAGCCTGCAAACCTTTTATCCTTAGTTCTTTACATATTATAAGTGAGCCTTCAAAAATTTTGTATAATAAGAACTGAGAAGAAATATACTGTATCCTGTTCACCTAGTCTACTTGTTTTGAACTGCGAATTCATATTGTTTAATAAACCAGTTTATATAAAGAAAATTTATTGTCGTTCACAGTAACTTTTTGACAGAATTTCGAACGATATACACAGGTTGAGAGAATGTCTTTTGGAATGAAGTTTTATAACTTCCGTTTCCAGCTATACGGTAAGCTTAGAAAGTATTATGTGCATATACAAGCATTTATATGCATATGAATAAGACTGTACCATTCGTCCTAAGGTTTATTTTCAGCGACAGGTATATAGAGGAATCTATTCGGCTGTTTAAAGAAGAAGGGAGTAACTCAAGTGAATGTAAACCACAAGTTAAGCAGAAATTTTATAAACTTAAACGGAAGTGATCTCTCTCTCTCATTTTTATTCATAAATAGCTATGTCACCTTTTAAATAACAAATAGTTTAATAACTTTAACATTATCAAGTTATCTTTGAGCCTTTAAGTATAATAAAAGAATGCTAACAGGCAATAAAAAATTTTGTTAGTTGCGGCAGAGGCTTAAAATCACAATGGTTCACACGTGAATATATTTATTAGAAAATGATGAACTCATATATCCTGTCCTATGTTAAAATTAATTTTGTTATTTATCACCTAGTTCATGAGATAAAACTAGGTGATTTATATTTTATTTCCATTTAGGATAAAAGGAAATCTTTCACTTCAATCAATTTATATTATGTTGTATAAATGTTATTTAAATACAAACTCACTGATAATATTACTCCGATTATAAATGAAAGTGCTGAGATAAATAAAGCTTATTTCAGTTAGAGAAAGATTGGAAGCCAGAGAGTTACGGACAGCTGTTTCATCCTCGGTTGGAACTCTTCATCAGTACTCCCTCAGCCAAGGTTCGAATCCATGACTTTCCGGTTTCAAGGAAAGTTCGTATGCACCTCAACTACTGGGACCCAATTTAAAGTTCCATGAATTCTAACTTCCACCAATTCTTAATTTTAGCGCGACCGCCAACCAATGTTATCGGCGAGTATTTGTCCTCACACCCGGGTTGGTTGATCCCAATGGACACGAATACCTACTGGAACTACAAACAACTTCGTCCTGAAGCTAGGCACTATCAAGTATCACATCAATTTCGAAGAGTTGGTTTGTAGACATATGAGGTGTTTGACGTTTGAAAACGGAATGATATTGGATGGTGGTCATTCTGAAATTAAGATTTGTTGGGAGTTGCAATCCATAGGCCGTTGAATCGGGTTTCAGTAGCTGAGTGGTATACGAGCTATCCTTGAAATCAGAAGGTTATGGGTTCGAATTCTGGTGGGTGCTTACTAATGAGCAGATGATGGAGAACAAAACAGCTATCCAGTCCTCCTTGGTTTTCAATGGTTCTTTAACTTATTTTAATCCGTGGTGAAACTCGATATGATTATGAGCAATAACTTGTACTCGAAAAGTCATCAGTTAATAGTACTGCAAAAGAGCATGTGATTTATCAAAATAAAATCGTATCCATAATCGAGTTAAGCTCTAACACAGTGCTCAAGTTTTACACATATCCTACAAACTAGCTTTTGAAAATGAAGATTGTTATTACTAGGAATCAGATAATATTTGGTTAAATGACACCTAAAGTGACTAAGTTCCATTTTGTCTTAAGATACCATGTCTCTGTATGTAAGAAGTAGTCAAGGTTTTCTTCAAAAACGTTTTTCATAATTTATCACTCTTAATAAAGTTGGATTCACTTGCACTGATGACTTCGGTGACTTCATTCAGAAAGACTGAATTGGGGTGGTACAATCAGACAATGGGACTGTTTAAAAAAGCGGAAAGACATGTCTGTTCATCCTTGAAAATTGGGCGAATCGATGCATGACAACGAAATGCCTATTTTCAAGGTCTGATAATTTTCATCAATATTATACAAAGCAATGATGAGCTACTGGATCATAAAATACTGAGTTAGACAAATCGCACGTTTTTGGTGATGTTACCTTAAGCTGTAAACTGTTCCTAAAATTGTAGTAAATAATTTAACAGCATTTTATACTTTATCAAATGTGAATATTCCCCCCGCCCCGCCATAAAAATGGATACATGGATCATTTTTCAAAAATTATGATTCACGCATGTGGTCAACATCTTGCCAATGAAGGACCAAACTGTAACCCCCAGCCTCTTGAGATAGAATGAATCAATGTATGTTTTAATGCGCGTTTTAAATTTCTAAAGAGCTGCTTCTCAGTTAGAAGAAGTCCAAAAACGGGTTGACTGATTCATTACATTTTACTGAATATCCAGTCATTGTCCAGGATTATAATATTCACTCAGAGACTTAAATAATTGCTAGTTTTCCGCAATCACTGTAAAAGTATAAGAGGAAGTTTGAAGTGATCACTAAACTAATACTTTTCAGTTTATGTTCATTTAGATTCTTAGGTAGTCAAGTAATTCACAGTTGTACAGTTATATTATAACTAAAGGAAAGAATTGCCTTAATCAGTAGGGTGCAGCAGGTCGGGTGTAAGGACAAATACTTGCCAAAGATATTGGCTAGGGGTTGCGCTACGTCGTGTATTGGCAGAAGTTAGAATTCATAGGCCATTGAATCGGGTCCCGGTGGCTTAATGGTATACGAGCTCACCTTGTAACCGAAAGGTCCTGGGTTCGAATCTGGAGAAGGGTCCTAAACTAGAACGAAACAGCTGCCCATTACTCCCAGGTTCTCCAATGGTTCTCTAACCAATATCAGTTCATGATGAAATCTTGTAACCAATTGCCGTGACTGTTAAGTTCTTCCTCTGGACTAATTATTTTGGGTTGAATCATTTTGAATCTTCTATGCTTTTGTCAAGTTATTTTTATTATTTCCTTCATATTAAATTCTCTCCACGTAAACATGAAACATCACATAATAATCTAAATCTTTCTGTCTACTGTGTGGAACAGTGGAACTGATTATATCACCTTATCTGACTAAACATATGCAGTGGCACTTAAAATTCAACATGGAGACATAATTTTCTAATTAAGATTTCACTGAACACAGAAGAGGAGGGAAGTTATGAAAAAAACCAGATAGTTACAAAATTTATTTCTCACTCTGTCTGCCAAAAGAACAAAAATTCAGTATATTGATATATATATATATATATATATATATATATATAATGTGAGTGAACATCGACATTTATGGAAGCAGATATATGTAGTAAATTAAAATTGAAAGAATGGTAAAATGCCTGTTCAGTAAGAGTACTAATAATAGGCTATTTATAGTAGTCTCCTACTGCATAACTTATTGTTCATATTTGTTTAACTGTATTCTGAATTTCAGCAATACACGGTATTTTTCATTCCCAATGATTTGTTACACAGATAATACCAACAGTAGGTGTAAAAGATTTCCTGTTTCTCATAATGATTCAAGCATAGCTTCTTATTAATTTTCTTAGAAGTATTTTTTAAGATCAAATGCAGTACATTAAATAATGAGGCTTTCTTTAGTGAATAGATTTAGTCACCAATGAGGTTTTCATCAGACCGCTCAATTTCTAAAAACTCTGAATTTTAGTGATTTCACATTTATTCAGGTGAATGATTCTTATGTGAGTTTTTACAGGTGGACTGTCGGATTCAATCAGATACTTAAATTAAAGAATACCACACTTGATTGCTGTTCAGAGACCTAAGAGTCTGCTGATTGCTTAGAACTCGGAAGATTTGCAGTCATATTCCTCTGTCGAGATATAAATGAACTGAATACTTATACTGGTCATTAGGAATCAATCAGCAGGATTCTCTATACTTAAGGCACAGAATTACTAATAACTACCAATAGCGTTTTTTTACGTCTCTGACTTCCTAATATGTTCACTCTGGCCTAATCTCAAAGTCGTACACGCAAAATTTAGTAAACGTTTTCCATCTAGCATATCGGTTAGCACAGAAATGCAAACTAAGTGACTAAAACAGTGTTGATATAATTATCTCTGGAAGACTTCTGAAATTTGACATTACTTACTTTATACCTCTGAAACTGTCAAAATCGATACCTAACAGTGACGATGAAATTACAAAACTAAAGTTGTCCGGTAAATGCAGCATCAAGCACTACTAAATTCAGATATTTGTGTAATTTAATGGACGAGAGGAAGATGATCTACTGATAAAAAAACTACGAAAACTGGAATCATACACACCAAGATACTCTAGTGTAAGAGGTGAAATGAAATGAAAATAACCTATTGCCTTCAAATGAATAATTAATGCAGAGAACAAAACGCTGAAGCTGTATAGCATAAAAGGGAAACACCAGTTGCGTCAATGCACTATCGCATAACCTGTACACGCCTAACAATAAGGTGATTATTATATTGTTATTGTTTCCTTTGGTTCCTAGAGGGACATACGACTTCAGCCGCACGTCTCCATTGCGTTCGGTTCTCTGCCAACGTATTCACCTGGCCCCATATCTGCCCACATGCTTTCATCTCCTCTTCACATGACCTCCTCCACGTCAACCTCGCATTGACAACCAACTCGCCGCTTCCCATTCGGGTTTCACTCGAGCAGTGGCCTAGCATGTTATGTCACTTGATGGTTTATTTTCTCAGAGTATAGCCCATCCACCTCAAATGTCTTCTTTCAGATTAATAGCACAGTCGGTTCCTGGTTGGTTCGCTCATTGCCAGAGATCCCTGTTGCTTATTTTTTCTGGCCGGCCATAGGATCCTGAGTAATGTGCGAAGACAGCTGTTGATGAAGGCCTGTAATTTATCCGAAGTGCTTTTCATGATGCACCAAGTCTCTGATCCGTATGTTAAGTAGAACTCACTTCACATTGTAGCTGAAAATCCGGATCGTATTTTTGATGCTGAGTGCTGTTGATCTCCACACAGACTTCAGAGTAGTGAAAGCTTGCCTTGCTTTCTCGATCTTCGCTTTGATGTCCTCGTCAGTTCCGTGCGCCTGTAGTTGAAACGATGCTTCTGAGGTAGGTAATGGAGGTCGCTTCTTTCAGATTTCTCCCATTTATGCTGATTCCTGTCTGTTGTCGCTGTGGACGTTGCTGTTGGCCAGGAATCTTCATTACCTCTGTTTTATCTATGTTCACTTGAAGGCCTATCACAACATGATTACATTCCATGCAAATAAACATCGCTCTGTTGATTGTACTAAAATAAAACTCGAAGAAAATTTAATCAATCAAAACTTTGATTTAAATTTATCTTAGCTATGTGGGTTTGCTAAGTGTTGTTTTTATCAAAAATAATATGTATAATAGAGAAGATTTCTAGCTCAGGTGGATGATTTTTGGATTTGTTGTGTCATCTGAGCTGGCCAGTTTAACTGTAAAGCTTTCGTTTTCCTTCTAGACAAAGTCGTCAGCATAGGCTTCAAAATGAAGTGAACATATTTAAATTCTTACTAAATTTCACCTTTAAGATCTGTGGTCAAAAGGAGCAGTTAACTAACGAGGACTATCTTAAATAATAATTAATTTAATTTCTGAATATATACGCTGGTTTACTAATCCTTTATTTATTATTTGGGATACCTCTTATCCTTTTATTTATTCTCTACCAGTAACAATTCTGCTTTATTTTCAGGCACTGGTTCCCTGTTGTTCGAGCATTTACTGCTGTCGGATGAAGGACACTATGAATGTCTGGTGCATAATCAAGCTGGATCAGTATTAAGTTCCAAAGCCTACTTAAAAGTTAAAAGTAAGTTATTTGTGTACAATATGAAGTCTCTTTTGATTCATTGTCTAATAGTATTAGATAAATATGAGTGGCCAGTTAACTGCGTTCATTTCAATTAACTTTTGAAAGTTGTACCTGTTTTGCCAAACAATACTAAGGAAATAGTCACTATCTAGAAGACAGGCAACTGTAGTATCATAATTGAAATGAAAGATATAGTCTGCGACAGTAACACTTGTGATATAACAGCGTGTGGTGCCGGTAAATTGACGAAACCTAAGTGAAATTTATAACACCATCACAATCACTCAAGCGTTGCAGTTAGTGGCAGAAGCTTTCAAGCTAGTTAAGCTATGTTTATTTGCAACAACGTAAGTTCTCTGCTGAATGCTTTCAAATGCAATTTTAAAAGTGCATTAATCCACAAATTTTGATTAGCTGGCAGTCATTTCAATTTTTCCTTATTACATGTACAGCCAAATTTCATGGTATACAAAAGTTGTGGTTCTTGAATTATGTTTTCATGCACTAGATTTTATTTTTCATCGCCGGTGTGTAAGTATTGCACTTAGTGATGGCTTAAGGTGAGTATATTTTCGTGTTTCTTCATGGACTTTCGTTATAATTTTCACCTGAAAATCATAAAATCGCGCGAAACAGGGTAACATTTTACTTGCTCAGCTTGTCTGAATAAACAATATGATCATGAAAAACATCACCATATGATTTCTTTAAACCAATCGTTAAAATATCCAGCTTTTCTTATTTTCTGTCGATACCACAACATGTTTATCCTAACTACTTATTACCGATCAGCAGAGATTTAAATCTGTTATTTTTCGTTTCAGATACTTACTTTGTACCCAAAATAATCGACAAGGTTGATCAAGTCGGAGTGCGTTCTGGGCACAATGCTAATTTGACCTGTAGAGCTGCAGGAAACCCAACATCAACTACCAGATGGTTAACTGATGGTGAACGTCCTATTACAGAGTATACGGAAGGCATTTCTATACTATATTTAGCTGATATAACAGAACCTGCTAGATATATCTGTGAAGCAAATAATAGTCTCGGGACAGTGCAACATCCTGTTAGAGTTCAGATAATAGGTAAGTGCAGTTCATCAGAGGTATAACTGATGGAGTTTCGTGTAACTCTTATAAAAAATATAAAGTAATCAGATAAGAGCAAGCAGAAACGGTTATGACGTCGAGTTCAATGCCTTCATTTATTTTTTGCAAAGGTGAAAAATGTAGCTGAAACATACTCTTTCATCCTCTTTTATCTAAACAGTCACCAAATTGTAATACATCTGTGCCGAGTTGGTACTGTGTGAGATTGGTTAGTCCCAAGGTAGACCTCTTTATAAACCGCTATCAGTTGTTCAGTGCTGCTTGATTTTCACTGTCAGCCTGTCGTCGAATCTACCACTGAGCACGATTTTATCTCTATATTTTTTGTGATTGGTTAGTTCTGTTATCTGAATATATTTCTGTTGTATCAGTTAGCTGAATATTCAAGTTGTCAGAAATTTAAGTGTTGCGGTGACAAAATATTTGTTAAAAAATTCTAGAGTTTTAGAATCAGTTTTTTTAAAAGCCAGCATAAAATGTAATCTAAGTAGTGGTTATTGGTGAGCTTAGATAACATCTTCGCCATCATAAATCAATTGCTTATTTTTCCGTGGAAATAATTTTTGGATGAAAATATTAGTAATGGCTGAAGACTCTTCATCTCATGTTGGTAGTTCACAGGACGACTTAATCAATCTATTACCTTCAGATCTTCCTAGACTTACTGAATAATTTGCTCGTTGCAGTTTACGCCATTCATATTATGAAATTGTTTATTATCTTAATAGGGTCAATAAGTTACAGTATTTCATCATGAGCTGATATTGGTTAGGGAACCATTGGAAAACCTAGGAGTACTGGAGAGCTGTTTCGTCCTAGTTTAAGACTCTTCACAGTACGCACCCACCGGGTCAGTATTATTATTGTATCCTTTAGTTCCTAGAGGAACATTGGGCTTCAGCTGCGCACCTTCATTGCTTTCGGTTTTCTGACAACTTTTTCACCCTGCTCCAGGTCTGTCCACATGCTTTCATCTCCTCCTCGCATGACCTCCTCCAAGTCACCCTCGCAATGACGACCAACTCGCCGCCTCCCTTTCGGGTTCCACTCGAGCAATGGCTTGTCTAGTGATGTCACTTGATGGTTTCCTCAGAGTATGGCCAGCCAATTCATCTCCATTTCTTCCTGCCTATTTGTTTCACAATCGGTTCCTGCTGGGGTGGTTCGCTCATTGCCAGAGATCCCTGTTGCTGATCTTTTCTGGCCATCTGATCTTGAGTATTGAGCGGAGACAGTTGTTAATGAAGGTCTGAAGTTTGTTTGAGATGCTCTTTATGACTCGCCAAGTCTCTGATCCGTATAGTAGCACTGACTTCACATTGGAGTTGAAAATCCGGATCTTATTTTTGATGGTGAGTGCTGTTGACCTCCACACAGATTTGAGAGTAATGAAAGCTTGTCTTGCTTTTCCGATTCTGGCTTTGATATCCTCGCCAGTTCCGCCTGTAGTTGAGACGATGCTTCCCAGGTAGGTGAAGGAGGCTGTTTCTTTCAGGTTCTTCCCACTTATGCTGATTGTTGTCTGTTGTTGTTGCTATTATTTAGCCTCTGAAAGAAAATAATTGTGTGACTGGATGTAGTTCAGAAAATTATTGTCACAAAATTCAATTGTTAGATAAAAAAAAATATATCGTTACGAAAAGAACCATTCACACTATAGTCCACATCATATCAAATGAAAGCTGAGTTCTTCTTCATACAGTCGCATTAGAATTCTCATATTTTGAGTGTTGGAATAATCTAGAATGGGAAGATTAGCTTACCTATTTAAAACTGTTACTATTACAAAGAAACATATTTGCAATAGTTCACATCCGTTAATCCTCAAAAACTTCGTGCAAAAGAACAGACGCAACAAAATTCTCATCAGAGCACTGGAGATAGAGATTATCCAGCCGCTAACTGAGCTCGAGGTGGTTATCTAATGTTATAAGACAAAATTTTCTCTCTCTATAACTGAATAGGTTATTCTGTTGTATGGTAAAACGTCTACTGTTCTTTAACAACCAAACAATCGGAAGTGAATAAGTAAGTCAAAATCATGCATTACACTACAAGACATATCGTACTTGTGAAGGTTTATGGTTTACTAGATTACTAATTCAGATTCAGTCATTCTGCCTTGAATTAGTAGCCTAAGAGTTTGTCTTTTGCGCGAGAAATTGGATGGGTTAAAACAAAATATAAACGCAAGTAGAATTGAAGTATATCTTACTTTTATTGTATCTTCTATTAAAGTTTCACTCAATGGTCTTTAAAATGAGTGCCTAATTAATTTTAATAATTAGTCAATGAATTACTTAACTTTCCTCTCGAAATGGCGGTGATCTACCCAGTTATGTTGGTTCGAGTGTGAATTTCCTTTCACTCAGGTGACTTACCAATTCAGCAAGAAAATATGCATAGTTTTGTGCTGAAATTCAAAAGAAGTTAGGTTTTTGTGCGTTACTGTGAAATGTGATAACGTGATTTTAAATCATGTAAAAATTCATATTCGCTGAATTTTAAAATACTATGCTGATTGTCGAGTTTTATTATCCAGAAATTCAGTTTAGAGGAAATTTTAAAAGGAATATAATTTTTTTATCAATGATTTTTGCTCATAGTAGTACTGTTAAAATGTCGAAAAGTCATTGAATACTAGAAACTGCTTACTAGACTCAATTGTAAATATACTCACTAATATTAACGCTTAACACTGCGCACTCATGCACTGAGTTACATAAGAGTTTTGTTTACATGTACCAAACTTTTCCAAGTTTACAACAATAGTTGGTAATTTCCATGACACCTCTACTGAAAACTTGTCAGTGCCACTCTAATTTAATCATTTTACACATTATATTTCGAGATAATTTTTAAGAGAAATCGTATTCAAATATTTTACCTAAGTATTAAAATAAAAAACACAGCTTTCAGAACTTAATACATTCACATTCTAAAAAAACCTATATAGATTAATAGACTAAGATTAACCGCAGTTATGACGAGCCTTTTTGTTGCTAAAATCAGCGTAATGAAAAATATAGCAATGCATTCTTAAAGATAGCCTACCGAATAAATTTAAAGTGCTCAATCAGGTGCTCACCAACAGATTAGTTAGTAGAGAAAGGTTATAGGGGTCAGATATGTTTATGTTAATAAAATTTCTGGCTAACAGTATCCTGAGCCACCGACCTTGATAGAACACTCTATTTATTTCAGTAATATCATCACTTTTTTGTTTCATAGCATTCAGACATTTGAATAACAATGGTATCACGGTGATTTCTGTCAGTCATTTAGTATTTTACGCTAAAAATGTCAGTTATCAAAATACTATTAAACAGCTTAGCCGAAAGGTTGTTTCTGTTCATCCTTTTACATTGTTTCGTCATGGAAATTTAAATAAACTGTCACAGTGTGAATTAAAAGAGAAATAGGTTTTCACGGCAAACGAAAGGGTTTATACATATGTGCTGCTAGGCTGCTTAAAGAATGTATACAGAAAGTGTTTTGTGGTTAAATAGTGATGCAAATTAAATCCTAACTTCAACCTAAGCATGATAAAGTAAATAGGGTCGCCTGTTAATTAATTAAATTAAATAAGGCGTGTGCTATTTTCTTTTATATATGTCTCTCCTATTTAATCCAGGTATCATTACTACTCTTTTTATAACCTTCAACCTACTGTCAGATTGTACTGACCAGATTTGCTCACAGAGAAGTCATTAGATGATAAATGATGACGGACAGTTTTTAGTGTGAGTTGAAGGTTATCAATATGACCAGCTGTGCCAGAGATTAAAGCGCAAAAAAGCTACCATTTTATATACCTTTTCAACTGTTATTGGATACATAATTTGATGATGCGATATTCATAAAAGAGCTTATAGCAGTCTGACGAATTCTTCTTTTATATGTATTAATTAAAAATTGCTGAATACTATTAATTAAAATCATACATCATATAATGTAACTATCAATCGGATACCCTTTATAAAATTTCTACTTACAGAAGTCCCTCCACCTCCAACGGATTTAGTGTGTTTGGAAAAAGGACCAACGTTTGCATTTTTACAGTGGTTACCTGCAAAACAGTCTTCGGATTCCCATCAATCTGCTTCACGTACTGTTGATTCGTACACATTATTTCTAACAGAAATGGAGAATTCACAGACAGTTGCAAATAAAAAACAATTAACAGATATACCAGCACGTCAGTTTCATCTACATGGAGCATTACAGTATAAACTGACAGATCTAAAACCGTATACAATGTATTCAGTAGAAGTATGCGCAGTCAGTAATCTCTTGGGAATGTCTGATCCAAGTAATAAAGTGAATTTTTTGACAAAAGAATTGCGTAAGTTTTGATATTCAATTTTTGCTACTACAACTATCGTTAGAATTTAATTTTCTCGGTGAATTTAATTATACAAGAGACGTTTTTTGTTAATATGTTTAAACCAAGTATCCACATCTAACATGTTATTTATAAGGTAATTCCTGAATTATCAACAATGCCTGTGGGACGGAATTAAAGATAATTATATTATTTCGGTAGGTCTAGCTTTCACCCAGAAAAAAGTAAACAACATGAGTACCAACCAAAATAGTTCAATAATTCATTATTAATGAGCATGTTTTATTTCATGACATGCTATATATTGTTAACATAGAAATCAATAGCTTGGACTAAAATCCCTCAACTTCTGTTACTATTCCTGAATATTCAATGTCAGGTGTGTTAGAGACTAACTGAAAATCGACAGATTTGAAAATGTCTTTATCATGAAGTGTAAACTAATCAAGATTATGTTCCAAATAAAATACAGGGAGGGGAGGTGTGTTTTGATTCCCTGTGTGAATTCAGTACGGATTTGTTGATCTGCTTTCAGTCAGTCTAACAAAATAGTCTTATAAATCAAGGCGTCCAACTTCAAAAGATACCTCTAGGGAAAGTTAACAACGTATTAGCTACTATTTGTATACGAAACAGATTTTGCTGAATTGACATTTTTGGCATAGATTCACCGTGAGTCCGTTGCTTAAGGAAAAACCAAGTAGGGCGAGCTAATATAAAATGCTTTCCTATATCTATAACTTGTGAGTTATGGTCATTAGAAAGACTTTATCAGAACCTTCATGTGATGTTGGGTGTTGAAAGTTTCATTTACCTATAAATCCAGTATACATAAGCTTATTGGTTAAGTTACTAACTACATTTGTGAAAGGGATAGAATTAAATCGTCATAACAAAATTCATTGTTTCAAGATGCCGTACTATAACATGCCACTGTGCACAGAATACACGTTTATACCATTGATATTACTGGTCACCAGTGTATAATAGATATTGCAGATATGTGTTTTAGCATGTATTCCGACCTGGAGTATATCACTTGTTCAGTACAATCTTTCTTTCTGCTCCTAACATGAAAGACCATACGTTAATTCTCAGATACTCTTTTCAACTAGGCGAGCAACTGTTTCGATGAAATCTCAGATAGCGAATAAATGTTACCAGTGGTCACAGTAATTCCAGGATTGAGTAGATTCTCTTATGAACAACGACTCTTATACACATTTTTCCTCCTTCAAATCACTAGAAAGCGCGTGTTTCACTGGGCTTAGTCATACATACATAATAACATGTCGTGGAATTCACTGATAAAATCTTATTAGAATAATATCATTTTGGTTTAATTCACCAGAAAGTTTGAAATAAAACGCTCGCATCTTTTACATGGGAAAGGCCATTTCTCTTTCCTTTATTTTATATAATATGCTCAATGACCTTTGTCGATGGACAGGTAAACAAGATAATGTCATGAATTCTATTCATTCGCAAAGAATTGACCTAAAACAATGTGAACAGTCAATTTATTTAGAGGATATTCCGCACTAGAAATCTTTCTAGTTAATACTGACATATATATTTATTTATATATGCGTATATCACAGCAAACTTTTAAGGATAAATATAACTTGTCAATCATTTATTTTAAAAGATAAGGATTCGTGTTTCTGTGAAAAACGTAGACTGTATTATAAGGAAGTCTACATTGTTCCCTGGAAAAAGAGGAAAATGCTTTTTTCCCGCTAAATATCACAGAATGTAATAAAATGTCATTAGAAGAGAGTAGTGCAAGATAATTTACTAAACCTCTACCTCCATTCAATTAATAAATGATAGTTCTATTATTATTATTTATTTTATAATTATTATTCCCTTGGTTTCTGAATGGAACATAGAGCTTCAAAAACACATCTCCACTTTGTTTTATTTTCTGCCTTCCTCTTCAGTTGGATCCACGATTGCCCATATTTTCTCATCTCTTCTTCACATGATCTCCTCCATTTCACCCTAGGGCAACCCACTCGTCGTTTCCCATTTCAATTCCACTCAAAAGCCTGGCGCTCTATGTGATTCGGTGGCCTCCTCAACATGTGCCCGATCTACCTCCACTTTCTCCTACATCTTTGTTGGGCAATTAGCTCTTGGCTGGTTTGTTGCCAGCCGGGGTTTCTTGTTGCTGACTCTTTTTGGCCGGCTGTTCGGTCTTCATATATTTCAGAAACTTGCACTGCGTGTCTCGAATGGATTTCCAACAGGTTTCAGACTTTCACCAACATCTGCTTTACCCATACAGAAGAAGTGACTGACTGAATTCACATTTGTCTTGAAAATCCAAATCTTGTTCTTTATGCGGAGTTAGTGCAGAAGACTTCCTAACTGGTTTCAGGTTGATGAAGGCATATCTCGCTTTTCCGATACTGACTTTGCCATCTTTATCCGTTCCACCTCTAGTTGAAACTATGCTTCCTAGATAAGTGAAGGAAGTAACCTCTATCAGATCGATCCGGTTGATGATGACTGGTGTTGACTTTGGTTGCTGTTGGTTGGTCATCTTCATGATAGTTCCACAGTTAAAAAAGCATCACTACAATTACTTTTATTTTTCCTACAAAATTTTATGAATGATGGCGAATTTTAGGAGGTGAAACATAAAAGAAAAGCTATTGTGAGACATTTCACTAACTTTACCATAAATTTAAATTTTATGCCATGAATACACCAATGGTATCACCAGATAAGCTCTTCTTTTTAATTCAGTACCACAGAGCATTTGAATAGCATACACACCTATAATCAGAAAAGATACCTCTGAAAAACTTAATTAGGATGAGTCGATCTGCTGAGAGCTCAGTTACTTGAGAAAGATTTCTCACCTTCCACACAACAAGTCGTACTTACTGTATGGGGTCCGTTGGTGCTTCCAGTCATCCAAGCTGAAAAAGGTGGAATAGGATTAAAATTAGGATTCAACTGGCTGAAATTCATATTCTCTATCTAATGCAACACATCACTCCTCTGACTTTATGAAAAGAAAACAAGGACTGTTATATATATATATATATATATATATACGAAGTGTTAATTATTACACCATTCCATATGAGTGTTTTTTAACTTTTTAACAAAATTAAAGCACTTTGAATACTAATTTATTCATGAAATGCATGACGTGTTACAGCAGTTATTCTAAAATGAATAACTCCTTAACATTCACGTGTGAGATAAAGAAAAATATAAAACACCGTACAACTAGCTAGTGAAATAGACAAATTCATTTATGTAATCTAATATTTCACCTCCTTTGTGAGTGTATACTCCATTCTTTGTTTGTTAACCACAGTAATTTTGCTTTTTTCATCCGAATGTAGTAATCCATAAGTCCCTGTTAGAATATGACCTGTTAAAAATGTTTAATGCTTGAAACAGTGGCTACTAGATTTGACTTCCGAATGAAAGCACTGTCACTCATTGGGATGTAAACGTATTCAGTTTATTAGTGTGTATTTCAGATACCACCATAAAACATAATCAAAATTATGACTGTTTTTTCATATAAATTCAGCCATTCTATGATGACACATATAATGTAGCTGGAGATAGTTACTTGAGCAAGGCAACAGCAAACTTCATTTATCTCACTTAGGTTTTATAAAATCAAAATGAACATTAGCATTATTACTGTTAGAGTAGCATTCGACCACTCTAGAAGAATATAAATCCACATAAGATAGTGGCATTATCTTTAGCTGGTAACATACTTTTTCATTTTGGCAGATTCACTCAGTTCGAAAGAAACTGATATAAGTACTTTCATATTAGGACATACTTTAATAATACGGTGTCACCAGACAATGGTTATTATCTATAACACACTTGAAACTGTGGTAATACTGGTAAATATTTCAATACTCCATGAAGTTAGAATTTCACTTATCCACTGTTTATTCAAATAAGATTGACTCTCTTCATATTGTCGTGAATTTCACTGACATTTTCGAATAATCATTTACAAAGCAGAGAGATTACATCATCTGGCATATTCTCAATTTCATTGTGAAAACCTTGATTGGGTAACTCCTATGGTTTTGTAAATTTACAGAAGTTAATTAGTGCATTTTAACATGATTATTTCTTTTTTTTCTAATGAATTACTTCTATCAGACATTGGGAAGTTATCTGAGTATTTATTTTGTCCGAATTTCATAGCCAGTCTACCTTACTGATTATGTGAGATCATTTCATTCTGCCAAAAGTTAAGGACATTTCGAGTAATCGCTCTTATGACTTCATACTGATTATTTTATATTCTACGTCAGATTTCATATTTTTGTGGAGAGAAATTCCCATTTGTAGCTGAGATATCCAGACAGAGGTGATCGCAATTCAGTATTAGGTCATTTTCTCAGCTATATAGAAGAAGTTTAGGAGTAAAACCTCATCAAAATACTTGTCCTCACGAACACTGTCTCAACAAATGTTTTAAACAGAAGCACAGTTGTGTATTACGTTGCACTTGTTACTGATGTGGTAGAGAATATCTGCACATCGCGATGTGAATTTTGTGGTAACTGCAACTTTTAATGGTCACAGTGGCATCCAGAGGGCATGGTGATATGACAACATGTATTCTGGGTTCTATCACTCTACACTATGGCATCCTTATCACATAATGTCATTCGTCATCTTTTGCATCACAAATTCATACTCAACAGTAAAGGGATGAAATTCATAAAAATATCTAATTCAAAATAGTCATCAGGGGGAGTAAAATGAAGCGTGAATTAGCTGTTATTTCATGAAAACTCCATATTGGAACATTAGTAGAGAGAAGACCAGTAGTTCAGAGAAGAGTATCTTTTCAATGAATTCATGTTCTTAGCTGTACGACCGAAGATATATTTGGTTTATTTTTTATGTATGTGTTCATTAAGTTTGTCACACAAAAATACAGTTGACTATGGGGATTTTTCATGAACTAATATGTAGCAAGGACCGCTTGACAGTCAAGGAACTCAATGGGTTTCTGTGGTTTTCTATCAGACAGGTGCGAAATTAACTTTTTCCAGTGATTGCATCACTAATCGCGAACACCCGAAATGGTTTTGGAGAGTACTGAGAAGAAATCATATATATACATATAAATATATATATGTACAGATACAAAGTCCCTCCGACGTCACTCAGTGAATCTGGTTGACTCCATCAAAATACGTTTTCCCCAATTGCAACGCAACATTTCACAAAGGTCTTTGGCCTTCCATGATTTGCTGCCTATTGAAATTCAGAGATTTACAGAATACGTCAACACAGTCACTGAAAAACGGTCACAGTTTACTATATCCCAACTCACAAAAAGCCTCCAATCTATCAAATTACACAAAAATTGTCCTGAAGACCCTAAAGAATTCGTATTTAACTACTCTTCAGTTGTTTTATCCGACTTGCAGTTAGAAGCTCTATCTATGGGTCTAAAATTTCGCGACATCAATCTAAATGCCAACAGACTTCATACTCATGTACAATTTGAAAACCTAATGACCCAAATAAATGATTTAACTTCAATCTCTGAGCAGGAACTACAGCAATTCAAATCAACTATAATAGATTGTTGTCATCAATATTGGAATAAAAGCCGAAGGTGTACAACACCCTGACAAAACAGCACAAAGAAGAATTAAATCAACTGAAACACAACAAAGAACTTCTAATAATCCATCCAGAAAATGGAGCCGACGTGGTCCTCATGGTCACAAAAGACTACATAGAGAAAATGAATAACATTTTTCCAGATAAAACTAAATTCTCGCAACCACCCAATGAAAGAAATCAAACAGAACAGATGGAAAAACATCTCACTAATGTCAACAAAAGAATGAAAACAGAAAAGTGAATCAGTCATAAAGTTTATGATGAAATTTGACTGACAGGATCAATAATACCAAGACTATATGGTTTACCGAAGATACGTAAAGCTGGGCTTCCACTGCGCCTAACTTTAGACATGTCAGGTTCCCCGTAGCATTCAATAGCTGATATTTTAAAACCTGTATGGAAACAGATGTGCCACTATTCTCTTCGTGACACCTTTTAATTCGACGACTATATACAAGATGTCAACGTAACAAACAAAAATATCCTTTCTCTCAACACTGATTTACTATTTACCAACATCCTAATCACAGAAATTGTCTGTCACATTTGTCGATTTATAGATGAAAACCAGCTGAACATCGGATTACTGAAAACTTGTTTAAAAGAACTACTATTGAGATGTAAACTTAATGTACAATTCTCATTCAACTATGATATTTATAGACAACAAGATGGGATAGCAATGGGATCTCCACTGGGCCCACTGCTAGCAGACTGCTTCATGGTAAACCTCCAGAATGGCCCACTCAAATCAACCATTGATAATTTCCAGTTGTATACTAGACATGTAGACGACATCTTCATTATGTATGATGATGGTTACTATCTTAATCGATCACTAAAAATATCTAACAATTGCCGTTCAGCTAAAAAGTTTACTCTTGAAATAGAAAACAGATCTAAAATTCTTCTTCTTAAGGCTGAACTTACAAAAAGAGCTAATGGAAATTTTAGAAGGTCCATCCATAGGATACCTATGTGGAATGGCCAACTGACAAGCTCCTACAGCTGGATACCAATCAGTCTAAAATAAACCTAATTAGATCCCTTGCTACTCGCGTCCAAAGCATCTGCAGCTCTGATACCTTGGAAGAAGAACTAGACTTCCTGAAGGAAATCTTCATAAAAATCACACATCCACCAAGATTCATAGACAAAAACATCAAACAGGAAATACAAAAGCAAGAGACGCCATCCATGCCAAAAAAGATACTATACATGAACCTCGACTTCGAAGGTGACCTACCTAGTGATATCCTAAAGAGCAGAATTTTCACTTCTTCAAGAAGAACTTTCTTCGTGACAACACTGAGAGTAATGTTCTCCAGTCGCCCTCTGATCTGGAGAAGCCCAAAGGACAAGACCTCACACCTGACCACTTCTATGTGTATATATCAGTTCATCTGTTTCTGTAGAGCCAGGTACATCGGTCGTTAGATGCTCATCTTGTCAAAAAGGGTTAAAGAACACTATCCAGCGTTGCTGAAGAAAGGAAGTATTGGCTGCATCAGGAGTGCAATAATTTAACATCTCGTCACCACTGGTCATTCCATCTCAACAAACGCCTCCTTCAAAGTAATCTACATAATGGAGAACAACCTGCCAAAGACAATACGTTTCCGTCTTCTTTGCACTGAATATGCCCTAGTCATTCAGTTAGAAAAACCAGAACTATGCATACAAAAGAAAATTATTCAGCCACTTCTGCTATCATGGTAACAACTCTGTTTATCTGACTTAACTTTTGCTTTTTTGCTTGTCTTTCTAACTACTTAAAACTGTTCTATTCCCCTAAAACTCTTACGAAATTCCGTATTTTACCTTGTTTCCATGCTCACCCTGAGCACAAGTCTTTCATTAAACTATTCATGTTATTACGTAACTCCTTTTCAACAACTGTTAATGACACTCATCCCTTTTGTTACTACCCCCTTACATCAACATACTATTCCTCTGAATACTTTTTGTATTGCGTAATTCCACCCAAAACTTACTAATCTTTACCTGTTTAGTTAAAATAAGCATAACCAATTGGAATTTTTGTCCGACAAACTTAATGAACACATACATAAAAAATAAACCAAATTTATCTGCAATTGTACAGCTAAGAACATGAATTCACCGAAAAGATACTCTTGGCTGAACTACTGGTCTTCTCTCAATTAACTGATAGATAGTGGTCGAATTTCAACCGAGACATATGTAACAAAATAAGTATAAGTCGCCTTGATATTTTTACAGTCTATAAACGATTGTATACAATTCGCATTCGTACTGAAATGAGCTAAGTTACTGAATGAATTATCAGATATATATATATATATATGTCCGAACGACACTGTCAATACTACTATAGTTAAAAATATTATTGCTTGTCTACTTAGTGCTTATAATTCAGTGACAAACAAATTAGATCGCTTACACAGATTAATAATAGGAAACCATTCATAGCCTAACTGTTCATTCGTCATATGAGCATTGTTAGTTAATATCATGATATCACATGGCAAAGGAGTACATAAAATGGATGGATTCCCCCAGTATATATATATATATATATATATATATATATATATATTGGCTGTGCGATTATTCCATTACAAAGTTTTTCAGTAAATGCAGATGAGTAACTTACCAGCCTATAGCTTATTTTTGAAATTAATGTTACCCGAGACACACACAGATAGATAGATATATAGATGGATAGATAGAAATATGGATTAACACAAAAATCAATAGTTATTGCAAACCAAACTCAACCTTCATCCATACTTAATATCATGAATATAATAAAGCTGTAAACTAATAGGTAAACAAAAGGTGAAGAAACAACATACAGATTTTCTGAAATCTCCACGATATATAAAAGATGAAAAAGCAATCAAAATAAACAAAAGGAGTAAAAAGTTGACAATGACTAGAGTATTAATTGTTTTATGCCTATTTTGGTTAAATGTGAAGAGTGAGTGTATACGGGCCAATGAATAAAATAATTGTCAAGTCCTGTACACATGTATATAACTATGTAAGTTTGTGCGTGTGTGTGTGTTTGTGTGTGTGGGCAAAGAAAGCTGACGGTGACGCGCGCGTTATAAACACACGTGAAAGAGATTAGGATTAAGCAAAATTCTTTCACTTTGTAGAGCTACAATAATAATGGGATAAATGAGACTTAGTGAAAGTAGGCGTAAAATGGGACAAAAGGATAAAAAATGTGAAAAGAGTATAAGGTGGATGAAATGAGGCAGGGTGGTTCCAAATAGGATGGCAAGCCTATTCAAGTATTGTTTAACACTTTCTTATTTCTTTTTGACTAATTAAATAACTAACTGATTAATTAATTCTCTGTTTCGATCCCACCGTCTACTTCATCTGTGCTTACCCGTTTATCTGTAACTGAAAAGGCAGAGAGATGGTTTTTAATTAGAAATCTAATTTCCTTTCAACTGTTTATTTTTCACTTATTAGAGAGTTATTTTCGAGGAGTGCGTGAATGATATAAGCAAATGTAGGGAAAAGCACTTCCTCAGGAGTGATTACTCCAATTACAACCGTGTGTTCACCACAAAAACTATCCGTCGACATGATTCCTCACCTACCGCTAGATTAGTTCAATGCGTTAAGGCAAAATTGCCTACCACACTGTTTATTTTAATTTTTTTTTTAAATTAGTAACAATAATTAAATTAACAATTCTGAGTATAAATATCTAGACCGTAGATGTTGCGAATTTTGTGGAAGAATTCTGATTGGGAGTGGAAAAGTATTACGTACACATATATATGCACGCACATTCTTAAAATGACCAACTTAATTGCTTTTTTTCAATTGTTTCTTATGTTCGACTACTACTATTAATCATTTATTGCAGAGTATTATAACAACAACAACAACAAAAACAACTACAACTACAACGACTTCATGATAAATAAGCGTGAAATTAAATTCTTGTTTGGTATGTGCGTTTCTGTGCATTTGTATCCTCTGTGTGGATGCATATATGAATGTATATATCTCTCTCCATCTTCAATAGATGTATATACCGTTACACGTGCATATTTATATATGAATAGTTTATTACGATTAAATGAAATTGATTACGAGTAAGTATATGCTACCATAGAAGAGGTATGAGGAAGAAGTAGTCCACATACAACATGTTAGTGTATCCCTAACTCAGTTTATCCTTTTGTGCATACGTGTGTATGCATTCAAACAGCATATACTCCTGTAACAGAAAAGAACAATAAACAAAACAGTAAACAAAGTAACTCAATGAATATAATACAGAATAAATGAACAATAAGCTTGAAGGCTTAATCACATTAATCATCAAATTCACGGAGGAAGTTATTCATTTATAATTAAAAAGTCAATTAGTAAGTACAATTAAGATATTACAAAAGAAGATTATTTGATAAACGATGCCATACAGTCCGTGTGTGATCAAGATACTGTAGGTAACGAATGTTTAGATTAAACTGCCAGATAACTATTAGAATGATGTTCAGATTTTTTCGTGCGATTATATGTATTTTAATTAATTTCACTATAGGCTTCATCACATTCCGGCATCAGTTTGAGATTCATTGAAAACCATGAAGCAATGAACAGGTGAAGGGTGTTAGGCAGATACTCATCAATGGAATTTGTTGGTGGTGGTATGAGTTATTCGATTCCAGCAACATGGTCAGTAAGCTTGTCTAATAACCTGAAGATATAAGGGGGAGTTGCTAGCAGCATAAGGACTCGAACTAGAGCAGAACAGTAGTCCAGTACTGCAAGTTTCCTAATAACATCCTAACTACTGTCTTTTAATAACGAAATGTACACCAAAACAACTAGAGTAATCTAAAAAGACAAAGTTACTCAGTTTTCCAACGATGATTTCTATACAAGATTTAAAAAAGTGTACACAGCATTTACGTTTTACTATGTACACTTAGGTAGTAATTAATAAAGACATGGTTTTTCATACAGTCCCCGATTTCCACGTATCACAGTTCCTAATAGTCTCATGCTTTGTTCTCCAAAGGCCAGTGATGATTATTTTGTTTTTATCCGCGCTGTATATAATGGTATAAACAATACCTAAACACTTCATTTACCTCCACGTCTTTCTTTCAAGAACATCTGCAAGGTTTGCTTACAGATACCCTTGTTCAAGATACCCTTAATTTTCGCTGAAATAAAACTTGACCCTCAGGATTACTAAAGACATTGTACGAAATCATACATTTATAAAATTTACAGATAGAAATGAAGTTCATCGTAAAACAGAAACAACAAACATTGTAAGAAAATTTGAATTAATTTCATTCCGTATGCTCTAAATCTTCTTCTTAAATACTAGCCTTGAAATCATTTGTGTATTTTCAAATGCAAATGAAAATGGCGGAATTGCAAGAAAAAATTATCATCTACTGTTTGTTCGATTATTACTCATTTATTATGGTACCGTGTCAACCAACTAACATTCATCAGTGTATGATACACTGCTTTCTCCATTTGTTTTATATATGCCATGACCCTAAACCGTACTATCAGTTTTCTGCCACCACCCTCATCAGTAATGATTAACATAAATCATACACAAATTTAGGCCAGACTTTCTGATTTTAATTCACAACTATATTCTGTTTAATAAGGTATAGATGAAAATTATGTTAAAACACAACTTGATGTCAACTGTTGGATGGTGGCTATCCATGGAATCCATGATGTGCACTTCATCCCATTTATAACTCGT
This sequence comes from Trichobilharzia regenti, assembly GCA_944472135.2. Taxonomy (NCBI): domain Eukaryota; kingdom Metazoa; phylum Platyhelminthes; class Trematoda; order Strigeidida; family Schistosomatidae; genus Trichobilharzia; species Trichobilharzia regenti. The sequence continues at coordinate 85,733,996 of OX235270.1, read as the reverse complement.
CATCTGCACGCACCTGCATTCCCCAGTCAGTGATGTTCCCATCGTACACCTCGGTTCAATCAATTAATGGGGAAACACAACCCAATGTTTAGAGAATTTCATTAACAATAAAGGGAGTCAACAGTCATTTAAACGTCTTAATAATAACTTCTCCGGCTACAGCAACGAGTAGAGCTGGTTTTGGTCTCCGAGGGACAAGCAATCCCTTCATTATTATGTATAACATGTTTTGTGTCGGTGGCGACCTGCTTAAATCACTGGGCTACTTATATCTGTTATCGATTAAAATGCATTGTGTTTACTCCACTTTATATTCTTTTGATGATCTAATTACCTCTCTGATACACAATCTGTAATTGCGCGCAATTTCAAATAAGCTTCTCCCTACCTTTTCTTGTGCGTCGGTGGTATAGCGGTTAGGACGCTCGCCGACCATGCATATGGTCCGGGGTTCGATCCCCGGCCGGCGCACTCCTTTACCTCACTGAGCCAGAAATAATGCTGGTAAAGAGGAAAGGTTGGACATGAGGCTAGCGACCCCATCCTGTAAAAATTAAACACTGCTACAGAAACTTCAAGCCACTAGCTTGGAGCCCTATGTTCCACTGGGAACGTGAAGGAAAAATTATTATTTTTCTCCCTACCTCGAGAACTATTTCCTTGGAAATGGAGGAAAAACACTGTGCAGTGGTACTGGAGCAAACTTCGGATGGAATGATATCGCTTCAGTTGATATACTGCAGATTATTATATTATTTGAAGATACTGAATACGAAGTAAACATGTTGCAACAGAACCCTATGAAAATTCTGTATTGTGTATAAACACATTTTTCAGAATAAAGCGATTATTATTATTATCGTAAGTCTATCTGACGGGTGTCAATAACTGCGACACAGGACGCTATAAATTCACATCACCTTACACTGAATCACGCACAAAATCATAAACATAAGATAAATGAAAACGATATCTGCACTTCTGAAATATTTGTCAGTTTCGAAAGACATAGCAGTCAGTTTCACTATTCGCCAGTGGAGTGAATTCTTGATCTGTTTGTTAATCAAGTTCATTGACTGGTCTGGTAGCATGCTGGCTACCAGGGCTCATAAGATACACTTGTCATCAGGTATCAAGTGTTTTCTGCACCTAAGTCGACCACTTTAAGTTACTAATGGGTGGAATTATGTGGTTTAACATTAGTGATACAACTTAAATGACTATTTTGTTATATTATGTTGAAGTATGTCTAGACTTGTAGAATTACAATAGCATCTATTGGAACAAATCATGAGTGTATGTGTGTATAAGTGTGTTTCTGGATGTGTGAATCCGACAATGCATTGGGATGAAATAGAAACCTGTCTGCTACTTTGGACAATGGTGTAAAATAGGAAGTTTGTGTGGCAATATATCCCACGTAAGCCTATTATGTCAATTAGTATGTATGTTTGTGAATAGAGAAGTCATAGATGGAAGGTGAGAGAGAGAGAGAATGAATGAATGAAAGATTGAATGAATGGGTGAATGGGACAACCAAAAACAATGTATTATAAGCTTTTCATTCTACTTCTTTTGGTTATTGTTATTTTGAAAAACAAGTTTACAATGCTTCAATAGACATTATTTTCAAACTAATAATGAGGTATAAAAGTTACACAGAACGGAAATCATAATGTATGTTTCAACGATAGGGTTCTCTAATAGCTATTAGCGTGATGATCGACACACTAAGATTCTATTTACTTTCGCTTAGACCAAAGATATGCATTTTGAGGGTATGTGCGTGAATGTTTGTCCTTGTCCACTGACTAGTTGACGTATTTATGCAACGAAACCCTTTTTATCATATATATATATATATATATATATGTTGGTGAGGAGCTTCATATTGTCTTGCATGAAAAATTTCTTTAATTTTATCTGCTTTCCGATTTTCAATTCGGTCATCTGATCTTTGCTTCAAAATATCCTTTCCGGCCAATACAGCCGTAAAATGTAGATGCAACTTAAAATTAGGTTCGAATAAGCATAACAGACTTCTGAAATCAGTGTAGAAGTCTACTGAACTCAGCGTAAGGAACAAAATCTGAATTTTCAACACTAATGTAAAGTTACCGAGTGCTTCTGTATTGTTTCAAGAATTACAGCTTTACAAAAAGCATTTCTAACAGTCTGCTGAGGACTTTCATCAATAGCTGCCTTCTCTGACTCGGTAGTGAAGATCAGATTGTCAAAATGGAGTAGCAATACGGAATTCGGGCAGCCAAGCAACCAAGAATATCAGTGCCCAACAGATATGCCGAAGGAAGTGGAGACGGAGAGGAAACACTGTGTGGCCAGATCTTTGGGTAAAATCACGCGCTTTGCTCCCTAGTAGACCCAAAACGGTAGGTGACATGGAAGAGATAGTATGAGGAAGAAATAGGAGCCTGTGGGCAGTGGTCGAGACGACTAAAAAACTGCAGAAGGTAGAATGAAATGGAGGTGTGCTTCTGAAACCTTGTATTTCGTTTGGAAGCCAAAGGAAAAATGGTAGATTTATTTGATGGTTGAAAAACATCGTGGAGTGAGAAACTGCAAGATCGTCCACTTGAAAAGTCAGATGAATTGCAGTCAGACAGATTTATGAACACATAATTTTAGAGTGTATAAGGAATGTTAGTTGTAGGGAAATAATTAAACACGCATTCTTTTCGATAACTTCGTCATCAGGTTTTATTGTTATATATCTATAATAATTATTGAATGATCGCTATTGAGTATATTGGTGGTTGTTAAAGAGTGACATCGTATCATTTATATCAAAATTTCAAGTTATTTGCAAACAGATTGCTAACAGAATATAGTCCAAAGTATGCGTATGTGGTAATATGCAAAATTATAATACTAAAATGAACACCAGTATTACAAAGTAAATGATTATGAATGACAAAGAATGTATAGTAATGAATGAGTCATATTAATATTATATTGTATTCATATTGATTGTAAAATTCAGCTAGATGAATGATCAGGTCAAATATTTTCAAGGGTGAATTTTATGTGCGTTGTATGTGCGTCAATGTGCAAGTTAACAACCACCTTTAAATAAGAAAACAAAAGGTTAGTTTAATGACAAGGGGTAAGGGAATTCTGATCCAAATAATTCGATGACACTCTTTAAAAACCACTAATGTTGTCAATTACAAACATGTGTTCGCTAAATTAAGGCCTATTTCGCCTTCAAATGTAAAATGTAACAGTTCTCAGTGTGACACTACATAACATTTCATAAGATCTAATAAAGTTCATTAAGTGATAACTGAAGGGCAGCCAATGAAGTGGATTGGAAACTCTAAATCCCATCGAATCTCCGCATACATCTTGTAAGCGAGTATTACACAATAATAAGGATCTAGGCCACCCATTTTTAAATACAGCTTAAATTGTAGATTTAGGTAGAAAAAAGGTTTCCAAATACGACAAATACTGAGAAGTGAAGAGATAAGTCGGCTATCATTTAACAAGAGATTTAGGAATATATCCCAGTACTTTGCACCGAAGCGTCTGTTTTACGAATTAGTGTCTTAGATTCAAATCTTAGGGAGAAAATGAATTTACTTCAGGTTATACAAACATCTTTCTTAAAACTGTTGTTATGTACGAAATCTAATATTGCACCCATAATAGCAATCATAAAAAGTTTGTGAAAAGTTTTAGCTTGAGAAATTACTTTCATTTTTCTTAGTTTGATTACAGCTTGATTCCACACTGTATTTTTGGTACAAGTATGGAATTTTCAGCATGGATATCGGTAGCCCAAATTTTGCAGGCCGACCATAGATATCAGGTGTGCACCGGCGTGGGCTCGAACCCCGGACCATGTGCATGGTCGGCGAGAGTCCTGACCACTGTGCCACCGACGCACATATTGTCTAGTTTTAAATGGAAATTTATATTCTCATGCCAGACAAATAACCTGATTTTCGAAATGTTAGAATAATTCAGGCTCCAATCGACAAGTGAAGGTTTGTCATCAGTAATATTATTATGTCATAATTACCCTACGAAAATCTGTATAGCCTAGTGCTCATTGTGGCTGATTGTTGAAACAGAGATATCTCACTGGACATATTTCGATTAAATTCACCTATCAGGTACCGAATGCTTGTCAAATTAATTAATAAATGAAGCATGGAATGTAACATTGTCCACAAATAGAGCATAGTTTGATCTAAACGAAGCCTGATTATGTATTTAACTGTGATTGGTTGTAGTATATTGAAAAAGGAGAAATTCAGTCGACAAATTATTATTCACTGGTCAATATACTTTTTTCGGTAACGTAAAAATTTCTCCTATTTCCAACGCTTCAGTGGTGAACATTAATTAATAGCTGTTTATCATACCTATTGATTTTTGCTGATTATACCTTACTACATTCGTGCTCATTAATGACTGTTTTAGGCAAAGATTACGATCTCCATTTATAATATCCCTACTGTTGGCAAGATGAATTTAAAATAGGAACTTACACTATTTGTTTTTAATATAGCAGTTATTTTTTTGTTAAACAATATCCTGCATCCTGACTTGGTGAAAAATCTAATTAGCACAGCATAGAGTGAAACTTCACCTTTGGTGATATTCAGATAATAATGTGTGATGAGTTCTCCCCTGAACTCTGCAACTTGAAAACGCCGAATTCGATACACTGAACTAAGAGTTTACCCGGGTATTTTATTCAATTTCTTTAAAGTAAGTGTGACACTGTTGACGAATTTGGCGCCAGAAGAGCATGTGACCGTCTGAGATACAGATCACTTGTTTTCTGAGAGTAAGTGGTAACGGATGATTTAGGTGCTTCGCACTCCTCGGTGTCAATCAGTAGTATATACAGCCTTAGTGATAAGAATATTTTCAAGTATTGGTTTTGTAGGGATTTTGTTTGATTGCATGGAGGATTTCATTATGAGCTGACATCAGTTAGAGAACCACTGGAACCACCACTAGGAGTAGTGGACAACTGTTTCGTCATAGTTTGGGACTCTTCATCACCACGCACCCACCGGGATTCGGACCCAGGACCTTCTGGTTACAAGGCGAGCTCGTAGACCTTTGAGCCACTGGGAACCGTGACCAGTAGGGTACAGCAGGTTGTAGATGAGGGAGTAACTCATCGAAGAAGACATTGTGAAATGGTCGCGCTATGTCGTGAATTGGCAGAAGTCAGAATTCAAGAACCATTGGATCGGGTCCCAGTGGCCCTATGGTATATGAGCTCGCCCTGTAACCTGAAGGTGCTGGGTTCGAACCCTAGCGGGTGTGTACTGCTGAAGAGTCCCAAACTAGGACAGCTGTCCAGTACTCCCAGGTTTTCCAGTGGTTCTCTTACTGATGTCAGCTCATAAGAATATTTATCATGTTATTTTGTAACTTATGTGATCAGTGTGATAATGCATCCATCGTAAAATTGTTTTTCATTTAGAATACAGTAATTATTTTGATCATTTGTAACTCGGACTTTTGGATTCTACTGACAGTAATTTACCTGAAACAATTAGTTATCTTTGTGAATTTCAACCTAAGAATTAGGATGTTCAGACCACCTTTATATATTCAGAGGGAATTCATCATCACATTAGACCTTCCTTGGTAAACTTTATTTTAATACTATTATCTTCCTTGCTTTTATTGATTTTCATTGTTATTTTTATCTTCAGTACGGCCTTTTAACTTGAGCTATGTCTATTTTCTCACCTTTTAACTCTTTATTATTTTAATACATATTCGTAAAACAAGTACGTATGTGATCAGACTGTTAGATATATGTTGCACTAATACATTCAAAGATTTAGAATAATTCATCCGCTGTTGAAGATATTTTTTCATTACTTAATTTCTCAAAAAAGATAATGATTGTAAAAATGAACAAGGTTTCATATATTATAATCTTATTGTAGTAGGGATAAAATTTTTAATATGTTTAACATTTTTAAACTTCAGCCCCAAGTTCAGCTCCACACTCCATCGAAACTGTAGCAACTTCTGATGATTCAATTCTAGTCAGCTGGAAGCCACCGAAAGAAGCAAACGGGAAAATTATTGTAAGTTGCTACTTATGTACGTAAAATTTATGTTACCTGTTTTCTTCAAAATGTTTCTAATCAGTTTCTATCCTATTTTTTAAATAACTGTTCAGTAGTTTCTTCCAGTAATATATTTTGTAGTGAAAATACTTTGCAAGGTCATGAGATTCCTTAGGGTATGAAACTCCCAGTGTACAGCTACGAATGATCTTTAATGCATTAGCCAACAAGTGATAACATGTACTATCATTTTAGACTGAGGTTACCCTATGCAATAATACATTATAAGTATGCGTTTTATTGTTTACTATGTGAGGGTGGGAAACGATCATTTGAATGAATAATTGTTACCAAACATTGTTCAACAAAATTGCCATTCCCTTAACTGATTGGTACTGAAGTAATTAGATCAATGTTCCATAATCAAATGCTTAAATAAGGCTGGTGACAAGTTATCAGTCTATATTTTACACAGAGAACATTAATTCGCTGAATGTCTCTCTATTCACTTAGCTTAGTGTAACTGTAATAGCTTTAGTGACAGATGAATGCCGGCTTTATTACGTCAATTTAGTTCAAATTAGCTGGATCACCTAAGCCTAAAGTATGTTTGTTGCTGTTGGAATAAAAGCTGTAACATTGCTTTTAGCTACCATCCGTAGGCGTCTTTGGACACAAAGTGCGTACATTACATATAGTTTACACGGATGATGAAAACAGGTTGGATAAGTTTCTATATTTTCATGAACTCTCATTAGCTGTATACAAAGAAATGACCTTTCAAAATACTGTAAAATCCAGATAAAAGCTTGAAAGAAATGTGTATTATAGTGCAGAGGTGAGAAAAAAAAATTAATTTAATTTCCTGCTAGTCAGCAAGTTGTAACGTCTCTGACTGCAGCAATGGGTGATGCGAGTTCGAATCTCAGAAGGGAAATGAGTTCCTTCAAGGTTGCAGATACTCCTTGCTGACTGGTGGGTGCCAACCAGCACCAAATCTAGGTCCAAGTCTTCTTGCCGATTGCCTCCAACTATCTAATATCATCAAATCACTGTGAACCGCGATGGAGAGCTACCTAGAATGGTGGCACATTGCAAACCAGACTGATAGAATTCAATCTGCACCAAAGAAAGGACTAGACACATCAAAAAAGTTACTAGTGTTCAATCAAAACAATTCAATTTCCCTAAATGACAGAAAAATTTTATAAGTTAAATAATGAAAGCTTAGTATATTGTTGTAAGCTATAACACTATTTCTACATTCTGAATTAAAATTGTCATGAATTCTAGAGGTATTTTTTGACTACAAGCTGGTATTGCTCATTCTTATTGTCCAAGTATATTCAGTCGTGAGTATACAAACTAGAGTTCTTAAAGTGATTGGCACTTGACTAAGATGATGGAATTCCAAGTGAAATGAAAGCCGAACATAATCAGCACTTTAGTTTACACCTCAGTAGATACGACGTCGGCAACTAACACCTATGCCATTGGTTTCATTTGTTGTTCTATTAATAGTAGAGACGATTTGTGTCTTAGGTGCGTATTTTTGGTCTTTTTCTGTTCTTTATTTTCAACTGTTAAATTGAGAAACTTTCACTGTCCTTTCGCGCCACTTCTTCAGGGTAAACTTTATCGTGAAATCAATAAAAAATAAGTGATGTATGTAAAAACTGGCTTTTCAATACACCATATATATTCTCAAGAATTCTTTTTACTACTTAACTAATTGTCAGTAGTTATGTTATAATGTTTAATGTAATATGACTATTAGACTTTTACATTTTAAGTAGTACACTCATCACTAAGAATTTTGCATATTTCTCGATTCATAATGATTTCTTATGTAAATTGCTAAACAAAAGAGCAGATTTTTGTGCTCAAAGTACTGTCACAGGTTAGTGCAAATGAGCTATTTCTAGCTCATAGTAACACAGTGATGAGATTTGGTGAAGGATGTTCATTAAAAAAGTATGAAATCTTGTTTTACGCTAGCAGGCAAATACTGCTGAGACATTTACATTTTGAAAATGAGATTCCTTTTCTGTTCTGATGACTGGTATTATTCTTTGATGATTTGTGTGTGTGCAGCTGGTGTGTTAATAAGTCGGCATGTGAAGAATACAGCGATAATAACAGGCTTAGAATCGGATCGCAACACAGTACGCTTGATAATTTTAAAGCACAAATACTCCGATAAAAGCTTTAGTTTTTTTAATGACCATCATGAATATATATGACGTTGAATTTCATAGCACTATTTTACACTTAGGACTTGATTATGCGTCAGACAGTGGGAAACGAGAAGACAGGAATATCCTGGACCGACGTGAAGAACCTAGAAGACCTGGATTTCGCGCGTGGATGATTTATGTTTGATGTCATACACAATCGAAGACTTACAAGCGAAAACCGACAAACTGGTCGAAGAGGCAGCCGGCGAAGTCAGGACTCCAGGCGAACATAGACAAGACAGAAGTTATGAAAATAACCAACCAACAACAACAACAGGAGCAACATCCAGTGCCAATCACCATCAACGGGAGGGATTTGAAAGAGGTTATTTCATTCACTCACTCGTCTAGTGAGTAATTTCTCAACTAAAGGCAGTCGGAACAGACGAGGATGTCAAGTCGAGAATCGGGAAGGCGAGAAACACATTCATCAACCTGAAATCAATCTGGAAATCTTCATCACTCAGCCAGCATCAACAACAAAATTCAGTCGGATTTTCAATAGAAACGTCGAGTCAGTCAGTTCTTCTATACAGATCAGAAACTTGGCGGGTGAGTCAAAAAGAATATTTCCAACAGCCAGTTGCAGACCTTCATCAACAACTGTCTTTGCTCTATACTGAAGATTAGATGGCCGGGACGGAAAGAATCACCAACAAAAAACTCTGAGAACAAACAAAATAAGAAGCAATCGCCAACCAACAAATATGCAGGAGAAAGTGGAGATGGATTGGACACTCGTTGAGGAGGCCTCCGGGTGACATCACGCGCACGTCAGGCTATTGCTCTAGTGGAACCCGAAAGGGAAGCGGCGAGTGGGACGTCAGTGCAAGGGTGACATGGAGGAGATCGTGTGAAGAGGAGTTGAAACAGTATGCACTGACATGGATGCAGTTGAAAAATACAGCAGAAGACAGAAGCAAGTGGAGACGTGCAGTTGAATCCCTATGTTCCACTAGGAATCCAAGGGAACAATAATAATAATAAATTTTACACTTAGGAAGTCTTATTCTTCTTATTACTTAATTATATAGAAGTGTCCACACATCTTTTTATCTTTCACAACACATCATATATCATTTGTAATAAGGCATAATATCTGTGGATACACATACAGTTAAAATTATTATATCACTTAAAAAAATGCTTCAATCCTTGAGTTCCGAGTGGAACACAGAGTTTTAACCTTTGAAATTTCGGTAGTGTTAATGTCATCTTTATGGATTGCAGTTGCTAGATACCTTCAATTTTCTTTGAGATCACTAGTGGTTACAGAGAGACAGAACTTGGTGAGGTTTAGCAGTGCATGAGCCGTACATAGAAAACTGTTCTCTCACTTATGTGGCGATCTTTCGATCATTGAAGTGACAATACACAAACCCTCCTAAATGTGTTTACTTAAAAGAAAAAATGAGGCAGGTGCACGTTCACAGAAGCATTGCATGCGTATTATTTCTCTAAATAAAGTAAACCCTCATATTCTAATGAAATGCATTTATGCTCAGTGCATTAATTAGAGACTTCAATAATCTAATCAGTGCCATATTTCTCAGTATCCATTTAAACAAGACAGAAGAAACAACAAAGGATATTAAATACCCTATTTCACAAATAACAAATCGAATTCAAAGTATTTAGATAAATCTTTTCTACTGATTTCACGATATCACTAAATTTCATTCATTTGCCGGACAATTTTAATAACTTTAAACACAATTAACTAAACTGCTTACATACTACGAGAATATTTAAGTAGACAGTGGTTAAAACCAGAAGGTTTCCTTACTTTGCATACCACTGGCATGTTTATAAACATTTTGCCCACGGTTGATAATGGATCACTTACTGATTTGGTTAATGCAATACTTTCTTAAAAACAGTTTCGCAAAACTCAGCCTTCAAAGATTTGTATCTTTAATGCGCTGTAAGTGCCTAGCTTCCACTATGGTGCATGCATTTTATATAATCAGATAACCTCTAATAAATAATCACATTAATGACTTTAGTAACAATATGAATTTTTAATCATATTATCACATACCATATCTTCTGTTAACTCGAAGAGATTAAACCTTGTTCTAATAAGTAAACAGATAAATTCTGCGATAAGTGTGTAGTAGCATTAATGAAGATTTGGCATGACACAAGGGAACCATTAACTTAGTTCCTTTCAAACCACAATTATTGAATACATTGCTCGACTCGCATGAAATAAACAACATTTCTATTTCAAGAGCCATTAAAGCAGATTATATATATATATATATATATATATATATATATATATATATATATATATATATAGTGATACGCAAGTGTACTGTATAGTACTAAAAGTAATAGTGAACCCTTTCGTACAAGAAAGTTGCGTTGGGATGTACAAATCATAATTCTAACAAGACATCGGAATCCTGAAGTGGAAATGTCCGTGGAAAACTACGAACACTATTCACTGACAGCTACCTAGTATTACAAGTTAGCTGTAAGACGGCAAACATTTATTTAACTGTATGCCAAAATCCTCACTGTACACGTGCTTATGACTCTGTTTTGTATACCACTTAAAAATTCTCTTGAAAACAATTTTCGGTTTTCGTAAGCATGCCAAATTTGAATAAACTGGATATGGGTAAAGCATCTTTTGTTTCCAAAAAGAGAATAAGAATTCAATATCTAGAAATTTTGCACTCGATTATGAGATATGGAGGACTTATTGCCATGTTTTCAGTTTCATTGAGTCTATCAGAAATATGGAATAATAATTTCAGCTGTTCAGCACGGTGTATGTGGAAAACGTTTCCTCTCCTTAAAGGACTCTAAACAAAGATTTTATGAAGTGTGGACTCATTTTCTTATACGGATACTGGCACTGGCTAGAATGAAACTTATATTCATATCTCTATAGGGTGAAATTATTTGGAATATTAATTGCTAACATTATTGCATAAGAATATTGACAATCTCACTGAGTTTTCTGCTCTTTAATGCTAAAGTATTATTGCTTTGAAATAGTGAGATTTTGATGAATAAACTGTACTGGAAATATCATTATTACATATTGCTCGAATAAATAAGTAAATCACATAGAGGTTCTGTTGAAGTTTCGAAATATGATTTGACGGTTTTCATCTCTCTAATTAGTATTTAGGTAACAATGGTACAGAGAAAATAGAGTCCGATATATAATTTATTAATTGACGACAGCAAAAATAGATTAAACAGTTGCATCTAGAATGACCTTAACCACTACTTAACGGAATAGATTCACTGTGGAAAGACTCCTAGAAAACAATTATCAGATTAAGAAGTTGAAATGAAAACTCAGCTCACATTCACAGATAAGTTTGGGGCAATGATGGCATTCCTTAGTCCTCCTTTTCGACTTCATCAGTTAAGTTATTTTACAGTCACTGAGAGCTCCTAAATTCTGGTGCCGTGGTATTTATACTTTAAAGTGATCACCTTTACGTCTCAAACATCTGGTTTTTGACTGTCATCAGCTCGGAATCCATGAGGATTCATTTCCATGGACATTTAAATTTTATTTTATTTGACATTCAGTGGGAGTCAAGCTACTTCTGAGTTATTTGAATTTACTACAGTCGTCATTCTTATTTGTTCTTACAGGGCTATCAGATTCTGTACAGTCGAAATCCACAGGCCCCATTAATACAATGGCAAAAAGTCGGAACACAATTTGAAAGCATCAAACTTGAAAACCTACTTACCTCAGAAACTTATCACATTCGTGTTAGTGCGCATAATTCAGCTGGTGAAGGCCCTCTGACAGATTCTTTTCCAGTCTTAGTCAAATTTGGAAGTAAGTGGCACGCGTATATCCATCTCGTTTAACTTATCTTCATATTTCTTGATATCTCCTGGATATTAAGAAGATTTTTTAGTATGTTGAATACCGTGCGTTACAGATATTTAATTGCGAAATAATATAAATAAGGAGCCTCACAATTTCCATAATCTTGCATCACCTACTTATTAGTAGTACAAATTTATCATAGAATAAAGAAGCGAAAACACTAAATCTGCATCAAGAGACCATGTAAAGCGAATGACGGAATTTTCTGTAGCCGGGAAAGCATTAGGTGAAATACTATTTGTCTACTGACTTGCTAGCTGAGCTGATACAAAATGACATTTGCTTTTATGGTTTCTGGAGAGTGATACATTCCAAATGCGTCAAGGGATCAGTGTCAGAACTCTCCTCAACCACGTGCATGTTCCGGTGTTCGGTTCCCGGCTGACGCACTCCTAGACCTTGCCTAATTCACTAGTGAGTAGGAGGAAGATTGAATGTTGGCCTTAAGGCTAGCGACCCCACGCCGTAAGAAAAACATCACGCCTAGTGAAACTTCAAGGCTTCAAGCCTGAAGTCTTTAGTTCACGTAGTTGCTTTTGATGGATGCATCGATATCTTCATATTTTCGGAAATCAGTATTTCAGCTTTAACGGCGTGGGGACGATTTTGATCTTTATTCATTTACTTGGGCTGATATTTGTCAAATATATCAGTCGGTAGGAAGGAGATCTATCAGACAGTAAAGTTTGAGAAGTATCGTGAAAATTTATTAATCTCCTATGGAACAAACTCTCAAAATATACTTTCACTCATGTTCGTCCTGTTGCTGGGTTTTCACGCTATTACAAAGGTTACTACAATGTTTTGTGATGAGACAGTTATTTTAATAAATAGGAGTAGAATTAAAGGTTCATCTGAGTGTATCGAATAATAAAATTTTAAAACTCTGGAGCTAAGGTTGATACTTTGAAGTTCCTTTCTTCGTAAACCGAATGTTTGATGCTAAAATCGAATAACAGGATGGAAATATATGTAATCACATAAAATTAGGTGTGGATCTAATAATCTACTTACAATCACTGACAGATAAGACTTTAACAGACGTATATACATGATGTTGTCTAGGCTTCTGTCTAAGGCGACCGTCACAAAAGACTGGTTAGATACTTCTAGTGAACACTAATCAAGTGCCCACTAGTAACTCACTACAGGATGTCTAGTGAAATGTTGTGACCAGTTGAGTCAAGCAAGTTCGTTATGAGGACAAATACTCGCCAAGGACATTGGTTGATGGTGGCGCTATATATCCTTAATTGGCAGATATTAGAATTTGTTGGCCATTGAATTTGATTCCAGTGGCTGAATAATCATCGGGCTCATCTTGTAACCTGAACCCCTGGATTAGATCGCTGGTAAAGCCATGGATTTGTGCTGTTGAAGAGGTTCAAATGAGGACAAAACTGCTACCCAGTAGTAGTGGTTCTGTAACTGAGGTCAGTTCATGAATAATCTTAAAATTCAGTGAAATTGATGTTAAAGAAACAATTGTATGAGCAAATGACGACGGAATGATCGATATGACCTTTCTCTTTAAAAATATTTGTCACTCTTTTCCGATGATTGCGTTATACCATCATACTCAGGTAACCTGGATAATATTTTCGCTTTGTACAATTTAATAAAAGTAGTGATGTAACCTCTACCACTGATCGAATTAAAATCTCTTCTCTTTTATATTAACCAAGTTTCTAATAAAGTAACTAAGCTAAGTAAGTTTATGTAACCATTCACTGTGAAAGCCTTTAAGTTCTCGCAAAATTAAGAAAATGAAAGCCTGAAATTTGTTTTTTTTATTTTTTTTTACTTGAAATTATTTTCCCATTGGTTCAGTTGCTCTTTTTTTTATTTGGTTTGTGAAAATTTCATTTCACTGCAGTTCACTTGTCACGAAAACAGGTATTTTATTTGAAAGCTGTTTTTCTCTGACTTCTGGCAAAATTTCTTTTATTTATTTTCTTTAAAAAAGTTTTTATTTTTATTTTCCTAATTTATTTCAACTGTAATTTAAAATGGTCAACAAAAAATGTGCATGAAAAAAGAAAGATTAGGAATGAAAATGAAGATATATAGCAGTTGATTTAATCTGTTAAGACACCAGCCTGTAAGGTAAAGGCAACATTATTTCAATACAGTAAACTCCTACATGTAGTCAGTTAACTGCCTTACATGATGTCCCGGCACAATTTAAAAAACACTGTCGGATCAGTTACACTAGAACAGCTGGAGGTTTTCATGAACTACTTGGGTGTTAAGTTAGTCTTAGTTTGCTCTGTCTCTGTTTTGTTTTCCAGTTGTCTAAGTTTATAGATTGCTCCCATTTAACTGTTTTGTTTAAAATTATAAAGCCAGCATTTTGAGATAACTTCGAATATATGGTTGCGTTTAATGACATTTATTCCTCATGCTGAAAAGAGTGACTCAATAGGCACGAAACAAAAGCCCTCACCAGGTGATTGATTACGCCGAAAGTGTGAACTGTAATGGTTACCGTGTTGGTAATTACTTTCAGTTTTATCACTTTATCAACACTTTTCGTGCCTTGGTGAATCGCAAAATACGCCTTCACTGAATCTGATAAGTGAGCGTCTGAAAGGCTAACTTTGCTAATATACAACACTAAAGAAGTCTATTCAACATGAGCGCTTATGCATTTCATTCACCTCTTCATATATGACGAAATGTTAGCCGTACACGCTCACACATTTAAAAATTATTTTATTTCACTGATTATTTCGTTTATTTAAATGTGGTATTCTTTATTTAACTCATTGATTTCACCTTTAAGTCTTTACAGCAAGTTTAAACACCGTAAAATATTTTGATTTTTTAAAATTTATTTCTCATTATCATCATTTGTCTGTTTTACACATCAATATTTATTTTGTTCTTGGGCAATTAAATCCTGCCCATTTCCAATTTATTAGCGTTTTCAGTTGAAAATGATTGTGCTTTTAGATTTAATTTAAAAAAAATTATTAGTATACTTTCTGTTAACTTAATTTTTAATCACGAAATGCTTCAAACGCACAATTCGTTTTATTTATTCATTTTCGTTTTCATTAATGTTATTCTGTGCATCTGTTTATTTAAAAGTTAAAGAATGTTTTACATTTCGCCTTAAGAGCTAAGTTAGGATACTCTAAACACACCTAAACAAAAACTGGCCCACCTATAAAGAAAAAAAATATGGTTATTATCTAATTTATATATATATACATGTATATGTGATGAGGCTTTTCAGAAGTACCCATTTATAAATTTTCCCAGTCTAACGTTAAAATTCGACGAATCCCATTGAAATGTACTTTATCAATTGGTTCAGCAGCAGTATTCATTCTAGTGGGTGTGTCGCGTGTGTAACGACCAAGACCGACTCACTGTGATCTGAGCCGATCTTCACATCCTACGACACAGAGGTCCGTAACTTCCTCGAGAGACACACAGTCACAAAACACTCCAGATAATGCAAAACAGAGACTACTAATCGATAGATCTCTGGATCTATCCAGTATTAACAACATTAAAAATTGTTATTAGGCAGCTATACAGACAAGGTAAATTTTGAGCACAAAACAAGTACTATAGAACAAAATTATTTAACCGAAATTCAACCACAAGAAGCACTTCGGAATCAAGTAGAATATTCTCAACAAGGTGTGGCCAAAATCCCTGTCCACAAGTGGTACACATCAACGTTTCTCGCAGATATCGTCCAAGGTTAGAATGACTCTGATTCATTCAAACAAAGTCACTTTGTAAAACAACACATTACTGACATGGAGCACAACTACAATGAGAAGCAATACAATTGAAGATTAAGCATTGACAAAGACAAATGATGAGCATGAAATCAAAATGTGATAGGCAAGTGTGAGAATAGTGATATACAGTCTAGGAGAAAAGTGGGTAATAATTACAAAGTTGAAATGCTCAAATAAGTGTAAATATTACGATTAGATCGCTCAGAGAGGATCCGCCAAATAACTATTCCGTTACAGCGTAGTACATGTTACACAGTTATTCGGTGTGACCTCCTTACTGACCAAATCCGATCAATTCGCCACTAATTCCATTTTATAAAACGGAATTATTTCACCATCTACTAATATGCATCAGAAAAACTGAGTATGCCTGATCAGAAGGAACACGATAAATTCACCATTGCATGATGATTTCCATTTTTACTAGATACGCCTGACCATATAATGAGAATAATATCCTGCGAAATGTTTTTTTTTACTGACTGCTATTTTAATAATTAAACGAGAAACAGCGGTGTAGTATATTCCATCGCTCATTCTTGTACACCTGACTGCCCCTTAAACACAAATTGCATTGGCTTGTAATAAAAATTGTATTTTGCCGGCTGTAAAATCGTAATGTTCCACCAGATGATTAATATCTGCATAATGCTATACATATACTACTAAGTCACGTGAACAACTAAGAAATAATCAGGTCAACAAGTATTGATTTGTTGCTGTATCAAGCAGGACGCACAACATGGTTTGAATACTTTCGTTTTCCAAAAGAAATCGTGACCAACTAACTGTTGCCTTGAGCTGTGCAGTTTAAAAATAAAAGAATTTAATAACCAATTTTTTAGTCACAGTCAGCACTTATTAGCAGCCGGGTGAGTAAACTAGTAACTAGTGACCCATTTGTGATCTTGTCCCGTCAAGACATACCTATGGTTTGGTTAAATGTGTCATTTCAGCATAGAATAGATCCAGCAAACATCTCAGAGGTATTAATGCCAAATACTGCTGCACGTAACGTACCTCTGATGATTATCAGGTTTATTTCATCATATTGGACAACAAGAATTTTGTGGATGTTGATTTACATTATAACATTTATTTACTGTTGTTATCACTTGTCTGAGTGTAAAAGTTATCAAATTTCAAACCAGCAATACGTCAACTGTTTGCAGTAAAACTGTCTTGTTAACAATTCCTAAATTTGTTTGTGTTGGTGTATGTGTAATTCAGCTTTAGCTCATATCATGTTTCATAGGGTAGGTATCCAGTCGATATAATTTGTTACAGGCGTACCTGATCAATCCATAGATATTCTAATGTGCTTAAATCCTAAAGCTAACAACTATTTTTGATCATTTAGGAAATTATAGTTAACTTTTGTTCATTAGATCATATTTCAACCAAAAACGTCATTTTATGAGCATATTTTATTGTTAAAGCAGTAATGTGATGCAATTCAGTGCACTAAGATAGCAATTTACCCTCATGTTCCGCATGAAACTGATTGTCGTAAATTGTGATGCCTGAAAAAGCATTCACGAAAGAGTCAGTGAGTACTATACAAGTCAAAGAATAATTTCATCAGGTCACCTAAACTGAACGTAATACGGTATTTTTAACAAACTTCTGATTGCAGAAATATTTGAACATTACCTTCTTATAATTAAAATTTCGTTTTTAAAATACCAGTCAGCAACACACAAAGCACTTGTAATTAAGTGAAAACGATTTAAGCTTCTTTTGAAATGAAATTATTTGATTCCCTTCATCTTGTTAATTGCCTATACTGCCTAATTCTTTATTTAGTTCCATCACAACCGCGCGAATTTATTGGCTTAAGTTTTAATCCAAAGGAGATCCATCTTAGCTGGATAGCACCTAATCTACCCGTGAAAACTGGATTACAAGACTACCTATTAAAATATCGTTTAGCAGTGGATAGCACTTCTGACAACGGAGAAAAACAACAGAAGAAACAACAACCAATGGAGATTAAACTATCTGCGGAATCGACAGAGTATGTAATGGAAAATTTGGTTCCAAATTCAACGTATCACATTTCTTTAGCTGCTCGTACAAAGTATGGCGCTGGTATAGCAGCACAGATAAAAGTTCAAACTGACAGTATTGGTGAGTTGAAATCAATGCATTCAATTATTATGTTACATTTGTCTTCTGTCCTATCAGAAGTAATTAATTAGATAGTTTTGCCAATATTTTAGTGGCTTCTAGAAGTTCTAAATTAGGGCATAGCTTTCATATTAAAATTAAAGTTTGGTTATTTTAAAGGAGGATGAAGTCAACACTCATTCACGTCACCTCACTCGTAATAATAGCTAAAGTGTCAATGATTTCAAACCTTCCGAAAGCTTTGAAGTGGCTCATTGAAGATATTTCAGAGCAGAAATATCGAATGATTACAGCAGTTTTACATTCATTGTCTTCGTGTTTTAAGGAGAACAAAGTAATCTACAATAATTAAGTAAGAATGATGTCAACCATTATTCAACAATGAATTTTATGATAACTGGTGGGTTGAGATATCTCAACAGGTAATACTTATGTGTATTACTGGTGTCATTCTCTAGAAGTGGTAAGAAAATGATAGTTTGATGGTAAGGCCAGAAGTAATATGTGGCTAAATGGTGAATGCACCCAAGGATACCGATTTACGTAGGGAAATATCGGGAACATAGCAAGAAATATCATCAGTGAAATTAGAGTCATTCGATGAAATAATACATTAAACCATAAACACAGTTTTTACTATCATGTATATAAAGCGGCATATGTAATAGCCTACAGTTGTCTATGAGTGAAAGACTGGATCATTAATGTATCAGTTGCTTGTTGCTTCCAAAGGAATGCAAAACTGGAGAGAAGCTTAACTGAATCAACTACATTTGTTAGTTTATCACGACTCTCTGGGTAGGGTTTGGAGGTCACCAGAATCAGTCACGTGACATGTCAACATATATGACAGCACTAAAAATGCTGTAATTTCCTCCTCTTATCTCTTTTTCTCCAAGCAAAATAAAGTTACGAGCGTAACTTAAATTCTCTTGATTAGTGTGCTTGCTTGTTTTTACTACCCTGTTCTTCCACCACTTTGCTTCTTTTTCATATTTTGTTTGGCGTATCTGTTGGTGCCGATGTTGTATCAGGTTTGTTTAAAATATGGAAATAAACTACGAATGAATGTCCAACTGTATATCATACTCCACTATATTGAAATCTTCGGTGGGAAAATTACTTCAGTAAATTCATTTTCAGAATATCTTAGGATCAGCATATTTTGAACTGCGGGGGAGAATAAATATCCGTTTATCATAGATTAGAAGAAAATGAGAGTGGAAATGCCAAGATATCTGACTTTTTGCCTTTATTTACCTTCCTCTCTCCCATTTCTTTATTACTGCATAAACGAGAATGGGAGTAGAGATTATTTTAGAGGCAAAAGTAGTCAATATAATCTTTACGCTTTGACCTTTTACGACGATGAATGTAAACAAGTTATTAACTTGTGTTTATCCATAATGGATATTATTCAATTGCATATTTGCAATAATTTTCATCAATGTCTATAGTATACTATTTTATTATGATAATGAAGTTTATTCAAAGGTTGTTGAACATTTATTATGATGATAGCAATGCAAAATCTTATTTCTAAATGTACACACGGAATACACACATTTTATCCATAATTCAACACGATTTCCTACATAAAATACAGAAGATAAATACAAATTAATTTTCTAAAAGCTATGCCATACAATTAGGCCTCATTTGTCCATCTTAAAGGTTCGTTAAATAACCCATAAGTGGTAGAATAAGGCCATACTAGGGTCATATTTCAAAAGATTTCAAGTTGCTTACACTACACTCTGTTAGACGAAGTGAATTACACAGATATTTTTTTCTTAAGTGACAAGAATTGATTGTCAAAGGACTAGGCATATTTCTAGCCAAGTGGATGATTGTGGTATTCTAGACATTTGACTGGCTGTTCAACAAACTGCAAATCAGACTTATTCTAATCATAGCATTTTTGCTTAACAGAAAGAATTAACGGTCTAAAAACTTGAAAAGACTGCCAAGTAAAGTGCGTCGGTGACACAGCGGTTACGATTGTCGCCGGCCATGCACATGGTCCAGGGTTCGATCGCCCGCCGACGCACACCTGATTTAAATGGTCGGTATTCGAAATTCGGGCTACCGATATCACATGCTGAAAATTTCATACTTGTACCGAAAATATGGTGTGGAGTCAAGCTAAAATAAAAACATACTAAACAGACATAAAGAAGGATGCATCGAGTTGAGAATAATGGACATTATTTAAGTATGATTTTGTCAAAACGTTTTATTCAATCAGCCTTTTAAAGGAAGCCAAACGATATTGTGAATTCTAATAAAGCAAGAACAACAGTTTGTGCAGAATAATAAAATGCTACAATCATTTATTTCGTTGGCTTCTCATCAGCTGCCTACAGTCCAAAAACATTATTAAGTTTGTGTACAGAAACAATTTTAACATACATAGAACCAATATATGCATATAGTGGTAATAGTTATGATTTTTTTTATCTTGAACAATAAAAGTCATACCCAATAAAAGTTTTTGGCGTACATGTAGTAAAACGCCTACGTCAACAGAGCCATATCTAGACATCTCCTTGACACGGGTCATGAGGTGGACATCGCAAGATCACTCAAAATTATCATTAAGCAAAAGAGTTCACTTCTTCTCAAGTTTGCCGAAGCAATCTCCATCAAGTGCTTGAAACCCGAAATATGCTTACAGAATAAAGTGGTTATTAGTCTTTCCGTGATCTAGTAACTGGATATTTTCATCCTCTCTGTCATTTGATTACGCTACGGCAAAAATAATTTTATTGTGTATGATTTTCATTGTTCGAGATAAAGTGATTATCATTATTATGACCATTAAATGCATATATTGATTTTTTGCTTAAAAATGAACTCTCAGTGTAAGTATATTACAACAGTTTCTGTACATAAACTTAATAATGTTTTTTGAGGGCTGTAAGCAGCTGATGAGAAGCCAACCAAATAAATGATGATACCATTTCATTATTCTACAGAAACTGTTGCTCTTGCTTTACTCAAATTGATAAAAGAGAAAAAATTTGTGAAGATATTGTGAATGTAAGTAAAGTTGACGAAATTTTACTCAAATAACTGATGATGTTACATTCGTCCCTACAATGTATTTTTTTTATTTACAGCTTGATTTCACACTGTATTTTCGGTACAAGTATGGAATTTTCAGCATGGATATCGGTAGCCCAAATTTTGCAGTCCGACCATAGATATCAGGTGTGCGTCGGTGCGGGCTCGAACCCCGGACCATGTGCATGGTCGGCGAGAGTCCTAACCACTGTGCCACCGACGCACTTGACCTGTTCTGATTTATTTTGTAGAAACAAGCCCACAGTCAACGCCTGCAGAAAATTTCATACCTACTGTTTTTAAATGGTCATTGAAAGAGTGAGTCATAGTAAACTCCAAGTGACAAGTATGAGACATCGCCAATGAAACAAACTTATTGACACTTGCATTCACAAACAATAAAAGTGTGACTTAGAATGGCCTTCCTACGTGGGAATTAGGATAAGACGAAATTTACTTCCAGAGAAAAGACTAGAATGAGACTATTAATTTTTTTGTTCTTCAATAAATTTCTAAGTTACGGCTTTATATTGTTAAAAGACTGAGAATATTTGCCATTATTTGCCCAGGTTTAACTTTTCGTAAAGAAGAAAAGCTCATCATTTTGGAAATTTATTCGGACCCTGAAAACCAGTACATGCACTTAAATATCAAGCGTTAAGTATACTGAAAGGCACTGATAGTAACTTTATTATCAGGCTCGAACTCATTAGGAACTGTGTGTATAATTTGACTGGTTGTCAGTGTTTATGTTGCGGTGTTCCTACCAAACAGATTTCAAAGACTGTTATGGGAAATAACTTGATCATTTTTTCCAATTTTTCGTAGTTCCTGGAGCACCAATTCTGCATGGACTTAGTATACTGGATTCCTTCAGTATACGAATTCGATGGTTAGCACCACGCGGTGTTTTGGATAACATAAATGTTTCACAGTATGTACGTCTTCTCAGCAATTCTTTATCGAAGGCTGAAAAACCATCGAAAGTTTTGCACTACTTAATTCAGTGGTCAGCATTTCCATTTACGGATTGGGAACAAAATAAAATATCTGTGAATTATTTATATCCTACACAACAAATTTATGAATATATTATTCATGGTCTTTTATCACGTACTACATATCGTATTCGAATAATGGCTGTTGGTTCAGAGGGGATGGGTCCTGCTCTTGAATTGGGTCCAATTAAAACGAAAGGTCAAGGTGAGTCATTGCAAGTAATGAATAAAACTTTGTCTTGTTTTTGATATGTTTTCATTCATTTTTTTAAAGCTTTTAATAAGAAGGTTTGTTTAAGTAATAAAAAGAAGCATATATGAAGCATAATCACAGGATTTTATGATTCACCTACTCGAAACAGTGAAATTCGCCGAAAAAGAAAAGTTATTCTTTATTTCAATACAGAAGTGTAAAAACCTGGTCAAAAAGGGAGTTGACAGACTTTGCCACAGAGTTGTCACACAGGGTCTGTTGAAGTTGTCCGTAAGTGATTTGTCAAATAATATACATAGCGACGTAGCTTGTATGACTGGTATCTTCACCTGTCGTCATGATTTCTTTATTATTATTATTATTACTATTATCTAGGTTCCGGAGTGGAAAATAGGATTTCTTTGATTGCATACTAGTCAGTAACTAGTGTAATGTGTCTAATCCTATCTTCACTGCAGACTGAATTCTATCAGTCAAGCTTGCGATGTGGCCACCATGCTAGGTGGCTCGCTATTACGGTACACTGTGAATTTTTCGTATTAGATGGTTGGAGGCACTGGGTGACGCAGGTTCGAACCTCAGAAGGGACATGAGTTCCTTCAAGGTTGCAGATACGCCTTGCTGATAAGTGCCAACTAGCACGAATCCTAGGTCCAAGGCTTCCTGCCAATTGCTTCCAACCATCTAAATAGGACTTCAGTAGTACATCTCTCCTTTGTCCCACTCCTTACGGTCCACTTTAGCTGGCCCGACGATTGCACATAGTCTCTCATGTCTTCCTCACACTATCTCCCCCATGTCACCCCAGAAGCCACGCCTTACTCGTTGTTTCCCAGTCGGTTAATGATTGGTGCTAGTGGCTGTTGTTGATCGGTAATTTTCATCATTTCCGCCTTTTTTGTGTTCATTTCAAGTCCTGCCTTTGTCGCCAGCTCATTCTTACGACTCTGTGGTTTTCTCCAGTGAGCCTTCGAGTTTGTGTGATATTAGACATGAAAGGTCGGCAAAATCACGAGTCTTCTCATTGGTCTAACGTATTCCTGTGTTCTCACTTTTTACAGTTTAATGAATAATCCAATCCAACACAGTCGGCAAGATCATCAATGACAGTAGTCAGCCTTGTATTACTGCTGTATTCACTTCAAACCCCTTACTGAGTTTCCCGCTGTGGATCACCTGACACGTGACCTTGACATGTAGCTGTTGAATGAGGTTGATAAAGATTTGGGATACTGCACTGCATAGAGGTGAAGCATTTCCCAAATTACGCCTCGTTTAACATGGTCAAAGGCATTTTCGAAATAGATAGAATTAAGATGGAGGTTTGACTGCCATCCTATCCTTTGTTTGATGACGATGCGTAGAGTTGCAATTTGATCAACACATGATTTGCCTTTCCTGAATTCAGCTTGTTCCGGGTGACTAGTACATCTTTTATTCTCTCCAGGATGACATGACCTAATAATTTACTTACTCATCATATTTAGTACAAAACAAGTGAAGAAAAGTGACTCGTTGACTTAAGCATTCGACTCCTAACAAACAAGGCCATGATTTGAATCCCTCTCGACTTGCTTCAGCCCCTAAGCAAAAAGTGTAATTCATAGCATGAGCAATCTCTTCTGAGTGAGTTGTAACAAACATTATAACACCCTAGTAAGCAGTAAACATCCTCTAGAAGCATGCATCGCGTACTACAGTGTAACAACAGAAGGAAATCATAGGAGTCAAGGTATATATTTCACTAATCAAACCACTGTTTATATATATATATTCTCCAATCAATCACTGAGTTTGTGATTTCGGTTTACATCAAACAACATGAAATAGAATGTTCAGATATACATATTATTCTGTTGCTAATGCCAAATTGAACTGTGGGAATATGTGAGAATCCTACTCCGTTCATACACATTTTCTGTATCACACCACCACAAAACAACACTGATAACACAATATAAAATTTACACTCATTTATTTGTGTGAGAAATTAATAATTATTTCTATTCTCTAATAAGATAAAATATTCTGCAGCTTGTTTTAACTTTAAAGTATTAATTTATCACCAAAAGTTTGCAAGGATAAGTCGTACAGATGGGCTGGTGGTTTAATTATGCATACATCGTTTTCCCTCAAAATAATCAACTTTTCCGTGAGTTGAAGCCGACTCTTCTTAAACAAAATAATCCAATTAAAACAATCTAGGCATACAACTCCAGCATCAAGAAGTGATGTGTAACACATTTTGTGCATTAACATAACAGTATATATTAAATATTCCCATAGTAAAATTTAAAACAACACATTCAAGCGAACAATATTGTTTTCAATTAGATCTCATCAGGCTTAACTCTAATATATATATATAAGTTTATAAATAAAAATTCAAATATAAACCAATCATGGTGTTTTGTCTATAGGATAATACGATGGTGAATATAAATTGTGCAATTAGTTATAATAATAATAATATTAATAATGAAAAAGTGAGGCAATCTCTGATAACACGAATAATGAAAAACGGTATGATTAAACAAGCAAATGTTCAAGTGGAAGTAGTCGATAAAGGCTAGTAAAAACAAATGAACCGATTACGAAATGCTACATTGTAAGGGAAGTAGATGAGACACGTTTTTAGTGAAGATGTGATAAGATTAAGGTATGATAAGAAAGGGGTTGAAAATATAAACAAGGGGTGGTGTAGAAGTCTCTAGTTGGTTATATCTTAATAGGCCAAGGGAGGGATAATGGCTGTACGAACTACTTTTGAATGCATAGTTTAGGTTTAATAGCTCGAATGGCTATCGCCTTAGCTGTGTACAGTAGGCGAATACGAAGTCTATTGGAAAGATTCGTTGGGATACGGTGAATTACTTTGAAAGCTGTTGTTTTCTCCACTACTACACGACCAATATCAACTAAATGTGACAAAATTGAGTTAGGGATTGTTTTTGTCTGTCCTTTGCCGTACCACGATGGGAGATGTTCACTAACACGTTGGCCAAGCTGTCTAGTAGTATGCCCAACATAACTATCACCACAGGTGCAGTTGAATTGATAAATACACACAGATGCGGCAAAACTATCAAGCTTATCCTTCGTCAGCTAGAGAATGACGAACATAGGTGTGCTGCATAAAATATTCTTCGTATACTCCTTGAAAGTCTTTCGAATAGAATCTCGATGTGGTTGTGTTCTCTGAGCTGGATGGTTGATTTGTGAAGCTTTCATCACCCTACTGGGTGACATCTTCAGCGCGTACTTCAGTTTGAAGAGAACACAACCACATCAAAATCATCCACCTGAGCTACAAATCTTCTCTATCATATCTGAATAGAATCTCACTTGATAAGTCACCATTAAATTGTAACTTAATAAATTGAGATTTCTTACATGCAGTCATAGTCTCAGGTTTTCACTCTGATGTTTTCATGTGTTTCTTTATGAAATTAATCGGATAGCCCATCTCCGTCATGGAATCGTGAATATATTCAAATTCTTTTTGTTAGAGGTCACCCGTACATATCTTTCTTACTCTGCTCGCGAGACATTTTACAACATTCCTTTTATATTTAATGGGCACGTAACTAAGATGTGTGTGTATTGCCCTGTGAATGTGCTTTTTCTGTACACGCTTCTCCCAAGTGACCCATCTTCTCGCCTACTTAGCAAGACATCCAGGAAATGTAGTTTATTCTCCTACTCCTCTTCACAAGTAAAGGTAAGCAAAGGGTGGATGTTGTTGAATTTCAGCGACAATTGGTCTGTGTTAACATTCTGATCAGCTAAGATAAATATATCATCGACATATCGGTAATACATATCAAACTCCTTGATGATGTCCTTCAGTTTCCCGTTTTCAAGTTTTGCGAGAAAGAAGTCAGCTAATATTGGGCCTAATGGTGAACCCATAGCTATTCTATCTACTTGTTGGTAGTAAGAATTACTGAAGACAAAGTGAACATTCATTGTGCATTTGAGAAGTAATTCTTTGAGGCTACACAAGGGGATACCTAATTCTAATTGCCTTTCAGTGATTTCTTGAGAAATATAATCTACTGTTTCCATAAGCGGTATGTTAGTGAATAGCGATGATACATCCGTGGATAATATGCGTTTATACCTCACATTAGTCTCGGATATTTTAGAAATAAAGTCGAAGACATGACTTATTCTATTTCGCACGACTTCTCTGTGCAAATCTTATTTAACCACTTCG
Organism: Trichobilharzia regenti; assembly: GCA_944472135.2. Taxonomy (NCBI): domain Eukaryota; kingdom Metazoa; phylum Platyhelminthes; class Trematoda; order Strigeidida; family Schistosomatidae; genus Trichobilharzia; species Trichobilharzia regenti. Next base: position 85,707,426 of record OX235270.1, on the reverse strand, counting down.
CTGTTCCTTAAAATGGAGAATTATACATATCTAAAACAGTATATCTCTACATTATGGAATCTAGTTAGACAAACAAAACAGTGTCAGCTACTGGTAGATTATTTTTCCTGAACAGTTCAGCTAACACAAAAGAAAATTTACATCTGAACGTAACTACTTTTATAAAAGTACCACATTCTAAGGGACTTTTGGATTTGAATTCTTGAATCCCATGAGTACGAAGGTTCTTATCGATTTTAGTCCTTTGAGGAGAGTGCCACACTTTTCACTGATTAATAAACAGGAAACAAAATTTGAAGAGACAACTCGATATTAAAGTTGAACTGTTTTCTATAATCCTTGTTTGTAAAACAAACGGATTAAAGCAAAACTCAGAAGTGAAACCTTTTACAGAATACACACCAAGGAAAAAAATCAGGACGGCTTCTCAACAGAAGCACTACCACACTTTGCTTTGCAACACTGAATTATTTTACTTTGACGAATGTAACTCCACACGATATAATGACTCATTATTGTTTGTTAATGGCATAGATTACGAGGTCATATGTATAATTAAGTTTAAAGTGAATTTAAAATCTAGGTCATTCAAATAACATTCAGCATTCTCGATTAGAGTCAAATTACTTAAAAAGGCAACCTAATCTTTAGTCTTACATGCTATCCTGATAGGCAAGAAGGCTGGCCATGATAGCACCGGTGGGACATTCTAAAAAGACTCAAAATCATACGAAAAATTGTACAGGAGAGTGCCATCGAATAAAAATGAAGCGTGAATCATACAACTCAGCATTCAGAAGTTTTTTTTATCTACCTAGTAATTTTTACAGATATATGTATATATCTGTGCGTCGGTGGCACAGTGGTTAGGACTGTTGCCGATCGTGCAAATGGTCCGAGGTTCAATCCTCTGCCGACGCACACATGATATCTATGGTCGGACTGCAAAATTCGGGCTACCGATATCCATGCTGAAAATTCCATACTTGTACCAAAAATACAGTGTGAAATCAAGCTGTAAATCAAAAAAATAAACAAAAATAAAATTTATGCAATAAGAATGACGTTTAACTTTAGGCTTCATACACATTACATCTAAAGTTTGTCAAAACTTTCAGAATAATATATGTAGATGAAACTTGAACGAGTTGACATATATAAACTTTGATATTATAAGTTTTTGATTTATTAGTACCTTGGTGAAGTTATTGGCAATAGGCAGTAAAACTCCTGTAAAGACGATTATTACTTTGTTTTGGCCGTTACAAATTTTATGTGTGTAACTATTTTAGCATTTCTGCTTATCTATGAAGGTTGATACTTTTAATCAAAGCTTTCAAAGTCAGCTTGGGTGCTGTTTCTAGCTCTCCTACACTAGTGAGTAAATTATCAAACATATCAGAGAATGATAAAAAAAAAGTACGTTAAGATAATATTTGCCCAGTTTGTCATGACTGACTCTAGTGGAGTACTGAATCGGCCAAGAGCGTATTTTCAATACTCAACAACATATGTAAAAACCGAAATTTCACATCAATAACCGATGACATTAATTTCTGGCTTACATTTTCGTCAATTGGGTAAATTTTAAAATTATTGTCAAAGTATAGACGTTTAGATCGATAATGAGAACAGTGTAAAGTCAGTCAGTATTACTTCTAGTATCATTTTATCATTAATATCACCATCATTATCATCTTCGCCATCATTCTCTTAGTTAGGGGAGATAGAATTGAGCTTATCCGTTGACCTTGAGATCGATTTTCTATCAAGTGGTCTGCCTACGCTTAAATTCTTCCTTTTATTTGTTCACTGCAGTATGACTGCTGTAAGCAATCAATGAACTTTTTTATACGCTTATGTATGTCCACTGTTAAATATATCTTTATTTTTTCCCATAAAACGAGTAAGCAAACTTCTTAAAACAACGAAAATTTATCATATATATATTTATATATTCTCACAAATAGTGGGTAATAAATTTTTCGAATGACCAGGAGAATAATAGCGTTATTGACAAGGAAATATTTATATCTGAATGAAATATTATTGATACTATTGAACACTATTTTAATCACAAAAATGTATCCTTCAGTCTTCCTGAGCACATACAGAACTGTTCTGTTATTTATTGGGATTTCTGGCCCAATGACTTTTTTATGGTCTTTCATGTTTCACTGACAGAAAGAATTCGGTCTGTAGATGAGAACCACAGCTTAATCTCAGTAGTTCAGTTTTTCATGTTTCAAATGCTATGCACATGGGGACTTCATGACATGGATTAAAGACAGTAAAGGACTAAAAATCATTTTATACATTTATTTGTTTTAAGTAGCTATTGATTTTTTGAATTTTTTTTCACCCAGACTGTGCATCGATGTAGAGTCCTAGACAAAGACAAAACTGATTTCCAGTGCTTTCCGGTCTTCAAATGTCGCTTCTTCCCTTACAATCTGACAGATAAGAGAAAATGTATCCGTTAATAAATGGTTCTCATCAGGGATTAAAGTAAATAAAACAAATCAATCATAGGACCTTACTTTGTAACTCGGTATTCTCATCTTTTAAATTCAGTGCAAGAAACAGTTAGTCAGATGAACACTTATATCCTTAGATCAGGAATTTAATTCAACGCAGGAAGTTGGTTCTTTTAACAATCTTAGTTACTAAGATGAAAACGTATATATCAGTGGGATTTTTCTCAGTGGTACCCTTAACTTTTCATGCACACACACACACACACACCATATACTATTTTTTGTAATGCTTTCTGAGAAAGCCTTATGCTATTAAACTTCTGTCATCGTAGTAGGTTTGGATTTGGTATTCCAGAATTCACTGGCTGGACTCAAGATGTCGTTAGAATTACAAAGCTCTCCAACTTTATATTATTTGTTTGAAACCAACGGTCCTTCAGTCGATGAAAGAAATTTATTCTTAATGGTGGAAAAAATTGCTACTTCTCTCTCATTATACTAAGCAAGCCTCAAAACATAAGCTGATTCAGTAAACAGTGAATAGATGCATTTAAAACATGATTCAAACTGCTTAAAATTTATCCAAAGGCGGGAGTAACAGATTCGAGTCTACATGTTGCATACAGGTTAAAAATAGTTTATAGAAATAATTAATGTGATTTTCATGTTTAAATTGTAAAAAGAAGAGAAGGAATTCTAAGGTATATACACTGACATCCACATTCCCACAGAGACAAACACTGAAATCTTTATATAGATATTATAATTTGTAGTCAATCCTTTATGCGTTTTACAGCGTCTGGATGAATAGATTGTAAATACAGCAAAAGATTCACTTGTTCAACAAACACATATAAACACTCACACACACACACACACTTAAACACATTCACATTAGAAAAACAACATTTAATATGTGCTATTTATGACTCATTTATGTGCCATAATATACGCTCTCTACCGAGCAGACAATTATTTTGATTAACAGCACAAAGGAAGTAGATAGTGAGGTAAAAAAAATATGAATATCTGACACAGCGTGGGGATAGTAAATGGACCTTGTTTAGAAAACAAACACAGGCTGTGAAGAATAAATGCATAACAATCATTATTGCCGTCAGCACCATTGCTTATTCATCATATATATATAAAGCAATCAACTGAACAATTTTTGGTTGCTGCTCTCCTATTTACTCTGTATTATTCATTGCCTGTAGAAAATTCAGCAAAACAGGTTGTGTGCGCTTAATACAATTATCTACCATTCAGTTTAGCAGACAGATAAGATAGTCTGGGATAAGCCTATGGAATTATAAAAAATATTGCATAAATTTATGTTGGCAAGTATAGCGAAAAGATGAGACGTGATTTGTCTTAACCAGTCACATTTAAATGGTGTTTTAGAAAAAAACAAAAGAAATTATTAACAATTTATCGGTATAATGTATTACCCATTCATTTATGTTCATGGTGTTCACAGTTGGTGATGAGTAAGACAGAAGTAGGCGCTAGCTCTACATAGAACTGTACAGATTTTGCATTTGTGTAACAGTGTAACACAGAATAAGAGGGAACGGGGAAATGCATAAAAGTAATTTTGTAAAAATCATAAGAGATTATGAAGGGGAATATTGTGCACGGTACCATTTCACGTGAATATCTACCTTGCGTAAAATGTGGTGATGATGGACTGAAATGTCTGTATTTTACTAATGGTAATTCGACCGGTGATTACTGTCTGAAATTACGGACAATTTTCCATCGGTTACTCGAGTAAGGTGTCTCAACTGAGAGAGGAGGTTACCTTAGAAACGAATTAAACAATCGTTGTTATTATTCATTAGGCTATACGAATAAAAAACCAACGTATTCACCTAGTTTTACCTATTGCTATGGCCTCATCACTGATCATGATACTAAGCCTTATAAGCAAGAAAGATTAGTGTACTACTTGTAATATCTCCCTAAGTATTGAGAATTCCACCTAAAATGGCATCCATGTGTTGTTGTGAATGACTGTTTATGACCAGAGCAGTTCATATTTCCGCTTTATATCCGCCGCTGTGTTACAGGTAGAAAAGAAAAATCACTTAATTATTTCAGCTGGTGAGGAAGATTAGTTTAATTATTCATAAAAAGGGGAGAAGTTATTTGGAAAAGCAGTGAACTTGACGATCAGCAATATCTTTCAACTTTACAATAAGCACTTATCGCCTAGGAAGTATGTGCAGCAGGAAGGTTTCTAAATAAAAAGACATAGAGACAACTACAACATGCATTAACTTCAAGTATTAAAGTAACTAATAAGAACAAGGCTATCCACCTCTGTTGTATAACTTTGTAGGAAAAACCTTTTGAATATCAGAGAAAAGCATTGGAATAAGACAGGGTAGAAATCTATTAAAAAGATTTAAATTTGTAAATAATTTAATCATAACCGTCGAGTTGTTTGGTTAAATTATCAAAACACTCGCCTATCTTCAAGAAGCTAAGTATTCCTGAGAAAATGCTCAGAACCAATGAGTGTATCTTTTAGGATATGAGAAATATCATATTGTAACAGCAGAAGGCAAGACACGGAAGCCAATGTATATTTTCAAGTGATCAAATAGCTATTTGTATATATACAGTTTATACTCTTTAACCAATCACTGAGCGTGTGATTTTGGTTTACATTAGACAACATGAAATAGAATGATTTAATACATATATTATTCTGTAGCTTATGCAGTATTAAACTTTGGGAATAATATTCATACGTGAACATCAACAAATACAACGATTCTTACTGTGAAAATAATATTCCATTGGAATACATTGTCTGTATCACACCGCCACAATATGACTATGCTTGCATGTAGGATATCAAATAATATAATCAGTATAGTTACATAGGTAAACTGGTTCAACTAATCTTAAAATTACCTTATGAGTACCTCTACTACAGATTGCTGAAGCTGTTGGGATCCAGATAACCTAAGTTATGCATCCAAAAGAACTTGGTTCAGACACTGTCTTTACCTTGGCCATCAAGGTTCTAATGATCTTCAACTTGTGGAAATCTCCTTAATTTTATCTGATATTCTGTTTGCTATTACATTTTTATGGTTATCATAACCTGAGTATCTTTCTTGAACTGTAATTCCATTGATTTTACTTAACGAACCAGTAGTATTTAAAACATCAATATTGGTAATGACGGCCATTCTAGAGTAGTCTCAGTATATATATATATATATATATATATATATATATGTCTGTAGAGCCAGTAACGGAAATTATTGAAAATGATGTTCTTTGCTCAGTTTTTCTTTCTTTTTAAATGTCTGAATGAATATTTTCGCGAGATTGAGATCATGTTCATCAGCGAAGGGGATTTGGACGAACCGTTTAACATCCAGTCATCTTTTTGAAGTTCATTTTTTAAAATAATTTTTAGACTTGACCAGTTTATATTGCTTTGCAGTAGTCATCTGTGCTTCCTATCGGCTAGAATATGTCAGAGGATTAGATCAAATAGTTTAAAGTCAGGCTAAAAACTCTGAATATCAAAAGATGTACCTAGTTTATTTTTAAAGAAGGCATCCTGTGGGTTCCATATCATATCTTTCCTGCCATACTCTCTCGGACCCTAGAGATCAGAGCCTGTTTTGACTTGAACGGCATACCACGTATCCGATCAAACGTTTCTCAGCCCTTCTCTCTTCCTCTCGATGTAAAGCTACACTCTCTTGGTGCATTAACATAACCTGCTTAGCCAAGGAAGAATCCACTGGGGCAATCTGAGAACTCTGAACTCTGCTTCCATACATCTCACACAGCTCCGCTGTACGTGACCTGCCGTCAAAAACCAAAGCACTTGTCTATTTCTTTGTATTCTTCAGAGTGAAGACCTATGCATCCTCTGATGACGCTATGTTACTGGAACGGTCGGGAGGTCGAGAAGCAGCTTTTGAGACTTATGTATCCATTCTCATCTCATTCTAGATTACTGAATCAACTTTCGCAGCTATGATCTGCTTTTCATGTTGCTGCTGCCAAACATGAGACTTCTTCTGGTTAATCTCCTCTGCATGTTTTATCTGTAATTTGGATAATAGGATATAAAGATCCACTGCTCAAGGTATTATGCAGAAATAGTGAAAGCCTCCTTTTCACCTCTAATGAGTCCTGATAGACGTAGCCAACACGTTAATCATGACTACAGGCAACACCATAAGCAAGCGTTAAACATAATCATTCTATTCAAACTAACTAACCCGAATGAATCGAGATTTTCCATCAAAATTGTGTGGGTTGCTAAGCATAAACATAAGGTATTTTTAAGATCAGTCTCTCTTAAATTTACGAGATACGTAGAAAAAGTCACTCATTTATGCTATTTAAATAATTTGGCAAATATAATTAATGTCACATGCATTACCCACATTCATCACCTCATAGAATTATTGACCATTTCCTTCGTGGATTGAAAAACAAAAATTCACCCACCCATTTATTATTTGTTTTAAGAAAAATATCAAAAGGGTAAACAGATGGTTGACTTAACAACCCTATTTGAACTAAATGAAATTTGTTTTAGATAAGAGCAAGACAGTGATATATGCGGGTACAGCAGTTTCAAGTTTCAAGGGAGATGCTGAACTTTCACATAAGTTTTCTTTTATCTGATTAAATGTCAATATTGACTGTATTATCGATCCAATTAGACAGAGTCTGATTTATTTTTTAAGTTTTTTTTTATTGTAGAATGCAAATGAAGGATGGGTAAAGTTAGTAAGGTGGTCATTATATAAATGAAATAGCAATGGGATGAAATAAAATTTATAGGTATTCATTCTATTCCTATTAAACATAGATATATATATATATATATAGTTTTCATTTAGAGATTAGGACTAGAATGTATGTGTTATAAAAATAAGGCATAGAAAGAATTGAGTCACAAATAGGTGGATTAGTTATGTAAAATTTCGTTCACAGAACAAAGCCTTGTTTCTTGGTGTTTAAGTATTCGATTCAAGGCTATAGTTGCCTTTGGGCTAGTCGTTTTATAGGATGAAAATCGTATAACTTGCTCACTAAAATTTAATGTTAACTAATGGCACATGTATACAAGCGTCGTTCCTTTAATTGACGTTCAGGCACCCACTCTCACACATACAACCTAAGGATAATTGCTAGATGCAGTGAGTCTTAAGTTGTACTTAAAATCAAACTCTTTTAAGAAGCATTTCCACAGGAACCAGAATTATTTCCGTTTATATCAAAATGAAAGAAACGTTTACGGACAACACACAGTTGTGTAACTAGAAAGTGGGCAAAAAACTCTGGCTGTGTATTAGTAATAATGTTGTTAACACAATCTGTTTCTTGTTCAGTCAGCTTCCGGTGATTATATGAATATGCACTGTTGAAAAGTATCAATGGAGGACGAAACAGCTTTCCAGTACTCTCTCGTTTACAGTGGATGTCCATCTTATGTCGTTTCATTTAATTTGACATGAATATTTTCTGAATCCAAGTGTATATCTTCGAAGCTATACAAAAAAAATGATCTTCATAGACTTCAGTATTTTAACAATGTTTACTTTCATATAACTGAAAATAAATTTGAAAAGAATTATTTATTATAGATTGTTACACAAGAATAACTGCTTTTGTTTGGTCATCAGTACGTACCGTACTGACATTCAGTAAAATTAAACTTTAAAATACTCTTGTCGAAAGACTCAGGTTTCTTTGAAGCTGCGTGAGTAAACACAAAATATACTAGATAATTGGGTACACCAGTATTTTATTTAAGATATCCCACAACTGACCCTTTGAAATAACGGAAAACACACGGTAATTTAAAATACTGGCTTTGAAAATATTACAGTCATGTGGCACAACAGATGCTGTCAACATCAGAGCTATAAATATTTCATTATGTCAGACATAATCAGAATAGTTACTGAAATTAACACTAGTTTTCTCCGAACCATAACAAATCTCACCAATCGATCTTTCATGGAAAAGCTTTTTAGTTTAGCTTGTTGATCAAGATGTTTGAGTACAACAACCATAAGCTATTAAACTCACGAATGACCTCCACCTCTGAGACGAAATTATGCATACAAATTGCTCATCCAATGGTTGCCAAAACTGTTTTCTGGTTTCAGTTTAGTAGACAAAACCTACTCAGAGTATACTCATTTTAGTCACGAAACAGTGAATATCCAGTTGGCAGAGGCCGTTTTTGCCATTTTTTCCAGAAATTCGCCTATGTGAACTACTGGTTTTGTATTTTTAATAACGCTCGGACGAGGATTATTCAAGAATGCCTATTGTTTGATCATACTGCTTATCTGGTAAATAGATCAGAATTAAACTACTTATAATTAAGTAATAACTTTACTGAATTAGTCAGTCGGATATATGTAAGCAATGACCGGTGTCTAGTACTTTTCATAACACTGAGTGGATTCTATCAGTCAAGTGTGAAGTATAGTCACTCAACTCAGAGACTCGCCATCACAATGCATTTCGAGCTATTGTTAAATTGCTGGGAAGAATAGGACAGTAACCCCTGGAAGTGCTCACTGAGACTTATCGGCAGGGCCCCTCTGCGACATCGAATGAATGGAAGTTTTCTCCGGTCGAAACAGATCACTTATAACATCTCTGAGTTCAACAATGGATGACAGGGTTTAACTCCTTTTAGTGGTTGCAGATACACTATTATGACGAGTACCGTTATGCAAAGGACCTAGGTCCACAACATCCTAACGGCAGCCTCCATTCATCTACTAAATAACTATTTTACTTACCATCAAAGCGCTATACCTAAAGACATATGTCAGCGTACAAAGTTACACTTACCAAAATATTAACTGATATTTCACGTTGAAGTCACATTACTTTGACTAGTCTAATTTTATCATAAATGTAATAAATACACGATGGTGAAATCAGAAATAAAAAGTGAGGAAAAAATGCATAAACCATCATCAGCAAAGTTAACAGAGCAAAAATAGATCATTTTTCTTCAATGAAGAAAGAGTTTTGTGATGTTTTTATGCGCAGAAGTTCATCAATGACATTTATATCTATGCTGTTTAGGTAAACAAGTGAAAAGTAGACATGAAATGCTATCGAAATACCATCACATTTCTAAAATACATCTAGTTTTATCATAGAGATTGCAGGTTAATAAGCAAAATAAGAAGAGATAAAATACAAACATCTATATGCGATTTGTATAGTTTGCTTATCTAGGTATGTATATTTTTTATAGGCATGACTGCACATTTTTTTGCATAAAAACAAAATTAAACTCAGCGAAATATATACCTATCCTGTAGTGAATACATCTACTGTGAATGAAGGCTTCACTAACTATAATTTCGGCACTTTTGTATTCATCATGCCATAAAATTTTCTGCAGTTCAAAAAGGATCTCACGGAAGAAGCAGAAGCAGAGAAAGAAGGAAACAAAAGGGCAAAATAAAACCTGAAATGATGGTTTATAAGTTTTCAGATTATTTCTGAAATCAAAGTAATCAATAATTAATCATCTAAACAGAAAAACAAAAATAAATCACTCAAAAGGAGAAAGAAGCCAGTTTATTTTGACATTTAACAAGGCATAATTGACCGATTCTGTTTATCTTCTTTTTTTTCCACGTCATAATTCTAGTTAGTTATATAAGCCAGTGAATTAAATTTCGAACAAGCATCAATTAGAAGTGAAAAGTAGTGTAATAAGATTGCGATAAAGATAGTATTCAAACTAAAAGGCTTTTAAACTACCAGCAGATGGTGATGGAGTAGACACTTTTTGATCTTCTGTATCTGGTAGCAACACAAATGCACATAAGCAGTCTGTGGTTTCAAATCTAGGGGTCACCTGGTTTTCGATTTTCTTCAATTATATTAGAAGTAGGATTGCCTCAAATATAGCCTTTCATATTAAAGGCTTAAAGTTATTCAAGAATAGTAGGAATGTCTAATCCAATTAAAACTTATTTAAAAGATTCACACTAACGCCATATAATTCGTTGATGAGATTAGAATTGTGTCTAAGAGTTGGTTTATGTGAATTTGATTGATTTTTAGTTAGGAAAGAAACGATTTTATTTAGGGTACCATTTTTTTTCCTTCACACTCCCCAGTGGAACATAGGGTTTCAAGCTAGTGGTTTGAATTTTCTGTAGCAGTGTTTATTTTACAGGATGGGGTTGTTAGCCTTTTTCTCTTTGCCAGCATTATTTCTGGCTTAGCGAGGTAAAGGAGTGCGTCAGTGGCCGAGGATCGAACCCCGGAGCATGTGCATGGTCGGCGAGCGTCCTAACCCCTGTGATGTAACGTTTAGTGTTTACACAAATGTGAGATGTATTAGACTCAAATTTTTTAATAGAATAGTTAATAATCGTCTCTATTTTTGACTTAAGTTAAATTTCGTGAGTCGGTGGTACAGGAGTTAGGACTCTTGCCTACCATGCACATAGTTCGGGTTTCGTTTCCCGGCCAGTGCACACTTAATAGCAATGGTCGGCTTGCTAAATTTGCCCTACCGATATAATATGCTATCAATTCAATTCTTGTACCGGAATACTGTGTGGCAGAAATTAATTATGCAGAAAAATAAATGTCTGATACCGTAATGACAATAAAACCCTCGAACAGATTAGCATGAGCCGGACAAGTTGCAGAAATACTTGGCCTATAGTCTTTTTAAGTACACAGTGACACAGCGAATACATGTATATACAGATAATATACATCCTTTGTGTTACATATCATTTCACTGTTCATTTTTTAATGTTTTGTTGAAAGGAATTCAGATAACAGACACTTATGAATCACATTCCGAATTGGTCTTCTGAAATGAGGTTCATTTGATACACGTTAAAGCTTGATGCATTCAGTTTTACTGAGTAAATTATCAGAACTCTCAGGGAGAAAATGACTAATGTTTCACTGAACGCTGAAGGTCAGATCTCTGGCATTAAAGTGAGGCTCTTCAATGATGCTTATTCCTAATCACAGGACATCAGGTGACTGGAATTCAAATAGATGCCTTTAACTTCATTGACAACGTAATTCTAGTTTTATATTACTCAGCTAGCGCTTCATTCTGGGCTTTGAAATGCCTAGAATTAGTTAGTTAAAAGTTTCAGACCAGTGATTCAAGATTTTAATGCTGTTTTATTACGTTTTTTGATATTTTACAACTAGTAGAATTTATGTAGGCAACAAGCAGTACAGGAGTGAACTTTGACAAAACACACATTCAGACTACTGTCTTAAAATTACACCTTATAAAAAAGATAATAATAGGATACCTGTTTCAAAACACTATGACTTTTCTCGGTGACGTCTGTCATATTTAAAGGCGTTCAGCTAAACAAAATAATGAGATGTAATTGTTACTTCAGTAAATAAGTATACCTATCAGGTTTTGATTGTAAACTACTACACTATACAGAAGTCTTAATTCTAGCCTAATCATCAAAATTGACATTGTTTATTTTACATCACTAGATTAACGGAAACACATAGATCATTTTTCAACGGTGTAAAACAGAATAAAAAGTGAAAAGTTGAAATCCACTTTAATAAGCCCAGTCAAATTAACTTGTCAAACTTGTCAAAAATAAGCTTTATTAATCTTTCGGTAGACTTTTCTTATTCTGGTGAGTCTAAATTTTAGATGAGTTGGTATTTAATTGCTAAAAATAAGAAAAAAGAGGTATATTAAACTGACTGATACTTTAGAATGCTAAAAAGAAACATTTCTACTTTTGATGTCAAAATCTACTTCCCGTTTACTAATTCTGTAGGTGAATAAAACACAAAATCGTAGGATATTAGTACAGGAGCAGGAGAAACACGATCACTATGTTTTTTCTGAACTGATTTATTCCGTTCCACAATTATAAGATAATAATAAGCCACAAACCTGACCAGTAGTTCTTATAGTACTTGTATGCACTTATGATGGTCGTCATGATAAGTGTAGGAATATATTGCTCCTTCTCTTAAAAGTTCATTTGTTTTGTTTTGAGCTTTTTCTTTTGCATCGATAAAACCTTACTTCCATTCAGAGTGATACTGCCTAATCCTTTTTAGATTTTTTTTTTCATTTTTTTAAAAAGCTGTGTGATCTATATGACATATACATATACTCAGTTCTTTCATTGGTTCAGTCAACGCAATTAACGTACTTGTGGCTCAAATTTAACTAGATACAGATCCCATAGCTGAACGGTTACAGCATTGGTCTAGCAAACCAGCCGTCTAGAGTTTAATTCCCTTTATGAGCAAGCATATTTATGTGTTGGTGGTTTATTGCGCGCCATACGGATAGCTCGGGTGTGATTCCAGGCCGATATACTCTTAAACCTAAACTAGCAGTCTAACTGGCAAGTTAGGAAAAGATTTAAGGTTGATATGGGAACCCCGTCCCATGAAAACAACACCACCACTGAATCTTCAAAGCTTTAAGCCTTGTATTCTACTCCGAAAGTGAAAGAACAAGAAAATGCATGTAATCAGTTCAAATTAAGAAAAGATTTCATTGTCATCATTCCATATTTCGATGAACAAATTTCGAATACGTATAAATGTTATGCCAAAGCCAATTACGGCAACATATGTATATATATATATATATATATATATATATATATGTTAGGGACTATTTACCTCCATTGACCCCTTAGAAAATAGGATCAACCAAAATCTTTTAGATTTTTTATAGAAGAGATATTTTCTTCCACTGTAGAGAAACGCTGAAAACTTAGAATGCTTTTAAGGTAAATACAAGTGACCTAATATAAATACGAAGCACTTTATATATACGAGGTACTATACATATTTTATAAAGATGCCAGGTAACTTTGCTTCCACAGTATGATTAAAGCATTTATGGACAGGATAAGGATAAGTTCTATGTTACAGGTAAGAAGAAACGGAAGAGGAAATAAGAGTGATTTAGAGTTATAGGGAATTTTATCGATGCCAAAACCTTTGTCCCTTTACAATTCACAGTAAGACCTTAAATGGCTGTTCACCACAGCAAATAATACTAATATATCTCACTTTTGCATTGATCTGTCATTGAACTGTCACCAATGTCATCACGCATAATCTACTGTCAACCTAATTAACAGTTTAATAGCTTTTGAACAATATGTGTTGCTAGGTTCCAGTCGGCAGGATCAATAAGTCTGAGTTTTATACAATATAATATCCCACACCAATATGCATGTGCTATCTGATTGATGAGTTTTATTCCTTGATGACTAGACAGTAATACATGTGTATAACTTGGGCATTGCGGTAGAATATAATTCCATGTTAGATAAGTTTATCTCAAATACTACACAGTGATGCAATATTAATAACTAGGAATATACAGTAAATCTCATCAGTGGGATTTAATCAAAAATCTAGAGCCAACAATATGACGTCAGTTACTGTGTAGTGTATACAGCGGATTCCTACAGTAAGTCAAGTGTATCTTGAAAATAATTAACGGATACACTGCTTGAAAAGCGTTTACATTTCAATGGTGACATCAGTTTCTTTGATTGGCGATGAGCAAGAAATCGATGACTTTGGCCAATTTCGAACTGTTACTACCAACCAGGAATGGCTTCCGACTGACAGAATATGTTTACATGTCTAATTTATATACTAATGAAGGTCTTTGGTGTTTAATGTATTCAGATTAAGTTGAAATAGGAAAAAAGCGTTTTTCTCAATTAAGATAAAAGCATGGTTAGCACAAATTCGCAACACTCAGAGAGAGTGAAACTTTAGGGTGAATTATTCATCCAAGACATAATTTGAACAGTTGAAATGACTGGTTTTGCATCTGAAGAGTACAAACAACTTATTAAGAAAGATGTGACAAATACAAAGATCATTTAGTTATAACTGCTTTGAAAGTTTAATCCATTGAAAAACGTTGAACTGTTCTACAATGCAAATGTCCAACAAGAAGAGATTACTGACTCTTCAGTTAACAATTTGAAGAGTGCGGCTGCATTATATCTGCTCTTACACTTCTGTATCATGTCTCTGCATTTTTTAAATCTGGACGATTGTATTCACCTCAGGCATTGTGCTGACATTTTGCTTCCCTTCCCTTACTTTTTCTTTAACCGAAAGAAGATGCCTCAATTAACTGGCTTTCATCCTTGCGATTTCAGCCGAGGATAAGTTCACTTTCTCCATAAACTCCGAACTACCTACAAAAGCAGAAATCTTTAAGGCCATATAATTACTAACAGCGGGGAAGTGTTAGAATTCGAAAGCATTTCCCCAGAAGCAGAGAAGGTTCACTCAGAAACTTCAACGGAGATGTTGACCCCATTACTTAAAAAGGTGTGGGAGGAAGGAAAGGCTGGTGCTTGCTGACTGAAAGAAAAGCTACCCTGTCAAACTGCTAAATAAGTACGAATTATGCTGATCCACGAATTGGTACTGCATAATGTTTCCATCATACACAAGCAAAACATTTAACCGCATAATCTTGAAAAGATCAGACCTGAACAGAAGACTTTTCACATGGCAGATGGGTTTCAGTAAAAACAAATCTTGCGCAAATCAAATAGCGACACTACTCATCATCATCGAACTAAGCAACTTTCTGCCTCAACTTCAATGACCTTGAAAAAGCCTCTGATGGCGTTGACTGTTAATCAATTTGGACCTACTTCAACACTAGTGGCTGAAATGCCAAAAATGTGCATGAACCCTATTCAACGGCTTTATGATGTCATCCAGACGGAGGACTCAGTGATGCTTTTGGAACGAATATAGATGATAAGACTACTTACCGATGAACTTCCTGACTGTGGTTGACTGTGTCACTTCGCAGGTCATGAGGAGTGAGCAGATGGGCATACACTGATCTGACAGGAAAACCCCAGAACATCTGAATCATTTATATCTCATTCCATGCGAATTCGATGCTATGGTGGATATGGTTGGTACAATATTCAGCAAATATATAACTTCAAGTGAACGTAGAGAAAATAACCATAACAAACACCAATTACCATCAACGGGAGAAATCTGGAGGCATTCATTTCTTTCACTTATCTGATCTCGACAGCATCTAACTGATGAATACATCAAGATCAATCGGCATCCTATGGCGAAAGTAACGCCAGCATTCACCAATCCAAGGTCAATACCGAGATCTGAGGCAATTACCACAAGTAATAACGTCTGAAGTCAAAAAATGTATTGTGAAGTCAACACTTCTGTATGGCTCACGCGTCACTGAAAGCAATTCCAACAAACTGCGGATATCTATCGATAGATACCTTCTCTGGCCCACAATTAAAGATCAGATTATTAGCCGGAAATCATAGGCAACAAGGAGATGTCATAACAAACCAACTGGTAACTCATTACCAGTAAATATGCAGGAAAATGATTGAGTAGATTTTGGGCACGCTTATGAGACATTCAGATGACATCACATGCCAATATCTCAAGTGGGACCCTAGTGGTAAGCAAAGAGTTGGCCATCCGAGGAGGGTATGGGGAAATCATGTGCAGGGGGAACGAAAGTCTGTAAGATGTCATCGAATCAGCTAAAAATGATAACACAGGACAGACTGAAATGGAAATGTGTTGCTGCAGCCCTGTTCCACTAGAAACCCAAGGAATGAATAATAAATTGATTATAATCTCTTTACCAGACTTGAATGAGATTTAATTAACTTTTCACTATTATGGGAAAGTCAAGAGGCCTTACAAGTGTAAGTACGCAGCAAACTGAAAATACAATCACTGCACGACAGGTAAATCAATAAACATACATTTACAAATTAAAATGTTGCTGTCTCAAAAATTTGTTCTTATGAATTCATTAGAATAAATATAAGGTCCAGATGAGTAGGCCGATTTCCATCTAATTGAGTGTTTCATTTCACTTTGGATTTTTTCTTTTGAGTTTAGTTTACGCATAACGATTTCGTAAGTGCTATTGCCACAGTTGTTTTAAGAATACAACGATGAAAAAGAGTAAAGAAGAAGTCTAATGATAGGAATTTTGAGAAAGTAAATAAGGCATAAAAAAGAATTTGCTAGACATTCAATTCACATCACCAATATAGAGTGAATTAGTTAGACTCGAAGAAAACTCTTAGTTTTGTTTTTTAATCAACAGTAGATTCTGTCAAAATTCATAAAATCAAAAAGTCATACAATAATACTTAGTTTCAGAGTATTTTACCTGAAGTTTTCACAAAATTCTTTTAAAATAAGATCTGGATGTTCAGATACACTTTCGAGAATTTTGATAGTACTGATTTATTTAACAGATACTGTACTAATTTAGGGGTTACGAATTCACTTAGGATTAATAATCGTTGACATTCAAAGGCTAATTCATTCATAAATAAAGTATTTTTAATATGCGACTGATATGTGGCTATTCTGATTAATGAAGTCACTACCAACTTCAAATGTGTACAGTACTAGGCATAAGATGCTAGCAAATAGTTACAAATTGGTGAACGCAGATTAAATTCATCTTTGTGTTTTACTTAAGATCCGAGACTTCAGAATTCATTGTCTTTCTTCACTTTTTGAGTGTTGAGAAGAAGCATAATTCTCAATTTTCTGCACGTAAGGCTGGCAACCCTACCGTGTAAAAACAAAATCATTGTTAATAAAGCTTCAGAAGCTGAAAACACTATAATCTACCAGGACTGCAAGAAATGAAAATACTGTAATCAACGAAGTAATTGTTTTCGGAATACTTCTCTTTATTTCTTGCACTTTTTGAATGGTTTCTTAGTACAAATAAAATTTTTTGGATGAATGAAACAAAACAGCAGGTGTTTTATTGATAAAATTGACACTGTTTGAATTCCTTATGAATCTGTATTAAAGTATACATGTTGTGGTCATCAGTTATTGTCGACATTCCCAATTAAGATTATTTGAAAACTTAATATAAGAATAACAAACATAAAACTGGATTTAAAGTCGAGCGGTAGAAGATACTTGGTACCAACATACAGTGAAATTTTCTCCACTTGACTTAAATTAGTGAATAAATGTGAGATAATAAAAATATGTGGTTAACACTAGGGAATAAGAAGAGTTTCATTATCTTACCTTATTGTATTTCCATGTACTTACGCTAATTCACTTGCTTAAAAGGAAACGTGAGCTCATTGAGAAAAGACTCACCTTTTATTTAAATTAAAAACATTTTATGCAGTACACAGAATTAACCGATCTGGTGGTGAGCTGTTAGCTGACAATACTTTATCAGTTGGGTGGTAATCAATTTAAAACAACAGAGTTGAAATAAAACTGTGGTGCATTGCGCATTACTCAATAATAAAACTATTCTTAGGTTGAAAAATTTGAGAAACCTCGTCAATAAATTTATTAAATGGTTACAATGTTGAAAAATTTCGAGTGGAGAAAAATAAGTACAGCACACAATAGCTTGTGGTTTACAGAGCGATGAGGTGAAGCGCTAATTTTTCGTAGTTTGATAATGCTGATTTGTAAGTTCATTGCGCAGAAAGCAGGTGCAGGAATTTTGCTAATAAAAGTGTTGTGCCTGTCGTTCTTACATTTGTAAAACAAATCGAAGTTTAGACTGGAGGAGGTAAAGAACCCTACAGATTGCGTTATTGTTACCTCTCTCAGCGAAATCTATAATTTGTTTAAAAACAGAAATACTAAGTGACTTCGTATATCCCGACAAAAAATAATAAAATCCAACAGAACTTGTATAACACATAAATCATCCGTCTCCAGCCGAGCAAATGGACTGAAAACTTAATATGTTAGAGACAGATAAATGATCTTTAAGATTCTAATAAGACGCCTCTGTATAGTATGTTCTTCTTGTGTCATTTTTGAAAATTATTTCATGATTTCAGAAAGTGACTGTCTTTCAGTTCTGGTACATACAGTCTTTCGGCGTCCCAATATTACTAGGTGTATAGCAAAGATATCCGCCCATCTTATTTAATTTAAACTTAAATTAGATCCAAGCTTATCAGACAACAGGTAATAGGGAAGAAATGGCACTGCTACATCACATTGCTAAACCGTCTTAAGATAGTCCTTTCACTATCCACCACATCTGAAACGTATTCGCACTCATTCTTCATAATAATGATCACAATAGCTTTATTACACATAGTAAGTTTACACGGTATGCATAATTTACAGCGTGGTTTATGGCGTAATATTTTCTTTTCATCCAGGAGTTTAAGGTAAAATAGACATCTCCAGTACATCATGTGACGCAGTGATGGTAGATATTTGGAGAACCACCGACGTAAGTGATAGATTATAATGACGAGAACTAAAGAGAATAAGATGTATATTCTCGGCATCTCAGGTATATCAGTAATTCAAGCAGTCCGCCAAAGTGATCAGATATATTTTAGTTATAATTTATGTACAGCAAATATGAATAGCTACTAAGCGTCCTGTTTGCATCAGGTGGCCAGCCGTAACGTATATCTCGATAGAAATTTTGCTAAGACTCCTATTAAAATTGATGTATAGACAACACTGAAAACTGTTGTCTGTTCTCAGTTTAATATGTATTTCCCACTGATTGTGTTCAATTGAAATGCCTTAGTTCTTCTGACATGTCGGCTCCTAGAACAGACGCTTCGACAGTATGCGACAATTAACATGATGTTCTTTTGGTTAATGGTGACTAGCAGTAGAATTCAGGAGGCGCTTTCCGACCTGTTTGGGACTTACCGGCTAGTTGTACCTGCCTCCTCAATGAGAGATGGTGTTCCCGGGGGGGGACGCAAACCCTGAAAGAATAAATATTTAGAAGTGTATTATTTGCTTCTGTATGTTTGGTACTCTTTGTCCTCTGAGAGGACATTTCACGCATTCAATGCATTTTTTGTGTAAGCGGTTTATATCTGATACCACATTCCAACCCATAGTTTCAGAATCAATGAACGTACTGATGTGTTATTGTCTATAAAATCTGCAGTGTTTCAATTATTAATAAATCAACCCCTAGCGTAAGCACTGATGTAACTAACAGTTTATTTTTTGTCGTACAATATACATCAAGCTTTGAATGTTTTTAGCTGACTGGTTCACTGTAACAGGTGAGCGGAAAATCTTAAACTACTTTATTAAATCGAAGTGCTGCAATCTGATTGGTCTACAGTACTTTCTCTTGATTGGGTCAAAACATACTGGATGAATGATATGAAGGTCATTTATTCACTTCTTTCTATATTTTTTTCATAAGCGATGACTGTTCTGACTGGCAATGCTTGAATTTAGGTCACATTACTATTTAGTAGGAAAAACAGAGAAGACTAAAAGATGGAAGTGTTATCGAATTCATATTATTCATCTTAATCAGTATTAAAAATATACAAGCGCCTATAATGTTCACTGAGATTTACATAATTCTTGATTATTTATTACAATTCATACATTCGACTAGGCAAGGCACTGAAAACTCAGGCATACCATTTATCCTAAATTCTAATCCATGTTTCTTGGATCCTTCAATTTGTTTTCAAGTTCCGTCGGCTCCACGAAATCTACGCCTCAATCAGTTGAGAAGAGCTACTCCACCCGGTGCAAGTGATCCAAAAGCAGACTATGCAATCTTGGAGTTAGCGTGGGATCCTCCAGAAAGAACACATGGCGACATTCGAGGTTATCAAGTGTCTCATCGTTTGATTGGTCCTATTGATGTTCTGTATAATCATCCAAGTCGCCTGGATACTGATTTGAACTCACGTGTTACGGCTAAACCAGTAATTAGGAATGTTACACAAACTGCATATACTTCAGGTTTATCGGATGGAATAAGTAAGTCACTGCATTTGTAACTCACGTTATTTACTTGGTACTGTAATGTCTTTTTAAGAATTAACCTAATCGACTACAATTCCTTATTATTTCAGCTATTTTCCATGCATATGGTAGATTTCCCGAAAAAAACTCAGTTAAAGGTGCATAACTGAAACTGAATGGCAGTGTATCTGCATATGCGATTCAAAATGAGACACAAAATCCCTTCAACTAGCTGTTTGATTTCTGGTCTTATTTATTCTGTTTAGCATTCAAAAGACAGCTGATATCGTTTATTAAACACCTGGAGTATTGGAGTGGTAAAGTTTTCGCTCACCATGATCCCACCACCCGTAATTAACTTTAGTTTTCTGTGAATTATTCCAATTCAAATAACTTCTGATTCTATGAATTTTTATACGACTAGCTCACCACATATTATGTATTATATTTATTATTTGTTGAGACGATTTCTGTGACCCAGTATCAGTGTGCGTAACTCTATTTTATAAGGCTTAAGGTTGATTTTGACACATTCTTACTGAATAACCAACTTCTTATCTGATATTTCATTATTTTTGAAGACATAAGAAACGAGATAGAAAAATATCTGAGCGATTAGGGGAAACTTCTTGAAAAGATTCAACTCGTAGATGATCCTTTTAGCACTCACAACATACTGATTTATTTCTCTTTTATGATATCAAAGCGCTGTTCGACTTTAAATTCATATTTTGATGTGCTACGAACTCTCCAGTTTTTTAAGAGTTAATAAAACTACTTCTGTTCATTTTCTAAACTGAAAATTATCGTTTCACTGCTCATAAACATGTAAAAATTGTAAATATCTTTGATAATGAAGGGTGAATATTGCATTGTCACGGGTAATATTCATTCTCATAAGGCTACACATGTTCCATTTTAGTGAGACTAAGAAGACGATTATCCTAGGTCTACAGCTTATTGCTATCGTTGCCTATTTATCTTTCCCTTCGATAGTTTCCATGTGTTATTCAAATCTGTTTAATTATTTCCAAATTTCTATTAATGGGACTTCAAACTCAATGTTTCCTCTAACATACAAGTAGAGGTTTATGCAGTTTGGTGCTACTTCTGTCTAAATGAATTTCAACAAATGCTGTGAATGATATCGCTAATAACAAGCGTAGCTCTTTTTTCTATCGGCTGAAGCTGAATAACTTTATTTTCGAAGCTATGAGTATTGTATCCATTGAAACTTTTGAACTTTATCAGTCGTTTTATAGTAGATTCCAAATCTAGGAGGTACTCCCTGATAAGCCTTGTTTATGTATAGATAGACTGATAATGCAGTTGAATAAACCTTATTTGATAAGACATTCTATCCCATTTAATTGAAAACACCACATTTTTCAGACAAATAATACTATGCTAACAAATAAAAACTTCGAATACAACATCAGTACTACTAAAATGTGAATGGAACGAACCGATCCAAATAAATTTATTAATAGCACAAGTTGAACCCCTTCGTTCAAATAAGTATTGCGTTTTTCCAAATCACCTGCAGTCTTAGTCCTTATATCTTAAGACTCATTATTTAACTCAATGTTTGCATATACGGCATCTTATGGACAGCAGTAAATATCATTTGTCACTAGAAATTGTTTCCCTCACCTTATTATGACAGCAGTGGAAAATAAGTTTATAAACTTGCCATGAATTAAAGACCGTAAGTAATACTAATATCTGTTACTTCTTGAAACAAAATGTGATATCTTTCTTGAGAGAAAAGTAAGACAAAACAATTTATGTAGTCAGACATCTGTGCAGTCTTACTAATGCACCTGATTTTCTTGAAGCGATTTCTTTACCCATTTCTGAAAAACAAAAGATAGTTACATGTTGCTTGTAGAAATAGCAAGTGAGTAAATATGAATTTATTGTCAGTGACCAAATACTTTTGTGTCCAGACGTAGCCTTGGGCAGTTTAAACACAATGCATTTACATAACTGGATAAATCAAAGGTTTTTCGAAAAATTTAGAAACTTGTGTCGAAACTCTTGGTCGTATAAAATGTGTGTAACACTTCTGTTCCAAGTTTCTACATGCTTTTGGCGACGATTTGAGAAAAACAGCTATTAGAATTCTCGCATACAATTCTCTATTACTCCATAAAAACTCATTTATACTTCAGCTGCAAAAATAAAGGCTTGCCAGTGTATAAAATGCAAACACGTCTGAATAAAATCATGACTGGGTGAATCGATGACCTTCGGAAATCCCTTGGAAGCATCCAACTTTAAAGTATGCAAAGGGAATAATTATTAAGTAGGACGAAATATTAGTTGTTTCGCTATGCGTGTCCTTCGGTTATCTAATGTTTTTTATCATCAATCCTAAAACCCTGAATTTGGACTACAGGAAAGAAGTCTGTCAAAACCCCATCTTCAATCTCACCACCTACATTTCTGATTGCCATATATATATATATATATATTATTGTTCCCTTGGGTTACTAGTGGAACACAGGGCTTCAACTGCACGTCTTCACTTGCTTCCTCCTTCTTCTGCTGTACTTTTCACCTGCATCCATCTTAGTCCATACTCTTCCAACTCCTCTTCACACGATCTCCTCCATGTCACCCTTGCACTGACGTCCCACTCGCCGCATACTTCCCTTTCGGCCTGGTCCCACTCCAGCAATGGCCTGACGCGCACGCGATGTCACCCAGCGGCGACCTCAGCGATTCAATCTCCATCCAATGCAGCTCCACTTTCTCCTGCATATTTGTTGGTTGGCGATTGCTTCTTGCTTTGTTTGTTCTCAGAGTTTCTTGTTGGTGATTCTTTCCGTCCCGGCCATCTGATCTTCAGTATAGAGCCAGCGAAGACAGTTGTTGATAAAGGTCTGCAACAGGCTGTTGGAAATATTCTTTGTGACCCTCCCGCCAAGTTTCTGATGCGTATAAAAGAACTGAGTGACTTGACGTTTGTATTAAAGATCCGAATATATATATAACATTCAATCTCCGTTGAAATCCTGTTTCAGCTGTATATTATATCAATAGTAGCAAATACTGGTTTTATTTCAGTGTATAAATATGTCCTCATTTACGGATACACTTATTACCAAATTCCAAAGTCTTGGTTCTTGCCATCTAAACATGTATCATTTAGAATGAATACATGCATGAATGATATGCAATTAGAAGCTTAGTCTGATTTCCACCAATATTTTATTTGGTTTTAACTACTGGAAGCAAACATATGTTTCCTTTTAAATCGGTAACAGTTATTGTCACTTTTATTTGCTACTTAGGTAATAAATTGTATCACTCTAGACAGTTTACATATTTCTTTATATTTCTATGCGCGTGTGTATGTGTGATTAGAAAAGACTGAACAACTGTTGTCTAGTGTAAAAAAATATAAACAAGGCTCTTTTTTAATTCCATTTACATGCCATTAATAAACTATTTGTTATTCACACTGATATTGTGCTACAATTATTATTCTTGTCATAATTCAGAGTTGTTTAATCAATTATTATTTTTTTTTGGTGAATTTGTCGAAAACTGTGCATTGCCGTCATTCTAGTGGTAGACTCTTTAAGGTATGCTTTAAGAAACCGGTCTTCAATATTCTTTCTAAAAATAATATACAGAAAATAATAAACACAGAATAATGTCTAGAAAGTAAAATGAGGCGTGCAAACTTTGGAACAGTTGGTGCTTTTGTACTACTGTTTTGATGATAACAGTATTGGTGGGGAGAACAATTTACTTAATTTGTAATAACTTTGTATCTTCTTTAAGTGTCATGCAAAATGCCCAACTCATGGTTTTCATGAAATGACTTACACTCAGCCTTCTATTATTCAGCTGCACATCCATAAAATACTGCGATTGCATTGGTAGTCACCAATTCTCATGTTTGTTTTTTATCACTCACGTGCACTGAAGAATTAGTCAAAACAAGAAAACTGTATAATGAAAAATATTTAGTAATGAATAAAACTTGTGCACTGCGGTAGAGTATAATTCCATTATACGTAAAATTTGTTTTATAATGATGATGATGATTTTGTTTTGGAATTCGCCGGAAAGAGACTCTTCGCTGAACTTCGTGTTTTGTTTTCATTTGATAAAGTCTCACACTGTTATACACTAATGTTTACTGATGACGTTTCGAGCACAAACTATCGCTCATAAACATATCAAGGTACACACACAACTCTCTAACTTCATTTATATAATTCCATTATTTTTCATCACTTGATTTGAATGGTAGTAGTGTTCTCCTTATTTCCGGTATGAGTGAGGAGCCATTTCTATTGCATGTATTGGGTGTAGACTCGATGAACAAGGATTCAGTAATCAACCTCTCTCTCCACCTACCTAGATTACTTTTTAGAATTTTAACCCTCTCCCACCCTATTGTGTGGTTGTGTGTTAGCGCATGCATTGCAATTGCTGAGCTTTTTTCTAAACTACTTATCTTTTCAGGGTCAACCATTCTTACCTTAGCCAAATTCTTATGTTCCGACAATCTGACTACCCCTGACCTACTAGTTTGACCTATGTAGTTGACCTTACTCACAGTCATTGCATGGTATTTTGTAAATTATATTATTTTGTTTAATTGGGCCAACTGGGTCCTTTAACCCACAGAGGTTGTCCCTGAGTGAGTTTGTAGGTTTAAATGGCACTCCAATTCCTGTTTTATTCAGAATCCTACGTAAGGTCTCAGATGTCTCCTCCTTATATGGTATACTGGTAGATGCTTTATATTCGCTCCTATTTATGTTATCATTACTGGTTTCATAATTATTTTTATTTCGCTATTGGCCTTTACTGATCTTCCTAATGAATTTTATAAGATAGTTATTCAACACCAACGCTTCTTCTCTCTATTTTATTTCGTCATTTAGATCTTTTTTATACTACTTTGTACTACTGCTCGGTTTGTTAGACACTTAAGTAAGCCTGCCTTAAACGTTACCGGTTAAGGCAGTTGTTAATCATAAGAACTACGTATATAGTGGATTAGTTGAAGAATTACATCTATCACTTTTGATATGAAAGAAAGTGAGTGACTTATGAATGATAAAGATCTCACTCGCGGCAAATGAACAGTTGTGTAAGACGTTAAATGAAATAGCCAGAGGGACGCCTTCAGGAATCTTCAGTTTATCTGAATAAATTTTAGAACACACTTCTCCCGGCAAATGACAAATAACCTAACATTGTTTGAACACATGCTTGTGCTCTCCACTCCGGCAGTTACTTTGTGATGAATTATGCGTTAACTGTAGTTTTGATGAAATCTACCTTGTTTGAAGAAGACTTTGCTAATTACATTCTCTTAACTTATACAACCTGAAGTCAATGAATAAATAAACTCAAATGTTTTCATTCTGTGAGTTATATTCTATTCACTTTCGAAGATGCAAACGACTTTAGCTAATACGTATTAATCAAAACAAATTGATTTAATCTACAAGTTTCTATTGATCGTTTGTTGATTAGGGCGTGACATAATGCTAATAGAATTTTCCATGAGAACAAGCTTAGTGTATAATATTACTATAAATGTACATAATTTCATATTAGTATATTCTGGAACTATTCATCAAAGCAGTAGCAAAGAAAGAGTTCAGAAAGTTCAATTTCCATCTATCCATCGCTTGGAGGATGTCACTATGAGTTTGTCTTCACAATATTTGGAGTATTTTGATTGAACGTCAGTAAGTAACTAGTGTGATGCGTCTAGTCCTTTGTTTGGTGCTGACTGAATTCTATTAGTCACGTTTGCAATATGGCCAGCATTCTAGGTGGCTTGCCATCACGATGCACTTTGAATAGTTGATATTAAATGTTTGGAGGCAGTCGGCAAGAAGCCTTGAACCTAGATTTCATGCTTGTTGGCACTTATCAGAAAGACATATCTTCAGTCTTCAGAATTAGAGTAAAAACGATCTAAAAACAGTCAACCATCCACAATAAATACAAAGCGTTTTAGTAATGTAAAACAAATGGATTATTTCATATTAAATGCACCCTTTCTTCAAAAAATCAATTTTCTTGGTTTAACTCATGAACCATACTGTTTCGTCGAGTTTATTTGAAATTCTTCTCTTAAGCATGATCATTTCTGAGTGCCTAACATAGAAAACATTTTGTTTTGATTACACGGATCGCTTTAGTGTCATATCTTTGAAACGATTAATAGTTAAGTCATCCGAGATTTTTGGATTTAAGCAAATTAGGAATGTTAAACTGTCCCCAAAATGGAATTAAAAACGAACCTCAGTCTTCTTATTACTTAGATAAATCACTTTATTTAATTATAATTTGTAGTAATCAGTAATCAACATTTCTACTGAATAGAAAGCTGTTAGCATAAATTTTAATTCATCTTCTGTTTTCTATCAGTCGGTTAATGAAACTAGAGAAATCTAATTATTGATTGCAAACTCAATCGAGAAAACTACTCATTGGTAGAGGACCTTCATAGTGTTGTATCTGATTCTTGCTGAAATAATTACTACAGAGACTACCGTTTATGTTTATCTCCTAATATGAATTTTTCTTACTAAGCAAGACCACAGACTGCAGAAAATATTAAGACTAGGGAAAAATTTCTCTCAATGTCTGAAAGTAAATACAGTGAGTAATAGTCTGTATTAAACATTAAAACAACAGTTATTTGGTTTTTACTAATGTAGGAAAATTTTCAACAAGTAAAGAATTTCGTACACTTTATGACTGTTTCCTACACATAATTATACCAATGCTTTTTTCCCCCAAGAAAGCCTTTTTCTTTGTTTTGGATAATAAGATATAATTAAGGGTTGTTTAAAAACATAAAGGGGTTAGAAAAAATCTTTTTACTTTCTTCCTACTCAAACAACTGATTGCTGCTATCACCGTCATCGTTTTTGGAACAGCGTTCAGTTCAAATCTTGTACACCAAAATAGTCTGAATAGATTGATGATACAACTATTAGTACAAAGATGCTGGTGAACTAAATACAACTTCGATTTTCACTTCAATATGGTACCTGCATACTTGTGTTTGAGAGTTTAATAGACATAATTTGTCCTTGGAAATCTTCAGATAAAAAGGCAATGAAGTTAGGTTATCATTCATCATGTGCATCTGATTGAACACAGTAGTGTAGACAACTGCACTACATTTCGAAATCTGTTCTTCCTCAGCCACTTCATGCCAGACTGCAGTAAACATATAATACAAAATTCTTTAGTTATAAACAATCGAAATATGGGAACTTAGCACAGCTGTGAAAGCATCATCGTCTGGCACTGCTTATAAAAAAGGCAATTTCAAATAACCTGAATTAAACATTTTAACATTTTATGGGTGTGAAATAGAATGGACATCAGGTGACAGGAATATTTTGTCCTAGAAATTTCATCCCAAGCCATGTTAAACTATCAGTTTCTCCTTTAGTTTCGCTAAACAGAAAAAAGTAGGTTAACTTTTAATTCTAACCAAACTAGAAGTAACTATAAATTATATAAGTAAACATGCCATTGTTTAACCCACATAAGTCAAATCAACTTCAAGAATAATTAGAATAAATTAACTTAAGGGTTGATTTCAAACATTTCACGATATGCATAATTAATGTTTGTATTCAAGGTACAACTAACACTTTGTGTTGTATAACATAAAGCTTGGTTACATGCCTGAGAAAGTCAGATGTCTTTGATGTCTTCATAGTTTAATGAAACTAACCAGCAAATCCATACCACTCAGTATGCATCAGATATTACTATATTGAGTGTTCTGACAACTACATTCAGATACATAAACATATATATATATATAACCAGACAGATATCTTTTAAACTGTATTATTCTACGTTGGTTTGTACATGCTTTCCTACTTGCCTAAGTGATGATGGTTTATTGTGTCTTCCACATAATGAAAAAGGCTTCTTTTACACAACAGTTCCTAAATCATGCCTTTTTGATGTTTGATACTTATCAAAGAAGTTAGTCACTATCGGTATTTGAAGTCATTCAGTTAAACAGACCGATGTTTAGCTCAAAAATCAATTATCTTGCGGTTCGCATTCTAAATACTTGCCTTAATCAACGGTGAGACATATGTTTTCTCTGAGTGCACAGAGGTACGTGATGAGCAGTTATCAGACTAAGGTATTTCGTCTAACCAAGGAAAGTGACTTTTAAAGAGGACGGGTGACATAAAATGTGAACCGACTAAAGAAAATGCAACAGTGTATTGCATTCTATCAGATTTATGTCAGTGTTTAGAAGAAAAGTGTGAAGAATTAATAAGTAAGTAGATGAAAAATCTATCGATTTTACACTTACTTAGATACTTTAGTGAGCATTATTAACTTCAGTATCATTGTTCCATACAACTGCTTATAAACTAGGAAGCCTTTCAAAATTATTTAAGAGTTTCCTAAGCCGAATTAATCATTTTGAAGTGTTTAACAACTACCTTATAAAAACAATTAAAAGGCGGTAGTTGAAGTTTTACTAATCCAATCAGCCACAAAAATATATTGAAATGTTTCGACACCTGTCCCGGGCGTTTGAAAAAGTCTACCACTTCTATAAAAAAACCAGTTTAAGAAGTTATGTATCTACGTTCTCCAGAAAAAATGTCACTTCATTGTATGATATATCCAATAAACAATTTAATGCTGATCGTTCAATGTGTCTTTTTTCAAAATCCAGTTCATTTCTAACCTTCTCTCAAACAATTAACACAACGTTGAAGCTTTACATCATATTCACTAGCTGATAGACGTTAATTTGTTAAACTCAGTAATTTCTACTCTTTAATAATGTGTCTAAAACGTCATCAAACTCTGACCATTATTTACTGTGGATTAAATTTTGATGTTTTTCATTCCCTCTAAGTTAACGTAAACGTCTACCTATGCTGAAGCTTGGACACATCAGTAAGTTTTCAGACGAAAATATTCGCAAAGACTAAACCCTATGCGTCTGCAATGCACTGTACTTCAATATCCTGTGTTTTGGTTTTCTTATCACTAGCCTTACTTAGATAACACTGAACTCAATATATGACTTTTTCTACTTAGAATTTTCTTAAGACTGTTCAAGTGAACTAGTCGTCTATGAAACAATGAAAAGTCAGTGTGTGTTTTTAGAGTTAATGAAAAGCTTTTGTATTCTAAAACTGTCCTCATTGTTTGTGTATATTGTGACTTTCTCATAATACAGAATTGTTTACTAAATTCTAACAATGATAAACTCTCAGTTCATTATTGGTCAATATTTCCCATTATATCTTAAATAATAATAGTGGCATTATTACATATTGTGATAAGGTAATTATTACTGGTAGAATAGAAATGAAACAAGCATCCTTTTAAAGTACTCATTCCGTTTTCACTACACAGAAAGAGATATATAGAAGAAAGGGGAAGAGAGACAAAGAAGAAGTGAGAGAAGAAAAAAAACAAATGAGTATTCTCTTCCTGACATAAGGCAATAGGACGTAAAAGAAGAAGGAAAAAGTTATGACATTGTGTGTGAAAGTAACCTGACGGAAGGATAGATAGAAATGACAAATAAAACAGTAAATGAATGCAAATGTTTTTGATGCATGAGGACAACAGGAAACTATAATCGATCAGGGAGGGCTTGAGGAACTATCTATTTAAGCTTACTTTATTACTAAAATTCAATATACTTCCATCAAAATATTAATTATTATTATGCAACAATTTAAGGTAGGAATAATTAGTAGTAAGAAGTTGAACAAAAAAAATTAAATGTGAATTCATAATATAGGCCTATTCTACTACACTGGAAGATTTATCCAGTCACACATGACAAGTATAGTGGATTACTAGTCTAAAGAGTTTTGAATGATGAACAACTGATTCAGATATTTCCGGTGTTCAGCTCTACTTGTACTTCATTTCAGTGTAGCATATATTCATACATTTTTCATTTTGTGAAACTTTGTGGGTAATAACACTAGATAATGAACTTGCAAGCACTGCCCGAAACAAACCTGCATGTTTGAGTATCTAATCTGCCTCATTGACCAGTATACACGTCACAGTCTACTTGTGCTAACTGCACCTTTAGGTTAAGATTCATATGTGAAGGTTATAAGCTTGGTATATACTTCCTCATGAAATAACATACAATAGTATATACTGTCAAATGAATCAAACAAACATACTGCTAAAATTCCCAAATTCTATTATCTCTTAGTCCTCTGAGGCTGAGAATTGTTTTTATTTTCGGCAAAAGATAAACAACGCGTTCACTATGATATGTTGGTGCTCATATTAACAAACGCAAAAGCAATGATATCATATTTTCATGTTATTCCAAAAATAAAAAGTCCAGACAAATTGTTCTTGTGTGAGTCAAGGAAACAAAATTCATAAACATTGAATTTATATAGTCTGGACATTTAAAAAAATGTTATTTGTAACATGAAAAATATTAAATAATTGACTGATATCTCACAGTTATCTGATGCAATAACACCTTTCACAATACAGACTGATTAGAGCCAAATACAGCATTGGGACAGAATAATCTGTCCACTGAAGGTAATAACGTTTATTGAATAAAGCAAAGGAAATAGTAGACTAAAACTTACTGTAAAAAGCATCAAGTGAACCAAATTTAAAACTATTTGCCTATAATATAGACAGAAAATCACTTTATCATTAGCTTCTTGGGATAAAGTAACTAGATTGAATGATCGCAGACCATATGCAAACAAATCTGTAACTCATGAATAAATAAATTGTAGTGGATAACGCTTTGGCGTTTGAAACTATGGGCACTGGGTTCGAGCCTCGGTGAAAACATCATCATCACTCACTGAGAAATACAGATACATCCAGCTGGCGAGTCCCAAATAAGACGAAATGCGCATCCTGGATTCCACTGCTAGCCACCATCCACCAATTGTATACTAATTAGAAGCTGTATGAAGTATTTTTAGTATGAAAAATCGATATTTGTTAAAATCGATGAAACCCTTGAACTGAATTAAGGGATAAGAAGTTATCACACGCTGTTTATAGGGCCATGATACAGACAACTACCGACTTGGATTATCTCTAATAGTGGATTTGCTGCTTATGCTTACACATAGGCTCAACCACTTTTATCAATAACTTCCTTTGATGTTTGGATGTTTGGACGTTTGTATTATTCAGCAGATTGTAGTTTAATGACTTGTTGGTTATCGCGAATCCCCGTTATAATTTTAGGTTTATTTCCTAAAATTCACCTGACAACCGTCTTGAACAACTAATATAAGATAATCTGTTACCTGTTAACCGTGAAATTGAAGAGTTTACGAAGTTTGCGTCACTACCTTGATAAAATGTGATGAAACCACACCGCTTCATTTCGCTTCAAGAGGCTAGACAAATAAAATTCAGAAGTTATGAAACTGCATTTTCCCACATAACTACACCAAGGAACTCCGAAAGGCTTTTGTCCTGACTGATATCTGATCATTACTTAGGAAAATCTGATTTATATATGTATGTCCACCGTCTCTCTTTTCATTGTACATGTAAACTTAATTATCTAAATCATGTTCGTATTGCAGATTGTCTTTTCTAACTCCTAGCTTGCCTAGAATTGTTACATCTTAATACAAAATTGATTCATAGGTTTATGTCAGACAAGCTTAAGACAGTTTCATTAAAGCTTATATCGATTCTTAGACATATTGACAGGCCTTCTTTCTTTGTAAATGAACTTAGTACATTCACTTTTTTGCATACTTGCATACATCATAATGTATACAATGAAGCGGAGTGAAATAGCATTTCACTGCCTTCCTACTGATGTGAAATAACTTGGTGTAGTGTATTTGGTCCCATAAACATAAACCATAGACTTCCAACAATACTGCTGATACTGCCTTTGTTTATCATTAGATAAAAAGTAGTAATCTCCAATTAATGCTATGAACTATCGCAAAATTTGTCTTAGGATACAGTTCATCACCAAATATTCCGAACACACAGTTAATAATAAGTTTGTCAAGAATATATATATCCAAGGTGATTTGGTCAACATTTAGTAGTGTTGAAGTGCTATAACAGACAGAGGAAACAAACAGGAAATAATTCAACAGAAATTTTCCGTAGCCTTAAGATTTTCTTTCATTTTAACTAAAAATAGACACTGCTATCAAACTGAGCAATCACTGTCTGTATGCAGCAGCAAACAGCTGACTGACTTTTTCGATTGTCATGTCTAACCTTTAGATATTTCTTTTCAACGAAGTTTCTATCAATAACATTCTAAAACTTCCAACTGATAAGAACTGGCAATAACATTTTTATATATCTAAAAGGTCAAACTAATGAAGTGTTGTACTGGTATCGTTAACACATGTGTAATGATAGCGAAATTCTTCCCAACATTTTTTTTCTAAACGTCATGCGCTAAGTGATTTTATTAATAAGGTATGACAAATCATAAACTGTGTTTGTTTCTGTTGCCTACATATGGAGTTATGGAGTTCATGAATTATTAAACAAATGTAACACTACTGAAAACACCATCTTGCTTCATCGTTTTGACTGATTTCTATCTGAATGAAGCATTTAACAGAAACTGGATAACTCAATAAAATAGTCATACGAAAACTTGTGACACCAGAAAAAATCAAATGATAGAAATTTATACATACATATATCGAGAAATATTCGCACAAAACAATAACGAATAAAACGGCAATTAAAAAAATGAAGTACTCCTGATATATATATATATATATATATATATATATATATATATATATATATATCAGTTAACAATGATAACAACAATTTTAGATTTTGGTACATACCGTTTTCATTTAAATGAATTTCTTTCTTACTATGTTTTTTAAATCTTCTAGGATAACGAAATAGTAGTAAATGGGCAGGGAATTCAATCTAATAATGATGGTTAAAACTAGGCATTCCAATACTTACGTGGATATAATATATGTCGTTTGTTATTGATACAATGAAGACTAAAGCTTTTTCCAACTACTTACTTACCTCACGTTGAAGAGTTTCAACCTATCAAATTTAACTTCTGTCTATTGAGAAGTTGGTTTACTTTTCTGTCAGCTATCACTTTGTTCTAGGCGTATTGCATTGACTTCAGTTCGGTTGAATTTTACTCCTAACAACCAATGGAGTACTTTTGTTGTAAATCAGATTCTACTACAACTTTTATGATGATTTCTGGTTAAGATACGATACATTTTTTTTCTTCATTCTCCTCTAGATGAAACTAAAATATGTGTGAGAACAACAAAGTTCAGCGAAGAGTCTGTTTTCGGCGATTTCATTAACTTAACTATACAGTCGTATTTATATAAAATTATTTTGTGTGTGTGTGTGTACGTTGGGATTGTCGAAGGAATTTTAATTAGGGATCTTGTTTACGTCATCAAAATGTCTCTAAAATGTGATGATGACGTAAACAAGAACCCTAGCTAATTTTTGTATGGCAATCCTAATTTACACACACACACACACACACAATAGTTATATATAAATGCGACTGTACAGCTAAGTGAATTCGCCCAAAAAAGACTCTTCGCTGAACTTCTTTGTCCCTATATTCATGTCTGGATGGATATTTTCCGTGCATTAACATATTTATACTCTCTGTAACAGAAAAAGTGTTTAAAACCCCTCCGGGACGATCTGATCCTATTATTTACACTTATTTAAGCATTTCAACTTTGTAATTATTACCCACTTTTCTCCTAGACTGTATATCACTATTCTCACACTTGCCTATCACATTTTGATTTCATGCTCATCATTTGTCTTTGTCAATGCTTAATCTTCAATTCTATTGCTTCTCATTGTAGTTGTGCTCCATGTCAGTAATGTGTTGTTTCACAAAGTGACTTTGTTTGAATGAATCAGAGTCATTCTAACCTTGGACGATATCTGCGAGAAACGTTGATGTGTGCCCCTTGTGGATAGGAATTTAGCCACACCTTGTTGAGAATATTCTACTTGATTCCGAAGTACTTCTTGTGGTTGAATTTCGGTTAAATAATTTTGTTCTATAGTACTTGTTTTGTGCTCAAAATTTACCTTGTCTGTATAGCTGCCTAATAAGATTTTTTAATGTTGTTAATACTGGATAGATCCAGAGATCTATCGATTAGTAGTCTCTGTTTTGCATTATCTGGAGTGTTTTGTGACTGTGTGTCTCTTGAAAAAGTTACGGACCTCTGTGTCGTAGGATGTGAAGATCGGCTCAGATCACAGTGAGTCGATTTTGGTCACCAAACTCACTATCAGCAATTTAACCTTTCTTAGGCTTTCGAAAGACTCTTTTTTGAGTCAAAGCGCCAAAAAACAAACGCAAACGTGTTCGTTTTGATAATTTTGAAAGAAAATCAAGACACTCAAATTTCAGCCCATGTTGCTAAAATATAAACGATTTTTATACAACGTGAATGGAAAAAAATTTTCTGAAATGCAATTTTATATTCTGGAGTTATAACTCTAAATAAGATGACGCTTGCTTTAAATGCATTAGGTTTATAGTGTTAAATACAAAAGATATTTTCAATGAGTGCATTATTGAAAATATTAAACTGCTTTTAGTTTCCTACTAGTTTTGAGGGGTGATTTAAAATAACCGGAATATAATGAACATGTTTTCTGTTTGGTTCTATTTCTTACTTACAATTCATTCAGTAGTGTTATTCAAGATTTTTCATTCATGTGATCTGATTTGTTTATATTTTCGCAAGTTCGTATAAATAGATTTATATTCATTTTGTGTTACCAACTGCAAAATATTCATTCTGGAACATCCTCACTGTTATCTACCAGATGATTCAGATTCTCTATCCCTTTACTTTTGATGTGGACGTTTTAGTTTCTTTTATTCACCAAAAGTTACGGAAACCGAAAACTTACAACGTTGTCATCCCGTAATTGGTTCCTCGAACAGTTAACTCTCAGCTCCAATGGAAACAAATTGTGGTGATTTAAATTTCGGAATATGGAAACTTAATTTAGCTTTTTCTGTTTACACCTCTTTTAATCAAATACATGAAGGCTTATTTTATCTTAAAAATATAGTAGTGCTTATCGATAACCTATCATCTCAGGAAGAGATATAAACTACTTAACCTCAGGAAACGACTTATAATTCAACACGTGCTTCGACAATAACAATAACTGTCACCGGGTTCTTGTTACGTCTAAAACGATAGAAGGTATCTTGTGAGTCATGAAGAACATAAAGATAATTTAGCGAAGAAAGTTTTCTTCATCGATGAAGTTATCTCTATCGAAGTCATATTTACTGAAAAAGGGGTATATATCTATTATCGAGTGAAAGCAGATGTGAAGCGTGTTGATTGTTTGTTTTTTCAAATTAATGTAAAACAGTGGACTAGCTTTCCAGAAGTGTGGTAGACAGTTTTACTGAATTTCCATAATCTAATGTTAATTTTAGTATCCTTTTTAATACTGTATTGGAATGTTTTCAGCTAAATCTATTACTTCATACTATCTAGAATAAGATAATAACGAATCAAAATGCATTATTTTCTTCGGGTAAAGCAGTCAATTAAGTGTTTTTTTCTCATATTAGTGTGGCACAGAAACCTATCTCTTGATGTTAGCCTAAAAATACTTCAAGTATTGGTTTTGTAGAGAATTTTGTTCGATTGGTTGGAGGATTTCATCATGAGCTGACAGTAGTAACCCAGTATCCAGGAGATCTTGAGTTCGAACCCCGGTGGCTGCGTACTAATGAAGAGACCCAAACTAGGACGAAACAGCTGTCCAGTACTCACAGGTTTTCGAGTGGTTCCCTAACTGATGCCAGCTCATGATAAAATTCTCCAACTAATAAAATGACTTCAGTTAAATACCACTTTGAGTGCTTAGAAGTTATGTGGTTTTAAAAATTCATAGTATGAAGACATTCTTCGAAAATTTGTACAGCTTCGGCCTGCATTATACTCACCATAGATGAAAATTGAGCAACAAAGACCAGGTAATTCAAAACTCAGTTTTGCTATTCACACAGGCATATTTTCGTTACTACCTTAATTTATTAGGAGTGGAAATCATGATTATTGTGTGGCTATATAGCCTCGTACTAACAGCCTATTAACATACTAACAAGTATAAGGATTATACTTGTGAAATCTCATCGAAATTAAAATGAGTAATTTCATAGTTTCGTTCAGAAAACTGGTCCGAACCTCTTCAAGATAATTAATCCAAAATTAAAGTAACAAATGTTTATGTACTAACCAGTATTATTGCAAAACAATTTATTCAGTTATTTAATCAGTTGAATATGAATTTCTATTCTTCGTAATGATAAGAATTTTAAATTTACTGGAGGCGGTACCAGTTAGTTACCCTCATTCTGAAAATTCTTCTGTTAATTTATAGAATTTGGTCGCACCTACCAGTTTGAAGTTGCCGCATATAATGGAGTTGACCTTGGTCTTCCTGCTCAATTAAATATCAGTACACCAGAAGATGGTAAGAATGCATGGTTTTCTCTTATTTCTTACTTTAATGTATGCTTTGATTATTAGGAGTATACTGTATAAATAAGCATATTCTAACATGTACTGTCATCTTCATACGATATTTTCTTGATTGACATTTTTCATGCTGCCTAGTTAGTCAGGTTTAAAGAGAACTATCCAAATTCAAAGGGTAAATTATCTGCTAAATACTGAGTGGAGATTTTCAGAAGCCATATTTGCATAATTCAACCACTTATACGTCGTCAATTGTTTTGCCAACATCTTTTTGAAGTAGTAATTTTGCCTAGGTTACTACAAATACTATAGTAGCAATACATAAAACAAAGACTTCTTTAAGAAAATATCAACTGTTAGCTTATGCCGACTATTGCTCTCCATTAAATATTAGAAGCACTTCATTACGCCCAAGTTGTTATTAGGTTTCCATGCATTTTCAGTGGGAATAAGCTCACATCATGTATCAATATATAAATTTTATATTTATTAATGTTTATGTATTCATAAATTTATGCTTACATAGCACTGCTCTTTGGAATGCTAAAGCGAATATATTTCTGGTTTAACACAGACTTTCAAAGTGAATAGTTTCTCCATACAAATTCCCAACTGCTATAATTAAGAGGGGACTAAGTTGCCTTAGTCATGGGTCCGTATAATGACAGCTGACACACTATAGCCGATGCCGTTTATAAAGATAAATACTGTTAGTAGACAACGTGACATCAGTATAAGGAAGAAGAAGTAACTATCCATTTATAAGAAATCTGAAGATATCAGTTCACAATAACTAAAAAAGTATGGAATGCATCGGGAGAATCCTGTTTGGGAAACCTCTTCACCATTTGGATCCTTAAAACTTTTAGAGGAAGATTATACCCTTCACTTGATTGGGATTAAGAACCAAGACTCAGTAAAGTGAATTGAATCAATTCCTCACTAGGGAAAATTAAGAACAATCAAAATCGTTCAAATCCTTATTTATTAACTTTTCATTCATCTTATCGCCATTGTTTGACCAGTATTCACAAAAGTGCTTGGGATTAGTATTGCTTATTCAGAAAAATACTCCAGCCATTTAGGAAATTTTATCAGTAATATCCCGTAGTAAATCAGACCTCCACTCTTTGACACGATCTCGTTAGGATAGCAAAATCCCTTATGGAAACTAGTTAATCAGCTTTCATTTATGTCTTACTTTTCAAGTTATTTGTGATCACTGAAAGTTACTTCAATTGTCTCTATACATCGGTAATAATTAAGCGTTCATTTATTAACCGGAAGCAATAAATTATCAGGCAAAGTAATCGTTAATTTCAATTATCATATTAAATTATTAAAACCAAAGTGAATTTTTTCAGTGTCTACTGTTTAGGTGAAATTTTCTTTTTCAATTTTATGGGCTAGTAGTGACTATAATAAAATCAACTCCTGTTATCACACACCTCAGTATCTAATGTGGATTCCATAGGTTATCCCGAGTGACAGTCACAATTCACTTGTTCACAATATGAAAGAAATCTAGTTTGCTTTATAATGATTATTGCAGATAAATGGAAAACTTATTTAAAGTTCATTTAAATTGTTTCAATTAAACCAACAGTTCATTATTTTGAAACTTCTTTATTTTCTTCTTTCGTCGATAAAATACAGTGCCTGGAAGCTATCTGTTACATGTGCGCGTTAAAGGTCTTTCAGCTACTGCTATTGAAGTTTCATGGACTCCACCTTCAAGACAAAAGTGGAATGAAGAAATTATGAGCTATCAGGTAATCATTGTACATATGTTTATAAAATCATTTAGCAAACTTTAGTACTTTCACTTCTGTCGAGTATTATATCCGTAAATGCTGAAGAACTGCTTGACTTTTAAACTCATCAAACTGATAAGAAATTTAAATCTTAAACTTGAAATATTTTGCGACCATAGTTCTGAAACATTATAGTATTCTCTAGAAATGCCTAATACTATTATCAGCAGCGATCATAAGTATACAGTACTTGAAAGCAGATGGTAAACTAATTAAGAAATAACATTAGGCTGGTAAACCTGTCTACCTCACGGACTAGGGATGGAGATTATTGTTAGTGCATACATGCACCTCTGTAAAATTATTCATTTGAATAGATAACATGATTTTATGTGATCTGCGTCCTGAAGGTGAAGTCTCAGGTAATTTGTATGATCTGAATACTTCATTTCGAAAACGGCTGCCACAACCATTCGATGAAAACAAATGCCAAGAACACTCTTTTATAAGCCTATTTTACTTCCTAACTTGCTCCTTAAACAACAGAAATCGGCCTAGGCTTTTCTCATGTAACTGTTTAAATTTATTACTGAAGGCTTTTGGTTTTCTTTGTATGCTTTTCTATCCATGGTTAAAAAGGAGCTGACAGTACTTCATTTCTTGCTCTACTAAATATTATTTAATTTAGGTTCGATATTTTCAACCAAGTGCACCGAATGAAACCGAAGTTATAACAACAACACAGGAGCCACGTTTACAAATTGAAAATCTTAAAGAGCGTACATTTTATACTGTATTGGTGAGAGCATTAACTAGAAATGGAGCAGGACCGTGGTCAGCAGCCAGCACTATTCGAACTACTGCTGAATGTAATCATACTTTTTTACTTCTCTAGTTTTATGCTACGTAAATTCATTTCTGTGTTAGACAAAATATCATTTACTCTCCTTTTTATTTCATATATATATATATATATATATATGGAATTAAAGTTAACACGATTATTTAAATCAGTTAACGGGACTATGATACTCTGAGTCACTCAAACTGAAATTTGTCAACTTTAAAATAAATGACATTTATACCTAGAATGCAAACAAACGATGTTTACGGTATTACTTTAAACAATACATGATTAAATCTTCGCTGTTATTCACTTGGATTTTATTTCGTGAATCCATTTGAAGACAAATTTCATATCGAAGATATATCACAAGGACTACACCAACAACGAAATATGGTTAGGCGATATTTTTGTTTAACCTTAAGAAACTGACATTCATTTAGTGACGAACAAAGCTTGAAAATATACGGCAGATTACCTGTCTGTCAGGCAACTGAACATTTCTGTTATTTTTAGCTTTTCGATACAAGATAATAAGTATCTTTAGGAATGTACTGTACATTTTAAGAATGTTACGTATTCACTTTAAATGTTCACATTACATTTATGCATCTTAGTCAATTTCTGTGAACGATGATCTTTATTTAACAGAATGTGAGTTATTTTATTAATGAACTGTAATTCAGGCAGAATGATTTTGTGCACATTTGAATAAGAACGCAGCTAGCGCAAATCTACACTATCTGTTCATGTTAAAATAATATTTCTGGGAAATTCTGTCAATAGTCAATGCCATTATTCATCTTAGTTATTTTGGCCTCCTTTTTCGTATATATTTAGGCAACTTAAGGAAAGAGACAAACAGAATATTCTGAGAATTAGTTACGTGAAGGTTATAAATTTGTCAGGAAAAATGTTTTAAAAGAAAAACCAGAATGCAAAGTTTCTGGTCAGAAAGTTAAAATCAGTTATAATCAATAAGCTGAGAGAATGGAAGCGAGTAGTTGTGAAAAAAGGGGTTTCACCACTTGAAAAAGTCATAAAACACTATTTTATAAGCTTGAATTAGTAAAATATATAATTTCAAAATACTTCAGACAGGAAATATCATATAGTTTTTATTGAAAAGATAAATATAAGTGTAGTTTATTGTAGTTTTGCTGATTGAATAAAGCGTAGCTTCAAAATCAATATGACATGTATTAATGAAGGAAAAGTTAATATCATCAATTACTTTACTTATGTAACCTAGATATAATTCAAACACTTAGTTCTTATAAACGGAAGCTCTTGTCGCTGATGTCTTATATTTGTGAATAACATTTTTATACGTGTGTTGTATATACTGCTCGGACAAGAGCACCACTGTTGTGAAAGTTTATTTCATATTAGGAGTATAAACTATGCAGTTTTCAAATCTAAGTATTTAATCGTCTAACTCGCATATTTTGCCACCTAAATACTGACAGAATTTGAAGAGTACATCCAAGATATTTAATGATTTGGACTAACAACAGCTTTATTGGATGAATTCCTCAAGTGAAAGTAATTCGAATTGTGCTCTACACAATTTTATTTAATATTTAAGTCATAAAACATTTTGAATGAAACACAAATTGAAAATCGTTCGACTAGCTTTTTTATTTTTGATGATATTCGAACAAATAAATGTAACTGCAAGAAACATCAAAGATTAGTAATATAGATGATAAGATTTAACTTTAAATGTGACTTAGTGGTAACTTAAGGTACACTAATTCCATCAGCCGAAGACCACTTCATTCCGTAACACTAACCTGATTTTGTAATAAATTATTGAACTTTATTTCAGTGCCTGAGCCTCCTTCACAAATTAATGGTTTACGAATTAATCCAAGACAAATAAAAGTCACATGGAATACAATGCCTGTAGGTCCTCTAGCAAAACCACAAATACCAATAACTGGATTCCGTATATTCTATTCAACAAATGAAAATACCCAGGATTTGAACACATGGCAAGTTCTAGATGTAGGACCAGTAACGATGGCTACACTTGACCTGTTAGATCCACAGAAAGATTATGTCATAAGAATTAAGTCAAGAGGAGCTGACAGGAGATATGGACGACTGAGCGAAGCTATTCATGTTGGAACTTATAATCCAAATGAACTCACTGGAATAAATAAAGAAACTATAAATATGCCCGGATCAGGACCAGAAGATTTATCGTGTACATGGGTTCAAACACTTGAAACGGCGAAACCAGGAGAAGCAAGTCTAAAGATTGCATGGAAGCGTCCTCGACAGCTTGAAGGCCTTTATCAGTTTGAGGTACGTTAGATATGTATGTATAAATCCTTGCCTTCTCACTCATACTGATTATTTTCAGTGCTAACTTCATTAGTGCTGAAGATGTCACATAAATAGGTATGACGTTTGTAATTAAGGTACACATTCCTAAATCTGTATTCACAAGACATATTGCCTTTAGGTCCTCTATTTTAACATTGTTTTGTGATTGTTAAAATTTAATCTCTTCCTCTCAGTTATTCAATAAAGCCAATTAAGAATATATCAGTAGTGCTGATAATACTTTCGTGTAAATTATCGTAATTTGAAATATTATTTAATTGCAGATTCAGTTGCTTGGTTCAAAAACCTATACCGATGAACGTAATCATCCACACCGTATCCTATACGAACCACGATCAGTGGAAGTGACAGTTTCGATGTTGGAACAGTCTCCAACCACCTCTGTTAATACTAATGGTTATATGGCACCTGCCGCAGAAAACTCTCATTATGAATTAGTAATTGATGATCTAGAGGCAAACACTGTATACGACGTACAAATCCGACCTATTTATACAAAACATGCTCAAAGTACAGTTAATGAGATTTCAACCTTAACAGGACGCACAAGCTGTCGCACTCAAATGCTTCGTAAGTCTTCATAGGTTTTTATCTAATTAAATAAATCATCAAAGTAAGTGAGTAACTTTATGCACTGATATTTATCAGATATGCATAATGCATGTAGATAAAATTAAAAATGTAATCTGAATAAAGAATAAACTAGGCTTAGAAAATAATTAGAATTCGTTCTATGGTTTTTATCCCATCTAAGTAACAATAAATCTAGGAAAAACTCCTTTTGAGATTGATGAAGACAATTGTTACTATTACATAAGTTGAAAATTTATTCTGGAAATCTATTTACCCATGCTGAACAAATACTGAGGACAAGTTGTTTTCAGCT
Source organism: Trichobilharzia regenti (assembly GCA_944472135.2). Taxonomy (NCBI): domain Eukaryota; kingdom Metazoa; phylum Platyhelminthes; class Trematoda; order Strigeidida; family Schistosomatidae; genus Trichobilharzia; species Trichobilharzia regenti. The sequence continues at coordinate 85,664,740 of OX235270.1, read as the reverse complement.
GTCTAACTTCATTTGACCTTACAGAAAACACAGCAGAATATTTGAAAGCTGGCTTCTTTTCTCATGAGTCTGTACTTTCCATCTTCGTAAATTTCTGTACAATTAATACTCTGAAAGTGGTATAATATAGCCTAATGTCAATCGCGAGTTGTAAGCGAAAGGAAAACTATCAAACCAGTATGCTCCATGAAAATTTGTTTCCCTCTTCATTGGTCTAAGTTAGCAACAAAATTTACCAACCGATCTGTTAAGTACGTCTATTTTTTTCTATTACATTATAGCCCCCATTACGGTTCCACGACCTATACCAGTCCAAGTGAAACCCGATACAGGACAGGTAGTTATCAGAACATTTCGTGTTTCTGAGAGTCTTGGTCGTATAAGAAGGTACTATTTAGTCCTATACAAAGTTGCACCGACGGAGTCACCGAAAATAACTCCAAAATCAAAAGAATTTAACTGGCCACAAAAGGTAAATAACGTGCTAAACTTTTCGCTCATTATTTTTTAATATATTAAAGAACGATACATGATATGACCCTGTGCAATTTAGTAGCTCAGGTCTAACCTTAGATGATAATGTCATGTTTGTGCTTTTCACGATGAAATATAATCTGTTTATGCTAATTGTTTGTAAATTTAGTAAAATTTAGGACCCTTACCTTATATTGCCTTTCGGACTCCCTTTTTGTGTCAAGATTTTTGGCTTTATTTACTATCCTGTTACTCAGTGGATTTGTTAACTAATAACAGTATTATACCATATGACTCGTTTATCCATATATCACCATCATAAGCGCCTGAATCCCTATCATTATGAAGAGGTCAAGTACTTTCAACATAATGTTAAGTATTTCAGTTTTTTAGTGCCCTTCAGCATAAACACTTCAAAGTTATCTGAACTACTTGAAATGTTCCATTATGGATAAAATTGATTTTGATAAAATCTCAAATTATTATACAGTAATATTTACTGATGACCACGTTTCGAGTACAATTTATTTCTCATAATCATATCAAGTAACTTGATTATGAGCAATAAATTGTACTCAAAACGTCATCAGTAAATATTACTGCATAACAATGTGAGATTTCATCAAAATAAATTTTTTCCACGATGGAATTATACTCTACCACAGCGCCCAAGTTTATATTCTTATACTTGAAGTGTTATTATATTACCCTTTGAACAAGTGAATAAATCTTTTTTATACATAAAACTACTATACTGGTACAAGTAAAATCTCTAGTCATTTAGTGGAAATGAAAATCCCAAGCTTTGCAGTAGCAAAATTCAAATCTTAATCTATTTTTATCATTAAAAAATCAATATAAAGAAAGTAGAAGAACAGTGTTTTTTTCTTTATTAAGTGGAAACCAATTACGTCAGTATCGTTTCGGTGTTTATTTTACCGTTACAACAATGCACTTTATAAAATAAAGAGCACCTATACAGTTATCACAGATCTGTATTTACAGTTAAAATATCTGCCTAAAAATAAACAATTCGAAGCAGGTATATGGAAAAATAAAGAAATAAACAAGCCTAAATTTTTGTTTTAGTGATACAATAACAGCTAAATATGACTGCAGTTGACAATAAAACAAAACTTGAGTAAAGATCTAGACTAATACTAGCAGAAAAGCACTATTAGACTTTGATTCCCTCCAGTTCACTGAAAATTTCTTTCGGATAAATGCCTAATAATAAATAATAATTCTTCCTTCACATTCCCATTGGAACATAGGGCTTCAAGCTAGTGGCTTGAAGTTTCTGTAGCAGTGTTTCTTTTTACAGGATGGGGTTGCTAGCCTCATGCCCAACCTTTCCTCTTTACCAGCATTATTTCTGGCTTAACGAGGTAGAGGAGTGAGTCGGCCGGAGATCGGACCGTGGACCATGTGCATGGTCGGTGAGCGTCCTAACCGCTGTGCCACCGACTTACTTATGAGAGTGCAAATATCGTAGATATCACTTTTCCGGATTTCGTAACAGAAATGAAGAGTCGAAATTGGCTATGTTATCAGTTTGGTAGTTAATCTTATAAACCATTCTATTTTTAAAAATTATGATTGCCGTTGCGAGAAATAATCAGAAAACTATCAGTGTTGAAATTTTTGGTATTGGATACGTCATCTGATAGCAAGATTGGGAGATCATTTCACTTTGTCTTTATAATTGTTCATAGAAACTGTTGTGTACCATACTTTATTAGCATCATACTACATATCTGCATTCCAATTTTGGGAGTGTTCTCCGAACTTGAGACATCGCGCTTTTTGTGTCCGCGTCTTTCACTAGCAATTATAGCTGGTTGATTTCACATTAATGCTATTAGAGGTTACTATTGCCACCATAATCTCTTTGTTGGGAAATTGAACAGTAAAATAACTATAAAATATCAAATGCACAAGAAAATGGAGAGTATTTGCAGGGACAAGACGTTAACGAAAGTAAATTATTTCGCAGAAACTAATCAGAAGAAGAGAATATAAGTCAGTTAGTTACCCCATCATTGTCACTGAAGCAGACTGAGGTTATTCTTCAAGTTGTTAGAACTTCCAGTTAAATAAGACTAAAAGTTTAGAAAAGTTCAAGTAGACACCTGCTATTTATTCTAAATGAACTAGAAATGCGCCAAACGCCTACATTCTAAGATTATTTAATGAAAGACAAGATTTAAAGAACTTAACATTAACTACTAGACAAGAAATTTAGTAACCTAAAACACAACACATTTCTGTTTTCTACTTTCACTGTGTCTTTTAACTTTCTATCTATCAATATATTCGTTTATTTCAAAAATTAAACGAGAATTCAGAAGTTTTTATTACATTTTTATGACATTCGCTAAATCTTTTTCGTAAACTGCTTTATCAAAACACAACAGATGGAAAAACGATATAAGCTCAAATATTTTGCATTTAGATATTTATCTGAATTTCCTATGGGGAAATTTCAAAAAAGAAGGAACAATGATGTCTACGACATTTAGGTGCACACAGGACTTTCTTGCACTTAAAATAAAATCACATCGATGCTTTCTTTTATTCAGTTTAAACTGAAGTGAGTTATTATCTGATTTGTTTCTTTCTTCTGTGAAGAATGTTATATAATTAGCTAGGTGGCGAATAAAATACTAGCAAAAACTGCACCCAGTCACGCTCACACTGTTGTATTCTGCTTACATTTTTATTCGTGTTCTTTTTCAACACTGTAACTTATTAGCTTCATGAAGCATCAAACTCTTGGGATCCAAACCTTTTTATTGCGGCTGAATATAGTCAAGAAGCGTTTATTGAACCACATTTGGAAATAGTGTTGAATTTGCCAACACCAACGGTGAAACGCTTTAAACGCATGACAGGAAATAAAGTGAATTCTTCTACCAGTCGAACTCACCAAATGCAGTATGACAAAGCAACTTCTAGTTCACTACCTGAAGTTCTAGTCCATGGAAGACAACTGATTAAAAATCAAAAGTATATGGTAAGTTCAGTTGTCTTTATCTGTTGCTGTAACTGTTTTCATTCTTATCATAAATTATTAGTCAACACCTGTATCAGTTTCAGCGTGGTAAGACGATATATTCCAAACATTTACCTTTATACTAAGCGGTTAAAGATGGATACCAAAGATGTATATATGTATCACAGTTGTAACCTCGCCTGCTGAACTTCAGTAATTTGGTTGTCACAGTCACAAATGTATGGTAGTCTTCCGTATTTCTTCAGATACCATCTACACAGCTTCCTACAATATGAAATTTAATAATACAATACAATAATGCAGTAATAATAGCTTTATTCTTAAAAATGCGTTTATACACAATACAGCATACTCAGCTAGTCTCACTGCTAAGTTTGTGCACCTTAATGAGAATCATCAAATAATGTAATAACTCAAGTTATATCATATGGAGCAATATTCTTCCATCTAAAGTATGCTCCAATCCTACTCCACAATGTTCTTCTGCTGTCTCCTTCCAAAAATTGCTAGCTGTAAGTAGAAATTCACTTTCGATTGTGCGCAAGTATAGATGGTAAGACATAGTGGTAATTAGTAGGTTAAAACAGTTTGAAACGGAGTGAAAACGAAGTATTTTCATGAGTAGAAACTTTACGCAGATCAGAGAATTAAGTAGACGACGGTTTGTCTCACTTAGTGGTCAACAGGTAAAGATTAAAACCTTTGGTTACAGTTGAAGCCTAAATTTTACTGGGGGTAAAACAAAAATTGGATTGCAACAAATCTGTAGTTTGTCTGAATATTTTGTTAGAGGCTACTCTGATATCGCGAAAGTGTTTCTGCCTATTAAAACATTGAAACAAGCCAGCAGAAAGAAATATTTTGTTTTTATGAATAATTGGGCACTTTTCAAACTCCATTGTTCAAATTTGTCATTTACAAGGTAAAAAGACTGAAGTGATGAACAGTAGTCATGACTTTTCAGCTATTCCCAAGAATTGAAAATTTGAAGAAAATATAGTACAAAGTAATCAAAGTGGTAATCGTATGTGTATTTAAAATAGGAGTTGATTTGTCATATTCTCTTGCGAACTAAGCATTTCCAGGTAAGAATTCAGCTCGCTTTCTTTTGAAAATCCAAAATATTCCAACCACATTATTTGACCTACTTGTACCATAAAGAAAGTGAGCTGAACAGCACGGTAACTCATACTTTTGCTATAAGTAATTAAAGATCACTTACTTCAACCAGTACTATTTGCCAGCCACACGACCTGAACAATGAGCAGCCAACTCACTTGTTTGGAGTCGAATACACCACAGGTGTAAGTCGACTGACTTATCTCAGAGCAAACAACCTGAAATCTTTTCTGGCGATTAAGATTGCCTGCTAACACATTAAACCAAATGTTCGATAAGGCTAGTAACTAACAGACTTTTCGGTAAGGCTGGTAAATAATAAAGTTTTCGATAACTAACAGAAGGTAAAGCCTTCTTTTTGGGGTTCTTGTTTGCTGTATGAAGTACATTGGAATGCTGAAGAAACAATCGAAGAATAAACATGTTAAGATTGAACTGAGGAAAAGATCCATTTGTAAATGGCTGATTATGCACTAAATTAATCACTGCAGAAACTGGTCTACCACAGGTAAATTTTCTTTCTTCTCATTGGTGTTTTATGCACTAATACTTTAAAATAGTGCAAGTATGAAAACTGGCCACATTAATACTATTTTGTGCAATATACAAGACTTTGATACTGTCAGTAAACCACCTTCTGTCCATCTTACCCAAGTGGGTTAAAATCTGCAATATGTGTACTTGAAACTGCTTAAAAATGATGGAAGATTTTCGAAAACGAACTTTTTTCCTATTACTATCGGAAAATTAGAATCCACTATTGTAACAGGTGGCATTTGTTTCTAATTAAATGAAACTATCTTCTAAATAGCCAGCAATTCTTTATAAATTTTCTTTTCCTAATTCTACAAACTTGAATTTGTAATGAGTTCAGCCTATTCAAAGATACTGGAACAAACTGTACTCAAATTAGTTGATTAATTTATCCTTTTCAGAAGTCAACCCGCATAAAGGTATTCGTCTATGGAAATAATTAAATGCATAGTATCTCTTTAAAGGTTATGAAAAGTAATACTCTTTCTGAACGATAGTAGTTTAATACAATTGATTTAAATGTGGACCGATGATTAAATACCCAATTACAATGCTAAGACTCTTAACGCTAATTAGTTGACATCTTCATTTCGTTAGTATATACATATTTGTATCAGCCTTGATCTTATTTTTAAAACATTTTCAAGATGTTAATTAAGAAAACAAAAACGGAAACATATTTGGTTATTTTCACCGTTACCCGTATATTCTTTATTACTGGTTAAATAGCAACGATAAATGTACTGAATTACAACAGAATTTAGACAGAAGGCAAAATAACCAACTAAAATTAATTTTGACCACAGAAACATTTATAATTGAACCGAATTCAGGAAATCCTGAATAAAACAAACAAATATATGGAAAAATAAACCGCTTATGTCTGGTGATTGTCTATGAGAAAGCTAAGTGGATGACTGTCGGGTATACATTGTCCAAAAAAACGTACTAGGCTTTTTCGACACTGTATTGATTGGTGATCATGCATAGGAAATTCACTTTAAACAGCGACATGAATAAAAAAAATATGGAATGGTCCTAGAATCAGCAGAGATAAATCACAGTAGATCACGAAAGACATGTTTGCAGTCGTGAATTTAGAATACAGTAAGAAAGATGCATATTATATCTTGAGCTTTATTTGTCATTAGCTTTCTCATCTATTATATTTTAGTAGCCACATGCGCTATGATCGGTAATACACTTGATAGTCTGCGCTAACGAACTTCCTACCCAGTCAATTTGTGAGCCTACTATTCTAGTCAATATTAGCAACGGCAATAACAACAATGTTGCGACACGATATGATACCACCGAACTAGAGATACACGAAGACAGGACAGGTTGTTGACATGTAGAGCTTTTAATGTCCCGAATCAACAGTTAAAACGTTTGAAAGCGATTGCGTATAATTTAAAACAGTCAACAACCAATAGGGTCCCAGTGTCACAAGTGAAGCTAGGGAATACAAATAGCTCTCTACTGAAAAGATAAATGTAGTATTTTAGAAAAGTTAGGACTATATAACAGCATTTATGAATTCTTTCGTAAGTTCAAAATACTAGACAATGTGTACATATCCTCTTATTTCTTATTACTTTGAATAATTTTATTACATTGCCTTGGTTCTATACCAGTGTACTGCATAAACTAGTATTTCTCAGGCGATTTTTGTTCCCTCAATCCTATTAATTCATGCGGAGATATATGCATATGATATATATATGATATATAAATACCATAAGTATGTTATTCTCAATCAGTCTGGTTAAAGTGCACTTCCAAACTCTTCTCGACTTCAGTATTACTAATAGTATAGAATGTTTGGTTCTATTGACATAAAACAATAAAGTGTTGTGCATAGGTTTGTTCTGAAGCACACTGTAACAATGCCTGTATTCGATCACCAGATTGATTACTTCAACTAAATGTCATTGCAAAAGCTACGATTATTGAAATATGTTAGTCCGAGATATAAATAATGTGGATATATAACTTGAAAAAATTAAAAGATGAGACAATCTGACAAAATATTCTTTATTTTCTATAGCTTTGATACTGACAGAAGTGATTTTACCAACTGCCACCCCTCTGTTTATCAAATAAAGCCGAGTTTTATTCTATGAAATATAGCTTATTACATTCAGCAAGATAAAGCAAGTCATCCAAAAAGTGCTTTTCTAAAGGATAGTAGTTCAATATATGAGACTTAAAGTTGAACTGATGATTAAATACCCGATTACAGTACTAAGAGTCTTAACGCTAATTAGTTGAAATCTTCATTCCATTAGTATTTTGATGAAAATGAGCACATTTTCAAAAATTGACATGAATCCTTTGCAAATTATTCAGTATGAGGAAAATATCCACTAACGCTGATTTTTTCTAAAAAAGAAAGTTTGACATATGTACCTTAAATTTCACCATTTCCGCGATTCAAGTAATCACCGCAGTCCGCATAAGCACCACCACTAGATTCTATAAATGATTTCTAGCTACCTGTATTACTCAGTTACATAAACGGTACATTTGTAGTAGTAGTCATCGAATCTTTCACATATGCTTTACTTACAGTCTAAGAATTCCAGATAGCTAATGTGCAGGTGGTGAATAAAGCAGTGCTTAAAGGGAACTCAGCGAACCCGCCATAACAATATTCTTCTCTATTCCAATCAAATAGTGATGAGTGCCTAAGAAGTTTGAGTGAAATGAAAGTGATAATTTTAACCTATATCACAACAATAATAATGTTAGCTTCATTCTGAAAAATACATTTATACACAAAACAGAATCTTCAGAGCATTTCTTTGCAAGGTATTTAGTTCCTTGAGGAGAATCTTCAGGTAATATAATAATCTATAATATATCAAATAAAGTAGTGTTGTTCCATCCTAATCATTCTGTAGCACTCCGCTACGATCTTGCTTCATTTCCTTCAGAAGAATCCCAAATGATTGGTAGAAGCCCATTTGAAAATGTTCTTGTGTAGAGATTGTGATTCATAGACGTAATTGAATGACTGAACCAATGTGAAATGAAATAAATACGATGCATTTGGATGAATAGGAAATTCAGGTAACCCAGCTAATTAAACAACCCTCTGGTGCAACCTTGACAATGTGTACCTGAATCTGAATAATAGTGTTAGGTTATTTATAAATAATAACCACCACTATTAATATACTGCTGTGCAGAAGAAACTGAGCTTTCATGGCTTTCACGTTACACAGACACCTTAATCACATGGTGAAGTATTTCTCTTTCCTACTCTGATTATTGACTACAATTGTAGACTGGAAAATATATTATCTTGTTTGACTAATAAAGGGCGTGAACCTTCGCTTTTATTCATTTTTATAAAATCCAACTTGTAGATAATTGTTTGTATATTCACGCACCTAAAGCATTTGTAATTCTGTTCAAGAATCAATTGAACCTCTTTTCATAGGACATTTTTACTCTTACTTTCCTAAAACATTCTAAAAGTTTCATATTTAATCATATTGTGTTTACTTTATGGCAAATAAATTGTATATGGTGGTTGTTTAGATAACATCTGTTGCAGTCAAATTATTTTGATGGCAGAAGTAACGAAAAAAGTTGAATAATATAAACTATGGCGCGATATATATATATATATATATATATATATATATATATATATGTATATATATCGATTTCTTCATTTTCATAATATTGACGATAATCTATTGATAGAAATAGTTACAAGATGAAAAACAGTCGGCAGATAACAATTATAAAAAATGAATTCGTCTTGATTTGGTCACTTAAATATTTATTATCCCCTATATTCTATGCTGAACTTTTTTACGAGGCATTATCTTCAAATGGAGTAATGCTGTCTGTTGAATTTGTTACTACGCAATCTTTCGTTGTCATATGCTTTCTTATGATGATTGTGTTTTTGAATTCTTGCCTTAAATATAGACGAAATGAACCAATTGCTTTAAACTGATATTTGCATAAAATACAATTTCATGTGTAACTTTAGGTGTCAGGTTGGCTTTTTACGATCCTACTTTTCGGTAAAGACCTCTCGACGGAATGGTAATCCTCACTTTCAGTACAACTACACTCAGTTGGATTAGTTAGGTCATGATAACCTATGAAATCTAGAGAGTGTGTCTTCTCTTATAAAAAGACAGTTTAGATAAATCTAAATAAACTTAATGTTATTTAATGGAATTCAGGATGCGCGTTTCGTCCTGTTTGACACCCCTCATCTGGATGTGACTGTAATTGCCAGAATATGATGTTAATTCCATTGAAACTAGAAACTACCATCTATCGGGCATCCAGAACAAAAGTCCCAATAAGACGGAATACACATCCTGGATCTCAGTGCCAGTCACCATTCACCAAACGTCATATTAATCCGAACAAATCATCGAAGCGTCTGTACTAGGGACTGACATGTCAGCAGAAACCGAATATTCCGATCCAATATAATCAACCAACAGAAAATACAAAATTCACTTAACTTATATAAACTAAATGTCACTTAGTAAATATTACACAGATAAAACTGAAGATCATGTCATTATAGTGCATTTATTCGTATGGAGTATTTCAAGGCGAATTGCACTTCAAATGTTTTGAGTATGGTTAAACTATAACCATGAATAATTTACTTTTCATATCAGCTTTCATTTTGGAATTAAGAAAGTAAATGTTTATAAGAAAAGTAAGCCATTAGGATAAATAAACGTAAACTTGCAAACAAAAACCTAGACATAAACAATCCACTGGTATGGTAGAAAATAGGGGTTGCGTTTTTGATGTTCTATCAACAACCTTTTTTCATGTACTTTAATGTTTAAACCTTTGATATTTTGCTAATAAGCTTGACTTCTAGCCGAAGAAAAGTAAAACGTGTGACATTATAAAATGTTTTCTTTATATCACAAAAATTATGTATATCACCTTTTCACCCTAATAAAAGTACAGTTTATAATTTTAACTAATTCAATTTTTACATCACGTTTCTACGTTTTAGGCATTTGTCCTAGCATGTATTTATCCAAATATGTTGCCTCTAGGAGGAAACACAAATCATATATTACTGGATTCAAATTCGTTAGATTATAACAGAGGACAGACTTTAGAAGATGAAGAGAACCTTACCACAGATCTTTGTACGCCAAGTTTATGGTCAGTAGACTTTCAACCTGATCAGGCAATATCTTATACAGATAAACAAATTGGTGACATGTATGCTAGTGAACCAAAGGAAAATGATGTCCGCCAGAACAGTGCTATGCAAATATCGAATTCAAATACCCAAAGTGAATTTTTCGCTAAATTAGCTGGTAGTACAGACTTTTTCACCATTACACTGATTGTTGTCATTGCAAGCCTTAGCATACTAGCTACAGTTTGCACTGCTGTAGGATGCTTTTTGAGGTTAGTTGCTGACAGTTAAACTTGTCTTTTCATCCGTTGATTTTTAATGTCATAAATTTACACAATTTTTCTATTAATTCGATATTCTATTGTCAATATGTAAATTATATACGTTCTTCAAAATGATAACTTAGTGGTAGCTTATATGTACATGTTGCCAATCACGAGATAAAACAAAGAATATGAGTTGGTAAAGAACAAATTCTTATCACTTTTTCTTTTGCATCTTTTATCCAAATGGTTCACATACTTTTGTGCCTACAGTAGATATAATAACTTACATGTTATGGAGATAATTTCACCTAAAAGATTTGTCAGTTTAGTCTACACAAGAGTGAGGTTTGAAACCTAATATATGTATAGATGTGAAATTCGCGAAATGTGGTCAAAAATAATTCCATACTAGATAAGTTTATTGTTTATGATCCTTTTTTTTCCTTCACGTTCCCCAGTGGAACATAGGGCTTCAAGCTAGTGGCTTGAAGTTTCTGTAGCAGTGTTTATTTTACAGGATGGGGTTGCTAGCCTCATGCCCAACCTTTCCTCTTTACCAGCATTATTTCTGGCTCAGCGAGGTAAAGGAGTGACTCGGCAGGGGATTGAACCCCAGACCATCTGCATGGTCGGTGAGCGTCCTAACCGCTATGCCACCTTAGTGAAACATTATTGATGACTGAATTCAATCTTATACCTGATGACAGGTAGTTTCGTTTCGATCCTGAGGATTTCTTCTCTTGAACAGAGTCCACCGAGTTGTTCTTCTGGTGGTTTCAACTTTCTCGCTGTAGCCTGAAAGCGTGTATGAAGATATTTAGAAAAGTATTGTATTTTTCAGACATGGAATGTTAAAAATGCAGTGGTCTGTAGATCATGCTTGTGTCTGTGATAGTCATGTTAGTGTATCGATTCGCCTTTGAACAGGAAGACCATAGTTATAATTGATGTAATTTTAGAATCCGGACACTGTGGTAGAACATAATGCCAAATTAGATAAGTTTATTTTATAGAACACACTGTGATGCAGTATTCATAACTGGATTTCAATGCTGTGTCATTGTGTTATGTAAAATGAATTTATCTAGTGTGGAAGAATTATGATGTTAACAAAAATTATACATTTATTCTTCTTTATGAATAATAATAATAAAATAATACATCTATCATTTATGGATGGAACTATTCACTTACGGTATTAAGTTTCATGAACCGTGTTTTTGCGAACAGAGGTAGGATTTAATCTTTTCTCTAATCACTAGATAAGCTGTGGTATATGGAAATACTAAGTAGTAATCGCACTGTATGCCATGCAGAATGATATGAACAAGAATCCCACACACAAACTTAGACATTCAATTATGATACAAGCAAAACGTGAATTCAATGCTTTGTCTTCGTTACAGTAACTTTACCAAATTACTGCTAAGAAATCCCCTGTTAACCACGTTAACTTCTACAGTAGTTTTATTTCTTCGATGTCACATAGCTAGTAATTTTAGAAAGGTATAATTTATCTTAAAGATTGGCTACACAATTTACGTATACATTAGAAATACGACAGCTGTAAACAGTGCCTTTTAATTGGCATATAGATTACAGCTGGTAAAATGGTGCAAGCCGGCTTCAGTTTTAAGTTCTTAAAAGGATGAAAAACAGTTTGAATTCTACATATAATTTGTAAAGAATTATTCTGATTTAGGTTTAACCATTGCTTATGTTAAACCAAAAAGTATTTCCACACTCGCATTGAATCAAAGACCTTAAATAGTTACTCAGATATCAACTCTAAGCAAGTGGATTTTATTATTACTTAGCCTTACAAAAGTGATGAAGAAATTTGGTGTAGACTCAAATTTTTACATTTCTGTCGAACTAATTCATATGTTGAAGTAAAACTATGGTTACACTGCATTTTAATCCATAGATTTCAGCCATTTCTTAAGACATTCAACGTGAATGACCTCTACTCAATTCAAAACAGTTATTATTTAAGCTATTTGAACATGGATTTCCGAAAAACAAAATGATGGTGTAGGTGACAGCCTTATTTCTTGTATTGGAAACTAGTTACGAAATTCTTCTATAACTGTGGTAGATGTTTTACAGTCTCCGAATAAAAAAATTTATCAAACATATCCTTGTTTTGTAGAAAACGTCGAACAAAACCTATGGATAATGACATGTCAATAACACTAACTCCATCAGATGGCATGTTAAAAACACCTCTGATGCCTCAATCAGTTCAGAATTTTTCAGGAGCCAACGGTGCTGTTGAACACGATCAAATGGATCCTGAAACACCAGGTAAGTTATATTTCTCGTTGTATATTATTGGTATATTAAATATACCCATAGTAAAATTTAGAACGACACATTCAAGCGAACAATATTGTTTTCAGTTAGATCTCATCAGGATTAACTTTAATATATATAATTTTACAAATAAAATACAAAATATAAACCAATCATGGTGTTTTGTCTATGGGATAATAAGATGATGAATATAAATTGTGCAATTATTCATATTAGTAGTAATGATAATAGTAATAATAATCATAATAATGATGGTTTTATCAATAATAAGGATGAAAAAGTGAGGCAATCTGTGATAAAAACGAATGATGAAAAAACAGCATAATTAAACAAACAAATGTTCAAGTGAAAGTAATCGATAAAGGCTAGTAAAAACAAATGAACCGATTACGTAATGCTACATTGTAAGGGAAGTAAATGAGACACGTTTTTAATGAAGATGTGATAAGATTAAGGTATGATAAGAAAGGGGTTAAAAATATAAACAAGGGTGGTGTAGAAGTCTCTAGTTGGTTATATCTTAATAGGCCAAGGGAGGGATAATGGCTGTATGAACTTCTTTTGGATGCTTAGTTTTGGTTTAATAGTTCGAATGCTTATCGACTCAGCTGTGTACAGCAGACGAATACGAAGTCTTTTGGAAAGATTCGGTAGGATACGATGAATTACTTTGAAAGCTCTCGTTTTCTCCACTACATGACCACTATCAACTAAACGTGATAAAACGGAGTCAAGGACAGTCTTCGTCTGTCCTTCGACATGTTGAGTAGACTGTTTAGGAGTGCACCCAACATAACTGTCACCACAGTAACAGTAGAATTGATAAATACACACAGATGTGTAAAAATTGTCTAGCTTACCCTTCTTTTGAGTCCTAGTCATTTGTCGGCTAGGGAATAACAAACATTTGGAAATTCTCTGAAATAAAATCTCACTTGATAAGTCACTATTAAATTGTATCTTAATAAATAGAGGTTTCTTACGTGCAGTTATAGTCTCAGGTTTTCACTCTGATGTTTTCATGTTTTCTTAAGAAACTACTTAGGTGGCCCATCTCCATCAAGGAATCATGAATATATATTCAAATTCCTTTTGTAAGAGGTCATCCGTACATATCTTTCTTACTCTGCTCGTAAAACATTTAACATCTTTTTTATATTTAATGGGCACGTAACTAAGGAAGTGTGTGTATTGACCTGTGAATGTGCTTTTTCTGTACACGCTTCTCCCAAGTGACCCATCTTCTCGCCTACTTAGCAAGATATCCAGGAAATGCAGTTTATTCTCCTACTCCTCTTCACAAGTAAAGGTAAGCAAAGGGTGGATGTTGTTGAATTTCAGCGACAATTAGTCTGTGTTAACATTCTGATCAGCCAAGATAAATATATCATCGACATGTCGGTAATACATATCAAACTCCTTGATGGTGTCCTTCAGTTTCCCGTTTTCAAGTTTTGCGAGAAAGAAGTCAGCTAATATTGGGCCTAATGGTGAACCTATAGCTATTCCATCTACTTGTCGGTAGTAAGAATTACTGAAGACAAAGTGAACATTCATTGTGCATTTGAGAAGTAATTCTTTGAGGCTACACAAGGGGATTCCTAATTCTAATTGCCTTTCAGTGATTTCTTGAGAAATATAATCTACTGTTTCCATAAGCGGTACGTTAGTGAATAGCGATGATACATCCGTGGATAACATGCGTTTATACCTCACATTAGCCTCGGATATTTTAGAAATAAAGTCGAACACATCACTAATTCTATGTTGCACAATTTCTCTGTGTATTACTGGTATTATAGTTATGAATATCTATAGAAGCTGTGAAACTGGAATATACTACCGTTAAATTATACTTGAACTTGGTATGTGTATTATCACTGATGCACTCTTCAGAGGCAAAAGAGCTTGCAGTTTTAAACTAGAATATATCTCTTACATGTAACGTTCCTATTATATGTTGGATCTAGTGGAATTTTTGTGGCTTTATTCATTATGTCAGACATGTGATATGAAGATATACAGCCTACTAAATCTGCCTTGGCATCATTCATATACACAAATCTTAATCCTGAATAGTTACTATTTAATGCCTTACACAGTCAAATCGAACAGGGAATATGGATGACCCCTAGTAGTCAAACGTTTTAATTATTTTTATTTATCCCATATGTTCATTTATTAATTGCAAATCTCCCACTGTTGTGGTTTTTTGAATTACAGATGTTGTTCCACCGGTCAGTTATAAGATAAGTAAGTTTGTGACAAATTTTTCTGTAACTTCTAAAAGGAGTTGATTCTTTTGCAAATAATGTAGAAATGATATTTAAGTATTTTAAAGTAGTGAGGCAGTTTCATCAATGACTTTCATGTACAAATGACATAATTTGAAAAGTAACTTGAGACAGTGCCTACAGTGAACCATGTAATTGCCTTGGGTGGGATGAATCAGGTATCAGTAAATAGTCACAAATAATAGTTCTATAGCCTCTCCATAGTTGTACAGCTTCAGTTTTAGCAAAATATAGTTCTTGATTAAATGATTTCGAGTTCTTAAACAAACAGTGTAAGCATATTTAGTTATGAAAAACGTTCGTTGTCCTCCTATCCACTAAACATTGAACTAGAAACAAGCGAAAAATGAAACATAAAACCAACTTTGTATAATTTAAGCAAATCACCCTGGATAAGGATTTGTTTACATAACACAATCTCTTCCACAATAGAAATTTATTTCGTCAAATACTTAAACTTATTAATGAGTCTTTTCATGTTGCATATTCATTTAGTTTCCTATACTGTCCCACCTTTCTGACTTACTGTTTAATTATTATACTTATCACATTGATTTTTCTCACTCTTCCTACCCTTCATTCCCGGGTGCATATTATATTCTGTTAACAAAAAAGATGTGACTGAAAATGAGGTTTAAGAACATACACTTCATACTTTCAAAAAACCTTGTACTGAGCCCCGTAGCTAGAATAATTATTTCGGATGAACTGAATCACTGCAAGCAAATAAAATTAAACCAGAACGCATCAGACAATGACAGAATTTAGGAAAGTAGTAAATTCAACAACAGTAAAGTAAGAAAAATATATTAAGATACAGTAAAATAAAATGGCTGAATTTAACTTGTTTGTGGGTACAAATGAACTCATTAACTGGTTTGTGACGAAAACTAAACAATGTAACAGTTGCAGTCTTTTTAAGGTCTTAGCTTTTATAGACGATAACTTATTTGTCACAGAAACTGTATGAACTATTTTTTTAAATAAATCTTGAAAAGATAATAAATTGTACGTCACTTTCACCCTCTCGTGCTAATTAATTTATTTGAAAAATTAAACGAGAATACTGACTACAAAGTTATGACTGCATCACATCTAAGGCTTACCTAATCAGTTGACACTAATAAATATTAGACCTATCTGTGGAGCAGCTATTCGTTGTAGAACACTATTTTAAAGTTTTGCGTAAATGTAAGACTTGTATATTAGTCTGAAATTTGAAAAGGCATTATAAATTTCTTGAACCTAGTTTATAAATGACTCTTAGTTGTCGGAATTAAGTTGTCCCTTGAAAAATTAAGTTTTCCTTTAATATTTATAGAAGGATTTGCATCACTAATATCCAACTCCATGGCATTTTTGTCCTATATTCTAAGCGAATATTATAAGAATAGCACATTCTAAATGTATATATTAGTAGAAATAACTTACTGAGTATCAAGGGATTTCAATGGAATTCTGAGCCCATTTCCTCCCCAGAAATCACATCTTTTGTTTACTCGTAAAATATTATTCTTATAACAGTACTATCAGCTTACCAGCTCTTAAATGTATCATAGAACCCAAAATTTAACATTTTCACTGGTCTGTAAAGAGCAGAACAAAGATCAGATGTTTGTAAGATTCCATTGTTGTTATTTCGACAAGTATCATTTGAAATAACAACTTGACTTATAAATTGTTATAAATTTGTAGTGTGCTGTCATGATAGAAAAAGCACACTATAAGATTATAGGACTTTACGCAACACTTAGTGATTACTTGTAAGGTATTCTTTCTCAGATCTTTATTAATGCCCAAAAAGGTGAGCATACTACTTTATCTGCTATCAGTGAATATCACTGAGAAACAAAAAATCATATAGATGAATGGATAGAAAATCTCACATTAAAGTGCTTCGAAATTTAAGTATAGCAATATATATACTTATATATGCATTAGAATGCAAAATGAATTCACCTCCTTCAAATGTATACATTAATATTAGTTCTAATACAAAATGAAGAGTGAAAGACAGTAATTATAAAAACGTTGGTACTTTTTTACGCATGTGTTTTTTTAAAATAAATTTGCACCCAGGGGATCTCATGTTCATTTATGATATTTTTTTATCTATGAGCTTTGTAAAGTTTAAAATCATTTTTCATCAAAAAAAAAGTTCTGTTATTACAGCTCATCCAAACATTTGTTCTTCTAAATATAAATATAGCCAGAACGGTTATTAAAAAATGGAAATAGGTATAGAAAGATAAACTGTGTGTATGTGTTCGTGTGTAAGGACTTTAAGGCACATGAATGAGGTTCCCTGTTGTTTATTTCACCTTAGATTAACTTTTAAATAATGTTATATAACTGTAGCATCATTAAGTTTTCAAAAATTATTTCATAAAAATTACGTAAAAATAAACTTGTAAATTTAAAGTATGAAAGAATTAATTTTATTGTAAACAATGAAAATCTCAGCGAAATAAAACAGAAATGTATGAAGGACAGATAAGGTGCACTTTATCTGTTTCCTGAAATGAAAGTTAAATTTTAAATGATTACTTAGCTTAAAGTGTGTAAAAGGAAAAATTCAACCATGTGTGTACTTGAGACTGAATGATCATGTGTTAACTGGAAGTATGTGATTCTGTTTTGTTCTTCGTGACCTTCATTAACTTTATTAGTATTGTCAGTCTGAGACAGTGTTTAATCAAAATTTTATCTCTTCCCTATATGATTTACATTCTGTGCCTTTTACTAATTTAACCAGAGAATTCGAAGAGGTTTCATGCTTTTCTCCGTAAATTTCACTTAAATCTCAAGATATGTTTGTGACTATCCACCATTATCCTAATATTTTTGATGTTCATATAGTAAACAAGAAAGTTGTGGTCTGCAAATTGAATAAGTGATTGGAGGCAGTTTGGGTACTTTTTAAATTAGCTTGAACAGAATCGAATTTCCCACCTATGACTCAGAAATAAACACCTATATAAGAGAAAATGTAGATTAGATAGAATTATTCTTTTATTACAAAACCACTCATAGAAAGTTAGTTGGGTCTTTGGTCTAGAAGAATTGTCGAGTAAGTGATGTGAAGTACGTATAAAAAAAAACTAAAGAAGATGAGAGGAGAGCGATATACAAATATGGTAGTTCCAAAAATATATCAGGGTGTGGACCATGACTAAAAGTTTCGCATTCAGCAAATAAAATGAAGAATTTATTAGCTGATTTACATTTTCTGTAGAAAGGAGAGTAAAGAATGTGAGGAAAATGTACCAGTGTTGTTCAAAAGTACCTCTCATAGTTAACTGTACAATAAGAGAAAAGTAACGGTATTCGCAAAATTATGAGGGATGCACGTGTAGCATTTATAAAGCCAAAGACTTTGTAAATCCTGAATTATTCTACAATATACTCTGTAGGTGGTATGGCTTAGTGAATAAATCCGCTTCATGACAACTTCTCGCTAGGTGTATATTTGTTCTGGAATTTAGCTCATCTTGTTTTCACCTCATAAAGCGCAGACTTTCTTTATAACAGTCTGATTTATTACAAACACCAAATATTTATAGTGTTATTTTCTAACTTACTATTTATATTTTCTTTTCTTGAAATAAACTTCTCAAGATAATCCTACGCCGATTCATACGCCAGTACGTTCTGCCATACCAATCTCACGTTTACCAGAACATGTAGCTATGCTCAAACGTGACAGTGGGATAGCTATATCAGATGAATATGAAAGTATTGAAACACGTACAGATTTAACCTGGAAACATGCTAACTTGGAGGAGAACAGACCGAAAAATCGCTATGCTAATGTGATTGCCTATGATCAGTCACGTGTCATTTTAAGTGAAATAGGTCACGTCCCTGGTTCTGACTACATTAATGCGAATTTCATTGATGGATATCAAAAGAAAAATGCTTATATCGCAACTCAGGTCAGTGCTGATTTCTCTGTTTTGGTAAAAACTTGCTTGAATAACGAATAATAGAACAAGTTGAGCAGACATATATGCATAATAAGCATATGATTATTTTTTCAGGCTGGAAAGCCATGTAAAGACAGATAAATCGTTCAGTGTTTTTTTGTTATATTTGGACTTTAATGATGTATAATTCTAACATAGAGATATGTTGACTTAGCTTTGAAATGTTGTTCATGTTAGCTATTCACTTCTTAAATTCTAACTTATATCACCTGGGTTCATTGGAAAATATCAATATTCTCAGAGAGAGTAGCATTTCATTAAATAATGCTTTGATGGAATAAATTTGTTTTTTGTGTCTGTCCTCAATTTATCACATATCTTGAGATGTAACAGTTTCTAAAGCTCCTACTTTACCTCTCGATCATTCTGAAATTAACCAATAAGCCAACATACAAAACCAATTAAAACTTTTAGGAAATTAGTTTAAAGGAGACACACAATAGTGTTTCAAGGAGGAATTTAAAACTCCTTAGTAGATATTCAGTGGAACCATAACAGGTCGCTATTCGGGAATATAAACCATCCGATTTTTATCAACAGAAGAATGAGGTGTATGTGAACAGGATTCCTTTGGAAGCTAAATTCCATGAAAAAAGTACCACTGTTTACTGAAACTTAAATTAAGAGTACAAACGTTTCTTGAATAAAATTCGCTTAAAAATGAATCCCTGTAGAATCCAAATATTTCAAAGGTAACTAATAACACAACTATGTCCAAGTATTCTGGTAAAGTAACTCCGTTTAGAGCGAAAAAAGGCATTTAATTTCTGTAACAAATGAATGACCATAAAAGCAACAATGAACGTGGATGGTTGCTAGCAAATCGGAGAAAGGTTACCTGGTACTGTGATGCAGATTTAAGTGAGTAACAATATGCTACTCTTTTCTAAACACAAGACAACTGGAATTTTTCGTAAACTACTGTATTTTAAACATAATGTCAAAAAATTTCAGTTTTACACAGTGACATATCTACGATGTATTCACCAATAGATATTACAGACTGTATTAGTTGCGTGTTTTGTTTCATTACCCAACGAATGTCAGGCTCAATTCCATACTGTTGTATTGATTTGAAGGAACAAAGTATAAATGTTCCCATATGGAATAAATGGGCAGTTGTTTATTTGCCAAGTTCTAAAATTGACATCTTGGAGGCTGAAAGCTGATCGACATAAAAAGCAGAATGTTGAGTTAGTAATAATCATTTTTATGATGTCAAAAATCTTGCGTGAATAAGGCTTTATCGCATACTTTCAATCATGAACATTAGTCTCTGAAAAAATCTATTCTTTGTATTTCCACTTATTTAGGGCCCATTGCCAGGAACATTTTATGATTTTTGGCGAATGGTTTGGGAACAAAATAGCCGTGTGATTGTAATGATGACACGTCTTGAAGAACGGGCACGCATAAAATGCGACCAGTACTGGCCTAATAGGGGAAGAGAAATATTCACTTACCAACAGCAGCAACAATGTCAACAACAAGAACATAATACTAAAACAAATTATAATATTAATTATGCCTCAGTGCCTACATATACTGTTATTACGAAAGATATACAGGAATTTGCATATTATACATTACGTACATTTACTTTACAACGCAATAATGAGACTAATTTGGTTGATCCTGAATCCAGTGGTTTGAATCAACATCATCGTATTACCGATCCAAATTCCAGTATTGAAGAAAGAGAGATTAAACAGTTTCAATTCACAGCATGGCCTGACTATGGCACACCAGATTACCCTCAACCATTATTATTGTTTATACGACGTGTCAGCCAAATACGTTCTCATCTCATCCATCAGATGCAGCAAGAACGTTTAATCAACGATGAGAAACATAACTCAAGAGATTTAAAATTAACACAACCGAATGATACCCGTAACTCTTTGAACTTAAATTTATCTGATGAAATTGGACCATTAATTGTACATTGTTCAGCTGGAGTTGGACGCACAGGTAATAACCGTTTCTTTCTTTTCTAGATTTTCCACCCTGTTGTAATTATTTTATCATGCATTTAACGCAGTGTATAATTTTGGGTCGTAAATTATTCTATTAGCTAAGCAGTTAATGATTTTGCATTTGAAAAATAGTGAAAACTTTATCGTAGTTTTTAAAATGAACTCATATTGGACTTATTAAACGACCTACACTGCTACTGGATACGCGGAAAAATTAATTCAGCTTACTGACAAGTGGAAAGTTGAGTTGTCAGTGAACTCATTTCATAGGTTAATAAAAATACGATTTTCTAACTAGGAAATCAGACACCACTTAATGGCTTTCATCAGTCCTTATTAGTTAGGCCTGATTTCAGCTGTGATTGAACTAGTACAGAGAAAATAAAGTAAAATAATACGAAATGAGTTGCAAGAGAAAAATAAGTGTATAAGGAAAGCAAATCGTATTATGAAGAAATAAGTCTTATTACATGAACTACAAACATTTAGCCATCCGTCCCATTATAATAAACACGCTAACCTTTTGTCTAGTGAATTCGCTTTTTCATGGCATTTTCGTAATAACTGATAATTTGTAAGAGTATACGGAATAACCTCATTGAAACTTTTAATAGAGAGGACCCATTCTGTAGATTTCCCTATTGAAGACGCGCCCACCGTGGTTCAGCGTGCTGCTGAAGTGTCCCAAACTAGGATGAAACAGCTGCCCATTACTTCCAGGTTTTAATTTATTAGTCTTCTTTAGATTAAATTAATTTCAAGTATTCTTGAAAGCATAGTTATAACACTTTTTTATCACTTCTGAGCATTTTGAACCTTATTCAAAATGTAACCCATGTTATTGCCAAAACAATAAGTCTGCACAATCAAGCCATTTCACAAAAGTCGTACTACCAGTTGAATTTACCTATCCGAAAGGTATTCAGTGATGTACTAATCGCCAATACAATATGTTATATATATATATATATATATATATATATATAGAAACGGTAAGCACATGGAAGGATAAGCTGTATAGAAACAGATTCCCACCAGTTTGAAACATTGTGTTTGTAAAGTGCTGTAGTTCAGCTATTCCTTAACAGTTTGTCTTACCGTTATTTTCACTACAATAACATTTTCAGGTGCATTTATTGTCATTGATTCACAACTCGAACGACTCAAGCATGAGAATTCCGTCGATATTTTCGGTGCAGTGTGTCGAATGCGAGCTCAAAGGAATTTTATGGTTCAAACAGAAGAACAGTATGCATTTCTGTATGATGTTTTCGTAGAAGCAGCTGAAGTACATGGCACTGAAGTTACAGCACACGGACTATATAATCATGTTGTAAAACTTCGTCAACCTGTTCCGACTTGTGTATTAGCACGCTATAATTTGCTACCCAATGGTTTACAAGAGGAATATATTAACAGTATTAATACAAATAACAATCAGTTGGCATCATCGATAAAAATTTCAAGTTTAGAACTGGAATTTAAGGTGAGTGGTAGATATTCATATGCCTGTAGTATGAAAGATCTGAACCATGTTTCATATTTTACATATATCAAGATCATAGATACTACTAGGGCGTAGAAATAGTTTTAGCTCAAAGTCTGACTAAATCATTTTGCAGTTTTAAAAAAATCCCAGAGTGTTTAGAGAAGCCTATCTAGGTTTTTCTAATCGTTTTACTGTGTAAAACACAGCTTTTTCAGAAGAATTATTCAAATTTTACCAAAGATTACCACCAAGCATACCTAGCCAGTGTGCAAAAATACTCAGTCACAAAATTTTAATTAGCTCTGCTAAAGAAGCTATGGCTTACGTAGCTCAAATTTCAGATATGAGTTTCTTAAACACTCTAACATTATCTTAAATTACTTCATTACGGCTTTGCTGTTAGTTTTCACCTGAATTAACTTGTCTAGTGATATCTCCTAAAGTGATAAAGATACGATCTTCCAAAGATGTGTCATATTGAGTAGACTTGCGGATGAGATTTCCTTATGTGAGACAGCAGCAGTCGAATCTAATTCTTATATTTCCAGTCATCTAATGCAAATAACTTTTGCTGTGCAGAATACTACATACATTTTAAATGGGTTAAATTATGGGCGTTTATGTAACTGAAGAAACCGTAAAACATTTATTGGATCCATTTTACTTTTGCAGGTATAGTGATTTTTAATTCTAATACTGTACGATATTGCAAAGAATATGAAACTGCGGAGAATAAGACGTTGGATGAGAACTATACATAGTTACAGTCACAGCTTAATCGAAGTCTTGACCGATCTTTTTTATTTTCTGCAAGAGTCAAAAGAATGTTGTAAAATGTATTTCTGTTTATAGCTAGAATACTTCCTGAAGTGCTTTATTTCGAAACCTACCCTGGGCTCTTTTCGTGTTATGTGAATACCAGTTTTACTTTTCACTGGATACTCATGTTTTGACCACCTAAATACAAGCTCTAAAGAAATGAAAATAACTTTCTATTATTCTGGGTTTCAACATCGTTAAATTAACCTCCATTTCAGATCACCACTACGAACCACTAACTGAAGCATTTCTCAATTTACAGAATGCACAGGTTGTCAAATCATGAATAAATTGAGAGATAACTTGATTTGTTGCAAGATATTTTGTTCAAACTATCCAAACTCTTCGCCTTCTATCACAGCCAGTATGTAAGGGTGTAATCATTTGAGTTTGTCGCATAACTCATAGAATTGGTTTTTGGGCCACTTGTATTATGCTATGCTATCGAATAGATGAAAGAACAATTGATAGTTTGTAACTATTTATTTGCATCTATTTTGATGAGGTGAAGTCAGATGAAAATCACTTAATATCACTGCTAACTCAACTATAAATCAGTCATTCAATTAAAAAGTGCCGAATTGACGGACAGTTCTTTCATTTAAAATGTCAGTGTTTAATTTAACACAGAATCAACTTAATGAGTTTTTTCACATTAATTTTTAGAGATTAAATCGTAATTTACTGAACAAGCGCCAAATATCTACAGCATTAACAAACGAAAATCGAATGAAAAATCGTGATGGAGACGTACTGCCTTATGAATCCAATCGTGTGTGTTTACCAGTAATACGTGGAATAACTGGGTCAGACTATATCAATGCTAGTTATATTGACGGATATCGTAAGAACCGGGCTTATATTGCAACGCAGACGCCTCTACCAAGTACAGTCGATGACTTCTGGAGATTAATCTGGGAATGCAATTCACCCATTATAGTGGCATTTTGTGACAATCGAGAAGCTAACTTAGTACCAGCAGACGTTAATCAGTACTGGCCAAGTAACAGGTCAACAAGATATCAGAAAATAATGGTTGAGCCTATGGTTGAGTATAATATGCCACATTTCATACTACGTGAATTTAGACTCACTGATACAACAGATGGTCAATCACGAACTTTACGACAATTTCAACTCCATGGATGGCCAAACGACAGCATAGTACCGAAATCAGCCGAAGCAATTATTGATTTGATTGGACAAGTACATAAAACTCAAACTCAGTTTGGACAAGATGGTCCTATAACTGTACATTGCAAGTAAGTAGCTTTGCATTATTTTACACATTTAGCTTTTTAAAATTTATGCTTATTTTTTCTGCTAGCAAAGTCCTACTGGGTTTTCTAATAGCAACATAAAATGCAGTTCAAACTGATCTTAGGAGCCCTGTAAATTCTCAAAAACTTTCATGTAAATGAAACGTTTTTGTCGAAGTAGAACCTGTCGATTGTTTTAGATTATTAATTATGGAGTAATAAATCATGAATGAAATATCATCATTATGTGGAATTAACTTGTAATGTTGGCTTAGGAAGAAAATTATCAGTCACCTTATGATTGTTAGAATTTCATATAACTTTCAAGTTTTCGAATTGTCGTGGTTCAGCAGTTAAATCGGGCTAACAGATTTGACCACGGGTTGCAGGATCATCTAGTCAATGTTATATCTAGTCAAATATTATAGCCATATGCTAAAAGCCATTAATGTGCACATCCGATAACGTCATACACTTTAGTGTTTTAGCTTTTAACTATTGCCAGTCAACTCCTCAAGAGTCAGTAACATTGGTTGTACTGCAGTTGGTTACTACCAAAGAATTTTGTGAAAATATTTAAAGAAAAATCATACTACAGTAATTTAAAATGGGACTCAATGTGTTAAAATATGTGCTAATTTCCGAATTACCGTTTATGCATTTAGAAAAAAGATTGAGCGAAGAAAAACATTCCTTTTTAATTTTTATTTTGATTATAGCCTGATTTCACAGGCTTTTTTTGGTACAAGCATGGGATTTTCAGCATGTGATATCAGTAGCCCAAATTTTGCAGGCTAACCATTGATATCAGGTGTGCGTCGGCAGAGGATCGAACCCGGACCATGTGCATGGTCGGCGAGCGTCATAACCGCTGTGCCACCAACTCACAGACACAATTAGTTCCTCGTCATCAGCTCTACACTAATATATAGTTTTTTAGCAGTCAAATGTCCATTTTAGTTAATCAGTCTTAGGTATAGAGGGGAGGTGAAATTAAGATGTTAAAAGTCATCAAAACAAATAACTAATACACGTTGGTAACAAGATATCTAAGTTCTAAAAGAGCGTTGAAAATTAATTACAGAATTCAAAATAATTTGGTTCTTAGGCGTCGGCAACAAGTCGTTATATAATCCAGAAATTTGCAAAATAGCAATGATGACTAAGAAAAATAGGATGACTTAGAAGAGTTACGTAAAATACAAACAAGTTAACAGAATGAGCTAGAATTGTAAAAATTAACGAAGTCAAAAGATATTTACAAGGGAAGGGGAAATTGTTCACAAAAACTTAATACATGTTATGTAGTTGACCATGGCAAAGAAATGGGCTGTACACATTTCTTTTGACAGCATAGATGAATTCCGATTGCCTCTGCTCTATGTTAAAGTCGTATTCGTTTACCACGCGAGAGGTTAGGTAATACACGATAATTAACTTTAAAAGCTTTGTTAGATTTGATGTCCCGTATCAACGGGACGATTAACCGATTAACTAAAATAACCATTTGACTGGTAAAACTTTTTGATGTAAATAACTATATATTAGTGTAGAGCCAATGACGAGGAGCTAATTGAAAAAGAATATATTTCTCCGCTCAATCTGTTGTTTTTTCTAAATATGTGGTAATGTTTTTTGTCCAATTCTGAGTGGTGCTGACTAATTTTAATCAGTTGAGCTTGTAATATGTTCTCTAAGCTAGAAAATTCAATATCTCAGTGCACTTTGACCGTGTAACAATAGTTCACATGTAATTGACAGCAAGCCTCGAAACTAGGATTCACGCTTATGGGCACTCATCACAAAAGTGTGTGTGCAGTCTCGAAAGAATTGGTATCCCATTCAAAAGTAATGACCCCAACAACAGCACTGGCTGAATCTACAAGGAAATATCATTTCCTTCAAGTTAGCAAATAAACCTTGCTTATGAGTACTTATAAGGATGGAATTTAGTTTCAAGGCTTTCTGTCACGTCTTTAATCATCTAATAAATAGTGAATATGTGATAAATGTAAGGTCACAGCAGTTTTTTTCTTTTTGAAAGTTTTCAAGTAATCCATCATATTTATTCAAATAACAGAAATTGACCTACTGTGCATTTGATATCTCAATATCAGTTAATTACTATAATTTTCATTACTGATTAATTTACTTCCTAATCATTTTGTTCTGCATATATTAATAGTTCTGGGTCGGGAAGAACTGGTGTATTTATATGCTTAAGTCTTTTATTAGACAGGATGAGGTGTGAAGGTATGGTTGACATGTTTTTAATTACACGTATGCTACGTACACAACGAATAAATACCATACAGACATCTGATCAATATGCATTCTGCTATGCAGCTACTCTTGAATATTTAGCTTCGTTTGACCATTACATGAGTTAATAATTACACATATATAGTCGTGTTCAGCTTCACAGTCACAAATTATAATTTGCAATTCCAACTCTCTGTAAATACTTTCTTTCTTAAACGTTGTGCATATGCTGTTAGACAGTTTAAAAATTGCAAATATGATGTTATGAAACAGAAGGACAATAAGAAAATGCATTTATCACCTGAAACCAATTGAACAGAATTTTGTATTGAGAATTTTTTCCGTTTATTGTGAAAAAAAACTGGAATCAGCAAGTCTTCATTTTAAAAAGAATTATACACAATACACTTATATTTATTTACCTATTTATTTATATATACACACATATGTATTTATCATTGATATGTAAATTAATTACTTTCCCTGGATGGAATATGCATTTTAACTTTTCCGGATTTCTAAATTTTGTGATATAAACTTGTTGGTTTTGTCCAGTCTTCGCTTTCCTTGAAAATTTGTCTTTTTACACATACCAGAAAGTTTCTTTTTGTATTTTTCCACTTTTACTTCTTGTTCTTGTTTCTTCTTTGTGTTTTCAAAGAATTAGGCCTAATGAAACTAATACTATGATAATGTATGCACCATTTTCAGAAATAATATGCATGTGTACAAGTCTATTCATATAAATGAATAATTAAATTTTGTCTGTTCCCTAGTAGAATTCACATATAAGTGTACTGATAACTGCTAATCGTAAAATCTAAAAATATGATTTTTGTACCACTTCAAGTTTGTCAGACAAATAAATATAATGCATTCCACATAGTGTTGGTGTCTTCAGTGGAAGCTCATTGCATTTTCGATGGCATTTATTATATTATATTATGTTTTTATCACTTTATCATACAACAAAGCTGATATACCTGCTTACCATTCGAATTATCTAAGCATAAAATTGTTTAATAGAGAAAATTTTGGAAAAAAAACATTCAAAAAAGGTGCATACTCGCTTGTGAGGTATGATGTGACATGCCTGAAAGTAGCAGTCATTAAACATAATTCTCACAGGACGTAACAGTTTAAATAACACCTCGCCAATAGAAAGGTTTTACACTAATTTTTTCCCAGTGAATTAGGAAATTTTTAGGAGGGAAAAAAGCTAATCAGAATAAGGGTGTATTCATCTATCCAAACGTTTCACTCAGGTCTTCCTGGCAGATCCAAGAACCTTACTGAAAGTTGTTTACAGAAATACTAAGCCCAGCCTCTTTTTATTATCCATTTCAATCGAATATCTTTTCTACTGAATTGAAATATTCCTCAAATGACAGTTGTAACGAATTTCTTGTAAATCTTCAATTCATGGATCCGTTTTCAATGTAGTGAAACGAAAACTTTGTCACACACACACACACACACACATAACCAAATCCTAAACTTCTACCAAAACATCGACTGTTATTTGTTGAATAGCATTTGAATGAGCTGTGCATTCCTTCACACATGAGGTAATGTATTATTGTGCGGGAAATTTATCTCAGTTACTCAGACACTGACTATTTCTGTATTTTAGCAATTTTTCTAGTATCTCTAGTAAACAGATCCCCCCTCTATTCCAAGGGATTTCTCAAAGAAGTTTCAAATGTAAAGTTTATCGACTAGCCCTCCTAGATCATATTTTTAAGAATACAGTGGACTTGTCATTCAGTGTGTTTTAAAATTGATTCAAGGATCACTTATCGCTAAAGGTAGTGATTTAAAATGAAGAGCAAACCAGATTTGCGGTGGGCTCCAAGACAATGGGTTTTGAGTCTACAATAATATCTCCCAATATTACTAGTTTTTAGCAGATTTTATTCGTTAGAGATGTTGAAAACTACAATCTAGTGGTATAATCATTAGTCAGCATTAGAGTTATGTAGCCACTTTTTTATAAGTCCATCACACGTTACGTGGTTTCGAAAAGCAAATTTTTTTAAAAGAAAAGATCTGGCAAACAGATCTGATAGCATTCAAAACAGCAAAGAAAAACTGGACGGAATTTCAAGTCACATTTTAAAGTGAACTCTTTATCAAAAGTGGACTTATCCCCTAATACTGATTTTGTGTAAGGATGCCACATCCTTCTTAGTACATTAATATATCAAAAATCCCGGTGATAACTTTGTACTGATTATTTGAAACCACTTGGTTACACTTTGGTATAAAGAATACAGACCAAGCCTTTCGAAGATATATAGACTAACCGACTTTTGGTTCAGCCATATAGTTATTTGTTTGTAACCGAGTGGAAGAAGAAAATTGAACACCACCTTCATCCTGTTCTCTGCAGTCATTTTTAGCTGCTGCCTGGATGAATGAAAGGCGTAACTTCGTTTAGATTGCTCCCACTGATGATGATGCGTACTTTTTTATTGGTTTAGTATCTTCATCACAACTGTCTTCTCCATATTCGCTCAATGTCCAGCCTTCATTGCATCTTCTGCCACTTTGTTGGTTTTCACCTAGAGATTTTCGAATTTGTGCAACATCAGATATCAACCATCCACGAGGTAGAGACTTTCCAGTGTCTTCTTTTTGATTCGAAGTATGCTCGTCTCAGTTCCCGCAACTTCAAAGGTGATCCCGTTCTCCGCAGTCAGCAGTATCCTCTGTGGTAGTAGGCAGCCTTGTCTCGCTCCAGCTTTCACTTCAAGTGCTTCTCTGAGCAGTTCGCTGTAGATCAATTTGCATGTGGAGGCATCATTTAGGAAAGCTTAGGACACTACACTGCACGATATTGAAGCGGGTTCAAAATTGCTTCGCGGTCGACTCTGTTGAAGGCCTGTTCTAGGCCAATGTAATTGCAGCACAGACTACCACACTCTATCTGATGCTGAGGTGTAGTGTTGCAATCTGAACAGCAGGCCAATTGTTTTTCCACTATCCTAACCGTTCCTTGCAGAGTGTCCCATCGTGAATATTGTAACTTCCTTACCTTTTCAGCTGAATCTTGCTTTCAATTTTCCACAGCGAACTGGTTGCTTCTGAATAGGAGCCATCAGTGCTGTTGGTGACATTATGAATGACATGCTTTACGCTCATATTTGTCTTCCGGGTTAGTGGAATTGGTTACTGACTCTTCATCTAACAATCCTGGAGAGTCCATTTCCACTCCACCTGCTCTCCATATTCCTGACACTTTTGTACCGTATCTCCTCATTCCATCTACAATCTGACCAGCCTTGCCAACCTCAAATATGTGGTGGACATTTTAACGCCACAAACATACTCTTACTTTCACTGAAATAATACACTGGCTAACTGATTTCTTGAACCTTTTCACCAGTCGGCGTCATCTGTCCGCATCAGATGATAATTTTTTTCTGAGCTCTGAATCCTCCTTGGCTATAAGATTACATCACACGGAGTTTGACTTCCAGCCCTATACTCAACGCTCTCTCCTTCTTGAGCTTAGGACCGTCCAGTAAACCTAATGGTTTCCCCTTTTTGGTATAGGGAGCACAGCTAAGCCGAAGTATTTAAAATGGCTTCCAATAAAGTAGGAAAAAGTGTTTTCAAATATTTTCCAGTCCTAATTTTTATGGTTTTTATACCCACATGTGTTTAAACAGTTCATAATATGACAGGAAAAATGTTCATATCAAAGGACTTTAAGAGTAATGTGATCGTGCGAATTCTTATGATTCGAATCTCTGGGTATCAGTCAAGCCAATGAACTGTCTATTTGTGATTTCAATTTGTTCATAAGTATATATGTCCCCAAAAATACTTGTTGATGGGCTTCTAGATACACTGATGAATGCTTTGTTCAGTCATGGAAAGTGTGCAGAGGATGCTGTTTCTGTGAAAATCTAAATCAAACTAAAGATAGTACGAAGATCGACCTGCTAGGCAACTTCAGGTTATCCTGTGACCGGAAATCTATCTAAAAATGCTAGGCAGGGGGCATATCAAAATTCAGTGTTTCCAGCATAAACCTGAAATCCGACCTTAACCTTGAGTGGAACTCATGTAGCTGGACTTTTATCACTTAATGCTATCCAGTCCAAATATGTTTTTATGCATGAAACTAATAATTTGCTTGTCACGTGAAATAACTACAAAATTAGCTGCATTTTCTAGTCGCCTTTTCACCGGGTCAATAAATTTTCGCCTTCTCAGTTTTTCTTCTGTGCCATTCACAATGTGGAAATGGTAGTGAAGTCATCAGTCACATACCGTCGTTCATTGAAGTAATATTAAAAATATTCCACATCCATTATTATTGTGGACACAACATGAATCCTTTAATGCAAGTTTCATTTTAGGCAGCCAACTTTCTGTTCTTGTCTGCTTGGTGTAAGCTAATTTACGCTTACCGGAAATCCCTGTTGTATCGGACATACTTCTTGAGTGCTTTGCCATAACCTCCACTTTTATTTTCAGTCTCGTGAGTTGTGGTGTTTTCTCTGGGTAAATGCGGCTTGCTGCAACTCCTTCTAGATCTTTACTTATGACTTGATTTTACAGCTCTAGCTAACATCTGAGTATTACAACCTGTCTCGGAACCGACTATTTATTAAACAGTGTAACCCATATCTCCTTAACAAGATGTAAAACAGTCATTTGAACAGGAACTTATAAGATGCGAAGCCTATCTCAGAGGAATTATAACAGAAGTATTGATAGCGAAAATATAGTGGATTTTCGCAAGTTTTGAATTCTTAGCTCAAGAGGTATGAGAAAACAGAAGACACAAAGAGCAAATCTTTACCCGCAACTTGCGCCACTTACGTAACAGTTCATCTTTAACTCGTGGCAACTACAAGAATTCAGGGTCAGTACTCACCGGGGCTGTCACACTAATGAGAAGGATGGAATCTCTTCATGGTTAAGTTATGCACTGAGGCATTAAAATCTGCCTATTCTATAAACCTAATTTTGTTATGTTTATTATCCGTCCATCATCAAGTGCAATCTCTTTTCAAAATCATCAGCACCAAACTGAAATGTTAGCGAAAACGTAATGTTGAGGTCAAAAGGCCGATGCCAGAAATTTATCAGGGGGAAGCAAGTACCACTTTTATTCATATTTCTTCAAATCATCTAATTATCACAGCGGTTTACTAGCAAGTTGTTGTAGCTATGATTCAGCCTGGACTTAATACGCCCTGTTTGAACGAGCGCTACTTGGACAAGAGTAAAAACGAAGAATTCTTGATACAACGAGCCAAAAACGGCAGCATAAACTCATGTAGATGTAATTTCATGGGTCTATCTTCTAGACATGCAGCCTGGATATGAATTTCAAACCTCGTTTACTGTCAGACCAGCGAAAACACTGAAGGCGTCCAAATTGACACCTCGAAAAATTTCTGCGGTCCATAATTTTTGTGTCAGATATCTAAACAAAATGTTGCTTGTGTCACTATTTGAGCGTCACGATACTACCATTAGCGTCGTTACTAGAGCGTGATATAAAACCACTCAACTGTATTAGGAGGTTTGGTTTCAAAATCCTTCCTGAACAATATACTTACGGCACTGATATTCACCTGAATGCTTCCATCGATTCTGCAGTTATTATTTACCACTCATTACCACAATCACACTTAAGATATCTTCTTTCAAAACAATCTCTAATGTCTTCTGAAATTGATAGATACCCATTCCTAATGCTTCGTCATGGTATAGTGTGACGCTAGGTCGCTGACGAATAGGTGTTGTTTTTAGTATTTAAGCTTTACCTAGGGAGACTAAGGGTCGCGCCGTAGAGCAGCCGCTTACTCTCAGACTATCTGCGGAAAAAAGGTTTCCCGCTTTAAACTTGCAGACATATTTTTGCCAGCTTAGTTGTAAATATTCTTATTGATCCCTGGATATCTTACTGTAGTGTTTGTCTACCGGCAGTATTGAGGTGGTGTTATATATTTAAGCACGACAGTTGCGAACTCTTTGTCTAAATGCGCATATTTGTTAACAATGATGAGTTACGCCCAACCATTGTGGTCTTTTTGTTTGGATGCCACGTAAACGGAAAATTGAAGGTTTCCGTTATAATTACGCGATGCATTAGATGAATGAAAGACTTTTCTAGTGCTTTCAACATTTTTAGTTTTTGATTAAACTCCATTTATAACGGTTCGGTTTCGGATTTAGATCTTTGATTGCAGTTGGCCTGTTCGCATCTTCGTCGCAAGTTATCCGAGAAATGTATGCTACGGTGTGGTAATACGTTAGTATCTTGTAGTTTTACTTCGAATCCATCTCTTAATTATTTTCTTGACAGTCTTTGCTTTCTGACATCGTTTTAAGCTCACAGTTTCAAAAAAACACACGATTAGGCACTGAAGTGTGTTTAGAGAAAGGTATTCATGAGGCCCCCTGGAACAGGGTCTTTTCAAATGTCAGAGTTAATGCTGTTGACATGCAAAAAGCGTAATCTGTGGATTTCCGAACGTTTTAAGAGAAAAATGCGCAGCTAGAATGTCGACCAACGGCAATCAACTGACCCGTCAACACTCATGCGCTGCCAGCATACAAAAAGCATATTAATTTTCCTCGCTACTTAGAACCCCCAGAGTGACCACACAATAACTGGGTTTAATGCACCATGAATTAGTGAAGGCGGCAATGCTAAATGTGGGGTTCATATGTCAGGATGGAATGAAGTCCCCGCACATCTGTTTTTAAAAAACCTTTTGTACGCACCAGCACAAGCCTCACTAGATTATCTTCATTTCTGCGAAATGCCTCGATAAACACCCTTTCCCATTCAATGAGATTATCGATTTCTAGAGACAGGAACACTTGGACTTTCTTTCACAAACTTTCTAAGCCTATGAAACCACACGTGATAAACCCGTTGCAACTGGATGTGCTCTGTGTTGTGTGTGCAAGAACTAATTCACTCCTTCTATCACATTCCGCTGGAACGAATGAATAATCAGAAATATTTGTTTCGAAAAAATAAGCAGAGTGTCTTCACTAGAGCGAGATGACCATGTTGCTTATGCTGCACACTCAAAACCAGATGACCAGAAATGACTAGAAAAAAAAGGGACTCTGGCAAGGAACTCATAAAGAACCTTTTTCTCGACAAATATACCAAAGAAAATAGGGATTGATCGGACTTACGCCGAGAAGATCACTGAGTGACATTGCGCACCAGATTCTTGAGTGAAATCCGAATGAGAAACGCGCCGAATATTCGGGATTGAGGGCAGTCGTAGGGTCAGGCATTGAGAACTTCAACGAACAAAGTGAAATGGAAGTGTGTTGTTACAGCCCTAAATTCCACTTTTGACCTGAAGGAACCACCTTCTAAAGATCAAGGGTATTAATTTGCTCTGAATTTAGCCCCGAGAAGAACCAAAAGAGGATGATTGAATTTGATTAGCTGTCATTAGTTGTTTTTTAACTTAAAAAACCCATATTACTTTGATAATTTAATACGCTGTCACAGCATAAATCTAAATTAGTTCCACTTCATTTTCCAGAAAACTACACCTAACAGTTCAGAACAACTGATACCAGGCAAAACCAGCTACCTCACACTCGGCTCACTGAGAGGAGTGACA
Source organism: Trichobilharzia regenti (assembly GCA_944472135.2). Classification (NCBI taxonomy): domain Eukaryota; kingdom Metazoa; phylum Platyhelminthes; class Trematoda; order Strigeidida; family Schistosomatidae; genus Trichobilharzia; species Trichobilharzia regenti. Next base: position 85,630,156 of record OX235270.1, on the reverse strand, counting down.
TCGTTCACTGACCCGATTTGGCCCATATGGGCCTACTCATTTTCCGGTTTCTTACGCCGCCCACCAGCCTTATGTGCAACAACTAACCCTAATGGGCTATTAGTTTGTTGTCAAATGATCAACCAAGGACTGAGGTGATGGCTGGACAAAATCATTAGAAGCTTGAAACAGAAACTTATCCCTGATTTTCTCAAACGTCAAATGTCTGTCACTCATTACTAGCAGTCAATTGTGGGAACTTTCTTATTCTAGGTGTACTAACTACTCTCCTGGGTTCTTTTTCAATTTCCCAGGGGAACATTCTCACCTAAGACTTACATCTTTTATGAGTTCCATATTTTCTGAGAAGCTCAGCAACTTCAGCCAGGATTTTGAGTACACATATCCAGCAATGACTCGTGATGCTAAGTCGGCGGAATTTTCACACAACGGGTGTCAGGTGATAGCCCCAGCTACTTGACTAGCCCAAAATGTCCTGGCGCAGACTTCTGTTTCGAACAAAGTTCGGTATGGAAATAAACTTCGACGAAATTCGCCCTGTGAATGGTATGCAACTACCCACTTCAGCCAATCAGTTGAATATGGAGACGTTACCTAGCACAAGCACTGAGAGAATTCTGTACTCTAAATGGTTCCAGCGGCTCATTTAAGGGGTACCTTCCAAAGAGTTGAGATACTCCTTTGAGGAGCACGGATATGGACAAGTGCATCAGATTGGTACTATAACGTGTACGCAATCACGCTCATTTCTTCAGGATGATGAAATGAAGGTTTCTAGGGCGCTAAAATTTTTGGAAACTTCAGGCCGGCGATAGACTAGATATAGATCAGAGGGATGTCTTCAACCTTGAGGAATACAGAGCGGTTGAAGTACGCACCACCAGAGGCAGAGAGTAACTTACTACCTTTTAGGCGACGGCTTACACCGTGCATGATCGGGGTTAAATTTGGGTCATCCTCTAATGGAAAAACTAAGAAAAAATGGTGAATTACCTAAGTTTTTGTACTTTGGCCACCTTTTTCAGAATATAAAATGCACTCTAGACTTCCCTGTGAGGTGTATACTATCATCGTCTCATCAATCTCTTTGTTCTCCTCCATTTTGGGTTTAAACATATTTGCAGGATATGTTCACTTAATATTTTCACTGCAATAACGTCATGACAAGATACGTCATAACTGCTCACATTAAGACCAACAAATCACTAACGTCACCCACAAATTCTCTAGGGAGGGGCAGACAAAACGTACTATTGGTAATAAGGTGGGAAGAACTATACAGGAGCCCACTGACAATTAGATGTCATCAAAATACTGCCAGGAATCCAGCTAAAAGAAATGACACTCCACACCTGATATCAACGGCTGGCCTGCGAAATTTTAGCCAACGATATCACATGCAGAAAATTCCATACTTCTGTAAAAAATACTGTGGTCTTTAACTATAATAAAAAAATTGGATATTGAGCATTAGGCGGAGGTTCTGAATGGGCCGTTACGTTGATGTATTCCGGTCATACAGATTTCGTGTTTAATGGCGTTTTGAACAAGGAATGGGTGTGGAAAGGTATTAAAAATGCATCGCCTTAATAAAAAAATAGATAATCTGTTTTACTTTCACTCTCTCAAATTAAAAACAGAGTTTTGTTATCACAATGGTTGTGTAGGATATTTTACCTTAAAGAATTATTGGTCATCTTAAACTTTAGGTTAATACCATTTGTTGGGATGACCGTGGTGAATACATTTTATCGGGGTCAGACGATAGATGTATTGCGATTGCGAGCGCATTTGCACAGGTTTTTTCAGTCTTATCTGTAATCTTCGTTTACTAGGACACCCAGAATGACAACGTATATTCTCTGAAACTACCTGCATATAGTAATATTTTCACAGCAAAGTTTCTTCCATTCTCCGGTGGAAGCGAAGTAGTCCTTATTTTCTAAAAACCTTTTCTAGATAGTTGTTGGCTTCAAATGTGGTTGTGTTGTACACGTCAATCCCAATTCTTCTATTAAGGATAGTTTGAAAAACGTCTTCTGCCATGGCTTTGCTGTATATGACGTAAGTTTTAATGCTGTTTATGTATACAAAATGTTTTTTTCGAGTGTTTGTTATTCGCTCTAAATATCTCGAACCTATGGTTCACGTTTCTAGGCGGAAGTCATTATAGTAATTGTTGTTACCGTCTCTCTTATTGACAGTCAAGTTTCATCATTCAGGTTATTTTCTGACTAAGTTAGATTGGGCAATGTTACAACATGATATTCAAATTTTAGGTCATCAAAATATTTCCATTCTAACTCCTATTTTTGTTAGTCTTCCAGTTCCTTTGATTTTCCTACTACAATTTTCGCTGACTAAAATTTTTCAGTTTAGCTTTTCCCTAAAAATACAATTTAATTATCATTTAATCCTTTGATTGTTTGTTTGCTTCAGAAGTAAAACAAGCATTACTACTTAAAACCTCGACAGTCGCTCAAATTACAAGTGCGAAAAATAAAGGAATTTTGTGTGAAAATTTACTGGAGACCACTGAGTCTGGATATACTCTTAGAGCACTTAAATATCCCATAACCAGTTACTGTTCTGTTGCGGATCACATTTGAGGGTAAATACAGGGCTGTGAGGTAGACACCAGGAGGTTCGCCTATGCAGTGACTGATTATGTCGTGTAGTGAGAGTTAAAACTTCTGCCTTAGTATCCTTCACACTCTGCTGATACACCCACATCTTGTGTAGTGGATATTATTGAGAACGTTTTATTCTCTGAAGCGTCAGGTGTTGCGGTAACTGACGACTTCAAAAGTTGGGAAGCACAACACATGTAAGGCCTCAAAATTTTTTTTCATTCGAACGTTAGTGGTGACCACTTACTGCAGGTGTCTTTCAAGACTTTCGAATGATAATTGGAAAAATTTTCGGATGCGCTTCGCACTATTCGTGCGAATAGGTATGTAGTTTAACAATATTAAACAATCACAGTGGGCAAAGATGTTCCTACATATTTTTCATTTGAGCCATTGTCTCACATTCGTTTATTAGATTTGTTGTCTTTTGCTTATATAATTCCATTGGTCTCCTCATTCCTGTGACTTTTTTCTCGTTCTCTTTTACTTCGTTACAAATATATTTTAGGTGGTAATCTCAGATCCCAGATATTGGGTATTTGACCATGATCCACATATGTCTGTCTGTATGTTTTCGACATAGAACTTTGCACCGATGTGCGGCAGTTCAAGTCGCCACACTCCATATAGCACACAAAGCAAGAGAAGAAAGCAAAAACAAATGCATAACAGAGACAGTAAACAGAAGTGTGGGACAAATGAATAGTAATAACGAAGAACAATATAGTTTCATCGGGTATTATAAGTCACAAGGAGTGGACGTATCTGTGCCAGTCATTGAGAACGATTTTGAGCCATTTCACCAATTGTTTCCAGCCATTGGTTTTTACCGTCCCGAGGACCCCAACTAGGAAGTCTACACCTTCCTACGTGGCTTACACTAACTGTTGTAGATTTCACTGACTGGTGTCATGTTTCTTTTGACCTCCACTAGCTTTTTTCCAGCCTGACCCTATATCCGCTAACATTGCTCGTCGAGGAAGGCGATGACTAGGCATACATAACACATGTCCTAACCATATCAGTCTTTGTAACTTCACGACTTCGTCGATTGATTTCCCCTGTTTACCTAGCACTTGATGCCTAACCTCAATATTGCTCACCTTATTATACCACTTCACACGGGAGATAGAACGCAGGCACCTATGATCAAAGACAGCTAATCTTTTCATATCTTCCACTCTCAGTGGCCAGGTCTCACAGCTAGGCATAAAGGAGGACGGAGCGAACTTTTGAGAAGTGCACACGCCCTTTGGTCGATAGTCGGATATCCCGTCTACGCCAGAGACGGCGTAAACTGGCATATGCGAAACTAGCCCTCTATATCCGTACTCAGCTGAGATTTCGTCAGAGATCGACCCGTTGTGGCTGATAGTACTTCCCAAATAAGTGAAGCGGTCAACGTGCTCTACCACTTCACTTCCTGTTTTTAATCTAGCAGTCGGTGTAGTCCAGTCCTGTAGCATCATCTTGCATTTGGTGGGAGCGAATTGCATGCCAAACATTCGTAGATTGCAGCTCAAGGCGTTTAGAAGACTCTGCATTTTGTCAGCGTCCTCGTCATCCACTTATACATTGAACGAATACACTTCGCACTTCTGGTTCTCAGTACATGTCAGGTTTTTTGTTGTTGTTTGAGAGGCCTTTAAAAACTGTACTTATGGTGCACATTGTTGTTATGTTCAGCAGTAGCTTCCCTTAGTTTTGACAAGATTTACGGATCCTTAAAGGAAAGAATGATGGTATTTCCTGTTTTGGGGGTACTCCAGTGGACACTTGCGTACTGTTTCCAAATAACAGCTACATTACAACGACGGGTGTTTCTCTTAAAGTTTAATTCAATAATAGATTAATTTTCCTTGATACCGCAAACGGTGGTACATTCTTATTTATCTACTGTTGTGTAGTCCTATTAGTTCTCATCCGTTGATTCTTTTAGTAACAATACTTCGCACCATTTTTGGCGTTAAACTGTCCTTGTATGTAAACAAAGCCACATGTGACTATAAGCAGTAGATTATGCTTGAAATGTCGTCTGCGAATGAAACGGTAGCAGTATGCTGTATCGGATAAAACTATTCTGTTATGAAGGGGAACTCTACCACCGTCCTCAAATTCTGCTGTTTTTTATAGTTTGCCAAGGTGTTATAATGCTTTCCTTTTCCTTGAAGGTCAACAGTAAAAACTGAATGTATTCTTAGTTTTATAGGTCCCAACCATTCTTCCGAAGTGTTTTTATGTATTTTCTCCCTGCTGTTCACCAAACATCTCTGTATTTTTTCAGATTCTTACAACAAATGAGATGCCCACTTGTTTTATCACACTATCTCATGATCAATCTGTGACAATTCTCGACACGAGAGTTTCGACGACTGTACACGAAAATCAGAGCTGTAGTCGAGGATGCTTTACTCATACAAATTCACCTTGGACCTCAAGGTTTTCTCCTGTCAGTCGTTTGAAGTTCCAGTTTCCAGTGACTGCAGGTGATGTTCATCCGTTAGATGGATGTCGTTCTATCGCATTAGCGACTGCGGATGGCTTTGTACGTCTTCTTGATTTCCGAAAGCTAGTCAACACAAGTAAGTCAAGCTTTCTACTGGTTACCAAAAGTTTCATTTCTGATTTTCTCAAGATGCTTCCCACCTGGTGGTAGAAGGATTAAGATGGGACTTATTAGCTGAAGCACTCAATTTACAGTGATTAGGTCCTGAATTTGAACTCTATTTCACTTTTTTCGACATGCACTGATAAGTATCATCAGCCTTCACACTAAACGTGTGACCCGTAACTTCCTACTTCAAAAACCTGTTCTGTGTAGTCGCTTTCTAATATAACTTAATCAGTTATTCTCCATTTAAAATGGTAAATCTCAAAAGTATCTGTTTAACAATTAACCTGTCATGCATTTTTGAGAAGAGTGTAACAAATAGCGCTCCAAATGGTGAGATTAATTTTGAAATAACCTTTCGTCTATACTAACATATAGATATTTTAGTGTCATCTTTGATTTCCTTACTACAGTAAAACAATCGTTTGAAGTCGTCTGTAGCCAGTGAATTTTGAATCGGTTCATAACGTTATCATTATTGTTCTTCACTTAGTACTCGGATAGTTTCATGGCCACTTTTAGATGTAGACACAAATACACAAGATAATCAACTCTTAATAAATTTATGATTTTAGTTTTCCAACAGTGGTGCCGTCTGCGAAGTGAAAGTAGACACTTATGCACATTGTATATGATCCTCAGTAGGGGTCCAAGAGTCAACAATATCTAAACTAATAAATGTCTGCTAAGATTTTCCCCATCAACAAATCAGTAGAGTTTGTTTGATTGTTTATATGAGTGATATGTTTAACACCAAATTAACCAATTATATGGACTGTTCCACGCTCTTTTCGACCCGAGGGATCTCTACATGGCGGCTCGGCTTGCATTTCATAGTAATCTGAAAAACTTTGTTGGTTGAAACTTAGGTTTCCGTAGGTCCTAGCCTGCCGGAAAAGTTGGCTGATTAGTGTTCGGACTTAAAGCGATTGATATCATAGCTTGATTTGCTTACGCTGTGGGTAGGATCTGAGAACAAAGTTGCACCACTGGTTGATAAAAGTATAATACCGTCCAGGTGTTTTCCCCGGAACAGTGAGCAAACTGCTGTCTTCATATTCTAGGTGGCGGAGATTAAGTAGGGTCGACGGCGAAATGTGCTCATCCGGACCTACCCTACGTCAGTCGGTAGCCTGCAGTAAGTTTGTCCGTGCGGTCAGAATTCCTCAAACCCTAACTGCAAACAGGTTTATAGTTGTTGTCCCTTGGGTTCAGCGGTTATAGAATACTGACTTTTGTCTTAAGGACACGTCAAGAAGAAACCAACTTCCATAGTGTAAACTCCTGGGACGCAGCAACATCTGATATTTTTGTTTTCCTCCAAATGTTATCGTCACTGCTGGCGACGTGAGCAAGGACAGACGTTACTATTCTCTTGAAACTGTTTTTCCAATCTCATAAAGTCTGAGATGTCGGAGACATATGTCAAGGGTGGTAGAGGACCTTATTCGTTGGTACCCTCGCATATTGGACTTTGGATGTATTATGTTGCGACACATAAAAATCCAATTAACCCCATTCGATCAATGCGGTGGATTCATGCAATCCATCCTCCGTATTTCCCGTCTGAAAGTTAGCGTTTAGCTCTATCCGTCAAAAGATTCTCGGCAGTGTTTGGGTATATAGGGAGTGCTGAAAAAATGTTATCCCTATCAAGGCACTCTATTCAAACTCATACACTTTCTGAATTAGTGTTCTTCAGAGATGCCAAATTATACCGTATTTATTTGATTTCGTCGTAGATATACTGATGGATATAACATTGGCCAATATTAATATCTCGGATCGAGCTACGATGAGATTGAGCAGGTGATATTATCTTTTGTGAATAAGATTTTATTTTGATAAATCACACAGTGTTGTTGTACAGTAATATTAACTGATGACGTTTCGAACTCAAATTATTGCTCACAATCATATCAAAATACTCACTCAACTTTTTGCTTCATTTATATGCATGAGTAAAAATTGACTAGACATTTGATGAATACAATCAGCATAACATAATGTATATTCAGAAACAGTATTAGTGTTACCAATAAAATACAATCGGATGAAAAATAAGATGTTTTTATAGTAAAACAAATAAATAACTTGTTAGAATGTTATAATGTGAATTGAATACATTTTAACATTATTTTTCATCATCTAATTTGACTGGTATTAATATCTTGCATATCTCTGGTATTTGCGTTGAGTCATTTATGTTGCATGTAGACTCGATGAACGGGGATTCAGTAATCAACCTCTCTCTCCACCTTCCTATATTACTTTTTAGGATTTTAACTCTGTCCCATCCTATTGTGTGGTTGTGTGTTGATACAAGCAGTGCTATAGCTGAGCTGATCCCACGAAGATAAGTAATTTAGAAAAAAAACCTCAGCCACAGCACTGCATGCAATAACACACAACTACACAATAGGATGGGAAAGAGTCAAAATCCTAAAAAGTAATATAAGAAGGTGGAGAGAGAGGTTGATTACTGAATCCTCGTTCATCGAGTCTACATGCAACATAAATGACTCAACGCAAATACCAGAGATATGCAAGATATTAATACCAGTCAAATTAGATGATGAAAAATAATGTTAAAATGTATTCAATTCACATTATAACATTCTAACAAGTTATTTATTTGTTTTACTATAAAAACATCTTATTTTTCATCCGATTGTATTTTATTGGTAACACTAATACTGTTTCTGAATATACATTATGTTATGCTGATTGTATTCATCAAATGTCTAGTCAATTTTTACTCATGCATATAAATGAAGCAAAAAGTTGAGTGAGTATTTTGATATGATTGTGAGCAATAATTTGAGTTCGAAACGTCATCAGTTAATATTACTGTACAACAACACTGTGTGATTTATCAAAATAAAATCTTATCCATAATGAAGTTATACTCTACCACAGTGCCCAAGTTTTATGCTTATATCGATATTGTTCTTTTTTGTAATGAATCAGAAGAGTCATGTTTGGGTGACGCGTTCCATATTCACCTACTTCAGGTTGGGCAACTGGTTACTATCACCAGCCTTCATACAGTAAGTGTGGTTCTTACTTGGCAGAAAAAAAATATGTCCCGAGTAACTGAGTTGAGTTAAAATCATCTATGTTTTTAAAGTATACTTTTTTGGTGTTTTTCAGCGTCTTCCACAGCAGCTATGGGGGATTCACCAGTTCCTGTGCCGTTTCGTGTAGCCAGACCTCTTGGTTTACCTGCAAAGTTAAATTCAAACCAAACGTTCCGTTTGGACTATGGACCGTGCCACATTACTTCAGTTAGATTCGAGCCAATTTATGATAGGAATACTGCGCAGTTTTTGTTCCCTACTGGTCGGAGGCAGTCCGCGTTTTCAAATACAGGGGGAAAACATCTACTTGTTAGCCACATGTACTCTCCTGTTTTCTTATATGATATAAATGCAGAAGAATCCGTTGAAGATTCCCAAGTAGCAGTAAGTTGCTTTTTTTCTGTCTTCGGCTAACTCTTTTCGTCATTTATTCGATTCCAAAATTTCTGAATGTTGTCACGGCAACTCGTCTTATTGATACGTCAGTCTTCCTGAAATTGTTAAAGGTGTTATCCAAATGCAAGAATGTTTTACACTGGGCTAATTTCTTTTTTTCTCATTTTATCCCCAACTATATAATACCTAAACATCGAAATGCGTACATTATAAAAGATAAGCACGTTTCTATCAGGCTGATAGCACTTATATACATAAATCTGGTGTTGAAATAAGACGCAAATGGAGTAAACAAAGTACACATGGTTTCGTTATTTCCCACCACGAATTTGCCTAATTTTTTGAATATACTACCATCCTGTAAATATTCATTCTTATTAGTAATTAACTTTTTACTAGAACTGTTTCCATTCCGTCTAACTTTTGTTACGTGCTACTCTTGTAACCGACCCCTCATCGACTTGATGAAAGTATGTATGCATTTTTCAATTTATGTATTTTGATATTCTCTCGGTTGAAAAGAGTCTAAAATGAAGTGATCTCATTTTTCTCAATTACAGTAGTTGTTCATGGGTTGTATAAGTTCACTAAGACATCCTTATAACTTCCCCTAAAAAATAAGTGGTCGTAAGAGCTTTATGTTTTAAACATGTGAAATAGTATCACATTTTCTTGTGTTCTGTTATATTCCCATTCGAGTAGAGCCTACCGACTGGGTAATAACATCAGCTTAGTATTTTTTGTATAAAATCATATCTCGCTTGTTTTAGCTTTGCATTGATTTTCATTCATTATACGAACACAAGCTGGACTTTTCTATCTGTATTGTTACCTTGATTTATAATTAATGCCTAAGATGTTATGCCGCAAGAATATTAGAGGAAGTAGAAATAAAAAATCACTGTCATTACAACCTTTAAAGCAGCTTCATCCCCTTGTTTGATGTACATTAACAATTATAGTCTAACAGCTGGCAGCGACTCCTAACAAGTTTAAGAAGTGGTGACGGGAACACTTTACTCTATCTTAATCTATCTAGAACTGGTTCTATTTGATTCGATACGTAGAAGTGACCAAACTCAATACAGTGCTGCGTTGATTTAACACAAAGCAGAGAGCTCATACTTCTCGCATACTTTTCTTGACAACATCATACTTGATAGATAGCACGAAAAGTTACAAAGTAATATGTTACTCATTGACTTCTAAGAGCATTATTTGTTACATAAGTATGAATCTGCTACTTTAGTTTTGTGTGCATTTTGTGCTTAGTGATACATTGAAAAGGAGGTTACTTCAGTGCGGCAGAAGTGTAGTGTTGCTGTTGTTTTCAACATTGACTAATCACTATTTTGGATATCAAGAGTAACCTTTGCACCAGTAGTTGAACGCCTCATTGTCTCATATCCTTAAATTTAGGTAATTTTAAGCCATCCTGTCGTTCATACACTTGTAAGAAATGTTCACAAATGTACAGTTTATATTCTCGTCGAAGGGTATTAATTTTATATAAACACCTTAGCTTTGTTAATATGACATTAAAAAAAGTGACTTGAGTGAATAAAACCTTCACTGTATTGCCTAACGAATCATCTTTCCAGTAACTGTCTAAATGTTTACACATTTTTCATTTTAGCAACCTGAATGGCTACCGGATAGTGATACATCATCTACTGAATCAGAGTCTCCTGGTTCACCAGAAAGTAAGTTTTGTACTATATCATTTCTCTGATGAATTTTCTGAATGCGATTACTCTTTTACAAATAAGTGGTCACCTCCACATGTATGATATGTTAAGTTTTCATCTCTGTGAATCAAATTCATATTTTGCAAATTAGTTCGCATTTAACACAGTTCTAAGTGACTATTTCACTATAGTTTCTTTTGCGAACTGAGATTGTTCAGATCACAATATGTTATCTGCTTGATACCATAAACGGTAGTCGAGAAACTAAACCTATATGCAGATTCGATTGTATGGGCTCAGCGTGATACAGATAAAATTAATCTGAAGAAATTCCTCTATGGTGTATGTATGACTAAACTCAGACTATTTGTATACAAAAAGTTGTAAGGTATTATTATCAGCGATAGTTGGTATGTTTTTATGGTGTCATATTGATGTCTGAAAAATTTGCTGTTCTCTTTTCAGTGAGTATATATGTGTGCTAAACATAAAACAATATAGTGCAAATTGTGACAAAGATTAAGTGTCTAAGCTATATTTTATAACTTTTGTAGACAGAATTAAGCCTATATTAGGATAAAGATCAATTGGATCAATGTGTCCGTTATGAAACGTTATTCTTTCATCAGCCTCATTTTGATAGGCTATTAAGTGCTTTTTACATTCTATTGTTATATCAGTTTTATCCAGTTACGACTGTGATAGGAATTGTTTTCTGGTAATTTTGGTGTTAACGAAATATATAGATTGAACCAGAATCTAACTATGATTTTGTTGTCATATTTTATGTTGATTAGTTTGATTTATCGGTGTATCTTTGGAAAAGTTAAACTTATGATACAAACTTGAAAACTGAAGAGTTAGTGTTTCGATATTATCATCTAGGTTTGAGAAGGGGTTACTAATCGCAAATTGTATTCCATATTACACTGACTACTTCATATATACCTCATAATCAATGAGATGTCAGAGTTGGCTGTTTCCTACATCTCACTGTACTCTAAAGTTAGGGAGTAATTAAATTAACTCATACAACCTACACTGCTATTTCAAGTTTTACCGTCTGAATAGTGGTTTAAGTCCTTGAAAGTGGAAATTCGTTATTTTTAATTCGTGGGGTTTATTTTAGTTGTTTGAAGTCGTTTTTTCAAAGATTCAGCTTTCTGAATGTCATGCGACTAATGCGGCTAACTAGATTATTTCTTAATGTTCGATGATTCCATACTTAGTTGATTTCCGGAGGTCGGTTTTCATCGGCTATATTATTATTATTATTATTTAAACGCATAAAAAACTTGGTACAATATGGCACCAGGAAAGATGCGCCACACAATAATAATAAAACAACATAGATCAAAAAAAAGGAAGGAAGGACAAGAAAAAATATATATAAGTAGAGAACGGATAAAGAACTTCATCTGGAAGGAAAACAGTCATGCTTAACAAGTTCAAACAGTGTTCGTTAGCTATCATCGGGAAGGGAAGAAAGAAGGAAATCGCAACACATTCGCCACTGATTACGATTCTTGGCCATATCCGATAACGTTTCGAGCCATCGATTTGAGCCATCTCTCGGACCCCAACCAGGGAGTCGTGACACACCAACCGATGCTAATCTAGCACAAAAATCCTTCATCCCACGACGCCACGTCATGGACTGACCACCTCTCCGCCTTTTCCATCCCGTCCCAGGGCTAGCGAACAGAGACCTGTACGGAAGCCTCTGGGGTGACATTCGTAGCACATCTCCAAGCCGCCGAAGCCGGTGTTTCCAGATGACGACATTCAATGAATGGTGATCTCCACTTTGTTCAAACACACGCCGCCAAACCTCAGAATTACTCACGCGATGATGCCATCGAACGCAAGCAATCCTGCGGAGACAGCGGTGATCGAACACGCAGAGTCGCCGCACATCCTCAGCTTACTCGGAGAGGCCAGGTTTCACAGGTGTAGAGCAGCGCAGCCCGCACCGAAGCATTGTATACCCGACCTTTGACAGCCAGGCTAACGTCGCGACGGCGCCATAGGTGGCTCAAGTTCATGTATGCCACCCTAGCCTTCATTATACGGTTGGAAATCTCATCCGTCACCCCTCCGCCAGCACTCACACAACTACCCAGGTACACAAACTTATCAACAACTTCAAGCGGTTCACCCGCAAGAGTGAGTGCAGGTACAGGCTCCTGCCAACCATCATCGGCTATAACTGTTTATCAATAAAAGTCGCTTTCATTCTTTCTAGTTCGGGACTCTTCATCCTTCAGATCTTAACGGGTATTATGTCAAGGATTGTACTGCGTAAAGACCCATTAGTTAACATTTATTCACTCTTAACAAGTCGTTATGTATCACGAGCATCGTTTAATTTTGTGTCCAGTTTCTGTCCGTTTATTCTGCCTGATTCGCTTCACTGTTCATGACCTCTGATTAGATCATCTAATCATCCATCTCGTTGAGTGGTCAACAGTCAGCAATTAATGTATCTCACCTGCTTAATTTGTGAATAACTGATCTTTTTTTTTAACTTTCGCTTATTATCACATATTTTTAAGTAGCTTATTGGTAGATAGGTCATTGTCATCAATTTCTTTCTATTATTCCTTTTTTTTCAGGTAGTCCTATTACAGATCACAATATTCGTCTGACAACTGCTCTTTATCGGTAAGTTTTTCTGTGTGGTTTTACATAGTCATGTACTTTTGGTGAATGGGGCAGTCTATCAAAAATCGTGTGAATGTTCATGTAATTAATCCTGAATCACATTTATTGCATAATGACTGGTTTTCTAGAAATTCAAAAGATGGGGGCAAAATTAAAATCCATTGAAAGTTAAGAGCTTAAACAACTCTAGTTTTAGTATTGTTCCTCATACCGTGTAGTGCATAACTACATGATGACTTCATCTTTGTTGCCTCACAAGTATTTCCTGTTGTGTTATCCTTAGTATAACATAAGCATCGGACTATGATTTCTCCGTCCAAATTATATTCTTAAAAGGTTTGAAATCAATTGTAAAAGAACTTTTGATGGAAAATCTCTGCATATACTTTTCTCAGGCATTTTATTACCTACTATACATAAGGTAGCAAGCATCTTAACGCTTCATTACTGTAACCCCAAAGAGTCTCGAGACTTTTTAATTAATTCAGTAATTATCGTATTTTGGTTTCAACGAACCATCTAGTATACCACAGATTTATTATACTTATGCTAGTGTTGCCTTTGCTGATAACAGGAGTTAGTCATAGTTTAGAATATCGGAACAAAGAATTAACTCGCAAAGACAAGGAATGAATATTATTCTGCAACAATATAGAAAGCATGAAATGATAACAAAAGTGACAGAGTGGGGATAACTTTTGCAAACTGAAGTGCCAGGGTAGGCGTTTTGTACTCTGCCATCACTGTAAATCATTTTTGTCAAATAAACAATTCAGCTGCCAACTATCACTGTATTCTGTTGTTACACTAGTAATAATGGAGGTTTATTCGTTGGATGTATTATTTTCCACTTATAACATTTATGACCGTTTCGTTATGTTTCTTTCATTGTCGTGTAGTTTTGTTTTTCTGTTTATTATTTTCTGCCTAAAGCCTTTTTGGGGCGTTTTAAGAGTGCTTCATACTTTCGGTTTTCTCTTCAACATGCGACCTGATATCCAGTTGTTTGGATGCTGTTAAAGTTATATTTTGATAAATCGCCCTAAACAACTCATTGTCTTCATATATTGCAACTGACGCGAAATGACTATCAGGTTGGCTGTGAATTAGTCTGAAAGCATAGGAGCTGAATTATCTTTTGACTCCAACTCTATATGTATTCGGGAAGTGAATGTTTAAATGTGTCTTCTACACATGCACATACAAAGTCTCTTTAGCGGGTTTCAGTCATTTGATCCAGTTTTCACTATGTTAACATGGTATATCACAATTTTGTGGAAATGTTTCCCACTGGTTATAGTACATCATGAGACAGGTCTGAGAACGAAGTTTTACAACTTCTTTTTATCGTCTTACCACTAGAACAAGTTTCTACTGTGAAAAATCTAACACGTAGGCTGGAGTTTCGTGGGATATTTCGAGCCTTATTTAGGTGTGTATTCGTTACTGATTAGATAGCCTTTTGTGGGCTTGTGGTAGTCACTGTTTTCGTCTTCGTGCAACCACCTACCACAAAATTCCTACTTTCACTTTTAATCTTGCTCAACAGTAAGCCGTAGAAAGCTGTGGTCAGTAGTGTGTGTAATTTTGCTTCTTAACTTTTATACTCAATTACATCTGGTTGATAATACCTTTTAAGAAGTAGGGAGGTGTTGTTTTAGTTAATCAGATAAAAATTCTGTTTTTTATGACATATTGTGAGCATAGTTGGGATGTAAATTACATAATAATTCTTCACATGTACCTTTCCACTTTCTCGGCAATACATTTTTGCAGCTGGCTTACGAATCATCGTTCTAGAACGAGTGTCAACTCGGAGGACGAGGCAGCAAATGAATCTCCAACAGCTTCTACAATTCATTCAGAATCAACGGACAGAGAGACTGCTAATCAAGGTATCAGATATAAATTCTTGTAATTATTGTTCTGTTGGGTGAAAAAGTTTTTAAAGTTTTTTATGAGTTTCGAAAAATTTAGGATTGAATGAATAACTTTTATGTTGTGCGATAACTGTTTGTTTCAGTGTTAATTTCGTTGCGAATTGTCATCAGTTAGAGTATCGTTGAAAATCGTGGGCGTTTTGACAGCTGTTTTGTCTTAGTCTGGTACTTTTTAGCAGTGCGCACCAGCGACCCCACCAGGATCTAGCTCAGGCCCTTCAAGTTACGTGGCGAGCCCGTTGACTGATCAGTCACTGTCTTGGAATCCAATGAACCCATGAATTCTGAATTCTGTCATCCTCGCTACAAAGATATTTCGATCATCTGTGTTAGTGACTTTCATCGTTGTACGTAGAGTAGACAGTAGCATATGTACGTAAATGAAACTAGGAACAGAAGTATTATTTAATGAATCTTGGAGTACGTATGCCATCCTTAAAAGTGTTACGGTAGCCTCATTCTGAAGAGATGAGGCAGTCTTTCAATGCCTTTTTGAACAGTTTGGTCACTTTCCTGTTGACAGTGTCTCTGACCCTGAAATGCGTTCTCAGTGAGTCTCAATGGCTGTATTATCTACGTTTCTTTTACACGGCTTTGACGGTTTGATAATGTTATCAGGCTGCAGAACTCCTATGTGTACTTTCTATAATGATAATAAAGTTAACCAAGTACATTGTGTCAGGATTCTGGGTTTTATTTTGAAGATTGTTGTTTGTCATTCTAGTTACCTCACAGATTGTTTCATCAATATCAAACTTCTTAATCCTTGTCTCATGGTGAGATTGGAAAAGCTCACCGCTTTTTAAAACAAATTGTTCATTAGGAATATCTGTTAAGCCCTTAAGTACAAAGGCGTAATACATTTTTATGAAACAAAGAGTCATCTAATATATTTAATGTTTAAGAATGTCTATCAAAGTTGTACTGAAACATATAAGGAAAAACTTCCACATACCATTCCTGAGCGTTTACTTGAGTTCTTAGTCGAATTCTTAGTAGAGTCCCTCTATTTAAATATTTGACTGTGAACAGTTAGGTTAAAAACGAAACTAAATATGGTGTTGTTGATCTGATTATTCTTGAGTATTCTCATCCTCACCTTTGAACGAAGATGAAGGACTAAGTTGTCTGCAAGAGGCTTTAGTTAAAGAAAAAAGCCAATCATGTCACGATCGAAGCATCAATAAGTAAAAAAAGACATAATTGATTGAAATAGACATAATATGCTGACAAAATCAGCCGTTACCAACATTTATTAACATAATTTAATTTCGCATCACGCGTGACGCCAATGATTGTATTGTTTGGTTGGAAGAGCCGATCAATATATTACCACTACTTTTGAAAGATAGATCTGATTATAAGTTACACGTTGGCATTGTGTGTATGTAATTTAGAACGGTCTATGAAGTCATTATCAGGTTCTTTATTTTAATCACTTATTAGAATTTCACGATCAATATATTTTTATGTGTGAATAACACTTTGCTGCTGTGTGAAAATGTATCAAAATAGTTTTACACACTGATTATTGGTAGATAGTGGTCATGCAAACGTCAGAGAAATTACTTCATGGAATTGGAACAGTTCCAATTTCTTCATTAGTTCAACCTTTTCATTGATGCGATGCAGGAGGTGGTTAAACTAAGTATCTGTCGCTAATTGAAGGAAATACATTAATAAAATAACTCAACATAGTTTCCTAGACAAGTTTCATGTTCTACGGGGTAAATTACATTTATAGTATTATAGCTGCTATGAGGTCAATAGGAAGTAACTCTCCAGCTGAAAATCAAGTACCTAGATGGATAATCCTGTTGTGTATGCATTATTAAGGGAGTCTCATTTCGTCTTTTGTGCAAAGACTTTTGTTCGCTGCAAACACATTCCTATTTTATTATTTGTCAGATTCTCAACAAAAAATGAAATTTCCTATCGACTATTTGACAGATGATTATATTTCTAATGTCATGAAATCCGCTCCCAGATGTCGTCAAGTAATGAAATATAGTGGCCGTATATGTTGCAGCACTGTGGTATGTTACCTCATCATATTTTTAATTCATTCAACCATCCTTATCATCAACCGCATACACTTAACGTATTTAAATATAATATGTACCTGAATTTTATTGTTTTCCTACCTCACTGAATATATACACAAGTAGTGAATTTTTTTCCTTCACGTTTCCAGTGGAACATAGGGCTCCAAGCTAAAGGCTTGAAGTTTTTGTAGCAGTGTTAATTTCTACAGGATGTGGTTGCTAGCCTCATGTCCAACCTTTCGTCTTTACCAGCATTATTTCTGGCTTAGCGAGGTAAAGGAGTGCGTCTGTGGCCGGGGATCAAATCCCGGACCATGTGCATGATTGGCGAGCGTCCTAACCTCTGTGCCCACCGACGCACCAAGTACTCAATGCTGAAACTTAACATAGAAAATTGCTAACTGAAATCCAAAATCATTGAACTTGCAGTTGTTTTTAATCGGTTTCGTTCAGAACAGGAGTGTTAACAAAACATGATCATTTCAAAATATAGTGCTGAACATATAAGTACAATTTAGAAAATTATATTTGTAAAATCTCAGCGAAATTGAAATGATTCATTCCAACGTTTATAAATGTCTACTTCTCACTCAGCGCTCAATTATTTTGCAACTACCCGGTCAAATATTGATCACAGTTCATATGAATTATAAGTATAATTATTATGAAAATTTGAAAAAAGAAAAGAAGGTAAAAGGAGTAGTGAAGATAAGTACCGAGAAGAAATAAGTTGCTTTAAGTACATTTTTTAGCAAATGGTAATTAGTGCAAAAAATGAGACGTAAATGGCATCATTGCCTAGCACAAATTGTATTTTGATTTATGCCTGAATTTTTGCGCCAAAGTTGAACTATAGCGCCTCAGACGAACAAGTGTATTTATTAAATGAATGATTAACAAATGCTAAAAATGCCAAACAGGGTGTCATTCCTTTACATGTCTCAAGAATGTATCGTAGTTGCTCAGTGGAGTCTTGAAATCGAACTATATCCTGTTCATATATTTGCCTAGATGACTGTAGATAGTGTCATTTTTGAGGTTCCGTTTAGGCTCTAGTCCTATTTATCAGTTATTTTAATGAAGTTTGTATGAGTGTCTCTTACTGGAAACTACTACTTTTCACTTACAGATAAAAGCGTCAACGTTTTGGGGACGGAATTTTATTCTTTCGGGATCTGAATGTGGTCATTTAATCGGTTGGGATCGTGTTACAGGAAAGCCTGTAATCGCTATTAAAGCAGATGCATCAGTTGTTAATCGAATTATACCACATCCCCAGTTACCAAGTAAGTTAGACTCATTTTTAATTAGTGATAGTGTAAAATTCGTGTTTAAAATGAGTGTTTGATTTTAGCATTCCACTGTACGGCTTGACTGGAAAATACTAGACGTAGGTTATATTTCTGTTTATCAGTCTATATGTTATCATTTATATGCTTCAGTGTTCTTTCTTAGTGATAACTTGACGTACCCTGTAGCCAACTAGGTTGGGATGTATTACATGCATGCATACAATCGCTCATTCTTGTAATGTTATGTTCATTATTTTATTCGTTTGACTAAACGTAATAATGTACAAACCCAGGTAGTTGTAGTGAATCGGTAGGAAGCCTTCGACGCCTAACTTCCATGTTTATTGGTAATCGCCAGCATACACATACCATACTCCGATGGAACTGTTGTCTCCTTTGAGTTTCAAACCCCTATCACTCAGTATTAGAGTCACAGATGTCCAACCCTAAGCTATTGGGTACACGACCTACCTCCTGTAGAACTGTTATAATCATATTGATCATTCATTGAGGTAGTGACCAATGCGATTCTTCCTACCGATTGCCACCAGTTACTTAAAATCAATTCGGAGTGTTGGTGAATCTCCAAAATGAATGATCAGATTGTACGACTTGACTAATCTAATTCGGTTATCATTAACGGTCAGATATCATGATACTGGTAACTCCTTTAGTGACCAACCAAAGTGATTAAAACAGTAGTTTTATAATAAGACAATTTTAATATTGCGTGAATGCAGACATAACATTTTGTTTATATTATCCACATCTGTACTCTGACTAATGTGGGAAACGTTGACTTAAGTAGTTTATTTAGTTGAATTATTGATTAGATTTGCCCCTAATCGTCTTAAGGGTAGCATCTTCAACTGCAATAGTGTGGTACATTTCAGTGGGCATATAAGCTACGGTTGCAATTATTTATATATATATATATATATATATATATGTCGTAGGTGAAACTATAGGCAGTAGTGATAGATAAAGCGCGAAACTTGTCGAAGAAATGTATCATTTGAGTTTCCTATGTTTTATTTGGTCTTAAAATAGGCCAGTAAAATGTGGGAGAACAGAGTGTACATAGGCAAATAGTAGCAGCCTTTATTGTTAATTAAACTAATGATAACCAATGTTTTTTATGGCTAGTAATCAGTGTCATACATGTTGGTTGTAAACCTCTTTTATGCATACCTCGAATTTAAACTGTGAATGGAGCACCCATGGAATTATCTAAATATTTCTCTGTGCGAAGTCGGTTACTACAAACAGAAAGAATCAAACAGACTGAATACTTCCGAATGTACCACAGTTACTGCCTTCTAAATGATTATATTTTCTTCAATTCCCTCATTTTAGAATAGTTCAAAACTTTAACAAATAAAATTTAAGAAGTTAAACTAGTCTTCAAATTTATAGCCCAAATTTATGGAATATACATTTATTATACTTGATTCTGTAGTTCGCTACAGAAGTCCTCATAACTGTGACTCTTTAACAAGAAAAAAATTAGTGAAATCACTGAAAGTTTGAATGAAATGGGTTTACTATTTTGTTGAGTGTTGTTTTTTTGTCGCTTAAAGCTTCTGTGGCAATAAAAAAAATTCAAAACTGTAAATAGAAACGAAGTGAAGAGAAATCAGTTTCTCAATCTTTTTCTTGTAATCAGCCTTCATATTTCTCAATGGTGGTCACTATTGCAACCAGCATACTGAATGTTCTATTGTAAGGGTCTGCTGTATATAACTGCTAGTGTTATTTGCTTTGTTTTTCTTTCTTCTTTTTTCTTACAGTAATTGCTGTAAGCGGAATCGACCGGTCAATAAAAATCATTGAACCAGATCCAAACGTTTATGAAGAAAATGCTAATGATGATAGTGATGGTAGTGAGTTATCAGCCTTTCAGAGAGTTGTGAAACAACACGAAGAGGAAGCCGGTGAGGTATGTGGATATCAAATTGTACATAAACTATTTTTCTATTTTATCTACCTTAGGAATGATTGGTTACAGGATTTCATTATGAGTTGACATTGGTTAGAGGACCGTTGGAAAACCTGGGAGTACTGGGCAGTTGTTTCGTCCTAGTTTGGGACTACTCAGCAGTACGCACCCACCGGGGTTCGAACCCAGGATCTTCTGGTTACAAGTCGAACTCGTATACCATTAAGCCATTTGGACCCTATCCAATAACCCATGAATTCTTTCTTCTGCCAATTCACGATATAGGAATGATTGTATGTAATTTGGTTTTCTTCTAATAATGTATTAGCAGTTGTATATGTCATATATGATTCAATCCTAATTACATTGACTTGCAATATTTAGACAATAGGCAGCTACACAAAACTTTCCGCCTAATACTTGTGTTGATTCGCTCCACTCCCAAGAATAGAGAAAGTTATACAAGCTTGTTTAAACGGTATTTACTTATGAACAAGATAGAATAGTTTCTAGATACTGGAAAACAAATTCAAATAGGTGGTTGCAGCCAAGACTAAATTTTTGTTCACTGCAACCATCTTTTTGTTTTTCCCCGAGATATCGAAGCGTCATGTGATAAATCTAAGAAGTTTAAACAATATCTAAACTATAATAAGAAGAAGTAAAAAGGCATGGTTGTACAATAAGTGTGTAGTCTAGAATTTTAGCTCCCAATGACATTTAATGTGAGTACAAAATTTAATTATTCTGTTGAGCTTTGAATTGCAACTGTCAGTTAAATCACTCCTGTGTAAATGATGGAGAGCATTTGTAGTTTTTAATTTTGTATTCTCTGAGCTTGATAATTTCATTCTTCTTAAGCGTCTAAAACATTAAACTAGAAATATGTGTGTCAGACAAGCTGTCATTGTGTCTTCATAAACGTTCATTCTAAATGGACTAAATTTTGATTGACAAAAATGGCTTATTGACTTAAACATTCGACTTTTATTTAGAGCCTCTTACGTTCTTCATCACCTTCAACTACTTCAGGACCATAAAACATCCTAAGCTATTAAAGAGGTAGGTTATATTCGCATAGCTAAGTTGCTTCTGCAGGAAGTATTTATTGAAGCGATCAAAGTGGAGTACGATATAGGATTCCTGAATACACCTTTCACGTTTGGCTGACCGTATGCCTTAGGCAACTTTAGCCCAAGATTTATCAGAGTAGCATACATATACTCATATCTTAAATTCATCTTCATTTGCTTTATGGCGTTCAACCTCTGCCAATGTTATATATATATATATATATATATATATATATATATATATATATATTGATATGTATCCACATATATGTATTAATGTGTATGTGTATGTTGGTCTCTCCTTCTGTTTGCTCTCTTAGTCTGTGACCATTTCACTTGTATGAACTTGTCTCCTTTATCAATGTATATTCTCCTTATATTATATTATATATAATATGTGTTTGTTGACAGTCCGTTGCTTGGTGACACATATCCATATATGGTGGTTGTTGACATGTCTGCTATATTTCGCTATGTATATATGGATCGATACTTCGTTTTAATTAGCCATTCATGTTAAGACTGTCTAATGATTGTTCACACCCTTGTCATATATATTTCGTTCTCACAATTTGTGTGACTGACTTACACTTACTTACTCACTTTGGTGTGATACCACACTTTGCATTCTCCTTGTGTTGGAAATAGAAGTATCATCGCAAACCTTAGTGGTCTTCTGATTTCCGCCTTCTTGCGTCAGGACTATTAGTTTTCTCGACCAGTCCATAACAATAATTTAGCGACGAGTACATAACAATATATAATATTGGATACTGGAGTCCAGGGTGAGTAATTTCGTGGGACTGGGAGTTCTGGTATATGAATGCTTATCTTGATTGTCGTTCACGCTAAGCAAGAGCCGATATGGATGACCTTTCATGTCAACTAGGTGGAGACAGGCCAGCCAAGGCGACAAAAGTCCTCACGTGGCATGGTAGCAGGATAGCACCTGTAAATGTTGACCAAGTGATAACCCGGTTGGCGCCTAGAGATATATATATATATATATATATAGTTTTCAATCTTTTTTCTTTTCATTATTCCCTACCTCATTTGTAGTTATGGCGTGTGGTAGCTTAAGTCACTACGTAGTTTCGTTATAGTTTACTGATTTAAAGTCATTTGCACTTTAGAGTAGATTGTATTCTGTTTAAAACACTAATAGAATATTTTTTATTCGTTTTCTAAGAAACAGTATTTTGGTGCAAAATGTATCAGTTGCTTGTGGTTGGACTACACGAAAGTGTGAAAAAACCAGTTGCACGGATTTTTGAATATTTGACATTGCACAATGTGCAAGATAAGTGTGATAGTGAATTGTTAAGTTTCCTCAGACACTATCACACCAAAATTGTTCTCATTACTGTTTACTCAGTCGTTTTTGTGACCTCGGTATAAGTATCATTGAATTCAGTTATTTCTCTTACGTTGAACTTAATTTTAATTTGACTGCCCACCTATATATCTAGGACTCAGTAACTCACATAACTGAGTCAATCAATGCAGATCGAAGCAAACATTTTCTCCGTACATGTTTGCCTATATTTATACTTTAAGGCTCCAACAAATTATTGGATTTTTTTTATAATACTTCAATAGGTTTCCTTAAACCGTAGGATTATCTCTATACTTTGAAGTTATTTTGCGACATCTCACAAATGTTTACCACTAATCTTAAAACCCTAGGTTTCAATTATGCAGACGATTTGCTCTATTCTCCACATACTTCTTGCTATTCTGTGTATAATTGTATGGTGTAATGTAGGTACAGGTTTGAGATAGAAGCACAGTATAAGTTGTATTGAATTTTAAAGTTTAGCATGCACGTCAGTACCTTCTAATGCCTATAAATTTTAAGAATATGTAATCACTCTGGGATGCGTGAACTTCTTGTATGCACTGATATCATTGTAGTGTTAAGTATTCTATTATAGATAATATAGATGAATATTACGCTTAGACAGTTAACTACAATTAGCAGATGAACTCACAGTTATTGTAAACCACAGTTTAGCGTTTGTTTACTTTTAAAACAGTTAGTTGTGTGTTTATGTACTATGCGTTCATATTTTATAACTAAAAATTCATTCTCTTGTTGCTTTTGTATTATTTCCTTGTCTAGTTGTGTCGAACCAATGAAATAAAAACGAAACAAATGCTTAGTTCTGGGAGTACTCATTTGGATAGTATTGCTCGTGTACGGACTAGTAGAGGTATGTTGTAACTATTTGTAAGAAATTATTTTCATAATTTTTGAATCTGTACAAAATATATGTGTCAGAAGATTAATCTCTTCTCTTTTATTCCTTTACATTCCCAGTGGAACATAGGGCTTCAAGCAGTGTGTTATTTACTTTTACGGGATTGGGTCGCTAGCCTTATGCCTAACCTCCCCTCTTTACCAGTCTTATTACTGGCTTAGTGAGGTAAAAGAGTGAGTCTGTGGCCGGGGGTCGAACCCCGGAACACATGCGAGCATTCTACTACTGTGCCACCGACGCACAGGGTAATCTCTACAAACCGGTTTTTAATTTATCTCTACAAGCAGCAGCTGTCCAGTACTCCCAGGTTTTCCAATGGTTCTCTAACTAATGTCAGCTCATGATTAAAATCGTGAAAGAAATGGGGATAGTGGACATCTCTGACGGACATCGCTGGTTGTCACTACTTCAGATGACAATTCGCCATAAGCTCTTACCTGGCTGGCTGCGTGAGTTCGAGTAGAGTGCCTCGATCAGTGTGATATATTTTCTCGACATTCACTTTACAGTCCAACATCACCATACTACCTCTCGGTCAACAGAATCGAATGTCGCTTTCACATCAAGAAATATAACGATTGTTGGATGCCGGTAAGAATGTGTGTGTGTTCCAGAATCTGTCGAAGGGTGAGGATATGACCAAAACACCCTCTTCCTGGTCAAAAGCCTGTCTGGTTCTTTCGTGTTTGTTCCTCCCGTGGACTGCTTAGTCTACGCATTATTGTTGAGCCTAGAACTTTAGATACCATATTAGTCAAGCTAATCCCCCTGTGATTATCACAGGAATATCGGTCTCCCTCCTTGTATAATGGGATAGTCAATGACTAACACCAGCCCGACGGGACTTCCTCTAATTCCTAGACGTTGCCTAGTACCCCAGTTAACGCAGATAGTAAACTGTCTCCACCGTACTTAAATACCTCAGGAGTCATTCCATCTGGTCCTGCTGCCTTACTTCCTTTCAGACTAGTGACAGCCGTAGTAGCCTCAGTTAGGAATGGAGGACTTGTGTCTATATCCCATTCAGGGAGGTATTGGATGTTCGTTAGGTTGAGCGTGGCTGTAGGCCAACTGAATTGCTCCTGAAAGTGTTCCTTCCGACCTTCTAATCGTCTGTCCTGAGAGGTAATAATGGTGCAATTTTTCTCGGAGACTGTTTCACTTATCATTTGCCTTTTACCACCTGTTTCCCTGATAAGTATAAATGGTTGTTTGGTGTTCCCAATCGCCGATGCCTTTTCCATCTATTTCTCGTTTGTCGATCAGCACGGTTCACGGTTGTAGAGCCCAGTGGTAGAGCATAATTCCGCTACACAGAAAGTTTTATTCTGATAAAGTCTTTGAGTTTTATGCAGTAATTATTATTATTATACCTTGATTCCATACAGTACTTTGATACAACTATGGAATTTTCAGCCTGTGATGCCGGTAGCCCAAATTTAGCAGACCAACCATTGATATTGGATGTGCGTCGGTCGCGGATCGAATCCCGGACTACGTGTATGGTCGGCGAGCGTTCTAATCGCTGATGACGTTTTAAAATACAATTTATTGCTCATAGTCATATCAAAGTACTCACACAACTTTCTGACTTTGTTTATATACACGAGTAAAAAATTGATTAGACATATGAGTGAATAAATAAAAGTCAATATAAAGTTCAATAAACATGCGTGAAACTGAAATAAAGTACATTTGAAAATAACAAATGATATCAATAATATATAATGCGACGAGAAATAAGGCGTGTAAGTCAATCTATGATGGAAGATAAAGAACATTTTGTGATAAAGGAATACGAAAAATAATCTAGTTACGAAGAAAAATGTTGATTGATCTCTGGGGTAATACGATGTATTACCGTATTCGTTAGGTCACAGGCTTTCTGAAAAACGGAAATGGATATACTTGAATTCCTAAGTTCCTGTTCTGTGATGCCTTGTATGAATTACTGAAAAAACTGTATCAGATGACATTTGCGTCGGTAATTTGAATGGGATTTGACTAATTGTGCTACAGGAGAACAAACTTATAATAGCGGGAGCTATTGACCTCGCTTCACAAGTTTGATGGTGATTTGCCTTATTTATGGTAGTAGTTAGTTGTTTACTAATTGTAACACAGTGGATTAAAGTTTTAAGCCGCGAACCACCCTCATTTCGAGAGGCTAGGTCTTGAAACATTGCGCTTGGTCTTGAAATATTCGTCGGACAATAGCATCATGGATAATTTATGTCATGCGTACACTCCCTCTTCAGCTTTCTTTTACTATGTTTAGAATTTGTTTTCGAGACTCATGACCTAGTATAAATGTATGCTCTCTTGGAGTGATTGAATTGTTCCCAGATATGCTGATTACACTTGTCTTTATTTACAAAGCGTAAAGGAAGATGTATGATAGATTAAGGGAGATATTTTTTCTATATACAGCTTTAAAACACAGAAGTTATTTTAAATAAGATACAGATGTGTAAATACTTTCACACTGTTTAACACAGAAGCTGAGTTCACAATGACATAGCAAATGATAACTGATTATGCTATTCATAACACTAGTAGGAAACCTAGCTTCAAGGCTTCCTACCGATTGTCTCTAACCGTATAATATCAACTTTCATTCAGACCATTTTGAAATTTATTCACTGAAGTGTGCGTCGGTGGCACAGTGGTTAGGACTCTCGACGACCATGCACATGGTCCCAGGTTCGAGCCCGCGCCGACGCACACCTGATATCTATGGTCGGCCTGCGAAATTTGGGCTACCGATATCCATGCTGAAAATTCTATACTTGTACCAAAAATACAGTATGGAATCAAGCTGTAAATAAAAGAAAAAGAAAAGAGTCTTTTAGAAACAAATCGGTAATGTGCATTAGTGTATGGGGTAAGCGAGTGTTAATTACTCAAAATCGTTTTAACATGGGCTTATGTAACAAGTCTTTGTAGTGGTTAATCAGCATCTTCTACATTAATATACAACTCTTCTTTTTATTTCTACAGTTGCAAGGATGATCTTACTGCGCATATTTCATGGGCCAAACGACTCTACTTCAACAAACCAAACGAACAGAGATACAAATTCGTCGGACTGAGAACTTTGTAAATTTAACTTTCGAGCTCTCGTCTTCACTTTTCTTTTTCATATTATTTTGTAGAATAGAAACTAGTATTATTCTACCGATTGCCGTTAATCTGTTTTTTCCAACACTTTGTCGTGTATTGTCCACATTTACGTACATGATAGTGAACGTCAAGTGGAAGACAGTTACATCGCTTTTCCAGTATATAGCTTGTTGATGAAGTGGCAGTAGCAACACCCTATATTATTTTGTTATTTCATGCTAAACTGCTTTTAATACTTATGATTTTGATTTCCTCTATATTTGTATGACTTTTTCCGTATTTATCCTGGGTGGTATAAGTAATGAAATAGTTTGTTCATTACATTCTGGATTTACTTATGTGTTATAGAACAATTTGAAATTTAAGCGTTAATTTTTGTACGACTCCTTTTGAACAGGTTGAAATACTTTGTGGTTGCGTAAATCTAGTAAATTGGTACTAAGGTACCAATAATCATAAGGACAACCATTACCAGAATTGACTGGTTTGAATATTTCATATATTGCACTCAGATACTCCATTTAGCATGTTAGTCTAATTAGACTATCAAATGGTTCGAGCGAAATCATTCCCTGAATGAAAATTGGAAGCTTGAATTGAAGGTTAAACTGTTTGGTTCACATAGGTCCACAAGAGTTATGTACTGCAGTTAAAGTATCACTACAAAGTATTCATTGACTAAAGTTAATTATAAATGTTGCCAAGTTATGAATCGATCGCGGCTTTTAGTATTGCTGTTGACATCCTGAGCTGTCCCATAAAAGGTGACAATTAATTGTACTTTCAGACCATAAGTGACACAGAATGTCACTCAGAAAACATTGTTTTTTATCCATTCATTTGTTAATTCCGGCATTCAGTAAACAGTTACCGTTAATAGTTTCACATCTGATCATAAGTACCTTCAGTGCTACTTGTAATAATTATGAAATATTTTACAAAATCTTTGCTGTCAAATTTGTATGCTGAACTCATCTGCACCAACAATATCAGTAGTTGCAGATCCTTGAAACCAATAGCTGCTACCTTGTCATGGTGATCGGGCTTGCGCATCGCAATGATCCAACAAGCTACACTAGCTGAAACTATTTATCCTGCAGGTCCTGCCACGCCAGTGAGGTTGTTAGGATAGCGATTGGACTAAAAGCAATTGTCAGCATAGTGGAGGAAATTTTTCTCACAGTAACAGCAGTGAGGTGTTTCCCTCAGATGACCAGCTATGCTGTATCTCCACTCCGGAAAGAGGGGGTTGGAAAAGGTCAACCCCAACAATTGTACATCACGACTTAACCTGCGGTGGTCCGTAACCAGGGTAAGTTTACTGATACCGGACTAATCCAAGAAACCAGTTCGTACAGGCCGTGTGAGATCGCACTAAGCAGCTGTCTCTTGAGTCGCGCTGCGCTAACCATCTTTCAGTTTCAGGTACCGATGATTCAATCAACTTCCCCGATGTGGGCAGCCGGGAAGTAACAACCACACACTTCCAAAAGCACACACAGCCTTCGTGGGCATCATTCTCCTTCACCCACTTAACTTTTATCATCCTACCCCCCTAGTGCAGTCAGTCGTATTCAGGCTAGTGAGTCATCTTCACTCTGTGACTACGGACAACGATGACGACTATAGAAACACCCCCGACAGCTTCCCACAGCCGCGTCACCAACTTCAAAATGGAGCACTTAACGCCAGGACCCTCTGCCAAATCGGACAACATAAATCACTGGCATCTTGAGACATGGATGTATGTTGTGTTTCGAAAACACCTATACAAGACTCGGGTGTGGTCATTCAATTAACCTAACCTGGACAACAAGATGATCGTCTTCTACAGTTCTGGTCGGTTAATCATCTGTTCCCAGTCAGCACAAAGACAAACACTGTGTAACCTGGCGACCTCCATCATAAAATCAACGCTGGGCTCATACCACGTAGCGACAGGGTATCTTTGGCGAGGGTCAGTAGAAAAATGCCACTCGTTCTGGAACACGTGCGTAGATTCTGGTCCGCGAACTTTTATGTTTACGATGAAACGGACATAAGAAATTGTTGGCAGCGAGACAGTTATGTCCCCAAGTGGATCGCCACTGATTCTCTATTTAAGTAAGAAATGGACAAACGCATATCTGAGGTCGACAGCGGGACTATTCTTGATATGGCATGGTACAACATACAGTTAGCGGTAAAAGCTGTTAATAACCCGAGCACTAAAACTATTAGGAGCCATTGGATTTCTGCCACATCATCCGGAGTGATTGACGCAAGAAGACTGATTACAGCGAGCTCCGATTATTATGAGAAGCGAAAGCTACTGAAACGTAAACTATCAAGAAGTCTTCGCAGCGACTGTGAATATTGATAGGTGAAAAAACCTGAAGAGACGGAAAAGGCATCGGCGATTGGGAACACCAAACAACTATTTATACTTATCAGGGAAACAGGTGGTAAAAGGCAAATGATAAGTGAAACAGTCTCCGAGAAAAATTGCACCATTATTACCTCTCAGGACAGACGATTAGAAGGTCGGAAGGAACACTTTCAGGAGCAATTCAGTTGGCCTACAGCCACGCTCAACCTAACGAACATCCAATACCTCCCTGAATGGGATATAGACACAAGTCCTCCATTCCTAACTGAGGCTACTACGGCTGTCACTAGTCTGAAAGGAAGTAAGGCAGCAGGACCAGATGGAATGACTCCTGAGGTATTTAAGTACGGTGGAGACAGTTTACTATCTGCGTTAACTGGGGTACTAGGCAACGTCTAGGAATTAGAGGAAGTCCCGTCGGGCTGGTGTTAGTCATTGACTATCCCATTATACAAGGAGGGAGACCGATATTCCTGTGATAATCACAGGGGGATTAGCTTGACTAATATGGTATCTAAAGTTCTAGGCTCAACAATAATGCGTAGACTAAGCAGTCCACGGGAGGAACAAACACGAAAGAACCAGACAGGCTTTTGACCAGGAAGAGGGTGTTTTGGTCATATCCTCACCCTTCGACAGATTCTGGAACACACACACATTCTTACCGGCATCCAACAATCGTTATATTTCTTGATGTGAAAGCGACATTCGATTCTGTTGACCGAGAGGTAGTATGGTGATGTTGGACTGTAAAGTGAATGTCGAGAAAATATATCACACTGATCGAGGCACTCTACTCGAACTCACGCAGCCAGCCAGGTAAGAGCTTATGGCGAATTGTCATCTGAAGTAGTGACAACCAGCGATGTCCGTCAGAGATGTCCACTATCCCCATTTCTTTCACGATTTTAATCATGAGCTGACATTAGTTAGAGAACCATTGGAAAACCTGGGAGTACTGGACAGCTGTTTCGTCCTAGTTAGGGACTCTTCTCAGTATGCACCAAATGGATGTTCCTGGGTTCTAATCCCTGTGTGTGCGTACTGCCGAAGAGTCCCTAACTGGGACGAAACAGTTGTCCAGCACTGCCAGGATTTCCAATGGTTCTATGACTAATGTCAGCTCATGATGAAATCCTGAAAGCAATCAGATCCCTACAAACCATCACTTGAATACCAATGAGATGCTCATTGGCGACTGGCTCTATTCAGGTAGGTAGTTACCTGGGTTCCAGTGGGAAGTCGTGACCCGTAGGGTGCAGCCGGTCGGATGTGAGGACAAATACTCGCCGAAGACATTGGCTAGCGGTTGCGCTATGTCGTGAATTGGCAGAAGTTAGAATTCAAGGACCATTGGATCGGGTCCCAGTGGCTTAATGGTATACGAGCTCGCCTTGTAACCGGAAGGTTCTCGGTTCGAATCCCGGTGGGTGCGTTCTGATGAAGAGTCTCAAACTAGGACGAAACAGCTGTCCAGTACTCTCAGGTTTTCCAATGGTTCTCTGACCAATGTTAGCTCATAATGAAATCCTGTAACCAATCTAATCCCTACAAACCATCACCTGAATCCCCATTTCTATTCAACTTCATCATAGATGTACTAGTGGTCTTAACCCTAACTACTGACTTCAGCGACTCAGGAATTAACTTGTTACTGTCAGGGAATAATCTCGTTGACTTAGAATATGCAAGTGGCATAGTCCTCCCTGCTAGGTGAAGACACGAACAAAATGCAGGGTCTTCTGAACACGTTGGGGCGCCGAAATATTAGAATGTTTTGCATGCAATTCGCTCCTGCTTTCGAATGTAAGATGATGCTAGAGGACTGGACTAAGTCGACTACTCCTGGCGTAGAAATAGGTAGTGAAGTAGTAGAGCGTGTTGACCACTTCACTTATTTGGGGATTTTCATCAGCCGACGCCGACGAGTTGATCGCTGACGAAATCTCAGCACGGATATATAGGGCTAGTTTCACATATGCCACTTTACACCGCCTATTGTGTAGACGTGATATCCGACAATCGACCAAAGCACGTGTGTACTGCTCAGCAGTCTGCTCCGTCCTTCTATCATACCTGTGAATGGGACCTGGCCATTGAGGCTGGAAGACATGAAAAGACTGACTTTCTTTGTTCACAGGTGCATGCGTCCCATCTTCCGTGTTAAGTGGTGTGATAGGATGAGCAATATTCCAATATCCAATATCGTTTTTACGAGCTAGTATAAACCAATTTGATTTCTTTGTGCTCGCTTCTTGATTGTGAGGTATAGGTTCTTGATCTTCGGTAAACTTCTGCGTAGCTTGTCCCGCCACTCGACTGTCGTAGCTTTGGTTGACTCCAAAGGGAGTAGTGCTGGGATTAATTATATGTGGTTTGTAGTATGAGGTATGTTAAGACTGTTACTACTGTGATTGGAGTTGATCCTTTCGCCAGTTAGTCCTTCGGTATTGTCGACAAGAGAAAAGAGATAGTAATAATAATAATAGTAATAATAATAATAGATATAATTAGTGAAGCTATTCAGACTAAGAGACAGAAACGAAAATAGGAAACGTAACAACAGTCAGCTCATTAAGTTTGAAGAATAATATATATATCGGTAATAGTAATAATAATAATAGTAATTATAATATTAATAAGTTGTCAGGAGAGTAAGACGGGAGAGAATGTAAAGAAGTAAAATGACGAGTTTAATTATCTACCCTGATTGGTAAATGCGATTTTAAGGAGATAGGCCATTTGGATGCAGTCCTTGTATCGCTGCATGGTTGTCCAGCCTTCGCTTAAAGGCGTCCAAAGACGGTGCCATAGCTACATCTGCCGGTAAGGAATTCCAGGGACGACAAACCCGCAGTGAAAAGAAGTGGGAGCGCACCCGGGTCCTTGCCCTCTGGTGAGCTATCCTTCTGGGATTTCCACGTGGAAGCCTATACCTACTCAATGGCAGAACACCTTTGTTTGGGTGATTCTGGTCATTTGTTATTTTGTAGGCAGTAATCAAATCCCCCCTAAGCCGACGGTAACTAAGTGTGAACAGGCCTAATTTCTTCAGCCTTTCATCATATGGTTTGTTTCGGAGACCAACCACTCCTTTTGTTGCCCGTCGTTGGACTCTTTCCAAGAGGTTGGCATCTCTTCTCAGCATTGGGGGTGCAATAATATTATGCACCTCAAGGTGTGGCCTGACGTATGTTTTGTACAACATTAGAAAGAGCTCAGGAGTGAGTGCACCTAACTGTCTATGCGTAAAGTGTATGACCGCATATGCCCTCGCTACATCCCCTGTGTAATTTACGCTTGTGTCCATTTTTTCCGTTAGAACTAGACCTAAGTCGCGTTCCGACGTTGTGCAGGACAAGCTTTCATTGCACAGGGTGTAACTTGCATTCTGCAGTCTACAGGTGCGCAACTTCACTACTTTGCACTTTTTCAAGTTGAAAGTCATGCCACTGGCCACCGCCCAGTCTTCCAGAAGGTTTAGGTCTTCCTGTAGCCTATCTGAGTCCTCCGGACACTTTATCGCCCTCCATATTTTTACGTCGTCAGCGTACAGGAGAGTCGGGCAGCTCAGACGGCGTGGTAGATCATTGATGAAAATCAAAAACATCAGTGGTCCTAGGATAGAACCCTGCGACACTCCTGATGACGATCTGTGCCAAGATGATCGGACTCGGTTAACCTTAGTGCAAAATTGCCTGTCGGCTAGGTAGTCCTTCAACCATGACAGAAGTGGCTCACCTATGCCTGCCTGGCTTATTTTATGTAGGAGAAGGTCATGGTGAACAGTGTCAAATGCCTTCTCAAAGTCTAGGAAGACCACATGGACTGGTACGTTCAAGTCCCAGCATGATGTCCAGTCGTCCCAAGCTGACAGTAGGTTAGTGACGCAGGATCTGCCTTTTCTGAAACCATGTTGGGCTTCATGCAGTATATTAGTCCTATCGAAATATTCCCTGATGTGGTCGTCAATAATACTTTCCAGTACTTTTGATACCACTGGGAGTAGAGCTACTGGTCTATAGCTAGCAGCGTTTTGCCTGTCCCCACCCTTGAAGATTGGAGAAAGGATGGCTCTTTTCCACTCCCTTGGCAGGGTCCCCGAATCCATTGAGTGTTGGAACAAGTCGCACAGGGGTCTACAGAGAGCCTCGGCGCACTGTTTCAGAACAGATGGCCTGATGTCATCACAACCTGGGGACTTCCCAGGTATGAGTCGCTGTAGCTTCCTTAGTACTATTGCGGGGTTTATTTGGGGAGTAGTCGCTAGGTCTTCCTCCTCTGAAATAGTGGTGCCACCATTTTGGTCCGTAACTGTAATATCCACATTGCTGTTTAGCTGTTTAGCGAAGGCTGAACTGAATGTTTCAGCCATCTCCAGACTAGTGAGATATTGACCGTTTGGGCCTACTAAGGCGCATGCCCCTTGGTTTGTCGGTTTTCTTTCCGACATGAATCGGTACAAGTTTTTAGGGTTTGATAGGAGTTTTTTAGCAAGGTTAGCCTGGAATGACCTTCTGTCCCTCCTGACTCTTGCATTACACCGGTTCCTGAGTTCGAGGTATGCATCATGGTCGGTCTGACTCTTAGATACACGCCACGTAAACCAAGCCTTCCGCTTTGCTTGCAGAATACGTTGCGTGCCTCTCTTCAACCATGACGTCTTTCTCTTAGGCTGTGTTGTGACTAAAGGGACGGTATCCGAGATTGCTGCATGGATAATCTTTTTTACCACTTCCCAGTGTTCATCCACAGATAGGTCGTCCCATGCTAAGGGCCAGTCTGCGTCGGACAAGAGCCTCCGCATTTCAGCATAGTCAGCCTTGCTGTAGCACAGACATGGTCGCGTAACATCCCATTGCAAACGCTCACGGAGGACAAGATCGAAACCTATGACTGCATGGTCACTGCTTCCCAGAGGAGTCATGATCT
Organism: Trichobilharzia regenti; assembly: GCA_944472135.2. Classification (NCBI taxonomy): domain Eukaryota; kingdom Metazoa; phylum Platyhelminthes; class Trematoda; order Strigeidida; family Schistosomatidae; genus Trichobilharzia; species Trichobilharzia regenti. The sequence goes on along the minus strand of OX235270.1, from coordinate 85,596,114 downwards.
GGACCTTTTCGACGAGTAGCTGGTCACTAGTTAGAATATAATCTAGTTTTGATGACTTTCCACTAGGGCCCCACCTAGTGTCGTCTCCAACATTCTCAGTCAGTCCCGTGTTTCGAATAGTTTGCAGTAGGTTTCGGCCAAATTTTCCCTTAGCACACCCGGAGCCGAGGTTCAGTGATGGAGCATTGAAATCTCCAGCTATGGTGATTTGGTCGTAGCCCAAATCTCGTATTCCTGTGATAGTGCTGAGCAGTAGCTGATTGTGCTCTGCCCCACAGGTGGGAGATCGGTAGATGCCACCCAGTAAGTGCTTGGTGTGGCCTACGGTGAAATGACACCATATGGAGTCTGGGAGTTCGATAAGTGGTGGGTCCGTTGCGCGCACACATTTAAGTTGCCTATCAAAGTATATAGCAACTCCCCCTCCTTCCTTATTATCCCTGTCTCTTCTGACCAGTACCATATCACCTATACTGATTTCATTGTCGGCGATAGTGGGGTTTCGTCGAGTGTTTGGTTAAAAGAGGAAGTCAATAGAGGAGTCTGTGAAGCAACATGGACTCAGACTTACGCAAGGGTATATAACTCCTTTCGCGACAGGAAATTTTGGCTGACATATGGTCATGCTTGAAGAGTCTCAGTCGTCATCAAACCAAAAAATGGCCTCTCAGTCAATGAAATCCACAAAAGTTTGTTTAAGAAACCTCAAAATCGTTCTCAGTAACTGGCGCAGATTCATCCATTCGTGTCACTTTTCATGCCCAATAATCTATATTGTTCTTCGATGTTACTATTTTGTCGTCTCATATCTCCGTTTACTGTCTGTATGTTGCATTTCTTTTTACATTCTTCTCTTGCTTTTTGTGCTACATGGAGTGTGGCGACTCGATCGTCTGCACATCTGTGTAAAGTTCTATGTTTTTACCAGTCAGTTAGTCAGCACACTCATGATAGGTCAACAAATATTCTTTCGTTCATCGCTTTCTATCCATTTTCTATTGTTTCTGCAAGTTGTGGAATATATGGCTTCAACTAAGAACATTTATCCTATCCTCCTAGTTTCTTTTCAGCGGTTTAATGGCATGGAATTCTCAGTTTGTCACTACATAGGTATCCACTCAGAGTTCTGTGGCCGTCGGTACGATTTATGAATGTCTTTTTTTGGTTGTCAGTCCAGATATACCACTAAATGATCAGTCAATACCAACTATGTTTCTTCTTTTTTGTATTCGGGTTCCACTTGTTTATCTTAGTTTCACCTACGTCTTTCATTTCCCAGATAGCCATATTGCGTAGTGTTCTGAGGTGCCTACTTCTTGCAATACACCGTGCTTCATATTTCAGTTTGTCATGGAATTGTTTTTACTCAAACTCTACACTTTTTTTTCTTTTCGTTGTTCATCTTTCGTCTGTATCATCTGTCTCACCGCCCCTACGCGCTGTTATATTCCAGGATAAAACAGGGCATTATCCCATGTCTTGCTGCTTGAGATTCCTTAGTCGCAGTTTTTTCCATTATATGAGAAAAGTGAACAGTATGTTCGCTGAATACGTGTGTAATATAATTTCTAGTTGAAATCGGAAAAAGTGGGTGTCTTGTGTTTCATTTTACCCACGTATCAACGGTCCGTGGACGCAGGTTTTCCTCCCGTTCCCCACTTTAAGCACGAGTATTCTACGAATGACGTATATCTATATAGGCTCTCTTTAACATGTCGTCTACTGTTCCTCAAAACAGGTTGCCTAGGTGATGCTACATGGTGTCCCTAACTCTTCTATAAAGTTAGCATTGCATGTGTCCATTATTTCATCTTCAGGTGTTATACTTAAAATTTGGTGTAACTTAAGCTTTAATAAAGTCTCTCAAATTATTCTTTAAGGTTCCGTGAACTAGACAATGGTCTGAAGCAACACCTAAGCATCTTCCCGATTCTGTGCCCAACATGTTTTGTCTTTGTGAGAGTCGGATGTATTCTCTTTGATGTCTGATGTGTGCGTTTGGTGAAATACGTGCTGCCCTGTGTATATTTTGGTTTGTACATACCGTCTCTAATCACCAAATGCAAATTAGCCTGCACAGATTACTTCGTTCTCATTCATTTCGACTCATGGTGAGTTCTGTTCCGGTACTGTCCGATCCCAGCCCATTTCGTACATTAGGGTTTCGAGTTTGCCATATGGTGTTTTGTCCATTATTGACAACAGCTGTCTGTGAAATGTTTCGCTCTAGATCTGAGTTGTTTGTTGATGCGTAACACTGTAGGTTTTAACATTCCTGCGCTTTTGAAATGAATCTTGCTCCCACCATGTTGCAGAGAGACTGGTTCCCACTGCATGTTTGGTTCCGATAACGACATCATCACAGCCCCATGGTCAGTGTGACTGTGACTATCGTCTGAATGGCTGACTAGATTATTGACTCTTTACTTAAAAACTTAGAGGGTCCACTTCCATTCCAGTTCCTACGAAAGATTCTCAGAACCTCAGTAACGTATCTGTTCGGCTCCTTGCCAATCTGTTCAGTCTCTCTAGCTTCGAACACTGTGTAGGCATCCTTTGTCTTCATCTATAGGAAGCTCATCAGCTGACAAGATTCACAAAGCCTTCCAACAGCCAACTTCATTTTGTCCCTGAGTCCCTGGAGTTTATGAAGTTTCTGTAGCGATTGATTTGATTTTCCGAAGTAGGGTTAAAAACCACTGTCCTCTTTTTTGGTCTTAGGACGAAATTTTGCATACTTCTACCTAATATTGATTGACTACAACTTTTCAAGATAACAGTCTCCCATCGTTTACAGTCCTCATCACTATAATGTACATAATCGAGAATTCTTTTCTGGGTTAGTACCTGAGGAGCCAGTTACTTAGAATGATTGAACAAATTAGGATCCACTTTCAGTTGGTAATAACTTTAAATAGTTCACATGACTGCCATGTGTCCCTCTATCTCTCCACGGCTGAGCTTGTCTGTAGTACCCTCTGGCTGTTTAGCCTGGCTCACCTGACCTAGTGACCAAGCGGTTCCTTAAAATTACGCCAATTATTGAAACAAGCACATACAACTTATAACTTATCAATTGTGTGTTGGTGAAAGACGCTCTAACTGGGAAACGCCTGAGGTTCAGTCAATTTGACAAACTTGTTTGATCTCCAAAGTACTGTACAGGTTACATCCTATCCAAGTGGAGGACAAGTGTACAATTCAATAACTATACGGCCTGGTTCAGACAATGAGTGTATTTATATATATATATATATATATATATATATATATATATATCAAATATTTATCTGTTGAAACATTATTAACTTGTAGACAATCTACGATTTGATATTATATCATACTTGATCGTGCCTGTAAAAATGGCATGCATTCTCATGTAAATTTATATGTTTATATGAAAATATACATCATTATTATTATTCCCTGAAACTTGTATGGTAAGCCTGTGCTTCTACAGGATCCATAGATATATACTAGGAAAAGTCAGATAGACGAACACTTTCATATTTTGCAGGCTTCTACTTGAAGTTATGGGAGAACAGAATTATTGACCTAGGAGGTGAATACAAGTATCGCGTCAGACGCCACTGTCATAAAACGGCTTCTCGATTCATGCATCCACGGCTTGATCGAGAACACATTGCAAGAGTGAGAATGAAAAGCATATTTACACAAGGAAATTACAGCATACACGAGAAATAAGAATCTGTACGTGAGACACTAACGTATACTTCACAGAAAATAATCCTTAGGTTGTCAGTCTGTCTATCGTTTAGACGACCAAAATTGGTCAATTTTCTGCATAAGCTACCGATTCAAACAAAAGCTTCTCTTTTAGAAGAGAAACATTACTTGCGGTCAACCTAGAACCAGAGCTGTTTTAATTCCCACTGATTGCCCCACGTAAAACGGAACATTACTGTTGCTTTAAGGCCTCATGATCTTTCTTCTTTGTGCGTCGGTGGCGCAATGGTTAGGACTCTCGCCCACCATGCACATTGTTAGAGCTTCGATTCCCTGCCAATGCACACCTGATATCTATGGACGGCCTGGAAAATTCGGGCTACCGATATCACATGCTGAAAGTTCCACACTTGTACCAAAAATACAGGGTATATTCAAGCTGTAATCATAAATGAAAAATAAAAAACAATATCTACCAGGAAACCGCTGGTTGTCGCCATTTCAGTGTGAATAATTCGGCATCGTGGTTGGTTCATGTGTTGCGTCCACATGACTCCATTAACTGCAACGTCATTCACGACACGGCCGTGTCTACTACTAATAATAAAACCATTTATCTATTCTCTGCAATTCGTTCTGTATTCTCTGATAAATAAAAGTGCTCTGAATTTGGGGGGAATTCTGGCGACATGTAAATTAAATGCAGGCAACTTGGCTGATATAGTGTCCGATGGGAGCTGACTTCCGTTCGACTGGGAGTTGATTATTTACACCATCACTCATACGCTTTTTTGAGCCGTTGGCATGGATAAAATTCCATAATTCATCCTAGTGCAACAGAGAGGAAGAGAAAAGGATTAAGTCACCGGAATGAAGCAAAAATTCATTTGAAATGTATGTATTAAAGGAAGAGTAAAAAACAATAAACAGGAAAGCTTCAGTGATTGTAGAGTGTAGGATTTGTCAGCGACTCCTGAACAGACCCGAGGTCCATCCACAAATTTAAACAAGAACTGATTTTTTTTTCACAGATGTAGACAGACAGATAAAATGTATGGGTGACAAAACTTATTGCTTTCACACTTTAGAAAATTAGGAAGCCCAGTGACTTTACAGTCCGCATGAAATTTTACTGGGATTAACAGACAATCGTATTTCCAATACACTCACCGCATATCAATAACAACTCAAGCTGTTTGTGTATCTTAGCAAAAAATACATTTAGTTGTCCTTTTCACATAACTTCGCTGCTTATGCTCTTATTGTCTTTACGCCTGGCTTTCACCACATCTTTTCATATACAGTTTTTAATCTTTCTCTATTTTTCGCTTCTTCCATGTGTTGAGATTGACATTTAGTGTATCTACCAGTGAGATCTACCTTGTTAGAGGAAACATGTGAAAAACTTTGTATTTAGATGGTGTTTTCATATGGGAATGCTTCGACATTCTCTTGCTACTTATACTATTATTATGTGCAGGTATTTGTTCGCTCAAGTTACTATAAAATACTAAAATCTTGCGAGGAATATTTAGTTTATAGTGAAAGTAGGGGATCTTGGTGAATTGAATGTTGTTTTACATAATGAAGGACGGTGGTTGCGCTAACAGATTTACTCATTTGTTATCGCGTCCATATGAAGAAGTAGTAGGAGTACTGCAAATGTTGTGGTGGTTACATTGGAATTAACTCTCTGCCAGTTACCTTAAGCACATTTCACAGTAAGCCTATGACAATAAGTATTAACCTTTTTCCCTTGTTTGTGAAAGCATAATCAAATTTAGCTAAGATATGAAGGTTTGTTTTATTCTCGAGACTTTAAGATCTTTTATGTTGATTATATGAGAGAATTAAAACTTTTACTCTAAGAAAAATGAATCTCATATTCTAAGTTGGTATGTAATTATATATACATCCATTTTCTTGATAGTTAGAATTTCATCTTTGATCACCTAATTAGAAAATAAAAGTCTGGATCGTGAAAGGTTTGAAAACTGATGTTGAAATGGTGAAACTTAATATATACTCACTAACTCTTTAAGCGAATACTGATCTTACAAGAAGCGTTTTAGTCTTGCAACAATGTTATTGGAGATTTTTCACTCACTTTTAAACTGACTAGGATAGCACTGTGGTTTAATTCACAACGAAATATCATTTTTACTTCCGGATTTGTGAATGTATATGGGTGTTGAGCATTTTGAAACTTAAATATATGTGAATCACCCTTATTCAGCCAAATGAAGACTTTCAGTTTTTCACCAAACTTTTACTTTTGTTAGAAGGCTTTCTAGTAATATTTCATGTTTTTTTTCATCGAACGCTACTGGCGATGATAGCACTTTTGTCGCCCCCGAACTAAAGTGGAACTTAATTTTAGATGTAGGACGTTGTAAGACAATGAAGATGCTGAGGTTTCTATCACTGATGCATGTGTATAATTTTTCATCAGTTAAATTGAAATTGATGATATCTTTTGTTTTGCACTGATCACAAATTTCATCGAGTAGTCCTGTTGGAAACGAGATACGTATGTTTTATACGGATAACACTGGCGTATTTACCAAAAGTGATGAAAAGTACAACAACATCTACTCCAATTTCTCGGTATCAAACGCATTTACTTATCTTTACTGATAATTAATGTGGTTAAATTTGTATCATGAAAAATTTTGAAATTCTACAGTCAACTGGTTTTCATAGTAAATCAAAAGGTAAACTAATGTTTATTTTTAGTGGATGAATGATGGGCACGACTTTCTCTCTAATAATCTGAGAGCAAAATGAATGAAGCCCCCGAGTTTCTTTAACTGTCTTTACGACGAAATAAGATAAGATTCAAATGCATGATTAAAGGATACTAATTTTGGTGAATAAAAGCAATTTAGAAGAAGTTCCATGTTAACTTCGTTTTTATTAAAGTGCCCTAAAATTACTCTGTATTTTAGCATGTTGCGTCACAAGTAAAAGTTTTAAACTTCTTAGCGTGACCTGCCAGGAGATTACTGACATGAAACACTCGTAGGTTTGTAACACAGCTATATCTTTATATTTATTGATCAGCAGAATTTTCGTCAAAGCTTAACTTTGTTTTCAAATCAGTACTAGGATGATATACGTAGTGTGATATTACAGGAGGTTTTGCATAAATTTTCCTTTCCTTCAGCTTAAAATGCATGGAAAGAAGAGTTGATTATTCTGTGTGGGCATGAACTTTATTATACATCAGACTTATTCGTAGCTTTTGGGTTTCACATATTTTATGCTTGGTTTCTTCTCGCTTTCACTAGAAATGTTAAGTCTCTCAATTATTTTCCTAAAGGATGACATTATTGCTTTATGATGCTGAAAATGAATTGATCTTAACACTTATTAGTGTGGAGTACACAATTCATGCTAAGAGCAAATTCAAAATTTCGAGAAAACATCTTAAACGAAATGTACAACCTATTTATGGATGGTTGTGCCGGTAATCATAGGTATTTTTAGCAAAGTAGATCAGCGCTTTCACCTAAAAATTTAATAAATGATTATTTTGATGATTTCTGTCATTTGAGTATTGATGAAATAACATCAAATAGAGGAAAAATGCAAGCGTTTTTTAAAAAATCGGTATTAAACTTCTATTGGTGATACTAATTTTACTCACTCAAAACACTTTGCTGACTTACGCTGGTGCCTGAAATTTGTGACAATAGGGTGTAGATTCTAAAGGATCAGTGGGAGTTTACGTAACCAATAAATGTAGCTACAATCTTTGCACTATCTGACTTTAGACTGAAGGCAGGACCTTGCGAAAGCCTGCTGATATGTACTATTTCTGTGTTCTACTTTAATGAAGTGATTCTGTTGCGAAGAAGTCATTTGGATAATTGACTTTACAAGAGAGAATTGACTTCAAATTAGGTAATACAAATGCATTTGTCCCATTGAGATTGGTTTTTAAAGACACCATCTAGAATCTGTGATCATAAATTTCAGCTGCGAAGTAGACCTCAGACGGACAATTTGTACTTCCATGTATTGAACAGAATACACACTACATCATCACCTTTTTTCGATTACTACTGACCTACTTTCAGTCAAATCTTACTTCACTTGACACTGTACATTGTGACAGACTGTATATTGAAATGTGTATCGTGCTTATTAGCCACATCACTTAACCTAGCTTTATAACTTTATTGACCAATTTACCGATATTAACTAGATTTTAACCATTGAATTTCACACGCAGATGCAGCGCTTCAGGCTACCAAACTTCATAAAAGCACTGCAAAAAGTAAACAGAAGTTCGGTAAACCTATAACAGACGAGGAAATATGACAGTTATACTCTGAGTTCGACTTCCACACTGCAAGTTTAGTGGACATACCAGGAGCAAACAATAATACAAGTGCTGCATTAGTCCAATACTTCTAGCTTTCACGCGTTTTTTACTTTTAATACATGTGTTTCAAAAGTGAGTGGTAGAACAGTGCCATGATATTAACGGGGAATTTGATATTTCGCCTAGGCAGTAGAATGCTAAATTTGAAAGAATTTAAGATAAATCTACACATGAATCCTGAGATTCTAACAGCTACCATTTAATCAGGGTTGATTCAAATTCACAAGTAAGTTGAATTTTCAGTAGGCAAAATCATCTCCTACAAATAGACGAGGTATCTACGTAGGTTCTTCATCCATCAGAACTAGGTTGTCATGGCACTCTAAGTAAACTAGGCCATCTCCAATAAAGAGTTTTAGTGTTGTGAAGTCAGATTTGGAAATAGAAATAAATATTAAATATCTCTTTAAATAAACTGAGGAATAATAACAAAAGGAACCTCTCACACTTAATGTAGATATTTTTAAGAACAGGGCTCTAAGTCAGAATATCTAGATGGCATTACAATAAGACTACCTACACAAATGATATCGGGTGTTTAGATTTATTCGTGGATATTTGGCTAAATGAGTCAAAGCCTGGGCTAAATCCACCACATTCCCATCATATATGTTTCTCATTAGCTTCAGTTTTGCATCGTCCTCTTGTAAACACCATCATTTTAAATATGAATTTTCGTCAGGTTAATTCCTTTGTTGTTATCGCAGTAGAATGTTTCTTCTTTGAAAAATGAATCAATTATTAATTCGTGCCCAGTAGAATAAGTCAGTTTTCGCAGCGAATCCCCAGTTATATTAGCTGTCTTCACATACTTTTGAAAATGGCCTATCTAGATCTATTGCATTTTTATGTTTAAAAAAAACGTTACAATCTGAAAAGGCTTATGTGAGATGCCAGTCAGTAAGTATTCTGCAGAAGGATAAACTCATAAGATAACCCTTACTAAATGAAAACAAATTACGAGTGTTTCTCAAGGTAGGTATTTAGGGAGTAAAGTGACTTGTGATTTCTTCCTAATGCGTGGAACAATCCCTTGGAGTTTGTTTCAATTAGTGATGATTTTACAGCTGAAGTAATTCCAAGCTATTCATAATGATCAGCAATACTTACCATGTAGTGCTCAAGTAATGTTATAATTCAAGATATGTATACGTCGATGAAAGTGGTACCTGGGAACATAAACTTTGTGGGAAGGAGGAAGTGAGATTACTAATATGTATCAACTTATGAGGTGGTTCTAATCTGTTGAAGTCCGCACTTCAGTGTCAGCTGTCACACCTTCAAGTGATACTTTATGAGTCACATTTTATTATACTGCATTTCTCTGGAAATTCACAATTAAGAATCAATGGACTTAACCGTAAGGCTGAGAAACCCATTGGTCTTATACTCAAGTAATTAAAAATCTGCTTATTACTCGTATGCGTTTGAATCTGAGTTGATGGATGATGGGTGACTAAAGCATTTAAAGCATCGTCGGTAACTCGGCACAATTAGTAAATTAGCATTTTATTGGCGATAAAAAATTTTTTTTCAGTAGAATAACAGTGAATATTTACTTCGTTTTCAAATCCTATATAAGTATTATTTATAAACAAAGTCAAATCATATTATGACTTTAAAGCTGAAGAATCAATCAGAAAATAAAAATATACTTAGAAAAACATTTTACTGTCTGATTAGATATGAGGTTGCTTGACTTATTTGATTTATTCTTAATACCTAGGTAATTCAAATACAAATAGTAGTTCTTGACTAAATTTGTTGAGTTTGAACTATTACGGGGAGGGGAATTGATGTCTCTTTCTGATCTCACATAAAACTGCTGCAATCAGTTCTTTAGTAGTTTGTGTTCGAAACGTCATCAGTTAATATTACATACTGTACAACAACACTGTGTGATTTATCAAAATAAAATCTTATCCATAATAGAGTTATACTCTACCACAGTGCCCAAGTGTTATACTTATATCTTCAAGGGTCACTTGGAAATTCATTCATTTATCACAGCTCTCTGTTTTTCTTTCATTCAGTGGGTCTCAAAAAAACGTTATGCAACACTTACTGTGTCCACCTTTAACAGTAAATTTAGGATTGTAGAGTAAGGAACAAAAGAATTATCATGCAGAAATATATTTAAGTAGGATAGTCAATCCATAATTAACATATTTTGATAACCACGAGTGTATGTGTGCATGAGATTGCTTACGTGTACCCATAAATAAAGTAATATACAAGAACTAATCGCGAAATCAAGAGGATCATCACTTAGCTGAAAAACGAAGTTCATTCGTTTTGAGTACTTACTATCACTTTGATAAAGATAAGTTTTAAATCAGTACCAAAGTACGGCTTCTGACTTTCATGACTGAATGAGAAGATCAAATTCTTCAGGCAATTGAGCGAAATGGTTTGGCATTTCTAAGGAGATAGTAGGAGCATCCTAGAATGTCACTGAGTATTTATACGTGCTGGTAAATATGTCAGATTCGTTACAGGATTTCATCATTAGCTGACATTAGCTAGAGAACCATTGGAAAAGCTAGGAACATTCGACAGATGTTTCGTCCTAGTTTGGGACTCTCTAACAGTACGCACTCACCACCAGGGTTCGAACCCAGGACCTTCTGGTTACAAGGCGACCTCGTATACCATTAGGCCACTGGGACCCTATCCAATGCTCCATGAATTCTAACTTCCGCCAATTCACGATATAGCGCAACCGCTAGCCAATGTCTTCAGCGAGTATTTGTCCTCACACCCGACCCGCTGCACCCTATTGGTCACGACTTCTCACTAGAATAGGGCAAGTTCCTAGTGAGCGTCTCATCGATATTCAAGTGCTGGTTTGTAGGGATTTGATTGGTTACAGTATTTCATCATGAGCTGACATTAGTTAGAGAGTGACAAGAAGACACTTTTGCTACTCTGTTTTGCTACTTTCCACAAATGATTTTCTAGTCTAACCCCAATGTAACACTATTTTTCTACGCTTGTAAGTATTACTAGTTCACTTCTCTTTGATTTTTACCCTACTGTCTTTTCTTTTAACTGCATTTTGCTTAGCGTACACCATAACAAATTTTCGAAACCCAAATTGGTTGCTAAACAGATATCTCTAGTGTCATTGTTATTTTTGTTAATAAGTGTGTAAATTTCCGTAAAACTTGTAGATACTACAAATCTCGGTGTAATGTCTCAAGGAAACGAGAAACTTAATCCATGTGATATAGGTAAATCGTGCAAACATCACGTAAATACTGATAACACAATACAAGATGAAATCGAAGTAAGTTCGGATATATCTGGGAAGGAAACAAAAGATTCCAATCAACCTGGAACAACTGAGAGCTTTGTACCACAAACATACCGTGCAAAATTGTTTGGTAATATTCCAGTATCTGAACCTCGTGGTGACTTCATCTGTGAAAGGTCACTTGGATTACTTAAGGCTCAGCTGCTAACGTCAAAATCACATAAGAAAAGAATCAAAATTCGCGTGGATACTAATGGGATAAGCGTTCTGGGTTCACGAAATTCGGTAAGTGTTGTTTTTTAATTATTTTTTAGTGGAAGATGTTTTTGCCGTCATTTCTTTACATGGTTTATAGGGAAGCAGAAATCCTTCATAGGAAGCATTATGGTGGAGAAAACTTGTGTAGTTTAAAAATCTCCTAGTTTGCTAGGTCGTTCTTGGACTGTTAAAAAAGGGGAGGCTAGGCATTGGCCAACGGACTTGCTCCCGAAAATCAATCTAGTCGATACAGAATCTTCAGAGCACAGAAGAAATAAAAAATAAGCTTATTCTCCTCTGGAATCATGAAGGTCAAATGATGAGGGCTGGTGAAGGCCTTCGGGAAGCCACTTAGCCTATACATCTGCTTTCGATGAAAGCAGAACAAAGCTTGTGGACATGGAATGTCCACACCATGTTTCAGATTGGCCTGAAAAGCGGTTTAGATTTCAGCATGAATGAAAACATATGTCACAGGAATCTGTGCGACCAGATGGGATGGGAATGGACTGGGCAGATAGTTAAATAGAGAATCAATGATTTAGTCCACTCACTCAAGTGACAACCACAAGTATAGTGGAGTGGCTATCATGATTTCACCGACAGCACCGAAGGCTAACATGCAGTTGGGATCGTCATTGAGTACAGTCTTAATTTGCAGTCAGCTGTCTGTTTCAGCTAACTCGACTTTGGGAAGACCGTCGATAATGAAGTTTAATTATGTTTTAACTCTACGAAGTGCAACACTGAAGCTCCCTTAAAAGATATATGATGTTGCCAGGTAATTCAAAAAGAACAGCGTACTAAACTGTCTGAAGTGGAGATAGGAGTGATAAGTCTCTGTCTGCTGTAACCGACGACCTTCCTGATTGTGATGGACTGGGTCAAGAGGCGATTCTTGGGGAATGAGAAGACGGGCGGTTCCGAGAAAATGACTCTACATTCGGATTCCGTTGACGATTTATTTTTAAATTCATACACCCTCGAAAATATATAACGGGAAACAAACGTTTTGGCAGAATAGGTAGCGAGGACAAAACTTCAGGTGTACATGAAGAAGACAGGTTATGAAGATACCCGACCAACAATGACAAAAACACCAGTCAACAGGAGAAATGCGCTCTGAGGGCAAAATGAGTAAGATTATTTGAGAAGGAAATAAAAACTTATGGACAGTTTTGGAGCCATTTCAGTGATGCCAGTAAACCGAGTGGAGTAGATATACTCCTCTGATGCTCTGATGCATCAAATGGTGAATGTGAGTGACTTTGTATGTTCAGCCCTACCAGTCGACTTAGACTGTGAAAGATAGCATCTAGTGCTTAATGATGATGGGTGTAATCACTAATAATCTCCAACCGAAGAAACCTAAAGGAATTTGTATCTGTCACTTATCTTCATATGGTTGAGAACGTCAAAGACAGCCACCATAGGATGGGGGAAGCAAGACAGGCATTTATTACCTTGAAATCAATTTGGAGATCTACAGCACTCAGCAACATGAATAAGATGCAAATTTGACATCAATATCAGTTTTATTCTTCTATATGGTTCAGACATTTGTTGATTGCCTTAATAAAGACATTCCCAGCAGTTCATTGCAGCTACCTTTCGCTGGGTCGAAACTATAGAGATGAGATAGCTCTTTGACTCGAACGGATGAGCAAGAACTCTGTCAGCGATCCACCCAACAACCACTCGCCCAACAAATATTCAGAAGGAAATGAAGATGGATTGAACGTATGCTGAGATTGATGAGTGATATCATAAATTAGGCTCTTGAATGGACCCTATTCCTATTAAGAAATGGATATGTTTAGAGTTGGACGGTGACATAGACAAGATTATGTTGGGAGGAAGTGAGGGCTTGTGGGCAGTCATGGAGCCAGCTGAAAGCGTCTTAAGAGAAAATGTGCTGAGGAAGCCCTGTGTGCGACGCAGAAATAGGAAGACTAATAATAAATAATATAATTATTCTGGAAAAAGTATTTGTGGCAAACAAAGAAATCGAAAATTGCGAATACAAAGTTACATCGTGATAAATTTTCCAAAATGTTTAATGACATTTGGAGTGCAAAATTAAGTTCAAGGACCGCTTATCCGCAGTTTTCGGTGGCTAGATTCGTTTACCCTTCGGGATCTTTGAGGAAACTTTTGTTACTGAAAGGAATTAAACTAACAGTTGAATATCAAATAATACTGTTTACTATTTCTGTTATGTAATTATCATCATATGTTTGCAATAGTGAGTATTTACTAGACAATTAGGTCACTTAGAATATAATTTACTACTGATTAGTATAACCGACTGATCAGTTGCTGTCTAAAAACACAAATTCAGTACAAAGTGGCTGTTATAGATGTACTGTTCATCTTATTCAATGTTTGAATTTTCTTCATCTTAGTGACATTGACTGCTCTTCAGTATGTTTCCCAGCCTAGAATGTGTTCCGAAAGATTTTTAAAAAATCTAGAACTGTCATTACTACAAGCTACTTCATTCATTTCGACAAAAAGAAAGTCAGTGTACTGTGGCTTTCTGTAGATTAGAGAACGGAAAAATAATGACATTGTGTAGTAAGCGCCAAACTTTAACGTCATGTGTTAAACAGGTTTTAGACATTTAATAAATACACTTAATTTATTAAGGCTGATATAAAAACCTGGCTTCCTTTGAAAATTTTCACTGTCTGCAATTCAGACAACTTACTATGGGAATTATTCGGAGCTAAATACACGTTTAGTTGTAAAACTAATCGTTACGAAGTATACACACTTAAAGTTAAACTAGCGTTTATGTCAAATATTACATCACAGTAATGTTAATACTCTTATCAACACTGCAAATGTATCCGAATGACTAAAATAAAATAAATAATTTAAATTCAGTTTTAGTTTGACCATACACCATAGATAAAGTAAATATTTTGTATCATGATAGTCATATTTAAAATTTATGTCCTTTTTTGTTTGGTGTTTATTTTCAATTCAGACAGTGCATCATATACATAAGTTTGAAAATATCACATTCATTTGGACCGATCCTTGTGATTTGCAGTCATGTGGAATTATAGTCAGACAAAATACACTTGGTGAAAATGTTCATGAATTTTATGGTTATAAGCTTTATCAGAATGTGAGTTCAGATAATTGGTTTATTGATTTATTTGCTGATGCATCCAGACAGTAAATGAAATGCAAATAGTTGTATATTCTACACTTAACATATTTTTCACTGAATGATTATGTGGTGTTTTCCTTATATGCCACCTTAGCTAGTAACGTATCAACTAACTAAATGTTCTTTGAGAACCATTTGTGTTTTAAGGTATATTCGAAGTATCTGAATTGGCTTAAAACCGATACATTTGTGAATGCATTAATGAATTCTCAATCATTCATAATAGGAAACACAAGCGGAAAATTATAGATAAAGTGCAGATATGTTTTTACCAACTTTCCGTTCGTTACTGTTCATATTTACTAATTTTCCGAACCTCCGCTTTGTTGCCCATTATTTTAAGTTTCTAGTAGAAAACGAGTGATGCATTCAATATTATTTAGGTAATTGGTACCGTTGAGTCAGTAATTTAAGCTGGTATGTAAAATAAAGTGTATTTCGTTTCTTTGTGCAGTATGGAGTGTCTCAGTGGATAATGTACTTTGTGACTTCTGCTTCTGAAAACTAGTTTGTCTGTATGTACCGGAAAATTCTTAACTCTTTGTCACAAATAGGATAATGATGATTTTAGAATTAAGCAATAAAAATTTACTCACTGGTAGATATCATTGAATTTTACCTACAACTGACTACCAGACAACAATAAGTGTGCAGTGTGTTCGGAAAGTGATGATTGTTTGTTCAGAAGAGATTAGCATTCATCATAATAGAATCAAGAAGTAATGTGCACGCGATAAATGGTCACCTAATCATCTGTATTCAAGTTATTTGTAATTTATTTCTGAACTCTATCAAAATATAGTCGATCAAGGAATAACAACCAGTCAACATACTGCTGTATTGTTTAGTAAGACAACTAACTTCCATCTCATCTTACTAATTTAAGAAAACTTGAAATGATGTATACTAATAATTCCTCGTCAAATGAACTAACAGGGATGTAGGATTGAGATAAGTTAGTTTAACTTATTAAATTATCATCCTTAGTCATACCTGTCAACATTATAATTATAAAAGATTTCATGTTTATAATATTTACGCATATCAGTCAACTATATACAGCCTTCATTTTCAAAATATGCATCACTGTTCGGTATCACATTTTTAAGAGTTAATTCCACTCATTTTAATGGCTACGATTACCTTACCTACAGAAAATTCCTCTACTGGGTTGTGTATTTTAGTTATATATTTTGAAAAATCGCATGTAATACATTCTGCCATAGCTTAATGAAGAACAATAACAATCTCAATAGACAAAGATGTGAAAAAACAAATTAATGGACTAAAATATTGTACGGGAAACTATCAAATATGTACATAGGTTTCATTCGGGAAGACAAGTTATTAAAAAGTTAATTTCACAATTAAAATGTTTTGTAGACAGGAATTAAAATCCTTCAATGTCTCAGACTTCAGTAGATCAGATGATATATCCTAATGCATAAGTTTTTATGCATTCATATTCATATTCTCATAATAATGTTTGTCGTTTGAGGGAGTGACCTATTTCCTATCAAAATTGACATGGGTTCTAAAATCGTAAGTAAAATCGCTTATAGACTTCCAACAATATGTGAGGTAGCAAAAAAGTGAAATGTAGGGTTATCCTCCACATACTTCCATGTTTTAATTGCGTATATAAACAGAATATTTACTGCAATCTTTGCTCCATCCATGTACTACGTCAGTTCAATAAATAAACTGTTCTTCCACTCGAAAATAAAATTATGTCATTTTCATGCAACTAATTACTGAATCATAGTGTTGTCCGGAAAGCTCACAACAACATACATGCAAGAAAACAATCTGGTTGGTCTTTCTTCTGCTTAATTTATGCATAACTATTGGAATTTTTGAGAGTTGTAAATATATTTTTCTAGAATTCATAAGAAGTAAATTAGTACAGCCGTTGTTAATTGCGTCTTATATTGTCGAAATGAAACCAGAGATATATACAACAAGTCAAAGTACTCTATTCATATACTATAGTCTGTGAACATAACCAGAAAACGTATTAATTGGTTTGTAAATTTTTCAGGATAAGGAATACCTCACTATTACTTATAATGCATCTTTAAAGTGAATACATGTGCGTCGGTGGCACAGCGGTTAGGACGCTCGCCGATCATGCACATGGTCCGGGATTCGATCCCCGGCCACAGACGCACTCCTTTACCTCGCTAAGCCAGAAATAATGCTGGTAAAGACGAAAGGTTGGGCATGAGGCTAGCAACCACATCCTGTAGAAATTAACACTGCTACAGAAACTCCAAGCCACTAGCTTGAGTCCCTATGTTCCACTGGGGAGGTGAAGGAAAAAAAGTGAATACATAAAGTCAGTAGGACAACTTTTATTGTCACTGCTGAAAATTTCAAATCTAATATAAAACTACTCCTAACTTATGTGTGTACTTCAAATTCCAATCACCCTGATAATGAACATTCGCTACAGATCAAAGTAATATACAGTCAGCTTTCTACACTCTACTTATGAACTTAGGAAAAAAGTTTGACACACAGTGTAGTTTTACATATTTCGGAAGATAGACAGATAAAAGGCACGCTTGAATTTTAGCTTTCTGTGTAATTTACAATATAGACTGTGCAGAATGAAATGTTGGTGTTATAGGATACAACAACTGAACGCATTAGATGTTTGAATAAATTATAACAATTATGAAAGATAAACGATTTTACATAATGCTGTTGGAGAAAACAAACGGGTGATAGGAGTTACCTTTGTATTATGTTTTTCTCTTTCAGACTCCCAAATTAATTCGTGCCTTGAAACAGATCTATTCAAACCTTGATTTAATGCCATCCAATGAAGTAAGCGGGTATTTTTTTCTTTACAACGTAAGGTTTATTTCTAAATTAGTTATGAAACAAAAACATTTTTGTCAGATGAATTTTGAATGCCCTAGTATATGAAGTTACTTATCTCCTCAAATACTTTGTGTTCAGTGTTTGGCATTCTAAGTTTTTTATGCATAAAACTTAGATCAACCTATTCTTTCATTAGTTTTATCGAAATAAAAACAAGCAAACATGTATTAATTCTAAGTGTACCATTCACTTTTAAAACTTCCCATTTTCTCACAGTCGTATTTGAATGTGGCTTCGAAATGCGTTACTAGGATTTTGATCACCTGAATGTTTAACTATACAGCCACAGCCAGAAAATGTCCAATGACTCAGTAACTTGTTCCGTCTTTTGAAAATAATATTGATCAACTGACCAAATGCTTAACGTTACAATTCGTAGAAACTGACAGATGTCTGAATAATTGTTACAATAATAAGAAAACTTTAAGCGATTACTTTTTGTACTTCCAGGACAACAGACTTTTATTAGAGATAAACCTATTTGCAAAAGTAGTGCAATTAATTCTTAACAATGGACTGGAGCTTCAGAGAAAGTGTGTACTATATAAAAGGTTAAGTCAAGAAAGTAATTCATTATGCATTAATTTTATAACAGCAGTATTTAGATGTTGTTTTATGCCTTGAGTTTTTGCATAAATTATTCACACATTATCAGCTGATAATCGAAAACCTCGTCTGACGTCTATCCAATTTAGTTACTGTCAACTCCGTTAAAATATTTGGCAACTTAATAAAAAGAGTGTGCATTAAGTGAGAAAGGTCTCGAAGCCTCAGTAATCAAGGAGGTTAATACACGCGTTAATCCCGCTGAGCCACAGCCTTTCTAGGCAAAAGGTGTTTGCCAAAGTAACAGTAGCTTGTTTTTGTCACACAACCCAATTATGGCGCCATCTCATAAAGTCTGGTTTGGCCGAGATGTTGGGGATTTAGAAAACTGGAAGTTGGAGACCCTTATTGACATGACTCGAGTTAATTCACAGTTTTGCATATGCGCTAACTCATAGTGACATTCTCAATTTAGAATATCTTTGATAGGCTACATTTAATCATTATTTCTTGTAACTCTGTTCACTCTAGTGTAGTCCCCTTCTTGTTTTCTTTATGCATATTGTTTCAAAATGTGGCTTTATGAATTTATTTTGCTTAGGAGTGAGTTCTATAGTGGTCCTTCACTCAATAAGTCAACCAATCTAAAGTCTAATTATTCAGTACTCACAAAAAATTTCTATAACACGTCCGTTGCATTTTGATTTTGATTGTTTCTGTTTTGAATTTGAAGCACTTAAATGGCATTTTTTGGCCACATTATTCGGTTTGGCATATTTAGTAATAATCTAAAACTGATCTGAAAACATATATGCGAAGCAGAGTTCTTAGTTTCTTAACGCCATGTCTTCTACGTGTGATTTCATGCACTGCAAACGAGTTGATTTCTTTTTATACTTGCATTACTGGGTAATCAAAACACACAAATCACATGAGCTGAGATTTAGTGCATTTATTCCATCTTGCCCAATATTGTGATATAATGACTGAATCACTAGCATGTGATGCAATTCAAGATACCTAGAAATATTAACCAGGGTTATTCAAATTAACATGAAACAAATATATCATGTTTCTTGACTGAGATCTTTACATGACATCATTACGCTCACTGGTTTTGGAAAACCGTGTGGTAATAACACAGTTTTGTTGTGGGCATTGTTGTCCTAGAATGTGAAATTTTCTATAGTGCATCGAAAAATTATGTAAATTTCCACTAATTTTTTAAACCTTAGAGTGTTTAGCTCAAATGTAATTAATACATAGTGGTTTAAAGAAAGACTTATAAAAAAACTTAAAGCCAGTTTGCTTGCTTCATGTGTTTTGCCGAAATGGTAGTAAATGAAACGATATTAATTCCTGGATTTTTCTACGTGTATCAGATATTTTTCCTATAAGCAAATCTTACCATAACTGATGTTGACTCACAGATCTGTTTATACAACTTTTACTGACCCTTTTCAAAACATAATAAATTTATTTTAATTCTTTAGTAGACTGTTGTACATTCATATTTTCAAAACTATGCATATTTCTATAGGGTGTATCTAATTCATCAGAAAATCCCAACGATACAAAAAGTTTTGAAACTAAAGAGGAAAATGATTCTGACTTAATCCAGCTAGTCGACATTAGTGATAGCATTAACTCACCTAATGAAATCCATCAGAATAACAAGAAATATCCTACTGCATTCAATAAAGTAAGTTGAATCTATAGAAACTAAATGAACTGTTTTACAAGTATTTTGGTATAACTGTCAAAACAAAACACACATATATAGTACGCCTGTTTTAAGCATTTGGATGCTGCTTAATCGCCATACTGTAAAGTTGAGAATTTCGATAATAATATTAATAAATAGTAACAGATTTTGTCGGACAATGTATGTGCGTCGGTGGCACAGTGGTTGGAACTCTCGCCAACCATGCACATAGTTCGCGGTTCGATCCCCTGCCGACGCACACCTGATATCTATGGTTGGCCTGCAAAATTCGGGCTACCGATATCATATGCTGAAAATTCCATACTTGTACCAAAAATACGGTGTGGAATCAAGTTGTAATCAAAAATAAAAAAATATTGTTTTAAAATGTTTATATTGTCTCACTTAGTCTGCTTTGAAGTTGATCAACTGAATGATGCCTTCAAAGTATAGTTGCAGAGCTGATACAATCACGATCAATTCAGTAGAACTGTGACATTTTATAAATATAGATGATAGCTGACCGTTATTTCTGTGCTAAACACCAAAAAGTGTGATTCATTGTTCGTGTCAGTCTTTCATGGAGGGAAAGTATAGTAGAATGAGTCACTTTTTGATGCATCACAGATATGTTTTCAGTAGTAAAACAACAGAATGTATAAAAGAGCCACATTTATCTCAAATGATTTGTCTGACTCATTCGATAAATGAAATTCTAATATAAAACTGATACTAGTGGCTTCCAATTTAGTGTAAACATAAGAAAGGAGTGTATAACTCGTAAAAATTTGACATGTTAAGATTTTTATACAGGTGAAGCAAAAGTAACAAAAATTTTGAAGTATAGATTTGTTCAGCACAAGAGGAAGAAGTATGAATATTTTGGTAAAAGAATTTAAATCAAAGAATAAATCTTGCCCAAGTAAGAAAGAAAGATAAAGTCAGAAGAACAAATCAATAGGATTCCAAGATCACTGTGTAAAATCATACCCTTTCATGAAATATTTCTACAACCATAAAGAAAACTTGTAGAATTGAATGAACACGTTTAGACAATGAAGAGGTGAATCATTTATAAATAGTATAAATCTATATGCTATGGATTATTTACATCTCTGATTAAATGTCGCCTGTAATTATTTCAACCTTTCCCAGTATATGTAATTTTACTACATACTTAAGGGGGATGTTGGTACTTAATTTCGAAATATTTTTGGAAAATCAACGCATTTCGATTTACAATCCAAACTGAAAATCGTCTTCCCGGTAGTTGAAAGATGAGGTCAGGGTAGCAGTCAAGCCTATTAGTGCGTCTGAATAAAGATATTTTGATTGAAATTTATCATGGAGCTTTGCAGAAAAGCTATTCAGCTCATTAAACACCATATCATGATTACAAGATGTAGACATAGGTGAAAAGGGTAGATTGGGTAACGTTCGAATATCGAAACAAGAAAAATTAGCTAATTATATACTGACAGGTGATAACAAATTAAGTAATCCACAGATTTTTCCAGCTGTTGTAGTGCATACAATCACCCATAAATATACAAAAGACTGAAGTAACAAGAAAGTTTTGAGTTCCAATACAGCTGAATGGAAAGATGGATTGATTACTGAATCTATACTTGTTGAATTAATACCAATTGCTTTTAACGGAATTAACTGAACGAACGTTGCATAAAATAAAGTATAAATATATTTCAATAGTTTACACACAATGATTAGTTTTATTATTGGTAATATTTCGAGCAAAATTACTGCCCGTGTTCACACCACTGTTGGAATTGTTTTATTACCAAGAACAAAACTTATCATTGTGTGTAAACTACTGAAATATAATTATACTTTATTTGATCTAATCCCCAATGCTCAAACTTTTTACTGATATTAAACGTTGCATAAATTATGCTTCTGATAGAATGAATGAAGAAAAGTCAGCTTTGAAAGTATTATAATTAATTTGATATAATTGTAAATACTCAATAGTTATCAAAACATCCTCTAGTTAATAATACTGTGTCAAACTGTGCTACATCAGATAAAACTATCATGAAATCATTATTTGCCACAATAATTAGTTCAAAATGATCTCTGATAGCGTAGATGTATTCACTACTCGTCATCCTGCACTGATCTCTTCTTTCCCGCACATCTTTACCCATCTTAGTTCCGTCATGTTTCTTTTCTCTAATTTGGTTTATGCTGTGCTTCACATTGTTTCTTCTAGATTTTACTCTTATTATTGTTTTGTCCCAAAGTTTTTGTGATATTCTTTACAAATATAATATATTTTTTTGAAATTTAAAAAAGGAAATAGGAAGTAATTGGACGACCTTTGATGATCACTTTGGTAATAAAGACCCTGTGTGGACAGATAATGCACCTGTGGATTTATGGTCACCAATATCAAATAATCAGCAGTTCTTCAAGAATAATAAAGGATTCTGTGAGTCTAATTGTTGCAAAATGAAATTTTCAGCCCAATCTCAAGAATGCCTTATGAATGCTTCTTCACTCAAAATATCGTGATCGGAGTAGATTTTTAATTTAGGTTAACATTTTCCAAAAATGATAAAGTAATGCCTAACATTAGAAGAAAGATTAGATATAACACTTTTCCTAATTGGTTTTTAATATCCAAGTGGCCATTCTCGTTGATTTTATTGTTGCTATTGTTATAATCAAGTGGACGTAAATCTATATCTTGTAGTCCTTAATATTCCGGCCTTTCACTTGTACAGAGGTGTGTCAGTTATAAAATGTTCTGGTCGTCACCAACCATACTGGCCTAAACTCGGTATTCTATTATGCAGGACCATCCTATGACCGTGCCTCTCAGAAGGAATCAACCACATCTAGCAAAGGAAGTTACTGTTATATAAATGCTGCGCTTCCACAAACAATGCAGACCTAATGGAGAACAAAGAGGACTTCCATAGAAAACTGCATTTTGACTGTTGTATATTAAATTAAGGAGGTATAGTTGTAAAAAAAAACTGGCGTCTTTTCAAAGGTATCTTTTAGTAATTTAACTGGCTTAAGTTTGTATAATTTGTGACAACAGAGCCATCATAATTTCACTTCTACTTGGTATTATTTTCTATCTGTCGAGGAGCAGGAATTTGTCATAGCTAGACATCAATAAAACACATATGAGAATTTCAGCTAATCTTGAAAATTCTAGCTTTTCGTCACTTTTTAAGGAATTTCACTCACTCAAAAAAAGATTTTAAGCAGATTTCAACGTAGTATTAATTGTCTGTTATAATACATAGTCCGTAATCTTTGGATGATTTTTTTCCATTTTCATCACCAATCTGCAAATCGTTACAATAAAAAAAATATTAGTGAGTGAGCAAGCGTCTAACTAAACAAATGATACATTTAAAGTGCAATAATAATAATAATATCTAAAATAATTATTTTTTCTAAATATGCTCATTTTTATTTAGTCTCACCAACTAACACGGATAATCGGAAACCTGATTTAAAACACAGTCCTATTTCATTTACAGGCGTGACTGGATCTGTACCCTACAACACACCTCCTTATATTAAATCGCATTCTACAACTGCTAACGTTTGGCCAACTGCCTTCTCAGGAATTCAGTCTGTAAGTTAATATATACCGCATCTGCACTATACTTTCATTGATTTTTTCGAGCAATATTGACAAATGATAACACAGTTATAGTTTGTTCTCTTCTTGCATAAAAATTATATAAAAGTGTTACATATTTAAATTGTTTATTTCAATAATGAAATGTTGGCGCATCGTAAAATATACCCTACTATCAGTTGTATTTACTTTCAGAGAATGACGTGAAAATCGTCAAGTTTAAGCAGCATTTTAAGGAAATAGACAGCAAAGAAAATATAGACAAGGGCTTTCGACACAAACGTGAAAACGGTTGTAAATACATTTTAGTCAAGGAAAAGCTATTAGTTGAACAAGTGAAACAAGAATTTAGACACGCAGCATGCATGCTAGTAGAAATAAGCAATTAACCTTAATATCTTATATCGAGTGATTTTTTTTAATTTAGAAACTTATAAGGGTATAGGAAAAGTGGTTAAACTCAATAGAGGTTTCACGATAGGACAAATAATAACTGCAAGTGTTTGTGAAATAACTGGACAGTTTTTCTTGACTGCGAATTCTTCAGTCCTATTTGCTGAAAACATCTGGACAGACGTTTACGAAATTAAATTCAACGTAGACATCTCCTAACTTATATTGCTGTGTGTGGCTACTTTATGGAAGTTTTTCATAGCCTTAAATATTTTCACTGATCATCTTTCTCTTGTTCAGGCTTCTGAACACATTCGTTACAGCGTTTATAGATGCTTCGTAATAAGATAGTGGTTCGTTTTTATAATAAGCTAAGCATTCTTATATAATAGACAAATTTAGATATATTATAATGATCAACATGAAGTAAATTTTTAGGATATCTGCTAGTAAATGGTAAATATATTAAAAATGCATGAATTCTGAATGGAGAAACGAATTCTCTATTGAATATTATATTTTTTAGATATTTAGTACATTTAGCGGTTTGAACGAATATACATCAAGCTTTCATTTTAAAGAACTACCTACAATTCCTTTAAACACAGACTTCTATAGTCATACTTGTTAGGCGATATGCTAGTACAACATGTACGTTTAATAATGTGGTTGCATAATATGCAAATTATGTAACTGATGACTTTAAGCTTTGTGTTTTTATCACAAACATGTGAACGATATGCGACATATTCTTAGCGAATTAAGCACAACATTTCGCTCATGAGGTAATAATGATTATGTAGTGTGAATAAAGAATTTGCATAAATCCTATGACATATTACTTTGTCTTGCGTTGCATATTTTTATGAGTAGCTTAGTCAGAGAAAATAAACGAGAATGTTTTGAATGTATAAGCAAGCTTCTCTCTCTTATGTTTGTGTTTCTCTCACTATACATGAATCCAATGAACAAAACAAACTACAATACTACTTAGCATTTCTAGATATAATTAGCCATAAATTTATAGTTTCTTGTAACTATACTACACTTGCAGTTTAAAAATGAAACCAGATACAGAACATGCGATAAGTACAAATGATGATGAATGATATTTTCTTAGACAAACATCTTACACTATAAGTACGAGAAAACTAGAATAGCATTAGTGCTAAACTGATCTTTCAGCTTTTTCTTGATTTTGATTTTACTCTAATCAATAAGTGCTGGACACAGTTGTTGCATTACGAAGTATAGAAATGTCAAGTGTATTTCAAATGAAACATACCGGTAGTATCCTTTTCACAGTGGATTATGAAATCACTTTTACTGATAATTGGTTTGTCCAGAAATCATGCAAATTTTAGCAGGTACTCTATATGAAATATGTTTTGAGAAACTCTAAACATTTAGTGTCTACTTTTAAAATGAAAAAGTTATTTCTGTAGTTGTGTGTACAATACCTTTATTATTATTTTGATAATATGATAACAAAATATCGAACTGAAATAATTATCAGTCAACAATGATATGAGAAGTAAACCACGTAATCAATCCATGATATTTTGTTACTGTGCATGCTGCACAAATAGTACTCATCTTGTTTGCTGAAACTGGTTAGGTTCGTAATACTATAAACTACTTCTAAAAAGTGTGGATGATGTGCCTCCTTATCTGAATATGATTTGACTAGTGAAATATGATTCTAAAGTCAATATAAAAAATAAGAAGTTATCAGATATTTGTGCAAAAAATGTGGATACACAGGTCTGTTAAATGTATCTGAATAACTCAGAAGTCTTTTTTTATCAGTAATTTTCTTTCTTTGTCTAGTGAAAAAGACTGACTTTAAGAGTAAACAGAGAGCTTGTTTCAAGCTGTTTATCATGAAAACACATCTATTTGTTTGATTTAAAATAACTTTTACTGAAGTTAACTGGGAAATTCATATATGATTTTAATGAAGTCTAAATTTTTATTCAAATTAATATGTAAAGAATTAATGCAGTATTTTCAAATCTCTTCATTGTGTAATAATCGATAAAATGTGTAGCTACGGTGAATGTTTTCATTTCTGTTATGTGTTGGTGATGAAGATTCCTGGCCAACACCAACAGCAACAACAGCAACAGACAACAATCAGCATAAATGGGAGGAACCTGAAAGAAACAACCTCTTTTGCCTACCTGGGAAACATCGTTTCAGCTACAGCCGCACGAAACTGACGAGGATATCAAAGATAGAATCGTAAAAGCAAGACAAGCTTTCATTACTCCTAAGTCTATGTGGAGGTCAACATCACTCACCATCAAAGATAAGATCCGGATTTTCAACTCCAATGTGAAGTCAGTGCTACTCACTATACGGATCAGAGACTTGGCCAGCGCGTCATAAAGAGCATCTCAAACAAACTACAGACCTTCATCAACAGCTGTCTTCGCTGAATACTCAAGATGAGATGGCCGGTCAGAAAAGATCAGCAACAGGGATTTCTGGCAATGAACCAACCAACCAGGAACCGATTGTGAAACAAATAGTCAGGAAGAAATGGAGACGGATCGGCCATACTCTGAGGAAACCATCAAGTGACATCACTAGACAAGCCATCGCTCGAGTGGAACCAGGCCGAAAGGGAAGCGGCGAGTTGGTCGTCCAAGGGTGACTTGGAGGAGGTCATATGAGGAGGAGATGAAAGCATGAGGGCAGACTTGGAGCGGGGTGGAAAAGTTGGCAGAAAACAGAAAGCAATGGAGGTGCGCAGCTGAAGCCCTATGTTCCTCTAGGAATTAAAGGATAAAATAATAACAATGTGTTCTTCGAACTGGACGGTTCAGTTACAAAAATTTCACAACAAAATCTTCGGTGCTAATCTCAAACTGAATCCCTATGATTCTCTCCTAATAGGATGAATTTTGAATGCTTCAGAAATGCTGTCATCAAAACAATTATTTCAACTAGAATTTCACTTTGACTAAACTTCTTTCCTGGAAGTTGTATTATGTTTCCTTGTTGATACTTTAATTGCAGGTTGCCTTAAATGAAACTACAAAATAACTATTTTAGCATTTTATGTTTAGAGTATTGAGAAAAAAAGTAAATAAGTTGGTGAAGTGGTTTGTAAGTTTTTAAAATGGACTCTGAAATTAAATTTTGTTTATTTTTTTCGCCTCAGAACATTTTTTCTTCTGATTTAGCATCCTTAGCGGTTGCTCTGACTTCTAGTGTATATGAACATCATGCTGTTTCACTAAGCTTTCCATCGTAATTAAAAAAAAAATTTCAATGCCGAATTATTGGGCGTCGGTGGCAAAGTGGTTAGGACTCTCACCGACCATGCACATGGTCCGGGGTTCGAGCCCGCACCGACGCACACCTGATATCTATGGTCGGCCTGCAAAATTTGGGCTACCGATATCCATGCTGAAAATTCCATACTTGTACCAAAAATACAGTGTGGAATCAAGCTGTAAATCAAAAATAAAAAAAATAAAAAAATAAATAAAATATAGCAAACTTATTTGTTTTCATTGCTAATTTATGTGATAAGTACACGGCGATGGAACAGTAGTATTCAGTGAATAATATTATGATGATAACTTCCAGTAACTTTTCTTACAATGATGTATAATGAATTGTATTTAAAACACTACTCAATAATCCATATTTTTTTTGACAGTGTGATATGACTAACAAATTAACTAATGTCAAACTGCACTTTCCCAAATTTTCGTATTTCAGCTATACACACTTTTTGATGACGTTTTATAGCTTTATGAAAGCTGTTTAATGAGTTTAAGGATTTGTAGCAATTTTATCGGCTCTGATTTCAGATTATTTGTCAACAGTTTTATACGTGAGAATATGGTACTTCCACTTAAAAAGCTGCAGATATTTGCACCTGTTAATCTTCAAAACAAATCTCATAAGAAATATCACTTCCTAATTTTTATTACAACTTCGAATTTTTACATTTAAACTAGATTTGATACTTGTTTATATTTGACTGCTTGTAGAAATCCATTGGTTATATGACCTTCAGTGAGAATGCTAAGAATTTAATCTGAATGTCACACCATGTTCAGTTGAAAGGCCAAAAGTTACTAAAATACCATCGTAAAGTTTGCCAACAGCTCCTACACTGATTACATATATATATATATATATATATATATATAAATGATATGATAGAGAAGATTTGTAGCCCAGGTGGATGATTTTGATGTGGTTTTGTTCTCTGAGCTGGATGGTTAGTTTGCGAAGCTTTCATCACCTTACTGGGTGACATCTTCAGCGGATACTTCAATTTGAAGTGAGCTTTTAGATTTCTCCACAAGTTTATTAATCCTCTCTCCTGGTGACCTTGGACGTGATTGGTTGTTTGTGTGTGTTCTCACACCTTCTAGGTTACTTGCATTGGAACCGGTTGTTTCTTTGACTTGAACTTTGACCCTTTGTGTGTGAAGTTTCTTTCTTATTGGTTGATAAATTTTGTCTATCTCGATGTGTCTATTGATTGATGATTCACTGGAATGCCAAGCTTCTAAAAATTCTCTAGCGTTCTTGTTATTTCCTTTGTCTAAGGAAATATATAAATGAAGATGGTGTAATTTTTAATTTTGATAGATCGGACACATTTGAACTGATTTACGTGACTATAACTAAAAGCATTAGACAGCATAAGTGAAGTGATAGTCAATATTAGATACAAGTACAAGGTTATAAGTTTCTTACGAACTATCTCTAACCAATTTTTATCATTAACTACTGTATCATCATCTGGAATCCGTATGTGTGCCTCACATCAATAAACAAGTTATAGTTTGTTGTCTATCAAAGTTTAACTTGTTCGCATTGTTTATACTGTTGTTATTAATGGTAAAATTTAAGTACCTCTCGTTTAAAGTTGTCAACCAATTTTAAGACAGGTCATTAAATAGAAAATTGTTTCGATTAGACTTCACTGTCCTAGTATAGTGAAATTAATTTCAATCATTGTCGAAAATTATAAGTTTATTCTATTCTATAGATTCATTGTTTAACTTATGTTTTACAATAAAAACAGAATTATCATATCTACATCAATGCTTCTAAATTAAACATAAATGGACACTTACGGCAATCTCCCATCAATGTTATCTGAAGTCTGATTCAGTATATCATAAATAAGTTGACTGTATTGATAAGAATAATGAAACTCAGAACCTTGTTTTTAAGGGAATCTACTAAGTAAAAATTTTTGATCTGTTTGTTAAGACTTTATGTGTTTAAAATGCTGCCTTGAAAAAATAAGTCTAATAAAGTTGTCTCATTCGAAAGAAACTTACGGCTAAGTCTACAAAACATAATACTCAGTAATTCCTAAACGCCTTTTAAAAGTAACAGTCGTTTTATTATTGTTGTTCTTGCTATTTATTATTAATGTTTTTGAAATCTCTCATTTGCATTAGTTTCAGTCTAAAAGATTCCCACTTGATGATCCATTTTCATGCAATAACGTGGCTACAAAATAAATATCACGGATGAATAATGACAATCTCCAAAATAATAATTATTATCTTGGCAACAATCCATTTTATAATTTACCAGTTAAAGATATGTCAGTAGTAAATGTTGGTCATACTTCTCCGCTTGACACTATATTTGACATAAAATCATTCAACTAAAAGGAAAAAAAATTGTACTTTACTGTGAAAAATCATTGCTTCTATTTGTCTGGTAATTTTCAAA
Organism: Trichobilharzia regenti; assembly: GCA_944472135.2. Classification (NCBI taxonomy): domain Eukaryota; kingdom Metazoa; phylum Platyhelminthes; class Trematoda; order Strigeidida; family Schistosomatidae; genus Trichobilharzia; species Trichobilharzia regenti. The sequence continues at coordinate 85,566,463 of OX235270.1, read as the reverse complement.
CTTTTTATACTTTTGCAGAAACCATCGGTAGTTGCATTAAGAATGATTACTTTTTCTTTTTTATTGTTTTCACTAATGAATTAATTAATTTGCATTAGTCTTTTCAATTAAATCATTAACTTGAAATTTTTTCCGGTGTATATTTTGAAATTAAAAGTTCCCCAGTTTGGGATATATAATGAACTCTCGATCTTGTTATGCTTAAAATAAACTTATCGTAGAATTCATAGAATAGCTTAGGTCCACTCAAAACTAACATAAAATAAATATCTGAAGATATCTCTATTTGTCCTTCGTTTATGTACTTGTTATTTTAAGGTTATGACTGTTAGAGCAGATATTCACAAAATTATTTTTTTTCTGTGAAGAAGAAAGTAAATGAATGTAGTAATGACAAGGCTCTGAATTTTACTAAATGGCTCACTTAAATGAATGAGTTTCATAGTCTGGTTGTCGCGTTTTGTTGTTATTCAACTGAAGAACTCAGCTTTCAAGTCTCACTTCAAAATTAGATGTTTGTAAGCAAAATATCCGAATCCAGAATCTGAAGATCAGTAGAAAGAATTGGCTTCAGTTATCAATAGAAAGTTGCATTACAAGTGAAATATGGCATACATGCATCCTCAGTAGTTGGTTTGTAAGGATTAGGTTTGTTTTCACGAATCGATATCAGTTAGAGAACCATTGAAAGTCAGGGAGTACTGGAGAGCTGTTCCATCCCAGTTTTGGGAATCATCGGCAGTACGCACTCACTGGGGTTCGAACCCAGGACCTTCCAGTTGCAAGGCAAGCTCGTATACAATTCAGCCACTGTGATCCAATTCAATGGCTCGTGAATTCTAACTTCTACCAATTTGTGATTTCGCGCGACCACCAACCAATGTCATCGGTGGAACATACCTTCTCACATATGCATCCAGTTAAACAAATAGCAAGGATAGGTCCATTTTGTTAAACTAACGGGCATTCAGTGTCATAAAGTTCTTTGAGAAAAAGGATCGCACTGCCTTTCACCACTGGGAAACATACTAAGATGAGGAATGTGGATATCGAACCAATCCTCTAAAAGAACAAAAAGAAGGCTGCTAGTGGATATCGATTACTGAGACTGTTTTATATTCACCTATCTGGTTGAACTTATTTTCCTACTGTAGCATAACTTAATTTGAGCAGGTTTACTGTAAACTACAGCGATCCAGGTGAACGGACGTCTAACAGATGAACGCACGGAAAGTGCGAGGAGATCTAGGCGCAATACACGAATTACGCCGCAAATAAGTTTGGACTTTCACTGAAGACTGAAGCGCGAGATACTACTGAAACACAGTGAAGTCAAACTATTACAGCTAAAGTTAGGGTCTGCCAAAGGTTGACCTTCAGATTTAGATCATTTCAAATCAGGCCTGTCTTTTTGGATTCGTTGAGCGTAGATGCATTAGTGTGCTTTCTGTAAATCTATGCTGTTATGCATGGTTGGGGTTGAAGTTTGTGGGATTAAGGTCAGTGTTTGGGGTAGGTTAAAAAAATGTATGGAATATTGATTAGTCTCAAATTAACATGAACTGTAGTCACCTACATGTATACGTCTATCACTCAAGGTTTGGTTTCTCCATAAATTATCCTTGGATTAACTGGGATACATTCTTACAACAAAAGAGACGATTGTGCAGTGTAATATCATGTGTGCTGTGTATGTTTGGAGTGTGATAGCACCAGTGACCTTGGAACGCTCGTCAGAAAGTAAGCGAAACCAAGTGAATACCAATATAATCATCAGTAGAAAATGCTTGATGGCATGTCTCGATACTAAAAGCGTTATCCAGCAGTTTTTCGCTAGATTTAGGAAGCATTAAGTTAATTTTTGGGCTAAGAATAAGCTAAGGTTAGATTAACCTTATAAGGGAGATATTACGGCAAGTTCGAGTTGGATTAAGGTCAGCTTACAAGTAGTTTGGAGTAAGGATTACATTAAGGAAAGACTAGGATGAGGGTCACAAGACCTAGAGAAACACGTGTAGAATATGAAGTAATCACATTCTTGACACTCCCATTCAAGATAGAGAGGAATTTTTGTCATGTTCCAGCAAAGCGTGTCCCGTGCAAGACTTGTATGTGTTTTTATTCATCACTTTCGCACAAGTACGTATTTTAAAATTAAAAGCCGCCTTTTTCGTGTGGCTGATGCTCCCAGGGTCATTAGTCCGTTGCTGCATTTTGATGCCTAGGTTCAACTTCCCGACATTTTAGAGTATGCTCATTTTCGGTTGACCAAGATCGCTATGATTTCGGCTGTGACAGTTTAAGTTTACCTGCAACACATAAGAAAAAGGGCGAAGTTCAACAGTAGCGTCCTGGAAGTGTGAGCTCTACAATGACCTCCAATGCATGCCAGTCGTTGGCTAACGGAATTTGTCATTATCATAGCTATGATATCAAGGCTATTCACAAACTTAACAGTGAATTTCACCCAGATCACGTTTTTAAGTACCGTTCGGACAGTGTGTCAATAGCTCGTTAGATTCAGGATTAGGGCTAAAGTAAGTGTTGGAGTTGGAGATAAGCTCAGGATAATAACTAACATTAGGTTTAGAATTACGGATTGGATAAGAGTTATGGTTACGATGTGGGGTAGCTTGGCAGTTTATGTCATTTACTTGAATTTATCATATTATCCACGATTTCCTGGTAAGCAGTCGTATATCTTCTTTCCAGAAACAAATAAAAATTCAACCGAGAGCATACTACGAAGACTGCAAGCAAGATAAGAAGGATAAACGATTCAGAATAACAGTTCATCTGCAGTCAACTCGGTGAAAACATGCAGAGAACATATTCTAAATTACCAACAGATACATATTTTACAACTATATTCAAACGAAATGAAGACTGAAATATCAATTCATGGTTGCTTGCTCAAATTTAACTCCTGCATATCGTTCGCGGGAGTCATCAATCCATCAGTCATCGTCTCATCGTTCGCTGTTCTGTGAAAAATGGAAAACTGTCAGAAACTTGTGTGTAATAACCTTATTGTTGGTTACATATTGACGTGAGAATAAAGGATTCTCGAGTCGCCAATCTGTGTTCTGGTTTTTCGCGTTGGTGAATACAAAGTGTTTCAGAAAGTCTTCCAGGGACAGAGTGAGGTCCAGTGTAGTAAGAGCTGGGCGTTGACAGTTTCTGAGTTGACGGACGGTTTCTGATAGTTTTTGTTAGTTTCTGTTCGTCTTTCTCGGCGCCTGCAAGTCTTCTTTGGACAAGTAATATATGGGACTTTTCTGGAAGTGATGCCTGGGTCAAAGCGTCATGGAAGCAAGCAGGAAAGTAACTAATGTTGAGTTGTCTGTTACATGTAATGATGTGTATGATGCTCAGCATGACGAGTCTGTTGTTCATGTTTCGCCGTCTAGAGATAATAGAAATTTTAAACTGCCTAAATTTGAACCTCGGTGTTTCGATAGAAACCCAGCTGGCTATCCACAGTTTGTAAAGGAGTTTGAAGTCATGTTGAGTGGGCTTGCAATAAATGATGAAATGAAGTTGATGTGTTTGTTGACGTACTGCACTGGAGTTGCTTCAAGAGCTATACAGTGCTGAAAGTTTATGAAGCCAAACGAAGGATACCCTGAGGCTATGAGTATACTGCGTCAAAGATTCGGAAGACCTTCGCTGATTGTAAGGAACGTATTCGAGGCTGTTAAGAGTAGTGGTAGTCAATTACAAGATGGCTCCAAGGGACTCTCTGAGTTTTTGGATAATCTGATGACTTACAAGAATACATTGATTTCGATGAGTTGCATGAGCGATCTGAACTCAAGTTCCGTCCTAGAGGTAATAGCGAGACGCCTACCTACTCGACTGCAAGGGAAGTGGGTGAAGATAAGCTCTCGTATAGAGGATGAAGGTATTAAGCCAAAGTTTGATGATATTCTGAAACTGGTAGACGATAGTATCAATCAAGCTATGAGCAAGTTTGCCAGCATATTGCATCTCACCCCTAGAATAGAGCGGTCTGAAAGCAAAACGTAATCATTCATGACGAAAGGGTCACAGAGGAGTGGATATTGAGAAAGATTTATGGTGTCTAGTAATCCATATAAACTTAGTGAGTGTGACAGCCTTCGCGGGACATCCCGAACAGATAGGTTACAAGTTGCGAGACAGACACGGTTGTGTTTTACACGTTTGCAAGAAGCGCATACAAAGGCGAACCGTGAAGAAGTGACCGAGTTTAGTGATAAGCTAAATGTGAAATCAGCGTCATCAAGTTCTGACTACGGATCGTGTGACGATAATGGTGCAGTGAAGAAGCCTGTAGTTGCAATTGGTAAGCCATTGTTGAATGGAGTGTCACAAACGACACCGCAGTTTGTGCATGAGAAGAGAGTTATAGATTCAGACTCCAGTCCAGACTTCACAAGTTTTCAATGTATTACTAGTCAGAGTAAAGGTAGAGAACCTTTAAGGATTTATGAGGAAGAACCCAAATCATCTTCCGCTGTTATTAAAGAGTTTGAAAATGATGAAGTCGACCAGATAGACGACGGTAAAATGAATATTTGTTATAATGATCATGATAGTACACTTTTGTCTTTGGTTGATCATGCTGAGATGAGGGGAATGCCTACTACTTCTGAGTTGAACAAGGGTTCTGTACAGCTTGAACGTGAAGTAGACTTAAAGGCAGATGTGGTTGCGGAAGGTATGGATACTCGTGAGGCCGTCAGTTTAAATGATCTGCGTGTAGCCCACCTATCATCAATCGCTAGTGCTAAGCCGAAGCTAATCATAAAAGATAGCAGTGGCGGTAATCCTACGGTTAGAAAACCTTCTAAATATCTAAAAACAACAGCTTCTGATGCACCGCTACGTTCATCAACTTGTGTCACTCAGTCTTCGTTGGTGTTGTCATCCACAATGAAATGGACGTCCATGAACTCAAGTGTCTTGTGCTGTGACTATGCTAGTATAGGTCCGATTGAAAGGACGAACGTTGATGGTCAGTTTAATGAGGGTAAGCCAACAGTACGCCTACAACCCTTCTCAGGTTGACTTTCTAGGTCGGAAAATCGTCTCAGAGTTAATTTGATGACCTCCTTCTATCATCTATATCCTCAACTCTGAAAGGTGACACGCCGATGTCATTGTATCATACGATATAGATGACTCACAAACACACGACGTATCTGGCCAACCAGGCGTAGGCTCGGAGTAATTTACACCAAAGATAATAACATTCAAATAGAAACTTGAAACTTCAAAGGCCTTTATTCATGCAAGTCGGTTTAACAATTACCCTCTCATATACAGTTGGCTTACCCTCATTAAACTGACCATCAACGTTCGTCCTTTCAATCGGACCTATACTAGCATAGTCACAGCACAAGACACTTGAGTTCATGGACGTCCATTTCATTGTGGATGACAACACCAACGAAGACTGAGTGACACAAGTTGATGAACGTAGCGGTGCATCAGAAGCTGTTGTTTTTAGATATTTAGAAGGTTTTCTAACCGTAGGATTACCGCCACTGCTATCTTTTATGATTAGCTTCGGCTTAGCACTAGCGATTGATGATAGGTGGGCTACACGCAGATCATTTAAACTGACGGCCTCACGAGTATCCATACCTTCCGCAACCACATCTGCCTTTAAGTCTACTTCACGTTCAAGCTGTACAGAACCCTTGTTCAACTCAGAAGTAGTAGGCATTCCCCTCATCTCAGCATGATCAACCAAAGACAAAAGTGTACTATCATGATCATTATAACAAATATTCATTTTACCGTCATCTATCTGGTCGACTTCATCATTTTCAAACTCTTTAATAACAGCGGAAGATGATTTGGGTTCTTCCTCATAAATCCTTAAAGGTTCTCTACCTTTACTCTGACTAGTAATACATTGAAAACTTGTGAAGTCTGGACTGGAGTCTGAATCTATAACTCTCTTCTCATGCACAAACTGCGGTGTCGTTTGTGACACTCCATTCAACAATGGCTTACCAATTGCAACTACAGGCTTCTTCACTGCACCATTATCGTCACACGATCCGTAGTCAGAACTTGATGACGCTGATTTCACATTTAGCTTATCACTAAACTCGGTCACTTCTTCACGGTTCGCCTTTGTATGCGCTTCTTGCAAACGTGTAAAACACAACCGTGTCTGTCTCGCAACTTGTAACCTATCTGTTCGGGATGTCCCGCGAAGGCTGTCACACTCACTAAGTTTATATGGATTACTAGACACCATAAATCTTTCTCAATATCCACTCCTCTGTGACCCTTTCGTCATGAATGATTACGTTTTGCTTTCAGACCGCTCTATTCTAGGGGTGAGATGCAATATGCTGGCAAACTTGCTCATAGCTTGATTGATACTATCGTCTACCAGTTTCAGAATATCATCAAACTTTGGCTTAATACCTTCATCCTCTATACGAGAGCTTATCTTCACCCACTTCCCTTGCAGTCGAGTAGGTAGGCGTCTCGCTATTACCTCTAGGACGGAACTTGAGTTCAGATCGCTCATGCAACTCATCGAAATCAATGTATTCTTGTAAGTCATCAGATTATCCAAAAACTCAGAGAGTCCCTTGGAGCCATCTTGTAATTGACTACCACTACTCTTAACAGCCTCGAATACGTTCCTTACAATCAGCGAAGGTCTTCCGAATCTTTGACGCAGTATACTCATAGCCTCAGGGTATCCTTCGTTTGGCTTCATAAACTTTCAGCACTGTATAGCTCTTGAAGCAACTCCAGTGCAGTACGTCAACAAACACATCAACTTCATTTCATCATTTATTGCAAGCCCACTCAACATGACTTCAAACTCCTTTACAAACTGTGGATAGCCAGCTGGGTTTCTATCGAAACACCGAGGTTCAAATTTAGGCAGTTTAAAATTTCTATTATCTCTAGACGGCGAAACATGAACAACAGACTCGTCATGCTGAGCATCATACACATCATTACATGTAACAGACAACTCAACATTAGTTACTTTCCTGCTTGCTTCCATGACGCTTTGACCCAGGCATCACTTCCAGAAAAGTCCCATATATTACTTGTCCAAAGAAGACTTGCAGGCGCCGAGAAAGACGAACAGAAACTAACAAAAACTATCAGAAACCGTCCGTCAACTCAGAAACTGTCAACGCCCAGCTCTTACTACACTGGACCTCACTCTGTCCCTGGAAGACTTTCTGAAACACTTTGTATTCACCAACGCGAAAAACCAGAACACAGATTGGCGACTCGAGAATCCTTTATTCTCACGTCAATATGTAACCAACAATAAGGTTATTACACACAAGTTTCTGACAGTTTTCCATTTTTCACAGAACAGCGAACGATGAGACGATGACTGATGGATTGATGACTCCCGCGAACGATATGCAGGAGTTAAATTTGAGCAAGCAACCATGAATTGATGTTTCAATCTTGAAATTTATCGACGTGTACCATGGTATTTATCTAGAATATTTATGTTTTTTTTCTGAGTATCTGATTTGTTTTATCAGTTTAAATCATTTGTAAATTCCCGTTGTTTGATTATGGCGAACTGAAATGGGTTTCCTCTGCTGTCCGGTCAGATTTCAGCCATAATATTTCGAAAATTCCTCGTTTTGATTTATGATATTCCTACAGATATGAATATCTATTGCTCAAAATCTCAAGGTAGGTAGTTCCAATCAATGTTGATTCGTTTACACCAGATGCTAACATTTCTACAAAGAATGATCAAGTCACTCTAGTGAAATCGACCACCAGGTTACTGGAAGTAACCTTAAGAATCAGGATGTAATGTGAGAGGGAAGATTTCCGTTGGGATTATCATGCGTAGAGCTAGAGAGTTTTAAACAAGAAGCAACCCACTGTCAACCAGATATCTAGTATCTGGTAGTCTTAGGAAGATAGGGAACCCGGAGATAAATGGATAGTCACTTCAGGATTTTTTATGTTTTTGTTCAGTTTTTGCAGTAGATAAGGAATTTTCATTCTGATTGTGGAGTGTAGCCCAACCCAACGTTCAGTGCAGGTCACAAGGACTGGCTGTCAAATATGTGGAGTCTCAGGGGTGATTTGCCATGTACAGCGCAAAGTAATTTCACTGGATATGATTACCAAAGCATTTCATATTATGAACCACAACAAAGTTATCCAGGAACGTATAGATTGAAGTACAAGATGCCAAATATCCAGTACTGTAGTCCGCCATATGAAGCGATATTAATTTTAGAAGTTAGGCATTGAGTAACTACACTATATCTGGTTAGCTAAATTTTCTCTGTTCTGTTCCTGTTATTCATAAATTGCATTGTCTCTTTGGTCAGGTAAAGCAAGCCACACCTCTGCAGACGATATCAAGTTTGCATACAATTATGGGTACAATGAGATGAATGTTAAAAGTTAAATTCAACACGACTGCAACCCAGATTATTGCGGTGTCAATGAAAGTGAGCATTGAACATTGGTTCATTGGCCCTGGTCACCGCTGGCGGGCAACTCGAGGGCGTGGATGTTTCATTCATGTACAAGTTGGAAGAAGAAGAAAAAATACGAATAAAGACTATGTACTAACCTCGATTTTAATTGCCGAATGATACAACTTCCTTTTTACAACCACTGGTATTTCGGAGTCGAGAATCAGTAGTAGTAATTACTGGTTCTGAGCGTCTTCGTAACAAAAGGAACTTAGGGTTAAGCTCCTTGACATGCGGTATAGCCCACTTTGGACTCTGTAAAAGGGGAATGTGTATTTATATGTACGGCAACCTCCTCTCAAAAGTGAATGGTAACAGATCCTGGGATAACATACTTGGATTTAACCTTTTCCGATCATGCAAATAATGTCCCAACCCGACAAATACGGGGAAATTGCGTTAGAAGAGGGGAGCGAATTGGGGCATTCCATTGAGAGAAAAGGGGGAAAATTGGGCTAAAGTAAGATTTTATAGTCAGATAATACCTAGTGTCTGACTGTAAACGACATATTGGCTTTGTTCTGAGTAACGTTTACACTCTAGAAGCAAGATTAGCTATATATAAGACACGCAAACGCCCGAAACTTCAATAACGTACTCTCCTATATATCAGACCAAAGTCTGTACACCGAAAAATAGTCGAAAGTGTTCAGGTTCCTCACGAAACAAGTGGAATGTTCTGACAGGTGCATATGAATGAATTGAAAACACCTATGGTTAAGCTGAGAGAAATGCAACTTATTTCTGCGCTTCAAAGTTATTAGGAAATACTATTACAGCGATTCATCGGTAATGCGGGCAGATATTAAATTCACGAATTTGAGATACTCTGTTAGCTACGAAACATGCATATCTTGCTGACTCGTTGCGCATATAGTATATCACAAGAATCGAATCAGTCCAAAACGCTACAGGTTATATGGATTAATCTAGCTCCTTACACACCGTTGTGAATAACTGCGCAGCTGGTAAGGCTGCAGTAAGTTCTAATCTCGGAATCAAAATCGTCTTAAGCGGTGCAACTGTAGATTTATCCATCACTAGGCGAACATCTATATCATCCCTAAAGGTAGTTCTGATGGAGATGGCTGCTCCAAATCCAACTTCATAGGCATCGGGAAAAACATGGAAGTCAATTACAGCATGATTTCTCGATGGCTTAAGTGAACTTGACGGAATGTAGATCCAGCGTTCTTAGACTGTTAACCCACTTTTTCACTCTTCACTGAGTCTCTCAAATAATGGGTCATTCCACCGTAACCCTTTCCTGGATGTCTCTTGAATTAATCTGTAGAAATTGCTTGCGTTTCTCGAAAACATCCGTTTATTAGAAAGTATAAATTGTTATTATCATTTGGTATGCATTGTGTACAATTCATTAGTGATGTTACGATGAAATTTCTGACAAAACTATACAAGTGTATCACTTATTTCAAATTATTACCAAATTCGAGTATAAATTAGGTATAAGACTCAATGACGGGCACATCAAAGTTATATGGGGGAATGACTTCAAGCTTTATATTTTCCCAAGCGTTTGTAATCCATCCAAAACATACTTGAGTTTTTGTGAATGCGAAGACAATATTTCTATATTTGTTGATGTGCTCAATAGAATGTCTAGTTATCACATCGTTCCTACAAGCCAAAGACAAAAACGACAGCAACCATGTAATTTAACGAGAAACCAAATTTATGTAATTTGAATAATGCTTATCGATACATAGGCAGAAACAAATGTGAAACTTATTATATTATCATTACTAAATGTGCTTACTAATCGTATATGTAATCTATCGTATTGATGATGCCTGCAAGCTGGCGTCTCTCATGTACAAAATGAGAATATATTATTATTACGTTTAACTGAGTGGGTCTCGAACAGCCTAAACGTTTTGAAGCACATAGTTCCAGAAGACAGAGCACTTATTGTAAGAGATTTACCTGCTGACAATCTATCAGTTGAACTAACATCAAGTATGCTATGTGATGTGAACTCTAATATCTTTGGATTTAATGTTGGTGATATTAATAAGACAGTTGCTCGGAGAGGTGTTGTCAAGGAATCTATCCCTAAGTTCCTATTGTTACGAAGACTCACCTCACCGATAAAAACCGTGTACTTTCTTCGACTTTAACTCCCAAACACCGGTATTGTAAGAAGGAAGTTATATCATTTGGCAATCAAAGCGGAGAACAGTTAGAAATCTATAAACAAATAGTTTAGACAAAATTAAGGAGTAACTTTGTGCGTTTTTGGTCGTCCTCTTCGAACTAGTACACGATCGAACCACTCGTGCCTTCCAGTTACCCACCAATGGCTACTAGTTTCAAAAACAAACGTTCAGTGTTCACTTCCATTGACAGGTGTACCCTCTTTGTTGTCGCTCGTGTTTGACCTGCTTGTATTAGTATCATCTTATCTACTTCCAACGAGGAAATTATTTCAAAAGACATCCAGGAAAGGGTTACGGTGGAATGACCCATTATTTGAGAGACTCAGTGAAGAGTGAAAAAGTGGGTTAACAGTCTAAGAACGCTGGATCTACATTCCGTCAAGTTCACTTAAGCCATCGAGAAATCATGCTGTAATTGACTTCCATGTTTTTCCCGATGCCTATGAAGTTGGATTTGGAGCAGCCATCTCCATCAGAACTACCTTTAGGGATGATATAGATGTTCGCCTAGTGATGGATAAATCTACAGTTGCACCGCTTAAGACGATTTTGATTCCGAGATTAGAACTTACTGCAGCCTTACCAGCTGCGCAGTTATTCACAACGGTGTGTAAGGAGCTAGATTAATCCATATAACCTGTAGCGTTTTGGACTGATTCGATTCTTGTGATATACTATATGCGCAACGAGTCAGCAAGATATGCATGTTTCGTAGCTAACAGAGTATCTCAAATTCGTGAATTAACGGCCTTTGTGCAGTGGAGGTGCGGACCGTCTGGAAAATCCCAGCTGATCTATCATCGCGAAGAGTTATTGATATGAATATGGTTAAAAACTAGTGTTGGAAGTGTCCGGAGTTCTTACTATAAGCAAACTGCAACGCAAATTGCAAGGCAAACCATATATCACCAGTAGATGAACGCAGATGCCCACCCATGGACTCTAAAAGTCAAAATATGCAACAGGATTATTTTCGGCTGCAGCAAACAATAGCCCCACTCGCTGCACAGTTCATCCAGGAAATAGTACACACACTGACTCTGTCTCACCTCAGAGCCCCTCCAAACATAACGTAGGGATAGTGACAAGTAACCATGTTAACCTCTCCTCCAATAACTCTGGTTTACTAACAATTATGCTCCTGAATGCTAGATCTCTCCTTAATAAAATAACAACGCTTCGCTGCCTGGCATACATAGAACGGCCAACACTAATAATGGTGACTGAAACCTGGCTTACTACTGATATACCTGACACAAAGCTAATAACAGACAACTACGACATCTATAGGAACGATAGAGTTGACAAAAGAGGAGGCGGTTGCTTAATATATGCCTATAAATCCACTAACTCCAATACTTTCAATAACCCAAATACTGACAAACTCCCAGAATCTAAGTGGATAAGCATCCACACAAACGAAAGTAAAATTCTCGTGGGATGTATATACAGACCCCCCAATAGCCCTGAAATGACTGATATAACTATTGCAGAAATACTAGAGCATGTAGCCACGCTGGACTTCGACTACAAAGTAGTATGTGGAGATTTCAACTTACCTGGAGTAAACTGGGATACCTGTACAGGACCAAGAATCCATGAAGAGCTACTACAAGCTATAGACATAGGAGGATGGAAGCAGTGCGTGCGCCTCCCTACAAGGAACCAAAATACTCTTGACTTAATCCTCTGTCATAACATAGAGCCCATCTCGATAGAGGTGGGAAATAAACTCGATAACAGTGATCACAACATATTGTACTGCACGCTACCCCTCCGACTAACAACTAAATACACACCTAAAAATTCCCCGGTGCGCTATCAATATAGGGACTATAAGAATGCTGATTGGGAATTCCTATCAGATCTGTTGAGAAGTTCTGACTGGGAAGAATACTTCATCAACAATAACTTAGAAGTATCACTTGAGATTTTCTACAAAACAGTTGGCTCAGCAAGAGACACAATCGCGCCCCTAAAATCTGCCCTAAAGACACCAACTCCATTTATTGACCGGAAAACGCGACTAAAACTAAAGAAATTGAAAAGGAAATACCATGTATTTAAGGAATTTAATGCGTTAAACCAAATACATGAAACTCTTAAACTGCTTGAAGAGAAACACAAAATGAAGTCACAACATGAGGAAAATAAAGCGCTAATGGGTAACACCAAAACTCAGGAACTTTGTAGGATATTGCAAAAACGTCTAAAAAGCAGTAAAGACAATAATGTAAGCATCTTGGAACATAGGGGTGTAATATACAACGATCCCCAGGTTATAAGTGAACTCCTCAGTGAGTGGTTTTGCAATGACACCAGAGTGCACCGACCCCAAATTTCCAAATGACCTGCAAAAGTAACCACAAATTAGGAGAAATAGATTTTAATATACAAAATATAGACTCAGCGATTAAGACATTGAAGTCAAATGGCAGTACTGGAACAGACGACATACCATCTGTCATATACAAAAATGGTAGCACGGAAATGGTAGTCTTGTTACTTAGAATATTTACTCTGTCACTGGAAACTGGAACTTATCCTGAAGTGTGGAAAACCACATACATATTACCTAAGCACAAAGCAGGGGCCAAAACCAGTGCATGCAACTATAGACCTATTAATATAACACCGGTAATATCACGAATAATGGAGAAAGTGGTTAAAGACCAAGTGTCAGACAACTTACTAGAACATGAACTTATCAACCCATCACAACACGGATTCCTCAAAAAGAGATCATGTGCGACCTGTCACATAGACTTTTTCAATGAAGTTACACGAAGCAGGGACAACAGAGAACTAGTAATTGTGCTATATTTCGATATAACAAAAGCCTTCGATAGAGTCCCCCATAATCTGCTAGTCAGCAGGTTATGCTCACTAGGGATATGTGACCCTCTCCTGAGCTGGATAAAATCATTTCTCGTGACAGGAATCAGATAACAAAAGTTGGCTCGATAATCTCAAGGCCTAAACCTGTAAGTAGTGGTGTAATCCAGGGAAGTGTATTAGGCCCACTCCTATTCATAATATATATAAACAGTATCTGTGAATGCTTTAGTGTTGGTAAACCAATACTATATGCAGATGACTTAAAAGTGACCTATAAATGCAAGAACACAGATCTCGGAATAACAGTAAACGCCATACAGCAAGAATTAGAAAAAAATGGATGGTGTGACACCTGGCAACTCCAGTTTAATGTCGACAAATGTGGCTGGCTCTGCATAGGTTGCAACAATTTAGAACTTGACCTGACAATTCAAGGCCATGCACTCTTACGACTGGAATCTGTATTGGACCTAGGACTGAAATACTCACATGACTTATCATTTTCTGAACATATCTCCAAACAAGTGTCAAAGTCACGCAGACTTATCGGCTTTCTACTCAGGAACTTTTACAGAAATGAGTCCAGAATTCTGTTGTACAAGGTTTGTGTGCGTCCTTTATTTGATTACTGTTCATTCATGTATAGTAGTATACGCATAGAGGACAAATTGAAAGTCGAGGGAGTGCAGAGGTACTTCACGTCAAAATTACTCGGAACCGAAAATGGTGCGAACTACTCCACTAGATGTGACACCCTAGGATTAGAAACACTATGGCTAAGACGCCTGAGACTAAACTTAACACTTTACTATAAGCTTCTAAACCACTTAGTTTTTACCTCTACTAATGGCATTCGACTTTCAGATGACAGTGGCTACAAACTAAGACACACTAAGGGTACAGTAGCTATCGAACAATGTAAAACAGCTACCAGGCAAAAGTTTTATTTGATTAGGTATGCACAGATATGGAATAAACTACCAATGGAAATGCGTCAAGCAGGTACATTGGCCTCCTTCAAAAAAGTGCTTAACGACAAACTACACGAGTTTGCAAACGACAGTAGTCTAGTTCCTATCTGAGAGCCTCCGAAATTATAGGTCCATTTAATGTATAAGTTAAATACTACACCTGTTGTTTTTGCCTATATTTATAATTTTAGATAAAACATTAACGATTAAGATACTTACCCTCAAACAGACAAGAAGTTTCGTTTGTAAAACTTCTACCCAACACAATAAGTGGAATAAAATGGACATAAACCGACAACATGAAAAAGATATAACTCACCACAACATCACATGGACAGATGTACGCTCGTCGGACATCATATATGCCTCACCAACTACAACCCAACATTCCTGAGATAATGTGATGAACTTATATCCGTAATGTTGCTGAGCAGTCAATATCCACAACTCCTGTCGGAACAACTAAAATTCAAAAACCTTCCTCACGAGAAGTAAATACCCACAAGCAGTAGAAATCCATTAATTAATGCGTCTAAAGCTTATGTATTTTACTCCCAACAATGACATTGCAGATCAAATGAGATAAACATATCACTGATTTCAAAATAACACATCAATGAACTATAATTCAAGGATTCTGCACACAACAAAAAATGTACGAAAATTGACTTCAAGCTTTATTTTTTTCCCAGGCACTTATAACCCATCCACCAAAGACCTGGTTTTTTTGTTAATGCGAAGACAATACTTCTGTATTTCCTGATGTGTTGCACTCACTGACAATCTAGCGGATTTTTCCAACTATGCACAGAAATGATTGTACATAAGTGAAAAGGATGTTTTATACTATTGGGATTAACATTTATCAAGTGTATATATATCTCCAGTGTACATGTTAAACATATTTTGCTATCGACTGTAAATTGTGACTGAATAATATGGTCCTATTTCTGTAACAATTTGATGATGCCTGTAAACTGGCGTCCCTCATGTCCTGTACTATGAGAATAAATTTATTTATTTATCTAGAAAATACTTAAATCTGAAGCTGTTTTTTCTTCTACCACAACACTAGGTGACTCACCAACTAATCACATAGTAAAATTAGGTCTACCGAGGACAGTGTGCGCCTGACTTCTAGATATCGTTTACCTGGAAGGAAGAACTATGTCCGTTGGTTTATAAGACTGGACGCATGACATTAATTCAAAACTATGTTACTATGATCCACAGCCCCAGAACACACCACGTTACAATCCATTCCTTTAATCGTGTCAATCAATGTGGCACCAGTCAAGACTAGAGAAATTAAACCACTGGTTTTAAGAAAATCCGCTCTTAAAGTGTTCCTTAATATTATGTACATCCCGTAATAGTAAGCAAACTAGGAAACGCACCAAGTCATTACATAAATACGAACAATAATTGAGTGCACAACGGAGGGTCGATTTAAAGGAATGCCTGATTGATGTGGCCCAGAGTTCATGTGAAGTAACACATGCGCGGGTTTCTTCAGGTGCGCGTGTAAAGTGTCGCAACTAGCCAGCCTCACCTCCAAATGACTCAATGGGACGCTTCCATGTGTAATAAATGCTCAGTTCATGAATTCTACTTGTACCTTCAAGAATTTTACAGCTCAAAGAGTACCCTGCTGGGATGCGATGCTATGTTACACTAGAGTTCCTCAGCTTACAGGTAAATCACACTTATTAATATCATTATTATCGTCTTTAGTCGGAAAAAGTAATTCGACCGTATCACAGATGCTTTTGGCTGGATTCCTCAGTACCAAGTATTGTTTCCTATGAGGGTGCATTGAAGAAACTCTTCAGGGAGATATTGCAGCTTTGCCAAAAATTGAATAGAAGGATTTCACTTATGCAAGATGTTTACAGTAATGAATACGTTATTAACTCACTATTCTCAGCTCTACATTACTCAGCAAAATTTTCTTATTTGGAAATGAAACATGTAAATATAATTATATATACGGTCAGGAACTGCGAATACACATTGTCACCTAAATTTTATAGACCTGTCTCACTACTCCAAATAATAATAGTTTGACAGTTATTTACGAACGCAGTAACAAGTATTTCACGGACCATCAGTATCACTTCGTACCAAGCAGAAGTATGGGCACTTAGTGAAGGTATTTTCGAGAACTAAAATGATGAGGTTGAATTTTTTCTAATATTTACGCACCTATCAACGCAATGAAAAGATAATGACGAATTGTTATCACAAACATTGTATTGACTATGTAGGGAATTTTATTATACTCAAACTTCCCAGCAACATTTACAAGTCCTGCACGTCACTGCCTCAATAATATAGACATACTGATTATACAGCGGTCCAATATGAATAATCTTGAGGCTTCATACCAACAACTTTTTGGGAGGTGGATGTATTGAAAGACTGCTTGCAGACACTATGTATGACAACATCTAGCAGAATGTCTACGAAGACTGACAAACTAAAATGAGGAAGATAAAAATGAAACAGTTGGGTGACACATTATGGATAAGATGAATATTTTTGATAAGTGTGTAAAACTTGGGCAATATGGTAGAGTATAACTACATTATGGATAAGATTTTATTTTGATAAATCACATAGTGTTGTACAGTACCATTAACTGATGACGTTTCAAGCACAAATTATTGCTCATAATCGTATCAAGTCACTCACACAACTTTCTGCTACATTTATATATATGAGCATTTTAGTTTAGCGTACTACAGGGATAAAAAGTCACTCGTCTAATTCACTTCTATTTAGACTGTTTCCCATATATGTGTTATTGACATTGGGGTCATGCTTTCTTCTCTGATGCACTTTATCTGGACAGTTTAAGAAATTAGGAAAATGCATAGGGTACTTAGGAAATGGCATTAACAATTGTTTCAGCCACTTGACACTCTAGTGGGTTGTGACACTAGGCAGCTTCAGTGACAAATGCTGACTGAGTGAGTTTTAACATAGAACTCAGCACAGAAGTGCAACAGTTCGATTTGTTGCATTCTACACCTGAAAAATATAGTATTTAGTCGGTAATAAACAAAAAATATTTTAACATATAGGTTTCGATTTAGTATTCAGGCTATGGGATAAAATAAACTAACTTATGAAATAAAACAAGACAGAGTGCAAATGTTACCTTGGGTAACAGAAAAAATTATTGTAAGATGACTCTTTCAGTTAGACAGAACCAAATGAAAAAATACGGTTACCCTTTGTCGACATTTCTGTGATTACAATCCAATTTCTGACGTTTCGTTATAGGTAGATTATAGGTCATTCTGTCTGGCTTCCAACATCGGAGCCTGTACACAAATTCACTTGTTTAAGTTACCACATTCCATGTAACACAAAATGGTGGAGAAAAAAGAAATTAAGTGGAACTCTAATGGGTATACATGTGAGGGAGAACGGAGAGTGATAAGAATGAAGTATAAGGGTTGATTAGATACATGAGATTTCACAAAGTGAATGCATCCGTGTCATTGACAATGACTTGGAGTCACACCCCTACCTAACACTACAAGTTAAACTCCATTATTACTCACCATATTATTGTACTTAACACGGGGGATAGGTGACAGACACTTACGATAAAACACCTGCAGTCTTTTCATATTTCCCAGCTTCGCCGGTCACTTTTTACAACCTAGATGGACAATGTCACCGGCATACACTAGGTTGACGAGTTTGTTTCCTGGAAACTCCCGAAAGTAAATAGCAGCCAATTCTATTGTTACATGTGTCAGCCACGTCTGATAAACCGTTGATGCCCAGCTCTTGCTACGCTCGGGCCCACGCTGTTCCTTGCAGTTTTTCAGAAACGCTCAGTAATAACGGACGAAAAAACCAAAAGACCGATTGATGACTCGAGGATTCTTTATTGTTACACCAACATATAAAAATATGGTTTTTACTAGGGTCTGTGAACAAATATTACAATAATAAATCTCTGTATTACTTCTGATGGTTTACTGCTGACTTCTTTCTGAACAGCGACTGATGAGACGATGACTGTCGTATTGATGCCTCCGCGAAAATTGGGGAAGTTGGTTTGAGCAAACAACCAAGGATTGATCGTTCAATCTTCAACTGCATTGACCAATACACGTTGACTTGGATGCCATTGCGAGAACCTGGGTCACACGGACAGAGCTGAAATGGAAAACAAACAGAAAAGCCAACACACCACAAGCATACCCACAGCACAATCTCACACATCGCTGACGACCTGCGCCTCCAGACAGAGACCTCCTCTTGACATCTTGCAACACAATCGCCACTTGCTAGAATGACTCTTGCAGAATGCAACGTGACCATAGCACCAACTCATGATACTCTACGCACATCCTCTTATCTACTCACTATCAATTACCACTGAAATCGCTTGTCACTCATCCTGCCTCAGTTCTAGTAATGGTGACGTATGCGAGCCTCAGTCGTTTACACTCCCGCTCCCCGGCGTGTGGGACCACAGCTAACAATTATCTCCGTGTGCGTTTCATTCTCAGAAATAGCCTAGCCTCCCCGGCGTATACGCACCATCTGCTGTCCTTAACATCAATCAATTCATTCATGGATGTAGAAGACTCGAAACAACTTCAGAAGTAATCACGACGAAAATTTTAACAAAATTACGTAATAACAACGAGGTAATATAATATAATATATATAATATATATTTCACATAAATTAAGCATTTACATGATTCACATACCGTTTGTACAGGCATGATCATGATCGTTGCAGAGTTCATTTGCTAACTTCCTTCTATGGGCTATATCCTCAAATCTGAACGGTAACACGCTCATGTCATTGTATCGTAGAACGTAGATGACAAACAAACACACGAAGTATCTGGTCAACCAAGCGTAGGCACAGAGTAATTTACACCAAAGATAATAGCATTCAAATAGTAACTTGAAACTTGAAATGCCTTTATTCATGCAAGTCAATTTAACAATTACTCTCTCGTTTACAATTGGCTTATTCTCACTAAACTGAGCAATATCTTTCGTCTTTTCAAACGCACCAATACTACCATAGTCATTGCATAAGGCACGTGAGTTCATGGACGTCCATTTCATTGTGGATGAAAACAATAACGACGACTGATTGTTACCAGTTGATGAATTTAGCGGTGGGTCAGAAGCTGTTGTTGCTCGACTTTCAGAAAGTTGTCTACCTGCAAGACCACCACCACTGCTGTCTTTTACTATCAGCTCAGGTTTAGCGCTATCATCTGATGATAGGTGGGCTACATGCTGATCAATCACACTGACGGTCTAACAAGTATGCATGCCTTCTGCAACTGCACCTGCATTTATTTCTACTTCACGTTCAAGTTGTACAGAACCTTTATTTAACTTAGCGGTAGTAGGCATTCCCTCCATTTCATCATGATCAACCAAAGACAAATCTGCACTATCATGATCATTATCACAAATATTCAATTTACCGTCAAGTTCATCATTTTCAAACTCTTTGATAACAGAAGTAGACAATTTTGGTTCCTCCTCACAAATAATTAAAGGTTTTATATCTTCACTCTGACTAGTTATACTTTGTAAACTTTTGGAGTCAGAACTGCACTCTGAAGCAGTAACTCTATTCTGTGACACTATTCAACAATGGCTTACCAGTTGCAACTACAGACTTCTTCACCGCACCGTTATCGTCACACAATTCGGAGTCAGGCCTGGAGTTTACATTTAGCTTATCACTGAACTTGCTCACCGGTTCACAGTTCACTTCTGTATGCACCTCTTGCAAACGTGTAAAACACAACCGTGTTTGTCTTGCATCTTGCAACTTATCTGTTGAGGATGTACTACGAAACCTGTTACACACATTAGGTCTATATGCATTACTATACATCATGGAGCCTTCTTGATATCTACCTCTCTGAGGCCTACTCGTCATCAATGATTTCATTTTGCTCTCAGACTGCTCTATTCTAGGGGTGAGATTCAATATACTGGCAAACTTGCTCATCGATTGATTGACACTAGTATTTACCAGTTTCAGGATATCATCAAATTTTGGCTCGATACCCTCATCCTCCATACGGGAGCTTATCTTCACCCACTTCCTTTGCAGTCGAGTAGGTAGGCGTCTTGCTATTACTTCTAGGATAAAACTCGAGTTGAGGTCACTCATGCGATTCATCGAAATCATTGCATTCTTGTAAATTAGCAAATTATCTAAGAACTCAGTAAGTGCCTGGGAGTCATCCTGTAATTGACCACCATTACCCTTAACAGCCTCGAATAATTTCCCTGCAATCATCGAAGGTCTTCCAAAACTTTGACGTAATATGCTCATAGCCTCAGCGTATCCCTCATTAGGGAGCATGAGCTTACAGCACTGTATAGCTCTTGAAGCATCTCCAGTGCAATACCTCATCAAATACATTAACTTCAATTCATCACTTAATAGAAAACTACTCAGCATGATCACAAACTCCTTAACAAACTGTAAATAATCAGCCGGGTTTCCATCGAAACACCGTGGTTCAAATTTAGGGAGTTTGATGTTCCTATTATCGCTGGACGGCGAAACAGTAACATCAACCATGTCATGCTTAACATCAGACACATCGTTACAAGTAACAGACAAGTCACCATGACTTACTTTCCTGTTTGCATTCAAGACGCTCTGTCCCTTCTTTGACCCAGGCATTGTTGAACTTGACCCAATTCCAAAAACGTTCCAGATATTGCTTGTTCAAAGAGGACTTGACCGGCACCAGGAAAGATGAACGGCGACTATCCAAACTGTCACCAGCGGTCTCAAACCGTCGAAAACTGACTTCACCATCAGAAACTGTCAGCCACGTCTGATAAACCGTTGATGCCCAGCTCTTGCTACG
This sequence comes from Trichobilharzia regenti, assembly GCA_944472135.2. NCBI lineage: Eukaryota > Metazoa > Platyhelminthes > Trematoda > Strigeidida > Schistosomatidae > Trichobilharzia > Trichobilharzia regenti. The sequence goes on along the minus strand of OX235270.1, from coordinate 85,545,090 downwards.
CTCGGGCCCACGCTGTTCCTTGCAGTTTTTCAGAAACGCTCAGTAATAACGGACGAAAAAACCAAAAGACCGATTGATGACTCGAGGATTCTTTATTGTTACACCAACATATAAAAATATGGTTTTTACTAGGGTCTGTGAACAAATATTACAATAATAAATCTCTGTATTACTTCTGATGGTTTACTGCTGACTTCTTTCTGAACAGCGACTGATGAGACGATGACTGTCGTATTGATGCCTCCGCGAAAATTGGGGAAGTTGGTTTGAGCAAACAACCAAGGATTGATCGTTCAATCTTCAACTGCATTGACAACATGTATGATTAAATTTAGCTGAAATAAGGACGACAGTTGTAGATATGAGCCTTGTATTGCATCTTGATTGAGATTATGAGTTCCCCCATAGTTTAATTTCAATATTAAGTAAATAGAATGCAATCTGCAGAGTTCACGAAATTCACAAAATGAAGTCCCGCCTTTTCAAAAATCCCAGTTACTGTATCTCCAGTAAAGTGATAAATGGGTATTGTGGTCGTCCAGACTGAATAGATTGTGAACTGCTGGCAGTGGAAATGACGACAATTCTTGTAATTACAAGTTATAATTTTGGCTTAACTGCAACATTCAGCCATTGTTAAATGGCCACTTGACGAGCATAAAATTTATACAGAAAGTGCATGAGATTTAGTAAGACACGTGCACTTCTGACTTCAAAATGAAGTCTCCTTGCCAAATTTATTACTGTAAAAGCCTACACATATCACAAATTAACTCATGACACTGAAGTAAAAAAGCTTCTATTTGTCCTAACTGAACTTATTATGAAGAGTCTTGTGAAGTAATTTCAGTGTTATTTATGCAGAAGAGAGGGAAAGTTATTCATAATGTCTTGCCTCATGTGGAATCGCAATGCAACTCGATGAGCAACAGTACTTCTACGAATAAACTGAAAAATAAAGTCTTCCTCACCTTCTAAACACCTTGTCTTTGTTCCATATAGGGCAAAAAGTTTCGTTCGCGTAGAAGCCTAAGATATTTCCATGAAATTGGAATATTGCAGCAATTAAATTTTATGTCAAATTAAAGGCCACCCGAAACACAAGCTCACAATAATGCTATATATAATGACTATAGTGCTGATGCTTTTTGTCTTAAAATGGAAAGCTGACTGTACATGAAAACTGAAATGAATTCTGAAATTGAGCTATGAATACCATAAACTACAAAATGAATTAAGGCAGTAGCGTTTCAATAAATATGCCGAATATACTAGTATGATTCCATGAAAATTCAAAAATACACGTTTACATTTAGAACCTCCTACCCTATTTAAACCATCACATTGCGCAGATATCAGTATCAAGAGACATTTCCTGATATAAATGCTGCAAAATTAACGCAGTTCAATTACATTATGCTACCGATATTACGTGGGCCAGAAATATTTTTTATTGCGAAATTTCACCTAAAAAGCCTATTAAAAACGTAAATGGTTACTAAACCAACATAGCAACGGATACTAACGCTATAACTAGCGGGGATATGTAACAAAGACGCCATGTTCTGATTGGTTATATCACACTTACACTACATTAGATTTCACACTCAAGATTATTAGCACAAAAAGGAGATGGCAGCCGATTTCCAACCAGACTACGCAGGAGTTCACTGGAGATCAGAAACTTATACCTGACAGTCAAGAAGTGAGCACACAGAAATAAAATTGGTTTGTGCTAGGTCGTAGAAATGAGATTGGATATTGAACACTGGAAGAGATAGATTTTTCCTTTCTCTCTTCCTTGCCCGATTAGAAAAAACTCAAAGTAACAATTAAACTCAAAAAATAAATCTGGGTAAATAAATTGAAATGATTTTGCCATTTTATTCTATGTACTGAGACGTAAATATTATTCAACAGATTTTGTTTGAGTTATTCAGTTCCATGGCCTTTTTAAAGGGTCGCTTTTGATCTGAAATGAGATATTTCTGTTCACCGATACTTTGCTAATTAATTCTGCGGAATACTAACCATTCCTAATAGCATTATTGAATACATATTGATGACTATGTCACTGCAAAACTCCCATGAGTCTAGTAATCATAAACGCAATCCGATACGTAGTATTGTTGATTCTGGCAAAAGTTCATCTAGTATTATGTGCTACGTCACTCTAGCAAGTAATCAGGTTTATCAAGTAGAAGTGGATCACAAGGCAGATTGCCAGGAGGTGATAGACAAGGTTTGACTGAAAAATATACAATAATTTTATTCCTCTTAGGTGTGCAAATTAATTGGAACTGTTGAGGAGGCTGGTTATTTCGGCATTCAGTTGGCCGGGTCGAAGAATGAAATGTACTGGTTGAATAGCCGAAATAGATTGTCTAGACAGATCCCTGGTTCACCTCCTTACCACCTCTTCTTTCGCGTCAAGTATTTCGTTCCACCCTGTACACTTCAGTTGGAAGAAACTAGGTAACTTCACTATTCTTAATTAATTCATGTTGTGATAAAGGCATCAGTTTTATACAAATGTCGTTTATCATTTGAAAAATGGGTCGTGGGATGCTGGCACAACATTGGAGATACAGTCACAACTAATAGCACTTATGGCTTATGTGCAGTTTGGTAACTACAATCCTAATACCACGCCATGCAAGTATGCTTGCTTTTGGCCTGAGTGCCGCCATGAAATTCCTCCGGAAGCCATTCGCATGGCCGCCAGATTTCACCAAGACTTAAAGGATATCACCATAGCACATGCTAAATATGAGCTTCTGTCAATCGTCTCTAGAGAATTCCCGTCTTATGGGACCTACTTTTATGATATCAAGGACATATTCGACCGCAAGTTATTGCTTGGTATTGGACCAAATGATATAGTTATCTGCAATTCAACTGGAGAGGTTATCGAACGGTAAGTGTATTTTAGATCCCACTAATTTGTCCATTTGTTAAACCCAGTCTCACTTAAACGCGATCATTTTCAGACCCAGATAGATCCAGTTATAACACCTTATTAACCAGACAGAAAGGTGCCAGTATAGATAACGATGATAACATACATAGCCTATTTATAATGTTTGATTCGTTAGGAAATTAAAGCACCCCATGTATTTCGTTTTTAGTTTGTACTACAATTACCATACCTACAAGTTTCACTCTCATATTCGGAACGGGCTACATTTAAGCTTACATTTTGTCAGGAATATGTGGTCAATTTCATTCTTCTACATCTTAGCTTTTGTTTGCTTTATGAAACGACAATTATGAAGTATGCTGAAGTATCTAAAAGAAGTGCTATCGGCCTCTGAGACATTTACTAGGTGGTTTTACCTTACTTTAGTCCTATTGCAAGCTGTTATCCGACACATGATACTATCTGCAAGATAGATTTTTAATTACTCATAACGTTGCATGTAAATAAACTTCCTCTTAAGTACTCCAGCTCGTTCAAAATCAAAGACTTGTTTTGCTCTTAATTCTTAATTTTTCAGACATCCTTGACTGTTAGTTTTGCGTCAATCCCCTTTTTAATTCTGTTTCTAATGGTTGTAGTCATTTACCCAGTTTGTGTGGGTCATTTGCGTACACAAGAAATGCTCTTCAGAAATGTTGTAGATATGGTATTTAGTAAATTGATGAGTAATTTTGTGCAACAGCTCACTTTGGAAATACATAAGTGAGGTAGTGGCATATGAAAACGCTCACTTTCTTAATTTGTTCAAAATAATTTCTTTATCTGTACTGCATTGCATCACTCACGCTATATGAGTTTTAGTTCTATTACGTGAAAAACGGAACCTTAGCCCTAACACCAGGGGCCGTTCTGTGATACATGTCAACAGTCGCACGGCACTCTGTAGTGGAGTTTATTTTTGCTAGAAATCCTATTTCCAACAGTGTGGGAACCAGCACTGATTAGGGAAGACCGTACTACCTTGTATATTGCATGTGTTTAGTTGACGTAATCATTTCATTTTCTGCTAAAGTTCTTGAGTTCAATTCTCATTCCACCTATTTTGGCGTGGATAACTATGGGATATCTTTCTGACTCGCTGATAATAGAGTATTGTATTAATTAGCGGATCCTTTGAAAAATATTGTTTCTCAATACTCGACAATTTATTCTAATTTGTAAGTTAATAATCTGGTTGTCTCACGTAGTAAGCATTGATTATGGCCAATTTCAATGCAGTTTAAACCGCCTAACAGTTTTCTTCAAGCATTCAAGAATCTTAGTCACAAATGGAGCTGTTGGTTTAACTGTTGATAAAGATAACCCACAAATTTGGGATTAAAATATTTTAAATGTTCATTTGTGGGATACATAGTATTATCCAGTTGCAGGTACAATCTTTGGAGCTATGTTGATTATTACTCTCCAGCATTATTGATAGTGTTGGTAACAACTACAGCTGTGAAAAAATATTGGTACGATACAAGACCTAATTTGCGAATTGAAGCCTTTACTAAAAGCTGATCAACAGTAATGTACCTAGTATTATGGAGATTTTAGTGTGCTATACTATTATTCTGGCTAATTTATTGGTTCTCAAAGTTCTATGTCGAAAACAGACAGACAGATTAGTCCTCAAACTTCTCAAAAAGTATAAAATTCAACTGCGAATGATTTTGGGAAGTGTACAGCCCCATATAATGCAAATAAGTGAACATATCACTAGCTGAGTTTAATTATGTGTACTGAGAGGGACATCAGCGCTACTCAGCAGCCAAGATTACATAGCATTAAAAGGGACTAAAGGTGGTTTTAATGCTTATATGTCAGTCAAAAGGTTACACACAGACCACAGTTGTCTTAAAAGTCTATAACATCGAGTGGTTTGAAAACGTTTGATGACTAAGTCTGCTGCAAAATGTGGTGTTATTTCATCAGCGAATCTAATTTTTAAACTAACCAACATGTTTACACTTAATTATTTAAAGTCACAAGGTGGATTCAGGCACTAGCTAAATATACGTAGTTGACAGGAGATTATCAGCTCAATGTTCTGTCACCTGGAACTATAGATGAAGATGCTAGACGGATTAGATTGTTATTCTAGTCACCAACCCCAATTCGCTTGCATACTTTCACATCTTTTGTGATCAGTACGTTACCAAACCTTGGGACGTCCAAGGGTGACATGGAGGAGATCGTGTGAAGAGGAGTTGAAAGAGTATGGACTAACATGGATGCAGGTGAAAAGTACAGCAGAAGACAGAAGCAAGTGGAGACGTGGAGTTGAAGCCCTATGTTCCACTAGGAACTCAAGGGAGCAATAATAATAATACTTAATATGTTTCCGCTGTTGATATGAATTTTTGTTTCTGATTATCCAACAAACCAGTCTTAATTTCCGAAAATTGTGAATGACTTAACTTATTTTCTTATGTTGAGATTACATCAGCCATTTGAATTTTTCTCGGTTCTTATTTAGACTTCTGTGTCATAGTTATTTAAGTGGTTAGTCGCTACAATTTCAGTCAGTCAAGTTGGTTTTTATCACCGAACGCTTCCACTAAGGGAGAAGTAGTGTAGTAATTTTTCAGTTAGTTGATGACAATTTCTTCAGTATTCCGTAAAGTCAACGCATTCCATGAACTCTTTCTGTGAAATGTTTGATATTTTAATTGTCTAAAGACAAAAGTGAGTATTAATAAATATATGTATATATCGATAAAAGTCTCAAGCTTTTCAGTTATATATCATATCCAGTAAATTGATTTGAAGTTGTATACTTTTGCTGTTCATTCATTGATATAATTGTAACATGAAACGACTGTTTGAGTCATTTTTAACCTTGAACTATGTGCACCCAAAAATGTGGTTGTCTGCTCAACGAACACTTAATACTAAACCATCACATAGATTTATTTCACAAATTGTGCTTAATCTTAATAGGTGATAGAAAAATTATAGACATGACTGATAATGAATATCATTTGGTACCCACTTTCTCAAAGCTATTCAATATTTCACATAATGAGATATGAACGATTATTGAACAAATTTATTTGTAGTATGTTAATCTCTAAGTCATGAACTGAATGGGTGATGCGGATTTAATTGAGGGTTTATTTTTAAAGTTACATTTTCTGGATCTGTTTGATGCCATTATTAAGGTGGAAAACTTTAGAAATGTGAATCAAATATATTTCTAGCTAGTATATTAGTACAGTACACGTATTAGGTACTTACGTGTATCACTTAATTAACGGCTAAATTTCAATAATTTTTGAGTTGAAACTGTTTGGAAGTTAAAGTGTATATCGTGGACATTTTGGTAGAGTATAATTTCATGTTATTTTGTTTATTTCAAATAGCCCACACTGATGCAGTATTTCTTACGGGATGAAGATTCAGGTACAATTAATTGCTCTTATCTTCATATAATTATTGTGTACAAAATAACATCCAGTGAACAGTATTGCAGTAGTGTACATATGAATAATCTAGGACATTTATTCGAAAGCTTCACGACTGAAGTTGACCATTTGATTCAATTTCTCAGTAGCCTTTTGCAATACGAGTATTCTACCAAAACAGTCAACATAAGTTTTGTTAAAAAATACTCACACATATAGGAAATGGCCTTTCATTTTTCTTTATTGGAAGTATTTAAATCTATAAAGGCATTTTAATGATTTCGTAAAGTATTAAATCAGCTAGCCGGTTTCACTGATGCATGTATCCAGTGGAGACCAGGGGAACACTTCAGAATTAATTTATATTTCCGTGAGCAGTTTAATTGCTTTCAAATATGTGACTAAGTAAATTGGCTAAACCGGTGTCCGTGTTATTAGTGTAAATAATATTTTGACAATTTTGCAAACAATTATGCCATGTTAATACACATTATTTTTTGTTTTTTGCCCATAAACAATGTAGTTTTCCATTTTGTCGAGTTCACACAATCACTAACAGTGCACGAGTTGTTACATTAAATCTCCTCGAAGATGATGGCAGTGTGAAAGGCCAAAATTATCAGTTATCATCAACTCGTTTAGCTTATGCTCTTTATCGTACAATAACTGAGGTACACGCGTTTTTCCATAGTGACTCAATAAAACAATCTCTGCTTGATCAAACTGTACGAGAGTCCTTCTCTTCAATGTTTGATCATAATGGTTAGTTGTGATTTTCAATTCTTTTATTTTTAATATGAAATGAAGTTTATCTTACATAACAAACTTCTACATAATTACTGATTAGTTAAGGTACAAATAGTACTAAAAGTATGACCAGGCATTGTCGAGTATAATCTTTATTCACTGCTTACATGATTATGATTAATGAGGAAATCTGAACTATTTGGTTTATGCATTTTGAAATGTCGTCTAGCTACATTAACACCCCCTGAAGTTATAGAAATGCATTCCTATTGACATATGTTTATAAGATTTTTTAACGCGATTCACCTGCAAAATGATTCCTAGATAAAGAAATTTCCTGACTGATGTTTGTGTATCAATGATTCATCATTCTGGAAATCCTCTTTTTAATACGTGTAGGTAAAAAATAGACAATGGTAGACTTGGTGAAGTCAGTAATGAAAATAGGCATAACACGGATGATAATAGTGATTATATCAAAAGAAAAAGGGAGTGAGGTAAGAGGAGACATTAGACCATCCGGCGTTGTACACTATAGGTGGGGCTTTGGTAGTCGAATTAATCACTATTTTATAAACAGTTTCTCATCTGAGATTTCAATTTCTTGTTTAATCATCCCTAGAATGCTTAAACAGAGTTTGGCATCAATTCATTTCTGATGAGTATTTGAAATATATAAAAATCGCTGCTTTCCGTTAAATACAGAAATCCATTTGAATTAATTTTTGTCAGCTAAAAATTACTGGGATCATTGTAAATATTGTCATCAAATATTTTAAACATACTGGCAGTATGTCTAGTCAGTTGTGGTTTAGTCATTACTATTTATGTTCAAAATTGTATTGCATGAAACATACTGATGGATAATTAATATTCATTTGCATCTATTTGATAGTTACTCCTCATTTATGGAATTTATCTTATACAGGCAAAGAATATGCTTTTGATCTCCGGTTTACATTTTTGGAAGTATATGACCGAGCGAGAAGGCGTATGTTTCATTGTACAAGCAATACAAACGCACCACCCTCATGTATCCCAGTTGGTTTTCCTGAAAGAACAAGGAGTTTAAGTGGTTCAACTAATTCTGTAATTCATGGAGATAATACTTCAACAAGTAGCTTGGATGCTATACACAAGACTGGAGATTCTCGAACACGTCATGGATCTTCGAGTAGGACTGAATCAGTTGTCAGCGTTGAGGTACGAACAAATCTTTTACTTTTAAAGTTTAATTGGTTATTAATGAACTATTGGTATATACAGTCGATTTGGATAAAAAAAATGAATTGTTATTTGATGAATAGCTTGATGGTTATGTTGCTGACTTGCACAATTGATGAAAGAGGTCAAAAACTCAGCGAAGACCTATAGTGTCTTAAATACTTCATTTACATCCCTTTGACCAGAGCTGAAAACAAAGTATGCCTTAGCCAAGATTGCATGCTGCCTGTTTCTTGAACTCTAGTACTTTGTATATTGTCTTTTAGAGAGAAAAAACATTTATGCTCCCCAGCATCTGTTCTGCCTGCCATTTATGTGATATTCTTTCTCGATATATCAAAGGTTATGTATGTGTTCTGGTTGCACATGAAACTCCATACATATTCTATACCAACTCAGTAGTACCAGAAGACTGAGTAGTATTTTCTGATGTAAAAATGATAATTGTTTGGACTAATACAGTCATTAATCCTTGTAGTAAATAACAATAAACAAAAAGCTTTACAGAATGTGTTGTACATAATTCGCTTTCGTGTTTCCAAAATGTGGTAATAACTTTTGCCACTAACATTATATTTTAGTCAGTAATTAATTGGCTATTGATACTATTAACCAATTTTTTGTTTGTTTGTGTTTCTACAATGTTCTATTACTGATTGTGCTGACATTTGGTTGCAGCAATAAATGTTGATTTTATTTAGAATGTTTGTCAGTCACTATGGTAACCAGTGTGATAACTGCTCTGTGTCCTTAGGCTTTGAAGTGGTATTCAGTTAGACAAGACATTATGCAATTCGTCAATCTGTTGAAATAATGTGGTAAAACTGGTTTTTCACTTGTACTATTTTACCTGCAGGTTGTACCACTGAAAAATTCGTAAGCAAACTGGAAATTTTACATCTCACTTACTAAGTATCAGAATGTTACGTTATATGGTATCAAGACCTACACACACACACACACACACACACTTATACATCCAAACAGTAGGATATCGCTTTCGCAGTGTCATCTCATAAATCGGTGTTCATATTCTTTTTAAAACAAGAATCTTCATTGCTTAATTTTTGGCTAGAATCTTTCCAGCCTTATCTTTCGTGAGGCTGGAATTGTGTTTTTTACACTATCCTAGCACACAATCGTATTTCATTTGGTTTTAGTGTACACTGACTTAAAATACAAAGGTAAAAACAGGATTAACTTTGATACAATTCAGAATTCATCGTGTAGTCTTTATAAAGTTCGACGCTTATTCCTTATGGAATTTCAAAGGTACGAATAACACATTAAAAAGATATTGTAAATCGGATCATCCTCAGTCTAAAAGACATGGGAGAAAACGTTTACTTGACCTTTATGAGGGCATACTCGGAAGGTTAACCTGAAAAATCTAATAATAAATCGGGTCGTGCAAGTTGTACTGATATGGAAAATATTTCATTTGATTTAAAGCAGTGTTCGGTTTCCCACCGCTCTACTCCAGTCTAAATGTAAGGTAGAGTGCACTTTTTATATTCTCCAAACCATTACTTTCCTTAACGGAGATAGTGGCTGAAAAGTTTTTTTTTAGAGAAATATATATCTCACAAGTGTAAAGTACTGCACTGTTTCTCTTACAAGCTAAGAGAAGCATAAACTGTCTAGCTTTGTACAGATTGATGACAACCACTGGTTGAACGACATAGTACAAAGTCGATAATACTGTCATAATCGCATACACTCTTTGTTACTTTAAGAGCATACAATTTTAACTTTTAAAATAATCTATTCCAAATTTCGGAGATAGTGGGACTTGTTGACATATGGGAATACTATCGAGTTATGTTGTTATATGTGGTTTCTGCTTGACTGTTAATGACTTGAGAGATCACCAAGGCAGTTCTATTCCAATGATCTGAAAATGTTTACAGGATTTCATCATGGGCTGACATTAGTTAGAGAACCATTGGAAAACCTGGGAGTACTGGTAGACAGCTGTTTCATCCTAGTTTGAGACTCTTCATCAGTACGCATCCACTGGGATTCGAACCCAGGACCTTCTGGTTACAAGGCGAGCTTGTATACCATTAAGCCACTGGGACCCGATCCAATGGCCCATGAATTCTAACTTCTGCCACTTCACAACATAGCGCGACCCCTCAGTAGGGTGCAGCAGGTCGGGTGTGAGGACAAATACTCGCCGAAGACATTGGCTAGGGGTCGCGCTATGTGATGAGTTGGCAGAAGTTAGAATTCATGGGCCATTGGATCGGGTCCCAGTGACTTAATGGTATACGAGCTCGCCTTGTAACCAGAAGGTCCTGGGTTCGAATCCCAGTGGATGCGTACTGATGAAGAGTCTCAAACTAGGATGAAACAGCTGTCTACCAGTACTCCCAGGTTTTCCAATGGTTCTCTAACTAATATCAGCTCATGATGAAATCCTGTAAACCAGTCAAATCCCTACAACCCAACACTTGAAGATCTAAAAATGTATTTCTTTACAATGGTTATGTCTAAAATAGAATATGTGTTAACTGAACACCTGTCTAATTTTCAGTGGAATAGATGCAAGACATGACCGGGTAACGCTTTGGACCTTCACCTTGATAACTCAATACACAATAATTACTATTGCTACTTGATTAAATTTAAAAAAGTACAATGCAATTATTAAGTTACAGTTTTACCTGAGCAATAATCAATAGGTTAATCGACTATATCAGATTTTTGTATCATATATTAACAGTGATATAGAATGCGACAAATCAAATATATGTGATGTAAAATAAATTAAACCTAAGGTAATATTTGTGCTGGAGTGTTGGATAATACTGGAACACAGTTATGTTATGCAAAAAAAAATCTATTCCATGCTTTTCAAATAACTTCCTCAAAACAGTGGAGATCTTCAAAATAATCTACCAATAAAAGAGATAAAACAGTTTAAGGAAACAAATGCAGGTTTCAGTTTAAAATGTAAGTGTACTTAATTCTGTGTGATGTATGTCTTCTAAGTGGTTAGCATGCATCTGTCATCTAAGTGTCGTCTTTACACTGTCTTTTAGTTTGTGGTGATGATTCCTTTTGATAGAAATTGACCTAGCAGTATGTTTATATGACTGACAACAGGTGAAATAGGATAGTGAAATTCACTCCACTAGTCCCATTTGACTTACAATGAGAAGAATACATTTTCGAGATTTTGAGTAGTTACTACGCGGTTCAATATGAAGAGTGGTTGAATTTCCATACATAAGATAACCGCATACCGGTTACAATTATATATATATATATATATATATATATATATATATATATATATAAATTCCCTTACGTCCCGAGTGCAACATAGGGCTTCTGTATTCTGCCGTCCTCTTCAGCTAGATCCACGACTGACCAAACTCTCATCTCTTCCTCACACGATTTCCGTATCACCCTAGGACGACTCACTCGTCGCTTCCCATTTGGATTACACTCAAGCAATGGCCTGGCGTCCGATGTCATTTGGCGGCCTCCTCAATGTATGTCCGATCCATCCGACAGACAGACAGACAGATCCATCCAATCTACTTTCTCTTACATATTTGTTGAGCGATCGGCTCTTGGCTGGTTCGTATCCATAGTTTTTTGTTGCTTATTCTCTCTGGCCATTTGATCTTCAGTATGGAGCCAGCAAAAGCAGCTGTTGATGAAAGTCTGCAACCTGTTAGGAATCCTTTTCGTGATATGCAGTGCAAGTTTCTGACCTGTATAGAAGAAGTGACTTCACATTTCTGCTGAAAATCCGAATCTTGTTCTTTATGTTGAGTTAGTGCAGAAGATTTCCAAACTGGTTTTAGATTCTGATTCTGACTTTAACATCTTCGTCCGTTCAGCCTATAGTTGAAACTATGCTTCCTGGATAAGTGAAGGAAGTAACCTGTGTCACAGCTCTCCCGTTGATGGTGATTGGTGTTGGTTGTTGTTGCTGTTGATTGGTTATCTTCATCACCTCCGTCTTCTCTGTGTTCACCTGCAGTCTTGTTTTCGCTTGCAAGTCTTCAATTTTGTGTGACATTGGACATATATCACCCACGCGCGAAATCCTGTCTGTCTCTGTCTGGATTCAACATAGAACTTGGTACCAAAGTGCGCCAGTTCGAGTTGCCACGTTCCAAATTGTACACAAAAGTAGACAAGAAGATGAGTGAAGAGAATCAATAGAGTTTGACAAGTATAAGAGTGAAACAGAATGGGTAATGGTAGAAAGGTATATGAAGGATTACAGAAACTGAATGCATCTGCGCCATTAACAACGATTTTGAGCCATGTCACCTGTTGTCTCCAGCCATTGATTCTTAGAGTCCCGATGGCCCCAACCCGGAAGTCTGCATCTCCCTACCTGACTCAGTTTAACTGTCAAAGATTTCATGGATTGATGAGGCCGTGTTTTTGTTTGGCCACCACTTACTCTTCTCCAACCTGCAACTATATCAGCTAGTAATGCCCGTCGGTGGAGGCGATGGTTAGGCATGCGCAGCACGTGACCGAGCCATCTCAATCTATGTAACTTTATAGCCTCGTCGATTGATTTTCCCTCTTTGCCCAACACTCTACGCCTAACGTCAACATTACTTACCTTATTAAACCACCTAACGTGAGAAAGAGATCGCAAACATCTATGATCGGAGGCAGTCAACCTTTTCATGTCTTCAACTCGTATTGGCCATGTTTCAGAGCGATAGAGAAGGACTGAGCGAACTGCTGAGCAGTACACACGTCCCTTGGTTGATAGCCGGATGTCACGCCTACGCCAGAGATAGTGTAAGTTAGCGAAAGCAGCTCAAGCTTTTTGGATCCGTTCTGAGATTTCGTCGCCAATCAGTCCGTTGGTGCTGATACAACTTCCCAAACAGGTGAAGCGATCAACATGTTCTATCACTTCACTCCCTATCACTAAGCTAGGAGTTGACGTAGTCCAGTCCTGTAGCAGCATCTTACATTTTGCAGGGGCGAATCGCATGCGAAACATACGAAGATTGCTGTTCAAGGTATTCAGAAGACTCTGCATTTTGTCACCATCTTCCCCTAACAGGACTATGTCATCTGCATATTTTAAGTCCATAAGACTATTCCCTGGTACCAAGTCGATTCCTAAGTCGTTACGTTCAGTTAAGGATACTTCCATTAGCATATCTATGATGAAGTTAAACAGGAATGGGGAAAGTGGACATCCCTGTCGGACACCACTGGTTGTTACCAATTCAGATGACAATTCCCCATAAACCCATACACGGTTATATGATTTTGAATAAAGTGCCTTGATTGGTGCAATGAACTTTTTCGGCACTCGCTTCATAATCAGACATTGCCATAGTACCTTTCGATCCACGGAGTCGAAGGCCGCCTTCAAGTCAAGAAATATGGCAATTGTTGGACGCCGAAAAGTGTGTTTATGTTCTAGAATCTGTCGGAGAGTGAAGATATGATCTATGCACCATCTACCTGGTCTAAAGCCTGCTTAATTTTCTTTCGTTTGTTCCTCCCGCGCGAAATCCAGATCTTCTAGAGTCTTCTAATTGGTAATCCAGCGTAGTCCTGATTCCTCGCCCCCAACAGTCTGACACAATCCAGTTCACCACAATTAAGAATATCGTCGGTGATAATGGGCAGTCTTGTCTCACCCCTGTGTGCCTTGCTGACTTTTCCGTTGTGGATCACTTGAAAAGTGGCATTGTCATATAGCTTTTGAATTAGGTTGACAAAGACTTGGGCACTGCAAGCCGTAGTGTCGAAATAGTTTCCAAATTACTTCTCTGTCTACGCTGTCTGCTGAAGGCCTTTTCGAACTCGATGAAGTTGAGGTAGAGAGAGATTTGACTGCCATCCTATACTCTGTTCTGTGATGATGATTAGAGTAGCAATCTGATCAGCACATGATTTGCCTTTCCTGAGTCCAGCTTGTTCTGGTCGGAATTCTGTATCCAGTGCGTCTTTATTCTCTCCAGTATGATGCGACTCAGGATTTTACCTGGTGTGCACAAGACCAGTATTCCACGCCAGTTCTTGCACAGACTTAAGTCGCCCTATTTTGGGAGTTTGACGAAGTAACCCTTCTTCCAATCAGCCCTTTCCTCCTTTCAAAACATTTTGCAGTGATGAAGTGAGAATATCTACCGTAATCTTTGAGGCTGCCTTCAGTGCTTCGGGAAGAATGTCGTCTGGTCCTGCTGCCTTCCCCGACTTCAGTAGCTTGACCGCATTCAGGATTTCTTCTTTCGTTGGAGGAGTGGTGTCCACCGGCAGGCAGATCCTTGTGTGCTCTTGGTGGTATTTCTAAGCGAGTCACCGGTGTAGGTCGATTGAAGAGTCCTTTAAAGTGATCAGCCCACTGTTTGATTTGTTTTTCCTCCTTGGTAATCAGGTTCCCTTGAGCATCTGCTATTGGTTTCATCATCTGGGTTGATCTCCTCCTGGACAGGGACTTGGTTATCTGATGTCCTGATGTCTCTTTTGCCTGCGCACTGCCTGTTCTGCTTCCATTGTGAGTGCGTCGTAGAATTGTCGTTTGTCTTTTCTAGCACTCTTCTTTACTTCTTTATTCAGTGCAGTGTACAGTGAACTCAGCTTCTCCTTCTGTTGTCCATCCTTGCATTGGGTCATCTCGTTCACCATCCTCCTCTTCTCTCCTCGATTAGCTTCCAGGTATCTGTTGACGGTCATTCCTTGTCTTGTCTCTTCTTATTCGTAGAAAAATTGTACACATGTCCTTAAATAAGGCTTTCAGAGCTCCAATTTTCTTCCACACAGGTTTCCTCAGTGATGCCATGTAGTGTGTCCGACTTTGCTCTGATGTCTGTAACGAAGGCATCCATTGTAGTTTTGTCATTCAGTTTCTGAATGTTGAACTTGAATTGTGGTCTGTCTCCATTTGTTTTCATGGATTTCAGCTTCACCTTGAAGGTTCCTTGAACTAGATGATGGTCTGAGACTACATCTGCTCCCCTTCTTGACCTTGTATCCTGCTGGCTGTGTCTCCGCTTCCTTGAGATTGAGATGAAATCTATTTGGTTTGTGGTATGTCTGTCAGGCGAAATCCATGTCACTGGCTTTGTGTGTATCCTTGTGTTTGTACATGCAACATGTACATGGCAACTCGAACTGCTGCACTTCGGTGCCAAGTTCTATGTTGAATCCAGACAGACAGACAGACATGCTCCCTCCGATCACCAAATCGTTAAAAGAGCAGAAGTCTGCAACTAATTCTCCGTTCTCATTCATTTCTCCGAACGAGAGCCTCTCGACCCATGATAACTTCTCTTCCTGTATTATCTGCTCCCAGTTACGCGTGCATTCATATCGCCCATAAGGATTTTGATGTCACCATTCGGGATGTCCATTACTGTTTGTACTTGTCTGTAAAAATCCTCCTTTTCTTGATCCTCGTTGTTTGTAGGTGCGTAGCATTGGATAATTGTGACCTCCCTTCCTTCTTTTTAAGTTGAATCTTGCTGTCAGGATCCTGGATGAGGTGATTGGTTCCCACTGCATTATTTCTGTGGCTGCCCCTGGTGACATCATGATAGCCACTCAGTGCCTCAGTGTGTTCATGGTGTCGCCTGGGCGACCAGACTGGAGTATATTATTGATTATCCCGTTGACAGTGTTGTCAATCCACATCCATTGCATCTGCTTCCGCAGATACCCAGTACTTCTAAGCCATATCTTCGTATCTCCTTGGCTGCCTGGGCAGCCTTCCCAGTCTGTTACATTGTACGGACATTGCACGTACCCATTGTTACTCCTGCTTTCATCGAGAGAAGACACGTTGGCTGACTGGCTTCCCGAAGGCTTTCACCAGCCCGCATCATTTCGCCTCTCCGATTCTAGCGAAGAATAAGATTTTTATTTGAAGTTTATTTTTATTATATTTTCTGTGCGTTGAAGTTTCTCTAGCGGTTTGAAAGATTTAGTGGTGTGGGGTTGCTAGCCGCACACTCAAACCCCCCTCTTTACCTGGGCTTGGGGCTGGCTAGGAAAGTAACGAACTAGTTAACTAGGCGAGGTTACCAATTACAATATCATGCACTATTTTTTGTATTACCTTCATTACGAAGTGTCTTACGAGAGGCTTAAACAAAGTTTTCCTTACAGAAACTTTATTACAAATGATAGCAAGCTACATTCTAAAATAAATAGCCTAACTGTTCACACGTGATGATACAATACTATCTATCCTAATAATTATCTACAAAATTTAATTGAATTTATGGACGTTTTCGTAAAAAATATTAGTGGGAAATATATATTTCTAAACTCAGGAAGTTGTCTTTAAAATCACTTATTTATTTTATCTAGAACATCAGTTCGTCTGTTTAATAGGCTGTTTTTATTAAAGCTATTCTTTCTTCCCAATTGCTGGGGTATATAATCACGCATTCAGTGCATGACACGATAAAAGAAATGACCTTGACTATCCCATGGTCTAATATGTAGTTACAGTTCTATTGATTTATTTAGGTAGATTGTGGATTGGATAGATTGAAATTAGCAAATACCGATGGCTTATTTCATAACATTTTTGGTTATTGTTTGCAATGTAAATGAAAACTCTTAAATATAATGCTTTGTTTAGAAGGAATTCATAGGCTAGTATAAAACTGATAAGTCTCAATTTTGTACTTCAAAATTTGAAAGTCACAATCCAGTTATAAAATTTATCTGTAAATTGCTTATACCTACTGTTCCTGAAAAGTAAATAATAGGTTTCCAATGTCATTTAAAGTAGGATGGATTTTGATTGCTTTTTTTTACCTAATTTATTAAGATGCTTACATTGTTATTAGATAGTTGGAGGCAATCGGTAGGAATCCTTGAAACTAGGTTTCGTGCTTTTTGGCACTTGTCATTAAGGCATATCCGCAAACTTTGCGGAACTCATGTCCCATCTGTAATTTGAACCAGTGGTGCAGTCAGAGACATTGCCACTCATCTGTTAAGGCTGGTGATCGACCTCCTGTAGGGCTGTATTAGATACGTTGATTGAACACTAGGTAGTATGTAACTAGTGTCGTGCATCTAATACGAAAGCTAGGTCCAAGGTTTCCTGTTGATTGCCTTCATCCATCCAGTAATAACAATTCAGAGTGCACCGTGATGCCGAACCATCTAGCATGGTAGTCGCATTTCAAACTTCACTGACAGAACTCAGTCTGCACTAAACAAAAGACTGGATGTATGATACTAGTTACATACTACCTGGTGTACAATCAAAGATTTGTAGGTTTCATATTTATTACCCACAACAGGAAAATACATATGGTGTGATCTAGTTGTCGAATCATTTGTATTTTAAACATAAGTGTTTACCTTAATAGGTGAATTTTTCCATCGACTACAACCATATCAGAATGTAGATTAGTTTTAAATTCCAATAAAAAGTGCCTATTACCACACTTTGTCTTGGATTCTGAAAAGTGGGAGATATGTGCAAATTTATGTCAACTAAACAACATATAAATGGCTTATAAAAGAAAAGAGGTTCAGCGAAGAGTTACTCTTTTGGGGGCGGTATCATTCTCAAGCTGTACAATCGCATATATATAGGGTAGAAACTGTCGACTTGTTCCTTATTGAGGAACAGTCTTTCTGTTTTGAAGTGAATTTTGTATCTATTTGAACTGTGGATGGATTTCAAAAAAAATTTCAAACCATATAGGTAATGTCAAGTAAGTCATCAAAAATGCAACCTAAATAAATTAGTATAAGTGTGTTTTTAATTTTGAGGCTTTTTACTTTGTGTGACATTCGTTTCGAGGTTATGATTCTCAAGTGTTGAGTTGTTAACATTAATTAAGAATCGACCGTCATTTCCTTGAATTTTCAACAACACTTCCCAAAGTAGTTTAGATTATCTAACTTAAGCAGTAAAATGAAATAGCAGTCGCCGACCATGCACATGGTCCGAGGTTCGATCTCCTGCCGACGCACACCTGATATCTATGGTCGGCCTGCGAAATTTAGGCTACCGATATCACATGCTGAAAATTCCATACTTGTACCTAAAATACAGTGTGGAATCAATCTGTAATCAAAAATAAAAAGGTGATAAGTTTTGTTTACGATAACAGGCGTGCTTTCGCATCAAAAAAGATATCTTTTCTTCGATTCTTAATTAAGCAAACACGGTCTTAATAAATTCCTTTAGTTTCGCGTGACTGTAAAGCTTAAAGTGTCCACCTGTAATAGTGGTTTCATGTAATGATTCAATGAAGTTTTTCTGCGTTTGTGAAAAGTTTCATTTGTTCTTCAAATAACTAACTATATATGGTGCAGGCTTTTCTCAGACACTTTGAAACCATTCCTTTCTACAACAGAAAGGCAACTTATACTATCTGCTAACAGCGAATATTTTCCTATCCTTAAGTCTCCTTTCAATTATCATCGTATACTTATTTTTATAACGGTATTATGGCGTTAGTTAAGTACTATGTGACACAGAATCATATCTGATCTCAGAAACGTTTCCTCATTCGAAATATATGGATTGAGTTGATAGTGAATATTTATTGATCAAGAAGTAATGCATACCCAATTCTCAGTTATCCTTGTTTTCAGGGGTTAAAATAAGCCTCTGATGTAAACTCAATTTTTAATGTAATACTGTTGATAGTATTATAATTAGTGTTGCGTGCTTATGGTATTTTTATAAATATCAAGCATTAACAGATGGTTTGATTCACGATACTGCTTATAATGTAAGCTCATTGTTTCCACTGTTAACTTCAAGAATGTTGATATCAATCTGTTATACTGAGATAAACGAATGGTATTTTCCACCATTCATTCACACACGAATGTTATTCCCTATGATCACAAGCGTTTTATGCTGTCCTCTGTCTGTAATCACTTCTAAGTTGTGACACTGATTAAAGTCTGTGAATCTCTTTACAGTTTTACCCAGTTATTTACACAAAATATCTTCAGCTAAGAAGTTAGTTTAGATAAATAACTGACTTAGACGGAGTTTCTACACAGAACTTTGCTCACGAGTGCAGCAGCTCAAGTTACCACATCCCACGTAACAAACACACTAAGGTAGAAAAAAGAAATAAAATATGGATTCATAAATACAATAATAGACAGAAATGTGAGGCAGAAAGAATAGTAACACGAGAGAACATTATATTTTACGAAATTCCTAATTTTTGTGTTAAAATGAATTTTGAACATATAATTTACGGGATTGGGCAAAAAGGGTAGTTAGGATGTTTCGCCAGTATGCTGCACATCAGTGGTACAGCTGTAAGACCTATGAATACTCTCGGGTTTTTATTACACATGACCTACTTTACTGTTATCTGTGAATTGATGCAATGTCAGTTCATTTCAATAAACACAGTCTGTTGCTGATTTAAAAACGAAAAGTTTCTCGTATTTGCAAGTATTATAATTACTCAATTTAAAAAGAAATATGTATATAAATGTAATATCATTTATAGTTTACTAGTATTTTCTTGGTTTTTACTTTTGTTTAGGAAGTCCAAGAAATAGTTCAAGAAAGTTTACGAGAGGTAGCACTTTGTCGTGTTTGTATGGATAATCCAATTTCGCGTGTCTTCTTTCCATGTGGTCACACAATTTGCTGTAGTGTATGCGCAGAACGTGTAGACCAGTGTCCTATATGCCGTAAGAGTATTGAACTGAGACATCCGTGTTTTCTCCCTTGGAGTACTGAGTCAAATGCTGAGGATTTCACCTCTATACTTGGATGTACGTTTAAAGATATTAGCGATCGATTTAAATCTCACAGGAGTTCACGTCATCACAAACACCATATCCCAGTTGATTCAACTTTACATGCAACAGCATCAGCACCTGTATGTGAATTATCGTCCCTTGAAACTGAAACACAGTGGTCAAATAATCGTTCCCATAAGTTTGATCAGTCTAATTCTATAAACCTACCTCCAGTTTCTCCACAATTTTCGACATCTTTACCTGATGAAAACTCCAACAAAGACCACCAACTTCCCTCAACTTCAGGCAATTCAGCCGCTTTACCTATTTCATCTTCTGCTAGTCATGAAAATCCTGAAACGGAAAAGTCTAACGACAATTCTCGTCACGTCACCTGGCAAACAGAAGACTAATAAAGTTTTTTTTTCTATAATGTATTTATTGAATATATTAATAAATATTCACAAAAATATGCATTAAATGTGTATAGATTGTTATTGTTGTTATATTTATTTCGGTGACCTTAAAATTATTCAAAATCTTTATTTACCCTCTGATCAGTTTTGATTGTTTCGCCTTCTCTTCGATTTCCCTGAGTTTATTCCTTCGCTTTATTACTTTGAGTATGTCGTAACACGGTGCAATTGGTTCTCTTTAACAAAAAATGTTTCTTTTTGAGTTCTATCTACTTCTGCTCGTTCTCTTTATGCTTCATAGAAAACCAAATAATACTCTCCATATACACTTTTACAGTCTTTCATTCATTGTATTGTTTTTGTAATTTCATTTAACCAATTAGTTTGCGTTTGGTTCATTTTGTACGCCAAAGAATTTCATTTCTCTTCTCTAATAAAATGATCTGAATCCATATGTGTGCTGGCTTAAGGTGTATATATATATATATATATATATATATATATATATATATATATATATATATATATATATATATATATATATATAGTTTCAGCTATCATACAGGTGATCAAAAAGAGTCTGTCAATTTCCCAATGATCCGGGCTGTTTTGTTTGTGTGTGTGCGTATTTGTTCGCAATATTCAACTGTCTTTTTTGTCTAATTAATCCAGTTTTGTTCTTTTAGATCTAAACACTACCATTATTATCCATGATTCTTGTTATACACTTTAACAAAACCGTCTAATGACTGATAAAATAATCATTGTAAATATGAAAAAAAAACAATTTAATTAAGTTTCTTTATTTACACTTACCGCCTTCAAAATTATATGTTCACTTATCAAGTATACAATCAAGAGAGATAAGTATTTATTGTTGAATTTTTGAACATTTCGTCTTTATTTTTACTTATTAGTTTCCATCAGTTATTACTTCCACTGTATCACATTGATAATAGAAACTTTCGTTGAATTCAACAGATTTTTCAAATGGAATTTAACATTCTAATTGGTTGTTGAAAGAAGACAACATTTCACTAAAGAGTAAATAAATTTAATCGGCTTTCAGTTATATTATACTGTGATATTTTCAAGTTTTCAGAGTAGATTAATGTTTAACCAGTCTGTCTGTTTTGCGACATAGAACTTTGCACAGATGTGCGGAAGTTCAAGTCGCCACACTCCCTCCTTGTAGCACACAAACCAAGAGAAGAAAGTACAAGAAATGCATAATAGAGACACTAAACAGAGGTGTGAGACAAAGGAGTAATAAAGGAAAACAAAACAGTTTCATTGGAGATCATAAGTCACAAGGAGTGGATGCATGTGCGCTAACCATTGAGAACGATTTTGAGCCATGTCACCAATTGTTTCCAACCATAGATTTTTACCGTCTCGAGGACCCCAGCCTGGAAGTCTACACCTTTCTACGTGGCTTAGACCAACTGTTGTGGATTTCATTGACTGGTGCCATGTTTTTGTTTGACCGCCGCTAGCTTTTTTCCAGCCTAACCCTATATCAGTTAACACTGCTCGTCAAGGGAGGCGATGGCTTGGCATACGTAACACATGTCCTAACCATCTCAGTCTTTGTAGCTTCACGACTTCGTCGATAGATTTCCCCTGTTTACCTAGAACTCTACGCCTAACCTCAATGTTGCTCACCTTATTATGCCACTTTACACGGGAAATAGAGCGCAGTGTTTAACCAGTATCAATCAATGTGTTGAATATAAACTTGGAGTTATACTAGACTAGACACTTGACTAGTTTTTATTTCTGAATTGTCAAAGAAACTTATCGGCTACAGTAACATGTCACTCTTGAAATCACAGTGTTTTACTGTGTTGTTGGCATATTCTTCATTCTCTAATGACTACATCTTCAACCGGAGTGAATATAACTCCGTATTCAAAGACTGGACGTAAACGACAAGTTGCTGAGTTATTCCAAAGACTTAGAATTATGAGCGAACCAGTATTTTAAACCTTTATTCTAATCCATTTAGATAGCTCAGTGACGTGTCGTTTAATCTCAGTCGTAAGAAAATCTACTAAAGAGAACTTAGATCTATCTTACTAGCCTACTCTTGTAACAACAGAAAGCAAGACACTAAGCCAAAGTATATTTTTCAATAATCAAACCACTCTTTATGTATCTATAGCTTAGATTCGTTAACCAATCACTGAGCGTGTGATTTCAGTTAACATCAAACGACAAAAAAATGGAATATTCAAATAGTATTATGTTGCCAATGCAGCATTGAACTGTGGGAACATGTGAAAATAAAATTCCATTGGCACACATTGTCTGTTTCACACCATCTCACTGTTACCTCTCAGTGAATCCTATAATCTTTTGCAAATACTAGTTCACAGTGCGATGGTGTTATCTCCCTACTAAATATGCATTTTTTTTGTACTATGAGACTAATTTATTATCTTCGAAAATCATACAGCAGCTGGTCTATGTCCAATCTCATTTTACTCTTGTTAGCAAATATACTTTTAAAAAAAATCTCTTCGTAATTCAACCGTTCTTTTTCTAATTCCTTGATAAACAAGTTCAAGGTATATATGAATAGTTTCATCGATTTTAATCAAATTCTTTCCTTCACTCGTAAAATATTTTTAAGTTTTATTGTAACAACAGAACACAAGGGCCAGACAACAGATCGTTTATCAAGGAAATCAACACCTATTTGTCGATTTTCATGTACATTAGTATAGATTATTCAAGCAAACAAACACAGTCTTCTGATCGGTTGTTTCTCACAGAAAGTTAACCTTGCATCTCTTTGTGGATGTTTCTTGAAAGTCAGATCATCTATATGTTAACTGTATCCGCCTACGCAATGCCTTTGTTCTCATTTTTCTCAAGACCAATACTGGGGACATAAACATTGACGTAAATTACTGTCCACCAATTTCGACTAACAGCCAGTTCTCACCACATTATTACTGTATAACACTGTGATTTATGAAAATAAAATTTTATCCATAATGGAATTTTTAAGTTTTGATAATGATGATGATTCACCTCTGACCACAAATAAATATGGAAAGCAACATGACATATACAATGTTCTTTGGTAAAAATGGATACTTTTGAGATGCTTCACTAGCCATTTGGACCCAAATCGGAAAAGTAAATCCCCTTATTGCTATAGTTGGATGTTGAATTTACCGCATACTTAGTCTTATGGCCTGATAAGCTTAGCATTTGAGTCTTTTAACAAACACCATCACTCACGACAATGTAAATATACCGTGCTAACGAGTTTCAGATAAGAAGAAGCGCACATCCTGGATGGAATCGCTATTTCGCAACTTTAAACAACGACTGAAACCATATTTACTACTATAAAACTTTTTGTATTTCCCAATGAACGATATTGGTTTTCAAGTGTTGGTTTGAAAGGATTTGATTGGTTACAGGATTTCATCATGAGCTGACACTAGTTAGAGAACCATTGGAAAATCTGGGAGTACTGGACAGCTATTTCGTCCTAGTTTGGGACTCTTCGGCAGTACGCGCCCACCGCTAGCCAATGATAATAGCTTTATCAAAGTATTATTAAACCGGAATTTACACAATCTCGGCTTACATATAACAACTTAATCATTGTTTAACAGCATGGTTTGATAATACTTCGATAAAGCTATTAGCCTGAAATAGCGAAATGACAGTAAAAACACTATCGTTCATTGTTTTTCATTCATTAGGAAATACAAAACCTTTTATATTATTATTATTTTATCCTTTAGTTCCTAGAGGAACATAGGGCTTCAGCCGCGCACCGCCACTGCCTTCTGTTTTCTGCCAACCTTTTCACCCCGCTCCAAGTCTTCCCACACGCTTTCATCTCCTCCTCGCATGACCTCCTCCAAGTCACCCCACCCTGGAACTGACGACCAACTCGCCGCTTCCCTTTCGGCCTGATTCTACTCGAGCGATGGCTTGTCTAGTGATGTCACTTGATGGTTTCCTCAGATTATGGCCAATCCATCTCCATTTCTTCCTGACTATTTGTTTCACAATCGGTTCCTACTGAGTTGGTTCGCTCCCAGAGATCTCTGTTGCTGATCTGTTCCGACCGTCCATCTGACCTTGAGTACTGAGCAAAGACAACTGTTGATGAAGGTCTGAAGTTTGTTTGAGATGCTCTTTATGACGCGCTGGCCAAGTCTCTGGCCCGTATAGTGAGTAGCACTGACTTCACATTGGAGTTGAAAATCCGGATCTTATTTTTGATGGTGAGTGCTGTTGACCTTCACACAGACTTAGGAGTAATGAAAGCTTGTCTTGCTTTTCCGATCCTCGCTTTGATTTCCTCGTCAGTTCCGCCCGTCTGTGGTTGAAAAGATGCTTTACAGGTAGGTAACAATGATTATCATATGCCCAATGCCCAAAATGATTTCAAACTGTTAAAAGTTAACTGGGTTTGGTTATACGAAACCATATTTACTGAACAAAGTGATAGAACGGATGTACATGCTGCAATTTAGATTAGGATTTTTTAAAACTAATCATTTTCTGTTGGGCTAAATGCAAATAATCGAACAGAAATAAAAGTGTTGCTGAGAGTATTACACATGATCCT
The DNA here is from genome assembly GCA_944472135.2 of Trichobilharzia regenti. NCBI lineage: Eukaryota > Metazoa > Platyhelminthes > Trematoda > Strigeidida > Schistosomatidae > Trichobilharzia > Trichobilharzia regenti. The sequence goes on along the minus strand of OX235270.1, from coordinate 85,520,031 downwards.
GAAAGAAAAACTGTCTATACAATTGTGAAACTAGCCTTAAAATTGACATCGCTAAGACTTTTTCTGCATGATATCATTTTCTTGGTATTACTTTTGTCTCAAGCAATTCATTATTGTTTAAATCATTTTATAACCGTCAGTGTGGAAATTTATAAAAAGCCAGTTAAGTGAACACTAATGTATAAATGATACGAAATTCGTTTTCAATCATTACTTAACCAACAGTCTTTACACGTTCACTTATTTGAGCACAGTTACATAGTGTATCGATGGTATTCCCCGTATAACCTGTTATTATGTATGTGAATGTAGTTGAAGATTGAACGATCAATTCATGGTTGTTTGCTCAAACCCAAATCCTCCATATTCTTCGCGGGAGTCATCAATCCAACAGTCATCGTCTCATCGTTCGCTGTTCGGTGGAGTATTAAAAACCATCAGAAGTATTATCGTGATTTGTTGTTATAACATTTATTCTTAGACCTTGTGTATAATAACCTTATTGTTGGTTACATATTGGCGTAAGAATAACGGATTCTCGAGTCGTCAATCTGTGTTCTGGTTTTTCGCGTTGGTTAATACATACTGTTCCTGAAAGTCTTTCAAGGACAGCGTGGGGTCCAGTGTACTAAGACCTGGACATTGACAATGTAACATGCAAGAGCATTCAATTGTAGAAAACCTTCAGTCTGACTAATAAGAAAGCGAAATTTAACTGAATATACAATTAATGTGAACAGAGTAGGTGTACACATTTCAGTTGAGGATATATATATATATATAAACAATCGCCGTTTGTAATAATACTGTTATCTAATTCGTCAGTCGAGTTCTATGTATCAATCTAATGCTTATTTTCCTACTGTGACCAACCAAATTAGGCGACTGAGTCCAACAATCATTATATTTCATGACCTAAAGACGGAATTCGATTCTGTCGACCGAGAGGTACTCTGACGATGGTTGGCTGTAAAGGGAATGTCGAGAAAATACATTGCACTGATTAAGGCACTCTACTCGTACTGATGCAGCCACGTGAAGGCTTACGGCGAGTTGTCATCTGAAGTGGTGACGACTAGTGGCGTCCGTCAAGGATGCCCATTATCCCCATTTCTATCTAACTTCATCATAGATGTACTAATGGACTTAACCCTAACTCACTTCAGCGACTCAGGGATTGAATTGCTACCAGGGAATAATCTCGTTGACTTAGAATATGCAGACGATATAGTCCTTCTAGACAAGGACGCTGACAAAATGCAGAGTCTTCTGAACACCTTGCGATTCGCTCCGGGAAAATGTAAGATGATGTTACATGACTGGATTACACTGACTCCTAGTTTAGAAAAAGGGAGTGAAGTAGTAGAGGACGTTGACCGCCTCACTTATTTGGGAAGTACCATCAGCCCCATCGGGTTGATCTCTGACGAAATCTCAGCAAGGATACACAGTGATAGTTTCGCATATGCCAGTTTACGCCGTCTCTGGTGTAGACGTGATATCCGGTTATCCACCAAAGGGCGTGTGTACTGCTCATCAGTCCGCTCCGTCCTCCTTTATGGCTGTGAGTGAGACATGGCCGTTGAGAGTGAAAGACATGAAAAGTCTGGCTAGCTGTCTTTGATCATAGGTGTTTGAGTTCTATAGGGTGAGCAATATTGAGATTAGACACGGAGTGCCAGGTAAGGAGGAATAATCAATCGACGAGGCTGTGAAGTTACATCGACTAAGATGGTTAGGACATGTGTTACGTATGCCTAGTCATCGCCTTCCTCGACGGGCAATATTAGCTGATATAGGGTCAGGCTGGAAAAGAGCTAGTGGCGGTCAAACAAAAACATGGCACCAGTGAATGAAATCTACAACAGTTAGTGTAAGATAGCCACGTAGGAAGGTATAGACTTCCGGGCTGGGGTCTCCAGGACGGTAAAATCCAATGGTGGGAAACAATTGGTTACATGGCTCAAAGTGATCGTTCTCAATGGCTGGTGCAGATGCATCCACTCCTTGTGACTTATGATCTCCAATGAAACTATATTGTTTTTCGTCATTACTATTCCTTTGTCTCACACCTCTGTTTAGTGTCTCTATTATGCATTTCTTGTACTTTCTTCTCTTGGTTTGTGTGCTACAAGGAGGGAGTGTGGCGACTTGAACTTCCGCACATCTGTGCAAAGTTCTATGTTGAAAACAGACAGACAGACAGAAATTAGACGAGTCACCTCTGTGGTACATTTCGATTGGCCGGAGGCATTACTGAGGAGACTTTCGATCTAGATTTCGTGTTAATAAGATTTCCCAGCAAGGAGTACCTTTGGTATCGCGAAGAGAATGCTTTCTTCCCATTTCAGCAGTCAGGAACCTTACCATTGAGTTTTGTTTCTCACTACACAAAGGAATTATTCTTGTATATTCAAACAGAATATAAGGTGAAAAGGTTTCCTGCCTCAAAATTAGAAGGATAGAACCAATGAAATGTGAAAATATTGATTTAGCTTGCAAATATGCCTTCTATTCCAAAAATTCTAGTGCAGGTGTGTTAGCAGGCTCTTTAGTGAAATAATAGGAATGAACAGTTAAAGCTCAGAATAGTGTTTAATATTGCATATATATATATATATGTATATATTTTTAGTATATGAGTATATTGATCGATTGATTTTTGTTTAAACTGAACTCTGTGCAAGTATGTTAAAATTGTTGTTGTAGATATATTTAATAATGTCTTTGCCATGTAAGCAGCTGACGAGAAGGCAACGAAATAAAAGATGGTACCATTTTATTCTGCTAAAACTGTAGTTCTTGCATTGTTCAAATTTAAACTAGTCGATGGTAAACTAATAGCAAGAGGGCATTTTAAGTCACTGCTTTATTGTGTAACTTATAAGTGCTGCGTTAGATCTAATTTGAAACTTAATCTAACCAGACGTAATTTTAGGTTAAAATCCAAGATTTTTTGCAGCGGAATAGGAAGGGCTGTTTTGACAAGATAAATGATCTTTCCTAATATTTAACTGACAAAAGGTTCAGACAAAGATTGCATGATCACATATCTTAAGAATTGTAATTTGATTTAAATTAAAGTTTGTTTACCTCGTTGGATTCTGTCTTCAAAACCCCATTGGCCTCGTTGAAAAATTGTTAGGTGACCCTGTTTATATGGCTTGTATAAGATCCTTAACCAGAATGACTAAATCCTTGTAGTACAAGTTCAAACAGGCAAAATGAACTCTCTTCATATATAATCATAATAGATTCATTTTCGTAAATTTTCATTAACTAAATGGTTAATGTAACTGTAGAACTTGGGCACTATGGTAGAATGTTATTCCTTACTAGATAAGTTTATGTCAAATATCACAGAGTGATGCAGTAATAATAACTGAATCACGTTCCGAGCAAAATGTATTGTTCATAATTATATAAATTTAGTCAAACAGCTTCATAATTTACTTTAGATATATATTTTTCCCACTCTTCCCCTTGTTGTTTATTGTAACTATCCGTTTCTTCAGTATAGGCATTGCGTCATTTCGACTGTAAATGTATGTAGATGAAATGACAAACAAAGATTCAGTGATTAACGTTTTTCTGTAACTATATTACTTTTTAGTACGTTCACTCTGTTGTGTGATTACACGCAAGTGAATGCAATGCAATGGCTTACAAATTTTCTAGGGTTATTTAACTTATCAGAGTTAATTATTTTAGGTCTAGATGAATTTTCATGCTCCAATAGTCTAGTTGACCCCGATCTGCTAGTGTGACCTGCGTGATTAACGTCACAGTCATTACACGATGTTTGGTAAATTAAATTATTTTTCTTCATTGGATCTGTTGGCTCCTTAAGCCAACAAAGTTTATCTGTGAAAGAGTTCGTTAACTTAAATGCCATCCTAATTTCAGCCTCATTCAGAATCCTACATAAGACCTCTGACGTTCCATATTTATACGGTAGTACTATAGAGGCTTTTAATCCTATATTTTCTTTGTTATTTTCGTCACTTTTATTACTAGTTCTAGTTTTTCTATGGATCTTCACATATTTTTGAATAACTTCTGGTGAGCAGTTATTCACGAGTAATATTTCCTTTATTTGTTTAATTTCATTATTTAAATCTTCTAGCCTACTAGTTAGGCGATCGGCCCGATTATAAAGACATTTAACTAAATCTATATCCACCGATTCTGGATGGGATGAATTAAAGTCTAAGTATTTATTAGATCGTGTGCGTTTCCTATAAATGCTAGTATCTAACCCACCATCTTGTTTTCCTTTTATTCTACAGTCTAGCATGACCAACTCACCCTGTTCATTGTTTTATTCATAAGTGAGTTGAATTCCGTCTACTACTGAGTTGGTATGTGTTGAAAAATGAGGGATATGTTCAGATTTCAATACAAGGAATGTATCATCTACATATTTCCAACATAACCTAGGAGCCAGATTAGACGTTCTAAGAGCTTTATACTCCCATAAATATTCCTGCCACTACTGCGGATACTGATGATTCCATTGCCACTACATTCGTTTGTTTATATAGTTTATTCTGAAAATTGAATACAGCAGAGGTTAGGCATAACTAATCAGCCAGTATTATTTCATCAACTGATAGCTTAGTCCTATATCTGACTTCTGGATCAATATCCTGTTCATTCCTATCCGCCTCTAGAGATATATTCATCGAAATATTTATGTACAAACCGGTTATATTAAAACTAATCATTTGCCATCTTTTTCTAATTGAATTCCTTCTAGCTTCTGTTTCATTACTCAGGAGTTAGTTAGCCTAAAATGTGACCTATCAAAATTGAGGTCTAATATTAATGCTTAATGTTTTGATAACTGATATGTCGGGGTGTTCCTGAAGTCAGCAATTGGCTTAATAGGATATGAACAATAAACGGTACCCAAAACGTCGTCCAGTTATTAATATGGCAATAATATGTGTTAAATCAAATAAGCTTACCTAATATGAAATTAAGTGGATTGACCAAATTTGTGGTACTACCATTAATCGACATTTGAATAGATAAGTCAGTGTTATGTTCACCTGATAAATAAACTCAAATAGTCTAGAGAAATGCGTTTAGGCCTAGACAGTATGTGGTGAGTCGCCGCTTTTTGACTGACTGAATAATAAGAACTAAAGCTACTGAATGAATGCAATTAAAACTAGGGAAAGTGTTTTAAAGAAAGCTGAATGTACTTAAAATACACAACAGGTGGTTACCATCGTTACAATTTTCGCATACTCTATATAAAAGAGACAAAATCACAATTTTATTTTAATAGGCAATTATACACCAGTATACAAAGTAAAGAAAAGTAACTAACGGTTAAAAAGACTGTCACATTACACCCATTCTAATCTTTTCTGCGATCTAATGTAAACTTTTATTGTGATTGTCACATGTAGCCAGTTACGAGATTTTCCTTTTCGTATATTTATTGGTTTTATTTAACAAAACACTTAGTTTAAATAGAATATGCTATTTGTTGTTAAAAAAAATAAACAAAAGGAAAATGTAAACAGAAGTGGAACCATTGTTTGTAGCAATTCTAAGGTATGGTCAATCAAATATCGAATTGTGGAGAAGTTAATGTTTATCTGCAGTAGGTAATCTTTGAATCTGAAGAAGTCATATTCATATGAGTGTCATTGTGGTTGTAGACATTCCATGCAGACGAATACTTGGCGATCGCATCTGATCACATAACACCACTAATACCCATTTTATCCAGCATTGTTATCTATTGATGTTTTGTTTCGATTTTAACTCATCTGATTACGCGACATGTTAACCAAATGTGCAATTGTCCTGCATAACCACAGTTATGTTATCTTCAGCAAATTTACTTGACAGGTAAATAACTTATTATATAAAACCAAAGAAGAGATGGATAGAAGGTTTTTAATTTCTTTTACAGTGACTACCATCCTATGGAGTGTAGAAAAACTGGCATTACTGTATGTTGGGATAAGATTTAAGAAAGAATTTTCAAATTTCTATTTAGTCAATTTGTCTGAATGAAGCTTGCGATTAAAGAACAAAATGTTTAATACACTTCTGTGCTTCATCTTTAAACCAAAAATTAGAATTTCCTATCAGCAGATTAAAGAAAAAGAATACTATTTGAAGAACTGCAGTTTACAGGTCTGAACAACATTAGCAAGAACAATTAATTCGCTAGTGAAGTTTTAATGCATTGCGAAAACTTACCATGATATCAGTGTAGTATTGATATGACTATAGGCAATGAATTACACCCGAAACGTCATCCAGTTAATAATGACGTATCACTGTGTATAACAAGTAATAAGATAAAAGTGTAATAGCTTCTATTGTACAATAGTTGGACTGTATTTTGACGTCAAGCTTTTCTGTTCTGTTTCTTATGAAAAAGTTAACTTAATAATAATAGAGTCCATCTGACATGTTGTGAATTTACTGTATGCCTTGTTTCCCAGTTCGCTTGAATTTAAACATTTAAAATGTGTTCCTAATCACTCTCCTACTATGTAGTTCAACTATATGATTAGTGAAATAACAGAAAATTATCGAATTTATTTTCAGTTGTACATATAGTGAACTAAACAAATCTGAGTAAACAACAAATGCATAAAGTCTCTCCTATGAAAAGGCAAAAGAGGTCACCTAATGTCTCTTTTAAATTATTTAACGCTTTTTACAAGTTACACGTCAAATTGTTTTGTACTGCATTTTGAAGACGGTTGTAGCTAATGGTTCTTTATTTAGCTTCAGGTAAACAACTCGAGAAGAGATTATTACATGATACAATAAAATTCTCAATGGATTTAGAAGACAACTGCCACAATATTAAATTTCTAAATTACTGTGCCTGGAAAGTTGTCTAGACGAAAGTTGAATAAATAGCTGTCAAAAACTACTAAAAGATGCAAGTATCGAAAAACTGTTTTTAAGTTTTACTCTTGTTTATTTGCCTTTGCTTTGACCGAGTTCATCAAAGTATTTGTTTACAAGAACGATACTTTATACAAATACGTACCAGTATATATATATATATATATATCACAGTTTATAATCTCGTGGTTTTTCGGTAATTTTATCTCATGTTGTTTTGGAGTTCAGAAGACACTGAATAACAAGGAAAGTTGACTATAAAGGTACACATTAATATGCAGTGAAGATATTCGATATTTTTAAGAGAATGTATACTATTTCCATTGTTTTTAACTCTAATCACTAAGTAGTTCTATTCAGTACTATGAGTAGGCCTTATAGAAGCAGGTATACGGATGCATATATTAGTGCACTATGGTTTACCTACAAACCCATTTGCGCGTGACATTCGCGTTAAATGTAGACACATATTTTACTATTGTGCTAAAAAAAAACACCAGATAAATTACTTCCGCATTTAGTAAAATCTCTTGTTCACAGCCTTTCGCATGAGCTCTGTTATTTGGGGCGTATACTGCCTTCATGAATGCTTTCGTTTCTTCCTTATTTACTTAAATTATTTGCGTCATATTAAAGGCATTCATAATTCTACACCTTTGTGTTTGGATATTCAGGGATTTCGCACATTTCTGAAAGGTTTCCTCAGCTTTTCTGTATTTCTTGAAATTCTAGAATATTTCACTGTACATTTTTCCACTTTTCTCAGCAATATTTTTACCATTCGGCTGAGGCATGAAGCGTGTTAAAAAGCAACCTTCAGAAACTTGTTAAAAAATCATTGTTAACTGTATGTGTGAAACATATCACTGGGTTTCTATAAACTTGCTTAATTTATTTATTAATCCGAAATACTAAAGTGGTTCACATCATGAATAATTAATCTGCATGGAGTAAAACTTTATGTCGTCTGGCCGTGCAGCGAATTTTGAACTCGTGTGTCACTCGGTTGGAATTCACTGGGTCCTGATTACGAACTTTTCTAATCTTGTACCATCGTCAGCCAAGTGTCCATAAGCTTCTAAACTGAAGCCACTTTTCCTTTTGCTCTAGGTCTAGTCACCTCGAATGATTGTTTCTGCTCAATAGTCCAAATAGGAAAGTAACCTAAGAGACAAGTATATTTTTGTAGTATCTGTTTTGTAACGACACAACACCTTTTAAAAACAAAACTTAAATGATTACATAGTTACTATAATAATAATAATAATAATAAGATTATATCGGACCTTATTGAAATGAAAAATTTGTTTCCTCACTTATGTAAACATAGAGAAAACAGATGTGGTGATGAAGATTCCTGGCCAACACCAGCAGCAACAACAACAATCAGCCAGCATAAATGGGACGAACCTTAAAGAAACAACCTCCTTCACCTACCTATGAAGCATCGTTTCAACCACAGACGGGCGGAACTGACGAGGATATCAAAGCGAGGATCGGGAAAGCAAGACAAGCTTTCATTACTCCTAAGTCTGTGTGAAGGTCAACATCACTCACCATCAAAAATAAGATCCGGATTTTCAACTCCAATGTGAAGTCAGTGCTACTCACTATACAGACCAGAGACTTGGCCAGCGCGTCATAAAGAGCATCTCAAACAAACTTCAGACCTTCATCAACAGTTGTCTTTGCTCAGTACTCAAGGTCAGATGGACGGTCGGAACAGATCAGCAACAGAGATCTCTGGGAGCGAACCAACTCAGCAGGAACCGATTGTGAAACAAATAGTCGGGAAGAAATGGAGATGGATTGGCCATAATCTGAGGAAACCATCAAGTGACATCACTAGACAAGCCATCGCTCGAGTAGAATCAGGCCGAAAGGGAAGCGGCGAGTTGGTCGTCAGTTCCAGGGTGGGGTGACTTGGAGGAGGTTATGTGAAGAGGAGATGGAAGCGTGTGGGAAGACTTGGAGCGGGGTGAAAAGGTTGGCAGAAAACAGAAGGCAATGGAGGTGCGCAGCTGAAGCCCTATGTTCGTCTAGTAATTAAAGGAAACAATGATAATAATGAAATCATTCGCACTTGCTATATTACGCATCTAACTGGAGCTTAGGTTAACGATGAGATGCAAATTTATCCAGGGTAATTCTTCTTGCATCTTCAGTTACGTCGGTTATGATCCTGATCTTTATTTGGTTGATATACGAATTTTGTCTACAAAACTGGAAAGTGTTTTCACCTCACTGGATGCATATTTTCCTCCTGAATCCAGTCAGCAACTCCTCAATCTCAGATTTTGTTTGAAAATCCTTTATAATTTCGTTAAATTTTAAAAATAATGAATGTCGGATTGTTAGTCAGTTTACTTCACTTAACGAAAACAGTTTGTTTTAAGTGTCAGATTTATCATCTAATCACTTCTGAAATATGATGTTAATTAATATCAGTCCGTTGTTAATGAATAAAACTTCAGAAGTTCTACTTAAGCACTTCAGAATTCCTCCAATTTTGGTTTAAAAACACATGTGCATCGGTGGCACAGTGGTTATAACTGTCGCCGATCATGCACATGGTCCGGAGTTCGATCCTCTGCCGACGCACACCTGATATCTATGGTCGGCCTGAAAAATTTAAGCTACATATATCACATGCTGAAAATTGCATACCTGAACCAAAAATACGGTGTGGAATCAAGCTGTAATAAAAAAAAACAAATAACGGATATCTTTGACTTTATTTAATTAACAGAACGAAGTTAGGAATTATGCATAATATAACTTATTTTTGCTCCTACTTATGGTCAAGGTTTAACATACCTTTTTTTAATAACATAATTAACTTGATACGAAAATCCCAGTTTTATTCATAATTAGCGTATTCGTGAGAAATATCCCCTTTCAACTGGTTTACATTCACTACTCAACTGAAAACCTTATTAAGCTTATCATGAAATTAAACATTTTGTTATACATAGAAAGTGATGATGACGATTAAAGTTAAGATGTCATCATTTTCATGTTTTATCGTATCACTTATTTATGGTATACAGTTTGAAAGCAGAAACACACAGACAAATCATGATCAACAACCTATAAATGTCATGTCTTCCTAATCATTACGAAAATTCTACAAATCATAAGTGTGCAAATCAGAATTACTTCGGTAAATTCTTAGAAGTAGAAAAACAAAGATATTCATTCATAAAGAATGCTTATAATTACAGACTGTACACAGGAAAAAAAAACAACAACAACTAAGAATTACTAGTGTAGAAAGTGTTCACTTAACACTTAGGCAGTTATTTGATACAATATGAGAGTTGATGACAAGTTTGAACTTTATTTTTGAAGTGATTTTTCCATATTAAAAATTGTTCAGAAGGTTAATGCATTCAGTTTACCTCTGTACTTTAGAACACTGGAAACTCCTAACTTTTTTTGATATATATATATATATATATATATATATAAATTACCATCTTACATTACTAGGTTATATTGGAATAAAGCAATTAACATTATTACCTTGACTTTAAACCGAAAATGCCAAGTATAATCTGAATCAGAGTATTACTGTCACTACTATCTTTTGATTTATTGGAGAATAACAAATACTTCTTTAATTTTTTATAGTCAACATCAAAGTGCCTACTACTCGAACAGGATGTAAAGAGACTTGGTGATAGAAAAGAAGAATACAATTTGCTATTTTTTTCATTGTTCTAATCAGCCACTTCACATTATGACAGTAAGTAGTAAACTAAAGATCATCACATAAAATCATACTATTATTTTCAAGGTCTTGCTGTTGACATGCTGTCTTACACTGATCACTACTACAGTCATTACACTTGTGTATAGTGCATGACTAACTGTTGTCTCATTAAAAAAAAACAAATATCACGCACCAAAAAATATGTACTTCTGTAAACAAACAATATGAACAGAATTTTCACTTTATTGTATCGTGTAAACTATACAATATGATATTATGGACTATCAAAGTATGATACTGTTTTATGATTGCGGAAGAAATTACTAGGACTGAGTTGAGTGGATTACTTTCGGTCAGTTAAATTTTATTGTGATAGAATTTTATCTTCTCCTATTATTCATTAGATCAACACACATATCATATTGTCTGGAATTTTTTTTCTCACGAATTAATACTTTGAAATAAGAACAAATTAGTTCAGCGAAGAGTCTCTTTTCGGCGAATTCATTCTCTTAGCTGTACAGTCGCAAATATATACAATTAATTTTGTGTGTGTGTGTGTACATAGGGTTTGTCAAAATCAAAATCAAAATAACAGTTAGTGTGGGTTGTTGATTACATCATCAAAATAATAAAGAAATTAAATTGTGTGAATAGTAATCAAAGTCGTAACTAAGTGAGGTGGGGATTGGTAAGATGTGAGTAGGGTTACGTCATCAAAATAATATAGAAATTAAAATGTGTGATTAATAATCAAAGTTGTAACTAAGTGGGGTGGGGATTGGTAAGATGTGAGTAGGGTTACGTAATATAGACATGTTTAGAAAGATTAGATGTTCGTGAAGGAGTATGGAGACAATTATGAAAATAAACTAGATAATAGGTGAAAAGATTGAATGGGTTATTTACTAAAAATTATTATACGAATATTGCAAAAAAAAATTTGATAACAAAATGTTGATGACAGATGAACTTGAAATTAAACCCACGGTAGTAGGACGGGGTGGAGAAGTTTCTTCTGTGTGCATAATTCAGGCTTTTCTATCCAAATCGCTAAGGCTTCGGCAATACAAAGTATACGGAAGCTTGTCGATTTTGGAAGGCTTCTTTTGACTTTATAGATGACTTTGAATGACTTCTCCTTGCAAATCGAATGACCAGTGTTGAGTATATGCTCAATAATGGCGCTCCTTATTGCTCCATTGTTACCTTTCCGTAGCCAGGCGGGATAGTGTTCTTGAACTCTTTTAGATAAAACTCGCATCGAACGACCTATATACCTCGCTCCGCAAGAGCAGGTGAATTGGTAGATACACATGGAAGTGGTCAAATGCGATAGTTTATCTTTAGAGTAGTTGAAGAACAATGGCCGGGAGGAAAATGTCAGTCGTAGTGTGGCAGCGAAGAATGTCCTTCTTAGAGCAGTAGATATCCTCCTCTACTTTTGTGAATAATAGTCTAAGTGCTTTTGGTGTTCTCTATTGCTAATAGGAAATTCAAAGTTCACAATATTAAAAGCTTATATTATGTCCGAATTCAATGTCAGAAAACTAAGCTATTGTGTGGTTTTTTTCCAAAACTGATATGTTGGCTGAATTAATATCCATTTAAAGTTGACGTCATGATAAGAAAGATTTCTGAATCAAAATAACATTAGGCGTAAATCAGATATTTAGATACTTAAATATAATAAAATATATTTATTGTGTAAGTCGTATTGGTGTAGGGAGGTTGTATAGGCGATGAGAAAGGATACCTTTTTCATTTTTAAGGTTATTTCTGAATAAGATGCGATACAAAATATCGATGATATTGCTTATTTAACATCAAAATGAGATGTGCAACTGAACTATACTGTTTTCACCGGAATACTCTTGAAACTGTAATCTAACATAAATAGGCTGCATTCCATGCTGCAGATTTTGTCTGGAAAAACAATAAAGACTTTGAAATGCAGCCCACAAGCTCAGTGAACATAATTACATCAAAATGAATACGTTTACGTGTGAATATCGAACGTATATCGTATCGCATCGTATAGTTGTTAGTAGGAAGATAATGGCAATGGGAATTGTGTATTGAATAACAAGTAATGATAATAAAAAGATATGTGTTTACGGTAGATATAGTAGCAAGAGTAAAACAACAATAAAGTGAGTATGAAAGTGTAAAGTGATGTTTGAACAGACATAATAAGTCGAACCATATGAAAAAAAAACATCCAGATTTCATGACAACAAAATATCATTTATGTATGCGTCAGTTATTCAGTGTAAACATTCTTGTTAGCCACGAGGCAGGTCTAGATTCGATTTTCGGCTGACACACTCCTAACTCTTGCTTAGGCGACTATAAGCTAAGAAAATAAGGTATATTGTATGTGAGGCTGGCAGTTATACTCTCTAAATGTTGTAAACTGGAAAGACTGAAGCTCTGCATTAGAACTGGAACACACGAAATGAAAAAAAGCATTATTTATACACACCTAAAGTTGGAAACACGTGTGGCACTATTTTCTGCGATATATTTTGGTCAGATTTTTTTGTAGTTCAGTAGAATGACACATTTTGAACAAGACAGAGGTGGAGTTGCAGAATAAATTTTTGCGTTACACCATGTGAGCTTCACGGAGTGATAAAGATTTGCTTAAGATGGTCCTTTTTTCTTCTTTTTCTATAGATGATTTTCTCTAATATTTGTTTAGTGGTGACTAGCAGAAGACAAAATGGGGCCTCCGAGACTCCAGTGCTAACCATCATCACCTAAACAGCATCAGGTTAGTCTCCAGATATCGTTGAACCATTCCTACTAGAAGTCATCATGTCGACAAAGACAAAGCATTTTTGTCCCGTATAATAAATCAACGGGGCAACACAAATTAACTTAAAAAAGTAATTTCTGATATCGCTTTTTAGTTTCCTTACTTAGACTTTTGAATTCATTAAGCAATGAAACTTTGTTTAAGTGTTTCGCAATTTAGCGTTTTACTACTTTAACTAATATAAATAATGAGTCTTACACTTTTAAGACATTTATATCAATAATTCCAGTTCAGAATATCAGTCATTGACAACTAGTATATGAATAATGCAATAAATTGGAGAAAAGTAATCCTTTTTACTCCAAATACGATGGGAATTAAGTGTTCGTTTGTAGGAATTTGATTGGTTACAGGATTTCATCATGAGCTGACATTGGTCAGAGAACCATTGGAAAACCTGGGAGTACTGGACAGCTGTTCCGTCCTAGTTTGGGACTCTTCATCAGTACGCACCCACCGGGATTCGAACCCAGGACCTTCCGGTTACCAGGCGAGCTCGTATACCATTAAGCCACTGGGACCCGATCCATTGGTCCTTGAATTCTAACTTCTGCCAATTCATGACATAGCGCGACCCCTAGCGAATGTCTTCGGCGAGTTTTTGTCCTCACACCCGACCTGGTGCACCTTATTGGTCACTACTTCTCGCTAGAACCCCAGGTAACTACCTACCTGAACAGGGAAGTCGCTAGTAAGCATCTCATCGATATTTAAGTGTTGGTTTATAGGGATTTGATTGGTTACAGGATTTGCTGTGTAGTGAACAATTTGTGTAATAAAATGTTAAACAAATAAAATAAACACCCTATACACATTCAATTGACTATGCTAACTAATGGACTACCATCTCAACTCACACATGCACCGCGATACAGTTTCTGATACTACTTTCATTTGCCTTTATTAGCTACATGTACTCTATTATCCATGGATTTATAACTGTAGAGCCTGAAGAAGAAGTTATTGAAAACAATTGTTCGTTTAAAATCTTGTTTTAATAAAATGTTTCTTTTGTGGATGTAGAAACTAAGCTAATCAGTGAAAAGTCCTGTCTACTTATAAGTTCTTTTGATGTGATGGTAATTTATTGCAACTTGAAATTGTCAATGAGTAGTAGTAATAGTAGTAGTAGCCTTTCATTTGAACTGTATAGGTCTGCATTAGTAAGCTTGATAGTTGTTTTTCCCATTTTACAAGTAATGCAGGCATATTACTCTTGCTGTCACATCCAGTAAACAAACCGAATGAAAAATCAAAATACTTTTGTTATAATTTAACATGTTTACATTTTTATCACTTGACGGTATCACAGTATATGTCCGAAGTTTATCTTGACAATATAATGATGGTACATGTGGATATGAAAATAAAAGACATGTATAGATGTACAATAGTTTTTAGGATGACATTTCATTCAAAACATAATTTCTTAGTTCACTTTTCTCCTAATTGCCCATCTTTGTTTAATTAAGTAGTACGATGAAAATTTTTGAAGTCAGATGATTTACGATTATGTGAACAGTATTGATAGGTAGAAGGTTTTATTCAAAAATAAAACATATACACATATACAGTTGGATTTGAGAATGAAATCAGTCATTTAATTCATCTCTGAGGAAGATTCTAGTATAGCTGTTGATTTTGAACTGTCTAATGCTTTTATCAAATACAATCATTTGAATTTGACGGTGGACTAAATGTTTATGTCTATTATTTACTAATATAAGTGTATTTTTGGTGATATGTACTCATAACTTTAATTTTATTGAAGTAATTTTACTCATCAGTCAAACTATAGTGAAAATACTTATTAGTGTTGTGGATTAGATATAATTGTTTCAAATAGTACTGATGAAGTATGACGCCTTTATTCGCATAGCCTGTTGAACTGGGCAACTCTTATCAACCTTTCAAATTAATTTCACTTGTCCAAAGTCAGTTGACATATCTAATCTGTGTGCAAAGTTTAAAATGTCTAGTAGTTGAAGGAATAAAAAGGCATATTAAGTATCGATTAAACGAAATACTCAGATGAGGTTTTCCTGTGAGGACTGATAATCTTATATCGATTGTAGGTGGAATATCTCTTCAATGAGATACGATAAATGTGACCAAGACTACTCATAATATTCTCTCAACTGTATTCAAGGGCCAATCGAATACCAATTGGAAAGAAGAACGTTATGGTAGTGTTCGGTGTTTCATGGGATCAAATTTTGCAAGACAGGAGAAAAGAACCTAAACCCTTGTTTGAAAAATCATTTACTTCCACTGTAGCTCAATATATTTTAACCCATTATTTTAATGTCTTAAAAAGATAATATGTAGATGAATTTCCATTAGTTGCCATGAATTTTGCACATCTACATAAATTCACCTAGAAATTCAGAAACCCCTACTTCACCATGGGCAGCTGGATTAGCATCTTCCGTTCACAATTTCTACTGATTCATTTTCGGAGATTGTAAAACTTAAAGTAGATGATGCTACTGATGCTTTAAATAAGTAATATATTGCATGGACGTGTAAGAGCTGATATTCACCAAGCAGGTATTAAGCAGAAGACGAAATTACTACTGCAAAATGCAACAGATAAGTAGAATATGGCTTGAGAAGTGGTAACAACTTACTGTAGTTGTGGTAAATAAGGAAAAATATAATGCTGAATATTTTATTAGCAGTAACAGCAGTTTCCACAAAATAAATGACTCCACTGCCCATAACGTTGTGGTTTATTCGTTAACATATCGGTAACCAGACTATTTTGTTGGAACAACTAAGACAACAGAGGAAACGAAAGAATCCTGATTAAAACGTCTGGTTTCCTGAAAAATTTAACTCTACTGCTAAGGAAAGGGGATGTAAGCACGTAAAATTGAGTATTGCTTTGAATTCTTATGAAATCTCGAGACTTTAAATTGCATATAAACGTTTACCAAAAAACAAATGCATTCCGAAAGTTGCCAATGTCTGACTTCTTCTCGATCTACAACACGCAAATAACGCGTACTGGGATTAATACCAAAAAAAAACGTAAATACAGGATTCACGCAAGTCAGAGAGTGAATTACTCCTGAATAATTACTCCCCCGAATTTACTAAAAAGGTACAAGTCCAAATAGAAAAAACAGCCAACAAAATGACAGCTGAAATACAAGCATGAAAATGTCCAAAGATTCTGTAGTGTTTTCATGTACACAAAAGATATCAGACACTTTATGCATTATCTTTAATAAAGGTAGAAGTATGGTGGCAATAAGCCGATACATTCATCCAGACAAAAAGTAGGTAGGTTTAAAAATATTATAGTCTCAACTAGACAATGCGATTCATTAAATTTGAGGTTATGTACATTGGTCAAATTATTTGGTCAGGCTCATTCGAAATATCGAAACACAAATATTTGGTTAAATATAATCCATGATCTTATTATCGACTGGGACACGAGGCGAATATGCAAATTCAATAGAGTTGTGCAAAGAAAAGTATTAGTTACATTATGCGTAAATTTTGTTTTGATAAAGTCTCACAGTGTTATACAGTAATGTTTACTGATGACGTTTCGAGCACAATTTATCGCTCATAATCATATCAAGGTAATCACACGACTTCCTAAATTCATTTATATAGTTCCATTGTTTTTCTCTTGATTTTCACTTGATTTGAGTGGTAGTAGTATTTTCCATATTTCAGGAATGAGTGACGAGTCATTCTTATTGCATGTGTTGGGTGTAGACTCGATGAACAAGGATTCAGTAATCAACCTCTCTCTCCACCTACCTAGAATTTTAACCCTCTCCCACCCTATTGTGTGGTTGTGTGTTAGCGCATGCATTGCAATTGCTGAGCTTTTTTCTAAATTACTTATCTTCTCGGGGTCAACCATTCTTACCTTAGCTAAATTCTTATGCTCTGACAATCTGATTACCCCTGACCTACTAGTTTGACCTATGTAGTTGACCTCACAGTCATTGCATGGTATTTTGTAAATAATATTATTTTGTCTAATTGGGTCAACTGGGTCCTTTAACCTACAGAGCTTGTCCCTGAGTGAGTTTGTAGATTTAAATTCCACCCTAATTCCTATTTTATTCAGAATCCTACGTAGTGTCTCAGATGTCCCCTCTTTATATGGTATAACTGTGGATGAATTATATTCTTTCTTATTTATGTTATTATTACTAGTTTCACAATTATTTTTATTTTGTTTTTGGCCTTTAATGATCTTCCTAATGAATTTTATAGGATAGTTATTCAACACCAACGCTTCTTCTATCTGTTTTAATTCATCATTTAGATCTTTTTTTTGCTACTTAGTGCCACTGCTCGGTTTGTTAAACATTTAACTAAGCCTGCCTTTACAGTTAAAGGATGAGACGAATTAAAGTCTAAATATCTATTAGAATGCGTTGGTTTTCTATAAACACTAGTGTGTAGTTTGCCTTCTTCTATTCTTTTCATCTTACAATCTAACATAGCTAATTCTCCTTGTTCATTTTCTGATTCAAATGTGAATTTTATTCCCTCAACTTGTGAGTTTATCTGTGTCAAGAAGCTAGAGATGTGTTCTGTTTTTAACACTGTGAAAGTGTCATCCACATATTTTCGGAGTAGGGTTAAATATATTGAGGGCACTATTTTCCCAGCTGTCCATAAATATGTCTGCTACGATAGGGGATTATTGGTGATCCCATTGCTACACCTTCTGTTTGTCTATATATTTTGCCTTGGAACTTAAAGATAGTAGATGTGAGGCATAACTGAATCCCTAAAATAATTTCTTCAATGGACAGCTTTGTCCTATGACTGAGTTCCGGATCCGCAGTTAATTCTTTTTTAACTGCTTCTAAGGCCATATTAACTGGTATATTAGTATAAAGACTAGTTATATCAAAACTAACCATTGTTTCATCATTCGCTAGTTGAATGTCATTTATTTTATTTTTCATCTCATATGAATTAGTTAATCTAGAGTTTGAACGATTTCTAATGGGACAAAGTATTAGAGCTAAGTGTTTTGATAATTCATACGTGGGAGTATTTCTAAAATCTAATATTGGTCTTATGGGGTAACCTGGTTTATGTATTTTAATAGTACCACATATTCAACGTAACAGTTAATAAACTAAAACCAGAGGACGTCATTCCTAACATAGAAGCAGCACTAAACTCAATAGATAAGACTACAGCAGAAGAGGTTCGAGCACAATGTGCATTAACCCTAAAAAATCAAAAGAAAAAATCAAACTTAACAAAATCGGAAAGGGAAGCTTTAATTAGTCTTAAACAGGATAAAAACATTGTCATCGCAAAAGCTGACAAAGGAAACGCCACCGTAGTTTTGGATAAATCTGACTACATCAAAAAAGTTACTGAACATATTCAAACGGGTCCATATGAGGAAATTAAGAAGCCTGTAGATACAATAATGAATAAGGTTAAGAAATCTACAGCGGAACTAATACGCAGAATGAAGCCATCACTGGGTGAGTCTAAATGGTTTAATTTAATGCCTAAAACTAATAATGCTAGTAGAATATATGGTACTATAAAAATACATAAGCCAGGTTACCCCATAAGACCAATAGTAGATTTTAGAAATACCCCCACGTATGAATTATCAAAACACTTAGCTCTAATACTTTGTCCCATTAGAAATCGTTCAAACTCTAGATTAACTAATTCATATGAGATGAAAAATAAAATAAATGACATTCAACTAGCGAATGATGAAACAATGGTTAGTTTTGATATAACTAGTCTTTATACTAATATACCAGTTAATATGGCCTTAGAAGCAGTTAAAAAAGAATTAACTGCGGATCCGGAACTCAGTCATAGGACAAAGCTGTCCATTGAAGAAATTATTTTAGGGATTCAGTTATGCCTCACATCTACTATCTTTAAGTTCCAAGGCAAAATATATAGACAAACAGAAGGTGTAGCAATGGGATCACCAATATCCCCTTATCGTAGCAGACATATTTATGGACAGCTGGGAAAATAGTGCCCTCAATACATTTAACCCTACTCCGAAAATATGTGGATGACACTTTCACAGTGTTAAAAACAGAACACATCTCTAGCTTCTTGACACATATAAACTCACAAGTTGAGGGAATAAAATTCACATTTGAATCAGAAAATGAACAAGGAGAATTAGCTATGTTAGATTGTAAGATAAAAAGAATAGAAGAAGGCAAACTACACACTAGTGTTTATAGAAAACCAACGCATTCTAATAGATATTTAGACTTTAATTCGTCTCATCCTTTAACTGTTAAGGCAGGCTTAGTTAAATGTTTAACAAACCGAGCAGTGGCACTAAGTAGCACAAAAAAGATCTAAATGATGAATTAAAACAGATAGAAGAAGCGTTGGTGTTGAATAACTATCCTATAAAATTCATTAGGAAGATCATTAAAGGCCAAAAACAAAATAAAAATAATTGTGAAACTAGTAATAATAACATAAATAAGAAAGAATATAAGTCATCCACAGTTATACCATATAAAGAGGGGACATCTGAGACACTACGTAGGATTCTGAATAAAATAGGAATTAGGGTGGCATTTAAACCTACAAACTCACTCAGGGACAAGCTCTGTAGGTTAAAGGACCCAGTTGACCCAATTAGACAAAATAATATTATTTACAAAATACCATGCAATGACTGTGAGGTCAACTACATAGGTCAAACTAGTAGGTCAGGGGTAGTCAGATTGTCAGAGCATAAAAATTTAGCTAAGGTAAGAATGGTTGACCCCGAGAAGATAAGTAATTTAGAAAAAAGCTCAGCAATTGCAATGCATGCGCTAACACACAACCACACAATAGGGTGGGAGAGGGTTAAAATTCTAGGTAGGTGGAGAGAGAGGTTGATTACTGAATCCTTGTTCATCGAGTCTACACCCAACACATGCAATAGGAATGACTCGTCACTCATACCTGAAATATGGAAAATACTATTACCAATCAAATCAAGTGAAAATCAAGAGAAAAACAATGGAACTATATAAATGAATTTAGGAAGTCGTGTGATTACCTTGATATGATTATGAGCAATAAATTGTGCTCGAAACGTCATCAGTAAACATTACTGTATAACACTGTGAGACTTTATCAAAACAAAATTTACCCATAATGGAATTACACCCTACTACATTGCACAAGTTTTATTCTTATATCAAAATTATTAGTTGTTAAATTTTTGTTGAATCCTCCTGGTCTTAATTAGGATCTAGTGATTTACCGTACATACTCCGCAAATGACTGGGAACATCTGCTACTGACAAAAGTGTGCGTCATTGGCACAATGGTCAGAACTCTTACCGACAATGCACATGGTCCAAAGTTCGAAACGCTTCCGACGCACAACTGATAGCTATGGTCGGCCTGAAAAATTTGTGCTACCTTTATCACATGCTGAAACTTCCATACCTGAACCAAAAATACGGTGTGGAATCAAGCTGTAATAGAAAAAACAACCAAAAATGAATTATCACGCCGCCAACTGGTTGATTGTTATGGTGTACTGCTCAGAACGAAGCCAAATTTTAAACAACTCCAACACCAGCAAAAATCTACTATAAAAACAAACTGAAATTAAAGTGTTTCTGAGTAATGAAGTATATCATTTTGATGTAATTATATCTACTATCATGTCAAGTGTTTCAGTAGAAATGGTTTAATTCTGTTGCCATTTCGTGTTCTCTGCTTTTTTCACCTCGATTAGTTCGAAGTTACTAGCACTTTGTATTTGTAATCGACGTATAGAAAAACCAGAGAATTCCCTTAAAACAGAATAATTTTCAGAATGTTCAAACAAACGAATGTACCATCTATGAAAATAAAAAAATAAAATTTTCAGATCATTGGTGAATCTGTGACCAACTTTATCGTTATTTTAAGAAAAAAACAAAACAAATTCTTTAGTCATAATATTTCTTCTGACGTAAAATAATAGTATTCAGTTGAGCCAAAGAAAAATAGATCAATTCATCTTAACATAAATTTCAATGTATTTAACAAATTATCACCACTAAATTTATCATTCTGGACATAAAGTGTGATTCACAAATTTCCTAGAACCATACTACTACCTTTCGGTACACACTATACTTGCTATGCATTACTGATTATAAATCACAAGTATTTTGGCTGATGCATTGATCGCTCGATATGAAAAGTATGCAAGAAGTTGATGAAAATGCGACTAATCCGTGAAAAAATATTTTTTCGTATAAAAATGTGTATTCTTTCGGCTGTATTTAACAGCAGAATTTCTACCTTAGCTTCCGTAATACTATAATAATATAACAAAATGATTATTTCAATCTAAAATGTGTACATGCCTTGCTGCTTCTGACAATGATTTCTAAGTAGTATGTTGTACTGTGTAAGTGAAAAGCAACAAGTTGGCAGAAGAAGCATCCAAGATAGGACTATAGGGGAACATACGGAAAACAGATGTGGTGGTGAAGATTCCTGGCCAACACCAGCTGCAACAACAACAATCAGCCAGCTTAAATGGGGGGAATTTGAAAGAAACAACCTCCTTCACCTACCTATGGAGCATCGTTTCAACTACAGGCGGAACTGACGAGGATATCATGGCAAGAATCGCAAAAGCAAGACAGGCTTTCATTACCCTTAAGTCTGTGTGGAGGTCAACATCACTCACCATCAAAAATAAGATCCGAATTTTCAACTCCAATGTGAAGTCAGTGCTACTCACTATACAGACCAGAGACTTGGCCAGCGCGTCATAAAGAGCATCTCAAACAAACTTCAGACCTCCATCAACAGTTGTCTTTGCTCAGTACTCAAGGTCAGATGGACGGTCGGAACAGATCAGCAACAGAGATCTCTGGGAGCGAACCAACTCAGCAGGAACCGATTGTGAAACAAATAGTCGGGAAGAAATGGAGATGGATTGGCCATAATCTGAGGAAACCATCAAGTGACATCACTAGACAAGCCATCGCTCGAGTAGAATCAGGCCGAAAGGGAAGCGGCGAGTTGGTCGTCGGTGCCAGGGTGAGGTGACTTGGAGGAGGTCATGCGAGGAGGAGATGAAAGCGTGTGGGCAGACTTGGAGAGGGGTGAAAAGGTTGGCAATAAAAACCGAAGACAATGGAGACGCGCGGCTGAAGCCCTTTGTTTCTCTAGAAATGAAAGGATATAATAATAATGTTGTGTTTGATACTTTTTGCAGGAGTCTTGAATAGTAAAGTGATAAATTAAATTGTGAGGAGGAGAAATGAACGATGCTTCTGAAACAATGAAAGAAGCCGAAAGTGAAGACAAAGAATCAGAAGGAATATGAATGACTTTCGAGAAATGAAATTTCGATCTAAGGTTTTGTATCCTGCCAAAACTATAAATCATTTGGTAAATTCTGCTACCTAATGCTACCATGTTCTGCTGTTACATATATATACTAAAGTCACAAATTCAATCTTACATTGTTGTAATGTGATACTGTAATTTAAACACAGACGTTATTTTATCTGAGTTACAATATTACACTAGTCATGTGCTTATCGTAACTGTAAACCAAACATAATTTATTATAATAATATGTAATACACTAACAGTTTTGTGTGTCAACAATAAGAAAATCGACAGTGAATCTCACGGATTTTATTCCACAATTAAGACTATTTAACTACCTGTGTATAAATATTCACACAAACCATAATTGTGTCTAAACAACGGGGAAGTGGCATGCCGATATGATAATTATCGCCTGGGAAATGACACATGCATGACTTCTCGTATAATACAGACCTCAGTATGCAAAACCCATCATGATGTAATCGTACAAAGATAGTAAGAAATCGACTGTTCCACGCCCAGGATAATAACAACAACATTTAACTTAAAAGGAAGGAAGGTTACCAATATCCAATGCCACACATAGTACCACAAACAGCTCGGAACAAGAGAGAAAGGAAGACACCTATAGACTACTGCAAACAGCAAAGGACAACATCCCAAATGGCGACATCGAAATTCTAATGGACGATATGAATGCAAATCGAACTGTGGAGAGACAGTACATGAAGAGAACTAGTCATGGATTGAGAGGGTCTCACTCGATGAAATCAATAAAAACGGACAACTCTTCACATACTTCTGCGCCTTCAATGATTTGGTGATTGGAGTCAGCTTGTACAAGCACAATGATATTTACAAGGCGATATAGTTTTCATGTGATGGACACACCACAAAACCGAAATATTTCATCTTAATGCTGCTCAAGTAGGTATACGCCGTTACCATCTTGGGTCAATGCTCAAAAGCTATGACTGATGCAGTGGATCGAGGTATTGTTGTGAGCCCCAGTGTAGCTAAAACGGTAATAACAGATCAAGGTCCTTGTTTCCAAAGTGAATAATTTACACCCCGTTCACAACAGCTAGCTATTAAGAAGATTAGAACAACACCATATCATTTACAAACGAATGGTATGACAGAGAGAAATAACTGTTCACTGAAGGAGTGTCTGGCGTGAAAGGGATATAACCAGGAGATACAGCCTCCATTGATCCCACTAGTAAATCGTATTTCCAACCAGCAAACAACCAAGAAGTCACAGCGTCAGTTAATGTATTCTAGGAAACCACGACAACCGATAGAAAACAAGACCTGGGATTTTCGCCAGAAGTGGAGTATAACAATATTGCGAACGGGAGGGAAAAAAACAGTCAGGAACATAAAGCATCAACAGAGGATGGATGCCGCGAAATTTTAACTGAGGAAAAAGACGATATGAGTAACGTTTGAAGTCGAATATCAAGTAATGTATAGAGAAGAGAGAGTAACCGGCTGAATTCTGTCTAACTCCACAGAAACCCTGTTCCAAAGCGGGAAGGACTATATACTACTACCAAGTGACGTGGTCCTGTTTATACCATGAGAAGTGGAGACAAACTGAAATGCGTTAACGCTAGTCAGCGCCAAAGATGGATATAGTAGGTAGAGCAAGCCGATAAGAAGATGCAAGTAGAGTGAGTAGCCCCAAGAAGTCGTAGGGAACTGCTCTTAACTATTTGCTGCAGGAGGGACACAAGTGCACATGTGCTACTGACAAGATTTATACGTAGTATGCAGACGCGGACATAAATATTTGTATCAGCGTCGCGCTGGTTTGTGATTTCAATGTATAGAAGAAGTATGTCTCCTGTATCTACGTATTCAGCTGCCAATGTATAATTCCATTAAAAAATTTTCTTGTCTTCTGCTGTTGAGCCCATACTGAGCATATACTAAACAAGAAATAAAAGGTGAGGAAAACTTCCCAAGTAACTGAATCGATCTTCTAGAAATGCTAGTGTCAAGTGTGAAATTAATACTTACAGCAACACTTATGTGGATTCGATTTGCAGAAAATTTATAAAGTACAAACACTTCTTCGATTATACCAATTAGTTAAACTACCAGATTGAAAAAAACCTTGGGAATAAAATTTAATAAAACCGTCAAGTTGAGTAATAAAGCTCGAAAATATTTCCTCAAGTTAAGATCCAAATGAATCAGATTTACATAAACCAACAGAACTCAGCACCTATTATCATGTCAATAATGAGAAAGAATTGGAAGAAAGAAAGGCTACCTAATGACTGCTAGAAATGCTAACATGACAAAATATCGCCCCAGGATCTGCCACACAATCATGATCTCGTTCACTCCAACCAAAATACTAACTCGCGTCATCATGCAAACCACAACAGATGCACTGGACACACAACTCCACCAGACCGGAACAAGCTGGCTCAATTCAGGAAGGCCAAATCATGTGCTGATCAAATTCCAACTCTACTCATCATCACAGAACACAGCATAAAATGGCAGTCTACCTATCTATCTATCCATCTATCTCTTCCTCAACTTCATCGACTTTGAAATGGCCTCCAACAGAGGTGACTCCGGAGAAATTGGGAACTTCAATTCAACACCACGGTGTGCAATGCACACGTCTTCATTTATTTTATTTTGATTTACAGCTTGATTTCACACTGTATTTTCGGTACAAGTATGGAATTTTCAGCATGGATATCGGTAGCCCAAATTTTGCAGGCCGACCATAGATATCAGGTGTGCGTCGGTGCGGGCTCGAACCCCGGACCATGTGCATGGTCGGCGAGAGTCCTAACCACTGTGCCACCGACGCACAACATCACTCAACCATAGCTGGCTACACGACAATCCCTCGTGTCAGGTGATCCACAACGGAAATCTCGGTGAGGCGTTCGAAGTGAGGAGTGAAGGAGTAAGACGAGACTGGCTGCCTATTATCACAGATGATATTGTTAACCGTGGTGGACTGGGTTCTTCGGAAGAGCGTTATTGGGCAGTGGGAAGACAGGAATACGTCGGACTGACCGATAAGAAGACTCTGGAAGATGTGGACTTCGTGGATGATCTATGTCTAATGTCACACAGAGAAAGGAAGACTGACTGGCGAAAACCAACTGGTTGGCAGAAGACTCAGGCGGTGACGACGGGACTCTGAGTGAACATTGAGAAGACGCAGGTGATGTAGATAGCCAACCAACCATCCAACTCAGAAAGCAGCCAAACAACCAACAAACCAGACATCAACAGCAACCAACACCATCACCACCACCACTACCGCGAAGAACAACAACCACTATCAACGGAATGAATTTGAAAGAGGTCACTGCTTCCACATATCTAGGAAACATCGTTTCAAGTAGAGGCGAACAGCACGGATGCGAGATGTCAATGTCAGTCAGGATTGAAATTGAAGAACAATCCTCATTAATCTGGAATCAGTTTGGAAATCTCCTGCGCTCCTCACCATGAAGAACGACATTCGGATTCTGTTGAACACGAATGTTAGGTCAGTCAGATTTTCTATATTGGTGAGAGACTGGCAGTGCGGGACATGGAAATCAATTCGAACAGGCCACTGTAGACTTTTATCAACAGCTTCCCTCTCCGGAAGCACACTGAAGATGAGATTGCCTGTCAGGAGGAATTAGCTACTCGAAACCCTGGAAATGAACCAATCAAGAGCCTGTTGTTGACCGAATATTTTGAAGGAGTTGGAGACTAATTGGACGTCGGTCCACAGACTTTCATGTGGAATCTGAGTTGCACTCGATGAGTGGGGCGTGGGCCGGTGATGACATGGAGGAGATGGTGTAAGGAGGAGATGAGAGATTATGGGAATTCGTGGAGGCAGCTGAAGAGGACTGCAGAGATTAGGATGAAATGGAGATGTTATGTTGAAGCTCTATGTTCTGTTTGGATCCGAAGAGTTAATAATAATAAATCTGAATACTACTACCATCAATATGACAGGCATCTTTTTTTTACTGGAGTTTAATTCTGTCTGTTTGGGTGATTGGTATAATTTAACCCTCTATTTGTATAGAAAATTACTGTGGTTATGTATGTTTCGCTTCTTCAACATACGAAATCACAATATCTGGCTGGTGTTATTCATGTAAATTATTACTTTCTCTGAGTTTAACATTTTTGTCCTTCATTAATTTTGTTGTTTTGTTCCATACTTTCGTAAATAGCACTTTTGATTAATGACGAAGGAGTTCATCATTTCCTACGTTTTATACTATCTGTCGAATTAGGTTTTTGTTTTGTTCAGTACATTTTATGCTTTTTAATTTCCATTTACCATTTTCGAGCTGGTATCAAATATTGTTTTCACTTGTTTTTCTGTTAATGTTAATTTTTGTAAATGAACTTAGTCGATATTTGAAAAAAGTATGTGAAATCGGGTCATATGGTCGGAGTTAAACAAGCAGAATCTTTAGAAGAAAAAGAAAATCAAAGTGGATTACAGAAAACAATTTATCTGTGCAATTAGAATACTGGATTTTTTTTTTTTTGCTGGATGGAATTTTTCTTGTTGAAAGGCGAATTCAATATCGGATCGTTAAAACTATTCCGGGGAAATATTTCTACCCATGAAGCATTTGAGTATAATTTTGGAATAAATAATTAAAAGAATACACTAGACTAATACGGATTTAGTCTAGTCATTGACCTAGATAGTTTATATCACTGAAAAGCTGAACTCTTATTATGTGGATTCTGTAAGACCAGTTAAGTGTTATTATTCTGAAATATCAATCAAATTTTATAACTAAATAGTAATTTCTTTCAAGGTGTTCGAGAAAATGTGAAAGTCTTCACCAGTTTTATCATCATTTATTAATACAGTATGCTTCCTCACCTTTTCTTGGCCTAACTGAATGAACTGATTAGAAGCTTCTCTTTAATTAATTCAAAGGCCTAGTGATTACGTCTTTAAACTTAGTTGATTAGAATCGGTTACCACTAAGAACTAGATATCCTGATACCAGTTAAACACTAGCAACAAATTAGTGTCCACTACAACCTTTCCGAAGGTCAGTTTCAGACAGAATATGTTAGTGGCAAGTCTACGAACAGAAAATCAGTTCCTTCAAGGTTAAATATAAGCCCTGCTTACGAGTGCCACTAAGCATGAATCCCAGTTTCAGAACACCTTGGCAACCGTGCCGATTATCTAAAAATTACTACCTAATTGCTAATGTTTTAAAAATAGTTCACCAAAAAAATTTCCAGCCTAACTCATTACGAATAGAAAGACTGCATTGGATAAATGCACTCACCAAGCAGTGAGAAACAGTCATCAAAAGAATCTAATGTTGCATATCTAATCTGGTAGATTAATGAAAAGAGCGTAGTAATTCAAAACTTATCGTAATAAAACAAAATTAGCAGAAGTTAGTTTGTAGGGGTTTGATTTGTACCAAGCTTGACTTTAGGCTGATATCACCTGTTTCGTCCTAGTTTGAGAGTCATTAGCAGTACACTCACACGAAGTTCAAATCATGAGTACAAGTTTGAAAACATGTGCCATCTAGTTCGTTCCCAGTGGTTTAATGGTCTACGAGCCTGACTCGCAGCTAACCGGAAGGTCCTCAGTTGTAACCACTGTGAGTGATTACTATTGATAAGTCCCGAAGTGGGACGAGCCCTTTGTCTAGCACTTTCAGGCTCTCAAAAGTTCTCTCACTGATATCAATCCGCTGTCATACCTAAAACAATATCACTGATTTGACATATATAATTGAGATCGAGTGGCATTATAGTTAACTTTAAAAATAACTGATAATGTTTCATCTAATAAATTTTGTGATACCTTTTTGAAGATAGCTTAACAGTAGCATTTGTACACGTTAACCACTTTAAAGTTTCTCTAGGAAAACATGAGTTAGAAAGTGACATTTTTTGTCTATTTCAATATTTTCACCCCTAATATAAACCTTTTAAGTGTCTGGAAGAACAATTTTTTGTTCATTTAGCTAAGTGTTGAATATACTTATTAAATCATACTGGTTTCTTCGTGGTCATGAAATTATTTTTGTTGTATTACTATTCTATCCTTCAGTTCCTAACAGAATATAGGTTTTCAGCTGAACATCCTCAGTGCACTTGGTTCCAATAACTACCCGTAAGCTTGTATTCCCTTGTCAGTAAAATTTATTTTGATAAATTTTCACTAAATTATACAGTAATATTTACTGATGACGTTTCGAGCACAATTTATTGCTTATAATCATGTCAAGGTTCACCAGGACTGGGAAAGCAAAACAGGTGTTCATTGACTTGAAACAAACAAACAAAAAGACTGAAATTTTTAACACTAATGTCGGTCACTACCTGTATATGTGATATGATATGATTATGAGCAATAAGTTGTGCTTGAAACGTCATCAGTAAATGTTACTGTATAATTTAGTTAAAATTTATCAAAATAAATTCTACCTATAATGGAATCTTACTCTGCCACAGCGCACAATTTCTATTTTTATATCAATGATACATACGGTCTTGTGTTCTCTCTTTATATGATCTCCTTCATTTCTCCCTTGGACGGTCAAGTTTTTGCTTTCCATCCGAGTTCCACTCATTGGTCTGGTGTCTGATGTAACTCAGTGGCCTCCTCAGCTTATTTTTAATCCATCAAATTACCTGGTGTGTATTCGTTGGGCGACAGCTTCTTGGTCAGCTTACTGCCATAACTCATTCTTGCTTATTCGTTCCATTGGGCCATCTTGCTTTCACTTTCGAACCAGAAAAAGCATTTGTTGGTGAAATTCTTCAGCTTGCTAAAAATCTTCTAGCAAGTCTGTGAACTATATACAAGTAGTGACTGACAGTGGTGTTACAACTATGAGTCTTGTTGTTTGTGGTATATCCGGTGGTTCTCCACATTGGTTTCAAGGCAATGAACAGCTGTCTTGCTTTCCTAATCCTGGTGGATTTCGACATTCTCAATAGTGATCTTGAAATGTCCCCTCGAAGTTATTCCAAGATTCACTATTCATTAGTAATATTTAGTCGGAAAGTAAACTGAGTAATACTTTGACAAAGACATTGGTAATAGATAGCGAAACACCAGTAAAAATAAAATCGTTTGTGTTTTCACTCACTGAGAAATACAAAATATTTACGGTAACAGATGTCATGTATACATTGCCAAGAATTTTCAAAACTGCTAAATGTGAAATTATGTTGAGCATATAAGCCCGAAAGTAAATTCTATTTGAGCCTTCTTATTCATTATCACTTCACGTTTCACTACAATGGTGAGTCCTCTAAATTACTTACCCTCTTACAAAAGTGGGTTATTCAGTTCACTATCACAGACGACTGAGAAACATGTTGGTAACTCCATTCCAACAAGAGAATCCGTCGAAAGAAGATTTACGAGTGGTCAATGGTAAAGTGTCTGGTTATCCTTATGAATAACTCGTTGGTTGTTTCCACGGTAGTTTTTAAATGTCTTTTACAGTTTAGCATAAAAGTTATTATTCGTTTTAAAAATATTCACATATTATTCGAAAGAGTCATTATATTCCGGTTTCTATAATAAAATCTGGCTCACACGTTCCCAGGTTAATTACCCATGTTTTATTATCAATGGAATAACATTTACACAGAAGTATTCGCCCAACAAATATGCAGGAGAAAGTGAAGATGGATTGGACACTCGCTGAGGAGACCGCTGGGTGACATCGCGCGACAGGCCATCACTCGAGTGGAACCCGAAAGGGAAGCGGTGAGTGGGACGTCCAAGGGTGACATAGAGGAGATCGTGTGAAGAGTTGAAACAGTATGGACTAACATGGATGAAGGTGAAAAGTACAGCAGAAGACAGAACCGAGTGGAGACGTGCAGTTGAAGCCCTATGTTCCACTAGGAACCTAAGGGAGCAATAATAATAAATTCCGATTTTGCATTTTAATCATGAAGCCAATAAATAGATATACCACAGAGTTTCTGCCGCATACACCCCCATTTTTTCTTGAAATTTGTGCACTTCATTTACCAATAGATTCCTATTATTCCAATTGTTGTTTGTATCCAAATAGAAGATAGGCCTTCAACAGAATATCTCCATTTGCATGGAGGATTTAATCATGAGCTGACATCAGTTAGAGAACCACTGGAAAACCTGGGAGTACTGGACAGCTGTTTCGTCCTAGTTTGGGACTCCTCAGCAGTACGTACCCACCGGGATTCGAACCCAGGACCTTCTGGTTACAAGGCGAGCTCGTAGACCATTGAGCCACTGGGCTATATCGTGAACTGGCAGAAGTTAGAATTCAAGGACCATTGGATCGGGTCCCAGTGGCTCAATGGTCTACGAGCTCGCCTTGTAACCAGAAGGTCCTGGGTTCGAATCCCGGTGGGTGCGTACTGCTGAGGAGTCCCAAACTAGGACGAAACAGCTGTCCAGTACTCCCAGGTTTTCCAGTGGTTCTCTAACTGATGTCAGCTCATGATTAAATCCTCCATGCAATCAAAAACAATCCCTACAAAAAACCAATACTTGAAAATATCTCCATTTCATCATATTCGAATTAATTTCCGTGTCACGCACTGCCAGTCTCTCACCAATATAGAAAATCTGACTGACCTAACATTCGTGTTCAACAGAATCCGAATGTCGTTCTTCATGGTGAGGAGCGCAGGAGATTTCCAAACTGATTCCAGATTAATGAGGATTGTTCTTCAATTTCAATCCTGACTGACATTGACATCTCGCATCCGTGCTGTTCGCCTCTACTTGAAACGATGTTTCCTAGATATGTGGAAGCAGTGACCTCTTTCAAATTCATTCCGTTGATAGTGGTTGTTGTTCTTCGCGGTAGTGGTGGTGGTGATGGTGTTGGTTGCTGTTGATGTCTGGTTTGTTGGTTGTTTGGCTGCTTTCTGAGTTGGATGGTTGGTTGGCTATCTACATCACCTGCGTCTTCTCAATGTTCACTCAGAGTCCCGTCGTCACCGCCTGAGTCTTCTGCCAACCAGTTGGTTTTCGCCAGTCAGTCTTCCTTTCTCTGTGTGACATTAGACATAGATCATCCACGAAGTCCACATCTTCCAGAGTCTTCTTATCGGTCAGTCCGACGTATTCCTGTCTTCCCACTGCCCAATAACGCTCTTCCGAAGAACCCAGTCCACCACGGTTAACAATATCATCTGTGATAATAGGCAGCCAGTCTCGTCTTACTCCTTCACTCCTCACTTCGAACGCCTCACCGAGATTTCCGTTGTGGATCACCTGACACGAGGGATTGTCGTGTAGCCAGCTATGGTTGAGTGATGTTGTGCGTCGGTGGCACAGTGGTTAGGACTCTCGCCGACCATGCACATGGTCCGGGGTTCGAGCCCGCACCGACGCACACCTGATATCTATGGTCGGCCTGCAAAATTTGGGCTACCGATATCCATGCTGAAAATTCCATACTTGTACCGAAAATACAGTGTGAAATCAAGCTGTAAATCAAAATAAAATAAATGAAGACGTGTGCATTGCACACCGTGGTGTTGAATTGAAGTTCCCAATTTCTCCGGAGTCACCTCTGTTGGAGGCCATTTCAAAGTCGATGAAGTTGAGGAAGAGATAGATGGATAGATAGATAGGTAGACTGCCATTTTATGCTGTGTTCTGTGATGATGAGTAGAGTTGGAATTTGATCAGCACATGATTTGGCCTTCCTGAATTGAGCCAGCTTGTTCCGGTCTGGTGGAGTTGTGTGTCCAGTGCATCTGTTGTGGTTTGCATGATGACGCGAGTTAGTATTTTGGTTGGAGTGAACGAGATCATGATTGTGTG
This sequence comes from Trichobilharzia regenti, assembly GCA_944472135.2. Classification (NCBI taxonomy): domain Eukaryota; kingdom Metazoa; phylum Platyhelminthes; class Trematoda; order Strigeidida; family Schistosomatidae; genus Trichobilharzia; species Trichobilharzia regenti. The sequence continues at coordinate 85,487,439 of OX235270.1, read as the reverse complement.
ACAGATCTTAAGGCGGCGTATTCTTTTGTTCAATTGTTAGTTTGACAAGTCAGCATTTCTACCGGTAAGTAGGCGCCTTTTCTCCCTTAAAAACATTTTTGCAATATTTGCATGAACGTATCGGCTGTAAACTGTGTCTATTTTTAGTGCTTTATGATTAATCTGTTTTGGTTCTACTGTCTATTTTGACTTCACCAGCTTGATCACATGGACGATTTCCGGGTTTTTAGTAGAATGGTGTCCATTTATGGTTTTTTGCCTGCTGTTGTTTTCGGTGATGTTGATGGGCGAGTTGCTGCTGATGTTAGTCGATTCAAGAGTCCTTTAAAAAAAATCAGTGCATTGTGTTCTGTGTCGCTTCCTTTTAGTAATCAGGTTCCCTCAAGTATCTCTTATTGATTTCACCTGCCTTTATCTCGTACTGGATAGAGACCTGGTTATCTGATATAGTCTTCTGAGGTCTCTCATCTCCAGCCAGCCTGCCTACCTGCATACGTGTTCCGCTTCAGATGCGATACTGTCATAGAACTGAATTTTTTCTTTCTAAACACTTTTTTTCACGTCTCTTGTGGAGGTGCCATACAGACAATGTGTGCCAATGTATTGTTTTTCTTAGATGTTCCCGCAGTCCAGTACTAAAAGGGCAATGGAATACAATGTACATCTGAACATTCTATTTTTTGTCGTTTGACGTAAACCAGAATCATATGTTCAGTGATTGGTTAAAGAATATAAACTCTAGATGTATAAACAGCTGTTTAGTTAATAAGAAATATACCATGGCCTCCGTGTCTTGCCTTCTGTTGTCAAAGTCGCATCAGTGCAGCCTAAATTGAATTCAGCTTCTCCTTTTCCGGCTGTCAAATCATTGAAGGCGCCGAAGTCTGTGAACAGTTGTCTGTTCTCATTGATTTCATCGAGTGAGAGCCTCTCAACCCATGATTAGTTCTCCTTATGTATTGTCTGCTACCAGTTCGACTTGCATTCATGTCATCCATTAGAATTTCGATGTCGCCATTTGGGATGTTGTCCTTTGCTGTTTGCAGTAGTCTATAGGTGTCTTCCTTCCTCTCTTCTTCCGAGTGGCTTGTGGCACTATGTTTGGCATTGGATGATTACAAGCCCACTTCCTTCTTTCCCTCCTCCTCCTCTCCTTCCTTCCTTCTCAGTTGAATCTTGCTGTCCGAATCCTGTGGGAGGAGAATGGTTTCCACTGCATCAGAGCCTAGCCTGACAAGGGAGACATTGTGATAGCCACTCACTGTTTCAGTGTGCTGGTGGTTGTCGCCTGGGTGAGCGGAGTAAATTACTGACTCTCCAGTTGACAATTTCCATCGTCCACATGCATTCCATCTGCTCTCGCAGATTTCGAACACTTCTACGCCACATCTCCTCATTTCTTCGACCACCTGAACAGCACACCCAGATTCGTGCATTGTGTGAACATTCCACGTCTCCATTCTTAATTTTGCTTTTGTCCAGAGGAGATGACGCATCGACTGTCTGACTCCTCGAAGGCCTTTATGTGTCAAAGTGTTATTTCGCCAATCCTATTCCAGCGGGACATATCTTTTTTCGTGTTTTCTGTGTTTCTGATATTTCTCTTGTTTGTTGAAGTTTCTGATGCAGTTTGACTGTTTTTTTGGTGTAGGTTTGCTACCCGCTAGCCCAGCCTGCCCTCTTTTCCTGGGCTTTGAACCTTCTAGGAAACCAGTGAGCTAATAAACTATGAGAGGTTTTAAAGAATAATTGGGCCATTAGAATAATGTGATAGCTCTTTTGTCCTGGTCAAATGCCATTTTTGCTCTTACTGGTGTACATGAGTCTGAACGTTTCATTCCCATTTTTAAAAGTTTTCATTATGTGCCTATAGTGTATTGATTATATTTTTCGACATCTGAGAGTTTGTTGTTCATCGCGTAACGCTGTGGGTGTAATTTAACTGGAATTTACTATAAATCTTTGGGGACTAGCACAGAGTATGTATTCAGTAATCTGATCTAAACGCTAGGTCATGTAAACATTCAGTCATTGGTCTTACTAGTAGAATCTACAAAAAATTATGCCCGTGCTAAAATCAAGAATCCGTAGATGTAAGAATTCATGGGTGATTAGGTCGGGTCCCAGTGGTTGACTGGTTTATGAGCTTACCTTGTAACTGTGAGACCCTGGGTTTAAATCCCGGTAGGGGAGTGCCGATAATAAGTCCTAAACTAGGACGACATAACTTATATCACTTGGTGGTCAAACTTCTAACAAATCATATCCCAAGAAGCTGATCCTTGAAAATATAAATGAACAATTGAAGTATATCCTTCCATAAGGATAATTAACGATGTTGATATGTAACAACAGAAGACAAAGGCCAGGCAACAGATCGTTTATTAGGGAAATCAACAAATATTTATAGATTTTCATGTACACATTATACATTATTGTTAGCAGAAAAATACAGTCCTCTGATTGGTTGTTTCTCACAGAAAGTTAACCTTGCATCTCTTTGTGACTGTTTCTTGAATGTCAGATTATCTATTTGTTAACTCTATCCGCCTACACAAAGCCTTTGTTCTCATTTTTCTCACAACCAATACTGGGGACATAAACACTGACGTAAATTACTATCCACTGATTTTGGCTAACAGCCATATCTCACCACAGATATACATTTATTCACACTGCAGTTATTCACAATATTTTCGTAATAGGAAAACGAAGTGAGTGCTTAATTTTCACCTCACAATATATCTTAATAGAATTTCTCTCTTTATTATTCTTTTAAGGTAGAGAGCCGACTAATTGATTACATCAAAACTGTCATTATCTTTTCCTTTCAAAAGGTTGCGTCGAATAGAATTAGTCTAGTCACAATTTTAAAATATACTTAATTAAGCTAGAAATAGGCGATAAACGACTACCCCAGGATATTGTTATTTTGTTAAGCAGCATAGTTACTCAAATGAAGTTATTCAGCGTACTATAACTAGACGAAATTTCTTCATTCGTTATAATTAAAAATGAGTTATATAAACAAAATGTTAATTTCGTCAAGAATATACTGTTTTTTCTATATTGGCCTGCAACAGCACTCACTTCCTCTCATTTAAGCCTCATTAGGTACACGTAAAACAATCTAAAAGAAAGCTGGGGTTCCTGTTTACACCTGAAGCAACTATACGTCGTCTTAAACTCCACAGAGTTATTCAAACGACTACTTGGCCATAGTATTATTTTTTGGTTTCGGAGCATTCTATCATTTACATTATGGGATGAGACATATATTTCGAAATGCCCATTTGAAAGCCTACAAACAGTAGACATAACAACGACATTGAAGTAATATCACAATACTAGTGGCTCAGTGATAATCCTGAAGGGAACTATTACTTTGGTAGACAAATAATCTATGGAAATTCGCGAAACTGAGTAAATGAACTGACTTGGCAAGCATAAATCAAGATAGTATGTAAACTTTAAACGCTGCATATTGGTGTAGAAACTCAGTGAGTAAACTAATTCAGCAAATATGATGTTCACCTTAAAAAGATTGATAGTTGATGAAATCGCTGTACTGTTTCTATATACTAGGAATGTCAATTAAGCAGTAGAAAAAATATGTTTGCATATGGAAATTATTTTCACAAAGTGTGGTTTTCCTAGCCTTGGAAAACACTTTGTCTCCAGACGGCTTTGTGCGTCGGTGGCACAGCGGTTAGGACTCTCGCTGACCATACACATGGTCCAGAGTTCGATCCTCTCCCGACGCACACCTGATATCTATGGTCGACATGCGAAATTTAGGCTACCGATATCACATGTTGAAAATTCCATGCCTGTGCCAAAAATACGGTGTGGAATCAAGCTGTAATCAAAAAATAGCTTACTTTGTTTTTTGTTTTGTAAGAAGTACAAATTACACCTACGTAACAACTAATATATTTATATTGGCTTACAAAACTATATAGCACTGATACACGAAGAGCGAACGACAAAAGGGATCAGTTTTTTAAAAGACTGACTAATTCATTTTGTATTCTGTTACTCGTATTCATAAGAATTAATGCTATAAATATGAGTCAGCCTACATTTTACCAACCCTTGGTATTATGAAGAGGATCTGCATTGTCTGAGATTCGAGAATTATTCCGAGTTAACTCTATTTCCCCGACGTTTACAACAGAATATTTTTTCTATGGTGAATGAATTTTATCATAAAAAAAACAAGCATGTTCTAGTATTCCAGAGTTTGTCAAAACAGTTGACAATAAATAGTGCCAATTAAATGCAGTCAGAACAAAGTGGATCCAGAGAAAGCGAATCATATGCCGATGGAGTTGTAAAGCTACGCATCATCATCGAACATAGTATTGAATGGCAACCGACTGGTCATCTTAACTTCATCGGGCCGAATTGGAAACAATGAATTGTGCAATCATATGTGACGTGGAGGATTAAATGAAGGCTTAGTGACAGTCGTGGAGGCAGCTAAAAAGGACAGAGTGAAATAAAGATGTGCCACTGGAGCTCTATATTCTACATGGAACTGATAACTGTAGTTGTTTTATTACTAGTCTGAAATTCGTATATTTTTCAAGCAATTCAGAGGACACATTCAAAAATCTATTTCTAAACTAAAAAAACTAGGATGAGTCTTCAGTTCGGCGATCCTTGTTTCTCAAAGGTCTCCTCTCTGACATAGATTCGTATTGCACTTTCTTACAAAGGATATGGCAAATACTTTGTTTAGATAGATAATATCCCTAAGTTGTTTATTTAATTGCACCGATTTTTCCTAGCTCATTCAAAAAAAGGGAATTATTTATCAAGTCATTCGTCTTTCTCTATTCTAAACAAATATGCAAAAACATTTGATACTTTATTTACAACAAGACTGCTTTGCTGTAGACTTCAACTTTTTCAATAAACCTTTCGTTTAAAGTGGTTTATTTTTTCTTTAAATAGAAATAAGTCTTTGACTCTACTTTTCACGGTGTCCTACTTTTTTAAATATCAACATTGCTCGAACAGCAGTCAAACGGATTAACCACTTGAACAGTGTAAAACAATGTGGGAATATTAATCTCTCCAAACTGTCTTTCTCACCGCTGTCTACGATTAAAATTAGTACATATTTGACAAAGATTATGAGTAGTTTACCTCTAATCCTAAAGTACTTGCCTTACATATATATATATATATATATATATATATACTGAAATTAAATTCATGAGCTTCGCTTAGTCGTCATGCTTGATTAATTCTTCAGATTACAAGGTAGTACTCAAAACTGGAATCATCGGATGAGTGTTAGGAGAATATGCAAGTTTCATTGTTATTAACTAACTTTTAGGCCTGTTTTAATTTTATCAACTTGTTGCACTGTTAAACAACAGCATCATTTTCTTCACGTTTTTTAAAATGATTAGTGTATAGTTTCGAAGCTGTGATCATTTGAGTGTGATAAACCACTGATTTCAATCTTGTGAGCCATTATCACCTGCATAAGTCAATTTTTTAGTCTATGGATCGATAAGAAATTATCAAACTTTGTTGAAAACAGTCATATCTTATTTACTGAATACACAGACTAAGTATAAACGGAACAATGAACTTCGTTAGAAGCAGTAATCTTTAGAAGATTATAAAGTATCTGGAAAAAATTCTAAAAACATTAACACTTCTGTAGAACCAAACAGACTGGACAATCTCTACTTTTGCAACGGGAAGTAATGTCACATTCTATGCCTAACCAAAGCATCCTGATGACTCAAGAGAGACTATACAAGTCTATTTGCTTAGGTTTTGGTAAATTAACGATAAACAGAGTATGGAACAGAAGTTTAAAAAATTCCTCTACATATTACTATTTGAAGTAGTTCTATCTTTCTCACTATATTCACTACAGCTAGGAAATTAGTGAATAATATGGCTTTTGTGTGAAAGTTTACGTAAATTTATTCTGCACAGTTGATTAAAAATCGGAGTTTATGCTACATTGAGTTTAACATCTTTTTGCTATTTGAAGCTTCAAGAGTTAATCACCGAACTATGAGTGCTTGAGTTATTGAATATCACATTATGTTTTCCTTTGACGGTTCTGTTGTATTGACTTCATGCATAAGTATACTTAAATCACTTTCTAACATAAATTATTAGCAGGAAAAATTATAAAAATAAAAAAACCTTCCCTCCTTCGTAACTTAATCTGCCCCTCTGCTATTCCTGATTCTTGCATAAGAAACCACATGCAAAATCCACTATCTGTAAATTTTTATTAGGATCATACGCCGCACTGCTACCATGGCAGAAAATTCTCCAGCATGGCTTACAACATCTCTTGCTCAGCCAATCAGATAAGCGGAAACCAATACGGAAAAATAAACTAATCCCCATCAATATAAGCAGTAGAACTGGTGAAGCGTGAAAGTATGTGATTTTCACAATCATATGACTATTATCAGTGAAGAGAAAGACGTTTACAAAACAGAAGACGATTTCCCAGTAGATGTGAAAATATTCTTCTGATATTCTTTCAGATATCTTACATTTATAATTTAAACAAACTCTAAAGCCTTACTTCTCTATTCGAATGGTAATTACTTCAGCTAATAGGACCCATTATTATGATTATTGTTCCCTTAGGTTCCGGCTAGAAAACAGGGCTTCAACAGAACATCTACATAATAGCCAGTTCCGTTCAGTCCTCTCTAGCAGGCTCTTCATTTGCAGTTGTCCATAGGTGTCTTCCTTCCTCTCTTCTTCCGAGTGGCTTGTGGCACTATGTTTGGCATTGGATGATTACAAGCCCACTTCCTTCTTTCCCTCCTCCTCCTCTCCTTCCTTCCTTCTCAGTTGAATCTTGCTGTCCGAATCCTGTGGGAGGAGAATGGTTTCCACTGCATCAGAGCCTAGCCTGACAAGGGAGACATTGTGATAGCCACTCACTGTTTCAGTGTGCTGGTGGTTGTCGCCTGGGTGAGCGGAGTAAATTACTGACTCTCCAGTTGACAATTTCCATCGTCCACATGCATTCCATCTGCTCTCGCAGATTTCGAACACTTCTACGCCACATCTCCTCATTTCTTCGACCACCTGAACAGCACACCCAGATTCGTGCATTGTGTGAACATTCCACGTCTCCATTCTTAATTTTGCTTTTGTCCAGAGGAGATGACGCATCGACTGTCTGACTCCTCGAAGGCCTTTATGTGTCAAAGTGTTATTTCGCCAATCCTATTCCAGCGGGACATATCTTTTTTCGTGTGTGTTGAAGTTTCTGTTGCAGTTTGATTTATTTTGTGGTGTAGTTTTTCTACCTGCGAGCTCACTCCTCCCTCTTTTCTCAGGCTTCGGACAGGTTAAATCTATATAGTCTGTAATCAATTCGATGTTACAGAGAATACAGAAGCGCAAAATGCATCCACCAGGGCCACAAGTCGTCTCTTCCATTTTTGAGGGAGGAAAAGAGTCGTCTTCTTGTAAATGCTGGGACATCTGTTGAAAATTAGCATTATGCGTTGCTATAGTTTGTGTGTGTGTGACCGAATTCAAAACAGTATCCTCATAAAACTTCCTTTAGTATCTGGTAGTTTTGCCTCGACTGAATTTTTATGTTCCTGTTCTTGTAAATTGCTGGGTACTATGAAACACTAAGGAGTTAGTTAACTGAAGTCACCTGTGAACCCCTGCAGAACATGTAAATTCAAATATATCCGGTACAAAACTTCTTAATGTTTTGAGTTCTGAGACTAATTGGATTGATATACTGTTGTGATAGCGAAAATGAGGATACTATGAGGGGAAATAGTTTATGCTGGTTTCTAATGTGATGCTTTTACAACACCTGGGCAGTCTGATGTGTGTAATAAATAATTATCTTGATATTTGTCCTGTCTTTATCCTGTGAAGAATGTCTCACATTTTGATTTGCTCAATTTAATTGCTCTTGATCGCTCCTTCGAAATATGATCCCAGTTAAAAATTACTTTGATGGTAGGGGCCGATTATCGTTTGTGATATCTTATTTTGACACCAGAGAGAGATTATATAGTAGAATTAAGCGGATCATTTTTCGTAAGATGCCATGTGTTGATTATAAAATCTGACCAGGGTTTTAATACTTCAGGTTGTGGCTGTTTTCACAGCTGTTATTTTGAATGATGCAGTGAGGACTCTAAAGACACTGTTATACGACAACAACTAGTAGAAATAAAATTTAATAAAGCCCTATTTTATAAAAAATGAGTTTGTCTAATAGCTCCCTGTGGTTTAAATGTTGAACCACTGGCGCTGAGCATCAGAAAACTAATAATTAAAACTTTCTTTACGACAACCCTGTGTGTGAAAACCCGCCAGCTGTTGGATAATCTTGATACTAGTGATGGAGAAACTGCAATGTCTTGCCACCGTCTGTGTTCCTACAGAGACAGTTACTCGGGCAGAATGGCTTGAAAGGCTGAATATTAATCCTTTGGGAACTTACAAGGTGATAAGAAAGGGACAGAACGTTCCACAAAGAGGTCTACACTAACCAATCTAATATATGTGAAATACCAGGTTCCACCATACTAAACGGGGTTTCAGTACAGTTCTCTTGGCCTGAACGCCTTCAGTTTTTAATTATGAGCAGGGTAGCTGAGATAAATTATTTTTTAAATTTAGCAACTGTCCACTCTGTTTCTCTGCCATCACTTTCACTCTCAACCCAGATACAACGACAATATTTTTAAGAAATCAGAATGACTGAAAGAAGAAATATTTACTTTCAGTTAGATTCTCATCTGTGGCTCTACTCTAATATATATAGCATTTTTATTACAATACACAACAGTTTACCGATCAAATGGCGATATGTTTGTTAATAATAATTAGCAAGTCTCAACATTTCAAGGGTGCGATAGTTAACAAAGAAAATTAATCCACATAGTTAAAAAGTAAGAATGGTTACAACAGGTGGATTGCATAGTGCATAATTTTAGAAAAACGAAGAGTAATTAAAGAATAAGTGTGTGCACAGGTTGATTACATAACATATCATTAAGGCTGAAGAAGTAACAAGAATAAAACAATTCTGACAATTATAATTTTTGAAGGTTTAGGGGAAAGGGGAGCGAATTAGTCCGGTTTACACATTCATGTAACGATGGCCAAGGTAAGAAAAATGGCTGTACAAATTTCTTCTGAACACACAGGTTCGGCTCCTTCAGGTGGATTCCGATCGCTTCAGTTGTATGTAGAAGACAAACTCGTAAAGCAAAATTAAGATTAGTAGGAATGCGACAAATAATTTTAAATGCAGTATTAACGCCAACTTTATGTTCACTATCTACAAACTGTGCTAAAATAGAGCTACAAATAGATCTTGTTTGTCCCTTGCTTAACCATTCTGGATGATGTTCGGAAATACGATGATGAACCCGCTTAATTGTACTAGCGATGTAGCTGGCTCTGTAACTGCAGTCAAACTGGAAGATACACATAGAGAAGGTAAAAGTTGGTCCTTATTTCTCGAACGTAAATTAGGGGTGGTGGAGAAGAGACGACATTCATCTGCTGCATCGAAAGCTCTCCTAACTGCATTCTTCAGGCATTTTGTTACTATTTCGCTGGTGTTGTCACCGAGGAACTCGAGTTTTGGGAAAAAATGGTTTTTTGGAGCTGTTGCCATACTGACTCTCCTAGGCACTAAATTCCTATTTTCTCAATAAAATTATCCAGATAACCATTTTTCTAAGTAATTCTCTAATAATCTTAAGCTCCTCATTGAAGCATTCGTCTGAACAGATTAACCTACCTCTATGAATCAGACACTTTACCAGGCTACGTTTATATTCCAAAGGTGCAAAACTCAAAAAATGAGTGCAGTGACCTGCTGTTTTAGGTTTCCTACAAACACTCCTTCTTAGTGTGCCATCTTCTTTCCTCGCCAGGAAGACGTCAAGGAATGACATACTGTCGTTACTTTCTTTCTCTATGGTAAAGTTTATTGCTGAATGCGCATCATTAAACGTTTTGAGGATTTTCATTACTCCATTCTCGTTTCTCATAACCAGAAATGTATCATCCATATATTGGCAGTAGAATTCCAACTCATTAATTACCCCTTTCAGTAGTCCATTCTCTAACTTAGCGAGGAGAAAATCATCTAGGATTGGACCTAATGGGGAACCCATAGCTACACTATCCGTTTGCCTATAATATTCTTTATTGAATAAGAAATGAACATTCATTGTATGTCTTAAAATAAGTTCTTTCAAGGAGGATACAGAAATGTCGATGTATATGTTTCGCTTAGTAACCTCGTCACATATGAAATCCACTATGTTCAACAATAGTACTTTGGTGAACAAGGAGGATCCATCAAAAGATATCATAAACTTGTCATTCACATTAAGATTTCTTATTTTTCCCACAAATTGAAAACTACCGTTTACGCTATGTTTTACTTATTCAATATGAAGACGCTTCAGGAGCTTCACTAACCATTTTGCTGTTGCGTGATATGGGGAATTACACGTGTCCAGTATTGGTAGAACTGGTAAACCACTTTTGTGCACTTTTGATGGCTCATGTAATCTTGACGTAACCATGCCAGTAGGCTTTAAAAATGCATATAAACCTTCTCTGATTCTACTTTGTTGTTTATGTCTTTTTAGCGACTCAATTAATTGTTTCTCAACTTTTTCAGTCGGATCAATGGAAGATGAAATTTCTTGAAAATTTCGGTGAGCACTGAGTATTTTATTCGTCTTATCTGAGCATTCTGTTTTATTCATGTTCACTACTTTAGAACTTTTATCAGGTTTAGTAATTATTATATTCTCATTTTTTCTCAGCTCATCTAGGCTTCCCCATGTTTCTTGGCTAATAAAGCTATTTAGTTTCCGTTTGCTATTTATATATATTTATAACAACAGTCAACGAGAGTTCATTTATTACTTTCAACTGCCTCAGCTGAAAAAGGTATCAAGCCTGCAGTTTGTGCATAAAGTTTTCTAACTAAACTTGCATTTCCATCTGATTAATTGTAACATGGTTATCACAAAACTTAATGTCAAAGGATAATACTTGCAAATCTACATTATCAAGGACAGCATCTAATAAATTATAAACATACCAACAAGGATTTAGAGGAAATCTCATTTTCCGAGTTTTGCTTTCCAGGCTTTGTAATAATTTGGCACTTTCCTGATCCCAATATCTTTTTATTACTAGTAACACCGGATAATTATAAATATTATCTTTATTTCATTAGCGCATTCACCTAGGATGACAAATTGTATTCCTAATTTCACAACTTAATATGAAACGAGATTACTATCTAACTGATAGTAGACAGTAGCTCTCTTTTCTTTCCACATTCACAATGTCCGAGTACCTAAGCCATGTAAGAACCTGCATAATGTTATCTTTATTTATTATCAATATCCACAAGTTCATACATTTGAACTCGAACTTTTTTAGGCACAGTCATATCAAATTTCTGTTTTGAATAGCCTACACACATGGTACTTGATGAGAAATTACCAGAAATGTGCTTGCTTCAAGTTTCTTCCCCATTTCTCATAATAGTGTTATTTTACTATTGAGTATCTCCACAGAGTGAAATGTCCAGCGTTGCTCAATTTGAAATATTCAATATCTATGGAAACAATTAAAGAAAAATATATTAAATCAATTCGTTTTCTTCATTTAATTAATTTACTGATTGCGATTTTACTTTCTGACAAATATCTGGAGTATAAGCTATTTGTCCACTGGTGCTTCATGTTTAATTCATTTATATTCTATTTCAAAACCTAATCAATTGAACATGGTTAAAGTAATTTAGGTTATCGCTTGGAACTAAACGAATTTACTGTTTAACAAGTCTCTCTGTTCTGAATGCTTCACACAGAGACAAAATAATTATCTTATAATTTCTCGGTGCATGCTACTAAGATTGGCTGCAAGCTTGAAGTACACAGTTGGCTAGGTCTACGTAGATTATTTGAGCTAGGTAATCTTTTCATTTGAGGTCAAATTTATTTGCATAAGCTAGTGACTTGGATTAAATGATTAGCAAACTAGTTAGTCTTTCGAGATCCCATTAGTGGTGACATAAAAACGACACAAACATAGTTGCGTTAACCTTTTTAGTAATTTTTATAACGTTTTAAATTAGCAGGATAATAGTAACGAAATTCCAGAAACAGCTGAAGGCATAGGGTGGAACACTAATGTCTACTGTTACCTTAGTATAAATAACGCCAACTGGTGAGTCAACAGCATTTTATGAACTTTTAAAAAAATATATAATTTGACAAAACAGTGGAAGTCAATTACCTCTTCTTCGAATCTCAAAAATTAATTAATTGAATAACCAATGTAAGTAATGGGGTGAAAATATATCATTGTTGAAATTATTCGGTATTATTCATAGATGCATACAAGTGTAACGAATGATTATTTCACTTATAGTATCATTTAATACATTCTCCTAGTTTCCTTTCAGTTACACAACACACATATATACGCAGATAGTCCTCCTGTCTTTATCTGATTAGTTAAAGGTTCGTTGATACTGATTTTAATCCAGTTAACGAGTATATCAACTCAGACTGATGTAAATTCTGTTGAAAATGAAATACTAAGAAAGGTAAAACTTATAGAAACTGTGAATACTCTATTCAAACATGAAGCAAAACTGTTACAGAATGCGAAAGTATGTTTGAAATAAGGTTAATTATTCACATTGAAGTAATGACTACAATAGACTAGTCATTATTGACTGTGTAAGGGTTTTCTTCGGTGTGTATTTAGAACAATTTAGAACAATATATTTAGAACAATCTGATCACACACGGAATTGTGATGGGAATAGATATATGTGCAATTAATAAAGAGTTAAGAGGTGATGTTCGAAATGTGTTGTGAGCGCAAATACATTACACACGACTCAGACAAATTACGTCTTCTTATTGCTTTATCTAAATTCATGAAGACAACTAATTGTTTTAAATAATAGAAACAAATAATAATTTCGAAGAATCATTTTCAAAAGTTGGTCAACCGTATTTATATTTTAGAAATAATTCATGAAAACAATCAGATACTGATGTATATATTCTAGAAAATTCATCACGCGATGTGAAGTGTAATCTAGCAGAGGATAAGTAGGTGTAGATTGAAAAACGGTAATTATGATTGCGTAATAAGTGTGAACCAATCTAAGTGAACAAAATGGAAAAACGCTAGTTGAGACAAGGTGAAGTGTTTATATAAAATTTTTATGTGTAAATAGCTTTATAATGATGAGTGTAATATTCTTGTCACCACTTTATTTTATTGTCTGACGTGTTATTACGATTTTGTAATCATTTTTTATCAATAACATTGCAATTCTCATATAAGCTTCTTATGCAGATTTTTCCCATCAGCTTTTGTTCATTTTGTAAATGTACATCAGGTGAATATTTCTTCTTTCGAACTACTTTTATCTTCATTAAATGTGCAGTTAAGTGTATTAACTGGCCTGACAGACCGAAGAAGAAGAAGAAGAACTAAGCAGGATATTTCAACATCAGTTATAATAATAATAATAATAATAATAGTGATAGCAGTAGCAAATATGTTTTGATCCCTTTACTTCCCAAGAGGAAAATAGAGCTTCAAACTAGAGCTTTGAAGTTTCACTAGCAGTAGTTTTATTTTTACAAGATGGGGTTGCTTAGCTCACTCCCAATCTTTCCGTTTTACCTGTCTTGCTACTAGCTTGGGGAGGTTTAGGAGTGCGTCGGCCAGGCGTTGGACCATGGCCCACGTTCGTGGTTGGAGAGTGTTCTGCTGCTAAACCACTGACGCATGGTAGCAAATACACTACAATATTAAGAATACCATTCACAGTTTTATATTTCGGTTGAACAACAGGCATAAAATATGCACTGTAATGTGAAACCACTTCAGTTTTATCATTTATGAGTTGTATAAAAGAGATTTCATTGGGCATGAATGTTAATATAATAGTAACAAGAATAGGCACTTACAATTAATAAAAATAACTTTCACACTTATTATATGAAGCTAAATAGTAGATGTTTAACAGACTTATTTGTTACACAAGAATAACATGGAGGAATATCGTTTTACATTCGGAGTGTCAAAGAAATCCGGAAGAGATTTCACACATGCAACTGTTATCACCTTCTAATTTTCTCTAACTAGTCAGATAATATGCCAGTAGTCCAATTTAATCCCTAGGTCTGTCTTTTTAACAAGTGGCACTTATTTTATCAGCTACACAAATCTCAGAGTTCAATCATTTGTAGACATATTGACATGAATTTTGAATCCAAAAGTATATACCGAGTCAACGGTTTCTAAAGTGAGTTTTGTATAATACCATCATAGAAATTTCAGAAACCACTTGTCAATGTAGTTGAAGATTGAACGATCAATTCATCGTTCTTTGCTCAAACCCAACTCCTCTATATTTTTGCGGGTCATCAATCAGTCAGTCATCGTCTCATCGTTCTCTGTTCGGTGGAAGACAGAAAACTATCAGAAACCTTGTGTATAATAACCTTATTGCTGGTTACATATTGTCGTAAGAATAAAGGATTCTTGAGTCACCAATCTGTGTTCTGGTTTTCGCGTTGGTTAATACAAAGCGTTTCTGAAAGTCTTCGAGGGACAGCGTGAAGTCCAGCGTAGTAAGAGCTGGACATTGACAGTTTCTGAGGGTGAGCTGACACCATTAATTAGAGAATTCGTGCCATGCTATCTTTGTTATGGCTTTGTAGCTTACTTTCTCATTACAGTATATCAGGGACAATGAGTAAAAATAATACTGTATCCTGTTGGCGTCACTGTTAGAAAGTTTCGGTAATCCAGATTAAACTTGATTTGGTCTATTATATCAGTTTAGGTACGTGAAGGTTTTTTTAATTCATATGTCACTTAACCCTATAATAAAAGGTAACTTTTAATTTTAGATTATAAATTGGAGGGCGAAAATAGGTATTTATTATTTAATACAGGCAAACAGTCAATATGGATAGCAAGAAGTACCGTAAACTCCAATCACCTTGATCAAGTCACGTGACAGAGAGTTGAAGGTCATATTTACTATTAGGCTGATGTACAGACATAACCGGTTCACTTCGTTTTGTTTTTGAAATTTGATTTTTCTATTTAGAGCAACATTTATACGGCGCATTTTCTCACCAAAATTTAGCGTGTTTATTAACAGGGTGAATTTCTTTGATTTATTTTGCAATAGCCATGGTTATTTTAGAATATTCTTTATATTATGGCTTCCTGGTAGGAAGTGAATGAAAATTTTCTGCTAAAGTAATGAGAATTTCAGACTGAGATCTGTAGGCTTTTCGGTGCGAAATATGGTTGATAATGACAACGTTATCAAAAGCTGTTAAATAAATACATTTATTACAATATAACTCAAAATCACCAAAGTTAGCTGAAACTTTGATTCCCTTTTTGCGTTCCATTCAATTCTCTTTAATTAATGCTTCATTAGTGGGATCATTTTATCGGTGTTATGCCAGTCAACAGAAACCGGTTTGCATCTTTTTTTCAGACAATAATCTAAAACGACAAAAAAACAGTTATTTTTTAGTATTTTCTGTGAATTATTTTGTTTGGAGAGACATATATTTTTGTATTGCCATAGTTAAATACCAAGCCCCTCTAGAGCATTATTTAAACTGTAAGCAGCCTTCCAAAATGATAGGCAAAGAAGTTTTAGAACCTCTTAAGGTTATTTTAGTTGACCAGGAAGTACTTATTAATATGTGTTCCATCAGACAACATAAATCGAAATTTGTTTTTAAACTATCTCTTTCGCATTTCATATTAAGTTTCACATAGTAATTTTGTTTATACACGTCCATAACTTCGAAGGTTATTGGAGTGGAACAACATCATAGTATAGTACTGTTGCATTATTTTTCAGTGTAATAGTTACTACACAAAATCCTAAATAATTTGAAACTTTGCAGACAAGATTCTGTAATCAGTAAATTGTAGAGATAATAGTGAGGTGTGCACAAGTTTATTTTGTTTGTGTGGGGCTTATTTGGGAGTGACTCGAACCAACGTACAGGAAACGCTGGGCCAAATTTCGGTAATTACGTTCTCTAATGCTGTGATATCCATACATCTTCATTCAGTAACTGATGTAAAAATGTTTTCTGATTTATTTCCCTCAGAACGAGTAACAGTTTTTATTTTTATTTTTCAGTATTTTTTTCCAAACCATTTTCATTTCATACACTGTACAACTTTATGTTTTCCAAGCCTCACTCATACGCCCTTAAGCTTTTAGACAATTAATGAAAACTGAATGAATTTAGCATTTCCACCCTTTACAATTTCTTCATGTTATAAAAGTAATTGGTGATAAAATGAGATAGGATCTCAAAAAGAATTTTATGAATGTAGTATTTTAAGTTGAAAATAACTATTTAGTTATCATTAGTTTACATCGTGTATAACAAATTAGAACTGCAGGTTCTAATCCGATTGTCGCACAAACCATCATCTTCCCTTCAATCACCACCCATCATAATAATAGCACTTTGTCTATCTTAGGCTATCCTGGATAGTTAACCAACAAATAAATGAGTTTATTCTATCGCTAACGGAACAGAGAACAAAATAATACATTAAATATTCCCATAGTAAAATTTAGAACAACACATTTAAGCGAACAATATTGTTTTCAATTAGATCTCATCAGGCTTAACTCTAATATATATAAGTTTACAAATAAAAATTAAAATATAAACCAATCATGGTGTTTTGTCTATAGGATAATACGATGGTGAATATAAATTGTGCAATTAGTCATAATAGTGGTAATGATAATATTAATAATAGTAATAATAATAATGCTCTTATCAATAATAAGGATGAAAAAGTGAGGCGATCTGTGATAACACGAATAATGAAAAACAGTATGATTAAACAAACAATCGTTCAGGTGGAAGTAGTCGATAAAGGCTAGTAAAAACAAATGAACCGATTACGTAATGTTAGATTGTAGGGAAAGGAAATGAAACACGTTTATAATGAATATAAGATAAGATTAAGGGATGATAAGAAAGGGGTTGGAAATATAAATAAAGGGTGGTGTAGAAGTCTTTCGTTGGTTATGTCTTATTAGGCCACGGGAGGGATAATGGCTGCACGAACTTCTTTTGAATGCATAGTTTAGGTTTAATAGTTCGAATGTCTATCGCCTCAGCTGTGTGCAGTGGACGAATACGAAGTCTATTAGAAAGATTCGGAGGGATACGATGAATTACTTTGAAGGCTTTCGTTTTATCGACTACATGACCACTATCAATTAGATGTAGTCGATAAAACGAAGGCCTTCAAAGTAATTCATCGTATCCCACCGAATCTTTCTAATAGACTTCGTATTCGTCCACTGCACACAGCTGAGGCGATAGACATTCGAACTATTAAACCTAAACTATGCATTCAAAAGAAGTTCGTGCAGCCATTATCCCTCCCGTGGCCTAATAAGACATAACCAACGAAAGACTTCTACACCACCCTTTATTTATATTTCCAACCCCTTTCTTATCATCCCTTAATCTTATCTTATATTCATTATAAACGTGTTTCATTTCCTTTCCCTACAATCTAACATTACGTAATCGGTTCATTTGTTTTTACTAGCCTTTATCGACTACTTCCACCTGAACGATTGTTTGTTTAATCATACTGTTTTTCATTATTCGTGTTATCACAGATCGCCTCACTTTTTCATCCTTATTATTGATAAGAGCATTATTATTATTACTATTATTAATATTATCATTACCACTATTATGACTAATTGCACAATTTATATTCACCATCGTATTATCCTATAGACAAAACACCATGATTGGTTTATATTTGAATTTTTATTTGTAAACTTATATATGTGGAGTACGTAACAATGTGATTGTACACTTTTTGGTTATTTGTATAAATTCGAGATATTGTGCATAATTTTTGTTTAAAACGCTTCTTGTTGAAATATACATAAATTCCGTGTACAATTGAAAAATACACTCTGCTGTTGGAGACTTTGTCTTCTCCCTGGTCACTTCTGCTTATTTGCTCCACTCACACCGTGTTGTATACTTCGGATTTATTTTAGGAGTCTACTACTCTCAACCGAAGACATTTCTACAACCGGAACACAGCAGCTACAGCATACACAACCCAATCAATTAACGTACCCGTGGATTATATACATAATTTGTAGCAGAGGACTTAGACTTTATATCCAAGTAATCCTTTTTGTTGATACAACTCGTCACTGCATTTTACGGTAATATATTGTTATTTACACTCCATTGACTTGGATTATTATTCTTATATTTATAATGTTAGTGAACTCTAGTATAAGTCCCCTACATATATATTAGAGTTAAGCCTGATGAGATCTAATTGAAAACAATATTGTTCGCTTAAATGTGTTGTTCTAAAACAATACATGTTCAAATTTTTTGGTGAGGATAAAAAGCTTTAAGCTTGTGCTGGTCCTTGTCTAATGAGTATCTGTGTGGTGGTAAACAATTTCTATTAATATATTGTATAAATTTTCATTACTGTTTGTTAATATGTATTGTATCCATACAATACCAACAATTCTGCCGGATACGAATCCCTGACTTTTGTCTTCTATGCGTTGTTCTTTGATTTACTGGAACCCGGTCGTTGTCAATTAGAGTTACAAATAGGTACTACAGTATGGTTTTGCCTTATCCGTTCTTGAACAAGTAGACTGAAGTAGCGGATACCACTTGTTCTGGGAATCATTTCCAATAGGGAATAACTTGGTGGAATTACTAGTACTCTACATTGATAAAGTTCTTCTTTGGCTTTTGAATTCTCCTGCTATACCTTCTAAGTTTTTTTGGCCTGATGGAAAGGAAAACAGGAGATGGATCTAGTACGTAGTCATTTCTTAGTAACTGGAAAGAAATGATTGGATTTCCTGTGTGCTTACAGTGTATTTCTTAATAGCTTTCATTTGAGATGTATCCTTTTAGTCTTCGCACAACAGGTTACAATGACTATTAAACCATGTTAAGGTTCTTCAGAATACATTGATGGAAAACTTTACACTACTGCTACATAATATAGACAGTCATACATCACCAAGCGCCCCTATGAATTATAGTATTTCTAATTAATTGTGATTTTAAGCTGGATTTTCCCTCCAAAACGAAATATGCGACACAGTTTTTCTCATTTTGTTATAAGATTCCACTTGTATTAGTTTATATCATATGATATAGGAGTTATTGCTCGTGGAAACGTTTTCTGAGGAAATTAAAGGATTCCTTTGTTTGACTGAATCCAGTAACTTGCATTTCTATTAACTAAGAATTGATGCAAATTCATAAATTATGATGAGGGGGAAACCTAACAAAGTACAGCATTTCCATATTATGCCTATCGAGGTTCATTTATAGACATCTAAAATATTTGCTTCATTATGCTCTTGTTTATGTTAGGAATAAAAATGTCTTGAGTACTTTATATTTTATTCCTGAATAGTAATTCTTCCAGAATGCAAAACTTCTAAATGCGAAAGGAAGTTTTATGAGGACACTTTTTCGAATTCGGTCAGAAACACACAAACTCTAGCAACGCATAGTGCTATTTTACAACAAATGTCCCAGCATTAACTAGAAGACGATTCTTTTCTAATCTCAGACATGACGAGAGTGACTCAAATTTATGCGGGAATTACGAAATGTTGCGTTAATGGAAGGTAATGTAATGCAATGGAAACCAATACAATGCCACTAAACAAGCTTCTTTTTCTTCTTTTTCAGAAAGAAACGTTGATGTGGCATCACTGGAGCAAGAGGAAGACCGGTTATCCAAACTTGTTATAAATGATGAGAACTAGCTTGTACCCGGGTAATTCGAGTCTGGCTTGCTTGAAATAAACGCTTCCTCCTCGCCGTCTTTGCCTTCTTCTTCACCCGTCGTGCTTGTGGTCTGTGTGCGTTATATTTGGTGTCGGAGGTGTTTTATCTACGCAGAGACATGGCATATTACCCTGAAGATGCTCTTCCCAAGCTTTTTCCGGAGGAATGTGCCTCCACATTGCCAAGCATCCCGCCACTTCCTCGCCCACCCATGTTCCAGCCTTCCTCAGACTATCCACGTTGGAAGAAACGCATGCAGGCGTACCTCGACATCGCCCCCGCAAGCCATCATTTCATCCACGTCCTCAACAGCCTGTCCGACGACGCCTACGCTCTAGCTGACGCGGCTGGGTTCAGCAACACCAACCCCATGCGCACCAACTGGGAGATACTAGACCAATGCTTTGACTTGGGGCAGAGCTCGCAGCACACCATGCTCAGATTCTACTCCCGTCGACAATTACCAGGGGAGAGTTTCCTGGACTACCTCCATGCCCTCCAGCTCCTGGCAGCTGGCCTTGACTGCCACAAGGACCTCCCCAGCCGAGACCAGGCAGTATGCACACGCTTCGTCGAGGGAATGATGCCAGGAGAACTGCGCACACACCTACGACGTCAGCTCCCAACCAGCACAGTCGAACTACAGCGAATTATCCTCCATTTCATGGACGCGGAGAACGATTACACGCCTACACCCAGCAGCTCTCGATATCCACTGCCAACAGTACCCACAGCAGCCACCATGACTCCCGTCCGCAGTGACCGTTCCAGAAGCCAACGGCGTTCAAATGAGGATGCTACGCGTGGATGTTACTACTGCCAACGTTACGGGAAGAAGGCCCGCAAGTGCGGGCACAACCGTCAGCCCGACCGCAGTAAGTCCCCTATTTTTAACCTGTCTACATACTCTCGGTCACAGCAACCTTTGATGTTATGGGGATATATTAATGGCGTACCCTCTAAAGTTCTCTTAGATACTGGTGCGTCGGTTTCGCTCGTAAAGGCGGCCTTCCTTCGACGCGTGCCCCAGCACTCACCCCCAGTAACCGCACATAATATCTTGACGACGGCTAACGGCGCTAAATTGGAAGCTCGATCTGCTACAGATCTACAGCTGCGCCTGGGAGACTTAAATGTGCATCATCGGTTCCTTATCTGTACGCAAATAACATGGGACCTCATCCTCGGAGTAGACTTCATGACGTCCCACCAAACCCTGATAGATATTCCCAATTCTCGCGTCACAATTGACCCCGTTCCTGTAGCATTGTATAGCCCCCAACAACAGACCTCTTCGGAGTTAAGGGTACCAATATCTACCACCTTAAATCAAATTTCGGTTGACCCATCCGCTCCTGCGCCTCTCCGAGAGCGAATGCTAGAATTAATTGGTGTATACGCGGATGTGTTTGATGATGGGGCTAATCCAGGACGAACTGGAGTGGTCAAGCACCGTATCGATACCGGCAGCCATCCTTTTTTTTTTTTTTTTAGACGCATCCCGGTGCATTATCAGCCCCAACTAGAACGTTTGCTACAGGACATGTTGGATAAAAAGATCATCGTACCTTCCTCGTCCCCATGGGCGTCACCTATTGTGTTAGTTAAGAAGAAAGATGGATCCCTCCGTATGTGTATCGACTACCGCAGGTTGAACGCCGTGACGAGACGTGATTCCTTCCCGATCCCTCGCATTGACTCTACTCTCGACGCACTGAGTGGCTCGAAATGGTTCTCCACGTTAGATTTAGCATCTGGGTACTGGCAAGTTGAGGTACACCCTGACGACTGCCCAAAGACTGCCTTCATCTTTTTTTTCTTGCGTGGTGAATTTCGCACCATGCCCTTTGGTTTGTGTAATGCCCCCGCCACTTTTCAACGGCTGATGCAAGTTGTCCTAGATAAGTTAGTTCCACAACAATGTTTAATATATCTTGATGACATCGTTGTCCACGGAAAATCCCCAGAAGAACACATAGATAACCTACGTACGGTCTTTAAACGCTTACGCACGGCGGGCTTAAAGTTGAAACCGTCTAAGTGTACCTTTCTTCAGCGAGAAGTTATTTTCTTGGGTCACCGCATTTCCCCAGATGGCATCCAGACAGATCCAGCGAAAACTCGCCTCATCTCCGACTGGGCTGTACCTAAGTGTAGTAAAGACGTTCGCAGCTTCTTGGGTTTCGCGTCGTACTATCGTCGCTTCGTCCCCGCGTTTGCCACCCTAGCATCACCCCTACATCGCTTAACGGAACAGGGTCGAAAATTTTTATGGACTAGTGAGTGTCAAGATGCCTTCAACGAGTTGAAGCGACGCCTCACGTCATCACCCATCCTCGCATTTCCTGACACGTCTCCATCGGCTGGCTCCTTCATTTTAGATACTGATGCAAGTGCCACTGCCATTGGTGCCGTTCTCTCCCAAGTGGCACCCGATGGTCGCGAACGGGTTATCGCATATGCCAGCCGTAAGCTCGACAAACGTGAAACCCGGTACTCCACGACACGCCGAGAGATGCTGGCTCTTGTTCACTTTCTCAAATACTTTCGTCATTATCTGCTTGGGCGCCCATTTCGAGCACGCACTGACCATCGTGCTCTGCAGTGGCTGCAAACCTTTCGCGAACCTGAAGGCCAGGTTGCTCGCTGGCAGGAACGGTTGCAAGAGTTTGATTTTACCTGTGAGTACCGCCCTGGACCCCGCCACGCTAACGCTGACGCCCTTTCCCGTCTGCCGCCTGATGTTTCCCCGGTGAATGCTATATTAAATACAGGTCTAGATGTTGATTGGGCAGCACTGCAGGCGTCTGACGCCGATATTCAACCTGTCTACTCCCGACAGCTTCACGGGAACGATAAACCGTCGAATAAAGAACTACAGAGTCTGTCTGATGCAACCAAATGCATCTGCGGTAAGTGGGGGATACTACGCCTGATTGATAACGTTTTGTACATAGTCGAACCGCCATCATCGCCTCGCCTTCTCGTGCCACGTTTGAAAGTCCCGGAGGTAATACGTCTTGTACACCAGCAGCTGGGTCACGCTGGCCAACGAAAAACCGAGCACGCCGTCCGTCAACGCTTTTGGTGGCCACTTCTTCACCACGACGTCACTGAGTTTTGCCGCAACTGTGCTACGTGTGCGCAGATTAAACAGCCCAAAGCATCCCCCCGAGCACCGTTAGTACCGATGCTTACCGAGGCGCCTAATCATCGCGTTGGGGTAGACGTAATGGGGCCAATAACAACGTCGAGACGCGGCAATCGATACATACTTGTCATGGTTGATTACTTCACAAAGTGGTGCGAAGCCGTCCCCTTGCGACAACAAGATGCCTTGACGATTGGCCGCGCGTTCATAGACAATTGGGTGTCCCGTTTTGGTGCCCCTCTTTATCTACACTCTGACCAGGGCGCTGCATTCGAGAGTTATCTTCTTGCTCACATCTGCAATACCTTTGGCATCCGGAAGACCCATACTACGCCATACCACCCACAGGGTAATGGACTCGTCGAACGTACCAACAGAACTATTAAGAACCTCATCAGTGCCTTCTTATGCAACGCACCGGAGAATACCTGGGATGAGGTCCTACCCCAGTGTTTGCTGGCATACCGCTCTTCCATGCATTCATCGACGGGTTTTTCCCCAGCCCTGCTATTGTTCGGACAGGAACTCCGTCTTCCAGTCGAGATTCAAACTCCGCTGTTACCATACGAGAAAATCGACTGCATTCCCTATGTCCGACATCTTCGCCACCACCTAGAGGTCGCCTACAACCTGGCGCGTCGTCATCTACAGTCCTCGTCCGACCAACAGAAGACTAATTACGACCGATTTGCCCGTGGCCCCACTTACTCGCTTGGCGATTACGTCTGGCTTCATCGACCATCCGTTCCGGCCGGTTCCTGCCCCAAATTCTACGCTCCCTGGCAAGGACCCTATGAGATCGTCCGGCATCGACCCCCGACTACGTATGTCCTGCGGCATCTGCAACGGCCTCAAGCGAAGCTAGTCACAGCACATTATAATCAACTGAAACCACATCATCCAGCAGCCGTCACGGAACCGTCTCCACCCGCGCAACCGCCGCCCGCAACCAGCTACGTCGAGGTGCCGCCCGATGGAGGTGTTGCATACCCTACACCACCACCGGGCACTGAGGACAGTGCCTCCAGAGGGGAGGAGGCGATGTAATGCAATGGAAACCGATACAATGCCACTAAACAAGTTTCTTTTTCTTCTTTTTCAGAAAGAAACGTTGATGTGGCATCACTGGAGCAAGAGGAAGACCGGTTATCCAAACTTGTTATAAATGATGAGAACTAGCTTGTACCCGGGTAATTCGAGTCTGGCTTCCTTGAAATAAACGCTTCCTCCTCGCCGTCTTTGCCTTCTTCTTCACCCGTCGTGCTTATGGTCTTTGTGCGTTATAGTAAGAAGAGGGTGATACACAAGTGCTAGAGTAAGGCACACGTGATGAAAACCTTGTGATCATTATCATTTTATCAATCAATTAGGGTTCGAAAATTTATAAAACTCCACAGTAGAGGCTAAGTACAGCATTATTTTGGTATAAGCAGATACAAAGGACCAACTTTGCGATGATAAACAGAATGGAATCTGTTCCGTTGTTCATCGTAAGCGCCAACAATATTCTGAATAACACTGAAGTATTGCAAACGTAGAAAGCAGCATTACTGTTCATTTGCAGTACTAAGTCGCATCATCATAGAGACCACAACAGATGCACTGGACACACAACTCCACCAGACCGGAACAAGCTGGCTCAATTCAGGAAGGCCAAATCATGTGCTGATCAAATTCCAACTCTACTCATCATCACAGAACACAGCATAAAATGGCAGTCTACCTATCTATCTATCCATCTATCTCTTCCTCAACTTCATCGACTTTGAAATGGCCTCCAACAGAAGTGACTCCGGAGCAATTGGGAACTTCAGTTCAACTCCACGGTGTGCAATGCACACGTCTTCATCAACATCACTCAACCACAGCTGGCCACACGACAATCCCTCGTGTCAGGTGATCCACAACAGAAATCTCGGTGAGGCGTTCGAAGTGAGGAGTGAAGGAGTAAGACGAGACTGGCCGCCTATTATCACAGATGATATTGCTAACCGTGGTGGACTGGGTTCTTCGGAAGAGCGTTACTGGGCAGTGGGAAGACAGGAATATGTCGGACTGACCGATAAGAAGACTCTGGAAGATGTGGACTTCGTGGATGATCTATGTCTAATGTCACACAGAGAAAGGAAGACTGACTGGCGAAAGCCAACTGGTTGGCAGAAGACTCAGGCGGTGACGACAGGACTCTGAGTGAACATTGAGAGGACGCAGGTGATGTAGATAGCCAACCAACCATCCAACCCAGAAACCAGCCAACCAACCATCCAACCCAGAAAGCAGCCAAACAACCAACAAACCAGATATCAACAGCAACCAACACCATCACCACCACCACTACCGCGAAGAACAACAACCACTATCAATGGAATGAATTTGGAAGAGGTCACTGCTTCCACATATCTAGGAAACATCCTTTCAAGTAGGGGGCGCACAGCGCGGATGCGAGATGTCAATGTCAGTGCCGGTCAGGAACAATCCTCATTAAGCTGGTGTCAGGCTGGAAGTCTCCTACGCTCCTAATCATGAAGAACGAAATTCGGATTCTGTTCAACACGAATGTTAACTCAGTCAGTGAGTCAGCCATTCAGCTATTCAGTCAGTCAGATTGTCGATACGGATAAAAGACTGGCGTGGTGAGAGCAGGCTAGCCAAAAATGGTAGACAGCAATTTACGTCAATGGGTAGGTTGCGAATACTGGTGGTGAGAAATTATCAACACGACTGATCCGACAACCAAACACGGAAGATATGGTGTATATATTATCTGACATTCAAGACATAGTCTGCTTGGTCTGCGTGGCGTATGCCCGTCCCACCTCTATTTCCTTTCGCATATTTGTTAAACAATAGGTTCTTTGTCGGCTTGTTGGTAGTTTCTTATTGCTATTCTTTTCTGTAGGCTAAACTTAATGTTTATAGTTTACTGTAATACATGATTGCCAGAATGTAGTACTTGAGGCCATTAGTTCTTTTAATCCTGAGGACTCCAACCAGGAAGCCTACACTTTACCTATGTGGTTCAAGCTGACTTTCGAAGATTTTATGGACTAATTCCAAGTTTTGCATAGCACATACCCTAACCATCTTAATGGGTGTTGTGGTGAGAGCAGGCTAGCCAAAAATGGTAGACAGCATTTTACGTCAGTGGACTGATTCAACAGCCAGTCATAGCAGACTTGGCGTATAGATTATCTGACATTCAAGAAACAGTCACAAAGAGATGCAAAGTCAGCTTTCTGTAAGAAACAACCAATTAGAAGACTGTTTGTCTGCTTGAATAAGCTATAATAATGTACATGAAATGTATATAAATGCGTGTTGATTTCCTTAATAAAGGATTTGTTCCCTGACTCTTGTCTTTTGTCGTTACAATTGGTGTCGCTGCCTCAGAAAAATGAAGATCCCATGGCCAACCGCATTTGAAGAAGGAGACATACGGAGCTTCTTACGTGACTTCGAGGCCGTCACTGAGCTGGTAGGTGTCAAGGAGCAGGCGGCGAAGGCGGTTGTCCTGAGGACGCTATTGAGAGGCCGAGCGAAGGTGGCATATGACAGCATAGACAGGTCAGATGGCACACCGTCTTGGAAGACATTGGTTGAACGATTGGTGTCGGAGTCTGATAGCGCAACAGACAGGCTGCTAGCAATGCAGCAGTTCCGTTCAACGAAGCTGGGACCTGATGGAGACCCGTTTGCGTTGGCGGTGAAATTGACGAATCTACTTCGACGTGCGCTTCCCACTTGGGATGAAGAATCAGAAGCGCAGTTACTGTCTTCCCAATTCCTTGCGAGTGTCCCAGACCACATTTCTCAGCGATTACAACTGGTTAACGCAACGCAGCCGATGGATATTAGTGAGCTGGCAAAGGTGACCAGACAGCTGCTGAGCACAACTGTAGCCGCTATAGGGCAACCAAAAGCAAACGAATACGAGCAGAAAATTGAAGCGTTGCAGCGGGAAGTGGCGGCGTTAAAGTTGGGTGATAGAAAAGACCGATGTTTTGAATGCGGTAAGCCGGGACACTGGAGGAGATACTGCCCAGAAAGGCGAAAAAGAAAAAGTTTCAGACGGTATAATACGTGTTCTTTATCTCGTATGAAACTAGATTTAGTGGGGGTTATTGAGAAAGGGGCTGTATATTCGAAGTTGCGAGTGAATGATCAAAAAGTAGTATGTTTAGTAGATACAGGAGTGGCCGTGTCGTTAATAGATAAGAACTTATGTAAGAGTGTTAATCCGTGTTCATTGACAGTACAAACGGTAGGCGGGTATGTGGTACGTATCGCGGGTAGATCGAACTGTACGGTCGTTGTTGGCGGCTGCGAGGTGACGTTTATTTCATTGTTGTACCCAAACTACAGCGAACGATACAAGGAGCGGATGTTCTGCGGGAGATTGGTGCGATAATCGACACACAAGCTAACGTTGTGATCACGAAATACAGGCATATCAACATGTAAGAGACCAGCGAGATAACAGTGGTTAAGCTGTCGACGGTACACAGGATGACAGAGTTAATTAATAAATACGATCATCTGTTCACTGGAGATGGCGACCCATAGGGTTATTCCGATAAGGTGAATCATGAAATTCCGTTAAGTGATCCGAAAGTAAGGTCATTTACGACGCGAAGAGTTCCATGTCATTTGGAAGGCGAAGTTGAGCGACAAGTGCAAGAGATGGTAAAAGATTATTGTCAGCCAAGTCTCATAAAATGTCACTGTCCAGCTCATATTACGCGGGGCCTCACGCTGTCTGTCAATGGACTTGAAGATTGAACGATCAATTCATGGTTGTTTGCTCAAACCCAAATCCTCCATATTCTTCGCGGAGGCATCAATACGACAGTCATCGTCTCATCGGTCGCTGTTCAGAAAGAAGAGTGAAACATCGTCAGAAGTAATCTTATGATTTATTATTGTAATATTTGTTCACAGACCTTAGTTCAGTTATTCTTTTTATATGTTGGTGTAACAATAAAGAATTCTCAAGCGGCCAATCGGTGTTTTGGTTTTCTCGTCCGTTATAACTAAGCGTTTCCGAGAAAACTTCGAAGAACAGCATGGGAACGAGCGTAGCGAGAGCTGGGCATTAACGGTTTATGAGACGTGATTGAGAGTTTCTGACGATAGAAACAGATCTGGCGGATTCAAACAGTTGGTGAAAGTTTGGATAGTCGCCGTTCATTTTTCCTGGTGCCGGTCAAGTCCTCTTTGAACAAGCAATATCTGCAACTTTTTTGGAATTTGCTCAAGTTCAACAATGCCTGGGTCAAAGAAGGGACAGAGTGTCTTGGATACAAACAGGAAAGTAAGTCATTGTGACTTGTCTGTTAATTGTAACGATGTGTCTGATGTTAAGCATGACATGGTTGATGTTACTGTTTCGCTGTTCAGGGATAATAGGAACATCAAACTCCCTAAGTTTGAACCACGGTGTTTTGATGGAAACCCGGCCGATTATTTAAGATTTGTAAAGGAGTTTGAGATCATGTTGAGTAGTTATCTATTAAGTGATGAATTGAAGTTAATGTATTTGATGAGGTATTGCACTGGAGATGCTGCAAGAGCTATACAGTGCTGTAAGTTTCTGAAGCCAAAAGAGGGCTACTACGAGGCTATGAGCATATTACGTCGAAGGTTTGGAAGACCTTCGATGATTGCAGGGAAATTATTCGACGCTGTTAAGGGTAATGGTGGTCAATTACAGGATGACTCCCAGGCACTCACTCAGTTTTTAGATAATTTGCTAATTTACAAGAATGGAATGATTTCGATGAATCGCACGAGTGACCTCAACTCGAGTTTTATGCTAGAAGTAATTGCGAGACGCCTACCTACTCGACTGCAAAGGAAGCGGGTGAAGATAAGCTCCCGTATGGAGGATGAGGGTATCGAGCCAAAGTTTGATGATATCCTGAAACTGGTAAATACTAGTGTCAATCAATCGATGAGCAAGTTTGCCAGTATATTGAATCTCACCCCTAGAATAGAGCAGTCTGAGAGCAAAATGCAATCATTGATGACGAGTAGGCCTCAGAGAGGTGGATATCGAGAAGGCTCCATGATGTATAGTAATGCATATAGACCTAGTGAGTGTAACAGGTTTCGTAGTACATCCTCAACAGATAAGTTGCAAGCTGCAAGAGAAACACGGTTGTGTTTTACACGTTTACAAGAGGTGCATACAGAAGTGAACCGTGAACCGGTGAGCAAGTTCAGTGATAAGCTAAATGTAAACTCCAGGTCTGACTCCGAATTGTGTGACGATAACGGTGCGGTCAGGAAGTCTGTAGTTACAACTGGTAAGCCATTGTTGAATAGAGTGTCACAGAATAGAGTTACTGCTTCAGAGTGCAGTTCTGACCCTACAAGTTTACAAGGTATTACTAGTCAGAGTGAAGATATAAAACCTTTAATGATTTGTGGGGAGAAACCAAAATTGTCTACTTCTGTTATTAAAGAGTTTGAAAATGATGAACTTGACGGTAAATTGAATATTTGTGATAATGATCATGATAGTGCAGATTTGTCTTTGGTTGATCATGATGAAATGAGGGGAATGCCTACTACTGCTAAGTTGAACAAAGGTTCTGTAGAACTTGAACGTGAAGTAGAAATAAATGCAGATGCAGTTGCAGAAGGCATGCGTACTTGTGAGACCGTCAGTGTGATTGATCAGCATGTAGCCCACCTATCATCAGATGATAGTGCTAAACCGGAGCTGATAGTAAAAGACAGCAGTGGTGGTGGTCTTGCAGGTAGACAACTTTCTGAAAGTCGAGCAACAACAGCTTTTGATCCACCGCTAGCTTCATCAACTGATATCAATCAGTCGTCGTTGGTGCTGTCATCCACAATGAAACAGATACCCATCAACTCAAGTATCTTGTGCAATGACTATGATAGTATCAGTTCGTTTGAAAGGACGAATATCAATGGTCAGTTTAGTGAGGATAAGCCAAGTGTAAACGAGAGAGTAATTGTTAAATTGACGTGCACGAATAAAGGCATTTCTAGTTTCAAGTTACTATTTGAATGCTATCATCTTTGGTGTAAATTACTCTGTGCCTACGCTTGGTTGACCAGATACTACGTGTGTTTGTTCGTCATCTATATTCTACGATACAATGACATGGGCGTGTTGCCGTTCAGATTTGAGGATATAGCTGATAGAAGATTACTTCTGACGATGTTTCACCCTTCTTTCTGAACAGCGACCGATGAGACGATGACTGTCGTATTGATGCCTCCGCGAAAATTGGGGAAGTTGATTTTGAGCAAACAACCATGAATTGATCGTTCAATCTTCAACTCCATTGACACTCCCCGGCAAAAAGGGATCCATCCGTGTTTTCCTCCACGACCAATTCACGTTGACTTGGATGCCATTGCGAGAACCCGGGTCACTCGGACAGAGCTGAAATGGAAAACAAACAGAAAAGCCAACACACCACAAGCATACCCACAGCACAATCTCACACATCGCTGACGACCTGCGCCTCCAGACAGAGACCTCCTCTTGACATCTTGCAACACAATCGCCACTTGCTAGAAAGTCTCTTGCAGAATGCAACGTGACCATAGCACCGCCTCACGATACTCTTCGCACATCCTCTTATCTACTCACTACCAATTACCACTGCAATCGCTTGTCACTCATTCTGCCTCAGTTCTAGTAGCGGTGACGTATGCGAGCCTCAGTCGTTTACACTCTTTCTCCCCGGCGTGGCGGACCGCAGCTAACAATTATCTCCGTGTGCATTTCATTCTCAGCAGTAGCGTAGCCTCCCCGGCGTATACGACCCATCTGCTGTCCTTAACATCAATCAACTCATTCATGGATGTAGAAGAGTGGACACAATTTCAGAAGTAATCACGACGAAAGTTTTAACAAAATTATGTAATAACAACGAGGTACGAAAACAATAAGTAAACACAATTGATCCAAAAACACCAATTGATATGACACACCACACATATATACAAACTGTACAAACAAACTCGCGGATCACATCTTGATGGAATTCCTTTGAAGAATCGCAGGACTTACACCAGTTCGCCTACAACCCTTCTCAGGTTGACGATTGTATGTCGAAGAATGTTCGGACACAAACAAGATTAACTTACAGTTACATTAATTTGAACCCACTCAATTACTTCATACAAACATATGTACATTCAATACATCAAATGTTGTGGATTCTGCCTTGACGCACTACCGTTGAACTGTAGGACTTAAAGCAGTACGCCTACAACCCTTCTCAGGTTGACGCCATAGGTTTGCAAATCGTCAAGTGGTTCACCTATGCCTCTCGTCTCCCAGCTCTTTCCAGCAGACGCAGTTTCGTAATATCTCGCACCAACATACCGCAACGTGTTATCGCCTCAACCGTACTCACCAACCCATCACCACTAGAGAGTTGCTTTCTGCCACTCCCAAAGGCCATCTACCTGTGGCACATTTATCTGCTTCTAAGACTATATCATTAACCTTTAAGTTTCTGCACAACGTTTTCCACTTGTCTCTAGTTTGCGATGTTAGAACGCACTCCTTACGCATCTTTTCCAAAATATATATTTCATGTGCCTAGCTTGTTTCCATCTTTGAATCGTAGGTATTCGTTCCGCGCTCGAGTTCTCTATGACAGGGTTGCCTCTCAATAACAATAATTTATTTCGGTTTAACACATCGATATCCTTGACGACGTTTTCCCTCACAGGTAATAGCGGCCAGTCATTTAAAATTCCTCCAGCTTCACATAAAAATGTCTCCAATGTTTCGTCATTCAAACTCTGGTTTTCAATTATGAAGCTTAAAATAAGCTTAATAATTCCTATAAGTCTTTCCCACAGCCCACCTCTATGGCTGTCATGTGGTGGGTTGAAGTGTCACTCGGTGTTTCATTTCAATAACTTTTCATGAACTCTCGTTTGAGGACCTTCGAAATATTCTTTAAGCTCGGCGTGACAGCCAACAAAATTAGTCCCTCTGTCACTGAACATCATCTTCGCTGCACCTCGGTGATTTATAAATCCACCTAATGCTAGAACAAATGAATCAGTAGTTAACGTATGAACCATCTCAATATGCACACCTCTCATTTTCAAGCAGGCGAATAAACAGCCATATCTCTTATATAGTGTTCTGCCTCTCTTTACCACAAAAGGTCCGAACAAATCCACTCCGACGTACTCGAATGGATAATTCCCTTCAGAAACTTGCCACTCTAAGAGTGGTGCCATCATCTGCTGTGCTGAGCGAGCATTCCGTAGTTTACATTCCATGCACTTATCAATTATTTTACGAACAGCAGTACCTCCCTTCACTATCCAGAACTTACATCGAATACTTGATATTACTTTCGAAGAGACCAAATGACCTTCTAGAATATGGTAGTCTCTCATAATGAGATCGGTGACTGGATGGTAGAAGGGTATTAAGGCCGGATGACGGGTCTCATATGACGATTCTAAAATTTGTAGACGTCCTTCAACTACAGCGATTCCTTCGGAAACTGTCGGAGATAATCTATCTAACCGCGCTTTGAAATCTGCGAAATCGGGACTACCTTCCTTGGCGACCTCATCCCACGCTTCCAACTGAGCTGCCCTCAAAATCGCTAACTCTGCATTTTTGTTATCTTCGACTCTCAAAGATCCCACATTCATATTATCGTATCCTGTAGGATAAATGACTCTTAAATACGCAAAATATTGTGCCAAGCACTCAAAAGCCTTCAGTGGTTTGCACCAGGAAGAATAATATTTTAAAAGTTGATGTAAACCCGAATGCCTTTCTTGAGTAGATGTTAAACTGACACTTGTCTTAAACTCCAAGACACACTCGCTTATCGGTGGTTCATCTTCTCTACTAGGCCACATACTATCAGCCCGTAGCAAGAACTCTGGACCTTTTCGCCAGTTATTCATATCAATAACTCCTCGCGATGCTAGATCAGCGGGATTTTTTCCAGACGGTACGTACCTCCACTGCTAAACGGTTGTCAATTCAAGAATTTCAGATACTGCACGCATATCTTGCTGAATCGTTGCGCAAATAATATATCACAGAGGAATTGTGTCTGAGCGAACAACCATCAATTGATCGTTCAATCTTCAAATACATTGACACCAACACCATTTACGTTAAGACGATTTCCTCCGGCAAATTGGTGCCATAATCGACACACAAGCTAACGTTGTGATCACGAAATACTTTTTCTATTACACCTTGATTCCACACTCTATATTTGGTACAAGTATGGAATTTTCAGCGTGGATATTGGTAGCCCAAATTTCTCAGGCCAACCATATACATCAGGTGTGCGTCGGCGAGGGCTCGAACCCCGGAATATGTGCATGGTTGGCAAGAGTGTTAACCACTGTGCCACCGACGCACAGAGCATATCATCATGTATGAGACCAGCGAGATAACAGTGGTTAAGCTGTCGACGGTACACAGGATGACAGAGTTAATTAATAAATACGATCATCTGTTCACTGGAGATGGCGACCCATAGGGTTATTCCGATAAGGTGAATCATGAAATTCCGTTAAGTGATCCGAAAGTAAGGTCATTTACGACGCGAAGAGTTCCATGTCATTTGGAAGGCGAAGTTGAGCGACAAGTGCGAGAGATGTTAAAAGATGATTGTCAATCACGTCTCATAAAACGTTGATGCCCAGCAATTGCTACGCTCGGGCCCACGCTGCTCCTTGAAGATTTCAGAAACGCTTAGTTATAACGGACGAAAAAACCAAAACACCGATCTGCCGCTTGAGATTTCTTTATTGTTACACCAACATATAAAAAGAATAACTGAACTAAGGTCTGTGAACAAATATTACAATAATAAATCATAAGATTACTTCTGACGATGTTTCACTCTTCTTT
The DNA here is from genome assembly GCA_944472135.2 of Trichobilharzia regenti. Taxonomy (NCBI): domain Eukaryota; kingdom Metazoa; phylum Platyhelminthes; class Trematoda; order Strigeidida; family Schistosomatidae; genus Trichobilharzia; species Trichobilharzia regenti. The sequence goes on along the minus strand of OX235270.1, from coordinate 85,453,451 downwards.
CTGAACAGCGACCGATGAGACGATGACTGTCGTATTGATGCCTCCGCGAAAATTGGGGAAGTTGATTTTGAGCAAACAACCATGAATTGATCGTTCAATCTTCAACTCCATTGACACTCCCCGGCAAAAAGGGATCCAACCCTTTTTTCCTCCACGACCAATGCACGTTGACTTGGATGCCATTGCGAGAACCTGGGTCACACGGACAGAGCTGAAATGGAAAACAAACAGAAAAGCCAACACACCACAAGCATACCCACAGCACAATCTCACACATCGCTGACGACCTGCGCCTCCAGACAGAGACCTCCTCTTGACATCTTGCAACACAATCGCCACTTGCTAGAATGACTCTTGCAGAATGCAACGTGACCATAGCACCGCCTCACGATACTCTACGCACATCCTCTTATCTACTCACTACCAATTACCACTGCAATCGCTTGTCACTCATTCTGCCTCAGTTCTAGTAGCGGTGACGTATGCGAGCCTCAGTCGTTTACACTCTTTCTCCCCGGCGTGTCGGACCGCAGCTAACAATTATCTCCGTGTGCATTTCATTCTCAGCAATAGCCTAGCCTCCCCGGCGTATACGACCCATCTGCTGTCCTTAACATCAATCAATTCATTCATGGATGTAGAAGAGTGGACACAACTTCAGAAGTAATCACGACGAAAATTTTAACAAAATTATGCAATAACAACAAGATACGAAAACAACAAGTAAACACAATGAATCCAAAAACACCAATTGATATGACACACCACACATATATACAAACTGTACAAACAAACTCGCAGATCATGTCTTGATGGAATTCCTTTGAAGAATCGCAGGACTTACACCAGTACGCCTACAACCCTTCTCAGGTTGACGATTGTAAGTCGTGGAATGTTCGGACACAAACAAGATTAACCAACAATTACATCAATTGGAACTCACACAATTATTTAACACAAACATATGTACAATCAACACATCAAATGTTGTGGATTCTGGCACGACAAACTACCCTTGAAGAACTGTAGGACTTACAGCAGTACGCCTACATTCCTTCTCAGGTTGATGATCCAAGTGGAAGTCGTCCGGACACAAACAGAATTACCAACAGCTAGATGACAGATGATATCAATTCAGTATATGCAATATGAACATATGTACAAAATCACACACCGAGCACATTGGACTGCTCATTGATGCGCTACCCTTTGAAGAATTGTAGGACTTACAGCAGTACGCCTACAACCCTTCTCAGGTTGACGCTCTAGGTTGGAAAATCGTCGCAGAGTTCATTTGCTAACTTCCTTCTATGAGCTATATCCTCAAATCTGAACGGCAACACGCCCATGTCATTGTATCGTAGAATATAGATGACGAACAAACACACGAAGTATCTGGTCAACCAAGCGTAGAAACAGAGTAATTTACACCAAAGATAATAACATTCAAATAGTAACTTGAAACTAGAAATGCCTTTATTCGTGCAAGTCAATTTAACAATTACTCTCTCGTTTACACTTGGCTTATCCTCACTAAACTGACCATTGATATTCGTCCTTTCAAACGAACTGATACTATCATAGTCATTGCACAAGATACTTGAGTTGATGGGTATCTGTTTCATTGTGGATGACAGCACCAACGACGACTGATTGATATCAGTTGATGAAGTTAGCGGTGGATCAAAAGCTGTTGTTGCTCGACTTTCAGAAAGTTGTCTACCTGCAAGACCACCACCACTGCTGTCTTTTACTATCAGCTCAGGTTTAGCACTATCATCTGATGATAGGTGGGCTACATGCTGATCAATCACACTGACGGTCTCACAAGTACGCATGCCTTCTGCAACTGCATCTGCATTTATTTCTACTTCACGTTCAAGTTGTACAGAACCTTTGTTCAACTTAGCAGTAGTAGGCATTCCCCTCATTTCATCATGATCAACCAAAGACAAATCTGCACTATCATGATCATTATCACAAATATTCAATTTACCGTCAAGTTCATCATTTTCAAACTCTTTAATAACAGAAGTAGACAATTTTGGTTCCTCCTCACAAATCATTAAAGGTTTTATATCTTCACTCTGACTAGTAATACCTTGTAAACTTGTAGGGTCAGAACTGCACTCTGAAGCAGTAACTCTATTCTGTGACACTCTATTCAACAATGGCTTACCAGTTGCAACTACAGACTTCCTGACCGCACCGTTATCGTCACACAATTCGGAGTCAGACCTGGAGTTTACATTTAGCTTATCACTGAACTTGCTCACTGGTTCACAGTTCACTTCTGTATGCACCTCTTGCAAACGTGTAAAACACAACCGTGTTTGTCTTGCATCTTGCAACTTATCTGTTGAGGATGTACTACGAAACCTGTTACACTCACTAGGTCTATATGCATTACTAGACATCATGGAGCCTTCTCGATATCCACCTCTCTGAGGCCTACTCGTCATCAATGATTGCATTTTGCTCTCAGACTGCTCTATTCTAGGGGTGAGATTCAATAGACTGGCAAACTTGCTCATAGATTGATTGACACTAGTATTTACCAGTTTCAGGATATCATCAAACTTTGGCTCGATACCCTCATCCTCCATACGGGAGCTTATCTTCACCCACTTCCTTTGCAGTCGAGTAGGTAGGCGTCTTGCTATTACTTCTAGTATAAAACTCGAGTTGAGGTCACTCATGCGATTCATCGAAATCATTCCATTCTTGTAAATTAGCAAATTATCTAAAAACTCAGTGAGTGCCTGGGAGTCATCCTGTAATTGACCACCATTACCCTTAACAGCCTCGAATAATTTCCCTGCAATCATCGAAGGTCTTCCAAACCTTTGACGTAATATGCTCATAGCCTCGTAGTAGCCCTCTTTTGGCTTCATAAACTTACAGCACTGTATAGCTCTTGCAGCATCTCCAGTGCAATACCTCATCAAATACATTAACTTCAATTCATCACTTAATAGATAACTACTCAACATGATCTCAAACTCCTTTACAAATTGTAAATAATCGGCCGGGTTTCCATCAAAACACCGTGGTTCAAATTTAGGGAGTTTGATGTTCCTATTATCCCTGAACGGCGAAACAGTAACATCAACCATGTCATGCTTAACATCAGACACATCGTTACAATTAACAGACAAGTCACAATGACTTACTTTCCTGTTTGCATCCAAGACACTCTGTCCCTTCTTTGACCCAGGCATTGTTGAACTTGACCCAATTCCAAAAAAGTTCCAGATATTGCTTGTTCAAAGAGGACTTGACCGGCACCAGGAAAAATGAACGGCGACTATCCAAACTTTCACCAACTGCTTGAATCCGCCAAATCTGTTTCTACCATCATAAACTGTCAGCCACGTCTCATAAACCGTTAATGCCCAGCTCTTGCTACGCTCGCGCCCACGCTGTTCCTTGAAGACTTCAGAAACGCTTAGTTATAACGGACGAAAAAACCAAAACACCGATTGGCCGCTTGAGAATTCTTTATTGTTACACCAACATATAAAAAGAATAACTGAACTAAGGTCTGTGAACAAATATTACAATAATAAATCATAAGATTACTTCTGACGATGTTTCACCCTTCTTTCTGAACAGCGACCGATGAGACGATGACTGTCGTATTGATGCCTCCGCGAAGAATATGGAGGATTTGGGTTTGAGCAAACAACCATGAATTGATCGTTCAATCTTCAACCCCATTGACAATGATTTTATTGATGTTGCTGTTAGCCCGTACAACTCTTGAACTGTTAGGATAAAAAGCGAATAGGAAGTATAGATTTTGTGTTGATTTTCGACAGTTTAAACAGTATGATCGAGTTAAGACCGTGTGCCATGCCAACAGTAATAGAAACTTTAGAGCGCCTACAAGGCGCGAATTTGTTTTCGGTTCTCGATCTTTTCTCAGGATACTGGCAGATACCGATAAAACAAGGTGATAGAGATAAGACGGCATTCATCGTGGGTCAGACACAATATCGATTTAAACGCTTGCCGTTTAGACTAGCAGGTGCACCGTTTACGTTCAGACGACTGATGACGCTATTACTTAAGAACCTGAAAATCGTGGAGGTGTATGGTGATGATATCGTCGTATACAGTCAAAACGAAAACGATCATGTGAACCATGTAGAAGCCGTGCTGCGAGGCATCGAAGAGGTTGGACTGCGCGTCAACAAAACCAAGTCTCAGTTAGCCGAAAAGAATGTTACTCTGTTGGGATATAAAGTGGGAAATGGTGAGATTAAACCACTACCGGAGAAAATTTTGACGATTAAAACGATCCCACCCCCGAATTCAAAGAGAAAATTGAGACAATTCTTGGGTAGAGCAGCGTTTTATAGTCGCTTTGTGAAGAACTTCAATGAGATAGCAGCCCCTCTGTATAGGCTACTAGGTGAGCCGAAGTTTGTTTGGTCGGAGGAGTCGCAGAGGACATTCGACAGAATTAAGCAGCTGCTCGACCACCAACAAATGACGCTAAAACTACCTGTACCTGGAAGACAGTTCACAGTGTGCACAGATGCCAGTGACTACGCCATAGGTGCGGTCCTAAGACAGGGTAAGGGAATCGTTGAGTATGCCAGTCGGGTTTTGACGCACAGCGAAAGTATTCAACAATAGAGAAAGAATGTTTAGCAATGGTATGGGCAGTCGACAAATGGAGACCTTATTTACTCGGCCGGCGGTTCCACATCGAAACTGGTCATAAGCCACTACAGTTTTTGAAGACAGCGAGCGACCCACGGGGGGAATTGTCACGGTGGATGTTGCGTCTTCAGGAGTACGATTTTACGATCTCACACGTTCCTGGAGTTGAAAATGTCTTGGCAGATTTGTTATCGAGACCTGAAGATGAGTCTGAGTTGCCTGAGGTCGCCTACGGAGTGCATGCAGTAGAACAAGACCCACTAAGGCATGCACGCAGGCAAAGGTTGGACGATACGCTGAATACAGTAATACAGGTGATCTCCAACGGAATAGAAGTGGATCAAGCTACAGCGAGTAAGGAGTTAACCACACTGCTCAGACAGAGAGATCGACTAAGAGTGAATGCCTACGGGACTATGACCTGGCAAGAGAACGATGAAAGCTGGCTGGCTGTCATACCTCAATCGTTGCTCCACGACATGATAGAAGAATGCCACCAGTTAGCACATACAGGCATGGCCAGAACAACCGACCTCCTAAGACAAAGCATGTACTGGCCAGGTATGAGAGAAGACGTAGCAAGATACGTACTTGGATGTCCACGGTGCCAGCTAATGAAAGGCGACCGGCGCATACGACCACCACTTCAGTCGATTCCAGTTACGGCGATAGGTGACTTGTGGTCCGTATATGTCATGGGTCCATTTCCCCAGACATCCAATGGTAATCAGTACCTCTTGGTGATTACGGAACACGTGACACGATGGGTAGACGCCGTAGCAATCCCAGACCAACGTGCAAGGACCGTGACAGATGCAGTAGTTAGACACATCGTTGCAGACCATGGCGTACCAAAGACAATACTGACAGACCAAGGTCTCTGTTTCGAGAGTGAAGAATTTACTTTCCGTTTGCAACAGCTAGGCATCAAGAGGATCAGAACGACCCCATATCATCCACAAACGAATGGCCTAACGGAGAGAAACAACCGTACACTGGAGGAGTGGCTAGCCTCGAAGGGCGGTAACTGGGAAACGGAGCTTCCATTGATTCTACTAACACATCGTGCTACCACTCAGGAAATAACGAAGAAGTCACCCTTTCAACTGATGTACGGTAGAAAACCACGATTACCAACACACAACGAGACCTGGCCCCTTCACCAAAAGTGGAGTACGACGAAATTAAAAGCGGAGTGGAAAGAAGCAGTCAAGAATGTAATGCAGAAGCAGCGGAGTGATGTTGCGAAGTCTCAGCTGAAAGAAGGACTCAGTGCATTACCTTTGCAGTCGGGGACCAAGTGAAGTGTAGAGACAGAATATATACAGTTGGATGCGGGTCAGGTTCACGGAAACTCCTTCCAAAGTGGGAAGGACCATACACAATCATAAAAAGACGGGGTCAAGTATATACCATCCGAAGAGGTGACAATCAGAAACGAGTTGACGCCAGTCAGCTCCAACGATGGGTACAGTGGGACAAGCCGGTCAGTAACAATCCCCAACTAGAGGATGTATCACCCAGAATGTCGGAACGCCTGCGCACTAAGCTATTCGACGGGGGGACGAGTGTGGTGAGAGCAGGCTAGCCAAAAATGGTAGACAGCATTTTACGTCAGTGGACTGATTCAACAGCCAGTCATAGCAGACTTGGCGTATAGATTATCTGACATTCAAGAAACAGTCACAAAGAGATGCAAAGTCAGCTTTCTGTAAGAAACAACCAATTAGAAGACTGTTTGTCTGCTTGAATAAGCTATAATAATGTACATGAAATGTATATAAATGCGTGTTGATTTCCTTAATAAAGGATTTGTTCCCTGACTCTTGTCTTTTGTCGTTAAACTGGCAGTGCGCGACATGGAAATCAATTCGAACAGGCTTTTGTAAACTTTTATCAACACCTTCCCTCTCCGGCTGCACTCTGAAGATGAGATTGCGTGCCAGGAGAAATTAGTAACAAGAGACTGTGGGAATGAATCAGTGGCAAACATATTGGTCAACAAGTATGCCGAATATAATGAAGCCAGCGGAGTAATATTTTAGATGTCCTCGAATTATATCGCTCACCAGGCTTTCCTGCGGATGCTGAGTGGCAGGAGATGAGTGGGCTGTGGTACGATAATGATATGAAAGATATAGCGTAAGGAGGAGCTGAGAAACTGAGTTCTGTTCAGGCCCTGTCTTCTATTTGGGTACAAAGGAGAAACATGGTATTATCAATAACACTGATTAGAATTTCAGCGATATATAATTATATATATTGGCTGCATAATCAAATGCGAAATCCGAATACTTCAGTGAAAACTTTGTTCCACTGACATTAAAACACGGATATTCACCCTGGACAAGTAACATCGAAATCTCGCTTGAGAAAAAATATTTTTAAATTAATAATAAATTTTAGGGTTAACTGTAGAAGGTATATGAAATGGGATGGATCGGACGAACTCTGAGCAGACGGTTGTATTTCATCGCACACCAGTAAATCGCTGTATCGGCACCTGAGCTAGAGATGATCAGTTGGGGAAGGCCCAATCGTATCATTTAGGAAGTCTTGGAAGGAGGCAGTGGCCTATGTGCGATCGCAGGTCCAGCCTAAAATAACTACAGAGAATACAAAGAATCGGTTTTGAGCTGCTGGAGGGCTGTGTTCTTCTCGTGACCCACAGGAATAATAATAATATTAATAGTTGCTGGCACAGAAACCCCTCAGTTTTTCGTGAACCATGAGCGAAGGCAAAATTTGTTTCTCTGTCTAATTGGGGGATTTCCGGCCCTCGAATTGTCATTGGGACTCACCATTACAAATGGTGCCTATGGAAAATAGGACCGAATGGTGCTCTAGATGTGATTACAATGCACTGAATAAGCCAACTCTCAGAGAATATCAATGTCCAGCTCTTACTACGTGGGACCTCACGATATCCCTCGAAGACTTTCAGAAACTATGCGCAATAAATAACACGAAAAATCAGAACGCAAATTGGTGACTCAAGAACCCTTTATTCTTGCACAAATAAAGAGCCAACAATTAGGTTATTATACACAAGGTCTAAGAATAAATGTTATATCAATAAATCACGATAATACTTCTGATAGTTTTTAATATTCCACCGAACAGCGAACGATGAGACGATGACTCCCGCGAAGAATATGGAGGATTTGGGTTTGAGCAAACAACCATGAATTGATCGTTCAGTCTTCAAGTACATTGAAAAATTCCTCCCAGACAGGCATCCAGTACACGCCATCCAATACTAACCCGGTAGTCTTTGACAGCCGCAGTATTCACTAAAATAAACTTAGGTCCCGCTTACCTCAATATTTCCGTGGCCGTAGTAGAAAGGCCATTACGCTTCCTTTCAATGTAATGGTTTATGTAGACACCGTTTGATCTCCCTGTGCCGCAAGAACTTTCCGAAAACTCTCGGTTGACGTGCTGTGTGAACTACCGTTCTTAAAACCGCACATAGGGGACCCACTTATCACCACCTCCGACACCAATACATATGGATATCCCACTCAGGTAGTATTATGCAGATGGGAAGACGCGGCATGACGACCAACCAAAGTTGTCTTTAGGGGCGGAAACAACAGTGTTATCAGGACGCTCTATAAATAATATCGGGACCACACCAATACGCAGGAGGGTTTATGCCATCAAGCAGTATCTCCAATCCATTTTCCCGCAACAGATCCGAAGTTTTCTGCGGTTGATAAAATTCTATCCACGCTTTATTCCTAGGTGCTCACAACACATGTTGACCCTGATTGATGACTATGAGCAATAGTTTGTGCTCGAAACGTCATCAGTTAATATTACTGTAAAACACTGATTTATCAAAATAATCTCTTATCCATAATGAAGTTATACTCCACCAGAGTGCCCAAGTTTTAAACTTATATCAATAAAAACTCCCGGTTATGAAAACAGGCTGTCAATGAAGTTAGAGATTGAACGATCAATTCATGGTTGTTTGCTCAAACCCAAATCCTCCATAATTTTCGCGGGGGTCATCAATCCATCAGTCATCGTCTCATTGTTCGCTGTTCTTTGAAAGAGAGAAACCTCAGAAGTATTATCGTGATTTATTGATATAACATTTATTCTTAGACCTTGTGTATAATAACCTAATTGTTGGCTCTTTATTTGTGCAAGAATAAAGGGTTCTTGAGTCACCAATTTGCGTTCTGATTTTTCGTGTTATTCATTGCGCATAGTTTCTGAAAGTCTTCGAGGGACATCGTGAGGTCCAGTGTAGTAAGACCTGGATATCGACACATGTGTCTGACGCAATTGCACTTCTGACGGAGTCTTTGGAGTTTGCCACATCTGTCAGATACCTTCTCTTGAATTGATGTTAGACGCATTCGACTTGTCTGTCAGAGGCTCTTAATCAGATAATGAAATGTGACTATTAACCTCAATATTTATTTTTAAGCGTCTCAATGCTTCAGAAATGAGTTTTTCCACTTTTGGAAGAGAGGTGCGTGTGATCTACCTGGCAGTTTAACACTTTTACTACATGGTAAGCTCCATACCATTCACGATCTATACCGATCACAAATCTCCCACTTCCACACTCAACAAGAAAACGAGGAAATACAAACCACACAAAATTCACCACCTTGATTTCGCATCAGTTTACCAAGGAAATAAAACGTGTAGAGGAGACGGAGAACTCTGTGGCTGATGAACTATTCAGAATGCATTTGAACACTTCTTCAGCAACCGCACTCATTTGACGAAATAGTGAGTTATTTTAGGGAGGAATTTCACAAGGACATCACTCTCAATGAAGTTAAAAATATGAAAGCCTCCATTAATAAAGGTAAGGTGAACCTCATTATTAATAACTTAAGGAATGGTGAGTCGTAATGACATCTTTCAATCACTGAAATCCCATGGGAAGTTTATGGAATATTTTTCAGACCTACAGATCCGGGAGTTATTAATGAGAATTTGTTTTCCAACTTATGAGCAATTTGAGTTGTACAAACAGTTCCCGGAGGTCGTGGCTATTGACCATATATATAATACAAATAAAAAGAAGTATGTTAACTCATCCATCAATCAACATGCAGGTATCCATTTCTTTTCTCTTTCTTTTTGCATGACCTTCCGAACTCACCCATAGTTAACTTCATTAAGTATGCCGATGATCTGACCGTTTCTGTCCCTGTAGTTTCCACATCGGATTGTTCCCATATGAATGGCTTCTTAGCTGAAGTAAAGGATTGGTCTGGCTCAAATGGTCTTAAACTAAATCCAACTAAATGTAACACTGTTGATTTCAGCTTGAGAAGTGAAAAAGACATGCATGGATTGATTCAATCTCATGATTGTTGTAATATTGATGGTACCATGATAGAGAGTAAGTCAAGTGTTTCTTATCTTGGAATTAGTTTCTCTTCAAACCTTTGCTGGTCGTCTCATATTCTTATAATTTCTAAGAAAGTTTTCCGTCTGACTTATTACATAAAGAAGTTGAGACACTCAGGTATAACTCAATCTCTTATCATACAATTTATTAATTCATGTGTTTTGCCCATCATTCTGTATTGTTCTCCATTATTCTTCCCTGGGCTACTCAAGAAAGACCATATAATACTACGAAGAACATTGAGGGCTGTAAGTAGGGTCAGTGCTATCCCTTTGACTCAACTAAATGACACTGTTGTCAATAGGCATATGAATTCTTGTAAACACTTAGCTAAAGTTATCTTATCTGATAGTGAACATCCTCTTTATTCACAATTGTCTCCTTGTATCTCTTCGGGTAAGACCAGAAGAAATTTTATAAACATTTATGCTCGTACTACAAAATATAAAAATTCGACCGGTCCATATTTGGCACGGATATTGTGTGAAGAGACAAATATCAGAAAAGAACTTTTGCAACTTTTGAATCAATAACTAAACTATAAAGTGTAATGAAGCATATTATTATGCATGTGTTATTCGTTATATTATTTATTTATTATTCACTATGACCTAGAATGGTGTGATTTTGTAGGTTTTTTTATTATTATTTTTTTGTTTTGTTTTTTCCTATTAACTATCAATATTTTAACATTTTATACATTTATATAATTATAAACAGAGCTAAACCATTGCAATATGTAAAAGAAACGCTGAAAATTCCATGCTGTAAATTTTTATTGTTGTGGAATAAAGTGATTATTATTATTATTATCCTTTGTTCCAATTAGCTGTTACGGATAATTTGGTCGTGGACGACCAGATATATTGAAGTCAAAAAGAATCCAAACGTGATGTAATTTAAATTTTAGAAGCATTTTGTCAGATAATATTAGATGTTTCTAAAACAGAAAGTAAACTTTATGTAAACATTATGAAAATTTCAGTTGTAGACGAGGAATCCGATTATGAAGAGCTACTTATGTCTTTTAGTTCAATGTAAACGGAGGTCAGAGTTGTGCCTTAAATATTATCATATTTCGGATTTAATTTCTATTTCAGAGTTATAAGCAGACCGGATATTAGTGTTGGTCAGCATAAACAACGGCGCTGGAGGAGTTGATGACACTTGTGTACAGCGGCTTTCAATAATCGTGTGCTGAATATGTGTAATGATACGAATAAACGAGTCGAAAGTTCACACAAGCAAATGAAGCGTTGCCTGCAAAGATCAGGCAGTCTGCAGAAAAGCATGTTGAAGGTTTATAAATTGTGTAAGCAAAGTTCTTTGAGAATACACCGGGTGGCGTTGATAGCTCAGTCACTATGATTTACGCATCCCTTTTCACAACTTCTACTACTGAAATTAGGACGAATAACGCCATACGCCTTGCGGAAAGTGATTCTTGAATATAAAAGACGATAGTGGGCTTCCGTAGGGGTTGAAGCTTCGGACTGTGTCTTCGAAAACAATGGGGGGATAATACAGGTGGATCTGCGTGAATGCACATGCACATGTAGAACATTCCAAACTTGTGGGTACCATTGTCGACATTTGCTATTTGTGCATTTCAGGGAGGCGCGTTTTACAGGTATATTTACTTTTTTTCAAATACCTTAACTATTTGAAGTATTATATTTTTATATTGTATTTAATTATATTTAAGAATTACTGTGTTGTTAGCCACATTATTCGCTGTTTTATGACGTTCAATTTGTAATCTATATTGACAGAGCCCCAAGCAACTGAGAATCTTTTGTACTGAACTTAGTAATTCTCAGAAACTTTCGCATGTATACATGACATTCACTAGAAACATGATATTAGGAGTGGTATTATCAATTTTGTAATATTATGTTCATAATTATCTTTGCGTTTCCTATTCTGCCATTTGTAGTTAATCACATTCTTCAGAAGTGTCAATGATGGACATGGTCACGCAACCCATACGCATCTCAAAGCACGTCAGCAGCTGTCCCAGAAAAACCCTGCGATGAATACTTCACCAATAGCAGGCTTTTGAATATCTGATTGACAGAAATTCGTGACAAATTTGAAGACAGGGTTGCTGCAGACTACGCAAGAGAGGTGGTTGCAGGAATGCAAATTTTTTAAAATATGTAAATAAACTAAATTTGCATGCGAATATAATAAACTTTTCCCATAAACATTACTGTGTTCGCAGCGGGAGTACGGCATGCTAGACCGGTACTCCCTAGGAGATGAACTTGTTGCTATAGGTAAGTGTAATTGTGTACAGACACCTTGGATCTGTATAATTAGTCAAGCCAAAACATCTGCCTAAAGTTAAGCGACTATGTCTCCCGACTACGTGTGAATCTGTAGCAAAGAATGACAAGAAACCTAAGCTATGTATCTGATATATAAAATTAGAACTGAGGCACTGTGGTGGAGTTCGATTTTGTATAAGATTAAGTTTACTCAAAAGTAGTGCATTACTGTTATTTCAATTAAACCGTCATGTCAATCCATATTATTAGGGATGTTAAGGTATATTGCAAAATAAAGTCTGCACGAGACGATTGATTGTGTTGACAGAACGGTAGTAATCTTAGAAATATTTCACTTGAATTCAATTATGCCATCAATTACTTTATGAGGTCTCACGGATAAATCAAGCCTCTATCTCGTAATGATGACAAATGTATTTTCATTCAGATAGGATAAGGACAGTATGGTATGCAGGATGTTAAATATATGTGATCAAAAATAATAACAAGCAAATGTCTTCGCACAATTGTTTGTCGTAGCTATCGCGGAGATGTTGAGCTGCTGTGACCAGGATAACTCACTTTACCCGACATCTGAAATAAGTGAATGTCTATTTTTATTTCCTTACAGATAGAGAAAAATTGCATAACAGTTAAACGCTTTATATTTGCCTACCTTTGCTGGCAAAGGTGTAATCTCCTTTTTCATGCTAAGGCCATGAAAGCATTCATCTGCAGTTTTCATTATGACATACATTGTTCATCTTGTAAAGCATAGCAGTTAACAAAAAATATTAATTTTAAAGGTCATCTAAAAGGGTGTTTACAAGGAACTATCAGGTATGTCATAAGTGACAATCGTTAAGTATCATAAATTAATACTTTTTCATAAGTTTTTGGGTAAGTACTACGCTCTCACAGAATTGAGAGCTATTTCATCAAGAGAAAAGCGTCCTGGAAAACTGCAAAGTGGCATAAAATGCAATTATGCACAAAACATCATTTAAAATACACCTACAAGGTATATACGCCGAGGGGCTATAGAGCCCTTGGAATGATAGCATACATTTGCAATGTTTAATGCTTATCATATTGGTCTAAGCATGAAGCTGTGATGTTTTCGATGAAAATATAGCTCTGTTCAAACGTTGGTGTTGTTGTGTTTTTAAACAAAGCAATCAGACTTATAGCAAGCAACAAATATGAACAAAGAGTAAGTTTTGTCTTTAATAAAAACCTAGGTAGTTATGATGAAAGTGGAGTTTAATAGTGCGTAAATGAAAAGATCATCGTGAGGTAGATAAGTAACATTACAGTGGAAACTGAATTCAAAGATCTGGAAGATTAGGATTCTTAAGACAAGCTGACCTGTAGGATATCTCATGAATTTTTGTAGGGCTCATGGGGTAGTATTGATGTGTTCGGCATCATTCTGAACTTTGGAAAGATGATTTACAAATCTAAGGGGTAATAATCATCGAAACTAAAGCAACATTTTCTAGCTGTTCAGAGCATTTCCCTTGACGCAGTTTCTTATCAACAAGTTGCAGTTTTCCTAGTGATTTTTCAGGACACTTGACTTGCCCTTTACTTTCATCAACTGCCCCTTCACGCACAATAGCATGGAGTAACTATGTATACTCAAGAATTGTAAACTGAACACGCGAAATTCTCACAGATAACTTGTTTAATAAACAAATTATTAAAAAATTAGTCATAAGTGCACCTTTCATGTATTTCATAGCCACAGCTCAAGATATCTTAATGATCTGAAAATGAAAAAATATTAGGACTAATACAAGTTACATAACAGCTGTAGTATATGTAGCACGGATCTGCTAGCTACTTTACGACAGAGAGCTGATACTAATTTTAGAAGGACTATCTATACTATTCTTCTTGCTCCAATGCACACTGATATCATCATAATCTGATGCTATTTTATGCACTGAGCAATTACGGTCTACTGGAATTCCATATGACGATGTGAATTGAACTAGTATCACATCTTCAGCTGAGCAATTTAAACCATGAACTTCATCTTAATGGACGTACTCACCAGGAAATTCAGCAGCTTGTCTCGTTAATCGCATGATTTCTTCGAAGTGTCATGGAAAATTTCACTCACCGCGGATGAAAATAAAAATGTTTAACATCCTCAAAACATACATCCAAATTATGTTTATGAACTTATACTCTTTCAATTACCTGATTATCATAGAATAACTGCTATGACAACAACTATTAAATGTAATCAATTTACAACCTGAAAATCCAAACTCGCAAATATCAAAGCTTTAAGGCTTTAGAAGGCAAATAATAGTCATATCTATGCAAACTTTCTTTAAAAGGATGCCTATTTTAGTAATAATTTCTCTGGAATACCAAGGCAATTTTACACATAGCAGGAAAATATTACTTTTTTCGGTTACAGAAGCCTAAAACTAATCAAATTTACTCCATTTTCACAAAAATAAACCCTTATAACGCCCATATAGGCATGAACGTGATAACCCATACAGTGCGCGAAAATACATCGCAATAGCCTTTATTCTCACGCCTGTTAACTACCTGTATATATATGTAAGAACCGCTTTGGTGTTCGTTCAATCCATTAAAATACAACATGTATAGGATAAATTTACATTAGAAACTCATGAGGGAATTTTATGCCGTTAGCTCTTTAGTTATTCGTTTGTTCAAATGAGACCACGGATAAGCTTACTACAATGAGTGATATAAGAACTGTAATTGGTGACTTGCATCACAGATGGTATTTCTTTTGGATACATTCGAAGAGAATTTATGGGATGCTGTGGAAGCTGCACCCGCGAAGGTGATATAATTGAAAATACGCCAATACTTTTCAAGCGTTCTACGTCTGCAGACGCGGATAAGACCACTGAAGTATGCAAAGAGTCCGCTTCAAGATATCTCAAAAGAAAAGCCTAAAATTCTATTTTCGCCATTTCCCGAATTATGGATTTTGATTATCCGCTATCACCTCTTCGATCTTTTGCTTTTCATGGTCCGTTTCCTCTCATTGTACAGTCATTTAAATTGTGATGTTTTTTTGGATTACAGCTTGATTAGACACCGTATTTTTGGTTCAGGTATGGAATTTGCGGCATGTGATATCGGTAGCCCAAATTTTCCAGGCCAACCATAGATATCAATTGTGCGTCGCCAGAGGATCGAACTCCGGACTATGTACATGATCGGCGAGAGTTCTAACCGCTGTGCCACCGACGTACTACCTGAAAATTGACTGTTGGAATGAGTGTCTCAGACTTCATAGGAGTCCATATCTGACAGAATGACAATAATTCTCACGGTGAACGAAGCACCACACCCTGCGTTTTGAAGTCGTATCATTTTAGATTGCATTGAGTTCTATTACAGACCTGTAACCATTTCTAAGCAACAGATGGGAGGCGGTAGGTCGCCAGTAAATTGACGGAAGCACTTAAGGTTATATCTGACTCCATATAATAATTCTTTGTCCATGTTTTTGTCCATCAAAGTTGTGGGTTACATCAACCCCGGGAAAATTAACTTGGCTTCCGAAACCCATTGAGTAGCACTGGTGTAAGACAATATCTACTCTACTAGTAGTCATTTTACCTGGTGTATTTTTTATTGTAGTCCACCCTTCTAACAGCTTGGGCGATATCCGTGAAGTTTCTCCCTGTGTAGCTGTAGCCCTCGGTCTATTATAAATCAAACTTATTGGTTATCAGATAATTTATAGGAAATGTTTAATGAAACAAGATATATTCTGGTGAATTAAGTTTTATAAATTTCCTTGTACTTTACACTCGCTTTTGAGTTTTCCTCCTATTAGAACTCGTAATGATCACCATATATACGAATATAAGTAGAAACACCTCTGCTGACGTAAATAAGTGACAGGCTTTCGGAGGTATTTATTTTCCTCTGTATGTATGTATGCATGCTGCAACTGTGACTTTTCCCCAAACATTTTGTAGGGTTAAGAGTCCAGTAAACTTAATTTTCCGAACAGATCTAGATAAAGTTATATATGGACTCGTTCACTCATAATACAGAATGATGAGAAAGTGTTGAAAGCTGGAGACGTTTTAGCGATCATAGTGATCTTGTCTAATTATACTGTAAGTAATGATGTCAAATAGACTACATCTTGAAGTTTAAGCTTACTTCATTATTCTGTGAGGTAGTTAATCTAAAACAACTAAGTCTTTAAAGTTGGTAGCGTTTATCATGGTAAGGTAAGTAACCTGTAGTATCACATAGGTTGGTAGTCTAGTTTACATTTTACATTGCTCATTAAAGCGTATATATATGTATATATACCAGGAACGTATTATGTCCAGAAGAAAGTCTACTGGTCAGATATTCACCTTTCAACAAGCTCCTAGATATAGACACCAGCATCCTATAATTCCCGCATCTCTTCACCTTAAGATCGCATTTAACCACTGCGGTCGAGAGTAGTTGTGGCAAAGCTTAAATGTAGTAGGAATGTCTAGAAAATATTAATGGGAGCAATGTCCTCAAACTCCTACTGCTATTTAAGAGGCTATGAGTGATTTACATTTGGTGTTGACAACCAGTGGCGCACAGTCATGGTCTGCACATAGTTCTTTTATGGACACTACTAGATTTGACTCTCCATTATGGATAAGATTTTATTTTGATAAATCATAGTGTTATACAGTAGATTTGACTCTGGCAACTCAAGAATCAACTCGCTACTGACAAAGAACTCTCATTAAATTATACACACAATATAGGGCTTTAAGTGTGAACGATAAAGAATCTGTTTCCTGCCCAGTTGAAGTAAGATTCTGAGTGTGTTTCGCACTCATTTTCCACGCCTAACAGGTGTGAGAGGTGGTCTTAACTAACTCTTACCGGTGAATTGTATCAAGTTTGGTCTACTAGCGGGTAACGAAGTTTTATCGTAAAGGAAGCAATGGTTTTTCTCGGTAGTCGCCAAATTTTGTCATCCTTGATATTGGTGTCGCCCGTTTATCAGTACTTTATAACTGTGTTATATCAAATAAAGTTAGGTGACGTATTACTTTATGGGCATCTTGTTTGTATTCTACAGTTTCAAGTCCATTCAGCTTTTTTGTGTTTATGAACGAATCTATCACAACAGACCTACGCTGTAGTAAATGTCTTCAGCTCTCAGCTGCTTCGCTTTCGTTGATTATTTATTTCTTCAAAGTCAGCAACAGCTTTATTGTTATCACTATCACCACTACTATTTATTCTTCGCATTCTGAGTGTTATGTAAGGTTTCACTAGCACATCTCCATTTCACTGCGTTTTGACCGTCACATTCATTTGGCACCACGACTGCCCATAAGCCTCATTCCCTTATCACATGATCTTAGTGCTACTCTCGGACACTCAAATTGTCGCTTTTCACTCAGGTTCCACCCAAGGGCTTGGCGTGTCATTCACCAGTGTTCACACAGTATGCGCAGTCTATCTTTATTTCCTTCAACATAATTGGGGGGTAATAGGTTGTCGATTAATTCAACGCTTGTTACTGGTTGCTTATCATTCCCCTTCAGCCACCTGTTCTTCACTGTAGACCCTGCAAAGGTATCTATTAATGAGTCTGTGGGTTTTGGTGGCGCGAGCGTCAAACATCTGATTTGAATTAAAACACTGACTTGACGTTCATGTATACGATTGGGATATTGTCTTATGTTCTGAGTGCAGTATATTTCCCCACTGAATTCAGAGCAATAAGCACGTCTTGCTTTTCCAATCCGGTGCTGGTAGGCTTTGAAGTCCTCATTAATGTCACCTGCAGCTGAGATGGTGCTACTTATGTAAGTGAAAGAGATGACTTGCTTTAAATTTCACTCTTTTACAATATTTGGTGTTTGTTGTAGTTGATCAAGCATCTTCACTGCCTCTACGTTAAGCTGAATTCCTGCCTTTGCTACCCTTCCTGCCAGCTTGCTGAAAGGCGTTTCTATACCTCCGAGTTTGTGTGATTTGGAACAAGTCACCTGCAAAATTTAGATCCACTAAAGTCTTTTCGTCTAACTTATCTGTTTCTCCTCACTCTCCATGGCATAAAAAGTTCATAATAAAATCGTAGTAAATTAGCCTGTGCGTTTCATTGTCTCATTTATTACCATTTGGGCTCATCCTGTGTCCTTATTGGATTGTTCACACCTAGCAATTGTGGTTTTTTATATACTACTCTTTCTTTTGCACACTTTTTCATGACTTAGCAAATGGATGAAGAACTCAATGATTCCGATATATCGCTGGACGATTCAATACATTCTGGCGAAAATGACGAGCTTGTAAACTTGTTAGATGTCCCGTATACTAGTACCGAGCCACGTGAAGAGGACTCATTAGAATATGAGGTAAATCCAAAGAATTTTTTCGCATTTTCCTAGTGACTACCGGTGTATGTGTGCATATATTCGCAGTTTTTCGCCATCTTTAGAAAAGTAAAAATAATATAGGATTTCAGTATCGGTTTGTAAAACCAAAAGCACACATTAAAGCATGTAACCTGCTTTTTGATAAAACTGTAATACGCAGGTGACTAAAAAGCTACTTAATATTAAATAAACATAAATTAACGCGGTGAGAGTGACTTCATGATATCAATCCACAGACTTATTTTTAATTCCTTCACGTCCCCGGTAGAACATAGGGCTCCAAGCTAGAGGCTTCAAGTTTCGGTAGCAGTGGTGTTTTGCTTTTACGGGATGAGGTTGGTACCCTCCTGCCCAACCTTCTGAGGTCTAGTTTCGCATATACCAGTTTACGCCGTCTCCGGCGTTAGCTGGTTAGCTGTCTTTGATCATAGGTGCCTGCGCTCTATCTCCCGTGTGAAGTGGTATAATAAAATGAGAAGTATTGAGATTAGGCGTCTAGTTCTAGGTAAGCAGGGGAAATCAATCGACGAGGCCGTGAAGTTACATCGACTGAGATGGTTAGGACATGTGCTACGTATGCCTAGTCATCGCCTTCCTCGATGAGCAATGTTAACTGATATAGAGTCAGGCTGGAAAAGAGCTAGCGAAGGTCAAACAAAAACATGGCACCAGTCAATGAAATCCACAACGGTTAGTGTAAGCCACGTAGGAAGTTGTAGACTTCTGGGCTGGGGTCCCCGGGACGGTAAAAACCAATGTTTGGAAACTATTGGTGACATGGCTCAAAGTCGTTCTCAATGGCTAGCTCAGATGCATCCACTCCCTATGACTTATGATTTCCAATGAAACTGTTTTATTCTTCATTACTACTATTCCTTTGTCTCACACCTCTGTTTACTGTCTCTATTATGCATTTCTTCTACTTTCTTCTCTCGGTTTGTGTGCTACATGGAGTGTGGCGACTCGAACTGTCGCACATATGTGCAAAGTTCTATATCGAAAACAGACAGAGACAGACAAAACAAAGTGTACGAATTCGGTTGCAGCCGGTAACTTCAATAGTTTAGTCTCTAGGCAGTATCATCAGAAGTTCGTGAATTAATTTTCGCTATCAATTTATTAGAGAAGCGCATTAGTATATGTTATGCATCATTTCCTTCCTCGCATGCATTACGAAAATCACAAAAAGCACAACCAAGCAAAGTTCAAAAAAGTCCTATGATAATAAAACATTCTTTTTCTGAATATGAAGTCAATTTATAACATTAACAATAATAATGGTCTAGAGCTTCAAATGCTACATCGACAAAAGAATGGACGAATCGATATATTACCAGGTGAAAACCAATAACTATTTAGATTACTGATTTTTCCGCAAGATTCACTTTTGGAAGCTTACACCGAGAACATCAAGAAATCTTGTAATACTTCCCAATGAAATTAATTGGAAAAAAGAGAGAAAGTGTGGGCGGACGATAATAGGATTCTAGATTTATACTTTATTGCCGTAATTGGCAGTCATCTATTACTCTAGCTTTAAAAAGGAAGTTATATCCCAGCCAAATAAATAGGTACAACGATTAGTTCTACCCTACAATTATTTATAACTGTTGGCAATAAATCGCGTGTACCTTTCTCTTCGCTTTCAGTATTATTCGCTTGAATAATTGATCATGAAAGTCTAAATAGTCTCACTGACATTCATTTACAAATACCGCTAATGCGATTATCCTTCCATTATCTGTGGATTGTACGTTAGTGGCACAGCGGCAGAATGCTCGCCACCGCGCTTGTGGTCTGGGGTTCGACGTACTCCTTTACTTCGCTAAGCTAGCAATAAGACTAGTAAAGAGTGAAGGTTGGACTCTGTCTGTTTTCGATATAGAACTTTGCACATATGTGCGACAGTTCGAGTCGCCACACTCCATGTAGCACACAAACCGAGAGAAGAAAGTAGAAGAAATGCATAATAGAGACAGTAAACAGAGGTGTGAGACAAAGGAATAGTAGTAATGAAGAATAAAACAGTTTCATTGGAAATCATAAGTCATAGGGAGTGGATGCATCTGAGCTAGCCATTGAGAACGACTTTGAGCCATGTCACCAATAGTTTCCAAACATTGGTTTTTACCGTCCCGGGGACCCCAGCCCAGAAGTCTACAACTTCCTACGTGGCTTACACTAACCGTTGTGGATTTCATTGACTGGTGCCATGTTTTTGTTTGACCTTCGCTAGCTCTTTTCCAGCCTGACTCTATATCAGTTAACATTGCTCATCGAGGAAGGCGATGACTAGGCATACGTAGCACATGTCCTAACCATCTCAGTCGATGTAACTTCACGGCCTCGTCGATTGATTTCCCCTGCTTACCTAGAACTAGACGCCTAATCTCAATACTTCTCATTTTATTATACCACTTCACACGGGAGATAGAGCGCAGGCACCTATGATCAAAGACAGCTAACCAGCCTTTTCATGTCTTCCACTCTCAATGGCCATGTCTCACTCACAGCCACAAAGGGGGACGGAGTGGACTGCTGAGCAGTACACACGCCTTTTGGTGGATAGCCGGATATCACGTCTACTCCAGAGACGGCGTAAAGTGGCATATGCGAAACTAGCTCTCTGTATCCGTGCTGAGATTTCGTCAGCTATCAACCTGCTAGCTTTGGCTGATGATACTTCCCAAATAAGTGAAGCGGTCAACGTGCTCTACCACTTCACTCCCTCTTTCTAAGCTAGGCGTTGTCAGTGTAGTCCAGTCCTGTAACATTATCTTGTATTTGACGGGAGCGAATCGCATGCCAAACATTCGTAGATTACAGCTCAAGGTGTTTAGAAGATTCTGCATTTTGTCAGCGTCCTCGCCTAGAAGCACTATATCGTTTGCATATTTCTAAGTCAACGAGATTATTCCCTGTTAGCAAGTCAATCCCTGAGTCGCTGAAGTGAGTTAGGGTTAAGTCCATTAGTACGTCTATAATGAAGTTGAATAGAAATGTGGATAATGGGCATCCTTGACGGGCAACACTAGTCGTCACCACTTCAGATGACAACTCGCCGTAAGCCCTCACCTGACTGCATCAGTACGAGTAGAGTGCCTTAATCAGTCCAATGTATTTTCTCGGGATTCCCTTTTCAGCCAAGCGTCGTCATTGTACCTCTCGGTCAACACAATCGAATTCTGCCTTTAGGTCAAGAAATACAATGTTTTTTGGACGCCGGTAAGAATGCCTATGTTCTAGAATCTGTCGGAGAGTAAAGATATGATCAGTACACCCTCTTCCTGGTCTAGACTCTGCCGCCTGGTTCTCTCGTGTTTGTGTCTCCAGAGTACCACTTAGTCTACGCAATATTATTGAGCCTAGACTTAAGATACTATATTAGTCAAGCTAATCCCTCTGTGGTTATCACAGGAACACTTGTCTCCCTTCTTGTATATGGGGATAATCAGTGACTTACACCAACCCGATGGGACTTCTTCTGATTCCCAGACGCTACCTAGAACCTCAGTTAATGCAGACAGTAAACTGTCTCCACCGTACTTAAATACATCTGGAGTGATTCCACCAGGTCCCACTTCTTTGCCTTGTTTCAGATTGTTGACAGCTTTAGTAACCTCATTTTTGGAAGGAGGACCTGTGTCTATATCCCATTCAGGGAGGGGTTGGATGTTCGGCAGGTTAAGCGTGGCTGTAGGTCAATTAAACTACTCCTCATAATGCTCTTTCCAGCGTTCCAGTCGTCTATCCTGGGAGCTAATTATGGTGTCATTTTTCTCCGAGATTGTTTCACTTATCATTTGCCTTTTGCCACCTGTTTCCCTGATAAGCCTAAATAGTTGCCTGGTGTTGCCAATCGCTGATGCCTTTTCCATCTCTTTCGCATTTGTCGCCCACTACTGTTCACGGTCGTTGCGAAGACTTTTTGTAAGTTTTCGTTTGAGTACCTTTCGCTCCTCATCATAATCGCAGCTCGCTGGAATCAGTCTTCCTGCATCAATCAGTTCGGATGCGGCGGTAGAGATCCAATGGCTTTTACTAACTTTTGGTTTTAGCTTATTAACAGCTTTCACAGCTCTGTCTACAGCTAACTGTATGTTGTGCCAGGCTACCTCAGGGGAAGTCGTGCTGTCGACCTCAGAAACTCGTTTCGCAATTTCTTCCTTAAATAAGGACTCAGTGTCTCAATCTAGTTGAGGACGTAACTGTTTCGCTTCCGTCAATTTCTTATGTCCATTTAGTCATAAGCATAAACGTGCGCGAAGCAAAGCGTGATTGGAGTCTACGCACGTGTTCCAGAAGGAGCGATAGTCTTCTACTGACCCTCGCCAACGATACCCTATGGCTATGTGGTCTATTTGTATCTAGCGTTGGTTTGGTGATGGGGGTCTCCAGGTCAAACAGTGTCTCTCCTTGTGTTTGAAGTTAATGCTTACAAGAAACAGATGATTATCTGAACAGAACTGTAGGAGACGGTCACCGTTGTCGGTTCGCTGGCACGGAACTCCATAGGTGCGACCGACATCCTTCTCAGATTGACACAATTTCCCTACTTGAGCATTAAAGTCACCAGCTAGAACGATTATATCTTAGCGTTTAGCCTTTCGCAGCAAGCTAGATAGCTTTTGGTAGAACTCATCCTTCGTTTCATCTGAACTGCAGTCAGTGGGGGCGTAGGCGGAGATTACGAAAAGGCATCGGCGAATAGTGCAGTCCTTCTTCCTTTTTACTGATCGGTTCGGACAGACAGCACACATTCGGCTATCTACCGGGATCCAGTCAAGTAATGTCTTTTCTGCCTTAGTACACAAAGCTATCCCTACACCAGCTAATCCTCGTGAACTAGCTGTGGCATCTGACATCCTCAAGGTGAATTTTGCAGATTCATCCTGTTGACCAGGTGGGGTTAGGTGAATAACCACACGTGGGTCTTGTATGCGCGTTTCTGAAACACAACATACATCAATGGCTCGGGATGCCAGAGTCTTGGCTAGTGATGCTTGTTGTTCTATTTGGCAAAGTATCCTAACATTAAATCCTCCTATATGAAATTGGTGGCGTGGCTTTAGGAGACTGTCGGTGGTGGTTTTTTGGCTTCCGTCGTTTTTAGTGGACACAGAGTGGAGAGGAAGTGAAGAGCTACCAAGTAGAGGAGTTGCATCAGTGTAAGGAAGGCAAGATGATAGAGATGAAGATGAAGAAAAAGATGAGTGAGTAATAGAGAGGTTTCGTGTGCATTTCGGATTGTGAGGGCGATTGTTACTTCCCGGCTGCCCACACCATGGAAGTTGGTTGCGTGACCGCAGAGTCCAGGGACAACTGCTTGAGGTCGGTCACACGCGGCCTGATTTTGTTTGTTCTTTATTGTTTGGTGTGTCTCAATAGCATGTTTATCACTTCTGTCTTGTGACACGGCAGCAGGAAGCGCGGTCGTTGTTAATCCGGGCCCCGACCAATCCGGCATGATATTTTGTGAGTTTGTTTGTATCATAGTATTGGATTAGGTAACTGCTTTTTGTCTAACCGCTATCCAAACAACCTGTCTGGCATGGTAGGACCTCAAGAGACATAAGTCTCAGCCAGTATAGCTTGTTGGGACATTACGATGTTCAAGCCCGGCCACCACGTCAAGGTAGCAACTTTCGGTCGGTTTTGGTCAAGTTAATTGACTTGCGTCTTCGAATTAGAAGCGTAAACGCCATTTCTTCAAAATAAAAAAAGCAAATAAATGTTATTTCCCGACGTAATAAATCGTTAAGTTTATTTTGTTAAACACATTCGATAGTATGAATATTTCGAAGTGTTCGTTTGTATAGAGAAAAGGATTTTTTAAATAAAGGCGTATTATACTAAAGGGCATTGTTAATACCGTATACCACATCTCTGTTATTTGTAGATATTGCATCCTAATCAACTATCACAACTAATGTCTGATATTACTAAAGAAGTTGAACAAATAATCCAAATTGCCCCAACATATCTAAGGTTGTTACTAGCTCATTTCAAGTGGGATAAAGATGCGCTGATGGAATTTTATTTTGAACATGGGAAGGCCCATACATTTTCTCAAGCCTCAATTATAGATCCTATGGATATTCCGGGTAAGTTGTAATGATTGTTTAAGATATACTCTTTAAATTTGTCTGTATTTTGAAAGAAGCTTTATTCATATATGCAAGTTTTATTTAACATTACCTTTACATTCACTTATTTGAACACATTGGCTGTTAATAGAATGCTTTAATAACTTTATCCATATCTTATAAAATGTACATATTTTTAACAGAATCTTATTGTGAATTCAAGCATACTTTTTCTCTCGTGAGCAATATGTGTGTAGCCACTAATTATAATTCTGTTATTCTGAGTGAAACAGCGCTTCAACAGCATATTTCCACTTCATTCTCTCCTCTGAAATCCTTTTGTTTCTTCCTCACATGATCTCTTTCATATCACCATCAGTTGTTTAAACCGTTGTTTCACATTTGGCCTCCATTGGAGAGCCTGGCGTGTGACGTCACTCAGTGGTCTGCTTGGCGTATGCCCGTCCCACCTCTATTTCCTTTCGCATATTTGTTAAACAATAGGTTCTTTGTCGGCTTGTTGGTAGTTTCTTATTGCTATTCTTTTCTGTAGGCTAAACTTAATGTTTATAGTTTACTGTAATACATGATTGCCAGAATGTAGTACTTGAGGCCATTAGTTCTTTTAATCCTGAGGACTCCAACCAGGAAGCCTACACTTTACCTATGTGGTTCAAGCTGACTTTCGAAGATTTTATGGACTAATTCCAAGTTTTGCATAGCACATACCCTAACCATCTTAATGGGTGTTGTGGTGAGAGCAGGCTAGCCAAAAATGGTAGACAGCATTTTACGTCAGTGGACTGATTCAACAGCCAGTCATAGCAGACTTGGCGTATAGATTATCTGACATTCAAGAAACAGTCACAAAGAGATGCAAAGTCAGCTTTCTGTAAGAAACAACCAATTAGAAGACTTTGTCTGCTTGAATAAGCTATAATAATGTACATGAAATGTATATAAATGCGTGTTGATTTCCTTAATAAAGGATTTGTTCCCTGACTCTTGTCTTTTGTCGTTACAATTGGTGTCGCTGCCTCAGAAAAATGAAGATCCCATGGCCAACCGCATTTGAAGAAGGAGACATACGGAGCTTCTTACGTGACTTCGAGGCCGTCACTGAGCTGGTAGGTGTCAAGGAGCAGGCGGCGAAGGCGGTTGTCCTGGGGACGCTGTTGAGAGGCCGAGCGAAGGTGGCATATGACAGCGTAGACAGGTCAAATGGCACAGCGTCTTGGAAGAAATTGGTTGAACGATTGGTGTCGGAGTTTGACAGCGCAACAGACAGACAGCTAGCAATGCAGCAGTTCCGTTCAATGAAGCTGGGACCTGATGGAGACCCGTTAGTGTTGGCGGTGAAACTGACTAATCTACTTCGACGCGCGCTTCCCACTTTAGATGAAGAATCAGAAGCGCAGTTACTGTCTTCCCAATTCATCGAGAGTGTCCCAGACCACATTTCTCAGCGATTACAACTGGTTAACGCAACGCAGCCGATGGATATTAGTGAGCTGGCGAAGGTGACCAGACAGCTGCTGAGCACAACGGTAGCCGCTATAGACCAACCAAAACCAAACGAATATGAGCAGAAAATTGAAGCATTGCAGCGGGAAGTGGCGGCGTTAAAGTTGGCTGATAGAAAAGACCGGTGTTTTGAATGCGGTAAGCCGGGACACTGGAGAAGATACTGCCCAGAAAGGCGAAAAAGAAAAAATTTCAGACGGTATAATGCTTGTTCTTTCTTTCGTATGAACCTAGATTTAGTGGGGGCTATTGAGAAAGGGCTCTGTATTCGAAGTTGCGAGTGAATGATCGAGAAGTAGTATGTTTGATAGATACAGGGGCGGCCGTGTCGTTAATAGATAAGAATTTATGTAAGAGTGTTAGTCCGTGTTCATTGACAGTACAAACAGTAGGCGGGTATGTGTTGCGTATCACGGGTAGATCGAACTGTACGGTCGTTGTTGGTGGCTGCGAGGTGACGTTTCCTTTCATTGTTGTACCCGAACTACAGCGAACGATATTAGGAGCGGATTTTCTGCGTGAGATTGGTGCATAATCGACACGCAAGCGAACGTGGTGATCACGAAATACGGGCATATCAACATGTATGAGACCAGCGAGATAGCAGCGATTAAGCTGTCGACGGTACACAATGTGACAGAGTTAATTAATAAATACGATCATCTGTTCACTGGAGATGGCGACCCATACGGTTATTGCGATAAGGTGAATCATGAAATTCCGTTAAGTGATCCGAAAGTAAGGTCATTTACGACGCGAAGAGTTCCATGTCATCTGGAAGGCGAAGTGGAGCGACAAGTGCAAGAGATGTTAAAAGATGATATTATTGAGGAAGCTGATAGCCCGTACAACTCTCCAGTGCTGTTAGTAAAAAAAGCGAATGGGAAGTATAGATTCTGTGTTGATTTTCGACAGTTAAACAGTATGACAGAGTTAAGACCGTGTGCCATGCCAACAGTGGTAGAAACTTTAGATCGCCTACAAGGTGCGAATGTGTTTTCGGTTCTCGATCTTCGCTCAGGATACTGGCAGATACCGATAAAACAAGGTGATAGAGATAAGACGGCTTTCATCGTGGGTCAGACACAATATCGATTTAAACGCATGCCGTTTGGACTAGCAGGTGCACCGTTTACGTTCAGACGACTGATGAAGCTATTACTTAGGAACTTGAAAAACGTGGAGGTTTATGGTGATGATCTCGTCATATACAGTCAAAACGAAAACGATCACGTCAACCATGTAGAAGCCGTGCTGCGACGCATCGAAGAGTTTGGACTACGCGTCAACAAAACCAAGTCTCAGATAGCCAAAAAGAATGTTACTCTGTTGGGACATAAAGTGGGAAATGGTGAGATTAAACCACTGCCGGAGAAAATTTTGACGATTAAAACGATTCCAGCCCCGAATTCAAAGAGAAAACTGAGACAATTCTTGGGTAGAGCAGCGTTTTATAGTCGCTTCGTGAAGAACTTCAATGAGATAGCAGCCCCTCTATACAGGCTACTAGGTGAGCCAAAGTTTGTTTGGTCGGAAGAATCGCAGAGGACATTCGACAGAATTAAACAGCTGCTCGACCACCAACAAATGACGCTAAAACTACCTGTGCCAGGAAGACAGTTCACAGTGTGCACAGATGCCAGTGACTACGCTATAGGTGCGGTCCTAAGACAGGACGAGGGAATCGTTGAGTATGCCAGTAGGGTTTTGACCCACAGAGAAAGTATTCAACGATAGAGAAAGAATGTTTAGCAATGGTATGGGCAGTCGACAAATGGAGACCTTATTTACTCGGCCGGCGGTTCCACATCGAAACTGATCATAAGCCGCTACAATTTTTGAAGACAGCGAGAGACCCACGGGGGAAGTTGTCACGGTGGATGTTGCGTCTTCAGGAGTACGATTTTACGATCTCACACGTTCCTGGAAGTGAAAATGTCTTGGCAGATTTGTTATCGAGACCAGAAGATGAGTCTGAGTTGCCCGAGGTCGCTTACGGAGTGCATGCAGTAGAACAAGACCCACTAAGACTTGCACGTAGGCAGAGGTTGGACGATACGCTGAATACAGTAATACAGGTGATCACCAACGGAATAGAAGTGGATCAAACTACGGCGAGTAAGGAGCTAACCACACTACTCAGACAGAGGGATCGACTCAGAGTGAATGCCTACGGGACTCTGACCTGGCGAGAGAACGACGGAAGCTGGCTGGCTGTCATACCTCAATCGTCGCGCCACGACATGATAGAAGAATGTCACCAGCTAGCGCATACAGGCGTGGCCAGAACGACCGACCTCCTAAGACAAAGTATGTACTGGCCAGGTATGAGAGAAGACGTAGCAAGATACGTACTTGGATGTCCACGGTGCCAGCTGATGAAAGGTGACCGGTGTATACGACCACCACTTCAGTCGATTCCAGTTACCGCGATAGGTGACTTGTGGTCCGTAGATGTCATGGGTCCATTTCCTCAGACATCCAATGGTAATCAGTACCTCTTGGTGATGACGGAACACGCGACACGATGGGTAGACGCCGTAGCAATCCCAGACCAACGTGCAAGAACCGTGACAGATGCAGTAGTTAGACACATTGTTGCAGACCACGGCGTACCGAAGACAATACTGACAGACCAAGGTCCCTGTTTCGAGAGTGAAGAGTTTACTTCCCGTTTGCAACAGCTGGGCATCAAGAGGATCAGAACGACCCCATACCATCCACAAACGAATGGCCTAACGGAGAGAAACAACCGTACACTGAAGGAGTGGCTGGCCTCGAAGGGCGGGAACTGGGAAACGGAGCTTCCACTGATTTTACTAACACATCGTGCTACCACTCAGGAAACAACGAAGAAGTCACCCTTCCAACTGATGTATGGTAGAAAACCACGATTACCGGTACACAATGAGACCTGGCCCATGCACCAAAAGTGGAGTACGACGAAATTAAAAGCAGAGAGGAAAGAGGCAGTCAAGAATGTAATACGGAAGCAGCGCAGTGATGTTGCGAAGTCTCAGATGAAAGAAAGGACGCAGTGCATTACCTTTGCAGTCGGGGACCAAGTGAAGTGTAGAGACAGGAGATATACAGTTGGAGGCGGGCTAGGTTCACGGAAACTCCTTCCAAAGTGGGAAGGACCATACACAATCACAAAAAGACGGGGTCAAGTATATACCATCCGAAGAGGTGATAAACAGAAACGAGTTAACGCCAGTCAGCTCCAAAGATGGGTACAGTGGGACAAGCCGGTCAGTAACAATCCTCAACTAGAGGATGTAGCACCCAGAAGGTCGGAACGTCTGCGCACGAAGCTATTTGACGGGGGGACGAGTGTGGTGAGAGCAGGCTAGCCAAAAATGGTAGACAGCATTTTACGTCAGTGGACTGATTCAACAGCCAGTCATAGCAGACTTGGCGTATAGATTATCTGACATTCAAGAAACAGTCACAAAGAGATGCAAAGTCAGCTTTCTGTAAGAAACAACCAATTAGAAGACTGTTTGTCTGCTTGAATAAGCTATAATAATGTACATGAAATGTATATAAATGCGTGTTGATTTCCTTAATAAAGGATTTGTTCCCTGACTCTTGTCTTTTGTCCTTATAGTGTAACTTCACAACATGGTCGATTGATTATCCCTCCTTACCTGGCACTCCGCGCCTAATCTCAATATTGCTCACCCTATAGAACTCAGACACCTATGAATAAAGACAGATAGCCAGGCTCTCATGTCTTCCACTCTCAATAGCCATGTCTCACTCACAGCCACAAAGGGGGACGGAGCGGACTGCTGAGCAGTACACACGCCTTTTGGTGGATAGCCGGATATCACGTCTACTCCAGAGACGGCGTAAAGTGGCATATGCGAAACTAGCTCTCTGTATCCGTGCTGAGATTTCGTCAGCTATCAACCTGCTAGCTTTGGCTGATGATACTTCCCAAATAAGTGAAGCGGTCAACGTGCTCTACCACTTCACTCCCTCTTTCTAAGCTAGGCGTTGTCAGTGTAGTCCAGTCCTGTAACATTATCTTGTATTTGACGGGAGCGAATCGCATTCCAAACATTTGCAGATTGCAACTCAAGGTGTTCAGAAGACTATGCATTTTGTCAGCGTCTTTACTTAGCAGAGAGGACTGTATCATCTGCATATTCTAAGTCAACGAGATTATTCCCTGATAGTAACAAGTTAATTCCTGATTCGCTGAAGTCAGCCGTAGGGTTAAGTCCATTAGTACATCTATGATGAAGTGGAATAGAAAAGAGCATAGTGGACATCCTTGACGGATACCACTAGTTTTCACCACTTCCCTTTAGTGAATTTAACAATTGGAATAAGAGAAAAACGGTTCCATTTTGTTTCACCATCTTATTGACTGCATACAGTCTAGTTAATTGAAGTGATTTACATAACAGTTTTGATATGCTTTGTTTGTTTGTTTGTTTGAAAAACGAAATGTTAAATCAAAATTAAGAATGATCACGGTATACAGATGGATCGTAATGTTAACTTAATGAAATATACCAGATAGTTGCAATTAGGCTTATAATCCAACTGAAGTTCCTCTAAAAACGGAGATGGTTTTATTAACATTCTGAAGCAATCCGGTCACACAGCACGTAGTTGACAGACGATTTCAAGGAAACATGTAAAATTCCGTCAAGACAATAAACAAACCAGCAGGTTGAAATTTCTTGAAGTTTGCAGAACCTATCGCTATCAAACGCCTAAAGCCTGAGTTATACATTCACAAAGAGCCTGTGTTAAGTCCGTCACTTAGTCTTTAACCATCGATTGATTACGTCATCTTTTGTCAGGTGTAAACGTTGATTTCTTTTTTACACATAGTTATTATTATTTTTTTATTCCTTTACGTTCCCAGTGGGACGTAGTGCTTCAAGCACCACTGCGGTCGATTTTGAGTCATATCATCAATATTCTTTAAACATTGATTTTAGCAACTCGTTGATGGTAGCCACACAGTCTACACCTTTCTACGTGGTACAAACCACTCAGTTTCTTTCAACCGGATCCCATTCCATACAACGCTGTTTGTTGAAGATTGAGGTGTAGCATATTTTTCAGCCATCTGAATCGATACAGCTTCACAACCACATCGGCTGACTTTCGCTGTTTGTGCGTAGCACTTCACCTAATTTCATTGTTGCTGGACTTAACGCTAGAGACTGAACAGAGTGATGTGTGATAAAAAATTACTGACGTTTTCATTTCTTCCACATTCTGTCTGTCTGTCTGGATTCAACATAGAACTTGGCACCGAAGCGCACCAGTTCGAGTTGCCACGTTCCAAATTGCACACAAAAGTAGACAAGAAGATGAGTGAAGAGAATCAATAGAGTTTGACAAATATAAGAGTGAAACAGAATGGGTAATGGTAGAAAGGAATATGAAAGATTACAGAGACTGAATACATCTGCGCCGGCCATTGACAACGATTTTGAGCCATGTCACCTATTGTCTCCAGCCATTGATTCCTAGAGTCCCGAGGGCCCCAACCCGGAAGTCTGCATCTCCCTACCTTACTCAGTTTAACTGTCAAGGATTTCATGGATTGATGAAGCCATGTTTTTGTTTGGCCACCACTTACTTTTTTCCAATCTGCACCTATCTATATCAGCTAGCAATGCCCGTCGGGGGAGGCGATGGTTAGGCATGCGCACCACGTGACCTAGCCATCTTAGTCTATGTAACTTTACAGCCTCGTCGATTGATTTTCCCTCTTTGCCCAACACTCTACGCCTAACGTCAACATTACTTACCTTATTAATCCACCTAACGTGAGAAAGAGATCGCAAACATCTATGATCGGAGGCAGTCAACCTTTTTGTTATGTACTCGTCGCCTAATTATTGCTATGTACTGGTCGAGAATTTAATAGTCCTAACGCAAGAAGGCGGAAATCAGAAGACCACTAGGTTTGCGATGATACTTCTATTTTCCAAACACAAGGAGAATGCAAAAGTGGTATCACACCAAAGTAAGTAAGTCACACAAATTGTGAGAGCGAAATATATATGAATGTCCAGACAAGGGTGTGAACAAATCAATAGACAGTCTTAATATAAATGGCTAATTATAATGGAGTGTCGATCCATATACACATAGCAAAATATAGCAGACATGTCAACAACCACACATAATATGGATATATGTCACCAAGCAACGGACTGTCAACAAACACTCATATTATATTATATATAATATAAGGGGAATATACATTGTTAAGGAGATAGGTTCATCAAAGTGAAATGGTCACAGACTAAGAGAGCAAACAGAAAGAGAGATCACCATATATATATATATATATATATATGTGTGAATACATATCACTTTTCATGTCTTAAACGCGTATTGGCCATGTTTCAGAGCCATAGAGAAGGACGGAGCGAACTGCTGAGCAGTACACACGTACCTTGGTTGATAGCCGGATGTCATGCCTACGCCAGAGATGGTGTAAGTTAGCGAAAGCAGCTCAAGCTTTTTGGGTCCGTTCTGAGATTTCGTCGCCAATCAGTCCGTTGGTGCTGATACGACTTCCCAAATAGGTGAAGTGGTCAACATGTTCTATCACTTCACTCCCTATCACTAAGCTAGGAGTTGACGTAGTCCAGTCCTGTAGCAGCATCTTGCATTTTGCAGGGGCGAATCGCATGCGAAACATACGAAGATTGCTGCTCAAGGTGTTCAGTTGCCATATGTGGCCGCCCTAAGATAGAGGAAGGCAATGTGGCTCTAAATAGATGTAATTTGGTGCGTATCTTGATTCCATGCCAGCAGTGGAGATGACGAAATTTCATTATTGTATTACCTTTTAGGAAAGTTTCTCTTTTCATTTTTGTGCATTAGAGCACAGAGTTCATCTAGTACTCATTGTGACACCTGTGTGTACTCCTTTAAATGAACACAGCTGTTAATATTGATAGTTTTCAATAGAGAAAGAAAGACCAGACTTGCAATATAAAATGATATCATTATAATAAAGGTTTTTGTATTTCCGAATGAATGAAAAACAAAACGATATTATTTTTACTGACGTTTCACTATTTGATGCTAATAGCTTCATCAAAGTATTATTAAGGCGGAATTTACAAAATCTCAGCATATATATAACTATCGTTTTGTTTTTCATTCATTGGGAAATACAAAAACCTTTATTATAATGAATATCATATATCCAATGCCCACATTTTTTCAAACCGTTAGAAGTGAACTTGGTTCGGACCTATATAAATAAAATGATATCATTTTATTTCACAGGTTCACATCAGCTGTAAACTACCTGAAATTATAATGGTTATAAATAATAACATTTCATACTTCGATGTTTGAAAGGTAATCGAGAAAACATTATAAGATGAACTCATCCGGAATATAAGTATTACAATTTATAGTTTAAGTTACCATCAATTTATATACTATCAACCTGCGGCCGCAATAACATTGGAAGCACAGAAAGAAGGGCTTCTATCAGGTTTTCAGAGCATATTCTATATAACTTATGCTTAAAAGGAAGCAGATATTTACAATGTGTGATTATCAGACACCTTGTGGATACGGGTCATTTTGTCAAGATTTCCAATCCTTCAAAATATTAAACAGAAAAAGGACAGCGAATCTACTACGATTTGCTGAAGCAATTGCAATCAAACGTCTCAGATGAAACTTATACACACAGAAAGAGTGTAGTCAATTTCTCACTCCCTTGGTAACCGTATTACTTTCATTACACTGATTAGTTATACACACTAGCGAGCTCAGTTCACCAAGCAAGTTCTCAGTTTGATGAACTTTAACCTTCTTGAGTTGCCATGCTGACGTACAAGCTTACACTGTTTATTAGATTTTTCTGTCTTCTCTCATCCCTCTTCTTTTTTTCATAGTTTGATAGTATATAAATTGATGGTAACTTAAACTACAAATTGTAATACTTATATTCCAGATGCGTGTTCATCTTATAATGTCTTCTCGATTACCTTTCAAACATTGAAGTAGTTTGCAGCTGATGTGAACCTGTGAAATAAATTATATCATTTTATACTGCAAATCTTTCTCTTTCGAAATATATCAAGGGAACCATATGTATGAAATAATAGTTTTATTCTAGACAATAGGCTAGCACAACACTGTAGATAATTCTTAGCGTACTTAAAATATTTATTTTTCGTACAGGATTCGCCAGTAAAATAACATTTGTGTCAGTATATCACGCAAAACTGTATTGTCTTGTTTGAGGCAAGATATATATTTCTTTACGATATTCTTCCTTCGAGAAGTGCGCAGTAATATGACAAAGGCTAGCTAAAAATGTAGCGATTAAAACATCAAGAAGTGGAGAAGAGTTTACGCATTATACTTGGTGAGAATTTAGGTGGACCAGTATCTTGAGCACGCCTCTGATGAGACTACAGTATTTGTCTGTTGAAATGACCAGGAAATTTGTCTCTCATGGTATGCATATTTTTTCTCTTTATTGGTAATAATTCATTCGCTGTTGTTTTTTTGTTGAAAATATTTTATTCCAGAGACGAGTAATCATACAAAAACAAATGAAAAGAAAACTGAAATGTTCTGTGATATATGCTATCTTCCAGCAACTCCCAGTAAGATGTATTCTGCTGAGTTTCATTTGAATTATGATAACATGCATCCTAGAAATACTCTATTTTTACATCTGTATTTGCACTAGATACTGTTTGTGATAAAACATATACACATGCCTTTAGTTTTTGTTTTACTTTTTTCTCCAAAGGACTGCATCTACTCTGTGATGTGTCATATGATATTTTGCTAAGGTGTGCTACTGCGTTGTTGTGCACTCTGAATTTTAGCAGTAATGAAAACTGATGTGCCTTTCTGTTCGAATTAATTACTTATTAACGCTATTGTGTTCTTAAGAACATGCATTTCGTCAATCAGTTTGTTGACTATTTGAGACTATGATACTCTTGGTTAAATCTTCCTAGTTACTTTGTTTCATTTAATTTTGATTTTGTTCATAAAATTCTTATTGGTTTATTGTATTCAGAGCTATCATTTTTGAATACGTTTGAACGTTCAAGAAGACAGAATAGGAATGAAAAGAAATTGGGAAGTAGAAGCAAAATCATTACATAAAGAAACAATTGATTAAATTGGAAGATGAATCATCAGTCCAACTCAATGAGTTGTAATAAGAAGAGATAGTGTGATTAGTCTTGCACTACCCTGGTATCCAGATGTCTCTACTTTGTTTCTGTTTTTGTTGATTCACAATTTTTTCTTTATCACAGCACATTGAAGTGAACTCATGATGCATCTTCCAACTTACTCACTTGTTTGTTTGCGTAATAATTTTGCTCCTGTTTACCACTTCTTTTTACTCCCACCCTCTCCTCTCGAATGTCCCACCACATTATGTATATATAAGTTCTGATTGTTAGATTTTTAATTATCTTGTCTGTATATCTCTTGTTCTACTACTGAAATGATAGAAGACGAAAGGCTTGGTAATATAGAGTCTATTAGGAATTGGTATCTCTATATAGCCAAATTATATATACCTTATCTTCAACTCACCATTTGCACAGATCGTTGTGTTGGGGTACTTCTGGACTTCATGTTGTGTTTCTTTCACGTCTCCCATGTATATTCGCAACACTGTGTGATTTGCCTTATCTGAAATCAAATGTATCTCCCTGTTGTCTGATCCTTTGGTTCCGATGAACGTCTCTTTATATACTACTGATAAATCTTACCAGTAGTACTCGCCATCCTACTATGCCTTTTGAGTTAAAATAGATTTTACGGTATGTTATGCACTTTGCATTTATAATGTTTAGGCTGTTAGCAGATGATGAACAACCGTGAAATAAAAATAATGAGCTCTTTTTGTCCTGGAAACATGTTTGTCCCGTCTTTGTTCAAAACTATCATTCTTAACAATAACGGTTAATATGGTGAATTTTATTTTATTTATTTTATTTTTTATTTTTTGATTTACAGCTTGATTCCACACTGTATTTTTGGTACAAGTATGGAATTTTCAGCATGGATATCGGTAGCCCAAATTTTTCAGGCCGACCATAGATATCAGGTGTGCGCCGGCGTGGGC
The DNA here is from genome assembly GCA_944472135.2 of Trichobilharzia regenti. Lineage (NCBI taxonomy): Eukaryota > Metazoa > Platyhelminthes > Trematoda > Strigeidida > Schistosomatidae > Trichobilharzia > Trichobilharzia regenti. The sequence goes on along the minus strand of OX235270.1, from coordinate 85,416,996 downwards.
TCGAACCCGGACCATGTGCATGGTCGGCGAGAGTCCTAACCACTGTGCCACCGACGCAACACACTTTGTTGAAACTGACACTTATTTCACCAGGTTTGATTTATTTTAGATTATTATAAAATGGGTCTCGGTGTTCCAGTGGTAAAATGCTCTCCCGTCAGCGTCCTCGCTGACGCACTGACAAGCGTCGCCAACCGTATAGTAAGTCCAGAAAAGTGTGATGAGCGGGTGCGAAGCTGTCAAAAGCACCCCGTAGAAAATATTAGCGCTAGTGAAACTTTGGTGCGTGAAGCTGTTTGTTCCTTTCAGGATACAAGAAAAAATAATTTTAATGTGGTACTTTTTGTTTAATTTGCTTGTTTTGTATGCTTTCAGTAGTACGTGGTAAACAAGCTATTGTACTGATGTGTATCCAGACTAAAATACTGTGAACGCCTATAGTTATTGATTGATTATCAAAGCAAAATTGTACTTCAAATGCATAAACGTGACTGGCTCTCTGAAAAGCCACAAACAATAACAAAGCTATAGTGATTTTTGAAAGGAGAGACAATTGTAATCACTTATTCAGATTGTTGTAGACTTTTATAGATTTTGAAATTAATAATATGCACATGATATATCGTCCGGTATATTTTTTCGTTCTCTTTCCTTTCCTACCTCTCTCTTTATACACCTCTTAAAATACGGCTAAATTTAAGCCATAGGTTGACTATTGAAATTATTATCTGTTCCACCGATTAGTTTAAATTTGTCACATGATAAAGATATTTATTTCCCGTGGGTGAATTTAAACAATCGATTACCAATCATTCATTGTGTGTATGAAAATTTATGCAGCTAGGGACATCATCCATATGTTTTGCTTTTAAGGCCTAACCTTAATTTTGAATACGTTGTGCTTCCATGTTATGCACAGAATGCTCTTCAAACATTTTTTGATGGAAAATGGCCAGTTTTCTATAACACTGAGTCTTCAGTAAATTCATCTCACAGTCATTGCAAGATATTTTGTAAATTATATTATTTTGTCTAATTGGGTCAACAGGGTCCTTTAACCTACAGAGCATGACCTATCCGAGTGAGTTTTTAAGTTTAAATGCCAGCCTAATTCCTGCTTTAATACAAATCCTAAGTAGGGTCTCAGATGTCCTCTCCTTATATGGTAAAACTGTAGATGCCTTATATTCTCTCTTATTTATGCTATTATTACTAGTTTCACAATTATTTTTATTTTGCTTTTGGCCTTTTCTGATCTTCCTAATCAATTGTATAGAATAGTTATATTTAACACCAACACCTCTTCTATCTGTTTCATTTCATCATTCAGGTTTTTGATATAGTGCTTAGTGCTATTGATCGGTTTGTTGGACACTTAACTAAGCCTACGTTTACAGATAACGCATGAGATGAATTAAAGTCTAAATATCTATTATTATGAGTTAGCTTTTTATAAACGCTAGTGTACAGTTTACCTTCTGTTCGTTTTATTTTTATAATCTAACATAGCTAATTCTCCTTGTTCATTTTCTGATTCAAATGTGAATTTTAATCCCTTTACTAGTGAGTTTATATGTGTGAAGAAACTGGAGGTATGTTCTGTTTTTAACACTGTGAAAGTGTCATCCACATATCTTCACCATATTTTTGGAGTAGGATTAAATGTATTCAGAGGTATATTTTCCCAGCTATCCATAAACATCTGCTACGATAGGGTTATATTGGTGATTCCATTGCTACACCTTCTGTTTGTTTACATATTTTACGCTGGAATTTAAAGGCAGTAGACATGAGGCATAATTGAGTTCCTAAATTAATTTTATCAATGGGTAACTTTGTCCTATGACTAAATTCTGTATCAAAAGATAGTTCTCTCTTAACTGCTTCGAAGGTCATATTGATTGGTATATTAGTGTAAAGACTAGTTATATCAGAACTAACCATTTTTTAATTATTCGCCAATTGAATGTTATTTGATTTCCTTTTCATATCATATGAATTAGCCTAAAGTCTGAACGATTCGTAATGGAACATAGTTTTAGAGCTAAATGTTTTGATAATTCATATGTAGGTGTATTTCTGAAATCTACTATTGGTCTCATGGGGTAACTTGGTTTATGTATTTTTATAGTACCATATGTTCTACTAGCGTTGTTAGTTTTAGGCATTAAATTAAACCGTTTAAACTCACCCAGTGACGGCTTCATTCTGCGTATTAAATCCTTTGTAGATTTCTTCATCTTATTCATTATTCTACTTATAGGCTTCTTAATTTCCTCACGCGTTGCAATGTGTTCAGTGGCTTTCTTTATATGGTCAAATTTATCCATAGCTACCGTCTAGTTTCCCTCATCATCCTTTGTGATGACAATGTTTTTATCCTGTTTTAGACAAATTAGAGCCAGTCTTTCCGATTTTGTTAAGTATACTGGTGCTTTCTTTTGTTTTTTCAGAGTTAATACACATTGTGCTGGAATCTTTTCTGCTGTCATTTTATCTGCTACTTCTCTGATATGAGAATATCCTTATATTTCCTTACACTAGTTAATACCTCAGTCAATCTAAATAACATTTTCCTACTAATATGCTTCAGAATTACTGGAGACCATCTATCAATCTGTCGTCTGAATTGGTGACGACCAGTGGCGTCCGACAGGGATGCCCATTATCCCCATTTCTATTCAACTTCATCATAGATGTACTAATGGACTTAACCCTACGGCTGACTTCAGCGAATCAGGAATTAACTTGTTACTATCAGGGAATAATCTCGTTGACTTAGAATATGCAGATGATACAGTCCTCTCTGCTAAGTAAAGACGCTGACAAAATGCATAGTCTTCTGAACACCTTGAGTTGCAATCTGCAAATGTTTGGAATGCGATTCGCTCCCGTCAAATACAAGATAATGTTACAGGACTGGACTACACTGACAACGCCTAGCTTAGAAAGAGGGAGTGAAGTGGTAGAGCACGTTGACCGCTTCACTTATTTGGGAAGTATCATCAGCCAAAGCTAGCAGGTTGATAGCTGACGAAATCTCAGCACGGATACAGAGAGCTAGTTTCGCATATGCCACTTTACGCCGTCTCTGGAGTAGACGTGATATCCGGCTATCCACCAAAAGGCGTGTGTACTGCTCAGCAGTCGCTCCGTCCCCCTTTGTGGCTGTGAGTGAGACATGGCCATTGAGAGTGGAAGACATGAAAAGGCTGGTTAGCTGTCTTTGATCATAGGTGCCTGCGCTCTATCTCCCGTGTGAAGTGGTATAATAAAATGAGAAGTATTGAGATTAGGCGTCTAGTTCTAGGTAAGCAGGGGAAATCAATCGACGAGGCCGTGAAGTTACATCGACTGAGATGGTTAGGACATGTGCTACGTATGCCTAGTCATCGCCTTCCTCGACGAGCAATGTTAACTGATATAGAGTCAGGCTGGAAAAGAGCTAGCGAAGGTCAAACAAAAACATGGCACCAGTCAATGAAATCCACAACGGTTAGTGTAAGCCACGTAGGAAGTTGTAGACTTCTGGGCTGGGGTCCCGGGACGGTAAAAACCAATGTTTGGAAACTATTGGTGACATGGCTTAAAATCGTTCTCAATGGCTAGCGCACATGCATCCACTCCCTATGACTTATGATTTCCAATGAAACTGTTTTGTTCTTCATTACTACTATTCCTTTGTCTCACACCTCTGTTTACTGTCTCTATTATGCATTTCTTCTCTCGGTTTGTGTGCTACATGGAGTGTGGCGACTCGAACTGTCGCACATATGTGCAAAGTTCTACGTCGAAAACAGACAGACAACAATCCACACATGTTTTATACACTCAGTCTGTTAACGCTTTCTGCTATGCTTGATATTGCTTCATCGAAGCTTCTCTTCGCCAGTAGGCAGCTTACAATGTGCATGATGTTAATGAAATAAAAGCACACACTCTATTTACTATACTGGGTAAAAGCTAATCCTGAAGAATGTAGTCCTTTTATTTTATTATCTTTGTAACCCATTTTCAATCCTTTGTTTTCTTGTTCCCTACCGATTATCCCCAAGTGATTATTTACCACTTAACGAATTGTATGTCATCCCCTCGATTAAATAAGATTATTCACTATGTTTGATACATTGTGATTTCTCTTACACTTTGCTTCATTTTTTCACTAACTGGCAATAACCTCTTTCCTTTGTTGCCAGTTAACTTTGTATGTATTATACGCACCAACAATGTGACCTTATTTATTAAAACATTGTATTCGTATTGAGAAAGCACGGTTTTATTGCGGCATAGGTTACTTTTTGTGTGAGACAAGATGAAAATACCATACTGAGACGAGTACTACTGATAAGATTTATCAGTAGTATATAAAGAGACGTTCGTCGGAACCAAAGGATCAGACAACAGGGAGATACATTTGATTTCAGATAAGGCAAATCACACAGTGTTGTGAATATACATGGGAGACGTGAAAGAAACACAACATGAAGTTCAGAAGTACCCCAACACAACGATCTGTGCAAATGGTGAGTTGAAGATAAGGTATATATAATTTGGCTATATAGAGATACCAATTCCTAATAAACTCTATATTACCAAGCCTTTCGTCTTCTACCGTTTCAGTACGATTCTTCTTACTATGAATCTTGTACAAAACGATAACAAAAAACGTAGCAGGACTGAATGACCCTAAATTTTATTATCTCGGGCTAACAATCTAGGCTATACCAAAATCAAACATGAACTTTTATCTCACTCATAAGTTATTAAAAGAAACTGTAAACAACAAAAGTTATTAAGTGGTAGGGGTATTGATTGTTTATAGGATATTTAGACGACTGTTCTGCCTACCTGCTTAAGCAAATTGACATCCAAGAAACAAATAATCTCATTATCTTCATGCTCTCCTGCGAATTTTACACTTGCATGACATAAATTAAACTCTATCAACATTACCTCAGCCTCTACCTTTTTTCTGGCATACAATGAATGTATTATCCATATATCACGAGTATATTTAAGGTATACGCAATGCTTTAGGAAAACATTTTAAACTCACCAGTAATCAAACTGCAAACCTGTGGGCTTCTCCTCACTATACTGTCTGTTTGAGAATACAGATCATTACTGAACATAAACTTAACGTCTTTTGGCATAAACATTCAGTAACTTCCTGAGACAATTATTGAGTATGAGAGACCAGCACAAATAAATTCAGTCGACTCCTCTATTTGGATCTTTGTAGATAGTGAAGTAGCATCAAATGATATAAACTGCTCAGCATATGCATTCGAGTCGTCGATTTAACGGGTGATTGTGCGCTTTGAAAATCATTTTTGTAGAGGATCGACCATTTTACATAACCATTGTGCTAATTTGTATTAAAAAGGATTCACCATAGACAATACTGATCTAAATGGGTTGCCCCCACCCTTCACACACACAAACGCAAATATATTTGATACTTTGATGTGCTAGTCCTATGGTTATCTAGCATAATTGTACCACTGGTTTGCAGTATCCACCAGGTTTCAGCCATTCAGTAGTATTGAAATTAAGTTCTCTAATTGATGAATAAGAGCTTCGAATTGACTTTCTACATCAGTCTGATCGAAGTTGCTGGTTGGGGCACAAAATCTAAAACCTTAAGATAATATTTTCATCTGCAACTTAGTCATTGTTAAACTAGGCGAATTCTGTACATATAGATCTGGCTATATGCATCATACGGAGGGTTCTGTTCTGTTCTTCTTTGTGATGTGTAGGAATCAGAAATCATTACTGAGTAATAATCTTGGTTAGGTGTATTGTAAGTTATCTCTTAACTGTAATTCATGCTTATTAAAAGATTGTTAGTCTTATTTCATGGTTGTCACTTATCAACTTGCATAAGTTTCTTTTTGTTCAATAATTTAACTGTTCATTAATCCTTATTATTCTACCATGCAACTCCATTTTATATGGTAATATTTACTTTCACTAATATTACTCACTTTTCTTCATTACTTCAACGAATTCTTCCATTTTGTATCGATCGCACACTTCTCGAATTTGATACCTATTTCGTGTCACAGTGTTCACATGTTTGTATGTTTGTTAACTTCAATTATTAATATGGATAATGATCATATTTGTAGGGCTAATGAATCGTACTACAATTTATGAATCCACTAAATACAGCTTTTTCACTGTTTGTGCTTAGTTTAAACTTGCTAAAGTTTTTTTTAGAAAACAGTTGACTCACTATCCATGTTTCTGTATAATTTCAGGGCTTTGATCTGTCTGTCTGTTTTCGACATAGAACTTTGCACATATGTGTGGCAGTTCAAGTCGCCACAAGGGCTTTGATTGTGGTGAACAGTAGTCTTTCTATTAGTATGCTAAAACATCATTTAATAAAACCTCTTCCACGTGATTTCATCAAAATTCTGCTTCAATTCAGCAGTGTGTTCTGTAGGGACAATGATGTAGTAGTCATGGTCTCACCTTCTGGTGGCGTCGTAAACAACGTCTTCACAACAGACTTGGTGACTCTCCTATGTCTTGTGATTATAAATTCCTTTTATGTAAGAGATACAGAGACAATACATTCATCTACGATAGATCTGGTGATCTTTAAACCAGATTCATGCCGTTAGGCTTCTATCAGTATTTTAAGACTGAGTATTTCATTCTAGATGTTTCACTACCAGAAACTGTATGCATTTAAATCTGTGTGATGGGAGTCATTTTAAGACACACAATGCATACCTTTTCAAAGTTTACTTTTTTAGAGAATCAGACGAATTTGTATAGGGGAAAGTCATTGTTGAGTTATTGAGAATCCTACAAGTGGTCGTTCAGTTTCATAATTATTTGAATATGTTGACATCATGACACTGAGACGAATAATTTTTCATTATTCCAAGGCTAAGATTACTTATATATATGAACTTAAAAGTGATTTTACAGCGGAGATTTTCGATCGTCGAGGAAAAGAAAGTTTCTGTTAAACCTTTACTTTCTAATATCTCAGTTAGTATTTTTCAGTTTACCTGCTGCTTTATAGCTAAGCATTCTAATTGTCCAATGACTACTGTATCCAAATGCATTTTGAAGGATTACCACACTAAGCTTTTAAGAGGATAGTTTAAAGCAGTTAGTAACTACATCAATAACCAGTCACTTTTTTCGTTACAAGTTGCCTCATCTTTAAAACTATCCAAATATTCAGACTGAGAATCTCCAGACAGTAATCTCCTAGCTTTTGCAAGTTGCGATTCTCTGTTAAGAAGGTGCCAACATTTGTTTTAATTTATTAACTAGTCATACTTCTCCCCTTGTCTTGAATTAACTTATTTAGTATTGTGACCTACTGTTCACCTGTTGCGTGGTGATGTGTTAATAAGATGATTCCAGCCTCCTGTTCATTGGCAGCCGATTACTGTTGATATTTTCACATATTATTGTACAGCTTTATTAAACGATGTCGTTGAAGTGGCTAACTGACGTCCCTGCATCTATCTCAAGATTAGTGATCAAAATCCTACCCACTTAAGCCTACAGGTTTTTAATTAATGATGTTTTATAGCTTACTGTTGCTGCCATTTGCGAATTCTAATCCCTTCTTCATGGTCTCTCTTAAAAATTAAATTTTCCGGTGTATTTTATCCGTACAGGCCAACATACCATATTTTAGTTCTCTTCTTACATGTGTCCTTATTCAGATTATGACAAAATAAAATAATGCCCTGTCTGTTCAAGGTTCTACGTCGATTTATGTATGGCTTTCTGAATTCTTGACTCTTAAGATTGATCATTGAACTGACTGACGTAACCTAACTTTAGTTAAAGTTATGATCCGCTTACTTGCTCCTTTTATTGGTTAATGTAATTTTAGCGCATTCTTTCTTACTCCGGATTTTTTTATGATAAGCGGGATGTCATCTGCCGACGATTAATACAGCCTCCGTGTAACGTTCGTCGTATAAACCACCAAAGTCACTGTGTACCGATCAATAGTTAGAAATGATGTGCAAACAAATGTCAATATTGAACGATTATATCCATCATCTTAAGCCTATTCCATTTGTGATGTATGTTGATTGGTCTCGCTTCTTGCGGAAACGAACAATATTTGTTTCATGAAGTCAACTAGATTAAAGTACTTCAGAAGAATGAACAGACTATTTCAACTCTAGTTCACTAAAAAGATTAGGACTTTTCATAATGTTGAACATTATTTCTTGTCTACTTGATATTTTATACGAAGTTTATTTTATCCTTTTCATTTTTGTTGTACTCAGGTCAAATGTATGGGTTGTCTTGCGCTCACTACTTCTGCTTGAGTTGTTGGCAGCGTTATCTCAAAATAAAAATTATGGAAGAAAGCCAAATCGATCGAATTTATTGTCCTTCAACTAGTTGTCGAGTACTTGTTGAGGATGAAATAGTCTTTCAAATGATTACAGACCAAAATGTACGCAAGCATTTTCATAAACTGATATCTAATAGCTTTGTTTGCCACAACCGTTCACTGACTTGGTGCCCAGGAGTTAACTGTGGTCACGCTGTGCGTTGTTTCGGCCCACGTGAACCATATCAGATCACGTGTACAAATTGTGCTGAATGTTTCTGCTTTGCTTGCGGTCAGCCATGGCATGATCCAGTTCGTTGTGAACAGTTGAAAACATGGATTAAAAAACTGGAAAATGATAGCGGTACACTTGGGTGGATTGCAGCTAATACAAAGGAATGTCCAAAGTGTCATGCTACTATAGAGAAAAATGGTGGCTGTAATCACATGACCTGTCGAAATGTAGATTGCAAGCATGAGTTTTGTTGGATGTGTTTAGATCGTTGGGAACCACATGGATCACGGTGGTATACATGCAATCGCTATGATGATTCCGCTGCCAAGCTGGCAAGGGAAGCTCAAGCCAGTTCTAGGTTATCACTTGATCGTTATCTCTTTTACTCAAATCGTTACTTAAATCATATGCAGTCCTTGAGATTCGAAGCTCGTCTCTACGAAACAGTGCAAAGTAAGATGGAGTCAATGCAAGCACATGGAACATCTTGGATTGATGTTAAGTTCTTCAGGAAGCTAGTCGAGATTTTGTGTCGTTGTCGTAGGACATTGATGTACACATATGCTTTTGCCTACTTCTTGAAAAAGAATAATCATTCATTAATATTTGAAAGTAATCAAAGTGATTTAGAACAGTCTACAGAACAATTGTCAGAATATTTAGATCGTGATCTCTCCAACATCAGTTTAAATGAATTAAAACAGAAAATGCAAGATAAAGCCAGGTATTGTGAAAGTCGTCGACACGTTCTATTGGATCATGTACATGAGGGTTACGATAAAGGATTTTGGGAACAGTCAGATATTTGTTGATATGTATATATATATATATATATATATATATATATATATATATATATATATATATATATATATATATATATATATATATATATACAGTCGTTCACGTGCATTCACATATATACCTAGTTTTTATCTGTGTATAGTTTCTACTTTTGAATTACTCTATACTAGCTTTCTTTCTGTATCCTCTTTGACGTTTCATTTTCTTAAATGGATTTTGCATATATTTCATAAAATTTAAAATACACTCCCATTTCTCAAGGTAAACAGATTACTGACAGTTGAAAAAGAAAAATCAGGTCAATATTGCCCTTGCCTATCTTTTTATGTTTTTTGCACTTTTCTCAATATTCATTTTGAAGATGTCAGATTAGTTGACACTTTTGAATTTTATGATGATCTCATATCCCTTTTTTTTATTATCTTATCAATGCACATTCTTTCTTTTAGAACTACGCAGTGTGTTTACTCTTCATTTGTTATTTTCTCCACTGTTTTTATTGTTGTTATGACGATACCTTTTATTGTTCACATCAACAGTTTTTAACAACAACAAACAGAGACAGTTGAACTATTCTACATTTTTCATTCTCTTATTGCCATGTACAGTTTTGTTCTTTTTTCTCTGTTCCATTGTCGTGTTTTTTTCTGTATTAGTGTCTGTGTGTATGCTTTCGTAATAGATGTAAGTACATGTATATGATTGTTTGCTTCTAAACACGTGCATATGCGCACAGACACAAACACACACACACGTGTATATTTATTGTTTTGTCAAAGATCTCACTCACTTTCATGTAGAAGCTAAAATGTTTACATCAGATCGAGAGGAAAAACAATCAGTTAAATATGAATGCTAATTTTTTAGACATCATTTACTACTACTACTTCTGGATTTTCTCTTTTAATTTTAATTAACTATATAACATATATAGTCTGCATTCACTTATTTTTAAAATTCCATTCACTTCTATATGCTTTATGCGCATCCGTAGAAACTGTATTTCTTTCTTACTATCGTTCTATTCTGTTGTTATATAAACTACAAGAAATACTACTAACTAATTTTTGGTTTTTTTTTGATTAATTATAAAATTAATCGTGAACATTAAAGTGTTCAGTGTATATTTTTCCAATCGTCATTATATGTATTTAATAGGTGCGAAGGTAGCTTGTATTTATTATGCGTTAATTCAAATAGAATAGCTATTGGTTATAGGATTTCATCATGAGCTGACATTGGTTAGAGAACCATTGGAATACCTGGGAGTCCTGGACAACTGATTCGCCCTAGTTTGGGACTCTTCAGCAGTACGCATCCACCGGGGTTCGAACCCAGGACCTTCTGGTTACAAGGCGAATTCGTAGACCAGGTAGGGTGCAGCAGGTCATTTGTGAGGACAAATACTCAGTCCGGATGACGTTGCCTATTGGTCGCACTATGTCGTGAATTGGCAGAAGTTAGAATTCATGAGCCTTTGGATCGGGTCCCAGTGGCTTAATGGTCTGTGAGCTTGTCTTGTAACCAGGTGCTGGGTTCGAACCCCGGTGGGTGCGTACTGCTGAAGAGTCCCAAACTAGGACGAATCAGCTGTCCAGTACTCCCAGGTTTTCCAATGGTTCTCTAACCAATGTCAACTGATGAAATTCTGTAACCAATCAACCGAATCCTTACAAACCAATATTAGAATAGCCATTGTTGATTTGAAAACTGAAGTGATTTAACCATTTTATCCTGTCCCTCATGTTAGTCATCATAATTTTCCTATGATCAAATCAACTTTTTTTGATGATCAGCGGTATTCTGTTCTTTTACTTTTCTCTTATTGTTCCCTTGGGTTATGACTTGAACACGGCTTCGACAACTAATCTCCACTGTGCTCTGTTTACTGTCGTCCTTATTAGTAAGGCTGGTGATTGCCTGTGATCTTATGTCTCCTTGCACGACCTCCTCCATGTCACCCTCAGACCGAAGACCCACTCGTCGTTTCCCATTCGGGTTCCACTCTAGCGATGGCCTGAGACACGATGTCAGTCAGTGTATGACCTATCCATCTCCATATTATTCTACAGATTTGTTGAGCAATGGGTTCTCGGTTGGTTTGTTGCTAGAGATTCTTGTTACTAATTCTTTCTGGCTATTCGATCTTCAATATGAGGTGAGGGCAGCTGCTGATAAAAGTCTGCAATAGCCAGATTTGAATGCTTCCTATGACGTGCACTGCAAGCTCCTCACCCCTATCGAAGAACTGACCTAACGTTCGTACTAAACAGAATCCGAATTTCGTTATTCATGCTGAGGAGTGCAGGAGATTTCCAGATTAATAATAATATATATTTATTCCTGTCTATGTAGGACACACCATTTGTACAGGCATGGATAAGTATTATTCACATTACATGAATTTGACTTAAGGTGAAAATAGGGCAGCCTGTAGACGGCCGTAATTTTGAGTGACCGCGAATGAGATAAACAAGCGATTTGCTCGCTTGTGATTGGCCAGTTTGTCATTCGAGTTGAGGTAATTTCAAACGTCATTTTGCTGCTTGGTTAAGTTCTGAATTTCCAGGAGCGTTTTATCGAATTGGATAGATAACTGACAACACAAACTACTACAGCTCAGGAGAAAAATCATATAGCAGTGGATTTATTTGCTGAATTCAACGAATTCATGCCAAATTACGATCTAAGGACTTCTCAGGAGTGTCAAGAATGCAAACAGTGTTCTGAAGAGGTAATAACTTCACGCCAATTCAATTATCGCTTGACCATTATCTTCAGAGATCCTTAAATAAGTATAATATACACAGTGGTCTGGTTAATCATGATAAAAACGGCATAGTTGATGCAGCATATACGTATACTTATGTATATATGTAAGTAAACCTAGATAATCTGTGTTCTTGTCATGAAGATAGGAAAGCAGGTATCAGGTGTCTCAGTAAGCAGTGTAATACATGTAAGGTACATGTTTTTATTTGACATAAACTGGATCTTCACTCACTTTCAGAATTAATCTTAAATTCAGTTGGAATAAGCTTGTTGAGCACATCAGTATTGAGAGAATACAGTGAAAGTAAGTAAACACATGCTTCTTAAGATTAAGTGATACATTTATTTGGTATGGTTGTATTATTATTAGTTGTCTATCTAAGTTAATGATGAATTCGTTGCGATAATAATACCTATTATTGTTTTTTATAGTCACTATGAACATGAATGTAATTATTATTGCTGACCTATCATTTGTCATAAAGTCGTTGTCATTTTTGCTAAAATATTTGTACAAACTTTGAAAACTACTGCATTACTTGTCGTTAAATAATTTTATCATTTCATGGTGCTTCGATGGACCTACTAGATATCGACCAACGATAAGTTGCGAAGTCCCTTAAGTTAAGTGAAAACTATTGGGCTACTTATATATATATATTGTTTGTAAAGTGATTACTTGTAAGTGCTTATCAGGAAAATTTTTTTATTCAGGTCATACATTTAATACCCAAGTTAATTATGCTTTTCTTATACCTTTTCAGACTTATGGAAAAACATATACGTGCCGTGTACGCAGATGGAACTTACTGACGGTAACAGAGGACTACTCATCTGAATTATATGTACATTTGAAATCTGATTTTTGTTTAATAAACAATTTGTCAATGAATCTGTGTTCCTTCTGTTGTAATACGATTGTGTTCCAGTAACATAAGTAACACGTGCTAAGTTAGAAGTTGAGGGTAAGCTGTTAGGAGTAAATGCGACGTCTAAAAGACTTTTGTTTACGTGATTATATGAGTAGATAGCAACGTACCGTGTTCCGTGGCCGAGGACCTTAGGCATTCTGTTTTTAATTATTACGATAACCGTAGTTGCACAGAGTTATACATTTAACAGCATAGGTATAGTCTGTCCTTATGGTACACTGCGACATGCAGAAATCACAAGCAAACTATCTCAGGTAGATTTACTCTCACTTCGTGACTATGAATCGCGAATCATTATATGTATTCTGCTAAGACGATAGATAACTCGAAACGCTTCATAATCGCAATACCTCCTCTACGATTTAGACATACTTACTTTATTTGACTACAACATAATCTTTTACCAATAGGCTTCTCCGAATATCTGCTTCTACTTAGGATTTCAAAGATAGTCTCATATACTCTATACCTCACAAATTACGCAAGGGCTAATATTCGGTCTTATCAAGTAGAATAAACAAACGAATAACGAGGAATACATTTATTAATGAATTAACATGTAATACAAAATCGACAACAGTGCAGGTATCTTTTTCTTTATCACCCAAATCCATGAAATTCCCGAAAGTAGATATTATCTGAAAAAGAACATAAGAATTATACACATGTAGACATTATTATCAGTGTAAACGAAATAATTAACCATTAAATATGTTTGAAATGACGAAATAATTAGTTGAATTATATATAAATACGTCAGTAAACATTTTTCAATAATACAAAATCGATATTGCATCTGTCTGCAAACGTCAAGTTTATGCCATTAAATGAGGAAATACTGTGCGTACATAATTTCTTAATATTTCTGCAGACTTTTCTTAAAGAAATACATGTGGAGCAGCCTTGTCAGCATTAGGAAAAGTACACAACAAAATAATTGAAATAATTACCTAAACGAGCTATCCCACCTCATCATGTCCATGTGTAATCCATTAAAATGCGAAAAAAATTCACGAAATGGTCGTTATAACATGTGTCTTCAAGTAATTCGACATATTCTGAACGGAAAAGTACGTTTTTTCAACAAACCGTAAACTGCCTGTAAGCTACGGCCGGATAAAAACAACACTATTGCCTATTCCTGCTAAATACGCCGTATTTCATCAACTTTTAGCAGGAATATAGGTAAAAAAGTGTGTAAAACAACGAAAAATGACCTAACCTTGACGTCTTTTCCAAAAATAACGCCAATATCCATCAGCTGATCAAATGACCTACGGCCGTCTACGGCAATGGATAAAGGCACACACGACCTTATGGAGAGGCTGAGCACCTCAAGGTCACATATGCATACTGTGATTGGTAGATTTTACTTTGCATAAATGCTGCGGCTAACACGTAGCTCACGTTACTGAGGCGGGCTTTGAAATGATAGTAATAAAAGTCGCATAAAAATTACATTTTTCAGCTCAAGGACACAAGTTAACGCAGGTGTAGATTCTACAGATGTGATATGCATGTGGACCCACTAAAAAAGAGAATATTATCGGGTAACTTAATCAAAGAAGTATAAAGTTTGAAGATTTAGTCTTTTTCAGCTGATTGTAACGGACAGAGAGGAGAGGCATTTGTGTAACATTTGCATTTTGCAGAAGACAAAGTGTGAAAGATAAATCGGAAGTCTTAGGATTCTTCAAGTTTATTATGGGACATATGGACTGTTCATACCGATTCTACTATTGTTCCCTCCCTTGTTCACATATTCATTGTTGTTAAGATTAGGGATTGTTCACCTGAGGTAAGATTAATTCATCTAATATGTATATATCCTCAGATATTTCTCAGTGTGGTCGGAGGAATACTATCTCAATCTTTGCATGGAAAGGTCATAACCAGTTTCTTCTGAAGGATCAGGTGGTGCTGAAAGCTGTAAAGACTGGTCCAATGTCACAATCATCTACGGGAAACTGATCCACATATTGTGGATAAAACGATTAGTAGACTTTAATTTGACAATCATGTACCCATAAAAAATCTACAACTGTGATTTTTTTTCCACCCTTTTTAATGTGAATATGTACTGTTTAACTGTTTTTATTTTGTAAATATATGCATTTATGTTGACTACATGTATCTCTCTTAATTATCATTTCGAGGAAATTGCATAGTTAACGAAGTTGATAGACAACGTAGTAATACCTGTGTGAAATGCGTGATAATCGTAAACCGTTATTATTTCCTCAGTGCGTCATCAAGCCTCCCATGAAATGTTTCAGTTACACTCAATGCGGCTGCGTAAAAGATTATCTTTCATCAGGGCTTGCGAAAAAATGTACGTTGAGCTTAGGTTTGTTTTGCGATTTCTACATATACATAACAAATGTAGGGCGGCTACGTACATCGAAAATAACGCGTCATAGGTATATCCTATTGAAGAAAATCCTAGTATTCTTATGTTGCGTAAATTATCACTCTTTCAGATTAAATCACTACGCATTCCAAAAGCGGCTACATCACTATTCCTTCGACAAGCAAAGGGAAGTAGTAGTGAATAATTTAAAGAACACCGCTAAAACATTAAAGGGATATTTATTTTGATAAATAATTTTATAATATCAAAAAGATGCCAACGATAACGCGCAAATTCTTCAATTGCACTTCATTAAAGCCTCCAAACAAGGTGAACCACTCCGTAAATTACAATTGCAACCTGCAAATCAACAATAGTATGACATCCGTTAACAAATAATTAGCAACACGAAAATACTCCAAACCAAAGTGACTATTTAGAAAAATTTGTTTATTAACTGCTATCTTGCGAATAAATCAACTAACACTCCTTTATAGCTGTAGACTCTTCTGAATGTTACCAAGTTTTCATATCTCAAAGATTCAAAACACCCTTTCAGAATTTCGCAAAATATGCATCAATTGCCTAATTGATTTCGTTTTCCTTAACGTAATCAACAATTTACACAGAGTTTTAACAATCCACATGGAAAGAAATAACGAAATTCAATGACAGATACATGTTCGCTCAAACTGCTGAAAGCGCCAACTTTCCACCATTTTTCTCAATTTTTCGTTAAAATATGGTATTTATAATGTATTCCATTTGAAAAACACCAGAAAACAACGTAGAACAACCCAAACACAACATCGCGATAACACATAACGACACCCTGTGTGTGCCTTTATCCATTGCCGCCGTCTACAGGCTGCCTGAAAATAGAAAGTTGCTGTCCTCTCTGACACTAGTTTGTTTGTACAAATTGGTAGCTAGTCATTCAATGGAGCGCATTAAGAAATATTGTCTTCGCATTAACAAAAAAACCCAAGTATGTGTTCGATGGATTACAAAATTTGGGAAAAAATAAAGCTTGAAGTCAATCTCTCCATACAACGTAATTGTGTGCGGCATCGTATCTTGTTCATGTTTTGTGTTCAAATTGGGTATTAATTTAAAATGGGTGATTTATTTGTTTGGTTTTTTCATCATTTTTATTGCAATTAATTAATTGCAGATTAATGAGGATTTTTCTTCAGTTTCAGTCCTGATCGGCATTGACATCCTCATCAGCGCTATTCTCCCCTAATTTAAAAGTTGTTTCCTAGATATGTGGAAGCAGTGACCTCTTCCAAATTCATTCCGTTGATAGTGGTTGTTGTTCTTCGCGGTAGTGGTGGTGGTGATGGTGTTGGTTGCTGTTGATGTCTGGTTTGTTGGTTGTTTGGCTGCTTTCTGGGTTGGATGGCTGGTTGGCTATCTACATCACCTGCGTCT
Organism: Trichobilharzia regenti; assembly: GCA_944472135.2. Lineage (NCBI taxonomy): Eukaryota > Metazoa > Platyhelminthes > Trematoda > Strigeidida > Schistosomatidae > Trichobilharzia > Trichobilharzia regenti. Next base: position 85,400,137 of record OX235270.1, on the reverse strand, counting down.
TCTCAATGTTCACTCAGAGTCCTGTCGTCACCGCCTGAGTCTTCTGCCAACCAGTTGGCTTTCGCCAGTCAGTCTTCCTTTCTCTGTGTGACATTAGACATAGATCATCCACGAAGCCCACATCTTCCAGAGTCTTCTTATCGGTCGGTCCGACGTATTCCTGTCTTCCCACTGCCCAGTAACGCTCTTCCGAAGAACCCAGTCCACCACGGTTAGCAATATCATCTGTGATAATAGGCAGCCAGTCTCGTCTTACTCCTTCACTCCTCACTTCGAACGCCTCACCGAGATTTCCGTTGTGGATCACCTGACACGAGGGATTGTCGTATGGTCAGCTGTGGTTGAGTGATGTTGATGAAGACGTGTGCATTGCACACCGTGGTGTTGAATTGAAATTCCCAATTTCTCCGGAGTCACCTCTGTTGGAGGCCATTTCAAAGTCGATGAAGTTGAGGAAGAGATAGATGGATAGATAGACTGCCATTCTATGCTGTGTTGTGTGATGATGAGTAGAGTTGGAATTTGATCAGCATATGATTTGGCCTTCCTGAATTGAGCCAGCTTGTTCCGGTCTGGTGGAGTTGTGTGTCCAGTGCATCTGTTGTGGTTTGCATGATGACGCGAGTTAGTATTTTGCTCGGAGTGAACGACATCGTGATTGGGTGCCAGACCTTGCGGAGGCGTAATTTGGCGCTGATTAGGTAGTTTGTAGGCATTTTTCCTTCCAAACATTTCTCAGTATTGACATGAGCACATTCTATGCATTCCTTAGATCTATTTGCAGGGCTTCAGTTTCTTTATTCTCTTCTCATGCTGCCTTGTCCGGTTTAAAGTTTTTTGTTTCTTTTCCTTGGTTATCAGGTCCTTTTGAACATCTTTTGCATTGGTTCCATCATGTGTGTTGATCTCTTCCCGAACAGAGACTTGCTTATCTGACATAATGCTCGTGGTATCTCTTACTTGCGTTTTCTGCACCAGTCGCCAGCCAGTGTCTCGTGGAATTGTCTTCCGTTTTTCCCAGCACTCTGCATCACGTTTGTCTTGTGCACTGTCCAGGATCATCTTTTATCCTTTACGTTCCGAGTGGAATATAGGACTTCCAGATAAAACCTCGAAGTTCGATATAATTTGTTTTGTTTAAACAGGGTGGGTCTCCTAGCCTCACGCAAAACCTTATCCTTCTACTGGCCTTACTAAGTACATGGCAAGTTTTAAGCTTTTGTCGGCTAAAAGTTCAAGGCCAGACCACGTTCGTGGTCGGCATGCATTTTACTGCTTAGAACGAGCTCAATTCCTATTTACCAATGATCTAAATGACCCTGTCAGATTTCCAGATCGCAAAAATCATGGACTTACCGCTGATCACAGAAAAATAAACCTAACAAGAAGAATACGATACACCGTAACGAACAACAGTACATATTTGATAATACGATAATTTACTCCTCGGCCAATAGAGAGACATAAATACAGGTTTCCGTCAGAAGAATCTTCAAATAAACACTAATATAATGTACAACAATACTTCTAGCCGTATTTTCCAATCTTCTGCCAAGGAGTATACGATTAAGTAATCATACCCTTCTTGCCTTTTGGTAAATTGAGACCAGTTCGGATACTTGTAGGCCCATTTAGCCATAGGCCACCAGCAAGACAGAGGTATAAATTCCTAAAAATTTGGTTTTCTAGAAGCATTTCAGTCATGAAAGTAATAATAATAATTTTTTATTTCTGTAACAGAAACCAGCCATTTTTACAGGCATGAACATATGTACATTTATGAAAACTTATAGAATATATAATATGATTTGTTAATTTAGAAATAAGTTGAATACTGGTAAATGTGAGAGAAACATTTAAAATGAAGTGTACAAATAAGGAAATAGATATAGCGTCAAATCTAAACTGTGATTGAAAAAAAATACATGTCAATTTCACGCGGGAATCATAAATGATTGCGTTAGTTGCGGAAGGTAAGTGGCAATTCTGTACAGCTGCTGACGTATTACATAAGAGATGCAGAATAAACAATAATTATCAGTAAATCATTCAGAAAGAGTTTTAAAGTCTATTAAACTTTAAATTCACCCGCAAGTACACCATATTTGTGACATTTCTAGTTGTTTATGAGACAGACTTTGAACTTGTCAGCAGATTTTATTATATAGGTGGTCCCGTTATTTACCAGATGAGCTAGCAATATCACGAATAAGTAGAGAATTGCAGCGCTGTATCAGTACCCTCGTTGAAAGCAGTATGTTTGAAAAGAGAAGAAGACACAAGAAAACCGGCAGACAGGTGCAGAAGTATATAAAAGGTGTTAATAATTCAAAATATATAACAGGCATGGGGTTCATCGTTTTCTATTGTTTTTTTTCAGGAAATATTATTTTCCCGATATTTTACAGTCTTTTCTGCGAACAATTAGTTTAAAGTGAAAGACAGGAGATAATTTCACCTACTTATGTAGGTTTAAAAGGAGTTAAACACAAAATCTATTTCAGTAATCTATTTCAATTCCTATTATGCTGTCCGAATAACGACAATAAACTACCAGATTCAGTGCAACAGTATCACAAAAACCTGTACCAGTAGTTTCATCATTATGAAATCCACAAAACGGCAGAAAGATTTTACACCAGATCTATTTGAGGCGAACTATATGAGAGCATCTTTAGTGAACGTTAAAAGTAACTCACCAGGTATAACAATACGGAGGAGATTTTCAAACTAATCGACAAAAATTTATGGTATATTAGCTAAGCAACCAACATCGCCTAATTCACTAGTTTTATAATCAGCCCAAGCCCGAGAAAAGAGGGAAGGTTGTACGTCAAGCTAGTGACTCTACCCCGGGAAATCAACCAAACTGCTACAGAAACTTCAATGTGCGAAAAAACACCAAAAACAAAAAATAGAGAGCAGAAACTTATTCTCCCACGGGATCGGAGAGACAAAATTATGCCTACTGGTGAAAGCCTTTCGGAAAGCCAGTCAGCCGATGTCTCTTGTTTCCATGAAAACAAAAATAAAACTGGGGACATGGAATGTCCGTACAGTGTAGGGAGCTGAGAGGACTGTGCAGGTGGTGTAAGGAACTTGAAAATGTGGCATGGATGTGTTTGGAATCTGCGAGAGCAGATGAAATGCATGCGGACGGTCGAAATTGCCAACCGGAGAGTCAGTAATCTACTCCGCTCACCCAGACGACAACCACCAGCACACTGAGTGGCAATCATGAAGTCACCAGCAACAGCCGAAGCTCTTATGCAATGAGTACCGATCATCCCAGCCTACAGACAGCTCGTAACAAGAGAAGAAAGATACCTATAAGCAACTGCAAACAAAAATGGATGAATCCCAGATGGAAACATCGAAATTCTAATGGGCTATATGAATGGAAGTCGAACTGGAAGCAAACATTACAGGAGGAGAACTAATAACGGGCGGGAGGCTGCCGGAGAAATAAAGGACAGTGGACGTTCAAGAGCATACTTATCAGAGAATATGTTGAAGAAAGTGTAGGTGGTTGAGGGCCGTCCATTTTCAGCGCACATCGGGCCATCGCTCGAAGGCAATCTGATTAGGAAAAATGGAGATATTGGTACTCTTGTGACTAAGAGATGGCAAGGGTGTGAGATCTGAAATTACAGGCAATCATCAGACCAACCGAAGAGCTCAGAGGAAAACCGAACACAGTGGAAATCTTTTTGATGCAGTTGTGTTCTCTGAGCCGAATGATTTATTTTCGAAGCTTTTATTACCCTACTTGGCAACATCTCTAGCATATACTTTAACTTGGAGTCAGCTTTTATATTTCCCCGCGAGTTTATTAGTCATCTCTCCTGGTGACCTTCAACGTGATCGGTTATTTTGGTGTTTCAAACCCTAAAGGCTACTTATATTGGCAGGGATTGTTTCCTTGACCTCAAGTGTGACGCTCTGCGTGTGGGATTTGCTTCTTGTCGATTGGTAAATTTTAACTTTGTCAACGTGTCTATTGGTTAACAATTAACTGGAATATTAGGATTTTAAAAATTCTCTACCATTCTTGATGTTTTGTTTGTCTAATATTTGAACGTTGTCACAGCCGAATAGGTGTTCGTGGTTGGCTGCATGCAGCGAAAAAATACTCTACAGTTTGAATTTTATCGAATTGTCGTAGTCTTTTTTGAATAGAGCAGATTACAGTTATTATGACTGTAAACTGATCTTATCATGGTTGGTAAAACACTGGGAAGCCTCTTTAATCTCGGTGTGAATTCCGCCATAAGGCGCAAATCCAAGGAGGCGCTACATATATGTGGAATACTGGTTGATATAACCTCAGAGGTGACTTTCAGAAGAATCGGTCTATGAACCCCCAATCAACTTCTTCATCAACAGATCAGACATGTAGATATTCCTAAAAAAGTTTTACCCGCCCGGAAGCCTTCTGTCACAAACAAATCTCTGAAAGACTTTGATATTGGACAATAAAACGTGCAAGAGGGATTTTCAACACTTCAAGGTTGGGTAGCCAACAAGGCAAGTTGTCCCGTTGATAGTGGATTCTGTATTTCTCAGATACGTGGTGAATTGTCAGTTAAACTTTGTTTGATCAGTAAGTGTGCAGCAAATAAAGTTACTTATGTTGGAGATTTATTTGTGAATACTTATTAACTTGGTTAATATATCTGCTGAAGTTATACCTCTGGCCCCCAAGCTAGCAAATGTCTAACTTAATGTGAGAATGTCGAGCTGAGAAAGTAACAAAAAATTACGGAGCACCATGAAGGCAGTCATAACTCCCCTCAAGTTGTGAGACTATCTGCACTGCACCTGAATACCCCAAGTAAATAATTGGAGTCTTGAAAGGTTTTAGGGATTTTCAGAGTGAAAACATTGCATTTCCTCGCGAGCTTTTCTGCTTCGTTCTGGTGACAAATTTCTTATTTCTGTCTTCCGAAATTGACTGTAGTACGGTTTGACTTATGCATTAATTAACCAATTCTACAAAAAAGTAAGACTTCATGTGCAACTACCGTGTCATGCACAGATCACGTTCTTATGTCAACCAAAATATGTCCAAGTAACCAAAGACTAGATTGCCAGAGAAGTTTTCTTTAAAGTCATTTAAAAATGTGTACAAGTTTCCATCATTGCAAACACATGTTTTCTGCATATTTTGATTCCATATCTTCATCTTCTCTTGACGATTGTGTGAAAATGCGACACACCTTTTTGATTTTCTCCATGTCTTCAACTCGTCACGATTCTTTTGAGGCCCCATGCTTATTGCACATTATGATATGCATTAATATAATGTTTTCACTAGCTGACTGACTGGTTTTGACATAGAACTTTGCACCGTTATGCAGCACTTCAAGTCGCCACACTTCACTTAGCATACAAAGCAAGAGAAGAAAGTATAAGAAATGCATAATAGAGACAGTAGACAGCGATACGACACAAAGGAATAGTAGTTATGAAGAACAATATAGTTTCATTGAAAATTATAGGTCACAAGGAGTGGATGCATCTGCGCCAGCCATTGAAAACGATTTTGAATCATATCATCGATTTTTTCCAGCCACTGGTTCTCACCGTCTCGAGCACCTCAACCAGGAAGTTTACAGCTTCCTACGTAGCTGGCTTAAACTAACCGTTGTGGATTTCATTGAATGGTGGCATGTTTGGGTTTGACCGCCGCTAGCTCTTTTCCAGCCTGACCCTATGTCAGCTAACATTACCCGTCGAGGGAGGTGATGGAAATGTTTCTGAAATTTTTATGAATAAAGACGAAGATAGTCATGATCGATTTTAGGTTATCACAATAAGCCGTCTGAAATCTCAATAACTGCTTTTCTGTAGACCATACTACACTACAAAAATGAAGTCAGAGTAAAACATTAAGCATCTCTCCTTAGGTGTGGTCAAAATTAACTTAGTTTTGCCCCCACATAATTAAACTGTTGATCCAGATGCGAATTTGTAAACTCACTGAGTGGTTTTCTTTACGTATTAAACAACCTACTTCTTATACCAATGTCGCTCATTGCGACGGTGACTCTCCCTGTTGCATCACTAAAGTGTGGCTTTTTGTAGTGAGATTTCTTCACTGGTCAGTTTCCTAATGTCGATTAAAGAAATTGATTTTGTCTAGGGACAACTAGCTGTTGAAGCAAGCTGCGCTATATTGTCAGTGTTAACCTTTGCATGGTATAGAATAATGATGATTATTCAAAGCGATTTTTCGAATTATGTTAACCTCATCTCCGCATCACTTTAAATTGTTAAGTTTTTATTTTATTTGAGATCTCTCCCTATTGGTAGGAAACTTTCTTCATCTTGTTAAGAACAGTCGGTGATGTGTGTAAGCTAGTATTCATTCCATATTATTTAACCAGACAATTAAATACCAGCTGAAATCCGCTACAACATCAGGCCTTCTACCGTGGAACTTATTTTTAACAGTGTATTTCCAAACCCGACTTTTTTTCAATTTATCTTGATGGTGTAAAGATTCATCAAACTTCAAGAGAAGACTACCTAACTTCGTCTTAAACAATTCGTTTTCACAAATGCAAACAAGCTAACTACTGAAAAATGATGAGTACATGAATATGCCGCTTCATAATTCCGCTTCGTGTAGGACTTTGTATTTGAAGTGTTGTATTTCATTTGCTTCTGACATCCGGCAAACAACTGTTGAGGTTCACTAGGCAAACAGGATGTAGAAAAGCAATGATAAGCGAAACAATCACTTAGAAGAACGGTACTTTCATTACCTAATAGGATAGTATATTACAATGTTTAAAGGAACATTTTTAAGAAGCACTCCAACTTGCCTACAGCATCCTAAATTTTTTCAGAATCTAGCACTAAAACATCGATTCTCCAACTGTAACTGAGGACATAATATCTCTCTGATCTAAAACGATGCAAAGCAGTGGAACTTAGTGGCAGGAATCCAGAGTTGTTTAGAGATTGTGATGAATTATTAACTGGGTTAAATAAGATATTAAGTATGCTTGGGAATCCGTGCTGATCCCATTGAAATGGTGTAAATCATTGATTATTCCTGTTTTTAAGAAAGTAGACAAATCCTCCTTTAATAATTATATAGTGGTTAATTTGGCTGACACAGCCCATGACCCTTTTCAGACTAAAGGATACTCCTAAAGAGCAAACCCGTGAGAACCAGGCAGTCTTTCAATTAGTTCTGGAACGTACGTATAAATACCGGAATCTAATAAATACCATATTTCTTGACCTGAACGCAGCATTTGACTGGGTCAACGGATAAATTTCGTGGCAATATCTGGCCGTGAGGGTAGTTCTGAGAATGTATATTGCACTAACCTAAGCGTTCACTGTACGTGTGGAGATAATCTGAAGTGGCAACAACCAGTATTGTCCACCAGGGATGCCTATTATTTCCGTCTTTATTTAATTTCATCATAGATATACGTGTAGAATTGAGTGCAATGGGCTTTTGTACCAGGGGAGTCTCACCGAGCTAGAATATGCGGATGACATCGTCCTCCTGACGAAGTGTGGAGTCTTCCAAACACCTTACGCGGAAATCAGGGTATTCGGCGTGCGATTCTCCCCTGTCGAGTGTAAAATGATGTCGCAGGACTCAGTTGCATGCACTCGGGAATTATATATAGCCAGTGAAGTGGTATGGCGCATTAACCACTTCACCTATTTGATCTGATTGTTGATGAAATCTCAGCATGCATACAAGAGGTTTGTCTGGTATTTGCTAAGCTACGTACTTGCCGGACAGAAGTTCTCTCAGTCTTTCATTATGACAGTTAGGTGTGGGGGTTGAAAGTAGAAAACTTGAAGGAGCTAACTGCCTTTGATTATACGTCCTTGCATTCTCTCGTGTATTAAGTCGTATAATACAGTGAGTAACAATGAGGTTTAGCGCAAATTGTTAGATAAAAATGGGAAACGTATCTCTTGTATTCATTATTGCTTTTGCTTTTCATTAAGTTTAAAATGATTATGAGAATAAATCTACAAAGCGTACATGTTTTATGATACTGTTAGATACGGGCAACCATTTTTTTGATCGATTCATTACTTTTAACCTTCACATAATTAGTTTGTATTACAAGTAACTGTTCTTTTATGGTCAATACATTGCTATAATCACAGTTGTTTGCATTTTAGGACGATGTCTGGGGCTTTTGACAGAACTGGGGAATTTCGTGCGTGTACTCAGTCGTTTCATGATCGCCTTCTCTCTGGTCGGTTACGCTTGAAACCTCCTCATCCCAAAAATTCAAGCGTGACTGAAAACAGTATTACTACCGAACTCTTAACTAGATCAAAGCAAATGTCGGGGGATCTTAAAATGACTGTTTCTAAAATGGCTAAATTAAAAATTTTATTACAAGGTAGATCCAATTCATCTCCAGATGTTCTCAGCAAATTAATTGAAGTTATCCAACTTGATATAATAGATTTAAATAAAGCCAAGCTTGAACTAAAAGCTAGCATCGTTAGAGTTAAAGAACACTCTGTCACTAATACGCAACACTTAAAGCACATCGATCTCATCGTTATCAGTTTAGAATATCATTTGTCATTCCTGGTTTCCGAATTTCGCCTTTTGTTAGAGGAACACAAAAGTTTTCTTTCGACAGACTCCAAAATGTCAAACACAAACATTCCCACGAATCCTGATGTAAATCAGTTAACTAAATGTACATCGTATTCAGAAATAATTACATCTGATAAAAATCATTTCCCAAGCTCTTTCCAAAATATATCGTATCGTCCTACAGAAGACAATCGGCCTCAAAAACTCAACCACTTTCCTGGTAGTCCACCTTCTCATACCTTGTCATTGCCAACACATACAGCTAATTCACATTCAGCATCAAATCTGTCATCAGCAATACCTGTTCTGGAATTAAATAGTTCTTCAATGAACAGCAGACCTGATTTTTATGACCCATCTCGCGTAAGTTGGTTATTCATATCTTAAAAGTATATATATATATATATATATCAGTAGATTGAGGTTGTGGAGCTGAAAACTTTAGGATGTTAAGCATTACTGATAGGTGACATTTCCTCTGTTTCTTCACATCTTTCTGTTTTCCGATTGCACGTAATCACTACATGGGATTTATAGAGTTCTTTAGTATTTGCACAGACACATGTAAATCTAAGTTTCCTCATTTTTCTTGTAGCTCTGTTGGATTGAATATCAAGAAGGTATACGGTTGATACCTTAATGAATGTTGTATAAATATTTTAAGTATTGTTTAGTCCACTTTGTTGGGTTGTTTAGGTTTCACAACAAACCAACAGTTGTCATAACTTTAGGTAGCCATTTCAGTCATCTGGAATAGATATATGATATATCAAACTGAGGGTGGAAAGCTACCACCTTCATCGATGACCAGTGTTGCCTAATATAGGATTAAATTAATCATGGTCAGAGGAAAACACATCATTATTCCTTAAAGCCACATAGGCAGGTGTAAACCATCTTATTGTGATCCTAGGGATTCTGAGAACCAGTTTGTAGACTTAATGACATGACTTAAAATCAGTTTTACTGACCCCTTGTGGTCTACCAGACCCATTTAATCCCTATTATTCTTCACATAATTATTCTTTCCTCCACACATATTCGTTTGTTATGATTTTTTATTTCATTTCTTTCCTCTAACTTCGTTCGTTTATGTGAAATATGGCAACTTAAACAGATGCGCCTTTGTGCAAAGCTCTGCGTTGATTCATTCAACTCACGAAATAAAGGCAATTCACAGCTCATTCTGCAAAAGCTTTCCTTATTGTGTTGTTCACGTTTATCAAAGGAGTAGAAGGTATAAGATTAAAAATTCTGTCCACTTTCTATTTTATCATTTTTTCCTCACTAGTATGCAACTAGGTTTGGGCTTAACTTGATCTCACCGAAAAAACATAAACTTAAATTGCCTCTTACGATTTATTCAGTGTGTTACTATGACATTAGTATTTTGGATTGTAATATAAAAATACAAATAATTTCGATATCTAGCCGATGACTTTCAGCATATTGTTCTATTATTAGTATTTAAAGTTATGGGGGTAGTTAATAGTAAAATTGCATCTGTAGTGATAAAACAAGCAACAAAGGTTAATAAAGCAGGATTTAGTGAATTCATCAAATTTCGGTTGAACTCGTCAGCTGAATACCCTACATACACGGATATATATATACTTTCGAAATTACATTGGGAGATATAAGACTGATAAGTAAACAAACTACATTGAATTAGTCATGCAGAAAGGCAGGTGCGAATGTTTTCCAGGTCATGTTCAAATAGATAGGGGAAGAGAGGGTATGAGAGATCAAATTAAGGTAAAATGCATAACGCTTCACTTACGTCACTTGGATAAACAATTAGTCACTAGAGAATATAGCAAGAATTGCAAACAGTAATATCAGTAGTAATAGTTATAATAACAATAATAATGTTGAATTGAATTAAGATAATGCTATTGATTAGTTTAAATGAATCAAGAATAATAAAAATAATAATAGGTAGAATAATAAGTGAAGCGTATTACCATGGTAGATTCAGTGTGACGAACATCTTCTTTTGTACACAGAGACCTGGTTTATAAACTCGAATTGCACAAGCCTCTGCAATTGCAAGTATCTTCCTGTTTCTTTGTCCGCTGACAATAGTAAATGACGTGACAGCGTCGATATCATGTCCATAATCCTCAAGATGTTATGTTATTGAGGTTTTTGGCACTTTGCATTCAGCTATTTTCAACTATTTTGGCAAATGTTCCATCATGCGAGTAGACAATCACCTTTCTGTACGACCTATGTATTTGCTTCCACAAACACACTCAAATTGATATATGCAGTTTGAAGTGTCGAGGATTGGCGACTGGTCTTTCCCAGATTGTTGAAGCACTCGCTTGGTGGTGTTAAGGATAACAAGTTTTGCAGCATAATAAGTTCTCTTGATTGCTTTGTCGAGTCTTCGTTTGACTACTTGCTGTACATCATCTCCTTTGAATGGTAAAGTGATATAGACAGATTTCTTCGCCGCTGTTTGGATTGTTTTGCAGGGGCTAATTTCTTTAGAGTATTTATTAATGAACTTCTCAGGATATCCTTTCATAGATAAAATATCCTTCAGAGATTTTATTTCATGCTCAATAGTACCGTCAGAACAAATTTTTCGTGCTCTATTGAATAGTGTTCTGAATAAGTTCTTTTTATACCGCTTTTCGACTATTACGCTACATTTTGCTCATAAATAAAATCTCTTATTACTCTAAAATTTTATGCAAAGAGTTTGCGGAAATTATCACAATTATTAACCTTTCGAACACTGAATCCAAAAAATACAATCTTATTGACAGATAATACACATAACCCACTGTTTGGATTTGTGGAATTTTTAAACATAAACACATCTATAATTGTATATATTGTTGGATTTATATGTTCAAGTTGCTCCAAGTCAGTGAGTTTATGGTTAAGATATCATTTTAGTTAACAATACTGAACTATATTGCATGTTGTCTTATTGTATAGTTGTCGTCGCTTTTTGCCCTTTTTTCTGTGAACTGTTTCCTTTGTTGATGTTGTTCTCATTGTTTGTCCGTTATTTTCTGATTTTGAGGGGAGCAACCCAAAAAGTTGCTTCTCTCTAAACTTTTACTTAATGTAATCATTCTTTTCTCAGGCGTGAGGCTAGCAACCCCACCCTGTAAACAAAAATTGCTACAGAAACTTCAGTATGTTGAACCTCCTTGCACCAAAAGAAAAAGTCTGTGTAGGAACATGGAACGTCCGAACTATGTACGAGACTGGAAAAGCTGCCCAGATCGCCAACGAGATGAAAAGATACGGAATACAAGTGCTGGGAATATGTGAGAGCAGATGGAATGGGAGTGGACTCACCAAATTGTCAACAGGTGAGTCAGTGATCTACTCCGGTCACCCAGAAGATAACCACACGCACACCGAGGGCGTGGCTATCATGATGTCACCAACGGCAACGAAAGCCCTGATACAATGGGAGGCGATTTCGTCCAGGATAATGACCGCCAGGTTCAACTCCAAAGGAAGGAAAGTGTCAATCATACAATGTTATGCACCCACAAACAACGCAGACCTCGAGAAGAAAGAAGAATTCTACAGGCAACTACAGGCAACAATGGACAATACTCCAGCTGGCGACATGAAAATACTAATGGGAGACATGAACGCCAAACTGGGACCAGACAATACGGGAAGGGAACTCATCATGGGTAGAGAAGCTCTAGGAGAAATGAATGAAAACGGAGAACTCTTCGCCGACTTCTGCGCCTTCAACGAACTGGTGATTGGTGGCAGTGTATACAAGCACAAAGATATCCACAAGGCTACATGGGTGTCACCAGACGGGCAAACCAAAAACCAAATCGACTTCATCTCAATCTCAAGGAAGTGGAGGCGCAGCCTACTGGACACAAAAGCAAGAAGAGGAGCAGACGTTGGCTCAGACCACTATCTCGTACAAGGGACAATCCAAATCAAATTAAAAGCTTTCAGGGAAGGAGGAGCTGCAGATAGACCACAAGCCAAGTTCAACACTCAAAAGCTGAAGGACCAGGCTACAAAGGACATCTTCATTGCAAGCATAAAGGACAAAGCCGAGACACAAATCAACACTAGCGAAGAGGTCGGCGTTGAAAAGCACTGGAACAACTTGAAAACGGTGTGGAGCCAAACCTGCATAGAAATTCTAGGCAGAAAAAAGAGACAGGACAAACAGTGGCTCACTACGGACACTTGGAAACTAATAGAAGAGAGAAGGACAGTGAAGCAAAAGATTATCCAGTGCACGACGAGCAACAAAAACAGGAGCTGAATGCAAGCTACAATACACTGAACAAAAGAGTGAAGAAAAGTGCCAGGGAAGACAAAAGAAAATATTATGAAACCATGGCAAACGAAGCAGAACAAGCTGCAGGCAAAGGAGACCTCGCCACACTCTACCAAACAACTAGGAACCTTTCGGGCAAACGTTCGACACAGATTAAGCCAATAAAGGACGACAATGGAAAGTCAATCACCAAAGAGGTGGAACAGAGAAAGCACTGGGTTGAACACTTCAAAAGACTTCTAAATCGTCCGCCACCTACAACACGTCCAGCAATACCAACAACGGAAGCAGAACTACCAGTGAACACTGACCCCCCGACGAAATCAGAAGTCCTGAATGCAATCAAGATGCTTAAAGCTGGGAAAACACCGGGACCAGATGGAATCCCAGCAGAGGCTTTGAAAATAGACCCAGAGACAACAGCGGACTTGATGACACCACTACTGGAGAAGGTGTGGAAAGAGGGCAAAGTACCCGAGGATTGGAAGAACAGTTACTTATTCAAACTTCCAAAGAAAGGAGACTTAAGTCAATGTAAAAACTGGCGTGGAATTATGCTTCTGTCCATTCCAAGCAAGATACTAAGTCGCATCATCCTGGAGAGAATCAAACAAGCCCTAGATGAAAAACTTCGTCCGGAACAGGCTGGATTCAGGAGAAACAAATCATGTATTGATCAAATCGCCACTCTACGGATCATCATTGAACAAAGCTTGGAATGGCAGTCACCTCTCTATCTCAACTTCATCGACTTTGAAAAGGCCTTCGACAGCGTCGATCGAGAGGTCATTTGGAAACTACTTCGCTACTACGGGGTCCCATCGACAATTATACACCTCATCCAACAGTTATACGACAATGCTGCATGCCAAGTAATCCACAACGGGAAACTTACGGAAGCCTTCGAAGTGAGGACGGGAGTGAGGCAAGGCTGTCTACTATCACCAATGATCTTCCTGATTGCAATTGATTGGATAATGCGACAGACAACGGCAACCAACGAGGGAACAGGCATAAAATGGACTGACACAAAAGACTTGGAGGATCTGGATTTCGCCGATGATATATGTCTGATTTCCCATAAACTGGAAGATATGCAAGTGAAAAGTAACAAGTTGGCAGAAGAAGCATCAAAGATAGGACTTCACGTGAACATAGATAAAACAGAGATGATGAAGATTCCTAGCCAACATCAACAACACCAACAGACCACAATAAGCATAAATGGGAAGAACCTGAAAGAAACAACCTCCTTCACCTACCTGGGAAGCATCGTCTCAACTACAGGCGGAACTGACGAGGACATCAAAGCCAGAATCGGAAAAGCAAGACAAGCTTTCATTACTCTCAAATCTGTGTGGAGGTCAACAGCAATCAGCATCAAAAATAAGATCCGGATTTTCAACTCCAATGTGAAGTCAGTGCTACTATACGGATCAGAGACTTGGCGAGTCATAAAGAGCATCTCAAACAAACTTCAAACCTTCATTAACAACTGTCTCCGCTCAATACTCAAGATCAGATGGCCAGAAAAGATCAGCAACAGGGATCTCTGGGAGCGAACCAATCAGGAACCGATTGTGAAACAAATAGGCAGAAAGAAATGGAGATGGATTGGCCATACGCTGAGGAAACCATCAAGTGACATCACTAGACAAGCCCTCGAGTGGAACCCGAAAGGGAGGCGGCGAGTTGGTCGTCCAAGGGTGACTTGGAGGAGGTCATGCGAGGAGGAGATGAAAGCATGTGGACAGACCTGGAGCAGGGTGAAAAAGTTGTCAGAAAACCGAAGTCAATGGAGGTGCGCAGCTGAAGCCCTATGTTCCTCTAGGAACTAAAGGATACAATAATAATAATAATAATACTGGATTGGAACAAAGCTCTTGAAATGCGTGTACTGTCCATGAAAACTTTCTGAATCTTTCGATTGTGCCATCATTCATTGTCACTAGAAAAACATGTAGGAGTTTAATAGTATCATTTTCCTCGTGTTCTATTGTGAAATTGAGATTCGAGTGGCATGAGTTGAACTTTATCAACATGTCTTCAGCTTTTGATCTGCTCCCACAGACAATAAAAATGTCATCAACATATTTTGGGTATACATTCGTTCCTTGTATGTGTTGCTGCAAAGTATCCGATTCTGGGACTGACAAGAATAAGTCTGCAAAAAGTGGTCCCAAAGGGCTTTCCATTGCGACACTATCAACTTGGCGGAATAGACGCCCGTCGAATTGAAATTGGACATTTTTAGTACATAAAAGTAACAATTTCCTCAATTCCGATGTTGGAATGGGTATGTCTTCAGCTTCTCTATATATAAAGTCATTAGTCTCAACGACTGGCACATTTGTGAAGAGGGAGGTAATATCGAAAGAGACCAGATGCTTATCAGATACATTGAAATCTTTAATTTGCTTGACAAACTGAAATGAATCGGAAACTGTAGACGTTTTCGCAAGGACCGTCACAATTCACATAGCCACTGTGCTAATTTGTGGTATAGTGAATTTATTATTGAGAGTATAGTTCTTAACGGCGCTCCCGGTTTGCGTATTTGTACGCGTCCGTATAATTTTGGGATTTGTGGCCCAATCGGTTTGATAATCTTATATGTATTTTCATCACTGTATTTGTTTTTGAAGAGTTGTCGTAAATGCTGCACAACTTTCCTCTCGGTCGATAACTTTTTGTCTTTTGCATGATTATCCAATTTGAATTTAGATTCGTCAGAGAGAATTTAATGCATTTTCTCAATATGATCTGTCTTGTTCATTAGTACTACACTTTGTCCTTTATCAGCTTGTAAAGTAACAAGATTATTGTCTTTTCGGAGCTTGTTTAGAGATCTCCAGTGTTCTTTGGTGATATGCTACTTTTGAGTGACCGGCATGATTCGAAATTGGTGAACAATGTCAACCGTCTTTGATTTCAACCAGTTTTCTCTGTTATTGTAATCCCATAAGTTGGTCATAAAGATTTTCAAATTGGCATTCGATATCAATTTGCTTTATCTTTTTCATGGGAACACAGAAGTTGAAACCCAGTGACAGAATTTCTGCCTATTCTTTTGACAAGGAAACATCGGATTAATTATGAAAATAATTAGATATATCCACTGGGAAAATGTCATTTGGCGTTTCCAGAAAAAGTACTTTTCAATGTTTGGATGTATTATCTTCACTTCTTTCTCAACATTTCTGCACACTTTTATATAAAATTAATTGTTGGTGTACACTATTGCCAAATACTGACTGAACATAATAATCTAACTTATAAAATGCCATAAAGTGTTTATGAAGTCGAATACGTTAGTTAAAAAAAGTTGTCATGGAATGAATTGGACCTAATGTAAAATAATTCAAAGATTCCTATGAATGCGTCAACATAGTGAAATATAGGGATAGGACACAGGAGTACTATCACAAAAGTAGTTGGAGAAGAAGGTCATTCATGAACTTAAGACGTGCAACCGGAGTTGCACAAAATTCATCCTTGATATATTAAAGATTTTCCTATTACCGAAATTGAAAAAAGTGGGGAAGGCAGTAAAAAAAATAGTTGAAAAAGCCATACAATTATGAATGAAATTATGACCAATAAAATGTTCTGTAAAGATCTCATCCAGTTAATAGCACTCTGTACCACTGTTATACCAAATAAGCTTGTTTATTATGGCATTGCACTCTGTCACAGTATTTAGGTTTCATTTTCGTTTCCTCATTTTTTGCACATCTTTTAGTGATCATGATATTTTTCTTACCTGCTCTGTCGTTGGTGAGATGGTTCTAAAAAGATATACTTCACATAAATATATCATTACTTTTTACAATTTCTTGATAAGGTGGGAGCTACTAACCAGGCAACCGAACAACTTCAGTTATTTGCAAGTAATCCTCATGTTTCGCTTATCGACCAAGAAGTTCGTCAGCGTGATGCTGCAATTCGACGAGTAGAATCAACTATCGTTCAACTTGGGGAAATTTATCAGCAATTCTCTAGTTTAGTTCAAGAACAGGGTGATTTGGTATTACGAATAGACAGTCAAACTGATGATATGGAAATGAATATTAGTGAGGCGCATGCACAGTTACTGGTGTTTATGCGACGAATTTCTGCACAAAGAGGATTTCTTATTAAGGTTTTTGTAACTATCATAATATGTTTTATTGTATTTGCATGGATAGTGAGGTAAATTTACTTTTATCCTTTCGATATTGTACCTTGAAGTCTTTCGGTAATTTTTAATTTTGTAAACTGTTGGGCTTTCACTTTCTACAAATTATTTCTCCTACATATGGACAATCCATTCGTACTTTAATTTTTAAGTATTATTAGTTCGTCAGTGAATTTTGTCGAGGATTTTGTACATGAGTAATTTCCGAAAAAAAGATGTTAATTAAGAAATACATATTCTTCCTCATGATTTTCATTTTCAAAATGTTTTTTCTGAGTTTTTCATACCCTTGTAGATGTCTGAATGTACAGCTGTTATAGATCATATTGATAGCAGCAAAAAAGATGTTAATGATGAAAATATTCGCTTACCTTCAAAACGTCACTATCGTCAACGAGCTCACTGTAATCCTTGGTCAGATCATACACTTGATTATCCTTTGAAACCAGAATTAATGGATTGGGAAACGTTATTTGGAGATCGTCGAAATTCTGTGTCGCTAGTGAATACTGGTTCTTTTGATCCACTCGTACGTTTTTTGGATGTAGGTTGTGGATATGGTGGACTTTTGTTTAATTTATCTACCTCCTATCCATGTACGCGGAGTGTTGGATTAGAAATACGCTTGAAAGTCTGTGACTTTGTTCAGGTAAGTTGCATAACTTACTGTTTATCGAATAAATACTACTACTAATAATAATATCTACTTTGTTGTTGTATTATTGATTAGACTGTAGCTTTTGATTTACTGATACCCTTCGTAGTATAAGGCAAACATTTGGATATCTCAGTGACTGTTAGTTGCTTTAAGCTCCTCAGTATAAATGAGAAACAGTCCGACTTCATGTCTTAATAACGACAAAGTTTCGTCTGGTTACACAACCAAAGTACTAGGAAAAAATCCGCATACTTATTATTTTTTTGATTGATGATTAGATAAAATCTACCGTGATCACTTATGAACTCTGCCTTGCTCCTCAGTATTTTCAGACTATCCTATATTTTGCCTAGTAAGAATTTTTCCAATATTGCAAGTGGATGGACTTTGGAGTTGTTTCCTGTATGGACTACAATCTGAAGGGAATCTTTCATGAACATTTTTGTATACTATAAGGTTATCAGTTAAAAATGCTTCATAGCTCCACTGGCTAAGATAATCAGTCAGTTAGGACTGTGTTAAGAAGTCTGCTAGTTGCTAAAATCCTCTGTTATAGATTCTACCACTGTAGAGTACTATTCCACAAAATAAAAAGAATACTTCATGCTAACCAAAAAAATTTTCATTTGTCCTATATGCTAAAAATCTCTCCTAGTCTACTAGCCGGTTTTAAGCCTTGGAAAAGCGGGAAGGGGCTAGCGAACCCACCCGGGAAAATAAACCAATTCTCTACACAGACTTCAAAGCACAACAAAAATATAGAAAATAAACGTATTTTTCTCTGGAACCAGAGAGACGGAATGACACGGTTTGTTAAAAGCCTTCGGGAAGTCAGTTCATCATCTAACAGAGCATAAAATATCAGTCAAATCCCTACCTCAATTTCTTCGACTTTGAGATAGCCCTCACCAGCGTTGACTGCGAAGTAATTTGGAAACTACTTCAACACTACAGAGTGTAGTGCCCCAACTTTTATCAACATCATTCAACAGCTGTGACTGCCATGTGTCATGTTCTCCATGATGGGAAACTCAACGGGGCGTCTGAAGTGAAGACAGGAGTAAGACAAGGCTGCCGATTTTCACCGATGTTATTCGTGATTGTGGTGGGCTGAATCATTTGGAAACCACTGGGTGCGAGAAGATAGAAATACATTGTACCTATGGGAAGATTAAGAGATATGGACTTCGCAAGCGATTTATGTTTAGTGTCTCAGAAACGGAGAGGTCTGCATGGAAAAGTCAGCAGGTTGACGGAATAAGCAGCGAAGACAGGACTTTAAGTGAACGTAGAGAAGATACGGGTGATAAAGATACCTAACCGACAACAACAAGCACCAATCACTATCAGCGCAAGAAATTTGAAGAAGATCATTACACTTATCTAGGCAGAATCGTTTCGACTACAGGCGGCAGGGATGAAGATGCTAAAGCTAGCTAGGATTTAAAAGGCAAGACTCGCCTTTATTAATTTGAAATCAGTTTTTGAAATATGTTGTACTTAACGCAAAGACCAAGCTTTAGATTTTCAGCACTACTGTTACGTCATTCAGTCAGTTCTTCTATTTGGGTGAGAAACTTGCAATGCGCGTCATGGAAAGCATTTTGAACAGGTCAATGTAGACTTTTATCAACAGCTGCCTTCTCTGGCTCCACACTGAAGATCAGATGGCCTGTCAGGAAGTAACAAGAAACTCTGGGAATGAATCAATGAAGAACCTATTTCTCAACATACGTGTCGGAGGAAATGGGGACTGATTTAACACACGATTAGGAGACTGTTGAGTGATATGGCGCACCAGACCATTGGTCGAGTGGAATCCGAAGTGAAGACGATGAATTGGGCGTGGGTGAATGATGACATGAAGGAAACCGTGTAAAGAGGAGATGATATTCTCATTGGAATCGCGGAGCCAGCTAAAGAGAACTGCAGGGAACAGGACAAAGTAAATATGTCCTGTTGAAGCCCTGTTTTCTTACTTAGAACCTAATAAGTCCCACAGTCCACAAATATTCGTGTTTAACCTTTGAGTCAAAACTGAATATATAGCTTTTGCTAATCTTGACTTAAAATATCGAATACCTCTTTTTCTTATCATACTACCTATATCCTATTGACGTATATTTAACTGCCTGTTATGCAAATATTTGAATGCCTTTTATGGCTAACTAATTCAATTAGCTTTTCAAGTAACATGTGAATTATTTACTGATAATACTTCATCACTGTGTGATTTTACCGAATAAATTTACTCTATGTGATGGGATTATTCTCTACCACACTGGTTAAGTTCTGTCCTTATATCGGTGGCATTTAAATGTACAAATCCAATCAGGGGCAAGCCTTACAGGTTAAGGGACTCAATTAGATAAAATAATTTCATTCACAAAATATGTAGCGATGGCTAAGGGGTCAGCTATATAGGTCAGACCAGTAGATCAGGATCAGTCAAGTTGTTGGGGCATAGAAACTTGGCGTAGTGTTAAATTATCGATACTAGGTTGATGAGTAACTTAGAGTAAAACTCAGCAGTCGTAATGCATGTACTAACACACGCACACCATAAGGTGGGATGAATCCATAGTTTTGAAAAATAACATAGGTAGGTGGCTGGAGAAGTCGGTAACTGAATCTTTGTTCATTACACCTACACCTAATACGTGCGATAAGAATAACGTCACGCAGTGCCGGATGTATGAAAGATATTACTAACAATAAAACGAAGGATAAGAAATGATAAAATTACACAAACACAGTTTGGAAATAATGTTAGTGCCTTGATTTGATTGGTATGAGCAGTAAATTTCACTTGAAACGTCATCAGTAAGTTATACTGTAGGACGGCGTTTCTATCAAATAAAATTATGGAATTCTTTGTTTGTATTTTTTGTGAAGATATAGTGTTAGTTTTTTGAGTGCCATCTATTGTCCGGAACTAGTTGTGTTGCGTTAACTTGAACAAAACAGATACTGTTGGTTGTACATTTTGCACGCTAGTTATTTTAGTCCCATATGATTGGAAATATTCCTTTTCACTACTCTTTGTGTGGCAGATTTCTGCATTAAAAAAACTGTTTCATGATTCTACTTCTAATTAAATGCATCTTTCTTTTATAAACAGGAGAAACTTAATGCTCTGCGTCTGAAACATCCTGGTCAATACAACAATATAGCCTGTATTCGTACAAATGCGATGAAGTTTTTGCCCAATTTCTTTCACCAAGTAGGTAGTGAACAAATGTGTTTAGTTTTCATAGTTGCTGGTTCAGTTTACATTTTCGCATACCGGTGTAAACAATATATTTCAATTAGTGTATTAAGCCTAATCAGATAGGTTGATATTTTTTTTTTAAGCGATTATTTCATTGCAATGTCCACCTTGAATTTCTGAATGTACTTGTTACTTGAGGTAGTTGACATTCAGTCCCTCATATCCAGGTTTTGAATATTTCCTTCATTATCTCTAGGCACTGAGAAAGTTAAATGATTCTTAGGGTGACAGATAACACTTAAGACTTCTAGTCACCAAAATAAACCCTAGCAAGGTTAGCTAAAATTGAACATTGTAGACTATTTGTTTTATTGCATGGAGGATTTAATTATGAGCTGACATCAGTTAATTAAATCCTCCATGCAATCAAACAAAATCTCTACAAAACCAATACTTGAAAATATTTGTTTTATTGCACATTGAGTATGAGTCATGTAACTGATAATCAACAGTTTATACTAACAGAAGTAGCGGACTAATTTGACTATGAAACAGTTAGCAGAGGTTTACATGATTCAGATTTTCAACACCGATGTTCTATATGGGTAAGAAAGTCGGTACGAGCGTCACTGAAGACATTTCTAACAGGCTACTGCAGTCATTTTTCAACAGCTGCCTTCTCTGACTTCATAGTGATAATTATATGGCCGAAAAGAATTAGCATCATGGAACTCTGGGAACCAACCAGTCATATTGGGCTTCGCTTAGTTAATTAGGTTGAAATGATTACTAGCTTAACGCTTAAACCAAGCAACTCCAACTACATTGTGACAGACACTGGATTTATAACATTTGATGGATTATGGGAGTAAAAGACCATTACAGTTAAATATGTCTACTGAAGATACTGAGATACTCGTAGTATGTTAAATCGAAGGTGATTGATCTTGTTGCATACAAATCAAAGCCAAAGGTAACTACACATTCGTATGCATCACTTTCACCTTAGTCTAGATTTGTACTCTTCATCTATCTGTGTGTATGTCTTCCTTATTCTGCTTTTTATTAATTTACTATTTAAAAAGTGTGTAACTTTAATTAAAACTTAATATATCTTACTGAATCCCAGATACTAGACAATCTTTTGCAGCATGAATTGCAGAAAATAACATGTTCAGCCTGTTTTGAATATAACTGTTATAAATTCAATTGTTTGGTACACAAAATAGTTGCCACTCAGTAAATAGATAAACCTTTCACCAGCGTATACATAAACTGTTACTGATAATATTTATAATTTTAATACTTCTGATAGTTTAATTATTTCCCACAGAATTTCTTCTATCAATTTTCAAAAGTGTTTGATAAATTTACTGCATCAGTATTCTTGTTTTGATTTCCAGGGTCAATTGCACAAAATATTCTTCCTCTATCCAGATCCCCACTTCAAGCGTGTTAAGCATAAATGGCGTATTATTTCTCCAACCTTGCTGGATGTTTATGCATATCTTTTGAAACCTAGTGGTAAAATATATTCAGCTACTGACGTTCCTGACCTTGGCAAATGGATTATGGATTGTTTATCCGCACATCCTCTTTTTCGTCCAGTTTGTCTTATTTATCTCCGTCCTCAGGACAAAGATACGAAAAATTCAAGTGAACTATTGAAGTTATCTGCTGACTCAAATGTATTTAAAAGCAGTCCTTATTTTATTAAGGACTCAGATGTATTTGAGAAAATGAAAGAATCAGACCCAATCCTAAAGTTATTGGAACAAGGTTGTACAGAAGAAGCCCACAAGGCCTGCAGAGAAGGACGTGAAACTCTTATTATTGTATATGAAAGAATTCCAAACCCACCTCTGTAAATAAAGTTGTCTTGAGTTTTAAGTCCGTAGTTCGTTCATCCAAATGCTTAGAACAGGATTTTCTAGGTATACTTAATTGTGTAGGCGACGCATCTATATTTCATCTAAGTCAGCTGAGGTGGTTCAACTCTTGCTGAGTAAGCAGAGGAGGGAGTAATATTAACCTTTGTGTACAGGTTTAAATTATCTAAGGGTCGCAACGAGATGGATATTTTTTAAAGGGACACTTGAGACAATGATTATTGGTTTACTTGTATATTGTTACATTTTGAATTTCACTCACAGTAAATGAAAAATCTTGCGTGATTGCTTAGGTGAAATTTCGACTTTAGGATGAAATAAAATCGAATGACTTTCATGATAAAATGTGAAATAGTCAATAGGATTCAGTTTTTATTCGTGAAAGTCAGTTAAGTTATATGACAAACAACACAGAAGTTGCATATGATAACCAGTCATAGCCGTCAATTGAATAATTTAGTCAATGATGAGTAATAGTCTAGTAATGTAACTCCCCTCTAAATTGGCTGTTTAATTTATAAGTATTGTTTGTGAATGCCTGGCTTCATTTTATCAGGTAATCGAACTGCTTTAAATACTCTAGTGTGCTGACCGCGTTTATCACTTTCCAAAATGCAACAAACTTGTGTTCATAAGATTTCCTGGTTTTGTCGTCTAAATCTACACAAAATACTTTTTACATAACATAAGTGGATGTGCATTAGTGAGGATATTATCTCTGTTCATTTTGTGGTATATTTCGGGAGTCTGTATCCAATTATATTACACCTTGTATTTGTATCCAATAATAACCATTATTTCAGATAATATTTTTGATACGACTTGGAGTTTGCATTATGTAGTGCCAGGAAAAATTCACTCTACACAAAAATATTTCCAAGGTAAATAAGCAGATAATGTCTGTGGTAATAATAACGTCATGAAAACAGGCTAACTCACCAACCATAGAGATATGATTATTGCATGTCTAAAAGAAGGTGGTGATAGTCGACAAATTCAATTTGTAACACACTGTCAAGGTAAGAGTTGACCTTATTGAGTATCACTCAACATTCACCTAAACTAGTAGGTGAGAAAACGAGTTTCACTACACCAAAGGAAATCAAAACTGTCGCAGTAGCCAGATCAATAGCAAATGTTTAATCACAACGTGTATAAAGAACACTGCTTTCTCAGAAAAGGGGATTTACGAACAATTTACAGAAACCCTAGGCTTTCTGGCAGGAATATTTGCTCTGCAGCATTGTTTTTATCCTGCATGGACATGAATGATTCCAGTGACTTAATATTCCACATCTACATGGATATTAGGTGGTGACACCCAGCGTTTTTAGTGGAAATGTTAAGTTGAAGTATATTCGGTAAAGTCCTCTGGCCGTTTCAGCACCGTGTCTTGATGATATGTTCTGTTGTGCGTGAATGGTTCTTAGTCAGTGCTTACCTCCTCGTTTTGAGCTTTCAGTGATCTCGGCCAGATTGCTTCGCTTCATATTGTAGTAGTCATTCAATTGCTTCCTTGAATTGCATCCTGAACGGATTTCAGAACACTTTTGAACTATCGTTGTAAATTTTCAGAGGAATGAACTATGCTGTCGCGTGAAATATTATCAATTACTTTGCCTAAGGATTCTGAAGAAGTAAGGTAGCACTCTGGGTGTTTCATAATGTGGAAGCATTGTTTAAATCGAAGTTGTTATCACTTCAATTAGTAACTGTTACTTGTCTGATATTATGCAGTTATAAGTGACTTGGAAGACAAAACTCTGTGCCGTAATTGATATAAGGATAAAGCTTGAGTACTGTGGTAGAGTAAATTTCCATTATGGATAAAATTTATTTTGATAATTTCACATAGTGTTATACATTAATGTTTACCGATGACGTTTTGAGCACGTGTATTGTTAACACTAATGTTGTTTCCGAATGTACTTTAACTTCCTTTCTGTTTCACGCATTTCCATCGAACTTTCACTGATTGTATCCATATGTCTAATCAATTTTACTCATGTATATAAACGAAGCAAGAAAGTTGTATGTGTACCTTGATATGATTATGAGCAATACATTGTGCTGTGTGCTGTAATCACTATTGTATCGTCGTATCACTGATAATGATAAGTTGTACTTGATGGTTATGAGATATTTATAGATCTTTCAAAGCTGAAAACAACCTACTTCCGGATTTTCATCTACTGCTAGCATAAAGAACTATCAAGCCGTTAAACGGGAAACCTTTTCAATTAAAATGTTTTCAAATTGTTATAAAATGGTTGGTTAGATTTTTAGTTATATATAGTATGGTTCTCTAACCAATGTCAACTCATGATGAAATCCTGTAACCAATCAACTTAATCCCTACAAACCAATACTTGAATATAATTTCAAATTGATATCATGCGAAATTAGAGGGGGAACCATCGATTTGATCGCAACATGTTGCAGTTACAAATGCATGGCTAATAATTCCTCCTGGAGAAATTAAACTCATGGGTACCAAAGTGGCCACGTCTCACAGTTGGCGATTTTAACACCTGGTCTATCGACTGTAGAATGTCTCAGCTGAATTACCAGGCATTTCTTTCGAACACAACCTGACAGAATCTTCCACATAAGTGGTTTCACGGGGTAATGAGATCGCTCGTAATTATTCTCATGGATCCCTTGTCAAACATAAACTAGGTTTCCTCCCGAAGTGAAGAAACAAACTTCATGTTACTTTTTCCACACTTGGTAAGTGCTGGTGACGAAGTGCCTATACTTAGGGTCACAAGTGTCGCCACTTCCCCAACTAGAGTCCCAGAGAGAGCAAACAACCAAAAAGGTTGATGCAAGGCTGTCATCCTTTTCTTTCATTAGCGAACTGAATTGTAAATCAGAAGCCAATGTGGAAAGGTATTGAGCGAATTCATACAGCTGTAATCATGGGTAACCCTATCGACTGTTCCTCATAAATAAATCTGAAGACCAGGGATCTAGTTAAACGTAAACTGATGAACTAGATTGAGTTCATCTGCGACCAAAGCTATTATTTCAGGAACTCCGTAATAAGAAAGGAAAGTTATTATGCAGTGGGATAAATAAATATACAGTTTTCGTATACGAACCTGAGCAAAAGGAGGGCCCATGGAGTCCCAAATCTGACTGAAGACACATATTTGAGGAAGGCAAGGAAAACTAAAGGACGATGGTGAACTAGCCATCCAAGGCTTTTTCAAAAAATCCTCCGCCACATATATTGTTACTTCTGTTCGCACCAATAGAGAATAAAATTAATTCTATCCTTGTCGACTGAAATGTCATATTTAATACAGTTATTCTCAGTCGGTTGTTTTTATTTCATACCTTCTTGTCTATTTGGTGCACAATCGTACCCTACAGAGAATAGGAATAGAATAAGTCGAATCAAATTCATAAAGAGCTATAAAATGTTAGGTTCAAAGGAATATAATGAAGATCAAGTAAAGACGTTATTAGAAAATGAATGGGATAAGACATTGTGAAGTGGTATTTAAAGATCCGACAATGGATAGCAAGTTAATTTATAGGATGCTCCATAAATCTGTGCAGAGCCAACATGGTCGCATCTCAAAAATAGGCTGAGCGAATGGTATATGTTTAAAGGCAGAAGCATGATCTGTCTAGGCGTTCATTATTATCTTTTTCAAGATAAAGATCTTAGCCCTCAGAAATATCTCGAGCCGTCAAATTGCATATTGCTGTTCCTGCAGAATGGGGCGATTCACCTTAGTGAGCACCACCATATCTACTGATCAGCCAGCACCACCCTCCCTTCTTTTACGATGTTAGGTTCTGAGACTATGATTATTATGGCTACCGCAAATATATTGCTTGGTACCAGACATGTTCGTACCTCATATTCCATCTCCCTAACTTTCTTCATGAGTGCTTCCAAAAGGTCTCCACGTACATTTTTATCAACATATTATATATGTATGCACGCGTCTTAATGAACAGACTACTTTATGAGAAGTTAAGACCTTTAAGATTAAAAAGAATAGGTTTTGTGAATAATGGAGCAAGATTCAGCAGAACACTATAGTTAGTGATCAATGTAAGTTGTATGAACTGAAGGTAAGGTCGGTTGGCAGGACTTAGTGTACTAAATTATCATGACAGTCTTATATATAGTAAACATCTGACATTGCAAAGTAACCTGTCTAAACATATTATAAAAAGATATTAACAGTGAACCAACAAAATTTTAGCATTTGGTTAACAATAGTGCAGTGTATGTATACTGAAGAAGGGTAGTTAGTCTTACAGGGAGCCGCAAAGTAAATCAATCTATATATGATAAAAGTATAATCAGTGTCATAATTCGTATTATCAAAGAATACGTTAGGCTTAATAACTGAGTGTTATAAGGGAAACAAGCGTGGTAAACCAAGAGAACATTTGCTGCATAAATATTTTAATCATTTTAAGTATTTTAATGACAATCTAATTTCGAGTATGGAACATGCATAATTACTAAGTATTATTATGTTAGTCTAGGAACTAGAGTACTTTCTATAGTTAAATATTGAAGTGTCATTGTTATTAGCTATCGGCAGGAGTTACAGTATAGGAATGAGACATGATAGGCCATGGGCTAACAGGCGAACGGCGAGGGAGTCACCGGAACTGATGACTTCTATTGTGGTGAGAGCAGGCTGCTAGCCAATTGGTAGACATTAATCTACATCAGTGTCTAGGTCACTAATATATGCCGTGAGAAAATATGAGCAAGCTTGATTCAACAACCAATCACAACAGATTAACGTGGGCAAATATGATTCGCAGATAGATGGCTCCACTTTCCGAGGTTACCTGAAACGACCAATCAGAAGACGTATGTCCACTTGAATAAGCTATAATAATGTACAGGAAATATATATAAATACGTGTTGATTTCCGTAATAAAACGATCTGTTGTTACACTATCCCTTGGTCATACACGTGGTTTGGAGCTGGAAACTGGCACTGCTTGTGAGAAACACGCGCATGATGTACAGCGACGGACATGGTTGTCATATCAGATGGCCATTGGTGCTTCTGGAGCAATGTAAGTTCCCCGGCTGGCAAAGTTCAACAATAGCGTCCCAAGGGATGCAAACGCACGAGTGACCTTCAGCCAACCAATCATAAATATTAGGGATTTTTGCACAAAAATAACTTATATGACGAAAATGCCTGAAAACACATTAAACAGATTATCTTTCTCTGACATGAGTTAAAAATACGTCCCAGTTATGATGAAGAGTATCAGTTGCTAGGCTGGACTAGTTTCTGTAGATGTATTCACCGAAGTGTCTGAAGATGTGCTGTTTTATGAATCGTTCATCTCTCTTCCCTTAGTGTGTAGTCCTCACCAAAGCCCTCGGTAAAATTACTATGGTTTCAGAAAGAGAATCGACGCCTACATACAATTTCCCTTAAGGGTAATGAGGATAAAACATATTAAAATAAACGACATTCACTGCAGATCTATCTCTAATCGCAACCCCAACCTTAATCCTGACCGTAACCCTAAACTTAACACTAGCCCTAACCTTAATCCTAACCCCAATGACAATCCTTATCCTGCCGTAAACCTAACTTTAATCCCAATTATGACCCTAACCCCATTACTTAACTTATCTTTAATCCTAACCCTAACGAGATGTTAACACATTGTCCGATCAGTAATAAAAAGCGTGATCTGGGTGAAACTTGATGAATAGGGTTGATATTTCAGCTATGATAATGACAGGTGCCGTTAGCCAACGACTAGCATGCGTTCAAGGTCATTGAAGCGATCCCACTCCTGGGACGCTAGCGTTGAACTTCGTCCCCCGGCTACCTCGCCTCGCTCACCTCACCTTGATCAGCTCCCCAAGTCCTCTTACTGTCAAGTTCAACTTACAGGAGCGGCTGGTTCTAGCAATTTAACGGTGGCACTGCAGTGAGAGCTGGCGAGCGAGAATATACGTTATAGCTTGTTAAATTTTCCGCGCCTCAGGTTTTCTCGTCTTTCATTAGCTAGAACAGTGGCGGTCAATTGGATTTTCAATTTGTCCTTGGTAGGTGCTATCGTGTACTGTTTTATGTGGTTTTGTTATGCGTCGTTTGCAAGCGACTTTGAAGAATAAAGATGTAACATCCAACTATTCCAACATTGTTTCACTGTTTTCCATACAGAGACAGTGCTCTTTTCGTTATAAACTCCCTCGAAACTGGTCAAGCATTATGGTGGCTATCAGTGAGCATCATCCCATGGGTCATACTTACAGTATTTCCTACTTCGATATTTCTCACTCGCATGGTCTGGTATCCTGTGTTACTTGCGAATTAAATGTGACAAGCTGTGGCAATAATGTGCTTCGTTAATGAGCCCTTTTTCTAGAATTTCATGGCAGGTAATCAGTGCGAGTGAAAGCAGTACATCTGTAAGAAGCTACGAACGCATTAGAAGACCGTCAAAACGCGTGGACATTTATATTGCTAACAGTGACGAACTTTTCCACACACCAGTACGTGGAAACGTTCAAGTGCGGAGGAAAAATCCACGAGTGAGACATTGTATAGTAGTGAAACAGCTTCGTGGAACTTTCATCTAGCCTGAATGCTTCGCTCTAGTATTTTTGTCCCTCAGACCAACAACAAAGTATTGTCAAATGTATTCTTGTAGTTTGATTCTATGGCACAATTAATGGCAGTTAATACTTTCTGCTCCATTAACGTGCTCCACATTTCAAAAGGAGTGTAAAATAGGAAGACGGAACTTAACTTACACTTAAGTCATATATGGTCATGCATGTTAATTATGTAAATGCTTAATTTATGTAAGTGAATTTAAGCTGTATCACTTTTAGGAATCATGGGTCGCAATAAGGTCTATCAGTTGATTAAATTCAGTGGAGGCAGATGTAACCACATTCGGACGGGGACATCCGAAAAACAGTGATGATCGTTTTACGACCTATAACCAGATACATTTAAATAAATAAATAAATTTATTCTCATGATACAGTACATGAGGGACGCCAGTTTACAGGCATCATCAAATTGTTACAGAAATAGAACCATATTATTCAGTCACAATTTACAGTCGATAGCAAAATATGTTTAACATGTACGCTGGAGATTATACATACACCTGATAGATGTTAATCCCAGTAGTATAAAACAGCCTTTTCACTTATGTACAATCATTTCTGTGCACGGTTGGAAAAATCTGCTAGATTGTCAGTGAGTGCAACACATCAGGAAATACAGAAGTATTGTCTTCGCATTAACAAAACAAGACCAGGTCTTTGGTGGATGGGTTATAAGTGCCTGGGAAAAAATATAAAGCTTGAAGTCAATTTTCGTACATTTCTCTGTTGTGTGCAGAGTGCCTGAATTATAGTTCATTGATGTGTTATTTTGAAATCAGTGATATGTTTATCTCATTTGATCTGCAATGTCATTGTTGGGAGTAAAATACATAAGCTTTAGACGCATTGATTAATGGATTTCTACTGCTTGTGGGTATTTACTTCTCGTGAGGAGGTTTTATGAATTTTAGTTGTTCCGACAGGAGTTGCGGATATTGACTGTTCAGCAACATTACGGATATACGTTTATCACATTATCTTAGGAAAGTTGGGTTGTAGTTGGTGAGGCATATATGATACCCGACGAGCGTACATCTGTCCATGTGATGTTGTGGTGAGTTGTATCTTTTTCATGTTTTCGATTTATGTCCATTTTATTCCACTTATTGTTGTTATCGCGGTACGTTCAACGTTTGCGTTACATTTTTACGTGATTCGTTACATAAAATTTATCTTGTTGTAGTACTTGCACAAGTACTATACCACTTCCATACTTGTAACCACTAACTCTCATTTCTAATAGTTATGGTTAATCAAAGTAAAAAGCAACGAACCCAATCCCCTGTAAAACTGGTGTCTAATTTAACGTCCTTGATTGCTACATCAAGCAACACACCCCCAACAAACGGCTATAGTGAGTCACATAACTCACGTGTATGCCGTAAGCGTCGAGCTGAAACTGAGGATAAAACTGTACTGACAGCCAGTATTAGCACTACTCCTAAAAATTCGGTACCCTCTGCTCATACAGAACTCCTCCCTTCACCTTATGTGCTTATGGAGAAACTCCAGCCATCAAGCTCTTTTTCAGTACTATCTTCAGAAATAGAACTTCTAAAGTTGTCTATAGGAGAACTTAAGGCTGAGTTAAGGGAAATAAAAAACAGTAAGTCAGTAAATGCTGGAAACATCGAAACCAATACCGAGATATCCAAATTATCAGATCAGATCAGCGATATCAGATCGCAGGTCTGTGAATTGACACCTCTAACTATCCTCATGAAAACGGTAAACCTTAACAAGCTTGACACAGAATCGGTAACTAAGGTAGATAACCTCATTAACTTTGTTACCACAGAAGTAACAAAACGACTCGACGCAAAACTGAGTGCTATTGTCTACAACGTTCCGGACAATGAGGCACTAAAAAAGGTACAGCGCATCTTACTTAGTGAAGCGAAAATGCCTAACTCCAAGACTAAGTGCTACAGGCTGAAGAAGAGTCAACATGAAAAGTGTTGTCCTATTCGTTTTCAGTTCGAAACACCGGCAGAGACCAGAAAATTCATTCACTCCCAACACACCCTATCGCAAGCCAGAAACTACAAACATATAAAGGTCGGGGTGGAAAAAACAGTTATAGAAAGGCGCGCACACAACTATCTCACTAAGACTAATTGTGAAATAGGTAATAGGACATTGCAAGCAGCCATTATTCCCAACCCTGTGAAAGATACAGTAGACCCCACCGCATCACCCCTCTCAAAACACACAGAAATATCCCATCAGAGTGCAACACCAGCCGAAAGGCCACTAGACTGTAACCAAATAAATAATAAAACCATACCACCCATCACCGCAGAATCTAAAATGCCACTAAATAACCCCAGAAAAAAAGTTAAAACCCCCCGAAATTCGACTTTGTCCTCTCCTAGCTATAATTCCATTGGTAAAGATAAGGAAAATATGCCCCTAAATCATACCAACAAAAACAGTGGCAGCTTAAATAAGCCCACACTCCCCACGGTTAATAGTATTAGCACTCACAACGTGCTAAATCGCACCGTGGCACACACTAATATCCAATGTCACAACGATGTCACCCTAAATAGTACAAGTGGTAATAGTCAGAACTCGGCTACCAACAACTCAGGGTCTTCAGAGTATGGCACACAAACAAATTTCGACCGGATATATGGTACAAGTCTGCTGGGAACTAACCCAAAATGCAGTACACACGAAACCCACACAAGGACACAACTAGCATCAAACAATAGGTGGAATAATAAGCCATGGTCATCACAAGGATCCAATCATTTTTTATCCCCCGCGTCCCTGTCAGCGTTGAAAAAACAGCTGGTAGGGATGTTAACACTCCTAAACCACTAGTGCTGGCTCCCTCCTTGCATGAAAACAGGAACGGTCTAGTGCACCCGTATCCATTGGACACACTTGACACTTGCACAAGTATAGGCCAAATAAAGAACCCTACCCACTTCTGTAACCTAACTAAAAATAAAAGTTCCTTAGTCTATAGCAAATCCAGTACTCCAACTCCTAATTCTCCACCGAAAACAGCACACACCAACTCGATAGACATAGGTGAGCATGATGCTGGAACTCCTCTTAACATAGGATCGTCATGTCCAGCAGAACTACTGGGTGCTGAACCATATTCGGGGCTGACTAACGAACTTAAATACTTCAAATGCTACTTCAACTCTCATCTTTACGTAATCCTCATAAATGCTAGATCTGTTCTAAATAAATTGCCGATGCTCAGAGCACTCACAGTAATATACAAACCCCCTGTAATTGTCATCACTGAATCTTGGTGTCATTCGAACATCCTGGATGAAGAAATAAGCTTAGATAACTACACACACTTTCGGTGTGACAGGGAAGGTGGTAAGGGAGGGGGTTGTCTCATGTACTTTCTGAATGCACTTACTGTATCACAGCTAGAAAGTAGTACACTTAACATGCCTGAGACTCTATGGGTTAATGTACACTTAAATAACGTAACAGCATTAATTGGATGCACCTACAGAGCACCTGGCACCTTTAGTAATTACGAGACCCAACTTATTAATACTCTGGAGCAATTATCCGACTTACAATACGATCATAAGATCCTATGTGGGGACTTTAACTTACCTGAAATCAACTGGGATATACCCACAGGCCCAACTAAATTTGATAAGTTCTTAGACACACTGGATATACTTGGCTGGAAACAAACTGTCACTACTCCCACAAGAGGTAACAACGTACTAGACTTAATCTTCTGCCACAATATAAGCCCCCTTTCAACGCTAGTAGGTTCTGAGTTCCCAGGGAGCGACCACAAAACAGTAATGTGTGCACTGCCAATTCCGCTGAGTAGCAATGCATCTCATACCTCCACTTCACAACAAGTAATATATAGGAACTATAGTAAGGCAAACTGGGCCTTAGTTGAATCGATGCTAAGATCCTCCAAATGGGATGAATACTTCACTACTGATGACCTATCGAGAGCCCTAACCATCTTCTACCATAACTCAAACATATGCTTAGATGCTGTCATTCCACTCCAAACACTAAAGGTTTCCCCACACAGAAAGTCATTCATAAAACCAAAGGATCGTAAGAAACTGAAGAAACTCTCAACAAGTTACTTCAAACACCACGACTTTGGCACTCTAGGTCTAATACTTAAAACCCTTAGCTCCATCACACAAGCTCAAGATTTCCGTATGAGAAAGGAAGAACGCATCGCAGTAGCCAGTCCTGCTAGAGTGTATGCACTCACAGAAATCTTAAGGAAGCGAATGAATCGCAAAAATCACAGCATTTCTCTCCTCATAGACAAAGGCAGGCTATGCACTAACTCTGCAGACATATGTGAACTATTCAACAAAACGTTTGCAGGTAACTACCTTAAGCCCTCAGTCCAGCTACTCGATATACACCCTATTACTAAAATGGCACAAACTCCATCTCCACTCACACCAAACCAAATTAGCACTGTTCAATTCACTTACGCTGATATTAACCAAACTATAAGAACCCTCAAAAGTTCAAAAGGTTTCGGTACCGACGGTATATCATCTTACTTCTATAAATATGGTGGCCCTGACATTCCTCTACTGCTGCTTAAAATATTCACAATGTCCCTAGAAACCCAAACTTACCCTGACATATGGAAGACAACATTCATTATGCCTAAACACAAATCTGGCTCGAAAACTGAAGTCAGTAACTACCGGCCAATCAATATCACACCTATAGCATCTAGAATCATGGAGAGACTAGTCAAAGATAACTTAATCAAACATATGCTTAGCTGCAACATCATAAGTCCGAACCAACATGGATTCCTGAAATCCAGATCATGTTTAACATGTCACCTAGACTTCTTCAATTTTGTAACCAGCAGTCGTGACAGACGGCAACTAGTACTTGTCATCTACTTTGACATTTCTAAGGCATTTGACCGTGTTGACCATTTACTGCTAACAAATAAACTGAACTCCTTAGGAATACGTGACCCATTATTAGGATGGCTTAAATCATTCCTTAACAATAGGTCCCAAATAGTTAAACTCGGGTCTGCAACCTCCAAACCTAGCCCTATCACTTCTGGTGTAGTACAAGGTAGTGTCATTGGACCCCTCCTATTTACACTATACATCAATGACATATGCGCTTGCTTCACGCACGGGAAACCATTCATCTTTGCAGATGACCTAAAAGTAGCTTATACATTCCAACGTGATGACTTAGGGAACTTCGAGAATGTAGTACAGAAGGAATTAGATAAAATGGCTGCTTGGTCGTCCCTATGGAATCTCCAATTTAATCTGAACAAATGTGGCTGGATCTGCTTCGGTGCACCCTCAATTGACCTGAAATTAACGCTCCAATCTGCTAACCTAACAAGACTCCGAAGTGTCGTTGACCTAGGCCTGAGGTACTCTAGTGACTTGACATTCTCAGAGCAAGTAGCATCACAGACTAGAAAATCGAGGATGCTCTTAGGATGCATACTCAGGAACTTTCACGACAATGAAGCCAAGCTAATTCTGTACAAAACATGTGTCAGACCACTACTAGAATACTGTCCATTTATTATAAGCAGCACTCGCACACGTGACAAGCTAAGGATGGAAAGTATCCAACG
The DNA here is from genome assembly GCA_944472135.2 of Trichobilharzia regenti. Taxonomy (NCBI): domain Eukaryota; kingdom Metazoa; phylum Platyhelminthes; class Trematoda; order Strigeidida; family Schistosomatidae; genus Trichobilharzia; species Trichobilharzia regenti. Next base: position 85,365,072 of record OX235270.1, on the reverse strand, counting down.
ATATTTTACCTCAAAACTGCTTGGCTACGATTGTAAGAAAGACTACATCTCACGGTGCATGATCCTAAAACTCGACCCACTTTGGACAAGGCGACTTATTATAAACCTAATATTCTTCTTTAAGGTCCTTCACAAAATATCTTTCTCAGGTAACAGGGACATACAATTCGCACAGGAAGGTTCTTACGATCTGCGTAACCAAACTTCCACAGTGACAACTCATTCTTTTAAGTCAACACTCCGTGAAAACTTCTTCACAGTCATGTATTCTAAAATATGGAATAGCCTACCCCTAGATATCAGAACTTGCTCTTCGGTTACAAGCTTCAAACGCTCTCTATACAGACTGTTTCACTCTACTGATTATATTAATAAACTATTTACTCCTAGAACGAATCAACTACTAATCTACTACAGCACCTAAAAGACGCACTTCAACACCCTTAGCAATCTAAAAACTATAAATAAACTAGCAGCATGGATGCATAAAGACTTAGTACGGAACATACAGGATTAGTTTACCCTTAGAAATAGGACCTATCCCTCATTGTAACCTTCAAACGCTTGCTATATAACTGTTTTGTCCAAATGACTATCCCTACCAGAACCCATCACTTATTTCTAAAACGCATCAGTCATTAGAACACTAAAACGCTCAGACTTATTAATACACATTATGACATTAAATAAACTCTAAGACTTCGCATAAATACGTGAAAACACAATACAATATAGAAAAATGTTTACTTAAGTATAATATACAATTAAGATAAACATTTATAAATGCATAATATATAAATGTCCTTTTCATGTTCACATACTTTCTCTTTCTGGTATTTTGCTGCTCCTATTCATCTTCTGGTCGAGGTCGAACAACCCTGCATCTAAACTGAAATGAGGATTAATTCCAAACCGTCTATCTCATAACCACTCAAATTCCATGAACGATCCAATTCTACCATTTGAAGACGCTGGCGAACATGCTGTAAATGAGTATTCATGATCTGAAATGAAGAAGCAACTGGTCTGTAGCGGTAAATAATTCCCCAAAATTATTGACCACAGCAATCACTCATTGGATGCTGACCACCACTGTTTAAGTCGACTTGTTTAGCTGAAGGCTTCCGGCCAAGCATCCCCGCCATTTGGTACCTCGTCGTGTCACGTGCACGATCACTAGCTAGCTAAGCGTTCGTCTAATGGCTTGTTTTGGCTCCTAAATATATCGCTTGGTTTGGACGATCAATTATTGGCTTTTGCTTTGTCTTTGGCACGCGAGAATAAATTAATTAGAAGTTGTTGAACGAGATATCACGTCAACCTCTAAACTGGTGAGCCCAACCGCGAACTTTATCCACGAAAAATCCTCAGATAACCCCGGTGAGTTCGTTCCATTTTGTATTTGTTCATGTACCATATATTATTCGATATAATTTTCGTCATGAGTGATCTTAGTCCCAAGGTCATCCGTATCCGCTCAACTCCTAAAACCATTCAGCTCGTACCATACTGGCCAGATAGTGCTGAAACGTGGTTTCTGCTAGCTGAAGCAGATTTTTGTGAGCATGGGATAACCGATCAACGTTCACAGTTACTTGCAGTTATTCACGCCCTACCGCGGGAATTCAGCAAGTACGTAACATCACAGATGTTCAGTCGCGAGGTAAGTAACTCGTACGAGTTGCTGAAAGCATCCCTCCTCAGGAGAAACGCTCTCACGGACAGACAACGTCTAGATGAATTATTTCGTAACATCGAGTTAGGAGATCAGTCAGCCGTGAGCATGCTGACAAGAATGAAAGAAATCGTCGGGCAAAGTCAGTTCGACGAAGGACTATTTAGAGAACTCTTCTTATCCAAGTTGCCACAGTCTGTACAGACCGTACTTGTGACACTTGAGGGTACTGTAATAGAGGACTTAGCTATTACTGCAGATAGGATTCTAGAGATAACTAAACGGTCTGTCCCCGAAATATGCTCGATGACTAAGCAGACTTCGAGTAAGGATCCTGCAATGATAGAGTTATGCAACTCCATCCAGCAGATGTTTAGGTCAAACATGCCTTCTAAATCCTCCGACCGTCGTCCTAAATCTCCTCAACGCAGGAACTCACGTGGTCGATCTAAGTCCAAACCACGTTCACTGAAAAACCCTGACTGGTGCTGGTACCACAACACCTATGGCCAAGAAGCGAAGTGTTGCCGTAAGCCCTGTAACTTCGGAAATGTCTCAAAGTCTGTGGGAAACTATCCCGCCGGCACGCGTTGGCGGCAACCGTCGCCGGTGGCACTAGCCGCCTACTTTACATCCATGATGTGATAAGCCAGACTCGATACTTAGTCGACACAGGCGCCGAAGTCAGCGTCCTTCCTGCTACAGCAGCAGATCGACAGAAGGAACCTACCTTCAACTTACAGGCTGCAAATGGAAAACAAATCGCAACCTTTGGTAGGAAATACGTCTATCTGAACGTAGGTTTACGCAAACCTATTCGGTGGATTTTCCTTCTCGCTGACGTTACAATGCCCATCATTGGCACGGACCTACTTAATCATCATGATTTACTCGTAGACGTCCGCCGAAAACGACTGATTGACAATACTACTAGTCTGTCTATCAAAGGCATCACCTACATAGGCCCTAGTTTGTCACCCGTTAAGATAAAGGCAATTCTTGATCCAACTTTTCAACCTATCGTTGACAAGTATCCGGAACTTAACTGCCCGTCGAACGACCTACCGTGCATAACCAGCAGTGTTATGCACCACATCATTACCACAGGACAACCTGTGACATCTAAAGCACGACGATTAGCTCCTGACAAACTGAGAATCGCCAGGAATGAATTTGACCATATGCTTAGCCTTGGCATCATTCGACCTTCGAATAGCCCATGGGCATCCCCACTTCATATGGTTCCGAAAAAGGATAGCAACGATTGGCGACCCACCGGTGATTACCGGCGAGTGAATGCCAAAACAACCCCTGATTGCTACCCGTTGCCTCATATACACGACTTGACGGCAACATTATCCGGCGCGACTATATTCTCCAAAATCGACTTGGCTAAAGCGTATAACCAAATCCCGATGGCAACAGAAGACATCCCGAAAACGGCTATCATTACGCCTTTCGGACTTTTTGAATTTCTACGTATGCCATTCGGTCTCCGGAATGCAGCCCAAACATTCCAACGCTTCAACGACGAAGTATTTCGCGGTCTCGACTTTGTATACGCATACTTAGACGACTGCCTCATTGCCAGTCCAGACAAGGAAACTCACCTTAGGCACTTGGACTTGGCATTTGACAGGTTACGCCAACATGGTGTTACCATCAACATTCAAAAATGTCAAATCGGTGTCGACTCACTCGACTTCCTGGGTCACACTATTGACTGCAAGGGCATTCGCCCACTGGCTACTAAGGTTGAGCCTCCTAAGAAAAACCGTTCTGGACGCACCGTAAGGTTCCCAGAATATCTGCACACTTATTTGACTTAACGAATTCGTGTGATTCACGCAACTCACTCGTTCGTGGTACTAACTTTTTTTTTATATACAGTACCACCGAACACAAAAATTTTTTTTCAACAGTTCATGTAACATACACAAAAAAATTAATTAGATGTATTTTTTTTCGATGTTCTGAACTTAGCATTATTTTACTGTATAGTAAATGCACATAATTTTTTTTAACCAAAAAGATCATTTCGTACATTTTCCTCGACATGGTTCTTAGCGTTCTTGTTTTCTTTTCCAGGTGCGACGGGCACTGGACGGGAAACAAACGAAGCACGGAATCCAACGAACAACACCAGGAAGCTATGTACAAACACCCCATTAGCATAGGCAGACAAACCAGTAGGCATAAGACCAAACCGCTCGGAAGATTTTTTTCACCCGAAAGGGATCCATCGAGTTCTTTTTACTTCCGGCTGGTTCTGTCTTAGGGTCCTCACGACCCCACTAGGGGGGAGTGAGCTGTAGCGGTAAATAATTCCCCAAAATTATTGACCACAGCAATCACTCATTGGATGCTGACCACCACTGTCTAAGTCGACTTGTTTAGCTGAAGGCTTCCGGCCAAGCATCCCCGCCATTTGGTACCTCGTCGTGTAACGTGCACGATCACTAGCTAGCTAAGCGTTCGTCTAATGGCTTGTTTTGGCTCCTAAATATATCGCTTGGTTTGGACGATCAATTATTGGCTTTTGCTTTGTCTTTGGTACGCGAGAATAAATTAATTAGAAGTTGTTGAGCGAGATATCACGTCAAACCTCTAAAGGTCTTCAAATAGTTTCCAACATTTTACTCAACTTACGAATACAGTCCGCCATGCAGACACAAATGGAGCAAATGGAGAATTCTGGAATCGACCTCGGCACCACTTGATGCAGTAAAACAACCTAACATGACCTTATCTAGTTTTCGTATCCACGATCAAATTTCTTTCCTGTTATAAAACTACGATAAGACTACTGAAAAAAATGGAATAAATATATCACTGATCTCAACATAATACATCAATAATCTTTAAGCCAAGGGTGCTGTTCACAAAAAAGTTATATAGGAGAATTGACTTCGAGCTTTATTTTTCTCAGATATTTGTATTACATTCATCTGATGTCTGGGTTTTTTGCTAATGCGAAGACAATATCTCTATATTTCTTTATGTGCTACACAAACAAACTTTATAGCAGACTGTTCCGACTGACTTTGATGTCAGAGAGAACAACCAAACTGTAAATCCATTATACATCAAATTTTGTGTAATTTATATAATAACTTATCCATGCCTGTACAATTGGTATGTTCCTGCATAAACAGGAAGAAATATATATATGTGAGTGTTATTGTGTTGGGTAGAAGTTTTACAAACGAATTTTCTTGTCTGTTTGAGGGTAAGTATCTTAATCGTTAATGTTTTATCTAAAATTATAAATATAGGCAAAAACAACAGGTGTAGTATTTAATCTTATACATTAAATGGACCTATAATTTCGGAGGCTCTCAGATAAGAACTAGGACTACTGTCGTTTGCAAACTCTTGTAGTTTGTCGTTAAGCACTTTTTTGAATGAGGCCAATGTACGTGCTTGACGCATTTCCATTGGTAGTTTATTCCATATCTGTGCATACCTAATCAAGTAAAACTTTTGCCTGGTAGCTGTTTTACATTGTTCGATAGCTGCTGTACCCTTAGTGTGTCTTAGTTTGTAGCCATTGTCATCTGAAAGTGGAGTGCCATTAGTAGAGGTAAAAACTAAGTGGTTTAGAAGCTTATAGTAAAGTGTTAAGTTCAGTCTCAGGCGTCTTAGCCATAGTGTTTCTAATCCTAGGGTGTCACATCTAGTGGAGTAGTTCGCACCATTTTCGGTTCCGAGTAATTTTGAGGTGAAGTAACTCTGCACTCCCTCGACTTTCAATTTGTCCTCTATGCGTATACTACTATACATGAATAAACAGTAATCAAATAAAGGGCGTACACAAACCTTGTACAACAGAATTCTGGACTCATATCTGTGGAAGTTCCTGAGTAGAAAGCCAATAAGTCTGCGTGACTTTGACACTTGTTTGGAGATGTGACCAGAAAATGATAAGTCATGTGAGTATTTCAGTCCTAGGTCCAATACAGATTCCAGTCGTTAAAGTGCATGGCCTTGAGCTGTCAGGTCAAGTTCTAAATTGTTGCAACCTATGCAGAGCCAGCCACATTTGTCGACATTAAACTGGAGTTGACAGGTGTCACACCATCTATCCATTTTTTCTAATTCTTGCTCTATGGCGTCTGCTGTTATTCCGAGATCTGTGTTCTTGCATTTATAGGTCACTTTTAAGTCATCTGCATATAGTATTGGTTTACCAACACTAAAGCATTCACAGACACTTTATATATGTATATATATATATATATATATTATGAATAGGAGTGGGCCTAATACACTTCCCTGGATTACACCACTACTTACTGGTTTAGGCCTTGAGATTGTCGAGCCAACTTTCGTTATCTAACCTTGGCCACGGAGAAATGATTTTATCCAGCTCAGGAGAGGGTCACATATCCCTAGTGAGCATAACCTGCAGACTAGCAGATTATGGCGGACTCTATCGAAGGCTTTTGTTATATCGAAATATAGCACAATTACTAGTTCTCTGTTGTCCCTGCTTCGTGTAACTTCATTGAAAAAGTCTATGTGACAGGTCACACATGATCTCTTTTTGAGGAATCCGTGTTGTGACGGATTGATAAGTTCATGTTCTAGTAAGTTGTCTGACACTTGGTCTTTAACCACTTTCTCCATTATTCGTGATATTACCGGTGTTATATTAATAGGTCCATAGTTGCATACACTGGTTTTGGCCCCTGCTTTGTGCTTAGGTAATATGTATGTGGTTTTCCACACTTCAGGATAAGCTCCAGTTTCCAGTGACAGAGTAAATATTCTAAGTAACAAGACTACCATTTCCGTGCTACCATTTTTGTATATGGCAGATGGTATGTCGTCTGTTCCAGCGCTGCCATTTGACTTCAATGTCTTAATCGCTGAGTCTATGTTTTGTATATTAAAATCTATTTCTCCTAATTTGTGGTTACTTTTGCAGGTCATTTGGAAATTCGGGGTAGGGTGCACTCTGGTGTCATTGCAAAATCACTCACTGAGGAGTTCACTTATAACCTGGGGATCGTTGTATATTGCACCCCTATGTTCCAAGATGCTTACATTATTGTCTTTACTGCTTTTTAGACGTTTTTGCAATATCCTATAAAGTTCCTGAGTTTTGGTGCTACCCATTAGCGCTTTATTTTCCTCATGTTATGACTTCATTTTGTGTTTCTCTCCAAGCAGTTTAAGAGTATCATGTATTTGGATCAACGCATTAAATTCCTTAAATACATGGTATTTCCTTTCCAGTTTCTTTAGTTTTAGTCTCGTTTTCCGGTCAATAAATGGAGTTGGTGTCTTTAGAGCAGATTTTAGGGACGCGATTGTGTCTATTGCTGAGACGACTGTTCTGTAGAAAACCTCAAATGATACTTCTAAGTTAGTGTTAATGAAGTATTCTTCGCAGTCAGAACTTCTTAACAGATCTGATAGGAATTCCCTATCAGCATTCTTATAGTCCCTATATTGATAGCGCACCGGGGAATTTTTAGGTGTGTATTTAGTTGTTAGTCGGAGGGGTGGCGTGAAGTACAATATGTTGTGATCACTGTTGTCGAGTTTATTTCCCACCTCTATCGAGATGGGCTCTATGTTATGACAGAGAATTAAGTCAAGAGTATTGTGGTTCCTTGTAGGGAGGCGTACGCACTGCTTCCATCCTCCTACGTCTATAGGTTGTGGTAGCTCTTCATGGATTCCAGGTCCTGTACAGGTGCCCAGGTTACTCCAGGAAAGTTGAAATCTCAACACACTACTTTGACGTCGAAGTCAGGCGTGGATACATGCTCTAGTATTTCTACAATAGTTATATCAGCCATTTCAAGGGTATTGGGGAGCCTGTATATACATCTGTCAGTTCCGTCTCATAAACCGTTAATGTCCAGCTCTTGCTACGCTCGGGCCCACGCTGTTCCTTGCAGTTTTTCAGAAACGCTTGGTAATAACGGACGAAAAACCAAAACACCAATTGTTGACTCGAGGATTCTTTATTGTTACACCAACATATAAACACTGTTACAACTAAGGTCTGTGAACAAATATTACAATAATAAATCACAATATTACTTCTGACGGTTTTCTGCTGATTTCTTTCTGAACAGCGACCGATGAGACGATGACTGTCGTATTGATGCCTCCGCGAAAATTGGGGAAGTTTGTTTTGAGCAAACAACCATGAATTGATCGTTCAATCTTCAACTATATTGACACTCCCCGGCAAAATACGGATCCATCCTTTTATTCCATCACGACCAATACACGTTGACTTGGATGCCATTGCGAGAACCTGGGTCACACGGACAGAGCTGAAATGGAGAACAAACAGAAAAGCCAACACACCACAAGCATACTCACAGCACAATCTCACACATCAATGACGACCTGCGCTTTCCAATTAAAGGCATCCTCTTGCAACACAATCTCCACTTGCCAGAATGACTCTTGCAGAATGCAACGTGACCATGGCAGCACCTCACGATACTCTACGCATATCTTCTTATCTACTCACTATCAATTACCACTGAAATCGCTTGCCACTCATTCTGTCTCAATTCTAGTAACGATGACGTATGCGGGCCTCAGTCGTTTACACTCTTTCTCCCCGGCGTGTGGGACCACAGCTAACAATTATCTCCATGTGCATTTCATTCTCAGCAATAGCCTAGCCTCCCCGGCGTATACGACCCATCTGCTGTCCTTAGCATCAATCAATTCATTCATGGATGTAGAAGACTCGAAACAACTTCAGAAGTAATCACGACGAAAATTTTAACAAAATTACGCACTAACAACAAGATAAGAAATCAACAAGTAAACACAATGAATCCAAAAACACCAATTGATATGACACACCACACGTATATACAAATAGTACAAACAACCTCGTCGATCTTGTCTTGGTGGAATTCCTCTGAAGAATCGCAGGACTTACACCAGTACGCCTACAACCCTTCTTAGGTTGACGCTCTAGGTTGGAAAATCGTCGCAGAGTTCACTTGCTGACTTCCATCTATCAGCTATACCCTCAAATCTGAACGGTGACACGCTCATGTCATTGTATCGTAGAATAAAGATGACGAACAAACACACGACATATCTCATCAACCAAGTGTAGAAACAGAGTAATTTACACCAAAGATAATAGCATTCAATTAGTAACTTGAAACTAGAAATGCCTTTATTCATGCAAGTCAATTTAACAATTACTCTCTCGTTTACAATTGGCTTATCCTCACTAAAGTGATCAATATATTTCGTCTTTTCAAACGCATCAATACTATCATAGTCATTGCACAAGATACTTGAGTTGATGGGCGTCTTCTTTTTTTTGTGGATGACAACACCAACGACAACTGATTGATACCAGTTGATGAACTTAGCGGTGGGTCAGAAGCTGTTCTTTTTCGGCTTTCAGATAGTTGTCTAACTGCAAGATTACCACTGTTGTCTTTTACTATCAGCTCAGGTTTAGCACTAGCATCTGATGATAGGTGGGCTACACGCTGATCAATTACACTGACTGTCTCACAAGTATGCACACCTTCTGGAACTGCATCTGCGTTCAATTCTACTTCACGTTGTAGTTGTACAGAACCTTTATTTAACTTAGCAGTAGTAGGCATTTCCCCCATTTCATCATGATCAACCAAAGACAAATGTGAAGTATCATGATCATTATCCCGAATATTCAGTTTATCGTCATCTATCTGGTCGACTTCATCAATTTCAAACTCTTTAATAACAGAAGTAGACAATTTTGGTTCCTTCTCACAAATCACCAAAGATTTTACACCTTCACTCTGACTAGTAATACCTTGTAAACTTTTGGAGTCAGAACTGCACTATGAAGCAATAACTTTATTCTGTGACACTCTATTCAACAATGGCTTACCAGTTGCAACTACAGACTTCTTGACCGCACCGTTATCGTCACACAATTCGGAGTCAGGCCTGGAGTTTACATTTAGCTTATCACTGAACTTGCTCACTGGTTCACAGTTCACTTCTGTATGCACCTCTTGCAAACGTGTAAAACACAACCGTGTTTCTCTTGCAGCTTGCAACTTATCTGTTGAGGATGTACTACGAAACCTGTTACACTCACTAGGTCTATATGCATTACTAGACATCAAGGAGCCTTCTCGATATCCCCCTCTCTGAGGCCTACTCGTCATCAATGATTGCGTTTTGCTCTCAGACTACTCTATTCTAGGGTGGCAAACTTGCTCATCGATTGATTGACACTAGTATTTACCAGTTTCAGGATATCATCAAACTTTGGCTCGATACCCTCATCCTCCATACGGGAGCTTATCTTCACCCACTTCCTTTGCAGTCGAGTAGGTAGGCGTCTTGCTATTACTTCTAGTATAAAACTCGAGTTGAGGTCACTCATGCGATTCATCGAAATCATTGCATTCTTGTAAATTAGCAAATTATCTAAAAACTCAGTGAGTGCCTGGGAGTCATCCTGTAATTGACCACCATTACCCTTAACAGCCTCGAATAATTTCCCTACAATCATCGAAGGTCTTCCAAACCTTTGACGTAATATGCTCATAGCCTCGTAGTAGCCCTCTTTTGGCTTCAGAAACTTACAGCACTGTATAGCTCTTGCAGCATCTCCAGTGCAATACCTCATCAAGTACATTAATTTCAATTCATCACTTAATAAAAAACTACTCAGCATGATCTCAAACTCCTTTACAAATTGTAAATAATCAGCCGGGTTTCCATCAAAACATCTTGGTTCTAATTTAGGGAGTTTGATGTTCCTATTATCCTTGAACGGCGAAACAGTAACATCAACCATGTCATGCTTAACATCAGACACATCGTTACAATTAACAGACAAGTCACCATGACTTACTTTCCTGTTTGCATCCAAGACACCCTGTCCCTTCTTTGACCCAGGCATTGTTGAACTTGACCCAATTCTAAAAACGTTCCAGATATTGCTTGTTCAAAGAGGACTTGACCGGCACCAGGAAAGATGAACGGTAACTATCCATTCTGTTACCAACGGTCCAATCCCGTCGAAAACTGACTTCTCCGTCAGAAACTGTCAGTCACGTCTCGTAAACCGTTAATGCCCAGCTCTTTCTACGCTCGGGCCCACGCTGTTCCTTGCAGTTTTTCAGAAACGCTTGGTAATAACGGACGAAAAACCAAAACACCAATTGTTGACTCGAGGATTCTTTATTGTTACACCAACATATAAACACTGTTACAACTAAGGTCTGTGAACAAATATTACAATAATAAATCACAATATTACTTCTGACGGTTTTCTGCTGATTTCTTTCTGAACAGCGACCGATGAGACGATGACTGTCGTATTGATGCCTCCGCGAAAATTGGGGAAGTTTGTTTTGAGCAAACAACCATGAATTGATCGTTCAATCTTCAAATTCATTGACAACATCCTACGAGAATTTTACTTTCGTTTGTGTGGTTGCTTATCCACTTAGATTCTGGGAGTTTGTCAGTAGTTAGGTTATTGAAAGTATTGGATTTAGTGGATTTAGAGGCATATATTGAGCAACCGCCTCCTCTTTTGTCAACTCTATCGTTCCTATAGATGTCGTAGTTGTATATTACTAGCTTCGTGTCGGGTATACCAGTAATAAGCCAGGTTTCAGTCACCATTATTAGTGTTGGCCGTTCTATGTATGTCAGGCAGCGAAGCGATGTTATTTTACTAAGGAGAGATCTAGCATTCAAGAGCATAATTGTTAGTAAACCAGAGTTATTGGAGGAGAGGTTAACATGGTTACTTGTTACTATCCCTACGTTATGTTTGGAGGGGCTCTGAGGTGAGACAGAGTCAGTGTGTGTACTATTTCCTGGATGAACTGTGCAGCGAGTGGGGCTATTGTTTGCTGCAGCCGAAAATAATCCTGTTGCATATTTTGACTATTAGCATCCATTGGTCGGCATCTGCGTTCATCTACTGGTGATATATGGTCTGCCCTGCAATTTGGGTTGTAGTTTGCTGGACCTAGGTACCCTGTATTAAGATTACCCTGGTAGTTGTACCTCATGGGGCTTTCATAGCCGTATGCATATTGGCTCACGTCACGTGTGTGAGTGAAGTTATTGAGGGCATCAAGTGTCGACCTATTCTCATTATGTTGATGAGGTTTAGCATAGATAGTGCGAGAGTTTGGACGAGGATTTTCGTTAATATGGTGCCTATATGAGTCCCGTTTAGTGCTCCATATATCCTGAGGATCCATTCTACGTTGCATTCCCAAGTTATGTGCGTTGTTAGGCATGTTACTTCTAGTTCGGAAAGGGGTATTCCTTCTCACATGCTGCGTGACATTTTTGCGAATGTGCTTCGTTACCCATGCTTTGTCATTTTTTAGACTGACACGCTGCTTATTAGTCTTATTACGAGGGAGGTATGTCGAAGTCTGGGGTGGGACTCTGGGTTTTGTGGTCTTTTTTGCCGTTTCTACTGAGGGACTCTCTGGCTTGGATCCAGATTGAGTGTGGTCTGCCAGTAGTTTCTGGTCAGCCATAGTTTGTGCGTCTATGTCAACCTTATGTAGGTCAGCAGGTTTTCGAGATGTGCTCTCGCGCACTCTAAGATTGCACCCAGTGGCACTGCTCTTACTGAGTTTTGGGCCGCTCTTACTTGCCGTTTTTTCTCCTAACACTATGCACGCGACTTGCTGTGCTTCGGTGTCCGTCGACACTTTAGCACTGATACCAGATGTATTTCTCAGTGTTGTCAACTTCGTATCGAAGGAGTTCTTGGTTGCTTGCCTTTGGTTTGGTGTTTTATCCGAGACTACTTTAATAGTCTTGAATTTAGTGGCAGTAGCCAGGAGATCCTCGGCCATCTTAAATCGTTCAGCTATTATGTAGCTGTCGAACCTAAAGAGTATAAGACAAGGATGCTTTAAGTCTTTTTTGCTTAGGCGAATGCAAGGTGCATTCAAGAGATTTGCAGCCTTCAACAATGAGTGCTGGACTGACTTTATGGGCTCGCTATCCGGTACATTATACACTATTGCGTTTTGTTTTGAAGCCAGCCTTCTAACAACTTCGCTGGATAGAAAGTCGATGGCGTTTTCTAACTCCTTCGCACTTTCTGAGTCAGTATGAGTCATTCTAGAGGTCATATTAAAAAGCTTTAGGATTGTAGGATCCTGCATTTCTTTTTTCATACGTGAGATAGTTTCGGGTATACATTCTAGTGAACTTAATTTCGTTTTTAATTCATCTATCTGTAGCTGCATCTCTTTAATTACGCACGTTGAGTAAGGGAGCTCTACTTTTTCAGACAGAACATCTTCCACCTGTATTACAGGGGTCAGAGTTTTGTTCGAGGCTTTTATGTTGGGTGAACAACTAATAATATGGAGTGATAATGTATTATTAGACTAGCCGGTGCTATTTTCTAAATTAGTGGTGTTCACACGAACACGCTTTTTATAATTTTGAACCATCGTTATTAAAGATCAATTATTAGTAACCAAGAAATGAATATAAACGAAAACACGTGCAAAAGCGTCACCTGATTCGAACGAACCGAGCATAATCAGTTATAGGAATTGATTCTAAATGCAACAACAAGTGAAGGTAAGTTCACTCCTTCATGTATAACCCTGTAGATGATCTGTTGTGCAGTTTGTGATACCGGATAGCTTTGGATGTGGGCATGGAGTTCTGTTTACTTGAATTTCGGAAGAGTTTAAACGTGACGCAGTTCGGACACTGGGCAGTTTCCGTCGAATAATGGGAGACACTTTCCAAACGAAGACTTTCATCCTGGAATGTGCTCAGTTAATACATCCAAATAAACTTGTTTACATTGCAGTGAAATAAAATTTTCTATCTATTATTCCTGTGTTCTGTTTGTTCCGCATACGGTGGGAGTACGGCATGGTAGCCCGGTACTCCCTAGGATATGAACTCGTTACCATACATAAGTGTAATTCTGTAGGATCACTATCGATCGATATATGTGGTGAAATATGAGTACTTTAGTCAGGCCTAAACATCTGTCTTGAGTTACGCGATTACCTCTCCTAATCATAGGTAAGTCTGTTGGGACCAAGGAAAAAAAATACTTAACTTCAGTATTTGAAAAATAAGAAAAGAACTTAGGCACCGCAACTGAGTTCGATTTCGTATAAGGTTAAGTGTATTCAAAAGTAGTGCGTTACCATTATTTCACTTAAAGCGTGATGTCAGTCCATATGATTATGGGTGTTAACTTATAGTCTAAGGTGAAGTGTACACGAGACGAATATTTGCTCAATACCGCACGATTATTCCCTGATTTTCTAAACTACATTTGTTTATATCTAAAATGTAGACTCTGATAGTCTATTATCCTTACATTTTTCTTCTCCAAAATGCTGTGACAGATAAAAGATACATGATGTTCTTCTGAAAGTAGTCATTCATACCATGACTTTAAGTGAGTCGACGAATGAATATTTGGGGAAAAAATTTGTGGCATATTGCGACAGAAATTTTAAAAAATAAAAATAAATAATTTAAAAAGATGAAGCATTCCGCCAGGGCCTTGCACAAAAAAGGTGGGAGGGTGGTGACTGCTAGTCAGCGGATATGATGGAGGGGACATATGAGAACCACCCTTATCTGTGGGACAGCACTCTATTGCTAAGGCTCCCGAGTTCGAACGGCTTCTGCAAAATGAGAATAAATAAAAAATAAAAAATTTTAATAAAAAAAGAAATAGAGGTTGAAATTTGCCTAGAGCCGAAGTTTAAAAACAAACTCCTGAATGAAAGTAAATGGTATGAGTCCACTACTTCAGAAGGACACCGAACTGTATTCTTCAGAAAAACAGATATTATTAGGCCCTCGCTTTTCTTTTACATAACTCACACACTCTGACTTTTGTGTTTAACTCCTTTTAAACCTACATAAGTAGGTGAAATTATCACCTGTCTTTCACTTAAACTAACTGTTCGCAGAAAAGACTGTAGAACATCGGGGAAATAATATTTCTTGAAAAAAACAATAATTAAAAATGATGAACCCCATGTCTGTTATATATTTTGAATTATTAACACCTTTTATATACTTCTGCACCTGTCTGCCGGTTTTCTTGTGTCTTCTTCTATTTTCGAAGGTACTGCCTTCAGCGAAGGTACTGATACAGCGCTGCTATTCTCCACTTATTCGTGATATTGCTAGCTCATCTGGTAAATAACGGGACCACCTATATAATAAAATCTGCTGACAAGTTCAAAGTCTGTCTCATAAACAACTAGAAATGTCACAAATATGGTGTACTTGCGGGTGAATTTAAAGTTTAATAGACTTTAAAACTCTTTCTGAATGATTTGGGCGTTGATAAAGCATATCCCCTGTTTGAAGTGGCGCCTTTGGCTTAACCTTGACGGCATTTGCGCGGTTTCGTTGATTCGAGTTGTGGCTAGTCGTCCAGCAAACGTAGTAGACGCTATTTCGCTGCTTATTTTGCTCTTGTTGGATGAATTTATATGAAAATTATTGTTCGATATTGTTCTTGAGCATTTGCTGATTGCTTGTGTGACAGGACGCTTAAATACATGGTTCATGCAGTGATTTTTGGCATACCGAGTAAGCTTCGCGTACATTTCAACGACTGTCATTCGATAAATTTCTTTGCAGATTGGCGGAAACTTGTACTCGATCTCAAATTTCCCTATCAGCTATTGTGCAGTACCTATTACTGCTGCAGGAACCAAAGAATATGGTTGATATCGAATTCCTGCATCCTCCCGCACTTCTGTGTGTTGTTTTGATAGAGGAAAGTCAATAGAATGCATAGATACAAGCGAAAATTAGTGTTCACAAATGGGCAGAAATTGCAATATGTTTTACGATCACTTATAACATTCACTGTTTTCTGCCGAAGTTTTTAAGTGAGTTAAATGCACACTGCAACATTTTAGTAATTTGGTGGATTTCAATACCATCCTCGTGATCAGGTACGTAAAGACATCTGACGTGTGCGTCACTTTTTCCTACTAGTGAGTTTGGTTTCATAAACTTCCGATTTTTGTCATTGTCCTGACGCCACATTCGCGCTTGTTCGAAGTTAATTCACCAAATTATTTTAAAACCACGTAGAAGTAGTGTCCGACATCTCTTAAAGCTATGGACGTAAGGTTTAGAAGTGGTTGCTATATCCATTTAGGGAAGGCTCATCGATTTTTGCAAGTAAGGGCTACGCATCATATTCCTAAATGCCTCCAGAAGCAACAGAATCTTCAGAAGTTATTAATGGGGTCCCAGCTCCTCTATTTCGAAACATATTATAGGGACAGGTCATAAAACTGGCGTTTGCACATTCTTTAAACCTATCTGTAAAACGTGTTTGGATTGCATTCTAAAGTTTGTGGGAACCGAAGTGTGATTAGGAAGTTTAAACCACTTTTGTGAATTCCAAGACTATTCGTCATCACACGAAACCTTTGTTAAACTTTGTTTTGAAACTAGTCAGGGTAGATGTACTAGTCCCTCAGATATTTGGTTTAGTAATCTTCATTGTTATTTTGACCTTCAATATGTGGTTTTAATTCCACCTAAATTTATTTTCCAAACTTTTAACTGTATTAATTTCATATGTATTCCTATAACAAGTCCATGCGTGACCAGATTGTCTAAAATGTGTTGCACAAATACAACACTACACGACTCGGACAAATTACGTCTTCTCATTACTTCGTCTAAATATCCACTTGTGTCAAAAATAGTGACTGATGTAATCGCACATTGATATAAACTTTCATTAATTTTTACTGTGCTGTCTCGTTAATATTATATTGGTAGTTATATTCATGTATGCACCCTGTGAACCCTTGTTTTCTTTTTTAGATAATCTGTAGTTCCAGTGACCTCGTGGGATTCATTGCTGAAGGAAGTGGTTTCCAGTACCGTTGATTTTGTATTTTGTGTCGAATCACTAATAAATGTATTCTCTATACCTCAAATAGACATTCTACTTGTTAATAGTCACTACTAACTTCATAGAATGTTGTGAGCTACAGAGTTATGGGGTTAGGGTCATGTGTTGTATTGAGTAGCGCGTTTAGAAAATACGTCCGCCCCTGAGGAATATTGTCGTCAATATGGAGTACATTCTCGTGATAAATCTGTTAGCAGTAATTATTATCAGTACCTATATTTCGTATGGATGGTACATAATGAAACGTACTAATTCAGTAGTCAAAGGTTAGAACTATCCGTTAAAATTGAAACAGGTGCTCATGTAAGGGAAAACTGATTAATCGGAATTTGAAACATCACGTAAGTGATAAAGTTTATAGCATCGTTTACATGCGAATAGTTAAGGTTATTTTTTTAGAAATGATGTTTACTCGTTGATGGTTTAAGGGATGTTGTGTTTGATAGGAAATAGATGGGACATTGTAACTGAAAAACAGTGTAACTGGATAAGCAACATCAGCTGGCCAGTATACACTTATTTTGAAGTAAAACACGATCGGGTAAAGTATTTCAAAGACAGGAGTAGAGCAGTCTTCTGAAACTATTAATTTATTGGGCAATTAAATTTGTCTTTGAATTAAGACTGAAAGTAAGCGGCATATTGGTAGGCTAAACGATAATCATTATTCGATTTCGTTAGAATAAGTATCCGAGTACTGTTTCACTCATCATTCTGTCTTTTGAATAACTTAGTAACATGGCGTTTACTTTCGGATCCAAATTACTAAGTAAAGGTTAATATCCCTAAGATTAAATTGTCGCCAAAGTAAGTAAATCTGTTCATATCTAGAAAATACTAAGGTTTGGAGTTATTTTTTTGCTACCACAACACCAGGTGACTCACCAATTAGTCACATCGTAAAACTAGATCTGTCAAAGACAGTCTACTTCTGAGTTCTAGTTTTATCATGAAGGATGAACCATACCCATAGGTTAATAGGATCAGACGGATGATGTCAATTCGAAACTAGGTATCTACGTTTCGCAGCTACAGAAAACACCACGTTACAATCTATTCCTTTAATCGTGTCAATCAATGTGACATCAATTGAGACTAGAGAAGGAACACCACTGGTTTTCACAAAATTTATTTGTGTTCGTTAATATAATGTACATTCCGTAATTATAGGCAAACTAGGAAACGCACCAAGTCATCACATATACGAACAATAATTAAGCGCACAGGGTAGAGTAGATTTAAAGGAATGCCTACTCGATATGGCCCAGAGTTCATGTGGAGTAACACATGCCTACATCTGAAAGTGCGTGTGTAAGGTATCGCATTTCATCAGCCTTTCGTGTAAGTGACTCAATGGGTCGCCTCCATATTTAACAAATGCTCAGTCCATGAATTCTACTTGTACCTGTAAAACACAAACAATACCCTGCTGGGATATGGTGCTGTGTTACACCAGAGTCCCTCAGTTTACAGATAAATCACACCTAATATCAGTATTACCGCTTTTAGTTGAAAAAGTCATTCGACTGTGTCACAAATGCTTTTGGCTGGATTCCTCAGTGCCAAGTATTATTCCTTATGAGAGTGCATTGAAGAAACCCTGTAGGGTGATATTGAAGCTTCGCCGAAAATTGAATAGAAGCATTCCACTCATACAAGATGGATGCAGTAAAGAATACATTATTAACTCATTGCGCTCACTCCTACATTACCCTATAAAATTCTCTAGTTTTGAAATGAAACATGCACATATATATTGTGTCGTTTACTTCAGATACACACTAATATCTAAATTTCATACGCCTTCTGTCTCAATACTCCATGTAATAACAGTTTGATAGCTATTTACGAATGCAGTAATAAGTATTTCATGGGCCACGAGTAGCACTTGGTATTCAGCAGAGGTATGGGCACTTAGTGATTGTAATTTAGAGAACTGATACGACAAGGTTAGCTTTTTTCTAATATATACGCAACTATCAACACAATGAAAAGATAATGACGAATTGTTATCACAAGCATTCTATTTACTATGGAGGGAATGTTATTACAAACTAGCTTCACAGTAACATGTACAAGTCTTGCATGTCATTGCATCAGTAATATTAGCACACTAATTGTATTACGGCCAAATGTAAATGATTTAAAGGCATCGTAACAATAACTTTGCGGGAGGTAGATGTATTGAAAGACTGCTTGCAGACACTATGCATGACGACATCTGGTAGAATGTCTACGGAGACTGACAACCTGCAATGAGGAAGACAAAAATGAAACAATTAGGAGACACATAACGCACAAGATAAGTATTTTTGATATAAGCATAAAACTTGGGCACTGTGGTAGAGTATAACTCCATTATGGATACGATTTTATTTTGGTAAATCACACAGTGTTGGAGAGCAATATTACTTGGTGGCGTTTTGAGCACAAACTATTGCTCATCATCATATCAAGTCAGTCACACAACTTTTTGCCTCATTCATATACATGAGTATTTTACTTAAGCGTACTACAGGGATAAAAGGTCACTCGTCTCATTCACTTCTATTCACACCATTTCTTACGTCCATGTTACTGACTTTTGGTTTATGTTTTCCTCTTCGGTGCACTTTATCTGGACAGTTTAAGGAATCGGGAAATGCATAGAGTACTTAGGAAACGGCATGAATAATTGTTTAAGCTAATTAACACTAGGTAGTTGTGACACTACGCATTTGTAGTGACAAAGCTGACTGACTGAGTTTTAACATGGAACTCAGCACAGAAGTGTAGCAGTTCGATTTGTGACGTTCCACACTTGAAAAATATTATATTTGGTTGGTAATAAGCATAACATATTTCATCAGATGTGTTTCAACTTCGCAGTTGGGCTACGTGATAAAATTAACTAACTAATGAGATATAACGAGACAGAGTGTGAGAGTTATCTCGGGTAAGAGGAGAAATTATTGTAAGATCACTTTTTCAGTTAGACAAGAACTAAATGAAAAATACGATTACCATTTGTTGACATTTTGCCTATTTTTATCCCCGTTTTAACATTTCACTATACCTGGACTATAGATCATTCTGACAGACTGATTTTCAACATAGAAGCGTGCACACAAGTGCACCCGCTTAAGTTACCACGTTCCATGTAGCACACAAAGGTAGAGGAAAAAATAAATTAAATGGAACTCTAATGAACAGAAATGTGATGAAAACCGAACAGTCATATGGAAAAAATATAAGGGTTGCTCAGATATGTGCGATTACACAGAGTGAATGCATCTGTGTCATTAACAACGTTTGAAATCACATTTCTACTTAACACTAAGCTTAACCCCAATATTACTCACCATATTAGACTACTTAACACAGAAGAAAGGGTACAGACACTACGATCAAAAACCAGTAGTCTTTTCATATCTTCCAGTTTCAATGGTCACTTCTCGCAGCCTAAGTGGACAATACCATCAGCATACAAAAAGTTGACAAGACTGTTCCCTGGTAAGGGCCTAAAGTGAGTAACAGACAATTCGGTTAATACATTTATGATGAAAGTGAACTAAAATAAGGACGACAGTTGTAGAAATGAGCCTTGTACTACATCCTTCTTTGAAATATCAGTTCCTTCATAGTTTAGTTTCAGTAATAAGTGAATGGAATGTAGTCTACAGATTCATGAAATTCGCATACTGACGTACTACTTTCCTAGAATCCTAGTTGATGTCTCCTCAGGAAAGTGGGAAATGAGCATTGCACTTGCGTAAACTCAATAGGCTGTGAACTGCTGGCAATGAAAACGACAACAATTTTTGGTATTACTTAATTCCAAAAACGATCACATAATCTTTTATTCCGACTTCTGGTTCCATCAGATGAAATTAAAGGGAAGAGCTGAGAATAGAAGGGGTGTTGAGGGTTAGACAGTATAGATTTAGACCATTTCTCGCATGAGTTTAGATGTCTTTTAACTAATGCATTAACGAGTTGACGAAATGGTACACCACTTGCCCTAATGACAACCTTAATACCCTACACAATACGACATAGTCGTTTTTGAGTAATTCAGGAAAGAATAAGGGGGAGCAGTAAAGACCAATGCAAGAGTTAACAAGTTGTAAAAAGAGAGGTTGAATGATTCTTGACTGTCTTGACTACATAACATGGTAACCTAGACTGAAGGTTTTCTTAGAAATCGACAAGATATAGAATGACCAAGAAAGACCAGAGGATAGATTTACTCCAAGGTATTTTATGTTAGACTTAGTTTCTGTTTCAGTGTCCTCTTTGATACAAGCATCTTGTGAACGACACAGTTTTCGCAGTTCACGCTTATGAGTGAGGGGAAAGTTAGCTGCCTGACATTTAGAGGGATTTAACGTAAGACCACGTACCTTAGACTACAGACAGGAAGCAGTTAAGTTTGCTGCAGTCACATTGTAACATGACAGGAAGTGAGACGGTCAGATCACCAGCATATTTGACGAAGTTGCTCTCATTAGAAAGAGAAAGGTCATGTAAGACGAGAGAGAAAAAAGAAAAGAGAGATAACAATACCCTGAGGAACACCAGCTCCAGCAGGCGAGGCGGAAGATTTACCCTAATATACAGTATGCTGCATTCCATTTGAGAAATGATAATGCAACCAATCAACTGCCCAGGACCCGTGTTTGCACGATCGAAACCTTATTCAACTAAAGTCATCTAGGCGCTGAGTCAACAGCAACGGCGAATGCTGAATGACCGAAAACTAAGTACAAATGTGACAAAGCACAAATCCAGTTGCAAAGTAGGAGACGAGTCCCGGGTGGAAGAAGAGATTACCGAAAGGTATCAATTTTTCATTTGACAAAGAGCAAGATTATGAACTACACTTATCATTTGTTGAAATTTTGGAGATCATTTATCAATGTTTCGCATTTAGTTACGCACAGACTGTCATTCTGAGTAGCTTTCAGTATGAGTTTGCAGAGAAGTCCACCTGTTTAATTTACCACATTCCATGTAGCACACGAAGGTAGAGACATAAAACTAAATGGAAGTTTAACGAGAGAAAATGTGAGGGAGAATAAATAATGACAAGGAAAAACATGAGTTGAATAGATATGTGAGATTACACAGAGTGAATGCACCAGTACCAGTACCAAAGATTTGCAGTCACATCTCCGGTATTTCTTCCAGCCGACTGTCAACAATTTTATGAACCAATATCACTTTTTCATTTGACCGACCCAAACGCATTTTAAACCTTAACATGTGCTGGTCAGCATTGTCCCTGGAGGAAGGCGATGGCTTAGTATGCCAGCACGTGTTCTAGCCATCTCAACCTATTCAGCTTCCCTACCTTGAAGGCTAACTAACCCTCCCCACCTAAACATTTATGCGTAACCTCAACAGCACTCGCCATATTATACTGCTTTACTGATGAGATAGAACGCGGACACCTATAATCAAACACCGGTATTATTTTCATATTTTACAGCATCAGGGGTTACTTCTCATAGTCTAGGTGGACAATATCATCAGCAAACCGTAAGGTGATGAGAATATTCCCTGATAAGTCTTTGAAGTCAATTACAGACTATCATATTATTATATGTGTGATTGAATTGAACTGTTATAAGGATGACAGTTTAAGAATTCAGCTTTGTATTACATCCCACTCGGAAATGTGTTTTCTCGGATAATTCGCAAACAGTATTCAGTGAACAGAAAACATTCTGTAGGCTTGATGAAACTCGTAAACTGACGCACTACTTTTGCAGGCAATATACTATTTCCTCAATAAAGTGAGAATTGAATACTTCGGCTGCATAAAACGAGTAAGTAGTATTCTGGCAATACCAATGACTACAACAAGTCTAGGAGTTAAGCACTACAACTTTTACTTTACTGAATACACCAGCAGACTTTACATAAACACTTGACAGATCAAATTTATACAGGGAGTCAGTAAGATTTAGTAAACTAAAAGTGCTTTCGGTTTCCACAGGAGTTCTCCGTGCCGAATTTATTCCTTCAAGGGCCTACAAAGATTAAAACTTCAATTAAATAACACTGATGTGGAAGAAATTCCATTCTTCATTACTACACTTAATGAAAATGAACTTAATGAAAATGAATGCACTAAGAACTCAGTGCAACTCGATACACAATAGTATATATACAAATAAACTGAAAAATAATGCCCTCCTTACCTTCTAAACAACTTGTCTTTATTCCAGGATTATAGTTTTTCACGTATGAGCCTGAGTTATGTCTACGAAATCGCAATATTACATCAGTTAAATCTTCCCCGAAAACCAAGGCCACTTGAAACCAATAGCAACATAGCAACAAGCGTCATTGAGGGGATATGCAATAAAGTCGCTCCTCATTGATAAACCAGGCCTCCATTTCGTCATGATGACAAATTTAGTTTCACTCAGATAGAGTAAGAAAAGTATGGTAAGCAGGATGTTTAATATATTTAATGAAAAATAATAACAAGCAAATGTCTCCACGCAGTTATTTGTCGTAATTATTTCGGCGATGTCGAATTGCTGTGACCGGGTTGACTGACGTTACCGGATATCTGCATATGTGTGAACAAAGTGTGCGTTTTTAAATCGCTGAAGTAAGAAAGAATTAATGTTAAGGTTAAACGCTTTATATTTGCCTACCTTTACTGAAGAATGTTTATTCTCTTTTCTCATTCTTCGTCCATCACAGCATTCTCCCGTGGTTTTAACTCTCACACACATTATTTATCTTCTAAAATATAGCAGCAAGTAAATAATAGTAATTTAATATGTCGTATAAACGGGTGTTTACAAGGAACGCATGTCATTTCTACAGGCACAATAATTTATGTTCTGAATTGCAATCGTGAAGTATGATAAATTAATACTTTTTCAAAAGTTTAAGTCGTTGAATTATTGTACGAGTAATTAGAACAGGTTATGATAAGTGTTAACTTGTAAACCCTTCACAGTGAACGCTGTATACGAAACTTCATCATATCTTCATTTTCACCAACTTTCCCTTCACGAACAGAAGCATGCAGCAACCCCATACACTGAAGCATTGTAACCTGAACATCACGAGATCCCTATAGATAACTTGTTTAATAATAACTGTTCTAAAGATATGAGCCATAAGTGCATCTTCCATATCCTTCATAGCTACAAGTAATTCACTAAGGATCTCAGAATATCTTAGTGATCTGAAAACGAATAATTAATAAGACTGGTATAACTTATGTAACAGGTATAGTAGTTGTAGGACACAGCTACTAATTGACAGAAAGCCGATATTAATTTTAAGTAGTCTGACATTTTAGAAGGACCATCTATACTATTCCTCGTGACCCGATGCACACTGACATCAACATAATCTGATGTCATTTTATGCACTGAGCAATTACGGTTCTCTGAAGTTACATTTGCAAATGTAAACTAAACTAGTATCACTATTTTAATTAGGAGCTTCATCAAAATAGACATAATCACCAGGAAATTCAGCGGCCTGACTCATTCACTGCATGATCTCTTCGATATGTTATTGAATATTTCAGTCATCACGGATGATAACGGAAGTGTTAAACATCCTCAAAGCACAAACCTAACTTATGACTGTAGGATATTTCTCTTTCAAACGCCCGGTTCTCATAGAATAACTGGATGACAACAGCCATTGTCTGTAGTCAATTGACTACAATAAGATCTGAAGCAACTCGCAACTCGTTCATTTTTCCTGGTGCCGGTCAAGTCCTCTTTGAACAAGCAATATCTGGAACGTTTTTGGAATTGGGTCAAGTTCAACAATGCCTGGGTCAAAGAAGGGACAGAGTGTCTTGGATGCAAACAGGAAAGTAAGTCATTGTGACTTGTCTGTTAATTGTAACGATGTGTCTGATGTTAAGCATGACATGGTTGATGTTACTGTTTCGCCGTTCAAGGATAATAGGAACATCAAACTCCCTAAATTTGAACCAAGATGTTTTGATGGAAACCCGGCTGATTATTTACAATTTGTAAAGGAGTTTGAGATCATGCTGAGTAGTTTTTTATTAAGTGATGAATTGAAATTAATGTACTTGATGAGGTATTGCACTGGAGATGCTTCAAGAGCTATACAGTGCTGTAAGTTTCTGAAGCCAAAAGAGGGCTACTACGAGGCTATGAGCATATTACGTCAAAGGTTTGGAAGACCTTCGATGATTGCAGGGAAATTATTCGAGGCTGTTAAGGGTAATGGTGGTCAATTACAGGATGACTCCCAGGCACTCACTGAGTTTTTAGATAATTTGCTAATTTACAAGAATGCAATGATTTCGATGAATCGCATGAGTGACCTCAACTCGAGTTTTATACTAGAAGTAATAGCAAGACGCCTACCTACTCGACTGCAAAGGAAGTGGGTGAAGATAAGCTCCCGTATGGAGGATGAGGGTATCGAGCCAAAGTTTGATGATATCCTGAAACTGGTAAATACTAGTGTCAATCAATCGATGAGCAAGTTTGCCACCCCTAGAATAGAGTAGTCTGAGAGCAAAACGCAATCATTGATGACGAGTAGGCCTCAGAGAGGGGGATATCGAGAAGGCTCCTTGATGTCTAGTAATGCATATAGACCTAGTGAGTGTAACAGGTTTCGTAGTACATCCTCAACAGATAAGTTGCAAGCTGCAAGAGAAACACGGTTGTGTTTTACACGTTTGCAAGAGGTGCATACAGAAGTGAACTGTGAACCAGTGAGCAAGTTCAGTGATAAGCTAAATGTAAACTCCAGGCCTGACTCCGAATTGTGTGACGATAACGGTGCGGTCAAGAAGTCTGTAGTTGCAACTGGTAAGCCATTGTTGAATAGAGTGTCACAGAATAAAGTTATTGCTTCATAGTGCAGTTCTGACTCCAAAAGTTTACAAGGTATTACTAGTCAGAGTGAAGGTGTAAAATCTTTGGTGATTTGTGAGAAGGAACCAAAATTGTCTACTTCTGTTATTAAAGAGTTTGAAATTGATGAAGTCGACCAGATAGATGACGATAAACTGAATATTCGGGATAATGATCATGATACTTCACATTTGTCTTTGGTTGATCATGATGAAATGGGGGAAATGCCTACTACTGCTAAGTTAAATAAAGGTTCTGTACAACTACAACGTGAAGTAGAATTGAACGCAGATGCAGTTCCAGAAGGTGTGCATACTTGTGAGACAGTCAGTGTAATTGATCAGCGTGTAGCCCACCTATCATCAGATGCTAGTGCTAAACCTGAGCTGATAGTAAAAGACAACAGTGGTAATCTTGCAGTTAGACAACTATCTGAAAGCCGAAAAAGAACAGCTTCTGACCCACCGCTAAGTTCATCAACTGGTATCAATCAGTTGTCGTTGGTGTTGTCATCCACAAGAAAAAGAAGACGCCCATCAACTCAAGTATCTTGTGCAATGACTATGATAGTATTGATGCGTTTGAAAAGACGAAATATATTGATCACTTTAGTGAGGATAAGCCAATTGTAAACGAGAGAGTAATTGTTAAATTGACTTGCATGAATAAAGGCATTTCTAGTTTCAAGTTACTAATTGAATGCTATTATCTTTGGTGTAAATTACTCTGTTTCTACACTTGGTTGATGAGATATGTCGTGTGTTTGTTCGTCATCTTTATTCTACGATACAATGACATGAGCGTGTCACCGTTCAGATTTGAGGGTATAGCTGATAGATGGAAGTCAGCAAGTGAACTCTGCGACGATTTTCCAACCTAGAGCGTCAACCTAAGAAGGGTTGTAGGCGTACTGGTGTAAGTCCTGCGATTCTTCAGAGGAATTCCACCAAGACAAGATCGACGAGGTTGTTTGTACTATTTGTATATACGTGTGGTGTGTCATATCAATTGGTGTTTTTGGATTCATTGTGTTTACTTGTTGATTTCTTATCTTGTTGTTAGTGCGTAATTTTGTTAAAATTTTCGTCGTGATTACTTCTGAAGTTGTTTCGAGTCTTCTACATCCATGAATGAATTGATTGATGCTAAGGACAGCAGATGGGTCGTATACGCCGGGGAGGCTAGGCTATTGCTGAGAATGAAATGCACATGGAGATAATTGTTAGCTGTGGTCCCACACGCCGGGGAGAAAGAGTGTAAACGACTGAGGCCCGCATACGTCATCGTTACTAGAATTGAGACAGAATGAGTGGCAAGCGATTTCAGTGGTAATTGATAGTGAGTAGATAAGAAGATATGCGTAGAGTATCGTGAGGTGCTGCCATGGTCACGTTGCATTCTGCAAGAGTCATTCTGGCAAGTGGAGATTGTGTTGCAAGAGGATGCCTTTAACTGGAAAGCGCAGGTCGTCATTGATGTGTGAGATTGTGCTGTGAGTATGCTTGTGGTGTGTTGGCTTTTCTGTTTGTTCTCCATTTCAGCTCTGTCCGTGTGACCCAGGTTCTCGCAATGGCATCCAAGTCAACGTGTATTGGTCGTGATGGAATAAAAGGATGGATCCGTATTTTGCCGGGGAGTGTCAATATAGTTGAAGATTGAACGATCAATTCATGGTTGTTTGCTCAAAACAAACTTCCCAATTTTCGCGGAGGCATCAATACGACAGTCATCGTCTCATCGGTCGCTGTTCAGAAAGAAATCAGCAGAAAACCGTCAGAAGTAATATTGTGATTTATTATTGTAATATTTGTTCACAGACCTTAGTTGTAACAGTGTTTATATGTTGGTGTAACAATAAAGAATCCTCGAGTCAACAATTGGTGTTTTGGATTTTCGTCCGTTATTACCAAGCGTTTCTGAAAAACTGCAAGGAACAGCGTGGGCCCGAGCGTAGCAAGAGCTGGGCATTAACGGTTTATGAGACGTGGCTGACACAGGCTTATCACGATGCATAAATGGAACTCAGGAACGGGTGCAACGAAAGAGTCACGAGTGACAGGATGTCATTTCGCTAAAACACTCCTGGCAAACGCCAAAAGCTTAATCCATTCATGCCGGGAAGTAACCCAATCAACCAGGGACCATGAGCCGATATATTCAGTTTATCCTTCGTCAAACAGTCGAACAGGAATGTCGGTATTACTGGCACAGACCAAAATTGCAGCACTATCACTTCACCAACGTAAACCTAGTTGCTACTCTCTAAATAGACCCAGCAATAGTACTAGGGGAGCTTCAGAGACCCACGTCTGGAAAGTCCTCATGTTGTGACGACATCAGGCCATTTATTCTGAAACAGTGCGCTGAAGCTCTCTGTAGGCCTCTATGCGACTTGTCCCAACGCCCTATGGATTCGAAGAAACTGCCAAGGGATTTGGAAAAGGCCATCTTTTCTCCTATTTTCAGGAGTGGATACTGGAGAATGCCACCAGTTATAGACAAGCGGAGCTACTTTAATTGGCATCCAAAGTACCGGTAAGTACTATTGATTGTCACATCAGGGAGCACCTCAATAGGCCTAATAGACTCCACGAAGCACACCATGATTTTAGGAAAGGTGGATCCTAAATAACAAACCTACTATCAGCCTGGGACGATTTGACATGCCAAGATTTGAATATTTAAATCCATGTGACCTTCCTAGACTTTGGGAAGGCAGCTGATACAGTTCTCTATGACCAACTCCTACAAAAAGTAATTCAGGTAGGTATAGGTGTACGGCTTCTCCCACGGTTAAAGGAAAACCCAGCTGAAAGGAAATTCTGCAATAACGTCAGTCGAGTTCGATTATCTTAACACGGCCTGTCATCAGAATTTTCCCAGGGTTCTATATTAGGGGCCACTTATATTTTTCATTATCAATGATCCACCATGCCGTCTAAGCTGGCCGACTCTTCTAATTGCTGACAACTTTAAGATATGGAGGGCCATAAAGAGTCCGGAGGACACGGATAGACAGATAGACTGGAAGACTATTTGGTGGCCTATGGTATGACTCTTTACCTGAAAATATGCAAAGTAGTGCATTTTCGTACGTGTAGACTGCAGACTGCAATTTACATCCTGTACAACGAAAGCTTGTCCTGCATAACCTCGGAGTGCGACTTAGGTCTAGTTCTAACAGAAAAAATGGACACAAGTGTTGAACTACACTGGGATGCAGCGAGGGCATATGCGGTCATACACTTTACAGATAGACAGTTGGGTGCACTCAGCCTCCAGCTTTTTCTGAGTTTGTATAAAACATACGTGAGACAGCGGCTAGAAGTGCACAGTATCATTGCAGCTCAGCTGCTGGGAAGATATGTGAACCTTTTGGAAAGAGTTCAAAGACGACCGACAAAAGGAGTGGTGGGTCTCCAAAAGAAAACCGAATGATAAACGGCTAAAGAAATTAGCTCTCATCACACTTACCTACCGTCTCTTCAGAGGGAATTCGATCACTGCCTATAAGACAATAAATGGCCAGTATCACCCAAACAAAGGTGTTCTGCCAGCAAGTACGTATGGACTTCTTTTTGGAAATCCCTGAAATATAGCCCGCCAAAGGTCAAAGACTCGGATGCACTCCCACTTCTTTCCTCTGCGAGTTTGCCATCCTTGGAATTCCTCGCCGGCAGATGTAGCTTTGGCATCATCTAAGGTCAGCTTCAAACAAGGACTGGACAATCACGCAGCAACACAAGGACTGCACCTAAATGGCATAGCCCATTAAAACCCTAAACACCATTCATAGATAGACATCTAAATTCGTCGTTTTACCGCTATAAATTATTTCCTGTTTCCCTGTCATGACTGCTTCAAACATTACGTCCATTACATTATTTTTATTGATATTATATATATATATATATATATACATCAACTTCAAATTTTATCTGGTTTTACTTTCTCTTTCCTTCTTTTACTTCTTAAGTTTGTACAATATGTACTAATTTTAAGTTATTATTACTGCTGTTATCTCTCTTTTCAACCATTCTGGATGACTCATGAGGGTCAACCACAACAAAGTCTTAACACACTGCATACTGCAAACAACACATAATTAATCTCAACACCACTCCTCTGGGAGTCAACCAAATCTACGGCAGTCGAGTCACGGCAAAAACTACGCAGAAGCTTCTCGCAGACCAGGAACCTTTACCTCACATTCAGGAAGCTAGCACAAAGAAATCAAATTTGTTTACACTAGCTCGTGAAAACGATATTGGATATTGGATATACACGGGGTAATTTTGATTATGTGTTAGTTGTCGCTCGTAGATTTGCAGATTGTAACCTTTCTAGTTGTTTTACTTTTTGAGTGAAATGATTTCTGGAGAGAAACAGAATTCGTTGTAGCTTATAGTTGATGGGATTGAGTCATAAGCCACAATCACTGTGTGAATTAGTAATGGCAGCTGCCCATGGTGTGAAAACGGGTAGAAACGGAATCTCCATAGTTCCTACAAACTTCGGTGGTTCAGATTTACTGTCCCACCTTATAATCCACCCGGTTTCCTGACATATATGCTCAAGCTGGGTGTACGTAAGGGTACTTGAACCTTAAGGAATTCCAGCACCCAGTGGAGGTATAGCTGTTTTTTATGTGACTTCTACTCGGCACTGGTATTCTCGCATAGCACACATGTTTATTGAACTCGACTATGCAGCATATATGCCCACGTCCTTACCCACAAACCCCAGGCCCAGAAAAAGATTCTTCGATATAACTCATGTTGCAGCCGAAAACATCCCACTTTTCCCAATTTCGGACGGAAAACTGCCTACAGTTTCACCCACATAACCCAGGTCCGGAAAAATTCTTTCGTGTGTTTTATGTATTTATCACCAATCATGTGCTAAAATGTGTTTTTTTAGGTGAAGTAAATATCGACAAATGAAGATTCCACTGCAGACGTATTTCTGTTGGAGTTAAAACCTTATCCTTTTTGAGAAGTGGATTCACCGTGCTGAATGAAAGTCACTTATAACTGCCTCAACCCGAAGAGCGTGTATTGCATACTGATATGGGCTTGTTAAATAGCACCATTAAATCTGAGAGTCTCCAATGTCTGTTCGATGAATCTGAACGAAGAATCAAAACAGATTTCCACTGTGGTCCATTCAGATCCATATTCGTCTTTTTCCAGTCCATACATGACCCATCTTTTAACCAAAGGAGATTAATTTTCCGCCACTCTGTTCGTCTGTTAAATCACAATTTCGAAGAAATTCGTGAAGGTTTTATTACAGTTAGGACCTATGATATCAGGTTTCACTATGTGCACAAGAACCGAAATGTTGTTCTGTCTTGGCCACTTCATGGTTTGCGTTGGTATGGGAGTAACAAATATTTATTTGTGTTCAAGTCTGGTCGTCGATGTCAGCTTGGTTAGTTTGCATACTTTTATTTTTGTTATTTTGCGCTAACAATACTTGAACCACTCGAATTCTGTCGACTAAGACCGAGTATTTTCAGGCTATTAGGAGTTTGAACACAGGTTGCAATAAAGTTAAGTAAAAAGTCCACTTGGAATTAATAGGGAGATTTATCCAGTTCAGAAGTTGTTTCTAGGTTCATCCCGTTGGCTTATCATCACACTGATTACTTGGAAAATTTGTTAATGGGTTGGTCGCCTAAAATGAGTTGCAGAATTACACTTGATCTAAGATGAGAAGTGAGCGTTTCTTTATCTTTTAGTAGCCCTATGCAAATACTGATTTATTATTACGCAGCTTTGCGTCGTCCTCGTAATTACTTTCAATTTAATGTACACCGAACGTGGATGTTTTCTACTGCTAAAACTCTTTGGTTTACATTTGATGTATTATATTAAGCAAAAGCGAATGTGGAGTAGGCTTTAATCTGTCTGCTCTTCATAGTAGCTCATTGAAATCGGATTCATTTTAAAATTAGGATGATCTTGATGCCATCGACAGACTGTTGCGGCAAACTTTTCCTGGTAACCGTAATTTCAAGAAGAAAATTAGAAATTATTCATCGCCCATTGCTGACATTTTAGTATCGGGCCATCTCTTTTATGCAGAGCACCTGATAAACTGGCATGTGTTATTTCTTGATAATGTACTGTCGTAGTGCGTTATGATATCATCGGGGATATTCACGCAAGTATTCTTTAAATTTCGCTTAGTGAGCCAAAGCTTCGTCAAAATGACTAGAGTTTTATTTGAGAACGAAAATGTGGTCAAATAATCCTGAGTAGATTTGCGTTCCGACCATTTGTGTCCTACTATCATTCCTTTCAAACTAGAAATACCCTGAGTATTTTTTCTAGACTTGTGAAAAAGATGTACTGGTAATCAATACACTGTGGTCTCCAAAATAGTGAAAGACAGCCTGACGTAGATACTCTGTTACACCTCTAGATATTTAGTTGTAATAATTATTACTGTTTGTTATTCATTTTGGTTTTTGGGCCTTTTTCAGGTCCAGCTCTATTTATGTTTAAGTGTAAACGGCCTCAAAAGCTTGTTGACCAAGTTGAAAAGCAAATAAATTTGTTATCGTGCCTTCACTCCAGCCTACAGTCTCTTGGCGAACCTTCGGATCATATTCAAGAGTTATATACAGATTTGGTGAGTTTTAGCGTTATTCATTATTGAAGTATAAAGATAATTTTGAAATTTGGCACTAGATATCTGTGAGTAATTACCATATCACATGTTCACTTTGTGGAAATAGACTGTAGGAAAAAGCTTATTTTGATTCCAAAAATATTTACGAACAAAGTATTACTGTGGTATATGAGGACCAGTTGGCAACTAAACCGTGGCCTTTTAGTATTCTTTCAGGCACATATAATATAACTACTTACAAATGCTTACTTAGCTGCATTTATTGATACCTATGTATGCATGGAAACGTGCATAGATCATATCTTCACTCTTCGACAGATTCTAGAACATAGACACACTTTTCGGCGTCTAACAATTGCCATATTTCTTGACTTGAAGGCGGCCTTCGACTCCGTGGATCGAAAAGTACTATGGCAATGTCTGACTGTGAAGGGAGTGCCAAGAAAGTACATTGCACTAATCAAGTCACTCTATTCAAACTCACGTAGTCGTGTAAGGGCTTATGGGGAATGGTCATCTGAATTGGTAACAACCAGTGGTGTCCGACAGGGATGTCCACTTTCCCCATTTCTGTTTAACTTCATCATAGATATCCTGATGAAAGTATCCTTAACTGAACGTAATCGACTTGTTACCAGGGAATGGTCTTATGGACTTAGAATATGCAGATGACATAATCCTGTTAGGGGAGGATGCTGAGAAAATGCAGAGTCTTCTGAACACCTTGAGCAGCAATCTCCGTATGTTTGGCATGCGATTCGCCCCTACAAAATGTAAGATGCTGCTACAGGACTGGACCACGTCAACTCCTAACGTAGTGATAGGCAGTGAAGTGATAGAATATATTGACCACTTCACCTATTTGGGAAGTTGTATAAGCACTAACGGACTGATTGGCGATGAAATCTCAGAACGGATCCAAAAAGCTCGAGCTGCTTTCGCTGACTTACACCATCTCTGGCGTAGGCGTGACATCCGGTTATCAACCAAGGGACGTGTGTACTGCTCGTCAGTTCGCTCCGTCCTTCTCTATGGCTCTGAAACATGGCCAATACGAGTTGAAGACATGAAAAGGTTGACTGCTTTCGATCATAGATGTCTGCGATCTCTGTCTCACGTTAGGTGGTTTAATAAGGTAAGTAATGTTGACGTTAGGCGTAGAGTGTTGGGCAAAGAGGGAAAATCAATCGACGAGGCTATAAAGTTACATAGACTAAGATGGCTAGGTCACGTGCTGCGCATGTCTAACCATCGCCTCCCCCGACGGGCATTGCTAGCTGATATAGGTGCAGGTTGGAAAAGAGCCAGTGGTGGCCAAACAAAAACATGGCATCAATCCATGAAATCCTTGACAGTTAAACTGAGTAAGGTAGGGAGATGCAGACTTCCGTGTTGGGGCCTCGGGACTCTAGGAATCAATGGCTGGAGACAATAGGTGACATGGCTCAAAATCGTTGTCAATGGCCAGCGCAGATGTATTCAGTCTCTGTAATCTTTCATATTCCTTTCTACTATTACCCATTCTGTTTCACTCTTATACTTGTCAAACTCTATTGATTCTCTTCACTCATCTTCTTGTCTACTTTTGTGTGCAATTTGGAACGTGGCAACTCGAACTCTGGTGCACTTCGGTGCCAAGTTCTATGTTGAATCCAGACAGACAGATGCATGGAAACAAATGGCTTGTTTGACATTTGATGGGTTACATCATTGTTAGTGTAGTTCAGATATCAGAAGACGTGCCTACTATTCAGTATTATGTTCTCTCTGGATTTGAAGCTACGAGATAGGTCCGCTTAAAGAATAAAATGGAGAGAACTGTCCTTTCAATTAATTGCTAATTCTCTTTCTGTTTCATTTACCCCAAGAATAAATCAACTTCCACACCATAGGCAGCAGGGAAGTAACAACCACCTATACACTTCCAAAAGCACATGAAGCCCTCTTGATCATCATTCTTCGTTATCTTTGTCACCCTCATCATCTTACTTCCCTATTACTGTCAGTACGATTCTGCAGTGATCAGTCATCTTCATTTCATTCTGTTAACACAAATAATGATGAGAGCCAGGAAAACAACCCCAGCAGCGTCTTAAAGCCACACCGCCAACTTCATATTGAAGCATTTA
This sequence comes from Trichobilharzia regenti, assembly GCA_944472135.2. Taxonomy (NCBI): domain Eukaryota; kingdom Metazoa; phylum Platyhelminthes; class Trematoda; order Strigeidida; family Schistosomatidae; genus Trichobilharzia; species Trichobilharzia regenti. Next base: position 85,330,833 of record OX235270.1, on the reverse strand, counting down.
ACGCTACGACCCTCTATCAAATAGGACAGCAGACGTCACTAGGTAGAACCCTGCCATCTCGAGCCATGGTTGTTTGTTGTGTTTCTGAAACACACACACACACACAAGCCCCTAGTGTGGTTATTCACTTAACTCCAGCCATCCAACAAGCTGAATCTGCAAAATTCACACTAAGGATGTCAGGAGACTAGCTTGCGAGGACTGACAGGTGTAGGGATAGCATCAAGTGTTAGGGTAGGAAGATACGGTTTGAATGGGACCGTTACAAGAAAGAAGGACAGTATAACCCATCGTCGTCTTTTCGTAGTACGCTTACTTTCCAATCGACTGCAGTTCAGATGTACTAAAGGGTGATATCCACCAGACACTATCTAATTTGCTGCAAAAAGCAAAACGCTCAGATATAGTTGTTTTAGCAGGCGACTTCAATGTCCAAGTAGGGGAGTTATGCCAGACTGAGAAGTATGTAGGCGGTACGTGTGGAGTTCCCTGCCAATGAATCGACAGCAGTGGTCGTCTTCTACAGTTATCTTCAGATGATCATCTGTTCTTAGTCAGCACTAACTTTAGGCACAAAGAGAGAAATTGCCTAACTTGGCGACCCTCATCACCAAATCAACGTTGGACTCGAATAGATCACATAGCGATAGGGTATCGTTGGCGAGGGTGTTATAACTGTAGTGAATTAAATGAAGACGTTTTCACCTTGCTCTGTCTGCGCCTGAACTAATCTGCCTATCTGCTTGTCGTACCTTCCGATTTAGTAAAGCACGCAAATATCAAAAGACAAAGGCTGGACTGTGACTGTGTATTGAAGTGCAACAACGACAAAGAAAGCCATGGTATTTATACATTTTACAACAATATGGACAGCTAACAGCATTTGAAATAATTGATCTTAATAGCCAATAACAAAGTGCGTGAGAGATGATAATATACCATATGTGCGAGATTGACAGTCAATAACAAAATGTGTGGGAATGATAATATACCATATATGCAAGATTAACAGTCAATACCAAAATGTGTGAGAATGATAACATACCATATATGCAAGATTAACAGTCAATACCAAAATATGTGGGATCCTATCAGAGGGTCAGTAGAAGACTGCCGCTCCTTCTAGAACACATGCATAGACTGCGATCACGCCCTGGTTCGCGCACGTTTATGTTTACGATTAAATCGACATAGGAAACTGTTGGCAGTGAAGCAGTTACGCCCCTGACTAGATCCAGACACTGAGTCCCTATTTAAAGAAGAAATAGCGAAACGAGTATCTGAGATGGAAAGCCAGACTCCTCCTGAGGAAGCCTGGAACAGTATACAGTTAGCTGTAGACACAGCTGTAAAAGCTGCTAATAGCCTGAATCCTAAAGTTAGCTAGAACCATTGGATTTCTACGACCTCATCCGAACTGATTGACTCAAGAAAACTGATTCCGGCGAGCTACGATTATGATGAGGAGCGAAAGGTACTCAAACGAAAACTTACAAAAAGTCTTCGCAACGACCGTGAACAGTAGTGGGCGACAAATGCGAAAGAGATGGAAAAGACATCGGCGATTGGTAACATCAGACAATTATTTAGACTTATCAGGGAAGCAGATGGCAAAAGGCAAATGATAAGTGAGACAATCTGCGAGAAAAATGGCACCATAAATAGCCCTCAGGATAGACGACTGGAACGTTGGAAAGAATACTTTAGGGAGCAATTTAACCGCCCGACAGTCACGCTTAATCTACTGTACATTCAACATCGGCCTGAATGGGATATACACACAGGTCCTCCATCCCTAACGCAGGTTACTAAGGCTGTCACTAGTCTGAAAGGAGGCGAAGCAGCAGGACCTGGTGTAATGAATCCAGAGGTATTTAAGGATGGTTGAGGTAGTATACTGTTGGCGTTATTTGAGCTACGTAGGATGGTGTTAACTTCCTGGTTAGGATGATATGGCTGAAAATCCTTCTCAGTGGCTCAAATGCATTCACTCTTTGTGATTTGTCATATCCAATAAAACTTTTTGTTCTTCTTGATTACTATTCTTTTTGCCTCACACTTCTGTTTATTATGTCTTTTGAATCTCTGTTTACTTTCTTCTCTTACTTTGTGTGCCACATGGAATGTGGTAACTCGAACCGCTGCACATCTTTGCAAGGTTCTACGTTGAAACCAGTCAGTCTATTGCTCATGTTGAGTTTATATGTATTGTTATATATAACAAGTCTATTGATCAGGTAGTGGACATTCACCTATTAAAATGGCTTTAACTTATTTTACATACCTAAATTAGTGATGTTAAACAACGTTTATATTACATCAGAAAGCGGATAGAAAATGTTAGATCAAAGCGCAACATCAATTAGTCAGGGGTCTCGAGTTTAACTTACCTAGGTGGGGTCCTGTAGGTTCTAAAATTCAGTGATTGGAGATTCTCAGAAAAGCGGCTCAAAATCTTTCACACTGACACCAATTTATTTACTGCGTATCAACTCCCAGCTGTAAAACATCTCCGTTACTCAAGTTATTCTCTTCTCAACCAGGTCCACATTCGGTATATGTCGGTTCGTCGGTTGATGTTTGCTTGTGCTATCACAGTGTGTAGTTACTTAGGCTTCTCCACTTGCTTTGAGTCATAATTTTGTCTACGTTGGTACTATCCACTTAATATGTTGTGTACGTTTATTAGTCTAGATTGTAATTTTATTTCGCATGTGAATATTATGGAAAATTTTTCTAAATTCTCTTTAATAATTGACTTTACGTCTATAAGCTTCCATAAAAAGTGTGGCCTAACTTGTGTTCCGTTTAATTCAGGAAACCACGAACTCACTACCAAGGTCATCAGTTACGAGGAACGCATGCTCTTTACAGTCTTCAAGTGGGGATGCGGGAGGTATAGTTTATAAATGTATTGAAATTTTTCCCGTTATTATCCGTTTTTACTGGTTGTGATTAGTACTAATTCTCAGTAGCTTTTCATTGTGTCCAGGTAAAATAATATTTTTAAAATTTCATGTGTATATTATTTCCATACGTGATATGTCTATTTAGTAGAGGATATGAGGTAACATCATCTACATCCGACACCGAAACTATGCACCAGTGCACTAGCACATGTCTATTGACTCCGTGTTGTCATCTTTGTTTTGGAAACCCTCTGTTATCATCATTTAATTATTCTCCCATCAGTTGTACTATCATTACGCTTCCTTCTTCTACCTTTATCCGTGTGCCTCCGAAGTTTGGCACTTATACGCATATTGCCTAGTCAGACTGCTTTATCAAATGAAAATACTTAATATAGCGTTTCATTCCACGTTTCATATTTTTTTAAAATTTTTCTGGTGAGAATTGATACAGAAAACTGAATAACTTATAGTTTTTGTTTCACTTATATAGATAGGTTGAAAGCATTATCGAACTCCATCTCATTCATGTTTCTTAGACGTAATTCTGCTTAATGACTTTAATTTTTTAACCCCTTGTTCTTTTAACTAAGCTACATTTTTCCAGGATTTTATCATCGGTCATATTTTCTTTATCAAAGCTTATTTAAGAATCATAGAAGTAGACCTCTCTTTCAAGACAGACGAAAGCAAAGGATGTATTTAGGAAAATTACTTTCAAATATGCTAATAACAGCAAAGTTAATGAAGTCGTTTTATGACTCACTGTATGCCTAAACAAGTAACAAAGAAATCAAAATGTAATCAACACCAAAATTTATTATAAAAAAGACTGATAAACTCGTATATTAGTGTTACCAACAGACATGTAGCTGTGTCTCAGTATTTTAGCTACCAAACTACTGACAGAGTTTTAAATCTAATCTCCTCAGTCTGGGCAGTTGACAAATGGTATTTGATACACTGATTTTCAAGAAAAAGAATGTCGATCTTTATCTTTTTTAAATTTCCACTGATTTATAGACATAAGTTAAATTACCGGTATTTATTTGTATGCAGATGTGGAATATTATAGTTGCTTTTGTTGTGGTGAGGATATGCCTAGTAAATGCAATTCAGGAACGGAAAGAATTCCTTCTGACTACTTTATAAAAACACAGTGTAACCTTTATGAATTTGATAAATCGTGATACTCAAACTGCAGTAGTAAGCAAAGAATATAGAAAATTGTTCTTTGATTACAAGAAGATTGGCATTAGTTCTAATTTGAAATGTGAATTTTGGAGTTAAGGTGGAACTCCTTTTTCTAACCTTTTTAGAATCTCGTCAACTGAACTTTGATCTGCTGTCATCTCTAGTGTTTACCAGCGGTTCCGATGGTTATCTTATACCTCATAATATATCTGAACGGCATTCTCCCGACTCTGCTTCCGGTATAGGGGCGTCTAACTCTCCTATGGAGCCAGTCTTACCAACGTCGGTGGATTTACAACTCATGAACGACAATTATCTCCAAGTGGTTTCTGCTTTTGACATACCATCTAGTAGTGTTGAAAGTCCAAATGGTTCTCAATTCGGCCAATATGTTGTTTTGGCAACCCATCCGCATAACATTTCAACCGATTCTACAACAAATCTCCACTTTCCAACTGCAATACGTGTAAATAATGAATATGTTGAAGATTTGGTTTAGCAACAATATTGAGAACAAGCGCCTTCTTATTTGTTTTGAATTTTAATTATTTTTATAATGAATTATTACTGCTGTTTATATGAGATATTTTTCAAAGCTATATACATGTATCATGGGCTGTTTACTGATAATATATTCTTTGTTAACTTCAGTTTAAAGTGTCGCTCTACCATACCGGTAATCAAACAATAAATTATTACTATTTAACTGATTTCCATTCGTAATAAAATTTGTTTTGAGTTCGTCTCCCAAAAATCAAACGTCTCTGTATTCATACATTGCTCACCAACGAATGACTTGTTTCAAAATGTATTTCTTGAAGTTTTAGTGAGAAAACATAACTGTTGAGGACACCAAGTTATATGTGTGGATAGATACACGCTGACCACGTTTGATTAGGTCTGACGAATCGATGGGTCACTGTATTCCGATCCATTAGATTGATGGTTGACATTTTGTGTGATTACATTTCCATAAACAATTTTTTCATCCTGTTCCCTATAAGGGATTTATTTCTTCTATGCACTAACAATGTTAGGTTTACATTTGAAGGCGATTATTTCCGCCAAGTTGATGGTGTTGCTATGAGAAGTCCTTTAAGGTCCCTTTTATGTCCCTATATGTCTTACACTGACAATCAGAGGATTTAATCGAAAATGTGCCACTTTATAGAAGGTATGTAGACGATATTGTAATCATTAGTGATAAACCTTATTCTGCCATCTCAATTTTAAATCGAATGAATGAAGCTCATATCACTAACATCTGTAGAAGAGGAAGATAATTGTTCATCTTTCCAAGACACATCACTTAGTCGACGGGTTGCTGGGTCAATAAAAGGGTCTATTTATAGAAATTCTACCTAGACAGGATTGTATCTTAATTACCACAGTTTCTGCCCTGTTCGGTCCAAAGAGCTTTAGTAAGGTGCCTCTTCACGAATATGCACTGAAGACACACTTGATGAAGAAGAAAGAAAGTTGACACAAACTCTGGTTGGTAACAATTATCCAGACAAGTTCATCAGGAGATATAAAATAATCCGAACACCAAGACCCACTCTACAACTTGCCCCGAAGAAAGACGTGTACATCAAGCTACCCTATATGGGGCATCATGGCAGCTTAATAACTAGACAAAGACTGAACGCTGCTGTTAGAAAGACTTTTTATGCTGCTAATATCGTAATAATTGAGAATGTGAAGCCAATATCTCTATCTAGGCCCTTCGAAGATGCGAAAAATGATGTCACATCCCACTGTATTTACCAATTTGAATGTACGTGTGGACACACATACATAGAGAGGACTCATCGATCTCTGCAAGTAAGGGCTTCAGAGTATATTCCTAAATGGCTCCAGAAACAAATGGAATCTTCAGAACCCATTAATGGTGAGAACAGGAGACCTAACTCCTCTATTGCGAAACATATTATAGAGACAGGACACAAAATTGATGTTAACAAATCTTTTAAACCTATCTATAAAACGTGTTTGGGGCGTATCCTAAAGTTTGTGGAAGCCCTTTTTAGCAATTAGAAAGTTTAAACCACCTTTATGCGTTCAAAAACAATTCGTCATCACATTAAACCTTCGTTGGTAAATTTTGTTTTCATACAATAACAGATGCACTATTACCTCTGCTATTTGGTTTAGTGGTCTTCACTGTTATTTTGACCCTGAACATGTCCTTTTAACTTGACCTAAGTTTTCTATTTTCTCGCCCCTTAACTCTTTATTAATTTCGTATATATTTTTTCCTATGACAAGTCCGTGTGTGATCAGATTGTTCTAAATGTGTTGCTCAAATACATTACATGATTCGGACAAATTACGTCTTCTTATTGCCTTATCCAAATTCAGAAAGGGAACATATTGTTTGAAATCTAGTCTCTGTTCTTAAACCTTACTTTTTACTCCTCCCATTGTGAAATAATTTTCTGGGGAAGGTATAGACTTGTAGCCTTTCGAGCTGATTAACATCTGTAAAGTTCTAAAACTCTAAAGGATATCCGTTTCTGAGATGTGTGTATACATCAATATTTTATTGTCATCTTTTATTACTCATGGAAAATTTCCATTGTAACATTTAGAAAATCAAAACAAGTGATTCAGCGAGGAGACTCTTTTCAACGAATTTATCTTCTGACTAAAGAGCACAAAGAAGAACTTAAACTTTTGACGCATCACAGCGATATACTATTAACACGCCCTGACAAGGGTACAGGTGTTGTTATTATGGATCGTAAAGATTATATCGATAAAATGTCATGTCTACTTTCAGACAGCAGTAAATTCTCGAAACCGAACGAGAAAAACAAGACGGAATCAATTGAGAAACAACTTACCGATACTTTAAAGAGAATGAAGAACAATCATCTCATTCGCGAAGAATTATACGAAAAGATCAGACCAACAGGATCTCTAATACCAAGACTGTATGGTCTACCGAAAATACACATAGCTGGAGTTTCACTTCGCCCTATCTTGGATATGTCTAGATTGCCCTATCATCCAGTAGCTGGGTGGTTAGCTGAAATGCTCAAACCAGTCAGGGGGCAACTATCTAATCATTCCCTTCGGGACACCTTCCAATTTGTTGAATGTATACAGGATATAAATGCGTCGAATAAACAAATGTTGTCTTTGGATGTAGAATCCTTATTTACGAACGTTCCACTGACAGAGACCATATGTTTTATATGCAAATATATTGAAGACAACAAATTGAATATAGAGATACCCACTACAGATCTTAAAGAACTACTTTTGAGATGTACATTGAATGTACAGTTTACTTTCAATGAAACAATCTACAGGCAGAAAGATGGTATTGCAATGGGTTTTTAAAGGTTGAGAGATATTAAAGGTTTGACGTGATATCTCGTTCAACAACTTCTAATTAATTTATTCTCGCGTACCAAAGACAAAGCAAAAGCCAACAATTGATCGTCCAAACCAAGATATATATTTAGTAACCAAAACCAGCCGTTAGACGAACGCTTAGCTAGCTAGTGATCGTGCACGTTACACGACGGGGTACCAAATGGCGGGGATGCTTGACCGGAAGCCTTCAGCTAAACAAGTCGACTTAAACAGTGGTGGTCAGCATCCAATGAGTGATTGCTGTGGTCAATAATTTTGGGGAATTATTTACCGCTACAGCTCACTCCCCCCTAGTGGGGTCGTGAGGACCCTAAGACAGAACCAGCCGGAAGTAAAAAAACTCGATGGTTCCCTTTCGGGTGAAAAAAATCTTCCGAGCGGCTTGGTCTTATGCCTACTGGTTTGTCTGCCTATGCTAATGGGGTGTTTGTACATAGCTTCCTGGTGTTGTTCGTTGGATTCCGTGCTTCGTTTGTTTCCCGTCCAGTGCCCGTCGCACCTGGAAAAGAAAACAAGAACGCTAAGAACCATGTCGAGGAAAATGTACGAAATGAGCTTTTTGGTTAAAAAAAATTATGTGCATTTACTATACAGTAAAATAATGCTAAGTTCAGAACATCGAAAAAAAATACATCTAATTAATTTTTTTGTGTATGTTACATGAACTGTTGAAAAAAAATTTTTTTGTGTTCGGTGGTACTGTATATAAAAAAAATTTATACGTCAAAAAAAAAAGTTAGTACCACAAACGAGTGAGTTGCGTGAATCACACGACTTCGTTAAGTCAAATAAGTGTGCAGATATTCTGGGAACCTTACGGTGCGTCCAGAACGGTTTTTCTTAGGAGGCTCAACCTTAGTAGCCAGTGGGCGAATGCCCTTGCAGTCAATAGTGTGACCCAGGAAGTCGAGTGAGTCAACACCGATTTGACATTTTTGAATATTGATGGTAACACCATGTTGGCGTAACCTGTCAAATGCCAAGTCCAAGTGCCTAAGGTGAGTTTCCTTGTCTGGACTGGCAATGAGGCAGTCGTCTAAGTATGCGTATACAAAGTCGAGACCGCGAAATACTTCGTCGATGAAGCGTTGGAATGTTTGGGCTGCATTCCGAAGACCGAATGGCATACGTAGAAATTCAAAAAGTCCGAAAGGCGTAATGATAGCCGTTTTCGGGATGTCTTCTGTTGCCATCGGGATTTGGTTATACGCTTTAACCAAGTCGATTTTGGAGAATATAGTCGCGCCGGATAAGGTTGCCGTCAAGTCGTGTATATGAGGCAACGGGTAGCAATCAGGGGTTGTTTTGGCATTCACTCGCCGGTAATCACCGGTGGGTCGCCAATCGTTGCTATCCTTTTTCGGAACCATATGAAGTGGGGATGCCCATGGGCTATTCGAAGGTCGAATGATGCCAAGGCTAAGCATATGGTCAAATTCATTCCTGGCGATTCTCAGTTTGTCAGGAGCTAATCGTCGTGCTTTAGATGTCACAGGTTGTCCTGTGGTAATGATGTGGTGCATAACATTGCTGGTTATGCACGGTAGGTCGTTCGACGGGCAGTTAAGTTCCGGATACTTGTCAACGATAGGTTGAAAAGTTGGATCAAGAATTGCCTTTATCTTAACGGGTGACAAACTAGGGCCTATGTAGGTGATGCCTTTGATAGACAGACTAGTAGTATTGTCAATCAGTCGTTTTCGGCGGACGTCTACGAGTAAATCATGATGATTAAGTAGGTCCGTGCCAATGATGGGCATTGTAACGTCAGCGAGAAGGAAAATCCACCGAATAGGTTTGCGTAAACCTACGTTCAGATAGACGTATTTCCTACCAAAGGTTGCGATTGGTTTTCCATTTGCAGCCTGTAAGTTGAAGGTAGGTTCCTTCTGTCGATCTGCTGCTGTAGCAGGAAGGACGCTGACTTCGGCGCCTGTGTCGACTAAGTATCGAGTCTGGCTTATCACATCATGGATGTAAAGTAGGCGGCTAGTGCCACCGGCGACGGTTGCCGCTAACGCGTGCCGGCGGGATAGTTTCCCACAGACTTTGAGACATTTCCGAAGTTACAAGGCTTACGGCAACACTTCGCTTCTTGGCCATAGGTGTTGTGGTACCAGCACCAGTCAGGGTTTTTCAGTGAACGTGGTTTGGACTTAGATCGACCACGCGAGTTCCTGCGTTGAGGAGATTTAGGACGACGGTCAGAGGAGTTGGAAGACATGTTTGACCTAAACATCTGCTGAAGGGAGTTGCATAACTCTGTCATTGCAGGATCCTCACTCGAAGTCTGCTTAGTCATCGAGCATATTTCGGGGACAGACCGTTTAGTTATTTCTAGAATCTTATCTGCAGTAATAGCTAAGTTCTCTATTACAGTACCCTCAAGTGTCACAAGTACGGTCTGTACAGATTGTGGCAACTTGGTTAAGAAGAGTTCTCTAAACAGTCCTTCGTCGAACTGATATTGGCCGACGACTTGTTTCATTCTTGTCAGCATGCTCACGGCTGACTGATCTCCTAACTCGATGTTGCGAAATAATTCATCTAGACGTTGTCTGTCCGTGAGAGCGTTTCTCGGCGAAGTTTAAGAATAGCGTCCCAAAACCTTCAACGCTCAAATGACCTTGAACGCATGCTAGTCGTTGGCTAACGGTTCCTGTCATTATCATAGCTGAAATATCAACCCTATTCATCAAATAAGGAGCAAGTTTCACCCAGATAACACTTTTATTACTGTTTGGACAATGTGTTAACATCTCGTTAGGGTTAGGATAGGGGTTAAGGCGAGTATTGTGGTTAGGGTTATGGTTAGGGTTAGGCTTTAGGGTTAGGGTTTAGGGTTAGGGTAGCGATTAGGAATAGATTTTTCGTTTATTTCAAGTTCTTTTGTCATCCTTATTTGCCTTGTATGTAGTCACCAATGCTCTTACTGGAACCATAGTAACTAAACCGAGGGCTGAGGAGAGGACTACACAGCAAGAGAAGAGAGATGAACCATTCCCAAAACAGCACACCTTCAGTCTCTTTGGTGATTACATCTACAGAAACTAGTCCAAATTAGCAACTGATACTCTTCATCGCAACTGGAACGTATTTTTAAGTCATATCAGAGAAATATAATCCGTTTAATGTTTTTTTCATGCATTTTTGTGTAAATATACGTTAAATTTTATGCAAAATTCCTCCTATTTTCTGATTGGTCGGCTCAAGGTCATTGTGCGTTTGCATCTCTTGGGACTCCATTCTTAAACTTTGCCCGTTTCTCCTGAGGAGGGATGCTTTCAGCAACTCGTACGAGTTACTTACCTCGGGACTCAACATCTGTGATGTTACGTACTTGCTGAATTCCCGCGGTAGGGTGTGAATAACTGCAAGTAACTGTGAACGTTGATCAGTTATCCCATGCTCACAAAAATCTGCTTCAGCTAGCAGAAACCACGTTTCAGCATTATCTGGCCAGTATGGTACGAGCTGAATGGTTTTAGGAGTTGAGCGGATACGGATGACCTTGGGACTAAGATCACTCATGACGAAAATTATATCGAATAATATATGGTACAAGAACAAATACAAAATGGAACGAACTCGCCGGGATTATCTGAGTAATTGTCGTAGATGAAGTTCGCGGTTAGGCTCACCAGTTTAGAGGTGGGCGGATATTAAAGGTTTGACGTGATATCTCGTTCAACAACTTCTAATTAATTTATTCTCGCGTACCAAAGACAAAGCGAAAGCCAACAATTGATCGTCCGAACCAAGATATATATTTAGTAACCAAAACCATCCATTAGACGAACGCTTAGCTAGCTAGTGATCGTGCACGTTACACGACGGGGTACCAAATGGCGGGGATGCTTGACCGGAAGCCTTCAGCTAAACAAGTCGACTTAAACAGTGGTGGTCAGCATCCAATGAGTGATTGCTGTGGTCAATAATTTTGGGGAATTATTTACCGCTACAGGTTCTCCCTTGGGTCCTCTCCTTGCAGACATTTTTATGTCCAGTCTAGAAAATGGTTGCCTGAAGCCTATAATCCAAAGCTTTCAAATGTATAAAAGGTATGTAGATGACACCTTTATTATTTGTAATATTGATTGTAACCTGAATAATATATTAAGTGTATTTAATGAGTGCCATCCTGCGATAAAATTCACACTCGAAATGGAGAACGAGTCTAGCATTCATTTCCTCGATGTGAACTTATCAAGAAGGACCGATGGAACTCTGAAGAGATCGATTTATCGTAAGCTGTTATGGAATGGTCAACTGACAAATTTCTACAGCTGGGTACCCATTGGTCGAAAACGAAACCTGGTCCGGTCGCTTGCCACTCGTATTCGATTCATATGTAGCACTGATACTGTGAAAGATGAGTTATACACTTTGAGGAAAATCTTAATGGAAAATGGATTTCCCCCACGTTTTATAGATAAGAATATACATTCAAAGCCTACAAAACGTGACTTATCAACTGCTCCCAAGAAAATACTTTACATGATCTTAGAATTCAAAGGGGACTTAGCTTCCAACATCATGAAACGAAGGATATCACAGTCCCTGAAAAGAACATTCCCTAAGAATAGCTTTTACTAGCCGACCATTATTGTTCAATAACCTGAAGGACAAGATCCCACTGTCGACCAACTCTATGTGCGTTTATCAATTCACCTGCTCTTGTGGAGCTAGGTATATCGGTCGTTCGACTCGAGTTATGTCCAAGAGGGTGCAAGAACATTATCCTGAATGGCTACGAAAAGGTGGAAGTGGAGCAATAAGAAGCGCGATCATAGAACATCTGGTCGATAATGATCACACAACCTCTATAGCCTCCGCCTTTAAAATCATCTACAAGGCAAAGAGCAATCTACCCAAATCCCTACGTGCCCGATTCATCTGTATTGCTGAAGCTTTGGCTATCGAGACAGAAAAGCCAGATCTCTGAGTACAGAAAAAGTTCGTTCAACCCCTCCAACTTTCATGATCTTAATCCCTCTATGCTAAAATATGGTAATCCCCAATCATATTTTATCTCTACCAATTTTTCATTTTGTCTACTCAGTTTGTATACTCTTCCTTATTAAGTCAATTGTTATTATTACTATTCTCACTTTGAACTGTCCCCGGTATTACTTCACTTGTTCCACTTGTCATTCTAAATCACATCTTTTTTACAACGATAAATTCTATGCTATTAAATTTCACACAATATTACGTAACGTTTTTGTTTTATTCGATTTGTCTACTAATCCTATAATTGCACATCCTTTTTCAAGTTCTATCCCTCCTATGAATTATTCTATATATGACATTAATCTGTTTTGCCACTTGACGTTTAACTATGATTACAATTACAAACATTTTAGTTTTAATTGAACTTCATATTATTATTATTATTATTATTTTATGCATTCGCACCTAAGATTCAATTCCCTCACCGGATATAACTTCTTAAAAACCATATATATACGACTGTACAGCTTGATGATAAATTCGTTGAAAAGAGTCTCTTCGCTGAATCACTTGTTTTGATTTTCTAAATCTTTTATTACATCAGCTGTACAAATACCCTGAATACTCTTGAATAAACCTCTCTTACATTGCAATGGATAGAAAGTGGAAATTTTCATAGTGCCCCGTCCAAATAGGTCATGTTTTGTGAACCATCCTCTTTCCGACTCAAGAATATGCCTACGAATGCAAGTTGGTTCCAACTTTCTCCGTCACATGTAAGACTTAGAGTTAGGTGGAAGAGTCGCATCTTCGTGATTATTGCATGTTACAATAATGTCATCAGGATATCTCCTGTAAAAGGGCACCTTAGCAATCAAGACACCGGATAAATTTTCATTTTAAGACATATTATACACAACAGCCGACATTGGGCCTAAATTGATTTGACAAGTGATTGTGTTACCATATTGTTGTATTGTGCAAATATATCAAATTTTTCAGATTAACTGCGTCTGCTATTAATTCTATCTATACTTACTAAAGGGACTAATTGTTTTGAAAGCATAAAGAAGAATTAGCGAATAAAACACATCAAATTGTTATTTATGAATGTTAGTAACTTGTTTTATCAATCTGGTTTTTAACGTAGCTGATTTGTAATGCAATTTCATTTGGATCACAATATTCAAGCTGTTCCGAATATTATTCATAATGCTTTGTATTATTTCTCATGTTTTACATTTCAAGGATAGTGTCGCTGTAATATAATGACTACCAGTTACGTGTACTAACTGATCAATGTTGCGATTTTGATTTAGTAAATCATCAACTAATGTATCTTGTTTGGCTTGTAATCTCTGTTCCCAGTAGCTGTGTTGGCGTAAATTCCTCGCGCACATTGCTGCAATCTATGAAAATAAGATTAGTTTACTATAGTGAACTAAAAAGTATGTTAATTTTATAATTGTGAAAAAATACTTTAAAAAAAATTTGATGAAATTAAAGAAGACTTAACTGTTGCTTAGCTTTAATCTGAAAGGCATCTGCAGTGCTTGATTAAAATGGGGGATAACGGACTGCTGTTACATCGAAGGTTTGAAGATTCCATATTTTAGCGAAAAAAAGGGGGAGACAATGGGAATTGTTGTAAACTGCAAACACAGGGTCGACAAGGTTGTTCATCGATTTCCAACCGTTAATTATTCCTCAACTTAGTGATGAGTAGTAACATAAAGGGGGAACTGATATTATATAGGATGGGAGTGCTAGAAAGACTGACCATTTAAACCGGTGGTATTGTGTCATACGGTTATCATGCCGTGACAGTCTAAAACGTGTCGTAATTTCTAACATGACTGTACCAGTTACCAACTTACATTTCTGCAATTCTATCTCTTGTTATATACCATTATTTTTAATCCATAGAAAAATCAGAAATCACAGTTTTTGTTATCAGTTTTGTTTTTGTTTTACTAACTAAATCACAAATAAAACTTTATAAAATTAAAATAAACTATTTTTAATTTCTCAGTTTGTTGATACATACTAAGTTCACGAAAAACGGTATCCACGCACTATAAGGAATTAAACTTACTTAATCGCATTCACTAAACATAAACAAACAACAAAAATCGACTATTCTAACTGATTATCCTGCACTAATGGATTACGTCAATAGAAGTTGGCCAAACTATGATGGTTAATTACCAATCGCCTTATTAAAAGGTGAAGTAGGCTGACGGAGAACTATATTAATGAAGACCTCTCATCGCAATCCTATGAGTTATAAGCACTCACCAACTTGTCATTGCATTAATTTAGTCGTGCTAATTTGATAAAAAAGAAATATAAATCATCATGACAATTGTTTTGAGCTTCTCTTCATCCTGGGGATTGCACCCATTTCCTCAGAGTAACATGTCGAATGTAGGATTTTATTGCCTGTGCTTTGTTTTTCAACTCAACGCGCATATTTCATTTCAAGTTGTTTAATTTAAAAAAATGACATCTTTGTAAATCATTTATTAGTTAGCCATGGTAACTGATATATATCTGATGTTTCATATGTGTTCATTGATAGACAAATGTAAATAACACACGGTGAACTTTTTAATGTACGAATGTAAATATATTAACAATATGTACGTATGATGAAGTTTACTATTCGTAATTATAAACAGAACACTTCCAAAAATGTATATTATACGGTAGCTTTCTAATGTGTCACACCAATAGTTACAAGATATTGATTTCAATGCGGATACACTGATTAACGTATAGAGTTAATGTCCATATCGAACAGTGAGCATATTTCACTTACCACATAACTTCTTAATGTTTGTTGCTAAGGCAGGCGTCAAAATTCTACATCCTGCGCTTAGTCGTTTTATTCTTTGAATCAAATATTCATTATGGTAATGTATCAGAATAAGGCTCGCTTATAAATCATATATTTTACCACCGGTGTCCTCAGTTCGGAGGACGACTGTCCATGAACACCGACAAGGCTCTATGAGTTCGGGTATTCCCCCAACATTCAGACATTTCCACAGTACCTCTTGGTTGACGGAACCCAATGCAGCCTTCAGGTCAAGAAATATGGCAAGCATTTCAGAACCTGTCAGATCTAAGGCCTTTCTGGTTTATAGTGGTTTGTTTTCCATGAGCTCCGCTTAGTTAACAAATCCAGAATTTTTGATACTAAGCGAAACTGATCACTTTATGACTATCCAACGGAGATTTATCTTCTTTCGCAAACGCTTGGATCATCTGCGTTTTCCCCCATTCGGATACAATAGTCTCGAATCCCCACACATTATGTAGCATCTCAGCTAAACTATCCAATATTTCATTACCATCATCTTTGAACACATCTGCAGACGTAACACCAGATCCTGCTGCTTTTCTTCGAATCCTTTTCGATTAGAGAGAGCTTGAGCAACTCTGGTTGGATAAATAGTGTCCATATTCCAATCAGATAGGTGTTGGGCTCTGGGAAAATTTAGAGTGGCTTTAACGCCGCGTAACTGCTCCTAAATGTGTTCCATCCAAAGTTACAGTCATCTATCCTGAGAAGTATTTAAACCACCATACTTCTCAAAAATCGTTTCTCTTACCCTTTAATTTTTACATCCTTTTCACTTGATGAGTCGAAATAATTCTCTCGTTGTGCCTACCGATGGTGTTTTCCTGTCATCTCATTTACTTCTGTCTCCCACCTCCGATCATAATTGCTGTTATGACTTCTAATCAGTTTGAATTTGAGAAACCTCCGCCTCCGTCATATTCGAAGCCGCCTGAAATCTAGCTCCTTTTTTATATCAGTTTGGATTAGGCGATAATCGTCTACTGGAATTTACCTACCGTTGGCTGCAGGTTGTCCTCAGTCTTTATCATTATTTCTGCAGCTGACTCACTGGATATTATGGCAGTTTTCTTCAGGATAGGTATCGCTGTTAAACGCAGCTACACGTTTAGTTATTTCCTCTCCCAGAATTTGGGAGCATGGTGATTTCGTAGTTGCTCAATTGTAGATATATACGTGAATGGATTAGCATGTTATCGATGTACACAGGTGTTCTAGAATATGGTGCATTCACTCTTTCTGATATTTATATCTATTAAATTTCATTTTTATCTTCATGTAGTCATTATTTCTGCCGTTCATTTTCGTTCAGTGTAGTTCCTTTGCATTGATTATCTTTATATTCATGTGTGATTTGATGAAATGTATTGACTTGAACTGGTTGACATCTGTGCCAACTTGCAGGCTGAAAACCCAGTTAGTACTTCACTATTTATTGTCTTGATAATCCATTTAGTGTTTTATTCTGACTCTATTATCTCGGTGGCTGTTAGCAGTGGAGTCAAGAGACTTCTCACATTTATTTATATCCCCTCTTTTGATTAGTGTTTCTAGAGAAAATGAAAGCATGAATTTATTACTCCAAGCATTACAGCCTTGTCAGTCAGACTACTCAGGTATGGCTGATTGAGGTAAAAGCGCATATTGCCAAAAATGCCTTAAACTAGTGTTGTAAACTGCACTATATTATTTTTAGGAATCATTATATATATATATATATATATATATATATATTGCATGCACCATGCATATGGTCCGGGGTTCGAGTCCACGCCGACGCACACCTGATATCTAAGGTCGGCCTGCGAATTTTGGGCTACCGATATCCACGCTGAAAATTCCACACTTGTACTAAAAAAAAATACGGTGTGGAATCAAGCTGTAATCAAAAAAAAAAATTATATATATAACAGCTTGATGATAAATTCGTTGGGAAGAGTGTTTTCACTGAATCACTTGTCTACATTTTCTACTCACCCTATCATTCACAGCACAGAAAATAACATTTGTGAGTATGGTTAATATTATACCAATACTGCTTACTAGCTCTGCGTTGAATAACTGATTTTGATCTAACACTGAATCCGTAACAGCTAAATAGTACGATGATAATAATTTGCTTTGTTCTTCTTGAGTTCTGATGTACTGATTTGAAAGAGTTAAGTTACAGGAAAGTTTCTCTTTTAATTCCTCCTAATAATTGGGAATAAATGTGTAAAAGAGCAATAAAATGAGTTATTCAACAAAGGTTTTATGGTGTCTAAGTAAAAAAGAGATACATCACACAGAATTTACGTTGTTCTTGTTTCTATCAGTTGTCCTATACCACTTTCCAGCCTTTGCTTACACAATTTCTCTTCGCCTTTTTATTTTATCTTTTAAATGATATAAAGCGTTGATTAGTGCTAGACAATTTCTTTCTGTATTATTCATCCGCTCAATAGAACTTTCGTAACTGTTCTTGAATTCGGATCTTCAAGTTGCTAAATTTTCGACAGCTAAGTGTGATTACAGTGGCTTTTGAAAAGACAGACATTATCAGTATATGTCCTGTTGGTTGCTTGGCTATGATGGGTCCTTTCATAACACTTTGAGTATGTTGTTGCCACCTTTAACTTCTGTTAATGAGAAATTTAAGTAAGAAATGTTGGCTATTAAACTGAAATATACCCTTTATTGTTTCCAGTAATGAATAGTATTTGATAGGAACAAATTTTTGCGTGATATTATTACGGTGGAAGACAAGAGACTTGTTAACTGAATGTTTCTTTTTTTGGGATTTGATATCTCCATGTAGGAAAATTATATACACCTTATCTGAAAATCGTCATCTGCAGAGGTCTCCCTGTTGTTGTGTGCTACTTCTGCTCTTCTCAATGTATTTCTTTGTCTTATTCTCGTGTCTCCATTGTTTTGCCGCAGCACTGGTTTATTTGCTCTCTTTAATTTCAAGTCTATCACTCCACTATATGTTATTTTTATGCCGATGAAGGTCTCTTTGTATTACTACTGATAAATCTTGTCAGTTGCACACGCTACAATATCATTACAGACATACAATGTAATAAATGTTTTTATATAAACCAAGTGTTATAGCTCATTAGGCTAAACGATGACACTTATAACCGTTCAATAATGATCGTTTGAACATAGAAGAGCTTGTAAGTTTACTTGAATTCAGAAATCACCTCTACATTTTCGAGTTATGCGTATCATCTGAATTTGTATTAGTCCTTTTTTATTGATTCTTCACTAAAAGTTGTCGACAGCAGCTACTTATCTTCGACACAAACCCAAAAATAATTATTTAGTTTGGAACTATCATCTACATAGACTCTTTATGGTTGCTATTATAACAATATGAAAATAAAACTTAGTGCTTGGTAATTTTATGAATGGAAAGTTAGTAAAATTTCAAAAAGTATCATTTAATACTGCAATTTGTAGCCCGGTTAAACCTCAGGTATCTGCGTTAATTTGTTCAGTAACATCAGCGTATTGTATCAAAATGTTATCCTACAACAGACAACTCAGGCGAAAGCAAATCGAGTAGATTTTAGAGTGACTATTTGAATGACTTGTTCTTTGTATAAAACGTTTATTATACTGTGTCCACCGACAATATTTATTCTTGTATAGGCTGCATTTTTACTTCCTTGAGACTGAGATCAATTCCATCTGGTGAAACTCAGGTCACCATGTGGATTTTCTTATGTTTGTATACCCTGCCTCCAATAGCCAAATTATTAAACACTCAGAAGTCTGAAAACAGTTCTCAATTCTCATGGGTGTCATGTAATGCCTCTCAACTCATGATGAGCCCACTTCCTGTGTTATCTGTTCCTTGTTTGCCATTCAAATCACCCATTAGCATTTTAATTTAGCTATTTGTGCAAAGTCTTGTCCACTAATATCTGTAATTGTCTGTAGAATTCTACCTTTTTCGAACAGGTCTACCTTGTTGGTTGGTGCGTAGCATTGGATAACTGTAACTTTTCTTCCCTTTCACTTGTACCTTGCTCCCATCATCTTGCATTCCATGTCCCCATGCTTATCTCTGCTTTCACAGAATGAAGATATGTCAGCTAAATAGCTTCTCGAAAGCTTTTATGGCTGGCATCATCCACCCTCCTTAGTTATAGGGACGAACAAGTTTATTTTTTCTGTGCTTTGAAGTTTCAGTATCTACGGCGTATTTTTTTTCGGATTGGGGGTCGATAGCTCCCTGCCCAATCTTCCTACGTTTTCTTAGCTTAGGACTGGCTGACTAGTACAGTAGGTGACGTTATACCTCTGTTTAGGAATTACTGACATTAAATCTTTATCTCAGCTGACAACTAAAACCTGTCAGTTGAAAGCTGTAATACCTTTAATAGAAAACTATGAAATCTAGGGGTATTTTGTGGTTGTCTTTGTAATCACATAGTACCTTTTCTTGATGCTACAAATATTTCACCACTAAACTTCGTGATACCCGAATACGTTTGACCTTTGTGAACGAAACAAACTGAGCTTCTTAGTGGTTTGTTTACAAAATCATTATAATTAATACCTTCAAACTTTTCAATATTGATTCACGAGATCTCATCAGATCAGATTGTTGCAGTTCACGAGATTTTTGAAGAAGACACATTTGTTCAATTCGTTTTGTAGTGATATTCATTTCTGATTTGAGTGTTTTATTCACTTTTTTAAGGTCAGCAATTGTACACCTGCAATTTAACAATTATAGACAGAAGCACTGTGAGTTATGATGTCGGAAATTACAAGATCAAAGGAATTTAGCTAGATACTAATTGACTACCACGTTAAAAAGGATCAATTATTACATTGCATACAAACAAATACCATTGGATAGGAGAGATCTGAACTTCCAAGCGGGTAGTACAGTTAAGCTAAGGCGAGAGATTTACCACTTCACTCTATATCATCATTATTATCATCATCAAGTCACCCGGTAGTGAAAAGTGTAGTGAGAAATGAAACCAACGAATATGAAATAATGGAACTATAAACACTCAGTCTGAGAATTAGTCGATTATCCCGAAATCAGAATTACACTATTGCACATCTTAGGTACTATAATAGTAATAGTAATAACAATCACTCTATTCCAAACAATAATGATTGTACAGAATGGAATTTTCAGAGTTTTTATACACATGGAAACAATTTAGCTCCTCTCATAAATATGTACATTCATAAAATTTAAATTAGTAATAATAATATTAATGATGAAACCATTATAAACAGTCTTGGTGAAAACCTAATGAACTATAAATAGATAATATCATAGATAATACATGTAATAATAATCTTTGCTTTTACTCTCTAGTTCTGTTATGTAGTCGTCGCTAAGTTATTGTTATGGACTGGTCGAGAAACTAATAGTCCTGACGCGAGAAGGCGGAAATCAGAAGACCACTAGGTTTGCGATGATACTTCTATTGTCCAAACACAAGGAGACGAAAATAAATGGTCTCACACCAAAGTGGTAAGTAAGTAAAGTAGTTGTAAAGTAAAGTAGTTCACACAAATTGTGAATGCGAATATATATAAATAATTCAGACAAGCGTGGGAAAAATCATTAGACAGTCTTAACATGAATGGCTAATTATAATGGAGTGTCGATCCAATTATACATAGCGAATATAGCAGACATGCCAACAAACATATATGGATATATGTCACCAAGCAACGGACTGTCAACAAACACTCATATTATATATAATATAATATAAGGAGAATACACATTATTAAAGGAGACAAGTCCATACAAGTGAAGTGGTCACAGACTAACCGAGCAAACAGAAAGAGAGACCAACATGCACACACACACATAAATATATATATGTGGATACATATCACCTCCACTTTTGAGAAGATGGATGGTTAGTAGGATGTTTACCTGGGGGTTTATCTGGGACCTTTGGGCTTGTTGTTGACGCCTGTCGTTTCGTCTGACTGTTGGGTTTGCGGCTTCGGCTCCGTCCGGAATTGTCTAACATTTTATGCTTCTTGGCTGCATTGCATAGCGAATTTAGTGGGACATCAGCCAGATGCAAACGATCGAACCAATCAAGTCCCAAAAGATTTAAATCATTCTTCGTGACGTAACAAATTCCTGTGAATTTGGTATTGCGGAAGGAAACGGGACATTTGAGTTCACCAATAAGTTTGAGCCGCCCACCACAGGCGCTGACAAGAGACTGGGAAGTATTGGTGATAGGTGGTCTGCCAATATAATTCCAAAGTTTCTCTGATATAACAGTAGTATCAGAGGCGGTATCTAACTGCAGACGTGCATCATGACCATTCATCTGAAGATCAAGATATTTCCGCATAGCTGGTGTTGTGACTTGACGGGTTGCGCGTAGACTCAATGACTTTTTGGGGGATTCAGGACCAACAGTTTGTCGAGCTTTCGCTGGACTTTGACATCTGGGTTTGCGTGGCTGACAAAAACCATTTTTGTGACCGATGATCTTGCACTTGCTGCAACGATGATTTTTGTATGGACAAGACTTTACAAAGTGCCACGCGCCACAGTGCCAGCATGGTGATGGAGGGGTCTTCTTTGTCGTATTTTGTGAAGTTGGACGAGTATCTGTAGATTTCCGCGGAACATTAGAAGAAGTAGGTGGGTCAGGAGTAGATGATGAGAGAGATTTTTGCTCTTTCGTAATGCACGAATATCAGAGCTTCTCGGAGGTGTTGATTCGACCAGGTGTGTGTCTTTCTGCAGATTAATCAGCCGTTGATATTCATCAGCTATGTCATGTAATGTTAACTTGGGATTTTGTTCTAGCTGATTGAGCAGTCGAGTTCGGATATCTGTGAAACGAGGAGATTGAAGACTGCATATGAGAATCAAGGCTTTGAATTGATCATCTGTTAAGGACCTGAGTCGAAATCTCTCACATTCTCGGTTGACTGTGCCAACGTGAGTAAGAAAATCATCATTTTCATTCATTGCCAGCTTGAGGCAACGATAACGTATACTGAATAATGAGGAGTGGTCTCCGAAATGTTCACGCAGCAACTTTATTGTATCATCGAAACAATTGTCACGTGGTTTCTGTGGTAAAATTAGGTTGCAGTACCGTTCATATTCTGCCGGACCCAATTTACGTAGCAAAACTCGCACCTTCCAGGCATCGTCTTGTGAGGCGAGATCAACAGTGAATAAATCCTCATAACGTTGATACCATGTGTCAAAAGTGACATTAGCCTCTGGGTCATAATTGAACTGTGAAATGCTGTTCACAATTCCGTCGACAGATGGTAGCATGGTATGATTGGGATTGCTTGAAGGTGGAGCTGGACCAGTCTGTTGGTTGACGAACATTTCCATTAATTTCATTTGTCGTTCAAACAATAATTCCAATTTAATAGGATCCATAGTAAATTGTTATGTTGTTGCTGCTGTGTGGTTAATAGTAGTTTTCCCCGTCGCCAAATTGTTATGTTCTAGTTTCCCCGTCGCCAAATTGTTATGTACTCGTCGCTAAGTTATTGTTATGGACTGGTCGAGAAACTAATAGTCCTGACGCGAGAAGGCGGAAATCAGAAGACCACTAGGTTTGCGATGATACTTCTATTGTCCAAACACAAGGAGACGAAAATAAATGGTCTCACACCAAAGTGGTAAGTAAGTAAAGTAGTTGTAAAGTAAAGTAGTTCACACAAATTGTGAATGCGAATATATATAAATAATTCAGACAAGCGTGGGAAAAATCATTAGACAGTCTTAACATGAATGGCTAATTATAATGGAGTGTCGATCCAATTATACATAGCGAATATAGCAGACATGCCAACAAACATATATGGATATATGTCACCAAGCAACGGACTGTCAACAAACACTCATATTATATATAATATAATATAAGGAGAATACACATTATTAAAGGAGACAAGTCCATACAAGTGAAGTGGTCACAGACTAACCGAGCAAACAGAAAGAGAGACCAACATGCACACACACACATAAATATATATATGTGGATACATATCACCTCCCCTTTTGAGAAGATGGATGATTAGTAGGATGTTTACCTGGGGGTTTATCTGGGACCTTTGGGCTTGTTGTTGACGCCTGTCGTTTCGTCTGATTGTTGGGTTTGCGGCTTCGGCTCCGTCCGGAATTGTCTAGCATTTTATGCTTCTTGGCTGCATTGCGTAGCGAATTTAGTGGGACATCAGCCAGATGCAAACGATCGAACCAATCAAGTCCCAAAAGATTTAAATCATTCTTCGTGACGTAACAAATTCCTGTGAATTTGGTATTGCGGAAGGAAACAGAACATTTGAGTTCACCAATAAGTTTGAGCCGCCCACCACAGGCGCTGACAAGAGACTGGGAAGTATTGGTGATAGGTGGTCTGCCAATATAATTCCAAAGTTTCTCTGATATAACAGTAATATCAGAGGCGGTATCTAGCTGCAGACGTGCATCATGACCATTCATCTGAAGATCAAGATATTTCCGCATAGCTGGTGTTGTGACTTGACGGGTTGCGCGTAGACTCAATGACTTTTTGGGGGATTTAGGACCAACATTTTGTCGAGCTTTCGCTGGACTTTGACATCTGGGTTTGCGTGGCTGACAAAAACCATTTTTGTGACCGATGATCTTGCACTTGCTGCAACGATGATTTTTGTATGGACAAGACTTTACAAAGTGCCACGCGCCACAGTGCCAGCATGGTGATGGAGGGGTCTTCTTTGTCGTATTTTGTGAAGTTGGACGAGTATCTGTAGATTTCCGCGGAACATTAGAAGAAGTAGGTGGGTCAGGAGTAGATGATGAGAGAGATTTTTGCTCTTTCGTAATGCACGAATATCAGAGCTTCTCGGAGGTGTTGATTCGACCAGGTGTGTGTCTTTCTGCAGATTAATCAGCCGTTGATATTCATCAGCTATGTCATGTAATGTTAACTTGGGATTTTGTTCTAGCTGATTGAGCAGTCGAGTTCGGATATCTGTGAAACGAGGAGATTGAAGACTGCATATGAGAATCAAGGCTTTGAATTGATCATCTGTTAAGGACCTGAGTCGAAATCTCTCACATTCTCGGTTGACTGTGCCAACGTGAGTAAGAAAATCATCATTTTCATTCATTGCCAGCTTGAGGCAACGATAACGTATACTGAATAATGAGGAGTGGTCTCCGAAATGTTCACGCAGCAACTTTATTGTATCATCGAAACAATTGTCACGTGGTTTCTGTGGTAAAATTAGGTTGCAGTACCGTTCATATTCTGCCGGACCCAATTTACGTAGCAAAACTCGCACCTTCCAGGCATCGTCTTGTGAGGCGAGATCAACAGTGAATAAATCCTCATAACGTTGATACCATGTGTCAAAAGTGACATTAGCCTCTGGGTCATAATTGAACTGTGAAATGCTGTTCACAATTCCGTCGACAGATGGTAGCATGGTATGATTGGGATTGCTTGAAGGTGGAGCTGGACCAGTCTGTTGGTTGACGAACATTTCCATTAATTTCATTTGTCGTTCAAACAATAATTCCAATTTAATAGGATCCATAGTAAATTGTTATGTTGTTGCTGCTGTGTGGTTAATAGTAGTTTTCCCCGTCGCCAAATTGTTATGTTCTAGTTTCCCCGTCGCCAAATTGTTATGTACTCGTCGCTAAGTTATTGTTATGGACTGGTCGAGAAACTAATAGTCCTGACGCGAGAAGGCGGAAATCAGAAGACCACTAGGTTTGCGATGATACTTCTATTGTCCAAACACAAGGAGACGAAAATAAATGGTCTCACACCAAAGTGGTAAGTAAGTAAAGTAGTTGTAAAGTAAAGTAGTTCACACAAATTGTGAATGCGAATATATATAAATAATTCAGACAAGCGTGGGAAAAATCATTAGACAGTCTTAACATGAATGGCTAATTATAATGGAGTGTCGATCCAATTATACATAGCGAATATAGCAGACATGCCAACAAACATATATGGATATATGTCACCAAGCAACGGACTGTCAACAAACACTCATATTATATATAATATAATATAAGGAGAATACACATTATTAAAGGAGACAAGTCCATACAAGTGAAGTGGTCACAGACTAACCGAGCAAACAGAAAGAGAGACCAACATGCACACACACACATAAATATATATATGTGGATACATATCAAGTTCAGATTACTGATTTGAAAAATTCATGAATCCTTTTCTGACCTCTGGCTATCTTTTCACACACAATCACCCGTGCTAAATATGGTGGTATGGTGGAATTTTTACAGTTAGTTTTATGAGCATAAATTTGTATGACGTTTCTTTTGGTTTTACCCGAAGAGATACAAGGAGAAAGTTGAGAGTAAAGAGGCTGTTCACTATCAGACAAGATAACTTTAGCCAACTGCATGCAAGAGTTGAAGTGCCTATTGACAATAATGTCAGTTAGCTGAGTAAAAAACACACCACTAACACTAATCCTACCGACAGTCTTCAGTGTTCTACGTAATATGGTAAAGTCTTTTTTGACAAGTCCAGGGAAGAACAGTGGTGGACAATAAAGGAGAATGGGCAGAATACATGAATTAACAAAATTGTAAGAGAAGAGGTTGAGTTATATCAGCAGACAGTCTCAACTTCTTTATGTAATAAGTTAAACGAAAAATTTTCTTAGAAATCAACAGGATGTCAGACGACCAGAGAAACTGATACAAAGATGAGAGGTATTCGATGTACTCCTTATCACACTGCCATCAATATTACAGCAACCAAGAGACTTACTCAGTCCACGCAAGTCATGTTCGTATCTGCAGCTAAAATCAACGATGTGACATTTAGATGGATTCAGTTTAAGACCATTTAGCTGAGACCATGTTTTGACTTCATACATGAATTTATTCATATAAGAGCAGTCTCAAGTAGAAACTTCTAGGACAGAAATGGTAAGATCAAAGGTAAATATAACTAAGTATGCTTTGGAAGAATACGAAAGGTAATGCCAAAAGAAAGAAAAAAGGAATGAAGAGAGTGCAGTCCCCTGTGGCACATCAGTTTCCGTTCGCAACAAAGCAGGGCGCTTTTCATTCAAAGCAGGATGTTTTTGATGTGGTTTTGTTCTCTGAGCTGGATGGTTAGTTTGCGAAGCTTTCATCACCTTACTGGGTGACATCTTCAGCGCATACTTCAATTTGAAGCAGGATGTTCTTTTCAACCCGGAAAATAAGAAAATAGCGACTTTGTGACCCACGACTCAGTGTTTGCTGAAATCAGCTTCCTTAGTAAAAGTGCACTAGGAATAGAGTCAAGAGCAGCACTGTAGTCTAAAAAGGAGGCTCGAACAAACTTCTATCCTTATATTAGTTCTTTCACTGGAGACGGAGAACTCCTATCAATCACACACTCATGCAGCCTGTTTCAAAGTGTGACACATGTGAAAGCTTGCGAGTTGAATGGACAGCAACATAACTGTTTTTACCACATAAACCTGGTCTGTCCTAGCTGCCTTCCTTAATAACCCACTAACACTTTTCTTGGCAATTTGAATTTCCTCGCCTAATTATAACTAGTGTTCTTGTCAGTAATCATTTACACCGAGATGTTCCAGTTACCTGGACTAAAATATTGCAAAGAAAAATTATCCTTAAAAAACCTAGGAAGCTGTCATCTCGGACAAACGGAGAGATGCCTTGTTCATCAGAATTTATTCGGAACAGCCTTCAATCATTCAGGAAGGAAGCAAAATAACGTCCATTTGAGAATGACACCAATACGCATACTCTGGAAATCTGAGACAATATCCAGTGATTAACCTGCAGAAAAAACAATAAAGACAGTAGACAAACTGAAACCGACTGATTGAAAATTATTGTAGAATTCTCGCACTTCATCCAAACTGATAGACACAAGAAAGTCGATTCCAGGCAGCTTCCAAAATAACGTGGGCACAGGCTTAATAAAATTGGAGGTGATTAAAAGTCATAATGGATATAAGGATTTGAAATAGAAGACAGGACCAAATGATATGAATCAGAAGGATTTCGTCAGGAATTACAAGTATATATATATATACATATATATAGTAGGCCGTCGAATGACATTGCGCGCACAGTGGATAGTCGAGGGCAGAAGGAGGTGAGATGCTACAGAAAACGTAAACAAAGATCCAGAGGACGCCAGGAAAACAACAAACAGCAGAAGAATTATTGAAGTCCTCTATCAAATATGCAATCAGCAGTGAACTTCAACACTGTCCGAACAAAAATATATCATCCGCAATAAAAAAAAGGAGGTCGAAAATAAAACAAAAAACATATTGAAAATAACCACGACAATAAAGAAAGAGAATTAAAATATTCTCCATGAATAAACGATAAAATATATTTAGTCCAATTACAAGAAATAATCCCAGTCGAAATTACAAATTGAAGTGAGCTTTTGGAATCCTCTCTGAATGAAATAACCTGCTCTCCTCATCAACTTGGACCTTATTGCTTGTCCTCAGTATTATTCTCATACTCATGTCCAGCTGTATTGATGTTAGTCATTGTGATGACGTGATATTTGAACTCCTTATAAATCACAACACTCGGATGAATCCACAGTCCACAGACATAAAAATACAGGCCAAAAGTAATGCGGTTAGTCGCCTAACCACAACTGGCTAGTACGATGAATCTACGAAATTCACCTTATACTTGTCACGAGATTCTTCGGCTGATTCTCGTGGACTTTCTGGTGCTCTGAGAGCTTGGCAGGAAAGCTCACTAGTGGATCAGTTTCAACTGAACAGTCAGTCGTATGTGTATTGTCCAGCTGAAGGGACTTGTGAAAAGACGGAGAGATTGTTCAGCTAACAGTTATCCTCCCAAAATCCTACCCTACACGCCAACTGACTGGATTTTCGGAGAAGTGAAAAGAGCTGTCTAGTTTAACGCTGAAGAGACAGAAGAGGTATCAGTGTTAAGAAATACCAGACACTAATTTGGATTTATTGGGGTAACAATTTGTAAGAAGAGAATGTTAGGTAAGTCGACCTCCGAGAAGAATGGTATTGTGATTACTTCTCAGGAGAGATGACTGTAACGATGGAGGGACCACATTGAAGAGCAATTCAACTGGCTTACAACCACTCCAAATCTGTCCAGAACCCAACACCTACCTGATTAGGATATAGACATCGGGCGTCCAACTCTAAATAGGGTTGAAAAAGTTGTCCCAAGTCTTAGACGAGACATAGCCAGATGAGCTGACAGTTTCACTCCAAAGGTGTTTGAAGCTGATGTTTGTGAATTATGCCACTCATAGGTAGCTGCATATCATATCTACGCCAGATATGGCGTAAGGCGACCAATGTCATTTGGGTCTTTTTCATGTGTGCTGAGATTTCGTCAGCGATCAGTACATTAGGCCAGACCGAACCTCCCAAATAAGTGAAATGTCAACGCATTCAACCACTTCACTTCCCACCTATAAACTAGGAGTCGATGCAAACCAGTCCCGAAACATCATTTCTCATTTGACAGGGGCGACTCCCATGCTAAACATACTAAGACTTCAGTTCACCGTGTTCAGAAGACTCTTCATTTTCTCAGCCTGTTGATCCACAATGACTATATCATCTACAAACACTAAATGAACAAATCTATTCTCAAGTTACAAGTCGATTCTTAATTCACTAAAGTCGATCAGAGTGACATCTATCACTAAATCCATGAAGACATCAAACACAAGCCAAGTCAATGGCCATCCTTGATGAACACCAGTGGTTGTCATCAGTTCAGGTAATAACTGTCCCTGATTTCAACACAGTGGCATGAGTTCGAGTAGAGTGAGGGACTTGATTAGTGCAATAAACATTTTCGACACCACCTTCACAGTTATACAATGCCACAATACTTCTCAGTTGATAGAGTCAAATGCTGCCTTCATGTTCTTGTTTTGTGCTTCATGGTTTAATTACACAGCTTTCATTGCCTTTCTAAGCAACATCTTCAGTGCTAAGTCCAAGTTGAAGTGAGCTTTTGGAATCCTCTCTGAATGAAATAACCTGCTCTCCTCATCAACTTGGACCTTATTGCTTGTCCTCAGTATTATTCTCATACTCATGTCCAGCTGTATTGATGTTAGTCATTGTGATGACGTGATATTTGAACTCCTTATAAATCACAACACTCGGATGAATCCACAGTCCACAGACATAAAAATACAGGCCAAAAGTAATGCGGTTAGTCGCCTAACCACAACTGGCTAGTACGATGAATCTACGAAATTCACCTTATACTTGTCACGAGATTCTTCGGCTGATTCTCGTGGACTTTCTGGTGCTCTGAGAGCTTGGCAGGAAAGCTCACTAGTGGATCAGTTTCAACTGAACAGTCAGTCGTATGTGTATTGTCCAGCTGAAGGGACTTGTGAAAAGACGGAGAGATTGTTCAGCTAACAGTTATCCTCCCAAAATCCTACCCTACACGCCAACTGACTGGATTTTCGGAGAAGTGAAAAGAGCTGTCTAGTTTAACGCTGAAGAGACAGAAGAGGTATCAGTGTTAAGAAATACCAGACACTAATTTGGATTTATTGGGGTAACAATTTGTAAGAAGAGAATGTTAGGTAAGTCGACCTCCGAGAAGAATGGTATTGTGATTACTTCTCAGGAGAGATGACTGTAACGATGGAGGGACCACATTGAAGAGCAATTCAACTGGCTTACAACCACTCCAAATCTGTCCAGAACCCAACACCTACCTGATTAGGATATAGACATCGGGCGTCCAACTCTAAATAGGGTTGAAAAAGTTGTCCCAAGTCTTAGACGAGACATAGCCAGATGAGCTGACAGTTTCACTCCAAAGGTGTTTGAAGCTGATGTTTGTGAATTATGCCACTCATAGGTAGCTGCATATCATATCTACGCCAGATATGGCGTAAGGCGACCAATGTCATTTGGGTCTTTTTCATGTGTGCTGAGATTTCGTCAGCGATCAGTACATTAGGCCAGACCGAACCTCCCAAATAAGTGAAATGTCAACGCATTCAACCACTTCACTTCCCACCTATAAACTAGGAGTCGATGCAAACCAGTCCCGAAACATCATTTCTCATTTGACAGGGGCGACTCCCATGCTAAACATACTAAGACTTCAGTTCACCGTGTTCAGAAGACTCTTCATTTTCTCAGCCTGTTGATCCACAATGACTATATCATCTACAAACACTAAATGAACAAATCTATTCTCAAGTTACAAGTCGATTCTTAATTCACTAAAGTCGATCAGAGTGACATCTATCACTAAATCCATGAAGACATCAAACACAAGCCAAGTCAATGGCCATCCTTGATGAACACCAGTGGTTGTCATCAGTTCAGGTAATAACTGTCCCTGATTTCAACACAGTGGCATGAGTTCGAGTAGAGTGAGGGACTTGATTAGTGCAATAAACATTTTCGACACCACCTTCACAGTTATACAATGCCACAATACTTCTCAGTTGATAGAGTCAAATGCTGCCTTCATGTTCTTGTTTTGTGCTTCATGGTTTAATTACACAGCTTTCATTGCCTTTCTAAGCAACATCTTCAGTGCTAAGTCCAAGTTGAAGTGAGCTTTTGGAATCCTCTCTGAATGAAATAACCTGCTCTCCTCATCAACTTGGACCTTATTGCTTGTCCTCAGTATTATTCTCATACTCATGTCCAGCTGTATTGATGTTAGTCATTGTGATGACGTGATATTTGAACTCCTTATAAATCACAACACTCGGATGAATCCACAGTCCACAGACATAAAAATACAGGCCAAAAGTAATGCGGTTAGTCGCCTAACCACAACTGGCTAGTACGATGAATCTACGAAATTCACCTTATACTTGTCACGAGATTCTTCGGCTGATTCTCGTGGACTTTCTGGTGCTCTGAGAGCTTGGCAGGAAAGCTCACTAGTGGATCAGTTTCAACTGAACAGTCAGTCGTATGTGTATTGTCCAGCTGAAGGGACTTGTGAAAAGACGGAGAGATTGTTCAGCTAACAGTTATCCTCCCAAAATCCTACCCTACACGCCAACTGACTGGATTTTCGGAGAAGTGAAAAGAGCTGTCTAGTTTAACGCTGAAGAGACAGAAGAGGTATCAGTGTTAAGAAATACCAGACACTAATTTGGATTTATTGGGGTAACAATTTGTAAGAAGAGAATGTTAGGTAAGTCGACCTCCGAGAAGAATGGTATTGTGATTACTTCTCAGGAGAGATGACTGTAACGATGGAGGGACCACATTGAAGAGCAATTCAACTGGCTTACAACCACTCCAAATCTGTCCAGAACCCAACACCTACCTGATTAGGATATAGACATCGGGCGTCCAACTCTAAATAGGGTTGAAAAAGTTGTCCCAAGTCTTAGACGAGACATAGCCAGATGAGCTGACAGTTTCACTCCAAAGGTGTTTGAAGCTGATGTTTGTGAATTATGCCACTCATAGGTAGCTGCATATCATATCTACGCCAGATATGGCGTAAGGCGACCAATGTCATTTGGGTCTTTTTCATGTGTGCTGAGATTTCGTCAGCGATCAGTACATTAGGCCAGACCGAACCTCCCAAATAAGTGAAATGTCAACGCATTCAACCACTTCACTTCCCACCTATAAACTAGGAGTCGATGCAAACCAGTCCCGAAACATCATTTCTCATTTGACAGGGGCGACTCCCATGCTAAACATACTAAGACTTCAGTTCACCGTGTTCAGAAGACTCTTCATTTTCTCAGCCTGTTGATCCACAATGACTATATCATCTACAAACACTAAATGAACAAATCTATTCTCAAGTTACAAGTCGATTCTTAATTCACTAAAGTCGATCAGAGTGACATCTATCACTAAATCCATGAAGACATCAAACACAAGCCAAGTCAATGGCCATCCTTGATGAACACCAGTGGTTGTCATCAGTTCAGGTAATAACTGTCCCTGATTTCAACACAGTGGCATGAGTTCGAGTAGAGTGAGGGACTTGATTAGTGCAATAAACATTTTCGACACCACCTTCACAGTTATACAATGCCACAATACTTCTCAGTTGATAGAGTCAAATGCTGCCTTCATGTTCTTGTTTTGTGCTTCATGGTTTAATTACACAGCTTTCATTGCCTTTCTAAGCAACATCTTCAGTGCTAAGTCCAAGTTGAAGTGAGCTTTTGGAATCCTCTCTGAATGAAATAACCTGCTCTCCTCATCAACTTGGACCTTATTGCTTGTCCTCAGTATTATTCTCATACTCATGTCCAGCTGTATTGATGTTAGTCATTGTGATGACGTGATATTTGAACTCCTTATAAATCACAACACTCGGATGAATCCACAGTCCACAGACATAAAAATACAGGCCAAAAGTAATGCGGTTAGTCGCCTAACCACAACTGGCTAGTACGATGAATCTACGAAATTCACCTAATACTTGTCACGAGATTCTTCGGCTGATTCTCGTGGACTTTCTGGTGCTCTGAGAGCTTGGCAGGAAAGCTCACTAGTGGATCAGTTTCAACTGAACAGTCAGTCGTATGTGTATTGTCCAGCTGAAGGGACTTGTGAAAAGACGGAGAGATTGTTCAGCTAACAGTTATCCTCCCAAAATCCTACCCTACACGCCAACTGACTGGATTTTCGGAGAAGTGAAAAGAGCTGTCTAGTTTAACGCTGAAGAGACAGAAGAGGTATCAGTGTTAAGAAATACCAGACACTAATTTGGATTTATTGGGGTAACAATTTGTAAGAAGAGAATGTTAGGTAAGTCGACCTCCGAGAAGAATGGTATTGTGATTACTTCTCAGGAGAGATGACTGTAACGATGGAGGGACCACATTGAAGAGCAATTCAACTGGCTTACAACCACTCCAAATCTGTCCAGAACCCAACACCTACCTGATTAGGATATAGACATCGGGCGTCCAACTCTAAATAGGGTTGAAAAAGTTGTCCCAAGTCTTAGACGAGACATAGCCAGATGAGCTGACAGTTTCACTCCAAAGGTGTTTGAAGCTGATGTTTGTGAATTATGCCACTCATAGGTAGCTGCATATCATATCTACGCCAGATATGGCGTAAGGCGACCAATGTCATTTGGGTCTTTTTCATGTGTGCTGAGATTTCGTCAGCGATCAGTACATTAGGCCAGACCGAACCTCCCAAATAAGTGAAATGTCAACGCATTCAACCACTTCACTTCCCACCTATAAACTAGGAGTCGATGCAAACCAGTCCCGAAACATCATTTCTCATTTGACAGGGGCGACTCCCATGCTAAACATACTAAGACTTCAGTTCACCGTGTTCAGAAGACTCTTCATTTTCTCAGCCTGTTGATCCACAATGACTATATCATCTACAAACACTAAATGAACAAATCTATTCTCAAGTTACAAGTCGATTCTTAATTCACTAAAGTCGATCAGAGTGACATCTATCACTAAATCCATGAAGACATCAAACACAAGCCAAGTCAATGGCCATCCTTGATGAACACCAGTGGTTGTCATCAGTTCAGGTAATAACTGTCCCTGATTTCAACACAGTGGCATGAGTTCGAGTAGAGTGAGGGACTTGATTAGTGCAATAAACATTTTCGACACCACCTTCACAGTTATACAATGCCACAATACTTCTCAGTTGATAGAGTCAAATGCTGCCTTCATGTTCTTGTTTTGTGCTTCATGGTTTAATTACACAGCTTTCATTGCCTTTCTAAGCAACATCTTCAGTGCTAAGTCCAAGTTGAAGTGAGCTTTTGGAATCCTCTCTGAATGAAATAACCTGCTCTCCTCATCAACTTGGACCTTATTGCTTGTCCTCAGTATTATTCTCATACTCATGTCCAGCTGTATTGATGTTAGTCATTGTGATGACGTGATATTTGAACTCCTTATAAATCACAACACTCGGATGAATCCACAGTCCACAGACATAAAAATACAGGCCAAAAGTAATGCGGTTAGTCGCCTAACCACAACTGGCTAGTACGATGAATCTACGAAATTCACCTTATACTTGTCACGAGATTCTTCGGCTGATTCTCGTGGACTTTCTGGTGCTCTGAGAGCTTGGCAGGAAAGCTCACTAGTGGATCAGTTTCAACTGAACAGTCAGTCGTATGTGTATTGTCCAGCTGAAGGGACTTGTGAAAAGACGGAGAGATTGTTCAGCTAACAGTTATCCTCCCAAAATCCTACCCTACACGCCAACTGACTGGATTTTCGGAGAAGTGAAAAGAGCTGTCTAGTTTAACGCTGAAGAGACAGAAGAGGTATCAGTGTTAAGAAATACCAGACACTAATTTGGATTTATTGGGGTAACAATTTGTAAGAAGAGAATGTTAGGTAAGTCGACCTCCGAGAAGAATGGTATTGTGATTACTTCTCAGGAGAGATGACTGTAACGATGGAGGGACCACATTGAAGAGCAATTCAACTGGCTTACAACCACTCCAAATCTGTCCAGAACCCAACACCTACCTGATTAGGATATAGACATCGGGCGTCCAACTCTAAATAGGGTTGAAAAAGTTGTCCCAAGTCTTAGACGAGACATAGCCAGATGAGCTGACAGTTTCACTCCAAAGGTGTTTGAAGCTGATGTTTGTGAATTATGCCACTCATAGGTAGCTGCATATCATATCTACGCCAGATATGGCGTAAGGCGACCAATGTCATTTGGGTCTTTTTCATGTGTGCTGAGATTTCGTCAGCGATCAGTACATTAGGCCAGACCGAACCTCCCAAATAAGTGAAATGTCAACGCATTCAACCACTTCACTTCCCACCTATAAACTAGGAGTCGATGCAAACCAGTCCCGAAACATCATTTCTCATTTGACAGGGGCGACTCCCATGCTAAACATACTAAGACTTCAGTTCACCGTGTTCAGAAGACTCTTCATTTTCTCAGCCTGTTGATCCACAATGACTATATCATCTACAAACATTAAATGAACAAATCTATTCTCAAGTTACAAGTCGATTCTTAATTCACTAAAGTCGATCAGAGTGACATCTATCACTAAATCCATGAAGACATCAAACACAAGCCAAGTCAATGGCCATCCTTGATGAACACCAGTGGTTGTCATCAGTTCAGGTAATAACTGTCCCTGATTTCAACACAGTGGCATGAGTTCGAGTAGAGTGAGGGACTTGATTAGTGCAATAAACATTTTCAACACCACCTTCACAGTTATACAATGCCACAATACTTCTCAGTTGATAGAGTCAAATGCTGCCTTCATGTTCTTGTTTTGTGCTTCATGGTTTAATTACACAGCTTTCATTGCCTTTCTAAGCAACATCTTCAGTGCTAAGTCCAAGTTGAAGTGAGCTTTTGGAATCCTCTCTGAATGAAATAACCTGCTCTCCTCATCAACTTGGACCTTATTGCTTGTCCTCAGTATTATTCTCATACTCATGTCCAGCTGTATTGATGTTAGTCATTGTGATGACGTGATATTTGAACTCCTTATAAATCACAACACTCGGATGAATCCACAGTCCACAGACATAAAAATACAGGCCAAAAGTAATGCGGTTAGTCGCCTAACCACAACTGGCTAGTACGATGAATCTACGAAATTCACCTAATACTTGTCACGAGATTCTTCGGCTGATTCTCGTGGACTTTCTGGTGCTCTGAGAGCTTGGCAGGAAAGCTCACTAGTGGATCAGTTTCAACTGAACAGTCAGTCGTATGTGTATTGTCCAGCTGAAGGGACTTGTGAAAAGACGGAGAGATTGTTCAGCTAACAGTTATCCTCCCAAAATCCTACCCTACACGCCAACTGACTGGATTTTCGGAGAAGTGAAAAGAGCTGTCTAGTTTAACGCTGAAGAGACAGAAGAGGTATCAGTGTTAAGAAATACCAGACACTAATTTGGATTTATTGGGGTAACAATTTGTAAGAAGAGAATGTTAGGTAAGTCGACCTCCGAGAAGAATGGTATTGTGATTACTTCTCAGGAGAGATGACTGTTACCTTTGAGTTACCTTTTTTTATCCGTTTTGGTAATTGTGTGCTCTAGCTCAGGATAAATTACGGACTTGGGATTTTCAGGGGAATATGCTTTAGTTTTCACTATAGCTCTCACAATCATGCACTGTGTTTGACGAATAAGATTCTCAACATGTGAGAGACTTTTGTAAACCGTTGTCCCCTTTACTTCTATAGTGATGATCAAATGGCCAGGAACAATTCGTACAAATTAATTCTGGCAACTAAATATCCAGGAGGTGATCGCCTAACAAATATGTAGGAGAAAGTGGAGATGGTTCGGGAAAACATTGAGGAGCCCGGCGAATGACGTCGCAATCCAGGCCATTGCTCGGGTGAAATCCCAATGGGAGGTGACGGGTGGATTCTAGGTACGAAGAAGAGATGATATATTATGGGAATCGTGGACCCGGCTGAAGAGGACGGCAGAAAATAGAAGAAAGCGGATATGTGTTGTTTAAGCCGGATTTCCGTTCACGAACCCACGTTATTTTTTCTTCGTTATGATGCATTATTAGTTAGTTCTTGGCTTTACTCATTAATATATAAGAGAATTGAAACTATATTATAGAAATATTTATGACTCTATCACCTTAGCTGAGTAGTTTTCGTGGTCGCTCTGAGATTAACTTTCATTAACGCCAACAAAGATAAACGTAGTTTACTTTTTCTTTCTTCCAGAGAGTTTTTTTCTAATTCCAACTTTTTTTGTCTTGTCTTCAATTCTCTGGCTTGTGTTTTAGATTCTGTCAATGAATTACCAAGCGTTTTTATTTTCTCACACATCAGAGAATATTCTTCATTCCATTGACTTTCAAACTAGTAATATGAAAACAAACGGTAATTAAGATGAAAAACAAAACAGGGCTATGATTAATCTCTTCATCGTTAAAACATCTTTGAGTAATGGAAATAAGTTTAAATAGTGAGCTTACTATGCTGAAAATCACTTTCATTACTGATGATCTTATCAAACAAGGGACTTATGGAATATTAGGAAGAGATGAGAAATGGTCCTACTCCAAAACAGAAGTTCTCAAACACCCATACCTAATCACGTAGGTGTTATTATTATTATTATTATTATTATGAGATAACTGAAATTAGAGAACGGAGATTTCCAAAATAATTGTTAAATTCTTCAAACGAATTCTGTTTCAGTTTCTTAGACAGAATACGCGAAGTATTTGTGACAAACATTAAATCCAAAGTTGTAAACCTTCAAATTATTCCTTAACACCTTTGCAGTTGTCTTCTAGTTTTACAGACTGCATAATTATGAAACTGTTTGATGCATACTAGATACTGAGATTTAATTATTTTATTATAAGTGTGACTAAGATAACCTTAGTTTGACAGATTAACTTCAATGTAACGCGTTGAAAACTGAAGTGGAAAGAATCTCAGCAGATTCAAAACCCAAAAATCTTTGGTTCTGTCCTCTTGGAAAATAAGGCATTTTTGTATGTAGGTATGTATTATATCCTTTCTGATATCCTTTACTGGTTATGTAATTCTCTTATGTTTTCCTGGTACATTTATTAGTCGCACAACTAAAGTCTGGACTGAATCTTACCCCAAAGTTCAATATAAAGGCTTGTATATCTTAGAAAACATTTTCTCATGTGTTAATCTAACCAGTTGGCTATCTACTATATCAATCCGTCTTTATTCGCTTATTTTGTGCTAGCCTTGCTTTCTTTTATTTAAAGTAATGTTTAACTATACATGAAGGAGTGAAGAAAAGTTAACAAAAAATAGTTTTGTAACCGTTATCCATACATATTAAAAAATTATCTAATTATTTCTTATGTGTAAATTCTAAAGGATAAAGCATTCGAATTTTATTCACTTAGAAAGGAAATAATTTTTTTTACCAGTTGATCACGCATTGATATCAGTTAGAGAACCATTGAAAACCAGGATGAAGTTTCCTGGAGTTCTAGTGAGAAGTCGTGACCAGTGAAGTTCATCCAGATGTCACGTGTGAGGATGGATGTCCCACCGACGACACTGGTTGGAGTTGCGCTGAATCACAAATTGGTAGAAGTTAGAATTCATGAGCGATTGAATCGGGTCCCAGTGGCTGAATGGTATACGAGCTTGCCTTATAACTGGAAGGTCCTTGGTTCGAATCCCAGTGGGTGGGTGAGTACTGTCGACGAATCCCAAGCTAGGATGAAACAGCTGTCCAGTACTCCCTGGTTTTCAATGGTTCTCTAACTGATATCAATCCGTGATCAACTCGTAAAAACGTAACTAACCTTTACAAACCAAATTATAGGAAATAATTATGACAAAGCAATAAGAAGACATGATTTGTCTTAATCGTGTAATGTATTTGAGCAACACATTTAGAACAATCTGATCACACACGGACTTGTCATAGGAATATATATGAAATTAATAAAGAGGTAAGAGGTGAGAAAATAGACTTAGGTCAAGTTAAAAGGACATGTTCAGGGTCAAAATAACAGTGAAGATCACTAGCAGAGGTAATAGTACATCTGCTATGGTATGAGAACAAAATTTACCAAGGAAGGTTTGATGGGATGACGAATTGTTTTTGAACGCATAAAGGTGGTTTAAACTTTCTAATTGCTAGGGCTTCCACAAACTCAGGAAAGCTAAAGCAGACAGTAAATGGGATGTAGGAATACTACTGTTGTAACAACAGAAGGCAATACACAGAAGCCAAAGTATATTTTTCACTAATGACGACATGAAATAGAACGTTCAAATACATATGTTGTATTCTGTTGCTAATGCCGAATTGAACTGCGAGAATATGTGAGCATAATATTCCGTTGGTCTACCTTGTCTGTATAATACCACCAGACTTTTAATGATGGTAATCAGATTAATATCAGACTGAATCGAGTATAACATGACTCACTATGTGAGACAAGTTTCACAGGTGTAATTTGCCGAATATCATTCAAACAAAATAAATAGCTACTCTCTATTATTCGTCTTCCTGAAATTCAAATTTAACTAAGAAGAGCTCTGTGGAGGGTATACATATTATATTAAACTTAAGGCTGTTGTATTCAAAATTGGTACAAAAATGATTTATTTTAAGGTAGTCATAGCGTCAAACAACAACGAGATTATAACTTTGACTGATAGTACAAATTATATTGCTAGGCTGTTCAAATAACACTGATATAAATCTGTTCAAATTTCAGTCCACTTGAAGTTCTGTTTTACTGAATAACCTAAAATAAGCTCATTTTTTCTATGAAGGTCAACAAACACCTGGGTATACTTTTGTACATTTAAGGCAGGGAAACGAGAGCTAGAAAATTTTATCTGGCAGTATAGCTACACTGTCAATGCTAGGAAGTTTCATGAAAAACTGTATAGTTACGTTTGTTGCTTATCCTGATTGCAGAAATTACCACTCCAGTATTTTATTGCTTTGAGGACTAATTTGTACAACCCAATGTGAGGAAAAATGTTACAATGCTCGCATAATCGACTGCATAGTTAATTGGCCTCCACTTTCCATGTCATTCTTATTCTGATATTTCTATAACAAAGGATATTTCTTATTTTGCTGTATTATTTGAGTTGCTCTTCCCTGTCTTTTAACGGTCTACACACTACTTGCTTACTTTTATCGGAAAAGGAGAACATCAAACCTTCTACTCAAAAAAATCTCTGTTATTATTTTATGAATAGTAAATGTAAGCAGCTAGATAGCACACTAAAGATGGATTCAAAGGTGAAGCTGTCAAGAGTACTTCATACAAAATACACTGAAGTAAATGAACTACTGTTTATCGATTCTTCTGAATACAAACAGCATTGTATTAAATTGTGGTGGTGTGATACAAAGAATGTGCCAACCGAATATTACACTCACATATTCTCGCAGTTCAATTCGGCATTAGCCGAACACTGAACATTCAATTTGATGTTACAGTCGGAATGTTATTCCCACAGCTCCCTACTGCATAGGCAACAGAATACTATGCATATTTGAACATTCTATTTCATATCGTTTGATGTAAACTAAAATCAGACCCTCAGTGATTGGTTGATGAATATAAACTGTATGTATAAAAACAGCGGTTTGATTAATGAAAAATATACTTTGGCTTCCGTGTCTTGCCTTATGTTGTTACAAAACTGCAGTTTAAGATCGTTTGCCATGTTCTCATTTACCTTCATACACTGCGTTGGCGGTTATTTTCCCATAAAAGCGGAGTATAAAATTAGCTAATGAGGGTATACTTTTTTTTATTGAGGTCATTATTTAATGAGTCCAACTTGAAGGTAGGTGGGCACTTTTTTTATGACATGTCAACCACTAAACGTTCAAACAAAGTCAAGATTAAACAGTTTGAAAAATCCTCTCAATATATGATATTCATAAATCTTTTCCTGCAGCAGAGTATATTTCACGAATATCGGTTTGTCAAGATCCCTATAATGAAACTTTGGAACCTCAGTTTTATCTAGCACGTACTGAGAGCCAATTGAACTTAATACATTTTGATTTATCCATCATTTATTTCAAGAACATGAATCGTATTTTCATACAATTTTAAAAATGTGGTGAAACAAAAAAATTTTCCGAAATAACGGGACATTCTATGAACACCTCACTAGGTGTTTGGAAAATTCTATGACTAAAAATTCACATTATATAGTGTAATCTACTAATGGAAAATTAAATGTTAATGAAAAAGGCCTAAATTTCAGAAAGGAAACGAAACGATAATTAAGGATACAGATGTTTGGCGAAATAATAAACGCTTAGCTGTAGGAACGCATATGCTTATTGATGCAAGCGATGAATCTGGTAAAATTAAATGCATGAAACTAAAGTAGACAAAGTTCAGCAAGTCAGATTTTTTAACACTTGAGAAATTCTGCTTTCTAACAAATATCCATAATTCATTGGTTTCATTAAAGAAAGTCATAGGCTTTACTAAAATCTAACAATTCCAAACAATTTACTTCAATACTAAAAACCCTGCAGAAACTCTCTTAACATAACTGGGATTTCATCAGTATCCGTCTCTAAATGATTAACAGTTTAACTCAGGTTGGATAAATCAAGTATGATATAAATTCACCACATACTAAATTTCCAATAAGTGATAACTGAGAATTAACATATGTTAGACTGAAGCACAAATCTAGGCAAAGTATGCCCATCAACCACGAGTAAAACCATCGAAATTCTAAAAACCTGTTCAGACACAATTATTATATGTTCAACCGAAAATTGTAGCCACAGACAAATGGGGTCATCTATATTCCAACTTATCTTTTACTTAAAGAAAAGTAACTTATTACATCGTGTTAGCATGCGCTGAAAGCAAATATGTGCAAATAAAATGTGGTATTTGAATAAAGCAAGAACAACAGTGGTTTGTGCACAGTAATATGGTATCATCATTTATTTCGTCGGCTTCTCATCAGCTGCTTACAGCCTAAATAAATTATGAGGCTTATGTGCGGAAAAGTTATCATGATGTCAGTTGACAGAAATTTCCGCAATTAGTGTACAGCGCTCAGAAAATTGCGCTTATATAGCTTTTAAACAGGCAGTTCAAGCTTAAACAACGTAAATGTATGCATACAATGGTAAAGAAGTTACGTAATAAAGACGATAGATGCGTAAGATACTGAGTGACTAATAAATTAGGTAACAATGTACTGAGATCAACTCAAGTCATAGAAACAAGAAACAAGCGAAATTATACTATGTCAAAGAAGTGAGATAAAAGCCAAAGATTACGTAATCGAAATGAAAGAAAGAATAAAGACATCCAGTTACCAGCTCAAAGAAAGACTACTTCTTTCTGAACACAGAAATCTGGTTTGATAGAAATTGCTTCAGTAAACTTGAGGAGAATCGAGTTCCTTTGTCTATTGATAATTTTAAAGGATTTGGCGATTTCTACCTCATGACCCGTATCGAGGAGATATCTGGTAATAGCGCTGTTATAAGAGTTTGTTCCCTTGAGACGTGGGCTTTTTGGCACATGTTCAGAAAATCGGAGTTGTGCCATTCTCTCTGTTCTCCGAATGTAACTGCTCCCCCAGAATCACGTAAATTTGTATACACAGTTGGAGTTAACAAGAGAAGGGTATCTATCGACTTCTGACTGCACCAAAGAGCATGTTGTTCGATGGACTGGAACCAACTTATCTGCAGGATAGGCTTTGGCCAGTGACGTACTCAGTCTTTTGTCGACCATTACTGCAGTGTTTTCGCCTTTAAAATCTAGTTGAATGAAGGCAGACTTTCTAAACTGTGATTTGTTTGAAGTTTGAGCCTTCACATCTTCCATATGTGTTAATGAAGCTTTGAAGATAACCACTGTTTTTCAACACCTTTTCGAGAATCGTGAATTCTTCCTGTAGTTTCTTCGCAGAGCATATTCTCCTTGCTCTAGAGTACAGAGTCTTGACGAATGCTCGTTTATAGCTATTTGGACAAAAACTAAATGTAAGCATTGTCCGTTTCACGTCTGCTTTCGGCAAATTGACTTCTGGAGACTACCATCTTCTAGGAGTTGCATAGCAATCTCAAGCAATTGGAACTTTCCATCATTTTCATGTTCCATAGTAAATTCAATATTTGTATGTGCGTCGTTGAATAATCTGAGTAGGTGGGAAGCATGACTTTGATTGTTGCACACTACGAATGTGTCATTGACATATCGAAAATATGAAGTTGTTTCGTTAATTGCATACTTCAACTTTCTTTTCTCAAGGTTTGAAATGAAGAAATCTGCTAAAACAGGGCTAAGTGGACTGCCATAGCGACACCATCTATTTGTCGGTAAAGAGTGTTTTCAAAGTGGGATTGTACACCCATGGTACACATTAGCGGTATGCGTTTGAATTCCGACTGTGGCAATGGGAGGAGATCAGACTGCTAACAAATGATCTCAATGGTTTCATTGATTGGGGTCGTTGTAAACAAGGAGGTTGCATCAAATGACGCCATGAAATTATTTGAAACGTTCATATGATTCACACATTCGGCAAAATAAAATAAGGCTTTCATTGTGTGGAAGGTCAGTCGTCGACAAATGGGTTCCAACTTCTCCGCAAGCCAGCAGGCAACCTTATGTTGGGGCGAGTTGATCATCGAAAGTATGGGTCTCAGATAGACTTCTTTCTTGTGTGTCCTTAGGAGGCGATACATATTCGGCAAACGGGACCCCCAGGGTCGCAATTCACTGTACTTATTGTTGTCAATCAATTTCTTCTTTAGAAAATCTCTCAGTACGTTTGCGATGCGTTTTTCAGCTGCATATATCTTGTCTTTCTGGCAGTCATTGACTTTAAACTTCAACGGGTCATTCAGCAGAGCTTTTATCTTTGCGATATAGTCATCTCTGTTGATCAGCACCACTCCTAAGCCTTTGTCAGATCGTAGTATGACGATTTTGTCATTATTTCTGAGAGCTTTCAATGCTTTTTGATGCTCTTCAGATGGGATTTTCGAATATGACGTTGGTGAAATGAAGTATTGATTTGAAACGTCGACCAGCTTAGATTTGAACCAGTTTTTTTTGCCCTCATCAACTGTCGTTACAAGGTCATTCAGCTGATAGAATAAGTTTCCGAAATGACCTGCTACATCGGTTCGTTTGACAAAGTTATTTGGGATATGAAGTAAGAGTATTGAAGTATATAAAGTAAGCATTACGTTTTTGCTAGATCACATTTAGCTCAGAAGCATAATCAGATAAAGGTAAATTATCCTCCATACATTTTTGAATTCAGAGAAAAGAATATAGATAATAACTACTGTCTGTAGGGGAGTGACATAGCCCAACAGACTTTTCGATTTTAAATCTCCGCACGCTATCAGTACTAAGGTTTCTGTTGTTCTTGGTCTTTCTAGGAAACCACGTATACTTATTTCTGATCAAAAGTAAAAAAGAATATAACGAAAAAAATTTTAAAATAGTTATCTAACAGATAAACTTCTTTTGTTAAGTGAAAAGTTGTATTCACAGTGACAGAATGAACACCTTCGAGTGAAAGTATTATCTCTTACAGATTGTATACTACTGAAGAGTTCAGAGGGGTATTCAACAAGTATACCAGGAAATATATTATTTCATTCGATAGGCAAAGTGGAACTATTTAATCCTGTTTGTAAGATAAAATGCTTGAACTGAGAATGGGGCTATACACAGAACAGACTTATTATAAAATAAAGATTGAAGGCAACACTGAAGTATATTATATCGATATGTTAGAAATCTAGCACAACTCCAATAACTGAAAAACGCTTCACCAACAACTGTACACATCATGTTGATCGGTTACATGATCTATTGTAATAACGTTGAGATTGTTCAAGGAAGTTTCGAAAATTGAAAGGAACAGTTCATAAGCAAATCACTTCTTATCAAATGAGATCAAAAGCACTTCAGGAGAAATAAAGCAACCATTTTCGGGTTAATTTGCATTTTCTGTTAAATTGGTTATTTTGAACAGAAATGCTTGAACTTTGTGGAAATGACAGCTCCTAGTATGGTCTCTTCGACGATGTCTTAGGAATTAATGTGAAGTTG
The DNA here is from genome assembly GCA_944472135.2 of Trichobilharzia regenti. Classification (NCBI taxonomy): domain Eukaryota; kingdom Metazoa; phylum Platyhelminthes; class Trematoda; order Strigeidida; family Schistosomatidae; genus Trichobilharzia; species Trichobilharzia regenti. Next base: position 85,285,947 of record OX235270.1, on the reverse strand, counting down.
ACGGCGGCTAGCAGTGGAACTGAAGATGAGAATTACGTCCTAATTGGGATTCTTCAGATGGATGCACCTGCACTCAGAGTAATATGTGCTGAAGAATCTTGGCGGAGTAAATAAACGTCAACTTTTAGATTGTCAGTTCCGTTTTTACAATTGTATACCAGTAAAAAAATAATCCTGTTTTGTTTCTCACTAATTTTTGAACTCCAAAATAACGCGTTGACCTACAAAACTTAGGCATATTAAGTGTTTCTCAGTTAGTTGTAATATAGATTTTGTTCTGTCTAGAGGTAATCATCCATTCAATTAATTCAGCAGAAAGTTTAAAAGCTTTAAGTTGAATATATACAGTCAGTCATCTTTCGTTTTAAGGAAATTTGCAATATATATGTGCGCAGAAATTATTGAGAGAGTAAACCATAATACTTAAAGGAATATATGGGTAGTATTTGCAGTTTCCTAAGGGGCATAAAATAAGGCTCCAGTAATCACGGAAAGATAGACTTTTCCTAATCAATAAAACTACACAGCCAAAAAAGCATGATAAACAGTGATCAAACACTTACTTTTTTGTATTCTATTTGTGCTTTATTGAGTCGCTCTGAAAAGCATTTATGATTTAATCGAACAGCTTCTAATTCTACATTGGCATTTTCAATTGCACTTTCTAACTGTTTAGCTGTTTCCGCCAGTTCTAATCGTTTACGATAGCCATCCTGTTTTGTGTTCTCGTATTCCTGAAGTTCTCTTTCGAGATCTACCATCATTTTGCTTCTAAGCGCAGATTCCTTTTATAGAAAAAGATTAGAATATAGGCATCTGGGATATATCGTTAGGAACAGACCAAAGAAGAAATATGCAGGATATATGGTTAGAGGCATCGTAATGCTGTGTGTCTATTTTATGCAGTAAATTATAACAGTATTCTTAAACTCTCTCTTAGTGCATTTGTTCTTTTGGTTTATCTTTATTATGCAAGTGTTCAAGAACACAAATATTTCATCTGTTTATCAATTGGAACCAGATACTTACGATGCTGGGTACAAAATATTTGGATGAACAAGTATAACTAGTTTTTCAACAAATTGTCTGTCTGTCTGTCTGTTTTCGACATAGAACTTTGCACAGATGTGCGACAGTTCAAGTCGCCACACTCCCTCCTTGTAGCACACAAACCAAGAGAAGAAAGTACAAGAAATTCATAATAGAGACAGTAAACAGAGGTGTGAGACAAAGGAATAGTAATAACGAAGAACAATATAGTTTCATTGGAAATCATAAGTCACAGGGAGTGGATGCATCTGCGCTATGCATTGAGAACGATTTTGAGCCACGTCATCAATTGTTTCCAGCCATTGGTTTTTACCGTCCCGAGCACCTCAACCCGGAAGTCTACACCTTCCTACGTGGCTTACACTAAATGTTGTAGATTTCATTGACTGGTGCCATGTTTTTGTTTGACCGCCACTTGCTCTTTTCCAGCCTGACCCTATGTCAGCTATCATTGCCCATTGTCGAGGAAGGCGATGACTAAGCATATATGACACATGTCCTAACCATCTCACTCGATGTAGCTTCACAGCCTCGTCTATTGATTTCTCCTCCTTACCTAGAACTCGACGCCTAACCTCAATACTTCTCACCTTATTACACCACTTAACATGGGAGATAGAACGCAGACACCTATGATCAAAGACAGCTAACCAGCCTTTTCATGTTTTCCACTCTCAATGCACCAGGTCTCACAGCCATGAAGGAGGGCGGAGCAGACTGATGAACAGTACACACGCCCTTTGGTGGATAGCCGGATATCACATCTACGCCAGAGACGGCGTAAACTGGCATATGCGAAACTAGCCCTCTGTATCCGTGCTGAGATTTCGTCGGAGATCAACCCGTTGGCACTGGCTGATGGTACTTCCCAAATAAGTGAAGTGGTCAACATGCTCTACCACTTCACTCCCTATTTCTAAGTTAAGAGTCAGTGTGGTCCTGTCCTAAAACATCATCTTGCATTTGGCGGGAGCGAATTGCGTGCCAAACATTTGCGGATTGCAACTTAAGGTGTTCAGAAGACTGTGCATTTTGTTAGCGTCTTTACTTAGCAGGGAGGACTATGTCGTCCGCATATTCTAAGTCAACGGGATTATTCCCTGTTAGCAATTCAATCCCTGAGTCGCTGAAGTCACTTAGGGTTAAGTCAATTAACACATCTATGATGAAGTTGGATAGAAAAGGGGATAATGGGCATCCTTGACGGACACCACTAGTCGTCATCACTTCAGATGACAACTCGCCGTAAGCCCTCACCTTGCTGCATCAGTACGAGTAGAGTGCCTTAATCAGTGCAATGTATTTTCTCGGGATTCCCTTTACAGTCAAGCATCGCCAGAGAACCTCTCGGTCGACAGAATCGAATTCCGCCTTTAGGTCAAGAAATATAATGGTTGTTGGACGCCGGTAGGAATGTCTATTTTCCAGAACCTGTCGAAGAGTGGAGATATGATCAATACACCCTCTTCCTGGTCTAAAGCCTGCCTGGTTCTCTCGTGTTTGTGCCTCCCTAGCACCATTTAGTCTTCGCAATATTATTGAGTCTAGGACTTTAGATACTATATTAGTTAAGCTAATCCCTCTGTGATTATCACAGGAACACTTGTCTCCCTTCTTGTATATGGGGATAATCAGTGACTTACACCAACCCGATGGGACTTCTTCTGATTCCCAGACGCTGCCTAGTACCTCAGTTAATCCGGACAGTAAGCTGTCTCCACCGTACTTAAATACCTCTGGCGTCATTCCATCAGGTCCGCTGCTTTGCCTAGTTTCAGATTGGTGACAGCTTTAGTAACCTCAGTTAGTGACGGAGGACCTGTGTCTTTATCCCATTCAGGGAGGGGTTGGATGTTCGGCAGGTTAAGCGTGGCTGTAGGCCAATTAAACTGCTCTTCATAATGCTCTTTCCAGCGTTCCAGTCGTCTATGCTGGGAGCTAATTATAGTGCCATTTTTCTCCGAGATTGTTACACTTATCATTTGCCTTTAGCCACCTGTTTCCCTGATAAGCCTAAATAGTTGTCTGGTGTTGCCAGTCGCCGATGCCTTTTCCATCTCTTTCGCTTTTGTCGCCCACCACTGTTCAACAATATTTTAGTGTAATTGATGGTAAATATAAACAAACCAAAGTCGACAGAGAGAATCAAATGGGAAGATAAATAATAGCTGAGTATATGCTGACAATTCATACACATGCTTGCAAATAAAGACATCTCTAGTTGAAAAGTCCTGTCACTTGTAACCAAGATATTTTTATCTATAATTGCCTGGTTTATAATGTACTGGAAGTACTAATGCTGATAACCACGGCTTTTTCTTACCTTAATGTCAAAAAACAGTAACTCATTGGTGTGAAGTTCACCTAAGACATATAGAAACTGTACTGCTCACTATTACCTCTAACTAATCATGACAACCAGTAGTCAAGTTGTGTCTAACTGCACATATATCTGGTGAATTCAAAAGAGATTTCCAAAGGTCACACGAATGATTATTAAAGTTACTATATAGTTGTTGTGTGTTGTTTTACACCTGTCTAACAGTATAACCTATTTCCTCACTGAACACATACAACTGTGACTATGAAAACACATTTATATTATAATAAAGGTTTTTGTATTTCCCAATGAATGAAAAACAAAACGACATTGTTTTTACTGACGTTTCGCTATTTTAATTCATGAATAATTCCCATTCGAACATTAATAGACAAAATACAAGTAGTTCAGCGAAGAGTCTCTTTTCGGCGAATTCATTTTCATAGCTGTACAATCGCAAAAAACGTCTAATATCAGAAGCACTTCATATCAAATGGAATCCAAATTGCCTGAATAATGACGGACTAAAACAGAATCTGACCTGGCTACAACACCCCCCTCCCCCATGAAGTAGCAAAATCAACACAAATGTGATAAGCAAGTTCACTATGTAAAAACACTACTTTCATAATTCTACACACTGATAAAATCCAACAATCTACACTTGATTTTGTTATCTTTACCAATTCGCCAACTTGACAACCAAAAATGACTCCAGACTAACGAACGGTGATCAAGTTAGTAAACTTTGTTGAATTGAACTTTTTGATTTTCCCGTCGATTGATTGCAACGAAGTGCTCGGTCTCAGGTTGACATGTTGGCTTCTTGTGCAGATGATTCGACGATGTCTGCGTATTTAATTAGTATACAATTGGTGGATGGTGGCTAGCAGTGGAATCCAGGATGCGCATTTCGTCATATTTGGGACTCGTCAACTGGATGTACCTGCATTTCTCACCGAGTGATGATGATGTTCTCACCGAGGCTCGAACCCAGTACCCATAGTTTCAAACGCCAAAGCGTTATCCACTAGACGACTTGGGCCACGAGAGCCACCTCTTGTGCAACGGGTCATATTAATTATTGAATTGAATTTTTGATTTTCCCGTCGATTGATTGGACCGAAGTGCTATTACCTTTGATATTTGGTTTGAACGATCTTCATTGTTATTTTGACTTTCAATATGTCCTTTTAAGTTGAACTAAGTCTATATTTTTCTCACCCCCTAACTCTTTGTTATATATATACACTGAGATTTTGTAAATTCCGGTTTAATAATACTTTGAGAAAGCTATTAGCATTAAATAGCGAATCGTCAGTAAAAACAATATCGTTTTGTTTTTCATTCATTGGGAAATACAAAAACCTCTATTATAATGTATATATGGGTATTTTGTATATATATATATATATATATATATATATATATATATATATATATATATATATATGGTGATCTCTCTTTCTGTTTGCTCTCTTAATCTGTGACCATATCACTTGTATGAACTTGTCTCCTTTATCAATGTATATTCTCCTTATATTATATTATATATAATATGAGTGTTTGTTGATAGTCCGTTGCTTGGTGACATATATCCATATATGGTGGTTGTTGACATGTCTGCTATATTTCGCTATGTATATATGGATCGATACTTCATTATAATTAGCCATTCATGTTAAGTCTGTCTAATGATTGTTCACATCCTTGTCATATATATTTCGTTCTCACAATTTGTGTGACTTACTGACTTACTTACTTTGGTGTGATACCACTTATTGTTTCTCCTTGTGTTTGGAAAATAGAAGTATCATCGCAAACCTAGTGGTCTTCTGATTTCCGCCTTCTTGCGTCAGGACTATTAAATTCTCGACCAGTCCATAACAATAATTTAGCGACGAGTACATAACAGACTTTATTATATATTATTATTGTATCTTTTAGTTCCTAGAGGAACATAGGGCTTCAGCTGCGCACCTCCATTGCCTTCGGTTTTCTGACAACTTTTTCACCCTGCTCCAGGTCTGTCCACATGCTTTCATCTCCTCCTCGCATGACCTCCTCCAAGTCACCCTTGGACGACCAACTCGCCGCCTCCCTTTCGGGTTCCACTCGAGGGCTTGTCTAGTGATGTCACTTGATGGTTTCCTCAGCGTATGGCCAATCCATCTCCATTTCTTTCTGCCTATTTGTTTCACAATCGGTTCCTGATTGGTTCGCTCCCAGAGATCCCTGTTGCTGATCTTTTCTGGCCATCTGATCTTGAGTATTGCGCGGAGACAGCTGTTAATGAAGGTTTGAAGTTTGTTTGAGATGCTCTTTATGACTCGCCAAGTCTCTGATCCGTATAGTAGCACTGACTTCACATTGGAGTTGAAAATCCGGATCTTATTTTTGATGCTGAGTGCTGTTGACCTCCACACAGATTTGAGAGTAATGAAAGCTTGTCTTGCTTTTCCGATTCTGGCTTTGATGTCCTCGTCAGTTCCGCCTGTAGTTGAGACGATGCTTCCCAGGTAGGTGAAGGAGGTTGTTTCTTTCAGGTTCTTCCCATTTATGCTGATTGTTGTCTGTGTTGTTGCTGTTGATGTTGGCTAGGAATCTTCATCACCTCTGTTTTATCTATGTTCACGTGAAGTCCTATCTTTGATGCTTCTTCTGCCAACTTGTTACTTTTCACTTGCATATCTTCCAGTTTATTTGTGGGAAATCAGACATATGTCATCATCGGCGAAATCCAGATCCTCCAAGTCTTTTGTGTCAGTCCATTTTATGCCTGTTCCCTCGTTGGTTGCCGTTGTCTGTCGCATTATCCAATCAATTGCAATCAGGAAGATCATTGGTGATAGTAGACAGCCTTGCCTCACTCCCGTCCTCACTTCGAAGGCTTCCGTAAGTTTCCCGTTGTGGATTACTTGGCATGCAGCATTGTCGTATAACTGTTGGATGAGATGTATAATTGTCGATGGGACCCCGTAGTAGCGAAGTAGTTTCCAAATGACCTCTCGATCGACGCTGTCGAAGGCCTTTTCAAAGTCGATGAAGTTGAGATAGAGAGGTGACTGCCATTCCAAGCTTTGTTCAATGATGATCCGTAGAGTGGCGATTTGATCAATACATGATTTGTTTCTCCTGAATCCAGCCTGTTCCGGACGAAGTTTTTCATCTAGGGCTTGTTTGATTCTCTCCAGGATGATGCGACTTAGTATCTTGCTTGGAATGGACAGAAGCATAATTCCACGCCAGTTTTTACATTGACTTAAGTCTCCTTTCTTTGGAAGTTTGAATAAGTATCCGTTCTTCCAATCCTCGGGTACTTTGCCCTCTTTCCACACCTTCTCCAGCAGTGGTGTCATCAAGTCCGCTGTTGTCTCTGGGTCTATTTTCAAAGCTTCTGCTGGGATTCCATCTGGTCCCGGTGTTTTCCCAGCTTTAAGCATCTTGATTGCATTCAGGACTTCTGATTTCGTCGGGGGGTCAGTGTTCACTGGTAGTTCTGCTTCCGTTGTTGGTATTGCTGGGCGTGTTGTAGGTGGCGGACGATTTAGAAGTCTTTTGAAGTGTTCAACCCAGTGCTTTCTCTGTTCCACCTCTTTGGTGATTGACTTTCCATTGTCGTCCTTTATTGGCTTAATCTGTGTCGAACGTTTGCCCGAAAGGTGCCTAGTTGTTTGGTAGAGTGTGGCGAGGTCTCCTTTGCCTGCAGCTTGTTCTGCTTCGTTTGCCATGGTTTCATAATATTTTCTTTTGTCTTCCCTGGCACTCTTCTTCACTCTTTTGTTCAGTGTATTGTAGCTTGCATTCAGCTCCTGTTTTTGTTGCTCGTCAGTGCACTGGATAATCTTTTGCTTCACTGTCCTTCTCTCTTCTATTAGTTTCCAAGTGTCCGTAGTGAGCCACTGTTTGTCCTGTCTCTTTTTTCTGCCTAGAATTTCTATGCAGGTTTGGCTCCACACCGTTTTCAAGTTGTTCCAGTGCTTTTCGACGCTGACCTTCTCGCTGGTGTTGATTTGTGTCTCGGCTTTGTCCTTTATGCTTGCAATGAAGATGTCCTTTGTAGCCTGGTCCTTCAGCTTTTGAGTGTTGAACTTGGCTTGTGGTCTATCTGCAGCTCCTGATTCCCTGAAAGCTTTTAATTTGATTTGGATTGTCCCTTGTACGAGATAGTGGTCTGAGCCAACGTCTGCTCCTCTTCTTGCTTTTGTGTCCAGTAGGCTGCGCCTCCACTTCCTTGAGATTGAGATGAAGTCGATTTGGTTTTTGGTTTGCCCGTCTGGTGACACCCATGTAGCCTTGTGGATATCTTTGTGCTTGTATACACTGCCACCAATCACTAGTTCGTTGAAGGCGCAGAAGTCGGCGAAGAGTTCTCCATTTTCATTCATTTATCCAAGAGTTTCTCTACCCAATTGTGAGACTTTATCAAAACAAAATTTACCCATAATGGAATTACACTCTACCACAGTGCACAAGTTTTATTCTTATATAGATGACAAATTATATTCAGTATGGATAAATGCAGACAAATCACCTAGTTAGGGTCTTTTATGGGCAAAGTTCAACAATAGCGTCCCAAGGGATGCGAACGCACGAGTGACCTTCAGGCAGCCAATCATAAAAATGAGGAATTTTTGCACGAAAAATGACGTATATTCACAAGAAAATGCATGAAAACACATTAAACAGATTATATTTTTCTGATATGACTTAAAAATACGTCCCAGTTGCGATGAAGAGTATCAGTTGCTAATTTGGACTAGTTTCTGTATATGTATTCACCAAAGTGACTGAAGGTGTGCTGTTTTGGGAATGGTTCATCTCTCTTCTCTTGCTGTGTAGTCCTCTCCTAAGCCCTCGGTTTAGTTACTATGGTTCCAGTAACAGCATTGGCGACTACATACAAGGGAAATAAGGATAATTAAAGAACTTGAAATAAACGAAAAATCTATTCCTAATCGCTACCCTAACCCTAAACCCTAAGCCTAACCATTGTGCCACCGACGCACACAATGACCGTAACCCTAACCACAATACTCGCCTTAACCCCTATCCTAACTCTAACGAGATGTTAACACATTGTCCAAACAGTAATAAAAGTGTTATCTATGTGGAACTTGCTCCTTATTTGATGAATAGGGTTGATATTTCAGCTATGATAATGACAGGAACCGTTAGCCAACGACTAGCATGCGTTTAAGGTCATTTGAGCGTTGAAGGTTTTGGGACGCTACTCTTAAACTTCGCCCTTTTATGCATGAGACATACATAAAATTTCAAATATGTCAGAAAAATAAATTTATTCAACTATCGTCAAATACACTGCCGTATTTGCACTTATGCATGACTCATCTTCCTCAAAATATTATTAGCTAAAAATGTATGTATTTGTTCTGACTGTCTACTGCTTAATAAACATGTTTCGTTGACTGTGTGAACTGGTATTGATATGTTTATTCACGTGATACGGGAACACTGTATGGTACAACTTCATAATACAAAACCTGTGTTAGTCCAAGATTTTAGCAAAATAAAGTCACAACGAAACATGAAGGAGAAAAGTAATTAAATGCTGTAAACAATAAACACATTATTGAACGATAAGGAAGGGATAAGTGTGTAGTTCTAATTCACACCATGTCTGACTGGCCACTGTAACCACATCACCAAATACGTCAGTTTACCAACTAAATGGCACACCAATACGGTTATTTCGACGAAATCAGCTTCACGATGACTGCAAATGAGACGTTCTGTCAACATAAATTACAGTAAGTTTAGAAATAGAATAAACCTTTTAATATTTTCATGATTTTTAACCATAGTGGCTCATATTTTACAAACAATGTATGTTACTTTAAAGGTCCTAAAGTGATGAACAGGCAGTAAGCTTAACTACATTATAGTTGTTGTTATTCAACCTATTCAGTTGTGAAACTACTTCAGTTTACGTAAGGCACATTTTTATTTTATTTAAGTTTATTGGTCAGCATTAATAGATACTGGGAATGAATAGCAGTGGATTAGATGAATTTAAAATGTATTATTACTACCGTGTCAAGATAACTGTCTCCAGACTGCTGACAACTGTATACTTCATATTAACATGTTTTAGCAAATTAGTTACAACCGTAATACGCACCACATTGTCGCAATAATTTACACTCTGTCTGTCATAGATTTGCTGGAGCACAGTACTGACAGATGATACAATTATTTTCTTCCCTCACTGTCTATTTAATTTCTACCCTTTATTTTCTTTTTTTATTACAGCTTGATTCCACACCGTATTTTTGGTACAAGTATGGAATTTTCAGCGTGGATATCGGTAGCCCAAATTTCGCAAGCCAACCATAGATATCAGGTGTGCGTCGGCGAGGGCTCGAATCTCGGACCATATGCATGGTCGGCGAGAGTCCTAACCACTGTGCCACCGACGCACACTGTTGGTAACTTGAATCTCATCCAATTGTAGTTGACTTCTGCTCAGTCACGCCAATTATATTGTGGTTTCACACCACTTAACTCTTTTTATATTACGCAATATTTGTAATCTAAAATTTACAATTCTAATGACAAATCTTTGGTAATATTTCGTTTTTTTGCTAAGAGAATTTACTATATATGTTTGACTGTACAGCAATAGAATGATATCTCTATAATGAGTAACTCTTCGCTGAACGTCTTTTATTTCGGAGCAATGTAATATAAATAGGTTTTCACTTTATTAAAATTCAGTGTAAACTAGGTTCTACCAATCAAACATTTTATAGTTTGTTTGTTAAAATAAATGAATGAAATTCATAGCAAAAGTTTTAAGCCACATCTTCACGGTTAGTACAGAGCATATTAACTAATAGGAATCAATGAAACACAGGGATCGACTTGCTACCAGGGAATAATCCCGTTGACTTAGAATATGCGGACGACATAGTCCTCCCTGCTAAGTAAAGACGCTAACAAAATGCACAGTCTTCTGAACACCTTAAGTTGCAATCCGCAAATGTTTGGCACGCAATTCGCTCCCGCCAAATGCAAGATGATGTTTTAAGACAGGACCACACTGACTCTTAACTTAGAAATAGGGAGTGAAGTGGTAGAGCATGTTGACCACTTCACTTATTTGGGAAGTACCATCAGCCAGTGCCAACGGGTTGATCTCCGACGAAATCTCAGCACGGATACAGAGGGCTAGTTTCGCATATGCCAGTTTACGCCGTCTCTGGCGTAGATGTGATATCCGGCTATCCACCAAAGGGCGTGTGTACTGTTCATCAGTCTGCTCCGCCCTCCTTCATGGCTGTGAGACCTGGTGCATTGAGAGTGGAAAACATGAAAAGGCTGGTTAGCTGTCTTTGATCATAGGTGTCTGCGTTCTATCTCCCATGTTAAGTGGTGTAATAAGGTGAGAAGTATTGAGGTTAGGCGTCGAGTTCTAGGTAAGGAGGAGAAATCAATAGACGAGGCTGTGAAGCTACATCGAGTGAGATGGTTAGGACATGTGTCATATATGCTTAGTCATCGCCTTCCTCGACAATGGGCAATGATAGCTGACATACGGTCAGGCTGGAAAAGAGCAAGTGGCGGTCAAACAAAAACATGGCACCAGTCAATGAAATCTACAACATTTAGTGTAAGCCACGTAGGAAGGTGTAGACTTCCGGGTTGAGGTGCTCGGGACGGTAAAAACCAATGGCTGGAAACAATTGATGACGTGGCTCAAAATCGTTCTCAATGCATAGCGCAGATGCATCCACTCTCTGTGACTTATGATTTCCAATGAAACTATATTGTTCTTCGTTATTACTATTCCTTTGTCTCACACCTCTGTTTACTGTCTCTATTATGCATTTCTTGTACTTTCTTCTCTTGGTTTGTGTGCTACAAGGAGGGAGTGTGGCGACTTGAACTGTCGCACATCTGTGCAAAGTTCTATGTCGAAAACAGACAGACAGACAGAGTCAATGGAACTGCATGATTAATCGAAGTATAAACAATAAACAACAACACTGAATGAACCATGAAAATAATATTCCAAGGTGAATGTTGATCGAATAGTATTTTTTTTTAAATTAGTTCATTTTTCAAGTTTACGAAACTTTGTATTAGGATCACCAATAAAGTTAAAATCAGTAAAAATTTCACTAAGCAGTCATCTGATTAGTAGATTATAGTCGACAAAATGACACTGATATAGCAGAATTTCATACAATAGTGAAATGACGATCAGACTACTCATGATAGTCGTAGTTTGGGTGAGTGCTGTTGTTTAAGATTAGACCAACAACTGGACTTGGTATCTAACTTGGGCCTGCTGGTAGGATACTGCAGGCTAGAAATGTAACTGAATTCCGGCATTGGTTTCTGCTTCGGATATCATCTCCTTACACTTGGGTACATTACCATTTTCAACAGAACATAAAAATATTCTATGGTAAAAATAGGCCAACTAAAGACATGAAACATTTGTAATTCTCTGATAATTTCAGTTCAGAATATATTTAAACTCTATGGCACATCTACACCAAATGATTTAGATTTATGTAGATACTGGCCATAATACCAATTCGACTAAGAAAAATTGCATATGAAACGAATATTTCATTATTGGTATTATCACCACGCACATGGTCACTTTGACTTTTTAACGATTTAACCGTGTAATATGATTACGAGGTAAGACATAATCCTCTCACTTTATACTTGCCGAGTCTTCATTTGTACATGCTAACAGATTAAACCTTATTACTTGCCCCACACAACCTCTACATCATCCTATACTACTTTTTATTTAAAAGTAGTTCAAAGACTACTAGTTATCTAATGAACTGTACATTGAACTTAAGGCGGATACATGTGTAACTTATTAAATGGCTGACCAAACTGGTTAAATTACATAGTAGTCAAATATGTTATTAACGTAGTGGTTGTTAATTATGAATGTCAAAAGCTTAACTTTACTTTTCTCGAATTATGTTTGAAGTACTATTTTTATCTGATAAAATAATATCCTCATGCTCTAAATTTGCTATGCTACTTTTAGTTAACAAATGTGTCAATAAGTAACTGGGTACAAATTTAGTGTAAAAATTAAACTACCATTTTGATTGTCTACAACACTCATATTATTAGAACGGATTGTAGTAAAAGGAAGCAAGGAAAGTGAATTTCCAATATTCTATCAAGAAAAATCTAACCTCTTCAATTCTATTCTGTAAAAACTTCAACATGTTTTGCGTATCATCTTGTTCTGCTCTTGTTCGTGATTTAGTTAACTCCAAATCGTTTGTTACTGATAAGTGTTTAGCGTGCGTTTGATTATAATCCGTATTTGAAGAATGAAGTAAATCTTGCGCAGTGGTTAGACGTGATTCAAGCAGTTCAATAGATTTTCTTAGTTTGGCTATTTCATTCTGACTAAATAAGAATAATTGAGAAATAGTGGAAGAGTTATAATTTATAAACAGAGACTTTTTGCTTAAAGTGAAACAATTTAATGCTTCAGCAACTGACTGAATGATAAATTAACTAAGGACTTCGAACAAAAATACTTCATTTAAACCTGACATGAAAGAATTGAAGAGATTTCTAATAGCCCTATAAACGAGAAATATGAGTGTGAGCGAGATCAAGATTTAATCAAATGATGTTCATAACCTCAAGGAGTGAATACAATAGCGACATAAGAAGAGCCTACAGATAATAATTATGAGTATTGAGATAATCCCATACAGACAGCCCACGCCACTAGAAGTGGTCTGCACTAGTAGCCAGGTGAATAATAAAGTGGTACTATATTTTGGTCTTAACAACTGTAACTTTCTGCTTTTTATTAGGCTTTATCCATGAATATAATAATAATAATAATCCTTTTAGCTGTATCTGTCATCGAGTATCATGAAAAATTTTAAAACACTGCTATTAATTACTAACTATTCAAAAGTTTAGCTCCGGTTTTTTCTTATGACTACTGATATTTTATCGTGCGGAAAGTGGGATTTATTCCCATGATATCAAGATATGATGGTAGATAATGACAGCTACTTGAAAAAGGATTTATATTTAAATGAACTGTTGTCAAGATTTGACAGAATAGTTCTAAAATATTTAGGCGCCGAGTGAGAAGTAGACATTTGTAAAAAATTATATTTGTAAAATCTCAGCGATATTGAAATGAGTAATTCCAACGTTTCCTGCGTTCGGCAGTCTGGTCCGAACTTCTTCAGGGAAATTAATCGAAATTAACATAACAGAGGTTTATATATAAAATGAACATCTCTTGTTTTTAAAACCTTGTCCAATCATGAGTCATAAAACAAGTATGAACAAGTATAATAAGCAAAATTGTATGAGCTCTGATCAAAATTCGACCTCGGACTTACAAATATTGGTCTACCTTTGTTAAACACTTTAAGCAGAGCGTGTATATGTGTGTGCGTAAACAGTTGTAAAACATTTCTTAACGTCTCCATAAGAAGATATAGACAGTCGGGAATTTCGACCAAGTATTATTAGTTAGTGATACATATCCATTTTTTATTTATTAATCAAGATTTCCTATGCATCAGCCAACATCACGTCTTGATGTCTGTCCAAACTGTAAGTATCTAGAATTTTATGATTAGATGTATTTTCAAAATTAGGGTGTTTAGGATTAGAGTTTAGTTGAAGCACCCTTTTGAACTTACTGCTTTGTCTTTTTCCTGAAGATTGAGCTGCTTTATTCGACCTACTGGAGTTGTCAGGTGACTCGAAATGATCGAAATGGAAATATGGGGAACCGCAACAAAAAAGCAGAAGGAAGTAAGACAATGTAAAGCAAGTTATCAAATCGTATGGATAAATCGATATGACTCTAAGCAACAAATTGTGTTCAAAACGTTATATCTCTATTAATATTGTATGTATATATGTATGTAAGATCACATAAAATTATCTCATATGGAGCTATACTCTACCACAGTGCTAAAATTCTACTCTTACATAAATATTTGGTAGGTCGGAAAAGGGAAAAATGCGTTTTTTTTTAAAAAAAATGTTATCGAAGTTCTAATGCATAAAAGCAAACATTTCACGGAAATTATATCTCATAGACTTTCTGTTTAGTTAGCTAAAACAAAAGTAATTTAAATTAGACAATCTGGATTCGTCTTATTTCGTTCGATGAAGTTAATCAGTTTCCATGCCCAAGAATTGTTCACGGAGTGTTACGATCAGCACATTAAGAGTTGAAAGACACAACATTTTAGCTTATTGGTTATACACATAAAACAACTAACTATTTAAATATTGATCATATAAGCCAGTAATGAAACAATCATTTATTAATAATTATTGATGAAACAAATAAAAGATAAACGAAGCGTGTTCTTACCAAGTTAGTATTCTTTCTTCACAGCGATCATTTTCAATTTGTAATTGTTTTTCATTCATTTTTATGTTATAACAATCTTCAGATTTTTTCTGTAACACTTGGTTCACTTGATTATATTCTTTATTTAACTTTCCATTGAATTGACTAACTAAGTTTTCTTCATTTTTTCTAATCCATAAAGATAAATTTTCACTGAAAGTCTGTTTATTTATATAGTCTTTGTTTAATTCACTTAATTGTTGTTTTAATTGATCAAAAGACTGTTCATGCTCTTTTGTTAGTTGAGTTAATACTTGTATTCGATTTTTAACAGTTTCTATTTTATTTTTCATGTTTTCTGTTTCTTGAATAAGCTTAGGTTCAACTTCTGTGGCTTCTTTTAGTTTCAATCTGTTTAAAAAAGAATAACGGGATAAAACAAAAAAGATTCGCTATAAAGAGATTAGAATTTAGCTATGTTGGCCACAAATATTAAGCGTTAAGATGTCTTCTTTAACCTCTTTAAGAATACATTCATTTAGTGGTTGCTTCGATTAAAACTGTATTTGAGCTGAAAGTTCCATGTTTTAATATATTTAATAAAAACAGTGTCTGGTGAAAAAAAAGTCATTTATACGATCAAGTGGTCAGTCATATAATAGTTTTAGTGTTATGGAAGTTGGGAATGTCAGACTTTCAAGTGCTTTACAAGTAGTATATGAAACAGTCGATCGAATAAGGCTTTGGCTTTGTTCTCATAATATGAAGTAGTTGAATATCTACACATAATGGTATGAGTACGGGAGAATGGAGTTTTGCTTTCAGTCTAACATTTAAAATGAAGTAGTTTGAATGATAAGAATAACTGTAGGTGTGAGGCAAGTCTTCAATATCTTCAGAAATAAACAAAAGTTACCGTCAATTTACGTTTTCCATGGCTAGAAACCTGGTTAGTCGATGATTACACGTAAGCTGGTACATTCTAAGTTGCCATAAAAATAACCAGCCAACAGAAATCTTACAGAATCATCTGTGTGAAAGTAGATTTCATAATTAAATCTGAAAGTACATTAAATTGGAAGAAACTCCAAGTAGAATTTTCAAATACACAATTCCATTTTGTAGGAATGAATGGTGTCACACACGGCAAAAGAGAATAACTTATATTATTGAAAGATTTTTAAAAAAAATGAAGTAATATCCAATGAAATAATGTTAGCTTTTTCAAATCATAGCCCTTATATAGTCAGCAAATCAAAAATGTAATGGACATCTTAATTAAAACCCTTTTTTACATTTACTCTGTATACAACACTTTGTGATACTAGGCGTATTTCATATCTGATATCTGTCTTTTAAATGGTAAATATACATGGGAGTGTAGATTCCACTGAGGAAACTTCTTCACTGGGTTAATTATTAAGTTATCATTCTTTTTCACCTGAATATCTTCAGCATTGAACAATCCGTATGTTTAAAGCGGAAATTTATTTCGTCTGTTATCAAACTTCCTTTTCTACCAGATAGAATTGATATGTATCCACATGATGTGTGTTTTGTTTTTGACAGTCTATTATATTTTGCTATGTTTATATGGATCGATATTTCATTATAACTGACAATATGTTATGTACTGCTGCTGAGTGAGTTATTAGAGTTTTCCCCGTCGCCAATTATGTTATGTACTCGTCGAGTAGTTAATAGTCCTGATGCGGAAAGAGGGAAATCAGAAGACCACCAGGTTTACGATGATACTTGTATTTTCCTAGACAAGGGAAATAAATGTCACACAAGAGTGTGAGTGAAATGGTACGTAGTGTACGAAACTTTGTGGGAACAAGTATGAACAAGTATACAGTACAAAAGTATATATGAAAATGACTAACACACATGAACCAATAAATAGACAGTCTTAACATGATTGGTTGTAATGTCATGTGACAACAAGGTCATACATGTTTATTTAGTTAGTGGGCAGATAAAAGCATATTGTCAGTTATAATGAAATATCGATCCATATACATAGCAAAATATAATAGACTGTCAAAAACAAAACACACATCATGTGGATACATATCAAGAATTAAAGGAAGCTTGTAAACATGGTTCGATTTAGTCAGCAGGAAAATTTAATTCATTTACTACAATGAGAAATTAATGCCATAATTATATTGACGCTGTCAACATCACACTATGCCAATGAAGTGGGATACCGAGCTTGATACATAAATAGTAGGTCAGAAACTTACTGGGCTTCAAGAAGATTTTGTTCAGCCTTCCCAACATCTGATGCTAAATTATTACGAGTTTCTTCTGCTCTTCGTTTTACAGCATTAAATCTTATTTGAGTTTCATTCAAAAGACTATTAGCTTTCTGAAGACTATCCAATGCCTTTATTTAAGAGTGAAAAAACAAAACAAAAATAAAGATGAAGAATAAAAGTTTAAGACGGAAAAATACAATAAAATTTAAGAGTCAAAAAATATTCTCACTGATTATTACGAACTTAGTGAAACTCTGTGTGATGAATCAATCAATCCATCATGAGTCAGAAACTTGACGCTCAAGTCACAGAAACCGTTTCCAATAAGTTTTACACTTTTAGAAACAGCTGCCTCCGCTCCATATTGAAGATCAGATGGCTAGAAATAATTAGCAGCAAGAATTTATGGGAACAAACTGGCCGAGAACCTAACGTTCAGCAAATATCCAGGAGAAAATGTAGACGGATTGGGCACACGCTGAAGAGACCATCGAAAGACATCGCGCGCCAGACTCTAGAGTGGAACGGAAAAGTGGGTCGTCTGAGGGTGACATAAAAGAGGTCGTACGAAGAAGATATCAGAGATTATGGTCAATCGTGGCCCCAGCTAAAGAGGGCAGCAGAAAATAGGACAAAGTAGAGATGTATTGTTGGGGTCTTATGTTTCACTCCGAATCCAAGAAAATAGAAATAATAATAAGTAATATTCCAATCAACCGACGGGAAAATCAAAAATTCAATTCAATAATTAATATGACCCGTTGCACAAGAGGTGGCTCTCGTGGCCCAAGTCGTCTAGTGGATAACGCTTTGGCGTTTGAAACTATGGGTACTGGGTTCGAGCCTCGGTGGGAACATCATCATCACTCAGTGAGAAATGCAGGTACATCCAACTGACGAGTCCCAAATATGACGAAACGCGAATCCTGGATTCCACTGCTAGCCACCATCCACCAATTGTATACTAATTAAATACGCAGACATCGTCGAATCATCTGCACAAGAAGCCGACATGTCAACCTGAGACCGAGCACTTCGTTCCAATCAATCGACGGGAAAATTAAAAATCCAATTCAATAATAAGTAATATTCGCTTAAGAAAATAGGGGTTTCCACTGATCAAGTTCAGCTCCTTGAATGTTAGCCTTTTTAGTACTTTATTCCCTCGAATACCAAATCTTGAAATAATTTTCCCATCTACAATTACTAAAACCACTGTATTGAGTTGTGAAAGGTAGTCCATCTTAGCTTGTTAAAAAGACAAGTTAAATATAAATTACAGTTGCTACGCTTCATATGTACACCAAGTTAAGACATGATTTAATATACCGAAGTGGCACAGACGATGCCCACATAACTGGCGATATAAAATAAACTACTGACTTGATTTCATGCTATCAAGTAATTCAGAGATGTCTACATGAACAATAATCCGCTCAACATTAAACATAAAATTTAAACCAGAAATAAAACTCAGAAAAATTAAAACTATTAAAATAAAAACTATTCACTGCTTAAGATCTCAGTGATACAGAGAAGAACATCTCCATTCTAATTTGCCCTCTTTCATAATTTTCAACTGGCTACACGACCACCCACATAAGCAATAATTTTCACCTCACATGATTTCCTCCATTTCACCTTGAGATGCCCAACATGTGACACTCCACATTTGCGGTGTATGCTGCAATTTAAAGGTCACCTTAGTGTTCATCTGACCCATCTTTATTCTCTTCTGCATGTTTTTCTAGTAGTTATGATGTCGGAAATTATAAGATCAAAGGAATTTAGCTAGATACTAATTGACTACCACGTTAAAAAGGATCAATTATTACATTGCATACAAACAAATACCATTGGATAGGAGAGATCTGAACTTCCAAGCGGGTAGTACAGTTAAGCTAAGGCGAGAGATTTACCACTTCACTCTATATCATCATTATTATCATCATCAAGTCACCCGGTAGTGAAAAGTGTAGTGAGAAATGAAACCAACGAATACGAAATAATGGAACTATAAACACTCAGTCTGAGAATTAGTCGACTATTCCGAAGTGACTATGAGCAATTAACTACTATCACAATGACACCAGTAAAGAACTAATGTTGTATCACTGTGTGCTATTATATCACAAAAATCAAAACACTACAGAATTACACTCTATTACACTTCTTAGGTACTATAATAATAATAACTTTATTCCAAGCACTGATAATTATACAGAATGGAATTTTCAGCATTTTTATGCACATTGAAACAATTTAGCTCCTCTCATAAATATGTACATTCATAATATTTAAAATAGTAATAATAATATTGATGATGAAACCGCTATAAACAGTGTTGGTGAAAATATAATGAACTATTTATTATTATTATTATTGTATCCTTTAGTTCCTAGAGGAACATAGGGCTTCAGCTGCGCACCTCCATTGCCTTCTGTTTTCTGACAACTTTTTCACCCTGCTCCAGGTCTGTCCACATGCTTTCATCTCCTCCTCGCATGACCTCCTCCAAGTCACCCTTGCACTTACGACCAACTCGCCACCCGCTTCCCTTTCGGGTTCCACTCGAGCGATGGCTTGTCTAGTGATGTCACTTGATGGTTTCCTCAGCGTATGGCCAATCCAATCCATCTCCATTTCTTCCTGCCTATTTGTTTCACAATCGGTTCCTGCTGGGGTGGTTCGCTCATTGCCAGAGATCTCTGTTGCTGATCTTTTCTGGCTATCTGATCTTGAGTATTGAGCGAAGACAGCTGTTAATGAAGGTCTGAAGTTTGTTTGAGATGCTCTTTATGACTCGCTAAGTCTCTGATCTGTATAGTAGCACTGACTTTACATTGGTGTTGAAAATCCAGATCTTATTTTTGGAGTTGAGTGCTGTTGACCTCCACACAGATTTGAGAGTAATGAAAGCTTGTCTTGCTTTTCCGATTCTGGCTTTGATATCCTCGTCAGTTCCGCCTGTAGTTGAGACGATGCTTCCCAGGTAGGTGAAGGAGGCTGTTTCTTTCAGGTTCTTCCCACTTATGCTGATTGTTGTTGTTGTTGCTGTTGATGTTGGCCAGGAATCTTCATCACCTCTGTTTTATCTATGTTCACTTGAAGTCCTATCTTCTCCGGATGCTTCTTCTGCCAGCTTGTTACTTTTCACTTGCATATCTTCCAGTTTGTTTGTGGGAAATCAGACATATGTCATCATCGGCGAAGTCCAGATCCTCCAAGTCTTTTGTGTCAGTCCACTTTATGCCCGTTCCCTCGTTGGTTGCCGTTGTCTGTCGCATTATCCAATCTACTGCAATCAGGAAGATCATTGGTGATAGTAGACAGCCTTGCCTCACTCCCGTCCTCACTTCGAAGGCTTCCGTAAGTTTCCCGTTGTGGGTTACTTGGCATGCAGCATTGTCGTATAACTGTTGGATGAGATGTATAATTGTCGATGGGACCCCGTAGTAGAGAAGTAGTTTTCAAATCACCTCTCGATCGACGGTACACTATCGAAGGCCTTTTCAAAGTCGATGAAGTTGAGATAGAGAGGTGACTGCCATTCCAAGCTTTGTTCAATGATGATCCGTAGAGTGGCGATTTGATCAATACATGATTTGTTTCTCCTGAATCCGGCCTGTTCCGGTCGAAGTTTTTCATCCAGGTTGGCGTGATTGATTTTCTCCAGGATGATGCGGCTTAGTATTTTGCTTGGGATGGAAAGGAGCATAATTCCACGCCAGTTTTTACATTGACTTAAGTCCCCTTTCTCTGGTAGTTTGAATAAGTATCCGTTCTTCCAATCCTCGGGTACTTTGCCCTCTTTCCACACCTTCTCTAGCAGTGGCGTCATCAAGTAGACAATATCATAGATAATACATGTAATAATAATCTTTGCTTTTACTTTGTAGTTCAGATTACTGATATGAAAAGTTTATAAGTTCTTTTCTGACATCTGACTTTTTCTTCGCACAAAACCCGTGCTATATATGGTGGTATGGTAGAATTTTTATATTTAGTTGTATGAGCGTAAATTTATACGACGTTTTTTCTGGTTTTACCCGAAGAGATACAAGTAGAAAGTTGAGAGCAAAGAGGATGTTCAGTATTAGACAAGATAACTTTAGCCAACTGCTTGCGAAAATTGATGTGTCTATTGACATTAATGTCAAAGCTACACACACCATTAACCGTAATTATAGTCTTCAGTGTTCTAAGAAATATGACATAGTCTTTCTTGAGACGTCCAGGGAAACAATGGCGAACAATAAAGGAGAGTGGGGAAAATACATGAAATAACAAAATTGTAAGAGAAGAGGTTGAGTTATATCAGCAGACAGCTCAACTTCTTTATGCAATAAGTTAAACGGAAAATTTTTATCAAATAAACCTGGTCTGTCCTAACTGCTTTCCTTAATAACCCACTAACACTTTTCTTGCCAATTTTGGATTTCCTTGCTAAATTATAACTAGTGTTCTTGTCAGTAATCATTTACACCGAGTTGTTCCAAGGTAAAGAAAAATTATCCTTAAAATATCATCACTTGTATAAAACAGGAGACGTGTTTCAAAACTCATATTTAACTAAAGTCTGATGTCTTAAACCCTAGGAAGCTATCATCCTTGACAAACGGAGAGACAGCTTCTTCATCAGAATTTGTTCGGAACATGCTGTCATAAAAATGCTTTCATCTAGGAAGGAAATAACTAAGCGTGCATCAGAGTATGACACTAATACGAATCCTGTGGAAATCTGACGTGATATCCAGTGAGTCAAATGCAGAAATAGTGGTAAAGACTGTCAACAACCTAAAACCAACGGTCGGGAAAGATTTAACCTTAAGTTTCCTCAGTATCCCATAAACACACGTCAGTCCATCAAAGAATAGGGACTTAAGCTTTTGAGATAATCGTCACGGTATTATTCTGCTGTCCAATACAAGCCAAATTTCCTGAAAAGACTAAAATATGCAGTGGATGGAATTATTGTCGGAATACAAGGGAATAATAATAAATAATATCTAAAAGAAAGAACACAACTTACTACATTCGTTTTATCAATTATTTCATTCAGTTCTGCTTCTGTAATTGAAGACTTTTCATTTACCAAACATCTAGATTAAGAATACATCTGCGTATTAGTTTCCAAGTTGATTCTTTGTATTCAAAAATAATCATTTGGTTTTAATTACAATTACCAAATACAATTTTTTCAGTCCATTAAGGAAAAACAAATTTTCGTTTTCAATTACCAGGATGAACCTATTTGTCAGTTATCTATTACTCTACCTACATATGCACCAGAAAGTTAACCAAAATGTAAATCATGAATTTTAGTAATGGGAATGCAAACTGTTACCGTATATTATCCATAATGGCTGTTTGGTTATTCTCTACTGACTGACTGACTGACTGAAGAACCAACGTAGAACCTTACTGAGATGTGCCGGACACAATCCAGAGAAGATAATGGAAATGTGATAATAGTAATATAGGCAAGAGTGTATGGAGAAGAGGATTATTTAGTGACAATCAGTGAATTTCTGAAAAGAACAGTGTATATATCTAGGCTGCTGTAAATGGATACTAGTCACTTCATCTGAAGGCTTCGTGATAAACATCTTGACAACTTCAATCATGCAAAGCACATCTACTTACGTGACCCACATGCTTGGCAAATGATATCATGGACTGGTAAGATGTTTCACGTTGACCATCCGTAACTCCTTTCAAACTCAACCTTACATAAACCAACAATAACGAAAAATAATTTGACATTGCTTTGAGGCCACGTAATCTTATATGGGTAACAAAATAGATCAAGCTATTGTCAGTGGAAGTTCTATATCAATAAGTAATTCTTTCGGAACCTCATAGTTGTTTAGTCGATATTTTTCAGAGGTTTATTAAGTGGATAAAAACATAATGCTTACAGTTTAAATCGTTTTCTTAACAATTTATCGAATATTAACTAGAATCGGAATCCAGGACGTTTTAAGTTCACTTCATTTGAACGCACATATATTGCCACTGAGACAATAAACAGGTTATCTTGACGTTTCACTTTGTATTACGAAAGCCGATTCTCGCTTATCGTGTATCACTTTTCTATGGATAGTTTCGTTCTTTGTCACTGTACACTGAATGGACTGAGTTTATTGGTGGTTTTACTACAATGTCTTCCTTCTCAAAACACTCCAGTATTGTCTCTTTTGACATTATATTTGTGAACATGGCATGAAAATGAGGCTACATTTAGTGAAGTGACAATTTCGCCTAGTATACTGACCGGTAAGAAGCCCATAAGAAGAGAGAAGGTTTGAGGTAAATGGAAAATTAATCAGTTTTTTGGAAAAACTTCAAAGCACGAAAACAAAAATATAAAAAACTTTGAACGAAATTAAATGAACACAAAAAGTAGTGACTAAATAAGTCTTTTAGGCAATTTAATATCTTTGGGACTGTCTTGGTCTAATGAGGCATAGTACTGAAAACGTTTGACACAAAATGAACTATTAAATTTATAAATGTGTTGCATTATTCAACTTTCCAGTTAAAGAAACATTTTACACTGACTAACGTGCATCCTGTGAGACGTGAAATTTCACTCTCAATACTGTTTTTCGTTGCATTCAATGACTTCAATCTTGTAGATATTCTGTCATATTCATCCTGAGTCTTTTTTATATTCCATTTCAAAGTTGTCAAGGTATTAGAAGCTTGGTCGTGTTCTATAAACAATAAAAACAATCTTAAATATTGAAGTGCTTATTTCCTTAATTTTACTAAACTCACACTTTATACGGAGAAAAATATATAAAATTTATTCATGTCATTTCTCGTGTACAAACTTTCTAGGTCATCAAAATGTAATAACTTTTAAAACGTGAAGTAGTAAGTATTGATGATAGATACCACAGCTTATGTAGTTACTATAGAGCAGAATACACATATGACTGGTTGTTAACCGATTTTTCTTAACGAAGGCAAATGATCTAAATAAGGCTACCTTTATTTTCACTGGTTTTAACAATTGCAAGTCAAACGTCGACATTTAATTTAGTCTCACTGTGGCTCGGTTTTGTAGCAGGCAGGACGCTTCACACTAAATATGATTCAACATATATGAAAAACCTACCATGAAATTATTTGCAATAGTACGTTTGTGATCTATGAGATGTGTCCAGTAAGTGTTCTACATCTGGAAGTGGAGGGTCATCTGATCAAACATAGATGTGATTGAAAGCTAAACGTTTTCACACTTTATAAGCACTGGATCGAGGTATAATCTCAAAAGTAACTCACTTACCTGACCTCATTTTTTCAATTTCACGATGACCACTTTTACCTATACTTTGTGAGGCTTAGTTATATTTAGCATTTACTTTGAACAGATAAATTGTCCGGAATGTGTTTGCGATTTTGCTAGCGGAAGTGTTATGGATTACATAGCATGTTGTTTATAATTACTAACACCTTATTTTGCTTTCCTCAGAATAAACTTTCACTTTTTTTCCTGCGTACTACTATCTTTTGAGACGAGAATCGTAACACACTTTATGATCACTTTTAGCTATGTAGAAGCAAAGGGCAACAAAATTTACAAAATTCCAAAGTGCAATCATTAAAACTTTTTCTAGGTAAATTAGTTAGATGCCAATACATGCCCTGGTACTTTCTTCAAGGTCACAAAATCGACAAAGCATTCTAAACTGAAAAATATTTCTAATAAGAGTTAGCGCATAAAATTAGTCTTGATGGAGTTCTCAAAATATTGGGAAAATTAAGGGTCAGAGACCCATTTTTACAGTGATTGATTGTCAAATACCTCGTCAAATTCAAGTCTAACTTCCGTAGAGACCTAACCAAATGGTGATTCTACAGTACACTTCAAGAATGCATCATAAAACTAACCACTATCATCAAGTGGTATAAATTATATGACGTTGATCATAATCTTGTATTGAGGTCATCAAGCATCCTCGATACATGCAAAGTAGAACGAACAAGAGTATTCTTCCAAGGAGGCTTACATTCTGGATATTAGGACAACTAATTTCCGCTTACAGATTAACCACTGCACACAGAAAAAAATATCATGAAGCTGAACACAACAGTAAATCTAGTAATTGGGCACTAAATTGCATGCTTGTAAACCTCGTTGGTGAGACACTTAAAATTGAGAAAAGCATAACTTACGAATACCTATAAGGATTATATCAATTGACCAAGTAAATTCACTATTTCCAAAGACGTTTGTTCTAATTTATACACTTTCTAGCAGTGGACCAAGTTTATAGAAGAAAAAGCAGTCACAGTGACTGACTGAGTGACTGAATTATCTAAATTCACCAATTTACCTCGAGCGTTAAATCAGTCAAATAATGTAATTGGGATATTTCTGAAACAATGACATTCTACCCATCTGGATGAAAGAAATGTTTGTTAAGTGTCAGATACTAGTTACAGAATCACAGCCACCTGCATGTCATGACTTAAAACAGTGACACCTTAGTATTTGGTCACAAACTAGAGACTTCAAACACCTTCGAGCACTCATACCTTTCTGTGAAGCAGCAATGGTTATGTTTAATACTGTAAGCGGCCTCATAATCATATATGAAATGCAGAAGCGCATGGAAGTAGCGAACCCTAGCCTTAGGATTATCATGTTGACAATATGGTGAGCAGTTGGGAGATATAATTATTATAGGAGATGTATTAGATAGTGATTATATACGTAATCTACTCAAAGCTTCTCTAAAACTCTTTGTGCCGGTAACAATCACATCCTCGGAGTCTGTAGTTCGTCAAAACGTATAAATAAATTCCCGAAATCTCACCTTAAAATAATTCTAGGACCAATTATATTTAACTATACTGCACTAAAGCTCATATTTCCAAAAATATACATTCTAAGTAATGACACTTTTTTGTTATTATAAACTACAGTTCATGCAAGGTACTGATTAGCGGGGTACTGAAAAAAATTGTCTTATGCTCAGCTAGTATAGTGTAACGTTTGGACAACAGAACCTACTCCTGATGGTATTATTAAAACATTTAAATTACGGAAAAAATACAAAAAGTGTTTCAATATCTAAGTTTAAACACTATCAGCAAGTAATAGAAAAGATTTGTAACTCAGGTGGATGATTTGGAATTGATAGTGTTCTCTGAGCTCCTTGGTTTAATTGCGGAGCTTTCATCGTCTTTCTGGACGACATCTTCAGCGCAGTACTTGGGATAAAGTGAAATGATTTAAATTTCTTCATGAGTCTCCCGGTAACCATCTTTAGATATTTATTGACCGTTTTCTATTGATTGGGATTTTAAACTTTCTGATCACCTGATTTACTTCTTATTAGTTGGTATATTTCATCTATATTAACGTTAATATAGATGAAATATACCAACTAATAAGAAGTAAATCAGGTGATCAGAAAGTTTAAAATCCCAATCAATAGAAAACGGTCAATAAATATCTAAAGATGGTTACCGGGAGACTCATGAAGAAATTTAAATCATTTCACTTTATCCCAAATACTGCGCTGAAGATGTCGTCCAGAAAGACGATGAAAGCTCCGCAATTAAACCAAGGAGCTCAGAGAACACTATCAATTCCAAACTATCAGCAAGTATTATGCCCACATGGCTCCTCCCGATTCGCTGTACAGTGAAGCTTCATTCTTGCTCTGAATTTTAGCAGTATGTATTTACAGTCATTTGTCTTTCTCAAACCGGCACAAATGGGGAACAAATTGTAGAAAATGAAAAAAAACAACGGGAATAGTAGATGTGAGAAGAAGGGGACCTGAAGAAATACATGTGAAATTGAGAGGGAAAAAGTCGAGTGTCTTAAGATACAATCATTTGAGTACACAAGTGAGGTAAATAACCTGAAAAGCAGTCTTTAAACAACAAAAGTTACCTTTTTGAACAACAGAAGGGATTTCACTCATGCAAAATCTGCCTATACGGTCGAATCGTTTTACAAGGGTATAAACCATTTCCCGATTTTCTCGGATCTTGGATTCTGCTTTTGTCAAATCCAGCTCCAGATTTTCAAAAACCTCAACAAGCTTTTTGATAATCTTACTTAACTATCAGTGGAATAGACATAATTACAGATAAAAACTGTTCATTCGATGTGTTAGACTTTTGGTTATTTTCATCCGTAGTGACATCTTCCAAATAATTAACAAGCTTGACAATCCACTCCTGATATAGATGATGACTAAAACTGAGTATCTAACCTCTCCGATAACCAAATATCTGATAGGATTTTTTAATGATCCTGTCATCACAACTCAAATTCGTCCCAAAATTCACCTATGACAGTCAAGGTTATTTCACCGCTTTCAATCTTCAAATTTTTTCTGATGCCAAACAATAATAATTTTTTGTGTAAAATGAAGTAGCAGGACCGATTTTCACGGCAACGTTATTTTATCAAATTCATTATCTAGGTGACAGTGCCTGCAAATTTGCGAATTGTTATGTGGTCAAGCGTAAGTAATGTTTCCAGCTTACGGATAGTTAGCACAGTCAGCCTTAAGCCTTTATAAGACTCTTGCGAGCTTTCGAAGGTTTGATCTTTTTCAAATAGATCGGCAGAAGGTGCTGTGTTGGGGAATTAAAGTGGGTCGAAATTACACGCGAAAATGAACTTTCAGAAGTGAGTGAATTAAGGTAGAGTGTAGAAGCACAAATCAGGCATTTGCTGCTGATGATAATACATTAGTCCAAGTGTTAATTCGATCATGTGAGAGCCTATTAATTCCAGATGATTTCAGACAGTGGTGTTATGGGAAACATAAGAATAAAGATAATGATGTTTCGAAGAGTAAATGAAGTGTCTAGGCCACCAACGGGTGAGTATATACGTGGTTTCGTGTTATATTTTCCGCGACTAATTTTTTTTCGCCTTTCATTGGCTAGAATGGTGGCGGTCAATTGGAGTTTGAATTGTCCTTGGGTGCGTGCTGTATTTGCGTGGTTGTGTTTGCGTCGTTTGCCAGCATATGTGATTACTGTAAACGTGTATTAAACTATTGTAACGCTTTGTTTTTCTTTGTTTGTGCATGTACTAGGCTTTATTTGTCGTACAATTCGTTGTTTGGTCTATTGGTTGCTTGCGATGTCAACGAACCGGTGGGTTCTTGTGTTTTTCTGTAATTTAGGTTATACGTGCGGTATTTTCTTGATGGTTATCGATCATCCCTGTATTTCAATGTTGTTTTTTTACGATTTATCTTGCAATAGTTGTGACATAGATGGATCCTAATTGATAATTTTATTTTAGTCCGTTGCAGGTAGTCAATTCGAGTGACAGGAGCACAGATTTAAGTGGAATTTTTGCTGAATACATACTTGGAAAGCGTTTCTTCAGCTGGGATGAATTTGAGAAGTCATTAGCAGAATTTCAAAAAGTGAGGAAGTCATTTAATGCTAACAGTGTAGTTATCCTACGCTCACTATGTTCATAATTGCAGCAGGTGTAGTAGTTGTACGACACAGCCGCTAGCTACTAATCGACAGAAATCTGGTACTAATTTTAAGTACTCTGACATTTGAGAAGGACTATTTATACTATTCTTCCAAACACAATGAACACTGATGTCAATATACTCTGATGCCATTTCATGCACTGAGCAATGAAGGCCTTGTGAAATTTCATGTGTAAATGTCAATTAAACTATTTTTACATCTTCGCCCAAGCACTTTTAACTAGGAACTTCATCAAAATAGATATAATCAACAGGAAATTCAGCAGCCTGTCTCATTCATCGCATAATGTCGTCGATGTGTTATGGAATATTTCAGTCATCCCGGATGATAACAGAAAAGTTTAACATGTTCAAAGCACACATCTAACCTATGCCTGCATGCTATTTATCTTTCATAGGCCAGATTCTAATAGATTCACTGGAATGACAACAGCCATTGACTGCAGTATATTTACAACCTTAAGATCTGAAACAACTCGCAAAAAAACAAACCCTCAACGCACTATAATGCAAATAATAGTCTTTCTATGCGAACTTTCTTAAAAAGGATGACTTCTTCATTGATAATTCGTCCGAGCTATAATATACAATTTTACGCTCTACTAAGAACAAAATACAGCAAAATACTGTCATCCGGCTACAGCAGTCTAAAACTAGTCAAATATAATCTATTTCCAAAAAAATAGGTGATTATAACGTCTGTTGACGTGAGCGCGGTAACCGATGGCATTGCGCGATAACACCTGGTGTCGGCCTATATCCTCACTCCTACCAACAGAAGTTGTATACTTGTATGACCCACTTTTCCTAGGTTTTATTTCGTTATTACATTACAGGGCCACAGGAGTAAGACCGACGATACTGTTAATTCTGGCGGAGTGTATATTGCGGCAGACTGTTGTAGGCGAGGAGTCAGAAATACTCTGGACCACCGACTGAAAGACTTCAGAAAATCTGGATCCTGCAAATAGTATTTGTCTTATATCACAAAAACCCGATGACTTGCAGGAGAAATCGGCAGCAAACTGGTTGAAGGCGAAGCCGGCAAAGACAGGACTCCAGGTGAACATGGATGAGACGGATGTTAAGATAACGAACCACTACCACCTTAACAACAACCAGCAGGAATCACCATCAAAAAGGGTGATGTGACAGAGGTTACCTCCTTCACTTATCCAGAAAGCATCTTTTCGAATACAGGCAACTGGCACGGATGAAGATGCTAAAGCCAACCTGTCAGCCAATTCCGAAATCGTCTGTACTAACTTAGCATAAAGAACATGATTCGGATTTTCAGCACAAATGTCAGATCACTTCTTCTATACAGATCAGAAACTTGCACTGTGTATCACGAAGAGGATTCCAAACAAGTTACAGACTCTTGTCAATAGTTGTCTTCACTGCATCCATACTGAAGGTCAAATGTTTAGAAAGAATTATTACGAAGAAACTCTGGCAACAAACTAATCAGGAGCCGATCGCTCAACAAATATTTGGGAGAAAGTGTAGATGGATCGGGCAAACATTGGGGAGCCCGCTGAATGACGTCGCATGCCAGGCCATTACTCAGGTGAAATCCCAATGGGAAGCGAGGAGTGGGTCTGGGATGGGAGGAGGAGATGAGAGACTATGGGTATCGTGGACCCAGTTGAAGTGGACGGCATAAAATAGAACAAAGTGGAGATGTGTTGTAGAAGCCCTAAGTCTCACTCGGGTCACAAGAGTATAAGTACAACTGATAATATTTCTTCACTCTCCTAGCTTTTATCTATCCTAAGACTACTTCATCTCACACTAAAATGGTGGAGAACATTTCTCGTTGATGCGTATTACTGCATATAACGGAATAATAATAATTTAAGAATGATTGGAAACATGTTCGACGGCTAATTTCTACTTAACACTAGTGAACGCTAATAGTATACGCAACCGGATTTAACATAACTTGGCTGCTTCATGCAAGGCTTGATGACGCTTTGAGAGAATAACGTTTTAAGACTTTGATGCGTTTCACACAAGTATCACTACGTTGCTTATCATTCTCGTTAAATATCTGATGTCCTAGAAATAATAAAGAAAAAGATACAGACAGTTGCGTAAACTCATATATACCACGGAACAATATTCAACCAAGTTAAAAATAATTTGGTATGAAAGGCACATATTTACATCAAAAAGTCTTTATAACAATTCACTGAAAAAAGTCACAGTTGTAGATCGTCCATGGCTGAACTACCATCATCATAAAGTCTACGAATCAGTCTGTCCACAAGATTTTTATTAGTTCCCCTCATTTGTTAATAGTGTTGGACCGATATTGGAATATTTCATAAGCATTAGAAGATACTGTATATGATGTTTGCATGCAAAGACTCAGATTGTGTTCCCTCAACTACTTGTGGCTATATTGCAAATCATCTGTGGTTGTAAACATATCGGGTGAATCAACCTTACCTCTGGTGAACAGTCCCTTAGGCGCACTGAATATGTGAACTTCACTTCTAACTTCTCTTCTGCAAAAAGCAAATATTACACAAACATCTCCCTTATCGATACGTCAAAAACAGCTGAAAAAGACAGAATCCTCAAATTATACACTTCTTCCATTTAGATAATAATATTCATTTAGACCCTCAAGTGGAACCCGAAAAAGAAGCGGCGGGTGGGAAGTCCAAGGGTGACATGGTGGAGATCGTGCGAAGAGGAGTTGAAACAGTATAGAAATACATGGATGCAGGTGAGAAGCACAGCAGAGGACAGTAACAAGTGGAGACGTGCAGTTGAAGCCCTATGTTTCACTAGGAACCCAAGGGAACAATAATATATAACCGGATCCTATACATTTCGGAACTGTGAAATTTGTACATATAATAATTGGATGTCTGAAGTTGAAAAATATAATATCCGTCTGATTTTATTATTATTTCAAAGGGCACCTTTGTAACGCCTAATGCGTATTAGCTGCAACGTTTACGCAAAGGAAAATTTACCAATCCCAATCCACATGATTGACCCTCAGGTGCTCCGCTTCCCCGCAGGTTGTTTGTGACTCTATCCTCTGTCGTGAGTTAACTGGGGTATTTGAACTTTAAAATGATATCTTTTCAGGTTTTTGTCAACCAAAACGTTGATTACAACACGGAGTGATAATGTGAGTCAACACGCGTCCACCGAAATTTCATCGCAAATACGTCTGGACGGTTCAATGCATCTTGAAATGAAAAGGTTGGTAATCCATTGATGCCTCTTTTCCGACATACTGGCCTCCTATTATAATTATTGGCCGATCGCTTTCATATTTCAGATGGGAATTAATAAAGGCGGGGTATTATTTTAAAAATTCGTCCACGTCAAATAAACAAAATGACCTATAATATTCAGAAACCCTTTGTCAGCCTCTGCCTTACAGTCTGATAGGTTACAAGGAGCAAGTTCAATAACTACTCTAAAATTGCCATGGTCGGATGCTTCTAGAACACCGAATAGTTGCAATGTTACAAGAAAAATACCAATAGCTTCACTTGACATGTCACATCGACTTTTTTAACGAAGTTACACGAAGCAGGGACAACAGAGAACTAGTAATTGTGCTATATTTAGATATAAAAAAGCCTTCGATAGAGACCCCATAATCTGCTAGTCAGCAGGTTATGCTAACTAGGGATATGTGACCCCCTCCTGAGCTGGATAAAATCATTTCTCTGTGGCCGAAGTCAGATAACGAAAGTTGGCTTGATAGTCTCAAGGCCTAAACCAGTAAGTAGTGGTGTAATCCAGGGAAGTGTATTAGGCCCACTCCTATTCATAATATATATGAACAGTATCTGTGAATGCTTTAGTGTTGGTAAACCAATACTATATGCAGATGACTTAGAAGTGACCTATAAATGCAAGAACACAGATCTCGGAATAACAGCAGACGCCATAGAGCAAGAATTAGAAAAAATGGATAGATGGTGTGACACCTGTCAACTCCAGTTTAATGTCGACAAATGTGGCTGGCTCTGTATAGGCTGCAACAATTTAGAACTTGACCTGACAATTCAAGGCCATGCACTCTTACGACTGGAATCTGTATTGGACCCAGGACTGAAATACTCACATGACTTACCATTTTCTGAACATATCTCCAAACAAGTGTCAAAGTCACACAGACTTATCGGCTTTCTACTCAGGAACTTCCACAGAAATAAGTCTAGAATTCTGTTGTACAAGGTTTGTGTACGCCCTTTATTTGATTACTGTTCATTCATGTATAGTAGTATACGTATAGAGGACAAATTGAAAGTCGAGGGAGTGCAGAGTTACTTCACCTCAAAACTACTCGGAACCGAAAATGGTGCGAACTACTCCACTAGATGTGACACCCTAGGATTAGAAACACTATGGCTAAGACGTCCGAGACTAAACTTAACACTTTACTATAAGCTTCTAAACCACTTAGTTTTTACCTCTACTAATGGCACTCCACTTTCAGATGACAATGGCTACAAACTAAGACACACTAAGGGTACAGTAGCTATCGAACAATGTAAAACACCTACCAGGCAAAAGTTTTACTTGATTAGGTATGCACAGATATGGAGTAAACTATGGAATAAACTGCAATGTCATTGTTGGGAGTAAAATACATAAGCTTTAGACGCATTGATTAATGGAATTCTACTGCCTGTGGGCATTTTCTTCGCGTGAGGAAGGTTTTTGAATTTCAGCTGTTCCGTCGGGAGTTGAGATTATTAACTGCTCAGCAACATTACGGATATAAGTTCAACACATTATCTTAGGAAAGCTTGGTTGCAGATGCCCAACGAGGGTACATCTGTCCATGTGATGTTGTGGTGAGTTATATCTTTTTCATGTTGTCGGTTTAAGTCCACTTTATTCCACTTATTGTGTTGGGTAGAAGTTTTACAAACGAAACTTCTTGTCTGTTTGAGGGTAAGTATCTTAATCGTTAATGTTTTATCTAAAATTGTAAATATAGGCAAAAACAACGGGTGTAGTATTTAATCTTATACATTAAATGGACCTATAATTTCGGAGGCTCTCAGATAGGAACTAGGACTACTTTCGTTTGCAAACTCTTGTAGTTTGTCGTTAAGCACTTTTTTGAATGAGGCCAATGTACGTGCTTGACGCATTTCCATTGGTAGTTTACTCCATATCTGTGCATACCTAATCAAGTAAAACTTTTGCCTGGTAGGTGTTTTACATTGTTCGATAGCTACTGTACCCTTAGTGTGTCTTAGTTTGTAGCCATTGTCATCTGAAAGTGGAGTGCCATTAGTAGAGGTAAAAACCAAGTGGTTTAGAAGCTTATAGTAAAGTGTTAAGTTCAGTCTCAGGCGTCTTAGCCATAGTGTTTCTAATCCTAGGGTGTCACATCTAGTGGAGTAGTTCGCACCATTTTCGGTTCCGAGTAGTTTTGAGGTGAAGTAACTCTGCACTCCCTCGACTTTCAATTTGTCCTCTATACGTATACTACTATACATGAATGAACAGTAATCAAATAAAGGGCGTACACAAACCTTGTACAACAGAATTCTAGACTTATTTCTGTGGAAGTTCCTGAGTAGAAAGCCGATAAGTCTGTGTGACTTTGACACTTGTTTCGAGATTACGGTTGCGTTTCGAGGAGGACAGTGTTTTTCAGTATTTCCCGGATTTAGGTTTGCTCCGGAAGCAGCGAACTCGTTCGTGTGGTGGGTCATGACTTTGAAAATCTATAGCAGATCAACTGATGGATTCTTTGTTGTGCTATTTGTTTGAAGCGTGCTAGCATTAGAGAAGGTAAGCTTATAATTTTAATATTTCGTAGGAAGTTTATTCAGTTGGTCGCATCACTCCGTTACCCAGATTTTGTCTATCTGCGACTACTGGGTGTGGAGACAGCCAGTGAGAGGAGCAGTTACCGAAACTGCGAATAGCCTCGTCTCAACAGTTCAGTGGTACCACCATGGTAGAGATATTGCTTCGTGGAGAATAGAGAGAATTACTTGTTTGCTGGGCGGAGAAGACGTTGTCGTGTATGTCGATGAAACTGTACTTGTGAAAAATAAATACAACCGTGGTCGCCAGAGAGCAAACAACGTTTGGGTATTAGTCCATTATAAATTATTTAAATTAGTCCCAGCGTGTCAAGAAAATCGAAATAAGATTTTTCTGAACGCTTCGCAGTGTAAGCCACAGCTTCTTGTGATTTTCTTGACACGCTGGGATTAATTTAAATAATTTATAATGAATCAATCTGACTCGGCACTCAAATTATTCCAGGAAGTTCGTAGCACCTACGGTCTTGAAACCTATAATTTGGGTATTAGGGTTATACAACACCTCCCTCCGAAAGGGATTCGTCGAACGGATATCTGACAGAAAAGCAACCACTTCAGTACCCATTATAACGAGACTTGTTAAACGGCGGTCAATTATACACACTGACGAGTGGAAAGGTTATAGTACGCTGTCATCTCTGGGGTATTTTTTCTTCACAGAGTGAACCATTCAAGTGATTTCGTGGATCCCGTCACGAGGACTCATACAAATTCCATTGAAGGGTTTTGGGGCTACTCGAAAAACAGGATAAGGGCTATAAATGAATCTCAGAAGGATCTCATTTATAGTCATTTAGACGAATATATGTACAGGATGTGGTTTGACTTCTGCATTGACAGTCCCATGCTAAACTGGGATATGTTTCTCTCACATGATAGATAAAGTTACCCCTTGTAACCATTTTACCCTTTTTTATGCTTTTTTCTATAAATATACGTTTCCATTTATCATAAAGGCCTCTTTCATGTGATTGGTCCGTTCAAGGTCGTTTGTTGATTGGTTGTTAGTTTTGTCGAAAGTTTAACTTTGCCTCAAGATCTAATACCCACAACTTGTGTAGTATTCGTCCTGTATAGGCCAAACGCAAAGCAAAACACCAGTATTGATCGTCCAAATTACGAGCTACATTTCGGGGCGAAATCGGAATATGAGATGATTGCTTAACGACCTGATCGCCCCAGTTTCAAGTGAAGAGATCAAATGGGCATCAAAAGAAATGGTCATATCCGCGGCCAGTGTTGACTGCATAACTGCTAGGGACCTCCAGAAAATTAACCACACTAGTCTGACTGGGTATCTAAACACTCTTTTGCTGAGATCTTTTCTACCTTCACCCCTGTCAGCTTCCAGGGCCACCTTCATTCCCAAGACATCA
The DNA here is from genome assembly GCA_944472135.2 of Trichobilharzia regenti. Lineage (NCBI taxonomy): Eukaryota > Metazoa > Platyhelminthes > Trematoda > Strigeidida > Schistosomatidae > Trichobilharzia > Trichobilharzia regenti. The sequence continues at coordinate 85,250,255 of OX235270.1, read as the reverse complement.
CACCCTGATAACCCTGCTTACTTCCGGCCTATCTCCATAACTTCTGTCGTTACACGCTGTCTGCACAAGATCATCGCCAAGCGCTGGTCCAGATCATTCCCAATGGAAAAACTACAGTTTGCCTTCCTGCAACGTGATGGCTGCTTCGAAGCGACCAATCAACTTCATGCCATCTTGAGAGAAGCACACTCCAACTACACAAGTTTTGCATTAGCTATTCTCGACATTTCAAAAGCTTTCGACAGCGTCCTACATCAAACAATTTTAAGGGTGGCTGAAAGTTTTGGTGTACGCTCAGTGCTTAGAGAATATATTCCAAACTACTACTCCAACTCCTACAGTCTCTTCCACGAAGTGAAGTATCATTAAACACGTGGGGTCAAAAAGGGTGACCCTCTGTCACCACTTCTCTTCATCATGACTATGGATGGGATACTCAGTGCTCTTGAAGCCCATGTCCTCATCTACGTTGATGGTCATCCTTTGCACTACATAGCATATGCTGGTGATCTCATCATCCTAACTCCAAACGCTGCGGCTCTTCAAAACAAACACAGCTGTATCGCTGCCTCGCTGGAACTTGCGAGATTACTGATCAACGTTAACAAAAGCGGTACAATCAACATAGTCGCCGACAGACATCGTAAAATCATGGCTCTTTCTCCAACTACCTTCAATATCAACTGCCAGTCAATTCCAGCCACCTCGCTTAACAGAGGAATTTACCTATCTGGGCGTTCCCTTCAATTACGAATGCAGGCGCTGCTTCGATCATGTGGGCGTCCTCAATGGGTACTTAGACAGTGTGAAGCATGCCCCCTCAAACCTCATCAACGAATTAAAATCCTGAAGCAAAATCTGATTCCTCGTCTACTCTACTCACCGACTCTCAGCATCACTCACAAGAATACCCTGAAAACTATGGACAAACCTATTCGTTCAGCTGTCCGCCGATGACTTCACCTCCCTGAGGACACTCCGACTGCATCTTTCCACGCTGATATCAAAAAGGGAGACCTGAGAATCATGAATCTCTCAACAGCGATTCCTAGCCATAGGCGCAAAAGAATCGAGGCACTGCTCAACAGCAGGAATCCGCTCATAGGCAGCATAGCGTCCTCCACCAACTTCACGCCTCTTCTTAGGATCTGCAATCTTCCAATGCAAGCCCACAGACAAATAGTAACATAAGCAGAAGAAGCACATGAAAGCTGGGCACAACAGCTACACTCATCAGCGGATGGTTGTGGTCTGACGGAATCAACAGTATGTCCCGAATCTCACAAATGGCTTCTCAACCCTGAAATGGTATTGCCAAAACTCTATGTACGGGCCGTTCAACTGCGTGGAGGACTCTTGGGCACAAAAACGAGAAATGCGCGGGGACGTCCTAGAGTTGACATCAACTGCAGAGGCAGGTGTGGTCAACCAGAAAATCTTCAACACATTCTTCAGCATTGCGCTCTTGCTCATGAGGTCAGATGCAAGAGACACAACGACGTCCCCAAGCTGGCTGTCAACAAAATCCTCAAATCCAGTACCAGATTTTACATCGAGCCGCGTGTTCCAACGCCCACGTCTTTCTGTCAACCAGATATGATTGTCCTGTTAGACGGTGTGGCATACAATCTCGACCTAAAAATCTGCAGCGACGCCTACATTTACATCAACCATGCGTCGAATATGTCAAAAGGCAAAGCTCCAACGATGGTTGCTGCATGTAAACGATTCCTGTCTACAATGGGACATACAGTTCAAAGAATCATGTGAATTCCTGCTGTAATCTCTTATCGAGGGATGATCAGTCAACTCTCTGCAAAATACCTTCGCAGACTCTTTTTCAACACCTTCGACATTTCACGCCTCTGCAACCTAACCATTCAAGGTTCTTTGAAAATCTATGATGCTTACATGCGTGGAACGTATGGACTCAGACGTCGAAAAGAATTGAACCAGTGATACTGTAAATTTATTGCCATATAGGAATACTTTTTTCTACCGTTTACTCTTCTACCATTAGGCATAATTCACACGCGAGACACATTGTGACTTTCATAAACATATATATTGAACCGATAATACCTGTTATTAACCTCCTAAAGTGCCTGATAACTTCGTATATTCTATATATTCTAATTGTTCTGTACTACATACACGCATAGAGCATATTGTTGCTATAAACATCTTATGTTAAATACTATTACTACATTCAACTGTCGATGCTACTCCATGATTCATACATGCAAGCAACATTCGCATGCTCAAAATTAATAGAGGCTTGTATTACATTTGATGATTCTATAAACATAAATTATTAAAAATCATACTTTTTTACCAGTCACGAATATCTCACATCAACATATGACATAAACAATCACTCACAATTACACATGTATGTACAAACACTTATAACTAACAGTGCTGCATAAAAAGTACATATTATTGGGTTCAACGTGGGCTGCTGTGCTAATTTTTCTACACTTCTATCTATTATTTTTGATAGCTTAATTGACTAATTTACGTTCATATATTTATTTATCTTTAAGAAGGTTACTTATGTTATTTACGAATCATTATTTTGTACTTGTTTTTCTATTGATTTTTTTGTATCATTGTATTTTATACTTGTGTGTCCACTCAAATGGAATATTGTAAAAATCGTCCATTCGCGCATGGACGATTTTTATTTAATATTCGAAAATAAATATTTTAAGCTAGTGATTCTGCACGAACGAACGTGACACGACGACGTATCAAATGGCGTGGATGCTTGACCTGAAGCCTTCAGCTAAACAAGTTGACTTAAACAGTGAGGGTCAGCATTCAGTGTTCAGCAATGAATGCTGTGGCCAGTAGTTTTGGGGAAATTACCTGCCTCTAGAGCTCACTACTCTCATAGTGTAGTTGTGAAGAACGTGAGATGAAACCGGCCGGAATTAAAATATACTTATACTTCTCGCATCGATACAAACTCTTCCGATCGGCTTAATGTGATACCTACTGTTCGTCTACCTATGCTAACAGGGTGCCTGTACATCGCTTCGTCTATGCTTGTCCGTTGGATCTCGTGCTTCGTTTGCTTCTTGTCCAATGTCCGTCACACCTGAAGAAGAAAAGAAGAATGATAAGGACCTTGTTGTGGAAAATATACCAAAAGTAACGTTTGAAAAACGATATGCATCTACTACACATTAAAATAATGCGAAAAAGAAAACATCGAAAAAATATATATACATACAATTTCTTTAGTGGATGTTACATGTACATGCAATGAAGCCACTCAGTACAATAAGCGAACAAGGAATGGGTGACTCGCATCACTTAGTTATGTGATATAAGTGTGAAGATATCCTGGCAATCTCATGTTTCACCCAGAACAAATACATATGAAGAAGTTTTCAAACACGGGTGAACAAAGACGTCTGTGGCTGCTGTCAGAGGGGTGCAGGTTTATGGAGGTTTATGGTCCACCAAGGGAGAGGGTTCTCGGGTGGTTGCGCCACAGGATGATCCTGCATGCCGGTCTCGTCTCGCAAGAGGCAGGGATGGGTGTGTTTGGTTCTCCTGAAAACCAATACCCAGTCAGTGGGTGTATCACGGGGGCAGGTTTAACTGAACGCACTGCGCCTGTAAGCCTGATGACTTACGAGGTGTGATCTACTGCTGGTGTGAAGCTACAGAAGCAAACAAACTCACATGACAGTCGTGGTGTTTTGCCATATACTAGATCGGCAGCAGTACAACCAGCATCAGTATTCAAGGCGTTTCGTATCCCTAGGAGAACTGAAGGTAGTGATTCCGTCCAATGGGTATTGTTTGCGGCTAATAAACCAGATTTCAACTGTTCGTGTAGACGTTCTACCATACCGTTAGCTTGTGGATGGTAAGCTGTTGTTCTAAAACGCATACAACCTATGAATTTGGTCAGGGCGAAGAATAAGCCACTTTCGAATTGCCGTCCGCGATCGGTTGTTGTGGAGGATGGGCATCCATAGTTTGCGATTCATCGTCCGTCAAAGATGCATGAGACTGTTCCAGGAGTTGCATGCTTGAGGAGCACTGCCTCAGGCCATCGTGTGAAACGGTCAATGCAGGTTAAGATATCGGTACATCCATGAGATTATGGAAGGGGTCCAGCCAAATCTATATGAACGCGTTCGAAACGAGCACCAGGGATGAGAAAAGTGTCAAGAGGGCTGTCAATGTTCAGGTCATACTACACTGGACCTCACACTGTCTCTGGAAGGCTTTCAGAAACAATGTGTAATAACCAACGCGAAAAACCAGGACACAGATTGGTGACTCGAGAATTCTCTATTCTTACGCCAATATATAACCAACAATAAAGTTATTATACACAAGGTCTAAGAATAAATGTTATAACAATAAATCACGATTATACTTTTGATAGTTTTCTGCCTTCTAACAAACAGCGAAAGTTGAGGCGATGACTGCCGTATTGATGACTCACGTGAAAAATATAGAGTTGGGTTTGAGCAAACAACCATAAATTGACCGCTCAATCTTCAACTACATTGACGAGGGCTTTTGGTGTATCTTGCTACCTTGCAATTTCGGCAAGCTTAGCACTTGTGTGCCCATTCCCTTCTTTATTAATACCTGACCAACAAAACCGAACAGCTACGAGCTTGATGGTATTTTGAATACCTGGGTGGGATAAGTCATGTAACGCACTGAGCACGTTATGGTGATAACTTTTAGGTACGAAGTGGTTAGGAGTACTCGTGGAAATGTCGCATAGAATAGTGTCTCTTATCATGCCAAAGGGTTTCCCGCATAAGTAAAGTGTTGTTTTCGACAATTTATGTTGAAGCTCTATATCTTCTGTTTGAAGACGGACCGATGTCACAAGGTCTACGCCTTCTGTTTGGGTGAGAGAACAAATGCGCAACAAGGCATTTGCCACAGGGTTGTTCACTCCAGATACATGACGAATACCTGATGTAAACTGTGAATTGTAGTCCAGTTGTTGTGATTCTTTAGGTGAATACTTATCTGAAGTTGAGTTCAGAGAGTACGTCGGAGGTTTGTGGTCAGTGAAAATTATGAATTCACGATCCGCCACTGAATGTCAAAAATGACGTATAGCACAGTACATAGCCAGAAGTTCTCTGCAGAACGTGCTGTATTTCGTTTCTGCTAATTGAAGGAGCCGTGAGAAAAGGGTGAGTGGTTGCCATTCTCTGTTGACTAGTTGTTGCAGGACTGAGCCGATTGCAGTGTCTGATGCATCAACCGGGATACTTAACGGTGGAGTTGGATCCTGATACATTAGAAGTGTGGTATCCACGACAGCTTTTTAACCTGGGTGAAAGAATCGAGTTCGGTAGACTTGTTATTCCCTCGAAGAAGGTATGTTAATGGCTGAACCAGCGGAGCACAGTATGGAATATACTATAGGTGATAACTTACCAAGCCATTAAAGGTGGGAGGACTTTCCAAAGTTTGTGGCTCTGGAAAGTTCATTATCGCTTCAACTTTACTGGCCTGTGGGCGAACACCCTTGCAGTCGATGGTGTGGCCCAGAAAGTCGAGTAAATCAAAGCCAATCTGACACTTTTGAATATTGATGATAACACCATGTAGGCGTAACCTTTCAAACGCCAAATCCAAATGTCTAAGGTGAGCTTCCTTGTCTGGGCTGACAACAAGGCAGTCGTCTAAGTGGGCGAAAACAAAATCGAAACCGCGAAACGTTGAAATGTTTCTGCTGCATTCTGGAGACCGAACGGCTTACTTAGAAATTTGTAAACTACGAAAGGCGTAATGAGAGCCGTTTTTGGAATATATTCCGGTGCCATCGGAATTTGGTTATATGCTTTAACCAAGTCTCTTTTTGAGAATGCAGTTGCGCCAGATAATGTTGCCGTCAAGTTGTGAATGTGAGGCAATGGATAGCAAGTGAGGTTGTTTTGGCGTCCACTCACCGGTAATCACCAGTGGGTCGCCTATTCTTGCTATCCTTTTTCGGTACCATACGCAGTGGGGGACGCCCATGGACTGTTTGAGGCCCGAATGATTCAGAGAGTGAGCATATGGTGGAACTCATTGCTAGAGAGTCTTAGTTTGTCAAGAGCAGGTTATCGTACTTTGGATGTCACGGGTTGTCCTGAGGTTATGACGTGGTGCATAACATTGCTTGTTATGCACATTGGATAGTTAGATGAGCAATTAAGTTTTGGGTATTTATCCACAATCGGTTGGAAATTTGGATCAAAGATTGCCTTCTTCTTAGCGAGTGACAAGCTGTACCTACGTAGGTGACGCCTTTGATAGACAGTCTAGTAGTATTGTCAATCAGTCATTTTCAGAGGACGTCTACGACTAAATCATGATGATTAAGTAGGGCTGTGCCAATGGTAGGCATTGCGACTCCAGCGAGAGGGAAAATGCGATGAATGGGTTTGCATAAACATACTTTCATACAAACGTGTTTTCTACCGAGGGTTGCAATCGGTTTTCCATTCGCAGACTGTAAGTTGAAGGTAGGTTCCCTCTGTTGATCTGTTGCTGTAGCAGGAAGGATGCTTACTTCGGCGCCTGTGTCGACCAAATAACGTGTCTGGCTGACCACATTCATGAATGTGAAGTAGGCGCCTAGTGCAGCCGGCAATGGTTGCCGCCGACGCATCTCAGCGGGATAGTTTCCCACGGTCTTTGAGGCGTTGCCGAAAATACAAGGTTTTTGGCAACATTTCTCTACTCGGCCACAGGGTTTTAAGTGAATGTGTCTTGGATTTGCACGGATCACTTGAGTTTCTTCGTTGAGGTGAGTTTGGACGTCGACAGGAGGAATTACGGGGTTATTTGACCTATGTAGCGTCTGAACGAAGTTACATAATTCTGTCATTGCACTGGCCTCACTCGAAGTCTGTTCGGCAATTGGTAAAGTTCTACAATAGCGTCCTAAGTTATGCGAACGCACGTGTGACCTTGAGTCGCATAGAAAATTACGTACATTTACACAAAAATGCATGAAAACACTACATAGAGTATTTTTGTCCAAAATGATATAAAAATGTGTTCTAATTATAATGGAGAGTGTCAGTTCTTAAATTAAACCAATTGCTATACATGTATTCATCTAGGTTTTGAAAGCCATTTATAGCTCTTATATTTTTGGTCTTCACCGGAAACCTTCTTTTGAATTAATATGAGTACCAGTTCTGAGATCGACGAAGTCATCAGATTGGTTAACTCGGTGGTGTATATATCCCAAATCAGATAATCGGTTATACGCTACCCATTCATCCGTGTGAATGGTAGTGCCAAGCAAGACGAATCTCTGAATAATAGGGAGAAGACCGTGCGCAATCCTATCCGGAATAAGTTCAATAAATCCTTTTCGAATTTGGGTCGCGTAAATCCCCAATACCTAAACGTTATTTGTTCTATCACGTCTCCGATTGTATTTCTTCTTTATAAGGACAGTTTCGTCGATATGAACGACAGCACTGACTCCTAAAACTTGTGTAATACTGTTCATTTTCCATGATGCCGAATCTCGACAAAATTGGAACCATTGCACAATAGATGTTGATTTCACAACGGACTTCAAAATCCGTAAAGGAAAGTTTCTGTTTCTCAAGAAAATCCTAGAAGACAATTAACTGAGAGTGTCACTTACCAGTACGAACACTTGTTCGTTTCCTAAACTCTGTATATCTAAATATAAATCCATCAATGATCTGGGGATGCGATCGCAGTTTCATTGAAGCACCACAATTACATATATGAGAACGTCCAATCAATCCATTATCCAGGCAGTATTGAAATACGTAATCTGGGTGAAATTTGCAAAATGAGCAGATGAACACCGTTCATTATCGCGCTAGAATAGTGGTAAGTTTCCTCACCCAACGACAGCAAGCGTTTAAGGTTGTTTGAGCGTTCGCACTCCTGCTACGCTATTGTTGAACTTCGCCCGGCAACTGAGCATATTTCAGTAACTGACCGTGTGTCATTTCTAGAGTTTTATCCTCATGAACAGCTGAGTCCTCTAAAATAACAGCATGAAGTATCACCAGCACAGCCTGTACTGACTGCGGCAGTTTGGATAAGAACAGTTCTCTGAAAAGTCCTTCATCAAACTGCTGTTGGCCAATAACCTCACTCATTCTTGTTAGCACGCTCACAGCTGACTGATTACCTAACTAGATGTCACGAAATAATTCGTCCAGACACTGTCGATCCGTGAGAACGTTTCTCCTGAGGAGGGTTGCTTCAAGCAACTCGTACGAGTTACTTGCCTCTGGACTCAACATCTGCACAGTCACGCATTTGCTGGATTCCCACGGCAGGGCGTGGACAACTGCAGGGAACTGTAAACGTTGATCAATTAACCCAAGTTTACTGAAATCAGACTCAGCTGTCTGAATCCATGACTGAGCTTTATCTGGCCAAAATGGTACGAGCTGAATGGTTTTAGGAGTTGAGCGAATACGAATAACCTTAGGACTATGATAGCTCGTGATGAACTATATAGTTTCAAAATAGTACAAGAAAAAATATAAAATGGATCGAACCTACCGGATTTGTCTGCGTATTTACTAAAGATGAAGTTCGCGGTAGGGCTCACCAGTCAAGAGGCTGACGGTATCGACGTTCGCGGATAGTACAAAGTGTACTAACGCAAGATCTAATACCCACAACTTATATAGTATTCGCTCCGCATTGACCAAAAGCAAAGCAGAACGCCAGAATTGATAGTCCAAATTACGAGCTATATTTCAGGGCGAAATCGGAGTATGAGGTGATTGCTTGACCAGCTAGTGATCGTGCACGAACGGACGTGACACGACGACGTATCAAATGGCGTGGATGCTTGACCTGAAGCCTTCAGCTAAACAAGTTGACTTAAACAGTGGGGGTCAGCATTCAGCGTTCAGTGATGAATGCTGTGGCCAGTAGTCCGGAAGAGTTAGCTACAGCTACAAATTCGACTGTTCCACGAATACGTCTTTATGTCCTTTGTACTTTCAGATTCACTGAGTCACGCAAATATCAAAATACAAATCCTGACCTGTGAGTCTGTAAGATATTTATTATACATCTGTTAGGAAACAAAACATCATATTTATATATTTAATTTATCACAGTACAGTTGGCTCACAACCGTGGTAATGGACTGTTCTTATTGGCCCGAAATTTCTATTCTGATTGGTTGGTGGTCGAGAAAAGACCAAGGTGAGACAAAAGACGACGAATTGGTCACATACTAAACCACAATATCCTTGAGAAATGTTCGATTCCAAAGTAGCCCCATAACATGATAAATCACACGATTCGTGAGAAAGGATGACATACTATTTTATTCTGGGTTCTAAAAAAGCAAAGAGAAGTAAAAACTGAATGGTGGTGCCATTGGTACAATTCTTGTGATGGATATGCTTTGCTCAATTGACATCCACCTATGGCTATTGCGATTATGATTAGATATTTTATGTTTCTGTCCATTTATGTCTAGAGCTTCAGCTATTTGTATGCATCAATTAAATCTTCCCCCAAAATCAAGGCCACGTGAAAGCCATAGCAACTGTAATGGAATGTAAACCACCATAATGCCACTAAATAAGTTTCTTTTCTTCTTTTTCAGAAAGAAAAGCTGACGTGGCCTTACTGGAATAGGAGGAAGACCGTTTGTCAAGACTTGTTATAAATGATGACAATTAGCTCTGTACCCGGTTAATTCAAGCCTGGCTTGGTTCAAATTAACGTCTCTTCCTCCGTTGGTTGTGGCCGAGGTCCGTGTGTGTTACACAACACAGAAACAGGCGTCGTAGCGGGGATATGCAATGAAGCCACTCCTATTACTATGTGAAGAAAACGTGAGCTTTTTAGTGACTGAATTCGGCCGTGTAAATAATTTTAAGGATATATCGCGTGGGGTTGAATAACCTGACTCTAGGTGTTGACAAATGGAATATTTCCTCATCATATCCTCGCCTGTCATCAATTAATATTCTGGTTTCTGAAATACACTTTAATAACGTCCAGTGTAACCAGGTCAACAGAAGGATATGAAAGAGAAGATGGATACAGAGTGTGAACAGCGATAATTTACCATGGACGTATTGTCAAATTGTACCGTGGCTGGAGACATCAAAATGTCGATTGGTGAACTTGGATAGAAGACGTTCAATCACTTCTGCGAGTGTCATCCTAAACTGCATATTCTTTGGCTCATGATTGAGTTAGGAGCAGTTGGTTCCAATAAGCCTGCTACAATACTCACCACTTAAGTGTGTTACGTGATGGTTCTTTGATCGTTTATCGAATGCATCAGTAGAGAGAATCCTCTGGACTCTGGAACAGAGTGGATAAGGTGTCTCTTCCTATCCAGAGGTACCTAGCTATTGAATTTAGTGTACCAAACTGTAAACCGCACTGTCCTATGCCGTTCTCTCTCCTATCCAGTATAACAGCTGGGAATTGGTATGTGGAATTCAACTCTTCTTCGACAGTCAAAGAAATATATGATATCAAGCGTTATTTCTAGGTTTATACTGGCAAAGTAATTATCCCAGTCAGAGCTTCTCTAGATTGCTGGTAAGAATTACCAGTCGGCACTTCTACAGTCCCTATATCGAAAGTATACTGGAGAATTTTCAAGTGTGTGCCTAGTTATTAGTTGAAGAGGCAGAGCTCAGTACACTATGTTGCGATGGTCGTTGCCGAGTTTGTTTCCCACCTCTATCGAGAATGGCGCTATTATGTGGCAGAGGACTAAGTCGAGAATGTTGTTATGTTGATATGTATCCACATGATGTGTTTTGTTTTTGACAGTCTGTTATATTCTGCTGTGTATATGGATCGATATCCCATTATAACCGACAATATGCCTTTGTCTGTCCACTAAATAAACAATGTATGACCTTGTATCACATGACATTACAACCAATCATGGTAAGACGTTATCTTATTGGTTCATATGTATTAGCCATTTTCATATATACTCTTGCTTTATTACTTTCGTTCGTTCTGTTTTCCACGTTCGTACATCTAAGTACCCTTCCACTCACACACTTGTGTGACATTTATTTTCCTTGTCTGGAAAATACACGTATCATCGTAAAACTGGTGGTCTTCTGATTTCCCTCTTTCTGCGTCAGGACTATTAACTACTCGACGAGTACATAACAGATATCATGTTGGGGGCGTACCTGCTGATTCTATCCTCCTACATTTATAGCTTCCAGGAGCTCGTCATGGATTCTAGGTCCAGCGCAGGTATCCCAGTTCACTCCGGGGAGGTTGAAATCGCCACAAAGTAGTTAGCAGTCGAATCCCAGAGCAGGTATTTGCCCTAGAATTTCTCTGATAACCGTATCAGTCGTTTTAGGGCTGTGTATATACGTCCCATGGGAATTTTATTATCATTCGTGCGGATGCTTATCCACTCCTCTTCGATAACCAAAGACATAGACGCATGACAGCTACTAACGTTTTTGGGGAGTGCAACAGTTGTCATCAAGAAAAATAAAAGTGTCATCACCTCTAATACGTGTGGAAATGCGAGATAATTGCTTTCTCCAAGCTCAATATGAAGACAGTGGGTGCGCAGTGCCGATGACTCCCAAAGTGGGACGAAACAGTTTTCCATTACTCCTTTGTTTACAATGGTTCTGTAACTGATCTCTCTCTGTGATCAGATTTGAAATAAATCCTTACAAACTGACTCTTGGCAATAATAACGCTTGACAAATTCCAGTGTTATCCACTGATTCGATTCGCTGCGACGTCTTTTCACATATAAATATATAAGCTAACTAGTCATTTATGCTTTGAGATGTCACAAGTGGCCTTCATCTCTATGTGTATGTTCACAGGGGCATGATGGAAGGAAATGCAGGGAAACATGGAGGACATCATGTGAAGAGAATACGAAAGTGTATACTCAGTCCTACAACTAGGCGAAAGTGGTGAGAGCGCGCTACTGAAGCCCTATGTTCCACTCGAAACCTAAGGGGTAAATAGTTACCATGGATTAAATTTTAATGCCCGTTGTAGGATACACGGGATAGTAAAAGGTATACACTCATGTTAATTTTAGATAATATTCTATCGAACTGGAGGATCGTAAGTGTTAATAAGGAAGTGCAGTCGAACGGAGTGTTCATTTGAATAGTAGAATGTAACGGAAAATCGACCATACAAAACAATAAACTGAATTATATAAAGGTATTTATTGTTGATATTAAACACAGTGATAACCAATATGTTTGCAATAAATGACCAGCACCGAAAAAAAAAATCCATTTTATAAACAGTGAATATTAAGCGTAACTTCAAAAAATAATGCATCCATTCAGCTACATTATAAATCCGTCATAGATTTATTTGTACAAAATCTTATAAAAAGTGAGATTACCACTCATAATAAACTGACGAATCGTCAAGTAATTATCTGACAACCCTCGACACTAAAATTAAATTTCTTGTTTCTGTGTATGTCGAGTTCTTGTGACAAGAAAATCGATTTCAAGCTGCTAGTATTATAAAGAATAAGAGACTGGTGAAGACAGACTTTATGTTTATCTGCATAACATGCGATAGATATCGAGAAAACGATTATTTCTCGCCTTGATCTCACTATGTGCAAATAATACCAAGTATTCTGCACTAGATTTGGTACGTTTCTCGCCCTCTACTGTCTACTACAGGTTACACTCAGAGTTGTAACCATCCTGTCACATTTCTGCTTCATTGACTTTTCAGCCAGCACACAAATATTCGTTTTGTTTACGCATACGCCATTTGTATTTGCTTACAAGTGACATACTACAATGCAACTACAAAGCATACACATTAGGAGTCTTTCTACTGTATTCATGTCAGAAGTATGCCACTAAATAGGTGTGTACAGTAGAAATGAAGTCTTCGCTTTTCTCAAATTTTTCTTTTCTGGTATTAAATTTTACGTATTTAGTCTATAACTGATAGAAAGCCCCTGAACATTGTTGATATTTTCTATGACTTATTCTAACCAGTAATTAAGTACACAGCTTTGACATAAAGTTAAAGGAAAAACATTCCTTTTGCTGACCTATATGTTTTTTAATTCACGTTATATGAAGATTTTTCTATACGGATTAAACAAGTCTAAAGAAAATTTCACTGTTCAACAGCTTATGCCTATATAAACGAAAAACTAATGAAAATACTCCAATTTTTTTAACTCATATCTAATTGAGATTCTTGTTACTTTTAGGTACACATAGTGAGAAAGAGTAACGCAAAACTAGCGATGTATCTTATAGCATGAAAGGTTGATCAGTTAAATGATCATAATGAAAAAAATATAGGTGAGAAACAAAGAATACATATAGGTATGGGTATGCAGAGTCGTGATATCTCATATATTGTAATAGTTCACACTGAATAACAGTTGTATCATACTAGATATAAAATAAAGTCCGCTAAAATTTTCAATTCACAAGCGAGATGAAGGGGATGTAAGGAGTAAGATGATCTAAGTGATAGCATAGTGGGAGAACGCTTATCAGAAAATAGATAAAAGGATACACTGAGAGTTAAAGCAATAGATCTTCATGAATGTCCCGTTCATTTAGGTTAATGACAGAGCATTTTTCAGATAGTGAGAGATTTCCATCAGATGCATAGCTTTATTTCCAGCAGCAGCTGCAGCACTAGGTTGTCGACCAGCATACCTAAAAGGAGGTAACACATCAAGAAGGTATAATATTGTAAAAAGAATTGAGGAAAAAACACTAGAGCAAAACTAAAGAACAAAATGCAAGCCTGCCATATCACCATCAAATTCACCGATTTAATAAAAAGTGATACCATTATTTCACAAGTCAAACAAAACATAACGATTTCAGGAATATATAAGTGATACGCATGTGAAAACGTACACACATGAAACACAGATCAGTGTAACAGCTTGCATTAGGGGATAGAGGTTTAGAAGTTATAAATGTTGAACCTGCGATAGCAATGCATAAGTAACGCAATTAACGTCGCTGAACATGTTGCCTCAGAATATGAAGACAATTTAACGAAATAATTTCTAAATTACTAGACGTTACTCTAAAACTCTATTGCCTGGATAGATCATTTCATAGACTATGAGCCACATTTTTGTGAGCGCTAAATAAAACTACCCAGTTACCCATGCTGGGGATGGTGAGATTTTGAACCCATTAACCACTGGTCAGAAGTAGAATGCTATACACTCAATGAGCCAGGTCTCTACATTAAAAAAAACAACAACTTATGAAACCAAGAACCACATGTAACCATCATACAACATTATTGCTATGCCCCCTATATCAGTGCTACCAATGATTTTTTTGGTTTGCCTTCTAAATTGCTTCTATTTGTGGATAAAAAGCCTCTATCGATTCTCCCGCTTGAACAAACTGATACACAGAGTGAAAATCATTACGATCTATTGACCTTAGAATGTAATCGTCCAAATAAAGACATCAAAATCATTTTATCAGAAGTACACAGTGACTGCGTATCGGACAGACTATTTGCTAAAGCATAGTGTTAACTGATTAAGCCCCTTTTCAACAATGAACAAAGAGCAATCAGTGATACTGTATAATTACTTTTTTTAAATTGTAACTCTGTAAATCAATGAACTGTGCTCCGAAAACGTTAAATAGATGATTTTTAAGGGTGATTAGGACCACTAGGATATTTAAAAATCTGATATACATGAGGCAAATGGTCTCAAACTAAATCCTTCCAAATATCAGACTTATATTAAGTTTTAAATGTAAAAGAAAGTTAAATGAAGCTGTTAATTCTTATGGCCATTGTAAAATTGATGATATTGATATAGGAATCAAGTCCATGGTTACTCTTATTTATATGATGTTGAGTAAATTAGATCCGGATTTTCAACTCCAATGTAAAGTCAGTGCTACTATATGGATCAGAGACTTGGCGAGTCATAAAGAGCATCTCAAACAAACTTCAGACCTTCATTAACAACTGTCTTCGCTCAATACTCAAGATCAGATAGCCAGAAAAGATCAGCAACAGAGATCTCTGGCAATGAGCGAACCACCCCAGCAGGAACCGATTGTGAAACAAATAGGCAGGAAGAAATGGAGATGGATTGGATTGGCCATACTCTGAGGAAACCATCAAGTGACATCACTAGACAAGCCATCGCTCGAGTGGAACCCAAAAGGGAAGCGGGCGGCGAGTTGGTCGTCAGTGCAAGGGTGACTTGGAGGAGGTCATGCGAGGAGGAGATGAAAGCATGTGGACAGACCTGGAGCAGGGTGAAAAAGTTGTCAGAAAACCGAAGGCAATGGAGGTGCGCAGCTGAAGCCCTATGTTCCACTAGGAACTAAAGGATACAATAATAATAATTGTGAGAAATGGCGATAATTCCATGTTATATTTTAAGTACGACTTTTGGAATAAAGTAGATTATTATTATATGTAGAACAACAGAGACTTTTTAAATATGTCGATCACAGATTTTGTTCTTCGTTATTACTCCTCCTTTGTTTCACACCTCTGCTTACTGTATCTATTATGCTTTTCTTGTACTTTCTTCTCTTGCTTCGTGTGCTACATGGAGTGTGGCGACTTGAACTGCCGCACATTTGTGCAAAGTTCTATGTCGAAAACAGACAGACAGATTGAAGCCACACTAGAAACATTGGATGGAATTATTTAGACACACCACAAACCTAATAAATAAAAGAAATACGAGTAATTTTTTTTTTAAATGAATAAATTAAACCACTTTTGTAGTATTCATAAGTAAAAATTAATTACAAGAGGTTACGACTTCTAAAAATATACAAATCACTTTAGTTGACACTTCAAAACTTACAAAATACGATTATGATGACGATTCGGCATAGTCCTGTATATGAGATGATTTACTCTCGGTTGTACATAAGTCCATGCTCCCATATTTTTATGCTCCTCCTGCACCCACTGTACAGCAGCATCTGGATAACGTTCCAAATCTTGCTGAATCAAATCATACGGGAATGGTGTCAGTTGTTCAATTCTGCTGATAGCTATTTCTGACTCTCGATTAATGGACCTGCGCTCTTTATCTAACTCATAGTAGATCTAAGCAAGAAAAGTAGGAAATAATGTTGTAACACTGTTCTCGAACAACTGAGTATATAAAATTTAAGACTGCAAATACGAGTGTTTAAAAGCATTTGGTTAGAGAAGAGAGAGATGTAATGAATAATCATAAAATCCGTGGATTCAGCAAATATCCTGAGACTTTCCAACATAATATGATACTAAGGAATCAGTCCGCATCAAAATTGGAGTTTGTAGATAATGAGAACCGATCGACCAAACGCGTGTGTCAACCTGAATCATTCTAGGACCCACAAAATATTTGACTATCCCATCAAAGGATGAACGCCATGTTACGAAAATGTAAAAGGCGATCAAAGGTAACAGACATAAAATTAGATTGTTTTCAAGAACTGAACAGATATGGAAGAAGAACAAAGTGAGTAGTCCTGTGGACTATATTTAATCACTGCATTAGGAAGGTGAGTCAAACGGCACAGTGGTTAGGCTGTATCGAACGTGGTGACTGTAGTAAACATCGGGTATGATGAACAGTAGCCTGTCGAGGTAGAGAATATTAGATTAACATAAGATCAAGTTGGATTAGGATTAATGGTTCTCAAGCGAAGACCTAGCATCTGCATAACTACTGCTCTTAACTTTACAAGGAAGACTAGGCTAATTCAGATAAATTAGCTAGATGATAAGAATTCACATTTGAAGGAATCTTTGTATAGCATAGTTCACATTGATCGCAGTGGAATTTGTGCATATTTTCTTATCACCTTCGAAATGATGGGTATTTATTTTTATTTACCCTTCTTTTCAAAGTCCTACGTCTACTTATGCACACATTTGTTTCCATATTGTTCTATTTGTCTTGACTTCTTTCTTTGTAGCTGTGCACTGTGAACTCCTATATACTGTGCAAAATTCGATGCTTGTTTGCCTCTGACTTTTTTGGATGACAAATGAAACTGAATGGTACTACAGCCTAACCTTTAATGCCATATTTTCAGAACAATGAAAACGAAACATATTATAATAAATCAATATGCAAGTGCGATGCGAACGTACAATGATTGATACTTGAAAACAAATTGAAATATAAAGCCTTGTTTTATCTGTATTAAATTTCTTGTATGTTCAAAAAACTACACATTTTGAAAACAATAATAAACTAACACTTGAAAAGTAAGAGAGCAAAGTAACACACTTCATAGGAGATGGCCCAAGATGAAGTAGGTGTATTCTGTTAGGCATCATCTATTATGGTAATGAAAATTTTTTCAGATAATTCCCTTACTACTATTAAGAATACCAATTGAAGAATGGTCCTTGTCAGGTGATAAACAATAGATTTCTGAAGAAAAGTGTTTTTTCTAAAACAATTTACAACAAATAAAACCTGTGCCAAACACGTTGGCATAAATCAATATTGCAAAAGCGTCAATTTCTACCTTCTACAACACTATCAACGAAGCACATAATTTCGCATTCTCGATATCTGACATAGTAGTTACGTCATAATGCCGTTGTTTTGTGAAAAAAGGATAGAAAATTGGTAGCTTAATCACAATTTAAAATCTCACTGCTAGGATAGCATTCTTGACACCGTTCGGGGACATGGGCTTTCAGATAATGCACTTCACATTTTTGTTGCACACTAATAGCACAAAAAAAATCCTAGTTTGGGAATCATCGTAAAAACAAATCTAATTCTCACAAACTAACTCTTGAAAATTAATCTGATGCTCGCTAGTGACTTGCTACAGGACGGAGTTTCCTAGAGTTCTACTGAGATGTCGTGGTCAGTGAGCTCTATCCAGTCAAGTGTGAGGATGGATGGATGTCCCACCGATGACAATGGTTGGTGGTCGCGCTGAATCACAAATTAGTAGAAGTTACAGTTCATGCGCTGGTCAATGAATCGGGTCCCAGTGACTGAATGGTATACGAGCTTGCCTTGTAACTGGAAAGTCTTGGGTTTGAACCCCAGTGGGTGAGTACTGCCGATGGTTCCCAAATTAGGATGACAAAGCTGTCCAGTACTCCCTAGTTTTCAATAGTTCTCTAACTGATATCAATCCGTGATCAACTCGTAAAAACAAAACTAATCCTTACAAACCAACTATAAAAAACAAAAAGAATCAACACAAACAATTTAAAATCTTGAGCCTCATTAAATTCTATTACTCTACACGGAGTTATTATATAGATGCAGTGGGTCATGTAGATAACTCAGCAGGTTATTTTGTAAACAGCTGCATAAACACGTGATATAACAGTAGCAAGAATCAGTATCGAGAAATTGCTTTTAATTTGACACACATCGTAAACTACAGCTGTGCACGGACGTGTGGGTTTTGTGTACGATAAAGACGATCGTTGTCAAGGAGCAGCTAGTGCAGAAGTACTGATATGTTACATGATATTTTGAATCACTTTCTCTCCGATAGTGTCCTTTCAATCCACAACACATTGGGTAAACGAGTTTATCAATATTATTAACAAGCTAAATGCAAATATTCATAGCATGAAATTCTGATTGTTTTAGGTGGAACTGAAAGAAAAACGCTGGTTGATATAAAATAAGTGTATATTATCTAATTTGAAGGTATTTGAAATCAGCATCTTCGGCATCTCGTCAAAATGAAATGTTTAAACATGAACTGTGACATTATTCTTTCTTCCCAATGAAATGCATATCCAACATTCAGTGGTATAATTTACGTGCTCTTATTAAGACGTATTTTTGTACCAAAATGATGGGCAACAGATGACACTAATGGTTTATTATCAGATGTTTCTCAGCATCTTTTGGAAAAATGATGCTTTTCATTCTCCATAGAGCGTATAATAATTCTTTGGTACGTTTTATAAATTTTTTATACCAAAAAATCATCACTTGTACTCATGATTATTTTGACGATTTCCGGCTAAAGCAGTAACACAATACATTACTTTTGTGCAACGTTACTTCCGAAAAATCATATCTGTTTAATTGCAGAAACGTGCTCAGTGTTAAAGAATATAGCAAGTCTTATATTAATAATGATCAGTTAGCAGATACATTATCCTCTTAATGGTTTGCATAATTATACAAACTCTTATGCTTTACTTATTCGTATAAAATTTATACTAACCTGTTAGTTGAAAGAATTCCCTTCAACAATGATACAAACAGTAGAATGTCTCTTTTCTGCTCAGAATAAACTCAGTTGACAGAATGTCAGTTAACTGGCTTAAAATTCTCTTATCAAGAGCAGTTTTTATACTGTAAGGTAAATTTAGCCCCCAATACCACTAAAAACATGAAAGCTTGTAAATGAATAATGTCAACTTTAAATCGATGAGATAGATTTTTGCCTATGCTTTCATTGTTTTTTCCCTATTGATCATTTGTTCGCTAGCTATAGGAGTATGTAGACTAAGGAGTTATACAGTCTTCAACGGAAAGTTCCTGTCTAAGAGCAAAAAATCGCTTGATTTAACCTTTCATTTTGTTAAAGACTGTAGTGAAAAGCTACTCAAAACCTGATGTTTATAACAACAATAAAGCAGTTCGCGAATCTATGATGCAATCATATTGTGAATGTGAATGATAGATAATTCTTAACTTCATGAAAAGTAATCAAAATTGCAATACAAAGGCGTAAGTGATTTTATTTTAAACACAGCTACAGCGTAAATTAACTTCATGGGAGTTGAAGCAAGGAGCAACTTCAAAGTGCAACCTATACACACTATAATATCAAGTCAAACCTTTGATTTACAAAAAAAAAAAAAATACAAATTTCTCATCAGACACCACAAAAATAAAACCTCCCCAAGGTTTACTTTCTGTGTACAAACTGAACACAAATTCTGAACAACAGTTTGGGTATTTGTTGAATCACTATAATTATATTAACTATTATATCAACTATCCTTCGTTTATACGGTCTTCTAAAGGTTCACAAAGATGATGTCCCTCTGCGACCTGTATTGGATATGCTGAATTCACCGTATCACTCTACCGCTAAATGGCTTGCGGAAATTCTGGAACCAGTTAGATTAAATCTATGTAAACATAGTCTTTCCGACACTTTTGATTTCGAGAGTTGTGTTGATGAAATTAATGTGACTCGCAAGCATATGATTTCGTTAGATGTTTGTTCATTGTTCACAAATGTACCACTAGTAGACACAATCTGCTATCTATGCAAGTATATTGATTTAAATAGCATGAACATTGGCTTACCAACTGAATATCTTAAAGAACTATTATTGAGATGCACACTGAATGTGCAATTTAGATTTAATGAAGTCATCTACAATCAAAGGGATGGAGTCGCCAAGGCATCTCCTTTAGGACCGCTCTTAGCGGACGTCTTCATGGCGAGCTTAGAGAATGGCCCACTAAAGGAAACCATCGATAGTTTCTTTATGTATAAAAGATATAGTGATGATATCTTCATTGTATGTGATGAAAACTCTTCTACTGCCGAACTGCTTGGAATATTTAATGGTTCTCATCCATCTTTGCTTTTCACGGTCGAAGAAGAGTCGAATTCCTCGTTTCACTTCCCTGATGGCTGGATAGAAGAGAGAATGGTACGCTGTTAAGGTCGATTTACCGAAAGCCAACATTCACTGAGCAGTACACTAACTTGAACAGTTGGTACTTTTAGGGAGAAAGAGAAATCTTATTCATCCCTATGCTCCAGAATTCGTAGAATCTGGTCTGTAGATACAATCGATAGGGAACTAGATAACCTTTGATCAAATCTCCTTAACAATGGATATCGTACAAGGTTTATTGAACGTAACATCAAGAAAGAATCCATCCCTAGACAAATCACAGTGCCAAAGAAAAAACTGTTTATGAGTCTGGCATTCAGAGGTGACACCATTTCGGAATTGATTGAAAATCGTTTATCTAAATGTATTAAACGCACTTTTCCGGCAGCTGACTTGCAACTAGTTTTTACCAGCCGAAATATGATTAGACAATGCGTCAAGGATAGATTACCGCTTTTGTCCACATCTATGTGTATTTACTCTTTTACCTGCTCTGGTGGAGCGGTGTAAGCGTAATAACATTTTAATTACCGTTATTCTTATCACATATATATGTATATTGACTGAGCAATTATTCAGTGCCACTTAATAACCCTTTCCTGTAATATAAATACGACTGTACAGCTTGAAAATGAAGTCGTTGAAAAGAAATTTCTTCGCTGAACGAAAAAACTGTGCTTTTACTTATGAATTACAATAATCCAAATTTAGAATGTCATCCGTATCAAATACAATGCGACACGGAAAAAATCTCTGGGATTCCTCAACATTGATCAGTTCATGAGACTACTTATGTCAAACACCGAAACATATATATATATATATATATATATATATATATATATATAAATGAATAGTGAATATATGTGTAATCTATGTAACAGAACTCACTTTGCCACTGCAAATGATTAGTTTTTTAACACCCTCCGGTTTTTGAGAGGCTGGACCACTATCAGGGATGTAGCGTTTAAACTCTGAGCCTGGGAGCATATCGCTAAATGGTGATTTTGCTTCTGGATGACGTAACAGTGACTTCGGAGTGAAGACTATCAACTGAATTAAGACAACAGAATCTAATATAAGTGATGCAAAAAGTAAGATAAACATGTACAAAAAATATCGGTAAACCGAACATATCGGAAACCCACTGTACTACCAATTTAGAAGTCTCCCTGTCTGACAGCTATTAGTTAAACAAAAAATGACTTCTCAACAAGTCAGTGAGTAGGAGAATACATAAAGCTATACCATAGAGTAACAACTGAGTTAAGAGGAATAAACCAACCCTATTAATATTTTGATAATTTAGTTCCTATTACTTAATACAAACTTACATGTACACCACAAGGTTGTATTCTTTTTGCCTATATAAACTACGTTAAAGGAGTGAACACCTAGAATAATAAACATGTGATTCATTAACCATACGACAATTAACTTATAACCAGTTGCAGGAAATTTACTCCCAATGATTCAAATCCGATTTCCCATAAAAGATATCAGAGAAGCACGATCTCTTATTCTAAACCTTAGCAAAGAATGATCATAAATATAGCTACATAAAATTACTGACGTCCCCTTGTCTTAAAAAGGCTAAATAATTCTTTCCAACAGTCACACATGCACTGATAGCAGTGATATATGGAATATCACTTTTGAAGACTTCTTTATTTAAACATTGAAGTAATTAACAACAGGCTACTTTAAAAAATGGAAATCTCACATTTCTCATGTGGTAAAAACTGTCAATACCTAGTTTAAATACAATGAGTCGTGTAATTTGAGAATGTAACAGATCAAACTTTATAATCACTTACAGGTTTGCGGAAAGGCAGTAGAATTTGACGTCGTAAAATATGGAAGAAATTCGCTGGCGTAGTACAGTTTGCAATGATCCAATTTGTTTCATGCAATTGTTGCATAGTGAAGCTGTCACTATAAACCTTAGATAAAATCCATTTATGAAAATATGAAATACAATGATATAAAAATAATTTTTATTTATTTAAAATCAAATCATATATGATGTGATATGAACTCATGAAATGCTAAATCATCAGTCGAGACTTTTGTGTTCTTCAAGCATGGTACTATTAAGAATAAGAGTTGATATTTTGAGTGGACTGTTTTAGTAAAAATTGTTAATAAGCACATACACACACGCACACGTAAATACACGTTTATTTGCAAAGATATCGGGTGATATGAAAAATGTAATCAGTTAGCAACACATATTTGGGTCGATCTTTGGTTAGTTTTTAACACTGTAAAAGTACAGGATAATTAAAAAACAGAAGACAATTTGAAAATAGCTAAATTAAACGTATGAGTTCTTTGAAAAATTTCTTACTGTAGCAAGCTTTGCATTGTGGTGTATGAAAATCAGTCAAATAAGCTGAATTTAAGAATGTAAGGATGACATAGCATGGTGATAGCCAAGTTGTGAAATGTAGGGTGCTAAAAGGATGAATCTCGGCAGAGAACTCAGTGATAATATTTGGTTGCAAATCAATTAAATGATTAAAGCCGAAAATTTACAGATGTGAAAAATTGGGGATAAAGAGTCCCACACATGTATCGTCTCAATATGCTAGCAATTCTGAAAACCCTCACATATTATCCTATTTCGAGTATCCTGTGATAAAACAATTGTTCTGAGTTAATATCAAAAAACCGATACACCTACATGAATACCAAGTTTTAAATCCGACATAATATTTTGATACGAATAATTTGAGGAAAGCACCAGCTTTTGTCAACATTTATGAATTAGTCAATCACAATAAAAAGATGAAAACTGGTGCAGACTTAGGAGGAATTATACGCTTTGTTAGTGAAACAAAGTGGAATTCATGAGAGCAGAATAATACGAAAAAATATATAAACTTTGATTCTGGAAAATGAATACCGACACAATTGAGTAACATAAAGTGACACACCACAGACTGTCCTATAACCTTATTGATTAGATTTATAGCAAGTAAGTTCAACTCAGCAGTAGAATATAATGTGTGCCAGTGTGTGAATGGGGGCAAGTATTAGAACAAAATAAAATATGACTGAAGCAAAACAGATGGTAAATGTCCCAAAAACACCCAGTTAAATAGCACAAAGTTGTTTAGGATGTTAAATCATAAGTGCATTCACGTATAATAATAATACGTCTAACACATTTATGTCAGCTTTTAGTAAATAACAAACAAAAGATGAGAAAATATGAATGCTCCGATCACTTTTCATGAAATAACAATTAAAGTTTACTTATTTAGTATTCTTTGATGTCAAGCTTTCACGAAATCGATAATAAAATATTATTAGTTTTTTGTGGAGAAGAGAGAGAGAGAGACAGGGACAAAGAGCAAGAGATGTAAAAGTGAATATATAAGTACAGAAACGGTGTCTTATCAGTTAGAAAAAAGGCTTCACTACAGTAGGATTTAAAAAGTGTGCAGTCTAATAGACAGTGCACTGAAACTAACTTACTTTTGACGCCGACTAAACAAGACCATTTTTATGCAGCAGTGAAAAAGAAGAATAACAATTATAATAATACATAACGAACAACTAAGCAGTAGAAACAACGAAAAAAAGCAACTTTCAGTTAATTACAACATCAGCCTTAGGCGATTCATTTTTGCACTGAAAACAACGAGACGATGGTTTTGTAGTCGACACAGATCGTTTAAACAGCTAATATAACATTGATAAGAAAGCAATGATACTGTTTAAGGATTTGGTTACAGTGTGATTTAAATACACTGAACAAAGAAATATACATATACACACACACTTGGTTGAAATCAACAGATGTCAGTACTAACAGTGTATGATAACCTGGCAAGAGGTGAAGTTGACGTAATGTATAAATGCCAGCATACTATTTACCTAGTACTTTAATAACCAATACCAGTGACATAAAAGAGGAACAATAGAAGTAAAATCAATCGAAACTAAGGATTGATATTATCAATACAACGTACAATACTGACAAATAATTACTTAAACTAGGCAATACTATTCGTACAAGTTATTTTTCTTACAATCCTTAGTAATACTGACATCATCATTATCTTCGCTAAATTGTAGGTACAGTTTAGGATACAATTGAGAGAAAATACATTTAAACAAACGATAAAATATACTTACAGGTACATGATTTTCATCATCATTAGACATCAGGAGGAATCGTTCAATACGTGCACTAGAATGTTCAGGACCCATACCTTCATAGCCATGTGGAAGCAAGAGAACGATCCCTGACTGACGTACCCACTTTTGTTGTCCAGACGAAATAAATTGGTCGATAATACATTGAGCAGTGTTATTGAAATCGCCAAATTGGGCTTCCCACAAAACAAGAGAGTTGGGGTTAGTAAGCGAGTAACCCAATTCGAAACCCATAACCGCATATTCAGATAAACTGGAATTGCACACAGTAAATGGTGCTTGGGAAGGATACAGATGATTTAGTGGAACATATGTTTTTTTATCCACCTCCTATAAAAGATGATAGTATAGGAAAAAGTAACAGATAGTTAACGTTGATACTTAATATGCAGGTTTATTATTATTCTTTAAAAATTGATGGAAATATATCATAAGATTGATCAGTTTTTTCAAATCAAGATTATTCTACTTTATTTCGTTGATCCAGACGAGTCACTTATCTGCAGGTAGTCCAACAAATTTGGCTATAAATTGCCTAGCGACTTAAAGCCTTGTGTTTGAACTCATTTACCCAAATCACGATACCTTTAACATTCGATGGAAACGCTACGTGGACAACGTAAAATTGACAAGTAGTCTTGGGTACAAAACTATGGTGAAAAAATTACAAACTTTCAAAGAGAGAATTAGTTGAATCATGTGTTATGCAAGTCTACCATGTATCTACGTCGGCGTAATGTGTTCGTAAAATTAGAAGGGGAGGGTAGTACTAATCTATTAAATCACTGAGCGCTGAATAAGGCAGTGTAAGGAAATCCATATATAAATACAGGTGTGTTCAGCAAACGATCTGTATTCCGAAGAACACTCATTTTCTCGACGATCTTGCCTTGTAACCGAAGGATACTGGGTTCGAACTCCCATTGGGTGCGTACTGATGAAAACACCCAAACTGGGACGGGGCAACTGCTCAGTGCTCTCTCGTTTTCCACCGTTTCTCTTGATCAAAAGCCGTAACCAATAGAATCCCTGCAAATCAACACTTCCAAGTAGTCTTCAACACATACCACGAGAGAACTTGTGCAACAAAACTACGGAAGAAAAAGCAAACAAAAAAATCACTTGCTTTTACAACAATAAAAAATGTTTCACCTGATCGTGTAAGACACAATGCCGATGTGAAAATGTTCCACGTTCAACATCTTGACCGGATAGTCTGACATGAAAACCTTCCTTTAACAGTGATCCATAAGCAAAAAGTTCACCCAAAGCCCAATTGGCCATCTTTTGTTCAAGTAAATCTTTGCGTTCCTTGAGTGTCCGTTTTAAACCAGAATGAATTACCATGCCTTCAGGAGATTCGCTAATTGCACGACCTAAAAATAATAATCATATTACGGAAAAAATAGCCTAAAGAAGTGTAGGCAAAAAATTAAATTTCTCTCCGAAATGTTGACAGATATAATTTAATTTCTTTGTATTATCTCTTTAAAATGAGTAACACCTTAATGGCACAGGAAATCAGTCAAACTTGGCCACGTACATGTACACACACGGTGTACTATTTCATGGTGTTTAGAAGCATACTGATGATACACGGAGTTGAAAGTGAAATAAAAAGTGTAAGTTGATATTGTTCTATTCACGTTTTACAATTACCCATACACGAAAAAATCAGTGATCAGCTTAATATTTATGACATTGATAAGGTTATTCAAAACATCAAAAGTTCGGTTTTTCTTTTTTTAATTTAGTATGAGAACTCCTGTATGATTAGTAAAAATCCTAATTTACATGGTTCCAAGAAAAAGTTGCAACCACTAGCAAAATAGTATGGGCGACAGAAAACAACTATTTCTGCATCAATAAAATACAGGTCTTTCTCGCAAAACGTGTAACAGAAAGGATATTGTATAACACATTACATATATTTTACACATTGACGACGTCTTTAGTTTCTTTTAAGGTGACAGATAGAGGATTTTGTATCAGCATGTTACATGAGACCATAGACTGATTCGGCAGTCTGCTTATCAGAATTCACCTAATATAAATAAAGACTATCCGTCATACAGATGGATATTTGATTAGATCTCACAATTTCGTAAATGACTACTACAATGCTAGTTTCTATCTTTCCTTTTAAATATTCTTACAATGAATACACAAATCTACCCCGATCTGTCAGAGTGCACCTTCCATTATCATCGTGTGAGAATTCTACTTTATTGATTGCGAACACGGAAAAAGACTTAATAGTTTTAAAAAATAGTCTAAATATTTAGAGACAGTAATAAAAAAACTGCAGAACAATAAATAAGCATTCTATGAAAGATAACTACCACCATATGCTAGTGTACAAGGCTTCATTATATTGACAACACTGTCTCATAAAGTTTCAAGATATCTATCTCAAGTTAAACAGTAGATAAGCTTTTACTCTGGCAAGTCTTTCCTGTTTGTTCTCACAACGATTTGCTTCTTCAGTGATCGATAGAAGGGATTAACTAAAACCGATGAAAACTATTAATTTGTAGAATCTCATAAAAATAATTCTATAGAAGCATTCGGTTTGAGTCTGATCATCTTGTATACCAGTTAAAATATATTTTCCAAGCATCAAGTGAATTGAAAATAGGCATAGGTAGAATTTCGAGCGCACAATTGTTTTCGATAACTTCTTCTTCAGGCTCTACAGTTATAAATCCATGGATAATAGAGTACATATAGCTAATAAAGGCAAATGAAAGTAGTATTAGAAACTGTATTGGGGTGCATGTGTGAGTTGAGATGATAGTCTATTAGTTAGAATAGTCAATTTAATGTGTATAGGGTGTATAGTCAAAAAAAATGTGATGAAGTGTGAATGAACAGTTGGGTGATAAAGTGTTGTTTTATTGTCAACAGAATACAAGTGTCCTTGGGGTGAGAGAACAGCGATAACCACAAAATACATACAAATACACATTAACAAAGGGGACACTGAATGTGAGAGCTGTCCGATAATGTCTAATGATAAAATAAAGAGGATAAATTGTAAATTGTAATAAGATGTTACAGAATTGGTAGTCTTGGTATAAAATCATAAAGGTTGACAAGGTCACTTGTATTCTGTTAGCTATAAAACAGCACCATATCACCCAAATGTACATTCACAATTCATCACATTTTTCTGACTATATACCCTATACAAATTTGATTGACTATGCTACCTAATGGACTATCATCTCAACTCACACATGCACCCCAATACAGTTTCTGATACTACTTTCATTTGCCTATATTGGCTACTCTATTATTCATGGATTTATAACTGTAGAGCCTGAAGAAGAAGTTATCGAAAACAAAATCTTGTTTTGATTTCAATATGAAGATTTTTCATTTCCTATAGGTAGAATTCTCATACAATATGCTATAAATAAGTATTATTTGTATGACTGACTTACAAACCCAATATGGTTGTAATCCTTAGGGCTGAGGAATATTCAAGATGCGAAATCAAATTCAGTATGGGCAATTTATTTGTTATTTTCACTAACTATTACTTATGATTGGCATGAAACATACAATACCGCTCACATTTCTATGCTTCAGTATTTTATTCCGCTTTGAAAACTCTTTTGGTGTACAATCCCTGATCGGTTTTCATTTCAGAGGTTGTTTCGTGACAAATAACGGATGTTGGATTTTCGACTTGCATGTATGTGAAGCAGACAAAGACTGATAGCCTTAAATTTACAAAAATCTAGTATACCTAGTAAAAGATGTATAACACACTTCCAAAAAACAAGATCACAAATTAGTCATTGAACAAACTTTCTTTAGGCTGCTTCAGTGTTTAGTTGTTCAGAAACTTAGAAACGAGGTGAAATTATTCTACTATTTTCAAGTTTGTTTCTTTCGGTTAGATTACTCAGAACAGTAAACTCTACAAACACGAAGAAATATAATCAATTTCCAACAGTGATATACAAGCAGTGTGAACATTTAGAGAAATCCAGTCCATATGTTGAAAGACTAAATGGAAGTCTACTGCATACAGGCACTAGAAGCAAACTGAATTACAATATTTTAATTGACTAAAGATATGTAATAAAAATTTTCGGTAATCAAATAGTTTTGTTTAAATATCTTACCGATATGTTCTAAGACATCGCTTTCTACTCCCGTATCCGGTAATGACATTGGATCTTTATTTTCAAAGAAGTTGTGCCATGGAGAATCAATCCAAGCTCGATTATACGTAACCGTTTGTTTTTTGGCTAATTCGTATGCATCTTCACATATCTGATCGTACTTAGCTACTTCGTCCTGAAATCACATTGGAACACAAAAGTGTAGACCTTAAAATATATAAATGATAAATAAAAGAATCAAAAACTGTAGAATGTTTATCGAATTTCGATGACAGAATTCTAAGCTTGGTGTTTTTGAAGCTGATGGTATAAGAGACAGTATATTTTTTTTGATTTCCAAAGCATTCTTAGGAAGTTAAATATACCGACTTACATTACTAACAGAGAACAATTATGTATCAGTATTCGCAAAGAGATAAAACTGCTTGCCAGTCACAGCTATTCTGAGTTACAGGGATTTTAATTAGAGATTTAAGATGATCTAGTAACACAGTAAACTTGCACAAAATGTATGATACAGTTTTGGATCTGCATACAGGTTTATGAACGAAAGCTTATATATGTATAGTGTTAAATTGATGACTTGAGATTTGCTTGACAGTCAAGAAAAATGGGGCCCTACTACACAAAACACTAAAGTGCATTACCAGCATCTATAATATGGATTTATGAAGTGTTCGGGAATCAGAATGTATGACTTTATTTAAGATGGCCCACAGAAGTGACATTCAACTACATATATTATCTCGATATACGTGGATGACACTGTTTAGGGTTCTGATTTTAAGCTATGCGCGCCGGGCTATTCGAGTCCCTAATTCCGTGAAAATTGGCCATTTAAACACATACTCAGTAAAACAAATGTACCAAGATATGCACCAAACAAAATTATTATTGTTCCCTTGGGTTCCCAGTGGGATATAGGGCTTTAACTGCACCTCTCCACTTGCTTCTGTCTTCTGTTGTACTTTTCACCTGCATCCATGTTAGTCCATACTGTTTCAACTCCTCTTCACACGATCTCCTCCATGTCACCCTTGCACTGACGTCCCACTCGCCGCTTCCCTTTCGGCCTGGTTCTACTCGAGCAGTAGCCTGACGCGCGCGCGATGTCACCAACCGGCCTCCAGCCTCAGCGAGTGTCCAATCCATCTCCACTTACTCCTGCATATTTGTTGGTTGGCGATTGGTTCTTGCTCTGTTTCTTCCCATAGTTTCTTGTTGGTGATTCTTTCCGGCCCGGCCATCTGATCTTCAGTATAGAGCGAAGACAGTTGTTGATGAAGGTCTGCAACTGGCTGTTGGAAATATTCTTTGTGACCCGCCAAGTTTCTGATCCATATAGAAGAACTGACTGACTTCACGTTTGTATTGAAGGTCCGAATTTAGTTGTCGATGCTGAGTGACGAAGACTTTCAGATTGGTTTCAAACAAAATAACCCAGTGTAATTGTATAATGACTCAATCTGACTCGGCACTCAAATTATTCCAGGAAATTCGTGACATCTACGGTCTGGAAACTTATAATCTCATTAAAAATAAACCAATATAAATCTAAGAAGACAAGTATGATAGTTGAGAAACAGCGAAATGTACATGTAAGAATAACTATAGAGTTAATTTAGATTAGTCTTTTACTTCATTAGAAGGAAGAAGTCAACTGCGGTATGTTCAACTTGGATTTGCATTATGAGCCGTATTTGATAACATCTCGCGATAATGAATGGCATACACTCTCAAACTTCACAATATTTCCTAATGAATCCTAATAGTTGACTGGCACTGCCGACTACCGACGCCCAGTGCTGTTTACGGTCATCTCAGAGGCCTGTAGTCAGCTTGCTTTTGAGCAGCCTTCACATTTCATAATGTTCGGAATTCGACGGAATCAGCCTCCGTGTGTCTATCAATTTGGATGAAATAAAGGAGACCCACTAACATTTACCAACCTTTGATCTTAGATTATCAGCTGTTTTTACAACTGTTCATACGGTTAACTGAATATGATACAGGGCTTCCTCAGGATGGGTATTACTGTCAATTTCAGATGTGTGTTTAGTTATTTCTTCACATATGCTTTTCTGGCTGGTGCAGCTTGCATACTTCAATATTGAAATGACCCGCTAAAATGAATATAGATAATTGTTTTGCCTACCGTACCAAACTACACAACGCTTGACAGAAATCATCCTTTATTTTGTCTTAACTATAGTCAGCTGGCGCGTGAGATTATGCAAAGATGTCGAAGGGCACAGCAATCTTTCTTTCTCACAGATCTGTTCAACCGCATAGCACCGATACAACAGTCCACTAAAATCCAATCCATTAGTGAATTTTCTGCCTAAGCTCTCATTGCCACTCTTACGAAGGCAAGTTCACGCAAACTAAGTCAAAGAATCCTCTGATACAGGCTAGCTGACTTTCGCAGATTCACCCAATTAACCAGATGCGATTTATTGAATGACCACACTTGGGTTTTGTAGGCGTGTTTCCGAAACAAAGCATACATTCATAGCTCGAGGTTTCGCAGTTCTGGCTAGTGAAAACTTGTTGTCACATTGAGTAAGGGGAATTGCCTTTGGACGGTCCAATTATAAGTTGGGGGCTTGGTTGCAAGACACTAGTAGGGTTGCTTTTCTATCTCTGATCCTTACTAATGGCAGCAGAAATAGGAGAAAGTTGAGAACCTACCTGCAGGATAGTATTAACAGTGATAGAGAAGCAAGAAAGTGAGATTGGATAATTAGAAGCTTCTTGTGACTAGGGAAGTGCATGGACGGTCATAAATTCCCAGCTATACACACCAGAGAATTCAATTTCCTCACGAAATATTTGAAACAGAAGGAGCATTAGTGTTACCTGACAGCAGATACTCAGGGGACAACTGTTTAAGGCGGGTCACACATGGCCCGTCTGAAATGGTTTCTGGAGTTGTGTCCGTATGAAGATATTACCGCCAGCTACGGAAAACCTGCGAAGTAATTTGGGATGTACAATTTTCGCGACCAACGTTCTGTAATCGCCCTACCCATAGAGGGGAGGCAGCATGACCAATCTACTGCTTATCCGAGGAAAGCACGTTAATGCTATTATATCTCTATTCGCAGTCAAAACGACTTTGCCCTTAAATGCTTAGATCGGCTTACCATAATGATGACTGTTTTTAGTCCAACCGCTATTCAAACGATGTTTTGGCAAGGTAGGACCTGCAAGAACATCAGTTCTAGTTAGTACAGCTTGTTAGGTCATTGCCATAAGCACGGTAACAGCTGTTGGTTCGGAGTTACGTAAATAATATGTATGCTGAAATCAATTTACTATTTCACCATGCCAGCCACTCTAGAGCATACACACATTAACACTTATCTTAGAATATCTCAAGTAAACCACTGATCTTCAGATTACATCTTATTTGATAAATTATAGCAAGCTACTCAAAGGATAATCATATTTGACTTTGTAATAACAATGAGTATCCCTGCATAATGAACAAAAAGTCTGCAAGGTAAACAACAAACTCTTGAAACATTTGAACATTTTTCTTAGTCATTACCTTGTACTCTTGTTCAGTGACAATTCCTTCACTGATGAGTTTCTTACTATACTGTTCCAATACAGTGGGTTGTTCACGAATACGCTTGTACATGAGTGGTTGAGTAAACATCGGTTCATCCATTTCATTATGACCAGAACGACGATAACAAACTAGATCAATTACAACATCTTTACCAAACTCAGAACGCCACTCTGCTGCAACCCGTGCAACATGCATAACTGATTCTGGATCATCAGCATTAGCATGAAGAATGAGTGAATTTGTAACGCGTGCCACATCAGTACAATACGGTGAAGAACGAGCCATACGAGGATCAGTAGTAAAGCCGATCTGTGATAAAAAGGCAGATATAATTTTAAAACAGTTAAGCTAGAAGTATCAATAATGATTGAAAAATTAAACGTGATGTTTGTTGAATCTCCTCATGAATGCATTAACGACCAATAAAATTCAACTTTTTCGAATAATCACAAGATTAAACGTCTTATTGGACAATCATGTAGACAGATAAAGGTAAGACAATGTTAATCATTCTTAAATGAATCTGTGAGTTTTAAGAAATATATTCATTCCTTACAACCGTTAATCGGTAGATTAAATTTGCCATCTAGTAGACTTCGTTTAACTACAGCCAACGCTCGATAATGAAGATCAAATGGCCGGAGAGAATAAGCAACAAGGGGATCTGGTGGACAGCAAATCATCCAAAAATCTATTACACAACAAAATATGCAGAAGGAAATA
Organism: Trichobilharzia regenti; assembly: GCA_944472135.2. NCBI lineage: Eukaryota > Metazoa > Platyhelminthes > Trematoda > Strigeidida > Schistosomatidae > Trichobilharzia > Trichobilharzia regenti. The sequence continues at coordinate 85,217,033 of OX235270.1, read as the reverse complement.
TGCATTAGACTTATGGTGAGGAGACCTCCATACCACGCAGTCAAGTCGAACCCGAATGAAGAGCGACGCATTAGGTGTCTGAAGGTGACATGAAGAAGAATGATATGAGGAAAAATGAGCGCTTATGGGCAGTTGTGGAACCAGTTGGGAGTTATAGCAGAGAAACGAGTAGAATGGAGATGTTCCACTGAAGCCAAATGTTACATTAAACTCGAAATGCAAGAAATGAATAATAACTGGAGCTCTTAATGTTCAATTTAATTAGCAGCTGATTTGTTTTTAAATCAACGGACCTTCGCTCACGTACTCTAACAACACGGATACACAAAAAAGTGACTATTAAACCTGAAGTCAAAATGTTAAAAATGAACTTAAAGCCTGTTACTGGTAGAACATGCATGTCTCCTCATAATGATTTAATTGGATATAGTGTCCTTTGGGTATTCTCCAAAAACCAACAATTGAAAAAATTATAATGATGAATATATTTTATATGACGGCCTGAACGTGTATACAAGCCTAGTCTGTCTGTTTTCAACATAGAACTTTGCACAAATGTGCGACAGTTCAAGTCGCCACACTCCAAGTAGCACCCGAAGCAAGAGAAGAAATGACAAGAAAAGCATAATAGAGATAGTAAACAGAGGTGTGAGACAAAGGAGTAATAACGAAGGACAAAACAGTTTCATTGGAGATCATAAGTCACAAGAAGTGGATGCATCTGAGCCACTAAGAACGATTTTGAGCCATATCACCAATTGTTTCCAACCATAGATTTTTACCGTCCCGAGGACCCCAGCCTGGAAGTCTACACCTCCCTACATGGCTTAGACCAACTGTTGTGGATTTCATTGACTGGTGCCATGTTTTTGTTTGACCGCCGCTAGCTTTTTTCCAGCCTGACCCTACATCCGCTAACATTGTTCGTCGAGGGAGGCGATGACTTGGCATACGTAACACATGCCCTAACCATCTCAGACTTTGTAATTTCACGACTTCGTCGATTGATTTCCTCTGTTTACAGAGCACTCGACGCCTAACCTCCATGTTGCTCACCTTATTATGCCACTTTACACGGGAAATAGAGCCCAGGCACCTATGATCAAAGACAGCTAATCTTTTCATGTCTTCCACTCTCAGTAGCCAGGTCTCACAATCATAAAGGAGGACGGAGCGGACTGATGAGCAGTACACCCGCCCTTTGGTCGATAGTCAAACATCTCGTCTACGCCAGAGTCGGCGTAAACTGGCAAATGCGAAACGAGCCCCCTGTATCCGTGATGAGATTTCGTCAGAGATCAACCCGTTGGGGCTGATGGTACTTCCCAAATAAGTGAAGTGGTCAACGTGCTCTACCACTTCACTCCCTATTTCTAAGTTAAGAGTCAGTGTGGTCCTGTCCTAAAACATCATCTTGCATTTGGCGGGAGCGAATTGCGTGCCAAACATTTGCGGATTGCAACTTAAGGTGTTCAGAAGACTGTGCATTTTGTTAGCGTCTTTACTTAGCAGGGAGGACTATGTCGTCCGCATATTCTAAGTCAACGGGATTATTCCCTGTTAGCAATTCAATCCCTGAGTCGCTGAAGTCACTTAGGGTTAAGTCCATTAACACATCTATGATGAAGTTGGATAGAATAGGGGATAATGGGCATCCTTGACGGACACCACTAGTCGTCATCACTTCAGATGACAACTCGCCGTAAGCCCTCACCTTGCTGCATCAGTACGAGTAGAGTGCCTTAATCAGTGAAATGTATTTTCTCGGGATTCCCTTTACAGTCAAGCATCGCCAGAGAACCTCTCGGTCGACAGAATCGAATTCCGCCTTTAGGTCAAGAAATATAATGATTGTTGGACGCCGGTAGGAATGCCTATGTTCTAGAATCTGTCGGAGGGTGAAGATATGATCAATACACCCTCTTCCTGGTCTAAAGCCTGCCTGGTTCTCTCGTGTTTGTGCCTCCCGAGCACCACTCAGTCTACGCATCATTATTGAGCCTAGGGCTTTAGATACTATATTAGTCAAGCTAATCCCTCTGTGATTATCACAGGAAGACTTGTCTCCCTTCTTGTATATCGGGATGATCAGTGACTTACACCAGCCCGATGGGACTTCTTCTGATTCCCAGACGCTGCCTAGAACCTCAGTTAATGCAGACAGTAAACTGTCTCCACCGTACTTAAATACCTCTGGAGTGATTCCATCAGGTCCCGCTGCTTTGCCTAGTTTCAGATTGGTGACAGCTTTAGTAACCTCATACCTAGTAAATTCATCCAAATTCACAACGCAATATTGATCAAAACATTATGCTGAATACCCGAAATTGGCCTACGAGAGCGGACTTTTCTTCCGCTGGATATATATTTGGTGCCGATAATCAGTTTAGTAAGTGGTAGCACATTTAATAAAATCAAAAGATGCAAAAGGGAATATTTATAACCTACTTCCTAACTAGCAGTTATAGTGACAAGTATTTTTAGTACTTTTGCGTATATTAAGCGGGGATAAAAATTCTTATGTAACTTTCAGAGTGGATAAGGCTTGATGATTCAGTGATATTCTGCTTATCTATATGCGCATTACAGTATAAACCATAGGTGCCATTTTAAGGTTAATGACGCTGCTTGTTTGTTATAATCTGGCTAGGTGACATGGGATTTGAACTCGCGATCAGCTGGTTAAAAAATCAAATCCCTAAGCCAGTGGATTATACCCAATATTTGGAGGTGTTTTAGCCTGAGTTAAGTGAGATGAGATCCTAACACACATATGAAGGAATGTGATTGTTCTTTTAAGTATGAATAACCGGCAGCGTCTACGACCTGTCGCATTTGTATTTGAAATAAAGAAACACAATTAGTGTACTAAAGAGTGATAATTCATTACTTCAAAATAATTTTTAGTATATCACTTGAAGATATTTTAAGTTTTGTACCCCACAAAAACAATTATACGTTTCAATATAGCCGAAAATTCCGATTAGTATATTACCTCGCTTAATCCCTTTGTCCTCTAATTATACATTTTTATAGAGTCGACCACTTTCGTTGATAAAATGGATTGTACGAATACCTGCCTACATAGTAGGTAGTTGCAATGTACACACCCAAAAGAAGCAATTTGACAAAATGTGAATAACAATTAAACTGAATAAATTTAAGGTGGTTTTCGGGATAAATCTACTAATTATTTAAAACTATTTTTACTGTGAAAAATAAGGTGATGTAAATCCTTACGCAGGCAGAGACGAGAAAGAATGAGCGTAAAATGTCGTTTCGCATATGAACTTCTATTCAGTATAGTACTTTTATACACTACTTACCTTGACCTACATACAGGTATTTAAAACGAATAAATAGTAGAAATCTGTATTCCGTGTTAGCAAAGTGAAAGAAGTTGTGGAAGGAACGTGAAGTATACTGACTTTTTCATGATTGCGTTTACTACAGATGTGGCTAGTTGGTAAGCGAATTTCATCTATTTTTGTAATAGATGAAGATATCTTCGCGACAGTGAAAAGATGAGTATAAGTTCATGCGTCTGTTAGTTTATTCAGAACTTGGCCTATAGCCTTAGATGTGACTGATTGGCTAGAGAACTCGACTTTTGGTTAGTTAGTTTGAATTCTATATCGCCTACTTCAGCCATGAAAACTGTGTCGTATCACACAATAAGTGTGGCTCATAGCCTATGACGTGAAAAACCTGTTCCGAGTAACTGACTTTAAACAACATTCAACAGTCAAAACACAAGACATCCAAAATAAAAACCGGCTTTAATTCGTATATGACATTGTGAAGGACTCTGATTCATGAAGAATCTAAAACTATCGGTTGTCTGTATTTCGTCAGTGAGATTTGCATCATATCGCTTAATAGATTCTACATACTGTGGAACTTTATAAAGGACAGAATGACTTAAAATTGTTTTGAAAGATGAGAATAGTTACCGATAAAGTCAGCAGTCATTCTTGTTTTGTGGAGTGTCAGTTACACTTCGGGCATTTCTTTGGGATATTCTAACTTCGTGCCCATAGTCACGGGTGTGATAATGTACAGAAACAGATTGTAAAATTGATGACAAAGTGAAGTTCCGAAATTAAGGTTGGTGAGATTACATGAGCAAATTTAAGTGGGAAGTAGCTAAACCCTCGGAAACCTATGTACCTGAGTTGTGTTTAATGGCGTCGGTATACGGCGTAACCTGTGACGGTGTCGAAGCTTTTACTCGACTGGATCCCCATTATCAGTTGTGTATGTGCTTTGGGAATGGAAAGTTAGGCCAGAGTAAGAAGCGATGGGTCAGAAAGGCAATGCCCACTATTGATCTCTGCCTATGCACCAACAGGTTGCGACCCAGATGTAATTAAGGATAAGTTTTACTATCAACTGAGTGAGCTTCTGATGCACGCGTGTCAAGAAGTATTGTAGTGCTGGCTGGGTACTTGGATGCACAGGTTGGGTGACTAGACTCACCGAAGAGTTACTCTTTTCGGCAATATCATTTTCAAGCTGTACAATTGTATATACAGTTACTTTTCTTAGAAGCAAAATGAATATTTCAAAGATTTGTCATTAGAACTGTAAATTTTGGATGACAAATGACGTAATGTAGAAAGCGTTGGTCGGGTACAGACTAGAAAAAAATTATTAGATATTCAAGTGTTGGTTTGTAAGGATCTGATTGGTTACAGGATTTCATCATGAGCTGACATTAGTTAGAGAACCATTGGGAAACCTGGGAGTACTGGGCAGCTGTTTCGTCCTAGTTACTTCCGCAAAATATCGAACTGAGTCAAACATAAAGACAGCTAGCAACCCTCTAAAAAGCATTGATGAAAGTTGGCTACAAGATGTCATGAAAATGGCGAGTAAATCCGCGTATGGGTTAAATCAGTGCTTTGCTAAAAACCATTGGATTTCGGCGAGTTTCTTGTAACTCCTAGAGACTCCCATTAGATACGCTTTGTTAACCAGTAAAAACAAGCGAGAAATTGAAATCTGAAGTTTCCTGAATGGGCAAGATATCTGGAATCAGTACTTAATTTATGATTCGTTTTTATCATTATTGAAATTATTGTAGTTCTTGATGATGGTAACTTGGTCGCAAATGGTTGCACGTAACAACAGTTTTCAATTATCGTTTAGTCACTCATAATACACTAATCAGAAACGAAGTTACAACGTAATGGCATAACAGTGGTGATGAAAGTATAGTCTATAGTGCAGTCTAAAAATAGTGAAAAATAAGATATAATCATGATTTCATAGTATAAGGTTGTTTATAAATTCGAACTACTAAGCATTGGTTTTATCAAGTTGTCATTTCACAGTCGACTTACCTGATTATTCACAACTATGTGGATCGAACCCTTGGTAGTATAAGAAGGCAGATCACTTAGATGGAAGGTTTCATAAACAACACCTTGACCACTGAATGCGGCATCACCATGTATTAAGATGGACATAACTTTCTTCCCATCCGTATCACCTCTGGAGTATAGGAAAACAGTACATTCGAAGTTATAGAAAATCTGTCTCATAAACCATAAAAACTTTTAATACAGAAATATAGTGAGCGAAACAACCGTTATTTAAGAAGTAGGTTTAACGTATCATACTGCTACTTTTCGTGTAAGTGTAAATTTACTTGATTCCTGTAAGAAAATTGAAATATTGATTGTAAAATGTTAAAAATTTACTAATGTGACTCCCTACTGCAAGTTTAACCGATGTTTGAGGTACGCTAACAGAGTTTTAAGTTGATGATAGTAGACGACCATCAAATATCACACACGCAAAATACGGCAATTTCGTTAGGCAAAGAGGTGTTTATAAAAACAATCAACTAAAATGAGTGAAAATGAAGGCTGATAGGGGTATGTTCTTAAAGTATGTTATGATGATACTGATTCAAGTTGTTAGAAAATCTTACCGATAAAATTGTTCAGCTTTAGTTTTACCCTGAGCAACAGGACAAACTGCTTCCAAGTGACTTGGATTTGCACATACTGCAAGGTTAATCATTTTACCGGTCATATGATTCAAACGTTGATGGCTCATGCCAAGATGATACTTTACATCACCACTGCCTTCATCACACGCTTCTAATTTAGAATCAAATTGACAAAATATGTCGTCCAAGGGCTTGCGACAAACATTAGCCAGAACGTTCAATCTTCCACTAAAAATACAAAGTTTGTAATACACTAAAAATCAGTCAAAAAAGGTATTATCGGTTAATACTACTGAAAAAAAACGCTCATAGAAATGAATAAGATGCGGTGCATAGTGAAGCAATATAATGAGCGACGGAACCAGTTTTACAGATGATGATGATGATGATTACACAATCTAATCCTTTAACAGTCGATTGCAGATTCCAGCAACAAGAATCTCATCTTAAAAGGTGTACTTGAAACAACAGGCTAACTGTACGCATTTCAAATTTAGTAAACAAAGAAGCTTTGATAAAAATGATTAGCTGAATATTTTGCATGTAAGACAATTAAGTTTCAAGATATGTATACATGAACCTATTGATAGAACTAATTTAGGAAAATAACACATTTTACAGCAAGTTATTAGTCTGACTTTTCTATCACATTCTTCATGCAAATGTCTTATAACAGTGGATTTGTTGATTAGTGTTACTTTTAAGTTTCATGACCTAAATCCTGTGAAATGCTACTACTTAAGGAGACTTAGAGAAGTCAGAACTAAGATTTTGACATTGTCCCATATAAGATCGAGGAGTGAAATGGTTGAGCGTATTATTCACTTTACAGATTGCTGACAGAATCTCGACTCATATACAAAAGGTTGCTCTGACACTAGCCAACTTGCGTCATTCCTAGTCTAGACATGATATCTGGCAGTTGGTCAAAGGACATGTGTGCTGTGCAACTGCTTGCTGTGTTCTACTTTACTCGTCAAGCTGTGTCGACTGAGATGACAGTGACACGTGCTACGCATACCCAGCCATTGCATTCTTAGTTAGGCAATTTTGGCCGGCATACGACTAGCTTGGAAAAGAGTTAAGAGCGGTCAAATCAGAAGAAAGCATCGGTCAAATTAAGTCTTTGTCTGTCTGTTTTCGACATAGAACTTTGCACATATGTGCGGCAGTTCAAGTCGCCACATTCCCTCCTCGTAGCACACAAAGCAAGAGAAGAAATGCATACTAGAGACAGTAAACAGAAGTGTGAGACAAAGGAATAGTAGTAACGAAGAACAAAATAGTTTCATTGGAAATCATAAGTCACAAGAAGTGGATGCATCTGCGCCATTGAGAACGATTTCGAGCCATGTCACCAATTGTTTCCAACCATTGGTTTTTACCGTCCCGAGAACCCCAACCGGGAAGTCTACACCTACCTTAGTCTTTGACCGTTGGTTTGTGCTACATAGAGGTGTAGACTGTCTCGTCGGCGACCCGACAAAATAAGAAGCAATGGCTGAAGACTGTTGGTCACATGACTAAAAATCATTCGCAACGGCGGAGAGGTATTCACTCTTTATGACCATCATATGCACTATATTTTAATTATTCTCCAAGCAATTAATTTTTCTTCATTGCTCTTCCATTTAATAGGGTTTCCTTGGATTCCTTCTATTATTCTACCTTCAGGTGTGCTTTTAAGGAATGTGGCAACTTGAGCTGCTGCATTTTTGTGTAAAAATGCATAATGTAAATGCAGTTGTTCCATTCCACATGAACTTGACAAAGCGTACCTGCAGAAAGATTTATTATTCATTCCATAGTGACCTACTAAGCAATTTAAGGAACATAAATTGTTGAAAAATCTCGCAAAACAAAAAGTGCAAACCAACAAACCGATGAGGTATCCCAATAACGAAACTTTCAACACCAAGGGCAGATGAAGAGTCGATAACAGCTTTCATCGCTGGAATTAATACTTCACATCCTTCAAGTCCAAAACGTTTTTCCGAACTCCATTTTTTCGCTAAAAACGACTCGAACCTTGTTGAGCGAATAAGACGGGCTAGTAACAAGCGTTTCTCTTCTGGAGTAAAGCTCAGCGAACCAGGTGTTTCAAATTTTCGTCTTATCCAATCACATTTGTTCAAGCTGTTGATAAACATATACTCAATACCAATGTGCTTGCAGTAAACATCCTGAAACCATTAAAGATATACAGTAAAAAGATCTTAACCTAACATCACAAAGACAACTATATGCACAAAAATTTACTGGTATTGCACATATTTCAGTTTCTATGGTCATAAATTTAGTCTGTCTCAGTGAAGCTGGACATGTGGTAAACATGCTTATACTACTTAGTCATTAAAACACGAATGACAATAGAGAAAGCTCAAAAACTGGAGTTTTAAATGTTGCAGATTCTACCAAAGAGTAATTCGTTCGCAAAACTGTGGTTTGAATACTAGCAGCAAGCTTGACAAGAATCAACGCGACAAAAAAGACTGTCATCATCCACATGACTGAAAGTGATACGTATCCAAATATTAACTGATGACGTTTCGAGCACAAATTATTGCTCACAATCACATCAAGGTACTCACTCAACTTTTTGCTTCATTTATATGCATGAGTAAAAATTGACTAGACATTTGATGAATAAAATCAGCATAACATAATGTATATTCAGAAACAGTATGTGTTACCAATAAAATACAATCGGATGAAAAATAAGATGTTTTTATAGTAAAACAAATAAATAACTTGTTAGAATGTTATAATGTGAATTGAGTACATGTTAACATATATTATTCTCCAATTTGACTGGTAATAATATCCTCCATATCTCTGGTATTTGTGTTGGATCACTTCTGTTGCACGTGTTGGGTGTAGACTCGATGAACGAGGATTCAGTAATCAACCTCTCCACCTTCCTATATTACTTTTTAGGATTTTAACTCTCTCCCATCCTATTGTGTAGTCGTGTGTTATTGCATGCAGTGCTGTAGCTGAGGTTTTTTTTTCTAAATTACTTATCTTCGTGGGATCAGCTCAGCTATAGCACTGCTTGTATCAACACACAACCACACAATAGGATGGGACAGAGTTAAAATCCTAAAAAGTAATATAGGAAGGTGGAGAGAGAGGTTGATTACTGAATCCTCGTTCATCGAGTCTACATGCAACATAAATGACTCAACGCAAATACCAGAGATATGCAAGATATTAATACCAGTCAAATTAGATGATGAAAAATAATGTTAAAATGTATTCAATTCACATTATAACATTCTAACAAGTTATTTATTTGTTTTACTATAAAAACATCTTATTTTTCATCCGATTGTATTTTATTGGTAACACATACTGTTTCTGAATATACATTATGTTATGCTGATTTTATTCATCAAATGTCTAGTCAATTTTTACTCATGCATATAAATGAAGCAAAAAGTTGAGTGAGTACCTTGATGTGATTGTGAGCAATAATTTGTGCTCATACAACACTGTGTGATTTATCAAAATAAAATCTTATCCATAATGGAGTTATACTCTCCATTTTGGATAAGATTTTATTTTGTGTGCTACATGGAGTGTGGCGACTCGAACTGCCGCATATCGGTGCTCAGTTCTATGTCGAAAACAGACAGAAAGACAAGAGTTATATTCTACCACAATGCCCAGGCTTTATACTTATATCGGTGAAACGTATCCAAAGTTATATTTTGAAAATCAAGTATTTAAACAACGATCCATCAACGACCGCATCGTATAAGTTGTACAAGCACAGAAGTTTAATTATTTGAATCATAATCCCGTATTAAAAACTACCTACTGAAACTTGAGATAGAGGGGTAGTAAAATCAACACCAGCACAATAGGTGTGCCTCGTTAATTGAATATGAACATTCACAAGATTGTCTAATCACAATATTTACTTATAACTATTTACATTATATGAGATATATTCTTAAGGGACTTTCTCCTTATTTGTGTTGCACATAGAACCATTTCAAAACAGCCAAATGAAATCACTTTTGTATTTTAATCCCAAGATACATCACTGAAAACGTGAAGAAAGTGAACGAAAATCAGCACATAGTCTCGACAAGAATTTTTAAAGTTCCTACTAAAGCAGACTTACCTCTAAACGTCTGATTATTTCACGCAGAGTAAGTTCTTGTTTATCGCCTCCAATGTGGGTGGTAGGTGGCAGTCTAAATGTCTTATCCAAGTCAGGCTCTCCTGCACACCAAAAGAAATAATAATAATTGCCAACTAAGAATTTAAAATGGAAGCCTGAAAATCAATACATGCCCACAACATGCACCTACAATAACGCTTAGAGAAAGATACAACAAACTGGCAGCTACAACACAGTTACAAGTAGCAACCAACATTTAAACAAGACAGTATTTCAGAAATTCGTTTAATTTTCCCTCCGAACTAATACAATGAGACAGGAAGGTCAAGACATGCGACTCAACCGCGAATATATCAGTTAGGCTTGTGGACAAAGCTGGAGCTAACAGTTGCGCGACTCGGAATTACGAAGCAGCAGATCAGTTAGCACCATGTGCTTGAATGTAGTCACTAGGCCTAACCCATGCTTCACAAAAGTGGTCTGACTGTATACAAGGACTATTTGACTCACTGATTTACAAACATTCAATCTCATAGTCAAATAAATACTACACGCATCTTCAGATCACAAATAGTATACTGAAAAATAATACATAGTTTAACATCACTACCGATATTAACAGAAAACTGTGTAAACACAACTCCAAACGAAATCACAAATGAGAACTGAACAACGCTAACCTTCTAGACCAACAAAACTTACGTCTTTCACCTAGGAACCTTTGGTAGACAATATATCTGGCTACGCCGGGTTCTGGTGAAGTAATACCTAGTGGATCTAAATCCGCCGCAAGATGACCGCGCACCTGATACGTATATGAGACACGCAAAGAATGAAGACAAAAATCAAGGAACAATTTTAAAATTTTTAAGTAAAGTGTATTCCTATAACCAACCTACCAAGCTTGTAGAAGCCCAAAGATAACTCAGGGGGTATTGAGTCGTCCAAATCTGCAGATAATATCCCCAGTGGGTCAAGATTGGCGATCCGATGACCTAGAGACTGAATAACGCTTCAAATATTTTATCAAGCACTAACACAATTCATGACAATTATGACTAGCATTGCTAAAAAAATAATTAGACTCACTGAAAGGTAATTTTTAACAATGAAGAGCATATGAATAAGTAAATTTCAACATTCACCACACCAAGAACTGATCTGTTTGCTGAGCATTTATTCGTTAAAGAAATACGTATGCTGAAAGTTATAAAGCTTACAAATTACACTGGTAACCTTTTGGGTCGTATTACCATCAATCCAGGAGTAAAACGAGGTAAAAAGAATACACCCACCACGTAAAGTATACTTTTAGAGGTTTAAATAACCTACCATGTGTCGCTAATCGACCATGGTTGGTATACGAATAACAAAATTTATCGCAGTAAATATACGGATATTTAACCAACACTTAAATGATCCCGAGTGTAATTCTTATCTGATAAAAAGTCACAACACCATAATATTCAACTCTAAAATGAAATTCTAATATGCTTAGTGACACTCTTGAACGAAATAAACTTATTTATTATACCTAGCATGAACTGTGTGTACATTGAGAATTAGTTGGTGTGTGAGGGGGTTCTCGTATGTCACTTAGTTTTTAGGTACCTATAATTATAGCATGTGCCTTAAACCGTCTAAGTGGAAGATACTTTTGCGAGATTGGCACGAGCCTGTGACTGCAAATGGATGTCAAAAGTAGCTGGAAAGTTAGTGTACTTAGATAGCTAAAACCAAACAGGGTTTCTAGTCCTGTTTCATAACACGGAAAGTTGTGCACCAATTCGGGTTACAAGTATGCAAATTTCGTTTGTCTCAATTTACTTTAACGGCACATTGAAAATACTCATAAAAAGTTAGTGGGCAGAAGAATTATGATTAGCATTCTGATACAAATATTCGGCTACAAACACCTGCGATTCCCTCACACTTTTCGGCGTCATTATGTACAGCAATAAAATTGCATACAAACTGAGACCTACAGAATCAATCTTTCTGTATTTGCCTAAGCAATCCTAGTGTTAAAAGACGTAAACACGCATTACAGACCTCCAACATTGATTACAAATGGATGCCTATCACTTCAGAAACGGTTTGCTTCTAATAAGCACATCTATTTAAAAGGTTTAGAATTTATTTCACCCAAAGTTTTGCCATGACATCGAAATAAATCATGTTCTTGAAGACATCTCCCACTGGTACAATGCTAAAGCAGATTTATTCACGAAAACCCGATTAACCAAGCAGAAGGATGGCATTCACTCAAAAAAGGGGAAAAACGCTACAAAAATTTTCAACAATGTGAGACTTTTGACTAACTTGATAAGATCGGATTATAGCCTGAACCGAAAGGTGATCCTCGATGGATTTCAAACTTAGACTCGTTGCCTGCCCAGCTACTTGAGATGAAGACAAATGGGCTAATTTCAGATCCTCTTTACCCAGTGTAGGTGGTTTGACGTAAGCTTCTCCGGGGCAGCTCCAGAAGCCACACATCTGAAATAAATATCCCAAGACTAATGGTCATGAATTGCTTTCGTAGAATACCTTATGAACACTATCAGGATTCTGTAACCAAGCTTCATATATGTCCTCAATGTAATTGGATGAAGTCCCATTTAAAAACGGCTCCTTTGAAGTGGGATTCTGGCAACGTATTACTGAGGTATACAGGGATTTCCGAGCAACATGTTGTAGTTTGAGCACCTTCAAGGCGCGGGAAGCAAGCATATTACCGACTAGCGATAAAGACAAAATAAATGTGACAAGATAAAGATTTAGAAGCGGCTTGGCAAAAGAATAAAATGCTCAATGTAAAAATGTTTTACGTTAATATAAAAAGGTACAATTTACAGCACTTCGGAGAAGTGGCAGCGAAAATGTAAGATTCGCGTACACCAATTAGTCATGTTACTCAGTTGTATGGAGAGACAACTACCCTTAACAGTTACCAAAACTCGAGGAAAACATTTACCCAATTGTTAATTTGTGGCCTACAAAGAAAATAAATCACCCGCAAAAAACTACACATTAATGGACATCAAAGACACAAGTACACCTAACTGCATTTAAGTTAGTTACCTGCAGTGGCTAGATTATAACCACACCTTAAACGGGAAGGCCGTAAAAAAAGATTGTGTGCTCTTAATTTTGATGAACAATTTACCAGATATAATTTTAACCGCACATGGAAATTGCAGTCGGCAACTATTCAACCACTGTTTTACTACCTGTTTGTATTCTTGATGAAACTAACAGTGTAACTAATTACTTAGTTATCATTACTTGGTTGTTAAATGTACGAGTTTTAGGCAAAATTCATCAAAATACTGAATAACTAACCCAAAATTGTAGAAAGTGTTAGGTTTAAAACTTGGTAATTTGTTTTATTATTCACACTTCCCTGGTTAGTAGTTATCGATTCTCTTACTGGAAACCATAGTAATTCAGCCAAAGGCTTTTACGGAATACTGCACAAGTTAACAGAGATAAACAACTTACAAAAATAAATTATCTTCTGTCACCTCGATGAATACTTATACAGAAACTGGTTTAACTTAGTAACTGATACTGGGACGTATTTTTAAGTCATGTCAAAAAGATACCTTAAGGAATGTGCTTTCATGCGTTTTCTTGTAAGTTAAAGTCAGTTTTCATGGACATATTCCTCATTTTTGTGACTGGTCGGGTTAAGGACAATCGTGCGTTCGCATCCCTTGGGACTCTTGTTCAACAATGCCAATTAAGATTTACCACAGTCCGTTTCGATAGCAACTGTTAAGTGTCCCACAATGGCTTGAAACTTAAGGTACTTACTTTTAAAATGAATACAACAGAAAATAGTAACATATTCATCCCCGCCATAAAACAACTAGGAAAAATCATGGAATTTCAATGGGTTTGCTCTGTAGATCTTGACTTGATGGTCACTACAGGCACCCGGTCAGCAAGAACATAAGGCCCACTGCAAAAAGTGGGTTATAATGAGACATTTCTCTAGAGTAGACACGAAGTAAGCCTCGAAGTTTATGCAATGCGGCGTAAAATGCAGGCTGAGGTAACCTAATAAGGCATAACACGTAAATGAAATGCAGCAGATGTGTATATGATAACATTGTAGTAATACCCATTAAACTCACGTGTCTTTATTGAATAATAAGCAGGTATCTGAAACCAGATCCCGAGGTTAGAAGCTGTCACTTCAGGAAGTACCTCGGAGCGAAATCCAACAATCAGAAAGAGCGCGACGAACACTTGTGACAGGCTATTCAATGTCTCAACCACTCCCAATTTATTCACTTATCGAACAAAATCCAGGAAAATTAAAATATGTTATCTATTTGAAATGAAATACACAGCTTTTGGTTATTTGTTGAAGTAACTCGTCACAAATACGTGAATTCTTAACGTGTATTGACTAGTCCGTCCGCACTGGGTCGATCATTCCTATTTTCCAAAAGGTTTCAGTATTAAGTCTGTTCGTTCGTGTTTAACCCTTCGCCAACTAAGCCTGTATATTGGTTAAGCAGAATTATTCTTAGTTGGGCAGACTGGTCCACTGTTTGTCTTTTCTAAGAGAAGAGAATCCAACTGGGGTAGAGGCTCACTAACAGATGTAAAAGTGTCTGGGCTCCAGGAAATGCCTTATCTTGATGTTTACTCTGGCTGCCTGGGCGTTTAACCAGTCCAACAAGCTTCGTCACTTGTGGGTGCCATGTCATCAGTACTGGAGCCGACGTTAGATCCCTGCTATACGTTATGATAGAGAGCAAGATCCAGTCTATAACAATTCGATAGCTAAATCAAATGAATTGTAGTCAAGATTTGACAGAATAGTTCTATAATATTTGGGCACCGAGTGAGAGGTAGACATTTGTAAAAAATTGTATTTGTAAAATCTCAGCGATATTGAAATGAGTAATTCCAACGTTTCGTTCGGCAATCTGGTCCGAACTTCTTCAGGGAAATTAACCGAAATTAACATAACAGGTTTATATATAAAATGAACATCTTTAGTTTTTAAAATTTTGTCCAATCATGATTTATAAAACAAATATTAACAAATATAATAAACAAAATTGTACGAGTTGTGATCAAAATTTGACCTCAGACTTACAAATATTGATCTACCTTTGTTAAACACTTTAAACACAGTGTGTATATATGTGTGTGTGCGGATAAACAGTTGTAAAACAATGTCTTAACCTCTCCATATTCCTTTTATATATAAACCTGTTATGTTAATTTCGGTTAATTTCCCTGAAGAAGTTCGGACCAGATTGCCGAACGAAACGTTGGAATTACTCATTTCAATATCGCTGAGATTTTACAAATATAATTTTTTACAAATTCGATAGCTAGTATGTAAGAGGCAACAACCTACAGTAGAATATTTCTCCATCCAGCTATACCTCTCTGCATTTCTACTCAGTTCAACACGAATCTCAGTCATTTACACCGATTATAGCTTATTGAGGGTTGCTTGTCAACGCTGAATAGATGGTAACGAAAAACTTCCATTAGTTGGACCTATTACTGAAGTTAGATTTTGGTTGTGAACATGGGGATAAGACGTGCTTACTTGTTATACCTCAGTCTACTTCAGACACCCATCATCACAGATTTTGCAAGTGAAGTTTGTTGCTGATGTCAATGGAAACATTGTAGTTGTTTCACTCAGCTATTCACCGTCGTGGTTATGAGTTTCGCGGACGTAACATAGGGAAGGACTTCTTAGTTAATCACGCCAAATATCGCATTTACTGCGTCTCACTCACTGGGTTTTATCATAAAATTATGTTCGCGTTGTATGTACAATTTACAGGCTTCAACTTTTTGGCCTTGTATTCTACTTTCACATGGATGAAGAATCTTCCGAAGCGACCAGTGATCTGAATGAATGCACTACGTGGTGAAAGAAGCCAATACTCGATTCAGGCATTCAACGAGTCCCAACTGTCATTCGGGCTCTACGTTAAACTCACGGCACTAGAAGTCGAATGTATGGTATGTATGTTCACAGTGAAACCAGCACAAATACGGAATACCCCAGGATTGGTTTTTCAAACAACTAGACCATTGAAGCACCTTACGAATTCCTATGATGAGGTGCAATCATTTCATTCACCAATAAACGGTCGATATCTGTGCCATCGGAGAAAAGTCTGTCTCTGTCTGGATTCAACATAGAACTTGGCACCGAAGTGCAGCAGTTCGAGTTGCCACGTTCCAAATAGCACACAGAGGTAGACAAGAAGATGAGTGAAGAGAATCAATAGAGTTTGACAAGTATGAGAGTGAAACAGAATGGGTAATGGTAGAAAGGAATATGAAAGATTACAGAGACTGAATACATCTGCGCTGGCCATTGACAACGATTTTGAGCCATGTCACCTATTGTCTCCAGCCATTGATTCCTAGAGTCCCGAGGGCCCCAACCCGGAAGTCTGCATCTCCCTACCTGACTCAGTTTAACTGTCAAGGATTTCATGGATTGATGAGGCCATGTTTTTGTTTGGCCACCACTGGCTCTTTTCCAACCTGCACCTATATCAGCTAGCAATGCCCGTCGAGGGAGGCGGTGGTTAGGCATGCGCAGCACGTGACCTAGCCATCTCAATCTGTGTAACTTTATAGCCTCGTCGATTGATTTTCCCTCTTTGCCCAGCACTCTACGCCTAACGTCAACATTACTTACCTTATTAATCCACCTAACGTGAGACAGAGATCGCAGACATCTATGATCGAAAGCAGTCAACCTTTTCATGTCTTCAACTCGTATTGGCCATGTTTCAGAGCCATAGAGAAGGACGGAGCGAACTGCTGAGCAGTACACACGTCCCTTGGTTGATAACCGGATGTCACGCCTACGCCAGAGATGGTGTAAGTCAGCGAAAGCAGCTCGAGCTTTTTGGCTCCTTGCTGAGATTTCGTCGCCAATCAGTCCGTTGGTGCTTATACAACTTCTCAAGTAGGTGAAGTGGTCAACATGTTCTATCACTTCACTCCCTATCACTAAGCTAGGAGTTGACGTAGTCCAGTCCAGTCCTGTAGCAGCATCTTACATTTTGTAGGGGCGAATCGCATGCCAAACATACGGAGATTGCTGCTCAAGGTGTTCAGAAGACTCTGAATTTTGTCAGCATCCTCCCCTAACAGGATTATGTCATCTGCATATTCTAAGTCCATAAGACTATTCCCTGGTAACAAGTCGATTCCTAAGTCGTTACGTTCAGTTAAGGATACTTCCATTAGCATATCTATGATGAAGTTAAACAGGAATGGGGAAAGTGGACATCCCTGTCGGACACCACTGGTTGTTACCAATTCAGATGACAATTCCCCATAAGCCCTTACACGACTACGTGAGTTTGAATAGAGTGACTTGATTAGTGCAATGTACTTTCTTGGCACTCCCTTCACAGTCAGACATTGCCATAGTACCTTTCGATCCACGGAGTCGAAGGCCGCCTTCAAGTCAAGAAATATGCATTTTATAAGATTTTAAAATCAAATACCAACACCCAAAAAAGATAAATAAAAGAAACAGAGTTGCGCTTACATTTTAAACAATGCACCACAGGATATGAAGCATAAAATTGGTGTGTAAAAGAAGATAAGAACAACAGTGTAGTGGTAACGGGGAAAGGAAAACAAAAACTAATGGGACTATTTGTTAGAGTGCCGCAGTAAGTTGATCGTGTCATACCTAACGGATTTCTCATCATATAACAGCTGTGCCAGATATGGTATTGTGGAGTTTTTGTACTTGGTATCCCTAGCATATAGCCTTTTATAGCTGCTTCTGGTTCTACCAGATGAAATGCAAGTAGATAGCTGCGTATAGAGAGGATGTATTCGCTAGTTTCTTACATGACATTATATGTCTATCCGCAATAGTGTTAACCAATTGGTTTAACGATATCCCACTTGCCCTACTGACGACTTTTAGTGCCCTTCCGAGCAAAGCAAATTCTTTCTTAAGTAGTCTAGGAAAGATTAATGGGGAGCAGTAAAGAAAGGACGGGTAGAATGCAAGAATTGACAAACTGAGAAAGCAAAGACTGCTTTATGCCAGACTGCCTAAATTTCCTGATGTAAAACGTTATGGGATATTCACATCTAGTCTCGCCATTATGTCTACAAGTGAACTTCGACCAAATACAAATTAGTTCTTTAATTGTATCGCTAATGCAGAGGATCAAAGAAGTTTGTCAACCCAGTAGAACCTCAGCCTTTTCACAGTTGACGATCAACTTGTTTATCCGCGCAAACTGAAACATATGATGGTGAGCGTAACTTTTAGGGAGATAGCTCGCCAGGTTCTTTGTGGTGTGATTTTATATAATTGTACGCTTTCTGAAAGTCTTCCTTAATAACTAAATCTTCCAGTAGCTGTTAGTTTTATTCTCCTTCCGCTAGCTAAGGAGGAGTTTAGGACAGTCTAGTCAACATGTTAGGTGGGCTGGGCATAGGAGTTAGCAGGTATTGTGGCTAGCGCCCAAGTCTAGGAGCATTCACAGCTTTCATTATAAGTAGTCAGAACTAACTGAAAACGACTCCAAATTCATTCGCGCAGATTAAATGTTTGGTTACATGGGTTTACACATTACACTAATCGGTAAAAGAATAGGTGAGGCTAGAGTTTGAACAACTGTGCCCATGTGATATCTGCCAAATTCTTCGTGACAGTCTGACGGTCCCTGTCAATGTAGTTGAAGATTGAACGATCAATTCATGGTTGTTTGCTCAAAATCAACTTCCCCAATTTTCGCGGAGGCATCAATACGACAGTCATCGTCTCATCGGTCGCTGTTCAGGAAGAAGTCAGGAGACAACTGTCAGAAACCTTAGTTGTGACATTTTTTATGTTGGTGTTACAATAAAGAATACTCGAGTCGCAAATTGATGTTTTGGTTTTTGCGTCCGTTATTACTAAGCGTTTCTGAAAAACTGCAAGGAACAGCGTGAGCCCGAGTGCAGCAAGAGCTGGTCATTAACGGATTACGAGACATGGAGGACGGTTCCTGACAGTGAAGATTCAGATAGATGGTAAGAGTTTGGATAAGCACCATTCATCTGTCCTGGTGCCGGTCAAGTCCTCTTTGAACAAGCAATATCTGGAACGTTTTGGGAATTGGGTCAATTTCAACAATGCCTGGGTCAAAGAAGGGACAGAGCATCGTGGATGCAAACAGGAAAGTAAGTCATGGTGACTTGTCTGTTAATTGCAACGATGTGTCTGATGTTAAGCATGATATGGTTGATGTTACTGTTTCGCCGTTCAGGGATAATAGGAACATCAAACTCCCTAAATTAGAACCACGGTGTTTTGATGGAAACCCGGCTGATTATTTACAATTTGTAAAGGAGTTTGAGATCATGCTAAGTGGCATTTTATCAATTGATGAAATGAAGTTAATGTATTTGATGAGGTATTGCACTGGAGATGCTTCAAGAGCTATGCAGTGTTGTAAGTTTATGAAGCCAAAAGAGGGCTACTACGAGGCTATGAGCATACTACGTCAAAGGTTTGGAAGACCTTCGATGATTGCAGGGAAATTATTCGAGGCTGTTAAGGGTAATGGTGGTCAATTACAGGATGACTCCCAGGCATTCACTGAGTTTTTGGATAATTTGCTGATTTACAAGAATGCACTGATTTCGATGAATCGCACGAGTGACCTCAACTCGAGTTTTATACTAGAAGTAATAGCAAGACGTCTACCTACTCGACTGCAAAGGAAGTGGGTGAAGATAAGCTCCCGTATGGAGGATGAGGGTATCGAGCCAAAGTTTGATGATATCCTGAAACTGGTAAAGAATAGTGTCAATCAATCTATGAGCAAGTTCGCCAGTCTATTGCATCTCACCCCTAGAATAGAGCAGTCTGAGAGCAAAATGAAATCATTGATGACGAAAGGGCCGCAAAGAGGTGGATATCGAGAAGGCTCCATGATGTCTAGTAATGCATATAGACCTAGTGAGTGCAACAGGTTTCGTAGTACATCCTCAACAGATAAGTTACAAGATGCAAGAAAAACACGGTTGTGTTTTACACGTTTGCAAGAGGTGCATACAAAGGTGAGCTGTGAATCAGTGAGCAAGTTTAGTGATAAGCTAAATGTGAAATCAAGGTCTGACTCCGAATTGTGTGACGATAACGGTGCGGTCAAGAAGTCTGTAGTTGCAACTGGTAAGCCATTGTTGAATAGAGTGTCACAGAATAGAGTTACTGCTTCAGAGGGCAGTTCTGACTCCACAAGTTTACAAGGTATTACTAGTCAGAGTGAAGATATAAAACCTTTAATGATTTGTGAGGAGGAACCAAAATTGTCTACTTCTGTTATTAAAGAGTTTGAAAATGATGAACTTGACGGTAATTTGCATATTTGTGGTAATGATCATGATAGTGCAGATTTGTCTTTGGTTGATCATGATGAAATGGAGGGAATGCCTACTACCGCTAAGTTAAATAAGGGTTCTGTACAACTTGAACGTGAAGTAGAATTAAATGCAGTTGCAGAAGGCATGCATACTTGTCAAACCGTCAGTGTAATTGATCAGAGTGAAGCCCACCTATCATCAGATGCTAGTGCTAAAGCGGAGCTGATAGTAAAAGACAGCAGTGGTGGTGGTCTTGCAGGTAGACAAATTTCTGAAAGTCGAGCAACAACAGCTTTTGATCCACTGCTAAGTTCATCAACTGATATCAATCAGTCGTCGTTGGTGCTGTCATCCACAATGAAACAGACATCCATGAACTCAAGTATCTTGTGCAATGACTATGTTAGTATCAGTTCGTTTGAAAGGACGAATATCAATGGTCAGTTTAGTGAGGATAAGCCAAGTGTAAACGAGAGAGTAATTGTTAAATTGACTTGCACGAATAAAGGCATTTCTAGTTTCAAGTTACTATTTGAATGCTATTATCTTTGGTGTAAATTACTCTGTTTCTACACTTGGTTGATGAGATATGTCGTGTGTTTGTTGGTCATCTATATTCTACGATACAATGACATGAGCGTGTTACCGTTCAGATTTGAGGATATAGCTGATAGAAGGAAGTCAGCAAATGAACTCTGCGACGATTTTCCAACCTAGAGCGTCAACCTGAGAAGGGTTGTAGGCGTACTGCTGTAAGTCCTACAATTCTTCAAAGGGTAGCGCATCAATGAGCAGTCCAATGTGCTTGGTGTGTGATTTTGTACATATGTTCATATTGCATATACTGAATTGATATCATCTGTCATCTAGCTGTTGGTAATTCTGTTTGTGTCCGGACGACTTCCACTTGGATCATCAACCTGAGAAGGAATGTAGGCGTACTGCTGTAAGTCCTACAGTTCTTCAAGGGTAGTTTTTCATGCCGGAATCCACAACATTTGATGTAGTGATTGTACATATGTTTGTGTTAAATAATTGTGTGAGTTCCAATTATTGTAATTGTTGGTTAATCTTGTTTGTGTCCGGACATTCCACAACTTACAATCGTCAACCTGAGAAGGGTTGTAGGCGTACTGGTGTAAGTCCTGCGATTCTTCAAAGGAATTCCATCAAGACATGATCCGCGAGGTTGTTTGTACTATTTGTATATACGTGTGGTGTGTCATATCAATTGGTGTTTTTTGGATTCATTGTGTTTACTCGTTGTTTTCGTGTCTTGTTGTTATTGCGTAATTTTGTTAAAATTTTCGTCGTGATTACTTCTGAAGTTGTTTCGAGTCTTCTACATCCGTGAATGAATTGATTGATGTTAAGGACAGCAGATGGGTCGTATACGCCGTGGAGGCTAGGCTATTGCTGAGAATGAAATGCACACGGAGATAATTGTTAGCTGCGGTCCGACACGCCGGGGAGAAAGAGTGTAAACGACTGAGGCTCGCATACGTCACCGTTACTAGAACTGAGGCAGAATGAGTGACAAGCGATTTCAGTGGTAATTGGTAATGAGTAGATAAGAGGATGTGCGTAGAGTATCGTGAGGTGCTGCTATGGTCACTTTGCATTCTGCAAGAGTCATTCTAGCAAGTGGCGATTGTGTTGCAAGATGTCAAGAGGAGGTCTCTGTCTGGAGGCGCAGGTCGTCATCGATGTGTGAGATTGTGCTGTGGGTATGCTTGTGGTGTGTTGGCTTTTCTGTTTGTTTTCCATTTCAGCTCTGTCCGTGTGACCCAGGTTCTCGCAATGGCATCCAAGTCAACGTGCATTGGTCGTGAAGGAAAAAAGGGTTGGATCCCTTTTTTGCCGGGGAGTGTCAATGGAGTTGAAGATTGAACGATCAATTCTTGGTTGTTTGCTCAAAATCAACTTCCCCAATTTTCGCGGAGGCATCAATACGACAGTCATCGTCTCATCGGTCGCTGTTCAGAAAGAAGAGTGAAACATCGTCAGAAGTAATACAATGATTTATTATTGTAATATTTGTTTTCAGACCTTAGTTCACTTATTCTTTTTATATGTTGGTGTAACAATAAAGAAATATCAAGCGGCAGATCGGTGTTTTGGTTTTTTCGTCCGTTATTACTAAGCGTTTCTGAAACCTTCGAGGAACAGCGTGGGCCGGAGCGTAGCGAGAGCTGGGCATTAACGGTTTATGAGACTTGTTTGAGAAAGCGTTTCTGAGAAACTTCAAGGAACACCGTGAGCCCGAGTGCAGCAAGAGCTGTGCATTAACGTCTTACGAGACGCGCCTGACAGTCCCTGTATGAGATGCTTGAAATTCTTGATATTTCGACACATATCCTCAATATATCTTCTTCTGAATGCGCCGTGTTGGCAACATGGTACGTTGAATTCATCCACTGAGACGGCAAATTATTGCTCACTTTCTTTGTAAAAGCTGTTGGATTACTGCATTCAAATTATCGGTCATGAAGGAAGTGAGTTTTTTCTCAAATTTTTTAGGATTACCAAACATAGCTTTTCAGGAAAGCGTGCAATTGATCTCATTAGAACTGACGAAAAATAGCTCACAGATGTGCATGTGTACAATGTGGAGAATCTGAAGGTGTTTCACTGGCTTGAGTGACACCTAAGCGAATCGATGCAGGAAGCAGAGATTCTTGATGTGGCTTTGTTATCTGGGTTGTAAAGCCTTCATTGTCTTTCTAGACAACATCTTCAGCTGTCATTTCGGTGTGAATTATTTTTCGACTATATAACCGCTTACCCCTGCTACCTTGGCCAGAGTTCGCTACTGCATAAGATTCATTATCCTCGCATTAATTCATCTGGTTATAGATAGTTTCACTGACCTGGAATTTGACCATCTTCTTCATTGTTTAGTGAATGCGGTCTGTGTGAATCTGTATATTGAATTAGAATTGATCCGACCTCCTCGCTTCCAAACATTCTGTGATATTTTTGGCATTACTGCTGTTTAATTTTTTCATCTTTCTTTTGGACTGGTATCTGATTTGGTTCTGCGACACCACCAACCGTAACTACAGAACTTCGAAAGTCAAATTTCAGGTATTGCATGGTAGGTGTCGAATCGTTCTTTCTCAAAGTGGAATTAGAAACTGACAGCTGAAGTTTCATTTACCAAGTCAGTACAGAACACGTGCTGTGGTGCTTTTTTAGTGTCTATTCCGGTATGTGAAAAGCTCTTCTACAATTACTACAAACACGAGGGAAGAATACGGACGAGTTTCGGAGTTATGCAGTTACACTTAGTACGGTTATTAACAATATATTATATTCGAAAGGTCAGAAAATGATAATATCCTACTGTGAAACGTCTCATAGTAAAAGCACCCTAAATTTAAAGGATTTGAGTGAGCGATGAATATTACCTATCTTTTTCGCACTCACTATAGTCAGTGAACACTTTCCGTACATTCGAAATCAATGCGAACCTATCTGATGGCACTACTTCACTCGATGAGGAGTGACGAAATATCGATTGACGATACTGATAGAGAAATATGAATGGAATAACATGCCACACAGTGGGATTCTACAAAGTGCAAATTGCCACTTTAAGTGATATTTATCATCGTTTGTATCATTCACAGAGAACCAGTGAAAATCCTTGTATATTATTACTGTTCCCTTGGGTTCCGAGCGGAGCATAGGTCTTCAACAACACATCACTTTGTTCCATTTTCCTCCATCCTTGGGCCCATAATTGCCCATAATCTCTCATCTTCCCTTAGCACGATCTCTTTCGTTTCCCATTCGGATCCCGCTCGAGCGATAGCCTGCATTGAATGCGAGGTCATTTACCGGTCTCCTCAGTGTACGCTTCATCGACAGGGCTTCAATGGCACACAACGGATGATGAAAATACCGGGATCGTGCGTAACTTAAATTCAGTGGATCCAAGCAAATTACAGGACATTATCATGATTCGGACTTTCTCAGTAGTTTCATTCGTAAAATACTTGTGGTAAATGACCAATAAGCTCGGTGAAACGTATCTTCCAGACGAAACCCATCTCTGAGGACAGAAGTAGGAAGAAAAAAACAGTTGGTTAGACCATGGACTATAACAGATAGACTTATGAGGAATTTAGGCATTTACAGATTGATCGGTGTGCATAAGCGAGATTCCGCAAAAGACCTTAAAACAAGACCAGTATGAGCGGCATCAGTAACAAGTCCTATGGGCAAGTTGTAAAGGCGGATGGGCTGAACGATGCCATCTTTTCTGTCTCATAAACGTCGGTTATATCTGATCTGAGACATGACCAGGTTGCCAGGATAAAGATTTCTGAGTAACTGCAGATTCATTGGTTATTTGCCGGGACAATAATTCCTCACATTAATAGCCCCTAAATAGCTCATCGTGGGGAATACCCAGATGCGTAGTTAAATGAAGAAATGGGATGATGCCATTCGTTAACTAAATTTACTGCCAACCACCAATCGACATCAAAGACGCTAGTTAAAGAAGTAAACAGTTACCCCGAAGCCCGATTAATGCTCCTGCGTCCACATAAGAATAAAGGAACAAACAGCTGGTGTATGTAACATCAAATTCCACGGTATGTTTGCAGGTGATTTTCTAAAAATCCAGACTTGTAAAGATATTCTGTCACCTCACCTTTAATACAGTATCGCTTTCATTTTTCCCCTCATTTAAAACATACTCTGAGAGGGACTTGGTCGTAAATTGATCCCCTATGATTAACTCATATGATTTAGTACACTTTCAATCTGGCACTGTCTTTGGTGTCTAGAATTTGGATTTTGCAACAGTGAAACGTCCATCGATGATGAACAATGTAATTGCGGTGTTTACATCTACATTTTAGAACACGATTTAAGCAAGTGAATACGCGTTTTCGGTAAATTCTCATCAGGCCTTACGATTACATAATAAAAATGTGTTGTATAAATACATCGCAGTTTGCCTCTCGGATGACTCCCGGTCGACGGGAGAATCGTCTCTGCGTATAAATATGCACGCTTTTGGAGTAAGACAAAATTGTGAAAGATGAAAATTGTCAACGCGTACCAAAGATAAGATATGCATGAATGCAAGTAGATATCTGTCATCTACAGATGTAATTGTTATACCCAGACAAGTCCTCTTTTAGCAAACCAAATCGAAACAAAAACTTGTCGGTCGAAGTATGGAATATATTCCTGGACCAGAAATGTAGCCAGTGTGCACAAGTAACCGAATGTAATACGACAGCTTGCTGAGTGACCTGCTACTTCAGGCTAAATATTCGACTTAAGCAGTAGAAGTTAACACTCGGTGTTGAACGATAAAACTACAGGTGGATAGTCTTGGGGGCTGAATGATGGACTAGTTTCAACGTAGATCTCAGCACAGATGTGTAGCAGTTTGAGTTGACACACCCTCCTCATGCAGCATACGAAGTAAGAGTAGAAAGTAACGAGAAATTCAAAACAGAGAGATAATCAACAGAAGTGTGGGGCAAAAAGGATTGTAATACAGAAGAACAACAGAATTTTATTGGGCAATACAAATCCCAACAAGTACATGCATCTTCGCTATCATCGGGAACGATTTCGAGTCACATCACCGGTTGTCTCCAGGTACTGGATTTTACTATCCCAGCGACCCAAACCAGGAAGTCTACACTTCCTGCTCGGCTTAAACCGATTAGGGGCACACGTTGGTACGACCAGCAAAAGCTCTTTTCCCGTATCAACTAACATCACTCGTCGAGGATAGTGATCGGTGGCTAGGCATGCGCGACACATGTCCTAACCATCTCAGCCGATGTAACTGCCTCACAACCTCGTCAATTGATTCCGTATCCCTACCAAGCACTCGAAACCTAACCTCAATATCGCTCACCTGATTTTAACTTACCATAGGAGGTAGAACTCAGGCACCTATGGTTAAAGATAGCTAACCTTTTCTTGTCTTCCACTTCAGCGACCATGTCCCGCAGCTATAAAAGAAGGCGGAGCTTACCATGACACAGTCAGCGGATATGATGGTGGGGACATATGTGAACCACCCTTATCCGTGGGACAGCACTCTATTGCTAAGGCTCCTGAGTTCGGATGGCTTCTGCAAAATGAGAGTAAATAAAAAGGTAAAAACTGAAAAAAATAATGAAAAAAAAGAAATAGAAGTTGAAAATTGCCTAGAGCCGAAGTTTAAATGCAAACTCCCGAATGAAAGTAAATGGTATGAGTCCGCTACTTCAGAAGAACACCGAACTGTATACTTCAGAAAAACATATATTACCAGGCCCTCGCTTTTCTTTTACATAGCTCACGCACTCTGACTTTTGTGTTTAACTCCTTTTAAGCCTACATAAGTAGGTGAAATTATCACCTGTCTTTCACTTAAACTAACTGTTCGCAGAAAAGACTGTAGAACATCGGGGAAATAATATTTCTTGAAAAAAACAATAATTAAAAATGATGAACCCCATATCTGTTATATATTTTGAATTATTAACACCTTTTATATACTTCTGCACCTCTCTCCCGGTTTTCTTGTTTCTTCTTCTCTTTTCAAAGATACTGCTTTCAACGAAGGTACTGATACAGCGCTGCAATTCTCTACTTATTCGTGATATTGCTAGCTCATCTGGTGAATAACGGGATCATCGGTATTGTAAAATCTGCTGACAAGTTCAAAGTGGGTCTCATAAACAACTGGAAATGTCACAAATATGATGTACTTACAGGTGAATTTAAAGTTTAATAGACATTAAAACTCTTTCTGAATGATTTACTGATAATTATTGTTTATTCTGCATCTCTTATGTACCACGTCGGCACCTGTACAGAAATGCTACTTACCTTCCCAACTAACGCAATCATTTATGATTCCCGCGTGGAATTGACATGTATTTTTTTCAGTCACATATTAGATTTGACGCTGTATCTATTTCCTTATTTGTACACTTCATTTTAAATGTTTCTCTCACATTTACCAGTATTCAACTCATTTCTAAATTAACAAATCATATTATATATTCTATAAGTTTTAATAAATGTGTATATGTTCATGCCTGTAAAAATGGCTGGTTTCTGTTACAGAAAAAATTATTATTATCATTACAGTCCACTCACGTTTTGTTCGACAGCCGGATATAATGACTACATTAGAGATGGAAAAGATTTGCGTATGCCAAACGAGACCTCTGTATCCGTGCTGAGATTTCGTCATAGATCAACCTGTTGGGCTGTTACAACCTCCTAAATAAGTGAAGTGGTTGGTGTGGTCTACCGTTTCACCCCCTATCTCTAAGCTAGGCGTAGTTGATGTAGTCCACTCCTGTAACATCATCCTACATTTGACATCAAGGTCGAATCGCATGCCAAACATTCGCAGATTGCTACTTAGGGTGTTCAGAAAACTGCATTTTGTCAGCATCCTAGCCTAGAAGGACTATATCGTCTTCATGTTCTAAGTCAACGAGATTATTCCCTGGTAGCAAGTCAATCCCTGAGTCTGTGAAGTGAGTTAGGGTTAAGTCCATTATTACATCTATGATGAAATTGAATAGAAAAGGGGATAGTGGGCATCCCTGAAGAACACCACCAGTTGTCACCAGTTCACATGACAATTCACCGTAAGCCCTCACCTGGCTGACTGCATGAGTTCGAGTAGAGTGCAGTGTATTTTATAATAATAATAATGTATATTCTCATATACACATATAAATTTACATGAAAATGCATGCCATTTTTACAGGCACGATCAAGTATGATATAATATCAAATCGTAGATTGTCTACAAGTTAATAATGTTTCAACAGTTAAATATTTGATATATATATAAATACACTCATTGTCTGAACTAGGCTGTATAGTTATTGAATTGTACAATTGTCCTCCAGGTTGAGCGGGAAAATCGACTTCGTTTCGTTTTCATCCCGTGGTTGTCGGCATACGATAACCAACCAATATTGAGGTAAGTACAACGTTTACAAGGGATTGGCATCAACTTTACAGCCCGACATCACAGTAGTATCTCTCGGTCGACAGAATCGAATGTCGCTTTCATATCAAGAAATATAACGATTGTTGAACGCTGATAAGTATGCATATGTTCCAGAATCTGTCGAAGGGTGAAGATATGATCAAAACGCTTTATTCCTGGTCTAAGGACTGTCTGATTCTCTCGCGTTTGTTCTTCCTGTAGACCGCTTAGCCTACGCATTATTATTGAGTCTAGAACTCTAGCTACCATATTAATCAAGCTAATCCCTCTGTGATTATCACAGGAAAACTTGTCTCCATTTTTGTATACTGGGACAGTCAATGACTTACTCCAGCCCGATGATACTATCCCTTATTCCCAGACGCTGTCTAATACCTTTGTTAACGCCAACAGTATACCGTTTTTAAACACCACTGGAGTCATTCCATCGAGCCCTTCTGCCTTACTGCTACTGGGCTATAGGTACTTCCTATCTGCACTGGGTTGAGACGCTTACAGCGAGCTAACAGTATTGACGTTCGCGGATTGTACAGAGTATACTAACGCAAGATCTAATACCAACAACTTCTATAGTATTCGTTCCGCGGGGACCAAAGGTAAAGCGAAAGACACTCTTTGATCGTCCAGATCACGAGATATATTTCGGGACCAAATCGTAGAGTGAGGTGATTGCTTAACTGAGTAGTGGTCGCGCATGAACGTGACACGACGGAGTACCAAATGGCGTGGATGCTTGACCTGAAGCCTTCAGCCAAACTAGTCGACTTAAACAATGAGGGTTGGTATCCAATGTTCAGTGACGAGTACTGTGGTCAATAATTTTGGGGAATTAATTACCGCTACAGATTCTTTGAAACTAGAAGCCAGTGAAAGGCAATGATTTAAAATGTGGAAAAGTATATGAATCGCCCCTGGTTACAAACATACACGACTATCCTAAAAGACCGTGAACGTTGGTGAAGAGAAGAATAAGGAAAGAGACTCCATTTACATTCTTCTTTCGAATGAGGGGACAATAAGTCAAGTTGATTACTTGACGAAGTCTACTGCTCTATCATGTTACTTCCAAAAATTGCTGTCCGAACTGGATATGGAACATGCATTGGCTTCTTTGGAGGCTGATCTAGAGGTGAAACCCACCCATGTTAAGAAGAAAAACATCATAAAATTACTTCTGGCGCTCAACCCTCGTAAGTTTGGTGATTTCGATGGACCCTTTCAGTGAATATTACCTTCACTGAATGTGGCTATAACTGGACCATGTTCGGCGCGCTTCGTCATATCACTGAGCTGTTCGAAGACTTTGAGGGACTGGAAGGGACGATGATATCACAACTCCGGTTTTCAAAACAGGACTAGGGAATTTGGTTAAGAACTACCACCCAGTCATTCTAAGTAAAATTTTAGTCAACCTGTTAGAAAGAATTATCCCTGATGCTATTATCAAGCATGTTGTTGGCACTAAAATTCTAGGAGAAGAATAGCGTAGCCACAAAGAGTCACTGTTTTGTCACAGAAAATTTGAGTGAACATGACTGATGCTGATAAATGCATGGATGGTATATTTTCAAACTTTGGTAAAGATTTGAACAAGGTTTCCCAACCATGTAGTTACAGACACCACGTGAATAACTCTTGAGGATATGGACTCGCAGTCTTTACCCAAAGCGAAATAAAACCAAGCTTTTCAAAAGAAACCCGACCAGTTCCTAAACGTGACCAAATGGCCCCAAATGGAATTATATCGACGATCGAAAGTTAAAGAACTGCGAGATTACTGTTCTATAAAACAAAGTGTGTCAGGCACAAAGCTTCAAATTTGAGGTTGTTCGACCTCCAAACATAAGGAGTACGATAGTTCAACGTGGCACAGTGTTTAGGACTCTCACCGACCATGCACATGGTCCGAAGTTTGATTCCCTGCTGACGCACACCTGATATCTATGGTTGGCCTGCAAGATTTGGGCTACAGATATCCACGCTGAAAATTCCATACTTGTGCCAAAAATACAGTGTGGAATCAAGCTGTAATCAAAAATAAAAAATAAAGTTGGTTCTTATTTCACAAAATATCAGTTCAAAAAAGGAATGCACAAGAGTTCAATGAAGCACAAACCGTTTAATTGACACGAAATGCAAAATGGTATATAAAGGACGGCTTTAGTGTTTAGAAGTGGAATGTTGGATCGGACAGATGTCTGTAGGTGAAGTTACGTAATCTCAAGATTTTTTAGGGATGGAAGTGGAGGGTCAATGGCGTCTCGCCACTATGGCTACTGGTGGAGAGTGGTGAGCCTCCAGAATTAATTCCAGACCATTTTCCCTACACGTTTTGTCGAAATGGGATAACGCTGAGGATAAAATCACCCCATCTCATGCTCAACCGTTCTATTATATTCCGCTGGGCTTTAGAAAGTGATGGCGATTGATTTGCTTCACAAGAGGACGTAGATATGTAGGCAAACGGTCGACTGTGGGATCCTGAGAGTTAATAAAGGCAGGGGTGTATTATAGAATCATTTTATAACAACGTGTACTACTACGTATAAAATGGTTTTTCTGAACCTACGGTTGGCGAATATAAAGATTTGAGAGTAGCTGCGAAACATAATATAAAACGCTTGGTTAGTTTTAGTGCAGTGTCTGCGAACGGACTCCCTATAAAGCTTGCGTAAGCTTGAATGCTAAAATCAGGGATCATAGAAAATATCACCTCAAAAGTCCAAATCAGTAAAAGTAAATGCCTTACTGTGATTATTAACGTAAATGAGCTAAAGAAAAATGTAGGTATTTGCAAATAAGGTCAAGTCAACAATTCATACAATACGGTCCACGGGTACAGTTCACAGTGAATGTCGCATTAGCATGATGTTCATTTTCAGATGTGGCCCATCGGTTGTCAGAAATGATTGGGACGAGGATGAGAGTTTCTGCAAATTCCAAAAGGGGTAAGACGATACAAGGGCAAGCAGACACTTTAAGTGGGTTAGAAGCCGAAAGTTTGAAAATAAACGCGTACATTACCCGTTACGCGGAAAATTTGTCATTAAAACAAAATTGCTGACAAAAGCTAAAGCATACATAACGTGTCTTTATTTTCATATTCAGTCGAAATTGTTCAGAATCTCAAATCAGGGTTCTATGGATTACATTTGCAATACGGAATCCAAGTAGATACAGAAATGAAGCAGGTATATTGGAAGAGGTCTATAGTGTGCGGAATAAACTTTAGAGCCTGAGAGTGTTAGCATTCGCGGATAGTACGAAGCATACTAACGCAAGATCTAATACAACTTCTATGGTATTCGTTCCGCGGAGACTAAAGGCGAAGCAGAACTCGAGAATTGATCATTCACATCACAAATTATATTTCAGAACCAAATCGGAGTGAGGGATGACTACTTAGCTATCTAGGGACCATTCACGAATGAACCTAACACGACAGAGTATCAAATGGCGTGAGTGTTTGACCGGAAGCCTTCAGCTAAACAAATCGATTTAAACAATGAGGGTCAGCACCCAATGTTCAGTGATGAATGTTGCGGCCAAATAATTCCGAGGAATCACTTATGGCTACAGCTCACCCCCTAGGGGGTTGTGGGGACCCCAAGACGAAACCAGCAGGAAGTATAAACCCAGTGAGTTTACCATCTTTAAATTTCCTCCGATCTACTTAGTGTATTGCCTGCAGGTTGTCTACCTATACTATTAAGGTGTCTGCACATCTCTTCGTTTATGTTTGTCCACTGGATCACGTGTTTCGTTTGCTTCCTGTTCAGTGACGGTCGTACCTGGAAAAGAAAACAAGAATTTTGAGAACCGTGTAGAGGAAAATGCATCGAAAAGAACGTGTGAATAGTGATATGCATCCACGATAAAAAATGACGCGAAAAATAGAGCACCGAAAATATCTAATTTTTGAGTGGATGCAACATGTATGGTTATAAAATAGTTTTACTTGTGTTGCGGGATGCAATAAAAAACTGATGTGTCAGAGGGAAAAATATATACCACAAGCGAATAAAAAGTGGATGAATCGCATCACGTAGTAGTGTAACATAAGATGCGAAGAAGCTGACGTTCCGTCTAGAACGCGTTTGCTTAGGGGGCTCGATAGAACGTTCGGTGTCTTTCGCCATGCTAGTGATTTCTCCGAGGACTAACGGATACTCGCTTACCTGTGTCTTGTTGAGAATCTTTAGTCCTAGACACTTGGGATTCGGTGTGCGTTGACACGGCACACAAGCACGCACCTAGCAACGCACGTCACGGTCAATGCCGGACCAGCCAAATCCAACTGATACCAGTTTCTTTGATGCTCGTATATTTGGGTGTGAAAGATTGTGAGGACTGTCAAACGCCACGAAGCGTAAGTGTAGCCAGATAGTAGGTTTGGGGTTGCCGGCAGACTGGTCACACAGGATAGTGCCTTCACTGTTAACCAAAGGTATCCGCCAAGAAGTTTCTAGAGGCAGTTTATCTGCGTCCAACTCTGTTAACTGAATTTCAGCCATTTTGCTAAGATCAATAACTGGTGGTACTGACATGGTGCAGATTCGTGACAATGCGACTGTCACAGAGTTATCAGTACCAGGAACACGCTGTATGTCTGATGTGAACTGTGAAATATAATCTAAATGCAGCAATTCGCGCGGGGAGTACCTGTCAGTGGTGGAGCGAAGGGCATACGTAAGACGTTAGTGATAGGTGAAAATGGTACTTCGCCGACCTTCCACGAGGTGACGAAAATGTTTGATGGAAGCATAAATCGCAAGCAATTCTCTACCGAAAGTGCTGCATTTCATTTCAAAAGCGGAGAGTTTACGGGAAAAGAAAGCTAGAGGTACCGATGAGATATGCATATATTGCTGTAGGACCGCTTTTATGGCTTTCCTAGAAGCATTGACTGAAACGCTTAGCGAAAGGTCAACATCTTGGTGCACTAACATCCTAGCGTCTGCAATCGCCATCTTAATAGTTATAAACGCTTTGAGAGCTTTCGTAATGAATGTTGATGTCTTAATTTTCCCTCCTAGGAGATCAGTCGGTGGTGATAAAATGTGTGCACAGTGTGGAATAAAACGGCAATAGTAGCTCACAATGCACAGATAAGTTCATAGTGATTTTATGGATGATGGTACAGGGAAGTTGCCAGTCACGTCTCGTAAACCGTTAATGACCAGCTCTTGCTACGCTCGGGCTAACGCTGTTCCTTGAAGTTTTTCAGAAACGCTTAGTAATAACGGACGAAAAAACCAAAACACCAATTGGCCGCTCGAGAATTCTTTATTGTAACACCAACATATGAAAAATAATTCCACTAAGGTCTGTGAACAAATATTACAATAATAAATCACAATATTACTTCTGACGGTTTTATACTGACTTCTTTCTGAACAGCGACCGATGAGACGATGACTGTCGTATTGATGCCTCCGCGAAAATATCGGGAAGTTGGGTTTGAGCAAACAACCATGAATTGATCGCTCAATCTTCAGCTACATTGACAGAAGCCTTAGGTAGTTTCTAAATGTTGGCGCAACGGACATACCCCATCCTCATCTACCATGCGTATAATGAAAGTCAATGAATTAACACCGATCAAAAAGGTGGGATTGAGCAAACAACCATGAATTGATCGTTCAATCTTCAACTACATTGACACTCCCCGGCAAAAAAGGATCCATCCCTTTTTTCCATCACGACCAATACACGTTGACTTGGATGCCATTGCGAGAACCTGGGTCACACGGACAGAGTTGAAATGGAAAACAAACAGAAAAGCCAACACACCACAAGCATACCCGCAGCAAAATCTCACACATCGATGACGACCTCCGCCTCCAGTTAAAGGTGTCCTCTTGACATCTTGCAACACAGTCTCCACTTGCTAGGATGACTCTTGCAGAATGAAACGTGACCATAGCACCACCTCATGATACTCCACGCACGTCCTCGTATCTACTCACCACCAATTATCACTGCAATCGCTTGTCACTCATTCTGCCTCAGTTCTAGTAACGGTGACGTACGCAAGCCTCAGCCGTCTACACTCTTTCTCCCCGGCGTGTAGGACCGCAGCTAACAATTATCTCCGTGTGCATTTCATTCTCAGCAATAGCCTAGCCTCCACGGCGTATACGACCCATCTGCTGTCCTTAACATCAATCAATTCATTCACGGATGTAGAAGACTCGAAACAACTTCAGAAGTAATCACGACGAAAATTTTAACAAAATTACGCAATAACAACAAGACACGAAAACAACGAGTAAACACAATGAGTCCAAAAAACACCAATTGATATGACACACCACACGTATATACAAATAGTACAAACAACCTCGCGGATCATGTCTTTATGGAATTCCTTTGAAGAATCGCAGGACTTACACCAGTACGCCTACAACCCTTCTCAGGTTGACGATTGTAAGTTGTGGAATGTCCGGACACAAACAAGATTAACCAACAATTACAATAATTGGAACTCACACAATTATTTAACACAAACATATGTACAATCACTACATCAAATGTTGTAGATTCCGGCATGAAAATCTACCCTTGAAGAACTGCAGGACTCACAGCAGTACGCCTACATTCCTTCTCAGGTTGATTATCCAAGTGGAAGTCGTCCGGACACAAACAGAATTAC
Organism: Trichobilharzia regenti; assembly: GCA_944472135.2. NCBI lineage: Eukaryota > Metazoa > Platyhelminthes > Trematoda > Strigeidida > Schistosomatidae > Trichobilharzia > Trichobilharzia regenti. The sequence continues at coordinate 85,181,896 of OX235270.1, read as the reverse complement.
CAACAGCTAGATGACAGATGATATCAATTCAGTATATGCAATATGAACATATGTACAAAATCACACACCAAGCACATTGGACTGCTCATTGATGCGCTACCCTTTGAAGAATTGTAGGACTTACAGCAGTACGCCTACAACCCTTCTCAGGTTGACGCTCTAGGTTGGAAAATCGTCGCAGAGTTCATTTGCTGACTTCCCTCTATCAGCTATACCCTCAAATCTGAACGGTAACACGCTCATGTCATTGTATCGTAGAATATAGATGACCAACAAACACACGACATATCTCATCAACCAAGTGTAGAAACAGAGTAATTTACACCAAAGATAATAGCATTCAATTAGTAACTTGAAACTAGAAATGCCTTTATTCGTGCAAGTCAATTAAACAACTACCCTCTCGTTTACACTTGGCTTATCCTCACTCAACTGACCATTGATATTCGTCCTTTCAAACGAACTGATACTAACATAGTCATTGCACAAGATACTTGAGTTCATGGATGTCTGTTTCATTGTGGATGACAGCACCAACGACGACTGATTGATGTCAGTTGATGAACTTAGCAGTGGATCAAAAGCTGTTGTTGCTCGACTTTAAGAAATTTGTCTACCTGCAAGACCACCAACACTGCTGTCTTTTACTATCAGCTCCGCTTTAGCACTAGCATCTGATGATAGGTGGGCTTCACTCTGACCAATTACACTGACGGTTTGACAAGTATGCATGCCTTCTGCAACTGCATTTAATTCTACTTCACGTTCAAGTTGTACAGAACCCTTATTTAACTTAGCGGTAGTAGGCATTCCCTCCATTTCATCAAGATCAACCAAAGAAAAATCTTCACTATCATGATCATTACCACAAATATGCAAATTACCGTCAAGTTTATCATTTTCAAACTCTTTAATAACAGAAGTAGACAATTTTGGTTCCTCCTCACAAATCATTAAAGGTTTTATATCTTCACTCTGACTAGTTATACCTTGTAAACTTTTAGAGTCAGAACTGCACCCTGAAGCAGTAACTCTCCTCTGTGACACTCTATTAAACAATGGCTTACCAGTTGCAACTACAGGCTTCTTGACCGCACCGTTATCGTCACACAATCCGGAGTCAGACCTTGATTTCACATTTAGCTTATCACTAAGCTTGCTCACTGATTCACAGCTCACCTTTGTATGCACCTCTTGCAAACGTGTAAAACACAACCGTGTTTTTCTTGCATCTTGTAACTTATCTGTTGAGGATGTACTACGAAACCTGTTGCACTCACTAGGTCTATATGCATTACTAGACATCATGGAGCCTTCTCGATATCCACCTATTTGCGGCCCTTTCGTCATCAATGATTTCATTTTGCTCTCAGACTGCTCTATTCTAGGGGTGAGATGCAATAGACTGGCGAACTTGCTCATAGATTGATTGACACTATTCTTTACCAGTTTCAGGATATCATCAAACTTTGGCTCGATACCCTCATCCTCCATACGGGAGCTTATCTTCACCCACTTCCTTTGCAGTCGAGTAGGTAGACGTCTTGCTATTACTTCTAGTATAAAACTCGAGTTGAGGTCACTCGTGCGATTCATCGAAATCAGTGCATTCTTGTAAATCAGCAAATTATCCGAAAACTCAGTGAATGCCTGGGAGTCATCCTGTAATTGACCACCATTACCCTTAACAGCCTCGAATAATTTCCCTGCAATCATCGAAGGTCTTCCAAACCTTTGACGTAGTATGCTCATAGCCTCGTAGTAGCCCTCTTTTGGCTTCATAAACTTACAACACTGCATAGCTCTTGAAGCATCTCCAGTGCAATACCTCATCAAATACATTAACTTCATTTCATCAATTGATAAAATGCCACTTAGCATGATCTCAAACTCCTTTACAAATTGTAAATAATCAGCCGGGTTTCCATCAAAACACCGTGGTTCTAATTTAGGGAGTTTGATGTTCCTATTATCCCTGAACGGCGAAACAGTAACATCAACCATATCATGCTTAACATCAGACACATCGTTGCAATTAACAGACAAGTCACCATGACTTACTTTCCTGTTTGCATCCACGATGCTCTGTCCCTTCTTTGACCCAGGCATTGTTGAAATTGACCCAATTCCCAAAACTTTCCAGATATTGCTTGTTCAAAGAGGACTTGACCGGCACCAGGAAACATGAACGTTGACCATCTAAAGTCGTGCCACCTTTCGAAAGCCGTTTAAAACTGACTTTTTACCGTAAAGAACTGTCAGTCACGTCTCGTAAACCGTTAATGACCAGCTCTTGCCACGCTCGGGCCCACGTTGTTCCTTGAAGTTTCTTAGAAACGCTTAGTAATAACGGACGAAAAAACCAAAACACCAATTGGCTACTCGAGAATTCTTTATTGTAACACCAACATATGAAAAATAATTCCACTAAGGTCTGTGAACAAATATTACAATAATAAATCACAATATTACTTCTGACGGTTTTATACTGACTTCTTTCTGAACAGCGACCGATGAGACGATGACTGTCGTATTGATGCCTCCGCGAAAATATCGGGAAGTTGGGTTTGAGCAAACAACCATGAATTGATCGCTTAATCTTCAACTACATGGACACCATCTATTTGGCTGGGAGAACAAATGCGCAGCATGGCATTTTCCACAGTGTTGTTCACTCCAGGTACATGACGAATACCTGATGTATACTATGAATTGTAGTCCAGTTGTTGTGATTCTTTAGGTGAATACTTATCTGAAATTGAGTTCAGAAAGTACGTCGGAAGTTTGTGGTCAGTGAAAATTATGAATTCACGACCCTCCACTGAATGTCTAAAATGACGTATAGCACAGTACATAGCCAGAAGTTCTCTGCAGAATGTGCTGTATTTCGTTTCTGCCAATTGAAGGAGCCGTGAGTAAAAGGTGAGTGGTTGCCATTCTCTGTTGACTAGTTGTTGCAGGACTGAGCCGATTTCAGTGTCTGATGCATCAACCGGGATACTTGACGGTGGAGTTGGATCCTGATATATTAGAAGTGTGGTATCCGCGACAGCTTTTTAACCTGAGTGAAAGCATTTTGGGCAGATACGTAGACTTTTTATTCCCTCGAGGTGGGTCCGTTAATGGCTGAATCAGAGAGGCACAGCTGGGAATAAACCGTTGGTAATAACTTTCCAAGCCGTAAAAAGTGGGCAGACTTTTCACTGTCTGTTACTCTGGAAAGTATAGTATCAACCCAACTTTACTATCCAGTGGACGAATGCCCTTGCAGTCAGTGGTGCGGTCGAGGAAACCGAGTGAGTCAACGCCTACCTGATAGTCATACAATGCATGCGTAACCTTTCAAATGCCAGGTCCAAGTGTCTAAGATGAGTTTCCTTGTCCGGACTGGCAATGAGGCTGTCAAGGAACTTATCATAAGTTCCTGTTGTTACGAAGACGCTCCGAACTGATAATTACTACGAATGATTCTCGGCTTTAACCCCAAAACACCAGTGGTTGTGAAAAGAAAGTTGTATTATTTGGCAATTAAAATCGAAGTTAGTACATGTTTTATACAAAATATGAAGTACTTTTATTCGTTTTCTTTCGCCTTCTTCGAACCTGTACACGACTGAACATTAGCGCCTTCGAGTTGCCCACCAATGGCGACCAAGGCTAATGGACCAACGTTCAATGTTTACTTCCATTGACAGGGCAGTCCACTAAGTATGCGTATACAAAGTCCAGACCGCGAAATAGTTCGTCGATGAATCGTTGGAATGTTAATGTTGCATTCCGAGGACATTCAGTCATGCGTAGAAATTCAAAAAGTCAGAAAAGCGTAATGTTAGCCGTTTTCGGAATAACTTCTGGTGCCATTGAAATTTGATTATATGCTTTAGGCAAGCCTATTTTCGAGAACATAGTTGCTGTCAGCCACGTCTCGTACACCGTTAATGCCCACCTCTTGCCACGCTGGGACTCACGCTGTTCCTTGAAGTTTCTCAGAAACGCTTAGTAATAACGGACGAAAAAACCAAAACACCAATTGGCTACTCGAGAATTCTTTATTGTAACACCAACATATAGGCAGCTTGAAAATTAAGTTTTAACTAAGGTTTATGAACAAATATTACAATAATAAATCACAATATTACTTCTGACAGTTTTGGTCTGACTTCTTTCTGAACAGCGACCGATGAGACGATGAGTGGTTTGTTGATGCCTGCGCGAAAATATAGGGAAGTTGGGTTTGAGCAAACAACCACGAATTGATCGTTCAATCTTCAACTACATTAACAGTCGCAGCAGATCATTTTGCCTTCCAGTCGTGTATGTGAAGCGATGGATAACATGTGAGTTTGTTTTGGCGTTCAATCACCAGTAATCACCAGTGGGTCGCCTATTCTTGCTATCCTTTTGCGTTACCATATACAATGGGGACGCCCATAGACTGTTCGGGGCCAGAATTTTTCAGAGAGTGAGCATATGGTCGAACTCATTTCTAGCGAGTCTTAGTTTGTCCGGAGCAAGTTATCGTACTTTGGATGTCACGGGTTGTCCTGAGGTTATGACGTGGTGCATAACATTGCTTGTTATGCACATTGGATAGTTAGATGAGCAATTAAGTTTTGGGTATTTATCCACAATCGGTTGGAAATTTGGATCAAAGATTGCCTTCTTCTTAGCGAGTGACAAGCTGTACCTACGTAGGTGATGCCTTTGATAGACAGTCTAGTAGTACTGTCAATCAGTCATTTTCAGAGGACGTCTACGACTAAATCATGATGATTAAGTAGGGCTGTGCCAATGGTGGGCATTGTGACTCCAGCGAGGGGAAAATGCGATGAATGGGTTTGCATAAACCTACTTTCAGACAAACGTGTTTTCTACCGAGGGTTGCAATCGGTTTTCCATTCGCAGACTGTAAGTTGAAGGTAGGTTCCCTCTGTTGATCTGTTGCTGTAGTAGGAAGGATGCTTACTTCGGCGCCTGTGTCGACCAAATAACGTGTCTGGCTGACCACATTCATGAATGTGAAGTAGGCGCCTAGTGCAACCGGCGATGGTTGCCGCTAACGCGTTCCGGCGGTATAGTTTCCCACGGTCTTTGAGATGTTGCCGAAAATACAAGGTTTACGGCAATATTTCGCTCCCTGTCCATAGGTATTGTGGTACCAACACCACTCAGGGTTTTTTAGTGAGCGTGGCTTGGATTCAGATTGACCACGTGAGTTTCGCCGTTAAGGGGAATTCGGATGACGATAGGAGGAATTAGAAGGTATGTTTGACTCAAGCATCTGCTGGATGGAGTTGCATAACTTTATCACTGCAGTATCCTTGCTCGAAGTCTGTTTGGCCACCGAGCATATTTCGGTAACTGGCCATTTTGTCATTTCTAGAATTTTATCTGCAGAAACAGCTAAGTCATCTATAGTAACACCCTGAATTTTCATCAGCAAAGCCTATACTGACTGTGGCAGTTTGGATAAGAAGAGTTCTCTGAAAAGTCCCTTGATCAAAATGACGTTGGCCAATAACCTCTTTCATTCTTGCTAGCATGCTCACAGCTGACTGATCCCCTAACTCGACGTTGCGAAATAATTCTCCCAGACGCTGTCGATCCGTGTGAACGTTTCCCCTGAATTCCGAGGTAGGGTGTGAATAACTGAAAGGAACCGTGAACGTTGATCGGTTATCCCATTCTCACTGAAATCAGACTCAGGTATCTGAAACCATGTTTCAGGATTATCTAGCCAATATGATATGAGCTGAATGGTTTTGGCAGTTGAGCGAATACGAATGACCTTAGGAATATGATCACTCATGATGAAATAAATATAGTTTGAAACTATTACAAGAACAAATAGAAAATGAAGCAAACTCACAGGATTCGTCTGCGTATTTACTAAAGATGAAGTTCGCAGTAGAGCTCATCAGTTTAGAGACTGACTGTGGATTATACGGAGTATACCAAATCGTAGAGCGAGATGATTGCTTAACTGGGTAGTGGTCGTGCATGAACGTGACACGACGGAGTGCCAAATGGCGTGGATGCTTGACCTGAAGCCTTCAGCTAAACTAGTCGACTTAAACAATGAGGGTTGGCATCCAATGTCCAGTAATGATTACTGTGGTCAATAATTTTGGGGAAATTATTTACCGCTACGGAGTAATTTTAAAAGAGGTCACTTTGTTCACTTATCTGGGAAGCATTGTTTCAGCCACAGATGGTACGAATCAGTATATCAAAAACAGGATTGGAAAGGCAAAGACAGTCTTGATCACTCTGAAGACCGTTTGGAAATCTCCTGCACCCAGCCTAAAGAGCAAACCTCCTATTCTGTTAAACACCAGCGTTAAGTCAGTCAGTCAGTTCTTCTATATGGGTGAGAAACTTGCAGAGCACTTCACGGAAAGCATTTCGAACAGGCCATTGTACACCTTTATCAACACCTGCCTTCTCTCCATACTGAAAATCAAATAGCCTGTTAGGAGGAACTCGTAACAAAAGAACTCTGGGAATGAACCAATCAAGTACCTGTTGTTTAACAAATATGAGGAAATAAATGGAGATGGATCGAACTGTCGAGCGATATAGCGTTCCAGGCACTTGAGGGGAACACGAATTGTAAATTGCAAGATTGTGTGGGGAGGTGAAGATGGAAGTTTATGGACAGTTTTGGAGACAGCTAAAGAGGACAGTGGGAAACAAGACAAAATGAAGATGTGCTGTGCTCTATGTTCCACTCAGAATACAACGGAATTATAATAATAATACGTCTGCAAAACTTTCACTAGATTGAATTTTAGTCAGTTTAAAAAAAATATTGTTCTTGATGGTTATATTTCCTATATTTGGATAACTAACTTGGAATAGTCCTTGTCGTTTAGTTTTTAACGCTTCTTCAACCACTTCTACATAGATATTTTTGGGATTCTATTTTGTGACTGTACTTGAATGAAAAATGAATCTGGTGTTCCATATTTCATCTAACTGCACGCAAATCCTTTTATTGCCTCACTTTTTATTGTGCCAAACCCTGCTATTTGCCAGCAAATAGTAATGTCAAATCCAAAGTCATACCGGAAGTTATAGAGATGTATATTATCAGAAAAGTCGAATTCAAAAAGGCTGATTAAAATGGACCACATGTATCAATCATTTAATAGCCAGATAAACAAAAAAATTTAGTCAAAGTGAAAGTCTATCACAATAGTGAATAATAAGTAAAGTTAATACAGAGGTGTTATATGCATCGTGAAATTATGTACTGGTAAGTTGGTGGGTTACAGGATCCTGCATAGGAATAAGGTCAATCATTTCACCAGTGTTTGCTAAAATAACATGGATAAGAGTGAAAAAAGGTTGAGAAAATTGCTTACAACCTCTTCCATTAGTAGTAAACAATCGATTGAATGCGCTAAGTAAAACACCAAAAACCATTACAACCAAAGTGTAACTACAGAAGGCAAGAGTCAGGTAACAGATCATTTATTAAGGAAATCAACACATATTTATATATTTTCATGTACATATTATAGATTATTGTTAGCACAGAAACACAGTCTTCTGATTGGTTGTTTCTCACAGAAAGTTAACCTTGCATCTCTTTGTAACTGTCTCTTGAATGTCGGATCACATATATGTTAACTGTATCAGCCTTCACAAAGCCTGATGTGGTTGTTTTTTGAATCAGTCTTTGTCCATATTTTCTCACGACTAATATTTGGGACATAAACATTGACGTAAATTAATGTTTACCAATTTGGCTAGCAGTCTGCTTTCACCACAAAACGACTTCTAGAATGAAATTTTTGAGAAGATTGACAATACTGGGTTAGAAATGTAGACATAACAAAATGGAGAACGAAAAAGCGTATATAGTTCAGTGACAGATCTGATCAATTCAGAACATTCAGCGCCATTCGAAAAATCCTTCTAAATAATATGCGAGATTCGATCAAACCTACCTAAGGGAGTAAAATTAAGACATCTAGGCATAGCTTAGAGAATAGTCATTCAAAAGCTCAAACCCACACTATGTCTCCAGAAAAATATGTCCAATCCTTGTCCCTGCCATGGCCATCATTCTTTTTAAAGTGACTATCCCATTGCCTTTCTTATCCAAACTTCCTGTTTATTCATGTTATTTTTAAATTTTTCTTAACCCCTATTTACACCACCATATTTTCATATCCGAACTTCCTGTCTACTGTGTCATTTTATTATTTCTACATATTTAATCCCTAATTGCATAACAATTATTCATCCCAATAGTTATGACCCCACTAGATTTTTTTATCTAAACATTCTATTTTGTTATTTCTACATTTCTAATCCCTAATTGAACAATATGTCAATTATTCAGTAATTATGAGGCTACCTTGTTTGAGTTTTATCCATCCCCCTGTTTATTATGGCATTTTAATTCCTTATTGTAATTGTATTAATTTGTCTCTTGACCGGAAATTATTCTGGTGTGGTGAGAGCAGGCTGCTAGCCGATTGGTTGACACTAAGCTACGTTAATATGGGCTGTGAGAAAATATGAACAAGGCTGAGTCAACAACCAATCACAGCAAAGTTTACGTGGCAAAATATGATTCGCAGATAGAGAACTCTATTTGTCAAGGAATCCCGAAACAAACAATCAGAAGCCTGCGTTTGTCTGCCTAACTTCTGATAAACAACCAATCAGATGACTGCGCTTGTCTATAATAATGTATGTGAAATATGTATAAATACGTGTTGATTTTCATAATAAAACGATCTGTTGCCAGCCCTTGTCTTCTGTTGTTACACTGGGACTTTCCCAACCATTAATCATGAATACACGAATGTACAGCCTAGTTGATGACTTCGTCGAAAAGAAAATTTTCTCCACTGCAACTGTCTTTTTATAAATCCTTATGATCAAAAGTGTATATTCAGTGAAATGAAATTTTTATTAAAGATTGACATATTTGGTACACTGAATGACTGTAGTAATTTATTGTAATCGTAATATTAGTATTTCAGGATGACCGAATTACACGAATCCAAACAAAACACAGAGAGGGCAGAAGTCAGGAATTTGTATTTAGCGGAATTATAATGCAATTCATATATGAAATATTAACAATCAACAGTAAGTATTTAAACAATACAGAGATAGAAATAGTCAATCACCACATCCGCCACACGTCGAATGTCTCCTTGCGTATTTATAATGATATCGCGGTTTGCTTGCCAGTCTCTGCGATCTTCTAACTGATTCTGTGATATCATTTCCATCAGTATCATCTAGACTTATTTCTGAATTATCTACAAAGTCAGGATTAGTAGCGGAGTCATTATAATCATAATCGGAACGACCTACCTCATTTATTCTCACTTGATCCAAGTGTCTGTTATGAACTGAATTATCTTCGATGTCTAATATCTTCACCATTCGATTTCCCATTCTTTGTAGTATGATACCAATAGAAGGTCTATAATCATTCCCTCTGTAATAATGTACATCAGAAGTCGTGGACATCAGATGCTTTCTGAGAATTCGAGATTTGAATAGTTTTGCAGGACTTTCATGAGTACTTGTATGCTCCGCATTGCGATATTGAAGTAAGAAGTTATCCACACATCTCTCTAGCTCATCAAAATTTTGAGGACTCATTGATGCTATAGCACTCTTTAATGTTCGTACAAAATTTTCTGCCAACCCGTTTGACTGAGGATGACGTGGTGCTGTGTACAAATGACGACAACCTATATGTTTGAGCCAATCATTGAAGTTCTTCTCCGTAAAATGAGTACCATTGTCAGTAACTAAGACATCTGGAATTCCTTCTCGACTAAAAATCTTTCTCAACGCTCTGTGAGTGAATTTGGCATTAGGACTATCTGTAATGATGACTTCTGGCCATCTAGAATAAGAATCCACAATAACTAAAGCATAATATGAATTTAAGAATGGACCACAGTAATCTGCATGAATACGCTGCCAAACCTCACAAGATGCAGGCCACGGTGTCCACGATGACTTCCCATAGGACATTTTATGTAAACAGCTAGAACAGCTCTTTGATCTTTTGTTAATGTCAGCATCAATTTCCGGCCACCAGCATGTTAGGCGTGCTAATGATTTCATCTTATCAGCTCCTAGATGAGCAGAATGTAGATCATCCAAAATCGCAGATCTTAATGTTGGAGGAATAATAATTCTGTCATTCAGACATAGAAATCCTTCAGGATGGACTGAAATCTCATCTCTTCGCTTATAAAAGTCTGGAAATCTTCGCTTACACTGAACATTCCAACCTCTTTTTGTTGCATTTATAACGCATCCGTAATATTTCCGAGTATCATTTATAAGTCGAACTCGATCCACCGGTAACGGCTGGACTAATAAGCAATCAGTATCATTAGCAACATTTTCAAATAATGAATAACGAGATAAGAAGTCTGCATGAGGTATATCCTTTGCCGATCTATGTTCAATAGTGTAATCATATGCACTTAGTTCTAAACTCCATCTTTGAACCATAGCAGCAGATGATTTATTCAAAGATTTTTCTGGATTGTAAATGAATTTCAAAGCTTGATGATCAGTAACTATGTGAAACTTAGTACCAAAGAGATACTTGTGCAAGCGTCTTATTGCCCATACAACTGCTAGAGCTTCTTTCTGGGTTTGTGAGTACCCTTGTTCACTCTTACTTAGACGTCTTGAAATACAAATAACAGGTTGTCCATTTTGCTCAAGTACTGCAGCTATACCCATAGGAGAAGCATCTGTAGTGAGAACAGACTTATCTTTCGATGAAAAAGGTCTTAAGAAAGCTTGTTTATTAAGAAACTCCAAAGTTTTTCGCAAGATATTCTCATGTTGTTGTTCCCACTTAAACTGTTTACTGGAGACAATCTCAAAAAGTGGAGATAACCGTTGAGTGAAGTTGGGAATGAATCTGGAGTAAAACTGAAGAGTACCTATCCATGATCTCAACGATGACATATTATTAGGTGACGGTGCTTGAATTAGAGGTGCCAAACGACTAGCATCAGGTCTGAAACCTTCGGAGTCTACTGTGTATCCCAAGCATGATACAGACGACAAAGTGAAATGGCATTTAGATGGATTAACAAGAACATTATTCTCACATAAACGCCTGAACAGTTTTAAAAGACGTTCATTATGCAATTCGATATTAGGACCATGAACTATAATGTCGTCTTGGTATGACTCAACACCATCTAATCCATCTATCATCTGATTTATTACATTTTGAAATATTGCAGGTGAAACCTTTAAACCAAAAGGCAAGAACTTATACTTGAACAATCCAAATGGAGTATTAATGGTTGTTAATGCACTAGACGCCTCATCAAGAGGAATTTGCAAATAGGCATCTTTTAGATCTATTTTGGAAAAGTATCTTGAGCCATGTAGCTTGTAGAGAATGTCTTCAGTTTCTAGAGTAGTGCAACTTTGCTGTAGTAGACGACTATTGAGTGTAAGGCGGTAGTCACCACAAATTCTAGGTGTTTTTCCATCAGCCTTTAGTGGCGTAACAATAGGAGTAGCCCAATTTGAAGACTCAACTGGCATAAGTATGCCTTGCTCAACCAACTTGTCTAACTCTTTCTTAACTGCATCTCGCAATCCATATGGAATTAATCGGCGTTTCAGGAAGATAGGATCACCCTCTATTTCAAGATGGATGGGCTGAATCTTCATACCACCTACACTCTTTGAACATTGGAGAAGTAATTCTCTGAACAAAGATTCATCAAACAACTCAGTACAAAGTGAGATTTCGACATTTAACAATCTAAGGGCTTTTAATCCCAATAAAGATGGACCATATTCACTAACAAGAAAGGGAATATTTACAAAATTACCACTGTCTGATTTCAAAGAAATGTTAGTAGCACCGATAAGAGGTAATTTATGACCAGTTATGCCTGTAATTGAACTAGTAGTAGGGTCTATCTGGACATTCTTACAAATCGATTGTAAATCTTTCTTAGAAATTATAGATTCAGTACTCCCAGTATCAATTATAAAACAATGGGACTTGCCTGAACTTGTAGTGAAGGTTCTCATTAGATGAGATTGAGTATTGGGAAAAGTTGAAAGACACATCGACTGCATTTTACCAGATAAATTGGAAGAATTATCAGGATTCTGAGTAACATAAGTATTCGAACTTCTGCAAACAGTCTTGATGTGTCCAACTTTACCACATTTGTGACACTTAGCACCCCGAAAACGGCAAGTGCTTCGTAGATGTAACTTTCCACAGGATAAACACGGTTTAATGTTTTTGATCTCTCGCTGCATTCTATTACCTGTGGACGGCAGTTTGGATTGCTTTCCATGAACACTTGTATTTTCGACTTTAGAAAGCATAACATCAGATACTGACGTAGTGGGAGCAGAGTATTCATTATTGACATCTTCATATGTAATACATAAATCTTTAGCAGTTTGAAAGGTACAAGAAGGAATCTGAATTAACTCTTTCTCTAACTTAGGAATATTGATTCCAGCAATTAGACGATCACGTAGTTGAGTATGCAGCTGATCTCCAAAGTTACACTTTGAAGCTTGAATTTGAAGTTGAAGAATGAACTCTCGAATCTTCTGGTTGGGAGCACGAACCAGTTTGTTGAAGTGAGCCCTCTCTCTGGTCTCAAAAGTAGTTACATGAAAGTGATTTATAAGAAGTTCACGCAGTTTATAATATGGCAGAGAAATTGGTTTATCTGGAAATGACAGAGTCTTTACTAGGCTATATGCATCAAGCCCAATAGCAGTGATGAAATGTGCTGGTATTTTGTCATCCCGAACATTCTTTGAAATGCACCACGCATCGAAGCATTCCAAATAATCAGCAATCTCCCGCGGAGACCCATTAATGGGGAATTTTCCCAGGTTATTTAGTTCCATCGCGACGCCAATTTGTAGTAATTTATTGTAATAGGAATATTAGTATTTCGAGATGACCGAATTACACGAATCCAACCAAAACACAGAGAGGGCAGAAGTCAGGAATTTGTATTTAGCGGAATTATTATGCAATTCATATAAGAAACATATCAACAGTCAACAGTAAGTATTTAAACAATACAGAGATAGAAATTGTCAATCACCACAAGACGTCATTGTAATGGTTTACAAATTATGACAACACTGTAAGATTCATAATCACCTTAATTTCCATTGTATTTTGTCTTAACAAGTGTTGCTTCTGCCGTCACCTCTCTTGTTCATTTCAGTAACAGCTACTCACAAAATGTATGCATAAAACATTTAAAAGTGTAATTATTACGACATAATAATAACACGTATTTCAATACTGATATTATGAAATCCTGATTGCATCTTGCCTAAGCTTGGAGTGGAGAAAAAACAGGTTGGTTAGCAACATCTCTTTCAGTTATTCTTTAAATTCCAGTTCAGGATTTCTGTACAATGAACTCATTATATACACACATATTATTATACATCAATTAATATTCCCCTAAAAACTTAAATAAAGACATCAAATTATGCGGTAATATATGAATATAAAGCAAAGTCTGTTTACATCTAAGCCATTTTTGATAATAATAAAACTGTGTTCCAGACAATATGTGAACATATATTACAGAAATTTTCAGCGAATTTAGTAACAAAATATTTCCTCTTCATACAGAACTTACGTGTAACGCAATCTGAGGTACATCATATGTCGTAGTGTTGTTGGACATGAAGAGAGAATCAATTCTGTACATTTTCGCTTCATTTCCTTTAAGAAATGCATAGCGTGCAGTGAGAAACTAATTAAATATGCGCGCGAGTTCATGTATTGGTCATCTGATATAATTTCATGATTAAAACAATAAGAAGTGCATAAGAGTTTGAGCATTTTGATGGATGAAAATTCTGGTAACCTAGTGATTTAAACAAGCCGCTGGTAGGATAAAAATGGATGGAAACAAAAGCCAGTACTTCTAAAATTGTACTTTAAATCATTTGGATGCATTAACTTTGCTTTAGTCTTCTTCAACATATTGTATTCGCTGAATGATTACAAATCTGATGAGTTTCCCATATGTGTTAATAAAATGAACCACAATATTTACACTCATCTGCGTCTATAAATTTTATGAATATGTAAATGAACTGGATTTATATACACCAGTTAGTTTAGAACCTTGGTAATTTAGCAGTACTGTAAATTAGCTGCGAGAATTATGGCTTCACGTAATAAAAATATCATATAAGTGTTCGAATGAGTTTGTCGAAATGCAAGATAACTTATTTAAGCAAGTTTTCATGAATTCAACCTAGTAATCCAGATGAATTCATTGATTATATCTTCAAAAATTTGCAGTCCAGTTTGATTACATTATTTATGTTAGTCCTTCTATCAGTGAACATCAGTTCACACTATTTCGATTACATGTGTAACTTCATCAATTAACTGTCTGACTACATGAAATTGTAGTAGAAGCACTTATAGTGTCTGGTGGCTTTTATAACCACCATTATCTATTCGTAGCCTTAAAACAATTAAAGATACCAAAGTAGTAAACTGAAAACGGTATGTTAATTTATTTATTAGAGGTAAGGCTGTAGGAAGAAACACTAGACTTAGGTTTCATGATTATTGGCATTCATGAGCAAAGCCTATGAGGAACCTCGAGGTATCGAATATCCCCTCTACGATACAAACCTCTGTCACCCAGTGTTACAGTCAGAGATGTTACTGCATAACTGAATCATGCTACAGATGGTTATTATTTCAACTACTGATATGAGTTTGATGCCGATATCAACGCCTGCACAGAAGGTCTATTTTGAAAATTGCTTTACGAAAATTTGCTTTATTACAGTTGTAATTTTTGAGTGAAGTACACCATAGCATAGGGTGTACCTGCAAATACTTAAAAAAATTTTCTTCCGTTTGTGAAAACATCATGTGAAGTCATCATGTAGTCTGTATCGCTTAAATGTTCTTGTCAGTCTGTTAAGCTTCACCAAATGAAACAAGATAATGAATATGAATAAAGACCAGCTTCCACTTGGATTATAATATAATATAAAACAAGTTAATTCATTCTCAAAGCACTCATCATTTGTATATATGATAGCTTATTAAAATTGACTTATATACATGTATATCATGACATAAAACAATTACTAAGTTCACTAGGTTAATCCTAGGTAGCAGGACGATGAATAACTGTTTAAAATACAAAAATTATAAAGAATTATAGATTACATTAATGAAAGAACGTGCTGTTTTAGAAACAAAGAAAATAAACGTTGGTTTTTTTTCTGATTTACAGCTTGAATCCACACTGTATTTTTGGTACAAGTATGGAATTTCCAGCATGGATATCGGTAGCCCAAATTTTGCAGGCCGACCATGGATATCAGGTGTGCGCCGGCGTGGGCTCGAACCCCGGACCATGTGCATGGTCGGCGAGAGTCCTAACCACTGTGCCACCGACGCACACTCTGTGAAGTGCAGAAAAACAAACAGTAAGCAATTGCATAATAAAAACTATTACAAAGGGTGCCATTATCAAAATTAGATTTCAACCTAAGATGTATCTAAACGTAGATATGCACGGGATAATATACTTAACTGAGAAGGATAAAAATGTAGATCAGTTATAATTCTGTACACAGAAACCATGTTTGTGCATTTGAACGACACAAACCTTTAAGAACTTACGTATTACTTTAATTACTTCTCATCGACTGACTAGAAACACTACATATGTTATAGTTTTAATCGCAGTCAGTGAATGATACATGATAAAATTTCGTAGAAGTTCTATTTGGAAATAATATTGTAACAACAGAAGACAAGGCCAGGCAACAGATCGTTTATTAAGGAAATCAACACATATTTATATATTTTCATGTACATATTATAGATTATTGTTAGCACAAAATCACAGTCTTCTGATTGGTTGTTTCTCACAGAAAGTTAACCTTGCATCTCTTTGTGACTGTTTCTTGAACGTCAAATTATCTATATGCTAACTGTATCCGCCTACGCAAAGTCTTGGTTCTCATTTTTCTCACGACCAATATTTGGGACATAAACATTGACGTAAATTACCGTCTACCAACTTTGGCTAACAGCTACCTCTCACCACAGTATGACTATTACATAGCCAGCAAATGCTTTCACCAATAAATGTGAGTGAATACACGCAATTAAATCACTGTTTTACTTTTCTTTGTTCACGCTATTTAGCCCTATTAGGGAGATAAATATTGTACAAATAAGTAAATTCAGTGAATTTCACTGCAGTATGGCAAAAACATTGTCTCGCAAGTGATTGAGAGTATGGATCACTTGAAGGTACAATTGTTTGATGAGATTTTCTAACATATTATTCGTGATTTTGTTTAGCAAATTCATTACACTAGCCGTAAATCACGTATTTGCTTTTAATGTGCATTGATAGGAATAAAAGATTCTAGTCACTAATTTTGCCTGGGTAAAACGGAACTGTCACCTAGCTGTGTGACTGAACGATTAGGTCTACTTCTTATGGAGATGAAAAAACTCACATAAAAATATTTTTCAGTTATAAACAGGAGGCTAAGTAAGAATGCACTAAAACCCATTGATAGTATTGAGAATAAGATCAATATGTAGTTCTGAATGTTGATAAAGATTATTACAACTGGAACTAATTTATTTTAAAAAATTACATTGCTGTTAGGCTTAAATATTGCTTATAAATACTGCATGTATTTTGCACTGCACAAAATGATATTATATTCTTGAGTGCATATTGTTATACTCAAAGTATGCTACCAGAACTTTTTTCTAGAATACACTTCACTACTGCATGTCATAGTACTATAAATTTACATTCTTTTTCAGTTCCAAAGTTCATCTATTTACACTGTACTTTGGATTCTTTTCTTGGATCATCAATGTACACAAAGTTCATAAAACAAGCACCAACAAGTTTTTATTGATCATGAATAATCATACCACAAATGTTTATTATTCAAAAATTGTTGTTTTTGAAAAGATCTGTGGCTTTATCTCGATAAATTCAGCGTAAAACTATAGTTCATGTAGTTATCATTGCTGACTGTGTACAGTATGTAGTTGTTAGATAAATTATTATCGGTGGTCGATGGAAGTTTTAATGAGTGGCTTTTTTAAGTTTGGATTGTTGATGAGGTCTCTTATTGGGACACATCAACTTAAGTCTGTAATGCAGATTTTTTTTCCATCAATGAGGATAAATTTCAAGCGAATATTAAGCAGGGTGACATGCAATTAGAAGTGAGAGTGAGTGACAAAATCCACATTGTTTAAGTTGAAGTCACATCAAATTTACCAGTGATGAATCTAAAAAAAGCTCATACCTTACAATCCATATAAAACTCCACAATTCACAGAAAATTGTCCAATAAAATGGCTTACATAAAGACTCCAAGAATAAGAAGTCAACAAAAATGTTAACAAAACAATAGCTTCATGCAGTTTTCTAATTGCCTAAAATAAACACATCATAATAATAAAACACAGTTTAGTTAACTTTCGAGGATTTACCATGCTGTTGTCGTTAATTGAAATCCTGTAACAAAACTACCTGAAAAAAGTACTGGGTATCCTTATATGTACCGCTAGGGAAATTTGTCTCCTGCTAAATGATTAACTTATTATATTTTTATTATATCCTTTATTCCTAGAGGAACATAGGGCTTCAGCTGCGCGTCTCTATTGCCTTCTGTTTTCAGCCAACCTTTTCACTCCGCTCCAAGTCTGCCCACATGCTTTCATCTCCTCCTCACATGACCTCCTCCTAGTCACCCTTGCACTGACGACCAACTCGCCACTTCCCTTTCGGGTCCCACTCAAGCGATGGCTTGTCTAGTGATGTCACTTGATGGTTTCCTCAGAGTATGGCGAATCCATCTCCATTTCTTAATGCTTATTTGTTTCACAATCGGTTCCTGATTGGTTCGCTCCCAGAGATCCCTGTTGATGACGTTTTATGGCCATCTTATCTTGAGTATTGAGCGAAGACAACTGTTAATGAAGGTCTGAAGTTTGTTGGACATGCTCTTTATGACGCGCCAATTCTCTGATCCGTAAAGTAGCACTGACTTCACATTGGAGTTGAAAATCCAAATCTTACTTTTGATGCTGAGTGATGTTGACCTCCACACAGACTTAAGGGTAATGAAAGCTTGCCCTGCTTTCCCGATCCTGACTTTTGATATCCTCGTCAGTTCCGCCTGTATTTAAAACGATGCTTCCCAGGTAGATCAGTGAAGGAGGTTGTTTCTTTCAGGTCCCTCCCATTTATGCTGGCTGATGGTTGTCTGTTGTTGTTGGCGAGGAAATTTCATCACCTCTATTTTATCTATGTTCACTTGAAGTCCTATCTTTGATGCTTCTTCTGCCAACTGGTTGCTTTTCACTTGCATATCTTCCAGTTTGTGGGAAGTCAGACATTTATCATCGGCGAAGTCCAGATCCTCCAAGTTTTTTGTGTGAGTCCATTTTATGCCTGTTTCTTCATTGCCCGTTGTCTGTCGCATTATCCAGTCTACTGCAATCAGGAAGACCATTGGTGATAGTAGACAGCCTTGCCTCACTCCCGTCCTCACTTCGAAGGCTTCCGTAAGTTTCCCGTTGTGGGTTACTTGGCATACAGCATTGTCGTGCAACTGTTGGCTGAGATGTATAACTGTCGATGGGACCCCGTAGTAGAGAAGTAGTTTCCAAATCACCTCTCGATAGACGCTGCACCATCGAAGGCCTTTTCAAAGTCGATGAAGTTGAGAGAGAGAGGTGACTACCCTTCCAAGCTTTGCTCAATGATGATCCGCAGTGTGGCGATTTGATCAATACATGACTTGTTTCTCCTGAATCCAGCCTGTTCCGGTCGGAGTTTTTCATCCAGGTTGGCTTGTTTGATTTTCTCCAGGATGATGCGGCTTAGTATTTTGATTGGGATGGACAGGAGCATAATTCCACGCCAGTTTTTGCATTGACTTAAGTCTCCTTTCTTTGTTAGTTTGAATAAGTATCCTTTCTTCCAATCCTCAGGTACTTTACCCTCTTTCCACACCTTCTCTAACAGTGGCGTCATCAAGTCTGCTGTTGTCTCCGGTTCCATGACTAACTAATAAGGGTGAATATGCAAACTGAGGAGTGCAATCCAACGGACTAAATTGCTTTTCTTAACTTTTAGTGAGATAAAAGATTTTGACTAGAAACTGATGATTGAAATAGGTTTAGATAGCCGAAAGCCCGCAAAAGCATTAAATAAATAGTCAATAAATACCACGTAATGCTAAATTACATATGACAAAATGAATACAGGTTACTCAGACACTGTGGTAGCGCAAAAATATGTATTCATACGTAAATAATATATATTTCAAACAATAAAAAACCGTTATATACTGGATGATGTTTCAGACACAGTTTGTCATTCATAATCATAACAATTACAATCACACAACTTTGAAACTTTCGTTTAACAGTTTTCTTTATTGTTTCCTATTTGTCGTTTGTAGCGGCATTAGAATTTCCTAGATATCTGGGATAAGTGTTGAACCATTTCCATTACACACACTTTCCGTTGGTTCGATAAATAAAGCTTCCGTTATCAATCTCTTCCGTCCCACCCTGTTACATTAGATTTTAAAACTATCATTTTATCCCATCCTATTGTATGGTTATGTGTAATTGCATGTCGTGCTGTAGCTGAACTATTCTCCAGAATTCTTATCTTTTTATGGTCAGCTAACCTATATTTCCCTAGGTCTCTGCGCCTCACCCAAAACATATGGTGAAGGTATGTGGATAACACATTTCCCTTACTTAGAACACAGGATATAAATAGATTTTTCGAACACACCAACTCGAAGATGGAAGGAATTCTTTTCACTTATGAACTGGGAAGTGAAGACAGAGAGCTTCCAATGCTAGATTGTAGTGTAAAAATGAACGAAGATGGGAGGTTAAACACTTGTGTTTCCAGGAAACCCACACATTCAAACCGATATTTGGATTTCCGATCACCCCTCTCTATGTAATGTTTGAGTAAAAGGGCGCAAGAGCTAAGTATTACAAGGAAAATACAAGACAGGAATTTAGGCATATAAGAGAAGCTTTGAAACGTAATAATTACCGTGATAAATGTGTGTAGGAAAATGTTGAAATAAAATAATTATAATAGTGGTAGTGATCGTGATAGTAACAATAATAATAATATTAATAATGATATGCATGTCAAACATGCACAGGATAATTACAACACTAGCAATAGGGAATATAAATCATCAGTAGTACTTCCATACAAAGAAGGTACCTCGGAAACCTTACGGGGGAAATTCTTAACAATGCAGTAATAAGAGTGGCACACACACCTACAAACACAATTAGAAACAAGCTTTGTCGGTTAAAGGATCCTGCCAGTGGACCTATCGAAGGAAACGATTTAGTCTATATTATATCCTGCTGGAATGACTTTCAGGTCAAATGTATATGTCAAAGTAGTGTAACAGGGTCAGTCAGACTAGCGGAGCACAGAGACCTAGGGAAATATAGGTTAGCTGACCATAAAAAGATAAGAATTCTGGAGAATAGTTCAGCTACAGCACGACATGCAATTACACATAACCATACAATAGGATGGGATAAAATGATAGTTTTAAAATCTAATGTAACAGGGTGGGACGGAAGAGATTGATAACGGAAGCTTTATTTATCGAACCAACGGAAAGTGTGTGTAATGGAAATGGTTCAACACTTATCCCAGATATCTAGGAAATTCTAATGCCGCTACAAACGACAAATAGGAAACAATAAAGAAAACTGTTAAACGAAAGTTTCAAAGTTGTGTGATTGTAATTGTTATGATTATGAATGACAAACTGTGTCTGAAACATCATCCAGTATATAATGGTGTTTTATTGTGATATAAGTGGAATAAAGACTCTGATATTGTTAGTTTAATATTCTAATTTGAATATGGTTTGTTTGAGTAGTGTCTCTGGTAGAATGGGGAGTTCCAGAACTATGTTTATTTTGTGTATTTCACGAAGCTTTCTCCGAATATTTTTATCTCCTGAGAGGGAGTGTTATGCATAATGTGGTAACTGGATAAATGATTAACCAATTAGACGTAACTAGGACGCATTTCCGTACAAACTGTCTAAAAAATAATTATAAATATAATATCATTGATATGAGAAGTAAAATTATTTGACTTGGATTTCTGCAAGGACAATGAAAACAGCGGTAACCAAATTAGGTAACTATTGGGAGGGTCAAAAACCCTTAACCATTTGATATTCATATTCGGTAGCAGTACAAATAGAAAACAAGGATATAGTAATAGATATTTGTAACAGATTCGCTTATTAATAATTTAAATCAACAGAATTGTTGTACCGTGTTTCAGTGTAATTGTAGATTACGACCATGTACACCTCCGTTCATGGTTTTATTTTATCTTAGTGTGGGGAGAATGAAGTTAATCAGTTCAACTACTTTGCAGTATGCAGTCAAAAAATAAAATATTAGTTATTTCCAATTCTCCTAATATCTTTTTTATTTATTGAGTTCACTTCACAAAAGCCTTGACAATTATAATGCATAGTTTGAAACCATAGTTGTAAATGTTTTTCATTGCCATTTGCAGACCTTCAATATCACATCAAGCATTCCCAACCCATTATGGTTTCATTGAAATTTTCTGTGTTAGGATATTAGTATTATTATTTGCGATTTACTTACATTTCCTGATTAGCATTCATACTTGTGGACTGTGTTTAAACCTATCTTAGAATAGGGACCACATTTCGTTGAATAGAAAAAAATGAATGAACTATTTGGATGAGCAGCATATTGCATAGTCACGATATGCATTGGCTTTATAAACTTGACCCACGCAGACAAATCGATTTGTGTATGAAATATTTATTATTTAGATGATGGTACGACTTTCCGATAAAACTCACTGAGAAATATTTCTTCTATAGTACTTTATGCTCAGTTATTTATTGATTATATACTAATGAGGTTTCAGGAAAAACGTGTGTGCTTGACTAGCTGTAAAGATAAGCCGGCATTGTGAACTGATAAACTTTCATAAACAAGCATCTGTGTTGAATATGATGAAAATTTTATTTTCTGCAAAATATAATGCAACCTTAAAATATGTTGAGTTAATAAACGTAATCTACACAGTCTAATAATCTGTAATGTCAATACTCAAAAAATGAAGATTCTTATATTACTTTTACATGTTTACAGGATTTTCAAGATTGTGGTAAAATCAGGAATCACATCAGCACAGTGAGTCGATACTTCCAATAATCCTTTTCCTATCGGCTGTAATCATGCCTAAGATCAGCTGAAAAGCGTGACTTGTTGATGAGAGTAAATAACCACCTTGTTTACTCACTCATTCACACGTCTTTCTTATCTCAAACATCGTTGAAACCATCCAGACGTCACTTTATCTATTGGTCTGCCTCAACTAATCCTACTCTGAATTCACATGCCATTTTCGTATTAGCAGGCATGATTGATTAGATGAGCTTAAAAGTAATAAAAACGAGTGAATTTCGTGCATGTATGATGACCTAGCAGAAAAGAAAGACAAGATCGAAAGCATCAATTAGAATAGAAAACGAAAGTTTCTTTGATCGCAACCTCCAACAGAGCCGTTTCTAGTTTTATACAGGTTTAAACTCCAGTGTGAATTTCGCCAATAAGCAATATCATATAGTCGTTGAAAATCAAGGAGCACTGGGTGAGTGTTACATTAGCAGGAATGATAAGATTTTAGGCCAAACCGTTAACCATCCCTGGTGGTGTCGTCCATGAGTGTCGCTGAAGACTCTCAAACTAGACCTAAAATCCGTCTAGTAAATCTCTGGTTTTCGATGGTGTTGCTGGTACGCTATGAAATGGAACTTGATAGCGGTAGGTTTATTGTCAACTATTCATGAATATCAACAGATTGAAAGGATGATAATCACCCGATAAAACTGAAATAAGAGTGAACACTGTAGAACTTACAAAAGTGCCTATAAAATGCATAATTTGTCCCAAAGACAAGAATAAATGAGTGAAAAAATTATTAAAATCGAATACATACGAAGAATTCAAAGTGAAGCAAGGAAATAAATTTGGTAGTGAGAATAAAAGTAACTGGTGAATAGAGTATTGGGAGTTGAAGGTAAACAAAGCAAGGGAAAGGGCTGTATGAATGTTTCTTCATGCAAAGAGTTGGCTTGTTATTCTGGTGGATTCCAAATCCCGCTGTTGTATATAAAAGGCGAACTTGGAGAGAAAACTTAATGTTACAGGAAATACGACACATGACTAAACGCTTAGTTAAAGTAAACTCTATGATCAATATCAACAAGATGGCCTAGAATATAGCGATGAATTGATATGGTTTAAACGTCTACTACTCAACCATGCACAGTGATACTCAGGAATCCGACGATGAACACATCTAGCTGTTCTCTAAGTAAAACATTTGCAATTAAGAAATAAAAATAATCTGAGATTGTTATGTAAAGGTAGTGTTAGTAAAGCACTTAATATCACGAGATTGTAAGCGAGAGCAGCTCAGTTACATACATATAAAAGAAATGGGTGATGAAATAATAGTAGAATAATGAAGTGATATTAGAAGAGCTTCGACTTCAATATAATGAATTGAAAAAAACCTGGGATTGTTGAGAATACAATGCATATGCATGATAACGTTGAAGAACGATAAGTTAAACAATGGTATGAATGAATAGAGGACGACATAATAAGTGAAATTGTGGGGGAACAACAGATTACCATAGAAATGCATGCTGAAACTTTAAATCATTATATATACGAAATTTACGTCCAGTTCATCAGGTTATTGCTGTATCGGAGTAGTGTGGTAATCTACTCTAAGCCTGCCAAATAACGACGTGAAAATCTGTGTTTGAATCTATGGAATCGCCTGTATCATGCCTATCTGCGTCTACTTATACGAGCGCTAAGTAGTGTCATAATTGTGAATGAAACAGTTTCGCGTACTGGGGTTCATCTTGAAAGGATATAATCCTCTCTCAATATGTAAATGTTATTGCACCTATCATTCGATAAAGAGCAGTGATTGGAGGCAACATGAGGGAGTCAAGCATCCAAGCTTGTTCCTCTGAATATGTTCTTGGTGTTCATTTCCCGTCAGGATAAAATATTATGATAAATGTGTGGAATGGGTGTTTATTTTCTAAACTCACCGCATCGCCTTCCACTGGTTGTGTAACGAGCATGTTATTCTCAGTCGACAGAGTTTTCTCAATTTGATATTGCTTTCTATATTAGTATTCCTTGATAATGAGCTTTGTGAGATATTTACAATGCCAAAAAATCTTCCCACATTCCACAGTTCGATTTCTCTTACGTCTTCAAAACAATTTAGTTAACCTTAAGGACAAGGTAAGGACTAAACTCCTTCCATACTAAATGGGACGAAAACTAAGAAGTAGCAGGTGTTAATTCATCCATTTATATTCACATCAACCCCCACGCATGAATGGACCTTCTTCCTTCCCTATAACACTGATATTTGCCCGTGGATTTTACATTTGAGTGAGGTAAATTGAAAGTCCTGAGTTGATTCTTCTTGCAGTTTCTCTTTCATATAACCTGAAAGAGTTGTTTATTTATCTTGAACATGGTTAAGTAATCTTTAATTTGGTTAAAATATATCCACAGTTACCAAATTTTGTTTATTTACAGCACTTTCAGTTGAATTGAAATTGAATACTTGTCTAGCACAACAAAAATTAAAGTTCCGGAGTATTTGAGAGAAAGTGTGGTGATTGACAATTTCTATCTCTGTATTGTTTAAATACTTACTGTTGACTGTTGATATGTTTCTTATATGAATTGCATTCTAATTCCGCTAAATACAAATTACTGATTGCTGCCCTCTCTGGGTTTTGATTAGATTCCTATAATTCCGTCATCCCGGTATACTAATACTTCAAGTACAATAAATTACTACAAATTGGCGTCTCGATGGAGCTAAGTAACCTGGGAAAATTTCCTCTTAATGGTTCTCCGCGGGAGATTGCTGATTATTTGGAATGCTTTGATGCGTGGTGCATTTCCAAGAATGTTCGGGATGATAAAATACCTGCTCATTTCATCACCGCTATTGGTCTTGATGCATATAGCCTGGTGAAGAATCTGGCGTTTCCAGATAAACCCATTTCTATGCCATATGCTAAGCTCCGTGAACTTCTTATAGATCACTTCCATGTAACTACTTTTGAGACCAGAGAGAGGGCTCAGTTCAACAAACTGGTACGTTCTCCCAATCAGAAGATAAGAGACTTTATACTACAACTCCAAATTCAAGCTTCAAAGTGTAATTTTGGAGATCAGCTGCATACACAACTACGTGATCGTCTAATTGCTGGAATCAACATTCCTAAATTAGAGAAAGAGTTAATTCAGATTCCCTCTTGTACCTTTCAAACTGCTAAAGATGTATGCATTACATATGAAGATGTCAATAATGAATACTCTGCTCCCACTACGTCAGTGTCTGATGTTATGCTGTCTAAAGTCGAAAATACAAGTGTTCATGGAAAGCAATCCAAACTGCCATCCACAGGTAACAGAATGCAGTGAGAGATCAAAAACATTAAACCGTGTTTATCGTGTGGAAAGTTACATCTACGAAGCACTTGCCGTTTTCGGAGTGCTAAGTGCTATAAATGTGGTAAAGTTGGACACATCAAGACGGTTTGCAGGAGTTCGAGTACTTATGTTGCTCAACATTCTTATAATTCTCCCAAGCTGTCTAGTAAAATGGAGTCAATGTGTCTTTCAACTTTTCAAAATACTCAAGCTAATCCAACGAAAACCTCCACTGCAAGTTCAGCAACGCAAGTATCAACTGTATTCAAAAATGAGGTAGCTAAGTTGCAATGTGAACTGTCGAAAGCACGAAAAGACCTGAATGAGATGAGAGAGCAACTGAATAAAATTGAGGAATTACTGCATATGCATAGACTACCTCTGGTGAATCCAGAGCATACAAGTTCTTGTGAAAGTCCTGCAAAACTATTCAAATCTCGAATTCTCAAGAAGCATCTGATGTCCACTACTTCTAATGTACATTATTACAAAGATAATAACTACAGACCTTCTGTTGGAATTATACTACAAAAAATGGGAAATCGAGTGGTGAAGATATTAGACATCAAAGATCACTCAGTTCATAACGGACACCTGGACAAAGTGACAATAAATGAAGTAGGTCGTTCCAATTATAATATTATTGATTCCGCTAATAATCCAGATTTTGTAGATAATTCAGAAATAAGTCCAGATAGTACTGATGAAAATAATATCACAGAATCAGTTAGCTCGAAGCTACTTGCAAGCAAACCGAGACATCGTTATAAATACGCGAGGAGATATTCGAGGTGTGGCGGATGTGGTGATTGACAATTTCTATCTCTGTATTGTTTAAATACTTACTGTTGACTGTTGATATGTTTCTTATATGAATTGCATTCTAATTCCGCTAAATACAAATTACTGATTGCTGCCCTCTCTGGGTTTTGATTAGATTCCTATAATTCCGTCATCCCGGTATACTAATACTTCAAGTACAATAAATTACTACAGAAAGTCTACTATTTCTACATGACTGTATTTAATATCAATCAATTCCTCAAATAGTACATTGGCGAATAGCAATTCTACATAGAATGAAAAGTATACTCATGGTAATATCGTCACTCCTAATAAGCGATCGTAAACTATCTCCCAACCTTTTGATTATCTGAACCACCGTTACATTTTAATTTTGTTACCATTCAGCCTCCTTTCCTTCCATAGTTTAGGAATTCAGTTACTGAATACGCCAACTCGTAGTTCACAGGTCAACAGTGAAAACCAAAATAGTTCATGAATATCTGTCTCTCTGTCACCCCATGTAAAACGTCTAGAAATGCAGATAAATACAAGAAGGCAATTGAACTTCTGAATTTACATGGAATGA
This sequence comes from Trichobilharzia regenti, assembly GCA_944472135.2. NCBI lineage: Eukaryota > Metazoa > Platyhelminthes > Trematoda > Strigeidida > Schistosomatidae > Trichobilharzia > Trichobilharzia regenti. Next base: position 85,154,858 of record OX235270.1, on the reverse strand, counting down.
GTGGTGTTTTGATCATAATTAATATGTATTCTTCTTGGAAAGTGAGACTTTGAAATAGTGTATTCGAAGTCACCTTGCCTTCCTTTGGCATACTGTAAGCATATAACAGTCAAGAATACAGAGAATAAAAGCCGAAACTAAAAGGTACGGTGATTTCTCCAAAATCCAACTGCAGAACTTTGAAAAAGAACGCGAATGTTCTAAGCTTTAGACCACTCCAAATGAGCACTAATGATGACAAGAATTACGTATCGAATGATCAGTTTAGAAATAAAACTATCTTTGAATGTCAGTTTCCTGAAAACCCCTAGTCGGTTAGGTATTAGGCCAATATGTTTTAGTGATCAAGTGGTTCGAAACTAAGATTATAATCACTTATTATTTTTCAGAGTGAAATATAGGGCTTCAGCAGAACGTCTGCATTTCACTCTCTTCTCTTCTGTCTTTTCTAGCTGGCTCGACTGTTTTTCCGAAACCAGTTTCCTTCTTCAGGTGACCTGTTCCATGTGACCTTTGGACGCTTAACTCATTGCTCCTCTTTCGGGTTCCACTTGAAGACTTGATGTGTGATGTCAGTCAACGATCTTGGCGAAAGTATATTCAAACCATCTCCGCGTAAATTAGAGTAAAACGAAACAGTAGAGCACAAGGATCAGAATCATGAGCTGCGTCAGTACAGTGAATCGATGTTTCCAATAATCCTTTTCTTATAGGTTAAATAATCATGACGCTGATCAGCTGAAAAGCGTGACATGTTGATGAGAGTCAATAATCACCTTGTTCACTGATTCACATGTCTCTCATATCTCAAACATCGTTGAAGCTCGAACAACCACATTCACTGGATAAATTACTTACTACTGGACTTCAGAAAGCTATTGTGGAAATTAAATGCTTCAATTCCAACCAGTTCAAATCGTACAGACCTCGAGTCATAGTTACCACCATATTTTGAAACAGAATTAGTAAGCTGAGCTAAATTCCACTAAGCGCTACTGACTGCTACTATCTCCAAGAGATTTTCAGTGTTTACTGACTAAGTCTCTTCCAAGTGACTTCTGGAAAGTGAAGTAAGTGAAAGTTTCATTTCAAGCATGCTTCTATTACAAGATGCATTATTTCCATGGGAACTTCATTTACTGCGACACTGTGAACGAATATCGGAAGGTGTTGTCTTACGTCTCTACATATTACGAAAATCTGCTGTTTACGGATCAGACGTTTCATCATTTTCCGTCACTATTATTGGTTTCAAGACGTTTTCCAGCTCTTTTCAGAGCTATCTTCACTCAACATCTCTACTTTTCCATAAAGCTCAATGCGCATACTTAAGCTACTTCTGTAGCTATCTTATATGCTGTTAGGAATCCATTCCTTTAACAACAAATTGTATTGACCCAAAATGCTAGTGAATCCAGAGACGATCTCTAGCTCTCGCGCTTCTCAGGTAACTACAGTTTTAAACTCATGCAGTACTGGACGCGCGGCTGCAGACATTTCCTCGGGAATCAGTGATGAATGTTGTCAAACGGTTGCGACAATATGATACAGCGCAATCAACACTGGATATGTGAAAATATTTTCAAATTACATGTAATTAACCGCACCAGTAATTCCATCAATCGTGCACAAATCGGCGAAATGAATATCCAGTTATTTCCGGTTCATTATGGATTTATTCCTTGTTTTCATTTGTTAATTCGGTGCATAGGCGTAAACTGATGCTCATAAAATTGTTAGTGTAAATTCTTCTTGCTTTGATTATGTATATATAATACTAACAGGATAAAACATATAATCCATTCAATTGTAGCTTTTGATATCACAGGCAACCAAATTTAGCATTTTTCGAGGATTTTGTATAATTTCAGTGAGAATACTCCAATGATTCTACATCAGTAAGAGAACCGATAGGATGCAGCAAGAACTTGACATGTGTTGTTTTTCACTCTGCGACTTCTCAGCACTGTGCGCCAGCGACCCCATCAGGGATTGAATAAAAGACATATGCATCATTCAGTGAACTCGTTGACCTTTCCTACCTTCGGATGGAGTGTAGTTACTCATGAAATGTAGCTGTCATTCAGTGATACGTCGACGTTGACAAACAGTGTCCTCAATAGATATCCAATTGACAGTCGATATTATGCACCCTACCAGTTAAAACTTCTCATCAGAACTCCAGAATATCCATCCTGCAGCCACTGAACAGTTTTAAACGATGACTCACCAGCTGTCCTCTCCTACTGGTTTTCAATGATTCTCTTCAAATGCTATCCTTTCACGACGAAACCTACCTTACAGTTGACCGATCTCCCCGAACCCCGGGAATTCTTACATCACCCGCCTGAACAGCAGTGGTTAGAGCCTTATTTTAAGAATTCAATAGGAAATGAGGTTAGTCTGACTAGGAGGTAAAATGGATGCTATAAAATAAGTGTGATGAATCTTCAGAACAAGTTTTGATGAAATAAATTCGTTCGAATGACTGATCTCAAGGTTTTAGTGGTTAATTAGGCTGAGTAAAGTAAATAAATATTCAGGTTAAAATATTCATATTCAAGTTTCTCCTACATCTTCTTTGTTTAAAATGATTCATTAGATATACTAGCTAGCGAAACACGGTTTTTGGAGTTTTAAGTTACTTTGACGGCGATATCATGCATGTATGATTGGATTGAAGTGTTTATTTTAGTCGCTGAATGCCTTTGTATTAATCAGGGATCCATTCGAATCTACTGGAAAATATAGGCAAATCGATGAGCACTTGGAATAAATCTTCGGAGATTTCGGTGGTTCATTTGAACTACAAGGCTTTCAGGTAAAGCTAACGAAATAAATCAACGTGTTTTTCAGCAGAAGTAATACTTTCTAACTTTTCGTGCAATATTTTGCCTGTTGAATGCAGAGGTGAATGTGTTCAAACAGAGTCAGTGTAATTTCTAACATTATAAATCCAGGAGCCTCACAATATATGCAGACGATTGAGGATCCAGCCACACAACTCAGCTAACACAGACTGTTATTGTAAATTCTAATGAATAGAAACCAGAGTAATAAAACTGAGTGTCATATATGCACCACTAAATTTACATCAGAGTGCATAAAAATTTTGCATGTGGCCCACGTAAATGATTCGTATTGAACTGAACAGCTAGTAACCGTTTTGCAGTCATTCAAATCTAGTATAATTACAGGTAATAAAAATAAAGAGGGTTTTTCAAATGTTCATATTTAATCAAAAACTGTGGAATCGGAAGTATGAGAAATATGCGAAAATTGACTAATTGGAACGTGACTCCTGAAGTAACTACCCATCTTGTGACTTTAAACAAAAGTTTGGGGTTGTTGTGATAGTCGTGCGGTAGAGTAGAATTTCATGATAGGACAAATTTATTCGGCAGAAGAACACAATGATACGGTGTTATTTGCTGATGATGTCGAAGGTTAACAATACTATAGTCATTGTGTCCTTCTATCAAATAAGTTTATTCTCTAAATGCTGTGACATCAATTTTACAGATTATATGGTGATAAAACTAAACGCTTCCATACACACAATCAAAGCATTTTAAAGTCAATGCACACTGTGTCTGTCAACTGAATTGAGTGTTTACACGATTGACAAGGTAAAATAATCTATTATTCTTGAATTTTCATTTCACCTCTACGGATAACCAAAAGCTTGTTGACCTTTTACAAAAATGACTTCAAAGTACAGTGAAAGTTTCCCCTCGAAGCAGTGCGAATCCGAAATCGTGAATTACTATACATATTGTGAATAGTCAATCATGTTTAAAGAATATTTGTGCAGAATCAGAAATTTCAAGAGAGTCTGTTAATAAAGCGCACTATCTTATGAGCCAATCACTAATTACATCGAATCCGTACTTTATTAAATATCCTTCCTTTATTGCCTTTGAATAAGTGAGACAATACGCTGAAATAAGCAGCCAATTCAACTATCAAATTATCTAATTGCTAGATATTTTCAAAATGTTGTGGTTTTTAGAAATAACCGCGTGAATGCTCATGGGATTCTGTCATCATGAGACAATCGAAACAAAGTAGCATCTCTTGAAGACCTTTTCAATTTCAAGCATTCTGTTCTGTAATTCTTTCTGTCTGTGCGGTTATCCTTTACATATTGACCAATTAACTGATCAAAGCGACAGCATAGCACTTAAGAATCCTTCAGTGTGGCTTATTTAATGTAAAAGAGCATACTTGTTATGATAGATTTGTAGTTTTACTCATTATTTTGGTTAACTTCATACTCACTCACATAATGGTTTATGTCAGGAGATACAGACACAGAAAGTACAAACACATTTGTTGATTTAATTATATGCAGTTTAGAATTATAACATGCATGTTAATATATTGTCTTTTTAAACACTATTCCTATTCGTTGAAATGTAAAACTGCCTTTGAGTGAGACGTTTTTCTTCATTTTGTGTGTCTGTGAGTGTTGACAGCACAGATAACTAATTGATTGCCTGATAAATGGCTGTCTTTTGCGAGACTCTCTGAGAAATGTGGTAAATGTTCGATAACATTATTCCACTCTATGCATTGTGACAATTCATTGACGCATTTAAATGGAATATGAGTTAAGTGGAAAGTAAGTTGTAATGATTATGTTAACACTTCATGCATAATGTTAACTGAATTTCTTTATATCACTTATCTGCAGATAGTTGATAAACTAATACTGTTCATGCGGTTATCCTTGTGTAAATGTTGAAGTACTTTTGATCATAAACTAAAATAATTTCAGTAGGATCACAAAGCCACACAGTTGGATAACTACCGAAGACTAAGAGACTCCGAATAGTTGGATTATTGAATACTGCAAGATGAACTGGAAATAGCACTTCAGTTCCCCTTCTTTCATGATACTTTCCCGTTCTAAGTTGAAGCGTAATAAAGTTTAATTAGGCAATCAGACTATTCTCGCCAGACGTTTCAACTAAACTGTGCTAATAAACAGGCGCATTAAACACCTGTTTCTCGCTATATAGCCTTCTGGTACTCGATAAATAGTGACCTGGCGCTTGTGATTCTTAGCACCTATGGTACATCGAGATTAAGGATATGTGAGTTGTGCGGTAATCCAAAAGTTTACCTTCGTTACTTCGGCTGATAAGTCTAGTGTGACATTATCTCAAAGGTACCAGTAATACACATGTTGTTTCTATCTTTGAAAAATTCAGTAGTCTGAAAACTTTAGGATAGTACATTGAAAATATGCTACCATGGGGAGAGAATGCCTACTTCATGGAATGAATCGTTTTATATTTCTGAAGGAGAAACCTTTTAATTACGGGAATCATCCACACTGGTGAAGTATTTCACTGTTGAGAAATCACTACTTCGAATATCTTGTCTTTTCTCACTGTAATTTACTGATGTGTAGACCAATTAACATTAGATTAACGTGTTTTGCCCAGAAAGGTAGGAGTCTATCAAATAACACTTACAATTACGAATTACACGACATGTCTTCCTTTGTGCTTTTACGCAATATCTCACCAGTGAACAGCTTCAATCTGCGTACACGCTTTACAGCTTACCAATGCAGTTTCTCGAATTAAGGAGTATACTGTCTGTAGACTTGGACGAGATCTCAAAGATATTGGTTGATTATTCACCAGTTGTTTTATTTTCGGAAGGTTGTTTCTTTTATTCCTACTTAACACAATTAGTATGATAAAAATTCCTATATTTGTCGTTTTCACAAACAACCAAGTCAACCCACCTGTCTAATACCTTTCCTACTGTTTTGTAACATGGCCAACAGGGACATCTCCTCGGAATGCTATCATATCACAGAATGCATGGTTTTTCTTATTTCCTTCACGTTCCCAGTGGAAAATAGTGCTTCAAGCTGGAGGCTTGAAGTTTCTGTAACAGTGTTTTTTTAATTTTTTAATTTGATTACAGCTTGATGAGGTTGCTAGCCTCATGCCCAACCTTCCCTCTTAACCAGTCTCAATACTGGTTTAGCGAGGCAAAGGAGTGCATCGGCCGGGGATCGGACCCCGGACCATGTGAATGGTCGGCAAGCGTCCTAACCGCTATGCCACCTACGCACGGAATGCACAGCGACATAAAATATTTTTAAAATAAGTAATTAGCTAACTCAATCCTGCAGTTAACTTAAGTCCGAAATTACCCAGTGAGTTATGTAGAAAATAAAAGACAGTTCAGCGAAGAAAGTTGATATTCATATTTACCAAAAACACACAGTTGTCTATTATTGAGTATCAAGAGGTACTACAAGTGACACAGTCGCGGAGAAGTGGCTTCCAAAACAAAATTAAAAAGTACAGTATGGTCAACAATACAATGGAAAAGAGGGTCTGAAATTTGGTACGTTTAAAGTTGTTATTGAACGAAAAGTAAGGCGACTGAGTGTCACTTGATAAGTGTGAAGGCAGGGATAAAATTTACAAAAGTAAGGTGCAAGAATGAGAATGGTGAGTTAATTAGTAAAAATGAAAGCGAACAATTAGGAAGAGGTTGAGACCATGGTTGAATGAGAGTCTGAACAAACCTTCTCCGTACACAGAATTGGAGGTTTTATTGACCATCTCCTCCACCATACAAAAGTGCAGAAACCTAACAACTCTTGCACGTCTCAGTCTCATTTTGAGAATAATCTGAGAAAACGACTCTGGCGGAACTGCCTGGCTTGAGTCCAACTGGTGTCAGAGAGTTGAGTTAGTAATTGTCTCTCACTGTCCGCTCGCTGACCATACTGGATAATGTTCAGGATGAGTTTGGAAAGTGTGCACTTTGTGCGGCCGACATAACAAGCTCCATATGAGCAAATGAATTTATAAGCACACCCTGCATTAGCCCAAAACGGCAGTGTTTTCCTCACACATTCACTGACCATTTGTCTACTGTAGAAATTGATCCGTCGCTCAGCTAGAAAGGAAGCTTTTCTCAGCAATCTGGACAAGAGGCTCTTCAAAATCTCAGCTGAGGTATCACGTTTAAAATCAACACGCATAAACAGCTGTTTCTTCGGCACCGTTTGCGTTCTTTCATGCTACCACTTAACTTTCATGGTTTTCTCGATAAATCGTCCAGGATATCCACTTCTAATGGGGATGTGTCTGAGTCTGTCTAGTTCATTGCTGACTGAATCACTAGTGCATATCCTTCTCACGTTTATGGTGAATAAAGGTGTGATTGAACATCCTCTTAAAATGATTTCATGGACAAAGAAACTTTTCTTCACAGAATTGTCGTTTACTAATTTAAGTCTGTGATTTTATTATTCAGGGTAGTAGCCTTCCGTGACTGTTCAACTATCTAGTTAGTGGTTTTCAGATTGTAGCTGACCTTCGTAATGTTAACAACTCCAGTATATCATATTAGTCATTATGAGAAACATGTCTGATAGTATTTATTCATACTTCAATTCGTGGCCATAACTTCGCACCTAAAATATTTCACATTCATTGAATCAGAAGTATTAATCAGTGTAATAGAAAATTACATAGTTAATCAATCTCTTGTGTTTACCAAAACACCAAGCATATACATGCTAAGTGAGAAAAAGCATAATAAATGATTGAAGGAAACGTGTTAAAAATAGTCTTGCACAAATATTGATTTTTGACTTTTTGTGAGAAATTATACTATGTCTAATTTGTTTGCACTAAGAAAATCTCTATTTAGTGTTGAGAAATGCATTTCTTGTTAGATCGATATTCCATTTCTTAATTACGCAATCGGTTGGAACAGTCTCCAAGATTTAAACTGTGTAACAAAATAAGAAAAAACCCAGCACATCTAAAATATGTGGATTCTTAATTCCCTTTGTAATCGTGGAGTGAATTATAATGGTGAATTGAAGAATTCCATTTAACTTACAGTGTGAATTATCTCTGTTTATCGAGGAACATCAGACATTAATGACAATGATGTTGTGTATCAGAAGATGGAGTCACATATTTCAGAGAAGGCGAATGTCGACTCTTCGCATGCTATAAAGACTAAAGATAGATTGTGTAACTCTGCTAGGTGCGAACTGATGCGGACAGAGAGCTTTCATGACATAACTTATCAAGTAGTAACTCTTAGTCTCCTTGGCCGCGGTCTTTGATTTACAATAGTGTGTTTGAGGATAAAAATGTATACGACTTTAATACTACGAGTTATGTGTGCATTTATAATGAAGATAGGCACTGAGTTATACGCCGGTTCTTCTTGTTGAGTAACTTCAAAATCCAAGGACAGATAAAATTATTACTACCCTGTTAATTTATTTAGGCAAAATGAGTTTGGCTTATCTACTCATGATCTGGGGTCGACCCCTGATTGGGTCAGGGGTGGGTACTGATAGAGAGTCCTAAACAAGGACGAAACAGCTGTCCAGTACTCTCTGGTTTTCAGTGGTTCTTTAAGTGTAGCCATTTCGTGACCAATCTTCAATACTTCTATTGTGTTTTGATTTTCATATTAATGTGACTCATTCACGAGTATTTTACATCCCTTTTTATTGATAATACATCAAACCGTTTTCAGTTTGATTAAAAACTAATATTGAACATCTCATCTCATTCCATAGTGTGTGTGAGGATTGTGTTACCCTTCGCTCTCTTATTTCCGTTTTGTATATATTGAAAGAAATGAATTTTACGTCGCTGTTTCTTTTAAGTCCATTTGATAGAAAATACAGTGTATTTACTTCTGAAAACTTAGATTCATATATCTCGTATATAACTGTACAAAGGTGAGTAGTTTAATGAATAAAATAATTTACTGTTCTTAGGGCCCTATGTCAAAAACCCAGAAATGATTATGTTCAAACAATCAAAGTTACCTCGTTTTTCAACCTACGCCTTGGTGTTTAGGAGTAATAATAATAATAATGATAATAATCTACTTTATTCCAAAACAGTACTAATGGTACTGTGTGAAATTTTCAGCATTTGGTACAATATTGCACGTAATTTTAACAAACAACACTGAAAACAACCATAAAAATAATGTTTGAGGGTTGTTAATGGCAGTTCTTAGATAGTATTTCCAGTGACAGTACAAACATAAACACACAAAAACTGTAAAATACCTGTAAATAGTAATTCTGGTGGCTAAGATTGTCAGTTAATCGAGGTAGTGTCACCATGGATTGCGTCGGTGGCACAGTGGTTAGGACTCTCACCGACCATGCACATGGTCCGGGGTTCGAGCCTTCACCGGTGCACACCTGATATCTATGGTCGGCCTGAGAAATTTGGGCTACCGATATCCATGCTGAAAATTCCATACTTGTACCAAAAATACTGTGTGGAATCAAGCTGTAATCAAAAATAAGTTAAAAAATAAATAAATAGGAGATAATAAAAGAGCTGATTATTCTGATGACAACATAGTAATTCATAAGTTTCCCGCTTAACACTGTTTCTATCGCATAGAACAAGGGCCAAATATAGTATCGATGACTTCCTATATTTGACTGTATGAGCATATAATATTTTGTACTGACTTCTAGTTCTACCAGATGAGATACAAAGGTAGAGTTGGGAATAGAGGGAGTGTTGGAGATCAGACAGTATGGATTTAGACTACTTCTCGAAAGAATTCAGATGTGTATCAACTAATATAGTGAAAAGCTGACTGAGTACCACACCAGTTTCCCGACTGACAGCCTTTGATACCTTCTAAAATGACATAGTCCTTTTTAGTAGACCAGGAAAGACTAAGGGGAAGAGTAAGGTGCAGTAGGTGAGATGAAAGAATTAAGGAATTGTAAAAGTAGAGGTTGAGGTGTTCCAGATTGTCTTAGCTTCTTAGTGTAGTAGTTTAGACGGGACATTTTCCTGGAGGTCGACGAAATATAGGATGACCAAGTCAGGTTAAAGCATATAACTATACCAAGGTAATTTGTGTTGGACTTGATTTCTATTACAGTCCCCTCTATGCTACATACATCATGTGCACTGACCAGTCGTTGTAGATCACGTTTATGTCTGAATGAAAAGTCAGTAGTCTGACCTTTTGAGGGATCTAACATAAGATCACTTAGCTTAGACCACTGACTGATGTCCGACAAGAGCTATTAGGTTTGCAACAGTCTGATTGGGATTTGACAGGAAGCGACATGGTTAGAGACAGCATATAAAGCACTTCGGTCCGTCTATAAACGGACTGTTTAGCATCAATAAGACCTTTTATACAGGGCACACGGTTGATTAAGAGTAATTTCTCCAGGTAATTGCAAGAGGCCCGAATTTAGCACTAATTGCAGAGCCTGATTTAGGTACAGGGATGTTTTTAATGTCTTTCCATGCAGCGGGTACAACGTTACTGGAAAAGGAAGTATTCAATATGTTTGTAGTTGGTAGACGAAAAATATCACCACATATTTTGAGGACGACAGCAGCTGAACAAAATCACACCATCGGGTCTCAGGCTCTGAAAAGATTTTGGAGATTCCAAACATTTGAGAACATCAAAAGTGCTAAGACCACGAAAGTCATTGACCATGTCATTGGTTACATTGCGGACTAAAGCAACATTAGGAGAGCGTGTGGAAGATTTCTTGAGAGTATCTACATCAACAGAGGGGACATTAATACTTTGCTTAACACAACCTGTAATTTCATTGAAAGCTGTCCACATGTTTCCTGAAATGCTGCTGTCTAGGAGCAAAACTCAAACTTTATCTCAGACTGTTTATTTTTTTCTTCACCATATTCTTCAAGCTAACTTGTTTCATTACACAGCATGTGATCCTAGATCAGATTAACAGACACTGGCATAGATCACATTTGTCGCATAATAAACAATAAGTCACGTGATCACATGTCAAATATCCGAAAACAACAGGTTACAGTCTAGGTTCCTAGGAAAGACGATTGTTCAGTCGTAGTGGATTCCTGAAGGATACTTCACTTAAAAGTTGATACTGAAAGTGTCCTCCTAAAGGACGTTGGAAGCCTTCCAATTAAATCATCTAGTTCCGGGAACACAGCATGGCCAAAAAGCACAAGAACTTGCCTAATTCACACTGATTAACAGCTATCATCTTGAAAGACACATCAAGTATAGTATTACAAAACAATGAGAAAATCCTGTCATCTTCCTCATAGTTTGGAACACCGTCTATTTAACTTGTGTTAGATAAGTCTGTATTATTAACCGGGTGAGTTTACTTCCAGATGTACTCTATTAGTTAGTAGTTTTCTGGAAAAGAGCTAGGAAAGTAAAGGAGAAGCAGGCACAAATGTAGATAAGGTGAATATAGACTGAAATGAAGTTGGAGTTGAGTGTTAGCCACGATTGTTACGAAAGTGGACTTTATTTTATTCCCTTAATTGAGTATGTGAATGCAATGACGAATGTAGAAAAATATTAGATAACTTCAGAGAAGCAATCGAAAGCGGGGAATTCAGCTGTGTTCACAAGAAAGCTTAGGTAACAATAAATGTCCGAGTTACAGGTTTGTCAATGAAACGTGGGGGTGGGGGGAGCGCAGAAGAAGGAGATCACCAACAAATATTAGTAGAGAAATTTTTATCCGATCGTAGACCGAGGTACACAGATGGGTGGGTATATGTCTCCTATGTGGTCTTATCTCTGCTTTAGATGGTGTGCGTCGAGCTGACGATAGCCAACTTCCACTGGGACCACACCACATGATCATTTTATCAGGGTTGTTTGTCACCTCTTGAACTGACCTCCAGAGTTAACCTATATGTAGTATTCACATTTTCTCTCACTCCACAGATTATAACTCAAACTCTGTTTTGTTGGCCAGAAATTTACGAGCGCCATTTCGGTGTTTCATCTCATGCCCGCATTGCCTGTACCACGTAAATTACAGGCGAAACTAACTGTTTACTAATCCTTCTTCTACTTTATCTCTAATTGATCTTATGAACCACAACGCGCTGTCCGACATAATATTAGTTTGCCTTTACTATCTATTGTGGGCCGATATCAGTTGAGTCTGAGGATTAAGTTATTTAAACGACTCATCACTCCAGTTATTCGTCCCTTTTAAACGTCATGACGATACTCTGATTGAATGTTACTTTGTGGTATTTAAAATTTGTCACGCTGATATAGATCCTGTATTTACGACAAAAGAATCACACCGAGTGATTCGACTTGTGTTTAAAGATGCCTCAGGTAGATGATTTACTCTGTGTTCATGAATGACATTTCGTCGTTTAGCTAATTTCTTGGTTGGTAAATAAGAGTTTCGCTTAGACGAAACTGGATAATTTTGACATGGCCCGGTAGTTCGACTGATGTACTTCACTTATTTTTTCACTCTGGAAGCATTCTATGAAGAATGACTCATACTGTCTTGCATCTTATCATGACATGAACTATTTGACAAATCTGGTCTGGAGAAAGTTTTTCTTGATCGGATAATCATGCAGCTTTGAGAGCTGTTATACCTCATGGAATCAGAGTTTAGTGGTAGACAGATGTGAATGGTAAATTAACAAACTTTCTCTTAAGAGGTGATCGAAAACACTGAACCTCATTGACAACAATCATTTATTACACCATCAGCATGCATTCGGATTGTTTCATGAATATAAAGTTGTACAGAGTCAAATAAATCTTAAGCTAACTTAGAACCGGTTGAAAACATCACATGAATTAATTAGCATACTCAGTGAAATATAGATGTTTATGTTAACTGAACCCGCTTCGTCATTTGAAGTTTATGTTCTTTGAAATTCCCCAATGAGTCATATAAAAGAAAAGGCGTTCAATGAAGAGTTACTCTTTTCGGTGATGTCATTCTCAAGCTGTACACTCAGATATAAATATTGTAAATTCTGTTGTCGAAAAAAGGAGTATGTGCAAGTGGACATTCCCAAAGCATTCGACGTTACACTAATTGCTGTCTAAAACTTACGATTCTAATGACACATATTTGAAAATATTCCTTTGGTCACCAAGAGAATTCACTATGGACATACATATATATACATATATGTAAAATTTTACACCTTGAGAATGACACCGTCGAAAAGAGTAACTCTTCACTGAACGCCTTTTCTTTTAATAATATGTGCAAAGACTTATCCAAATGAACAACCTACTATCCTGTAATTCATCCAAAGCTTGTTATTTTTGTGTGTAGACGGAAACGCATGTCAAATAGTAATGGGATTTCCAAGATATCGGTTCCTTGAAGTGATGACGAAATGTTTTGTCGTTTTAGGCATTGTATATCATAAGGATGAAATTTCAACCATTTTAAAATATTCCAAATTCAAACAATTAGTCTCTGTGATAAATTTGAATAAGACATTTAGAAGAGACGTCTCGCGAGATGATATCATTAGTTTCTTAGTTTCTTCACAACCCCTTTACAACTAACATGGTTCACAATAATAAAATGGAATGCATGACAATTACTCAGTTATATAAAACAAAAGTACATACTAATGACTGGTCTATATTTATACAGTCAAGTAGTCCATGGTAGGTGAAGGTTGAAGTCTATTGTTTTTTGTACACATAGTTTAGGATGTATGTGATTAATTCAAAGTGCTTCCATCACCTTCAATAACCTTGAATTAGAGTTATGTGAAGTAATCATGAATCAGTCATTAATATTGATTTTGTGACCTGACATTGATAAGCGGTTTTCAATGAGTGATGATGGATTTCTATTCAGATTAATTGCATTGGGATTTACTATACGTTTTCATAGTCATTATGGGACATGTTCTTTTCGACGACATTGGAACATTCTATTGGTTCTACCTACATAGATGTCAACACAACTGCAGATGAACTTGTAGATACAGTTTGAAGTAGAGTCCAGTGAATTTCGTCCTTTAATCGTAGGTACAGGGATCGAAAGTGTTCTAGATGCAGAGGGGGAAGAGATGCAACGTAGAGTGCGTGCTTGATGGCTGACCGAAGTCTCTGAGCCGTCAACCGCAAAATGTGATCAGCCTTGAATGGTAGGTTAACAAAGATGGCTTTCCTTGGAGCAGAAGCTGTTTTTTCAGGATGTGGTCTATCCTCACTGTGACAATTGATAAAGTTTTCTGGATAACCACTAGCTAATAAAACTGAATGTACGTGTCGAAGCTCACCCATCAATGTGTCGCTCGTACATACTTTGTGGGCCCTTGAAAACGAACATTTCATGAGGGAACGTTTATACTGGATAGGAACGAAACCGGTGAAATGAAGATATTATCCACTCCATGTCTGTCTACTAAGTATGGATCGCTTAATCGTTACATCGGCTCTCCTGGTCATTGAAATATCCAGGAAACCGAGTTTGTTATTCAGATCGAGCTCGGAAGTCACTCGGATGTTTGGATGAATATGATTATATAGAGTAATACAGTTTTCGATAGACTCACTTTTATTACGATAATTGCAGACATCGCGGTAGACTGTAATTAATTCCACATTAGATAGATTTATTTTTGAACATCACACAGAGATGCAGTATTGACAACTGGATGACACTTCGAAGCCAATTGATTGTTAATATCGCATCACTGTGTGGTACTTGAAGATATTTTCACTTTTGCTTCAACGCGCTGGGAATATTTTAAAAAATTTATAATGATTCAGTCTGACTCGGAGGTCAAATCATTCCAGGAAATTCGTAAGATCTACGGTCTGGAAACTTATGATCTTATTTCAAAATATGTTTGCGAAAATGGAATCTGTGGGATGGTAGAATGCCTACTACCCTTCCAACTGCTACGTCACTTTATCGGGGACATAACATTGATGCTACTCTGAGGTATTTATTTTATAAGACACTCAGGATATGAATACTGCCTGACTGTTAGTTGACCACAAATTGATGTATGCTTTACATGCCGGTTATCCGCTGACGGGTTGCGACCTTTACAAAGTTAGTCACAGAAATATATCTGGTTCCTGGGTTGACAGCTTGCATTTATGGGAAGGAGATATATTGTTTACCATAAATTGGGCTAGACTATTTGGGATTAGGTCAATAACAAGTTAATTGGAAAGACATATAGAAAATTTCACTTGTGCCTCACTTTTAGGAATTCAAAATAATGCAGCCTTCGTGGGTCAGTTCGCCCTTGAAACTACTTATTCTCCTGTTGATATTCTTCGGTTTCATGTATGTATTCTACTTGGTGGGCATGAAGTCAGATGAACATGGTCCAATATTTGTCGTCAACTACACATCGGTCCTTGATAATCAGTTGAAAGAGGTAGGTCGTATTTCTGTTCGTATCCTGCTTCTTTTAAATAACAGTATTTTCACTGCAAATGTGTCCATACTCGATGGTCATTTTTATTCTTTTACTGGAACAGGCTTGTCGACAAAATGATACCAGCGAACGAAAGTTGTGAAATTCGAAACCACCATTAATGTTTGAGTTTCTTCGGCTCTAAAATATCCCATCAGTCTCAAGATATCCTTCCCAATCTGAAGGTCGACACGCCTCTGACTTATTCTGTTTTCTCATTGTCTATCCTTCTACGTCCACAACTGGAGACTTTACTACTTGACTGTCTCCAGTGACTGCATATGCATTTCACAAGTATTTAGGTGGTATCTAAATTGTTAGATCGTAGTCAACTGCTTGGACAGAGTTTTCACTAGGCCTATAGATTGACTGTGGAGAATGACAATTCCGAAAGTATTCCAGTGGTATGCGATAAACGAGTGAATAATTCTGTTTGTTTGTCTACCGTTTAAATTGGTTACCTAGTCGTGAAGAAAATGTGACTATATTCGAGTGAGGGATACTCTGTTGTACCACTGAATCGTTTATATGTCAAAGCCAACAATTTTCAAACACGTCCCAACGCCTTTTGTGAGTTTCTATCTGTAACCACACAAGTAGGTGAGATGTGATAGGATCTGCGTTTGTTATTTTTGAATTCCAACTTCATGATATTTATCTTTACCCAAGGTTCTTTCAGTACGATATCAATAAAAGAGTCACTAAACTTAACCTAAAATCAAACTTAATTGCATCAGCATATACAACAGGGAGGGATTTAACAATTATTAATGATTAATAATAAACTGCCAGTAAACTCCGACAATCACACTATCCCTGAACCGAAACTAAAGTTTCCTTCGCAACGTCTGATGAAACAGACACACAGAAGTAGAGGAGAGAAGGCGGGAGGTGGGGGTATAAGCGAAATTGCACTCAAAACAAGGTGCGTCATACACACAAAAATATCATGTAGATGCCAATGGACCAAGTAAAATATTCTATGTCGTTTCGAGTTAAAAATGTTAAAAAAGTTCAAAACAAGCAGTGTGACACGTAGATCTGATGGAGCAATCAGTCATTCTTTCCAGCAAGCATTGTTTCCGTGGTAGATACTGAAAATAGTAGATTTTGCTGCATTACTGGGGATCGAATATGTCCGAATATGGTTGAGGTATAACAATGATATTCCAAGTATTAGGCTTATTTCAGACGTTTAGACACCTATTTTAAGTAGTAGAAACGCACAGATAGTGGCCCAAACAATCCGTTTGCTGTTCATATCAAGTTGGTTTCACATTGTTTGTTTGTTTGTTTGTTGATTGGATGGAAAATGTTTACAAACTATTAAATATGAGCGGAGTGAAATTCAAATAGCCGTATTTTCCCAGTTGACTCTACCTTGAGGCTGTAAAATACTTGTGCGTTTACAGTTGACTTCGTCAATTACCTTCAGCATATTTTTACTCTTAAACGAACTAATCATGACTTACATTGATAAAAAGAAAGAAACTGCTACTCGTGAGGAACAGTAAGTAGTATGTAGGAGGTAAGTCTAAGGAAACACAATAATTCTGCTCAGAGATTATCTTTTTCATTTCACTGAAATAAGATAATGTTGCTAGAACTTGAACTAAGCACATGCTCCTTTGGAAATGAAAACATACAAACAAATAATAAACCAGTACGTTCACGAAGTGTGAATATGGAGAAGACCTTCAAATCACCACTAAAAGCATTCTGCATGCGAATACACTTTCTTATACTAGAAGATGGTTGTTTTATTTCCATTTCAGGTGGGCTGTTATCGACTCAAATATGACCAGGGTAAGTTGCTTCCGCGGACGTTTTAAACTGACATCTGCACAAATTCATACGAATAGCTCTCTTTGTTATCCTAATGTAATATTACTGTGATGGAGTATACCTTATTACACTTTTTAGACTAGTCGTTGTTGATTAGTGGCGATAATGCAATATAATTCCAATCGTCAGATTTCTTCACTAACCAACATCAGTCAGAGGGATAGCTGGAAACCAGGGAGTACTGGGAAGCTGTGTAGATCTATTTCAGGACTCACCAGCGGTGTGTCAACACGACCCTTACAATGAACGAACTCCAAACATTCAGGTTACGAGGCTGAAATCCTAGACCACTCAGTCACGTGGGCTGGGATTCAGTGACCCACGAATTCTAATTTTGTCAACTGGAGTGAGGAGTCGTGACTGTTGGAGCTCACGATGTCAGGGTGAAGTGGATGCTCATCGAAGGCATTGGTGAGAGTAGCTCCGTATCGGGAGATGACAAAGTCAGAATTCACGGGTCAGTGAATTCCGGCCCACCTAGTTGAGTGGTCAGCCACCAATGTCTCGTAACCTGAAGATCCTGAGTTGGGTCCGTATTGAGGTCATTGGTGTGCACTATTCAGTGGTTCCTAAATAGAACGGTGAAGCTGTGTGGCACCCCCTGGTTTCCACCTATTTCCCTTACTCATACAGAAGCCCAGCTGTATCATTTAGCATACAAAATTTAGTGAAGAAATTCTGTTGTAAGATTACTGTTACTGAGTTGTGAAGGTGTAGTTCATAAATGGTTTATTGAGGACGATAGCACGTGAGAAAATTCAAGCAGTAGGTGTCAACAGTGAAAAGTGTGTTATTTACTTGAAAGTGAAGAAACATTAGGTTAAATAAAACAAGATAAATATTGGAAGACTTAAGACTGAGAAGGAGGGGGATTACTTACCATACTCTTAGTAAAACAATCCGATGAGGATTGACGAGTTAGCTTGAGTGAGTGGGAGGGGCCGTCAAATTTCGCACATTACCCCATTAGTAGTCCTTGTTGGATTAAATTGGCGAGAGTATTGTCAATTAATATTCCGATTAGTCCTAAATACTCCAGTATTTTCTTTATTTCACTTGCCGTTTCACCTTCTTGAATTCTCATATGAACTCAATAGACAGGTAGATGTTTGGTGAGATTGATCGGTATGCCCCTAACAATCATCAAATGTTCCCAATTATATTTGTAATTAAACATCCAAAGACAACAAGGTAAATTGCATCATGCACAAAATCGTGCATGGAATGCAGAAATCTTCGAAAAGTGTGTAAAACTAGTAAGATTAATAGACGAAAGGAGACACTACTCAGGGAGCTGAGAAGTAGGGTGAAGTAAAGTGTTGCATGATTTTACTACAAGAGAGAAGTAAAACAGTGATGGAAACTGTCACAAAGTGAAATTAATTCACAGTAACAGTGGTGGTAATAAGGGAAGGATGCAAAGAGCGATTTAACAGGCAAAAACACAAGTGTTTGTGTCGCTCTTTTCTGTCCTAAGGCCGAGATGGAAAGGCAGCTGTACATACTTCCTTATTGCACAAATTTCTAGCTTCATCTCATGCAAAGCCAAGCCTCATCTGTTTCTAGAAGTTGGGTTTGTGGAAAACGCGGCCAATTTGCATGAATCAATCATTTCTGATGATAGAAGTAACTTCACTCTTCACGTTATTTTATGAAATAAACAGAAGAGAAATTCTCTTTCTATATCCTCAGTGGGTCGTCTACAGCCATCTCTGAATCTACTAACTTGGCCACAGTTGGAAGCCAAATATGCATCTTCTCAGCCAAGGGATTACATTGTGCTCAACAACTCAGCAGAAAATTCCGATTTAAAACCTTTATTTGGATCACTTTACACTAGATATGATGCAGCATTGCCAAACGTTACAAGTGTATCAAATGAAAGTGATGAAAGCGAAAAAGTCACCGAAAAGCACAGTTTACCTAAAATATGGACTCCAATGGGTTGTTCTACTAGCATGTCATCAGCTATAATCATTCCATATCGTAATCGCGATGAACACCTACGCATTGTAACAAATCATCTACATGCGTTTATAAGGCACCAAAAAATACCATATACCATTTTCGTGATTGAACAGGTAGGTTTATTATGAATAATATATAGAAGTATAAAGCTATTGTTCCCATTATTGTAAGAGCGGAATTTCAGCGCTGTCGCAGTGTGAGATTCTATGTCATAAAAATGTATTCGATGTAACCCTATGTGAAACAGTGTTAATAACTAGATGACGTTTCGACGACAGTCTCTTATTCATCTTACCAATGCATTCACACGACTCGATAAATTGCCCTACATAGTCCTGCATTCTTACGATTATGAACATTGAATTGTAGTCGAAGCGACACCCAGTCATCAATACTAGATCACCGTGCGTTATTTTGAATGTACTTATCTGGCGTACTAATATTTTTCTTCAATAAACATACAAAATAGGAGATCTACTAGATGACACATTCTCGTTCAAACTTTAAGAACTTACTCTCAAAACAATTTCCCATTTTGCCTAGATCTTGTGTAGTTATGAACACAGACTACGCTTTCACATACCATCACCTTGACACTAACAAGTATTCTTGATTAGACAAAGGGAAAATTCTAATCACAAAAGGTCGTGTAGGTCACTGAACAGATGGAATTTCTGTAATTTTGGAGTTCATTGTAATTTTTTCTTAAGTTTTTCAACATTCAATAAAGATTTATCCGTTTCCGTTGAACGAGTAATCGCATGGCGAGAGACTTAGTTCTATTCCTTCTGACACGCATCATTTGTGCGAGAATGAAACATTAGGTCTCTGTAGAGAGAATTTAAATTTCACCCGGGTTGTCTTTGCACTGAGTAGGTCTCCTGCCTGAACATTATCCCCCATGGCTGGTATGAAATAGGAGCGTGGAAACAGGAGAAAACAGGCGACTCATTCGAATTTCTCAGGTTCAAATCTATCAGTTTCAGTCATTACAGTAGAACAAGCGTAGACTGTCACTTCAAGTCATCGTAGGTGATTTAAAATAATTCCAGCGTGTTTGAGAAAAAATCGAAGCAAGATATCGTCGAACGTTTCGCTGTGTAAGCGAGAGTTTCTGCAGAAGAATCATTCGGATATTATTAACTATCAAAAGATATATTTTGGTGATTACATAGGTTTTCATACATCCTATTGATACCCTTCAAATATGTTGTCACTGCACTTTTGTATTCAGAGGTTATTTATCACAACGTTGACAGAAGAAAAGTTGGGTTTAGGCCTTAGGAATTACAAGTACTTGTTTTCCTCTGCGACTCCGCGTTGTAAAATTTATGATTTCTTTATTGCTTTCTTGCAGACCGGTAAAACTAAATTTAACCGTGGTGCTCTCTTAAATGCTGGGTTTCTTGAGGTTTCAAAGTTGCAGGAGTATAGCTGTTTCATTTTACACGATGTGGACAAACTGCCTGAAGATGACCGTCTTACTTATACGTGTAATTCACGTCCGACGCACTTTTCCTCTGCACTTAGTCAGAATGATTACAAGTCAGTTGAAAGTTTCCAAACTCAATAAAAAATTAATATTTTTCACTAGATGATAAGTTATACCTATCAGTATTCACAAAGTTACCTTACAAGACGTTACACTTTTGCCAGTTTCCACAAAATTAATGTGATAGTAAAAAGGGTGTGAAAGTCAAAAACAGGGTATTTCTAAGTTTTATGTCACTGCTTATCTGTGGCGAGATCAGCCATTCGATTCGTTCTGTGTGGAATTATTTAGACTGAGCCTTGTGTATCCAGGTAACCATTAAACTCACAGAAGTTGGACGATTCATTCCATGCTTTTCTGATGCTTTCTGTACACGTGAAAAGGCAATCAGAGAAAATTGATTGGATTCTAGAGTAGAATTTAAGTAAATGGAAATCCTGAGTTTCTAGTATACGATATTCTTCTTCATGTTTAATGATAGTCATCAGTGTACCTCTTTTCTTTGGTGAAAGAGGACTGTGTCTCATTGAATAAAGTACCAAAATATGATACGATTTACTTTCTACTTCTTCTGGTGAATTTCCATTGAACACACAATTCAAATAAATTGAATCCACGGTCACATCCTCAGTAAAATGTGTTGGCCAATCCCTCCAAAAACGTTGATTATCTCTCTTTTATATCCTAGTCAAAATTTGTTTACAAAATATTATTCCTCTGCATTAACTCTCATAAACCTCAAAATTATTATCACCTGAAATTTTCCCACATCTTACAGTGGCGACTAATTTCCAGAATGGGAATGTGCTGAAAGAAACGAGGCATATGTCGAGCTGTTACAATTTTGAAATGTGAATTCAAGCTATTTTACTTTTATTGAGTAAGACTATTGTTCTCAGTTACTAGCGAGTTATGAAAGTATTCAATAAGTAGGAGAAATTAAGGACATGACGACTTCTTCAGAGTATTCTTGTTTTCCTTCATCGCCACTTTATCTCCTCTTTTAATGTGTCAGTGACAGGAATCAATAATTCCTTTGAGTAATTATGACGAGAGATGTAACCGCATCATGCAAAGTGACACTGACTGATGGATATCAGTAATTGAACGCCGATTGCACACACTAGTAGTTCTTCGTAGGCAGACCGAAGAGATCCGGACACAAAAGTTTTAACATTCTTTTCTGAGTAAAGGGCTCATTTAATGGAGTTGACAAATACCAGTCGTCTGTATACTGCATTACATTTGAATCCAAGTTCAGAACAGAGTTTATGTTTGTCATTATTATGATCACTGGGCTCGAACTCGGTTATTTAAGTACACAATTATCTGAAAATCATGCGATAATCTCTCCACATCGGTTTATTATGTTCACAAAGTATTCTCACTTAATTCGCCTCTTCATCACCAGTGTATTTATTAGGAAGCCGAAATCAGTTCTCCTCTGAAATGCATCATAAGTAATCCATGAAGCAATAATGCATATCATTTTCTCTGTTGCAATCCAATCAACCAAGTATCAGTGTGTTAGATGGCTGAAGGCGACTGGCAAGTAGCCCTGGATCTGATTCTCGCGACACTTGTTGACACTCGTCAGCAATGTGTGCCCACAAGCTGGAAGGAACTGATGCACGCCCCCAGATACGAACCTGCGTCTATCAACGCAGTGGCCAGACACTTAAATCACGGACAATAAGTAATTGTGTATGGCTGTATCTTAAGAACATGCTTCTAAACGTGTTTGCTATAAAATGTTTGAAGACAACGGATACGCTGTCTTCATTTATTTTATTTTTGATTATAGTTTGATTACATACCGTATTTTCCATAGAAGTATGAAATTGTCAGCATGTGATATCAGTAGCGAAAATTTTCCTGGCCGACCATAGATATCAGGTGTCCGTTGGCTGGGGATCAAACCCCAGATTATGTGCACGGTCGGTGAGAGTCCCAACCGATGAATGGAGTTCGGTCTTTGATGCATTTGAATTATCTGTGCAAATTTAAATGCACAAATTTACCTAAGTCAAGAAAGACAGTCAGATGTTTCACAATTCACAAGAATTGCTATTTCGAAAGATATGAGTGCTTCATGCCGATTAGCATCTAAAAAGCATCTACTTCCAATCACACGACACTGGAGTCACTTTTAACTCTGCCTATCAGTTACTATTCTCTCGAATCTGAACACCTAAAATATTTGTAGCTTCAACTGGTTTTCTTTCCACTGACTGTGTCATTGCTCAAGCCTTAACAGTGAAGAGATATTTTGTTGAATTCAGGGAATTCAACTTTATAACGTCACCGAAGAGACGTCCTGCAACAGACAGAATGACGTCAAAAGTTTACCTTCAACCTAATTTCATTTAGGATTACTATTGTCTTCCACTGATGGTTGTGAACACGTTCTAGCAGTCAGAAGGTTATAACTTGACTTGACTATTTTACTTTTGTGTTCTTCAAACTTGGTGGGTCCTCTGAGACTATTGTTATACTCACTTACTCACTTACTTACTTACCTACATTCTTACTTGCTCACTTACTGTTTTATGGCTTGAAAATGTCTGTTTCGAAGAATCGGATTTATAGGTGATCATAGTAAGAATATAATTTTGATTTTGCCTGTTTTCGTGTAGAGTACTGTATAGGGATTTTTTCGGTGGTGTTGTGGCATTTACACGTGAACAGTTTCTGGAAATAAATGGATTTTCAAACCTATATGAAGGATGGGGTGGTGAGGATGATGATTTATTGACTCGAGTTAGTCAATCCAAATATGGGGTATTTCGAATCAGTACAGATATTGGTCGTTACTATACACTGAGTCATGCCACTGATAAGTTGAATGAAGTCAATCCAGACCGGTAAGCTGCTTTGTGATAATATCTCAGTGTTATTTCTAAACTCTGTCTGACAATCCGAGAATGTCTCCTTAGAACTGGTATTTATTAGTTTTTATGATTTTATTGATATTATAAAGAAAGCAAAGTGTTTGCTGACACTTTTGAATTGACGATGCACTTTTGAATTTTAAGATTGATTCACTGATAGCATACACAAGTGCTTTCTTGTGCAGTGCATCATGAAATGCACATCATTGGTTTAGAAGGTTAAAATGTTTGTCGAATATTATGCACTTTACAAGATAGTCTTCAACTGAAATGTGACCAATAACTTCAATAAAACGAGGCCATTTTTGTGCCAGTACCACAATCCGTACAACCATTATAAACGTTGGCTTCAAAATGGATACAATTTCGCCAATTAGTCCTTGGCTGTTAGCATAGCAGTTCATCACATGTAAAGTACGTTGTTCATAACAACTGTGATTCTCTCCTTGAAGTCATGTATCATGTCGATCAGAATGAACCCCCTAATAATGTAAGTTGAAATGTAATTGCATATACAAAACGCCATTTTTCTACCTTAAATTTTACCTCTCATACGTTTACTTTTAGCTACGCATTGTTAAAAAACGCATCAGCACGTATTAAAATTGATGGACTGAATACATTGGACTACAGTGTTATCTCTTCACAAACCATGTACAACGGTTTACTTCATTGGATTTCCTTGGATATACCATCAGTGAGGAAGAGTCATTTATAGTGAAAGTGAGTTATTAAGTAAGATAAGTGTGTGCTGCGTGATTCTCTCGTGCTTGAGTAGTAATGAAATTGGTTCATTTGGTGTGAATTTGGTCAAAATATGAAATGACTTTTCTAGTCATATGGTGAGAACCTGATGAATAAGTACTAGGTTAATGTTACTGATGTCACTAATTCGTATGGAGGCTGAAAGCAGTGCTTTCTGATTTCAGTTAAATCATAACTGGAACATCAGTTGTCTCTGACAACTTAGTTGGAATATAGTCTATGTAGTTATTAGGAAGGCATCAATTGGAGTTCCGCGTTTCTCTTTTCTGTCATCGTTACCCAATATATCAAATCAAACCAACATTTGAAGGCCGTTCCAACTTCACTAATTGTGAAGTTAATGTAGTTAAACTCAGTAACAAACTAACTTCACTTCATCGCTTCGTCATCGATAAATTAAATAACATTATCAGTGAAGTAGTTTGTACGTGAACTCATATTACTTGATTTACTGCGAACAATAAGTCCAGCTACCTACTCCAATAAAGGAGTACTATCCAATGTCTCAGCGAAACACTGATTTGTCAGAAGGATTTCAAATCAACCATTCTGAGTGTCAACCAACTAAATTACCGTTCACCAATTCTAAGGTATATTAAGATGTATTAAGAGTCTTGAGAAATCACTTAGACAGATTATTCTGATTTCTGATTTGTTTGTTTTTAAATAAATAAATAAATTTATTCATGAGTAATTTTTTTATTCTGTTTTAATTAATTAATGTGTGAAGCAGTATTATTTAATGGATAACAATTTATTCTTCATAATCATATCACTTAATTTCAATATGAACAATGAATTGTGTTCGAAACGTCATCGGGTAAATGATACTGTTTCACTGTGTGATATATCTAATAAACAAATTGATATGGAATTACATACACCAACCACAGTGCCCAAGCGTCGTTACACGTGTATCAATGTTCATTCTGATTTTGTTTTCTCGTCTGAAATTAGGATGACCAGTTCGCTTTGTTTTCTTTTTGTAGATGGATGTACACTGATACAAGGTGAATTTGTCTGCTTAATATCATGAAAGACAGAAGCCAATTCATTCTGGTAATACACTTTGTTGATACAAGTGAATACACAGTCGATCTACACACATTTTACTTTTGGTTTTGTATAATAAAACTCGTCCTTGTATTCCTTGTATTCACCAAGTTCACAGCTTATATTCATATATAAATATAAATAATGATGTGTACAGGTATACAATAAATGTATTATCTTAGTCTTTTCTTCTTAAATCTTTCTGCCTAACATGCGAACGAGTTTGCAAGATTTTCAACACACAATTCACGTTCACTTAATTCTTTTGATTGTATTTACATGAATGGGTAAACGTATTATGGCAATACATATTTTTTTATCCTAAAATTGCTTTACTTAGCGTCTTAGAATGTAATGACAACTGTAATAAATGTCCCTTATACTTATTCCTTATTGTAAGTGTTTTAGATTTTGCGAATGCATTAAAAACAAAACCATTATTATTTTTTTCCTGACGTTTCGTTATTTAATGCTGCTAATAGCTCTATCAAATTTTTATTAAACCAGGGTTCACAAAATCTTAGCTAATATATAACAACATAATCCTCGTTCCCCAGCACGGGTTCGTACCTGCGTTGTCAAATTGGTAAATTGGTAAAGACAACAAAACCAGGTGTAAATTATTGAATTTGATAAGTCTGTTATATTGTAAAAGCAGCATGTGTTTACATAATGAAGCTGATTATTACATTCGTTCAGTCCATCACTTATATTCAGAATATTTGCATTCCATTAGATATGAAGTGCTTCTGATATTATTGATATAAGTATAAAACTTGGGCACTGTGGTAGAGTATAATTCCATTATAGATAAGATTTTATTCTGATAAATCGCACAGTGTTTACAGTTATATGAACTGATATTAGACGTTCTTTGTGATTTATGAAATTCTTAAGGATTATTTGAATATTGTCAAAATCAATTTTGTGGCCTGAATCTATACTATGTATACCTATGGCCGATGATTTTCTCAGTTTTCTAGTTCATCTACGTTTTTCGATGGTCCAACGGATGTTCTACGCTGTTCATTTCTTCTGGTTTTGATTACTCACTAACGAGGTTTGTCCGATGTACATCCCATCACATTCCAAGTAAGCATTTTATTTTACAGACACAATCAGGTAGAGAAACATTAAGGATTTGGTCTTTTATATGGACAAGTTTGCTTCCCAGTGTGTCAGATGTTTTGAAGAAACTTCTGATGTCGAGCTTATTAAGTATTCTTCTGATATCGTCTGATGTCTTTGCTCTATATGGAATGACAGCTGTTGAGGTCCATGTTTTCGGAATACGTTTTTGACCATATATGATGTCAGTGTTGATTTGGTTGATGAAGTTCTATGAGTAGCTATTTCGATTGAGAGTCTCAGTTATGTTTGATATTTCTTGTTTTTCTGTCATATCTCATCAAAGAGTGTGATCCTCTAAGAAGACCTGATGCAACCGCTTCTTTTTTGCCGATGGTGTGTGATGATCGGAAAGCCAAATATATAACATGCTTCTAAAGGTGTTCGATTTGGCAACAGATGAATGGAGTTCGATCTTTGATGTTCTTGAATTGTCTGTGTGGATTTGAATGCATCAAAGACGAAACTCCAAAAATCTATTACCATAGCAAACAAGTTCAGAAGCATGTTCATATGATACAGTCATACATAATGACTTATTGTCCGTGATTTAAGTGTGAAAAACAACTGCGTTCCTCAAATATTGCTGGCCAATGCTAGACGTTGTTTTATGAAGAAACAAACTGAATTTCTTCAAAATCATTAGCGATTACAACAGACCTTCTCACTCTTTCTGACACTGTTAGCATGAGAAACACTCGACAGTCATCAGTTACAACCAACATTTGAGAATGTGATAAATAACCTTTACACCAACACCAAGGACTAGATGCATGGCACTGGTTACTCCATATTGAGGAGTAACTGTACCGATCGCAGTCATACAGGAGGTCAATCGTGAGCCCAGATAGCTCACTGATTCGCAGTGTGGATGCAGCTGCGATTGATGGTGATTCGAATCCAAGGGTATGCATTCGTTCCTCGCAGCTTGTGGGCACACCTTCCTGACGATATAAGAATAAAACTTGTGCACTGTGGTAGAGTGTAATTCTATTATGGGTAAATTTTGTTTGATAAAGTCTCACAGCGTTATACAGTAATTGTGCTCGAAACGTCATCAGTAAACATTACTGTATAACGCTGTGAGAATTTATCAAACAAAATTTACCCATAATGGAATTGCTGACGAGTGTCAACAAGTGTCGCGAGAATCAGATCCAGGGCTACTTGCCAGTCGCCTTCAGCCATCTAACACACTGATACCTGGTTGATTGGATTGCAACAGAGAAAATGATATGCATTATTGCTTCATGGATTACTTATGATGAATTTCAGAGGAGAATTCATTTCGGCTTCCTAATAAATACACTGGTGACGAAGAGGCGAATTAAGTGAGAATACTTTGTGAACATAATAAACCGATGTGGAGAGATTATCGCAAGAGTTTCAGATAATTGTGTACTTAAATAACCGAGTTCGAGCCCAGTGATCATAATAATGACAAACATAAACTCTGTTCTGAACTTGGATTCAAATGTAATGCAGTATACACACGACTGGTATTTGTCACCATAATTTGTATGGTTATCAACACTAATTTGTGTTTTCGAAAGCTCATTCAGTAAATGATACTGTTTCACTGTGTGATATATCTAAGAAACAAACTTATATGGAATTTGCATATCTTCCAGTTTGTGGGAAGTTAGACATATATTATCGGTGAAGTCCAGATCCTACAAGTTTTTTTGTGTGGGTCCATCTTATGCGTGTTTCCTCGTTGCCCGCTCTCTATAGCAATATCCAATCTACTACAATCAGGAAAATCATTGGCATGAGCAAGCAGCCTTGTCTTACTCCCGTCTTCACTTCGAAGGATCCCGAAAGTTCCCCGTTGTGGATTACTTGGCATACAGCATTGTCGTGCAACTGTTGGTTAAGATGTATAATTGTCTGCGGCACCCCGTGTTAACGAAGTAGTTTCCAAATGACCTCTGGATCGACGCTGTCGAAGGCCTTTTCGAAGTCAATGAAGTTGAGAGAGAGAGAGAGGTGACTACACTTCCAAGCTTTGTTCACTGATGATCCGTAGAGTGGCGATTTGATCAATACATGAATTCTTTCTCCTGAATCCAGGCTGTCACGGTCGAAGGTTTTGATCCAGGGCTTGTTTGATTCTCTCCAGGATGATGTGGCTTAGTATTTTGCTTGAGATGGACAAGAGCATAATTCCACGCCAGTCTTTGCATTGACTTAAGTCTCCTTTCTTTGGTAGTTTGAATATGGATCCCTTCTTCCAATCCTCGGGTACCTTTCTTCTTTCCAACCCTTCTCCCGTAGTGGTGTCATCAAGTCCGCTGTTGTCCCTGGGTCCATTTTTCCATCTGGTCCTGCTGCTTTCCGATCTTTGAGCATCTTGATTGCATTCAGGACTTCTGTTGTCGTTGAGGGGTTCTACTTCCGTCGTTGGTGTTGTTGGGCGTGTTGTAGGTGGCGGTCGATTCAGAAGTCTTTTGAAGTGTTCAGCCCAGTGTTTTCTTTGCTCCACCTCTTTGTTGATTGACCTTCCATTGTCATCTTTCAATGGCTTAATTTGTTTCGTACTTTTACCCGAAAGGTACCTAGTTGTTTGGTAGAGTGTGGCGAGGTCTCCTTTGTCTGCAGCCTGCACCTGTTATGCTTCACTTACAATGGCTTCATAATATTTTCTTTTGTCTTCCCTGGCACTCTTCTTTACTCTTTTCTTCAGTGTATTGTAGCTTGCATTCAAATTCTGTTTTTGTTGCTCGTCGGTGCACTGATAATTTTTTTTGTTTTACCATCTTTCTCTCTACTATTAGTCTCCAGGTGTCCGTAGTGTCGTGTCTCTTCTTTCTACCTAGAACTTCCATGCATGTTTGACTCTACACTCCTTCCAGGTTGTCACAGTGCTTCTCGACGTTGACCTCTTCGCTAGTGCTGATTCGTGTCTCTGCTTTTTCCGTTGTGCTTGCAGTGAAAATGTCATTTGTATCCTGGTCCTTGAGTCTTTGAGTATTGAACTTGGCTTGTAGTCTGTCTGCAGCTGTTGTTTCTTTGAAAGCTTTTTATTTGATTTGGATTGTCCCTTGGACAAGATAGTGGTCTGAGCTAACGTCTGCTCCTCTTCTTGCTTTTGCGTCCAGTAGGCGGCGCCTCAACTTCCTTGAGCAGTATTGAGATGAAGTCAATTTGGTTTTTGGTTCGCCCATCTGGTGACACCCATGTAGCCTTGTGGATATCTTTGGGTTTGTATATACTGCCACCAATCACTAGTTCACTGAAGGCGCAGAAGTCGGCGAAGAGTTCTCCACTTCCTCTACCTATGATGAGTTACCTTCCTGTGTTGTCTGGTCCCAGTTTGGCGTTCATGTCTCCCATTAGTATTTTGATGTCACCAACTGGAGTATTGTCCACCGTTGCCTGTGGTTGTCTGTAGAATTCTTCTTTCTGTTAATACACAATAATGTGTATCCAGTACCCAAATTCTACTCACATATCGAACATAAATTTACTTTCGGTTAATTATTCGGCTCACACACCACAGTGGCTACATGGAGACAAAATACAGTATAAACATCTCTAGTGGGTTTTCACGAATTTCGACTGGACGCCACTTGCATTTCATTGAGGTGTGCATCAGTTAGTCTTTTTCTGTGACATAGCCTAAGACATTCGCTCTGGCACATAACTTTAAAGTAAATTTATACTTTATGTCCGCTGTAAAACGTCAAATGAATGCACAGAAATAGAACATATAGAGTCCTTCATCGAACAGAGATGAATATGTTTGCCTAACAAATACGCACAACGGTTGCATAGCTTTCTGGAGGCTCACTTCAGATTTTTACGATTGCGCGCTTGGACAACCTACTTTCGAATATCTGAGGAGAAATGATTCTCCTCTAAGCATCTTAGAGGAATCCATCATCACTCACTGAAAAGCGCTTATCAATCGTTTGAATTTGGAATATTTTAAAATGGTTGAAATTTCATCCTTATGATATACAATGCCTAAAACGACAAAACATTTCGTCATCACTTCAAGGAACCGATATCTTGGAAATCCCATTACTATTTGACATGCGTTTCCGTCTACACACAAAAATAACAAGCTTTAGATGAATTACAGGATAGTAGGTTGTTCATTTGGATAAGTCTTTGCACATATTATCAAAAGAAAAGGCGTTCAGTGAAGAGTTACTCTTTTCGACGGTGTCATTCTCAAGCTGTACAATCTTATATATACATATATATTTATTGGGAATTCCTTTATCGACCAAAGAAATATTTCGAAACATGTGTCATTAGCACTGCAAGTTTTAGACAAAAAATTTGTGTAGCACAGAAGGCGTTGGTTGGGGCGAAACTAAAATACAATCAAAACGTTTATTTGAGTATCGCAATAAATTGATGGGGTTGGAGAGATTTCAGCTAACATTTGAGCGATAGTCAAGCTAACAGCAGTGCTTATGAGGGGTAGAAATTCAACTAACGTTGGTAGGAACATAAAAAGAAAAATTGAATATATGGTGTTTAGGTCTATTGTAGCCTCAGCGGCGCTGAGTTAGCGTGAATAAAACCTGAAGAAAATCTTGTTTACATCTGAACTGAGACTAACTTTCTCTACGAAACGAATGATTAGCTTGAATTTGAACGTGCAGGATAAGCTACCACAGCTTGGCTCATCAATGTTCACGCATGCTCGTGTGGAGCTAGGTATGTCGTCCATAACCCCTCTCTATGTAATGTTTAAGTAAAAGGGCGCAAGAGCTAAGTATTACAAGGAAAAACAAGACAGAAATTTAATATTTTTAATATTATTTATCATTAATAATTATTTAATATTTAATCTTATTAATATTATTTTTATTTTTACTATCACGATCACTACCACTATTATAATTATTTTATTTCAACATTTTCCTACACACATTTATCACGGTAATTATTACGTTTCTAAGCTTCTCTTATATGCCTAAATTCCTGTCTTGTATTTTCCTTGTATTACTTAGCTCTTGCGCCCTATTACTTAAACATTACACAGGAAGGGATGATCGGAAATCCAAATATCGGTTTGAATGTGTGGGTTTCCTGGAAACACAAGTGTTTAACCTCCCATCTTCGTTCATTTTTACACTACAATCTAGCATTGGAAGCTCTCTGTCTTCACTTCCCAGTTCATAAGTGAAAGGAATTCCTTCCATCTTCGAGTTGGTGTGTTCGAAAAATCTATTTATATCCTGTGTTCTAAGTAAGGGAAATGTGTTATCCACATACCTTCACCATATGTTTTGGGTGAGGCGCAGAGACCTAGGGAAATATAGGTTAGCTGACCATAAAAAGATAAGAATTCTGGAGAATAGTTCAGCTACAGCACGACATGCAATTACACATAACCATACAATAGGATGGGATAAAATGATAGTTTTAAAATCTAATGTAACAGGGTGGGACGGAAGAGATTGATAACGGAAGCTTTATTTATCGAACCAACGGAGAGTGTGTGTAATGGAAATGGTTCAACACTTATCCCAGATATCTAGGAAATTCTAATGCCGCTACAAACGACAAATAGGAAACAATAAAGAAAACTGTTAAACGAAAGTTTCAAAGTTGTGTGATTGTAATTGTTATGATTATGAATGACAAACTGTGTCTGAAACATCATCCAGTATATAATGGTGTTTTATTGTGATATAAGTGGAATAAAGACTCTGATATTGTTAGTTTAATATTCTAATTTGAATATGGTTTGTTTGAGTAGTGTCTCTGGTAGAATGGGGAGTTCCAGAACTATGTTTATTTTGTGTATTTCACGAAGCTTTCTCCGAATATTTTTATCTCCTGAGAGGGAGTGTTATGCATAATGTGGTAACTGGATAAATGATTAACCAATTAGACGTAACTAGGACGCATTTCCGTACAAACTGTCTAAAAAATAATTATAAATATAATATCATTGATATGAGAAGTAAAATTATTTGACTTGGATTTCTGCAAGGACAATGAAAACAGCGGTAACCAAATTAGGTAACTATTGGGAGGGTCAAAAACCCTTAACCATTTGATATTCATATTCGGTAGCAGTACAAATAGAAAACAAGGATATAGTAATAGATATTTGTAACAGATTCGCTTATTAATAATTTAAATTAACAGAATTGTTGTACCGTGTTTCAGTGTAATTGTAGATTACGACCATGTACCCTCCGTTCATGGTTTTATTTTATCTTAGTGTGGGGAGAATGAAGTTAATCAGTTCAACTACTTTGCAGTATGCAGTCAAAAAATAAAATATTAGTTATTTCCAATTCTCCTAATATCTTTTTTATTTATTGAGTTCACTTCACAAAAGCCTTGACAATTATAATGCATAGTTTGAAACCATAGTTGTAAATGTTTTTCATTGCCATTTGCAGACCTTCAATATCACATCAAGCATTCCCAACCCATTATGGTTTCATTGAAATTTTCTGTGTTAGGATATTAGTATTATTATTTGCGATTTACTTACATTTCCTGATTAGCATTCATACTTGTGGACTGTGTTTAAACCTATCTTAGAATAGGGACCACATTTCGTTGAATAGAAAAAAATGAATGAACTATTTGGATGAGCAGCATATTGCATAGTCACGATATGCATTGGCTTTATAAACTTGACCCACGCAGACAAATCGATTTGTGTATGAAATATTTATTATTTAGATGATGGTACGACTTTCCGATAAAACTCACTGAGAAATATTTCTTCTATAGTACTTTATGCTCAGTTATTTATTGATTATATACTAATGAGGTTTCAGGAAAAACGTGTGTGCTTGACTAGCTGTAAAGATAAGCCGGCATTGTGAACTGATAAACTTTCATAAACAAGCATCTGTGTTGAATATGATGAAAATTTTATTTTCTGCAAAATATAATGCAACCTTAAAATATGTTGAGTTAATAAACGTAATCTACACAGTCTAATAATCTGTAATGTCAATACTCAAAAAATGAAGATTCTTATATTACTTTTACATGTTTACAGGATTTTCAAGATTGTGGTAAAATCAGGAATCACATCAGCACAGTGAGTCGATACTTCCAATAATCCTTTTCCTATCGGTTGTAATCATGCCTAAGATCAGCTGAAAAGCGTGACTTGTTGATGAGAGTAAATAACCACCTTGTTTACTCACTCATTCACACGTCTTTCTTATCTCAAACATCGTTGAAACCATCCAGACGTCACTTTATCTATTGGTCTGCCTCAACTAATCCTACTCTGAATTCACATGCCATTTTCGTATTAGCAGGCATGATTGATTAGATGAGCTTAAAAGTAATAAAAACGAGTGAATTTCGTGCATGTATGATGACCTAGCAGAAAAGAAAGACAAGATCGAAAGCATCAATTAGAATAGAAAACGAAAGTTTCTTTGATCGCAACCTCCAACAGAGCCGTTTCTAGTTTTATACAGGTTTAAACTCCAGTGTGAATTTCGCCAATAAGCAATATCATATAGTCGTTGAAAATCAAGGAGCACTGGGTGAGTGTTACATTAGCAGGAATGATAAGATTTTAGGCCAAACCGTTAACCATCCCTGGTGGTGTCGTCCATGAGTGTCGCTGAAGACTCTCAAACTAGACCTAAAATCCGTCTAGTAAATCTCTGGTTTTCGATGGTGTTGCTGGTACGCTATGAAATGGAACTTGATAGCGGTAGGTTTATTGTCAACTATTCATGAATATCAACAGATTGAAAGGATGATAATCACCCGATAAAACTGAAATAAGAGTGAACACTGTAGAACTTACAAAAGTGCCTATAAAATGCATAATTTGTCCCAAAGACAAGAATAAATGAGTGAAAAAATTATTAAAATCGAATACATACGAAGAATTCAAAGTGAAGCAAGGAAATAAATTTGGTAGTGAGAATAAAAGTAACTGGTGAATAGAGTATTGGGAGTTGGAGGTAAACAAAGCAAGGGAAAGGGCTGTATGAATTTTTCTTCATGCAAAGAGTTGGCTTGTTATTCTGGTGGATTCCAAATCCCGCTGTTGTATATAAAAGGCGAACTTGGAGAGAAAACCTAATGTTACAGGAAATACGACACATGACTAAACGCTTAGTTAAAGTAAACTCTATGATCAATATCAACAAGATGGCCTAGAATATAGCGATGAATTGACATGGTTTAAACGTCTACTACTCAACCATGCACAATGGTACTCAGGAATCCGACGATGAACACATCTAGCTGTTCTCTAAGTAAAACATTTGCAATTAAGAAATCAAAATAATCTGAGATTGTTATGTAAAGGTAGTGTTAGTAAAGCACTTAATATCACGAGATTGTAAGCGAGAGCAGCTCAGTTACATACATATAAAAGAAATGGGTGATGAAATAATAGTAGAATAATGAAGTGATATTAGAAGAGCTTCGACTTCAATATAATGAATTGACAAAAACCTGGGATTGTTGAGAATACAATGCATATGCATGATAACGTTGAAGAACGATAAGTTAAACAATGGTATGAATGAATAGAGGACGACATAATAAGTGAAATTGTGAGGGAACAACAGATTACCATAGAAATGCATGCTGAAACTTTAAATCATTATATATACGAAATTTACGTCCGGTTCATCAGGTTATTGCTGTATCGGAGTAGTGTGGTAATCTACTCTAAGCCTGCCAAATAACGACGTGAAAATCTGTGTTTGATCTATGGAATCGCCTGTATCATGCCTATCTGCGTCTACTTATACGAGCGCTAAGTAGTGTCATAATTGTGAATGAAACAGTTTCGCGTACTGGGATTCATTTTGAAAGGATATAATCCTCTCTCAATATGTAAATGTTATTGCACCTATCATTCGATAAAGAGCAGTGATTGGAGGCAACATGAGGGAGTCAAGCATCCAAGCTTGTTCCTCTGAATATGTTCTTGGTGCTAATTTCCCGTCAGGATAAAATATTATGATAAATGTGTGGAATGGGTGTTTATTTTCTAAACTCACCGCATCGCCTTCCACTGGTTGTGTAACGAGCATGTTATTCTCAGTCGACAGAGTTTTCTCAATTTGATATTGCTTTCTATATTAGTATTCCTTGATAATGAGCTTTGTGAGATGTTTACAATGCCAAAAATCTTCCCACATTCCACAGTTCGATTTCTCTTACGTCTTCAAAACAATTTAGTTAACCTTAAGGACAAGGTAAGGACTAAACTCCTTCCATACTAAATGGGACGAAAACTAAGAAGTAGCAGGTGTTAATTCATCCATTTATATTCACATCAACCTCCACGCATGAATGGACCTTCTTCCTTCCCTATAACACTGATATTCGCCCGTGGATTTTACATTTGAGTGAGGTAAATTGAAAGTCCTGAGTTGATTCTTCTTGTAGTTTCTCTTTCATATAACCTGAAAGAGTTGTTTATTTATCTTGAACATGGTTAAGTAATCTTTAATTTGGTTAAAATATATCCACAGTTACCAAACGAATATGAGTTTTGTTTATTTACAGCACTTTCAGTTGAATTGAAATTGAATACTTGTCTAGCACAACAAAAGTTAAAGTTCCGGAGTATTTGAGAGAAAGTCTACTATTTCTACATGACTGTATTTAATATCAATCAATTCCTCAAATAGCACATTGGCGAATAGCAATTCTACATAGAATGAAAAGCATACTCATGGTAATATCGTCACTCCTAATAAGCGATCGTAAACTATCTCCCAACCTTTTGATTGTCTGAACCACCGTTACATTTTAATTTTGTTACCATTCAGCCTCCTTTCCTTCCACAGTCTAGGAATTCAGTTACTCAATACGCCAACTCGTAGTTCACAGGTCAACAGTGAAAACCAAAATAGTTCATCAATATCTGTCTCTCTGTCACCCCATGTAAAACGTCTAGAAATGCAGATAAATACAAGAAGGCAATTGAACTTCTGAATTTACATGGAATGAGTGGTATTTTGATCATAATTAATATGTATTCTTCTTGGAAAGTGAGACTTTGAAATAGTGTATTCGAAGTCACCTTGCCTTCCTTTGGCATACTGTAAGCATATAACAGTCAAGAATACAGAGAATAAAAGCCGAAACTAAAAGGTACGGTGATTTCTCCAAAATCCAACTGCAGAACTTTGAAAAAGAACGCGAATGTTCTAAGCTTTAGACCACTCCAAATGAGCACTAATGATGACAAGAACTACGTATCAAATGATCAGTTTAGAAATAAAACTATCTTTGAATGTCAGTTTCCTGAAAACCCCTAGTCGGTTAGGTATTAGGCCAATATGTTTTAGTGATCAAGTGGTTCGAAACTAAGATTATAATCACTTATTATTTTTCAGAGTGAAATATAGGGCTTCAGCAGAACGTCTGCATTTCACTCTCTTCTCTTCTGTCTTTTCTAGCTGGCTCGACTGTTTTTCCGAAACCAGTTTCCTTCTTCAAGTGACCTGTTCCATGTGACCTTTGGACGCTTAACTCATTGCTCCTCTTTCGGGTTCCACTTGAAGACTTGATGTGTGATGTCAGTCAACGATCTTGGCGAAAGTATATTCAAACCATCTCCGCGTAAATTAGAGTAAAACGAAACAGTAGAGCACAAGGATCAGAATCATGAGCTGCGTCAGTACAGTGAATCGATGTTTCCAATAATCCTTTTCTTATAGGTTAAATAATCATGACGCTGATCAGCTGAAAAGCGTGACATGTTGACGAGAGTCAATAATCACCTTGTTCACTGATTCACATGTCTCTCTTATCTCAAACATCGTTGAAGCTCGAACCACCACATTCACTGGATAAATTACTTACTACTGGACTTCAGAAAGCTATTGTGGAAATTAAATGCTTCAATTCCAACCAGTTCAAATCGTACAGACCTCGAGTCATAGTTACCACCATATTTTGAAACAGAATCAGTAAACTGAGCTTAATTCCACTAAGCGCTACTGACTGCTACTATCTCCAAGAGATTTTCAGTGTTTACTGACTAAGTCTCTTCCAAGTGACTTCTGGAAAGTGAAGTAAGTGAAAGTTTCATTTCAAGCATGCTTCTATTTCAAGATGGATTATTTCCATGGGAACTTCATTTACTGCGACACTGTGAACGAATATCGGAAGGTGTTGTCTTACGTCTCTACACATTACGAAAATCTGCTGTTTACGGATCAGACGTTTCATCATTTTCCGTCACTATTATTGGTTTCAAGACGTTTTCCAGCTCTTTTCAGAGCTATCTTCACTCAACATCTCTACTTTTCCATAAAGCTCAATGCGCATACTTAAGCTACTTCTGTAGCTATCTTATATGCTGTTAGGAATCCATTCCTTTAACAACAAATTGTATTGACCCAAAATGCTAGTGAATCCAGAGACGATCTCTAGCTCTCGCGCTTCTCAGGTAACTACAGTTTTAAACTCATGCAGTACTGGACGCGCGGCTGCAGACATTTCCTCGGGAATCAGTGATGAATGTTGTCAAACGGTTGCGACAATATGATACAGCGCAATCAACACTGGATATGTGAAAATATTTTCAAATTACATGTAATTAACCGCACCAGTAATTCCATCAATCGTGCACAAATCGGCGAAATGAATATCCAGTTATTTCCGGTTCATTATGGATTTATTCCTTGTTTTCATTTGTTAATTCGGTGCATAGGCGTAAACTGATGCTCATAAAATTGTTAGTGTAAATTCTTCTTGCTTTGATTATGTATATATAATACTAACAGGATAAAACATATAATCCATTCAATTGTAGCTTTTGATATCACAGGCAACCAAATTTAGCATTTTTCGAGGATTTTGTATAATTTCAGTGAGAATACTCCAATGATTCTACATCAGTAAGAGAACCGATAGGATGCAGCAAGAACTTGACATGTGTTGTTTTTCACTCTGCGACTTCTCAGCACTGTGCGCCAGCGACCCCATCAGGGATTGAATAAAAGACATATGCATCATTCAGTGAACTCGTTGACCTTTCCTACCTTCGGATGGAGTGTAGTTACTCATGAAATGTAGCTGTCATTCAGTGATACGTCGATGTTGACAAACAGTGTCCTCAATAGATATCCAATTGACAGTCGATATTATGCACCCTACCAGTTAAAACTTCTCATCAGAACTCCAGAATATCCATCCTGCAGCCACTGAACAGTTTTAAACGATGACTCACCAGCTGTCCTCTCCTACTGGTTTTCAATGATTCTCTTCAAATGCTATCCTTTCACGACGAAACCTACCTTACAGTTGACCGATCTCCCCGAACCCCGGGAATTCTTACATCACCCGCCTGAACAGCAGTGGTTAGAGCCTTATTTTAAGAATTCAATAGGAAATGAGGTTAGTCTGACTAGGAGGTAAAATGGATGCTATAAAATAAGTGTGATGAATCTTCAGAACAAGTTTTGATGAAATAAATTCGTTCGAATGACTGATCTCAAGGTTTTAGTGGTTAATTAGGCTGAGTAAAGTAAATAAATATTCAGGTTAAAATATTCATATTCAAGTTTCTCCTACATCTTCTTTGTTTAAAATGATTCATTAGATATACTAGCTAGCGAAACACGGTTTTTGGAGTTTTAAGTTACTTTGACGGCGATATCATGCATGTATGATTGGATTGAAGTGTTTATTTTAGTCGCTGAATGCCTTTGTATTAATCAGGGATCCATTCGAATCTACTGGAAAATATAGGCAAATCGATGAGCACTTGGAATAAATCTTCGGAGATTTCGGTGGTTCATTTGAACTACAAGGCTTTCAGGTAAAGCTAACGAAATAAATCAACGTGTTTTTCAGCAGAAGTAATACTTTCTAACTTTTCGTGCAATATTTTGCCTGTTGAATGCAGAGGTGAATGTGTTCAAACAGAGTCAGTGTAATTTCTAACATTATAAATCCAGGAGCCTCACAATATATGCAGACGATTGAGGATCCAGCCACACAACTCAGCTAACACAGACTGTTATTGTAAATTCTAATGAATAGAAACCAGAGTAATAAAACTGAGTGCCATATATGCACCACTAAATTTACATCAGAGTGCATAAAAATTTTGTATGTGGCCCACGTAAATGATTCGTATTGAACTGAACAGTTAGTAGTCGTTTTGCAGTCATTCAAATCTAGTATAATTACAGGTAATGAAAATAAAGAGGGTTTTTCAAATGTTCATATTTAATCAAAAACTGTGGAATCGGAAGTATGAGAAATATGCGAAAATTGACTAATTGGAACGTGACTCCTGAAGTAACTACCCATCTTGTGACTTTAAACAAAAGTTTAGGGTTGTTGTGATAGTCGTGCGGTAGAGTAGAATTTCATGATAGGACAAATTTATTCGGCAGAAGAACACAATGATACGGTGTTATTTGCTGATGATGTCGAAGGTTAACAATACTATAGTCATTGTGTCCTTCTATCAAATAAGTTTATTCTCTAAATGCTGTGACATCAATTTTACAGATTATATGGTGATAAAACTAAACGCTTCCATACACACAATCAAAGCATTTTAAAGTCAATGCACACTGTGTCTGTCAACTGAATTGAGTGTTTACACGATTGACAAGGTAAAATAATCTATTATTCTTGAATTTTCATTTCACCTCTACGGATAACCAAAAGCTTGTTGACCTTTTACAAAAATGACTTCAAAGTACAGTGAAAGTTTCCCCTCGAAGCAGTGCGAATCCGAAATCGTGAATTACTATACATATTGTGAATAGTCAATCATGTTTAAAGAATATTTGTGCAGATCAGAAATTTCAAGAGAGTCTGTTAATAAAGCGCACTATCTTATGAGCCAATCACTAATTACATCGAATCCGTACTTTATTAAATATCCTTCCTTTATTGCCTTTGAATAAGTGAGACAATACGCTGAAATAAGCAGCCAATTCAACTATCAAATTATCTAATTGCTAGATATTTTCAAAATGTTGTGGTTTTTAGAAATAACCGCGTGAATGCTCATGGGATTCTGTCATCATGAGACAATCGAAACAAAGTAGCATCTCTTGAAGACCTTTTCAATTTCAAGCATTCTGTTCTGTAATTCTTTCTGTCTGTGCGGTTATCCTTTACATATTGACCAATTAACTGATCAAAGCGACAGCATAGCACTTAAGAATCCTTCAGTGTGGCTTATTTAATGTAAAAGAGCATACTTGTTATGATAGATTTGTAGTTTTACTCATTATTTTGGTTAACTTCATACTCACTCACATAATGGTTTATGTCAGGAGATACAGACACAGAAAGTACAAACACATTTGTTGATTTAATTATATGCAGTTTAGAATTATAACATGCATGTTAATATATTGTCTTTTTAAACACTATTCCTATTCGTTGAAATGTAAAACTGCCTTTGAGTGAGACGTTTTTCTTCATTTTGTGTGTCTGTGAGTGTTGACAGCACAGATAACTAATTGATTGCCTGATAAATGGCTGTCTTTTGCGAGACTCTCTGAGAAATGTGGTAAATGTTCGATAACATTATTCCACTCTATGCATTGTGACAATTCATTGACGCATTTAAATGGAATATGAGTTAAGTGGAAAGTAAGTTGTAATGATTATGTTAACACTTCATGCATAATGTTAACTGAATTTCTTTATATCACTTATCTGCAGATAGTTGATAAACTAATACTGTTCATGCGGTTATCCTTGTGTAAATGTTGAAGTACTTTTGATCATAAACTAAAATAATTTCAGTAGGATCACAAAGCCACACAGTTGGATAACTACCGAAGACTAAGAGACTCCGAATAGTTGGATTATTGAATACTGCAAGATGAACTGGAAATAGCACTTCAGTTCCCCTTCTTTCATGATACTTTCCCGTTCTAAGTTGAAGCGTAATAAAGTTTAATTAGGCAATCAGACTATTCTCGCC
The DNA here is from genome assembly GCA_944472135.2 of Trichobilharzia regenti. Lineage (NCBI taxonomy): Eukaryota > Metazoa > Platyhelminthes > Trematoda > Strigeidida > Schistosomatidae > Trichobilharzia > Trichobilharzia regenti. Next base: position 85,113,572 of record OX235270.1, on the reverse strand, counting down.
AGACGTTTCAACTAAACTGTGCTAATAAACAGGCGCATTAAACACCTGTTTCTCGCTATATAGCCTTCTGGTACTCGATAAATAGTGACCTGGCGCTTGTGATTCTTAGCACCTATGGTACATCGAGATTAAGGATATGTGAGTTGTGCGGTAATCCAAAAGTTTCCTTTCGTTACTTCGGCTGATAAGTCTAGTGTGACATTATCTCAAAGGTACCAGTAATACACATGTTGTTTCTATCTTTGAAAAATTCAGTAGTCTGAAAACTTTAGGATAGTACATTGAAAATATGCTACCATGGGGAGAGAATGCCTACTTAATGGAATGAATCGTTCTATATTTCTGAAGGAGAAACCTTTTAATTACGGGAATCATCCACACTGGTGAAGTATTTCACTGTTGAGAAATCACTACTTCGAATATCTTGTCTTTTCTCACTGTAATTTACTGATGTGTAGACCAATTAACATTAGATTAACGTGTTTTGCCCAGAAAGGTAGGAGTCTATCAAATAACACTTACAATTACGAATTACACGACATGTCTTCCTTTGTGCTTTTACGCAATATCTCACCAGTGAACAGCTTCAATCTGCGTACACGCTTTACAGCTTACCAATGCAGTTTCTCGAATTAAGGAGTATACTGTCTGTAGACTTGGACGAGATCTCAAAGATATTGGTTGATTATTCACCAGTTGTTTTATTTTCGGAAGGTTGTTTCTTTTATTCCTACTTAACACAATTAGTATGATAAAAATTCCTATATTTGTCGTTTTCACAAACAACCAAGTCAACCCACCTGTCTAATACCTTTCCTACTGTTTTGTAACATGGCCAACAGGGACATCTCCTCGGAATGCTATCATATCACAGAATGCATGGTTTTTCTTATTTCCTTCACGTTCCCAGTGGAAAATAGTGCTTCAAGCTGGAGGCTTGAAGTTTCTGTAACAGTGTTTTTTTAAATTTTTTAATTTGATTACAGCTTGATGAGGTTGCTAGCCTCATGCCCAACCTTCCCTCTTAACCAGTCTCAATACTGGTTTAGCGAGGCAAAGGAGTGCATCGGCCGGGGATCGGACCCCGGACCATGTGAATGGTCGGCAAGCGTCCTAACCGCTATGCCACCTACGCACGGAATGCACAGCGACATAAAATATTTTTAAAATAAGTAATTAGCTAACTCAATCCTGCAGTTAACTTAAGTCCGAAATTACCCAGTGAGTTATGTAGAAAATAAAAGACAGTTCAGCGAAGAAAGTTGATATTCATATTTACCAAAAACACACAGTTGTCTATTATTGAGTATCAAGAGGTACTACAAGTGACACAGTCGCGGAGAAGTGGCTTCCAAAACAAAATTAAAAAGTACAGTATGGTCAACAATACAATGGAAAAGAGGGTCTGAAATTTGGTACGTTTAAAGTTGTTATTGAACGAAAAGTAAGGCGACTGAGTGTCACTTGATAAGTGTGAAGGCAGGGATAAAATTTACAAAAGTAAGGTGCAAGAATGAGAATGGTGAGTTAATTAGTAAAAATGAAAGCGAACAATTAGGAAGAGGTTGAGACCATGGTTGAATGAGAGTCTGAACAAACCTTCTCCGTACACAGAATTGGAGGTTTTATTGACCATCTCCTCCACCATACAAAAGTGCAGAAACCTAACAACTCTTGCACGTCTCAGTCTCATTTTGAGAATAATCTGAGAAAACGACTCTGGCGGAACTGCCTGGCTTGAGTCCAACTGGTGTCAGAGAGTTGAGTTAGTAATTGTCTCTCACTGTCCGCTCGCTGACCATACTGGATAATGTTCAGGATGAGTTTGGAAAGTGTGCACTTTGTGCGGCCGACATAACAAGCTCCATATGAGCAAATGAATTTATAAGCACACCCTGCATTAGCCCAAAACGGCAGTGTTTTCCTCACACATTCACTGACCATTTGTCTACTGTAGAAATTGATCCGTCGCTCAGCTAGAAAGGAAGCTTTTCTCAGCAATCTGGACAAGAGGCTCTTCAAAATCTCAGCTGAGGTATCACGTTTAAAATCAACACGCATAAACAGCTGTTTCTTCGGCACCGTTTGCGTTCTTTCATGTTTTTTTTTTTTTTTTTTTGTTTTCTCGATAAATCGTCCAGGATATCCACTTCTAATGGGGATGTGTCTGAGTCTGTCTAGTTCATTGCTGACTGAATCACTAGTGCATATCCTTCTCACGTTTATGGTGAATAAAGGTGTGATTGAACATCCTCTTAAAATGATTTCATGGACAAAGAAACTTTTCTTCACAGAATTGTCGTTTACTAATTTAAGTCTGTGATTTTATTATTCAGGGTAGTAGCCTTCCGTGACTGTTCAACTATCTAGTTAGTGGTTTTCAGATTGTAGCTGACCTTCGTAATGTTAACAACTCCAGTATATCATATTAGTCATTATGAGAAACATGTCTGATAGTATTTATTCATACTTCAATTCGTGGCCATAACTTCGCACCTAAAATATTTCACATTCATTGAATCAGAAGTATTAATCAGTGTAATAGAAAATTACATAGTTAATCAATCTCTTGTGTTTACCAAAACACCAAGCATATACATGCTAAGTGAGAAAAAGCATAATAAATGATTGAAGGAAACGTGTTAAAAATAGTCTTGCACAAATATTGATTTTTGACTTTTTGTGAGAAATTATACTATGTCTAATTTGTTTGCACTAAGAAAATCTCTATTTAGTGTTGAGAAATGCATTTCTTGTTAGATCGATATTCCATTTCTTAATTACGCAATCGGTTGGAACAGTCTCCAAGATTTAAACTGTGTAACAAAATAAGAAAAAACCCAGCACATCTAAAATATGTGGATTCTTAATTCCCTTTGTAATCGTGGAGTGAATTATGATGGTGAATTGAAGAATTCCATTTAACTTACAGTGTGAATTATCTCTGTTTATCGAGGAACATCAGACATTAATGACAATGATGTTGTGTATCAGAAGATGGAGTCACATATTTCAGAGAAGGCGAATGTCGACTCTTCGCATGCTATAAAGACTAAAGATAGATTGTGTAACTCTGCTAGGTGCGAACTGATGCGGACAGAGAGCTTTCATGACATAACTTATCAAGTAGTAACTCTTAGTCTCCTTGGCCGCGGTCTTTGATTTACAATAGTGTGTTTGAGGATAAAAATGTATACGACTTTAATACTACGAGTTATGTGTGCATTTATAATGAAGATAGGCACTGAGTTATACGCCGGTTCTTCTTGTTGAGTAACTTCAAAATCCAAGGACAGATAAATTATTACTACCCTGTTAATTTATTTAGGCAAAATGAGTTTGGCTTATCTACTCATGATCTGGGGTCGACCCCTGATTGGGTCAGGGGTGGGTACTGATGGAGAGTCCTAAACAAGGACGAAACAGCTGTCCAGTACTCTCTGGTTTTCAGTGGTTCTTTAAGTGTAGCCATTTCGTGACCAATCTTCAATACTTCTATTGTGTTTTGATTTTCATATTAATGTGACTCATTCACGAGTATTTTACATCCCTTTTTATTGATAATACATCAAACCGTTTTCAGTTTGATTAAAAACTAATATTGAACATCTCATCTCATTCCATAGTGTGTGTGAGGATTGTGTTACCCTTCGCTCTCTTATTTCCGTTTTGTACATATTGAAAGAAATGAATTTTACGTCGCTGTTTCTTTTAAGTCCATTTGATAGAAAATACAGTGTATTTACTTCTGAAAACTTAGATTCATATATCTCGTATATAACTGTACAAAGGTGAGTAGTTTAATGAATAAAATAATTTACTGTTCTTAGGGCCCTATGTCAAAAACCCAGAAATGATTATGTTCAAACAATCAAAGTTACCTCGTTTTTCAACCTACGCCTTGGTGTTTAGGAGTAATAATAATAATAATTTTTTAATCTACTTTATTCCAAAACAGTACTAATGGTACTGTGTGAAATTTTCAGCATTTGGTACAATATTGCACGTAATTTTAACAAACAACACTGAAAACAACCATAAAAATAATGTTTGAGGGTTGTTAATGGCAGTTCTTAGATAGTATTTCCAGTGACAGTACAAACATAAACACACAAAAACTGTAAAATACCTGTAAATAGTAATTCTGGTGGCTAAGATTGTCAGTTAATCGAGGTAGTGTCACCATGGATTGCGTCGGTGGCACAGTGGTTAGGACTCTCACCGACCATGCACATGGTCCGGGTTTCGAGCCTTCACCGGTGCACACCTGATATCTATGGTCGGCCTGAGAAATTTGGGCTACCGATATCCATGCTGAAAATTCCATACTTGTACCAAAAATACTGTGTGGAATCAAGCTGTAATCAAAAATAAGTTAAAAAATAAATAAATAGGAGATAATAAAAGAGCTGATTATTCTGATGACAACATAGTAATTCATAAGTTTCCCGCTTAACACTGTTTCTATCGCATAGAACAAGGGCCAAATATAGTATCGATGACTTCCTATATTTGACTGTATGAGCATATAATATTTTGTACTGACTTCTAGTTCTACCAGATGAGATACAAAGGTAGAGTTGGGAATAGAGGGAGTGTTGGAGATCAGACAGTATGGATTTAGACTACTTCTCGAAAGAATTCAGATGTGTATCAACTAATATAGTGAAAAGCTGACTGAGTACCACACCAGTTTCCCGACTGACAGCCTTTGATACCTTTTAAAATGACATAGTCCTTTTTAGTAGACCAGGAAAGACTAAGGGGAAGAGTAAGGTGCAGTAGGTGAGATGAAAGAATTAAGGAATTGTAAAAGTAGAGGTTGAGGTGTTCCAGATTGTCTTAGCTTCTTAGTGTAGTAGTTTAGACGGGACATTTTCCTGGAGGTCGACGAAATATAGGATGACCAAGTCAGGTTAAAGCATATAACTATACCAAGGTAATTTGTGTTGGACTTGATTTCTATTACAGTCCCCTCTATGCTACATACATCATGTGCACTGACCAGTCGTTGTAGATCACGTTTATGTCTGAATGAAAAGTCAGTAGTCTGACCTTTTGAGGGATCTAACATAAGATCACTTAGCTTAGACCACTGACTGATGTCCGACAAGAGCTATTAGGTTTGCAACAGTCTGATTGGGATTTGACAGGAAGCGACATGGTTAGAGACAGCATATAAAGCACTTCGGTCCGTCTATAAACGGACTGTTTAGCATCAATAAGACCTTTTATACAGGGCACACGGTTGATTAAGAGTAATTTCTCCAGGTAATTGCAAGAGGCCCGAATTTAGCACTAATTGCAGAGCCTGATTTAGGTACAGGGATGTTTTTAATGTCTTTCCATGCAGCGGGTACAACGTTACTGGAAAAGGAAGTATTCAATATGTTTGTAGTTGGTAGACGAAAAATATCACCACATATTTTGAGGACGACAGCAGCTGAACAAAATCACACCATCGGGTCTCAGGCTCTGAAAAGATTTTGGAGATTCCAAACATTTGAGAACATCAAAAGTGCTAAGACCACGAAAGTCATTGACCATGTCATTGGTTACATTGCGGACTAAAGCAACATTAGGAGAGCGTGTGGAAGATTTCTTGAGAGTACCTACATCAACAGAGGGGACATTAATACTTTGCTTAACACAACCTGTAATTTCATTGAAAGCTGTCCACATGTTTCCTGAAATGCTGCTGTCTAGGAGCAAAACTCAAACTTTATCTCAGACTGTTTATTTTTTTCTTCACCATATTCTTCAAGCTAACTTGTTTCATTACACAGCATGTGATCCTGGATCAGAATAACAGACACTGGCATAGATCACATTTGTCGCATAATAAACAATAAGTCACGTGATCACATGTCAAATATCCGAAAACAACAGGTTACAGTCTAGGTTCCTAGGAAAGACGATTGTTCAGTCGTAGTGGATTCCTGAAGGATACTTCACTTAAAAGTTGATACTGAAAGTGTCCTCCTAAAGGACGTTGGAAGCCTTCCAATTAAATCATCTAGTTCCGGGAACACAGCATGGCCAAAAAGCACAAGAACTTGCCTAATTCACACTGATTAACAGCTATCATCTTGAAAGACACATCAAGTATAGTATTACAAAACAATGAGAAAATCCTGTCATCTTCCTCATAGTTTGGAACACCGTCTATTTAACTTGTGTTAGATAAGTCTGTATTATTAACCGGGTGAGTTTACTTCCAGATGTACTCTATTAGTTAGTAGTTTTCTGGAAAAGAGCTAGGAAAGTAAAGGAGAAGCAGGCACAAATGTAGATAAGGTGAATATAGACTGAAATGAAGTTGGAGTTGAGTGTTAGCCACGATTGTTACGAAAGTGGACTTTATTTTATTCCCTTAATTGAGTATGTGAATGCAATGACGAATGTAGAAAAATATTAGATAACTTCAGAGAAGCAATCGAAAGCGGGGAATTCAGCTGTGTTCACAAGAAAGCTTAGGTAACAATAAATGTCCGAGTTACAGGTTTGTCAATGAAACGTGGGGGTGGGGGGAGCGCAGAAGAAGGAGATCACCAACAAATATTAGTAGAGAAATTTTTATCCGATCGTAGACCGAGGTACACAGATGGGTGGGTATATGTCTCCTGGATTCAGATATCAGGTTTTATGGCACTGATTACTACCACTTCAGTCACATATAGGAGACGTAGTCGCCTCCTTTTTCATAGTTTCCTAGGACTACGAAATATCACGGAAAACGTCCGTACAGGCGGCTGAAATGGGAACCATTTTCTCAGTCAAACTGGTATTCACGTAGCTAGTCAATGATAAATTACTGCCGGTGACCTCTTCACTCTTTATCCAAACGTTCAACTGCTCTGCAAAGCTGACTTAATAGACCATACTCGGATGACCTTATCTGCACACCTTGAAAACTCGCCAGTATTGTTAGGTAAGAGAGGAACTAAATGTATCAGCAGTGTGGTCTTATCTCTGCTTTAGATGGTGTGCGTCGAGCTGACGATGGCCAACTTCCACTGGGACCACACCACATGATCATTTTATCAGGGTTGTTTGTCATCTCTTGAACTGACCTCCAAAGTTAACCTATTTGTAGTATTCACATTTTCTCTCACTCCACAGATTATAACTCAAACTCTGTTTTGTTGGCCAGAAATTTACGAGCGCCATTTCAGTGTTTCATCTCATGCCCGCATTGCCTGTACCACGTAAATTACAGGCGAAACTAACTGTTTACTAATCCTTCTTCTACTTTATCTCTAATTGATCTTATGAACCACAACGCGCTGTCCGACATAATATTAGTTTGCCTTTACTATCTATTGTGGGCCGATATCAGTTGAGTCTGAGGATTAAGTTATTTAAACGACTCATCACTCCAGTTATTCGTCCCTTTTAAACGTCATGACGATACTCTGATTGAATGTTACTTTGTGGTATTTAAAATTTGTCACGCTGATATAGATCCTGTATTTACGACAAAAGAATCACACCGAGTGATTCGACTTGTGTTTAAAGATGCCTCAGGTAGATGATTAACTCTGTGTTCATGAACGACATTTCGTCGTTTAGCTAATTTCTTGGTTGGTGGATAAGAGTTTCGCTTAGACGAAACTGGATAATTTTGACATGACCCGGTAGTTCGACTGATGTACTTCACTTATTCTTTCACTCTGGAAGCATTCTATGAAGAATGACTCATACTGTCTTGCATCTTATCATGACATGAACTATTTGACAAATCTGGTCTGGAGAAAGTTTTTCTTGATCGGATAATCATGCAGCTTTGAGAGCTGTTATACCTCATGGAATCAGAGTTTAGTGGTAGACAGATGTGAATGGTAAATTAACAAACTTTCTCTTAAGAGGTGATCGAAAACACTGAACCTCATTGACAACAATCATTTATTACACCATCAGAATGCATTCGGATTGTTGCATGAAAGGCAGGTTGTACAGAGTCAAATAAATCTTAAGCTAACTTAGAACCGGTTGAAAACATCACATGAATTAATTAGCATACTCAGTGAAATATAGATGTTTATGTTAACTGAACCCGCTTCGTCATTTGAAGTTTAGGTCTTTTGAAATTCCCCAATGAGTCATATAAAAGAAAAGGCGTTCAATGAAGAGTTACTCTTTTCGGCGATGTCATTCTCAAGCTGTACACTCAGATATAAATATTGTAAATTCTGTTGTCGAAAAAAGGAGTATGTGCAAGTGGACATTCCCAAAGCATTCGACGTTACACTAATTGCTGTCTAAAACTTACGATTCTAATGACACATCTTTGAAAATATTCCTTTGGTCACCAGGAGAATTCACTATGGACATACATATATATACATATATGTAGGAATTTACAGCTTAAGAATGACACCGTCGAAAAGAGTAACTCTTCACTGAACGCCTTTTCTTTTAATAATATGTGCAAAGACTTATCCAAATGAACAACCTACTATCCTGTAATTCATCTAAAGCTTGTTATTTTTGTGTGTAGACGTTTTTTCATGTCAAATAGTAATGGGATTTCCAAGATATCGGTTCCTTGAAGTAATGACGAAATGTTTTGTTGCTTTAGGCATTGTATATCATAAGGATGAAATTTCAACCATTATAAAATATTCCAAATTCAAACAATTAGTCTCTGTGATAAATTTGAATAAGACATTTAGAAGAGACGTCTCGCGAGATGATATCATTAGTTTCTTAGTTTTTTCACAACCCCTTTACAAGTAACATGGTTCACAATAATAAAATGGAATGCATGATAATTACTCAGTCATATAAAACAAAAGTACATACTAATGACTGGTCTATATTTATACAGTCAACTAGTCCATGGTAGGTGAAGGTTGAAGTCTATTGTTTTTTGTACACATAGTTTAGGATGTATGTGATTAATTCAAAGTGCTTCCATCACCTCCAATAACCTTGAATTAGAGTTATGTGAAGTAATCATGAATCAGTCATTAATATTGATTTTGTGACCTGACATTGATAAGCGGTTTTCAATGAGTGGTGATGGATTTCTATTCAACTGCTACTTCCCTTTCTCGGGGACATAACATTGATGCTACTTTGAGGTATTTATTCTATAAGACACTCAGGATATGAATACTGCCTGACTGTTAGTTGACCACAAATTGATGTATGCTTTACATGCCGGTTATCCGCTGACGGGTTGCGACCTTTACAAAGTTAGTCACAGAAATATATCTGGTTCCTGGGTTGACAGCTTGCATTTATGGGAAGGAGATATGTTGTTTACCATAAATTGGGCTAGACTATTTGGGATTAGGTCAATAACAAGTTAATTGGAAAGACATATAGAAAATTTCACTTGTGCCTCACTTTTAGGAATTCAAAATAATGCAGCCTTCGTGGGTCAGTTCGCCCTTGAAACTACTTATTCTCCTGTTGATATTCTTCGGTTTCATGTATGTATTCTACTTGGTGGGCATGAAGTCAGATGAACATGGTCCAATATTTGTCGTCAACTACACATCGGTCCTTGATAATCAGTTGAAAGAGGTAGGTCGTATTTCTGTTCGTATCCTGCTTCTTTTAAATAACAGTATTTTCACTGCAAATGTGTCCATACTCGATGGTCATTTTTATTCTTTTACTGGAACAGGCTTGTCGACAAAATGATACCAGCGAACGAAAGTTGTGAAATTCGAAACCACCATTAATGTTTGAGTTTCTTCGGCTCTAAAATATCCCATCGGTCTCAAGATATCCTTCCTAATCTGAAGGTCGACACGCCTCTGACTTATTCTGTTTTCTCATTGTCTATCCTTCTACGTCCACAACTGGAGACTTTACTACTTGACTGTCTCCAGTGACTGCATATGCATTTCACAAGTATTTAGGTGGTATCTAAATTGTTAGATCGTAGTCAACTGCTTGGACAGAGTTTTCACTAGGCCTATAGATTGACTGTGGAGAATGACAATTCCGAAAGTATTCCAGTGGTATGCGATAAACGAGTGAATAATTCTGTTTGTTTGTCTACCGTTTAAATTGGTTACCTAGTCGTGAAGAAAATGTGACTATATTCGAGTGAGGGATACTCTGTTGTACCACTGAATCGTTTATATGTCAAAGCCAACAATTTTCAAACACGTCCCAACGCCTTTTGTGAGTTTCTATCTGTAACCACACAAGTAGGTGAGATGTGATAGGATCTGCGCTTGTTATTTTTGAATTCCAACTTCATGATATTTATCTTTACCCAAGGTTCTTTCAGTACGATATCAATAAAAGAGTCACTAAACTTAACCTAAAATCAAACTTAATTGCATCAGCATATACAACGGAGAGGGATTTAACAATTATTAATGATTAATAATAAACTGCCAGTAAACTCCGACAATCACACAACCGCTGAACCGAAACTAAAGTTTCCTTCGCAACGTCTGATGAAACAGACACACAGAAGTAGAGGAGAGAAGGCGGGAGGTGGGGGGATAAGCGAAATTGCACTCAAAACAGGGTGCGTCACACACACAAAAATATCATGTAGATGCCAATGGACCAAGTAAAATATTCTATGTCGTTTCGAGTTAAAAATGTTAAAAAAGTTCAAAACAAGCAGTGTGACACGTAGATCTGATGGAGCAATCAGTCATTCTTTCCAGCAAGCATTGTTTCCGTGGTAGATACGGAAAGGAGTAGAATGTCAGTTCATTGATTTTGCTGCATTACTGGGGATCGAATATGTCCGAATATGGTTGAGGTATAACAATGATATTCCAAGTATTAGGCTTATTTCAGACGTTTAGACACCTATTTTAAGTAGTAGAAACGCACAGATAGTGGCCCAAACAATCCGTTTGCTGTTCATATCAAGTTGGTTTCACATTGTTTGTTTGTTTGTTTGTTGATTGGATGGAAAATGTTTACAAACTATTAAATATGAGCGGAGTGAAATTCAAATAGCCGTATTTTCCCAGTTGACTCTACCTTGAGGCTGTAAAATACTTGTGCGTTTACAGTTGACTTCGTCAATTACCTTCAGCATATTTTTACTCTTAAACGAACTAATCATGACTTACATTGATAAAAAGAAAGAAACTGCTACTCGTGAGGAACAGTAAGTAGTATGTAGGAGGTAAGTCTAAGGAAACACAATAATTCTGCTCAGAGATTATCTTTTTCATTTCACTGAAATAAGATAATGTTGCTAGAACTTGAACTAAGCACATGCTCCTTTGGAAATGAAAACATACAAACAAATAATAAACCAGTACGTTCACGAAGTGTGAATATGGAGAAGACCTTCAAATCACCACTAAAAGCATTCTGCATGCGAATACACTTTCTTATACTAGAAGATGGTTGTTTTATTTCCATTTCAGGTGGGCTGTTATCGACTCAAATATGACCAGGGTAAGTTGCTTCCGCGGACGTTTTAAACTGACATCTGCACAAATTCATACGAATAGCTCTCTTTGTTATCCTAATGTAATATTACTGTGATGGAGTATACCTTATTACACTTTTTAGACTAGTCGTTGTTGATTAGTGGCGATAATGTAATATAATTCCAATCGTCAGATTTCTTCACTAACCAACATCAGTCAGAGGGATAGCTGGAAACCAGGGAGTACTGGGAAGCTGTGTAGATCTATTTCAGGACTCACCAGCGGTGTGTCAACACGACCCTTACAATGAACGAACTCCAAACATTCAGGTTACGAGGCTGAAATCCTAGACCACTCAGTCACGTGGGCTGGGATTCAGTGACCCACGAATTCTAATTTTGTCAACTGGAGTGAGGAGTCGTGACTGTTGGAGCTCACGATGTCAGGGTGAAGTGGATGCTCATCGAAGGCATTGGTGAGAGTAGCTCCGTATCGGGAGATGACAAAGTCAGAATTCACGGGTCAGTGAATTCCGGCCCACCTAGTTGAGTGGTCAGCCACCAATGTCTCGTAACCTGAAGATCCTGAGTTGGGTCCGTATTGAGGTCATTGGTGTGCACTATTCAGTGGTTCCTAAATAGAACGGTGAAGCTGTGTGGCACCCCCTGGTTTCCACCTATTTCCCTTACTCATACAGAAGCCCAGCTGTATCATTTAGCATACAAAATTTAGTGAAGAAATTCTGTTGTAAGATTACTGTTACTGAGTTCTGAAGGTGTAGTTCATAAATGGTTTATTGAGGACGATAGCACGTGAGAAAATTCAAGCAGTAGGTGTCAACAGTGAAAAGTGTGTTATTTACTTGAAAGTGAAGAAACATTAGGTTAAATAAAACAAGATAAATATTGGAAGACTTAAGACTGAGAAGGAGGGGGATTACTTACAATACTCTTAGTAAAACAATCCGATGAGGATTGACGAGTTAGCTTGAGTGAGTGGGAGGGGCCGTCAAATTTCGCACATTACCCCATTAGTAGTCCTTGTTGGATTAAATTGGCGAGAGTATTGTCAATTAATATTCCGATTAGTCCTAAATACTCCAGTATTTTCTTTATTTCACTTGCCGTTTCACCTTCTTGAATTCTCATATGAACTCAATAGACAGGTAGATGTTTGGTGAGATTGATCGGTATGCCCCTAACAATCATCAAATGTTCCCAATTATATTTGTAATTAAACATCCAACGACAACAAGGTAAATTGCATCATGCACAAAATCGTGCATGGAATGCAGAAATCTTCGAAAAGTGTGTAAAACTAGTAAGATTAATAGACGAAAGGAGACACTACTCAGGGAGCTGAGAAGTAGGGTGAAGTAAAGTGTTGCATGATTTTACTACAAGAGAGAAGTAAAACAGTGATGGAAACTGTCACAAAGTGAAATTAATTCACAGTAACAGTGGTGGTAATAAGGGAAGGATGCAAAGAGCGATTTAACAGGCAAAAACACAAGTGTTTGTGTCGCTCTTTTCTGTCCTAAGGCCGAGATGGAAAGGCAGCTGTACTTACTTCTTTATTGCACAAATTTCTAGCTTCATCTCATGCAAAGCCAAGCCTCATCTGTTTCTAGAAGTTGGGTTTGTGGAAAACGCGGCCAATTTGCATGAATCAATCATTTCTGATGATAGAAGTAACTTCACTCTTCACGTTATTTTATGAAATAAACAGAAGAGAAATTCTCTTTCTATATCCTCAGTGGGTCGTCTACAGCCATCTCTGAATCTACTAACTTGGCCACAGTTGGAAGCCAAATATGCATCTTCTCAGCCAAGGGATTACATTGTGCTCAACAACTCAGCAGAAAATTCCGATTTAAAACCTTTATTTGGATCACTTTACACTAGATATGATGCAGCATTGCCAAACGTTACAAGTGTATCAAATGAAAGTGATGAAAGCGAAAAAGTCACCGAAAAGCACAGTTTACCTAAAATATGGACTCCAATGGGTTGTTCTACTAGCATGTCATCAGCTATAATCATTCCATATCGTAATCGCGATGAACACCTACGCATTGTAACAAATCATCTACATGCGTTTATAAGGCACCAAAAAATACCATATACCATTTTCGTGATTGAACAGGTAGGTTTATTATGAATAATATATAGAAGTATAAAGCTATTGTTCCCATTATTGTAAGAGCGGAATTTCAGCGCTGTCGCAGTGTGAGATTCTATGTCATAAAAATGTATTCGATGTAACCCTATGTGAAACAGTGTTAATAACTAGATGACGTTTCGACGACAGTCTCTTATTCATCTTACCAATGCATTCACACGACTCGATAAATTGCCCTACATAGTCCTGCATTCTTACGATTATGAACATTGAATTGTAGTCGAAGCGACACCCAGTCATCAATACTATATCACCGTGCGTTATTTTGAATGTACTTATCTGGCGTACTAATATTTTTCTTCAATACACATACAAAATAGGAGATCTACTAGATGACACATTCTCGTTCAAACTTTAAGAACTTACTCTCAAAACAATTTCCCATTTTGCCTAGATCTTGTGTAGTTATGAACACAGACTACGCTTTCACATACCATCACCTTGACACTAACAAGTATTCTTGATTAGACAAAGGGAAAATTCTAATCACAAAAGGTCGTGTAGGTCACTGAACAGATGGAATTTCTGTAATTTTGGAGTTCATTGTAATTTTTTCTTAAGTTTTTCAACATTCAATAAAGATTTATCCGTTTCCGTTGAACGAGTAATCGCATGGCGAGAGACTTAGTTCTATTCCTTCTGACACGCATCATTTGTGCGAGAATGAAACATTAGGTCTCTGTAGAGAGAATTTAAATTTCACCCGGGTTGTCTTTGCACTGAGTAGGTCTCCTGCCTGAACATTATCCCCCATGGCTGGTATGAAATAGGAGCGTGGAAACAGGAGAAAACAGGCGACTCATTCGAATTTCTCAGGTTCAAATCTATCAGTTTCAGTCATTACAGTAGAACAAGCGTAGACTGTCACTTCAAGTCATCGTAGGTGATTTAAAATAATTCCAGCGTGTTTGAGAAAAAATCGAAGCAAGATATCGTCGAACGTTTCGCTGTGTAAGCGAGAGTTTCTGCAGAAGAATCATTCGGATATTATTAACTATCAAAAGATATATTTTGGTGATTACATAGGTTTTCATACATCCTATTGATGCCCTTCAAATATGTTGTCACTGCACTTTTGTATTCAGAGGTTATTTATCACAACGTTGACAGAAGAAAAGTTGGGTTTAGGCCTTAGGAATTACAAGTACTTGTTTTCCTCTGCGACTCCGCGTTGTAAAATTTATGATTTCTTTATTGCTTTCTTGCAGACCGGTAAAACTAAATTTAACCGTGGTGCTCTCTTAAATGCTGGGTTTCTTGAGGTTTCAAAGTTGCAGGAGTATAGCTGTTTCATTTTACACGATGTGGACAAACTGCCTGAAGATGACCGTCTTACTTATACGTGTAATTCACGTCCGACGCACTTTTCCTCTGCACTTAGTCAGAATGATTACAAGTCAGTTGAAAGTTTCCAAACTCAATAAAAAATTAATATTTTTCACTAGATGATAAGTTATACCTATCAGTATTCACAAAGTTACCTTACAAGACGTTACACTTTTGCCAGTTTCCACAAAATTAATGTGATAGTAAAAAGGGTGTGAAAGTCAAAAACAGGGTATTTCTAAGTTTTATGTCACTGCTTATCTGTGGCGAGATCAGCCATTCGATTCGTTCTGTGTGGAATTATTTAGACTGAGCCTTGTGTATCCAGGTAACCATTAAACTCACAGAAGTTGGACGATTCATTCCATGCTTTTCTGATGCTTTCTGTACACGTGAAAAGGCAATCAGAGAAAATTGATTGGATTCTAGAGTAGAATTTAAGTAAATGGAAATCCTGAGTTTCTAGTATACGATATTCTTCTTCATGTTTAATGATAGTCATCAGTGTACCTCTTTTCTTTGGTGAAAGAGGACTGTGTCTCATTGAATAAAGTACCAAAATATGATACGATTTACTTTCTACTTCTTCTGGTGAATTTCCATTGAACACACAATTCAAATAAATTGAATCCACGGTCACATCCTCAGTAAAATGTGTTGGCCAATCCCTCCAAAAACGTTGATTATCTCTCTTTTATATCCTAGTCAAAATTTGTTTACAAAATATTATTCCTCTGCATCAACTCTCATAAACCTCAAAATTATTATCACCTGAAATTTTCCCACATCTTACAGTGGCGAATAATTTCCAGAATACGAAGGTGTTAAAAGAAACGAGGTATATGTCGAGCTGTTACAATTTTGAAATGTGAATTCAAGCTATTTTACTTTTATTGAGTAAGACTATTGTTCTCAGTTACTAGCGAGTTATGAAAGTATTCAATAAGTAGGAGAAATTAAGGACATGACGACTTCTTCAGAGTATTTTTGTTTTCCTTCATCGCCACTTTATCTCCTCTTTTAATGTGTCAGTGACAGGAATCAATAATTCCTTTGAGTAATTATGACGAGAGATGTAACCGCATCATGCAAAGTGACACTGACTGATGGATATTAGTAATTGAACGCCGATTGCACACACTAGTAGTTCTTGGTAGGCAGACCGAAGAGATCCGGACACAAAAGTTTTAACATTCTTTTCTGAGTAAAGGGCTCATTTAATGGAGTTGACAAATACCAGTCGTCTGTATACTGCATTACATTTGAATCCAAGTTCAGAACAGAGTTTATGTTTGTCATTATTATGATCACTGGGCTCGAACTCGGTTATTTAAGTACACAATTATCTGAAAATCATGCGATAATCTCTCCACATCGGTTTATTATGTTCACAAAGTATTCTCACTTAATTCGCCTCTTCATCACCAGTGTATTTATTAGGAAGCCGAAATCAGTTCTCCTCTGAAATGCATCATAAGTAATCCATGAAGCAATAATGCATATCATTTTCTCTGTTGCAATCCAATCAACAGTATCAGTGTGTTAGATGGCTGAAGGCGACTGGCAAGTAGCCCTGGATCTGATTCTCGCGACACTTGTTGACACTCGTCAGCAATGTGTGCCCACAAGCTGGAAGGAACTGATGCACGCCCCCAGATACGAACCTGCGTCTATCAACGCAGTGGCCAGACACTTAAATCACGGACAATAAGTAATTGTGTATGGCTGTATCTTAAGAACATGCTTCTAAACGTGTTTGCTATAAAATGTTTGAAGACAACGGATACGCTGTCTTCATTTATTTTATTTTTGATTATAGTTTGATTACATACCGTATTTTCCATAGAAGTATGAAATTGTCAGCATGTGATATCAGTAGCGAAAATTTTCCTGGCCGACCATAGATATCAGGTGTCCGTTGGCTGGGGATCAAACCCCAGATTATGTGCACGGTCGGTGAGAGTCCCAACCGATGAATGGAGTTCGGTCTTTGATGCATTTGAATTATCTGTGCAAATTTAAATGCACAAATTTACCTAAGTCAAGAAAGACAGTCAGATGTTTCACAATTCACAAGAATTGCTATTTCGAAAGATATGAGTGCTTCATGCCGATTAGCATCTAAAAAGCATCTACTTCCAATCACACGACACTGGAGTCACTTTTAACTCTGCCTATCAGTTACTATTCTCTCGAATCTGAACACCTAAAATATTTGTAGCTTCAACTGGTTTTCTTTCCACTGACTGTGTCATTGCTCAAGCCTTAACAGTGAAGAGATATTTTGTTGAATTCAGGGAATTCAACTTTATAACGTCACCGAAGAGACGTCCTGCAACAGACAGAATGACGTCAAAAGTTTACCTTCAACCTAATTTCATTTAGGATTACTATTGTCTTCCACTGATGGTTGTGAACACGTTCTAGCAGTCAGAAGGTTATAACTTGACTTGACTATTTTACTTTTGTGTTCTTCAAACTTGGTGGGTCCTCTGAGACTATTGTTATACTCACTTACTCACTTACTTACTTACCTACATTCTTACTTGCTCACTTACTGTTTTATGGCTTGAAAATGTCTGTTTCGAAGAATCGGATTTATAGGTGATCATAGTAAGAATATAATTTTGATTTTGCCTGTTTTCGTGTAGAGTACTGTATAGGGATTTTTTCGGTGGTGTTGTGGCATTTACACGTGAACAGTTTCTGGAAATAAATGGATTTTCAAACCTATATGAAGGATGGGGTGGTGAGGATGATGATTTATTGACTCGAGTTAGTCAATCCAAATATGGGGTATTTCGAATCAGTACAGATATTGGTCGTTACTATACACTGAGTCATGCCACTGATAAGTTGAATGAAGTCAATCCAGACCGGTAAGCTGCTTTGTGATAATATCTCAGTGTTATTTCTAAACTCTGTCTGACAATCCGAGAATGTCTCCTTAGAACTGGTATTTATTAGTTTTTATGATTTTATTGATATTATAAAGAAAGCAAAGTGTTTGCTGACACTTTTGAATTGACGATGCACTTTTGAATTTTAAGATTGATTCACTGATAGCATACACAAGTGCTTTCTTGTGCAGTGCATCATGAAATGCACATCATTGGTTTAGAAGGTTAAAATGTTTGTCGAATATTATGCACTTTACAAGATAGTCTTCAACTGAAATGTGACCAATAACTTCAATAAAACGAGGCCATTTTTGTGCCAGTACCACAATCCGTACAACCATTATAAACGTTGGCTTCAAAATGGATACAATTTCGCCAATTAGTCCTTGGCTGTTAGCATAGCAGTTCATCACATGTAAAGTACGTTGTTCATAACAACTGTGATTCTCTCCTTGAAGTCATGTATCATATCGATCAGAATGAACCCCCTAATAATGTAAGTTGAAATGTAATTGCATACACAAAACGCCATTTTTCTACCTTAAATTTTACCTCTCATACGTTTACTTTTAGCTACGCATTGTTAAAAAACGCATCAGCACGTATTAAAATTGATGGACTGAATACATTGGACTACAGTGTTATCTCTTCACAAACCATGTACAACGGTTTACTTCATTGGATTTCCTTGGATATACCATCAGTGAGGAAGAGTCATTTATAGTGAAAGTGAGTTATTAAGTAAGATAAGTGTGTGCTGCGTGATTCTCTCGTGCTTGAGTAGTAATGAAATTGGTTCATTTGGTGTGAATTTGGTCAAAATATGAAATGACTTTCCTAGTCATATGGTGAGAACCTGATGAATAAGTACTAGGTTAATGTTACTGATGTCACTAATTCGTATGGAGGCTGAAAGCAGTGCTTTCTGATTTCAGTTAAATCATAACTGGAACATCAGTTGTCTCTGACAACTTAGTTGGAATATAGTCTATGTAGTTATTAGGAAGGCATCAATTGGAGTTCCGCGTTTCTCTTTTCTGTCATCGTTACCCAATATATCAAATCAAACCAACATTTGAAGGCCGTTCCAACTTCACTAATTGTGAAGTTAATGTAGTTAAACTCAGTAACAAACTAACTTCACTTCATCGCTTCGTCATCGATAAATTAAATAACATTATCAGTGAAGTAGTTTGTACGTGAACTCATATTACTTGATTTACTGCGAACAATAAGTCCAGCTACCTACTCCAATAAAGGAGTACTATCCAATGTCTCAGCGAAACACTGATTTGTCAGAAGGATTTCAAATCAACCATTCTGAGTGTCAACCAACTAAATTACCGTTCACCAATTCTAAGGTATATTAAGATGTATTAAGAGTCTTGAGAAATCACTTAGACAGATTATTCTGATTTCTGATTTGTTTGTTTTTAAATAAATAAATAAATTTATTCATGAGTAATTTTTTTATTCTGTTTTAATTAATTAATGTGTGAAACAGTATTATTTACTGGATAACAATTTATTCTTCATAATCATATCACTTAATTTCAATATGAACAATGAATTGTGTTCGAAACGTCATCGGGTAAATGATACTGTTTCACTGTGTGATATATCTAATAAACAAATTGATATGGAATTACATACACCAACCACAGTGCCCAAGCGTCGTTACACGTGTATCAATGTTCATTCTGATTTTGTTTTCTCGTCTGAAATTAGGATGACCAGTTCGCTTTGTTTTCTTTTTGTAGATGGATGTACACTGATACAAGGTGAATTTGTCTGCTTAATATCATGAAAGACAGAAGCCAATTCATTCTGGTAATACACTTTGTTGATACAAGTGAATACACAGTCGATCTACACACATTTTACTTTTGGTTTTGTATAATAAAACTCGTCCTTGTATTCCTTGTATTCACCAAGTTCACAGCTTATATTCATATATAAATATAAATAATGATGTGTACAGGTATACAATAAATGTATTATCTTAGTCTTTTCTTCTTAAATCTTTCTGCCTAACATGCGAACGAGTTTGCAAGATTTTCAACACACAATTCACGTTCACTTAATTCTTTTGATTGTATTTACATGAATGGGTAAACGTATTATGGCAATACATATTTTGTTTATCCTAAAATTGCTTTACTTAGCGTCTTAGAATGTAATGACAACTGTAATAAATGTCCCTTATACTTATTCCTTATTGTAAGTGTTTTAGATTTTGCGAATGCATTAAAAACAAAACCATTATTATTTTTTTCCTGACGTTTCGTTATTTAATGCTGCTAATAGCTCTATCAAATTTTTATTAAACCAGGGTTCACAAAATCTTAGCTAATATATAACAACATAATCCTCGTTCCCCAGCACGGGTTCGTACCTGCGTTGTCAAATTGGTAAATTGGTAAAGACAACAAAACCAGGTGTAAATTATTGAATTTGATAAGTCTGTTATATTGTAAAAGCAGCATGTGTTTACATAATGAAGCTGATTATTACATTCGTTCAGTCCATCACTTATATTCAGAATATTTGCATTCCATTAGATATGAAGTGCTTCTGATATTAGACGTTCTTTGTGATTTATGAAATTCTTAAGGATTATTTGAATATTGTCAAAATCAATTTTGTGGCCTGAATCTATACTATGTATACCTATGGCCGATGATTTTCCCAGTTTTCTAGTTCATCTACGTTTTTCGATGGTCCAACGGATGTTCTACGCTGTTCATTTCTTCTGGTTTTGATTACTCACTAACGAGGTTTGTCCGATGTACATCCCATCACATTCCAAGTAAGCATTTTATTTTACAGACACAATCAGGTAGAGAAACATTAAGGATTTGGTCTTTTATATGGACAAGTTTGCTTCCCAGTGTGTCAGATGTTTTGAAGAAACTTCTGATGTCGAGCTTATTAAGTATTCTTCTGATATCGTCTGATGTCTTTGCTCTATATGGAATGACAGCTGTTGAGGTCCATGTTTTCGGAATACGTTTTTGACCATATATGATGTCAGTGTTGATTTGGTTGATGAAGTTCTATGAGTAGCTATTTCGATTGAGAGTCTCAGTTATGTTTGATATTTCTTGTTTTTCTGTCATATCTCATCAAAGAGTGTGATCGTCTAAGAAGACCTGATGCAACCGCTTCTTTTTTGCCGATGGTGTGTGATGATCGGAAAGCCAAATATATAACATGCTTCTAAAGGTGTTCGATTTGGCAACAGATGAATGGAGTTCGATCTTTGATGTTCTTGAATTATCTGTGTGGATTTGAATGCATCAAAGACGAAACTCCAAAAATCTATTACCATAGCAAACAAGTTCAGAAGCATGTTCATATGATACAGTCATACATAATGACTTATTGTCCGTGATTTAAGTGTGAAAAACAACTGCGTTCCTCAAATATTGCTGGCCAATGCTAGACGTTGTTTTATGAAGAAACAAACTGAATTTCTTCAAAATCATTAGCGATTACAACAGACCTTCTCACTCTTTCTGACACTGTTAGCATGAGAAACACTCGACAGTCATCAGTTACAACCAACATTTGAGAATGTGATAAATAACCTTTACACCAACACCAAGGACTAGATGCATGGCACTGGTTACTCCATATTGAGGAGTAACTGTACCGATCGCAGTCATACAGGAGGTCAATCGTGAGCCCAGATAGCTCAAGCATTCTGTTCTGTAATTCTTTCTGTCTGTGCGGTTATCCTTTACATATTGACCAATTAACTGATCAAAGCGACAGCATAGCACTTAAGAATCCTTCAGTGTGGCTTATTTAATGTAAAAGAGCATACTTGTTATGATAGATTTGTAGTTTTACTCATTATTTTGGTTAACTTCATACTCACTCACATAATGGTTTATGTCAGGAGATACAGACACAGAAAGTACAAACACATTTGTTGATTTAATTATATGCAGTTTAGAATTATAACATGCATGTTAATATATTGTCTTTTTAAACACTATTCCTATTCGTTGAAATGTAAAACTGCCTTTGAGTGAGACGTTTTTCTTCATTTTGTGTGTCTGTGAGTGTTGACAGCACAGATAACTAATTGATTGCCTGATAAATGGCTGTCTTTTGCGAGACTCTCTGAGAAATGTGGTAAATGTTCGATAACATTATTCCACTCTATGCATTGTGACAATTCATTGACGCATTTAAATGGAATATGAGTTAAGTGGAAAGTAAGTTGTAATGATTATGTTAACACTTCATGCATAATGTTAACTGAATTTCTTTATATCACTTATCTGCATATAGTTGATAAACTAATACTGTTCATGCGGTTATCCTTGTGTAAATGTTGAAGTACTTTTGATCATAAACTAAAATAATTTCAGTAGGATCACAAAGCCACACAGTTGGATAACTACCGAAGACTAAGAGACTCCGAATAGTTGGATTATTGAATACTGCAAGATGAACTGGAAATAGCACTTCAGTTCCCCTTCTTTCATGATACTTTCCCGTTCTAAGTTGAAGCGTAATAAAGTTTAATTAGGCAATCAGACTATTCTCGCCAGACGTTTCAACTAAACTGTGCTAATAAACAGGCGCATTAAACACCTGTTTCTCGCTATATAGCCTTCTGGTACTCGATAAATAGTGACCTGGCGCTTGTGATTCTTAGCACCTATGGTACATCGAGATTAAGGATATGTGAGTTGTGCGGTAATCCAAAAGTTTGCCTTCGTTACTTCGGCTGATAAGTCTAGTGTGACATTATCTCAAAGGTACCAGTAATACACATGTTGTTTCTATCTTTGAAAAATTCAGTAGTCTGAAAACTTTAGGATAGTACATTGAAAATATGCTACCATGGGGAGAGAATGCCTACTTAATGGAATGAATCGTTTTCTATTTCTGAAGGAGAAACCTTTTAATTACGGGAATCATCCACACTGGTGAAGTATTTCACTGTTGAGAAATCACTACTTCGAATATCTTGTCTTTTCTCACTGTAATTTACTGATGTGTAGACCAATTAACATTAGATTAACGTGTTTTGCCCAGAAAGGTAGGAGTCTATCAAATAACACTTACAATTACGAATTACACGACATGTCTTCCTTTGTGCTTTTACGCAATATCTCACCAGTGAACAGCTTCAATCTGCGTACACGCTTTACAGCTTACCAATGCAGTTTCTCGAATTAAGGAGTATACTGTCTGTAGACTTGGACGAGATCTCAAAGATATTGGTTGATTATTCACCAGTTGTTTTATTTTCGGAAGGTTGTTTCTTTTATTCCTACTTAACACAATTAGTATGATAAAAATTCCTATATTTGTCGTTTTCACAAACAACCAAGTCAACCCACCTGTCTAATACCTTTCCTACTGTTTTGTAACATGGCCAACAGGGACATCTCCTCGGAATGCTATCATATCACAGAATGCATGGTTTTTCTTATTTCCTTCACGTTCCCAGTGGAACACAGTGCTTCAAGCTGGAGGCTTGAAGTTTCTGTAACAGTGTTTTTTTAAATTTTTTAATTTGATTACAGCTTGATGAGGTTGCTAGCCTCATGCCCAACCTTCCCTCTTAACCAGTCTCAATACTGGTTTAGCGAGGCAAAGGAGTGCATCGGCCGGGGATCGGACCCCGGACCATGTGAATGGTCGGCAAGCGTCCTAACCGCTATGCCACCTACGCACGGAATGCACAGCGACATAAAATATTTTTAAAATAAGTAATTAGCTAACTCAATCCTGCAGTTAACTTAAGTCCGAAATTACCCAGTGAGTTATGTAGAAAATAAAAGACAGTTCAGCGAAGAAAGTTGATATTCATATTTACCAAAAACACACAGTTGTCTATTATTGAGTATCAAGAGGTACTACAAGTGACACAGTCGCGGAGAAGTGGCTTCCAAAACAAAATTAAAAAGTACAGTATGGTCAACAATACAATGGAAAAGAGGGTCTGAAATTTGGTACGTTTAAAGTTGTTATTGAACGAAAAGTAAGGCGACTGAGTGTCACTTGATAAGTGTGAAGGCAGGGATAAAATTTACAAAAGTAAGGTGCAAGAATGAGAATGGTGAGTTAATTAGTAAAAATGAAAGCGAACAATTAGGAAGAGGTTGAGACCATGGTTGAATGAGAGTCTGAACAAACCTTCTCCGTACACAGAATTGGAGGTTTTATTGACCATCTCCTCCACCATACAAAAGTGCAGAAACCTAACAACTCTTGCACGTCTCAGTCTCATTTTGAGAATAATCTGAGAAAACGACTCTGGCGGAACTGCCTGGCTTGAGTCCAACTGGTGTCAGAGAGTTGAGTTAGTAATTGTCTCTCACTGTCCGCTCGCTGACCATACTGGATAATGTTCAGGATGAGTTTGGAAAGTGTGCACTTTGTGCGGCCGACATAACAAGCTCCATATGAGCAAATGAATTTATAAGCACACCCTGCATTAGCCCAAAACGGCAGTGTTTTCCTCACACATTCACTGACCATTTGTCTACTGTAGAAATTGATCCGTCGCTCAGCTAGAAAGGAAGCTTTTCTCAGCAATCTGGACAAGAGGCTCTTCAAAATCTCAGCTGAGGTATCACGTTTAAAATCAACACGCATAAACAGCTGTTTCTTCGGCACCGTTTGCGTTCTTTCATGCTACCACTTAACTTTCATGGTTTTCTCGATAAATCGTCCAGGATATCCACTTCTAATGGGGATGTGTCTGAGTCTGTCTAGTTCATTGCTGACTGAATCACTAGTGCATATCCTTCTCACGTTTATGGTGAATAAAGGTGTGATTGAACATCCTCTTAAAATGATTTCATGGACAAAGAAACTTTTCTTCACAGAATTGTCGTTTACTAATTTAAGTCTGTGATTTTATTATTCAGGGTAGTAGCCTTCCGTGACTGTTCAACTATCTAGTTAGTGGTTTTCAGATTGTAGCTGACCTTCGTAATGTTAACAACTCCAGTATATCATATTAGTCATTATGAGAAACATGTCTGATAGTATTTATTCATACTTCAATTCGTGGCCATAACTTCGCACCTAAAATATTTCACATTCATTGAATCAGAAGTATTAATCAGTGTAATAGAAAATTACATAGTTAATCAATCTCTTGTGTTTACCAAAACACCAAGCATATACATGCTAAGTGAGAAAAAGCATAATAAATGATTGAAGGAAACGTGTTAAAAATAGTCTTGCACAAATATTGATTTTTGACTTTTTGTGAGAAATTATACTATGTCTAATTTGTTTGCACTAAGAAAATCTCTATTTAGTGTTGAGAAATGCATTTCTTGTTAGATCGATATTCCATTTCTTAATTACGCAATCGGTTGGAACAGTCTCCAAGATTTAAACTGTGTAACAAAATAAGAAAAAACCCAGCACATCTAAAATATGTGGATTCTTAATTCCCTTTGTAATCGTGGAGTGAATTATAATGGTGAATTGAAGAATTCCATTTAACTTACAGTGTGAATTATCTCTGTTTATCGAGGAACATCAGACAATTACGACAATGATGTTGTGTATCAGAAGATGGAGTCACATATTTCAGAGAAGGCGAATGTCGACTCTTCTCATGCTATAAAGACTAAAGATAGATTGTGTAACTCTGCTAGGTGCGAACTGATGCGGACAGAGAGCTTTCATGACATAACTTATCAAGTAGTAACTCTTAGTCTCCTTGGCCGCGGTCTTTGATTTACAATAGTGTGTTTGAGGATAAAAATGTATACGACTTTAATACTACGAGTTATGTGTGCATTTATAATGAAGATAGGCACTGAGTTATACGCCGGTTCTTCTTGTTGAGTAACTTCAAAATCCAAGGACAGATAAAATTATTACTACCCTGTTAATTTATTTAGGCAAAATGAGTTTGGCTTATCTACTCATGATCTGGGGTCGACCCCTGATTGGGTCAGGGGTGGGTACTGATGGAGAGTCCTAAACAAGGACGAAACAGCTGTCCAGTACTCTCTGGTTTTCAGTGGTTCTTTAAGTGTAGCCATTTCGTGACCAATCTTCAATACTTCTATTGTGTTTTGATTTTCATATTAATGTGACTCATTCACGAGTATTTTACATCCCTTTTTATTGATAATACATCAAACCGTTTTCAGTTTGATTAAAAACTAATATTGAACATCTCATCTCATTCCATAGTGTGTGTGAGGATTGTGTTACCCTTCGCTCTCTTATTTCCGTTTTGTATATATTGAAAGAAATGAATTTTACGTCGCTGTTTCTTTTAAGTCCATTTGATAGAAAATACAGTGTATTTACTTCTGAAAACTTAGATTCATATATCTCGTATATAACTGTACAAAGGTGAGTAGTTTAATGAATAAAATAATTTACTGTTCTTAGGGCCCTATGTCAAAAACCCAGAAATGATTATGTTCAAACAATCAAAGTTACCTCGTTTTTCAACCTACGCCTTGGTGTTTAGGAGTAATAATAATAATAATAATCTACTTTATTCCAAAACAGTACTAATGGTACTGTGTGAAATTTTCAGCATTTGGTACAATATTGCACGTAATTTTAACAAACAACACTGAAAACAACCATAAAAATAATGTTTGAGGGTTGTTAATGGCAGTTCTTAGATAGTATTTCCAGTGACAGTACAAACATAAACACACAAAAACTGTAAAATACCTGTAAATAGTAATTCTGGTGGCTAAGATTGTCAGTTAATCGAGGTAGTGTCACCATGGATTGCGTCGGTGGCACAGTGGTTAGGACTCTCACCGACCATGCACATGGTCCGGGGTTCGAGCCTACACCGGTGCACACCTGATATCTATGGTCGGCCTGAAAAATTTGGGCTACCGATATCCATGCTGAAAATTCCATACTTGTACCAAAAATACTGTGTGGAATCAAGCTGTAATCAAAAATAAGTTAAAAAATAAATAAATAGGAGATAATAAAAGAGCTGATTATTCTGATGACAACATAGTAATTCATAAGTTTCCCGCTTAACACTGTTTCTATCGCATAGAACAAGGGCCAAATATAGTATCGATGACTTCCTATATTTGACTGTATGAGCATATAATATTTTGTACTGACTTCTAGTTCTACCAGATGAGATACAAAGGTAGAGTTGGGAATAGAGGGAGTGTTGGAGATCAGACAGTATGGATTTAGACTACTTCTCGAAAGAATTCAGATGTGTATCAACTAATATAGTGAAAAGCTGACTGAGTACCACACCAGTTTCCCGACTGACAGCCTTTGATACCCTTCTAAAATGACATAGTCCTTTTTAGTAGACCAGGAAAGACTAAGGGGAAGAGTAAGGTGCAGTAGGTGAGATGAAAGAATTAAGGAATTGTAAAAGTAGAGGTTGAGGTGTTCCAGATTGTCTTAGCTTCTTAGTGTAGTAGTTTAGACGGGACATTTTCCTGGAGGTCGACGAAATATAGGATGACCAAGTCAGGTTAAAGCATATAACTATACCAAGGTAATTTGTGTTGGACTTGATTTCTATTACAGTCCCCTCTATGCTACATACATCATGTGCACTGACCAGTCGTTGTAGATCACGTTTATGTCTGAATGAAAAGTCAGTAGTCTGACCTTTTGAGGGATCTAACATAAGATCACTTAGCTTAGACCACTGACTGATGTCCGACAAGAGCTATTAGGTTTGCAACAGTCTGATTGGGATTTGACAGGAAGCGACATGGTTAGAGACAGCATCTAAAGCACTTCGGTCCCGTCTATAAACGGACTGTTTAGCATCAATAAGACCTTTTATACAGGGCACACGGTTGATTAAGAGTAATTTCTCCAGGTAATTGCAAGAGGCCCGAATTTAGCACTAATTGCAGAGCCTGATTTAGGTACAGGGATGTTTTTAATGTCTTTCCATGCAGCGGGTACAACGTTACTGGAAAAGGAAGTATTCAATATGTTTGTAGTTGGTAGACGAAAAATATCACCACATATTTTGAGGACGACAGCAGCTGAACAAAATCACACCATCGGGTCTCAGGCTCTGAAAAGATTTTGGAGATTCCAAACATTTGAGAACATCAAAAGTGCTAAGACCACGAAAGTCATTGACCATGTCATTGGTTACATTGCGGACTAAAGCAACATTAGGAGAGCGTGTGGAAGATTTCTTGAGAGTACCTACATCAACAGAGGGGACATTAATACTTTGCTTAACACAACCTGTAATTTCATTGAAAGCTGTCCACATGTTTCCTGAAATGCTGCTGTCTAGGAGCAAAACTCAAACTTTATCTCAGACTGTTTATTTTTTTCTTCACCATATTCTTCAAGCTAACTTGTTTCATTACACAGCATGTGATCCTGGATCAGAATAACAGACACTGGCATAGATCACATTTGTCGCATAATAAACAATAAGTCACGTGATCACATGTCAAATATCCGAAAACAACAGGTTACAGTCTAGGTTCCTAGGAAAGACGATTGTTCAGTCGTAGTGGATTCCTGAAGGATACTTCACTTAAAAGTTGATACTGAAAGTGTCCTCCTAAAGGACGTTGGAAGCCTTCCAATTAAATCATCTAGTTCCGGGAACACAGCATGGCCAAAAAGCACAAGAACTTGCCTAATTCACACTGATTAACAGCTATCATCTTGAAAGACACATCAAGTATAGTATTACAAAACAATGAGAAAATCCTGTCATCTTCCTCATAGTTTGGAACACCGTCTATTTAACTTGTGTTAGATAAGTCTGTATTATTAACCGGGTGAGTTTACTTCCAGATGTACTCTATTAGTTAGTAGTTTTCTGGAAAAGAGCTAGGAAAGTAAAGGAGAAGCAGGCACAAATGTAGATAAGGTGAATATAGACTGAAATGAAGTTGGAGTTGAGTGTTAGCCACGATTGTTACGAAAGTGGACTTTATTTTATTCCCTTAATTGAGTATGTGAATGCAATGACGAATGTAGAAAAATATTAGATAACTTCAGAGAAGCAATCGAAAGCGGGGAATTCAGCTGTGTTCACAAGAAAGCTTAGGTAACAATAAATGTCCGAGTTACAGGTTTGTCAATGAAACGTGGGGGTGGGGGGAGCGCAGAAGAAGGAGATCACCAACAAATATTAGTAGAGAAATTTTTATCCGATCGTAGACCGAGGTACACAGATGGGTGGGTATATGTCTCCTGGATTCAGATATCAGGTTTTATGGCACTGATTACTACCACTTCAGTCACATATAGGAGACGTAGTCGCCTCCTTTTTCATAGTTTCCTAGGACTACGAAATATCACGGAAAACGTCCGTACAGGCGGCTGAAATGGGAACCATTTTCTCAGTCAAACTGGTATTCACGTAGCTAGTCAATGATAAATTACTGCCGGTGACCTCTTCACTCTTTATCCAAACGTTCAACTGCTCCTGCAAAGCTGACTTAATAGACCATACTCGGATGACCTTATCTGCACACCTTGAAAACTCGCCAGTATTGTTAGGTAAGAGAGGAACTAAATGTATCAGCAGTGTGGTCTTATCTCTGCTTTAGATGGTGTGCGTCGAGCTGACGATGGCCAACTTCCACTGGGACCACACCACATGATCATTTTATCAGGGTTGTTTGTCATCTCTTGAACTGACCTCCAGAGTTAACCTATTTGTAGTATTCACATTTTCTCTCACTCCACAGATTATAACTCAAACTCTGTTTTGTTGGCCAGAAATTTACGAGCGCCATTTCAGTGTTTCATCTCATGCCCGCATTGCCTGTACCACGTAAATTACAGGCGAAACTAACTGTTTACTAATCCTTCTTCTACTTTATCTCTAATTGATCTTATGAACCACAACGCGCTGTCCGACATAATATTAGTTTGCCTTTACTATCTATTGTGGGCCGATATCAGTTGAGTCTGAGGATTAAGTTATTTAAACGACTCATCACTCCAGTTATTCGTCCCTTTTAAACGTCATGACGATACTCTGATTGAATGTTACTTTGTGGTATTTAAAATTTGTCACGCTGATATAGATCCTGTATTTACGACAAAAGAATCACACCGAGTGATTCGACTTGTGTTTAAAGATGCCTCAGGTAGATGATTTACTCTGTGTTCATGAATGACATTTCGTCGTTTAGCTAATTTCTTGGTTGGTGGATAAGAGTTTCGCTTAGACGAAACTGGATAATTTTGACATGGCCCGGTAGTTCGACTGATGTACTTCACTTATTCTTTCACTCTGGAAGCATTCTATGAAGAATGACTCATACTGTCTTGCATCTTATCATGACATGAACTATTTGACAAATCTGGTCTGGAGAAAGTTTTTCTTGATCGGATAATCATGCAGCTTTGAGAGCTGTTATACCTCATGGAATCAGAGTTTAGTGGTAGACAGATGTGAATGGTAAATTAACAAACTTTCTCTTAAGAGGTGATCGAAAACACTGAACCTCATTGACAACAATCATTTATTACACCATCAGCATGCATTCGGATTGTTTCATGAATATAAAGTTGTACAGAGTCAAATAAATCTTAAGCTAACTTAGAACCGGTTGAAAACATCACATGAATTAATTAGCATACTCAGTGAAATATAGATGTTTATGTTAACTGAACCCGCTTCGTCATTTGAAGTTTATGTTCTTTGAAATTCCCCAATGAGTCATATAAAAGAAAAGGCGTTCAATGAAGAGTTACTCTTTTCGGTGATGTCATTCTCAAGCTGTACACTCAGATATAAATATTGTAAATTCTGTTGTCGAAAAAAGGAGTATGTGCAAGTGGACATTCCCAAAGCATTCGACGTTACACTAATTGCTGTCTAAAACTTACGATTCTAATGACACATATTTGAAAATATTCCTTTGGTCACCAAGAGAATTCACAATGGACATACATATATATACATATATGTAAAATTTTACACCTTGAGAATGACACCGTCGAAAAGAGTAACTCTTCACTGAACGCCTTTTCTTTTAATAATATGTGCAAAGACTTATCCAAATGAACAGCCTACTATCCAGTAATTCATCCAAAGCTTGTTATTTTTGTGTGTAGACGGAAACGCATGTCAAATAGTAATGGGATTTCCAAGATATCGGTTCCTTGAAGTGATGACGAAATGTTTTGTCGTTTTAGGCATTGTATATCATAAGGATGAAATTTCAACCATTTTAAAATATTCCAAATTCAAACAATTAGTCTCTGTGATAAATTTGAATAAGACATTTAGAAGAGACGTCTCGCGAGATGATATCATTAGTTTGTTAGTTTCTTCACAACCCCTTTACAACTAACATGGTTCACAATAATAAAATGGAATGCATGACAATTACTCAGTTATATAAAACAAAAGTACATACTAATGACTGGTCTATATTTATACAGTCAAGTAGTCCATGGTAGGTGAAGGTTGAAGTCTATTGTGTTTTGTACACATAGTTTAGGATGTATGTGATTAATTCAAAGTGCTTCCATCACCTTCAATAACCTTGAATTAGAGTTATGTGAAGTAATCATGAATCAGTCATTAATATTGATTTTGTGACCTGACATTGATAAGCGGTTTTCAATGAGTGATGATGGATTTCTATTCAGATTAATTGCATTGGGATTTACTATACGTTTTCATAGTCATTATGGGACATGTTCTTTTCGACGACATTGGAACATTCTATTGGTTCTACCTACATAGATGTCAACACAACTGCAGATGAACTTGTAGATACAGTTAGAAGTAGAGTCCAGTGAATTTCGTCCTTTAATCGTAGGTACAGGGATCGAAAATGTTCTAGATGCAGAGGGGGAAGAGATGCAACGTAGAGTGCGTGCTTGATGGCTGACCGAAGTCTCTGAGCCGTCAACCGCAAAATGTGATCAGCCTTGAATGGTAGGTTAACAAAGATGGCTTTCCTTGGAGCAGAAGCTGTCTTTTCAGGATGTGGTCTATCCTCACTGTGACAATTGATAAAGTTTTCTGGATAACCACTAGCTAATAAAACTGAATGTACGTGTCGAAGCTCACCCATCAATGTGTCGCTCGTACATACTTTGTGGGCCCTTGAAAACGAACATTTCATGAGGGAACGTTTATACTGGATAGGAACGAAACCGGTGAAATGAAGATATTATCCACTCCATGTCTGTCTACTAAGTATGGATCGCTTAATCGTTACATCGGCTCTCCTGGTCATTGAAATATCCAGGAAACCGAGTTTGTCATTCAGATCGAGCTCGGAAGTCACTCGGATGTTTGGATGAATATGATTATATAGAGTAATACAGTTTTCGATAGACTCACTTTTATTACCGATAATTTCAGACATCGCGGTAGACTGTAATTAATTCCACATTAGATAGATTTATTTTTGAACATCACACAGAGATGCAGTATTGACAACTGGATGACACTTCGAAGCCAAGTGATTGTTAATGTCGCATCACTGCGTGGTACTTGAAGATATTTTCTCTTCTCCTTTAACGCGCTGGGAATATTTTAAAATATTTATAATGATTCAGTCTGACTCGGAGGTCAAATCATTCCAGGAAATTCGTAAGATCTACGGTCTGGAAACTTATGATCTTATTTCAAAATATGTTTGCGAAAATGGAATCTGTGGGATGGTAGAATGCCTACTACCCTTCCAACTGCTACGTCACTTTATCGGGGACATAACATTGATGCTACTCTGAGGTATTTATTCTATAAGACACTCAGGATATGAATACTGCCTGACTGTTAGTTGACCACAAATTGATGTATGCTTTACATGCCGGTTATCCGCTGACGGGTTGCGACCTTTACAAAGTTAGTCACAGAAATATATCTGGTTCCTGGGTTGACAGCTTGCATTTATGGGAAGGAGATATATTGTTTACCATAAATTGGGCTAGACTATTTGGGATTAGGTCAATAACAAGTTAATTGGAAAGACATATAGAAAATTTCACTTGTGCCTCACTTTTAGGAATTCAAAATAATGCAGCCTTCGTGGGTCAGTTCGCCCTTGAAACTACTTATTCTCCTGTTGATATTCTTCGGTTTCATGTATGTATTCTACTTGGTGGGCATGAAGTCAGATGAACATGGTCCAATATTTGTCGTCAACTACACATCGGTCCTTGATAATCAGTTGAAAGAGGTAGGTCGTATTTCTGTTCGTATCCTGCTTCTTTTAAATAACAGTATTTTCACTGCAAATGTGTCCATACTCGATGGTCATTTTTATTCTTTTACTGGAACAGGCTTGTCGACAAAATGATACCAGTGAACGAAAGTTGTG
Source organism: Trichobilharzia regenti (assembly GCA_944472135.2). NCBI lineage: Eukaryota > Metazoa > Platyhelminthes > Trematoda > Strigeidida > Schistosomatidae > Trichobilharzia > Trichobilharzia regenti. The sequence continues at coordinate 85,080,509 of OX235270.1, read as the reverse complement.
AAATTCGAAACCACCATTAATGTTTGAGTTTCTTCGGCTCTAAAATATCCCATCAGTCTCAAGATATCCTTCCTAATCTGAAGGTCGACACGCCTCTGACTTATTCTGTTTTCTCATTGTCTATCCTTCTACGTCCACAACTGGAGACTTTACTACTTGACTGTCTCCAGTGACTGCATATGCATTTCACAAGTATTTAGGTGGTATCTAAATTGTTAGATCGTAGTCAACTGCTTGGACAGAGTTTTCACTAGGCCTATAGATTGACTGTGGAGAATGACAATTCCGAAAGTATTCCAGTGGTATGCGATAAACGAGTGAATAATTCTGTTTGTTTGTCTACCGTTTAAATTGGTTACCTAGTCGTGAAGAAAATGTGACTATATTCGAGTGAGGGATACTCTGTTGTACCACTGAATCGTTTATATGTCAAAGCCAACAATTTTCAAACACGTCCCAACGCCTTTTGTGAGTTTCTATCTGTAACCACACAAGTAGGTGAGATGTGATAGGATCTGCGCTTGTTATTTTTAAATTCCAACTTCATGATATTTATCTTTACCCAAGGTTCTTTCAGTACGATATCAATAAAAGAGTCACTAAACTTAACCTAAAATCAAACTTAATTGCATCAGCATATACAACGGAGAGGGATTTAACAATTATTAATGATTAATAATAAACTGCCAGTAAACTCCGACAATCACACAACCGCTGAACCGAAACTAAAGTTTCCTTCGCAACGTCTGATGAAACAGACACACAGAAGTAGAGGAGAGAAGGCGGGAGGTGGGGGGATAAGCGAAATTGCACTCAAAACAAGGTGCGTCATACACACAAAAATATCATGTAGATGCCAATGGACCAAGTAAAATATTCTATGTCGTTTCGAGTTAAAAATGTTAAAAAAGTTCAAAACAAGCAGTGTGACACGTAGATCTGATGGAGCAATCAGTCATTCTTTCCAGCAAGCATTGTTTCCGTGGTAGATACTGAAAATAGTAGATTTTGCTGCATTACTGGGGATCGAATGTGTCCGAATATGGTTGAGGTATAACAATGATATTCCAAGTATTAGGCTTATTTCAGACGTTTAGACACCTATTTTAAGTAGTAGAAACGCACAGATAGTGGCCCAAACAATCCGTTTGCTGTTCATATCAAGTTGGTTTCACATTGTTTGTTTGTTTGTTTGTTGATTGGATGGAAAATGTTTACAAACTATTAAATATGAGCGGAGTGAAATTCAAATAGCCGTATTTTCCCAGTTGACTCTACCTTGAGGCTGTAAAATACTTGTGCGTTTACAGTTGACTTCGTCAATTACCTTCAGCATATTTTTACTCTTAAACGAACTAATCATGACTTACATTGATAAAAAGAAAGAAACTGCTACTCGTGAGGAACAGTAAGTAGTATGTAGGAGGTAAGTCTAAGGAAACACAATAATTCTGCTCAGAGATTATCTTTTTCATTTCACTGAAATAAGATAATGTTGCTAGAACTTGAACTAAGCACATGCTCCTTTGGAAATGAAAACATACAAACAAATAATAAACCAGTACGTTCACGAAGTGTGAATATGGAGAAGACCTTCAAATCACCACTAAAAGCATTCTGCATGCGAATACACTTTCTTATACTAGAAGATGGTTGTTTTATTTCCATTTCAGGTGGGCTGTTATCGACTCAAATATGACCAGGGTAAGTTGCTTCCGCGGACGTTTTAAACTGACATCTGCACAAATTCATACGAATAGCTCTCTTTGTTATCCTAATGTAATATTACTGTGATGGAGTATACCTTATTACACTTTTTAGACTAGTCGTTGTTGATTAGTGGCGATAATGCAATATAATTCCAATCGTCAGATTTCTTCACTAACCAACATCAGTCAGAGGGATAGCTGGAAACCAGGGAGTACTGGGAAGCTGTGTAGATCTATTTCAGGACTCACCAGCGGTGTGTCAACACGACCCTTACAATGAACGAACTCCAAACATTCAGGTTACGAGGCTGAAATCCTAGACCACTCAGTCACGTGGGCTGGGATTCAGTGACCCACGAATTCTAATTTTGTCAACTGGAGTGAGGAGTCGTGACTGTTGGAGCTCACGATGTCAGGGTGAAGTGGATGCTCATCGAAGGCATTGGTGAGAGTAGCTCCGTATCGGGAGATGACAAAGTCAGAATTCACGGGTCAGTGAATTCCGGCCCACCTAGTTGAGTGGTCAGCCACCAATGTCTCGTAACCTGAAGATCCTGAGTTGGGTCCGTATTGAGGTCATTGGTGTGCACTATTCAGTGGTTCCTAAATAGAACGGTGAAGCTGTGTGGCACCCCCTGGTTTCCACCTATTTCCCTTACTCATACAGAAGCCCAGCTGTATCATTTAGCATACAAAATTTAGTGAAGAAATTCTGTTGTAAGATTACTGTTACTGAGTTGTGAAGGTGTAGTTCATAAATGGTTTATTGAGGACGATAGCACGTGAGAAAATTCAAGCAGTAGGTGTCAACAGTGAAAAGTGTGTTATTTACTTGAAAGTGAAGAAACATTAGGTTAAATAAAACAAGATAAATATTGGAAGACTTAAGACTGAGAAGGAGGGGGATTACTTACAATACTCTTAGTAAAACAATCCGATGAGGATTGACGAGTTAGCTTGAGTGAGTGGGAGGGGCCGTCAAATTTCGCACATTACCCCATTAGTAGTCCTTGTTGGATTAAATTGGCGAGAGTATTGTCAATTAATATTCCGATTAGTCCTAAATACTCCAGTATTTTCTTTATTTCACTTGCCGTTTCACCTTCTTGAATTCTCATATGAACTCAATAGACAGGTAGATGTTTGGTGAGATTGATCGGTATGCCCCTAACAATCATCAAATGTTCCCAATTATATTTGTAATTAAACATCCAACGACAACAAGGTAAATTGCATCATGCACAAAATCGTGCATGGAATGCAGAAATCTTCGAAAAGTGTGTAAAACTAGTAAGATTAATAGACGAAAGGAGACACTACTCAGGGAGCTGAGAAGTAGGGTGAAGTAAAGTGTTGCATGATTTTACTACAAGAGAGAAGTAAAACAGTGATGGAAACTGTCACAAAGTGAAATTAATTCACAGTAACAGTGGTGGTAATAAGGGAAGGATGCAAAGAGCGATTTAACAGGCAAAAACACAAGTGTTTGTGTCGCTCTTTTCTGTCCTAAGGCCGAGATGGAAAGGCAGCTGTACATACTTCTTTATTGCACAAATTTCTAGCTTCATCTCATGCAAAGCCAAGCCTCATCTGTTTCTAGAAGTTGGGTTTGTGGAAAACGCGGCCAATTTGCATGAATCAATCATTTCTGATGATAGAAGTAACTTCACTCTTCACGTTATTTTATGAAATAAACAGAAGAGAAATTCTCTTTCTATATCCTCAGTGGGTCGTCTACAGCCATCTCTGAATCTACTAACTTGGCCACAGTTGGAAGCCAAATATGCATCTTCTCAGCCAAGGGATTACATTGTGCTCAACAACTCAGCAGAAAATTCCGATTTAAAACCTTTATTTGGATCACTTTACACTAGATATGATGCAGCATTGCCAAACGTTACAAGTGTATCAAATGAAAGTGATGAAAGCGAAAAAGTCACCGAAAAGCACAGTTTACCTAAAATATGGACTCCAATGGGTTGTTCTACTAGCATGTCATCAGCTATAATCATTCCATATCGTAATCGCGATGAACACCTACGCATTGTAACAAATCATCTACATGCGTTTATAAGGCACCAAAAAATACCATATACCATTTTCGTGATTGAACAGGTAGGTTTATTATGAATAATATATAGAAGTATAAAGCTATTGTTCCATTATTGTAAGAGCGGAATTTCAGCGCTGTCGCAGTGTGAGATTCTATGTCATAAAAATGTATTCGATGTAACCCTATGTGAAACAGTGTTAATAACTAGATGACGTTTCGACGACAGTCTCTTATTCATCTTACCAATGCATTCACACGACTCGATAAATTGCCCTACATAGTCCTGCATTCTTACGATTATGAACATTGAATTGTAGTCGAAGCGACACCCAGTCATCAATACTAGATCACCGTGCGTTATTTTGAATGTACTTATCTGGCGTACTAATATTTTTCTTCAATACACATACAAAATAGGAGATCTACTAGATGACACATTCTCGTTCAAACTTTAAGAACTTACTCTCAAAACAATTTCCCATTTTGCCTAGATCTTGTGTAGTTATGAACACAGACTACGCTTTCACATACCATCACCTTGACACTAACAAGTATTCTTGATTAGACAAAGGGAAAATTCTAATCACAAAAGGTCGTGTAGGTCACTGAACAGATGGAATTTCTGTAATTTTGGAGTTCATTGTAATTTTTTCTTAAGTTTTTCAACATTCAATAAAGATTTATCCGTTTCCGTTGAACGAGTAATCGCATGGCGAGAGACTTAGTTCTATTCCTTCTGACACGCATCATTTGTGCGAGAATGAAACATTAGGTCTCTGTAGAGAGAATTTAAATTTCACCCGGGTTGTCTTTGCACTGAGTAGGTCTCCTGCCTGAACATTATCCCCCATGGCTGGTATGAAATAGGAGCGTGGAAACAGGAGAAAACAGGCGACTCATTCGAATTTCTCAGGTTCAAATCTATCAGTTTCAGTCATTACAGTAGAACAAGCGTAGACTGTCACTTCAAGTCATCGTAGGTGATTTAAAATAATTCCAGCGTGTTTGAGAAAAAATCGAAGCAAGATATCGTCGAACGTTTCGCTGTGTAAGCGAGAGTTTCTGCAGAAGAATCATTCGGATATTATTAACTATCAAAAGATATATTTTGGTGATTACATAGGTTTTCATACATCCTATTGATACCCTTCAAATATGTTGTCACTGCACTTTTGTATTCAGAGGTTATTTATCACAACGTTGACAGAAGAAAAGTTGGGTTTAGGCCTTAGGAATTACAAGTACTTGTTTTCCTCTGCGACTCCGCGTTGTAAAATTTATGATTTCTTTATTGCTTTCTTGCAGACCGGTAAAACTAAATTTAACCGTGGTGCTCTCTTAAATGCTGGGTTTCTTGAGGTTTCAAAGTTGCAGGAGTATAGCTGTTTCATTTTACACGATGTGGACAAACTGCCTGAAGATGACCGTCTTACTTATACGTGTAATTCACGTCCGACGCACTTTTCCTCTGCACTTAGTCAGAATGATTACAAGTCAGTTGAAAGTTTCCAAACTCAATAAAAAATTAATATTTTTCACTAGATGATAAGTTATACCTATCAGTATTCACAAAGTTACCTTACAAGACGTTACACTTTTGCCAGTTTCCACAAAATTAATGTGATAGTAAAAAGGGTGTGAAAGTCAAAAACAGGGTATTTCTAAGTTTTATGTCACTGCTTATCTGTGGCGAGATCAGCCATTCGATTCGTTCTGTGTGGAATTATTTAGACTGAGCCTTGTGTATCCAGGTAACCATTAAACTCACAGAAGTTGGACGATTCATTCCATGCTTTTCTGATGCTTTCTGTACACGTGAAAAGGCAATCAGAGAAAATTGATTGGATTCTAGAGTAGAATTTAAGTAAATGGAAATCCTGAGTTTCTAGTATACGATATTCTTCTTCATGTTTAATGATAGTCATCAGTGTACCTCTTTTCTTTGGTGAAAGAGGACTGTATCTCATTGAATAAAGTACCAAAATATGATACGATTTACTTTCTACTTCTTCTGGTGAATTTCCATTGAACACACAATTCAAATAAATAGAATTCACGGTCACATCCTCAGTAAAATGTGTTGGCCAATCCCTCCAAAAACGTTGATTATCTCTCTTTTATATCCTAGTCAAAATTTGTTTACAAAATATTATTCCTCTGCATTAACTCTCATAAACCTCAAAATTATTATCACCTGAAATTTTCCCACATCTTACAGTGGCGACTAATTTCCAGAATACGAAGGTGTTAAAAGAAACGAGGCATATGTCGAGCTGTTACAATTTTGAAATGTGAATTCAAGCTATTTTACTTTTATTGAGTAAGACTATTGTTCTCAGTTACTAGCGAGTTATGAAAGTATTCAATAAGTAGGAGAAATTAAGGACATGACGGCTTCTTCAGAGTATTCTTGTTTTCCTTCATCGCCACTTTATCTCCTCTTTTAATGTGTCAGTGACAGGAATCAATAATTCCTTTGAGTAATTATGACGAGAGATGTAACCGCATCATGCAAAGTGACACTGACTGATGGATATTAGTAATTGAACGCCGATTGCACACACTAGTAGTTCTTCGTAGGCAGACCGAAGAGATCCGGACACAAAAGTTTTAACATTCTTTTCTGAGTAAAGGGCTCATTTAATGGAGTTGACAAATACCAGTCGTCTGTATACTGCATTACATTTGAATCCAAGTTCAGAACAGAGTTTATGTTTGTCATTATTATGATCACTGGGCTCGAACTCGGTTATTTAAGTACACAATTATCTGAAAATCATGCGATAATCTCTCCACATCGGTTTATTATGTTCACAAAGTATTCTCACTTAATTCGCCTCTTCATCACCAGTGTATTTATTAGGAAGCCGAAATCAGTTCTCCTCTGAAATGCATCATAAGTAATCCATGAAGCAATAATGCATATCATTTTCTCTGTTGCAATCCAATCAACCAAGTATCAGTGTGTTAGATGGCTGAAGGCGACTGGCAAGTAGCCCTGGATCTGATTCTCGCGACACTTGTTGACACTCGTCAGCAATGTGTGCCCACAAGCTGGAAGGAACTGATGCACGCCCCCAGATACGAACCTGCGTCTATCAACGCAGTGGCCAGACACTTAAATCACGGACAATAAGTAATTGTGTATGGCTGTATCTTAAGAACATGCTTCTAAACGTGTTTGCTATAAAATGTTTGAAGACAACGGATACGCTGTCTTCATTTATTTTATTTTTGATTATAGTTTGATTACATACCGTATTTTCCATAGAAGTATGAAATTGTCAGCATGTGATATCAGTAGCGAAAATTTTCCTGGCCGACCATAGATATCAGGTGTCCGTTGGCTGGGGATCAAACCCCAGATTATGTGCACGGTCGGTGAGAGTCCCAACCGATGAATGGAGTTCGGTCTTTGATGCATTTGAATTATCTGTGCAAATTTAAATGCACAAATTTACCTAAGTCAAGAAAGACAGTCAGATGTTTCACAATTCACAAGAATTGCTATTTCGAAAGATATGAGTGCTTCATGCCGATTAGCATCTAAAAAGCATCTACTTCCAATCACACGACACTGGAGTCACTTTTAACTCTGCCTATCAGTTACTATTCTCTCGAATCTGAACACCTAAAATATTTGTAGCTTCAACTGGTTTTCTTTCCACTGACTGTGTCATTGCTCAAGCCTTAACAGTGAAGAGATATTTTGTTGAATTCAGGGAATTCAACTTTATAACGTCACCGAAGAGACGTCCTGCAACAGACAGAATGACGTCAAAAGTTTACCTTCAACCTAATTTCATTTAGGATTACTATTGTCTTCCACTGATGGTTGTGAACACGTTCTAGCAGTCAGAAGGTTATAACTTGACTTGACTATTTTACTTTTGTGTTCTTCAAACTTGGTGGGTCCTCTGAGACTATTGTTATACTCACTTACTCACTTACTTACTTACCTACATTCTTACTTGCTCACTTACTGTTTTATGGCTTGAAAATGTCTGTTTCGAAGAATCGGATTTATAGGTGATCATAGTAAGAATATAATTTTGATTTTGCCTGTTTTCGTGTAGAGTACTGTATAGGGATTTTTTCGGTGGTGTTGTGGCATTTACACGTGAACAGTTTCTGGAAATAAATGGATTTTCAAACCTATATGAAGGATGGGGTGGTGAGGATGATGATTTATTGACTCGAGTTAGTCAATCCAAATATGGGGTATTTCGAATCAGTACAGATATTGGTCGTTACTATACACTGAGTCATGCCACTGATAAGTTGAATGAAGTCAATCCAGACCGGTAAGCTGCTTTGTGATAATATCTCAGTGTTATTTCTAAACTCTGTCTGACAATCCGAGAATGTCTCCTTAGAACTGGTATTTATTAGTTTTTATGATTTTATTGATATTATAAAGAAAGCAAAGTGTTTGCTGACACTTTTGAATTGACGATGCACTTTTGAATTTTAAGATTGATTCACTGATAGCATACACAAGTGCTTTCTTGTGCAGTGCATCATGAAATGCACATCATTGGTTTAGAAGGTTAAAATGTTTGTCGAATATTATGCACTTTACAAGATAGTCTTCAACTGAAATGTGACCAATAACTTCAATAAAACGAGGCCATTTTTGTGCCAGTACCACAATCCGTACAACCATTATAAACGTTGGCTTCAAAATGGATACAATTTCGCCAATTAGTCCTTGGCTGTTAGCATAGCAGTTCATCACATGTAAAGTACGTTGTTCATAACAACTGTGATTCTCTCCTTGAAGTCATGTATCATATCGATCAGAATGAACCCCCTAATAATGTAAGTTGAAATGTAATTGCATATACAAAACGCCATTTTTCTACCTTAAATTTTACCTCTCATACGTTTACTTTTAGCTACGCATTGTTAAAAAACGCATCAGCACGTATTAAAATTGATGGACTGAATACATTGGACTACAGTGTTATCTCTTCACAAACCATGTACAACGGTTTACTTCATTGGATTTCCTTGGATATACCATCAGTGAGGAAGAGTCATTTATAGTGAAAGTGAGTTATTAAGTAAGATAAGTGTGTGCTGCGTGATTCTCTCGTGCTTGAGTAGTAATGAAATTGGTTCATTTGGTGTGAATTTGGTCAAAATATGAAATGACTTTTCTAGTCATATGGTGAGAACCTGATGAATAAGTACTAGGTTAATGTTACTGATGTCACTAATTCGTATGGAGGCTGAAAGCAGTGCTTTCTGATTTCAGTTAAATCATAACTGGAACATCAGTTGTCTCTGACAACTTAGTTGGAATATAGTCTATGTAGTTATTAGGAAGGCATCAATTGGAGTTCCGCGTTTCTCTTTTCTGTCATCGTTACCCAATATATCAAATCAAACCAACATTTGAAGGCCGTTCCAACTTCACTAATTGTGAAGTTAATGTAGTTAAACTCAGTAACAAACTAACTTCACTTCATCGCTTCGTCATCGATAAATTAAATAACATTATCAGTGAAGTAGTTTGTACGTGAACTCATATTACTTGATTTACTGCGAACAATAAGTCCAGCTACCTACTCCAATAAAGGAGTACTATCCAATGTCTCAGCGAAACACTGATTTGTCAGAAGGATTTCAAATCAACCATTCTGAGTGTCAACCAACTAAATTACCGTTCACCAATTCTAAGGTATATTAAGATGTATTAAGAGTCTTGAGAAATCACTTAGACAGATTATTCTGATTTCTGATTTGTTTGTTTTTAAATAAATAAATAAATTTATTCATGAGTAATTTTTTTATTCTGTTTTAATTAATTAATGTGTGAAGCAGTATTATTTAATGGATAACAATTTATTCTTCATAATCATATCACTTAATTTCAATATGAACAATGAATTGTGTTCGAAACGTCATCGGGTAAATGATACTGTTTCACTGTGTGATATATCTAATAAACAAATTGATATGGAATTACATACACCAACCACAGTGCCCAAGCGTCGTTACACGTGTATCAATGTTCATTCTGATTTTGTTTTCTCGTCTGAAATTAGGATGACCAGTTCGCTTTGTTTTCTTTTTGTAGATGGATGTACACTGATACAAGGTGAATTTGTCTGCTTAATATCATGAAAGACAGAAGCCAATTCATTCTGGTAATACACTTTGTTGATACAAGTGAATACACAGTCGATCTACACACATTTTACTTTTGGTTTTGTATAATAAAACTCGTCCTTGTATTCCTTGTATTCACCAAGTTCACAGCTTATATTCATATATAAATATAAATAATGATGTGTACAGGTATACAATAAATGTATTATCTTAGTCTTTTCTTCTTAAATCTTTCTGCCTAACATGCGAACGAGTTTGCAAGATTTTCAACACACAATTCACGTTCACTTAATTCTTTTGATTGTATTTACATGAATGGGTAAACGTATTATGGCAATACATATTTTGTTTATCCTAAAATTGCTTTACTTAGCGTCTTAGAATGTAATGACAACTGTAATAAATGTCCCTTATACTTATTCCTTATTGTAAGTGTTTTAGATTTTGCGAATGCATTAAAAACAAAACCAATATTATTTTTTTCCTGACGTTTCGTTATTTAATGCTGCTAATAGCTCTATCAAATTTTTATTAAACCAGGGTTCACAAAATCTTAGCTAATATATAACAACATAATCCTCGTTCCCCAGCACGGGTTCGTACCTGCGTTGTCAAATTGGTAAATTGGTAAAGACAACAAAACCAGGTGTAAATTATTGAATTTGATAAGTCTGTTATATTGTAAAAGCAGCATGTGTTTACATAATGAAGCTGATTATTACATTCGTTCAGTCCATCACTTATATTCAGAATATTTGCATTCCATTAGATATGAAGTGCTTCTGATATTAGACGTTCTTTGTGATTTATGAAATTCTTAAGGATTATTTGAATATTGTCAAAATCAATTTTGTGGCCTGAATCTATACTATGTATACCTATGGCCGATGATTTTCCCAGTTTTCTAGTTCATCTACGTTTTTCGATGGTCCAACGGATGTTCTACGCTGTTCATTTCTTCTGGTTTTGATTACTCACTAACGAGGTTTGTCCGATGTACATCCCATCACATTCCAAGTAAGCATTTTATTTTACAGACACAATCAGGTAGAGAAACATTAAGGATTTGGTCTTTTATATGGACAAGTTTGCTTCCCAGTGTGTCAGATGTTTTGAAGAAACTTCTGATGTCGAGCTTATTAAGTATTCTTCTGATATCGTCTGATGTCTTTGCTCTATATGGAATGACAGCTGTTGAGGTCCATGTTTTCGGAATACGTTTTTGACCATATATGATGTCAGTGTTGATTTGGTTGATGAAGTTCTATGAGTAGCTATTTCGATTGAGAGTCTCAGTTATGTTTGATATTTCTTGTTTTTCTGTCATATCTCATCAAAGAGTGTGATCGTCTAAGAAGACCTGATGCAACCGCTTCTTTTTTGCCGATGGTGTGTGATGATCGGAAAGCCAAATATATAACATGCTTCTAAAGGTGTTCGATTTGGCAACAGATGAATGGAGTTCGATCTTTGATGTTCTTGAATTATCTGTGTGGATTTGAATGCATCAAAGACGAAACTCCAAAAATCTATTACCATAGCAAACAAGTTCAGAAGCATGTTCATATGATACAGTCATACATAATGACTTATTGTCCGTGATTTAAGTGTGAAAAACAACTGCGTTCCTCAAATATTGCTGGCCAATGCTAGACGTTGTTTTATGAAGAAACAAACTGAATTTCTTCAAAATCATTAGCGATTACAACAGACCTTCTCACTCTTTCTGACACTGTTAGCATGAGAAACACTCGACAGTCATCAGTTACAACCAACATTTGAGAATGTGATAAATAACCTTTACACCAACACCAAGGACTAGATGCATGGCACTGGTTACTCCATATTGAGGAGTAACTGTACCGATCGCAGTCATACAGGAGGTCAATCGTGAGCCCAGATAGCTCACTGATTCGCAGTGTGGATGCAGCTGCGATTGATGGCGATTCGAATCCAAGGGTATGCATTCGTTCCTCGCAGCTTGTGGGCACACCTTCCTGACGATATAAGAATAAAACTTGTGCACTGTGGTAGAGTGTAATTCTATTATGGGTAAATTTTGTTTGATAAAGTCTCACAGCGTTATACAGTAATTGTGCTCGAAACGTCATCAGTAAACATTACTGTATAACGCTGTGAGAATTTATCAAACAAAATTTACCCATAATGGAATTGCTGACGAGTGTCAACAAGTGTCGCGAGAATCAGATCAAGGGCTACTTTCCAGTCGCCTTCAGCCATCTAACACACTGATACCTGGTTGATTGGATTGCAACAGAGAAAATGATATGCATTATTGCTTCATGGATTACTTATGATGAATTTCAGAGGAGAATTCATTTCGGCTTCCTAATAAATACACTGGTGACGAAGAGGCGAATTAAGTGAGAATACTTTGTGAACATAATAAACCGATGTGGAGAGATTATCGCATGATTTTCAGATAATTGTGTATTTAAATAACCGAGTTCGAGCCCAGTGATCATAATAGTGACAAACATAAACTCTGTTCTGAACTTGGATTCAAATGTAATGCAGTATACAGACGACTGGTATTTGTCACCATAATTTGTATGGTTATCAACACTAATTTGTGTTTTCGAAAGCTCATTCAGTAAATGATACTGTTTCACTGTGTGATATATCTAAGAAACAAACTTATATGGAATTCGTCAAGTTTATTATGTATGCACTTTACTCAGAAGAGAATGTTAAGCCTTCTGTGTTCGGATCATCAGCATCGTTCGAAAAACATAAGATCCAACAACGATTTTGTTGGCCACCGCTTCATTGCAACAACTTCACGTGTAGGCAGAATGGTATTTATGTGGCAGTTGTATGAGTTTGTTGAATGAATATAATCACCCACCATCGAAAAGATGGGGATTTCATAGGCTGGTCGTTTTTGTATTCATGTTTTTGCACACGTGTCCGCCCTCAATTCTGTTCAACAATATTATGACATTTAAGAAGATATCGTTAATTTCGACACCATTTATGTGCAGGCAGTATCAATTTTAACAGATTATCCGGAAACGACAAAAACGTCATTCAGGATGCAATGAAGTTGAATGAATAAATATAACAAGACTCGATGTAACATTCGGGACGATTATAGCCTTCGTTTTAACTCGAAATCCAGTATCTTGTAATACTACTCACTAGACCAACTAACTGCCTTGTGAAAATCCAATTTGTAGCTGATCACCCACACTCTATCCTTACATCATAATCTCAAGACTAGTCAACCATTGCGGTCTAGTCATGATCAAATATCTCACCAAATGGCGAGAAACAGCATGCTACTGTGGTCGCAAGTGAGTCCACTGACAACTTGATTTCTCATCTTGACGCCCCTCATATACTGAAATTCGACAGAGTCAACTTACCACTAGAACATGCGATGCAGTGGATATCAGTAAAACTCACACCACTCCCTACCATTCACCAAGTAAGGGTGTAGTGGGATGCACCCAAAGGACAGCAATGAAGGTCTGTAGTTTGTTTTATGTGCTCTTTATGACGCGCAGTGCAAGTCTCTGATCTGTATAGTAGCACTGAATTCACATTGGAGTTGAAAATCCGGATCTTATTTTTCATGCTGAGTGCTGTTGACCTCCACACAGACTTGAGAGTAATGAAGGCTTGTCTTGCTTTCCCGATTCTGGCTTTGATATCCTCGTCAGTTCCGCAGGCCTGTAGTTGAAACGAAGCTTCCCAGGTAGGTCAGTGAAGGAGGTTGTTTCTTTCAGGTCCCTCCCATTTATGCTGGCTGATGGTTGTCTGTTGTTGTTGCTGTGGCTTTCGGCCAGGAACCTTCATCACCTCTGTTTTCTTGATGTTCACCTGAAGTCCTATCTTTGATGCTTCTTCTGCCAACTTGTTGCTTTTCACTTGCATATCTTCCAGTTTGTGGGAAGTTAGACATATATTATCGGTGAAGTCCAGATCCTACAAGTTTTTTTGTGTGGGTCCATCTTATGCGTGTTTCCTCGTTGCCCGCTCTCTATAGCAATATCCAATCTACTACAATCAGGAAAATCATTGGCATGAGCAAGCAGCCTTGTCTTACTCCCATCTTCACTTCGAAGGATCCCGAAAGTTCCCCGTTGTGGATTACTTGGCATACAGCATTGTCGTGCAACTGTTGGTTGAGATGTATAATTGTCTGCGGCACCCCGTGTTAACGAAGTAGTTTCCAAATGACCTCTGGATCGACGCTGTCGAAGGCCTTTTCGAAGTCAATGAAGTTGAGAGAGAGAGAGAGGTGACTACACTTCCAAGCTTTGTTCACTGATGATCAGTAGAGTGGCGATTTGATCAATACATGAATTCTTTCTCCTGAATCCAGGCTGTCACGGTCGAAGGTTTTGATCCAGGGCTTGTTTGATTCTCTCCAGGATGATGTGGCTTAGTATTTTGCTTGAGATGGACAAGAGCATAATTCCACGCCAGTCTTTGCATTGACTTAAGTCTCCTTTCTTTGGTAGTTTGAATATGGATCCCTTCTTCCAATCCTCGGGTACCTTTCCTCTTTCCAACCCTTCTCCCGTAGTGGTGTCATCAAGTCCGCTGTTGTCCCTGGGTCCATTTTTCCATCTGGTCCTGCTGCTTTCCGATCTTTGAGCATCTTGATTGCATTCAGGACTTCTGTTGTCGTTGAGGGGTTCTACTTCCGTCGTTGGTGTTGTTGGGCGTGTTGTAGGTGGCGGTCGATTCAGAAGTCTTTTGAAGTGTTCAGCCCAGTGTTTTCTTTGCTCCACCTCTTTGTTGATTGACCTTCCATTGTCATCTTTCAATGGCTTAATTTGTTTCGTACTTTTACCCGAAAGGTACCTAGTTGTTTGGTAGAGTGTGGCGAGGTCTCCTTTGCCTGCAGCCTGCACCTGTTATGCTTCACTTACAATGGCTTCATAATATTTTCTTTTGTCTTCCCTGGCACTCTTCTTTACTCTTTTCTTCAGTGTATTGTAGCTTGCATTCAAATTCTGTTTTTGTTGCTCGTCGGTGCACTGAATAATTTTTTTTGTTTTACCATCTTTCTCTCTACTATTAGTCTCCAGGTGTCCGTAGTGTCGTGTCTCTTCTTTCTACCTAGAACTTCCATGCATGTTTTACTCTACACTCCTTCCAGGTCGTCACAGCGCTTCTCGACGTTGACCTCTTCGCTAGTGCTGATTCGTGTCTCTGCTTTTTCCGTTGTACTTGCAGTGAAAATGTCATTTGTATCCTGGTCCTTCAGTCTTTGAGTATTGAACTTGGCTTGTAGTCTGTCTGCAGCTGTTGTTTCTTTGAAAGCTTTTTATTTGATTTGGATTGTCCCTTGGACAAGATAGTGGTCTGAGCTAACGTCTGCTCCTCTTCTTGCTTTTGCGTCCAGTAGGCGGCGCCTCAACTTCCTTGAGCAGTATTGAGATGAAGTCAATTTGGTTTTTGGTTCGCCCATCTGGTGACACCCGTGTAGCCTTGTGGATATCTTTGGGTTTGTATATACTGCCACCAATCACTAGTTCACTGAAGGCGCAGAAGTCGGCGAAGAGTTCTCCACTTCCTCTACCTATGATGAGTTACCTTCCTGTGTTGTCTGGTCCCAGTTTGGCGTTCATGTCTCCCATTAGTATTTTGATGTCACCAACTGGAGTATTGTCCACTGTTGCCTGTGGTTGTCTGTAGAATTCTTCTTTCTGTTAATACACAATAATGTGTATCCAGTACCCAAATTCTACTCACATATCGAACATAAATTTACTTTCGGTTAATTATTCGGCTCACACACCACAGTGGCTACATGGAGACAAAATACAGTATAAACATCTCTAGTGGGTTTTCACGAATTTCGACTGGACGCCACTTGCATTTCATTGAGGTGTGCATCAGTTAGTCTTTTTCTGTGACATAGCCTAAGACATTCGCTCTGGCACATAACTTTAAAGTAAATTTATACTTTATGTCCGCTGTAAAACGTCAAATGAATGCACAGAAATAGAACATATAGAGTCCTTCATCGAACAGAGATGAATATGTTTGCCTAACAAATACGCACAACGGTTGCATAGCTTTCTGGAGGCTCACTTCAGATTTTTACAATTGCGCGCTTGGACAACCTACTTTCGAATATCTGAGGAGAAATGATTCTCCTCTAAGCATCTTAGAGGAATCCATCATCACTCACTGAAAAGCGCTTATCAATTGTTTGAATTTGGAATATTTTAAAATGGTTGAAATTTCATCCTTATGATATACAATGCCTAAAACGACAAAACATTTCGTCATCACTTCAAGGAACCGATATCTTGGAAATCCCATTACTATTTGACATGCGTTTCCGTCTACACACAAAAATAACAAGCTTTAGATGAATTACAGGATAGTAGGCTGTTCATTTGGATAAGTCTTTGCACATATTATCAAAAGAAAAGGCGTTCAGTGAAGAGTTACTCTTTTCGACGGTGTCATTCTCAAGCTGTACAATCTTATATATACATATATATTTATTGGGAATTCCTTTATCGACCAAAGGAATATTTCCAAAGATGTGTCATTAGCACTGCAAGTTTTAGACAAAAAATTTGTGTAGCACAGAAGGCGTTGGTTGGGGCGAAACTAAAATACAATCAAAACGTTTATTTGAGTATCGCAATAAATTGATGGGGTTGGAGAGATTTCAGCTAACATTTGAGCGATAGTCAAGCTAACAGCAGTGCTTATGAGGGGTAGAAATTCAACTAACGTTGGTAGGAACATAAAAAGAAAAATTGAATATATGGTGTTTAGGTCTATTGTAGCCTCAGCGGCGCTGAGTTAGCGTGAATAAAACCTGAAGAAAATCTTGTTTACATCTGAACTGAGACTAACTTTCTCTACGAAACGAATGATTAGCTTGAATTTGAACGTGCAGGATAAGCTACCACAGCTTGGCTCATCAATGTTCACGCATGCTCGTGTGGAGCTAGGTATGTCGTCCATAACCCCTCTCTATGTAATGTTTAAGTAAAAGGGCGCAAGAGCTAAGTATTACAAGGAAAAACAAGACAGAAATTTAATATTTTTAATATTATTTATCATTAATAATTATTTAATATTTAATCTTATTAATATTATTTTTATTTTTACTATCACGATCACTACCACTATTATAATTATTTTATTTCAACATTTTCCTACACACATTTATCACGGTAATTATTACGTTTCTAAGCTTCTCTTATATGCCTAAATTCCTGTCTTGTATTTTCCTTGTATTACTTAGCTCTTGCGCCCTATTACTTAAACATTACACAGGAAGGGATGATCGGAAATCCAAATATCGGTTTGAATGTGTGGGTTTCCTGGAAACACAAGTGTTTAACCTCCCATCTTCGTTCATTTTTACACTACAATCTAGCATTGGAAGCTCTCTGTCTTCACTTCCCAGTTCATAAGTGAAAGGAATTCCTTCCATCTTCGAGTTGGTGTGTTCGAAAAATCTATTTATATCCTGTGTTCTAAGTAAGGGAAATGTGTTATCCACATACCTTCACCATATGTTTTGGGTGAGGCGCAGAGACCTAGGGAAATATAGGTTAGCTGACCATAAAAAGATAAGAATTCTGGAGAATAGTTCAGCTACAGCACGACATGCAATTACACATAACCATACAATAGGATGGGATAAAATGATAGTTTTAAAATCTAATGTAACAGGGTGGGACGGAAGAGATTGATAACGGAAGCTTTATTTATCGAACCAACGGAGAGTGTGTGTAATGGAAATGGTTCAACACTTATCCCAGATATCTAGGAAATTCTAATGCCGCTACAAACGACAAATAGGAAACAATAAAGAAAACTGTTAAACGAAAGTTTCAAAGTTGTGTGATTGTAATTGTTATGATTATGAATGACAAACTGTGTCTGAAACATCATCCAGTATATAATGGTGTTTTATTGTGATATAAGTGGAATAAAGACTCTGATATTGTTAGTTTAATATTCTAATTTGAATATGGTTTGTTTGAGTAGTGTCTCTGGTAGAATGGGGAGTTCCAGAACTATGTTTATTTTGTGTATTTCACGAAGCTTTCTCCGAATATTTTTATCTCCTGAGAGGGAGTGTTATGCATAATGTGGTAACTGGATAAATGATTAACCAATTAGACGTAACTAGGACGCATTTCCGTACAAACTGTCTAAAAAATAATTATAAATATAATATCATTGATATGAGAAGTAAAATTATTTGACTTGGATTTCTGCAAGGACAATGAAAACAGCGGTAACCAAATTAGGTAACTATTGGGAGGGTCAAAAACCCTTAACCATTTGATATTCATATTCGGTAGCAGTACAAATAGAAAACAAGGATATAGTAATAGATATTTGTAACAGATTCGCTTATTAATAATTTAAATTAACAGAATTGTTGTACCGTGTTTCAGTGTAATTGTAGATTACGACATGTACCCTCCGTTCATGGTTTTATTTTATCTTAGTGTGGGGAGAATGAAGTTAATCAGTTCAACTACTTTGCAGTATGCAGTCAAAAAATAAAATATTAGTTATTTCCAATTCTCCTAATATCTTTTTTATTTATTGAGTTCACTTCACAAAAGCCTTGACAATTATAATGCATAGTTTGAAACCATAGTTGTAAATGTTTTTCATTGCCATTTGCAGACCTTCAATATCACATCAAGCATTCCCAACCCATTATGGTTTCATTGAAATTTTCTGTGTTAGGATATTAGTATTATTATTTGCGATTTACTTACATTTCCTGATTAGCATTCATACTTGTGGACTGTGTTTAAACCTATCTTAGAATAGGGACCACATTTCGTTGAATAGAAAATGAATGAATTATTTGGATGAGCAGCATATTGCATAGTCACGATATGCA
The DNA here is from genome assembly GCA_944472135.2 of Trichobilharzia regenti. Lineage (NCBI taxonomy): Eukaryota > Metazoa > Platyhelminthes > Trematoda > Strigeidida > Schistosomatidae > Trichobilharzia > Trichobilharzia regenti. The sequence goes on along the minus strand of OX235270.1, from coordinate 85,061,752 downwards.
TTGGCTTTATAAACTTGACCCACGCAGACAAATCGATTTGTGTATGAAATATTTATTATTTAGATGATGGTACGACTTTCCGATAAAACTCACTGAGAAATATTTCTTCTATAGTACTTTATGCTCAGTTATTTATTGATTATATACTAATGAGGTTTCAGGAAAAACGTGTGTGCTTGACTAGCTGTAAAGATAAGCCGGCATTGTGAACTGATAAACTTTCATAAACAAGCATCTGTGTTGAATATGATGAAAATTTTATTTTCTGCAAAATATAATGCAACCTTAAAATATGTTGAGTTAATAAACGTAATCTACACAGTCTAATAATCTGTAATGTCAATACTCAAAAAATGAAGATTCTTATATTACTTTTACATGTTTACAGGATTTTCAAGATTGTGGTAAAATCAGGAATCACATCAGCACAGTGAGTCGATACTTCCAATAATCCTTTTCCTATCGGTTGTAATCATGCCTAAGATCAGCTGAAAAGCGTGACTTGTTGATGAGAGTAAATAACCACCTTGTTTACTCACTCATTCACACGTCTTTCTTATCTCAAACATCGTTGAAACCATCCAGACGTCACTTTATCTATTGGTCTGCCTCAACTAATCCTACTCTGAATTCACATGCCATTTTCGTATTAGCAGGCATGATTGATTAGATGAGCTTAAAAGTAATAAAAACGAGTGAATTTCGTGCATGTATGATGACCTAGCAGAAAAGAAAGACAAGATCGAAAGCATCAATTAGAATAGAAAACGAAAGTTTCTTTGATCGCAACCTCCAACAGAGCCGTTTCTAGTTTTATACAGGTTTAAACTCCAGTGTGAATTTCGCCAATAAGCAATATCATATAGTCGTTGAAAATCAAGGAGCACTGGGTGAGTGTTACATTAGCAGGAATGATAAGATTTTAGGCCAAACCGTTAACCATCCCTGGTGGTGTCGTCCATGAGTGTCGCTGAAGACTCTCAAACTAGACCTAAAATCCGTCTAGTAAATCTCTGGTTTTCGATGGTGTTGCTGGTACGCTATGAAATGGAACTTGATAGCGGTAGGTTTATTGTCAACTATTCATGAATATCAACACATTGAAAGGATGATAATCACCCGATAAAACTGAAATAAGAGTGAACACTGTAGAACTTACAAAAGTGCCTATAAAATGCATAATTTGTCCCAAAGACAAGAATAAATGAGTGAAAAAATTATTAAAATCGAATACATACGAAGAATTCAAAGTGAAGCAAGGAAATAAATTTGGTAGTGAGAATAAAAGTAACTGGTGAATAGAGTATTGGGAGTTGGAGGTAAACAAAGCAAGGGAAAGGGCTGTATGAATTTTTCTTCATGCAAAGAGTTGGCTTGTTATTCTGGTGGATTCCAAATCCCGCTGTTGTATATAAAAGGCGAACTTGGAGAGAAAACCTAATGTTACAGGAAATACGACACATGACTAAACGCTTAGTTAAAGTAAACTCTATGATCAATATCAACAAGATGGCCTAGAATATAGCGATGAATTGACATGGTTTAAACGTCTACTACTCAACCATGCACAATGGTACTCAGGAATCCGACGATGAACACATCTAGCTGTTCTCTAAGTAAAACATTTGCAATTAAGAAATCAAAATAATCTGAGATTGTTATGTAAAGGTAGTGTTAGTAAAGCACTTAATATCACGAGATTGTAAGCGAGAGCAGCTCAGTTACATACATATAAAAGAAATGGGTGATGAAATAATAGTAGAATAATGAAGTGATATTAGAAGAGCTTCGACTTCAATATAATGAATTGACAAAAACCTGGGATTGTTGAGAATACAATGCATATGCATGATAACGTTGAAGAACGATAAGTTAAACAATGGTATGAATGAATAGAGGACGACATAATAAGTGAAATTGTGAGGGAACAACAGATTACCATAGAAATGCATGCTGAAACTTTAAATCATTATATATACGAAATTTACGTCCGGTTCATCAGGTTATTGCTGTATCGGAGTAGTGTGGTAATCTACTCTAAGCCTGCCAAATAACGACGTGAAAATCTGTGTTTGATCTATGGAATCGCCTGTATCATGCCTATCTGCGTCTACTTATACGAGCGCTAAGTAGTGTCATAATTGTGAATGAAACAGTTTCGCGTACTGGGATTCATTTTGAAAGGATATAATCCTCTCTCAATATGTAAATGTTATTGCACCTATCATTCGATAAAGAGCAGTGATTGGAGGCAACATGAGGGAGTCAAGCATCCAAGCTTGTTCCTCTGAATATGTTCTTGGTGCTAATTTCCCGTCAGGATAAAATATTATGATAAATGTGTGGAATGGGTGTTTATTTTCTAAACTCACCGCATCGCCTTCCACTGGTTGTGTAACGAGCATGTTATTCTCAGTCGACAGAGTTTTCTCAATTTGATATTGCTTTCTATATTAGTATTCCTTGATAATGAGCTTTGTGAGATGTTTACAATGCCAAAAATCTTCCCACATTCCACAGTTCGATTTCTCTTACGTCTTCAAAACAATTTAGTTAACCTTAAGGACAAGGTAAGGACTAAACTCCTTCCATACTAAATGGGACGAAAACTAAGAAGTAGCAGGTGTTAATTCATCCATTTATATTCACATCAACCTCCACGCATGAATGGACCTTCTTCCTTCCCTATAACACTGATATTCGCCCGTGGATTTTACATTTGAGTGAGGTAAATTGAAAGTCCTGAGTTGGTTCTTCTTGTAGTTTCTCTTTCATATAACCTGAAAGAGTTGTTTATTTATCTTGAACATGGTTAAGTAATCTTTAATTTGGTTAAAATATATCCACAGTTACCAAACGAATATGAATTTTGTTTATTTACAGCACTTTCAGTTGAATTGAAATTGAATACTTGTCTAGCACAACAAAAGTTAAAGTTCCGGAGTATTTGAGAGAAAGTCTACTATTTCTACATGACTGTATTTAATATCAATCAATTCCTCAAATAGCACATTGGCGAATAGCAATTCTACATAGAATGAAAAGCATACTCATGGTAATATCGTCACTCCTAATAAGCGATCGTAAACTATCTCCCAACCTTTTGATTGTCTGAACCACCGTTACATTTTAATTTTGTTACCATTCAGCCTCCTTTCCTTCCACAGTCTAGGAATTCAGTTACTCAATACGCCAACTCGTAGTTCACAGGTCAACAGTGAAAACCAAAATAGTTCATCAATATCTGTCTCTCTGTCACCCCATGTAAAACGTCTAGAAATGCAGATAAATACAAGAAGGCAATTGAACTTCTGAATTTACATGGAATGAGTGGTATTTTGATCATAATTAATATGTATTCTTCTTGGAAAGTGAGACTTTGAAATAGTGTATTCGAAGTCACCTTGCCTTCCTTTGGCATACTGTAAGCATATAACAGTCAAGAATACAGAGAATAAAAGCCGAAACTAAAAGGTACGGTGATTTCTCCAAAATCCAACTGCAGAACTTTGAAAAAGAACGCGAATGTTCTAAGCTTTAGACCACTCCAAATGAGCACTAATGATGACAAGAACTACGTATCAAATGATCAGTTTAGAAATAAAACTATCTTTGAATGTCAGTTTCCTGAAAACCCCTAGTCGGTTAGGTATTAGGCCAATATGTTTTAGTGATCAAGTGGTTCGAAACTAAGATTATAATCACTTATTATTTTTCAGAGTGAAATATAGGGCTTCAGCAGAACGTCTGCATTTCACTCTCTTCTCTTCTGTCTTTTCTAGCTGGCTCGACTGTTTTTCCGAAACCAGTTTCCTTCTTCAAGTGACCTGTTCCATGTGACCTTTGGACGCTTAACTCATTGCTCCTCTTTCGGGTTCCACTTGAAGACTTGATGTGTGATGTCAGTCAACGATCTTGGCGAAAGTATATTCAAACCATCTCCGCGTAAATTAGAGTAAAACGAAACAGTAGAGCACAAGGATCAGAATCATGAGCTGCGTCAGTACAGTGAATCGATGTTTCCAATAATCCTTTTCTTATAGGTTAAATAATCATGACGCTGATCAGCTGAAAAGCGTGACATGTTGACGAGAGTCAATAATCACCTTGTTCACTGATTCACATGTCTCTCTTATCTCAAACATCGTTGAAGCTCGAACCACCACATTCACTGGATAAATTACTTACTACTGGACTTCAGAAAGCTATTGTGGAAATTAAATGCTTCAATTCCAACCAGTTCAAATCGTACAGACCTCGAGTCATAGTTACCACCATATTTTGAAACAGAATCAGTAAACTGAGCTTAATTCCACTAAGCGCTACTGACTGCTACTATCTCCAAGAGATTTTCAGTGTTTACTGACTAAGTCTCTTCCAAGTGACTTCTGGAAAGTGAAGTAAGTGAAAGTTTCATTTCAAGCATGCTTCTATTTCAAGATGGATTATTTCCATGGGAACTTCATTTACTGCGACACTGTGAACGAATATCGGAAGGTGTTGTCTTACGTCTCTACACATTACGAAAATCTGCTGTTTACGAATCGGACGTTTCATCATTTTCCGTCACTATTATTGGTTTCAAGACGTTTTCCAGCTCTTTTCAGAGCTATCTTCACTCAACATCTCTACTTTTCCATAAAGCTCAATGCGCATACTTAAGCTACTTCTGTAGCTATCTTATATGCTGTTAGGAATCCATTCCTTTAACAACAAATTGTATTGACCCAAAATGCTAGTGAATCCAGAGACGATCTCTAGCTCTCGCGCTTCTCAGGTAACTACAGTTTTAAACTCATGCAGTACTGGACGCGCGGCTGCAGACATTTCCTCGGGAATCAGTGATGAATGTTGTCAAACGGTTGCGACAATATGATACAGCGCAATCAACACTGGATATGTGAAAATATTTTCAAATTACATGTAATTAACCGCACCAGTAATTCCATCAATCGTGCACAAATCGGCGAAATGAATATCCAGTTATTTCCGGTTCATTATGGATTTATTCCTTGTTTTCATTTGTTAATTCGGTGCATAGGCGTAAACTGATGCTCATAAAATTGTTAGTGTAAATTCTTCTTGCTTTGATTATGTATATATAATACTAACAGGATAAAACATATAATCCATTCAATTGTAGCTTTTGATATCACAGGCAACCAAATTTAGCATTTTTCGAGGATTTTGTATAATTTCAGTGAGAATACTCCAATGATTCTACATCAGTAAGAGAACCGATAGGATGCAGCAAGAACTTGACATGTGTTGTTTTTCACTCTGCGACTTCTCAGCACTGTGCGCCAGCGACCCCATCAGGGATTGAATAAAAGACATATGCATCATTCAGTGAACTCGTTGACCTTTCCTACCTTCGGATGGAGTGTAGTTACTCATGAAATGTAGCTGTCATTCAGTGATACGTCGATGTTGACAAACAGTGTCCTCAATAGATATCCAATTGACAGTCGATATTATGCACCCTACCAGTTAAAACTTCTCATCAGAACTCCAGAATATCCATCCTGCAGCCACTGAACAGTTTTAAACGATGACTCACCAGCTGTCCTCTCCTACTGGTTTTCAATGATTCTCTTCAAATGCTATCCTTTCACGACGAAACCTACCTTACAGTTGACCGATCTCCCCGAACCCCGGGAATTCTTACATCACCCGCCTGAACAGCAGTGGTTAGAGCCTTATTTTAAGAATTCAATAGGAAATGAGGTTAGTCTGACTAGGAGGTAAAATGGATGCTATAAAATAAGTGTGATGAATCTTCAGAACAAGTTTTGATGAAATAAATTCGTTCGAATGACTGATCTCAAGGTTTTAGTGGTTAATTAGGCTGAGTAAAGTAAATAAATATTCAGGTTAAAATATTCATATTCAAGTTTCTCCTACATCTTCTTTGTTTAAAATGATTCATTAGATATACTAGCTAGCGAAACACGGTTTTTGGAGTTTTAAGTTACTTTGACGGCGATATCATGCATGTATGATTGGATTGAAGTGTTTATTTTAGTCGCTGAATGCCTTTGTATTAATCAGGGATCCATTCGAATCTACTGGAAAATATAGGCAAATCGATGAGCACTTGGAATAAATCTTCGGAGATTTCGGTGGTTCATTTGAACTACAAGGCTTTCAGGTAAAGCTAACGAAATAAATCAACGTGTTTTTCAGCAGAAGTAATACTTTCTAACTTTTCGTGCAATATTTTGCCTGTTGAATGCAGAGGTGAATGTGTTCAAACAGAGTCAGTGTAATTTCTAACATTATAAATCCAGGAGCCTCACAATATATGCAGACGATTGAGGATCCAGCCACACAACTCAGCTAACACAGACTGTTATTGTAAATTCTAATGAATAGAAACCAGAGTAATAAAACTGAGTGTCATATATGCACCACTAAATTTACATCAGAGTGCATAAAAATTTTGCATGTGGCCCACGTAAATGATTCGTATTGAACTGAACAGCTAGTAACCGTTTTGCAGTCATTCAAATCTAGTATAATTACAGGTAATGAAAATAAAGAGGGTTTTTCAAATGTTCATATTTAATCAAAAACTGTGGAATCGGAAGTATGAGAAATATGCGAAAATTGACTAATTGGAACGTGACTCCTGAAGTAACTACCCATCTTGTGACTTTAACAAAAGTTTAGGGTTGTTGTGATAGTCGTGCGGTAGAGTAGAATTTCATGATAGGACAAATTTATTCGGCAGAAGAACACAATGATACGGTGTTATTTGCTGATGATGTCGAAGGTTAACAATACTGTAGTCATTGTGTCCTTCTATCAAATAAGTTTATTCTCTAAATGCTGTGACATCAATTTTACAGATTATATGGTGATAAAACTAAACGCTTCCATACACACAATCAAAGCATTTTAAAGTCAATGCACACTGTGTCTGTCAACTGAATTGAGTGTTTACACGATTGACAAGGTAAAATAATCTATTATTCTTGAATTTTCATTTCACCTCTACGGATAACCAAAAGCTTGTTGACCTTTTACAAAAATGACTTCAAAGTACAGTGAAAGTTTCCCCTCGAAGCAGTGCGAATCCGAAATCGTGAATTACTATACATATTGTGAATAGTCAATCATGTTTAAAGAATATTTGTGCAGATCAGAAATTTCAAGAGAGTCTGTTAATAAAGCGCACTATCTTATGAGCCAATCACTAATTACATCGAATCCGTACTTTATTAAATATCCTTCCTTTATTGCCTTTGAATAAGTGAGACAATACGCTGAAATAAGCAGCCAATTCAACTATCAAATTATCTAATTGCTAGATATTTTCAAAATGTTGTGGTTTTTAGAAATAACCGCGTGAATGCTCATGGGATTCTGTCATCATGAGACAATCGAAACAAAGTAGCATCTCTTGAAGACCTTTTCAATTTCAAGCATTCTGTTCTGTAATTCTTTCTGTCTGTGCGGTTATCCTTTACATATTGACCAATTAACTGATCAAAGCGACAGCATAGCACTTAAGAATCCTTCAGTGTGGCTTATTTAATGTAAAAGAGCATACTTGTTATGATAGATTTGTAGTTTTACTCATTATTTTGGTTAACTTCATACTCACTCACATAATGGTTTATGTCAGGAGATACAGACACAGAAAGTACAAACACATTTGTTGATTTAATTATATGCAGTTTAGAATTATAACATGCATGTTAATATATTGTCTTTTTAAACACTATTCCTATTCGTTGAAATGTAAAACTGCCTTTGAGTGAGACGTTTTTCTTCATTTTGTGTGTCTGTGAGTGTTGACAGCACAGATAACTAATTGATTGCCTGATAAATGGCTGTCTTTTGCGAGACTCTCTGAGAAATGTGGTAAATGTTCGATAACATTATTCCACTCTATGCATTGTGACAATTCATTGACGCATTTAAATGGAATATGAGTTAAGTGGAAAGTAAGTTGTAATGATTATGTTAACACTTCATGCATAATGTTAACTGAATTTCTTTATATCACTTATCTGCATATAGTTGATAAACTAATACTGTTCATGCGGTTATCCTTGTGTAAATGTTGAAGTACTTTTGATCATAAACTAAAATAATTTCAGTAGGATCACAAAGCCACACAGTTGGATAACTACCGAAGACTAAGAGACTCCGAATAGTTGGATTATTGAATACTGCAAGATGAACTGGAAATAGCACTTCAGTTCCCCTTCTTTCATGATACTTTCCCGTTCTAAGTTGAAGCGTAATAAAGTTTAATTAGGCAATCAGACTATTCTCGCCAGACGTTTCAACTAAACTGTGCTAATAAACAGGCGCATTAAACACCTGTTTCTCGCTATATAGCCTTCTGGTACTCGATAAATAGTGACCTGGCGCTTGTGATTCTTAGCACCTATGGTACATCGAGATTAAGGATATGTGAGTTGTGCGGTAATCCAAAAGTTTACCTTCGTTACTTCGGCTGATAAGTCTAGTGTGACATTATCTCAAAGGTACCAGTAATACACATGTTGTTTCTATCTTTGAAAAATTCAGTAGTCTGAAAACTTTAGGATAGTACATTGAAAATATGCTACCATGGGGAGAGAATGCCTACTTAATGGAATGAATCGTTCTATATTTCTGAAGGAGAAACCTTTTAATTACGGGAATCATCCACACTGGTGAAGTATTTCACTGTTGAGAAATCACTACTTCGAATATCTTGTCTTTTCTCACTGTAATTTACTGATGTGTAGACCAATTAACATTAGATTAACGTGTTTTGCCCAGAAAGGTAGGAGTCTATCAAATAACACTTACAATTACGAATTACACGACATGTCTTCCTTTGTGCTTTTACGCAATATCTCACCAGTGAACAGCTTCAATCTGCGTACACGCTTTACAGCTTACCAATGCAGTTTCTCGAATTAAGGAGTATACTGTCTGTAGACTTGGACGAGATCTCAAAGATATTGGTTGATTATTCACCAGTTGTTTTATTTTCGGAAGGTTGTTTCTTTTATTCCTACTTAACACAATTAGTATGATAAAAATTCCTATATTTGTCGTTTTCACAAACAACCAAGTCAACCCACCTGTCTAATACCTTTCCTACTGTTTTGTAACATGGCCAACAGGGACATCTCCTCGGAATGCTATCATATCACAGAATGCATGGTTTTTCTTATTTCCTTCACGTTCCCAGTGGAACACAGTGCTTCAAGCTGGAGGCTTGAAGTTTCTGTAACAGTGTTTTTTTAATTTTTTAATTTGATTACAGCTTGATGAGGTTGCTAGCCTCATGCCCAACCTTCCCTCTTAACCAGTCTCAATACTGGTTTAGCGAGGCAAAGGAGTGCATCGGCCGGGGATCGGACCCCGGACCATGTGAATGGTCGGCAAGCGTCCTAACCGCTATGCCACCTACGCACGGAATGCACAGCGACATAAAATATTTTTAAAATAAGTAATTAGCTAACTCAATCCTGCAGTTAACTTAAGTCCGAAATTACCCAGTGAGTTATGTAGAAAATAAAAGACAGTTCAGCGAAGAAAGTTGATATTCATATTTACCAAAAACACACAGTTGTCTATTATTGAGTATCAAGAGGTACTACAAGTGACACAGTCGCGGAGAAGTGGCTTCCAAAACAAAATTAAAAAGTACAGTATGGTCAACAATACAATGGAAAAGAGGGTCTGAAATTTGGTACGTTTAAAGTTGTTATTGAACGAAAAGTAAGGCGACTGAGTGTCACTTGATAAGTGTGAAGGCAGGGATAAAATTTACAAAAGTAAGGTGCAAGAATGAGAATGGTGAGTTAATTAGTAAAAATGAAAGCGAACAATTAGGAAGAGGTTGAGACCATGGTTGAATGAGAGTCTGAACAAACCTTCTCCGTACACAGAATTGGAGGTTTTATTGACCATCTCCTCCACCATACAAAAGTGCAGAAACCTAACAACTCTTGCACGTCTCAGTCTCATTTTGAGAATAATCTGAGAAAACGACTCTGGCGGAACTGCCTGGCTTGAGTCCAACTGGTGTCAGAGAGTTGAGTTAGTAATTGTCTCTCACTGTCCGCTCGCTGACCATACTGGATAATGTTCAGGATGAGTTTGGAAAGTGTGCACTTTGTGCGGCCGACATAACAAGCTCCATATGAGCAAATGAATTTATAAGCACACCCTGCATTAGCCCAAAACGGCAGTGTTTTCCTCACACATTCACTGACCATTTGTCTACTGTAGAAATTGATCCGTCGCTCAGCTAGAAAGGAAGCTTTTCTCAGCAATCTGGACAAGAGGCTCTTCAAAATCTCAGCTGAGGTATCACGTTTAAAATCAACACGCATAAAAAGCTGTTTCTTCGGCACCGTTTGCGTTCTTTCATGCTACCACTTAACTTTCATGGTTTTCTCGATAAATCGTCCAGGATATCCACTTCTAATGGGGATGTGTCTGAGTCTGTCTAGTTCATTGCTGACTGAATCACTAGTGCATATCCTTCTCACGTTTATGGTGAATAAAGGTGTGATTGAACATCCTCTTAAAATGATTTCATGGACAAAGAAACTTTTCTTCACAGAATTGTCGTTTACTAATTTAAGTCTGTGATTTTATTATTCAGGGTAGTAGCCTTCCGTGACTGTTCAACTATCTAGTTAGTGGTTTTCAGATTGTAGCTGACCTTCGTAATGTTAACAACTCCAGTATATCATATTAGTCATTATGAGAAACATGTCTGATAGTATTTATTCATACTTCAATTCGTGGCCATAACTTCGCACCTAAAATATTTCACATTCATTGAATCAGAAGTATTAATCAGTGTAATAGAAAATTACATAGTTAATCAATCTCTTGTGTTTACCAAAACACCAAGCATATACATGCTAAGTGAGAAAAAGCATAATAAATGATTGAAGGAAACGTGTTAAAAATAGTCTTGCACAAATATTGATTTTTGACTTTTTGTGAGAAATTATACTATGTCTAATTTGTTTGCACTAAGAAAATCTCTATTTAGTGTTGAGAAATGCATTTCTTGTTAGATCGATATTCCATTTCTTAATTACGCAATCGGTTGGAACAGTCTCCAAGATTTAAACTGTGTAACAAAATAAGAAAAAACCCAGCACATCTAAAATATGTGGATTCTTAATTCCCTTTGTAATCGTGGAGTGAATTATGATGGTGAATTGAAGAATTCCATTTAACTTACAGTGTGAATTATCTCTGTTTATCGAGGAACATCAGACAATTACGACAATGATGTTGTGTATCAGAAGATGGAGTCACATATTTCAGAGAAGGCGAATGTCGACTCTTCTCATGCTATAAAGACTAAAGATAGATTGTGTAACTCTGCTAGGTGCGAACTGATGCGGACAGAGAGCTTTCATGACATAACTTATCAAGTAGTAACTCTTAGTCTCCTTGGCCGCGGTCTTTGATTTACAATAGTGTGTTTGAGGATAAAAATGTATACGACTTTAATACTACGAGTTATGTGTGCATTTATAATGAAGATAGGCACTGAGTTATACGCCGGTTCTTCTTGTTGAGTAACTTCAAAATCCAAGGACAGATAAATTATTACTACCCTGTTAATTTATTTAGGCAAAATGAGTTTGGCTTATCTACTCATGATCTGGGGTCGACCCCTGATTGGGTCAGGGGTGGGTACTGATAGAGAGTCCTAAACAAGGACGAAACAGCTGTCCAGTACTCTCTGGTTTTCAGTGGTTCTTTAAGTGTAGCCATTTCGTGACCAATCTTCAATACTTCTATTGTGTTTTGATTTTCATATTAATGTGACTCATTCACGAGTATTTTACATCCCTTTTTATTGATAATACATCAAACCGTTTTCAGTTTGATTAAAAACTAATATTGAACATCTCATCTCATTCCATAGTGTGTGTGAGGATTGTGTTACCCTTCGCTCTCTTATTTCCGTTTTGTACATATTGAAAGAAATGAATTTTACGTCGCTGTTTCTTTTAAGTCCATTTGATAGAAAATACAGTGTATTTACTTCTGAAAACTTAGATTCATATATCTCGTATATAACTGTACAAAGGTGAGTAGTTTAATGAATAAAATAATTTACTGTTCTTAGGGCCCTATGTCAAAAACCCAGAAATGATTATGTTCAAACAATCAAAGTTACCTCGTTTTTCAACCTACGCCTTGGTGTTTAGGAGTAATAATAATAATAATGATAATAATCTACTTTATTCCAAAACAGTACTAATGGTACTGTGTGAAATTTTCAGCATTTGGTACAATATTGCACGTAATTTTAACAAACAACACTGAAAACAACCATAAAAATAATGTTTGAGGGTTGTTAATGGCAGTTCTTAGATAGTATTTCCAGTGACAGTACAAACATAAACACACAAAAACTGTAAAATACCTGTAAATAGTAATTCTGGTGGCTAAGATTGTCAGTTAATCGAGGTAGTGTCACCATGGATTGCGTCGGTGGCACAGTGGTTAGGACTCTCACCGACCATGCACATGGTCCGGGGTTCGAGCCTACACCGGTGCACACCTGATATCTATGGTCGGCCTGAGAAATTTGGGCTACCGATATCCATGCTGAAAATTCCATACTTGTACCAAAAATACTGTGTGGAATCAAGCTGTAATCAAAAATAAGTTAAAAAATAAATAAATAGGAGATAATAAAAGAGCTGATTATTCTGATGACAACATAGTAATTCATAAGTTTCCCGCTTAACACTGTTTCTATCGCATAGAACAAGGGCCAAATATAGTATCGATGACTTCCTATATTTGACTGTATGAGCATATAATATTTTGTACTGACTTCTAGTTCTACCAGATGAGATACAAAGGTAGAGTTGGGAATAGAGGGAGTGTTGGAGATCAGACAGTATGGATTTAGACTACTTCTCGAAAGAATTCAGATGTGTATCAACTAATATAGTGAAAAGCTGACTGAGTACCACACCAGTTTCCCGACTGACAGCCTTTGATACCTTCTAAAATGACATAGTCCTTTTTAGTAGACCAGGAAAGACTAAGGGGAAGAGTAAGGTGCAGTAGGTGAGATGAAAGAATTAAGGAATTGTAAAAGTAGAGGTTGAGGTGTTCCAGATTGTCTTAGCTTCTTAGTGTAGTAGTTTAGACGGGACATTTTCCTGGAGGTCGACGAAATATAGGATGACCAAGTCAGGTTAAAGCATATAACTATACCAAGGTAATTTGTGTTGGACTTGATTTCTATTACAGTCCCCTCTATGCTACATACATCATGTGCACTGACCAGTCGTTGTAGATCACGTTTATGTCTGAATGAAAAGTCAGTAGTCTGACCTTTTGAGGGATCTAACATAAGATCACTTAGCTTAGACCACTGACTGATGTCCGACAAGAGCTATTAGGTTTGCAACAGTCTGATTGGGATTTGACAGGAAGCGACATGGTTAGAGACAGCATATAAAGCACTTCGGTCCGTCTATAAACGGACTGTTTAGCATCAATAAGACCTTTTATACAGGGCACACGGTTGATTAAGAGTAATTTCTCCAGGTAATTGCAAGAGGCCCGAATTTAGCACTAATTGCAGAGCCTGATTTAGGTACAGGGATGTTTTTAATGTCTTTCCATGCAGGGGGTACAACGTTACTGGAAAAGGAAGTATTCAATATGTTTGTAGTTGGTAGACGAAAAATATCACCACATATTTTGAGGACGACAGCAGCTGAACAAAATCACACCATCGGGTCTCAGGCTCTGAAAAGATTTTGGAGATTCCAAACATTTGAGAACATCAAAAGTGCTAAGACCACGAAAGTCATTGACCATGTCATTGGTTACATTGCGGACTAAAGCAACATTAGGAGAGCGTGTGGAAGATTTCTTGAGAGTATCTACATCAACAGAGGGGACATTAATACTTTGCTTAACACAACCTGTAATTTCATTGAAAGCTGTCCACATGTTTCCTGAAATGCTGCTGTCTAGGAGCAAAACTCAAACTTTATCTCAGACTGTTTATTTTTTTCTTCACCATATTCTTCAAGCTAACTTGCTTCATTACACAGCATGTGATCCTAGATCAGATTAACAGACACTGGCATAGATCACATTTGTCGCATAATAAACAATAAGTCACGTGATCACATGTCAAATATCCGAAAACAACAGGTTACAGTCTAGGTTCCTAGGAAAGACGATTGTTCAGTCGTAGTGGATTCCTGAAGGATACTTCACTTAAAAGTTGATACTGAAAGTGTCCTCCTAAAGGACGTTGGAAGCCTTCCAATTAAATCATCTAGTTCCGGGAACACAGCATGGCCAAAAAGCACAAGAACTTGCCTAATTCACACTGATTAACAGCTATCATCTTGAAAGACACATCAAGTATAGTATTACAAAACAATGAGAAAATCCTGTCATCTTCCTCATAGTTTGGAACACCGTCTATTTAACTTGTGTTAGATAAGTCTGTATTATTAACCGGGTGAGTTTACTTCCAGATGTACTCTATTAGTTAGTAGTTTTCTGGAAAAGAGCTAGGAAAGTAAAGGAGAAGCAGGCACAAATGTAGATAAGGTGAATATAGACTGAAATGAAGTTGGAGTTGAGTGTTAGCCACGATTGTTACGAAAGTGGACTTTATTTTATTCCCTTAATTGAGTATGTGAATGCAATGACGAATGTAGAAAAATATTAGATAACTTCAGAGAAGCAATCGAAAGCGGGGAATTCAGCTGTGTTCACAAGAAAGCTTAGGTAACAATAAATGTCCGAGTTACAGGTTTGTCAATGAAACGTGGGGGTGGGGGGAGCGCAGAAGAAGGAGATCACCAACAAATATTAGTAGAGAAATTTTTATCCGATCGTAGACCGAGGTACACAAATGGGTGGGTATATGTCTCCTATTTTTTTTTTTTTTTTTTTTTTTTTTTTTTTTTTTTTTTTTTTTTTTTTTTTTTTTTTTTTTTTTTTTTTTTTTTTTTTTTTTTTTTTTTTTTTTTTTTTTTTTTTTTTTTTTTTTTTTTTTTTTTTTTTTTTTTTTTTTTTTTTTTTTTTTTTTTTTTTTTTTTTTTTTTTTTTTTTTTTTTTTTTTTTTTTTTTTTTTTTTTTTTTTTTTTTTTTTTTTTTTTTTTTTTTTTTTTTTTTTTTTTTTTTTTTTTTTTTTTTTTTTTTTTTTTTTTTTTTTTTTTTTTTTTTTTTTTTTTTTTTTTTTTTTTTTTTTTTTTTTTTTTTTTTTGTGGTCTTATCTCTGCTTTAAATGGTGTGCGTCGAGCTGACGATAGCCAACTTCCACTGGGACCACACCACATGATCATTTTATCAGGGTTGTTTGTCACCTCTTGAACTGACCTCCAGAGTTAACCTATATGTAGTATTCACATTTTCTCTCACTCCACAGATTATAACTCAAACTCTGTTTTGTTGGCCAGAAATTTACGAGCGCCATTTCGGTGTTTCATCTCATGCCCGCATTGCCTGTACCACGTAAATTACAGGCGAAACTAACCGTTTACTAATCCTTCTTCTACTTTATCTCTAATTGATCTTATGAACCACAACGCGCTGTCCGACATAATATTAGTTTGCCTTTACTATCTATTGTGGGCCGATATCAGTTGAGTCTGAGGATTAAGTTATTTAAACGACTCATCACTCCAGTTATTCGTCCCTTTTAAACGTCATGACGACACTCTGATTGAATGTTACTTTGTGGTATTTAAAATTTGTCACGCTGATATAGATCCTGTATTTACGACAAAAGAATCACACCGAGTGATTCGACTTGTGTTTAAAGATGCCTCAGGTAGATGATTAACTCTGTGTTCATGAACGACATTTCGTCGTTTAGCTAATTTCTTGGTTGGTAGATAAGAGTTTCGCTTAGACGAAACTGGATAATTTTGACATGACCCGGTAGTTCGACTGATGTACTTCACTTATTCTTTCACTCTGGAAGCATTCTATGAAGAATGACTCATACTGTCTTGCATCTTATCATGACATGAACTATTTGACAAATCTGGTCTGGAGAAAGTTTTTCTTGATCGGATAATCATGCAGCTTTGAGAGCTGTTATACCTCATGGAATCAGAGTTTAGTGGTAGACAGATGTGAATGGTAAATTAACAAACTTTCTCTTAAGAGGTGATCGAAAACACTGAACCTCATTGACAACAATCATTTATTACACCATCAGCATGCATTCGGATTGTTTCATGAATATAAAGTTGTACAGAGTCAAATAAATCTTAAGCTAACTTAGAACCGGTTGAAAACATCACATGAATTAATTAGCATACTCAGTGAAATATAGATGTTTATGTTAACTGAACCCGCTTCGTCATTTGAAGTTTATGTCTTTTGAAATTCCCCAATGAGTCATATAAAAGAAAAGGCGTTCAATGAAGAGTTACTCTTTTCGGTGATGTCATTCTCAAGCTGTACACTCAGATATAAATATTGTAATTTCTGTTGTCGAAAAAAGGAGTATGTGCAAGTGGACATTCCCAAAGCATTCGACGTTACACGAATTGCTGTCTAAAACTTACGATTCTAATGACACATATTTGAAAATATTCCTTTGGTCACCAAGAGAATTCACTATGGACATACATATATATACATATATGTAGGATTTTACAGCTTAAGAATGACACCGTCGAAAAGAGTAACTCTTCACTGAACGCCTTTTCTTTTAATAATATGTGCAAAGACTTATCCAAATGAACAACCTACTATCCTGTAATTCATCCAAAGCTTGTTATTTTTGTGTGTAGACGGAAACGCATGTCAAATAGTAATGGGATTTCCAAGATATCGGTTCCCTGAAGTGATGATGAAATGTTTTGCTGCTCTAGGCAATGTATATCATAACGATGAAATTTCAACCATTTTAAAATATTCCAAATTCAAACAATTAGTCTCTGTGATAAATTTGAATAAGACATTTAGAAGAGACGTCTCGCGAGATGATATCATTAGTTTCTTAGTTTCTTTACAACCCCTTTACAAGTAACATGGTTCACAATAATGAAATGGAATGCATGATAATTACTCAGTCATATAAAACAAAAGTACATACTAATGACTGGTCTATATTTATACAGTCAAGTAGTCCATGGTAGGTGAAGGTTGAAGTCTATTGTTTTTTGTACACATAGTTTAGGATGTATGTGATTAATTCAAAGTGCTTCCATCACCTCCAATAACCTTGAATTAGAGTTATGTGAAGTAATTATGAATCAGTCATTAATATTGATTTTGTGACCTGACATTGATAAGCGGTTTTCAATGAGTGGTGATGGATTTCTATTCAACTGCTACTTCCATTTCTCGGGGACATAACATTGATGCTACTTTGAGGTATTTATTCTATAAGACACTCAGGATATGAATACTGCCTGACTGTTAGTTGACCACAAATTGATGTATGCTTTACATGCCGGTTATCCGCTGACGGGTTGCGACCTTTACAAAGTTAGTCACAGAAATATATCTGGTTCCTGGGTTGACAGCTTGCATTTATGGGAAGGAGATATGTTGTTTACCATAAATTGGGCTAGACTATTTGGGATTAGGTCAATAACAAGTTAATTGGAAAGACATATAGAAAATTTCACTTGTGCCTCACTTTTAGGAATTCAAAATAATGCAGCCTTCGTGGGTCAGTTCGCCCTTGAAACTACTTATTCTCCTGTTGATATTCTTCGGTTTCATGTATGTATTCTACTTGGTGGGCATGAAGTCAGATGAACATGGTCCAATATTTGTCGTCAACTACACATCGGTCCTTGATAATCAGTTGAAAGAGGTAGGTCGTATTTCTGTTCGTATCCTGCTTCTTTTAAATAACAGTATTTTCACTGCAAATGTGTCCATACTCGATGGTCATTTTTATTCTTTTACTGGAACAGGCTTGTCGACAAAATGATACCAGTGAACGAAAGTTGTGAAATTCGAAACCACCATTAATGTTTGAGTTTCTTCGGCTCTAAAATATCCCATCAGTCTCAAGATATCCTTCCTAATCTGAAGGTCGACATGCCTCTGACTTATTCTGTTTTCTCATTGTCTATCCTTCTACGTCCACAACTGGAGACTTTACTACTTGACTGTCTCCAGTGACTGCATATGCATTTCACAAGTATTTAGGTGGTATCTAAATTGTTAGATCGTAGTCAACTGCTTGGACAGAGTTTTCACTAGGCCTATAGATTGACTGTGGAGAATGACAATTCCGAAAGTATTCCAGTGGTATGCGATAAACGAGTGAATAATTCTGTTTGTTTGCCTACCGTTTAAATTGGTTACCTAGTCGTGAAGAAAATGTGACTATATTCGAGTGAGGGATACTCTGTTGTACCACTGAATCGTTTATATGTCAAAGCCAACAATTTTCAAACACGTCCCAACGCCTTTTGTGAGTTTCTATCTGTAACCACACAAGTAGGTGAGATGTGATAGGATCTGCGTTTGTTATTTTTGAATTCCAACTTCATGATATTTATCTTTACCCGAGGTTCTTTCAGTACGATATCAATAAAAGTGTCACTAAACTTAACCTAAAATCAAACTTAATTGCATCAGCATATACAACGGAGAGGGATTTAACAATTATTAATGATTAATAATAAACTGCCAGTAAACTCCGACAATCACACTATCCCTGAACCGAAACTAAAGTTTCCTTCGCAACGTCTGATGAAACAGACACACAGAAGTAGAGGAGAGAAGGCGGGAGGTGGGGGTATAAGCGAAATTGCACTCAAAACAGGGTGCGTCACACACACAAAAATATCATGTAGATGCCAATGGACCAAGTAAAATATTCTATGTCGTTTCGAGTTAAAAATGTTAAAAAAGTTCAAAACAAGCAGTGTGACACGTAGATCTGATGGAGCAATCAGTCATTCTTTCCAGCAAGCATTGTTTCCGTGGTAGATACGGAAAGGAGTAGAATGTCAGTTCATTGATTTTGCTGCATTACTGGGGATCGAATGTGTCCGAATATGGTTGAGGTATAACAATGATATTCCAAGTATTAGGCTTATTTCAGACGTTTAGACACCTATTTTAAGTAGTAGAAACGCACAGATAGTGGCCCAAACAATCCGTTTGCTGTTCATATCAAGTTGGTTTCACATTGTTTGTTTGTTTGTTTGTTGATTGGATGGAAAATGTTTACAAACTATTAAATATGAGCGGAGTGAAATTCAAATAGCCGTATTTTCCCAGTTGACTCTACCTTGAGGCTGTAAAATACTTGTGCGTTTACAGTTGACTTCGTCAATTACCTTCAGCATATTTTTACTCTTAAACGAACTAATCATGACTTACATTGATAAAAAGAAAGAAACTGCTACTCGTGAGGAACAGTAAGTAGTATGTAGGAGGTAAGTCTAAGGAAACACAATAATTCTGCTCAGAGATTATCTTTTTCATTTCACTGAAATAAGATAATGTTGCTAGAACTTGAACTAAGCACATGCTCCTTTGGAAATGAAAACATACAAACAAATAATAAACCAGTACGTTCACGAAGTGTGAATATGGAGAAGACCTTCAAATCACCACTAAAAGCATTCTGCATGCGAATACACTTTCTTATACTAGAAGATGGTTGTTTTATTTCCATTTCAGGTGGGCTGTTATCGACTCAAATATGACCAGGGTAAGTTGCTTCCGCGGACGTTTTAAACTGACATCTGCACAAATTCATACGAATAGCTCTCTTTGTTATCCTAATGTAATATTACTGTGATGGAGTATACCTTATTACACTTTTTAGACTAGTCGTTGTTGATTAGTGGCGATAATGTAATATAATTCCAATCGTCAGATTTCTTCACTAACCAACATCAGTCAGAGGGATAGCTGGAAACCAGGGAGTACTGGGAAGCTGTGTAGATCTATTTCAGGACTCACCAGCGGTGTGTCAACACGACCCTTACAATGAACGAACTCCAAACATTCAGGTTACGAGGCTGAAATCCTAGACCACTCAGTCACGTGGGCTGGGATTCAGTGACCCACGAATTCTAATTTTGTCAACTGGAGTGAGGAGTCGTGACTGTTGGAGCTCACGATGTCAGGGTGAAGTGGATGCTCATCGAAGGCATTGGTGAGAGTAGCTCCGTATCGGGAGATGACAAAGTCAGAATTCACGGGTCAGTGAATTCCGGCCCACCTAGTTGAGTGGTCAGCCACCAATGTCTCGTAACCTGAAGATCCTGAGTTGGGTCCGTATTGAGGTCATTGGTGTGCACTATTCAGTGGTTCCTAAATAGAACGGTGAAGCTGTGTGGCACCCCCTGGTTTCCACCTATTTCCCTTACTCATACAGAAGCCCAGCTGTATCATTTAGCATACAAAATTTAGTGAAGAAATTCTGTTGTAAGATTACTGTTACTGAGTTCTGAAGGTGTAGTTCATAAATGGTTTATTGAGGACGATAGCACGTGAGAAAATTCAAGCAGTAGGTGTCAACAGTGAAAAGTGTGTTATTTACTTGAAAGTGAAGAAACATTAGGTTAATAAAACAAGATAAATATTGGAAGACTTAAGACTGAGAAGGAGGGGGATTACTTACCATACTCTTAGTAAAACAATCCGATGAGGATTGACGAGTTAGCTTGAGTGAGTGGGAGGGGCCGTCAAATTTCGCACATTACCCCATTAGTAGTCCTTGTTGGATTAAATTGGCGAGAGTATTGTCAATTAATATTCCGATTAGTCCTAAATACTCCAGTATTTTCTTTATTTCACTTGCCGTTTCACCTTCTTGAATTCTCATATGAACTCAATAGACAGGTAGATGTTTGGTGAGATTGATCGGTATGCCCCTAACAATCATCAAATGTTCCCAATTATATTTGTAATTAAACATCCAAAGACAACAAGGTAAATTGCATCATGCACAAAATCGTGCATGGAATGCAGAAATCTTCGAAAAGTGTGTAAAACTAGTAAGATTAATAGACGAAAGGAGACACTACTCAGGGAGCTGAGAAGTAGGGTGAAGTAAAGTGTTGCATGATTTTACTACAAGAGAGAAGTAAAACAGTGATGGAAACTGTCACAAAGTGAAATTAATTCACAGTAACAGTGGTGGTAATAAGGGAAGGATGCAAAGAGCGATTTAACAGGCAAAAACACAAGTGTTTGTGTCGCTCTTTTCTGTCCTAAGGCCGAGATGGAAAGGCAGCTGTACATACTTCCTTATTGCACAAATTTCTAGCTTCATCTCATGCAAAGCCAAGCCTCATCTGTTTCTAGAAGTTGGGTTTGTGGAAAACGCGGCCAATTTGCATGAATCAATCATTTCTGATGATAGAAGTAACTTCACTCTTCACGTTATTTTATGAAATAAACAGAAGAGAAATTCTCTTTCTATATCCTCAGTGGGTCGTCTACAGCCATCTCTGAATCTACTAACTTGGCCACAGTTGGAAGCCAAATATGCATCTTCTCAGCCAAGGGATTACATTGTGCTCAACAACTCAGCAGAAAATTCCGATTTAAAACCTTTATTTGGATCACTTTACACTAGATATGATGCAGCATTGCCAAACGTTACAAGTGTATCAAATGAAAGTGATGAAAGCGAAAAAGTCACCGAAAAGCACAGTTTACCTAAAATATGGACTCCAATGGGTTGTTCTACTAGCATGTCATCAGCTATAATCATTCCATATCGTAATCGCGATGAACACCTACGCATTGTAACAAATCATCTACATGCGTTTATAAGGCACCAAAAAATACCATATACCATTTTCGTGATTGAACAGGTAGGTTTATTATGAATAATATATAGAAGTATAAAGCTATTGTTCCCATTATTGTAAGAGCGGAATTTCAGCGCTGTCGCAGTGTGAGATTCTATGTCATAAAAATGTATTCGATGTAACCCTATGTGAAACAGTGTTAATAACTAGATGACGTTTCGACGACAGTCTCTTATTCATCTTACCAATGCATTCACACGACTCGATAAATTGCCCTACATAGTCCTGCATTCTTACGATTATGAACATTGAATTGTAGTCGAAGCGACACCCAGTCATCAATACTAGATCACCGTGCGTTATTTTGAATGTACTTATCTGGCGTACTAATATTTTTCTTCAATAAACATACAAAATAGGAGATCTACTAGATGACACATTCTCGTTCAAACTTTAAGAACTTACTCTCAAAACAATTTCCCATTTTGCCTAGATCTTGTGTAGTTATGAACACAGACTACGCTTTCACATACCATCACCTTGACACTAACAAGTATTCTTGATTAGACAAAGGGAAAATTCTAATCACAAAAGGTCGTGTAGGTCACTGAACAGATGGAATTTCTGTAATTTTGGAGTTCATTGTAATTTTTTCTTAAGTTTTTCAACATTCAATAAAGATTTATCCGTTTCCGTTGAACGAGTAATCGCATGGCGAGAGACTTAGTTCTATTCCTTCTGACACGCATCATTTGTGCGAGAATGAAACATTAGGTCTCTGTAGAGAGAATTTAAATTTCACCCGGGTTGTCTTTGCACTGAGTAGGTCTCCTGCCTGAACATTATCCCCCATGGCTGGTATGAAATAGGAGCGTGGAAACAGGAGAAAACAGGCGACTCATTCGAATTTCTCAGGTTCAAATCTATCAGTTTCAGTCATTACAGTAGAACAAGCGTAGACTGTCACTTCAAGTCATCGTAGGTGATTTAAAATAATTCCAGCGTGTTTGAGAAAAAATCGAAGCAAGATATCGTCGAACGTTTCGCTGTGTAAGCGAGAGTTTCTGCAGAAGAATCATTCGGATATTATTAACTATCAAAAGATATATTTTGGTGATTACATAGGTTTTCATACATCCTATTGATACCCTTCAAATATGTTGTCACTGCACTTTTGTATTCAGAGGTTATTTATCACAACGTTGACAGAAGAAAAGTTGGGTTTAGGCCTTAGGAATTACAAGTACTTGTTTTCCTCTGCGACTCCGCGTTGTAAAATTTATGATTTCTTTATTGCTTTCTTGCAGACCGGTAAAACTAAATTTAACCGTGGTGCTCTCTTAAATGCTGGGTTTCTTGAGGTTTCAAAGTTGCAGGAGTATAGCTGTTTCATTTTACACGATGTGGACAAACTGCCTGAAGATGACCGTCTTACTTATACGTGTAATTCACGTCCGACGCACTTTTCCTCTGCACTTAGTCAGAATGATTACAAGTCAGTTGAAAGTTTCCAAACTCAATAAAAAATTAATATTTTTCACTAGATGATAAGTTATACCTATCAGTATTCACAAAGTTACCTTACAAGACGTTACACTTTTGCCAGTTTCCACAAAATTAATGTGATAGTAAAAAGGGTGTGAAAGTCAAAAACAGGGTATTTCTAAGTTTTATGTCACTGCTTATCTGTGGCGAGATCAGCCATTCGATTCGTTCTGTGTGGAATTATTTAGACTGAGCCTTGTGTATCCAGGTAACCATTAAACTCACAGAAGTTGGACGATTCATTCCATGCTTTTCTGATGCTTTCTGTACACGTGAAAAGGCAATCAGAGAAAATTGATTGGATTCTAGAGTAGAATTTAAGTAAATGGAAATCCTGAGTTTCTAGTATACGATATTCTTCTTCATGTTTAATGATAGTCATCAGTGTACCTCTTTTCTTTGGTGAAAGAGGACTGTATCTCATTGAATAAAGTACCAAAATATGATACGATTTACTTTCTACTTCTTCTGGTGAATTTCCATTGAACACACAATTCAAATAAATAGAATTCACGGTCACATCCTCAGTAAAATGTGTTGGCCAATCCCTCCAAAAACGTTGATTATCTCTCTTTTATATCCTAGTCAAAATTTGTTTACAAAATATTATTCCTCTGCATTAACTCTCATAAACCTCAAAATTATTATCACCTGAAATTTTCCCACATCTTACAGTGGCGACTAATTTCCAGAATGGGAATGTGCTGAAAGAAACGAGGCATATGTCGAGCTGTTACAATTTTGAAATGTGAATTCAAGCTATTTTACTTTTATTGAGTAAGACTATTGTTCTCAGTTACTAGCGAGTTATGAAAGTATTCAATAAGTAGGAGAAATTAAGGACATGACGGCTTCTTCAGAGTATTCTTGTTTTCCTTCATCGCCACTTTATCTCCTCTTTTAATGTGTCAGTGACAGGAATCAATAATTCCTTTGAGTAATTATGACGAGAGATGTAACCGCATCATGCAAAGTGACACTGACTGATGGATATCAGTAATTGAACGCCGATTGCGCACACTAGTAGTTCTTGGTAGGCAGACCGAAGAGATCCGGACACAAAAGTTTTAACATTCTTTTCTGAGTAAAGGGCTCATTTAATGGAGTTGACAAATACCAGTCGTCTGTATACTGCATTACATTTGAATCCAAGTTCAGAACAGAGTTTATGTTTGTCATTATTATGATCACTGGGCTCGAACTCGGTTATTTAAGTACACAATTATCTGAAAATCATGCGATAATCTCTCCACATCGGTTTAGATGTCTGGAGGCGACTGGAAAGTAGCCATGGATCTGATTCTCGCGACACTCGTTGACACTCGTCAGCAATGTGTGCCCACAAGCTGGAAGGAACTGATGCACGCCCCCAGATACGAACCTGCGTCTATCAACGCAGTGGCCAGACACTTAAATCACGGACAATAAGTAATTGTGTATGGCTGTATCTTAAGAACATGCTTCTAAACGTGTTTGCTATAAAATGTTTGAAGACAACGGATACGCTGTCTTCATTTATTTTATTTTTGATTATAGTTTGATTACATACCGTATTTTCCATAGAAGTATGAAATTGTCAGCATGTGATATCAGTAGCGAAAATTTTCCTGGCCGACCATAGATATCAGGTGTCCGTTGGCTGGGGATCAAACCCCGGATTATGTCCACGGTCGGCGAGAGTCCCAACCGATGAATGGAGTTCGGTCTTTGATGCATTTGAATTATCTGTGCAAATTTAAATGCACAATTTTACCTAAGTCAAGAAAGACAGTCAGATGTTTCACAATTCACAAGAATTGCTATTTCGAAAGATATGAGTGCTTCATGCCGATTAGCATCTAAAAAGCATCTACTTCCAATCACACGACACTGGAGTCACTTTTAACTCTGCCTATCAGTCACTATTCTCTCGAATCTGAACACCTAAAATATTTGTAGCTTCAACTGGTTTTCTTTCCACTGACTGTGTCATTGCTCAAGCCTTAACAGTGAAGAGATATTTTGTTGAATTCAGGGAATTCAACTTTATAACGTCACCGAAGAGACGTCCTGCAACAGACAGAATGACGTCAAAAGTTTACCTTCAACCTAATTTCATTTAGGATTACTATTGTCTTCCACTGATGGTTGTGAACACGTTCTAGCAGTCAGAAGGTTATAACTTGACTTGACTATTTTACTTTTGTGTTCTTCAAACTTGGTGGGTCCTCTGAGACTATTGTTATACTCACTTACTCACTTACTTACTTACCTACATTCTTACTTGCTCACTTACTGTTTTATGGCTTGAAAATGTCTGTTTCGAAGAATCGGATTTATAGGTGATCATAGTAAGAATATAATTTTGATTTTGCCTGTTTTCGTGTAGAGTACTGTATAGGGATTTTTTCGGTGGTGTTGTGGCATTTACACGTGAACAGTTTCTGGAAATAAATGGATTTTCAAACCTATATGAAGGATGGGGTGGTGAGGATGATGATTTATTGACTCGAGTTAGTCAATCCAAATATGGGGTATTTCGAATCAGTACAGATATTGGTCGTTACTATACACTGAGTCATGCCACTGATAAGTTGAATGAAGTCAATCCAGACCGGTAAGCTGCTTTGTGATAATATCTCAGTGTTATTTCTAAACTCTGTCTGACAATCCGAGAATGTCTCCTTAGAACTGGTATTTATTAGTTTTTATGATTTTATTGATATTATAAAGAAAGCAAAGTGTTTGCTGACACTTTTGAATTGACGATGCACTTTTGAATTTTAAGATTGATTCACTGATAGCTTACACAAGTGCTTTCTTGTGCAGTGCATCATGAAATGCACATCATTGGTTTAGAAGGTTAAAATGTTTGTCGAATATTATGCACTTTACAAGATAGTCTTCAACTGAAATGTGACCAATAACTTCAATAAAACGAGGCCATTTTTGTGCCAGTACCACAATCCGTACAACCATTATAAACGTTGGCTTCAAAATGGATACAATTTCGCCAATTAGTCCTTGGCTGTTAGCATAGCAGTTCATCACATGTAAAGTACGTTGTTCATAACAACTGTGATTCTCTCCTTGAAGTCATGTATCATGTCGATCAGAATGAATTCCCTAATAATGTAAGTTGAAATGTAATTGCATACACAAAACGCCATTTTTCTACCTTAAATTTTACCTCTCATACGTTTACTTTTAGCTACGCATTGTTAAAAAACGCATCAGCACGTATTAAAATTGATGGACTGAATACATTGGACTACAGTGTTATCTCTTCACAAACCATGTACAACGGTTTACTTCATTGGATTTCCTTGGATATACCATCAGTGAGGAAGAGTCATTTATAGTGAAAGTGAGTTATTAAGTAAGATAAGTGTGTGCTGCGTGATTCTCTCGTGCTTGAGTAGTAATGAAATTGGTTCATTTGGTGTGAATTTGGTCAAAATATGAAATGACTTTCCTAGTCATATGGTGAGAACCTGATGAATAAGTACTAGGTTAATGTTACTGATGTCACTAATTCGTATGGAGGCTGAAAGCAGTGCTTTCTGATTTCAGTTAAATCATAACTGGAACATCAGTTGTCTCTGACAACTTAGTTGGAATATAGTCTATGTAGTTATTAGGAAGGCATCAATTGGAGTTCCGCGTTTCTCTTTTCTGTCATCGTTACCCAATATATCAAATCAAACCAACATTTGAAGGCCGTTCCAACTTCACTAATTGTGAAGTTAATGTAGTTAAACTCAGTAACAAACTAACTTCACTTCATCGCTTCGTCATCGATAAATTAAATAACATTATCAGTGAAGTAGTTTGTACGTGAACTCATATTACTTGATTTACTGCGAACAATAAGTCCAGCTACCTACTCCAATAAAGGAGTACTATCCAATGTCTCAGCGAAACACTGATTTGTCAGAAGGATTTCAAATCAACCATTCTGAGTGTCAACCAACTAAATTACCGTTCACCAATTCTAAGGTATATTAAGATGTATTAAGAGTCTTGAGAAATCACTTAGACAGATTATTCTGATTTCTGATTTGTTTGTTTTTAAATAAATAAATAAATTTATTCATGAGTAATTTTTTTATTCTGTTTTAATTAATTAATGTGTGAAACAGTATTATTTACTGGATAACAATTTATTCTTCATAATCATATCACTTAATTTCAATATGAACAATGAATTGTGTTCGAAACGTCATCGGGTAAATGATACTGTTTCACTGTGTGATATATCTAATAAACAAATTGATATGGAATTACATACACCAACCACAGTGCCCAAGCGTCGTTACACGTGTATCAATGTTCATTCTGATTTTGTTTTCTCGTCTGAAATTAGGATGACCAGTTCGCTTTGTTTTCTTTTTGTAGATGGATGTACACTGATACAAGGTGAATTTGTCTGCTTAATATCATGAAAGACAGAAGCCAATTCATTCTGGTAATACACTTTGTTGATACAAGTGAATACACAGTCGATCTACACACATTTTACTTTTGGTTTTGTATAATAAAACTCGTCCTTGTATTCCTTGTATTCACCAAGTTCACAGCTTATATTCATATATAAATATAAATAATGATGTGTACAGGTATACAATAAATGTATTATCTTAGTCTTTTCTTCTTAAATCTTTCTGCCTAACATGCGAACGAGTTTGCAAGATTTTCAACACACAATTCACGTTCACTTAATTCTTTTGATTGTATTTACATGAATGGGTAAACGTATTATGGCAATACATATGTATTTGAAAGTCTTGTAAGTTGCTGCAAATTGAAATATTTTAGGATTTCCACCGTAGACACTAATCATGCTGGTGTGTAAATTTCCTTTAAAGATTTCTGACTAGAGCAATTATGTGTATTCTGATTATTTACGTAACTTTTATCATGGGATTTGGCATTAAAATTTAGCACTAGGAGTGACGGGAAACATGAATTCAATAACTTTGATCAGCATACATAACGTTTGTACGGATCTAAATCCCCTTCTCAAGTAGTTTTAAATTAAGTCTAATCTTTTTCTTAGAAACTGGGGTAAGTGGGCATCAGATTTGGTCTTATTTACCTTCGGGACATACAATCTGTGCTTTGCTTATGTTCATGCTGCATAAATTCAATTCACCACGCACCATTTCAGAAGCCAAAATCTGGTTCATTGACCAGACTTATTGTCAATTTCGCAACGTATTTTAGATTTTATTTTCTGCTTGAATTCAGAAATTATCAGTCACTAGGCTACGGTTGAATTCGTCCAATAAGTCGTAGACAATAATGCGTTCCCTGTGTCCTAATGGTGTATTGCAACCAACACCACGGACGAAGTGGAGGTAACATATAGACACTCGTCCGATGAGCACATATAGAAAGACATAATCATGAACTCCTCATAATAGAATGAGTGAGAACTGTCAGAAGTTTCAACTATTCATGTTTACCTAAATATTGTCGTGGTATAAACATGGATAAAGGTGACTCCATAATAAGGAAACTTAGGAAGATTGCACTTAGCGCTACTGACGTTTACGATATTATGATACAGCGCAATCAACACTGGACATGTGCAAATATTTTCAAATTACATGTAATTAACCGCACCAGTAATTCCATCAATCGTGCACAAATCGGCGAAATGAATATCCAGTTATTTCCGGTTCATTATGGATTTATTCCTTGTTTTCATTTATTAATTCGGTGCATAGGCGTAAACTGATGCTCATAAAATTGTTAGTGTAAACTCTTCTTGCTTTGATTATGTATATGTAATACTAACAGGATAAAACATATAATCCATTCAATTGTAGCTTTTGATATCACAGGCAACCAAATTTAGCATTTTTCGAGAATTTTGTATAATTTCAGTGAGAATTCCCACAAGAATTTACATCAATTAGAGAATCGTTAGGAGTCAGGAATAACTAACCATCTGTTGTGTCCAACTCTGCGACTTTGTGAGTTATCCTGGTGTCCAGATTCGATCAGGTATTCCAAGGTATAGCTGCAAGGGGATCAGTTTCTCCCTTATAAAACCCTAAGGAAAGTGCTCAACGATGCGTTGAGTTCGCGAACTCTGATTATGGATGACATGCGTGAACATTGATGAGCCAAGCTGTGGTAGCTTATCCTGCACGTTCAAATTCAAGCTAATCATTCGTTTCGTAGAGAAAGTTAGTCTCAGTTCAGATGTAAACAATATTTTCTTCAGGTTTTATTCGCGCTAACTCAGCGCCATTGAGGCTACAATAGACCTAAACACCATATATTCAATTTTTCTTTTTATGTTCCTACCAACGTTAGTTGAATTTCTACCCCTCATAAGCACTGCTGTTAGCTTGACTATCGCTCAAATGTTAGCTGAAATCTCTCCAACCCCATCAATTTATTGCGATACTCAAATAAACGTTTTGATTGTATTTTAGTTTCGCCCCAACCAACGCTTTCTCTGCTACACAAATTTTTTGTCTAAAACTTACAATGCTAATGACACATCTTTGGAAATATTTATTTGGTCGATAAGGGAATTCCCATTAAATATATATATATATATATATATATATATATATATAAGATTGTACAGCTTGAGAATGACACCGTCGAAAAGAGTAACTCTTCACTGAACGCCTTTTCTTTTAATAATATGTGCAAAGACTTATCCAAATGAACAACCTACTATCCTGTAATTCATCCAAAGCTTGTTATTTTTGTGTGTAGACGGAAACGCATGTCAAATAGTAATGGGATTTCCAAGATATCGGTTCCTTGAAGTGATGACGAAATGTTTTGCTGCTTTAGGCAATGTATATCATAACGATGAAATTTCAACCATTTTAAAATATTCCAAATTCAAACAATTAGTCTCTGTGATAAATTTGAATAAGACATTTAGAAAAGACGTCTCGCGAGATGATATCATTAGTTTCTTAGTTTTTTTACAACCCCTTTACAAGTAACATGGTTCACAATAATAAAATGGAATGCATGACAATTACTCAGTCATATAAAACAAAAGTACATACTAATGACTGGTCTATATTTATACAGTCAAGTAGTCCATGGTAGGTGAAGGTTGAAGTCTATTGTTTTTTGTACACATAGTTTAGGATGTATGTGATTAATTCAAAGTGCTTCCATCACCTCCAATAACCTTGAATTAGAGTTATGTGAAGTAATCATGAATCAGTCATTAATATTGATTTTGTGACCTGACATTGATAAGCGGTTTTCAATGAGTGATGATGGATTTCTATTCAGATTAATTACATTGGGATTTACTATATGTTTTCATAGTCATTATGGGACATGTTCTTTTCGACGACATTGGAACATTCTATTGGTTCTACCTACATAGATGTCAACACAACTGCAGATGAACTTGTAGATACAGTTTGAAGTAGAGTCCAGTGAATTTCGTCCTTTAATCGTAGGTACAGGGATCGAAAATGTTGTAGATGCAGAGGGGGAAGAGATGCAACGTAGAGTGCGTGCTTGATGGCTGACCGAAGTCTCTGAGCCGTCAACCGCAAAATGTGATCAGCCTTGAATGGTAGGTTAACAAAGATGGCTTTCCTTGGAGCAGAAGCTGTCTTTTCAGGATGTGGTCTATCCTCACTGTGACAATTGATAAAGCTTTCTGGATAACCACTAGCTAATAAAACTGAATGTACGTGTCGAAGCTCACCCATCAATGTGTCGCTCGTACATACTTTGTGGGCCCTTGAAAACAAGCATTTCATGAGGGAACGTTTATACTGGATAGGAACGAAACCGGTGAAATGAAGATATTATCCACTCCATGTCTGTCTACTAAGTATGGATCGCTTAATCGTTACATCGGCTCTCCTGGTCATTGAAATATCCACGAAACCGAGTTTGTCATTCAGATCGAGCTCGGAAGTCACTCGGATGTTTGGATGAATATGATTATATAGAGTAATACAGTTTTCGATAGACTCACTTTTATTACCGATAATTTCAGACATCGTGGTAGACTGTAATTAATTCCACATTAGATAGATTTATTTTTGAACATCACACAGAGATGCAGTATTGACAACTGGATGACGCTTCGAGCCCAATTTATTGTTAATATCGCATCACTGTGTGGTACTTGAAGATATTTTCACTTTTCCTTAAACGCGCTGGGAATATTTTAAAATATTTATAATGATTCAGTCTGACTCGGAGCTCAAAAGATTCCAGGATATTCAGATGGCTAAGAGAAACACATAAGGGCAACTCAGGGGTCAGTGAGTAGTGAAAAGTCGAAACGAAATTCCTCGTGAATATTAGAGAATTACACTCGGTCAGATTCAGTTATGGAATACACCTAAAAAATTGGTACATACCTACACCTAGCTTATCCGCATTATGTAGAATAATAAACCACACGTCTTCCGTATGCGATTGAACGTATTTACGTATAATTCATTTGCAGTTGTGACCCGCTTAAGTCAACAGGCTACTAGATTTTCCACCCACTGAGGTGCATTTCATCTATTCTATTTGACGTTGTTGTTGTGCACTTGAATCCCACTCTGTACTCACACAGAGTTCCTAATAGTTCTTGAATTACTCATACGGAGTTTAAGAAAAAAAACAAAATAGGAGAAAACCAAGTCAGATTATCAGAGCGTTCTTTGGAAAGAATAATGATACTTCCAATGATGTACTAAAGACTATTAATTTACCGGGAGATTCTACATAAGGAGTATATAAACTCTGCAATAACACAGCAGTCTGACAATTCGGCACAATAACGAAAACACGTTTCAGAGCAAGACTGTTGTTCTTAATGTTACAGCGAATTTTTCGTTTTATCAATTTAGAAATATTCAAATTCTATCAAATAAAGTCAAATTGTTATTTAGGGCGTACATCTGAATGACCGAAATATGTTTACTGAAGAGTAGTTATGTGGAGCATCAGTTTCATTTGTCGATTGATACAATGAGGATTCTACTAAATTTATACTATTCTAGAACCGATGCACTTGCATGTCAACCATGTCAGTCTTCATGACGTCAGGCATTAACGCCGTTTATTTTACATGGAGAAATAAACATTCAGTGTCTGTTAGTCAGTCGACTGCACTTCTGACTTCTCTGTTTCATTACTTCCGTCCATGGTTTCATAAATGTCGTCCCATTTAGAAGGGCAGATGAGGTTGTGTAAGGCTTTATCAATACAAACTTACAATTTTAACCTGCCCCTACTGCTCTGTTTGTAGCATTTCTTTGATAAGAACAGACCTGCTGAGTGTTAATGAACTTGTTTTGGTTATCGAACACTTGATCTTCAATATTCCAGTAGAACCGCATTTGTGGATATTACACGACAAACTTGATGTATAAAGATCCAAATCTGAGCTCAGTGTCTGGGCTATCGATGTATAAGTGGTGAACTGAATCCTTAGGAAATCTGTTTTTCTGACAAGCTTTTATCATGACCTGATTAAGTTTGGTTCATCAAATAACCTTCGGTTTTCAGGATATCTGGCGCGAAATTAATACCGCCTTCACTTTCTGTATCTTAGCGGAGAATTATTTCTCCTCAGATATTCGAAAGTAGGTTGTCCAAGCGCTCAATTGTAAAAATCTGAAGTGAGCCTCCAGAAAGCTGTGCAACCGTTATGCGTATTTGTTGGGCAAACATATTCATCTCTGTTCGATGAAGGACTCTTTCTGACGTTTTATAGCGGACATAAAGTATAAATTTACTATTAATTTATATGCCAGAGCTGATATCTTAGGCTATGAAATGCAAATAGCGTCCAATCGAAATTCGTGGAAACCCATTAGAGATGTTTATGCTGTATTTTGCCTCCCTCTAGCCACTGCGGTGTGCGAGCCACATAATCAAGTAAACTTATGTTCGCTTTGTGAGTAGAATTCGGGTACTGTGGTTGAGTGTAATTTTATAATAGATCAATTGTTTTGATGTATTAGATGACTGTACACTATTGTTTATTGATGACATTTCGTAACAAAACTTACTGCTCATAATCATATCAAGGTGCTCATATGAGATTCAGATTTCGTCTAATTATCCTTATTATTTATGTATGTTATTAGAACTGTGTGGAATTTCGACTTGTGCTGGGAATATTTAAGAAAGATTTTTTGTGCTAACAACTGTTCATTTTAATTAATGTGCTGAACACAGGACGTCGCGTATTGTAAAAGGAAGATAAAAGAATATCATCTTGGAAAGCAGTCATTTCACACGCCTAAATGTACTCATTATTAGGCGTCCCAGCTATTGCAATTTCATGCATGTGAATGAGAAGTAATTAGAACAAAAAATACGACGCGACCTAGAGCGATCTTGTTACTCCTTATAAAATGGATAACGCGACAACACAGTGGCAGTAGATATCTGCAGTGTCGAAGACAAACACCTCAGATAACTGATAATTGGATTAACAAGTGAAACGAATTTCAAGCTGTCTAGAACGTTGACATAAGCAAGGATCTAAGGTAAATACAGCTATCAAGTTCCCAATATATGATATATTTATGGACAGTTAGAAATTCGAACTAGTAGATGCTTCACGCTGGCCCAAATGGGTTATCCTAGTAGATTTGTAAGGAGACATATGAACATCAGGTAAAATAACGAGAAACTGACAGCAGTGAAAAAGAAACAACTGTTCATGAAATTGCAATTTAATGGGGACGTGGTCAGTGAAGTCTTATATCTGAGATTATCGAAAGCAATAAAAAGGACTTATCCTATCACCACCCTTTGTCTGTCATTTTCCAGTCGACCAATTATGATTTCTCAAGCGAAAAGACAAGCTACCTAGCTGTGTCACTTCTATTTGTATCTACAAATTTAGTTTCTCCTGTGGAGAGAGCTATATAAGGTGAACAACTAGACAGCTTAACGAACGCATTATTGAGCATTTTCCTTCATGGTTAGGCAAAGGCGAAATAAAATCTATAAGAAGTTCTATTTTAGTTCATTTGATTGATAGCGTTCACCAAGTGGACAGAAATAATGCCTTCAAAGTTATCTATCGCATTACATCGAGCCTCTCGAGCGGAATTCGAACCCGCCTTTACACAGAGCCGGAGCAATGGGAATTCGAGAGAACAATCCTAGTCTTTGCAGACAAAAGAGATCTGTTCTACCTTTGTCTACCCCTAGTTCTAGGTGAATTCTAATCCCACCCTTTCTTATTTTCCATTTCCTTCGTACTTTTATGATATTTGTTTAAACTCTGGTTATTTGTCCACTTTACCTTTAGTAATACATAACTTTTAGGATTTGACCTAATTTGTTTATTGAATTGTCTACATATACACATATTACCACCTTGGTTATTCTTATCGCCACCTGCATAAACCATATTAACATTATTTTGTTATCATTATAATCATTGTTATTAATGACGTTCAATACATTTACCACATTATTATTATTTGACCCACAAAATCACCATCATTGGTTGAAATTGTTATATATAAAACTATGTAAATTGGGGTAAAGCCTGAAGAAGACCTAATTGAAAACAATATTCTTCGCTTATATGGCTTGTCCTAATTCCTTATCAAGCCAATTACAAACTCCGAATGCCGTTTCATAGTTAAATTCCTACTTTACTTCAACATAAAGACTGTCGAAGACATGAGCAAGTTTTGGATGTTGCGCAGTCACCTTGACCAGGAAAGTAATCTAGTAAGTACTCCTGCATCTTTACGCATACCCAGTCATCGGTTTTATCACCGAACAATGTCAGCTGACGTCAGACTGGATCAGAGGGAGGTTAGGAGTGGTCAGACCAAAACACACTACCAATCCATGAAGTCTTTCGCAACTTGTTGGTGTCAAGTATGGAGAAGCATACTACATGGCTAGGGTTCTTGAGACGCTAAGATCTAATATCTAGAGACTGTCGGAGATACGGTTCAAAATCATTTCCACTAGCGCAGATGCATTCACACAGTGTATTGTAAAGGTTCACTCAGTCCCCATCACTCTTCATTGTTCTCCCTCCCCTCACATTACTAACTATTATAGTTTCTTTACATCTCCTTTTTTATTTCCCTAATCTTGTGTGTGCTTTTATGAAAAACAGAAACTGGAGATACTCAAATATTGTGCAGAGTTCTACGTCAAACATTCATCCAGCACTGCTGTGTCATTTTGTGCTTGTATCATACATTATACACAAATTGAAATGCACAGAAGCCTTAATACTGTGTTCAGTTTTGACAAATATATCTTGAAGCTGTTGTCACAATCCCCAACATCTCAAGCGTCTATTGGTGGCTGGCAGAAATTAACTCGAAGACTTTTCTATATGTGTAAAACTTGGGCATTTTGGTAGTAAGTAATTCCATATTAGTTTGTTTGTTAGATATATCACACAGTGAAACAGGATTGTTCACTGGATCACGTTTCGAACAAAATTTATTGCTCATAGTCATATCAATTGTAATTACACGACTTTGGAACTTGAGTTTTATAGTTTTCTTTGTTTTCTCTTATTTGTCATAGGAGTGAAGAAGTTTCCACATATCAGGGACAGGTGATGAATCATTCCTACACAGAAGTTGCATAGACTGTGTGACCAGCGAAAATGTAGAGCATTGGCTAAAGGCAGTAGGAGTTTTTCATTTCTGGTTTATACTACTTAAAGTAGTCAATCGTTTTTATTTGAAAGACATTGACTGAAGTTTCATCGGTTGGACATAAACTCTCCTAACTTGTATAAAAAGCACATTCGACCTAACAAAACCGCTTTCAGAGCAAGCAGACAAAGAACAGGAGTTACGCAAATATTGTTACAGCTATCTACCCACCAAAGAGAGTCATGTCTCACTCATACCAAATTAGAAAATATTGAGTGATTGAACCAAGTGTTTGACTCGATGCCTAACGGTTACTTACTTCAACCTCGACAAGTGATTGAATGAATTACTCACGCTCTATACGACCATCGTTTTATTGATCGAACAGATCTGTAGAGGTGAATTCTCGATGCATTATTCATTGATTACAGTGGCTAATTCTGGTTTGCAATAATTACCTATGCCCTCTAATTCTCACTATTCATTTCTTCCATGTTCCCTCACTCTGATGTTCGTTTGATCGACTACAATATGCATTCACCTGAAATTTTCTTGTTTGACATTTGTGTAAACGCTCATATTTTGTCGTTTGTTTCAATCTGTGCGTCGGTGGCACAGCGGTTAGGACGCTCGCCGACCATGCAGATTGTGCGGAGTTCGATCTCCGGCTGACGCACACCGAATATCAGTTGTCAACCAACTAACTACCTACCTACCGCTATGCCACCGATACTGAAAGCTCCATAGTTGTACCAAAATGCAGTGTGAAATCGAGCTATAATAAAAACAAATATCTATTACTGACACTTTCATTCACCATCGAGAATACTAAGTTGGTGCTTTGAATAATAGCACCCAGTATTTCGCATAAACATGGAATTGCTGAAAATGTTGACTTCTAAATGACATGCTGTGAAAATGAGTACATTTAGGCGTGTGAAATGACTGCTTTCCAAGATGATATTCTTTTATCTTCCTTTTACAATACGCGACGTCCTGTGTTCAGCACATTAATTAAAATGAACAGTTGTTAGCACAAAAAATCTTTCTTAAATATTCCCAGCACAAGTCGAAATTCCACACAGTTCTAATAACATACATAAATAATAAGGATAATTAGACGAAATCTGAATCTCATATGAGCACCTTGATATGATTATGAGCAGTAAGTTTTGTTACGAAATGTCATCAATAAACAATAGTGTACAGTCATCTAATACATCAAAACAATTGATCTATTATAAAATTACACTCAACCACAGTACCCGAATTCTACTCACAAAGCGAACATAAGTTTACTTGATTATGTGGCTCGCACACCGCAGTGGCTAGAGGGAGGCAAAAAACAGCATAAACATCTCTAATGGGTTTCCACGAATTTCGATTGGACGCTATTTGCATTTCATAGCCTAAGATATCAGCTCTGGCACATAAATTAATAGTAAATTTATACTTTATGTCCGCTGTAAAACGTCAAATGAATGCACAGAATTAGAAATATAGAGTCCTTCATCGAACAGAGATGAATATGTTTGCCCAACAAATACGCATAACGGTTGCACAGCTTTCTGGAGGCTCACTTCAGATTTTTACAATTGAGCGCTTGGACAACCTACTTTCGAATATCTGAGGAGAAATAATTCTCCGCTAAGATACAGAAAGTGAAGGCGGTATTAATTTCGCGCCAGATATCCTGAAAACCGAAGGTTATTTGATGAACCAAACTTAATCAGGTCATGATAAAAGCTTGTCAGAAAAACAGATTTCCTAAGGATTCAGTTCACCACTTATACATCGATAGCCCAGACACTGAGCTCAGATTTGGATCTTTATACATCAAGTTTGTCGTGTAGTATCCACAAATGCGGTTCTACTGGAATATTGAAGATCAAGTGTTCGATAACCAAAACAAGTTCATTAACACTCAGCAGGTCTGTTCTTATCAAAGAAATGCTACAAACAGAGCAGTAGGGGCAGGTTAAAATTGTAAGTTTGTATTGATAAAGCCTTACACAACCTCATCTGCCCTTCTAAATGGGACGACATTTATGAAACCATGGACGGAAGTAATGAAACAGAGAAGTCAGAAGTGCAGTCGACTGACTAACAGACACTGAATGTTTATTTCTCCATGTAAAATAAACGGCGTTAATGCCTGACGTCATGAAGACTGACATGGTTGACATGCAAGTGCATCGGTTCTAGAATAGTATAAATTTAGTAGAATCCTCATTGTATCAATCGACAAATGAAACTGATGCTCCACATAACTACTCTTCAGTAAACATATTTCGGTCATTCAGATGTACGCCCTAAATAGCAATTTGACTTTATTTGATAGAATTTGAATATTTCTAAATTGATAAAACGAAAAATTCGCTGTAACATTAAGAACAACAGTCTTGCTCTGAAACGTGTTTTCGTTATTGTGCCGAATTGTCAGACTGCTGTGTTATTGCAGAGTTTATATACTCCTTATGTAGAATCTCCCGGTAAATTAATAGTCTTTAGTACATCATTGGAAGTATCATTATTCTTTCCAAAGAACGCTCTGATAATCTGACTTGGTTTTCTCCTATTTTGTTTTTTTTCTTAAACTCCGTATGAGTAATTCAAGAACTATTAGGAACTCTGTGTGAGTACAGAGTGGGATTCAAGTGCACAACAACAACGTCAAATAGAATAGATGAAATGCACCTCAGTGGGTGGAAAATCTAGTAGCCTGTTGACTTAAGCGGGTCACAACTGCAAATGAATTATACGTAAATAGGTTCAATCGCATACGGAAGACGTGTGGTTTATTATTCTACATAATGCGGATAAGCTAGGTGTAGGTATGTACCAATTTTTTAGGTGTATTCCATAACTGAATCTGACCGAGTGTAATTCTCTAATATTCACGAGGAATTTCGTTTCGACTTTTCACTACTCACTGACCCCTGAGTTGCCCTTATGTGTTTCTCTTAGCCATCTGAATATCCTGGAATCTTTTGAGCTCCGAGTCAGACTGAATCATTATAAATATTTTAAAATATTCCCAGCGCGTTTAAGGAAAAGTGAAAATATCTTCAAGTACCACACAGTGATGCGATATTAACAATAAATTGGGCTCGAAGCGTCATCCAGTTGTCAATACTGCATCTCTGTGTGATGTTCAAAAATAAATCTATCTAATGTGGAATTAATTACAGTCTACCACGATGTCTGAAATTATCGGTAATAAAAGTGAGTCTATCGAAAACTGTATTACTCTATATAATCATATTCATCCAAACATCCGAGTGACTTCCGAGCTCGATCTGAATGACAAACTCGGTTTCGTGGATATTTCAATGACCAGGAGAGCCGATGTAACGATTAAGCGATCCATACTTAGTAGACAGACATGGAGTGGATAATATCTTCATTTCACCGGTTTCGTTCCTATCCAGTATAAACGTTCCCTCATGAAATGCTTGTTTTCAAGGGCCCACAAAGTATGTACGAGCGACACATTGATGGGTGAGCTTCGACACGTACATTCAGTTTTATTAGCTAGTGGTTATCCAGAAAGCTTTATCAATTGTCACAGTGAGGATAGACCACATCCTGAAAAGACAGCTTCTGCTCCAAGGAAAGCCATCTTTGTTAACCTACCATTCAAGGCTGATCACATTTTGCGGTTGACGGCTCAGAGACTTCGGTCAGCCATCAAGCACGCACTCTACGTTGCATCTCTTCCCCCTCTGCATCTACAACATTTTCGATCCCTGTACCTACGATTAAAGGACGAAATTCACTGGACTCTACTTCAAACTGTATCTACAAGTTCATCTGCAGTTGTGTTGACATCTATGTAGGTAGAACCAATAGAATGTTCCAATGTCGTCGAAAAGAACATGTCCCATAATGACTATGAAAACATATAGTAAATCCCAATGTAATTAATCTGAATAGAAATCCATCATCACTCATTGAAAACCGCTTATCAATGTCAGGTCACAAAATCAATATTAATGACTGATTCATGATTACTTCACATAACTCTAATTCAAGGTTATTGGAGGTGATGGAAGCACTTTGAATTAATCACATACATCCTAAACTATGTGTACAAAAAACAATAGACTTCAACCTTCACCTACCATGGACTACTTGACTGTATAAATATAGACCAGTCATTAGTATGTACTTTTGTTTTATATGACTGAGTAATTGTCATGCATTCCATTTTATTATTGTGAACCATGTTACTTGTAAAGGGGTTGTGAAAAAACTAAGAAACTAATGATATCATCTCGCGAGACGTCTTTTCTAAATGTCTTATTCAAATTTATCACAGAGACTAATTGTTTGAATTTGGAATATTTATAATGGTTGAAATTTCATCCTTATGATATACAATGCCTAAAGCAACAAAACATTTCGTCATCACTTCAAGGAACCGATATCTTGGAAATCCCATTACTATTTGACATGCGTTTCCGTCTACACACAAAAATAACAAGCTTTGGATGAATTACAGGATAGTAGGTTGTTCATTTGGATAAGTCTTTGCACATATTATTAAAAGAAAAGGCGTTCAGTGAAGAGTTACTCTTTTCGACGGTGTCATTCTCAAGCTGTACAATCTTATATATATATATATATATATATATATATATATATATATATATATATATATATATATTTAATGGGAATTCCCTTATCGACCAAATAAATATTTCCAAAGATGTGTCATTAGCATTGTAAGTTTTAGACAAAAAATTTGTGTAGCAGAGAAAGCGTTGGTTGGGGCGAAACTAAAATACAATCAAAACGTTTATTTGAGTATCGCAATAAATTGATGGGGTTGGAGAGATTTCAGCTAACATTTGAGCGATAGTCAAGCTAACAGCAGTGCTTATGAGGGGTAGAAATTCAACTAACGTTGGTAGGAACATAAAAAGAAAAATTGAATATATGGTGTTTAGGTCTATTGTAGCCTCAATGGCGCTGAGTTAGCGCGAATAAAACCTGAAGAAAATATTGTTTACATCTGAACTGAGACTAACTTTCTCTACGAAACGAATGATTAGCTTGAATTTGAACGTGCAGGATAAGCTACCACAGCTTGGCTCATCAATGTTCACGCATGTCATCCATAATCAGAGTTCGCGAACTCAACGCATCGTTGAGCACTTTCCTTAGGGTTTTATAAGGGAGAAACTGATCCCCTTGCAGCTATACCTTGGAATACCTGATCGAATCTGGACACCAGGATAACTCACAAAGTCGCAGAGTTGGACACAACAGATGGTTAGTTATTCCTGACTCCTAACGATTCTCTAATTGATGTAAATTCTTGTGGGAATTCTCACTGAAATTATACAAAATTCTCGAAAAATGCTAAATTTGGTTGCCTGTGATATCAAAAGCTACAATTGAATGGATTATATGTTTTATCCTGTTAGTATTACATATACATAATCAAAGCAAGAAGAGTTTACACTAACAATTTTATGAGCATCAGTTTACGCCTATGCACCGAATTAATAAATGAAAACAAGGAATAAATCCATAATGAACCGGAAATAACTGGATATTCATTTCGCCGATTTGTGCACGATTGATGGAATTACTGGTGCGGTTAATTACATGTAATTTGAAAATATTTGCACATGTCCAGTGTTGATTGCGCTGTATCATAATATCGTAAACGTCAGTAGCGCTAAGTGCAATCTTCCTAAGTTTCCTTATTATGGAGTCACCTTTATCCATGTTTATACCACGACAATATTTAGGTAAACATGAATAGTTGAAACTTCTGACAGTTCTCACTCATTCTATTATGAGGAGTTCATGATTATGTCTTTCTATATGTGCTCATCGGACGAGTGTCTATATGTTACCTCCACTTCGTCCGTGGTGTTGGTTGCAATACACCATTAGGACACAGGGAACGCATTATTGTCTACGACTTATTGGACGAATTCAACCGTAGCCTAGTGACTGATAATTTCTGAATTCAAGCAGAAAATAAAATCTAAAATACGTTGCGAAATTGACAATAAGTCTGGTCAATGAACCAGATTTTGGCTTCTGAAATGGTGCGTGGTGAATTGAATTTATGCAGCATGAACATAAGCAAAGCACAGATTGTATGTCCCGAAGGTAAATAAGACCAAATCTGATGCCCACTTACCCCAGTTTCTAAGAAAAAGATTAGACTTAATTTAAAACTACTTGAGAAGGGGATTTAGATCCGTACAAACGTTATGTATGCTGATCAAAGTTATTGAATTCATGTTTCCCGTCACTCCTAGTGCTAAATTTTAATGCCAAATCCCATGATAAAAGTTACGTAAATAATCAGAATACACATAATTGCTCTAGTCAGAAATCTTTAAAGGAAATTTACACACCAGCATGATTAGTGTCTACGGTGGAAATCCTAAAATA
Organism: Trichobilharzia regenti; assembly: GCA_944472135.2. Taxonomy (NCBI): domain Eukaryota; kingdom Metazoa; phylum Platyhelminthes; class Trematoda; order Strigeidida; family Schistosomatidae; genus Trichobilharzia; species Trichobilharzia regenti. The sequence goes on along the minus strand of OX235270.1, from coordinate 85,019,466 downwards.
TTTCAATTTGCAGCAACTTACAAGACTTTCAAATACATATGTATTGCCATAATACGTTTACCCATTCATGTAAATACAATCAAAAGAATTAAGTGAACGTGAATTGTGTGTTGAAAATCTTGCAAACTCGTTCGCATGTTAGGCAGAAAGATTTAAGAAGAAAAGACTAAGATAATACATTTATTGTATACCTGTACACATCATTATTTATATTTATATATGAATATAAGCTGTGAACTTGGTGAATACAAGGAATACAAGGACGAGTTTTATTATACAAAACCAAAAGTAAAATGTGTGTAGATCGACTGTGTATTCACTTGTATCAACAAAGTGTATTACCAGAATGAATTGGCTTCTGTCTTTCATGATATTAAGCAGACAAATTCACCTTGTATCAGTGTACATCCATCTACAAAAAGAAAACAAAGCGAACTGGTCATCCTAATTTCAGACGAGAAAACAAAATCAGAATGAACATTGATACACGTGTAACGACGCTTGGGCACTGTGGTTGGTGTATGTAATTCCATATCAATTTGTTTATTAGATATATCACACAGTGAAACAGTATCATTTACCCGATGACGTTTCGAACACAATTCATTGTTCATATTGAAATTAAGTGATATGATTATGAAGAATAAATTGTTATCCAGTAAATAATACTGTTTCACACATTAATTAATTAAAACAGAATAAAAAAATTACTCATGAATAAATTTATTTATTTATTTAAAAACAAACAAATCAGAAATCAGAATAATCTGTCTAAGTGATTTCTCAAGACTCTTAATACATCTTAATATACCTTAGAATTGGTGAACGGTAATTTAGTTGGTTGACACTCAGAATGGTTGATTTGAAATCCTTCTGACAAATCAGTGTTTCGCTGAGACATTGGATAGTACTCCTTTATTGGAGTAGGTAGCTGGACTTATTGTTCGCAGTAAATCAAGTAATATGAGTTCACGTACAAACTACTTCACTGATAATGTTATTTAATTTATCGATGACGAAGCGATGAAGTGAAGTTAGTTTGTTACTGAGTTTAACTACATTAACTTCACAATTAGTGAAGTTGGAACGGCCTTCAAATGTTGGTTTGATTTGATATATTGGGTAACGATGACAGAAAAGAGAAACGCGGAACTCCAATTGATGCCTTCCTAATAACTACATAGACTATATTCCAACTAAGTTGTCAGAGACAACTGATGTTCCAGTTATGATTTAACTGAAATCAGAAAGCACTGCTTTCAGCCTCCATACGAATTAGTGACATCAGTAACATTAACCTAGTACTTATTCATCAGGTTCTCACCATATGACTAGGAAAGTCATTTCATATTTTGACCAAATTCACACCAAATGAACCAATTTCATTACTACTCAAGCACGAGAGAATCACGCAGCACACACTTATCTTACTTAATAACTCACTTTCACTATAAATGACTCTTCCTCACTGATGGTATATCCAAGGAAATCCAATGAAGTAAACCGTTGTACATGGTTTGTGAAGAGATAACACTGTAGTCCAATGTATTCAGTCCATCAATTTTAATACGTGCTGATGCGTTTTTTAACAATGCGTAGCTAAAAGTAAACGTATGAGAGGTAAAATTTAAGGTAGAAAAATGGCGTTTTGTGTATGCAATTACATTTCAACTTACATTATTAGGGAATTCATTCTGATCGACATGATACATGACTTCAAGGAGAGAATCACAGTTGTTATGAACAACGTACTTTACATGTGATGAACTGCTATGCTAACAGCCAAGGACTAATTGGCGAAATTGTATCCATTTTGAAGCCAACGTTTATAATGGTTGTACGGATTGTGGTACTGGCACAAAAATGGCCTCGTTTTATTGAAGTTATTGGTCACATTTCAGTTGAAGACTATCTTGTAAAGTGCATAATATTCGACAAACATTTTAACCTTCTAAACCAATGATGTGCATTTCATGATGCACTGCACAAGAAAGCACTTGTGTAAGCTATCAGTGAATCAATCTTAAAATTCAAAAGTGCATCGTCAATTCAAAAGTGTCAGCAAACACTTTGCTTTCTTTATAATATCAATAAAATCATAAAAACTAATAAATACCAGTTCTAAGGAGACATTCTCGGATTGTCAGACAGAGTTTAGAAATAACACTGAGATATTATCACAAAGCAGCTTACCGGTCTGGATTGACTTCATTCAACTTATCAGTGGCATGACTCAGTGTATAGTAACGACCAATATCTGTACTGATTCGAAATACCCCATATTTGGATTGACTAACTCGAGTCAATAAATCATCATCCTCACCACCCCATCCTTCATATAGGTTTGAAAATCCATTTATTTCCAGAAACTGTTCACGTGTAAATGCCACAACACCACCGAAAAAATCCCTATACAGTACTCTACACGAAAACAGGCAAAATCAAAATTATATTCTTACTATGATCACCTATAAATCCGATTCTTCGAAACAGACATTTTCAAGCCATAAAACAGTAAGTGAGCAAGTAAGGAAGTAAGTAAGTAAGTGAGTAAGTGAGTATAACAATAGTCTCAGAGGACCCACCAAGTTTGAAGAACACAAAAGTAAAATAGTCAAGTCAAGTTATAACCTTCTGACTGCTAGAACGTGTTCACAACCATCAGTGGAAGACAATAGTAATCCTAAATGAAATTAGGTTGAAGGTAAACTTTTGACGTCATTCTGTCTGTTGCAGGACGTCTCTTCGGTGACGTTATAAAGTTGAATTCCCTGAATTCAACAAAATATCTCTTCACTGTTAAGGCTTGAGCAATGACACAGTCAGTGGAAAGAAAACCAGTTGAAGCTACAAATATTTTAGGTGTTCAGATTCGAGAGAATAGTGACTGATAGGCAGAGTTAAAAGTGACTCCAGTGTCGTGTGATTGGAAGTAGATGCTTTTTAGATGCTAATCGGCATGAAGCACTCATATCTTTCGAAATAGCAATTCTTGTGAATTGTGAAACATCTGACTGTCTTTCTTGACTTAGGTAAAATTGTGCATTTAAATTTGCACAGATAATTCAAATGCATCAAAGACCGAACTCCATTCATCGGTTGGGACTCTCGCCGACCGTGGACATAATCCGGGGTTTGATCCCCAGCCAACGGACACCTGATATCTATGGTCGGCCAGGAAAATTTTCGCTACTGATATCACATGCTGACAATTTCATACTTCTATGGAAAATACGGTATGTAATCAAACTATAATCAAAAGTAAAATAAATGAAGACAGCGTATCCGTTGTCTTCAAACATTTTATAGCAAACACGTTTAAAAGCATGTTCTTAAGATACAGCCATACACAATTACTTATTGTCCGTGATTTAAGTGTCTGGCCACTGCGTTGATAGACGCAGGTTCGAATCTCAGGGCGTGCATCAGTTACTTCCAGCTTGTGGGCACACCTTGCTGACGAGTGTCAACGAGTGTCGCGAGAATCAGATCCATGGCTACTTTCCAGTCGCCTCCAGACATCTAAACCGATGTGGAGAGATTATCGTATGATTTTCAGATAATTGTGTACTTAAATAACCGAGTTCGAGCCCAGTGATCATAATAATGACAAATATAAACTTTGTTCTGAACTTGGATTCAAATGTAATGCAGTATACAGACGACTGGTATTTGTCAACTCCATTAAATGAGCCCTTTACTCAGAAAAGAATGTTAAAACTTTTGTGTCTGGATCTCTTCGGTCTGCCTACCAAGAACTACTAGTGTGCGCAATCGGCGTTCAATTACTGATATCCATCAGTCAGTGTCACTTTGCATGATGCGGTTACATCTCTCGTCATAATTACTCAAAGGAATTATTGATTCCTGTCACTGACACATTAAAAGAGGAGATAAAGTGGCGATGAAGGAAAACAAGAATACTCTGAAGAAGCCGTCATGTCCTTAATTTCTCCTACTTATTGAATACTTTCATAACTCGCTAGTAACTGAGAACAATAGTCTTACTCAATAAAAGTAAAATAGCTTGAATTCACATTTCAAAATTGTAACAGCTCGACATATGCCTCGTTTCTTTCAGCACATTCCCATTCTGGAAATTAGTCGCCACTGTAAGATGTGGGAAAAATTTCAGGTGATAATAATTTTGAGGTTTATGAGAGTTAATGCAGAGGAATAATATTTTGTAAACAAATTTTGACTAGGATATAAAAGAGAGATAATCAACGTTTTTGGAGGGATTGGCCAACACATTTTACTGAGGATGTGACCGTGAATTCTATTTATTTGAATTGTGTGTTCAATGGAAATTCACCAGAAGAAGTAGAAATTAAATCGTATCATATTTTGGTACTTTATTCAATGAGATACAGTCCTCTTTCACCAAAGAAAAGAGGTACACTGATGACTATCATTAAACATGAAGAAGAATATCGTATACTAGAAACTCAGGATTTCCATTTACTTAAATTCTACTCTAGAATCCAATCAATTTTCTCTGATTGCCTTTTCACGTGTACAGAAAGCATCAGAAAAGCATGGAATGAATCGTCCAACTTCTGTGAGTTTAATGGTTACCTGGATACACAAGGCTCAGTCTAAATAATTCCACACAGAACGAATCGAATGGCTGATCTCGCCACAGATAAGCAGTGACATAAAACTTAGAAATACCCTGTTTTTGACTTTCACACCCTTTTTACTATCACATTAATTTTGTGGAAACTGGCAAAAGTGTAACGTCTTGTAAGGTAACTTTGTGAATACTGATAGGTATAACTTATCATCTAGTGAAAAATATTAATTTTTTATTGAGTTTGGAAACTTTCAACTGACTTGTAATCATTCTGACTAAGTGCAGAGGAAAAGTGCGTCGGACGTGAATTACACGTATAAGTAAGACGGTCATCTTCAGGCAGTTTGTCCACATCGTGTAAAATGAAACAGCTATACTCCTGCAACTTTGAAACCTCAAGAAACCCAGCATTTAAGAGAGCACCACGGTTAAATTTAGTTTTACCGGTCTGCAAGAAAGCAATAAAGAAATCATAAATTTTACAACGCGGAGTCGCAGAGGAAAACAAGTACTTGTAATTCCTAAGGCCTAAACCCAACTTTTCTTCTGTCAACGTTGTGATAAATAACCTCTGAATACAAAAGTGCAGTGACAACATATTTGAAGGGTATCAATAGGATGTATGAAAACCTATGTAATCACCAAAATATATCTTTTGATAGTTAATAATATCCGAATGATTCTTCTGCAGAAACTCTCGCTTACACAGCGAAACGTTCGACGATATCTTGCTTCGATTTTTTCTCAAACACGCTGGAATTATTTTAAATCACCTACGATGACTTGAAGTGACAGTCTACGCTTGTTCTACTGTAATGACTGAAACTGATAGATTTGAACCTGAGAAATTCGAATGAGTCGCCTGTTTTCTCCTGTTTCCACGCTCCTATTTCATACCAGCCATGGGGGATAATGTTCAGGCAGGAGACCTACTCAGTGCAAAGACAACCCGGGTGAAATTTAAATTCTCTCTACAGAGACCTAATGTTTCATTCTCGCACAAATGATGCGTGTCAGAAGGAATAGAACTAAGTCTCTCGCCATGCGATTACTCGTTCAACGGAAACGGATAAATCTTTATTGAATGTTGAAAAACTTAAGAAAAAATTACAATGAACTCCAAAATTACAGAAATTCCATCTGTTCAGTGACCTACACGACCTTTTGTGATTAGAATTTTCCCTTTGTCTAATCAAGAATACTTGTTAGTGTCAAGGTGATGGTATGTGAAAGCGTAGTCTGTGTTCATAACTACACAAGATCTAGGCAAAATGGGAAATTGTTTTGAGAGTAAGTTCTTAAAGTTTGAACGAGAATGTGTCATCTAGTAGATCTCCTATTTTGTATGTTTATTGAAGAAAAATATTAGTACGCCAGATAAGTACATTCAAAATAACGCACGGTGATCTAGTATTGATGACTGGGTGTCGCTTCGACTACAATTCAATGTTCATAATCGTAAGAATGCAGGACTATATAGGGCAATTTATCGAGTCGTGTGAATGCATTGGTAAGATGAATAAGAGACTGTCGTCGAAACGTCATCTAGTTATTAACACTGTTTCACATAGGGTTACATCGAATACATTTTTATGACATAGAATCTCACACTGCGACAGCGCTGAAATTCCGCTCTTACAATAATGGGAACAATAGCTTTATACTTCTATATATTATTCATAATAAACCTACCTGTTCAATCACGAAAATGGTATATGGTATTTTTTGGTGCCTTATAAACGCATGTAGATGATTTGTTACAATGCGTAGGTGTTCATCGCGATTACGATATGGAATGATTATAGCTGATGACATGCTAGTAGAACAACCCATTGGAGTCCATATTTTAGGTAAACTGTGCTTTTCGGTGACTCTTTCGCTTTCATCACTTTCATTTGATACACTTGTAACGTTTGGCAATGCTGCATCATATCTAGTGTAAAGTGATCCAAATAAAGGTTTTAAATCGGAATTTTCTGCTGAGTTGTTGAGCACAATGTAATCCCTTGGCTGAGAAGATGCATATTTGGCTTCCAACTGTGGCCAAGTTAGTAGATTCAGAGATGGCTGTAGACGACCCACTGAGGATATAGAAAGAGAATTTCTCTTCTGTTTATTTCATAAAATAACGTGAAGAGTGAAGTTACTTCTATCATCAGAAATGATTGATTCATGCAAATTGGCCGCGTTTTCCACAAACCCAACTTCTAGAAACAGATGAGGCTTGGCTTTGCATGAGATGAAGCTAGAAATTTGTGCAATAAGGAAGTATGTACAGCTGCCTTTCCATCTCGGCCTTAGGACAGAAAAGAGCGACACAAACACTTGTGTTTTTGCCTGTTAAATCGCTCTTTGCATCCTTCCCTTATTACCACCACTGTTACTGTGAATTAATTTCACTTTGTGACAGTTTCCATCACTGTTTTACTTCTCTCTTGTAGTAAAATCATGCAACACTTTACTTCACCCTACTTCTCAGCTCCCTGAGTAGTGTCTCCTTTCGTCTATTAATCTTACTAGTTTTACACACTTTTCGAAGATTTCTGCATTCCATGCACGATTTTGTGCATGATGCAATTTACCTTGTTGTCTTTGGATGTTTAATTACAAATATAATTGGGAACATTTGATGATTGTTAGGGGCATACCGATCAATCTCACCAAACATCTACCTGTCTATTGAGTTCATATGAGAATTCAAGAAGGTGAAACGGCAAGTGAAATAAAGAAAATACTGGAGTATTTAGGACTAATCGGAATATTAATTGACAATACTCTCGCCAATTTAATCCAACAAGGACTACTAATGGGGTAATGTGCGAAATTTGACGGCCCCTCCCACTCACTCAAGCTAACTCGTCAATCCTCATCGGATTGTTTTACTAAGAGTATGGTAAGTAATCCCCCTCCTTCTCAGTCTTAAGTCTTCCAATATTTATCTTGTTTTATTAACCTAATGTTTCTTCACTTTCAAGTAAATAACACACTTTTCACTGTTGACACCTACTGCTTGAATTTTCTCACGTGCTATCGTCCTCAATAAACCATTTATGAACTACACCTTCAGAACTCAGTAACAGTAATCTTACAACAGAATTTCTTCACTAAATTTTGTATGCTAAATGATACAGCTGGGCTTCTGTATGAGTAAGGGAAATAGGTGGAAACCAGGGGGTGCCACACAGCTTCACCGTTCTATTTAGGAACCACTGAATAGTGCACACCAATGACCTCAATACGGACCCAACTCAGGATCTTCAGGTTACGAGACATTGGTGGCTGACCACTCAACTAGGTGGGCCGGAATTCACTGACCCGTGAATTCTGACTTTGTCATCTCCCGATACGGAGCTACTCTCACCAATGCCTTCGATGAGCATCCACTTCACCCTGACATCGTGAGCTCCAACAGTCACGACTCCTCACTCCAGTTGACAAAATTAGAATTCGTGGGTCACTGAATCCCAGCCCACGTGACTGAGTGGTCTAGGATTTCAGCCTCGTAACCTGAATGTTTGGAGTTCGTTCATTGTAAGGGTCGTGTTGACACACCGCTGGTGAGTCCTGAAATAGATCTACACAGCTTCCCAGTACTCCCTGGTTTCCAGCTATCCCTCTGACTGATGTTGGTTAGTGAAGAAATCTGACGATTGGAATTATATTACATTATCGCCACTAATCAACAACGACTAGTCTAAAAAGTGTAATAAGGTATACTCCATCACAGTAATATTACATTAGGATAACAAAGAGAGCTATTCGTATGAATTTGTGCAGATGTCAGTTTAAAACGTCCGCGGAAGCAACTTACCCTGGTCATATTTGAGTCGATAACAGCCCACCTGAAATGGAAATAAAACAACCATCTTCTAGTATAAGAAAGTGTATTCGCATGCAGAATGCTTTTAGTGGTGATTTGAAGGTCTTCTCCATATTCACACTTCGTGAACGTACTGGTTTATTATTTGTTTGTATGTTTTCATTTCCAAAGGAGCATGTGCTTAGTTCAAGTTCTAGCAACATTATCTTATTTCAGTGAAATGAAAAAGATAATCTCTGAGCAGAACTATTGTGTTTCCTTAGACTTACCTCCTACATACTACTTACTGTTCCTCACGAGTAGCAGTTTCTTTCTTTTTATCAATGTAAGTCATGATTAGTTCGTTTAAGAGTAAAAATATGCTGAAGGTAATTGACGAAGTCAACTGTAAACGCACAAGTATTTTACAGCCTCAAGGTAGAGTCAACTGGGAAAATACGGCTATTTGAATTTCACTCCGCTCATATTTAATAGTTTGTAAACATTTTCCATCCAATCAACAAACAAACAAACAAACAATGTGAAACCAACTTGATATGAACAGCAAACGGATTGTTTGGGCCACTATCTGTGCGTTTCTACTACTTAAAATAGGTGTCTAAACGTCTGAAATAAGCCTAATACTTGGAATATCATTGTTATACCTCAACCATATTCGGACATATTCGATCCCCAGTAATGCAGCAAAATCAATGAACTGACATTCTACTCCTTTCCGTATCTACCACGGAAACAATGCTTGCTGGAAAGAATGACTGATTGCTCCATCAGATCTACGTGTCACACTGCTTGTTTTGAACTTTTTTAACATTTTTAACTCGAAACGACATAGAATATTTTACTTGGTCCATTGGCATCTACATGATATTTTTGTGTGTATGACGCACCTTGTTTTGAGTGCAATTTCGCTTATACCCCCACCTCCCGCCTTCTCTCCTCTACTTCTGTGTGTCTGTTTCATCAGACGTTGCGAAGGAAACTTTAGTTTCGGTTCAGGGATAGTGTAATTGTCGGAGTTTACTGGCAGTTTATTATTAATCATTAATAATTGTTAAATCCCTCCCTGTTGTATATGCTGATGCAATTAAGTTTGATTTTAGGTTAAGTTTAGTGACTCTTTTATTGATATCGTACTGAAAGAACCTTGGGTAAAGATAAATATCATGAAGTTGGAATTCAAAAATAACAAACGCAGATCCTATCACATCTCACCTACTTGTGTGGTTACAGATAGAAACTCACAAAAGGCGTTGGGACGTGTTTGAAAATTGTTGGCTTTGACATATAAACGATTCAGTGGTACAACAGAGTATCCCTCACTCGAATATAGTCACATTTTCTTCACGACTAGGTAACCAATTTAAACGGTAGGCAAACAAACAGAATTATTCACTCGTTTATCGCATACCACTGGAATACTTTCGGAATTGTCATTCTCCACAGTCAATCTATAGGCCTAGTGAAAACTCTGTCCAAGCAGTTGACTACGATCTAACAATTTAGATACCACCTAAATACTTGTGAAATGCATATGCAGTCACTGGAGACAGTCAAGTAGTAAAGTCTCCAGTTGTGGACGTAGAAGGATAGACAATGAGAAAACAGAATAAGTCAGAGGCATGTCGACCTTCAGATTAGGAAGGATATCTTGAGACCGATGGGATATTTTAGAGCCGAAGAAACTCAAACATTAATGGTGGTTTCGAATTTCACAACTTTCGTTCGCTGGTATCATTTTGTCGACAAGCCTGTTCCAGTAAAAGAATAAAAATGACCATCGAGTATGGACACATTTGCAGTGAAAATACTGTTATTTAAAAGAAGCAGGATACGAACAGAAATACGACCTACCTCTTTCAACTGATTATCAAGGACCGATGTGTAGTTGACGACAAATATTGGACCATGTTCATCTGACTTCATGCCCACCAAGTAGAATACATACATGAAACCGAAGAATATCAACAGGAGAATAAGTAGTTTCAAGGGCGAACTGACCCACGAAGGCTGCATTATTTTGAATTCCTAAAAGTGAGGCACAAGTGAAATTTTCTATATGTCTTTCCAATTAACTTGTTATTGACCTAATCCCAAATAGTCTAGCCCAATTTATGGTAAACAACATATCTCCTTCCCATAAATGCAAGCTGTCAACCCAGGAACCAGATATATTTCTGTGACTAACTTTGTAAAGGTCGCAACCCGTCAGCGGATAACCGGCATGTAAAGCATACATCAATTTGTGGTCAACTAACAGTCAGGCAGTATTCATATCCTGAGTGTCTTATAAAATAAATACCTCAGAGTAGCATCAATGTTATGTCCCCGAGAAAGGGAAGTAGCAGTTGAATAGAAATCCATCATCACTCATTGAAAACCGCTTATCAATGTCAGGTCACAAAATCAATATTAATGACTGATTCATGATTACTTCACATAACTCTAATTCAAGGTTATTGGAGGTGATGGAAGCACTTTGAATTAATCACATACATCCTAAACTATGTGTACAAAACACAATAGACTTCAACCTTCACCTACCATGGACTACTTGACTGTATAAATATAGACCAGTCATTAGTATGTACTTTTGTTTTATATAACTGAGTAATTATCATGCATTCCATTTTATTATTGTGAACCATGTTACTTGTAAAGGGGTTGTGAAAAAACTAAGAAACTAATGATATCATCTCGCGAGACGTCTCTTCTAAATGTCTTATTCAAATTTATCACAGAGACTAATTGTTTGAATTTGGAATATTTTAAAATGGTTGAAATTTCATCCTTATGATATACAATGCCTAAAGCAACAAAACATTTCATCCTCACTTCAGGGAACCGATATCTTGGAAATCCCATTACTATTTGACATGCGTTTCCGTCTACACACAAAAATAACAAGCTTTGGATGAATTACAGGATAGTAGGCTGTTCATTTGGATAAGTCTTTGCACATATTATTAAAAGAAAAGGCGTTCAGTGAAGAGTTACTCTTTTCGACGGTGTCATTCTCAAGCTCTAATTTTTTTTTTTTTTTTTTTTTTTTTTTTTTTTTTTTTTTTTTTTTTTTTTTTTTTTTTTTTTTTTTTTTTTTTTTTTTTTTTTTTTTTTTTTTTTTTTTTTTTTTTTTTTTTACGTCGAATGCTTTGGGAATGTCCAGTTGCACATACTCCTTTTTTCGACAACAGAATTTACAATATTTATATCTGAGTGTACAGCTTGAGAATGACATCACCGAAAAGAGCAACTCTTCATTGAACGCCTTTTCTTTTATATGACTCATTGGGGAATTTCAAAGAACATAAACTTCAAATGACGAAGCGGGTTCAGTTAATATAAACATCTATATTTCACTGAGTATGCTAATTAATTCATGTGATGTTTTCAACCGGTTCTAAGTTAGCTTAAGATTTATTTGACTCTGTACAACTTTATATTCATGAAACAATCCGAATGCATGCTGATGGTGTAATAAATGATTGTTGTCAATGAGGTTCAGTGTTTTCGATCACCTCTTAAGAGAAAGTTTGTTAATTTACCATTCACATCTGTCTACCACTAAACTCTGATTCCATGAGGTATAACAGCTCTCAAAGCTGCATGATTATCCGATCAAGAAAAACTTTCTCCAGACCAGATTTGTCAAATAGTTCATGTCATGATAAGATGCAAGACAGTATGAGTCATTCTTCATAGAATGCTTCCAGAGTGAAAGAATAAGTGAAGTACATCAGTCGAACTACCGGGTCATGTCAAAATTATCCAGTTTCGTCTAAGCGAAACTCTTATCCACCAACCAAGAAATTAGCGAAATGACGTAATGTTATTCATGAACACAGAGTTAATCATCTACCTGAGGCATCTTTAAACACAAATCGAATCACTCGGTGTGATTCTTTCGTCGTAAATACAGGATCTATATCAGCGTGACAAATTTTAAATACCACAAAGTAACATTCAATCAGAGTATCGTCATGACGTTTAAAAGGGACGAATAACTGGAGTGATGAGTCGTTTAAATAACTTAATCCTCAGACTCAACTGATATCGGCCCACAATAGATAGTAAAGGCAAACTAATATTATGTCGGACAGCGCGTTGTGGTTCATAAGATCAATTAGAGATAAAGTAGAAGAAGGATTAGTAAACGGTTAGTTTCGCCTGTAATTTACGTGGTACAGGCAATGCGGGCATGAGATGAAACACCGAAATGGCGCTCGTAAATTTCTGGCCAACAAAACAGAGTTTGAGTTATAATCTGTGGAGTGAGAGAAAATGTGAATACTACAAATAGGTTAACTCTGGAAGTCAGTTCAAGAGATGACAAACAACCCTGATAAAATGATCATGTGGTGTGGTCCCAGTGGAAGTTGGCCATCGTCAGCTCGACGCACACCATCTAAAGCAGAGATAAGACCACACTGCTGATACATTTAGTTCCTCTCTTACCTAACAATACTGGCGAGTTTTCAAGGTGTGCAGATAAGGTCATCCGAGTATGGTCTATTAGGTCAGCTTTGCAGAGCAGTTGAACGTTTGGATAAAGAGTGAAGAGGTCACCGGCAGTAATTTATCATTGACTAGCTACGTGAATACCAGTTTGACTGAGAAAATGGTTCCCATTTCAGCCGCCTGTACGGACGTTTTCCGTGATATTTCGTAGTCCTAGGAAACTGTGAAAAAGGAGGCGACTACGTCTCCTATATGTGACTGAAGTGGTAGTAATCAGTGCCATAAAACCTGATATCTGAATCCAGGAGACATATACCCACCCATCTGTGTACCTCGGTCTACGATCGGATAAAAATTTCTCTACTAATATTTGTTGGTGATCTCCTTCTTCTGCGCTCCCCCCACCCCCACGTTTCATTGACAAACCTGTAACTCGGACATTTATTGTTACCTAAGCTTTCTTGTGAACACAGCTGAATTCCCCGCTTTCGATTGCTTCTCTGAAGTTATCTAATATTTTTCTACATTCGTCATTGCATTCACATACTCAATTAAGGGAATAAAATAAAGTCCACTTTCGTAACAATCGTGGCTAACACTCAACTCCAACTTCATTTCAGTCTATATTCACCTTATCTACATTTGTGCCTGCTTCTCCTTTACTTTCCTAGCTCTTTTCCAGAAAACTACTAACTAATAGAGTACATCTGGAAGTAAACTCACCCGGTTAATAATACAGACTTATCTAACACAAGTTAAATAGACGGTGTTCCAAACTATGAGGAAGATGACAGGATTTTCTCATTGTTTTGTAATACTATACTTGATGTGTCTTTCAAGATGATAGCTGTTAATCAGTGTGAATTAGGCAAGTTCTTGTGCTTTTTGGCCATGCTGTGTTCCCGGAACTAGATGATTTAATTGGAAGGCTTCCAACGTCCTTTAGGAGGACACTTTCAGTATCAACTTTTAAGTGAAGTATCCTTCAGGAATCCACTACGACTGAACAATCGTCTTTCCTAGGAACCTAGACTGTAACCTGTTGTTTTCGGATATTTGACATGTGATCACGTGACTTATTGTTTATTATGCGACAAATGTGATCTATGCCAGTGTCTGTTAATCTGATCTAGGATCACATGCTGTGTAATGAAACAAGTTAGCTTGAAGAATATGGTGAAGAAAAAAATAAACAGTCTGAGATAAAGTTTGAGTTTTGCTCCTAGACAGCAGCATTTCAGGAAACATGTGGACAGCTTTCAATGAAATTACAGGTTGTGTTAAGCAAAGTATTAATGTCCCCTCTGTTGATGTAGATACTCTCAAGAAATCTTCCACACGCTCTCCTAATGTTGCTTTAGTCCGCAATGTAACCAATGACATGGTCAATGACTTTCGTGGTCTTAGCACTTTTGATGTTCTCAAATGTTTGGAATCTCCAAAATCTTTTCAGAGCCTGAGACCCGATGGTGTGATTTTGTTCAGCTGCTGTCGTCCTCAAAATATGTGGTGATATTTTTCGTCTACCAACTACAAACATATTGAATACTTCCTTTTCCAGTAACGTTGTACCCCCTGCATGGAAAGACATTAAAAACATCCCTGTACCTAAATCAGGCTCTGCAATTAGTGCTAAATTCGGGCCTCTTGCAATTACCTGGAGAAATTACTCTTAATCAACCGTGTGCCCTGTATAAAAGGTCTTATTGATGCTAAACAGTCCGTTTATAGACGAGACCGAAGTGCTTTATATGCTGTCTCTAACCATGTCGCTTCCTGTCAAATCCCAATCAGACTGTTGCAAACCTAATAGCTCTTGTCGGACATCAGTCAGTGGTCTAAGCTAAGTGATCTTATGTTAGATCCCTCAAAAGGTCAGACTACTGACTTTTCATTCAGACATAAACGTGATCTACAACGACTGGTCAGTGCACATGATGTATGTAGCATAGAGGGGACTGTAATAGAAATCAAGTCCAACACAAATTACCTTGGTATAGTTATATGCTTTAACCTGACTTGGTCATCCTATATTTCGTCGACCTCCAGGAAAATGTCCCGTCTAAACTACTACACTAAGAAGCTAAGACAATCTGGAACACCTCAACCTCTACTTTTACAATTCCTTAATTCTTTCATCTCACCTACTGCACCTTACTCTTCCCCTTAGTCTTTCCTGGTCTACTAAAAAGGACTATGTCATTTTAGAAGGTATCAAAGGCTGTCAGTCGGGAAACTGGTGTGGTACTCAGTCAGCTTTTCACTATATTAGTTGATACACATCTGAATTCTTTCGAGAAGTAGTCTAAATCCATACTGTCTGATCTCCAACACTCCCTCTATTCCCAACTCTACCTTTGTATCTCATCTGGTAGAACTAGAAGTCAGTACAAAATATTATATGCTCATACAGTCAAATATAGGAAGTCATCGATACTATATTTGGCCCTTGTTCTATGCGATAGAAACAGTGTTAAGCGGGAAACTTATGAATTACTATGTTGTCATCAGAATAATCAGCTCTTTTATTATCTCCTATTTATTTATTTTTTAACTTATTTTTGATTACAGCTTGATTCCACACAGTATTTTTGGTACAAGTATGGAATTTTCAGCATGGATATCGGTAGCCCAAATTTCTCAGGCCGACCATAGATATCAGGTGTGCACCGGTGTAGGCTCGAACCCCGGACCATGTGCATGGTCGGTGAGAGTCCTAACCACTGTGCCACCGACGCAATCCATGGTGACACTACCTCGATTAACTGACAATCTTAGCCACCAGAATTACTATTTACAGGTATTTTACAGTTTTTGTGTGTTTATGTTTGTACTGTCACTGGAAATACTATCTAAGAACTGCCATTAACAACCCTCAAACATTATTTTTATGGTTGTTTTCAGTGTTGTTTGTTAAAATTACGTGCAATATTGTACCAAATGCTGAAAATTTCACACAGTACCATTAGTACTGTTTTGGAATAAAGTAGATTATTATCATTATTATTATTATTACTCCTAAACACCAAGGCGTAGGTTGAAAAACGAGGTAACTTTGATTGTTTGAACATAATCATTTCTGGGTTTTTGACATAGGGCCCTAAGAACAGTAAATTATTTTATTCATTAAACTACTCACCTTTGTACAGTTATATACGAGATATATGAATCTAAGTTTTCAGAAGTAAATACACTGTATTTTCTATCAAATGGACTTAAAAGAAACAGCGACGTAAAATTCATTTCTTTCAATATGTACAAAACGGAAATAAGAGAGCGAAGGGTAACACAATCCTCACACACACTATGGAATGAGATGAGATGTTCAATATTAGTTTTTAATCAAACTGAAAACGGTTTGATGTATTATCAATAAAAAGGGATGTAAAATACTCGTGAATGAGTCACATTAATATGAAAATCAAAACACAATAGAAGTATTGAAGATTGGTCACGAAATGGCTACACTTAAAGAACCACTGAAAACCAGAGAGTACTGGACAGCTGTTTCGTCCTTGTTTAGGACTCTCTATCAGTACCCACCCCTGACCCAATCAGGGGTCGACCCCAGATCATGAGTAGATAAGCCAAACTCATTTTGCCTAAATAAATTAACAGGGTAGTAATAATTTATCTGTCCTTGGATTTTGAAGTTACTCAACAAGAAGAACCGGCGTATAACTCAGTGCCTATCTTCATTATAAATGCACACATAACTCGTAGTATTAAAGTCGTATACATTTTTATCCTCAAACACACTATTGTAAATCAAAGACCGCGGCCAAGGAGACTAAGAGTTACTACTTGATAAGTTATGTCATGAAAGCTCTCTGTCCGCATCAGTTCGCACCTAGCAGAGTTACACAATCTATCTTTAGTCTTTATAGCATGCGAAGAGTCGACATTCGCCTTCTCTGAAATATGTGACTCCATCTTCTGATACACAACATCATTGTCGTAATTGTCTGATGTTCCTCGATAAACAGAGATAATTCACACTGTAAGTTAAATGGAATTCTTCAATTCACCATCATAATTCACTCCACGATTACAAAGGGAATTAAGAATCCACATATTTTAGATGTGCTGGGTTTTTTCTTATTTTGTTACACAGTTTAAATCTTGGAGACTGTTCCAACCGATTGCGTAATTAAGAAATGGAATATCGATCTAACAAGAAATGCATTTCTCAACACTAAATAGAGATTTTCTTAGTGCAAACAAATTAGACATAGTATAATTTCTCACAAAAAGTCAAAAATCAATATTTGTGCAAGACTATTTTTAACACGTTTCCTTCAATCATTTATTATGCTTTTTCTCACTTAGCATGTATATGCTTGGTGTTTTGGTAAACACAAGAGATTGATTAACTATGTAATTTTCTATTACACTGATTAATACTTCTGATTCAATGAATGTGAAATATTTTAGGTGCGAAGTTATGGCCACGAATTGAAGTATGAATAAATACTATCAGACATGTTTCTCATAATGACTAATATGATATACTGGAGTTGTTAACATTACGAAGGTCAGCTACAATCTGAAAACCACTAACTAGATAGTTGAACAGTCACGGAAGGCTACTACCCTGAATAATAAAATCACAGACTTAAATTAGTAAACGACAATTCTGTGAAGAAAAGTTTCTTTGTCCATGAAATCATTTTAAGAGGATGTTCAATCACACCTTTATTCACCATAAACGTGAGAAGGATATGCACTAGTGATTCAGTCAGCAATGAACTAGACAGACTCAGACACATCCCCATTAGAAGTGGATATCCTGGACGATTTATCGAGAAAACCATGAAAGTTAAGTGGTAGCATGAAAGAACGCAAACGGTGCCGAAGAAACAGCTTTTTATGCGTGTTGATTTTAAACGTGATACCTCAGCTGAGATTTTGAAGAGCCTCTTGTCCAGATTGCTGAGAAAAGCTTCCTTTCTAGCTGAGCGACGGATCAATTTCTACAGTAGACAAATGGTCAGTGAATGTGTGAGGAAAACACTGCCGTTTTGGGCTAATGCAGGGTGTGCTTATAAATTCATTTGCTCATATGGAGCTTGTTATGTCGGCCGCACAAAGTGCACACTTTCCAAACTCATCCTGAACATTATCCAGTATGGTCAGCGAGCGGACAGTGAGAGACAATTACTAACTCAACTCTCTGACACCAGTTGGACTCAAGCCAGGCAGTTCCGCCAGAGTCGTTTTCTCAGATTATTCTCAAAATGAGACTGAGACGTGCAAGAGTTGTTAGGTTTCTGCACTTTTGTATGGTGGAGGAGATGGTCAATAAAACCTCCAATTCTGTGTACGGAGAAGGTTTGTTCAGACTCTCATTCAACCATGGTCTCAACCTCTTCCTAATTGTTCGCTTTCATTTTTACTAATTAACTCACCATTCTCATTCTTGCACCTTACTTTTGTAAATTTTATCCCTGCCTTCACACTTATCAAGTGACACTCAGTCGCCTTACTTTTCGTTCAATAACAACTTTAAACGTACCAAATTTCAGACCCTCTTTTCCATTGTATTGTTGACCATACTGTACTTTTTAATTTTGTTTTGGAAGCCACTTCTCCGCGACTGTGTCACTTGTAGTACCTCTTGATACTCAATAATAGACAACTGTGTGTTTTTGGTAAATATGAATATCAACTTTCTTCGCTGAACTGTCTTTTATTTTCTACATAACTCACTGGGTAATTTCGGACTTAAGTTAACTGCAGGATTGAGTTAGCTAATTACTTATTTTAAAAATATTTTATGTCGCTGTGCATTCCGTGCGTAGGTGGCATAGCGGTTAGGACGCTTGCCGACCATTCACATGGTCCGGGGTCCGATCCCCGGCCGATGCACTCCTTTGCCTCGCTAAACCAGTATTGAGACTGGTTAAGAGGGAAGGTTGGGCATGAGGCTAGCAACCTCATCAAGCTGTAATCAAATTAAAAAATTTAAAAAATCACTGTTACAGAAACTTCAAGCCTCCAGCTTGAAGCACTGTGTTCCACTGGGAACGTGAAGGAAATAAGAAAAACCATGCATTCTGTGATATGATAGCATTCCGAGGAGATGTCCCTGTTGGCCATGTTACAAAACAGTAGGAAAGGTATTAGACAGGTGGGTTGACTTGGTTGTTTGTGAAAACGACAAATATAGGAATTTTTATCATACTAATTGTGTTAAGTAGGAATAAAAGAAACAACCTTCCGAAAATAAAACAACTGGTGAATAATCAACCAATATCTTTGAGATCTCGTCCAAGTCTACAGACAGTATACTCCTTAATTCGAGAAACTGCATTGGTAAGCTGTAAAGCGTGTACGCAGATTGAAGCTGTTCACTGGTGAGATATTGCGTAAAAGCACAAAGGAAGACATGTCGTGTAATTCGTAATTGTAAGTGTTATTTGATAGACTCCTACCTTTCTGGGCAAAACACGTTAATCTAATGTTAATTGGTCTACACATCAGTAAATTACAGTGAGAAAAGACAAGATATTCGAAGTAGTGATTTCTCAACAGTGAAATACTTCACCAGTGTGGATGATTCCCGTAATTAAAAGGTTTCTCCTTCAGAAATATAGAACGATTCATTCCATTAAGTAGGCATTCTCTCCCCATGGTAGCATATTTTCAATGTACTATCCTAAAGTTTTCAGACTACTGAATTTTTCAAAGATAGAAACAACATGTGTATTACTGGTACCTTTGAGATAATGTCACACTAGACTTATCAGCCGAAGTAACGAAGGCAAACTTTTGGATTACCGCACAACTCACATATCCTTAATCTCGATGTACCATAGGTGCTAAGAATCACAAGCGCCAGGTCACTATTTATCGAGTACCAGAAGGCTATATAGCGAGAAACAGGTGTTTAATGCGCCTGTTTATTAGCACAGTTTAGTTGAAACGTCTGGCGAGAATAGTCTGATTGCCTAATTAAACTTTATTACGCTTCAACTTAGAACGGGAAAGTATCATGAAAGAAGGGGAACTGAAGTGCTATTTCCAGTTCATCTTGCAGTATTCAATAATCCAACTATTCGGAGTCTCTTAGTCTTCGGTAGTTATCCAACTGTGTGGCTTTGTGATCCTACTGAAATTATTTTAGTTTATGATCAAAAGTACTTCAACATTTACACAAGGATAACCGCATGAACAGTATTAGTTTATCAACTATATGCAGATAAGTGATATAAAGAAATTCAGTTAACATTATGCATGAAGTGTTAACATAATCATTACAACTTACTTTCCACTTAACTCATATTCCATTTAAATGCGTCAATGAATTGTCACAATGCATAGAGTGGAATAATGTTATCGAACATTTACCACATTTCTCAGAGAGTCTCGCAAAAGACAGCCATTTATCAGGCAATCAATTAGTTATCTGTGCTGTCAACACTCACAGACACACAAAATGAAGAAAAACGTCTCACTCAAAGGCAGTTTTACATTTCAACGAATAGGAATAGTGTTTAAAAAGACAATATATTAACATGCATGTTATAATTCTAAACTGCATATAATTAAATCAACAAATGTGTTTGTACTTTCTGTGTCTGTATCTCCTGACATAAACCATTATGTGAGTGAGTATGAAGTTAACCAAAATAATGAGTAAAACTACAAATCTATCATAACAAGTATGCTCTTTTACATTAAATAAGCCACACTGAAGGATTCTTAAGTGCTATGCTGTCGCTTTGATCAGTTAATTGGTCAATATGTAAAGGATAACCGCACAGACAGAAAGAATTACAGAACAGAATGCTTGAAATTGAAAAGGTCTTCAAGAGATGCTACTTTGTTTCGATTGTCTCATGATGACAGAATCCCATGAGCATTCACGCGGTTATTTCTAAAAACCACAACATTTTGAAAATATCTAGCAGTTAGATAATTTGATAGTTGAATTGGCTGCTTATTTCAGAGTATCGTCTCACTTATTCAAAGGCAATAAAGGAAGGATATTTAATAAAGTACGGATTCGATGTAATTAGTGATTGGCTCATAAGATAGTGCGCTTTATTAACAGACTCTCTTGAAATTTCTGAATCTGCACAAATATTCTTTAAACATGATTGACTATTCACAATATGTATAGTAATTCACGATTTCGGATTCGCACTGCTTCGAGGGGAAACTTTCACTGTACTTTGAAGTCATTTTTGTAAAAGGTCAACAAGCTTTTGGTTATCCGTAGAGGTGAAATGAAAATTCAAGAATAATAGATTATTTTACCTTGTCAATCGTGTAAACACTCAATTCAGTTGACAGACACAGTGTGCATTGACTTTAAAATGCTTTGATTGTGTGTATGGAAGCGTTTAGTTTTATCACCATATAATCTGTAAAATTGATGTCACAGCATTTAGAGAATAAACTTATTTGATAGAAGGACACAATGACTACAGTATTGTTAACCTTCGACATCATCAGCAAATAACACCGTATCATTGTGTTCTTCTGCCGAATAAATTTGTCCTATCATGAAATTCTACTCTACCGCACGACTATCACAACAACCCTAAACTTTTGTCTAAAGTCACAAGATGGGTAGTTACTTCAGGAGTCACGTTCCAATTAGTCAATTTTCGCGTATTTCTCATACTTCCGATTCCACAGTTTTTGATTAAATATGAACATTTGAAAAACCCTCTTTATTTTCATTACCTGTAATTATACTAGATTTGAATGACTGCAAAACGACTACTAACTGTTCAGTTCAATACGAATCATTTACGTGGGCCACATACAAAATTTTTATGCACTCTGATGTAAATTTAGTGGTGCATATATGGCACTCAGTTTTATTACTCTGGTTTCTATTCATTAGAATTTACAATAACAGTCTGTGTTAGCTGAGTTGTGTGGCTGGATCCTCAATCGTCTGCATATATTGTGAGGCTCCTGGATTTATAATGTTAGAAATTACACTGACTCTGTTTGAACACATTCACCTCTGCATTCAACAGGCAAAATATTGCACGAAAAGTTAGAAAGTATTACTTCTGCTGAAAAACACGTTGATTTATTTCGTTAGCTTTACCTGAAAGCCTTGTAGTTCAAATGAACCACCGAAATCTCCGAAGATTTATTCCAAGTGCTCATCGATTTGCCTATATTTTCCAGTAGATTCGAATGGATCCCTGAATTAAACATATACTTTATTATTATTTTTATTGTTTCTTTGAGTTCCTAGTGGAACATAGGGTTTCAACTGCACCTTTCTACTTGCTTTTGTCTTCTGCTGCACTTTTCACCTGCATCCATGTTAGTCCATACTGTTTCAACTCCTCTTCACACGATCTCTTCCATGTCACCCTTGGACTCCCGCTCGCCACTTCCCATTCGGGTTCCACTCGACCGATAGCCTGACGCGCGCACGATGTCACCAACCGGCCTTCTCAGCTAGTGTCCAATCCAACTCCACTTTCTCCTGCATATTTGATGGGCGATTGGTTCTTGCTCTGTTTCTTCCCATAGTTACTTGTTGGGGGTTCTTTCCAGCCCGGCCATCTGATCTTCAGACAGTCGTTGATGAAGGTCTGCAACAGGCTGTTGGAAATATATTATGTGACCCGCCAAGTTTCTTATCCGCATAGAAGAAGTGACTTGACGTTTGTATTGAAAATCCGAATATTGTTCTTGATGCTGAGTGACGAAGATTTCCAGATTCGCTTCAGCTTGATGAATGTGTTTCTCGCATTCCCAGTCCTCTTGGTAATATATATACATAATCAAAGCAAAAAGAATTTACACTAACAATTTTATGAGCATCAGTTTACGCCTATGCACCGAATTAACAAATGAAAACAAGGAATAAATCCATAATGAACCGGAAATAACTGGATATTCATTTCGCCGATTTGTGCACGATTGATGGAATTACTGGTGCGGTTAATTACATGTAATTTGAAAATATTTTCACATATCCAGTGTTGATTGCTCTGTATCATATTGTCGCAACCGTTTGACAACATTCATCACTGATTCCCGAGGAAATGTCTGCAGCCGCGCGTCCAGTACTGCATGAGTTTAAAACTGTAGTTACCTGAGAAGCGCGAGAGCTAGAGATCGTCTCTGGATTCACTAGCATTTTGGGTCAATACAATTTGTTGTTAAAGGAGTGGATTCCTAACAGCATATAAGATAGCTACAGAAGTAGCTTAAGTATGCGCATTGAGCGTTATGGAAAAGTAGAGATGTTGAGTGAAGATAGCTCTGAAAAGAGCTGGAAAACGTCTTGAAACCAATAATAGTGACGGAAAATGATGAAACGTCCGATTCGTAAACAGCAGATTTTCGTAATATGTAGAGACGTAAGACAACACCTTCCGATATTCGTTCACAGTGTCGCAGTAAATGAAGTTACCATGGAAATAATCCATCTTGTAATAGAAGCATGCTTGAAATGAAACTTTCACTTACTTCACTTTCCAGAAGTCACTTGGAAGAGACTTAGTCAGTAAACACTGAAAATCTCTTGGAGATAGTAGCAGTCAGTAGCGCTTAGTGGAATTTAGCTCAGTTTACTAATTCTGTTTCAAAATATGGTGGTAACTATGACTCGAGGTCTGTACGATTTGAACTGGTTGGAATTGAAGCATTTAATTTCCACAATAGCTTTCTGAAGTCCAGTAGTAAGTAATTTATCCAGTGAATGTGGTGGTTCGAGCTTCAACGATGTTTGAGATAAGAGAGACATGTGAATCAGTGAACAAGGTGATTATTGACTCTCGTCAACATGTCACGCTTTTCAGCTGATCAGCGTCATGATTATTTAACCTATAAGAAAAGGATTATTGGAAACATCGATTCACTGTACTGACGCAGCTCATGATTCTGATCCTTGTGCTCTACTGTTTCGTTTTACTCTAATTTACGCGGAGATGGTTTGAATATACTTTCGCCAAGATCGTTGACTGACATCACACATCAAGTCTTCAAGTGGAACCCGAAAGAGGAGCAATGAGTTAAGCGTCCAAAGGTCACATGGAACAGGTCACTTGAAGAAGGAAACTGGTTTCGGAAAAACAGTCGAGCCAGCTAGAAAAGACAGAAGAGAAGAGAGTGAAATGCAGACGTTCTGCTGAAGCCCTATATTTCACTCTGAAAAATAATAAGTGATTATAATCTTAGTTTCGAACCACTTGATCACTAAAACATATTGGCCTAATACCTAACCGACTAGGGGTTTTCAGGAAACTGACATTCAAAGATAGTTTTATTTCTAAACTGATCATTTGATACGTAGTTCTTGTCATCATTAGTGCTCATTTGGAGTGGTCTAAAGCTTAGAACATTCGCGTTCTGTAATAAGCGTTTCAAAGTTCTGCAGTT
Organism: Trichobilharzia regenti; assembly: GCA_944472135.2. Lineage (NCBI taxonomy): Eukaryota > Metazoa > Platyhelminthes > Trematoda > Strigeidida > Schistosomatidae > Trichobilharzia > Trichobilharzia regenti. The sequence goes on along the minus strand of OX235270.1, from coordinate 84,995,251 downwards.
GGATTTTGGAGAAATCACCGTACCTTTTAGTTTCGGCTTTTATTCTCTGTATTCTTGACTGTTATATGCTTACAGTATGCCAAAGGAAGGCAAGGTGACTTCGAATACACTATTTCAAAGTCTCACTTTCCAAGAAGAATACATATTAATTATGATCAAAACACCACTCATTCCGTGTAAATTCAGAAGTTCAATTGCCTTCTTGTATTTATCTGCATTTCTAGACGTTTTACATGGGGTGACAGAGAGACAGATATTGATGAACTATTTTGGTTTTCACTGTTGACCTGTGAACTACGAGTTGGCGTATTGAGTAACTGAATTCCTAAACTGTGGAAGGAAAGGAGGCTGAATGGTAACAAAATTAAAATGTAACGGTGGTTCAGACAATCAAAAGGTTGGGAGATAGTTTACGATCGCTTATTAGGAGTGACGATATTACCATGAGTATGCTTTTCATTCTATGTAGAATTGCTATTCGCCAATGTGCTATTTGAGGAATTGATTGATATTAAATACAGTCATGTAGAAATAGTAGACTTTCTCTCAAATACTCCGGAACTTTAATTTTTGTTGTGCTAGACAAGTATTCAATTTCAATTCAACTGAAAGTGCTGTAAATAAACAACATTCATATTCGTTTGGTAACTGTGGATATATTTTAACCAAATTAAAGATTACTTAACCATGTTCAAGATAAATAAACAACTCTTTCAGGTTATATGAAAGAGAAACTGCAAGAAGAACCAACTCAGGACTTTCAATTTACCTCACTCAAATGTAAAATCCACGGGCGAATATCAGTGTTATAGGGAAGGAAGAAGGTCCATTCATGCGTGGGGTTGATGTGAATATAAATGGATGAATTAACACCTGCTACTTCTTAGTTTTCGTCCCATTTAGTATGGAAGGAGTTTAGTCCTTACCTTGTCCTTAAGGTTAACTAAATTGTTTTGAAGACGTAAGAGAAATCGAACTGTGGAATGTGGGAAGATTTTTGGCATTGTAAATATCTCACAAAGCTCATTATCAAGGAATACTAATATAGAAAGCAATATCAAATTGAGAAAACTCTGTCGACTGAGAATAACATGCTCGTTACACAACCAGTGGAAGGCGATGCGGTGAGTTTAGAAAATAAACACCCATTCCACACATTTATCATAATATTTTATCCTGACGGGAAATGAACACCAAGAACATATTCAGAGGAACAAGCTTGGATGCTTGACTCCCTCATGTTGCCTCCAATCACTGCTCTTTATCGAATGATAGGTGCAATAACATTTACATATTGAGAGAGGATTATATCCTTTCAAAATGAATCCCAGTACGCGAAACTGTTTCATTCACAATTATGACACTACTTAGCGCTCGTATAAGTAGACGCAGATAGGCATGATACAGGCGATTCCATAGATCAAACACAGATTTTCACGTCGTTATTTGGCAGGCTTAGAGTAGATTACCACACTACTCCGATACAGCAATAACCTGATGAACCGGACGTAAATTTCGTATATATAATGATTTAAAGTTTCAGCATGCATTTCTATGGTAATCTGTTGTTCCCCACAATTTCACTTATTATGTCGTCCTCTATTCATTCATACCATTGTTTAACTTATCGTTCTTCAACGTTATCATGCATATGCATTGTATTCTCAACAATCCCAGGTTTTTGTCAATTCATTATATTGAAGTCGAAGCTCTTCTAATATCACTTCATTATTCTACTATTATTTCATCACCCATTTCTTTTATATGTATGTAACTGAGCTGCTCTCGCTTACAATCTCGTGATATTAAGTGCTTTACTAACACTACCTTTACATAACAATCTCAGATTATTTTGATTTCTTAATTGCAAATGTTTTACTTAGAGAACAGCTAGATGTGTTCATCGTCGGATTCCTGAGTACCATTGTGCATGGTTGAGTAGTAGACGTTTAAACCATGTCAATTCATCGCTATATTCTAGGCCATCTTGTTGATATTGATCATAGAGTTTACTTTAACTAAGCGTTTAGTCATGTGTCGTATTTCCTGTAACATTAGGTTTTCTCTCCAAGTTCGCCTTTTATATACAACAGCGGGATTTGGAATCCACCAGAATAACAAGCCAACTCTTTGCATGAAGAAAAATTCATACAGCCCTTTCCCTTGCTTTGTTTACCTCCAACTCCCAATACTCTATTCACCAGTTACTTTTATTCTCACTACCAAATTTATTTCCTTGCTTCACTTTGAATTCTTCGTATGTATTCGATTTTAATAATTTTTTCACTCATTTATTCTTGTCTTTGGGACAAATTATGCATTTTATAGGCACTTTTGTAAGTTCTACAGTGTTCACTCTTATTTCAGTTTTATCGGGTGATTATCATCCTTTCAATGTGTTGATATTCATGAATAGTTGACAATAAACCTACCGCTATCAAGTTCCATTTCATAGCGTACCAGCAACACCATCGAAAACCAGAGATTTACTAGACGGATTTTAGGTCTAGTTTGAGAGTCTTCAGCGACACTCATGGACGACACCACCAGGGATGGTTAACGGTTTGGCCTAAAATCTTATCATTCCTGCTAATGTAACACTCACCCAGTGCTCCTTGATTTTCAACGACTATATGATATTGCTTATTGGCGAAATTCACACTGGAGTTTAAACCTGTATAAAACTAGAAACGGCTCTGTTGGAGGTTGCGATCAAAGAAACTTTCGTTTTCTATTCTAATTGATGCTTTCGATCTTGTCTTTCTTTTCTGCTAGGTCATCATACATGCACGAAATTCACTCGTTTTTATTACTTTTAAGCTCATCTAATCAATCATGCCTGCTAATACGAAAATGGCATGTGAATTCAGAGTAGGATTAGTTGAGGCAGACCAATAGATAAAGTGACGTCTGGATGGTTTCAACGATGTTTGAGATAAGAAAGACGTGTGAATGAGTGAGTAAACAAGGTGGTTATTTACTCTCATCAACAAGTCACGCTTTTCAGCTGATCTTAGGCATGATTACAGCCGATAGGAAAAGGATTATTGGAAGTATCGACTCACTGTGCTGATGTGATTCCTGATTTTACCACAATCTTGAAAATCCTGTAAACATGTAAAAGTAATATAAGAATCTTCATTTTTTGAGTATTGACATTACAGATTATTAGACTGTGTAGATTACGTTTATTAACTCAACATATTTTAAGGTTGCATTATATTTTGCAGAAAATAAAATTTTCATCATATTCAACACAGATGCTTGTTTATGAAAGTTTATCAGTTCACAATGCCGGCTTATCTTTACAGCTAGTCAAGCACACACGTTTTTCCTGAAACCTCATTAGTATATAATCAATAAATAACTGAGCATAAAGTACTATAGAAGAAATATTTCTCAGTGAGTTTTATCGGAAAGTCGTACCATCATCTAAATAATAAATATTTCATACACAAATCGATTTGTCTGCGTGGGTCAAGTTTATAAAGCCAATGCATATCGTGACTATGCAATATGCTGCTCATCCAAATAATTCATTCATTTTCTATTCAACGAAATGTGGTCCCTATTCTAAGATAGGTTTAAACACAGTCCACAAGTATGAATGCTAATCAGGAAATGTAAGTAAATCGCAAATAATAATACTAATATCCTAACACAGAAAATTTCAATGAAACCATAATGGGTTGGGAATGCTTGATGTGATATTGAAGGTCTGCAAATGGCAATGAAAAACATTTACAACTATGGTTTCAAACTATGCATTATAATTGTCAAGGCTTTTGTGAAGTGAACTCAATAAATAAAAAAGATATTAGGAGAATTGGAAATAACTAATATTTTATTTTTTGACTGCATACTGCAAAGTAGTTGAACTGATTAACTTCATTCTCCCCACACTAAGATAAAATAAAACCATGAACGGAGGGTACATGTTCGTAATCTACAATTACACTGAAACACGGTACAACAATTCTGTTAATTTAAATTATTAATAAGCGAATCTGTTACAAATATCTATTACTATATCCTTGTTTTCTATTTGTACTGCTACCGAATATGAATATCAAATGGTTAAGGGTTTTTGACCCTCCCAATAGTTAATTAATTTGGTTACCGCTGTTTTCATTGTCCTTGCAGAAATCCAAGTCAAATAATTTTACTTCTCATATCAATGATATTATATTTATAATTATTTTTTAGACAGTTTGTACGGAAATGCGTCCTAGTTACGTCTAATTGGTTAATCATTTATCCAGTTACCACATTATGCATAACACTCCCTCTCAGGAGATAAAAATATTCGGAGAAAGCTTCGTGAAATACACAAAATAAACATAGTTCTGGAACTCCCCATTCTACCAGAGACACTACTCAAACAAACCATATTCAAATTAGAATATTAAACTAACAATATCAGAGTCTTTATTCCACTTATATCACAATAAAACACCATTATATACTGGATGATGTTTCAGACACAGTTTGTCATTCATAATCATAACAATTACAATCACACAACTTTGAAACTTTCGTTTAACAGTTTTCTTTATTGTTTCCTATTTGTCGTTTGTAGCGGCATTAGAATTTCCTAGATATCTGGGATAAGTGTTGAACCATTTCCATTACACACACTTTCCGTTGGTTCGATAAATAAAGCTTCCGTTATCAATCTCTTCCGTCCCACCCTGTTACATTAGATTTTAAAACTATCATTTTATCCCATCCTATTGTATGGTTATGTGTAATTGCATGTCGTGCTGTAGCTGAACTATTCTCCAGAATTCTTATCTTTTTATGGTCAGCTAACCTATATTTCCCTAGGTCTCTGCGCCTCACCCAAAACATATGGTGAAGGTATGTGGATAACACATTTCCCTTACTTAGAACGCAGGATATAAATAGATTTTTCGAACACACCAACTCGAAGATGGAAGGAATTTCTTTCACTTATGAACTGGGAAGTGAAGACAGAGAGCTTCCAATGCTAGATTGTAGTGTAAAAATGAACGAAGATGGGAGGTTAAACACTTGTGTTTCCAGGAAACCCACACATTCAAACCGATATTTGGATTTCCGATCATCCCTTCCTGTGTAATGTTTAAGTAATAGGGCGCAAGAGCTAAGTAATACAAGGAAAATACAAGACAGGAATTTAGGCATATAAGAGAAGCTTAGAAACGTAATAATTACCGTGATAAATGTGTGTAGGAAAATGTTGAAATAAAATAATTATAATAGTGGTAGTGATCGTGATAGAAACAATAATAATAATATTAATAATATTAAATATTAAATAATTAATAATAATAAATAATATTAAAAATATTAAATTTCTGTCTTGTTTTTCCTTGTAATACTTAGCTCTTGCTCCCTTTTACTTAAATATTACATAGAGAGGGGTTATGGACGACATACCTAGCTCCACACGAGCATGCGTGAACATTGATGAGCCAAGCTGTGGTAGCTTATCCTGCACGTTCAAATTCAAGCTAATCATTCGTTTCGTAGAGAAAGTTAGTCTCAGTTCAGATGTAAACAAGATTTTCTTCAGGTTTTATTCGCGCTAACTCAGTGCCATTGAGGCTACAATAGACCTAAACACCATATATTCAATTTTTCTTTTTATGTTCCTACCAACGTTAGTTGAATTTCTACCCCTCATAAGCACTGCTGTTAGCTTGACTATCGCTCAAATGTTAGCTGAAATCTCTCCAACCCCATCAATTTATTGCGATACTCAAATAAACGTTTTGATTGTATTTTAGTTTCGCCCCAACCAACGCCTTCTGTGCTACACAAATTGTTGGTTAAAACTTACAATGCTAATGACACATCTTTGGAAATATTCCTTTGGTCGATAAGGGAATTCCCATTAAATATATATATATATATATATATATATATATATATATATATATATATATATATAGGATTATACAGCTTGAGAATGACACCGTCGAAAAGAGTAACTCTTCACTGAACGCCTTTTCTTTTAATAATATGTGCAAAGACTTATCCAAATGAACAGCCTACTATCCAGTAATTCATCCAAAGCTTGTTATTTTTGTGTGTAGACGGAAACGCATGTCAAATAGTAATGGGATTTCCAAGATATCGTTTCCTTGAAGTGATGACGAAATGTTTTGTTGCTTTAGGCATTGTATATCATAAGGATGAAATTTCAACCATTATAAATATTCCAAATTCAAACAATTAGTCTCTGTGATAAATTTGAATAAGACATTTAGAAGAGACGTCTCGCGAGATGATATCATTAGTTTCTTAGTTTTTTCACAACCCCTTTACAAGTAACATGGTTCACAATAATAAAATGGAATGCATGACAATTACTCAGTTATATAAAACAAAAGTACATACTAATGACTGGTCTATATTTATACAGTCAAGTAGTCCATGGTAGGTGAAGGTTGAAGTCTATTGTTTTTTGTACACATAGTTTAGGATGTATGTGATTAATTCAAAGTGCTTCCATCACCTCCAATAACCTTGAATTAGAGTTATGTGAAGTAATCATGAATCAGTCATTAATATTGATTTTGTGACCTGACATTGATAAGCGGTTTTCAATGAGTGATGATGGATTTCTATTCAGATTAATTACATTGGGATTTACTATATGTTTTCATAGTCATTATGAGACATGTTCTTTTCGACGACATTGGAACATTCTATTGGTTCTACCTACATAGGTGTCAACACAACTGCAGATGAACTTGTAGATACAGTTTGAAGTAGAGTCCAGTGAATTTCGTCCTTTAATCGTAGGTACAGGGATCGAAAATGTTCTAGATGCAGAGGGGGAAGAGATGCAACGTAGAGTGCGTGCTTGATGGCTGACCAAAGTCTCTGAGCCGTCAACCGCAAAATGTGATCAGCCTTGAATGGTAGGTTAACAAAGATGGCTTTCCTTGGAGCAGAAGCTGTCTTTTCAGGATGTGGTCTATCCTCACTGTGACAATTGATAAAGCTTTCTGGATAACCACTAGCTAATAAAACTGAATGTACGTGTCGAAGCTCACCCATCAATGTGTCGCTCGTACATACTTTGTGGGCCCTTGAAAACAAGCATTACACGAGGGAACGTTTATACTGGATAGGAACGAAACCGGTGAAATGAAGATATTATCCACTCCATGTCTGTCTACTAAGTATGGATCGCTTAATCGTTACATCGGCTCTCCTGGTCATTGAAATATCCAGGAAACCGAGTTTGTTATTCAGATCGAGCTCGGAAGTCACTCGGATGTTTGGATGAATATGATTATATAGAGTAATACAGTTTTCGATAGACTCACTTTTATTACCGATAATTTCAGACATCGTGGTAGACTGTAATTAATTCCACATTAGATAGATTTATTTTTGAACATCACACAGAGATGCAGTATTGACAACTGGATGACACTTCGAGCCCAATTTATTGTTAATATCGCATCACTGTGTGGTACTTGAAGATATTTTCACTTTTCCTTAAACGCGCTGGGAATATTTTAAAATATTTATAATGATTCAGTCTGACTCGGAGCTCAAAAGATTCCAGGATATTCAGATGGCTAAGAGAAACACATAAGGGCAACTCAGGGGTCAGTGAGTAGTGAAAAGTCGAAACGAAATTCCTCGTGAATATTAGAGAATTACACTCGGTCAGATTCAGTTATGGAATACACCTACAAAATTGGTACATACCTACACCTAGCTTATCCGCATTATGTAGAATAATAAACCATACGTCTTCCGTATGCGATTGAACGTATTTACGTATAATTCATTTGCAGTTGTGACCCGCTTAAGTCAACAGGCTACTAGATTTTCCACCCACTGAGGTGCATTTCATCTATTCTATTTGACGTTGTTGTTGTGCACTTGAATCCCACTCTGTACTCACACAGAGTTCCTAATAGTTCTTGAATTACTCATACGGAGTTTAAGAAAAAAAACAAAATAGGAGAAAACCAAGTCAGATTATCAGAGAGTTCTTTGGAAAGAATAATGATACTTCCAATGATGTACTAAAGACTATTAATTTACCGGGAGATTCTACATAAGGAGTATATAAACTCTGCAATAACACAGCAGTCTGACAATTCGGCACAATATACGAAAACACGTTTCAGAGCAAGACTGTTATTCTTATTATTACGGCGAATTTTTCGTTTTATCAATTTAGAAATATTCAAATTCTATCAAATAAAGTCAAATTGTTATTTAGGGCGTACATCTGAATGACCGAAATATGTTTACTGAAGAGTAGTTATGTGGAGTATCAGTTTCATTTGTCGATTGATACAATGAGGATTCTACTAAATTTATACTATTCTAGAACCGATGCACTTGCATGTCAACCATGTCAGTCTTCATGACGTCAGGCATTAACGCCGTTTATTTTACATGGAGAAATAAACATTCAGTGTCTGTTAGTCAGTCGACTGCACTTCTGACTTCTCTGTTTCATTACTTCCGTCCATGGTTTCATAAATGTCGTCCCATTTAGAAGGGCAGATGAGGTTGTGTAAGGCTTTATCAATACAAACTTACAATTTTAACCTGCCCCTACTGCTCTGTTTGTAGCATTTCTTTGATAAGAACAGACCTGCTGAGTGTTAATGAACTTGTTTTGGTTATCGAACACTTGATCTTCAATATTCCAGTAGAACCGCATTTGTGGATATTACACGACAAACTTGATGTATAAAGATCCAAATCTGAGCTCAGTGTCTGGGCTATCGATGTATAAGTGGTGAACTGAATCCTTAGGAAATCTGTTTTTCTGACAAGCTTTTATCATGACCTGATTAAGTTTGGTTCATCAAATAACCTTCGGTTTTCAGGATATCTGGCGCGAAATTAATACCGCCTTCACTTTCTGTATCTTAGCGGAGAATTATTTCTCCTCAGATATTCGAAAGTAGGTTGTCCAAGCGCTCAATTGTAAAAATCTGAAGTGAGCCTCCAGAAAGCTGTGCAACCGTTATGCGTATTTGTTGGGCAAACATATTCATCTCTGTTAGATGAAGGACTCTATATTTTCTAATTCTGTGCATTCATTTGACGTTTTACAGCGGACATAAAGTATAAATTTACTATTAATTTATATGCCAGAGCTGATATCTTATGCTATGAAATGCAAATAGCGTCCAATCGAAATTCGTGGAAACCCATTAGAGATGTTTATGCTGTATTTTGCCTCCCTCTAGCCACTGCGGTGTGCGAGCCACATAATCAAGTAAACTTATGTTCGCTTTGTGAGTAGAATTCGGGTACTGTGGTTGAGTGTAATTTTATAATAGATCAATTGTTTTGATGTATTAGATGACTGTACACTATTGTTTATTGATGACATTTCGTAACAAAACTTACTGCTCATAATCATATCAAGGTGCTCATATGAGATTCAGATTTCGTCTAATTATCCTTATTATTTATGTATGTTATTAGAACTGTGTGGAATTTCGACTTGTGCTGGGAATATTTAAGAAAGATTTTTTGTGCTAACAACTGTTCATTTTAATTAATGTGCTGAACACAGGACGTCGCGTATTGTAAAAGGAAGATAAAAGAATATCATCTTGGAAAGCAGTCATTTCACACGCCTAAATGTACTCATTTTCACAGCATGTCATTTAGAAGTCAACATTTTCAGCAATTCCATGTTTATGCGAAATACTGGGTGCTATTATTCAAAGCACCAACTTAGTATTCTCGATGGTGAATGAAAGTGTCGGTAATAGATATTTGTTTTTATTATAGCTCGATTTCACACTGCATTTTGGTACAACTATGGAGCTTTCAGTATCGGTGGCATAGCGGTAGGTAGGTAGTTAGTTGGTTGACAACTGATATTCGGTGTGCGTCAGCCGGAGATCGAACTCCGCACAATCTGCATGGTCGGCGAGCGTCCTAACCGCTGTGCCACCGACGCACAGATTGAAACAAACGACAAAATATGAGCGTTTACACAAATGTCAAACAAGAAAATTTCAGGTGAATGCATATTGTAGTCGATCAAACGAACATCAGAGTGAGGGAACATGGAAGAAATGAATAGTGAGAATTAGAGGGCATAGGTAATTATTGCAAACCAGAATTAGCCACTGTAATCAATGAATAATGCATCGAGAATTCACCTCTACAGATCTGTTCGATCAATAAAACGATGGTCGTATAGAGCGTGAGTAATTCATTCAATCACTTGTCGAGGTCGAAGTAAGTAACCGTTAGGCATCGAGTCAAACACTTGGTTCAATCACTCAATATTTTCTAATTTGGTATGAGTGAGACATGACTCTCTTTGGTGGGTAGATAGCTGTAACAATATTTGCGTAACTCCTGTTCTTTGTCTGCTTGCTCTGAAAGCGGTTTTATTAGGTCGAATGTGCTTTTTATACAAGTTAGGAGAGTTTATGTCCAACCGATGAAACTTCAGTCAATGTCTTTCAAATAAAAACGATTGACTACTTTAAGTAGTATAAACCAGAAATGAAAAACTCCTACTGCCTTTAGCCAATGCTCTACATTTTCGCTGGTCACACAGTCTATGCAACTTCTGTGTAGGAATGATTCATCACCTGTCCCTGATATGTGGAAACTTCTTCACTCCTATGACAAATAAGAGAAAACAAAGAAAACTATAAAACTCAAGTTCCAAAGTCGTGTAATTACAATTGATATGACTATGAGCAATAAATTTTGTTCGAAACGTGATCCAGTGAACAATCCTGTTTCACTGTGTGATATATCTAACAAACAAACTAATATGGAATTACTTACTACCAAAATGCCCAAGTTTTACACATATAGAAAAGTCTTCGAGTTAATTTCTGCCAGCCACCAATAGACGCTTGAGATGTTGGGGATTGTGACAACAGCTTCAAGATATATTTGTCAAAACTGAACACAGTATTAAGGCTTCTGTGCATTTCAATTTGTGTATAATGTATGATACAAGCACAAAATGACACAGCAGTGCTGGATGAATGTTTGACGTAGAACTCTGCACAATATTTGAGTATCTCCAGTTTCTGTTTTTCATAAAAGCACACACAAGATTAGGGAAATAAAAAAGGAGATGTAAAGAAACTATAATAGTTAGTAATGTGAGGGGAGGGAGAACAATGAAGAGTGATGGGGACTGAGTGAACCTTTACAATACACTGTGTGAATGCATCTGCGCTAGTGGAAATGATTTTGAACCGTATCTCCGACAGTCTCTAGATATTAGATCTTAGCGTCTCAAGAACCCTAGCCATGTAGTATGCTTCTCCATACTTGACACCAACAAGTTGCGAAAGACTTCATGGATTGGTAGTGTGTTTTGGTCTGACCACTCCTAACCTCCCTCTGATCCAGTCTGACGTCAGCTGACATTGTTCGGTGATAAAACCGATGACTGGGTATGCGTAAAGATGCAGGAGTACTTACTAGATTACTTTCCTGGTCAAGGTGACTGCGCAACATCCAAAACTTGCTCATGTCTTCGACAGTCTTTATGTTGAAGTAAAGTAGGAATTTAACTATGAAACGGCATTCGGAGTTTGTAATTGGCTTGATAAGGAATTAGGACAAGCCATATAAGCGAAGAATATTGTTTTCAATTAGGTCTTCTTCAGGCTTTACCCCAATTTACATAGTTTTATATATAACAATTTCAACCAATGATGGTGATTTTGTGGGTCAAATAATAATAATGTGGTAAATGTATTGAACGTCATTAATAACAATGATTATAATGATAACAAAATAATGTTAATATGGTTTATGCAGGTGGCGATAAGAATAACCAAGGTGGTAATATGTGTATATGTAGACAATTCAATAAACAAATTAGGTCAAATCCTAAAAGTTATGTATTACTAAAGGTAAAGTGGACAAATAACCAGAGTTTAAACAAATATCATAAAAGTACGAAGGAAATGGAAAATAAGAAAGGGTGGGATTAGAATTCACCTAGAACTAGGGGTAGACAAAGGTAGAACAGATCTCTTTTGTCTGCAAAGACTAGGATTGTTCTCTCGAATTCCCATTGCTCCGGCTCTGTGTAAAGGCGGGTTCGAATTCCGCTCGAGAGGCTCGATGTAATGCGATAGATAACTTTGAAGGCATTATTTCTGTCCACTTGGTGAACGCTATCAATCAAATGAACTAAAATAGAACTTCTTATAGATTTTATTTCGCCTTTGCCTAACCATGAAGGAAAATGCTCAATAATGCGTTCGTTAAGCTGTCTAGTTGTTCACCTTATATAGCTCTCTCCACAGGAGAAACTAAATTTGTAGATACAAATAGAAGTGACACAGCTAGGTAGCTTGTCTTTTCGCTTGAGAAATCATAATTGGTCGACTGGAAAATGACAGACAAAGGGTGGTGATAGGATAAGTCCTTTTTATTGCTTTCGATAATCTCAGATATAAGACTTCACTGACCACGTCCCCATTAAATTGCAATTTCATGAACAGTTGTTTCTTTTTCACTGCTGTCAGTTTCTCGTTATTTTACCTGATGTTCATATGTCTCCTTACAAATCTACTAGGATAACCCATTTGGGCCAGCGTGAAGCATCTACTAGTTCGAATTTCTAACTGTCCATAAATATATCATATATTGGGAACTTGATAGCTGTATTTACCTTAGATCCTTGCTTATGTCAACGTTCTAGACAGCTTGAAATTCGTTTCACTTGTTAATCCAATTATCAGTTATCTGAGGTGTTTGTCTTCGACACTGCAGATATCTACTGCCACTGTGTTGTCGCGTTATCCATTTTATAAGGAGTAACAAGATCGCTCTAGGTCGCGTCGTATTTTTTGTTCTAATTACTTCTCATTCACATGCATGAAATTGCAATAGCTGGGACGCCTAATAATGAGTACATTTAGGGTGTGAAATGACTGCTTTCCAAGATGATATTCTTTTATCTTCCTTTTACAATACGCGACGTCCTGTGTTCAGCACATTAATTAAAATGAACAGTTGTTAGCACAAAAAATCTTTCTTAAATATTCCCAGCACAAGTCGAAATTCCACACAGTTCTAATAACATACATAAATAATAAGGATAATTAGACGAAATCTGAATCTCATATGAGCACCTTGATATGATTATGAGCAGTAAGTTTTGTTACGAAATGTCATCAATAAACAATAGTGTACAGTCATCTAATACATCAAAACAATTGATCTATTATAAAATTACACTCAACCACAGTACCCGAATTCTACTCACAAAGCGAACATAAGTTTACTTGATTATGTGGCTCGCACACCGCAGTGGCTAGAGGGAGGCAAAATACAGCATAAACATCTCTAATGGGTTTCCACGAATTTCGATTGGACGCTATTTGCATTTCATAGCCTAAGATATCAGCTCTGGCATATAAATTAATAGTAAATTTATACTTTATGTCCGCTATAAAACGTCAGAAAGAGTCCTTCATCGAACAGAGATGAATATGTTTGCCCAACAAATACGCATAACGGTTGCACAGCTTTCTGGAGGCTCACTTCAGATTTTTACAATTGAGCGCTTGGACAACCTACTTTCGAATATCTGAGGAGAAATAATTCTCCGCTAAGATACAGAAAGTGAAGGCGGTATTAATTTCGCGCCAGATATCCTGAAAACCGAAGGTTATTTGATGAACCAAACTTAATCAGGTCATGATAAAAGCTTGTCAGAAAAACAGATTTCCTAAGGATTCAGTTCACCACTTATACATCGATAGCCCAGACACTGAGCTCAGATTTGGATCTTTATACATCAAGTTTGTCGTGTAATATCCACAAATGCGGTTCTACTGGAATATTGAAGATCAAGTGTTCGATAACCAAAACAAGTTCATTAACACTCAGCAGGTCTGTTCTTATCAAAGAAATGCTACAAACAGAGCAGTAGGGGCAGGTTAAAATTGTAAGTTTGTATTGATAAAGCCTTACACAACCTCATCTGCCCTTCTAAATGGGACGACATTTATGAAACCATGGACGGAAGTAATGAAACAGAGAAGTCAGAAGTGCAGTCGACTGACTAACAGACACTGAATGTTTATTTCTCCATGTAAAATAAACGGCGTTAATGCCTGACGTCATGAAGACTGACATGGTTGACATGCAAGTGCATCGGTTCTAGAATAGTATAAATTTAGTAGAATCCTCATTGTATCAATCGACAAATGAAACTGATACTCCACATAACTACTCTTCAGTAAACATATTTCGGTCATTCAGATGTACGCCCTAAATAACAATTTGACTTTATTTGATAGAATTTGAATATTTCTAAATTGATAAAACGAAAAATTCGCCGTAATAATAAGAATAACAGTCTTGCTCTGAAACGTGTTTTCGTATATTGTGCCGAATTGTCAGACTGCTGTGTTATTGCAGAGTTTATATACTCCTTATGTAGAATCTCCCGGTAAATTAATAGTCTTTAGTACATCATTGGAAGTATCATTATTCTTTCCAAAGAACTCTCTGATAATCTGACTTGGTTTTCTCCTATTTTGTTTTTTTTCTTAAACTCCGTATGAGTAATTCAAGAACTATTAGGAACTCTGTGTGAGTACAGAGTGGGATTCAAGTGCACAACAACAACGTCAAATAGAATAGATGAAATGCACCTCAGTGGGTGGAAAATCTAGTAGCCTGTTGACTTAAGCGGGTCACAACTGCAAATGAATTATACGTAAATACGTTCAATCGCATACGGAAGACGTATGGTTTATTATTCTACATAATGCGGATAAGCTAGGTGTAGGTATGCACCAATTTTGTAGGTGTATTCCATAACTGAATCTGACCGAGTGTAATTCTCTAATATTCACGAGGAATTTCGTTTCGACTTTTCACTACTCACTGACCCCTGAGTTGCCCTTATGTGTTTCTCTTAGCCATCTGAATATCCTGGAATCTTTTGAGCTCCGAGTCAGACTGAATCATTATAAATATTTTAAAATATTCCCAGCGCGTTTAAGGAAAAGTGAAAATATCTTCAAGTACCACACAGTGATGCGATATTAACAATAAATTGGGCTCGAAGCGTCATCCAGTTGTCAATACTGCATCTCTGTGTGATGTTCAAAAATAAATCTATCTAATGTGGAATTAATTACAGTCTACCACGATGTCTGAAATTATCGGTAATAAAAGTGAGTCTATCGAAAACTGTATTACTCTATATAATCATATTCATCCAAACATCCGAGTGACTTCCGAGCTCGATCTGAATAACAAACTCGGTTTCCTGGATATTTCAATGACCAGGAGAGCCGATGTAACGATTAAGCGATCCATACTTAGTAGACAGACATGGAGTGGATAATATCTTCATTTCACCGGTTTCGTTCCTATCCAGTATAAACGTTCCCTCGTGTAATGCTTGTTTTCAAGGGCCCACAAAGTATGTACGAGCGACACATTGATGGGTGAGCTTCGACACGTACATTCAGTTTTATTAGCTAGTGGTTATCCAGAAAGCTTTATCAATTGTCACAGTGAGGATAGACCACATCCTGAAAAGACAGCTTCTGCTCCAAGGAAAGCCATCTTTGTTAACCTACCATTCAAGGCTGATCACATTTTGCGGTTGACGGCTCAGAGACTTTGGTCAGCCATCAAGCACGCACTCTACGTTGCATCTCTTCCCCCTCTGCATCTAGAACATTTTCGATCCCTGTACCTACGATTAAAGGACGAAATTCACTGGACTCTACTTCAAACTGTATCTACAAGTTCATCTGCAGTTGTGTTGACATCTATGTAGGTAGAACCAATAGAATGTTCCAATGTCGTCGAAAAGAACATGTCCCATAATGACTATGAAAACGTATAGTAAATCCCAATGTAATTAATCTGAATAGAAATCCATCATCACTCATTGAAAACCGCTTATCAATGTCAGGTCACAAAATCAATATTAATGACTGATTCATGATTACTTCACATAACTCTAATTCAAGGTTATTGGAGGTGATGGAAGCACTTTGAATTAATCACATACATCCTAAACTATGTGTACAAAACACAATAGACTTCAACCTTCACCTACCATGGACTACTTGACTGTATAAATATAGACCAGTCATTAGTATGTACTTTTGTTTTATATAACTGAGTAATTGTCATGCATTCCATTTTATTATTGTGAACCATGTTACTTGTAAAGGGGTTGTGAAAAAACTAAGAAACTAATGATATCATCTCGCGAGACGTCTCTTCTAAATGTCTTATTCAAATTTATCACAGAGACTAATTGTTTGAATTTGGAATATTTATAATGGTTGAAATTTCATCCTTATGATATACAATGCCTAAAGCAACAAAACATTTCGTCATCACTTCAAGGAAACGATATCTTGGAAATCCCATTACTATTTGACATGCGTTTCCGTCTACACACAAAAATAACAAGCTTTGGATGAATTACAGGATAGTAGGTTGTTCATTTGGATAAGTCTTTGCACATATTATTAAAAGAAAAGGCGTTCAGTGAAGAGTTACTCTTTTCGACGGTGTCATTCTCAAGCTGTATAATCTTATATATATATATATATATATATATATATATATATATATATATATATATATATATATATATATATATTTAATGGGAATTCCCTTATCGACCAAAGGAATATTTCCAAAGATGTGTCATTAGCATTGTAAGTTTTAACCAACAATTTGTGTAGCACAGAAGGCGTTGGTTGGGGCGAAACTAAAATACAATCAAAACGTTTATTTGTAAGTCACATTGTTTTTATCCATATTTTTTATGGGAGTTTTCATCTGATATATTTTATTTTTAGGTGGATTCTTTGTTTTAAACTTTGTGCGAATCCCAGTATTTTTGAGGTTTCTTGAAATTGCCTCTGACCTGCAATTTTCGCATGGTATTTTCAGTTGTTTTTCCGCATTTTTTTATCATGTCACTCTCCGGTTTCACCCTCTTTTTTCTCTTTTTTATATTATCTTTGATAAACTCTTTTGGGTAGTTGTTTTCCAGTAGCATTTTGAATAGGACGTTTATTGCTTTACGCTGGTCATCTGGTGTTGTTTTAAGTCTATGTATTCTATCTTCAAGGCCTTGCATTAATCCTCGTTTTACCATGAGTTGATGGGCCGAGTGATAATCAAGTAATCTTCCAGAGTGTGCAGTTTTTTCTATATAAAATCGTTTTTATGCTTCCATGTGTTTCTGTTTGTATTTTGCACTCCAACATAGGTAGTTCCCCGATTTCATTCTCTATTTCCATAGTGAATTTTATTGAGTCGATATGACTGTTTATGTGCGAGGAGAATTTCTCAGAATCATTTTTTTCACCATTACTAAAGTGTTGTCTACATATCTCCACCAACATTTTAATGATGACCTGAATGGTTTAAGTGCATTCTCTTCCCAAAAATCTATGAACATGTCAGATATTATTGGTGAGATGCGCGATCCCATAGCTACTCCTTTATTTTTTTGGTATATATTTCCTTCAAATGTGAAATATGTTGTTGTCAGAGAGAATTCTACGCCTTTTGTTACCTCTTCTACGGATAACTGTGTTCTGTCTTTTAGGCCATTATCTTCTTTTAGTCTCGTTTTCAGTGCATTCATGGCCATCTGAACGGGTATTTTAGTATAAAGACTGTTTAAATCAAAGCTGACTAGTATTTCCTGTTCCTCTACCTTAGTGGTTTTTAGTCGTCTTACTAATTCAAATGAATCTCTTAGCGGTCTTGGTATTGTTGAGAGAGATTTTGCCAGCATATACGTTAGTGTGTTGCTAAAGTCCACAGTCGATCTTATTGGGTATCCTTCTTTATGCAATTTTATCTTGGCGTATATCCTAGGCATATTACATGATTTTGGCATAATTTGAAACCATTTTGACGTACCAATTATTTCCTTCACCTGTCTAACTAACTTTGCCGTTTCTTTCATTGGTTTGTTTGTGATTGTTTCTGATAATTTCGTCATTAGGTTATAGGGTTCAGATTGTAAATGTTCATTCATCTTTTCACTGTATGTTGTTTTGTTGAGTAGTACTGTTGTGTTTCCTTTGTCTGCTTGAGTAATGAAAATAGATTTGTCTGCTTTTATGTCTTTAAGTGCTTTTATTTCCTCCTTCATCACATCTAGCTTTTCTACTTTTTACTTTTTTAAGGTTAATGCACATTCTGCCCGTACCAATTCTGATTTTACTTGTCATGTTCTCTTAGTGCTGTTTCAGTCACAGGTGTAATATCTTCAGGTATTAATTTTTGTTACTAATATTGAAGTTCATCCCTTTCCTCAGTACGCTTTCCTCTGTTTCTGTTAGCTTTCTGTCTGATATGTTTTAAGCGTCCTATTATTCCCTTTAGTTGGCATTCCATTTCCTAATTTTTTATAGAAATAGTCTTGATAAGTAGGTTGGTGATTAGACTTTTGGAAAGTATTGAACGAATACACAAAATTCGTTAAATAAACCTCGTCTTCTCCCAGAGCTATTCAGATTTACTATAGGGACCACAAAAAATGTCACTGTATCTGCTTATTATGTTATGTGAAACTTGATCGACTAATCTCCTGTCATTTGATTGGATTAGACATACTTACTTTGTCTTACATTACAATGATGGTTTACTAAGTTATGGCCTTTGATTTCACACTGAATCAAATTGATTGTATATCCATAATTTTGTATCCTTCAAATTTCATTGTTTACGTAATTCTTTGTGAATGATGCGAAGATGAATAGTTTTATTTAGTTGTATAGATAAAGTAAAGTTATTTCCTATCTAACATAGTACTTATTAAATATTCAGTAGTAGATAAACGTTATTTAGGAAATCCTTGAAAATAAAGCAGGACATAACAGATATTCGATGGCTTTTTAGAGAACTTGAGCATTGGCCACTCACACCGTGATATAGTTTTAAAACTTGAAGCATCTACTAGTTCGAATTTCTAACTGTCCATAAATATATCATATATTGGGAACTTGATAGCTGTATTTACCTTAGATCCTTGCTTATGTCAACGTTCTAGACAGCTTGAAATTCGTTTCACTTGTTAATCCATTTATCAGTTGTCTGAGGTGTTTGTCTTCGACACTGCAGATATCTACTGCCACTGTGTTATCGCGTTATCCATTTTATAAGGAGTAACAAGTTCGCTCTAGGTCGCGTTGTATTTTTTGTTCTAATTACTTCTCATTCACATGCATGAAATTGCTGTAGCTGGGACGCCTAATAATTTGTTTTCGCATCTCCACTGAATCTAATCGTTTTTAAATCTTTCTTTAGATCCGAGATTTTGCATAAAGTTATATGAAATAGACAAATCCTAACCTATGCTTTCAGTGCATGTATTCAATTGTTATTTTTAGTAAATTCCTTTCATTAATATGAATTATACTGAATGAAATCTTTATTAATTCTTTTCCGATTTATTGACTTTACTTTAATTATTTTAATGGCATATCTGATTGCTTTTGATTTTTCGCTTATAAATCCTTAAAGTGTTTATAGCTCTGGTGATTGTAAAAATTCATTATTTCAGGAATATACGATTGGTTTTGAAGATTTTCTGGTTTCCTTTGTTGTACTAACTTTGTGTCCATTCATTTGTGTGAAAATAATCTCAATTCGACTGTACAGGTTTTTATTGTAATTTCAGGCTCAGTACTTGAAATTCAACTACATTTCTATGCATAGAAGTTGAGAACTGTAAACTGTTCTGTGTTTACTTAAAATTATTTTTGTAGAAAACATAATTGAAAGTGTATTCAGTGGATCTTAGTTTTAAGCAGTGATATATGATCAGACCATTCTTTTTCATGAGTCAGCGATGCAGCTGATTAGTTTATTAGTGGTATGTACATTTGCCATGTAGTTTTTGCCTTCTGTTACATAACTATGATTCTGCTTTTATGGCCTAAATGTTACACTATTTTTAAAGCCTACACATTCAGAAAGTATTACCAACTTCCATTCAGTAAATGTAGTCGGTAATCTAAGTAACAAAGTTTTATTTGTGTGTTGTTTCTCATTTCACTGGTGATTTGTAAATCTACCAGCTTTAAAAGAATGTACTACTGCAACTTTATTTCATTATTATTATATCCTTTAATTCCTAGAGGAACGTAGGGCTTCAGCTGCGCGTCTCCATTGCCTTCTGTTTTCTGTCAACTTTCTCAGCCCGCTCCAAGTCTGACCACATGCTTTCATCTCCTCCTCCTCACATGACCTCCTCCAAATCACCTTTGCACTGACGAACAACTCGCCGCTTTACTTTGGGCCTGGTTCCACTCGAGCGATGGCTTGTCTAGTGATGTCACTTGATGGTTTCCTCAGTGTACGGCCAATCCATCTCCATTTCTTCCTGCCTATTTGTTTCGCAATCGGTTCCTGGTTAGTTCGCTCATTGCCAGAGATCCCTGTTGCTGATCTTTTCTGACCGGCCATCTGATCTTGAGTATTGAGCGAAAACAACTGTTAATGAAGGTTTGTTGTTTGTTTGAGATGCTCTTTATGACGCGTAGTGCAAGCCTCTGATCCGTAAAGTAGCACTGACTTCACATTGGAGTTGAAAATCCGGATCTTATTTTTGATGCTGAGTGATGTTGACCTCCACACAGACTTAAGGGTAATGAAAGCTTGTCTTGCTTTTTCGATTCGGGTTTTGGTATCCTCGTCAGTTCCGCCTGTAGTTGAAACGATGCTTCCCAGGTTGGTGAAGGAGGTTGTTTCTTTCAGGTTCCTCCCATTTATGCTGACTGTCGTCTGTTGTTGTTGTTGCTGTTGGCCAGGAATCTTCATCACTTCTGTTTTATCTATGTTCACTTGAAGTCCTATCTTCTCCGGATGCTTCTTCTGCCAGCTTGTTGCTTTTCAATTGCATATCTCCTTATATGAAAGAAATTATCAGTTGGTCAACAAAGTTCCCAAAACCTGTAATTGTTCACTTAGTGCATCAATAAATAAACACAAGATTTGATGACGATAATATATCGTATACTCCAGAACTAACTATCACCATAACTATACTCTGGCCTTAGTACTTTGTTATTGTATTGTTTCTAAAACTTGTTCATTATCGATTTCTTTTAAATGTATGCCAACAATTGAAATAATTTAGAAAATGTTGTTCTCTAATTTCCTAGTTAGTATACTAGAAGTCAGTTTAACTGTTTTCAGCTGGTGTGTAAATTTATGAATTGAAATGAAATGAACTTATTTTGTTCCCTAACTGTTTACTATCTCTTTGTTTAACAATTTATGTTTTTGTTTCCTAATGCAAAATGAATGACAACAGAAAGACTTATTAAAAACATGTTTTACTTTATTTACGATATCTTCCTTGTTTAAAAGAATGTCTACTGTTTACATTATTTCAGTATAAGAATCTTGAGTCAGTGTGTTTTATACACACTCACTTCAACTTAGAAACGATTATACTTTTCTCATATGAACTATAATCTTTACTTAACAAAGTGTTCAGTTAACTATGTTTGCAATAAAATCATTTTTTTAAATAATTATATATGTTAACCCCGGAATGAGATGCTAAGCAAGCTTTAAATTGAAATAATAATCAGTAATAGATACATGTGACTCTGTGTAGATATACATACGTATTTACAAAAAATAGATTTACGGCATGCCTAGTCAGCTTAACGGCCTATCACTTGGAGCATAGGTACACACACTGCTCGTCCTTAAAGCACCTTCAAGAGAAATCAATTCATTAAAATGCCAGTGAAATAGCTTCAAGCACATTACTTGCTTGAAAATCGCGTGAATAAATACCTATGGTTTGAAATGATGCATTTATTTACAAAGTAGAATGTCAAAAACGCATCTATTCGTATTAAGTTACAATTTTAAGCCAGAACTTTGGTTAGAAGATATTTCAGTATGAAAAGTGCTACTGGCTTCTAAATATTATCATGTCTACATATTTGTAAAAAGAACAAACTTTTTGACAAACTTTTCTCACCAGTGTTAAGCGTACTGTGAAAAACTTCCATTTTTAAATGTTATCGCTTGTGTTCAGCAAAGAGATTCTTTGTTTGCTTTTCTAACTCCTTGTAAATCCTGTATTCCCCTAGAACTCCTAGGTAATTCCATATTTTCCTTCGTTTCTATGCGCATTCTAATTAAAACTCATTCATCAAATTATTAATCTTATTCAGTAACTCAAGTGCACTTATTCAGCTCCTTTTGTGCATTGACTAATACTAACAACTTTGATTATGATAAATCATCACTTTTGTTAAAACTCTCTCTCTCCTGAAAAATTGTTTATGATTTCGATTTTACAGTTAGAAAAGAACCCCTTCTCTAAACTACGTGTTGTGCTTCCATTCTTATCGAATGACACTATACCGTCAAGTCTGTCAGACTTGGTTATGACAAAGTTTTCATTCCATCTAAGTCTTCTCAAAGCTTCTCTATGTTGCTTCAATCAAAGACTGTTCACCGAATGTCTTTTATTTTTGTTCTTTTGGCACCCGCCGACTAGCGTAGTTTCGAACCTTGTTAGTTCACCCACTGATGATGCAATTAGATCACACTATTGAAAATACAAGTCTTCAAACTGAACTTCAGTATCTAACTGAATAATTTTGATATTCAAGTGATGGTTTGTAGGGATTTGATTTGTTTCAGGATTTCATCATGAGCTGACATTAGTTAGAGAACCATTGGAAAACCTGGGAGTACTGGACAGCTGTTTCGTCCTAGTTTGGGACTCTTCAGCAGTACGTACCCACCAGGATTCGAACCCAGGACCTGGTTACAAGGCGAGCTCGTATACCATTAAGCCACTGGGACCCGATCCAACGGTCCTTGAATTCTAACTTCTGCCAATTCACGACATACCGCAACCGCTAGCCAATGTCTTGGGCGAGTATTTGTCCTCACACCCGACCGGCTGCACCCTACTGGTCATGACTTCCCACTGGAACCCAGGTAACTACCTACCTGAATAGGGCCAGTCGCCAGTGAGCATCTCATTGGTATTCAAGTGATGGTTTGTACGGATTTGAGTCCCAAAGAGTCCCAAACTAGGACGAAACAGCTGTCAAGTACTCCCAGGTTTTCCAATGGTTCTCTAACTAATGTCAGCTCATGATGAAATCCTGAATAATTTTGAGTTCATAGTCACTAAATTTGGGACCTAGAGATAGAACCTCGTTGAAACGTAATATATACAATACTGGAGAGGTTGTGAACACATAAAAATTTCTTTCCAAGCTTTTGAATTTGCAAAGATTTGACGCGAATGATTCTTTTCATATTTTTTTCTGTTATGTTTATAACATAACTGAAATACTAAAATTTTAATTCATGTTGTAAATCATCGACGGGGAATTAACTCCGTGATACATCCCTCCCAAGATTATATGTATACATATATTTATGGTTTTTCACAGAATCTTTTTGAATAAGTACATATCTTTTTAGACATTAAGAAACGGAATAAATTCTCATTCGTCGTCACAGTCTCATGTATAATTTAGGGCGACGTTTTGTTTCTATACATTCTTTAATGAATTCCAACGATATACTGGCTTCAATGAGCCTTGAATTAAACTTCAGGAAATCACTGAGTGCCTTAAATGATTATCAAGAGCTCCAGCTATCAAAGTGAGATCATCGTTCTACGAAATAATGACATATCATTGAAAAATGGAATTAAGAAAAATAGGGAAAGTGTTTATCACAAAATTTCGTGACATTGCAGAATGCCGGGATTATCTTGATCCTGTTATCTATCTAGGTAAACAGAATGACAGTATACACAATTTTTCACTCTTTGCATTTGTTAATCCTAATTTAGAAGGCTTCTCATACAAGTAGATGATTAGCCATTACGCGTTTGCGAAGCTACAAGAAAAAATATAGCTACGAATATGCATGATTTGTCTTAGTTTCATATTACCCACAGATCAGAGATGTCAGAGTCTCAAACTTTCAAAAGTAAATTGTTCTTTACTTCTGTTTTAATAAACTTGAATAAGTGGGGGTATTTTTATGCTGATTCAACACATGTTATCGTATCATTTGTTTTCATATGGGTGAATACTCGTATCGAGTCATTCTACTATTTCTGATCGAGTAATGCGTAGTTCACGTGAACATTCTGTTTCCAAATATACATCTAAAATAAAATAAAAGTTATAATTATTTTTCATGCAGCGGACTAATTCAAAATGCTAGTTATTGCACTGAATTCCATTTATTGGTTTCATTCAACAATTGGAAATGTTCAAACTTTCATAATATCCACAATTTTAGGCCTGAATTCAGTTTGAGGTGACTGAATATGTGGCAAGTTGGAATATAGATACAGGTTTATAACCATAAGATGAATAAGGTTTCAGTAAGAGACAGTTTTCAACATCTCTGTGCCATCGTGATCTGTGTGCTCTCTGTAGATAACAAATGTGGCGCTTAAAAATATTACTGCATCACAAATCTAAATTTTTCCATTTGTTACTTCAGCCTATTCTTTGGGTTATGTGAATTTCCTAGCATTTTTGAAGTGTTTTTTTCATATATATGGAGACAGCTTAATTGTTGGCATTTATGAGTCCAATCATTCAGTATTTTTAGGTTCAATAATATCCAACACAAATTCTCTCCAAGAGTATTTAAATGTTTGTGTAGATTTCTACATTAATATCTTCAGTCGCTGTCCACGTTTAATAAGCTCACCGAAATCAGAATATACCATATTATTCCTGTCCAATTGTTCTCCTGCTCCGCATAACTGTATATTAGAAGAGAAAAATGTATTCATGTTTTTTTTTCTCTAAGTAATGAAAATGCATGACCAGCAAAAGTTTGGGTGTCCAATTAAGTGTTATTTTGGTCTTCCATGTCATTACAAGTAATTTGTTGAATAGAACAGCATCCTATCAAATTCTAAATCAAAGTATTAGCTTTTTATATTTCTGTACTAAATGCAGTTTTGTTTTATTTTATATTTGGTTATGACAAAACTATTGAACGTGGTTATCTTGAGTGTTGATTTCTAGATTTTTGGAATGGTTACTGTCTCACCCTGCAGTATATCTAATAAACAAGTAAATATGGGATCATATACTATCACGATACTCAGGTCACTTACATAGGGCATTTCTGAATGTAAAACACATATATTGTTATTGTTAGTAAAACTTTCAATTATTAATCTCGTAAACATGAAATCTAAAACCACATGAAAAACATTACACGCTACATTTTAAACATTTTTTTGTATAACGACCAACGCAGGAGACCAGTCTTTGTGTACTCTTGTTTAGCTAACCAGAATTTGCTTATGTTAATCACAGTCACAAAATGCCCCAAAAAATAAAAGACGAAGTCAGCGAGGAATGTTTTCTCTACCAACGAAATCATCTTCAGAGACTGTACAGTCGTATTTATATTTACCAAAAATGTATAGTAGTCTATTACTGAGTAATAAAGGGTGACATAATTGATATAATTTCTCGAAAGTGGCTTTAGAAGTAAAAAACGACAGAAGTTGTAAATTACGTAGTACTCAAAGGAACAAAGTTAGAAATTTGATAAGGTTTAAACTGCTATTGAGTGAGAATAAACGTAGTTGAGTGTCAACTTAACAAGTGTGAAGGGTGTGTGAAAAAGTACAAGAGGAACATATGAGGGTGATAATAGTGAATTAATTATTGAAGTAAAAGCAAACTAAACGTAAAACTTAAAATTTTAAAAAATTACACGATTTCACATGGAACGACTAGTGAAGTGATAGAATAAGAGACTGGACTCAGTAAGAGACTGCTATACATTTTTGGTAAATATAAATACGACTGTATAGCGCCTGAAGATGATTTCGTCGATACAGAAAATATTCTTCGCTGACTTCATCTTTTATTTTCTTTATGACCGAATGAGTATTTTCGGGGATTTGAAGCAGAGCAAGAACCCTGTGACAGTGAAAGAACTTGATGCGTTTTTTAAGTTTCCTGTCAAGCTTGCCATAGCGAATACAAGAGTCAGTTTTATAAACAGATGTATTGATAAGAAAGAACATCCCAAGCGCTACTGGAAATGTCTTCGTCGCAATCATATCCACCCAAATCATCTCTCTTTGAAGCGTCATACACTGAATGTGATCGATGAAATAAAATCTCGAATAGCAGAGATAGAAAGAAACATTTTACTAAGAACACATGCTCTGTTCAAATTGACAGAAGACGAGCAGGGAAATTGCATGGAATACATCAATTCAGTTTCAAGAAGACGCTGTAAAAATGTAAACCTGGAACTCGCAAATAGTCTCAACGTCGCTGACACTTATACACGTTTTCCTGCCGCACCAGAGAAGTGCGTTTTCAACTACTCTAGTATATCAGTAACTCCTATCCAATTGCAATTCTTGCCGCAGGTTCCAAAGTTCGACAAATTCGAGTGACTTGGATATTAAAGTACAGTTCGAAGCATTGATCCAACAGACAAATGACCTTCTCCCAGTGTCCAACAAATCATTTGAACAATTCAAGTCTGCAGTATTGGACAGCAGTCATCAGCACATCAACACAACCAATCGAACCCCGGACCATGTGCATGGTCGGCAAGCGTCCTAATTGCTGTGCCACCGACGCACCAATAAATCTTGGAGCATATCTATTCTCTTTGAGGATTTGTCAGAGTCGCTCCAGTTCCCCGTCGATTGTATCACTGGAACATATCCTTCTTATTCTTGAGGATAAGGAGTGGATCAGGTTTCTCTTTCTTCTCAAAGGGACCCAACTACCAAAATTCGTGTACTGACCATTCCATGTTGTTTTCCTGTAGATGGATCTTTGAAGATAACCATCAGATCTCTTGATGACGTTGAAATTGAATTGGAAATTTGAGGTGCACATCAATAGTAGTTCCTTTAAGTAGTGGATCGGAACATACACGTCTACATTATTATCCTCAATGAATTTGCATATAAAGCAAATAGTTCCAGTGAGGGGAACATTGGTGAAAAGGGAAGTAACATATCATTTTCCTCCCGGATACATTAGCATCACCTACTGAATCGACGAATTTAAAGGAATCAGAAACACTATGCTTGCAGAGATTATTTCTGGTAGGTAGGAGGATGTCTGCGAGCCATTCGACAGTAACGTGAAATGGGTGATATGCGTGATGTGTCACCCCTTATTACTCAGTAATAGACTACTATACATTTTTGGTAAACATAAATACGACTGAACAGTCTCTGAAGATGATTTCGTCGGTAGAGAAAACATTCTTCGCTGACTTCATCTCTTATTTTCTTCATGACTGAATGAGTATTTTCGGTGATTTGAAACAGATACCGAACAGAAGCAAAAATGCAATAATTTGTGACAAAATATGCGATACTTAGCAATGCCTTTAGGGAACTACATGGATGTTATTAAACCCTAGACCCAGAAGAATTAGTGAAACTCAAACAGAATATCTTGTCGGCAAGAATCACACTCCGAAAAATTTCCTCAGATAACTCAAGGTCAAAAAAGCCTTTACTAACTCAAAAAACATATTATTAACTTTATCTTACAAGCACAAGGAGAAATACTGAAGTGAGAGATTGATCAGGAATAAAAATAAATAATAAGGTTTAAGTCAACAAGTGATATGCAAACGTCAGAATAGTGATATACGGTCTAACGAAAAAGGTATTTTCATTACAAAGTTGGTTGTTACGTCCAAATAAGCAGCAACATTGTAGTTAGATGGTTTAGGAGGAATTTTTAAACAATTATTCCATTAAACATAATGTATCGAACTCACTGCTTTGAGTTAGGCTTTCGTTGTAAGCTGAGTTATGATTTTAATACATGAATTTTATTTTTAGCTGCATATATTATTGAGTATTTATTATATTTCCAAGCCAGCCGAAATCAGAAATGGATGACAGATAGATAGACGCGTAAGTATGTGTTCGATAAATTGGTGTATCGGCCACCTTACTAACATCAGAGAGTAATAAATGCTTTTACATGAAAGGAGGGTTTAATTTTAGCTTACAATTGTTAAATGAAATGTATGAAACCTGAATAACAAGGTAAAATTAATAATGGACAAAGAAAATTAGCACTTCGATAATCAGTTCAACTTTCAGATAAGATCAAAACATGAGTTGAAACAGCTTTTATCAAAGTAGAAACCCATGTAATGAGTATTAATTTTGCAAGATAAAAGTGTAATTGACTAGTTAATCAAGCAGCAAAGCTATTGAAAAAAAACTCTATGCAAACGAGTGGTAGACAACCTGATGCTGACCATAAACTAAGGTGAGAATAAAGTTTTTAAACCATTTATGTGTTAGATTGGTGTGAAAGTATCAGTCGGGTGCACAACAGTAAGCAATTAATAAGATTTTCCTTATGAAGACACTATTCAGAACTCAACTCCATATTAAATTATTTTATTTTATATAGCACACAATGTTACAGTATTAATAACTGGCTGATATTTTGGGAACAGTTTACGGCCCATAATCATATCAGCGTGATGACTGACAAATCATAAATATTTCTGGATGATTGATCACTTCCAGTATCACTGTGAAGTATGGCTGTGCGTCGGTGGCACAGTGGTTAGGACTCTCGCCGACCATGCACATGGTCCGAGGTTCGATCCCCTGGCGGCGAAGCACACCTGATATCTATGGTCGGCCTGAAAAATTTGGGCTACCGATATCCACGCTGAAAATTCCATACTTGTACCAAAAATACAGTGTGGAATCAAGCTGTAATCAAAAAAAAAAAATAAAAAATTGATGATACTTCTTAAAAGATGATAACCATTAGTTATGTTTATCATTTGAGCTGAGTTAACATAAGTGATTCCATTTCGCCAATTGTGAATTTTAAACTTACAACCCATTTAAATCTTTTTGGCTTAACAGTTGGTCAAAAACTATAAGCATATATTTAATATCTTTAGAAAACTTTACATGATTTCAAAAGCGTAATTTTAACACTTTTTACGCGAAATACTGGGAAATTATGGCCAAACAAAATGCAAACTTATAGCGTTATCTAGGTTTTAGTTCGTGATGAAAGATACTCAGTAATAACTGAAACCACGCCATGTAGAAATAACGTAGATAAAGATGGTAAATACGAACGATTCGGCAATAGATTATTTTTGTTGCTTTTTATTTATTATTTTAAACTGCTTCTTTAATTATTCAGTGAATCTAATTACAGTATTCAGAAACTAAATTTACCACCTGCAACTATGAAATTTACTGAACATGCAAATAATCAGTTTGAAATTCATTTAAATTTGTAAAGAGACTATGTTTGTGAGAACAATACACTTAAATGCCCAGCCTATGTGAGAACTAATTATGCTGATCGCCCTTTAAAGTCTGAGACTTTTTTCAAAAGAAGAAGTACAGCTGTTACAGAATATGAGAAGTAAAAATATTTGACTGAATACCATTGTTTATTATATTTTCTTTTATTCAATGTCAGTGACAATGAATTATTGCTTGCTTTATAAATATGCACCAGTGACAAACAGAATAAATGTTAAAATATTATTGTATCAGAAGAAAAAACTGAAACATCCAATAGCTTTAAAATTTACTGTAAAGCACAGGCTCTTATGACCTCTAGTTAGTGCATTTATTAATACGTTAGTTAAATAATCAACGGAGCATTTCACTTTTCAAAAGCCTTTCTGTTGGACAACTGAAAATGTCACTGGCATGAGTTATGAAAACAAGAACTCGAATTCATTTTCGTGGTAACTATTCATACTTGTGTGTTATACATATATAAATGAGTAAAGAGTACTGAAAATCAATAATAAAAAAAATTAGGTCAGACATATAATATTATCGAATTCAGTGTGATTACATTGGTTGGTTTTTTAATATTTGTGTACACGTTTGTTGAACAAATTCCTTGGGTATATATTAGCAGATGTTCTGTTTCTATCATTCAGTAACTACATTAATGGTTAGTGATGACACTTAAAAGAAAAAAATCGTATAGAGTTGTTGCTTCTAAGAAATCAAAACTGATTTTCATAGTAGCTGTTATGTTTTTTCAGTTATCATCAATAACTATTTATCGTTACTATGCAATATCTAAATTATTTGAAGAAGAAGAATTCGTGGAACCTGAGATAATGTATAATATGGACACTTTACGAAAATGTACACAGTCGGAAAATGATTGGCTTCAATGTATTAAACAACTGAATAATTTAACCAGAGTAAGCAGTGCTAGAGTGCGTGGATTCGACTCATCAGTTCATTTAATTCGTACACCTATAAACTGTACATTTTTGGATATACAGATTCCATTTAAAATGAATAATAAACATTATTTAAATGTAACCTTAAATGAACGCTACGTACTGCCTAGAAGTTCTGCAATTGCTAAAAACGGAAATCTGACTGTAAAATCAGTCAATACAAATAGGCATTACCCAAAATATTTCAACGTGAAAGAAGCATTAAATGCTATACACAAAGGTTTACCTCAGAAAGAGGTAAGTTTTATAGAATATTTGTTTGTTTTTTTTTATAAATGCAGAAGTATCTGGTGACCGTATTAGGTAACTAACTCATAGGTCACTAAATGTATCACCGAATAGGATATATCAATTCTTGTTAGCTTATTGATAATCGCCATTTGTAATATATACTGAAACTAATTATCGCATATTTGTTTACTGTATTTTTACGCTAAATGTAAAAACAAAGAGTATCGTATGACGGTAAATGATACATAGTGGTCAAAGACCTAAACTCAATTGAGGCACACTTATAAATTCGCATTTCTTTTATTGTCAATCACATTTTGAGTTATCTATCAAAGTTTAGTCTTATTTTTTCTGTTTACGCTATTTCCTAGGGACTCATTATAGAAATGTTCATGTCTGTTTAAACACTTATTATTATTATTTCAAAATCACTATAATTTATAAAAGCCTAGTTTTAAAGAATTGTTCTAGTGTTAACTTTTGATGATCAGCGTAAGGCCGTGTTTTTTTTCTACAACGCCAAAAAAATTTCGACGTAATTTGTCTGTTAGAGAAAATGATATATGTGACTGTTTGCACTACTCAGCGCTCTTCATAACATTTGATGATTATGGAGATAAAATGAATGGGTTTAAGCTAAAATAGCAAGGCTAATAGCAGTTTTTATCTTTAAAAATAAATGGTGAATAAATATAAAGTGGAGACTGCATATAAGTAGTTAGGAACACAAAGCATTGTGCGTCGGTGGCACAGTGGTTAGGACTCTCGCCCACCATCCACATGGTCCGAGGTTCGATCCCCTGCCGGCGAAGCACACCTGATATCTATGGTTGGCGGCCTGAAAAATTTGGGCTACCGATATCCACACTGAAAATTCCATACTTGTACCAAAAATACAGTGTGGAATCAAGCTGTAATTAAAAATGAAAATAAAAATTATTAATTTATGCTTTAATCAGACTGCCTATATAATTGGGACTGTAGGAAAATAATGTCTTCTAGCTGAGAAGAGCGAAAACTATTTTTACAAAAGTTTACGTTATTTTCCTTTTAATGACAATAAACGTACGTCAGTCATCATTTAGTCAGTGTTAAATCTTGTCATATTGTATCGTTTTCAGTAGGTCGACTTTTTCATTATGGATAAGATTTTATTTTGATAAGTCATACAGTGTTACACAGTAATATTAAGTGATGACGTTTCGAGCACAAATAACTGCTCATAATCATATCAAGATGGAATTTTTAAACTGAGTTTACTCACAATGTATCCTTTATTTTCTTCGTACACCAGGCGAAAAACCATGACTTGGTATATTACACTTTCACAATCTTAATTCCATCCTTAGTCAGTCACACTTCCTGGTGTATATTATATGAGCAATTTTATGTAGAACTCAATAGCTAAAACTTCATATTCTTAAATAAGGTGTTTTGTAGTACAAGTGCTGCTCTACATATCCTGTAAAAATGCGTTTAATATATGGGAACTTCTCAAAGAAATTACTGGTGGTACGCAGATGAATAGTATTTCTTATTCCTTTGATGTTTGCACACTAAACAAGTCTTACATACATTCTCCCACAAATGCCAAACTTTCTAGTGCTACAAGTGCTAATGAAACCTGCTTCCCTAGTTTCAATACAAATGATATTATAAAATCTCTCCTCTTTCTGAACCGTTCATGCAGCCTAGGTCCAGATGTTTTGCCTAGTGTTATTCTTAAAAAGTGTGCAGATATCCTGTGTTATCCTCTCATGGACATATTTAATGAATCTTTTTCCAGAAATGTCGTGCCAGCCATTTGAAAGGACATTAAAATTTTACATATACCTAAGTCGTCTACTGGAACATGTTTTAAATTTAGACCTATTGCTGTTACCTGTCCTTTTCTATAAACTATGGAAAAGTTACTCTTAATTAATCTTCAGACTTCACTTAAAGCCTTTAACGACCCCGAACAATTCGCCTATGAACACAGTAGAATTACTTTAGATGCAGCTGCAGTCTTGTATCATAATATTGTCTCCAGCTGAGACAAGGAGGCTAAATTTATTCGCTGCACCTTCTTAGATTACACATCTGCTTTCGACTCAATTCCTGGGGATATTTTGTTTAACAAGCTTGCTGACACTCACACTGACTGTTGAGTTGTCAAATAGCTGCATTCTTATTTCTCAGGAAGAAAGCAGTACACTGTATGTCAGGGAAAGTCGTCCACTTCGTTGCTTACTGAGGCTGGTGTCCCTCAAGGCGCTGTCCTTTCTTGTTTTGCTGTTTTCTTTCTTCTTGCATGACTTACCTCACTCTGATGAAATGAACTTTGTTAAGTATGCCGATGATCTAACTATTTCAATGTCTGTTTACTCCCAGCTTGATTGTACTGAGATGAACAGCTTTCTAACAGGAATTAGCAAATGATCTTCGACTAACGGCCTTAAACTAAATCCTTCCAAATGTCAGACTGTTAATTTCAGTTTCCAATGTAAACGAAAGTTAAATGAAGCCGTTGCTTCCTATGACCCTTGCAAAATTGATAACACTGATATAGAAACTGAGTCTGAAGTTAAGTATCTTGGATTAATTCTTTCTTCGGACCTATCCTGGTCTTCCCATGTCTTAGCGGTTTTTTAAAAAATATTTCGTCTTACATTTTACATTAAGAAATTAAGGCACTCAGGCATAACTCAACCCTTTCTCCTCTTACAGTTTGTCAACTCGTGTATTTTACCTATTCTTCTTTACTGTTCACCCTCGCTTATTCTTTCCTGGATTGCCTAAAAATGACTATGTCATACTTCATAGAACTCTGAAGACTGTCAGTAGGACGAGTGGTATCCCATTGGGCCATATCGTTGACATTGTCACTGATAGACACTTGATTTCATGCAGCAAATTTTCAAAAAGAATTTTGTCAGACTCTGAGCACCCACTCTACCCGCAGCTCCAACCTTGTGTCTCCTCTGCTAAAACAAGAAGTCTTTTCAGAAGACTTTGTGCACGCACGTCTAAGTATAAATATTCCACTATACCATATTTAGCACGTACTTTATATGATGAAAATAGTGTCAGGCATGAACTAACTAACCTTCTTTGCACTACTAAATAAACCATTTCCTCCACCCTTTCAACATCAAACTTTATTGTTATTGTATTTCTTATATTTATAATCCTCTCAATTTTTGTTCTTGTTTATTTTTTTTTCATAAGTGTGAACATCATTTAAGCTGTGTTATAACTGTTAATTTTGTTATTTCCCCTCAATATAATATATCAGCACAACATTAAATCCAGTAATCTATAACATGCTAAAATTTCGGAACTGAATCGACAATACTGTTTGAAACAAACTCACTGTTATTATTAGTATTATTAATGTTATAATATTTAATAATCTCATTTCATGCTTCGAATATTTTTGACTTTATGCCGTGAACGTGGACAAATTCCTCTGGTTACTTTTGTTTTAATTTTTAATTTTATTTATATTTTAAATAAATCAGATGCAATATTGTGACAAATGCTGAGAATTCCATTCTGTATTATAAGTACTGTTTTTGAAATAAAGTAGATTATTATTATTAATATTATTATTAGATATTCGGCGTTTTTGTGAACAAATTAATTAACGTATACCAACGTACACTTCAACGTTTAAAACCATTTTGTCATGTCAACTAAACATTCCAGCTACCATATTGAAGTCAGTTTCTTCTTGAATTACAATAAGAACATATTATGAGGTTCGAACAAAACTGAAATCAGCTCCAACTGATCAAACATGAGATCCTAGAGATGGTAAAGGGTTGAATCTATAAACAATAGCGAATTCCGTTAAGATTGTAATTTCGTCCAGCTGTTGTGTTTTAATATAAGAAAAAAACTTGTGCACTGTGGTAGAGTGTAATTAAATTATAGCTGAATTTTGTTTTGATAAAGTCTCACAGCGTTATACAGTAATGTTTACTGATGACGTTTCGAGCACAATTTATTGCCCATAATCATATCAAGGTAATCACACGACTTCCTAAATTCATTTATATAGTTCCATTGTTTTTCACTTGATTTGATTGGTAATAGTATTTTCCATATTTCAGGTATGAGTGACGAGTCATTCCTATTGCATGTGTTGGGTGTAGACTCGATGAACAAGGATTCAGTAATCAACCCCTGACCTACTAGTTTGACCTATGTAGTTGACCTCACAGTCATTGCATGGTATTTTGTAAATAATATTATTTTGTCTAATTGGGTCAACTGGGTCCTTTAACCTACAGAGCTTGTCCCTGAGTGAGTTTGTAGGTTTAAATGCCACCCCAACTCCTACTTTATTCAGAATCCTACGTAGTGTCTCAGATGTCCCCTCTTTATATGGTATAACTGTGGATGACTTATATTCTCTCTTATTTATGTTATTATTACTAGTTTCACAATTATTTTTATTTTGTTTTTGGCCTTTAATGATCTTCCTAATGAATTTTATAGGATAGTTATTCAACACCAACGCTTCTTCTATCTGTTTTAATTCATCATTTAGATCTTTTTTTTGTGCTACGTAGTGCCACTGCTCGGTTTGTTAAACATTTAACTAAGCCTGCCTTAACAGTTAAAGGATGAGACGAATTAAAATCTAAATATCTATTAGAATGCGTTGGTTTTCTATAAACACTAGTGTGTAGTTTGCCTTCTTCTATTCTTTTTATCTTACAATCTAACATAGCTAATTCTCCTTGTTCATTTTCTGATTCAAATGTGAATTTTATTCCCTCAACTTGTGAGTTTATATGTGTCACGAAGCTGGAGATGTGTTCTGTTTTTAACACTGTGAAAGTGAAAGAAAAGAACACAACAAATGAAACTGATATCAATGCTTCATTCTCTATCGACAGAACAAAGTGGGTGATCAACCTCTCATCAAGGGAACTAAACTCTAATGAGATAAAAGTACTTGAAAAAGGACTAAATTTCAACGTAACAGTTAATAAATTAAAACCAGAGGACGTCATTCCTAACATAGAAGCAGCACTAAACTCAATAGATAAGACTACAGCAGAAGAGGTTCGAGCACAATGTGCATTAACCCTAAAAAATCAAAAGAAAACAAAATCAAACTTAACAAAATCGGAAAGGGAAGCTTTAATTAGTCTTAAACAGGATAAAAACATTGTCATCGCAAAAGCTGACAAAGGAAACGCCACCGTAGTTTTGGATAAATCTGACTACATCAAAAAAGTTACTGAACATATTCAAACGGGTCCATATGAGGAAATTAAGAAGCCTGTAGATACAATAATGAATAAGGTTAAGAAATCTACAGCGGAACTAATACGCAGAATGAAGCCATCACTGGGTGAGTCTAAATGGTTTAATTTAATGCCTAAAACTAATAATGCTAGTAGAATATATGGTACTATAAAAATACATAAGCCAGGTTACCCCATAAGACCAATAGTAGATTTTAGAAATACCCCCACGTATGAATTATCAAAACACTTAGCTCTAATACTATGCCCCATTAGAAATCGTTCAAACTCTAGATTAACTAATTCATATGAGATGAAAAATAAAATAAATGACATTCAACTAGCGAATGATGAAACAATGGTTAGTTTTGATATAACTAGTCTTTATACTAATATACCAGTTAATATGGCCTTAGAAGCAGTTAAAAAAGAATTAACTGCGGATCCGGAACTCAGTCATAGGACAAAGCTGTCCATTGAAGAAATTATTTTAGGGATTCAGTTATGCCTCACATCTACTATCTTTAAGTTCCAAGGCAAAATATATAGACAAACAGAAGGTGTAGCAATGGGATCACCAATATCCCCTTATCGTAGCAGACATATTTATGGACAGCTGGGAAAATAGTGCCCTCAATACATTTAACCCTACTCCGAAAATATGTGGATGACACTTTCACAGTGTTAAAAACAGAACACATCTCTAGCTTCTTGACACATATAAACTCACAAGTTGAGGGAATAAAATTCACATTTGAATCAGAAAATGAACAAGGAGAATTAGCTATGTTAGATTGTAAGATAAAAAGAATAGAAGAAGGCAAACTACACACTAGTGTTTATAGAAAACCAACGCATTCTAATAGATATTTAGACTTTAATTCGTCTCATCCTTTAACTGTTAAGGCAGGCTTAGTTAAATGTTTAACAAACCGAGCAGTGGCACTAAGTAGCACAAAAAAGATCTAAATGATGAATTAAAACAGATAGAAGAAGCGTTGGTGTTGAATAACTATCCTATAAAATTCATTAGGAAGATCATTAAAGGCCAAAAACAAAATAAAAATAATTGTGAAACTAGTAATAATAACATAAATAAGAAAGAATATAAGTCATCCACAGTTATACCATATAAAGAGGGGACATCTGAGACACTACGTAGGATTCTGAATAAAATAGGAATTAGGGTGGCATTTAAACCTACAAACTCACTCAGGGACAAGCTCTGTAGGTTAAAGGACCCAGTTGACCCAATTAGACAAAATAATATTATTTACAAAATACCATGCAATGACTGTGAGGTCAACTACATAGGTCAAACTAGTAGGTCAGGGGTAGTCAGATTGTCAGAGCATAAAAATTTAGCTAAGGTAAGAATGGTTGACCCCGAGAAGATAAGTAATTTAGAAAAAAGCTCAGCAATTGCAATGCATGCGCTAACACACAACCACACAATAGGGTGGGAGAGGGTTAAAATTCTAGGTAGGTGGAGAGAGAGGTTGATTACTGAATCCTTGTTCATCGAGTCTACACCCAACACATGCAATAGGAATGACTCGTCACTCATACCTGAAATATGGAAAATACTATTACCAATCAAATCAAGTGAAAATTTTTTTTTTTACAATGGAACTATATAAATGAATTTAGGAAGTCGTGTGATTACCTTGATATGATTATGAGCAATAAATTGTGCTCGAAACGTCATCAGTAAACTTTACTGTTTTAAGCTGTTGTGTTTTAACATATAAACACCAAACTTAAATATGCCTTTCTGCGCATTGATTGTCTCCTGTAAGACAGTTTATTCGTCAAATAAAATGAATTGTTCATGCAGTACACAGGTAGTCTGAATGGATGCTTTTAACATTTCCCATCCTCTTGCCTAGATAAATCAGTATATTCAGTTGGACAGTAATAATGAAATTAAAGAATATGTATATAAAGGGCAATTATAAAAACATCTCTCAGTGCTGGTCTTAACCACCTGTGCTCCAAAAAAATCTCTGCACCCAAGTAGTATAGGATCTGGACTATCAAATGATGTATAATATCATAAAGCTGCTTCAAGTCCTAAGTTTCATTTCTTCTCTTATAAACAACAGATCGCAGACACAAAGTTGGGAGGGTTGTCCTAAACAGTTGTTGATACTTCTGAGAGTGATGTTTAAAATGGCATAGACGTTTTAGCCTGTTCGAAGCAGAAGAAATACACTATGATAGTGGCAAGCAGTAGAATCTAGCAGGAGCGTTTCGTCATATAACAAGGTGTTAACATCAAAGAGTGGTTTAAAAGACAGCATTAGGTGCCAACATGTTAATACAGCCTGACACTTTGGGTCCAATAAAATCGACCAACTAGAAATTCAGATAATAAATTCAATAAACTTCAAAAATCCAGGCTTCTTAAATTTTTTAATAGCCATAACTACACAGTCAGTTCATACAGAAATTTCCTGGAACGGTTTATAAATCTCAGGGATATTTTGTACACCAACATATCTTGAAATGACAACATATTGACTATTAGACTGCTTATGTCTTCCAAGAATGATACCTTGGATACATTGTAACGTTTGCAACATAAGCATTCACTAAACTAAACACTTATATAATGCATCATCGA
The DNA here is from genome assembly GCA_944472135.2 of Trichobilharzia regenti. NCBI lineage: Eukaryota > Metazoa > Platyhelminthes > Trematoda > Strigeidida > Schistosomatidae > Trichobilharzia > Trichobilharzia regenti. The sequence goes on along the minus strand of OX235270.1, from coordinate 84,956,875 downwards.
TGAAGATTACATCTACTCAGTAGGCTAAAGAATAGCTCTTGACATGTTGCATGAATGATCATTTATGTCTAAGTACAAGTATCTATATTTAGACGAATTCCCACATACGAAAAAATACACGTCTTCAGTCTCAATTTTATATAAAAAATTTACACAATAAGGAGTGAAGAAGTGACAGTGTGGGAATGAAACTTTCACTTTTAAAAGTAAACTAAGACTAAGCGGTGGATCAGTATTCGTTTTGAAGTTGCAAACAAAATTTTAGTTTAAATATTCCTTTATCAACGGGATTTAGAAGCTTTTGAAGTGAATATTACGCTACTATGAATACATAAAAAGCTAGGATATAAATGAAACTCACCAATCAAAAAAAAAAATCACATTTTGTCTGTCACTCATGAAATGAGTAAAACACAATTCGGTGGAATGTGGATCTAATTTGTACTTACCATCATCAGTTACCATCTCTTTTTGTCTAAAATCATAATAAGAAGGTTAAACAGGGGATGAGCATGAGCAAAGCGGTTAGACTCAAATGAATTCGTTACGTTCTATATTCAGCTGGTGATCACAATCCATGTAATCATGAATAATTCAGTTTGAACAAAGCAATAACAACGCATGGAGAAAGAAATACTTCTCTTACTTCCTAATAACTTTTCACTTTGTTCTTTGTTCATTGGGCCATGCAACTTGTTGTTGCAATATACATTTTTGTTTTTGTAAAACTAGATATAAACAACACATTAGTCCAACACAGGATAAGTCGAAATGAAGCTGTTAAATGAAAAAGACTTTCATTCACTTCTTACCACTGGTAAAACCTACGGAAGCGAGAACAGCAAATTTAAGCATAGAACAAAATATTACTTCGTTTTTTTTATAGTGCTTGTCAGCACAGTATGAAAATAATTTCAATTTAAAATCATATATCTTATGTAATATAGTATTTTATATTGTTTTAGAACTTATAGTGTTGACTAGAAACGATGAAACAAAATTAAATCCAATTATCCGCCTAAAATGATTGTTTAAATCCGCTAGAGTGTATGTAGTCTTTTAATTTTGCGTGTTCTGATTTAGAGGCAAGCTATGAGGTAATGGGACCAGTAAGGCAAAATCTGTTATCATACAGCTACGTTTTTTTTTCAATAGCTGATTTACTGTGTAAATAGTCTTCCGCAAAGTAAATCATTTTACAATTATTTTTGCCATGTTAATTTCTCTAATTCTTTAGAATCATTTACTCACTTATAAACATATGTTCAACAAATTATTTCGACTGTTCAAATTTATGAGTTCATTTTGGATAGTAGGTTAAAGTTTACATTAGGTAAGTTAATTTTAATAACCACACAGTGATGCAGTGTTAACAAATGAATGACGTTTCAAGCATAAATTACTGCTGCTCATAATTATATCAATCAAAAGACAGAAAATATATATTAGACAAACTGTAAAACCGTGTGACTAAAATTGAAATGACTATGAGCAGCAATAATTTATGCTCAAAACATCATACATTTGTTAATACTGCATCATTGTGTGATACTTAAAAGTAAACTTATCTAATATGAAATTACATTCTATCACAGTGCTCAAGTTCTACACTTACATTAAAGTTTACGTTACTTATTTTTTAAAAATGAGTGAATATCAGTTAACTAATATTTTTATTGCTCAATAATGAACTTTGAAATGTCATAGTACTTATTATATTAGTCTTTTCATATTAATGTTAAACAAATAAGCCAGCATGAATGGATTACACTTTTCTACTAGTGTGCTGCTAGAATATATTCAAATAGATTATTTTTACTTTCCATTTTAGATGCCAGTCAACGGTGAACCGATCATTATTGTTCGAATCCCAAAGAAGATATGCAATCCTCTAGAACCGACTGATAAATTAGATCTTATAGTGATGATTAAATCCTGTATCTATTGTTTCAGCAAGCGATCATATGCACGAGAAACATATATGAAATTAGAATTATGGAGAGATTTAAAAGTTCAGTTCGTTTTTGTGGTGGGGTTACCAACACCAAACGAAACTGATATCTATCACTTTGAAGGAGTGAATGTAAATCTTTATCGGGACGCCTTGAAGTTATCAAAAATCTATGCAAATTCACGATGGTTGGCAGCTAAAAAGCTAGAAAATGAAAGTAAAGTGTATCAAGACATGTTGATTGGATCATTTTATGACACATATTTCAATTTAACACTAAAATTGATGTCGACATACCGATGGGCTGCTACGTTTTGCGATCAAAAAACCCCGTTGTATATCTTTATTGATGATGATTACGTCCTTTTACCAAATAATACGATTAATCTGGTCAGAAAACTGAACGCTTCATTCATAAAATCGATTATAGGAGGGCCAGTGCATCCTTCAAGTATAGTAGCAAGGCCATCAAAAGACTACTTTCATTTGAAGTGGGCAGTTTCAGAAAGAGAGTACCCATGGGAACGTTATCCCCCCTACTTTTACGGAACCGGTTATATACTGAGTTCTACTATTGTTAATGATGCTTCTTTAGCTATGGCTTTTACACAAAATATCCGCATAGATGATTCATATTTAGGAATTGTATTAAGCAGACTGAATAAAACACTAACTGATATGAAAGAATTCCGGATAGATGCAGAAGAAAAACAGATAGAATCAGGAGCTGTTGTTATTCACACTGACGTTGCTGAAGATATAATTGACTGGGGTACTGGTCAAATTAAAAAAACGTAATCACGTTTCATTGCATTTTGCATATTATTTAATTCCCAGATTCTTATTTTTATATACAAATCATAGTGTACATTATCTTACAGATACTTAAGTAAACGAAGGCATATAATGTTAAAAGGCATGACGGGTAATGATTTTTAAGCCAGATTCTGAGATTTTAAACTTTAACCTCATTGAATAATTGATATTTTTATCACACCATAGAGATACTTTGTTTCAGTAAGCAGCCTATTATTTATAAATACTTCCCTCTTAAATTAATTACATTAAAGATTCGAATGTTCCTCTCAAACATTTCACTAAACTGAGAAGCGATTGTTGTGTAATAGCATGCAGTATTCAATGCTTTATTCATCAAACAGTTTTCGTTTTCCTAATTCCATGTCAATTTAATTATTTGACCTATCACACAGTTATATCATATTATGTACCTGGTAACAGTTCAGAGACAATTTGTCAATCATGATGACATCAAAGTGATAACACACAACTATCAAAATCAGTTTCAGTGATTCCATAAATTCTTATTCGAGTGTTTTTATTGGTAGCAGGATTTTCCGCATCTCTTCAATGAGTGTTGAGACATTCCAGTCATGCACACTTCGCATTGATTTAATCAATAAAAAGATTCAGTGACCATTATTCATTCTCTCCAGTTTCCTCTGTCAAATTCTAAATTTTTTTTAGTCCTATTTCACCTCTTAGCGTGATCAAAGATCACTGTATGCATGGGTAGATTTCCTAGGTTACACTTAGTTTACCTGAATTCATCACTTTCTCCTCCAACAATCTTAGTGACACATATCACTTACTTTGAGCTATGTATTTGACGTCACAGTCATTACGGAGTATTTAATAGATCAAGTTGTTTTGTCTAAATTGGGTTACACAGTTTCTCTATGATTGAGATTCAAGGTATAAACGATACCATCATTCTAGAAATGTTATGAATAGTGGAAAACATTTCCAGTTTCACTAACGTTGTTATTCATCTTTTTACATTTCTAACATTTTACATTTCTTTCCAACATTTAAATGAATTCACCGGGATGAGTGATAGCCTCTTAGTTACTTTTAGATTTTTTATTTCAATTTCTTCTGTTTAAGCGTTTTATCAAGCTTGCCTTCAAAAACATAGGCAGGAAGGAAGCGAAATTTAAGCGTCCTTCGGAGTGTATTCGCTTTTAGTATAATCTTTTAGCTAAACTACCATATCCTAATTCATTTTTCTTTACAAGCTATAATCAGTTGTTATTTTTTTATTTTCTAAACTAAAAATGAACTGAATTTCACTTAGTTTGGAGTGTATATCAGCTTTTGTATCATCCGAATATATTCATTATACATCTGTTTATAAAGACACTTGTTACTATGATGGCTATTTTACTGTCATAGGTTTTTCTAATTTTTCATGTTTTATGTTTTGAAATTCGCAAAAAAAAACTTCATTTCAAGCATGACTGTATTTTTAACATAATTCCATCAACTGATAACTTGAAATTACTGCTGATTTCATCATTTACGCAGAGTCCATTTCTTGGTACCACAACAGCCTTACTTATTGATCTGCATCGATCTGGACACTTGTCATGGAAAAACATAAACTATACAATATGCAATTAGAAAGGGATGGATAGAAATTTACTTTCGGTAGATTTCTAAATATGATATAGTTGTTTTAACAGCTGTCAATGTAATAAGTCGTAAAATTTTATAGCATAGCTTAACGACATCAGGTAAATCCGGTTAAAGAAACTGTAGAAACTGCTCATATGTTACAAAAGTACTTGAGAAGCTGGAGGGAACTTGAAAGGGATGAAAGATGTCTTCCAGTATTTTGAATAATTCAAAAAAATGCAAAGAGCCACTTACTCAATACCTAATGAAAAATATTTAAGAGTTTTCTGTTGACCAGATAATCATATATTATAGTTATTTATTCGTGTTTGTGATTTCTATCTGATATATGTCTGACCGAATCATTCAGCCCCTTTTTGATATGTGCGTTTTTTAACAGATGCCACGATATTATCAGGACTAATAACTCGAAGTCATTTGTGTAGTGGTGGTGGCTAGTAGAAGAATCCAGAACGCACTTTTCGCTTCAGATAGGAAGATTCTAATCAGCAGAACATATAACTGTTGAATAACGGAATTTATTTGTATTAGAATGAATGAAATGATTCCAGATCACTCAGGTGGCATTCATTTCAATAAAGTTTCAGGTCTACCAAACTGATAAAAACCAGCTGCACGAAACAGGAACACCTGCGATTGTGAAGAATTGAATGCAAGCTATCTTGAACCGAAATAAGTACATCACACTACAAAATACGCTGGTTCAGCACTCATATCTAACATTTAACTCATTAAGCGCAGTTGTAGGTATGTGCTAGAGAAAACAAAACTGATAAACTGGAATGAACAAAACAAATATTGAAAGGTATACAGCTATTTGTAATGGGAAATTTCCAACTAATGTGATTCAGTCAACTAGCTGACATCTTATTCTCTGGATCATGAAATTTTGGGGAATTTCGATAATATGTTTACTAGACAAACTTGATCTTGGTTTCCGAAATACCGTTTGAAAATTATGGTAACTTTGAGGTTTTCTGTAGTTTCCCCTTCCATATATGTATTCGTTTCACAGTTTGTATGGTATCTTGAAACATAAAGGCTCTTACCGAATCAAATAAATATATCACAGAGTGATGCTAAAGTCAAAAAAGTGTTAATGAAGAAGTCCATTGACTCATTAGCAGGAATTTACACAGTTTTCTTCGAATCCCAGCGGGTACGTACTGCCGATGATTCCCAAACTAGGATGAAACAGCAGCTGTCCAGTACACCCTGGTTTTCAATGGTTCTCTAACTGATATCAATCCGTGATCAACTCGTAAAAACATAAATAACCCTTACAAAACAAACTATAGAAAACAGTTTTCCTCGACATTACCACAGATTATCAACCTGACTAGAGATAAAGGTGAACAACCGACGAATTTACAACAAAACACTGAGAAAACCATACTTTGACGTAACTTTATTGAAATTAGTAGACAAAAGGTACAGCTTATTTAATTATGTTTGTCATTACCCATTGAATTTTTTAGCAGAAAATAAAAAAAAGGCAAACAACTGCAGTTGCCTCAGTATAGTTTTAAAATCCTTGTGAACAAAAGCTGTTAACTCTTTTTATGAATTTCGGCAAAAGAAGAAAGAACACATTCTTCAAATTAGGTAACTTTGAATCCTTTTCTTGTATAAATTAAATATTTTTGAGTCAGTGGTTAATTCAACGAAATTTCGAGAAAATAATTTGTTTTTCTCATTGGTATATAACTGATGACTGAAAGTTCCGTCCGTCTGATATAATCATCCGTATGAATATTTGACAACTACACCCTAATTTTAACCAAATGAATTCGACTGTCCTTACATAGTGTGATGTATGTAAAAATAGGTTTAAAACTTAATTTTATGACGTCATTAAACTGGATGAAACAAAATCGCCATTCATATATGATGTCAGCAATGAAGGAAAAGATATTTTACACCAAAATCTGATGTTACTGTTGACCGCATTTTAATACGTCTTCCGAATTATGAATTAAGTGAGCCTAGATTTTTTTCGGCTTTAGGAAACACATGTCAGTCTGCACAGTGTCCAGTTATCACTTTCATTAAATCAGCGAGGATCATCACTTGCAACCCGTCCAGAAATACCAACAACAGCGCACACACAACTGCAAGTTGATACCAATCCTCCAAAGAGAGCTGAAGTCTTGAATGCAATCAAGCTTCTGAAAGATAGAAAAGCAGCTGGACCAGATGGAATACCCCCTGAAGCACTAAAATCGGACCCAGAGACTACAGCAGATATGCTGACTCCATTATTGCAAAAGGTTTAGAAGGAGGGGAAGGTGCCTACTGACTGGAAGAAAGGTTACCTCGTGAAACTACCAAAGAAGGGCGACTTAGGCCCCACTCTGCAAGAACTGGTGAGGAATCATGCTCCTGTCGACGCCAAGTAAAATCCTGAGTCGTATCGTCCCGGAGAGAATAAATGACACATTGGATGCAGAACTCCTACCAGAATAAGCTCGATTCAGGAGAGGCGAATCACGTTCTGACCAAATTAAAACTCTACGCATCATCAACACAGAACAAAGCATGGAATGGCGATCAAACCTCTACATCAACTTTACAGACTTTGAGAAGGCCTTTGACAGCGTTGACCGTGAAGTAAATCGGAAATTACTCGAGTACTACGGCGTACCCCAAATATTCATCGACCTTATTCAACAGCCGTACGACAGCGGAACATGTCAAGTGATCCACAACGGAAAACTCAGCGAGGCGTTTGGAGTAAACACAGGAGTCAGACAAAGGTGCTGGCTTATTATCACCAATGATATTCCTAATTGTCGTGGACTGACTGGATTATGCGTCAGACAGTGAGTGAGAAACGAGAAGACAGGAATATCCTGGACCGACGTGAAGAACCTAGAAGACCTGGATTTCGCGCGTGGATGATTTATGTTTGATGTCACACACACAAAATCGAAGACTTACAAGCGAGCAAAAACCGACAAACTGGTCGAAGAAGCAGCCGGCGAAGACATGACTCCATGTGAACATAGACAAGACGGAGGTTATGAAAATAACCAACCAACAACAACAACAACAGCAGCAACATCTAGTGTCAATCACCATCAACGGGAGGAATTTGAAAGAGGTTACTTCATTCACTCACTTATATAGGGAGCATTGTCTCAACTGCAGGCAGTCGGAACGGACGAGGATGTCAAATCGAGCGAGAATCGGGAAGGCAAGAAATACATTCATCGATCTAAAACCAATCTGGAAATCTTCGTCACTCAGCCAGCATCAACAACAAAATCCAGTCGGATTTTCAATACAAACGTCAAGTCAGTCAGTTCTTCTATACGGATCAGAAACTTGGCGGGCGGGTTAGATAGAGTATTTCCAACAGCCTGTTGCAGACCAGACCTTCATCAACAACTGTCTTCTCTATATATTGAAGATCAGATGTCCGGACCGGAAAGAATCACAAAAAAGGAACTATGGAACAAACAAAGAAAACAAGAACCAATCGCCCGACAAATATGCGGGAGAAAGCGGAGATGGATGGATTGGACACTCGCTGAGGCGACCGCTGGGTGACATCGCGCACGTCAGGCCACCGCTGGAGTGGAACCCGAAAGGGAAGTGGCGAGTGGGACGTCAGTGCAAGGGTGACACGGAGGAGATCGTGTGAAGAGGAGTTGAAAGAGTATGGACTAACATGGATGCAGGTGAAAAGTACAGCAGAAGACAGAAGCAAGTGGAGACTTGCAGCTGAAGCCCTATGTTCCAATAGGAACCCAAGGGAGCAATAATAATAAATCAGCGAGATATAACAGATCACTTTTATCATCTATCATGATTGTTACTTCAATCCATTTAACTTGAGCACCATTTCATTTTTCCAGAAATTTGTTTAAAAAATATTTAAACGAATATCTACTGGTACTTAACAGTGATTAAAACATTTAAATTTAGTGATAGTTTACAAACCTCGAAAAAACTATTCACAGGTCAGATGAGGTCATTGATGTTCGAAACAAATAAGCTAATTAACAAATTATTGGTATTATACGATTAATTAAAAAGAAAAGAGAAATATTGAATTTATTTTCACAACAGTTAAATACTTCTTCATTAAATCACTAAGTACCTTAAATTGAAGGTGCTGACAAGAAGTGAGTACTTTAGGATGACTTTGAAGGCAAATAACTGGTTTATTGTAGTTTTAAAATTATTAATAGTTTAAAGCAATTAGTTCCTTTTGTGAATTTCAAAAGAAAAAACATTTATAAAATGACGTAGTATATCTTAAAAGTCTAATGTATTCGTACAACACATTTAACATATCCTGACCACACACGTACTCGTCATGGATATTTATATAAAAGTAAGTAGAGTATAAAAAGTCAGTATCGATTCAATATAGGTCAAAATGTTTATCGAAGGGTGAATCAAGCAAGACAGAGCAAAATCGGTGTACTGTTATTTCACAGAAGAAAAAAACTCTTACTTTAAAGTTGGATTACGAATGTAATGACACTATCAAAATCAACTTGGTGATATGCTTATGTGATAGACTTCCTTTTTATTTTTATTTCAGTTAGGTGGTTTCACCTGTTCTTGTGAATGAGTCTTATAGACTTGACCAGCATAGGTCGATGGGGTCTTCCTATTTACTTGTGGTGACACTTATGCGTGGATAGGTGGACACAGTGGGATGTGATACTATTGTACAAATATAGGATAAGGATTCCATTGATGTTCTCCACACAAAATATTCTCACTCCGATTAAATGTGTCTTCGGCAGGGTTAAGGAGTTTTAAATTGGCACCGAATAGTTGTCTAGCGCTCATCAATTTCCGATGATCCTCCAAATCATATTTGTCTATGATGAAACCTACCTAGAAATCAATCAAATACCAATAACCTAACGCTTAAATATTAATTTCATTTATCAAACACATTACGCGACCACCATCACTAAATAAAAAAAAAACAAATGTATTCTTTGACTTTGTCGGAGTTATGACCTAGAAGCCTATATATATATATATATATATATATATATATATATATATATATATGCATACTTAATGCACGTACATTTATATTTTATGAGAATATAATTACTTTCATAAAAACGACTAAATGCAGCCTTCTGTCATGGTGACAATAACCTAACCTCCTCTTTGAAAACTAGTCCATCAGTGAGGTATTGTAGATTTTCGGGAAAGAGTAAAACGTTATCCAAATACTCACAATTTATCTTAATTTATAGATTCAGGGTCACAATGTATGTGAAACTACTACATCCAAAGTCCTCAATCTAATCATTTAATAGCTGTGAAAATTTCAGTGACTTTAAGTCCTACTAAATAGAGTTGAAGCGCACCGCATCAGACTTATAGATGATATGAGGAATGAAAGATCTTATATGTTGTTTCTTGAATCGCTGAAATTTGACAAATTTTATTGGAAGGCTATTTCTAAGCATCTCATTCAATAAAGTTAAGAAAAATGGAAAATCTTGGTCATCAGAGGTAAATATTCCAGTATCCAAAAGACACTTCAAATAAAATTCAGCGAGTTGAACTCTACTTCAAGCACTCATCTTAGTTACAGACAGATTTAATTACACTGAAGGATATATAACTCGTTGGTTTGTACAAAACAACTGTCTTAAAGGATAAAACATTCAAATCTTATTTTTTTTTGTAGGGTGAAATACAAGACGGATCAAAGTTATTGCGGATAATAATGAAATGGAGCTTACAGCTCTTGGAAAATGATCCACTATGAGAATAAATGAAGGCATAGTATTGATCTTAATAGTGTTGAAAAACCCTAGGGGAAGACATTTCGCCTAAATAAGAAGAAGCAATTCTTTAAGTCTTAGCATATATTATCTACATCGAGTGCAGCAAGTAGTAGTGAGTCAATGGACTCATCATTTATGTGCTATATTTTAATGAAATAAAGCCAAAAAATGTGACCTGGTATTTCTTAGTTTTTGAACAGTAACGAATATTACCATTTGTAGACTTAAATCTTTCAGACAATATATATATATACTGAGACTGTTTAACGATGAATAGTTGACAATATTAAAACGCTCTAAAAAATAACGGTACCACTATATGATGATTAGTCACACTTGATTACTTCAAGTAGTCACCTATATAGCTACCAGCAGTTTGTTTGCATGTTATTATTAGATAAAGAGGTACAGGGTCACTTGCAACAATCTATGCTTATAGCATGATGAAATATGTGGGTAGTTTGAAACCTTTGATGATAGCTACATGAAAGTGAAATAAACATTATCTGACTATCTCACTCATCCTCAGTCTATCTCGTTATATTCACCCCAGAGAGTCAACTCAGTCCAAAGTACTGAAGTTCAGACTAAATTTTATGAACCTCGCTAACAGACACTATTAGTTGATATAAGTGGTTCCCATCCACTTATTTCATTTAGTGGTATAAACTACTTTAACTTACTTTCTTGAATTCATTTTTGGTATCAAGCAGATCGCGAGTCGGTGGCACAGTGATTAGGACGCTCGTCGACCATGCATATGGTCCGGGGTTCGATCCTCGTCCGACGCACTCCTTTACCTCGCTAAGTCAGAAATAATGCTGGTAAAGACGAAAGGTTGGGCATGAGGCAAGCAACCCCATCCTGTCAAATAAACACTGCTACAGAAACTTCAAGCGTCTGGCTTGGAGCCCTATGTTCCACAGGGGAACGTGAAGGAAACAAATCAAGCAGATCACACATTGTGAATTTACGCTACCATTTGAACCTCTAAACTGAGCTTATTCAGATGACAATAAGCATCTAAGCATCTGAAAGTGCAACGGATAGGGAAAAATTTCCTCATCGTGTAAACACTATATTTTAATGGATTAAAGACTGCATAACGGTAGGCTTGTTAGTGGATATGCACAGACACATTAGGATATTCTAGAATTTCGGTGCAAAGGAATTTACACTAGAGGCGCGTCGGTGGCGTAGTGGTTAGAACTCTCCCCGACCATGCACATGGTCCGAGGTTCGGTCCCCTGCCGACGAACACCTGATATCTATGGTCGGCCTGCAAAATTTAGGCTACCGACATCCATGCTAAAAATTCCACACTATTACCAAAAATACAGTGTGGAATCAAGCTATAATCAAAAATAAAAAATAAATAAAATGTTTATGTCTCAATGTTTCATGAATTTATAACATTCCAAGGAGAGGTCAGTCAAAGTTCAAATGGATCAGTGATAACGTTTCTGACTCCAGTATTGAATAACACGTGTTGAAATCCACGATGAGAGATTATTTTTCCATGAGTTTGTAAGGAACTATTGATAATGAAGGTTAATAAGCACAAAACCTAGGACTATGGATTCCTGCAGATTTCTTCCAAAAATAATACACTCCCACGTTTGATTGAAGCTTTTTTATACTTTTTATAAAGATATTAGTGCAAAAAATGAAACCATCTTTCATTATGTTCGTTACACTGACTAAAAAGGGAATTAGCTAAATCACAGAGTCGTTAAAACCTCAGCATAACCAGCTACAAGTTGTTCTTCATCTCTGTAAAAGATAAACTCTATGTGCATCTATCAGTTCACCTGCTCTTGTGGAGCAAGGTGTATTGGCCGTAGCCACAGGACGCTTTCCAAACGGATACGAGAACATATTACAGAACGGTTTTACAATGGAGAAAGGAAGTGTTTGCGAAGCTCTATTCTATGTCACCTGATCGACTTTTGTCACTCTACTAACTCTGTCAACGATTTTAATATCATCTACCAAATCCATGCGTTTGCTGCGTTTTCTTCGAACTAGACTTCTAAAGACACTGAAGGCCTTGACCATTCATGAATTTAAGCCAGACCTATATGTACAAAAAGAGTATATACAATCCCTACGTCTGCCTAGGTCGTAGAGGGATAGACATTTATTTATTTTGTTTATTTAGTTAATCTATGTACCTTTCCCTCATTACTACGATTATTATCATTACTATTCTAACTCTGAAATTTTTCCACTTGTCTCACTTGTCATTGTAAATCCAAATTTTTTTTACAATATTGAATTTTATCTTATGTAACATTTTATATTAGCCTACCATTTCCTATAATTATGCACCCCTTTCCAACATCTATACACCATATGCATTATTCTGTATATGGTATTGATGAAGGCATGCAATTAAGACCATTCCAAAATGGCATTTACTCATCGTAATTCGTAATCATTTATTACGGCGATTTCACCTGAAAAATGGTACTTCAACCGGGTATGTATCTTGACAGAAAATGCATTTACTAGAAGTCAAGCTATTTTTTCACTAAAATGCAAACAGTAGTTTGATACCAGGCGAGAAGTATAATATATTTTGAATGTTATCACACTCATGGAGAGTCGAATACACAGGAAAGGTTTCAAGTCTTATTATTCAGTGCGTTACTTCGGTTAGGGTTATTGGATTCTGCCAGTTATACACTTGGCATCACCAGTGTACATAGAGATCACATGAATCAACTCATACTCATCAGATGTTAGTAAATAGCTTATTAAAGTACTCTTGATGTCAGAAACAAAAACTTCAAAGTGTTAGTTTGCAAGGATCTAACTGATTTCTTATATTGACGGCTGTTCATTATTGAACTACAAAGAATAACAGATGACTATCATAGTGACATTGGCATATCATATATGAGGACTGAATTCTGGTGATCCCCTAGCATATTTCTCAAATGGTTGTCATTATAGAATAGGATGTACTTCTGAATTAGGAAAAATGGTCGTATTTTCTTTCATTGTGCTCAAGTAAACTCAACTTACCTTAGCATCTCTTACTGTATACAGATATATAGTACATACCTTTTAAGGAGATTTATTCCTATAGGTCACCTTTAATTTTGAATATTCCCATAAAAACAATTACATAACACGAGTTAAGCAAACACGCATTTTCTGCAAACTCTTATCAGGTTCCACATTTACATTATGAAGTATTAGTAATTGCCAGTTGAATCGATGTGGCCAATAAAATATAAGATAAGAGTTCAGCAATGTGAATTAATGGATAACAATCGAGGTGATCATAATAATAATGACAGCAATAATATAGATAGATCCATTCGAGTTTTTATGAAATCTAGGTAAGGTGGGTGTATAGGTAGAATGTGTAAACCAGTAGAGGTAGAAAGAAAATAACTCTAGTCTAATAGCGGTTAGATATGATAATAATAAATTGTGAAACCGAGTTTAAGCATGATACTGATAATACAGTTGGCATTAAAAATAAAATAAAAATATAGTAAGGTAATATTTACAGTTATCCAGTGTCAGAAGGAGAAATAACTATCTTAGGTCGGGGGCGAAGGCCAAGGGAGGGAGGGAGATTGAACCAACTTTTTCTGAACTCAGCGATGGGGTTGAGAATTTTCTATGGCTGCTGCCTAGGTTATGATTAGCAGCCGGAGACTTACCAACCCGGGGAGTTGAGGTAGATTCTTGAATATTTTTATTTCTTTACGTTCCGAGCGGAACACAGGCCTTCAGGCTAGAGGCTTGACGTTTCAGCAGCATTTGTGTTTACCTTTACGGGATGGGGTTGCTAACTTGCTGCGAACCTTCCCTCTTTACCAGTCGTATTAATGGCTTAGTGAGGTAAAGGAGTGTGCGTTGGCCGGGAATAAAACTCCAGATCACATGCATGGTCGGTGAGCATTCTACTGCTGCGCCACCGACGCAGATCCTTGTGCAGAACTGTAAAAGCTAAATTTTTTTCAGTCTTGTTCTCCCTACCCTCTAGGTGTTCCTATATGGAACTTCTGACTAACTTTAAGACTCCTTTAACCAACCATGTTAAACGACGGTGAGCTTGCCGAGTCACTCTACTTTATGTAACTGTCTCCACATGAACAGTTAGGTTTTTAAAAATGCACATTGAAATGGCCAGACTCGGTAGATTATCCAATAACTAAGTAACTGAATCTCTTTTGAACGGTTAAGTTGAATATATACGTTTCTTCTGCATACTTTAAGAGATATTTTTGTCTGCTCTCCTCATGGAGACTTTAACAAATTTTTCGGGGTATCCATTCTCATATACTAAATTTTCTGTCTCCCTTGTATCATCGTCTAGAATTTTGTCTATGCAGATCTTTTTACCTGGATACACCAGCGTACTGAGAGGATTTCATTTGTATGCAAGAGAAACAAACAACGTGAAACGGGTGTATTAGACAACCCATGATTTCTTGCGGAAAATGCCCTGCTTAATAATGCCATCTCGCCTTCTTGTTAGTCGGACAATGAGAAATAATAAAGTGTTCTCCTACTCTGTTTTGTATGTGAACTCAATCTGCGGGTGAGCCATAGGGAACATTTGGAGAAGCACCTTGCCATCGATTTTATTATTGTGCAGAATAAAGGTATCATCCTTATGTCTACAGTAGAAAAAGAGTTCGTTGGTTGTATTTTTGAGCGGACGATTCTCTAATTTCACCAATAATTATGATGGCTAAGAGAGGACGTATAATTTCGTGTGATCGAACGATGTTATCGGAGAAATTTTGAAATCTTCATTTGACATGCCATGTATTACTGACAAGATGTATAAGTAGTATAAAATGCAGATAAAAATATGCACATCGTCCTCAAAAATATCGAGTAACGGAGGGATGAACTTAATGGTGGGTAGAAAAAATGGACGACGAAACTTAAACTAAAGTTATAATTATTCAACACTGAATCTACTGAATTGAGCGTGTGATGGAAAAACTAGTTACTTGAGTAGTGGTAAAGCAATAACCACCGAAAAAATGGTTACTTTGATCAACAGTATTAATTTCGGTAACTTTCACATACGCGAAGAAGAAACATAACACTGACAATGACGACCTCAAACCGTGTGATAAAAACTCAGGATTAAAAATAACAATACCTACTGCAATTACAATAAAAACACTAGTTGTAGGATTTGCAAATTTTACGTGATGAAATGACATGTATGCCTAAAAGGCAGATTTTTGTATGTTTTTTTTTATTTTTTTTTATTACAGCTTGATGCCACACTGTATTTTCGGTACAAGTATGGAATTTTCAGCATGTGATATCGGTAGCCCAAATTTTGCAGGCCGACCATAGATATCAGGTGTTCGTCGGCAGGGGATCGAACCTCGGACCATGTGCATGGTCGGCGACAGTCCCAACCAATGTGCCACCGACGCACGTCATCAGTAAGACATATCATAAATCTGTGCATAATACGATGTAAATTATAAATCTTGTGGGAATTAAAATTGGTTCTAAGACTGATTTCATCACGAGATTACATCATTCAAAATTAACCGAAGAACAGGTATCACTGAATAGCTATTTCTTCCTTGAGAGGAACTCGTCAATAGCGCTCAGGTGTGAAGCTACTGGAGGTCAAATTAAAAACCTGTAGAATACTAAGTGAGAGAATTACTATCCAGATGCTGGGCGAGAATCCCATAGTACATGAATACAATCTTATATCAGTTCGCCACATACTATCACCATCTGTTGGAATCAGATAAGAAATAGTGAGTCGCATCTGTCACGAATGCTTGTTACAAGTCCAGATTGCTCCTTCAGAATTAAGTCACTGTTAGGTAGTGAAGTAAGGAAACCAGCTAATTTCAAGGTGGATTTTGTGGAGCTTTTCCACTATGCAAATTAACTCGTTGTGGCTACTATCATAGTTTTAAAAGACGTCACAAACTCAATTAAAAATGCAATAAACAAAAGTAAACTTGCGAAAAGCAAGAACTAGAAAAACCACATTTGTTAATACGAACCTACACAAAATGCATCCTAAGTATATATATATATATATATATAAGTACAATGGGCTCAATGAAAATACTTTAAGTCTTTTTATCAAAGTAATATAAGATAAATTATCTAACAGATAAGATAAGTAGATAACACATAATACAAAAATATGTTATCAAAAGTTATTTCAATATTCGGTTGCTTGAAATTATATTTCAATAATATTCTTCACAGAACCAAGTCACGTAAGCGTAGATGCTGCTTGTTCACTGGAGAATTGGTGATTCAACCGTTGACAGTTAATGAAATAAGATGAGAAATCACCTGTAAGTTTCCATGGATTGACTAATCAGTCAAACTAAGTTATAACACGAACTTCATAATAAACAAATATATTAAGTACTCTGAATGAATCAGAAATTCTATTAGCTGGGATGCATGAGCAACAAACCAACATTCATTCGGTTTTACCAAGGAATAAGAAAAGTGCTTTGAGAGAAAGAAATGTTATTTTTACCCTAAAAAATCACATAAAATTGAAATTATGTACTTCGCATACTGTGTAGAAAGTGCCATGTTCATATGAACTGTCTGAAAATCCTGAGAGGGTCAATTATTAGATGGTTGGAGGCAATTGGCAAGAAGCCTTGGTTTCGTGCTATTTGACACTCGTCAGTAAGGGGTATCTGCAAACTCGATCGAACTCATGTCCCTTCAGAGATTCGAACCCGCGTCACCCAGTGTTGCAGTCAGAGACGTTACCACTGAGCTATGCGGGCTCGCGATTAACCTCCTGTAGAACTGTAATAGATACTTTGATTGGACACTAGTAACTAGCGTGATGTGTCTAGTCCTTTCTTTGGTGCAGAGTGAATTCTAAAAGTCAGGTATGCAATGTGGCCACCATTCTAGGTAGTTCGCCATCACGGTGCATATAGCCCAGTAGTAGCACTGGGTGACGCGGATCCGAATCTCAGAAGGGGGATGAGTTCCTTCGAGGTTGCAGATACGCTTTTCTGACGAGTGCCAAATAGCACGAAACCCAGGTCCAAGGCTTCCTGTGGACTGCCTCCTACCATCTTATATAATCAAATCAATGTGCACCGTGATGGCGAGCTACCTAGAATGGTGGCCATATTGCTAAGCTGACTGATAGAATTCAGTCTGCACCAAAGAAAGGACTAGACACATCACACTAGTTAGTAGTATTCAATCAAAGGGGTAATTAACATTTTGTTATTCAGAATAAAGTACTAGTGAAATAATAACCAACTGGACATTATTAGAATATTATTTTAAGGGAAAAACTTTTGGTTACCATTTATACATACTGATGCTTTGCCTTGCATATCAAGTGGATTTATTTAGTGTAACATATCGTAGCAGTTCTGTGTGTTTATATACCATACTATTTTATGGTAATATGTTATATTTCAATGTAGAGTTGTACTACGCTACAATCCGAAACCTCTACTTTTGAATGTATATTATACATTACTACATTACATTACATTACTCAACTAGACAGGTTGGTTGTTTAATATGATTACTGTGTCAAATAATCAGTGGTGTTTGCTCATACAATGTACTCAGATGAAAATAATAAAAGCTTTAAGATATGAAAATCAATGTGTTCACTAGGCACTGCCAGCCTGCTGTTTGTATCATTTGACTGAGGTTTCCATGTACTTAGTATAAAAACGGTGTGGTTTATTGTTGTCATGAGATCGTATATAAATAAAAAAGGCCAAGAACTCGTATTTAGTTAATGTAGTTAAAAGAAAACCGTAAGGAATTTATCTGTTCATAATGGCAATCCAGTCTAATAACAATATATGGCAAGCATGAAATCAAAATGATGTTAAGAAAAAAATACTGAACACTATACAGTCGGGAAATCAGAAAATGCACATTTGCAAATACAAAGCACTTTCAAAGATTAAGAAATTACATTGAAAATCACTAAGTGTGTAAAAATGAAATGAGCCCAGTAAACGATAATCATCAGCTTCAAATTTCAATGATACGGAAACCAGTCAAAATTCTCAAAATAAATTCCTTCGAATATATAAACCAATAATTAATTAATTCCATTATTTAAAACTACCCGTCTCCCAGTCCATTAAATGTTTACTTGTACTTGCCGGTAAACTGATAACATCTGTTAATATATCATCTTCTCCGAAATAAAGAGGTACGATGCTCAAACTTTTGAGTTGAATATTTAGTTTATTCAATACTATACCAAGAAAGGCGTCATCAATACGCATAGGTTTAGTAAAAGCACTGGCGATAGCCACACGCTTTACAATACTTGAACCTAAAATATACGTAGCTCCTTGAAAAAATGAAGGAAATCTCTTCCATGGGAATTCTGTCATTGTCAGTGCCCACAAACCATTAATCTCTTCTCTTGATTTCGGTCTGAACACTTTAGATGATGAAAACACATACCCACCAGTCAAACTCCTCAGATATTCCTTCGAATGACTCCTGTAGAACTTTACAACATTCCTCGGAACCAAATCATAATCATCATCAACGAAAAGGAACAATGGAATCTGTTCAGAACAAAATGCTGATAGCCAACGCACAGTAAATATCAGCTTCGTAGTCAAGTTGAAGTATGTGTCATGAAAAAAGCCAACCAGAAGATCTTCGTATTGATCAGCCTCTCTAACAAGTCGTTTCATGAATGTCCACTTCTCATTATCATGCTTCTTCGATGATTTCCACCAAAAGTGTTTCAGTCTGTGTTTATATCCATCGATTACAAATATGTTTGACTCACCAGGATATGGTATGCCTACAACAAAGACGAACTGGACATTGATGCCTGTCCACAAGTGTTTCTGCATAAATGTCTGTCGCACACGTGAACGTTTTTCGGTACAGTATGTGCAGGATTTGATGACGACGACTAGATCTGGCACAATTTCTTTCTGGCATGGATTGCATGTACGTTTTGGTGACCGAATGACGAACAGTTCTGGATTGTTTATTGGCAGCTGGAAAAATAAAATCAGCCATAGTTGGTCATTGGTGTGCTTGTATTACTTAGTGTAATTTTTAGTTAGAACGATATCATTCAATTACTTTCTTTTTGTGTAATCTGGTACATTAGTCTTTCAGTTTATATGCAATATGCAGAGTAAAGTATAAATAATTAAGTTGCCACACATTAAGTTAATTTATGTAGGTAGGAACCCGCAGAATTTTCTCCATTCCTATGATCTGTGTAATTGTAGAACTTTGGCACTGTGATAGAATGTAATTCCATATTTTTGATAATCACACAGTGATGCAGTATTAAAAACTGGATGACAAGGTTTCGAGCATAAATTACTGCTGCTCGTAATCATATCAATTTTAGTCACACGGTTTCACTATTTGTCTTATATACATATATCCTTTCTTTCTGTCTCTACAACTTTCCTTCGTTGTTTGTTGCCACTATCCATATCTCCGGCATAGGCATTGCATCATTCCGATTGCACATGTGCGGCACTGAATCGATAAAAAAAGCTTCAGTGATCAACCTCTCTCTCCACCTAACTATATTAATTTTTAATACTCTCACCCTGTCCCATTCACCATTCGCAATTACATGCAACTGAATGCAATCTAATGGCTGATCTTTTTTCTAGGTTATTGAACTTAGCGGGGTCTAGCCAATTTTTTATGTTACAATGATCTAGTTAACCTCGATCTACTCGTTTGACCTATGTAATTGACCTCATAGTCATTGCAGCATGGCATTTGGTAAATTATGTTATTTTTCTTAATTGGATCCATTTGGTCCTTAGGCCGACAAAGTTTATCTGTGATAGAGTTCGTTAACTTAAATGCCATCCTAATTTCAGCCTCATTCAGAATCCTACATAAGACCTCTGACGTTCCATCTTTATACGGTAGTACTATAGAGGCTTTTAATCCTATATTTTCTTTGTTATTTTCGTCACTTTTATTACTAGTTTTAGTTTTTCTATGGATCTTCACATATTTTTGAATAACTTCTGGTGAGCAGTTATTCACGAGTAATATTTCCTTTATTTGTTTAATTTCATTATTTAAATCTTCTAGCCTACTAGTTAGGCGATCGGCCCGATTATAAAGACATTTAACTAAATCTATATCCACCGATTCTGGATGGGATGAATTAAAGTCTAAGTATTTATTAGATTGTGTGCGTTTCCTATAAATGCTAGTATCTAACCCACCATCTTGTTTTCCTTTTATTTCTACAGTCTAGCATGACCAGCTCACCCTGTTCATTGTTTAATTCATAAGTGAGTTGAATTTCGTCCGTTTATATGTGTTGAAAAATGAGGGATATATTCAGATTTCAACACAGTGAATGTATTATCTACATATATTCACCATAACCTGGGAGTCAGATTAAATGTCCTAAGAGCCTCATATTCCCAACTATCCATAAATGTCTGCAAAAATATTGGGGATATTGGTGATCCCATTGCCACCCTATTCATTTGTTTATATAGTACACTTTGAAATTTGAATACAATGGAGGTTAGACAAAACTGAAGACTTAATATTATTGCATCAACCGAGCGAGAGCTTAGTGATACTTTTGAGTTCAGGATCAATGTTCAGTTCATTCCTACCTACCTTCAGAGCTGTATTAATGGGACTATTAGTATATGGTCTGGTTATATCTAAACTAATCATTTTTTCTTTTTTTTTTCCTAATTGAGTTTCTTCTAGTTTCTGTTTCAGTACATCGGAATTAGTTAGTCTAGAACTTGACCTTTCTCGAAGAGGACATAACATTAATTCTAAATATTTAGATAACTCATACATCAGGGTGTTCCCAAAGTTAATTTTTAAGTGTTGGTTTGTAGGGATTTGGTTGGTTTCAGGATTTCATCATGAGCTGACATTAGTTAGAGAACCATTGGAAAACCTGGGAGTACTGGACAGCTGTTTCGTCCTAGTCTGGTACTCTTCATCAGTACGCACCTACCGGGATTCGAACCCAGGACCCTCCGGCTCGTATACCATTAGGCCACTGGGACCCGATCCAATGGTCCTTGAATTCTTACTTCTGCCAATTCACAACATTGGAATAAGAAGAAGCAGAGAAGAAGGAACTTTAAGTGAACACAGAAGACAAAGCTGATTAAGACACTCAACTAACCAACAACTACAAACACCAATCACCACTGACGAGAGAAATCTAAAGGAATACTCATACTTCTGAATTTTCAGAACAAATAGCACCAATATTATATTCAACAACGTTCGCCCAGATTATGAAAACGATTCATCTAGAAAAAAGTTTCTTTGCTGTTTACGTCTTTTTCTTATGAACCATTAAAAATAGTCCATACTCTAAGCTAAATATTTCATATGAAATGAAAAAGGAACTAAATGATATTCAGTTGGGGAATAGTGAAAAAATGGCCAGTTTTGCTATCACTAATCATTACACTAATATATCAATCAATACAACTTTAGAAGCATTTAAAATATTACTTACTTACTCATAGGATAAAGCTACTCACTGGGGAAAATGTTTTAAAAACTGAATTATGCCTCACGTCTACTATCTTTAAATTCTAGTGCAAAATATATGGACAGAGAAGAGCAGCAATCGGGAAATATACCTCTTAATACATTTAATGCTACTCCAAAGATATGGTGAAGATATGTGTATGACAATTTCACAGTGTTAAAAATAGAGAATATCTTTAGCTTTTTCACACATATAAACTCACTAGTTAAAGGGAATAAAATTCACATTAGTATGAGAAAATGAACGGAGGAAATTAGTTAGGTTAGACTGTGAAATGAAACGAACAGAAGAAGGTAAATTGCACGCTAGCGATTATAAAAAGTCAACCCACTCAAAAAGAAATTTAGATTTCAATTCACCTCATCAGTTGTCTGTAAAGGCAGACCTAGTTAGGTGTCTAAAAAACCATGTAATAGTACTTAGTAGTACAACAAAAACCCTGAACGATGAAATGAAACAGATAGTAGGGGAGTCGATGTTAAATAACTAACTATCCTATAATAGATATTAGGAATAAACAAAAAAAGTCAAAAACAAGGTAAAATTAATAGTGAAACTAATAATGCTAACATAAATAAGAAGGAACATAATGCATTTACAGTATTTTCATATAATCAGCGAACATCTGAGATGAGATTCTTAATAAAGCAGGAATAAAGGTAACATTCAGACATATAAACTCACTCAGAAACAAGCTCAACAGACTAAAGGACTCGGTGGACCAACTTGCACAAAATAAAATAATATACACAGTAACTTGCAATGACTGTGAGGACAACTACATGGGTCAAACTAATACACAAAAAGGTAGTCAGAAAGTCAGACCATAGGAACTCAGATAAAGTTGGGAAAATGACCATCCCTGATGAAGACTTCTGATTGTCATCATATAAAATGACAACTCTCCTCAGGCTTTCACACAGATGAGTGAGTTCAAGTAGTATGCGATATACTTTCTCAACACTCCATTCTGGTGACACCAACTTAACACATCGTTCAGATGAAAAGACCTGAAATATTATTATCTAAAAACCTATAGTAAAACCAACTGTCAGTAAAATGAACATCCAAGTTCCCATATAATAAGACCATCGAACCAGTTTCAAGAGTATATGCAAAGTTACAGTAGGTTTATTAGGAGAAAACTGAACCAAATCTAGCAGTACTCATTAATGAGTACTTGCATATTTTGCGTTTGGTAAGGCTAATGCAGAATAGCATAACATCAACATAACAAGTCCCTTACAAATGGTGAATTCGAGTGTCACCTACATGACATATCGAGAACCTGGTTTATTCATATTCCCACCTACTCATTGGCTCCATTATTTTCTCCAATCTTGCATAAAAAGTGTTTTTATTCTTGTGTTTGTTCGTGTTCACCTTGTCGAGGCCGGAAAATATCAAATTATACGTCCATTGTAAAATAGTAAAATCAATGAATTCACTGCACACCATCGGTGCTAACTGATATACTGAATGAGGACTCCATCCTGTTCACCAAACACAAAGGACGATGCAACTCCCCTTCTCCAGCTTTTTGTTTCTCTACATTGCCAATCATCACTGGTCAGTTCTCGGTCGTACATCCACGTCTGGATTTTTTGCTTCAACCTCCTTCTCCCTTCACAAGTACCTCACCGTCAGCTGACATACCCTTCCGTGGAGTGACCAGCCGTATGCCAAAAAGGACTACTTCATTACTTCAACTCTCCATGACTTTATTTGTGTATTTTCCAACAATCATAATTCAACAAATAACTATATTTCATATACATACATATGTATACAATTCGTTTGGACTGAATTCCTATCCATATTTATCTACATAGATCTGTATATACCTTATCACAAGTTTGTGTTTGTTTTGTTATTTTCTTTCCCGTATAAACGAGCTTAGCCGGTCGGCCACCTATAACCTATGGCTTACTTTTCGATTCGAATATTTCAGTCTATTTTCCCACCATGACTTACCACACGATCATGGTTGGCAACGATTCTCCTTCGGAGATGAAAGTTGCATTTCAGCTGTCCACTTTCTGGACACACCAACCATCTGCATGTTTCAGTCATGTGGAGACTCAGTCTTCTGTGAGGCGAATCTACTCGCGAGAGACTGGGTCAGACTCAGCTGTTGTAAGCCTCCCTCAAAATATTAGTGAGGATGTTTCAGACGTTCTTCACGATCCCTATCATTCGTGTTTGTTCATCTCATAGTCTCTCTAATCGAGAGAGGTGTACACACAAGGGAACAAATGGTGTCATAACTCTTCAGAAGTGTGCGCCTAAGTTACCTCAAGCAATTGACGTCTACTCCCTGGAACAGCTGAGCCTGAAAAGATTACCCCATGTTGTGAAGGGAATCCTAGCACTCTTTCATAACTCCATTCTAATGAAGTCGGCAGGGACAGTCGACAGAGCGATAGAATCTACCTATTCCAACACAGGTACTTCAGTCATAGTATCTAATGGTTTCCATTATTATAAACTTCCTTGTCTCCCTCAATTAGTAAGTCTTTGTACTTTGATACGGGGCTCATAATACTAAACCTTGTGAAGTATTAGGAAGTATATCGGAGCTAGCGACCCCTCACTTAATCGCATACCTCGTTCTCGCAACAGATTTTTGTCACTTTCTGTAGATGAACGATCTAATACACGAAACTCTCCATTCAAATATGTGTCATGTGATTACGACAGTTCAAGTCGAAGTTCACTTGGTCTGCTAGCCCACATATTTGTAAAGTGAGTTATTAGTGCAAAGTGTGTGCATGTTACCAACTAAATCCAAAGTCAGTGATCAACTTATTCAGACTGAAAAAGTAACTAATCTGAGAATCCAAGTAATGTGAACAATGTTGACAGATATCACTTACTGCAGAGGAAATACAACGATGTTGTCACTCGTCACTTCAGCTGAAGAAGACAACAGAGGAGAGATTGAAGTGAAGATGTGTAATTGAAGCTACATGCTCCACACACACCAAGCAAATATTAGTAATACGCTTCCATGAGCAATGCTAGTGACCTGAAGAAGCATATTTTTTACCACATTCAAAAGTCTGTCAACTCTTCCCTCTTGTAGTTCTTAAAACACTGAATTTATAGTTATTTCATGTCACATGATTTCACTCAGGTTATCTCCAAGTAAACACAGTGATTTCTAGAGGCACTGTTTAGGATACTGAGCTGAGATGCACCAAATCTAGAGAATTCCATATGGGAATTTTCAATGCCTTCTCTAATATAGGACATTGTGTTTCAGATTAGGGAAATGAAGTTCGTTATTTGAAGCCATTCAGTTATTTATATCCCCATTAACACCGCCAAATCATTTCTCAACTACAAGTTATCAGATTTAAATGCACCACATGCATTTGATTAATCTGTGCTCATAAAGTCCCTAAATATGAGGAGATTAGTACAATATACACAGACGTCTCAAAAATCATTAAAAACATGATGTTACAATCAGAAAATCAACTTAGAGAGAGTAGAAGCTTAGTGATAGTGCTCAGACCCATCAGACTACAAAAGTAACAAATCTGAGAATCAAACTAGTGTAAACACTGTTTACAGATACCACTTACTGTCTTGATAGGAATCCCCTTCTCAGCATCCGATATAACCTCAGCGAAATTCAAAGTTTGAGGATACAGAAAATAATCCGACGAACTCAGCACGGCGCTAGCCAATCTCTTCTGAGAAGCTGCTAGCCAACTGCCCCGACTACGCTCAACACTTTTGTTCGAGATGAGCTCTAAGTACTGACGATAATATCTGTTATCAAGTGGATTCTCAGCGTTTTTCGCAAACGGAATCTTCAAAGCAAGGTTAAATACTGGTAACCGGTTGTCAATTAAATGAGTAATTGAACCTGGTGGCCAAGTTGATATAATTTCTCTTGAAGCTGACTCCTGTCGCCTGACTAGACTGTCAACTCTTCAACACACTTAAGCCACAGATTTCCAGATTGTGTACACTCTCTGAAGTAGTGATTCTCACAAACTGCACCGGCCAGTGAATACTGATCAACGAATTTGTTGCTAGACAACCACAGGAGAATAGTACCTGCTATACACAAACATGTGATCAGCAAAAGTACACATCTGATAGACACCTTTTTCATTGTAGCTGGATGCAGACAAATGTTTAAGTAAATTTACTCGTCTCCAAACAACAATAGTGATACTAGTGAGGATTGACAGCTAATGACGACATGATATGTTTTGTTTAGCAAACATGAAATCGAGAGTTATTATACTTCAAAGAATCTGAGCATTTTGGAGACTGAGGAATAGTAGTCGTTCTCTGGTTCAGCTGTCGATGTGAAGCAGAGGATTTCGTGACTTCAGATTCACAGTGAGCAGCAACTTTCTATATCTTAAACGTAATATGTTATAAGTGACAATTTATTAGGAAGCGAATATTTTGTTTGATACTCTATAATATAGAACGATATTTTCTCATTGAATAAGACATCATGTTCATTAGGTATAATGGTGTTTTCTTTCCCGTATATGCATATTTATAGTATATTTCAAAGCAAATAAAACTGTAACCACCATTATAATTGAATGAATTGAGCAAACACACTTTATTTTCGTTCTAAATACTCATTGCGTTTGCATAATCAACATCTGTACTCACTTGATCTAACTTGTTAAAGCGCATTTGTTTACTAGGTTGGTCATATTTATTTGTCTAGTATGCATTTCAGTCTAATTCTGCTTGTGGTCAATAATACTACTTAATCGATACTTCGTCATCCCGCCTCCAAATCTGCCCTGTAAAATATACTTTCATCGATAGATAAAGAAACTTTTTTATAGCTATTGCTGTTTATGAAACTTAACAGTTGGCAAAATTTAGAATTATGACATGAAATCAGTTTCACTGTCACTCGAATTCATATGAAATTCTCCATAGTCAATATTAAATAAAATTTATTCATCCTGAATATCTGAACATACATTTAATCGCTTTAGAAACATGCTTTTAACAGAATCAAGAATTGGGATGCAATTTTCCCTGAATTCCGAGATGTGCTAAAACAGTACTTAGCTAGAAGTGGAAAACACAGTAATTTAAGTGAGAAATATTCTATACATGTAAGTCTTGTGAAATCGGATGTACCGAAATCAGACAAAAACACCTTTCAGAATATGTCAAAATGAGGAACAGTTATTGCCTTCCAAAATTACAAGAGGATCAATCAGTTTAGGACTCCTCTTCCAGTGGTCTGAAATGTGAAAAGAAAACTCAGCATCTAATTTTCAAAATTATGCTTTATCAGAAAAATACAAAACACTGATTATTGAAGAATAGATATTCTTCTCGATGACTTTCGTCGGGTTAAACGTAATGTCTCCTAATGTTTTCTAATCAAAAAAAATAAAAAAACAGTACGACACTCATAAATGTGCTTGACAACCTTAGATATCTTATGCCCCAAAAGGAAAACTCAGCTAAGTCGAGAAAGCTTCGAGGTAGGGGTTAAATTGATTCGAAAATAACATAAGATAAACCAAGAGTTAAAAATTACTTTACACTGACTTGTTTGATCCTAACTTATGATTTTTATTATTATTTATTATATTGTTATTCCTTTGGTTTCCAAATACAACAAACGAATTCAGCAAAACATCTCCTTGTTTGTTCTATTTTCTGCCGTCCTCTTCACATGCCTCCACGATTCTCCATAACCTCTAATCGCCTCTTCAAACGATCTCCATTTCAACCTCAAAGGACACACTCGTCGCTTCCGTTTGCGACTTCACTCGAACAATGGCCTGGCGCGTGATGTCAGCATATACCGATCCATTTCCACTGTCTCCCCCACATATTTGTTGAGCGATCGACTCCGGGTTGGTTTATTCCCAGACAGAGTCTTTTGTTACTTATTCCTTCTGGCTGGAAATCTGGTCTTCAGTATAACGGCCAGTCAGCGAAGTGGGCAGCTGTTGATAAAATTCTTCAGTAACCTGTTGGAAATCCTTTCTGTGACTGAAACACAGTGCAATTTTCTGACGCGTATAAGAGAACCGACAGAAAATAGAACAAAGTGGAGATGTGTTGTTGAAGCTCTAAATTTCACTTGGAGCCCAATGTAATCATGATAATAGTAGTATAAATAACTTAAGTACACTTTTGCCTTTATTTAGATTCTGATTCATCACAAACTAGAGGTTTTACAGTTTTTCTTATGCTTCAGTAACATTGATCGTTAGGACGAGAGTGAAGGTGAGAAGCCTGTAAAATACTCATATAAGACTGACAATTCAAATAATCCTTTGGTTTTATTTATAGCTAGACAAGTGAGGGCAGGAATTAGCCTCTGTCGAATCTCTCCCATTGATTGTGATTGGTGCTGTTTGTTGTTGTTGTGGTGGTGGTGGTGGTTCGCTGGTTATCTTCATCAACTCCGTCATTTCTATGTTCACTTGGAGTTCTGTCTTCGCTGCCTGTCTGTCTGCTTTTTCAGCCAGTTTGTTGCCTTTCGGCTGTGCGGCTTCGAGTATGTGTGACATTAGCTATATATCATCCAAACGCGAAATCCAGAGCTCTTAGAGTCTTCTTAGCTGTCGTCCAGCGTATTCCTGTCTTCTCACACTCAACCTAAAGTCTGTCGCATAATACAGTCCACCACAATGAGGAATATCATCGGTGATAATGGGCAGGCAAGCAGACAGGCAGGCTGGCTCGCTGGCTTGTCTTACTCCTGTATGCACTTCGAACGCCTCGCTGAGTTTTCCATTGTGGATCACCTAACACGTTACCTTATCATATAGCCAGCCGTTGAATGAGGTTGATAAGGACTTGAACACTGCACGCCATAGTGTTGAAGCAGTTCCCAAATTACTTCTCGGTCAACGCTGTCTGTCGAAGTCAAAGAAATCGAGATAGAGAGAGGTTTGACAGGAATTCTCTGCTTTGTTCTGTGATGACGATGTGTAGAGTTGCAATTTGGTCAGCACATTATTTGCCTTTGCTGAATCCAGCTTGTTGCAGCTTGGTTGGTGGAGTTCTGTAATCAGTTCATCTTTTATTCTCACTAGGATGATGCGAATTAGTATTTTACTTGGCGTGGTCTCCAGTCTTTGCAGAGGCCTAACTAGGTCTCCCTGTTTCGGTAGCTTGACAAAATAGCCTTTCTTCCAATCAGTAGGCGCCTTGCCTTCTTTTCAAACTTCTTGCAATAATGGAGTGAGAACAACTTCCGTAAACTCTAGGTCCGTTTTTGGTGATTCTGAGTGGAGGGGAATTCCGTCTGACCCTGCTGTCTTCCCAGACTTCAGTAGCTTGATTGTATTCAGGATTTCTGCTTTCGTTGTGGGATTGGTGTCCACTGGCAGGCAGTTTTGTGCGTGTTGTTGGTGTTAGTGGTATTTCTGGGCGATTTGCAGGTGATGGTCGATTCAGGACTCCTTTAACATGATCATCTCATTGTTTTCTTTCTTTCTCCTCCTTGGTAATCAAATTCCCTTGATCATCGTTTATTGGTCTCATCGTCTGGGTCGGTTTCTTTCCCGACACGGATTGACCTGGTTATCTGATATAGTGTCCTGATGTTTCTTTTTCCTGCAGTCCACCAGTTCTGCCTCAGTTGCCGGACAGTGTGTCGTTGAATTGTCTTTCGTCTTTTCTAGCACTATTCTTCACATTTTTCTTCATTCAGTCCAGTGTATATTGAACTCATTTTCTCCTCCTGTTGTCCATCTTTGCATTGAGTCATCTCTTTCACCATCTTCCTCTCCTCTTCTCAATTAGTTTTCACGTAGGTGTTTGTTGAGGGCCATTCGTTTTCTTATTTCTTCTCTCTTCCCAGAACAGTTGTACACGTTTCCTTGAACCTCACCTTCAGAGAGTTAGTTCCAAAATTCTTCCATGCAGGTTTCCTCAGTGATACCACATAGTGTCTGCAACTTTGCTCTGATCTGATCTGTATTGAAGGCATCCCTTATTGTTTTGTCCTTCACTTTCTGAATGTTGAATTTGAAATAATGTCCTGTCCTCAGTTCTTCTGAAAGATTTCAGCTTCACCTTGAAGCTTTCTTGAACTAGACGATGGTTTGAGCCCAACCACATCCGCTCTGCTTATCGACTTTGTGTCCATCAGGCTGACTGCGTCTCCTCTTCCTTCAGCAACATTTAGACGAAGTCTATCCGGTTTGTGGTATATCCGTCAGGCGAAACCCATGTTGCTGGCCTTGGGTATATCCTTGTCCTTCTACACACTACCTCCGACCACCAGATCACTGAAAGCTGAGAATTCTGCGAATAATTCTCCGTTCTGATTCATTACTCCGAACTATAGCCTCTCGACCCATGAAGTGTTCTGTTCCTGTATCTGCTCCCTGTTCGACTGGCATTCATATCTCCCATGAGGATTTTGATGTCACTGTTCAGGATGTTGTCCATTACTGTTTGCAGTTGTCTATAAAAATATTCTTTCTTCTCTTGTTCCGCGTTGTTTGCTGTCATGATCCTGCACGAGGTGACTTGTTCCCAATGCATAAGAGCTTCGACTGCTGTTGGTGACACTATGATAGCCACCAAAAGTGCCTGACGATACCTAGAAACCTGGTACTCAAGTGAGTATGCGATTCACGAACATGTTAATATAGAGCTAATCTACCAACTAATAAAAAGCAGATCATGTTACGAAAAGTTCAAAATCCAAGTCAACAAAAAATGATCAATACAGATGTAAATCGACTGCCAGTAACGAAGAGGGTTACTAGGAGATTCAGTTCTGTCATTCAAGGAGAATTTAAGTCAGTTCAATTTGTGTTAAAACTTGAGCTGAAGATGTTGTGCAGAATTACGACGAGAACTCTGCAATTAGATCAACCAGCTCAGAGGACACAACTAATCACAAGTCATCAGTAACATCACCAAAGCATATAATATGTATTTACTTTGAATAATAACTATGAGATATTTCATGTCGACAATACAACACCAACAAAACACGAATAACAAATGTAGTAAGATAATATGAGCTTATTTTTATTATTCTGAGCATACTTTTCACAATTACCAACAACCTTAAGAATGAAAAGTTATGTAAAGTGCAAAAAAGACTTGAACATGTTTTGATCGCATTGACAACAGTTGAATTGACGCTGAACCTGCTACTATACACCTACTGACTTCAAATTGACTCCAAAAATATTATTATTCCCAAAGCAAAATCCCTGTATCGTTTTTTTGTCATTTAGTTATTCTTTAACAGATAAAACCTATATACAGTTGATACACCCAAACCTGTCGCTCATCAAAATTGCCTAGATGGCTGTAGAAACTAATGAAGAAGTTATCATAGAGAATATTATTTGTTTGACAGTCTGCAGTTTGATTGTTATCAGGAAAAATGTAAATTAGTAAGTGAAATTATGGCTACTATGATGTGAAACTTGGGTGATTTCATTACCATTACGATGAATTCGCTTAATATAAACAGATAAGCCTTTTAGCCAGATACATTATGTTCAATCTAACACTTAACGTATACTTGTTTTTAATGGCAGATTTTGGAATGAATGAAATTCCGCACAATGCTTTAAACTCGGTTTTTTTTGCTCTACACTTCTCATAGTTATTTTGAGATTTATGTGGATATAAATAGTCTAAAATTCCCCAGTACTCTGTAATTTGTTATACAGTTTCTTCTTCAAATATAGGCATTTGTATGGTTGAATGGCATACATTTCCTTTCTGTAATGTGTGGGACAGAATTTATAAATGGTTAAGCGAACTACAACCCACTTTTCTTTCTGATAAATGTAATTTAGAATCTTGTCATCCATTTAATTTTGAATGTCACTATCCATGGCGTAGAAAGTATTATAGGGCTAATACTCCTATATAAACTGAATCATGGTATGCACAATCACAGTAACATTAGCATATAAATTTCATGATTAAAGTCAGTACGAGTGACTAACATATCATAAGCACACCTAGAATTAAATTCTGCTTGACTTGTGGGACTAATATTTTCTGTGTTCTGTTCACCCAAATATTCGCAGTCCAGGATACATTTTTCTGGAATGCTCATACAGACTACGTTGTGTTGATGATACAAAATTTTGTTCTTTTAAATGAATTCTATGTGTCAGTAACAGATGAAAAAATTCACCTTTCAGCAAATGAAGTATGCATTCATTTTGGTATTATTGAACTTATGGACATTTGAGAAGTTTCGCCAAATAATATATTATTCTCTGTGCTCTGTTAAAAACAAAAACACTCTACACATCAAGAGAAAAAATCCATAGAGAAAGAACTAATGATCATTACTCTAATTAAAGTAACTGCTGTGTAGAAACGAGTGAATATCCAACTGACCTAGAGGCAGTGAGCAGCATAAAAGTATTATTTATTAACTCGTTGAGTTCCGAATAGAAAGTCGAGCTTCAAAAGCATAACTGTATTGTACTTGCTACTCTTTATTCATTTTCATTTGGCTCCACGACTGCACAAAAGCTGCCATTTCCACATCACATAACCTTCATACCGTACTTGGACGCTTAATTTGTCACTCTCCATTCGGGTTCCACTCGAAGTCTTGGTGAGTGGTTTCAGTTGATGATCTGACCAGTTTATATTTATTCTGCTTCCATTTGCATATGCATTTCCATTGGGTCCCAAGTGGAACATATGGCTTCAACATTACACCTGCATTTCGCTTCCTTTGCTGGCCTTTTCAGCCGACTCCACGATTGACCACAGACTTCCGTTTCCATCTAACACCATCCTTCCCACACTACCCTGAGGTCTGTATCGCGATATCACTTAGCGGTTTCTCAGGGTGTGCCGGATCCATGTGCACTTCAGTCGGAATATTTATTGGGCAATAGGTTCTCGGGTGAACTGTCACCAGAGTTCCATGTTGCTGATCCTTTCTGGTCATCTAATCTTTATTAGTGAATCAGGCCAGTTGTTGATGAAAGTTTGCAGCAGTCAGTTGGAATTGCTTCTAGTGACTTGAACACTAAGTCTCTGAATAATATAGAAAACCTAAGTGACATGACGTTAATGTTGGTAATCCGAATCCTGTTGTTTGTGATGAAGGCAGTAGATTTCTACGCTGACTTCAGAGTATTAAACACGTCTCAATCAGATCCTGAGTGAATGTGGCCTCCACATCCATTCTCTCTGTAGCTGGAAGGATGCTGTCAAATTAGTGAATGGAAGTAAGAGACGACTCCCTTTAGATATCTATCGTCAGTGGTGATTAACTGTGTTGTTATGAATCAGTTAGGCACCTTCTTCGGCTCTGTCTTCTGTGTTGACTTGAAGTCCCTTTTTATCTGCTTCTCTTCCTGACATGTCAGTCTCCTCTTGTATACCCTTATATTTGTTTCATTATTATTGTTTCTTTGAGTTCCTAGTGGAACATAGGGCTTCAGCTGCAAGTCTCCACTTGCTTCTGTCTTCTGCTGTACTTTTCACCTGCATTCATGTTAGTCGATACTCTTTCAACTCCTCTTCGCACGATCTCCTCCGTGTCACCCTTGCACTGACGTCCCACTCGCCGCTTCCCTTTCGGGTTCCACTCCAGCGGTGGCCTGACACGCGCGATGTCACCCAGCGGTCGCCTCAGCGAGTGTCCAATCCATCCATCTCCACTTTCTCCCGCATATTTGTTGGGCGATTGGTTCTTGTTTTCTTTGTTTGTTCCCATAGTTTCTTGTTTGTGATTCTTTCTGGTCCGGACATCTGATCTTCAATATATAGAGAAGACAGTTGTTGATGAAGGTCTGGTCTGCAACAGGCTGTTGGAAATATTCTATCTAACCCGCCCGCCAAGTTTCTGATCCGTATAGAAGAACTGACTGACTTGACGTTTGTTTTGAAAATCCGACTGGATTTTGTTGTTGATGCTGGCTGAGTGACGAAGATTTCCGGATCGGTTTCAGCTTGATGAATGTATTTCTTGCCTTCCCGATTCTCTCTCGATTTGACATCCTCGTCCGTTCCGACTGCCTGCAGTTGAGACAATGCTCCCTATATAAGTGAGTGAATGAAGTAACCTCTTTCAAATTCCTCCCGTTGATGGTGATTGGTGCTGGATGTTGCTGTTGTTGGTTGGTTGGTTGGTTATTTTCATCACCTGCGCCTTGTCTATGTTCACTTGCAGTCCTGTCTTCGCCGGCTTCACCCATGGTGAGTTCTCTTCCTGTATTGTCTCCTCCCAGCTTCACATTCATATCACACATCATGATTTGGATATCGCCATTTGGGACGTTATTTATTATTTTTTGTAGTTATCGGTAGAAATCCTCCTTCGTCTCTTGTTCTGAGACGTTTGTAGGTGCATAGCATTGAATGACTGTAACTTTCCTTCCTTTTGACTTGAACCTGACCGTCATTATCCTGGAGGAGATTGGTTCTCACTGTATGAGAGCTTTGGCTGCTGTAGGTGACATCATGATGGCCACTCCCTCGGTGTGCTCGTGGTTGTCCTCTGGGTGGCCGGAATAGATTATTGTCTCTCCAGTTGGTAGTTGGCACCTTCCACATCCGCTCCATCAACTCCTCTATTGCGAAACATATTATAGAAACAGGTCATAAAATTGATGTTAACAGATCTTTTAAACCTATCTATAAAACGTGTTTAGGGCGTATCCTAAAGTTTGTGGAAGCCCTGCCAATTAAAATGTTTAAACCACCTATATGCGTTCAAAAGCAATTCGTCATCACATTAAACCTTCTTTGGTAAATTTTGTTTTGATACCATAGCAGATGTACTATTACCTCTGCTATTTGGTTTAGTGGTCTTCATTGTTATTTTGACCTTGAATAGGTCCTTTTAACTTGATCCAACTCTATTTTTCTCACCTCTTACCTCTTTATTAATTTTATATATATTCCTATGACAAGTCCGTGTGTGATGAGATTGTTCGAAATGTGTTGCGCAAATACATTACACGATTCAGACAAATTACGTCTTCTTATTGCTTTATCTTAATTCATAAAGGAAACTAATTGTTATACATTTTATTTTGTTTCTTTTTTCATTTTGACATCTGACAGGAAACATTTGGGGAACATTTTCGTCTACTTGTTTTACATTCAGTAACGTACGGTCTAGTTGATGATTTCATGACAAACACAGAAATTTTTTTCTCTGCAACTATCGTTTTGTTTTTAGTGTAATCTTCTGAATGTATTCAGCTTTTTACTTGAAAGGAATTATTATCTCTTTTATTCCTTATTATTATTACTCTCATTGGTATTAATATTATTTCGAATCACCTGAAATGTGCGTCGGTGGCACAGTGGTTAGGACTCTTGCCGATCGTTCACATGGTCCGAGGTTCGATCCCCCACCTGATATCTATGGTCGGCCTACAAAATTTGGGCTACCGATATCCCTGCTGAAAATTCCATACTTGTACCAAAAATACTGTATGGAATCAAGCTGTAATAAAAAAATGTTAAGCCTACAAAACTTTTGTTGTATGAATGCCATGGATTGAAAAGTTCTTAGATTTTTCATTTATCGTTAACTGCATTTTAATTGGCCATTAAGTGCATATGGGTTAGTTGAACTCTGACATTACACTTCGTTACGAGTCGATATAAGTAGAATATTATTAAGCAGATGGTGAAATGAAACTTGATTGCACTGATATTAGAAATTGTCTGCTTCATCAAACACTAACTTATCAATGAGTGTTTCGTTATTATTGGGACTTGTCATCTAGATACACGTCCATTTCCAGTGTGACTGAATTCGTCCTGGGACTGAAACCAAGCTTTTGTCACTTTAAATTCCAAAGCGTTGTACTCTGGGCCACTGGGTTGTTTAGAGAACGGAAAGAGAAGTGTTTAGTGTTAAGTTTACTCTATTACTTAAGATGTAAAAGTGCTTTTCCTAAACATGTCAAAGGACTAGAATGTCACTTTAATAAATGACTCAGCCACAAAATATTGCGAAAATGTCTCCACTTTAAAAAAAGAAATGATGACGAACTTCTGTTATAATCATTCATTTTCAAATGACTTCTTAATCTTGGGTTAGTGGAAGACTTCGCTTTATACCATCCACTTTTTTCCCTAAAAATCGAGAAAGCAAGAATTAAATGCAAAAGACTGCCGAGGCTAGAAGTAATGCTTACTGGGACTAAATACAGTGTGCATTAAGAGAATCATACACATTAAATCGATCAATCAGTTTAAAAATAATAGCACTATTTTCCTTATATCTTTCTCATTGAACCTGAAAAACAGTATCCTTATCGCTCATAACACTATGGTTAGGTGTAAACGTAATATGGCCCCCTCACGTGTGTAGAAACTGGTGGGAGTTTAAAATAATGGAATTGTTTGCTAGTTTGCGAAAATTTTCTCCTGCCAATTAATCTCGAGCCAGCGATACCTCTGGACCAAAGTCACAGAATTTTTGAACGATCAAAACGCAAACACCACTTTCGATAATTAGTTCCACAGGTATTAAAACCCCACTAAAGCGGATTCTCTGGCCACAGACGATGGTCGGGAAGTTAGAATACTACCTTAGAAGTTTGGCGCAGATGGATTAGACAAATAATGCAACCGGATTTCCAACAGAAATTAAATACCTTGATCTAGCTTAGCAGTCAGAATGCAACAAAAGTACTTGCGATGCGTCCAGTACCGCAAACCCCGAACGCACCGCGACATCTGCAGAAGAAACTGCCTTCAGCATGTTTTTCGTGCGGTACTTGACGCTATTTTGAATCGTGCTCATTCAAATATAGTGAATACTGAAAATCCCATACTACTGGAAGCGAAAATCACTTTTGCGAGCCAAGTGATCTACTGATATGCAGAAACCGCTCTAATACACGTCCTATTCTCATGTTCCTACCCAAGAGACGATTCAAACGCAGATCTCAGACAAACTGTCTCGATTAGGTGTACTTAATTGAGTGGACGCATACTTTCCTTCTTCAGGGGGAGGTGTTATATGCTCCTGATTTTGCTAATATTCAAATCAGCTGAAACCATTCTGAACAAATTTAATGTTTATTATGTTTATAAGACTGCGGTTGAACAACCTTTGTAGCTAGAGCTTACGCAACCTTCTGAGTTAGTTATTTACTGGCTAAACTTTCTGAGATAGATGATATTTCTATTTAATACATTTTTGTACAGGAAAAAAGAGAGATTCTTGTCACTGGCACGAATCTATCTTTCTCCTATCACATTTGTGTGAACACTGGGTGGTCAGGAGTGATTGGAAAACTGTATCGGCATTCGGTATTCAGACGAGTCACTTATTGGTCTTCCGTATCAAACTCTCATAGCAGTAGCTTTACTGGCGACGGTCATATCACTCTATATAAAATTTCGGTGACAGCAGCATCGGATTCTTTTCGGTATTTTTACCAATTTCTGGTGGTTACGAATTATGATTACTCCTGAGAATACGTTACTTAGTTTACCACAAACATATATTTAACAGGAATACCAATAATATATTTAGGCAACCACCTTATATTTTTCACAAAGTTTAGTCTCAGCTAGCAGCTTAATATAATTAATGGTGACGAGAGATTTCAGAGGTATTGACTGAGTAGCTCAACTGTATCATTGAATTTTCACTCATCTGGAATCCCTAGGAAATAATTACTTAATGTGCTGAGTTTTCAGAAGCAACCACTGAACATTTATGAGGATTTTCATCCTGTTAAATAATAAACAGCAATTAAGGCTTTACAAACAGGGTACCATATCTAATTAGAAATATTAAAGTTTTCTACGAATAAATTCAAGCGTGCCTAGTTTAGCGGCTGGCTAGGTTTTTAGCCGGTCCCAATCACAGGTAAAGAGGGGCTAGCAGCACCACACCACTAAATCTTTAAAATCTCTAGAGAAACTCCAACACGCAGAAAATATTTCAAATATACAAATGCTTTGAATAAAAGTCTTATTCTTCGCTAGAATCAGAGAGGCGAAGTGACACACAGGCTGATGAAACCCCGGCCCTGAGAAGCTGACCGGTAATTAGACTCTAGAAGATCTGGATTTTGCGTTTGGATGATATATAGCTAATGTCACACATACTCGAAGCCGCACAGGCGAAAAGCAACAAACTGGCTGAAAAAGCAGACAGACAGGCAGCGAAGACAGGACTCCAAGTGAACATAGAAATGACGGAGTTGATAAAGATAACCAGCGAACCACCACCACAACAACAACAACAACAAACAGCACCAATCACAATCAATGGGAGAGATTCGACAGAGGCTAATTCCTGCCCTCACTTGTCTAGCTATGCAGCTTCGTTTCAACTACAGACAGTCGGAACGGATGGAGATGTCAAAACCAGCCAGCCAGCCAGCCAGCCAGTCAGCCAGTCAGAATCGGAAAGACAAGATACGCACGCCTTCATCAACCTGAATCCGGTTTGGAAATCTCCTGCACTCAGGCAGCATAAACAACGAGATTCGGATTTTCAAAACAAATTTGAAGTCGGTCGGTTCTCCTATACGCGTCAGAAAATTGCACTGTGTTTCAGTCACGGAAAGGATTTCCAACAGGTTACTGAAAAATTTTATCAACAGCTGCCCACTTCGCTGACTGGCTGCTATACTGAAGACCAGATTTCCAGCCAGAAGGAATAAGTAACAAAAGACTCTGTCTGGGAATAAACCAACCCGGAGTCGATCGCTCAACAAATATGTGTGGGAGACAATGGAAATGGATCGGTATATGCTGACATCACGCGCCAGGCCATTGTTCGAGTGAAGTCGCAAACGGAAGCGACGAGTGTGTCCTTTGAGGTTGAAATGGCGATCGTTTGAAGAGGCGATTAGAGATTATGGAGAATCGTGGAGGCATGTGGAGAGGACGGCAGAAAATAGAACAAAGTGGAGATGTGTTGTTGAAGCTCTACATTTCACTCGGAGCCCAATGTAATCATGATAATAGTAGTATAAATAACTTAAGTACACTTTTGCCTTTATTTAGATTCTGATTCATCACAAACTAGAGGTTTTACAGTTTTTCTTATGCTTCAGTAACATTGATCGTTAGGACGAGAGTGAAGGTGAGAAGCCTGCAAAATATTCATATGAGACTGACAAGTCAAATAATCCTTTGGTTTTATTTATTGTGTATTCAACCTAGACACTGTGGTATAATATGATTCCATATTAATTTCGCTGTCAGTTGTATTACAAAATAAAGCCGTATTATTAACTGAATGACATTATGAACATGATCTCTTGTGCTTTCCAATAAATAATGCTGTTTCACTATATGATAAATAGAATAAACAGACTAATAAAGCTTTACATTCACCTTCAATCCATGATACTTGTTCTAAAAGTATTATTTCATAGTTAACACTAGCTGTCTGAAGTGAAAGAACCTAAGAACTATGCGTTTTTGCCTTCCTTAGCTAATAAAGACTATTTCTAAAAATGTCACCATCATTCTTGTTTAGATGTCTTTATTCGCTTACTATAATAAGAGATGGCTTTTTATATTCACATTTGTTTCATGTGGAAATAGTTTACTCAAAAAGAACAGTTGTAGATCATTTCTAAGAAATTCGAAACAATAATTTGGATTTGAACTTTCAATGAAATAAACCAAACTCTGAAGTTACGCTTTAAATCGAGAACACAGGCTTTGTCTAAAATATATGCTACCATGTCATATATGAGAATGATGGATGGAAATTAAATTAAATTGAATTGCTAGGTCTCTGGGGCTGAATATCGTCAAAATCACTGTTAATGTGCTACAACCAGATAATGAAGGATCTGTGGTCAAAAACAGAAAATACGAGAGTCTAGAGAGTAAAGAAATAAAGTTAAAATTAGCATAGTTCAAGAGACAGAAGAAGAAGAAGAAGATAAAGAAATCATAGTAATGACAACAGTGATTTACTTTATCCCAAAACAATACTTATGATACAGCGTAGAATTCTCAGCATTTGGTACAGTGTTGCATCGAATTTACTCAACAACAAAAACAAAAAATGTAATTACAGGGTATAGGTAACCAAAGTCGATAGTAGCAATATTTTGGTATTAGCAGCAAGAATAAAGTCAAAGTGTACTAAAAGTGTAAAATAATTATAAGGTTAATAATTCAATTTATAAGATAAATGAAATAGCGTCATTATAAATTGCAGATAAGAGAAGGTAAAAGAGCCGTTTACTTTGCTAATTACATAATAAGCTGTAAGTTTCACACTTAGCATTATCTCTATCACATAGAACATGGGATAAATGAGACATCGCTGAGTTTTTGTGCTTAGTTGTGCTACCATATAATACTTATGAATGGCCTCTAGTCCTACCTGATGACATTCACGGGAAAAGCTGTTAAGAGCCAGACAATATGGATATAGACAGATTCTCACATGAGTTCAGGAATCACTCAACCACAGTAGTGGCGAGCCAACTTAGTGGAACACCACTTGCCCTACTGACAACCTTTAATATCCCCTCACAGTATGATGCAGCCCTATTTGAGAAGTCCAGGAAGGACCAAGGGAGAGCGATAAAAAACAATATGCAAGATGGAAGAGTTAACCAACTGTAAAACTAGAGGTTGAGTGATTCCTGATTGTCTTAACCTCTTAATATGGGAGGTTAGAAGAAACATTATCTTAGAAATCGACGAGACATGGCGTGACCAAGAAAGATCAGAAGATAAAACTATTTTAAGGTATTTCATGCTTGACTTGGTTTTTATTGCAGTGCCCTCCAAGCTACGAGCATCTTGTGAAGGAACAAGTTAGTATAGGCCACGCATATGCGTGAAAATGAATTTAGCTGTCTGATATTTAGAGGGATTTAACGCAAGACTATTACTGCTTAACAATGTAAGAATAATTACTACAGACCGAATAGTATGTTGTGATACTAACTGACATAAATTTCTCCGTAAACAATTATGGTTGCGGAAAAACGATGTACACTTACCATTAATAAGTAGTACAACTTGAACACAAAGAAAGCTGTTATAATGAATTGGAAAGGAATAAACAAGAATGACAAAGTGATGCTTGCTGAAAGTCAATTTTAACATAATTATAGCCTTCATTTATAATTTTTGTCTACCTAAATCTTATTTTTGAATGCTTTTCAGTTTTACCACAATTACAGTGAAACTGTGCCCACCAAAATATTGTGCTGCCCACCCTTATTGTTAATTTATCCCACACTTTTAGGTCATTGGGCGTTCAACGTTTACTAAGATAAAAGACAATTTTTCGACATACCGGCACCTAATGAAAAACAGGCCACGGGTAAAAGGGATCTCAAACCTCCCTACAGGATGAACACTTCACTATCTGGGAAGGGATCGACACAAATAAGAGAAATGGAAGATAATGACGAGAACCTTGTTGCCATAGCTGATCACTTCAAACGACTGCTGAATGGACTGACACCTACGACTCGTCCGGAAATACCACCAACAACTGCAGAAATGTCACAGAACAGCAGTCATTTGACGGAAGCAGAAGTCTTGAATTCTGTAACGTTGCTGTAAGCCAGTCGGGGAGGCAGCAGAATCAAACGAAATTCCCACAGGATTACTGAAATAGATTTAAAGACCATAACATATACTCTCACTTCCCTTTTTCAGAAGTATTAGAAAGGACGAAATGTACTCAAAAATTGTGTGAAAGGCTACCACACCAAACTACCAAGAAATGGCTACTTCAGCCTTTGCAAGAAATGGTGAGGAATCGTGCTGCTTTCCTATTCAGACGAAATATTAAGTCGTTCTGGATACGAAACGCTACCCAAGAAAACTTGGAGTGAGGAAAAACAAGTTGTGTATGCATCAATCTGCAACGCTGTGCATCATCAAAGAACAGAACATGGAACGACTGTCAAATGTCAACCTCTGAAAAGGCAAAGGCCATAAAGTAATTGGAAAACTTCTTCAATACTACGGCATTTTAGAAATTCTAAGTTTAAGGCAGTGGATCAACTATTCTCGTTATTTTGTTAGAGTAAAAGCATGAGCAAATGAATGGAGTAAATAACACAGTTGATTCAAATCGTCATCACTAATATCATCTCATTTAGTTCTTTTGTATGATTCAGAGACTTAGTGTTCAAGTCACTAGAAGCAATTCCAACTGACTGCTGCAAACTTTCATCAACAACTGCCCTGATTCACTAATAAAGATCAGATGACCAGAAAGGATCAGCAACATGGAACTCTGGTGACAGTTCAACCGAGAACCTATTGCCCAATAAATATTCCAACTGAAGTGCACATGAGTCCGACACACTCGAAGAAGACCGTTGAGCGATAACGCGCAACAGTTCACGAGTCGAATCCGAATGAAAAACGACCAGTTGGTAATACAATGGTAACATGGGAGATGTCGCATGAGGTGATGTTAACTTATGGTCAACCGAGAAGGACAGCAGAGGAGAGAGTGATATGAAGATGTGCTTTTTTAGCCCTATATTCCAATCGGAAGCCAATGCAATAGTGTGGTGAAAGCTGGCTGTCAGCCAAAGTTGGTGGACAGTAATTTACGTCAATGTTTATGTCCCCAGTATTGGTCGTGAGAAAAATGAGAACAAAGGCTTTGCGCAGGCGGATACAGTTAACATACAGAAAATCTGACATTCACGAAACATTCACAAAGAGATGCATGGTTAACTTTTTGTGAGAAATGACCAATCAGAGGACTGTGTTTTTCTGCTAACAATAATCTATAATATATACATGAAAATCTATAAATTTGTGTTGATTTCATTAATAAACGATCTGTTTGGCTGGCCCTTGTCTTCTGTTGTTTCAATAGTAATGACAGTGAAGTTTGTTCCAAAGTCTTGTAAGAATGCTTGCCTTTCCTGCAGCAGGTCATTTTTTTTAATCGTAGGAATATTATGAAATTAACTAATGTGGACGAAAAAATTGGCCACTGTTATTCGATTAGTAGCAGAAATTAGCTTAGTATTGTGAGATAAATTAACAGTCCTAAGGATGATAATAGTAAAGTGGAAGTTAGAATTCACTACAGAAAGCATGAATATGTGTATCAAAGCAGAAAACTATGAAACTGTCAGGGTAAAATTATGAGTAATAAGGCTCACTGGAAGTAGAATGCAGTAACCAGTATTATATATCAGTTGGTAATTTCTCATATAATCTTTTTTTCCTTCACATTCCCCAGTGGAATATAGGGCTTCAAGCTAGTGGCTTGTAGTTTCTGTAACAGGATGGGGTTGCTAGCCTCATGCTCAACCTTTCCTCTTTACTAGCATTATTTCTGGCTTAGCGAGGTAAAGGAGTTCGTCGGCCGGGGATCGAACCCCGGACCATATGCATAGTCGGCGAGCGTCCTAACCGCTATGGCACTGACG
Organism: Trichobilharzia regenti; assembly: GCA_944472135.2. NCBI lineage: Eukaryota > Metazoa > Platyhelminthes > Trematoda > Strigeidida > Schistosomatidae > Trichobilharzia > Trichobilharzia regenti. The sequence continues at coordinate 84,913,831 of OX235270.1, read as the reverse complement.
CCTCATATAATCTAATCTAATAAAAATTTGTGGTTTTTTCAGATAGTCACTTCATGCTTTTGAGTGCCATGGCATTCTTCGACTAACTCTTCTCAGAAGTTCCCTAACCAACTGAAGGATAAGAGGATTGTACAATAATCACTCAGGTAACTAAAAGAAACTGTCAACTACAAATATTAAAATGTCAACTGGTTCACTGGTTAAACTTCTTAGTTTGCATAAAAGTTGATGTTGCATAACACTAATTGTCCTCTAGGAATATTAGCATGAATATAATCATACTTTTAGACTTGATCTGAATTACTAACTACAGAAAAAGGAACAGAAGAGGTCATTGTACCGCATTAAAACACTGAGTTTTCATTGGCCGGTAATCTGCAGGAATTCGAGGGTTCAATAGATTCAACTGTGTATAACTTTTATCCATAGGTGTCTTCATCAGATATACCTTCCTCACATCTAGTTGTTCTATTTCGCTAATTAAATAGGAAGGGAGATTCTTGGCAGCATTTAAGAACAGAAACTGACTTATAAGAGCTCATCTAAAATGATATTGTAATAATTATAGAGTATTTTGTCTTCTGAACAATATCACTTTGAGTAGCTTTCATAAAAATCACACTCTTATTACTACTTCGCGTGGCATCAAGCTTCTGAAAAAAAAATCGTCTGTTCATATTTCCGCACCGAATACACACAAACCATTGGAAAGTCTAAAAAAAACATTCACACAAGAGTGACGAGTTTCCGAAGAACTATTAACGTGATTTTTGCTCGAAATATTATCACATTCCAAATACTTATCACTGTGTATACACAACTTTTGTAATATGAGGATAATTAAGCTTCCGAACATCCATAATAATGGAAAACAAAAACTTAGAATTGAAACAGCTACGTAACACCATTTTTTGTCAGTTATATCCTTGATACGACATTTTAGAAATACCAGTTAATCTACAAAAAATGTGGTTAAAAACTCATCAGAAGACACGTAAATTCATTAAGTTACAACCTTTTGGAAATTTCAAGGTTACCGAATATTATCGACTTTCCGCTGCATAGCCGACATACTGAAAAATGACTTGACTATCAATTGCACAGTCAAAGAGGCTTCTAACATCAGGTTAGCTTGGTGATGTATCTTGATCAAAACACATTAATACTTCCACCATTATACGGTACTGCAAGTTATCTACTTCCATGCATCTACCAGAGTGCTTCAACTTTCCACAAACAGGAATATGAAATGAAGAATTTACTTGTTACTAAAATTATTTCAGTCTACAGAAGATAAATAACTGTGAACTAATACCTCAAAGGTACCTTAAGGTAAATAAAGTTGAAGCTGCAAGATACATACAAAGGTATAGGACAGTAATTCAAAAGAGTGTAGTTTCTCTACATCAATTGATAAGCATATAAAATTACAATTTCCTGCATAGTTAAATGGGACAGACAACGATGTTAATAAAAACTTGTCACTAAACATGCAATGAAAATTCCTTGGAACTAGAAGAACAGTGGTGTCCAAGTATATTTCATTATGTAATGTTTATGTGAAAAAATTGATTCTAAAGTACATTTAAAAGCAACTGAATAAAAGTCAAGCAAAAGAGTTCATACTTAGAAATCGTTTCCAGTGTGAATAACTTTTCATTCTCGGACAATAACTGACTATCAGACACTCAACAAACTTGAGTGAAAACCAATCATAACTTCGTGATGTATGATTTCATATGGAACAGGCAGAAAAATATGATAAACAACGGTCATTATGCAATCAGTGTGTTTTTCACTTCAAAAACCCTGTTTTCCAGTTGATTATATTCTTGCTTGTTCCAGACGGTACATTGATAGCACCTAATAATACTTCACGTTCATGTGCACTGATTTGAATAACATCTAAATGTCGGAGTTTAATATTCAGTTTGTTCAATACTATACCAAGAAAGGCGTCATCAATACGCATAGGTTTAGTAAAAGCACTGGCGATAGCCACACGCTTTACAATACTTGAACCCAAAAGATATGTTAATCCAAAGTAAAATTCAGGATATAATTTCCATGGAAATTCATTGACAGTTACTTCCCACACACCGTTAATCTCTTCTCTTGATTGTGGCCTGTATACAATAGATGGTGAATACACTTGCCCACCAGTCAAACTCCTCAGATATTCCTTCGAATGACTCCTGTAGAACTTTACAACATTCCTCGGAACCAAATCATAATCATCATCAACGAAAAGGAACAATGGAATCTGTTCAGAACAAAATGCTGATAGCCAACGCACAGTAAATATCAGCTTCGTAGTCAAGTTGAAGTATGTGTCATGAAAAAAGCCAACCAGAAGATCTTCGTATTGATCAGCCTCTCTAACAAGTCGTTTCATGAATGTCCACTTCTCATTATCATGCTTCTTCGATGATTTCCACCAAAAGTGTTTCAGTCTGTGTTTATATCCATCGATTACAAATATGTTTGACTCACCAGGATATGGTATGCCTACAACAAAGACGAACTGGACATTGATGCCTGTCCACAAGTGTTTCTGCATAAATGTCTGTCGCACACGTGAACGTTTTTCGGTACAGTATGTGCAGGATTTGATGACGACGACTAGATCTGGCACAATTTCTTTCTGGCATGGATTGCATGTACGTTTTGGTGATCGAATGACGAACAGTTCTGGATTGTTTATTGGCAGCTGGAAAAATAAAATCAGCCATAGTTGTTCATCGGTGTGTGACGCAACTAGAAAATGCTGAATTTATAACAGAACATAGATACTACTAGTATTTCACATAACAAAACACATATCTGTATCATTCATCTGTGTGCGTTACACTTATATTTCTCCAACATACAAACAAGTCTGGAATAAATAAATCAATGGCGGATGCAAATCACGATAAAAATAATAAAGGTAGCAGGATAATGAAGACAATTCAGTGAATAGATAAGGTGAAAATCACAAAATTTACTTAGTACTGAAGATGAATTGGGTAGACAATTATCATAGTTTAAATAAATAGAAATGCTACGAAAGAACTGAAGAATAAGAAAGGGTGAGAACCTCTAATTAGATATACTCAGGTCAAGGGAGAGATCAAAGTAGACCAAACGTCTTTCGTATGCAAACACTATGATCGTGCTTTCGGATTCCCATAGCTTCAACTGTGTGTAGAAGGTGGGTTTGAATCCCATCTGGAAGATTCGATGGGATGCAATAGATAACCTTGAAGACGTCTATAATTTTTGATTCACAAACTCGCCACCATTGGTCAAATTTTTATGCATAAAGCTATATACATTGGTGTAAAGCCTGAAAAAAAAATCTAACTGAAAACAGTATTGTTCATTCATGTCTCTTGATTTAATTTTAACATTGAGAGTATTCAATGATTGCAAATCCTATGGGGATCATTCTATGAGAGCCTGAGGGATAATGTCAGACTTACAGAAGCGAAAACGTGTTCGAATTCCATAAATGATTGTTTAGATAATTATCGACATCTTAAAATTGACTGGAAGTATCTTCTGCCTGATAAAGTTTGTCCAAATTCTCAATCATTGAAACGACACATGTTTAATCAGTAGGACTTATTAGAAACTCATATATATCGGATAAAGAAAAAAAGATTTATCACAGAGGAAGTTCTCCACTGATGAACTTCTTTATTATCTGATTCCTTTGATTATGTTGACTTAGCCAAGACAGAGTGGATAAAAGGAGAATGAAAATTATCTAATCTTTAGAATGCCAAAAACGTGAAAAGAATATCCCTCAAACCTGTATCGGTTTGTCCATAATTTTTACAGCGTTACACTGGACAAATTCTAGTTGGAGGTATTATCTTTGGCTCCTGAGGTTTGCGTTCAAGGAAATAATATCAGTCAACTTGATAGTAATGTCCAGTTTCAGAACTTCCTTCTACAAACAAAGGAGTTGGTCCCATCATCAGACGAAGAACTGGCTTGGTTTAAAACTACACTAGTTGACATTCGTCAACGGTATAAAAACAGTGGTTATTCTAAAAAAAAGCTAGCTGATTAAACAGCACTGAGAAACCCTGAGAAACTCAGAGGACGATGAAGCATAATTAGTAAGCTAGATGAAGGGGAAAGGGTAGTACAGATTAATAAATGTAAGTGGACAAAATGAATTAGCTTTTAAGGGATGAAACAAAATTCCAAAAGCCTAACAATTCAACAGATTTAAACAAAAAATTAGCTAACAGATACGTTTAAGGGACTGAAGAGCGATCTATGAGGCAGCCTGCAATTCTCTTAAACATATTAGAAGCTATGCATCATGACTGTATGGTTTGTCTAAAGTTAGTTAAGCAGGACTTCTTATTTTCCCAGTTCTAAACATGTCTACGTCCACCTACCACGGAGTAACAAAGTGGTTAGTTGGATCCCTGTAACCACCACTACACAAAACGATGGTATACCTTAGGGTTAACAGTGTCTTTGAATTTATTCCTAATTTACATTACGTAGATGTAAATGGGAAGCAGATGTTATCCACAGGTGTCGCACCATTGTACCACTTTTGGAGACTATAGAACTCGTATTCCAATAAATACTAGAAAAGCAAATCTATATCGGGATTCCAATTAATTGTCTCAAAGAACCGCCGTATGAATTTACATTTCACACTCAGCAACATATGTTACGAATAGATTGACGGTATTTCCATGGGTTCTTCATTAAGTCCGACCTTGACAGATTTCTTCCCTACTTAGCTTCAAAATAATCCATCGAAACAAATGATAAATAAAATGAATTCTTATTTTCCCAATGTTAATGACACATTTATTATTGTTGATGAGAAAGCCGACGAGAACAAAATGCTAATAAAATTTGTTTACGTACATCCACAACTCAATTTCACTTGTGAAGAAGAACGAGAAGATAGATTACACTTCCTAGGTAATTAACTGAGGAGAATAGAAGATGCTTTACTCAAAGGATATATTTATAGAAAAACTACTTTTGTAGGATAAGCTACCTAGGTGTGCCACCTTTATTTACATCATATGAAGAAAGATTTATAGGGCACACTACTGGACAGCTCAACAAATGCATTACTGTGCATCTTCGTTCATGCTTCGTAAAAGGCCAACCTAAATCCACAAGAGGCTCTATTTTGCCTCATTTCATTGACAGCCATCACCCAGCTCCTTCAATGTTATCTATCGCATCCCATCGAATCTTCCAGATGGGATTCAAACCCACCTTCTACACACAGTTGAAGCTATGGGAATCCGAAAGCACGATCATAGTGTTTGCATACGAAAGACGTTTGGTCTACTTTGATCTCTCCCTTGACCTGAGTATATCTAATTGAAAGTTCTCACCCTTTCTTATTCTTCAGTTCTTTCGTAGCATTTCTATTTATTTAAACTATGATAATTGTCTACCTAATTCATCTTCAGTACTAAGTAAATTTTGTGATTTTCACCTAATCTATTTACTAAATTGTTCCCATTATCATTTCCATTATCACCACCTGCAATAATTATAATCATTGCTGTTGACATAGAATATACAGACGATATAGTCCTTCTAGGCGAGGACGCTGACAAAATGCAGACACGGTCTTCTGAATACCTTGAGCTACAATCTACGGATGTTTGGCATGCGATTCGCTCCCGCCAAATGTAAGATGATGTTACAGAACTGAACTACACTGACTCCTAGTTTAGAAATAGGGAGTGAAGTGGTAGAGCACGTTGACCACTTCACTTATTTGGGAAGTACCATCAGCCCAAAAGGGTTGATCTCCGACGAAATCTCAGCACGGATACAAAGGGCTAGTTTCGCATGTGCCAGTTTATGCCGTCTCTGGAGTAGACGTGATATCTGGCTACCGACCAAAGGGCGGGTGTACTGCTCCGCAATCCGCTCCGTCCTCCTTCGTGGCTGCGAATGAGGCCTGGCCATTGAGAGTGGAAGACATGAAAGGACTGACTGTCTTTGATCATAGGTGCTTGCACTCTATCTCCCATGTGAAGTGGTATAATAAGGTAAGCAATATTGAGGTTAGGCGTCGGTCGAGTGCTAGGTAAGGAGGGGAAATCAATCGACGAGGCTGTGAAGCTATATCGACTGAGATGGTTAGGACACGTATACCCAGTCATAGCCTTCCTCGACAATGGGCAATGTTACCTGACATAGGGTCAGGCTGGAAAAGAGCTAGCGGTGGTCAAACCAAAACATAGCATCAGTTATTGAAATCCAAACCAGTTAGTTTAAGCCAGCTACATAGGAAGCTGTAGCTTTCCGGGTTAGGGTCCTCGGGACGGTAAAAACCGATGTTTGGAAACAATTGGTGATATGGCTCAAAATCGTTCTCGATGGCTGGCGCAGATGCATCCACTCCTTGTGATTTATGATTTCCAATGAAACTATATTGTTCTTCGTTATTACTATTCCTTTGTCTCACGCCTCTGTTTACTGTCTCTACTATGCATTTCTTCTACTTTCTTCTGTTGCTCTGTGTGCTACGAGGAGGGAGTGTAGCGACTTGAACTGCCGCACATATGTGCAAAGTTCTATTTCGAAAACAGACAGACAGATAGACAAATGACACAACAGTTAACACCTATTATTTTTTATCCGCAAATTCAATCATAGGTCAGATTTTGGCGTGTAAAGCTATGTGCATTCAAACAGACCGAATACTATGTACATCACTTTATGTGAGATTGGTTGAGCCTAAGACAATAATAATGCAGTCAGCCTTTTCATAAGAAGAAGCACAAACGGATAAATAGACCATAAAATATGACAGTATTTCTTACAATAAACTTTCGTCTTATCCCACACAATTTTATGTATTTGCAATATCTAAAGATTCTAGATCATTGGAATCTATTAGCTTTCTGCTCAAACATGCGCTCCACCATGACCCACTTGTTTTCAAACAGCTCATGAAACTTTGCCAAACTTTTCACCTCATAACCGCTGAAATGTAAAGTTCATATTTAATTTAAATTACTTTATTTTTCATTACTAAATATCCTGCATGCAAAACATCAGTACTCAATGTAAATTCCTGAGAGTGTAAAAACATTACGAATAAAATGTTTTATATTCAGGATTAAAATTCATATTTTTGCACTGTTAGATGTATACATTTAGGCCAGCGTTCTTTTTGTTCAGTTACACTAAATGCACCCTTTTTATATATCACATCCGCTAAATTGGTCTTAGTTTGGTGTGTTCCAACGGTTTCTTTTGACTTGAAACTGATTGAATCTCAACACAGAATTTTTGCACAAAAGTACAGCAGTTCATGTTCACAAACTCCATGTAGTACACACAAGTAAACAAAAGCAAAAATAGAAGTTCAAAAAGACTATAATGAGCATAAAGTTGAAGGAGAAACAATAGTAACATGAAGGTTTAAAGAATCTGGGAGATTGCAAAGAGGGAATGCATTTGTGCCACTGAAAACGGCCTCCAGCCATAACACCATTTGTATCCAGCCAATGGTTCTTGGCATTTTGATGTCTCCATCTAGACAGTCTTCATTACCGTACGTGGCTCTAACCAACAGACAGAGAATTCACGGATTGATGCGATTTTTTTTGGTTTGACCATCTGAAACACTTCCCATACCTGATCTTATGTCAGCTTACATTATTTACCGAAGAAGGCGGTAGCACTTAATGCGTAGCATGTTCGCTCACCGCATCTGTCGATGTATCTTCACAGTCTCGTCATTCCATCTGCTCTTTTTACCTAATACTCTACGCCTGGCCTCAGTACTGCCCACCACATTATACGGGAGATAAAATATAAGCATCTCTGGTTACAGACAGTCAAACTTCTAGCATCTTTCTCAATCGTTGCACTTCACAGTCAAAAAAGAAGGGCAGAATGAACTGTCATATAGTACACAGCTGCGACTTTTTAGAGTCTACAACTACGAGGACAATATCATCGGCATATTCTAAGGCGACAAAACTTTTACTTAGTAATGCGGCAAGTCCTAAGTCGATAAAATCAATTAGGATTGAATCCATTGGTACAGGAAAAGCTGTAACAAGGGCCATCACTGATGAACAATTCTGATTGTCATCATATAAAATGACAACTCTCCTCAGGCTTTCACACAGATGAGTGAGTTCAAGTAGTATGCGATATACTTTCTCAACACTCCATTCTGGTGACACCAACTTAACACATCGTTCAGATGAAAAGACCTGAAATATTATTATCTAAAAACCTATAGTAAAACCAACTGTCAGTAAAATAAACATCCAAGTTCCCATATAATAAGACCATCGAACCAGTTTCAAGAGTATATGCAAAGTTACAGTAGGTTTATTAGGAGAAAACTGAACCAAATCTAGCAGTACTCATTAATGAGTACTTGCATATTTTGCGTTTGGTAAGGCTAATGCAGAATAGCATAACATCAACATAACAAGTCCCTTACAAATGGTGAATTCGAGTGTCACCTACATGACATATCGAGAACCTGGTTTATTCATATTCCCACCTACTCATTGGCTCCATTATTTTCTCCAATCTTGCATAAAAAGTGTTTTTATTCTTGTGTTTGTTCGTGTTCACCTTGTCGAGGCCGGAAAATATCAAATTATACGTCCATTGTAAAATAGTAAAATCAATGAATTCACTGCACACCATCGGTGCTAACTGATATACTGAATGAGGACTCCATCCCGTTCACCAAACACAAAGGACGATGCAACTCCCCTTCTCCAGCTTTTTGTTTCTCTCCATTGCCAATCATCACTGGTCAGTTCTCGGTCGTACATCCACGTCTGGATTTTTTGCTTCAACCTCCTTCTCCCTTCGCAAGTACCTCACCGTCAGCTGACATACCCTTCCGTGGAGTGACCAGCCGTATGCCAAAAAGGACTACTTCATTACTTCAACTCTCCATGACTTTATTTGTGTATTTTCCAACAATCATAATTCAACAAATAACTATATTTCATATACATACATATGTATACAATTCGTTTGGACTGAATTCCTATCCATATTTATCTACATAGATCTGTATATACCTTATCACAAGTTTGTGTTTGTTTTGTTATTTTCTTTCCCGTATAAACGAGCTTAGCCGGTCGGCCACCTATAACCTATGGCTTACTTTTCGATTCGAATATTTCAGTCTATTTTCCCACCATGACTTACCACACGATCATGGTTGGCAACGATTCTCCTTCGGAGATGAAAGTTGCATTTCAGCTGTCCACTTTCTGGACACACCAACCATCTGCATGTTTCAGTCATGTGGAGACTCAGTCTTCTGTGAGGCGAATCTACTCGCGAGAGACTGGGTCAGACTCAGCTGTTGTAAGCCTCCCTCAAAATATTAGTGAGGATGTTTCAGACGTTCTTCACGATCCCTATCATTCGTGTTTGTTCATCTCATAGTCTCTCTAATCGAGAGAGGTGTACACACAAGGGAACAAATGGTGTCATAACTCTTCAGAAGTGTGCGCCTAAGTTACCTCAAGCAATTGACGTCTACTCCCTGGAACAGCTGAGCCTGAAAAGATTACCCCATGTTGTGAAGGGAATCCTAGCACTCTTTCATAACTCCATTCTAATGAAGTCGGCAGGGACAGTCGACAGAGCGATAGAATCTACCTATTCCAACACAGGTACTTCAGTCATAGTATCTAATGGTTTCCATTATTATAAACTTCCTTGTCTCCCTCAATTAGTAAGTCTTTGTACTTTGATACGGGGCTCATAATACTAAACCTTGTGAAGTATTAGGAAGTATATCGGAGCTAGCGACCCCTCACTTAATCGCATACCTCGTTCTCGCAACAGATTTTTGTCACTTTCTGTAGATGAACGATCTAATACACGAAACTCTCCATTCAAATATGTGTCATGTGATTACGACAGTTCAAGTCGAAGTTCACTTGGTCTGCTAGCCCACATATTTGTAAAGTGAGTTATTAGTGCAAAGTGTGTGCATGTTACCAACTAAATCCAAAGTCAGTGATCAACTTATTCAGACTGAAAAAGTAACTAATCTGAGAATCCAAGTAATGTGAACAATGTTGACAGATATCACTTACTGCAGAGGAAATACAACGATGTTGTCACTCGTCACTTCAGCTGAAGAAGACAACAGAGGAGAGATTGAAGTGAAGATGTGTAATTGAAGCTACATGCTCCACACACACCAAGCAAATATTAGTAATACGCTTCCATGAGCAATGCTAGTGACCTGAAGAAGCATATTTTTTACCACATTCAAAAGTCTATCAACTCTTCCCTCTTGTAGTTCTTAAAACACTGAATTTATAGTTATTTCATGTCACATGATTTCACTCAGGTTATCTCCAAGTAAACACAGTGATTTCTAGAGGCACTGTTTAGGATACTGAGCTGAGATGCACCAAATCTAGAGAATTCCATATGGGAATTTTCAATGCCTTCTCTAATATAGGACATTGTGTTTCAGATTAGGGAAATGAAGTTCGTTATTTGAAGCCATTCAGTTATTTATATCCCCATTAACACCGCCAAATCATTTCTCAACTACAAGTTATCAGATTTAAATGCACCACATGCATTTGATTAATCTGTGCTCATAAAGTCCCTAAATATGAGGAGATTAGTACAATATACACAGACGTCTCAAAAATCATTGAAAACATGATGTTACAATCAGAAAATCAACTTAGAGAGAGTAGAAGCTTAGTGATAGTGCTCAGACCCATCAGACTACAAAAGTAACAAATCTGAGAATCAAACTAGTGTAAACACTGTTTACAGATACCACTTACTGTCTTGATAGGAATCCCCTTCTCAGCATCCGATATAACCTCAGCGAAATTCAAAGTTTGAGGATACAGAAAATAATCCGACGAACTCAGCACGGCGCTAGCCAATCTCTTCTGAGAAGCTGCTAGCCAACTGCCCCGACTACGCTCAACACTTTTGTTCGATATGAGCTCTAAGTACTGACGATAATATCTGTTATCAAGTGGATTCTCAGCGTTTTTCGCAAACGGAATCTTCAAAGCAAGGTTAAATACTGGTAACCGGTTGTCAATTAAATGAGTAATTGAACCTGGTGGCCAAGTTGATATAATTTCTCTTGAAGCTGACTCCTGTCGCCTGACTAGACTGTTCAACTCTTCAACACACTTAAGCCACAGATTTCCAGATTGTGTACACTCTCTGAAGTAGTGATTCTCACAAACTGCACCGGCCAGTGAATACTGATCAACGAATTTGTTGCTAGACAACCACAGGAGAATAGTACCTGCTATACACAAACATGTGATCAGCAAAAGTACACATCTGATAGACACCTTTTTCATTGTAGCTGGATGCAGACAAATGTTTAAGTAAATTTACTCGTCTCCAAACAACAATAGTGATACTAGTGAGGATTGACAGCTAATGACGACATGATATGTTTTGTTTAGCAAACATGAAATCGAGAGTTATTATACTTCAAAGAATCTGAGCATTTTGGAGACTGAGGAATAGTAGTCGTTCTCTGGTTCAGCTGTCGATGTGAAGCAGAGGATTTCGTGACTTCAGATTCACAGTGAGCAGCAACTTTCTATATCTTAAACGTAATATGTTATAAGTGACAATTTATTAGGAAGCGAATATTTTGTTTGATACTCTATAATATAGAACGATATTTTCTCATTGAATAAGACATCATGTTCATTAGGTATAATGGTGTTTTCTTTCCCGTATATGCATATTTATAGTATATTTCAAAGCAAATAAAACTGTAACCACCATTATAATTGAATGAATTGAGCAAACACACTTTATTTTCGTTCTAAATAGTGTGGCAGATGATTACATCTAAGTTAATAAAACTGGTTTGTTTATTCACCTTTGCATTTTTATTTGTCTGGCATGTATTCTCTACCAATGATATATATAGTCATTACTATAATTAGGTTGTCATTACACACGGAGTGTGAAACAGTTTACTTAAGTTGATGCAAAAAATTTTTCAATACTTTGCTTTTTTTAAATAAAACTGAATTTTCACACTGTGCGTTATGCTTGCTGTATGAAAAGAAATAGAATGTTAGCAAACATTAAAACGCTAAGCCACTAACAACCTAATTGCAAATTATTTACCACATTTGATCCTTAATAATTCGTTACTAATGACATAGCGCACTTCTGTAAATTAGACAAACGAATCCCTATTTCATTTAACACTCATTTCATCAGTCAGAATTACACTTAAGTTATCTTCATCTAATCAAAATTAATTCAACTTAGCTTTGTTGTTGAGTTGTAGTGAAAATGACCGATAATGAATTTCAAAAGACCTATGCAAGGGGTCTGATGCTCAGGGAGGGATTTGACTCACGGTATCCGCTAAACAGATGTTCAGACAGCGTTACGTGAACAAGTTTATCTGAAAAAATTAGTGTGTTTTTCAATACTTTCTGAAGTATCCGATCAGGCTTCTATGTGCAAGTTAAATCGTATGAAAATGAAGAAATGGAAAGTCAGTTTAAATAATGTAGTATTTTATAGTAAGGGGGATAATTCTCTTAGTAATACAATCAGATAGAAGATACCGAATCTGGTTAATTCTAAAAATAAATTTTTTTCACACATTTTTAGAGTTTCACTTTACTAATGGCTATGGTCTCAGCACAGAAAAAATACTAATGGCCTGAGGATATTTGAGTATACCCCTATGACGGAATTTTGTCGAACGTTTGCAATCCTCTGTGACTATAAGAGCACATAACAACAAAACTGCACCATTCCCTTTCAAGATTTTATACTCCTTCATTGTTTTAGGATCTTCACATACAACATTTAGACTCCCCAAAATGATAACGAATATGAGACAGGTGAACATTGTATGTATGTCTTTAAAGGATATTTGTAAAAAGTAGTCAGTTTTAGTTTCGAAATCAGCCAAATCCATAAGATTAAGAACACAAAGGAAATTTTCCATACTTCGAAGCAATCCACATGACTTCCGCAAAATCAAATTTTAGCAGGTTAAGTAAGGTTACATTTAAGGGGTTCGTTGTAAATTTTTATGTATTAAGACGACTGAAGATATTTTCACTATTTCTTTTTTTCCAGAATTGATAGTTGAAAATGGTCTGAGAAAAAAGTCTTTAAAAAATGAAGAATTTGCAGAATGAATGGTAATTCATGAAGTAAATGCTTTTGAAGGTGTCACTGCAGAATTTAAGCGCCTCAGTACATCGAAATGACTATGGGCAATAAATTTCCCTTAAACTGTCATGAAGTTATGAATTCTGTATCTCAGTGTATTATATAAAATAAAGTTATCGAATATTGAATTTTGATGATGTCTTTCCCCTAGTTTATACGGACTTAGTCTATATATATATATATATATATATATATATATAGTCACTAAGGTATGCTCAGTTGCCGAACAGGAACACTGCAGTGATAGAGTTATGCAACTCCGTCCAGCGGCTACTTAGGTCAAATAACCTCGTATTTCCTCCTTTCGTCGTCCGAACCCACTCAACGGCGAAACCCACGTGGTCGGTCTAAACTCAAGCCACACTTACTTAAAAACCCTGACTGATGTTGCTATCACAATACGTGTAGCCAGGAAGCGAGATGTTGCCGTAAACCTTGTAATTTCGGCAATGTCTCAAGGACTGTGGGAAACTATCCCGCCAGAACGCGTTAGCGGTAACCGTCGCCGGTGGCAGTAGTCGCCTACTTTACACCCATGATGTGATCAGCCAGACTCGATATTAAGTCGACACAGGCGCCGAAGTCAGCGTCCTTCCTGCTACAGCGGCAGATTGACAGAGGGAACCTACCTTCGACTTACAGGCTGAGAATGGAAAAGTAATTGCAAACTTTGGCAGGAAATACGTCTATCTGAACGTAGGTTTGCGCAAACTTATTTGTTGCATTTTCCCTCTCGCTGACATCACAATGCCCATCACTGGCACAGCCCTACTTAAACATCATAGTTTACTCGTAGACGTCCGCCAAAAATGACTGATAGACTGTACTACTAGTTTGTCTATTAAAGGCATCAACTACGTAGGCCGTAGCTTGTCACTCGCTAAGAAGAAGGCAATCTTTGGTCCAACTTTCCAACCGATTGTTGATAAATATCCGGAACTTAATTGCCCGTTTAACGATCTACGTGCATAACCAACAGTATTATGCATCACATCATAGACTGAAATTATCCCGCATGCTCAAGGTCATTGGTGGCGTGAGACACTCAAAGGTCATTTTCGCCCATGTAAGTCGGCCATGTTGGATTGCATTTCCGTAGCCGTTCGTTTACACATCGGTTTTCCCGTTTATCCTGTATTTACTCACAACTTATCTTGATGCGCATTGTTCACAAATGTTGTGTTTCATCTAATTTTTGTTTCCGTTGCTGGTAAAATTAGTTATTTCATTTGTTTCGAAAGTTTCTACCACCAGGTCCAATATCCAATATCGTTTTTACGAGCTAGTATAAACCAATTTGATTTCTTTGTGCTCGCTTCTTGATTGTGAGGTATAGGTTCTTGATCTTCGGTAAACTTCTGCGTAGCTTGTCCCGCCACTCGACTGTCGTAGCTTTGGTTGACTCCAAAGGGAGTAGTGCTGGGATTAATTATATGTGGTTTGTAGTATGAGGTATGTTAAGACTGTTACTACTGTGATTGGAGTTGATCCTTTCGCCAGTTAGTCCTTCGGTATTGTCGACAAGAGAAAAGAGATAGTAATAATAATAGTAATAATAATAATAATAATAGATATAATTAGTGAAGCTATTCAGACTAAGAGACAGAAACGAAAATAGGAAACGTAACAACAGTCAGCTCATGAAGTTTGAAGAATAATATATATATCGGTAATAGTAATAATAATAATAATAGTAATTATAATATTAATAAGTTGTCAGGAGAGTAAGACGGGAGAGAATGTAAAGAAGTAAAATGACGAGTTTAATTATCTACCCTGATTGGTAAATGCGATTTTAAGGAGATAGGCCATTTGGATGCAGTCCTTGTATCGCTGCATGGTTGTCCAGCCTTCGCTTAAAGGCGTCCAAAGACGGTGCCATAGCTACATCTGCCGGTAAGGAATTCCAGGGACGACAAACCCGCAGTGAAAAGAAGTGGGAGCGCACCCGGGTCCTTGCCCTCTGGTGAGCTATCCTTCTGGGATTTCCACGTGGAAGCCTATACCTACTCAATGGCAGAACACCTTTGTTTGGGTGATTCTGGTCATTTGTTATTTTGTAGGCAGTAATCAAATCCCCCCTAAGCCGACGGTAACTAAGTGTGAACAGGCCTAATTTCTTCAGCCTTTCATCATATGGTTTGTTTCGGAGACCAACCACTCCTTTTGTTGCCCGTCGTTGGACTCTTTCCAAGAGGTTGGCATCTCTTCTCAGCATTGGGGGTGCAATAATATTATGCACCTCAAGGTGTGGCCTGACGTATGTTTTGTACAACATTAGAAAGAGCTCAGGAGTGAGTGCACCTAACTGTCTATGCGTAAAGTGTATGACCGCATATGCCCTCGCTACATCCCCTGTGTAATTTACGCTTGTGTCCATTTTTTCCGTTAGAACTAGACCTAAGTCGCGTTCCGACGTTGTGCAGGACAAGCTTTCATTGCACAGGGTGTAACTTGCATTCTGCAGTCTACAGGTGCGCAACTTCACTACTTTGCACTTTTTCAAGTTGAAAGTCATGCCACTGGCCACCGCCCAGTCTTCCAGAAGGTTTAGGTCTTCCTGTAGCCTATCTGAGTCCTCCGGACACTTTATCGCCCTCCATATTTTTACGTCGTCAGCGTACAGGAGAGTCGGGCAGCTCAGACGGCGTGGTAGATCATTGATGAAAATCAAAAACATCAGTGGTCCTAGGATAGAACCCTGCGACACTCCTGATGACGATCTGTGCCAAGATGATCGGACTCGGTTAACCTTAGTGCAAAATTGCCTGTCGGCTAGGTAGTCCTTCAACCATGACAGAAGTGGCTCACCTATGCCTGCCTGGCTTATTTTATGTAGGAGAAGGTCATGGTGAACAGTGTCAAATGCCTTCTCAAAGTCTAGGAAGACCACATGGACTGGTACGTTCAAGTCCCAGCATGATGTCCAGTCGTCCCAAGCTGACAGTAGGTTAGTGACGCAGGATCTGCCTTTTCTGAAACCATGTTGGGCTTCATGCAGTATATTAGTCCTATCGAAATATTCCCTGATGTGGTCGTCAATAATACTTTCCAGTACTTTTGATACCACTGGGAGTAGAGCTACTGGTCTATAGCTAGCAGCGTTTTGCCTGTCCCCACCCTTGAAGATTGGAGAAAGGATGGCTCTTTTCCACTCCCTTGGCAGGGTCCCCGAATCCATTGAGTGTTGGAACAAGTCGCACAGGGGTCTACAGAGAGCCTCGGCGCACTGTTTCAGAACAGATGGCCTGATGTCATCACAACCTGGGGACTTCCCAGGTATGAGTCGCTGTAGCTTCCTTAGTACTATTGCGGGGTTTATTTGGGGAGTAGTCGCTAGGTCTTCCTCCTCTGAAATAGTGGTGCCACCATTTTGGTCCGTAACTGTAATATCCACATTGCTGTTTAGCTGTTTAGCGAAGGCTGAACTGAATGTTTCAGCCATCTCCAGACTAGTGAGATATTGACCGTTTGGGCCTACTAAGGCGCATGCCCCTTGGTTTGTCGGTTTTCTTTCCGACATGAATCGGTACAAGTTTTTAGGGTTTGATAGGAGTTTTTTAGCAAGGTTAGCCTGGAATGACCTTCTGTCCCTCCTAACTCTTGCATTACACCGGTTCCTGAGTTCGAGGTATGCATCATGGTCGGTCTGACTCTTAGATACACGCCACGTAAACCAAGCCCTCCGCTTTGCTTGCAGAATACGTTGCGTGCCTCTCTTCAACCATGACGTCTTTCTCTTAGGCTGTGTTGTGACTAAAGGGACGGTATCCGAGATTGCTGCATGGATAATCTTTTTTACCACTTCCCAGTGTTCATCCACAGATAGGTCGTCCCATGCTAAGGGCCAGTCTGCGTCGGACAAGAGCCTCCGCATTTCAGCATAGTCAGCCTTGCTGTAGCACAGACATGGTCGCGTAACATCCCATTGCAAACGCTCACGGAGGACAAGATCGAAACCTATGACTGCATGGTCACTGCTTCCCAGAGGAGTCATGATCTGGACCTTTTCGACGAGTAGCTGGTCACTAGTTAGAATATAATCTAGTTTTGATGACTTTCCACTAGGGCCCCACCTAGTGTCGTCTCCAACATTCTCAGTCAGTCCCGTGTTTCGAATAGTTTGCAGTAGGTTTCGGCCAAATTTTCCCTTAGCACACCCGGAGCCAAGGTTCAGTGATGGAGCATTGAAATCTCCAGCTATGGTGATTTGGTCGTAGCCCAAATCTCGTATTCCTGTGATAGTGCTGAGCAGTAGCTGATTGTGCTCTGCCCCACAGGTGGGAGATCGGTAGATGCCACCCAGTAAGTGCTTGGTGTGGCCTACGGTGAAATGACACCATATGGAGTCTGGGAGTTCGATAAGTGGTGGGTCCGTTGCGCGCACACATTTAAGTTGCCTATCAAAGTATATAGCAACTCCCCCTCCTTCCTTATTATCCCTGTCTCTCCTGACCAGTACCATATCACCTATACTGATTTCATTGTCGGCGATAGTGGGGTTTAGCCACGTTTCAGTAAGAATGATTATTTTCAGTTGAAGGTGTGCTTGGAGATTTCGGAGTTCACCTACTTTCCCTCTCAGCCCCCTCACATTGCTATATAGGCAACTGACAGTGAGTCTAACAACCTCAGAGTGTTGTGGGGTAGTTGACGTGAAACCGTCTGCTGGTGGGGGACTTGATGTTGGAACTAGTTGGCCGATTCCGATAGAACCGGCCCGTTGTAGTTTTTTTCAATGGATTTAGGCAGGACACTTGGGAGACACAGACTATTATTCTCAGAGCTGCATCGCTCTAGTGTCACCGAAGCTTGGGGTCGTATTAAAGCCTCAGTTTGCTGCCTCCTTATATTTCTGGGTCTGCTTTCACAGCATCGGATGTGTCCTCCAATTTTTCCCTTGGTCTCATACCACCGTTGAAGTGATATGGACAACTGCTCCGGGGAGTTGAATGTGACACACAGCAGCTTTGGAGAGTTAATCAATGTTAGATGAGCGGGACGAGGTAGTCGGAAAATGGAGATGGCTCCAGAAGCGCCAGGGGCCATCTGAGATGACAGCCATCTCCATTGTTGTACGTCGTGCATGTGTTTTTCACAAGCAGTGCCGGTTTCCAGCTCCGGAACACCGTGTACCACCATAGAGGTGGAAGGCATCAGTTCCGGTGACTCCCTCGCCATATTTCTGACGGCCCATGGTCTATCTTGCCGCGCTCTTATGTTAGAACTTCTGTCCAGGGCTAGTACCTGAGCCATTAACAGTACTTTTTCGGCCTCTTCGGCAGAGTCCAGTGTAACCCGTAATGGGGGTGGCTTACCCTGAGGCGTGTGGACACCCCTGTACAGTCTGCACAGTTTTGCTGAACTAATGTTCAGACCTAGTTTGCCACACAGGTTGGACCACTGTTCCTGATCAAACAGGGCCCGTTGTTCGAGCAAGCTATCCGTGCTCACAGGTACGTTAAAGAGGATGAGAGAGTTAGACCGACTACCCTCAGACTTAGGTTTTGCCTTCGGCTTCTTGCAGTCCTTTGCATCATTAGCAACATTAGGCTTCGTCGGTACCTGGACAGCCTTTTTTGTGTTGCCAGGCTTGCTAGTGGATGCAAGTGGTGCCTTTGTAATTTTGCCCTCCCTTGATGTGGATGGAACCTTGCTAATCTTCACCTTGTGAGAATTGGCATTTCCAGTCAGTAGGGCTGGTGTGTCCTTCTTTAAGTCTTTGACCAGTTTCGGCAGTGCGAGTTTAGCAGGGGGGAGCTGCATGATACTGTGTTGGGGCACAAGAGCATGTTATTTCTGCTATCCGCAGACACGCTTTGTGGGACTATGCCAGGGCGACAAAGTGGACACACGTACCAAAACCATGGGCATGGGTTATTTCTCATAAACTCATAGTATGCTTTCGGTACTTCTTTGTCACAACGGCAGTGCACCCATCGTTTGCAAAAATTACATTCAAACGCTGAATCAGTTTTAGAAACTGTGATGCTGCACGCCTGGCATTCATCCCCTTTCCTTGATGACGCCTTCGAGGTCTTATGACGTCTTGAACGTTTCCTTTTAGGCTTGATGTGTTTCACACACTGGCCTACAGTTGATGCAGGTGTAGAATTCTGTCCTTCTGGTATTGCCTGTGCCGTTTCAGTACTAGACTGTGGCAATGCAGGCGTTGTATCAGGGCAGACTAAAGCTACACGAGTCTTTAGGATCGGTATGCGGGAAGGGGTTGAAATCCCTGGATTTTTTCCTTCCCTGGCTGAAGCCCTTGTGACTACAGAGTACGGTATTCTAGTGGCTTTTTTAAGGCTGCTTTCAACAACCATATTAACAATCACTATAAATTATGCTATGTACGTCTAAGAGAGCAACAGTTTCTAACCAAAAGAGCAAGAATAAGACTGAAAAAGTGTAAGGCAAGGAAAAGAAAAGGTTTTCGACTTTACCTAGTACTTTCTGAATGATCGGCTTCACGGCAATCACGTGGTAGACCAACAAGTCTTGTTTCTCTGAACGAGTGAGGAAGATGCTGCTACAAAAGTAGCACCTGAAGCTTTGGCAGTAGTTCGAGACAGCTGGACTTACCACACAGAGATTTACTATGTAAGTAATGGTTGAATTAAATTCACCGGCTAGGAAGATCAGGTTTCCCAAACGGATAATTCACAGAATTGGTATTTTCCGGTTGGAGAGGAAAAAGCACGTCGTATTCAAGGAGCGCGCGCGTGCAGTGCTTTCATTTCATTATAATTGTTTCATACCCAGCATTCATGCGTGGTTTCTGTGTTTTATTTGTTTTTCATCTATTAATGAAATAGTGCTGTGTAGAAGCTTTGGAAAATATGCACGTGAACATGTTTAGCTGACAAAAGCTGTTGCCTTTAGTTCATTTGCTGGTTGTCGCTATTGTTTCTGGCTCAACTGGTTACTAAATATGTAGAAATCTGGAAAAATGATTGTCTTTCACGTTCATATTTACACCATGCAACAATCTACGAGCGTATCTGCTGAAGGGAGTACGATCAGAGTTGATATTAGTAAGGTTTCCGAAGAACAAATTAAACCTCGAAAATTTCAAACCTGGTTTGAAGTTGCAAAAGCTTTGGAGCTTTACGAGAAGCTGAGTATACCATCAGTGTCAGTTATCACTTAAAAAATCAGAAATATTGTCGGAGAATCTAAACCAAACAAGGTTGAGCCACATGAGAAGTGTGAATCTGTTGTGCTTGTATGTAGTTTTGGAACTGAAAGAAACTTGAAAGCAATCAGAAACTCCTAAATGGTAAGTGTTATCTACGTTCATTAATGCCCAATGAACTAGATCCAAATATATGAACTAGGACCGCCCGTAGCAAAAAACCAGTGCCAACAACTATTTAGTGTGTTGCAAAACGACTTAAAAAGCGGATAACATGGTGATTTGGTGAGTGCACGAACTATCCAGTTAAAGGTAAAACTTTAATTAGCAAGAATAAAGTTTCGGTTTGCTGTCTACAATCGGTGGTTTTCCCAAAGTTGTGATTTCTCCGTGCCTATAAATATGGATGTCCATTATTTTTAAGTAAACTTTGAATAAATTTTCCTTGAACAAATGGTCTTCTTTTTCTTCGCGAAACATCTGTTGATATGATCAAATGATTATGTAGCAAAGTAGGATATTCTGTGACAGAATCGTAGTCGTTGTGTTTCGGACTAATTTCGCGCGTCTGACTGTTATAAGCCTATGGAAATGGCTTTTTCCTCATGGTGCATTATGATATCTAGAAATTATAAGTGCACTGTCTTATGTAGATTTTTTTCTAACTTTTAAGTGACTGTGAATAGTGAGTAATTTGTGGTTAGAGAACGAATACCTCTGAACGCAATTGTGGAGATTAGGGTATATTTACTTTTTTCGACGAGAAGACGACTTTTTTACCGAGAAAGTTCTCAGAATTTCCACTTTTACTTTGTTATTCGAAGACAACGTTAAGTTGCTCACTAAGATAGTAGCTATGGGAGATTACCTTCAGCGGAAACCACTTTAAGGTAGCTACATAGCTTTAAGTAATGAGTCATAGAAGTAACCAGCGTAGGTTAATTGTGTCCAAATATCTTAAACGTAGTATAACTGGTCAAATCGTAGCCCTTACATACTAGTTAGTCTTATAAGTACTGCATGCACCGTACAGACGTTTACTTTGATTTGCCTACACAGCTCATAAGCATTAAATTTGTATGTGGTATACACTTTTGGCTGATACACTGTGTGATGAGTTTTGCGAAACACGGTACCATCATGATTGAAGCAAGAAGAACAGGTCAAGTAGGATAAAGTGGCGTCATTAAAGTCCAATAACAATAACCTACTTAGATCCCAAAAACAGTACTTATAACACAGAATGGAGTTCTCAGCATTTATCACAATACTGAATCTGAATTACTTTACATATAAATTAATATAAATCATCTATCTACCGTGCATAACCAGAAATGTTGTGCATCACAACATAAACTCAAGACAACTCGTGACGTCTAAAGCACGACAACTTGCTCCTGACAAACAAAGGCTTGCTAGAAATGAGTGCGACTGTCAATGGAGTTGATAATTGAACGATCAATTCTTGGTTGTTTGCTCAAAATCAACTTCCCCGATTTTCGCGGAGGCATCAATACGACAGTCATCGTCTCATCGGTCGCTGTTCAGAAAGAAGAGTAAAATATCGTCAGAAGTAACAATGATTTATTATTGTAATATTAGTTTTCAGACCTTAGTTTGCTTAGTTCGCTTATTCCTTTTATATGTTGGTGTAACAATACAGAAATATCAGACGGCAGATCGGTGTTTTGGTTTTTGCGTCCGTTATAACTAAGCGTTTCTGAGAAATCTTCGGAAAACAGCGTGGGCCCGAGCGTAGCGAGAGCTGGGCATTAACGGTTTATGGGACGTGATTTACAGTTTCTGACGATAGAAACAGATCTGGCGGATTGAAACAGTTGGTGAAAGTTTGGATAGTCGCCGTTCATTTCTCCTGGTGCCGGTCAAGTCCTCTTTGAACAAGCAATATCTGGAACTTTTTTGGAATTGGGTCAAGTTCAACAATGCCTGGGTCAAAGAAGGGACAGAGTGTCTTGGATGCAAACAGGAAAGTAAGTCATGGTGACTTGTCTGTTAATTGTAACGATGTGTCTGATGTTAAGTATGACATGGTTGATGTTACTGTTTCGCCGTTCAGGGATAATAGGAACATCAAACTCCCTAAATTAGAACCACGGTGTTTTGATGGAAACCCGGCTGATTATTTACAATTTGTAAAGGAGTTTGAGATCATGTTGAGTGGTTTCTTATTAAATGATGAATTGAAGTTAATGTATTTGATGAGATATTGCACTGGAGATGCTGCAAGAGCCATACAGTGTTGTACGTTTATGAAGCCAAAAGAGGGCTACTACGAGGCTATGAGCATATTACGTCAAAGGTTTGGAAGACCTTCGATGATTGCAGGGAAATTATTCGAGGCTGTTAAGGGTAATGGTGGTCAATTACAGGATGACTCCCAGGCACTCACTGAGTTTTTGGATAATTTGCTAATTTACAAGAATGGAATGATTTCGATGAATCGCACGAGTGACCTCAACTCGAGTTTTATACTAGAAGTAATAGCAAGACGTCTACCTACTCGACTGCAAAGGAAGTGGGTGAAGATGAGCTCCCGTATGGAGGATGAGGGTATCGAGCCAAAGTTTGATGATATCCTGAAACTGGTAAATACTAGTGTCAATCAATCTATGAGCAAGTTCGCCAGTCTGTTAGATCTCACCCATAGAATAGAGCAGTCTGAGGGTAAAACGCACTCATTGATGACGAATAAGCCTCAGAGAGGTGGTTATCGAGAAAGCTCCATGATGTCTAGTAATGCATATAGACCTAGTGAGTGTAACAGGTTTCGTAGTACATCCTCAACTGATAGGTTACAAGATGCAAGACAAACACGGTTTTGTTTTACACGTGTGCAAGAGGTGCATACAGAAGTGAACTGTGAACCGGTGAGCAAGTTCAGTGATAAGCTAAATGTAAACTCCAGACCTGACTCCGAATTGTGTGACGATAACGGTGCGGTGAAGAAGTCTGTAGTTGCAACTGGTAAGCCGTTGTTGAATAGAGCGTCACAGAATAGAGTTGCTGCTTCAGAGTGCAGTTCTGACCCTACAAGTTTACAAGGTATTACTAGTCAGAGTGAAGATATACAACCTTTAATGATTTGTGAGGAGGAACCAAAATTGTCTACTTCTGTTATTAAAGAGTTTAAAAATGATGAAGTTGACGGTAAATTTAATATTTGTGGCAATGATCATGATAGTGCAGATTTGTCTTTGGTTGATCATTATGAGATGCGGGATATGCCTACTACTGCTAAGTTAAATAAAGGTTCTGTACAACTACAACGTGAAGTAGAATTGAACGCAGATGCAGTTCCAGAAGATGTGCATACTTGTGAGACAGTCAGTGTAATTGATCAGCGTGTAGCCCACCTATCATCAGATGATAGTGCTAAACCCGAACTAGTAGTGAAAGACAGCAGTGGTGGTAATCTTGCAGTTGGACAACAATCTGAGAGCCGAAAAAGAACAGCTTCTGATCCACCGCCAAGTTCATCACCTTGTGTCACTCAGTCATCGTTGGTGTTTTCATCCACAATGAAACAGATGCCCATCAACTCTAGTATCTTCTGCAATGAATATGGTAGTAATGGTGCGTTTGAAAAGACGAAAGATATTGCTCAGTTTAGTGTGGATAAGCCAAGTGTAAAGGAGAGAGTTATTGTTAAATTGACTTGCATGAATAAAGGCATTTCTAGTTTCAAGTTACTATTTGAATGTTATTATCTTTGGTGTAAATTACTCTGTTTCTATACTTGGTTGATGAGATATGTCGTGTGTTTGTTGGTCATCTATATTCTACGATACAATGACATGGACGTGTTGCCGTTCAGATTTGAGGATATAGCTGATAGAAGGAAGTTAGCAAATGAACTCTGCGACGATTTTCCAACCTAGGGCGTCAACCTGAGAATGGTTGTAGGCGTACTGGTGTAATTCCTACAATTCTTCAAAGGGTAGCGCATCAATGATCAGTCCAATGTGCTTGGTGTATGATCTTGTACATATGTTCATATTGTATATACTGAATTGATATCATCTGTCATCTAGCTGTTGGTAATTCTGTTTGTGTCCGGACGACTTCCACTTGGATCATCAACCTGAGAAGGAATGTAGGCGTACTGCTGTAAGTCCTACAGTTCTTCAAGGGTAGTTCGTCAAGGCAGAATCCGCAACATTTGATGTGTTGATTGTACATATGTTGGTGTTAAATAGTTGTGTGAGTTCCAATTGATGTAATTGTTGGTTAATCTTGTTTGTGTCTGGACATTCCACAACTTACAATCGTCAACCTGTGAAGGGTTGCAGGCGTACTGATGTAAGTCCTCCAATTCTTCAAAATAATTCCACCAAGACATGATCCGCGAGGTTATTTGTACTGTTTGTGTGTACGTGTGGTGTGTCTTCGCAATTTGTGATTTTTTTCATTGTGTTTACTCGTTGTTTTCGTGCCTTGTTTTTATTGCATAATTTTGTTAAAATTTTCGTCGTGATTACTTCTGAAGTTGTTTCTTGTCTTCTACATCCGTGAATGAATTGGTTGATGTTAAGGACAGCAGATGGGTCGTATACGCCGTGGAGGCTAGGCTATTGCTGAGAATGAAATGCACACGGAGATAATTGTTAGCTGAGGTCCGACACGCCGGGGAGAAAGAGTGTAAACGACTGAGGCTCGCATGCGTCACCGCTACTAGAACTGAGGCAGAATGAGTGACAAGCGATTTCAATGGTAATTGGTAGTGAGAAATTAAGAGGATGTGCATAGAGTATCGTGAGGTGCTGCCATGGTCACTTTGCATTCTGCAAGATTCATTCTAGCAAATGGCGATTGTGTTGCAAGATGTCAAGAGGAGGTCTCTGTCTGGACGCGCAGGTCGTCATTGATGTGTGAGATTGTGCTGTGGGTATGCTTGTGGTGTGTTGGCTTTTCTGTTTGTTTTCCATTTCAGCTCTGTCCGTGTGACCCAGGTTCTCGCAATGGCATCCAAGTCAACGTGCATTGGTCGTGAAGGAAAAAAGGGTTGGATCCCTTTTTTGCCGGGGAGTGTCAATGGAGTTGAAGATTGAACGATCAATTCTTGGTTGTTTGCTCAAAATCAACTTCCCCGATTTTCGCGGAGGCATCAATACGACAGTCATCGTCTCATCGGTCGCTGTTCAGAAAGAAGAGTAAAATATCGTCAGAAGTAACAATGATTTATTATTGTAATATTAGTTTTCAGACCTTAGTTTGCTTAGTTCGCTTATTCCTTTTATATGTTGGTGTAACAATACAGAAATATCAAACGGCAGATCGGTGTTTTGGTTTTTGCGTCCGTTATAACTAAGCGTTTCTGCGAAATCTTCTAAGAACAGCGTGGGCCCGAGCGTAGCGAGAGCTGGGCATTAACGGTTTATGGGACGAGACTGACAGCGACCGTATGTTCACCCTTGGCACCATTCGGCCAACGAACAGCCCATGGGCATCCACACTGCATATGCTACCGAAAAAGGATAGCGAGAATCGGTGGCCCACTGGCGATTACCGGCGAGTGAACGCCAAACAACACTCACATGCTATTCATTGACTTACACACACGACTTGAAAGCAACCTTCTCGAAAACAGACTTGGTTAAAGCATATAACCAAATCCCGATGGCACCAGAAGATATTCCGGAAACGGCTATCATTACGCCTTTCGGACTCTTTGAATTTCTACGTATGCCATTCGGTCTTCGGAGTGCAGCCCAAGCATCCCAACGCTTTACCGACGAAGTATTTCGTGGTCTCGACTTTGTATACGCATACTTAGACAACTGCCTCATTGCCAGTCCAGACAAGGAAACTCACCTTAGACACTTTGATTTGGCATTTGAAAGGTTGCGCCTACATTGGGTTACCATCAATATTCAAAAGTGTCAGATAGGCGTTGACTCACCCGACTTCCTCGGTCACACTATTGAATGCAAGCGTATTCGCTCACTGACTAGCAATTTGAGACGGTGCTGAACCTTCCGGAGCCGCAGACATTGAAAAGTCTGCGCACTCCTAACCGCTTGGTGGTTTATTCCTGAATGTGCTTCTCTGATTCAGCCACTACCAGAACTTCTTCGAGGGAATAACAAGTCCATCGAATTTGACGCGTCTGCTTAAAATGCTTTCACTCGTGTTGTAAAAGCTGTCGTGGATACCACACTTCTTATATATCAGAATCCAACGGCGTAGTTATGTATCTTGGTTGATGCATTAGACACGGCAATCGGCGCAGTTGTGCAACAACTAGTCAATAGAGAGTGACAACCACTCGCCTTTTTCTCGAGTCGCCTACAATTATGAGCAGCAAAGTACAGCACATTCGGCAGAGAACTTCTAGCTATGTACTGTGCTATACATCATCTTCGACATTCAATGGAGGGTCGTGAATCCATTATTTCCACCGACCGCAAACCTCTGACGTACTCTCTGGACTCAACTTTAGACAAGTATTCACCTAGAGAATCACGACAACTGGACTACGTTTCACAGTTTACATCAGATATTCGCCATATAATAATAATGTATATTCTCATATAAACATATAAATTTGCATGAGAATGCATGCCGTTTATACAGGCACGATCAAGTATGATATAATATCAAATCGTAGATTGTCTACAAGTTAATAATGTTTCAACTGTTAAATATTTGATACATATATATAAATACACTCATTTTCCGAACCAGGCCGTATAGTTATTGAATTCCACAGTTGTCCTCCAGGTTTCGCGGGAAAATCGACTTCGTTTCGTTTTCATCCCGTGGTCGTAGGCATACGATAACTAACCAATGTTGAGGTAAGTACAACGTTTACAAGAGATTGAAAGCTGTTTTAGAAAAGTAAAAGTGCCAAGGTGAATCAACAAAGTGCAGTGAAATAGGTAGGTGCAAGTATCATTAGTAAATTCATTTATAGAGGAAACTCCCTAGGCTGACAACGTTCATTTGCAATGTATAATGATATCCATATAGTTCTTACTATCATGATATCCACTTTTGGTTTTAATACATTTATCCTCATGCCGGTTGTTTTTATTTTTTAACTTTTTGTGCATTTAGTGCACAACCGTACCCTACAGAGAATAGGAATAGAATAAGTCGAATCAAATTCATAAAGAGCTATAAAATGTTAGGTTTAAAGGAATATAATGAGGATTGAGTAAAGACGTTATTAGAAAATGAATGAGATAAGGCATTGTGAAGTGGTATTTAAAGATCCGACAATGGACAGCAAGTTAATTTATAAGTTGCCCCATAAATCTGTGCAGAGCCCACGTGGTCGCATCTCAACAATAGGCTGAGTGAATGGTATATATTTAAAGGTAGAAGCATGATCTGTCTAGGCGTTCATTATTATCTTTTCAAGCCCTCATAAAAATCGGAAAAATCTCGAGCCTTCAAATTGTATATTGTTGTTCCTGCAGAATGGGGCGGTTCACCTTAGTGACCACCACCATATCTACTGATCAGCTAGCGCCACCCCTTCTCCGAAGTTAACAACAAAGTGGCAGATGCCTTGTCACGCATCTGTTCCCTCACCAAAATAGGTGGAATAGACCTTGTAAAACTGGCTCATCTTCGAAAAGATACTGAGTTTCAACATGAAATCTCGAAAACAACTCTGTAATTAGCCGAGAAACCCGTAGACAGAGAAAGAGATATTACTCTTTGTAAAACTTTTACGAGTACTCTTCGCCCCATTGTGCCTAAAATTTATCGCCGTAACGTCCTCAATATGCTGCATGGCTTACGACGCCCAGGTATTTAAACTACCATCAAGCTTGCAACTAGTCGGTTTTGTTGGCCTGGTGTTGATAAGGAAATGAGGGAATAGGAACACACGTGCTTAGCTTGACAAAAGCACAAGGTAGTAAGATACACGAGAAGCCCTCTTGGCACCTAGCTTATCCGTGACGCTCGTTTCAAACATGTTCATATAGTTCTGTTGGACCTATTCCAAATCTCATGGACATACCTATATATCTTGACCTGCGTCAACCATCTCACACGATGACCTGAAGCACGAACCATCATCCATAACAGCTGATCGTGTGGGGCGATTATATGGGTCAGCCTGTAGACGGCCCTATTTTTGAGTGCCCGCAAGTGAGATAAACAAGTGATTTACTCGTTTGTGATTGACCAATTTGTCATCCGAGTTGAGGTATTTTCAAACATCTTTTAGCTGCTTAGTTAAGTTCTGAATTTCCAGGAGCGTTTTATCAAGTTGGATAGATAACTGACTACACAAACTATTACAGCTCAGGAGTGAAATGATATACCAGTGGATTTAATTGGTGAATTTAACGAATTCATGCCATATTAAGATATAAGGACTTCTCACGAGTGTCAAGAATGCAAACAATGTTCTGAAGAGGTAATAACATCGTTTGACCATTATTTTCAGAGATCCTTAAATAAGTATAATATACACAGCGGTCGGGTTAATCATGATAAAGACGGCATAATTGATGCAGCATATACGTATACATATGTATATGTAGGTATACCTAGTGTCAATCACGACTCAAAAACCGTTAATGCCCGGCTCTTGCTACGCCGGGCCTCTCGCTGTCCCTCGAAGCCTTTCAGAAACGCTTAGTACTAACGGACGCAAAACCAAAACACCGACTGGCCACTCGAGAATTCTTTATTCTAACACCGACATATGAGCAGCATAATAACTAAGGTCTATGAACAAATATTACAATAATAAATCACGATATTACTGGCGTGGAATTATGCTTCTGTCCATTCCAAGCAAAATACTAAGCCACATCATCCTGGAGAGAATCAAACAAGCCGACCTGGATGAAAAACTTCGACCGGAACAGGCTGGATTCAGGAGAAACAAATCATGTATTGATCAAATCGCCTCTCTACGGATCATCACTGAACAAAGCTTAGAATGTCAGTCACCTCTCTATCTCACCTTCATCGACTCTGAAAAGGCCTTTGACAGCGTCGATCGAGAGGTCATTTGGAAACTACTTCGCTACTACGGGGTCCCATCGACAATTATACATCTCATCCAACAGTTATACGACAATGCTGCATGCCAAGTAATCCAAAACGGGAAACTTACGGAAGCCTTCGAAGTGAGGACGGGAGTGAGGCAAGCTGGCTGTCTACTATCACCAATGATCTTCCTGATTGCAATTGATTGGATAATGCGACAGACAACGGCAACCAACGAGGAAACAGGCAAAAGATGGGACCACACAAAAAACCTGGAGGATCTGGACTTCGCCCATGGTGATATATGTCTGATTTTCCACAGATTGGAAGATATGCAAGTGAAAAGTAACAAGCTGGCAGAAGAAGCATCCAGAGAAGATAGGACTTCAAGTGAACATAGATACAACAGAGGTGATGAAGGTTCCTGGCCGAAAGCCACAGCAACAACAACAGACAACCATCAGCATAAATGGGAGGAACCTGAAAGAAACAACCTCCTTCACTGACCTACCTGGGAAGCATCGTTTCAACTACAGGCGGAACTGACGAGGATATCAAAGACAGAATCGGGAAAGCAGGACAAGCTTTCATTACTCTCAAGTCTGTGTGGAGGTCAACATCACTCAGCATCAAAAATAAGATCCGGATTTTCAACTCCAATGTGAAGTCAGTGCTACCTTATGGATCAGAGACTTGGCCAGCTCGTCATAAAGAGCATCTCAAACAAACTACACAACTTCAGTAACAGTTGTCTTCGCTCAATACTCAAGATCAGATGGCCGACCAGAAAGATCATCAAAAGGGATCTCTGGGAGAAAACCAACAAGGAACCCATTGTGAAACAAATAGGTAGGAAGAAATGGAGGAGGATTGGCCATACTCTGAGGAAACAATGAAGTGGCATCACTAGACAAGCCATTGATCGAGTGGAATCCGAAAGGGAGGCAGCGAGTTGGTCGTTCAAGGGTTACTTCGAAGAGGTTATGTGAGGAGGAGATGAAAGCATGTGGACAGACCTGGAGCGGGAAGTGGAGGTGCACAGCGGAAGCCCTATGATCCTCTACGAACTCAAGGATATAATCATAATATAATATTACTTCTGACGGTTTATTGCTGAATTCTTTATGAACAGCGACCGATGAGACAATGAATGATGTATTGATGCCTCGGCGAAAATATAGGGAAGTTGCTTGTAAATCACGTCTCAAAAACCGTTAATGCCCAGCTCTCGCTACGCTCGGGCCCACGCTGTTTTCCGAAGATTTCTCAGAAACGCTTAGTTATAACGGACGGAAAAACCAAAACACTGATCTGCCGCTTTAGATTTGTGTATTTTTACACCAACATATAAAAGGAATAAGCGAACTAAGTAAACTAAGGTTTCTGACGATGTTTCCCTCTTCTTTCTGAACAGCGACCGATGAGACGATGACTGTCGTATTGATGCCTCCGCGAAAATCGGGGAAGTTGATTTTGAGCAAACAACCAAGAATTGATCGTTCAATCTTCAACTCCATTGACACTCCCCGGCAAAAAAGGGATCCAACCCTTTTCTCCTTCACGACCAATGCACGTTGACTTGGATGCCATTGCGAGAACCTGGGTCACACGGACAGAGCTGAAATGGAAAACAAACAGAAAAGCCAACACACCACAAGCATACCCACAGCACAATCTCACACATCAATGACGACCTGCGCGTCCAGACAGAGACCTCCTCTTGACATCTTGCAACACAATCGCCATTTGCTAGAATGAATCTTGCAGAATGCAAAGTGACCATGGCAGCACCTCACGATACTCTATGCACATCCTCTTAATTTCTCACTACCAATTACCATTGAAATCGCTTGTCACTCATTCTGCCTCAGTTCTAGTAGCGGTGACGCATGCGAGCCTCAGTCGTTTACACTCTTTCTCCCCGGCGTGTCGGACCTCAGCTAACAATTATCTCCGTGTGCATTTCATTCTCAGCAATAGCCTAGCCTCCACGGCGTATACGATCCATCTGCTGTCCTTAACATCAACCAATTCATTCACGGATGTAGAAGACAAGAAACAACTTCAGAAGTAAGCACGACGAAAATTTTAACGAAATTACGCAATAACAACAAGGTACGGAAACAACAAGTAAACACAATGAAACCATAAAACAACAATTGATATGACACACCACACGTATATACAAATAGTACAAACAACCTCGCCGATCATGTCTTGGTGGAATTCCTTTGAAGAATTGCAGGACTTACACCAGTACACCTACAACCCTTCTCAGGTTGACGATTGTAAGTTGTGGAATGTCCGGACACAAACAAGATTAACCAACAATTACATCAATTGGAACTCACACAACTATTTAACACCAACATATGTACAATCAACACATCAAATGTTGCGGATTCTGCTTGACGAACTACCCTTGAAGAACTGTAGGACTTACAGCAGTACGCCTACATTCCTTCTCAGGTTGATGATCCAAGTGGAAGTCGTCCGGACACAAACAGAATTACCAACAGCCAGATGACAGATGATATCAATTCAGTATATACAATATGAACATATGTACAAGATCATACACCAAGCACATTGGACTGATCATTGATGCGCCAACCTTTGAAGAATTGTAGGAATTACACCAGTACGCCTACAACCCTTCTCAGGTTGACGCCCTATGAAAATGGAGTTGAAGATTGAACGATCTATTCTTGGTTGTTTGCTCAAAATCAACTTCCCCAATTTTCACGGATGCATCAATACGACAGTCATCGTCTCATCGGTCGCTGTTCAGAAAGAAGAGGGAAACATCGTCAGAAAACTTAGTATATTTAGTTCGCTTATTCCTTTTATATGTTGGTGTAAAAATACACAAATCTAAAGCGGCAGATCAGTGTTTTGGTTTTTCCGTCCGTTATAACTAAGCGTTTCTGAGAAATCTTCGGAAAACAGCGTGGGCCCGAGCGTAGCGAGAGCTGGGCATTAACGGTTTTTGAGACGTGATTGACAGTTTCTGACGATAGAAACAGATCTGGCGGATTGAAACAGTTGGTGAAAGTTTGGATAGTCGCCGTTCATTTTTCCTGGTGCCGGTCAAGTCCTCTTTGAACAAGCAATATCTGGAACTTTTTTGGAATTGGGTCAAGTTCAACAATGCCTGGGTCAAAGAAGGGACAGAGTGTCTTGGATGCAAACAGGAAAGTAAGTCATGGTGACTTGTCTGTTAATTGTAACGATGTGTCTGATGTTAAGTATGACATGGTTGATGTTACTGTTTCGCCGTTCAGGGATAATAGGAACATCAAACTCCCTAAATTAGAACCACGGTGTTTTGATGGAAACCCGGCTGATTATTTACAATTTGTAAAGGAGTTTGAGATCATGTTGAGTGGTTTTTTATTAAATGATGAATTGAAGTTAATGTATTTGATGAGATATTGCACTGGAGATGCTGCAAGAGCTATACAGTGCTGTAAGTTTATGAAGCCAAAAGAGGGCTACTACGAGGCTATGAGCATATTACGTCAAAGGTTTGGAAGACCTTCGATGATTGCAGGGAAATTATTCGAGGCTGTTAAGGGTAATGGTGGTCAATTACAGGATGACTCCCAGGCACTCACTGAGTTTTTGGATAATTTGCTAATTTACAAGAATGGAATGATTTCGATGAATCGCATGAGTGACCTCAACTCGAGTTTTATACTAGAAGTAATAGCAAGACGTCTACCTACTCGACTGCAAAGGAAGTGGGTGAAGATGAGCTCCCGTATGGAGGATGAGGGTATCGAGCCAAAGTTTGATGATATCCTGAAACTGGTAAATACTAGTGTCAATCAATCTATGAGCAAGTTCGCCAGTCTGTTAGATCTCACCCCTAGAATAGAGCAGTCTGAGGGTAAAACGCACTCATTGATGACGAATAAGCCTCAGAGAGGTGGATATCGAGAAAGCTCCATGATGTCTAGTAATGCATATAGACCTAGTGAGTGTAACAGGTTTCGTAGTACATCCTCAACAGATAAGTTACAAGATGCAAGACAAACACGGTTTTGTTTTACACGTGTGCAAGAGGTGCATACAGAAGTGAACTGTGAACCGGTGAGCAAGTTCAGTGATAAGCTAAATGTAAACTCCAGGTCTGACTCCGAATTGTGTGACGATAACGGTGCGGTGAAGAAGTCTGTAGTTGCAACTGGTAAGCCGTTGTTGAATAGAGTGTCACAGAATAGAGTTGCTGCTTCAGAGTGCAGTTCTGACCCTACAAGTTTACAAGGTATTACTAGTCAGAGTGAAGATATAAAACCTTTAATGATTTGTGAGGAGGAACCAAAATTGTCTACTTCTGTTATTAAAGAGTTTGAAAATGATGAAGTTGACGGTAAATTGAATATTTGTGATAATGATCATGATAGTGCAGATTTGTCTTTGGTTGATCATTATGAGATGAGGGATATGCCTACTACTGCTAAGTTAAATAAAGGTTCTGTACAACTACAACGTGAAGTAGAATTGAACGCAGATGCAGTTCCAGAAGGTGTGCATACTTGTGAGACAGTCAGTGTAATTGATCAGCGTGTAGCCCACCTATCATCAGATGATAGTGCTAAACCCGAACTAGTAGTGAAAGACAGCAGTGGTGGTAATCTTGCAGTTGGACAACTATCTGAGAGCCGAAAAAGAACAGCTTCTGATCCACCGCTAAGTTCATCACCTTGTGTCACTCAGTCATCGTTGGTGTTTTCATCCACAATGAAACAGATGCCCATCAACTCAAGTATCTTCTGCAATGACTATGGTAGTATCAGTTCGTTTGAAAGGACGAATATCAATGGTCAGTTTAGTGTGGATAAGCCAAGTGTAAAGGAGAGAGTTATTGTTAAATTGACTTGCACGAATAAAGGCATTTCTAGTTTCAAGTTACTATTTGAATGTTATTATCTTTGGTGTAAATTACTCTGTTTCTATACTTGGTTGATGAGATATGTCGTGTGTTTGTTGGTCATCTATATTCTACGATACAATGACATGGGCGTGTTGCCGTTCAGATTTGAGGATATAGCTGATAGAAGGAAGTTAGCAAATGAACTCTGCGACGATTTTCCAACCTAGGGCGTCAACCTGAGAAGGGTTGTAGGCGTACTGGTGTAAGTCCTACAATTCTTCAAAGGGTAGCGCATCAATGAGCAGTCCAATGTGCTTGGTGTATGATCTTGTACATATGTTCATATTGTATATACTGAATTGATATCATCTGTCATCTAGCTGTTGGTAATTCTGTTTGTGTCCGGACGACTTCCACTTGGATCATCAACCTGAGAAGGAATGTAGGCGTACTGCTGTAAGTCCTACAGTTCTTCAAGGGTAGTTTGTCAAGGCAGAATCCACAACATTTGATGTGTTGATTGTACATATGTTTGTGTTAAATAGTTGTGTGAGTTCCAATTGATGTAATTGTTGGTTAATCTTGTTTGTGTCCGGACATTCCACAACTTACAATCGTCAACCTGTGAAGGGTTGTAGGCGTACTGGTGTAAGTCCTGCAATTCTTCAAAGGAATTCCACCAAGACATGATCGGCGAGGTTGTTTGTACTATTTGTATATACGTGTGGTGTGTCATATCAATTGTTGTTTTATGGTTTCATTGTGTTTACTTGTTGTTTTCGTACCTTGTTGTTATTGCGTAATTTTGTTAAAATTTTCGTCGTGATTACTTCTGAAGTTGTTTCTTGTCTTCTACATCCGTGAATGAATTGATTGATGTTAAGGACAGCAGATGGGTCGTATACGCCGTGGAGGCTAGGCTATTGCTGAGAATGAAATGCACACGGAGATAATTGTTAGCTGCGGTCCGACACGCCGGGGAGAAAGAGTGTAAACGACTGAGGCTCGCATGCGTCACCGCTACTAGAACTGAGGCAGAATGAGTGACAAGCGATTTCAATGGTAATTGGTAGTGAGTAATTAAGAGGATGTGCGTAGAGTATCGTGAGGTGCTGCCATGGTCACTTTGCATTCTGCAAGAGTCATTCTAGCAAGTGGCGATTGTGTTGCAAGATGTCAAGAGGAGGTCTCTGTCTGGACGCGCAGGTCGTCATTGATGTGTGAGATTGTGCTGTGGGTATGCTTGTGGTGTGTTGGCTTTTCTGTTTGTTTTCCATTTCAGCTCTGTCCGTGTGACCCAGGTTCTCGCAATGGCATCCAAGTCAACGTGCATTGGTCGTGAAGGAAAAAAGGGTTGGATCCCTTTTTTGCCGGGGAGTGTCAATGGAGTTGAAGATTGAACGATCAATTCTTGGTTGTTTGCTCAAAATCAACTTCCCCAATTTTCGCGGAGGCATCAATACGACAGTCATCGTCTCATCGGTCGCTGTTCAGAAAGAAGAGTAAAATATCGTCAGAAGTAATATAACGATTTATTATTGTAATATTTATTTACAGACCTTAGTTCGCTTATTCCTTTTATATGTTGGTGTAAAAATACACAAATCTAAAGCGGCAGATCAGTGTTTTGGTTTTTCCGTCCGTTATAACTAAGCGTTTCTGAGAAATCTTCGGAAAACAGCGTGGGCCCGAGCGTAGCGAGAGCTGGGCATTAACGGTTTATGAGACGTGATTTACACCCTAGCTTGGAACATCGTCGCAGAGTTCATTTGCTAACTTCCTTCTATCAGCTATATCCTCAAATCTGAACGGCAACACGCCCATGTCATTGTATCGTAGAATATAGATGACCAACAAACACACGACATATCTCATCAACCAAGTATAGAAACAGAGTAATTTACACCAAAGATAATAACATTCAAATAGTAACTTGAAACTAGAAATGCCTTTATTCGTGCAAGTCAATTTAACAATAACTCTCTCCTTTACACTTGGCTTATCCACACTAAACTGACCATTGATATTCGTCCTTTCAAACGAACTGATACTACCATAGTCATTGCACAAGATACTTGAGTTGATGGGCGTCTGTTTCATTGTGGATGAAAACACCAACGATGACTGAGTGACACAAGGTGATGAACTTAGCGGTGGATCAGAAGCTGTTCTTTTTCGGCTCTCAGATAGTTGTCCAACTGCAAGATTACCACCACTGCTGTCTTTCACTACTAGTTCGGGTTTAGCACTATCATCTGATGATAGGTGGGCTACACGCTGATCAATTACACTGACTGTCTCACAAGTATGCACAACTTCTGGAACTGCATCTGCGTTCAATTCTACTTCACGTTGTAGTTGTACAGAACCTTTATTTAACTTAGCAGTAGTAGGCATATCCCTCATCTCATAATGATCAACCAAAGACAAATCTGCACTATCATGATCATTATCACAAATATTCACTTTACCGTCAACTTCATCATTTTCAAACTCTTTAATAACAGAAGTAGACAATTTTGGTTCCTCCTCGCAAATCATAAAAGGTTTTATAACTTCACTCTGACTAGTAATACCTTGTAAACTTGTAGGGTCAGAACTGCACTCTGAAGCAGTAACTCTATTCTGTGACACTCTATTCAACAACGGCTTACCAGTTGCAACTACAGACTTCTTCACCGCACCGTTATCGTCACACAATTCGGAGTCAGGTCTGGAGTTTACATTTAGCTTATCACTGAACTTGCTCACCGGTTCACAGTTCACTTCTGTATGCACCTCTTGCACACGTGTAAAACAAAACCGTGTTTGTCTTGCATCTTGTAACTTATCTGTTGAGGATGTACTACGAAACCTGTTACACTCACTAGGTCTATATGCATTACTAGACATCATGGAGCTTTCTCGATATCCACCTCTCTGAGGCCTATTCGTCATCAATGATTGCGTTTTACCCTCAGACTGCTCTATTCTAGGGGTGAGATCTAATAGACTGGCGAACTTGCTCATAGATTGATTGACACTAGTATTTACCAGTTTCAGGATATCATCAAACTTTGGCTCGATACCCTCATCCTCCATACGGGAGCTCATCTTCACCCACTTCCTTTGCAGTCGAGTAGGTAGACGTCTTGCTATTACTTCTAGTATAAAACTCGAGTTGAGGTCACTCGTGCGATTCATCGAAATCATTCCATTCTTGTAAATTAGCAAATTATCTAAAAACTCAGTGAGTGCCTGGGAGTCATCCTGTAATTGACCACCATTACCCTTAACAGCCTCGAATAATTTCCCTGCAATCATCGAAGGTCTTCCAAACCTTTGACGTAATATGCTCATAGCCTCGTAGTAGCCCTCTTTCGGCTTCATAAACTTACAGCACTGTATAGCTCTTGCAGCATCTCCAGTGCAATATCTCATCAAATACATTAACTTCAATTCATCATTTAATAAAAAACCACTCAACATGATCTCAAACTCCTTTACAAATTGTAAATAATCAGCCGGGTTTCCATCAAAACACCGTGGTTCAAATTTAGGGAGTTTGATGTTCCTATTATCCCTGAACGGCGAAACAGTAACATCAACCATGTCATGCTTAACATCAGACACATCGTTACAATTAACAGACAAGTCACCATGACTTACTTTCCTGTTTGCATCCAAGACACTCTGTCCCTTCTTTGACCCAGGCATTGTTGAACTTGACCCAATTCCAAAAAGTTCCAGATATTGCTTGTTCAAAGAGGACTTGACCGGCACCAGGAAAAATGAACGGCGACTATCCAAACTTTCACCAACTGTTTCAATCCGCCAGATCTGTTTCTATCGTCAGAAACTGTCAATCACGTCTCATAAACCGTTAATGCCCAGCTCTCGCTACGCTCGGGCCCACGCTGTTCTTCGAAGATTTCTAGAAACGCTTAGTTATAACGGACGAAAAAACCAAAACACCGATCTGCCGCTTTAGATTTGTTTATTGTTACACCAACATATAAAAGGAATAAGCGAACTAAGGTCTGTAAACAAATATTACAATAATAAATCGTTATATTACTTCTGACGATATTTTACTCTTCTTTCTGAACAGCGACCGATGAGACGATGACTGTCGTATTGATGCCTCCGCGAAAATTGGGGAAGTTGATTTTGAGCAAACAACCAAGAATTGATCGTTCAATCTTCAACTCCATTGACACTCCCCGGCAAAAAAGGGATCCAACCCTTTCCTCCTTCACGACCAATACACGTTGACTTGGATGCCATTGCGAGAACCTGGGTCACACGGACAGAGCTGAAATGGAAAACAAACAGAAAAGCCAACACACCACAAGCATACCCACAGCACAATCTCACACATCAATGACGACCTGCGCGTCCAGACAGAGACCTCCTCTTGACATCTTGCAACACAATCACCACTTGCTAGAATGAATCTTGCAGAATGCAAAGTGACCATGGCAGCACCTCATGATACTCTACGCACATCCCCTTATCTACCCACTACCAATTACCACTGCAATCGCTTGTCACTCATTCTGCCTCAGTTCTAGTAACGATGACGTATGCGAGCCTCAGTCGTTTACACTCTTTCTCCCCGGCGTGCGAGACCACAGCTAATCATTATCTCCGTATGCATTTCATTCTCAGCAATAGCCTAGCCTCCACGGCGTATACGACCCATCTGCTGTCCTTAACATCAATCAATTCATTCACGGATGTAGAAGACAAGAAACAACTTCAGAAGTAAGCACGACGAAAATCTTAACGAAATTACGCAATAACAACAAGGTACGAAAATAACGAGTAAACACAATGAATCCAAAAACACCAATTGATATGACACACCACACATATATACAAGCGGTACACACAAACTCGCGGTTAATGTCTTGATGGAATTCCTTTGAAGAATTGCAGGACTTACACCAGTACGCCTACAACCCTTCACAGGTTGACGATTGTAAGTTGTGGAATGTCCGGACACAAACAAGATTAACCAACAATTACATCAATTGGAACTCACACAACTATTTAACACCAACATATGTACAATCAACACATCAAATGTTGTGGATTCTGGCATGACGAACTACCCATGAACAACTGTGACTATTACAGCAGTGCGCCTACCACCCTTCTCAGGTCGACTCCGTAGGTTGGAAAATCGTCGCAGTGTTTATTTGCTGACCTTCTATCATCTTTATCCTCAAATCTGAACGGTTACATCCCCATGTCATTGTGTCGTATAATACAGATGACTAACAAACACACGACATATCTGATCAGCCAAGCGTAGAAACAGAGTAGTTTACACCAAAGATAATAACATTCAAATAGTAACTTGAAACTAGAAATGCCTTTATTCATGCAAGTCAATTTAACAATAACTCTCTCCTTTACACTTGGCTTATCCACACTAAACTGAGCAATATCTTTCGTCTTTTCAAACGCACCATTACTACCATATTCATTGCAGAAGATACTTGAGTTGATGGGCATCTGTTTCATTGTGGATGAAAACACCAACGATGACTGAGTGACACAAGGTGATGAACTTGGCGGTGGATCAGAAGCTGTTCTTTTTCGGCTCTCAGATTGTTGTCCAACTGCAAGATTACCACCACTGCTGTCTTTCACTACTAGTTCGGGTTTAGCACTATCATCTGATGATAGGTGGGCTACACGCTGATCAATTACACTGACTGTCTCACAAGTATGCACATCTTCTGGAACTGCAACTGCGTTCAATTCTACTTCACGTTGTAGTTGTACAGAACCTTTATTTAACTTAGCAGTAGTAGGCATATCCCGCATCTCATAATGATCAACCAAAGACAAATCTGCACTATCATGATCATTGCCACAAATATTAAATTTACCGTCAACTTCATCATTTTCAAACTCTTTAATAACAGAAGTAGACAATTTTGGTTCCTCCTCGCAAATCCTAAAAGGTTTTATAACTTCACTCTGACTAGTAATACCTTGTAAACTTGTAGGGTCAGAACTGCACTCTGAAGCAGCAACTCTATTCTGTGACACTCTATTCAACAACGGCTTACCAGTTGCAACTACAGACTTCTTCACCGCACCATTATCGTCACACAGTTCGGAGTTAGACACAGATTTCACATTTAGCTTATCACTAGATTTGCACACTGATTCACAGTTCACCTTTGTATGCACTTCTCGCAAACGTGTAAAACGCAACCGCGTTTGTCTTGCACCTTGTAAACTATCTGTTAATGATGTACCACGAAAGCCGTTATATGCATTACTAGACACCATAGAGCCTTCTCGATA
Organism: Trichobilharzia regenti; assembly: GCA_944472135.2. NCBI lineage: Eukaryota > Metazoa > Platyhelminthes > Trematoda > Strigeidida > Schistosomatidae > Trichobilharzia > Trichobilharzia regenti. The sequence continues at coordinate 84,873,329 of OX235270.1, read as the reverse complement.
TCCACGCTTCTGAGACACTTTCGTCATCAATGACTGCGTTTTTCCCTCAGACTGCTCTATTCTAGGGGTGAGATTCAATATACTGGCAAACTTGCTCATAGATTGATTAACGCTATCGTTTACCAGTTTCAGAATATCATCAAACCTTAACTCGGTACCCTCATCCTCTATACGAGAGCTTATTTTTACCCACTTCCTTTGCAGCCGAGTAGGTGGGCGTCTCGCTATTACCTCTAGGACTGAGCTCGAGTTGAGGTCACTCATGCAATTCATAGAAATCAAGGTACTCTTATAAGTCAACAGATTATCCAAAAACTCAGTAAGTGCCTTGGAGTCATCTTGAAGTTGACTGCCGTTACCTTTGACAGCTTTGAATACGTTCCTTTCAATCCTTGAAGGTCTTCCAAACCTTTGACGTAATATGCTCATGGCCTCAGCGTATCCCTCATTAGAGGGCATGAGCTTACAGCACTGTATAGCTCTTGAAGCAATTCCAGTGCAGTACCCCATCAAATACATTAACTTCAATTCATCATTTAATAGAAAACTACTCAGCATGATCTCAAACTCCTTTACAAATTGTAAATAATCAGCTGGGCTTCCATCGAAACACCGTGGTTCAAATTTAGGGAGTTCGATGTTCCCATTATCCCTGAACGGCGAAACAGTAACATCAACCATGTCATGCTTAACATCAGACACATCGTTACAAGTAACAGACAAATCAAGATGACTTGCTTTCCTGTTTGCTTCCAAGACGCTCTGTCCCTTCTTTGACCCAGGCATTACTGAACGTAACCGAAATTCCAGAAAGTTTGAGATAACGCTTGTTCAAAGAAGACTTGGCCGGCACCAGGAAAGATGAACGGTGACTATCCAAAGTCGTGCCGTTAGAAACTGTCAGCCACGACTCAAAAACCGTTAATGCCCAGCTCTTGCTACGCCGGGCCTCTCGCTGTCCCTCGAAGCCTTTCAGAAACGCTTAGTACTAACGGACGCGAAACCAAAACACCGATTGGCCACTCGAGAATTCTTTATTCTAACACCGACATATGAGCAGCATAATAACTAAGGTCTATGAACAAATATTACAATAATTAATCACAATATTACTTCTGACGGCATTGTCCTGACTTCTTTCTGAACAGCGACCGACGAGACGGTGACTGGTGTATTGATGCCTCCGCGAAAATATAGGGAAGTTGGTTTTGAGCAAACAACCATGAATTGATAGTTCGATCTTCAACCACATTGACACCTAGATATACTCCTAGCTAAGTTAGTGATGAATTCGTTGTGATAATAGTACCTATCATTGTTTTTATAAACACTATGAACATGAACGTTATTGTTATTGCTGTCAAGACCTATCATTTGTCATAAAGCCGTTGTCACTTTTGCTAAAATCTTTGTAAAAGCTTTGGAAACTACTGCATAACTTGTTAAATAATTTTATCATTTCATGATGCTTCGATGGACCTACTAGATATCGATCAATGATAAACTGCGAAGTCCCTCAAGTTTAGTGATAAGTATTTAGCAACTTATTATATATATATTGTTTGTAAAGTGATTACTTGTAAATGCTTATCAATAAAGAATTTTTATTCAGATCATACATGTACTAATCAAGGTATTAATGCCTTTCTTAAACGTTTTCAAGCTCATGGAGAAACATATATGTGCTGTGTACGCAGATGGGACCTACTGACAGTAACAGAGGACTACTCATCTGAATTATCTGTACATTTGAAATCTAACTTTTGTTTAATAAACAATTTTTCAACGAATCTGTGTTCCTTCTGTTGTAATGCGACTGCGTCACAGTAACATAAGTGACACGTGCTAAGTTAGGAGTTGAGGGTAAACTGTTAGGAGTAAATGCAGCGTCTGGAAAACTTTTGTTTACATGATTACATGAACAGATAGCAACGTATCGTGTCCTGTGGCTGAGAACCGTAGGCATTCTGTTTTTAATCATTACGATAACCGTACTTGCACTGAGTTATACATCTAACAGTACAAGTATAGTCTTTCGTTACGGTACATTGCGACATATAGAGATCACAAACACTATCTCAGGTAGATTCTATTTCACTTTGTGACTATGAATCGCGAATCAGTTTATGTATTCTGATAAGATGATAGATAACTCGAAACGTTTTATGGTCACAATACTTCCTCTACAATTTGGACATATTTACTTTATTTGACTACAATATAATCTTTTTACCAATAGGCTTCTCCGAGTACCTGCTATTAATTAGTATTTCAAAGATAGTCTCAAATACTCTATACCTCACAATTTACTCAAGGGCTAGTATTCGGTCTTATCAAGTAGAATATACAAACGAATAACGAGGAGTAAATTTATTAATGAATTAACATGTAATGCAATATCAATGACACTGCAGAAATCATCTTTAGCATCCAACTCCGTGAAATCCCCAAAAGTAGCCATCACCTGAAAAAGAAATTAAGCAGTCAAAAGATGTAAACATTGTTACCATTATAAATACAAAATTTAAGTGATATAAAATACCAAATAATGCGTTAAATTGTGTATGGTTACGTCATTCATTATTTTTCAAGCAGACAATATGGACATTGCATCTGCCTGTGCAACCTCGTCAGATTACTAGCTTGCTAGGCTACTAGCTTACTAGTTTTCTAGCCGGTCCCAAGCCCGGATAAAGAGGGAGGGTTGGGGCGTGGTGCTAGCAACTCCACTCCCGTAAAACAACCAAATCGCTACAGAAACTTCGACGAATATATATATATTAAAAATTCTAAAAAAACATAAACAATAGCCTTATTTTTCGCTGGAATCGGGGAAGTGAAATGACGCAGGCTGGTGAAAGCCTTCGAGAAGCCAGCCGATGTGCCTTCTTCCGATGAAAGCAAAAGTAAGGATGGGTACCTGGAATGTTCGTACAATGTACGAAACTGGAAAGACTGTCCAGATAGCCACTGAAATGAGAAGGTACATAATAGAAGTGTTGGGAATCTGCGAGAGCAGATGGTACGGAACTGGAAGGTGCCAACTACCTACTGGAGAGACAGTAATCTTTTCCGGCCACCCAGAAGACAACCATGAGCACACCGAGGAAGTGGCCATCATGATGTCACCGACAGCAACCAAAGCTCTCATTCAGCAGGAACCAATCTCCTCCAGGATAATGACAGCCAGATTCAACTCAAAAAGAAGGAAGGAAAGTTACAGCCATTTATTGCTATGCGCCTACAAACGTCTCAGAACAAGAGAAGAAGGAGGCGTTCTACAGACAACTACAAGCAATAATGGACAACGTCCCAAATGGCGATAAAGTCCTGATGGGTGATATGAATGCGAAGCTGTGAGGAGACAATACAGGAAGAGGACTCACCATAGGTCGCGAGGCCCTCGGTGAAATGAACGACAATGGTGAACTCTTCTCAGACTTCTGCGCCTTCAATGATTTGGTGATTGGTGGCAGTGTTTTCAAACACTAGGATAAACACAAGACGACATGGATTTCACCAGATGGACACACCAAACGCAAATAGACTTCATCTCAATTTCAAGAAAGTGGAGACGGAGCCTACTGGACACAAGGTCGAGGAGAGGAGCATGTGTGGGTTTAGACCATTATCTAGTGAAGCTAAAAGCCTCGAAAATAGCTGGGGATAAGCCACAATGCAAGTTCAACCCCCAAAAGCTGAAAGAAACAACCACAAAGGACACCTTCACTGCAACTGTCAGAGCAAAGCAGGAGACACTACGCGACATCACTGAAGAATCATGCGTGGAAGAACACTGAAAGTCTCTGAAGGCGATTCTCAACGAAACGTGTTCAACGGTTCTAGGAAGAAAGAAGAGACAAGACAAGGAATGGCTCTCAAAGGACACTTGGAAACTAAAAGAAGAGAGGATAATGGTGATAGAGAAAATGATTAAATGCAAGGGCAGACAGGAGAAGGAGACGCTGAGCTCAACGTACACAGCACTGGACAAGGAAGTGAAGAAGAGTGCTAGGAAGGACAAAAGACAATACTACGACAACATCGCCACTGAAGCTGAGAAGGCAGCAGGCAAAAGGGACCTGAGGACATTATATCAGATAACCGAGTCTCTATCCGAAAAGAGATCAACACAAGTTAAACCTACAAAAGACAGCCAAGGGAATCCAATTACCAAGGAAGAAAAACAGATTAAACAATGGGCGGATCACTTCAAAGGACTCTTGAACCGACCATCACCTGCAACCCGTCCAGAAATACCAACAACAGCGCGCACACAACTGCAAGTTGACACCAATCCTCCAACGAGAGCTGAAGTCTTGAATGCGATCAAGCTTCTGAAAGCTGGAAAAGCAACTGGACCAGATAGAATACCCCCTGAAGCACTGAAAGCGGACCCAGAGACTACAGCAGATATGCTGATTCCATTATTGCAAAAGGTCTGGAAGGAGGGGAAGGTGCCTACTGACTGGAGGAAAGGTTGCCTCGTGAAACTAACAAAGAAGAGCGACTTAGGCCCCACTCTGCGAGAACTGGCGAGGAATCATGCTCCTATCAACGCCAAGTAAAATCCTGAGTCGCATCATCCTGGAGAGATTAAAGGACGCACTTGAGACAGAACTCCGACCAGAACAAGCCGGATTCAGGAAAGGCGAATCACATTCTGACCAAATTGCAACTCTACGCATCATCAACACAGAACAAAGCATGGAATGGCAATCAAACCTCTACATCAACTTTACAGACTTTGAGAAGGCCTTTGACAGCGTTGACCGTGAAGTAATTCGGAAATTACTCGAGTAATACGGCGTGCAGCGCCCAAATATTCATCGACCTTATTCAACAGCCGTACGACAGCGGAACATATCTAGTCATCCACAACGGAAAACTCAGCGAGGCGTTTGGAGTAAACACAGGAGTCAGACAAAGGTTCTCGCTTATTATCACCAATGATATTCCTAATTGTGGTGGACTGGATTATGCGTCAGACAGTGAGAAACGAGAAGACAGGGATATCCTGGACCGACGTGAAGAACCTAGAAGACCTGGATTTCGCGTGTGGATGATTTATGTTTGATATCACACAAAATCGAAGACTTACAAGCGAAAACCGACAAACTGGTCGAAGAAGAAGCCGGGGAAGACATGACTCCTGGTGAACATAGACAAGACGCAGGTGATGAAAATAACCAACCAACCAACCAAAAACAACAGCAACATCCGGCACCAATCACCATCAACGGGAGGGATTTGAAAGAGGTTACTTCATTCACTTATCTAGGGAGGGAGCACTGTCTCAACTGCAGGCAGTCGGAACAGACGAGGATGTCAAATCGAGAATCGGGAAGGCGAGAAATACATTCATCAAGCTGAAACCAATCTGGAAATCTTCGTCACTCAGCCAGCATCAACAACAAAATCCAGTCGGATTTCCAATACAAACGTCAAGTCAGTCAGTTCTTCTATACGGATCAGAAACTTGGCGGGCGGGTTAGATAGAATATTTCCAACAGCCTGTTGCAGACCAGACCTTCATCAACAACTGTTTTCTCTATATATTGAAGATCAGATGTCCGGACCGGAAAGAATCACAAACAAGAAACTATGGGAACAAACAAAGAAAACAAGAACCAATCGCCCAACAAATATGCCGGAGAAAGCGGAGATGGATGGATTGGACACTCGCTGAGGCGACCGCTGGGTGACATCGCGCGCGTCAGGCCACCGCTGGAGTGGAACCCGAAAGGGAAGCGGCGAGTGGGACGTCAGTGCAAGGGTGACATGGAGGAGATCGTGTGAAGAGGAGTTGAAAGAGTATGGACTAACATGGATGCAGGTGAAAAGTACAGCAGAGGACGGAAGCAAGTGGAGACGTGTAGTTGAAGCCCTATGTTCCACTAGGAACCCAAGGGAGCAATAATAAATCTGCGTGTGAAACCAAATCTGTGCAGTTTTAGAAGTAAATAACATGTGAGAATAATTCCTGAGTGTTTTTGTAGATTTCTTTAAATTTAATACTTGTGAAGGACCTTTGAAACCATCGCCTAAGGTACACGACAAAGTAAGTGAAAATGGCTAACAAAACTAACTAGCCTAGAGGTAGCCACCTCATCCTGTCCATGTGTAATCCTTTGAACTGCAAAAATATCACAAAAAGTCGTTATAACATGTGTCTCCAAGTAATTCGACATTTTCTTAGCGTGAAAGTACGTGTTTTAATAATTTGTAAATTGGCCGTAAATTACGGCCGGATAAGAATACCATCATTTGCTGTTTACGCTAAAAACGCCGTATTCCATCAACTTTTAGCAGCAATATAAGTGTAAAAGTGTGCAGAACAACGAAAAATTACCTAACTAAGGGGTTTTTTGAATATATAAGGCCGTCATTCACCAGCTGATCAAATGACCTACGACTGTATACAGGCTGCCATTACATGGCATATCCCCTATTTGAAGTGGCGCCTCTAGCTTAACCTTGACGTCATTTGCGCGGCTGAGTTGACTCGAGTTGGGGCCAGTAGTCCAGGCAAACGCATTTGACGTGATTTAGGTGCTTATTTCGCTTTTTTTGGATTAATTTACATAAAAATTGTTCGATATTGTACCTGAGCACTTACTGATTCCTTGGATGACAGGACGCTTTAATATACGGTTCATGCAGTGACCATTTGGCATACCGAGTATGGTTCGCGTACATTTCGACTACTTAACACGGAAGAAAGGGCACAGACACTACCATCAAAAACCAATAGTCTTTTCATATCTTCGAGTTTCAATGGTCACTTCTCACAACCTTAGTGGACAACATCATCAGCATACACTAATTTTTTTTGATTTTTGATTTACAGCTTGATTCCACACTGTATTTTTGGTACAAGTATGGAATTTTCAGCATGGATATCGGTAGCCCAAATTTTGCAGGCCGACCATAGATATCAGGTGTGCGCCGGCGTGGGCTCGAACCCCGGACCATGTGGATGGTTGGCGAGAGTCCTAACCACTGTGCCACCGACGCACGAGAGTGTCCCCCAGTAAATTCCTAAAGTGAGTGACATACAATTCTGTTAATATATGTATGTTGAAAGTGAACTGAAATAACCATGGCAGTTGTAGAAATGAGCCTTGTTTTGTGTCCTCCTTGAGAATATCAGTTCCCTCATCGTTTAGTTTCAGTATCAAGTGAATGTAACACAATCTACAGATTCATGAAATTCACCTACTTATGTACTTGCGTAAACTCAATGGGCTGTGTAATGCTGCCAATGTAAACGACAAAAATTTTTGAATTACCAGTTATAACTTTGGCTCGTTCGTAAGAAACATTCAACAGTTTCTAAATGGCCACTTGATGAACATTGAATCCATACAGAAAACGCAGAAGATTCAGTACAACATCCACACTCCTGATTTCACTACGAAGCATCCATGCCAAATGCATTACTTTAGGGGCCTACACAGTTCACAAATTGACTCAAAACACTGAAGAGGAAAAATTTATATTTCTCCTTATTGAGCTTAATATAGCGAATCTTGTGAGGTAAATTTCTTGTGCAGAAGGAATGAGCAAGGGATTCATAGTCTTTTGCTACATGTGGAATCCCACTGCAACTCGATGAGAGATATTATATATACGAATAAACTGAAAACTAATGTCCTCCTTGGCCAAGTTAAACTTTAAGCACTACTAACTACCAATCAGAGAACGGCGTCGAATTATCCAACGAAGTTCACGAACGTAAGCTCACCGTGGTATAGCACTTGATTCATTTCCAATGCGTGCTCTAACAAGGTTACGGTTGCAATTCAAGGAGGATAGTGTATTCCAGTATTGCCTGGATTTAGGGTTCCTGCAGAAGGAGAGGACTTGTGCGTGTGGTGGCGTCATGACTTTAAAAAGCTTTAGCAGGTAAACCGATGGATTTTTCCATCGTTGTGCAATATGCTTGAAGCGAGTAAGCGTTAGAGAGAGTAAGCTGATAATTTTAATGTTTCGTAGGAACTTTTGTGCAATTTCACGCCTCTCCTTGACGCAAATTTTGTATATCTGCAACTACTGGGTCTTGAAACAGCCAGTGAGAGCCGCAGCTCCTGAGACGGAGAATAGCTTCGTCTCTACAGTTCAATAGTACCAGCGCTGCAGAGACATCGCATCATGGAAAATTGTGATAAGACAGCAGATGGGTCGTATACGCCATGGAGGCTAGGCTATTGCTGAGAATGAAATGCATACGGAGATAATGATTAGCTGTGGTCTCGCACGCCGGGGAGAAAGAGTGTAGACGACTGAGGCTCGCATACATCACCGTTACTAGAACTAAGGCAGAATGAGTGACAAGCGATTGCAGTGGTAATTGGTAGTGGGTAGATAAGGGGATGTGCGTAGAGTATCATGAGGTGGTGCTATGGTCACGTTGCACTCTGCAAGAGTCATTCTAGTAAGTGGCGATTGTGTTACAAGGTGTGAAGAGGATGCCTTTAATTCGAAGGTGTAGGTCGTCATCGATGTGTGAGATTGTGCTGTGGGTATGCTTGTGGTGTGTTGGTTTTTCTGTTTGTTTTCCATTTCACCTCTGTCCGTGTGACCCAGGTTCCCGCAATGGCATCCAAGTCAACGTGTATTGGTCGCGAAGAAATAAGGGATGGATCCGTGTTTTACCGGGGAGTGTCAATGTAGTTGAAGATTGAACGATCAATTCATGGTTGTTTGCTCAAAACCAACTTCCCCAATTTTCGCGGAGGCATCAATACGACAGTCATCGTCTCATCGGTCGCTGTTCAGAAAGAAGTCAGGACAATGCCGTCAGAAGTAATATTGTGATTAATTATTGTAATATTTGTTCATAGACCTTAGTTATTATGCTGCTCATATGTTGGCGTTACAATAAAGAATTCTTGAGTAGCCAATCGGTGTTTTGGTTTTGCGTCCGTTATTACTAAGCGTTTCCGAAAATCTTCAAGGAACAGCGTGAGCCCGAGCGTAGCAAGAGCTGGGCATTGACGGTTTACGAGACGTGGCTATCAACATATGTACAAAATCACACACCAAGCACGTTGGTCTTCTTATTGATGCGCTACCCTTTAAGAACTGTAGGACTTACAGCGTTACGCCTACAACCCTTTTCAGATTGACGCCCTATGTTGGAAAGTCGTCTAGTGTTTCATCCTCCGACTCTCGACTCTATGCACCTTCCAGTAGACACTGTTTTCTAATATCTCGCACCAACATGCCACAAATTTTTCTCGCCTCAACCATCCTCACCAATCCATCACCATTACATTGTAGCCTTTCTACCTCTCCTAAAGGCCATCTTCCTGTGGCACATTTATCTGCTACTAATACTATGTCACCAACCTTTAAGTTTCGGCACAACTTTTTCCACTTGTCTGGTTTGCAGTTTTAGAACATACTCCTTTAACCATCTTTTCCAAAATATATCTTTCATGTGCCTGGCTTGTTTCCATCTTTTAATCGTAGGTATTCCTTCCCCGCTTGAGTCCTCTATGCCAGGGTTGCCTCTCAATAACAATAATTTATTTGGGGTTAACACATCAAAATCCTTGACGTCGTCCCTCACAGGTGATAACGGCCGGTCATTTAATATTCGTTCAGCTTCACAAAAAAATGTCTCCAGCGTTTCGTCATTCAAACTCTGGTTTTTAATTATGGAGCTTAAAATACGCTTGATAATTCCTATAAGTCTTTCCCATAGCCCACCTCTATGGCTGGCATGTGGTGGGTTGAAGTGCCACTCGATGTTCCTTTTCAGTAACTCTTCCTGAACTCTCGTTTGGGACCTTCGAAGTACTCTTTAAGCTCGGCGTGACAGCCAACAAAATTAGTCCCTCTGTCGCTGAACATCATCTTCGGTACACCCCGGCGATTTATAAATCTATGTAATGCTAGCACGAATGAATCAGTAGTTAGCGTATGAACCATCTCAATATGCACAGCTCTCATTTTCAAACAGGTGAATAAACAGCCATATCTTTTACATAGGGTTCTGCCTCTCTTCACTACAAAAGGTCCGAACAAATCCACCCCAACGTACTCAAATGGATAATTCCCTTCAGAAGCTTGCCACGCTGGGAGTGGTGCCATCATCTGCTGTACTGGACGAGCATTTCGGAGTTTACATTCCATGCACTTATCAATTATTTTACGGACAGCAGTACCTCCCTTCACTATCCAGAACTTACATCGAATACTTGATAGTACTTGCGAAGTACCCAAATGACCTTCAAGAACATGGTAGTGTCTTATAATGAGATCAGTGACTGGATGGTAGCAAGGTAATAAAGCCGGATGACGGGTCTCATATGACGATTCTAACATTTGTAGACGTCCACCAACTCTAGCGATCCCTTCGGAAACTATCGGAGATAATCTATCTAACCGCACCTTGAAATCTGCGAAATCGGGACTATCCTCCTTGGCAATCTCACCCCACGCTTCCCACTGAGCAGCCCTCAAAATCGCTAACTCTGCATTTCTAATATCTTCGACTCTCAAAGGCCCCACATTCATATTTTCGTATCCCGCAAGATGCATGACCTTTAAATACGTAACATATCGTGTCAACCACGCAACAGCTTTCAGTAGTTTGTACCAAGAAGAATAATATTTAAAAAGTGGATGTAAACCTGAATGTCTTTCTTGAGTAGATGTTAAACTGACACTTGTCTTCAACTCCAAGGCACACTCGTTTATCGGTGGTTCATCTTCTCTACGAGGCCACATACTATCAGCCCTTAGCAAGAACTCTGGACCTTTCCACCACTTATTTTTAACCACATTCATATCAATAACTCCTCGCGAGGCTAGATCAGCTGGATTTTTTCCAGACGGTACGTACCTCCACTGCTCAACAGTTGTTAGTTCACGAATTTGAGATACTCTGTTAGCTACAAAACATGCATATCTTGCTGACTCGTTGCGTATATAATATATCACAGACATCGAATCAGTCCAAAACGTTACGGGATGCTTGGGGTAATCCAACTCTTTACACACCGTTGTGAATAACTGCGCAGCTAGTAAGGCTGCATTAAGTTCTAATCTCGGAATCGAAACCGTCTTTAGAGGTGCAACTCTAGATTTACCCATCACCAGGCTAACATCTATATCATTCCTTAAGGTGGTTCTGATGTATACGGCTGCACCAAATCCAACCTCAGAGGCATCAGAAAAAACATGGAAGTCAATTATATCATGATTTCTCGACGGCTTAAGTGGACGTGAGACGGAATGTAGATTCAGCATTCTTAAACTGTTAACCCACCCCTTCCACTCTTCTCTCTGCCTCTCACTTAATGGTTCATCCCACTGTAACCCTTTCCTGCATGTCTCTTGAAATAACCTCCTAGCCGGAAGTAGATAAGGTGCTACTAATCCAAGTGGGTCAAACACGGACGACAACACAGAGAGCACACCTCTCCGAGTAACTGGCTTATCAATATCACCAACACTAAATCCAAAGGTATCAGAGTTCACATCCCATCGCATACCTAATGTGCGTTCAACTGGTAGAGTATCAACAGGCAAATCTCGTACGGTAGGTGCTCTGTCTTCTGGATCTATATGCTTCAAAACGTCTAGGCTGTTCGAGACCCACTTAGTTAGACGAAAGCCGGCCTTAGCTAACACTTCAGTAATGCTTGTTGCAAATCTAACTGCAGACTTATCATCATCGAAGGAGGCTAAACAATCATCCACGTAGAAGCAACAATCTATGACGTCCAGCAAATCATTAGAACCAAATGTGGACACTGCCTTTCGTAGAGCAAAATTAGCACAAAACGGGGAGGACGTGGCACCAAATGGATGCACTGTCATCCTATATTCTGACACCTTACCACAAGGACCGTCATCAAACCACAAAAACCTCAAGTGATCTCTGTCACTCTCTGGCACCTTCACCTGTAGGAACATTTCCTCAATATCCGCCGCGACAGCAACTGTAAACTTTCTGAATCTCAATAGCAGTCCCACTAATGAGCTCACGCAGATTATCATTTAAAGAGACTCCTTCATGTTTCGCAGAACAATCAAACACCACACGGAGTTTACCTGGCTTCCTCGGGTTAAAGACGGGATGATGGGGCAAATACCACTTCCCTGGCTCACTCTGATCAACTAGTCTTTCAACGTAACCCTTCATTATATGTTTATCGACGACTTCCTTATATTTGGACCAGAGTTCTGCATCTGACAGAATTTCTTCTGTAAACCCATTAGTCTCTTAAGAGCAACTTTCCTATTACAAACCAACTGTCTATCTTTGAATCTCCATGGTAGGCCAACGCTGAAACGCCCGTTTTCGTATTTACAAGAGTCCTCGGCTATTTTAACTGCTTTTAAGTCTTCTACAGAACGACCCTTCCCTGGGACACCGCAGTCACAAAACTCCTTGTCATACATATTTTTAATCATAGTTTCTAGTTTGTCCCCATCGTTTGTAACTAATGATGATATGTGGACTATGGGTATAGGTCCTCTCACTGTCCATCCCAGTGGTGTTTTCGTCGCAAACAGATCATCTCTACCTCCAAATCTCTCTTCTAATACCTTGTGAGCTTCTGGCACACTACATCCAATGAGTACTCTCACTCTTCCATCTTGCAGTGTTGGAAGAGGTATGTCACACAGGTATGGCTTACCGACAACCGTTTCACGACTAGGTACTATAGCTTCGCCAAGTTTCATACTGGAGGTAGTGTAAGCAGTATCCACTTCCACGGTCTCCCCAGTAGCCAAGGATTCTAACTGAAATGACACTCGCTCACATACTACTGTTTTCGCAGAATTGAAAGTATTTACAACCAAGGGTTGCTTTGGGCCTTTAATACCCAAGCAACCAGCCAGTTCAGCATCTATCAATGTAACGTCTGAACCATTATCCAACAATGCATAAGTCTCTACTGAAGATTTCGGTCCTTTCACCTTAACTGGTAATACCCCTAAGAAAACTTGTGGGATGTCAAGGGGTCTAGAGATACTATTACAATTAACCGAATTCCCAGGTTCGTTCACTGTTCTCAGAAGTGGGTGCATATCCGTTAAACCACTACTTCCTTTTTTGTCGCCTTACAATTCCACTTTGTATGCCCAATCTTTAAACAACTGAAACACAGCCGCTTCTGCTTTGCCATTTTTAACCTTTCTACGGGTGACATAGCGATAAAGCGATTACAATCACTCAATTGATGCATGTTATGGCAAACAATACACTCATCCTTTCTCGTTGTGTCTTGAGACTTCACCACAAATGCCTTCCTTATATTCACTGGTTCCTTAGGTTCTACCTTAGAATGCAAAATGCTGGCGAATTTGCCCATCGCCTGGTTGACACTGTCCTTCACCAGTCTAAGAATATCATCAAACCTTGGCTCGATACCCTCCTCCTCTATACGAGAGCTTATTTTTACCCACTTCCTTTGCAGCCGAGTAGGTAGGCGTCTCGCAATTACCTCTAGGACTGAGCTCGAGTTGAGGTCACTCATGCAATTCATAGAAATCAAGGTATTCTTATAAGTCATAAGATTATCTAAAAACTCAGTAAGTGCCTTGGAGTCATCTTGAAGTTGACTGCCGTTACCTTTGACAGCTTCGTATACGTTCCTTACAATCATCGAAGGTCTTCCAAACCTTTGACGTAATATGCTCATAGCCTCAGCGTATCCCTCATTAGGGGGCATGAGCTTACAGCACTGTATAGCTCTTGAAGCATCTCCAGTGCAATACCTCATCAAATACATCAATTTCAATTCATCACTTAATAGAAAACTACTCAGCATGATCTCAAACTCCTTTACAAATTGTAAATAATCAGCCGGGTTTCCATCGAAACACCGTGGTTCAAATTTAGGGAGTTTGATGTTCCTATTATCCCTGAACGGCGAAACAGTAACATCAACCATGTCATGCTTAACATCAGACACATCGTTACAAGTAACAGACAAATCAAGATGACTTGCTTTCCTGTTTGCTTCCAAGACGCTCTGTCCCTTCTTTGACCCAGGCATTACTGAACGTAACCGAAATTCCAGAAAGTTTCAGATAACGCTTGTTCAAAGAAGACTTGGCCGGCACCAGGAAAGATGAACGGTGACTATCCAAAGTCGTGCCGTCAGAAACTGTCGGCCACGACTCAAAAACCGTTAATGCCCAGCTCTTGCTACGCCGGGCCTCTCGCTGTCCCTCGAAGCCTTTCAGAAACGCTTAGTACTAACGGACGCGAAACCAAAACACCGATTGGCCACTCGAGAATTCTTTATTCTAACACCGACATATGAGCAGCATAATAACTAAGGTCTATGAACAAATATTACAATAATTAATCACAATATTACTTCTGACGGCATTGTCCTGACTTCTTTCTGAACAGCGACCGATGAGACGATGACTGGTGTATTGATGCCTCCGCGAAAATATAGGGAAGTTGGTTTTGAGCAAACAACCATGAATTGATCGTTCAATCTTCAACTACATTGTTACCTAACCTTCTAAACAACTTGTCCTTATGCCAGGACAATTGCCTTCACCTATGAGCCTAAGTTGTGTCTGTGCAATCCCAATATTACATCATTCCAATCTTCCCCAATATCAAGGCCGCTTGAAACCCATAGCGGTATGGCAACAAGCATCATAGCGGGGATATGCAATAAAGCCACTCGATCGCGGGCGGCAATTCGAAAGCGGCTTATCCTTCGCCCTGGATAAAATCATAATTTGTATGCGTTTTAGAACAACAGTTCACGATCCTCAAGCTAACGGTGCGGTAGTACGTCCGCTGGGTCATCAGCCGCAGACAATGCCCATTAGTCTAAATCCCTGCCGTTAGTTCTCCTAGGCATACGAAATGCCTTGAAAGCTGAAGCGAGTCATACTGTTGCCGAGCTAGTATATAGCACAACTCTACGACTACCAGGTTAGTTTGTTTCTGCATCGAGCTTCCCACCAGCGGTAGATCACCCTCATACGTCAGCAGGCTTGCAAACTCAATGCGTTCAGTTAAACCAGCTCCCCTTCGACCACAGTCCATAGACGCGTTTGTTCACCCGTGTTTGAAAACTTCTTCGCATGTATTCACTCGTTTTGACTCAGTGCGTCGCCCCCTGGAACCCCCGCACGATGGACCACATAAAGTCGATAAAATTATGGATAAATTCTTTGTCTTAGACTAAAAGGGCCGCGAGGACTCCGTTAGCACCTACCAGCCTGCTTAGAAGACAGTACCATGAGTCTTGAAGTAAGCATTCTCAAGAATACAAAAGTAACCGAATATCCCTTAGTCCTCGAGGAAATCACTCACACGAGGAAAGCCACCAAACCCTTGAGTTGAACCCTCAAAGAAAACTCGTCCTGGACGAAAAGTGAGATTCCCAGAACATCTTCACAATTATCACATAACTAAGTGATGGAATTCACCCAATTCTTATTCGTTTGTGGTATTAATTTTTTCTTTCAGACGCGTGAATTTTTTATGTTGCATCCCGCAACATAAGTGAAATTTTTTCTATAACCGTAAATGTTACATACACTAAAAAAATTAGATATATATAGTTTGTTCGGTGTTATATTTTACGCATTATTTTACTGGATGGATGCATATCATTTCTCAAACGTTATTTTTGGTACATTTTCCTCAACACGACTCTTATCATTCTTGTTTTCCTCTTCAGATGCGACGGGCAATGAACACCAGGCAAACGAAGCACAAGATCCGACGGATAAATATACACGAAGCGATTTACAGACACCCTATTAGCATAGGTATCAGACAAGTAGACACTACATCAAGCCAATCAGAAGAGCTTTCACCGATGGGAAAGCCATTGAGCTTTCACTTCCGGTTGGTTTTGTCTTGGGAACCTCACAAACTCACTAGGAGGGAGTGAGCTGCTGCAATAGGTAGTTACTCAGAATTATTGGCCACAGCACTCATCACTGAATATTGGATGATAACCCTCACTGTTCTTTATACATCTACTGGGTCCGACTGTATTATCACTATGATTATTAAAAATTGTCCCGTCATTAACCATCATGTAACATGAGTTTTGTGGTTGTTCTTTGTTCGGCACTATTTAACTGACAATCTTGTTTGTTATTGCCACTATCACCATCTTAAAAATTTTGTATTATGCATGATTCCTCACACTACCACTACAAACACTGCATTAGTGCTGACAATAAAAAAAACACAACCTGAAATGTTTATCTTATGATTGCTTAGTGTTGTTCAATCAAATTAACTGATCATCTTAGCTATAAACATTTTTTTAAGAACATCTCATAATTTCCCGTATGATTATAGCTGTTACTGTTCACCACGCATACACATATCGTAGCTTCCACTAACCAATACTGAAATATTTTTTCATTATATGTGTTTATCTTCCTTTTTACTTGGTATTTTTATTGCATTTTTTTGTTATTTCTGTGTTTCTTTTTGGTTTTTTGTTGTTTTTTTTTTTTTAAATATTTTTTTTATAATACTCCTTTTAAATGTATGATGAAATTAGATGCAATATTGCAGATATGTGCTGAAAATTCCACACTGTACCACAAGTACTGTTTCTGGAATAAAGCGAAATTGTTATTATTATTATTATTGTTAAGTCAACTTGCTTAGCTGAAGGCTTCCAGTCAAGCATCCATGTCATTTGGCACACTGTCGTATCACGTCCGTTCTTTCGTCCACGATCCCTAGCTAGTTAAGCAATCATCTCCCACTCCGATTTGGTCCCGAAATATAATTTGTAATTTGCCTTTGGTTTATGCGGAACGAATATTATAAAAGTTGTAGACCTGGTCGTATGATGAAGGCGGTGATTATGCTCTGTACGCACTGTTTTTAGCATTCTAAGGAAGACGTGATGTGCAATGACTAAGCAGTAAATCCTGCGAGATATTGTCAAGCCCTTGGGAGGTAAACTAATTATAAGCTAGTATGAAATGTTGGCTGAAAGGAGAGCATCATTTATCCAAGGAGTTCGCTTCCAAATAGTCAAAATAGCCTGGTACCATAGAGGTGTTGATGTCTTATGATTGATAAAGCATCTTGCAGAGGCTCGCCACAGATTCACTCAACGTTTCATATAAGTATATCTGGTTTGAGAAACTCCTGTCTGCACAGGCAAACGAGGTTCATGGTGAATGGAAAGAGGCCACTAGAGAGGTATTACCAGTAAACACCAGTGCACGTTCGTTAGTCGCTGAGACTCCTCCAATCGATACTATCTGAAGTTCGACGATGATAACTAGCAACGAGGACAGTTTGATACAAGAGGTTGATTTAAGTGAAGAGGCCAAACTCTCTAAATATGGCAACTCCAGCATGAGCGGAGTTATGCACTCCAGCCAGTAGTCGCTCACTCTTTATTCAGTCGCTTTCATGGGCTGAAAAGGATTGGAGAATTAGTTCCAGTTAAATAACAAACAAGAGTTAGGCTGTCACCTTAGCGGCGGCAAAATTGTTTATATCGATACTCTTGAAGTTTGTTTGAGGTTTGGAGTCTTTTCGTTTCGTGTCAAGTTTTCACTCTTGTATTAGCATGGAAGTCATGGGATACTAAACTCTAGTAATTGTAGGACTTCGCAGAACTTTTCAAATTCACACAGTGCTAGTTAACAGATTTATGCATCTTTAGCAACAATATTTAGGAAGTATCCGGGCATTTGAAGTAATTTTGGGGCTTTCGTGGATAGCATATCCCGAAAAACAAATGAATAAAAAAACGATGAAGGCAGGTGTTAGACTACCAACTTCGTCTATAGCTAAACATCTAATCGAAATGAACTATAAGATTGATGTTAACACAGACTTTAAGGTCACCTACAAAAACGGCCAAGGGCGCTTATTAAAATACGCTGAGACTATAGCTATTCATAAACTTAAGCCCCCTCGATGTATTCAAAGAGTTTTTATCATTACTCTTAACCTACCTCGGTAATCTTTATATGATTGGATTACCAGACGTGTGTATTTAGATTTCAGATTTATTGGTTGAGAATAGGAGGCTCGGAGCCTATGTTAATCCTTTCTAGTAAATTTCTGTGGTTGTCCAAACCCTTCCTGAACGAATCAGTTGAGGTTGCAGACACTACTTCAGGGAGTCGGTTCCAAGAGTTTATGACGGTGTGAAAACCAGTACTCAATAGCAATATGATTTCTTCTTGGCTTTTGGACTCTCCTGCTGTGTCCTCTAAGGTGTTCTAACCTGGTGGGAAGGAAAAGAGAGAATAGGTCAGGTCCGTAGTCATGACTACGGACGCTAGAAAGTTTAATGCATTAGATAAAATTTTAAAAATTATGATTAAATCTCCCCTCTGCCTACGGTATGACAGGAGAAGAGATTTAAACAGTCTAGTGTTTCCTCGTATGATAAGTTAGCTATGCCGTGAACCATACGTGTTGCCTTCCTTTGAACCCCTTCTGGAATGTTTGAGTCTCTTTTTAGACAAGAACTGGCGGCTTCGATGCAGTTTTCCAGTCTTGACCTCACCTGAGATGTATATAAGGAGGTGAACATATCTCTGGTGATTCTAGTAAAGGCTCTGCGAATTGCGCATAAGAACCCGAAACACCGCGCGACAGTGTGCTGTAGTTTTTAAGTCGTAGCTAACTGTGACATCTAACTGATGGAAGTGTTATTCCCTCTAGTTCGTAGGAGCTGGTGCTTGCTTGTCCAATGCGCATAGCTGCACATTTTGCCACATTGATCGGGAGCATCCATTCTATGGATGCTTAGTTTGATTGCCCTTAATATTTTCATATATATATCGACTGGAGAAGTAAATGTGTGATCAGATTGTTCGAAATGTGTAGCGCAAATACATCACATTTTTCAGATTATCTCCGTCCTCTAGTAACACTAGCTAAAGTACCATAGCCAAAGCCAAGGTCTCTCGAGGGTTGGCCTTCAAGGACCAATCAAATACACAGCATACTACGAAAAGTCATTCTAAATAAAGTCATGCGTGTCTTTTTGGACTTCGAGAAGTTTGATACATCATTCCATTTATTCTTTAGGTACTTCTGTAAATCTATATTGTTCTGCAGGGTTATGGCTTTTTGGATTAAGGTTGAGGTTAGGATTACAGTTCAAATTAGGACTAGAATTCTGGTCATGACTAGGTTAAACAACAGCGTCAGAAGTATGAGTACATCTCATGGCACCGTGACCTACACTCACCCGGATGAGTGCATCTATGGCATATGGTATGACTTCTCTCTAAACTATCTTTGTAGTGTTGATATAAGAATAAAACTTGTGCACTGTGGTAGAGTGTAATTCCATTATGGGTAAATTTTGTTTTGATAAAGTCGCACACTGTTATACAGTAATGTTTACTGATGACGTTTCGAGTACAATTTATTGCTCATAATCATATACCTCTCATCAAGGGAACTAAACTCTAATGGGATAAAAGTACTTGAAAAAGGACTAAATTTCAACGTAATAGTTAATAAATTAAAACCAGAGGATGTCATTCCTAACATAGAAGTAGCACTAAGCTCAATAGATAAGACTACAGCAGAAGAGGTTCGAGCACAATGTGCATTAACCTTAAAAAATCAAAACAAAACAAAATCAAACTAAACAAAATCGGAAAGGGAAGCTTTGATTAGTCTTAAACAGGATAAAAACATTGTCATCGCAAAAGCTGAGAAAGGAAACGCCACCGTAGTTTTGGATAAATCTGACTACATCAAAAAAGTTACTGAACATATTCAAATGGGTCCATATGAGGAAATTAAGAAGCCTGTAGATACAATAATGAATAAGGTTAAGAAATCTACAGCGGAACTAATACGCAGAATGAAGCCATCACTAGGTGAGTCAAAATGGTTTAATTTAATGCCTAAAACTAATAATGCTAGTAGAATATATGGTACTATAAAAATACATAAGCCAGGTTACCCCATAAGACCAATAGTAGATTTTAGAAATACCCCCACGTATGAATTATCAAAACACTTAGCTCTAATACTTTGTCCCATTAGAAATCGTTCAAAATCTAGATTAACTAATTCATATGAGATGAAGAATAAAATAAATGACATTCAACTAGCGAATGATGAAACAATGGTTAGTTTTGATATAACTAGTCTTTATACTAATATACCAGTTAATATGGCCTTAGAAGCAGTTAAAAAAGAATTACCTGCGGATCCGGAACTCAGTCATAGGACAAAGCTGTCCATTGAACAAATTATGTTAGGGATTCAGTTATGCCTCACATCTACTATCTTTAAGTTCCAAGGCAAAATATATAGACAAACAGAAGGTGTAGCAATGGGATCACCAATATCCCCTATCGTAGCAGACATATTTATGGACAGCTGGGAAAATAGTGCCCTCAATACATTTAACCCTACTCCAAAAATATGGTGGAGATATGTGGATGACACTTTCACAGTGTTAAAAACAGAACACATCTCTAGCTTCTTGACACATATAAACTCACAAGTTGAGGGAATAAAATTCACATTTGAATCAGAAAATGAACAAGGAGAATTAGCTATGTTAGATTGTTAGATAAAAAGAATAGAAGGCAAACTACGCACCAGTGTGTATAGAAAACCAACGCATTCTAATAGATATTTAGACTTTAATTCGTCTCATCCTTTAACTGTTAAGGCAGGCTTAGTTAAATGTTTAACATACCGAGCAGTGGCACTAAGTAGCACAAAAAAAGACCTAAATGATGAATTAAAACAGATAGAAGAAGCGTTGGTGTTGAATAACTATCCTGTAAAATTCATTAGGAAGATCATTAAAGGCCAAAAACAAAATAAAAATAATTGTGAAACTAGTAATAATAACATAAATAAGAAAGAATATAAGTCATCCACAGTTATACCATATAAAGAGGGGACATCTGAGACACTACGTAGGATTCTGAATAAAGTAGGAATTAGGGTGGCATTTAAACCTACAAACTCACTCAGGGACAAGCTCTGTAGGTTAAAGGACCCAGTTGACCCAATTAGACAAAATAATATTATTTACAAAATACCCTGTAATGACTGTGAGGTCAACTACATAGGTCAAACTAGTAGGTCAGGGGTAGTCAGATTGTCAGAGCATAAGAATTTATCTAAGGTAAGAATGGTTGACCCCGAGAAGATAAGTAATTTAGAAAAAAGCTCAGCAATTGCAATGCATGCGCTAACACAACCACACAATAGGGTGGGAGAGGGTTAAAATTCTAAAAAGTAATCTAGGTAGGTGGAGAGAGAGGTTGATTACTGAATCCTTGTTCATTGAGTCTGCACCCAACACATGCAATAAGAATGACTCATCACTCATACCTGAAATATGGAAAATACTATTACCAATCAAATCAAGTGAAAATCAAGAGATCAACAATGGAACTATATAAATGAATTTAGGAAGTCGTGTGATTACCTTGATATGATTATGAGCAATAAATTGTGCTCGAAACGTCATCAGTAAACATTACTGTATAACGCTGTGAGACTTTATCAAAACAAAATTTACCCATAATGGCATCTTTGTAGTGGCTGGGAGACGTATTACAACACAAACGACAACTATATAGTGTAATATCACGTTCGCGATGTGTTCCAGTGGATTCTCCAAAGAATATGTGAATTCTGATTGGTTTTTCAAGGTACTGCAGTTGTGTCTACGACAGTTTAACTTTCCCCCTCTCACTTTTGGATTGGAGTGTCAACAGAGTAATTTAACCACATTTTGTGCATCTAATTATCTAATAATAGCTCTGATCTCTAACCTAACCCTAACGTGAAAATATCCCGAATCTAACTCTAACCAACCCTTATGTTACTCTCATTAGATTAGCCTAGTCCTAACCTGTCTTTGGCCTAGACCTTAATTTAATCTTTCCCAAACCTTACTTGCCAGATATCCTATTAAATAACGTTACACTTCACCGAACATATTTTACTCATGATTACAGTATTATTTGCCGGATTTTACTAACATGCTGACTGAGTGTTTCACGGTCATTGATGTGTTCGCACTCCGCTGGTACTTAATGGTGTTTAAATTTTAACTTTAGTCCTCTTCCGTAACAGTTCCATGGGACTAGTACCAGTAACGTTGATGCACTCAGTGAGGTTACAATACTGAAATGTTGAGCCTGTGTGGAAGTTGGGTGTAAAAATGACTACATTGATGGAAAAGGCCAGTAAAAAAAAGTCAAAGCATAATATACTGGATATATTTCCTTAACTCTGTGCACGTTCAGTATCCTGTGATATGAGTTTCATCTAGAGCAACATCTATCAAAGGCCAAACAGCATCGGTTTAAAGCCATTACTCTGCACCTTTTAAAATGTGGAAAAGAACTAGTAATGATGGCGTTAAGGGGCGTACTTATATGTGAGAACTTTAAGCCTAAACTTACCTTGGCAGGTACTAGTCTTATATATAGTAGTCACAACCCAGGTACAGCTAAAACCCGAAAGTTCTCTTGTTTGGATGACCTATGGCGATGCAAGCGGTGATTTTGTAATCTGCATGATAAAAGTAGAGGAACAGTTAAGTCAAATGAATAGAGGTAAACATGATCACCCTACGCTTGACCTTAATACTAACCTTAATTTCAAACCTCATCCTAGTCTACTCCTTAACCCAAATCTGAAAGATAACAAAAATTGAAAGTATATAAATGCAGGTTAACTGGTGAACACACTGGGTAAAGTGTATCCTGAGACAGGAGTGATCTGATTGGTAGGTCATTGACTTGAGTTGTGATACCTAAAGTTTATCTCATAGCGTTGTCTTGATGGGGCGTCATGCAAGATGACTAGTGTGATTATTATTAGGAGCTAGTTTGACGCTATATATAAACGAAACCCATACTAACAGTAAGGCAATATAACACTTCATAGTGTTGAGTTTATGCTACGTTTTCAACTGTTTTGCTCGACAAATAAGTCACTACAGACACTGGCAACTTCAGGCAAACAAACCACACACCCGGAAGTGCGCTGAGAGTGACTTTTCGGTCACAATTTTTTTCTAGGCGGGTTATTCTTCCTATGGTATAGCTCACCATATAAAATGCGAAAAACGTGAGTAGCGTATAATGTATAAAGATATCGTGTCATCCTACATTCTAAAGCTCTATAATGGCTATTTGATTGCCACATTTTTGTACAAAGTCTTATATTTAAAACTCAGTTTCTTGAAATTTTTTTTCATTTATCGGGATTATTAATGCAACTACATAATTTTCCTCCTAGTAGTGTACAGTAGTTAGTCATAAATTGATATTAATATTCATAAAGCATGTCAATTGCATGTCTTCTGAAAGGTTTATGCGTTCATCATATGGGAAGCATAGATATAAAGCTATTTTTCTTGTGTAGTGTGAGAATAATTGATAGTTAATGTCTTTGTTATGTGAGGAACGCGGTTGCTTCCACATCACTACGAAAATGTTTTGAGTAATGCTGAAATTTCCCCAATGTCTTACTTCTTCCCCATTTACACATTATCGTATTGGCCAAGTCACTCATTATTTCCACAGTTCGGCCTTTTGGGGGGCCTTTCATCAAAAGCATTAGTATTTTAATTTCATCTAAATATTTTATGTATATTATTGCGTACTTGGATGAATACATAGTCTCCTGATATTCCACTACGTGCTGTTTCAATCATTATGCATCTACCTAAATACTGGATGTTCAAGGTTGTTTTCTTGAGTCATCTAACTTTTCTGATTTTTCTTTTATTGTTTATTTACACTTGCTCAAACTTGACTTTCTACTTTATCTAATTTGGTTTATATTTTAGCAGCACTGTACTTTAACACTTTTCAACAGCGGATTTCTGCTCTTTAGTTTTTTGTGAGACTGCTTCTGTATCCCTGTAGACTGATAGTGGTTACGATTAAATTATTTTATATATTTGGTTTTCTGGTTATCAAGTCATAAGATTTACGATTCATAAAAAGTAGTAAATTAATTTAAATAAATAGCCTCCTCATCTACAAACTGTCCACAGCAGTAATACCCTTTCGCCGTCTGAATAATTAACTTTAACACTTTTGCGTTATAGTGTAATGACAAGTTTCAATACAATCACTGATACGTAATTTGTTCCATCCGACTATTTTCAATTACGTCAGCTTTATTGTGTAATAAATCTTATTATCCAGAGGGACCATGTTGGAGGGTTTAGTGGCAACATCTTCAGACGATGGATATGGAAGTGATAGTGTGGTAAGTTAAAATCCATAGTTTTTCCACTTTAGTCCTCCTTTCTATTAACATATGTTTTCAAGTTATATGTATTATACCCAAACTAAGCACCTGTGTTGTAACGGGATGCTAGTGTTTTGTTGTTGTTACACTTACTTTTACTTTACTTCGGCTATCTCCTACGGGAGGATGAGCCGGCTTCATGAACATCTCGAATCATCGCTGCTCAGGCGCGGCGATCTGATCCAAGGTTTTGCGACAGGGTTATCCAATTCTTGTTCCACAGACGGAGTCCGTAGACGGTTTGTAGCCCCAGGCACTCCATATCAGCCTTGACTGTACCAAGCCATGTTTTCAGCTGTCCACCCCTGCGACATCGCCAAGATGGAAATGGCGAGGGATTTAGAACTGTTTTGACCAGATCATCATCTGGTCGGCGCAGAACATGGCCAAACCACCGAAGGCGACGTTGTTGGACCAGTACTGGAATTTGGTTGGTGTTGTAGAGAGTTCATGAAGTTTCATGGGAATTAGGTACGAGTGATGTCCCCAGAATCGCTCGACCTTTTGTTTGAGAGTGCAGCTCTAGCCTTTACACAACCAAGTGTGACGTACAAGGCAGTACGAGTGGAGTAGAGAGTCCACTATCCATTGGCAGTCGGTGTTTGGAGTCCGGTTCATACGCCTTTTTCAATGGGGCCAGACATCCAGGGCATCCAATAAGCCCTTTATCCATACGTCTGCCGGTGAGCTCCGGTGAGCTTCATACGCCAGTCGTTGGAGGTTTGGAATCAGGGTTTAGCCATCTCCCCTAGACTGTCATCCAATGGACAGTCAACCCGGTGAAGAGCGCCGGGCATCCGCCTCTGCCCTCTCACTTCGGTGAAAAACACCTCCGCCACGTGAAGGCAGTCAGTAGGACTTCCTCGGGAGAGGCTATGTAAGACGCCCGGTCATATGGGAGCATTTCAAGAGGTGTACGGAGGGGTGGCCAATCCGCAGCGCAAGGCACCCACCCCCGACCATCCTGTTATACTTGACCAGAATGGCCTTCCAGTCACGACACTAGTCAACTGATCACTTGGGAATATTCCCTCATATTGAGGTAGACGCAGAAGTCAGATTTAAACTAAGACAACTCCGACAAGAAGAACAACTTTATTATTCACAATATAGAGTATGTGCTTTTCATATCAACGGAAATTTAGACCATAAGTAGATAATCAGTATCTGAATGATTGCATCAATCAATGACATTACGGCTAACAATCATAGTCCGTCCTAGCCACCGATTATATACTTATTGTACAACTTTTTGTCGCGCAATCCCTGTGCGGTATATTAGAACAAATAAATAAGTATAATGTATTACTTACCACCGTTTTGGATCTTTGAGCTAAGTGGGACCGGATACATCTGATGTGCTGGGTCTTAAATGAATAGAGCTGCCATCCGGTGTTTACATCACTTTCATCTGGCTAGCAAGCACTAGTTTGGCGTAAGTGTTTTCCAACTATTAATCAGTCAGGAATATATACTATCACATTATTTTGCTTTAAAGGCCAGTTCATAAGTTACCGTGCTGCCTACTTTCGTTTTAGTCTGTCGGTTATCATACGAAATCTGCTGTAGTTTTTGAACTCGATGCCGTCAACTCCTGGTTGTAAACAGGTTTAGCCCAACTTCTGCTTTCTCTAAACAATAATCTTTTAACCTCTGGAGCATATGTGTACTTTCCCAATAGATTAAGTCACCGAAATTTCAAATAATAAGTTATGGCTTTGAATTTCTCTGCACCTGTGTAAATCTGTTGTAAATCTCATGTGAAATGTGTGACTGACTGTTTAGTGCACATGTGTATGTAGTCTCTGAGTCGTGTTATTTTCGCTTATTTTGTTCTCCTTAATAATCCAGAAAATAATTTAGCCTTCAGTCGCTTACATAACCTTAAAAAAGAACGATTGGGTGTATTCAATTATCTGTATTCCTTCTACAACGGAGCTCTACTTCAGGTTTTCTTTCACACATAACTGACTGTATTTAAATTCGGTATACACCTTCGCACAGAAGCTCTTACCTTTATCGAAAAGAGCAATAGTTAGTAATTTCATGGATAGTTTTGAGCACCGCTAACTCTTTTCCAACTTAACATTACTTCAGTTAACATTGTCTGTTAAGGAAGGTAATGGCTTTCAATGAATAATATGTCTTAAATAAATTTAATGTTAGGGCTTCAACACCTTATCGTGTTGCTTAGTACCCAATGTACAAAACCACTTCATTCTCGATGGATAAAATTAGGGCTGATGCAGATTAGTGTTATAGCACTTTACGAAGACAAACAGCGAGCTGAAAGTATTTGGTTGTATTAATCTTGCATTCGGAATCGTCTATATTATGGCTGTTTTCTTCACTCCTCTTGCCTTACTTTAGTAGACCCTTTTATGGTAACTATTTAATTTTTTTTAAGACAGGAATCAAACAAAACTATCCCCAACAGTACAAATCACGTCAAAATTAATCAACTCCGTTTGATACATGGGGTTGTCATCATTACTAATTACAGTTCTTCGTAACGTCGTACACAGCTGTACGAGTGTTAGCAGAGTGCTTTAATTAACATGATATTCGTTCTATGAGCCTATTCCAGTTGCTCCCGCAGCAATATTCGATAGATAGATTCAGTTGACTAATAAAACTAATATCTCACGAAATTAGCCAATCTGTAAATACTTTCTGTTGTTCATATTCTATTTTGGAAGAAACTAAGTTGATTAAGTTGGACTACATCGCAACTGGATAGTTTGTTTGTGGTGCACTTTTCAAAATACAGAATCTTGAATTATATGTGTTAGTAATGCGGTCTGTGGTTTCACAAGTTAATTATTATTCCCTTTTTCTTTTGCAGAGCTCCACATCTTTTCTTCCAGTAAGTCTTTCTTCGTTAATTATGTAATCGTATAGTATGCCACTGTAGTTTGTATTTGTTTGCTTTTGAATATAGTAGGTAACCCTCACTTGTGACCTGATACTCCCTATTATGGGGGTAAAGTGATAAGATCTCTTCTCGATATGTGGTTGGATGGTGGCAAATAAAGTTCTGAAGATGGCGTTAAGGGGCATACTTATATGTGAGAACTTCTTTAAGCCTAAACTTACCTTGACAGGTGCTAGTCTTATATGATATATAGTAGTCACAACCCAGCTGGTTTGGGAAGGGTTTGGGGCTACATTATATACTACATTTATATAATGGTGTTTTACGTGATACCAAATGAGAAAATCCACTCAACGATAAAATTTCGGGAAGATAGTTTTATTTAGTTAGATCTCAGTTACGTGTACTGTGCCATAAGCCACACTTGTTGTCTAGGGGCTAATGATACTAACCAGTTGCTCAGGCTGTAGTAGGTGGAGCGGCACTCGAACCCTGGAACCATTGGCTGAAAGTTGATTGCTTAGGTCGATGAGCTACATCTGCACAGTGAGGACAGTGTAATAACTATTTTGATTGGTTTCTAAAGGATAGAATAAGAGTTATTTCAATAATCTGAATAAGTATCGTCGTTATATACCTTAGCATTAAACCCTCAATTGTCTGTACCTTTCTTCGTGACTGGCAACAGTATATGTGAATTCTGACAACCAATAAGCATTCTTGCTCCTTACAGCTTTTTACCACTGGATAATGACATCTCATCTCTTTCTTATATTTCTTTGTTACTAACAATCTATGTCTCAATGCAGATGTGTTTCCATCTTCGTAGTGTTTGCTATAAGAGTTCTATTTATTATCTTTACGTGATGGTAGCTGTTTCAGAAAAATTAAAATGACAAAGCCCAGTGTTCATAATTAGTGAAGACCCAAGTTATTAAGTCAGAATATCTTAATCTCAAACCAGGGGTGATGTGCACATCCATTTGAGTTCATATTCAGAACTGTCAAGTAGGATTCAATTTAAAGTGTTGCCAGTTTATTTCAATGGACTTATGGGTTTCAAGCGTAGCCTCTACCAGCTGATTAAAAAAAATACTTAAGTTGATCATTGTACCTATAAATTCTCATCCATTCCTTTACACCTAGTCGGTTACTGTTAGTTTAATCGTTGAAAACTTCCAAGGAAGCCGTTATTGGTTCTCAATCACACAAATTAACAAACTTACAGTAAAATCTGTCAGTTTGTCAGTGTAGAGTAAATAAAATTATGTGATATAAGGCTTGTGCGCTGTAGAGATATTTGTATTAAGTGTTTACACGTGATAAAAAGTTCTAACTTTGCCGAGGCTTCTTACTGCGTACAAACATATGTCACTAACGTATTCTAAGAGTTTTTTTCTTTCCTTCACCTTCCCCAGTGGGACATAGGGCTTCAAGCCAGTGACTTGAAGTTTCTGTAGCAGTGTTCATTTTACAGGATGAGGTTGCTAGCCAGCCTCATGCCCAACCTTTCCTCTTTACCAGCATTATTTCTGGCTTAGCGAGGAAAAGGAGTGAGTCAGCCGAGGATCGAACCCCGGACCATGTGCATGGTCACATGGCATTTATTATTCAGCATCCTATATCGCAAAAGTTCCAGAATATCCTATTTCGTTATATTAAGTCCTCTATTTTTTCGCCAAAGCATGTTAAAACTGTTGTCGTTAAAATCTTTCCCAGAAGATATAGGCTGATAATCTAATGTAGTTGATGTCATTTTGTATTTCTTTCTTTCTCTTTGTTAAATTGCCACTTCGCTTACTACTTCTTAAATTATTTTCAGATGACCCAAGAACAAAAAGAATGGCTCATAGCTATTGTTGATTGCGACCAACCGAAAATGACAAGCATGTTGAATAAGCATCCTGAATTAGCTGGATGGAAGGTAATTATTTCTAACTAAGTGATTGATTGTTCATGGTATGGAAAGTTACATACCAGTAAACTGCATTAATCTGATCATTTGAATTAGCCTATTAGAAAATTAAAATACTGTTGAGAAGCACTTTAAGTTTTTATGCATAACAGAGATCAGTATTGAATCTGACATTTTAAATATGGCTGATTTATCAGTGTTTAGCTATCCACAAATTTGTATTCAGTTCATTGAAGATATGATTTAACGGAGTCAAGCACGATACTGAGTTGATAGATACATATAAGCGAAAAATTTGTATGTCATACATACAATTTTAAGAATTGCTGTACACTCTCATTCACAGTGTATTTATGTCAGGCTATCAGTTGATGGATGCTCAATAAACTTTGTATTAAAGAAGCTTTCAGTATATGCTCATGATTCAAGCAATTTTATTTTCTTTAAGAAAGTAAGTTTCACTTTCTAGTTGTCAATTTTGTCTAGGCAGAGATGAAGAGATATATATGTCTTGAAATGTGGTAAACTACTTAGAAGCTTAGTAATTCAACATATGTATGTAGTTTTTTACCCCTTCACATTCCTAGCGAAACATAAGGCTTCAAGCTATAGGCGAATTTCGGTAGCCGTAGCGTTTATCTTTGTGGGATGAGGTTGCTAGCCCATGCCCAGCCTTGCCTCTTTACCAGTCTGATTACCGGCTTAGCGAGGTAAAGCAGTGCGTTGGCCTGGGATCGAACCCAGAACTATATGCGTGGTTAGCGAGCATTCTACCGTTGTGTCACCGATGCACATATGTATGTAATAGTAAGCCACTTTCCCGACTTACACCAAAAGCATGTTTTGAGATTCTGCTGTACGACTAATATGATAACAACTCTAATTTGAGTGACTTTCTGTTTAAAGAGTTATTGGTATCGTTCTATGTTAAACTTAAGAATCATAAACTCCATTCATTTCTAATTCTCATAAGATTTATGATAAGTTGATCACTTTTAGTTTACTCATGTTTAAATTTTAAGAAATACTAATTTGTTTATTTTATTTATTTATTTATTTTTTTTTTTTGCATTATTTTTGCAGACTAACATCAATGGAGTAAGTGAAGACAACTTTTCCAGTAACAGCTTAATTTTAGTGATTGGATAGTGTTTGAAAATGTTTCACAAATTTTTGCTCTTACTTTTGACTTTCATAAGAATGTGTAGACTGAAAATAAATGTAGATGTCTGTAGCACCGCCTAATCTTATTCACTCAGACTCAAATATATATTAGTATTTTTATTGAAGCCATTGAGTTCAGGTCAACTCCAAATTTGGTTTTACAAATTATACCAGTAAATCACACACTTAATTTAATTGAGCAAATTTTTCACAACAGGTTCTGCAATCGTATGTACACTGGTCTGAAATGCTATAATAGGGAATTGTATGCGTAAAATCGATACACAGTGTTGTTAGCAAGACCACATTGAAACAATTAGAAATATAATGATGCGGTTTGTAGAGCCAGTGGTATCTTAAGAAATATGACAAAAAATATCAGTAATAGTAGTAGTAATGTGCTAATAAAAAGCGGTTCAGCTAGGGGTTTATGTAATATGAATATTGATCAGTATGGTGAATAATAACAATAATGTGAAATAAAATGAGATTGAAATGAAATTACAAGCATTTTGAAGCTAACTCAGTTCAGTTGTTATGCGTTTCGTAGTCCTCCCTTAAAACTCAAACAACAGTACCTAATATTAGATGGAAATACTCCCTTCATCTTATTCAGAAACGTTTAAGTCTTCTGACCACTACTTTTTAATACTGCTGTGGAGTGATTCATTTCTGTCTTTTAGTGTAGCGAATATCTTTTTCACATTGCATCTGTTTGTTTCTTTTCTCTTGTTCCAATTAATTATGGATTTACGTTGAATTATGGAAACTGTGAATGATGAATAGTATGTAAGTTTTTTTTGTTTTGTTTACCAGATTGGTATTCTAGTATTCATAGGAACTGTGATCAAGATTTGATCGGATAGTTGCAAAATAATTGAGCGCTGAGTGAGAAGTAGACATTTATAAAGTTATATTTGTAAAATCTCAGCGAAATTGAAATGATTAATTCCAACGTTTCGTTCGGCAATCTGGTCCGAACTTCTTCAGGGAAATTAATCGAAATTAACATAACAAAGTTTATATATAAAGGGACACATCTTGTTTTTAAAATTCTTGTCCAATCATGAATCATGCAACAGGTATCAACATGTATCATAAATAAATAAATAGAATTGTATGTTTATACAAAAGTACATCTTATAATACAATCAATAGGTATGCTAAACAAAACAAAACAAAAATTGTATGAACTATGATCAAAAACTTTTTGACCTCAGGCTTTCAAAATTTGTCTACTTTTGTTAAAATATATGTGTGTATGCAGTATATGCAGGATACAATGGTGTGTGTGTGTGTGTGGGGGGTGGAACAGTCATAAAACATTTGCTATTCTCATATGAGCTGTGATCAAGATTTGACCGGATAGTTACAAAATAATTGACATTTTTATAAATATAATTTAATTTTTATAGCTTTGTTATTCTCTCCATAAGAAGACGTAGACAGTCGGGAATTTGACTAAGTGTGACTACTTGATCATACATATCAAATTTTACTTTGTTTATTAGTCAGGATTTGCCATGCATCGGCTAACATCACACCTTCACGTCTGTTTAAACTGTTGGGATTCACCCATATATGTAGGGCTTCTGCAGTTAATCTTTCTTGATATGAACCAAAACCTTTTTGTAAAACCTTAGTTATATCAAAGTCGATTTTGTGTCCCGTTTCTATTGAATGTAGCGCAATCGCTGAGTTGTTTTCTAGCTTCTTCAAGTCTGCAGAGCTCTTTGGAACCACCTTTAGACATTGTTTATGCTCTTTCATTCTTATATTTACCTGTCTAGAAGTTTCTCCTACATATACTGCGTTACAATCCCCACAATTGATCTGGTATACGCAATTCTGCTGGTTTTCTTGTTCTATTTTATCCTTAACCTTCACCAGCAATGAACGTAAGGTGTTAGATGCACGAAAGTACACTCTTATGTTATGTTCGTTAAGGATTCGCTTTATTTCATCGGACGTTTCTTTGCGGTAAGGAACCACCGCTGTACTAACCCAATTCTTCGCAGCAGGTTTTGATTCATCCTTATCTTCACATTTTAAGTATCTTTTTATGAAGGCTTTAGGATAATTATTTGACTCAAGAGTGGATTGAACTAATTTTAGTTCCTCGTTAATATCTTCCTCCTCAGTAACTAGACGTTTGGCTCTGTTGATCAGATTCTTGGCCACAGTTACTTTGGTGGTAAATGGGTGAGCTGAATGGTAATCTAGGTATCTATCCGAATTTGTCGGCTTTCTGAAAATGTTTATTTTAAATTTTCCGTCTAATTTTCTTTTTACTAAACAGTCCAGAAACGCCAACTCATTTTCATCGGATTCAACCTCTTTGGAGAACTTGATGGTTTCTGACATATTGTTTATTAACTGAAAAAGTTCATTTAACAAACTACGTTTGATTATGATGAAGGTATCATCTACGTATCTTAACCACATCTTTGGGGGACTAAGGCATCTCATAATTGCATTTGTTTCTAATGAGTGCATAAACAGATTGGCGACTAGCGGAGATACTGGTGATCCCATAGCAATGCCTCCTATTTGACGATAAAGAACCCCTCTGAACGTAAATAACGTGGATTTAAGACACAGTTCTAATACCTTCATAATTTCGTCGGGATTTAAAGGACAACGATCACTGAGTTCGTCGTCAGCACAAAGTAAATTATAAATAATACTTAAAGAATCATTAACGGGTACATTCGTGAATAATGAATAAACATCGAAACTTGCCATTATTTCATCTTCTTCAATATTAGTCAAATTTATTTTCCTCTTAAATTCATACGAATTTTTCACTCCATGCTCCACTTTCATTTCATATGGGCTAAGAATTCGATAAATGTATTTTGAGAGTTTGTATGTTGGAGAGTTAGTAAAATCCACTACTGGACGTAATGGTACTTCTGGTTTGTGTATTTTTGGTAACCCATAAAATCTACAGGGGCTGCAACTTTTTGGAGCCAGAGTAAACCAAAGTGATACACCGAGCTTTTCTTTTATTGACACAAAATCGACTTTGATAAAACTAAGGTTTTACAAAAAGGTTTTGGTTCATATCAAGAAAGACTAACTGCAGAAGCCCTACATATATGGGTGAATCCCAACAGTTTAAACAGACGTGAAGGTGTGATGTTAGCCGATGCATGGCAAATCCTGACTAATAAACAAAATAAGGTTTGATATGTATGATCAAGTAGTCACACTTAGTCAAATTCCCGATTGTCTACGTCTTCTTATGGAGAGAATAACAAATGTATAAAAATTAAATTATATATTTTACGAGTTGATCACGGATTGATATCAGTTAGAGAACCATTGAAAACCAGGGAGTACTGGACAGCTGCTGTTTCATCCTAGTTTGGGAATCATCGGCAGTACGCACCCACTGGGTTTCGAACCCAGGACCTTCCGGTTACAAGGCAAGCTCGTATACCATTCAGCCACTGGAACCCGATTCAATGGCTCGTGAATTATATATATTTATAAAAATGTCAATTATTTTGTAACTATCCGGTCAAATCTTGATCACAGCTCATATGAGAATAGCAAATGTCTTATGACTGTTCCACCCCCCCCCCACACACACACACCGTTGTATCTTGCATATACTGCATACACACATATATTTTAACAAAAGTAGACAAATTTTGAAAGTCTGAGGTCAAAAAGTTTTTGATCATAGTTCATACAATTTTTGTTTTGTTTTGTTTAGTATACCTATTGATTCATATTTAAAAATAAGAGATGTACTTTTATATAAACATACAATTCTATTTATTTATTTATGATACATGTTGATACCTGTTGCACGATTCATGATTGGACAAGAATTTTAAAAACAAGATGTGTCCCTTTATATATAAACTTTGTTATGTTAATTTCGATTAATTTCCGTGAAGAAGTTCGGACCAGATTGCCGAACGAAACGTTGGAATTAATCATTTCAATTTCGCTGTGATTTTACAAATATTCTAGTATTCATTTCGAAAAATGTATCCACCTATCCTATTAAATCGAGTAAATTTAATAGAACTGAGCAAGTCAATGCAGGTTTTTGCATTTACGCACATTTCCACATACTGTGTACAGTAGTTATGAGATAGGTAAACTGGGTGTTTAATGTATACCGACTAGTTTAAAGATGACTGGCCATATGTTTAAGTTGCATTTGGAAAGCTAAGTGTACAACTGAGACAGTTTCAATGTTCTAAGCATATTCTTTTGTTGCATATTTAGTTAATTCGTAGACGGTTTATAAATTTTACTCAGATTCGTAGCAAGTGATGATTATTCATGATTTATTTATATGACTCCATCATTATTTGTCTGGCCGTATATGACCTTACTCCAAAGCTCTCTTTAATAAGTTTGTTCGGTTTTATGTTTGACAGTGATTCAGAAATGTTTTTAATAACACCAAGAGAACAGCTTGTAAGCCTTATCAGAGCATGTTTATTGAGGCTTTTGGGAATTCGATGCACACATTCTTGAATTACTTTCATATTTGCCTGATTTTCAGTTTAATCGGTTGAGTAGGGGAATATGGTTTTAAGTAGTTTACCAGATTAGTTTTAAAAAATTAATAAACATAGATGAAGAGAGACTGATTAAACAAAATATCATAAGATTTCCATTAATCGCCTTTACTATTTTCTACATGAAGTTATGTGAACTGAAATCACCAATCACTTAATTTCAGTACCTAATAAATCAGATAAATATTATGACAGTGAATTTATGAACTCTCATCTTGTTTTCATTCAGCATAATTTTAAATTTGTTTATAGTATTCCTGTGAAAGGGAATCTCTTAGACCATTAAATGTGTGCAAAATACATTATATGAGGTGCACCATCGAGATATACACCTTTTACAATATAACCACGTATGTGGATAGTTTTGAAAAGGTAGTTATAATTCTATTATCGACAACTACCGTGCAACTCCTACTTTTCACAGTAAATCATCTAAAGGAGTTCACTATTGCGTTACATTCTGCGCTTGCTTGTATTGTTGCATTAATCATATTAGTGGTTGGTGTTCGTAGTCTCAAGTATCGTACCTTTTCACTTCACATCATGTAAATAAACCTTATTTAATGTGAAACAAATTGAAATTTTCTGTGTGAATGACACTCACACTTCATTTATAGACTGCACTACATTATGCAGTTAAATTTGGTGACTGTGCTATCATTCGGCTACTACTCGGAAATTATCAAGTTCCTGTCGACGCTCAAACTTACGTAAGTTTGTATTCTTTATTTATTTTAAAAATAATAGTAAATTTCATACATATGTATTGTCTTAATACAATTGTTTAGTGTGTAGAGCTGGATAAATAAACTTGTTTAGAAATTTTATGAAGGTATTTTGTTACACAGATCAAAGGGTATAAAAGATGATGAATACTGGACATCCTAATGAGGCACCAAAGTTTTATGTTACACTCTGAGACAGACAGCACTTAGTTATTCAGTTACTCATATACCCTGACTACTATACATTTGAGGGTTTCTCATCATAAGTATTTTTTTTTCACATGTAACATGCACTGCTGCCTATTCTTTCGTTCGGTTCGAAGTGCGTCTATTGAGCATACAAGTAACTTATTTCTAGATGACAAAAGAAATGAAGAGGATCTTAATTTTTTAAATCTTAATGGAATTGAAAATGGAACAAATTATTGTTTACAATGTTTTTCAATCAGTATGAGATTGGTTAATAAAAAGATTCCTCCGGGAATATAAGACAAACAATTGATGATTTCCTGTTTAAGATAGTGTGTTATATTTTGTTTGCTACTGCTTATGCTAACAGAAAATTTGGAAAATAAAGTGGTAGTAATATAGACAAAAGGTCATTAAAGTTGTCTTACACATTCTTATACTATTTACAGGATTTCATCATCAGTTGACGTCGGTTAAAAAATCACTGAAAAACCCGGAAGTACTGGACAGCTGTCTTGACCTAGTTTGGGGCAGTACTCATCCATCGGGGCTCGAACCCAGTGCCTTCCGGTTACAAAGTGAACTCGTAGACTGTTGAGCCAATAGGACCTGATCCAATGGCCCATGAATTCCAACTCCTATCAATTTTATACTATTAAGTCATAATCAGTAAATATTAAACAGTTGATCCTTGTTATTTTCAAGCCTGCAGCTAAATTTAAAGTACTTTTCTTTGTAACGTTTACGTGTTATATTCCAGTGTTTCCAATGAAAATCTCTTAGGTCCAAAAATAACATTCAGTAGTAATTCTTATGGGCGTTTAATTCAAAGTCCGGGGCATCTCAATGATGAACACTTAGTGCAAAATACACAAAATATAAATGGTCCAATACTGGTTGGTGTACGCGGTACACAACTAATTATCTCAAGCCATCAGTAGTATCTAATTTTTTATGAACGGCCTCGTTGTGTGTTTTGTCTCATAGGTTGTTTATCATTTCATAAATTCGATTCCATTCAGCACACTGATTTATCGCTCGGTGACTGATACATTTATCATGAATGTTAATTTTATCAGAGTCTCAGAGTGAGAACGACATCAGTAAACTATTTCGAACCAATTTTCAAGCCATAAGTATATTTGCATGCCTTTCAATTAATAATTGTACGTTTCTTATATTCCTTTTTTTTCTGTTTTATGCTCCTGCCTACGTTTTCATAGGAAGTAAGTAATCATTGAAGCTAACGAATTTCTGCGATATAGCTTCATCATTTGACATATAAGACAGTTTTTACTATTGTGCTTTTTCATTATTAGTCTAACTTTCATTATCATTTTAATTTTATGTATCTCAACTTCATTCAACAGCTGACTATATGACAATGCCTACCACGTGTTAGTCAGATGATCCACAACAGAAAATTCACCGAGGCGTTCGAGGTGCATACAGGAGTAGGACAGGGCTGCCTGCCTGCCTGCCTACCTAT
The DNA here is from genome assembly GCA_944472135.2 of Trichobilharzia regenti. NCBI lineage: Eukaryota > Metazoa > Platyhelminthes > Trematoda > Strigeidida > Schistosomatidae > Trichobilharzia > Trichobilharzia regenti. The sequence goes on along the minus strand of OX235270.1, from coordinate 84,836,157 downwards.
TATCACCGATGATATTCCTCATTGTGGTGGACTGTGAGTTGAGAGTGAGATGAAATTACGATGGACGACCGCTAAGAAGACTCTAAGAGATCTGGCTTACGTGTGTGGATGATATATGCCTAATGTCACACAAACTCGAAGACTTACAAGCGAAAAGCAACAAACTGGCTGAAGAAGCAGGCACGCAGCGAAGACAGGACTCCAAGTGAACATAGAGATGACGGAGGTGATGAAGATAGCCAATCACCACCTTGCGCCACCAACAACAAACAGCACCAATCACACAATCAACGGGAGGGATTTAATAGAGGTTACTTCGTGCCTTCACTTGTCTAGCTATGCAACATCCTCCCAACTACAGCCAGTCGGAACGGATGAAGATGTCAAAACCAGCCAGCCAGCCAGCCACTCAGTCAGTCAGTCAGAATCGGAAAGGCAGGATACACACGCCTTCATCAACCTGAATCCAGTCTGGAAATCTCCTGCACTCAGCCATCATAAACAACAAGATTCGGATTTTCAACACGAATGTGAAGTCAGTCACTTCTTCTATACGGATCAGAAACTTGGCGTGTCACGAAAAGGATTTCCAACAGGTCTCAGACTTTCATCAACAGCTTCCCACTTCGCTGGCTCTATACTGAAGATCAAATGACCGGTGGAAAGAATTAGTGACAAGAAACTCTGGCCGAGAACAAACCAACCAAGAGCCGATCGCTCAATAAATATGTAGGAGACAGTGGAGATAGTCCGGGCATATACTGAGGAGGCCGCCGACTGACATCGCACCCCAGACCATCGCTCGAGTGGAATCCAGATTAAGAGCGACGAGTGGGTCATCCTCGGGTGACCTGGAGGAGATCGTGAGAATAGGAGATGAGAGATTGTATGCAATCGTGGACTCAGTTGGAGAAGACGGCAGAAAACAGAACAAAGTGTTTTGTTTTGTGTTTTTGAAGCCCTATATTCCACTGGGAACGCAAGGAAATAATAATAAGTATGTACTACATAGCGTAAATTGTACATGGATTATGAGATTAATAATTCTCTCCTTATTCTGATCATTTTTATTATACTTTTTAGGGTACTACTGCATTACACTTAGCTGCCGCCAGTGGTAATGAAGATGTTATAGTTCTGTTAACTTCCATGTATAGTAAGTACTTTTCCAATTCATTAGTTTTTAACTTTACTTCGTGTGATTTAATGTTATTCTAAGCTTATTTTATTAAATAAACCAATAAAACTGATAGAAATTTAAAATTAATTTTAATCATATGTTAGAGCTGTGAATTTGTGGCTTATAATTGTATTCTAAGTAGTAAGTTTTCAGTCATTTTGAGGCAGCTGTTGAATTGCACACTTTTCTTTAATGTGTCTCCAGCATAAATCTATCCATTGCAAGATATAAGATGTTGTCAAAAGACAGGTTAGTACCTACTCCGAATTCAAGTATGGAAAGTGCAGCAGTTGAGCATTGCACTACACGATGAGATAATGAACGTTCAAAGACTATATTATTATTTCGGACATATGTTATGCACAGAAAACCATTATCTTTCGTGATGGGAAAATCTCAGCATACAATTTATATAAATGGTTAACATTGTGTCAATATTGATTAAAGATCAGATATTCAAAAAGAACACATAAGTCATGAAACAGACCTATTTTCCTAACGTGGATGAATTCAGATTACATAAAGCAAAAAGTGATGTAGTGGTGTCTATGATTTCCATGAATCTCGGCTACTACTTTCTGCATTAACTCACCGTGCTGAAGCAATCAGTTCGTCACGACAACTACTTATGTCAAACTCAGAAATATTGTACATGTAACACTTAGTTTACTAAAGTAATTTTCCAGTTGAATATAGTAAAGCTTTTTGAATCCCATACTTTAAATTATAGAAGCAAACCCTGGTATACGAGATTTCTGTGGTCGGCTACCAAGTGCATATCTTCCCAAAGAAAAGGAAGCCTTAGCAAGTAAGTTCACAGCTTAATTATATAACATTTGTTACTTTTCATACTAAGCTGCATATATATATATATATATATATTCTAAGCATTTCACATTCATCCCTTGCACATTTCTGGGAAGTTCTACTTTGAATTGTCAGTCACATGCATTTTACCACAATGATTGACCCGTGATATTTGTTGTATGCGCACATCAACTAAAATTTATCCATTGAAGTGTTCTTATTAACTGATATGTTCTCCACATAAAATGATCTGTTTATCGCAAATAGACAACGAACTTTTGTTACTTATGAGAATAAAATTAAATCCAACTATTAACACCTATATTGAAATATGATTCACGGAAAAGCATCAAGTGAGTCAACTTAGCTAAAGGTTCAACGACCCCATTGTTTGAATACTATGCTGTTTTCTCTACAGAATGTGATTTTTACATAAGGGAGGATTTCGCGCTTTTGACATTTATTCTTAGCTTCCGTAAGCTAACTTGTTCTTTTATTCTGAACGGTGCTATCCAACTTTAAGGTTGCTTATTTTCGTACTGGGATAGTATTGCTAGTACCTCTACTTTTTCGTATTCACAGTAAGTCAGAATGAAATGCCTTACTTTGTGGCACAAGAAAAACTATTGTTGTTGATTTAGCATAAATACCGCCTTTACAAAATGCGCTTGAAATGTAAAAAGCCTGAGAAGGCGTAGGCGGTTTAAATATATGGTAGTTATGACATGACTAATTATTCAATGAAGGTCGTTCATTTTCTATAATATATGCAGCTATCGATCTTTTTGTGAGTGATCATGATAATAAGACCACGCAAATGATAGTGTTTGTGGTGTATCTTTTACAGATCTTCGTTGATTGGACCATAGATTGTTCTCCGGTTAATTATCTTAATCAAAACAACCATGTTTTCAGTTTTCTTGTTGATCGAATATAATATAGTTATCAAATTACATGATCTAACAGTGTAATACCTTACATTCAGTGGTAGACTCAAAATGACTGAGGCAGCCTGACAAAAAGGCCCTCTATCTTGTGATTATTATTATTATTTCCTTGCGTTCCGAAAACACATTTCCACTTTGTTCTGTTTTCTGCCGCCTTCTCCAACTGAGTCCACGATTGCATACAATCTCTCATCTCCTATTCTCACGATCTCCTCCATGTCACCCGAGGATGACCCACTCGTCGCTCTTGATCTGGATTCCACTCGAGCGATGGCCTGGGATGCGATGTCAATCGGCGGCCTCCTCAGTATATGCCCGGACTATCTCCACTGTCTCCTACATATTTGTTGAGCGATCGGCTCTTGGTTGGTTTGTTCTCGGCCAGAGTTTCTTGTCACTAATTCTTTCCACCGGTCATTTGATCTTCAGTATAGAGCCAGCGAAGTGGGAAGCTGTTGATGAAAGTCTGAGACCTGTTGGAAATCCTTTTCGTGACACGCCAAGTTTCTGATCCGTATAGAAGAAGTGACTGACTTCACATTCGTGTTGAAAATCCGAATCTTGTTGTTTATGATGGCTGAGTGCAGGAGATTTCCAGACTGGATTCAGGTTGATGAAGGCGTGTGTATCCTGCCTTTCCGATTCTGACTGACTGACTGAGTGGCTGGCTGGCTGGCTGGTTTTGACATCTTCATCCGTTCCGACTGGCTGTAGTTGGGAGGATGTTGCATAGCTAGACAAGTGAAGGCACGAAGTAACCTCTATTAAATCCCTCCCGTTGATTGTGTGATTGGTGCTGTTTGTTGTTGGTGGCGCAAGGTGGTGATTGGCTATCTTCATCACCTCCGTCATCTCTATGTTCACTTGGAGTCCTGTCTTCGCTGCGTGCCTGCTTCTTCAGCCAGTTTGTTGCTTTTCGCTTGTAAGTCTTCGAGTTTGTGTGACATTAGGCATATATCATCCACACACGTAAGCCAGATCTCTTAGAGTCTTCTTAGCGGTCGTCCATCGTAATTTTATCTTCTCACTCTCAACTCACAGTCTAACGCATAATCCAGTCCACCACAATGAGGAAAATCATCGGTGATAATAGGTAGGCAGGCAGGCAGGCAGCCCTGTCCTACTCCTGTATGCACCTCGAACGCCTCGGTGAATTTTCTGTTGTGGATCATCTGACTAACACGTGGTAGGCACTGTCATATAGTCAGCTACTGAATGAGGTTGATTAATACTTGACCACTGCGTGCTGTAGTATTGGAGTGGTTTCCAAATTACTTCTCGGTTAACGCTGTCTGTCGAAGGCCTATACGAAGTCCAAGAAATTGAGGTAGAGAGAGGTTTGACTGACATTCTCTCGTTTTTTCTATGATGACGATACGTAGAGTTGCAGTTGTTTATCAGCACATGATTTGTCTTCCCGGATTTCAAACAACTTTTTGTAATCGGTGGGTGGCAGAGTTATGGATCCAGTGCATCTCTTAGTTACTGCAGGACGATGTAACTTGGTATTTTACTTGACTTTGTAGCTTAGCAAAGTATCCTTTCTTCCAATCAGTGTGCATCTTTCCTTTTTTGCAAACCTTTTGCAATAATGGCGTGATAACATTTGCCGCAATCTCTAGGTCAGTGCTTCAGAGTGGAGGGGAATTCGGTCTGACGCTGCTGTCTTCCCACACTTGAGTAGCTTGATTGTATTCACGATTTCTGCTTTCGTTTAGGGATTGGTGTTCACTGGCAGGCAGTTTTGTGCGTGTTGTCGGTGTTAGTGGTATTTCTAAGCGACTTGCAGGTGATGATCGATTCGAGAGTTCTTTAACGCGATAAGCCCATTGTTTCTTCTCTTTCTCCACCTTGGTAATCAGGTTCCCTTGAACATTTTTTATTGATCTCATCACTTGGGTTGATCTCTTCTCCGATCCGGATTGACCTGGCTATCTGATATAGTGTCCTTATGTCTATTTTGCCTGCAGTCTACCGGTTCTGTTTCAGTTACGAGCGTGTTGAATTGTTGTTCGTTTGTTTTTTTCGAGGACTCTTCTTCTTCACTTCTCTATTCAGTGCATTGTACATTGACCTTATTTTCTCCTCCTGTTGTCCATCTTTGCATTGAGTTATCTTCTCTGTCACCATTTCCCCTCCTCTCCTCAATTAGTTTCCAGGTGGGTGTTTGTTACTCAACCGATAGCTGCTACCTTGACGTGATGTTCGGGCTTGCACATCGCGATGACCCAACAAGCTGCACTGACTGGAACTATTGTTCCTGCAAGTCCTACCATGCCAGGAAGGTTGTTAGGATAGCGATTAAACCCAAAGCATTTACCGATATTGTGTAAGAATCTTTCTTACATTAAGCAGGGGGTCTGATGGCAAAGTCTTACTGCTGGGGAACAGCAGTGAGGTGTTTCCCTCAGATGACCAGCACGGAAGCCATGCTGTCTCTCCACTCTGGAGAGAGGGGGTTACAAAAGGTCGACCCCAAAAATTGTACACCCCGACTTACCCTACGGTGGTCCGTAACCGGCGGAAAGTTTACTGATACGGAACCTATCCCAGAAACTAGCTCATACACTCCGTGTGTGACCGGCCTCAAGCAGTTGTCCCCTAGGCTCTGCGGTCACGCAACACTAACCCTCTTTCTGTTTCAAGTACCCGAAGAATCAATCAACTTCTACGGTGTGGGCAGCCGGGAAGTAACAACCGCCCACACACTTCCAAAAGCACACGAAGCCTTCCTGAGCATCATTCCCCTTCACTCACATCACCTTCCTCATCTTTCTTCTCTACTACAGTTAGTACTATTCTGCAGGTTAGTGAGTCATCTTCACTTCACTCTGTGACCACAAGCAGCGGTGAGAGCCATAGAAACACCCCCGATAGCCTCGTGAAGCCACGTCACCAACTTCATATAGGAGCATTCAACGTCACAACCCTCTGCCAAATCGGACAACAGGCATCACTTGCAAGAACTCTGACATCCCGAGTCATGGATGTGGTGTGTTTCGGAGACACGCATACAAGACCTGAGAGCTGTCATTCATTTAACCTCACCCGGTCAACAGGGTGAATCTGTAAAATTCACTTTAAGGGGGTCAGAAGACCCCTCAGCTAGCTCGCGAGGACTCACAGGTGTAGGGATAGCACTGAGTGTTAGGGCGGAGAAATCACTTCTTGACTGGATCACAGTAGATAGTCATACGTGTGCTGTCCGTCTGAATGGAACCGTTACAAGAAAGAAGGATAGTGTAACCCATCGTCGTCTTTTCGTAGTACGCTTACTTTCCAACCGACTGCAGTTCAGATGTACTAAAGGGTGATATCCACCAGTCACTATCTAATTTGCTGCAAAAAGCAAAACGCTCAGATATAGTTGTTTTAGCAGGCGACTTCAATGCCCAAGTAGGGAAGTTGTACCAGACTGAGAAGTATGTTGGTGGTACGTATGGAGTTCCTTGCTGACGAACCGACAATGGTGATCGTCTTCTACAGTTTTTCTCAGATGATCATCTGTTCCTAGTCAGCACTAACTTTGGGCACAAAGAGATATTGTGTAACCTGGCGACCTCCATCACCAAATCAACACTGGACTCAGATAGACCACATAGCCATAGGATATCGTTGGCGATGGTCAGTAGAAGACTGTCGCTCCTTCTGGAACACGTGCGTAGACTCTGATCACGCTCTGGTTCGCGCACGTTTATGCTTACGACTAAATGGACATAAGAAATTGATGGCAGCGAAATAGTTACGTCCCCAACTAGATCGAGACACCGAGTCCCTATTTAAGGAAGAAATAACGAAACAAGTGTCTGAGGTCTACAGCAGGACTTCCCCTGAGGTAGCCTGGCACAACATACAGTTAGCCGTAGACACAGCTGTAAAAGCTGTTAATAAGCTAGAACCACAAGTTAGTCAGAGCCAGTGGATCTCTGCCGCCTCAACCGAACTGATTGACGCAAGAAGACTGATTCCGGCGAGCTCCGATTATGACGAAAAGTGAAAGCTACTCAAACGAAAACTAACAAGAAGTCTTCGCAACGACCGTGAACAGTGGTGGGCGACAAAAGCGAAAGAGATGGAAAAGGCATCGGCGATTGGCAACACCAGACAACTATTTAGACTTATCAGGGAAACAAGTGGAAAAAGGCAAATGATAAGTGAAACAATCTCTGAGAAAATGGCACTATAATTAGCTCCCAGGATAGACGACTAGAACGCTGGAAAGAGCACTATCAGGAGCAGTTTAATTAGCCTACAGTCACGCTCAACCTGCCGAACAACCAACACCTCCGTGAATGGGACATAGACACAGGTCCTCCTTCCTTAACTGAGGTTACTAAAGCTGTCACTAATCTGAAACAAGGCAAAGCAGCGGGACCTGATGGAATCACTCCAGAGGTATTTAAGTACGGTGGAGACAGTTTACTGTCTGCATTAACTGAGGTTCTAGGTAGCGTCTGGGAGTCAGAAGAAGTCCCATCGAGTTGGTGTAAGTCACTGATTATCCCCATATACAAGAAGGGAGACAAGTCTTCCTGTGATAATCACAGAGGGATTAGCTTGACTAATATAGTATCTAAAGTCTTAGGCTCAATAATCATGCGTAGACTGAGTGGTGCTCGGGAGGCACCAACACGAGAGAACCAGGCAGCGCTTTAGACCAGGAAGAGGGTGTAATGATCATATCTTCACCCTCCGACAGATTCTAGAACATAGGCATTCCTACCGGCATCCAACAATCGTTGTATTTCTTGATCTAAAGGAGGCATTCGATTCTGTCGACCGAGACGTACTCTGGCGATGATTGGCTGTAAAGAGGATGCCGAGAAAATACACTACACTGATCAAGCCACTCTACTCGAACTCATGCAGCCAGGTGAGGGCTTATGGCGAGTTGTCATCTGAAGTTGTGACGACTAATGGTGTTTGTCAGGGATGCCCACTATCCCCATTTCTATTCAATTTCACCATAGGTCTACTAATAGACTTAACCCTAACTCACTTCAGCGACTCAGGAATTAACTTTTTACTATCAGAATAATCCCGTTGACTTAAAATATGCAGACGATATAGTGCTTCTAGGCGATGACGCTGACAAAATGCAGTTTCTTCTGAACACCTTGAGCTGCAATCTACGAATGTATGGCATGCAATTCGCTCCCGCCAAATGCAAGATGATGTTATAGGACTGAACTACACTGACTCCTAGTTTAGACATAGGGAGTGAAGTGGGAGAGCACGTTGACCACTTCACTTATCTGGGAAGTACCACCAGCCCCAAAGAGTTGATCTCTGACGAAATCTCAGTACGGATACAGAGGACTAGTTTCGTATATTCCCATTTACGCCGTCTCTGGCGTAGGCGTGATATCCGGTTGGCTACCTACCAAAGGGCGTGTGTACTGCTCATCAGTCCGCTCCGTCCTCCTTCGTGGCTGTGAGTGAGACATTGCCATTGAGAGTGGAAGACATGAAAAGATTGGCTGTCTTTGATCATATGTGGCTGCGCTCTATCTCCCGTGTGAAGTGGTATAATAAGGTAAGCAATTTTAAGGTGAGGCGTCGAGTGCTAGGTAAAGACAGAAATCAATAGACGAGGTTGAGAAATTACATCGACTGACATGGCTAGGAAATGTGTTACGTATGCCTAGTCATCGCCTTCCTCGACAACAGGCAATGTTAGCTGACATAGGGTCAGGCTGGAAAAAAGCTAGCGGCGGTCCAACCAAAACATGGCACCAGTCAATGAAATCCACACCAGTTAGTTTAAGCGAGCCACTTAAGGGGGTTGTAGACTTTCTGTTTGGGGTCCTCGGGACGGTAAAAACCGATGTTTGGAAACAATTGGTGATGTGGCTCAAAATCGTTCTCGATGGCTGGCGCAGATGCATCCACTCCTTGTGATTTATGATTTCCAATGAAACTATATTTTTCTTCGTTATTACCATTCCTTTGTCTCACACCTCTGTTTACTGTCTCTATTATGCATTTCTTCTACTTTCTTCTCTTGCTTTGTGTGCTACGAGGAGTGTAGCGACTTGAACTGCCGCACATATGTGCAAAGTTCTATGTCGAAAACAGACAGGTGTTTGTTTAGAGTTATTCCTTGTCTTATCTCTTCTGTCTTCCCAGAACAGTTGTACACGTTTCCTTGAAAATCATCTGCAGAGAGTTAGTTCCAATGTTCTTCCACGCAGGATTCCTCAGTGAAACCTTCAGTTTCTGAATGTTGAACTTGAAATACAGTACCCTGTCCTCAGTTGTTCTGAAGGATTGCAGTTTCACCTTGAAGGTTCCTTGAACGTGACGATGGTTTCAACCCACCCACATCCACTCCCCTTCCTTGAGCAACATTGAGACGAAGTCTGTCAGGTTTGTGGTATGTCCGTCAGACGAAACCCATGTTACTGGCCTTGTGCATATCCTTGTATTTGTACGCACTACTTGCGATCACCAGATAATTGAAAGCGCAGAAGTCTGAGAATGATTCTCCGTTCTCATCTTTTTCTCCGAATGAGAGCCTCTCGACCCATGGTGAGTTCTCTTCCTGTATTATCTGCTCTACGCCCACCCTCCCTCTTTAACCCAGCTAGTTAATTAGACGAGGTTTTTATCTCGTGAAGTCATATTATTCCATTGGTTATTTCTTTGGTTCCATTAACAATCATAGGGCGGCCATTCAAGTGAATAGCGAACGCACCAGTAACCTGGAACATATACCATTAGTTAAATTACAGGTCCTGTAGCTATTATATAGTTCGTCTAAGTATGAATTTCGAATCTGAAAGATATTGCTGATATATTTAACTCGGACAATTATTGTTATTTGTAATTATTTGGTTGCTAGTGGCTACCAATGGAGTCCAGGATGCGCATTTCGTCCAACTTGGGATCCACTTACTGGATGCACCTGCATCCCCAGTAAGCACTTGTGTTTGAGACTTGGACTCAGCACCCACTGTCTTAAATCCTAGAGAGTTATCTAATAGGTTATTGGTCTACAGAAGCTACCGTTTTTTTAAAGAGATATCAGCTGTTGCATTTCACGCTAATATAAATCAGTGCGAAATACAAAATAACTTGACTAAATAAAAACTGATACCAGGTGTGGCCCAGTGGGTAATGCTGTGGCATTTGGAATAATGGGTACTTAATTCAAGTCGGAGTGGAAAAAACACCACTCACTGTAGATGCAGATACACCCAACCGAAGCGCACACTGTGCATTCTATTGCTAACCACAGTCAACCTTAAGTTTCAGACATCGTTGAAGCCCTCCATACTAGGGGCCAACAGAGACCAACCATTTCGGTCGATGATTACAGCAGATACTAACAAGTGTGAGAGAGTTTATAATCACAAACTTTTCCGATCTGCTATTCAGGAACCCATGTAAGATGAATAATCAACTAAGTTTTCTATCTTATCAGCCCTCCCATTTTATTGAACTACTAATGTATATTTCAGAAATCTTATGGGAAATATTCAATCAATCTCAATTGCGTAGATGCATTCACCCCTTGTAGTCTCCCAGATTCATTAAGATTTCATGTTTCTCCATGTAGTTATTCATTGTCAAATTACTTATAATCAATTTGATGTATTCCACTTGTGCGTCAGTGGCACAGCGGTAGAGTGCTCGTCGATCACGTAGGTGTTCCGGGGTTCGATCCCCGGCCGGGGCCACTCCTTCACCTCGCTAAGCCAGTAGAAGAACTGGTAAAGAGGGAAGGTCGGACACGAGGCTAGCAACAACATCCTGTAATAATAGACACCACTGCTACGGAAACTTCAAGCCTCTAGCTTGAAGCCCTATGTTCCACTGGCAACGGAAAGGAAGAAAAAAAGATCTATTCCACAATGCACAAACTTTTCACTGACATTATTCTCTCTTCCTTACATTTCGATTCATTATAATTCCTTAGGCTTTTGTTTTTCCGTCTCTGTAGGCTAAATGGAATGTGACAACTTGGACTGTTGCATTTCTGTGCAAGTTCTACGGTGAAAATCAACCCATGTCCATTGATAAATACATATTCACTAACTGTGGGATAATAAATCCATGTTTAGGTCACGCCAACTATTGCATTCATTTTTTTTTAAATATTGGTCAGAAACTGCGAATAAAGGAATAACTTTAAATGGCTGTTTTCCCAGTCTTTTGTTGGTATTCACCTCGTCGAACGGATTTACATGCCCATTTTTGTTTTCTTGTAATATTCTGTCTTCTCTTCTTACATTGTCAGTTATTTATTGCATATCTAAACAATTTTTAAATATTTTAATCTGTTGTTCTCAGAATACTTTCCGAACCCCTTGCGAACATTGCTGCAGAATCGCAGTAATAGTAAGTAAAAGAAATGTTTTTGTTACTCTTTTATTTGAATAGGAGTGTAAGGTCCAAAGTGTATAGTAATTATTTTCTAAAGTATATTATTGAGTTAGTGAACTGAGGAAATTAGGACTTATGAAGGCAGGTTTTACGCCTATCCTTAACGCCTTAAAATTCGTAATCTTAACAACCTCAGCAGTTGAATCTTGTAATTCTTTTCCATACATTGATATCTTCCGTTTTTTGCAATGAAAAGAATCGTTTAGCTAGATACACAGCATACTGTCACACTTTTCCTGTGTTCATACAGGTAAACTTTTCGGGACTTCTAATTAGTGTTTACTACTTCGTAGGCATCAGTTTCAAAATTCTTCTCAAAACTGTGTTGGAAGTTTTATTTACAAGATACAATTTGTTAGTTACATGTTTTGAATAAATGTAATAGAAATGTTCTACTCCATTACTTCAAATTCATACCTTTAGATCTATATTTGTTGATGATTCAACCAGAAATAAACAATACTCACACCAACACAGCCTCCTGTGACGAGAACAGTGATGATCACAGTGAATCAGGATCACTACTAAATCTGCCAAATTCAACTTCTTTACCAATTACTCCCCAATTCCCATGGAATCAAACCAATCAAAATCACATAGAAGACTTACGTCGGGGATTTCCTTTTACGCGAATTATAGGCTCCCGACAAGGAGGACGTGATTCTTCCAGGGATAGATATCACAACAGATATCCACTATTTGGCTTAACGAACAAGATGCCTCTTTCTTCTGGAGACATGAAAGTTTTGAATATGAATTTTAAGCGTCCCTCAATGAAAATAAGGTGTGATAGTCCTAAAAGAAATCTCGATTCAAACTTCAATTACAGTGATGTAGAACTAATCAACAACATCTACTCACTTATTCGTCATAAACATCAAATACCATCGCTTTACAATCCACTGAGTCCTGAAAGCGCTAAAGCAACGGATTGTAATGTAAGTTGTGATAATTGTCACCTGTATCCATCTCATTTGTATCTAAACTCGATAGGAAATATGAAGATTTACTACTTACAGGTGTATTGATGTAATATTTATTTGTAAGGAATTCTTATTCGACAGAATTATTTGTACTGCGTTATTCACAATAAGTAGGACCGATTAGTAGCGGACGTTTACACAGTACAGTCAATGACCGCAATTGTTTTGCTCCAGTATATATATATATATACGATTATTAAGAGTATTTGTATTTGGTTGACGTTGGTGCTTGATAACAGTATTGATATGAAAGCATAAGCGGCAGGTTAGAAGTCATTTTATAACGACAGAAGACAAAGGCCAGGTAATAGATCGTTTATTAAGAAAATCAACAGATATTTATATATTTTTATGTACATTATTATTCGTTATTATTAGCAGAGAACAGCCTCTCCTGACTGGTTGTTTTCTCGCTGAAAGTTATTCTGTCATCTCTTTGTGGCCGTTTCTTCGATGGTCAGACCAAACATCTGCAAATCGTATTTGCGGACGCTAAGTCTGCTGTGATTAGTTGTTGATTTCCTCAAGGTCTGGCTTTGTTATTGTTTTACTTCGTGATCCCGATTCGGGACATAAACATTGACGTAAAGTGGTGTCTACAATATGGCTAGCAGACAGCTCTCACAACAATTTTACATTCCCTTCTCAGGTTTATGCACTTACACAGAGTTTGTAAATGTTCACGATGATTTTTACTAAAAATTTATAGTTCAAGTTCTGTCCTTGAATATAATCTGGGAGACTTAGTTTACTGACTCACTTGATGCTTTTGGCGTGACATTTTATCTAGCACAATGGATACCATTTGGTTGCTTAAAAGCATATAGGTTTAGTAACAGTTAATTTGCCTATTCTTTGCAATTATTTGTGGAAATTAATTGATGAGAACTAATTTCGAACAACATTAACAGTTAGTTACACACACTAGTGGCATCCCGGATATTTTCTTATAGGATAATGACTTTTTTTAAAACCACCCGTTTTGAGGAAAATACTGCTATTGATGTTTAGCATGCATATACTTGTATCTACACGTAAATGCTATCTCTGTTTGCTGTGTTTTACACAGTTAGTACAACATTATTCATAAAACATGATTGCCAAGATAATTTGGTGATTTTCATATACTATCGTCATGATTATATGTAAACCTGTTTTGCTTTTTTTAACTAGCAAAGAAGTGCATGCCGCTTAGCTCCATCTAGCTTGCGTTCAACTGTTGGTCGACACTGGAAACGTAATGCACACAGTGCATATGGAAGTTTGAGAAACACGACATTAAACCTATCCGGTTCTACAAACACTATTGACAGTGACGACTTTACAGACCCACCGACTCCAACAAATGAATCGAATTCAGAACAGTAACAAGAATGGAAATATTGACAGAGATTACCTTTGATTCCTGCCTAATATAGATATTACTTATTTTCCTAATATATTTTTTGACTATATTGCGCCAGAACTTCAACACTTTTAACTCTGATAAATAATTTTTATTATTTAAATTAGTGTAATATATAATTTTTTTTACTGACTAGACTCCTCTTTCTTTATTTTATTGGTTATTGTTTTGGAATCTGGATCTCGTTTGATTTTCTCTTGAGCTTTGGACTCATCGTTATCATCTGATTGCTTAAAAAAATCCGTTATGCTTGAACAGCCACGTTTTTTTGCAGTTGGTCTACAAAAGAGAAATGACAATTAGTTTTGTCTTCCAGTTTACTGGACTAGCCGTCTTATCCTAAACACGAAGAACGGCTCTATCGCCATGTGATATTTTCTTTGCACTAAAGTCGTATATGATTCAATGACCAACCTAATTAAAGACTTGTCGAAACACCGTTTGATTATTACAAACCATCTCCGCCTGCAACAGGATTTAACCTTTGTGGATGCCTGAACTGACTCTGTTACAACATGACTTACATGGGAGAATGTATTTGAATACTCAGTAAACACTCTTCATATGATTGTTACAAGATAAAATTAATGCGAATGCATTTTTTCGGCGATGATGGACACAAACAATCCTGACTAGAGAAACTCTATTCCATTTTGAAATCACTAGCTGATAAATGGCCAGTGTAGCGTTTAAAAAATTAACTATATTTAAACCCCATGAATTTACGACATCTCACTCTGTATGCATTTACCGTATGCTGTCCTTTTTCACTTTGTTTTCATGTTGTAGAAATGTTTCTTTTACTGTATCAAATTGAACCGGTGCACCGTTGTAAGTAGCTAGTCTGTACCTTGTCTGTACTTCCTCATACTCACTAACTTCACAGGCTGATTAGGTATTTTTGTTTGGCATGGTTATAATGTTTTTACAGTAATTTTGGTCATATACTGCACGGTTGACGACACTTTTAGTATCTGCCAGTAGTCAGCGGTAAAAATCGGTAGTTTTCTAGCGTCATATTAAATAAAGTTCATAATGATACTGTTATATATAAGAATATCGGAGATAAGGTATGAAAATTACTGACTTGTATTCTTCTTCTTTGATAGGTTCAATGCAGTCGGGTTGATTGTATGTTGAATTATTCACTTGAGGTGTGACTGGATATTTAACGATTGATACATTTCCCAGGTTCTTTGCGAGGTTAACCAGAAAGTCATATATCTGAAATTATAATTTTCTAACTTAATATATGCAATTTCTGAATATAGGAATACTGTTTCGTCATATTTATATCACGCATACATCTATGTTTATATTCCAATTCAGAGAGGTGTTAGATATTCGGTAAGTTGAACGTGGCTGTAGACCAATTGAATTGCTCCTCAAAGTGTTCTTTCCATCGTTCTAGACATCTATCCTCTGTGTTGTGCCAGGCTACCCCAGACACCACCTAGTTATAAGTCATCGATAGAGGGGATTATTACTTCAGTCGTGCATTAGCCTGCGTACGTATCTTTGAGACTGAGCGGGCACCAAAAGAAAGCTGACAGAATGAGGTCTTCTGCATGCCTAAGAGAAGAATTATGGATGTTTGAGATGCGATTCGCTCTTTCCTAATGTAAAATGGTGCTTCAGGACTAGTTTGCATTGACTCGTCTATAGCTGCGGACTGAAATGGTTGGTGTTGGCCACTTCACTTATTTGGGAGATTGCACCAGCTCCTAAAGGACTGATTCCTAACCACATCTCAACACGGATACGAAAACCTGGTTTGATATTCGCCAGTTTGCGTTATCTTTGGTGCAGGCATGAGATCGTGTCATTCAAGGGACATGTGTACTGTGCAGTAGTTCTAGCTATCCTATTTTAATGACACTGATACATGATCGTTGCGGCTGGGAGATTTGAAAAGATTAGAGCTTTTTAAGTTAGGTGCCCTCGTTTCGTCTCATGTAGAATAGTATTGTAACGGCAGAGCATACTGATATTTGATGGCGGAATTGTTCATTTCGCAATAAGATACACAGTATTGGCAAAATAGAGAGACCTTATGTCGAAGGTTCCGTTTCCAAGTTGTTCTTAATATTCTTCTTGTTTTTCTTCCATACTTTCTGTATCATAGCACAAGGGTTTTCTTTTTTTTCGCTACTTATTCTGACGTTATTCCAGATTCTTGCAGAAAACGTCACACACAGTGTACTACTTATATATTCTCGCCAGTAACAGATACCGCAGTATAATATTGTCAGTAGTAGTGAGGTTAGGCGAAAAGTGTGGTGGAGAGGAAAGGTTAATCAGTAAGAGCATTAGTAACCGAAGCAGAATTAGACCAGTAGAGTTACAGGAGGTCTAAACAAAACATGACAATAGTCCCTGATGTCTTTGACTGCCGATTTGATTCACTTATCTTAGTCTGATTGTTGTTTTTTCGTGCATTTCCATGCATAATAGGTTTATTAAATCTATTCTTTATAATTCTGTGATCTTTTCCGAAGTATTGTAACTCAAGTTGATTCACTTTCGTGCGAAGTTATACATTCATAGTTTATATTGTTTGTTGCCCGAATGTGGCTGATTACCCTTACATTTGCCATTCTGAATTTCTTGTACAAGATTGTCTTTAGGCACAGTTTAGCTAGTTGTCTTTAGTGTTCATTTATTCTCTTCTTAGCGCTCATGTTTTCCTTCAATCTACGTTACGAAAACAAAACGCCGCGTAGATTTTATATACATTCTAAAACTGATGGGACTGATAAACAAATGTTCCTTCAGTTCCTAACAACTTTTAATAATTAATATATATGACTGCATGGAATGTATAAGATAACGTCTACAGTTTATGTAGGCTGTCTGATGGTGAACTGTCGTGTAAAAATCTGATAGTCATACTTTATATGGCTTTGGACAGTGTTCAGTGCATGATATGATCGATTTACATGTACCACAGCTGTATTCATAAGTAAATTGCGAGAATATTCGAAAACCCTGTTAGTTCCTTGAAAGTAATATACAATAAATTAGAAATAAATATAATCCAAATTTGGAAACTGCATATAATACCTGTTTGGGATTACATTCAGTCGGGTCCAACCATTCATATATATCATCGTCATTCTCTAAGATAACCTTAATTGTACAAAATACTTTCCATGATAATGAAACTTACAGGCATCCTTGTGTGCACATCCGCAACAATACCTTTTGAACTTGTAGTTATTATTGTGTATGAATACATCTACTCACAAATAAATGTATTCGATTATTTTGAGGAACTCACTTGCTTCTCATGATTATAAGCAAATAAGCCTGCCATCATAAGTAGCTTTTCTGGGTCTTTATATGTTTATAAAGTTAAGAAAGATGTTTACCCGAAGGGCGGAAATAAAATGGTTGTTTTTTGGCTCTTATCGTTTTCCATTCATAAAATCTGCAAAAAATGTTAGAGGTATTCATTACAAAACGTTCGGACCAGAGAAAAAAAGTGCAAAAGACACTAGGAAATCAAACTGTAAAAATTTCCGCAACGAGTATGATCCACAGGGTAGTAGAGCTGAGTCCCCATAGTTGCCAACATCCTAAACAAGTCATTAAGCTATTTGATCCATTTGGATTCTTGATTCCATGTACACTATAGTTCTGGAACTAGGGTTTTGAAGCTACTCTAGGTGGAGTAGGATATCCACCGATCCGGTCGTAAGCGCCAGATATTTTCATTTTGCTTTTCAGTTTTGTCAGGAACAACCCTGCCGGTTGAAGCCACTGAATAGGAATTATCTGGTGTAGCTATGATCGCATGGCCACATGACAGCAGTTTAGGAAGAGGACCGAAGTCTGCCCACCACTCAACTATACCAAGTCAATAATGAGAACTTTGTGTACAGTAGTAATTAACAAATTGTTATTTTGGGGGATGAAAACAGCTGGAATAATTAGTTTTCAGTTCATATGAATATATCTTTCCCAGTTTCGTACACTCACTTCTTACAGTCTTTTATCAGGGTAACTAAAGACTTTAATGTTTGGATGTCAGTCGAGATGTTATGGACTGAAATTCAACTATGGTTCAGAAATTTATCTAATCTTTAACCACATGGATATGCATTAAAAACCTTCACTAATTCTTGGGAAAAGTTGGGTAGTACAGTTGATGTTCTCAAATGCAATTTACAATCCAGGTAATACATTAATGATTTCATACTTCGTTCCATTTATTATTGTTTACAAGTCATTTGGAAATGTTTACTAATAAACAACTGCGAGACACTCACCCTTGAGCAACAACTACACATCGTTTACATGCTTTCATTGAAAGTTTGTACGTTTGCTTCTCCAGAAGTGATTCGATACGAGCATTGAAGGTATGAAATTTAAAACTTTCATCGCCAGGGACAAATGATGGAATTAAACCCCAGCGCATTACCTGGAGAGAATGACCATTTTCCTGGGTATCAATCAACTGACTTGAAACTAACACAGGTCTAAATTAAATTCAAAAGAGAGAAATTATGCGCCATTTAAAGTGAAAAACAGCATTTGAACTTCACGGAATCTAAAGAGCTTAACTTTTAAACCCAAGATGAAAGTGCAGTATTTTATTAATCACCACACAAATACATTTGACAGCATTTTCACTGACTGTGAACTTGCGAAATTAATTTAGTGCAAAGATGAACATTTTGTTTGCATTAAAATCTTATCTTTCACAAAATGGAATTCATTTAACAAGTTAGTTACCAATATGACCATTGAACAGCGTGACGATCGCTGAGAACCACCTGCAACATTGAACTTTATGTATACATAAAGATAATTTCGACTAATAACGAGGTTTCATAAACTTAGACGGGACAACAATGTTCAGTTCACTTCAGTTGAAATATTACAGGTTAGTGAAAAAATTCGGCACAGCTGTCACAACTAATCTTAAAAAACTGAAGTATAATTATTAACAATTAGACAAATCTTGTTCTTCATACAGGACATCATTTCTTTTGTGAGACCTACCATTCAGTCGATATCAGCACCATAGCTCGAAAGTGAAAATTAGTCCAGTTAGCATTATTTTATTTTATCTGTTCCAGCTAATATCAGAGCGGGAGACCCATGAACGAAGACAACTGAATCAAGAAAAACTAATGATTTCTAATCAAGTAAACACTTTCGCGCAATGTCACGATTAATCTCCGATAACCGAAGGTTTCCAGTGAGACAACTAACAGCTTCTCATATGACTAAAAACAGGGCAAGAACTAGGGGTGTACTCCGTCGCTAACTCGTTTCTAACTCAATCCTGTTTGGCTCAACTTTACTCTCTGAGTAAGGAAGCTACTTAGATTGCATAAAACTTTGTTCTGTCTGTCTGTCTGTTTTCGACATAGAAATTTGTTCACTTCAAATGACAAAGATATGCAACTACATCAATTAAACTGCATGGCTTACACTTTACCCTAATGCTGTTACTGAGGTTTTAGCCCCGTGAACGATTGAAGATGTTGAATTTGTGTGCCTACTTAATCACTTCTTATTTTTTGGATCATGAGGTTGAATTCTCTATAACTTACAGGAGTCTGAGAAAGCAGGTAGTACTATTATCTTTTACGTAATAAATGTGACTATCTCTCTGAACTCTGCATATAATCACCTCACATAACCAAATTGTGGTATCAACAGCTGTAAGTAAAATCTACAGTACTTACACAGTACTTTCATCACTTGGAGATGATTCGATGAGGTAAGCGGATTTCTGAGAACAAACACACTTTGAAAATATCATGTTTGATACTAGGAAATCACCATGCATACTATCATAAAATTCAGCAGCAAGAAACATTCATTAAGGAGGCTAATGTCTGTCTGTCTGGATTCAACATAGAACTTGACACCGAAGTGCACCAGTTCGAGTTGCCACGTTCCAATTGGCACACAAGGTAGACAAGGAGATGAGTGAAGAGAATCAATACAGTCTGACAAGTATAAGAGTGAAACAGAATGGATAATGGTAGAAAGGAATATGAAAGATTACAGAGACTGAATACATCTGCGCCATTGACAACGATTTTGAGCCATGTCACCTACTGTCTCCAGCCATTGATTCCTAGAGTCCCGAGGGCCCCAACCCGGAAGTCTGCATCTCCCTACCTGACTCAGTTTAACTGTCAAGGATTTCATGGATTGATGCCATGTTTTTGTTTGGCCAACACTGGCTCTTTTCCAACCTGAACCTATATCAGCTAGCAAAGCCCGTCGGGGGAGGCGGTGGTTAGGCATGCGCACCACGTGACCTAGCCATCTTAGTCTATGTAAATTTATAGCTTCGTCGATTGATTTTCCCTCTTTGCCCAACACTTTACGCCTAACGTCAACATTACTTATCTTGTGGAGGCTAATGATGGCAACTAACTAGCGGACGCTGACTTCGGGGATCCGAACTAGTAAACAAAATTTCAATTTCCTAAGATGAGCATGAGTTTCGTAACATATATAACCCATTTAATCGCACGATCAAAAGCAGTAGGTTTTTGTAGAGGCTGATAATTCTTGTCTAGCGGTAAATATTCAGAATTGGAGAAATAGTTTTCTGCAGACCCACATCCATTACCAATGTCTCAATAGTTTGTAGGTAAACGTAGGAAACGAACTGCCGTCGTTGGTAAGCACTTTACACAAATACTGAGAAGACTGTCCTTCCTCTTAACACTTTAATCCAGAATTACTGAACGAATACAATGATGCTTGAGTTGATGAATTATGACTTATTCGGGATAAGTGGAAAAAATTTAAAGAGAAATCGTCTATTATCTCTAAATGATCTGAAAAAAGGTGTTGTTACCATATATTTTAGCTGAAAACACTCGAATTATTTCACTTTTTCATATTCCTAACTATTCTTCGACTGCTACAAACGATTACAAGGCAACAGAGGACGTTCAAAACACAGCATACTTAATAGCAAATGCAGACCTTAAAGCTTCTTATTGTTTGTAAAAGCACAGCGATAACTAACATACCAACATTTCAATTATTGACTGATGTTGCTCGCCTACCAGACGTAAAACGGATAGAAATCTTTTGAAAAGAAAAAACAAACTTGAGGCGAATCGACAGGATGAGTATACATCTCTAGGAACGATAGTACATTAATTTATGCAAATAAGACATATGTTGGAATACTAGCTGAATCTTAGTCATTTTGCCATTACGTCCCCATATCTTTCGAAGAACGTCCTTCTACTTCATAATACTTCAACACAATCAGCCTGAGACTGAACAAAATGCCACATTGAGCAGAAATTATTACCCTCAACACAGACTACTTCTGTATGCATATATATGTCCAAACCAAGTTCACATTTGACGGTTTGAAAAAATTTGGGCATTGGGTATATGATATTCATTATAATAAAGGTTTCTGTATTTTACAATGAATGAAAAACAAAACGATATTTCACTGACGTTCCGCTATTTAATGCTAATAGTTTTATCAAAGTATTATTAAAGCGGAATTGACAAAATCTCAGCATATATATACCAAAGAGTTAAGGGGTGAGAAAATAGACTTAGGTCAAGTTAAAAGGACATATTGAAAGTCAAAATAACAGTGAAGATCACTAAACCAAATATCAAAGGTAATAGTACGTCTGTTATGATAACAAAACAAAGTTTACGAACTTGATCATCGTTCGTTAGTCTGGACTCATTTTTGGTTGTCAATTTGTTCAATTGGTAAAGATAACAAAATCAAGTGTGGATTGTTGGATTTTATCAGTGTGTGTTTACATGGTGAACTTGCTTATCATATTTGTGTTGATTTTGCCGCTTCATAGGGGAGGAAGGTGTTGTAACCAGGTCAGATTCTGTTTTAGTCCATCATTCCTATTCAGGCAATTTGGATTCCACTTGATATGAAGTGCTTCTGATATTAAACGTTCTTTGTGATTTCCGAAGTTTTTCTAGATTATTTCGATATTGTCAAAATCAATTTTGTGGCCTGATTCTATAGTGTAGACCTATGGCTGATGATTTTTTAAGTTTTTCTATTTCAAATGGATTTCTCGGTGGTCGAAGAAATGCTCTACGGTGTTCATTTCTTCTGCTTTTGATTTCTCGAGATATTTGTCCGATGTAGATCGCATCACATTCCAAGCATTTTATTTTATAGACTGTCTCTCTCTGTCTGGATTCAACATAGAACTTGACACCGAAGTGCACCAGTTCGAGTTGCCACGTTCCAATTGGCACACAGAAGTAGACAAGAAGATGAGTGAAGAGAATCAATACAGTCTGACAAGTATAAGAGTGAAACAGAATGGGTAATGGTAGAAAGGAATATGAAAGATTACAGAGACTGAATACATCTGCGCCATTGACAACGATTTTGAGCCATGTCACCTATTGTCTCCAGCCATTGATTCCTAGAGTCCCGAGGGCCCCAACCCGGAAGTCTGCATCTCCCTACCTGACTCAGTTTAACTGTCAAGGATTTCATGGATTGATGCCATGTTTTTGTTTGGCCACCACTGGCTCTTTTCCAACCTGAACCTATATCAGCTAGCAATGCCCGTCGGGGGAGGCGGTGGTTAGGCATGCGCACCACGTGACCTAGCCATCTTAGTCTATGTAACTTTATAGCCTCGTCGATTGATTTTCCCTCTTTGCCCAACACTCTACGCCTAACGTCAACATTACTTACCTTATTAAACCACCTAACGTGAGACAGAGATCGCAGACATCTATGATCGAAAGCAGTCAACCTTTTCATGTCTTCAACGCGTATTGGCCATGTTTCAGAGCCATAGAGAAGGACGGAGCGAACTGATGAGCAGTACACACGTCCCTTGGTTGATAACCGGATGTCACGCCTACGCCAGAGATGGTGTAAGTCAGCGAAAGCAGCTCGAGCTTTTCGGATCCGTGCTGAGATTTCATCGCCAATCAGTCCGTTGGTGCTAATACAACTTCCCAAATAGGTGAAGTGGTCAACATGTTCTATCACTTCACTCCCTATCACTAAGTTAGGAGTTGACGTGGTCCAGTCCTGTAGCAGCATCTTACATTTTGCAGGGGCGAATCGCATGCCAAACATACGAAGATTGCTGCTCAAGGTGTTCAGAAGACTCTGCATTTTGTCAGCATCCTCCCCTAACAGGACTATGTCATCTGCATATTCTAAGTCCATAAGATTATTCCCTGGTAACAAGTCGATTCCTAAGTCATTACGTTCAGTTAAGGATACTTCCATTAGCATATCTATGATGAAGTTAAACAGAAATGGGGAAAGTGGACATCCCTGTCGGACACCACTGGTTGTTACCAATTCAGATGACAATTCCCCATAAGCCCTTACACGACTACGTGAGTTTGAATAGAGTGCCTTGATTAGTGCAATGTACTTTCTTGGCACTCCCTTCACAGTCAGACATTGCCATAGTACCTTTCGATCCACGGAGTCGAAGGCCGCCTTCAAGTCAAGAAATATGACAATTGTTGGACGCCGAAAAGTGTGTCTATGTTCTAGAATCTGTCGAAGAGTGAAGATATGATCTATGCACCCTCTACCTGGTCTAAAGCCTGCTTGATTTTCCCTTGTCTGTTCCTCCCGAGTTCTGCTTAGTCTATGCATGATTACTGAGCCTAGGATTTTAGAGACTATGTTCGTTAGGCTGATCCCCCTATGATTATCACACGAGGACTTGTTTCCCTTCTTGAATATCGGTATAATAAGTGACTTACCCCAGTCTGATGGAACTGTCTCTGATTCCCAGACTTTGCCTAGTACCTCAGTTAATCTACAAACTAGTATGTCACCCCCATATTTAAACACCTCCGGAATAATTCCGTCGGGTCCTGCCGCTTTGCCTCGTTTCAAATTACTGATAGCTTTTGTAACCTCACTTACAGACGGCGGACCAGTGTCTATATCCCATTCGGTGTGTGGTGGATGCGGGGAGGTTCAGTGTGGCTGTAGGCAAGTTAAATTGTTCCTCAAAGTGTTCTTTCCAGCGTTCAAGGCGTCTATCCTGAGAGCTAATTAAGGAGCCATTTTTCTCAGAAATAGTCTCACTTATGAATTGCCTTCTCCCCCCGTTTCTGATGAGTCTAAAGAGTTGCCTATCGCCGATGCTTTTTCCATCTCTTTCGCCTTTGTCACCCACCACTGTTCACGGTCCTTGCGGAGACTTTTAGTAAGTTTCCTTTTGTGCAGCTTTCGCTCCTCATTGAATTCGGAGCTCGCCGGAATAAGTCTTCTAGCATCTATCAGTTCGGATGAGGCAGTCGAAATCCAGTGGTTTTTACTCACCTTTGGATTTGCCTTATTCACAGCTTTTACAGCTGTATCTATAGCTGACTGAATATTCTTCCAGGCTTCTCCAGGGTGAGCACAGCTGTCGAATTCAGATATGCGTTTAGCTAGTTCTTCCTCAAATAGGGATTTAGTTTCCTGATCGAGCTGGGGACGTGATGGTTTTACCGCCAGCTGTTTCCTACGTCCGTTCAGTCGTAAGCACACACGAGCCCGGACCAGTGCGTGATCGGTATCTACACACGTGTTCCAGAAGGAGCGACAATCTCCTACCGACCCACGCCAACGATAGCTTATTGCTATGTGGTCTATTTGTGTCCAGCGTTGGTTTGATGATGGGGGTCGCCAGGTTAAACAGTGTCTCTCCTTGTGTTTAAAGTTAGTGCTTACAAGAAACAAATGATTATCTGAACAGAACTGTAGGAGACGGTCACCGTTGTCGGTTCGCTGGCACGGAACTCCATAGGTGCCACCGACATCCTTCTCAGATTGACACAATTTCCCTACTTGAGCGTTAAAGTCACCAGCTAGAACGACTATATCTGAGCGTTTAGCCTTTCTCACCAAACTAGACAGCTTTTGGTAGAACTCATCCTTCGTTTCATCCGAACTGCAGTCAGTGGGGGCGTAGGCGGAGATTACGAAAAGGCATCGGCGAGTAGTGCAGTCCTTTCTCCTTCTTACTGATCCGTTCAGACGGACAGCACACATTCGGCTATCTACCGGGATCCAGTCAAGCAATGTCTTTTCTGCCCTAGTACTCAAGCTATCCCTACGCCAGCTAATCCTCGTGAACTAGCTGTGGCATCTCCTGACACCCTCAAGGTGAATTTTGAAGATTCATCCTGTTGGCCAGGTGGGGTTAGGTGAATAACCACACTTGGGTCTTGTATGCGTGTTTCTGAAACACAACATACATCAATGGCTCGGGATGCCAGGGTCTTAGCTAGTGATGCTTGTTGTCCTATTTGGCAAAGTGTCCTAACATTAAATGCTCCTATATGAAATTGGTGGCGTGGCTTTAGGAGACTATCGGTGGTTTTTTGGCTTTCGTCGTTTTTAGTGGACACAGAGTGAAGAGGGAGTGAGGAGCCATCAAGTAGAGGAGTTGCATCAGTGGAAGGCAAGGTGGTAGAGATGAAGATGAAGACAAAGATAAGTGAGGATTAGAGAGGTTTTGTGTGCATTTCGGATTGTGAGGGCGTTTGTTACTTCCCGGCTGCCCACACCGTGGAAGTTGGTTGCGTGACCGCAGAGCCCAGGGGACAACTGCTTGAGGCCGGTCACACGCGGCCTGTTTTTGTGTTCTTTTTTGTTTGGTGTGTCTCAGTAGCATACTTATCACTCCTGCCCTGTGACACGGCAGCAGGAAGCGCGGTCGTTGTTAATCCGGGCCACGGCCGATCCGGCATGAAATTTTGTGAATTTGTTTGAATCATGGTATTGGATGGGTAGCTGCTTTTTGTTTAACCGCTATCCAAACAACCTGCCTGGCATGGTAGAACCTCAAGAGACATAAGTCTCAGCCAGTATAGCTTGATTAGGTCATTGCGGTGTTCAAGCCCGACCACCACGTCAAGGTAGCAGCTTTTATAGACACAATTAGATAGAGAATTTTTCGGGATTTTGTCTATTATATGGACAAGGTTGCACTGAAGTGTGTCTGATGTTTTGAAGCAAAATCTAATGCTGAGCTGATTGAGTACTCTTCTGATATCGTCTGACGTCTCTGCTCTATATGGATTGACGACTGTTGATGTCCATGTTTTCGGAATGCGTTTTCGGACATAGGTCTACACTATAGAATCAGGCCACAAAAGTGATTTTGACAATATCGAAATAATCTAGAAAAACTTCGGAAATCACAAAGAACGTTTAATATCAGAAGCACTTCATATCAAGTGGAATCCAAATTGCCTGAATAGGAATGATGGACTAAAACAGAATCTGACCTGGTTACAACACCTTCCTCCCCTATGAAGCGGCAAAATCAACACAAATATGATAAGCAAGTTCACCATGTAAACACACACTGATAAAATCCAACAATCCACACTTGATTTTGTTATCTTTACCAATTGAACAAATTGACAACCAAAAATGAGTCCAGACTAACGAACGATGATCAAGTTCGTAAACTTTGTTTTGTTATCATAACAGACGTACTATTACCTTTGATATTTGGTTTAGTGATCTTCACTGTTATTTTGACTTTCAATATGTCCTTTTAACTTGACCTAAGTCTATTTTCTCACCCCTTAACTCTTTGGTATATATATGCTGAGATTTTGTCAATTCCGCTTTAATAATACTTTGATAAAACTATTAGCATTAAATAGCGGAACGTCAGTGAAATATCGTTTTGTTTTTCATTCATTGTAAAATACAGAAACCTTTATTATAATACTTCTTTATGCGTTAACAGGTCTGCTGACACGTGACAACTCTTAATACTGCAGAAGCGCATCACCAAATACTAACAACAGATTAATATAAAGCACTCAAGTGCAACTTTTAATATATATATATATATATATATATATATATATATATATATATATATACTCAAGCTTACAGCAAGTAGTACTTAGTACGGTAGCTGCAATTATGTCGCAGTTCTCCGGCCAACCAATGACGTCGAGAGAGGTTGGTGACAATGGATAAGGCCACGAAATCGCACCTTCATAATTTGAAAGATCGTGTCCAAAGGCGTAAACTTCAGAAAGGAATCCAGGTATTGTTGTGAAACACCCACTTTGTTTTAAAAGTCAACGTTTATTCAACATGTAGTAATCACAACATTGTTTTCAGTTTTAGGCAAAGGAAAAAGATACCAGGAGATATAACAGTGTACGTAAACTTTTATGAATGTAAATGCTTAGAATATGCTGAGCACAATTTTCCATCAACTAATATTTTATCTTGCTTATTTACAGGATGCTACCAGTGGACCTCACTTGACGGAATTACAGTGCACAATGTCATGACAGTGTACTACAGTTTATAAATACAAGTCTCTCAATTATAAAAACTGATTTCTTTCTGTAAACTAAATGAATTGCGCCGGTGTAGGAGACAGGTGATGATAATAAGTAGAAGTCTTTTCTTTCTAAAGTAATGCGAGTCAGTGCTGAAAATGATCTGGAAGGGCTGAAATGAAGCCGATAAGCAAACTCGGTAGGTTCGGATCTACTCCCGACAATGCTTAAAAATAGAATACGGTGCTGAATTAGCGCTAGTTATGCTGAAAACTAGCACTGAGTTCTATTCTGTGCCATTAAACAATCCATTTCAGAACAAATTCAGAGTCTACTCACTACAGGATGCTAGAATTATTTCAGGATTACTGAGATTTAATTCAGAATTATAGTACGTAATTATAATTACGTATGTATACATATATATCTTGCTCATGAGCATGATTGGAAACTGAGTTACACAATGTAAACAGTATAGACAGTTACCAAAAGCATAAAGCAGTTAGCTATAATCGCACTTGCAACATACGTATATGATCCGGGAGATACATTGTAAGACGGAATATATTTTTGACCACCGGGAGAAGCACGCCAGGTCGGAACGCCAACTGTTTTTCTATTACAAGTATGGGGTTGACACTTGGAACGTATTTCGTCAGGGCTTAAAGCGCTTATTTCAGTCAAACGAGTAAAAATGTGAGTTACCAAGCTGTTCTCCCGCACATTCAACCTTGAACGTTTTTGTTACTGCGACAAGGACTTCCAATATCCAATGTCATTTTCACTAACTAGTGTAAATTAATTTGACTTCTTTTTGCTCGCTTCTTGGTTTTAAGGTAAAGAATCCTGGTCTTCAATGAACTTCTGCGTAGTTCGTCACTCCAATCACCTGTTGTAGCTATGGTTGACCCCCAAAGTAGTGGTGCGGGGAATGTTGAAATGTGGTTTGTGGTGTGCGGTGTTTTAAGATGATTTTGATACTGTGAATGGAGTTGACGTTTTAACCCGTTAGTCTACTTGTATGATCACAACGATAAGAATAATAAAATTTATAATTAATGTAAATTATATAGACTTAAGTAGAAAAAGAAAGAAAACGTAAAAACAGATAGCTAATGGAACTTGAATTGATATATATATATATATATGTATATACCAATGATCGCAGTAGTGTAAGGGATCCAATAGCTGAAGCAATCGGAAGGGTTAAACAAGGGGAGTGTGAAGAAGAAAAAGACGAGTTTAGGCGTATACCAAATGATAGTGCGTCCAAAGGAGATAGGACTTTTCGCTGCATTATTGTCCAGCCGGCAGAGAGTTCCACAGGTGGTAAAACTCAAAGTGAAAAGTGAGAGAGTTCTAAAGATACTGCTCTTGGTGAGCTATTTTTTGAAGATTGTCATGAGGTCGAACTTTCCAGTATTTTTGTGGAGAGGCTGGACGAATTTTGTCATTCCTTGAAGATTCTGAAAAATGGTCTTCAGCAGTAATTAATTCTCAGAAATTGCTGATCTACGTTACATATTATGGGCTGCAACCGTTGGTTAGGAAGTCAAAAAATAACATACCTTCCTCACAAATCATAGTGTATAACTCGCATTAGCATCGGTCCGTCATTTGGCTTTTCTAGACACTCTTTTTTGCAGGAAATTAAGTATTCGCAAGTTAGAGACGACACAGCTACCTCTTTATTTCTGGATGCCTGGTTAACATCACATTTCCCAGCTGCACTTCCGAAACTCACTCGGAAAACCCAAATCATCGTTCGAAGGATATTCAGTAAACGATTTGGCAAACCTAGAGTGAATGCGAATCGTAGAAATATATCATGTGCATACTTTGGGATTATGCTATTAAATTTTCTGGAAGAGGAACAGTCGTTTTCGCAAGCATTTGAGTTCCCTATTTATTCATTGTTCTTAATGATTGTTAAATATTTTTGAAGTGTCTCGTATTGTTTCAGTCTCGTTTAGATATATTCTTCATAACCACTGAGTCTATTAACAGATCTACGACAGTTCATCTCCGACATATGGCACCCCGTTGTGCTGCAATAATTCGTTCGCTTACTACTTATATTCGGCTGGGCGCATTTTATTGGAACATTTTGCCGATTCCAAATTGCACTCCTTATATGGAAACACCAAACTGTGATTATATTATGGCTTCCATTGTGTTACCGGTTATTGAATACCGTGCTGTATAGGCACCGTACAAATACGTTAGGAGAAGGATGCAGCACTGCAAAGGTCTAGTATCATATCATTATATCTTGCTCTGCTTACCCTCACCTTTCACTCATCATCGGTGAGTTTGTTCCATTTAAAACTTGCTAATCCCATTCATCTACAGTTTTTCAAACCACTGCAAACAAATATGAAAACACCATAGGGTTCATATTCAGTAGACCATATAACACACCATTTCAACCTGCGTGGTTTTGGCCCCAGAATTTATAAAATGATTTCAGTACTCAGAAGCTGGTATCAATGAGCACAAAGTAACCAACCTACCTTCCAATATGCTGGAGGCATCGCACGAATGACTTGACTCATACCTGTTCATTCCAAAGGCTAGTAAGGCCCATATGTTGCTTAGGATTTAAGATTTTACTTAAAAATATTACCATTAAGACGAACTTTGCCAAGCGTCTACAATGTTTGTGGTACCGTGGCAAGTGCTTCACAGTGTCAAGCTGTTTTTAGGTTATGTTTGAAAACAATACATAGAATATATTTCTTGTTAACGAGCAGCTGTATTCACAGAAGCAAGTTGAGTAAATTTGAGTGCACACCACTAAGCATCAGAATCATCACTCCTATGGCTACAGCACATACAACTAATTACTCTCAAAAGTATATCACCAACTGCAAAATCTGATGATAGTCTAGAATCTCAGGAAGTTCCGAGTGGCTTTACTGCATATCCCGCTAACCGTAGCGTTAATGTCCATTGCTACGTTGGTTTGGTAACAAGTAATGTTTTTTATGTGTTATTAAAATGACATTTAGCATAGATAAAATTCGTTTCTGACGTACATAATATCGGTGACATAATGTACTTGTACCAGGAAATATTGCTTGATACTGATATCTGCGCAATGTGATGGATTACATAACGCAGGGAGTTAGAAACACGATCGTTTAATTGGCCGAGTTACACCTCAAGCACCACTAGCTGCTAATGGGGTGCGATAGCACCAATGACCTTGAAACACCCACTGAGCAAGTTAGTGATCACCCATAAAATGTTCTCATCGAAAAGTTATGCTACTAAATGGGATATCAGGCAAGCCACAGCCTAGGTTTGGGAAGGATTAAGGGCCAAGTTAAACTTTAAGCACTACTAACTACCAATCAGCGAACGACGTCGAATTATCCAACGAAGTTCACGAAGGTAAGCTCACCGTGGTATAGCACTTGATTCATTTCCAATGCGTGCTCTAACAAGGTTACAATTGCAATTCCAGGAGGATAGTGTATTCCAGTATTGCCTGGATTTAGGGTTCCTGCAGAAGGAGAGGACTTGTGCGTGTGGTGGCGTCATGACTTTAAAAAGCTTTAGCAGGTCGACCGATGGATTTTTCCATCGTTGTGCAATATGCTTGAAGCGAGTTAGCATTAGAGAGGGTAAGCTCATAATTTTAATATTTCGTAGGAACTTTTGTGCAATTTCACGCCTCTCCTTGACACAAATTTTGTATATCTGCAACAACTGGGTCTTGAAACAGCCAGTGAGAGCCGCAGCTCCTGAGACGGAGAATGGCTTCGTCTCTACAGTTCAGTAGTACCAGCGCTGCAGAGATATCGCATCATGGAAAATTGTGACAATTACTTCGTTTTTGGGCGGAGAAGGCATCATCGTTGTACGTGGATGAAACTGTGTTGGTGAAGAAGAAATTCAACCGTGGTGGGAGCGAGCAAACAATATTTGGGTAATAGGTTTGTCAATGTAGCTGAAGATTGAACGATCAATTCATGGTTGTTTGCTCAAACCCAACTTCCCTATATTTTCGCGGAGACATCGATACACCAGTCATCGTCTCATCGGTCGCTGTTCAGAAAGAAGTCGGGCCAAAACTGTCAGAAGTAATATTGTGATTTATTATTGTAATATTTGTTCATAGACCTTAGTTTTAAAGATTAATTTTAAAGTTGGATATATTGGTGTTACAGTAAAGGATTCTCGAGTGGCCAATCGGTGTTTTGGTTTTGCGTCCGTTATTACTAAGCGTTTCTGAGAAACTTCAAGGAACAGCATGAGTCCCAGCGTAGCAAGAGCTCGGC
The DNA here is from genome assembly GCA_944472135.2 of Trichobilharzia regenti. Lineage (NCBI taxonomy): Eukaryota > Metazoa > Platyhelminthes > Trematoda > Strigeidida > Schistosomatidae > Trichobilharzia > Trichobilharzia regenti. Next base: position 84,804,880 of record OX235270.1, on the reverse strand, counting down.
ATTGACGGTTTATGAGACGTGACTGACGGTTTCTGACGGCACGACTTTGGATAGTCACCGTTCATCTTTCCTGGTGCCGGCCAAGTCCTCTTTGAACAAGCAATATCTGGAACCTTTTGGAATTGAACCAAGATCAACAATGCCTGGGTCAAAGAAGGGACAGAGTGTCTTGGATGCAAACAGGAGGGTAAGTCATGGTGACTTGTCTGTTAATTGTAACGATGTGTCTGATGTTAAGCATGACATGGTGGATGTTACTGTTTCGCCGTTCAGGGATAATAGGAACATCAAACTCCCTAAATTTGAACCACGGTGTTTTGATGGAAACCCGGCTGATTATTTACAATTTGTAAAGGAGTTTGAGATCATGTTGAGTAGTTTTCTATTAAGTGATGATATGAAGTAAATGTATTTGATGAGGTATTGCACTGGAGTTGCTTCAAGAGCTATACAGTGCTGTAAGTTTATGAAGCCAAAGGAGGGTTACTACGAGGCTATGAGCATACTACGTCAAAGGTTTGGAAGACCTTCGATGATTGTAGGGAAATTATTTGAGGCTGTTAAGGGTAATGGTGATCAATTACAGGAGGACTCCCAGGCACTCACTGAGTTTTTGGATAATTTGCTGACTTACAAGAATGCATTGATTTCGATGAATTGCATGAGTGACCTCAACTCGAGTTTTATACTAGAAGTAATAGCAAGACGTCTACCTACTCGACTGCAAGGAAGTGGGTGAAGATAAGCTCCCGTATGGAGGATGAGGGTATCGAGCCAAAGTTTGATGATATCCTGAAACTAGTAAAAGATAGCATCAGTCTACTTAGGAGCAAGTTCGCCAGTCTATTGAATCTCACCCATAGAATAGAGCAGTCTGAGAGCAAAACGCAATCATTGATGACGAATAGGCCTCAGGGAGGTGGATATCGAGAAGGCTCATGATGTCTAGTAATGCATATAGACCTAGTGAGTGTAACAGGTTTCGTAGTACATCCTCAACAGATAAGTTACAAGATGCAAGACAAACACGGTTGTGTTGTACACGTTTGCAAGAGGTGCATACAAAGGTGAACTGTGAACCAGTGAGCAAGTTCAGTGATAAGCTAAATGTAAACTCCAGGCCTGACTCCGGATTGTGTGACGATAACGGTGCGGTCAAGAAATCCGTAGTTGCAATTAGTAAGCCATTGTTGAATAGTATGCCACAGAAGAGAGTTATAATCCCAGAGGACAGTTCTGACTCCACAAGTTTACAAAGTATTACTAGTCAGAGTGAAGATACAAAATCTTTTAGGATTTGTGAAGAGGAACCAAAATTGTCTACTTCTGTTATTAAAGAGTTTGAAAATGATGAAGTCGACCAGATAGATAATGGTAAATTGAATATTTGTGATAATGATCATGATAGTGCAGATTTGTCTTTGATTGATCATGATGAAATGAGGGGAATGCCTACTACTGCTAAGTTAAACAAAGGTTCTGCACAACTACAACGTGAAGTAAAATTAAATGCAGATGCAGTTGCAGAAGGCATGCATACTTGTCAAACTGTCAGTGTAATTGATCAGCGTGTAGCCCACCTATCTTCGGATGATAGTGCTAAGCCCGAATTAATAGTGAAAGACAGCAGTGGTGGTAATCTTACAGTTAGACAACTATCTGAAAGCCGAACAACAACAGCTTCTGATCCACCGCTAAGTTCATCAACTGGTATCAATCAGTTGTCGTTGGTGTTGTCATCCACAATGAAACAGACGCCCATCAACTCAAGTATCTTGTGCAATGACTATGCTAGTACCAGTTCGTTTGAAAGGACGAATATCAATGGTCAGTTTAGTGAGGATAAGCCAAGTGTAAACGAGAGAGTAATTGTTAAATTGACTTGCATGAATAAAGGCATTTCTAGTTTCAAGTTACTATTTGAATGCTATTATCTTCGGTGTAAATTACTCTGTGTCTACGCTTGGTTGATGAGATACGTCGTGTGTTTGTTCGTCATCTTTATTCTACGATACAGTGACATGAGCGTGTTACCGTTCAGATTTGAGGATGTAGCTGATAGAAGGAAATCAGCAAATGAACTCTGCGACGATTTTCCAACCTAGAGCGTCAACCTGAGAAGGGTTGTAGGCGTACTGCTGTAAGTCCTACAATTCTTCAAAGGGTAGCGCATCAATGAGCAGTCCAATGTGCTTGGTGTATGATCTTGTACATATGTTCATATTGTATATACTGAATTGATATCATCTGTCATCTAGCTGTTGGTAATTCTGTTTGTGTCCGGACGACTTCCACTTGGATCATCAACCTGAGAAGGAATGTGGGCGTACTGCTGCAAGTCCTACAGTTCTTCAAGGGTAGTTCGTCAAGGCAGAATCCACCACATTTGATGTGTTGATTGTACATATGTTTGTGTTAAATAATTGTGTGAGTTCCAATTATTGTAATTGTTGGTTAATCTTTTTTGTGTCCGTACATTTCACAACTTGCAATCGTCAACCTGTGAATGGTTGTAGGCGTACTGGTGTAAGTCCTGCAATTCTTCAAAGGAATTCCACCAAGACATGATTATTGTTATCGTATCCTTTAGTTCCTAGAGGAACATAGGGCTTCAGCTGCGCACCTCCATTGACTTCGGTTTTCTGACAACTTTTTCACCCTGCTCCAGGTCTGTCCACATGCTTTCATCTCCTCCTCGCATGACCTCCTCCAAGTCACCCTTGGACGACCAACTCGCCGCCTCCCTTTCGGGTTCCACTCGAGGGCTTGTCTAGTGATGTCACTTGATGGTTTCCTCAGCGTATGGCCAATCCATCTCCATTTCTTTCTGCCTATTTGTTTCACAATCGGTTCCTGATTGGTTCGCTCCCAGAGATCCCTGTTGCTGATCTTTTCTGGCCATCTGATCTTGAGTATTGAGCGGAGACAGTTGTTAATGAAGGTTTGAAGTTTGTTTGAGATGCTCTTTATGACTCGCCAAGTCTCTGATCCGTATAGTAGCACTGACTTCACATTGGAGTTGAAAATCCGGATCTTATTTTTGATGCTGAGTGCTGTTGACCTCCACACAGATTTGAGAGTAATGAAAGCTTGTCTTGCTTTTCCGATTCTGGCTTTGATGTCCTCGTCAGTTCCGCCTGTAGTTGAGACGATGCTTCCCAGGTAGGTGAAGGAGGTTGTTTCTTTCAGGTTCTTCCCATTTATGCTTATTGTTGTCTGTTGTTGTTGTTGCTGCTGTTGATGTTGGCTAGGAATCTTCATCATCTCTGTTTTATCTATGTTCACGTGAAGTCCTATCTTTGATGCTTCTTCTGCCAACTTGTTACTTTTCACTTGCATATCTTCCAGTTTATGGGAAATCAGACATATATCATCGGCGAAATCCAGATCCTCCAAGTCTTTTGTGTCAGTCCATTTTATGCCTGTTCCCTCGTTGGTTGCCGTTGTCTGTCGCATTATCCAATCAATTGCAATCAGGAAGATCATTGGTGATAGTAGACAGCCTTGCCTCACTCCCGTCCTCACTTCGAAGGCTTCCGTAAGTTTCCCGTTGTGGATTACTTGGCATGCAGCATTGTCGTATAACTGTTGGATGAGGTGTATAATTGTCGATGGGACCCCGTAGTAGCGAAGTAGTTTCCAAATGACCTCTCGATCGACGCTGTCGAAGGCCTTTTCAAAGTCGATGAAGTTGAGATAGAGAGGTGACTGCCATTCCAAGCTTTGTTCAATGATGATCCGTAGAGTGGCGATTTGATCAATACATGATTTGTTTCTCCTGAATCCAGCCTGTTCCGGACGAAGTTTTTCATCTAGGGCTTGTTTGATTCTCTCCAGGATGATGCGACTTAGTATCTTGCTTGGAATGGACAGAAGCATAATTCCACGCCAGTTTTTACATTGACTTAAGTCTCCTTTCTTTGGAAGTTTGAATAAGTATCTGTTCTTCCAATCCTCGGGTACTTTGCCCTCTTTCCACACCTTCTCCAGCAGTGGTGTCATCAAGTCCGCTGTTGTCTCTGGGTCTATTTTCAAAGCCTCTGCTGGGATTCCATCTGGTCCCGGTGTTTTCCCAGCTTTTAAGCATCTTGATTGCATTCAGGACTTCTGATTTCGTCGGGGGGTCAGTGTTCACTGGTAGTTCTGCTTCCGTTGTTGGTATTGCTGGACGTGTTGTAGGTGGCGGACGATTTAGAAGTCTTTTGAAGTGTTCAACCCAGTGCTTTCTCTGTTCCACCTCTTTGGTGATTGACTTTCCATTGTCGTCCTTTATTGGCTTAATCTGTGTCGAACGTTTGCCCGAAAGGTTCCTAGTTGTTTGGTAGAGTGTGGCGAGGTCTCCTTTGCCTGCAGCTTGTTCTGCTTCGTTTGCCATGGTTTCATAATATTTTCTTTTGTCTTCCCTGGCACTTTTCTTCACTCTTTTGTTCAGTGTATTGTAGCTTGCATTCAGCTCCTGTTTTTGTTGCTCGTCAGTGCACTGGATAATCTTTTGCTTCACTGTCCTTCTCTCTTCTATTAGTTTCCAAGTGTCCGTAGTGAGCCACTGTTTGTCCTGTCTCTTTTTTCTGCCTAGAATTTCTATGCAGGTTTGGCTCCACACCGTTTTCAAGTTGTTCCAGTGCTTTTCGACGCCGACCTTTCGCTGGTGTTGATTTGTGTCTCGGCTTTGTCCTTTATGCTTGCAATGAAGATGTCCTTTGTAGCCTGGTCCTTCAGCTTTTGAGTGTTGAACTTGGCTTGTGGTCTATCTGCAGCTCCTGATTCCCTGAAAGCTTTTAATTTGATTTGGATTGTCCCTTGTACGAGATAGTGGTCTGAGCCAACGTCTGCTCCTCTTCTTGCTTTTGTGTCCAGTAGGCTGCGCCTCCACTTCCTTGAGATTGAGATGAAGTCGATTTGGTTTTTGGTTTGCCCGTCTGGTGACACCCATGTAGCCTTGTGGATATCTTTGTGCTTGTATACACTGCCACCAATCACCAGTTCGTTGAAGGCGCAGAAGTCGGCGAAGAGTTCTCCGTTTTCATTCATTTCTCCTAGAGCTTCTCTACCCATGATGAGTTCCCTTCCTGATTGTCTGGTCCCAGTTTGGCGTTCATGTCTCCCATTAGTATTTTCATGTCGCCAGCTGGAGTATTGTCCATTGTTGCCTGTAGTTGCCTGTAGAATTCTTCTTTCTTCTCGAGGTCTGCGTTGTTTGTGGGTGCATAACATTGTATGATTGACACTTTCCTTCCTTTGGAGTTGAACCTGGCGGTCATTATCCTGGACGAAATCGCCTCCCATTGTATCAGGGCTTTCGTTGCCGTTGGTGACATCATGATAGCCACGCCCTCGGTGTGCGTGTGGTTATCTTCTGGGTGACCGGAGTAGATCACTGACTCACCTGTTGACAATTTGGTGAGTCCACTCCCATTCCATCTGCTCTCACATATTCCCAGCACTTGTATTCCGTATCTTTTCATCTCGTTGGCGATCTGGGCAGCTTTCCCAGTCTCGTACATAGTTCGGACGTTCCATGTTCCTACACAGACTTTTTCTTTTGGTGCAAGAGGTTCATTCTGCTGAAGGTTCTGTAGCAATTTTTGTTTACAGGGTGGGGTTGCTAGCCTCACGCCTGAGAAAAGAATGATTACATTAAGTAAAAGTTTAGAGAGAAGCAACTTTTTGGGTTGCTCCCCTCAAAATCAGAAAATAACGGACAAACAATGAGAACAACATCAACAAAGGAAACAGTTCACAGAAAAAAGGGCAAAAAGCGACGACAACTATACAATAAGACAACATGCAATATAGTTCAGTACAGTTAACTAAAATGATATCTTAACCATAAACTCACTGACTTGGAGCAACTTGAACATATAAATCCAACAATATATACAATTATAGATGTGTTTATGTTTAAAAATTCCACAAATCCAAATAGTTAGTTATATGTATTATCTGTCAATAAGATTGTATTTTTTGGATTCAGTGTTCGAAAGGTTAATAATTGTGATAGTTTCCACAGACTCTTGACATAAAATTTTACAGAAATGAGAGTTTTTATTAATAAGCAAAATGTAGCGCAGTAGTCGAAAAGCGCCAATCCAAGACATGATCCGCGAGGTTATTTGTACTGTTTGTGTATACGTGTGGTGTGTCTTCTCAATTTGTGATTTTTGATTACTTGTGTTTACTCGTTGTTTTCGTACCTTATTGTTATTGCGTAATTTTGTTAAAATTTTCGTCGTGATTACTTCTGAAGTTGTTTCTTGTCATCTACGTTCGTGAATGAATTGATTGATGTTAGAGACAGCAGATGGGTCGTATACGCCGGGGAGGCTAGGCTATTGCTGAGAGTGAAATGCATACGGAGATAATTGTTAGCTGCGGTCAAACACGCCGGGGAGAAAGAGTGTAAACGACTGAGGCTCGCATACGTCACCGTTACTAGAACTGAGGCACAATGAGTGTTAAGCAACTGCAGTGATAATTGGTAGTGAGTAGATAAGAGGATGTGCGTAGAGTATCATGAGTTGGTGCTATGGTCACTTTGCATTCTGCAAGAATCATTCTAGCAAGTGGCGATTGTGTTGCAAGATATCAAGAGGATACTTTTATCTGGAAGGCGTAGGTCGTCAGCGATGTGTGAGATTGTGCTGTGGGTATGCTTGTGGTGTGTTGGCTTTTCCGTTTGTTTTCCATTTCAGCTCTGTCCGTGTGACCCAGGTTCTCGCAATGGCATCCAAGTCGACGTGTATTGGTCGTGAAGTAAATAAGGGTTGGATGGATCCCTTTTTTGCCGGGGAGTGTCAATGTAGTTGAAGATTGAACGATCAATTCATGGTTGTTTGCTCAAAATCAACTTCCCCAATTTTTGCGGAGGCATCAATACACCAGTCATCGTCTCATCGGTCGCTGTTCAGAAAGAAGTCAGGCCAAAACTGTCAGAAGTAATATTGTGATTTATTATTGTAATATTTGTTCATAGACCTTAGTTTTAAAGATTAATTTTAAAGTTGGATATACTGGTGTTACAGTAAAGGATTCTCGAGTGGCCAATCGGTGTTTTGGTTTTGCGTCCGTTATTACTAAGCGTTTCTGAGAAACTTCAAGGAACAGCATGAGTCCCAGCGTAGCAAGAGCTCGGCATTGACGGTTTATGAGACGTGGCTGACAAGGTGTGTATGACATCTCCCTCCGAAGGAGGTTAATCGAAAGGATAGCAGGCAGAAAAGGTACTACTTTAATACGTATTATTACCAGACTTATAAAACGAGGATCTTTAATACATACGGACGAATGGAAAGGTTACAATTCCCTGTGATCTCTGGGATATAACTTTGCCGGATTACGTTACGCTTTAAGCAAATGACAAGTTAGGGTTAGGTTAACGTTAAAAAAATAAGTGCTATTGTTGGGGTTGGGAGACCAATATAATCAAATGCATAGGTGGTTGAATTACTCTGCCGATATAAGAGTAGCACTTGCTCACTGTGGTGGAGAATGATTCTAGTGTGGGTAAAATTTATTTTGATAAAGTCTCACAGTGTTATTAAGTAATATTCACTGATGACAATGTTTTCAGCGCAATTTCCGCTCAGTAAATATTACTGTATAACACTGGGAGACTTTATCAAAATAAATTTCACGCACAATGGAATTATCCTCTGTTGATACTCCTACCTAAAACTGAGAGCTACTTTTATCAAATGTGAGGTGAAGGTATCTTCTATAACGCTTTAAACAGTTTTTGTGCATTTTTTCATAAATATTTGTACTTCATAGACAGAAACGACTCCTATATATGTTCGGTGAGTTCGAGGTCAATCGCTGGTTGGCAGTTGGTGGAACTGAAAGTTTATAATAATAATAATAGTTTACATTTCGTGTGAACGGTAAGTTTACAAGAAATGCAGCCAGTATTACGGGCCAAGGCTTAACAACAATATCACACAACAATCCTCATATAAACCCACCCAAATTATCACACAAATCACGTCGACTACATTGGCCTGGACAACGAGCTCAAACTCAAATCAACTAGATCACGCAAATACCGGCAAGTTGAAGCAGGTGGTGCCACTTCAGATATATGCCGAATAGTCACCCCGAAGAGCCTGAATTGAGCTTCATACTCAGATGACTCACAAAAAGACAAAACCTGCGGAGTTCAACGTAACAAGGAACCTAAGACAAACAGAGACCACTTTGTCTCGAATATGTCAAGGTCAAACCCAAAATTTCGAAGATTTCAGGATTCCCTTATTCAAGACGCGTATTAATATCAATCACTTGATTTCCAATAATAGTTACATGGAATGTGGTGTTAAGAGTGTAAATTGTAATCCTGGAAGTATTAAACATGAAGCCGATCTTTGGACGAGGTGGAGAGAACTGGTGACACTAGTTTATGGAAAAAACAACGGGTAATTTCATCGAGCCCATTTTGGGAGCTTTCTAGGATATCACATATGACTTTAGGTAAAGAGCGGTTGTAACAATAATTATCGAACACGGGCGACTTCAGTTTACATGCACCATTTGTTAGTTCAACTTGATAAAGCCACATGGTAAAATCGTAGTTTGGAGACGTTAGCCTGAATACACTTCAATACCTCATTGATATAATATGCATACTTTACATAAATTTTGAATTGCAGTGGTAGCAGACAACATGCTCACGAATTCATGCTCGCACTCACGTACACATATTCGGATGTATTTGTATAAGATAAAACTATTGCACCGTTGAAGACAATTAAATGTATGAGTTAAAAGCTGAAAGCATATTTTGGTGCTTCATAATAATCATTATTGACATTAAAAATACTTTAACTATGTGGTTTAATATCATCCAGAAACGAATAACATGATGGCTGTGTAAAACAAATGATGAAGAATGCTGATGTTCATACTATGTAGACTGCCTACAAACCCAAATTCTTGCCTCCAAGTTCATATAGCACCTGTTTCGCTTAGATCAAAGGTTGATCCAATTATCAGATTTATCGCGAAAAATACGGGGTTTATTTTGGCTTTAGAGTTGTAGCAGGACTATGAATACTTGGCTAGCTGGATGTTGTGCACTAAATATATAAATATCAAACACGACATGGCTGCGTGACAAATGGCGTGGATGTTTGATTGCAAAACTTCAGCTAATTAGTCAGCTCAAGGATCAAAAATCTCATTTTTAGTGAAGAATTTGGTAGGCTAGTGATTTTAAGGAATTATTGACTGTAACGTATGGTTTTGAATCACTAGTCCCTCAGCTCTTTCTTCACTTTGGAAGTTGAGTCTAGCTCAATGTTCCATTTCTGTTCATTTATGAAGGAATGCAGACAACTCTCTAACGAGATCCATCTACAAAATGTCCACATGGCACGAGAGCTTATCAACTTTCGAAGCTGTACACCTTGAGCAGTAAGAGGAACCTAATGTACTCTCTTTCGTCGGGGATCCAGAAGATTTGTACTGAAGAGACAATCGACGAGGAATTACAAATCCTCAAGGGACGTTGTCAATGAAGGTGAACACTGAACGTTTGCTTTTGGAACTGGCAGCCATTGGTGGGCAACTTGAAGACACGAATGGTTCCATCGTGTACAAGTTCGACGAAGACGAATGATAACGAATAAGATTACAAAATAATTTCGTATAAAACATTTGTTTATAGACTTTCACTTTTCTCCGCTTTAATTGCCAAACAACATAATTTCCTACTGAATTGAATTTTTGACCTTTCCGTCGACTGATTGGACCGAAGTCCTCGGTCTCAGGTTAACATGTCGGCTTCTTGTGCAGAAGCTTCGACGATGTCTGGGAATTTAATTAGCATACATTTGGTGGATGGTGGCTAGCACTGGAATCCAGGATGCGCATTTCGTCCTATTTGGGACTCGTCATCTTGACTTACCTGCATGAATCACCAACAAGAAACCATGGGAACAAACGAACAAAACAAGTACCAGTCGCCCAACAAGTATGCAGGAGAAAGTGGAGATGGATTGGACACTCGCTGAGGAAGCCGCTGGGTGACATCGCACGCGCGTCAGGCCATCGCTCGAGTGGAACCCGAAAAGGAGGTGGCAAGTGGGAAACCAGTGCAAGGGTGACATGGAGGAGACCATGTGAGGAGGAGTTGAAAGAGTATGGACTAACATAGATACAGGTGAAAAGCCCAACAGAAGCAAGTGGAGGCGTGCAGTTGAAGCCCCATGTTCCACTAGGAACCCAAGGGGACAATAATAATAATAGAAGAAGAACTGACTGCACTCACATTCATGTTGAAAATCCAAATCATGTTGTTTATGATGGCTGAGTGCAGGAGATTTCTAGACTGAATTCAGGTTGATGAAGGGGTGTGTATCCTGCCTTTCCGATTCTGGCTGACTGAGTGGCTGGCTGGCTGGTTTTGACATCTTCATCCGTTCCGACTGGCTGTAGTTGGGAGGATGTTGCATAGCTAGACAAGTGAAGGCACGAAGTAACCTCTATTAAATCCCTCCCGTTGATTGTGTGATTGGTGCTGTTTGTTGTTGGTGGCGCAAGGTGGTGATTGGCTATCTTCATCACCTCCGTCATCTCTATGTTCACTTGGAGTCCTGTCTTCGCTGCGTGCCTGCTTCTTCAGCCAGTTTGTTGCTTTTCGCTTGTAAGTCTTCGAGTTTGTGTGACATTAGACATATATCAGCCACACACGTAAGCCAGATCTCTTAGAGTCTCCTTAGCGGTCGTCCATCGTATCTTTGTCTTCCCACTCTCAACTCACAGTCTGACGCATAATCCAGTCCACCACAATGAGGAAAATCATCGGTGATAATAGGTAGGCAGGCAGACAGGCAGGCTTGCTGGCTGGTCTTACTCCTGTATGCACTTCAAACGCCTCGCTGAGTTTTCCGTGGTGGATCACTTGACACGTCGCATTGTCATATAGCCAGGTGTTGAATGAGGTTGATAATGACTTGAACACTGCACGCTGAAGTGTTGGAATAGTTTTCAAATTACTCCTCGGTCATCGCTGTCTGACGAAGGCCTTTACGAATTCAAAGAAATCGAGATAGAGAGAGGTTTGACAGGGATTCTCTGCTTTGTTCTGTGATGACGATGTGTAGAGTTGCAATTTGATCAGCACATGATTCGCCTTTCCTTAAGCAAGCTTGTTCCAGGTGGAGTTCTGTATCCAGTTCATCTTTTATTCTCTCCAGGTTGGTGCGACCTACTATTTTACCTGGCGAGGACAAGAGCAATGTCCCACACCACTCGGTTCCTGCACAGGCCCAAGTCGCTCTTCCTTGGTAGTTTGACAACGTAACTCTTCTTCCAGTCAGCAGGCACCCTGCCTTCTTTCCAGACCTTTCACAATAATGGCGTGAGAATATCTTCCGTAATCTTTAGGTCCGTTTCCAGTGTTTCGATTCGGTCTGTCCCTACTGCCTCCCCAAGCTTCCGTTGCTTGATTGTATTCAGGATTGCTGCTTTCGTTATGGGATTGGTGTCCACTGGCAGGCAGTTTTGTGCGTGTTGTTGATGTTAGTGGTATTTCTGGATGAGTCGCAGGTGATGGTCGATTCAAGAATCCTTTAACCCGATGAGCCCATTGTTTCCCTTCTCTCTCCTCCTCGGTAATCAGGTTCCCTTGACCATCTTTTATTGGTGATCTAATATTGATTACTCCTTGCATAGTTACAAGAATTTTAGAACACAGATAAGTTTATTAGAAATAACAGAGAAAGCACCTTAACACTGGAATTTTGTACCGAACACAGATCTTGTTTTCAATTTTTTCTATGTCAGCAAAGTATTCGTTAGTGTAGTTGTCAATGATATCGAAGCTTTACTTAATGCACTATGTGAACAATTATCACGGAAATTTCCAGCGCACTCAGGTTTGAAATACTCCGAAATACACGATTTACAAGTGGACTCTCGCCGACCATGCACATGGTCCGGGGTTCGAGCCCTCGCCGACGCACACCTGATATCTATGGTTGGCCTGCGAATTTTGGGCTACCGATAACCACGCTGAAAATTCCACACTTGTACCAAAAATATGGTGTGGAATCAAGCTGTACCCATAAAAAGAAAAAAAATAATAATCTGAAGTATATTATACGACGTGTTGTTGCATATTAAGAGACTATTCTGTAAGTGTTTTCTTCATTTCTTTCACGAGTTGCACAGAGTTTAGCACGTATCTAAATCACATAGTTTGACACATTTACATGATAAGGACAATGAAATTTACCGAAGATTTGAGGCATTCTGATTGATGGAAATTCTGGCAGCCCACTGATTTAAGCAGACTCCTTGGTATAAAAAATGCTTACTATATTTTAAAAATCTGAGGGAAGCTCTCATGCGAAACTGTTGATTTTTTTAACCTAAGTTGTTCACATGGTGGCTCTGGAATTAATTGTTTAAATCCAGTTAGCCGGTCGTTCGTAAGGAGCAGTATTCCTGATGTTCAGATCTAGGCGGCAATTTCGTTAGTATCGCTACGGTAGGTTGTGTGCACCTTACAGATTTTATTGGTGGAGAAAGGCGTTCTTGCGCTATCACCTTGTTTTTCTCATTGTATATTTGAAATTGAATTTATCTGTTGTCTCTGTTGGTGAGGAAAACATTCAAAACCCTTTCGAGAACTTATGTAACACAATGACTTGTCGCAGATTTAATTTGTAATATACAGGAAACATTTTTTGAAGGGATGATGGAGGCTTGCAGCGTTGTTCCTCAGCCTTCATGCTCAGATTCAAATAGTCTGGTGCCTGTCGAAAGTTTAATATTACAACTACTTAGTCAGCCCACTAGTTTCGGTTATCTTCAACATTCGATCACTTCTCTTCTTTCTTTCTCGCCAGCAAACCTTACTTACTGACGTGAATGGTATCTTTTTTCTCATACTAGTTGTTTATATGTGCCTTGACGCTGTTTCTCGTGATTTCCCAGTTGTGTGCGTCGGTGGCACAGTGGTTAGGACTCTCGCCGACCGTGCACATGGTCCGGGGTTCGAGCCCACACCGGCGCACACCTGATATCTATGGTTGGCCTGCGAATTTTGGGCTACCGATATCCACGCTGAAAATTCCATACTTGTACCAAAAATACAGTGTGGAATCAAGCTGTAAATCAAAAATCAAAAAAAAATGTATGCGGTCACACTTACTGTATTGTACTTCGAGCAATTTTTTCTTTTTGGAGGCTGTAGGTTGTCACCCTGTTTTGTTATTTTCATTTTTCACTCACCTAGTAAGGACAGATGCGATTTCACGCAGAATGTATTATCTACGACATAAACGTGACTAATTCATTTCATCTGGAAACAAAGAACAACAATCATGTAAGCCACATAAAAATTCTAACAGCTTAGGGAAAGTCATGCAACCAAAGCAGTTCTTATCAGACTTCAGTCTCAGTGTAGGTAATTTGATAAATTTTTTTGGAAACGTTATTCCAAGGATTGTGTCGTTCTTGTAAATATCATACGACAACAGCAATCTTTCCTGGCTTGGTTACCTTGGAGATCTAATTATCCATCCTAAGTGTCTACTATAAGCTGCTTCTGTAACAAAAGTAATGTTGAGCTCTCCATTGGGGAGTAGTAGGAACGGCACTTGAATAATGTCTTACTTTTTGGTAAGGATTAACTACATTGGAACATTCGTATTTTTTGCTGACTCTTGTAGTTCTCCATTTCCATAAATAATTTTTCAAACACGAATAAAAATAGCTTGAACTAATTCATTTCTTGGTATCCAAGTTGTGCCGTCAGTCAGGCAGTGATCGCCGAGTAATTTGTATCACAAACAAGATGTTCTGTCTAAGTTCCCCTAAAGACATTTGTTTGTAGACAGCTAAATCCTAACCATTCACTCATCACGAAATCTGGTTTCATGTTGTTTCCGAAAATGAAATGCCAACTAACTTCTCATCTTATTCACACATTAGTCCTTTAAATGGGTTGCATTTAGTCATCTAGATAAACATTGCTACCGTCCGGGAAATTCTGTAGCGTAATTCGTGATTTACTAGTCCTCTGCGGAACAAGAGTGTAACATTTTGGGCTCGCTGGCAGCCAAAGTAAAGTTCCACAATACTGTCTCATCGTTAGCAGCACCACTTCACTTCCCCATTTGCATCTCTATGTCATATCATTTGAAACAGACTGGGCAAAATATGGACACATAACTGTAATTTCTGGTCTTATCCTCAAAGGATTCCTAGTTCAGTGATACCCCCAGGAATAGCTGTTTCAGCCATTAAAAGTTAAATGTAAAATATCTTGAGAGGTAGGCAAGATCGACGGAGAATCTTATACACATACGGACTACTTCAAGCATCAGCATCAAACTGACTCAAAATAATTTAAAATTGTGCTCCAATTTACTGACAATGAAAATCTTAGTGATAATTTTCATTTACTGGTAAATCCAAACTGGTGTATGCTATCAGCTCATTTAATCTGCTTTACGGCTTTTATAATCACGAGTCATTTAAGTGATTCACATAACGTCCTACGTGCGTATAAGAACATTCATCTCTGGAATTCATCTCAACTTGTTTGTTGTGTCGCGGAAATGAATGAGGACGTATACATGAAGAATCTGCGAGTTGTGCTTTGGAGTCTTCGGATTTCCAATGCGTATTACACCTAGCTTCTTGTGATTAATAGCTGTGTTTTGTGAAGTGTAGCCGAACACTCAGTAAATGATTCATGTATGAAAACATTTTCGTCATAATTCTTAAATATATTTCACATACCATTAGTATTTGATCTATCGTGTTCCGTATATCTGCGTCAATGGTCTTATGATTTAATCCACTTAGTATTAAATAATAGTAGCTGTATGTCTATCACGTGTCTTTAACTGCCATTAATTAAGTGTTGGTTATGATGATGCTGTTTATTTCTAATTCAGTTGAATGTTTCTTGCTAAGAACGGTTTAATCCCACTTTCTTCCGTATTCTTAGCTGCTAATATTTTTATATCTCTCAAGGAGTTGCCTAAAAACCTTAGGTGTCGGCATATTGATTTTCCATGGTTTTTTCCGTAAATTATGAAAACTGTCATCACTTTAGCCCGTGTATATATGTATATATACGTATGGTTTTTTTTCTCTCTGTAATAACTTTAGTGGTTTGATTTTAGCTATTGTATCGTGCACAATGCTCGCTGATCCTAATCTTCAGTATGCAGATATTCAAGCGTGTTGCTCGTGCCTAGGATTTCGTGAGGGTGATACTTACAAAGTTGATTCAGATGCTGAAGGTTAGTAGAATTCTTTATGTTTACAACTGTAGTTTCCATTCGAACTTTGTTACGTTACTTACGAAATGAAACTGCTGAATGTAATATACGACGTGAATTAGGTCAACTTCGCATTGTATCAAGTGATCTCGTACCACTTGTTCGTTGTTGTAGCGAGAACAAAATACTATTTGAGTTGGTTATTCGTCTTCTTATGAATTTGACTCAACCTGCCATCATATGTTTCCGTCAGGAGATACCAAAAGATCGCGACCACTACAGTGCTTTTCTGCAAGTCGATGATCTTTTAAAATCTTACAAAAAGGTGGGTAGTGTCGCATACATGTATGAATAAGACTGTAGGACTTTGCAGATGAAGAATTCTTTCGAGTACTGTGCAATGTGGTGGGGATTTTGCTAGACAAGGTAAGATGTTTTCGGTTTTACCATTATTTCTTGAGGCTAAAAAGGAACCATAATTCCTTAGTAATGCTACTTTATTTAATTAGATTGAATAGGTTAGTGAATAGGTGTATGTTGGATATTTGCAACTTTCCTCAGTTATTGGTGTCATCTATAGCTTCCTTTCATGACAGTGTTCGCAGTTTTTGACATTTATAGTAACTCTTTCTGTCTTAATCCTAGTAACAAACAAAATAACGCATAATAAAGTAAGGAAGACAGACATTTCTGGAAGCAGTGAAAACCGATTAGTCAGTTCTAGATAACCAACTGCACACTGAGTTAAAACACTTATTGAATTACTTGTTATTGAGATAAATATAAAAGTTCAACCACAAAACTTTGTCGATGTGTGTCATGTGTAATTAGCCTCAAGAAGTTTCTCCTTGGTTGCTGGTGGACTGCATCATGCGCCAGACCGTGGGGAGGTAATAGATGGGCATAAGTTGAACTGACCAAGATCCCTAGAGATTTGGACTTCGCTAGTAATTTATATATTGTGTCTCACAAACATTAGGATTTACAAGAGAAAACCAACAAGTTGACAGAAAAGGCAGCAAAGACAGGACTTCAAGCGAACATAGACAACAGAGAGATAGTGAAGATACCCAACTAAAAGCAAAAATTGTCAGTGACCAAAGAAGAAACAGATCTTAGTGAAGTCATGTCCTTCACCTAAATGAGGAGAATTATTTTAACTACGTGTGACGGGGATGAGGATATTAAAGCCAGGGTCGGTAGAGCAAGAAAAGTGTTCATTTTTCTGAACACCTGACACAAAGAACAAAATTCGAATTCGTAACACTACTGTCAAGTTATTGCTTTCATATGAGTCAGGGACTTGCCGCGCGCATCACCAATAACTAACAGACCTCAGACCTTCATCAATACCAACCGCCCATACCCTACAGTTAGCACACGAGGTCATCATTCAGATTCCGAAAATATTTGCTTTGCCTAATTGTTCCTTATTATGTACATTTTCATCCATTGAAGTTTCATAACGTCTATTTTTCCTACTTTTATGTTTGCTTTCCCTCATTGTTGTATCTTGATGCATGGTTTTACTTCGATAAGTCAGTCGACCCTTAAATGTGCGAATGAGACTTGCTTTAATTATACTTTTTTCTTGATCTTTAGTCCCTCAGTAGATCCCTTCTGTTTCATTATTTTTTTCACTGCTTATCAGATATCAACTGTCTTTAGCAACTCCTAATTATTTGTATTCAGTCTGTATTATATTAGCGATTTTCATATTTCTAAGCTGATACTTTATTTTGTTTGCTAACATATCCTGCGAGAAATTATTACTATGGTTGACTGACTGAGTTTAAAACGCAGAATTTAAACAGAAGTGCAACAGCTCAAGTCGCCATACTTAATATAGTTTACAAAGATAAAGTCCACTGGAACTTTAATGAACGGGAATGTATGGAAGAAACGATAGCAGCATAAGGAATATTGAGGATGGAATAGATCTACGAATTTATAAAGAGTTAGTGTGTTTGCGTTATTGAGAGCAGTTTTGAGTCATGTCACAATCAGTCGATCCTTAGCGTCTCAAGGATCCAGGTCAGAAAGCCTACACTTCTACACGTGACTCAAACTAACAGTCAGAGACTTCATTGGTTAATTTCGCTTTATATTTTGACCACCACTAACCCTTTTCCAACGTAATCCCATGTCAGCTAACATTTTTTGACGAGCAAAGCGTTGCCTTAGCATACGTAACAAGTGTTCTAGCCATCTAAACTGATGCAGTTTCACAATCTCATAAATTAACCTTCTTCCTTAGCTAATGCAAGTTCCAACCTCATGGTTACCTACCATATAATACCATCTAGCACGAGAGATTTAACACAAACACCTATGACCAAAGACAACTAAGTTCTTCAGGTCGTCTTCTTCCAACGAGCATATCTCACAACTGTGACGAGCTGGGCGGACTGCTGTAAACAATACACATGTCCTTTGATCAGTAGCCTGATATCACTCATACGCCAGAGACTATAGAAGTTAGCAGATGGCACACGCGCCTTTTATATCCTTGCTGACATTTCATGAAAAACCTGTCCATTGAGAATAATGCAAATTCCAAAATAAGTGAAGTGGTCGACGCACCTTTAATTACTTCACTGTTGTCAGAGTTTGAGCAGCACTAGCACCACTTTTTTGGTGATATCGACAAGTGACTTTCCGAATACCAGTGACCTTGTAAACCTTAGTTTGGAAAAAGGATACTCAGCTGCTTACTATTGAGGCATGTAGCATAAATCTGAAAATATACAAGGTATTTGTATTTTCATCGTTACTTTAATACAGGGTTTCCAGTTATTCATATTGCGTGTTTACTTATTTTGTGCTTATTGGTTAGTTTTAGGTGTAAACGTATACTATTGCATAGTTTAGCACTGAACAGACAGAATCTCTGTTTAAAACTGAACTATCCATAGGATGTACTCGAAAAACTTCTGAGGAGAAGCAGTACCATGTCACAAGGTTACTTACCGGTTTTTTGTGTATGAAGTCCATAATGAAAACATTGAAATCGAGCAGCAAGTTTATCACAGAGTTGATCAAGTCTGGTAAGGGTTAAAATTATGAAATAATTAGACCCTCCCTTATTACCATATAGGGCAGTTAGCTGCATGTAATTATGGAGTCATATCGAAAAATGTAACTACATGCAGTAGGGTATATTCTGTCAGTGCCAGCCGTGGTAAGCTGCTAATAGACATTTTACGGGTGAAATTTATTTATCCTCTTGAGTAAAGTGACATTTTTAAAGTATCTCTGATTTTAATGTCTAATATGCTGTGGAGGTGTTTACGAGAAGCATATTCAAGATCATTCAATCTTTTGACTTTGCAGAGATGGTTTTATAGCTTAGTATTCCAATTGTACGATTGAATTAATGATTAATTACTGTTAGTCCTGAACTTGATACTCCAATGGTGGTAATCATTAGTTTCACTTGATATGTGGTATTTAGCATTATCGGCACATTACTGTTGTTACTTAAATGTTATCCTTATATTATCAACTTCAGCCTGTTCTTTTTTTTGAAAATCATAATTAATTGGCATCCACATTATATGTTCATTTGCAGAATTGGGAAGAAAGAAGTGAAGAAGACCGCCTTCTTATTGAGCGTATATTGATTTTAGTGCGTAATATACTGCATATAACTCCCGATATCACCAATGAACGGGTAAATGGAATTGTCTCATTCGTAAAAGCTGTTTTAGCGCACTGATGAAGATGTTTCTGTCCACGATCAAATTTTATGGGCAATGCATTTATCCGGTTGGGATGAATTGCTACTATTTTTGGGAAATTCTGAAGATGAACAAATGTTTGCCTTCCATACCCTTGAAATTATATCATTAATGTTGAGAGAACAGGTAAGGTTTGAACAAATCTTTTCTGAAATAATGAAGAAGAATTTTTGTTCAGAATGAGGATGACATTTTTTGTTACCTTTCGATCTTTCGGTGTTCGTTCGTGGAAGTTTCACCACCAGGCTTAGTGACAACTTGAGCACTAACCTCATTGAGGAAGCCTGACGATAAAACGTCCATAGCTGAACACCAAAGCTTGGAAAACACTAAATACTCCTGTCTCGTTTGTTTATTTTCCCAGTAAGAGAATTCATATCTTTATCGCGATGAGCTCACGGGTAAAATTCATTAATTCTATACAATTATTTCCCTTGATAAACTCGAACAAAGTAAGAAGGACAAACTGAGCAAGACAAAATGATGTTATTAGATAGATATGAAATGGCGTTTTAATTGTTCAGTTTTTCACATTCTACGAGGGTTCAGTGTGTTATACAGTCTGCTACACTGAATTACACGAAAATAATGTGAACAATATCTACACAGCAGATTATCATGTGTGTGAATTTGCCTAGCTGAACCTGTCTTAGAAAATACTATCAGTTTGTGTCTACTAAAACAACAGCAAAATGTGTGCAGATCTTCGAAACTTCTACAAACGCGGTAACCAGGTTAAGTTTCTACCTATGCATTATAAGTGTAAACGTTTTCCTTCGTTAAAATGCAATAAACATCAGTTACCTTTGGCAAAAAGACTCATGTGACATCTGTATATACTTTCATAGATTCATTAGCTTACTGAATCTAATACTCTATCTTCTGCGTTTGATAGGAGCGAATCGTGTGCTAAATATCCCAAGTTTTCTGCTCAAAGTATTGATTATACTGTATTATATCAGTGTCTTCACCTGGGAGGACTATATCACTCCCATACTCTAGGCCCACAAAAATGTTCCCTGGCAACCAGTCAACCCCTAAGTCGCTAGAGTGCGTCAGTGGCACACTGATTAGGACTCTCGCCGACCATGCACATGGTCTGAGGTTCGATCCCCTGCCGACGCATACGTGATATCTATGGTCGGCCTGCAAAATTTGGGCTTCCGATATCACATGCTGAAAATTCCATACTTGTACCAAGAATACGGTGAGGAATCAAGCTGTAATAAAAATAAAAATAAAATAAGAGTCATTCAGCGTCCACTCAATTAGTACATCTGTAATGAAGTTAAACAAAAATGGGGACATTGGGAATCCCTTACGGATACCGAAGGCTGTTCTTACTCCATAAGATTTGACATGGCTGCGTAAGTTCGAATAGAGTGCATTGATTAATCCAGTATACTTTCTCGACACTGTCCACGGCCAAACACTGCCAGAGCACTCACCGGTTGATAGAGTCAAACGTCACATTCAGGTCCAGAAATGCTGTAAGTGTTGGACACCGGCAAGTGTGTCTATTTTCCAGAATTTGTGGGAGGCTGAACACATGGTCCGTGCATCCTCTTCCTGGTCCAAATCCTAACTGGTTTACTTGTCCTGAGCTCAGTGGTTGTGTGATTGTGGAACATAGAACTTGTGATATTATATTAGTCAGTCTTTTCCTCCTTCTGGCGATTATCTCAGGAAGACTTGTCTCTCTTCATATGAAGTGGGATAATCAAGGATGCGCACCAGTCTAACGGAGCAACTCCTGATTCTCAGACAGTACACAGCACCCTAGTTAACCCTAGAGACAGTTTGTCATCACTAACCTCAATACTTCTGGAGTCATTCCATCAGGTCCTGTTGCTTATCCGTGTTTCACGTTAGAGACAGGTTTTTGTAAGCTGAATTACAGATGAAGGACCGATGTCGACATCTTACCCAGGTAGGTGTTGGGTGATGGGCAAGTTGATCGTGGGTGTAGGTGTGTAAGCCAGTTGAACTGCTACACAAAACGTTGCTTCCAAGGTTCCAGCTGTCTATCTTTAGAGCTAATTAAACCGCCAACTGTTTCGCTCATCATTTTTCTTTTGTCACATGTTTCCCTAATATTTTTAAAATGGTTGTGTGGGGTTACCTATTGTGGGTGTTTCGTATCTCTTTGGCATTTGTTGCCCACCAGTGTTCACGGTCGTTTAGAAAACTTTTTGTCAGTCTGCGTTTAAGCAGCTTTTGATCCTCATCGCGTTTACAGCCCGCCGAAATCAGTATCCCTGTTTCTTTCAGACTGGATGAAGCAGCATGTCCACTGGCATTTACTAATCTTTGGTTTTAATTTATCAAGATCCTTCACCACTATTCCTGCAGCTGACTAAATATGCCGGGCTTCGTTAAGATTGGTCCTGACGTCAATCTCAGATGCACATTTTGGTATTACTTCCTCTTGTACAGATTAAGTGTCTTCAACAAGTTAGGGGCGTGTTGGCTTCACTGCTGTGTGTTTTCCAATTCCCTGCAGAAGTAGGCTTCAAAGTCCACGGACTAGGGGTGATCGAAGTCTATGCAAGTGTCCAAGAAGTAGCGACAGTTTTTTACCAGCTTTTGCCGTCGACAGCTTGTCGCTATGCAGTTTTTTGTCTTCGTCATTGATTTGAAGGTGTAGATCGTCAGGTTAGGAGATGCCTCTCCTTATGTTTAAATTTACTGCTGACTAGAAAAAAATGTTAGTGGGATGATAATTGTAGAAGACGATCACCATCGTCTATACATCGACATGGGACTCCTCAGGTTCCATCACTATACTTTTCTGACCGGCTCAACGTCCACACTTGAGCATTGAAACCACTTGCTGAAATGATAACATATGAAGGTTTTGCCTTAGACAGCAGACTAGACAGCTTTTGACAGAACTCATGGTTTACTTTGTCTGAACTTCAAATGATCGGAACATAATAGGAGATTATGAAAAGATATCGTCAAGTATGACAATCTCTTCTTTTTCCCATCAAGAATCTGTTCAGCCATACAGCACACACACGACTATCTGCCAGGATCAAGTCAAGTAGAAATGTTTTTTCCCTGTTACTGATTGCTATTCTTGCTTTTGCAATTGCACGTAAACTAGCTGGAGCATTTCGTACGGTGAATTTCGCAGATTTTACCCTATTGGCTTGGAGTAGTTATGCGGCTCAACTTAACCTCGTAGATAACTTTACAGAATAATTTACGATGAGCTACGCGACCTGACTCAAAAAGGCTTTTATAAATAGAAGACGCTATCACTTTGTGTTCATATATCATTAAACTAACCGGGTGCTCTTGAGCTACACGTTCCTGGATAACTTGCTTACAGCGTCTAGTGTAATCAGTTCCACAGTAGCAAAAGAAAAAGTAGGGGTGAAAGTAGGCGGTACTTTATCCTTCATGCGTATCTCAATCATACTTTGGCTCGAGAATATCAGGTGTTAGCCGCTGGCATAGAAAATGCGTTTCACAAACTTAGATGGACAACTTTTAAGTACTTTGACAGCGGTGTTACCTTCGAGTGTGAAGCCCATAGGTAGTATTAACTGACAATCTTGGTTGTGAATGCCATTATTACCATCTTAAAAATTTTGTATTATGCAGGATTACCTACACTACCACTACAAACACCGCATTAGAGCTGACGATAAAAAAACCTGATATGTTTATTTTATGATTGTTTGGTGTTGTTCAATCAAATTAACTGATCATCTTGGCGATAAATATCTTAAATAAATATCTTAAATATCATTTCATAACTTATTGTATGATTATAGTTTTACTGTTCACTATGCATAAACATATCATAGCTTCCACTACCCAATACTGAGATATTATTTATTGTTGTTTATTTTCCATTCTACTTCTTGGTCTTTTTTCGCATTTTTTTTGCTATTTTGTTTTCTTTTGTTTTTGTTGTTTTTTATATTTATTTTTGGAAATACTCTTTTAAATGTTTGATAAAATTAGATGCAATATTGTAGATAAGTGCTGAAAATTCCACACTGTACCACTAGTACTGTTTCTGGAATAAAGCAAATTATTATTATTATTTTCTTCGGCACTATGATTTCGTTAGGAGTGATTCGATATTCATTGTTGATGAGCGTTGTATGAGGATTTCCGAGCTCCTTGCGAACTGTATCCTTACAACTGATTTTCGGAACTCTAGTATGTAGAGAATAAATAAGATTTCTCCTTCTACGCAGAGGTACCCGACTGCTGAAGTTACTTTACTGTTCCGTAAAGATTGGTTTTCGGCATATCAACTTATACAATGAGCCATTATTTCTCCTGTTCAAGTAACATTTAAGAGGTGAAAGGTAGGATTTGATTCTTCTTAGATGAATGGCCACAGTTAAATCATTTGAAGTTCACCAATTGAGCAGTTTTCACCACAAATAATAAAAGTGCAGCCAACATATCTTTTATACAAATGAAGACCAGAGAAAATCTCTTTCAGTCGACCATTCTCTAAGATCATCTGTGAGAAGCCCTAAAAAATACCTTACGGCAACTCAACCTCTTTTGTTGTAAATCACATCATTAAATCCAAATTGCACTTTCAACTTAACTGTCATACCCCGAATTTGATTAACCTCAACGAAACATCTTCCAGAACTAGAGAATAATATCTTCCAGCGTGTTTACTTCTCATATGAATTAACATAGAACAAACGTGGTTTGTTTGAGGTATATGTATCTGATGTGCTAAGGAAACCATCCGAAGATGTAATAATTAAGCTGCTAATGATTTGCGAAGCAACCCAGTCACATGTGAAGTTCTCTGATTCCTCTAATAAAAGCATGTCTTCATATACTCCAGTATGTTTCTTTGATGATTTGCATCTATCAATTGTTTCTCTTGATCCTAAGTCCAGTGGTGTTTCGTCCAGAATTGATAAGCTAGGTAGAGAGGTGCATTCTGAGAATCTTATCAAACAAACACTCAACTTACTCTTAGGATCCATTAAAGACCATGAAGAATTAAAATTCACAATACTGCATTGTTACTACCAACGTATGAAAGCTCAGTGTAAACAATCGAAAGTGATAATGAAAGAGCGCAAAATCCAATTGTATCAACAAATAAGAAACAAACATATCTTTGTTGGTAGTAACAATGTGTTATTGTCTTCCCGAATGCATGGATAAATCAATATATTTCGTCGGATCATGTAACTGTTGAAGTCTTTGCAGGTAGAAAGACACTGGATAGTTGTTCAGGAAAATAAGCCGACGTTCATCATGTGTCAGATTGATATAATGATTTGAAATTGAAAATTGAAAACCTAGGAATAAAATGACATTCCGTTTAGTTGCAAACAAGTGCTACGCGGGAAAACTTGAGTTTTTGGTGAATTTTACTTTTCAGTAAGAAATTCCGAATACAGATTTTCTAAAATGAATTAAAATAAAGCAATAATAACATGCAGAGCAGAATTAAAACAATTTTACACGTTTTATCCTGCTTCATTTTTTTTACTGTTATGCTCATATTCGGTAAATATTTCCTCGGAATCATGAGTATTTACTGGGAATATTTTTAAGCACTGTGTGAAATGTGTCGTATGAACCACTCAAGTGATTTGCTATTATTTAATTTTCAAATCCTAATCTCCATAAGCAACCTAACAATAACTATTTTTTTTTATATCCCAAGACTCCTGAGATTCTCGCCTATGCTGGAAATGCTGCAGAAAATCAGTCTGAGTTGAATACACAGAGAGAGTAGGTTTCAGTTAGTTCAATTACGAGCTAGTTGTTTAGGCTTATTGAAAGATTGAAAAATCGAAACGATACTGAACGAAAAAACTTTTTGTACGGCTGTAATTTAAGGTAAGTATTAAATGTTGCTTTTATACACACGTGCAATTTTATCTGTTAACTTAAATACAGCCGTTGTGCTGGCCATTTTTATTTCATATCAAATAATTAATTTTGTGGTTTATTTTATATCTTATTGTATGGATGAAGACTAAGAGTCTAATGGGTTATTTGCTTCAAGTATTTAGGAAGCCAATTTTCATAATTTTCGGCATCGGTGAGGTATATCATAGGGCAGATATGCTGTGTAGTTTGTTCTATTCTTTTTTAAGATTGTAATCTAATTTCTAAAGACAGCAGACACAAAAAGGTAAGATGGGTTCTGACGGTAGGTGTCCTTGCCATCCAAACTGCACATCTAATGAGAGAAATTGAAGGATCTTGTAGCTGATAAGGAAGTGAGTGTAACTGTATTACTGAGAATCAATCGTCCCCAGTTGTCAGTTTCTAGCATCTGTACATAATTTGATCCCAGAGTCAAGGACTTGATGGATTGGTACCATGTTTCCATTTGAATGTTCACAACTCTTCTCCAACCCAGTGATGTATCAGCTAAATTGGTCCGTCAAGGAAGGTAATGGCTCCGTACAGATAACACCTTTTGTAGCCAACTGAATCAATGCAGCGTCACAATCTTATCGATTAGCTTTACGTCCTTACTTAACATTTTACGTTTAAACCTAATATTGCAATACAAGAGATAGATCGCAGACACCTATAGTCATAGATAACTGGCTTTTTTAGGTCTTCTACTTTTAACGACCATGTCTCATAACTGTGAAGAAAAACTGGACGAACTGCTGTAACTAGTACATACGTTCTTTGATTAGTAGCCGGACATCACGTGACAGAAGTTGGCAAATACCACAAGGGAATAGCCTGCGAGCACCACTGGTTGTCCTCACTTCAGATGACAAGGCCACAACATATCTTTTTTTTCCTTCACGTTCCCAGTGGAACATAGGGCCTCAAGCTAGTGGCTTGAAGTTTCTGTAGCAGTATTGAATTTTACAGGATGGCGTTGCTAGCCTCATGCCCAACCTTCCCTCTTTACCAACATTATTTCTGGCTTAGCGAGGAAAAGGAGTGAGTCGGCCGGGATCCAACCCCGAACCATGTGCATGGCCGGCAAGCATCCTAACCGCTATACCACCGACGCAACCACAACATATCTGGGCTGCCGAAATGATAGGCATTCGACGCTAGTAAGTATATTATATACCGGGATCTGTCAAAGTGCGAATATGTGATCAACACACCTTCGTCCCCTTCTAAACTCTGCTGGTTATCACGTGTTTGTGTTCCTTCAGCACCGCGTAGTCTAAGCGTAGTTGTTGAACCTTATATTTTAGACACTATGTTAGTCAAGTTAATCTTCCTACAACCATGTCAAGAAGACATATCATCCACATAATCAGTGACTTAAAACAATCAGTTGTGATCTCAGCTTCCCACACATAACGTAATGCTTTAGTTAACTCAGACAGTGATTGATCATTATCTCTAAACACCTCACGGCCATCCCTCCAGGTACTTCTGCTTTACTTCGGAACCTACACATGTGTCCCATAAGAAGCGACTGTCTTCTACTGATAGCTTATAGCTAGGTGATATATTTCCGTTCATCGTCCTTTCGATGTTGCAAGTAGCCGGCTGAGATAATATCTGTTTTTATTCGTTAATAAAATCATTTTATTGGGTAAAACAATGTGATACAGTGTTAGATGTTTACTGATGAATAAATAATATTATACTAGTGTGTTTTAATAACAACCGTTGTGAGTTCATCAATATGGGACTCCCCAGGTTCCATCAATACACTTTTCTGACTGGCTCAAAATGATTACATATGAAGGTTTTGCTTTAGACAGCCGATTAGACAGCTTTTGATAGAACTCATGGTTTACTTCATCTGAACTTCAGTTGGTCGGAACGTAATAGGAGATTATGAAACGATATCGTCAAGTATGACAATCTCTTCTTTTTCCCACCAAGGATATGTTCAGCCGTACAGTACAATTACTATTGTTCTTTAGAGTCCAATCAAGTCGTATGACGTAGAGGCCAGTGGACGACTTCTTGAATCTAGTCACATGGCTTATTTGAAGTGATTCTTAGAATTCTGTACACACTAAGGTGTTACTGCCAATTACGGACCGCTGCAAGTTAACTCTGGATGTACATTTGCAAACCAGATCCTCGGACTACAGAGGCAGCATAACTAGTTTACTGGTCATCCGAGGGAAACACCTTACTTCTTTTACATCCCTACTTGTCAGAGGTGTAACTTTTCCCCTCCATCATAGTGTGAACGAATGCACTAACACGGTGTAACTATTGATATAAGAATAGGACTTAGGCCCTGTGGTATAGTAAACATGGCTTGGTACAGTCAAGGCAGATATGGAGTGCCTGGGGCTACAAACCGTCTACGGACTCCGTCTGTGGAACAAGAATTGGATAACCCTGTCGCAAAACCTTGCATCAGATCGCCGCGCCTGGGCAGCGATGATTCGAGATGTTCATGAAGCCGGCTCATCCTCCCGTAGGAGATAGCCGAAGTAAAGTAAAGTAAGTAGTAGAGTATAATTACATTATGGATAAAATTTATTTTCATGAAGTCCCACAGTGTTATACAGTAATATTTACTGGTGACGTCTTGAGTATTATTCATTGCCCATTATCACATTAAATTCCTCACACATTTTTCCTACTTCGTTTATATAGTTCCATTATTTCTCAACTCTTGAGTTGATTAGTAGTAATATTTTCCTTATCTATGGTGTAAGTGATGAGCCATTCCTGTTGTATGTATTAGGTGTAGATTCTATGAACAAGGATTCAGCAATCAACCTATCTCTCCATCTATTTATATTACCTTTGAGAAGTGGGACTTTGTCTTTGTGTGAGAAATTCCATATGATTATGAACAATAAATTGTGCTGGAAACCTCATTAGTAAATATTACTGTATAACACTGTGAAACTTGCCAAAATAGATGGTGTTACTACGTTTAGTCTAATGGCAATCCAAACGGCTTTTATTTCTTGATACGACCTGCAAGAAGATTACTTTCAACCAGTGTATCTCTTTAGGTCGTTGTGCAATATGCAGGTCTGACGACTGCATCAACGTGTCAGCTATAGGTTACCTTAGGAATATTTCAGGGGAATCGATTGTATAATATTTTAAATCGTTAGCAACTAATAGAATTAGTATTGAAGCAAGTTTTTCGGAGTATCTCAGTGTTGGATTGTTAAAGACAGAAAAAAAAATTCATCTCAAGAAAATTTTTTTTGATGGTAGTAGTTACCTTATGAAATATTTCCTCGACTGAAGTCTGTTAATGCTTGATGAGCTTAATTTTAAAATTGGTGATTGGGTTATATGAGAATCTACCTTTGAGTAAACCTGATATCATTCAACGTGGAAACAAGCATCTAATATACGGGATCATTGTTCGTTTTCACAATTCATACATTCACCTTGGTTTATCGTGTGATTGAAATTTAAACAAATAGAAGGAAAGTTGATTACAATATTTGATCCAAAACGCTGAACACATTGAAAAACTGGTTGTTTTATTTAAATGGTATTGATCTGTTTTATCGGAGCGAAAGTATCGTATCTTTCTTTATTCATTTGAAAGTTGTTCAATGTATTTCATGTCATATTTACGTTTAAATTGTTTGTTTTTTTCTTATTGATAATGGACTTACATATTCAATTTTTATTGAATCATAAATTCACCTATTCTGTTGACAAAATAATATCATCAAATATAAAAATATCGATATAATTTTCATGATTTGGGTTGCTTCTGAAAAATATCATGTGAGATTGTGGTTCTGTCTGTCTGTCTGTTTTCGACATAGAACTTTGCACAAATGTGCGGAAGTTCAAGTCGCCACACTCCGTGCAGCACGCGAAGCAAGAGAAGAAAGTACAAGAAAAGCATACTAGAGACAATAAGCAGAGGTGTGAGGCAAAGGAAGGAGTAATAACGAAGAACAAAACAGTTTCATTGGAAATCATAATTCACAAGGAGTGGGCGGATCTGCGCCAGCCATTGAGAACGATTTTGAGCCATATCACCAATAGTTTCCAACCATTGGTTTTTACCGTCCCGGGGACCCGAACCAGGAAGTCCACACCTTCCTACGTGGCTTAGACCAACTGTTGTGGATTTCATTGACTGGTGCCAAGTTTTTGTTTGACCGCCGCTAGCTTTTTTCCAGCCTGACTCTATATCAGTTAACATTGCTCGTCGGGGAAGGCGATGACCAGGCATACGTAACACATGTCCTAACCATCTCAGTCTTTCTAACTTCACGACTTCGGCGATTGATTTCCCCAGTTTACCTAGAACTCGACGCCTAACCTCAATATTGCTCACCTTATTATGCCACTTTACACGGGAGATAGAACGCAGGCACCTATGATCAAAGACAGCTAGTCTTTTCATGTCTTCCACTCTCAGTGACAAGGTCTCACAGCCCGTCATAAAGGAGGACGTAACGGACTGATGAGCAGTACACCCGCCCTTTGGTCGATAGTCGAACATCTCGTCTACGCCAGAGTCGGCGTAAATTGGCAAACGCGAAACGAGCCCTCTGTATTCGTGCTGAGATTTCGTCAGAGATTAACCCCTTTGGAGCTCGCTGATGATACTTCCTAAATAAGTGAAGCGGTCAACGTGCTCTACCACTTCACTTCCTATTTTTAAACTAGGCGTCGATGTGGTCCAGTCCTGTAACATCATCTTGCATTTGGCGGAAGCGAATCGCATGCCAAACATTCGTAGATTGCGGCTCAAGGTGTTTAGAAGACTCTGCATTTTGTCAGAGTCGTCGCCTAGAGGGACTATATCGTCTGCATATTCCAAGTCAACGAGATTATTCCCTGGTAGCAGGTCAATCCCTGAGTCGCTGAAGTCACTTAGGGTTAAGTCTATTAGTACATCTATGATGAAGTTGAATAGAGATTGTGGTTACGCTGTGTCATTTTGTTTTCCTTATTCTTCTCTGTAGATACGCCCGATTCGGTGGTGCCTTTGAGTTGGGTAACACACCGTCCTTGAGTGAACGACCACTTATTTATCACCACGACATTACACGTACAGCCAGAATGACGGCATCAGGCGATAACAATTTAGATAATACCAAACAAGTGGAAGATAGTGTTGATATTGTTCAGTTGGATATAGGGAAAAGAAAATTTCGCAAACCTAAAAATCGTAAACCTTTAGTTGACCGATCAGTGCACAGGCGTTCAATTTTGGCTGTGCAGTTATATCTTCAGGTGAGGAATTAGAAGTTTAAGATAAAAGTTTTAATAGTATTATTATACTCATTTATTCCTTTTCGTTATGTAGATGTATGTTACAAAAACGGTTAGCTTTTTTCAGAAGAAAGTAGTTATATTACTGAATGTTCATCATTTCTAAAATTCTCATTCATATGCATTTGATACCCGTCCTCACTGTAAAAAGTGAACTGTGACTCATTTCTCTACGACTCATCGTCTAGGGTACTTCTGAGTGTTAACGTGTTTAATTCGAGACAGATTTGGTCGGAAATCTAAACCTCTCAATCAACCACGAGGAACAAACGACAACCTACTATTTTGCGTAGCGTATACTAAGAACCGTTCCAATGTTGGGGTGAGTACCGGATAGTAATCCTGTGTCACATAACTTTCAACTCTGCCACTTCGCAACACGGTACCATTGTTATCTAATATCACCGGTATGTGTTCTCGGACTTAATCTGGTTAGTAAAATGTTTTCATTAGAAATTAGGGAAATTCATCTCGGAGCTAGTTACAATTAAGCAGTAAAATCGTACGTGATCACCTGGTGTAGTTATGTCCTCTGAGCTGGACGGTTTAGTTGCGAAGCTTTCATCGCGTTACTAGACAAAATCCTCAGGGCGTACTGTCGTAGTTTAAGGACAGTGTCACCAGCAAGAACACACAGTCATCATGCCCACATCAAATTAATTAAACTGGTGTAATTTCATTTTCATGGTTTGTTTTTAGAAGTATTGTAGTGCACTAATGAATTATATCTTATAAAATTAAGCTTATGGTGGACAAAAATTTGTGAAATGTCAAACAAGCTTTGAGATCAAATGAAACTTCATTCCTTAAGAATTGAAACGTATCCTTTTAGCGAAATGCTAATATTGTTAATTTTACTATTGCTAGTGATTTTAGTATTAGTTCTGACTATTTCCAGTATTATTACAATTCAAATACCACTATCTTATTTACTATTTAAACGAAATAATCCAGAGATTCTGTTGGCAGTTCCTGAAGTTCTGTTATAATCCAATCATGCGCGTTGTCCAAGCCGGTTTAACTCGTCAGGCTGCTCAAGAGAACGATGAAACTTATTTCCTTTGGACAATGCGATTCTTCATGGCCTTCTGTCGGCTGTATCGATTCCGTTCAGACTACGTAAGGTATGTATTGTCCGAAAATAAATAAAATATATTTGTAATATATACTAATAATTCACGAATTTTTCAGGCGTCTGAAATTGAGCAACTCTCAGTGGAGGTAGAACTCATAGACTTAAGCACTTAATTTCCAGTCAGCGTGTCCTACACTAAATGTGTATTCCGCCTAGATCAATCTAGTAGTAGGTAAAACCTGAAAGACGGAGCAGTTTAAAAAATTAATCTACTGTTTCTTTTAATTTACTGTTTTTTTTTACTAGTAGGTCGATTCTAAAACAGTCTTTTTTGTAATCAAGTAAGTCCAGTGAATAACGGGACAGTCACGATGGCATAGATGAAGGGTTTAAAGTATTTCTTTATTATCTTTCTAGGATAGCAGTAAACGTTTGTTTTTAACATAATAGAAATCTAAATATTGAACTACTAGAAAAATATTTTTTGTGGGCTATTTCTCATAATAGCGTACTTGTGACATATAAGAGATGCTTCTTAAATATTTTCCGACGTGTTCGTGCAGTTTAGCAGTAATAAGAATTGGTGGGAAAGTAGACGGGGCATTTGTTAGACAGACGTCCTAGAATATATAAAGTTCCTGTTGGTTTACTCATCTTCTGGCATACGACAGCAGTAAGAGAGAATGTTCATACTAAAAAAGTTATAAAAATACCATTAACCCCTATCGATATTTTTGATGGTGATATATATATATATATATATATATATATATATATATATATATCCATATAATATGTGTGTTTGTTTGACTATCTGATCTTGGTGACATGTATCCATATAATATGTGTGTTTGTTTGATAGTCTGTATATTTGCTATGTATATATGGATCGATATTCCATTATAATTAGCCAATCATGTTAAGACTGTCTATTGATTTGTTCATTTTGAATATTCGCTCACACACTTGTGTTCACACACTTGTTCGGACATTTTATATATTTTTGCTCACACACTCTTGTGTGACATTTTGATTCTCCTTGTGTTTGGAAAATAGAAGTATCATCGCAGACCTAGTGGTCTTCTGATTTCCGTCTTTTTTGCGTCAGGACTATTAAATTCTCGACCAGTACATAACAATAATTTGGCGACGAGTACATAATAGATGGATTTAGTCAACTTACCATGAACAGCGATTGCATTTATTAAAGCCAGAAGATTTAAATAATGAAACCAAACAATTAAAAGAGATACTACTAGTGAATGACTAACCAACAGAATTTATTTCGAATTATATAATGAACTATAGAAAAACTAAAACTAGCAATAAAAGTGACAAAAATAGCATAGATAATATAGAATTCAAAGCCCCTGTAGTACTGCGTATAAAGAAGGAACGTCAGAGACTATACGTAGAATTCTCAATGATGCTGGAATTTAGGTGGCATTTAAACCAACCAACTCTCTCAGAGATAAACTTTGTCGGCCTAAGGACCAAATGGATCCAATTAAGAAAAATAATATAATTTACCAAATGCCATGCTGCAATAACTGTGAGGTCAATTACATAGGTCAAACGAGTAGATCGGGGTTAACTAGATCATTGTAACATAAAAAATTGGCTAGACCCCGCTAAGTTCAATAACCTAGAAAAAAGATCAGCCATTGGATTGCATTCACTTGCATGTATTCGCGAAATAGGGTGAATGGGACAGGGTGAGAGTATTAAAAATTAATATAATTAGGTGGAGAGAAAGATAGAGGTTGATCACTGAAGCTTTTTTTATCGATTCAGTGCCGCACATGTGCAATCGGAATGATGCAATGCCTATGCCGGAGATATGGATAGTGGCAACAAACAACGAAGGAAAGTTGTAGAGACAGAAAGAAAGGATATATGTATATAAGACAAATAGTGAAACCGTGTGACTAAAATTGATATGATTATGAGCAGCAGTAATTTTTGCTCGAAACCTTGTCATCCAGTTTTTAATACTGCATCACTGTGTGATTATCAAAAATATGGAATTACATTCTATCACAGTGCCAAAGTTCTACACTTACATTAAAGCCTACTGCTTATCAGATTAATATTATTTTATTTTGTGTCTTAAGAATCCGTTTCTGGAATCCCTAAATGCTGAAAAGTTTTTCATTTGTATTCCGATTATGAAGATCATAATCTGTATTTTTATGGAAAGATATTGTTAGAAGATCGCTAATTTCCCATTGATTTTTTTAGATGCTGATAAGATTTCTATTTTCTTAGAGAAACTTTCTCTGATTAATGTTTAAAGAAATTATTATGGAGAAATGTTTTCTGATGAATCATACTCAGTTACTTTTATCTTAAATTATGGCAATACTTAGTGAAACATTTCATTCAATATTATCATATCGATTAAACTGACTTTTAACTGGATTTCATATTATTACCTTAAGAGTTACATATTGTTTTTCCCAGTGAAACTCTTACTGTTTCAATTTTCCACTGGATATATGACCAAGTGATGAATTATCGAGAAAATTTATCTATGAATAGACGTGGTGGTGCTTCCAATCAACGCGCAATGCAAGCAGCTCGGCGCTTAGAACTTGCTGTATCATCTTATAGAGAATTCTTAAATTGTTTAAATCGTATGCTGAATGTAACTGCAACAGATAGAACTGTTCAACCAGAAAGTGAAGAAACACCAGAGGATATTGAAGAACGTTTATGTCTACAAGCCAGTGTTGCTGAATCGATAGGGGGTATGTAAAACATATAATCACTTTCATCGGATGAATCACTTAAAAATTTGTAAAATATATGCAATCACATAATTAATACAGATTTCTCTCTATTAAAATACCTAGTATTGGTCGGATATTTCACGAAGAGAACTGCAGTTCATAATTCAGGCAAATGGCATTCATGAGCTCGCAACTCGTTCCACATACTGCCGTTTATAAGGGTCTAGTTAACACTATTAGTCCTTACATTTAAATTAAGGTGCAGCTGGTTGGTTCAAATATTTGGCTTTCAAGTTTCTGCAACCATTCTGTATTCCATTTCACAGGTGTTACTTATCTACATTTTTAAGTGCACTCCGCTTGAAAACTACTTGTCTATATATTTTTTCTTTTTTAAAGGCAGCGTATTCCACGTTTCTGAATATCAAGAAGTATTTCCTATCCTTCTCAGAGACTACAGTGAAATATTTATGTCAAAGTATGTGCTTTTTTTGATAATTTCACATAAATTCATTCTGTTGAATATGCATAAAACCCCCGTTTCCCACTGCGTATGTATTAAGTTGAATTGTGGTCTTCTGAATTTACCTGTTTCACCATTTTGAATATCAGACAATTCTGTTTTCAGGTTAGACCACGGATCGATATCAGTTAGGGAACTACTGAGAACCAGGAAGTATTGGACAGCTGTTTCGTCCTAGTTTGGGACCCATCGGCAGTACGCACTCACTTGGTTTCGTACGCAGGACCTTCCAGTTACAAGATGAGCTGGTATATCATTCAGCGACTAGGGCCCTATTCAATCGCCTGAGAATTCTAACTTCTATCAATCTGTGGTCTAACCTGAAGCAAATAGAATCCCTACAAACTAATTCTTGAAAATTCTATTTTCATTATTTCATGCTAAGTCCGATTTTTATTGGAGTTTTTGATGTGTCTGTTCTTCATTTTCTAAGGTATTTTAACTGTTTCGAAATATCATCATTTTTTCTTAGGGATTACCTACGAGATTTGGTTGAAGGCTCTCATTTGTTCATAACCTTACTGGCTAAAAAGTTTTGTATCAATGGAAAGAAACTCATAGTAAAACGAAAACGCCACAGAAGAAAACGTCAATCAAGGCCTAAAAAGAAGTCTAGTGATGAAAACAATATTTTAAATCAAGAACCAGAATCAGTGAGAGTTAAACGCCTTGAACAACAGTGGTCCGGTCAATTAGAAGGTCCCCTCATACAGCTATTACTCGGTTCTACATCAGAAGACAATGAACATAATGAAAGTGACGATGATATGAACGATACAAGACTTTTCGATACGTCTGCGGGGAATAGTGAAGATCAACAGCTGAAGTCAGCTATTCGTCGGGTCAAAGCTGCTTTATTTGCAGGTTCAGCCAAGACCGCTCTAGCAATGGCTAGAAGAATGTGGCGCCTTTGGCCAGAAGTTGCTCCAATTTCAGTTGAAGAAGACAACCCAGCTGTTGATGCTGGACGGGCTGCTGGACTACCTCCTGAATGCCTAAATATACTCGGTGCCTTACGGCAAATTCATGTGACAGAATTAGGTGAGTTATCAAAAATATCGTGATGTGATCATTTCAGTTTTCATTATCGTAACACTCACTAAATTTTACACATGTCCAAACCAAGTTCACTTTCAACAGTTTATTATTCTTTTATTTTCTGCCTATTTGTTGCGTATAGTTGGTATTATAAACGATCAGCGTTAAGGATCTAAGTATTGTGATGGCGATCTCTTCTATTTCTCAAATTTTAGAAGAAGAAGAGGAAGAGGCAGCAGGTGATGAATCTTCATTGGATGGTAGTGATGATGACCTTTACAACGAAGAACTTGGTATTGATGATCCTAATGACGAACAATTAGTTACGCGTGAGGAAGAAGTAGTACTTGACTTTAGGACATTTCTCTTGAAATTTGTACATCCACGTGTTATACATGCGTACACGTAAGTTTCCACTTGCTCTACCGTAAATTTCGCTACCTCAACTTTTATGCTTTTCCAAGTTTTAGTAATTAAAAAGAAATGAGAGTAATCCAGAAAACTCATTGTATGGATATTCATTTTGTTGCCTAATATTAAATTGAGTGGATCTGTAGGCATTTTGACACAAATTTATCTCATGTTTGAAATTTATGACGACTTTTGTTTTTATTTTATTTTACGGGTTGATCACGGATTGATATCAGTTAGAGAACCATTGAAAACCAGGGAGTACTGGACAGCTGCTGTTTCATCCTAGTTTGGGAATCATCGGCAGTACGCACCCACTGGGATTCGAACCCGGGACCTTCCGGTTACAAGGCAAGCTCGTATACCATTCAGCCACTGGAACCCGATTCAATGGCTCGTGAATTCTAACTTCTACTAATTCGTGATTTAGCGCGACCCCAACCATTGTCGTTGGTGGGACATCCATCCACACACGTGACATCTAATTGGACCTCACTGGTCACGACTTCTCACTAGAACTCAGGAAGCTCCAACCTGTAGCAAGTCACTAGCGAGCATCAGATCAACTTTCTATAGTTTTGGTTTGTAAGGATTAGTTATGTTTTACGGGTTGATCACGGATTATTTATTAATTTTTTTAAATTTTTGTTTACAGCTTGATTCCACACTGTATTTTTGGTACAAGTATGGAATCTTCAGCATGCGATATCGGTAGCCCAAATTTCGCAGGCCGACCGTAGATATCAGGTGTGCGTGGGCAGGGGATCGAACCTCGGACCATGTGCATGGTCGGCGAGAGTCCTAACCATTGTGCCACCGACCCACATTTTCTTCATCATTTTAATAGTTCCTTTATTGTTACTTTTGTGATCATTTTTTCGATTATTCCATTTTTCTGAAGCTTTTGTCCATTTCAATATTGTTTCGAAGTATTGAGTTGAGCTGACTAACTCATACTCAACGGTCTGTGTTGATCTAGCAGTTATTCAGACACACTCATTTAAGTTTCTTGTCTGACTTCTTGTCTGTTACTTTTAGAGTAAAGATTAATATGCGTAGTTGATATATTTCAGTAATTCTCTCAAGTACTAACCCATCATAATAACCTAGGCAACTATTCCAAGAGTAGTAACACTGAAATATCCATCGATTGCGTAAAGTGGTCAATGAGTTTGTCTTATTAAGAGACAAAAAAGCTTCAGATAGGAGATTCGCAGCAATTTTAAAGCTCACACCCTATCACTAAGAATTAGGTCCCTCTATGTAGTATCAGTGTATCTTAATCATATAGTCCTTCTAGGCGAAGACGCTGACGAAATGCAGAGTCTTCTAAACACCTTGAGCCGCAATCTACGAATGTTTGGCATGCGATTCGCTTCCGCCAAATGCAAGATGATGTTACAGGACTGGACTACATCGATGCCTAGTTTAAAAATAGGAAGTGAAGTGGTAGAGCACGTTGACCGCTTCACTTATTTAGGAAGTACCATCAGCCAGCTCCAAAGGGGTTAATCTCTGACGAAATCTCAGCACGGATACAGGGGGCTCGTTTCGCGTTTGCCAGTTTACGCCGACTCTGGCGTAGACGAGATGTTCGACTATCGACCAAAGGGCGGGTGTACTGCTCATCAGTCCGTTACGTCCTCCTTTATGACGGGCTGTGAGACCTTGTCACTGAGAGTGGAAGACATGAAAAGACTAGCTGTCTTTGATCATAGGTGCCTGCGTTCTATCTCCCGTGTAAAGTGGCATAATAAGGTGAGCAATATTGAGGTTAGGCGTCGAGTTCTAGGTAAACTGGGGAAATCAATCGCCGAAGTCGTGAAGTTAGAAAGACTGAGATGGTTAGGACATGTGTTACGTATGCCAAGCCATCGCCTCCCTCGACGAGCAATGTTAGCGGATATAGGGTCAGACTGGAAAAAAGCTAGCGGCGGTCAAACAAAACTTGGCACCAGTCAATGAAATCCATAACAGTTGGTCTAAGCCACGTAGGAAGGTGTAGACTTCCAGGCTGGGGTCCTCGGGACGGTAAAAATCTATGGTTGGAAACAATTGGTGACGTGGCTCAAAATCGTTCTCAGTGGCGCAAATGCATCCACTCCCTGTGACTTATGATCTTCAATGAAACTGTTTTGTTCTTCGTTATTACTCCTTCCTTTGCCTCACACCTCTGCTTATTGTCTCTATTATGCTTTTCTTGTACTTTCTTCCCTTGCTTCGCGTGCTACACGGAATGTGGCGACTTGAACTTCCGCACATTTGTGCAAAGTTCTATGTCGAAAACAGACAGACAGAATCATATCAAGGGTTAGCAGCAATTAGTTTTGCCCGAAACATCATTCAGTTATCAATACACGGACATTGTGTGTTATAACAGATAAACTTATCTGATATGGAACTTATGTAGTTATTGTTAAGCTCATTAGCATGTATTTGCTTACTGAGTTACAAAACTTTATTCTCAAGCATTTAGGTTTAAGAAAATGCTACGAAATCATCGAAGGATGATTCCCATATGTTTCTTTTATTTTGGGAAATGGAAATACACTATTTCATGCAGTTGTCACTTTCTACTTACCACCTCATATTTCTGAAGCAAGATATACTCAAAGTTCGGATAACTAATAGCTTTTTTAGAATGACTTTTTCACTCTTTTCTAAAATGTATAACTTAATCACTTTCAAGCTTTAAAGGTTGTTTATTACTTCCTTTAGTTTACTATTAGAAAATTATGATACTAATCCTCGAACAACTAATAATGCCATAGTTCATACTTTTCATCGATTGGCTGTACGTGAACACTTGCCTGGGAGTTTTTTTCAATTACGTTTATTCCGCGTATTTCAAAAATTTCTTCGCGATCGTGGTTTAGCTACCTCTCCAGAATTTAAAGTAAGTCCTATTACCATTTGCATTGTGATACTTGATTTATGTGCATTGTAATTAACCTATCATATGGTAAGTAGAGTTATGACCAGTGGTAATAAAAGTAGTCGATTTGTGACCTACGAATGACGGATATACTCAGGACACTGAAACTTGCTCATAAATTAATGTCCACCTGGATTTTAGTTACTCTTCAGTTCATAATTATGAGATAGCTTCTGTTCCTTGTCCATGTTTTTCATCATTAAAACTTTAATTGCCACCTTAAATGTGCCGTTCTCAAATATTACTTACTCTTTGTGGAAACTTCAAACAACTCGTTGCTGTGTCTTATACCTTGTAAACGTATGTCTGTCTGTCCGTCTGTCTGTTACGTTCTATACATCAACAAGTGAACCAGGCACTGACCGTTTACCAGCTGCTGTCATTTAACGTTGCTAAATTGTGAGATGCAACAGGAACACAAGTGTATGGTATACTGCAGTGAATAATCCAGTGCATTTCTGAATAAAATGGAAACCTATACGACCTTAAAAACTCTAGGCAGTAAATGCAGACAAATGATAGTAAAGTCAGTCATTCTGACTCACGAATGTAAGAAGACAATGATGGCGTTTGTTTTGCTCGATTGAGTTTTCTGCATTGTTAAGCTTCTTAAGTTATTTAATTTATCTGAAATTTAATTATGCTCTGAAATCCATTATTACTATTTCTTTCTATACCCCATATATATTTGTTTCACAGGAATTAGCAAATCTTATCAAGTATATTTTAAGGAAATTTTTTGAAGCTTATGAAAAGAATAACTATCTAGTGATCGAAGCACTCTTCTTTAAGACTGTCAAAGAAAGCTATGAGACTGTTCAAGGATATGGTACTTTTGAGGACAAGTAAGTTGGCAGAAAATCATTTTACATATTTTTGATTTGCCTAGAAATCGTGTGCAAAACTTTAATAGATGTGTCTTAATTACAGCGTATTTTTTTGTCTCAGCAGGTAGTTGTTCTTCAAAAAAAGTTAGATCCTTCTGTCTAATAAGTACATAGAATTCACAGCAAACTGAGTGTCTTTTATTCATAGACATATCTCCTATGGTTCATGAGTATTAGCACACCAACTCCTAAGCACAGAATCACTGACTCGAAACAATCTGTCAGTTGAAGTTTGCGCAACTAGATAGTTAAATGGGTATGTATTTGAATAGAGCGGAATAAATGTGACATGACTTTTCTGAGTGTACATGTACATGAATGCATGTTTGTACAGCTGCAATGATGATAGTGATGTATGTGTTGTGCAAATAATATTTGTAAGTAACATGTGCCCTATTTATGCTTTACTTATTTACAGAAAGAAAACTAATCATTGGACTAGTGAGCAAGACAAAGAATTAACGCAACTGTTTGAAGCCTATCGTCATGATCCTGTACCTAAAGGTAAGTCACATCAACGGTATTTTTTAAACAAAAGCCTTTTAAAATTATGTGACTACTTCCCTGGGGAAAATTTGCTTACTCGTGTTCGCACGATTGTAATGTAAGCCACGGTTAGCTATTTCTCTCCCCGTTGTATTTTACAATGTTGAGCAAGTGTATTCTTAGTAGTTGAATATTTTCACATAGAGATAAGGCCAGTAGGTTTATTTACTTTCATGAGTCATATTTGTAAAAGTATTCGCTTGCATTCTTCCCAATCAATGAAACTGATCATGAAGCCTAATTACCATATGACTTTTTTGTCAGTCAGTCTGGTGGTCAGTTAAATACTTAAGTAATGTATTCTCCAAGTAGCCTTTTGTGTAGATTGCTTGACTTAAAAATGTCTGAGTACAAGTTTTATCTTTAAGATAGAATGTATGCCAATTGAGTTCTCATCGAAATCAAACATGTGACCACAGAATTTAATACATATCACCGACTTATAATGGATAGCAAACTAATCCGCTTTTGGACGCTGCATTGCATTGCATTCAGTCTACTCTGAGAATAAAAGAACAGTAACTTATTAACTAGTTAGTTGTTAGTTAATGCGAACTGGTGCGAATGGAAAGTTTGCTTTTCTAATTATACTTCCTTTGTAGTTCTTGAATGTTTGGTTTGTGAAAGATTCATATTTGCATGAAGTAAGCAATCTACATCTAGTATTATAGTTTGCTGTCCTATCATGTTCTGGAGATCCGACCTTTTGATTTCTGTCTTTTCTAGTTTGTGAACTTAAACTGAAAAAGCGTGCTACGCTTCTGAACTCCACCAAACGAAAGGTGTAACAGTCTGAGAAAGGCATGCCACATTAAGGCGTTGTTTACCAGTTCAAATGTACATGTACACACGTCGTACAGAGAGTTGTGTTTACTCGCATTAGTGAATATTCACCAAACTGATAAAGGTCAATTGTAGTTAATAGCACATGAGTCAGCAAAAAGATCTCTTTTCGTAACCTCACGTCAAAACTGTACACTTAATTATATGGTGGGGTGGGGTCCATATATGCAATTCAGATTGATGACAGAGGTCAAAGGTTACTGTCAGTTAGTAGCAATGCAAACCAAACTTCATGAGTGAAAACTACGTTTGAAAAATTAAGAAATAGTCTTATGCAATCAAGAGGGATGGGAACTAATTATTTGACTGATGACTATTCATGTGGAAATAGTTGGTTAAAGACAAGAGAACAAAAGATTGAAAATGAGTTGTAAAACATAAAAAGGAATACATAGCGCTTATTATACAGTTATTCGGGAAAACAAAGAAGGAAGATAAAAAAAATAGTACTAGGGCTATGGTAGCGAAAGGGGTTGGATGAAAGTTTTCTTAACACAAAGTCCAGGTTTGAAGTGATAATCACACTGAGCCCCCTATCTCAAGGTATCCGTTGGATCGGAAACAAGAAATTCAAACTCTCAACGTCTTTACGGTTGTTAAAACTCAGTGGAACATTGAAATTGCTCCCTGAGCTCGTGAACTGAACCTGTATGTGTGGAATTAGGTTGTAGTTACCTCAAATTTACCATGAAATCGATCTAACTCGATGGCTATAGCCTTTATCTTTCATCTATTGGTTGTCAAATTTGAACCTTGCTGCTCCTCCTGCTTACACAGTAATATGGCGAGTGCTACTGACAAGATTTATCAGTAGTATACAGATAGACGTTCATCGGTATAAATCGGCATTTGATTTCAGAGAAGGCAAATGCTACAGCACCGTAGAGAAGTAAAAGGAACACAAAGAAACACAACATGAAGATCAGAAGTACCACAACATGAAGATCTGTGCGATTAGTGCGTTGAAGATAATGTATACGTAATTTAGCTATATAGAGACACCAGTTTCCAAGTAAGCATTCATTCACTAAGTCTTCGTCTTCTACGGTTTCAATAAGTGTAGCTGATAGTGAATGGTGCACAAAATGTCTTTCTCAAGTAACTGGGTTTTATCTACTTACCATGGGATAACTTCCAGTTTTCTTATGAATATGTTTGTGAGTGTACTTGTTTGCCTTCACTGTTTTTCTCTTTAACTTGTGTTTTATTAATGGATACTTTATTACTATTGCTAAAATTGTCATAATCAAACTAACACTTGTATATTTTCAAGTATTGGTTTTGTAGGGATTCGGTTTGATTGTACGGAGGATTTAATCATGAGCTGACATTAGTTAGAGAACCATTAGAAAACCTGGGAGTACTGGACAGCTGTTTCGTCCTAGTTTTGGGACTCCTCAGCAGTACGTACCCATCGGGATTCGAACCCAGGACCTTCTGGTTACAAGGCGAGCTAGCTCGTAGACCATCAAGCCACTGGGACCCGATCCAACGGTCCTTGAATTCTAACTTCTGCCAATTCACGACTCTCTCTAACTGATGTCAGCTCATGATTAAATCCTCCATACTTGTATATTTGTCTAATTTTACGTTACTACTGTAACAACAGAAGACAAGGGCCAGGCAACAGATCGTTTTATTACGGAAATCAGCACGTATTTATATATATTTCATGTACATTATTATAGATTATTCAGGCAGACAAACACAGTCTTCTGATTGGTTGTTTCTTGCTCAAGGTTATTCTGTACTGCTGTGACTGGTTTCTCAGAAAGTTAAGCCATATATCTACGAATCGTATTTGCCCACGTTAAGTCTGCTGTGATTGGTTGTTGAATCAGTTTTGTTCATATTTTCTCACGGTCAATATTAGCGACATAGACATTGACGTAAATTAATGTCTACCAATGGGCTAGCAGCCTGCTCTCACCACACTACCAATCATCGTATTTGATTTCTTTTTAACTTTTAAAACTAAGTAACGTCTTTCTGATCTCAATTTTTACTGCTTACTATTATTTGTCTACTTAATTCTTGTTTTCTCTTATCTGTGCAGTTGTCAAACATTCCTGTTGGCTAGTAACTGTTCTCTTCATTGTCATCTCAATCTTAATCATCTTTTCTTACCAATGTATAGTTTTATTTGACGTGTTTAAATTATGTACATTGCCTTGTGTTGTAGTCATAAGTGCATGTATTCTTTCACTGCAGAACTAACCGTATATAAAACCATGAATTTGGATTGTAAAATGGATGAATCTTACTAAGACTTATACATTTTACGTTCAAGTCTAGGTAACCTGCATTGCCTTGCTGTAATATTTTTGTGTCATGAGAATGATGTATTACTTTCCTTTTCCTTTTCAATTTTAGGCAGCGACTTAGCTGACTTAATTGTTAAACACTTCTCAGATTCCAGTAGAACTCGTCGACAAATTGTTTCCAGATTAATTACATTAGGTTTGATAATATCTGCCAAACAACTTAAAGAAATCACGTTAGTTAACTGTATTTCATTTTCCTTTTGATTTCACACTAAATTTGTGTATTTTATTTTATTGATTGTGCTACTTCACTAATCAGCATTGAATCAGTATTTAGTCTTATTCTTTAAACAGTTAGTTCGGTGAAGTTAAAGTATCATAGCCAAAGTCAAGGTGTTTCAAAAGTTGACCTTCAAGAACTGACCAGACACAGGGAATGCTATGAAATGTCATTGCATCTGTCCGTCTGGATTCAACATAGAACTTGGCACCGAAGCACGGCAGTTCGAGTTGCCACGTTCCGAATAGCACACAAAGGTAGACAAGTATATCATATCATGTCTACCTTTCTGGACTTGGAGAAGATATATGCATTATTCTGCTTGTTTATTAGCTACTTTCTCTGTAGATCTATACTGTTAGGTGGGGTTATTACGTTTCAGATTAAGGTTTAGTGTCTAGGGTTAGGTGTAGGGTTAAAGTTAGGATTTATGGTAGATTGGAGGACAGTGTCAAAATACCATAACCTACAGTCACTTGGATGAATAGACATATCGCACATGGTAGAATTTCCCTATAAGTCATCTGTGTGTTGACTGGGAGACATTGTTAAAACACACAAGCCACAAGTACACAGTGTAATATCAAGTTTGCAATAGGTTTTAGTGTATTTTTCGACGATTATGCTACTTTTTTGTATCTGAATTCTGATTGGTTGCTCAAGGTCACTGTGTTTTGGCTATGATTGTTTAACTTTGCCGTTAGGGCTTTTGGGAAAAGGTCTTTGACAGGAAACTTTCTGCATTTAATTTAACCAAAGCAAACAGTTTAACAAAAAAAGCCTTTAAGTATTTCCATTATTATATCTTGTCAGAATAGTTATTATATAATGTTAATAAGTAATCTGGTTGCTGGCCTGCAATCAATCAGGTGATATGTTAGGTCGACTCAGTCATAGTTTGTTACGCGTATATTCTATTAAACTGAATTGTGGGTAAAACCTACTTGCGTAGAATGCTTATTAGGCAGACACTCACTGTGTATTTCACTCATGATTGTATTTTGAAAGGTTAACGTAGAGTTGTTTCACATTTGTAAATTTCAATGGGTAATTACACAGAATTATGAGGAGCTATTGGACAGAACTTAATCTGAT
The DNA here is from genome assembly GCA_944472135.2 of Trichobilharzia regenti. NCBI lineage: Eukaryota > Metazoa > Platyhelminthes > Trematoda > Strigeidida > Schistosomatidae > Trichobilharzia > Trichobilharzia regenti. The sequence goes on along the minus strand of OX235270.1, from coordinate 84,760,100 downwards.
ACAATTTTATTAGATTAACATTATTCTTGATGTTGTTTTTATTGACAAAATTCTTGACAATATAACAGTTGGACAAAAGGGAATATTTAGTGAATTTGGAGCTCTGGAAAACTGGTGTTGAATCACTGGCCATCTCATACAGTCACTTGATATGGAAGCAACCTAGCTGCTGAAACTACTCTTTAAAATAAATTATCTTTAATCTGTTCACATTAGTTTGTCTTCACCATTTCATATTTTGGTATCAACTTAAAAGATGTTTGTCTCAATAGTGTGATAGTTGGTGACCTTGGAAGCAGCTTATAAGACTACATTTTTATCATTATTACCAATGATATTGTTACTATTATTATTAAACTTATTACTGAAATTATTATTATTATTATTATATGGAATTTCAAAAACTGCAGTTATTGGGAAATGTACATCTGTCGTTAAATATTTCTGTAACTTGTTTTGTGTAAAGCTAAACTTATCAGTAGAGCATATCATTTACCCTAATTACTTTCAGCATTCGACCAGCGAAACCTTTCAATAAACATAATCACCGACGAACCACTGAGAGTCAATCTGAGTGGACTGAAGAAGAAATAGCTCGTTTGAAAACCATAGTTGATTTACATAGAGATTCAAAAAGTAAGTCTCTGTGCCATAGCTATTTTAAAATATTTTATTATAAGCTTTTTAATATGCATCTTTATTTTGTAATATCCACTAAAGTTTTAGCAATGTAATTCATTCAGATGGTGGTACAAATTTACTTTTAGATATGCTTACCGAAATTATGAATGAAATAAAGGTGGATCATGATCTAGCTGTTCAGCGTCGTTCAGAACAGGAAATAACCGCAGAAGATGAAGACCTTAGAGATTATATTCCACCAATCCGTCCGCGGCGTATGGTTATTGCCAAGATTCTTGAACTTGGTCTTGTTGCAGATGAAAGTATATTGACAAAAACTATTCACAAGAGAAAACCAAAAGATATGTGTAACACTAATCCGGACGTTTTACTAAAACAGAAAAGGAAAAAAATGCGTAAGAGAAAACCTTCTACATCATCAGAAGAGGAAGCATCATATCATGAGGAACATAGTCCTCATGACTCAAGTACAGAAAACGAGACTGAAGGTTTGAACGGGCCAGCATATAATCCCCATGTGATTGAATCTAACCATTCGTCAAGTGATACACAGTCTGAAACTCACCGAACTTCCAGGAAGAGCCTTACAACTGGTATCGTTTCACCGGATCCAAACATGGGGTAAATTTTGTATCTTGTTTTATGATTTAACGTGAAAAATGCATTTCAGGATTTCATCATGAGCTGACATTAGTTAGAGAACCATTGGAAAACCTGGGAGTACTGGACAGCTGTTTCGTCCTAGTTTTGGGACTCCTCAGCAGTACGCACCCACCGGGGTTTGAACCCAGGACCTTCCGGTTACAAGGCGAGCTAGCTCGTATACCATTAAGCCACTGGGACCCGATCCAGTGGTCCTTGAATTCTAGCTTCTGCCAATTCACGACATAGCGCGACCGCTAGCCAATGTCTTCGACGAGTATTTGTCCTCACACCCGACCTGTTGCACCCTACTGGTGGTCACGACTTCCCACTGGAACCCATGTAACTACCTACCTGAATAGGGCCAGTCGTCAGTGATTATCTCATTGGTATTCAAGTGTTGGTTTGTAGGGATTTGATTGGTTTCAGGATTTCATCATGAGCTGACATTAGTTAGAGAAATGCATTTCTTTTATGTAGTCAGACAGGTTCTGATTACCGCGTTTACTTTTTATTTCTTTCTCCATGAAAGATATAAACTAGTCTTCTGTTTTAGTTCAAGTTTTGATTAATGAAATAGTCAGTGCTGCCGAATTCTTGTGATTGTGAGTATTTACAACTTATATATATATATATATATATATATATATATATATAAGTTGAACCGAAATTAGTAGAAAAACTTGAACTTTTCGAAGTATTTTACTAAATGGCATATTTGCTATTGAATCTTTCATCACTGCGCATGATTCAACTTTTGCAATTCCGGTTTCTCAATGCATTTAAAACACCTGATAACGATCACTGAACCTAGATAGCCTAAATATGCATAAGCACAATGTGAATGTGGTCAATGAACTCAAACATATATGAAAACAAAATTTTTTTTCTCACAACTGGTTTTACTGACGGGCATAATTCGTGAATTCAACCCGTATTAGTTTCCGTATGTTAGGAAATATCAATATAAAATATGCGTTTTTCTGTGGTATTTTGGTATTAACTATCACATTATAATCATGAATATATAATTGGACATTGGTGGCCTTCTCAGAGTGTATTTTTTTCTAAGTGACTATTCTTCTTTTGTGTCGTATTTATTTTTCTGCAAACAGATCTCCAGAAGTTCCAATTAACAAAAGAAGACGACTGTTGTCTTCGAGTTCCTCAGACGACACTGATAAAAATAAGTCTGATGTAGATTGTTCCGAACAGTAAGTGTTTCACATAACTTTTTATATTTTCCCTTATCTATAAACACACCGTGTAAGTATTTACCAAAGTGACTACCACTTTACAAGCGATGATCACAAATCTGCACTGAAACCGTAACAAAAATTTTCGTCACACTAATTTGTATTCCGAGAATAATTTGGGTTGATCAATTTGCTTTTTCTGAATCCTAGCTGCTCGAAACATTGATAATTTTACAATTAACGTTAAAGTAGACCTAACTATACTTTCTATTTCACCGCTTTATCAGTTTTTGTCGTTGATATCGATCTTCTCTGGCGAGCATGTATTATTAAACCCCAGTTGTTTAGTTCTAGCACGTAGTCCTCTCGAGAGGTAGAGCCAAAGTTTCAAAAATCTCATATCCCCAAGCTACTACATTTATATTAATTTGAGTTCCATGCAGTTAGAGGTACATCAAATCTCCCAATACTTCGGCCATTTTATACTTCCTTAAATTGTGGCGTGATAATTCGCACAAACTTCTGTGGTTACTGTAATCATGGATTTCTTTCGGCTATTACCAACGGCGTTAACTATTAGCTGATTTTCGCACCTGCTGATTAATTCAGAACACACTGACGTGGTAGAAAAGTTATGTTCACACAGCAGAGAAAAATATATTCACAAGAATGTATAAATTAGTGTGTAATAGAACAGTAGCACGAAATAGTAGGGGTTAGGTTTATACGAATTAATAGAATAGGCGTTGATCTTCATATCAGTTCGTTTCTCCTGTCTTTAAGTAGCCTATGACCAGTTGCTTTGCTTGGACTTGATATATCTGACTTAGTTATTCTGAACTTACGCAGAATGTGCTAAGACTTGAACGGAAAGTTACATCTTACAGAGACGTAACAGGCAAACTTTACTTGTCCGGGAATTGGAAAAAGTGTGTAGTAGAATTTGAAATTCATCACGTTTTCTTTCTCACTATTCTGCTGCACGGTCAATAAGTTCTAACCAAGGATAAACAATCATTAACGTAATGATCTTATTTACATAACAACTAACTGTGCCATTATTACTGTCGGACTACCAGTAGTTCATGAACCCACGAGATTCCTTCCCTCTCTAGCATGCAGATCAAAAGAAAACAACTCACATATAATCACCGAAATCAATGCCATAGCTTCCTAAGAGAGCTATATTGAGCAAAGTGATCGTATAAAAATTGGTGAGCTATATCCACCATCTTGGACTTAAACCAACCCCGATCTTCATCGGATGTTGCGGTAAGAGGTTTGAGTTGGTCATATAAGTTTTCAAACTCAGCATGGATGGCTAAATCCGTAAATTGCGTGCGAGGAACACAAAATTTGAGTCCAAGGGATAAAGCTTCTTTCTGATGAGTAGATAGAGTAATATCAGAAAGCTTTGTAACGTACTTATCAGGATTCACCGGGAAGACATCTACGCGGTTTCGATCATCGATTGAACTCTTCAATTTATTTTGTATATTCGTCTTCGTTTTCTGAGTAACATCTTTACAAAACTGAAGAAATTTCATGTGGCATATTGTTGATAATTCAGATAAAATAAACGACGCATCGGTATGAAGAACAAGTAGTCCTTGTAAGGTTTGTTTAACATTTTCGATATGTGAATTTGTAAGACGAACAAGATTAGAGATATATGGTTGTAATTTACTGAATTTCAAAGTTTTATAAAATTGCCTCGGGAAAGAATGATTTTTAATACATAATTCATAAAATTCCAACGTGTTACGTTCGACGATAATTTTACACCTAAGGTTAACAAGTTCATTTAACCTTTTGATAGTGTGTGGAGGGAGCCTTCTCTTTAAAAATTTAAAACAATTAGTTCCCTTTATGAATTTAGATAAAGCAATAAGAAGACGTAATTTGTCTGAATCGTGTAATGTATTTGCGCAACACATTTCGAACAATCTCATCATACACGGATTTGTCATAGGAATATATATAAAATTAATAAAGAGGTAAGAGGTGAGAAAAATAGAGTTGGATCAAGTTAAAAGGACATATTCAAGGTCAAAAATAAAAATGAAGACCACTAAACCAAATAGCAGAGGTAATAGTACATCTCCTATGGTATCAAAACAAAATTTACCAAAGAAGGTTTAATGTGATGACAAATTGTTTTTGAACGCATAAAGGTGGCTTGAACTTTCTAATTGGCAGGGCTTCTACAAACTTTAGGATACGCCCCAAACACGTTTTATAGATAGGTTTAAAAGATCTGTTAAAATAAATTGAAGAGTTCAATCGATGATCGAAACCGCGTAGATGTCTTCCCGGTGAATCCTGATAAGTACGTTACAAATCTTTCTGATATTACTCTATCTACTCATCAGAAAGAAGCTTTATCCCTTGGACTCAAATTTTGTGTTCCTCGCACGCAATTTACGGATTTAGCCATCCATGCTGAGTTTGAAAACTCATATGACCAACTCAAAGTGATCGTCGTGATGTCACAATTTATTATCCCTCATACGATTTCATGTGAGCAAATTTGCGCATATATTTCACGTACTTTTAGAAGCATCATTCAGATCAACAAAAATTTGGTGCAAACCCAACCTCCCAACTAATAGTGAGAATAAAAAAATAAACATTAGATTGAAATTCATGTTTAACCACAACCAGAATTGACAGTCTAAACGTTCAGTTATTAAAACAAGCTAATAAAGCATCTACGGGCATAACATTGTGTCAGTTCCCTCCATTTGCTAGGGATGCCACTTAGAATGATAGCAAAAGCTTCGTAATTTAACTATCCAGTTCAAAGAAAATGGCGCGATCACAGTTACATTGGGGAAATATTCACTATTCAGGTTAACGAATGTATCACTTCCCTTTTAAAAATATTCGTAAGTTGTCTACGCAAACAGCCTCAATATACCGTAGCAATTGTAATGTTTTTGTAAAGTACCGTCATTCTGTTACTTGATGTAGCAGTTGTTTACTTGAGTCCAATTTCTTTTTCTTCTCATTTTTATTAATGAAATACTTATTAACCTACTTCTCCGTTAGATTCACTGATATACTGCCATCTGACGATAAATACGGAGGGAATCTTACTCGCAAAGTTCATCTGTTTTCTTCAGACTCCGAATGAAATCTCTAAAATTGTCTTATATGTACCACAGATATGTTTTATCACACAATATTTATTTCTAAATAGAGCATTTTATTACTTAAACGAACTGTTTCTCTTCTTTTTCTACTCAAATTCTAATAATAACAAGTCTCCAACTGTAAAGAACGTGAACATTGTGTATTGACATGACTGACTGGTTTCGACATAGGACTTTCCAAAGAAGTGCAGCAGTTTTAGTTACTACACTCTAGGTGGCACACAAAAGAAAACAAGGAACGCAAAAACGATAGTAAGTAGAAATGTGAGGGGGAAAAGGAAAGAATAGTTACATGGGAAAATAATAGGGTTTAATACGTATGCCAGATCTCAACGAGTGAATGCATGTGCGCTATTGAGAACGATTTTGAGCCAAATCACCAGCCACTGACTTTTAGCATCTCGAAGACCACAACAAGTTAGTCTACATCTTCCCATGTGGCTCAAACTAACTGTTACAGATTTCATGGACTGATTGTTTGGTTTCCCACCACTAGTTCTTTTCCAGCCTGATTGTATGTTACCCAACATTGCCCTTCGAGAAAGGCGATGGCTAGGCATGAGCAACACATGTCCTAACCATCTCAATAAGTATAACTTCAAAACCTCATCAACTGATTATCCCTCCTTACCTAAAACTCAGCATTGCTCACCCTATTACACCAACTAACACTGGAGACAGGGCGCAGACACCTATGATCAAAGAAAGCTAGATAGCTTTTTCATGTCTTCCAATTCTTCAATGACTATGTATCACAGCCGGACGGAGTGGACTGCTGAGCAGTACACACGCCCTTTGTTCGGTAGCCAGATATCACATCTACGCCAGAAATGGCGTATGCCAAACGAGCCTTTTATATCCCTGCTAGGATATCATCAGCAACCAGCCCCTTAGGGCTGATGCACCTCCCGAAATAAGTGGAGTAGTCAACACGCTATCAGTTCACTCTCTATATTTAAGCTAGAAATCGATGTAGTCTAGTCCTGTAGAATCATTTTACAGCAGCGAATCACCTGCCAAACATTCTAATATTGCTGCTCTAGGTGTTCAGAAGACAATGCATTTTACCACTGTCTTCACCTGAGAGGACTATATCACTCCCATACTCTAAGCCCACTAAACCGTCCCTGGTAACCAGTCGCCAGAGTCATTCAGCGTCCACTCAATTAGTACATCTGTAATGAAGTTAAACAAAAATGGGGACATTGGGAATCCCTTAAGGACACCGAAGGCTGTTCTTACTCCATAAGATTTGACACGGCTGCGTAAGTTCGAATAGAGTGCATTGATTAATCCAGTATACTTTCTCGACACTGTCCACGGCCAAACACTGCCAGAGCACTCACCGGTCGATAGAGTCAAACGTCACATTCAGGTCCAGAAATGCTGTAAGTGTTGGACACCGGCAAGTGTGTCTATTTTCCAGAATTTGTGGGAGGCTGAACACATGATCCGTGCATCCTCTTCCTGGTCCAAATCCTAACTGGTTTACTTGTCTTGAGCTCAGTGGTTGTGTGATTGTGGAACATAGAACTTGTGATATTATATTAGTCAGTCTTTTCCTCCTTCTGGCGATTATCTCAGGAAGACTTGTCTCTCTTCATATGAAGTGGGATAATCAAGGATGCGCACCAGTCTAACGGAGCAACTCCTGATTCTCAGACAGTACACAGTACCCTAGTTAACCCTAGAGACAGTTTGTCATCACTAACCTCAATACTTCTGGAGTCATTCCATCAGGTCCTGTTGCTTATCCGTGTTTCACGTTAGAGACAGGTTTTTGTAAGCTGAATTACAGATGAAGGACCGATGTCGACATCTTACCCAGGTAGGTGTTGGATGATGGGCAAGTTGATCGTGGGTGTAGGTGTGTAAGCCAGTTGAACTGCTACACAAAACGTTGCTTCCAAGGTTCCAGCTGTCTATCTTTAGAGCTAATTAAACCGCCAACTGTTTCGCTCATCATTTTTCTTTTGTCACATGTTTCCCTAATATTTTTAAAATGGTTGTGTGGGGTTACCTATTGTGGGTGTTTCGTATCTCTTTGGTATTTGTTGCCCACCAGTGTTCATGGTCGTTTAGAAAACTTTTTGTCAGTCTGCGTTTAAGCAGCTATATCACAGATAAATGTATCATTGTCATCTGATCTATTCAAGGTTAAATACGAAAATGAGAGAACTTGGTGTAGGATAGTGATAGATAATGATCACATTCTACAGTAACGAAGTCGAGTTCATTGCAACAGAAACAACCAGATTTATTCCGAAAGCGATTACATATTATCATTCCATATTAGATAAGTTCATTGCATATACAACATACACTGATACAGTACCGGTAACTGGAAGACGTTTCGAGGATAATGTGTTCTTCACAATCATAATTTGATTCATGTATCTTGTCTAGTCTATGCCGATTTTATTCATTGTATTTCCATTTATAAACGGTACAGGCCTCGCTACATCTATATTTCGTGTGTGTTCGGAGTTGATTCGATGAACGAGTATTCTATGATTAATCACTCTCCCTCTCTCCACCTTACTACATAACACATGATTATTTTCTAATAGTAGTAATGATAATAATAATAATCATAAAAATAACAATTTGCTTTATTCCTAAATGATTCTATTGATTTTGTGTGAAATTTTCAGCATTTGGTAGATCATTGTATGTAATTCTATCGAATAACATTGAAAGAATTGCTAATGGTAGTTCTTATTTGGTAATTATAGTGACAGTAAGATAATAAACAAAAGGAATATTATAAAATAATGATACTAATTTTCGTGGTTATGATTATCAGTCAGTTAGATAGAGCAACATCAAAAAACAAGTTAAGGAATAATATTACATGATTGCTGATTACGTTTCTTGTGTGGTATTTGTAGTGACAGTGAAGTCATATGCACACAAAAAGTGTAAGTAATAATAATAATACTCACCCTAATAATAGTAACATTCGTAGCTAAGATTGTCAGTTAACTGAGGTAGTGTCACCACAGAGATTACAAATAGGAGATAATATAAAGGGTGAGTTATTCTGCCAACAATATAGTAATTCACAAGTTTCACACTCAACATTGTCTCTGTCACATGGAACACGGGCTGGTCAAATATGGAATCGTTGAGTTCCTGCACTCGGTAGTAAGAACGTATCATCACCTTTTTACTGACTTCCAGTTCTATCAATTAGATGAGGTAGAAGGTGGAGAGAGTTGAAAATAGAGTGGATGTTGAGGGTCGGCCAAAATAGATTTAGACCATTTCTCGCATGAGTTTAGATGTCTATCACCTAATGTGGCGAGTGACAAGCTGACTAGGTTTAACACTGCTTTCCCTACCAACAACCTTGAATGAACTTCTTAAAATGACATAGTCCTCTTTCAGTGGACCAGGAAAGACCGAGATGGTCAGCAGTAATTGTTAATATTGGTAGTATTTCGAGCAAAATTACTGCCCACCTTCACAACACTATTGGAATTTTTTTTTAACATTACCAATAACAAAATTTATCATTGTGTGTAAACTATTGAAGTATAATTATCCTTTTCCACAATGCTGAAGCCTTTTACTGACATTGAGGGCTGGAGTGAATACGCCATAAATTGGTTAGTATGGGGAATAATAGAGACTTGAAAGTGATCATAACAACAACAATCATAATAATTCTAGTATGTTATCGATATTAGTGTAAATAGTATATGTGTAGAGTGAGGAATGTGAAGTATAGACAGATTTAGATTAGGAGTGTCTAGACAGGATACTCAAAAGAACACAAAGAAATTATCAAAGAGCTGTGGTTTGGTGAATAGTATTCTGCCTATAACCAGCAAAAGAGGAATGTCTGATCATCTGAAGTAAAAGGACAGTTCCGGATATCTTTGTTTGCTAAATCTACCATTTCAGTCTGTATGCTCAGGGTGAGATAGTTAATCTCGTTGTGCTGATCGAAGTGTGTGCTGATAGGTGTGTGGTGATTAATTACCAGCTGACCACACTACAGAAGTTGTTTTCTCTATTGAGTATATTTGAGTAAAGCTATAGAAAATAAATCTGATGCTCGCTAGTAAGTTGCTACGGATGGAACTTCCTGGAGTTCTAGTGAGAAGCCGTGACCAGTGAGGTCCATCCAGATGTCACGTGTGGTGATTGATGTTCCACCGATGACGTTAGATAGGGTCGCGCTGAATCGCGAATTCGTATAAGTTAGAATTGATTGGTAATTGAATCGGGTTCCAGTGGTTGAATGGTATACGAGCCAGCTCGCCTTGTAACTGGAATGTTCTGAGTTTGAACCTCCCGAGGGGGGTTCCCAAACTAGGACGAGACAGCTTCCCAGTACTCCAGTACCTTTTTTCAATGGTTCTCTAACTGTTATCAATCCGTGATCAACTAATGAAAACAAAACTTATCCTTACAAACCAACTATAGAGGTAGTATTAATGTTTCGTGACTGTAGAGCCTGTGACACAACTTCACTTCTCAAGTCATACACAGTCTGTTTCAACTGGCAGTGATCGCTTTGTACACCTATTGTGTTTCCGAAAGCGTTTTCGAGATGGACAATAAAGTCGCTTATGAGGTGAATTCCATTTTGTCTGTTGGACTATCAGTGTATATATACTTCGTGTCACTTTGGATTAGTCGTCTTCGAAGTTACCTTTGAATTTTAGGTTCGTGAAGACAGTTTTCTTAGGTAGAGTTGCGAATTTCAGTGCCGGAGTATTATCCTCCATCTTCCTGTCAACAAATCTGGGTGAACTAGCGTTCTCTGTTAAGATTACAATTTGTGATTTCAATTCATTCTCTATCGTATATTACAAACAGATTTTTCGAAACACTACGGTAAGTGTACATACTAGAGGTGTTTTCGGATCAGCGGTGGTACTTTCACACAGTTGGAGGCACGTGGTATATGTAGTCTTATTTTGAAATTATCAACTGTAAATAACTATGAAAATGAGCGAATTCGACTGGGTCTCTTGTTAGCGAGTGTGATTGGTTTGCAGGATTCGAGCTTTCTCATCGTTTCACATTATTTCGGTATGTGATATATATATATATATATGAGGTGTTTATATACTCGTGCTTGTACACGCTAACTCCAATCACCAAATCATTGAGTGAACAGAAGTCTGAGAAGAGTTCTCCGTCCTCATTCATTTCTCCGAGTGAGAGGCTCTCGACCTATGATGAGTTCTCTGCCTGTATTGTCTGTCCTCACTTTATCAGTTATATCACCCATTGGGATTTTGATGTCTTCATGTGGGATGTTATCCATCACTGTTTGCAGTTGTCTATAGTAATCTTCCTTCTTCTCTTGTTCCGCGTTGTTTGTAGCACTGTGCGTAGCATTGGACTCTTGTAACCTTCCTTCCTTCCTTCCTTCCATCCTTACTGTTGAGGTGAATTTCGCTGTCATAATCCTGATGGAGGAGATTGGTTTCACTGCATTTTAACTTCATCTGCTGTTGATATCATTATTTTTTATTATTGCCCCGTTTTCCGAGTTAAACATAAGTCATTAACCATACATCTCCACTTTGTGCTATCTTCTGCCCTCGTCCTCACCTGGATCTGCGTTTGACCAAACTCTCTCCTCTCCTCCTCACACGATCTCCTCCATATCCTCCTAGAACGACCCAGTCGTTTCTTCCTATTTGGATTCCACTCGAGCACCAGCTTGGCGTGCGATGTCATTCGGCGGCCTCCTCAGTGTATGTCCGATCCATCTCCACTTTCTCCTACATATTTGTTGAGCGGTCGGCTCTTGCCTACTGGTTTGTTCCCAGCCAGAGTTTCTTGTTGCTTATTCTTTCTGGCCAGCTGGCCAGTTGATCTTCAGTATGAAGACAGTGAAGGCAACTGTTGATGAAAGTCTGCAGCCTGTAGGAAATCCTTTTCGTGACACGCCAAAAGTCTGACCTGTATAGAAGAACTGACCGACTTCACATTGGTGTTGAAAATGAGAATCTTGTTCCCTATGCTGAGTGTGGAAGATTTTCAAACTGGTTTCAGGTTGATGAAGGCGTGCGTATCATGCCTTTCCTATACTGGCTAATTTTGACATCTTCACCCGTGCTGTGGGCCTGTAGTTGAAACGATGCTTCCTGGCTGGATAAGTGAAGGAGGCAGCCCCTGTTCAATCTCTCCTGTTGATGGTGATTGGTGTTGGTTATTGTTCTTGTTGCTGTTGGTTGGTTACCTTCACCACCTAAGTCTTCTCTGTGTCCACCTGCAGTCTGTTCTTCGCCGGTTCCCTCTTCAGCCAGTATGTTGCCAGTTTTCGCTTGCAAGTCTTCGCGTTTGCGTGACTTTAGACATATATCGTCTACAGGCGAAATCCAAATCTTCTTTTAGCGTCTTCTCGTCGGTCATCCAGCGTATTCCTGACTCCTCGCCCCGAACAGTCTGACGCATAATCGAGGCTGATGTCTACTGGAGTTTGGAACTGATTTATGTCACCCCTTGAAAGGTAATCAGCTACAACACTTGCATCACCTTTGATGTACTGTATGTCAGTTGAAAATTAGGAAATATAGTCCAACTGTCTATCTTCTCTGGGAGAGTGTTTATCCAGTGACGGAGTCAAAGCATAGCAAAGAGGCTTGTGGTCGGTAAAAATAGTGAAATCCCGACCCTGTAGTAAGGAACCAAGATGCCTGACCGCTAGATAGATAGCCAACAGTTCTTTCCCAACAGTGCTGTAACGTGTCTGAGCCGGTTCCAACTTCTTAGAAAAGAAAGCAAGTGGAGTGACTTCAACATTCATCTTCTGCTGTAATACTGCCCCCACTGCTACTTGACAGACATATGTGCACAGGATGAAAGGTGCTTCGAGGTTGATGTGAGACAGCATGGTGACTTTGGACAAAGAGTCTTTGGCGTTACAGAACGATTCATGTGCTTCTGCCGACCATTGGAACCTTTTAGGATCACTTTGAAGGAGATCAGTTAAAGGTTGTACGACTGAGGCACATGAAGGAATAAAACGTCGATAGAAATTAAACATCCCCAAAAATTGTCGGACTTTCTTCAATGAGTCTGGTTGAGGGAGGTTTTCGATTGTATCTATCAGTAGGCCTGATGTCGTCTGCGGTTATGTAATGTCTCAGAAATTGAATGTTGGAGGCACCGAAAATGCCCTTCTTTGGGTTTATAGCGACACCATATTGTTCGAAACGCTGGAACAGAGTGCTGAGGTGATCCTTATGTTCCTCTGCCGACTTGCTAGCAATTAGTACATCATCGATATAAAATAAAATAATAAATAATTTTTCCTTCACGTTCCCAGTGGAACATAGGGCTCCAAGCTAGTGGCTTGAAGTTTCTGTAGCAGTGTTTATTTTTACAGGATGGCGTTGCTAGCCTCATGCCCAACCTTTCCTCTTTACAAGCATTATTTCTGGCTCAGTGTGGTAAAGGAGTGCGCCGGCCGGGGATCGACGAGGAACTTATTGGCAAGTTTATAAGACTGCTAGTTAATTCTGCCGAAAATTTCCTTGCAGTTAAGTTGGTGGTTATGACTACTATCCGTACCATCAGTTATTTTAAAAGAAAGGGGAAAATCCACTTGTGTTAACCAAAGAAGGTCTTAGTGTCTCAATTCTAACAGCAGTTACCACGAAGAGGCTGATTTCAAATCTGATCGCAAGTGCAGGTTCGGTAAGATAGATACCCACCTCGGCGAGCGTGCTAACCGCTATACCATCGATATAAACGAACACAAAATCAAGGGCCTGAGTGACTTGGTCGATGAAACACTGAAAGGACAGTGGAGTGTTTTTCAGACCGAATGGCACTCGTAGGAATTCAAATAGGCCAAAAGGTGTTATAGTGGCTGTCTTCTCAATGTACTCGGGAGCGACTGGTATCTGGTGATAAGCTCTGACTAAATCCACTTTGGAGAAAATAGCCTTACCCTGCAGTGTCAGAGGGAAATCATGCAAATGGGGAATGGGATAACGATCTGGGACAGTAGCCTTATTCATGTGTCGTTAATCCTCACACGGTCGTCAGTCATGCTCAGCCTTTGGTACCATATGTAGAGGTGAGGACCAAGGACTATTGGACGGTCGAATGGTGCTCAATCGCATTGTGTTTTCGAATTCAGCTTTGGCTGCCGCTAACTCATCGGGTGGTAGTCGATGAGGACGTGCTCTGACGGGTTGAGCAGTTGTGACGACTTTATGCGTGACAGAATGAGGGACATCTTCGATATTGTGAGATGTTATGGCTGCCTCTTCAGCCAGTTTGTGGGTTTTCGCCTGCAAGTCTTCGAGTTTGTATGACATTAGACATATATCATCTACAGGCGAAATCCAGATCTTCTTCTAGAGTCTTCTTATCGGACCTCCAGCGTATTCCCAACTCCTCACTCCCAACAATCTGACGTAAAATCCGTTCCACCACAATTACGTACATCATCGGTGGTAATAGATAGCCAGCTTGTCTTACTCCTGTATGCACTTCGATTGCCTCGCTGAGTTTTCTGTTGTGGATCACTTGACACTTATCAATGTCATATAGCGAGCTGTTGAATAAGGTTGACAAAGACTGGGCACTACACTCCGTAGTGTTTTAGTAGTTCCCAAATTACTTCTCGGTCAACTCTGTCTGGTGAAGGCCTTTTCGAAGTCAATGAAGGAAGTTGAGGTAGATGTTTGACTGGCATTATATGCTTTGTTCTGTGATTACGATGTGTAAAGCTGCAATTTGATCAGCACATGATTTGCCTTTACTGAATCCAACTTGTTCTGGTCGGTGGGGTGGAGTTCTGTATCCAGTGCATCCTTTATTCTCTCCAGGATGATGAGAATTAGTATTTTACTTGGCGTGGACAAGAGCATTATTTCACGCCAGTCCTTGCAGACTGAGGCGTAAGTCGCCCTTCTTTGGCAGCTTGACGAGGTAGGCCTTCTTCTTCCAGTCAGTAGGCACCTTTCCTTCTTTCCAAATGTTTTACAGTAATGGAGCGAGAACATCTGTCGTAACCTCTGGGGCCATCTCCAGTGCTTCGGGGTGGGGAATTCCGTCTGGTCTTGATGCCTTCCCGGCAGGCTTTCAGTAGCTTGGTCGCATACAAGATTTCTGCCTTCGTTGCAGTATGGGTGTCCACTCTCCTCTCTTCTCCTTGATTGGCTTCCAGGTGCGTTTTCGTTGGCGGCCATCTCGTGTCCCCTCTCATCTTTCTTCTTAAATCTGTTTTACAGCTTTCCTCGCTTTTGCCACGTAATCTCTCTAAATTTGCTCTGATGTCTGTATCGAAGGCATCCTTTGTAGTTTTGTGCTTTAGTCTCTGAATGTTGAACTTAAATTGTAAAGTCGTATAGATGCTTTTGTCATTTCAAATAATTTAACGAGGAAAGCAATTTTTAGGTATTCACTTCTTGTTAGTAAAAGATGCTGACGGAAACTCCGAAAGGAACAATATCCAGTCAATATTGGACAGAATTATAAGTCATAGACACATAAACTAACAATGAACTGAAGTGAATATAGTGGAATACAGAACACACCAGTGGGCTTTGGTGAAAAGTTTTTAATGCCTTCCTTTTCAAATCATACAGAATATACACATTTGTTCACAAGGAATAATAAAAAGACAGTTGCAGAGAAGAAAATTTGCTTTTCGACGAAGTCATCAACCAAATAGTTGTACTACATTCATGTATTTATGAGAAATGGGTGGGAAAGTCCAGTAATAATTTCCGATCAAGGAGCAGAATAATAAAATTACAATCAGGAATTAAAATGCCATAATGAACAGGAGACAGATAAAGCTCAGACAAAGTAGCATCATAATTACTGAGCGATTTGACATATTGTGCAATCAGGGGTTAGAAATGTAGGAATAACAAAAACAGATAGGATGTTTGGATAAAAACATCTAGTGGGATCCAAGTTAGACTCTTAAAGTTTCTGTAACATTGTGTCTTTTACAGGATCTCCAACCTTCCCTCTTTACCAGTTCTATTCCTGACTTAGCGAGGTAAAGGAGTGCGTCGGCCGGGGATCGAACCCCGGACCATGTGTGTCGGTGGCACAGTGGTTAGGGCTCTCACCGACCATGCACATGGTCCGACGTTCGATCCCCTGCCGACGAACACCTGATATCTATGGTCGGCCTGCAAAATTTGGGCTACCGATATCTATGCTGAAAATTCCATACTTGTTCCAAAACTACAGTATGGAATCAAGCTGTAAATCAAAAAATTTTAAAAATTATTTATTCCTCCCCGTTCCCAGTGGAACATTGGGCTCCAAACTAGAGGCTCGAAGTTTCTGTTGGAGTGTTTAGTTTTACAGGATGCGGTTGCTAGCCTCATGCCAAACCTTTCCTCTTTACCAGTCTCACTACTGGCTTAGCGAGGTAAAGGAGTCCGTCGGCCGGGCACCATGTGCATGGCCGGGGATTAAATATGTAGTAATGGTAAAATGACAAAATAGATAGGGAGTTCCGATATGAAAATATGGTTGTGTAAATAACATGAATAAACAGGAAGTGTGGATAAGAAAGGCAATGGGAAAGTCACTACTAAAAGAATTACCTGTTTATGATGGCCATGGCAGGGACAAGAGTTCGACGTATTTATTTTGGATTCATAGCGTGTGTTTGAGCCTTTTGAATAGCTAGTGCATCGGCTACGGCTCTACAGTTATGTTTACATATTAATGAATAAAATAGTGTTATTCGCCAAATAAAACTTCAGGCACCACTAACTACCAATGGAGTCAGACCGCACCAGTCACCGTGAAACTGATATATATCCACATAATATGTGTGTTCGTTTGATAGTCTGTATATTTGCTATGTATATATGGATCGATATTCCATTATAATTAGCCAATCATGTTAAGACTGTCTATTGATTTGTTCATTTTGAATATTCGCCCACACACTTGTGTTCACACACTTGTTCGGACATTTATATATTTTTGCTCTCACACTCTTGTGTGACATTGATTCTCCTTGTGTTTGGAAAATAGAAGTATCATCGCAAACCTAGTGGTCTTCTGATTTCCGTCTTTCTTGCGTCAGGACTATTAAATTCTCGACCAGTACATAACAATAATTTGGCGACGAGTACATAATAATTTGGCGACGGGGAAAACTATGGATCCTTCTAAATTGGAATTACTATTTGAACAACAAATGAAATTAATGGAAATGTTCGTCAACCAACAGACTGGTCCAACTTCACCTTCAAGCAATCCGAATCATACCATGCTACCATCTGTCGACGGCATTGTGAATAGTATTTCACAGTTCAATTATAATCCAGATGCGAATGTCACTTTTGACACATGGTATCAACGATATGAGGATTTATTCACAGTTGATCTCGCCTCACAAGACGATGCTTGGAAGGTGCGAGTGTTATTACGTAAATTGGGTCCCGCAGAATATGAAAGGTACTGCAACCTAATTTTACCCCAAAAACCACGTGACAAGTGTTTCGATGATACAATAAAGCTGCTGCGTGAACATTTTGGAGACCACTCCTCATTATTCAGCATACGTTATCGTTGCCTCAAGCTGACAATGAATGAAAATGATGATTTTCTTACTCACGTTGGCACAGTCAACCGAGAATGTGAGAGATTTCGACTCAGGTCCTTAACAGATGATCAATTCAAAGCCTTGATTCTCATATGCAGTCTTCAATCTCCTCGTTTCACAGATATCCGAACTCGACTGCTCAATCAGCTAGAACAAAATCCTAAGTTAACATTACATGACATAGCTGATGAATATCAACGGCTGATTAATTTGCAGAAAGACACACACCTGGTCGAATCAACACCTTCGAGAAGCTCTGATATTCATGCATTACGAAAGAGCAAAAATCTCTCATCATCCACTCCTGACCCACCTTCTCCTAATGTTCCGCGGAAATCTACACATACTCGTCCAACTTCACAAAATACTGCAAAGAAGACCCCACCATCACCATGCTGGCATTGTGGCGCGTGGCACTTTGTAAAGTCTTGTCCATACAAAAATCATCGTTGCAGCAAGTGCAAAATCATCGGTCATAAAAATGGTTTTTGTCAGCCACGCAAACCCAGATATCATAATCCAGCGAAAGCTCGACAAACTGTTGGTCCTAAATCTCCAAGGAGATCATTGAGTCTAGTCGCAACCTGTCAAGTCACAACACCAGGTATGCGGAAATATATTGATCTTCAGATGAATGGTCATGATGCACGTCTGCAGCTAGATACCGCCTCTGATATTACTGTTATATCAGAGAAACTTTGGAATAATATTGGCAGACCACCTATCACAAATACTTCCCAAACCCTGTCAGCGCCTGTGGTGGGCGGCTCAAACTAATTGGTGAACTCAAATGTTCTGTTTCCTTCCGCAATATCAAATTCACAGGAATTTGCTACGTCACCAAGAGTGATTTAAATCTTTTGGGACTTGATTGGTTCGATCGTTTGCATCTGGCTGATGTCCCACTAAATTCGCTATGCAATGCAGTCAAGAAGCATAAAATGTCAGACAATTCCGGACGAAGCCGAAGCCGCAAACCCAACAGGCAGACGAAGCGACAGACGTCAACAACAAGCTCAACGGTTCCAGATAAACCCCCAGGAAAACACCCTACTAATCATCAATCTTCTCAAAAGGGGAGGTGATATATATCCATATAATATGTGTGTTTGTTTGACAGTCTGTATATTTGCTATGTATATATGGATCGATATTCCATTATAATTAGCCAATCATGTTAAGACTGTCTATTGATTTGTTCATTTTGAATATTCGCTCACACACTTGTGTTCACACACTTGTTCGGACATTCATATATTTTTGCTCTCACACTCTTGTGTGACATTGATTCTCCTTGTGTTTGGAAAATAGAAGTATCATCGCAAACCTAGTGGTCTTCTGATTTCCGTCTTTCTTGCGTCAGGACTATTAAATTCTCGACCAGTACATAACAATAATTTGGCAACGGGTAAATAATAGAATCCCTCACTGGGAAATGTAGTAAAACATAGCAAATAATGTTGTCATCATCAATAAAATATCCCAATCGATGTGTTATGCTACTAAATGGGATATCTGGTATGTTTCAGCTTAAGTTTGGAAAGGATTAATTTTTGCTTCAAACCAAAGACAAGTTAGGGTTAAGTTAACCCAACAAAGGCAACATTAGAGTCAGTTTGACTTAGATAACAGTTATTTTAGAGATATTTTCACTTTAGGCTTAGGTTCAGGAAAGATTGATGTTAAGGTTAGGGTTAGAAGACATAAATCATTGCATGCATAGAATGTGGTTAAATTACTCTGTTGATATAAGAATAGAACTTGTTCACTCTGGAAGAGTATAGTTCCATTGTGGATAACATTTATTTATTCCATGCAATCAAACAAAATCCCTACAAAACCAATATTTTGATAAAGTCTCACAGTGTTATACAGTAATATTAACTGATGAAGTTTCGAGCATAATTTATTGCTCAGTAAATATTACTGTATAACATTATGAGACTTTATCAAAATAAATTTTATCCACAATGGAATTATGCTTTGTTGATGCTCCAACCTAAAACCGAGAGCTATTTATGTCGACGTGTGAGAGGAAGTTATCCTCTGTAACACTTTTGTACAGTTTTCATGCATTTTTTTTTGATAAATACATGTATTCCATGCACAAAAATGCCTCCTTCACGTGATTGGTGCGTTCGAGATCGTTCTCTGATTGGAAGTTAGTGGTGCTTAAAGTTTAACTTTGCCCCTGACGTGTCATCAACCACTTGTCCAAATAGTATTTAAAACAAGATCATGGTGATCAGTTTATACACAGAATTCACACTGGAGCTGTAATGAATGGATTGCTTTCAAGCTGATCAGTGCTTTGATTCAGTGGCGTTGAACTAGCACAACTAACCTTGCACTCATAATGTTGAAAATGGGTTTTGTCATATAGCACACAAGATTTACTACATTGTACATTCGGTACAGAGATATATATAATGAACGCGTCACTTTCACGGCCACCATATACTCATTTACGGTAAATGTTGATAGTAGTGACAAGAGAACAATGAGTGAAGTTCGGTGAATCATTTCACTCTGAAATAAACTGTAACGTTTAAATGCCATTAACTTTCCAGTTCCGAAATCAATAATGCATGAGTGATATTTGCTTGAATTCAAAGTACGCGCTACCATTAAACGATTTTGTCTAGTCATAAACTTTCCGCTGCAACTCTCTTTACATCTCATTATTCCGGAGACTCGAATCTCTGTCCATTACAATTAGAGTTTATTTTTTCTAAAAAACAACTAAAAGTTTTGTATGTCCCCGATTACTGTTTTTGTTTCAAGCTGTAGCATAGGTTAGTTCAAAAATTAATTACTTCCACCTTACTCAGATGATAAACGAAAATTCATTTGGTTCAATTTTCCTTCTCGATTTTCTGAAATACTCTTACCAACAACAGAATGGTCATTTAATATCAGTGTGCCTGTCAACAAAATTTTATTACCTTTTGTATGATGAGCCCAAAAATAGGATGGAACAACGATCCAGTACTACCTGGCTTTCGAATGGTTCTCTGACTTATGTCAACTTGTGATCAAACCTGTAACCAATCAAATCACTGCAAACCGAAACTTGATCAATTTTATTCCATTAGTTATTTGTGGAACTGCAGAATACTCACTCGAATCTTTGTAACAGTAGCAAAGATGAGTGCTATATTATCTGCTTCAGAAAACACTCTTCAAGTCATCTTTTGAATTCATCACAATATAATGTGGGAGTAACAGGAATTGTCACAGGTTTACCACACAGTTAATAATTCCTGTGACTGACTCAAAGTTTTCTGGTGGATGAGGACTAGCAGTGGGATCCAGGATGCACATTTTGTCCCATATGGAACCGGTCATCTGGACGTACCTGCATTCCTCAGCGAGTGATATAAACCCAAATTGTCTGGTGGATAGTGCTTTGGTGTTTTCAACGGCAGTTACTGGTTCTGAATGACGCTCAGTAGGAACAGTATCAGTCAATGGATAATACTGTGGTGAGAGCAGGCTGCTAGCCGATTGGTTGGCACTAATCTACGTTAAGGTCTAGGTCACTAATATGGGCCGTGAGAAAATATGAACAAGCCTGAGTCAACAACCAATCACAGCAAAGTTAACGTGGCAAAATATGATTCGCAGAGAGAACTCTATTTGTCAAGGAATCCCGAAACAACCAATCAGAAGCCTGCGTTTGTCTACCTAAACAACCAATCAGATGACTGCGCTTGTCTATAATAATGTAGTTGAAAGATGTATAAATACGTGTTGATTTTCATAATAAAACGATCTGTTGCCTGGCCCTTGTCTTCTGTTGTTACAATACAGGTACATGCGGAAGACGAGTCACAATTAGGACGAAACACCCATCCTGGATTCCACTGCTAGTCATCATCCACAAAATTACTTCAAGTAAATCCATAGACATCGTAGAGACATATGCGCAAGCGGCTGACATGTCAACATATGCCCAACATTTCGATCCAATCGACCAAGGGGAAAATTGAAACTGAACTAAAATTTCCTCTGTTTATTATAATGACTTATGAATGTTAATCTCCAATAAACTTCAGCGTGTTTGTCTTACTACTCATTAGTAGTCTACAGTCGACGTACAAAATTTTATGTTCATTGAATACTGGTTTGTTCTCTTAATATCTTCGATTCAACCGTAAACATACATGAAAATACGTAGTATTCAGTGGAGACATTTGAAAAATAAATCTACTATCAAGTGTTCGTTTATATTGGTTTAATTTGTTACAGGTTCATCGACGAGGTGACATCAGTTAGAGAACCATTCGAAAACAAGGGAGTACTGAATGACTGTTTCGTCCTAGTTTTGGACTCTTCATTTGTTCACACTAACCAGGGATTGGAACCACAACCTTCCAGCTACAAAGCGAGCTCCTTGGACAGTTTAAGCCACTGGCATCCACTTCAGTGTTCCATGAATTCTAACTTCTCCCTATGAGTTTTGTTCAAGCGGAAAAAACAAATAGAATAATTCTATTTTTGCAGAACCGACTTTGATATTGGGCTTAAACTTCTAGTTAACAAGGTATATCCATCCATTAAGTTTCGCATCTTTATTGATTACGGTGTATGCAAGATGATTAAATTATAACGGGTGACTGTCTCTGTCCCTCTCTTAGTGAGCTAGATGAGCTCAATTAAGATTAGAAACGGAAAGTGTGAGAACAGTGACCAGACCGAGTTGTGACAACGGCAGTTATAAACAATCACTTTTTGTTTGAGACATGTAGGGAAGGAGGTATTAGTCGTTTGGCTGTCTCTCTCAGGATTCCGAAAGTCGCTGATTTGTAACGCTTACTTACTATTTTACAAGACTGCCCACAATGGAGTTTTATTCATCTTCCTGCCATCAATAAAAAGTCTAAAATTTAGTTATACTTGGTCTATTGGCAACTGAGGATTTCGCTCGAGGTTGTCATCGCATCAAATCTTTGTCAATGTAATGCATCATATACTAATTTTAAATAAAAATTTAGAAATTCAGGACATTAGGTATCAATTCAGAGTAATTAAATGGTCAATGGATTCATCTCATTCCCTGAAACTCGTACGTTCATTCCGTTGGTGTGTAAAATACTGAAGAAAAGTCAAAGACTAGGATGAAATTGCTGTCCAGTGATCCACACCATAATAATACTTCTCCTCGTCGATGTCCCATTTAAATGATAAAAATTTGCCTTGAAATCAAATGTCTTCAAAAAATAAAAATAAAACACTTGAGGACATAAAAGATATCAGGTCTGCTAGTGTGTGTGTGTGTTTAATGCTCAGGTCAACTGAACACATCTCTGTTGAATAAGGGTGGTAAAGACAAGTTGAATTCCACTTGTTTTACAATTCACTCAAATGTCGATTTTTGTCAATGTATAACAGAAAGAAAGACGGAGAGGTAAACTGGATAAAGTGATAATTACTTCAAATAAGCTTAATTAGACTAAACAATGTGATCTCACTTCGTTTGGTCAGTTTAACCATTTATGTAAATGTTTGTTGTTGCCTTCTCTTCTCCCCTAAGTCGATCTACGCTCGTGTGTGTGTGTGTGTGTGTGTGTGGAGGTGGGTGGATAAATCTGTTTTGTATATTCGCAAATTATGTTTTTCATATCTTGTGCTATCCAATACTGAAATTAGTAAATGCAGTTAACTTTAAAACAGGGAGTGGCTTGTGTAGCTCTACACTCTCCTTTTCATTTCTGTTCCCTTTTTCTTTATTCGCCAGAGGGAAATAAGCAAGAGGAAAACAATACTGGATATAAGTTTATCATATTTTATTCATTCATTATAATAATAATACACAGAAAGTGTTTTTTTTTCGGGGAGAATGCTCAGAAAAATAAGTGAAAATATGAGTTAGTTCTTTTAAAATTAAGCACTAAATAAGGGAAATAAAAAAAACAAATAAGATAGAGGCAATAGCTGTTGACGAAAAGATGGACAATCAGAAATTGATAGGGAACAATTAAAATAAACTCTCTCCATCCCACACAGACACTCACACGCACACGTGCATGCATGTATGTAGATACCATCAGACATAGAAGGGACTTGCTCCGATGAGCTGGTTTGTCTAACAGAATTTTCATTTTATCATTAAGGTTTGTAGAGGAGAAGAAGAGAAAGGATAATAATAACAGTTTTAATTATACACTTGTGTGTGTGTGTGTGTCTGTAAAGTCACTTATTACAGCAACAACTAACTAACTAACTATCCATCCCTACGGTTTCGGTCTAATTAGGCTAAGCCAAGTACAACATTGATATAATGGAAATAGTGAGTGAAAATAGGATACCTGATATGCTGGAAAGACTAGGAGGAGGCTTTCAAAACCCAAGTTAGAGATAAATAGATATACAGGTAGACAAGGGCGTATTTTATAGTTGGAACATTGTTTTTTTTTTTATCGAATTTCATCATATTTCACTCGAACTAATCTACAGTGTAATTAACTGTAGAATAAAAATATTAGTGTAGGTTAGTAATAATGAATGGTCATACAGGGCGACACAGAAATAGCAACTCACTTAGCATGCTTCTCAATAAAGTGAAGATACATGCGGCTTACTAATATCAGATATTACAAGAGTGCAGTAGAAATCACTAATACATAGGTACAAAGTGCTGTCATCCAACAAGATATCAACTATTAACGAGCTCCATCTCTACAAGAGATACATTGATAATGCTTTCATAATCTGCAATGAGAATTCGGATCTCGAAAACCTACTCCAAACCTTCAATAATGATCACCCAAACATCAGCTTCAACCTAGAAGTTGAATCTGTTCCATTTCTTCGATGTCCAACTGCGAAGAAATGCTGATAACTCGTTGAGGAGGTCAATATAAAAAAACCCCACATATAGAACGAATAGTTTATCAGTTTTCAGAGTTGTGTTCCTCTAAGCAAAAAGAGAAACCTCATATACTCTCTATCCTAAAGGATCTGGTGGGTCAGTGCCACAGTGGTTAGGGCTCTCACCGACCATGCACATGGTCCGACGTTCGATCTCCTGCCGACGAACACCTGATATCCATGGTCGGCCTGCAAAATTTGGGCTACCGATATCACATGCTGAAAATTCCATACTTGTACCAAAAATACAGTGTGAAATCAAGCTGTAAATCAAAAATAAAAGAAAATATGCACCGAGGAATCAACTGACGAATAATTGCGAAATCTCCGAGGCACCTTGAAAGAAAATGATTTCCCACCCAGATTCATAGACAAGAATCTAAATCCAAAAGATGCAACTGCTTAATCTCAAATTTTAAAAGGTATGACTGAAGCAGAAATTCTTCGTAAATAGCTTTCGAAATCTCTCAGTAAAACATAATTCGCTGCAAGCCTACGAGTGACATTTTTATGCAAGAAACTATTCAGCAAGCACGTGGTAGATAAGCTGTTGCATTGAGCCACTTCAGCATGCATATAACAGTTCACTTACTCTTGTGAATCTGAGTACATTGGCCATAGCATGTGTCTTTACCCTAGCTATCATAAAAAGTCATTTTTCTCAGTGTTGATTACGCTTATTATCCAAACTTCCTGTGTATTTTGCGATCACTACATTTCTGATCCCTAATTGCACAAAAATAAGTCAGTTTTCTCAGTAATTATGATCCCACTATGTTTTTTATCCCATCTTTCTGTTTATTACTACATTTAAATTCATATTTCCAATTTTATTAATCTGACCCTTGACAGGAAATAGTTCTGGAACATTCTCACGTATTCACTATAAATGCACGAGTGTATAGCCTAGTCGATGACTTGGTAGAGAAGAAAATTTTCTTCGCTTAAACCGTCTTTTTAATAATTCCTATGATCTAATATGCATATTCTGCAATACAGCCTGCTTGAAATTGTTACTTACGAACTTTCGGCTGACTGACATCGTCTCCCGGTACGGACGCTTCAACTATGCTTTATGGTGAACATAATATCATCTGGTTAATTGTGGCTAGCAGGGGATTCTGCGAAGTGCGTTCCGTTCCATTTGTAACCCATCAACCTGTCATATTCTGCTAAACATCGACTTGAAATTGGGATTCCAAGATGGTGAAAGACAAGGTAATCACGAGTATCGCTTGTCTACGCCAACGGCTAACCGACCTCCTAGCCCGCAAAATAAGCGACAGCACTCCAGAAACGAGACAAAAAGGCAAATGTATTCACACAATAACGTCTGATTTAAAAATATATCAGTTGGTTTGTAATCATAACCAATAAAATAGTGGGTGTTATTCAAGGTAGGCCAATTCTTCCTGGTTTACTTACAGACTGGATATCGATCAGCATATCACAGACAAATGCACCTGTATGTCGTGTGAGTGCTGAGTTCAGCTCTCAATGAAGACACAGTTACTCAATCGAAATGCAGATGCGTTCAGTTGATGAATGCCAGATAGGGTGAAACACGCATGCACTAATACACAATCACACAACAGGTTGGGAAAGAGCTACATGCAATCCTAAAAGGTAATACAGAGAGGTGATGGTGAGAAGTTGATCACTGAGTCTTTGTGCATCGAATCAACACCTAACACATTCAGTAGGGATGATGCGATGGCAATACCAGACATACAGAAGATATCACTAACAATCAAATCAAAAGACCAAGAAATAATGAAGTTATATAAACAAAGACTGAAAATTATATGACTGCACTGACATGATTATTAGCAATAAATTGTGCTCGAAACGTCATCAGTAAATAATACTGCATAACCGTTTTTTTATTAAATGCAATTATACTCTGATGAAATTATAGTCTACGAAACTGCAAAAATTCGATTCTTATCTCACGAATTCTCCTCACCTTAACATTCGTTACTTGAACATTCAACCACTTCGCCTTTTATCTAATATTAATTTTCATATTATGAGATATCAAACTGGTATGATGGTCAGCGTATAGTCTGGAAATAAACCAATCAGAATACTGCACATATAAATTAACGCCCACTATTTTATTGATCATGATCACAGACTAATTCACATAACCTTGGTGATATTTCGAATCATACGATTATTGTGTAAACTATACTTTTCGGCCCACTTCATTGTGTGTTCTCGTATAAGTAGTGCGGGCTGGGGAAACAGATGGCTGTTGGATAATTAATGTTGTTGGCGTAGTCAAGAGGTATTCGTGAGAAGCACACCTGTATCCAGCACATCTGGATTAACTGGATTACTCATATTATGCACCTCAGAGTATCAACAGTAAATTGCTATACTTTTTACTAGATATGCACTACTTTGAAGATGACTTCATAATATAAAAAAGATGTTCCTCGCCGATATTGTCCTGCATAATCATTTTGTCTCATGTCATTCATCCACACAAATATACCGTATATCCTGACATATACCTGAAGTTAAACAACTAGAGATTATATGAATATTATGAAATCGAATCTGACCAAAAGTTTTCAATTTACTGACGTCGGAAACTGCGATATTTCGCATGGCAACCATGTTACATCTCTACGATTAGCAGTAGAATAAGCGAATACCATCAGGGTGAGCACTACTACCTTTAAATACCTGATTTGTTCGCAATCCGAAACCAGGGAAATAAATACACAACGAGTAAAGAGGACTAGAGCGACAAGTTAGTAACTGATTTTTATATATTTTTTTTGAAAATGCGCATAGTCTCCCTTTGTTGGTTTGTTTGTTCTTATGTTTGTTTCAGTAATGAGTCTCCAGGTCAAATAATTCACCACCTTAGCTACTGATAACCTGAAATTGAAAAGTTTTCACACGATGAAACAGATGACGAAGTTCAGGCATTCACTTGCAATTCCCTTGCACACACATATTGCATGTTTCATGCATAATGCCGGAAAGTAGATGTTACTTAATACTCTGGAAAAATTTTGCTGTGTATATATGTTGATGTTTGTCAAAATAGTGTATGTGAGCATAACAGTTACTTTTTTTTGGAATATCTATACCTCAAGATACCTGATTTGCGTGTGCATATGAGCACTGAGGCACTATGTGAAGTAGACCGGCTGTTCGAGGATTCCGCTTGATTTATGCATAAACACTGGTGTTATTTATGCACAGATGGAAAGAATAAAAAAAAATAATAAACGCTGACTTTATCATTCAAAAACACACAAACACACACACACACCCATATAAAAAACAATAGTTCACTCACCTTCTACAGTATCACCTCACACAAAAGCCAGGATAAAATAAAACGACAAGTTAACTTGTGTTTTTTTTCACCTGTCTAGTAGTAAATAGTCATTACTGAACTGACCAAAAGAAGAGAGGGCAAGAATAGGAAACAGCTGAATAGGAGGCTATAATAACATTCAATCTGTTCACTATCCACCTATCTATCTATCTTAGTAACAGGTTTTATAACCAATTAAAGCAGGGAAGCACGTGTTATGTATGTTTAGCCGAATAATTTCTGATTGTGAACTAAATCTGCTGCATAAAACGTCCTTTTCCCTCCCCCCGTCTCTCTATCTCCCAGCCTTTCTCTTCTTCTCCTTCTTCTTTTTATTTTTTCTTTGTGTTTTCATAGTTGTTGTCGTTGTGATCTATGATGAGATGGCATTATTACAGGGAAATGAGGAAAGAACGAGGGAAGGACGAAGGGAAAGAGAGAGAGAGAGAAAGAGGTAGGGAGGGAAGGGGAAAACAGTGAGAAAAACAATGAAAACAAAAGAGAAAGCTAAGGAATATGAAATCATCAAGTTCATTCAAGCGTTATACAAAGGCATGAAAGAATATTTTTCTTCTTCTTCTTCTATTTTTTCAATAATAAAGGAAAACAAATAATTGCTTAGTTCACTAATGATTGTTAAAGCAATAGAAATGTTTCTCTTGTGTGTGTGAATAAACAGCACAAACATTATCAGAATAATATGAATTCTGTTAATTTACATTACTAACAATCACTGGACTTTGAAACATACCCTATCCCAATACCTACTGATTACACAGATTTTTCTCAACTCATGTGGATTGCAGCTAGCTGAATTCACATCTTCTCCCCTTAGAAATATTATCTGGAATACTGCTGATGAATAAACTACTTTTACGTTTTCATATTATGGACTAAATATTCACCTATCATAGAGGATTAGATGTATTTCTATGTGCTTTTAGCGACAAGTAAAAGTTAGAGTAATACTAATGCTTTCTGAATAATATAATAAGAGATTCGAGATAATGCGTTCAACTCCTGATGGGGGTTATGAGGAGTACAACTGAAGAGTCCCAAAGTAGGACAAAACAATCATCTAGTGCACCCTAGTTTCCAATGGTTCTCTAGCTTACTTTAGTGGATAATCTAACATGAGATTTAAGTTCAAATACTGTTGAGTAAAGTAGTGCACTTGAACTAGATTGTACAGTACATGAGATATAGTGGAGCTTATGGTAGGTACTATAGTATTATTACTGTTTTCTTGAGTTCCGAGTGGAAATTAGGGCTTTAACAACACATCTCTCCGCTTCATCATGTTCTCTTGAGTCTTCTTCTGCCAACCTAACGATTGCCCTTCAGCTTTTATCTCCCCCGAATAGGATCTCCTCAGTGTCACCCTCGAAGCGACACCGAACTGTCCGTTTCCCATATGGGTTTTCTTCGAGGAATGGCCAGGCCTGTAGTGTCATCCGACCGTGTCTTTAGTGTGCATCCGACCCATCTCCATTTTCTTCGGAGTATTCGTTGAGTAATAAGTTCTTGATTGCTTTGTTCCCAGATTCCCTTGTGGCTAATTCTTTCTGACCTGCCATCTGATCTTCAGTGTGAAGCTAGCAAAGGCAACTGTTGATGAAAGTCTCCAGTAGACTGTTGGGAATGCTTTCTATGACACACATGTCAAGTTTCTCACCTATAGATGAGCTGACTTCACATTCATGTTGAAAATCCAAATCTTGTTTTATATGCTGTGTAGTGCTGAAGATTTCCGAACTGAATTCAGTTTGGTAGAATTCACTTTTTGGTTCAGACATTCTCAGCTATGCTGTCGCCTCTAGCTAAGATGATACTGCCTAGATAAGGGAAAGAAGTGACCTCCTTCAAATTTCTGCCTCTGATATTGATTAGTGTTTGTTGTTACTGAGTGGTTTTGTTCATCATCTCCGTCTTCTTTACGTTCACTTGAAGTCCTATCTTCTTTGCCTGCCTCTTTTGCCAACTTGTTGATTCGGCCTGTAAGTCTTCGAATTTATGTGAAATTGGATATAAATCTCGTTCACAAAGTTCAAATTTCCTGGAGTCTTTTTATCGGCCCAACGTATCCCTGTATTCTCGCTCCTACACACAAGCTGACGCATAATCAAGTTCACCAAAATTAGGAATATCATCTGTGATAGTAGGCGGCCTTATCTTAGCCACGTTTTCACTTTGCAATATGACTAGGAGCGGTAAAAGTGAAGTGTATTGAACTAAATGATCCTTCGTCTAAAATGTTCTCGAGAAAATGCAAATGCTAAGAGTTAGAAAGACTAGATCACCAAAATGTATAGCCCAGAAGTTACTACTACCCGCCGTTGTTTATGATATGCAATTCAACACTATAGCTAAGTGATGTTTTGGGTAAATGTGATATAGAAAACAGTGGCAGGTCTAATCATCATCACTTAAGCCGACCTCCGACCTATATGCAATCGCCTTAGTTTCACCATTAAGTCGTTAGACAGAGTTTTGTGAGTAGTCTAAATATCAATTTGACCCTAAGTTTATTATAAAGGTTGGTCCGAATATTCTGGAGTCCTTCGTATATTTGCATACTATATCACTTTCCTAAAGCCCTTGTATTTACCACCCTAACATTCTCATGTGTTATACACTAGTGCGAATTGTCATTCGAGTATTGTTATTCACACTGAATGGATGGTAATCAACTGATGGACAATGATTCTGAAAATAAGTGAAAATTTGCATTTAGTAATTTGTCATGAGGATTCAAATGATTGATTAAGTTGTGAAAACAAACAATAAGAAACTGTGAGTTTCAGTAAGAAGCTGTTTTTTTTCAAGTTTGACCAAGTATTGACATCAATTAGAGAACCTTTGGCAAATCAAAGAGTACTGAACTGCTATTTCATCCTAGTTCGAGGCTTACCGCTAGTATGCACCCAGTTGGGCTCGATTTCAAAACTTTACGGTTACAAGTCAAGCTAGGACTAAACAGCTGTCCGATTCTCCCAGTTCTTAAATGTTTCTCTAACTATTATCAATCCGTGGGTATTGTGGAAACAGATCGAATCTCTACAAACTAATTCTTGAAAAGTAACCAGTTTAGTATCAGGGAGTAAGAAGGTGATATCATAACTTAATAGTTTACCGCATCGCTAACTAGAATGTGTTGTCATCGGTCCTGAATCTAGTTTTCAACGAATGCATCTGTTTAGTCTCTATCCAACAGAGGAAGTGAAGATGTGGTGTGTACTCTTACTTATTTGTTGTAAACCTTGCATTTACTATTGATTTTTACCGATTGATGAACAACCTTCAGTCTTCCAGATTCGCTTGTCCATCGGCGTGCTAACGAAATGCACATTCAACTAAAATTGCTGTCTTCTTATGTGACAAACTTCGACAAACTGGTCTAAGAAGCAGCCGGCGAAGACAGGACTCCAAGTGAACATAGACAAGATGGAGGTGATGAAAATAACCAGCCAACAACAACAACAGCAGCAACATCCAGCGTCAATCACCATCAACGGGAGGGATTTGAAAGAGGTTGCTTCATTCACTTATCTAGTGAGGGAGAATTGTCTCAACTACAGGCAGTTGGAACGGACGAGAATGTAAAATCGGGCGAGAATCGGGAAGGCGAGAAACACATTTATCAACATGACACTAATCCGAAAATCTTCGTCACTCAGCCAACGTCAACAACAAAATTCGGTCGGATTTTCAATACAAACGTCAAGTCAGTCAGTTCTTCTATACGGATCAGAAACTTAGCGGGCGGGTCACAAAAAATATTTCCAACAGCCTGTTGTAGACCAGACCTTCATCAACAACTGTCTTCGCTGGCTCTATACTGAAGGTCAGATGGCCGGGGAGCCGGAAAGAATCACCAGCTATGGGAAACTATGGGAACAAACAAACAAAGCAAGAACCAATCGCCCAACAAATATGCAGGAGAAAGTGGAGATGGATTGGACACTCGCTCGCTGAGGAGGCCGCTGGGTGACATCGCGCGCGCATCAGGCCCCTGAGTGGAACCCAAAAGGGAAGTGGCGAGTGGGACGTCAGTTGAAGGGTAACATGGAGGAGATCGTGTGAAGAGGAGTTGAAACAGTGTGGACTAAGATGGATGCAGTTGAAAAGCACAGCAGAAGACAGAAGCAAGTGGAGACGAGCAGTTGAAGCCCTATGTTCCACTAGGAACCCAAGGGAACAATAATAATAATATACGTGATTCTTGTCAATGGTGTATTGTTTTGTGGATCGTTCGGTAATAAAATAACGGTAACTAGATGTCAACAGTTGGATTAAGAATATTCATTCTGGAGAACACTACTATCATCTACACTCGGCATACACTCCGTACCATCGCCAAAAATCAGAACACTTTTTCAGAATTCCTTTAGCGACATATAACTTTCTAAAGAAAGCTGTAGTTTCCAAGATATCATTACTTGTGAAATCTGAAATCATATTAAAACAGTGACTAATCTTCACCACTGCTGACCACAGTAGCCAGAATATCCTAGAATACAGTGGAAACACCGTTTAGGAATCATTTTTTATCTGTAATAACCACCGAAGGGGTCTTACTTAATGATGAAAACGGTGATCGAAAATTTGGGAGCTGAGTGACTAACTGCCTTAATTTTCAGCGTACGATTTTGCGCAGAAGTGCCTCATCCGTACACAGTAAGCTGGACAGAGAAAGTATTAGAAGTAGAAATGTTAGGGAGAAAAGTTAATTACATGAAGAACGAATCCAAGAGATCACCAGATATGAATGCCTCTGAGCTACTGGGAATGTTTTTGAGCTTTCACCAATAATCTTCAGACAGTAGTTCTTAGCGTGTCGAGGACCTCAGTCAGGAAGTGTATTTAGCTCGAACCAATAGTGGAGAATTCTACAGAGTGATTCCACACTTTTGACCACTCCCACCTCTTTTCAACCTAAACTTATATCACTGAAGATCTTCCACTTTCAATGACCACTTCTCACAACCGGGAAGGACGATGGTACGATCTGCTGAACACAGACACACCAGCAGTGTTTTTTTAATTTTCCTTCACGTTCCCAGTGGAACAGAGGGCTCCAAGCTAGATGCTTGAAGTTTCTGTAACAGTGTTAATTTTTTAAAGGATGAGGTTGCTAGCCTCATGCCCAACCTTTCCTTTTTACCAGTCTAACTACTGGCTTAGAGAGGTAAAAGAGTGCGGCGGCCAGGGATCGAATCCCGGCCCATGTGCATGGTCGGTGAGTGTCCTAACTGCTGTGCCACCGACGCACCAGCAGTGTGTTAGTGTGAGATTTTTGTGGCAAGATAACTTAAATCGTAAAAACAGGGTTACATGGCCATTAGGTTCCGAGGTAGAATGCTCACCGACAATGCCGCATGTGGTCTGGGGTTCGATCCCCGACCAACATACTCCCAAACCTCGTTAGGCCGCTAGTAATCCCAGCGAAGAGGGATGGTGGGGTAAAAGGAAAACAACTGCTGCCAAAACTCCAGCATGAAACCCTATGTCTCAAATGGGACTCAGAGGAATCAGGAAGAAAACGTTCTTAAGGAGTGTTCTAACTATTACATTTTGAAAGAGTTAGATTCACTGTCTAGTGTCAGAGCTAGATCTCTGACTGACTTAGCTGAATGATAAGTTGGATGTTTTCTTTTTTTTTGACTGTATCACCTCCTAACATTGAAATCACCGTGTTGAGGATTAGTAGAAAAAGTTTTCAGGTGAGTGAAAAAGACAACAACACATTGAAGGTGAAGCGCATATTATGTGAGCAGAAAAGGGTGAATTATTTCTACAGTTATCAGTTTGATATCGCTTCCTAACTTCATACTGAAATCTTCAGTTCTGGTCATGGTTAAACTATCATTTCTACAACTAATTTATCTTGTTTCCTTGTAACTCAGGTTTGTGTCCTTTTAGTTAAGAATGAAAAGCATCAAAGATGCTTGAAATGAGGATCAAACTATCATTTAGCTTGGTTAGTAAACATTCAAACATTATTGTACAGTTTCATTGGTGTTTTCAGTTCTGTGATTTCAAATAAACCGAGTCGGACAACTTAACCAATCAAACTGGAGATGATTATATCAGTCGTTTTTAAAAAATCTGGTCAATTTTAAGGTAGGATGACATTATGAACCGACATCATTTAGAGAACTATTAAAAGTTGGAGATCACTTGACTGATGGTTAACCATAGCCTGAAACTCATTATAAGTGAACATCCACTGCCCAGAATTGGATCTAGTCTATGATACCTAGATTTTAAGACTACCCCTACCACATTCAATCAGTAACTGGGAATCTAATGACTCTGTCTGAAGATAAGGTAACACAGGCACCTTGGGCCGGGTTTCTCATCAAATCTAGGATGTGCGCTTCTGGTAAGCGTCAAATAATATTGATTCATGATGAAATGCACCTTCTCACTGAAGATCCTAGGCTTTTATATTGTAACAACAGAAGACAAGGGCCAGGATATAGATCATTTATTAAGGAAATCAACATGTATTTTTAGAATTTCATGTACATTAATATAGATTATTATAAGCAAAGAAACACAGTCTTCTGATTGGTGGTTTCTCGTTGAACGTTAATCTTTTATCTCTTTGTGGCCGTTTGTTGAAGCTCAGATTATCTATCTGAAAATTGTATCCGCCTACACAGAGTCTGCTATGGTTGGCTGTTGAATCAGTCTTTGTTCTTATTTTTCTCACGACCAATATTGTGGACGTAAACATTGACGTAAATTATTGTCTACCAATTTGGCAAGCAGCCAGCTCTCACCACAATATAATCGAGGGCGCTCTTGAAAAGCGAAGATTATGCATCCAAAGTAAATTATAGTTTCACACTCAGATTGGTACAAGAGTTATACTACACACTTAGAAGGAATATACTATCCGTTTCTCAAGAAAACTTGCAAAAAATTTAAGAAAATAAGTTTCTATGACTGGAGGGCATCCAACTTAGCACGTGTAGTGTCTGGAAGTTTCGTCCTGTCATTTAATTCTAAATCACACCACTGCACACTTAAACTTTTAGAGAAGTTCAATTGAATGGAGGAATTCTCTTTCTGCACGATATCACAGCTGTAATTGATATGGACGGTAGAAAAAGACTTATACAACTGAAAGTGCTCAATATCCAATACATGATGATGTAAAA
Organism: Trichobilharzia regenti; assembly: GCA_944472135.2. Classification (NCBI taxonomy): domain Eukaryota; kingdom Metazoa; phylum Platyhelminthes; class Trematoda; order Strigeidida; family Schistosomatidae; genus Trichobilharzia; species Trichobilharzia regenti. Next base: position 84,725,517 of record OX235270.1, on the reverse strand, counting down.
CACTGTTTTTGTAATCGACATCATCAATGGAATTACCATATTCATTTCAGTTGGTCACTCAGGATAGCATCAAAACCCCAAGATTTTAAAAAGCATACTTGTAAGGTAGAATACATCGTGTTCTGCTCTGATGTAATATCTTCCATTCAGGCCAAGTAGGTGGCTAGAAATGAGGCAGTCTGAAGTAGTTCACCTTTGCAGCTTAATTTACGCAAATTCACATCTGTCTGACTACAGACTAAACTCGACTTATGTGAGTCATCTGCAATTACTTATTTTAGTCAACTGAGAATATCGAATAGTTTTCTCATTTTTCACAACATTACACGTAAGAAATATCTTATTTGATGTTCTTATCGATGTGTTTGCCCGATTCATTGCTACGTTGCTGAGATTCAGAATAAAATTAAGAGAATAGTGAATATCACACATACGATAGTCATTAACACCACTATCTCTCACTATGAACTATAGCACAAAGAGTCACCGAACATTGATTCCGACCACATCGGTCAGGCATCCTCGTGCATTCATAAATAGTACTCAGTTATACTTATTTTCAAGGCTGAACTATCTTGGTTCCACAGGAGAAAATCAACTCTTCAAAAGCTCTCATCTGCAGAAACTTGGTATCGTTTCATATCCGCCAAATTTAACAATCAACCCCTTTCACATAACATTGGTTTATGATTAAATTTTACTCAATCATATACCATTTGTGCATGTACCTTTATGAGTTCAACAAGAAGCGTTAAAACCAGAAATCGTCAGAGGTAGGCATAAATTAGTGTTTATTAGTTGATCGAAGGCAATCGGTAGGAATCCTGGGATCCAGGTTTCGTGCTTATTGTCAATCACCAATCAGAAAGGCGTGCCTGATATCTTGAAGAAGGTCATGTCTCTCCTGAAATTAAGCGATACTAGTAATAAAAAGACAGTTGCAACGAAGAAAATCTTCTTTTCAGCGAAATTACCAGCTAGGCTGTACATTCGTGTATTTATAATAAATGGTTAGGGAAATTTCAGAATAACTTGTTCTTGCGGAGCTGAGTACATCAGCCGTTCCATGACCCAACTTGATGAACGCACTCATGAACACTTTCCAGCCTGGCTAGTAAAAGGAGATCGAAAACGTGTCCATAGCTCAGTGACAGAACATCTCGTCAATTCAAAACATTCAGCGCCATCCAAAAAATCCTTCAACATAATATACAAGATTCAATCAAACCTATCAAAGGGAGTAAAATCAAGACATCTGGGCATAGCCAAGACACTAGCCATCCAAAAGCTCAAACACACGCTATGTATCCAAAAAAATAACATCTAACCCCTGTCCTTGCCGAGGCCATCATAAACAGGTAATTCTTTTAATAGTGACTATCCCATTGACTTTCTTATTCATACTTCTTGTTTATTGATGTTATTTTCAAGTTTTTCTTAATCCCTATTTACAATACCATATTTTCATATTTGAACTTCCTATCTAATTTGTCATTTTATTATTTCTAAATATTTAATCCCTAATTGCGTAAACACTTATCCGTCATATTAGTTATGATCCCACTAGATGTGTTAACCAAAGATGTTGTCTATTTTGTTATTTCTACATTTCTAACCCCCAATTGCCCAATATATCAATCTTCTCAGTAATTATGATGCTACATTGTATGAGTTTTATGCGCCCCCCCCCTCACCCCGGTTTATCATGGCATTTTAATTCCTTATTGTGATTTTATTAATTTGACCCTTGGCCAGAAGTTATTCTGGAACTTCCCTACACATTTGATATAAATACACGAATGCGCAGCCTGGTTGATGACTACGTCGAAGAGCAAATTTTCTTCACTGCAAATGTCTTTTTAATAATTCCTATGATCCAATGTGTATATTCCGTGATTTAAAAAATGATACTAGTAACTACCTGGTGTCCAATCAAAGCATCCAAAACAGTCTTAAGGCAGGTCAGTCGTGAATGCAAATAGCTGATTGCCAACGTTTCTGACTGCAGCACTGGGTGGCACAGTTTCCTTTACGATCACATATACGCCCGGATGACGAGTTCCAATAAGCCCGAAACCTAGGTGAAACAGGGCTTCGTCCCAGTGACCCCAAACCATCTAATGACGACAATTCAGAGTGCATCATCATGGTGAGCCACCTAGTGGCATGGTGGCCACCTCGCAAACCTTCCTGATGGAGTTCGGTCTTCATGCATGATACTAGCTACCAACAAGTGTCTAATCAAAGTCACCTATTAGTTTATTTGCTATCAAAGTTGATTCTTTCACTTCTCCGTATTAATTAGTACACTACCATCCTACCACTTAGCTTGTATTGACCACTCACCATGTATGTATATACGTAACTTAATGCCACTGATGAACTCACCGTTCACACTTTCACTTCAAACACGTCTCAGAACAAGTCCATAACAAAGAAGTTGGTTATTTAGGTAAATATTTTTTTAATTATACAGTAGGAATAATCATAATGACAGTCATCAATATGAAACATATGACATGGAATGATGATATAGACATTTTTGACGCAGGTATATTACAAAAAGTTAAAGACAGTTAATTACTTCTATCAGGAATAATTCTGAGAATACATGTAAGGCTAAAACCAATTACTGTCTTTCACTAAAAACAAAAAACAAAATAATTTTTATTAGATGTAACAGAGTGGGCTCTCATTTGAACAGAATTTAAGATTTGAATTTTTTTTTCATAGGATGGTTAACTGCTGGCCGGATAGGTGGTTCAGCTGACAAAGAAATTCTCTTGAGGGGCTATGATGAAGTCAGGTTTTTTTTATAACATGTAATCCAACTGGTGAAATCACTGCTACATTCACTACACCTTTCGGTGTGAATATATGACTACTGAAAATGCGGGGAATTCACTACTGTCCTAATCAGACTGCAGGTATTGCATACACAATGCTAAGGATTCACTGACTCTTTAGAAGAACTGAGAGGTGAAACTGACTGGGTTTTCTTTTACTGCAAAAGTGCAATAAGGTGAACAGCTTAAATCGATTTCTGGTGAAGTTATTTATTAAGTTAAAATAAAAACAAGAATGTCTACTGTTTGCAAATATCAATATTTTTGAGCATTTTTAAGATTTTTTTTTTAGTGTGATATGTTGGTAAACAATGTTTTATTTTACTGTAATAGTGCTGAAATTACTCAACTGGACTGAAGTGGAACTAGTTACACGCTATGTTGGGCTTCTTCTTTCTCTAGACATTGTGTTGACTTTTGCAGTTGCTTATCTAACCTAGAGTTTTCTGCGGGCGTTCTCACATTACAGCGTCAAAGTTAAGGTGGAGGGTGAGGGGATGGGTGTGAATGACAGTGCTTATTTCGTTATTTAAATCGATTGCAGATGGGTGTAGCCTGACAGATTCACTGGATCTGCAACAATATCTTGTTTAACTGCATTACAAAATTCACCCAGCTGATTTGTATTCACACCTACAGGAGATGTTGTAAACGGGATGTAACCATCCATTGTATAACTGTTGTGTTTCATACCCAAATGTTTACGAATTGATGATTTCTGTACTCGTCGAGCACTACATTTATGTGCAGTTTTCAAACGATTCTCTTGATTCTGTGAATGACTGAATACATTTTTCTTATAAGGATTCATTGTTCTGTTATGACTTTTATCAAAATGTCTGCCTAAATCCCATTTCCATTTGTATGACAATCCGCATATAATACAACGATGTGGACGTTGTTTTGAATGCACCATTATGTGTTTCTGTAATTCCGTTGGCCATTTAGCCACATAATCACAATTCGGACAAGGATAACCCGATGTGTGCATATTGTTTGAACGATCCAATATTACTTTCATATTCTACAAGAAATTTTTTTAAAAATAAACAAGTAATTCCCTATTAATTATGAAATTTATAGAGGGATAAGTGTGAACAGTGCTAGAAGATAATGTGGCCTAGACGTAGTACACGATGTCTACCGGTGAACTAGGAAGGTGTGAGTTCAGTTCCTCCTTCGACCCACTCCTCAACCTCATCCGGTTAACTACCCAGTAGTATGCCCTGAAAAGAGAACAGGTCAGGAATGAGGTTACGGACCTAATCCCTTAAAAACAACACCAACGTTGCTGAAACTTCAAAGCTTGATGTCACGTGTTCCACAGGGAACTCAAGGTATGGGAAAAGAGGATGTATTAGGATAATGAAATAGAATATGAGCTGCCACATTTCCTTTATTCAAGCATTGGTTTGTAGAGATTTGAATGATTGCTTACAGGATTTCATCATGAGCTGACATTAGCTAGAGAACCATTGGAAAACAACCAGGAAGTACTGGATAGTCATTTCGTCTTAGTTTGAGACTCTTCAGAAGCACGCACCCACCACCAGAGATCGAACCCAGGACCTTCTGGGTACAAGACAAGCTAATTCGTAGACCACTAAGCCATTAGAACCTGATCCAATGGCCAGTCCATGAATCCCAACTTCTACCAATTCATTCCCTAGCGCGACCGCTAGCCAATCTCTTTACTTTTGATTGCACGATCTCCCCAATGTTTTGTATGCTATTGGTGCCACATATAAATAATGCGTTAGTTGTATACTGAGTGGAACTTACTCAAAGCGAAACTCACACAAGTATCTGCTGCCATCTCTGCTGACAAAAGTTAATTTCATTGACCTCTAAGAGAATTCATCTAAAATGCTTGATATTCAGGTCATATGATCTGTCTGAAATTTAGATTAATTTTAGTTATAAGACTTTCATGACAAACTGACATCATTTAGACAGACCACTGAAATACAGGGAGCACTGGGCAACTGTTTCATCCCATCTTAGGACTCTTCAGCAGCGATACAACCAGGGATCGAACCGGGGACCATCATGTTACGAGACCAAGCCTGTCGACCACTCAGACACTTCGGCTAAAATTTGGTGACCCTTGTATTCTAACTCTCTGAAACTGCGATATCGCACCACGCTGACCGATATCTTCTACAACATCCACTTAACCTTGGCCACAACTTCCCACCGCAGCTTCAGGAGATCCATGCCAAGGTGAAACGGATACTCACCCAAGGCATTGGTTGAAGGTAGTGCTATAACCTTGAGTTGACAGAGTTAGAATCCAAAGATCACTGAATGTCACCCCTGGTGGCTGAATCGTCATGTAGCTTGAGCTGGTAACCTCAAGGTCCCTGGTTCGACGTTTTGTGGGTAGTTTTCTCTAACCAATGCTAGTTCGTGGCGAAAATCTAACAGTAAGAATGCCTAAATTAACAATTTATATGAAAACATTTCATGACTTTAGACATGTTTACTAATTCTCAACTTCAGATTTAGCATAAATATCTTTCTGAAGTTCACTGAGTAAAATAGTAAAACTCACCTGTAAACACGCATCATCTATTGTATGTGATTTCCAGGATTTTGTATGCTCCATTTCTGCTTGTAATATAACATTGTGCTCTGTTATGAAATGATTATTCAGTTCATACAATGATGGGAATAAAACATGACAGTGATTACATCGAGTAACTGGTTGTTTTCCTGGCGGACTACAATCTAGATGGCTGACAGGTGACAGGGATGATGATGTTGATGAAATTGTTGACAGTTGTTGCAATCTGTTAGACAGTGTTTTTGATTTCGTGAAGAGATCAACCTCATTGTTAATATCCGCCTTAGAACATTGATTTTTATTGTTACTCTTAGCGTTGTTGTCAACTGCATTTCTTCTGTTTGTATTATGCTTTGATGACCGTCTTCGTTTTGTTGGGAAGCTGTCTGATAGGTGTATTGCACTAGTGAGGTTAGATCCATCTATATTGGCGTAATCACAGTTTATGCGGAACATTGGCAGGCTTTGATTTTTGTCTGTTATCTGTTCCTTACAAATGTAAGGCTTCATGTTGACAGTTGTGTGTACAGGATTTGTTAGTGAACTATTCAAATTGGATGACATACTCAAATCTAGGGGATTTTCATGTGCATTCGCTTCAATTTCACCATTGAAATTCACCGATTCAACTAAGGACTCATTAAAATTGTTATACTCCATCCTGTAGAAAAGCGAACAGTTAGCCTTTCCCATCATATTAGAGATTAGATCTGTAGAAGACGGACAGTGAAGTGTTTTGTGCAATTCTGACGGTATAGACAGTGATGACTGATGTGGATTGACAATAGGCTGGTAAGTTATATGATTTGGCCGATTGCTAGTGTTGACATTTTCTCTATGAATGGCATTATTCGTAGCAATATGAATATTATTATTAGTATTACTATTAGAAGTAGTGCTAGGCACTTTATATTCGCTTAGTGTATCTATTATTTGCGGTAGGAAAAATGATTTACTCCCTGGTCTGCTGATGTACTTTACAACATGCATTAATTTGCTTTGATCATTTAAATTAGGATTGGAGAATAGACTGAAGAAACATTGAAATGCACGAATAAAGTGTTCATTCTTGTCTGTATTGACAGTTGTGATGTCATTAGCAAGAGAGGAGGATGTATTCATGACTACTACTTGTTGGTCTTACACTTATAAATGCTAATATGCTGAAAATAAAGATGAAAAAAAAACAAAAACAAAAAATTAATTACTTTTATGGTAGTGTGTTGCATAAAATAATTTCAAGGAGAAACAGACAGATTTAGAACTAGAGCCTCATAATTCATGGTAATGAGCTCTTGGTCATGTGAACTAGCGGTTGGAGAATAAGTAATAGAAATTTGTCTCCTGCATTCTGACTACAATTTCATTGTTGGCGTGACCTTGACACGAAATTTTCTTCATATTGCTTTGCATTTATTAAAGGTTATCTAAATATTCAACAGGAATGCTGCCATCGTGGATACTGTAATTAGTATTGATCAGTGATTTTAGACTTTAAAGAAATTTCCAGTAGCGTATTTAGATTTGGGTCAGTGGCACAGCGATTAAGACACTTGCCGACCATGCACATGGTCCGGGGTTCGATCTACTGCCGACACACACCTGATATCAATGGTCGGCGTGCAAAATTTGGGCTACCGATATCACACGCTGAAAATTGCATACTTGTCCCAAAAATATGGTGTGGAATCAAGTTATCAAGCAATCAAAATTAAAAAATTTTTTAAAATAATAAACTGCAATATTCGATTTCTAGATTGTTAGAACCAAAGACAAGAGAGTTCGTTTTACGGAGGAATACTCACTAGCCGACCCGGAGGTCTAGGATCGATTGTCCACCTAATCACGTCTAAGCCTAAGTAAAGTGAAAAGGTTGGGTAAAAGGTTAACAACCACATCTCAACGCAACTTATTACACTAGGAATTTAATGGGATGAAAAAGGACACAATACCAATCTGTGTAATTCTTGAAAGAGGCCACCTACCCCTTTTTTGGTTTCAGACGACTGCCTATTTATCCTCTAACTCTGTATACATTGAATCGGTAAAGCTATTTAAGCACAACACAGAAATTGTCAAGTATCTGTCGGTTACGTAAGATCATTTAACAGATACCTCTATAATAACGATGATGATGGCAGTAAGACTGCTTGTTAATCAAATCGCGCAGTTGATCTACACATTCTGAACAATACACTAAGGACTCTAGTTGTCATCCAAAGATTAAGCCTGAACAAACTATAAAGATCACTGACCATGGATAAGTCTCACAAACTTGCAGAAAGATTATCAATTAATGAGTGAAATAAAAACTATCCATTGCCCAAGAATTGTAACAATAACAACAATAACCTGTCAATAATAGAAAAGACTGATAGCTCAAGAGGATGATTTTGATTGGAAGACAGCAAAATTCCATTCTTAAATGTCTTAATCAAGAAAACTGACACAGAAAATTTAGAAACACAAATATGCAGAAAATCATCACGCACACACACACACACACACAGAAATCAAAGACTCAACTATAGTAACAATAGCCAAATGACTCACAAAAGTAACTGTGTGCAGATATTGATTAAAAGAGTTAGAACATGCATACTGTAGCACTTCAGTGCTGAAGACAGTAGACGATAAATAGGTACTGCCTTCAGGAAGAATGAATACCCATACAGTATCATCACAGAATGTTTTAACTCAAATGGAAGTAGCAACAGGGAACCATTTTCAAACTCCATAAAAAAATTCATTCTGCCATATACACGAAAGAATATCTCCGTATTAACGGCTAGAATAGTCCGACCATTTGAAACAGACATAGCACACAAGTCAACACAATCGATTCGATCAGAAGCGTGCAGACCAAAGGATCCAACGGCGAAAGAAGGAAGATGAGATGAGATGAAAGGAAGGTGTCCCCTTCGACTGAGAATCCAAGATTATAAATTACCTGCGAAAAGTCACAATATGTATTCTTTTATATCCAAACATGTTGACAGTTACGGAGGCCAATCTGATTAGGATAATGTAGAAATTTGAAAAGTAGAGGAACACCAAAAATGCCAAGGAATATCTGAAGGTCTGATACTCTGATGAACAATCACCAACTAACAAATACATTACCATAGATCAAATTTACCAACTAATAGAAAAAATTAAATCACATGAAAAGAAAGTTCAAACTCCAAGCCAATAAAAATGATTAGTAGTTATGTGAATTGACAGCCAATCATGACAATGATTGTCAGGAGATACAGTTATATCAGCTTTTCAAGGAGAATTCAGACAAGTTCATTTCATATTATAAACCTGCACTGAATGGATGTTGTCTACATGGACAACTAAAGCTCCACAACTGAATCGATCAAACCAGAGAACACAACTGAATCAAAATGACTTATCTCAAATCAGCTCAAAATTTTATCCGCATCTTACACATGATATCAACATTCACCCAAAAAAAAAAACATATTTGTGCTTTACTCATATACTCGAATAGAATCCCGGTTCGATATTTCAGAAAATGCTATGCCAAAAAGTGGGAAAAAATAAATCGGAATACGATATCCAGGTTAGTATGAGGAGTAATTAGTTGAAAATGCAAACTTAAAGTCATCCACTGAGTTGGCGGAGAAATAGACAGAAACCCGTCAATTTGGATACCTGCTTAAAATAAGTAACTAAAAGTTTCAGTGGCAAGAAAATCACCGATCTCAAAGCTGTCGTCCAATACAGATATTGCAGTCTAACACTTGTTGTTGTTGTTGTTGTTTCCGAACGGAATAGACTGAAACTGCATAATTTAACATCAAGTAAGAAAAAATGTGAACTTATTCGTGTCAATCAAAAAGGCATATATTTCTTAACCATAGGGAGAAAAATAATAAAAATTTTGGTTTCCTCAAAAAGAGGTCGAAGTTAAAAACAGTCGTACCAATTTGAAAAATAATACTAGAGCATAATATAAGACGAAGATAAGACAGTTGACAATATCTCGGCTACCTGGACTCTAAAACCAGACTGTCATGAATCAATATGTCAAAAGGAGACCGAACAATGTGGACTAATACCACCAAAGGCGTTCCATCCAGAAGAAGAGAAGTTCAGATCACAAAATTATTTTCCGTTTATTGTAGTTAGGAGCTTACATTATAATGGATAACGAAAATATTTTAAAAAGCGAAGCGATTCTACTGTCTAAGCTGAAGCTAAATGCGTCGGTGGCACAGTGGTTAGGACGCTTGCCGACCGTGAACATGGTTCGTGGCTCGATCCCCGGCCGACGCACGCCTTTACCTCGCTGAGCCAGAAATAAAGCTTGTAAAGGGGAAAGGTTGGATATGAGGCTAGCAACTTCACCCTGTAAAAATAAACCCTGCTACAGTAACTTCAACCTCTAGCTTGAAGTCCTATGTTCCACTGGGAACGTGAAGGAATTATTAATAATAAATAAATGCTGAAGCTAACCGAGTACACCGCTGATGACCTCAGTTCCAAACAAGCGAAGCTCATAAACAGACATACAGAGAAATTTTAAAGGTGTATGAAGTAAATTAGGTTGATGTACGAATTCACTGAAATACAATCAGCATTGGAAACTTAGAAAGCCTAGTAAATTCTAAAAAATTGCCGTTCTGTTCAACTCAACTCACTGATCTAACCACTGACTAGTTTAATCAATGGATCTTTTGATCTCTAAAGTAGGCTAGCTGTCGTTAGGAAGGTTATTTTTTAACATGAAAGTAAGTTCATCTCACTGAAGACTTGAAAATGCACAACGACATATATCCTAGATATTATAAGCATCCTGATAATTTTCGAAACCCTGACAACTCCTGATTTCACAGACCATTCAGTTAATTTTCTTTTTCTTCCTAATTACTCTCAAACTTACCCCGGTGTGTACTTTAGGAGATCAAATAAGTTTGTCACGTCAGTTGAACCTCAGACATTTCACCGTCAACGACAAATTTATTTATCATGATAGAAAATTGGATTCTAAAGGGACACGAGTTCAGCTGTGTTGTGTTAGTGTGACTGTGTATCTCTATGGTCTATTCATATCACCACTGATAAATACACCTTTGAGCAGCCGTAAGTGTTACATTCTCCCTTTACCAGTTGGCGTGGTGTTAAGAACAACCTATCCAATAGTTTAGATGGGCCAGGCTAAAGAATCATCAGGTAGCGAGGCCGTAGTGCAGGTCTAGCAGGATATTTGACCACAAAACAAAATCCCAAATGTTATTTCTAGTTAAAGCTAACCGGAAGCGACTTCGAAGTCGTTCAAGAAGCCGAGTTAACTGGTTTCCTAGAGTACTACATATCTGTGTCTTTTTGGAATATATCTATATAGAGAGATATACAAGTGTAAGCACAGACACCGCTCTCTGTGTGATAACCATCATTATTAGTCAGTCAATCGTTGGGCTTACATGATTTAAAGTGTGGAACAGAAGAACTGACATGGTGGCTAGTGTAAATGGGAAAGTATTAACGGTTTTTTTCTATAACTAAAAATAGACAGAATGAAAAAATCCATTGTTGACGTTCGCCTTAACAGGAAAGTGTCAGTAATCCAGCTAACATATTCTGAATTCTACTAAATGGAACAGTTTTTTTAAATGTCCTATTGAAGGATATGCATACAGTATGGAGGATGAGACAATTTGCTAGATAAGAACCTGTCTAACGTCTACCTCACTAGCTAACAAGCCACTTGTTCAAATCCTCTTGTTTCAGGCTATATCGTATTTTATGAAATTCGAGCATCACTCAACTGTAGTCATCAACCACTTCTGAAGAACAGTCATGGTCTTAAGCAGTCTGTTCAACAGTTTTGTGAGTATTTTTAACAGATAAAAACTTTAAAAACTGTAGCTAATTGAGCTTACCTAATTTGAACTTGATGACATCAACGAGCAGCAATGAATACACTGAACCTCTTTCCGTGTATACAATTAGTAACTTGTGCTAATTTTAATCAAATAAATCTTATAAGATAAAGTGTTCCGGAACTAGGTAAATGGTTAGCTTTTTTCATCCTCTTCTTCGTTGCCCCCGCACCCCCTTCCTCCAACCTTCAACTTCTCACCAACCTCCACCACCACCACCCACCACATCTAAATTCACTTTTCTGCTAATTTTCCTTTTAGTCTATGCATTATCTCATTTTGTTCATATCCTCTTATAAATTTCCCTTTTGAATAACTTAAAAGCTGATTGGATATCTGCACTTACTGCTAGAATTTCCTGTACTCTTCAAATCTAAGAACGTATAATGCGTATACACATATATATGTTGCACATTTATGTCTGTTAATGAGGTTTACTTATAGGCAAAGCCATTATTTCTTTCTCACATAGAATAACTCACCAACTAACAAACAGACAAGCTAACAACAACAACAACATCTCCTCTGATCTTTTGCGTCTATCCATCTTTCTATCTATCTATCTACCATCCTCCTGCTAATGATTTGAAGTGAAATGGCAAGTTATAACTTGCTGACAAAATGATTGGCTCACTGCTGATAAACCAAAGCCTATCCGATTGGCTTGAAAATTGTAGCCAATTACAGACTAGAATATTGTTGGAAAGGTTTGAATACTTATCGATTAGGAAGTCGGTAATATCCTCTACGAATGCTTTTTACTACTTCTCAGGAAGATGGAGAGGTGATAATTATGTGATTGATCTGGAAATAATTTGTTCAACTGTAGTGTGAAACGATGTGAATTTCTATGAAGCGATCTCTCTCTATCCAGAGTGTAAGGCGGTTAACCTTGAATCGGACACTGTTGTGAGTCTAGTTAGTATGAATCCAGGATTTCTGAAGGTGTGTGATGACAGGTGTTGTAAAAATAACAAGTTAGTGCAGGGATAAAAGAGGAAAGTAGGAGGCTAAAACTTAACAATTACAAAACAAGTATTTACAAACTGCACATTGCCCGAATTACTTCGAATATTTGAGCAGATACCAAGACGCTAAACTTATATATATATTCATAGATCTCATTGAATGATCACAAAAACAACTAGCTTAGATCAAAGTCTGTAGCACAAAAATAAGACAGACTAGTGGACAACTACTTTTATTAACTTGTGTCAATTAAATTGGTTCAATATTTCATAAACTCTACGCACGATTTGAAAATAATCATACAACTTATAAGCTGCCATGGTTGATTTCTGTATATTTCACTGCAAATTTTTTTCTTTTCGATAACTTCTTCATTAGGTTCTACATTTATATGCATCAATATTAATGAATGAATTAGGGTTATTAACAACAGTAATGTTTAAATAACCCCAAATCAGCTCATGATGAAAGCCTGTAACCAATCAACCAAATCCCTATAAACCAATACTTGAATACCAATGAGATGCTCACTGGCTACTGGCCCTATTCAGTTAGGTAGTTTCCTGAAGTTCCAGTGAGAAGTCGTGACCAGTAGGGTGCAGCAGGTCGGGTGTGAAGACAAATACTCGCCGAAGACATTGGCTAGCGGTTGCGCTATATCGGGAATTGGCAGAAGTTAGAGTTCATGGGCCATTGGATCGGGTCCCAGTGGCTTAATGGTCTACGAGCTAGCTCGCCTTGTAACCAGAAGGTCCTGGGTTTGAGCCTTCATGTTGAGTGCGTACTGATGAGGAGTCCCGAACTAGGACGAAACGGCTGTCCAGTACTCCCTGGTGGGTTTCCAATGGTCCTCTAACCAATGTCAGCTCATGATGAAATCCTGTAACCAAAAATATAAATGCTCATTAGGTGTATCACACAGTAAAACAGTATTATTTACTGGATGACGTTTTGAACAATTAATAATTGATATGATTATGAACAATAAATTTTGTTCGAAACGTCATCCTGTAAATAATACTGCTTCACTGTGTGATACATGTAACAAACAAACTAATATGAAATTACTTACTACTACAGTGCCCAAGTTTAATAATAATAATAATAACAGCTTTATTCCAAACAGTATTTGTGGTACATGTATGGAATTTCCAGCGTGCATTACAATATATTGCATCTAATTACCTCATAAATCTTATAAGATTTTGAAATCAAAAAGCAACAACCAAAAAATAGATATATAAAAAGCAATAAAAAGAACAGCGTTGCGTTTACATTTTAAACAATGCACCACAGGATATGAAATATAAAATTAGTGTGTAATAGAAGATGTGAACAACAGTGTAATAATAACGAAGAAAGGAAAACAAAAACTAATGGGACTATTTGTTAGAGTGCCGCAGTAAGTTTATCGTGTCATACCTAACGGATTTCTCATCACATAACAGCTGTGCCAGATATGGTATTGTGGAGTTTTTGTACTTGGTAGTCCTAGCATATAGCCTCCTATAGCTGCTTCTAGTTCTACCAGATGAAATGCAAGGAGAGAGCTGCGTATGGAGAGGATGCTCGAGGTCTGACAATATTGTATTCGCTAGTTTCTTACATGATATAATATTTCTATCCACAATAGTGTTAACCAGTTGGTTTAACGATATTCCACTTGCCCTACTAACGGCTTTTAGTGCCCTTCTCAGCAAAGCAAAGTCTTTCTTAAGTAGTCCAGGAAAGATTAATGGGGAGCAGTAATATGATATATATTATATTATATAATCACATACACATTTTAAACCGTAGTCATTTGATCATGATGACTCAATGTTATTTAAAAAAAATTAGTATAGTCAAGTTTTTGATTGTATAACAACTGTTATGGATATATAACTGTTGAATCTGATGAATTATTATTATTATTGTTCCCTTGAGTTCCGAGTAGAACATAGGGCTTCAACAGCATATCTCCACTTTGTTCTGTTTCCTCTCATCCTCTTCGGCTTGGTCCACGATTGACCAAACACTGTCATCTCTTCCCCACACCATCTCTTCCATGTAACCCTCGCATTGACGACCTACACGTCGCTTCCCATTTAGATTCCACTCGAGCAATGACCTGCATTGCGTGCAATGTCATTCGATAGTCTCATCAATGTATGCCCGATCCATCTCCAATTTCTCCTACATTTTTGTTGAGCAATAGGCTCGGCGTTGGTTCGTTCTCAGTCAGAGTTCCTTGCTGCCCATTCTCTCTGGCCAGCTGACCATTTGATCTTCAGTTTGGAGACAGTGTAGGCAGCTGTTGATAAAAGGCTGTTGTGACCTGTTGGAAATCCTTTTCGCAACACTCTGGCCAAGTTTCTGACCCGCATAGAAGAACTGATTGACTGACTTCACACAGGTGTTGAAAATCTAAATCTTGTTCCTTATGCTGAGTGCGGAAGATTTCCAAACTGGTTTCAGGTTGATGAAGGCGTATCTTGCCTTTCCTATTCTGGCCTGCTTTGACATATTCATTCGTTCCTTCCATAGTTGAAACGATGCTTTCCAGATAAGTGAAGGAGGCAGCCTCTGTTCAGACTCTGCCGTTGATGGTGATTGGTGCTGGTTGCTGTTTCTGCTGTTGGTAGGTTGGTTATCTTCATCACCTCGTTCTTCTCTATGTTAAACTGCAGTCCTTTCTTCGCCGGCTGCCTCTTCAGCCAGTTTGTTGGTTTTCGCTTGCAAGTCTTCAAGTTGGTGTGACATAAGACTATATTCTCTCGATGAAAGCAACAGTAAGAATGTGTACGGGGAACCTCGCCTATTTAACTAGTTCGCTAGTTTTCTATCCGGTCCCAAGCCCAGGTAAAGAGGGAGGGTTGGGCAAGGGGCTAGTAACACCACACCACTAAATCCTTCCAACCGCTAGAGAAACTTCAACATACAGAAAATATATTAAAAATACAAAACTTCGACAAAAAATCGTATTCTTCTCTAGAATTGGAGAGACGAAATGACGCGGGCTGGTAAAAGCCAGCCTTCGGGAAGCCAGTCAGCCAATGTCTCTTCTCTCTATGAAAGCGAGAGTAGGAATAGGTACGTGGAATTTGATGAATAAGTTCCATTATGGATAAGATTTTATTTTTGATAAATCACACACAGTGTTGTACAGTTATATTAACTGATCAGTTAATATAACTGTACAACACTGTGTGTGATTTATCAAAAATAAAATCTTATCCATAATGGAGTCATGCTCTACCACAGTGCCCAAGTTTTATACTTATGTGATGAATAAGTTGTTGAAAAGAATGTTCCTAATTCACTAATCACTCCACTGAGATTTGTCATTATTCTCTTGGGTTCCAAGTAGAAAATAAGGCTTCAACAACATATCGCCATTTTTTCCTGTCCTCTGCAGTGCTCTTCATCTGCCGCCACGGTTGACGATGAGCTTTCACCTACTCAACAAATGACCACCTCAGAGTTACCATCGGACCATCGCCCAACATGTCGCTTCCCATTCGGGTTAGATTCAAGTGATGGCCTGGTGAGCAGTTTCACTCGACGGTTTCCTCAGCTTGTGTCCCATCCATCTACACTCTGTCCTACATATTTGCTGAGCAGCAGGTTCTTGGTTGGTTCGTTCCCGGAGTTCCTTGTTGATAACACTACCTGACCGGGCATCTGATCTACTGATAAAAGTCTGCACTGGCCTGTTGGAAATGGTTTCTGTGATGCGCGTGTCAAGTGTCTGACGCATATAAAAGGACTGACTGACTAAACATTGGTGCTGGAAATCCGGATCTTGTTATTTTCGCTGAATACAGTAGAATTCCACACAGATTTCAGAGTGATAAAGGTTTGTCTTTCTTCAGCCACCTCGGTTTTGACATGCTCATCCATGCCATGTGCCTGTAGTTGAAACGATGCTTCCGTTGACAGTGACAGCCTCCTGTTGTTTGATTATCTGTTTTACCTCCGTGTTCTCTATGTTTACTTGAAGTTTTGTCTTCATTGCTTCTTCTAACAGGTTGTTGATTTCCACCCGTAGGTTTTGGAATTTATTACATTACACATAATTTGTCCACAAAATCTAGACCTTCTACAGCCTTCTTATCGGTTCACCGTCATCTCAACGCACGACGTCTCATATCATCCAGTCCACCACAGTTAGGAATATCATTGATGATAGAATTCAGCCTACCTTGTCTTACTCCAGCCTTCATTTCAGACACTTCGCTAAGTTTTCTGTTGTGGATCACTTCACATTTGGCACTGTCGTATAGAGAGCCATTGTACTCCATAGTGTTGAGGCAGTTTCCAAATTACTCATAGATTAGCGTTGTCGAAGGCCTTTTCTAAGTCGGTGAAGCTAAGCTACAGGTTTGACTGCCGTTCTCTGCTCTGTACAATGATGATGCTCAAAGCTTCAGTTTGATAGCCTACTTTTCTAGGAGTTCATAAGCACGGGACAAGGGAAAAGGTTGGTCTTATAGCTAGTGACCCTAACCCGGAAATCAATCCAGTCGCTACAGCAACTTCGAAGAAAGGCGAAATATGCAGTTTACATTAATAATCTTTAATCACTCAAAATTTTGACTTTTTTAAATGGTCAAAAATGTCTCTTCGTTCCTATGAAGTTTAGATCCGATCTAATCTGTGGGTCTTTACAAGTGATTACAGAGAGGACAAAACTGCCATCAGTGTTCTCTTACAGTTGGAGATATATACAGTAGCAAAGTATTCCAGTGAAAATTAGATGTCTAACTATTCTGTTTTTTAAATTTGATAGTGTTTTTGTGATAATTCTGATTGTATTGTGCGAAAAATGCCAGATGTTCATTATTTCGAGGTTTGCTTTTGATCGAACACTAGTCAGTGACTGGTATAATGTGTCTAATCCTAACTTTGGTGCAGACTAAATTCTATCAGTCAAGTTTGCAATGTGACCACCATTCTAGGTGGCTCTTGGTATTGGATGGTTAGAGGCAATCGACCGGAAGTCTTAGACCTACGTTTCGTGCTAGTTGGTACTCATCATCGGGTTTGAATCTCAGAAAGGACATGAATTCCTCTAAGGTTGCAGATACGCCTTGTTGATTGGTGAGTGCCAGCTAGTACGAAACCTAGGTCGAAGGCTTCCTGCCGATTGCCTTCAACAGTCTATTATCAATAATTTCGAGGTTTATATTTCTCAATGTACAAATAAAAAATTCCAGTTTGATTTTTCCTGAAACTTTGTTATTTCATGATACACTGTGGCAGTTGCTATATCGAAGTTGATGGCAGACAGCAAATCTCCCAAACGTTCTTCCGTAGGCACACTTATAGGTCGTCAAGTATTTACGCACGCAACGAACGTATACATTTGAGAAAGTGTTAGGTATGATTAAACATACGAACTGCAAGCTCGGTTTTATGCATCTTTTGCGCACTCCTAAATGCCATACCCCTCATACATGTGTTGCTCCGATTTTTAAATGGGTTTACTTTGAAACCAAGTAAAGCAGTGTTCAACTTTCTCACGCCTATATCATTAATCTTGAGTTTGCTTTGTTAGTTTCTGAGATTATAACCATTTTATTGTGAACAGTATCTTCAAAGTCAACGTTATGACTTCGTGAGATGGTCACATCCGAATATTCCTTTTTTTACTCTGTCCTACTGACTATTTCACAGCTAAGATGGATGGGCTGTGCTGTCCCATGATTCTGAGTCTGCATACTGAATTTCAATTTTTTACACTTTCATTTTAGATTCTCAACTTGATAAATAGTCTTGCTGAATTCTGTCTTAAAAGTGGACTGAATCGTTACGTAATCTGACTAATATTCTAAATGCATTGCATTGATATTGCATTCCTTGATATCAGAAAATCACACAAGCATATAGATCTACAAATGTTAATTATGTAATAATAATAATAATGTTTTTAACTAATAAAAGAGCCATTTATTTTGCTAATTACATTGATAAGCTGTAAGTTTCACGCTTAACACTATCTTCACCAAAGTGAAGGCTGACCAAATGCGGTATCTCTGAATTTTGTACTTGTTTGTACGAGCATATACTTTTTTTTATAATGATTTCTTCTTTCTGGCCACAAGTCCAGGTAAAGAGAGGGTGGTTATTACATCCTGATGGATAATTCTAAGGTGTTTCAATCGAGATATGTAGGGTTGGATTCTCAGTGAAGGAAACCGCTTACTGACAATTTCTAAGTCCCGTGTCGCATTGCTAGCCACCTCTAACTCAGTAATATTGTGTAGATCAGAGTTGTTGGGAGAATCATAACCAAGCGGTTAACGCATTAAACACGTATCACAGGACTTTGTGTAGTCTATTGATCTCTATAAATGTATTAGGACGTATTTTGTTTTCCTAATTTGAGAGGTGTAAAGGCTGTTAGTAAGGAATTCAATTTTTGTCATGAAACTGGCCGATTTGAAGATCTCTCAAAATATGTTAGAATAGAATACAGAGAAAAGAAGTGGTCAGGCAGTTGTTTATTTATTTATTTATTTTTCATCCTCATTTATTATTGGATGGAAATTTTTCTTGAAGTACTCATTACATAGAAAATGTCAACCTTAAAACACTGATTTGAATGACTGTTTTTTTGGATGGGAGGGGGGGTGAGATATCTAAAATGCTGAAGGTTTGTAGTTTAAAAATGTCTGTATAAATCAGTATAAATTTCATCTGTTAGATTTTCATCACCAGGCAAAATCAGCTAGAAAGATCACTGAAAACCAGGGCTCACTGGATAACGGTTTCGTCTTATTCTGGGACTTCTCGACAGTGTACACTCACAAGCCTACTAGGGAACACTAACTTGAAAGCTTCAGGTGGCAAAACAAAGCACACTGACCATTCGGCCACTTGGGCTGGAATTCAACGACCCTGTAACCTCGTCATATAATGCCAGTTCACCTTGACATGATGGACTCACACTGGTCACAGCTTCCCACTGCAGCTTCCGGGAATTCAGCCTGTAACCACCACTGAGCTGTCAATTGACATTTAAATTAAAAATTTATGGGGATTCTGCGGTCATTTCGTCGTCTTTTACATTGTCGTCACGAACTGACACGAGTTAGAGACGTCACTGAAAATCAGGGGTTTTTATTTACGACGTCCTGAAGCAAGAAAGTTGTGTGAATGACTTGATATGATTATAAGCAATAATTTGTGCTTGAAATGTCATCAGTAAATATTACTGTATAACACTGTATAACTGTATCAGAAATAAAATGTTATCCATAATGATGTCGTGTAGACTTTTATCTCACAAAATGTGCATCACTTGGATACCACTCACGTGGAATGAACTGTTCGTTTGTTTATCATGAAGTTTTAAATACTCAGTGATATTAAACATCATGTCATTTGGTCACTGCTGGTGGTTAGCGGTACACTCCGAGACGACCGTTTTGTTGTTGTTGTATATACTTGTCAAACCGCCTTTTTTCCAACCGAGACTGGAACTCATCGTCTCAGAGCTAAGTGTTATCCACAAGACCACTCGGTCTCGAAGCTCACCTATTTTGCAGCAAGTGTCAGTTGAAATTTTTCGAAGCAATTCTGAAATTTACATTGATTGATTATACCGGACTGAAATGCTTCGTCCAGTGGTTGAAATTGCAACAGATTCCATGGATTTCAAATCAATATAAGCTAGAAGTCTACGAGAAAATCAAAATAAATCCAACGAATTAATGTTGAATAGTCACCACTGTCGAATCATATATGAAATACACTAAAGTAATAATATCAAGAAGAAGGTGGCACATTATACTTTAAGAATCAGTTTATAGGGATTTCATATGTTTCATGTTTGACCATGAATAGATATCAGTTAGAGAACCACTGAAAAATCAGGGATTGTTGGTCAGCGTTTTCGACCTAGTTTTGGACCCATTGGTAGTACGAACCAACAGCCGAGGTTCCAACCCAGGACTTTCCGGTTATAAGGAAAGCTGGTAGACCATTCAGCCACTGAGACTTCAACCAATAACCCATGAGTTCTAACTTCTACCAATTCGCGATTTTGTCTCTAGTGAGATTTTGTGACCAGTGGGGGCCACCCGGTCGGGAGTGAGGAAAAATACTCATTGATGATGTTGGCTTATGGTGGCGCTAAAAGTCACGGGTTGATAGCAGCTGAAACTGATGGGATGTCCACTGAATTGGGTCCCAGTGGTTTACTGGTCTATGAGCTTCTCTTGTGACTGGACTTGAAACTCAGTGTGTGTGTGTACTGCTGAAAAGCTGCAAACCAGGACGACGAGTGGGCTCTCCAGTACTCCAGTGCTGGTTTTCACTGGTTCTCTAAATGATATTAGTACATCGTAAAACACAACATTTTAGCTGAAGAATTACCAGAACTGTTGTCCAATAAAAATATCTGTCTAGCTGCACTAACACACCTGTCTCTCTCTCTATTTTTCAAGTAAGCCAGCAGTGACATCTTCAGGACATATATGTGCAATATTAAGCAACAATGCAGTGAACTGATGTGTGGATATATATTTTTTTCGCGGTACACAGTATGTTAGACAAAAGCATTTTAAGAACTTCACTTTGATAAATAAACAAAATAATATAAGTCAAAGAGAGAGAGGAATATCATATCATTACTATTATTAGTGTTTTTTGTAAATAAAAAAGTTATTCCTACGATTTGATAATAACATTTTATAAAGAAAGTAGTGTGTATACAGTTCAACAAAGACAAAGGGAAGAATGAACGCACAAAAAAATAATAATAACTGTCTTTCACCTCCCATATATAAATAAATAAGACTGCCTGTACATTTTGTGCACATGCTCTGGAATAGACAAATGAAGAACAGTTTATGCCACACTTACTACTACTACAACTACTACTCACTCTATACAGCATTTATCTATAATTATACTGTTATCCTCCTTTTTTAAGTCCAATGTACACATATAACAGACAAATACAGTAAATGGGCTGAGGATACAATGATATATATATATATATATATATATATATATATATGCATTTACAGAAGAGTGAATATATATAATGCCTACTACAAAGGTATAAGTAGTAATTAGCGAATAGTAATATTCCACTTCCTATTGTACTGGTGAATCTGAAGTGATAAAGAGTGAAGCAAACGCTTCGTGTATAAACTTGTGTATATTTCATATCTCAGTATACTATTGTAAAATAAAAGTAACAGAGCTGCTCTTCGATTTGTTGTTATAGGTTATTAGTAGTTTCGTTCCCCCACTTCTCTTGCTTCAAGTCGACTGTGTGTGTGTACACTCCGTCTACACTACTTGCTGTAAAAAATAAATTGGTTGTGTGGAAAAAAGAAAGGAAATGGGGTAGTTGAACAATCTTCATATTTTATCAGTTATTTGATTAATTACACGGTATGCTCTGTTATTTCTAATATGGAATTAAGAAAAGCAAACATAAAGAAAACATAAAAATATTCAAAACCGTCCGTTTGGCTTTTTTTTAGCATATATAATGTATGACATTTTGTACACATTTAGTTGACCGGTAATAGTAGTACTAGTAGTAATATTAAGCATGGTTTTTTGTTCATTACGAAACTATGAAGCTTCAAGATTGTGGTCAACAGCATTGTCATCCACCTGTGTTCGTAGTTATCCACCAGTTAGTGGTTTAATGCGAAATCCTATGAAATATGACGCGTTAGTTAACGACTTGCTTGCAGCCTTCTTCGACATTTTTACAGTACTAAATAGTATATATATATGTACACTAAATAGCGAGGCGTTTGGAGTAAACACAGGAGTCAGACAAGGGTGCTTATTATCACCTATAAATGATATTCTTAATTGTGGTGGACTGGATTATGCGTCAGACAGTGGGAGACGAGAAGACAGGGATATCCCGGAAAGACGCGACGAACCTAGAAGACCTGGATTTCGCGCGGGGATGATTTATATTTGATGTCACACAAAATCGAAGACTTACAAGCAAAAACCGACCGACAAACTGGTCGAAGAAGCAGCCGGCGAAGACAGGACTCCAGGTGAACATAGACAAGATGGAGGTGATGAAAATAACCAGCCAACAGCAACATCCAGCATCAATCACCATCAACGGGAGGGATTTGAAAGAGGTTACTTCATTCACTTATCTAGTGAGGGAGAATTGTCTCAACTACAGGAAGTCGGAACGGACGAGAATGTAAAATCGGGCGAGAATCGGGAAGGCGAGAAACACATTCACTCATCAACCTGAAACCAATCTGGAGATCTTCGTCACTCAGCCACCATCAGCAACAAAATTCAGTCAGATCTTCAATACAAACGTCAAGTCAGTCAGTTCTTCTATACGGATCAGAAACTTGGCGGGCGGGCGGGTCACAAAAAATATTTCCAACAGCCTGTTGTAGACCAGACCTTCATCAACAACTGTCTCCGCTGGCTCTATACTGAAGGTCAGATGGCCGGGGGGCCGGAAAGAATCACCAACTATGACTGCTTAGAAGAAATTTATAGTGTTCTGGAGGGGCACTACAATTCACTGAGTGTTTCCAAGGTCTTACTAAACTGCATTGTCTAATCTAGACTTTGAATTTTGTTGGGATTCTGATTAAATTCAAAGCAAATTCCGTCAAGAATCTGCTTCGGTTAGAGAAACATTGAAACCAAGCAGTACTTGACAGTTGTCCCCAAATACCTTGGGGCTCTTCAGAAATGCATGCGCCCGTGACCCCCCTTAGAGGTCGAAGCCAAGACCTATGAGTTATGTGTCTGTTCAACTACTGCATTACCTAGTGTAGTGCTACTTTCATGGTGTATTCATATAAAAATGATTTTACTTTTATTATTCGTAGTGTATTACTCTGTTATCATTATTCCCTTGGGTTCCGAGTGGAACATAGGGCTTTAACAATACATCTCAGCTTTGATCATATTAGACAGTTGGAGGCAATTGGCAGGAAGCCTTGTTTGACCTAGGTTTCTTGCTATTTGGCATTCGCCATTCAGTAGGGCGTATCTGCATCCTCAAAGGAACTCATGTCCCTTCTGAGATTCGAACCCACCTGACCCAGTGCTTCAGTAAGAGACGTTGCCACTGAGTTATTCGTGCTCGCGATTAGCCTTCTGTAGGACTTTAGATTGTATTTTCATTAGACACTAGTAACTAGTGTGACGCGTCTAGCCAGAATAGCTCATTGGTAACGTCTCTAACTGCAGCACTGGATGACGTAGGTTTGAATCCTAAATGGGACATGAGTTCCTTCAAGGTTGCAGATACGCCTTGCTAACTGGTGAGTGCCAACTAGCACGAAACCTAGGTCGAAAACTTCCTGCCGATCGCCTCCAACTATCTAATATCATCAGATCAATGTGCACTATGATGCCGAGCTACCTAGAATGGTGGCCACGTTGTGAAAGTGACTGGTATAATTCAGTCTGCACCAAAGAAAAAACTAGACACATCACACTAGTTACTTGTGTCCAATGAAAATGCATCTCTACTTTGTCCTGTTTTTGAAGCCCTCTTCAGGTTAGTCCACGACTGCTCACAATCTCTCATCTTCTCCTCACACGACATCCTCAATGTCACCGTTGAACGACCAGCTCTGCACTACTTATTCGGGTTCCACTCAACGGCCTGGCGCGACATGTCATTCGACGGCCTCCTCAGTGGCATATGCCCGATCAATCCATCTCCAATTTCTCCTACAGATTTGTTGGGCGATCGTCTCTCACCTGTTGGTTTATTCCCAGCCAGGTTTTCTTGTTGCTAATTTTTTCTGGCCGGCTGGCTGGCCATTTGATATTCAGTATAGAGACGGCAAATGCAGTTGTTCATAAAAGGCTGTTGTGACTTGTTGAAAATCCTTTTCATGACACACAGTGCAACTTTCTGACCAGCATAGAAGAATTAACTGACTGACTTCACATTTGTGTTGGAAATCCAAATCTTGTTCTCTATGCTGAATGTGGTACATTACTCTGACAGTTAAGAAATCTCTTAAAATACAGTGAACATCGCACTTTTAACAATTTTCTAGCTTATATTAGCTTACTGTATAGAATTAAAGCTGTTGTTGTCCTAAGAATGCTGTTTGTTTAATCAGTTGTTCACTTAACTTTGTAGTAGTCCATCGGCTGTCATCCTTCAGTTGATTATCACAAAAGTTTTAGCCTATGAAGTTTGTCCTGGTCATGTTGCGTTTCGGTGTGTTATTTGAATTTGAATGTAAGGCGAAGACATGTATTTAAGGTTGCACTTTTTCAGTAAAATAATCCTTAAGAATTTCATGGTCAACAGTGTTTCAGTTGATATGAATCCTGTCATTTCGGCAGAATAATGATAAAGAATGACTAGACGACGACCTCACAACGCGTTTTACCTTCTCAAAGTCATGAATGGAAAAAGTCGGTCAGTTTGTTACTTTCGTCAATTTTAAGGGCTAAAGAGGTGATGAATGGGATATGCTCCACAGGTATGTCTCTTTCAGATGCATATCTAGCAAACCAAAGGATTAACGTCGTAAATTGAATTTTTTTAGGGAATGAGGTGTCAAGTGAGATTCAGCAAGAAATTTAACAATGGGAAATATAAAACACAAGATAGTTGAGCAAGGACTATCCTTTTCGATAATTTCCTCTTCCGGTTCTACAATTATATATATATATATATATATATATATATATATATATATATATATATATATATAATTGTAGAGCCAGAAGAGGAAATTGTCAGAAAGGATATTCTTTACTCAATTATTTTGTGTTTGACTGATGTGATATTTAAGTTAATTAACATAATTTCGTATATTCACAGAGTGTTTAAATTGACTCTGTAAACTTTACAGGTTAGAAAAACACATGGGCGCAACCGTTTACGGTGATTAAGCGGTCACCACAAGTAGACTTACGAACAACAGAGTAGAGAATGACCACAGTAGATGAAAAGTAAACGGAAATCTAATGAATGGACAAGGGAAGATACACCGTAGAAATAAAATCACTTATGGAAAGTTTAAACCTTCATTTTCCGTCTGGAAATAAGCAAGTCTTCTATTTAATATCCTTTGGAGTAACTCCAGTGAACAGTACTCGATCAGTTTTCTGCATATAATGTTCACCTCGTAATTAATATGACGAAAGTTTCATAAACTCTATCTGTTTTCGTGATTATATTTTCTCATGCACTGAAATTAGATGTTTATTCAGTATTGACGTGAATGAAACCTAGTGGAAATGAATATTAAATGAGTTGTACAACTACTGTCATACTGTCAAGTATTCTTTCTTTTTCTATACCAAGTTGATTTAAGGGAGAGTTGAAATGTGTTACATGAGTATGTCTCAAGGGATATATTTGATGGACTTGAAAACTTCACCAAATTTACGACTAACAACATTTGAACATTTTTAATCCATTGTCATCAAACTTAGGGAAGGAATTTCTAGTAGATTAGAGTTCTCATGCTAATGCAATTGCCCTCTCTAAACAATAAATTGTTTCCGATCACAGCTGTAAGAGCATAAAGCGTGAACGATGGGAACGTTTCGGTTTTATAAGAATCGCGTTTGATTGGTTAGATGATTTCATCATGAGTTGACATCAGTCAGACGAAACCATTGGAAAACCTGCAGGGAGTACTGGACAGCTGTTTTGTCCTAGTAAGCTCACACCACCAGGCTTCGAACCCAGGACCTTCTGGTTACACGGTCAGCGAGCTCATAGACCATTAAGCCAATGGGACCCGATCCAATGGTCAGCCCATGAATTCTAACTCCTCCCAGTTCACGACATAGCGCGACCACTCCGCGATGTCTTCTTTGATGAGTTACTGTCTAATCCTCAACCTGATGGACCCTACTGGTCACAGCTTCTCACCAGAACCCCAAGTAACCGCCTGAATGGGACCATGGTCACTAGTGAGCATCAGATCAATTTTCAAGTAGTGGTTTTGTAGGATGTAGCAGGTTGAATGTTAGGCAGTAACTAATTGAAGAAGACATTGAAGAGTGATCGCACTATATCATGAATTGGGAGAAGTTAGAATTCATGGAATAGTAGTTTAGATCGGTTCTCAGTGGCTTAATGGTCCTCGAGCTAGCTCACCTTGTAACCAGAAGGTCTTAGCTTCAAACCCAGGTGATGGATGCGTACTGATGAAGAGTCCCAAGCACTAGGATAAGACAGCTCTCCAGTACTCCCTACAGGTTTTCCAATGGTTTCGTCTGACTGATATCAACTCATGATGAAATGCTCCAACGAAACAATGGGAAAGATTGAATATTGGATAATTGACAGTGTAACTCATGCATATCTTATACGAGCTATTGTGCATTACTCACACTGATTATTTAAGTTAATTAATGTCAAGGAAAGATGCTCATCGACGTTATGTCAAATAACATTGATTATATCTAAGGGATACTGAAGAAATCGAAGTGACCTTTTGAGCGGAGGAATGCTTTGTCTTTTACTATTCCCATTTTGAATAAAGCTCATTACATAAAGTTTAAACGGCGAATTTCGCTGAAGTTAGTTTCTTATCTTTAACCATAAGTGTTAAATCTTTCGGTTCATATAAACACACACACACATCACTCACAAATCTTTCTTCCCTGGTAGGTCGCCGCTTACTAGTGTGCAAAGACAAAACAATATGTAGACATTTTCAAAGATGTCTATGAGATCAGGCTGTCACATTTACCTCCTTTTAAACTGTTTATGAATGCTTATTTTCTTACCGCATCAATGTTACTTAGTGGTTATGTTATCGCTTAACTGGTTGCTATTTTGTCAATCTTCGATATTCATATCTATTTATATTCTTATTTCAGTAGTCATATATATGTATATTTCTTAGACAGTTTTAAATTATGAGAAGCCAAAAAAAGCTATATGAACATATTTTTGAAGGTAAATTAATTTCTTTCCACTCTAACGAAGATGACTGATGGAGCACTTGGTATGAACTTTTGCTGTTGTGAATGAACCTCACACAATTATTCTTTATTTATCATACAACTTTGTTCTGTATTCTAATCAGATTTTAAACTTAGCTGTTGGACATAAGCTCTGGTGTCTCTTCTGAGAATAACTTTTTTCTGGGAAATCATTTTCAAATTATTACGTCTAGCTCTGTGTAGTGTAAAGTGAAGAAAAGTCTAAGAGTTTAAAAACCCTTTCAATTTTATGCAATTTGTGACTAAGTTTAGAAGAAAACGATGAGGAGCATGCTGACTTATAAACAATACATTTAAGATATTGTAAAAGCTCAATTTTTGTCAATATATTGTGCTCCGTATCCACTAGGTATTCCAGTATAGAACTTCTGATCGACTTTCCGACTCCTTTACCTAACCACACTGGACAGTGCTGCAGAAGTCTCCAGTTGGCTTGCCGAGTCGTTCTACCGATCTAACTGTCTCCACATGGACAGTCAAATTTATAAATGCACATTGAAGCGGGTAGACTCAGTAGCTTATCCCTCCCTTCCTTTATCAAGCCCACAGTCGCCTTCTGGAGCAGTGTCTAGTGTGGTTGGATAAAGAAGTCAGAAAATCAGTCAGATTTAAGATGGGAAACTCAGTCAAAATAAATGTTTGTCACACAATCTACTAGCCATCGAAATAAGATCACCACAAGTAAGGTAGTCACTGAGATCAATGCAGTGCAGCGGAAGTTAAGATGCTTCCAGTCACCATGCTTAAAGTCCTGAGTGCTGTTACTTCAACAGAATATGAACTATTATCACGTGGAGTACATAATATTATTACAGGATGTCAAGTTACGTATATCATAATCACATGATGACTATATAAAGGACTTTATTCAGCCTGTAGTATCTAGTGTCTCAAAGAATTCACCATGCCAATTCAGGCCAGAAAAAGGTTACCACTGAATATTTAGACATGTTGAAATCTCCCCAAAAAGCCTCTCAGTTAAACGGAAGTTTAAAAGCAGACACTACGAACATAGCGACGCTTAGATAAAACTTCTGAAGTATAGACGTATGAACATTATTCAAAAACTAGGGGTACGTATACTTTGTGTGGAAAATACACACTATTGTAGACATTCCCAAATAGAAAGCCAGCATGATCGTAATGATTATGTGAAGATACACTCTAAGAGTGGTAAGTCGTATGTATACTCCTATCGAATACAGAGTTAGGTTTAGGGAAAGGAATGTTCTGAAATCACCACACTGAATTCAGGGGTGAGTCCAATCACACTTCTTAACAGTAAACTCGAGTAACAAGGTGTTTTTACCACAGATTTCTCGTATTTCCTCATGTAAAGGGCTCACAGTTGTGCTGAGGTTATTTTTGTGAGATATGTGGAGTGCGTAACAATGTGATTGTACGCTCTTTTGTTAGATTTTGAAATCAGAGACACTGTGCATGACTTTGGTTTAAAACGATCCATGTTGGAGTATAGATAGCTTCCGAATACACTCTATAATGCAGTATACTGTCAGTTGTTTCGTCTTCTATACTGTCTACTTGCCCCACTCATAACCGAGTTGTATACTTTGGATTTTTTCAGGAACCTCTTATCCTCATCCGAAGACATTTCTACAACCGGTTCACAGCTTTTACCAGTAAACAAGACTCCAGCAGTGAACACTTCTGTGAATTATATTAATAATTTGTAACCGTGCACCTTAACTGTATATCCACGTGACGGTTTAATTACCCTGGCTCTTTAATGTATTTATTATAGTATACTGTTACACTATTGTCTCACTAACTTGGATTTTTATCCACATACTTGTTGTGTTATTGAGCTGGCTAGACATTCCCCTACAGGTGTAGATGTCCCTCTCAAGTCGTATCCATACAGAAGCGCTTGCTTATCAACAGGTTATTCAAGACTCTTATTCACGTTTAAGTGGTATCACACTGTGTGATGCAGTGAATGTTTCTGAATTCACTAGCTAGCTGACCCGACAGAAGCTATAGCTTCAGCCAACAGCTCTTAGGCAGTCTCTCCGGAGAGAAAACATTAGCAAGAAATTACAAACTATGGTTTCAGAAAAGGGTTACAGCCTCTATATGAATTGCACTTTCAGGTACTTCACCATACGAAAAAATATTTCATGGTAAACGGAAATGGTCTACTGAAATGACACCTCGACAACTGCATGGACGGATAAGCAACAAGGCAACATACCTCCAATTGCATGAATTCTTATACTTCCCCCTTAGCAAATGCACAGTGGTAGGCAGATAAGTAAACCTGCCTACTAAGTCCGTTTTATGGACTGGCACTATCGTCACATTTCCCTCATTAAGACATTATTATTAGTACTATTATTGTTCACCTTGATATCACTATTATTATAAAATTTGGTTATTATCACTTTAGCTGTTTCTTTGTATGTTAGCTATAAGGCATACTGATATGTTTATTGCAAACAAAAGCATTTATTTTTATTTTTTAGCACTTGTAGTACCCCTATACCAACTGTAAACATGCTTTTTAATCTAATTTGTATACTTGTATTATATGTGTATACAGACCGATTTTATATGTACTTCGCAAACATTTGTCAATTTACTGCTGAATATTACCTTGACACAATTTCGGAATTTGACTACTGCTATAATACACGATCGTACTCTTCGCAAGTGCCTTTTGATTTACGTTGTGGGCGTCGAGTAGCCACAACGTGTGCGCACATTAATAAGAGCGAAAAAATACTAGAATATACGTGTATGGCAGTTTAGTCAAATAACGCACACAACAAAATTGGTGAGCCCGACGTGATATTTCGACCCCACGCAACAAATTGGTGAGCCCGACGACAAATTTCGACAGCGACGACAAATTGGTGACCTTGACGATAACTGGTTCACCCGACGACAAATTTCGACAGCGACGACAAATTGGTGTCCTCGACGATAACTTGTTCACCGCGACGATAACTTGTTGACTCCGGCGACAACTCGTTCACCACGACGCATTATTACACTTGCTGGATTATTTATACCCTAACTTTATCGGATCTATATATATCCGTATAACAGACATTTCGAACTCATTTTTGTGCTTTCTAATCGCACAACTTGCAGTAATCTGTGGTAAGCATCTGCATTGCATGTTTTTCTGTTTTGCCATATTCTCAGTGTGCATAATTTTTGCTATTTTGTTACTCTTAAACCATTTTTCTACGAATTGTAACATGTCTTCCAATACCTCTAATAACTTAGAGCTGGGAACTGTTAGTACTATTTCTCTTACTGTACCAGTTTTTAAGCCCAGGGACCCCCATCTTTGGGGCAGCCTGTAGACGGCCGTAATTTCGAGTGCGCGCGAGTGAGATAAACAATTGATTTTCTAGCTTGTGATTGGTCTGTTTGATATCACCTAACAAGACTGAGTGGCGGTATTTGCAAACATTGTTGGCTGTTTTGTTTTGTTTCTACTTTTTAAGGTGATTTCAATTGTTCTCTGTAATTATTGGTAATGAATATAGTCATGGTAGAGGGAATTAATGAAATATCAGTTGATTTAACCACTGAATTTAATGAATTAGTTCGCTACCAAATTCTAAGGACTTGGAAGGAGTGTGAAGAATGTGTACGTCGTTTTCAAGAGGTAATTGGTTTACGCAAGTTGTAATAACTCCGGCAAAGTTTAAGAATGGAGTCCCAAGAGATGCGAACGCACAATGACCTTGAGCCGACCAATCAGAAAATAGGAGGAATTTTGCATAAAATTTAACGCATATTTACACAAAAATGCATAAAAAAAACATTAAACGGATTATATTTCTCTGATATGACTTAAAAATACGTTCCAGTTGCGATGAAGAGTATCAGTTGCTAATTTGGACTAGTTTCTGTAGATGTATTCGCCAAAGAGACTGAAGGTGTGCTGTTTTGGGAATGGTTCATCTCTCTTCTCTTGCTGTGTAGTCCTCTCCTCAGCCCTAGGTTTAGTTACTATGGTTCCAGTAAGAGCATTGGCGACTGCATACAAGGGAAATAAGGATAACAATAGAACTTGAAATAAACGAAAAATCTATTCCTAATCGCTACCCTAACCCTAACCATAACCCTAACCCTAAACCCTAAACCTAAACCGTATACCCTAACCCTAACCATTGTGCCACCGACGCACACAATGACCGTAACCCTAACCCTAACCACAATATCCGTCTTAACCCCCATCCTAACCCTAACGAGATGTTAACACATTGTCCAAACACTAATAAAAGTGTTATCTGGGTGAAACTTGCTCCTTATTTGATGAATAGGGTTGGTATTTCAGCTATGATAATGGCAGGAACAGTTAGCCAACGACTAGCATGCGTTCAAGGTCATTTGAGCGTTGAAGGTTTTTGGACGCTATTCTTAAACTTCGCCATACCTCCTTGTCATTATTAATTGTAGCGAACCGGCAGCCTGCATAAAATACGTGACTTCTGAGCTCGTCGTGATGAAAATAACGAGGTTGATCCAGATTACAAGTACTTGTATGTTTCATTTTCATGTCATGTTGGTCAACGTCGACGATCAGAAAGCAGGCACCTGACAACATCACAGTGAGTGCTGTAAAGTACCTAAGCTTTATATTTAAGATCTAAGTACATAGGGTGTCCATCAAGTTTCATATTTAAGCTGGAATTTCGACGATATAAAGTTGTCGAACCTGTCAATACTCGACACAACCATGCGTTGTCAAGAGAACTGCTATTGTCTGTTGAGCCGACAGTTCGGAGACTTAGTTTAGAAGAAAAATCTAAAATATTGCCTCTTGTAGAGAGAAACGCCCCTCCCTGCTCAAGTTATAAATATGATTTATGTTGAGTTTGGAAAGCTGATGACCTACGATGATTATCGGAATTTCCGGGAACAAGTCTACCCTAGTAAGTTATCATCTTGCGTTAACAGTCTCTATAGGAATGCGAGACATTGACACACTGATCCGTGAAATTCGTGACACAGGTTCAGTATGTTGCGTGCTGGACAGTCGATGACGTGTGGAAAAGTTTAGTTTCGCAACCAGGGAAATGATAAGTTTGTGTAAGAAATTTCCAGAGGTTGTGGGCATGGATCCAACCTACAATACGAATAGGGAAGGGTGATATTTTAATGTTAAACGAATCTCTTGTAGTCATCCTCTATATCAACTGGTCGTTACAGATGGTATGAATAGAAGTTGTCCAGTCATGTACAGTACAACTCATCGTGAAAGACTTGTTGATGTTGAAGCAGTATTACAGTCCTTTTAGAATATTATAGGCGATACATCGCAGACTGTCACGTTTGTAATTGACAACAGTGCTGCAGAGCAACGTGCAATTCATGATGAGTTCCCTGCCTGCTCCATCATATTATGTGCATCTCATGTCATCCGGGCCTTCAATAACAAAGTAAGCGACAATACTACTTACCTAACGTCCTTGAGTTCCGTGATCCTAATTATAAAAAGATGTTTAAAGAGATAGTGTACACAACGAGTAACGGCAGGTAATTAAGTGATTGTGTTAACACTTCTCTAGGTTTAGTGAGTTAATGAATTTAATGTGGCTGGAGTTTCCTGTAGCCATATCTTACACAAATAACAACTTATGGAGTTGTCGTGATATGTGGGCAGCCTGTTATATGAAAGATGTTGTCAGTCTTGGCAACAAAACGAATAACAGAGTTGAATGCTGCCATAAACACCCGAAGACACATCTAAGCAAGCGATTTCCGATAGAATTGAGCATTCGTGAGATATGGAAGTGTTCCATAGAGTCATCGAGAAGAAAGGCTATTGAAGGAAATCGAGACCTGCATTACTACATTCATTTTAACGTAAGTCCAATAGTTGCAACTTGAAAATTTTTCAGGTGGACGAAGGCCTTTCCAGCATTTTGAGGCAGCTTACAAGCTATGCGGCATACTCACTTTACAAAAGCATTAGGAGGCATCCGGAAGTGAAAGTAAATGATAATAATAATAATAATAGTATATTCTCATTTTGTACATGAGAGACGCCAGTTTACAGGCATCATCAATATGATAAATTACATATACGATTAGCAATCATAATTAATAATAATGTTTTAATAAAATACACATTTTTTCCTACTTGTGTAGGACACACCAAATATACAGGCATGGATAAGCATTATTTAAATTTCATAAATTCGGTTTATGGTTAAGTTACATGGTTGCTGGCGTTTTTGTCTTAGGTCTGTGGGAACAATATGATAACCAGTCATTCAATGGAGCACGTCATGAAATATAGGAATATTAACTTCGCATTAACAAAAAAACCCAAGTAAGTTTTGGATGGATTAAAAATACTTGGGAAAAAATAAAGCTTGAAGTAATTCCTCAATATAACTTGGGTGTGTACAAATCCGAATCTTATTTTTGATTTATATCCAAATTGGGTAATAAGGAAGCTATTTTACAGATACGATCAGTTATGTTATAAGCTACAATCGTGACGTTGTATTACAAATAGATACTTTTCCATTGGTATAAGAGTATATTCCACAAATGTAATCCAGGTTGCGTCGTGGAGAAAGTTAATTCGTTATTAACCAGGCAACTGAAAGATACGGGACCAATAATGTTTGCAGATCATTTGTCATTGTAAATGGTCAAATATCCACATTATTCATTCTCATTCAAAAAGTCAAATGGAAGCTGAAATGGTGAGAGAAAAAAGAAGACAAACAACAGCAACGCAAAAGAAAGCAACGGGAGTCCTTAAGGAGTGATTAATAAATATATACATATATATTCTGTTTAGTAACTGTGGTTATTTTGGTACACAACTAACTAGTCCCGTTATGCTAACTTTTATATTATGTGTGAACTAATATTACTGTCCTGTGTAGAAATGTTTATCATCTAGTTCCAATAATATTAAAATTTATAATTGTAGTTTGTTGTAACTACACGTTTAAAGAACTTAAAATATCTATGTAGGGTGAAAAAGAAGGTGTAAGAGTCAGGCGCAAAAGTGCATTGTCATCTTTGAGCAGTCTGGTGACTGAGGAGATGAACACTGGAAGTGTGTTTGCATCGCGCACATTAGCTGGTAGTCTATTCCAAATGACTGAAAACTTATTTAAGAAGAAGTTGTACCGCACGTAAGTCTGACAGTGCTCCATAGCAGCTAGGTTGTGATGATTTCTAAGATTGTAACTGATGACAGCGGTAGGTTTAGTTATTGGCTCGGAGGAATGCAAGAGAAGATTAGTTAGCTTGTAGTAAAAGATAAGGTTTAGCTTAAGGCGTCTTTTCCAGAGGGGTTCTAATCTTAGTCTTTCGCATCGCTCATGGTATTCCAGACCACTTTCTAAACCAAGAGTTCTTGAGGTAAACTGCCGTTGCACTCCCTCTAATTTAAGCTTGTCATTTTGTCTGAGTCCGCTAAGAATAAACGGGCAGTATTCTAAGATAGGTCGGACACATACTTTGTATAATAAAACCCTAGTTTCACAACAAAAGAAATTGCGTGTTATGCATCCTATCAGCCTTCGCGTTTTACGTCTGGCATAATCAGTCTGTTCAGCGAACGTTAGGTTACTAGAGTATCTAATACCGAGATCTACGACTGAGTTGAGCTTAGCTAGTTTTCGCCCATTTATTTCAAGAGTTAGATCAAGGTTACTGTTGCCGATACAAATCCAGCCGCATTTGTCAATGTTAAAGTTTAGACAGGATTCAGCACACCACGTTGCAAGGCTACTTAGTTCAAGATGTATTTTAGTAACCATATCGCTTAATTCATGAGTGTAGCAGGAGTAGACGACTTTGAGGTCGTCAGCATATAGGAATGGTTTGCCTAAGGTGAAGCACTTGCAAATGCTGTTAATGTAGACTGTGAATAAAAGTGGACCTAGGACACTACCTTGCACAACCCCACTTGAGATCTGCCTAGGATGAGACAATACAGATCCAACTTTGGTTATTTGTACCCTGTTGCTTAGAAATGATTTTAACCAGTTCAGTAATGGGTTGCGAATTCCACAAGAGTACAGCTTCTCAAAGAGAATACTGTGAGATACCATGTCAAATGCCCTAGATATATCGAAGTAGAGAACAACGACTAGCTTACGTGCTTCGCGACTACTAGTGATGCAGTTGAAAAAGTCGAAGCATACGTGATATTCGAAGAAGGTAAAAGGTACTTCGTTGTGGACAAACATGACTGCAGCTGCACATGTTTCCAAAACAAAAATATGCTTTTGCCATGCCGTCATCTTGTTCATACCAAATGTCACCTATATTCACGTCTGGGTATGTTCATATAAGTCAGCAGTTATTTTGTAAAAGATGTATTTAGACACAGTACTAGGTGGTTACGATATTACAACCACACTCTCATCCAATCGCAGTCGACAACAGCGGTGGAATTGGACGTGGAGATGCTCATACAAGGAATCATATATCAAATGAGAAACCTTAAACAGACGCATCCTAGGATATGTAGAGGTGCGTTTCTTTACGTATACAATTATCTGCTTGAAGCTGGTGGACAGTTGGATGATCAGGCATCTACATCGTCAGCCTCGGACTGATATACGTACATATTTTTAAAGGTAACTGTAAATAAATTTTCCCATAAAAAAATCTTCATTCTGACTTGCGGAAATTGTTGTTGAAACGGTTAAACGAATAGATTTCCACGTACTAGCCTCTGTCTCCGTGAAACCTTGGCATTATTTTACCATTATTACAGTAACCGTAGTTGCACTCAGTTACACATGTCGATTAATATAATTACAATTACTACCGTCTTCGTTTATTACAATAAGTAGAAATCGCAGGCATACTATCCCAGCTAAATTTACTTTTCACCTTGTGTGACTATAAATCCAAAGTCCGTTAATAGGTTCCTACTAAGACGATATATAACTCCAAGTGCTTATAATCTCAATGTTCTCCTTTAACTGTGGACAAAGTAAATTCATTACGTTGCCACATTACCGTTTTATCAATAAGCCTCTCCGAATATCTTATTTCACTTGGCATTTCAAAGATAACGTCATAAACTCCGTACCTAACAACTTACGCGAAAGCTAGAAATCAGTATTATCAAGCAGAATAAGCAAACGAATAACGAGGAATATATTTATTAATGAATTAACATGTAAGACAAAATCGACAACAATGCAGGTATCTTTTTCTTTATCAACGAAATCCTTGAAATTCCCGAAAGTAGATATTATCTGAAAAAGGACATAAGATTTACACATATATAGACATTGTTATCAGTGTTAACAGAATAACTAACCATTAAATATGTTTAAAATGACGAAATAATTACTTGAATTGTATATAATTATGTAAGTCAACAGTTTTCAATAATATAAAATCCATATTGCATCTGCCTGCAAACATCAAGTTTATGCCATAAAAAAGGAATTACTTTGCGTATATAATTTCTAAGTATTTCTGCAGATTTTTCTTAAAGATATACATATGGAGCAGCCTTGTCAGCATTGCGAAAATTAAACAACGAAGTAAATGATGTAATTACCGAAACGAGCTATCCCACCTCATCATGTCCATGTGTAATCCATTAAAATGCAAAAAAATTCACGAAAAGATCATTTTAACATGTTTCTTCAAGTAATTCTACATATTCTGAACGGAAAAATACGTTTTTCCAACAAACTGCAAACTGCCTGTAAGCTACGGCCGGATAAGGACACCACCATTGCCTATTTCTGCTAAATACGCCGTATTTCATCAACTTTTAACTGGAATATATGTAAAACAGTGTGTAGAACAACGAAAAATGACCTAACCTTGACGTCATTTCCAAAAATAACGCCAATATCCATCAGCTGATCAAATGACCTACGGCCGTCTACAGGCTGCCCAACTTTGGTTTGCACGACTGGAACATTATTTCTTTGCCAACAAGCTCACGTCACAGACGGCTAAATTCGGCATTTTGAGTACAGTACTATCAGACGAAATCGCCGAACAGGTTCGACAATACATCGTTCAGCCAGCACAGACGCTTCTTACGACAAGTTGAAGGAAGAGGTACTTCGATGCACTTCGCTTTCTGATAGGCAAACACTCGATCGTTTGTTAAGCAATGTAGATCTGGGTGATAAAACCCCATCACAACTCATGAGGCATATGCAAAGCCTAGTAGCAGGGAGAGATATCGATAAACGTCTCCTTTACCAAATTTGGTTGCGACGACTTCCTGTACACATTCAGCAAGTTCTTGCTTTCGGAGACGACGACATTGACACAGAAAAGCTCGCCAAAATCGCGGATCGCATGTACGAGAGGTCAACACCTCAATCTGTTGCTTCCAGTAGCAGAATACCAGACACTCACGATAGGATACAGACTCTAGAACACAAAGTCGACACCTTACTGAGTCAGTTAGCAGCACTGACCACACACACACGACCAGGCCGTTCTAGAAGCTCGTCTCGTCGACGTCTTTCTCGGTCACGTAGCACGTCACGACATCACGATAAAATTTGCTGGTACCACCATAGTTACGGAAGCAATTCACGACGGTGTCGTTCACCTTGCAACTTTCAGGCTAAACCAAAAGATATATCATCATGTATGAAAACTTCCACTGTCGGAAATCCACGATCTAGCAGTCGTTTGTTTTATGTAACAGATAGAAATACAGGTACTACATTCTTAGTCGACACAGGAGCAGAGGTTAGTGTTCTCCCTCCGTCTACGCAGGAACGTCAACATCCTGACCCTGCAGTTACGCTCCAAGCAGTTAATAAGTCTAATATTGTTACATATGGCAGTAAACGAATGACTTTAGATTTTGGTCTGCAGAATATCTACACTTGGTCTTTCATCATTGCAGACGTTCCATCCCTAATCCTTGGTATAGATTTTCTACAGCAACACAAATTGCTAGTTGATCCAATAAGCCCTAAGCTTATAGATTCGCTCAATAAAACATACATCGCTGGTACGATTAGCCGTGCATCTTCGTTGAACTTGATGGTCACACGCACACCAGCATCTCCATATACTGACTTGGTAAATCAGTACCCTGACATTCTACAACCATCTTTTCGATCAACAGACCATAAAGCTCCAACGAAAGCTTTATCAGCAAAGCAGGTTAATTACTGTCCGCGCGAAATACGACATCTTGAGTATATATCCCAAGTCAACTCCTATCTGCGACACATGGAGGGTAAAAACAATGAAGTGGGAGACGCTTTATCACGTATGCATATTGATAACATTGTATGCCCAGACATCAACTACGAACATCTCTCAAACTTACAACGAGATGACACCGAACCCAAAAAGATCGTGTCTTCTAAAACAACATCTCTAAACTTCGAGGCAATTCCTTTTGGCACGACCGAAGTTATCTGCGACACCTCTACCGGTAAATATCGACCTTTCGTTCCAATAGCTATGAGACATACAGCATTCGAGAAGTTACATAACTTGTCACAACCTGGTGTGAGCGCTACTACCAAGCTACTAAGAAAAAGATTTATCCGGTCGAACATTAACAGCGACGTTAAGAAATGGACACGAAATTGCTTGTCCTGGCAAAGAGTCAAACCAGCGTTCCTCGACGATTTCGAAGTCAGCGATAAGGACCAGCTGAACGATGTGCCAACACCTACATCCACACAGGCTTCAACGTCGACAGAGAAACCGGCGAAAACAACACGATTTGGTAGACGAGCCCATTGGCCTAAACGTTACGTGCAAGTCATCAAAATATAACTTACTACGAATTTTCATTTTTATTATCTTTATTCGTAATTGTCATTTGACTACTAATTTAACTGATTAATATTTTGATACATAAATCATGTCACTACTATTTTAACATTGATATTTCCGGTATTATTACATTTAATCACATCTCACTTACTATTCACGTATCGTTTTCGTCTACCGACTACATATCCCCGGACAATTTAATCGTTCCTTATATGTTCTATTGTGAGTAGCAATCCTACTTTGCCTGGATTATCGCACTTACTATCGATTTTATTAACCGCTTTAAACTGCTCATTTTTCAGCTCAATAAATCGCCTTCTGTATACTATCGCTGCTACGTATTACGCTGACGCATGTTATTTTCGAACACTCAAATGTATTTTTTTATATTTTAGTGTTCTGGTGGGGGAATTATGTAGTACCCCTATACCAACTGTAAACATGCTTTTTAATCTAATTTGTATACTTGTATTATATGTGTATACAGACCGATTTTATATGTACTTCGCAAACATTTGTCAATTTACTGCTGAATATTACCTTGACACAATTTCGGAATTTGACTACTGCTATAATACACGATCGTACTCTTCGCAAGTGCCTTTTGATTTACGTTGTGGGCGTCGAGTAGCCACAACGTGTGCGCACATTAATAAGAGCGAAAAAATACTAGAATATACGTGTATGGCAGTTTAGTCAAATAACGCACACAACACACTAATGACCCCATATATAGATAAATATTTCTATACATTTGTTTCTCCTTTGTTCATAATACCTGCATTATCGACAAAATTATTTTCAGGTATTGGTTTTGTAGGGATTTTGTTAGACTGTTTGGAGGATTCCATCATGAGCTGACATCAGTTAGAGAACCACTGGTAAACCTGGGATTGCTGGTCAGCTGTTTCGTACCAATGCTTATTACTCCTCAGCAATGCACGTCCACCAGGGTTCGAACCCAGGACTTTCTGGTTACAAGGCGAACTTGCATCCCAGTAGCTTAATGGTACACGAGCTCTCCTTGTAACCAGAGGTTACCGGGTTCGGACTCCGGTGGATGCGTACTGCTGAGGGAATTTACAAGAAAAATAAACAGATACTGCCTAATTACAGTAAACTTTGATTTAATTTTTGTCCAGTAAACAATACTGTTTCACTGTGTGATACATCTAATAAACAAACTAATATGGAAGTCCTTATAGTTGCTTTCATTGCCTGTACTGTTAGTATCATTATTACTATGAGAGCCCGTTGTATTTGGTCTCTCCGCACTTCTAAGAGGAAGCTCTGTGTAAAGCCTATAGCAATGACTTTGTAGCGGTAGGTAATTCTGCAGAATTATTGGCCACAGCATTCATCACTGAACATCGGATGCTGACCGTCACTGTTTAAGTCAATTTGTTTAGCTGAAGGCTTTCAGTCAAGCATCCACGCCACTTGGCACGCCGTCGTGTTACGTTCGTCCTTGCACGATCCCTTGATATCTAAGCAACCATCTCTCACTCCGATTCGGTCCTGAAATATACTTCGTAATTTGGACGATCAATTCTGGTGTTTACTTTGCCTTTGGTCCACGCGGAACGAACACTATAGCAGCTGTGTGTATTAGATCTTGCATTAGTATACTTCGTACTATCCGTGGACGTCAACACCGTCAGCTCCCCAAATGGCGTACCCTGACTTTTCGCTTCCGACTAGCCTAAACAACTTTATCCGTTCCAGCAGCCTGTAGTTGAAATGATGCTTCCATGAGAAGTGATCTCCGTTAAATTTCTCCCGTTGACTGTGACTGGTGCTGGTTCTCGTTGCTTTTAGTTGCTTGGTCTTCGAGCTTGTATGATATTGAACATTAATCATCCAGGCGCGAAATCCAGATCTCTCAGAGTCTTCTTTTTCGATAGTCCACTGTGTTCCCCTCTTCTTATTGCCAACGCGGAGTCTGACTCATGATCCAGTCCACTACAGTTAAGAATATCATCGATGATAGTACTCAGCCCTGTCCAGCTCCTGTTTTTACCTCAAACGCATCACTGAATATTCCTTTGTGGAATACTTTGCATTTGATAATGTCATTTAGAAGTCTGTTGAATGAGTTTGATAAAGGCTTGTGGCACGCCACAGTGTTTGCGCCGGTGAAGCCCTCTTCGATGTCGACACTCTGAAGTTACACGTTTGACTGCCATCCTATGTTCTTTTTTTCGATTGCAAAGCTCAGGGTTGCAATCCGATCAGTACGTGGTTTGCCTATTCTGAATCTGGCTTGGACCGGCAGGTCGGAGTTGTGTATCTGATGCATCCTTTAGTATCTATAAGATGACGCGTTTTAGTATTTCACTTGGCGTGGACAAGAGCATAACTCCATGCCAGTTCTTGAAGAGGCATAAGATACCCTTCTTTAGTCGTTTGACAAGGTAGCCTTTCTTCCAAGCCTTTCGCAATAGTGGCGTGAGAATACCCTCGGCGACATCTGAATAGATTTTCTGTGCTTCGGAGAGAATTTCGTCTGGCCTTACTGCCTTCACGACAGACTCACAGTGGCTTGATCGCATACAAGATTTCTGCTTCCTTTGAAAGATTGGTGTCCACTGGCCGGCAGTTCCTTGTGTGCCGTTGGTGGTGGTATTTCTGGGCAACTTGCAGGTGTTGTTCGATTCAATGACTCTCTGAACTGATCTGCCCGTTTTTTATTTGTTTCCTCTCCCTAGTAATCAGGTCCTCTTGAACATCATCATTTGGGTTGATCCATTTCCCGATACAGACCTGGTTATGTGATACAATGTTCTCAGTTCTCTTTTACTTGTGGCTTGCCCATTCTGCTTCTGGATTATCGCTTGTCTTCCCCAGCACACTTACTATCTTTATTCAGTGCAGTGTACACTGCTGTGCTCTCAGGTTCTCCTCCTGTTGCCCATCTTTGCAACAAGTCATCTTCTCTTTCATCGTCCCCCTCTCCTCTCCTCTCCTTTGTTTGCTACCAGGTGGGTGTCCGTTGACAGCCATTCCTTGTCTTCCCTCTTCTTTCCTGCTAAAACAGTTCCACACCTTTCCTCGAATATCACCTTCAAAGAGTTGAGATCTTCCTCCAAACCATTCTGTCCCTTCACTGAAGCTACATAATGTCTCCGACTCTCCTTTAATAGCTGCAGTCAAGACGTCCCTTGTAGTCTTGATCTTCAGCTTCTCAGTGTGGAACTTCAACTGTACTGTGCCTTATCTCTAGTTGCTTTAGAAGCTCTCAACTTGATCTTCAAGCTTCCTTGAACTAGATAGTGTTGTGAGTCCACATCTGCTCCCCTTTTCTCAACTATGTGTCCATCAGACTGACTGAATCTCCACTTCCTTCACCACTATTGAGATGAAGTCTAACTGCTTTTCCGTGTATCCGCCAGCTGAAACCCGTGTCGTCTTCTGCATATACCCGTGATTGTACACGCTAACTCCAATCACCAAATCATTGAGTGAACAGAAGTCTGAGAAGAGTTCTCCATCCTTGTCCATTCCCCCGAGCGAGAGGCTCTCGACCTATGATGAGTTCTCTCCCTGTGTTGTCTGTCCCCACTTCATCAGCTGTATCACCCATTGGGATTTCGATGTCTCCATCTGGGATGTTATCCATTGCCATTCTCAGTTGTCCATAGAAATTTTTATTTCTACTGTTGTCCCAAGTTATCATAGGTGTAATTTTCATTCCTTTTCATTCAATTCTTTGTGCCACTATCTTGAATGACGTAAG
Organism: Trichobilharzia regenti; assembly: GCA_944472135.2. Classification (NCBI taxonomy): domain Eukaryota; kingdom Metazoa; phylum Platyhelminthes; class Trematoda; order Strigeidida; family Schistosomatidae; genus Trichobilharzia; species Trichobilharzia regenti. Next base: position 84,682,815 of record OX235270.1, on the reverse strand, counting down.
TTCACACTGCACAGGAGCTTCGGCTTCCGTTAGTGACGCTATGATGTCCGCTCAATGCCTTGATTTGCTCGTGGTTGTCTTCTGGTTGACTGGATTAGATAACTGAATCTTCAGTTGAAAATTTTGACAGTCCACATGTATTCCACCTGCTCTCGCAGATTAAAGCCCCTCTGTGCCATATTTTCTCATTTCTGTGGCCACTTAGAGAGCCTTTGCAACCTCCTAAATTTTGCGAACATTCCATAATCCTGTGCTGACTGACTTTCCGAAGTCGTTTACCAACCCACATCTTATCACTCGGATTCCATTGAAGACAAAATTGGTTATTTACGTAATTTCTATTTTTAATATATAACGCTGAAGTTTACTGACTGGTTTTCCTGGGGAAGAGTCTCTTGCTGCATTCTCAACCATCTCTACTTTGCAGGACCTGGAGTCGGCTAGGAAACCAGTGGTCTGGTAAACTTCACGAAGTACAATTTTTCATATAAACATTTACCAACGATATTGAATATTGTTAGCTTAGCATCTCAAATGCATGTATTAGTGAACAATTTTTAAATTCCATGATTTAAAATTATATGTTAAAAGTGACTGCATGGTTGTTTATACGCCTTCGTTTTGTATACAGTAGGTGTTCGCGGCTTGTAGGAATTGGGGTGTTTTGACCTTGAGGTTCACATTTGTGACTAAAGTAGGAACTGATATATATATATATTTGATTTACAGCTTGATTCCACACTGTATTTTTGGTACAAGTATGGAATTTTCAGAATGGATATCGGTAGCCCAAATTTTGCAGGCCGACCATAGATATCAGGTGTGCGCCGGCGTGGGCTCGAACCCCGGACCATGTGCATGGTCGGCGAGAGTCCTAACCACTGTGCCACCGACGCACGCAGGTAGAGTAGTGCATACTGTTTCATTTTCTTCCTTTCAGGAGAAGAAAACAAAGGGCAGTGAGTTACGTTTGTCTGTTAGCGTACTGAGACTGAAACGTGTTCATGTGCCCTAAGTTTGCCCCAAACATTCTGCAATTTGCCCAATGTTTGCCCCAAAAATTCTGCAATGCGCCCGAAAAAAATGCTAGCTGGGCATTCCAATCACATTTTTGTATCCATCCTTCGCGGGAAGAGATACGCTCCGTTTGACTGTAATAATTGGGAGTTACTATTCACGAATATAATTAAGCATGGTGGACTGTGAACAACCTTCATGTGAAGTCATTTTCTATGCTCTTTGTATTTCATTTCGTGATATCACGAAATGCAGGATTCCCGCTCAGTTGGATCTCTGTTTTCTCTAACTTCCCTTCTTTTCAGCTCTATTTTAGTGTCTTACACTAATCACATATATTTGTTATGTTGCATTTTATTTTTACCTCCATTTTCAGTTAATTAGTTACTGTGTTGGACTTGAAAATAATTGAAAACGATGTCTTCGTAAGTGGGTAAAGTTCCCTCAACAGGGTTATCATTTTCGCAGTTCCTAGAGTTTATACATTACATTCCTGTCATATTTCCATAGCGATTGCTGTGTTTGTGTCATGCTCCAGCCAATTCGTATCTATAAGATTTCGCTCTTTGGGCCAAACGAAATGACGATGTATTTTGAGATCGAACCCATTGAACATTGAATGCTGTGATTGTAGCAATCTTTGGTCGCAAAGTTAGCCAGAATCCTTCAAATGAGTTTTGCTCCTGGTCAGACTGCGTGTAGATTTTCGAAAGTACGACCGACTGTCCTCCTTTTATACTACAACACAGTTTTGCGTGTTCGACTGACTAGAACTTCATCTAGGTCATGTGAATTCTAGGGTGATAGTAGTTGGTAGTACAAAAGTAAAAGTGCGTTTTATTTTTAAGGAAGTATATAGATTTGAAGGATGTCTATTCTTTCTTTAGTGGTTTTTCTGACTCTTGTGTAGTTATTAATGCAACTAAACGGAGAAAATAGGTGACTTTTGTACCAAATATCTATCTAAATTACCCTGGCTAGCAAAATTGTCAGACAGAAAACATCCAAAACGAGCACACACTGAGATGTGGAACGTATTTGCAGTGTGCCCGTAGTCACTTTTATTTGGGGCGGTTAAAATACTCAAAGATTAACAACGTAGTTAGAAAACACTCAGAAAATAAAAGAAGCTCAGTCAACATGTAAAAAAGTCAATATAATACAGAGAATGGTAACAAATGTGCCTAGATCAGAAACGGAAGTATGCATTCATATGTTGTCTAGTCGTCATGGTTATCGCAAACGTTATAGACTGTCATTCGCCATCTGAACCGCGTTTTTCCTTACGTGTTTCTAGTAAAAACGCAGATTGGAATGATGGAGCCAAGGACTTGTTGATTGTCTTGTAATATCGTATGTTTGTAGTAATCTATGTGAAATGAATCAACGCTTCTCTTTTTGCTTAAGCTGGGACATTTTTCTGTGCGTCATGTTGCGTTTTCAACCTTATTTTGGTTTTGATGGTTGGTGTACAAAATCACGACTGATGGACGCATTTAAATAAGCCAGATTTGTGTCACCTTAGCTGAAGTCGTTGTCCGGATGCACGTTTACGTGCAATCTGCATTGATTCAAAAACTGGCGAAATGAAAAGGGTCGTCATAAGACCGTCCTGTAAACTAGCTCCACTGAATTTATGTGGCACGAACTTTTACAGCGTTCTATAGAGCGCTAAAGACAGTAATATAGTTATTGGGGAGCTTTGGCACCGTATGTCTGCCATATTATTGCTTGAGGGCAGCAAGCTAATGTTTTGAAGCATCTTGAGATCACGTGTTTTGTTGAAACTAAAAGCAATCAGCTTTCGGTTGTTACAAAAGATGGACCATCTATCGTTTGGTAAAAATGTGTAAAATTAATCATCTGAAGTGGATGTATGCGTTTTCAGAGGAGCCGGCTTTTTTTCCAAGGCATTTCACTCACTCGATTCGAATCCCGTTCGATATACTTCAGCTCTCGCAAGGTAAGTTTGGTTCAAATTCTGTTATATGGAGAATTCCTTCCAGCTAGGTAAACCCTAACTGTGTGTGTATGTGTGAAAAAAGTAATTTTTTCGTCTGCATTCTTGCTTCCTGGTTTCACGTGCATCTTCACATAATCAAATGCACGCTTTTGCTTTTTCGTTTCACCTTTCAGTTAGTATAGGATCGCTGTTTAATTCTGTGCTTCATAGGAGGAGTCTTACATTTCGGAATGGCACGTGTTCCCTCATCGAACCACTTTAAAAATTCAGATGAAAATAATCGGCCAATTATTGCCATACCGTCCACGCAAAAGGATCTAAAGTTATTCTCCGATAGTTTTGCTGTCACTCCTCACAGCCAACTGGAGTCCACTGTCCGGTTGATCAATTCCGTAAGTATGAAGCATTTATTTGGAAAGTGATTGTTTTGTGTGTCTAAAGATAAATTTATTGTGTTGCTGCTTTTCATAAGGTTGTAGGGTATGCTAGGAATTAGGTGCTCTTTTTTGAATTTATCTATAAGGTAGTTAAAAAATGCCTGAAATAATGTAAGATATTTTAGTTAACCAGGTTTCTTTTGAATTTGTTACTAGATTAATACTACTGTGTGTACATGCATATCGCAAACAGGATCATTGTAATAAGCGGGGGTAAGACGCATTACTTCAGGTCCTTGACTTTAATCAATCAATCAGCCATAGACTCAAAATTCTATCCACCTATCGGTGTTTTTTCTACCTGGTAGTATTACTAGCCCACACAATAGATGTCACCTACATAGAAGTGCAACTTGTTTGTGAGGTATACATAGAATTTCGACAAAGCGGCTGTGTGTGAATTGGAAGATTGTTGTCGCCTTCAACAAAATTATGCCTTAGCGCTGCTAATAATTTTTGTAGCATTTGTATCATCTTGACCAAGGTGAATAGTTTCTGCAGTACTCTTCTGAGAAGTATAAGGAAGTAATTAATTTGTGGTCATAGATCAACAACCATATCGATTATAAGTTGGTGAGCAATCGTCACCAGTACGCACCCACTGGGTTTCGACCCTTACAAACCAAACTATAGAAAATTAATCCGATTGTCGCTAGTGACTTGCTACAGGATGGAGTTTCCTGGAGTTTTAGTGAGAAGTCGTGACCAGTGAGGTCCAGTTAGATGTCACGTGTGTGGATGGATATCCCACCAGCGACGATAGTTGGGGTCGCGTTAAATCACGAATTGGTAGAAGTTAGAATTCATGAGCCATCGAATCGGGTCCCAGTGGCTGAATGGTATACGAGCTTATGATATTTATCAAGCTAAATTATAGCTGTTAATATCTTGAATGTTATTGTGGTCTGTTGTAAGCAATGCCTCCAAAGCCTCAGAATGGTCGGTGGTGGGTGCCTTGCGCTGCGGGTTGGCCACCCCTCCATACACCTCTTGAAATGCTCTTATATGACCGGGCGTCTTACATAGCCTCTCCTGAGGAAGTCCTACTCACTGCCTTCACGTGGCGGAGGTGTTTTTCACCGAAGTGAGAGGGCAAAAGCGGATGCCCGGCACTCTTCACCGGGTTGACTGTCCATTGGATGACAGTCTAGGGGAGATGGCTAAACCCTGATTCCAAACCTCCAACGACTGGCGTATGAAGCTCACCGGAGCTCACCGGCAGACGTATGGATAAAGGGCTTATTGGATGGCCTGGATGTCTGGCCCCATTCAAAAAGGCGTATGAACCGGACTCCAGTCACCGGCTGCCAATGCATAGTGGACTCCCTACTCCACTCCTACTGCCTTGTAGGTCACACTTGGCTGTGTAAAGGCTAGAGCTGCACTCTCAAACAAAAGGCCGAGCGATTCTGGGGACATCACTCGTACCTAATTCCCATGAAACTTCATGAACTCTCTACAACATCAACCAAATTCCAGTACTGGTCCAACAACGGCACCTTCGGTGGTTTGGCCATGTTCTGCGCCGACCAGATGACGATCTGGTCAAATCAGTTCTAAATCCCTCTCCATTTCCATCTTGGCGATGTCGCAGCGGGGGGTGGACAGCTGAAAACATGGCTTGGTACAGTCAAGGTTGATATGGAGTGCCTGGGGCTACAAACCGTCTACGGACTCCGTCTGTGGAACAAGAATTGGATAACTCTGTCGCAAAACCTTGGATCAGATCGCCGCACCTGGGCAGCAATGATTCGAGATGTTCATGAAGCCGGCTCATCCTCCGTAGGAGATAGCCGAAGTAAAGTAAAAGTAAGTAATCGCCCAAAGTTCAGATTTGAAATACACAATGGATTGACCGGTGGTTCAGAGACAGAATTCTCCCCAACTACGCTATACACATGGTTCAGGGTTCAATCCCTGACCTTGACCGGCGCACCCCTGAATCTCACTAAGCCGGTAGTAGTAAGCTTGGTCTGTCTGTCTGTCTGGATTCAACATAGAGCTTGGCACCGAAGTGCAGCACTTCGAGTTGCCACGTTCCAAATAGCACACAGAGGTAGACAAGAAGATGAGTGAAGAGAATCAATAGAGTTTGACAAGTATAAGAGTGAAACAGAATGGGTAATGGTAGAAAGGAATATGAAAGATTACAGAGACTGAATACATCTGCGCTGGCCATTGACAACGACTTTGAGCCATGTCACCTATTGTCTCCAGCCATTGATTCCTAGAGTCCCGAGGCCCCCAACCCGGGAGTCTGCATCTCCCTACCTGACTCAGTTTAACTGTCACGGACTTCATGGATTGATGCCATGTTTTTGTTTGGCCACCACTTACTCTTTTCCAATCTGCACCTATCTATATCAGCTAGTAATCCCCGTCGGGGGAGGCGGTGGTTAGGCATGCGCAGCACGTGACCTAGCCATCTCAATCTATGTAACTTTATAACTTCGTCGATTGATTTTCCCTCTTTGCCCAACACTCTACGCCTAACGTCAACATTACTTACCTTATTAAACCACCTAACGTGAGACAGGGATCGCAGACATCTATGATCGAAAACAGTCAACCTTTTCATGTCTTCAACGCGTATTGGCCATGTTTCAGAGCCATAGAGAAGGACGGAGCGAACTGATGAGCAGTACACACGTCCCTTGGTTGATAACCGGATGTCACGCCTACGCCAGAGATGGTGTAAGTCAGCGAAAGCAGCTCGAGCTTTTCGGATCCGTGCTGAGATTTCATCGCCAATCAGTCCGTTGGTGCTGATACAACTTCCCAAATAGGTGAAGTGGTCAACATGTTGTATCACTTCACTCCCTATCACTAAGTTAGGAGTTGACGTGGTCCAGTCCTGTAGCAGCATCTTACATTTTGTAGGGGCGAATCGCATGCCAAACATACGAAGATTGCTGCTCAAGGTGTTCAGAAGACTCTGCATTTTGTCAGTAAGCTTGGTAAAGAAGGTAGATTAAGTGTGAAGTTAGCCACCTCATCCTCTAAAGATAAAACCACTGCTACTGAAACTTCAAAGCTCTAGCTTGAAGCCATATGTTTCACTCGGAACGCAAAGGAATAAAAAATGTATAAATAAACGAGATGAATGAACCGAATTCGACTTTATTTCGACTCTGCCTCTGCTGCATTCTTGCAAGCATGACACCGCAAAAATAGATAAAAGTTTCACTAATATTTGAATTGTTTAAAGATGCCCATAATAAATTTAAAACATTAATTAGTGACTGACTTATAATTTGTTATGCTTGTATTATGAAAAATAGTCTCAATGTTAAATTTGACTTATCAAAAATCTATCAGTTCAAAATTATTTGCGTACTGTGAAAAATACATCATATATACTTAGTTGGCATTGTTAGAAATTCACGTGTGTTGGTTTCCATGGATTTGATTGGCTGTAAGTTTGGTCTAACATTATCTTTTCGGCGAATTCATTTTCATAGCTGTACAATCGCAAATATATGTGGTTATTTTGTGTGTATGTGTGTGTATACATTAAATTTGTCAAACGAAAATACAATTAGTGAGTTCAGATGAATTGGATGTTGGTAAGAGGATAGTAACAAAAGTGATGATTTGTCATAAATGATTGTTAAATAAGAGTTACGTAATAGCATGAATAGTTTGATGAATGAGTTGTGCTCAAAGGGTGAACATGGAAACAAAATAATATACAGAATTACACAAGGGTTTTAAGTTAGAAAAATAAGCATACAAACAGAAGTAAGGTCAAATCAAACAAACAAAGAAAAGTTAGGTCAAATCAACGGAGTTGTTACCATGCGAGTAGAAGTGGGTGGATAATTTTCTTTCGTATGCATAGTTCTGGTTCCACCAGCTGGATGGCTAGGGCTTCTGCAATGCAAAGAAGACGGAATCGTACTGTCTTTGGAAGGTTGTTCTTCACTTTGTAGATTACTTTGAAGGAGGCGTTCGTTGAGATGGAATGACCAGTGTTGACGAGATGTTCGATTATTGCACTCCTTATATGGCCATTATTTCCTTTCTGTAGCCACGCTGGATAGTGTTCTTTGACCCTTTTTGACAGGATGCGCGTTGAACGACCGATGTACCTGGCTCCACAGCAACAGGTGATGGTACAGCTATGAAAATGAATTCGCCGAAAAAAGACTCTTCGCTGAACTACTTGTCTTCTGTCTACTAATGTTCGAATGGGAATTATTCATGAACTAACATTATCTAACATTAGTTAGAGTCATTAAAAAAACCAGAGGGTATGACACATCTGGTTCTTCAGCAGTACGTACCAACATGAGATTTAGCCCCAGGAGCTTCCGGTTACAAGACGACCTCGTAGAACATTAAGCCAATGAGACCCGACCCAATGGCCCATGAGTTCCAATTTCTAACAATTCGTTATATATGTTTAGCGCAACCGCCAACCAGTGTCAACGGGCGAGCAACTATCCCCCTGCTTGAATCAGCAGGTCCTATTGGTTACAACTTCCTGTATAGAGCCAGTCGCTAGTGACCATCATATTAATTATCAAGTTTTCATTTGCAGGGATTGGTGACAAGCTGACGTCAATTAGAAAACCATTGGAAAACCTGGGGTTGTTGGACGGCTGTTTCGTCCCGGTCTGGGACTCTTCATCCTGTGACACTGGCTGGCGGTCACGCCAAATATATATCATGAACTGTTAGAAGTTTTAATTCATGGACCATTGGGTTGGATCCTAGTGGCTTAATTGTCTACAAGGTCGCTTCACAACCGGAAGGTCTTGAGTCCGAACCCTGGTGGTGTGCATACTTGTAAAGAGTCGAAACCAGGACGAAACTGCTGTCCAGAACTCCTAGGTTTTCCAAAAACTCATGTGTTGAGTTGTTTACTATACATGTTCATAAGTTACTAAAATCTGAGTGCATTAACCTAAATTCCATCCTACTAATCCTATTTATATTCACAGTATATTCGTGTCAGCTTAAATTTTCTTTCATGTGTGTCACATTTCTATTTGTGTACATTTTCATATATCATCAATGAGTTTCTGTGTATACTTATATATATATATATTATTGTGTGAACTATTGTTAAGTAATTTTGTGTTTTATAGGAATTCGAAGCTATGGGTTATACAAAAATTTTAAAAATAGAGGCCGGACAATTGGAAGTTATCATGAGCAACTTTGTTGAAGGGGTTTTAAGACTCATTTCTTCTTATAGAAACAGTCTTGATAATTGTAAGAAGACTGAGTTAAGGTAGGCTTTGGTTGTTTTTCACCATATTTTCTTATTGCTGACGTAGCAGTAGTTAAGGCATTTTATTTTCAGGAAGTTTGTCGCAGAGTGATATCTTAACAGTAATATAATAATAATAATAATATTCACTCTACTCAAGAAAATGATTAGAATTCTTCAAGTAAACCAACTAATTGTTGTCCTATTGTAAAATATTTATATAATCTCCCTTTTTATTTGCGGTGTTCGTCTTATTTCACCTGCTAAAGCTTGGTCACAGAGAAGTCATGCCTCCATTGTGGATAAGATTTTATTTTGGTAAATCGCACAATGCTGTTATACAGTAATATTAACTGGTGACGGGTCGAGCACTCATAATCATATCAAGCCACTCACACAACTTTCTTTCTTCATTTATATACATGAGTGAAATTGGTGATCAGATATTCGAATACAAATCAATATAGGATAATGTACATTCAGAAATAATATTGTAACAACAGAAGACAAGGGTCAGCCAAACAGATCGTTTATTAAGGAAATCAACACATACTTATAGATTTTCATGTACATTATTATAGATTATTGTTAGCAGAAAAACAGTCATCTGATTGGTTGCTTCTCACAGAAAGTTGACCTTGCATCTCTTTGTGGCTGTTTCTTGAATGTCAGATCATCTATATGTTAACTGTATCCGCCTACGCAAAGCCTTTGTTCTCGGTGGCACAGTGGTTAGGACTCTCGCCGACCATGCACACGGTCCGGGGTTCGAGCCCGCACCGACGCACATCTGATATCTATGGTCGGCCTGCAAAATTTGGGCTACCGATATCCATTCTGAAAATTCCATACTTGTACCAAAAGTACAGTGTGGAATCAAGCTGTAAATGAAAAAAAAAATAAAAAATTTTCCTCACGACCAATATTGGGGACATAAACATTGACGTAAATTACTGTCCACCAATTTCGGCTAACAGCCAGCTCTCATCACAATATTAGTGTTACCAATCAAGTACAATCAGATGGGAAATAAGATGTTTTTTACGGTAAAAATAAGTAATTTGTTAGAATGTTATAATCTAAATTGAATACATTTTAACATTATTTATTATTCTCCTCTGATTTGACTGGTGGTAATATTATCTTCCATATTTCTGGTATCTACATTGAGTCATTTCTGTTCCATGTGTTGGGTGTAGACTCAATGGACAAGGATTCAGTAACCAATCTCTCTTTATCTCCACCTACCTTTATTGCTTCTTAGAATTTTAACCCTCTCCCACCCTACTGTTAATGGATGTGGTGTAATTGCTGAGTTTTTTCCTAAATAACTTATCTTCTCGAGGTCAGCCATTCTAACCCTAGCTAAATTCTTATGTTACGACAATCTAACTATCCCCGACCTACTAGTTTGACCTATGTAGTTGACCCCACAGTGATTGCAGGGTATTTTGTAAATTATATTATTTTGTCGTCAACGGTGGGGTCCATCAATTCATGCAAGAGAATAGCTACTTGCCTATGACACTGGCGGTTGTGCCAAGTATATTTCACGAATTGGCAGAAGTTGAAATTCATGGAGCATAGCGTTTAGTCCCAGTGGTTTAATGGTTTACGAGGTTGCCTTGTAGCGGAAAAGTCCTGACTTCGAACCCCGGTGGGCACGTACTGAAGAGTCCCAAGAACTAGGACGAACAGCTGTCCAGTAGTCCCCGGTGGTTTTCCAATGATTCTCTAACTAGTGTTTGCTCATGATGGAACGTGTAACCAATCAAATTCTTGCAAATCATCTCTCATTTGAATTTAGAAATGTGTCCCTTATCGATAAGTTCTTCACCACCCACCTAACACTAATATGTAGCTTTTAAAGATAATTCAGTGAAGTTATATTTGTCAATGAGAATGTTTTGTTCAATGAAATAATTTATTCAAGGTATAATAATAGTTGCAAAAACCAAGGTCACAGTTGAGAGATAAAATTAACTTATACAGATATAAAGTTGATTTATAGGAGTTAATGATGTAGTTGTTATGTAATTGATAGTTTGTTAAATAATGATATCAATCCGTGATCAACTCGTAAAAACCAAACTAACCCTTACAACCAAACTATAGAAAATTAATCTGATGGTCGCTAGTGACTTGCTACAGAATGGAGTTTACTGGAGTTCTAGTGAGAAGTCGTGACCAGTGAGGTCCAATTAGATGCAACATGTGAGGATGGATGTCCCATCAGCGACGATGGTTGGGTTCGCGCTGAATCACGGATTGGCCAATGAATCGGGTCCCAGTGGCTGAATGGTATACGACCCGGCTTGTCTTGTAATCGGATGGTTCTGAGTTCGAACCCTGGCAGTGGGAGTGTACTGCCGATGATTGTCGAACTAGGATGAAACAGCTGTCCAGTACTCCAACGCTGGTTTCCAATGGTTCTCTAACTGATATCAATCTGTAATCAACTCGTAAAAACCAAACTAACCCTTACAAACCAAACTATTGAAAATAGTGATAATCGAGATAAATTTATGCGTGAATTTGTGAATAATTACATATGAAAAAGAAGAAATGAATTAGCTGAAAGAATAATATTATAAATACATAATAGTAGTATCAATAAATAGTCAGTAGGATGGCGATAAACGTCATTTATGGCATTATGTACATGATGACAGCAAACAAAAGTGGTATACGGATTTCACTTGGATGTATATATATATATATATAATTTGGACTGGTGTTATTATTATTATTCCCTTGGGTTCTGAGTGGAAATTAGAGCTTCAACAGGACGCTTCCATCTCGTCCTATTCTCTGTGGTCTGCCTAATCGTATACTGTCAGTGTAACTACCTCTACAGAAGCAGTTAAGCTTGTAAATATTATACATGAACGAAGCGGAACTAGACATTTTATCTTTATTTAGAAGAATAAGTATCATTCAACTGAGAAACGATCAGCATGACGTAAGTGCGACGAAGGTCATTCTGAAGGCTCTTCTCAAAAATGATTATACTACACGTGTGTGAAAATCTAACACTGTGATCGTGTTTAGTTCGTGTTTAATTTGTTAACAGTGAAGCAGCCTTATTTACTAGGTGACCTCTGGAGTGTAATACCAGAGAATGTCTGCGTTAGAAAGTGGGGCGTATGACAAGAACTTTAGCGCTTAGCAACTACCCTAACGAATTAGTCAGGAAATATGCAGGGAATTATAAAGATAGGATAATAATAATAATGAGGAGTACGTGAATGACAAACACGCACAGAAGGATAACAACACCAAGAAGAAGGAATTTAAAACATCGGTAGTGCTGCGACACAAATGCAACCACCTTTGAATCGTTGCGTCAGATTCGTAACAAGGTAGGAGTAAGAGCGACTGGCATGCAAATATGCCAACTCATTTAGGAAGAAATTATGCCATTTGTGAAGGATTCCGTGAAGCCAATTCAATAGAATAATTTTTTTGTGCAATACCCTCCAATGATTATAGGATCGGTGCGTCGGTGGCACAGTGGTTAGGACTCTCACCGATCATGCACATGGTCCGAGGTTCGATCCCCTGCCGACGCACACCTGATATTTATGGTCGGCCCGCAAAATTTGGGTTACCGATATCACATGCTGAAAATTCCATGCCTGTACCAAAAATACGGTGTAGAATCAAGCTGTAATCAAAAATAAAAATACATAGGTGCAGTGTAGAAATACCTGGGTAGTAAGAAAATGCATAACAAGGTACAACTCTATCGACACACCTGGGAGCTGATTAAAAAAAGAAGATTGATGAAGCAAAAGATGAATCAATTCAGTGCTTAATTAAAGCACAATTTCGGTATAAGCTACAATGCACTGCAATAAACAAAGTGAGTGAAGCATAATTATAGGAAACACAAAAGACGCATTTACGAGATACTGGATTCTGAAACAGAACAGGCTACAGAGCTCACAACATTATATCAAATAACCATATATTGTTTATCTAAATCGTGTTACAATTCTTATGCGCATGACTGACTGACTTAGTGGTTTCAACATAGAACTTCGCAGCGATATGCAGCAGTTCAAGTCGCCACATTCCATGCAGCACACAAAGCAAGAGAAGAAAGTAAAAAAACATGCAAAATAGTGACAGTAAACAGTAATATAAGGCAAAAAGAATAGTTATATCAAAGAACAATATAGTTTTATTGGGTATTATAAGTCAAAAGGAGTGAATGCATCTGAGCCACTGAGAACGATTTAGAGCCATATCGCCAATTGTCTCCAGCCTTCATTGGTTTTTACCGTCCCGAGGACCCCAACCAGCCGGGAAGTCTAAACCTTCCTACATGGCAGCTGGCTAGATTGCATTTCCTGTTGTGGATTTCATTGATTGATAAGATCATGTTTTTGTTTGACCGCCGCTAGCTCTTTTCCAACCTGACCCTATGTCAGCCAACATTTCCCGTTGAGGAAGGCGATGACTAGGCGTGCATACGTAATACATGTCCTAGGAGCCTGCGTTCTATTTCCCGTGTAAAGTGGCATAATAAGGTGAGCAACATTGAGGTTTGGCGTAGAGTTCTAGGTAAACAGGGGAAATCAATCGACGAAGTCGTGAAGCTACAAAGACTGAGATGGTTAGGACATGTGTTACGTATGCCAAGCCATCGCCTCCCTCGACGAGCAATGTTAGCGGATATAGGGTCAGGCTGGAAAAAAGCTAGCGGCGGTCAAACAAAAACTTGGCATCAGTCAATGAAATCCACAACAGTTGGTCTAAGCCATGTAGGAAGATGTAGACTTCCAGGCTGGGGTCCTCGGGACGGTAAAAATCTATGGTTGGAAACAATTGGTGACATGGCTCAAAATCGTTCTCAGTGGCGCAGATGCATCCACTCCCTGTGACTAATCTTCAATGAAACTGTTTTGTATTTCTTTATTACTCCTTTGTCTCACACCTCTGCTCACTGTTTCTATTATGCTTTTCTTGTACTTTCTTCTCTTGCTTCGCGTGCTACACGGAATGTGGCGACTTGAACTTCCGCACATTTGTGCAAAGTTCTACGTCGAAAACAGACAGACAATACATGTCCTAACCATCTCAATCGGTGTAACTTCACAACCTCGTCGATTGATTTACCCTCCTTCCCTAGCACTCGACTGAAGTCTTACCTCAATATTGCTCACCTTATTACACCTACCACTTCGCACGTGAGACAGAACGCAGACAGACAGCCGACCTTTTCATGTCTCACTTTTTTAATGGCCAGGTTTCACAGCCACAAAGGAGGATGGAGCGGGCTGCTGAGCAGTACACAAGCGCATAGTTTTTGCAATTCACTTTGAACTCAATTTTAAATGCTTATATTATATATCTAACTATGTCAGATTACCAGATCACCGTTCAGGGAGATATTAACTCAAATGTAGCCAGTAAAAGAGAATGAAGGTAATCCATATATGAATGATGTAAAACAGAGAAAACCCTGGTTGATCACTTTAAGGAACTCTTGAAGACCATAAGATTACTAAAGGCTGGGAAAGTAGTGTAGGTGTAGACAGAATAGCCCCAGAAGCATTCAGAACATTCAGAGAAATCCCAGAAGATACGCTGATGCCACTCTTACATTAAGCGTGGAAGGAAGGGAAGGTACCTGCGAGCTGAGATAGGGCATCATACTTCTGTTTACCTCAAGCAAAATATTAAGCCGTATCATCCTGGGAAGTTTGAAGGATGCGTTGGGTGGGGAGGGGAATCATTATAACAGTAATCTAGAACAAACATCCAATGACCGTCTCATTTATGCATTCATTACTTTGTAGTTTGTTACATTTGTTTCAGGATAACATTTTTTTCTTTAGTAAATCGCCTTTTTTTAATAAACATCTTCGATTTTGTTCATTCATTCTACACTAGCTTTCAAAGTGTGCAATCGAAATTAACACATACACAGAGACTTTTTTACAGGTGCCAACAAGAACTGGATAAGTCTATACGATTGAATATATTAGCGAAATTGGAACAAAAACAAATGTTGCGTGATAAGGAGTCACTTAGTTATCTTCTAAAAAGAACATCTGATACAGTAAGTCTTAAAAAAATTTCATGCCCCCGTACTTTCACAGCTAAGAATATTAAACTTCAAATTTATTATATATAAAAAAGAGTCACTTTCTTTTTTTATCTGGCGTTTTTTTGTTTAACATTATGAGCCTGGATTTCATCTATAGGCGGCACCTACAAAAATTGACAAGCTGTGTAGTCAAGTAGCCAACCTCCCTCGCATTTGAAAAGTATACAAAGTTCTATCACCTCTTCGAACTCACCATCTGTTGTTAATACACTACTCTTCAGAGGAGGAGGTTTTCATCTTTTAACTCCATGATAATTGCCAGCGACTTTAACCGAAGCAATACTGTTCCTAGTCGCTTTGAAATTGCACTGCCAACTTCATACGGGAACTTTCAACTTCTGAATTTTATGTCGAGTTGTACAACAAGTCTGTGCTAACCAGAACCATGGCATGTGGAGTGTTTTTGATGTATGTTGCATTTCTGAGACACACTTTGTTACCTATTTCATTCCATCCGGTCTCAATATAGTGAATCTACACAATTCTCCTTACTTGTGTCAGAAGTATTCACACATGGTCCGGGGTTTGACCCCCTGTCGACGCACACCCGATATTATTAATGGTTGGCCTGCAAAATTCGGGCTATCGATATCACATGCTGAAAATTCCATACTTGTACCATAAATATGGTGTAGAGTCAAGCTATTCGTGGTTAGTTATCATAGATTTTCTGTTGTAGAATGATTTCGAGGAAGTATATTGTTGGAAGACAAGCAGTTATAAAGTACTCACCACCTACCTAGCTTTCAAAAAAGGAACATGAAGTCTGTATTTAGGAAGAACTAGACACGTGTCTAAATATGATAACAGAACTCAACCCAACGTAGTCTGGCATATCATATCCAGTCAGCTGTAGAAGAGATAGTAACGACCGTCTAGACATATGCGATCAACAGACAATGGTGATTATCCTGACCAGCAATAATTTCAAGCAGTTTGCTGCCCTCCTTTCAAAAATAGACATAACTTAGAAATAGGTTATCAGTGGTGTGTGTGTGTGTGTGTCCGTGAAAAATCGCCACTTTTTGTGGAATATCTGTTGGAATCTGATCAGAGTAATATCAACCAAGAAACGTATAAACTTGTAATTATTTAAGAGATAAATTATGTCTCAGTGTTGATTTGCATTTCTCGTTGATTGAATATGTTGAACTGAAATACTCCGTCCCCGCTGACCTGACCTAAAGATCAATATTAACTGGTACCCGTTGTACAAGAGTTGGCTATCGTGGTCCTAGAGGGGGTGATGTTTTGGCGTTTGAAACGATGGGTAAAGGGCATGAATTCCATTGGGAATACCATCCCTCACTAGAAATACAAGCAAATACAGGTGATGGTTCTCAAATAAGACGAAACAGGCATAATGTATCCCACTGTTAGTCACCACGAACCAATATATCATCTTGTTAATAAATTCTTGATTATTCAATCAAATTACCTGCGCAATACATGCACAACATGGTTAGTCGTGTGTTCACTTGCTTCCATGCCACTGAAAGGGTTCTTAGTTGATGTTTAATTTTTCTTGGTGTCACAGAGGATACCTCAGGTCTATTTTGGTTCCAAAAGGTTGTCTTTGATGTGAATTGATGCATGGCTGCGAAACCTGCTGGTTTAATCTGATAGGAGGTGTATAAGAATGGTGGTTGTGATTTATTGATGTGGGGTTAACTAAGATACTAGTTAGTGCATGACGGAATACCACACGATGTCAAGGTATCATAGATTCCATAATCTTGACTAATCGGTTTTCGAGGAGAATAAACCCTGGACGATCAGGCTAGTTCCAGGTCATGATGGGGATTCAATGCTCAGATTTACACGACTATAAGTTCTGAAAGACAGGCAAATTTTGCTGTCGTCAAGTATTTATCATACTTCTTTTCTTTATTAAGTTGACTGTGATGATGGTCATTGTCTCGATTAGTGGTGATTCGCTAGCCACAAAAAGTAACTCTGATTCACAGTACACAGAATAGATTATCCTCTTAAATGAAGTGGCAAAATTTTTGAGCGAAAATATGTGATTCGCTGCTGTCCGATGTTGGGTGGTGCTGTAGGACTGGTGTGCACCTATTCCTACTTTATTGTTATAACGTGAATATATTGAATGTGTTGACCACTTTATTTAAAAGTTAAATCAACTTGATTAAGTCTCACAAGGGATACAAAAGGCTCAGTCGACACTTACCAACTTGCATCATCTCTGAACACTTCACTTCGTCACCTTACTCTTTTCTGCTATTTGATGTGTTACGTGTTATACACCGTTACATCAGTAAGTCAGACGTATATTCATACACTTGTACCGTCCATAAAATTTGAGGGATTATGGCATTACCTTGTTGCATAGGCTGAAAGAGGAAAGGTGGAAATTATTGTATGCTGCAAAACTGGCTACGATTCTGAATCTGAATCTGATAACGTCTTGAGCCACTGATTCCGAATTTCTGACGAACACACATAGTCCCATGGTTAGCAGACAGTAAACGGTATGTGAGCCGCTCAGATGACATTCGTAGTACATTTCCAAACCTGGAAGTTGATATCTCGAAATGACAACATTTATCGGAAGATTGTCTCCACCATGCTGAAGCACATGCCACCGGTTAACCAAATTACTAATACAATGATGCCACTGGATGAAAGCGACTTCACGGTAGCAGCTATTATCGAACACGTAGAGTTGCTGCACCTCCTTAGCTCAAAGAGGCCGAGTTTCACATACTTAGAGTGATACTGTGCTCACTGAAGCATTGTACACCCAACTTTTGACGACTAGACCAACGTTACGATGGTACCTGAGTTTGGCTAATGCCCTTCTAGGTTTCATCATATGGTTTGAGATATCATCTGTTACATAGCTGCCAGCACTCACAAAACTTCCCAGATATACAAATGCTTCACTTGTAGGAGTGATTGCAGGTACAGGTTCCTACCTATCTTGCAATAGTATTCCACAGAGAAAATCTGCACTACCACCATGCAAATCTGTTGAAGATGACACCAGGATGTCATCGATGTTAACATTAAAGAGAAATGATAAGACTGAACAACCTTGCCTTACCCCCACTGTTGGCGAAGAACTGCGGCGATAACTGGTTGCATATCCTCTTTTTACCTGAGGTGTTTTGCTATAAGGCTTCTAGGGTATAGAAAAACTTCTCAGAAACACTTCCGTCTAAGAGAATATTCCAATGAATCGGAGGCAACCCTAGTATCATAAAATCCAACAATTGTCAACGGCGTTGTAGCAACTGACGAAGAGTAAACATGTGATCATTTGATCGACAACCTAACTTAAACCCAGGCTACTCTTCGCAAACCAATTTATTACGCAACATGCGGAGCAAGACAGCAGCAAACGGTTACACACTAACACTTATATGATTGTGACATTCATAACTTAGGGCCTTTTTTAAAGATAGGCACTATAACAGCTTTATTCCACCTTGATAGAACATTCTCATTTAGCCGTACTTACTAAATAATCCAGTCGGTTCCTTGACTATGGATGTTTACCAGAGAGTCAGAAGTAATTTGTCTGGGTAGTGATTGTTTATTGGTGTTCCTTTCTGATATCCGCTTTGTTAGTTGGATTGGTGTTAGCCGACCATGATTAATACTATTGAATACTGTCACTGTCGCCCAGCTAAACTGTTTCTCGAAATGCTGTTTCCAGCGTCCCAGTAGTCTTTTTAGATTGTTATTCGGCGTACCATCTCCCCACAGATAGTCTTGCTGACATTCTGCTTCTTGAGTCGGTGACTTGGATGAGCTGGAACATCTTACAACTGTTGCCAGATGCAGTTCCTGATTCCACCTAACTCGCATGTTCTTACTAACAGGCTTCACAGTCCCTACGCAAGCGCTGTTTGCTCTTACGCATGTTGTAGTCACTACCTGTCGAAAAAAAGACGGACAGGGCGTCAAGGAGTTGCAAGGAACTTATAGAAACCCAATGGCCCTTTGTGAAGCGTCCTTTTAAGCCGCAAGTGGCTTTGCTTTTCATTTTCTTGGCGTGTGGCGTCTTGAAAGTGTATGCAATGTTCAGCTATACTATCTAGATGTTTAGTAGGGAGTCTTGACTCTAGTTAGATTTGATACCTGGCAGTGGAAGCAGGTACTACTGGTTTATTTATTTCAACCTGTTGAAGACGACGTTCATGATCTACATCGAATAGAAAGATAAGCCTTGCGCACTAAAAAGCATGACTGGAATCCAGACAAGATTTCCAGGAAGAGCGAAAGCCCTATATTTGTCCACAGTCGGTAGCTAATAGCTTTGATCTGAATGACCGAGGTGTGACTCCAGTGAGCACTATAGTGATGGCTTTACTGGATAGTAGTAGTGATAGCTGGTGATCTCCGCAAAGTTTCAGAAAATGGTTTCCGTTATGTTAACCTACGACCATATAGGCTAGGCCCCATTAACCATCTAAATTCCTGTCCTCTGAGTCTGGACTCCCGAAGCGTGCATTCAAGATGCCAACTGTCTGTATAATATCTATAGAACACGCTTGCTTGAGATGTCCACTCAACTGATGGCACAACTCATGCTTAATGGCATCTGGACTGGAATCCTTCTGTACATAAGCTCAGAAGTGGCAGAAATGCAAAGATTCTTTTATTAAAGGCTTCTTTCTCTGTTGTAACTTATTCTCACAACATGTAAACGACTGTCAATTGAAATCCATTTGAGTGATATGGCCTCTGCTCTAGAGCTTAATGCAACACTAGGAGATGAAACTTGCTTTTCATTCTTGCAGATAGAAGAAATATTCAAATAACTTCATCGCAAAATTGAATATAGGTCTCTATGATGTAGGATACGTCATTAGTGGGTCTCGACAGATTCTAGCCAGACGTTGATCAATATGCTAACTTTATAGACGCGATACGTGGCTTAAGGAATAGTCTTTAGATTTTGCAACACTACCTTGGAACTCCACAACGAAAAAGTCAGCGAAACATTTGAAGTGAATACAGGAGTAAGACAAGGCTTCCCACTGTCACGGATGATATTCCTAATTTCCATGAACTGGGTTATGCAGAAGACTGTGCGTGGGAATGAGAAGACACGAACACATTGGACTGATAAGAAGAGTCTAGGAGATCTGGACTTCGCAGATGATTCATGTCTAATGTTACACAAATCCCAAAAACTAACAAGTGTTGGCAGAAGAAGCAGCAACGCAGACAAGAATTTGAGTGAACGAAGGTAATAAAGATAACCAACCACCACCACCAACAACAACAACAAGCACCAGTCACTACCAACACAATATATTTGAAAGAGGTTACTTCCTTCACTTATCTACGCTGCACTGCATCGTTTCTACTACTACTACCGCCGACAGCGCATGAATGAGAATGTCAAAACCAGCCAGATTTAGAAAAGCAAAACACACCTTCATCACTCTGAACTCAATGTGGGAATCTCATCTGTGCCTAGTGTAAACAACGGAATTCGGATTTTGAACATTAATGCTGAGTCAGTCACTTCTTCTATATACACTGGGTGAGAAACATGGCATCATGTGTGTCAGGAAAAGCATTCCCAACAGCTTTTCGGAGTTTTCTGTTAACATCTGCTTTCGTTAGCCCTCAATACTGAATCAGATAATCGGTCAGATAGTGTGTTAGCAACAATAAACTCTGGGAACGAACCAACTTATTTTTTTCCTTCACGTTCCCCGGTGGGATTTGTTTATTTGGTGTTTCCACACTGTTGAATATATATATGCTTCGAGTTGCGTCTGATGTTTTAATGAAAACAAAACAGGTTGTTCAGTGGAGAGTCTCTTTTCGGCGTATTCATTTTCTTAGCTGTACAATCGCAAATATATGTGTTATTTTGTATATATTTGTACATTAAGTTTGTCAAACAAAAATACAATTGGTTATGGTTATTTTAACTAAACAGGTGAAGATTGGTAATTGGAGTTACATGATACAAAATCAGTCAAGAATATTAGGTGTTAATGAAATTAAGGTAGTAACAAAGGTGATGAGTTGTCACAAACAGTTGTTAAAAAAGAAGTTAAATTGTGACCAGTAGGGTGCAGCAGGTGGAATGTGAGGACAAATACTCACCTTAGACATTGGCTAGTGGTCACGCTATGTCGTGAATTAGCAGAGGTTAGAATCCATGAACTAGACGTTAGATCGGTTCCCAGTGGCTTAATGGTCTACGAACTAGCTGGCCTTGTAACCAGGAGGTCCTGGGTTCGAACCTTGGCGGTGTGTGCTTACTAATGAAGAGTCCCAAACTAGTGTGACGAAACACCTGTCCAGTAATCCCGGGTTTTCCAATGGTCCTCTAACTAATGTCAGCTCATGATGAAATCCTGTAATAATATGAATAATTTGATGATTGAGTTTTACTCAGGATACGAAATTACGTAAGAATTCTAAATGAATAAAAGAACTATAAGCAATTAAAGAACAGGCAAACAAACAAAATCAAAAATCAACAAAGTTGTTACCATAATAATAGAAGTGGTGGAGTAATTCTCTTTTGTATGCACAGCTCCGGTTTTTCTATGTGAGAATGGCCAGAGCGTCAGCGATACAAAAAAGACGAAACCGTACTGCCTTTGGTAGGTTATTCTTGACTCTGTAGATTACTTTGAAGCAGGAGGCGTTTGTTGAGATGGAGTGATCAGTGTTAACCAGGTGTTCAATTATCGCACTTCTTATAGCACCACTACTGCATTTTCGCAAGCATGCTGGATAGTGTTCTTGAATCGTCTTGTACAGGGTACGCGTCGAACGACTGATGCATCTGGCTGGCTTCACAGCAACAGGTGAACTGATATAAATAGTTTTATCATTTGATATGATTATTTTTTTGTCGTTACACAGTTTATTTGTTGAAAGGCTACTACTCTTTATTGCTACTATTCTATACTCCTGACAATTATTCAGCTGTGCCATTGTAAGTGTATTCATTCTTCTCTAAAGTGTGCATCATATTTTTCTTTGTTTACAGCTTGATAGAATTCGTGTAGCTTTCTCAAAACATCAAGCTCAATGCTCAAATCAAAAGCGGAGGTTAGAGATACAACGTGAACGCCTACGCAAACGCTTAGTAGGCTGTCTGAAGGAAGCTTCATTTGGATATAGAAGAGGAAGAAAAAATCATTCACCGACTATTTCAACAGACTTATCTACATCTGAGATACGTTCACGTGTTGAAGGTGATAAAGTATCCAATGCTTATCGATCTAACACTAACCAATTAAGTATTCACGACAATACTAGTCCACCTCGGTCCTGTCCTCCTAGTGTAGTTTCAAAAGCATCATTGACCAAACAGTTGAGTAGTGGAAGTCTGCCTCCAACAAATGCTGCAGATAATGAAACTAGTCGAGTAAGTAAATAATGGCATGAATCAAGTAAGAGAAGTTAATGCATTACTACGGGTTCCCCGTGGTCGTAATTTTACAATTCTATGATATTTCATTCTATAGATAAGTTGATTTTACCTTAGCTAGTCACCGTAGCTGGGATGCAAAATTTTACTTCGTAAATAGCCTTAGTAAAATATTGTTGAGATTATCATGAAAATGCATTACCAATTCTTATACCTAATTCGAATTTATTACCTTCTAGCCAAGGCTCCTTTTTATCCGTGATGGTGTTAACTGGCTGACTGACTGGTTTAGACATAGAACTTTGCACAGATGTGCAACAGTTCCAGTTGTCACACTCCCTCCATGAAGCACACAAAGCAAGAGAAGAGAGCTAAGAAAGATTCAAAAGACGAATAATAAACAGAGGTATGAGGGAAAAATAATAGTAATGTGGATCAACAATACAGTCTTATTGTATATGACAAATCACCACAAAGAATGAATGCATTTGCGCTAGCCATTGAGAACGATTTGGAGCTAGCTTTATCTCCAGCCTTCATTGGATTTTCCCATCCTGAGGACCCGAACCAGTCAGGAAGTCTACAACCTCCCCACATGGCTAGCTGGTTGGCTCAAACTGAATGTTGTAGACTTCATTGACTGATGAGGCAGTGTTTTGGTTTGACCACCACTAGGCTAACTCTTTTCCAACCTGATCCATCCTATATCAGTAAGCCAACATTTCCCATTGTCAAGGAAGATGATAGATGGCTAGTGATGTATTCGTAATACATGTCCTAACCATCTCAACTATCATAACTTCCCAACCTCGTCGATTGATTTCCCTTCCTTACCTAGCACTCGTCTGAAGCCTAACCTTGTTATACCACTTCAGTGTTTTCTGCGAATTATTTCGCTTCCATGAATAAGTGTGACAATAGTCAGATGTATACTCACCATAACTAGGTCATGAATCCTATCTCTCTCATGACGTAGTGCGGGACTCTTTGGCAGTACTCACCCACAGGGTTTTAAATCCTTGTAACAGAAAGGTCTTAGGGGTTGCGATCCAGGTTGCTACGTACCGATAAAGAGTCCCAGATTAGAATGAAACAGCTGTTCAGTACACCCTGATTTTCCAACGGTTGTGTAACTGATTGTGAACTCGCAATTAAACTTTTAGACAATCAAATCCGTGCAGCAGCTGCACTTGATAATCAACAAATAGTAAAGTTTAAAAAAATCATTGTGAGTTCAATCCACTAGCAATGAAGATGAACTGAGTCACAGAATTAATGTTAATGATAAGAATACAAATTTACTGAGGGGGGGGGGTAAGATAATGTAAAGTGGCTAATCATCATGATTCTCCTTACTATGCCGTGCATAAGACTTGAAAGGAACTCAGTTTCTCCTCTTTTCTTATTTTGTTTCATTATCCGTTACAAAATTGTCATTTCAATCCATCTCTATGCCTGTCTTAATCAAACGGGGTTTTTTTCCCCAGGAGAAATTATTTTATACACTACTCAACCATATTTTTGTAAAGCTACTATGTTCTTTGCGACTAATATTCATCTCTTGTTAACACTTGTTAATCTTCCTTTCGTGTTCGGTGAGAATTATATATGCTTTGATTTGGACACTACTAGTTAATAACTAGTATATCATGCGTATAGTCTTTTGGTTGGTGCAGACTAAATTCTATCAGTCAAGTTTGGAATGTGGTCATCATGCCACCACCTGGCTGAATATCACGGTCCACTCTGAATCGCTGTTATTAGGTGGTGGTTGAAGACAATCAGCGGAAAGTCTCAGACCACCTAAGTTTCGTGCTTGTTGACACTTGCCAGTCAGCCAGATGTGTTTGCAGTCTTGAAAGTGCTCATGCCCCGCTCTGAAGTCCGAACCCGTGTTACCTAGTGCTGCAGTCAGAGAGGTTATCACTGATCTGTTCGGGCTCTGGATTGACCTCCTGTAGGACTGAATGTATCGAATACTTTGATTGGACACCACCAACAGCACACACGGAAATGCCAGTGGACACCAATCCTCCAACGAGGGCAGAAATCCTGAATGCGATCAAGCTACTGAACAGAGGCCGGGGAGGAATCAGGACCAGACGGAATTCCCTTCACCTCAAGAAGCACTGAAAACGGCCCCAGAGATCACGGCAGATGTTCTCACTTTACTTTTACTTTACTTTACTTCGGCTATCTCCTACGGGAGGATGAACCGGCTTCATGAACATCTCGAATGTTTATAAGAGAGTTGATGAAGTTTCATGGGAATTGGGTACGAGTGATGTCCCCAGAATCGCTCGGCCTTTTGTTTGAGAGTGCAGCTCTAGCCTTTACACAGCCAAGTGTGACCTACAAGGCAGTAGGAGTGGAGTAGGGAGTCCACTATCCATTGGCAGCCGATGACCGGAGTCCGGTTCATACGCCTTTTTGAATGGGGCCAGACATCCAGGGCATCCAATAAGCTCTTTGTCCATACGTCTGCCGGTGAACTCCGGTGAGCTTCATACACCAGTCGTTGGAGGTTTGGAATCAGGGTTTAGCCATCTCCCCTAGACTGTCATCTAATGTTCTCACTCCATTACTGCAAAAAATTTGGAAAGAAGGAAAGGTGCCTACTGACTGGAAGAAGAAGGGCTACCTCGTCGAACTGCCAAAGAATGGCGACTGAAGCCTCACTCTGCAAGAACTGGCGTGGAATAATGCTCTTGTCCACACCAAGTAAAATACTTATTCGCATCATCCTGAACTCCGCCCCACCGACCAGAACAAGTTGGATTCAGTAAAGGCAAATCATGTGCTGATCAAATTGCAGCTCTACCTATCGTAATCACAGAACAAAGCATAGAATGCCAGTCAAACATCTACCTCAACTTCCTTCATTGACTTCGAAAAGGCCTTCACCAGACAGAGTTGACCGAGAAGTAATTTGGGAACTACTAAAACACTACGGAGTGTAGTGCCCAGTCTTTGTCAACCTCATTCAACAGTTCGCTATATGACAATGCCTGCCACGTGTCAGCCAGGTGATCCACAACAGAAAACTGAGCGAGGTATTCTAAGTGCATACAGGAGTAAGACAAGGCTGCCTATTGTCATTTATGATATTCTTATTTGTGTAGGACTGGATTATGCTTCAGACTGTTGGGGGCGAAGAGTCAGGAATGCACTGAACCCTCAATGAGAAAACTCTAGAAGATCCGGATTTCTCCGATGATATATGTCTAAAGTCACACAAACTCTAAGACTCGCAGGCGAAAACCAACAAACTGGCTGAAGTGGCTGGCAGCGAAAGCAGGACTGTAAGTGAAACAGAGAAAACGGAATTGATGAAGATAACCAACCAAACACATTGCAGCAGCAACAACAACAACCAGCACCAATCACCATCAACGGAAGAGATTTAACAGAGGTTACCCCCTTCACTTATCTGGGAAGTATCGTTTCAACTACAAGCAGCTGGAACGTATAAAGATGCCAAAGTCAGGCTGAATCGGAAAGGCAAGATACTCACACCTCATCAACCTGAAAGCAGTTTGGAAATTTTCCGCACTCAGCACAAGAAAAAAAATTTGTATTTTCAACACCACTGGGAGGTCCGTCAGTGCTTCTGTACTATTCCGAAAGTTGGCGTGTCACAAAAAGCATTTCCAACAGGTTGCAGACTTTCATCAACAGCTGCCATCGCTCCATACTCAAGATCAAATGACTGGAAAGAATAAGCAACAAGAAAATATGGGAACAAACCAACAGACAAGAGCAGATCGCTCAACAAATTTGTAGGACAGGTGGAGATTTTTGTGGTTTTGATTTCAGCTTGATTCCACACCGTATTTTTTGGTACAGGTATGGAATTTTCAGCATGTGATATCGGTAGCCCAAATTTTGCAGGCGAACCATAGATATCAGGTGCGCGTCGGCAGGGGATCGAATCCCGGACCATGTACACGATCGCCGAACATGCACATGGTCCGGCGTTCGATCCCCGGTCGACTCACTCCTTTACCTCGCTAAGCCAGAAATAATATATAATAATCATGAGTGTAATCCTTGTTTGGTGCAAACATTTGGAATTATTCACCATTAATTTCACTTGTATCGCTGTCTCCTAATTAAGCAATACTTGTAATTTTGCTAATATGAAGTCGGTGAAAAGATATCCTTGCTAAACTTCTCACCTCTTCTCAAGTAAAATTAACACAGGCCTAAAAAACTGCGCTCAAGTAGTATCTCATCCTTCTTTTTTAAATTTTCGCTTTGCTTAAATATCCTGGAGGGTTTCTCGGGCATCTCTTAAGGAAGACAGACGGTCTCTTGTGTGTTAAAACCTACAATCTGAAAATTCATAATTCTGTTTGCTTTCTATAATATACAGTGAATGTTGTCAGTTAGTGTCTTGATGTTGTTTTTGATACATACGAATCGTTATTAAGTATCATTTTCTAATTTTTTTTGCTCATTGAGACATATTATATTAAGCGGTGCAAAACATTGGCTTAGTACGCCCCCCCCCCTCACTCCAGCTTATTGAAAAGCTGGAGAAATTCTATTAATGACAGGAGAATTTTCCAGTTAACAGGATGAGAATGTTAAGTGAGTGGGACTGTTTAGTGAAAAATTAGTTAAAATATCTGACCTACTCTAGATTGTATCTCCTCAAATCATCAAGTGCTAATTTACAAAACTAAACTTTGGTCGTAATCATAATGTTTTCCTTTTGTAATCCATGAACTCCCTATCTGTATGGTTCCTACTAGTTGTCAGAAACTTCTTCACTGTTATTGGGTGTTTAATTCTGATGAAATGACTAGATTTGTGTGTGTGTGTGTGTGTGTGTATGACTACAGTCGCCGTATTCATAGATGGATTTTACTGTCAGTTAACCTTATTATCGTAAGTTCTAGGCTCAATAATCATGTGTAGATTAGGCGGTGCTCGGGAGGAACAAACACGATAGAATCAGGCAGGCTTTAGACCGGGGAGAGTGTGTATTGTTCATATCCTCACTCTTCGTCTGATTCTGGAATATATGCATACTTACCGTTGGCGTCCAGCAATCGTTATATTCCTTGGCCTGAAAGTGGCATTCGATTCTGTCGACCGAGAGGTACTATGGCGATGTTTACCTGTAAAGGGAATGGCGAGAAAATACATTGCACTGATCAAACCACTCAATGTACTCGAACTCATACAGACAACCAGGTCAGAGCTTACGGTGAGTTGTCATCTGAAGTGGTGACAACTAGTGGTGTCTGACAGGAATGCCCACTGTCCCCGTTTCTCTTTAATTTGATCACAGGTGTACTAATGGAGTTAACCCCAACTGACTTTAGCGACTCAGGGATTGACTTGTTATCAGGGAATAATGGTCTCGTTGACTTAGAATATACAGATGGTATAGTCCTCCCCATTAGTCGTTCTAGCTGGTGACTTTAACGCTCAAGTAGGGAAATTGTGTCAATCTGAGAAGGATGTCGGTGGCACCTATGGAGTTCCGTGCCAGCGAACCGACAACGGTGACCGTCTCCTACAGTTCTGCTCTGATAATCATTTGTTTCTTGTAAGCACTAACTTCAAACACAAGGAGAGACACTGTTTGACTTGGAGACCCCCTTCATCAAACCAACGCTGGACACAAATAGACCACATAGCAATAAGCTATCGTTGGCGTGGGTCGGTAGGAGATTGTCGCTCCTTCTGGAACACGTGCGTAGATACCGACCATGCACTGGTCCGCGCTCGGGTGTGCTTACGACTGAACGGACGTAGGAAACAGCTGGCGGTAAAACCATCACGTCCCCAGCTCGATCAGGAAACTAAATCCGTATTTGAGGAAGAACTAGCTAAACACATATCTGTGTTCGACAGCTGTGCTCACCCTGAAGAAGCTTGGAAAAATATCCAGGCAGCCATAGATACAGCTGTAAAAGCTGTGAATAAGGTAAACCCAAAGGTGAGTAAAAACCACTGGATCTCCACCGCCTCATCCGAACTGATAGATGCTAGAAGACTTATTCCGGCGAGCTCCGAATTCAATGAGGAGCGAAAGCTGCACAAGAGGAAACTTACGAAAAGTCTCCGCAAGGACCGTGAACAGTGGTGGGCGACAAAAGCCAAAGAGATGGAGAAAGCTTCGAGGATAGGCAACACCAGGCAACTCTTTGGACTCATCAGGGAAACGGGTGGGAGAAGACAAATCATCAGTGAGACAATCTCGGAAAAAAATGGCACTATAATTAGCTCCAGGATAGACGACTGGATCGTTGGAAAGAGCATTATGAGGAGCAGTTTAATTTGCCCACAGCCACGCTCAACCTTCCGAGCATCCAACACCTCCCTGAATGGGATATAGACACAGGTCCTCCGTCACTAACTGAGGTTACTAAAGCTGTCACCAATCTGAAACTAGGCAAAGCAGCGGGACCTGATGGAATGACTCCAGAGGTATTTAAGTACGGTGGAGACAGCTTACTGTCCGGATTAACTGAGGTACTAGGCAGCGTCTGGGAATCAGAAGAAGTCCCATCGGGTTGGTGTAAGTCACTGATTATCCCCATATACAAGAAGGGAGACAAGTCTTCCTGTGATAATCACAGAGGGATTAGCTTGACTAATATAGTATCTAAAGTCTTAGGCTCAATAATCATGCGTAGACTGAGTGGTGCTCGGGAAGCACAAACACGAGAGAGCCAGGCAGGCTTTAGACCAGGAAGAGGGTGTATTGATCATATCTTCACCCTCCGACAGATTCTAGAACATAGGCATTCCTACCGGCGTCCAACAGTCATTATATTTCTTGACCTAAAGGCAGCATTCGACTCTGGAGATGCTTGGCTGTAAAGGGAATTCCAAGAAAATATATTGCACTGATTAAGGCACTCTACTCGTACTCATACAGCCAGGTGAGGGCTTACGGCGAGCTGTCATCTGAACTGATGACGACCAGTGGTGTCCGTCAAGGATGCCCATTATCTCCTTTTCTATTCAACTTCATCATAGATGTGTTAATGGACTTAACCCTAGGTGACTTCAGCGACTCAGGGATTGACTTGCTACCGGGGAATAATCTCGTTGACTTGGAATATGCAGACGATATAGTCCTTCTAGGCGAAGACGCTGACGAAATGCAGAGTCTTCTAAACACCTTGAGCCGCAATCTACGAATGTTTGGCATGCGATTCGCTCCCGCCAAATGCAAGATGATGTTACAGGACTGGACTACATCGACGCCTAGTTTAAAAATAGGAAGTGAAGTGGTAGAGCACGTTGACCGCTTCACTTATTTGGGAAGTACCATCAGCCCCAACGGGCTGATCTCTGACGAAATCTCAGCACGAATACAAGGGGCTCGTTTCGCATTTGTTAGTTTACGCCGACTCTGGCGTAGACGAGATGTTCGACTATCGACCAAAGGGCGGGTGTACTGCTCATCAGTCCGCTCCGTCCTCCTTTATGGTTGTGAGACCTGGCCACTGAGAGTGGAAGACATGAAAAGACTAGCTGTCTTTGATCATAGGTGCCTGCGTTCTATTTCCCGTGTAAAGTGGCATAATAAGGTGAGCAACATGGAGGTTAGGCGTAGAGTTCTAGGTAAACAGGGGAAATCAATCGACGAAGTCGTGAAGCTACAAAGACTGAGATGGTTAGGACATGTGTTACGTATGCCAAGCCATCGCCTCCCTCGACGAGCAATGTTAGCGGATATAGGGTCAGGCTGGAAAAAAGCTAGCGGCGGTCAAACAAAAACTTGGCATCAGTCAATGAAATCCACAACAGTTGGTCTAAGCCACGTAGGAAGGTGTAGACTTCCAGGCTGGGGTCCTCGGGACGGTAAAAATCTATGGTTGGAAACAATTGGTGACATGGCTCAAAATCGTTCTCAGTGGCGCAGATGCATCCACTCCCTGTGACTTATGATCTCCAATGAAACTGTTTTGTATTTCTTTATTACTCCTTTGTCTCACACCTCTGCTCACTGTTTCTATTATGCTTTTCTTGTACTTTCTTCTCTTGCTTCGCGTGCTACACGGAATGTGGCGACTTGAACTTCCGCACATTTGTGCAAAGTTCTATGTCGAAAACAGACAGGCAGATTAGAGGATGACCCTTGCAAAATGCAGAATCTTCTGAATACCTTGAGGAGCAGGAATCTTCGAATGATTAGCATGCGATTCTCTCCCGCCACATGTAAGATGATGTCACAAAACTGGACTGGACTACGTCGACTACTCCTAGATTAAAGATACGCATGAGTGAAATGGTTGGTAGAGTGTGTTGGCCACTTCATTTATTTGGGAAGTTGCATCAGTCAGTGTATACGCATTGATCACTGACGAAATCTCAATATGGATACAGAGGGTTAGTTACGCATATACCAACTCACAACATCTCTGGCTTTGTAGACGTGATATCCAGCTGGCTGTCAACCAAAGGGAGAGTGTACTGCTCAGCCGTTCTCTCTGTCCTCCTTTTTGTGGCTGTGAGCGAAACATGGCCATTGAAAGTGGAAGATATGAACAGCCTGACTAACTGTCTTTGATCATATGAGTCTGTGGCCTATCTTACGTGTTCAGTGGTAGATGTAATAAGGTGAGAAATATTGAGGTTAGACATCGGTCGAGTGCTAGGTAAGGAGAGGAAATCAATCTACGAGGTTGTGAAGTTACATCGATTGAGATGGTTAGAACATGCGTTACGCATGAATCACCAGCCATCGATCGTCTTCCTCGACAATGGGCGATGTTAGCTGACTGACATAGGATGGATCAGGTTGGAAAAGAGTTAGCCTAGTAGTGGTCAAACCAAAACATGGCTCCATCAGTCAATGAAATCCACAACAGTTAGTTTGAGCCAACCAGCTAGCCATGTGGGGAGGTTGTAGACTTCCTGACTGATTGGGGGTCTCAGAATGGTAAAAAACTAATAAACACTGGAGATAATTGGTGATATGGCTGGCTCGAAATAGTTCTCAATGGCTGGCGCTGATGCATTCACTCTTTGTGATGCTTTGTAATATCCAATAAAACTGTATTGTTCTTGCATATTACTTTTCATTTTGTCTCATACTGCTGTTTATTATCTTTCTTTTGAATGTTTCATTACTCTCTTCTTTTGCTTTGCGTCATAAGTGGAGCATAGGGCTGTCGAGGATGCTAGCCAGCCGCACGCCTAACCTTTCCTCTTTATCGGGTTAGGCTTACTTTCGGCTGGAAGAAGTAAATGAGTGTGTCGGCCGTGGATTGAACCTTAAACCGCTTGCTTGATTAGCCTGTGCTATACTGCTTACTGAATCTACTAAGGACAATTTGTTTTAACATGTTCGAACGCCAAGGTTTACTACTGCCTTTGTTTACGGTAATGATTTTCATCTGTTTACAGGATGATTTATCTTCGACAGTAATTCAACAGTTGGAAAGCCGTCTAAAGGAATTATGTCATGAAAATCGTGAACTTCGAGATTTTGCCAGCCAACTGTCTTCACGAATGTTTCAGTTCTCAGATTTCCTGGAACACAATTGTGACTTATGCATGCAGGATAATGCTAATATTTCATTTGATTGTCAGGATGAACATCACTCTCTTGGTGAATCACATGTTGCAGAACATGACATATCTGAAGTACAATCGTTCGATGAGAAAAGGAATTTATTCAAGAAAAGTATTGATAAACAATCCACTCCCGTTATTGATTTTTCATTCGAATTACCTTTTCGAGTAATTCGTGATGATCTTATTAAACGTGTTCAGTATGCTTCATGGGTGGTATGGTCTAAATTGAAGTGTTTGGCAAGATGTCACACGAATTCAGTAAAAGAAACACCTGGTTTTAAATCACAGTTTTGCCATACAGGTCAGTTCATGGTAATTTGGTTTGAAGTTCATTTGCATTTTGTTTTAATCTTAAGGTTGGCTTACACTTTAAGATAGATAAGGAAGGAGGATCAACTATAAGTACATTGTCAATAGGAATCCTGACACATTAATAGTGTTGTTAACATTTATATTTTGTTTCGATGTGCAAGCGTTTTTATCAGATTATAACTTTTCACTACCTATGATTTTGGTATCATTTTGGTTAACTGTGCCTAACTGTGATATTATTATTGTTGTTGTCGCTTGTTGCCCTTCTTGCTGTGAATTATTTTCCTTTTGCTGGTGTTGTTCTGATTGTTTTGTTCCCTGTTTTTCGGTTTTAAGGGGAGCAACCCACAAGGTTTCTTCTCACTAAACTATATCTTAATGTAAAAATCCCTTTCTCAGGCGTGAGACTAGCAATCCCACCCTGTAAACAAAGTTGCTACAGAAACTTCAGTTCGATGAATCTCCTTGCGCCAAAAGAAAAGTCTGTGTGAGGACATGGAACGTCTGCACTATGTACGAGATTGGCAAAGCTGCCCAGATCGCAAACGAGATGAAAAGATACGGAATCCAAGTACTGGGAATATGTGAAAGCAGATGGAACGGGAATGGACTCACCAAATTGTGAACGGGTGAGTCAGTGATCTACTCTGGTCACCCAGAAGATAACTACACGCACACTGAAGGCGTGGCTATCATCATGTCACCAACGGGAACGAAGGCCCTGATGCAATGGGAGGCGATCTCGCCCAGGATAATGACTGCCAGATTTACCTCCAAAGAAAGGAAAGTGTCAGTTATACAATGCTATGCACCCACAAACAACGCAAACCTCGAAAAGAAAGAAGAATTTTACAGACAACTACTCTTCGCCGACCTCTGCGCCTTTAATGAACAAGTGATTGGTGGCAGCGTATACAAACACAAAGATACCCATAAGGCTACATGAGTGTCACTAGACGGTCGAAACAAAAATCAAATTGACTTCACCTGAATGCTGTTCAAGGAAATTGAGGCGCAGCCTACTGGACACAAAAGTAAGAAGAGGAGCAGACGTTGGCTCAGATCACTATCTCGTACAAGGGACAATCCAAATCAAATTAAAAGCTTTCAGAGAATCAGGAGTTGCGAATAGACCACAAGCCAAGTTCAACACTCAAAAACTGAAGGACTAGGATACAAAGGACATCTTCATTGCAAGCATAAGGGACAAAGCCGAGACACAAATCAACACTAGCGAAGAGGTCGGCGGCGAAAAGCACTGGGACAACCTGAAAACGGTGTGGAGTCAAACCTGCATGGAAGTTCTAGGCAGAAAGAAGAGACAGGACAAAGAGTGGCTCACTACGGACACATGGAGAATATCAGAGGAGAAAAGGATGGAGAAACAAAAGATTATCAAGTGCACCGACGAGCAACAAAAACAGGAGTTGAACGCAAGCTACAATACACTGAACAAAAGAGTAAAGAAGAGTGCCAGGGAAGACAAAAGAAAGTATTATGAAGCCATGTCAAGTGAAGCAGAACAAGCTGCAGGCAAAGGAGATCTCGCCACACTCTACGAAACAATAAGGAACCTATCGGGCAAAAACTCGACACAGATTAAGCCAGTAAAGGATTACAATGGAAAGTCAATCACCAAAGAGGTGGAGCAAAGAAAACACCGGGTTGAACACTTCAGAAGACTTCTGAATCAACCGCTACCTGCAACGCACCCAACAATACCAACAACGGAAGCAGAACTACCAGTGAACATTGACCCCCCGACGAAATCAGAAGTCCTGAATGCAAAACTGGAAAAGCAGCAGGACCAGATGGAATCCCAGCAGAAGCATTGAAAATGAACCCAGAGACAACAGCGGACTTGATGACGCCATTACTGGAGGTGTGGAAAGAGGGCAAAGTACCCGAGGATTAGAAAAAAGGATACTTATTCAAACTACCAAAGAAAGGGGACTTAAGTCAATGCAAAAACTGGCGTGGAATTATGCTTCTGTCCATTCCAAGCAAGATACTAAGTCGCATCATCCTGGAGAGAATCAAACAAGCCAACCTGGATGAAAAACTTCGACCGGAACAGGCTGGATTCAGGATCGAGTCGCAACACTACGGATCATCATTGAACAAAGCTTGGAATGTCAGTCACCTCTCCACCTCACTCAACTTCATCGACTTTGAAAAGGCCTTCGAAAGCGCAGCGTCGATCGAGAGGTGATTTGGAAACTACTTCGCTACTACGGGGTGCTACCAACAATTATACTTCTCATCCAACAGTTGTGCGATAATGCTGCCAAGTAATCCACAACGGGAAACTTACGGAAGCCTTCGAAGTGAGGACGGGAGTGAGGCAAGGCTGTCTACTATCACCAATGATTTTCCTGATTGCAGTGGATTGGATAATGAGACAGACAACGGGAAATGAGGAAACAGGCATAAAATGGACTCACGCAAAAAGAGACTTGGAGGATCTGGACTTCACCGATGGTATATGTCTGATTTTCCACATACTGGAAGATATTCGAGTGAAAAGCAACAAGCTGGCAGAAGAAGCATCCAGAGAAGATGGGACTATAGGTGAACATAGAGAGAACAGAGGTGATGAAGATTCCTGGCCAACACCAACAGACAACAAACAGCCAACATAAATGGGAGGAACCTGAAAGAAACAACCTCCTTCACCTACCTACCTGGAAAGCATCGTTTCAACTACAGGGAGACGAAACTGACGAGGATATCAAAGCCAAAATCGGAAAAGCAAGACAAGTTTTCATTACTCTCAAGTCTGTGTGGAGGTCAACAACACTCAGAATAAAAAATAACAACGGATCTTCAAATCCAATGTGAAGTCAGTGCTACTTTACGGATCAGAGACTTGTCCAGCGCGTCATAAAGAGCATCTCAAACAAACTTCAGACCTTCATTAACAGTTGTCTTCACTCAATACTCAAGATCAGATGGCTGGCCAGAAAAGATCAATAGTGAGTGATCTCTGGGAGCGAACCAACTCAGCAGGAACCGATTGTAAAACAAATAAGCAGGAAGAAATGCAGATGGAGTGGCCTTACGCTGAGGTAACCATCAAGTGAAATCACTAGACAAGCCATTGTTCGAGTGGAACCCGAAAGGGAAGCGGGCGGCGAGTTGGTCGTAAGTGCAAGGGTGACTTGGAGGAGGTCATGTGAAGTTGAGATGAAAGCATGTGGGCAGACTTGGAGCGGGTTGAAAACGTTGGCAGAGAAGCGAACGCAATGGAGACGCGCGGCTGAAGTCCTATGTTTCTCTAGGAATTAAAGGAAATAATAATATAATAATACTACCTTTTTTATCGCCAATCAACTGTGCTACCAGTACTCACATTTTTTAAATTATATTTTGTTCGTTAAGGTTCCGAGTAGAACATAGGGCCTCAAACTGGAGCTTTGAAGTTTTACTAGCAGTGGCGATTTTTTTTACGAGCTGGGGTTGTTAGCCTGATTCCCATCCTTCCTTCTTTATGGGGCTTTCTGCCAGTTAAGCGAAGTAAAGGAGTGTGTCGGCCAGGGACCGAACTCTGGACCATGTGTGTGGCGAGGATTGTTTCACTGATGCAGTTGCCTTCCCTCCCAATTCTAATACCCATTAATTAACGACGAAATTGCCTGGCGGCATTCAACTAGCCTACATGGTGGTCGTTAGCTCAGTGTTATGCATGCATGAAACCTCCTGTTATCATTCCCATTTTTGGTTTCACATCCATGCCTTTTAGCGCTGTCTCTGAGATTTTTTGCGTTGATTGTTGTTCACTGTGCTTAAATCACTCCTGAACTTAATGTCTAATCACAAGTTTGAGATGAGATGAGATGACGTAGTAGGCTTAGTGTAAAGTGGTTTGTTTTATGCCTCATTATGCGCGCCTAAGTGTTAAATTACTTTCAGTCACACTGTTTGTTCACTCCTCTAATCTACAGTGACAAACGTAACTATTCTGAATTACGATTAGCCTAAATTTAGATTATATGATAATTATTATTTCCTGTTACTAGAAAGTATTATTTTAACTCAGTATTATGATGGTAATAATAATAATGATAATAGTTATGCATTTTCCACCTATGGTTAAGTATTTTTAACTTTATGAAATGTAGTCAACCAAGCGTATAAAGTATTGCTTTCCAGTAGTACAGTTTTTGCCTTCAGTTGTGTTAACTACAGTTTACTGATTCTTATAAAAATGATTATTTTTAAGGTAATCTTTGTATACGATGTGTTGAACAGATCAATCTTTTCCTGTACAAAGAAGACACAGCATCGAAAATAACAGCTGAAACACTTTTTACCGCAACATTATGTTTAAAATTCACCACTCGTTGTATAGTTCCAACACAGACGAAAAGAATAAGTAGGCTATCGAGTCTACTCAATTCCATTGTACGTTTATAAATCTACCTTTTCTGGCATAGAGAGTTACATAGGTAGAACAACTCAACAAGCCCACCGTCGCCTATCTGAGGATTGTACAACGTGACATGGCTAGCTTAAGGAGTCTTAAAGTCAGTCAGGAGTTGCATACGGAACACAAGATAGGTTAAAATTCAGCCTTTACAATGCTAGACAAGGTACCACCTCAATTCCCGGGTTTCTGAATCACTAAAATCTCACTTTCTTTTTCATCTATATTCCCCTTTCAGATAATTCACTAACAGTTGAATGTGTTGACAGTGATAAGGTTCATGTAGAAGACGATGATGAAGTGAATCAGTTGGGAAATCAATTATCCCAGTTGAAATCCTCATTGGCTGATTGTGAACATCCTCAAAGCTGAAGGATTCAATTGTGTGAAGGTTGGTTTAGTAATATGCTTGTATTCTTTTACCGATTGTCCTGTTCACAACGGATGTATCATTATTATCATCATTATTATCCCCTTGGGTTTCGAGTGGAGAATAGGGCCTCAGTAGCACATCTCCACTTTGTCTTGTTCTCTGTAGTCCTCCACTTCAGTTTTACCTCACGATCGCCTGTACTCTCTCATCTCCTAATCACACGATCTCCCTCATGTCAGCCTCGAAACCGCGCCAAACTCGTCATTCCCTGTTCAGGTTGAACTTGGGGAACTAGTGAGCGAACCACCCAACGGTTTCCTCAGCGTTTTACCCGATCCATCTTCATTTCCTTCTCCATATTTGTTAAGCAAACGGTTTTTAGTTGATTCGTTCCTTCCCAGAGTCACCTGCTGCTAACACCCACTGACCCGCTATGTGATCTCCAATATGAAGACCTTCAATTAGTCTTTTGAGAAGGCTTTTCGTGACACTCAGGCGAAGTTTCTCAGCCAGTATGTAGAACAAGTGGCTGACACAAGATTGTTGTTGAGAATCTAAATTTCGTTGTTTGTGCTGAGTGTAGAAGATTGGCACACTGAGTTCAGAGTGATGAATGTCTATCTGGTTTTGACATCCTCATCCGTGTTGTCGCCTGCAGTTGAAACGATGCTGTCTGGATAAGTGGAGGAAAGGAAGTGATGTCTTTCAAAATCATCCTGTTGATGGCTATTGCTGCTGCTGGTTGTTTTTGTTGTTGTTGTAGTTGTTGTGGCATGGTTCACTTTAGCACCTCCGTGTTCAGTTAAATTGTTGTTTGCGTGCTTTGGTTTCCGCCTATAAATCTTCGAGTTTATGTGACATTAGACAAGAATTATCCATGAATCACGCATCTTCTAGAGTTTTTATATCGGTTGGTCCAACATACATCTGTCTTCTCGCTCCCCACAGTCTGCCGCATAATCCAGTCCACCGTAATTATGAATATCATCAGTGATAGTAGTCATCCTATCTTGTGTGGCTGCTGTCTTCCCTTCTAAGGCTTCGCTGAGTTTTCCGTTGTGGATCACTTCACATTTGACATTGTCATATGGCTAGCGGTTGAATGAGGTTGACAAAGATTTGGGCGATTACACTCCGTGGTTTTGAAGCAGTTTCCCAATTACTTATGGATTATCACTGTTGAAGGTCTTTTCAAAGTCTATGAAGTTGAGGTAGAGAGAGATTTGACTGCCACTTCATGCTTTGATCGACCCATAACTAATGTGGTGTATTCTAATCCCTGTATCCATTCTCAGTGTCTAATTGCATTGAGTAACCGCTGATGTGTACTGATTATCATGTATTGCTGTGAAGTGTCAACCAGGTGGAGTCAGATTGGCTTGTTCAACCACCCCTCCCCCCAATTGAGAGACAGTCCTGTTGGACCTTGTCGATAACATGTCTTCTGTTTAATGTAGCACTCAGGCATACAGTATCGTTGACAGGGTATTTTGAGGACAACTTATTGTGCATAATCATGTCAAAGTATCGACACGAATTCTTCTCTGCGTTTCTACTTCATTTTCTTCTGTTGTTAGTACAATTTCGCCATATCTGCAATGGATGTTGTTTCATTCTTATAAAGTTTTACAGGTAAAGAAAACGAGACTCTCCGCTGAACCATGTGTCTGACTTTTATCCGTTCTCATTCTACATATTGGATGTTGAATCCCACAAATACAGTTTGGGTAATAGTGATGATAATACCTTTATTCTAGATAGTACTTCTGGTACAAATATGGAAATTCCAGCATGTAGTGGAATAGTGTTGCCTCTAATTTTCTGATTTACAGGGGTAGTAATAATAACAAAAAATAAATACTTTTACTTAGAGTCCCTCAGTAAGTTGGCAATTTCCTGCCTTCTACTTTTCTCATCAGATAAAATGTGCGCTAAATAAGGTATTGTGGAGTTTCTCGACTTAGTCGTCCGAGCATACTGTCTACCCGATGAGATCCAAGGAGAGACAGAGTGGTGTATGGAGAGGATGCTTGGGGTCCGACAAGTTAATATTCTCTAATCTGTAGAATTGGTCCATGTGTCTATCTACAAAAGTATTCACAAGCTTTGGTTTAGCTACATCCCACTCGCCCTACTGACGTCGTTTAGTGAGTGCCCTTCTCAGTGTAACAAAGTCTTTCGTGAGTAGTCCAACAGATATTAAGAGGAAACAGTTAAGAAGTATAGACAGAATACAAGAATTGACACACGGTAACATTAGAGACGGAATGATATCAGATCGTCTTAACTTCCTTACATAGAACGTCAAACGAACTATCTTTCAGGAAACTAACATGATGTGGAAGACCAGGAAAGACAGGTCGGAGGAGATACACAGTCCAAGATAGTGACTGACCACACTCTCCATGTAACTATATTACTTCGAAACAGGTCTACCTTGTCCAAGTCTACCGTCTATTTGTGAGCAAGTGCAGAGTCTGAGTTTACTTTTGGCTATTTATCTGAACTGAGACTGTCATTCTGGATCTAGCGAAGTCCGTGTTTTCCTATAGCCTATAATAGACTTCAATCTACTCGTTTCCTGTATGCGTTTCACTCCACACTCATTGAGCACTGTTTGCTGAAGTAAACTATTTAATCTAACTGAGTCAGTGGGGTCATTTCAAACTCAGGGAGGTTTGTCTCTAAGGGACTTCGTAGGTTTACATGCTACACTAATTCCGGCTTAATTGAGAATCACATGAAATGTTTTAGGTCGCCATTCTTTCTACGTCAATACTATGGCGGCTTTGAATGCTTTCTCAGTCCTATTGTGATCATTATTTATGCGATCACTTCTATTTTCATCTATAAATTTCTGAGTAGATTTAATTATGTAAGAAGTTAAATGCTTGAACTAGTCATCCGAAATAACAGCATCCAGGGCTGTTATATACAGTGGAAACCAATCTCCTCCGACAGGATTATGATAGCGACATCAACCTCAAAAAGAAGGAAGGAAGGTTACAAGAGTCCAATGCTACGCACAGTGCTACAAACAACGCAGAACAAGAGAAGAAGAAGAAAGATTTCTGTAGACAACTGCAAACAGTAATGCATAACATCCCAAATGGAGACATCAAAATCCCAATGGGTGATACAGCTGATGAAGTGGGGACAGACAACACAGGGAGAGAACTCATCATAGGTCGAGAGCCTCTCGCTCGGGGAAATGGACAAGGATGGAGAACTCTTCTCAGACTTCTGTTCGCTCAATGATTTGGCGATTGAAGTTAGCGTGTACAATCACGAGTATATGCAAAAGACGACAAGGGTTTCAGCTGGCGGATACACGAGAAAGCAGTTAGACTTCATCTCAATAGTGGTGAAGGAAGTGGAGATTCAGTCAGTCTGATGGACACATGGTTGAGAAATGGGGAGCAGATGTGGACTCACAACACTATCTAGTTCAAGGAAGCTTGAAGATCAAGTTGAGAGCTTCTAAAGCAACTAGAGATAAGGCACAGTACAGTTGAAGTTCCACACCGAAAAACTGAAGGTCAAAACTACAAGGAATATCTTCACTTCAGCCTTGTGGTGAATTTCAGGGACTCTGCACTTTAGCACCAGTGAGAAAACCTGTATGGGAGGACACTGGAACTCTCTGAAAGTGGTGTCTAAAGGAATATGTACAGACTTTTCAGGAATAAAGAAGAAGCAAGGCAAGGAGTGGCTCTCTACGGACACATGAAAGCTAACTGGGGAGACGGGGGTGGTGAAAGAGATAAGTCTATGCAAAGATGGACAACAGAAGAAGAAACTGAATTCAATGTAATGCGCACTGAATTAAGAAGCAAAGAAGAATACTATGAAAGTAAAGGTAAGTTCTTTGACACAATGGAAACTAAAGCAGAACAGGCTGATTTCAAAAGAGGTCTCAAGACACTATATCTGATAGCCAGGTCATTATCGGGGAAGAGACCCATACAGATGAAACCAACAAAAGACAGTTTAGGGGACTTAATTTCCAAAGAGGAGAGACAAATAAAACACTGGGCTCGTCACTTTAAATGACTCTTGAACTGACTATCACCTGCAAGTCATCCAGAAATACTGCTAACAGCAAGGACAGAATTCCCAGTGGACGCCACTCCTTCAACAGAAGCAAAAGTTTTGAATATAATTAATCTACTGAGGACTTGGAAGACAGCCGAAGCACTGAAAACAGTTCCAGAGACCACAGCAGATTCTTTAACGCCAATAATAAAATAATTTTGAAAATAAAGGGAGGTACCTGATGATTAAAAGAAAGGCCACCATGTCGAACTTCCAAAGAAGGTGACTACTTAGGCCTCTGGAAGAATTTGAGCGGAATCTCTCTCTTGTTCACGTCAAGTTAAATGTTAAGTCCTGTCTTTCTGGAGAGACTCAAGTATGCACTGGATGCAGAACTCCAACCGGAACAAATTGCAACTCTAAGCATCACCATCGAACATAGCATAGAATGTCAGTTAAATCTCTCCCTCGACTCCCTCAACTTTGAAAAGGCCTTCGCCAGAGTTGACCGGAAGGTAATTTGGAAACTACTTCAACACTAGTGAGGGCAGTGCCCCGTATATTTATTAATCACATTCGGCAGCTAAGTGGCAATGCTACGTGTCAGGTGATCCCCAACGGAAACCTCAGCGAGGCGTTTAAAGCGAATACAAGAGTTGGACAGGGGTGATTAATATCACTCATGATATTCCATATTATGATAGACTGGGTTATACGTCAGACTGTGGGGAGTGGGAAGACAGGAGTATGTTGGGCCGGTGAAACAAGGTGAACACCAATAAGTTGGCATCCAAGGCAGGACCTTCATCGCTGTGAAATCAGGATGGAAGTCTTCTGCACTCATCTTTTAAGTAGAAGATTCTGATTTTCAACAGCGGTTGGATCAGTCAGTTCTTCTGTATATTGGGTCAGAAACTTAGTGAGTCACAGAAAGTACTTCCAACAGTCTACTTGAGACTTTTGTCGACAGTCGTCGTTGCTGGCTCCATATTGAAGACCAGATGGCCGGTCAGAAGGAATTAGCAACGGAATTCTGGGTATTAATCAAAGAAGAACCTATAACTCAACAATTATCCCGAAAAATAAAATGGAGATTTATCGGATTTATCGAGTGCCATGGTTAACCAGCCTATCACTCGAGTGAAACCCGAACGGGAATCGATGAGGTGAGTGCTGTCATTTTCGGAAGCATAAAACTGGAGATAGAAGAATTGTTGCTTTGAGCGACACATATATTTGGCGACTTTATCCGTAGTAATTGTACTAGGACGCATTAATTATATTCATCTGACATGGTTAGCGATAATGGTCCCTTCGATGTCTCACGTAGTGATTTGCTACCAGAAAAAGTCCCGTTGTTTCAGAGTAAACAGACCGTATTGCCCTTTTTTTAATGAAGAGGCTGATAAAGTGCAGAGTTTTTCAGGCACATATTTGATATGCGACTCACTGCAGTTAGGTGTTGGTTAATATCGTGGGACTGATCGGCATCGGCTACTAGTTTACAGTTATGGAGCCAAATGGTTGAACGTGTTGACGACTTCACAAACTCGTTAAATTTGCATCAGCTCTGATAAATTAGTTAGCGATGAGAATTCACCACCTCTTTGGTTTTTGCTGGTGAAATATTCATTTACTCGGCTAAAGGTGTCAATCACCCAACGGTTGTGGGAATCACCATCTGATTGGGCACCAGTCAATAACTAGTGCAATTTTGTCTAATCCTATCTTTGGTGCTG
Organism: Trichobilharzia regenti; assembly: GCA_944472135.2. Taxonomy (NCBI): domain Eukaryota; kingdom Metazoa; phylum Platyhelminthes; class Trematoda; order Strigeidida; family Schistosomatidae; genus Trichobilharzia; species Trichobilharzia regenti. Next base: position 84,640,250 of record OX235270.1, on the reverse strand, counting down.
GCTGAATTCTATCAGTCAAGTTTGCAATATGACTGCGATGCTAGATGGCTTGTCATTACCGTGCACTTGTTTCGAATCTAAGAAGACACATGAGTTCCTTCAAGGTTGCAAATACACCTTACTGATTGGTGAAAGCCAACTAGCACGAAACCTAGGTCGAAGGCTTCCTGTGGCCGATTGCCTCCAACCATCTAATTATCATTCATTCATAGTGCTTCTTGAATTCCAGTCGTACATATTTACTCTACGAAAAGATAACTATGACACTTACTATGCGATTCGAAATGCTATTGCATAGGGTTTTCATCTTATATGACAGATCCTGTATTATATACGATCATAGCCTGATTCTACAGCATATCAATAAAGATTCAGATTGTGTAAATATGGATTTTTTATTCGGTAAATAAACAGTTAGATTCCAGTGTTTTGATCAATGCTCACCGCCCGTTCCCTTTTGGTGCATGAATAGTTCCCAAGATTAAAATATGTAAAGTGTTATTAAATTTCTGTAATTTCTGTCTTTCATTTAGGATGTATGTTCCTTTACCATTGTATGAATTTTCTAAATCATTAGTTGCAGCCAACAGGATCTACCTCGAAATTCCCATCTGAACCATGATGGCACTATACTATATTTACTTTAATAATACTATTTCTACTCGTTGACGAGTAAAAGACAGTAATCCTTACATCTCAAGGATGTGGTATATTTGCTGTCGACCTATAGACCTATAGACCGTTAAAATTGTGCTTCATTACACTTTTTATCCGATTCCACTGTGTGTGTGTGTGGACTGAAATTCTTTGTACTCTCTGCTCTGTATAACATCCTATGAATACTGTATTTTAAATACCTCTCTCTCTTCTCTGTTTTAAAAATACAGGTGCTCATAGTGTAAGGCGAGCGTTTGCACAGTGTGTGTGTGTCCTTCTGGTGGTACCATGAAGTCAATTGGTTGCCTCACTATTCTTCTTCTTCTCATGACTCACCAATTTCGCCATAATACTTTACCTCATCTTTTTTTATTTTAGTAACCTTATTGTACATCGGAAGATAAATGTCTATATGGATTCTGTTGGTACTCACATATTTTTTCAAATAGAATCTTTTTATATGTGTAATATTTTGATTTTTAATGACTACTAATCTGTGTTGCTTTTGGAGCATTAATTACGTCTAGAAAATCCACTTGTTGACAAGTAACACAGACACATCGTTAGGATGAGTGTTTATGCAAACGTTTAGACGATAGCCTTACTTTTAATCCATGAACGTCAAGTAAAATTTCTCCTATAGGCATATGTCTAACAGATAATCGTCTAGTAACAGTGTACAGGGTATACATTTTCCACAAATACCCTATAAGGATTGAACTGATTGGTACACAGCTTATTTTAATTTTATTCTCCTCTGGATATCCTGTATGTTCGAATTCCTGCTTCGCCGCTGGTTTTTCGTTCCAATTTCAGTCAAAGGCAACCAACACGACTCATTAGCAGTTTTGAATCTAGCCCCAACATCTTTCCTTTCATGCTTAGGTTGCAGTTTTTGCATTTCGATTCCAAATCTCGCGATGGTAACGACTTGATAAAAATGTTAGTGGTGGATGGTTATTATGAGAAGTCGTGACCAGTGAGGTTCAATCAGCCAAATGTGAGGATGGATTTCTCACCGATGACATTAGTTGGTGCCCGTCGCACTAAATCACGAATTGGTAGAAGTTAGAATTCTTGGGCTGGGCGTTGAATCGGGTCCCAGTGCCTGAATTGTATACGAGCTCGCTTTCCTTGTAACCGGAAGGCCGTGGGTTCAAACCCTGGTGGTGGGTGCGTACTGCCGATGATTCCCAAACTAGGATGAAACAGCTGTCCAGTACCTCCTGTTTCTCTAACTGATATCAATCCGCCGTCAAACTCTTTAAAAACGAATACTATATTCACTAAAGGCATTCAGTGTTACCCACCATCATACCACACAGATAGCAGGTAAAATGAACAGTAATATGGAAGAACAATACACCTTTCTTGAATATGACAAGGAATCACAAAGAGTGAAAGCATTTGCGCCAGTCACCCAGAACGATTCGGAGCCAGGTATGTCACCAATCGTCTCCAGCGTTCATTGGCTTTATCATCATGAGGACCCCAACCAGTCAGGAAGTCTACACCTCCCTACGTGACTGGCTAGCTGGCTTAAACTAACTGTTGTGGATTTCATTGACTGATGAAGCCATGTTTTGGTTCAACCACCACTAGGCTAAATCTTTTCCAACCTGATCCATCCTATGTCAGTCAGCCAACATTTCCCATTGTCGGGGGAGGCGATCGATGGTTGGTGATGTATTCGTAACACATGTCTTAACCATCTCAACAGATGTAACTTCAAAGCTTCGTAGATTGATTTCCCCCTTCCCTTACGTAAAACTCGACCGAAGTCTGACCTGAATATTGGTCACCCTATCATACCGCTTATGACGGGAGACAGAACCCAGACTCCTATGATCGAAGACAGCTAGTCAGGCTTTTCATGTCATCCACTTTCAATAGCTATATCTTACTCACAGCCACAAATGAGGACGGAGCGGACTGCTTAGCAGTACACTCACCCTTTGATCGACAACTAACTGGATATGACGTCAACGCTAGAGATGGCACAAAGGGACATATGCGAAACTAGCCCCCTGTATCCGTGTTGAGATTTCGTCAGTGGTCAACGCGTCGACACTGACTGATGCAACTCCCCAAATAAGTGAAGTGGTCAACAAGCTCCACCAACTGCTTCACTCATGCTTATCTTTGAGCTAGGAGTAGTCGATGTAGTCCAGTTCAGTTTTATAGCACCACCTTACATTTGACGGGAGAGAATCGCACCCCAAACATTCGAAGATTGCTGCTCCTCAATGTGTTCAGAAGACTAGGGATTTTGTCAGCGTCTTCTTCTATGAGGGAGGACTATACCATTTGCATATTCTATCTCAATGACACTATTATTTTCTGGTGGCAAGGGTTTACTCCATTAGCATATCTATGATCAAATTGAAGTGATGTTGGAACAGTGGGCATCCCTGACGGATACCACTGGTTGTCACCACCTCAGATGACAACTCTCCGTAGGCTCTTACCTGGATGGTTGCATGAGTTCTAGTAAAGTGAGTGCCCTGGTCAGTGCTCCTAGACATTCCCTTCACAGCCAAAAATCGTCAAAGTGCCTCTCGGTCGACAGAATTGAATGCCGCTCTCACGTCAAGAAATATACCCTCTTCAGTCTGCACAGTTAAAAATCCATGAGTAATACAATACAAATAACCAGAAAAGGCAAACGAAAATTATATCAGAATCTGTATTGGGATACATGTGTAAGACTGAATATAGTCACAATAAACTGTAATGATCAAAACAAAGTGTACACACAAGTTTAAGGTATATCCAGAGGTCGTCAGATAATAATAATAACGATAATCGTGTGAAGAAAACGAGGTGACAAGGAAAAAGAAGGGCATAATATGAAATGACTATGTCCCTGATGACCTTACAGCTGGACAGGGTAAACAGGATGAATGTGCTGTTTTCGCACAAATAGGTGACGTTAATTCTTATTAATCCCCATACCTTGAGCATTGGCCAAGAGACCACATTGTGTAGCTTAAGGGATATTTTCTGCTAATCGATATGCAACCGTAAATGACTCATCCGTTTCGATATGATGTTCACTATCCACTTGATGAGATGAAATGACCCCATTGATTAGTTTGGTTACTCCTTTTTTCCAAACCGAATTGGAACATGTTCACAAATGCGTAAAGATATATTCCTGTGAGTGGCGTCTATGTAACTAGCTCCAGATGAGCAGTTAAATTTGTATACAAACACTGTCGTGGACATCATTGATTATTTGCCTTCAGTGCATTATATCAGCAGTGGTCTTCTTGAGTAACTGACGTGCAGTTCTTCACTACTGACGTCTTTTCCAATTGTGATCTAACTAACCACCTGTGAATTAGTATATCACTCGATATATGGCTGTTGAAAACAGCACCCTTAAATAAAGCATTTTTCTTACTCACCGTATCACGGTTTATTTTATCAGTTCTTTCAGAAATATACTTCTGTACGAAATTGGTAGAATACACGCTTATTTTTCTTAGGGTACACTTGTGACATTTACAATTCCATCTTCACTTCAATCCTCAGTACACATGCGTCTCCTCCTCCGACTAGGACAATCAGTTATATTCCGCTTACATTGTATGAGTAGAGTATGAAACTATGGAAATGGATTTATTGTCCGTTTTCTATGTCGCTTTCCTGTACATTCCCGTCCAATCCTTTAGTAAGTCCAAAAAGTAAATGCTCCCTTGATAAATATCATTGAAGACTTGCATTAGGTACTGTTTATCCAAATTCTAGCCACAAACAACAGAAGCGTATCGTGTACATAACGACGATAATATCCACGTGTATTCAACATCTCTATTACACGACTACTCTCTATATTTTACTAAGATGTCGCGTAGTCGTCAGTGCGTCGTCATCATGAACAGATTTAACTTCACTGAAAAGATGAACGTGTCGTTTTGTGATCGTTCCAAGTTTCAAAGATTTGAATGAATCCACAGAACGTCAGTTGGTTAAGACTTCAAAGTCATTAAAAGAGACGAAAATGGAATTAGGATGTCTCTATTCGATAGTATCAAACTCTCTGGAAAGATTTTTTCGCTCTGACTATACTATACTGAAAGATATTTTGAATAACGACTGACAAAGAATTCATGTGCATCGAAAAGTTTGACACCTTATTAGTGCCAGGTTGTAAGTAGCTTAAAGCTTGTTTCTCTCACCCAGTATAAAAGGTAGACTTTAGAGAAACTACTACTTTGTGTAGTGGAGAAGTTACTCCCCTCATCAAAGCTACTACGACCACGATCTGAACGCTAACTGGTCTCTCAGTTACTGGTATACTTTGCTTTACTTCATTTCCTCTTGTCGTACTGCTTTAGACTAGTCGATGCTTAATGATATATACAAGTACATCCTTTTATATAACTTTGGATTATCATTACCTAACTAGCTTCAAAAACAATCTAGGATTCAACTGAAAGTCCAACCTCCTGGTAGTATTCGCTTTCGTACTGACTAATAGGAAGTGGATTTCGCTGAACAATTTCAGAGAGGTGACCGTTATTAGAGCTATTAAGATATCTAGTTAATTGGTACTAAAAGCAGTCAGTTTCCATGTTTGACTTACGCCAGGTTAATCACACTCTACTGATTCATATAAGAGATGGTCGAAAGCTATTCAGAGCTATTCAGCTATCCTGAGAAGGATGTTGAAGGTAGTTAGTAGGACTAGCGGTGTAAAACTCAGTCAGCTCGTCACAACATTAGTGGATAAGCATCTGAATACATGTGAGAAATGGTCTAAAACCATACTCTCTGACCCCCAACACCCCCTCTATTCCCAACTCTCTCCTTGCATCTCATCAGGTAGAACCAGAAATCAGTATAAAATAATATATGCTCGCACAACCAAGTATAGGAACTCAACGATACCATATTTGGCCCGTGTTCTAAGTGACAGAGACAATGTTAGGCGTGAAACCTATGACTTGCTTTGTTGTTAATAACATAATTTTGGCCCTTGTTTTTTCCCCCTTACACTCTCTTATTTGTACTCTATAGTGAACAACCTTCTTAAACATACTTAGCTGCTTAAAATTATTATCATTGGCTTACATTTTTATTCTTTATTCTATTCCTTCTTTGTACATCTACTGGGTCCGACTATATTATCACTATGATTATTAAAAATTGTCCCGTCTTTAACCATCATGTAACATTAGTTTTGTGGCTGTTCTTTGTTCGGCACTATTTAACTGACAATCTTGTTTGTTATTGCCACTATCACCATCTTAAAAAATTTTGTATTATGCATGATTCCTCACACTGCCACTACAAACAACCGCATTAGTACTGACAAAAAAAAAACCTGAAATGTTCATCTTATGATTGCTTAGTGTTGTTCAATCAAATTAACTGATCATCTTGGCTATAAACATTTTTTTTTTTTTTTTTTTTTTAATAACATCTCATAATTTCCCGTATGATTATAGCTGTTACTGTTCACCACGCATACACATATCGTAGCTTCCACTAACTAATACTGAAATATTTTTTTTTCATTATTTGTGTTGATCTTCTTTTGTTACTCAGTATTTTTATTTGCATTTTTTTTGGTTATTTCTGTGTTTCTGTTTTTTTGGTTTTTTTTTTATATTTTAATTTTTTTTATAATACTCCTTTTTAAATGTACGATGAAATTAGATGCAATATTGTAGATATGTGCTGAAAATTCCACACTGTACCACAAGTACTGTTTCTGGAATAAAGCGAAATTGTTATGTTATGTTATGTTATGTTATGAACTGAACTGAACAGTTGTAGTATTTTCAAAACAAGATTTTGAGCAAACAATTGTTTTCGATAACTTCTTCTTCAGGCTCTACATTTATAAATCCATGAATAATAGAGTACATATAGCCAGTAAAGGCAAATGAAAATAATATCAGAAACTGTATTGGGGTGCATGTGTAAGTTGAGGTGACATTCCATTAGTTAGCATAGTGAATTAAATGTGTATAGGGTGTTTAGTCAGAAAAATGTGATGAAGTGTGAATGAACAATTGGGTGGTATAGTGTTCTTTTATAGTTAACAGAATACAAGTGTCCTTGGGGTGAGAAAATGCGATAACCATAAAATACATGTAGTATTTTCGAAAATTCAGTTTCTGTCACAGTTTTCCTTCCCTGAGGGTTTTGGCCTCTTATGGTGAGTTATGCGTTGAGATGGATGCAGTCGGTAGTATGTGTCGGGTATCACACAGTATTCATTTGCATACGGTAAATAACGGTCTCTGTTGGCAGTATATGAATTCACAATCAACACTACGTTTAACGACCTGAGATCATATAGAAGTTTAAAAGTAAGTAGAGATATAAATGAGAATAACAAGTTGTATAGCTTCATTAGAAGGGTTGTATTACTATTTGTCCAGTAGGTTTCTGTAAGACAGACTGCTTTCATGGAACGGTTCATATAACGACAACGAAACGCAGAATTATCTAACTTCACTGTAATGTTTATTTAATATCTAGATGCGGAAGAAGGGTAATCAGCTTGCATTCTCTGTCAATACACAACTTGATATTTGGCAGAGAATAAATGGACTACATTATCCGACGGTGATTCTCCTTATAACTGTCTCGAATTTACTAGGGAGTGTTTTGTTGCATGACAATAATCTATACTCACTGACTTACTGACCGGTTTCAACGTAGAAACCTTCACAGATGTGCACCAGTTCGAGTTGTCACACTCCCTCCATGTAGCACACAAAGCAAGAGACGAGAGTAAATAATAAGGATTCAAAAGACAGATAATAAACAGAGGTATGGGGCAAAATTTGTTATTATTTATTATTATTGTATCCTTTAGTTCCTAGAGGAACATAGGGCTTCAGCTGCGCACCTCCATTGACTTCGGTTTTCTGACAACTTTTTCACCCTGCTCCAGGTCTGTCCACATGCTTTCATCTCCTCCTCGCATGACCTCCTCCAAGTCACCCTTGGACGACCAACTCGCCGCCTCCCTTTCGGGTTCCACTCGAGGGCTTGTCTAGTGATGTCACTTGATGGTTTCCTCAGCGTATGGCCAATCCATCTCCATTTCTTTCTGCCTATTTGTTTCACAATCGGTTCCTGATTGGTTCGCTCCCAGAGATCCCTGTTGCTGATCTTTTCTGGCCATCTGATCTTGAGTATTGAGCGGAGACAGTTGTTAATGAAGGTTTGAAGTTTGTTTGAGATGCTCTTTATGACTCGCCAAGTCTCTGATCCGTATAGTAGCACTGACTTCACATTGGAGTTGAAAATCCGGATCTTATTTTTGATGCTGATTGCTGTTGACCTCCACACAGATTTGAGAGTAATGAAAGCTTGTCTTGCTTTTCCGATTCTGGCTTTGATGTCCTCGTCAGTTCCGCCTGTAGTTGAGACGATGCTTCCCAGGTAGGTGAAGGAGGTTGTTTCTTTCAGGTTCTTCCCATTTATGCTTATTGTGGTCTGTTGTGTTGTTGATGTTGGCTAGGAATCTTCATCATCTCTGTTTTATCTATGTTCACGTGAAGTCCTATCTTTGATGCTTCTTCTGCCAACTTGTTACTTTTCACTTGCATATCTTCCAGTTTATGGGAAATCAGACATATATCATCGGCGAAATCCAGATCCTCCAAGTCTTTTGTGTCAGTCCATTTTATGCCTGTTCCCTCGTTGGTTGCCGTTGTCTGTCGCATTATCCAATCAATTGCAATCAGGAAGATCATTGGTGATAGTAGACAGCCTTGCCTCACTCCCGTCCTCACTTCGAAGGCTTCCGTAAGTTTCCCGTTGTGGATTACTTGGCATGCAGCATTGTCGTATAACTGTTGGATGAGGTGTATAATTGTCGATGGGACCCCGTAGTAGCGAAGTAGTTTCCAAATGACCTCTCGATCGACGCTGTCGAAGGCCTTTTCAAAGTCGATGAAGTTGAGATAGAGAGGTGACTGCCATTCCAAGCTTTGTTCAATGATGATCCGTAGAGTGGCGATTTGATCAATACATGATTTGTTTCTCCTGAATCCAGCCTGTTCCGGACGAAGTTTTTCATCTAGGGCTTGTTTGATTCTCTCCAGGATGATGCGACTTAGTATCTTGCTTGGAATGGACAGAAGCATAATTCCACGCCAGTTTTTACATTGACTTAAGTCTCCTTTCTTTGGAAGTTTGAATAAGTAACTGTTCTTCCAATCCTCGGGTACTTTGCCCTCTTTCCACACCTTCTCCAGTAGTGGTGTCATCAAGTCCGCTGTTGTCTCTGGGTCTATTTTCAAAGCCTCTGCTGGGATTCCATCTGGTCCCGGTGTTTTCCCAGTTTTAAGCATCTTGATTGCATTCAGGACTTCTGATTTCGTCGGGGGGTCAGTGTTCACTGGTAGTTCTGCTTCCGTTGTTGGTATTGCTGGACGTGTTGTAGGTGGCGGACGATTTAGAAGTCTTTTGAAGTGTTCAACCCAGTGCTTTCTCTGTTCCACCTCTTTGGTGATTGACTTTCCATTGTCGTCCTTTATTGGCTTAATCTGTGTCGAACGTTTGCCCGAAAGGTTCCTAGTTGTTTGGTAGAGTGTGGCGAGGTCTCCTTTGCCTGCAGCTTGTTCTGCTTCGTTTGCCATGGTTTCATAATATTTTCTTTTGTCTTCCCTGGCACTTTTCTTCACTCTTTTGTTCAGTGTATTGTAGCTTGCATTCAGCTCCTGTTTTTGTTGCTCGTCAGTGCACTGGATAATCTTTTGCTTCACTGTCCTTCTCTCTTCTATTAGTTTCCAAGTGTCCGTAGTGAGCCACTGTTTGTCCTGTCTCTTTTTTCTGCCTAGAATTTCTATGCAGGTTTGGCTCCACACCGTTTTCAAGTTGTTCCAGTGCTTTTCAACGCCGACCTCTTCGCTAGTGTTGATTTGTGTCTCGGCTTTGTCCTTTATGCTTGCAATGAAGATGTCCTTTGTAGCCTGGTCCTTCAGCTTTTGAGTGTTGAACTTGGCTTGTGGTCTATCTGCAGCTCCTGATTCCCTGAAAGCTTTTAATTTGATTTGGATTGTCCCTTGTACGAGATAGTGGTCTGAGCCAACGTCTGCTCCTCTTCTTGCTTTTGTGTCCAGTAGGCTGCGCCTCCACTTCCTTGAGATTGAGATGAAGTCGATTTGGTTTTTGGTTTGCCCGTCTGGTGACACCCATGTAGCCTTGTGGATATCTTTGTGCTTGTATACACTGCCACCAATCACCAGTTCGTTGAAGGCGCAGAAGTCGGCGAAGAGTTCTCCGTTTTCATTCATTTCTCCTAGAGCTTCTCTACCCATGATGAGTTCCCTTCCCGTATTGTCTGGTCCCAGTTTGGCGTTCATGTCTCCCATTAGTATTTTCATGTCGCCAGCTGGAGTATTGTCCATTGTTGCCTGTAGAATTCTTCTTTCTTCTCGAGGTCTGCGTTGTTTGTGGGTGCATAACATTGTATGATTGACACTTTCCTTCCTTTGGAGTTGAACCTGGCGGTCATTATCCTGGACGAAATCGCCTCCCATTGTATCAGGGCTTTCGTTGCCGTTGGTGACATCATGATAGCCACGCCCACGGTGTGCGGTGTGGGGCAAAAGGATTATCAATATGGAATAAAATATGTTTTTGATGGGTATTATAAGTCACAAGGGGATGCATCTGAGCCAGTGATTGAGAACGATTTTGGGCCAGTCATATCACTAATTGTCTCCAACCTTCATTAGTTTTAGCATCCTGAGGACCCCAACCAGTCAGGAAGTCTACACCTACCTACGTGACTGGCTAGCTGGCTTAAACTAACTGTTGTGGATTCCACTGACTGATGAAGCCATGTTTTGGTTTGACCACAACTGGCTAACTCTTTTCCAACCTGATCCATCCTATGTCAGTCAGCTAACATCGCCCATTGTCGAGGAAGGCGATCGATGGCTGGTGATTCACGCGTAACGCATGTCCTAACCATCTCAATCGATGTAACTTCACAACCTCGTAGATTGATTTCCTCTCTTTATCTAGCACTCGACCGATGTCTAACCTCAATATTGCTTACCTTATTACACCTACTACTGAACACGTGAGATAGAACACAGACACCTGTGATCAGAAATATCTAGTCAGGCATTTCCTCTCTTCCACTTTCAATGCCATGTTTCGCTCACAGCCACAAAAAGGAGGACAGAGCGAACGGCTGAGCAGTACACTCGCCCTTTGGTTGACAGCCAGTTGGATATCACGTCTACGCCAGAGACGGCGTAAACTCGCATAGGCGGAACTAGACATCTGTATCTGTGCTGAAATTTCGTCAGCTACCAACCCGTTGGCACTGACTGATGCAACTCCCCAAAAAGGTGAATCCGTCAACGTGCTCTACCACTTCACTCTCTATTTCCAAGCTAGGAGTCAGTGTAGTCCAGTCTTGTAGCATCATCTTACATTTAACGGGAGAGAATCATGTGCCAAACATTCGAGGATTGATGCTCTACAAGGTGTCGAGAAGACTCGGGACTTTGTCAGCGTCTTCACCTAGGAGCGAGGATTATATCATCTGCATATTCTAAACCAACGAGACTATTATTCTCTAATAGCAAGTCAGTCTCTGAATTCCTGAATCCAGTTTGGGTTAACTCCATTAGTCCACATGTGATGGAATTAAAGAGGAATGAAGATAGCGGGCGTCCATGTCGGACACCATTAGTTGCCACCACTTCAGATGACCTATCACCTGGCTGGTTGGATACGTTCGAGTGAAGTGAGTGCCTTGGTCACTGCTATGTGTCAGCTGGAAAACGTGTTCAGCTAGTGAACTGTAACCAGACAATACACACAAGTTTTAGGTATATCCAGAGGTCGTCAGATAATAATAATAACGATAATCGTGTGAAGAAAACGAGGTGACAAGGAAAAAGAAGGGCATAATATGAAATGACTATGTCCCTGATGACCTTACAGCTGGACAGGGTAAACAGGATGAATGTGCTGTTTTCGCACAAATAGGTGACGTTAATTCTTATTAATCCCCATACCTTGAGCATTGGCCAAGAGACCACATTGTGTAGCTTAAGGGATATTTTCTGCTAATCGATATGCAACCGTAAATGACTCATCCGTTTCGATATGATGTTCACTATCCACTTGATGAGATGAAATGACCCCATTGATTAGTTTGGTTACTCCTTTTTTCCAAACCGAATTGGAACATGTTCACAAATGCGTAAAGATATATTCCTGTGAGTGGCATCTATGTAACTAGCTCCAGATGAGCAGTTAAATTTGTATACAAACACTGTCGTGGACATCATTGATTATTTGCCTTCAGTGCATTATATCAGCAGTGGTCTTCTTGAGTAACTGACGTGCAGTTCTTCACTACTGACGTCTTTTCCAATTGTGATCTAACTAACCACCTGTGAATTAGTATATCACTCGATATATGGCTGTTGAAAACAGCACCCTTAAATAAAGCATTTTTCTTACTCACCGTATCACGGTTTATTTTATCAGTTCTTTCAGAAATATACTTCTGTACGAAATTGGTAGAATACACGCTTATTTTTCTTAGGGTACACTTGTGACATTTACAATTCCATCTTCACTTCAATCCTCAGTACACATGCGTCTCCTCCTCCGACTAGGACAATCAGTTATATTCCGCTTACATTGTATGAGTAGAGTATGAAACTATGGAAATGGATTTATTGTCCGTTTTCTATGTCGCTTTCCTGTACATTCCCGTCCAATCCTTTAGTAAGTCCAAAAAGTAAATGCTCCCTTGATAAATATCATTGAAGACTTGCATTAGGTACTGTTTATCCAAATTCTAGCCACAAACAACAGAAGCGTATCGTGTACATAACGACGATAATATCCACGTGTATTCAACATCTCTATTACACGACTACTCTCTATATTTTACTAAGATGTCGCGTAGTCGTCAGTGCGTCGTCATCATGAACAGATTTAACTTCACTGAAAAGATGAACGTGTCGTTTTGTGATCGTTCCAAGTTTCAAAGATTTGAATGAATCCACAGAACGTCAGTTGGTTAAGACTTCAAAGTCATTAAAAGAGACGAAAATGGAATTAGGATGTCTCTATTCGATAGTATCAAACTCTCTGGAAAGATTTTTTCGCTCTGACTATACTATACTGAAAGATATTTTGAATAACGACTGACAAAGAATTCATGTGCATCGAAAAGTTTGACACCTTATTAGTGCCAGGTTGTAAGTAGCTTAAAGCTTGTTTCTCTCACCCAGTATAAAAGGTAGACTTTAGAGAAACTACTACTTTGTGTAGTGGAGAAGTTACTCCCCTCATCAAAGCTACTACGACCACGATCTGAACGCTAACTGGTCTCTCAGTTACTGGTATACTTTGCTTTACTTCATTTCCTCTTGTCGTACTGCTTTAGACTAGTCGATGCTTAATGATATATACAAGTACATCCTTTTATATAACTTTGGATTATCATTACCTAACTAGCTTCAAAAACAATCTAGGATTCAACTGAAAGTCCAACCTCCTGGTAGTATTCGCTTTCGTACTGACTAATAGGAAGTGGATTTCGCTGAACAATTTCAGAGAGGTGACCGTTATTAGAGCTATTAAGATATCTAGTTAATTGGTACTAAAAGCAGTCAGTTTCCATGTTTGACTTACGCCAGGTTAATCACACTCTACTGATTCATATAAGAGATGGTCGAAAGCTATTCAGACTGAACTGAACTGAACAGTTGTAGTATTTTCAAAACAAGATTTTGAGCGAACAATTGTTTTCGATAACTTCTTCTTCAGGCTCTACATTTATAAATCCATGAATAATAGAGTACATATAGCCAGTAAAGGCAAATGAAAATAATATCAGAAACTGTATTGGGGTGCATGTGTAAGTTGAGGTGACATTCCATTAGTTAGCATAGTGAATTAAATGTGTATAGGGTGTTTAGTCAGAAAAATGTGATGAAGTGTGAATGAACAATTGGGTGGTATAGTGTTCTTTTATAGTTAACAGAATACAAGTGTCCTTGGGGTGAGAAAATGCGATAACCATAAAATACATGTAGTATTTTCGAAAATTCAGTTTCTGTCACAGTTTTCCTTCCCTGAGGGTTTTGGCCTCTTATGGTGAGTTATGCGTTGAGATGGATGCAGTCGGTAGTATGTGTCGGGTATCACACAGTATTCATTTGCATACGGTAAATAACGGTCTCTGTTGGCAGTATATGAATTCACAATCAACACTACGTTTAACGACCTGAGATCATATAGAAGTTTAAAAGTAAGTAGAGATATAAATGAGAATAACAAGTTGTATAGCTTCATTAGAAGGGTTGTATTACTATTTGTCCAGTAGGTTTCTGTAAGACAGACTGCTTTCATGGAACGGTTCATATAACGACAACGAAACGCAGAATTATCTAACTTCACTGTAATGTTTATTTAATATCTAGATGCGGAAGAAGGGTAATCAGCTTGCATTCTCTGTCAATACACAACTTGATATTTGGCAGAGAATAAATGGACTACATTATCCGACGGTGATTCTCCTTATAACTGTCTCGAATTTACTAGGGAGTGTTTTGTTGCATGACAATAATCTATACTCACTGACTTACTGACCGGTTTCAACGTAGAAACCTTCACAGATGTGCACCAGTTCGAGTTGTCACACTCCCTCCATGTAGCACACAAAGCAAGAGACGAGAGTAAATAATAAGGATTCAAAAGACAGATAATAAACAGAGGTATGGGGCAAAAGGATTATCAATATGGAATAAAATATGTTTTTGATGGGTATTATAAGTCACAAGGGGATGCATCTGAGCCAGTGATTGAGAACGATTTTGGGCCAGTCATATCACTAATTGTCTCCAACCTTCATTAGTTTTAGCATCCTGAGGACCCCAACCAGTCAGGAAGTCTACACCTACCTACGTGACTGGCTAGCTGGCTTAAACTAACTGTTGTGGATTCCACTGACTGATGAAGCCATGTTTTGGTTTGACCACAACTGGCTAACTCTTTTCCAACCTGATCCATCCTATGTCAGTCAGCTAACATCGCCCATTGTCGAGGAAGGCGATCGATGGCTGGTGATTCACGCGTAACGCATGTCCTAACCATCTCAATCGATGTAACTTCACAACCTCGTAGATTGATTTCCTCTCTTTATCTAGCACTCGACCGATGTCTAACCTCAATATTGCTTACCTTATTACACCTACTACTGAACACGTGAGATAGAACACAGACACCTGTGATCAGAAATATCTAGTCAGGCATTTCCTCTCTTCCACTTTCAATGCCATGTTTCGCTCACAGCCACAAAAAGGAGGACAGAGCGAACGGCTGAGCAGTACACTCGCCCTTTGGTTGACAGCCAGTTGGATATCACGTCTACGCCAGAGACGGCGTAAACTCGCATAGGCGGAACTAGACATCTGTATCTGTGCTGAAATTTCGTCAGCTACCAACCCGTTGGCACTGACTGATGCAACTCCCCAAAAAGGTGAATCCGTCAACGTGCTCTACCACTTCACTCTCTATTTCCAAGCTAGGAGTCAGTGTAGTCCAGTCTTGTAGCATCATCTTACATTTAACGGGAGAGAATCATGTGCCAAACATTCGAGGATTGATGCTCTACAAGGTGTCGAGAAGACTCGGGACTTTGTCAGCGTCTTCACCTAGGAGCGAGGATTATATCATCTGCATATTCTAAACCAACGAGACTATTATTCTCTAATAGCAAGTCAGTCTCTGAATTCCTGAATCCAGTTTGGGTTAACTCCATTAGTCCACATGTGATGGAATTAAAGAGGAATGAAGATAGCGGGCGTCCATGTCGGACACCATTAGTTGCCACCACTTCAGATGACCTATCACCTGGCTGGTTGGATACGTTCGAGTGAAGTGAGTGCCTTGGTCACTGCTATGTGTCAGCTGGAAAACGTGTTCAGCTAGTGAACTGTAACCAGACAATACACACAAGTTTTAGGTATATCCAGAGGTCGTCAGATAATAATAATAACGATAATCGTGTGAAGAAAACGAGGTGACAAGGAAAAAGAAGGGCATAATATGAAATGACTATGTCCCTGATGACCTTACAGCTGGACAGGGTAAACAGGATGAATGTGCTGTTTTCGCACAAATAGGTGACGTTAATTCTTATTAATCCCCATACCTTGAGCATTGGCCAAGAGACCACATTGTGTAGCTTAAGGGATATTTTCTGCTAATCGATATGCAACCGTAAATGACTCATCCGTTTCGATATGGTGTTCACTATCCACTTGATGAGATGAAATGACCCCATTGATTAGTTTGGTTACTCCTTTTTTCCAAACCGAATTGGAACATGTTCACAAATGCGTAAAGATATATTCCTGTGAGTGGCATCTATGTAACTAGCTCCAGATGAGCAGTTAAATTTGTATACAAACACTGTCGTGGACATCATTGATTATTTGCCTTCAGTGCATTATATCAGCAGTGGTCTTCTTGAGTAACTGACGTGCAGTTCTTCACTACTGACGTCTTTTCCAATTGTGATCTAACTAACCACCTGTGAATTAGTATATCACTCGATATATGGCTGTTGAAAACAGCACCCTTAAATAAAGCATTTTTCTTACTCACCGTATCACGGTTTATTTTATCAGTTCTTTCAGAAATATACTTCTGTACGAAATTGGTAGAATACACGCTTATTTTTCTTAGGGTACACTTGTGACATTTACAATTCCATCTTCACTTCAATCCTCAGTACACATGCGTCTCCTCCTCCGACTAGGACAATCAGTTATATTCCGCTTCTTAAAATCGAGAATTTGAAGTGAGTCCTATGTTGTTATCCTTCATAAATCAGACGAATGTTTCTTGTTTTCCTCAATGCTAAAACGACTTCCGTGTTTTTCAGGTGGTTGATAGGTCTTACATAATGTCACAGCAAAATACGTTACTCCAGCTCATCAGTTCATGCACATGATAATCACTCTTGCTCTACTTACCAATGTCTTACAAGCTAGGTAGTATCAGTGCCTCTTATTTTGTATATGTAGCTCTTTCCTTATTGAAAAATATGCGTATTTATCAGTTTGTAATATTACATAGACAGTATTCTTTCAGTTTCCTTGATATTTGATCCTGTATGTATGTAGCGTTACTTTCCACCATCATAGAAAAAAAAAAATCGAAATCTACTCGTAAACGTTCATGTTACCTCAAGTAGAGGATTTTTACAAATTTTTTGAACTAAAGAGATACAAAAATGTATTGTTTTCTTTGGCGGCTACATTTCACTTCAAATCCTCTTTATATATGACGTAGTTGATCTTGAATTCATATACTTTTTAATACAAACATGAATTGCCAGCGCAGTTCGGTTGCTACATGACTAGTTGCCTAAAAAAATTAAGGCAAACCAATTTATTACGCGCAATCTCATCAGTCCATAATATTTGTTATCAGTTAGATTCATAACGTTTAAATTGGATATGAGCACCAAAAGTAACAAATTAATTCAGAAAAATGCTAAAAGTTACATATGGTATAAGACTATTTGAGGTTTATTATACAAACTCATACATAAAACAAGGGAAAGCAGTAGTTTTTTAAACCTAAATGAATATTTTACGTGTCATATAACAATAATCTTCTTGACATCATAATTGGTTAGTGTATAAACAATAATGGAATGTCTACCCTCAGCCTTCGTGAACGCCAGCTTGTGTCATAAGGTCTGCAACATTTTTCTCCAACGAGTCTATTTTCGATCCCATTTCTTCAAGTGAACAAAAGTACGTTAAAGAAAATTTTTGAGTAAGATAAAAGTTAGCGAAAAACAAATCCTACTAAATACGATGCGTCTAAGGAACTGTGAAGCATAACTTCCAGCAAAGACCATGAAAGCTAGCATTTTATGATGACAAGCTAACCAAAAATTTAATTCAGTAACACAGACCATATAAGTCACATAGCAGTAGCTAGCCGTAGCTTTTCCTCCTGCAACTTTTGATTCTTCTATACATTTAATTTATCAACTGCTGAATCAGGCAGCATTAGTTATTTCCTGGTGATGTATATAAAGTGAAGTAAACACAGTCGTCCATTGAGCCGTTGTGGCACTTTTTGGGGGCATACAGTAAAGAAGTTTTGTATATTATGTACTTATAATTGCATGGCATGACAGACGTGGCATTCATCTATACATACAGTGGAAATTTGAAGCTCAGGGGGGATGTTCTTGATATGGTTGGTTTCACTGCAAAGCTTCCTTTGTCTTTCCAAACAACATCTTCAGAGCAGACGTTTTATGATATTTTCCGGAGCATAAACCACAATAACTAATCTCGTGCTGCTTTTCCTTAAATTTGAGACTCCTCTATTACGTGAGACGGCCCTTTGTCCGTAATCAGGTTTCGAGCCTATATATATAACCTCAATTATACTTAAATAAATTGCCAACTTAAGATGAAACCACCTTCGCTTTAAAAATATGAAATACAGTAACATGCAATAAGCAGTTTACTAAAAGGATATTTCTTGTAGTAATCTTTTCACTTGTCTGTTGCAATGTGTCTTGCATTTGCTGGAAAATACTTTGCATCTAAAAATTAAGTGATAATCTTGATGTTTTTCTTACGTAATTCGATAACTCATTAACTGTATGAGGATCAGGAATACCAAAAGACCTGTCCTTCACGATTTCAGTTTGCAATGACATATTAATGCAACCGCCTGTTGAAGTGGCCTAGGAAACGGAACTGTATTAAACAACAGACGCCTTTGACAACCTTGTCACAAACTAGGTATAAACAAAGTGATTTCTACTTGTTTGCTTTAAAGTCAGATATTTTTTAGGTAAAGGAAGGACTACTCAAGTGATCGACACAGCCACTGAATCCCAATAAGTAGTATCTAACTTACGAGTTGGTGTAGACTAAATTGTTTTCTTTTTACTCTCCGATGTTCAATGTCGATTTTTTACGATCTAGTGTAAACCAATTTGATTTTTCTCGATTCCTTCCTTGATTGTAAGGTAAATGTTCCTCGTCTTCTGTAGACTTCTCCGTAGTTCGTCCTGCCAATCCATTGACTCCAAAAGTAGTGGCCCTGGGATTACTTTTATGTTGTTTTTACTATGTGGTGTGTTAAGACTTTATTACTGCTGTGAATGGAGTCTATCCTTTCGCCAGTTAGTCCTACGGTGTCGTCGTTAAAAGAAAAGAGATAATAATAATAACAGATATAGTAAATATAGGTTATTCACACTAAAAGATTGAGAAAAATAAAAAACGTAAAAACGGACAGCTAATGGAATTTGAAATTGATATATATGTAAAGTACGTAAATATGTACATATCAGTAATAATAATGAAAGTTTAAGGGGCGTAATTGTTGGAGCAGTCAGGAGAGTAGAGCAGGGGAGAATGTGAAGAAGTGAACGGTGAGTTTAGGTGTCTACCCATTATAGTGCTCGAGATTTTAAGTGGATAGGCCGTTTCGACACAGTACTTGTGTCACTCCATGATTGACTGCCCTTTGCTTAAAGCTGTCTACGGACGATACCATAGGTACATCCGTCGGTAAAGAGTTCGAGGGACGGCAAACTCTCAGTGAAATGGAATGAGAGCACATTTGACTCTGACCTCTGTTGAGCTTTCCCTCCAGTATCACCTCGAGGAAGCCCATACGTGTTTGGTGGCAAGACATTTGCAGTCCTACAGGCAGTAATCAAGTTTCCTCTAAGCCGATGGCGATTAAATGTGAAGAGACCTAATTTCTTCAGCCGTTCGGAATACATTCATCCCCTACCTCTCCCGTCTTCGGAATTTCTCCGAAACGTCCACGTCTCTTCTAAACAGTGGGGGTACATTTACGTTGTGCTCCAAAAGGTGTGGTCTGACGCACTTTTTTTACAACCTTAGAAAGAGCTCAGGAGTGAGTGCACCTAACTGTCCATGTGCAAAGTGTATGACCGCATATGCCCTCGCTACGTCTCTGTGTAATTCATGCTTGCGTCCATTTTGCCGTTAGGGCTAGACCTGAGTCATGCTCCAATGTTGGGCAGGATAGGCTTTCGTTTCAGAGGGCATAACTTGCATTCTGCAGCCTAAAAATGCCTATTTGCACCACTTTGTACTTTTCAGTCTTCCCGAGGTTTTGGGTCTGTCTGCAGCCAATCTGGGTCTTCCGAGCAATTTATTGCTCTCCACATCCTCACGTCAGCAGTGTAGAAAAAGTTGGGCAGCCCAGACGGCATGGTAGGTCACTGACAAAAATCAAAAACATCAATGGACTTAGGATAGGCCTTTGCGATATTCCTGATAATAAGCTCTGCCAGGATGATTGGACTTGACTGACCTTAGTGCAGAATTTCGCTTCATCTAGGTTGTCCTACAATCATGATAGAAGCAGCCCGTCTACACTTGCCTGACTTATTTTTTGTAGAAGAAGGCATTATTGAAATGTGTCGAACACTCTCAAAACTTCGACAGTCCAGGAGCGGGAAAAGTTGCGTAGAAGTTCGCCGAAGACCAGGAACCTTTATTTAACAAACAAAAAGGGAACACAGAGAAATCGTCCCCAACGTTCTCAGTCGATCCTGTAATTCTAATGATTTATAGCAGATTTCGACCGAATGCTTCCTGGGCTTACTCCGAGCCAAGGGCCAGGGATGGGCCTCGGAATCTCCGGCTATAATAATTTGGTCACAATCGAAGTTTCGTACCCTTAGACAGTGCTGATTAGTATATGGTTATCGTCTGCTCCACAGGTGGGAGATCGGTAGATGCCCACCATAGATACTGGTATGACCTAAGGTGAAATGACACCATATCGAGTCTGAAAGTTCAGTAAATGGTTAGCCCCTTTCAAGTGCGCGTTTGATCCATTTGTCAAAGTGTATTGCAGCGCCATCTCCATTGCTGTACAGCTTGCATGTGCTTTTCACAAGTAGTACCAGTTTCCAGCTCCGGAACACCGTGTTTGACCATTAAGATAGGCAGCATCAGTTCCGATGACTCCTTTGTCATTCACCTGACCGTCCATGCCCATCATGTCTTATTCCTACGTTGAAACTCCTGTCGATAGCCAATATTTGTGCCAGCAACAATATTCTTTCAACCTGTTCGACGGATCCCAGTGTCACACTTAATGGAGGTTGCTTGCCTTGAGCTGCCTTAACAAATTTGGAAGGTGGGAGTTCTCGGTCTTTGACGAACTTCTGTGTACCTTTTCCCACTATTTGGTTAACTCCAAAGGGTGGTACTATGGGAAGTTGACCATTCATGGTTTGCAGTAGGCCGCTTGCAAAGATAGCATTTGGACTGTGACTGGAATTATTCCTTTCACCATTTCTTCATTTACATGCACTTGTCATGTAAATATATCCAATTTTCCAATCAAGGATACCTTGAAATCGAGCTATCACTGATGAGCGATTTTATGGTATGTGCCCTGCTTGAAATGCCGCCACCCGTTTTGTATGCCGAGTATGCTTTGCGTACTTTTCGACGACTATCTTTTGACAAATTTTTTGCAGCTAGCTGGCAACCTGTACTCGGTCATAAACTTCCCAATCAGCTGTTTCGCAGAAACCGAAGAATATGGTTGATATCGAATTCTTGCATGCTTCTGCACTTTTATGTAGCGTTTCGATTACTAAGAGTCAACGGAATCCATAGATACAAGCGAAGAATAATTTTCTCAAGTGGGCAGAAACGGGAATGTTTTACGATCACTTGCAACATTCTGCTGTTTTCTGGGATAGGTCTTTTACCACTCTCCAGTGTTCTTCTACTATTAGCTCTGTCCATTTTTAGGCCAATTTGCTTCAGACAAAAGTCTTCACATTTTGGTGTAGTTGGCTTTGTTATAACACAGATAGGGCTGTGTATTGTCCCACTGTAAGCGCTCGCGGAGGACTATGTCGAATACTATGACCGTGTGGTCACTACTACCTATGGGAGTCGTGATCTGAACGTTTTCCACTAGTAGCTGGTCACTAGTGAGCATGTAATCCAGTCTAGAAGACTTCCCATCAGTGCCCCATCTAGTATCCATCTTGACATTTTCATTGAATCCAGCCTTCCTGATGGTATGCAGCAGATTTCGATCAAATCCATCATGGGCTATTCCCGACACCAAGTTAAGAGATGGGGCATTGAAGTCACCAGCTATGACAATTTGATCATAACCCATGTCTTTAGTTGCTGAGATTGTATTTAGCAGTACCTGGTTGTGGTCTGCTCCACATGAAGGTGATCGATAAATGCTGCCCACTAGATGTTTGCAGTACCCAAAGGTGAAGTGGCACCATATGGAGTCATAGGGCTCTGTGAGGGGAGAGTCCATCGCGTGAACACATCTGAGCTGTTTGTCGACGTATATGGCGACTCCACCTCCTTCTTTCAGGACCCTATCTCGCCTGACTAGGACCATATCATTTATACCGACTTCGCTGTCCGCCACCGTAGGGGTTAGCCAGGTTTCCGTCAGTATTATGATTTTGGAGTTCAGTTGTGATTGGTGGTGTCTAAGTTCAATAGTATATATAGCATACAATAGTATATATACAAATAAACTGAAAAATAATGTCCTCCTTACCTTCTAAACAACTTGTCCTTATTCCAGGATTATAATTTTTCACCTATGAGCATGAGTTATGTCTACGAAATCGCAACATTACATCAGTTAAATCTTCCCCCAAAACCAAGGTTGAAGGACTACCTAGCCGACAGGCAATTTTGCACTAAGGTTAACCAAGTTCGATCATCTTGGCACAGATCGTCACCAGGAGTGTCGCAGGGTTCTATCCTAGGACCACCGATGTTTTTGATTTTCATCAATGATCTACCACGCCGTCTGAGCTGCCCGACTCTCCTGTACGCTGATGGCGTAAAAATATGGAGGGCGATAAAGTGTCCGGAGGACTCAGATAGGCTACAGGAAGACCTAAACATTCTGGAAGACTGGGCAGTGGCCAGTGGCATGACTTTCAACTTGAAAAAGTGCAAAGTAGTGAAGTTGTGCACCTGTAGACTGCAGAATGCAAGTTACACCCTGTGCAATGAAAGCTTGTCCTGCACAACGTCGGAACGCGACTTAGGTCTAGTTCTAACGGAAAAAATGGACACAAGCGTAAATTACACAGGGGATGTAGCGAGGGCATATGCGGTCATACACTTTACGCATAGACAGTTAGGTGCACTCACTCCTGAGCTCTTTCTAATGTTGTACAAAACATACGTCAGGCCACACCTTGAGGTGCATAATATTATTGCACCCCCAATGCTGAGAAGAGATGCCAACCTCTTGGAGAGAGTCCAACGACGGGCAACAAAAGGAGTGGTTGGTCTCCGAAACAAACCATATGATGAAAGGCTGAAGAAATTAGGCCTGTTCACACTTAGTTACCGTCGGCTTAGGGGGGATTTGATTACTGCCTACAAAATAACAAATGACCAGAATCACCCAAACAAAGGTGTTCTGCCATTGAGTAGGTATAGGTCCCCACGAGGAAATCCCAGAAGGATAGCTCACCAGAGGGCAAGGACCCGGGTGCGCTCCCACTTCTTTTCACTGCGGGTTTGCCGTCCCTGGAATTCCTTGCCGGCAGATGTAGCTATGGCACCGTCTTTGGACGCCTTTAAGCGAAGGCTGGACAACCATGCAGCGATACAAGGACTGCATCAAAATGGCCTATCTCCTTAAAATCGCATATACCAATCAGGGTAGATAATTAAACTCGTCATTTTACTTCTTTACATTCTCTCCCGTCTTACTCTCCTGACAACTTATTAATATTGTAATTACTATTATTATTATTACTATTACCGATATATATATTATTCTTCAAACTTAATGAGCTGACTGTTGTTACGTTTCCTATTTTCGTTTCTGTCTCTTAGTCTGAATAGCTTCACTAATTATATCTATTATTATTACTATTATTATTATTATTACTATCTCTTTTCTCTTGTCGACGATACCGAAGGACTAACTGGCGAAAGGATCAACTCCAATCACAGTAGTAACAGTCTTAACATACCTCATACTACAAACCACATATAATTAATCCCAGCACTACTCCCTTTGGAGTCAACCAAAGCTACGACAGTCGAGTGGCGGGAGAAGCTACGCAGAAGTTTACCGAAGTTCAGGAACCTATACCTCACAATCAAGAAGCGAGCACAAAGAAATCAAATTGGTTTATACTAGCTCGTAAAAACGATACTGGATATTGGAAGGCCACTTGAAACCAATAGCAACAAGCGTCATTGGGAGGATATGCAATAAAGTCGCTCTACACTACAGCATATTCTAGCACCCTGCTGGATTTGAATGACATCGTCGTGATCGCGTATGTAGGGATATCTGAGGGGTGAGTCATTTTGTCCTATTATTGAGTTTGCTTTCATAAACCTCCGGCTTTTAGCTATTATCCTGAAGCCATATTTTGTGCGACTGTACAACGGCAATTCGCAGGATTATTTTGGAATCATGTAGACGTAGTATCCGTGTCAATGTCCAGGTCTTACTACACTGGACCTCACGCTGTCCCTCGAAGACTTTCAGAAACAATGTGTAATAACCAACGCGAAAGACTAGAACACAGATTGGCGACTCGAGAATCCTTTATTCTTACGCCAATATGTAACCAACAATAAGGTTATTATACACACGGTATAAGGATAAATGCTACGACAATAAATCGCGGTAATACTTCTGATAGTTTTCTCTCTTCCAATGAACAGCGAACGATAAGACGATGACTGCCGTATTGATGACTCCCGCGAAAAATATGGAGTTGGGTTTGAGTAAACAACCCTGAACTGATCGTTTAGTCTTCAACTACATTGACAGTCCGACGTCTATAAAAGCTATGTACGTAAGGCCTAGAAGCGGTTGCTATATTCACTGATGTTAAAATGAACCCAATTTTGTTGACATTGTGAGCTGGCAGATTTCCAGCTGATGCAGCTCTTTATATAATAATAATGTGTATTCTCATATAAACATATAAATTTACATGAAAATGCGTGGACGAATTGGTGTCAGAAGATTTCAGTCCTCCTCTCAACATTCCATCATGTGACCACGATTTCATCATCTTCGCACGGTAAATAGAGTTCAACACTCCAAGCGGTGCAACTTAACCAAATTGCTACAGAAACTTCAACGCACAAATATAATAAGAATTCTTAAAATTTGTGAATAATTCCCATTCGAACATAAGTAGAGAAAAGACAAGTAGTTCAGCGAAGAGTCTCTTTTCGGCGAATTCATTTTCATAACTGTACAATCGCAAATATATATGGTTATTTTGTGTGTGTATATGTATATACATTAAGTTTGTCAAACGAAAATACAATTAGTATTATTAACAAAAAATTATTAAAATATTAAAATATTTTAATATTAAAAATATCAACAATAACCTTATTTTTCGCTGGAATCGGGGAAGTGAAATGATGCGGGCTGGCGAAAGTCTTCCGGAAGCCAGTCAGCCGATGTTCCTTCCTTCGATGAAAGCAAAAATAAGGATGAGGACGTGGGATGATCGCACAATGTTGACCAACCAAAGCACACACGGCTATGCATATTAATCTTGGACATTTCACTGAGTTTTATTCAGTTGTCCTGCTCCTATCGATGGAGGTCGTAATAGCTTTGATACTTTTCATACCATAGAAACATATTCTTTCAATGCTGGTGTAAGCGTAAGCGCCTGTGAATTAATTATGATCAGCGTGGAATGTTCGTACAATGTACGTAGCCAGCTGGAAAGGCTGCCCAGATAGCCACTGAAATGAGAAGGTACAGAATAGAAGTGTTGGGAATCTGCGAAGCACATGGAACGGAACTGGAAGGTGCCAACTACCTACTGGAGAGACAATAATCTATTCCGGTCACCAGCACACCAAGCGAGTGGCCATCATGATGTCACCGACAGCAGCCAAAGCTCTCATGCAGTGGGAACCAATCTCCTCCAGGATAATCACAGCCAGGTTCAACTCAAAAGGAAAGAAAGTTACAGTCATTCAGTGCTATGCGCCTACAAACGTCTCAGAACAAGAGAAGAAGGAGGCGTTCTACAGACAACTACAAGCAATAATGGACAACGTCCCAAATAGCGATATCAAAATCCTGATGAGCGACATAAATGTGAAGCTGGGAGGAGACAACACAGGAAGAGAACTCACCATGGGTCGTGAGGCCCTCGGTGAAATGAACGACAACGGTGAACTCTTCTCAGACTTCTGCGCCTTCAATGATTTCGTGATTGGTGGTAGTGTGTTCGAACACAAGGATATACACAAGACGACATGGATTTCACCAGATGGAAACACCAAAAACCAAATAGACTTCATCTCAATTTCAAGAACGTGGAGACGGAGCCTACTGGATACAAGGTCAAGGAGAGAAGCAGATGTGGGTTCAGACCACTATCTAGTACAAGGGACTTTCAAGGTGAAGCTAAAAGCCCCGAGAATAGCTGGGAATAGGCCACAATGCAAGTTCAACACTCAATTACTGAAGGGCACAACCACAAAGGACACCTTCACTGCAACTGTCAGAGCAAAGCAGGAAACACTATGCGACATCACTGAAGAATCATGCGTGGAAGAACATTGGAAGTCTCTGAAGGCGATTCTCAACGAAACGTGTTCAACGGTTCTAGGAAGAAAGAAGAGACAAGACAAGGAATGGCTCTCAATGGACACTTGGAAGCTGATAGAGGAGAGGAGAATGGTGTAAGAGAAAATGATCCAATGCAAAGACGGACAAGAGCAGAAGACGCTGAGCTCAACTTACACAGCACCGGACAAAGAAGTGAAGAATAGTGCTAGGAAGGACAAAAGACAATTCTACAACAACCTCGCTACTGAAGCTGAGAAGGCAGCAGGCAAAACGGACCTGAGGACACTATATCACATAACCAAGTCTCTATCAGGGAAGAGGTTATCACAAGCGAAACCTATAAAAGACAGCCAAGGGAAGCCCATCACCAAGGAAGAAAAACAGATTAAACAATGGGCGGATCACTTCAAAAGACTCTTGAACCGACCATCACCTGCAACCCGTCCAGAAATACCAACAACAGCGCGCACACAACTGCAAGTTGACACCAATCCTCCAACGAGAGCTGAAGTCTTGAATGCAATCAAGCTTCTGAAAGCTGGAAAAGCAGCTGGACCAGATGGAATACCTCCTGAAGCACTCACTGAAAGTAGACCCAGAGACGACAGCAGACATGCTGACTCCATTATTGCAAAAGGTCTGGAAGGAGGGAAAGGTGCCTACTGACTGGAGGAAAGGTTACCTTGTGAGACTACCAAAGAAGGGTGACTTACGCCTCATTCTGCAAGAACTGACGAGGAATCATGCTCCTGTCGACTCCAAGCAAAATTCTGAGTCGCATCATCATGGAGAGATTAAAGGACGCACTGAATACAGAACTCCGACCGGAACAAGCTGGATTCAGGAAAGTCAGAGAAATCATGTTCTCACCAAATTGCAACTCTACGCATCATCATCACAGAACAAAGCATGGAATGGCCATCGATCAAACCTCTCTCTACCTCAAATTTATAGACTTTGAGAAGGCCTTCAACAGACAGCGTTGACCGCGAAGTAACTCGGAGACTACTCGAGTACTACGGCGTGCAGCGCCCAAATATTCATCAACCTTATTCAACAGCCGTATGACAACGGCACATGTCAAGTGATCTACAACGGAAAACTCAGCGAGGCGTTTGGAGTAAACACAGGAGTCAGACAAGAGTGCCGGCTTATTATCACCAATGAATGATATTCCTAATTGTGGTGGACTGACTGGATTATGCATCAGACAGTGAGTGGGAAACGAGAAGACAGGGATATCCTGGACCGACGTGAAGAGCCTAGAAGACCTGGATTTCGCGCGTGGATGATTTATGTTTGACGTCACACAAAATGGAAGACATACAAGCATAAACCAACCGACAAACTGGTCGAAGAAGCAGCCGGTGAAGACAGGACTCCAGGTAAACATCGACAAGACCGACCAACAACAGCAACAGCAATATCCACCGCTAATCACCATCGACGGGATCGATTTGAAAGAGGTTACTTCATCCACTTATCTAGAAAGGGAGCACTGTCTCAACTACAGGCTGTGGGAACTAACGAGGATGTCAAATCGAGCGAGAACCGGGAAGGCGAGCGAGAAACACATTCATCAACCTGAAGTCAATCTGGAAATCTTCGTCACTCAGCCAACATCAACAACAAAATTCAGTCGGATTTTCAATACAAACGACGTCAAGTCAGTCAGTTCTTCTCTACGGAACGGATCAGAAACTTGGCGGGTGGTTCGCAAAGAATATTTCCAAAAGACTGTTGCAGACCTTTATCAACAACAATCTTCTCTGGCTCTATACTGAAGATCAGATGGCCGGGCAGGCCGGAAAGAACCACCAACAAGAAACTATGGGAAGAAACAAACAAAACAAGAACAAACCAATCGCCAGCCGACAAATATGCAATAGAAAGCGGAGATGGATTGGACACTCGCTCGCTGAGGAGGCCGCCGCTGGGTGACAACGCACTCTCGCCAAGCCATTGATCGAGTGGAACCAGGCCGAAAGGGAAGCACGCGGCGAGTAGGACGTCAGTGGGAGGATGACATGGAGGAGATCGTGTGAAGAGGAGTTGAAAGAGTATGGACTAAGATGGATGCAGGTGAAAAGTAGAAGACAGCAGAAGACAGAAGCAAGTGGAGACGAGGAGTTGAAGCCCTATGTTCCACTAGAAACCCATGTGAACAATAATACTAATAAACGTTGTGTAGTAATGGTGTAAGAACAGAAGACAAGGTCCAGGCAACAGATCGTTTATTAAGGGAATCAACACATATTTATAGATTTTAATGTACATTATTACAGGTTATTCAAGGAAACGAACACAGTCTTCGGATTGGTTGTTTCTCGCTGAAAGTTAACCTTGCATCTCTATGTGACTGTTTCTTGAATGTCAGATCACCTATAAATTAAATGAATCCGCCTACGTAAAGTCCGCTGTGCTTGGTTGTTGAATAAGTCTTTGTTCATATTTTCTCACGACCAGTATTTGGGACATAAACATTGACGTAAATTAATGTCTACCAATTTGGCTAGCAGCCTGCCGTCACCGAAATGGAGTGAGAACATCTGCCGTAATCTCTGGGGGAATTCCGTCCGGTCCTGCTGCCTTTCCGGACCTTAGTAGCTTGATCTCACTCAGGAATTCTGCTTTCGCTGAAGGACTGGTATCCACCAGCCGGCAATTCTGTGACCGTTGTTGGGGGGTATTTCTGGACGAGTTGCCGGTAGTTGTCGATTCAAGAGTCCTTTGGAGTGATCTGCTCATTGTTTGATTTGTTTCTCCCCCTTGGTGATCAGGTTTGCTTGAGCATATTTTATGGGTTTTATCATTTGGGTTGATCTCTTCCCCGGTAGAGACCTGGTGATGTGAGGCAATGTTCACAGGTCTTCCTTACCTGCGGCCTATCTGTTCTGCTTTAGTTGCCAGCCAGTGTGTCGTAGAATTGTCAAACCAGCACCTTAACTTCCTTCACCAACTTCGAAAAGGCCTTCACAAGACAGCCTTGAACGAGAAACAATTTGGAAACTACTTCAACGCTACAGCGTGCAGTGAGTGACGAAGTCTTTATCAACCTCATTCAACAGCTGACAAGGTGACAATGCCGGCCATGTGTCAAGTGATCCACAACGAAAAACTCAGTGAGGCGTTTGAAGTGCATACCGGAGTAAGACATGCTGGCTGCTTATTATCACCAATGATGCTGGATCATGCATCATGGACTGGATCGTGCGTCAGACTGTCCGTTGGGAGTGAGAAGATAGGAATATGCTGGACCAGCGATAATATGATTCTCGAAGATCTGGATTTCGCGTATGGGTGATTTATATTTAGTATCACATAAACTCAAAGACTTGGAGGCAGGCGGAAAATGTCAACAAACTAGCTGAAGGGCATGCAGCCGGCGAAGAGAGGACTCAGGTGAACACAGAGAAGACGGAGGTGATGAAGATAACCAACCAACCAACCAACCAACTAACAGCAGCAACGACAACAACCAGCATCAATCATCACCAACGGGAGAGATTTGACAGAGGTTACCTCCTTCACCTATCCAGCAAGGAAGCATCGATTCAACCACAGACATACGGCACGGATGAAGATGTCAAAAGCAGCCAGTTAGCCAGCCAGCTCTGCCAGAGTGAAGGACAAGGATCAGACTTCAACACAAATGTCAAGTGGGCCAGCTCTTCTATATGGGTTATAAACCTGGCCAGCGTGTCACCAAAAGGATTTCCAACATGACACCTCAGACTTTTATCAATAGCTGTCTTCTCCGGCTTCATACTGAAGATTAAATAGCCGGCCAGCCACAAGGAATTAGCAACAGGAAACTCTGGCTGGGAACAAACCAATAACAGCTGAACACTCAACAAATATGTAAGAGAAAATAGAGATTGGTTGATCGGAAATACACTGAGAAGGCCGTCGAATGACATCTCACGCCAGACTGGCCATCGTTCAATTGGAATCCAAATGGAAGGCGACGAGTGTGTTGTCAATGCGAGGGTGACATGGTGGAGATTGTGTGAGCTTTAGGAGATGAGAGATTATGAGTAATCATGGACCGGGATGAAGAGGACAGCAGAAAATAGAAGAAAGTGGAGATGTGGTGTTGATGCTCTATGTTTCACTTGAAACCCCACGGAATAACAGTAATAATTTTATAATAATAATATGACGATTATAGACTAGCAGTATTTACCCTTGAACGACGACGATTTTAATTTTTCACCGTCATATGGTTTCATCTGTATGAAGGAAGACGTCCTCATCTTCCTCACCATATTCATTTTTCTACGGTGCTGTCTCCGCAATTCTGTTATCTTCGCAATGTAGATACCGGCGAATTCCATGTCTGTGTAGTTTTGGATCTCACCGAATTGGCTTTTGAAATATTCTGTATGTACATATGTCCACTACAGGAACATTTACGACTACCTGCGACCAACCAATTATCCAAACAATAATTAAAAACAAGATTCGCAGGCAGTTCGCCTCTCGTTTCATTCACAGCGTTCATAGTGAGCTCTGAATGATTTTGTTCATTTTAATTCTCCCGTAATTTTAGCACATTATAGCACTTGGTGATTTGTTGGATTTCTTACTTTCTTATTAGATCAGTTTTCAATTTAATCTATCCAAGTATCGTATTTATATGTAGCTGTTAAGTTGAATCTCCATTCCATACTGTTTTCCCCGACCAGGACAATATGTCAACAGAGGATCTGAGAAATAAACAAACTTTGAAGAAAAAGCAGGCAGGGACAAAAGATTTTTATATTACTGTATGTTAAATAGGGCTGCTTTGCATTTCTGAAGTGTTTATTTGTGCAGAATCAGAAATAGATAATTGCTCAAGATATTACCCGGTATAGATAGTTATTTAACGGTACATTTTGTTTTGCTTATCTGTGTCGCATCAAGTTTGGGAGTGAAGAAGAAGAAGACAAAGAAATATAAGTAATTAAATTGTAAGTGATAAATACTAAGACGAAAAAGTAAAATAAAGCGAAGAATGTAAGTAATATGTAGTAATTTGATTCGGATAGAGTTGCTATATACGCCGGTGGCATAGTGGTTATGACGCTTACCGAGCATGAACATGGTCTGGGGTTCGGTCTCCGGCAGACGCTCACCTAATATCAATGGTTGGCCTGCTAAATTTGGGTCACCGATGTCACATGCTGAAAATTTCATACTTGTACCAAAATGCCGTATGGAATAAAGCTATTATATATATATATATATATGTTTTCACTCCTGGGTTGGTATTGTTTAACTTCGTTACTCAAACCAATAGCCACCCAAGTGACCGACCGTCATCATGACCGTGATCAACCTTCATCAACCATTCAGATGGGCCTATGGTAAAAATCTTTTGTAGAAGTCAAAGTTAGTGTGAAGAGTAGTTATATAGGGTAGTGCTGTCGGATCTAATGTGACGTCACATCTCTACAATGTTGATACCACTGCACTACGGTCATTACTTAGGAGTCTTTGGGGATAGGAAACATATTGTCAAAGCGTCATGGGACGTGGATGTTTGTTCAACAGAAAAGCATAGTTATCGTCATTTCGATTTCCGTGTTTCTTCGCAATTATGGAAAGCAAATTCGGTAATCTACCGAAAAGAGGTAGTAGTTCGATTAGATTTGGTACTTCCATATGAAAGATGGGATGTGACAGTCCATTTAGGCTTTCGACATCTTGCTGAGTTTGGAACCAATTCGTATTTTACACATCTTTTCTCGTTAGTAATGTCTTCTTATTCTTCTGGTAAGCGTCCAATAAAACACAGTTAAGTATCTTTAGCGTCAATCTTACCTCACCACTTTATGAAACGGAAATTATCCGTTTAGTATTTGCCCGTTCGATGGACCACAACTTTTTCAACTCTTTGCGCCATGCGTCGGCGAAGTTAGATTTAGGCGCTGAAAAGAAGGAGCATACATATTGCGTGAAAAAGGCGACTTTGGGCACAATACACATACTTCAGAAAATATACACGTATTCATCTAAGTCTTTTAACCTCAGCTATAACCTTATTCCTTCCCTAACTTAATTAATGAGTGACTTCATCACTTGCAACAATTGCTGATTTAAGCAGTAGGCCAATCAGATTCCATCACTCTGACAGACTCACATTGCTAGGCCGATGGTGGAGCACGATTAGTTTTCCCTACATCATTTCCATTCTTTTACTATTATGGTAATGCGTGAAATACATGTTTCAATGTCACTTCATACGTCTTCCCTTTTATTAGTTCAGATAAGGGGAATCTCCTACGAAATTCTAGGTCACTCCCCGTTATTTATTGGCGCTGTGTGCATATTCAGCTAGCATATTATATTTTAGATCTTGGAAACAGGGAACTGTAGTAAATAACCTCTTGATTGGAACCTGTAAGGTGTTGGTAGTGCTGTTGATAAGTCACCTTCACCAGCCCTTACTAAACGTAATTTACCTGATTACCCGGTAAATCAATAACTTACCTAACCTGTACGTACTGAAGACAAACCGCAAATTAAAAAGACTAAGTTTATTGAAAATGTGCTCTGGTAAGTAGCAAATTTGAGTAAAATAAAAGGTCAAGATTATTTAGGGGAAAAGATTCAGAAATTATCTAATGAATATGGCTGTATTACAACCTCAAAGAATGTGCATCTTGGCAGCACAACGAAAAAGTGCCAAATGACGTTGGGACTAGTTCGAGTATGAACACGTTAAAACAAAATCTTTAAATAATTGTAAATTGCAATGCAAATTCTTGACTACCGATATGTCAACATCCACTGCTATAAAAGTTGACTATCGTCATACTCTTTCAGAAAATTAGACTAAAAGACTGAAAATCAGAAAATATAAAGAGACGTTAATCGGTACAAAGATATCAAACAGCGGAAAGATAGACTTGACGTCAAAGAGAGCGAATAAACAAGTTTTCCTGCAAAACATAGGAGACACGAAAAAAAGATAAAGGAACACAGTAAGAAAGGGCAGAAGTAGCACAGCACAGAAGGTTTGTGCCAATGACGATTTTCGTATAGTGGTGTACATGATTCCCCTTTTTAGAAACATCAAACTCCAAATAAGAAACTTGGTAACAAAACATTTGTCTTCTACTGCTATAACTGGTATCTCTGCCTCTAGACAGTGGAAATCCCATGGCCGGCTGTCTTCGAAGAAGGAGATATTACGAGCTTCTTGCGGGATTTCGATGCTATCGATGAGTTGGTGGGCGCCATGGATCTGATGGTGGAGGCGGTTGCGATTGTGAGCCTTCTAACAGATTGGGCAAAGGCGGCGTGCGACAGTGTGTAGCGGTGAGGTGATAAAGTGACCTGGAAGGTATGAGTTGAACTAGTAGTGGTGGAGCTCGTCAGTTCAACAGGCAGGCAGCTTGCGATGCAGCAACCTCTTGCCTCAAACCTGGGACCTAACGGGGAACCGTTAGTGTTGGTGGTGAAGCTGACGAATCTGGTACGTCGTGCACTTTCCACATTGGATGAAGGGTCGAAGTTGCAGTTATTGACGTCCCAGTTCATTCAGACCACATGTCTCAGCAACTGCAACTGGTTAGCGCTGAACAATCAGTGAGCATCCGTAAACTGGGAAAGGTGACCAGACAGTTGTTGAGCACAGTGATAGCCGTAATACAACCACCGAAATCGAACGAATGTGGGTGGGAAATTGAACAGTTGTGGCGGAGGCACTATGAACGAGCGTCAGGAAATACCAATACTTTGAATGTGGCAGGTCAGGACACTAAAAGAGGTACTACCCAGAAAAGAGAAGCAAAAATTTCAGACATTACATGTGTTCTTTCTCGCCTACAAGACTAGAAGTAGTAGGGGTTGTCGAGGGGGGAGTCATGTATTTCAATTTGCAAATGAGTGGCCAAGAGGTAGTATGTTTAACAGATACGGGGGCGGCAGTTTCACCAATAGGTAGGAATCTATGTCACAGAGTCTGACCGTGTTCACTGACAGTTCAAACGTTAGGCAGGTAAGTGTTAAAAATCACAGGTATGTCAGACTAACGTTTTTATTGGCGATCACGAAGTAACGTTCCCATTCATTGTTGCATCAGAGTTATGACGAACAATACCTGGTGGCGATCCTCTGCGAGAGGTTGGTGCGGTAATTAACACTAACGAGAATGCGGTGATTGCGAAGTACGGACCGATCAGCATGTGTGAGACAACCGAGACAGTAGCAGTTAGGGCGTCAAAAATACAGAATATGACCGTGTTAGTTAAAGAATACTATCATCTGTTCACGAGAAATGGGGAAGCCTACGGTTATTAAGATAAGGTGAATAAGATAAGTCCTAGTTTGGGACTCTTCAGCAGTACATACCCGCTGCGCTTCGAACTCGAAACCTTTGCTATACAAGTCAATTTTATAGACCACTCGTCCACCAAGCCCCAATCCAATGGCTAGCACATGAACTCTAATTTTCAGTAATTTATGATTTTAGTGTGACCACCAGCCAATGTCGTCGGTAAATATATTTGTCCCTACGCCCGACTGGATTGATCCTAGTGGTCACGACTTCACACTAGAACTGCAGACAGCTCCATCTTGTAGCCAGTCACTAGCAGGCATCAGATTAATTCTCAACAGTTGAAATCCCCACAAACCAAATCTTGAAGGGTAAATTATAAATACATATATGTCTCTTCTTCAGTTTGTGGTTTCCTTCTTCTCCTGGTTTTTGAGATTAGATCAAAGATAAAGCTGTACCATGCAAAACATGAACAAATGAATAATGAATACAGAAATTTATTTAGTCTAATAATGGAATTTCTGTTCACTGAGGTGTGAAGGCAACACATTTAATTATTGTATTAAAAATACTTTGATGTTGTACAGTTTTTAATCACAAAGGTAAAAAATGAATAACAATATAGTGATAATTATAATAATATTAATAAAAATGATAAAGTTTATGTCCTTTGAAGTATACAACTGGACAGTATAGTTTGACAGACAACACGCAACCAGATAATCAGGGATTTGTATTTGAAAAATGAATTGTGTGTCACAGACAACTAGTGTTTTATAAAAATAAAAGTACACATCAATTTTGTTGTCTTGTTCAAAGTTATTAAAGTTGCTATTAAATTGAATTAAATGAACTTGTAGGACTGTTGACGACATAACCTTCTAAAATCAGTTGACGTGCAGGTGAAATAATAATGCGAATACGAAATAATTGTGTGATTTTTAATGTTTAAAATTTTTTATCGAACAACAATAATAGTAGTACGAAGTTGTTTTGTTATTCAGATTATAGAAACCTAAATACTGAAAGGTTAGTTAACTCATCAAGCCTGGAAACAAACAAATTCTATTGATATTTTGCGTCAAATCATTCAAAACATGTAAGACTGTATAGTGTAATTATGTGGAGAATACTCTGATGTTTAGATAGATACTTCTCAAGAATCAAAAGACTTCTCAACTATGAAATTATACTTTTTTGTAGTTTTCACTTGACACTCATAAATTTTTGTTAATTAGATATTACAACCTCTAACATAAAAGTAACCTCGCCTAGTTAACTAGCTTGTTATTTTTCTAGCCGGTCCCTCCCTATCCCAGATGAATAGGGAGGATTGGGCGTGGGGCTAACAACCCCACACTGCTTAAACCTATCAAACCACTAGAGAAGCTTCAACACACAGAAAATACATTGAAAATACAAAAACTTCAAATAACATAGACCTTATTCTTCACTCCAATCGGACAGACGAAATGACACAGAAGGCTTGTGGAAGCCTGTGGGAAGCCAGCCAGTGAACTAGCCAATGTGTCTTCTGTCGATGAAAGCAAGAGTAAGAATGGGTACGTGGAATGTCCACACAATGTACGAGGCTGGCTGGGAAGGCTGGCCAGTTAGCCAAAGAAATGTAAAGTTATGGCATAGAGGTGCTGGGTATCTGCGAGAGCAGATGTAATGGAAGTGAACTGTCTCAATTGTCAACAGGAGAGTCAGTAATCTACTCCTGTCTGGTCAGCCAGACGACAACCACGAGCACACTGAGGAAGAGGGTGGCTACCATGATGTTTGACAGTGTCAGCCAAAGCCCTTATGCAGTGGGAACCAATTTCATCCTGCAGGATCGTGACAGCAAGATTCAACTACAAAGGAAGGAAGGTGACAGTTATCCAATGTTACGCACAGTGCCACAAACAACGCAGAAGAAGAGGAGAAGGAAGATTTTTACAGACAACTACAAACATTAATAGACAGCGAAATCCCCATGGGCGATATGAATGCAAGCCGAACTGGGAACAGATAATACAGGAAGAGAATTAATCATGGGTCGAGAGGCTCTCACTCGACCAAACGATGGAGAACTGAGAGCTCTTCTCAGACTTCTACGCTTCCAGTGATTTGGTAATCGGAGGCAGCGAGTACAAGCACTAGGATATACACAAGGCCAGTGACATCGATTTCGCCTGAAGAACACACTATAAACCAGACAGATTTCATCTCAATGATGCTCAAGGAAGTGGAGACGCAGCCAATGTGCTGGACACAAAGTCAAGAAGGGAAGCAGATGTGGGTGGGCTCAAACCATCATCTAGTTCAAGGGACCTTCAGGATGAAGCTGAAATCTGTGAAAACAACTGGAGACCGGCCACTGTAGTTCGACTTCAACATTCAGAATCTGAAGGACAAAGTCACAAGGGACACCTTCACTACGGATCAGATCAGAGCAAAGTCGGAGACACTACGAGGTATCACTGAGGAAACCTGAGTGGAAGAGAACTGAACTCTCCGACGCCGATGATCGAGGAAACGTGTTCAACTGTTCTAAGAAGGAAGATGAGACACGGCAAGGAATGACTCTCAACTGACATCACCTGGAAGCTAATAGAAGAGAGGAAAAAGAGATATTGGAAGAGGAGATAACTCAATACAAAGATGGGCAACAGAAGTAGAAGCTGAGTTCAATGTACGCGGCGCTGAATAAAGAACAGTGCAAGGAGATACAAAAGACGATTCTACGACACACTGGCTGGCAAGTGAAGCAGAACAGGCGGGCCGAAGGTAAATGCTACCTCATAACATTATATCAGATAACCGGGTTCCTCGCTATCCGGGAAGAGATCAACAGAGATGATGAAACCGATAAAAGATGCTCAAGGGAACTTGAATAGAAAGGATGAGGAACAAATGAAATAATGGGCTAGTCCCTCTAAAGAACTCTTCAATAGACCATCACCTGCAACTCATCCAGAAATACCACCAGTAACAGTGACAGAACTGCCCACACCAATCCTGCAAGGGAGGAAGAAATCCTGAATGTGGTCAGGCAAATGAAGTCCGGAAAGGCAGCAGAACCGGACGTAATTCCTCCTGGAGCACTGAAAACGAACCCAGAAACTGTGACTGATGTGTTCACGTCATTATTGCGAAAGGTTTGCAAGGAAGAAAAGGCGTCTACCGATTGAAATAAAGGCTACCTCGTCAAACTGACATAGAAGGGCGGCCTAGTTAGGTCTGCGCAAAAACTGCCGTAGAGCTATGCTCTTGTCCACGCCAAGTAAAATATCAGGTCTCATCATCCTGAAGAGAAAAAAGGATGCACTAGATACAGGACTCCACCCCATAAACCAGAAAAAAACTGGATTCAGAAAAGGCAAATCATGTGCTGATCAAATTTCAACTCCACGCACCGTTATCACAGAACAAAGCATAGAATGCCTGTCAAACCTCTCTCTACCTCAACTTCCTTCGTGGACTTCGAAAAGGCCTTTACAAGACAGCCTTGACTGAGAAACAATTTGGAAACTACTTCAACACTACAGCGTGCAGTGAGTGACGAAGTCTTTATCAACCTCATTCAACAGCTGACAAGGTGACAATACCGGCCACGTGTCAAGTGATCCACAACGAAAAACTTAGTGAGGCGTTCGAAGTGCATACCGGAGTAAGACATGCTGGCTGCCTATTATCACCAATGATGCTGGATCATGCATCACGGACTGGATCGTGCGTCAGACTGTGAGTTGGGAGTGAGAAGATAGGAATATGCTGGACCAGCGATAATATGATTCTCGAAGATCTGGATTTCGCGTATGGGTGATTTATATTTAGTATCACATAAACTCAAAGACTTGGAGGCAGGCGGAAAATGTCAACAAACTAGCTGAAGGGCATGCAGCCGGCGAAGAGAGGACTCAGGTGAACACCAACCAACCAACCAACCAACTAACAGCAGCAACGACAACAGCCAGCATCAATCACCACCAACGGGAGAGATTTGACAGAGGTTACCTCCTTCACCTATCCAGCAAGGAAGCATCGTTTCAACCACAGACACACGGCACGGATGAAGATGTCAAAAGCAGCCAGTTAGCCAGCCAGCTCTGCCAGAGTAAAGGACAAGGATCAGACTTCAACACAAATGTCAAGTGGGCCAGCTCTTCTATATGGGTTATAAACCTGGCCAGCGTGTCACCAAAAGGATTTCCAACATGACACCTCAGACTTTTATCAATAGCTGTCTTCTCCGGCTTCATACTGAAGATTAAATAGCCGGCCAGCCAAAAGGAATTAGCAACAGGAAACTCTGGCTGTGGACAAACCAATAACAGCTGAACACTCAACAAATATGTAAGAGAAAATAGAGACTGGTTGATCGGAAATACACTGAGAAGGCCGTCGAATGACATCTCACGCCAGACTGGCCATCGTTCAATCGGAATCCAAACGGAAGGCGACGAGTGTGTTGTCAATGCGAGGGTGACATGGTGGAGATTGTGTGAGCTTTAGGAGATGAGAGATTATGAGTAATCATGGACCGGGATGAAGAGGACAGCAGAAAATAGAAGAAAGTGGAGATGTGGTGTTGAAGCTCCATGTTTTTCTCGGAACTCAAGGAAATAATAATAATAATAAAAACCTACAGGCTTCCGTCGGTGGTTCAACGGTAGAATACTGGCCAACTGTGTACATGATCCACAGTTCGATTCCCGACCAACTCACTCCTTAAGCTCACTTATCCAGTAGACTAATTTCGGCGAAGAGGCCAGCAACTTCACCGCACAGAAACTTCATACCTCAAGCCGGAAGCCCTTTATTCCAGTTGGAACACAAAGAAATAAGAGAGAGAGAGAGGGATAGAGATCTACGGGCCTAAGCCTGGTTAACATAGTATCAGTTAATTAAGGCACTGCTTTATGCACAGAAATCAAACGATGCATAAAGTTATCTAAGAGGCAAAACACTTCATTCACATGCAAATCATAGTTTCAGTACGAAGGATTAATATCTCCACTTCTCATGTGAATATATATATATATACATATATATAACAAGATTTTTGTTGTTTGCCTGGTGAAAAGAGAAAAAGAAAAGCACTTCTACAGTCTCGATAATACTTCAGTTAGAGATCACATGAAAGTGATAAGTTGGTGTATATATTTATTGTGTTGTACTTGTGAGAAACCACTTGAACTGATTCAGGAAATCATTATACTTTCACGTGCATGAATTCTAGAATCTAGGTTAAATAATCACAGCCTTAAAATAAAAAGAAATTAATACTACCCTTCGATTATTATTATTATTATTATTATTAACGGAGTGAATTTTGCATCAGTTTGCCGATTTTCTCAGGGTTAACTAGTATCAAGCATGAACTGATTGCCTTTATTTATGTATTTGCATATTTCGATAAAATAATGTCGATTAAGTAGTGGGGCGAAGGAGAGAAGTTAGGCGAAGTCTTTCAAGACTTCCAAGTCTATGGAACTTAAAATGGATAGAAGAAACCTCAGAATATCCATCGCCAGCTATCACTACTGAATTCGTCTTCCTAATCTGATCATCCTTATCTGAGATTTTATAGATTTTACAGGATGATACATACTCATAACTCAGACAAGAAACTGGACATTGCTCATTCTGCAAAATAGATAGCTGTGTTACCTGTTATGTAATAGAAGAAATCCAAGTAATGAAATAGTTGAATTGCAGTCTACTTAATATTTAGCAAGTTATGCACAGAACCTATTATGTGCATTGAGCTGTCTTTCAATGAGAATAGAAATTGATTTCCAAAAGTTATTAAGCTGCTTAGAAAACAACTTCACTTTACGGGAAATATACCCTTAATCATCCTGATTGAGGTCACTTTCTTCACTTATCGAGGCAGCGTCGTTTCCATAGCGGAGGTGTTTTTCACCGAAGTGAGAGGGCAAAAGCGGATGCCCGGCACTCTTCACCGGGTTGACTGTCCATTGGATGACAGTCTAGGGGAGATGGCTAAACCCTGATTCCAAACCTCCAACGACTGGCGTATGAAGCTCACCGGAGCTCACCGGCAGACGTATGGAGAAATAGCTTATTGGATGGCCTGGATGTCTGGCCCCATTCAAAAAGGCGTATGAACCGGACTCCGGTCACCGGTTGCCAATGGATAGTGGACTCCCTACTCCACTCCTACTGCCTTGTAGGTCACACTTGGTTGTGTAAAGGCTAGAGCTGCACTCTCAAACAAAAGGCCGAGCGATTCTGGGGACATCACTCGTACCTAATTCCCATGAAACTTCATGAACTCTCTACAACATCAACCAGATTCCAGTACTGGTCCAACAACGTCACCTTCGGTGGTTTGGCCATGTTCTGCGCCGACCAGATGACGATCTGGTCAAATCAGTTCTAAATCCCTCGCCATTTCCATCTTGGCGATGTCGCAGCGGGGGTGAACAGCTGAAAACATGGCTTGGTACAGTCAAGGTTGATATGGAGTGCCTGGGGCTACAAACCGTCTATGGACTCCGTCTGTGGAACAAGAATTGGATAACCCTGTCGCAAAACCTTGGATCAGATCGCCGCGCCTGAGCAGCGATGATTCGAGATGTTCATGAAGCCGGGTCATCTTCCCGTAGGAGATAGCCGAAGTAAAGTAAGTAAGTAAGTTTCCACTACTACTAAAAACACATATAAGGATGTCAAAACTGAAATCAGTCTGGAAACCTTCTCATCTCAGCGCTTAGAACGAAATTCGGATTTTCAGCATCAGTGTTAGGTCGTTTCTTATATGTGGCTCAGAAAGTTGATATGAGTATCATGAATTGAATTTCCAACAGCCTGTCGCAAACTTTCATCAACAGCTGCATTCTTTGGTTACAATCAAAAGACTAAACGTCCAAAAAGAATTAGCAACTACAGGCGGATAGAACTCAATGAGGAAATCAAAGCAAGGATCTGGAAAGCAAGACAAGCCTCTACTACTCTCAAGTCTGGGTGGATGGAGGTCAACATCACTCAGCATAAAAAATAAGATCCGGATTTTCAACTCCAATATGAAGTCGGTGCTAATATACGTATCACAGACTTGGTGATTCATAAAGAGCACTTCGAACCAACTGCACACATTCATAAAAGCTGTCCTCGCTCAATACTCAAGATCAGATGGCCGGCCAGCAATAGTGAGTGCTCTCTGGGAGCGAACCAACCCAGCAGGAATCGATTGTGCAACAAATATGAAGGAAGAAATGGAGGTGGAATGGATTGGCCATACTCTGAGTAAACCATCAAGTGACATCGTACGACAGGCTATCGAATGGAACCCGAATGGGAAGCAGCGAGTTGGTCGTCACTGGGAGGATGGGTGACATGGAGGAGGTCATGTGAAGAGATAAGATAAGATAAGCTTTATTCCAAATCAGTACTTGTGGAATTCTCAACATTTTACTACAATATTGCATCTAGTTAGTACATTAACAATAAATATAGTTCTACATAGATTAAGGTTATCTCAGTCAGTTTTGACAACAACATATTAGCATGTCGGTAGCAAAGCCAAAATTTAAACAGAGTGTTTGAAGGTGTTAGAAAAGTAGATACTACTAGCATATTTACTGGCGTAAGCGATAGCAAAATGGTCGAGGTATACAGAGTGTGAAAGAACGAAGAAGAATGTTTTAAGTAGAGTTTGCAAGGAAAAGAGAAACAAAACAACACATAACAAAAAAAAGGTAGAGAGAAAACGTTGTACCTGTAAATGATGTGACTTGGAAAGACGAGATCCATTTGTTCTACTGACTATTTAATAAGTTAAAGGTTTCACGCCTAATGCTTTCTTTATCGCACAGAACATGAGCTAGGTAGGGTATGGATGAGTTTTTGTACTTGCTAGTGCGGGCATATAGTTTCCTATATAGGCTTCTGGTTTTCCCTGAAGAGATACATGGGGAGAGGGGATGACAACATGGAGTGGAGTCGCGTGAAAGCGTTGGTGAAGAACTGAACGCAATATAGATGTGCAGCTGAATCCCTATGTTCCTCCAGGAGCTAAAGGAAACAATACTACAATAATAAAAATAACTTTAAAAAACTATGGGAACAAAATAACCAAGAAGCTTTTGGTCAACAAATACTCCGAAGAAAGTGGATAAGGATCGAATACACCGACTGAAATCGCTCTACAGAACGATGAGTGGGGCATCAGAGAGTGATATGGAGGCGAACATGTGAGGAGGGGATAAGGGACTATGCGCAATTATGCGGCCAGATAAGGAGGATCGAAGAAAATAGGACAAAGTGAAGGTGTTCTGCTAAAGCTCAGTGTTCCAATCGGAAATCAAGGGGACAATAATAAATAATAAATCAGCCTACTGCATCCATACGAGGTGTCTCGTGAGAGGGAACTATCTCAGTCGAATGTACGTGTATCCAATTAATGAAGGCTAAACAATTCACAAATTACATCCCAAATGTCCTTCCCAGTCATTAACTAACAATCCTAATACACTCAACTATCGAGTTCATGTCCACGAAATTCAGACCACATCACTCACTCAAATAACATCACTAACTAGTCAGAAAACCAAATGCCCACCCTCCCCCCTAACAAGAAAATACACACTTCACCAAATCATCCTTCACGAAAATTAACTCACCAACACAGTCACTTCTATTTCAATGTGTTTGTCTGACGAGTACACTTGATTCACTTATACTCAGAATGAAAGCAGAGGGCCTCGAACCTACATCCGTTGAAAGTACTCAGTAAACACTTATTTAGCTGGTGGAATTCCACTCTGTCTCATGATACTCATTCTCCCCTTTCTTCTTTCTCCTCATAACACCTGATATGTGACTGGTAGGCATATTTTGTCATTTTTGTGTGACTGAGAGAAGAACCTCCTGACCACACTATCTCAGGTCAATTAACTCACTTCTGTTAGGCCATTCAAATGAAAAGCTGACACTCCCCAAGTGAATGATATACACAATCTTATTGCTTACTTTAATAGGCGTACATAACAAATTCCATTAATTTGCGCAGTAGGCAAGGGAAAGCCACAGACACAACCGAATACCGTGTTTTTTTTCATACGCATCAATAATGCCTACGTATAAGCTTATAGGGAATCCTGTTGTATGTCAGATATTTTGGCGTATTTCGCTTCTTTACAGAATTTAATAATAATTTATTTTACTTTATTCCAAAAACAGTACTTATAATACAGAATGGAATTCTCAGCATTTGTCACAATATTGCATCTGATTTACCCAAAATATAAATAAAATTAAAAATTAAAACCAAAATTAACCATAGGATTTTTTTTCACGCTTATGATATAAAGTCAAAAATATTTTAAGCACGAACTGCGATCATTAAATAATAATAATAATAATAACAGTGAGTTTGTTTCAAACAGTATTGTCGATTCAGTTTGAAAATTTTAGCATGTTATTATAGGATATTGAATCTAATGTTCTGTTGATGTTCAAAATTATGCAAAATAAATAAACAAAAACAAAAAAAATTG
This sequence comes from Trichobilharzia regenti, assembly GCA_944472135.2. NCBI lineage: Eukaryota > Metazoa > Platyhelminthes > Trematoda > Strigeidida > Schistosomatidae > Trichobilharzia > Trichobilharzia regenti. The sequence goes on along the minus strand of OX235270.1, from coordinate 84,596,171 downwards.
ATAGGATTATAAATATAAGAAATACAATAACAATCAAGTTTGATACTGTAAGGGTGGAAGAAATGGTTTATTTAGTAGTGCAAAGAAGCTTAGTTAGCTCATGCCTGACATTACTTTCATCACATAAATCGGATAAGTCTTTTGTATTCTTTTTTACAAAATTGAATTCATAACGTAATCTCAACATCCAATCTATCTTTCTTGAATCAGCACGATACTTGTATCCTGAATTCCATTGCTAGCCACTGCCGGAACACTGAATAGAACCAATTTATTTACAGTTCCCCCTTCAAGTAACACTAACCTTCCCCTTCAAAGCACGTAGTCATCTCTGATAAATTTCCTTAAGGGGAATACATCAACTGACATTTCATTTTGACACTGGAGTAGTTTATGTACACTAAAAGTTATTTTCTCTTGCGGAGCTGAGTACATCGTTCATACCATGCACCAACTTGAAAAATGCGCTCATGAACACTATCCAGCCTGGCTAGTAAAAGGAGACCAAAAACGTGTATATAGCTCAGTGACAGAACATCTGATCAATTCAGTACATTCAGAGCCATTCGAAAAATCTTTCAAAAGTAATATACACGATTCGATCAAACCTATCAAAGGGAGTAAACTCAAGACATCTGGGCATAGCCGAGGCACTAGCTATCCAAAAGCTCAATCCCACGCTTTGTATCCAAAAGAAATACGTCCAACCCTTGTCCCTGCTATGGCCATCATAAACAGGTAATTCTTTTAGTAATGACCATCCCATCGCCTTTCTTATCTAAACTTCCTGTTTACTCATGTTATTTTTAAGTTTTTCTTAATACCTGTTTACAATACCATCGTCGGTGGCACAGTGGTTAGGACTCTCGCCGACTATGCACATGGTCCGAGGTTCGCGCCCACGCCGACGCACACCTGATATCTCTGGTCGGCCTGCGAAATTTGGGCTACCGATATCCATGCTGAAAATTCCATTCTAGTACCAAAAATACAGTGTGGAATCAAGCTGTAATCAAAAATAAAATAAAAAATTTCATATCCGAACTTCCTGTCTAATTTGTCATTTTACTATTTCTACACATTTAATCCCTGATTGCATAAACACTTATTCGTCACATTAGTTTTTATATCGAAACATCCTGTCTATTTTGTTATTTCTACATTTATAACCCCCAATTGCACAATGTCAATCTTATTAGTTATTATGATGCTACTTTGTTTGAGGTCTATCCATCCCCCTGTTTATTATGGCATTATAATTCCTAATTGTAATTTCTGTTGATTTGATCCTTAACCGGAAATTATTCTGGAACTTTCCCATCCATTTGATATAAATACATGAATGTACAGCCTAGATGATGACTTCGTAGAAAAGAAAATTTTCTTCGCTACAACTGTCTTCTTAAAAGACAGTCAAAATAAAAAAAACATACCGTGAGATTCTCAGCGAAGCACTGTCGACAAAGAGTGAGAACTTGAGCAAGAGAGAAATCATCTGTCCACAAATGACCAGCCTTCATTTTGTCAAAACTAAAATACTGAATTAAAGTGAGATATTTAATTTATAAACTTTTATTCCTTCTTTAAAGTTTTTGTTTCCACTGGCTGTATCTGTTCCCTGATCACATATTGACACAAGATAACAAATGCACCAAGGTGACAGGCATTTGAATTCCAGTTGCCTACTTCTAATTTGCTTCTAGAGTTTAATGTAATCGTACAACTGTTCTTATATATATATATATATGCATCAGGTTGCATGTAGCTGCGTGTTTATCAGTTGTAAACAGTGTTTCACTGTAAAATAACATTTGATATCAATCTTTGATAAGATTTTTACCAAACAGCTGACGGATTTCAAAAAAACATTCGCATACTGGTTAATAATACATGTTATATATTTACATAATAATATCTATTACACTAATTGTATAAATCTGTATACGAGTGCATTTTTAAAAAAAATATGTGTGTGTGTTGTTAGTATGCCTGTATACGCATGTGTGTATCTGTGTGTATGTGTGTCTGCCTTGTGATAATTTATTTTGATAAGCACATTAGAAGAATTGGATAATTGTAATTTCTGATTAAGTTGGGCAATACACTAACTAACAACAATATACAAATATAGGTAGGTAGGTAGGTATATGTGCATATTAATATAATTGTGTATACACTGGCCTACATATAGACATGTAAATTAGATAGATGTATTAAATTTAAAGAAAAACAAAATACAACATAAATTGAAACATTGAACTGGTAATAAATTGAAGCATTGATCATTATTATTCAGTCACTGTTTTCCAACTTACAAGTCTAAACTAGTGATAACTTTTATTTATATTCTGTTAAATATTCTGATTTTATTTTAAAACCAGTAAACCTGTTTTAGTAATAAACATTTTAAACATACTTTCGCCTTTATTTTTACACATACTGAAATGTTGTTAATTTTTGTTGTTGTTGTTGTTGTAGCCATACCGTGAAAACATACAAATTATGGTGTACTGTAGAGTTGTCGATTTATTTTCAATATAGTGTTCTTACGACTTGATAACATGAAAATAACATGTCACAGTCACCTACCTTGGTTCTTAACACTCACTTGGAAGGCGAATGACTTAGTTCACATAACTGTTACTAAACTTTGTCAAGAGAAATGAAGCATGAAAAAAAATTGGTACTTACATCCAACTGAATGGTAACTCTCCCCCAAACACTAGTTACTTTACTGGAATAAAAGAATGTAATGTATGTAGACAGAATAGAAAATGGCGAAACCTCTCAATTTTTCAACAAATCTCTCTCTCTCTAGATGAAACTTTATTGATATACACATTCTGTCTAGTTTGACTCATTGTTTTACTTCAGCGATTTTTGACGACGAAACTACAACTGTTCGCTTTGAAGTCAGTTACTAGTATCATTCAGTTTACGAATGGAACACTCTTAGTCTGTCTTTTTCAAATTCAAACTTCTATCTACTTTATTCAACACATCTGTGACCTTATTCACTACAGCATTTCATATTTGTTGATGCTTGAGCTATGAACAATCCTCTTTGTTATACAATGGTATAAGAACCGTTTGAGGATTAATGTGACTTCAAAATAAGCCAAAATTCAAGTAGTTTGATTATTTTATTTATTTATTTTTTATTACAGCTTGATTCCACACTGTACATTTGGTACAAGTATGGAATTTTCACCATGGATATCGGTAGCCCGAATTTCGCAGGCCGACCAGAGATATCAGGTGTGCGTTGGCAGGGGATCGAACTTTGGACCATGTGCATGGTCGGCGAGAGTCCTAACCACTGTGCCACGGACGCACAGTGCACTGAGGAAAGATGTTTGGCTGGATGAGGAGCAAAGTAGAAATTTACATTTTCTTATCATTTGAATGGCCTAACGGAAGTGAGTTAATTAATTGACTTGAGATAGTGTGGTCAGGAGATTCTTCTCTCAGTCACACAAAAATGACAAAATATGCCTACCAGTCACATATCAGGTGTTATGAGGAGAAAGAAGAAAGGGAGAATGAGTATCATGAGACAGAGTGGAATTCCACCAGCTAAATAAGTGTTTACTGAGTACTTTCAACGGATGTAGGTTCGAGGCCCTCTGCTTTCATTCTGAGTATAAGTGAATCAAGTGTACTCGTCAGGCAAACACCTTGAAATGGAAGAAAAATATTAGGCTGGATAATAAATGAGTGAGTGAGTGATTAACTACACGGTTAGTTGGTTGATTAGTTAGTTAGTTAGCTAGTTATTTAGTTATTTAGTTAGTCAGTTAGTTAGTTAGTTAGTTAGTTAGTCAGTCAGTTAGTTAGTTAGTTAGTTATTTAGTTAGTTAGTTAGTTAGTTAGTTAGTTAGTTAGTTAGTTAGTTAGTTAGTCAGTTAGTTAGTTAGTTAGTTAGTTAGTTAGTCAGTTAGTTAGTTAGTTAGTTAGTTAGTTAGTTAGTTAGTTAGTTAGTTAGTTAGTTAGTCAGTTAGTTAGTTAGTTAGTCAGTTAGTTAGTTAGTTAGTTAGTTAGTTAGTTAGTTAGTCAGTTAGTTAGTTAGTTAGTTAGTTAGTTAGTTAGTTAGTTAGTTAGTTAGTTAGTTAGTTAGTTAGTTAGTTAGTTAGTTAGTTAGTTAGTTAGTTAGTTAGTTAGTTAGTTAGTTAGTTAGTTAGTTAGTTAGTTAGTTAGTTAGTTAGTTAGTTAGTTAGTTAGTTAGTTAGTTAGTTAGTTAGTTAGTTAGTTAGTTAGTTAGTTAGTTAGTTAGTTAGTTAGTTAGTTAGTTAGTTAGTTAGTTAGTTAGTTAGTTAGTTAGTTAGTTAGTTAGTTAGTTAGTTAGTTAGTTAGTTAGTTAGTTAGTTAGTTAGTTAGTTAGTTAGTTAGTTAGTTAGTTAGTTAGTTAGTTAGTTAGTTAGTTAGTTAGTTAGTTAGTTAGTTAGTTAGTTAGTTAGTTAGTTAGTTAGTTAGTTAGTTAGTTAGTTAGTTAGTTAGTTAGTTAGTTAGTTAGTTAGTTAGTTAGTTAGTTAGTTAGTTAGTTAGTTAGTTAGTTAGTTAGTTAGTTAGTTAGTTAGTTAGTTAGTTAGTTAGTTAGTTAGTTAGTTAGTTAGTTAGTTAGTTAGTTAGTTAGTTAGTTAGTTAGTTAGTTAGTTAGTTAGTTAGTTAGTTAGTTAGTTAGTTAGTTAGTTAGTTAGTTAGTTAGTTAGTTAGTTAGTTAGTTAGTTAGTTAGTTAGTTAGTTAGTTAGTTAGTTAGTTAGTTAGTTAGTTAGTTAGTTAGTTAGTTAGTTAGTTAGTTAGTTAGTTAGTTAGTTAGTTAGTTAGTTAGTTAGTTAGTTAGTTAGTTAGTTAGTTAGTTAGTTAGTTAGTTAGTTAGTTAGTTAGTTAGTTAGTTAGTTAGTTAGATTTCGTGATGGATGATTCGGTGAAGTGTTTATTTTCTTATGGGAGGGGTGCATTTAGTTTTCTGACTAGTCAGTGGTGTTATCTGAGTGAGTGATGTGGTGTGAGGTTTGTGGGTATGAACGCGATAGTTGAATATATTAGGATTGTTAGTTAATGACTTGGAGTTTTCAGATTGTGAACGTTATCATCGAGAATAATTCAGTCCGTCTTTGAAGAATTGTATTTGCAAGCCATCAAATGAAATTTCTCTATTTAGATACACTCAGTAATGCACTCGCTGTTGTTTCTGGTTGAAAATGAATCTGAGATTGAACACTGATCTCTTCCTACAATTCAAAATTTTGAACTGTTCTATATCTTTACAATAACTAGTTATATTCTAGGAAGCCAGTTAGTAGCGCTACTTGGACGATTTCGAGTTCGTTTCTGGTTGGCTTCAGTTAGAAATAACATTCATGATTTTGTTTGAGTATGTCTCCTGCTCGTCCTGAGCTTTGACAACACTTCCTGCTGATTCTTTAGCTAACCCACCAAACCTGATGTCCAAGCTGCTCTTAACATCTGCTCAATCAGTGAAGCGAGAATATAACACTTATGGCTGCTCGAAGGTATATTTACCAACGATGATATGAAGTGTGTGTGTGTGTGTGTAGTGATACACCGTCATACCATCGAGCTCTTTTCCCTTGAAAATCTAATCGTCCGCATTGTGTTTCACTTCACACAGATGAACAAACTGATCGTTGAAGGCAAAACAGCTGTGGTTTAAATGATTTAACGAACATTTTGTTCTTTGATCGCCTACAATATTGCACCCTGACGAACTCCTTTTCATTATGCCTGATATTTATTGGTAGTAATTAGCAGGCTAATATGTATCATAAAGAAAGGGTATGAATCACGTGATTTTGTTACTCCTTTTTCTGGTCAACCTATTCCCATTTTCCTCTTCTTATTTCTCTTCATTGGAAAGACAAGTATGACTGAACCAGAAAAATTTGTTGTCTTTTTAATGCCGATAACATCTCAGTGGATAGATTCGAGTCCAGTAAACATACATAAACTTTAGAGATAGAGAATGTTTGTTGATATCGCAATGAGTCCTTCATAAAACTACCATATATCCATCCCACCTTTTATTTGCTTATTATCCAGTAATGTTGATTGAAAAAGAATGAGAAAAAGAAGAGTGAACACTAGAAGGGTGAGGAGTAATTGATGCGATATAAATTTAGTGAAGCACTCATGCGTTACATCTGTGACAATTTGTTTCCCTATTGTTACAATCGTACTCAAATTATCCCCTGAAACGAATCACACAAATATTTTGATGGAGGAATGTGAAACCACTGTTAAGTCTTTTCCACGAAATCCCATATAGGCAAGTCTATTTACGTATTAGTTTCTCTAAAAGTTGTTTTGGTGAATTGTTTAGCGAAGCTCTATGCAAAGTTGCGTTTTAAAAAAATTTCGAATATTGAATATGAGGTCTAAATTATTTCGCCTAGTACTGTCGGGTGGATTTGGTTAGGCAAAAAAAGCACCAGATTGTCAGATGTCTTTGATGCAGATAGAAATATTTTGGTTTCAAGATTGGTGACAAACTGACTATATTTTGATTTATTTATTTTTTATTTTTGATTACAGCTTGATTCCACACTGTACATTTGGTACAAGTATGGAATTTTCAGCATGGATATCGGTAGCCCAAATTTTGCAGGCCGACCATTGATATCAGGTGTATGTCGGCAGGGAATCGAACCTCGAACCATGTGCATGGTCGGCGAGAGTCCTAACCACTGTGCCACCGACACTAAAATGTCCATATAACTGTAGAGCCTGATGATGAAGGGGTTATCGAAAAGAGTACTCTTTGTTCAGTATCCGTTCTTTTGAAAAATTTCAACGGGCATTTTTAATCACTTAAAATGTTGTGACCGCCTGTAGCGTTGAAGGTTCTCAATGGCTACCTGAAGTATAACGCTTAGCTCAATGAAACAAAGGCTATATTGGACTTCACTAACAATTTCATCGAGTCAAATCACTGTCCTAAAGTTTACTACAAGTCTCTATGTCGAAGCAGAGTTCATCCTAATAGGAAGACGTTGAAACGATATGCATTCAACCAAACAGACTCTTTATCTACATACATAAATACAATAGAATGAAATGAATATCACTCGCAGGCAATATGCGGTAGATGAACTGCCAGAAGATCTTAGAACACCTTTTATGGAATACGTTTCTCAAGTTAGTGAACGAAGAGCACAAAAGAAGCTGATAGATATTATGAAAGTACTTGAAAGAAAGCCAGAGGCTGGTAAATTTCCAGCAGATCCTAAAAAGTACGTCTACAATCATAGGAGTATTGAATTAAATAAGATGCAACTTGAAGTACTTTCCCTTGGCCTTCGATTTTGTGATAGACCGAAACGAGTTAATCACTTAGATACTGATATTAAAATTGAAAATCTATTTAGTCAAACAAGGGATCTAGTTCCATCATCCACCCTGGAATTAGAACGCTTCAAATCCAATCTATTGGATTGTTGTTATCAGTACAAAAACCTCAAATGCGACAGTAAACGTTTCTTGACAGAGGAGCACAGAGAAGAACTGAAAAAACTGATTAATGACGAGAGACTGATAATCAAAAAGCCGGATAAAGGATCAGAAGTAGTTCTCCTTGATAGAAGTGACTATATTGAAAAAATGAATGATATATTAAAGGACACACAGAAGTTTCAAAAACTTGAGGAGAAGAAAGATTTCAATAACAAAATAGAGAATGAATTAACCAGACGTTTGAAAAAAAATAAGGGAGGAGCAGATATTTTCTGGAAGTTTGTATGAAGAAATCAGACGACAAGATTGTATGGCTTACCTAAACTGCATAAACCGGGGGTACCGTTAAGACCAATACTTGATATGAGAAATTCGCTCTAGTTAGATGGTCAGTAAATATTCTCAAACGTTTGCATGAGAAGATAGTGAAATATAGCGTCAAAGATGTATTTGAATTCATAGACAAAATCAAAGATATTTATATCAAGGATAAAACCATGATATCTTTGGACATAACATCTTTAATCACAAATGTACCTCTAGTAGAAACAGTTAACTACATATGTGAACAAACGTATAACTAGTCGATAAATATTGACACCCCAACGGAAATCCTAAAAGAATAGTTATTAAGGTGTACCATGAATCTAAATCTCAAATTTGACAGCACGCTTTACGGGCAAGTGGACGGGATGGCGATAGGCTCCCCATTAGGTCCCATTTTGGGTGATTTCTTTCTTATTAAACTAGAAAGTGGACCTTTGAACAATCTTATCAGTAAGTTCTTATTTTATTACCGGTATATGGATGACACCTTCATCCTTTGTGATAATGATTCGGATAAAAACACAGTAACTGAATTCAATGAAGTACATTCTGCTATGAAATTCACGTGCGAAGAGGCATTCCAAAACAGGACTGCCTTCCTGGATGTCCTACTTACAAGAAAACCAGATGGTAGCATAAAAAGAAATTTGCATAGGAAAAGTACTTGGACAGGACAATATACACATTTTCACAGCTTCGTTCCTATCAAGTACAAAAGAAATTTAGTGAAGACCCTCCGCCACAGAGTTAGAGCTATATGCTCAGAAGAAGTAATTGAAGATGAATTAAGCATTGTATATGATACTTTGATTGAAAATGGCTATCCCGAAAAATTTATCAAGAAACACATGACAAAGAAAGCTGAAAAGGACTACTTACTCTCTGTAAACAAGGAGCCACTTTATATACGACTACAGTTCAAGGGCGATATGCCAAGCGAGATAATTACGAGGAAATTAAGAAAATCATTTCAAAGAACTTTTAATGCTGGCGAACTACACGTATTATTCTCTACACGACCAACGATGCTACCTCGACTCAAAGATGAAGTACCTAGACTAGCCACTTCTAATTGTATCTATCAATTCAACTAGGCTTGTGGAGCCAGTTATATTGGCCGTTGCTCTGGGAACTTGATTTTTCGTGCTCACTCGGGAACATCTCCCACTATGGCAAAGTAAAGATGTAGTGAAAACCATTAACAGTTCGATATTCGACCACCTGACGCAAACCGGCCACAAAACCAGCGTGGAAGAATCCTTCTCTATAATCTACCGGGTGCCTAGTAAATTGCTAAAGTCAATGAAGTACCGCATGCTCCAAACAGCAGAGGCTATTGCAATTCGCCTCAATCAACCGGTGACCTGTGTTCAAAAGAAGCAAGTGTAGCCCCTACTACTGCCCTGGCTGGCCTTCAGTAGAGACTATAAATTCATGAATTTGTAATATTATCTTTCCTAATTTTTCTGACATTCAGTTTATCGTTATGTTGATGCTGTTGTACTGTAGTCCATTCATATTATTATTGATTCGATATTATTTAAACAACATTAATGTTGTTCATAACACTAATCCATTGATTCACTATAATGTATACATATAGCTGTTGAGCCTGATGATGAAGTTATCGAAAAGAGTATTGTTTTTGCAGTATCCATTCTTTTGAAAACTGACTTCATCTAGAGATCTGTTGAAAACCAGCTAGTACTGTATAGCTGTTTCGTCCATGTTTTAGGACTCTTCAACAGAACTCATTCAAAAACTTAATACACCACCGTGGTCAGTCTTGAATTCAATCAAATCCCGGCAAACCAGCACACTTGAAAATTAATCTAATGTGCACTTGTGACATAACTACAGGATGAGGTTGCCTGCAGTACCAATGAGAAGTCGTGACCAATGGGTTCTACTCAGTCGAGTTGGACGACAAATACACACGGACAACGATAGTTGGCTATCGCGTTATACCTCAGTGTCTTAATCGTCTACTAACCCATCTTGGACTTGACTCCTTGTGGGGTCACCAATGAGTACTGGTGAAGAGCCCAAGACAAGTGCGGAACAGTTGTTCAGTACTCCCTGGTTCCCGACGGTTTTACAAGACGATGGCACGCACGTTGCTATGTGCGGCTGCTAGCCATAATGAGCAGATAACAAGCAGTACACAGTGTTGTGTGTTTCTGTCTTTTATTCGTGTCGCCCATGTTTTGTCGCAACACGGATTCCTTCGCTCTCTTTGACGTCAAATCTGTTTTTCTACTATTTGAGATACTTTTCCACCGATAAGCATCTCTTTTTATATATTACTGATAGACCTAATGAGTAGTACACGCCACTCTACTACTGCTACTTTCAGAAACAGAATGATACGTTGAAGTGAGGCTTAATGTATACCAGAGTTCAAGATGCACCATTTTGCAGGGAAAGTCAGGGTTTAATAGTGTTCCAAATAAGGACAAAGCAGGTGTCCGGTTGTACTTAATATGCACCATATCTGATTGATGTCGGTTTATAGTGTATGTAAAAAGAAGATATTGGGTTCACCTATTAATTAATGCCTTATATCATCACATCTTAAGCCATATTTGGTTGCATTTCAGAAAAACAAACCTGCTTATATGATGTGTACACAGAGCATCTGCGTTCACACTCACTCACACGCACACACGTACACACACTGGGACAGGTGTGCACATACATTTGAATACATATAACTGTACTGTTGTTATTGACACAAGGTGAAGGTGTTCTGTCTCCCCCTGCGTAACTCTCCCTCTTTTTATTTTCTAAAGAAAAATTGCCTTCATACATTTCAAAGTAATTCACCTAATAAATAAGACTTTTTTGGATTTTAATCTGATTATTTGCCATCAGTGGGAAAAGTAGTTTACTTTTTAATTATATTTATCAATTCAGGGGAATAATTCTTAGAATTTCGTTGGAAAAGGAAAACCCAGCACAACACAACGCAAACACAAACTACCACACATAGTAAGTAAATAATATAGGCTGAATGTAACAAAAAGTAACAGGATTGTACTAGGCGTTTTTGCTGGTTTGCTTAGTCACATGCGTTCAAGCCAGCTTTTAATCCTTCTATTTATTCATTTATTTATCTATCTGTATATCTATCTATCCATCCCTTTGGCTGTTTACCATTTTGGGGTTAGTTTTTTTATTTATTACTAATGGTCTTTCAATGAATCTCTCATTTAAATTGTTGTTTTACGTACCAAACTAGGCGGTTAAATAAAGTGGTATGTATCCACCAAAGCTATCTATACGTATAACTATCAGTATATTCTCCTCTTTCTTGATAAGTTACCTGTACGGTAGAAGAGGTTGATCAGTTTACTGCTGTTGATATTATTGATCCATAAGCGGGATACATACGGGGTGATATATATATATTTATATATATAATCGATTTCAAGGGAACCGGCAGGAAGCCTTCGAGCTAGGTTTTGTGCACTCATCAGTCAGCAAGGCGTATCTGCAACCTTGAAGGAACTCATGTACCTTCTGAGATCCGAACCCACGTCACCCAATGTTGAAGTCAGAGACTTTACCACTGGGCTATTCGGGCTAGCGACTGACTTCCTGTAGGACATGAGTTCCTTCAAGGTTGCAGATACACCTTGCTGACGACTGCCAGCTAGCATGAAACCTGGGCCCAGGGCTTCCGGCAGATCGCCTCCAACCATCTAATATCACGAAATCAATGTGCGCCGTGCTGGTGAGCTACCTTGAATGGTGGTCACATTGCAAACCTGACTGATAGAATTCAGTTTGCACTAAAGAAAGGACTAGACACGTCACACTAGTTACTGGTGTTCAATCAAAGTATATATAGATATATCATTCTTCATCCAGTGCTCCAAGAACTGTTCCTTGAAGCATCAGTACATAAATGTATATCATCAATTGTTAAGTAATTTTCTGGGATATTAGTCACTATAAGGGACTTCGGTTACATACCGACCAATTTTTACGCACCATGGAACACAGAATATGGATTCGAGAAAGTGAAACAGTTGTCAAATAATGGCATTTCTCAAGTCATCTCTGATTGTTAATGCGACTCTTTGATGATGATTATGGTGATGTAGAGTGATATGATCATCATAAATGGTATTCCGTGAAATGAATCGTCTAAAGTTTCTCCCTATAATGATCCACAATTGAGGGCTAAAAGATCCTGTAATGTTTAGTCCTTAATGTTGACTGAATTCTATCCGTCTGTTTTTCAATGGAATCATCGAGCTAGAATCAAAATAATCGTGGTGCAGTATGATCTGATCTTTGGATGATTTCAGGAAACTGCCAGTTGTTCATATCTGTTATGTCGCGGGAACTGACTTGTGCGTCGGTGGCACAGTGGTTAGGACTCTCGCCGACCATGCACATGGTTCGAGGTTCGATCCCCTGTCGACATACACCTGATATCAATGGTCGGCCTGCAAAATTTGGGCTACCGATATCCATGCTGAAAATTCCATACTTGTACCAAATGTACAGTGTGGAATCAAGCTGTAATCAAAAATAAAAAATAAATAACTCTCATCAGTGTCAGAGACGTATTTTGTTAGAAATCTGGGCTTTTGATAATCTCTCATAAACCTTTATTGGACACATCTATCCTCTATTAAGGGGTGATCAATATCCTGCTGTTTGGTTTTCTGTACTAAACGAATTCTATCAGTTTCTTGAATCATTTGAGTCTACCACTTTTACAAAAAGCATTCCTCCCTTATGAAATGACCAGTGTGTCAAGTAGTCTCGTTCATAAAATTGCAAAATTTACCGAGATGTCCAGCTTACAAGTGACGGATTCAAGTACAGCACAAAGTTACGCAATCTATGCATTCTCCTCCAGTAAAGTGGAAGTAGTAGTATTAGTAGTGTGAGTAGAGGTGACAGTTGTATACCTAAAGCGTTTGATCCTTGTGTCACATGCTTGGTCCTCTTTGACATAAAAGTATGCCGTCATTAAGTCAAGGTAATGTGACTGACACTCACCTATTTGATCCTGACTTAAAATTAATCACTGGCTTAATCGGCGTAAGAGAAAATTTTCATTTGGAAGAATACATTCACAGGAGAGAAGAAGATCAAGAGAACTGCGTCTGATGGAACTTACTGCCTAGAACTCACTAGATTATGATTTCTATATAGAATCTGTGACATTAACGTCAGTTAACGTATCATTCTTCAAGAGCAGGCAGAATATTTAGCCGTCGACTGGAAAGCTGTACACAATTTCCTTTGCTGAATATATATATATATATATCGCTCACATTTTACCCAACTTGCGGCATCTCGGTCTTAATTTGTAATGTTTAGCCTTATGAAGTGAGAATAGACATTTATTCTTTCTCTAGAATTACAAGGCAACCTTGCATACCATTCAGATAATGGGATCCGATTCAATGGCCCATAAATTTTAACTTCTCTTTCAAGTTTGTCTCAGTCACTTAATTATAAGTTCTCATACACTCTTTGTATGAGACATGAAAATATCACAAGATTCTCTTACACTAGTTGAGCCGAGAGTTTAGTTAAAGAAACATGCAAAACTTCGGTATTTTTTCATCCTAAGTTATTTTCCCCTCTTAGCTTTCGTTCAACAAACCTGAAATGTACAAAGGAAATTTAGAATTCTAATTTTTGGACTTCACACCCCAGTCCTTCTGATGTCTGTATCCAACCTGCTTTAGTTGTTAATACTGTTAGTGTTCTGTTTAATCTCTGACTCTGAGCAAAGTAAGTCGTCATTTTATTGATCTTCCTCCGAGTTGCTAGGCAACAGCGCCAAAGATTTTGTCATTTTCTTCTTTTTCACGCATATTCTTGAACTGTGCTGAGAAGGGAATCTTTCTTTTTATGTAGCTTAAAAGCACAGATGTATTTTGAATAACGTTTAACAATGTGTTTGATGTGACTTTTGACCTCAGGTTCAGTACTCTGCTTGTGTGTGTGTGTATGTGTGTGTGTGTGTGTTAAATGACATTTTTATTCACAGAATTACTAAGTAGAACACATTTTTTGCATTTCTTAACCATTTTCTTTCAACTTTCAATTGATCTTACATGTAGTTATTCCACTCACTTATTTTTTACATAAGACATTCTCAGGCTTATGGAAGCCTATTTCAGGTTTATGTCTTCTGCTGACTGGTTATTGTACACTTTAGTCATTGATACTAAGCCTAGTTTACTAGTTTACTGATTTTTTTAGCCAGTCCTAAGCCCAGGGAAAGAATGAAAGATGGCTATGGAGCTGACGATTCCTTCCAGGGAAAATTAATTCATTCGCTAGAGAAACTTTAAAGCACCACGAAAATATGTACTAAGCCCATATCTGTCTTCATCAACAAATTTGAGGTTGACAAACACACAATTTTTGTGATAATATGGTATTATCTATTTAATATAACTGGTCAGTAGTGGAATTTTTAAACCTCAGAAGGACATTCATTGTTGTGTATACGGGCCGTATTCCTTGTTTCAAGTTTGACCTTGGGATTGATGTTGGTCAGAGAAACATTGTGAAATCAGGGAGTACTGGGAAGTTGTATCATCCTTATATGGGACGTGTCTGGTAGTACGCACCCACCACCGGGGTTCGGACCCAGAGCTTTCTGGTAACGAGGAAAGCTCATTTACCGTTCAGCCACTTGAAAACAACTTAGAGGCCGACTGTGAATTTCAACTTCTATCAAGCGGTGGTTTTAGCGCGACTGGCACCAGCCAATGTCATCAGTTGTCCAGTACTCCTTGATAGTTTTCCAATGGTTCTCTAACTGATTTCAGCTCATGATGAAATCCTGTAACCAATCAACCAAATCCCTGCAAACCAACACTTTAATAATAATGAGATGCTCACTGGCGACTGGCCCTATTCAGGTAGGTAGTTACCTGGGGTTCTAGTGGGAAGTCGTGACCAGTAGGGCACAGCAAGTCAAGTGTGAGGACAAATGATCTCCGAATACATTGGCTAGCGGTTGCGCTATATCATGAACTGGAAGAAGTTAGAATTCATGGGTTGGCCATTGGATCGGGTCCCAGTAGCTTGAATGTCTACCAGCGAGCTCGGTGGCATTGTAACCAGAAGGTCCTGGGTTCAAACCCCGATGGGTGCGTACTACTAAACAGTCCCAAACTAGGACGAAACAGCCGTCCAGTACTCTCAGGTTCTCCAATAGTTCTCTAACAAATGTCAGCTGATAATGGAATCCTGTAACCAGTCATCAGTGAGTATTTGTATCCAACCTCGATCGGGTGGATTCCACTGATCACAGCTTCTCAATGAAAGTGTAGGTAACTTCATCCTGTAGTCAGTCAGTGGAGAACACCAGATTAACTTTCAAGAGTTAGTTTATAGTTATTTGATTGATTTGACCACGGATGTACAATACTTTTTGGTTCCCAATGATCCTCTAACTGATATAAATCTATGGCGAAACTTGAAACAAGTTGAATCCCTACAAATTAATTCTTAAATTCATTGTGTCTCAACCAGTTGGTTTTCATCAGTATAAACACTCTGTATGATACTGAACAAACAGACTTACATGAGAGAGTGTTTTGTGTAGAGGTATTCATCCTTGCTGATGCTCACCAAACTTATGTGAGTTCAAACTTAAATAAATGGATACCTTCTTTTTAACAATTTCCACTGCGTAAATCAGCAAGCTGAACAGTACAAGATATCAGTAGCAGTGAGAAAACAGTTCACAGCTAATTTATGACCACTTCCGGCAGTCATTCACTAAAAGTTAACGTATTTCATTTTCTGTAGGAAAAATTGAAATATCTGAGCAAACCTTTGTATCAAGAAAAATGTCTTTAATTAACTGTCTTACTGATTTCACCTTGAGACCAATCTGGAAATCTTCGTCACTCAGCCAACATCAAAAACAAAATTCGGTAGGATTTTCAATATAAACGTCAAGTCAGTCAGTTCTTCTATACGGAACGGATCAGAAACTTGGCGGGCGGGCGGGTCACAAAGAATATTTCCAACAGCCTGTTGCAGACCAGACCTTTATCAACCAACAACTGTCTTCTCTGGCTCTATACTGAAGATCAGATGGCCGGGGAGCCGGAAAGAACCACCAACAAGAAACTATGGGAAGAAACAAACAAAACAAGAACCAATCGCCCAACAAATATGCAGGAGAAAGTGAAGATGGATTGGACACTCTCTCGCTGAGGAGGCCGCTGGGTGACATCACCCGCGCATCAGGCCATTTCTCTAGTGGAACCAGGCCGAAAGGGAAGCACGCGGCGAGTGGGAAGTCAGTGCAAGGGTGACATGGAGGAGGTCGTGTGAAGAGGAGTTGAGATAGTATGGACTAAGATGGCTGCAGGTGAAAAGTAGAAGACAGCAGAAGACAGAAGCAAGTAAAGACGTTGAGTTGAAGCCCTATGTTCCAGTAGGAACCCAAGGGAAAAATAATAATACTGATAACTAACAAATAAAAAGAAGAATAGAATAATACCTAAAGATGATCACTAAGAAAGATCATATGTTATTTAGAACTGGTATATCATTATTATTGTTCCCTTGATTTCCGAGTGAAGTAAAAGGCTTTAACAAGACGTCTCTACTTCCTCCTATTAACTGTAGTCCTCTTCAGCTAACTACAGAATTGCTTGTAGTCTCTCATCTCCTTATCATACGATCTTCTCCATATCACCCTGGAAGCAATGCTCAACTCAGCCAGGTTCCACCTGAGCCATGGCCTGGTGCGTAGTGTCACTCAGCAGTCTCCTCAGGGTGTATCCGATCCACCTTCATTTTCTTTGGCGTATTTGTTGACCAATAGGTTCTTGATTGGTTCATATCGCGAGTCCCTTGTTGCTGAATCTTTCTGACCCTCTAAACATCAGTATGGATCCAGCGAAGGTGGTGATTTTTGTGACTAACCAGACAAGTTCCTCACTCATACGGAAGAACTGACTGACTTGACATTCATTCTGAAAATCCGAATCTTGTTCTTTATACCAAGTAGGGAAGATTTTCAAACTGATTTTAATGTGTGATGTAGGGGTGTATCTTGTCTTACCGATTCTGGTTGTAACATCCCCATTCTCTCTGTGTGCCTGTAGTTGAAACGACGCGTCTTAGATAAGTGAAGAGAGTAACCTCTTTCAAATTTCTCCTGTTGACAGCCATTGGTGTTTTTTTTTGTCGGTCGGTTACCTTCATCACTCACCTCTGTCATCTCTTTGTTCACTTCACTTCAAGTCCTGCATTAACTGCTGCCAGCCTCCTCCATCAACCTGTTGGTTTTTTTTCATGTCAGTCTTCGAGTTTTTGTGATATTAGACACAAATCATCCATGGAGCCCAGATCTTCAAGAGACTTTGTATCGGTCCAATCACGGTGTCTCACATAATCCTTCCTCCCCCCTCCATGATAGATATATCAAGTCTTGAATATAAGGACTGTTACAAGAACAGTTAAGCCAAACACCAACACATTATTATTATTATATCCTTTATTTCCTAGAGGAACATAGGGCTTCAGCCGCCCATCTCCATTGCCTTCTGTTTTCTGCCAACTTTTTCACCCTGCTCCAAGTCTGCCCACATGCTTTCATCTCCTCTTCACATGACCTCCTCCAAGTCACCCTCGAACTCACGACCAACTGGTCGCTTCCCTTTCAGGTCCCACTCGAGCAATGGCTTGTCTAGTGATGTCACTTGATGGTTTCCTCAGAGTATGGCCAATCCAATCCACCTCCATTTCTTCCTGTCTATTTGTTGCACAATCGGTTCGTGGTTGGTTAGTTAGCTCCCAGAGATCCCTGCTGCTGATCTTTTCTGACCGGGTATCTGATCTTGAGTGGTATTGAGCGAAGACAACTGTTAATAAAGATCTGAAGTTTGTTTGAGATGCTCTTTATGACGCACCAAGTCTCTGATCCGTATAGTAGCACTGACTTCACATTGGAGCTGAAGATCCGGATCTTATTTTCATTCTCATGCTGAGTGCTGTTGACCTCCACACAGACTTGAGAGTAATGAGAGCTCGTCTTGCTTTTCTGATTCTGGCCTTGATATTCTCGTAAGTTCCACCTGTAGTTGAAACGATGCTTCCCACCAACACATAATCATCATGCACTGTTCGATATAAATCTAATCACTGACAAGGCTATCAGAGTTACATAGACAACAACAAAAAAGATTTAACTATTGGTTTGTAGGGATTTGGTTGATTTGTTACAGGGTTTCATCATGAGCTGACATCAATTAGAGAACCACCGGAAAACCTGGTAGTACTGGGTAGCTGTTTCGTCCTATTTTGGGACTCTTCAGTAGTGCGCACCCACACCACAGGGCTCTAACCCAGGACCTTCTGGTTACAATGCCAACGAGCTAGCTCATAGACCATTAAGCCACTGGGACCCGATCCAATGGCCAACCCATGAATTCTAACTTCTGCTAATTCACGATATAGCGCAACCGCTAGCCAATGTCTTCGACGAGTTTAAGATTTAAGATTTTAAGATTTAATTTTAATTTGATTTTAGTTTTTAATTTAAGATTTAACCAGTTATCCATGTCCAAATTTAGTCACTCAGCCACATCAAAGAATAGCCATATCTGAACAGCATAGACTGGGTTTCAGATACAGACTCTTCGGTCGGACAATGGCCGTCCACACTAGTCATTCATTCGTCTCCGTCAACGATTGCAGCAGTTGAATTTTAGCCTAGTGCAGTCATCTATCTGCACAGTCTGTTACAATACTGGAAACAGCGCCGTTAAGTAGATAGAACCAACTGACAAATTAAACGATCCTAATATTAATTACAAGAATATAATTCATCTGTTTGTTTTTTTCTGTACACCTGAATTTCATTAATTTTCTTTCTTCCTTTCTTTATTTTTTTCAATACTGTGATAAAAAAGTATTTCTTTGTATTTGTTTGCTTGTTTATTTGTTTTCTTATCTCATTGAAGGAGGTAACTAACAGCTGCTTTGTATGTGAGTATGTGAGTGTGCGTGTATGTGTGTATTGTAAATAGCTTGTTTGTTTACTCCCCCATTTTCACTTTCTTCTTCTTCTTCCTCTGCCTGTTGTTATCGTTGTTGTTGTCGTTGCTGTTACTATAAAGGCAAAATTTACTTATACACCAGTTGTTCAAAAACAGATGGGGTTCAGTACATACAGGATAAATTTATTTAATCAGGATTGTATTGACAAGAGGAAGTAAGTTGAATGATCCAGTTTTAAGTCATAGTTTCATGATGGTCGGGATTACTTACTACCTGTAGGGAAATTATAGTATCCGGATTTACGAGTTTACCCCAGGGGAGTGATATCACTTAGAGAACCACTGAAAACCAGCGTTGGGGTGATGGACCGCTTTTCATATCGTCCTAGTTTGGGAATCATCGTCAGTAAGCACTCACTGGGTTTCGAACTCAAGACCTTCCGGTTACAAGGCAAGCTGGCTCGTATATCATTCAACCAGTCGGACCCGATTCAATTAATCTGATGCTTGCTAGTGACTTTGTACAGGCAGGAGTTTCCTGGAGTTCTAGTGAGAAGTCGTGACCAGTGAGGTCCAACCAGTCAAGTGTCACGATAGATTTCTAACCGATGACATTGGTAGGTGGTCACACTAAATGCACCACGAGTCGGTAGAAGTTAGAATTCATGCACTGGCTGGCCATTGAATCGGGTCCCAGTGGCTGAATGGTATACGAGCCAGACCGCCCTGTAACCGGAAGGTCCTGGATTCGAACGCTGGCGGTGGGTGCGTACTGACGATGTTTCCCAAACTAGGGTGATATGAACAGCTGTCTAGTACTCTAACGCTGCTTTTCAATTATTCCCTAACTAATATCAATCCGTGGTCAAACTCGGCAAAAACAAATTTAATCCTTACAAACCAAATATTGAAAATATAATGTTAGTTTACACCAACTTCACTGCTCTAAAATTACTCTATACTTCAAAGTAATTCTGATGTGAGTATAAGTGAATTTCTGTTGCTATTCGTAGGAGGAAGTTGTAATCAAATCCCGGACAATCTTCTGACCGAATCTATCTACATGTGACTACAACAATGAACCCTCATAGTATACCAGGAAGTTAACGTATAAAGTGTGACACAAGTGAGGGGAAATGTAGAAATAATACCACATGAGCCAGGAACACTATTATATGATGCAAGCAAGCATCAAATAACGAGAACGCCTAGGATAAATGTTGTACTATAGTCAAATGCTTCAATAGGATCACTAAAAGTATGCGTCTAAAAGAACAAATTAAGTTTCTACATGTATGATCATCAGTTTTTAATCACACCACATGAATGTGCTCAATTATGCATTGATTTTTCAAGTATCACACTGGTGTTATAATATTATCAGTAATGCCGTATCTCTATTGCACAGTGACGACGACATTTCTCTAAGGTGAGATTAAATAGTTGTCGGTAAACCACTGAGTTAATAAAGCATATACAATTTTCATTTCACCTGTATATATCGATGTGATACATTCATCCTGTACAGAAATGATTTGAACAGAGCTTAGCAGTAATTACTCATTTCAATGAAGTACATATTCAGCTATGAAATTCACGTGTGAAGTAGAGTTACAAAGCAAAATCACCTTTTAGATGGCTTACTGATACGAGAATACTAGACATTTGCATAATAAAAGTACTTGGACAGGTGAATATTCACATTTTCACAGTTTTTTCCTCTTCGGTATAAAAGAAACTTGGTAAAGACTCTTAGCTATAGGTTCACAGCTATGTTGTTCAGAGGATGCTACCAAAGAAATCACTAAGGTTGTATACGACACGTTAATTGAGAACAACTATCCTGGAAAGTTCATCACTAAACAACATGGCCAAGAGAGTAGAAAAGAATTCGGCAACAGTAAAGAATAGAACTAACAGTGAACATCACCCCACCCCACCCCCGCGACGAGAACAGAAGTCCTAAAGGTAATCAAGATGCTTAAAGCTGTAAAAAGCAGCAGGACCAGATGGAATCCCAGCAGAAGCATTGAAAATGGACCCACAGATAACAGCAGAATTGATGACACCACTACTGGAGAAGGTGTGGAAAGAGGACAAGGTACCTGTGGATTGAAAGAAAGGGCACTTATTCAAACTGCCAAAGAAAGGAGACCTAAGTCAATGCAAGAACTGGCGCCGAATTATGCCCTTATCCATCCCAAGCAAAATACCAAGCCGCCCCATTCTAGAGGAAAACAAACACGCCCCCGTGGATCAGAAACTTCCACCAGAACAGGCTGAATTCACGAGAAGCAAGTCGTGCATCGATCAAATCCCTAACACTACGAATCATCCTTGAACAGTGCTTGAAACGGCAGTCACCTCCCTACCTCAACTTCATCGACCTTGAAAAGGCCTTCGATAGCTCAGCGTCGATTGAGAGGTGTTTTGGTAACTACTTCGCTACCCTAGGGGTGCCGCCAACAATTATACATCTCATCCAACAGTTGTACGACAATGTTGTATGCCAAGTAATCTACAACGGGAAACTCACGGAATCCTTCGAAGTGAAGACGGGAGTAAGGCAATAATTTTTCTGATTGCGGTAGACTCGACAATGAGACAGGCAGCGATGGGCAACGAGGAGACAAGCATAAAAAGAACCCTCACGAAACCCTTGGAGGATGTGGACTTCGCCGATGTGATATATGTCTGATCTGCCACAAACTGGAAGATATGCAAGTGAAAAGCAATAAGTTGGCAGAAGAAACATCCACAGAAGATAGGGCCAAGGGTGAACATAGAGAAAACTGAGGTAATGAAGATTCCTGGCCAACAGCAACAACAACAGACAACAATCAGCATAAATGGGAGGAACCTGAAAGAAACAACCTCCTTTACCTACCTACCTACCTGAGAGGCATCGTTTCAACTCCAGGTGGACGGAAATGATGGGGATATCAGAGCCAGAATCAGAAAAGCAAGACGAGCTCTCATTACTCTCAAGTCTGTGTGGAGGTCAACAGCACTCAGCATGAGAATGAAAATAAGATCCGGATCTTCAGCTCCAATGTGAAGTCAGTGCTACTATACGGATCAGAGACTTGGTGCGTCATAAAGAGCATCTCAAACAAACTTCAGATCTTTATTAACAGTTGTCTTCGCTCAATACCACTCAAGATCAGATACCCGGTCAGAAAAGATCAGCAGCAGGGATCTCTGGGAGCTAACTAACCAACCACGAACCGATTGTGCAACAAATAGACAGGAAGAAATGGAGGTGGATTGGATTGGCCATACTCTGAGGAAACCATCAAGTGACATCACTAGACAAGCCATTGCTCGAGTGGGACCTGAAAGGGAAGCGACCAGTTGGTCGTGAGTTCGAGGGTGACTTGGAGGAGGTCATGTGAAGAGGAGATGAAAGCATGTGGGCAGACTTGGAGCAGGGTGAAAAAGTTGGCAGAAAACAGAAGGCAATGGAGATGGGCGGCTGAAGCCCTATGTTCCTCTAGGAATTAAAGGAAATAATACTAATATAATAATAATAATGACTAGACAACAAATTCAAATGACCTTGAACCGACTAATCGTCAGCCTCTCAGCATCACAAATAGATGCTTTTCACAATCTTCGCTGCAAGTTTCATCCTGACTCAGGGTCAAGTATGACATTACGACTAAGGTAGGTTTTTTGATTAAGATTAGGTTGAAAGTTGAGAAGAAGGCTATGGAAAGCATCCATTTGTAATGCTGAGGGATCTGATTGGCTGGTTCAAGGTCATTTGACTTTAGTGGCTATTCTTTTCTGTTTACAATAATTCCTTTCCATCTGTTAACTAGAAGCCTTTATATATGCGAATATAATTCAAAGGTGAAATACTAAGTGAAATAATAACCAACAGGTTCAGAGAATCAATTCAAAAGAATTTTAATGCCAGTAAGCTGCAGCTTATATTTTTCAACACTAGTGGTTGTCATTCCGAAACTACAAAAAAAATACATAGGCTAGCCACCTCTAATTAAGTCTATCAATTCAACTACCCTTGGGGAACCACTTACACTGCCCTTCGCTTTAGGATTTTTTCGTGGTCAGGAACACTTACCAGTGTGACTAAAGAAAGGTGTAGCTAAAACGATCAACAGTCCCAAAGTTGGCATTGAAGAGTCCTTTTCTATCACCTATCGGGTATCGAATAAATTACCAATGACCTCTAGATACGGAGTACTCTGAACAGAGGAGACCACTGTAATTAACATAAATCAACCAGAGCTTTGTGTGCAAAAGAAACAACTTCAGCCACTGCTGCTACCTTAGTCTGCTGTCAAGCCTATACAAATTCATAAACTCTGTATTACTTCTCATAATTTATCTAATCTTCCATTTTAGTGTTATATTAATGCATATTCTATCTCTCTCTTTCTCTTACTGATGTTTTTGAACTGTTATCACCAATCGATATTATTGATTCAATGTTGTTTAAAACAGCATCAGTATTATTCATCATAACAATCATTCTTTAATTATTACTGTCATATAATTGTAGAACCCTGATGAAGAAGATATCGAAAAGAATATTCTATGTTCTTTTAAAATTTCCAATACATTAAAACAAATCACTCTGCGTGAAGACAACAATGCTAATTACTGAGGCATCCCTAAATCAAAAAGACGAAACAATTACCCAATCCTCCCTGGTCATCGGCGATTCTCTAGTTGATTTCTTCCAACAGTAAGAAGTTTCCCTTAATTTCAAAAGAAAACAAACCAATCTGTCTTCCCTGATGGAATAAGACCAGTATGCTTCCCAGCTCATTTCTATGACAGCTTCTTTATAAGCTGAGTAAAAAAGAGATACATCGTCAGTTCCAAATATGTTAACCAAAGGGTGAAATGTCATGTGGATGTGAGGCTTTTCCAAACCCTATTGGATCTAGTCTTTGTTTTGTTATCATTCGTAGAATAGGTGACACTATGGAAATATAATTCTACCCAGGAGCACAGCATGTAGACAGGAAGGTCAAAATATCCCCTAGATTTCAACCATTAGCGATCATTACTAGAGTTGCTGACTTCACCTCTTAGCTGTTCAGGGTCATTTACCGGCTATTTAGGAGTGAATCATGGATGCAAACTGCCCACCTTGATGGTAACTGATTCACAGATGCTTATACTTACACCAGCACTGAAAGAAGATGTTTCTATGATATAAAAGGTATCAAAGCTATTACGACCTCCGTCGATAGGAGCGCGACGACTGAGTAAAACTCAGTGAAATGTCCAAAATGTAGATGCAAAACTGTGCGTGCTTTGGTCGGTCTACGGGTTGTAACCAGTTTCATGCGTCTAGTCTTTCGGTTGGTGCGAACCTGAATAGCTCAGGAGTAATGTTTCTGATTGCAGCATTGCGTAACACGGCTTCCTTCAAGATCATCGATACGCCCTGATAACGAGTTCCAATAAATACGAAACGTGGGTCAAACAGGGCTCCCTGCAGATTCCCTTCAACCATACAAATACAAGAGTCCGGAGTGTACCACGATGGTGAGCAAAGTTGATTCATAGAATTTAGCTTGCACCAAACCAAGGATTAGACATCTGGCACTGATTACTATATCATAACCAATCAAAGTATTCACTACAATCCTATAGGAAGTAGTCAGTCGTGAGTCTCAGTGGTAACATCTGGGACTGCAACACTGTATGAAACTGGTTTGAATCTCAGTAGGGACATGGGTTCCTACTAGACTGCAAATACGCTTTACCGACCGGGGAGTGCTAAAAAAAGAAACCTAGGTGAAGGCTTCCTGTCGATTGCCCTCAGTAATCGAATATCAAACTGTAAGTATATTTTCTTCGTTTTTATACATTGTAGGCCGTACCACAAGGATTCGTTGCATAGGATTTTGCAGCTTTCAGTAGGCCGAAAATCAATTCGTAGCTTCAAGTGAAGATGACTTCCGTTGGTGTTTAGCGACTGCTGACAGTTTAATTTCAATTATAATTAAACTTCCCTCACATGCAAGGTGTGTGTATATGTGTGGGGAATTAGTGTCGCCACATAGATAAAAACATGAACATTTGTTAACTGGGTCAGTGCAGATCGACAGTCACCTCATTACCGACCAATAGTTAATTTTCGTATAGTACCAAAGCTTCATTTTCTGTCTTTTTTGATTATTTTATTATTATTCATTTTATTCCTTTACTTTCCCAGTGGTACATAGGGCTTCAAGCTAGAGCTTTGAAGTTTCAGTAGAAGTGGTGTTTCTTTTACAGGGTGGGGTTTCTAGCCTCATCCTCCCAACCTTCCCTCTTTGCTGGTCTAATCACCGGCTTACTGAGTGAGATAAAGGAGTGTGTCGACCGAGGATCAAACCCCAAACCATATGCGGGGTTGGCGAGCATTCTACCGACAACGCACCTCTTTTATGAACATACTTTCAAATATTCTGGTTGTATTATATTTTGCAAAACGCTGAGTTGAAATAGGAATGCGGAGCTGGTGACAGATGCGCTTATCACAAGTATCGCTTATCTACCCCAGTAACACATACAGTGGCTAACCGATCACTCAGCGAGCATCTTAAGCGAAAAGTAAGAATATATTCGCAATAACGTATAATTTGAAAAACCACAAGGGATACGTCAATCACTCTCAAATAATGATCGATAAAATAGTGGGCGTATTTTATGTCGGCCAATTCTGATTCGCTCATCCGCAGACTGGACATTGATCACTTTTATGTAGGTCGATTCTGATTGGTCTATTTCCAGACTGGACATTGATCACCATTTCAAGGTTGCCATTACAGAATATCCTCATTTCCGCTAGTGGTGTTGCATTTAGTTGGTTGAACAGAAAATGTAGAAAAGAAGATTGTCGAACAAGTCTTGACTGAATTACAAATGAATTTCATCTATGATAAACCAATCTATATTTAATGGATTATCTTAATTCTGAAAGATCATGCCTATCTACTCTAAGTGACTTTCAGCTGCTGGCCGATTTGATCAGTTGACATTATCTTGACTATATCATCAAAGGGAGGGTAACTACTTTTATTAAAAGAAAACATGAATTTTATTTACCTCTCTGTCTATTTGTTTGTCTGTTTGTTATTATTATTATTATGAACACGAATTAAAAGCAGAGTAGATGACATCCACATGATTTATCAGGATATTCAATTTACCTAAAAGGAAGTTTTTCTCTCTTCATTCTTTTTTTTAAAAAAAAAACAAGAATCGTTTTACAGATCAACTTACTTATTTATCTTGATTATCTGTAAAGCATTCAAAGTTCACTTGTCCAGTATCATTTAAGCAGAATGGGAGTAGAATCAGAGAATGAGAGAGAGAGAGAAAGAGAGAAAATGGAGGTAGAAAGGGAGAACACTGCGTTCATTTTAAAAATAAACAAAATTCGTTAATGGATTTTTAATAATACTACTACTAGTAATAATAATGATAATTTTAAAAAATTAAGGAAAGTCAGTCATTTGCTTTAAAACAAATACTAATCCCCTTTACCCATCCTGTTTCAGTCTTCGTTTTATTCTTTGCATTTCTTTTAAAGTCTTGTTTACATGTGCACATTCCATTCTCTTATATTTTCGACTGAAAAAAAATATATAAATACATTTATTCAATCTAAGCACTTAAATCTAAAAGGGCATAAATGTCATCTATTAGAATAAGCAAGCAAACAATCATACAGGCAGGTAGGCGAACGGATTACATTCGCATTTATTCCATTTCTCCATTATTTTCTTTTTAACGAAACAAAAAAAAACATTGTAGTTTTGTTTACGTATAAACTTTCCATTTTCTGTTAATTCTGTTTCTTTTTAACTAATTTTTAGCTTTAATTCTTAGTTAGTTTGAGAAGTTGATCCTGACGCGTAATTTTACTTCATCTTAATGAGAAACTGGATACAATATTGCATTGCATGTATCTTAAAAGGTTTTCTTTCATGTCATTCTGATTCGAGATTACCGTGGTCTTGATGTTGATTAATAACATAAGAAAGTGAATACCTCTGAATTTTTGGGTCCTGGTCTTTTTGGTAACTAATACCAGCCGCGATGTTTTACACTCGTCAACGAAGTCGAATGATGACCCGGCCGAATGAAAAAAAACACCCAGCGACAGAAGCTAAACACATGAGTGGCCACTTTTCACAGACAGATAGATAAAATTTGAATAAGGCATTAAGAAGACAAATTCCGCGAGATGATATCATTTCATAGTTTCTTTACAACCGGTTTACAACTAACATGGTTAACAATAATAAAATGAAGATCATGACAATTACTCAGTTCAAAAAAACAAAAGTACATATTAATGACCAATCATATTTAAAAGGTCATGTAGTCCATGGTAGGGGAAGATTGAAGTTTATTGTTTTTCGTACACACAGTTTATGCTGTATGTGATTAATCCAAAGTGCTTCCATCACCTTTTATAACCTTGAATTAGAGTTATGTGAAACAGTCATTAATATTGAGTTTGTGACCAGACATTAATAAGTGTTTTGTAATGGATGATGCTGGATTTCTATTAAGATTAGTCGTGTTAGGATTTTCGATATGATTTAGTAGCCATTTTGGAACATGTTCTTTTCGACGACATTGGAACATTCTGTTAGTTCTACCTATATAGGTGTCACCGCAGCTGCAGGTGAACTTGTAGATACAGTTTGAAGTAGAGTCCACAGAATTTCGTCCTTTAATCGTAAAATGTTCTGCAAGTGAGAAAAAGAGATGCAGTGGCGTAGAATGTGCGTTTGATGGCTGACCGAAGTCTTTGAGCTGTCAACTGCAAAATCTGGTCGCCCTTGAATGGTAGGTTAATGAAGATAGCTTTCTTTGGTACAGAAGCTGTCTTTTCAAGATGTGGTCTATCCTTACCGTGACAACTGATGAAGTTTTCTGGATAACCATTAGCTAATAAAACTGAATGTTTGATAGATAAAAGCCGCCATTTTCGCGGTAACATCATGGAAAGTAGCTAAAAGTTATTCCAACAGTAAGCTGAAGTAGATCAGTGTTATTGCGGCTTAAACCAACTTTATTCACGCATTTTCGGCAAACGTTTAGACCTGCATGAATAGTCCCTCGATCCGCGTGAGTGGTATTCTTTTATACATTCTTTCACCACTAATCCGAGTTACACATTCAGATATTTATACGTCTGATTCTTTGAATTTTATAAGAACAGATTCGTATTACATCTTAAAACCAGTAAACAAAGGAAGAACGGAATTCTTCTAAAGCGACAGTCTATGCTATAACAAAAATAATAATTATCGTATGAAAGGAAATGGTTATCGACAATAATTAATGACTGTGATACCGTACCACTTTATAATATTATAGAAACAGACTGTTCTGCTTTCACACTTATCAGTATCCTCACTACCGTTCGAAAGATATCGAATAAGCATGGCACGGTGGCGCAGTACACTGCATTCTGGCATAATGCATTGCCACTCTGTTACGAGATTTACTTTCGGTTATGAGAGAAATTTAGTTTTCTTAAAGACTTGACTATAAATTAATTAGTCAATTCGATTAAGGTGTTTCTTCAGTATAATCCAATGAATATGCACCGAAGACACACTTGACGAGGAAGAAAGAAAGTTGACACAAACTCTGGTTGATAATAACTATCCAGACAAGTTCATCAGGAGATATGAAGTAGTCAGAACACCAAGACCCATACTCCAACTCGCTCCTAAGAAAGACGTGTACATCAAGCTACCCTATATGGTTATGGAATCCCCAGAACCAATTAATAGTGAGAACAGGAGACATAGCTCCTCTATTGTGAAACATATTATAGAGACAGGACATAAAATTGACGTTTACATATCTTTTAAACCTATCTATAAAACTTGTTTGGGGCGTATTCTAAAGTTTGTGGAAGCCTGATATGTACCCCAGTGTCCTGAGGAATTTCACGGACGAGACGTTGGAAATGCAATTTGCGAATCAATAATTCTGTGCTCTTCTGGTAACGACGGATTTCACTTGGGGCGACGGTTCCAGGCCTGTATCTGTGTGGTTTCTTAATACCACCGGTAGCTGGTGCACTCTTACGGGCAGCCTTGGTGGCCAGCTGCTTTCTTGGGGCCTTTCCTCCAGTTGATTTGCGAGCAGTCTGCTTTGTACGAGCCATAGCGAAACACTGAGAGAGGGGACACCATTTGACATCATCCAGAAATTCTTGATGGTGTACCGTACAACGGCGAATGAGTCAACACAGAACAAGAAATCGCCGGCAGAAATTCTTTACGGACGCAAACTTAGAACGATTCACAACTCAATGTTACCACCGTCACCCAAACGTGCCGACGCATCAATGCGGAATGACCCTATCTATGTCCGCGACTATCGAGCAGGACATAAACCTTGGAATAAAGGTTCCATCACAGCACGACGTGGTCGAGTTATATACGACGTGAAAGTTGGTAATGATTTATGGACCCGTCACTACAATCAGTTGCGTCCAAGAAACTCAAATATCCCTACCAGTACACAGTCATCTCTACCTCTGGATATACTCTTAGATATTTTTAACTTACCTACGACTGACAACACAGAAAAGCAAAATTGCGCAGCTCAGACAACTCCAGACAAAGCAGAAGCCGCAAACTCAACAAGTAGACGAAGCAACAGACGTCGACAACAAACTGAACGGTTTCAGATAAACCCCAAGAAAGTACGCTATTAATCATCAATCTTCTCAAAAGGGGAGGTGATATGTATCCACATGTGTGTGTTTTGCTTTCGACAGTCTGTTATATTTTGCTATGTATATATGGACTGATATTCCATTATAATTAACAATCATGTTAACATTGTCTATTGATTCGTTCATTTTTGAACATTCGCTCATACACTTGTGTGACATTGATTTTCCTTGTTTGAAAAATACAAGTATCATCATGAACCTGGTGGTTTTCTGATTTCCGCCTTTCTTGCTCCAGGACTATTAATTACTCGACCAGTTCATAACAAAGCCCTAGCAGTTAGAAAGTTTAAACCACCTTTATGGGTTCAAAAATAATTTGTCATCACAATAAACGTTCCTTGGTAAACTCTGTTTTAATACCAGCCAGGTCAGATGCATTATTACCTCTGTTATTTGGTTTACTGATCTTCATTGTTATTTTGACCTTGAATATGTCCTTTTAACATGACCTAAATTTATTTTCTCACCACTTAACTCTTTGTTAATTTCATATATATTCCTATGACAAGTCCGTGTGTGATCAGATTGTTCGAAATGTGTTGCGCAATTACAATGCACGATTCAGGCAAACTACGTCTTCTTACTGCTTTGTCTAGAATCAATTAGTGATGAAATGAGAAAATTTGCAGTTTTGAATGAATCCTTGTCGAGCTGTCAGTACAGAAAAATATTTGTTAATTGCATAGAGACAGTAGACTAATTCACATAACCATATGCTATCAAAGAAGAAGACTGAGGGCTGCTACACGGATCGATGCTTAGGACCACCAGAGATTAGACTGAATACTCTATCTGTGCAGTTCATGTCAGAAAGAGGTCATTTGCGCATGTTTTAGCCTCAGATGAGCATTGCAAACAAACATTAGTGATTAGTACTGATAATCGCAAAGTTTGAATTCATCACCCCCGCCCTCTTTCCAACACTTTTAGACATTCAGTGTTCAATAAAGTTAATTACACAGGCGGATTTCAAAGTTGAGCAGACTTACTCGAGACTTTATTAATAGAAATTATCCAGGACCTAGGACTGAAATGGCATTCTTCAGTGACCAGTCTATGCATACATACCGGCATTTTTATTAGTTTTGGCTTAAATTTGAAATGGAAACAAGAAAGTGACACAATATTATCAACCACATCCGATTTTTCAGCAAAAATGATTCATACATTGGTATCTTTTCTGGTATGTTTTATTGTTTAGATGGTACTCGATAATCATCTAAACATCCTCCTGAAGTATACAAGTGATCCCCAGAAGCTACGAAGTAAAATTTGAAACTGCCAGAGACGTAGTAACTTGTATACGGGCTAGACATGAATTTATTCTAGCTAGCTTGGTTTTATTAAGTTCAAAGTCAGAATCGTTGACATAAGGCGATCCTCAGAAATAAGAAGAAGCACAACGAATTTGGTGAAAAGATCACGTAAAACTAAAGCCTGGTGGGATTAGGATGGAATTAGGAGACTGGAATATCTGAATTCGTGAAAATGGCGCTCACTACATGAATGGTACCTCTTATCTCCTGACATCTTGACTCATTTGAGAAAGTGGAAGAGGACGAATTTAATACATACATGTGCCCATGAGGTGAATAAAGGCTAATTGTTTTGGACTGGATAATATGTCAGACTGTGGGAAGCGAGAAGATAAGAATACATTACACCGACAGGAAGACTCTAGAAGATTTCATCTTCGCGAACGAATTATGTTTAGTGTCACACAAACTCGAAGACTTACAGCAGAAAAGCAGCAGTCCGATGGAAGAAGCAGAAAAGACAGGACTTCCAGTGAACATAGTGGAAAACATAAGATACCTAATCAATAACAATAAGCACCAGTCACTATAGACGAGAGAAATTTCACTTATCAAGGGAACATCGTTTCAACTAGAGGAGGCTCACATGAAGATGTCAGAACCAGCCAGCATTGGAAAGGTAAGACAAACCCCCATCACCCTGAAGACGATTTGGAAATTTTCTATTTTCATTTTTAATGCCAAGTCATTTAGTCCATCTGTGTGTATCAGGAAGTCAGCCTGTACACCACAAAAAGCATTATGAACAAGCTTCAAACTTTTATCGACAGCAGACTCCCCTCAATTCTCTTGAGCAAATGAAAAGAACGAACTCTGGAAACGAACCAATCAATAACCTGTTGCTCAGCAAACATCCGAAAGGAAATGCAAATGGACAGAATATACATTGAGGAGACCTTTGGATGACATCGCATGACAGGTGATCCCTCGAGCTGGATCTAAATGGGAAACGACTTTTTGAGCATGGATCCGAGTGTAAAATGGATGGGATCATATGAAGAGGATATGAGAGCCTATGGGGATTGTGGAGCCAGCTAAGAAGGAAAGCAGAGAATAGAACAAATTTCAGATGTTCTATTGAAGTCCTGTTCCACTCAAAACCAACAGGAATAATAATAAAATCTACGTACACACTAAAAAAGGACTAACTAGCATCAATTCTAAAGCCTTATATTCTTAAACCAAAAACTTAAACCTAAATCTCGGTGATTTGTTTTGAATCGATCTTTTGTTCCATAGTTTTTTGCATAAACTCCCACTATGGAGACATACTGATGACAAGTAAAATTATATCTCCGTCTTTTTATGTTTCAGATGATACTTGAGTTTTAGCAATCTATGATTTGGAAACAAAATTCAACTGATTAAGCTCTCTTTTGAGTATGTTCACTGCAAAGAGACGAAGGGCTCTTATATATCCTCTGTAAATTTCAGTCTAGCTGGCATATATATATATAGTATGATTTCTTCGTGCTAATTCATTTAAAACTGAACTACGTATTATATGATTATTATTCATCATTGTTCTCTTTAGTTCCTAGAGGAGCATAGGGATTCAGCCACATGTCTTCATTGTGCTCGGTTCTCCACCATCGTTTCCACGTCTGCTCGCATCCTTTTTCATCTCTTCTTCACATGACCTCCTCCATGCCACCTGCCCTCCCACTGATGACCAACTGGCCGCTTCCCATTCGGGTTCCACTAGAGCGATGGTCTGGTGTGTGATGTCACTCACTTAATGGTTTGTTTGTACACAGTATGGGCAGTCCAATCCACCTCCATTTCTTCCTGCATATTTGTTGCACAATTGGTTCCTTCTGGGTTGGTTTGCTCATTGCCAGAGGTCCTTCACTATTGCTAATCTTTTCTAACCAGCCATCTGATCTTGAACAAATTATTGAGGGAAGAGAGGTGTTGATGGAGGTGTGCAGTTAGTTCAAAGTGCCCTTCGTGACACGGCGCCAAGTCTCTGATCCACATAGTAGGTAGCACTGACTTCACATTGGAGTTGAAAATCCAAATCTTCTTTTTCATTCTGTTGACCAACACGCAAACTTGAGGGTAGTGAATGCTTGCCTTGCTTTCTCGATCCCCACTTTCATATCCTCATCAATTCCGTCCGCCCATAATTGCAGGTAGGTAGGTAGGTGGGTAGGTAGAGGAGGTTGCTTCTTTCAGATTTCTCCCATTTATGCTGATTGTTGTCCATTGTTGTTGTTGTTGTTGCTGTTGCTGTTGGTCAGAAATCTTCATCACCTCTGTTTTCTCAATGTTCACCTGAAGGAGGTCCTATTTTCTCTGGATACTTCTTCTGCCAACTTGTTGCTTTTCACTCGCATATCTTCCAGTTTGTGGGAAATCAGCCATATATCATATTGGGGAAGTCCACATCCTCCAAGTATTTTGTGTGGGTTCATTTTATGCTTGTTTCCTCGCTGCCCGGCCCGCTGTCTGTCGCATTATCCAGTCTACCGCAATCAGGAAAATCATTGGAGATAGTAAGCAGCCAGCGTTGTCTTACTCCCGTCTTCATTTCGAAGGATTCCGTGAGTTTTTCGTTGTGGATTACTTGGCATGCAGCATTGTCGTACAAATTTTTGATGAGACTTATAATTGTTGGCGGCACCCCGTTGTAGCGAAGTAGCTGCTAACTACGTTGTAAGAGAAAAAACTAGCTCTCACTTTGATCATTAGGATAGTTGTACATCAAGTTTTATGAGTCTGTGTAGATTATTATGCTTCCAGTTGGGAATAAAAGCAAACACCTTAGTGTTATTATTGATAAAAACTTGTGTGGAACAAAACTATACACAAAATATAACATCTGATTTAGCTGCTTAACATATTACCGTAAGGAGTGCAATAATCGAACGTCTCGTCACCACTGGTCATTGCGTCTCAACAAACGCCTCTCACTTCAAAGTAATATACAAAGTGAAGAACAATTTGTCAAAGAAAATACGTTTCCGTCTTCTTTGTATTGCAGAAACCCTAGCCACTCATTTAGAAGAGCCAGAACTATCCATAAAAAGGGAAACTATTCAACCACTTCTACTATCATGGTAACAACTCTGTTGATTTGATTTAACTTTGCTTGTTTGGTTGTTTTTTCTAACCACCTAAAAAAACTCCTACAATTCCGTATGTTATTTTGTTTCCATGTACACCTTGAGCACAACTCTTTCATCAAGCTATTCATGTTATTACTTAACTCTTCTTTAACAACCGTTTGTGACAACTCATCACGTTTGTTACTACCCTCTTATATCAATATCCAATTCTTCTGAACTTACTAATAGTATTTTCGTCTGGCAAATTTAACGTACACACAAATTCAAAATAACCATTTATATTTGTGAGCGAAAATGAATTCGCCGAAAGAAGACTTTCCGCTGACCTACTGGTCTTCTGTTTATTAAAGTTCGAATGGGGACTTTTAATCAATATTACCGTCCCTTACATAATTAGGTGTCTAGGAAGTGTGTATACAAATTGTTTTGAAAATTCGCGGATGGACTACCCTCTTACATAACGTGAAGAACACGATTCATTCTCAATAATAACTATAAAAAATAATTCATCACTTTTGAGACTCGACTTTTAAGGCTTCCTATCTTATCATTGTAAGAGTAATGAATTCTGCAGATATTCTAGACAGGAGTGCGATTATTCTTATTGAATATATTAGGCAATAATTTGAAGCAAATCTGTTTTCTATCATACAAAGTTCATCTTTAGTCCTGTCACTTTGTCCTACCTTAATACATCATTGTGTGTGATTCATTTTTATGCAGATGTTCTCTCTGGGATCTCCTAATCTAGATGTACCTACTCGAAGCTATGATCACCAGAAACAAGGCCATGTAAATTCATATTTGAAGATGAAATAAATACCATTTTTGTTTGCATACTTCCATTACATCTGACGCAGTCGTATGACAGCGTAACTTGTGCAACAAGTACTCAGCTCGAAACTCTTGGGATGTATATTACAAAGCTTGTTATATTAAGTTTTAGATATCTGGCCAAATGAACTTTTAAAAATTCCCTCACGACATCACAGATCATATTTACCGTAGAGTTATTAAATTGTGTTTGTATAGAAAAAAAAGGATAAAAGATCATTTTTGGGTTAGTTGTTATTCTGAAAAGTAGTACAATTAGATTTCAACAAAATTCCAAAATTGTGAATCTTTCATTTTCCATCTAGACAACATTTTCAGTGTTAATTTTAAACTTAAACCATCCAAATGACAGAATAGAACAACAACATAGAAGTTTTGAATACGTAAGATCGTCAGTCTTAAATACTGAATTTGTTGATAGTTGCCACAGTTAAGAGTTCTAACTCCACTGAAAAGCTGAACGTCTGTTTTTCTGCTGTGAAGAGATCCCATTATTCTGCAGGCGAATCTCTGCTTCTTATCATCCGATTGCACAAATCAGCATACGCCACTCTTTACATTCCTATCGATCACACCTTAAGGAGATGGTGGGAGGAGGAATGTTGATGTTCATGAAGACTACGATATATACCAACGCAAATTCTTATATCCACGACGTCTACAGTATTTGTTCTGAATAGACTAACAGCAAATCAAAATGCCGATTTCATCAAAATCATAGTGTGTAGGTGATTGCTTAATTAGCTAGGGATCCTATACAAACGAACGAACAAAAATGGGATAGATGCTTAATTGCGAGCCTCCAGTCTAACTAGTCAACTTAGACAGCTAAGGTCAGCATCCAGTGTTTAGTGATGAGTGCCAGAGACTAATAATTCTGGAGAATTATTTACCGCTGTACACTTAATTTTTATTAACCAGTAGACTGAAACAATTCTAATCTTCCTTAACCCATAGGCCTTAAACATTAGAACTTTCTAGAATACTTAGATGAACAGTTTGTGGAGGCCGTGCAATTCATTCACTTCATACTCCAAGCTGAACCATGTTTGGAAACGGTCGAGCTCTCTGATTATGAAATGATCCTCTCCCTAATGTCGGTGTTTTGACTGGACACTAGTAAATAGTGTGGCGTGTCTAGTCCTTTCTTTGGTGCAAACTAAATTCTATCAGTGAGGTTTGCAATGTGACCACCATTCTAGGTAGCTCTCCATCACGGTGCACATTGATTTGATGACATCAGATGGTTGGAGGCAATCTGCAGGAAGCCTTAGAACTAAGTTTCATGCTAGCTGGTACTCATCAGCAAAGCGTATCTGCAACCTTGAAGGAGCTCATGTCCCTTATGCCTCTAACTATCTAATTTCATCAAATCAATGTGCACCGTGATGGTGAGCTACCTAGAATGGTGGCCACATTGCAAACCTGACTGATAGAATTCAGTCCGCATCAAAGAAAGGACTTGACACGTCCCACTAGTTACTAGTGTCCAATCACAATATCCACTACGGTCATACCGGAGGTCAATCGCGAGCCCGAATAGCTCAGTGATAACGTCTCTGAATGAAGGCGGCACTGGGTGACGCGGGTTTGAATCTCAGGAGGGACATGAGTTCCTTCGAGGGTGCAGATACTCCTTGCTGACTGGTGAGTGCCAACTAGCACAAAACCTAGGTCAAACAAGGCTTCTTGCCGATTGCCTCTAACTATTTAATGTCGGTTTCTTAGGAAATGTAGCCTGAAATCAATCGAACTCTCTATTCACCCAAAAGAGAATAATGCTGTATTCACCAAAAGATGTAATCTGTTGCAAAAAATGTGCGCATAAGTAGTATGCCGAGTAGAGTGAACATAGTTGGTCATTACATCTAACAAATAATATACTAGCATCCTTCACACACCAAAATAGATAATTACAGGTGGTGTTGGTGGGGGTGGGGTGAAATGATCAAAAATGCATATATCATAATTATATCCCAAAAAGCATTCGTTTATTTATGCAACCGCGTAAAACAAAATATTAATACTACTATTAATAATAATAACAAGATGTAAACAGTTTCAATGACAAAACAAAAAGAAAGTGAAACGCGAAATTGAAAATTCTGTTCAGTGTGTTGAAAAGAGAATAATTTTTTTTTCTCCACATCAATTTCCCTTTATCTGTTTAAATAATTCGCGCTATCTTTCAATTAATCTCTGTTTCAATCTTTATTTCTATCTGTCTGTTGTTTACCTCCTTCAGTGTATTCCCCTCTCTCTCACTCGTACTCTCTGATTTTCTCATGCACCAGCTCTGGTTTATGTAAGCAAAATGAATTTACAGGTTATATATATAAACAAATAAATTTTCCTTCAAGGTAAGGAAAATGTGTCAGTGTTTATTTTCAGGCTTATAATTATGATATATATGTATATATATGCACATATATATTAAAATAATTTAAAGGCGGTTATTAAATCACAAATAGATATCAGTTGAATAAACACTGAAAGTTAGCAAGTAATTGGCAGGTGGTGGCTTGTCCATTTCTAGAACTGTGTTATCTGTACAAAAGGATACACTAAGCCCTGTGTGTGTGTGTGTGTAGCATTAACTGGACAACGAAACCTGACGAAAGATATCAAAATAGAACTTCGGTTGACCTATGCATAAGTAGGAATATATATATATATATATATATATATATTCCGCGTGTTGACTGCCTTGTCAAGTGGACCTAAATGATCTCATATGGGTCAACCTTACTAGTAATGAAGTATTACTATTATTCTTCCCTTGGGTTCCTAGTGCAACGTGGGGCTTCAACTGCACGTCTCCACTTGCTTCTGTCTTCTGCTCTACTTTTCACACGATCTCCTCCATGTCACGCTTGGACGACCACGTCCCACTCGCCGCGTGCTTCCCTTTCGGCCTGGTTACAGTTGAGAAATGGCCTGACGCGCGTGCGATGTCACACAGTGACCTCCACAGCGAGCGAGTGTCCAATCCATCCATCTCCACTTTCTCCTGCATATTTTCTGTTAGTTGGCGATTGGTTTATTCTTGTTTTGTTTGTTTGTTCCCATAGTTGGTGATTCTTTCCGCCCCCCCCGGCCATCTGATCTTCAGCATAGAACCAGCGAAGACAGTTAGTTGTTGATAAAGGTCTGGTATGCAACAGGCTGTTGGAAATATTCTTTGTGACCCACCCGCCCACCCGCCCGCCAAGTTTCTGATCCGTTCCGTATAGAAGAACTGACTGACTTGACGTCTCTATTGAAAATCAGACTGGATTTTGTTGTTGATGTTGGCTGAGTGACGAAGATTTCCAGATTGGTTCCACGTTGGTGAATGTGTTTCTCGCTCGCCTTCCCGGTTCTCGATTTGACATCCTCGTCCGTTCCAACTGCTTGTAGTTGAGACAATGCCCCTAGATAAGTGAATGAAGTAACCTCTTCCAAATCCCTCCGGTTGATGGTGATTGACGCTGGATGTGACTGCTTCTGTTGTTGTTGTTGTTAGTTGGTTGGTTATTTCCGCAACCTCCATCTTGTCTATGTTCATCTGGAGTCCTGTCTTCGCCGGCTGCTTCTTCGACCAGTTTGTCGGTTTTCGCTCGCTTGTAAGTCTTCGATTTTGTGTGTGTGACATCGAACATAAATCATCCACGTGCGAAATCCAGGTCTTCTAGGTTCTTCACATCGGTCCAGAATATCCCTGTCTTCTCGTTTCCCACTCACTTTCTGACGCATAATCCAGTCAGTCCAACACAATTAGGAATATCATTCATTGGTGATAATAAGCCGGCACCCTTGTCTGACTCCTGTGTTTACTCCAAACACCTCGCTGAGTTTTCCGTTGTGGATGACTTGACATGTGCCGCCGTTGTCGTACAGCTGTTGAATAGGGTTGATGAATATTTGGGCGCTGCACACCGTAGTACTCGAGTAGTTTCCGAATTACTTCGCGGTCGACACTGTCTGCTGAAGGCCTTCTCAAAGTCTATAAAGTTGAGGTAGAGGTTTGATCGATGGCCATTCCATGCTTTGTTCTGTGATGATGATGCGTAGAGTTGCAATTAGGTTAGAACATGATTTGTCTGACTTTCCTGAATCCAGCTTGTTGTGGTCGGAGTTCTGTCTCCAGTGCGTCCTTTATTCTCTCCAGGATGATGCGATTCAGGATTTTACTTGGCGTCGACAGGAGCATGATTCCTCAACAGTTCTTGCAGAGTGGGGCGTAAGTCGCCCTTCTTTCGTAGTTTCACGAGGTAACCTTTCCTCCAGTCAGTAGGCACCTTTCCCTCCTTCCGCACCGTTTGCAATGATGGCGTCAGAATGTCTGCTGTAGTCTCTGGGTCTGCTTTTAGTGCTTCAGGGGGTATTCCATCTGGTCCGGGTGCTTTTCCAGCTTTCAGAATCTTGATTGCATTCAAGACTTCAGCTCTCGTTGGAGGATTGATGTCAACTTGCAGTTGTGTGCGTGCTGTTGTTGGTATTTCTGAACGGGTTGCAGGTGGTGGTCAGTTCAACAGTCCTTTGAAGTGATCCGCCCATTGTTTAATCTCTTTTTCTTCCTTGGTGATTGGGTTCCCTTGGCTGTCTTTTATAGGTTTCACTCGTGTTGATCTCTTCCCGGACAGAGACTTGGTTATCTGATATAGTGTCCTCAGGTCCCTTTTGCCTGCTGCCTTTTCAGCTTCCGTAGCTAGATTGTCGTAGAATCGTCTTTTGTCCTTCCTAGCACTCTTCTTCACTTCTTTGTCCTGTGCTGTGTAAGTTGAGCTCAGCGTCTCCTTCTCCTGTCCGTCCTTGCATTGAATCATTTTCTCTTTCACTATTCTCCTCTCTTCTATTAATTTCCAAGTGTCCGTTGAGAGCCATTCCTTATCTTGTCTCTTCTTTCTTCCTAAGACCATTGAACACGTTTCTTTGAGAATCGCCTTCAGAGACTTCCAATGTTCTTCCACGCATGATTCTTCAGTGATGTCGCGTAGTGTTTCCTGCTTTGCTCTGACAGTTGCAGTGAGAGTGTCCTTTGTGGTTTTGTCCTTCAGTTTCCGAGTGTTGAACTTGCATTGTGGCCTATCCCAAGCTATCCTCGAGGCTTTTAGCTTCACCTAGGGAACCTGTAACTCAATAGGATTCTTACCTCTGCTTCTCGCTACTCCGGCTTGCTGTTCAGGTATGAAGTGATCGTTTTACCCAACAGTCCTGTTGACTAGTGAAACCTTTTCTTAGAAATCCATTATCACTTCCACAGTAGCTGCTTAAAGAAATCTACTCATCACAGGTAAGGAGGGGAAATCAATCTACGGGGCTGTAAAGCTACATCGACTGAGATGTTTAGGACATGTGTTACATATGCCTATTCATCGCCTTCCTCTACGCTCGATTTTAGCTGACGTAGGGTCAGGCTGGAAAAGAGCCAGTGGGGGTCAAATCAAAACATGGCACCAGTCAATGAAATCCATGAAAGTTAGTTGAAGCCACGTAGGAAAGTGTAGACTTCCTGTTTGGGGTCCTTGGGACGGTAGACACCAATAGCTGGAGATAACTGGTGATTTGGCTCAAAATCATTCTCATTGGCACATATGGATCCACTCCTTGTGACTTATGATTTCCAATGAAACTATATCGTTCTTCGTTAATGCTATTCTTTTTTTCTCATATCCCTGTCTACTGTCTCTATTATGCATTTCTTCAACTTTCAATGAACAAAATGCTCCTATATT
This sequence comes from Trichobilharzia regenti, assembly GCA_944472135.2. Taxonomy (NCBI): domain Eukaryota; kingdom Metazoa; phylum Platyhelminthes; class Trematoda; order Strigeidida; family Schistosomatidae; genus Trichobilharzia; species Trichobilharzia regenti. The sequence goes on along the minus strand of OX235270.1, from coordinate 84,555,685 downwards.
AAGTCATAAGAAAAAGCCCAAACAGTGAAGAAAATTTTCTTTTCGACGATTCAATCGTAATTATATTAAACACAGAAATCCTTAGACGTTCTTCTCTGGCTTTGTGTGCTACATAGAGTGTGGCGACTTGAACTGCTACACATCGGTGCAAAGCTCTATGTCGAAAATAGACAGACAGACAGACAGACTCATCACAGGTCAAACTAAGCGGGACTATAAAAGGAGGAAGGTTAAGTGCTTGTATTCATTAGACTGTAAAGGATGATTCTAGCTTGTCAAACTGAGCATAATATAACATACTACTTAAACAGAGCTTGAAGTAAATCTGGTTCAGTTGAACAGTACTCTCAGTCATAATCCTGTTACCAAGAAGTTAAGTCGTAGTAACCCATTAGTAAACGAGAAGAGTTAATGCATCATTTTCACTTTCCTACAACTGATTCAGTAAACCCTCGGATCAATCTATGTATCAAATTAATGGTGAATTGTTGTTTTCGGTGCCAGTCACTGGTTGTGTCGTCCACAGAGCTAATGTTAGTGTTATTATTGATTCCCAGAGTTCCTAGCGGAACATAAGGCTCCAGAAGTAGATCGCTATTTCACTACTGTGGCCATCAATTAGCTCCTCAACAGGTCATAGGCTTCCCTTCCCCTTCATATATGCTCCTCTATGCCAGAATCGCTCTCAGCTGTCTCCTCAGCGTCTATCAGATGCATCCCCATTTTCTTCTGCAAATTCGCTGGGTAATAGGTCGACAGTTGGTTCGCTGACTGCCAAAGTTCCTTCTCCATCATTTTTAGCCAGCCGCCTGATCTTCATTGTCAACAGGAGACAGCTGTAAGTCGAAAGTCTGAAGCCTATTGGAAATGCCTTTGGTAACGTGCGCACCAATTCTGTCTGTCTGTTTGGATTCAACATAGAACTTGGCACCAAAGTGCAGCAGTTCGAGTTGCCACGTTCCAAATAGCACACAGAAGTAGACAAGAAGATGAGTGAAGAGAATCAATACAGTCTGACAAGTATAAGAGTGAAACAGAATGGGTAATGGTAGAAAGGAATATGAAGGATTACAGAGACTGAATACATCTGCGCCATTGACAACGATTTTGAGCCATGTCACCTATTGTCTCCAGCCATTGATTACTAGAGTCCCGAGGGCCCCAACCCAGAAGTCTGCATCTGCCTGCCTGACTCAGTTTAACTGTCAAGGACTTCATGGATTGATGAGGCCATGTTTTTGTTTGGCCGCCACTTACTCTTTTCCAACCTGCACCTATCTATATCAGCTAGTAATGCCCGTCGGGGAGGCGATGGTTAGGCATGCGCAGCACGTGACCTAGCCATCTCAATCTATGTAAGTTTATAGCTTCGTCGATTGATTTTCCCTGTTTGCCCAACACTACGCCCAACGTCAACATTACTTACCTTATTATACCACCTAACGTGAGAAAGAGATCGTAGACATCTATGATCGAAAGCAGTCAACCTTTTCATGTCTTCAACGCGTATTGTCCATGTTTCAGAGCCATAGAGAAGGATGGAGCGAACTGCTGGGCAGTACACACGTCCCTTGGTTGATAGCCAGCCGGATGTCACGCCTACGCCAGAGATGGTGTGAGTCAGCGAGAGCAGCTCGAGCTTTTTGGATCCGTGCTGAGATTTCATCACCAATCAGTCCGTTGGTGTTGATACAACTTCCCAAATAGGTGAAGTGGTCAACATGTTGTATCACTTCACTCCCTATCACTAAGCTAGGGGTTGACGTAGTCCAGTCCTGTAGCAGTATCTTACACCTTATAGGGGCGAATCGCATGCCGAACACACGAAGATTGCTGCTCAAGATGTTCAGAAGACTCTGCATTTTGTCAGCATCTTCCCCTAGCAGGACTATGTCATCTGCATATTTCAAGTCCATAAGACTATCCCCTGGTAACAAGTCGATTCCTAAGTCGTTACGTTCACTTAAGGATACTTCCATCAGCATATCTATGATGAAGTTAAACAGGAATGGGGAAAGTGGACATCCTTGTCGTACACCACTGGTTATTATCAATTCAAATGACAATTCCCCATAAGCCCTTACACGACTACGTGAGTTTGAATAGAGTGCATTGGTTAGTACAATGTACTTTCTTGGCACTCCCTTCACAGTCAGACATTGCCATAGTACCTTTCGATCCACGGAGTCGAAGGCCGCCTTCAAGTCAAGAAATATGGCAATTTTTGGACGCCGAAAAGTGTGTCTGTGTTCTAGAATTTGTCGGAGAGTGAAGATATGATCTATGCACTCTCTACCTGGTCTAAAACCTGCTTGATTTACCCTCGTTTGTTCCTCCGGATTCTGCTTAGTCTGTGCATGATTACTGAGCCTAGGATTTTAGAAACTATGTTCGTTAGGCTGATCCCCCTATGATTATCACATGAAGACTTGTTTCCCTTCTTGAATATCGATATAATCAGTGACTTACCAATAGTGTCGAAAATTCGGATGTTGTTCCCAGTGTTGGGTGCAGTAGATCTTTCCACTGTCTAGCCATGACAGCTACATGTATGGCACCTGTAATTGACATAACACTGACCAGGTCATGTAAGTGAAACAGACAACATCTTTTATATCTCTGTCTTCGATGGTGATTGGTCCTTCTTGCTGCCGCTAGTTTGGTATCTTTATCACATATATGCTGTGTCCACCAATAGTCGTGTCAACTCTGCCACTTATGTCAACTTATCGGTTTCCGCCTATGTATCTTGGAGTTTGCGCGAAATGAGACACAAAACACTCATGAAATCAAAATCTGCTATAATCTGTCCATAAGTCCGATGTATGCCCAACTTCTCATTCCCGAGGTCTTCCATATGATCCCGTCCACTAAACTAGGGAGATAATTGTTCTGGATAGTCGACCTTGTCCCTCGCTTTCTAGTTCATTTCCACTTGGCCATCCTCTCTTCTACTAGTTTCCAAGTATCTTCAGTAATCCACTCCTTGTCCTGTCACTTTCTCGTGCCTAAGATGTCTACATTGCTTTCAGAAAGTTCCTCTCCTCGTAAAAGCAAGTTTTCTTAATGATATTGCTTGATATTTTCAACTTTTTCCCGGTGACCGCATTGAAGTAATGACGTATTTCGTTCAATTTTTCATTGTTGACCCTGAAATGTAATCTACTTATCCAGCCTCTTTTTGAAGGCTTTCAACTCAATCTTGAAGCTTCACTGAACTGATAATCGATACAGAAAAACAAAACAACCATTCTTAGTTGAAAGAATATTAAATAAATGAGAATTTTCAATTTCTCATAAGTCGTGTGCATCCACGTGTCTTGAAATTTATCTGACATTTAGCCAAACTATCATTAAATAGTACAAGTTAATAATAATATTAATTAATAGTATTATTAATACTACTAACAATAAATAGCATTTCAACATAAACACGTCCAACACGAAAGATGCACAATCAAATGATGAATTCTCAGTGACAGCGATATTAGCATACGAACTGACTATTAAAATTCATTCGACCTGCGTGTTTGTACACAGAGAATATGTGTATTTTTACGCTTGTGGGTATGTGTATGTGTGTGTGTCGTATTTGTATGCATGCACATGTGCGTGTGCGTCTGCGTGTGTCTTCAACGAATGTTTTGAAGACACTGTCAATTAAATTGAATGCTTGTTTATTTTTTCTTCTGCTTTACCAGGCTAACTAGACAGGTTGAATTTATTTTTCAACAAACAGCTACCTGTGAAGTCATCATTGCACGCTGGGATGTTATTCATAAAAATAGTAGTAATAATAATAATAATGATTGTTTTCCAAATTTTCACTCTATCAAACAAAACCCAGAGAAAAAAATTTTTTAAATTAAACTAAATTGAAAATAATTTGATGAAGTAAACTTAATTATTCCTGGAAAACTGTTTTTTCACAACTAAATGATAACAAAACTAGACAGACTTGATAACTTATATGCATACTTTAGGCTGAGTGGAGTAGAATAGAGTAGAGTGGAGTGGAGTGCGAATTCCTCGGTCATTGTTACATTGGATTAAAGCGAGAGTGTCATTTCACTGATCTTTGTTCGATCATTCGCAAACACAAGTGTTGGATTTAAGCTGTGTAAAAATAAAAGTATGCCTTACTTCCAGCGTTCGTTGAGTGATTTTAACTGAAAGTAATTGTGTCGATGATTTATGGGTTAACCATTAATGAGGGAAATGCACAGGCTAATGAACACAGCTCTCTTATTATAATTATTCCCTACGGTAGAGCATATCCCCGTTTCATCCAGTTCCCTACAGTCCTCGTTAGCTGGAGCCGAGATTTCCCATAGGGTCTCATGTCTTTCTCATGCGGGTTCCACTCAAGCAATAGCCTGGTGAGTGATTTCACTCACAGGTCTCCTTAGTGTGTATCCTATTCATCTCTATTTTCTTTGGGATATTTGCTGGGCAGTAGGTTCTTGGTTGGTTCGTTCCCAGAGTCTATTGTTGTTTATGGTTTCTGGCCAGCCGTCTGATCTTCAGTAAGCTATAGAGCTAGGTAACGTAGCTAATGATCAACGTTTGAAGATTGTTCAGAATGCTTTTGGTGACGTTCGAGTCAAGTTATCTGAAGCAATGTAGAAGAACTCACTGATTTGACACTAGCGTTGAAAATCTTTATGTTCTTTATGTTGAGTTCGTTAGACTTGCGAATTACTTACAGATTAACGCAGGTCTGTTTTGCTTTTCTGATTCTGCCTTCGATATCCTCATCCTTCTCGTCTGCCTACAGATCTTCGAGCTTATTTGACACTGAACATAAATCATCCACAAAATCCAGATTTTCTAGCTTCTTTCCGTCGGTGTACAGTATTCCTGATAATAGTAATAGCTCTGCTTCAAACACAACTTTTGGTACAATTTTCTGATTTAAAGCAGAGCATTTACATTGATAATACTGTAGAGTGTCTGTACTTAGTCGTCCGAGCATAAAGTCTTCAGCAATCGCTACTAGTTCTACCTGGTGAGATGCAGCAAGGAAAGACGATGCTCAGGGTCTGACAAGAGAATATTCGCTAATCTCTTGCAGGACTCCATATGCCTGCCTACAGTAGTATTAACGAGTTGGTTTAGCAACTCCCGCAACACTCACAGTATACAAAAAGTCTTTTTAAGTAGCCCGGGAAAGATTACAGGGTAGTAGTAAGAACTATAGGCAGAATACAAGAATTAACAAACTGTAATAGTAGAGACTAACTCGGTGATGCCAGATTGCCTTGAATTCCTTGTAGAGAAACAGCTTTCTGGAAAGTGACATGACCTAGGAAGAGCAGGAAAAATCAGAGGGAACACACATTCCAAGGTATTTGACATTCGATTTAGTTTCAATTCCTGTGTTATCTTTGCTAGTGGAACCATGCAAACTAACCAGTTCATGTAAGTGGCGTTAGCGCCTGAAGTTGAAACTAGCATCCTAACATTTGAAGGCATTTAACGTAAGACCACCACCTGACAAGAACCACAAACTATTTTCCGATAAAAACTTATTTTGGAGCAGTCTGTTTCAGAAGTAACAGACTATGAAATATTCAGACCATCGGCACACTTAATAAAACTGACTTCATCAGAAATGGGCAAGTCGTGTAGGAAGAAGGAAAAACGAAAAAGAGAAAGAACGGCTCCCTGAGGAACACCAGATAATCCAGCACTGTGCTTGTGACGCAACAAGCACGCTTAACAAAAAGAGGTCTAAGCACAGAGTCGAAGGCGAATGTGCAGTCTAGGAAGGCACATCAAAGATATCTGGCACCTCTGTAAAACTAGAGACAATATACCAATTTAAGACGACAGTGGCATCTAAAGTACACCTACTATGTTTATAAGCAGATTGACTAAGATCGCTAAAAGCCTTCAATGAGGGTCCAACGTTGCGTAAAATCAGTTTTCAATTATTTAAAAATAAGGTGAAGTAATGGCAGTAGGTCCAAACTCAACACTTAGTCCATTTAATTATTTAGACACAAGAACAATTTTAATACTCTTCCAAGAATCAGACGTACTGTTAGTGGTAAATGATTCATTGAAAATGCGAATGAGAGGCACAGCATAAGATGTTAGCAAATGTTTGAGGGTTAATAGTTGGTACACCATCTGGACCAAGGAACTGGGTAGGTTTCAAGGACTTGAAATATCCCCGGAAATCAGTTTTTTAAACTGGAGAAGCAGTCATTACTTTCAATTGTAGCATTTTAGATCATAAGATCTTCTGGACGACAAATGAGGGAATTGTTAAGAGTACTATCCGTGAAGTTCAGATCTTCTAGAGTCTTTCTGTAGATCGAACCCACCCCACGGTCTCGCGCAAGATTCCGACAGCAACAACAAAAGAGGTGTAGAAATATAATAAAACATATTACTGAACATCTTGAGCGTAAATCCAGTCGAGATAAAAATTAATATTTCGCGCTCATTCCTTCATTTGACGAGGAGTTTTTTGGTGTATTTAACGAGCATGCTAGACCAGAATGCACCTAATATATCTGATGCTCTTTACAATAACCTTTAAAGAAAGTATTATTCTCTAGGAACCAACAATTAAGTCGATAAAATTGAAATTTCATAACACCGAAGTCATATGATCCTATATACACCAGGAGAGAGAAAGAAGCTAGTCAAGTCATGGATTTCCAAGTGAACATTTTTCTACCCTAACCTCATGTTACGGCTACGACCCAGTCTCGTCTCGCCAGTTTCCGGTTCCCTTCCTATCATGTTCATCGTCTACTACATATGTGAAACTATGCTAAAAGTATCGATGCTGGTGCTTCAGTCTACCGCAGTTGTTCTCGAATTTCTCGCTGCTGAGGCGCTCATGACAACAACAAGAACACTTGTACCATCCCTCGTTATTTACAACTGATCTGACAAACTCTTCACGGTGGAGTAATCGTAAGTAATAAAATGTTGCAAGCAGTAAACCATTGAAACGATAACTGCGATGTGAATTACACAGTTCAGAAGTAAACATTAATCCGTTTCTATGATGATAAGTGTTCTAATGGGAGGGATGAGGAACACAGCTGAGAAGGAGAAGTTAACGCTAACAACAATTCTGAAGAGTAATAAATATCTTTACTGTCAGTGAGAGAGAACTTATCACTAAGTGGAAGAAGATTCTTAGTAATTATAGGCGTGAATTTAAAGTTCCGTCATTTTTATTTACAATAACTAATTATAGTGGATGGATTTAGGGGTTTTCGTTCTGGAAGAAAGTGCCAGTCAGCGGGACCACAGACGAAGAGAGAAAATTTCCGAATTTTTCACTGTCTAATATTAAGAAATCCTATGAATTTTGGGCATATTTTACACATCCAGATCCTAGATTACATGTCCAAATGGTTAAGTTTCCAGCTTTGGCTTTGAAGTTGACTCAAAGTTTTCCCAGTGTTTCTGATGCATCTTTCTGCTGTAACGCTCAAGAAGTCGAACGATCCTAGTCAAAATTAATTCAGAAATGGTAACTGAATGACTTAAGATCAACAGGTTGGTTTAAAACTCAACTTTTAATAAAGGCGAGTAGAGAGGAAGCCTCCTCTCATCATTTAAAAAGTGTAGCCTGATTATTCAACTCATACGCAATGCCTAACTATTTTTCACACTTCAAAAAGTTTATTTGAGTGAAGGAACTGTCAGTGGTTTCCTCAATTGCCAGGATTTCTTACACACATATGTGATTTATCTAAATAACTTCAAATTATAGGGGAATGGAAGTGGTACAAAAGAAATGACATGTTTACTTTATTTAAGATTTACGGTGATAGCAAAACACCATCTTCTTCTGATTTATCTGCATAGGAAGGTGAATAAGACATTGAAATCGGCGTAGCCATACTAACTCAACTTTGTTGAATTATCATTCCAATTCTAACCATCAGCTGGCTAATTTTAAGTTCCTGAGTGAAGCTTACCATGTGAGTTGCAAGTATATAGCATATTATATTGTGTTATATTATTGTCCCTTTTGGGTTCTGACTAAAGCATACAAGTTCAACAGAACATTTCCACTTTGTACTTTTCTACGCGGTTTTCTTAGGCTAGTCCCACGATTCCCCATAGTCTCTCACCTCATCCTCACCAAACGATCTGCTCCATGTCACCCTAGGAACAACACCCAATTATTCGTTTCCTATTCAGGTCCCATGTCATTCGACGGTCGGCTCATAGTGTGTCCAGTTCATCTCCATTTTCTTTGGAATATTCCTCTAGCAACAAATTATTGATTGGTTGGTTCCCAGACTTTCTTGTTGCTAACTATTTCCGACTGACCATCTGGTCTTCAGTTACGAGCTAGCGAAGTCAGCTGTTCATAAAAGTCTGCAACATATTCGCAATGCTATTGAAGGTGCACAGGCCAAACTTCTGACCCATCTAGAAATCTGTCAGACTTAACATTGGTGTTGATAATTAAAATTTTTTCTTTGTGCTGAGGAGTGCAGAAGATTTCCAAAGCGATTTCAGAGTGATCAGGGTTTATTTTATCTTATCTTTCTAATTCTGTCTGATTTTAATATCCCCATCCGTTTCGTCTGCCTGCAGTTGAAACGATGCTGTCTAGATGAGTGGAGGAAGTGACATCTTTTAAATCACTTCCACTGGGTGCTTGTTATTTTTTGGTCATCTGGAATCTTCCTTACTTTGGTTTTCTCCACGTTAGCTTAAAATCCTATCTACGCTGCCCACCTCTGCTGCGAACTTGTCTGTTTTCGTCATTTAAATCTTCATGTTTGTATGAAATTAAACATAAATCATCCACGAAATCTAGATCTTCTAGAGTCTTCCTATCGGTCCAGCGTATTCTTATCTTCTCGTCCCCCCCCAGTCCACCACAGTCAAGAATATCATTGACGATAACAAATAGCCCTGTCTTACTACTGTTTTTACTTCGAATGCTTTTCTGAGTTTCCCGCTGTGGATCACCTGACATCCGTCACTGTCAAATAATTGTCGAGTCAAACTAATAAGGAGATTGAACATTCCGTAGTGTTGAAGCAGTTCCCAAAGTATTTCTTGCTTAACGCTACCGAAGGCCTTTCCAAAGTTGATGAAACTGAGATAGAGTTTTCCCCACCATTCTTTGCTCTGCTTGACGATGATGTGAACAGCTACAGTTTGGTCATTAAGGATTTGCTTTCCTGAATTCAGCTTGTGTCGGACTGGCGGAGTTCTGCATCCAGTGCAACTTTTATTCTCCCTAGGATGACGCGACTTAGTATTCTACGTGATGTGTACAAGATCATGATTCGGCTCCAGTTCTTGCAGAGGTGTAACTGGCTCCTCTTTGGTAGTTCGACAAGGTAGCTTTCCTTCCGATCACTAGGTATCTTGCCTTCCTTCCAAAATTTTTGCAGTGGTCACGAGAGCAAACTTCGGTTGTATTTTTGATATCACTATTTCTACTCTTAGTTACCTTTCCAGTAACGTATCTGTCTTTATATTACTTACCCAGTTTTGTGTTATTTTTTGTGATTATATTTCCACTTTCACTTCTGCTTATTTTCTAAGTGTCTATAATTGTTATCACTGCTTTGTTAGCAGATGATGAAGCCGTCTCAGTCTGAAACCACTACGCTAGTATTTCCTCTATTTTTGTCAGAAAACGTTGGTTCATAAAATCTGACGAGTGTTATCGGTTAGTAATGCTCTTTCAGTGTCATGCTTAGAAAATATTCGTGTACACAAAGGAAGGCTATAAAATTTAAATTCCAATGTTCCAACATTAAGAAAAACAGTGCTAATGAAACTGCTATCTTCAAGTGTTGGTTTGTAATGATTTGGTTGATTGGTTAAAGGATTTCATCATGAGCTAACATTGGTTAGAGGACCATTAGAAAACCTGGGAATTCTGGACAGTCAGCCGTTTCGTCCTAGTTTAGGACTGTTCATCAGTACGCACCCACCGGGTATGAGGACAAATACTCGTCGAAGACATTGGCTAGTGGTCATGAATTGGCAGAAGACAGATTTCATGGGCCATTGCATCGGGTCACAGTGGCTTAATGGTCTACGAGCTCGCCTTGTAACCGGAAGGTCCTGTGTTCGAACCACCGTGGGTGCGTACTGATGAAGAGTCCCAAACTAGGATGAAACAGCTGACTGTCTAGCACTCTTAGCTGGTTTTCCAATGGTTCTCTAATCAATGTCAGCTAATGATGAAATCCTGAAACTGCTATCTGATTGTAGCTTTCTTTGTCAGGTTCACATACCTGTGTCAATAACCAGTCAATACATTGCTAACCAGAATTATATTGTTTCTCAAGAGTTAGTTTGTAGGGATTTGATTTGTCGTAAGTTTTACCATGGATCGATGTCAGTTTAGAGAACAGCTGAAAGCCAGAGAGTACTGAACAGCTGTTTCCTCCTAGTTCGACACTAGTCAGCTTTACGCGCCCTAAGAATTAGTTGAAGTTCGAGTAGCCTCTCACTAGTCAAACGGTCTACGAGCTTGCCTGATGTCCTGGATGGGTGTGTACTTCTGATGAGTGCTTAACTAGGATAAAACAGTCATCCAGTACTCTGACGTTCTTCAGTAGTGCTCTAGCTGTTGTCTACTCTATTCTGTGAATAACAGAAGACTGTATTCCTTTGAACTTTAGCTAAGATGAAAGTATGCAGAGTACATAGTGGTGAATAGACTTTTTTTTCTATTTGTTACAAATTTTCAGACACATCTGCCCATTAATCCTGTCACTGTTGCTTTGAGTCATACATATCTACTCAGGCTTGATACACATTCACATAAACACACAGGAGAAATCATTTGCACAGCTTACATCACACTTAGCATAAGAAACTAAGTGTTAGTGATAGTAGTAGGTAGTGGTCATTTCCATTTAACTAATGATAACAAGATAACAGAACCCATTATACTCATCATGATAAACTTTTTTTTTTAGTGAATTATAACGCACTCTTTAAGCATCTTATTTCCTTGTCAAGTCGTTTACTTAATGGCCAATCTTTAAAGACACTGAGTGTGTTTGTATGCTTTCCGTCTAAGCGTCTAAGTTAGTTAGAGAAGTAAAAATGAGTAAGTGTAGAATAAACACTTTGAATTATTTATTCTCAACCGCTTTATCTGTTTATCATCGACATGTCTACTTAAATAAAAGTAAATGAGTAATATATATATATATCTTTGTAGGCTTGTTTCCAACACTGGACATTATTCGGTTGACTGCTAACCAGCTCATCTCTGTCTAATCGGAATAAACAAAAAAGTGAAAATAACAAAATCAGATTAAAAGGGGGCAAAAGAAAAGACAAAAGAGGAAATTAGACAGTGCCTTTTAAAGTGTACACTATAGTCGTCGTCGTCGTCGTCTTGATGAATCTGTTATTAGTATGCATTATTCTCATCATCATTTTTGTGTTTTTTGTATGATCATTCATTCATTTTATACAACAGTCAACTTTGTTTTGAATCTACTCTCCTATTCTAATGTCTTTGAAAAATAATGACTAATCAGTGTCCGACAGATAGAAGTGAATTATTGTCACATACTCATTTACTCTCTCCCTCTTTCACTCTCTCTCTCTCTCACTCTGTGTCCCCTCCCCCCACTCCATCATACTCATTAGAACATCACAGGACGAAATGATCTAGAAAGAACTTTGATATATTCAAGAATGAATTGTTCTTTGAATTTTTAACTTTTGGAGAAGAGAATAACACTTAATTTGTTAGTCGAAAATGGAAAGCAGTCTAAGATATATACATATATATATATATATATATATAATGTCTAAGTAATTATGCATTTGTCTAATGGGTATTGAGTATAAAAGAAACTGAAGAGATGTAATTGAAGCCTACTTTTATTGTAGTGATAGATTACTTTTACCGCTATTTATTCTCATTTTAATGAGTCATTCTCAATGCAAGTAATTACTACTACCGACTGCTAATTTGTCAATTTCATGCTTAAATTCAAGCTGTCTTGACCATGAACCGACATCAATTAGAGAACTATTGAAAAGTGAGAAGTACTGGGCGGACGTTTCTCCCTAACCTGGTGATCAAACCCAGGAGTGTGATTGTGTGACCATTGAGACACTAGGAGGGAATCCAGTAGCTCATGAATTTTAATTTCTGTCAGTTCGCAAGGACTGCGATAATTGAACACCTGGTTAACACTGATCATTCCTGCTTCAAAGTAATCTACAGAGTCAAGAATAACCTATCAAAGGCAATACGGTTTCGTCTTCTTTGTATCGCTGAAGCTCTAGCCGTTCACTTGGAAAAACCGGAGTTGTACATACAAAAGAGAATTACTCAACCACTTCTATTATCATGGTTACAACTTTTTTGATTTGATTTCTTTTTTGATTTTGATGACTTAATTTTGTTTGTTTTCCTGTTCTTTAACTGCTTATAACTCTTGTATTCATTTAGAACTCTTACGTGATTTCGTATTATCTACTTTGTTCCTATGTGCATCCTGAGTAAAACTCACTCATCAAATTATTCATATTATTACACAACTTCTTTTAACAACTGTTTGTGACAACTCATCACCTTTGTTACTACCCTAATTTCATTAACACCTAATTTTCTTGACTTATATTACCAATCTTCACCTGTTCAGTTAAAGTAACCATAACCAATTGTAATTTTGTTTGACAAACTTAGTGTACACATATATACAAACTAATATATATATATATATTTGCGACTGTATAGCTAAGAAAATGAATTCGCCAAAAAGAGACTCTTCGCTGATCTACGTGTTTTCAGTTCGCAATTTCTAGAGCAACTGCTAGCCAATGTTATCGGTGGGTATTTGTCCTTCACAATCGAAATCCAATCAGCTTCATCCTGTAGCCAGTTACTAGTCAGCATCACATTAATTTTCAAGAGTTAGTTTGTAAAAATTTGGTTGGTTCCGGTTTTGATCACTCATGTATTGATGTCAGCTAGAGAACAGATGAAAACCAGAGGGTACTGGACAGGTATCCGGTCCTAGTTTCGGATTCCTCAACAATAAGCACTCATGATCACACCAAAGATCGGACCCATAACTTCCTGATCACATGGCAAGCTGGTTGAACATTGAGCCACTGAGATGGGAATCAATGGTACATTGATTCTAACTTCTATCGTAGCAGTAATAAGAAGTGGAACTAAAACTGATGCTACTAGTAAATTGATGTCAAAATACGAATAGACTGTAGACAAAGTCCTACTTTCAGTTGTTTTTCAAATGTTGTTATTGGTTTTACTATTATTACTGTTTTTGAATTCTATTCATAGAGGTTTATTCTTAAAAAGGAGGAAGGAGTCTTCTTCGCCTATCAGACAATAAACAGTTATTGTGCTCCGGTGTAAATTGGCTTCATTCAACCCCTTCTACCCTAATTGAGTCACGCTGGATGGACCCTTTGGGTCATTATTTCTCACCAAAACTTGAAGCAGCTTACTCATGCATCTAATCACTAGTAAGCTTCAGATTAATTTTCAGGAGTCAGTTTGTACAGATTCGATTTGTTTCACGTCGTGACCAGTGGAATCTACTCCGTCCAGAGTGGGGACGAATACCGGCTGGCGACGATGGCTTGGGGACAGCCGCGCTAAAATCACGAGCTGGTAGCATTTAAAATTCACGGGACATCGAGTCAGATCCCATTGTTTGAATGGTCTGCAAGCCTGATTTGTGGCTCCAAGGTCCTGGATTCAAATCATGCAGGTAGGAGCTTGGAGACGGAAAGTCCCAAACAAGGATGAAACAGCTGCCTGGCACTTCCTGGCTTTCAGTGGTTCTCTAGCTGATATCAGTCAGTGGTCAAACTTGAAATCAAATGAAATCCCTACAAACTAACTCTTGAAAATAAATCCAGATTCTGTCGACCAAGTGTTCAGAGAATTGGGAGCAAGAGTGAACTTAGAAGCCCAGCTTTAGGCAGTACAAAAGTTTGTGAAATAAAGTACAGCCAATAAATAAATAAACTGAAATTCCCAATTCTTTTTGTTACGTACGACAAAACATTCTGATGTTTACACTTCTGAAAGCGTGGTGCTTTAAGAATGCTCCATTATGGATAAGACTTTATTTTGATAAAGTCTCACAGTGTTGTTATACAGTAATATTAACTGATGACCATGTTTCGAGCACAAACTATTGCCACTCATAATCACATGGAGTTACTTACACAACTTTTTTCCTTCATTTATATACATGTGTGGAATTGATGATTAGACATTTGAATAAAAAACCAATATAGGATAATGTACATTCAGAAATAATAATATCAGTGTTATCAATCAAATACAATCAGATGGGAAATAAGACGAGTGTTTTTATAGTCATAATAAGTTACTTGCTAGCATGTTATGATGAGTGCGTCGGTGGCACAGCCATTAAGACGCTCGCCGACCATGCAGAAGGTCCGGGGTTCGAGCCCTGGCCAGCGCACACCTTTACCTCGCTAAGCCAGTAGTGAGACTGGTAAGGAGGTAAGGTTGGGCATGAGGCTAGTAACCCCATCCTGTAAAAAATCAACGCTGCTACGGAATCTTCAAGCCTATAGCTTGGAGCCCTATGTTCCACTGGGAAAGTGAAGGAAAAAAATGTTATGATGAAAGTAAATTGAAATAGAATTTTTAGATTATTTATTATCCTCCTCTGATCTGGTCAATTCCAAATATGTATATTAATGAAGTAAGAAAGTTGTGTTAGTAACTTTAAATGATTATGAGGAATAATTTGTGCTCGAAACGTGGTCATCAGTTAATATTACTGTACAACACTGTATGATTTATCAAAATAAAATCTTATCCAAAACGGAGTTATACTCTACCACAATACACAAGTTTTATACCTATGTCTTTAACAATAACGCCTACTCAAGTTTTCAAGTGAAAGTCACTTTCATCTTAGTCCCTCAACACCTTTTGGTGACGAGACTGTTTATTTTCATTTTTCAACATTTCATTTTTATTCAATCTAAATCGATATGTTTACAAATTGTTCCTTAAAAGATTCAGGCTGAATTCTTTTCAAGTCTCTTTTAATTAATTTTTATTTTGATTACTTTTTTGTCTGGAAAACTCATCTTTATATTAATACACCTCTTCGCCTTCTTAAACTGATCATCTGTTTTAATATTTGACTCATTGGAGATTTTCTTTCTTGTTAACAAGGTCAACCGTATCAGCAGTGTGGCCGGTTCAACTCAGCTCAAATTAGGCCAACTGCTATTGTTTACATTCGAAAATTTACCACAGTTTCTTCGGGAACTGAAATTGTATTCAAATCATATTATGTGTTCTCCCTGATACCATTAATGACAACAAAGACAGCAAACATAAATGCGTACTAATGCAGTAACATAGAGATAGAATTTTCACATTTGTGACCATCGTATTTAGTGTTTCATCCAAGAGCAGATAAAAGTCATGTTGCTTATGTCAAGCATTTCTATCAGTTTCACAAAAACTTATCTCCAACATTTGTTTAGTTCTGCTTGTGCTGTCTTCAGTGTACCAGTTGGAAACTGACTAACTCAGTAGCCAAAAGTAGAAGGATTTCTCGGTTGGAACCCAACTTGACTCTACCAGGTCAGTTTACTTTACCGTCGGACTGATTATCTTTGAATACTGTAAAAATTGTGATCCTTGTCAAAATAAACTTCGTCACTAACCGAAACAGATTTTGTTCAAGTTTGAGACTCTTAAACAATGAATACCCACTATCCTACCAGAGCTAAAAATCATAACCATATGTTAATGAGGTGATTAGTTCACTATTCAGCTTGTTATTGACGCATAACTACCAACTCATATCAGCTTGTTTCTAAGACTACATTGCTTCATCTCGATGCAACTAATTTTTACACCCAGCTTCATGAACTCCATAGGCCACGGGTTGGCGCTGGAACTGAGATGAATTTACCTTGAAATTAGTCATTCAACTCATCTATGTGTATAGCATCACGGTGGAAACTGACACTATGCACAAGCATTAGCGCACAGTTAAATCCCTTCTTTCCTAACAAGCATTTGTAACTTTTGCAAAAGTTACGTTTCCTCTTTTCATTTTACTTAAACCACTGATGTAGTAGTAATTATTATTATTATGTTATTGTTTCCTTGGGTTCCTAGTGGAACATAGGCCTTCAACTCAACGTCTCCACTTGCTTCTGTCTTCTGCTGTACTTTTCACCTGCATCCATGTTAGTTAGTCCATACTCTTCCAACTCCTCTTCACACTCTCTCCTCCATGTCACCCTTGCACTGACGTCCCACTCACCGCTTCCCTTTCAGGTTCCACTGGAAGGCTTGACGCGCGATGTCACCCAGAGGCCGGCCTCCTCAGCGAGTGTCCAATCCATCTCCATCCACTTTCTCCTGCATATTTGCTGTTGGTTGGCGATTGGCTTGTTCTTCTTTTGTTTGTTTTCTTCCCATAGTTTCCCATAGTTGGTGATTCTTTCCGACCCCACACCCCCACCCGGCCATCTGATCTTCAGTATAGAGTCAGCGAAGTCAGTTAGTTGTTGATAAAGGTCTGGTCTGCAACAGGCTGTTGGAAATATTCTTTGTGATCCGTATAAGAGAACTTACTTGACGTTTGTATTGAAAATCAGACTGGATTTTGTTGTTGATGTTGGCTGAGTGACGAAGATTTCCAGATTGGTTCCACGTTGATGAATGTGTTTCTCGCTCGCCTTCCCGGTTCTCGATTTGACATCCTCGTCCGTTTTGACTGCCTGTATTTGAGACAATGCTCCCTAGATAAGTGAGTGAATGCAGTAACCTCTTTCGAATCGCTCCCGTCGATGGTGATTAGCTGTGGATGTTGCTGTTGTTGATGTTGTTGGTTGGTTGGTTGGTTGGTTATTTTCATCACCTCTGTCTTGTCTTGGTTCACCTGGAGTTCTGTCTTTGCTGCTTCTTGTTGAAGTATTCATTTATTTCAGATTCTGGGAATGATTTTTATGAGCAGGTTCAAACTATTCATAAGGCTTAGTGGTATATTCGCTTTCACTAGCTGACTGTTTGTGTTATTAATGTGATAGATGTTGCTATGGTTCTCACATCAGCATACATATTCTAAGACTGAGTAATAATTAAATACTCAGGCTACCAGGGTTTTATGTAGTCGTCTCTATCGAAATGATTCATACGCTATAAGATAATCTAAACATCTTTTATGCATTTCGATGAGCACAAGGGTCATTAAAACTCCGTCGTACTTTCCTTATCATGTGTAACACCTGATTAGACAGTACTAGTCATCTGTATACAGTGTGGTGTGTCTGATGAACAAAACAAACTAAAGTTAAGTACAGCTATACTATACCCCAGTGAGGAAAACGCAAAGTTATTCGGGGCGCTTCTTTTCTTATCTGATGAAATGGTCCCAGTATCTTCTTGTCCCTTTTCAGTACAATGTCTTCACCACTTTACTAGATTTCTATATGTTCTCAAGTGAGGAAAATCTTCCAGAAGCTTTCTGGCTGGTTAAGGCAACCTTTACTTGGTAACATGAACTAACTTCAAGGCTAAAGCACTCACTGTTAAATACCTTGCCCAAGTTAGCATGATTTTAACTCGATTCTTGAATAGTAGTCAATAATTTAAACTCCACAAACTTTTGTAAACAAATAAATACAAAGATTCATGAATAAATAAATACGTTTCGTCAATTGAAAAGTTGCTAAGATCAGTTAACTTTATTGAGTATAATAATAACTGTGACTACTCATTTCACAGTTAGAGTAGCTTCAATTTTTCGCACTAATTTAGTAGTCAGTCAAGATGGAATAATTGATGTGTGCAGTGACATACTACTCACATTTTTCAGTAGTATCTTTTGAAAAATGTAAGCAGTTAAAAAAGGAAACGCTGACAATATTTATGTCACCAAGTTTGTGAAGTACAGCATACAGGAACCTATAAGGTGCTTACTGATTAAATGTTTTGATGAAATTTGGTTTCCTGTAGAAAATAACGCCAGATTTTTCATACTTCTTGACCCCACTGTCATCTGTTCGGTTAAATGGATATTCGGGTGTTATAATACAGTCTAAAGTGCCTCATATGAGAATATTTAGAGTCCTAACTTTCCTCCAGGACAGAATATCTGTTCAGTGTACAATTCAGCTCCGTAAATGAGGATTGTAGTAAATGTTAATATCACTAAAGAAATATATTTCACCAAGATTTTATGCTTCCATTCTTGTTGAGTCTGCTCCTTAAAGGAGCTGAAGAATTCCAGTGAATGTACGCTTTAAATAATTTATACACTTTTTATATCAGTGTGACACTTTGCAGACTGATCACGACATTATCTGATACTTATGTGATATTCTGACAAGACAGAATCTGTCAGTGATCATAGGGATTTTCGAGAATAAGGCGTTTGCTGAGTTTAAAGTCCTCAAACTTGAAAACTAAATCCATATTCCATAAACCTGAACACTTGTTCTTCATACAAAATATGAGATGTCACTTTCATGTCAACTATCTGGTGTCCAGATGTTTCTTCTAATGAATATATATACATATAATCTCTTGAGACATCAGCAGACTTGATGACACCACTACTGGAGAAGGTGTGGAAAGAGGACAAGGTACCTGTGGATTGAAAGAAAGGATACTTATTCAAACTGCCAAAGAAAGGAGACCTAAGTCAATGCAAGAACTGGCGCCAAATTATGCCCTTATCCATCCCAAGCAAAATACCAAGCCGCCCCATTCTAGAGAGAAACAAACACGCCCCCGTGGATCAGAAACTTCCACCAGAACAGGCTGAATTCACGAGAAACAAGTCATGCATCGATCAAATCCCTAACACTACGAATCATCCTTGAACAGTGCTTGAAACGGCAGTCACCTCTCTACCTCAACTTCATCGACCTTGAAACGGCCTTCGATAGCTCAGCGTCGATCGAGAGGTGTTTTGATAACTACTTCGCTACCCTAGGGGTGCCGCCAACAATTATACATCTCATCCAACAGTTGTACGACAATGCTGTATGCCAAGTAATCTACAACGGGAAACTCACGGGATCCTTCGAAGTGAAGACGGGAGTAATACAAGGCTGACTGGCTCGCTGCCTTTTATCTCCAATCATTTTCCTGATTGCAGTAGACTGAATAATGTGACAGACAGTGGGCAGTGAGGAGACAGACATAAAATGGACTCACACAAAATGCTTGGAGGATGTGGACTTCGCCGATGTGATATATGTCTGATTTCCCACAAACTGGAAGATATGCGAGTGAAAAGCAACAAGTTGGCAGAAGAAGTATCCAGAGAAAATAGGACCTCCTTCAGGTGAACATTGAGAAAACAGAGGTGATGAAGATTTCTGACCAACAGCAACAGCAACAACAACAACAATGGACAACAATCAGCATAAATGGGAGAAATCTGAAAGAAGCAACCTCCTCTACCTACTCACCCACCTACCTACCTACCTACAATTATAGGCGGACGGAATTGATGAGGATATGAAAGTGGGGATCGAGAAAGCAAGGCAAGCATTCACTACCCTCAAGTTTGCGTGTTGGTCAACAGAATGAAAAAGAAGATTTGGATTTTCAACTCCAATGTGAAGTCAGTGCTACCTACTATGTGGATCAGAGACTTGGCGCCGTGTTACGAAGGGCACTTCGAACTAACTACACACCTCCAACAACAGCTGTCTTCGCTCAATAATTTGTTCAAGATCAGATGGCCGGTTAGAAAAGATTAGCAATAGTGAAGGACCTCTGGCAATGAGCAAACCAACCCAGAAGGAACCAATTGTGCAACAAATATACAGGAAGAAATGGAGGTGGATTGGACTGCCCATACTGTGTACAAACAAACCATTAAGTGAGTGACATCACACACCAGGCCATCGCTCTAGTGGAACCAGAATTTGAAGCGGCCAGTTGGTCATCAGTGGGAGGGCAGGTGGCATGGAGGAGGTCATGTGAAGAAGAGATGAAAAGGATGTGAGCAGACGTGGAACCAGGTGAAAACGTTGGCGGAGAACCGAACGCAATGGAGAAGTCTGGCTGAATCCCTATGCTCCTTTAGGAACTAAAGGAAACAATAATAATAATAATCTCTAGTAATAGAGTTAGCAAAGAAATAATCGGTCATTTGTCCTCTTGAAAAATTTGTCTCTTCTAGAAAACATTCATCAAAGTAAATGCATGTGTTTTTTTCTTATTAGTAGTTGTAGTTATTGATCATTACGTGCGGAAATCAGCACTTCACTCAAAAATTATTTAACCATCATCTACGCATATTTTCCTGATGTCTTTTAGTGAAAACACTATCAGAAGGATGAGATAACTTTAGTAATTCGATGATTCGGTCTATCAGATGAGCAGCCCTAGTGATAATGCTTGGATTTTTCTGCTTGTGGCTTTTTAGTAATTCATCCACATTCTGGTTCTTTGTCTAATGTAGGATAGTCTTTTTGGGATACCACAGGCACTCACCCACTAGCTGCCTTGAAAGGCTTTGCAGCGTTGAGGGATGATACACTGGAAGGTATTTAAAACTCTCCAGTACTTCGGTATGGTTATTTCCCTCCGTTTATCTGAGAAAAAATCTCAACGTCATAATCTTTAATCAAATGACCTCTGTTACCGCCGGTACTCGTGCAATGGTAGAAGACAAGAGACCTGATAACAGAATGTTTATTTAGTATTTAGTATCTCTGGGTGTGTAAATTGTGTACACCTTATATGAAAATTATGGTTTACACAGATCTTCCGTGTTTTGCTATTTCTGCCCTTCGTATTGTCTGTTTCTTTGTAGTCTTTTCTTTCCTTTCATGTTTTACTACAACAGTAAAGTGGGTGAAGTTCAACAATAGCATCCGAGGAGTGCGAACGCTCCAATGACCTTGAACGCATGCTAGTCGTTGGTTAGCGGCACCTGTCATTTTTATAACTGAAATATCAACGCTATCCACCAACTAAGAAGCAAATCTTATCGAGATCATGTTTTTTAGTACTGTTTGGACAATGTGTTAATAGCTCGTTAGGATTAGGCTTAAGGTAAATATTGAGGTTAGGGTGAGGATCAGGGTTATAATCAGCACTAGGGTTAGGTTTACGGTTATGATAAATGTTGTAATTCGGGTTAGTGTTAAGTCTAAGGTTAGTGTCAGGATTAAGGTTAGGGTTACAATCAAGGATAGATTGAGAGTTGATGTCATTTATTTTTATTTGTTTTCTTATCCACATTTTCCTGGTAAGTAGTCGTCAGTCCCAAGGGCCTTTGGGAAAGACTGCACATGAGGATAACAGAGATAAACGATTCACAAAAACAGCTCATGTTCAGTCACCTCGATGAATACATGTACAGAAATTAGTCTAATTTAGCAACTGATACTCCTCATTATAACTGGGACGTATTTTTAAGTCATGTCAGAGAAAGATAACCTGTTAAGTGTGTTTTCATGCATTTTCTTGTAAATACACGTCAATTTTTATGCAAAAGTTCCTTATTTTTTATGATTGATCGTCTGAAGGTCACTCATGCGTTTGCTATTGTTGAACTTTGCCGTGAAGTGTACATTTCTGCCAAGGGAATTTAGTTATTAGTTTCTGTTTTCCATGCTATTCATTTTAATCCTTTACATTCCTAGCGGAGTATAGGGCTTCAAGTAGTGTTTATTTCCACGGGATGGGATCGCTAGCCTCCATATAAACATTTCAAGTTACTGTTTACCGTTCACTACACAATGTACCATAGGATAATAGTGATTCAAGCAGTCTTTGGCGAACTACTGATTTTCGTCAGTAAGTAGTATATACGACATCAAGTGAAATTAAGTCGTATTTCAGTACTTTAATTTGTTTATTAACTTATATATTTTCTTTTCTATGCTATCCATCATTGACAGACACATCAAAGTACATAAAAGCAAAGTGATTAAATGTCTTCTGTTCACGCTTAGTTAAACAATTTAATTCAACAATACATTTAAAAGTAAACACTTTTTGGGTTATTTATTTATTTATTCATTTATCGTCTAAAAGTACAACATCAACCTTTTATCTAAAAACCAAAAACAACAACAATAACAACTAAACTGTCTGATTTAATTTCTTACTTCATTGACATAACGAATGACAAATTACGTAATCTCCATTAGATTTATTTACATTATATTATATTATGTATTGCATTTCATTCAGTCAAGCAGAAATAAATATTTTTCTACATGTTTATCAAAATTTGACAGATTTTCAACTCTATACAGGTTAGACGAAAATGTCACAAACACTCACGCACGCACGCACGCAGCACACACACACTGGCACACATGTCAGTCATAATGCAAATGAATCAAACGTTTTATCAACTAGTCGACAGACTGTGAATAATTAGATCCATATTGTAGAGGATTTATATTTTAGACTGGAATCATGAAATCCAAGATGCACGCTACTTTTTATTCAATGACATATCAAAACTTGTGTCTGTAGGGGATATCTTCAATGGACTGATGAGATATAGGTAGATATAAGTATAAAACTTGGGCATTATAAAAGTGTCTAACTCCATTATGCATAAGATTTTATTTTGATAAAGTCTCACAGTGTTGTTATACAGTAATATTAACTGATGACCACGTTTCGAGCACAAACTATTGCCACTCATAATCATATCAAGTCCCTCACTCACACAACTTTCTTGCTTCATTTATATACATGAGTGGAATTGACTAGACATTTGAATAAAAATCAATATAGGATAATGTACATTCAGAAATAATAATATGAGTGTTGTTGATCAAATACAATCAGATGGAAATAAGACGAGTGTTTTTATAGTCATAATAAGTAACTTGTTAGAATCTTATGATGTACATGAATTGAAATAGAATTTTAAGATTATTTATTATCCTCCTCTGATTTGACTGACTGGTGGTAATAATATCTTCCATATCTCTGGTATTTGTATTTCTGTTGCATGTGTTGTGTTGGGTGTAGACTCAATGAACAAGGATTCAGTAATCAACCTCTCTTTATCTCCACCCACCTAGATTACATTTTAGGAAATTAACCCTCTCCCGCCCTATTGTGTGATTAAGTGTTAATGCATGCATTGAGATGGCTGAGCTTTTTTCTCTAAATTACTTATCTTCATGGGATCAATCATTCTGACCTCAACTAAACTCGTATGTTACGACAATCTGATTGACCTATGTAGTTGACTTAACTCACAGTCATTGCAAGGTATTTTGTCTAATTGGGTCAACTTACAGCGTCCTTTAGCCTATACATATTTCTTCTGAGTGAGTTTACGGGTTTCAATGCCATCCTGTTTTCTGCTTTACTGAGAATCCTACGTAGGGTTTCAGACGTCCTCTCCTTATTATAGAAAAACTGTAGATGCCTTATATTCTCTCCTATTTACGTTATCATTATTAGTTTCACCATTATTTTTACTTCGCTTTTGATCTTTTTTTATAATGCTAGTGAATTTTATAGAATAGTTATTGAACACCGACACCTCTTCTATCTGTTTCATTTCACCGTTTAGGTTTTTTGTTGTACTGCTTAGTGCTATTGCTCGGTTTGTTAGACACCTAAATAAGCTTACCTTAACAGACAACGGATGAGATGAATTAAAGTTTAAATATCTATCAGAATGTGTTGGTTTTTATAAACACTAGTGTGTAGTTTACCTTTTTCTATTCGTTTTATTTTACAGTCTAACATAGCTAATTCTCCTTGTTCATTTTCCGCTTCAAATGTGAACTTTATTCCCTCCACCCGTGAGTTTATGTGTGTCAAAAAGCTAGAAATATGTTCTGTTTTTAACACTGTGAAGGTGTCACCCACATATCTCCACCATATTTTTGGAGTAGGATTAAATCTATTAAGAGCAATATTTTCCCAACTGTCCATAAAGATGTGTGCTATGATAGGGGATATTGGTGATCCATGCCATTGCTACACCATCTATTTGTCTATATATTTTTCCTTGGAATTTAAAGATAGTAGATGTGAGGCATAACTGAATCCCTAAAATAATTTTCTCAATGAGCAGCTTCGTCCTATGACTAAGTTCAGGATCTGCAGTAAGTTCTTTTTCAACCGCTTCTTAGGCCATAATGATTGGTATATTGGCATAAAGACTAGTTACATAAAAATCTAGCCATTTCTTTCATTATTCTGAAGGTAGATCTCATCGTGAAGCGATCACGGTGATCCTGTACCCTGCAATGGCTGAGTGGTAACAGTGTTTATTTCGTAATCTGAAGGTTATGATAACAATGCCTGGTGTGGTTGTGAGTGCTACCTTACAAGAAGCTTCAAACGAAAGTTTATTTCACCGAACACCGTTGGTTAATCAAGACTGACATAGTGAGACTCACATATTGACTGTTTCATTACCTTAAATTGTTGCATTCCGATGGAGTAATTGTCTTATTGTAGGTAGTTAGGATTCTACCACATCGTTGTACTGTTTAAGTATACACAATCTTCTTCATTTCATAAGAGAAGGAAGGAGGTCTACTTTAACTCTGCTGGTCGGTATTGCATGTTAGATTGAATGACATTAGCTAGCTTGCTCAGAAGGGGAGAATTATTATTTTTTCTCTCATGCATCTTGCAGGTGTTTGTTTAGCGTGTATGCATGCATTTCAAGACGAAGAAGGAGAAATTTACTCGAATTACAAAAATAAATAAAAAATCTAACATCATCTTCTATGACTACAGTCGTCACTTCCTAGAAAAACAAGTGAAAATTACCATAAACAAATTTGTTTTGAATAACATGAAGACTTTCAATGAAGTGTAGGCCTTCAGAGACACATCCCCATTGTACTTTGTTCTCTACTGTGTTTTCAACTGACCAAAAGATTGTCTGTAAATTTTCTTTCCCTCTTTACATGATGTCCTCCTTTCCAGTCACAGATGAACAACTCATTGTTTTCAGTTCAAGTTCTATTCAAGGACCTGTGATTTGTTGTCACTTGAAGGACATCTCAGCGTATGTTTAATCCATTAGCATTTATAATCCTGTTTGTGACTGACTCACAATGCATAAAAACCTTCGAAGCTGTCTGTCATATGACTGTAGCCACTTCCTCAATGGGTTCATGAACGTCGTCTAGGTGGTTGAAGTAAATTACCCACTGTGCAGTTAGCAGTTTGAAGGGTTCACTTGCATTCACTCTTCTCTCATAGATTCCTAACACTTCTTCCCCCCAATTTTGTTATTTTTTCAGTAATATAAGCAACCTTGTCTTGCTGAAACATGGTGCCGACTCTGCATGTGCCCTAGGCATACTTACGGTTTCGTCAGAAGAAAATACATCAGTCGACTAAGGCTTTTACTAGCCGACTTCATCTGTTCTCGAATTCAAGAGTCCTTTGGATTTCAACTGATTTTTTTGTAAGGGATAATAAGGTTGTTAACCCTAAGTCCTCTCACTTTTCGCTAAATCATGCAGTCATTAATTTTAACCATTAGGAGCCATTTGAGTTGGGTTTTTTTGTCTTTTCAAGGAAACATAATGGAACAATCCTAACAATTCCAGTACTCATATTAGTAAACTTCGTAATCAATGGTAAAACATGTGCGTTTTGTGTGTTTCAAGACAATGCTCATTTTTTTCAGGAATAAAAACGACAGAATACGTGCCAATCGGGGTAAAAACTGCTTAGCCTCAATGTTATAGTTACAAATATGCGTAAAACGAGGACAAAAATGAGCTAATAAAACACTAATATTTACAAATTACAAATAAATTTTGTGCTCAAGGTAAGAAGATTACTCAGTCAAGATAATAGCAATGACTCATTATTCTAGTGGAAATAGAAACTATAACCAAACCCGCAGATTTTTATTTATGCTAAACAGCAAGGTCGATTTATGAGGTTTTAGTAAAATACCGAACTTAGCAACTTATTTTTTTGTTGCTTGTTTTGCCATTCTTCTCGGTAATTCCCCTTCACTTCCACCACCCTACAACCTACAACAGACAAAACATGATGCTCCCTGTGTAACTGCTTGTTTTGCCTCTCCCCGTCTGCATAATCTAGACCGAACTTGGAAGTAATTTCATCCAGTCATGTGCGTGACTCAATAGTGTTATTCTCAAGCATATGTAAATTAATATATATATAAACTCAGACAAAAACATGCGAACTCTTATCCACTTCATGTAACTGGGGTGGTATTGTGCAAATGGAGGCCAGAGTCGTGCTGTCCTTAGCTTAATGGGAAATGTAAGGAAACAAATAACATGGGGAAAATTAATTGGAAATATTAGACTAGACAAAACTGTTACCACGGTTTCCCAAGGTTGGATTATTTCATTCATTCAGCTAACCAGTATCTGTATGAATAGAAATAAGAAGAAGAAGAATAATAGTCATAAGCATAAGAGTGTGAAATTCTATACTCGTTGGGGTAAAGGAAATCTAACTAAAATATCCGTACGATTTAATCAGACTATTTCATTCTTGCTCTCAGTGAATTTGTTTGCATTGTGGTTGATTTAATTCGGATTTCTGTCATGACACAGGCTTTTTGTTTTAATGACAAATGTGATAGTCACACGTGTTGTACAGGTGTAATGACATGCATAATATATATACATATATATATGGCTTGTAATTGTCTACAAAAAGAGACAGGGAATGAGTGAATTTCATATCTCCAAGCTAATCTTTTCAATTCAACACCCATGGGATAGGATTCAGTTATGAAAGCCATTCCACAGTTTTAAAAAAAACCACCTTGTAAATAGTATAGTATTAGTTTCCCTACAGGTCTACTGAAAGAGAAGAAACAATATTAAAGCAATTCCATATAGACGTTGTCTGCGTAAATGCAACTGAGAAAGTCCATCGACTGCCTTGCCTTTTTATACGGAAGACTTTCTACGAAAATCAAAGACTTTTTAATTGCTGGTTCTGTTCTATGCTGGTGGTTTACTTGTTGGTTGATAGAGACGAATATTATCCTACAGCTTATTTGAATGTCAAATGGCGTTTGTTGGTTCGACTTCACGATTTTTATGTTTGCTTGTAGGTCCTGAGTTCGAATCTCAGTGCCTTTGTACTGCCATTGAGTCCCAAACTAGATTGAAACAACTTTCCGGTGCTCCCTGGTATTCAATAGTTCCCTATTTCATTTCAATCCATGGTCAAACTAATGAATAATTTTGACCTCACTATCACTTGATTATGTGGTTAGCAGAGTCTTCCGGGAAAAAAGGCATATTTCAGCAAATCAAAATGCAATCACTTAAATTCAAACAACACTTTATAAATCAAATACTTCTGGGTTGACAAAAGTCATCGAATCGAGTCACGTTTATAAGGTCAACCAGAAATGGGAACATCATTTATGCATATATATATATGTCTACACATATCCTAGATTGTTTTCACAAACGACACTCTCTTCAGACCGACATAGCATTCGAAGTATTGAAAAAGTCTTTTTTTTATCTGGCTGTACAACTGTTCATAAGTTTTCTTCCCTTCTACATATCACCTCCTCCTTATCACTTGTGGATGGCCAACTCATGGTTTTAAACGCGTGTTCCATTTTGACTGCCTCCCATTCAATGTCGTTTGAAGGATCCATGAGAGTATATCTAATCTATTTCCATCTATAATCCAAGTGAAGACTAGTTGGCATTGCATAAGAGCCTTAAAAGGCTGTCAGTGACATCACCGTAGCCACCCTGCCAATAGGTTTCTAGTTTTCGTATAGGTGACCAGAGTAGACTATCCACCACTCTTAAGTTAACAATTTGAAGAGTCCACTTGCATTCGATCTTCTCTCACAAATTCCTAACACTTTTATCATAAGTGACATGGTTCTCAATGAGACATCTTTCGAAATGAACGGTTTAGTCAAACTTAAAAAAAAACTTAAAACATTAAAATTTATCACAAAGAGGTAGATTCAAACAATAAACTATGCTTGAAGCATTACCAGAAAATGAATTATACTCGATTACAATATATTAGGTACAATAAAATCATTGTGTTATAGGACTTGTTGCTTTACTGGAATCTATCCCTGACAAAACTGTAAGGGATGAATAAGTTGAATTCTAAGGTGAATTACACTCAGTATTACATACAACTACCAACTTCCAGTGTCCTCCGTATATGCATAAAACGAACTGATGCGAACTAAACGCGACAAATGGTGCTATAAATCAACTGCAATAGAATGATCACCGACCATGAATTTGGTCCTCCGTTCTATCTCAGGCCGACGCACTACTTTACCTGACTGAGTAAGTAATAAGACTGGTAAAGAGGGACGGTTGGGCATGAGGCTAGCAACCCCATCCCCTAAAAATCAAACATCACTGCTACCGAAACTTCAAAGCTGTAGCTTGCAGCCCTGTGTTCAAAGGGAACGCAAAGGAATTCAATAAATAATTATTCTAGACAGTGTTTACGTGATGTAGAAAATTTTCAGTGGAATTTCGCCTCGTGCAGGATCTCGAAGTAGAATAGTAGTTGACAGTAGATCGCATGACACAACGTTATATGACCTCTCATGGTATTTCTTTTTTGTTTCCGACAAATGTACAGCATTTGGTTGAAAGCTAAAGTGGAAAAAGTGCAGAAGTACATTTTGGGACCCGAAGACAGACATAACTAAATGATCATAGATTAATATTATTATTATCCGGTCCATTTCCATTTTTCTCTTGAATATATATGTTGGCCAATAGGTTCTTGAATGGTTTTTCCCAACAGCTCTCTGTTGATAATTCATTCCGACCGACCAGCGATCTGATCTCCAGAATGAAACCAGTGAGAGTAGCTGTTCATAAAACCCTGTTCGAAATGCTTTCCGTGATTCACAGGCCAAGTTTCAGACGCATATAGCAGAAGTGACTGACTGAACATTGATGTTGAAAATTTAAATTTTGTTCTTTATTTTACAGATTGCAGATTTCGAGATTTATTTCAGGGTGATGAATATGTATTTTGCCCATCCGATCCTGTCTATTTTTGACATCCTCATCTGTACTGTCACCTGCAGTTGGAACCATGCTGCCTAGATGAGCAAAGGAAGTAACTTCTTTGAAATATATTCTCTTGGTAGTGATTGATGCTTGTTGTCGTCGTTCTTGGTTCGCTATCCTCATCACCTTCTTCTCTAGGTCTACTTGAAATCCTGTCCTCGCTGCCTGCTTCTGCTACCGACTTACTGGTTTCGTCTGTGAATCTTCGGATTTATGGTGACATTAGACATAAATCGTCCATGAAGTCCAGATCTTCTATAGTCTTCTCATCCGTCCGACGTGTTCCTGTGTCCTCACTCCCCATACATAGTGACCTGTATAGCCCAGTCCACCACAATTACGACCATCATCAGTGATAGTAGTCAGCCTTCTTTGTCCCTTCAACGGCTCCATTGAGTTTTCTGTTTTAGATCACCTAACATGTGTCATTGAAATGTAGCCAGCTGTTGAATGAGGTTGGTAAAGATTTGTATCACTGCACTCCATAGTGTGGAAGAACAAGGTTTCCAAATAACCTCGTGATGAATGCCTTCGAAGGCCGTTTGAAAGTCGATGAAGTTGAGGTGAAGATTTCACTGACATTATATGATCTGTGTCGATGGTGATGTGTAGCTTTGCAACTCGACTCACACATGATTTTCTCTCCCTGAATCCAATGCATCTTTTAACTCGGCAGGATGATGCGACTGAAGGTGGTTAGGTGTTACTTCTCTAGCAGTGGCATTTTGTACTCAAAATCCTAAGAATACTTATCTCATGTATAGGGGATACATTACTAGCCATGATCGGGGTTTTCTCTCAAGTTGTAAACATTTTAAACATCCATGAGAATAACCACTACTGTTAGCGGTCATATTTTAGCAGATTGTCATAATATTGTCATAAAATGATGGAAGTTTTTGGTAGCTCAAGTTTTAAGCAGGCAGCTGTTTTAATCAGAACGATCCTTTATTATCTTGTGTCATGATACAGACAAATGACTTCACGCCAATGTGGCATTACAATTCACTGAATAACAGTGAATATTTCCTCTCTTTATCAAAGCAAGGATCGGGAAAGCAAGACGAGCTTTCATCACTCTCAAGTCTGTGTGGAGGTCAATAGCACTCAACATGAGAAATAAGTTCCGGATTTTCAACTCCAATGTGAAGTTAGTGCTACTTACCATACGGATCAGAGACTTGGCCAGCGCGTCATAAAGAGCATCTCAAACAAACTACAGACCTTCATTAATAGTTGTCTTCACTCAATACTCAAGATCACATGGCCAGAAAAGACCAGCAACACTGAGGGATGTCTGGTAATGAGCGAGCCAACCAGGAACTGATTGTGCAACAAATAAGCAGGAAGAAATGGAGGCGGATTGGCCATACTTTGAGGAGACAAACCATCAAGTGAGTGACATCACATGCCGGGCCATTGCTCGAGTGGAACCCGAAAGGGAAGCGGGCGGCAAGTTGGTCGTCAATGCACGGGTGACTTGGAGGAGGTCATGTGAAGAGGAGATGAGACCATGTGATCAGACTTGGAGCGGGGTAAAAAAGTTGGCAGAAAACCGAACGCAATGGAAACGCGTGGCTAAAGCCCTATGCTCCTCTATGAATTAAAGAAAATAATAATAATGTAAAGTGGCAAGATCAATAATTAATGCAAACTGAAATTTGATTTAATTTTTTTGTTTAACGCCTAATATCCATGTAGTTCTGCATAGAGCATTCATATCCTGTTCAGGATTTAAAACCAACAATAAAGCACATTCGTAGAAATAGCACAAAAAATCTTTGAAGTACTTACTCAACGATATTACATTATTTTCAAGGTTTAATGGTACAATATTGACAAAATGGAATTACTATTAGTGTACAAATTAAATTCACGAAAGAAATAAACTAGTGAATACTTCACAAACATGCACACACACACACACACACAGGTATGCGCGCAGACAAATGCACATACTCTAAGATTGATTGCTCTCGCCCAATTCGTCGTATTAATGCTGGCTAACCTACCAGGTCAGTTGATTAACAATAATAATGATAGTAAATTCAGAAAATTATTCATGATAAAAAGAAAATATTTTCAAATAAAATTAAAAAAATTTCTTTGCTTGATGGGCCAGTGTTAGGACAAATGATATATATATATATATATATGAATCTTACAATACCTGTTTTTCTCCCAGTATGGAAAGTGAAGAAGAGGAAACAGGCAGCAAAAAGGAATTTCAAACTGAAAGAGTGCGTGGGTTCGTGTGTGTGTGTGTGGGAGGGAGGGAGAAACAGAATGATAGAACAACAAAATAAGGTAATACTCTCCTCAATACCTTGATAGAATGTAACTTTGGGGTTATAAACAAAGTAAATACGTGAAAAATTAAAACAGTATGAAAAGAGGTTAATAGAAACACTTAGGACAGTGAGTGATTGAGGGGGTGAGTGAGTGAGTGAGTGAGTGAGTGAGTGAGTGAGTGAGTGAGTGAGTGAGTGAGTGAGTGAGTGAGTGGATGAATGAATGCATAAATCAAACTACACGTTGAAGATGTTGCCTTACTTTCTAGACAGCCATTCTTCTTCTCATTATTATCACCATCATCATCTTCAATGTATGTCTATTTCCTTCCTTCTTTATACGATAAGTCCAATATTCCAATGGATAAATGAATCATTGAACAATTCTGAGGATGAAAAAGAAAAAAATTAAGAGTTAACTTTACTACTCTCTTTTTTTCCCCTTTTCTTCGTCTTCTACAACATCTCCTACAATTAGTCAAGTTGGAAAACACATAAACACATACAGAGGAAGGAAGTGTTTTGAGTTCAATACAAATCTGCATTAATTTCCACCTCATTAAGGTATGAATGAATAGCATCTTTGTGACAGGGAGGGGGGGGGGGATTGAGACAACAACTCACTCACTGTCCAATCGAAATATATATATATATTTGATTAACAACCTTGTTGTATTTAAGGCTGTCTTGAAAGGAAGCAGCCAGTAGCCACTTCATATTCCACTGTTTCCCACAGACAGAAACAGCTACTTTTCAAAAAATTGATTACAGCTGGCGATAAATTCAAACAGTACATCATGAATGTTCATTTAGCTTCCAAGTGAAACAGAGGGCTTCAAGCTGGAGCTTTGAAGTTCAAGTAGTAATGGTTACATTTTTACTGGACAGTGTTGCTAACTTCATGCCCAAACTTTACTTTTACAGGTTGTACTACCCACTCAGTGAGGTTTAGGAGTGCGTCGGCTGGGGATCTAACCACAGGTGACATGTGTGTGGTTGGCGGGTGTTCTTCTTCTGAACCACTGACGCTAATGATGTAAACAGTTATATTTCTGTCTTTATTCATTATTCTTAAAATAAATTCGGATTGCTATAACGGCAATCGAAATTATCCACAGGTGAGTTAAGTAGGCAGAAGTGATAAGGGTAAAAACTAGGTTTTCCTAGTCGGTACACCTTACACTATAAGGCTTGTAAGGATTTCAGTAGATTCAGGTTTAATCGCAAGCTGACATCAGCGAGAGAACCATTGGCGTACTAAACAGCCACTTCGTCCTAGTCTTGAACTCTTCAGTAGTATCTCACCATCAGGGTCTGAACCCACGACCTTCCGCTTACGAGGTAAGATCGTAGACCATTCAACCACTGGGGCCCTATCTGATGGCCCATGAATTCCAACCTTTACCGATGATGACACTGGTCAATGATCGCGCTAAAATCACTGATTGGTAAAGTTTAGAATTCATGCAGTATTTGATAATATTTCAGTGGCTGAATGGTCTACGAGCTTGCCTTGTAACCAGAAGGTCCTAAGTTCGAAACCTGGCGGGTCCGTACTCCTGAAGAGTCCCAAACTAGGACGAAAGGACTGTCAAGTACCCCTCGGTTTCCCAACGGTTCTCTAAATTATGTCAGGTGGTGATCAAGATTTAACAATATTACGAAATAAGTTAACAGTGAACATTTAATAAGCGCATTTTAATGTTTTATGAGGGGAATTACATCATGAAATATTCCACAAATACTTCTAGAACTACTATTCTTTGGGTTGTTAGTAAAAGTTTTGAATTCCTTGACAAAAAATATCTATATACATCTCTAGGACATGGACTTCTTCAAGACTGTAGATATTCACGAAAACGAGATCACGTGGGACTTTTCTAGCGCCGGCAACTAATGAAACAACAGAAACTTTGACTTTTATCTTTGTGGTATTTATATTGAGTCTAGTGTAGCCACCCTAGATGAATATCAATAATCTCCTGCCTCCTTGTTTAGCAGAAATGTAAAGCTTCGGTGAATAGCATTCACTTACAGAGCTTAAAATCTACAAATCTGTATGCATTACCACCCATGATGAGCTTAGTGGAGATATTATAGAAAATACATTTCTTACTCAATAATTCTTTGTTTCTAACATTTCATTTACTTTCTGATTAATACTCACTACTCAAGGTCATAAAACCTCACTTATGGGGGGTGGCATATACAACTATTCTGAAACTGTCTGGAACAACAGTTGTCATCACAATACTAATGTAGATTTTCTTTTATGGGTGAAATGTAGTTTTGGAGTTGTATATGCGCTGTGTTTCGTTAGTCACAGCAGAGTTTAATGGAACACGCATGATTACTCATTATTCATAGGCTAAGTGAGTTATGAAGACTGTGTGTTATTCAGGATTGCAAGTCGACCGTCTTTTATTAATGCAAACAAAAAAATAATAAATAAACACTTTGATGTGACAACTTTTATTTGATTACTCATTACCTGAAAACTCATTGTCCTTTCTTTTTTTTAAAAAAAGAACAACACTTTTTTATGCGTAAAAGTGTTTAGACAAGTAACAGACTCACAGGTGTGCAACAACTATGTGTAACCTGTATTCAAAGGAAGACTGCAATAATAAATATCTAAACGAAGTGTACTTTGATATCGTAAATAGGTGAGTGGAGGACAGTTTCACTATCTGGACAAGAACTGTCATGGAAGGTTCACTGATTATCTTTTAAAGTACTGATAAACATTCATCGGTTTCTGATCTGTCACTTCCTCCTACATATATATATATATATATATATATATAATGCGGCATAAAACACCTACCGGAAAAGAGTATCCTGTTTTCGGCTTTTAAAGTATTAACGGGTATTAGTAATGCGTGATGAAGTGAAAGTTGCTTTCTCTGGAGAAGATAATTTCTGTGGTCCAGTGAAAATCACTAACTCAGCATTCATGCTACTACAGTTTAATGAAATATTGGTTACTGGACTTGGAATAAAACACTGGATCATTCGAAAGCTCTTCGATTTATGATCTATCGAAACAGTCATGATGGATCGTTTCAGAGGAAAAAAGCTTTTCTGTAAACGGTTGGTTTAATAGGCAGTTTGAAGGCTTTTCGGGGTGGGGGGCGTATAGAAAGTGTAAGCGGTGGTCTGTCAAGTAAGCGCATCGTTTAAGAATGGTTCAATAGTTGATTAAATCCACACAAGTAGATATTTGAGTATTTGTGCTGTTCATATGACACGTCATAACCTGCAGTCATAAATAACATGACGACTTGTGCATCACCTTTAAGACGTCTGCATAAAATAATTTAGTGGATAGGGATTTCGACTAGACCTGCAGGCCACCTGAAATAACTGTCACTTGATAACTGTTCAACCCTAAGGGTTACTAGGCACTTGTTTATGCATCTCCTACAAATACACATCGTTAGTATACTCACTAGTGGCTTGCTACAGGATGGAGTTTCCTGGAGTTCTAGTGAGAAGTCGTGACCAGTGAGGTCCAATTAGATGTCACGTGTGTGGATGGATGTCCCACTAATGACAATGGTTGGGGTCAAGCTAAATCATGAATTGGTAGAAGACAGAATTTATGCACTGGTCACTGAACCGAGTCCCAGTGGCTGAATGGCATACGAGGTTGCCTTGTAACCGGAAGGTCTTGGGTTCGAATCCTAGTGGGTGTGTACTGCCGATGATTCCCAAGCTAGGATGAAACAGCAGTTGTCCAGTACTCCCTGGTTTCCAATGGATCTCTAACTGGTATCAATCCATGATCAACTCGTAAAAATTATACAAAACTGCCATTAAAATAGAATCCCAAAAGGTCAGTCAATGCAGTTAATGAGTAGAACAGTTAATAATACTTAATGTTATTCCGTTTTCACCTCTGGAGTTTTACTGATCACCAGACTGTATTTCCTTTCTGATAAATATATTAATTCTGGATATAACCAATGAGTACAAGAATGCTTACCACTACGAAGGCTTTTCGTAGACAAATTTATTTTGCTCAACCGTAGTACAAAAGATCGGTTTGGTTGACCCTGATACCATCTCAGATTTTAGAAATCACTGATGTCGAAACGAAGTTAAGGCTGTAAAATTTTTTAGTCGAGTAGTAGTAGTAGTCAACTTAGGACTCTGCAAGAACTGGCGAGGAATCATGCTCCTATCGACGCCAAGTAAAATCCTGAGTCGCATCATCCTGGAGAGAATAAAGGACGCACTGGAGACAGAACTCCGACCACAACAAGCTGGATTCAGGAAAGTCACACAAATCACGTTCTGACCAAATTGCAACTCTACGCATCATCATCATCACAGAACAAAGCATGGAATAGCAAACAAACCTCTCTCTACCTCAAATTTATAGACTTTGAGAAGGCCTTCAGCAGACAGTGTCGACCGCGAAGTAATTCGGAAACTACTCGAGTACTACGGTGTTCAGCGCCCAAATATTCATCAACCTCATTCAACAGCTGTACGACAACGGCGGCACATGTCAAGTCATCCACAACGGAAAACTCAGCGAGGCGTTTGGAGTAAACACAGGAGTCAGACAAGGGTGCCGGCTTATTATCACCAATGAATGATATTCCTAGTTGTGGTGGACTGACTGGATTATGCGTCAGACAGTGAGTGGGAAACGAGAAGACAGGGATATTCTGGACCGATGTGAAGAACCTAGAAGACCTGGATTTCGCACGTGGATGATTTATGTTTGATGTCACACACACAAAATCGAAGACTTACAAGCGAGCGAAAACCGACAAACTGGTCGAAGAAACAGCCGGCGAAGACAGGACTCCAGGTGAACCAAGACAAGACAGAGGTGATGAAAATAACCAACCAACCAACCGACAACATCAACAACAGCAACATCCACCGCTAATCACCATCGACGGGAGCGATTTGAAAGAGGTTACTGCATTCACTCACTTATCTAGGGAGCATTGTCTCAAATACACGCAGTCGGAACGGACGAGGATGTCAAATCGAGAACCGGGAAGGCGAGCGAGAAACACATTCATCAACGTGGAACCAATCTGGAAATCTTCGTCACTCAGCCAACATCAACAACAAAATCCAGTCTGATTTTCAATACAAACGTCAAGTAAGTTCTCTTATACGGATCACAAAGAATATTTCCAACAGCCTGTTGCAGACCAGACCTTTATCAACAATTGTCTTCACTGACTCTATACTGAAGATCAGATGGCCGGGTGGGGGTGTGGGGTCGGAAAGAATCACCAACTATGGGAACAAACAAACAAAACAAGAATAAACCAATCGCCAACTAACAGCAAATATGCAGGAGAAAGTGGATGGAGATGGATTGGACACTCGCTGAGGAGGCCGGCCTCTGGGTGACATCGTGCGCTTGTCAGGTCATTTCTCGAGTGCAACCAGTCCCAAAGGAAACCACGCGGCGAGTGGGACGTCAGTGCAAGGGTGACATGGAGGAGAGAGTGTGAAGAGGAGTTGAAACAGTATGGACTAACATGGATGCAGTTGAAACCATATGTTCACTAGGAACCCACGGGAACAATAATAATAATAGTGGATTATCGATCATTTCAGTGCAGTATTAATAAACAACAAGAAATTCAAAAGTTTCAATAATGATTGTAATAATTTCTGACTAATTACACCTTCCCACTGAATATATATATACCCACATCAAATATATCTTTGAATTATTTTTTAAACGGTTATACTTCTGTTTTCGTCTTGTTTCATGAATTCATTTTTTTCCTTCAGACATTTTAGTGTAACAGTTGAACACATTAACTTCCAATACAGGAAGAAAGTTAATGCGTAAAATTTGAATATGAGACACCTGCTGTGAGTTAGATTACTACAATATGTGCTTATGTGTGTTTTTGATTACATGATGCATAATAAAATGTGAATGAATTGTTAACATTCTATGATAACACAGTAGATGGGCGTGCATGTAACTGACACACACACTACGCGTGTGTGTGTGTGCGGATGTGTGGTGTATCAGCACTACTAGTGGATACACTGTACTACGTATGTCAACACCTAAAAGATGAACACACGAGGTAGCATTTCTTCTTAATTTCTACAAATTACCTTATCCATCTACTTTTGAAGGTGTAGCAAGGCTAAAAATGTATTCCGTATAAGTAAGTCGCTCACTACTCTGCCCTTACATTCATCTTACAAGAATGAACAGGAATCTGTCCCCAAGGTACCAAATCTAATTCCTTGGGGGCAACATCAGCGAGCTACTAACACAGCGTCTTGGAAATGCGGTCAAAAATGAGCATTATCTGCTGCCGAATTACGCTCTGTGTCTTCAAAACCACTCCTGTCTTGCTTCCGGGAGTAAAAGACAAACTACCTAATTTCGCCTCTTTCATGTGTATCTAACAATTCAACTGCTCCTGTGGAGCCAGTTACATAGGCCGTACAATTAGGCGTGTTTCTCGTTGAATTTCTGAGCTTCACTCTGTGTGGTTGAGCAAAGGACAAACAAAATCTATTTGCAGTGCTATTCTATCTCATTCTGTGGATACAGAACACAAGATTGACGTCAACGAGGCTTTCAGGGTCATTTACCGCATACCAAAAAATCTCATTTTTGCCTTAAGAGTTCGACTACTAAATATTGCTGAGGCTAGCTGTTGGGATCCATAATAACAAGCCTAACTTGTGCATCCAAAAGAAGTTAGTTCAGACATCATCCTTACCTTAGCCATCTATATTTGAATAGTCCTCAATTTTCGTAGAAATCTGCCTAATTTTAACTGATATTTTATTTGCTATTATATCTTTATTATTATTGTTATTATTATTACTATCATTATAATTTAAGCATCTTTAATGAACTGTAACTCTATTGTGATCTTACTTTACCAATCAATATTATTTAAAAAACACTAATATTGTTATTGACCACTATTCCAGAATATTCTATGTATATAAACATGTGTATATAGTTGTAGAGCCAGAAGAGGAAATTATCCAAAGAGGATATTCTTTGCTCAGTTATCTTGTGTTTTATAGTTTCTACGTTGTTGAACAATCACTTCCTGAGTTGAAGTTATGCGACTACCTACACTAGTGATCTGATGGGTATTTATACGTATTCAGGAAAAGTCGTGGTGCAGTAACCAGTTTTATCATGTTATAATCAATGAATATAACCTTCTCTTTCTAGGGTGAATATTTGAACCTAGAAGGTACAGGGAGCACTTATTCTGTTAACCACTGTTCCAGTGCCAATGACATACATTTCCAACTCTTAACATCTAACGGAATCACCTGAATGCCACACAATGTAATTAATGGCAACAAACTCTTATCTGAAGTTAACAAATGGTCTCGCCTAAACGGTCTCAAAACTAAATCCATCTAAATGTCATGCTGTTGATTTTAGTTTCACATGAGAACAAGACTTGCATCATGGAGTGATTCAATCCAATGATTTATGTAATACTGACGGGACTGAGTAAAATCGAATATCTCCTATCTCGACATCAGTTTCTCTTTCAATCTCCCTTAGTCGTCTCATGTTCTGTTGATTCCTAGGAAAATTTTCTGTTTGACATCAAGAAGTTGAAATTGTCTGCTGGCATAACGCAACCTCTTCTCTTGCAAATGATTAATTCATCTATTCTGCCCATTCGTCTTCATAGTTCCCTCTTATTCCTCCCAGGGTTTCTCAAAAAAGACTAAATCATATTACGTAGATTATTGAAGATGCGGTTAGTACGGTTAGTGGTGTTCCTTTGACTCATCTAACTGACACTGTTGTCGATGCACACTTTAATGCTTACAAGCAGCTGGCTAAAGTTCTCTTGTCTGATACCACCGAACAACCTCTCTATTTGCAACTTTCTCTTCGTGTAAAACCAGAAAAAATGTCATGGGAATTTATACCCGTACAGTAAAGTGATCACTACTGTTATATCTAATTAAGCTGATGCCAGAAGATTTCCAGGTCATTGTCAAATCCAAATGCACATCAACAGAACTTACAAAATGTCTGTCACTCAATTTTAGTATAATTTCTGAAGGATAACTTACTCACTATGACGTTAAACTGTATTGAGTTTAATCTTTCATGAAGCTGAATGTTCTGCTTCAAATAACATTGTCCTATCAATCTACTGAAGTCCGGGAACGTAGCAGGAACAGACGGAATTCCTCCCGGAACACTGAAGACTGCCCCAGAGACTACAGTAGATGTTCTCACTCCATTGCTGCAAGAGGTTTCGAAAGAAGGAAAGGTGCCTACTGATTGGAAGAAAGGCTGGCTACCTCGTCAAACTGCTAAAGAAGGGCGACTTAGGCCTCACTAAGCGAGAACTGGCGTGGAATCATGCTCTTGTCCACGCCAAGTAAAATACTATGTCGCGTCATCCTGAAGAGAATGAAAGATGTAGTGCAAGCAGAACTCTACCCCACCAACCGGAACAAGCTGGATTCAGGAAAGGCAAATCATATGCTGATCAAATTGCAACTCTATGCATCGTCATCACAGAACAAAGCATAGAATACCAGTCAAACCTCTCTCTATCTCAACTTCCTTCATCGAATTCGAAAAGGCCCTCACCAGACAGCACATCGTCGACCGAGAAGTAATATGGAAAGTACTTAAAAACTACGGCGTGCAGTACCCGAGTCTTTATCAACCTCATTCAACAGCTGGCTTTATGACAACGCCACATTTCAGATGACCCACGACGGAAAACTAGGCGAGTCATTCGAAGAGCATACAGGAGTAAGACATGCTGGTTGCCTATTACTACCAATGATATTCTTAATTGTGGTACACTGGATTATGCGTCAGACTGTTGGAGGCGAGGAGTCAAGAATACGCTGGACGACCGATAAGAAGACTCTAGAAGATCTGGATTCCGCATATGGATGATGCATGTCTAATGTCACGCAAACTCGAAGGTTTGTATTTATTATTTTTTTTATTTTTTTATTTTTGATTACAGCTTGATTCCACACTGTATTTTTGGTACAAGTATGGAATTTTCAGCATGGATATCGGTAGCCCAAATTTCGCAGGCCGACCATAGATATCAGGTGTGCGTCACCAGGGGATCGAACCTCGGACCATGTGCATGGTCGGCGAGAGTCCTAACCGCTGTGCCACCGACGCGAAAACCAGCAAACTAGCCGAAGAGGCAGGCAGCCAGTTAAGATAGGACTGCAGGTGAACACAGTGAAGATGGAGGTGATGAAAATAAAAAACGAACCCCAACAACAAGTACCGACCACCATCAACAGGAGATATTAAACAGAAGTTGCCTCCTCTACTTATCTGGGAAGCATCCTCTCAACTACAGGCAGCCGGAACGGATGAAAATATCAAAGCCAGCCAGCCAGGCAGCCAGAAGTGGAGAGGCAAGATATGCCTTCATCAACCTGAAACCAGTTTGGAAATCTTCCGCACTCATCATAAGGAACAAGACTTGCATTTCCGACGTCAATGTGGAGTCGGTCCTTCTATACGGGTCAGTAACTTGCCCTGCGTGTTAAGGAAAAGATTTCCACCAGATCGCAGACTTTCATCGACAGCTGCCACCTACTCTGGCTGGCTCCTTATTGAAGATCAAACGGCCAGTTGGCCAGAAAGAATTAGCAACAAGAAACTCTGCAGTGGGACAAACCAACAAGCAAGAGCCGATCACTCAACAAATATCTAGGAGAAAGTAGAGATGGATGGATCAGGAACATACTGAGGAGGCCACCGAATCACATCACACGCCAGGATGGCCATCGCTCGAGTGGAATCCCAATGGGAAGCGACTGTGGGTTGTCAGTGCGAGGATAACACGGAGTAGATCGTGTGAAGAAGAGATGAGAGAGTTTGGGCAATCGTGGACCCAGGTAAAGAGAACAGCAGAAAGTAGAAGCATGTTGTGAAGCCTTGTTGTTGTTGAAGCCTTATGTTCCACTCGGAACGCAAGGGAATAATAGTAGTAATAATATAATCAACACTGGTTCTTATGAGTCTGTGAAATCTGTTTATTGGGCCTTAGGATAAGTCCTCGAAATCATTGATTTTGACAGTAAGTAGGGAGGCACAATTTTGACTGAAGTTTTCCGAATTGTTATCCTCATTCAAAGTTCAGGAAAAATATACATATATATTGCTGAATTACCATTATGGTATCAAGCAGGTCAAATGTAGCCGTCTGAATATCTTCTCTATGATGAAATAATCCCTTCGAATTGTATGAATTGTGAATTAATTCGTTAAATAAAGAATTAAATTTGTAAACTGTCAATGTTATTTACGATATCAACAGTTCGCTCAAGTAGCCAGTCAGTAATCAGGTGGTTTCAAGTGATTCGGCTTTTTTGAGCTCAGTTAAGTGGCGTAAACTGCTGGTGAGCTCGGCCCCAAATCAGCGAAATGTCCATTCAGCGCTTAGATCAATCACCTCAATCCGGCTG
The DNA here is from genome assembly GCA_944472135.2 of Trichobilharzia regenti. Taxonomy (NCBI): domain Eukaryota; kingdom Metazoa; phylum Platyhelminthes; class Trematoda; order Strigeidida; family Schistosomatidae; genus Trichobilharzia; species Trichobilharzia regenti. The sequence goes on along the minus strand of OX235270.1, from coordinate 84,513,914 downwards.
GCAGGTATGAACTACTGGTTGATATGAGCGGTATATGCGACTACTCATCTCAATTAATCAGTAGTTTGTTTTTTTATGCAAATTTGCTTGCCTTCTTGTTTACCATTCATGGTATCAAGCAGATCGCGAGTCTTCTTCTGTATGACTTGGTTTCCTAATCAAACTGCAGTGAAACTTCACCATTCAAATTGTAAATAGTGAGTCTGATTGATGGTATCACCAGTTCGCTCCAATAGCTGGCCAGAAATCGGTTGTTTTGAAGTGATTCCGTTGTCTAAGCCGAGTCAAACCGAGTGCACAGATTATGAGCGCTCAGCTGTAAGCGATCACTTAGACTTGGCTAGCAAACACTATTGGTCGGTATACGTGGTACGCAACTATTCCTCTCAATCAATCAGTAGTGAGTAGTTTAATGCATTTGTATCACTATGAACTCCACTATAGATGCGATTTTATTTTGATAAAATCACACAGTGTACTACAGAAATATTCACTGATGATGTTGCGAAAGAATATAAGGCATCTACAGTTCAACCGGATAAGGAGGGGGCATCTGGGACTCTACGTAGGATTTTCAAAAAAGCAGGAATTAGGGTAGCATTCAAACCTACAAACTCATTCAGGCAGGGACAAACTCTGTAGGCTAAAGGACTCTGTAGGTTGACGCAATTAGACAAAATAATATAATTTACAAAATACCTTGCAATGACTGTGAGTTTAGTCAATTACATAGGTGAAACTAGTAGATCGGGGTAATCAGATTGTCGAAACATAAGAATTTAGTTAAGGTTAGAATGGATGACTCCGAGAAGATAAGTGATTTAGAAAAAAGCTCAGCCATCTCAATGCATGCATTAACACACAACCATACAATAGGGTGGGAGAGGGTTAAGATTCTAGGAAGTAATCTAGGTAGGTGGGAAGAGAGGTTGATGAAATGTAACCAAATGTAGCTTCCATTAATTTTATTTATTTATTTATTTTTTGATTGCAACTTGATTCCACACCGTATTTTTTGGTACAGGTGTGGAATTTTTAGTATGTGATATCGGTAACCCAAATTTTGCAGGCCGACTATAGATATCAGGTGTGCGTCGGCAGGGAATCGAACCCCAGGCCATGTGCATGATCGGCGAGAGTCATAACCATTGTGCCAGTGACCCACACATCTTCATCATGAGGGGGCGCGGGGTGGTGGAACATCTGTGTTATTATTCTGTGAGTAAATCGAGTAACTCATTTTAGCTTTCACGCTTGATAGTGTTCATTTCGAGAAGTGAAAAAATATTCGTCTGACGTAGTTATAGCTTGCATGGTTTGCAGTTGGGGGGTGGGGGATAACCAAAAATAAAGGTCACTTCTGACAACTGTATGCATTGTACATTAAGCGCAACAATTAGAACACTAGTCTGTAAACAACACTGTTATCATGTCAGTTCCCATTTTTTATTTTTTTAAATTTAACCTCAAGTATAATGAATAAGTCGTACTATCTTCTTTTTCAGTAGCCTAATTAGTGAATTGGTTAAAAGCAATAATAATAATAATGACTGTTCCTCTCCACCCTACACATAAACATACAAAACTAGTAGAAGTAATTATTACAGGTATATTATATTACAATACATACATTTTCATCATTAGTATTATTCACCAGAGCATACTAAAGAGAGAGTGTATGTGTGTGTGAGTGAGAGAGCTGGCGAGAGAGAGAGAGAGACATTGGGGAAATTGTTTTTTAAATAATTGGATTCATGTCAGAGATTATTTCATTGTCTTCTGTTTTATTTATTGCTTTAACTTTAATTTTTGCCTTTCTCTTCAATGAGAAATAAACGTGCAATTTATAACAATTTTTATTTTATTTAATTTTACTGAAATCTCTCAGCAGGCAATTGACCACCTATTGTTTAAAGGATCTTATAGCCTGAACATGTGAATATGCACACATTATACATATGATATATTCGAGGTTGATTCGCAGCGTGTCCCCATTATTATTATTATTATTATTTCAGTTGTAACAAGTGATTGTATAAATGAATGAATGAAAAGATGAATAGGCGCAAGAATGGGGTGAAAATTGGTTGTTAAAAATTACACGAATACACATTAAAATGAAGTCTGTTGAATTGTAACGGCCGAGATTATGCGTTACACGCAGTAAGCAGTAGGGTGAACACAATTTATCACAAGTATTACTTTCGCCTATTCTTATTCTTCATTTCGGTCATTCCATTAACTCACTCTAAAATGCCCCAACTGTAAATAAAAATAAACATACATGGATTGCATTATACGTTGTATAGTTGCAGAGGTAACTATAATTGTCCATGGAACAAGAAGGCCCGACTGACCCTTAGGCGAACAATTAAGCTAAAAACCAGGTAGTTTCTACCTTGTAAATGACGTTTATTCACAAAAGAAATACAGAAAATGATGATAAAACGCATTAAACAGTATATTTTCTCCTAATTATCATTATTATTGCTTCCTTTAATTCCTGGAGGAACATAAGGATTCAGCCGAACGTCTCCATTGCAATAGGTTCTTTCCCAGCTTTTTCACCTGGTTCCACGTCTGCCCAAGTGCTTTCATCTCTTCTTCGCATGACTTCCTCCGCCATGTCACCCTTGCATTGATGATCAACTCGCCGTTTCCCATTCGGGTTCCACTCGAATGATGGCCTGGCAAGTGATGTCACTCACTCAATGGTTTGTTTTCCCACAGTATGGCTGATCCAATCCACCTCCGTTTCTTCCAGCATATTTCTTGCACAATCGTTTCCTTCTTGGTTGGTACGCTCATTGCCAGCGATCCCTCACTATTGGCGATCTTTTCTAGCCGGCCATCTGATCTTGAACGAATTATTGAGCGAAGACAGCTGTTGATGAAAGTCGCTAGTTTCTTTGAAGTGGCCTTTGTGACACTGCGCCAAGTCTCTGATCCGGATAGTAAGTAGTACTGATTTCTCCTAATTATAATGAAGACTACCAGTTTTTAGGTTAAACCAGGCAATGTACGTATGTTCATCGCGATGACTGAGGACGAATTCTTATCCTGTTTTTCAGTCTTCCCCAAAAGTCGTCGTTTAAGTTAGTGTGGGTCCCAGTAAGGCGACCGATAACTACTTACTAGAAATATGTAGATAATAAAAATAAAGCATGGCTAATCCTGATCCTAACCTCAATCCTTACCGTGATCATAAACTCAACCGAGGGAGAGGGCTCTCGAGTGGTTGCTCCACAGGATGATCCTGAATGCCGGTCTCGTCTCGCAAGAGACAGGGTTGAGTGTGTTTTGGTTCTCCTGAAAACCAATACCCAGTCAATGTGAATCTGCGTCGATAGCATAGAGGTTAGGACTCTCGCCGATCATGCAAATAGTTCGGGGTTCGATCCCCTGCCAACGCACACCTGATATCTATGGTCGGCCCGAAAAATTTGGGCTACCGATATCATATGCTGAAAATTCCATACTTGTACATACATACTTGTACAAGCTATAATTTTAAAAAATCAAAAATATCAGCATATTATCCAAACAGCACTTAAAAACGAGGTCGGAAAGAAATGTTCACCTCATTTCAATCATAGTAGCTCTATAATAATGATAAATTTCATTATCCAATGAAAAGTACGCGTTCAAGGTCACTGGTACATCCGCACATCTGGGTTACTACACTTTAACTCGTTCGCCACAAAATATTTCTGTGATCATTGTCAGCCGTTTTTTCTTTCTTTCTTTTTCATTAAAACTGTTTACAGGTGAATAAATGAATTTTTATTAAACTAAAGGATAAAGATAAAGGGATTATTTTTAGTGCAATCGATTCTTCCTCCTTATCTCAACTATCCAGAGTAACTTTAATACAAAGAAACTTCCTACCTATTAATTAAAAAAAATACTCTCACATCCTTGAATTCCGACTGAAGTGCGGAATGATCAACAAACCTGCTCTTGTAACCTGAAGGTACAGGGTTTGATCCTTGTTGGTGTCGCGGGTGTCCATGAAACAGTTGCTCAGTGTGCCTCCCTGTTGACTTTCAGTGACCCTTCCAACGGATATTAATGCCTGATGATATCTGTTGATAGCTGATATTTGAAAACACAGAAGAGTTCACTCACCTCCCACCACTGTGAACATACCAAAAGTGTATGCGGAAATGATGAAAATACCACAGAGTTTCAAGTTATTTTTTACATGTGATAGAATATATGGGAAGGCATGACATTCACATTGGTTGAGTTGTAGGTTCAGTGTGGCAGAGCACATTGATCGCTGACTATTTTTTTTATCTACTGAAGGGGCGAGGGCCATATTAAGAAGATATGTAAGGCGGGAAGACTGTTGAACTGTTGAAGGGTTTGTCTTATTTTTTCAACTTGACTAAAAGCAAATGATCATGCAACAAGAATCTCAGGGAGTGAACAAACTCAGCAGGAACCGATTGTGAAACAAATAGGCAGGAAGAAATGGAGACCGACTGGATTGGCCATACTCTGGGGAAACCACCAAGTCAGCGACATCACTAGACAAGCCATCGTTCCAGTGGAACCCGAAAAGGAAGCGGGCGGCGAGTTGGTCGTCAGTGCAAGGGTGACTTTGAGGAGGTCATGTGAAGAGGAGATGAAAGGATGTAGGCAGACTTGGAGCGGAGTGAAAAAGTTGGCAGAAAACCGAAGGCAATGGAGATGCGCAGCTGAATCCGTATGTTCCTCTAGGAATTAAAGGATATAATAATAATAATAATAATAATAATAATAATAATAATAATAATGCACTGAAGCAGAACAACAACATGAATCCATTTCTAGAGTTTGATTAGCTGCTTATAACCACAGTCGTTTTAAATATGAAATATACGCAGACCTAAACTGCCTTTAAAATGAGAAATCTAATTGACATGCACACATGTACATTGTGAAGTGAAATGTCCGTTTATAGGACGAATATTCTCTAAACACTGGAAGCTAATTGACACAAGTATGCTCTACATAAATACGAAACTAACTAACTAACATGATGTGTGTGTGTGTAAAACATTCTGTGAAACTTCTTTTTTCATCCTAGAGATTTAAGGCTGAAAGAAATTAGAAACACGTTGTTAAGAGGAAAAAAAAGAAGGAAAGAATACATAAATCGAAAGTATGATACAAATGTCAAAAGTCTACAACAGTACTGAAAACTTGAACGCAGTGTATTTCTAGATGCATAGATTCTGTCTTAACTGTCTAACAGTGGTTGTTTCAGTGGACTATGATGACTTTAGATGAGACTTCTCTCATCACGTCTGCCATCATGTTAACTGATGAGAAGACACTTCAGTAGAAACATGGTCTGTGTTTATTCAGTGGTGAAAACACTTGCATAAAGTCTCAGACTGAGTTAGGCACAATCTAACGAAATTATGATCATTATTTCCTCGGGTTCCAAGAGGAATTCGGGGTGTCAACGGAACACTCACATTTCAACCTGTTCCCTCCAGTCCTCCTTAGCTGGGTTGACAGTTTCCCACCACCTCCTTGACAACCGATCTTCTCCGAGTCACCGTGTAACCAATGCCCAACGCGTCGTTTCCCTCTCTCTCCATTTTCTCCTGAATATATTTGTTGATTAATAGGTTCTTGATTGGTCTCTCACAACAGTCCCCTACTGGTAATTCATTCCCACCGGCCGGCCGGCCATCTGATCTCCAGAATGGAACCAGTGAGGGCAGCTATTGATAAGAGACTCACAGGCCAAGTTTCAGACGCATATAGCAGAAGTGAAAGTCTGAATTTTGTTGTTTATACTGCATGCAGAGTGTAAAAGATTTCGAAATTGACGTCAGATTGACTAAGGTCTGCCTTGTCTTTTCGATCCTGTCTGGTTTTCACATTTTAATCTGTGCTGTCACCTACAATTGGAACGATGCTGAGTAGATAAGTGAAAGAAGTAACTTTGTTGAACCATATTCTGTCGATAGTGATTGGTGCTTGGTGTTGTTAGTCGCCAGGTATCTTCATCACCTCCACCTTCTCCAATGTTCATTTAAAATGTCTTTCTTCGCTTCATTTCTGCTTGTAAGCCTTCAAGTTTGTGCAATACAAGACATAAATCATCCGCAAAATCTAGATCTCTTAGAGTCTAATTATTGGTCCAATGTATTCCTGTCTTCTCACTTGCTATGCACTGTTGGCCGCATAATCCAGTCCACCACAATTAGGAAAATCGTCAACAGTAGTAGTCATTCACGAAAAACTCCTTTATTCACTTCAGAGGCTTAGTTAAGTTTTCTGCTGTTGGTCACCTGACACTCGGCGCCGTCATATAGCTAGCTGCTGAATCAGTTTAGTAAAGATTTTGGTTATGGCATGGCGTTGAATTAGTTGCCAAATTACTTCGTAGTCAACGCTGTCAAAGGCTTTTTCAAACTCGATGAAATTGAGGTAGAAATTTGACTTTCATTCTATGTTGTGCTCAGTGATGATTGTTAGAGTTTAAGTTTTATGTGTCCATGATTTGCCCCTAAGGATGATGCGACTTAGTATTTCGCTTGGTGTGGACAAAAGCCTAATTCAATACCAGTTCCCGTAGAGGCCCATTTAATAAAATGGTAGGAGAAAACAGATGAACACCTAATAAGGACACATAGCTCGCCATCCAGCAGCAATATGATCTGTTCGAATGATGTACAATCTAACAGCAGAAAAACTTCAACAGAATCTCCTGATAAAACATCGGTGATAAGTGTGTGTATATATGATGTGCAATACTTTACTTTATCAACTAAAATATTAAACATTTAATAGAAATCAAATCTAAGCGTATCTTTCTGTTTTTATCCGGTAAAACCAAACAAATAAACAAACCAACTAACCAACTGACTGACTGACTAGCAAGTCAACCGAGTGTTCAACTATTCAATCTAAAACTAACATTGATATCTCTCGTTTCACTATAATTCATATTTTTAAAAACAAATCAAGTAATATCTTGATATATATATATATAACAGAGATCGCTTAAAAGTTAGCTGAGATAGATTGTAAAAGTTAAATAGCCGTAAACAAGGTATAAAAAGACAAGAACATTGAATTGTTCAATAGCTCATTCAATCTATAATTCAGTTCAGTTTTGTTTTACTGATGTAAGCTAAGAAGATGGAAAAATCATTAGATAAGTAAAGGAATAGAATAATTAATGCAGTCAGTGTATTGAATGCATTGGGATGATGAACTCTCGGTTGATTAGAGAAAGGTATAGCTTGTTAATTGTCTTATTTGCATCGTTGGACATCTCTTATTGAATCGTATTACAAATGTAATTCTTTCTGAAATATTTGAGTTGTACTTGAAGATATTTCTCCTTCTTTTTTTTGTTATTCAGTTAAATTAGAATGAGGTGTACGTCGGTGGAACAGTGGTTAGCACTCTCGCCGACCATGCATATGGTCCGGGGTTCGATTCCCTGCCGACACACACACCTGATATCTATGGTCGGCCTGCAAATTTTAGGCAACCGATATCATATGCTGAAAATTCTACACCTGTATCAAAAAATACAGTGTTGAATCAAGCTGTAATAGAAAAAATATGTAGCAGTCACGTAAACACTGGGCACTGGAAAGTTCTAGAAGACTGTTTCAGATCTCGTAAGATCAAATTATCATTACTGCCTCATCCTGAAAATACCTGTGTTATCTCAAAAGTGTAATGCGTTCATCAGTCAGAAGTCGACCGAGCAAATTAAAGACTCATTGACATTTAAAAACAAGACATATTTGTATTCATACTTGTATTCTAAAAGTCAAGGACTTATCTCTCCCAAGGCTGTTTATCTATGTGCTGGACTTATAACACTACTAATAGCAATGTAGTACTTCATACTTTAGCACTGTCACTATGATGTGACAGTGATTTGGATTTTTTTTGATTACAGCTTGATTTCACACCGTATTATCTGTACAAGTATGGAATTTTCAACATGTGGTATCGATAGCCCGAATTCTGCAGACCGACCATAGATATCAGGTGTGCGTCGGCAGGGGATCGAACCCTGGACTATTTGCATGGTCGGCGAGAGTCTTAACCGCCGTGCCACCGACGCGGATGGGGTTTTTGGACACTTATCACGGGTAAGAGAGTATATCATTACTCATCATCACAAGAACCAATAATATAAAAATGTACTTACTACCTTCCTTATCATTAACCGGTTAACTAGTATAATCATAAACCAATAGTTACATGTCTTTCATTCAGATGGTTATTGCAGTGAAATGGTGACTCAGTCAACATATGATTCTCATAGCTCGAGCTGATAAAGTGTCAAATAAGCAATTTAGAGGTTTACAGCTCGGTTCAACTTTTTTCCAATTTTTAGTCATTACCCGATACATCAATAACAGTCTGCAAATCCAAGATTCTTTCAGATAATCTCACAATAAAATATAAGTGCGACTGTACAATTTTTTAATAAAATCATTGAAGAATTTATTTATATGCTGATTACCCTCTATTTCTTTATCAGGGATCTTGAAGTTCCACAATAAAGCGTACAGTGCTGTTGTTCAGCGTGTCTTTTAAGTGTCCAGCGGTTCGAGATTAAATGGGAAGACTGAAGATCAAGGGATGGGGATATTTATGGCTGACAAGTTCGAAGTAGGACAGAACTAAACAAAAACTACAGATATTGCATCGTTTTGGTTTTATGAGGAGTAGAACGTCTTTTCTAACCGTCGAACTCATCGCAACTATTGAGACCACAGATTTGCGGATCTTCTGGATGATTTCAAAGGGACTATATACTTCTGACTGTCTGAAACAAGCAGTTGTGTACAGCTCACATCCTCGATCTGACTAGGAAACACTTTGATAGACTAATGAATTTACAGGAAGCACAGCTGATTTGTATGAAATGGTAAGCATTCAATAAAATGTGCACTCTTAACAGAGATTCTGGTAGTTTTGCTAGCAGAGTAGCAGTAGCCCTACAAGACTCACAATTTCCATATAATGAGAATTCTATTACCATTTCAACAAAGGGATTACATTGAATACTACTTGACCAACAGGTGGATTCCACTGATAATAATTTTTAAAAATGTGATACTTTTGAAAGCAATATCCGGGTACTCATTGAAGGAGGTCTTTACTGAATAGAATGTCCATCTAACCTACCCCAAGACTGTTAGACATGGTTACTACAGATAAACATATACACAAAAAAATTTTAGGGGTTTCAGAGCATGTCTTGTTATTCAATTTACTGCGTTAGACGGCACGGCATGATTAATAAAAGTAGAGTTAGGTCCTAAATGTTTGGTAGTAAAAATACTTCAACCAATGAGAAGGCGAAGCTCAGTAGTGACGAATGTCTGGAATATTAGAATACACAAAAAACTACCGTATTCCTGAAGTAGAGGTAGCTTTGAAAATTACCGTGTATGATAAAACCGAAACAAAGCACTAATTTATACTAATATTATTGACTTCTGGTTCGAACTACCACGTAGATGAAAGTAGGTTGTCTCGTAAGAATCTTCCCATTTTAAGAACAAATATTTGGAGACAGGTGAGGGGTCTCGAAATCGCACATAACAGTGCATTTGTATTCACTTCATGTAATCCTCTAAAATTGAGAACATTTCCACTACTTTCCCTCCAGTTGTTCTGTATGTCACTGGGACGCACATATTTTCATTTGTTGCAGTTTCTGTACAATGGGCTTTTCAGTAGTGTGACCTAGAGAAATGATGCACTTTTGAGTGAAATTCTACACTGATAGGGTTATTTTTGCCTCAGCCTGTTGAATTATGCACACCTGAAACAATATATCCTCCTATCGTATAACTAGTGAAAAAAACCCTGATTATACCAACATATAATCACTACTATATAGTGTTATACTAGCTTGTGCGTCAATGTAAACACCTTGGTCCCACTCAGTGGCTTCATAATACACAGAAGTCTCTCATCATTGTTCATTTGTGGCAGTACTTAACACACTTCAACCTGCTTTCATGAGTTGTTTAAGTTCATTTCTGTTTGGCACAGAATACCTTTAAGCTGATTAGACCTGCTCACATCAATCGCAAACACCTAAACAGTTGAGAATTTACGCGATTACCACCTTATGTGACTGAGCGAAACATCTTAGCGTTCACGTAAAAGTGTTTTGTTTTTTTAAAGTAGATGAACCTTCACACAAAGAGCAAGGCATTTTACACCCATCTGCATATCGATAATAACATCTAGGTGCTTATTGTTGAATGTGTGAAAAAGTGTTTCAGAGAGTTCTAATCCTTCGAAATACATTCGAGTAAATCAAATCAAAGATTGATGGACACACCTTCCGATGAATTCTGCTTCACATTCTTCAGTTATTTGCCCATGTTTGTCAAGGAATAAGCGTCTGCTAACAAAACTGATTTCTTATTATTGCATTGAGTCATCATGATCAAAGCAACAAATTTTTTCTATCCCACAGAGGTGTATGTGAGTAAACTGTTGGAGTATTGTATTCCAAAATATGTGTACACATGATACCAGTTACGCACATAACACTAAATACACCACAACATATCACAGGATCTTCCGTTCAAAATGAATAAACTTTAAAGTTGTAAGTGCCTAATAATGTAAATTGCTCAGGGAGGTGAATTAGCAAGGATTTGCAGAAAAACTTGTTGCTCAGATATATCTAACTGCCATACAAACGAATACAGTCTCAGACGGTGAGAAGAAGCTCAGTGAATGGAATCTTCATTTGAGCTTATATTTTGAATTTAAGTTCACCGTAGTATGCTACACAGTATCGTGATGGCATTGCTCACATGAATGATACATATATTTATTTGTGCCAGGCTATTAGCTAAAAATTATAAAGTTATTTGAATGCAGAAATCAGTACACCGTTTACCATTTTTGACTGTACACTAGTCAGTAACTAGTATAATGTGTCTAGTCCTCTCTTCATTACAGACTGAATTCTATCAGTCAAGCCTGCAATGTGGCCACCATGCTAGGTGGCTCGCTATTACGGTGCACTTTGAATTGTTGGTAATAGATGGTTGGAGGCAATCGACCACAGGAAGCTTTCGACCTAGGTTTCGTGATAGTTGGAACTCACAAGTCAGAAAGGCGTATCTGCAACCTTCCAGGAACTCATGTCCCTTCTGAGATTCGAAGCCGCGTCACCCAGTGAATACTGCAGTCAGAGAACTTACCACCGAGCTATTCGGGCTGGCGATTGACCTCCTGTAGGACTGTAGTGGGTATTTTCATTGGACTCTAGTGAATAGTGTAACGTGTCCAGCCCGAATAGCTCTGTGGTAAGGTCTCTGACTGCAGTATTCACTGGGTGACGTGGCTTCGAATCTCAGAAGGGACATGGGTTCCTTCCAGGGTGCAGATACGCCTTTCTGACTGGTGAGTTCCAACTATCACGAAACCTAGGTCGAAAGCTTCCTGTGGTCGATTGCCTCCAACCATCGAATACACTGTTCGCCAGAATGTCAAAAACTAGCATATTGGATCATTTTATCCAATACGATAGTAAATAATGAACATTGTGCATGCGTTTAACTCCTGTTTGATTTTTCAGATGGCTTAGATCACTGTAATTGTCCTCGAGGACAATGAATTCATCGCTGCACTCTCCCTGCTTTCAAGTGTAACTAGTTAGCTTCAATGAAATGTAATTCATCCATATAACTATGATTATCAATTCGGCTTCGCATATGCTCTTATTCATGGATTTTTCAATCCTCTATTAACTTGGATAATCTACTTGCCTATGATTGGATCGAGTCCCAGTGGCTGCATAATCAACCAGCTCACCTTGTAGTGGGAAGATACCGGGTTCAGACGCCAGTGAGTGAGTATTGCCCAAGGGCCCAAAATCAGGACGAAACATCTGTCCAATACTCTCAGGATTTTCAACGGTTCTCTCTGTCTCTCTTTTTTTTCCCAGTGGAACATAGGGCCTCAAGCTAATGGCTTGAAGTTTCTGTAGCAGTGTTTATTTTTACAGGATGGGGTCGCTAGCCTCATGCCCAACCTTTCCTCTCGACCAGCTTCATTACTGGCTTAGCGAGGTCAAGGAGTTCGTCGGCCGGGGATCGAACTGCGGACCATGCGCATGGTCGGCGAGCGTCCTATCCGTTGTGCCACCGATGCACAAAAGCGTAACCAATCAAACTCCTGGAAATCAACATTTAATAATTTGCCTATTGCAATCTAATTAAGTATGACATATTTAATCAAGTATGGGGGGGGGGGATGATCTTGAGTTCATATCGTCAATCATGACTGGTGACCTTATTTGTTCCGCGTTTTGAAAATCTATTCGATTTACTCTGTTGACATTTCCTGTACATATTTTCATAGTATATTATTAAGCACAAATATTTCTGCAAATCAAATTCTCGATTGGCAATTTCACCACAATAAGCAAGTGACTTGAACCGATTCGGCTGTCTGAGTTCAGTCAAACATGCCACACTGCTGGTGAGCTCTACCCCAGACGACTGAAAAGGTCGTCCAGTTTGGTTAGATCACTTCCATTTGGCGAGTGAAGCCTACTGGCTGCCGTGAGTGGTAATACACAGTTTTATACAAAGACTTATAGGTTATGTCTGTCGTGGTCAAGATTCGCTCATTGTATAGAGCACAAAAATGAATACCATTCTAATCTATGCGAGATTTATGCTTCTTTTCAAAAAACTGTCGGCTTGTATTATCTAATACAGAAGAATAATTACTTCCCCAGGAGTTGGGATACTTGCTTACTGGTTAGTCATACCTACAGAGCACTTGCTGCTAATACGGTGTACCAAATGCCATGAAATATAATCTATTCCCAGAGAATTTACAAACAACTGTCTACACTTTTCTGGCTAGCCGTGAAACAAGACGAAAAGGTATTCCCCCCACCTTGCTAAAAAAAAATATTATCAACACCAATACACGAAGAGATGACAGTTTACACATCCGACTTCAATATCCTAATTATATAGAGCAATTTATGGGTGCATTGTATACCGTACTTATAAGAATGGGATAAATGTTAGATTTCAGTAGTACTTTTGTTTTTTAGACGTATATGACACATTTAGATATATAAATAGACAATCGGTTATATGTGACCAAGGTGTCCCTGTCTAGACTGTTTATGCTTTTCAAATAATCGGCATAATGTACCCTTTCAATTCTCTCATGCTTAAAACTGTATTGACATATGAATATGTAGTGAATAGAACAAGAGTGTAGGTAGGTAGGCAGGTAAGTAGGTAGATAGGTAGGTAGTTAGGTAACTAGACAGATAAGCAAATGAATAGATATTATTTTTATTTTGTAATAAGCGCGTTGAACTACACGCTAAACATTTTTATTTTCAGTTGATAAGTACAGGTAAGGGATTCTCTCATGTAACTGAAAAGAGTAGCGCTGAAATTTCCCCACGCATACTTTGTCTTACAATTTCAGCCGACGGAAAACACCGATGCGAAATAACAAAAACACCATTATTATTATTATTATTATTATTATTATTATTATTATACTGAAGGATTTATATTCAAAACATTGTCCTTTAAATGAGGTCGGCTCCAGTCAAGTAAAATATACAAGGAAATAAAAATAAACACCAGAATTAAACTTCCCGTTAACCTGTAACGGGAACAGAGCAACACTCATTATCGTTTCGTGTTGTTATCTATCATTAAGTAATTATTTACAAAGAAAATAAAATACTTGTTTTTTTTTTTCTCATTCAAAACGCCACTACATAAAACATGTTCAGCAAATAAAACAGACAGAAATTAAAGCTGAGAATAACAAAAAAGAAATACACGCAATTACAAGTACACAATTAAATTACGGTGAGCATATCTGTGTTTTTGCAGTCTATCTCTTTTTTGTCCTGCAGACTGATTCCATGTGCGCGCATTGGCATTTTTAAAATCTGCTATGGATCGATGATAATCTTAAGAATCTGTAAGATAGACGGATTATATTCAGTGTTGTAGACAGGAAAATTACTTAGTGCCGTTGTTTCATTTCTATACAGTCAGTGTTAGTTAACATTTCGATTTGTTTTCATGTATCAAAATGATACGAAATAAAAATGTTTTTTTTTTGAAAACTCAGTAAACACCCTGAACTCTTTTATGCAGTGATCGGAATCGGCGATGGTATGCTTTCTTTTGTAGAATGTAGATTTCATCAAACCTATCCTGTTTATTGCGCTTATTTCCGGCAATTCGGTGCTAGCGAGTCAGTCGCCTGGGAATAAAGCCTGCACGACATGTGTAGTTGGTGGCTATCCGACCATTGAACAACTAGAGATAAATGTAAGAATAACTTCCTCATAAAATAAACTCTAGACGGCACCAGTAAACAGACAAGACTTAAGAATACTTAGAGGACTCCGAGATATACTTTCAAAAAGAGTTTAGCCCTGACAGGTAAACTTGTCGAAATGAATTCAAATGAGTACAAAGTTTATTTCCGACAGGATGCAGAAAAAGTTGGTTATTTCATCTGATACCTTAAAATGAATAGGTACTACATAAAAACAGAGAGTTTAATCATACTTTCTTCTAACTGTTTATTTATTCAGTGCAGAGTTTACGAATTCAGCTCTCACAGACTGAATGAAACCCGATTCTGATGTCATGATGACCTTCAGACATCGTCGAAGCGTCTGTACTAACAACCGTTACGTCAACAAAGACCAGAGCTAATATAATCAGTCGCTCAATGGAGGGAGAAAGTCAAAATATCTAAAACATATAATAATCGATACGCCCTTTCAGGAGGTGAATCTCACAGCCTTAGTGGCCTATTGGATAACACAGTGTTTGGAGCAGTCAGTGCTGATTTTAAGTGTCAGTAAATGCACTGCTCGAGCACTGGAGGTGCATACACATCAAAAGTAGGACGAAACTTGCATCCTAGATTTCCCTGATAGTCACTATCCACTGAGTAACATCATCGATTTTGAATTTGTGTAGCTTAGTAACCGAAGAAGTCTTTTAGACAGCATTATTATTAGTGCCTTGGGTTTGGCTTATGGAACGCAGAGCGTCAACAGCACGCCTTCAGATTGTCGTATTCTGCGCAGTCCTCTTTAGCAGGGCCCACGACTCCCTATAGGCTCTCATCTCCTCACATGATATCCTCAATATGTCAATATCCTTGGACCCACACCCAACGAGTCGTTTCCCATTCGGGTGCCACTCGAATAATGGCCCAGCGTGCAATGTCACTCAAAAATTTTCTCAGAGTGTTTGTCCAATCCCTCTGAATTTCCTTCCGCATACTTGTTGAGCAATAGGTTCTTGATTGCTTTGTTCCAAGAGTTCCCTGTAGCTGATTCATTTCGACTGGTGATCTGATCATCACAATTCAGTCAGTGAAGGCAGCTGTTGAAAGAAGTCTGAACGAGCCCTCTGGGAATGTTTTCGGTGATGCACAGTCCAAGTCTCTCACCCATATAGAAGCACTAACTAACTGCCTGATTTAACATTGCTGTTCAAAATTATAACTTCGTTCTTTATGCTGCAGAGTGTAAAAGATTTCCAAAATGATTTCAGCCTGACGGACGTCTGCCTTACCTTTCTGATCCTGTCAGATTTTGATATCCTCAGATGCCTAGATGAGTGAAGGAAGTATATACTTTGAAATATATTCTGTAGGCAGTGCTTGATGCTTGTTGTCGTCATTCTTGGTTCGCTATCCTCATCACCTTCTTCTTCTCCAGATTCACTTGAACTCCTCTCCTTACTGCCTGCTTCTGCTGCCAACTTACTGGTTTTCGTCTGTGAATCTTCGGATTTATGGTGACGTTAGACATAAATCATCCATCAAGTCTAGATCTCCTACAGTCTTTTCATCTGTCTGACGTATTCTTGTGTCCTCACTCCCCATACATAGTGTCCTGTATAACCCAGTCTACCAAAATTATGAATATCATCAGTGGTAGTGGTCAGCCTTCTTTGTCTTATTCCTGTATTCACTTCAAAGGCTGCACTGACTTTTCTGTTTTAGATCATCTGAAATGTGATGCTGTCACGTAGCCAGCTGTTGAATGAGGTTGGTAGAGATTTGTATCACTGCACTGCATAGTGTGGAAGAACAAGGTTTCCAAAATACTTCGTGATAAATGCCTTCGAAAGTCCTTTGAAAGTCGATGAAGTTGAGGTGAAGATCTGACTGACATTATGTGGTCTGTTTCGATGATGACTCGTAGAGTAGCAATCTGAACAGCACATTATTTGCTTTTCCTGAACCCAAAGTATTCTGGTTACAGTTTTGCATCCAGTGCAATTTTTATTCTCTCCAGAATGACGTGACTCAGTATCTAGCTTGGCATGGACAAGAGCACGATTGCATGCCAGTTGTTCCTGAGACCTAAGTCACCCTTCTTTGCTAGTTCGATAAAGTAGCCTTGCTGCTACATTTTAGACCGTGGAAAACAGGTATTCTGAGGAACTAGTCCCTTTCACGTGTTATAATAGTATGTGAAATCAGACAGTAATGCACAGAAAACTGTTAAGTTTCGTATGAGACTTATTGTGGAGGTGCTTTGATGCTTGATGTCGAAATAAGTCAATAACACCTAACACACAAGTAACTTGCTCCATTTAAGTAATGCAGGGGATATCAGTGAGAATCGATAGCCGGTTAAGCCTTGTTGCATGGTTTTTCTCAGTGAAAGAAAAAAATAATAGTAAGAGATTAATGTATGGTAATCATTTAATCCTCTACAAGCTCACCAGTGCTAAAGCCAAGCCTGACATGTAAATAAATCCAGTGTAACTCTTTCAGCTAGTCTTTAAAAAAATGAAAACTATTCACATCCAGTGTGAATTTCATCATGAGCTAACATCCTTTAGAGAACTATTGGAAAAGCTGCAGGGAGTACTGGACAGCTGTTCATATATCTTCCTAGTGCATAGGACTCTTCACAGTACGCACCCACACCACAGGGTTCGAACCCAAGAGCTTCTGGTTACAAGGCGAACTAGCTCACTGACCGTTGACATGATTATTTTCTTTTTCATAAGAAGCTGGCAGCGTGTGTGTGTGTGTGTGTCTGTGTCTGTGTGTGAGCACGTTTATTTTGCTCCTACTGTCGAGACAACACCTGCAAAGACATAGAGACTAACACGTATAGCAGCAATTAGTTGTTGTATTAACGTGTCCACCGGAGAAAAAAAAAGGGAAAGTAAACAAAACAATTCACCGAAATCATATTTACAGTGTGACTGATAATCAACAACACAAAAAGAGAACTTGATAGAAATAATTATTCAGTTGTAATTCATAAATTATCCACCGAATTAAGAAACAGGTTTACGACGGTATACAGTGAATACAATCAGTTAGATTTGTTATGACATTGTCTGTGCATACACTCACTCACGCACACGCACACGCACACGCACACATACATACACACACATACCAGGAGGGGAATGAAGAGAGAGATGAAGTCAGTGATGTAAAGAAAATAAAAACAGGTTAATCAATTCTTTGAAGAAGAAAAAACACATGAAGCTAACACAACGCGACACATGACAGATTTAGAATAGGGAATTCTGGACAGAAGGCTGTAATGATAATTGTCTGCAGGAAAAATAACGTGACAGGTATGCAGATAGGCAAAGTGTGTATGCATGTGTCCGGGTGTGTGGTGGGGAAATTCACCTATCGTTGGCATTTACTGGAAATTATCTTTTCATTTATTTTGTGTTTTTCTCTTCACAGATCGTATTCAATTATTGTGGATGATAATCAGCAATAGAGAGAATAATAAAAACAACAAAATATCTAGACATTTTTATCATAAGTGCTGATGACAATAATAATAATAATAATAATATTGATATCCAAGTGTTAGTTTGTAAGGATTTGAATGACTTCAAGTTTAATCTCTGAGTGATATCAGTTAGGGACTGTTGTGTCTTCCTGGTTAGGGGAACGAACTCAGATACTCCAGGTTACGAGGCGTCTTCATTGACCATCTAGTCACTAGGATGGAGTCCAATGGCCCATGAATTGTAGCATCTATCATTTCTGCATTTCAGAGCTCCCATTAATCAATCTCGTCAGCGAATATTGGCTCTCACGCCCGACTTGGTGGACCCCACTGGTTACGACATCTCACTGGAGCAATTGTCAACTATGTCCTGTAACCTGTCACTAGTCAGTACCACATTTATTTTTAAAAGTTAGTCTGTAGGAATTTGGTTGGTTCCCATTTTGATCGCAGATTTATGTCAGTCTCGTTCTAGTTTATGATTCCTCAACAATAAAAACACTCGTGATTCCACTGGATATCCAACCCATGACCTTTTAGTTACACGGCGAGCTGGTTAAGTATTCAGTCACTGAGATGGGATTGATTGAATATGAAATGTCAGAGTACGAATAAGCTGTAGACAAAAAGGTTTCACTAGATAAGAAAGCGTTTTATTTTTAGCTATTTTCCAATTGTTATTATTTTTGATTGCTACTCGCAGAGATTGATTCTCACAATAAAGACAAAAAGTAATTGTTGTACCCTGGCTTACACAAATTGGCCTAATTCAGTTTCTTCTTCCCTAACTGAGGTACACTGTGATTATTAAGTTACACTTGACATTTGGTTAAAAAATGGAAGATTTCTTGTCCACACATTCAAAACTGAGAAAGAACAAATAGTGATATCCCTTTTTTATTAGTGCATAGATATTTGATTTATAGTGATAAGGTTTGTGTTTCCTAGTGATCCAACTTATCTGTGCTAGTATAAAGGACAAAATTAAATGTCAAGGTTGAGAGAATAATATGAAAGCTTAAGCAAGCGTCTGTCATTCATTTCGAACTGATTGATAGTTGTGCAATAAGGACATCTCTAAACCTCAGTCTCCTACTTTTGTATGTGTGTACGTACTTGAAAATGGGGTGATAAGAGCTACCACCGCTAAAATCTGCCCACTCCATCTCGTCATACGAATTCCTGTCACAAAAGTAGCCACCTGAATAATGTATAATCAATTGCCATAAAATCAAGACAATCGACAGAATAGTTTTAACACTGTGAAAGCCTATGAAGTGATTGATTCTGAATGTCTAGGTAAGTGCATAAATTCTGTATGATTACTAGTAATTTGGATGAACCTCCCCTTTTCTTTCTTCTTTGCCCTACTATCTAGATGGTTGTTTTTACTACGCTACCAGTTTTTACAAGACTTTCTTTGAACATATTAGCACAAAACCATGTACTAAAAGTTGATTCAGATGAGTAGATGTACACCACTCGTAACAGCTAAAATTAATTTGCAAAGAATGAATCGATATATCGTATTCACAATTCGCTTGAGTAGGGAGCCAGAAATCGATTGGTTTGATCTGATTTTGTTCTGTGACTTGGGTTGAATCGAGTAAACCACTGATGAGCGGCATCTATCTATCTATCTATCTCTGCCTGGGAATTATTCATTTTTCTGTGAAGTTTTATTTTTATTCTATGCCTAACGACTAACCATTTGTCATTAGTCTCCTATGTCTCGCGGACAATGTTCGTTGAAAATGGCTGCTCTTCTCTTGAGGCAAATTTATAATTTATAACTGAATGTGAAAAAGAGAATGAATGTACGATTTCTAAGGTTTCAGTGTAACATACTTATACTGAATAAAATCCTCTTAAGTTCAAAGATGAATGCTGATTTACCGCTAGATTTCATTCCCAATTGCGTTATTAAACAATCATTGGAGTTGTGTTTTACTACGAAATATAATTCTCTTCAATATTCATGAACCTCTGATTATTATTATTATTATTATTAATACTATTATACTATTAATTCCTCTCATTCTAAACGCAGCACATCTCGCCTCTACTTTGTCGTTATTTTCAACTGGTTCTACAACTGTTCGGATGCTTTGAATCCCTCTTTTCATGATCTCCTTCACGTTATTCTCAGACTCAACTTGTTACCTCCAGTTCAAGTTCCACTCCACGGCCTGGTTTGTGATCCATTTCCTTGTGCATCTTTGTTGTTGGTTGAGCAGTAGTTTCTTGATTGGTTCTCTGCCTATCAGATTTCCTAGTGGCTTATTGCCTCCGGCATTAGCTGATGAAAGTCTCTACTAGCCTGTTGGAAATTTTCTTCACACAGTGATTCGTCAGGAAGTGGAAGTAGTTGTAGTAGTAGCAGTAGGAGGATGAGGAGTTCGAAGATAAAGTAGCCGACAATCTCAATGCTTCAAAGTACCATCAATCAATTCACAGCAGTTAATTTTTTTTAAAAAAAAACAACAATAATATCATCTCAGTTATAACAATACATAAACAAACCTTAATGACAATTTCACGTAATACCTTAAAAGCATTGTCTCCAGACATCTCATTAAAATTGTGTTGTTGTTGCCGTTGTTGTGTTTTTCTCTTTCGTTTCTTTCTGTAAATATTTAAACAGCATAAAATACAGACTATTAAAGTGAATTTAGAATTTAAACATGTTTGTAGGCATTACTTTGAAGCGGCGTAATTTGATCTTGAAAGCACCTGTTAGGTCGCGTTTAAAATTTACTCCCTATGTGTATAGTTACTTCTTCTGTCATTTAGTAATACTGCCAGACAGTTAGTTGCACAAATTTCTCCTGTAGTCACACAACAGTGCACCACGTTCAGTTCATGACTCAGTGTTTACCTCTTTTGTTTCTGATCGTCCACACTGGAAACAGTCGAATGAAAAATGAAGACGACAACAAATCCGCCCTCCATTTAAAATTTTTTTTAACAAAGAAAAGAAGAGAGTTTGCTTAGTATTCTCATTTAAATGCCTTAAAGATACAAATGTCAGACAAGTTATATGAAAAGAAATGGAAATATTTAAGCGGAGCAGAAATAATGCTAGACAAACATAAATGTTATGCGTAATCCTAATTATCTAGATAAATTTAGTTGTGTTTTCTTTTTTTTGACTATCGAGATATATCTTTTCCTGTCAGACTTGGTAAAATAGAGACTCAGAATTCAAACTGTATAATGATAAATACTCTGTGTGCTCTTTTATTTCTTCACGTTCCCAGTAGAATATAACGGGCTTCAAGCTAGTGGCTTGAAGTTTCTTTACTAATCTTAATACTAGCTTAGCGAGGTAAAGGAGTGCGTCAGTGGCTGAGAATCGAACCCCGAACTATCTGCGTGGTCGGCAAGCATTCTACCTTTGTGCCACCGACGCATAAAAACATTTTCAGGGTGAGACACATGCATATAGCGCACAGGCTTCTTCAAACCTTGCACACTACCATTAGGTCGCGTACTATCCCATCACCCTTGCCGGATCTGGTAAACAAAGTCACGAGAAAACCATCACAGCATATGACAGGTTAGGTACCTGAAAAAATACTCTGTATAATTACCTTATCTTTGCATGCCAACATAAAATGCTTCACTTGGTTCCTCGAAGTCAAGAGGGAATTAGTTTCAGATATGTCTTGTTGATAAATGACAGTAAGCACAAAGCTTATATTTTAGAGGATTCTGTCGACTGCCTTAACCCAGCTAACATCAAAGTCAAACGTGTCAGATACTCTGATCCGAAATGTTTCTGATTCACGTGGGAAATATTGATGAGTTTACATCGAAAATAACGTGAGTTTCTCACATAAAAAGTCCGCCTTAGACAAATGATAATTACAGGCGTAAACCATCACAATAACTTGGAAATCTTACGCATTAGAAATATGATATTTCATGCATTAAGACTGTTACTACAGGACGACTAGTGCTGTTGAATGAAACGCGATAAGAAGATTAAGTGAAGGAATAGACTGATTTTGATTTTGGTTGTTCCCACTATATGGATACATCTGGCTGACAAGTTAGAAACAGAGCAGAACTCGCTGTACTGAGGAATTTGGTTATATATGGAAGCTACAAGTGCCCCATCGATCCTTTATGAAGAAAAATACTATAGAAAGGATTTCTTTTAGAGAAGAACGTATTTTTCTGACTGTCAAACTCATGACAAGTGTTCAGACTATAAATTTTTAATAGTCTTCTTAATGATTTTAATGAAAGATGTCAAAACTTTGCTTCACATAATGAATATGCGAACTAGACGTTGGAAATTAAAGGCATCTGAAAAGTATAGAGTTACTCTTATTGTTTTTTTTTCCCAGTGGGATATTAATAAATGTACTGGAAGAATAGCTGATCTGTGTGAAATGAAAATTATCTAACTAAAAAACAAACACTCCACTCAGATATACCCACAGTTTTGCTAACAAAGTTGTCACACAACAATTTTAGTAATGTAAAGATTACACTGACATTTGAATAAGTGGCTACATTGAATACAAAGTGAAAGTGCATCTTGTTGTCAGTTACAATTTTCAGAATGATATCAAGCCACTCATAGAAGAAGGTGCCTACTGTGCACATACTTTATTTCCTCTGTCCTATGCCTGTTAAACTTGACTAATGCAAGTAAATGTGAAAATTCTACCGGTTTCAGGCCGTCCTTTTTTATCCACTCTGACGAATTAGATGTAGCAGTATGGATAATAGTGATAGTATTATTATTTCCTTAGGTTCCAACAGCACATTGACATTTCACCCTGTTCCCTGACTCCACGATTGGCAAAAAGCTCCCATCCTCGAACCCACACCGAACTCATAGTTTCTCATTTAGGGTTCCACTTCGGGGTATACCTTTCACGCGATGTTACCCAACGGTCGGTCTCC
This sequence comes from Trichobilharzia regenti, assembly GCA_944472135.2. Lineage (NCBI taxonomy): Eukaryota > Metazoa > Platyhelminthes > Trematoda > Strigeidida > Schistosomatidae > Trichobilharzia > Trichobilharzia regenti. Next base: position 84,491,182 of record OX235270.1, on the reverse strand, counting down.
TAGCGTGTGTGTGTGCGACCTGTTAAACTATAGCTTGCTGGTTGGTTCATTCCTAGAGTCTCTCGTTGCTTATCTTTTTTGACCATCTGGTTTTCATTACGGCGCCAGAGAATCCAGCTGTTGACAATAGTCTGAAGAATGCCAGAAACAGTTTAAAGTACACAGCATGTCTCTGCAGAATACAGAAGAAATGACTTAACATCGGTGTTCAAAATCTGAACCTAGTTCTTAATGTCAAGTGAAAAAGATTCCCACACTGATTTCAGAATAATAAAGGTCAGGCTTGCTTTAACATCCTTAATTTTGCCTCCTGTAGTTGAAACGATAAATAGAAGAAATCACTCCCTGAAAATTTCTCCAGTCATTAGCCATTAGTGCTTGCTGTCGTCGTTTTTGGTTGGTTATCTTCTTCACCTCAGCCTTCTTCATATTCACTTGAATTCCTGTCTTCGCTGTCTGCTTCTCCGGACAACTTGTTGATTTTCGTCTGTCTGTAAATCTTCGAGTTTGTGTGACATTAGACATAAATCATCCACGAAGTCCAGATCCACTACAGAGTCTTCTTATCGATCCAGTTACAGTGTTCATGACGATTAGAAATATTAACGGTATGAATGAATGAGGCTGGTAATTCTTAAATAGGGTAGAATTAGTTCTCTGCTTTGCAATCTAGCTAAGGTTGGTCAGACTGTGTAAATCCAAAATTTAATATCATATGACTTATAATTTACCTTAGTTGATTTTCTCAGTATCAAATGGTCAGCCACTGTTGGTATTCAATTTTCCTGAAAATGATGTATCCACAGAGTCGTAAAGTTTTTAACGAGACCAATCACTTCTCTCCTGACAGGTTGAATGATGTCCACCTAACAAAAGGCAGGCAGCACTCTTTGCTCAATAGCTCAATATACTTTTCATAATTCATAAGTAGGGGTATTTCTAAAATCTAATATTGATCTTATGGGGTAACCTGGCTTATGTTTTTTAATAGTACCATATATTCTCCTAGCGTTATTAGTTTTAGGCATTAAAATAAATCATTTAGACTCACCCAGTGACGGCTTCATTCTACCTATTAGTTCTGCTGTAGATTTCTTAACCTTATTCATTATTGTATCTACAGGCTCCTTAATTTCTTCATATGGACCCGTTTGAATATGTTTTTTTATATAGTCAGATTTATTCAAAACTACGGTGGCGTTTCCTTTGTCAGCTTTTGCGATGACAATATTTTTATCCTGTTTTAGACTAATTAAAGCTTCTCTTTCCGATTTTGCTTTCTTTTGATTTTTCAGGGTTAATGCACATTGTGCCCGAACCTCTTCTGCTGTTGTCTCATCTATTGAACCTAGTGCTACTTCTATGTTAGGAATGACATCCTCTGGTTTTAATTTACTCACTGTTACATTGAAATTTAGTCCTTTCTCAAGTACTTTTATCTCACTAGAGCTAAGTTCCCTTGATGAGAGGTTGGTCACTTATTTGTTCTGTCAACAGGGGATGACACGCTGACGCCAGTTTCACTTATTGTATTCTTTTCATCCATTAGTTTGTTAAATTTTCTGATTTGTGTGGTTTTTGATTTTCTTAATGCCGATTCTCTAGCTTTTTCGGATGTTTCAACAACGATTACATAAGCTTTGTCATTGACCATACATTTGAGTTTGTGTTTAAGTTTTTCGATTTCATTTGATGAAATGAATTAGGCTTGTTAATGTGGAAATCGAAAATGAATGAAATGAAATCGAAAAAGCTCAATATACTACTTTTTGACATTTGAAACAATAGGTTTTCTGTTCACGACTCAGTAAAAAGGCACAACACTCCCTGAGAAGTATTTATATATCCGGTTAAAGAGTCCCGCCTAGGATCAGATGCTGACCACCATCAAATATATAATACCAAACGGAAATTGAAGACAGTCTGTAGACATTTATTCAGGAAGACCATACTCTAAATAAAAGCCAGATGTCTGGGTCCAGACTGACTAATAAAAAAAGTTATAACTGTGAATAAATTATCAGAAGCTTTCTAAGCATCACCGCACTTTTTTTACAGTGGCGCTTTGCTTTCTTGTGTCTTTCTTATCTTGGTAATTAATCTGGTTCCCCTTGAAAATGCTCACCTCAATATTCACTTGTTTTTGGGTTTTTCTACTTCACCCTCTTTCCAGGAATGGTTTGTTGTTGTGATCAATAGTTCTCGGTTTTCTGTAAGCATAACTTAGATGTTGGAGTGAAAGCTTCTTCACCACAGTCCTTAATGTTCATAGATCTCTCGTTATTTTCAACTACAGTCTTCAAAAGTTTTATACGTTGTTGTTGTTGTTGTTCAATAAAGGAACTCATCTTTCTCGACATAAACGCGCCTTTCTAATTTCCCTTAAACAATACTATAATTTCAACTTACCAAAATGCTCACTGACGCGATGAATCTAACTTATTCAGACGTCTATCAAAAACACCACTGCTAGCCACCATCCACCAATTGTATACTAATTAAATGCCCAGACATCGTGAAAGCATCTGCACAAGAAGCAAACATGTCAACCTGAGACCGAGCACTTCCGTCCCATCAATCGACGGGAAAATCAAAAATTCAATTCAACACAGAATAATTGACCAAAGAATATCCATTTTGATAAATTCCTCTTCTGGCTCTACAATTATATACACATGTTTATATACAGAGAATATTCTAGAATAGTAATCATTAACACTATTAGCGTTTTTTAAATAACATTGATTTGTAAAGCAAGATCATAATGGAAATACAGTTAGTTAAAGATGCTTGAATTATTATATTAACAAAGATATAATGCCAAATAGAATATCAACTATTTTTGATTGCACACTAGTCAGTAACTAGTGTAATGTGTCTAGTCCTATCTTCATTACAGACTGAATTCTATCAGTCAAGCCTGCAATGTGGCCACCATGCTAGGTGGCTCGCCATTACGGTGCACTTTGAATTGTTGGTAATAGATGGTTGTAGGCAATCGACCACAGGAAGCTTTCGACCTAGGTTTCGTGATAGTTGGAACTCACAAGTCAGAAAGGCGTATCTGCACCCTGGAAGGAACCCATGTCCCTTCTGAGATTCGAAGCCGCGTCACCCAGTGAATACTGCAGTCAGAGACCTTACCACCGAGCTATTCGGGCTGGACACGTTACACTATTCACTAGAGTCCAATTAAAATACCCACTACAGTCCTACAGGAGGTCAATCGCCAGCCCGAATAGCTCGGTGGTAAGTTCTCTGACTGCAGTATTCCCTGGGTGACGCGGCTTCGAATCTCAGAAGGGACATGAGTTCCTTCCAGGGTGCAGATACGCCTTTCTGACTTGTGAGTTCCAACTATCACGAAACCTAGGTCGAAGGCTTCCTGTGGTCGATTGCCTCCAACCATCTATTACGAAGAATATCAACTAAAATGAGGAAAATTCCACAAAAATTGATACCATTCAAACCTAGATGGTCAAGGTAAGGACAATGTCTGAACAAGCTTCTTTTGGATGCATTAATTAGGCTTCTTAATGTGGATCCCAATGGCCAGCCTCAGCAATATTTAGTAACCGAACTCGTAAGGTGAAGTTAAGATTTGTTGGTATTCGGTAAATGACCCTGAAAGCATGGTTAACATCAATCCTGTGTTGTGTATCCACAAGATGATCTTACTTTACAAATCGATATTATTTAAAAAACACTAATATTGTTACTGATTACTAATCTAGAATATTCTCTGTATATAAACATGTGTACATAATTGTAGAGCCAGAAGAGGAATTTATCGAAAAGGATATTCTTTGCTCAATTATTTTGTGTTTTATACAATCTACTTTAATCGATAAGATAACAGGTAGTCTATAACAATTAAAACAAAATGTCAGTTTCTCTTCATTGCATAGGAGACGAATTTTCCTAATCCACTGAGATCGGTTAGGCTGATAAGTCTTAGAAGTGAAAAACAAAACGAAATGCACCCACTAGAGTCATCTGAATGTTATAAACAAATAAGTCTGTATTGATTTTGTGCACATCATCACCGTGTATATTTAAAAAAAATGGTATCGGACAGTAAAACTTTTTCCAAAAGTATATTAGTTTAGCGGTCTCAAGACTGAAGATAACTGCTTTCTAGTCGAAACTATAACTTATGTATGTATATACGTTGGTGGTTTAGTGGTAGGACGATCGCCAGCCACACACTTGGTCCGTGGTTCGACTTCCCAGTCGACGTGCTTCTAAACCTCGCTTATCCTGTAGTAAGCTGTGTAAAGAGCTAAATTCGGGACTGAGAATAACAAACCCACCCTGTCGGAGAAACACCACCACCACTACTCAAGCTTCAAAGCTTAAGCTTGAAACCAACCTATGTTCCACTCGCAAAGCGGATGAATATATATATATATATATATATATCACAGCATATGGCGCATAGTTTACAAACAAAAGGTTATTGACACAATGATATGTTTTCTTTCTGTCTGCCACTCTCATATCCTTATCGTACGATTCATTTTTTTTCAAATATTTTCCAGTCTGGGAGTCGGTGATGTTGTTGTTTGCCTGCCCATCTCAGCAATTTTTGACAGGTAAATAAGTTCACTTTTCTTTCAATTGTTCTCTCCAGCACTTATATCCTTCACTCATCATAAATCAATGATTACAAGCGAGACGAAGGAGGAAAATGGTTACATTTCGATGAAAAAAAAAAGTACTAAACCTTTCTAAAATAATTTTTTTGTGAAAAATGAAAAAGAAATAAAAACATCTGTGTTCAACAATCCCACTGTAGACTATCAGTTTTCAAGTGTTCCTGTCTCCTTGGTTGTTGTGTTGTTTTTTCTAACCAAAACTATTGGAAAGATTGTTACATTATTCGTCCAAAAAAAAAAGATCACAGTGTATTCTAACAGTATGAAATGGTAGTTGAGTGGAGAAAAAACAGATTCAGACAGACAGATACATAGGCAATTCAACCAGACAGAATACAATCATATCAGCAACAAACAAAAAAACCAGAAAAAATTTTCAAAAAAAAAATTAGTACATTTGACCACTGTTTTATACCTCAGCGACTCAAGTTAACTAAAACCAATGGAAGTAAAATTCCCTGAAGAGGTCCATTAGGAATTTAAACGACTCATTTTAATGAGCCAGAAGAATTTTCTTTTCTAAATTCGCGTTTTTAGACATCCCAATTGAGAAGAATATCAGACAGTAGAGTAAAAAGAAATTGGCATGAGAAAAGCACTTGAACAGGTCAGTGTACACATTTTCACAGATTTGTTCCTCTCTCGTAAATAAGAAATTTGGTAAAGACTCTCAGATACAATAAGATCAAAAGTGTTTGTTGAAGAGAAACGAGTGAAGAAGATCTTAAAGTTGCATATAACATGTTAACTGAAAACAGTTACACTGAAAATTTCATCACCAATCACATAGCCGGTAGGGTAGGAAACACGTCTTCTACCTTTGTCAACCAAATTCTTAAAAAAAGCAAAAAACTGGCTGAAGAAGCAGCCGTGGAAGACAAGAGTTCAAGTGAACATAGAGAAGACGGAGGCGATAAAGATAACCAACCAACAGCAGTAACAACAACAACAACGACCAGCACCAATCACAATCAACGGGAGAGATATAACAGAGGTGACTTCCTTCACTTATCCAGCCAGGAAGCATAGTTTCAACTACAGGCACACAGCACGGAAGAAGAAGTCAATGTCAGGATCGGAGAGGAAAGATACCCTTTCATCAACCTGAAACCAATTTGGAAAACTTCTGCACTCAAAGTAAGGAACAAGATACGGATTTTCAACACCAATGTGAAGTCAGTCAGTCAGTTCTTCTATACTGGTCAGAAACTCGCACTGCGTGCCACGACATTGCAGACTTTCATCAACAGCTTCCACCTTCTCTGGCCGACTCCATACTGAAGTCAAATGGCCAGTCAGCCAGAAAGAATTAGCAATTTGGCTGGGAATAAACCAAACAAGAGCTTATATATATATATATATATATATATATATACAGGAGCACAGAAGTTAGAATTAACTCTAGCTATTAGGAACTCCTTATTCAGTTTATTCCTTCGGGTTCCAAATGGAAAACAGAATATCCAGCTTAGGTTTCTAAGTCTCAGTAAAAGTGCTGCTTGCATTCACTCCCAACCCTCCCTGTTTACCAGTCTTAATACAGGATAAGAGAAGTTTAATAATAATAGAATTTATCCTGGCAACACTCAGCACCAATGGGAGGAACCTGAAAGAAACAACCTCCTTCAACTACCTACCTACCTACCTACCTACCTGCCTACCTGCCTACCTGCCTACCTGCCTATCTACCTACCTACCTACCTACCTGGAAAGCATCGTTTTAACTACAGGCAGGGGGAACTGATTAGGACATGAATATGAGCATCGGGAAAGCAAGGCGAGCTTTCGTCACTCTCAACTCTGTGTGGAGATCTACATCCCTCTGCACGAGAATGATTATAAGATCCGGATATTTAACTCAAATGTGAAGTCAGTGCTACTTACCATAGGGATCAGAGACTTGGTCAGCTCGTCATAAAGAGCATCTCAAACAAACTACAGACCTTCATTAACAATTGTCTTCGCTCAACACTCAAGATCAAATGGCCGGTCAGAAAAGATCAACAGTAGGGATCTCTGGTAGCAAACCAACCAGAAACTGACTTTGCAACAAATAAGCAGGAAGAAATGGAGATGGATTGGATTGGCCATACTCTGAGGAAACCATCAAGTGAGCGACATCACTAGACAAGCCATCGTTCGAGTGGAACCGGGCCGAAAGGGAAGCAGGCGGCGAGTTGGTCTTCAGCGTAATGGTGACTTTGAGGAGGTCATGTGAAGAGGAGATGAAAGCATGTAGGCAGACTTGGAGTGGGGTGAAAGAGTTGGCAGAAAACAGAAGGCAATGGAGATGTTTGGCTGAAGCCCTATGTTCCCCTAGGAATTAAAGGATCTTATGATAATAATAATAATAATAATAATAATAAGATAATAGATGTACAGAAAAGTTTTACCATACTCGCGAATTTCGCATGATATCAGTTGATAGAATGTTCCCAACTTAGTGAACAGTAATCACTGAGCATCATTTTAAATTTGAAAGTAGTCTAAAACTTTTCTGTACATTTACTAGATTATAATTTATGTAGGCTGTAAGCAGCTGATGAGAAGCCAACGAAATAAACAAGAGTCGAAAATCTGGTCCGTAGCAGGACTCGAACTAGCAGTCACTAAATTTACTATTGAGGCGTTGTACTGGGTGAACCATAAAGACTCAAATGTTAACCAGGTCATTACTTCATTTCAGTCGTCACCAATTGCATCAATTACAGTTTTTCAGACAGTCTCACCATCAGATATGAAACCTCTAAAGTTGAAGAATCAAGATTGTTCGCTTAAATAATAAAAACGTTCTTGCTGTCATTTTCAACGTAAGTAGCTGCACCACTTCACATTGACAAGGCATTAGTTGTACATCTTTTTGTGTTGTTTGTTCGAGTGTACTCAAGATTGGTATCGCTTACTTAATGATTAAGCTGTACTCTGTGTGTGTATCTGTGTGTGCGTTCAAAACTTTGAAAAAAAATATTTCTGAAAACATGAAGAAAATTGGATTTTTGTTTTCAAGTACTGACTGACCAGGCATTCATTTTATTGGGTATCAATTTGAAATTAGTAAGCAGAGTTCGTTAATCCATTAACTAGGAGTGTAATTTCTCTTTATGCAGGAAATAAATTATTTCTGATCTCTTTAACTGTTTCTTCTTCTCTTTTTATTTATTTATTTATTTTCCCTCCAAAAATAGACCATAATTTCTCAACATTTACTCAGTGCAATGATTAATGACATTTGAGGAAAAAGAAAAAGATATCTGCAGTAGTATGTGTATGTTTGTGCATGCATGTTTCTGTGTGTGCATTAACGGGTGCATAAGGTAACGAACGAAAAAGGAGTGTCTATAAATGAGCAGAGAGTAAAAGAATAGAGTGAGAGAGAGAGAGAGAGAGAGAGAGAAAGTACAGCAAATGGCATAGCGACGACAGTAACAACAGTGATACCACTACTACTAAGCCTGTTGTATCAACAGAAGTTCCCTATGCGATCAATAAATGCATAAATTATGAGCAGACAATCAAACCGGCATAAAGCATTTGTTCAATCGGAAAAATTGTAAATAAATATCTTCTTTTTAATATATATATATATATTTATACATATATACTCAAATGAACTGAACACTGAATCAATTCTGACAGAAGCACAGAATGGTTCTGCTAGCAGCTGCCGTCATCAACAACATCAGTGGATTTATTTATTATTTGTTTTGTTTTATTAAATCGTTGTTAAATTGTTTCACTTTCCTACTTTTTTCTGCCTTGTAAACAGAAAATCATGATGAATTTCAATACAGTCTGTCAGTGAGTGTTCTTCTGGTGAATAAGGAAGAAGAGGAGGAGAAAGCAGAAAAACACTCGTCGTTCCTTAATTCTTAATTTCTGCCTCTCCCTTCTGTTCGTCGACTTATTTCTTTGCTTTGCTCAAGGTGTAAGATAAATGGCATATATATATATATATAATTACTATTTGTAACCCTTGGTAGGATACTGAGGATTTTTATGCTCACATTAAATGGAATAGCAATAAAAGCACACCGATAAACTGTAAACCATTCTTCAATATGATGCTAAAAACTGAGAGGAGCTTTTGTCGATAGACAGCGTAAATTCAGCATATTTCAACACAATACTGAGTAAGGTATATCTGAGAAGTGGAAGCGGTTATATTTCGGACTGTTTCTACGATTCTCTTCAATCTGCCATTGTTCTGCTTCAGTAACTTTATCCTTTGTTAGATTTGTGTTTTGTCTGACAGGACTTTAACTGGCAGAAGATAAATTTGTTTTCACTTCTGTCATGATATAAAGTGCCTTCATCATATTTCTCCTTCAATCGACATACAGTCAGTAATACAATAATCGCGCGTACTCAGTGAATTTGCGTCCGTGATTCAAAGATAGAATGCTCACTTAGTCGGGAGTCAGCAAGGTAAAGAGGTAAGGTTGGACACAAGATTACCAACCCACCTCGTAAAAACAATACTACTACTACTTCTACTAAAGCTTTAAAGCTTTACGCCTTATGTTCCCCTCTGAACACAAAGTAATGAATATTTATACTCGTTGAATTTACTTCCACAGGGATTGTCGATAAAAGCAACGCCTAGGTAGACTCTGGAGTGTCCAACCCTGAAAAAACTTGGTTAACAAAGAAGTAGAATTATTTGCACAGTCAGTGACTTAGATATAAATTGTTGTTACCGCAGCAGAAAGACAGTCGTCTCCAGCCCATTATTATCGTCAACCGTCTGGTGTTCCGCTATACAGTCACAGAAATAGTGGGTTAAAATGAAGAAAGTGACTCACTGACAAGATTATTCTAAAGGATCCAAGTCTCAGAATCAAACATAATTATTTTGAAATCATGAATGGATTGTTTAAAAAAACCAAGTATTTTGAATCTTATGATAGTGTAAACTGTCACTTGAATCCCAGTTATCGTAGACCCAGCGGTGTTCTCATTAACCCTGAATTCAAAATCATTGGGAAATCACATGCATATAAACGAAAAGAAGGCCAGTTTCCAAGATTGAATCAATCTTGTTATGATGGATGACGAAGTTTTTTCTTATTGATCAGGATTGTGCGTCTGCCCTGTGATACCGATTGTTTAGTTTACGGATAACTTCTGTATAGGCAACTACGGAGGTTACAGTTTGGCAACCGACTGAAAGCCACAGTCCAGTTCGACAGCAAAACGGTCATGATCTAACTTCACATTATATAAGTTTATTTCATATAATACAAAGTAATGCACTCAATGGATGACGTGTCGAACACAACTTAAGGCTCATAATCGTATCAGTATTTTGACACAACTTCTTAACTTGCTCCATACTGAACAGTGTAAAATGGAAGTGTTTTCCGTCGGAGTGCCCAAAATTCAATGCTTACATTACTAATCTAGTTTACTGCTTAGCACTAAGTCAGCTGAAATGAAAATCTGTGATAGAAGATGAGCTTTGTCGGGGATGTGAGTTGCCTCACACAATAATGTATGATTCAAAATATCACCAAGTAAATGTCAATTAGTCTGCAGTCATGATCAATAAAATAGTGGGCGCTATTTTAGGCTGGCCAATTCTAACTGGTTTATTTCTGGACCAAAAGGTTGACCACTTATGTGGGCCGAATTCTGATTGGTTAATTTACAAGCTGAACATCGACCACCATATCAACCTTATTAATGCAGCTTACCAACAAACATCAAACTCATGTCGACTGAGGCTTCCCGTTAATTAGGCCGTATGACTACAACTTGAAGGAGCACCAACGCATAAACCATGAGTTTTGGCTATTTACAGTGAAATCTAGCGTGTTCTTCTTGTTTGGTTACATCATGTTTGACGCTTCAATTAAGTCAAAAAACCATATAAATTATTCGACAATTTCTCACTCCAGACTAGTCGTTATTAGTATACTGCATGCAGAGAAAAGCTTAGAAATCAATGAGCGGAAATAATGAACAGTAATAAAATTAGTCAGACAATGAAATCTGATTCAAGTGTTATTATAAACTTATCAAATTTCACACGCAACTAACAAAAAGTAATCGGTAATAAAAATGTTTTAACAATTTTTATTTCAATTCACATGTTCATTAATTGCATGATTCAACTCAGCAGTTGAAAGGGTGACAAATCAAAATCTCTGCTTAGTACCAACCACTTGACCTATGAATGATTGTAATCTCAAAAGGAAAACCGAAGGGTCACCAGTTTATTCGATGTTTCCCCTCGGCTTTTCTTACCATGAACTAAAAAAAAAAACGTGTGTATAACACGTCATAAAAAGATAGAAAATGAATAGTAGGTTAGGAGAATTAAGACTTTCTGCACACACCCTCCTTCTCAACCCACCCGTTACAATCCCACCCGCTTCCTTTACCGTGGAGATTTTTATAACTAGGCTCTCACATAAACGTTACACTAATATAGGATGAGTAAAACCTTCGATGTTTGAAAACTTGTAAGGAAATAATTTTGATAAATTGTTGAAAATTCTGTAAACAGTTTAAGCAGAGAATGATTAACTGGTGTTTTAGCGTTTTGATTTGATTGTGTTCTCTGAGCTGGTTGATCTAATTGCAAAGCTTTCATTATACTTCTAGAAAACATCTCCAACGCAAGATCTAGGATAAGGTGGACTTATTTTAGTTTTTCATGAATGATATGTCTGTATGTCATGGCAGCCACTCTAGTGATTAGTCACTGATTTACATCTTTACTGATCATTTGTATTCACTTAGAATTTGTACCTTTTAGTCAATATAGAAACAGTCATGTAGGTGGAGCGACTTGTACAGCTCACCGCCGCCTTCATAAACACCATCCATCGTGGTAAGGTAAAGAAGTCGTAAATCAATCGGGAGTTCCACACTGGCAAAATTCAGTCTTTACAATTCTTTGCATGTTGCCACCTCAATTCCAAAAGTTTGTACTCCTTCGATTGCTAAGCACAGCTGAGGCAGTCTCCATAAGAAAAAAGTACTTCAGCCCAGTCTCTGTGTCTAGCAAAATTCTGTTCATTCTCTCTTCCTTCTATGGCCTTGAAACCCAACTCAGAATAGTTATCCCGGTGACACTGGATAGCTGTAATTAATATACTTATTTTGACTTACATTGCTCCTTCATTATCATTATCATAGTGTGTTATAGTAGCATACTTTAGTCTTAGGTTAGCAATTTACCATTATTATTATTATTATTGTTGCGCTTACATTCTTGATTATATATTATTCTATTGATCCGCACTGATTCAAATGCCTATAACTCATATTTTATTATGAGATTGTAAAGGCTGATGATAATTTACTGAAAATACGTATTTCCTTAATTAAATAGTGTTCTATAATTTATTTTTTTATTAATTTATGAGTTTGATCTATTGTAATATAGCATGGAGGATTTCATCATGAGCTAACATCAGTTAGAGAACCACTGGAAAACCACCAGGGAGTACTGGACAGATGTTTTGTTCTAGTTTGCGACTCTTCACCGGTACGCACCCACCGCCAAGGTCAGCACCCAGGACCTTCTGGTTACAAGGCGAGCTAGCTAGCTCTCAGACCATTGACCCACTGGGACCCGATCCAATGATCCTTGAATTCTAACTTCTGCCAATTCATGAACGACATAGCGCGACCATTTTGCAAAGTTTTTTTTTGATGAGTTACTGCCTCATCTACAACCTGCTGTGCCCTGCTGGTCACGACTTCTCACTAGAACCCCAGGTTAAACGCCAGAATAGGGCCAGTCGCTAGTGAGCATTAGATTAATTTTCAAGTATTGGTTTTGTAGGGATTTGGTTTGACAGCATTACGAAGTTAGAATTCAAGGACCATTGGATCGAGTCCAAGTGGCTCTGTGGTCTACGAGTTCGCCTCGTAACCAGAAGGTCTTGGGTTAGAACCCCGTGGTGTGGGTGCGTACTGCTGAGGAGTCCGAAACTAGGACGATATGAACAGCTGTCCAATACTCCCTGGTGGTTTTCCAGTGGTTCTCTAACTAATGTCAGCTCATGATGAAACCCTCTATGCTATCAAACAAAATCGCTGATTGTTCATCTGAATACCACACTTCCAGAAATTTCGTGGTATTTTCTGTGTTCCCTCTGTTTTAAAATGTCAACATTCTACTAATAAAATGGTGTCAATAATTGTCTACATGCGTCAATATTGAAGAATACGTATCGTGTCTTTCCAGTGGCTAATTTCGCAGTTAAATTAACCAGCTCATAGAGCACAACCAAATCGAAATCGTTCGCCTAAGCTACAAATCTCTTCTATGGTTTTAAGATTTATTGGTTTACAGGCATAGAAAAAACCCACTTGCAGGAATAATCCCACTATCACAGAAATCATACAGAATAATTTTTTTCATTTCTGCTTATTGAAATAACATGTCAATACTTCATCGATCGACTACTTCAAAAACAAAAAAATGGAACTATGGGTGTTCACTGTTATGCATCCAGTGGTTACATTTACCTAGGTTTCCATTTCAACAACAAAACAGCACACTCTGTGGTCCAGCATTCACAGGACAGGAGGTGGATAAGTATCACTAATTCACATGAAAGATGAAAAATCTGAATGATTGGCTGAAGTGAATTTTAAAAACCGATAGATGGTGGAGTCGCACAATTCACTCGGTAGATCAAAGGGCTAGTAAATGGCAGATGGATTCTTTGATTCCAGCCTTGACACATGCTTACATCTCATTTTTAATCGGCTCCACCTGTTACACGACCACCTATTTGTCAAATTAGTTATATAACGCATAGATAGACCAACCAACAAATTCTGTTAATGCAGGGGAGTGAAAAACAGATGAGGCGAATACATAATGATTTTGGTAGGCTATGTCTCATCTTGTAAATAATTTTAAATTCAGAAGTTGTAAAGATAAAATTAGTATTCAAGTGTTGGTTTGTAGGGATTTGATTGGATTTCATCATGAGCTGACATTAGTTAGAGAACCACTGGAAAACCACCAGGGAGTATTGGACAGCTGTTTATATCGTCCTAGTTTCGGACTCTTCAGCAATACGCACCCACACCACGGGGTTCTAACCCAAGGCGAGCTCGTATACCATTAAACCATTGGGACCTAATCCAATGTCCAGCACATGAATTCTAACTTCTGCCAATTCACGACATAGCGCGACCCTTAGCCAATGTCTTCGGCTTTATTATAGCTGTAATTCACTTCTTTACAAAACCACACTGATTGGTGTTCTCTCATCCTTTTGAACAAAACTGATTGTGAAGGCCAACAGCAGAATATTGTTCTTTCCAATATCCGTCAGCCAAATGTTTGCAGACTTCAGTGACACAGTGATACTTCATAATAACTAGCTGCAACAAACACTGGAGCACTTCTGCTGTATCATGACATAGCACAGTGTGATGCAGTTTCAGTTGATTGATAATCGACTTATTAATAATGTCTTATTGTGTGTAATATAAAATAAAGTTGTTTGATGCATTCTACCATTCTAGCGGTCAAATTTCACTCTTACAGTCTTAGTTATTATTTATGCCTTGTTCCTCCCTGGCAGTAGTCTGTCAGAAATGATATTATAGAGACTATATGAATGATTGTTTCAATAGCAAATCAGTAACTGTATGAAAAGAATAATACGTACCATGCACAAAATTTAGTACCTGATTCAAACTAATAATATATGCATACAACCTATCTACTGTGTATCTGCAGCATCTGACGAAATGAATACTTGCTATTAAGCATCAAACTTGTTTATTATTTCTTTGTTTGTGCGAGGGCCAGGATAATGCCTGAGAGCCCAGACCAAAGCAAGTGGTAGTCCCAAGAGGCCACTTCTTTCCTAATCCTTTAACTCGAAGTCTCATCCAGAAAGCAATGGAGCAGCGTTAGGAGATATGCTCCCATAGTTTCTGATGAACAATACAGCTTTATGTGTCATTCGTTCCATTTGGATTCTGGGGCCTATATACACCATGTTGTGGCGGATAATAATAATGAGACTAGAGAGCATAAAAAGACTGCCTGTTTTCAGTTCAATTTATTTTTATCTTTCCCGTTAATTGACTGGAACGAAAATGACGCGTGTTGGATAAGAGGTGGCCCTTATGACCCAAGTGGTATAGCGGATAATGCTTTGGTGTTTGAAACCATGGATACTGGACTCGAATCTCAGTAGGAACACAGCTAGTCACTGTGAGGGGTGCAGTTATATCCAGGTGATGAGTAAGTACCAAATAGGACTAAATGCTCGTCATCCTGGATTCTACTTCTAGTCAGTTACTATCCACCAAATTACTACATGAAACACATCGCTTTCCAATGCTCATAGACACGTAGAAGCTGGAGACTGTTAATCTGGAAGGACGAATTACGCGGAATTATATAGCAGCTTGATGAATGCTTTACTAATAAGTCAGAATCACTGACCCAGATACAACAAACGACTTGATGACCCCATTGCTAGAGAAGGTGTGGAAAGAGAAAAAAATACCCGAGGATTGGAAGAACGGATACTTATTCAAACTACCAAACAAAGGAGACTTAAGTAAATGCAAAAACTGGCGCGGAATTATGCTCCTGTCCATCCCAAGTAAAATACTAAACCGCATCATCCTGGAGAGAATCAAACAAGCCAACCTGGATGAAAAACTCCCACCGGAACAGGCTGGATTCAGGAGAAACAAGTCACCTATTGATCAAATCACCACTCTACGGATCATCACTGAACAAAGCTTGGAATGACAGTCACCTCTCTACCTCACTCAACTTCATCGACTTTGAAAAGGCCTTCGATGGCTCAGCGTTGATCGAGAGGTCATTTGACAACTACTTCGCTACTACTGTGGGGTGCCATCGACAATTATACATCTCATCAAACAGTTATACGACAATGCTGAATGTCAAGTAATCCACAACGGGAAAGTTATGGAACCCTTCGAAGTGAGGACGGGAGTGAGACAAGGCTGGCTGGCTGGCTATTATCGCCAATGATTTTCCTGACTGCAATGGATTGGAAAATGCGACAGACAGCGGCAACAAAAGAGGGAACAGGCATAAAAGGGACCCACACAAAAAGAGAATTGAAGGATCTAGACTTCGCTGATGATATATGACTGATTTGCGACAAAGTGGAAGATATGCAAGTGAAAAGCAACAAGTTGGCAGAATAAGAACCCAGAGAAAATAGAAAGTCGGGTGAACATATAGAGAAAAGAGACAATGAGAATCCTCGCCAAAAGAAACAGCAAGAGACACAACAACAGACGAAAAACCCCAGCATAAATGGGAGGAAAAAGAAAGAAGCAAACTCATAAAATCTACCTACCTACCTACCTACCTACCTACCTGCCTACCTACCTACCTGCCTACCTGCCTACCTACCTACCTAGAAAGCATCGTTTCAACTACAAGCAGAGGGAAATGGTTGGGACATGAATGTGAGGATCGGGAAAGCAAGACCTGCTTTCATCACTCTCATGTCTGTGTGTAGGTCAACATCCCTCTGCACGAGAATGAAATTAAGATCCGGATTTTCAACTCAAATTTGATGTCAGTGCTACTCACTATACGGATCAGAGACTTGGCCAGCGCGTCATAAACAGCATCTCAAACAAACTACAGACCTTCATTTATAGTTGTCTTCGCTCAATACTCAAGATCACATGGCCAGAAAAGACCAGCAACGCTGACGCGTGTCTGGTAATGAGCGTGCCAACCAGGAACTGATTGTGCAACAAATAAGCAGGAAGAAATTGAGATGGATTGGATTGGCCATACTCTGAGGAAACCGTCAAGTGAGCGACATCACTAGACAAGCCATCGTTCCAGTGGAACCAGGCTGAAAGGGAAGCAGGCGGCGAGTTGGTCGTCAGTGTAAGGGTGACTTTGAGGAGGTCATGTGAAGAGGAGATGAAAGCATGTAGGCAGACTTGGAGTTGGCCGAAAGAGTTGGCAGAAAACAGAAGGCAATGGAGATGTTTGGCTGAAGCCCTATGTTCCCCTAGGAATTAGAGGATCTCATGATAATAATAATAACAATAATATTGTCAGAGGAACGAGTGGTTTTCATTTATGTTGCCTTTAAATTACCATAAATAAATTTACCTGCAAACAAATTTAGACACAATCGTATATGCTCACTCTAGTAGTTGTGTTAAGCAAACCCCTCGGAGTACACTTCTCCTCCAGACAGTTGCCAACACTGAAGGTAACAATGAATGGAAGGTCAGCCAGTAAGGCAATAATAGTGACATCAATCGGAATAAAATTAAAACTCTGTCACACACACACACACACAAAGTATGTCGTCTCCTCTTCTCAGTAATAGTAGATAATCAAAATCCAATGAAATAATTAATCTAAAACAACAACAAGAAGAAGACAAACAAACAGATGAGAAAGAAACAAACAAACAAAAAAAGCCAAAAAACCTTTTTGACAGGTTCACTTAATCATGTCAGACAGGTTAAATAAAAGTACAGTGTCATGAAAATTATTATTACGATTATTGCTAACTACAACTACTATTATCATTGTTACTGCTTCAACAAGCACACTAGTCACTAGTATGTATGCAAATATATATGTATAAAGTCGATTAGTTGTCCAATGTTTTATTTATTTAGTCGCTCACCATGCACCAAGTGTTGTGCATAATTTCTGACTAAACTATTTTTGACAAGACAATAAAAAAGAAGACGTAATTATTTGCTTTTTCTTCTTTTGCTTACCTACCTATCTACCTACCTACCACCTTCTTGCTTAGCCAGAAAGAAATATTAGGATCCATGTATCTTGTGCGTAGAGCATGTGTCATGTGTCTAGACTGTATGGAGAATATGCTGACTGCTTTCGGTTGTCACTGTAATGAGTATATCAGTGATTGTTTGTTTATACTTGCACATGTGTGTGCGTATTATTCTTAAAACAACAACGAAAACCAATTAATATTTGTCTATCGTGTTACTACACTCTTAAATATGCATTACAGCAAAAATATGGAATACTGAGTATAAGAATAATTTTTTATTATGTCTACATGTCTAATTTAACATTCAAACACTATGAGGTAAAAATCGATATCTTCTGAAAAATGAAACACTGCAGTGTCCAGCATACACTGAACAATAACATAAATGTTCACAGCAAATTAAAGCCCTCTATCAGCAATCGCTAAAAGTTTGAAAGTAATAGCCCCATTGTTTAAATGGTAAAATACTGTCAACAAGACCTTGATAACAGCCATCTACATCCGTCATAGGATTGAAAGCGCATCAAGCTCATTTATCTTGAAGAAGAATAAGACGACTTCCTAATTTTTCTGTGATCTTCTAATTAGCTTGAAAAACTTACAGATGTTCCCTCGAAGCCTTCAGATATGTGTATATGCCCCATTTATGTCATGAAAATGTTTTTTAGATTTCATAGCGAAAAGAGACAATGAATCCATATAGTTGCACACCGCCCTACATGCTATGATGGTCAGTGTCCACTTTGGAAATAAACCAATCAGAATTGGCCAACCTAAAATAACGCCAATATTTCACTGATCATGACTGCAGACTAATTAATATATCCCTGGTGGTATTCTGAATCACATATTATTGCGTGAGATACATATTTCGGCTCACGTCGTGTTTTCTCGCTTAATTAGTGCGGTCTAAAGAAATAGGCAGCTGTCGTGTAGTGTTATTGACTTAGTCAAGCTGCATCGATAGCAAAGCTTCGAAGTCCAGCATTGGTATCCCTATCCTACTGTATTTTATTCTTAATGTTATTGAAAAACAGTACCTCAAGGCAATACATCTGACAATAGAATAATTCCATTGAAAATCCTGTAACCAATCAGTCAAATCCCTACAAACCAGTGATGAGCATGAAACTATCCTTTCTTCGTTTTATAATTTATATTTACAAGATTTAAAATGCATTCACACCACTTCATAAATGTTCTTTTTTTTAAATTAACCAAAGTAAATTAAGATTTGTTAGGATCTTTTAAAACGTGACTGAATGAACGCAATTTTTCCTGAATGCTTAAGTATATCGACTTTCAAGAGAATATATATATATAAATTCTGAAGATTAGATAAGTTTACACCAATTATAGCAGTGACGATATATTTATTTGCCGAAGTGTCATCTTTCCATTCATATCGACTGGCATCTATTTAAATTATTCTGACGAGAGTGGGATTGGTAGGGACAGTCTCCACAACTTTAAAGTTATACACTTACTTAAAAGATAAGTCAATTATGAAAAGTTCTGACACAGGTTAAATAGGAAATAAACAAATGATTTTCCCAGGTAGTGGCATGATTTCATTTTGGTACCAAAAATAAGTGAATAAATGAAAAATAGCTTGATTATGAACGAAATGTTTACACAGTGTAGTTTATAGCATAATATGTCGTCCTTATTCAGATTCTTCAAGTAAAATACCAGCCTATAATGTACCACGTGATGCAATGCATTTACGTCTGAAGTACGGACCAATCCCACGTAGTATTCTTGTTCGTCTCCAGGAGATGCCCACCGGTAGTCTGAAAGCCAACTGAAAATGTGCATGAGTACATTTTGCGACCCAAGAAGATAATTGAACATATTTAAGACAAGAAGAATTCGAGAAAACATATGATTGATTTTAAGGAGGGCACCAAGTAAGACTGAAGACTTTTGAACAATTTGTGTAGTGATGTAATTTTCTTAGTCTCAAGTGAATTGTAGTCATGCTAGAATAACTTTAATCTGCAAGGAAACAGAGAAACACATTTTCGTATATTCCTTATCTTCAGGAATAATAATAATCATGAAGATGATGAGAAAAATAGGCCTGACAAAATGAAATCAGATCACTTTTATTGTACTGGTTACTTTCAGCAGATACTTACTGTCTAGTAGGCTTTTTATAGAAATCATATAAAAATATAGCAGGAACACAGGAAGACTAAGCATATTTGATAATCATCATTCATAAGATTTCAAGGAATTGAGTACTCAATGAACCTTTCATTGCAAAAGGATATCTTGTGGTGAGAAAATGAAAGATGACGGATGATCGTAAAGTCACATTGATAAAGACTGTTTTGCTGAAGTTCATTATTTCACTTGAAACTCAAATGAATCATGATAATAATAATAATAATCCTGTATCTGAAATGACCTTCCAATAATTTCACACCATCGCACCAAAAATAAAGTTAACTATCATCTATTTTATAACCTTGTAATGACACAGTAGGCTTAGTAAACAAAAATGAATCATCATCATTATTAATTATAATGGTGACGCCTATCATCTTCAGTCAAATTTTCTCTGCTTTATTAATAATCACTAATGGATTGACTGTTGGGAGTGAATTAACAGTGTTGAGAATAAATTCACATATAGCACTTCTTATACTCCCATTCTTAGCCTTAAGTAACCAAGTCAGTTAGTAGATAGTGACTAGCAGTGGAATCCAGGAGGCTGGATAAACCTGAGCCCCCAGTAAGTGAGAACCACGAACCTGTCGTTCGAAATGTCAAAGCACTATCCACTGGGTCACGAGACCCATGTGTGATCTTCAGACGTCGTCAGAGTGTCAACAGAAAGCGAGCAGACTGGCTTAAACAGCAAAGAACTCCAGTTTAGGAGAATACAGTGTAGATGTAGTGATCCAATAAAGACCTTCAAAACCTATATTGAGAGAATTTTATTTCTCAAGTATTGGATTTGTAGGGATTTTTGTTTCATTGTATGGAGGATTTTATCATGAGCTGACATCAGTTAGAGAACCACTGAAAAGCGTCGGAGTACTAGACAGCTGTTTCGTCCTAGTTTGAGACTCTTCAGCATCATGCTTTCTATTTGTACTGAAGTTTTCAGTGTACGTTTTCATAATAGAATTTGTCACTAAATGACACCAGTCAGAAAATTCCATTCGAGACCGGGACCAGCGACCTTCAGTTTACAGGGGACACACACACTTTATCATCCTACCATTGGGTTGGAGTCCAGGTGTCCACAAATTCCAGCTCTTGTCATATTACTACATAACGTGACCAGTGCTACCGGTAAGCGTCCATCTTCTAAACTGATATCGGTCTCTGACTTAGTCTACCTTGAAATAAATTAAATCCCCAGAAATCCGACACATAACGACGATATTCGATCAGCATACAAGCATCTGTCTTAACGCTAACATCACACACCATAACTCATTTTACGAGGCTAAAGTACTGTGGTAGTTTATACATATGCAGTGAGCAGGATTCATCAGAATGCAAATTTGTACTCCCTAGCTGCATATCATTCGTATTATTTAATTATCTTTACTTCGATCTGGTTTTGGAACATTAATAAGCATCAGCTTTATAGCTGAACGTAGTTCAAAAATCATACCCATCAATTTCAAACACTTAAGCATATGGTTTAGTAGTATATATTTGTGCTCATTCGAAGATCTCTCCATATATTATATATATATATATATATATATATATATATATATATATATATATATCACCTTCAATCCAAAACAAATGTACACTAGTGTTCCCTTGCTGTTGGTACTGTTTTTTTGTTTTGTTTATGTTATGAAGAAAAAACGTAACATAATATTATTAATATGCATTTTAATAGAGATAAACACTGTTCAGTGTTTAGCATTTTCCATCTCCACAACCACCTCTTCCACTCTCTCTCTCTCTTCTTCCAATGTGTAGATGTTAACTTCAAGATATACAGCAGATGTTGACATTTTTGAAGTGTTTCATTCTCCACCACCAGTAACAAAATGAAACGAAGAGAGACACAGTGAGAGAGAGTGGTAAATAGAAAATAAAATTTCCTATTTTTCCCTGTATCACACTTGTTATAAATGACGAACATTTTCAAGTGGTGTTTATTAAAAACCAACAAAAGAGGAAATAAAGTAGATGATAAATAGTAAACAATGATAATCAGTAATAAATTTTAAGTTATCCCGACCATCTTGAAGCCACATAGTAATAGTAGTAGTTTAACAGTGAAATACATAGCCTGCAACATACACAAAAAAGAAAGGTAAGAGGAGAACTCGACTCGAATAGCCAAAACGAAATTATCAATCCCAACCCTTAAACTAGATGGTATAAAAGATAAGTAGGCTCTTTAACTGTTAAAGAGAACGAAAAATTTTTTTTAATTTCATCCCTTCGCATCACATAATCCCATCGTAACAACTAAAATCATGTTACCAAGGTGGATAGCTTGTGGACGAAAAGATTATGTGACTTAAGAGGTAGGTATATTAATAATAAGGATGATGATAAAATTAATGCTAGTGATCTGTCTGTTGTTATACTTCAACTAGACTCTTTAATATCCTAGGGATTTAACTGTTATAAATATTTAAGTATATTTACCCCAAGGGGGATAGTAAATTGAACTGGCAACTAGATTCAATCGTCAACTAACTTGAACGTGTTTTTAATGCGAAGAAGAGGATAGACAGAAGAGAATAATTAGAGCAACTTCCAAGCTGTCTTCTGTCTTATTAATTATACATATTGATGTATATATACATATATTAGTAAGTAGAGGAAAGTGAAACTGCGCACGAAACATGTGCTCGAAATTTTCCCTTGTCAAACTGGAGTTCGTATTTTTTTTCATAAATTAGTAAGTGGAAAATATTAAAGGACTATAACCATCCTGGATTTGGACATTCAGTCAGCCGTCTGACTCTATCACTGGTAAAAAGTGTGTTCGAGAGAAAATGCTTGAGAATACTGAATAGAATTATGGTATTTCAAAGACGTTGAGTTGAAATAGAGATGTCAAGCTGGTGGCAGACGCAGTAATCACCATGTCTACGTCAACAGCATTTACAACGGCAAACCGAACCGTCAGCCAGTAACTTAGGCAAAAGATTACACTTAAGACGAGATGTAAAATAGGCATCCTTACACAGTAACGTATAGTTCAAAATATCACCAGGAAGATGTCAATTATTCTGTAATCACAATCAATAATGTAGGGGGCGTATTTTATGTGGGCCAATTCTGATTCGCTCATTTGTAGGCTGGACACTGACCATTTACGTAGACCAATTCTGATTGGTTTATTTCCAGACCGGACATCGACCACCATATCAGGAATAACCATTGGTTAACAGTTTTACAGTATTTGGTGATTTAGGCTGTTTGTCGAATAGATACAGTAATCAGAGTTATAAGGATGGAAATAATATTTACTTTGAAGTTTACAAAGGTGGCCCGTTTTTGCATTGGTGACAACTAATCTCTAGACTATTCTCTTCTATGAGTTTTATTAAAGTAAAATCCAATGATTGAAGCTGAACAAGATTATATCACTTTATTCAATCGGCTCCCTGTCCGCCATACATAACCTATACAATTTTAAGTATATATATAGAGATATTTGTAACGTATTTGAAAAGATAACATGATGTCACTTACTGAGAAACTTCAAAATATAAATAAAATGTACTCAGAAGTTACACTTCTCTATTTTATATGCTGGATGTCCAAGTTAATTAAAAAGATTTAAATACTTTGAGAAAAGAGTTGCGTAAGAAACATAAGAGATAGATAAGTTGGTGACAAATAATTGATAAACTGCGTAACGATACAATAGGTTCAACTAACAGAAATAGCAACAAAACAAAACCAAAGGCGGAAAGGTTGAAGTAAAAGATTATGGATTCAGAAGAAAAGGAAGAGTTAAGAAATTTCATTATCAGGGCAAAGAAAGATTTTTAAAAAGTTTGACGACTATAACTTGAGAAGAAATGAACAGCATTGTTGTTCATTGATCATCTTGAAAGATACCAAAGAGCCTATTTCATGAGCCGTATCAACAAGATGGCCGGCAATAACAACGCTGGAGGCATTTGTTCCATTTAGACACAGGTCAAATGGTACATGTTCAGTAAATCTATGGTGTATTCTTCTTTTTGGTTGCCTACTGTCTAACTGCTACTACATATACATGTAGATTTGTATACACAGTTAGCATTTACAGAGGAAAAGTAACTATCGACTTTTATTTGCACCAAAAGAGAGTGCTGTTAGATAAAAAAAACCAAGTTGACTGCAGGACAGCATCCTTTTTCATTTCTCATCATCAATCACTGAGTTAAACCCATGAGTCTCCTTTGCTGAACAATGAAAGCTGGTCAATGGGAAAATTTATTGTTCTGATTTCATTTTCAAGATTCAGTAAGTTAACTCATCTTCTTGCAGATACCTCAGATGGATGAATCATTTCTATGTAACAGTAATATTTTGAATGTTGTGTAAGGACATAGTGGCACTACGATTAAGGACACAAGAATGAAGTATGAATCCTGACAAAGTTGTAATATTTTTCGAAAAAAGTTTGATTCAATATTTCCGTAATGGCAGAATGGACTTTCTTAAAAGCATAACTGTCCAGCTCAGACAAGACTAAATCTCAAGTATTCTTTGTTGTTGCCCAGTCGCCCAGAATCAAAAACACTTTTGATAGTCACTAAAGTGAAACTCATCTCATGGTTAACTAGCTCTTAAAATTAGAATCGAATTGTCACGTTATTCAATGAAACAGGAATAAAAAAAGGAAACTAAAGGCGAACCGAATAATTTGGAAAACAACATCTCAGGGTGAATTAAGAACTAAATTACAAAATATTTTGATAGTTTAACTAAACCTTGAATAACACGTTCTGCTAATTGAAACTAATGGTGCTGATTTATGGTCATTCACTGAGAATGCAAACACATCCAGATAAAAAGTGTGAAATGGGACGGAACGCGCATTTTGGATTCCACCGTGCTAGCAGCCACCAGCTAAGGTAAATCATGTTTATTTCAATATATCGTTGATGCATCCGTACTAGGAGCTGATGAGGAGAAAACCTTTCCGTCCGACTTTAACCTTCAAAATAATTTCAGCATTTGAAAAGACAAGATTTTGTACATTTATTCTTTAACATGTCACTATCACTCCTTATCTGTTTCATTTGTCTAGTACTAACTAGTGACGAAGGCTACATATAAAGTGTTGAAATCTGCACACATGGGACAAAAATGTCAAGTTCGTATACTTTTTTATCATTTGAAAATCATACGACTGAGTTCGGATGCCTTGTGGTCAGTTTCCTTATAGTCAGTCCTAATATTTGTAGATTAGGGCTGGAGGACAGAGATTTCCAAGAATATTGATGAAAAGTCATTTGTGAAAAACTTGTGAATGCCACCTAAATTTCAGAAATGCCAAAATATATTTATGACTTAACGCAACAACTACGAGCTCAAGGTGTGTACGAGGCAAGTGACTATTTTGTAATGAGAGGCATGAAAATTCGAGCACTAGTTGACGAAGACTACTAGAATAATCAAATGAAAATTGGTGTGAGTCAGTTTCTTTCAATTTTGACTAAGAATGGATTCACTGAAAGAAACGTCTTTTCAAAAGATGTTGTTCTCTAACACTTTTTCTCTCCTCTGAATGAGTTCTGGAGTGATATGTGAACTGAAATGAAAAGCTTTGCATGGATGAAAGATTGCAGCATATATATATATATATATATATATATATATATATATGCGCATACATACTAAAACTGTCACAAAAGATGTGTTTAGCTGCAATCCGTCGATGAATGTCTGCCATACGCCGAAGAGTACAGATTTACTCATCGTATACAATCGGATCCAAAGACGAATTTATGCTTCGAAAAAAATCTAATCTTTGTGACTACCTAAACTGGTATTAATGATTCATATTCGCTAATGGTTTCAAACTTTTATTGTGACTTCGAAAAATACTGGTCATGAAAAATGTGATTTCGTTAAATAAATGTTCCCTGGGGCTAATTCACCAAAAGAGATGGGTTCTCAGTGCTAATAAGACTCTATCAGGAACAGTTTTTATGCTGCCATGAAGCTACACAACCTGCTGTCACCGCATGCTTTTTATTGTCTCTCTACAAATAAAAATCAATGAAGAAAGGTAACTTTTTTGTTCTTTGCTTTCATTTTTCTCATGACACTCCTAATTATTGTATTGTATAAAAATAATTAGGCCTCAGATTGAGGAAGTCGAATCTTCTTAACTTCATAGATTTCAGCATTTTATCATCCATTATCAATCTGTGGTTACTGAATACGATATTAAGCAAGGCGACTAGTCATAAACTATTCACTGTGATCCACAAGTCAGCGTCATTTAGTCACTGAACAATTGTTTTGCCTTTCTAGAGCAGACTATCACAGACAGAAGTAAATGAATTCCACTAGCACAACAACAATTTATATATGAACTTCCCTGATGATATATGTCTGATTTCCGACAAACTGGAAGATATGCGAGTGAAAAGCAACAAGCTGGCAGAAGAAGCATCCAGAGAAGATAGGACTTCAGGTGAACATAGAGAAAAAACAGAGGTGATGAAGATTCCTGACCAACACCAACAACAAGAGAAATAACAACAGGCGACAATCAGTATAAATGGGAGGAACCTGAAAGAAACAACCTCCT
Organism: Trichobilharzia regenti; assembly: GCA_944472135.2. Taxonomy (NCBI): domain Eukaryota; kingdom Metazoa; phylum Platyhelminthes; class Trematoda; order Strigeidida; family Schistosomatidae; genus Trichobilharzia; species Trichobilharzia regenti. The sequence continues at coordinate 84,465,011 of OX235270.1, read as the reverse complement.
TCACTGACCTACCTGGGAAGCATCGGTTCAACTACAGGCGGACGGAACTGATAAGGATATCAAAGTGAGGATCGGGAAAGCAAGGCAAGCTTTGATTACTCTCAAGTTTGCGTGTTGGTCAACAGCATGAAAAATAAGATCTGGATTTTCAACTCCAATGTGAAGTTAGTGCTACTTACTATACGGATCAGAGACTTGGCGCGGTGTCACCAAGGCCACTTCGAAATAACTACACACCTTCATCAACAGCTCTCTTCTCTCAATAATTTGTTCAAGGTCAGATGGCCGGTCAGAAAACATCAAAAATAGTGAGGGATCTCTGGCAATGAGCGAACCGACCCAGCAGGAACCGATTGTGCAACAAATATGCAGGAAGAAATGGAGGTGGATTGGACTGCCCATACTGTGTACAAACAAACCATTAAGTGAGTGACATCACACACCAGGCTCTCTCTCGAGTGGAGCGCTAATGGGAAGCGGCGAGCTGGTCGTCAGTGCGAGGGTGATATAGAGGAGGTCATGTGAAGAAGAGATGAAAGCATGCGGGCAGACATGGAGCCAAACCGGCCATGTGAAAACGTTGGCGGAGAACCAGATGCAGCGGCTGAATCCCTATGTTCCTCTAGGAACTACAAGAAACAATAATATGATAATAATAACTTTGAATAGATGAAAGATTTTCAAATTATTACTGCGAGGTCAACTTCTGGGCTCTTAACTCACAGTACAACTGCTGATTTCTTGCGCAAACATTTCATTATCCAATGAGTTGTATTACCAAATTATCTCGTTTATCATTGTTTCGGCCGTTCTGGTCTGACTAAATAAATCTAAAGATTCATACTTACTAGCTTCCAAAGGCCCATCATTGTCCTGTCATTAGGTTCGCCTTGATTTTGACATTTCTCTACGAAAAATTGTAATTTTATCCTACTCGGCAGTTTTCAATAATTATCTTGTTATCAGTTGACGTCTCGAGAAGTAAGCACTACTTTCGTAGGGAAAAGGAACAGCACAGAAAGTAAAAAACAAAAATCTGTTAACTTGTCAACCTGACCTTTGTATAAACTACACCTCCAAATGATTTCAGAGGAGATTTTATACTGAACTGACATAAATCAGAAAACTATGCACAACCAAATAGTGCTAAACAGCTGTGCTGTATTCATGTAAGTCTCTTCAGAAGTACACAACACTAAGACCGCTTACGAGGCAGATGAACAATTTCCCTAATGAATACAGAGTATCTCAGGGCATAACGACTGTATAACACATATAGAAATCTGCAGGAAATTGTCTTGCTTCCACTTAACCTTAAACATGGCAAAAGACACCACAGGGTGTCTAAAATGCTAAGTTTTTATATACCTGAAAACATTTGTCCTTCAGCATTAAAAGATTACAGACACATTATTTCTTACTTGTTTTATGTTTCGCATATGCCAAACTATTATATATATATATATATATATATATATATATATATATATATATATATATATATATATCGAATAAACCTACGGAAAGGTCATCATGAATATTGATAAACGTCTACACTAGTACACGTGAAAACAGCAATATAGTGAAAGGGATTTCCAGTTAGATTTAGGTGTATCTTCACAATCTGAAGAGAAATTGGCTTCCTACTCAATTTGTGGCGAGCAACTCGACGGGAAGATATGGTTTATCTCAAAGTTTATATTACTGAGAAAGCGTGTTGCAAAACTAAAATATGTGGTCAGAACGTTTGTTTCATCAAAAACTATTTGAGAGTCTCATATCAACATTACGATGATTAAGATTTGCCATATAAGGAATAATGACCAGTTAGTCTGTAGTCTCATGTGCAAGGTTGACTAACAGCTACTTTAAATCTAATCTTTAAGTCAAGAAGTTTTAATTAAGGTTTCTGATTGACTAGTTCTTAGTTATTTGTTTGTGTAGTTTCACGTCGGTAATTATATCTCATAGCCGTCTAGCTAATAATGTACTACCTACAACCATTGTAGATGCAACCTCCGGTCAAGTCAGAAAAATCCGAAATAACTCAAGTTGGCTTAAATCAATATATTGGGGGAAAGAGGGGAAATAGTTTGTAAAACATTTTCCACACATCTCAGACTGTTCGAACTGAATCAGTCCAGTTAAGGATTCTTCACACGAGCAAAACTAAACCCAAGCTAAACAGCGGGAAAACAGACTGAGTTTACTTCGTTTTAAAAGTATCGTGAAAAGTAAAAATTTAACCAATGTTAGTCTGTCTCGAATAATGTCAGTTGACAGTGCTCACAGTACCTACAGACCTTTGTTATACAACAAGTACTCCAGCTACAATTACTACCGAAATCACTGTCTACCGTCAAATTAGACCTGATGTTCTGTTGAAATTGCGTAAAATTGGTGAGCCAGATAGTATGGCGGTCACATTGCAAACTTGACTGATACAAATCAGTTTGAATCGAACAAAAGAACAGATACTTGATACTAGTTAGTAAATAGTGTTCACTCAAAGTTTCCAATACACTCCAACAGAAGAACAGTTGCGAGAGTGAATAGGTCAGTGGTTGAGTCTCTGACTGCAGCACTGGGTGACATTGGTTCGAATATCAGAGGGGACATGAGTCCCTTCACGACTACAGATACGCCTAGTTGACTGAAGAGCACCAACAAGCACAAAATCCAAGTTCAAGACTTCCCGACGACTGACGCCAACCATCAAATAACAACTGTAGGCTTTTTGTTTCATGTTTAATTAGTGCGTTTCTCACAGTTGCAGTTCTACAAAATACCATTCGTTTTCCCCTCTCCATATCAATAACCGTTGCTACCTTCTGCATTTAACAGGCACGCTGAGAAATGATAAATCATGACTAGTATACACCATGTATCCAAATACTACAGAGCCACTATACATCACAATAGAGGCGCCAGTTTGTAAATGTCATCTAAATGACCCATAGAATACCGTGTATCGAATAGGATGCATGCATGTTGAAAGTGACCAGGGAAGCGTGGATCCAATTGATTTATGGATCCACAGAATCCAGTGTCAAAATCGAGTGTTACGACCCACACACTCGGACAGTGCACTGGAGAACAGGACGCCGATAAACTTCAAATTGCTAGTCACTGTATTCAGTGATGTCAAGCGAGACGTCGATTGCAGGTTTAGGTAGGTAGGTAGAGAATATGAGGTAAGCTGGCTATCACTTCTCAGTGATCGGTCAGTATACAAATCACCCACAAACATATGAATGGCAAGTAAGAAAGGTTTCAGAGTGCTTGAGACCTATGTTTGCTCATTGAATGGTTGTCAGTCATCCACAGAGTGCAAACATTCATTGCCATACAATTATGATAAATCTCACCTTCCACATCAAGCCAGGTAAGTGTTCATTGTAGTGATCTGTTTTACACATTTCTATCATTCTTAATCTCTCTTCCCATCTCCTCTTGACAGTCTTGACTACAATTATCAACGTGTATTATCTGTGGAAGTCATCAGCCAACTAACTAGTCAGCTATTTAGGTCGATAAAATTGTCCATAAACTGGCCTAATTAATTTCACAGACATTCAGTAAACATTTTTTTCCTGCTATCTAACACCACCACTTCACACCTTATCCCGCCCCACCCCTGATTGTTGTAGATAACAATTAAATATTCATAAAAGCCTACCTAGTTGTACACACACCTGTTCACCAGTAGTGATTCTGTAGTCTGTTCACTGTTGATTAGTGAGTGACTATCTATGAGGTGGGATTTTGTGTAGTTATAAAGTGAAATGGAAACTAGTGATGTATACCAAGTCAAATGTGAGATAAATATTCATGGAAGATATTCAAATGGAAATAGCGCTATGTTACCGATAGACTGGACTTGGAATTCATGGGCGATTTTATTTCCGCGTAGTAGTCATCTGGCGATATGGTTGACCCTTAACCTGAAGCTCTTGCCTACCGTCTGTCGTAACAGGACTGGAGTGAAAATGAACTCCTCGATGGCCAAATCATTCAGCCAATACGATAAATTAGTAGTTATTTGGTTAGGGTTGACTCATTACCCAAGTCTCCTCCCCCAGCTAGTCACTATGTTGATGGATGGGAGTAAAAAGATTATCTTAAATATTTACACACGCCAATATTAAGTATGCAAATAAGACAGTCTTAACACTTTAGTACCATAGTTAACAATAAATTACATGTGTGAAGAGACTTCACTTCTAAATAATCTTTTCATCCATGAAACTTAAGCAGCTGTTATTTTTCTATATGTGGAACAATCTACTCCACTCTTTAGTATGACAAACACACGTACAAACGCGAAAAAGGCCATACGTCAAACACAGCAACTGTTCACCAGTGTAGTTAGTGTAAAGACAATTATAATTTCTAATCTTTTCGAAATAGCAGATAACAGTGTTAATACGATAAGAGTACTTAAGAGTCTGATTGTAGAGGGAACGACTGTAATGAGAGTATGTTTAATTATCACTTGAGTAAAACACAGCCAGTTACTATGCAAACTGAGATCCGTCTAACTGTACCATCCTAATACCTTTGTTCTAATATGTTCTCCATACTTCAATCTGATTTAAACTTTTTCTTACAACTGACCTAAAATTGTATACTCACGGCAACATGTATCTACAAGTGGTATAATACTATTTAAATAATCCCCATTAACGATATTTGAAAATAATGTCAACAGGGATGTTATCGTATCCACAGTTCCATCCTGTAAGATGAATAGTAACCTGAGTTTGACTGATGTCGACTGATAGAAGACTCTACAATTTTACCTTAAAATTGACTAATGGATTCTGAAATTCAAGTATTGGTTTGTAGGGATTTGGTAACCAGAGGGTTCTGCGTTCGAACCCCGGTGGATGCGTATTGCTGAAGAGTCCCAAACTAGGACGAAACAGCTATCCAGTACTCCTTCGTGGTTTTCCAATGGTTCTCTAACCAATGTCAGCTCATGATGAAATCCTGTAACCAATCAATGAAATCCCCACAAACCAATACTTGAATATCAATGAGATGCTCACTGGCTAATGGCCCTATTCAGGTAGGTAGTTACCTGGGGTTCTAGTGGGAAGTCGTGACCAGCAGGGTGCAGCAATACGCGTGTGAGGACAAATACTCACCGAAGTCATTGGCTAGCAATTGCGCTATATCATGAATTGGCAGAAGTTGAAATTCAAGGACTAGCTATTGGATCAGGTCCCAGTGGTTTAATGGTCTACGAGATAGCTCGCCTTGTAACCAGAAGGTCCTGAGTTCGAACCCCGTGGTGTGGGTGCGTACTGATGAAGAGCTCCAAATTAGGACGAAACAGCAGTCCAGTACTCCCAGGTTTTCCAATAGTTCTCTCAGCTCATGATGAAATCCTGTAACCAATTCTGAAATTGTTGTTAGATGGCTGGAGGCAACCGACAGGAAGCCTGGGACCTTGGTCTTGTGTTTGCCACCACACATTACCAAGGTCTATCTATACGTTAGGAAGAATTGATTTTCCCTAGTTACCAGTCAATGAATTCTAAAACTGTTGAATAAGCTTCTCCATAAGTTAACACCAGACGAGCAACTGCTGGGATTAACTAGAGGAACTCCTGAAACAAACGGTGGTGAATTGCTTATGTAAGCAAGGAGAACTCAGTATTTTACAGATAGTTTTTGCTATGACCTAACCAAAGTTCAATTATAACGCTGATGAAAATCGTCCAACATTCGATAAACAATTTTTGACCACTGACTTATTAGCACTTCATTACTCCAACTTTTCTTGATGGATCAAATCTACTGATGTCTGCATCGCACATCAAAACGCCCATACCTGTAGTTCTAAAAAAAAGCCTAAAACTGTCTTAGGAATGTTAAAGTTTATTCGACTGATACAACATGTGATGAATTCTTTTCGCATTCCTTTTGCGTTCTAGTGATGATGTTTTTTTACAGGGTGGAGTTGCCAGCCTCATGCCTAATCTCTCCTTTTTCCTAAACTGCTATAGGCTAGCAAATCAGGTGAAGTCTATGAGTGCATCAGCCGGGAATTGTACACTGGCAAACGTGTGTGGTTGGCGAGCATTCTAACCTTAAACCGACGACGTATATATGTGTTGATAGCTTTTACAAGTGTTTCAGTCCACAAAGACTGTAATAAAGCAGACATCAGGTGACGGACATGCATAGGAATCAACTGTCACATGTTGTATATCTTTCCATTTTCAAGGTTGTTTATTTAGAGTAAATTGATGCATGAATGGTTAGCAAAAAAAGTTTTCATGAGTATCTTGTACTAATTTCCAGGCTAAATACCAGTCTAGAAAGTTTTCAAATTGTTACATTCAACTGAAACCTCTCAAGCTTAACTGATTATTCAAACTTCCTCTCACTTCCATCCTTCTCAATTACTCACTCACCCACTGACGTGCTCAAACACGCATCGATGAATGATGATCTACTTTTTAAGCAGTTTTTGATCCAATATAGGCAAATGTATATTAGGAGATTTTAACAGCCTGTCCAGAATATACGGACTCATTTACTTTTATTAGTTTTTTATTACCATTAGTACTAGTACTGGCTTTAACACATTTCATAGTTCAACAACACTCATAATGCGTTGTTTATCAGATGAGATACAGTGCTGAATACATCCTGTCTTTGTTTTCTATTAATAGTTAGCTTCCTACAAAGTTGTGTTGTTATAGCTTCATATAATTCTTTTTTTTGCGTGAGTGTGAAACTCTATTGCTACAGTCATAAACGAGCAAAAACAGCCCTTTTTATTGTCACCATTGTATAAATAAAGTCACATTTTTGAATTTTGAAAACAAATAATCCACTAATATCTGTGAATGAACATGCATATTTACAATCATTACAATCAGAATTTTAGTTGATAAAAACGTATTATTATTACTATTATTATACGAATAAAAGCACGACAAGGAAAGCTTCAAAAAAGGCCACATTATCACAACTGAAATAAAATGATCAGTTAAGGTTAACTTTGTCATACCCACTCATATCAAATGGAAGAACTATTAGGGACGAAACACTTCAAGGTGGTTATTTCGTCCTAGTTTACGGCTGTTGAACAACGCGTCGATGAGCGTCCCCCTTCACACAAGACTTACTGAACTCCATAGTTCACGAATTCTCAGTGGGATGAGGACAATTTTCTAGAAGTTGATTTATTTCAAAGTCGTGGATCTCTACTATTGAAAAGTCCCATACTAGGATGAAGAAGTCGTAAAAGCCTTAAGAAACCTTAATTCTGCTATCCCTAGATAATTTTCACTGTGACAACTCTTTCAGAGTGAAAATCTAAAGCCATTTTCACATAAAACAATATACTCTATTTCTAATTAGTTTTGAAATGATAGATATGTCAAAATGTGAATTCTTTAGCAGAAGGATTCTTTTAATCAAAGCTGATTTAGTCATTAACTTTAGTCAGATTTGGATGCTGTGGCATCAATCTCTGTTGCTGATCTCAAAAGTCATGAAAGCAGTTTCACGATAATTAAAAGAAATTAGAAGGTGAACGGTTACCAAGGATATACGCTCAAGAACGCATTTACTGGTATGTACTATTTTCTAGTAGTGCTCAAAGGCAGCAGCAAGATCATGATTGATTTAGATTGGAAACTGGTCTCATTCAGGAATCTTCGATGGACGGTGCGGGTGTATGAACAGCTGACTACGTCAGGCGACAAAGCCACTACACGTGAAGTCGAAAGCTATAAGTTTGTGAATAGGTATCGCCTGCCATCAAATATAAGCTCATTGTAATTTAAACTGCTAGGGGTGTAATGTGATTTACAGTGATTAAAAGTGGCATCGACGACTCGTGTTTCACCCTACTTTCTGGATGTGCCTCAATCTCCAGTGAGTGATGATATTCTCACCGAGACTCGAACCCTGCACCCATTGTTTCAAACGTCAGAGTATTATCCATGAGATCATAATATGATGTCATCACTTTTATATTTTGCGGTAGTATTGAGATTAAAATAGAGACGCTGAGTTTGACACAGGCTCGATCATCACTAATATCGCTTCACTGTGCCAATAAGATTGTTTGTCAGCTATCTGATCTCAGCAACACAACAACGTGAGCCAAAAAGCGTATTTCAGTGTCAGTATATTTTACACAACAATCCTTTGATTCAACAAATTACCAAGGTTATATCAGTCAGTCTTTAATCATGACCAATAAAATAGTGGGCGGTATTTTATGCAGGCCAATTCTGATTGGTTAAAGGATAATCCATTGTTTATCTGCCTACGCATCAATCAGGCTAGTGATCCACAAAAGCCACCTCTTGTGTAGTTGGGCATCAGTTGTTATTTGCTAAAATTATTTCGAATTTCGAAGCCGGGTGTTAGGAGCTGACCTACCCAAGAGAGCTAACTATTCCGATCTATTAAAGACCAGTTAGCGGGAAATAGAAAACCACTTAAACACATACTAGCGATATAAAGTTAAAGCATAACATGTATGTGTCGTTTCAATTCACAAGTATCCTTTTGCATAACCATTATAACTGAAAACTAGTCCATATCACATTACAGTGGTTGTGTTGTATTCTTTGAAAACTAAAAAGCAAAACTGCTAGATAAATAGACACAAGTGTAGTTAATGCATTTTATCCTGTCTTCCAGTGAAAAGTTCAATAAGATTTTTTCTTTTTTTAATTTTACAAAAAAAGGCTATCACAAGATGGATGTTTAGGTCAGGACAATGCTGGGTTATATTTGAATATATTGTAAGCGTAATGACAAGTACCCAATGTATACGTGTATGAATATAACTTCGGTAGATTTCTGTTTTCTATACGCTTGCATATCAATCCAGTCGTCTATTTATTTATCTATCTGTCTGGATCGTGTTTGACAGAAGACATTTTACTGATTATTAACAAGAAAACAGAAAGAAAGAAAGGAAGAAGACAAGAAATACCTGAATTACTTACTGCATCATGTAGAGAAAGAGTGGAGAGAAAGCACACATGAATAACCACCTAATTTCTAGTGTGTATCGAATAATAATGCTGTGTAAAGGTAAATTGACTGCTGTTCAATAGCATTAGGTTTCATCTTATGCGTTTTGGGTCATAGTTCACTAATGTTCAAATCATTATCGTCATCATCATCACAGCCATCACTAAAAACCAACAATAATGATGCACATACAGGCTTACAAGGTAACAGTGTGTATGGATGTGTGTATGTGTTTGAGAAATGTGTGTTCCCTACGGGACACACACATATATATACATACAACACATACAGAGAAAAGAAGGAGAATGAATTAACATATACACAAGAGGAGAGATTAAATCCTCTGCTGAATAAGGGTCAAAGTTCATGTTCATTTTCAAATAATTTATCCTTCATAATATATGAATTAGTTTAAATTTGGCAAGTCATAGAATGTATATATATATATATTAGAATTATTATGGGAAGATTAGGAGATGCTTTGAAAGTAAATGATTATCACGTTCTACGAAACACATACAAAAAAAGGCCTAAATTTACAAGCAATTAACCCGTAATAATGATAATAATGACCACCTTTATCACTCCAACATACATACACATCCATATGGCTATAATGCAAGTTGTTTTAATATAGTCAAACGCATGCATTCTTTACTTGCCTATGAGGTAAACATCGCGAAAACAACCATTTGCGTCAATTCTCTTCTGTATATTATTATTATTATCATCATGAAGGCGGACAGGTGATGACCTCGTCAAAATTCAAGAGTAGAGCATACTCATTACTGTAAGTGATGCAAAGCATAGACAGAAAACTTTGTTCAACAAAACCTCTAATTAAATTCTTTTTAATCATTATTATTATTATTATTACCATCGAAAAGTTAGGAATTGAGGAGCTCAGACACATGAATTTTCATGAATTACTACGCAGTAACTATAACTACTTTAATGGGTGACACTTGTCCAAGAACCATAATGACTCGGAAGAGTTGATCAGCTCTAGTAAAAGATTTCCCGGCTAAATGTAATTCAAACTTTTAAAAAATCTCAATGACTTAACTGTAGATTTTCAAGTGTTGGTTTTGTAGGGATTTTGCCGTGACCATTTGGCTACAGCAGGTTGAAGATGAGGCAGTAACTCATCGAAGAAGACATTGCGAAATGGTCACGCCATGTTGTGCGTGAATTGGCAGAAATTAGAATTCAAGGAATGGCCATTGAATCGGGTCCCAGTGGCTCAGTGGTCCATGAGGTCGCCTTATTATTATCATCATGAAGGCGGACAGGTGATGACCTCGTCAAAATTCAAGAGTAGAGCATACTCATTACTGTAAGTGATGCAAAGCATAGACAGAAAACTTTGTTCAACAAAACCTCTAATTAAATTCTTTTTAATCATTATTATTATTATTATTACCATCGAAAAGTTAGGAATTGAGGAGCTCAGACACATGAATTTTCATGAATTACTACGCAGTAACTATAACTACTTTAATGGGTGACACTTGTCCAAGAACCATAATGACTCGGAAGAGTTGATCAGCTCTAGTAAAAGATTTCCCGGCTAAATGTAATTCAAACTTTTAAAAAATCTCAATGACTTAACTGTAGATTTTCAAGTGTTGGTTTTGTAGGGATTTCGCCGTGACCATTTGGCTACAGCAGGTTGAAGATGAGGCAGTAACTCATCGAAGAAGACATTGCGAAATGGTCACGCCATGTTGTGCGTGAATTGGCAGAAATTAGAATTCAAGGAATGGCCATTGAATCGGGTCCCAGTGGCTCAGTGGTCCATGAGGTCGCCTTGTAACCAGAAAGTCCTGGATTCGACCCCTGGCGGTGGGTGCATACTGATGGGGAGTCCCATGCTAGGATGAAACAGGTTTTCCAGTGGTTCTCTAATTGATGTCAGCTCATGATGAAATCCTCCATGCAATTGACTGTAGATTTCAAATGAATATGGAGAGTTTAATTTTCAGTCATTCACTATTTTCTGTGTCGTGGTTGAATGCAGAGGAAATTGGGAATGTATGTTGTGAAGGTTTGTATAAAACTACTGATAAACTACTGATTGCTTGAGAAGAGTAGTTGCCTAGCATTCACGTCAACCAGTAGTGCTCAGTAGCCAGATTATAGAAGTTAGCTAAACACTGGACAGCAGTTTTGCTTGTTTGAGACAGAGCCAACCAGCTGTCTACTCGGTCTGACTAAGATCACAGAGACGATACGGATCGAACCATCGCGTACTTAGGTCACTTCAATCTGGCTAGTAAGCTCTACAGGTTGATTTGACTGTACAGACAACTACCCATCTCAGTCAATCAGTAGAGTAAGGCGTGATGCATTTATGCTCACATTCTTGATCACCGTTTATACTGTCAACCAGATGACACTGTGATTTGGTGAGATTTCATTTCCTCGAAGTGTGTAAATTGTAAACTGTACAAATTTGATGCACTGAAGTTTCGTAAATAAACCGTCCTGTTCGGAAAACACGACTACACCAGTACAGTATACATCTGTGGTTAAACTGTTGGTATGTGATGATTAGATCATAGAGTGAACGGCATCATTCTAGGATAATAAAAAAAATCGGTGACTCTAAACTGTAGCAGCGCGAAACGAAACTACCTAGTGAACGGATTAATAACCTTGGCGAATTTATATTCAAAAACTGACTTAACTTGACTCTGAGGACTGCTGTGAGACATTGTGACATTTTCTTGAAACATATACAAGAATGCTGTCGTGTATAACCATTTTTTAACACTGCGTTGCTTGAATATAGACGTTAATCTCAAATTACGCACTGCTACTTCTGACGCATCTGATTGGCCGCTAGGAGTAGTTTCGTTTTGGGCTGCTATAGCTTAGAGTCACCGAAAACTCCAGTCTTCCTGATAAGGTTATTGTTGACTTGTGTTGCATGCTTCATTGTCCAACTCAGCGTGTCACATGGCTGGAGGAAGGATTAAATCATCGAATTTATTGATGAGTCGAGATCCACCACCAGTTTATACTCCAAGATAGCTGCTGACTGCTACGATATGCAGTTAAAATAGACTATTTTGTTAGTAGTCTGAAGATTAGAAGCTTTCACAGGTATAAACTTGACATTCTATGGACCATAGTGAATTGTAATCTCACACGTGATTTTATGTTTTTACAACCCTAAATGTTATAGTTGTTAATTTGCTTGTCCTTCTTCTCTCATCATGATCAGTGGCATTTCACCATATTTTGTTATGCTTCATCCATGAGGTTATCAAGCCAGCTAGAACTGACCGAGAAAGTAAGGCAGGCGCTCATTACTCTGAATAGCCGTGGATGTTATACAACTCGCTGAATGAGGAATGAGATCCAAATTGTTTTGTTTTGTGAAGTCAGTGGTCCTACAGGGTTCGAAGACTTTAAGCGCGCGCCAGCAAAAGCTTTCCAACAGACTTTCACCAAACAACTAACCAGAGACTTCCGCAGGCAACGAGTCAACCAAGAACCTATTGGCCAAAAAATACACAAAAAGCAATCGAAGTACACTGAATGTAGGTTGAGGAGACAACCGACTGAAATCACATGCTAGACTGTCGAGTGGAACCTGAATGGGAAGCTACTGGTTAGATATAGTGAGAAATGATGTGAGGGAGAAAACAAACCTGGTGGGGATTTGTGAAGAGGACTGAAATTGATGGTAGAGAGCCGAAAGGAATGGAGATGTGCCGAGTATGTATGTATAACATTCCACTCGCAACATAAGGAGCAAAAAATAATTGCAATGCATCTTTAAGCACTAGATAAACTTAATTTGTTCGATCATAGGTACCACACCTCAGCCCGTTCTGGCTACATGTAAGTTGCTGTCCTCACAGTTCACAGTCGTTACCGAAATCCACACCCAATATTGATATGCTTGATACAGGACAGATTGTAATTAGGACCAGTAACCCATCTTTTAAAGTCGAGTGAGCCAAAACTCTATGTCATATGAGCGGTGAAATACAAATCAATAAGTATCCAAATGAAAGTCTAACAAAAGACATTAATGCAATCACTATACTACTTATACTAGTTGCTTTTCAGTAGTGATTTCCAACGAAACCAAGATTTAACCAACTTACCCAACAGTCTTGGGCAATAAAATGCAAACTATAAAGCCACTGAAACAAATACACTCTTTTCAGGAATAAAACATCAACATTATGCCATCAAAAATTAAGTCGTAAAATTTGTCTGTATTCAAGGTTATGCCACGGAATTATGCTAGTGGTAATAGTAGTAGTAGTAGGAGTAACAGTAATATTACTAGTGGTATCATTCTATATATATATACATACTGTTAATAATTGAAACCCATTTTAAAATAATAAATTGTCAATAAATCTATTTAACAGCCTATATAGGAAATCAATTTTAGCCAGAAAATGGTTGTATGAATTTAGAAGAATGATAGTTGATTGATGTAACTATGTAGAAATCCATCCACTTGACATTATTATTACTGTTATTATTCCATTGTATAAATGGTGCATAGGAAGTAACGGAAATGGTTGGTAAGATAGAAGTTGATTCACCTGTCATTCAATAACGGTATAAAGATCAAGATGATGATGGTTTCAAATGAAGCTATTTTTGTTAGTAAATTAACTTTTAGGTGGACAGTTGCATATCTATTTTGGGAAAAATTAGTGATCTATTTCTAGGCTGTGTATAATGTAGACTTTGTAATAAACCTGATCCATTGATCGACTTTTTTTGGACACCGGTGTGAACTCCCAATCCCATAGCATTTCAGTTATTCACCATTGGATAGTTCATAACGATGGATTAGAAAGAGTCACTTTCAGTTGGGTTGTTGTTGCTGCATTGCTTGCCTTCCGAGTAGAACATATACGGCTTCTAGTTTGAAGTTTCAGTACCGGTTGTGTTCTTTTTTTTTTCTTTACGAGGTGGGTGGTTGTTAGTCGCATACCCCACCTTTCATCTTTTCGAAGCTTTTTACCGGCTAGTTGAGTACGTTGACCAGGAAACTAAGCCCGTTGTCAAACGTGGTTGGCGGGAATGCCACCAGTCAGCCACCGACGCACAAACATAACCAGGGCAGGACGCATGCATATACTAGACAGTCCTCCTCAAATGTTGTTCATAACTGTTAGGTCGGGTACTATCCAATCGCCTTCGACAGATCTGGCAAAAAATGTCATAAGAATGCTATCAGAGCATATGATAAGGGTGAGGTAGGTAATTGTAGAATCAATATTAATGGAATAAATTTGGAAGAGGTTACTTTCTTCACTTATTTCGGAAGAATCGCTTCAACTACAAGCGGAACATATGAGGATTTCAAAACCATTAAGAAATGAAAACGTACGACACATATTCATCGCTCAATATAGAAATCTTTATCAAAAACATTAGGATTTTTAAAACCAACGTTAAGTCAACCACTTCTTCTATGTGGATCAACTTCCTTCGCTGATGAAGAACAGATGGCCAAGAAGAATCATTAACCAAAAACTCTAGGAACGAACCAACTAGCAACCTACAGCCCAACAGATATCCCTAAGAAAATAAAGGTGGATACGACACGTAATCAGAACGCCTCCAAGTGACATTGCAGGACAGGCCATCACTCAAGTGGGACCCGAATAGGAAACGACTAGTAAGGCGATGATCCTAGGATGACATGGAAAAGAACGTTTCGCGAAGAGGATATTAAAGCTAGTAGGGAACTGTGGGATCGATTGAAGAGCACTGGAGAGGAGAGGGTGAAATAGAGATGTTCTGTTGAAGCCTTATATTCCAGTCAGAAACTATGTGGGAATAATAACAATAGTAATAACTGTTGACTACATTTCAATTCCTCGCGAAAAATCATTAACACTACTCCTCAGACTGTCTATTATTTGCGATCACTTCTGAAAACAACTTATAATGAATGAAGCAACTCAGATCAGAGTGCATCTGCTAGAAATGTCAAAGGTCAGTATGAAACAATAACCATAGAAGATGAAGGACGGAAGAACTGCGCCAGGCGCAGACATAATATGTATAAATTTAGATGAATTAAAATGAAGCAATGATACAAATATTTAAGATGACCATCAAGATCAAATTATTCTTCCAAATAGGTTGATTGATATTGAACATGACGTCTAGAGATGTGCGAATGGTCAGCATATCAGAGGGCAATCAAACTACTCGAGAGTTCACAACTACGACCACGAACACTAATCTGTTTGAAGTATGAAATGGACAAAAGCAAGAACTTCTTTCCCGTAATATAATGATGTTCAGTGTCCAGTGCAAAAAAAAACAAGTACTTAAGACTACGTGTGCAATTTTATTCAGTGTGCTGACTTTTTCGAGAAAGGGAAAAAAAGAATAAAACTTCTAGAACGGACCATTTCTCCTCAGTTATAGGCAGTTTAGAATAAATTCAGAAATTCAAGTGTTGGTTTGTAGGGATTTGGTTGATTGGTTACAGGATTTCATCATGAGCTGACATTAGTTAGAGAACCATTGGAAAACCTGGGAGTACTGGACAGCCAACTGTTTCGTCCTAGTTTGTAACCAATCAAATCCCTGCAAACCAACACTTAAATATCAATGAGATGCTCACTAGCGACTTGCCCTATTCAGGTAGGTAGTTACCTGGGGTTCTAGTGAGAAGTCGTGACCAGTAGAGTGCAGCAGGGCGGGTGTGAGGACAGATACTCACCGAAGACATTGGCTAGGGGTTGCCCTATATAGTGAATTGGCAGGAGTTAGAATTCATGGGTTGGCAGTTGGATCGGGTCCCATTGGCTTAATGGTCTACGAGCCTTCTCGCCTTGTAACCAGAAGGTCCTGAGTTCGAATCCCGGTGGTGGGTGCGTACTGTGAAGAGTCCTGAACTAGGACGAAACAGTTGGCTGTCCAGTACTCGCTGCAGGTTGTCCAGTGGTTCTCTAACCAATGTCAGCTCATGATGAAATCCTGTTACCAAATTCAGAAATTCTTTATAAGATGGAAACTATCACTGCCAAGCTTCTGTAATACATCAAAATAATCACATATAGTGGTAGAGAAGATGGTGGTAGAAGAGATAAAATCACACCGTCATTCACAAAAACAACACCCATTCAGACATGGAAGTACGAACAAATAGTTCAGTGAAGAAACTCTTTTTGGCGAATTCATTCACTTATTCGCACAATCGTAAATTTATATAATTATTTTTGTGTGTACATTGGTTTGGAGTATTGTTCACACCACCGACATATTTAAAATCAGTGATGAATAATCAGACTGCAACTAGGGCGGTGAAGATTGGTAAGTTTAATTTTGAAAGCTGTGTATTTTGAAAAACGTCCAGAATGCATGGACAGAGCAGGCAGACAAGTGTCAGAACATAAATTATGTAGTTGGTGAACAGTGTGAAAAAAAGTTGGTTAAGGAAATGCTGTGAAAAAATGTCATAGAAAATACTGCCTAAAATAATACTAATAATAAATAAACTATTGATAACAGCTGAGCTTTGAGGGGATGGAGAAGTTCCTCTTGTCTACATAAATCAGAGGTGCGTAGGTGGCATAGCAGTTAGGACGCTCGCCGACTATGCACATGGTCCGGGGTTCGATCCCCGGCCACCGATGCACTCCTTTACCTCACTAAGCCAGAAATAATGCTGGTAAAGAGGAAAGGTTGGTCATGAGGCTAGCAACCCCATCCTGTAAAATAAACACTGCCACAGAAACTTCAAGCCAATAGCTTGAAACCCTATGTTCCACTGCGGAACGTGAAGGAAAAAAATAAATCAGGGCTTTCTATCCGAATCGCTGGGGCCTGAGCACTGCGAAGTATACGGAAGTGTACTGTCTTCAGGAGGCTCCTATCGACCTTTCAGATAACTTCAAATGAATTTCCATTACATAAGGAATATATGCTCAGTTATGTTCACTGCTCATTGATCCATCGTGACCTTTATGTAACCAACCGGAATAATTTTCTTTGACCCTTTTAGGTAAAACGTGCATTGAAAGACTTACATATCTCGCTACACAAGAACAGGCGAATTAGTAGATACACACAGAAATGGGGGACAGGAGAATATCAGTCTTAATTTGACAGCGATGAATGTTCTTGCAGGGCGTTTGATATTCTCTTCCTTAAAGTGTCAAATACAAGGTTACTTTCGAACGCTATAATCATGTATAACATATTCTACGGCGCCGAGATAGGGTTTTCTTTGTTGATTTTATGCCTTATGTGTTTACCTATGAAGTATGGATGGTAGTCATTTTCAGTAAATGAATTCGCCAAAAAAAAGAGTCTCTTCGCTAAACTGTTTGTTCCTATTTTCATGCCTACACCCCATTATATAAATCTAATATTTAAATATGCATGGTTGGTATACGCTAAACAAAAACTCCCCAGTAAAGAAGTAGAAATATTTGACACAACCAGGCGTGTTTCCGATCAACTGTTAAGACGGTGAAAATCTGTCAAAAACTGACACATTCATTGGAAAATTTTAGACTCCAAGTGCTGAGTTCAGCATATCACATAACACACCGGCGGTTCAGTTTAAATTGTTCAGAATTCTGAAGATACTTGGTGTATAAATATCAAGCCGCCCTCCCCCACCTAATAAAAGACCTGTTATCGTCAAGCGAGGAGTAGACTTCGGTCTTACTCACAAAACACTATCATGTAACCACGCGTTCATAGCGTATGAAGCTGTTTTTACCATCGCAATCCATAGGAATCTACAGCTCTTGACGCTGTTCCACTGCTGTGGGGATCAGATTTCAGTTCAAAGCCTTGGAAGCTGGCCTCTTAAGATAACCACCTGCTTGGACCTGGCCGTCCGGGCCGTAACCCAGTCCTAGCACAAACTATATGATTTCATGTGATGAATCATGTAGTACCAAGATTCTCCTTTAGTAATAGTATTAATATAATAAATATGAGTTTCATTCATAAACAACCGTAAATAGGGAGTAGAAATACAAGACTGAGGTGGTGGTGAGATCATCCCGAAGTACAATATTAAAACGAGTAGTCGAACTGTCACAAGGTGGTAGGGATAGTGATGTGGTAGGATTATACAATTGTTCTGACATGTCGACTCATCCATCAAAAAAAAAACGCTTCGTTCTCCTTTGTTCTTCCTCTCACTTAGAAGCTGATGTTATCTCGATATTTTCCGCTTGCTTGATGCTTTCACAGTGGAATATAAACTGACTCTTCGGAGGTAATGTTTATTTTAACGGTTAACGCTTGATGATAGATAGACAGGGGGAGAACAATCTACGCTTAGTTTTATATTAGTCAGAGTCTGTTTATGCGGTGGTAGGCGTTACATGTTTCCTGTGATGCGTAAAAATAAAGAGATTCGCATCACATGTCTCTGCCGTAAGAATAACAAATAAAATAGCCCCACGTCAGTAGGCAGAAATGAACACATCTTTTTTTTTAAATCATCTGTACACTTATGCTGAACAGGCTTTTTTACGCATTGATAAGAATCAGTCATTATCATCATCACCGGGCTGAAACACATCACATGACTTTGATGACTAATGCAAGGTTGTTTTGTTTACGCATATGTATTCTCATGATAGAAAAAATAACTTTTCACACATAATAATAACTACTTGCCTGGATGCTATTACAATTAGTCTTTGAAGGTAGATGTATAATAATTAACTGAACTGCACACGATTGGACTAACTAATTGATTAACTTGGTAAATGAATGGTATTCAACTTATTCGAATTGTTCTGGCGACTAAGATCGATCGAATTGTAGTGAAATCGAGCAAGGCACAGTATCATTTCAAAAGCATGTAGTTAACAAAACAGAGCTCGACGGTTAACTGTGTTCCAATCACCATGGTATTTTTCTTGTTGTCTTCGTCTCAAAGTCTTCGTCATAAAGTCAATCATATATTTCTGAATTAGTAGATCCTATAAGAGGAACTCATACAAATTCTAGTGTTGGTTTGTAGGGATTTGGTTGATTGGTTACAGGATTTCATCATGAGCTGACATTAGTTAGAGAACCATTGGAAAACCTGGGAGTACTGGACAGCCAACTGTTTCGTCCTAGTTTGTAACCAATCAAATCCCTGCAAACCAACACTTAAATATCAATGAGATGCTCACTAGCGACTTGCCCTATTCAGGTAGGTAGTTACCTGGGGTTCTAGTGAGAAGTCGTGACCAGTAGAGTGCAGCAGGGCGGGTGTGAGGACAGATACTCACCGAAGACATTGGCTAGGGGTTGCCCTATATAGTGAATTGGCAGGAGTTAGAATTCATGGGTTGGCAGTTGGATCGGGTCCCATTGGCTTAATGGTCTACGAGCCTTCTCGCCTTGTAACCAGAAGGTCCTGAGTTCGAATCCCGGTGGTGGGTGCGTACTGTGAAGAGTCCTGAACTAGGACGAAACAGTTGGCTGTCCAGTACTCGCTGCAGATTTTCCAATGGTTCATGATGGAGTCCTCTAATCATACAAATTCTTTTAAAAAGGATTCTGAGTCCATTTAAAAAAACGTATTATAAAAGTAAATGGTTCCCGGCATGATATGATATATAGCCACTTAGGTTTTTTGCATCGACATTGATTTGATATGTCTACAGACACTCTTATGAGAAACTAGGACCAGTTTTTACAGAATCCTAGAGATGCATACTCTTCACAATTCAGTTTTACTACACATTTGTCTGATAAATACACTTTTTTTAAATAAGTACCACTTTTCGACAGAAAAATATAATTGGTAGATTTAAGGTGTTTATTCTTTTCTGTTGCCAGAATCAGATTAACTAACAAGTATCACCCTATAAATATCGGAAATTGGCAGGAGTTGGAATACATAGGTTACCAGACTCCATCTCACTGGCTGAAGAGGTTTGCATTGCAACCGGAAGGTCCTCAGTTCAAACTCCAGTGATGGATGAGTGATGATGAAGAGTCCCAAACTAGGACGAAACAACTGTCTAGCACTCCCTGGTTTCCCAGTAGTTCTTTAAATGATGTCAGCTTGTGATCAAACCTGTAATAAATCAAATCTGGGAAAACCAGCACTTCATGATAATGAAATAACCCGCCAAAATTAAATATGAGTCACCTCAAGGAGTTCAGGAACACTGAGGTTTAGATGTAGAGTGTTAGGTAAGGATGGCTGGTCAGTCAGTGAAGTTTTCTAGGCCGCATGGTACATATACCAAGCCATAGCCTTCCCCAACCAACAATGTTAGCTAACATCGGACTGACTGGTTTGGAAAACTCGACATCTGTTTATGAAGTCCTTGATGGAATCCAGAAATCCACATATCACATGCCTGAAGGTACACTGAAACCGTCTTCTTTCATTTATGTCTTTTAATTAGCGTGAAACTACCAAAATGGTATACACTATGAGAAATAAACCAATGAGATGTTGTCTAGGACGGATAATGCAAGCATTGAAGGTAAACTATTCAAGCCAGAGAACACGAACAACTTTCATCAGCTAATCAGATTCAAGTTATCTGAATAACTTGACCATGCTGACTATAAACGTTAATATATGTCTCACAGACTGACAAAGTGTATTTTGACTAAGCGCAGTCAGTTTAATCGTACTAAAGAAAAACGGGCAGCATACGGACTGGCACCGAAGGAGTGTGTAAAATGAGCTGATTCACTTGAGCCTCACAGCTTTTAATTAATGTATTCATGAGCTTGAACAAGGCCATTAAACAAAAACTCCTTTTTATCATTATTCATTAAATGTCAATAGAATTGGTTGTGTTTTTTCTACAGTGTAGACGGTTCTTGTTGAGCAGCGTGAGTAGAGATCAAAGTCACTGTTTTTCTCATTCATACACCCAGTATATATATATTTTTTTTTTTGATTTACAGCTTGATTCCACACTGTATTTTTGGTACAAGTATGGAATTTTCAGCATGGATATCGGTAGCCCAAATTTTGCAGGCCGACCATAGATATCGGGTGTGCGCCGGCGTGGGCTCGAACCCCGGACCATATGCATGGTCGGCGAGAGTCCTAACCACTGTGCCACCGACGCAATGGTTCATGAGGTCATTTTATATTACTTCATTGACCTTCATCATTGAAAAAGGGGACATTATTTGTTGAAAACAGTGTTTTCTTCGTTTACGAATCTATTTATATCTTGTTCAAGAGACACTTCCACCTCGTTTGTTCTTTTTAAACTGTCGATAAATGTTTATTTATATTTTATGATAATATTTGTTCCAGAAGACGGGCGTATGAAGCACCAACGATACTGGAATCTCTGAGAGTGACTGATGATTTATGTCTTGTGTCCCACGAACTTGAAGATCTGGTGATGAAAATCCACAAGTTGGTAGAAGAGTCAGACAGTGAATGGACAGGACTTCAAGTGAACATACAGAAGACGGAGATGACTTAAATAACCAACCAAAAAAAACAGCGACAATAAACCCGAATCACTATCATCGGGAAGAATTTGAAAGAGGTGAGTTCATCCACCAATCTAGGAAGGATCGTTTCAACTACTGATACGCCTCATGGATAAGCATGCCCCGAAAGCAGAGTTGGAAAGGAAAGACAGACCTTCATTATCTGCACTCTCCATGAAGAACAAGATTCGAACTGTGAACACTACTGTCAAGTCAGGCACTGCTTCTCTATGGTCCAGACGCTTCTCACGTCACGAAAAGCATTTCCGACAGGCTAATAAAGACTTTCGTCAACAGTTGCCTTGGCTAGCTCTATACTGAAAATCAGATGGCCATTTGGAAAGAATTAGCAACAAGAAACTGTGGGAACAAACCAGTCAGGAGAATAATGCTCAACAACAAAAAATATCCCGAAGAAAATATACAGGTGGATGGGACAGACACTGAGGTGATCACCGAGTGACTTTGTGCAACTCTCAAGTGGAACCTGAACGGGATGCAGAGAGAGGGGCATTCTAGTTTGATAAAGAGGGGAAGATTGTCTAAAGAGGACATAAGAACCTGTGAGTAATCGTGGAGTCAATTGAAGACAGTTACAGAAAGCAGGAAGAAATGGAGATGTTTTCATTGAAGCCGTATGTTCCACTCGGAACCTAAGAGAGTACTAATAATAATAATAATCTTTGAGTGTCAGGCAATCAGTATTCACTAGGAGAGGTGGGTCATTACTGAAATATCTTGCAATCGAACAACGTTTCGCTAGCTACTAAAGTAGGCCCAGACGACACATGACAAAGTATCATGTCTGTTACCTTATGATCAGTAGGCAACAAGATACGAGTTATTCTGAAATCAACTGAAACATTTTGGTAAATGCAAAAACAGACTTTAACTTCATCAGTACGACAACATGTACAAGTAGATGAATACAAATAAATAACCATACGTACATACCTACACACATACATACATGTATACATACATACATACTGACAAGCAAATAGTCATACGTATACACCAGCAATTAAGAGTATTTTCTTGTAACTAAGCTTACAATCTGACCTAGGCCTTCTATATTAGGTACTAACTACTATTACTAGTATATATTGTATCGTTATTAATACTAGCACTAATACTACAACTTAGTGACTATTCCATTTTGTGAAAACACGAAAATGTGGATAACAATTTTTCTATTTACATACACACTCTCGTATTGTCTTTATTTCTTTCGTCTTGTTATAATCAGCTTAACAGACAGATATAAGGCTTAATATTTATTCACGTCTAAAAGGTAAATCTTCAATTAACGCGAGGATAGAATCTCATTTACAAGAATGAAATGAAGGTAGGCAGTTCAACTTCAATCCAATAAAACAACACGAACATTTAATCCGTCAGTCAGCAGTGTTATTTGGTTACTCTTTCACTCGACCAGTCATTCATCCATTCAACCACTCATTCACTCACTCGCTTACATATTCACACAAGTACACACAAAAAAACAAAACAAGGCACCAATCATCTAGGTAAATAAATACTTATTATTTATTTGCATTCCTTTTAGATACGCTATTGTATACCACACTATTCTTTATAGTGTTGGACAGGTTTACATACATGACGTGAACATTTGGTCAACTAGTGTGTTAATGATCACTGTAGCATTTAATGATGGACACTTATTTGTCTAGTCGCGAAATTGATAGCGTTCATTTCTCGTCTGCTATGTTCATATATATGTATATATACAAATTCAATTCATCAATCCCTATTCATAACCTTTCAGACGCGCATATCTTTATATTGGGTACTGTCATCACTACTACTACTACTACTACTAACAGCATCACTCCCACCCTTAAATACAAACTACTAAAACTATACGCTATTTATATAAATAACATTATATTTGAAAAGAACAGGTTTATTGACAGTCATATTTTATTTATGAGTGATTGACCTCGGACAGTTTAATATTTTCTCAGATAATTAAAAATAGTTATAATCGTATCAAATTACAATCAGATTTTGATTATCATTCACTGATAAATTTTGTCAAAATGTATGTATATATGTGTATCTGTCGGGTAGGCAGTGGAGGTGAATGAAATAGTCACTGTTCGTATAGACAGACTACCTCTGAATCTTGTTTTCCTAAGTGCTACTATACGGATCAGGGACTTGGTGTGGCGCCGTGAAGGCCACTTCGAACAAACTAGCGACTTTCATCAACAGCTGTCTTCGCTCAGTAATGTGTTCGAGATCAGATGGTCGGTCAGAAAAGATCAGCAACAGTGAGGGATCTCTGGCACTGAGCGAACCAACCCAGCAGGAACCGATGGTGCAAGAAATATGCAGGAAGAAATGGAGCTGGATTGGATTAGCCATACTCTGGGAAAAAAACCCATCAAGTGAGTGACATCACAAGCCAGACTGTCTCTCTCAAGGGGGACCCGAATTGGAAGCGGCGTGTTGGTCATCAGGTGACACGGAGGAGGAATTCATGCGAAAAGGAAATGACAACATGTGGGCAGTCGTGGAAACGTTGACAAAAAACCGAACGCAATGGAGACGTGTGCCTGAAGCCTTATAATTATAATAGGTTGCACAACTGTGTGTTTCACCTAGTACTTTGAGTGAACAGACCTGATTTACTATTTTATTTATTTTTGATTACAGCTTGATTCCACACTGTATTTTTGATACAAGTATGGAATTTTCAGCATGGATATCGGTAGCCCAAATTTTGCAAACCGACCATAGATATCAGGTGTGCGTCGCCAGGGGATCGAACCTCGGACCATATGCATGGTCGGCGAGAGTCCTAACCACTATGCCGCCGATGCACATGAGAACCTCTCCACGATAATTAAATTGTCTAAGGCAGTTACCTATATGTACACTGGAACTATAAAGTGGTGAGTTCACTAAAAACAGATCAGTGTGTAATTGGTGATACCCTAAAGTTCTAAGTACCCGGTTTTCATTTCATAGATTTAAAAGACTCTTCAGAACAGAAAAAATATACATATATTCACTCCTAACATGGAGAAGACGAAATAATTTTATTTTCAAGACTTTGGTTTGTAAGGATTACGCCTGTTTATACGATTTTGACCACGAATTGATATCAGTTAGAGAACCATTGAAAACCAGCGTCGGAGTACTGGACAGCCAGCTGTTTCATCCTAATTCGGGAATCATCCGTGGTCAAACTTGTATAAACAAATATAATCCTTACAAACCAACCTCTTCAGAACTAATCTGATGCTAGCTAGTCACTTTCTACAGGACAGAGTTTCCTGGAGTTCTACTCAGAAGTCGTGATCAGTGAGGTTCAGCCAGTCAAGAGTGAGGATAGAGTTCCCACCGATGATATTGGTTGGTGGTCAAGCTAAGTGCACCACGAATTGGTAGAAGTAAGAATTCATGGACTGGCCATTGATTCTGATCCCAGTGGTTGAATGGTGTACGAGCTTGCTGGCCCTGTGACCAGAAGATCCTGGGTGATAACCCTGGCGGTGGGTGAGTACTGGCAATGATTCCCAAACTAGGATGAAACAATCAATGATCAATCAGAATATTGCTAAAAATTAGTAAATGCTTGTAAAACTGTCCTGATAACACAAACTAAATTGACACTTGGAGACTTCTTCGTTGAAATTCACTTTCCTAGTGTACTCATGCCATCAGAACTCTTGAACAGTCGGTGTACGAGTAAATTATCTTTATGGTAAGGTGAATCGACCATAGACAAGATGGGCCTTCTAATTATTTTGGTTATTGTGCATTATTCTAACTTCTCCTATACTTTGCACCTCGTCTTCATTGTCAAAATTTGTATGGAATTAATTGGTTATTCAGTTAAAGTATGCTTAAATAATCTCAAGATCTTTTTGCAGCTGATGAAAATCCAATGAAATAAAATGAATTCATATTATCCTGCAAAAGTTGTTTATACCGAATTAAATAGTGGCGGCCTGTTTAAAACTTGGCCTAACAAAAACTTCCATCTCTCTCTGCTGCATATATTTTCACTCGTTCGGATTGTTTTAGTCAATTAAGTTAAGACGCCTAGTGATATTATCTACTCTTGTATGTATTTGAAAAGTTTACAAGCTTCTGAGTCGCAAGTTCCTACTAAACTTGAGGAATGGCCCGATTGAGGGTTGCAGAGTGTTCCAATACATGAGATAACTGTTCTACAGTTATGTCCTTGAGTCTCAAAATATATCGTGGATTTTTTGGAGGAGACAAAGCAGATATAACATAATGGAATGGTTTGTGCTTCAGCTAAGAAGTCATTGTGTCACAGGATATACTTTCAATTAGGATTTCACTTGAAGATACTGGACGAAGGGGAAATTTCATGCAATAAACTCCTCTAAAAATAACGTACATTTAATAAATACTGTTTAGAATAACTATGTTATTATTATTCAGATTTGTACAGGGGACTATTATTATTATTATTACTATTATTATTATATCTTTTAATTCCTGGAGAAACATAGGGCTTCAGCCAAAGGTCTCCATTGCCTTCGGTTTTCTGCCAACTTTTTCACCCTGCTCCAAGTCCACCCACATCCTTTCATCTCCTCTTCACATGACCTCCTCAAAGTCACCCTCGAACTCACGACCAACTGGTCGCTTCCCTTTCGGCCCGGTTCCACTCGAACGATGGCTTGTCTAGTGATGTCGCTCACTTGATGGTTTCCTCAGAGTATGGCCAATCCAATCCACCTCCATTTCTCCCTGCATATTTCTTGCACAATCGGTTCCTGCTGAGTTGGTTCGCTCATTTCCAGAGATCCTTGTTGCTGATCTTTTCTAATCAGCCATCTGATCTTGAGTATTGAGTGAAGACAACTGTCAATGAAGGTCTGAAGTTTGTTTGAGGTGCTCTTGATGACGCGCTGGTCAAGTCTCTGATCCGTATGGTAAGTAGCACTGACTTCACATTGGAGTTGAAAATCCGGATCTCATTTTTCATTCTGAGTTCTGTTCATCTCCGCACAGACTTGAGAGTAATGAAAACTTGTCTTGCTTTTCCAATTCTGGCTTTGGTATCCTCATCAGTTCCGTCCGCCTGTAGTTGAAACGATGCTTTCCAGGTAGGTAGGTAGGTAGGTAGGTAGGTGAAGGAGGTTGTTTCTTTCAGGTTCCTCCCATTTATGCTGGCTGTTTGTTGTCTGTTGTTGTTTCTCTTGCTGTTTCTGTTGGCCAGGAATCTTCATCACTTTTGTTTAATCTATGTTCCCCTGAAGTCCTATCTTTGTTGCTTCTTCTTCCGACCTGTTGCTTTCTGGGTTTCTGGGATGGTCATAATGAATGCAAAAAACCACACATCGAATATGTTATTCACGAATTGCAGTGCTGACAATAGCAATAGGCCGTCGCTTTAAGCACCGTCGAAAAGTAAACTGTTTCCTCACTCCCTTCATCTTGATTGCTAATGAGATTGTTTGAAGCAGTCCAAGTTTGATACCCATATAACCAATATCACTCAAAGAACCAATGGAGACCAGGGAGAATCGGCAAAACTCTCGTCATCACCCTAGACTCTTCAGCGTTGCCTATTCACAACGTAACCATGGATTGAATTTAAGATCTTTAGGTTACAAGCCGACTATTCGACCAATGCGTTAGAAACCAGTGAGGCCTGAATTCTTACTTCCGTCTTCAGTGATTCTTCAAATGATAACACTTAGTGATAAGGTCGAAATGGAGACTTATTTTGGTCTACTGTCCGTAGCAATCTCTTGCCACAACTAAGTATTAATTTTACCTTTGGCTGTACTCCTTAGTGTATAAATACAAAAACAAACATTTCAGCATGCAGCTTTCACATTTTTATATCACATTCCGAGTGGAACATAAGGTTTCTGGCTTCCGTGGAGTTTCACAAGCTGTGATGTTTTTTTTTTATATTTACAGAGTGAGTTTACTAGCCCCGCGCCCCCCAGCTTTCCCTCTTTCCCGGGCCTTTAGGGAAGAACCTGCTAGGTTTTAGGAGATATCAGTATACATGTGTGAATTTAGTCACTTCATCGTTAGAATTTAAGGTAGGTCTAATGTGAATAGTTGAGTAATAAGTGGATTAGATACGACTAGGGAAAACAGCGGTTCAATTAATCTTGACACCAGAACAGTATACTCTTCACCCTCGTTACCTCCTAGAGTAACCACTTCAAATTGTATCTACCAATTCAACTGCGCTTGTGGAGCGGGTTATATTGGTCGTTGCTCTAGGAACTTGATTTTTCGTGCTCACTCGGGAACATCTCCCATTATGGATAAGTAAAGGTGTAGTAAAAACCGTCATCAGTTCGATATTAGAGCACCTGGTGCAAACCAGCCACAAAGCAGCGTGGAAGAATCCTTCTCTGTCATCTACAGGCTGCCTAGCGAATTGCCAAAATCATGCTTCAAACAGCAGAGGCTATTGCAATGCGCCTCAAACAACCAGTGCTCTGTGATCAAAAGAAGCAAGTCCAGCCCCTACTACCGCCTTGGCTGGCCTTCAGTAGAGACTATGAATTCATGAATTTGTAATATTATCTTTCCTAATTTTTATGAAATTCAGCTTATTTTATGTTGATGCTATTCAGCTGTAATCTATCAATGCTATTGATTCGATGTTATTTAAACAACATCAATGTTGTTCATAACACTAATTCACTCATTCATTCACTATAATGTATATATAACTGTAGAGCCTGATGAAGAGCAGGTTATTGAAAAGAGTACTCTTTGTTCAGTATCCATTCTTTTGAAAATAAATTAGTAACTATAGTCGAAGTGTTGAATATCACAAAATGAATATATTTCATAGGTCAGTTGACCGCCAAATGAAATACAAAGTAGCTGCCTGTTTAGCTACAAGTCGCGAACAAAATCCGTTGCGCAGATCTGAAATATGATCCTTAAAAAGTGGGAAGAATTTGTACTTTTGTGACAAGTCTTCAGAAGTCAAACAAATGATATAGAATTTTTCCTCAGGTAGATTTAATGCTTTATATCATTCTTCGGTAATATATTCAGGTAACAAAATTCTCCTTGCGTTAAGAACCTCCATAGTTTCGTTGTCAAGTTGGATATGTCAGACCACTGCTGAATACCGGTAATTCTGTCATTACAAAACATGAACAAATATCCTAATGGGTATTTTTGGGCATATTTTACACCTTATCTTAGTAACTAGACTGACTGATTGGACAACAGACTCTGACAACAGACATGGGAAGTAAAGGGCTACCTTCGTCACCACCCAATAATCAAGCATTAAGCTTCATTTAAAGCTGACCTGAATAAAGTTCAGTGTTGGGCATTGAATGTGCACACCAAAAACATACTTTAAATCACCTTCAACTTTCAAAAATAAACTAGAAAATAATTGATTTCGTTGGTGGCTAACATCAGAATCCAGTGTGTGTGTGTGTTTTCCACTGTTGAATGCTAAATCTGTAATATTGACTTCAAAAACATCATGACTTTCTTCCATCATCAATGTGAATAAATCAAATGTGTTAATCATGTGAAATGGACAAAACAAAAAGAAGAACTCTAAAAGCACTGATAAAGGATCACATGTTTGGTACACAGATCTACTGGTTCATATTTCAAATTAGATTGTGATGATTCACATGGGAAAACACTCGAAGAGGAAATAATCCCACGTTGAAATCGAGCCATCTGCGTGTTTGTATTGGCAAAGGCTTCCTTAGGATTAGTTGGTCTATACGTGATAAAAAAAATCCAGTTAACATATTATAACCTCATTATATTTTACAGTATTTGGTTAAATGTAAAAAGCATTTGTCTGACTGGCTTTTTGTATACCGCTACGTTCTCAGTAGAACATAGGGCTTCAAGCTAGAGGCTTGAAGTTTCTGTAGCAGTGGTGATTATTTTTACAGGATGGGGTTGCTGGCCTCAACCTTCCCTTCTTACCAGTCTTACTACCGGCTCAACGAGGTGAAGGAGTGCGTCGGTGGCCGGGGACAGAACCCCGGACCACCTGCGTGACCGGCGGGCACTCTACCGCTGTACCACCGACTAACTGTTTGACCAGTAGTAGCGTACAATCATCATAAACTAATGCTTGGCAAGAGTTTGTCTGTATGTTTGACTGAGAAGTTGAGTGCAGTTAAGTGAACAGGGAATGACTTTCCTCAAAGGTGTTTGTCAATCCTCAACTGGACATCAGTAAGCAAACAAGAATCTGACAATTTCTGGGTTGATATATTTAGGCCAAAAATTTGGTGTTGACAACTCCCGTTCTGCGGCATACATAATACAATGAGTAGTGGAAAACTCGAGCTCAGAAAAAAGTCTTATGTAACCCGCATAATTATTCTATAGTAGGGTAACGAGAAAGCTTCATTGTGCAAGAACAGCTAAAACTTTTATCGGTAATGATCAGAAATGTGTGTAACCATAGTTCAGATATGAGCTGGCTTGGAAATTGAAACTTAGTGAACGTCGTTAGCTAATCATGGACTAATCATACGGATTTTGGATTATACTATTATGATTCTTTTACATTCAGAGTGGAACACAGTGGTTCAACAGAACATCTCGATTATGTCCAGTTTTCTACAATCCTATTTATCTTACTTCACAAATTACCATAACCTCTCTTCTTGTCCATGCCACTCTCGGACTAACGCCCCACTAATCATCTTCCACCCACTCTCCACTCAAGAGTATGTCTGTGGCGCGATGTTACTCAGTATATGTCACTCCTCAGTGTATATCTGGTCCCTCTCCCTTTCCTTAAGGATATTTGTTCAGCAGTGTGCTCTCCACTGTTTCATTCCACTAGTTTCTTGTTGCTAATTCTATCTGACCGACTACCTGATCTTCATTATGGAGCTAGGGAAGGCAGGTGTTTGTAAAAGTCTGCAGCATCCAGTTGGAGATGCTTTCCGTGACTCTCGAACCAAGTTTCTAACCCCGTATAAAAGGACTGACTAACTAACTGACTTAACATTGATGCTGAAAATCCGAATTTTGTTAGTTATTCTGAGTTAGTAGAGAAGATTTCCAAACTGAATTCAGAGTGATGAATTTCTGTCTTGCTTTTCCAATCATGACTTGGACGTCTTCATCTGTGCCACCCACAACTGAAACGATGCTTCCTAGACAAGTGAAAAAAGTTACTTCCGTAGACTTTTCAAATATCATGGATTGATGTTGTATCAATTCTATGGTACACGTTACATGCTCATCACATGAACAAATCTTCAGTAATTAGTCTCTAAATCTCACTCCAGTTAACTCTGGTACTTTTTAATATTTTATATATAATATATATAATTGTTCCCTTGGGTTCCTAGTGGAACATAGGGCTTCAACTCAACGTCTCCACTTGCTTCTGTCTTGCTTCTGCTCTACTTTTCACCTGCATCCACCCATGTTAGTCCATACTCTTTCAACTACTACTCCTCTTCACACGATCTCCTCCATGTCACCCTTGAACTGACGACCCACTCGTCGTGTGCTTCCCTTTCGGCCTGGTTACACTCGAGAAATAGCCTGACACGCGCGCGATGTCATCAACCGGCCTCCTCAGCGAGCGAGTGTCCAATCCATCTCCATCCACTTTCTCCTGCATATTTGCTGTTGGTTGGCGATTGGCTTGTTCTTCTTTTGTTTGTTTTCTTCCCATAGTTTCCCATAGTTGGTGATTCTTTCCAACCCCACACCCCCACCCGGCCATCTGATCTTCAGTATAAAGCCAGCGAAGTCAGTTAGTTGTTGATAAAAGTGTGGTCTGCAACAGGCTGTTGGAAATATTCTTTGTGACCCACCCGCCCGCCAAGTTTCTGATCTGATCCGTATAGAAGAGCTGACTGACTTGACGTTTGTATTGAAAATCCGAATTTTGTTGGTGATGCTGAGTGACGAAGATTTCCAGATTGGTTTCAGGTTGATGAGTGAATGTGTTTCTCGCCCCCCCACCCGATTCTCGCTCGATTTGACATCCTCGTCCGTTCCGACTGCGTGTAGTTGAGACAATGCTCCCTAGATAAGTGGGTGAATGAAGTAACCTCTTCCAAATCCCTCCGTTGATGGTGATTGGCGCTGGATGTGGCTGCTTCTGTTGTTGTTGTTGTTAGTTGGTTGGTTATTTTCATAACCTCCGTCTTGTCTATGTTCACCTGGAGTCCTGTCTTCGCCGGCTGCTTCTTCGACCAGTTTGTCGGTTTTCGCTCTCTTGTAAGTCTTCTATTTTGTGTGTGTGACATCAAACATAAACCATCCACGCGCGAAATCCAGGTCTTCTAGGTTGTTCACGTCGGTCCAGGATATCCCTGTCTTCTCGTTTCCCACTGTGTGACGCATAATCCAGTCAGTTCACCACAATAAGGAATATCATTGGTGGGTGGTATATATACCATGATATCATTAAGAGTGGGAAATTGTGCTGGAAATGATTACAACAACACTGCGTGTTATATCAAACAGAATATCAAGTAGAATTTTTCATTTCTACTGTTTCACTGAGTATTATCAGAAATATGAAGGAATGAGCAAATGCGTAATTAAATCAACTCGTAATCATTTAGGTAAGCCAATAGGTAAGTAATTAGGTAAGCAATGAGAAAGTGATGGGACAGCAGTTATGCAATAGACCAGTTGGTACAGTAAACGAATAAGTGAACTTGTGATTACTTACGTAAGCATATTTCTAAATGAGTGAGTGAGTGAGTGAGTGAGTGAGTGAGTGAGTGAGTGAGTGAGTGAGTGAGTGAGTGAGTGAGTGAGTGAGTGAGTGAGTGAGTGAGTGAGTGAGTGAGTGAGTGAGTGAGTGAGTGAGTGAGTGAGTGAGTGAGTGAGTGAGTGAGTGAGTGAGTGAGTGAGTGAGTGAGTGAGTGAGTGAGTGAGTGAGTGAGTGAGTGAGTGAGTGAGTGAGTGAGTGAGTGAGTGAGTGAGTGAGTGAGTGAGTGAGTGAGTGAGTGAGAGTAATATCACACTTCTACATAGTTTCTAGCTTAGCCTTACCAGAGTAATGAATGAATACTTGTCCGATTTATAGTTTCAACTAATTGACTTTTCTGTCTTCATCACTGTATACACATCGTTTCAGTGAAATATGAGTTGATCAAGGTAAAATGAGAATGCGGTTATTTTCATTTATTTTGTACACACACACACACACAGAGTTACACGCACAACTTCTTCTCATTATCATAACTTAGATATTTAATCTTTTAGTGCAGTTTTTTCTCGCTCTGTTTACTGACATATAGGCATGTAGGCATATCTCATGAATAACCAACCAAATATTGACACACACACTATTTTATACTACTTACTCTCTTCAGTTCTCTCTGTTGAAAGGTAAACAATTGTTGTTCTTGTTCTCGTTGTTGTTGCTGTTCCTGTTGTTAATGTATTTTGCTATAGTATCAATTAGAAATAAAAACCAGTGTCAAAAAGAGAAAAAAATAATGACGATATAATAATAATAATATTAAGTACAAACAACTAAACAAAAGAAGGTATGAAACCACGAGATGATGAATGTTAATTGAGTAGATATGAGCAGTCAGTGATCCTGATTAAGATTTTTGAAAATGGGTACATTAACACACTTCCTCTTATTACTGATTTTTTCTTCGGTTCCGAGTTGAACATAGGTATTTAATAGAATTTCACCATTTCTTCCTACTGTCTACAGTCCTCTTAGGCTGGCTCAATTATTAATCCCTATTCATCACCAAACGATTTACTTCATGTAACCCTCGGATTAAAGCCTCACTAGTCGTTTCCCATTCGACTTGCAAGTGAGTGATGACTAGTATTATTATTTCCTTTACTTCCTGGAAAAACATAGGGCTTCAGCCAAAGGTCTCCATTGCCTTCGGTTTTCTGCCAACATTTTCACCCTGCTCCAAGTCCACCCACATCCTTTCATCTCCTCTTCACATGACCTCCTCAAAGTCACCCTTACACTGACGACCAACTCGCCGCCTGCTTCCCTTTCGGCCTGGTTCCACTCGAACGATGGCTTGTCTAGTGATGTCGCTCACTTGATGGTTTCCTCAGAGTATGGCCAATCCAATCCACCTCCATTTCTCCCTGCATATTTCTTGCACAATCGGTTCCTGCTGAGTTGGTTCGCTCATTTCCAGAAATCCCTGTTGCTGATCTTTTCTAATCGGCCATCTGATCTTGAGTATTGAGTGAAGACAACTGTCAATGAAGGTCTGTAGTTTATTTGAGACGCTCTTGATGACGCGCTGGTCAAGTCTCTGATCCGTATGGTAAGTAGCACTGACTTTACATTGGAGTTGAAAATCCGGATCTCATTTTTCATTCTGAGTTCTGTTCATCTCCGCACAGACTTGAGAGTAATGAGAGCTTGTCTTGCTTTTCCAATTCTGGCTTTGGTATCCTCATCAGTTCCGTCCGCCTGTAGTTGAAACGATGCTTTCCAGGTAGGTAGGTAGGTAGGTAAGTGAAGGAGGTTGTTTCTTTCAGGTTCCTCCCATTTATGCTGGCTGTTTGTTGTCTGTTGTTGTTGTTGGCCGGGAATCTTCATCACTTCTGTTTAATCTATGTTCACCTGAAGTCCCATCTTCTCTGGATGCTTCTTCTGCCAGCTTGTTGCTTTTCACTTGCATATCTTCCAGTTTGTGGGAAATCAGACATATACATGTCATCGGCGAAGTTCAGATCCTCCAAGTCTCTTTTCACGTGAGTTCATTTTATGCCTGCCTACTCATTTCCCGTTGTCTGTCTCATTATCCAATCCACTGCAATCAGGAAAATCATTGGCGATAGTAGGCAGCCAGCCAGCCTTGTCTCACTCCCGTCCTCACGTTGAAGGATTCCGTAAGTTTCTCGTTGTGGATTACTTGGCATGCAGCATTATCGTACAACTGTTGGATGAGAAGTATAATTGTCGGCGTCACCCAATTGGTGTAGCGAAGTAGTTTCCAAATCACCTCTCGATCGACGCTGCGCTTTCGAAGGCCTTTTCAAAGTCGATGAAGTTGAGTAAGGTAGAGAGGTGACTGCCATTCCGAGCTTTGTTCAACGATGATCCGTAGTGCGGCGATTTGATCAATACATGACTTGTTTCTCCTGAATCCAGCCTGTTCCGGTGGGAGTTTTTCATCCAGGTTGGCTTGTTTGATTCTCTCCAGGATGATGTTATCCAATGGCATCCTCAGTGTGTGTGTCTCATCCTTCTTCATTCCCCTCGGGATATTTTTTGAGCAGTGGGTTTTTGGTTGGTTTGTCTTGCCTTTCCAATTCTGGTCAAGATATCCTCATCCACAGGGCGTGTCTGTAGTTGAAATGATTCTTTCTAGATAAGTGAAGGAAGTGAAGTCTTTCGAATTTTTTCCACTCATTCTGATTGGTGTTTTGTTATTGTCGGTTGGTTGGTTGTCTTCACCACCTTCACATCCTCTTTATTTCCACTTGAAGTCTTGTCTTTTCTGCCTGCCTGCCTCTTCTGCCAACTTGTTGGTTTTGCCTGTAATGACATTAGACATAAGTCATCCGTGATGTTCAAATCTTCCAGTCTTCTCATCGGTCCAACATATTCATCGGATCATCGTAAAAGCCTTATCCTGGTGGTTTGACATACCTGGCTAAAGTTGTAATTAACGGAATGTGGATAACGCTTTCCTATAAAATAAAATACAATGACTACATTACAACTAGACTCTGTGATCAAAATATTCTAACCAGTTAAACTAAATCATAATTGTGGAAATTTGTGAAGATTAGTTTGTCAGACATGCCAGGGAATGAGTATGTCAGATATCGACTAACACTGTGACACTATATCTATCGGCTTACAATTATTACTACAAAAAAGTATGGCGATTAACAATGAAATATACCACAACTGCTATTCAAAACTCGTCAGCTAGACTAATCTGCATTACAATGAGTAACAATGCATCTATTGCCCCTCCAACCCAGTGCTCACTGATTTCAGCGTCCCCCAACTTTATCCCCTCATTTATTGAGTCGTGAAAGTCGTCAAAAAAACGGCATTAACTTGTGAATGATATTCCACACGATTCGAATTGTCAGTTCCTGTCGCTGTTCTGCGTCCTGGTGCCTACACCAAATACATACACCAAGGTCTGACTACAGATAATATCTAAACGTGTCTTTCAGCTGGAAAGTTTATCCCTGTCATTTCATTTCTGGCTATTTGTAGCAAATTTTGGACGCATGATTATTAATAGACGTCACAGTTCCGTGTAAAGTTAAACATCCCCATAGTATGATCGGAATATGCGGAATTTTGAACGAGCCTTTGTTTTCGATAATTCCTTCAACTACTAAAGTCATGAATTTGTGATTATTAGAGCACAAATAGGTAGTAAAGGTATATGAAAATTATATCATAAAGTGCATCGGGGTACAAGTATAGTATGGAATAATAATAGTACGTTAGTCAACATTGTCAACTAAATGCATATAAAGTGTACACTCATTCAGAACATACGATAAAATGTGAACAAACGATTAAATGACATACCAATGTATGTTTAGTCAATAGAATATAAGTTTCATTGGGGGGTAGGGAGTGAGCTATATTTTATGGTGTGAGAAGAATATAAATACCACAAAATACATACAAACATCTAAGGCATATTGAATGTCATTTCACTCAGTGTAAATTGTTCCATAGGTGATCCAAAAGGTTTACCATCCAGGGGTTTCCGATTCATGTATATACAATACCTCACTACCAAATGCAAGCATTATTCAGTATGACGTTCAAATGGCTAGAATTACAACTTATCGATCTCCATCCGTTAAAGGAGCTAAAAAGTGATATTCTAGAAGTATTTCCGTAATCTTTGAAGTAAGTTTAGGCAAAGAGAATCACAGAGAAATGAAAAATAAAAAGAAGGCATTCAAATATTGGTTTGTAGATACTCGATTGGTGTCAACCTTGATGACCAACTGACTTCAGTTAGGAGACCAGTGAAAACCAGGGAGTACTGTACAGCTGAAATGCCCGGAAATTTCAGTGAGATGTCATGACCAGTGTGGTCTGTTTAGTTGGGCGTGCGTACAACTACTCACCGATTAGATTTCCTGGCAGTCTTCTTATATACGGAGTATTGGTAGAAGTTTGAACTGATAGACCAGGGGATTTCATTCAACCGACCAAACTGTCAACAAGCTCTAATTGTAAACAACTTAAGGTCCTGAGTGATGAATGCAGCGTATTGTTGAAGATCCGTAAATCAGGTCGAAATACTACTGAAGTAGCACTTCAGTCACACTAACTGTAGCTCTAGTTTCATCTACACCAAAGTATGAATCAGTCTGTAATATGGTGGTCTGGAGATAAATCAATCAGAATCGGCCGACATAAAGTAACACCCACTATTTTATTTATCATGATTACAGACCACTTGACATATCGCTGGTGGTTGTTTGAACTTTACATTATTGCGTAAAATACACTTTTCGTGCTCACGTCGTTGTGCGTTTTCGTTTAAGTAGTGCAGCCTGGGGAAACAGATAGCTGTCGTATACTCATGATTACCAAGTCTGTGTTCAACTTGACGTCACTATTCCATTCTCGATGTATTGTGAAAAATAACAGTCAAGATATTCAGTTGGAAACTCATGATGAAGCAGAAGTTAATATCACAGTCTGTGTTTACCTATTCATCAAGAATCAGCTATGTTTCTACAGTGTTTCCGCATGAGTGTATTTGTGCGCAGATATCTGTGGATTCTGTAATACTTTTTGGCGGATTTATGGGTGTGTGTGTGTGTGTGTGACAATGTGTATAAGCACATACGGGTGCGTTGAAGTAACCCTGTGTGCAAAAATATGTTTATGAAAAGATAAGTATAATAAATTGTCACACATACAACACCACTCACTGCCTCTAATGATTCGGAGTTTGTGGTAGATGATGGTAATGATGATGACGATGAATGCAAGGTATGAATACTGACTGTTTACATTGAAGAGACATAGAGAGACATACACCGATTAATTATCAACTAGACACAGTATGTGTACACTCTATGCCTAACATTTGCGTTTTGTGTTTTGTATATCTTGTCCAACTATTTCTCTCTGTCTGCGTGTGCGTGTGTGTGTGTGCCTATGTTCCTACACATTTTTCTAGGTGTAAATGATCATTTTTCAGGCATTATTATTATTATTATTAGTAGTAGTAGTATTTACGTGCTTCACTTCCATCAAGGATAGCAAGTGACTCAGTAACCTACCGATTTACAGATTTGTTAGTTTGGCTTCCAAATTCTTTTTTCTTTTTTCATTCCTTTCATTTTTATTTTATTTTATCTCATCCACCTTAGTAGTGTTCTTAATAATGAAGACCAGAAATAGAAAGAACGAATTACAAACATTGTTTCCTCTTTATCTTTTGCCATTTACCCCTTTTCCGTAGAATGGACAGTCAGCCCATTGATATTTGCTTCAAACGCTTTGTTAAACAATTGAAAAAATAATATTGGGTATGGTAGGTAATGTTCATGGGCATAAATTATAATCACATTTGTTTATCATAGAGAGTGTCAGTCATTTGCGTGTTTTGAATTCCACTTGTATCTCCACCGCATCACCAATCCCTGATATGTTTAAAACTATGTGACTCACACGGTTGACGATTTTCGCATTGTATGAGTGTGTGTTTGTGTGTGTGTGTGTGTGCGCACTAAATGAGTGTTGGTTTCACTAGGTTATGTGATCTGTTTCTTGGTGATCGGCAGCAAAACTTACGAAGAACATGTCAGACTACCCACGTGAAACTGAAAAATTATAAGGTGGCAGTTAAAACCAGTATTCATGATTTCAGATCCCAGACTGTTATTCATACAGCTATTAAGCTATAATCAACTTAATGTTGACAGCCTAACTCGCCTACCTCTAAGTGGTTACTAACTATCACGCAGATTACCACTAGTTCCACTGGAACATATAGGAGGATGATAAATTGCCTAACCTTAAAACAACTCACAGCAATCTTCAGCTATTTATTAGTCGGAAATAATCAAGCAAAGCTAAACATTTTACTGAGAATTTGGACACGATCAGTAGGTGGGTGTAATAGGATACTGAACGCGTTTCGTTAATACTAGAGCTAATCAAGGCAGTAACTGGCGGGAAAGTAAATACAGGTGAAAGGACGGACAGCCAAGAGAAGACTAACTCCATATCTGCTAGCTTGTTTGATGTGGTGTGTAGAGATTCTATACAATCGATTGCCTAGCGTTGCAAATATAAGCTATACATAGTTACAATATGAGGGTGAAAAGCGATCCATAGAACTCCTATTGCAGGTTGATTACTGGCTGCACTTCATTCGGAATCTGTGTGAGACTGGAACAAGTAAGAAGTGAGCTCTAGCCGGTGTCGAACAGCATCAGTATTCTGTCAAGTTTTGACCACAAACACTTATGTAGTAGATTTATGTTCAAGGCAGTGAAAAAGAAGAGTCATCATCAAATCTATGAGGGAGAAATCTATAAAGGAGGAGGTTGACTCTCTACAAAAAGTTGTTAAACTAGAAGTATATACTTTTTTTAGTTCAAGTGTTGTGAAATGTA
The DNA here is from genome assembly GCA_944472135.2 of Trichobilharzia regenti. NCBI lineage: Eukaryota > Metazoa > Platyhelminthes > Trematoda > Strigeidida > Schistosomatidae > Trichobilharzia > Trichobilharzia regenti. The sequence goes on along the minus strand of OX235270.1, from coordinate 84,425,969 downwards.
AAGTTTTATTCACAAGATTGAAGTCACGTTTAATTGTGTTCACTCTTTGTTGTTATTACTATCATAGTTCCGTTAGGTTCTGAGTGAAACATAGACCTTCAACAACACACCTGCATTCCCATCCTGTTGTCTCCAACCCTCTTTTTTAGCGACTTCATGACTGCTCATCTCCTCCTCACCCGACCTGCTCCATGTCACCTTCTGACCCACGCCCAACTCCTCGTTTCATACTCGGGTACCACTAGTGAGTGTGTCTGTGGTACGATGTCACACAACCATTTTCTGGGTGTGTGCCCGATCAGTCCCCATTTTCTTCAGCATATTTGGTGGGCAATAAATTATTGGTTGCTTTGTTGCCTGCCGGAGTCCCTTATTGCCTATTCTTTCTGACCGATCATTTGATCTTCACTACAGGGAGAAGACAGGTATTAAGCCTGTTGAAAATGATTTTGTTAACGCACGAATCAAGTCTCTGATCCCTATGCAAGAACTAACTTGTTGGTAGTGTTTAAAATGAAAACCAATGAAATGTTCACTAGCAACTGGTCCTACTCAGGTAGGTAGTTCTAGTAGGAATTTGTGACCAGGAGGTGAAGCAATACGTGTGTGAGGAAAAATACTCGCCAAAGAAATAGGATAGCGGCCGCCCTACGTCGTGAATTGGCAAAAATTGGAATTCATGGGTTGGCCATTGAATCGGTTACCAGTGGCTGAATGGTATACAAACTCGCTAGCTTTGTAACCAAAAGGTCTTTGGTTCGAACTATGGTGGCGGGTGCGTACCGATGAAGAGTCCCAAGCACTAGGACGAAACAGCTGGCTGTTCAGTACTCCGTGGTGGTTTTCCAGTGGTTGTCTAACTGATATCAAACCATGATCAACTCGTAGAAACAAATCTATCCGCTTTTCTCCTACAGTATTTATCAATTTTTTGACATTTGCATATGACAGGTTGATTCGATCCTTATTATTCGTCTTTGTCCCTCTTTAATCCCTAATTTTAATGCTTCACTTTGTGTTTGTGCGTACACTGACAGTGTGTTGAATGATGTGATTTCTCCTAGTGAATGAACGTCATTTCTGACCTTGGACTGTCTGCAAGAAGCGTTGGTGTGTGGTTCTTGTGAACACAGTTTTTGATCCCACCTTGTTGAAAATGCTTTGCTTGATTCCAAGTTCACATTTTGTACTAAAACTGACCTATAACGCCACCGTTGCGGTAATTTTGAACAGAACCGCAAAACTAACCCCAAAACAGTCGTCTTTTTCCTGTCTTTGTTGTGTGTTGTGACTGCACATGTCTCAAGGAAGTCTTACCAGCTCTACATTAGAACTCAGTGATAGCTTTCCTGATTTCAGACCACAGCAAGTCGGTTTTGGTCAGTACACAAGTTTCTCACTAACCGATGCATGTCGTTCCCACTACAGCAACAATTTTTGTCTCTTACATGCATATTCGTCAACTGTGACTTCCTTTTTATTCGACTGTACACCTGTGAATTTCCCCTGTGATTATAAACATCTTAACGCCTTGAGTTCTGTTAATTTCCATTGACTTCCGTTGATAACTTTGTTGTTTCCCTAGAACTAAGTGATTTTCTCTTCACGAAGAAGCGTTCATCTGCTTTAGTGCCTTTTTCCTATGAAATAGCTTAATTTTCTACTCTGTAGACAATGGTATACTGTCAGTGAGTTTAACAGCAACAAAGTAGATACCATTTGAATAAGATAAAGCTGATTACTGCTGTGAAGTTCCAAAATAAAATAGTCTGTCTTAGTTTTCACTTGTTCTGAAGCTGATGCTTGCTTTAGGTGAATATTACTTTGTGACCGTAAATAGCGTTGATTTGTAAGGACTAAATTTGTTTCTACGAGTTTGACCACGGATTCATAGAGATAACCATTGAAAACCAGGGAGTACTGGACAGCCAACTGTTTCATCCTAGTTTGGGAATCATCGGCGATACGCACCCACTTCCAGGGTTCTCACCCAGGACCTTCTGGTCACAGGGCCAGAAAGCTCGTACACCATTCACAACCACTAGGACCCAAATCAATGGCCATTCCATGAATTCTAACTTCTACCAATTCGTGGTGCATTTAGCGCGAATGGCACCAACCAAAATCGTCGGTGGGAACTCGATACTCACTCCTGACTGGTTGGACCTCACTGATCACGACTTCTCAGTAGAACTCGAGGAAACTCTGTCCTGTAGCAAGTCACCTGTGAGCATCAGAATAATTTTATTTTTTTATTTTTTATTTGCAGCTTGATTCCACACCGTATTTTCGGTACAACTATATATATATGTTATGTTCAGTTCAACGCTTGCAATGAATTGTCTCACCATCACTACACTAACTGTATATATATATATATATATATATATATATATAATTATTATTATTATTGCTCCCTTGGGTTCCTAGTGGAACATAGGGCTTCAACTGCACGTCTCCATTCGCTTCCGTCTTCTGCTATACTTTTCGCCTGCATCCATGCTATTCCATACTGTTTCAACTCCTCTTCACACGATCTCCTCCATGTCACCCTTGGACGTCCCACACGCCGCTTCCCTTTCGGGTTCCACTCGAGGGCTTGGCGCGCGATGTCACCCAGCGGTCTCCTCAGCGAGTGTCCAATCCATCTCCACTTTCTCCTGCATATTTGTTGGGCGATTGGTTCTTGCTTTGTTTGTTCCCATAATTCCTTGTTGGTGATTCTTTCCGGCCATCTGATCTTCAGTATTGAGAGAAGACAGTTGTTAATAAAGGTCTGCAGCCTTTTGGAAATATTCTTTGTGACCCGCCAAGTTTCTGATCCGTATAGAAGAACTGACTAACTTGACGTTTGTATTGAAAATCCGAATTTTGTTGGTGATGCTGAGTGACGAAGATTTCCAGATTGGTTTCAGGTTGATGATGAATGTGTTTCTCGCCCCCCCGATTCTCGCTCGATTTGACATCCTCGTCCGTTCCGACTGCTGTAGTTGAGACAATGCTCCCTAGATAAGTGAATGAAGTAACCTCTTTCAAATCCCTCCCGTTGATGGTGATTGACGTTGGATGTTGTTGCTGTTGTTGGTTGGTTATTTTCATAACCTCCGTCTTGTCTATGTTCACCTGGAGTCCTGTCTTCGCCGGCTGCTTCTTCGACCAGTTTGTCGGTTTTCGCTTGTAAGTCTTCGATTGTGTGTGACATCAAACATAAATCATCCACGCGCGAAATCCAGGTCTTCTAGGTTCTTCACGTCGGTCCAGGATATTCCTGTCTTCTCGTTTCCCACTCACTGTCTGACGCATAATCCAGTCCACCACAATTAGGAATATCATTGGTGATAATAAGCACCCTTGTCTGACTCCTGTGTTTACTCCAAACGCCTCGCTGAGTTTTCCGTTGTGGATCACTTGACATGTGCCGTTGTCGTACAGCTGTTGAATAAGGTTGATGAATATTTGGGGTACGCCATAGTACTCGAGTAATTTCCAAATTACTTCACGATCAACGCTGTCGAAGGCCTTCTCAAAGTCTATAAAGTTGAGGTAGAGGTTTGATTGGCCATTCCATGCTTTGTTCTGTGATGATGATGCGTAGAGTTGCAATTTGGTCAGTACATGATTTGCCTTTCCTGAATCCAGCTTGTTCTGGTCGGAGTTCTGTCTCCAGTGCGTCCTTTAATCTCTCCAGGATGATGCGACTCAGGATTTTACTTGGCGTCGACAGGAGCATGATTCCTCGCCAGTTCTTGCAGAGTCCTAAGTCGCCCTTCTTTGGTAGTTTCACGAGGTAACCTTTCCTCCAGTCAGTAGGCACCTTTCCCTCCTTCCAGACCTTTTGCAATAATGGAGTCAGCATGTCTGCTGTCGTCTCTGGGTCCGCTTTCAGTGCTTCAGGGGGTATTCCATCTGGTCCGGCTGCTTTTCCAGCTTTCAGAAGCTTGATTGCGTTCAAGACTTCAGCTCTCGTTGGAGGATTGGTGTCAACTTGCAGTTGTGTGCGCGCTGTTGTTGGTATTTCTGGACGGGTTGCAGGTGATGGTCGGTTCAAGAGTCCTTTGAAGTGATCCGCCCATTGTTTAATCTGTTTTTCTTCCTTGGTAATTGGGTTCCCTTGGCTGTCTTTTATAGGTTTCGCTTGTGTTGGTCTCTTCCCGGATAGAGATTTGGTTATCTGATATAGTGTCCTCAGGTCCCTTTTGCCTGCTGCCTTCTCAGCTTCAGTAGCGAGGTTGTCGTAGAATCGTCTTTTGTCCTTCCTAGCACTTTTCTTCACTTCTTTGTCCAATGCTTTGTAAGTTGAGCTCAGCGTCTCCTTCTCCTGTCCGTCCTTGCATTGAATCATTTTCTCTTTCACCATTCTCCTCTCTTCTATTAATTTCCAAGTGTCCGTTGAGAGCCATTCCTTGTCTTGTCTCTTCTTTCTTCCTAGAACCGTTGAACACGTTTCGTTGAGAATCGCCTTCAGAGACTTCCAATGTTCTTCCACGCATGATTCTTCAGTGATGTCGCGTAGTGTTTCCTGCTTTGCTCTGACAGTTGCAGTGAAAGTGTCTTTTGTGGTTGTGTCCTTCAGTTTTGAGTGTTGAACTTGCATTGTGGCCTATCCCAAGCTATCCTCGAGGCTTTTAGTTTCACCTTGAAAGTCCCTTCTACTAGATAGTGGTCTGAACCCACATCTGCTCCTCTCCTTGACCTTGTGTCCAGTAGGCTCCGTCTCCACTTTCTTGAAATTGAGATGAAGTCTATTTGGTTCTTGGTGTTTCCATCTGGTGAAATCCATGTCGTCTTGTGTATATCCTTGTGTTTGAACACACTACCGCCAATCACCAAATCATTGAAGGCGCAGAAGTCTGAGAAGAGTTCACCATTGTCGTTCATTTCGCCGAGGGCCTCACGACCCATGGTGAGTTCTCTTCCTGTGTTGTCTCCTCCCAGCTTCGCATTCATGTCGCCCATCAGGATTTTGATATCGCCATTTGGGACGTTGTCCATTATTGCTTGTAGTTGTCTGTAGAACGCCTCCTTCTTCTCTTGTTCTGAGACGTTTGTAGGCGCATAGCATTGAATGACTGTAACTTTCCTTCCTTTTGAGTTGAACCTGGCTGTCATTATCCTGGAGGAGATTGGTTCCCACTGCATGAGAGCTTTGGTTGCTGTTGGTGACATCATGATGGCCACTCCCTCGGTGTGCTCGTGGTTGTCCTCTGGGTGGCCGGAAAGATTACTGTCTCTCCAGTAGGTAGTTGGCACCTTCCAGTTCCGTTCCATCTGCTTTCGCAGATTCCCAACACTTCTATTCTGTACCTTCTCATTTCAGCGGCTATCTGGGCAGCCTTTCCAGTTTCGTACATTGTACGAACATTCCAGGTACCCATCCTTACTTTTGCTTTCATCGAAAGAAGGCACATCGGCTGACTGGCTTCCCGAAGGCTAGCTTTCACCAGCCTGCGTCATTTCACTTCCCCGATTCCAGCGAAAAGTAAGGCTATTGCTTATGTTTTTAGAATTTTTAATATATTTATTCGTTGAAGTTTCTGTAGCGATTTGGTTGTTTTACGGGGGTGGAGTTGCTAGCACCACGCCCCAACCCTCCCTCTTTACCCGGGCTTGGGACCGGCGAGAAAACTAGTAAGCTAGTAGCCTAGCAAGCTAGTATCTGGCGAGGTTTGTATATATATATATATATATATATATATATATATATATATATATATATATATATATATAATATGTAATGTATAATATATATGCAAATTCAAGTTGGCTACATTCATAGTAGTAACTATCATTGTCCTCTATGACATCCTATACAAGCACTTTCCAGTGGTACAAAAAGAGACATGCTGCAATTACACCACACCACTGTTACCTGAAATCGATGTTTTTCATATGCCCGGATGAAAATAAATAAGGAAGGCTTTTAGAGCTTGCTGAAAGTCAAATAATAAAGTATTTACGAGTTTGACCACGGATTGATATCACTGATATATCCTTACAAACCAATTCTTGAAAAATTAATCTGATGCTCGCTAGTGACCTGCTACAGGACAGAGTTTCCTGGGATCAATGAAGTCCAACAAGTCAAGTGTGAGGATGAATGGATGTCCCATCGATGATATTGGTTGTGGTCGCGCTAAATTACAAAATTGGTAGAAGTTAGAATTCATGCGCTGGCCGATGAATCGGGTCCCAGTGACTGAATGGTATACGAGCTTGCCTTGTAACTGGAAAGTCCTGGGTTCGAACCCCAGTAGGTGAGTACTGCCTATGGTTTCCAACTTACGATAAACAGCTGTCGAGTACTCCCTGGTTTTCAATGGTTCTCCAACTTATATCAATCCGTGATCAACTCGTAGAAACAAATTTAATCCTTACAAATCAACTTTTGAAATATGGTATTTTACTGGACTCCGTTTCTTCCTGGACAATACCACAACTCCGTGTAACTCTGATCAACTTCGTAGACATCTTACTGACCAGCTGTACACACAGTGTACTTGCCTATATCCACATCGAAACTTCCCATTAAAGGAAACAAAATGGCTTCCTTTATTTTGTTTTACGCGAGTGAAGACTAAAGTTACCATATAAGCTATTAGAGAAAAACGAAGACCTTTTTACTCCTTACTTGATTTCAGTGAATTAATGGTTTTTAACTAATAGAGCAATACTGAATGAAGCTCATGTGATTTGATTTGATCTTTATTAATATAAGTCATAAAATTTAAGTCATAAAATTCATTAAAACATCATCATCATCATCACCACCACCACCAACAACAACAACAACAACAAACAAACAGACGGATGGATGGACAAGTAAATAAACAAAAAAGGACATTTTTATCTTAACGAACACTTACCATCCATTTGTATTCAGGATGATGTTCCCATTATCAGTTAATAGGTTTATTGTGAAATGGCCAGAGAGAGACAGTTGTACGACTGGATGAATTTAAGCAATTAATTCCATGTCTCTTTATAATGTTGACTACACTGAATACATAAGTTTTTATTTTACCATGTGTATGTATGGAACGCATTAAACATGAATTGTTCATGTTTTCTTGGAATAATTTTTTTTGAAAAAAACCCAACAAAAAAAACAACGAACAAGAATTGAATATTAAGAATCCAGTGTACAGCTATTCTGACTTCAACTACTCTGTTGTCCATTGTGCAGAAAGGTTTGTCAGTAAGACTGACTAACTTACTGACTGAGTTTTTCAAAGTAGAAATGCTGCACAAAAGTGCAGCATTTCAGGTTCTCCGTATAGCACACAAATGTAGACAGACAAACAACGACGAAAAAATTCAGAAAAAACTATAATGAAAAGAAATTTACAAGAGGAAAAATAAGTAATTTATGTGGGCAATAATTAGAATTTGTAATGGATCGGAGAGATTGTCAAGCGTGCAATTCGTCTGCGTCATTCAGCCATTATCAGCCAGTAGTCTCCAGAGCTACTGGATCCTAGAGTGTTGAGCTCACCAGTCAGATAGCTTAAACATTCTGTGACTTGAATTGGTTATCGAAAACTTCACGGGTTTATGTAAGGTTTTGATCTGGCCAATGATCTTCCTGATTGTAGTAGATTGGATAATGCGACAGATAACGGGAAATGAGTAGGCAGGCATAAAATTGACTCACACAAAAAGAGACTTGGAGGATCTTGACTTCGCCGATGACATGTATATGTCTGATTTCCCACAAACAGGAAGATATGCAAGTGAAAAGCAACAAGCTGGCAGAAGAAGCATCCAGAGAAGATGGGACTTCAGGTGAACATAGATTAAACAGAAGTGATGAAGATTCCCGGCCAACAACAACAACAGACAACAAACAGCCAGCATAAATGGGAGGAACCTGAAAGAAACAACCTCCTTCACCTACCTACCTACCTACCTACCTACCTACCTACCTACCTACCTACCTACCTGGAAAGCATCGTTTCAACTACAGGCGGACGGAACTGATGAGGATACCAAAGCCAGAATTGGAAAAGCAAGACAAGCTCTCATTACTCTCAAGTCTGCGCGGAGATGAACAGAACTCAGAATGAAAAATGAGATCCGGATTTTCAACTCCAATGTGAAGTCAGTGCTACTTACCATACGGATCAGAGACTTGACCAGCGCGTCATCAAGAGCGTCTCAAACAAACTTCAGACCTTCATTGACAGCTGTCTTCACTCAATACTCAAGATCAGATGGATGTTCAGATAATGCTAGGTCAGTTAACACTGCTTGAGGAGAAAGATGATGGCTTGACATGCCTGATGTGGATTAGCAAACCCCTTGGAGTAGTGACCTTCCCACCTCACCTAACACTTAGTATTACTCACCAGACTATACAATTTAATAGTAGGAATGATAACCGTCGTATACGTATGAAGTGACTAAGTGCTTAAGTGTGAAAATTCGTGCTTTCTGGTGTATATCAGCTAATACTAGAGACTCTTTTGTGTAGACATTTGAACAAGAACATTGTGTGCACATATTACGCCAATTAATGAAGTGCTTCGTGTAAACTATAAAAAAATTATAGACCCCATACGGCAGAAATAAGCGATTTAAGTAAGACAAGTCATTTGTATAGTGATCCTTTCTTTTCACTGATCACCTCACCTTAAGACTGTAGATCATCTGATCGTTAGAGAACCACTGGAGTACTGGACAGCTGTTCGTGTCGTTCTAGTTTGGGACTCTTCATCAGTACGCATCCACTGCCAGGGTTCCAGCCCAGGACCTTCTGCCTACAAGGCGAGCTAGCTCGTAGACCATTGAGCCACTGGGACCCAATCCAATGGTCCTTGAATTCTAACTTCTGGTAATTCACGACATAGCGTGACCATTTCTCAATGTCTTCTTCAATGAGTTACTGCCTCATCTTCAACTTGCTGTACCCTACTGGTCACGGCTTCCCACCATTATTTAGCTTAGCAATTAGTAATGTATTACGTCATTGTTAGGCTCTACATGTGAATGGAGCAACTGATACACTGAATTCTGACAACAAAAATAAGAAACAAACTGCTACCAGACAGCTGTCCAGTTTGCGACTCCTCCTTCTCCTCTTATTTATTTATTCATCGTAGTATATTACCCTCGGATTTTCTCACACTACATTCTAATTGAGAAAGGAGAGGAATACAATTAACCTTTATAATTATGCATCAAGGCACGCTTGTAGAGTGAGTGAGTGAGTGACTGTGCGAGTGTGTGTATTTGCGCAAACACACATGTATATATACGATGACCGTAAAATCAGCTCAGAGATAACAGCGATAGTCTAAGCATCCTACTTATAATTGAATAATTTGCATTCTTCTGGTAGATCGAAAAAAGATTAATGAATAACAAATGTTCGCGAATTTCTCTTCATCTCTATCCATCTATCCGTCTACTTAAATATCTGTTCTGTCTATCGAAATAAACCTTTTTGGACAATGTGAGTGTGTGTGTGTGTATGATAGAGCAATCAGACAATAGACAAATAACCGAACAGAAATACTATTGAGTCATTTGAAAATTTAGAAAGAAACGATAGAAAATGCTATAGTACTTTTTAATAGAATCAGAGGGAAAGACAAAAATATAGTAGAATTAAATAAAATACACGACAGTGTAGCTATGACAGTGATCGTTGTGGAAGTAGTAGTGGTAATAGTGTGGTGGTGTATACGGACAATTATTTCCACAATTCAATATTGCATTAGCAATAGAATACTATATGTAATACTACGTAGTATGTAAACGCTTCCAAATGATAGGGTAACGCGTGAAACGTGTTTGGTATCTATGACCATGGGGTAGTGAGCTTGTTTAGGCCTAATAGTGCCCAGCTAGAGTGTCTTGCTTATAGGTCTAAAATCTTATAGTAAACACAGCATAAGCTATATAGACGATATGAGCGTGGGTTAAATGGTTCTCATGGCTCGCTTATATGACTGTGTATGGTTTTCTGTAGTCTTGGCAGACGTATAGAAGCTATTCGCATGCTAAATTGGTGCCTCCAAAGCCTCTGGATGGTCGGGGGTGGGTGCCTTGCGCTGCGGGTTGGCCACCCCTCCGCACACCTTGAAATGCTCCCATATGACCGGGCGTCTTACATAGCCTCTCCTGAGGAAGTCCTACTCACTGCCTTCACGTGGCGGAGGTGTTTCTCACTAAAGTGAGAGGGCAAAAGCGGATGCCCGGCGCTCTCCACCGGGTTGACTGTCCATTGGATGACAGTCTAGGGGAGATGGCTAAACCCTGATTCCAAACCTCCAACGACTGGCGTATGAAGCTCACTGGAGCTCACCGGCAGACGTATGGACAAAGGGCTTGTTGGATGTCCTGGATGTCTGGCCCCATTCAAAAAGGCGTATGAACCGAACTCCGGTCACCGGCTGCCAATGGATAGTGGACTCCTTACTCCACTCCTACTGCCTTGTAGGTCACACTTGGCTGTGTAAAGGCTAGAGCTGCACTCTCAAACAAAAGGCCGAGCGATGCTGGGGACATCACTCGTACCAAATTCCCATGAAACTTCATGAACTCTCTTACAAACAACTCTCACCATGCTACGGCGTTCCCGGTAAGCGACGCGCCCTGTGCTCACCCGGTGGCCAGTGTGAAAAGTAAGCTAGCTGGGAAATTAACACTTAGAAACCAACTATTTGTTGGCTGCTGGAATGTTAGGACGCTGTTGGATCCTGGTAGCCAGTCTATCACCATGCGTTCTTTATACGACTACAAGGTGGACATAGCGTGTCTATCTGAAGTGAGGTTACCCGATCATGGCTCCCGCCGAATAGCCGTACCTGGAACAGATTCTTCATTCTGGTTGCTTCATAGTGGACCCCAGAATAATTCGGGACAACATGGGGTAGCATTTGCTCTCAGTAACAAAGCCAATAATGCCCTAATATCATTCGAACCGGTCAACTCCAGAGTTGCAGTCGCTAGGTTCAAGGGTTCCCCGCTCGACATTTCTGTTCTCGCTGTCTATGCCCCAACCCTCGACTCTGATGAAAGTATCAAAGACGAATTTTATGACAATCTTCAAGAGGCAATCAACAAAATCCCAAAGCGTGACGTTCTCATAGTAGCCGGCGATTGGAACGCCCGCACTGGCCCTTCAGACGACGCGACAAAACATATACTAGGCAAACACGGTCTCGATCAGCGCTGCCGTAATGGTGATAGACTTTTAGCTTTTTCTGATTACAATCGATTATATATCACCAACACTCGATTTCAACACCCTAGAAAACATCTTCTCACCTGGTATTCGAACGACGGTCGCACTGCACATCAGATCGACTACATCCTAGTGCGCTCACGCTGGATCTCCTCGGTGGAAGACTGTCGATCCTATCGTGGAGCAGAGGCCGGAAATAAAGGGGGATCAGACCATACTCTAGTTAGGGCGAAATTCAAACTTCGTTTAACAACACGCCAGAAGGCGCGACCTCCGAAGCGTATCAATGTTGCCCCGCTTCAATGTTCGACAAAGCGACAAGCCTTGTCCAAACAAATCCAGGCCGAACTAAGCGCCGCAGATGAACCAACATCCACATCTTCTAATACACCTGAGACACGATGGAATCATTTCAAAGAAGTAGTCTCTAAAGCTTCAATGTCGCATTTGGGTACCACATCCAAGAAGCAGAAAGACTGGATTTCAGAGCACACCATGCTTCTATCCTCGCAAGCCAGAGACGCTCGCCTAGCAAAGTCTCCAGTTTATCGCTCCCTCAGGCGCAAAGCTACACAGTCTGCTAGGAACGACAGAAATCGCTATTGGTCTAACGTGGCGACTAACATGGAAGCAGCATCAAATGTAGGCGATTTCGGAAAACTTTATCGCCTCATACGCCAATCATCTGGCAAACGCCTTAACAGTCATGCTGTGTTACGCACAGCATCAGGAGAAATTATTTCGGACACCAATGGTAAGATGGAACGATGGGCCGAACATTTCAAGCAGCTACTCAATCGCAACGCTGGTCAACCGTCTCATCGACCGATACGACACTTACCAACACCCTACGTAGTTGACTGCGATCCACCCACTCCAACCGAAATAGCTAAAACAATTAACAGACTCAGAAACAAAAAAGCTCCGGGCGAAGATGGTCTACCTCCAGAAATATACAAGGCCTGCACTCCAGCGCTAATCGATGCACTGCACTCGCTGTTCTGCTCAATTTGGGAGTCCGAAACCATTCCTTCCGATTGGAGCACCTCAGTTCTGCTACCGTTCCACAAAAAGGGAGACAGGTCAATATGCGAGAACTACCGAGGCATAAGTCTGATTGATATCGCTGCTAAGGTTTTTGTTTCCATTCTCCTGAACCGCTTCGCGGCCGAACGCCACGTGCGAACAAGGCCAAATCAAGCCGGATTTCGACCTGGAAGAGGCTGTGTTGATCAATTATTCACACTGCGAAGAATTTTGGAACACAGGGACAAATTCCAACAGCCGACGGTTGCTTGCTTCATCGACTTCCAAGCGGCATTCGACTCAGTTGATCGAGGAGCACTCTGGTATCTAATGGAGCTCGACGGAGTTCCGACCAAGCTAATCAACCTGCTCAGGTCATACTACTCCAACACCAAAGCTCGAGTCCGAGTGAACGGTGAAGAGTCCCGCACTTTTGAGGTAACCAGCGGTGTCCGGCAAGGTTGTCCAGCATCCCCCATCCTGTTCAATTTCACAATTGATTGGATTTTGCGGCACGCCCTAACCGAGCACCACGGCGTCCAACTTTCGCCCGATATTCACATAACCGACCTCGAATTCGCCGACGACGTCGTGCTGTTAGCTGAAAACTTCCCCGATATGCAACAGGCGCTCGACCAGATAAACCACCTCGCGCCTACTATCGGTTTGAAAATTAACACTTCCAAAACCAAAATGTTTTCGAACACATCCACCAGCAATGATGAAATCTTATCCCTAAATGGAGCACCTATTGAAATTGTGCCATCCTTCAGATATCTGGGATCCATAATGCTCCCCAACGGCCAAGCGAAAAACGAAGTGAATGCGCGAATCTCCAACGCCCGGAATGCGTTTCTACAGCTGAGGAGCGTTCTATGGAGCAAGAGAGAAATCAGTCTCAGGACTAAAATTCGGGTCTACCAAGCTTCCATACGACCCGTTCTCCTGTATGGCTGTGAAACCTGGCCTCTTCGCGCGGAAGATTTACGCAGACTCGAGGTAGTAGACCATTGGTGCCTCAGGTACATTCTGCATGTTCGTTGGCAGGACAAACTCTCCAACGAAGAAGTGCGTCGTCGTTGCTACAACATCAACCAAATTCCAGTACTGGTCCAACAACGCCGCCTTCGGTGGTTTGGCCATGTTCTGCGCCGACCAGATGACGATCTGGTCAAATCAGTTCTAAATCCCTCGCCATTACCATCTTGGCGATGTCGCAGGGGTGGACAGCTGAAGACATGGCTTGGTACAGTCAAGGCTGATATGGAGTGCCTGGGGCTACAAACCGTCTACGGACTCCGTATGTGGAACAAGAATTGGATATCCCTGTCGCAAAACCTTGCATCAGATCGCCGCGCCTGGGCAGCGATGATTCGAGACGTTCATGAAGCCGGCTCATCCTCCCATAGGAGATAGCCGAAGTAAAGTAAAGTAAGTAAGTAAATTGGTTGGCAGGTTGGATAACGATTTCATTGAATTTGGTGGCTGCTGGCTTCGTTTATAGTCAATATAGCGTCGCTATGTGTGCTACTTTTGCATATAATAATACGTTTGGCTAGTCTTGTATGAGAGATGAGTTCTATTGGGCTTGTCTATGCAGTGCATAATTGACTGACGCGATCAATGATTGGCGTAACAATGCCTACCTATGCATTATTATTCATACTAACGGTGCAAATGATCCACCAAGGGAGAGGACTCTCGAGTGGTTGTGCCACAAGATGATCCTGCATACCCGTCTCGTCTCGCAAGAGGCAGAGATGGGTGTGTTTGATTCTCCTGAAAACCAATACCCAGTCAATGGGTGTATTACTGTGTGAATAAACTGGCTGATACTGCCAGTAGTCATATGCTTGTCTCAGAGATTAAACCATGCATGTCTAAGTAAATACCTTAAAACGGTGAAACCACGAATGGCTCATTGAATCATCTACATTTCCTTAGTTCATGTATACTACATGGATAACTGTAGTAATTCTAGAGCTAATACATGCAATTATGCTCTGACCCGCAAGGGAACGGATGCATTTATTAAAAGAGAACCAACCGGGGGGGGGGGAAGGAGTTTTGGCTGTCTCTGTTGAATTCTGTGATGACTCTGGATAACTTTAATGATCGCAGTTGGCCTTGTGTCGGCGACGGATCTTTCAAATGTCCGCGCTATCTATTTCATGTTGTATAGTGTGTTGACCAAAATCACACGCTCGATGATCGGTTAAAGAATATAAAACTATATAGATATAAATAGCTGTCTGATCACTTGAAAATTTACCTTTGCTTCCGTGTCTTGCCTTCTTCTGTGACATTAGTAGTAGTATCAACGAGATGAGTTCAAACAGACAATCACAGTTTACTTGATCAAATGTCTGCCGCCTGAAAGTGAAGTATGGTGCATGGGACATCAGAAAGACAGGGAAACCAGTAAGAACTGGACAGCCGTTTCATCCTTGTGATCAGAACCATTGTTATACTCGATACCTAAGTTAAGATGGTATATATTTATAGAGCATAGCAGTTATGAAAATATTAAATTAATTCCTTCACATTCCCAGTGGAACATAGGGCCCCAAGCTAGTGGCTTGAAGTTTCTGTAGCAGCGTTTATTTTTACAGGATGGGGTTGCTAGCCTCATGCCCAACCTTCCCTCTTTACCAGTCTTATTTTACTGGCTTAGTGAGGTGAAGGAGTGCGTCGGTGGCCGGGGATCGAACCCCGAACCACCTGCGTGTTTGGTGGGCGTTCTACCTCTGTACCACTGACGCACATATTATGGAAACATTACGTTTCCATTTTGTATTGGTCTGCTTCCCTACTTACAATGAAGACAGAGAAAACTGAAAGCTTCCATAATAGTAATGGGCTCCGCATTATTATTATTGATTACTGTATTCATCAAATGAATTATTTCTGAGTGTTAGTTAACATGGATTTGACTATTTTCACGTTAGATCATGAAATAACGTCAGTTTAAGAAGCAGTAGGAACCAGCAAACATTGATTTTCCGTTTGCTCCTAGTTTGCGACTGCCTAGAATTACACATCCGTAACCTTATCGAAGATCGAACTCAGAGACTTCAAGTGACCTTGATAATCAGGAATGGATTCAAACGGCCTGAAAATTCTATTTCCCATAAATGCCTGATATGTGGGCCAACTCCAGAGAATGTCATCAGAGAGTCCGTGTCCACGCACCCAACTTGCTGGACTCACCCATTGGTTATGACCGTTCACTAGAACTTCAGACAACTCCATCCTGCGGTCAGTCACAAGTGAACATTGAATTTACTTTCAAGTCAGTTAGTTTGCAAGAATTTGAGTGGTTAATCGATCTCAGTCCAGCTCTCTTCCTGAGTAGAACAATCGCCTAGAAGACTGAATTCCCATATCGAGTGATAAGTGGTTTAGATGATGTCAGTGCACTTAGAGTGCACTTAGAATCTCCTCCATATCACATAAAGTTTTCCACCTTCAATCTGAATTGTCAAAAGAACTTCCACGAAAAGGCGCATAAATGGCTGAAACTGTTAATGCTTATTCTTTTGACCACTTGATTTCATTTCTTTTTTTTATTACAGCCTCATTGCAGATCGTATTTTTGGTACAAGTATGGAATTTTCAGCATGTGATATCGGTAGCCCAAAATTTCGCAGGAGATCGAACCTCAGACCATGTGCATGGTCGGCGAGAGTTCTAATCACTGTGCCACCGACACACAGTATCGAAGATGTCTCAGCATTTCTTACATATTTTACAAATACTATGGCCATTGTAGCTTGGATATATTGTTGATTGGTGAAAATTTCTTCCATCCATCGCCTACCCTCAGAACTTAACACTGGACTCCAACACCATCTTACTTGATAGTCTCAGACAATGGCATAAAAATGAAAATTACTTGATTTTCACAAGATGTCTATATCTTGCATTAACAGTAACTGTGTTATTGTCTCCTTACTGGTTCCCTAAACGGAACACTAAGCCGTCCTGTACACCATTAGCTCACAGGGTTCAGTAAAACGCATGGGTTGCTTTTAACGCCACTGAGTGGCTTCTAATCTCTTTTCTTTTTCGTCTCTCAAAATAACTCAGTTGATTCTACCCATTCAGTAGCAATAACATGGTACTGGTCATTAGGTCGACAACTCAGGGAACTAATAAAACAGATTGAAAATCATACTGTCTGTTTCTGCATTAGTTACTTAGGATTTCAGTAATCTGTACAGTTGTTTGAAGCTTTGGAATGAAACATTCAGAGGACTCCGATGTTTAACTACTGTCAAGGAGGACATGTTGATCTGTCTAATAGAAAGTAAATGGAGTCACGATAAATCCTTAGCACTACCTCCACTCTGCATATTCTATCAGTATTTGAATGCTGTTTCTGCTGATCGATAGTTATGTTTCCATTCCTTTATGTTTGCAGTAGAATAAAGGGGGGTTTAAACCTATTTGAAGTTTTTGTAGCGGGCTACTAACTCTAAGTTTAATCTTTTCTTATTTTCAGGCTTATTGTTAACTAACTAATACTTTAAGCAAGGTCTTGGAATATGACGACCAAGAATCAAATTCTAGATCACAGACGCAGTTGATGAACTTTTTATCACTGAATCATTGATGCTTTCTGGTTGATAGTACTTTGAGTATATTTCATTTGAGAATGAATTCAACAGCGATAAACTTCTGCAAGAATAATAATGATAATAGTAATAATAATATCAGTTTGCCTAAAACAGAAAACTTGCAAAAATAGATGATAAGCAAATATGATAAAAGTGTTTTCTCAAAAAAAAAATATTTAAAATAATTCACTGTATAACTGTAGTGAATGAGAAACGACAGCAACAACAGCAGTTTCCACTAACAACTTGACAGTGTGGATTTGTCCACTTTTGACTGAGTATTATCAAATGACAGTTAAAAAACAACTTATCTGCTAGAAATACCACCATAAATTGGACGACTTATGCATAATTAGAACCTACTTTTTCTAAACACCTTCTAATACTCTGTTTAATTTTGGCTTTGCTACCGACATGCTAATATGTTGTTGTCAAAACTAACTAAGATTACCTTAATCTATGCAGAACTTTATTTATTGTTAATGCACTAACTGGATGCAATATTGTAGTAAAATGCTGAGAATTCCATTCTGTATCACAAGTACTGTTTTGGAATAAAGCTATTATTATCTTATCTTATAAATGTTTGCAGAAAACAGATTGATTTAAAAATTTGAATTTCTTGTGAACGCACAGACAGAGTTTGAGAGACAGACAGAGAGCTGTTGGCTGAAGCTCATTCAGTCCACAGAGAACGGTTCTCAAATATTTGCCACTTTACGAGAAAAATAGGGTCATTTTTAAGAATTAGTTTTTTTAGGGGGTTTCGATTTGTTTCAAGGACCATTGAAAGCCAGTGGGTAGCACTGGAAAGTTGTTCGATCCGGCTAGTTTGAGACTCATGGGCAGTACTCACCCACCACTTCCACCAGAGGTCGCACCCAGTACACCTTCTGTGTACAAATGAAGCTCGTGAACTATCCAGCTATTAGGAATCGACTCAACGTCCAGTCCATGAATTCCAACTTTGACTAATTCCTGATTTCAACGTGACTGGCACCAGCCACTGTCATGGTGAGTATTTTTCTTCACTGCTGGCTGGTTGGAATCTACCAGTCACGACTTCCCCTTAAAACAGCAGGCAGCTTCGTCCTGTAGCCACTTAATATTTAGGGTCACATGGACAGTGCTGTTGTTTAACTAAAGTCGGTTGTTTGCTGATTATATATATATATATATATATTCATTATATCTAATTAATAGTTCAACCTGAAACCAATCTGGAAATCTTCGTCACTCAGCCACCATCAACAACAAAATTCGGTAGGATTTTCAATACAAACGTCAAGTCAGTCAGCTCTTCTATACGGATCAGATCAGAAACTTGGCGGGCGGGTGGGTCACAAAGAATATTTCCAACAGCCTGTTGCAGACCACACCTTTATCAACAACTAACTGACTTCGCTGGCTCTATACTGAAGATCAGATGGCCGGGTGGGGGTGTGGGGTCGGAAAGAATCACCAACTATGGGAAACTATGGGAAGAAAACAAACCAAAGAAGAACAAGCCAATCGCCAACCAACAGCAAATATGCAGGAGAAAGTGGATGGAGATGGATTGGACACTCGCTCGCTGAGGAGGCCGGTTGATGACATCGCGCGCGTGTCAGGCCATTTCTCGAGTGTAACCAGGCCGAAAGGGAAGCACGCGGCGAGTGGGTCGTCAGTTCAAGGGTGACATGGAGGAGATCGTGTGAAGAGGAGTAGTAGTTGAAAGAGTATGGACTAACATGGGTGGATGCAGATGAAAAGCAAAAGACAGCAGAAGACAGAAGCAAGTGGAGACGTTGAGTTGAAGCCCTATGTTCCACTGGAAACCCAAGGGAACAATAATAATAGTTAAACTCTGACGCCAGGGAATCTTTCGAGACATTCTCAATAAAGAATAGTTAATATGATGCCTCTTTCTTCACCGAACAACCTACCTTATGCCTCATATATCAATGTATAGCGTTTTGTTTTTTATTGGGATTATAACACTGGAGTAATTGTGCAACACAGTATGCTCCGATTGGCTATAAGTAATTACAGTGCACACCTGATAGAAAGATTTTTTTATTTTGCCGCTTAGTAATAAATAACAAGAATTTCATGGTGAAGTGGACTATGCGAAACACCATAAATGGGGAGTGAGAAGACAGCAGTACGTTGGACCGACAAGAAAACTCTAGAAGATCTGGATTTCGTGGATGATTTACACTTAATTTCCCAAAAACTCTTAGTTCTTAAGGCGAAAACCAACAAACTGTTGGAAAAAGCAGTTAGTTGGCGAAGATAGGACTCGAAGTGAACTTAGAGAAGTTTGATTGCTGATGAAATTAACTAACCAACCAACAACGACCATTCAACAATCAACGAGAGAAAATACGAAAGAGTTCACTCACCCACTACCTTCACCTATCTAGGAAGCATCGTTTTAACTACAAGTTAGCGTCAGGGATAAAGGCGCCAAAAGCAGGGTTGGAAAAGTGAAACGAACGAACCTTCTCCACTCTGAAATCAGTTCAGAAATCTTCTGCACTCGGCGTGAAGAAGAAGATTCGAATTCTCAACACTAATTTTGGGTCTGTCAGTTCTCCCATATATGGGTCAGAAACTTGACCAGCATGTCAAGAAAAGCAATTCCAGCAGCCATCCGGAGACTTCTATCAATATCTGCCTTCATTGGCTTAATACTGAAGACCAGATGGCCGATTGGCTGGTGTTAGCAACGAGAAACTGTGAGAACTTACCAACCAAGAACCTATTGCTGAACATATATTCCTAAGAAAATTGAGTAGGATCAGGCACACGGTGGGAGACCGCTAAGTGAAATCAAGCTCCAGGAGTGGAATCCGCAGGAGAAACTGCTATTCGGGCGTAGGTCCAAGGATGACATTGAGGTGGAGATAACAGACTGTGGGGAATGGTGAGGGCAGCCAAAGAGGACTGCGGAGAAAAGGACTCAATGGAGATGGGCTGTTGAAGCCCTATGTTCCACTCGGAAACCAAGTGAGCAATGAGTAATAAATAGAAAAATAATAACAATAGTTAACACTAGCCTAACAGTCTCTGCAGTTATCATTCAGTTTTAAGAGGAACCATTGGCACCCCTGTATAAGTTTCTGAGAATGTTCTTCACATCGACAGTGAGTAGTGCAAATTATAATTCCACGCTCAACACAGTGTAAGCCGAAGGCTGTGTCTGATTCCATTTATTGTTAGCCGTACATACTGAAAGTGATCTCTTTTCATGAACTGCAGTTGGGTTTCGATTTTTACAGCCAGATATTAGCGTAAAACTTTAGGCTGATATATTAAAATTTGCGACTGTAATATGCTCATCTTTATACATTAACCAGTGGTCTCAACAATAAAAATAACACAAGTAAGGACGAGGAGTATGTCCGTTTATGACTCCAACATAATTTCTAACGATTATTCGATCAATATCGACCGATATTCAAAAATGTCTATGAAAATCAATAAATAATCTTAAATGTAATGACTCAAGCATCAAGTAATGTATCTATCTCAAATATGTGTACATGATGTTTATTTACCTTTTACTTTTGAAAATATTCTCCTTTCGAATAGAAGGAAGCTAAAGCTTTTGCAGATGAATATTGTTATTAAAATTATTGCTTTAAAATAAAATTAACTAACACTTCCCTAAAAAAAATTTTATTGACTTGTTTGCCTTCCTAGCTTACAAGAAATATTTACTAGAGAATTATACTAATTTTCAAGTGGAATGAGTTTACACCAAGTACAGAAATAAATGAACAACGAAGTGATGTTTTTGTCAGAAATTTATTGAATAATCAATCAATCAATCTGTTTACTCTCTCTCTCTCTCTCTCCCTCATTTTTATCCTATTCCGTGTGAGTTTAGATTTGGTCTTTTTCTAAAACTTATTATGAAACTTAACTGAATTTTTCTGTTAATGTAATAAGATTTTCTTTGAAATTTTATGATTTCTCTTTGAAATTCGCAAATGGGATTTTTATTGCCCTCGTACGTTGTATAAAGGCAGTAGTTGCTCTGACAACTTCGCCTTGTTTGAACTTGCCAACATAAGATGGTTTAGTGATGCCGTTGAAAAGAGAAGGAAAAAAGAAACACAACTAACTGCTTAGGTGTGCGAACCTGAAGCCAAAAACTATTGATATCTAGATTGATGCAAATTTGCTTGCTGTCATCATAGCGAAAATTATTAAGTTGATTGTATCCAATTAGTGCTTGATAAAGCATGACCAGTCTTAGAAACTCGAGGTTAAAGAATATCTCTGCGTACTATAATGCAAATGTAACGTCTGTGACTGCAGCACTGGATGACGTGGGTTCGAATCTCAGAAGGGACATGAGTTTCTTCAAGGTTGCCAACTAGCACGAAACCTGATCAATTACCGACAATACAGGTAATCTGAGGAAAGCCGTCTCTCTCAAACACACACACACACACACACATGCGCGCCATCCATTCAACTCAACACCACCACCACCACGCATGACGATTTCAAACCCGGTCACTGTTGCACCAAAAAAGCATTAAAGGTGGTCATCACTGTGAAATCCTTGTGCACATACACATCATCACTCAGAACAACGAACACAATACAAACTGTGTCCAATCGATATTCATATATGTATGGTTCACATACTTGAAGCGCACATCACTAAGAGCATTTGTAACAAGCTTTCCAGAAGACTTCCATCAACCCATCTCTCCTCATTCGATACTACAGACGAGATGGCCGACGACCAGAAAGAATAATAAATAAATAAGTAAGAAAACACGCTATCATTGAGTATACCGGTGAAGAAGCCAGTGTCCAGTAAATATGCAGAGGACAATGTAGATGGATTGTACATATTCTGGATGAGTGGATGGATTTTGAAGTGAAATCGAACACACCAGATTGTCGAGTGGGACCCGAATGTAAGGCTATGAGTTGGGCGTTTAAGGGTGACATGAAGGAGGTGTTGTGTTGGAGGGCATGGGGTGGGGTGGTGTATGGTGTGGTGTGGTAGGGTTGAATAGATGAGAGTTGATACTCATTCATGAAGTCACTTAGAAGTGATGTTAGGGAACTGATTACAATGGGGATTTTCTGGTGTATCTCCAAGTTTCATCTGGAATGCGAGGAACGAATAATCATACTGATAGATTATTGCATGGATGATTTCATCATGAGTTGATATCAGTTAGAGGAACATCGGAAAGCCACCAGTACTGGACAGCTGTTCATACCATCGTAGTGCTTGGGACTCCTGGCACCCACCGCTAGGGTTCGAGCCAAGGACGTTCTGGTTACGAGGCAAGCTAGATCGTAGACCATTAAGTTACTGGTACCCGATCCAATTGCCAGTCCTTGAATCTTAATTCCTGCCAATTCATGACGTAGCGCGACTACTTTGCAATGTCTTCTTCGATTAGTATCTGTCCCCATCTTCAACCTGCTGTACACCACTGGTCACGTCCTCCAGGAGTTAGAATTCATGGGCTGGCCATTGGATTGGGTTCCAAAGGCTTAATGGTCTACGAGCTAGCTGGCCTCGTAACCAGAAGGTCTTGGGTTCAAACCCTGGTGGCTGGGTGCGTACTGATGAAGTGTCCCAAGCCCTAGGACGACCCGAACAGCTGTTCAGTATTCCCCGTTGGCTTTCCAATTTTCCTCTAACTGATGTCACCTCATAATGAAATCCTCCGACCAATCAAACAAAATCCCTTCAAAACTAGTACTTTAAAAAAATATTGTTGTTTGAAAAATTGTACTTTTAAAACATCTTCCCATTTTGACAGATGTTCTTTGCATATCCAACAGTTCTTCTAGGCCTCTAATAACCTTTCTGCTTCTATTACCCTATTATATCTGTCACAGTGAATATTCCTATTGAGTGTGTGATGTTGGGCGTTCAACAGTGTTCTAATGTTTTACATACGAGTGATGGAAGTATTAAAGTGGCACAACCGTATGTCCCTCTGTTAAACTGGCTACAGTACATATCTATACTCACAGGTAAACTTGCATAGCTCACGGATGCACAACTGTCAAGCTGCGATGGATCTGAGACATAATTAATTATGACAATTTTTGTTTAAAACGTATATATATATATATATATATATATATATATATATATGCATGCTGACGTATGTTTATGTTTAGGGGACATTGTTCACAAGACCAGACAGAATTACAGACTTTAACAGACTAAACAACTTACTCAGACTTCTAAATAAACACCATATATAATATGCCAGCTTTCAGCAGACATCTAAGGACAGTCTTTGCAAACAAAAAACGATGCTGACCACTTCCCGGTCTATAAATATATACATAAATAAATAAATCAAGTAAGATTAGTGCTTTGAGAGGAACATTTTTATGTCGATGAGGTGGATTTCAAAAATAACAAAAAAAAGTATTTTCATTAGTAAATAGCATCATTGTGAGTGTTTATGATGATTAATGAAGTGTAAACATCTAGTGCGCATATGCGGATCAGGCGAAACCTTTTCTTCCCACACTCTGTCTTATAAATTATTATTATTATTTCCTTTAATTCCTAGAGGAAAATAGGGCTTCAGCTGCGCATCTCCATTGTGTTCGGTTCTGTGCTTAAGTTTCCACCTGCCCACATGCTTTCATCTCCTCTTCACATGACCTCCTCAAAGTCACCCTTGCACTGACGACCAACTCGCTGCCCGCTTCCCTTTCAGGTTCCACTCGAGCGATGGCTTGTCTAGTGATGTCGCTCACTTGATGGTTTCCTCAGAGTATGGCCAATCCAATCCATCTCCATTTCTTCCTGCTTATTTGTTTCACAGTCGGTTCCTGGTTAGTTCGCTTCCAGAGATCCCTATTGCTGATCTTTTCTGACCATCTATCTGATCTTGAATATTGAGTGAAGACAGCTGTTGATGAAGATCTGTAGTTTGTTTGAGGTGCTCTCTATGACGTGCCAAGTCTCTGATCCGTATGGTAAGTAGCACTGACTTCACATTGGAGTTGAAAATCCGGATCTTATTTTCATTCTCGTGCTGATTGCTGTTGACCTCCACACAGACTTGAGAGTGATGAAAGCTCGTCTTGCTTTCCCGATCATTGTTTTGGTGTCCTAATCAGTTCCCTCTGCCTGTAGTTGAAACGATGCTTTCCAGGTAGGTAGGTAGGTAGGTGAAGGAGGTTGTTTCTTTCAGGTTCCTCCCATTTATGCTGCCTGATTGTTGTCTTATAAATACTTGGACATATATAAATGTCACATCGTTTTAGGCGATAGGCAGTTTGTAGTCGCCTCACATTTTTTATTGATAATCGAGTCCACAATGAACACTGATGTTAGTTGTTCAGCTATGTATGTATCCGTTGAAAATCAGAGATTCTCCGTATTCCTATGGTTGCTTGCGAAACAACAGTATTAGCAACACACAGATTAGTGGAAAACTTCGTATGTCATCGAACAGTATTATCAAACTTGTCACACTTTATCTGGGCGTTTTAAAAGCTTTTTTTGTTAAATAACAGTTTACACCGTCAAAGTTCATCGATATGAATATCTTTCTGCATTGTCGAATAGGTGTCAATGTAAGAAACTTGTGCAAATGTCTACGGTAGGTATGATAACTGAGTAAGCTACAGAAGTTATTTTTTTTTAACTCATATTTCATGTATGTTTTCATGTAATCATATGGATCGAAACTGGGTCATGTTAAAACCGACACTTCAGTTCCTATTCATGAAATTTCCCTTACCTTTTGTATAAAGAAACTTCACCACAAGATGTTCCCGCAAAGCTTTTGAAATCATTTCATTTGGTGTATAATACTATTAACCTGAGGAGTTATAGCTGACTATCCTCTTTTCTCAATTGTTAGGTGTTTTAAATCAATGAAGACCCAGAGGCAAATAATACTTTTCTGTAAAAAAAGACAGATTGATTTTCAAGCATTGGTTTTTAGGGATTTGGTGGATTTCAGTAGTGATCACGAACTGACACTTCAATTAAGGAACCACTGAGAACCAGGGTGTACTGAGCATCTGTTTCGCCCTCGCTTGGGCCTCTTCAGTGGTACGCACCCAAGACCCTACCAGGGATCGAATTCAGAAAATTCAGGCTCGAAGGGGAACACAGTCATTATTCAGCCACTAGAACGGAATCCCGTTGACCATCAATTCTAACCTCTACCGAGTAGCGATATGGCGAGACCTCCAGCAAATGTTATCGGCGAGCAGCAAACTTGGTGAATTCCGCTGATAGTGACTTTCCACCAAAATTGCAGGCAACTTCATCCTTTAGTGAGTCACTAGAGTGCACCAGATTAATTTTAAATTGAATTCAGTTACAGAACAATTGAAAGCCAGTTCTCTCTTGTTTCTTGTTTGGAAGTGATCTAGACTGGGCGAATTCGATGTGTGTGTGTGTGTATGCACTGAGTTAGACCTTACGAGCAACCTTCATGTTAACAAATAGACCTACAGAGTCATACACACATGCAAATTCATCACACGGCTAAGAAAATTGGGGACTGAAATCCGTCATTCCTCAGTTTTCACGATCATAATGTTCCTCTCCTAAGTTTTCAACTTTACTGTACCATAATATGTAAAAAAATCCGATAAGACAGCAAGAAACTCACAGCAGTAGTGTTCCTTATATTGTTGAGTTTTTTTTAATTACGATAATTTCTCTCATCTGATCGAGTTCATCTCATCTAACTCACACTAGCTAAGTGGTAGTTACGTTTCACAATACGCTGAGATTGACATAGGGACGCTGAGCTGAACACAGACTCACTGGCGAAGAATACCTCTTGACTACGCTGACAACCTTATACGTCGGTGGCACAGTGTTTAGAAGTCTCGCCGACCATGCATATGGTCCGAGGTTTGATCCCCTGCCGACGAACACCTGATATCTATGGTTGGCCTGAAAAATTTGGGCTACCAGTATCTATGCTGAAAATTCCATACTTGTACCAAATGTACAGTGTGGAATCAAGCTGTAATCAAAAAAAAAGACGTCAGCTATCTGATTTTCCCTAGCCCGCTTTACTTAAGCGGAAACACAAAAAGATATGAACCAAAAAGCATATTCCACGCAATAATGTATTAATCAAGGATACACCAATTATGAAAAAGAGAAGACGTTCAGCGAAGAGACTCTTTTCGGCGAATTCATTCACATACCTGTACAATCCCATTTATATATAATTATTTGTGTGTGTGTGTGTGTACATGAGGTTTGTCAAGTTTAGATAATTGATCAGATAATAAAAGAATGATCTGATCAATTATCTAAACTTGACAAACCTCATGTACACACACACACACACAAATAATTATATATAAATGGGATTGTACAGGTATGTGAATGAATTCGCCGAAAAGAGTCTTTTCGCCGAACGTCTTCTCTTTTTCATAATTGGCTCAATGGGGATTTTCAAGATACGCCAATTAGTCTATAATCATGATCAATAAAATAGCGGGCATTATTTTACGTTGGCCGATTCTGATTGATCATTCAAGTAGGCTTATTCTGATTGGTTTTCTTCCATACTTGACATCGACCACCATATCCCCAATAAAGGATAATCTGTCGTCTATCTGTCTACATGTCAATGGTATGATAAAAGCATTTGGAGAACAAATTATCACAAATGAATGCATGAATACCCGTGAAACTTAGAACTCCTTTTGTTAGTGGGGTATTACTTGAGTGGTAATTTGTAACTGCCAGAAACTCGTTCTATCAGTCATTCGCATTAGCTACAACACTGGATTGAGATACCTGCCGTTTTGTTCTGTCTGCATTAAAACACTTAATACTATCATGCACTGAGTGTTTATCAAGGTTTTTGAGGATATGAAAGTTGATCAGTCAAGGAACAAAACGTCCCATCTAGGTTACAAGTCACCACCTTGCTGAAAATCCCCAAGGATTGACTGTCATCTCTAAGAAAACACAATGATTAGCAATCTGTGGCAAAATTAGAGAAGTCGGACTTTATTCAATTATTGAGGAATAGGTTACGGGACTCAAACCTATCAGTTGGATAATAACGTGTCTATTGCACGATTTAATGCTTCTTGACTAACCCCTCCATAATTTGTTTCAGTCATTTTTGAGTGATTGCTCAGTGTCTCTAGTCGTGTCTTTAAATCTGTTAGTTCATCAGGTATGCAACATTTGCAAATTAACCTTCTTACTGGGATATTCTTTGTTAATTCAGCGTAAAATACAACAAATTTTTACTAAAACAATATATACTTAAGAAACATGGCATAAAGGACGCCTTCAAATTGTAAATTCACGTCTGTTAAATGACCTTTGTGGAATGTTTCAACAAGGAAGAATTATTATTGCCTATGTTATTTATTTATAATGGCTTAGTCTAGACAAAACCAGGATTGAATTATGTAACAATTTAAGAGTACAAAACTGCGTCGGAAATTTGATTTATTTATTCACACATATATTACTTGTAGGATTGCGTGACTATTTTTAATATTGTAACTGTGCGACGAACACCTGCTTGTCTTGCATTATTTGGGTTTCAAAATGTATTCTTCTTTTTAAACTCCAATTTAAACAGGTGTTTTGGACCATGCTTTGATCTTAAAGTGAAAAAGGATTTTATAAGTCGTGTATTTCTCATTCATTCATTCATTATGTATTCACTCACAGGCATACTCTGACAAGCGTTGTGAACGCCGTACACCGAAATGTAGTACTGTACTATGTTCAGTGGGTTTTTTTTACAAACTAGAACAAGGGTTTGATAATTTGCATCGATTACTGTATGGTGAACTATAAGTATACAGTAGTATTCGGGCTGAAGAGCCTTCAACTTTGGAAAATTTGACCATACCTCACTGTCTTAATGTAAACGTAAGAATTGGGCACTAGGATAGAATATAATTCCATATTAGATAAGGTTATTCAATAAAACACATAGTAAAACAGTACTAATAACTCGATCATGCTTCCAGTACAATTTATCCTGATAATCATGTCGATGTATTCATACTATTCCATGACTTGCTACACATAGCTGTACTAACTAGTGTTTTTCTTGCATTCCTTCCCTACATCCAGGACAGGTGTTGTATAGTTTCGATTACACGTGTTTGATAACGGTGATTCACTGAACAAAGACTCGGTTGTTTAACTCTTTCTGCCTTACTTTTTACCCTACCCCACCCTCTATTGTGTGATGATGGAGGATCAAAGGAGTTAGTCATATCAATGGGACCTTCAACGATCAATCTGTTTATTTGTACGGATTGAAACACAAGGTGTACAAGTGGATTTTCAAGAGAGTAGCTTCGTTGTGGTGCGATTCTGTATCTCTACACTCGCTCTTCAAATCATCGCCAATAAATACACCTTTTCTCCCTACGGTAGTTGGGGTGTTGTTCAGAACAGCCTATCCACCAGGTTAGGTTTGCCAAGCTGAAGAGTTAGCAGGTAGAGTAGCTAGAGCTCAGATCTAGCAGGATATATGGTCATATATCAATCTTCAGCGTTATTTCTAGTCAAAACCAACCAGAAGAGGTTACGAAGTCGTTCAAACAGCCTAACTAATTGCTTCCCTAGATGATTATATATAATTCGTCCTCTGTTCTTAAAGAAGAGGAATTACAGATGAGTCCTGTAGCATCATCTAACAAGTGACAGGGAAGAAACACATAGCAGGCATATTCAGACTTTCGCTCAAAACGTATAACTGAATACTATCAATGTCTTCATTTGGAAACTCTATGTGTAGGCGAATGCAATGAGATTTTTCCTTGGTATCAAGTCAACTTTTCAGACCTTGAGATCACGCAGAGTCACCTTCATCAGGACACAAATAAATAGTGAGACAACACCACTGGTTGTTTTTACTAAGGTGAAAACTCTTCGTAAGCTCATATGGTTTGTAGGGATTTGACTGATTGGTTACTGGACTTCATCATGAACTGATATCAGTTAGAAGACCATTGGAAAACCACCGGGGAGTACTGAACAGCTGTTCATATTATCCCTAGTACTTGGGACTCCATAGCAGTATGCATCCGCCACCAGGGTTCGAGCCCATAACCTCCTGGTTACAAGGCCGGCGAGCTAGCTCGTAGACCATTAAACCACTGAGATCCGATCCAATGGCCAACCCAACTTATGCCAATTCACGACGTAGGGCGATCACTGGCCAATGTTTTCGGCGAGTATTTGTCCTCACACCCGACCAGCTGCAGCCGAAGACATTGGCTAGGGGTCGCGCTATGTCGTGAATTGGCAGAAGTTGGAATTCAAGGACCATTGGATCAGGTCCCAGTGGCTTAATGGTATACGAGCTCGCCTTGTAACCGGAAGGCCCTGGGTTCGAATCCCGGTGGGTGCGTACTGATGAAGAGTCCCAAGCACTAGGACGAAACAGCTGTCCAGCACTCCCAGGTTTTCCAGTGGTTCTCTAACTAATGTCAGCTCATGATGAAATCCTGAAACTTTGATTATTCTTGCCAGTATTTCTTCTCTGTCATCCGCAAACAATTCATTAGTCTAAACAATAGTTCAGGTTACCCTACTTAACTTCAAGCAAATACTAGACTGCTAATATATATATATATATATATATATATATATATAGTAGGTATTTGTCAAAGGAGTACAACTTACACTGTAGATGCCTTCTGATATTCACTAGGAGTTGCACTTGCATTATTCACTACTGCTAATTAGAAACGTAAGAATCCGACTTAAAAGTACAAATGCATGCAAATAACAAATGGTAACATTGGTGAACTCTACCTTTCTTCAGAATATGCACTTTCTTTAACTAAAGGCTAGATAAAATGTTATGTACTATGCTACTCATGGCCATAGGAGAAACACCCGTAGAATCCACTATCAGTGAGGAAGTCATTTCTGCATAAACTGACAGTTACCGAACAAAGAGTTACAAAGAATCAGGTTCCATGAGCTGTGTCATGTTTTTAATATGGTTGTGTTCCCTGAGCTGGATAGGTAACTTACGAAGCTTTCATCTCCTTACTAGGCAACATCTTCAGCGCATACTTCAATTTGAAGTGAGCTTTTAGATTTCTCCACGAGTTTATTAATCACCTCTCCTGGTGACCTTGGACGTGATAGGTTGTTTTTGTGTGTTTTCACACCTTCTAGACTGATTGTTTCTTCAACTTGAACTTTGACCCTTTGTGTTTGTGAGGTTTCTTTGTTATCGGTTATCTAAAAGCTCACTTCAAATTGAAGTATGTGATGAAAGCTTCGCAAATTAACTATCCAGCTCAGAGAACTGAACCACATCAAAATCATCCACCTGAGCTACAAATCTTCTCCATCATAGCTGTGCCATGTATTTCAGTGGTTTTAAATATCCAGACTATAGATGGTGCAAATTTCGTGGAATAACATGAATTTGAATTGTAGTGACTGTTTTTCCAATAACGATAGGCACATTTTAGTTGACACTTGAACTACTGACTGGATATTCATATTAAAAGTTCGCATCCTGTTCACTGTACTGAGTGGTATAGATAGATAGATGTCCACGATGACTTCAAAGTAAAGAATGCCTGTCTTGCTTTCTTTGATATCCTCATCCGTTTGGCCGGTCGTTAAGATTTCGCTGGTAACGTAAATGAGAGAGACAAGTTTCTTAAGATTTCTCCCATTGATGGTGATTAGCCGTTGTTGTTGTTGTTGTCTCGGTATATCTGTCTTTCCGATCCCAAAGGCCTCGAAGTCCTAGAAGTTAACCACTATTGGTTGTCTTGAGCATTTTTAACGTTTCTAGTGATTTGATCACGTCACTGACTCTCCGAAGGATCACATGGCTGTCCAAACAGTTTGTGAGGGTGGGTGGGGAAGGTAAAACTAGTACTGATGGCTGTAAACAATAATTCTGACTTTATGATGATTGACATTTGGTGTTCACTACTCATCTCGTCATAACTATCGAGCAACACTGTGCTCCCTCTCTCTCTCCTCTACCCCCCTCACATAAGTGAATTAAATTTCTGCTGTTTATTTCATCCTTATTCTAATTATGAAAAGAATTAAATTTCAAATATTTGTGTCTTAACAAATGTTTGGCGAATAATGATTATAATTTTTCTGTTAGACATTACCTACCGTTTTAATTATAATCATAACTCATAATTCCCACATTTCTCGTTTAATCTCCCCCCCCCCGCCACTCCACTCACCCATGCACATAGTCATGTCAGATCTCCACGTGATTTATCAATCTAAAGAATGCTAATGAATAATCTATCACAATTGATTATAGCTGTGATATGTTTAACACTGTTCATTCATGCATAATACTCATGATTAATGAATGCGTTGATTCACTCACATTATCGGATCTACAGTTATAACTCTAAGTCTTCTCAACAGTTGTGCACAAGTTATCAAACTGTCACAGGTGTGTGTGTGTGTGTGTGTGTAGACAAAGACAGAAAATCGTCGAAGGTGGAGGGTGGAGGCTTGAGATTTTTTATGTTAAGCAAAACTAATCTGAATGATGAGAAGAAAATTGCTTTAAAAAAAAAATAGGAAGTTCACATCATGGAGAGGAAAGAAAAGAAATTATGTAACGAGTTCATACTTCTAATTATGAAGAAATATTTTCTTCATTTCCCGATCGGTAATGAGTGATTTCCATTTTTGTGTTTTGATTTGATCTGACAGTTATTCTTAATATCCTTCCACATGTATTCAACTTTAAGTCTAATTCAATACTCCTACAGTTTGTTTGGCCTGTCGTGTCAATCACTGTTAATCTAAGTGAATTGTGTGTGTGCGAGCATAACTCTAAGTCCGCATTGATTTTGTGCACATCTCTGTGTATGTGTGTGTGTGTGTGGA
The DNA here is from genome assembly GCA_944472135.2 of Trichobilharzia regenti. Lineage (NCBI taxonomy): Eukaryota > Metazoa > Platyhelminthes > Trematoda > Strigeidida > Schistosomatidae > Trichobilharzia > Trichobilharzia regenti. Next base: position 84,394,276 of record OX235270.1, on the reverse strand, counting down.
TGGACGCTTTTATGAGAATATTGTGAGTCAAAGACAGTCAATGCGCGCATCCAATCTGTGCTATTATTATTAGTCAAGAAGTATTATTCCAAATGTATTCACTTGCCTTGAGTAAGACGAATACCTATGAAAGGATGTGTGACAGAGTAGTATAAAATGAGAAATAGACATCAGTTATGCAGACTAATCAGTCGAAGGTGTTTGAAGATCCACTCATCCAGAATATGTACAATCCATCTACATTGTCCTCTGCATATTTACTGGACACTGGCTTCTTCACCGGTATACTCAATGATAGCGTGTTTTCTTACTTATTTATTTATTATTCTTTCTGGTCGTCGGCCATCTCGTCTGTAGTATCGAATGAGGAGAGATGGGTTGATGGAAGTCTTCTGGAAAGCTTGTTGCAAATGCTCTTAGTGATGTGCGCTTCGAGTATGTGAACCATACATATATGAATATCGATTGGACACAGTTTGTATTGTGTTCGTTGTTCTGAGTGATGATGTGTATGTGCACAAGGATTTCACAGTGATGACCACCTTTAATGCTTTTTTGGTGCAACAGTGACCGGGTTTGAAATCGTCATGCGTGGTGGTGGTGGTGTTGAGTTGAATGGATGGCGCGCATGTGTGTGTGTGTGTGTGTTTGAGAGAGACGGCTTTCCTCAGATATCCTGCATTGTTGATAATTGGTGCTTAGTGTTGTTGTTGTCCATTTGGTGGATTCATCACCTCTGTCTTCCTTATTTTAACGCCACGTCCCGTCTTCTATGCCTCTTCTCTCGAATTGTTGGATTTTGCCTACAAGTTATTGAGTTTGAGGCACAGATCATCCAGATCTTCTGGTGTATTTTTTGTGGGTGCAATGTATACTCACGTTCTCACTCGCGACAGCCTGTCTCACGATTCACTCCACCACTGAGAAGCAGACCATGGGTAATAACAGGTAGTCTTATCTCACTCCTAACCTCATTTTAGAAGGATTCAGTGTGTTTTCCGTTGCGATAATACAGTATGATGGCGGTATATCCTACGTACATTTTCCATGTTATCTGTCAGGTGCCTACTAGATACTCGACGCTGATAACCAGCCAATCTTTCACCTAAGGCAGTATATTATTAGTCGGTCTACAACGGGGCATCATACGACAGAGAAAGAGCATACGACCATTGTAGTTCAAGGTGACATCGCCAAATGGTAGGATCATTGCTAATCACATTCTAGTTACAATAAACAATGGAGATCACGAGCAGAGGGTGGGAAATTATTCATGGACGTTATATGTTCCAATAGAACAGACAGTGTGAATGAACAGTTTATCCAGTTTCCAATTTGCTAAAAGATTCTAAACCATGTGACCAATATTTTGGATCAATCCAAACCGGGGTGGTTGAATGTCTTATGAACCCAAGAATTAACTTACAGGACAGTAGTTAGTGTTTAAGTCATCCGAATAGAGTCTAACAATTTATCAAGCCGTAACCCTACTGAGAAGCTTTTGTCATTAAATCAATGACTATTTAATATTAAGATAAGACTTAGGTTTTGGTACCTAAATTGAAAAAAAAATGTATGAGAATTAAAGTCTCGTGTCTAGAACTTCAAGTTATGCTTTCTCGAAAAGAAAGGCTCACAACTAATTTCATGTCGACATTTTAATATTTTTTTTAAAAACGTTGATAAAATACTTGTGTAGCCTGAGAATAAGATTCCGGTTACAAGTTGACGCTTGTATACCCTTCTGGTAACAGTGAAAAATAGACACCACAGTCAAATGACCTTGAACCAGCCAATCATGTGCTTATAGGTAAAAAGTGGCATTCATAGCATAAAAAATATGTCTACTGAGTGGTAATTAAAATGAATTATGGAACACGTATGTCTCTAAGATGCTGCAAAAAGAGGCCTCAGTTTCCAATTGGAGTGGCTGTAGCAAATAAACTATAATCTGTATGATTACCAGTCATAGGATCTACTAATTCTGATGAATAAGTGACTTTAGGATGAATAGAGCCTAGTGCTGATAGTTACGTTGCTTAGTATTTCAGCTGGATGTTGCCCGCAATCATAGGCGTAAGTTTCACCCTAACTCTGACTCAGGGTGAAGCTTGCAATGTAGATTATGAAAAGCAAACATTTGCTATGTTTGGCAATCTGAGAGGTTGGTCCAAGGTCACTCGGCCGTGACATCTATTCTTTTCTCCTGTCACGCTTCTCCTAAGCTCCTGAACAAACAGATCGAAACATTGTTTCAGTCCTACTCAGCTCTGCCCAGTTAATATGTACCTTTTTTAAAAGAGAGAATGTCAACAAACTGTTTATACATTATGGCTTTTTGTAAACACAGATATAAAGAAATTTGATCAGCCATAGTAAAATGAGACGCTCACGGAACGTCACATTTCTTCATCAATGACATAATATGACACTATTGATATAATATTGAAAATTTGTTTGTATTTATTTGTAGTATCAAAAAGGCAGCTGACGAATAATGTATCTGCATTTGTTTTTATGCATGTATGCATGTCTATGTGTGTGTTTGTGTTTGTAAGCGTACAACTGGTCACTGAATACGTCGGTTGAATGTGACGCTCTACCGACACAATATAATTAAAACAAACATCAAAAGCAAAGGGGATATTTAAGCGGGACAATATATTCATGAATGAATAGGCAAAATAAATTGCTTTTTGTTTCAAGCTTCGAAGTGAATTTAGCAATAAATTATCAACTTAGAAGTATCTAATTAAATATTTCTACACTGAATTCCATTGAAAGACAATATTTTAGACCGAATACCCGAGATAATGAATACTTGAGTTGTGGTTGTGGGCTTTCTTGTATGGGTAAGCAGGCCCGCAAGCAGGTAAATAAACAATAAGACACCATTTTCTTTCACCTATAAATTTTCTATTGTTTGTAATAGTGTGACTATTTTGTTTACATCTCATTCTTATATGAGTTAGAAATTATGGCAATAAATTATGAGTGTTATCTTAGTTAGAAAAAGCAAGCTGAACTAAATTCAGAAACAGCAGCAACAACAACAACAATCACAACAGGCAACAACAGTGTGATCAGTGATTCCAATGAATAGTACTCTCTAAGTAGCAAAATATGAAATTCACGCACGAAGAGGAATCCCAAAAGAGAATTGCCTTCCTAGATGTCCTCCTTACAAATAAAACCAGAGGACAGGACAATATAATACACATTTTCACAGCTTCGTTCCTATCAAGTACAAAATAAATTTAGTGAAGACCCTCACCCAAAAGGGTTACAGCTATGTGCTCAGAAGAGGTAATTGAAGATGAACTAAGGGTTGTATATGACATCTTGATGAAAATAGCTATCCCTAGAAATTTATCAAGAAACACATGACAACAAAAGCGGAAAAGGACCACATACTATCCGTAAACAAGATGCATTTACTAAGTTAAGCATATATTAAGTGAAATAATTAGGAAGAAATTAAGAAAATCAGTTCAAAGAACTTTTAATGCTGGCGAACTACACGTATTATTCTCTACAAGATCGATGGTGCAACCTCGACTGAAAGATAAAGTACTTAGACTAGCCACTTCCACTTGTATCTACCAATTCAACTGCTCTTGTGGGGTGAGTTATATTGGCCGTTGCTGTAGGAACTTGGTTTTCCGTGCTCGAGAACATCTTCCAGTATGACTGAGTAAAGGTTTAGTAAAAACCATCAACAGTTCGATATTAGACCACCTGGTCCAAACCGGCCACAAAGCCAGCCAGCATTGAAGAATCTCTCTCTATCATCTATCGGATACAAAATAAATTGCCAGAAACACAGAGGTATCGCATACTCCAAAATACAGAGGCTATCGCGATTCGCGTTAAACAACCAGTGCTTTGTGTTCCAAAGAAGCAAGTCCAGCCCCTACTACTGTCCTGGCCGGCCTTCAGTGGAGACTATAAATTCATGACTTTGTAATATTATCTTTCCTAATTTTTCTGACATTCAGTTTATTGTTATGTTGATGCTGTTTAACTGTAATCCATTGATATTAGTATTGATTCGATGTTATTTAAACAACATTAATGTTGCTCATGACACTAATTCAAACACTATGATGTATATACAACTGTAGGACCTGATGAAGAAGGGGTTATCGCAAAGAATGTTCCCTATTCAGTAACCATTTTTTTCAAAACATTTCTGTGTCGCTTGAACTTCTTTCGGAAAAGAGCTTTTCTCCTGTTATCAAAACCAACCGCCGAAGACCAGGAAGCCCTGGACAACAAAAACTAATCACTTCATGGCTGAATCCTCTGAACAGCTTCAAACTGACTGAATCTGCTGTTAACTATATGACTGTTTCTTTTTTACCACTTAGTATTGATTGTAGACTCAAATGTGACAAGGTGATATAGGTGTGCAAGTTGATTCATCAAACAGGATTAGGATTACAGGGCACAAAGTTCACTATTGATTTACGGACGTAATTGATTATTATTATTATTATTATTATTATTATTATTATTATTATTATGCGTAGAACTTCTTCAACAGTAAACGATAAGACGGTAGTCATATACACGAAGGTGAATGATAAAAGACACACAGAGACATTCGATCGAGTACATGCACATATGTGGAAATACACACAAACACAAAAATTTAGTGAGGCAAAAAGTAAGCAAGGCACCTGACTAACTAACTAACTAACCAACTAGTCGAAGCTCATGTGTAGTTAGGACTGAAACTGAAAAAAAAATATTGTAAATAAACAAAATTTCGCCCATGGCATTTTCGTTTCATCTCAGAATGTGATAGATCTTCTTTTTTTTCCTTTTTGCAACTGTTTCAAGTATGCCGCGTATTCCACTTTGGGACGTTCCCTATTCATGATTAATTGTATATATCATTGTTTTGAGAATGAAATTAGGTTGATTCATCCATCATTTTTCTTCAACATTAGTTGTGTGTATTACTTATGCAAAGATGACAGTTACTCAATGAGAAAAAAAGGGATTTATTTGAGTAGTCAACAACAACCTGAATTATTCGCCATACTGGTTCATCACAGGTACACTACTGCGAAACAAGACAGAAGACTTATAAGTCAAGATAAGGAGATAGATAGTCATTATAAATGTAAAACCTAGTACAACTGCTTAGTCACACACACACACGTACACACACGCACTCCATTTCCACACACGCAGTGAAATATTTAAGAGAAAACAATCAGATGAATATCATCCAGGTTTGATGACGAGTTGACATCAGTCAGATAGAACGATTGGAACACCAGCGGGGAGTATTGAACAGCTGCATCCTCCTAGTTTGGGACTCTCAGATTTTCCAGTGGTTCTTTAACTGATGTCAACTCGTGACTAAACTTCTAACCAATAATATTCCTGGAATCAATACTTGGTAATCAATCTGGTGCTCACTGGTAACTGGCACTATACAGGAAGTTACCCGGAGTACTGATGAACAGTCGTAACCAGTGGGGTCCACGAAGTCAGGCAAAAATCAGTTACTGTCTCTTGGCAGTTGTGCTATATACATCACCTTGTAACCAGAAGGTCCTGGGTTCGACCCCCTGTGGGGGCGTACTGATGAAGAGTACCGAACCAGAACGAAACAGCTGACTTCCCAGTACTCCCTGCAGGTTTTCCAATGGTCCTCTACTCGATGTCAGCTCATGATGAAATCCTGTAACCAATCAACCAAATCCCTACAAACCAACACTGGAACAGCATGAACTGTCAGGAATTGGAATTCATAGGCCATCGAGTCAGGTCCCAGTGGCTGAATGGTCTACGAACTTGCCTTGCGACAGTAAGTTACTTGGCTCGAACCCCAGTGGATGAGTGCTGATGAAGAGTCTCAAACTAGGACGGAATAGCTGTCCAGTACTCGAAAGTTTTCATTGGTTCTCTAACTGATGTCAACCCTTGATCACACCTGTAACCAATCAAGTCTGTGCAATACAACACTTGAAAATATCATCCACAGTACTTTTAGACAAGAAAGATAAGTTGGAAAGCAAACAAACAAATTTAATATTACAGCAGTTAGATTGAAGATAAGCGTATGAATGCTTTCTCATCATTACGACTGGTCCAACGCTGTATCGTCACTGAATGTCTATGATCAAATTCAGCAGAGGTCACTTTGCCTGTAGTCACACAATTAAAAGTCGCCTACATGACTCATTCCAAGAAGTGAATAACTTTGTCAGTTAGTCTCATGTTCTGCCATCGAAGCAATCTTGTTATGTTTAGCGCAAGACATTACAGTTGTGTCTGGTTAGCTTACACACACATACACACGGTGTATGATGACGAATTTATTTGTTATATACCTACGAGTGAGTATATAATCGATGCTTTTATTATTATTATTATTATTATTGTTCCCTTGGGTTCAACTCCACGTCTCCACTTGCTCCTGTCTTCTGCTGTCTTTTGCTTTTCATCTGCATCCACCCATGTTAGTCCATACTCTTTCAACTACTACTCCTCTTCACACGATCTCCTCCATGTCACCCTTGAACTGACGACCCACTCGCCGCGTGCTTCCCTTTCGGCCTGGTTACACTCGAGAAATAGCCTGACACGCGCGCGATGTCATCAACCGGCCTCCTCAGCGAGCGAGTGTCCAATCCATCTCCATTCACTTTCTCCTGCATATTTGCTGTTGGTTGGCGATTGGCTTGTTCTTCTTTTGTTTGTTTTCTTCCCATAGTTTCCCATAGTTGGTGATTCTTTCCGACCCCACACCCCCACCCGGCCATCTGATCTTCAGTATAAAGCCAGCGAAGTCAGTTAGTTGTTGATAAAAGTGTGGTCTGCAACAGGCTGTTGGAAATATTCTTTGTGACCCACCCGCCCGCCAAGTTTCTGATCTGATCCGTATAGAAGAGCTGACTGACTTGACGTTTGTATTGAAAATCCTACCGAATTTTGTTGTTGATGGTGGCTGAGTGACGAAGATTTCCAGATTGGTTTCAGGCTGATGAATGTGTTTCTCGCCTTCCCGATTCTCGATTCATTAACATAATAACGTCGGTACTGATATACCTCCATTCCTCTGCCTTCCATCTGGAACATAGGACTTCAAGCTTGAACTTTGAAGTTTCAGCAGCTGTTCTGTTTTTTTTTTGCGTGGAGGAAGGGGTTGTTACCTGCACTCTCAAATTTCCATCTTTTAACCGAGCTTACTACCCGTTAATCGAGGTTCAGAAGTGCGTCGGTCGGGAATCGAAGCCGGACCACTTGCATGGTTGTCAAGCATTGTACCACTGATATGCCCTGAGTATTTTATATGAATTTATTACTTTTCTTCTTCTTTACTTTTTTCATCATCATAAGCAGTGCATTTCGGTGAGCTTTTTTAGTATCCACGGTCTACTACTAGATATTCAGTAATTCAAACTACTTTACGCATGCTGTCTTCCTCAGAATAGATAGATAGATAACAAATTTTTGTCATAACTAATGTTTGCTTGTTTTCTGTCTTGCTCTCTGACTAAACAGATGCTGTTGAATAACTCTCACACTGAATCGATGCAAAAATATTGTTTACTCAGTCTAACAAATTCAATTTCTGCCTTTCGCGCGTCCCTTATCACTGGTGGCTATCAGGTGAAGCTAAGTGGGGATAAAATGAGAAAAGAAAAAAAACGCACAGGTTTTCAAAGACAGGAAATCTAGCAGTAGCAGCAGCATCAAGTGTGTTTTGTTTTCATTGCCTTTCGTAACCAGAGCAAAGACAGAGGGACAGAGAGACAGAAAAAAACTAAACTTGAAACTGTCTGTTACTTTTTGACAGATGAGAAAAAGTGCTTTTACAATAATTTTTGTAAAGCGAAAATATTAGAGGGGAAAAAAACACTTAAATTGGGGGAAAGGATTTATTTTAAATAAGTGCAGACATAACAGACAGACACTTACTAAATCGTCTGCATAGTTGTGCAAATCGATCTTGACAGATTTCAACTTAACATCAACTATTTTATTTTATTTTTGAGATTTAAATAAAACTATTAGGAGAAATTTCATTCCTCTTTTTTTTTTCTTTTCAAATTAAGCCTCCTTAGCTAGACATTCTGTATAACTCTCACCTTCTATGCAATGTCCACATTCGACTGCCAGTCAGCCGATCCACTCCTTAACTAGTAGTCAGCCAGAACAAGAGGAAAGGTTGAGTCAGAGGCTAGGGACTTCATTAAAAAACAGTGAAACTTTAATAAACCAACCTTAAAGTCAGGGAATGGCAAATATCGCATGTTCTAGTTTAAAACTCTGAAGCGCCATCAACCGCCGAAAATTCTGCTGTATTCACCCCGTGTTATGATAATAATGTTTTCATCACCTGACCTAAGCGTCCTAGACTCAACTGTGTGAAATAGATCGAGGTGTGAGTGTGAACACTGGTGAGAAGTCTCAAGGTTGCTGCTGATCTTCCCTATCTGTCGTTTTTTAACATTTCGCGATCTGATAAGAATCTGATACAAATAAGTGTATTATTTCACTTTTCAGTAGGACTGTAAATTTACACAAAAACTGCTTGTTGAACAGTTGAACAGTTATTTCGCCCTATTCCAGGACTCTATCACCACTTACTCTAGTTACAGTGTAAAACAATGTCCAGGATTACTATGAATACGTCTCGGATTCTACTGACAGCCACCATCAACCGAACAACATATCAGCAAGTTAAGCTAAGGGAATCGTTGACACCGTCTGTACTAGCTGTCAACAGAGACTGGAACCAATCATCACTGTATTCAAAATGATAATTTCAGCAGATATCCAGCCCTGTGCGTAACTACACAGAGTGATTCTTCCATTCTCAAATGGATCTTGTGAATAATGGCCACTGTTCTCTGGACTCAACTGAACACAACTACATCAAACTCATCCACCTGAGCTGCAAATCTTCTCCATCATATTTAAGTCCAACAGATAAACTTTGATGGATACACTTAAAGCCAGATGATGAGTCCCAAAGATGATGAAACATCCGTCTTGGACTTCATTATCAGCTAAAATTAACTAAATAAAACTAAACGCCAGTTAATTTATGGATGGTGACTAGCAGTGTAACCCAGGAAGTACATTTTGTCCTTTTTGGGACTCGTCAGCTAGATGTACCTGCATTTCCAAGTCAATGAGTGATGATGTTCCCATGGAGACTCGAACCCAGTGGCCATAGTTTCAAATGCCAAAGCGTTACCCACTAGACCACTTGGGCCACGAGAGACACTGCTAGTCACCTTCCACAAATTAAATTCTAATTAAATGCCCAGACATCGTCGAAGCATCTGCACAAGAAGCCGACATGTCAACCTGAGACCGAGCACTTTGGTCCAATCAATCGATGGGAAAATCTAAAATTCAATTAAACGCCATCTATATATATATTCTGTTTACGAAAAAAACAGTATTGTTAAGATTTCCGCGCTCAGTTACGAAACATTGATACAAGTTAGCCCCTTCTCCAAAAAAAGTTCAAAGGTCATAATTCTCCCCCTGAAAAACAGACTCAGATCACTTAGTGTTGATAAATTCCACTAGAGGTCACCAGCTTTCAGAACTTTTTAAGCCGACAAAAATCTGCATGCATGAAGTCAATCCATCTAATAACCAGAGGTTAACAATTCAGTCGTGTTTACCACGCAGAAATTTGTGTTTAACAAGGCGAACATATAGCGTGACTATGTGACTTATTTAACCCGTAGAGTGCTGACGTGTTTTTTTTGTGTGTGTTTTTTTAATTTTCAAATTGACAGTCATTCCCACCTCTACAATGAGATGCATGCTGTTGAACACGCTCAAAACTTCATACGGTCTACATACCATTCAATCTTTAATAATAATAACAATAATCATAATCATAATTCGATAAAATAAAAACGGGACATAAGGAGGAAGTAGGCAAAGTATGCTTCTTTCATGCGCTTTTCTTTTTCGTTGTTGTTCGTGAAGCGAAGAAAAAGGCTTTCATCACAAGGAATAATAAAATAATAATAATAAGTATTTGCTCAGCTGGAGATTTCTGCACTCTTCTTTAGAATGAGAAAAAAATTGTATCAAAAAAGGGAAGGAGAATAAGAGGAAGAAAAAAGTGAACGCTTACAAGATGTTACGATCAAATTTCGTGTGAATCACATCCTCCAAAATTTCTTCATGTCTCTCTCTCTCTCTCCGTCCACTCCCAACGGTCCCCTTCTGCTCTATCTCGCCTATGCATACACACAAACACGCACACACATACACTAACGGTCAGATAATGGTTTCAGTCGAAGCCTTCAATATTTACTCAAGTGAAGTAATCCGGTTTTAGAAGTGAGAATTCAATGCAAGCATATGGGTAGGTGAGAAATGATCTTAGATTATGCCGAAAGGGTATCGAGTTTTTAAACATACTTCAAAATTAAAAACTACAAACATACGCACACACACACACACACACACAGAGAAAACATGGAAGACGTGATATGAGACAACTGAAATACTATGTGATGGAGCAAAACTATCATTTTTGTGAAAAGATAACCAAATCACTTCAGATATATTAGATTGTGAATGAGTTGTATTCCTTTTCGTGAATTATCAGCACAATTTAGCCTAATAGAAAACGACAGATATGATAAAGTGGGATGTTGATAGAGTTGAACGCACATACATAAAAGATATTAGTTTGATTTCCACAGTAACGCAGGATTGTTTTCGATGTAAATTCATGTCTTATAGTTGTATTATAGTTGACTGTAAGGCTGACAGATCCAAGCTTCACCTGTTAAAAGGGTGTATTAATTGTCTTGAGGTAGATATGTCCTGTTCATTAAAGCGATGAGCACTTAATGAAGAACAGTAAAACTTTGCCGCTGACATCCCCCTATGTTAAATATGCTACCCGTCATCTATTGGTGTGATGTTTTCTAACATTATTATAACACTTTCACAATCAAAACTTATTCAGCTGAAAGCACATGATGAAATTCCTGAAGCTTTCAAAGTTTGGAGGTTATTACAACAGCATCCGTACTTATTTGTCTAAAAGAGAGATGAACAGCTTTCATAATACGCTGAAAGTGTGCATTCAAAGACTTACTTGATTTGTATTAGGGTTTTTAGCACACCTTTTAACTAGGGTGTTTTTTCTTCTTGAGAATGACCAAAGCGTATAAGATATTTTTCGGGTGAAATTCTCTGAAGGCATCAAATTCACAGTTCGTAGATTTTACCTTGAACTGTGTCATCTGCAGATGAAGAACTTGATTCCATATATGTTCCATTTAGACTACTTTTTTTAATAATTAATTTACGTTCCCAGTGGAACATAGGGCTTCAAGCTAGAGGCTTGAAGTTTCCACTAACAGTGGCGTTTACTTTTACGGGATGGCGTTGCTAGCCTCATGCCCAACCTTCCCTCTTTACCAGTCCTGCTACCGACTTAGCGAGGTGAAGGAGTATGTCGGCCGGAGATAGAACCCCGAACCACCAGCATGGTTGGCGAGCATTCTACCGCTGTGCCACAGACGCATTTAGACCACATAGATAGTCAGAATTAGGTTGGTCTGAAGTGACTTGGCTTTGTCAACTGACTCGAACTGGCTACGCCGCTTGGCTCCAAAGGAGAATGGTGCTTAGGTCACTTCGATGAGGCCGAAAAATACTTCTGGTTGACGTGAGTGGTACCTCCCTACTCATATGTTTCAGTAGTATATACCATCTTGTTCCAAATGCCGTTTCCTGTGAGGCAGAAAAGGTTTCAAATATCGATTTCACCATGTTATTTTAATCCTCATTTTCAAGTTATCTACAAGTGAAGAAACGGATAGTTTGCTGAACGGTCAATAATACCAATAATCATAAGGTATCTTTTAGTTCACGTTACTAGAACCTTTTGTAAAACTCTTGAAGATGGCGTCATCTCGAAGTGAATTAGGTTACGTGGGCTATGAAAAGTTCTGTTCAAAAATGGCCTAGTATTGTGCTGCCAGCCGACGATGTCTGTGATTAGAATCGAACATCAGATGTTACTATGCTGCATATCTGACTGTCACACAACACCTAGTATGATATGCTACAAGTATCAATGTTCTCTCTGTTACTACTATAATCGTATCTGTGATGGATAGTTAGATGTGTGTTCAATGGCACGTCAAGAATAATTCAAGTATTCCACCTACATCCTATCTTGTGACCATTAAATTGATTGTTATTATCATCATAAACAGTCCACTACTATACATATGCAACCGAAATGCTCCAAATGCATAATGCAATCACAAGGCAAGTCAAAACGTCAATTTCCAAGTCAAAAGCAGTATAAGTACACGACATTTACCGGGGTAGGATAATCAAAATTCCATATCTTACTACAAATTAATTCATCCCGTCTCTCTTCTTATCGATACCATGGCAACGATAGGTTGTGCATATGTATGTGTGTGCCTGTGATTCTTGATCGGAAGAATCTGACTGTTTTGTTTGTCAAGTGTAATTAATGACCAAAGTAACAATAATTGTATGAAAATGTAACATAGAGAACATTGAAATGTCTCTATGTGTTTGTGTGTGAAAACAATGAGGGTGGTGGCTAAGGTGGCCGGTCGGCTGGGTGTGGGGGGCGGGTCGGGAGACAGAGAGAGGAGAAGGAGGCTGGAAACAAACTTCGCATGTGTTTATGTAAAATGCGTGTATTACATTCCCACGATGTCTGAAACAAAATGTCTTATTTCCATTGGAATGCATGTTTGTTTGTTTTAATATCTGATTTTATTAAAATCTATTCGTCATGTGAACGGCGCAGTGAGTTTTAAAAGAATCAAAATTTATAGCCTTCAACTTTCTCTGTATTAGAAAATGTAATAAAACATGCTGATTAATAAATAATTTGAGGGATAAAGAATGTTACTCTCTGCATACTTTTGTGTGTGTGTGTATGTCTATCTGAATGGGTGGCTCGCTGACTGGCTGACTGAAAATATGTGTGCATCACAACTAACGTGTTCATATCATCACATCAAACAAAATAACTGATAGACATTTACGTTAAAACTAACTTATTGCCACGGCCGACAGACCTAATCTGTTTGATATATTTATGTGCATTTTGTAAATTCACTGTCAGTTATCATATTTCGCCTTGTTTCCATCGCTTTATTTTAGTTCCTAATTTTACTTGAAAAATCAACCGAAATTAACTAAATTCTTCCTTACAATAAAAGTCGATTTTCCAGTTATCTGTTTGTTTAGTAGTGACCAGCAGCGGAATTCACGATGAGTATTCCACTCTAATCAGACTCGATGAGTTGAGTAGTGCTGTCCCACAAGAAGTTGAAATCAGCACCAATACTTTTCCCATGATGTTACCGGAGCCAATACACGCATTACTTGTGTGTAACAGATATCAGTGACTGATCGTTTCTATTCGACATAGAGGGAAAAACACAACAACAGAGAAGCAGAACACGCAGTTTGTCGTGGTTCAGTGAATAATCCTCAGGAGGAGGTTAGAACAGTGGATGATGAGAACAAATCTTTCTCTCTAGGAATCCTTCCCAAATAGGAAGAAATACAAGCCATGTAACCCACGTGATTCGGCTTTCTGATATCCATCAAAAACTGCGCACACCGATGATGAAGTCAACAATAAAACGAGTGAAACTTCCATCCAGTGCTTTTTAGCTCAATTTAAACTTCCTAGCTGAAGCAATCAGTTAATAAACGATTCCAGTGACTAACAGCAGTCAGGATGCCTAGGTTTGAGCCTTTCTGTTTTCACTTATCACAGCCTACAAATTGAATATTTATTCAGTGTATTGTTCATTCAATCTGAACACCTCCTGTGCTGGTCACAAATCCAGATCAAATATGGTTGATCCTCTGAAACAGTAGATTGTAAAACTGAATTTTAGTCATTCCACCTTGATAATTTAGTTCACATAGTGATTCCTATTCAGGAACCCGATTTTAATATTAGAATAAAACTTGTTCAGTGTGATAGAGTGTAATTCCATTATGGGTAAATTTTGTTTTGATAAAGTCCCACAGTGTTATACAGTCATGTTTACTGATGACGTTTCGAGCACAATTTATTGCTCATAATCATATCAAGGTAATCACACATGTGATTAATCAACCATAATGGAACCCGATTTAAAGTCAATCGATTTCAAGCCAGTTAGTTATTAGATGGTCATTGTTCTCGACTCGTGACCTGGGTACTGAGAAGCATCAAACTAGTGTCTGTCTATCTCTCTCTCTCGCGCGCTCTCCTTGATTCTTATCTGAGTCAAATTTCTATTGACTTCATGGTTAATTTATTCAGATGATCATAGATCTCCTCCATGGTTGAGTTATGCAGTGTGCATTTCCACCGAATAGTAGGCAGTAGTATGATATTGTGTCAGTCAGAATCCAATGATCAGATGTGTGTACGTGTGTTTATAGGATGCGATAGCTAAGCTGTGTAAAACTGCGGTACTGGGAATGCTAGAAAGGGCCAGTTGGCGGGAATTTGTGGGCTAGACAGTGTGTTTTTTTTTATAGAAAAAATCAAAGGTTAATCTCTTTTTTTAACTTTCTGTTAAAATGAAAACCTAGTTTGAGTCTACAATCCTGACAACCGTGACAGTAAAAGTCTTATCACAAATAAAACTTTCCATTGTAACCATCTTCTTAATCTACACAAACCATCCTGCTTCATTTAATTTCACTCATAATTTCATATTTCCATGTCACACAAAGTGGGTCAGATCTTATCAACAAGTAGGACTAGACACATAACCCCATTAATAATTACCACTGTTGTATGTTTGTGTGTGTGTGTGTGTTCATGTGCATATGTATGTGTCGGCTACCCGCATGTTTACTCCTCTCAAGAGATTTAAGAGATTCAAGCCTAATGTGGGACTAGATTATCAACTGGTTGAATAAAAAAGCGGGTCCACATCCATTAAAACGATAGTCACAATTGTCCCACTTTCATCCTACACCTTTCTGTCATTATTATTATTATTACTATAGCCATTATTCATTATTTATTTATTTTCTCCCCACCACATTGAATACAAAAAGCCTTCACACAATTACACTGATTTCGAATTCCACTTCTATTTTAAAAAGGGAGGAAGATATAAACTGTTTTGGACACTGTGGCTGTAGACAATGATATCAGAAGATGATGAACAACCCGATGTATTCACGCAATACATTTCCAGCTAGTCTAATCACACGTCTACTTGTCAAATTAGTTTAATGCGAAAATGAAATTCACTGAAAGTGGTCGATGACAACAGGGGGGGATGGTATAATAGAACAAAAACATTGATAAGTGGGTTGTTACACTACTCCTGGGCAATATAATCAGATTAACATCACTAAGTTAAGTGAAGCATAACGTTAAAGAGGCAATATACGCTAATGGCTTTCCTTGCCTTCAGCAACAGCCAACTGGGCATGATAAGATCTGGTGAAACGATAAGCCATCTATACAATTAAGTACTCTTTGTATGTGCGTGTTTGTTGGTTATTGTGCGATAGCAAATGTGACATTGCTCTCAACCCACTGATTATCCTTGAATTGTCATCTCCACCGTATTTTAAATCCGTCACTACTTTAAATGTTGCCTTCATGTTTTAACCAGTATACGTGGTACAAATGAATCACAACTTTCAGACAAAACTTTGTCGTCTATTTCCATTGTGTCACTTGCGGTTGAAAGGAGGATTAGATATTTCGAATTTGATAGAAATATGCTTCTAATCAAAGAATCACTTCTAAATTAAAATTTATAACTTTAGCGAAAAGTAGACATTGAAGAGACATCAAAAACTCCAAAGTTCACTTTTTGCCTATGTATATATGCGAGTGTGAAGACTGAGTGCGGTAATATGTATGTAGTCGATGAAACATAATTGCCCATGATAACGTCTAAGATAAATGAGTGATTCGATGTTCTTGTCTAGCTTGAAAACCACAAAGTCAATATTTTAACTTAGAACTTCTGAGAATAAAGCGTCAGTTGAGTTGTTAGGTTAATACTCTCTCAACTTCATCGACTTCGAAAAGGCATTCGATAGCTCAGAGTCGATCGAGAGGTGATCTGACAACTACTTCGCTACTACGGGATGCCACCGACAATTATACTTCTCATCCAACAGTTATACGACAATGCTGAATGCCATGTAATCCACAAAGGGGAAAATTACGAAATCCTTAGAAGTGAGGACGGGAGTTAGGCAAGGCTGACTACTATCGCCAATAATTTTCATGAATGCAGTAGATTGGATAATGCGACAGACAACGGGAAATGAGGAAACAGGCATAAAATGGACCCACACAAAAATACTTGGAGGATGTGGACTCCACCGATGTGATATATGTCTGGTTTGCCAAAAACTGGAAGATATGCGAGTGAAAAGCAACAATTTGGCAGAAGAAGCATCCAGAGAAGATGGGACTTTAGGTGAACATAGTAAAAACAGAGGTGATGACGATTCCTCTCCAACAGCAGCAGCAACAACAACAACAATGGACAACAATCGGCATAAATGGGAGAAATCTGAAAGAAGCAACCTCCTCTACCTACCCGCCTACCTACCTACCATGGAAGCATCGTTTCATCTGCAGGCGGACTCGACTGACGAGGATATCAAAGCAAGGATCGGGAAAGCAAAAGAAGCTTCTGTTACTCTCAAGTCTCTCTCAACAGCACTCAGGGTAAAAAAATCATAACCAGATTTTCAACTCCAGTGTAAAGTCAGTGCTACTATATGGATCAGAGACTTGGCCAGCGCGTCATAAAAAGCACCTCAAACAAACTACAGACCTTCATTAACAGCTGTCTTCACTTAATACTCAAGATCAGATAGATGGTCAGAAAAGATCAGCAATAGGGATGGATCTCTGGGAGCGAACCAACCAGGAACCGACTGTGAAACAAATAAGCAGGAAGAAATGGAGATGGATTGGATTGGCCATACTCTGAGGAAACCATCAAGTGAGCGACATCACTAGACAAGCCATCGCTCGAGTGGAACCTGAAAGGGAAGCGGGCAGCGAGTTGGTTGTCAGTGCAAGGGTGACTTTGAGGAGGTCATGTGAAGAGGAGATGAAAGCATGTGTGCAGACTTGGAGCGAGGTGAAAAAGTTGGCAGAAAAGTGAATGCAGTTGAGATGTTTGGCTGAAGCCCTATGTTCCCCTAGGAATTAAAGGAAATAATAACAATATAATATAATCACTTCCAAGAAAATACAAATCCAAACAAGTTTTTGAAGTAGCTATTACCACCATTTAGAAGGTGAGAAACGCTAATGTTATTCTACAATCAATGTAGAATTGTCTACATCTGCATTCAACATTCTCTCTATTTATCAACCAAATAACCTCATAGGATAAGACCAGTGTCTGTAAAGTTAGACAAAAATGAAAATTTTATCCAGCCATCTTACAGTATACCTCAATATGGGTCACAGGTGTTCAGACGAATATTTTTTCCCGACCATCTTATCACAATGATGACCTCTTCATTCTGGGAGTACCAACCAAAAATGGTCGTAGTCAGTGTAGTTAAGCTAAAATCGTATATACACCTGTTGACGATAATCACTTATGCGTAATTCGTTATTTTCTACAGAACTACAGACCCCACGTAAATAATTGGTTCGAATGAATGAATGAATGAATGAATGAATATCCTCTATGCAGACCTGTAAACACTAAACTGAAGGAGATGAATTTGAATTATGGTAAAAAATGTAAGCGATCAGTAACCGAGTCAACAGGTGTTGTTGTTGTTGATCAAGCTGTCCGCAATATTATTCTCTCCGTGTACTCGTTTCTTTTTGTGAAACTATATGAACATGTCTGTTGTGTTTGAGTAACCCATGACTTCAGGGTCATGGGTTAATTAGACACTGTCACATGGATACATATGTCTGGAGAATGACTTTATTTGTTTCACAAGCACTACCAGCAAAGAAATATTGATTAGTACTCCATCTGAAGGTGTATATTCACAGTAAAACAAACAAACAAACAACACAACACAAATACAACTGAATCAAAAGCTTACCAGTTGTAGAGTAAGTTTGGCTAATGGTATTGTGTATAGTGTACATTGAACCTTTGAACATTTGTTTCAACTCACTCACCCATCTTTTTGGCGCTACTCCACTTTTTCACTTCATTGCACTTTGCTTCCTGTACGTTTTGGCGCTTTTACGCTTGCTTCATCGCTGTACTCTTCTACAAGCACACTCTTTGAGCTCGCTACTCTTGTGGGTACAGATAAGTTGTAAACCTTTTTATATTATTAAATTCTAACCACATTCGTTATAAATATACTTGTGGTTACAGGCACTTTGCGAATCCTTTTCTATTTCTGCATTTCACTCGTGCCTCAGTAGTTGCTGGATAGGCAGAATACTGATTAAGACCTAGGGGTAAAAGAAGTTAGTCTTTTCGTAAATGTGACAGGCAAACTCACCCAAGGATAAAGTCACGCACCTACAGTATCATAAATAATATGAAGAATATGTCCGAAGTGTAACATTATTGTTTTAGCAATTGATTCATGCATACTGTCTCTAATGTCTTTGATATTCGGTTATAAAGTGAACTTCAGAAGTATTAATCAGAATAAGTAACAAGGACATAACGTCAGGTGAAAATAGAGGTCATGAAATTAACCATCCGATAACAGCAAAAGCACAAGTTACAACCAGCGGGAGAAATTTAGCAGTGGTCACTTCCTTCAGTGTTATCTAAGCAGCGTCGCTCGATTCAACTACAGTCACATGGTACGGATAAAGATGTCAAACCCAACCAGAAACTGAAAGACATTCATCACTCTGAAATCAGTTTGAAAATCTTCTGCACTCCGCACCGCAAACAACGAAACTTGGATTTTCAACATGAATTTGAAGTTAGTCAGTCAGTCAGTCAGTCAGTTCGTCTATGTGGGTCAGAAACTTGGCCAGCACGTCATGAAAAGCACTTCCAAGAGATCACTTTTGACTTTTATCTACAGCTGCCTTCATCGGCTGCATGCTGAAGATCAGATGGCCGGCTAGCCAGTAGGGAATTCGCAACAAGAAACTCTGGGAATAAACCAGTCAAGAGGTTGAAGGCCAACAAACATCCTGAAGGAAATGAGGAAGGATTGGGGACACACTGAGGAGACCACTGAGTGACATTATGCAACAGGAATACCCTCAAGTAGGACATGAGTGGAAAACAACGAGGTTCGAACCCAAGACCTTTTGGTTGCAAGGCAAGCTAGCTCATAGACCATTAAGCCAATGGGACCCGATCCAATATCCAGACCATGAATTCCAACCTCTGTCAATTCACGACATAATGCGACCACTAGCCAATGTCTTCGGTGAGTATTTGTCCTCACACCCGACCTGTTGCACCCTACTGGTCACGACTTTTCACTAGAAACCCCAGGTAACTACCTACCTGAATAGGGCGAGTCGCTAGTGAACACCATTAATTGATATTCAAGTGTTGGTTTGTGGGGATTTGGTTGATTGGTTACAGGATTTTATCATGCGCTCACATTGGTTGAGAATCACTGGAAAACCTGGGAGTACTGAACAGCCGTTTCGTCCTAGTTCGGGACTCTTCACAGTACGCACCCACGGGGGTTCGAATCCGAGACCAGTGGGGTGCAGCAGGTTGGGTGTGAGGACAAATACCCACCGAAAACATTGGCTAGGGGTCGCGCTATGTTGTGAACTGTCAGAAGCTAGAGTTCATGGACTATCCATTGAATCGGATCCCAGTGGCTTATTTGTCGGTCTACGAGCTCCTTGGTCTTGTAACCAGAAGGTCCTAGGTTCAAACCCCGGTGGGTGCGTACTGTGAAGGGTCCCAAGCACTAGGATGAAACAGCTGTCCAGCACTCCCAGGTTTCCCAGTGGTTCTCTAACCAATATCAGCTCATGATGAAATCCTGTAACCAATCAAATCCCTACAAACCAACACTGGAAAACAACGAATAGGGCATTGATCCGAAGATGGAAGCAGAGGAGATCGTTTGTTGAGGAGGAGATGAGAACCTGTGATCAAACGTGAAGATAGCTGGAGAGGACTACAGAGAACAGAACAACGTGGAGAGATGTATTGTTGGAGGCCTGTGTTACGCTTGGAACCCGAGGAAATAATAATAATCACAACTCTCACTGTGAAGCGAAAATAGTTTTGTTTTTGTAATGAAACAATCTGTGTCCAGTTGACCCCTTTTGAGAAGGTTCTCATCATGGATTGACGGACAACACTGAACCAACATTGTATTCCACCTCCAGACTATTCGAAAGTATGCTCATGCTACACACTCAGTCAGGTCTTACACTGAGTAATTTATTTCTCAAAGATTCAAAGGCATCAATTATTGATTTCTATCAGGAGTGTTAGCCTCAAAATCTGCTATCCTCCGACTCAAAATCGTAGACGCATACTGATGAAAGACCACAGACTAAAACCCAACTGCAAATAAATAATTCCTAATCGTCAATCAATGTCTCGATGATAAAAGTTAACCATGAAAATTATTGTTCTGTCAGTATATATTTGAATGTTAACTCAGCAGTTTCAAACTCTACGTTCATTATCAGAAAACATAGTGATTTCTTCCCAGAAATAATGATGGAGACTTCTGATTAGACTGAAAATATATTAAAATATTTATACGACTGTCTGTGAATTAACCGGTCGGATGCAAATATTTTTAAAATAAATGAAGTTCTCGTGTGACTAAAGAATATGCTTTAGGAAAACAATCAACATTCATCTGTCAATAATCAGTTCATTCGTTGATTACTATCAGACTGTGCATTGATTTTGTAGGGGGTCATTAAGAAAATAAGGTCATAAGGTCAGTGGGAGGGATAAAAGAATCTGTCCAAGAAAAAATGATGATAATGACAAACAATACCTTGTTGTACACCCACCCATGCAGCTGGTTACCACTGGTGTGGGTGTATAAGAAAATCAATAGTTGCCTTTGTCCATGTAAAAACTATAAGAATCCTGTAAATCTTAACTTAGGAAGCTGAAGTGAATCGCTGGCTGCCTTGTTTAATTTCGGGGTCCTTCAGAAGTATTCACATTTGAGACCAGTTGGCAACACAACACCATTTCCATTCAATGTCATCCATGAATATTTATCTCACATTTGACTTGGTACACAACACTAGTTTCCATTTCACTTTATAACTACACAAAATCCCACCTCATAGATAGTCACTCACTAATCAACAGTGAACAGACTACAGAATCACTACTGGTGAACAGGTGTGTGTACAACTAGGTAGGCTTTTATGAATATTTAATTGTTATCTACAACAATCAGGGGTGGGGCGGGATAAGGTGTGAAGTGGTGGTGTTAGATAGCAGGAAAAAAAGTTTACTGAATGTCTGTGAAATTAATTAGGCCAGTTTATGGACAATTTTATCGACCTAAATAGCTGACTAGTTAGTTGGCTGATGACTTCCACAGATAATACACGTTGATAATTGTAGTCAAGACTGTCAAGAGGAGATGGGAAGAGAGATTAAGAATGATAGAAATGTGTAAAACAGATCACTACAATGAACACTTACCTGGCTTGATGTGGAAGGTGAGATTTATCATAATTGTATGGCAATGAATGTTTGCACTCTGTGGATGACTGACAACCATTCAATGAGTAAACATAGGTCTCAAGCACTCTGAAACCTTTCTTACTTGCCATTCATATGTTTGTGGGTGATTTGTATACTGACCGATTACTGAGAAGTGATAGCCAGCTTACCTCATATTCTCTACCTACCTACCTAAACCTGCAATCGACGTCTCGCTTGACATCACTGAATACAGTGACTAGCAATTTAAAGTTTATCGGCATCCTGTTCTCCAGTGCACTGTCCGAGTGTGTGGGTCGTAACATTCGATTTTGACACTGGATTCTGTGGATCCATAAATCAATTGGATCCACGCTTTCCTGGTCACTTTCAACATGCATGCATCCTATTCGATACACGGTATTCTATGGGTCATTTAGATGACATTTACAAACCAGCGCCTCTATTGTGATGTATAGTGGCTCTGTAGTATTTGGATACATGGTGTATACTAGTCATGATTTACCATTTCTCAGCGTACCTGTTAAATGCAGAAGGTAGCAACGGTTATTGATATGGAGAGGGGAAAACGAATGGTATTTTGTAGAACTGCAACTGTGCGAAACGCACTAATTAAACATGAAACAAAAAGCCTACAGTTGTTATTTGATGGTTGGCGTCAGTCGTCGGGAAGTCTTGAACTTGGATTTTGTGCTTATTGGTGCTCTTCAGTCAACTAGGCATATCTGTAGTCGTGAAGGAACTCATGTCCCCTCTGATATTCGAACCAATGTCACCCAGTGCTGCAGTCAGAGACGCGAACACTGAGCTGTTCATTCTGGCAACTGCCCCTCTGTAGGAGTGTATTGGAAACTTTGAGTGAACACTACTTACTAACCAGTACCATGCATCTCTTCTACCAGTCAAGTTAACGATGTGACCACCACACTATTTGGCTCGCCATGATTACGCGATTTCGGAAGAACATGAGGTTTAATTTGATGGTAGACAGTGATTTCGGTAGTAATTGTAGCTGGAGTACTTGTTGTATAACAAAGGTCTGTAGGTACTGTGAGCATTGTCAACTGATATTATTCAAGACAGACTAACATTGGTTAAATTTTTACTTTTCACGATACTTTTAAGACGAAGTAAACTCAGTCTGTTTTCCCGCCGTTTAGCTTGGGTTTAGTTTTGCTCGTGTGAAGAATCCTATCCTTAACTGGACTGATTCAGTTCGGACAGTCTGAGATGTGTGGAAAATGTTTTACAAACTATTTCCCCTCTTTCCCCCAATATATTAATTTAAGCCAACTTGAGTTATTTCGGATTTTTCTGACTTGACCGGAGGTTGCATCTACAATGGTTGTAGGTAGTATTTTAACAGCTTGATGGCTATGGCATATATTTATATTCTTACTTTACTTAGTCCATACATAATTCTTTTCACTTCTGCCAAACTGGTTGAGAAAGCAGCCATTTTTACTCAGTTTCTTTTGTAGTACACGACAGCAAAATTTCATGATTCTTTCTCACACTATAGTCTATTGAATGTACACAGTCAGATAACACAAAGTCCCTCCCTTATCTGTTTCGTTATTTTCATCAGCTAAATAAAAATCATTGTGACTACTTCTTAGAAAGAAAAGAAATACAAGCGAACATATACAGCCATTTTCAAGTATTGGTTTTGTAGGGATTTTGTTTGTTCTGCCGATTTCCGACATAGCGCGACCACTAGCCAATGTCTTCTTCGATGAATTACTGCCTCATCTTCAACGTTCTGTACCCTACTGGTCACGGCTTCCCACCAGAACTCCAGGCGACTGCCTGAATAGGGCCAATCGCTAGTGAGCATCAGAATTTAGAATTGATGAGCTAGCCATTGGATTGGGTTCCAGTGTCTCAATGATCTACGAGCTCGCTCTGTAACCAGAAGGCCCTGGGTTCGAACCCTGGTGGTGGGTGCGTACTGTTGAAGAGTCTCAAGCACTAGGGTGAAACAGTTGGCTGTCCAGTACTCCCTGGTGGCTTTCCAATAGTTCTCTAGCTGATGTCAGTTCATGCTGACATCTTCCATCCAATATACAGATATATATTAACTGATCATTTCATTTTATCAGCTGATTAACCAGATAAGTGGCTTTTTACCTCATAAAGCTCGAAAAGTGAACTTTGTTGGTGATCATCCTGGTGTTGAGCATAGCAGGTTAAACAGATAGGTAGGTTAATCTGTGTAACTAGTTGAGCAAGTGAGAGTTCTCCTTCTTCAAAAATGGATTCCGAAATATGTTTAATTCACTATATACTACCCTCTTGGCCCTTTCATATTTCGCTTTCACTATTATTGCTGTCTTAAAATGAAGCTATAGAAGGCACATAAAAATGAAAATAGTAGAACCGACCGAATACACGTTTGAACCAACAAACTGAAAAGAAGCTTCACAACTTTATGATCATAACAAAGAGGTATAAATGTATCCCATTTTTGCCTTTGTCTGATAGTAAAGATCATATGGACAGAAAATGTAAGCACCAAGGAATCAGTCAAGAACCTTTTGCTCAAAAAATATGCCGTAGTAAATGCAGATGGGCCGGACACACTCTGAGAAGACTGTTGAGTGAAATCATGCGTTATCTACGCCCCGACTGGAACTCGAATGGAAACAAAGAGCTGGGCCTACGGTTAATCGTACAGCCAGCTAAAGGCAACAACAGAGCAGAATGAAATGGCAACGTTCCATCTACAACCCATGGGAATAATAATATTTTTTGAAGGAAAGAATAGGCCGAAGTATCCTTCAGTAAGCAGTATATTTCTCCTACCTGAAAATAATTTCGCCTATTCAACTGTTCAGATGATATTTAATGTCGCAGATTACTCAACTAGGAATTTAGGCCAGCTAAATAGTTAGCAAAAATCATGTACATATTATGTTCATTTTACTGTTTTACAGTGGAGTAAGTCCCTTCTAAATCGAACCTGAAGATCCTAATCCAAACCTGACAGTTTTTTGTATGTGAGGCAACTTAACCTCCAGTTAGATACTTTCAGTGATGAGAAGTCAAAGAAGCATATCACACAATATTAACCATCTCTATGAAATATTTAATGTCACACAAACTCGATGACTTACAGGCAGAAACCATCTAACTGGCTGAAGAAACAGCCACAAAAACAGGACTCCAGATGATAAAGATAATCAACCAACAAATACAGCAACAACAACAAGCAGCACTAATCATCATCAATGGGAGAGATTTAACAGAGGTTGCCTCCTTCACTTATCTAAGAAACATCCTTTCAGCTACAGGCGGAATGGATGATTTCAATGTCAGGATCGGGAAGACAAGGCAGACCTTCATCAACCTAAAACCAGTTTGGAGATTTGAATTTTCAACACCAATGTGAAGTCAGTCAGTCAGTCATTTCTTCTATACGGCTCAGAAACTTGTATTGCTTGTCACGGAAAAGATTTCCAACAACTTACAGACTTTTATCCACAGCTGTCTTCGTTAACTCTATACGGAAGATCAAATGGCCGCCTAGCCAGATAGAATTAGCAACAAGAAACTCTTGCAATGAACAAACCAACAGGCAAGAGCCGATCGCTCAACAAATCTGTAGGAGAAAATGGAGATGGATGGATCGGGCATACATTGAGGAGGCCGTCGAATGACACCAATGGGAAGCGACGAATGGGTCGTCAGCTGTAAGGGGGGCTTAGAGGAAATCGTGGGAGACGGAGACAAGGGATTATGAACAATCGGCAGAAAATAGAAGAAAGTGGAGATGTGTTGTCGAAGCCCTATGATCATCTACTCGGAACCAAATGGAGTTAAGAGTCTCCTTTTCAGAATCACTGACACACACACACACTGACTTGTTAAAAATTGTGGCAACTAATGAAATGTAGAGTTCACTGAAGGATAATGCTGATGTCAGTGAGATGTTTGTCATATGGACTGTCTTCAGGATGAATATATAAGCATGTAGGCATGGACGTCTGATCTTCATGCCATCACTACTCATATTTGTGTGATCTTCCATTATTCTACCGTCTTGCCCTTATTAGTTGTAGGTATGAATGTAGGTTTGTGTGTTTGTATGTTAACAGACTACTAAGTTTGAAAATAAGCTTTTATTAACTGGATAATCGCATAGACAGTGACAAATAACTTTGTCTGGTCTCGTAAAACTTGAACCTCATCTGTCATTTTGGCACTTAAACCCTACAAAAACTGTACTTCCTATCTGATCCACCTACCATTCATTGAAGCGTGAGATTTCACTTGAAGAATTGATCCTATTTATCAAGTTGCGTGCGAATTATTTTACACTTCTTTTTTTTTTTTAATTAAAAAAATCAGTCTGTTTATATAGGCTAAAGGTCAAGGACAATATATTCTTGAACTTTATTCTGTATAAGATATTCAAGATAGTATTTATTCACCTATGACATTAATTTCGAAATAAATCTACTGTGAAATTCAGTTTGGGGCTTAGCTGTTCTCCGGAGGCCACCTAGAAACGTCCAATTTATCCACTAAGAAAAACATGGTTCTTACAAAGTATGATTTATAGGTATTGCAGAAATGCGAATGCAACCGGGTTCACCGACTCCGGCCTCGGAAGAAGCGATATCCAATCCACATGTGAACGGATCAATCTGGATAAGTGATATGCATCAGCACTAAGTAGACAGATTGGGAACTTTATGGAATTACAGACAAGATTGTAAGGAAGACTGATATAAGTATAAAAGAATGTGTAGAAATGAGAAGCGGAACTGTTCATATTGTGTTACTACTTCTACTACTTGTTAGATGAACTTGAAGCAACGACATTCCACTTTGTTTCAGGAAACAGTACTCTAAATCAGTGTACTTCAATAAGACTAGGGTAAACAAGAGAACTATACTCTTCTCTTGGGTGTTGACGCTTTCAAGGATTAATTGGGGGGAAATATTCAGGTTATATAATCAACAAAACTGCTTACTCTAACATAAATTCATAAATTCTTTAGTGTGACCGTTCCAGGAAATGAAATTTAAGTTATGAAAACCCTGTTCTTCTAGTGTTGTTCCCATACGAATGGTCCATAACAGTAACAGATTTGTGCAGTTTCTTTACGGAAATAATCATCCAGCACACACTGATTTGAAACCTGTCAACTTGATGAGTTTCTATGAAGAGGCCACTGTACCTTCAAGAATAGAAAGCATAGAATGTATATAAGAATAGTCTTGATGTTAGCTAGTTGAAGACAATCGTCAGGAAGTCATGGTCCTAGGTTTCGTGTTTGGTGGCACTCATGAGGAAGGCTTTTCTGCAACCTTGGAGGAACTCATGTCCCCTCCCCCCGTTGGATTCAAGTTTCTTTCAAAGGCTTCTTTTCTACTGCCTGCAACCGTCCCACATCAACTCAGAGTGCATTGTGATGGCGACTGCAAATTTTGACGAATAGTATTCACTCTACAGAGAGAGGCACTTGAGCCTCTGCAAGCACTGGCAAGGAACCATGCTTTTGTCCACGCCAAGCCAAATATTAGGCTATGTCATCCTGGGGAGGTTAAAATGATACAGAACTCCACCCCACTGGAGCCAGGTGGATTTAGGAAAGGCAAATCATGTGCTGACCAAACTGCACCGAACAGAACATAGAATGGAAGTGAAATTTCTGTTTTTATTTCTTTGACTTTGTAAAGGCGTTTGAAGGCATTATAATTGTGAAGTAATTTGGAAACTACTTAAACACTTCTGAGTGCCTCAAATCTCTATCAGCCTCATTCAAAAACTCGCTATACGACAATGCCATAAGTTAAGTGATCCATAAGGGAAAACTCAGCCAATCCTCTGGAGGGAATACAGGAGAGTAAGCCAAGGCTGCCTATTATCAGCGATGATATTCCTGATTGTGGCGGATTAGATTATACGGAACACCATGAGTTCGGAGCCCCATATGACACGACTACTTTGGAACGATAAGAAGACCCTAGAATATATGGATTTCGAGGATGGATTTACGTCTAATTTTATACAAACTCGAAGATCTACAAGCGAAAACCAACAAACTGGCAGAGGAGGCAGGCAGTAAAAATAGAAAAGGATTTCAAGTGAACACAGAGAAAACGGAGGTGATGAAGATAACCAACCAGCCAACCAACCAAACAACCAACAACAAGTACCCCAATCACTATCAACGTAAAGAAGTCACTTCTTTCGCTCATCTGGACAGCGTCACTTCAACTACAGGCATGCGGCATTGATGAGGACGTCAAAACAAACCAAGATCAGAAAGGCGACATAGACACTGATCACTCTAAAATCAGTTTGGTAATCTCCTACACTCATCATAAAGAACAAGATTCGAGTTTTGATCACCAATATTACGTCATTCACTTCTTTCATATAAGTGAAAAACTTGGTGTGGCCATCACGAAAGGCATTTCCAATGGTCAGATGCATTCTTTGTCTCCATAATGAAAATCAAACGATAGATAGGAAAGAATTAAGAAAAACAAACTCTCTGAACGAGCCAATCAAGAACGTGTTGCTGCAGAAATATCCCAAAGTAAATGGAGATATACTGGATACACGCTGAGGAGTCTACCGAGTGACATCGATCGTTAGTCGTCAAGCGGAACCCGAATAGGAAACGAAGAGTTGAGAGTTGCTTCGAGGGTTACAACTGCAGAAGATAGCGTGAGGAGAAGATGAGAACCTGTTGGCAATTGTGAGGTCAGTTGGAGATGACTGTAGAGAATAGGGTGACATGGAGATGTGCTGTTGAAGCCTTATGCGCCACTCCCGAGGACTAGACACATAGTGGCCAATTAATGTACATAAAAACCTCCGCCTAATTCGAAATATCATACATCGGTCAAGTGCATGTTCTCCACGAATTGCTTTCTCTCTCGAAACTCTCTAATATGTCTAGTTTACACTACAGTCAAAGGGTGACGAGGATAAACAGGCTTCTAAGAATTATTAGTACTCCAAGTGAAGCTGCTTTCATAAGGCCAATTTCGAAATCTGTACATCACACTTTATCAGTGAAATTATGCTTATATTCCTTAAACGAAGCAAACAGATGAGTCCCTGTGCAAGAACTAAACTCCACAATGGATATGTCTATCTCTGATACAGCAAGTAAATTATTCAGTTCATGTAACAATGTAATAACATGCAGCAGCTTAAAGCAATTATTGTTGCTAATATTACGACGCAAACATGAAATGTTGAGATTTTATTCCCGTCCTGAAGTTTGAGATTAGACCTAATATATCACACTCTTTAAATTTAAGCAATGTGGTGATGACGGCATCTGGCAACTTGTAATTTGTAAAGCCTAAGTGTTACACCTAATGCCACGCACGATGATAGATAAGATTTGTTTTTCAGCTTTGACCACGGATTGATGTCATTTAGAGAACCGTTGAATACCAGGGAGTACTGAATGGGAGTTTCATATCTGTTTGAGACTCTTCACCCGGGGTTCAAATCGGGGACTTTCCGGGTGTAAGGAAAGCTGGTAGACCATTCGGCAACTGGAACCCGACTCCCAGGCCAACTCATGAATTCTGACTCCTACCGAGCCATGAATTTTTCGCGACCATTAGCCGGTGTTATCTCTGACGAGTATTCGTCCTCATTACCGATGACCAGGCAAACCACCACCTCCCCCCCAGTGACGACTTCTCACCAGAACTTCTGGCAACTTCGTCCTATAGCCAATCAATCGCGGGAATCAGATTAATTTTCAAGATTTAGTCCGTAAGGATCTGATTTGTAGTTCGAGTAGACGATATTCTCGTAATCACTTTCTCTAGGTTGGATGGATTATTTGAACAGTTAAATCACATCACTTTATACAAAATCAATTGGCATAGGGTTTGGAAATTCTACTCTGTACAACAAACTGCCCTTATAAGAAACAAAACTGCACACTATGAAGATATCATTGAGAATCAGAATGCAAGAGTAATACGATGGAACAACACTGAGTCAGCTATACTATTTGAAATTAAACACCCTGAGAATTTTATACTGTGTTAACAATATTGCATAGAAAAAACCTGTTATTACTATTATTGTTATTAGACCTTGAGTGCTAGCTAAACTGTTCACTTTCTTAAAATCTCTCTTGTCTCTTATATTATTATTATTTCCTTTAATTCCTAGAGGAACATAGGGCTTCAGCCGCGCATCTCCATTGCGTTCAGTTCTCTGATAAAGTTTTCACCTGGCTCCAAGTCTACCCACATGCTTTCATCTCCTCTTCACATGACCTCCTCAAAGTCACCCTCACAGTGACAACCAACTCGCCGCTTCCCTTTCAGGTTCCCCTCGTCCGATGGCTTGTCTAGTGATGTCGCTCACTTGATGGTTTCCTCAGAGTGTGGCCAATCCATCTTGTCTCTAATGTCCCCTTTTGCAGATATAGAATTATTCTACATCTAGTCAGAAATCGTGACCAATGGAGTCGACGAAATCGACTGTGATTTCAGACGCGCTCCTCCAATGATAATGGATGCCAGTGGTGCCGTGTCACTGCTTACAGTATTTCAACTAAGCAGGCCAACAGAAATATTGTCGCATCCTAATAGTGTTCCGACGGGCTGTAACTGAGAATAAACCATCCACATCTCACAGGTTTCTGATGGAATGCTTACTAACTAGTCGTCTTCGTCAACTATTCGACACAATGCACAGTAGTGTTGCAGAACAATCGAAGAAATTGGAAAACGCAAAACGAGGAGAAGGAAGGAGAACACTAGACTTGTTCAACAATGTTTCTTTATTCTTCTGTGTTAATTATTTTCTCATTTTTCACTTCTTTTTTTTATTAAAAAAACAAAACAAATAAACAAACCCCGACAAACAAACAAACAAAACAAGGCAAATTCATAAAACATTACAATTTTGTTTGCATTTTATAGTGAAAGGACATTGTCGATGTCAGTATTGATGTCTGTAATGTCTGTTGTAGCAGTAGTAGTAGTACTTGCAGGACAAGTAATATTAACCTTCAGTCTGATCACTGCTCACTCCTCCTTCATTATTATTTCCAGCTACCACTGTATACACACACACACACACACACTCATATATGTATAGTTTGTGTTGATGTGAGGCAAAAATTAATATCCATTAAAAAGTATCATTAAATAGTAAGTAATATTAGCAGCCGTAATGGTACACAAACACACACACTCACACACAGTGATATAGTGGCCCTGAATGATGAGTTCACTTCGTTTCATCCCATATGAAGTAGATGAGACGAGGGAGAGAGAGAGAGAAAGGGACAAAAATAGTAATATAGAGTAGTAAAACAACATCAACAACAAACAAAATAAAAACGAAAACCGACAAACAAAACTTCCCTAAAAGTTTCAAAAAATAGTAATAATATAATAGATTATATTCATAAAAGACTAAGTGTGAGTAGAAAATGGCACCACCTGAGACAATTGAAACAGTAAATGAATCAATAAGTAGATGAATTAGAGAGAGAGTGAATGACTGAATAAATCAGTGATTGTATGACTCAATGATTTATACTCATGTGCATTTGTTCGCATATGAAACCAGATATATATATATATGTGCGAGGATTCAGCGTTTTGCACACTTTTGAGACAGAGACAAGGAGAGTAGAAAGAGTCGACACATGATGCTTAGCTTCATTCCCTTCCATGCTGTCGATGTTCTTCCTCCCTTCCATGCCGTCATCACCTGTGTTGTTGACGCTGACGCTGAACAGCTTCATAGAACACTTCACTCCCAAAAAAGAGGAATACTCTAGTGAATAAAAGGTGATAGCAGCATTATGTATGCGTATATGTGTATGTGTGTATTAACAGCTATAAATGAAAAAGATGAAGGCAGATCATTCAAAAATTACTGTTCACATCTAATGCATTTCTATGCGTGTTGATTAAAAAAAAGAAATAACATAAATTTCCAAGAATATATTATCTGTGTGCATATATGAAAAAGTAGAATTTCAATTGTCCTGAGATGATCAGTTGATTGAGTGTGTGAATAAACTTCAAGAAGAAGTGGTCATTATCAAAAACGGATAAAGAGGAAGGAGAGAAACACAAAATATGGAAATTTGCCTCAACACTAACTAACTAAGAGTATTACTTGATCCAAATAAACTGACTACCCCATAGAGCTAACAGTATCAATTACAGACTAATACTAAATAGTCATTACATTACATTACTACTAATGACTACTATTAAAAAATTACTGGCAAGTAGTATGACTAATTTCAATTTTTATTATAAAATAGGTTTTTTTAGTAAAAAAAAAACAACTGTAGAACTAAGAAAGCACAAAGGGGAAAAGTGTGTGTACTGTACAACCTGAAGAAAATATTAGTTTTATTCAACTGCAGAGAAAATATCCAACCAGTTTGATAATCAGCATATTATACATAAATATTATAAATACTACTTTCAGAGAAGAAAAATATATATGTATGTGTGCATATATATGTACGTAGAAAACTTAGGATTGTCGGTGTTTTTTTTATCAGTATAAAATTAAGTGATGAAGTTCGAGAATCAGTGTGTGTGTGTTTGTATCGTTAAATGCTTGAATCCAGCGGGTTGCACACCATACTTATAAATATTAATGCAGATAAACAAATGTGTATGAAAATTTCGTACGAATGAATATAGATATTTAGGTGTATATATTGAATAGATAGATATTAAGATATTAAATATGAAGTTAGCAAAAATTGTACCATTTTCAATGGTTTACTTAAAAAATGTTTTAATGTTATTTAAATAAGGAAACGAAAAAAAACGAACACCTGAGTTATGCAACTTAGATATGCTGAGAGAATATATTATATTGTATGTCTGTGCATGTATGCATTTGTTATATGTGTAACTAAAAGAGATATACGCACGCACGCACGCAAGCACGCTGGCCCATACGCAAACACACACACGCCCAAATAAACACATGTTCAGCAAACAAAATTTAGAATGTTAAATGCTCAACGTGGTCGTTGTTTATTATGCCGCCACAGACCAATCAGGTTTTATAACGAATAAACTTGACTTATCTAACGAATCCAAATCAGCTAAAGATGATGAATAAATTTGTGGAGCACTATTCAATATCTCTTCTAATGAATTCATTCTAACCGATGAAGCTGTCGTTGGCACACCTGATGCCTGTGATAATAGACATGACGATGGTTGTGAACAAAATGAAGACTTTGATAAATTTGACATTTGTTTGTGTGGAAAATAATCATTATCGCTTTGTAGCAAGGATGAAGCACTACTCACAGTCATAGTACCATTCATAGTAGCATTAGTATTACTACTGGTATATGATTCATGATTATTCGAAAATTCAATATCAGGTTTAATATGATATAGTGTTGAAGTATGCTCATCAATGAATGGTGATGCAGTCATCCTCTGACAAGTATCGTCGAATTCATCGACCTTCATTGGATGATTATCAGTGTTGTCATTATTTCTAGTATTATTGTTATTATTACTATTATTATCATTACCCGCATCATGTTCATTGATATTAGAATATTCTAGATCATATGAAGTGGACTGCAATTGTCGATTTAAATCATTATCATAATCCCCATTAAATTGATGTTCTTCATTCGATTGAAATGTACCGGGTAAAAATGTTGTAATATCAATTGAATTCATCATTGCATCAAAACTTGAATCGAAATTATCATCTGTGCTTATAGGGAAATCGGTATCGGATATATCATTTTCATTAATAATACAACTTGTATGGTTAGATATGGTTGTTGATAACGATGATGATGAGATTAGATTTCTGTTTACAGATTTCATTACATCTACAGACAATGGTGGAAGCCTAGCAGTTGTCATATATCCAGGTGACAGTTGACGATCGTCTTCCACTTTGATTCTTGTCGTTGTTGTTGTTGTCGGTGTCATCGTTGCTGCAACCGATGTCATTATTCTCGACATTTTAGATGATGACGATAAAGACGGTTCCATCGATTCACTAGTTGGTAGGTTAGACGACCAATGGGGAAGAATGGAAGACGAGAATGATTCGTTCGTTCCTTCCATACATTCATCCATACTGATAATATTTGTCATTGTATCTGACTGTTGTGAATTAAAATTTGTCATCCTTTCTTCATCCATCATTATTTCTTCCTCTATGCATATGTCTGATTCATTCTGTGCATCAAATTGATAGATGTTCATGCAAGGCGACTCTCGTTTTTGAATATTAGAGCTGGAAACGACTTCAACTTGTTGCATAGGGAGAAACACATCACCAGATAACGGT
The DNA here is from genome assembly GCA_944472135.2 of Trichobilharzia regenti. Classification (NCBI taxonomy): domain Eukaryota; kingdom Metazoa; phylum Platyhelminthes; class Trematoda; order Strigeidida; family Schistosomatidae; genus Trichobilharzia; species Trichobilharzia regenti. The sequence continues at coordinate 84,360,325 of OX235270.1, read as the reverse complement.
GAGACAACAGAAGTTGGTGAAGAATTACAACTATATGGTGAGGAAGACAGCATCTCTGAATTGACAGCTGGACTACACGTGACAGAATCTGTACATGACGAGTTTTGATGCATGACATTCATCACTTTCAACGGTTGTACAACTTGTACTGACTTAGGCACAGTTGGTATAATCCGATTCCCGTTAGATATATAAATGCGTCTCGTGGTAGATGTTGTTGTTGTTGGATGAGATGAGTTTGTCTGGAAAGGTATGCGTCCAATATCTCCATTTGTCTGAATTATTGCTGTACCGGGTGGTAGTGTGAACATCAAACCTTCTGTAGGACCTCGCCCTTCATGATCCAGTTGTATGTAAACTGGTGTTAAGATATCCGTTGTCAGCAAGTCGTTATCGTGCAGCAGAATGGTTTCATTTATTTCTTCACCAGAATATTTTTGTGGCTGCCTTACTTGATCATTAGACATCCGTGAAATTATTACATTCTCTGATTGCGATTTAAACTGGAATCCATTCATTTGTAGACCAGTACCACTCGACAAACTGGTGCCATTGTTAGCAGATAGAAATCGTTGACGTGTAGGCTGATTAACCACAGGTGGTAGTTGTTGTGATTGTGGTCTGATAGGGATGAAGTGGATTTTTCTACGAATAGGCGATGTTTTATTTGTTTTATTAATAGACGATGTAGACGAACATGACTTAGCCGGAGAGATCAGTTCACCGACTGCTGGTGAAGATGCTGATGACGAGGAGGAGCTGTTTATCCCAGATGCATAAGCTGAATCACATATTCCATTTTGAAACTGATCACCTGTATGCTGAGATAATGTTAGCAGTGGTGGAAGGACGGCGGACAGACTATGTGAACTTGGTCTGAATGATAGTGTTTGACTATTGTTGTTATTACTGGCGGCAATACCGGCGTTGATACTATTAATAGTATTAATACTCAATGGTTTCGACTCCAATTTAGCATAGATTGTGTTACAAGTTTGCTTTAGCGGGCTTGTTTCAAAGTTGTTGATTAGATTTCCCCCACTACTCCTATGACTTCCAACACTCAGTATACCGTTCACTTGATTTCTTAGAACAGAATTACTAGTCTGTCCGTTCAGTGAAGAATAACCACGACTCACGCATGGAGGTTTACTTGTTGCCGAACACGACTGTGTATGACTGTATTCGTTATTCGACTTAATTAAACTAGTAGAGACCAACTTCGTCGTTGAAGTTTGATCATCGCGTATCGTCACCGACATAACTGACTGTGTATTAGCATTTATTCCACTAACGTTGATGTTAGCATTGATGTTGTTGTTGTTGTGGTTGTTGCTATTATTGTTGTTATGGTGATGATGAATAGGTGTACGAGAGTGGTGTTCTGTTGTACTGCTTACAGTCGATGTAATCTGACGCTTTTTTGGTTGATACTTGTAATTAGGAAATTCAATCTGATGAATTTTAACTAGTCGATTCGCCTCATCATCATACTGATTACGACAACTTCTGGGCACTGTACGCCATAAATCGCCCAGTTGTTGACTTATAACAGAATTTGATGCGTCACTGAATACACGGAGTACATTACGACGAATGTGTTGTGCAAATAGCTGTAAGAAAATGTAAAACAAAGAGATCTTGTGAAATTGAACAAATAATGCCTATGAGGATATTTTTTTATCTGTAAAGAGAGGATCCACATTATTAGTATTATTATTGTTGATTTCTCGCTGGCTGCTAGCAACCTGCAATATCAAAACATAAAATTATAATGGAAACTTCAATCAGTAGGGAAAAACAGACAGGGATAGGCAAAGTGCAGTGAGAAATCAACATCATCAAGAATAACTTAACAATAACCAAAATATCACTGAGTCAATGAGATATGAGTCTCTTTAAATATATATAATAATATAGGGTAGGTGCGTCGGTGGCACAACGGTTAGGACGCTCGCCGATCATGCACATGGTCCGGGGTTCGATCCCCGGCCAACGAACTCCTTTACCTCGCTAACTCAGAAATAATGCTGGTAAAGAGGAAAGGTTGGGCATGAGGCTAGTAACCCCATCCTGTAAAATAAACACTGCTACAGAAACTTCAAACCATTAACTTGAAGCCCTATGTTCCACTGGGGAACTTGAAGAAAAACAAATTATTATTACCGGCAACGGAATTATTCGTATGCACGTCTAGAAAGTTGAATGTCATAACTGAAGCATTGTAATTGGTAAATATAGGTTGGATTGTACTCCACAATAACTTTTTTCGGATGTGAATATAAATACACTACTGAGACGTCTTTTTTTCTAAAGCTTCAGTGTGTTTTATCATATACAGGTTGAGATCAATAGGTGACACAGCCGCGCAACGAAAAATAGGTAAATACTGTGAATTGGTTGGTAAACAATAAATGTCACTGAAAAACTCGTACTTGTGGAGTTCCAATCTCAAGCTTCTGGCAACAACAGCGACAACAAATCGATGTTGAAAACGAAAAAAAAAACACATCTAACTAATGTCAGCTCATGATGAAATCCCAAAAACACATTTCTCCATTTTTACAGTTGATTTCAGAGGGCAATAAATTCTGTGCACAAGGCATTGCGCTTCACTTAGTCACTGAAAGGCATTATTACACAAGAAGTTCACACCACTGTGAGTATACTAAAGCATGCTGGTTTAGTAAAGACAATGAAGAAGAACAACAGTGTAGCAAGCTGCCTGCATACTGCCTACTCGATATAACTTCCCATATAAAGAGGATAACCAAGGGATATGTAGAAGTTAAAGTCTACCAGGAGAATACTAAAAGGAAATAGGTCTAACACAAAACAAGATTAATACAATGTTAGAGATGACGAGCTTTACTGAAAGTGATTATCTGCATTCACCACACATCTCCTTTGAGTGATATCTTTACTGACTTCTCATTTCATAAACTCTTCACTGAGAATTGGTAAACTTCATGAGATATTACACTGTCTTCTCACAACCCCCTCCTAGTCATTTCTCAGCCTTACGCTTAGTCTTCGAACGCATAAGACACTGGAGATTATTCTAAATCTATCTTGATAGTAGTTAGGTTACCAGTATGAACGAACTATAGTAAGCCTGGTGAAGTGATTCGCACGCACGTTGGCTTCAAACAGTTTAACGAGGGAGAAACGAGACTTATCTTCTAATGCGAAAAACATACACGATTTATATGCTGTCTTTGTTAAAGACAGCCAAAATATTTCAGAAATGCTAATTAATAAGCTCATGAAACAAACGAAAGGAAAAACAACAGATTAGTGATGTCTTCCAATGGCATCTATCCCTATTTGTCTGTCTCCTTTGACTGTTTGCCATCTTGACAAGATCATACCACCGCCTGATCCCTACATAAAGATGATGTGTAAAGCGTTGTATATAACTAAACACACATCATCGAACGACTTAAGACTCCCAACATATTGGTTCAGTCGAAAAACGCTCATCACCCACACCATACTTGATCCCAGGTTCGATCCCCCAAGCGAGACTGGGCGCTAAGCAAGCAAACACACCCCGTATAATAAATCGAACCACTGCAAAGCTCACGCTCGCAACTCAGAACTCAAGAGAATGAAACAAAACCCAATCCCACCTTAATTGTTGCGCTTTCTGTAAACCAGGGTCTTCTATTCTACTTTATAGCAATCAATTTCTATGTCACAGAGCTCAGTTTATAGAGTAGTAGTACATCAATACCAATAAAATCCTATGCAGCCTACTTGATAATGCCAATCAATGACCAGTAGGGGAAATCAATCATCAGTGTTTTTGAGAATAAGTATAATGCAAATAGTTTGTAGTTGGTTTAATAATAAAAAAGTAGGTCAAGTAGAAACTTTTGTGTGTTAGTCCGTCTCTTTCTACTTTGATACTAGTGGTATAGTATATATAATATAAGTGACAGATTTATGTTAGATTACAATAGATTAGTGCAACGGTGTTTTTCCAACTTCAAAATTCCCTTAATTTGAGAAAAGAAGATATTCAATGATAACATTAACAGTAAGAAGAACTACAGTCTATTCTAAAAGATTGATAAGGGGTGGTATAGGAACTAGGTCGGTATGACATCTGCCTCACATATTGTCTTCATTATTATTATTAATATTATTATTATTATTGTCACTGTTAGTGGAACAGACAATTAACTATTTTATTTTAGTTTTAGACCTGAAACAAACATTTTTTACAGGAGGATTAACAATGCTGTTTATCAGTTTTACTAACAAAAGCTATCTACCTACTCCTATCTGACCACTCTCATCATCTACCACCACTGCCAAACTCTGCTATTACTACTACCACTGATTCTTTATCTGTCCACAAATGACCTATTGACCTGAAATATTATACGTTCCGTTAAAACGGCAATGGAGAAATAAACGGGCTTATATATGTGCATATATATGTTTAGAGAGAGAGAGACAGTCATCATCAAAGATAATTCCGTTGTAGACAATTAAGCATTGCCTTTAAAGAGATGTTTAACCAGGTATATTCAAGATAAAAATAATGACAGTTAATGATGCTTGAAATAATCTCTCTTTGTGTGTGTGTGTCATGTTTGTTTCATTCCAGTCTTCTATCCTCTATCTATCTACCTAGAAGAGAACGAAACAATAGAAGCAATCAATAAATATGCCTCCCCTTTTTTCTCTTTTATATTGAGTGAGTATATACATATGATAATACCACCATTGTTTAGGAGTTTCAGGTTATATGGGCATGAGTTATATGCTGGGCTTTAGAATTTCACTTTACATAGCACGCGTCAGTTGATTAGATTTGAGAACGGGAAATTAGACATGATTAGTTGACCGTGGCTATTACTTGTAGAAAAACATTACTATCATTATTATTATTGATAATTTATGCTTTATTATATGAAGCCTAATGACACTCACTTGTCTAATAACTCAGGCTTTATTAGGTAGAATGGGTTTTGGACTGTTGACCAGCCAGCTTGAAAATCTACCTTTCCCTTCTACAGCACTGTAGATTCACATACAAACTTGCATTTTACCTGAAGAGAATCGTTTGATACAGACCAGCTATTGTATAGCTTGGAATTATAGTGACACATTGCTTCTTGATGCCTAATAATAGTTATCTGGTAAATGCATCATTTTCATTCCATCCGGATATTTTAAGTCCCCTAGTGTGAATAGTGACATGAAACGTTCGCCAACGAGGATAAATATTAAACGTTTGACATCAGTTAGGAGCAGTAGGATAACTGAGTTCTAATCACATCTGGTCACATAGCTAATACCTAATTCCATACGATATGATCTGAAATCATCCGGCTCTTCTTCGACTACCTTAATAACGTTATAGCTAAGAGAAGACAGTAGTTTATCAGTTTACCGAATCCCCCTGATATGTGACATAGTGGTCGCGTATCTCATGGTTGCTTGCATATTTCAGTAAAGTTAAAACAAAACAAGTTGGGTTGTCTAATCAGCGAAATCTACTCGAATGCAGATGAAACTTTGATTCTGTTCGTATTTAGGTTAGTGCTATACAGACTTTCTAAATGCAAGTGAACATAGTGTGTACTTGTTGACATAGACACCCGTAAATAATGCATGAAAAGAAGCTCATCTCTTTGAATACGGAACAGTCAATCACTAACTAAGGAATACGAATGAATCTTGTCCTGTTTACCTTGTAAATTTGTGGAGTATTAACCGAATTGTAAGCTTAGATCGCTTTATTTATCTAGTGCCTGTGTTGCGCGTTTTGTAGATAAAGACATGGGGATTGTGAAAAACACATTGGACAATAAATCCTGACTGACCAAAATCGAGAATACAGCACAATTAGTTTGTGAATAAATTGTTCCCTTATTAAGTGTTTTTGTTAATTCGATAAATGTGTTGGTAGACACTATATTATGAATGATCAGCGATCTTGGTCTCGCAACCTGAAGGTTCTGAGTTCGATCCCTGGCAGAATCCTGCGGGGAGGGGGGCGAAACAACTGATCCCTCTTACTGACGGTGGTTCGGCACAGAAATCTAACGACTAATATTATGAAACAACTGTATTAGATAACAATCAAAACTGTACGGTAAATAACAGGCTAGCAGGAGCACTTAAAATCATTAAAGTTAATTATCAGTAGGCAGTAGAAAAAAATGTCACCCCGAGAGAAGAGACTTCTTCTTTCAGATGCGGGTAGACAACCTAGACAGTGACTGTAAGTTCAGAGTTTGACAAGAAAATACCCTCTTTATTAGAAATTATCAAACTTAACAGTCTGTTAACACTAAGTGAAAAGCATGCCTGTAAATGCATTGACAAGTATGCTGTTCATATGATGGGGTTTTAGTTCTATGGGGAATATACATTACTTCAAACGACGCCATTTCACACAGATCCTACGTTAGCCAGCTAAAATGAGTGCTTAGTTCCTATTTTTCTACTCCCTAGTACATTTTCATCTTGCTTATTTCCAACACTGAAATACATGTGCTCTCTGGGTATTATTCCTGCAAAAGGTTTATGCCTACAGACTCCACCAAACGAAGTTTTGTCGCGGCTGCATCTAAATGTGTGGCCGTGAAAATGGAGGTGGTTAAATCAACTTAGTAGATTGTGTTGTTGTCCAGTCAAGATCCTTAATGACATCAGAACCACTAGCAACCTGTCAGAAGATTAAACATATTTTTCAATAATTCAAAAGAAAATTGGTGATATATTTTCATGTTATAACCTGCTGGCCTTCTGCATAATCCCAAAGACGCAAAAGACAGAGTAATAATCTACAAGATTACTCAGTAAGTACAGCTTATGAGAATCATTCATCTTGGTCTTTAATCTGAATATGGCTTTCTGGCTTAAATACAACTTTCGATCTACGGGTTTATGAGTCATTCTTCTTGGTGCTGTCTAGTGAAGTATTTATGAGTACCAAGATAGGATCACTTGGCCTCCAAATCAACAGATTCACTCCAATCGCTGGAGCATAAATGTATGCATATCTATTGAATACCTTTTTACTTTGATGTGCAGCAGTCTCCCCCCCCCCACCTAATCCCCCTCATAAACGCATTCATGGCTAAGGTGTGATCTAGAAGTGGATGGACCGAAATAAAACATGCCTTGCTGTAGACAGTTCATGTAAAGGGTTTCTCAGGTGTAGGATGTGCACTTGAATGAACAAATCCATGTTCTGCAGTATGAAATTGAATTCCCTGAAATCATTATCTAATAAGAAAACAGTCAAAGAGAAAACTCTGTTGTTGTTGTCAATCAGATGAAATCGGTGTATTTCTAAGTTGTGATGCCTGGGTGACTAGTGATGATAAACCTTTATGAAACTCTTATCTGATGCACATTATCTCCTTAAAGTTAAGGATTATGCTTTTTGCTTCTCTCTCACACACACACATGCACGGTCTTACAGTACTAAGGTAAAGTAAATGGAGTGACCATATGAACCTATGACCTAAAGGTTTGGAGGTGAAGCCGTCCATCCGTATAGGCCACCTATGAACTATAGTCCTATCTTTCATGTATGCTGCACCTTTATCAAATCCCAGACAAGGTTAGTAGTAAACACAAAAATGGTACATTTATACAACAACTGACTTGTGAAATTCATTCATTTACTTACTATTACTATAAATAATAATAGTATTGTTATTATTAATATTATTATTACTGCTGCCATTACCATTATTTTATGGTCTATAAAACGATTGTTTAAACAAGTTTATGATCGTGTATTTGATCAGTTGGCTGACTGCCTACACTACTAGTCAATACAAATAAACACGTCTAGCCAAAAGTGTCTGACTCATTCATTCATTCATTGTATGCCCCTGACCTATACCCAAAACACATACATATACATACATATATATACACATCTAATCAATAGAGACTAGACAGAAGGGATGATGCCTATGGATTTGGGATATCCTATCTCAGCTAATCGAAATTACTTCGATTAACCTTTCCTCAAGAGGGGTTAGTTAGTCAATCCTTTCCCTCTCTCTCTCTCTCCCTCTCTCTCTACAACTCACTCATTATAATGAAGATGCTGTGGTGATTGAAAGGTGTATAAAGGAGTGGACAAGGCCAATAATCTATCACTTCTACACATCAAATTCTTAATGGCGAAAGAGAAACAAGAGAGAAAAAAAGGAGGGATTTTAAGATAAACAGTTAAACATCGAAGAATTCGAGGATTGTTTAGAGAGTGGTGTTCAACAGTATTTTAGTCAGCATCTTCAATGTCGCTGAAGAATTCCAGAGAGACCTTCAATTATTTTCAGGCACAATGCTAAAGTTGATAGTTATAATGTCATGGAAAACTACATTGTAAAGCATTTAGAGTAGGAAGGAAAAAACAGAAGTTATAGACTCATCAGATGTTGGATTCACCTTCTTGGTAAACATTTACATCTTTAAGGTAGGACTACAGTCGAGTGTATGAGTATACTCCACCTGATGCGACTTCAGGTGGATCAATTTCTAATTGTCATCAGAAAGGTTCACAGATGAAATAATCTAACGCAGAAATACTTGTGCGGACCCCTTGTGTTATACTAATCTGAGAAGACAACATGAGTGAAAGACAAAGAAATAATCACTTGCAGTACGTTTATATTCATCACCTTAGAGTTGAGATTCAAAAAAAACATCTACTCCCAGTTCTTCTATTCCTGTCTTGAGACCTAGACTACCGAACGGTAGATATGGCTAGGGACTACTCCACTGACAGTGAAATAATATAATCCCATAAAAACAGCAAGTGAGTAATTGACAAGTAATGACAACAGTTCCCATCTTACGTGCTGCTGAATTGCCTATCTCTGGAGCAAAAACACTCAAGGCAAGATGCTTACAACCAGATTCGAATTAGTGGAGTTGTATTCCAGTGATTTGGTCCCCTTTAGACTAAAATCCACCCTAGTCAATCTTATATGTGCATCTAAGTAGTTAGCATTGGCTAGTTTTACTATTACCAAAATGGGGCAAATCATGCTTATGACTTGATAATTTGGAAGTATTAGTAAGTGTATGCTTAACTGGACGGTAATCAAATTCAGGCGAAAATGACAGACATTTGTAACCACTACTCACAAACGTACTAGCGTATTTATATATGGACAGAAGCTAGTTTTGGTTGCTAAGTATTACTGATATGCGTGAATTCAGCTCTGTGTAGCAATCTGTATTCACAACACAATTAAGTAAGGTTTTAAAATGACACACATTCTAAGAAAATCCTATCACTACAGCTTTTGTTTTTAATAGTGTTGCCATGATACACCAACAATGTTCATGAAACTTGATATGATGTCATTATACTTCTCTGGCATACATGTTTTCAGTAAACGTGACAAAATTGGATGACATTTTTTTATATACTAAAGGTCATCATCGTCAGGCGCGTGTTCAGTTTATCGACAAATTCTTCCTTATCACTGTAAGTATTTAGAAATAGAATTAGGAAAACCATATATATTATTCTCTCTTTATATGACACACACACACACACACACAGTAATGCTGTGTGACTATTAGCAAGTAACAGAAAAGTAATAACAATACATCGACAACACCTAAGGTTGTTGTTTCGATGCATTCGATACTGATTGTAATTCATCCTAATCAACACAATCTCTCCCCTCATCATCAATCTTGTTCTCTATATCCTACTATGTTCCTGCATAGGCTTTGAACATGTCAACGAGCAATCGAATGACAGATACTTAAACCACGAAAGGACAGTTCCAACTGTTTACAGCATACTTATTACAATATATTTTCTCTACAGTGGACAAAGTCAGCTTACCATTTCTAATGAAGAAAAACACAACTAAGAATGTATATTTTATCTATGTCGACTTGTATGAAGCAGACTTCTAAGTGTGTGCCAACGTTTCATAAGCGCTCATTATAAAGCTATGAATAAAAACACGTCGCTGTATCCGAACTCTGTTCACAAGACCAATCTATCATTCGCATATATTTGACTTGTTGGTGACACTGGATAGTGAATGGTTTAGAAAATATTTTAATGATTACGTAAAGAGCTTAATCTTGTTGACAAGCAGAATTAATTATATATATATATATGCAAATAAGTTAGTTGACTGCACAAAGATAGAATGTCCGGATGCTTTCGATTTTTGAAGAAAATGAAAAGATGTCACTAAGGTGTGACCATTGTGACAATGATAAATTCGCTAAACACCTCTTATATTAAGTAAGATAAGTTGAAAGACGATTGCTAACGCTTCATAGAAAACTTGACAATGCTTAGACGGATTCACTGACCATATTTACAAGGTGTATAGAAATATTTCTATTGCTAAACACTAGGGTTGTAACAACACCATGTAAACTCATGTCCATCCTATAAGTGAAAATAAACCCATAGCTATACAGATGGTGAATATATACACGGAGTCTATAGGTTAGGTGAACAGTATATTCATCTAGGCCAATAATAACAAAAAATGTTGAAAATGATGAAAACCCTCAGTATGAGAAAGGATAAGATTTCGACTGCACTAAGCATAGAAATTCATCATTAATTTTATATACTTTAGGGTAAAATATGATGATTCACAATTACTTACCATGAAACTGTTCAGTGGTCTTGGAATACTATCTTTTCTTCGTTTCTTTTTTGATTCCGCAATAGTTGTATACGGTCGTAGAGCATTGGTGCCGGTTAGTTTAGCAGCACGATCACTTGGCCATTCAGTTGGTATGGCGTGTTCATCTGTTAAGTGTTGCATCCACACCTGTAAACCTCCTAATTTAGCTGAAGCACATTGATCACAATCTTGCATCCACATTCTTCTTTCTTTTTCGCTGTTGTTGTTATTAATGTTCAGGTAGGCAAAGGAAAGAATAGAGAGGATTTTTTGTTTTTCTCTTGTAATTGAATGAAAGCACAACGGCGATAATACTTTGTGAATTGTGGTTAAAAATGGAATGCAATGAAGCTTTTTATAACATCAAGTTTCTTCGAAATACAAATTATTGTATGAATGTGGGTGTGACAATTTTTAATTCTTCAAGTGATAAATCACTCAAGATAATAATAATTTACACGTCGAACTGTATCATACAGTAAAATGTGGCATAAAATGTGTGATCCACCAATTTATATAGTGACAGATGGGAGGCCTAGAGGCAGAAGGCAAGATAACCAGTGATATGTTTTTGTGCCCCAGAGTTGTGTGTGTATGTCTCTATTTATGTGTGTATGATAGTAGAAATCACCTTGACACGCTGCTTATGTGACTGTTATTATTATTACTATGATTATTTGCAGTAGTAGTAGTACAAGTGGTAGACAGGGGCTGCGTAGATTAACTCGTGTGTGTGATTTGATCGTATCTCACACGTCTGGGTATAGATGAGTTCGACTGTGAGACTTATTAACACGTGGCTCACAATATGCTACCTGTATATATGTCTGCCTGTCGATTAATTTCAGGGAAGAAGTAATACGGATAAAATTTTTACTCGAAGGTCTATTCCCCATATATACAACACAGTGTCATGTATTCTAATTTTTGACTGAGTACGTCAGCCGCATTAAATTACCGACCAATCTCAAATAGAAGCTAAACAAGTTAAATACTGAAAGCTGATTGGTTAAGGAATAGAAACAACGTGACTGGAAGGTGCAATTTTATTTATTTTAGACTAGACGAATAAGAGAGGGATGGAATTTATGGCCTAGGGTAGGGTAGGAGAGAAAAACACCAGTGACGTGTGTTTGCTTGTCTATTTGTTTATTTGTTTGTCTGTCTGTTTGTTTGCTTGTTTGTTTGTTTTCAGGTCATTCAACACAGGAATATTGTATGCGTCTATCGAATCAAGTGCAGTGTCACCAGTTGACTATAATGGACGATCAGATTGTACAAATATCCCAGACAAGAAGTTATGGAATATGAAGAGAACAACTAAAAAGAACAAGATATACAACAGTGATACTTCCACTGAACATAGCACGACAGTTCCCAAGTGTGATTTTGTAGTTATCTTGTGAAAGAATGATTGAATCACGAAAATGCTGTCTGTTTAGATAAAAGAATATTCACTTATGGAATTAATGTCAGAAATATGTTAATGTATTAAGTTATACGATAAAAAAATAATAATAGGTGCATTGTACAAAGTACTACTGGTAAGCTTATTTGAGTAGTTGGATACCGATCCGGACGGCCGTTTCTCCCGTTCGGGGACATTGAATGGTGTTATCCGTCTACTCATTTTAATCACTCAGTAGAATGTAGTGTGTCATGCTTGTAGGTTGTGTAAATTTCAAATAGCTAACTTCACTTAATAATAATAATAACAGTATGGTTTGGTCACCAGTGTTTAGAAACAGGCAAATATAATGACTGAATAGGGGATCATTAAACATTAACATTTTTTCTTAATAAAGCAAGGACATTTTGTACACACCAAGATGGTATCACCATTTATTTTGCTGACTTCTCATTAACTGTGTACAGCTTCAAAATGTTACATGATGTCAGTTGATAGGAGGCTGCAAATTTAACAAGCAGTGCTTAGAAAATTATACCTATATAGTTTTTACCGAGAGAGTTCAAGTTTCAACAAAAGTAAATGTTTCCGTACAATCGCGAAGAAGTTATGTAATGAAGACAAGAGGCGAATACGATGCTGAATAACTGTGTGGTGAGCTCAAGTCAAATCATGGAAACAAGAAACAAACAAAGTTGAACTATATCAAAGTGGAGGGAGGTTAAAGCCAAGGACTACGTAATCAAATGAGAGAGTGAAGACATTCAATTGCCAGGGCAAGGAAAGAGTGAACACAGGCATTTGATAGCAATTACTTTGGTAAACTTGAGGAGAAATCAACTGTTTTGTCTACTGATAATTTAAAAGGATTTCGTAATGTTCACCGCATGCCCTGTATTAATGAAATGTCTGACAATGACACTATTGTGAGTATTTGTTCCCTTGAGACGTCGACTTTTTGGTACGTGTTCAGCAAATTGGAGGTGTATGCCCTTCTTTCTCTTCTTCCAATGTAACTGCTCCCACAGATGCCTATAAATTTGTATACACAGTAAGAGTTAACATAATAAGGGTATATATATATTGACTTTTGATTACACCAAAAAGCACGTTGTCCGAAAAACGGGAACCAGCTTAGCTATAGTGTAGGTTCTGACCAGTGACGTATTCAATCCTCTGTTAACTATTTCTACAATATTGTCATCTTTAAAATCGATTTGAATGAAGATAGACTTCTTTCCCACTGTGATTTATTTATCATTTCAGCCTTCACATCTTTAGTACTTGTTACTTGGATTTTTTGAGGGTAACCGTTGCTTTTCAATATTCATCTGTTTATGAGAATCATAGTGTTGACAAGATGGATATCTCAAACAGTAAAAACAGTATTATCCGATTAAATTACTTCTAGTTGAAGTGAATACTTGTGATGTACACAGTGCTTTGTTCTTGAGTGAACAACCAGAATTGGTGTTACACAACAGACTACAATTAAATGTCCTAAGGTTATCGACATAAATAAATCGTAAGTCAACTCCAAGGGAATGGGATTAACTGCTTGCAAATAGTACATCACATTTCCTGCTGTTTTAACCATTTTGTACACTGTACAAACTCAAAGAACATAAAGTCAGAATAGTCAGTCATATTGACGCTTTCAGATGTGTTCACTTTAACTCTTTTCAGCCGTAGGCAGCCTTAAATGTATACACAGGATTAATGAAATTAGAGCATACTTTTAAAAAAATGTTTCCTCAACAGAAGTCAGACGTGAAGATCATAGGCCACCTAGACAACCAACAACACAACAGTCAGTGACGTAAACATCACAGCTAGTATAAAACCAAACACTTTTATTTTATTTTATTCCCTTTCCCAGCGGAACATTACGCCTTAAGCTTGAGTGCTGAAGATTCTATGGCATTTTGTATTATTTTCACGACCAACCTTCCCTACTTACTGGGTTTACTTTCGATCAATAGGAGGTATAGGAGTGCGTTGACTGGAGATTGAACCCCTGATCAAGTGTGCGCGTGGCTATCAAGCATTTCACTAACGTAAGGGGAATAAAAGTAGTTAATTACAACAAGTCTGTTAGAAGATTTGAGAGGTTTTATTATACGGTTTAAAAACAAAATACTACATATCTAGCAATATCCGGGAGGCAGATTACGTAATACCACACAGGGAATCAGTTAAATGAATTAAGATTATTTGGTTGAGAAAATAATTGTTGTGGAAAATCGAAAACATGATTATGTAAAAAGTTGATTTATTTCAGAAAGAGTTTAGTTTCACACACACATACATACACATACACATGCTGAAAGAAGAGTGTTGTTTTTTGGGCTCAGAGTATATCATTCCTTTAAAAGCTGTGTTTGTCCACCCATGACGTACGTGTATGTGTGTGTGTGTAAAGGTGAGTATTTGAAATGGTCCATTTAAGTTGTTTGTTTCTTTGCATAAATCTCTAGCTTACCTATACCACTTAAGATAGCTACTTCAGAGAGATTTGAGTACTGAATCTAGTATTACTGTATCACTAGACTGTAAACACACATATAACTCTAGTTTAAATTGCTGAATATTCTTGCTTAGGTTACACTGTATAAAAACAGACTGGGCTTAATCGTGATTGACCTGTGATGATGATGATGACTGTGATGACTGTGATGACCAATACTACCACCAACCTTGACACTATACTCCTTCTTCATCCCGCCACCCCACGCATCTATTTCTACTCTTAAAGGCTAATGACAAAGTGATGAATACTAGTAAAAGTAAGTAGGATGTACGTTGATGCATACTGCATACTTAAAGATAATGATACATGCAAGGAATTATCGAGAATATCCTTCCTTCCAATATACTACACTACACTTCACATGCATACGCATATACGCACAGACAGACAGGAGAACAGTAAGAGCTAAACAAAACAATTAGATACAAAAACCAACAACAACAACATCAAGTAACGGAGAAAGATGGTACCAGGGCGTAGCCATCAAAAAACAAAAAGGGATTAAATTATTATCCCTTAAAAATGAGAATAATAATAATAACAGTAATGATAAACCTCGTGTCTTGTCTGAGTTCTTAATTAGTTTGTTTACTTCTCATTCATCTTTTTTTGATATCAGTTTCTTATGTTTTCGTTTCCCTTTTATCCCCTTATATAGCATTTTAAACATGAGAAAAATGATTGAAGTGTCATATACTACTACTATTCCCTACGCAGAGATCAGTAGTCGTTGTCTGTTTCGCATCAAATATTTATCTGATTACAGATATCTCATATTACTGTAGTAAAATAAATGAAAATCCAATCATTCTTACTGTTTTGATAATCCTAATTTAACCAGCTTGCTAACTTGAAGCGCCTGAAGGTCGGTCTCATTGTTTCTCGTTGGTTCTGATGATACAATTGCAAATGTTATTCATGTATCGGTTGTTTAACGGTTATCACTGTAACTGTCAAGAGCGAAGTGTACACTACTCGAAATTTACCTGCCCAGTTTATGTGATGCCATCATTCAACTGGGTAGTCGAACACTTTTGTACAATGTAGGGTACTTTAGTCTTTGACTCGAAGTTCGAATAGGGTTTCTCCTTTTTTTTGAAATATCCCGCGTAGTTTACTAACCAATTCCAGGCTCCAAAAAAGTGAAAGTTTAGGCGTGCGAATAAGAACAAAATGCAGTAAAAGAAACAATGAAAACTTCATAGGGAGAAAAAAATAAACTTATTGGAGTATAGAAATATTTTTATCACATGCTGTGTTAAGTGGTCAGTGAAAAATGAGCCTACCTGGACGAAAGTTTGATGCCTGTTTTCACTCATCATCAACAATGAGGAGACGGACAATTTTTCACAACTCCCAGGACACTTCACCCACGAAATTCTTATGTTTCTCAACAGAGAGAGAGAGAGAGGTGCAGACACTGCAATCACGAGTATCAGTTGACTACGCCAACAACATTACACGACTGCTACCTGTGTCCCCAGGTGTCACTCCTTAAACGAGAACGCACAACGACGTAAACACGAAAAGTATATTTTACGCAATTCAAACATCGCCAGGGTTATGTCAGTTAGTCTGCAATCATGATCAATAAAATATCAGCGTTATTTTATGTTGGCCGTTTCTGATTGGTTTAGTTCAGACGGGACATCGGTCACTTATGTGGGCTAAATTCTGATTGGTTTATTTCCAGGCTGGACGTTAACCACCATAACACAACCGTAATAGATACATCCAATCTTCTACTTTTACGACTCAGTAGCCGATTTCACAACCTGTGACAGTTTCAGCAGTGGTATATGGTAACACTACCGAAGTTTATTTAACCTGAACAGTGTATGATTTCATCTACCTAGATTTAGAGTAAGATGGAAAATTGAATGAACATTCTACAAAAGTTGATAACACGAATATCACTGAAATGGGTAAGAAAATTTGTTTGGATTCTGCTCAGCTTCATCAAATTATTTGACATTTATTGGTAAATGGGCTCGTCTACCTAAAAGTAAGCAATGTCAATGTGATTGTTTGAATTTTAACATTTCCAAACACCAGTATGATTAATGTCGTAAGCGGATTATGTTTTCAGGCTTGGTAATTCAGTTGAAAAGTATTCATTTCAAGATATCAGTATGACCTATTAGCGAGAACGATGAGTACACATAGTTCGTAAAACTGAGATAATAATAAAAAAAATTCCGGAATAATTTCTACAATGAATCACGGAAAACTAAGGCACAATAAACATACACGTGCATTGGCCGCCTTCATGACTTCAGCTTTGGAAGATTACACATTATCACCCAGCTATGATATATATAGGAGTTTAGTGTTCACTAACTGCTTACTTCAAAAGTAATTTCGCCGTGGTGTTTTTAATCTCAGTAAACCCTACCTAGTTATGAGGAAAGTTACTCATCAGTTATTTGGGGTGCTAGCTGTCCTACATTGTGAAGTTAAAGTAGTTAGAAAATATCGCCACTCAGCATGCCTGATTAGTTATTGTTGCATGTTTCAGTTAGTCTTTAGAAAGTTAGCTGTTCATTAGCGCGCAATTTCAAAAATCGTGTAATGTATTATTACCACTGAAGGTAAGCACAACTACCCTAATTTAAGTATACTGTTCAAATACAGAAATTACAGATGAAATAGCCCTTCTAACGTAGTTTGATTTCTTTAATGGCCTTATTGTTTTCTTAGACTGGGTTTGCAACGTCATTCTAAGAGTGGGCCTACTAACATACGCTACAAGATAAAGCAGAGGGTGGTCCTGAAAGGTCTGAGTACAGTGACATAATCTCAAAGATTAAGAGTGACTAACGTAACTTCTACAATCTGAACTAGGAATATTTTCATAAAATTGGTGGATGGTGGCTAGCAGTGGAATCCAGGATGCACATTTCGTCCTAATTGGGACTCGTCATCTGGATGTATTTGCATTTCTCAGTGAGTGATGATGTTCCCACCACTAGGGCTCGAACCCAGTGCCCATGGTTTCAAACGTCAAAGCGTTATCCACTAGACCACTTGGGCCACGAGAGCCACCTCTTGTGCAACGGGTCATATATTAATTATTGAATTGAATTTTTGATTTTCCCGTCGATTGATTGGACCGAAGTGTCGTCGAAGCATCTGCACTAGAAGCCGACATGTCAACCTGAGACCGAACACTTCGGTCCAATCAATCGACGGGAAAATCAAAAATTCAATTCAATAGGAATATTTTCCATTGTATATCAGTCATTTAATTGAGCTTTTTTTCTTCATTACCTGACTATACACATGCCCTCAGAGTCATGAGGAAGGTAGGGATGGAAAATGGTGGCCAGGAGTGCAGAGACAATGTGTTCATAGGCTGCATGTGAACAGATCTCTCTGTACAATGACGATGATGACTATTCACAATACTATATTTGCACTGTTCACAGTTTCATTGAACATCAAGCAGGTCAGTGAAGAAGATAAGTTTATGGACATTTAACCATGGTATTTGAGTGTTTAAACAACGTATATTCTACTTACTGCTTAGGTCTCTTTCATTCTGTCTTACTGTATACATTTGTGCATGTGTATGTGTGTGTGTGTGTGAACACACTATCTCTCACTCATTCACCATCTGTACTCCCTAGACATTTAATTGCTTATCACGCATATACACTTGTCGTCAGTGTTTGCATAAATAAATATTTATCTTTTAGTTATACAGACCAAACAAAAATGTAAATAATTCATTCTTGAAGTAAAATGAATGAGTGAGTGGATGGATGAATGATTGAATGAACGGAGAAAAAGATAGAAAAGAACTAGCAAATTAAAAAAAGAAGGCGAAGTAGAAGAAGAAGAAGACACAACAGGACAACAGAGCAGCCACATGAGAAGAGATCATACAAAAGAGATAGGCGTACTTGAAGCTCACTTATTTACCTATCTATCTACTTACTTACGTACTTATAGGTGTTATTTTCAACCACAATATTTATTTTCTGGTTAATCAACAGAAAAACTGGATAAAAACTTGGTACGAAAGAGAAAACTTTTCACTTAAAATATTTCATGAACATTTTATCAACATTGACGCCCCCCCGTACACCCACCCACCCACCTCCACCTTCTGTATTTCTTACTGGATGCGACAGGAGTAGTATAGTGCGTGTTCAGTAATAATTCACGCAGGGACATATATATATATATATATATATATATATATATATGTCAACTTTAATGGCGCCTACGTTAAGTAGTGACGAGAATAAATGCTTACTCCACTCTATTGCTCTTCACCCTCCCATCCACCCGTCTGTTACAGTAAAGAAGATCAGGGTATTATAACATTGTCTTCTTTGAGAACAGGTTATCTCAAGACTGCTAGTAGATAAATGAAGAAATAAAGAGTAATTGTTTATTATTATTATCTTCCTTGGTATGGGCATAGGTTTAAAACGACTGTTTAATTGGTCGTCTTGCCATGATTGTAATGATGCACATGACTTATGAAGAGTAAATGTTGCCGCCAGGTATTTAAAGTTAGCGTCGACTCCAGTGAACTTTACCTTCGATTAATCATAAAACTTATCGCTTTCAATAATATTTTTGGTTGATTTTGTTTTGTTTGAAGGACGGTTAATTTCTCCTCTCCCACCCCCTGCGCCAAAAAATCGTTTTTTATCTAGTTAAAAGATAATCGAAGTGGATAAGAAAGCAACTGATAAGGAGGAAATACCTATTCCAAGTCAGAAATATTTATTGTTATCAGTATTATTATGACTAGTTTCATTTAAGACCACCTGTGGTAATTATTGAGGATAATGACTGCCGCAGAAAACAAACTTCTTCATTTTATCATTTTTATTATTTTCCCCCTGGGTTCCGAATGGAACATACGGCTTCAAAAGCACATGTCCTCTTTGTCCTATTCCTCCCTTATCTCCTCCTCACTAAACAATGTCCTCCGTGTCACTGTCGGAACCATACTTGACTCCTATTTAGGCCCTAATCTACAGTATTCTTGTTGCGGGGTGCTACTCGACTGCCTTCTCAGTGTGTTCCCGATAAATCTCCATTCCCCTCAAGATATTTACTGAGCAACATTATTTTTGATCGATTCGTTCATAGAGTCTCTTCTTCTTAATTCTTTCCACTGGCCATTTCATATTCAAAGTGGAGTCATTGAAGGTACCTATTGATAAAGTCTGCAGCAGGCTGTTGGAAATGCCTTCCGGGAAGCACAAGCCAAGTTTCTGACTCATATATAGAAGAACTGATTAACTTAACATCATGTTCTTTTTGCTACGGAGTGAAAAAGATTTCCAAATTGGTTCCAGGTTGTTGAAGGCGTGAGTATCTTGCCTTTCCGATTATGGCTGGCTTTGACATCTTCATCCGTGCCGGTTGCCTTTGGTTGAAACGATGTTTCCTAGATAAGTGAAGGAAGTCACCTCTGCCAAATGTCTCGCGTTGATGGTGATTAGTGCTGGAGTTCTGCCTTTGCTGCTCCTTCAGCCAGTTTATGGATTTTTGCCTGTAAGTCTTCGAGTTTGTGCGACACTAGACATAAATCATCCGTGACATCCTCCTTCCCATCCTTTATGCAAGGGAATATTCCAAAGGCTATCTATATCCTTACAAAATAGCTTGCGATTTATAGTTAAGTTATCCCCTTGATTTTTCGCAGTCAAATGTGAAACAGGCCATATTCACCAGAAGTCTGTGTTGACACTATATCTAAAGGTTAAGCCAAAAAAAATTCCACTTAATTTCTGCTATACATGTACCAACTGTGAAAACGAAAAGTACTTTTTTTCCAGAGAGGATAGTTTAATTTCAAGTGAGGAAAAAAAAGTCATCTCAACAGTTTCCCAGTAATTGAATGTTTATATTATGTGGGTTGGAGACATTAGTCAGATGTGAGTAGTTTCATACATTTCAGTGTTTCCGCTTTTCACTTTCAAATCCGTAATGAGTATAGCAATATCTTCTGTCTCCTAATTCTACAAACAAGTGCACTTTTTTTTCTCTTTTTTTAGAATATTCCCATCTGTGCAACACAAAATATGCATACTTGTCTGTATCTTCTATATATATATATATATATGCACGGAACAGTGATGACAGTATATATGTTTATGTGTCATTTATCTATTCAACTAGAAAGAATGCCAATGATACGGCCAGTATTACCACCACTACTACTACTACCTCTACTACTAGAGCTATTAGTGACACCTAGCTAAACAGTAATATGATAAATACCTTAGGCATACACACATATTACAGACACTCTGTCTAGACACATAGCTAGTTAGCAATTTCGCGACGATAGGGAGACAAATGATTCAGCCAAGTTAATGTGTCTTTTATTATTTTCACTTATTTCCTTTTCATCAAATGAGTTATTTCGCTGCATCCGTGATATGGAAAATTGTTTCTTTCCTCATTTGAAGAAAATATTAAAGGAAACAAAAATCTCCAAGATTGTGTATTAGGCGCATGGTAAGTACTTTCCGGTGTTCCTCACCAACCTAACCGCCTGTCCACACACACTCACATTTAACATTTATGCTGGAAACTGGCAGCCTACTCAAAGGAAATGAATACCGCACTGGGGAATCTTTCTACCGTTGTCAGTGTACAACAAGAAACAATGCCTCTGTGAAAATAGGTCCCCCAAGGTGTTTCCTGTACTTGGTGTTGTTTATTATTTTTTTGTCGTTCAGTAATTATTTGAAAACAGTCAGACAGACGATATATTGAAAGTATGCTGTGAGAGTTATGCTGGATAGTGTTTCTGGCAGATTATAAAATATGCGTATAAAAATCCCTGTATGTTATTAAGCGTTATCTTAACATTTTCCAAGGAGGAAGTATGAGAGTGTATCCTGTTAGCTAGTCATCCTTCCCTCTCCCCGCCCTTATTCTCCTTCTATTGATACTCTCATATTTTTTAATACATTCCTTCTTCTTTGAACTCTTCCCAAAACATTCTCTAACTTCGGCAGTGTAGCCAGTGCAAACGTATCGATCTGACGAGTCTAAAATGGGACGAAATGCTCATTGTGGATTCCATTGCTAGTTATCAATTTAATGAATCCTCAGACGTGGTCGAAGCATCCGCACAAGTAGGCGAAATGTCAGCAGAGGCCGAACATTTCTGTTCAATCAGTCTGCAGGAAAATTAAAATTTTAAAAATAGTGTAGCCAAATGCCAAAACTGTGAAGTCAGTTCTTTTATACGGGTCAGAAACGTGGCGTGTCACGTAAAGGATTTCCAACCGACTACTGCAGACTTTCATCAACAGATACCTTCGCTGTCTCCATACTGAAGATCAAATGGCCGGCTAGCCAGGAAGAATTAGCAACAAGAAACTCTGTCTGGGAACGAACCAATAGGCGAGAGCCGATCGCTGAACAAATATGTAGGGGAAAGTGCAGATGGATCGAGCATACATTGAGAAGGCAGCCGAATGACATTGCACGCCAGGCCAGTGCTCGAGTGGAATCCCAGTGGGAAACGACGAGTGGGACGTCAGTGCGAGGTTGATGTGGAGGAGATAGTGTGAATTGGAGGAGGAGATGAGAGAGTTTGTTCAAATGTGGACCCAGCAGAAGAGGACGGTAGAAAACAGAAGAGAGTGGAGATGTGTTGTTAAAGCCATATGTCCCACTCGGAACACGAGGGAATAATAGAGAACTAATAATAATAAATGCCAAAAAACCATTTCTGTTCATTTTGATCAGTCATTGTCAACTTTTAGACATAGTTCACTGTCATCCTAACAGCCTGGAAAGACTATTTAGAAGGCTGTAAATCTACTTAGTCAAGTATCTCATCCGAAAGTATATTGATTTCCTTGACGATTGATTCGTGAATCCCTCACTAATCAACTTTTCGTTTTATTGTTCTCTTTTTTTGTAAGTATGTCTTAAATTATGGGGATTGCAGTTACTATCGAATTGTCTACTTTCATTATATATCATCTCTTTTAATTACTTTGTCACTAATTTAAATTGACATTTCACAGTTAAGTTTAGTTTTATTTCGAACACGAATGAATAGTATACTGCTCATAACAGAATGGACTGCGATTTGTTTGTGCTTAGACAACAGTATGATGTCTAAACATGGTTGGATACTGGTTCACCTACTACAGGTGAACTCAATCCGTATCAGCAACTATCTGTCTGCTGATCAATATATCATGTTTTTAAACATGGAGATAACAACATACAGGTGTATGTGGTAGGCTTTGAAATCAGTCATGTGTAACAGCAGTGAAATGTGTGCGGTTGACTTCAAAATAGCTGAAGCTACCTGAAGAACTGATTCGCATACAAACACAGTATTGAGGCCAATTTTGTAGAGATTATTTGGCTAACTCCGTGCCCGTAACACTTTATCTCACAGTGGGATATGAGTAATGGATTACTTTAGAGTTACAAATATGAGTTCTCTTCCCTAAGGGATGAAGGTGATCTCAAATCTTTTGGATATATTATTCTTATAATTGTTCCCTTGTGTTCCAGATGGAGCACTGAGGTTTCAACAACACCCGGGGTTCCTACTTGCCAACTATTTTCTGACCGGCCATCTGATCTTCAGTACATAACCAGAGGAGGCAGCTGTTGGTAAAAGTCAGCACTAGTCTGTTGGCAGTGCTTTCCGTGACGTGCTGGTCAAGTTTTTGACTCATATAGAAGAACTAATTGGTGTTTTTTTCTGCTGAGTTAGTGCAGAAGATTTCCAAACCGATTTCAGATAGATGATTGTATGTATCTTGCCTTTCCGATTCCGGCTGGAGTGCCTGGTGATTGGTACTGTTTGTTGTTGTTGTTGTTTTTATTGGTTGGTTGGTTGGTTGGTTATCTTCACCACCTCCGCCTTCCCTATGTTCACCTGCCTTTAGTCTCGAATCGTTTGGAAAAATATATCGTATTTTATTACAATAGGCGGTAGCACTATCAAGATGCATGGCTAAATGGCTTCCACACTCCACCTGTTAAAGGGAAGAAAGAAATAAAGAAAGAAGTAATGGCAACTGATCGAATTTAATTTAATTGAATTAAACCGAATCAGTGCAGTGTGGTAAGCGGCATTTTCGAGTAGTGTACGATTTCCCCTCTTTAATGAATGCCTGTGTAAGCTGTTCTTTTTTTTTTTACAAAAATAATAATCGTAATAATAATTACATGATATAAATACTGAGAGTGAAGTAAGTGTCTCTTTTTATTTTTTGCATTTGACATTTAACAGGCTGTTTGTTTTTCTGGTTAATATTTATATTTATTTAAATCTAACATCTAATTATTTCTCCTCATTAACTCGTGTTGTTTACCTCCTTGTCTCATTCAACGGGAAGATGTGACTGTTGTTATTATTATCATCATCATTATCATCATCGTCGTCGTTATTATGATTATCATTACCATCATTAGAATCGTCCAGGTTTATGGAAAACACACACACACACACTCCCACATACAGAAAATGTATAGACAAATACGCATGCACGCACATATGCAGGCAAATTCAGACTAAACACACAAAACTTGCCTGTATGCGAATATAAATCATATATTATTGTAATCATACATACAGACTGTTATCTGATTGAAGATCATAAACACGACACCAAAAGTAGAAAATGCAGAAGAATGTATATATATATATATATATGCATTGCAAGTTTTCACATAATTTTAAATATAATTAATTAACGAACGAATCGACTGTAGGCATTTTCAGTTTCATTTGGTGTCCGATAAAAGTTGTTAGACCTTCCTTTCAAGAAAGAAAGTTCGGTAGTCCTGGTGACAAATTCACTTACTTCTCGAATAACTCGAGTGATGGTAAGAAAAAATAACAAAACAAAACAAACATCATCTAACAAACAGGCGAACAACACACAGAGAAGTAGGTTGAACACCGAAGTGAAGAAATCACACAAAACTGAGATGTTGTCCAACACTGTTAACAGTCTGACTAGGATGCAACTACGACAATCAATCACTTTACATTATTCCTGTGATTATCTGTATATTTACAGGTCCGTAATTATACCGGTGACAATCTGAAATTAAATTAAATTGAATTAAATCCAAAATGTGATTATAGGTATTTGTAAGTACAGAGAAAAATGTCAAATTAATCTTGCGAAATTTCACGACGGAATTAAGTCATAGTTTCTAAATAGACTGTGCGTTGGGCTAACAGTCTATCTGTTTTGATTGTAGTGTCTTATCACAGTGAGCATCTATGATGAAATAAAGACTGGTGGATATCGCTGGCTGTCACACTTTTTTTTTGTCTAAACACATCTATCTGATGTTCGTACCAGACACTCTTAGACTGTATTTTTGGGGGAGGACAAAAAGTGCATGGACAAGGATCACAATAAACTGATATTCAGTTTCAGCCAAGTTCACGACTTACACACTACTTGAAGTTAAAAAGGTAGTGTGAAAAGTGTGCTTCAGTTCCATTCTACTAGACATCAAAGATACACAGTAGGATAATGAGATTTTTGCCTGTTCAAGTAAAAACAACGAAGAAATCGTGTCTTTTCATTTATCTACTGTCTAAAAATTCCCATAGATACAAAAAGTGTACATATGCTAGTGGGGATTAGTCACACCGGTCTATATATGGTAAACCTATCGAATGAACATTCTTCTGTGATATGATTTTCATTCTACCAAAAATTAATTAATGATAAATTGCAATTTGAAGACGTTGTGCTTGTTCTACGCTAGCTGGGAGAAATTTGTTAATACATCATAACTCGTAAATGCATTATTGTTATCATTATTCGCTTTGCCGTCAAGTGGAACACCATATCTCTATTCCACTACAGTTGCCTTTAGCTGTCTCCACAATTGCCCATAGACACTGTCATCTTCTCATCCATGTCACCCTCGGAAGGACACCCAACTCTCCGTTTCCCATTTTGGTTCAACTTATGCATGTAACTCACTTTATTTGGTAGATGATGTCTGGTAGTGGAATTCAGGAGGCGGATTTCGTCCTATATAGGACTCGTTACCTGGATGTACCTGCAGTCCACAGTGGGTGTTGATATTCCTACTGAGACTTGAACCAGGATCTACCTTTTCAAATAATGAAACGTTATCCACTAGGCCACTTGCTCCACTAGAGCTACCTCTTGTGAAATGAGTATCAGTTATTATATATATTCTAGTGTGATATGGCGAATCTGTTTAAGAGGAAGACAAACACGCCAATAGTCAAATACTGATAAGCATTCGCAAAGTGGAAGGAGGCTAGGTGGGATACACAGTATTTCCCAAAAAAAACACTCACCTTTGATGAGGAAAAAAGAACTTTAGAGATTAGAATTTATTCAAAATTTACTTTTTATTTTACTTCCGTATTTCAGAGATGACTTCAGTCAGGTATCAGATAAGCATTTAGATGTAGTGTTGCCAACTTCTGCCAACTTTGAGTATACTACAACATGCCTGACTAACGATCGTATGGTTTCTCATTATTCTTTTGCATTCCGAGTTGGATATAAGGCTTCAGACTTGACCATTTTTTAAGTTTCAGTAGCAGTGGTGTCATTTTTTGTTACCGGGTGGGGGGTGTTTAGCTTCATGCCAAAAACTTCCCGACTGAACGAGGTTTAGGAGTGCGTTTGCTGGGATTCAAACTGCGACCAGATGTGGCATGGTTGCCCATCATTCTATCCTGCAATTATCACAGCTTCTACATCAATGCGAATCGGTGATTAACACTATTGTTTATCCCTTCATATAAAAGAATCAGGAATTAGAGAAGGCAGCGAAATAACTAGGATTTTTTCGCATAAGTATTTGATAATCAGGTTCTCCTACTCTCAGAATAGCTTATTGACTGACTGACTGACTGGCTTAACGACTGGACAGGTAATTCTCTGCTCTGCTGGCGTAGTTACAGTTCACTCGAGGGAAAGTTGGAAGTTAGGGGAAAATTTTCCCCTTTGCAGATGCTGATCTTTCTTCCTTATTTCTTATTTACTTTCTTTCTCTTTATTAAATTCAGGGACATGCGATGAGGACAGTAACTACCACGCCACTCGAATTTGCACCCCAGAAACTGATATATATATATATATATATATATAAATATTTGTGTATGCTAACTACTTATAAGTAAGCTAGTTTGACTAAAACAGCATGTGTTTCTAAACCGTTTAAGGAGAACTAACGTGTATTTGAATAGATAAAGTGAATGTATATTTCCTCTCTCCCCACACACACACACTCTCTCTCCACCTTGGTTTACGTCTTACTTCCCATTTTATGCTAAATTTGTTCAACATGAGCGTTTTTACGGATCACCAGTCGCACAGTCATCCTTGTATGTAAATGTTCAATTCCTAGTGTTGTTGGCTGGTTGAATATATATAAAACTCGGCCTGTAGCCAGTAAATATGCGAAATCTAAGGTCAGCCATTTACTTAATCATAATGAGCGTGTGTTTTCCAGTTGTTGTTGTTCTTCTTCTTCTTACCTCTTCATTCCTATATCCATAATCTTATATTCATTGAATGCATATTCATAAAAAAAAAGTAGAAGGACAGTCTTCAAAGCTATTAATTTAAGTGTTCACCGTATATATATTTAGTAACTAGGGTTTGGAGGGAGAGCTCATTCGGGTCAGTATTTTTTATTCAAATTTCCACTCTCCCATCCTGCTCACTCGTGTTCGAGAAATTGGGTCACTAAGATACGTGAATTCAGAGTATGATCAGATAACCATTATTCATAAATGTTTTTAGGGATGGGATACATATATATATATATATATATATATATATATATATATATATATATATATATATATATATATATATATATATAGTATAATAGTATTGTAAGAACAGAATACTCATCACGGCGTTTTTCTAATAATAAAAGTGGTAAGGAAAGTTAGTTAGTTAGTTAGTCACAAACACTGAGGCTTCATTACACAAATACCAACACTCATTATCTTAACACCTCTGAAGCCTAAACAGGACTAAGTCTCTTTCAGACGTCTTAAATACGCTGTTCAACAATACAGTTAATTACTTCGTTATCCACCTGAGTGAGCTGCACATAGTTTTCTCTATATGACTATACATTATGCATCGAAATGAAACAGGGTTAGACTGTAACAACAGAAGACAATACACGGAAGCCAAAGTGTATTTTTCATTAATCAAACCTCTGTCTATATATCTACAGTTTATATTCGTTAAGCAATCACTGAGCACGTGGTTTCGGTTTGCGTCAAACGATATATATATATATATATATATATAGTATTCTTTTGTTAATGCAGCATACAACTGTGGGAATGTGTGAGCATAACATTGTGTTCTCACACACTCTCTGTATCATACCACCACAATACCATCCAGCCCCGTCTGTTTACAAAACTCTGCTAAAATAGACGGTATTTTGAGTCTCTAAAGTAGCAGAGTAGTGTGTGAAGAGAACTCTTGTTTTATGACGTAATAATAACTGGATAGTTGAAGATTGCGGGTAGTTGGTTCTATTTCTCAGGCATTAACAGTTTGTACTAAAAATCTCAGGAACTCAGGTGATAATTTGCCATCCACCATTATGCTTTTTCTCAAGGCTGGTAGAAAGTTCTAAGCTATGTTTAAGTTATGCGTAAAAGAGTTAGAAGTGTTTGTAAGTTGATCGAGAACGTTGTACCGCTTTAACCCTTCTCCTTTTAGTTTTTTATTTTTATTCTTGATTACAGGTTGATTCCACATCGGTAGCCCGAATTTTGCGGGCCGACCATAGATATCAGGTGTGTGTCGGCAGAGGATCGAACTCTGGACTATGTGCATAATCGGCGAGAGTCCTAACCGCTGTGCCACCGACTCACATTCAATGTGATCAAATTTTATGCTACAGTGAACAGCTTGGTAATTTAGCGAGAATACTGCTTAAAATCCGAATCGTTATCATGATTCTGGACAGTATGTTCGATTCCATGTGGTGCGGGTGAAGGTGCCTAAACATCTTAATCACACCATACTATAATAAAACAACAGTCTGGCTTCTCTGAATGCCTTTTCTTTGTATAACTGATCTCTTCACAAATAAGACATGCCATATAGCATACTGCGAAGTTCAGTGTTGCTAAAATATGTTTAAGCTCATTTTGGGAATTTTGCATTCAGAAGCAGTAAGAAGAATATTCTACACTTCCACAATGTCACACAGCACCTCAACACACACATACATACACGTAAAATAGAACCTTATATACTGTAGAGTGTGATACAGACAATGTGTGCGAATATAATGTTATGCTCACACATTCCCACAGTTCAATACTGCATACAATAATATATATATATATGTTTGAACATTCGATTTGATGTTAAGTTGAATTGATTTCCCACAGTTGCATACTGCATTAACAAAAGAATACCATGTATATTTGAACATTCTATTTCATGATCATGTGGTTTGACGTAAACCGAAACTACGAGCTCAGTGATTGCTTAACGAATATAAACTGTAGATATATAGACAGAGGTTTGATTAATGAAAAATACACTTTGGCTTCCGTGTATTGTCTTCTGTTGTTACAGTCTAACCCTGTTTCATTTCGATGCATAATGTATAGTCATATAGAGAAAACTATGTGCAGCTCACTCAGGCGGATAACGAAGTAATTAACTGTATTGTTGAACAGCGTATTTAAGACGTCTGAAAGAGACTTAGTCCTGTTTAGGCTTCAGAGGTGTTAAGATAATGAGTGTTGGTATTTGTGTAATGAAGCCTCAGTGTTTGTGACTAACTAACTAACTAACTTTCCTTACCACTTTTATTATTAGAAAAACGCCGTGGTCATTATTCACCTTTTCTCCTCCTTTCCCTCCTGAACAAGTCTTGAAACAAATTCAGTCTCTTACTTAAATTAGAAGTCAACCAGTGTAAGTCACATTCTGCCATACAACATAAATGTTCTCTTAACACTTAACCGCCTCATTGAACACGACGATTTAAACAGATCTACTGTTTATAACCTCCATGATTCTGTGATTTATCTAATTTTATGTGTTTTAGATGTGGGTCTGCTTTCGAAGCATAGACATAATGCAAAAATTTGCTATGCTACTATCTCCTATTGTCTGTCCTTCATACTACTCATATTTATGTGTGTATACTGATGCTTTGAGAGTGGTATGACCATCCAGTGCCAACTATTCTCTTTGTGAAATCATCAGTGACTTAATACCTTGGAGAATGGCATTCTTCACCGAGACAAGGAACAACTATCCCCAGGTAGAACTGAGTGAAAATCCTCTTCAGTCTGTACAACTCTAATCTATTGACGATAAGTTCTGAAAGTCAGTCAGCCAGTCAGAGTAGTTTTACTAAAGTTCTTCTTCTCGTATACTGGACCACTTGTTCAAATTTTCTACTGGAAAAATATTTGAGCCTACGAATGACTACTAGCTCAGTAAGAATATCTGTCGTTACTTTATTCTACCAGCAGCGAACCTCCGTATAAGTTCTTGTTTTGCTCCCTCTGTTATCACTGTAGCCATTGTAACAAATATAACTAATAATTCAATTGTAAAAATACCGCATTTATTTATGTTTATTTTTTGTTTTAAACAATAAAAGTTGGGTTGATTGCAACAGAAAGTAGGCAATTAAACAATTAAACTGCTCCAGTAAAAAAACAAAACAAACAACAACACTATTCACTAATCATATCAGCAGCCTATTCACATAAAAGCTATTCATCTCTCGTTGTCTTTCTCTCTGTGCTCACACCCTCTCTCCATTTGTCTCGTGAGGATACAATAATGTTTCACCTGACCTTTAACCATATTTTATATATATATCCCATTGTATTAGCTTCAATAAACTCTCCTGACGAACAAGACTTCTAGTCAGATTAAAGTGAAGTACTCAAACACAGGTACACACACACACACGCACATGCATATATTGGACCACACAAACACCTTTTCATCCCTCTCTGTGGTGTGTTCCTTTATTATTCTTTCCTCTCTTTTTGCCCAGAGAAATCCTAACTAACTAACTTAGGTATCCATCCTCCTTAAGCATTGGCCAGTATTACTACACATTGTCCACCTTCAAAACAAATAAACAGATGAACACACAGATAAATGAAAAGAAAGCGATTATGATTAATCACAATTTTCGGTTTCATCAATTCAACCGGTGGATATAATTTCGAAATTATTTTCGTTGCAGTAGTAGTAGTCTACTGTGACAGGCTTTTGTTATCAGTATAATTAAAATAAATAAATAAATAAATGAATAGATAAATTGTCCATACACAATAAGGGGATAAAACAAAGTGAATGCTTCAATTGTGAAGGTGTCAATTCGAATTGCTTGCCCGCAAATAGTGAATACTGTAGATTGTTTTATTTTTATATTTTCCAAAATATAAATAAATAAATGAATAAATAAGCATGCTTTGAGGTTTCTGTGATAAAGTATAATTCACTTTTTACACAATCAAATATGACAACTAGAATAATAACAAATAATGATAATGATAATGTTAATAATAATAATAACAATATTAGGAGGATGCAAATGTCGACGTGACTGAATGTAGATGAGGGTGATAATTAATCCATTGAAGTGAATACAAATTTTTACTAATGCAGAAAAAGAAGGGGGAACTAATCAGCATTGGATTGTATTCACACATCATTCACTTTTTTCTGTTGTTGTTGTTTTGTTGTTGACATAATTAGTCTGTCGAGGCTGTCCAATTGCGTTCAGCCACCACATGATGATGCCTTGACGATAACAATCTGCATTGACAACAAAACAGCAACAACAACAAAAAGAGAATTAGTTCGACTGTCTAGTGGTTTCAGTTGACTTTGCATTAATCACCTCAACTGTCTAGGCGAGTTAGTATTACTATTGTTATTATTATTTATTTTATTCCTTTGCGTTCCTAGTTGAACATAGGGCTTCAGCCAGCCTGGAGCTTTAAAGTCTCAGTTTTATTATTTTTTTTATTTTTACGAGGTGGGGTTTCTAGTCTCACGCCAAACTTCCCTCCAGCTAGCTAAGGAGGGGGAGGGGGCGATAAAGGTGTGCGCCGGTCGGGAGTTGATCCCCGGACCAGGCAAGGGGTGGTCGGCAAGCGTTCTACTGATGAACCATCGACACACTACTCTCGCCGACCATGCACATGGTCCGGGGCTCGATCCGCTGCAGACGCACACCTGATACCTATAGCCGGCCTGCAAAATTTGGGCTACCGATATCACATGCTGAAAATTTCATACTTGTATCAAAAATACGGTGTGGAATCAAGCCATAATCAAAAAATGAAATAAATGGTTAATGGAATTTGACTTGGAAATGCTTATCCGTTGGAATGACTCTGGCCATAAACGAAAATTATCAATGTTTCTTGTGTAAGGAATTTACAAGAATACTTAACCCTAGTGGATAAGCCAACCCTCCTGATCTGTAATGATGCAACTGTAAATTTCTCTCCATGCAGATCAGTAACACTAGTATACATGTAACTATAGGTTGAAGTTGAACGAGTAATACAACATTCTGACAGAAGACAACGGAGCTGCCCCACTTGATCCACACTCAACTCTATGAAAGTTGTTAATCACTTGGATGACAGGTTTAGAATCTTTCACACACAAAAATGATATTCCTATATAAGATTCCAGTTTGTTTCGGTGAATCCCGAAGTAGAGGGTCTAAGTCCAGATAGGAGGTAAGGCTGGGGATGAGGCTAACAACCCCATGTCGTAAGAAACAACACAAGTGTTACTGAAACTATAAAGCATAAAGATTGAAAATCTACGTTCAATTCGGAACGGAAAGGAATGCGATAGATGAGATTTACTGTCATAGCTATACACCTGTACGAATGAATAACGTAGACAGTTTTATCTGATATTTGTATTTAAGAAACGGGTTTTCTAAGATAGTCTTAAAGTTGGCATTACTTTACAGCGTGACATGTATTACATTAAATAAACCGTAATATTAGGAAAATAAAAAAATTGGTTTGTTAGACGAAAATAGCAAATGACGTAATGGAGATGTAGAGCCGAACAATAGCGATATATCGTGAATCGATGGAACTTTGAATTTACAGCTCACTGAATTCCAGTGAGCGGTGGGGGTTATGGGTGCACATTGATGAAGAGTCGTAATCTAAGATGGAAAATTCGTCCACTGCCTCTTGGTTTTCAAGGATCTGTAACTCGTGTGTTGGTTGATAATTAACAAAATCTACACTGAGACACAGGATTATGCGCAAAATGGAATTCGCACGCTTTCCACTATGCTTTAGCAGTTTATCAAAGTATCTAATACTAAATCTTGTTTAAACTAACATTTTCTACTCTAGTGTTTGAACTCACCGGGCTAGTGATTTTAAAATCATTCACCGATCGATATACACAATGAAGTAAATACTAATCGATGTGATTAAGAAACTGTTTTGCCTTCTGTTTGCTAACCAAATGTGAAATTCTATCTTTTCATAAAACGCTGACTCATTTAAACTGAAAGTGATCTAAAAATTTGTGTGTTTTTACAACAACAAAAAAGTCAGATTACATGTGATCTGTGTGTCAAGCACATTTGTGAGAACTGTTCCGAAAATCATAGCTTTTAACACTTACTATATTTTCCAGAGTTAATTTGTAGGGATTGATATAGTTTCAGGTTTGATTACAGATTGAGATCAGTTAGAAAATCAGTGAAAACCAGGGATCATTTGACACCTTGTTCATCCCAGTTTGGCACTTTCCCTCATCACACTTCCAAGGGAATGACCAGAGCCGTTCCCCAACAGGTCGGGTGGTGAGAAAAAATACTCTCCAGACATGACACTGGCTGGTGCCAGTCGGGTTAAAAACTCACGCATCGGTAGGAGTTGGAATTCATGATCTGGCCATTGGGTTGAGTGTCAGTGTCGGAATGGTCAACGAGCTTTCCTTCTACCTGGAAAGTGTTGGGTTGGAACCCCAGTGTATGAGTACGTCCGATGAGTCTCATACTGGGACGAAATATCTATCCTATACTCCCTGCTTTTTTCCCAATGATTTTCTAAATGATATCAACCAGTGGTTATACTTGAAGCTGGCTTTATTGTCTTTTATTTTATCAGGTTTGCAATGAAAAGCCTTTACAGAACATTAGAAAATCTTCTGTTTCCTGGTAATGATGCTCACTGTCGAATCTTAGCTGTTAGGTGTAGTGATGAGTGGAATGTTACTTCGACGTATTTATAAAAGGTGTCAGTTAAATATGTAAGATTTATAAAGAAGGACAATGGATGGTTTCACAAGTTTCTCTGCACACTAAACAAGGACTTACACTTATTGCTCAATAGGGAATTATCTGCTTAGACTGAAGATTTAACCAGTGGTACCTTATTTTTTCTTTGTGTGAGTGATTGTGTTTGTCAGTGTCTCCTTCTGGAGAGCAAAAGCAGACGCATGTGTTGTTCTATGCAATGTACACCAGAAAGAATTGTTGTTTCAGTCGGACAGGAGGCATTCATCACACATTATTTTTGACCTATTTTCCTTCAGCTATGTACCACTAAGCAGACTAAGTCAGAAATTCCCTTCACTCGGTAGAATGTAAGGAAACAAAAAGATTGAGGGGTATACAATATGGACAGGACTAGCTACAATGCACTGAATACAAGGCTAAGCTAGTCACTCAGTCAGGTGACAATTAAGTTCAAAAAAGTAGTGTCAAATATAATGAGGTTCCAGATGAGTGAATGTCTGTAGCTTAACCCTTTGATTCAGTGGTTCTCCTGGCCTGCCACTATTGACCATAAAGGTGAACACCCACTCATCAATAAAGTATTTTAAAACACCTTTACTTTTATGTATTTACTACCCAACTTGGAATCCTGAGGTGTTTTTCTGAAGAGTATGCAACACCAGGAGTGTATCGTGTTTACTGGCAAAAAAGCAATGAAAGTTTTAACCATCGCCTGAATTTTTTGAAGGAGAGAGGTTATGGGATATTTATTTTTCCCCATCCAACCTGGTTAAAAGTCTTAACTCATAGTGACTACTGAACGATAAATATTACACTTGTATAATTTTAAGTGCCCTAGTAGAAACCTTTATTATTATTATTATTATTATTATTATATTGTTATTCTTTTGAGTTCTGAGTGGAACATAGGGTTTCATGAGCAGACCTTCACTTTCTCCTGTCCCCTGTGAACCTCTTTAGCTGGCCCCAGGATTACCCGAACGTCCTCGTCACCTCGTCAAACGATCTCCTCCATCAGAACCACGTTCAACTTGAAATCCTCCACTCACTCGAGAGTATGCTTGACGTGAGATGTCATCCAACGGTCCAATCCATTTGCTTTCCCTCGAGATATTTGTTCAGAGATGGGTTTTTAATTGGTTCGTTCCAAAAGTCTCTTGATGCTAATTCTTTACACAGGCCATCTGATCTGTGGTTTGCAGCTAGTGAAGGCAGCTGTTGATAGTCTGAAGTGGCAATTTGGAAATGCTTTTCGTGACGCGACCTTTCAAGTTTCTGATCCATATAGAAGAAGGTTAGTTAACCAGTGTGGTCACTAGGCCAAGTCAGATGATTCTACTGTGCACTGTGGTTTTGTATCACGCATTCACGGAGTTGGTAAGGTCTCTGGTTTCGGTAAAGAGTGGGGCAGTTTCTTCAAGACTGCAAATACACCTTACTTGTGAGTACTATCAAGCTCGAATTCTTGATGTAGGGATTTCTCACCGATTGGTCCTTCTAGAAATGTTAAATTTGTTCTCCCAAGATACATAACCAACTAAGTCATGAAATTCAGGGTCTGATTAACCGAAAGGCGCTAGTGAATCACGTTTGGTGTAGGCAGTAACGATAACCTCTACGTGACGTAGAACCTTCACTCAGAAAGTCTAGGTAACAAAGTCTACCAAATACTCTGATACCAATGAAATGTATGCCTTTGCTTGAAAGACATGTGATGCATACAATTGTGTTCATGACTTTTAACCAACTGACCTTATACATTTATGAAGGATTAAAATATTCGGGTCAAGCAAGAGTGAACAACTAGAGAAGACATCATTTTCAACTTCTCTCTTGTATGTCACACGAACAGCATAAAAGTACTTTAAAAGGCTTTTCATCACTGACGTCTGTATAGAAGAAGAAGAAGAAGAAGAAGAAGTCAGCAAAGATCGGTTAGTGTCTATGCAATTATATTAATCACTTTCGAATTACTGAGGATGACGAAAATTGCTTCCCTCTTACTTTTCCCTTTCTCACACCCCCTTCACCAAAAAAAACACGACAAAAAATCATTTCAAGATGTACTTATAAAAAAGGATTCGTCTTGTTCTAATCTACAAAATAATTTCATGATTGCGTAACACTTTTCAAGATGAGTAGAAATAGGCAACTTATCAACCTACTTATTACCACACTCTTCAGTTATGTAATCAATATGGAGGCGTAACCGATCGATACATATACGGTGTATATATAAATATATATTCTCCTGAAGTGTTGGGGTATTTTTTCCCCTTCGTTGAAATGACCATCACCTGGAAGACAGTAAAACTATTGATTATCTTCTACTCACTGATTAACTACTATCGATTATTTTCCCCTGAGTATTAAAAGCCAAAAGAAGGAAAAATTAATTATCAAGTGCCTTCCAACTTTTGGAAATTCTTAATCATCATTTTCAAATTACTCCTATCCTGCTGTAATTACACTTTCACAGAGCATTTGGGAAATTTTAGTCATTCATGCAAGAGGAGATGATGATTATAATGTTGGTAGTGGAGTTGTGTTCTGGCAAGCTGATCCAAAGTGATCGACTCCATGTTAAAAGTACACACAAATTGTTAAGTGATTAACAACACTATAATTTAGAGGTTAAGTCCTATGCGTTTATTTATCTGTGCCTGTCAGCTGTTTAGAGTACCTGAAGCAATTAGAGAGAGAGAGAGAAAGTGCATTTTGTATTCTATTCACCTAGTTACTTTTGAAGACAGTAGAAGGATTGTCATCCTGGACTTGGCTTTATCTTGGTTAGCAGGGAGTGGTACCAAAAAGAATTTGTCTAATCTAATTGAATTTTAGATTTTCCCATCGATTGATTGGACAGAAGTGCTCGGTCTCAGGTTGACATTTCGGCTTCTTGTGCATATGCTTTGACGATGCCTGGGCATTAAATTAGAGTATAATTGGTGGATGATGAGTAGCAGTGGAATCCAGGATGCGCATTTCGTCCTATTTGGGAGTCGTCAGCTGGATGTGCCTGCATTTCTCAGTGAGTGATGATGTTCCCACCGAGGCTCGAACCCAGTGACCATAGTTTCAAACACCAACTAAAACATTATCCACTAGACCACTTGGGCCACGACAGCCACCTCTTGTGCAACGGGTCATATTAATTATTGAATTGAATTTGAGATTTTCCCGAAGTGCTCGGTCTCAGGTTGACATTTCGGCTTCTGGGATGACCCGTAGCACAAGAGGTAGCTCTCGTGGCCCAAGTGGTCTAGTGGATAACGCTTTGGCGTTTGAAACCATGGGCACTGGGTTCGAGCCCTAGTGGTGGGAACATCATCACTCACAGGGAAGTGCATGTACATCCAGATGACGAGTCGCAAACAGGACGAAATGCGCTTTATCCATCCGCCAATTAAATTTGTCTAATCGATTCACATTAGAGTTATATGTCCACACAACACTTTAGCAGATAAATGGCTAAATATGAAGGCAGTTTTATTGAACTCATAGCTCTAAGAGATTTTTGAAGAAGACAACTGGTTTAGAAATATACTGCATAGAAGTTGACTTTTCTAACGTTAGTTTGTAGGGGCTTGATTTGTTTCGAATGCGGTCACAGTCAGAGAGCCATTGCAAACCAGGGAGTACTGGAAAACTGTTTCGTCTTAGTTTGTAACTGCGCAGCAGCACACACACACAATAACCCACCAAAAATAGAACTCGACAACTTCAGAGCCTCACATCTAACTTGGTGGAGTCTACTAGTCACTACTTCTCACTAGAACTGCAGATAACTCCATCTCAACTGCAGTAAAAAAGTACCAGATTTATTTTTCAGACGTGTAAAAATCAGTTGATATGAGAAATGCACTACTAAGTGGCTTTAAGTTGAAAAAAAATGATGGTGTTTTACGTTGATCCCAAGTTATACGTCTCTTCCAACAGGGGAGGTGATCGATATACAATCTGGGGGTAAACAGATAAACAATGGATTACCCTGTTTCACCCCAGACAGCATATATATGTATACTTATATAATCGCTTCCCTTCATAGAAATATACTTTCCGTCTCAGCTGGTTGTGTGTTCTTGTTTAGGTGGCGGGCTGGGAAATCAGGTAGCTGTGATATACGTTGTTGTCGTGGCCAACCGATACTCGTGACCACCGCGTTTGTAGCATATCGAGAGAACTCTCAATTCAAATCAACATTTTCTCAAAATAGAAAAGGAACCATAGAAAACCAGGGAGTACTGGACAGACGTCTCGTCCTAGTTTGAGACTCTTCAATGGCACGTACTTACAGGAGTAGGAAACCAGGTACAAGGAAAGCTCCCTGGCCATTCAGATACTGACACTCAACCCAGTGGCCAAACCATGAATTCCACCTCCTAGCGATGCGTGAGTTTTTAACCCGACTGGCACCAACCAGTGTCATGTCTGGCGAATATTTGTTCTCACTCCCAACCTTGTTAGTGTACGGCGCTTGTCATGATTTTTCAGAGGGACTTCAGACAACTTCGTCCTGTGGTCAGTCACTGGTGGTAATCAGATTAGTTTTCAAGAGTTAGTTTTTGGGGATTTGATTTATCTGAAGTTTGATGAGGGAAACTGAGAAACTGGAATGAACAGAGTGTCCAATAATCCATGGTTTTCAATTTTTTCTCGTTCATCTCGTAACTCATTACTCTCATTGAATGCCTCTTATAGCGAACTTTCTTCTCTAGTCTTTGTATACTTGACCTCGACTACTTTAAATTTTCGTTGTTTTATATGTAGCCCGAGGCTCTATTTTATAATCTCCAGATTTGTTATATGGCTTTATTCAGCCGTAATAATGGTATTCTTAAGCATGTTGTATATATAATTGATCCATTAGTAATTAGCGGAAGTGAGCACTTCATTTGCATTGTATTATATCCACAAATAATCTCAGGTGCTTCCTCTAGAGTTAGGAGAAGATCCTGAATTTGTTGTTAGGAAAATAACTGATATCGGGTTACAGTATTTTAATGACACCAGAACAGGCTTTGACTAGTCCTCTAAAAGAAAATCTTTAACCCCCCCCACACATTCCAGCACATTGAAGAAGGTGATTTTCAAGTAACTAAGTCGAAGATGCTGTCAACGAGATGTAAGCAGATGTAAGCTAGTCTCTAGAGTGATTCATCATCGAACAATCAACAATAGCATTCACGAGACTATTTCAAGCTTAGATAACCAACCTACCTGATAAACATCAAGAATGCTTTGACACCACTTTCCAATATTGTCGATAAGCAGCCCTAAATTCTTATCTTTGTTAGTGTCTATAGGTGTTTTCTTGATAGTTTTAGCATCAGAATAAATTGCTTCTGTAATGAGGGATCAAGTAAGCAGATAGGCGTATAAATCTGACGCAGAATTTTTTTTTGATTACAGCTTGTTTCCACACTGTTTTTTGGTACAAATATGGAATTTTCAGCATGTGATATTGGCAGGCAAAATTTCGCAGGCTGACCATAGATATCAGGTGTGCGTTGGCAGGGATCGAACCTCGGACTATGTGCATGGTCGGCGAGAGTCCTGTCCACTGTGCCACCGACGCACTAGATAGGTTGGTATACAAGCTACCACTTCGAGAAGTACGTTAAGCTGCCCCCATTGTACACGCGTCCTAAGTAGATTTAGTGTTTGCCGTCAAGGGATGTGAGTTTCTAGGCTCGTCCAGCAATAAACTGAATCGGTGTTCTTGTGGTACATCACTCCACCGGGACTGGTTTACACACCACAAAGTGGTTCATAATCACCCACTGTCCAACACCATTGGGAATTTCATTATTTGTCATTGTGGGCAGCCAACGTTTCAGCAGCAACTATTCAGGTGTTTTTTACAACAGGAAGTTTACCACCTGGTTTGCAACACTCTGAAGAAGAATATGAGATTCGAAATATAGGTCGATGCTCTGAAAGCAGGTTGCATGGAATCATAACTGACAGCTCATGAAATTGAACTGTATTTTGATTCAGTTAGTTATAGGTGGCAATAAACAAATTCGTATAAATAATGAAGTCAAGGCAAAGCACTCTCACCCCCTATTTCTTTTATTTCTTTTTTTTTCTTCACGTTCCCCAGTGGAACATAGGGCTTCAAGCTAGTGGCTTGAAGTTACTTTAGCAGTGTTTACTTTACAGGATGGGGTTACTAGCCTCATGCCCAACCTTTCCTCTTTACTAGCATTATTTCTGGCTTAGCGAGGTAAAGGAGTTCGTCGGCCGGGGGTCGAACCCCGGGCGATGAGCATGGTCGGCGAGAGTCCTAATTGCTATGCCACCGACGCGATTTTTTTTATGCAAATTGTTTTCTTTTTATGGATAAGCTCTGACATCCACAGGAATTTTCAATAATAAAGTGTAAGTGGTCAGGTGTATCTATGAATCATTATTTAGCTGTAATTTAATTGATCACCAAAGATCAAATCAATAGCGGTTTTAATTAGTACCAGATGTAACCCAGAATTCTAAAGATTCCGATACTCTTAAGCAAGTTATATTATGCTTAACACCTGGAAATTCTGACTGTGAGAGAATTTTAGTTGGCAGTCGATAGCAATTCCGGTTTCATACGCATTCCGTTGACATTCAACGGAAAGAATGTACCTACAATGTAATATAAAGTCATGTCTAGCAAGCGGTTCTTTACTAATTACCGGGATCAGAGACTATACCGCCAAAATGTCTAACTCCTTGCTGACCAGGCTTTACATACTCATTATTCAGAAGGTTTTATGAATTGGGCCATAAGCAGATATATGTGTTCACTACTGAATAGTTTTAGTTGATACCCAAGGTTTAGGAGATGCGAATTTTGTGGATGATTTATGTTCTGTATCACACAAACTTGAAGACTTACAGGTTTTCCAATGGTTCCCGTACCGATGTCAGTTCATGATGAAATCCTGAAACCAATCAACGAAATCTCTACAAACCAGTACTTGAATATCGATGTGATGCTCACTGGTGACTAGCCCTATTCAGGTAGGTAGTTACCTGTAGTACTAGTGGAGAGTCGTGACCAGTAGGGTGCAGAAGTACTGGAGTGAGGACAAATACTCGCCGAAGACATTAGCTAGCTTTCGAGCAATGTTGTGAATAGGCAGAAGTTAGAATTCATCGGCTGGCCATTGAATCGAGTCTGAGTGGCTTAATGGTCTACGAGATAGCCCGCCTTGTAACCAGAAGGTCGTGTGTTCGAACAATGGAGGTGGGTGCGTACTGATGAGGAGTCCCAAACTAGGACGAAGCAGCTGTCCAGTACTTCCAGGTTTTCCAATGGTTCTCTAACTGATGTCAGCTCATGAAATCCTGTAACCAATCAATCAAAATCCTACAAACCAATACTTGAAAACCAACAAGTTGGTAGAAGACAAAGTCAGCAAAGACATAACTTCAAGTGAACAGGGAAAAAAGACACAGGCGATGTAGACATTTTGTGACCAACAACATTAAAATGCATCAGTCACTATCAACAGAATAAATTTGAAAGCTGTCACTTCCTTCAGTTGTCTTTGAAGCATGGTTTCAACTGCAGGTGGAACGGATGAGGATGTCGACATTAGAATTAGGAAAGACAAGAAACACCTTCACTAATCTGAAATCAGTTCGGAAATCTTCTGTACTCCACATATAGGAGACAATTCGAATTTCCAACACCCAGTGTTAGGTCAGTTCTTCTACACGGGTCAACAAAAGCATTTCCAATAGACCGCTTCAGACTTATATATAAAGCTGCTTTTTCCAGCTTCATACTAAAGAACGAATGGTCTGTCGGAAAGAATTAGTAACAAAAAGTCCTGTGAACGAACCCAATCAAGAGTTGACTGCTCCAAAAATATCCTGCAGAAAGTGTAGGTGGATAGGACACACACTGAGGAGACAGGGGAGTGACATTGCACGACAGGAATA
The DNA here is from genome assembly GCA_944472135.2 of Trichobilharzia regenti. NCBI lineage: Eukaryota > Metazoa > Platyhelminthes > Trematoda > Strigeidida > Schistosomatidae > Trichobilharzia > Trichobilharzia regenti. Next base: position 84,318,507 of record OX235270.1, on the reverse strand, counting down.
CTCTAGAATGAAACCTGAGTGGGGAATGCCGAGTTGGGCATAGTTCTGAGAGTGACATGGAGGAGATAGTTTGGTGAGATGGAGATGAGAGCTTCTAGGCAAGCGTAGAGCGAGCTAAAGACAAATTGAGAGAACAGGATGTAATAGCGACGTTTTGTCGAAGCTCAATATTCCACCTGGAACCCAAGGAAATGATGATGATGATGATGATAATAATAATGATTTTTAACCAGTGAATAAAATAGACCACAGCTGTTGACTCGTCATGCTAGAGACCGAAATCGATAGGAGGTATGGTATGGTACGTGTATTATAAGAATAAGAATGAGAATTAACAACAACTCCCCCTAAACGAATACTAATCCTCGGCTGTCCCAGTTAAGGCCAACTGACTAACTGGTTGTTGTTTCTTCTACTTCATTCTTCTTCTTCTTCATCTTCTTCTTCCAGTTTTTATTCTCAATAAAATCATAAAAAATTATAAATGAAATGATTTAATGAATTAATTGGACTATAAATTATCATTGTGCATCTAATCCTCTTATCATTCATTGTTGATTTATGCGATAAAAAACTTGAATGATTATCTCCTAATTATTAAAACAAAATTGTACATTAGAAAGCAGGAGGACAAACAAGTTCACGAGATAAAAGAAAAGAGGAAAATACAAGAAGAAGAAGAAGAAGAAGGAATTGATACCCCCCTCTCTCTTTCTCTCTCTCTCTCGAAATATCTTTGCAGTGAATTGTATTAGTACAGGGATTGGTCACATATTTACAGAATAAATCATCAATCAGATCCACTTGACTAGATGAGGTGGAATCAGATGTTTATTGCTTAATTGAACATTACTGTTACAACAACAGCAACATTATCAATAATAATAATAATAACAACAATAATAACCAGTGTAACGACTAAAAACAAGGTATTTTACTGCTGTACACCGTACTATCCTACTGTCTTAACTTTTTTGATTTTAGCCCTTAAAAAAATCATTTAGTTCGGAGAATTCTGAGGTGGGAGAGATTTAACAGAGATGATTGCCTTCTTAACTTATCTAGGAAGCATCGTTTCAACTTCAGGCAGTCGGAACGGATAAAGATGACAAAGTCATACAAGCACTGGAAAGACAAGATACGTCTTCATCAACCTGAAGCCAATTTGGAAATCTTCTGCGCTCAGCCAGCATAAGGAACAAGATCCGGATTTTCAACACCAATGTCAAGTTGGTCCGTCTACACGGGTAGGAGAAAATGGAGATGGATGGGGCATACGTTGAGGAGGTCATCGAGTGACATCGTGTGTCAGGCCCTCGAGTAGAATCCCAATGAAAAGTGACGAGTGGGTTGTCAGTGAGAGGGTGACATGGAGGAGATCGTGTGAGGAGGAGATGAGAGATTGTGGGAAGTCATGGTCCAGGATAAAGAGGGTGGGAGAATATAGGACAAAGTTGAGATTTGTTGTTGAAGCCCTATGTTTCACTCGGAACCCAAGGGGACAATAATAATAAGTACTAAGATGAACAGCTTTCTATCAGGAATTAGGAGATGGTCTTGGTCTAACGGCCTTAAACTAAATCCTTCCAAATGTCAGACTATTAATTTCAGTTTCCAATGTAAACGAAAGTTAAATGAAGCCGTTGGTTCCTATGACCCTTATAAAATTGATGATACTTATCTAGAAATCAAGTCTGAAGTTAAGTATCTTGGATTAATTCTTTCTTCTGACCTATCCTGATCTTCCCATGTCTTAGCGATTTCTAAAAGAATATTTCGTCTGACTTTCATTCACATTAAGAAGTTAAGGCACTCAGGCATAACTCAACCCTTTCTCCTCTTACAGTTTGTCAACTCGTGCATTTTAACTATTCATCTTTATTCTTTCCTGGATTGCCTAAAAATGACTATGTCATACTTCGTAGAACTCTGAAGACTGTCAGTAGGACGAGTGGCATCCTATTGGGCCATACGTTGACATTGTCACTGATAGACACTTGATGTCATGCACCAAATTTGCTAAAGGAATTTTGTCAAACTGTGAGCACCCACTCTACCCGCAGCTCCAACCTTGTGTCTCTTCAGGTAAAACAGGAAGTCTTTTCAGAAGACTTTATGCACGTAAGTCTAAGTATAAAAATTCCACTATACCATATTTCGCGACACGTATTTTATGAGATGAAAATAGTGTTAGGCATGAACTAACTAACCTTCTTGGCATTATTAAATAAACCATTTCCTTCACCCTTACAACATCAATCTTTATTATTATTGTATTTCTTATATTCATAATCCTCTCAATTTTTAGTTTTTTATTTATTTATTTTTTCATAAGTGTGAACATCATTTAAGCTGTGTTATAACTGTTAATTTTGTTATTTCCCCCTCACTATACTACATCAGCAGAACATTAGATTCAATACTCTATAATAACATGCTAAAATTTCCAAACTGAATCGGTAATACTGTTTGAAACGAACTCACTGTTATTATTAGTATTATTATTATACGTAATATTCCCAATTCGTGCTTCGAATATTTTTGACTTTATATCGTAAGCGTGGACTAATTCCTCTGGTTAATTTTGTTTTAATTTTTAATTTTATTTATATTTTGAGTAAATCAGATGCAATATTGTGGTAAATGCTGAGAATTCCATTCTGTATTATAAGTACTGTTTTTAGAATAAAGTAGATAATAATAATATTATTAATTAGACGCCCACATTCTATGCATTAATTTCAAATTTTCTTTCTCATATCGCCATATAAGTAGGTACTGGTTCGGATAAACTCATTGGCAGGCAAAACCACAGCCACATCTGAACATATCTGACGTACGGTCAAATCACGAATGAAGAACGTTATCAGTGAAAGTCTACTTTTGGAGCTTGATGTATGAATCTAGTAGTGAAGGAAACTCAGAAGAGAAAGTTTCCACATTTAATGTGAAATCCAAGTGGAGTCTGGTAAACACAACACACAGAGCTAGATAAGAAAACTGCCTACTGTTGGGAAACCGGTTGGCATAAAAGATATGCAAGTGAAAAGCAACAAGTTGCCAGAAGAAGCATCAAAGATAGGACTTCAAGTGAACATAGATAAAACGGAAGATTCCTGGCCACCATCAAGAAAAAAAACAGACAACAGTTAGCCAGCATAAATAGGAGGAACCTGAAAGAAACAACCTCCTTCACCTACCGACCTGGAAAGCATAGTTTCAACTACAGGCGGACGGAACTGACGAGGATATCAAAGCAGCGAGGATCGGAAAAGCAAGATAAGCTTTCATTACTCTCAAGTCTGAGTGTCGGTCAACAGCACTCAGCATCAAAAATAAGATCCGGATTTTCAACTCCAATGTGAAGTCAGTGCTACTATATGGATCAGAGACTTGGCGAGTCATAAAGAGCATCTCCAACAAGCTTCAGACCTTCATTAACAGTTGTCTTCGCTCAATACCACTCAAGATCAGATGGCCGGCCAGAAAAGATCAGCAACAGGGATCTCTGGAAATGAGCGAACCAACACAGCAGGAACCGATTGTGAAACAAATAGGCAGGAAGATATGGAGATGGATTGGCTGGGCATACTCTGAGGAAACCATCAAGTGAGCGACATCACTAGACAAGCCATCGCTCGAGTGGAACCCGAAAAGGAAGCAGGCGGCGAGTTGGTCGTCAGTGAAAGGGTGATATGGAGGAGGCCATGCGAGGAGGAGATGCAAGCATGTGGACAGACCTGGAGCGGGGTGAAAAAGTTGGCAGAAAACAGAAGGCAATGGAGATGCGCAGCTGAAGCCCTATGTTCCTCTAGGAACTAAAGGATACAATAATAAATAATAAAAGATTCCCTACTGTATGGCGTAATCCACAACCAGATAAGCTTTAGGACGAACTAGCGCACGTTTGAATCTTTCAGGAAGTCTGTGTCTTTCGAAAATTTCAGATACACGGGCAAACACAGAAACTGGATACACTAGGAGTTAGTGTTGGATAACTCCTAGCGCTTTAAGATTCTAAAATAAACCGTCCACCTGTCTAGGTTTTAGTTATTCTAGAGATCATTTTGAAAGTTCTAATTTCGTCAGTGATTCAGTATGAGCATTACTCATGAGTTGTCAGCGACAACAGATTGCTATTCAGAAACACTTTGATCTTCAATGGATTTGCAATCGATCTCAATTTATGACAAAGTAATAAATTAAACGCCGTGGTGTCATAAAACCTTATTGTATTGTTTACGTCAAGATTAATGTCGCCTGTATTCAAGTCACATAAATTTTCACTGCTAAACATTTGATTGACCCGATCTGATCAACATTTGTTGCTATGTCAATTCAATGACCCCTAGTGACAATATTAATCATTACTAGGCTTAAAAGGTAAAGATGACATGTTTTAATTGAATGACAACAGACATTTAAGGCATGATTATGGTTTGAATTTTTGTTCAAGATGTGCTTAGCGATTACTACATGTACGTTTTTCATTTGTATTTATTTCATAAAACCGTGACCTATGCAATAAGTATTACAGATGGAGAGATGATTTCATTTGTATGACGAAAGATTGGCGATTTTCTGTCATATATTATCGTAAAACATTTGCATGTCACGTGAATTTGTCACTGAACGGTAACCAGTGCATCTGTCAAGTTGTAAAATCCTTATCAACATCTTCCGGTTTGTTAATGTAGTATAGTGGTTGAGCTTAGCGACACCTTTATGACAGTGTCTTCTGCTCAAGCATATCTGACCGAATTATGATTCAGTTTCGTTTCCAGTGATGTGTAGAAAGCGTGTCCTGATGCTTCTGCATGGATTCTAATCTGCTTCATTCACTACCTAGTTTTAAGGCTTCCTACTGGCTCAGTGGCCTGGGGTTCTAATGGGAATCCGTGACCAGTAGGGTACAGCAGGTTGAAGATGAGGCAGTAACTCATCGAAGAAGACATTGCGAAGTAGTCGCGCTATGTTATGAATTGGTAGAAGCTAGAATTCATGGTCTGGCCATTGAATCGGGATGAGTGGCTCAATGGTCTACGAGCACGCTGGCCTTGTAGCCAGAAGGTCTTGGGTTTGAACGATGGCAGTGAGTGCGTACTGATGAAGAGTCCCAAACTAGGACGACACGAACAGCTGTTCAGTACTCCCTGGTGGTTTTCCAATAGTTCTCTAACTGATGTCAGCTAATGATGAAATCCTCCATCCAATCAAACAAACAAATACTTGAAAACGCTGTAAGTTGCACTGCACTGTTGCACAACAACTACAGCTAATATATAACCCTAAGCACAAATAGAAATCTTTCAAATACACTTTCTCATAACTGAGTATTGCTGGTTTCACTGGAAAACTTATTTAACGCAATAGAGACGACACTATGAGTACTGGGTGAAGCACATAAACTGTAATGTATCGACAAGCACTCATGACGCTAGAATACGATAAGCCGTTGAAATATATACAAAAGATGTATCATCGGTGTCTGGATCTCTATTTTCAACTGTAGGTCATTTTCCAAAGCTAGTCGTTAATGAAACCTCAGGGGAACTCACAACCCTTCTAGGCTCAAAACCACCCTACTTAAACTTGGATTTGAAAAATTTGCCCATAAAATATCTACTTTTATCCGGTTAGTGACAATAATACTGCTAGCCCCAGACACTTAAAGCTTTTTAGTGACATTAAAGAACCTTAAAGTGTCATTCGAGGAATTCACAGCATACAGATGCTGCAAAGTTTAAAATATACACAGCCCTACTATTTCTCAAGCTGTTAAAATCTTGACAACATATTCAGTGCTTGTTGTATACAACTACAGTTAAATTACTCACATGATTTGCTAGGCACATATTATGAAATCAAACTGTCAGTTGTAACAGAGAAGTAACTATTCTACTTTTAAAAGTCAATAGCAGTTTACCTAAGTAATATACTATTATAGGAGATATATACGTACATTGTGTTCAACACAGTTAAATTGTTCAAATCTGATGAGACTGGTTACAGGTAGAAGTCTGTCTGAAGTTCTAATGATAAGTCGTGATCAAGTTGATTGTGACACTGGCTGGAGAAAATGGTGCTAAAATCACGAATAGGTCGAAGTGACTGAATGCCTTATGAACAGAAGGCCTTGGATCCCAACGCTGGCGTGTTCATACTGATGATGAATCCTAAACTAGGACAAGACAGCCTTCCAGTATTCAATGGTTCCCTAACTGATGTCAGTCCGTGGTCACACTTGAAACAAATCAAATCCCAACAAGCTAACTCTTGAAGCCGACAGATAGTTGATTGTTTTCTACAGACGTGTGTTTCAGGTAAGCGAAATTCTCATTTATCAAGTGAAGGGCGTCAAATGAGCGAAGCAGCTGTCCGGTGTGTAGATCACTTCGGTCTAAGTAACAAGCACTACTGGTTGATATGAGTATTATGACAACAACTCATCAGAGTTAATCAGTAGAATACACTGCTATACATTTGTGTTACGCGTAGGTTCGATAATCAGTCGAGAAGAGTGGCTTTAGTATTAGTTGGTCGTGAGACTACTTACTTCTATAGAGTAACTTATGGAATTCCATTAGAGATAAGATTTTATTTTGATAAAGTCTCACAGTGTTATACAGTAATACTAACTGATGACCATGTTTCGAGTACAAACTATTGCCACTCATAATCATATCAAGTCACTCACACAATTTTCTTGCTTCGTTTATATATATATGAGTGGAATTGATGATTAGACATTTGAATAAAAATCACTATCAGGCAATGCACATTCAGAAATAATATTAGTGTTATCTTCTACAGTTGGTTTGTAAGGATTAGTTTTGTTTTTACGAGTTGATCACGGATTGATATTAGTTAGAGAACCGTTTAAAACCAGCGTTGGAGTACTGAACAGCTGTTTCATCCTAGTTTTGGGAATCATCGGCCAGGGTTCGAACCCAGGACCTTCCGGTTACAAGTCAAGCTGGCTCGTATACCATTCAGCCACTGGGACCCGGATCAGTGTCTAGCGCATGAATTCTAACTTCTACCAATTCGTGAATTAGCGCAGCCCCTGATTTTCAATGGTTCTCTAACTGATATCAATCCGTGATCAACTCGTAAAAACAAAACTAATCCTTACAAACCAAACTATTGAAGATTAATCTGTAAAAATAGAGAACAACACAAGATGCAGATAGAAGTACATGAAAAAGAAGCAGACCTCTCAGCATCGATTACATGTGAACTAATTCAGTTGGTTAGTTAGGCAAACGAACTTTAACAGCTGAAAAGTAAAAAAAAGCAAAAAAACAACAACAAAAGAAGACTCAGGCGTAAAAAGCATAATGTGACTTATGGTGAACACAATCAGTTGGTTTTCGAACCGTCTCGCTAGTTGGCGTATTCCTTTTCTTTCTTCTCTGTCTGTTTCTAAAGCCTCAAATTGTTTGCTAATGGTAATATGCACTTCGATATACACTTATTAGTTTGTATGCATGTACACAAACACACACACATACAGAAATACAAATACTGACCAGAAATGCAACAAGCTATGCAGGATGCTAATTGCAGACTGATGACTAATAGAGTTCGTATCGATGAGCACATCTGTTTGTTTGCCTGCTTATACATATATATGTATGTGAATCAGCATACGTTTGCACCTATTCCAGTCTAGTTGAAACCGTTATCTGATAGTCAATACGATCAATGGTCATAGTTATCTACCACATTTCATGATATAGTTTGCAGATTATAGCTTTATCTACCTCTCCTCCCCCACTCACTCACTCAACGGCGTCTTCATTGCTGAAATAATTAATTTACCTACTAACCATTTTGTACATAAGTAAACAGAAAACTGTTTAAACTATGATGTTTATTCACTGTGGATATATATATATGCGCGTTCATCGTATCATCACTGCATAGCCTCAGGTGATCTGTGGATTAATTAGGGTAGATCAGTATTGGGAAGTAAAAGAAACTGGTGAATAATTTTATTATTTACTATGCCCACTTTTAATTCTCTTAGCCAGCGTATCTCACATCTTAACTCAGCTTGTAGCAACAAAAATAGCTGAGATTATCTGAACATTTCTTTTTTCTTTTTGTTGTTGTTGTTGCTGAGATATTTTATCACTAAACTAAAAATTCTGTTGAGAGCAGGCTGTTGGTTGGTTTAAATCAGATATTCAGAATAGGTGTTAGTCTCTTAACGACGTGAATTGGTGGATGGTGACTAGCAGTGGAATCCAGGATGCGCATTTCGCCCTAATTGGGACTCGTCAACTGGATGTACCTGCATTCCGAAGTGAGTGATGATGTTCCTACCATTAAGGCTCAAACTCAGTGCTCATAGTTTCAAACACCAGCCACCAGACCACTTGGACCACGACAGCCACCTCCTGAGCAATGGGTCATGTTAATTTAATTTTGGATTTTACTGTCGATTGATTGGACCGAAGTGCTCGGTCTCAGGTTGACATAACGTCGAAGCATCTGCACGAGAAGCTGACATGTCAACCTGAGACCGAGCACTTCGGTCCAATCAATCGATGGGAAGATCTTAAATTAAATTAAAATACTGGGCTATGATAAAATAACTTTAGAAGTTACTGAACGCTGGCGGTCTGATTTCTTTTCACTGTATCTACTTTTTGCAGTTTCTTTGATGAAGTCTCAAAAAAAAAACACCTGAGTTCTCTTCTTCGGTGGATAGCTTATTGGCTAACTCTAGTTGCAAATGTTCCGGGGTTCGATACCCGGCCGATGCACTCCTTTACGTCGCTTAGCCAGTAGTAAGACTGATAAAGAGGAAAGGTTGGGCATAAGGCTAACAACCTCATCCTGTAAAAATAAACACTGCTGCAGAAACTTTAAGCCTGTAGCTTGAAGCCCTATGTTCCACTGGGAACGTGAAGGGAAAAAAAACAGGCGAAGAAAGAGGAAAAGAAGTGAAATGTACTGTGATAAATGTAGTGATAACGCGACACAAATGAATCATGTCACAGTGATTTCTTATTCTAGATACTCTGGCGCTATGTAACATCAATTTTTGTCGGCTTACTACTTGATAGGAGTGGTAGAATACTCGCCAACCATGCAAGTGGTCCTGGATGACCCACTTCTAAACCACTTTTAAACAGTAGTAGGCGCGGCAAAGGGTTTACAACCCGAACCCGTGGAAAATAAACACCATTATTCCTGAAACTTCGAAATTCAAGGGTGGAGCCCTAAGTACCATTCAAAACACAAAGGAATAAAATATTTAAAAAAATTGCGTAATAAGTAACATAAGTTAAACATTTGCTGTTTTCAGAGTATCACCGAATGGATAATATTGAAACGCGAAAAGAAAGCGTCATTGTACAACTGGTTTTTTCTCTTTTCTACATCAATCATGTTGATATATGATTAGAGAAATAACATAGTAAACATGAAAGTTCAAAGGTAACAAACACGAAAGAAAGGGGACAAAAAAAATGGCGAGGATGTGTTTGATTTAATTATCACCCGCATAATATTGATAAATAATAACAATGATAATAACTAAGAGGTGGTGAGTCAATACCCCCTAAAATGTTTCATTTAAATTTATTCGATCAAGATGTGTTTTCAGCGCAATCCCTCATCATGGTGATAATAATAATAATAAAAATAGAATTAATAGATATTGAGGCGAATGACGTCATCAAATGGCTAATGCATTTTTCACACACCAGAAAGGAAAGGGTGCTGGAAGAAATCGAGGTGGATTGGATTGGCCATACTCACAGAAAACAAACCATCAAGTGAGTGACATCACACGCCAGGCTCTCTCTCTCTCTCTTGAGTGGAACACGAATGGGAAACGGGGAGTTGGTCATCAGTTCAAGGGTGACATAAAGGAGGGGGTCATGCGAAGAGGAGATGAAAGGATTTGGACAGGCATAGAGCCAAAGTGGCCAGGTGAAAACGTTAGCAGAGAATCAAACGCAATAGAGACGTACGGATGAATCCCTATGTTCCTATAGGAACTAAAGGGAACAATAATAATAACTATATATATATATATTCTTCCAGCATATTTGTTGCACAATCGGTTCCTATTAGATTGATTCGTTTATTGCCAGAGATCCTGTTGCTAATCTTTTCTGGCCGACCATCTAATCTTGAGCCAATTATTGAGCAAAGACAGCTGTTGATGAAGGTATGTAGTTTGTTCCAAGTGCCCTTGGTTACGTCGCGCCAAGTCTCTGATCCGTATAGTAAGCAGCACTGACTTCACATTAGAGTTGCAAATCCGCATTTCATTTTTCATGCTGAGCGCTGTTGATCTTCACACAGACTTGAGAGTAGTGAAGGCTGGCCTTGCTTTCCCAATCCTCTATTTGATAAACTCATCATGTTCGTCCACCTGTAGTTGAAACGACACTTTCCCCGTAGTTGGGTAGGTAAAGGAGGTTGCTTCTTTCGAATTTCTCTCATTTATGCTGATTGTTGTCTGTCGTTGTTGCTGTTGGCCAGGAATCTTCATCATCTCTTCTGTTTTTTCTCTATGTTTACCTGAAGTCCTATCACTAATGGGGATGATGGATACAATCACAGAAGAAATGAACAGATTCCAGGTCATACGTATACTGTAAGATCTTATCAAGTGATTGAAATATTCCGTTAATCACTTGGCTGTTCGACTGAAAAGTAGTTAATGCGTTCAGGAGTTCAAATATTTTGATAATCATTTCCCACTTTAATTATTCAACTGAAATATGGCTGGAAGTAAAGAAAAAAGAGAATTTCTGGACTTCAGTTGAAATACTGGTTGTTGTAGTCTTCCAGTTTGTGGAAAAAGACACACTGTTGTTGGAGTTTTAGTAGTATTTCAGTCAAAGAATAAAACACTTACTCCCTTATATATATTTAATTAAATAAAAGCTTGAAGTTGTCTCTTCACACCATTGTTAAGATAGATCAGGATCAAGTATTTAGGTGGATCAGTAATAGAATACCCGTCAAACATGTCCAGGGTTCTATGCCCAGCCAATGCACACTGGAATATCGCTTAACCAATTTAGCCAGCCCTGTAAAAACTGAAGTTTGGGTGTACTGCTACCAACCCCACCCTATAAAAGATAAATACCACTGCTACTGAAGCTTCAACGCTCAAGCTCTTACACTCGGAACGTAAATAAATGAAATAAAATAAGGGAACAGCTAGCCGGTCTATTGAAATTTTCGGCAGACTAAAATGGTGATTATACTAGAGAGTACAACGGGCTCATTCCACTCCACCTTTGTGTTGGTTATGAGATCAAATCAATCAAGTAGGATAACTCTTTCAGGCGCCAGCCTGCAAAGAATAATCCAGATATTGGTTTCTGTGGAAATCCAATTAACTTCAGGGTAGACCTCGTCAGAAAGGGATGTCATCTAGACAGCAATTTAAAGACAGTCACTTAATTCTGGTCTGGAACTCAGCCACGACCCATATGGGATCAAATCCGGAATCGTCAGGTTATAAAGAGGCACACCATCAACCATTTCCTGGCTTAGAATCCAGTGATCTATGATACAGGGCCACCAGTATTCACTGTCATCTGTTAGTATCGGTCTTCACACTTGACTAAAGCGTGGAAGTGAATTTGTTCACTTATGCTGTTACCATCTTTTCAACTACGCGTGGTACAAATGAGAATGTCAAAAACAGGGTAGAAAAAACAAGACCAATCATCATTACTGTGTAATCGATTTGGAAATCTTCTGCCCTACGCGGCATAAAAAACAAAATTCAGATTATCAACGCCAGTGATAAGTCAGTCAGTTCTTATATATGGTTCAGAGATTTGGTGCACACGCCACAAAAGCATTCCTTACAGCTACCTTCGCTCCATACTGATGACCAGACAGCCAGAAAGATTTAGCAACAAGAATATCTGGAGACAAACTGGTCAAGGACCTAAAACCCTACAAATATTCCAAAGAAAATGGAGATGGGTCGCAGGCATACTAAGAAGACGCTTGAGTAACACTGTGCCATCACTCGGTTTGAACTCGATTGGTAAACGGGTTAGGCGAGGGTCCGAGGGCAACATGTAGGAGACTGTTTAGTAAAGAGGAGAAAATGAAACTTCAAAACATTACCTTGAAGCCTTATACTCCAATTGGAACGCAAAAGATTGAACAAAAACAGTGACTGAGTGACAAAGTACCTTTCTAATAACCTGAGAGTTCCGGGTTCGATCTCTGAAACGTTTCTGAATGCCATTCTCTGAAATTCACCAACTAGAGATTGAATGGTTTTCTAACTGATTTAGATTTGTGACAAATCTGCGCCAAAAATGAATTAATCTGTATGTTTGCCGGCCAACAAATGGGTTTTCTCCCCTGTACAAACTGATATTTCAATCGATAAAAAAAGCAAGCTGTACTCTTTCCCTGTAATCCTCGAAAGGTTTATACGACTGAGAGTCAAAGGGTTATCTATCATAAGTACACATTCGAATCATAAATTTACTTTCAAGACTTCAGACACCACTAAAAACAGAATTCTTGTGTCTGTCGACTTTCATTATTAACTGACAGAGGTCGCAGCGATCTCAGCTTGCTTACTTGTTTAACCTCTGAAATAAAAAATTTCCAATAATGTCTTGGACGAGATAATGATTGTGAACTATTCAGAAGCTCCTAAGTAAACAGAAACATCTGTGTAATGCCGATGATAATCCCGGGGGTGAAAAATGATTTTAAGCTTGTATTTTTCTTCTCGCCGATGGATTAACTGTTACTCATTGGTCTTATAGAGAGAGCTTTAATGGTGGGTATTTATACGAATGGTGCTGGTTATTGCTATCTTTTCACCAAATCAGACTGAAAAGAGGTGATCTGTCTGAGAGTTTCACTGCAAATTCAATAATCATATACAACCATACTACGAGCAACAGTAATTTATTTAAGACAGTCTTCATTAGCAGACGGATGACTGGATCCCCTGGCAGCATCCACCTGTTGCACTAGCAGGTGGCTGTCGTGACCAAAGTGGTCTAGTAGGTAACGCTTTGGTGTTTGAAATGATGGGTATTAGGTTCAAAAACCATCACTTACTGATTGGGGAATGCAGGTCCATCCACATGGCGAGTCCCGAATAGGACAAAATGAGAATCCTGGATTCTACTGCTTGTTACCACCTACTAAGTTAATTGAGGTTAATCAGTCCTCAGACATCGTTAAAGCGTCCGTACTAGGTAGGTGTCTACATGCCAACAGAGGTCGAACATTCCGGTCCAATCAGTCAACGGGAAAATCAGAAATGAATTAAGAATGTGTGTCATCTTGCCTAGATGTACTGCAAGACATGTTCCACTGCAATGGTTGATGAACTGAAAATAAAGCCTGGAACATTGCTTTATGATTTTTTTTCAGGATCTCTGAGTTTTTCAGCCTGCTGTACCCTACTGGTCACGGCTTCTCACTAGAACGCCAGATAACTGCCTGAATAGGTCCAGTGGCTAGTGAGCATCAGATTAATTCTCAAGTATTGATTTTCTAGGGTTTTTGTTTGATTGATGGAGGATTTCATCACCATGAGCTGACATAATGTCATGAATTGGCAGAAATTAGAATTCAGGGAGTAGCCGTATGGATCGGGTTCCAGTGGCTCAATGATCTACGAGCTAGCTCACCTGCCTTGAAACCGGAAGGTTCCGGGTTCGAACCTGGTGGTGGGTGGGTACCGATGGAAGGTCCTGAGCACTAGGACGAAACAGCTGGCTATCCAGTACTCCTTGGCGGTTTTCCAATGGTCCTCTAACTAATATCAGCTCACGATGAAACCTTCCAACCAATCAAACAGAAATCCCTACAAAACTAATAATTGAAAATTGACCTGATGCTCACTAGCGACTGGCCCTATTCAGGCAGTTAACCTGTGCTTCTAATGGGAAGCCATGACCAGTAGAATACATCAGGTCGAGGGCGATGCAGTAACTCATCTCTGAATTTGTTTATTCTTCTCCTGAAGGTCTCTTTCACTCATATTTCCACCCTTTTGATTCCGTTTCTTGTTCCTTCGATAGGCTGTTCCACTCTGTAAATAAATTTATTGTCCTCTACTTTGTATGACTACCATCCTACCTTACTGTTAGTCTAAAAAGGACAGATAATACAGCGCTGCAGCTTTTATTATTTTTTTGTCTTCCTACCCTTCTCCTGTCCTCTCCTAATTTGTTTTAATATTAGTTACCCTCAATATATATCTGATCTAGTGGATTCTGCTCCATTCTAATATACGTCTCTCTTGTTTATCCACCCTCCCCCTTATCCATGTGATGTGGGATTAATTTCAGATCAAAAACAAGCAAAAGGATGTAAATGTATACAGGATAAAAGAGGAAACTTACGTATCCTAGAATTTGACGTTTATTGATCCAGTCAGTTGAATTTTAAGTATAACATGTCACTTAGTATGTATATATTACTGATCTGCTCCTAGCGGTTATTCTCTACCGTAACCTTTTCTATTCTCAGTGTCACATTCAGGATCGAATTCCAGTGTGTATAGGCTAAATAAATAGGTGTACTCTAGGGTTAATGGTTTCTCATATAGATAGCATTAGAAAACAAGGTGAACAGGTGGCTCAAAGCAATGATCTCTGATCCCACCCGAAGACACACTTCACATTGTAAACATGTTCAACAGATAGTTGACAAAACACACAGACTCAAAAATATCTGGTTCGTTTATAATTTGGATCATTGAAATGTATAGATTAGACACAATCATTTCCAGTGACGCTAAGAACTGTGTCTGATTACACTGTGAATTCATAAGGATTTGGTTTCAGAGATCTGAAGATGACTTGAAATGGTACCGAAATCACATCCTAACAATAAGGTGTTTACTAGTAGTTCATATTGTGTTTTTTATGTTTCTATTCATCTCAAGTAACTATAAACTTAGATTTTTTTCTTTTTGCTATATGTTTTGCCCAGTTAGCTGTTGTAGTATACTTTCTAACAAATTCAACGAAAGTGTATCTCGTATTATCACTTATCAAACCGACGGACACTAGTGCTACTACTAAAAATGGAGCTGAAGTCTGTAATACTACTTCTGAGTTATTTAAACAACTAATTTTTTATTTGATTCCTCTACGTTCTCGGTGAAACATAGGGGTTCACGCTAGGGGCTTGAAGTTTCGTTAGCAGTGCTGTTTACTTCTACGGTATGGGGTTTCTAGCCTTATGCCCAACCTTCCCTCTTTACCAGTCTTATTACTGGCTTAGCGAGGTGAAGGATTACGTCGGCCGGAGATCGAACCCGGACCACTTGCGTGGTCAGCGACTGTTCTATCGGTATACCACCGACGCACCAACTTATTAGAAAAACATATTATTATTCCCTTTTGTTCCGAATATAACATGATTGCCTAAATTCTCTCATCTCATCCACCGCGTCATCTACGGATGCTTCACTCGCCGTTTCCCGGTAAGGGTCCGACTTGAGCGATGGCCTGGAACGCGATATTATTATTCGATGGTTTTCTTCGCTTTGTGATCGATCCATCATCTCCACTTTTAATATCAGTGAAAAGTTTTTGCCTTGTGGAATAGATCAAATCAATTGTACCTATATTTCAACAATTTACACAACAATTCTAACAGTCGGTGTGATCATGGGCAGTAATTTTGATCGAAATATCACGAAAACAACAAAAAAAAACAACTTGTCACTGTGTGTAAACTACTAAAGTACAGTTATAACTAATCTCATCTCGATATTCTTCAGCGTATTTGTTGTGCAACAGGTCTTTGATTGGTTGATTTCCAGAGTTTTTTGTTGCTAATTCTCCCCAGGTCATTTGATCTTCCATATGGGACGAAGGCGACTGTTGATGCAAGTTTGCAGTAGGCTATTGTAAATGCCTCTTTTGTAACTGATCAAGTTTCTTATATAGAAGAAATAACTGACTTAACATTGGTGTTGAAAAGTCCGAGTTTCACTCTGTCGGGTGATGTTGAATATATTAATAATTTCAAAGTACTAATAATCATGCAAAACAGGCCTAAGTGAAATTTTACAACAGAAATCAAAAACACAATTAACAGGTACACAATGGATGGTATTAAACTGGAAAAAAGAAACTAAGTCCATCATTATAAACAAGAAGAAAATTTTTCCAAAGAAGGCGAGCTCGTAGACAATTATGCCGACTACTGATTCCTGCAAAAACATTATACATGACACAGTATTCACTTAGTTCACAGAACATTTGCA
Organism: Trichobilharzia regenti; assembly: GCA_944472135.2. NCBI lineage: Eukaryota > Metazoa > Platyhelminthes > Trematoda > Strigeidida > Schistosomatidae > Trichobilharzia > Trichobilharzia regenti. The sequence continues at coordinate 84,302,255 of OX235270.1, read as the reverse complement.
GTAGGTGTTGAGTTTATTACATGCCTATATATATATATATATAGCATACTTGGCTTCATTCTCCTCTTGATGTACGGCTTAGAGATCCAGGTTACTTTAGTTTATACACCTGAAGTAAAGACATACATGTAATTTTGCATCAATGAGACTCACAATGCACAGTGTCATTGCTATTCACTTAACCAGCAATGTAAAGTCTAGCGTCATATTTTAACAGTCAACCGATGAGAGACCCCGAGTCGAAGCTTCATTACTGATACTACTGATACTCGTCACCGTGACACAGCCGTAACCGTAAGAAAACTCTTTCTTTTTGTCGTAAGAGTTTGAACCCTAATTATGTGACCAGAGACTTTAGTACTGAACCATTCAGGTCTCACCTGATCCCTACAAAATTGGACATTGGCACAGTTTCGAATACCAGAATGAATATGAGGTTCTTTTTTTTATGATAAAGTCAAAAAATATTTAAGTTCAACACTTTACAGGAAAGAATTCCTGATGAAGCCATCCAGTTGCTTGTACTGATTATCTCGAAATAGAATTTTATACTTCTAGCAGAGATTTCATTCATACATTATGTTCTGCTCCATAAAATTGTGTCAAGGTATTTAGCAGCTCACAGTTTTTACAGTAGTGCGTCGGTAACATGGTGACAGAATGCTCGCCAGCCATGCAGGCGGTTCGGGGTTCAATCCCCGGCTGATACACTCCTTCACCATGATAAGCCAGTAATAAGACTGGTCAAGAAGGAAACTTCAAGGTTCTAACACGAACCCCTGTGTTCCACTAGGAACGTAAGGGAATTAAAAAAAGATTTACAGTAAGCTGAACTAAAACTTGTCATTGTAACCTGCTTTGAAATTCTGTAATGGATTCATCCATATAAGCAGCCAAACAAAGAGCTGATGTATTTGGTTATGCTGGAGACATGAATTCTCCTGAATTCTCCATGTTCATGACTTTTGACAGTAAATAAACACCTGCTGAAAGTCAAACTGTTCACGACAGCTATTTATTCAGTCTGTCGTGAAGCCACATTTTGTTTTAGTTGATTAGTCCGCAAAACAGCATCCACATGATGTTCCAGTTTAAAGTTGGACTGCTAAATATTGAAGGCATTCGTCACTTCTTTTATGTTCCCTTGTCCGGTTTATTATCTTTAGTGTTATAAGGGTTATTTCTATCCATAGACAAACGTATCCTATTTGGTTGTAGGAGTTCAGATGTTCGTATGCTTTACGATCTCAAATGATTTAAAGACAAACCCATTATGAAAACGAAAACCAAAAAATAATTGGCGCAACAAACAAGGTGGCAAAACGTTGTGAAAATAAATGAATGACCTCGCAGTATTCGAAAAATATGAGCAGTAATAATTCAGATGCATTGACTACCATCCCTCTAGTACTGTTGATTATTATTTATCTATTTATTATTCCCATAGGTTCCTTATAGAACGTGAGGTTTCAACAGCACACTCTCGTCTCTGAAGTCCTCTTTAGCTAGCTCTACAATTGCCCGAGAGCTGCCATCTCCTCCTCACACTATCTCCTCCCTGTCACCTTCAGACTCACGTCCAACTCGTCATTTCACATTCGAGTTCCATTCGAGTGACTGGCATGGGATTTCATCTAACCGTCACTTCAGCGTATGTCCTACCCATCTCCAATTTCTTCAGAATATCTGTCGGCCAATAATTTTTTTGGTTACAGGATTTCATCATGAGCTGACTTTGGTTAGAGAACCATTGGAAAACCCAGGAGTACTGGACAGCTGTTTTGTCCTGGTGCTTGGGACTCTTCATCAGTACGCACCCACCACCAGTGTTCAAACCCAGGACTTTCTGGTTACAAGGCTGGTGAGCTAGTTCGTAGACCATTAAGCCACTGGGACCCGATCCAATGGCCAGTCCATGAATTCTAACTACTGTCAATTCACGATATAGCACGAACGCTAGCCAATGTCTTCGGTGAGTATTTGTCCTCACACCCGACCTGCTGCACCCTACTGGTCACGACTTCTCACTAGAACCTCAGGTAAGTACTAGGATGAAACAGCTGTCCAGTACTCCCAAGTTTTCCAATGGTTCTCTAACCAATGTCAGCTCATGATAAAATCAGAGTTATTTTGCTTCTTAGCTGTTCTAAACTATTCCAAATTAAAAAAAGTAACTATAATTATCTTATTTTGAATCAATTCCCTGACAATTCATATATTTTGAACATTATCTACTCAAGAGTGTAGTAACACGATAGACAATTATTAATTGGTTTTCGTTGTTGTTTTAAGAATAATACGCACACACATGTGCAAGTATAAACAAACAATCACTGATATACTCATTACAGTGACAACCGAAAGCAGTCAGCATATTCTCCATACAGTCTAGACACATGACACATGCTCTACGCACAAGATACATGGATCCTCATATTTCTTTCTGGCTAAGCAAGAAGGTGGTAGGTAGGTAGATAGGTAGGTAAGCAAAAGAAGAAAAAGCAAATAATTACGTCTTCTTTTTTATTGTCTTGTCAAAAATAGTTTAGTCAGAAATTATGCACAACACTTGGTGCATGGTGAGCGACTAAATCAATAAAACATTGGACAACTAATCGACTTTATACATATACATATATATTTGCATACATACTAGTGACTAGTGTGCTTGTTGAAGCAGTAACAATGATAATAGTAGTTGTAGTTAGCAATAATCGTAATAATAATTTTCATGACACTGTACTTTTATTTAACCTGTTTGACATGATTAAGTGAACCTGTCAAAAGGTTTTTGGCTTTTTTTGTTTGTTTGTTTCTTTCTCATCTGTTTGTTTGTCTTCTTCTTCTTGTTGTTTTAGATTAATTATTTCATTGGATTTTGATTATCTACTATTACTGAGAAGAGGAGACGACATACTTTGTGTGTGTGTGTGTGTGTGTGTGTGACAGAGTTTTAATTTTATTCCGATTAATGTCACTATTATTGCCTTACTGGCTGACCTTCCGTTCATTGTTACCTTCAGTGTTGGTAACTGTCTGGAGGAGAAGTGTACTCTCAATGATTTGCATATTACAACCAGTGAGTGGGTAAGTTCATGTGTGTCACGTTTTGCTTCTGGTAGATAAATTGTTAGATATGCGACAAAAACAACAACAGCAACATCCAGCACCAATCACCATCAACGGGAGGGATTTGAAAGGGGTTACTTCATTCACTCACTTATCTAGGGAGCATTGTCTCAACTACAGGCAGTTGGAACGGACGAGGACGTCAAATCGAGGGAGAATCGGGAAGGCGAGCGAGAAACACATTTACTCATCAACCAACTGAAACCAATCTGGAAGGAAATCTTTGTCACTCAGCCAGCATCAACAACAAAATTCCGTCGGATCCGCAATACAAACACATCAAGTCAGTCAGTTCTTCTATACGGATGAGAAACTTGGTGGGCTGGTCACAAAGAATATTTCCAACAGCCTGTTGTACACCAGACCTTTACCAACCAACAACTGTCTTCGCTGACTCTATACTGAAGATCAGATGGCCGGGTGGGGGGGGGTGTGGGGTCGGAAAGAATCACCAACTATGGGAAACTATGGGAAGAAAACAAACAAAAGAAGAACAAGCCAATCGCCAACCAACAGCAAATGTGCAGGAGAAAGTGGATGGAGATGGATTGGACACTCGCTCGCTGAGGAGGCCGGTGGGTGACATCGCGCGCGCGTCAGGCCATTGTTCGAGTGGAACCAGGCCGAAAGGGAAGCACACGACGAGTGGGACGTCAGTTCAAGGGTGACATGGATGAGATCGTGTGAAGAGGAGGAGTAGTTGAAAGAGTATGGACTAACATGGGTGGATGCATGTGAAAAGTAGAGCAGAAGCCAGACGGAAGCAAGTGGAGACGTGGAGTTTGAGCCCTATGTTCCACTAGGTACCCAAGGGAACAATAGTAATAATAATAATAATCAATATGCGATTGATAATTATTAATGAAAAAGAGAAGTAGATATCTCTTTGGTACCAAGTATCAGATCACTAAGTTTTACTGTAAACATCCCAGCTATATGCAAGCAAAAAAAATTAGTCTACATAATTTTGTGTATTCAACCAAAAATGCTTCCACATAGTTGTAGTTAATGAAAATTCTGTCTTAGTCATTTTAGCACGCAGTAATATACAGTTGAGCAGTGTTATTACTGGAACACTAGGCTTTGTGTCTCGAAGATCTGGTTTTAACGGTGTTCTTGTTTGATAGTCCTGAGGCAGGCTGGACTAATTGCCGAAACATCCAACCGACAACGGATCTGACGGATAAGCAGCTGTCAGAGCCTCTCAATACAGTGGGTGAAATTCAATGGGAAATGTAACTCTTCAGTATGAGATGATATCAAATACGGTTCAGAATCAACACAGTCAACAGTCAGTCATACTTATTTCGATTCTTTTGTGTTCATTGTTTTACAGGTGGAATGTCAAAGCAACATAAGCTTTTGAAAATACTGGATGGAACTTCTTCTTCTTCTTCTTAAGTCATTCTCAGTTCTACTGTTATACTCTCAGCTATTTAAATTGTGGGTTTCCGTAACTCTGATGATGCGAACTTTCTGAGTTCTTTGAGGTAGAACAGATTTCGCTATCCTGTATTATTATTATTGTTCCCTTTAGTTCCTAGAGGAACATAGGGCTTTTGCCGAACGTCTCTATTGCGTTCGTTTCTCTGCCAACGTTTTCACCTGTCCACTTTGGCTCCACGTCTGCCCACATCCTTTCATCTCCTCTTCGCATGACCACCTCCTCCATGTCACCTTCGCACTGATGACCAACTCGTCGTTCCCCATTCGATTGATTGCCTCGCGTGTGATGTCACCCACTTGATGGTTTGTTTTCTCTGAGTATAGCCAATCCAATCCACCTTCATTTCTTCCTGCATATTTGCTGCACAACCGGCTCCAGCTGGGTGGGTTCGCTCATTGCCAGAGTTACCTCACTATTTCTGGTATTTTGTGTCCGGCCATCTGATCTTGATCAAAGTACTGAGCGAAGACAGATGTTGATGAAGGTATATAGTTTGTTCGAAGTGGCCATCGTGACACAGCGTGGCACCGTGTCTCTGCTCCGTATAGTAAGCAGCACTGACTTCACATTGGAGTTGAAAATCCGGATCGTTATCCTGTAGGATAATCAACCTTAGAAGTGTGTTAGTAGTTCAGGCAGCTTAACCATAAACTTCACTCTTAGTTTTAGATTTCCCCCCTTAGAATTTAATGATTCGGTCCATGTCGTTGCCTATATTCGAAAGCTTATAGCTGTCCAGTGAAAATATATGAAAGAGGCTTAATATGACAGCAAGTAGTGAAGATAACTTTGAGTTTCAGCTCATGATGAAATCCTCCAATCAACCAATCAAACAAAAATCCATGCAAAACCAATACTTGAAAACTGATCTGATGCTCACTAGCGACTGGCCCTATTCAGGTAGGTAGTTAGTTACTTGGGGTTCTAGTGAGAAGCCGTGACCAGTAGGGTGCAGCAGGTTGAAGGTGACGCAATAACTCATCGAACAAGACATTGCGGAGTGGTTGCTCTATGTCATGAATTGGTGGAAGTTACAAATCATGAACCACTGGATTGGGTCCCAGTGGTCTACGAGCTAGCTTGCCTTTTAACCAGAAAGTCCTGGGTTTGAGCACTGGTGGTGGGTGCGTATTGATGAAGACTCCTGAGCACCAGGACGACCCGGTTGGCTGTTCAGTATTCTCTGGTGGGTTTCCAACAGTTCTCTCACTGATGTCAGCTCATGATGATAACTGTCTGTCGCAAAGTTGATATTATCATCTATCAAAAGTCTTTGTTATGCTGTTGAATCTCGTAATTACACTTAGTCTAACGACATCCAATGAGGAGAAAATACTGTTCAGTTAATTAAATATTTAATTTGATTATAAGATAGGAAATGACTGATCCATTATAGTAGACAAGAGTCGTTGCTGATTGTGTTCATTGTCTTTCAATTAGTGTGGTAATGCAGAATTAATAACCCCATTTATTTATAGGAACGGACGGATATTGATAAGAGTTGTATAGACAGTTAATTCGATGCACTTACAATTTGATGATGATTTATTCAAAGATAAACTAGCAGGACAGTTATCAAGCTGTTTAGCTTAAATCAAATTTAAAATTCTAACATGTCAGCGAACAATACTTACAGTTCCACTTTCATGTGCTGCTCTGAAACAAGGAAAAGCGACAAATCTCAATCAGGTAAAAATCACTAAAAATCGTTACACTTTTCATTTATGACTGACTACACATAAAAAGTGTTGAACCATTAAAAGTACGTTTAATGATAAAAATCTAAACCAAACACAAAAATGCTAAATTTGTAGACATATGCTGTCTAGACTGCGATGTGTGAGTGTGAGTATATATATATATATATATATATATATATATATATCATGCCTTTCCAATGTTGACTTGCTTCAACTGAGCTTTTTGGATCACTTTACACAACATTATCAAGTACTGAATTGAATTCAATAATTTATATGACCCGTTGCACAAGAGGTGGGTCTCGTGGCCCAAGTGGTCTAGTGGATAACGCTTTGGCGTTTGCAACTATGGGCACTGGGCTCGAGCCTCAGTGGGAACACCATCACTCACTGAGAAATGCAGGTACATCCAGCTGACGAGTCCCAAATAGGACGAAATGCGCATCCTGGATTCCACTGCTAGCCACCATCCACCAATTGTATACTTATAAAGTACTGCCTTACAGGGAAACACACTACAAAAAAACTAAGTTATTCCATTGTCGGGTAAACAATGTCACTAGAAGTTGTACTAATCGTCTGGTTTTTTGGTCCTCTGAAAAACTGCAAAACACTTTTCATTAGCAAGTTATAGTATGTGCTATGAGTTGACATCAGACAAAAAAAACAATCAACAAAACAATAAAAGACCAGAGATCAGTAGACAACTGTCTTAAATTAGAAATCGACCTCGAAGTGTCACATCTTTTTTAATCTGTTCTTCTAGGCTCAGTCAAGAGGCAAGTAAACGTTAAACAATGTTGATCCAGTGCCTAACAGGACTACTGATCTTGAAATTCTCATCAGGCTGAAAGTCTGTGAATCAAAGGATTACACTTGTCTTCACAATCTATCTGAAGCCATGATTAGTGTAACTCAGCCCCGACCAACAGCCTCTTTCTCAGGAAATATCTCGAAGAAAAGTGGAGATGGATTGGACACACTCTGTGGAGGCCATCGAATAACATCATGCTACAAGCCATTGCTGGAGTGGGACCCGAATGGGGAACGATGAGTTGGGTGTGCGTCCGAGGACGATATAGAAGATGTAGTCTGTTAAGGAGGAGGAGGAGATGACAGATTATGGGGAATCGTGAGGCCGGCTAAATAGTATTGCAGGGGACATTATGAAGAATTGGAGATTCGGTATATGTTCCCAGTATGTTCCACTCGGAATCCGAGAGAACAATAATCAATAAATAAAAATAAGTTTCCCGATCTCATAAATGGGGGACGCCTTTCTGAAAAACATTGGAAAGAAGAGATACATTAATTTTGATTACTTTTTGAATCTTTTAGATCTGATCGTCAACAAATCAACCATTCACTCTACTAATTTTCTCAACCTAATTCAAGGTTGAAATTAAGAGCGAATAATTTTAACAGAAAGTCTTCCTGCCTATTGTCGTTAATTTTAATTACACTGATGTAAATTCTCAGACAGCAGGAGAAGCAGTAACAACAACAACAACGATGATAATGACAATAATAACAACAATAACAACAGTAAAAGTAATTTCCTTTTTACATGTATTGCCTTTACTTCAATCACTCACACTGTTAGTCTGATGTCTATTGTCTGCTAGTTCCTTAAAGACTAAAACGTGCCTTAGTCGTGTTTTCCCTTTCTCCTCTTTTTTTAAGATGAATAAAGCCGAATATCAAAAAATCACATTGTGTTGAACACAATCAACAAGAAGGAAGGCATAGTTAGTTAGTTGGTTAGTTATACACCTCATCTGCCTACAGCTTTTGTACTTACTACACGTCTGCCTATCTTCCGTTTCCTTCTCCTGTTTATGAGGGTTTTTATGAAAGTAAGTAGATGAATTAATGGAGGGTGGTGGGGGCGGGGTGAGTTGACTAAGGGGAAAATCATCTTTGAGATAGTTTGTTAGACTACTACTGCTCTTCAGTGACTTCCTGTTTTTTTATTATTTCGTTTTGCTTTTGTTTTTGCAGTTGTTTGTTATCACACTCCACCTCCACCCTTAATAAACTTGTCTAACTTCGAAGAGATCGTAGACATCTTTTTTGTGTGTCATTCATGCTTTTAGCTATCTAACTAGAACCACAGGTCGGTCGTGAAGACAAATACTCGCCAGAGGCATTCGCTAATGGTGGCGCCATGTCATGACTGACAGAAGTTGAAATTCATGCACCATTGGATCGGGCCCCAGTGGCTAAATGGTCTACGAGCTAGCTAGCTTGCCTTGTAACCAAAAGGTCCTTGGTTCGAGCCCCAGCGGTGAGTATGTTAGTGCTAAAGAATCCCAAACCCGAATGAAACATATGTCCAGTACTCCATGGTGGTTTTCTAATGGTTCTCTAACTGATATCAGCTTGTGATGAAGTCCTGAAACCCATCAATTCCCTGAAAACTAACACTTGAATACCAACTAAGCTACTGAACAGAATAGCTAAGCTACTGATGCCTAACTGCTTCCATACTAGTTATGCTTTTATATCATTCTGTGCTGGCTGCAAAATGGACATAGAATGTCCAGGATGGCTGTTGTACATGTAAAAAAAAGTCGGTAGAAGGCTACTCTCGCCAGAAATATGAAGCAGCAAGGAACTTTGACAGACAGTGAAACAGCCAACAACCTACTGTCCAACAGTATGCAGAAGGAAATAGAGACTGGTTCAAGCTAAGCTGTGGAGATCTTTTAGTGATGACTTTTACCTATAAGCAACAGTAATGAGCAAATGGCTTCAATTTTTCATAACATTTACCAGTAAAAACAGATAGGCATTCTCAGGAAAACTCTGATAAACTAATAATTATTATGTGGCTTCCAAACTTCCCATTTTGACTGACCTATATCACTTAGTGATAGCAGTCATATGCCCCGGTATTGTGGTGGATGGTATTTTATTCCAGGACAGACTTGGAGCCAGGTGAAAACGTTGGCGAAGAACCGAAAGCACTGAAGAGGTGTGGCTGAAGCCCTATGTTCCTCTAGGAACTAAAGGAAATAATAATAATATCTAAAAATCACCTTACCGAGCAAAACACCATCGGCTATTGAAACATCTCCAAAGTCTAGAGGCTGAATATGTAGGTCCTTATTATCTTGAGGCGTATATGATCATTCCATATAAGGACCTGTCTAAAGATGAAGATGCTCGGCTGCTGGTGAACTAGGCACCATAATAACGAAACAATTGTTCGATGTTCAGACAACTTCTACAAGCACTACTCACTAATATGCGAGGACTCGGACCACTCAGATTGTTAGTTAGTAATATAAAGCACAGTCTTAATGTCGTTTGTTGTGTTAAGTATTGTGCAGAGTATTGCAATCCGGATACTTTTTTTGACTTTCAAACAAATCTCTTGTGAGCTTTAATCAACTCGTAATATTTTTCTAACAAAATGTATCGATACAATTCTGGAATATATGAAATTTAGAAATTCTCGTTGTCTAAATACACACACATACACACATTCATCCGTGTTTAAGTTTTATGATGTTTGTACAAGTTGGTATTGATTTTTGGAACAAAAAGAAAAGCTAGATAGTTTAACCTTTCTACGGAAATGAAGACAAACAAACAATCTCTACAATGACCCTATGACCTTTAAGGCTTAACACAGTCGAAATAAGTGAAATAAGTGAATGGGATGATAGAATGATGCAGTCCTCTTAATGACGTCTGTGTATGTTGGCTTTTTTGTTTTTATGTGATAACTTCCGGTTGCAATTACAAATCACCGGATGACTTTCTGATAGTCGATGATGATTTTAGCGTTATTGATGATGATAAAGAGACTCGTTTGAGGTCACTGCATGTCTTCTGGATACGTTATTCTCTACTCTCCCAGCTTTTTATACGAATTTTAGAACAAAACAGGGTTGGGAGAGATGAGTCCATGCTATCCTAAAGATCATGACTCCAGTAGAATGTGCCGTGGTTATCTCTGATCCCTCGGTGTGCTCTGTGTGTAGAACCATGGATTGAGGGTATGATCACTTATAAAGTTCAACGGTTCGAAAACTAACGGATTTTTTTGCCAGGTGTAGAAGGGAGTAAATTGAATTTTCCTAGTAATGAATGAAACACTGCACCTTATTTAAAAAGAATTTTGGTGCTAACATTGCTTTATGTGCGTCGGTGGCACAGTGGTTAGGAAGCTCGCCGATCATGCACATGGTCCGGGGTTCAATCCCCGGTCACCGATACACTCCTTTACCTCGCTAAGCCAGAAATAATGCTGGTAAAGAGGAAAGGTTGGTCATGAGGCTAGCAACCTCATCCTGTAAAAATAAACACTGCAACAGAAACTTCAAGCCACTAGCTTGAAGCCCTATGTTCCATCGGGAATGTGAAGGAAAAATAAAATGCTGTTTTATAATAATGGGAATTTTTATTTCACCAGGTAGTTTAGTCACTAAAGTGGCGACAGTACATATTTCACATGCCATTTTTTCAAAACCAAGATCCACTTCTTAAGTAATAGAAATGTTAAGGGTGCAGTGACTGTAAACTCTTGGTAGCATGAATCGAACACAGTAAACTAGATAAATTTATATTCCTTCTGACTTTCATTCATCTTTTCTTTCTCCTTTCAAGTCTTTTTCTGGACCTGCATCCCCCAGTTAGTGAGTGATGATGTTCCCACCAAGACTCGAACCCAATGTCGATAGTTTCAAACTCCATAGCGTTATCCACTAGACCATCCACCAAATTAAATTCTAATTACATACCCAGACATCGTCGAAGCATCTGCACAAGAAGCTGACATGTCAACTTGAGACTGAGCACCTCGGTCCAATCAATCGACGGGAAAATCAAAGATTCAGTTAAATCTTCTAAATGTGTCAGATTTAAAGTAATCACTCCTTTGTAAATTCTGGGCCAAAACAAATGCACTCGTCAGGTATTGTACGCATTATTTCAAGGTAAACTGTTCCACGAGAAATGAAACACCTGATGTAGAAACTTATTCTCTGTGTAGTATCAAAGTTATATACCATGGTCAATAGATCTGCTTGTTTCTCAACGCAAAGTAGTAACTCGTAAGTGTTTATTGGTAGGATGGGGGTGGGCGGGAAGAATTCTCACCGAAGTGTCGTGAAGAGCAACTTCAATGCAACCTTCAAGGATTCATGGTCATAATAGTTAAGTGGACTGACTACCAGAATGACAGTCTCAAAGGCGTTTTCATCCCAACCATACTAACCATGCTATTCCTACTGAACGATAAATTAGGTTATTAATGGATTACAACATCAGTGCACACGTCTAAATCAGATCATTGTTATCAAATACGAAATGTAACAACCTTTTGTTCAGTAATTTTACATGCAAACACGTAAAATAAGACTGAAGGTAAATTCGAACATACTCTGTTACAGCCTATTCCTACCAAAGATAATCGGCAACCAAGTATCTGTCTATTCTGCTTCCACTGATTTAAATCCTTACCTAATGAATAGTTGAATCAGGTGTATGCATATCAATATTTTCTCACAAACTCATAGCCCTCAGCTAAGCTGTTTTGTTTTCTTATTAAGTTACTATTAACTTTAAAGTAGTTGGTGGTTGTTTTTTGAATACGAAGTTCAAATTTAAGAAAGATCAGTGAACAATTGGAGATAGACACCAGACAAGCCGTTAAATAAAATATCTAGGCTTGAAGAGTAAGGCCTGTCAACGTACTTACAACAACTTTGTGTTAGTGATCTCCTCTGTCCCGGTGGACAACTGCTCGGACCTGAATACCGCAGTGACCCAACAAGCTGTGACTCATGTTCCTGCAGGTCCTACCATGTCAGGAAGGTTGTTTGGATAGCGGTTAGACTAAAAGCAGTTAACATAGGGTACATGGGCTCCAGAATCCAATCGGATCAAATGGTGTATGAACCCTTATTAGTCACCGGCAACCATGGGAACGCAGCTCCTGACGCTGCTCCGCTGCCTTGTGGATTAGACCCCAAGTCAAAGGCTCGGGGGGAGGTAATCCCTTAAGAAAACCGCCTACTTGAGTCTGGGCGCCTAGGTAAGTGTCTCAGCCCTCATACGATAAATGAAATGATCTCCTTTGTAGAGGAGATTCATTCGTCCACTAGGGATTGCTCCACTTCGTTGTAATCCTCAATTACTCAGTTTGCCTGAAAGTCAGCAGTAATACAGATAGACGACATGTACATCTTTTTTTTATTTTAATGAGAATAACTGTCTTCTCCTGGTAATTGCATTTCCGCTGGGTTTTATTAGTTATTTATTGAATGCATGCAGTAAGAGATGAAGGCACAAAGGTTGATTCACAAAATGCAGCTCTCAAATTAGGACAAACAATAATGATAACAAATAGAAAGAATTGTATTAAATCAAAAACTACCTGTGTAAATAGGATGATTGGACAATTAGCGATTGAAAGGGGGTTAGGGGGGAGTTGCTGTTGTTGAGTGAAAGGAAGCCCAAATAAAGAATATTGTGTCAGAATTTTATTTCATTCTGGGTTGTGTGTTGTTTTTTTTGTTTTTTTTCTGAATATGATACGATATGATATGATATGATATGAAATAGCATCTGTTTGTCCAGTAACTGATATCACATATTTTTTGTTGTTCAAAAAGCAAACAGCAAACACATTATGTAACAACTAGAACGGGGTAACAAGCAGGGCAGTCAGTATTATAGCAAGAAGTAATATTCGCAGGTAACAGCAATACACAACAGGAACATTAATTAAAATAAATAAAAAAAATGTGTATTGTGTGTTGTTTATTCACATGCGGCGATCGTAGTTCTCTCTCTCTCCCCCCCTCACCTTATGCCTCCTCACACACACACACTCTTTCTCTCTCTTTCACTCTCGCTGTGTGCTTTCAGTTGTCTAGGCAATAGAACAGATGAAAGCAGCAGCAGTTGTGTTTATTTAAGCGTGTATGTGCATGTAGGCGTAAATGTTCAGGTGTGTGGTTTACCTGTGTACACATGTTTGTATTTACTAATTGGTAGGAAAATTGCCATTGAATAAAGATGAAAAAAGGGGAAATAATCAAGCGGGAGAAGAGGAGAGAAGACAAGGTGTAGAAGAGAGCATAAATCGTCAGGCATCATTTAATGACTTCTGTTATATCTGAAAAGTATATATCGTTTCACATTGAGATGTGTATGAATAATGTCACGTATTTATGCAAAAAAATGCATTCATTGCCTAATGTCGTTGTATAATCCTCAGTGTTGATCAAGATCTGTCAATCAGTCGTTGTATAACAGTAATTAAATTCACTATAACAAGACAACATGATTTTACTATATTCTAGTGTTTTTGAGGGTTAAGTGCAATCAGTCAGTAATTCATTGGAACAGACTTAGTGTTTTTTTTTTCATTCTCAAATGAATGTGTGTCGGTGGCACAGTGCTTAGGACTCTTGCCGACCATGCACATGGTCCGGGGTTCGATCCCCTCCCGACGAACACCTGATATCTATGGTCGGCCTGCGAAAGTTGGGCTACCAATATCACATGCTGAAAATTCCATACTTGTACCAAAAATACAGTGTGGAATCAAGCTGTAATCAAAAATAAAAAAAATATAGTTCCTGGTTATCAGTGTGGAGACCTTCATTGACGTTGAGAATAAAGAATCGGTAATTAGCTAGCTTGATGTTGGTTGACTAGTCGTTCGTTGCTTGTGTATGCATCAACCAGTTTTGCATGTGGAGACATTCCATTAATCATTGATTGGTAGAGCAGTCGATAGAAGAATTACATAAGGCAAGAAAACACAAACTTGTGGATACATTTTAAGAGACATGTTACATAGTGATATAAGTATAAAACTTGGGCACTGTGGTACAGTGTAACTCCATATTATGAATAAGATTTTATTTTGATAAAGTCTTACAGTGTTACACAGTAATATTAACTGATAACCATGTTTCGAGCACAAACTATTGCCACTCATAATCACATGGAGTTACTTACACAACTTTTTTCCTTCATTTATATACATGTGTGGAATTGACTAGATATTTGAATAAAAATCAATATAGGATAATGTACATTCAGAAATAATAATATGAGTGTTGTTGATCAAATACAATCAGATGGAAATAAGACGAGTGTTTTTATAGTCATAATAAGTAACTTGTTAGAATATTGTGATGTGCTTGAATTGAAACAGAATTTTGAGATTATTTATTATCCTCCCGTGATTTAACTGACTGGTGGTAATAATATCTTCCATATCTCTGGTATTTGCATTGAGTCATTTCTGTTGCATGTGTTGGGTGTAGATTCAATGAACCAGGATTCATTAATCAATCTCTCTCTTCATTTACATAGATTACATCTTAGAATCTTAACCCTCTCCCACCCTATTGTGTGATTGTGTGTTAATGCATGCAGTGCAGTTGCTGAACTTTTTTCTAAATTACTCATCTTCTCCGGGTCAACCATTCTCACCTTAGCTAAATTCTTATGTTCCTAAAATCTGATTACCCCCGACTTAGTCATCAGTTAATATTACTGAGAATCACTTTACTTAGGCTGAACAGGATATTCTGCTAGTTACATTCCAGCACATAACTCACCTATACTGGAGGCAGAAAAAGCTTATCAACGAGTTCAATGCAAGTAAAGTGCGGAGATTTTTAGTTAATGTTAATTTGTTTAAAAAACATTTTTGTGGTGATTTCTGTCAATGATAAAACAACATCAAGTGAAATACTGTTGCCTCATTCAATTAAGCACTGAGACTAATCACTTGTCAAGACATAGACTACATCAAGTCATAATGCTAAACCCAAGTGTTATCAAGATCCGCGTAAAACACGCATCACTAATAGAGAGAAGACCGGTAGCTCAGTGAAGAGTCGCTTTACAGCGAATTAATTTTCACAACTGTACAGTCGCATATACATATGGTTGTTTTGTATGTGTGTACACATTAAATTTGTCAAACGATAATACAATTAGTAGGTTTTTGGTAGAGTTACCCACTTCAAAAGGCGTTCACAGGAATAGGATATTGATATAAGAGGGTAATAAGAGAAACGATTGTTGAACAGGAGTTACGTGATAATCACATAAATAATTTAATGAAAGTATTGTGCTCAGGGTGTGCATGGAAACAAAATAACATACGAAATTACGCAAGCTTTTTAGGTGGTTAGAAAAAACCAACAAACAAGCAAAAGTTAAGTCAATTCAAGAGAGTGGTTATCATGATAGCAGAAGTGGTTGAATAATTTTCTTTTGTATGCATTGTTCTGGTTCTTCCAACTGAATGGTCAGGGATTCTGCAATGCAAAGAAGACATAAACGTATTGTCTTTGGCAGGTTGTTCTTTGCTTTGTAGATTACTTTGAAGGTGGAGGCGTTTGCTGAGGCGGAATGACCAGTGTTGACGAGATGTTCGATTATTTCACTCCTTATACGGTCATTACTTGCTTTTTGTAGCCACACTGGATGGTGTTCTTTGACCCTTTTTGATAGGATGCGCGTCAAACGACGGATGTACCTGGTGCCACAGCAACAGGTGAACTGATATATGCACACAGAAGTAGTCAGATGCGAGGTCTTGTCTTTTGAGCTTCTGCGGATAGGCAAGCGACTAGAGAACACTACTCTCAGTGTTGCTACAAAAAAGTTCTTCTTAAAGAAGTGGAAATTCTCCTTCTAAGGACATCAATGAGTAGGTCACTCTTGAAGTCGAGGTTCATATAAAGACGGATGGCGTCTGTTGCTTTTGGCTTTTCTGTTTGATCTTTTTGTCTATGAATCTTGGTGGATATCCGTTTTGAATGAAAATTTTTATCAGGGAGTGTAGTTGAATTCGAGTAGAAAGAGATCTGATTAGGTTTCTTTTTTGACTGATTGGTATCCGGCTGTAAAAATTTATCATGTTCCATGTAGGCTGCCAATGGATGGTAGGTCTTAAAGTTCCTTCAGAAATAAGCCTTGGTGAGGTGAAGCAGATGAAAAGACTTCACCACTTCCTTCTCATCCAGTGCAAAATGGAATGATAAAATAAGAGGATGAGTATGCTGAACGGAATTTCGAAATTATTCGTTTCATTATCGCTGAGATTTCTGTAGATAGAACTTTTTTTCACTGGGTGCCTATTATTATCATTGTTCCCTTGGGTACCTAGTGGAACATAGGGCTCAAACTCCACGTCTCCACTTGCTTCCGTCTGGCTTCTGCTCTACTTTTCACCTGCATCCACCCATGTTAGTCCATACTCTTTCAACTCCTCTTCACACGATCTCATCCATGTCACCCTTGAACTGACGTCCCACTCGCCGCGTGCTTCCCTTTCGGCCTGGTTACACTCGAACAATGGCCTGACGCGCGCGCGATGTCACCCACCGGCCTCCTCAGCGAGCGAGTGTCCAATCCATCTCCATCCACTTTCTCCTGCATATTTGCTGTTGGTTGGTGATTGGCCTGTTCTTCTTTTGTTTGTTTTCTTCCCATAGTTTCCCATAGTTGGTGATTCTTTCCGACCCCACCCACCCACCTCCGGCCATCTGATCTTCAGTATAGAGTCAGCGAAGACAGTTGTTGGTTGATAAAGGTCTGGTGTGCAACAGGCTGTTGGAAATATTCTTTGTGACCAACCCACCAAGTTTCTCATCCGTATAGAAGAACTGACTGACTTGATGTGTTTGTATAGCGGATCCGACGGAATTTTGTTGTTGATGCTGGCTGAGTGACAAAGATTTCTTTCCAGATCGGTTTCAGTTGGTTGATGAGTAAATGTGTTTCTCGCTCGCCTTCCCGATTCTCCCTCGATTTGACATCCTCGTCCGTTCCAACTGCGTGTAGTTGAGACAATGCTCCTTAGATAAGTGAGTGAATGAAGTAACCCCTTTCAAATCCCTCCCGTTGATGGTGATTGGTGCTGGATGTTGCTGTTGTTGTTGTTGTTGCTGCTGTTGGTTGGTTATTTTCATAATCTCCATCTTGTTTTGCGTAGAAGTTTCTGTAGCGATTCGGTTAAGTTTTGGGGGTGGACTTGCAAACACCATGCCCCGTCCCTCCCTCTTTATGAGGGCTTGCGACCGGCTAGAAAACTAGCAAGCTAGTAATCTAGGCGAGGTTACTGAGCGTCTAACTTTGGGGAAATTTTTTAGCGACTCAATACGATTTTGGTGTCCGAATAAATGTCATTTTCAGACGAGAAAAACATTTCCTACTGACTTTCAACGCTGGAGTGAAATGTAAGTTATCGAAATCGCCTAAATTCAGAGAGCAGAATTATGCGTAAACTTATGGAGTCAGTCACTAGTACACCAGTGGAGAGATTTCGGTTATCTGATCTGATTTTTCTTAGTAAACTTTAACTCCTCTATAGACAGGGAATTAATTTTTTTCCCGACTGACTGTTAGAAGTAACTGTCATTCAAGTCATTTAATGAAGCTATAGGGAGTAATGAATACCAAGTGCTTAAACACTGTTCTGCATGCAATAATGTACCTCAAGTCTTGTAGAAAAAGGAAA
Organism: Trichobilharzia regenti; assembly: GCA_944472135.2. NCBI lineage: Eukaryota > Metazoa > Platyhelminthes > Trematoda > Strigeidida > Schistosomatidae > Trichobilharzia > Trichobilharzia regenti. The sequence goes on along the minus strand of OX235270.1, from coordinate 84,284,473 downwards.
AGGAATGCACTTCTTACTTACCCTCTTATTTTTTCTTTTTATTCTCTTCTTACTCTGCGTGTATCATCTTCTATCTGTCCTTCACTAGGCTAGACGACACTTAGGTATACACACATATATGCTGTTAATCTGTCTAGATCTGATCCTGCCTGCATTCAGAACGTGTTCAGCAGAGAAAGAATTCGATCATAATAAAACAAATGCCATTCTCTCTGTTTCTCTGTCTTTCTGTAGTTTATACTAACTGTCTAGCTGATAACAATCATTGACGAAAACAACCATACTGTCAATAATACTTTAAGTAATTCCATACAAAATGTATATACGTATATGCATATGTGTGTGTGTGCGTGTGCGTGTATGTCGCAGAAGGAGAGACAAAACGCCATTTGTGATAATTATGATAACAATAATAGTCGCCACAATACTATAATATAATACTAGTTGTATTGTTAATTAGCTTGACAAAATTAAATAGCAGTTCATGACAGTCTAGTTAACTGAATCTGTGTAGCCTTGAGACTTTTTCGAATTCTCCAGACAAGAACACACTTCTGTCGTATAATTGATGAAAAAGAAATATTGTGAGAAAGCATTAGGAAGGCATACTAAGCTCTGAAGTAACTATTTGTTTAGGGGCTAACTTTTGATTGTGGAGGTTAGACCATGTCCTCTTTCGGCAAGTGAATACAGTGTTTGTAGCCTACTCAAGAAGTCAGAGACCAATGGTCAGTTGTGTGCATGCAAGGAGTGATGTGCGACCTTAAAATATAAAGCGATATAGTTATTCACCTCAAATCGAGAATCAGGAAGGCGAGCGAGAAACACATTTACTCATCAACCAACTGAAACCAATCTGGAAGGAAATCTTTGTCACTCAGCCAGCATCAACAACAAAATTCCGTCGGATCCGCTATACAAACACATCAAGTCAGTCAGTTCTTCTATACGGATGAGAAACTTGGTGGGTTGGTCACAAAGAATATTTCCAACAGCCTGTTGCACACCAGACCTTTATCAACCAACAACTGTCTTCGCTGACTCTATACTGAAGATCAGATGGCCGGAGGGGGGTGGGTGGGCGGAAAGAATCACCAACTATGGGAAACTATGGGAAGAAAACAAACAAAAGAAGAAGAACAGGCCAATCGCCAACCAACAGCAAATATGCAGGAGAAAGTGGATGGAGATGGATTGGACACTTGCTCGCTGAGGAGGCCGGTGGGTGACATCGCGCGCGCGTCAGGCCATTGTTCGAGTGTAACCAGGCCGAAAGGGAAGCACGCGGTGAGTGGGACGTCAGTTCAAGGGTGACATGGATGAGATCGTGTGAAGAGGAGGAGTAGTTGAAAGAGTATGGACTAACATGGGTGGATGCAGGTGAAAAGTAGAGCAGAAGCAAGACGGAAGCAAGTGGAGACGTGGAGTTTGAGCCCTATGTTCCACTAGGTACCCAAGGGAACAAGAATAATAATAATAAATAGCTATTCACCACTGATATAAAATAGCATGTATTGGATTCATGCAATGCTTAACAGTTACGTCAATCTGATCACAGTTTGACTGGTTTGTCAGTTGTCTCTAGTTAATCAAATAACCTCCAGCCATATATGCATTGACCAATAACTTCGTACATAACAGATTACTTTACACCGTATTAATGATGATAAGGGTGAGTACACAAGTTATCGCAAAACAAACTTGTTACAATTTCGTTCCGATTTACTTGAATAGGGAAAACGGAAGCAGTCAATTGCGATTTGAATTACCCCATGATTCTGTATTACTTGCATAGAGGAATGTTGTAATCCAATCAGATGTTGCATTTGCCTGTGTTAAAGGGATTCTCAAGTGTTGGTGTGCAAGGATTTATTCGATTACAGGTTGGATCACTTGCTGACATCAGTTAGAGAACCATTTAAAAATCTGAGAGTACTGGACAGTTCTAGTTTGAGACTCTTCATTAGTACGCAACTATCACCTGGACTCGAATTCAAAGCCTTCCAGGTGAACTGGTAGACCGTTTAGCCACTGGGACCCGATGTCACGGCCCATTATATGACGAATTGGCAGTAAATGGGATCAGTAGGCCGTTTGATCGGCTTCCAGTGGCTGATTGGTCTATGAGCTCGCCTTGTAATCGCGAGGCCCAGGTAGTAGGCGCGTATTAATGAAGAGTCCCAAACGAGGACGAAATACCTGTCCAGTACTCCCAGGTTTTCCAATAGTTCTCTAACTGATGTCAACTCATAGTCAAACTTGTGACTATTCAAATCCCCGCAAACCAACACATGATAACTAAAAGTGTTTTATCAACATTTTCACAGCTGGCATACTCATTCCTATGGTGTTGTAGTGTTTGCTGTACTATGCGCGGAAACATCTCGCAATAGCTTTTATTCTCACTATGTTGATAACTGTGTGTTATTTCGAATCCAGACATCAGTCGATTAGAGAAATTTCGTCAAATAAATTGGTTGTTGTACAGATGTATTACTCAGACTGAACACGTTGAGGAAAAAAAACACCTTAGAATTCATTTCTATATGACTTCGGATATTTATGAGGATACTTGGCTTACCATTCAAATTCTGAGTGGTTAAATGACACAATTATAGCTGCTGTACTCAACCTGATTACATACATCCAGTTCAGTTTTAGGATCCCATGTTCCACTTTAAGTTGATAAGTGTGTAATCATGACCCTTTAAAGAGGATCTCAGGATTTGACAATTTTCTACTGCATCCATGCTACTGATGGCATTTCTCCTGTTCTGCTTCAAATAGACATCTGTTGTTATGAAGAAGAAGAGAGAAGTGTACAACTGACTGGACAGAATTGAAACCTAATAGGCTTGCTTCAAACAATTACATCTGTAAACAACAATGGGAAGTGTTGAGGAGAATGGTCATACACTTTGAGCAGAATATAAGGCTAACAGAGTCGTTTTATGAATCTCTTCCACAGATCATATGTACTCACCTGACCATACATAACTATATTACTCTCAAGCTTTTTCTTGGAAAAAATTAGCAATATTGTCATAGTAATTATTATTATTTATTTATTTCCTTTAATTTCTGGTGGAATATAGGGCTTCAGCAGCGCGTCTCCATTGCGTTCGGTTCTCTGCAAGATTTTCGCCGAATCTTAGTTTACTTTAGTTGATAATTTTCCGGATTTGTTCCTTGATGAAGTAGATTTGCAAATATTACCCTTTGTCCTGAAGTTTTGAGACAATCATGTTATAATCAATAAAATGGATACGTAAGTTCGGTCTGAAAACCTGCATGCTGAAACTGAGGATTTGATACCTTCATCAATAGAGCCAACTGAAAGACTCAAGTTAACCCTGCTGCTATAAATCTATGAATAGTAAATACAATTTGGGCGACATTTTAACTAAAAACGCAGGGAAGCCCTAAATAATCTCTGAGAAAAACTGTAAAATAATAATTACACAACCTAATAATGGTTCAGGAGTGGCAACACTGAACAAAACAGATTACTTAGAGAAGATAGACGTCGTTCGTAATGACCATCTAAAATTCTAAATTTTCTATAGTTTGGTTTGTAAGGGTTAGTTATGTTTTACGAGTTGATCACTGATTGATATCAGTTAGAGAACCATTGAAAACCAGCACTGGACTACTGGGCAGCTGCTGTTTCATCCTAGTTTGGGAGTCATCGGCAGTACGCACCCACTAGGATTCGAACCCAGGACCAGTGAGGTCAAATTAGATGCCACATGTGTGGATGCATGTCCCACCAACTACAATGGTTGGGGTCGCGCTAAATGCACCACGAATTGGTAGAAGTTAGAATTCATTAGCCATTGGGTCCCAGTGGCTTAATGGTCTACGATCTAGCTGGCCTTGTAACCGGAAGGTCTTGGCTTCGAATCCTGGTGGTGGATGCGTACTGCCTATGATTCCCGAACTAGGATGAAACAGCTGTCCAGTAATCCCTGTTAGCTTTCAATGGTTCTCTCACTGATATCAATCCCTGATCACTTCGTAAAATTCCACAAAAAACAAGTCATCTTCTCTTTATCCTATTGAAAAGATTTAGAAAGAGTTAGTTTAATCATTTAAAAAGATTGAAACAATGGGACGTTATCTCACAGAGTTTATATGCGTCACTAGAACCCACTGGTATGTTTAAACCGAGATTAAACGGTTTGCCAAAACGTTTTTGATTTAATATGGAATGCTGCAGATAAACTGATGGCGTGGCTATGAGGTTAAGGATTATTATTATTGTATCCTTTAGTTCCTAGAGGGACATAGGGCTTCAGCTGCGCACCTCCATTGCCTTCTGTTTTCTGCCAACCTTTTCACACCACTCCAGGTCTGTCCACATGCTTTCATCTCCTCCTCACATGACCTCCTCCAAGTCACCCTTGGACGACCAACTCGCCGCTTCCTTTTCGGGTTCCACTCAAGCGATGGCTTGTCTAGTGATGACACTTGATGGTTTTTTGTGGTGATTGACAATTTATATCTCTGTATTGCTTAAATACTTACTGTTGATTGTTAATATGTTTCTTATATGAATGGCATTATGATTCCGCTAAATACAAATTCCTGAATTCCCCCCTCTCTGTGTTTTGGTTGTATTCTTGTAATTCGGTCATCTCGAAATACTAATACTTCGATTATTGATAATTACAACATTTTCTCAGAGTATGGCCAATCCATCTCTATTTCTTTCTGCCTATTTGTTTAACAATCGGTTCCTGCTGTGTTGGTTCGCTAATTTCCAGAGATCCCTGTTGCTGATCTTTTCTGGCCGGCCATCTGATCTTGAGTGGTATTGAGCAAAGACAGCTGTTTATGAAGGTCTGAAGCTTGTTGGAGATGCTCTTTATGACTCGCCAAGTCTCTGATCCGTATAGTAGCACTGACTTCACATTTGGGTTGAAAATCCGGATTTTATTTTTGATGCTGAGTGCTGTTGATCTCCACACAGATTTGAGAGTGATGAAAGCTTGTCTTGCTTTTCCGATTCTGGCTTTGATATCCTCGTCAGTTCCACCCGCCTGTAGTTGAAACGATGCTTCCTAGGTAGGAGAAGGAGGTTGTTTCTTTCAGGTTCCTCCCATTTATGCTGGCTGATTGTTTTCTGTTGTTGTTGTTGCTGGTGTTGCAGTTGGTGTTGGCCAGGAATCTTCATCACCTCTGTCTTCTCTATGTTTACTTGGAGTCTTTGTTATCTTTGATGCTTCTTCTATCGCCGACTTGTTGCTTTTCACTTGCATATCTTCCAGTTTGTGTGAAATCAGACATATATCATCATGGGCGAAGTCTATATCCTCCAAGTCTTTTGTGTGAGTTCATTTTATTCCTGTTTCTTCATTGCCCGTTGTCTGTCGCATTATCCAATCTACTATAATCAAGAAGATCATTGGTGATAGTTAGCAGCCTTGTCGCACTCCCGTCCTCACTTCGAAAGCTTCCGTAAGTTTCCCGTTGTGGATAACTCGGCATGCACCACCTTATTTTGCCTTCTCTATGTGTATCTATCAGTCTGATCGCTCCTGTGGAGTATACATTTAGATATGTTTATCATCGGATTTCCGAACATCATCCTACATGGTTAACCCAGATCTGTTTTATCTCATCTTGCAGTTACTGAACATAAAATCAACATTAACAAGGCTTTTAAAGCCATCTTCTGTATTCCGAATAGTGCCAGTTTTACCCTACGAGTTCGTTGGAATCCATCTGAAAAAGCCTAACTTATATTGTTTGCAAGGAGTTCGTTCAGACACCTTCCTAACTTACCTTGGCCATTAGTGTTTTAACTTTCTTTAACTATCACATGAATTTTTAAAATTTTTATTTATTCAATTCACGTACGCATTTTTTTGTAAACTGTAATTCCACTGATCTCAGTAATTCAATTTTATTTAGAAAACATCAATAATGGTAATAACGGTTACACAGGCTTACACGAGGACAAGAGACAGATGACTAACTGTTCTTCATTATCACTTCTCAATTCGTTCAGGATGAGGTTAACATTGGAGTGGAAGAGTGAATCAATAGTTGTAGGAGTATATCATCTTCCGAATTTTGAGCACTACTCATCTTCATTAAACTATACTCTGTCGTCTATTTATTTCATTTTTGCTCTTTTACTATGTGTGGTGAGTCAGACTGGAGCACATGTTTACAAAGTTTCACGGTGCTACACAAGACAGACAGTTTGTCAGTCAGTCAGACCGAGATATTACAAGAAATCCCGATGGAAACTAGGATTAATATTTATTGATCGACGGGTTAATATTTCATCACTGTGTAAGTTAAACTACGAGAATTGGGTAGCTGAGTCTATTTATATATGAAAATATTTTTTGATGACCAATTTTCGCTCGGAAATTCATTTTTTACCGCAATGTGCAGAGAAATCGACCTGTCCAGTCTGTTTGTCATATCTAATGAGATTTTGCAGTAGTTGTTTCATCCCGCTGTAGACAGAGGGGAGTGAGAAGACCGTAGGAGATTTGGTTGAACTTGGAGGATGATTTATGTTTATTACAATGCAAGCTTGAAGGTCGACAGACGAAAACGGACAAGTTAGAAAAAAAAATCAGTGGACACAGGAATTTAAGTGAAGAAAGAGAAGACAGTGGAGACGAAGACACCTAACAACTAACAATCACAAACATCAATCATCACCAACGGGGGAAATCTGAGGGAAATAACTCCTTTCACTGATCTAGGCGGTGTCGTTGCAGCTACAGACGGACGACATGGATGAGGATGTCAAAAGCAGAATCATAAGGGCATGACAGATATTCGTCACACTGAAGTCAGTTTTAAAATCTTCTGCAGTAACTCAGCATAATGAGCAAGATTTTCAGATTTCCATCGCCGATATCAAGTCAGTTGCCTCTTAGATATGAGTCGGAAACTTGCCTAGCCGGTCATGAAAACCGTTTCGAACAGGCTAATACAGACTTTTATCAATAGCTGCCTTCATACTGAAGATTAGATGGTCAGTCGGAAAGAATTCTCCATAAGGAACCCTGGGAACAAACCAATTAAGAACCTAATGTTCAACAAATATCCCAATTGGAATGGAGATGTATTGGACTGATGCTGAGTGACATTGTGCAGCAGGCCCTGTAGTGGACGTGAGTTCGAGGGTGACATAGAGGAGATCAGAGACTACGGACAACTGTGCGGACAGCTGAGGAGGACCTCAGAGAATAGAACCAAGTGGAGATGTGATCGTGGAGCCTTGTGCTCCACTCGGAACCCAAGGGAATAATAATAATAATAATTAACCCATCAAATTTAATTACTTTGGAAAAGGTCATTTTTGTCGGTTTCCATATGGTGTCTTGTCCATTTGTCTTTCATACTTATACATTTCACTTCTTCCTTCACTTGCTGTACTATGACTTCAAGTCAGCAGTTATCATTTTACTGGATCTTCAGCGTCATAACGACAGTTCTCTAACAGTTTTATTCTTCATAGAAATTTCTACGATCAAATCATCTTCGATTTCATTCTTTTCTTGAGTTGTAACATGGATACGTAACTTTATGGGCACGTAAATATGTATATATATATATATGTGAGAGAGAGAGAAAGCAAAGATGTATTATCAAAGTTTCAGAATTCCATTCTTCAAATAGTGTAGCTATCATTGTTATTCTTACCTTGTGCCTACATAGAACAGAATGAACTCGATTATGCGTGTGTGTGTGCGTTTGTGTGTATGTGAGCATATATACATGTGCACATGATGAGGTATACGCGGGGAGTGTAGATATCATCACAAGACAGTGTACAACTGTATTTATTTATCATTTCCTGATTAAAGCACAGATGAATATAGCGGCACATGTGCATAAACATATATAAGCATGCATATATATATATATATATATATATATATATATATATATATAATTCATAATAGCTCAGATGTTCACATTGTCATTATTGTGACCCTGTTTTAGGGATACAGGGGTGATATTGTATACCACGCCAGGCATTTAGGCTATACACCAGAATATACAATATAATGCACGTAAATAACTGTCGAATTCAGTCACATTGAAATTGAAAAAATGAAATACACCAAATGAATGAATATTGCGATGGCAATAAATTGGGCCAGTTAATTTAGCTGTCTCTCACTGTCTCCCTCTCTCGCATTCACTAACTCACTCACCGTCTTTCGCTAATATGAATTACAATACAAGGCATTCATTTGTCCATGGAACAAGTTCACTGTACAAGAAAAACAATAATCATGAACCAGTTATGATACTCAGCTTGATTAATAATCGACTATTACTCTCCACTGAAATGAAGGCTATTCAATCAGTCAGTTAGTCAGTTAAAAAAAGAAAGCTGAAACAAAAACACAAACACAAGTTAATAGGTGGAGGAAAACACAATGTCACCTGGTTCTAAATATACGCAGAGTGACCTTGAAATCGCAACAAAGATTTAATTACGTTAACAGTTACAACAACAGCAACAACAACAATAATAATTCAGAATGTATCAAATAAATGCTACCTCACTTTGAATTGTATAAAACTGGAGGTGAGCGAAGGTGAAATGGGGAATTCAACGCCTAAAGAAAACGCATAATATGTGTGTTGCAATCTGTTGACGTTATGTAAACACTATTGGTGGTGGGGCTAAATCACGAATTGGTAGAAGTTAGAATTCATGCACTGGTCATTGTTTCGGGTCCCAGCCAGTTTGCCTTTAAACCGAAAGGTCCTGGGTTCGAACGTAGGCGTTGGGTGCCTACTGCGGATGATTCCCAAACTAGGATGAAACAGATGTCCAGTACCCCCTGGTGGTTTTTAATGGTTCCCTAACTGATATCAATCCGTGGTCAAACTCGTAAACACAAATCTAATATTTACAAACTAACTCTTGAAAAAATTATTCTAACTGTCTGATAATAAGTCACCTATGCAAAGGAGGCCAAAATGAACAAATCTGTTCAATGAAAAGAATAAGTTTGAGGCTCAACTTGAAGTTATTTGGCGGATGATGACTAGTTGTGGAATCCATGATGCTCGTTTCGTCCTATTCGGTGATTAGCTGTTCAACTGGATGTATCTGTATTCCCCAATCAGTGAGTATTTCCATTGAAGCTCGAATCCATTCCGGGTCTTTTCAAACGGCAGAGAGTTATCCAGTAGACCCACCTGGGCCGCGAAAGTCACCTCCTGTGTACTGCATTTACGTGACAAATGGGACCACCACCATTCACTCGGGAATGCAGATACATCTGGCTGACGAGTCAGTCCCAAATAGGACAAGATGCACATACTCGATTCCACCGCTAGTCATCACCCGATGAAATTACTTCAAGTTATTCCTCAGATATCATTGAAGAGTCAGTAACAAAAGCTAATATGTTAGACGATTTATTGAATAGTGATGCGCATATCATCCGGTAAATAAGTAAGTAAGCGAACTTCAGCAAGACTAGGATCTTCATTGTACCATTTCTAGGCTATGAATATTGTCTCAATATATAATTCAGCATAGAATAGTAGTCGAACCTCTACGTCAGCTTCATCGACTTTGAAAAGGCCTTCAATAGCGTTGAGGGGGAAGTAATTAGGCGATTACTTCAACTCTAATGCGTGCCGGTAATCTTTGTCAAATTCACTCAACAGCTGCATGAAAATTCCACATGTCAGGTGATTCACAATGGAAAACTCAGTGAAACCTTTTCAGGGAAGACAGAGGTGAGACAAAGCTGACTACTACCATCGATAATATTCCTAACTGTGGTGAAATGGATTATGCGGTACAGGAATACATTGGATCGATAAGAAGACGCTGGACTTTGCAAGTGATTTATGTGTGTAGTGATAGCACACATTCGAAAACTTACAGGCAAAAGCCGACAACTGGATAGAACAGGAAGGCAGCGAAGACAGGACTTTAAAATGAACATAGAGGAGACGCAGATGATGAAAACAGACAAACAACAACAACAACATGAGGCAATCACTATTAACGCCATAAATTTGGAGGGTGTTACTTCCTTCACTTATCTCTGAATAGGCAGCATCGTTCCAACTACAGCCAGTCGGAACGAGTAAAGGTGTCAAAACCAAAATCAGAAAGGTAAGACAGACGTTCCTCACTCTGAAATCAGTTTGTACATCATCTGAACTCTGCAGCATAAACAACAAGATTCGGATTTTTGACATCAATATTCAGTTAGTCAGCTATTCTGTATGGGTGTCAAACTTGGTCAGGACGTCAAAAAAAGCATCTTTAGTGGGCTTCAACTTCTGTCAACTGCTGCCTTTGTTAGCTCTATACTGAAGATGAGATGGCCGATGGAGAGCATTAGCAAGAATCAACTCTGGGAATAAACCAACTAAGCACCTACTGTTGGGTTCCACATTAAAAAGCCTAATTTGTGCGTCCAAAAGAAGTTAGTTCAGACGCTGTCGCTACCTTGGCCATCTAGGTTTTGAATGATTCTCAATTTTCGTGAAAATTTCCTAATTTTAGTTGATATCCTACTCACTATTATATCTTTATTACTATTATAATTTAAGTATTTTTAGTGAACTGTAATTGCATTGATCTTGCTTTACAAATCGATATTATTTAAAAAACACTAATATTGTTATTGACTACCAACCTTGAATATTCTGTGTATATAAACATGTATATAACTGTAGAGCCAGAAGAGGAATTTATCGAAAAGAATATTCTTTGCTCGATTATGTTGTGTTTTATAGATATCTGAATGAATATTTTTGCTATATTAAAATATTTTTTGTTTCATTATTATTTTGGATTACAGCTTGATTCCACACCGTATTTTTTGGTACAGGTATGGAATTTCCAAATTTTGCAGGCCGACCATAGATATCAGGTGTGCGTCAGCAGGGGATCGAACCACGGACCATGTGCATGGTCGGAGATATATCGGACACGTGTTGAGGAGACCGCCGAGCGACATCTCATGTAAGCCAGGCCATCGCTTCAGGGGACGACCAGTTGAACTTTGGTCCCAGAGTAACACGGTGATCGTATCAGGAGGAGATGAGAGACTACGGACAATCGAGGCTGGGGAGCTAGTTGAATACGATCACAGAAAATAGGACCAAGTGGAGATGTGTCGTTGAAACTCTATGTTCAACTTGTAATTCATGGAAACAATAATGATAACATCATTCCGGTTGACCAAGACTTGGCATTCTTGATCACACTGTGTTGGTGTGATACAGACAATGTGTTCCAATAGAATATAATTCTCACATATTCCCACAGTTCAGTACAGCATTACCAGGAATTTTATGTATATTTAAACATTCCATTTCATGTCGTTTAGTGTAAACCAAAATCACATGCTTAATGATTGATTAACGAATACAAACTGTAGATATATAAACAGAGGTTTGATTAATGAAAAATATATACCTTGGCTTCCGTGTCTTGCCTTTTGTTGTTACAACATCTTTGGATGAAAAGTGATCCAGTTACTCGAATCACTTTGATTGAACACTACCAAAACCCAGTAAAAAAAAAAAGTGCCTTGAAATCATTGAAATCTTTTAGTTCATAGAACTTTTGAGTGAAATCACGATAAACTTTTCGCTACATTGGCCATGTTAAGATTTTACTTCATTTTGTGTTCTTTCTTTGTTGACTTTTTCTTTCTACTTGAAACTAACCAGCTTTGACAGTCGAAATTAATTCATACATGTAACTGACTGACTGTGTACTTTCTTTATAAACACAAACAAATGTCTAGTATTCCAAAACAGTTTATCTCATGTCAGCATAACACGATTATCAAGTGAATTTCAAACTGTGCTTGTTCCTGTCCTGGTCAAAGTACTTATCGGCTTTTTTTGAAAATCATGTTATCGTTTTTAATGTATATATATATATATATATATATATATATATATATATGTTAAATTTGAAACAGAATGAATTTGTGACTAGTAACAACAGTTTAGATCAAGTTTCTTGGTGCATTGGTAAAAAACTGACATCATTAAGTATGGAAATACGCCTAACTAATTTGTAAGTGTAACTCTAGTGATTTGGTGGAGGATGGTGACTAGCAGTGGAATCCAGAATGTTCATTCAGTCCTGTTTGGAAGGCTGTCTCATCAGCTGAATGGATATACCTGCACTCCCCAGTAGGTGATGGTGTTCCCACTCCAGCTTTTAACTCACTATTCAAGTCGAGTTGCCAGTGTATTTCAGTATAAGCTGAAGCATCAAGTTGACTTATCTTCATAATACCCTTTCATTGAAGGCTGATGAGTTTTTTAACCCCCTATTCACAATTGAATGTCAAGAACTAAAAAATAATAAACTAATAAATTTTCTTCCTACTCATTGAATAAACGAACAACATCCAGCCTCTCCCTCCCCAATGAATACACAACACAGTTTCTCCGTTTTATATCTAACACCTACCCTAGTGGTTTAATAAAGGAGAAAAAAGATTCTCTAGTCACAGCTTTATCCTTGAACACCTGATCAAATCTGGACACCAAGCTAATCCACAAACCAACTTCAAAGTCATCTACAGAGTATATGGGAATCTTGCTTAAAAGAGTATAAATCAAACTTCTTCGAACCGCGGAAAAAATGGCAATCCACTTGTTAAATCCTGAACTCTGTATGCGAATAAAATTTGTTGATGTTAAATGACCGGAGACAATCGACAGGATGCCTTCAACCTAGTTTTCGTGCTAATTGGCACTCACAAGTAAGTCACCGAAAAGATTAACTCTTTTCTGAACTCCTTTTCTTTTATATTTCGTCGGATTTCAGAACATCATCCTACAAAGTGGTTAAGTAAAGGACAATCGAAATCTATTCGTAGAGCTATTCTATCTCATCTTGTGGATACAGAACACAAGACTGACGTTAACCATGCTTTCAGGGTCATTTACTGCATACCAACAAATCTTAACTTCTCCTTAAGAGTTCAATTACTAAATATTGCTGAGGCTGTTGGGATCCACATTAATAAGCCTAATTTGTGCATCTAGAAGAAGTTAGTTCAGACATTATCATTACCTTGGCCATCTAGGTTTGAATGATCCTGAATTTTTGTGGAATTTTCCTAATTTTAGTTGATATTCTATTTGCTATTATATCTTTATTATTATTATTATTATTATAATTTAAGCATCTTTAATGAACTGTCATTACATTGAGATTCTTACTTTACAAATAGATATTATCTAAAAAATCACTAATATTGTTACTGACTACTAATGTAGAATATTCTATGTATACAAACACACACATATATAATTGTAGAGCCAGAGGAGGAGGAAATTATCGAAGAGGATATTCTTCGCTCAATTATTTTGTTTTTTATAATATTTGTTTGTTGCTTGCTATGAGTGTTTTAGAGAGACATTTGTTTTACTCAAAGCCTGTTTACTGAGGTGTATATACATCCACCTGAAATTTCCCTAACAGGCTTAAATTCGTATATGTGTAAAACTTGGGCACTATGGTAGTAAGTAATTCCATATTAGTTTGTTTATTAGATGTATCACAAAGTGAAACAGTATTATTTACTGGATGACGTTTCGAACAAAATTTATTGTTCATAATCAAACTGTTATGTACTCGTCGCTAAATTATTGTTATGTACTGGTCGAGAATTTAATAGTCCTGACGCAAGAAAGACGGAAATCAGAAGACCACTAGGTTTGCGATGATACTTCTATTTTCCAAACACAAGGAGAATGCAAAAGTGGTATCACACCAAAAGTAAGTAAGTCACACAAGATTGTGAGAACGAAATATATATATGACCGTCCAGACAAGTGTGTGAACAAATCAATAGACAGTCTTAACATGAATGGCTAATTATAATGGAGTGTCGATCCATATATACATAGCAAAATATAGCAGACATGACAACAACCACCATATATGGATATATGTCACCAAGCAACGGACTGTCAACAAACACTCATATTATATTTAATATAAGGGGAATATACATTGTTAAAGGAGACAGGTTCATCAAAGTGAAATAGTCATATATATATATATATATATATATATATATATATATATATATATATATATATATATATATATATATGGATACATATCACAAATCAATTGTAATCACACGACTTCGAAATTCGCGTTCTCTCTTCCACTGTTGACTATGATTATCAACAGTTATGACCTCAGTCAATTGCTACAAGTATTTAACAACCACCTTCCGGCAATAAAATTCACTACTGAAATGGAAGACAAATTCAAAATTCCCTTTCTTGATGTGGAACTAACAAGAAGACCTGAGGAAACCTTAAGAAGGTCAGTTCATAGGAAACCCACTTGGAACGGTCAACTAACAAGTTTTCACACCTGAATGTCTATTGAACGACAACGAAATTTATTAAAGTCCCTTGCTACTGAAATGCGATGAATGTGTAGTCCTGACGCCCTAAAAGGAGCACTAGATCTTCCGAAAGAAAAAGAAAGCTTTATTCATAATGAATACTCACCAAGATTTGTTGACAATAATAAGAAATCAAAAGTTCAGAAAAACGAAACATTTCTTGTCTGCCCGCACCCACCTCTCAAAAAAAAAGAATAAAAGAAGACATTTACTTGAACCTGAATTTCAAAAGAATCCTTAACCTGAAAAATTCCTAAGGGAAGAATGTCAGCTTCTTTAAGAAGAACGTCTCTAACAGCAACGCTGAGAGTAGTGTTCTTTAGTCCTCTATTGGTATGAAGAAGCCTGGAGGACAAGATCTCGCATCTAACCACTTCTCTGTGAATATATACCTGTTCACCTGTTGCTGTAGAGTCAGGCATATTGGTCATTCAACGTGTGTCTTGTCTAAAAAGGGTTCAAGAACACTACCCTGTACGGTTGCAGAAAGGTAGTAGTGGATCTATAAGGAGTGCGATAATCGAACACTTTGTTAACACCGGTCATTCCATCTCAACAAATACCTCCTGCTTCAAAGTAATCGACAAAGGGAATAACAACCTGCCAATGACGATATGCTTTCATCTGCCTTGCATTTCTGAAGACTGTGTCATTCAGTTGGAGAAACGGGAGCTATGCATAGAAAACAAAGGGATTCAACCACTTCTGATTAATATCATGGTAACAAACTTGTTGATTTCTACTGACTTGACTTTTATTTGTTTGTTTTTCTAACTCCTTCTAACTCTTGTGTTTCTTTAGAACTCTTACATGATTCGTATTTTCCTTCGTCTTTATGTGCATCCTGATTACAGCTCATTCATTAGATTACTCACTTTATTGGCCAGCCCATGAATTCTAACTTCTGACCATTCATGACGTAGTGCGACGACTTAGCAATGTCTTCTTCGATGAGTTGCTGCCCCACCTTCAACCCGCTGCACCCTACTGGTCACGGCTTCCCACCAGAACCCAAGGTAACCACCAACCTGAATAAGGCCAGTCGCTAGTGAGCATCAGGTCAATTTTCAAGTATTGGTCTTATAGAAATTTTGTTTGATTGGTTGGAAGACTTTATCATGAGCTGATATCCTGTCATCGATTGGTAGAAGTTAGAATTCGTAGGCTGGTCATCTGGTCAGGTCCCAGTGGCTTAATGGTCTACAAGCTAGTTCGCCTTCTAGCCATTAGCCTCTGGGTTGGAACTCGGTGATGAGTGCATGCTGTTGAAGAGACCCAAGCATCAAGAAGAAACAGTTGGTTTCTCAAAGGTTCTCCAACTGATGTCAGATCACGATGAAATCCTCTAACCAATCAAACCTGAATCGCTGCAAAACCAATACTTGAATATTCACTTTATTGTCTAAGTCTGACGGAATTATTTGTCTAGTCTTACACAATGATTAATATTAACAGGTATGATTATGACAACTCATCACTTTTGTTACTACCCTGCATCATGAAGAAATTAGGTATAAATGTGACAACTAGAGAATATGAATTCACCGAAGAATAGCCTCCCCAATTATATACGTGTTTTGTTTTCATTAATGTCTGGTTGAGCGTTGGTGACATAGCGGTAGGACGCTGGCCGACCATGCACATGGCCCGGGGTTCGATCCCCGGCCACCAACGCACTCCTTATCCTCGCTAAGCCAGAAATAATGCTGGTAAAGGGGTAAGGTTGGGCATGAGGCTAGCGACCCCATCCCATAAAAATAAACGCTGCTACAGAAACTTCAAGCCACTAGCTTGAAGCCCTAAGTTCCAATGGAAACGTGAAGGAGAATAAATGTCCGGTTGGGGATTATTCATCAAAATAATTTCAAGCTGAAATTCCAGATGACACTGTGTCATACATTAAGTACGACAAATCAATACCTTCTAGAAATAACAATACTAATAACAACAACAGCAGCAAGAAATTACATTGGTGAATAAGATTCATGAAGATTACTTTATTAGAGTCAGATTAGTATATGCAGATTTCCAGGGTTTAATTTGTCGACTATCAACTTTGCTGTTTTATATTTCCTATTATTTTTCACACTAATACATAGTTTTAGATGGGCAATTAATTATTCTCAAGTCTTTAGATAAAGAATGTGGTAACCCATGTACCTATCGCATCTGTTCCCTTAATTCTCTCTCTGTATGTATGTAAGATACGTGACATTTTACCTTACTATGAATGTATGCTTATATATATATATATATATATATATATATATATATATGTCATGTTCAAGTGTGAAGTACCAAATGTCTGGAAAAAATACATTCATTCATCTGGTCACCCTTTTCATACTACACACCATGTCTATCAAAAAAAGTACCTTAACAAATCTGCAGAAAAACGTTTCTCTTCCTATTTTAAACCTAAATTACAAGAGAATGCGATACACTTCAGATTTGTTTTGAATATATACACTGACCTTGAAGAGAAGCAGTAATTATTGAAATTATTGAATGATATATATATATATATATATATATGCATATACCTCCATTCTTGTAACAAATACACTTTTTATAGCCTTCTTTACCAAGATAATAGTACATTAAATTGAAGAAGTATATGGGTGTGTGTGTGTGCGTGCGTAGATGTGTTGCACATACAAACAGTGTTGCTATTTTGTCAACTTAAACACAGTAAACAAGTGCATTTTTTGTTGATAATAACAACTTTATAGTCATAGTAAGTAATGTTTAAAACTGATGGCATTTTCAGCATATTAATGGTAAATGAATTATTATTATTTGTTTTTTAATTGCTATTCTCCAGTGGTAAAGTGTGGTGCACTTTTGACGTACAACTCTGTCGAAGTGATGAGTCAATGAGTATAACTTCATGAAGTAGGGAGAAATATTATAGGATGAAGTTGTAGGCAGACATTATAGGATAAATAGAATATCAGCGTAGTTATATCTGTCAATTTCTTTTGGTTAGCTGAAAGTTACTTCCTACAACAACAACAACAATAAAAACAACAGAAATGTGCATGATCTTCACTGCAGTTACCAAGTTTATTGTCCCTGGATCCGCGATTAGAATATCTACAAATATCATTCTGAGACTATGACTCACCTGTACAGTGCATTCGACATGGGCATTAATATTGCACTACCTTTTACAATTAACAGCTCTCAGTTATCAGTGACTCTAGGCTCTCCAGTGAAACCTGATTAGGAAACGACGAGTTGGGCTTCCGTCTGACTGTGGTATGCAGAAGGGCGTTTGTTGTGAGGAGGAAATGGAAACTTATATGAACAATTGTTGGGCTAGCTGGAGAGGACTGTAGAGGACAAGACAAAATAGAGACGTGCTCTTGAAGGTCTGCGTTCCATTGGGAACTCAAGGAAATAATAATAATAACATCACTAAGACAGAATTGCCTTCCTGGATGTCCTACTTACAAGAAAACCAGATGGTAGCATAAAAAGAAATTTGCATAGGAAAAGTACTTGGACAGGACAATATACACATTTTCACAGCTTCGTTCCTATCAAGTACAAAAGAAATTTAGTGAAGACCCTACGCCACACAGTTAGAGCTATATGCTCAGAAGAAGTAATTGAAGATGAATTAAGCATTGTATATGATACTTTGATTGAAAATGGCTATCCCGAAAAATTTATCAAGAAACACATGACAAAGAAAGCTGAAAAGGACTACTTACTCTCTGTAAACAATGAGCCACTTTATATACGACTACAGTTCAAGGGCGATATGCCAAGCGAGATAATTACGAGGAAATTAAGAAAATCAGTTCAAAGAACTTTTAATGCTGGCGAACTACACGTATTATTCTCTACACGACCAACGATGCTACCTCGACTCAAAGATGAAGTACCTAGACTAGCCACTTCTAATTGTATCTATCAATTCAACTAGGCTTGTGGAGCCAGTTATATTGGCCGTTGCTCTGGGAACTTGATTTTTCGTGCTCACTCGGGAACATCTCCCACTACGGCAAAGTAAAGGCGTGGTTAAAACCATTACCAGTTGGATATTAGACCATCTGGCGCAAATGGGCCACAAAGCCAGTGTGGAAGAATCTTTCTCTATGATCTATCGGGTGCCTAATAAATTTCCAAAATCATCGAAGCACCGCATGCTCAAACTGCAGATGCTATTGAAATTTGCCTCAAACAGCCAGTGCTTTGTCTTCAAAAGAAGTAAGTCTAGCCCCTACTACTTACTGCCTTGACCTTCAGTGGAGACTATAAATTCATGAATTTATAATATTATCTTTCCTAATTTTGCTGACATTCAATTTATTGTTATGTTGATGCTATTGTATTGTAATCCACCGATATTATTATTATTATTACTATTGATTCGATGTTAATTAAACATTAATGTTGTCCATAACACTAATTCATTCATTCAGTATAATGTAAATATAACTGTAGAGCCTGATGATGAAGTTATCGTGAAGAATACTCTTTGTTCAGTATCCATTCTTTTGGAATAATGTAATCATCAATGCTAAAGATGTCATAAACACTCAAAAATCATGGAAATGAAGAATTTCCTTCAAATACACACAGTCAGTGAAGAAATAAGGTAAAACTTCTGATTTTGATTAAGGCCTATAGTTGATTTTAGAAATTCACCTACCTATGAATTATCTAAATATTTAGCCATGGTATTAAATCCCTTAAAAATCCACTCGAAATCTAGACTAACTAATTCTTATGAACTAAAACACAGATTAGATAATTTAAAATTAGATAATGAAGAAAAAATGGTTAGTTTTGACATTGTCAGTTTATATACACGTATACCAATAAATATGGCTATAGAGGCGGTCAGAAACGAACTCATTTCTGACCAAGAACTCGAACTTAGGACAAAAGTGCCAATTGAGGACATAATGCTGGGAGTGCAGCTTTACCTGACTTCTACAGTATTTAAATTCCAAGGGAAAATATACAAACAAACTGAGGGAGTTGCCATGGGATCACCAATATCCCCGGTGGTAGCAGATATATTCATGGATAGGTGGGAAGATAGCGATTGAAACGTTCACCCCCACCCCAAAAGTATGGTGGATGTATGTAGATGACACATTCACTGTACTTAGAACACAAGATATGGATAGATTTTTCGAACACATCAACTCGAAGGTAGAGGCAATTCAATTCACTTATGAATTGGAAAGTCAGGAAGGGGAACTTCCAATGTTAGATTGCAACGTAAAAAGGAAAGAAGATGGGAAGCTAAACACTAGTGTTTACAGAAAACTTCTGATTTTTGTTAATAAAGTGGAAATCACGCATATCAAACAGCATTGGTTTCTAGGTAGATTTAAGTGCCCTGAGTGCTGTACAGCCACTTCGCTCACTTTACCCTGGATTATCCAGACTGGGTCTGTTCAAACAGTTGAATAGCTGGAGAACACCCGAAATTCAGTTATTCACACAGAAAATCGAACGATCACTGGGATGCAATCAATGCAATGAGTCTAGCTCTTAGTGTTGGTGGTCATCATACTGGGTGACCCACCTTGTGTGGTAGGAGGAGTATTGGACTGGCTGGATGACACTGGCTACACCTCCGTGATTAACTGTTGGTTGTATCGATTACAGTCTTACAGGCGGTCAGCTGTGAGCCAGGTTAGCTTAATGGTTATGTCTCTGACTGAAGCATTGGATGACACGAACTCAAATGTCCAACGAGACGCTAGTCGCTTCAAGTTTGCAGATACGGCTTAGTTTGAATGATGCATGCCGAAAAAGTGCAGAACCAGAATTTCCTGATAATTGTCTCCAAATATCTAACTTAACTATCAAGTCTTAATACTTTAAAGATGCAGGAGACGTTTTCAAGAGTCAGCCTGACCACGGACTGTTATCAGTTACACAAGTGTTGAAGGCTGGAGAGTACAGGACAATCGTTTCGATAGTGAGTAACCCAGGTCCTTTCTTTCTACAAGGAAGACTCGTAAACCATTCAGAACCTGAAAAAACCGAATCACTGGCCAGCCCATGAATTCTCACTCCCCTACCAAGTCGTGATTTTAACCCGACTACCGCCAACCAATGCCATCTGTGGCGAGTATATTTGGATGGAAGCCACTGGTCACTTTTTCTCACTAGCACTGTAGGCAACTTAGTTCTATGGTAAGTCACTAGTGAGCATTTTGATTAGTTTTCAACGCTTCTCTAATTGATATAAATCCGTGATCCAACTTGAAACCAAAGTGAAGTGTTAGAAAATCAAATTGAAAATGTTTTCCACCACTTCAGTGAAGAGATTATCAATAAATACCCAATGAATGAAATCGTTTGATTTTACACACCAATTTTAGTGATAACAATTGAAAGGTTCTCAATTATTTGTGTTAATGTTACTTTAACAGATCCGTTATGTGTAGAGATCATGTGGAGTGGACACAACCGATTTCTTCTTCTTCTTTATTTTCACACATGCACACACGCACACACACAAATACAAACACACCTACAATAGTGAAATATAATACTAACTGTTATGAATACCTCCTCTGTCTCAGACCTCATTAAAAGTTCATTTAAGTATAAACGACATTTTCATTATCAGCAATTTAATTAAAACATCTCTTTTAGTGCCTAACTATACTCTAATGTCTAGCAGGTGAACAGATGTGAATTTCCGTTGGAAATTTTTATTTCATCACTGAAAAAACCATTACCACACTCACCACCCTATCTCATTGCATAATTACATTAATGCGCTTTCTTGATCCAAGCCTTTTATAAAGGTGAATAAGAAGAGGCTCTATTGAAGTGTTTGCAATCATTTAATGTGTCCTCTCTCTCTCTCCCACTCTCCCGCTCTCTTTATCTTCCTTTCAAATTATGATGTGTGATGTGAAGTATATGAAATGAAGACAGAAAGCCGGAGAGAGAGAGAGAGAGAGAGAGCGGGAAATGTAATTAAAAATTTTACAATTTATACAACAGAGCTTCTTTTTTTAATTCTATTATCTCTCCGTTCAAGGGATAAGAGATACACACATAAACCTGCCTATTTTCACCTATCTACCTGCCTTATTAAAGCAGTCTGTTTCTTCCGCTTGTTCTACTCCTTCTTTGCAAATAAGCACACACACGTAAACACACTCACAACACATACACGTGTACAGGTAAGTGGAGTCACGTTTCTTGATCGAAGGGATTAAAATTTTCGATTATTTACTTATATATATGTATATCTAAACACGCACATAGCCATTCATACAAATACACTAACGATTTCTGACAGCCTTCGGCAAAATAATTACTTTATGTGCCCCAGTGATTTTGAAGTAATTGAAGGAGGTATATATATATGCATATGACCGACAAGATCGAATTCGGCTTTCTAAACCATCTGTGCATCATAAAAGCCATCTAGACAATTGATCTTTCAATCTCGAAATCGGTAAATAAATTGACAAGAGTTTAACTGACCAGGTGGTCTGATAACAATATGCCCCTGACAGGGACTCTTTCGCCTTCTCCACCACTTCTCCCTCTCTCTCTCTCTTTCTTTCTTTTATTCTTACTATTCTTACAAATAAATATTAATCATAACAACACTAATATCCTCTTATGATGATCCTACAGAGTGTTTCATGACTGAATAATCTGAATTTGTCACTCTGATTTAGGCGTAGAATTTGACTTCTCTTCAACTATATATATTCACATCTTTATATTAGACAATAACCCCACGCATAAATGTCAAAATGTTCAGAGATTATTTGAATCGGGAATCCGGTTGTACTAGCTAACTGTGTGTCAAACTGTCTGAAAAAGAAGGCATAAGTGACTTATTAATAAGCTGGTAAATGTTTTATGCCAAGCAATAAAAAAAGGCTAGCTACAGTTTGCAGGCTTGGAGACTACTATTGATTAAATTCAAAGTAGTGTTCATTACTGTACATGTCCTACAGTCATCTACTTCAATCGGTCAAACTCGTAAAAAACAAATTTAATCCTTACACAACAACTCTTGAAAATTAATCTGATGCTCGCCAATCACTTGCTACAGGACAGAGTTTCCTGGAGTTCTAATGAGAAGTTGTGACCAGTATGGTCCAACCAGTGCGGTGTGAGGATGGATTTCTCACCGATTTCTCATCCGTTGGTGATCACGCTAAATGCACCACGAATTGGTAGAACTTAGAATTCATGCACTAGCCATTGATTCGGGTCCCAGTGGCTGGATGGTAGTGCTGGTGGTGGGTGCATACTGCCGATGATCTCCAAACTAAGATGAAACAGCTGTCCAGTACTCCCTGGTGGTTTTTAATGGTTCTCTAAATGATATCAATCCCTGGCCATACTTGAAGCAAATCAAATCCCCCACAGAATAATTCTTAGAAATTCAAAGAGTCATTGAAAACCAAGGATCACTGGTGTAGTCACTGTCTGTAGTTTGAAAGTTTACAGCAGCAAATGCATAGATCAGTGTTAAAGCCACCAGATTAAGATGTGAATAGGAATATATCCCATTTGATAGAAAACTCATTCTACAACAATTAGTGGTCTAAACTGTCTCGTCTCTCTGTTGAGCTATTCGCACTGGAATTATTGTGGATTTAGCCCAAAATCACAGCAACAATCATTCCAATTTGGTTGGGTAACCTGAGTGGTCATCAACTACTCGCATCAATCAGTCGTGTATATCGTTCTACAAAAAAAACTCTGGATTCATGTAAACGCTTTTCTCTAATGTTTCCAAGGCGTTTTCAAGACAAGACTAGAATTCAACTATTTGCATTGCAGAATTGTTGCTTGCCTGTTAAAGAAAAAAACAACACAGAACAGTTTAAATTGTAGACTTTAATTTTTCATAGGATTTTAAAAATACCTTCAGGAATATTTGAGTTTCAGTGTTACTGAAAATTGTTGTCAACATGTGTTGTGATGAGAAATACATGTATTTTTTTTTGGTTACAGCTTGATTCCACACTGTATTTTTGGTACAAGTGTGGAATTTTCAGCGTAGATATCGATAGCCCAAAATTCGCAGGCCAACCATAGATATCAGGTGTGCGTCGGCGTGGGCTCGAACCCCGGACCATGTGCATGGTCGGCGACAGTCCTAGCCACTGTGCCACCGACGCACAACGTATTTACAACTACTTTCAAGAGTTGGTTTGTAAGGATTAGTTTTGTTTTTACGAGCTTGATCACGGATTGATATCAGTTAGAGAACCATTGAAAACCACCCACAGGGAGTACTCGACATCTGTTTGATCCTAGTTCGGAAATCATTGGCAGTACTCACCCATTGCCACAGTTCGAACCTAGGATCTTCTGGTTACAAGGCCAACAACCTCGTATACCATTCAGTCATTGGGACTCGAATCAGTGGCTAGTGCATGAATTCTAACTTCTACCAATTCCTTGATTTAGCGCGACCACTACAACTATGTCATATCAATATAATTTCAAAGTTCTTGTAGTAAATTAATTTGGAAGATAAGTAATTCTGCCTAATACATGAAGCCTTTCAGTTCCTATGTAAATTGCAAATCATCTATGTTAAATAGTACAGAAGATGAACTCTATTCCTTATGGAAGGCCTTATTTGGGAAGTACCATCAGCCAACGCCAACGGGTTGATCTCTGACGAAATCTCAGCACGGATACAGAGCGCTAGTTTTGCATATGGCAGTTTACGCCGTCTCTGGCGTAGACGTGATATCCGACTATCGACCAAAGGGCGGGTGTACTGCTCAGCAGTCCGCTCCGTCCTCCTTTATGGCCAGCTGTGAGGCCTGGCCATTGAGAGTGAAGGACGTGAAAAGATTAGCTATCTTACATCACAGGTGCCTGCGTTCTATCTCCCGTGGGAAGTGGTATTGTAGGGTGAGAAATATTGAGGTTAGGCATCGGTCGAGGGCTAGGTAAGGAGGGGAAATCAGTCGACGAGGCTGTAAAATTACATTGACTGAGATGGTTAGGACATGTGTTATGTATGGCAGCCTAGTCATCGCCTTCCTCGACAATGGGCAATGTTAGCTGACATAGGGTCAGGCTGAAAAAGACCCAGCGGCGGTCAAACCAAAACATGTCACCAGTCAATGAAATTTACAACAGTTAGTTCAAGCCAGCCATGTAGGAAGCTGTAGACTTCCTGACTGGTGGGGGTCCTTGAGACGGTAAAAAGCAATGGTTGGAAACAATTGGTGATATAGCTCAAAGTGATGGTTCTCAATGGCTGGTCGGTGCGGATGTATCCACTCCGTGTGACTTACGTTTTCCAATGAAACTATATTGTTCTTCATTATTACTATTCCTTTGTCTCACACTTCTGTTTACTGTCTCCATTATGCATTTCTTCTACTTTGTTCTCTTGCTTTGTGTGCTACATGAAGTGTGGCGACTTGAACTGCCGTACATATGTGCAAAGTTCTATGTCGAAAACAGACAGACACACAGTCCTCATGGAGAGTGTTTGACGACTATTTAAAACAGCAAAAAGAGCGATATGCTCAACTTGAAGAAATTAGAGTCGGATGTCAATAAAATCACACGAAACCTTGAAAGATTCAACAGATTTGTTAGCCATAGCTATGAAGTCAGAGACTCCAAAAATTCGTGGCAAGCTAACTAGGTGGTATTTTTCTTGGCACAAAAACAACTTCCGGTTAAAATTCCTTCAATTATTAACTGTCTTGTCTAGAGTTATTACTTAAAGATTTTACGAGCACCAAGCAATTCTCATCCTGTGGACAAGTAAGAAATATATTATCAAGACTTAGTTTGTGGGGATTCCATTGGCTATGGATTTTGATATCAGTTAGAAAACTGTTGGAAATCAGGGAGTAATGGATAGCTGTTTCATCCTAGCTCTGGACTCCTTAGCAGTACACACCTACCATCCCAGCAGCGGTCGAACCGAGGACTTCCTGACTACAAGACAAGCTCGTAGATCATTCAGCCACTGGGACCCCACTCAATGGCTAACTCGTGAATTCTAATGTTTACCAGTTTTCTTTTTATTACAGCTTGATTCCACACCGTATTTTTGGTACAAGTATGGAATTTTCAGCATGGATATCGGTAGCCCAAATTTTGTAGGCCGACCATAGATATGAGATATGCGTCGGCAGGGGATCGAACCTCGGACCACGTGCATGGTCGGCAAGAGTCCTAACCACTGTGCCACCGACGCACTGGTTTTAGCACGACTGACACCAACCAGTGTCATATGCGGTGAGTATTTCTCCTCACTCCCAACTCGGTGGACCACGATGGTCACGACTTATCACTAGAAGTGCAGGTGACTTCGTTCTCTAGGTCAATCAAGAGTTAGTTTGTAGGGATTCAACGACGTTGTCTGGAGAAGTCCACTCAGTTGGGAGTGAGGACAAGTACCCACAACACATGACACTGGTTGGTGTCAGTCGCACTAAAATCTCACGAATTGGTAGAAGTTAGAATTCATGAGTTGGCCACTGAGTTGGGTCCCATGCGTTCGAATCCTGTCGGGTCCGCACTGGTGATGATGGTACTCCTTGATTTTCACTGGCTCTTTAACTAATATCAATCAGTGGTCAAACTTGCAATATATATTATCATGTTTTGGAGGGATTAAACCAACTAGAAAAATTGAATGGTTTTATTTTTACTTGAAATCCATTTGCATGTGTTTTTCGCATAATCAATAGTTGGTTGCTATTAGCAACGCAACTTAATTGCTAATGTTATTATAATGGTCGTCTAATCAGGGAGAGTTATTAATTCTTTTAATAACTAACTATCAATTAAGTATGTTATTATTATTGCTGCTGCTCCTGTTGCTGTTGCTGTTGTAACTGTTACATCCTTCAGTTGATTATCATAAACATTCCGTGTACAACTGACCTTATCTGTGACTACATCTTGAGTTGATGTTATACTGACGACAGGTTTATATTTAAATGTTTGGCGTACTCTACTAAGCAAAACACAGGCAAGGGATATTTAAAAAAATCAGTGTGAATAAGGTCACATGCTGAAGGTAAGCTGTGTCTTTTTAAATATTCAACAGGTGAACTCTTTGTTTTTAGTCTCTTTATGGTAAATGTCACTCATGAGGAAACAGTTAATCAGATTTAGTGAGTAGTGAGAAACACAGAACTAAATGCTTAATCTGGAGACAACTCATAGGACATTATTCAGTAGATAACGTTAAAACAAGACAACAAAGGGTAATTAGTGATTCATCAAAGTGTTGAACAAAAATACGCCGATATTCCAAAGAGGTTGAACACTTCAGTTTTAGTAGATAATGAGTCTGTTAGTATAGAAGAATAAATCGAATAACAGTTGGTTTTCAGATAGCTAGTTGGTGCAACGATATAGTATCTTTTTGTTTGAGCACATCAGCTGCATCAGTGTCGGGTAGAGCAGTGTTTGAACTCAGAGTCAAAAGAGACTTCCCCAAATACACATTTTATTCATACATGATAATACTGTTCAAAAAGTTATCCATAGAGGTAAAACTTCTCAGTTTTGACGAAAAGATCAACTCATATCAGTAATATTTACTTGCTGACTTAGACTATAGAGGTGTTAGTACCAATAAAAGTTCGACGACATAGTTTTCAGATTCAGTATTTTGTTGAAAGTGTTCAGTAGGGTGAACTAAGTTTCATGCTTATAAGTATTTATCATATGAGATTACTTACAAACTTGGAGAAGTTGATGACCCCTCAGAGGTATAACCCCAATTATTTGACACCACTATGATAACTACTGACGCTAATCTGTTTGTGCTATTCCCGCATGAATTATGATTTCTGCCTATTTAGAGACAAAACTGATATGGTGATCGATATCCAGTCCATAAATGGACCAATCAGAATTGGTCTACATAAGTGATCAATATTCAGTCTGGAAATAAGCCAATGGGAATTGGCCTACATAAAATACGCCCACTGTTATTGTCTCCATTATGGATAAGATTTTATTTTGATAAATCACAGTGTTTTGCAGTAATACTAATATCAGTTAATATTACTGTACAACAATACTGTGTGATTTATCAAAATAAAATCTTATCCATAGTGAAGTTATGCTCTACCGCAGTGCCCAAGTTTTATACTAATACCACTGTTATTGTGTCATGACAGATCTTACTTCATAGAAAATCTCTTAATACTAAAAGATGGTGCATTCTGCGGACTGCTGAAGGTGTCTGAAGAAGTTATTGACTGTCTAGTGCTTTTAAAGATGAATTTATCAGTGTTGTACCTGGCTAGACTCGGAGTAGAAGGGCAAAAGATAGACTGATAGAATTTAGTCTGCACAAAACAAAGTTCTATACATATTACACTAGTTACTCACCAGTGTACAATAAAAGCATCCAGTGCAGTCCTACAGGAGGTCAGTCACGAGCCCGTATAGCTCAGCGGTGAGGTCTTTGACATCGTCACTGAGTGACACTGGTTATAATCTCAGAAGGGAGATGTGTCCCTTACTCCTTGCACACGAAGGCTAGGTCCTGGGCTTCCTGCCGATTCCCTCCAACCATCTACTAATAACCATATGAACAGAAATTCACTGATGAACTACAGGTAGGTATTCTCCTTCGAAAAATGCAACCGTTGTTCTTAAAATGCCTATACCGTGTCAAACTCTTACTGACATACTGATAACATTAATCACACGAAACGAAGTGAAAAATATGTTACAAGTACACTTTTTGACTCCTATGTAAAAAAGCCACTCATCAGTATGAATTAATCGAAAGGTGAAGCATATAGAGTCATTTATTTTTTAGGAGAAAAAAGCATTCTCTTCGTCACATCAACTGGTACTGCTAGCTGGGTAGAGAGAGATCACAGTGATCACGAATAACTCTTATTCATCATCATCATCATGACTTGAATAATTATTCTACGTCAGACATGAGATCAAGTGACTTTTAGTGAGAAGGCAAAAACGAAAACAAGCAAACAGACAAACAGTGATGGAGATAAAGAGAACCCTTGTTGATGTTGTTGTTGTTGATGTTATTATTATTATGATTATTAGTAATATTATTCAATGTCTCTTTCAATTGTGTGTTTCTGCTATGCTATTTGAAAGAAACAGTCTTTCTTTTTTAGTCAAAAAGCAACTATTGAATGAAATAAAATAGAAAAAAATTTTGTTTTGATAAGGGAAAAGCATATGAATAAGTGGGGCTAGGGGGGAGGGAGGCGAAGGAAGTTGAAAATAAAACGATAAATATTGAAGAGAACAAACAACAAAAAACGAGGGGTGGGGAGTGTGAGATGCAGTGGAGTGGAGTGGAGTAGAGTAGAGTGAGAAGAACAGTAAAATAATTTTAATCATAAATTGACATTGTACTTAAAAGCGGGGAAATAGGCATATTTTCCTAAAAGTCATAAATATGATTACAAAATTAATAATAATTACATAATTATTTCTCCCAGACAGACTTTAAAATTTATTGTTTTTTTCAGTTTTCTCTGTAAAGGGAAGAAGAAAAACAATGTTTTATGAATAGTGTTTATAACAAATTGATGTTGACTTGATGAATAACAAAAGTCAAGCGAAAATAGGGAAGTGGGAATGAGGAATGAATTATGTTTGCAGGGTGTATTTTGAGGTGAAAGCAAAGATTTCGTCTTGAAATTTAACCCTCCCTCCCCACACACGCACGCACACACGGATACAGAGTTGAATTCTACGTCTTCATGCTACAACTGTAACTGATTCAAGACTATTCTGGCCTCTCAATAACATTAATCACGGATTTGACCAGAATTTCATCCCAACTGTTGCTTAAAGTTTTAGATTTCATTTTTTGAAATGATCTCTGCCACAAATTGCCTGAAATCCAGTCACTTTCTCGCTTGGTTCAGTCAGCTGAACAGTGATTAATATTCATCTCAGAAGAGATGGTCATTGAATAAGGCTTTGAAATTCAAAGAAATGGTTGTTATATTCTGATCCTGACGAGTACAGCTTAAATGACTGAATTGTAAAGATATTCACCTGTCCTATTTCGGATAAATTTGAACATCCAC
Organism: Trichobilharzia regenti; assembly: GCA_944472135.2. Lineage (NCBI taxonomy): Eukaryota > Metazoa > Platyhelminthes > Trematoda > Strigeidida > Schistosomatidae > Trichobilharzia > Trichobilharzia regenti. The sequence continues at coordinate 84,255,012 of OX235270.1, read as the reverse complement.
CATGAATATCACCAGAGAAGTCTAGTTTTTGGCAACACAACAGCTAAACAACAGAGATCACATGATAGGCGTTGAAATATAAGAAGTAACGGCACTTCATGTCAAGATCTGATGAAAATTTGCGAAATCTTAAACTGTCATCATCTGGATACTTGATCGGTGATTTTCAATATTATTCGAGAAGATAAGGAGATGAATAAGAATATAATTACTGAATATCCCCAGCTGGATCGATACCATAGCTTCAATAATACGCCTGAGAATTATGATCCAAGGAGACCTCCATGTGTAATTCTCACCTTCGCCTAACTTCTAAGAAATCTAAGAGTTATATTCACAATTTGCTGTTTACTGTTTCGTTGGCTCTCAGCCGAGTTTATTAGCGTGTATTCAGTTTAACTCAGTTCAGTTCAAACCATCGCATTTCTAGCTGACTACTTGAGTGGACCGCGTACACAGCCGATGAGCTCAGCCCTAAAATCAGTGAAACAGCCGTCCAGCGTTTAGATCCTTTCGATCTGTCTAGCAAATCTACTGACTGGTGTGACTGGTGAAAATCTACTCATTTCAGTAAATCAGTAGCACGCATATGAGTCGAAGAAATCTAACCCATAATATAAGCCTAAAATAAACGTGAATTTATTTTATTATTATTATTTTTTTTATTTATTATTTTTTATTATTTTTGATTTACAGCTTGATTCCACACTGTATTTTCGGTACAAGTATGGAATTTTCAGCATGGATATCGGTAGCCCAAATTTTGCAGGCCGACCATAGATATCAGATGTGCGTCGGTGCGGGCTCGAACCCCGGACCATGTGCATGGTTGGCGAGAGTCCTAACCACTGTGCCACCGACGCAGCAAAAGAAATGACTGTTTATAAACACACTAAAGCCAGGCGGGGTAAATCCAGTTGACAGAATTAGTGTGAATAAATTCTGTGAAAAATAAACAACACTATACTATAATAATATTGATAATCATAATAATTCAGGGAAGTTATACTACTAAGTGTTTCCAGTAGCTTGTTAGCAATCAGGGCAATTAGTAATGCTTCATTTTCAACCTAGAGATTAACAGATTGGATGAAGAATTTCTGAGAGTAGAAAAGAAGAATGTTTCTCTCTTTTGGAATAATGATTCTAATTCCCAATTAAAAACATCTGTCAAGACTGTGGAAATATAGTCCCTCGTCAATTCACCTTTGACACACACACACACACACACAGAGGGAAATAACAGACCAGTCTGTGTTAAAAGGAACCAACTGTCCAGACAGATTTATCCGATGGTATCAATACATAAATAAACAAATTTACTCTAGGGAAATACTACAGAGTGTTTAACACATTAATGAGAAAATATTTTATAATTTGTATACACAGTTGGACATACACACCACACACCAACCAATTTATGAATATAGAATTGACGTAATCAGAGAGTATACATAGTGTTAGTTTGACTTATTTAGCACGGGAGACAGTGGGTGGACGGGGTAAACAGTTTTATGGCCTACATGATGTTGATGCATGACATCAAAACAGGCTAATTTCATGTAGCAGGTGACACTTTATTAACAGGCATGTGACACTGGGTTAAAACCAGTATCTTTAAGTCAGCATGTTGGTGAATATGTCTAGCTCTATGTTTTGTTACGATAAAAGTCAATATATTGCCAAAAATAATAGCTTTATTTAAACACTGCAAGGCAAGAATAACATTTGAATGGGTTAAAAAAAAGTTGGTCACTCAGAGAATCTTTCTTGAGACACAATGACAATTGTTTTTGAAATGGTGTTCTAATTCTAACTTGTACAGCATTCATGATGACTCCATGGAGGAGAGCCTTAACTGGGTTTTTTTTTAATTCAGAAGTTTTCAGTGGATCTATAACCGATTTCCGTTCGTGATCCGATGTAAAAACAATCAACTCTTTGCAAATCAAAACTTGAAAAGTAATGTACTTGGAAAGGGTAATACTTACATTTTAATAATTTTTGTCCAAATAGCTTTAGACGCGGATTGGTCAAGACTCTGTACTGTAGAGCGAGTGGAATATGCTCTATAGAGAGATTAAAGGAAAAACTTGTATTTTTTGAAAAGATGTTGAAGAGCAATTGTTACCCTCAAAGATTCATTAACATGTATGGAAGAACTGAAGTCTCACATGTAAAACAAATCTTAGTGGAGAAAAAACCAATCTACATTCAGCTTGACTATAAAGGTGAAAACATTGAAGCAATGGTCAACAGAAGATTGAGTACGTCACTAGCCGCTGCCTCTCCTGCAGCTAAGCTCGTCCCCGTCTATCTAACAACTTGCTCTTCTCTGGTGCAATCAAAAATCGATAGATATCCTTCTCGTGTTAACTCCAACTATATATAGAAATTTACATGTATCTGGGGGAGCAGTTACATTGGATGAACAGAAAAAAGGGCATATCTACGATTTTCTGGAAATGTACCAAAAAGATTATGTTTGAAGGGAACAAATGCTTTAAACAGTGCCATCGCTAGGTATCTCCTTGACATGGGTCATAAGATGGACGTCACAAGAGCGTTCAAAATTATCGATAGACGAAAGAGCTCGATTCTCCTCAAGTATGCTGAAGCCATCTCTATCAACAACCTGAAACCTGATTTGTGCGTTCAGAGAGAAACAGTAATCAGTCTTTCTTTGCCCTGGAAACTAGATATTTTCATCTCTCATCTGATTACCTAAAGTCGAAAGTTTCCGTTGTGTATGATCATTATTGTTCGGAATAGTGTTTAATATTACATATATATTATTACTGTATACATATATTGTCTAATTGATTTTTATTTGAAAATGGACTCTGTGCAAGTATGTTAAAATTGTTTGTTTTTGTAGATATGTTTAATAATGACTTTGGCCTGTATGCAGCTGATGAGAAGGCAACGAAATAAATGGTGGTACCATCTTATTCTGCGAAAACTGTAGTTCTCGCTTTATTCAAAATCTACAGCTTATTAGTGGCTGACTACGAGCTGGAGTTTCTGGAATTCTATGAAGAAGTCGTGGTCATTTTAGAGCCATCAGGTTGGGTGGGCGGATTGATACTCTCTGATGGTATTGGCTGACTGTGGCGCTATATATCTCGAGTAGACAGAAGTGAGAATTCATAGGTCTTTGAATCTCACCCTGGTTAGTGAATAGCCTCCTGATCAGAAGACCCGCAGTGCGGTCATAGCTGCTTACTGCCGAACAGTTACGAAACAAAAGGAACTCTCTAGTTTTCAATGTCAGTTTGTAATGTAACTCGATAATGGGACTTTCTTCGATCTAAAGTAATAAAAATTTGTCCAAGAATTTAGATAGAGGATTTCAACGGCAGTTTACCAGATAACAACTAATAAATGCCCTACAAACTGGTTTCTACCATGAATCGACATCGGTTAGAGAATCAGTCAATAAGCTTTTGGATTACCTTTGTCTCTTGTTTAAAACATCTCGGCAATATTCACTTCAATACGCCGTACGACATTTGAACGCGTCAATGACCTTGAAGGGGTACCATTTTACTCGATCCCAGATAGTCAGAATTAAAAGAAACTGCCTCAGGCTGGCTGACATCGAAGACGATAATTCTGAAATCGCCTTCAATTAAATGGATGGATGATGTACACACTTGACGCTTGAGTTTCATTCAAACCTTATGCTACTTAAAAAAGGGAACTTCAGACATTTATTTATTCTCTTAACTGCCACTAACTATGGGTATGTAATGTAGTCACTTTGATACTGACACGACATGAAATATATTGCTGCTTGAGAAATTGTGTTATTCATCAGAAAGTGAAAGATAATTATTTTTTTTCATTGTTGATTACAAGTGTTCATTAATATTCAGAAAAAAAAAAGAAAAAACAGAAGGAATACAGAATTAGTGAGTCATTTTATTCACACTTATCAAAAATTACTCTTGCGATAATAAACTGATATATGCTGAAATTATTTACTATTAATCTGACTGTATTGAGTGCTATTACTCATCGATGAGACTAGATAGAATTAAGTTGTATAATATAAGAAAACGAATAATCCTAACACCATACGGATACAAGGTAAGCTCGAATACCATTCAGCCACTGGGACCCGATTCAATGGCCAATGCATGAATTCTAACTTCTACCAATTCGTGATTTAGCTCGACTTCAACCATTGTCGTAGGTGGGACATCCATCCTCACACGTGACATCTGGATGGACCTCACTGGTGGTCACCACTTCTCACTAGAACTCCAGGAAACTCCATCCTGTAGCACGTCACTAGCAAGCATCAGATTGATATTCTATAGTTTGGTTTGTAAGGTTTAGTTTTGTTTTACGAGTTGATCACCGAAAGGTCCTGGGTTCGAACCCCAGTGGGTGCGTACTGCCAATGATGCCCAAACTAGGATGAAATAGCTGACCAAAGATGAGTGAACTTTGAGCATACTCACACCAAAAACCTAATCGTTTCATGCTGGATCTGACAGCCGAGTTATCATGAGTTGAATTCAGCTTACAATTATTTGCTGGAGCGATTATTACGGATATATGAATACATTTCCATCAAAAGGATAACAGCAATATTGATACAAAATATCAGAACACCTTATACATGCTATAAAGTTTATTGACGATCAACTTTTTACTCATTGAACGTTCCACCGGGGGTAGGTAAGCAGCTTTGATAGTATAAAAATGAACTTGCATTTCATAACACGTCCATGAAGAATACCGATTTCTAGTGAAGAAGGTTAAGCAAAAGTTACTGAGTGGTATTGATCAATAGAAGTGGGAAGGGACTATCCAATGAAGTCTAACTTTGACCAAGTTTATTATCTAAATGCAGAAGAAACTTGGTACAATATTGCACCAAGAAAGATGCACCACACAATAATAATAAAACAACATAGATTCAAAGTAAAATTATAAGTAGATAACGGATAAAGAACTTCATCTGGAAGGAAAGCAGTAATACTTAACAAGTTCAAATAGAATTCTTCAACCATAATCGGGAAGTAAGGAAAGAAGGAAGTTGCAGCAGTGATTACGATTTTTGGCCATATCCGATAATGTTTCGAGCCATCGATTCGAGCTATCTCGCGGACTCTAACCCCGGGAGTCGTGACGCACCAGCGGATGCCAGTCTTGCACAAAAATCCTTCATCCTACGACTCCACGTCATGGACTGACCACCTCTCCGCCTTTTCCATCCCGTCCCAAGGCTAGCGAACAGAGACCTGTACGGAAGCCTCTGGGATGACATTCGCAGCACATGTCCAAGCCACTGAAGCCGGTGTTTCCAGATGACGACACTCAATGAATGGTGATCTCCACTGTGCTCAAACACACGCCACCGAACCTCAGAATTACTCATGCGATGATGCCATCGAACGCAAGCAATTCTGCAGAGACAGCGATGATCAAACGCGCAGAGTCGCCGCACATCCTCAGCTTACTCGGAGAGGCCAGGTTTCACAGGCGTAGAGCAAGACAACTCGCTCCGAAGCATTGTATACCCGACCTTTGACAGCCAGGCCAACGTCGCGATGGCGCCATAGGTGGCTCAAGTTGATGTATACCACCCTAGCCTTCATTATCCGGTTGGAAATTTCATCCGTCACTCCTCCGTCAGCACTCACACAACTACCCAGATACACAAACCTATCAAAAACTTCAAGCGGTCCACCCGCAAGAGTGCGTGCAGGTACAGGCTCCTATCAATCTTAGACCGCGCAAAGTACATACTATACTTACAGACACTAATAGCCAACTGATTAAGTGCGATTTGGGCAGCCTGCATGGTATCGCTTAGTAAGACGATATCGTCTGCATACTCGAGGTCGAAAAGTCTATATCCAGGTAGCAGATCTACACCACCTTTACCAAGTTTAACCACTGAATGATATCAGTCAGACGACCAGTGAAAACCGGGAAGCACTGAACAGCTGTTTCGTCAGCCTAGTTTAGGACTCTTCTGCAACACGCACCCACTGTGGTTTTAACCCCGGACCTTTTGGGAGGGTCGGTCCAACAGCCCCTGAACTCCAGCTACTACCAATTCGACTTCTAACTACAACTTTGGACAAATTCGTCTTTTCAGCAGTTACTCTGCTGTGCATGAACTTCAGTTCCATGAATTTTCTCTTTTAAAACGCACCACACGGTCATTATTATTATTTTTTGTATATTCCTGAATAGTAGATAGCAGAATACGCTTCTCAAATATTTACAGTACGATTGTTAAAAGTGTTTTACTGTTTGAGGAACTCTCCGTTTTTCCATCGATTCCTCAAATAAAATGCCTACAATCAACATGTCAAATCACACAGTGAACTAGACCTTAATTACCCCATTCTGTGTTAAGGACATCCCTACTGGTTTATTTAACTTCTCCAAAGTTTCAGGTACTGGCTAAAATCCCCTTCATATTGTGAAATGACGCTGCAGTATGTAGAAGCCAACTTCGCTTAACCAAATAGAAAAGAGAAGTTAATTATCTTAAAGTTGATGTGAGTTAAATTTCATGAAAATTTATGTGTAATATACTGACATGTTTTTTTCTGATTAAATGGATGACAGCAAAATTAATTGAATTGTAGTCATATGCTCTGTTCTTCTCCCACTTCTTTTGTCCCTCCTACTTCCACTCTGATATATTTATTCAAAACTCTTCTTCTTTTTTTTAAATCGAAAACAAAATTTAAGAATTATTATGATTGCTAAATAAGCCATTCACTCCTCGTAGTTGTTGCACGCAGACAAGCTGAAGGTAGAGGAATGCCTCTTGGAACTATCTTGCTTTGCTTTGTCTAGCCTCATATCGCTACCTCTTTACCTCTCAAAAAGCCACAGAATGTGAACCTACGAAGGAAAACAAATATGAGATATGATCAAATGAGAAAGTAATTACGAAGAAAATGCATCTAGATAACTGCCTAATGAAAATGGAAGTAACGAAATAACTGGTTATTATGACCAAATGAGTGAAAGAATATACTTTCTGCGAATTTATCCCACTGGTGGTGATTGGTATTTAATGGTGTTAGTTGGTTGGTTGGTTGGTTATCTCCATCAACTCTGTCTTCTCTATGTTCACCTGAATTCCTGTCTTCGCTGCCTGCCTCTTCTACCAACTTGTTGTCAGTATTCGCCTGTAAGTCTTCGAGTTTGTATGATACTAGACATAAATCGTCGATGAAATCGAAATCTCCTAAAGTTTTCTTATGAGCCCAACGTATTCATGTCTCCTCGTTCTCAGCAGTCTTTTACATAATCCAGTTCACCACAATTAGGAATATCATCGTGGGTAATAGTAGTCAGCCTTCTTTTTCTCCAGTTCGTCTTCACTATGAAGGTTTTGCGGAGTTGTCCGTTGTGAATCACTTGACATGTGGTATTGTCATATAGCCAGCTGTTGAACGAGGTCGATAAAGAGAGAGAGACAGTAATTTTCGTCTAAGTATCAAATTTTGTGACCAGTAAACCATGCGTCGACAGCTACATGCTAACTAGATAGCTTAATGAATAAACAGGGCATATATAGGTGAAATGAGAAGCTTATAAATAGGCAATTTATGAATGAAGTTGAAAAGCAGAAAACGATCTATCTGTAGTATATTTAAATCTGACAATCAACTACAAGGTCAGAAGACAATAGATATACGAATTGCAAATGATTTAGTGTAGAGTTGTGTATATGAAATATGTGTAACAGCAACTGACTCCCCTGGAGTTTTCTACTGTGTATTAGTGACCTATCGAAAATACAAGTACTGGGAAGCAGTCTCGACGACGGCATCAAAAAAGCAAAGTAAAACTACTGGAAATAACCTGGTGGAGCGGAAATTATTTGGTTCTTTTCACTGCCAGAGACTACCAGTGCCAAGTGATGATGCGGCTAAATGTACTATCTACGCATTTCGACGCATTTATTATTATTGTTCCCTTGGGTTCCTAGTGGAACACAAGGCTTCAACTCAACGCCTCCACTTGCTTCTGCTCTACTTTTCACCTGCATCCATCCATGTTAGTCCATACTCTTTCAACTACTCCTCCTCTTCACACGATCTCATCCATGTCACCCTTGAACTGACGTCCCACTCACCACGTGCTTCCCTTTCGGCCTGGTTCCACTCGAACTATGTATGGCCTGACGCGCGCGCGATGTCACCCACCGGCCTCCTCAGCGAGCGAGTGTCCAATCCATCTCCATCCACTTTCTCCTGCATATTTGCTGTTGGTTGGCGATTGGCCTGTTCTTCTTCTTTTGTTTGTTTTCTTCCCATAGTTTCCCATAGTTGATGATTCTTTCCGACCCCACCCACCCCCCTCCGGCCATCTGATCTTCAGTATAGAGTCAGCGAAGACAGTTGTTGGTTGGTAAAGGTCTGGTGTGCAACAGGCTGTTGGAAATATTCTTTGTGACCAGCCCACCAAGTTTCTGATCCGTATAACAGAACTGATTTGATGTTTTTATTGAAAGTCCGAATTTCGATGCATTTACTCATGAAAATCAATAGTGACTAATTTAAAGCACACAGGTTCATATTATCAATTGGTATTTTCTAGGCAAATGCTCGAATAAGAGTTACTTAACGCATGGAGTGTTTCAGTTAGATTATTCAACAATGAATATCCCCTACCCAATAAAGTAAGGAATAGGAAAGTAAGCATTTCGCTATCATGGCTAACACAGTAATGGAAAATCATCAAGTAAATGAGCACCTTAGTCTGGAAGAAAGTTCCTACGTGAGACTTGGTTTTCGAAAATTAAGTCTGTGTCACGAGAGATGTCATTATACAACCAAAGTTTTAAAAGATATCTCCCTTCTCGTCGTTATGTAATTCGTTTTTAAAATGATTGGCATTACCTTCTTTATAAAGATGTGACAAATTGTCAATGCGGTCAACTTCAAACCAGTGATCTGGAGATGTAGTCTCTCCATACTATGGCATGTTTTTAAGTGATCATGTGACATTGTTAGTCCGCATACTGTAGACTTGGAAGCCTTGGTATGGCTGTTAATTTACACATAACCAACTAAATTATGGAATGTAGGGTATATTAGAAGTAACATACAATAAGAAGACTATATATAGTCATTTAACTTAGTTTAGATTTTCCCGTCGATTTAATGGACTGAAGTGTTCGGTCTCAGGTTGACATGTTAGCTTACTGTGCAGATGCATCGACGTTTGGGGTTTTAAACTATAGGCACTGGATTTGAGCCTCGGTGGGAACACCATTACTCACTGGGGAATGCAGATGCACGCAGTGACGATTCTCAAATAAGACGAAGTGCGCATCCTGGATTCCACCGATTGACTTCAAATATATGAATTATACCTGTAAAGGAATATGGGTTACTCGTGGACACACTAACCTGAGACAGCCTAGTTGTAGGCTAACATATCTCTCAGTGGAACTTATTATCATTCTTATTCACAGTATGATTCATTTACTTTGTAAGAACCCAGAAACAAGCCCATTGAAATGTTTATTCAATGACCAAGAAAGCTTTTCAGAGTCATTAAACTGGATAGAAAGAACATTTTCCAGTTCACTGTGATTTTAAGTTGTTTTTACTAGACATACTAGACATTCCACACAGCCAAAAATGATTACTCATCGACGCACATTTTATATAACTGGTATAATGAATCCGTTTGATATTGAATGACTGGCGGTGATCGTCAGGTAGCCTAGGTGTCGTGCTTGTTGGAACTTGTCCGCAAATCGATTTGTTAAAAATGACAATCTGACTGTTATTGCGAAATATAAAAATTGGTATCATCATTGACTCACAAAGACACTTACGACAGCCATTATAGATAAGTTGCTACAGACGTATTTCTTGGTCAGCACTTGCCCACCCAAAACTCGTAATTGCTCGGGCTCTACATCTCTCAGGTGTTTCACTACCACAAGTTTGTGTCATACTCTTCCGTCTCGAATAGCAAGTTGTTCTCAAGCCTGCCCCCCCACGCCTTGATGAGGAGGAGGTCAGACTTTCAAGTAGGCAACAGATCACCCTCTGGACGTCCGTCGGCCGTGTACAGAAAATACATGGTGCGGTCGCAGGCTGATCCAAAGTAATGCATCTTTTCTAGAGGGGGACGTGATATACAGACAGATAACCAATGGGTTATCCTTGATGTATAATATGGCGATCAAGGTCAGTTTGGGAACAAACCAACTAGAATGGGCCTACGTAAAATGACGCCCACTATTTTATTGATCATAATTATATACTAACTGACATGTCTTTACTAATTTTTTGAATCATACATTATTGTGTAAAATATAATGTGGATAATAATGAAATTTACCGTTTCTTTCCGTTTTGTCTCTTGTGTGCTGTAGCTTGAGTTGTGAGCTGAGGGTGGTCGGTTAGCCATTGTATACGTTGTTGGCGAAGACAAGCGACACTCGTCACCAGTTCCTCAATCTTGTTTCAACTCAACGTCTTGCAAAGTGTAATATTTATCCTGTTTTTAGTCAATATGAACTTGATTAAAGGAGATTAGAGTAGATGAGAAACATCTCATACTCACTTTTTTTTAACGTACTACTTCACTTACTACTCACACTACTACTACTACTACTATTGCTGTTACTAGTAATACCACCAAGAATAACAGTAATAGTGAATGTAACTCTGTCGTTGTTAATAATGCTGAAAGCATTTGTAGTATTAATATTTCCCCCGCCCCCTATATTTTTCCCTTTTTATTCGTTGATATTCTAAAGCACAGGTTATTGATACTTTAAGCAGTATCTTTCTGGTAAGTGAAAACCACACACAACTGAAAAGAATTTCCTTCGTTAAATTGTAACATTTTTCTTCTTCTCTGTTTGCATACTTTATTGGTTAAAAGAACAAACGAAAGCATATGACTGCTATGTAGCAATGATGACGTTAGTGGCATCGTTGGCGGCAGGGGTGGTCCCAACATTGACGACAAACACACTATTTTCAGACAAGCTGAACTCAGTATATTTTTGAAGAATAAACAGAACAAACAGCACAGAAAAAGAGAGAGAGAGAATGAAACAATCCAGAAGAGAACAGAAGGCGAAATAGTAACTAAAGTGAAACTAGAGAATTATGTACATTGCACATCACGTATCTAGTTCTCCTCTGAGATTCTTGCAGCTTTAATTAGCTATTAACCGAAAAAATATATTTACAAATAAAATACACCATCTAGTCATCTGATTTATTTAACTCGAAAAGTATCAGAAACCTGCTTTAGCCTTGTTTCAGTACACTATAATCCTATAGCTGTGTGTGTGTGTGTGTGTGTGCGTGCGTGTTCCTCCATGTACCTCGGTGTCTGCATGTATACGCCACTTTGTGATGTTTCTTTAATTCAGGCTAAAATTTTTGACACAAAAGGGAGAGACTAAGGGTTGGGTGGGAGGAGATAGAGAGTAGGTTAGCTAGGTTGAGATGTTCAGTGTAACTGGAAAGTCTGGTGATCATGTATGTAACAACTGTGTTCGTGTAAATGCATTCTTCACTGTAATTTGAACGGATTGTGATGGTGGGAGAAGAGTGGGGGAGGTAGGCAACAAAACCAACAGCAGCAACAACAACAACAAAATCCTGGAAATTAATTAATTCCATTCAAACCGGTGAACAGATGACACTATGTAACAAACAGTTCCCGGGCTAGTAAATGAAACAGTAATTTAACTCTCCTCTCCTGCTTCACGTAATAACTACATGCTTTCACAAATATAAATTAGTAATGATATTAATAATACTTATATATGACACCCAGTAGGTTTTTTCTTTTCGTGTAGCTATATATACAAATTCGTATTTTTCCTTTGGTGAATGGATATCACTTTGACCCAGTCTACAAAAAAAAAGTATCACTTCTGGAATTTAGAACAATTTTAACAGTCAACCTATTCTATGTAATGCTGTAATGGATTAGCTTGTATAGTGAGTTAAAATAATAATAATAATAATAACAGCAGTAAACTGTATTTCCATCTGGTTATATCTAACAGAGAAAAACAAACGTGAATCTGTCCAAACAAGCGGAAAGTTTGTTCTTATTCTGCTTCTTCTTCTTCTTCTTCTTCTTCTTCAATACTCTAATAATTAGAATATTAAACCTTTTACAATAATACTTGTTTTCAGGATTTCATCATGAGCTGACATTAGTTAGAGAACCATTGGGAAACCAACACTTGAATACCAATGAGATGCTCACTGGCGACTGGCCCCATTCAGGTAGGTAGTTACCTGGGTTCCAGTGGGAAGTCGTGACCAGTAGGGTGCAGCTGGTCGGGTGTGAGGACAAATACTCGCCGAAGACATTGGCTAGCGGTCGCGCTATGTCGTGAATTGGCAGAAGTTAGAATTCAAGGACCATTGGATCGAGTCCCAGTGGCTTAATGGTATACGAGCTCGCCTTGTAACCGGAAGGTCCTGGGTTCGAATCCCGGTGGGTGCGTACTGCTGAAGAGTCCCAAACTAGGACGAAACAGCTGTCCAGTACTCCCAGGTTTTCCAATGGTTCTCTAACTAATGTCAGCTCATGATGAAATCCTGAAACCAATCAAATCCCTACAAACCAACACTTGAATACTTGTTTTATTTAACTTGGTAGAAACGTCGTAAAATTCACTTAAGTGACAATTTCATTGGAGTGCTGGTGCTAACTAAGCTAAATGTTCTCACTCCATTACTGCAAACAGTTTGGAAAGAAGGAAAGGTGCCTATTGATTGGAAGAAGAAGAAGAAGAAGAAGAAGAAGGGCTACCTCGTCAAACTGTCAAAGAAGGGCAACTTAGGCTTAACTCTGAAAGAGCTGGTGTGGAATCATGCTGTTGTTCACGCCAAGTAAAATACTAAGTATCATCATCCTGAAGAGAATGAAAAATGCACCGGATACAGAAATCCTCCCCACCGACCCAAACAAGCTGGATTCAAGAAAGGCAGATCATGTGCTGATCAAATTGCAACTCTACGCATCTTCATCACAGGATAAAGCATAGAATGCCAGTTAAATTTCTATCACAACTTCATCGACTTTGAAAAGACCTTCAACAACGTAGACCCAGAGAAGTGATTTGGAAACTACTTCAACACTACGGCATACCTTAAGTCTTTGTTAACCTCATTCAACAGTTCGCTATATGACAATGTCACGTGTCAAGTGATCCTCAACGGAAAACACAGCCAGGGTGTTAGAAGTGAACACAGGAGTAAGACAAGGCTGACTGCCTATTATTATTACTAATGATATTATTAATTGTTGTGGACTGGATTATGTATGCATCAGACTGTGCTTTGGGAGCGAGGAGTCAGGAGTACGCTGGACGACCGATAAGAAGACTCTAGAAGATCTGGATTTCGAAGACCTACAGGTGAAAACCAACAGACTGGCAGAAGAGGAAGGCAGTAGAAACAGGACTTTAAGTGAACACAGAGAAAACAGAGTTGATGACGATAACTAATCAACAGCAACAACAACAACCAGCACAATTCACCATTAACGGGAAAGATTTAAAAGAGGTTGCCTCTCATTCACTTATCTAGGCAGTATGGTTTCAGTCACAGACAGACAGAACGGATGGAGTTGTCAAGCCAACCAGTCAGCCAGAATCTGAAAGACAAGCAAGATACTCCTTCATCAACCTGAAACCAGTTTGGAAATCTTTCGCACTTAGCATAAGGAACAAGATTCGCATTTTCTCGACACCACTGTTAGGTCAGTTCTTCTATACGGGTCAAAAACTTGCACTGTGTGTCAGGCAGTAGACTCTCATCAACAGCTGCCCACTTTGCTGGTTGCATACTAGAGATCAAATGGCTGGTCAGAAAGAATAACTAAAAAGAAACTCTGAAGTGGAACAAACCAACCAAGAGACGATCGCTCAAAAATATGTAGGATAAGGTGTAGATGGATCGGGCATACAGTGAGTAGGTCGCCGAATGAAATCGCATGCCTGGCCCTCGAGTAGAATCCTAATGGAAAGCGACATGTGGGTCGTTAGTGCGAGGGTGAAATTGAGGAGATCGTGTCAGGAAGAGATAAGAGAGTTTGGCCAATCGTGGATCCAGCCGAAGAGGACAGCAGAAAACAGAACAAAGTGGAGGTGGGTTGTCGAAGCCGTATGTTCTACTCGGAACACAAGGGAATAATAATAATAAATGGAGTGTATCTCAACGAAAATGGTTTCCTACCGGTAAGGACTAAATTAGTAAGTATGACTTCGTGGAAGACTTCCTGGATAAATTACTATAAAAGTCAAGCTGCAGAAATATATGCATTACTTCGTTGGACAAAGTTTTCTTCACATGATCCGGGGTTCGAGCCCGCACCGACGCACATCTGATATCTATGGTCGGCCTGCAAAATTTGGACTATCGATATCCATGCTGAAAATTCCATACTTGTACCGAGAATACAGTGTGGAATCAAGCTGTAAATCAAATAAAAAGTCATTTACCGCATATCAACAAATCTTAATTTCGCCTTAAGAGTTCGATTACTAAATGTTTCTGAGGCTGTTGGGATCCACATTAAGGAGCCTAATTTGTGCGTCAAAAAGAAGCGGGTTCAGACATTATCCTTACCTTGGCCATCTAGGCTTGAATGCTCCTGAATTTTTGTGGAATTTTCCTAATTTCAGTTGATATTCTATTTACTATTATATATTTATTATTATTAATAAAATTTGAGCATCTTAACTATAGTTCCACTATAATCTTACTTTAAAACCGACATTATTTAAAAAAACACTAATATTGTTACTGACTACTAATCTAGAATATTCTATGTATATAAACATACATAAATAATTGTAGGGCCAGAAGAGGAATCTATGGAAAAGGATATTCTTTGCTCAGTCATTTTGTGTTTTATAGATGTTTAAATGAACAGTCTTCCTATATTTGAAAAAGAAATTAATAAGGAGATCTTTTAGGCGATACACTCTCTGATTTCACTATCGCATGTCTTGTCTCCGTCAACAAAACAGTGTAGAGTTTGCAACAGTTTTCGAAATCTCACTAGCATACCTTACAAATGTGTGTAGTGATCTAATTTGCCTTGAGATCTTATCCACTATGATGGGTGAACATGTACTACTTCACATCAAGAAGTGAACAATTAGCAACTGTAGTTTCTATAAAGAAGTAAATTTAAGCTGTAAAATACTATAAATGTATAACACTAATGCCAAGTAATTCAGCTTGTGTCTAACCGCCTAGATTAACAGCAAACAAGGATATACCACAAGATGTCAATTAGTTTGAAAGTGACAAAACTACTGAAAGACGTATCTACGGACAACGGTAGTGTGAAAATATAAGCAAATAATAGGTTATGAAATAAATACCTCGAAATAAATGACACACAGTTAATTATACGCGTATGCCTAGTGAACTATAGCAGCTTAACAACGTTAGTAACCGACGCCTAGTTAATGGTCTAGAGATTTTCACACCTGTGAACACTTGAAGAAATCTCTTCTTTAATAGTGACTCTGCCTTTTTGAAGCTTCTTCAGTTATTTATACATTTTCTCACAAGGATTGATATAAAAGTATTCTCCGTTTAGTGAAAGCACATGGATAAACAAATAAATACCATGTGTTTCATCTTACTTACACATGATTTCTCTCACCAAACTAAATAAAAAAAAACGAACATAATGTAATCGGCGGGGTAGGGGGACATTGAGTGTTATATCTTCTCACCAAAACTTTACTTACCTGTCCTGATATCTTCTGTTCTGCACCACCATCACCACCACCATAACGCCCGAACCATCCCTTCTTCTCAGTGAAACAACAGATGTCATCCACATGTATACTTGTTATTCATGAACGTGTTTAAATAAATAAATTAATAAAAGGATTGCATTTGTGTAGTGAATAAGATTGTATATTCTGATGGTGAGGTTATCCACTGATTTGGGGTTACAAAAAAAATCGAGGCATAAACAAAAATCACAATAAAAAAAATTAAAAAAATAAAAACACAAAAAACTGCATTTAAGTTTGCCCGTGAAATGATATCAGTTAGAGAATGGTTAAAAACCACGGTGTACTGGACAGTTGTTCTAGCCTACTTTTGAACTCACGTGCCCACCACCGAGGTTCATGGTTGTTGAATTTTTTACTGTTTTTTTTTTAACTCAGAAACATTCATTAACGAGTAAATACCAGTGGGAGTTTCATCTATAAACTACTGACTGATTGAGAAGGCTAGTAGTTGCAGTAGTGCTTGCTAGCTAGATCAAGGTGATCTACATTATATCACTAAGAATAAAAGCTGTAATACAACAGTACTAATACTTATTAGTAATATATGAGAATTTAGGAGATGTCCGTCATTTCTGTATGGAGATTTATACGAAGAACATTCCTAACAAAAAAACTTTGTCGTATCTATAACACTGAGGATTCTTCTTCCTACTGCGAATGAATACCTACCATTAGATGATGGTTTCGTTAGGAAGAAGTAGTTTCTTCCGGAACACTGGGACTACTAGTATACATTGCTTTTCCATATATATATATATATATATATATATATATGATGAATTCTTGACTTGAAAGTGTCAATGCGACATGTTCCTCAAATGAATATTCGTGATATCAGTTACTGTGCCACATCTGGGGTGACTGAAAGCAGTAAGTAACAGAAACTGCAGATAGTTGACAAGTATAGGTTACTAATTTTTATAGATAAAGCATGACTTTAATATAAGTTAGTCAGAAATGTTGTTTCTTTTCAAATTCATCATTCAGCATAGTTGATAACAGATTTAGTACTTCTACTAAAAATGCGATAAAGAAAGCATTAGGCGTGAAACTTATAGCTTATTAAATAGTCAGTAGAACAATTGGATCTCGTCTTTCCAACTCATATCATTTATAGGCACAACGTTTTCTTTATTTCTTTTCCTTTTCTCTTTCACTTTTTTCTCTGTTATATACTGGTTTGTTTCTCTCTTCCTTAAAAACTCTACTCAAAACATTCTTCTTCGTTCTTTCACACTCTGTATATCTTGACCTTTTTGTTACTGCTTACGCCGGTAAATATGCTAGTAGTATCTACTTTTCTAACACCTTCGAACACTCAGTTCAATTTTGGCTTTGCCACCGAAATGCTAAAATGTTGTTGTCAAAACTAACCGAGATTACCCTTAATCTATGTAGAATTTTATTTATTGTTAGTATACAAACTGGATGCAATACTGTAGTGAAATGCTGAGAATTTCATTCTGTATCACAAGTACTGTTTTAGAATAAAGCAAATTATTATTATTACTACCTTAGGCCTACAAGCTTATTGAATTCCATTGATAAATCCTTTTAAGTATCCCGAAGTGCGTCTCTCGGTAGCAGTAGAACTCTCGCCAACCACTCAAGTGGTGTAAGATCGATCCCCAGCCAACGCACTTCTACATCTCGCTAAGCCGGTAGTAAGCCCGGTAAATAAGGAAGGTTGGGCGTGAAAGGCTGGTAACCCTATCCCGTGAAAATAAAGAGGTACTCACTGCTACAGAAAGTTCAAAGTTCTAGCTTGAAGCCCTATGTTCTGATCAGAACGTATAAGGAAAAAAATTATCCAGAAAAATTAGTCAAACAGAGTATGAAGTTTGATTCATCTTATCAAATACCATGTATCCTAATTAAAATACAATACTGGTGAGGGTGGAAAACTGTCCTGCTCAGTTTAATTTATCGTTAATAGCTCTCTACAATGACAAGTATCCTATGGTAGGTTTCTGTTTGATTAATCTTTCCTGTATGTCATTTTTATGCATTTAGGCACTGACTACAATTATGAGTGAAGTAATTCACGTATTCTTATTGTTAACAGTTGAACCGTACGAAATCAGGAAAATATCTGTTTTTCTTTGTTGACATCAGTCATCACAGTACTTCTGCATCTAGTTCATCCCATCTTCATTTTCCTGACACTTAGTTAAAACTCAGTTACGTAGTTGTCAGGAAAGTAAAACTGACATTGAACTGCTAATAAATGTCACTTACTGTCTACATCTTATGATTAGTTTGCAGGTTCGTGAACAGCTGCACTGTATTTATTTAGTAGTGGTCAGTTTTCAGGAGATACTTTGTAGCGATTTGATCTGTTTTTCAAATCTGACCATTGACTAATGTCAGTTAGTGAACCACTGGAAACCACACACTACTAGACAGTAAGGTTCACCTAGTAATTTGCGACTCCGCCCTCCACACAGGTGGAACACAGGATCTTCACGTATCCAGGACAACCTCATCGACTACTCAACCACTCAGACCTCGGATCCAACGACTCATGAATTCAAAAACTTCTATAAATTCGTGATTTCAGCTCGACCTCCACTAACCAATGTCACTGGGTGTGTATTTGTCACAACGGCTGAACCGGTTGACGCCGCTAATCACAATTTCTCAGTTGAATTGCGGACAAATTTCCTTCCTGTAGTCAGTAATTAACTAGTGAGAATGAGATTAATTTTCAAGATTTACTTTGTATAGGGTTTGAATCGTTTCAGATTTGATCACAGATGCTCAGTTTGTATGGCACTTCCACTATGAGGATTGACTTGCTACCAGTGAATAATCTCGTTGACTTGGTCCTTCTAGGCGAGGACGCTGACAAAATGCAGAGTCTTCTGAACACTTTGAGCTGCAACCTACGAATGTTTCGCATGCGATTCGCTCCCACCAAATGCAAGATGATGTTACAGGACTGGACTACACTGACTCCTAGTTTAGAAATAGGGAGTGAAGTGGTAGAGCGCATTGACCACTTCACTTATTTGGGAAGTATCATCAGTCAACGCCAACGGGTTGATCTCTGACGAAATCTCAGCACGGATACAGAGCGCTAGTTTTGCATATGGCAGTTTATGCCGTCTTTGGCGTAGACGTGATACCCGACTATCGACCAAAGGGAGGGTGTAATGCTCAGCAGTCCGCTCCGTCCTCCTTTATGGCCAGCTGTGAGGCCTGGCCATTGAGAGTGAAGGACGTGAAAAGATTAGCTATCTTACATCACAGGTGCCTGCGTTCTATCTCCCGTGGGAAGTGGTATTGTAGGGTGAGAAATATTGAGGTTAGGCATCGGTCGAGGGCTAGGTAAGGAGGGGAAATCAGTCGACGAGGCTGTAAAATTACATTGACTGAGATGGTTAGGACATGTGTTACGTATCCTAGCCTAGTCATCGCCCTCCTCGACAATAGGCAATGTTAGCCGTCATAGAGTCATGCTGGAAAAGAGCTAGCGGCGGTCAAACCAAAACATGGTCTCATCGGTCAATGAAATTCACAACAGTTAGTTCAAGCCAGCCATGTAGGAAGCTGTAGACTTCCTGACTGGTGGGGGTCCTTGAGACGGTAAAATCCAATGGTTGGAAACAATTGGTGATATAGCTCAAAGTGATCGTTCTCAATGGCTGGTCGGTGCGGATGTATCCACTCCGTGTGACTTACGTTTTCCAATGAAACTATATTGTTCTTCGTTATTACTATTACTTTGTCTCACACTTCTGTTTACTGTCTCCATTATGCATTTCTTCTACTTTGTTCTCTTGCTTTGTGTTCTACATGAAGTGTGGCGACTTGAACTGCCGTACATATGTGCAAAGTTCTATGTCGAAAACAGATAGACAGACAGACAGACTAGGTTTAACACACCACAATGATCTGCATCTATTAGGCAGTGAGTATAAACACTTGTACTACAATTCCCGTTGCATAGAATACGTCTTATACATATGGTAAAAAAAATAAGTGATTTAGTCATCTGAGTGAGTCTACAGATTATACAGCGTCTCTAATAGTAATTATCTCTGTAGGAAACTACTACCCCAATAGTAGTTGTCAAGATCCATTTAGCCTGTTAAGTTTTGTTTAATTCTGCCTAGTACTTACTCTCACCCATTATAAGTAGTATGCTATAGCTGCTATCAACTCATTAAGTGTAGAAATAGGAGATTAAGCATTGCTTTTCCAATGCATAGTTTCATTCTAATATTTTTTTCCCTTTCTTGAATTTACCTGTCAATTAAAAGCAAACAAGTATGTACACTCCTCACAAGTAAACAGATAAACAAAAATAAACGAACAAACAAACAAGCAAACCTGGAGAAAAGGACTTCACAATGACTAATTTGTTTACACATCTGCACACAAACACACACACACATGTGTGTGTGGGTGGGTGAGGGTGTGTATCTCAGATATTCACCTTTTTTCTATTTCACTTTCATTTTTATCATTTGTTTTTTTATTTGTTTTCTTTCTGTAATTGTTTTCCCCACTCTGTTTCTCTCTTTCAACACGGATTATTTGCCTACATGTGAAGATGTCATCAGTAATTCGTCAGATGAAAAGTAATAATATTAACAATAATAGTAATAATAATAATAACGATGATAATAATAATAATCATAATGATAATCCCTCAAGGGAAATTTTATTTAGGAAAGAAAATATGATAAAATCTCATGTTTATTTACTTTGGCATATTTGATGAACTTTCTGCTTCACTTATATGTATTCACACACACACACACACACATGTATGCAAGATAGAAGCTCTTCTCAAAGCGTACTTGTAATATAAAGCTTTTCATAGATGTTCATCATTGTCATCAACATAATAACTAAGATAGTTATTTCAATAAACAAACAAACACACACACACACACAAACAAACAGACGAATAAACACACCTTATGAAGAAAAAAAACAAACAACACACATAGACTTAACGGGTATAACAAGTCCCTATAACTCCCTATAAATTAATCTCATGCTCACTAGTTAGTTACTGACTACAGGAAAGAAAGTTTTCTGCAGTTCTACTGAGAAATTGTGATTAGCGGCGTCAACCGGTTCAGCCATGGTGACAAATACACACTAGTTATATTGGCTAGTGGAGGTCGAGCTGAAATCACGAATTTATAGAAGTTTTTGAATTCATGAGTCGTTGGATCCGAGGTCTGAGTGGTTGAGTAGTCGATGAGGTTGTCCTGGATACGTGAAGATCCTGTGTTCCACCTGTGTGGAGGGCGGAGTCGCAAATTACTAGGTGAACCTTACTGTCTAGTAGTGTGTGGTTTTCAGCGGTTCACAAGCTAATCAAATTTTAAATGAATCGAATCCTAGTGGACTGACTATTGAAAATACCATCAAAGCTGAGTAAGGACAACGAAAACGTTCACTGTGGGCGAATATCAAATGGCACTGTTGAGTTTGCCATTTTGTTTTACACGTACTTTCTCACACTTTGTGGAAAAATTCTGATAAACGTAAAACTATTTTGCCCACTCGAATCTGCTGTACTCAGCATAAACAACAAAATTCAGATTTTCAACACCAATTTTAGGTCACTCAGCTCTTCTGTATGGTTAAGAGACTTGACAAGGGAATCAGCCTGCTGCAGACTTTTATCAACAGCTATCATCACTACTTCAATACCGGAGATCAAATGGTCGGTCCGAAAGATTTAACAACAAGGAACCAATAATATGTTGGTTAACAAATATCCTGGAGAAAGTGAAGATGGATCGGACTCACACTTAGCAGACCGTTAGGTGAAATCGTCGAGTGGCAAACAACAAGTTAGACATGTTAATCAGACGTTGACATGGAACAGATGGAAGCTTATGGACAAACTTGGAGCCTACTGAAGACGACTGCAGAGAACGCAGTGAAATGGAGATATACTATTGAAATAATAATAATAACCCAGTAGACAGTAACATCAAAAACAAGGTTAAGAGAAGCGATAAGAAAAAATTAGTGTCTTTTGCAATCGCTGTAAGTCCCTTGGAAGATTATAAGCATTCTGTGTGAGCTGTTATCACGTAGAACAAATAAATATGCCTTCATTCTCCAGAGTTGTAGGCAACACTAATCTAGAGGAAGTTGACGCACTAATACTGTCTTTGCATTTTACTTGGATTACGAATCAACCAATGAAGTATAAATCTCATCCTATGAAAATTCATCAGTATACAGAAAGTAAACAACGAATTTTAGCAGTGTTTACCTTGAAAGCTCTAAGTATTGAAACAAAACAAGACGCAGGCAGAAATGACTGGGAGTGTCGGTGTTTCACTGTGAAGCAGATGAAGCCCACAAATATCGCAACAATCAACTGACTTCTTCTTTCATCTAATGCTCTCCAAAAGACGTCTAATCAAAGTAAATACCTGATGGATGTACCGAGGACTAAACAGCTTCACTGGTTGCTATCTGTTGGCCGTTTGCCAACAATGGTAATTTTGAACCTTGCGAATCTGAATGCTGTTCATTAGATTTCATCTTTAGAACTCATCAACCCACTTGGATTATTCAAGTATTTTAAGCTTAACAGATGTACACATGGTCATCAGAGTCTTAATTATGCACTAAGTGGAAAGTGATTATACTGGAAAGTTAAATATTCATCAAAAGGACAGAAATCCCTAAAGCTATGAGTCGTCATTTTCCCCCAGAAAGCTTGTACCTTCATGAGGGACTAGACATATGTATCTAAATTCACTGCGCAAAACCTGATGTTTATCTATGATCCCTTATTCCCTAGTGCTATCACTTAGTAACATCTCACAGATTACTATTTCCACACGGAACTCAAGATTATCATATCGAAGGTTGTTCATAGCAGTAGAAGTGTTCTCGAATCGAATAAGACAGTAGACTTCACAGAATGATACAAAGTGAATTCGGAGAGACGGCGAAAAAATGACAGGGGTAATTAAATACTGACAATTTAATCTCAGTTAGGCGGATCACTAATAGTAATAACAAGACTCATATTTTGCAAAATGCAAGCGAGCAGTTGCACCGTTAGTGTACTGTTGAAAATCGTTGAAAAAAATTCATCTTGATACCCTTTACCTAAAGTTTCAGACTTGATGCGACTGAAAATGGTGACCACCATACTCTACAAAAACACTGAAAACCAACCTTTTTTTGATAACAGCTTGATTCCACACCGTATTTTCGGTACTAGTATGGAATTTTCAGCATGGATATCGGTAGCCCAAATTTTGCAGGCCGACCATAGATATCAGGTGTGAGTTGGCAGGGGATCGAACCTCGGACCATATGAATGGTCAGCGAGAGTCCTAACCACTGTGCCACCGACGCACACAAAAGCCGGTAACACCCAGTATTCCCAGCCGGTCACCCATGCCAGTACTAACCGGGCCCAACGTTCCTTAACTTAGGTGATCGGACGAGAGCCGGTGCTTTCAACGTGGTATTGTCGCCTTTCCCTTGAATCACATAGAAAGACATCTTTCTAATGTCGGCGACACTTGGAGTAGGTCACTGTTAAGATATACTTCATCATTATTACTATCAACAGTTTGGATGATATTCAACATTCAACGACGAAAGACTATAAGATATTTTCCTTTTATGCATGTTATTATCGAACAGTGTTTATCACAGTTCTACATCATAGAGGCAATTCATTTCTGTACATTCTACTGACTTTGTTCTGTGGTTGTGTCACTAATTGACTCATCAGTGTCGTTATTACCCTTATCACTGACTGATATTACCATAATAGTTCTATTTTCCAGAAAACTTTTGGCAAAATTTTCCACTTTACAAGAAAAATGCAGACAGCATTTACATTCAAAAGTTCATTTTTCATCTGGTTCATGTAATTTCTTTGCACAAGTACACGCATGACTGTGTGTGTGTATGTGAATATGAGAAGTTGGAATGCTTGAGAATTTTTCACTAAACTTTAGACAACATTATAACCTAGTATTGCAGAATGTGAAAGAGACAAGATTTAGAAAGCGGGAAAAAAGGAATATATATATATATATATATATATATAATTTGCTGCTCGACAACATGTTGTAGTTTGTGAAACACCAGAAAAAAACACAAATTTAACATGAAAGACGATAAACAAAAGAAAAGTGGAGAAATAAGTACGAAGCAGTCTTCTGCCTGCTTTTTTAAGTGTATCATCACGCATTTTGTCTTTAAACAGTGAGAAAATTAAAATCTCATGTGCAAGTAGACAAATAGGCAGATAGATGGACGGATGATGTGCTGAAGAGGCGACTTTAAGTCTTTATATAAAAATGAAAAAGATATTTCAGTTGCTGTTATTGTTGTTGGGATGGCACTAGTCAAATATGCCTGCTTTGAGAAAACATAGAGTATTATTATTGTTCCCTTGGGTTTTAGGTGGAAGGTAGGGCTCCAACAACACATTTCCACTTCACCTTATTGATTATGGTCCTCTTTAGTCGGCTCCACAATCGCCCATATTCTTTTATGCCCTCCTCTCACAGTCCCCTCCATTTCACTCTCATACACACGGCCAACTTGTTGTTTTCCACTCCAGGGTATACCTGTCACGCTATGTCACTCGTCAGTCTCTTCAATGTGTGCACGATACATCTGTATTTTCTTCGAGATATTTGTTAAGCATTAGGTTGTTGCTTCAACAACAACAGACAACAATCATCCAGCGTAAATGGGAGGAACCTGAAAGAAACGACCTCCTTTATCCTCCGGCCTGGGAGGCATCGTTTCAACTACAGGCCAACGGAACTGACGAGGATATCAAAACAGGGATTAGGAAAGGAAAACAAGCTTTCATTACTCTCAAGTCTGTGCGGAGATAAACAGCACTCAGAATGTGAAGTCAGTGCTACTTACCATACGGATCAGAGACTTGGCGTGTCACAAGGAGCACCCCAAACAAACTACAGACCTTCCTCAGCAGCTGCGTTCGCTCAATACTCAAGATCAGATGGCCGATTAGAAAAGATCAGCAACAGGGATCTCTGGGAGAAAACCAACCAGGAACCGATTGTGCATCAAAATAAGCAGGAAGAAATGGAGGTGGATTGGATTGGCCATACACTGAGGAAACCATCAAGTGACATCACTAGACAAGTCATTGCTCTAGTGGAACCCGAAAGGGAAGCGGGCGGCGTCACTGTGAGGGTTACTTGGAGGAGGTTATGTGAAGAGGAGACGAAAGCATGTGGGCAGACTTGGAGCCAGGTGAAAAATTTAGCAGGGAAACGAACGCAATGGAGACGTTTGGCTGAGGCCCTATGTTCCTCCAGGAATTAAAAGAAATAAAAATAATTAGGAGGTTGCGTGGATTGTTCCCAGAGTTTCTTATTTCTAATTCTCCAAGCCGGCCATCTAGTTACCAGTATTGAGCCAGTGAAGATAGTTGTGGATAAAAGTCTGCATCCTACTGAAAATGCTTTTGTGGACATACCAAGTTTCTGACTCGTGCAGAAGAACTGACCGTCTTAACATTGGCTTTTGAAAATCCGAATTCTGTTGTTTATATTCAGCACAGAAGATTTTTAAACTCAATTAAGGTTGCAGAAGGTCTCTCTTGCCTGTTAAGATTCTGGCTGGTTTCGACATCCTCATCCGTGCCATGTAGCTGTAGTTGAAGCAGTTCTGCTTAGATAACTGAAAGAAGTGACTACTTCCAGATTTCTCCCGTTCATAGTGACTGGTGCTTGTTTTTGATTGGTTGGTTGTTTGGTTATCTTCATCACCAGTGTCTTCTATATGATCACCTCAAGCCCTGTCTTGACCGCTATCCACTTCTGCAAGTTTGTTCGTTTTCGCTTGTAGGTCTTTGCATGATATCGGATATAAATCGTCGGTGAACTCTAGGTCTTCTAGAATCTTCTTATCGGTCCAATGTATTCCTGTCTTCTTTCTCCTAAGTCATGGCGTCCCGCATAACCCAACCCACCGTTATCAGGAATATCGTTGGTGATAGTAGGCGTCCTTGTCCAACTCCTGTATTCACTTCGTAAGCTTCTCTGGGTTTTCCTTTTTTTTCAGACAGCTTGTAACCACCGTAGATCTTTCTTTGATTAATTAATTCAGGCTAATAATTACAGTCGAGGAGGACTTGACGGAATCACCACGACAAACACAATCCCGATTTTTAGTTGTTATCTAACCGAATTCAATTCACAATCTATCCTGAAATCATAAAACCCCTGCAAAACAACACATGGTAACGCTGAAGTTATTAGTCAGAAGCTTTCCTGGAAATGTTATAAAACACTGCATTTTTTGAAAATGCACGTTTCGAAAGTCTACACTTGAACAGATATGCTGAAGAAAGCGGTTGTGGATGAGACATAGGCTGTGAAAACTTTTGAGTGATACATGCGCCAGGCCCTAGAGTGGAACCCTAATGGGAAGAGGTGAGGTGAGCGTCAGAGGCTGAAATGGAGGAGAGGATGAGAGCTTACTACAACTAAACATGATATTTGGTCTCTAAGAGCTTAGTTTTAACCCTATTGAGCTTGCAGACTACCTTAAATCGCCTTAAAATTGACACCCGACTACTTGAATTCTAATGTTTCGAGAAGATACATGCTTTCCCAGGTTTCCAAGTATGACTTCCCACTGACAGTATGGACTAATGTGAATGTCTCCATTGAGAAACCCTAGCTGATACAAATAATTACACAATCACCTTCATTAACACACTAGTGACCAACCAACTCATTCCTTGTCTTGCCTTCCATTTCCCTTAGTTATAAGAGTTATACATCGGTCTTATCTTATCGTCGGGTAAAAATCCACTTTGCTTCTACTTAAGAAATAAAAAAAGGAACACTTGATGATAAAAGTTATCTTTTAAATATTTTTGTTTGTTTGTGCATATTATCTGATCGGCTGTCAGTGTTGTCGTTGAAGAAACCGATTTGCTTTTAAGAAAAAGAAAAATATGTGACTAATAATCACTGATTCTTGAATGAAATTTACTTTTAACACGAAGTTTTCTCTTTCTCCTCTTGACCTGAGAGATAAAATGAACCGTCAGGTTTTGAATTAATAACCAGCTACACTTAAGATTAGACATAGGTGTGATAATGTTAATATTTTGATTGACTTTCAAGACCCCGGCTAATGTTACTTCTTTTGTAGAAAAAATCGGCTTACTTGACACTATTTTTAGCCAAAATATTTTATTACACATCAGATAAGGGGAAGTTCTTCAATATTATCTATGCTGTTAAGTACTATTTTCCCCTGGCTGATTTGTCAACCATACAACAATGAACTTTAAATCAAGGTTCAAGTTGACAAGAGTCAATTTTCGACATTTCTTATGAATTTGCAATAATCACTTTTCAATAAAGCAATAGCAATGTTACCTGTGAATTGAATGGAGCAAGCTTAGAAGACACTGATAATTGATCGGTGGAACTGTCTGCTAGTTAAGTCAGGCAGTCAGTCAGTTTCAAAAATAATTTATTGAAAACTGCTATTCTCTAGACAGTGATAGGAAATGAGAAAGCAGAGAACAGCTGAATCGTTTAGCTTGGGAACTTTTCAAAAGTACAGGCATCCAATTTCGTTTTTGTGACACATATAAGATGAAACAACTCCCAATTTTTCAGTAGTCCTCGCTTCTTTGTGTGATGTGAAATGCCTTGAAACTAGTCAGTTTCTCAACATTGCCATGCAGCGCCTAGAAGATGGTAGTCTCTGGAGACCAATTTACTGAAAGCCTACATGGAATGGACAATACCTAAATTTTAACTGTTTTTGTCCAAACAGCTATAAGTGAACGATAGTCAAGACTCTTTAGTGTAGAGCTAGGAGAATACGATGTGCATAGAAATTAGAGGAAGGCTTTATGATTCTCTAAAAGATGTTGAAAACCAGCGGTTATCCTCAGAGAGAGACTCATTAACAAATATGTAAGATGTGAAGGCTTAAACATCAAATAAATCACAATGGATAACAGCCTGTCTTCATTCAACTCGATTTTAAAGGTGAAAATATTGCAGCAACAGTCAACAGAAGATTGAGTATAGCACTAGCCAGAGCCTATCCTGCAGCTCAGTTGGTTTCCGTCTATAGTACTACATGCTCTATGGTGCAATCAAAAATCGATAAATATCATTCTCATGTTAACTCAAGCTGTGTCTACAAATTTAAATGTATCTGCGGGAGCAGTTACATTGAGAGAGCAGTAAGAAGGGCACACCTCCGATTTCCTGAACATGTACCTACGTTCCAAGGTAACAAACGTTAACAACGGTGCCATTTCTAGGCATCTCCTTCATACGGGTCACGAAGTGGATATTGCGAAATCCTTTTGAATTATCAATAGACATAAGAGTTCACTTCTGCTCAAGTTTGCCGAAGCAATCTCTATCAAACGCCTGAAACCCGATTTATGTATTCAGTAAGAAGCAGTTATCAGTCTTTCCTTGCCATGGTAACTGGATGTCTTAATCCTCTCTCCCACTCAATTATGTAATCTCTGGCTTTAACCTCACCCCTTTCATAAAGTGTAATTTTGCTTGTCTCTTGTTTCTATGATTTCAGTCGAACTCAGTACCTTGTTACTCATCATCCTACGCATCCCTCGTCTTTATTACATAACTCCATTACCGTTGCATGCATACATTTACTTTGTTTAAACTTAAACTCTCCGTGTACAAACTATGTAAGCGTAATTTTTTGAACACTGTTCACTAAATTCGGAACTTTCTGTCAACTGATATCATGCAAAATTTCCAAGTATGTTAAAACCTTTCTGTACATAGAATTACTAATTTATTTAGGCTGTAAGCAATAGGTGATGAGAAGCCAATGAAATAAATGATGGTGCCATCTTGTTCTGCACAAACCTCCACTGTTATTCTTGCTTTATTTAAATTCAGAAAGGGGAATGAATGTATGAACTAATCAATTCCTCATACATCGCTCAGTTGAATTACAGCTGTACAGTTATTTTCTTGAAGCTTTAACAGAAAAAAATGAACTGGAGTTTGAAGAGGAACTGAAATAAATAACATCGGATGACGACACCATTGGATATCGAATTGACACTTTATTAAGAAACATGATAAACTCAAGGACGGGGAAAAAGTAGAGAGTTTTTGAGGCAGTAATATACTGCTCTCCGCTTGCATAATTTAATGCACTTGAATGGTTGTTATCAGTTGAACCAATAATCATTAATTTGTTTCGAACTTAGAATCTGATGGATCATTGTGTTATAAAATGAAGCGATCATAGCCTGACTGCATATACAGGCAGTCTTAATTGGAAAATTGATCGTCGTAATCTTGGGAAATAAGTTAGGTGGACAGAAAACTAACATTCTGTGTACGACTGATGCAGTTTCGGAGGTCTAACATAAAATGGTCACTTTAGCGTATGAGATCTGAGAAAAACTTGTTTTAATTCGACTTTATCACCTAGGTGGAATAGATTGGTGATACTTGAACTCACTTAACTTCTAACTAAAGGTAGCTAAAGGTATGATCACAAGCTGACACCAGTTGGAGAATCATTGGGAAAGCAGGGAGCACTCAACAGCCGTTTCATCCAGATTCGGGACTCTTCATCAGTAAGCACCACCTAGGCTCGAACGCAGGACCTTCTAGTTACAAGGTGAGTTGGAATTGATTAGTTCATACATTCATTCCCCTTTCTGAATTTAAATAAAGCAAGAATAACAGTGGAGGTTTGTGCAGAACAAGATGGCACCATCATTTATTTCATTGGCTTCTCATCACCTATTGCTTACAGCCTAAATAAATTAGTAATTCTATGTACAGAAAGGTTTTAACATACTTGGAAATTTTGCATGATATCAGTTGACAGAAAGTTCCGAATTTAGTGAACAGTGTTCAAAAAATTACGCTTACATAGTTTGTACACGGAGAGTTTAAGTTTAAACAAAGTAAATGTATGCATGCAACGGTAATGGAGTTATGTAATAAAGACGAGGGATGCGTAGGATGATGAGTAACAAGGTACTGAGTTCGACTGAAATCATAGAAACAAGAGACAAGCAAAATTACACTTTATGAAAGGGGTGAGGTTAAAGCCAGAGATTACATAATTGAGTGGGAGAGAGGATTAAGACATCCAGTTACCATGGCAAGGAAAGACTGATAACTGCTTCTTACTGAATACATAAATCGGGTTTCAGGCGTTTGATAGAGATTGCTTCGGCAAACTTGAGCAGAAGTGAACTCTTATGTCTATTGATAATTCAAAAGGATTTCGCAATATCCACTTCGTGACCCGTATGAAGGAGATGCCTAGAAATGGCACCGTTGTTAACGTTTGTTACCTTGGTATATATATATATATATATATATATATATATATATGGCAATCTGGAATATATGGCAACTGGATCCCTTGCCGGTCGCAGTTGATTTTGTAAATCACTTCAACAACCATAATAATTACTTCCTGAAACACTGAAATCTACGCATTAACAGACATGTTTTTTTTAATTGAAATTAAAGGCGTTCTGAGAAAATACCCTACTGATCAGTGATAGAGATTCGAATTCAATGATTCAGTCCATTACTGAAACCAATTTTAATATTAACGATGATCCATTTAACCTTAGCTCGCGTAACCAATTACTCACCCATGATTAGTAATTTGTTATTGTCTGTATTATATAACTAACTAATAAATGTTTAAAATATCTTTGCACAGAAAAAAATATTATCGTCTATTTTGAAAGACAATTAAATGATCTATAAACTGACGCGAAAGTTGATTTATGACTCTGAAATGATAGAAAAAAAAAGAAAGTGGAGAGAAGAGAAAAGAAAAAAGAAGTGGGAGTTTCAATCTGACATGTTTTATAGTCTCTGTTTCTGTCTCTATCTATCTATTCTCCATTTACTCGACTGAAGTAGATTTTATGTACAACACATTGATTTATACATCCACCCATAAATGTTTGTCTGACTAGTCTTAATGCATACATGATTCTTATAGACTATACACTGAACAGCTTAAAACTGTTTACAACTTTATATGTGCATACATGAATCCACCGCATATAATAATAATAATAATTATTATTATTACCAATAATATAATGCAAAGAAAATATTATAAAATTCGGTAGACTGGAATACCTTTCCACACGTTCTGTAACACCAGTGGTTTTTTTTACACATGAAATGGATGAAAGTCCTGTTCGACTTACTGACTGACATACCAATGTAAAACTTTGTACAGAAGTTTATTACTCGGGGTCATTATCATCAACTACTGTGAAAAACAACATTGGTTTGGGTCCCAGTGGTTTAATGGTCTACGAGATAGCTCACCTTGTAACCAGGAGGTCCTGGGCTCGAACCCCGGTGAACGCGTACTGTTGAGGGGTCGCGAGCATCAGGATGAAACAGATGTCATTACAATACTTGGGCACGGTGGTAGAGTATAACTCCATTATGGATGAGATTCTATATTGTACAGTATTGTTAACTGATGACTACCTTCTGAGCACAAACGATTATTCATAATCATATCAAGTCAATAATCACAAAACTTTCTTGCTTCATTTATACATATGAATGGAATTGATTAGACATTTGAATAAAGTCATTTGAATCATTCTAATCTTAGCTAAATTCTGGTCAGTGTGCAAGTGTGATGTAGTGAGATGAAGTATCTCGTCAATTCACCACAATTCATTCATTCATTCACAATGGAACAGTACACTCATTCACTGCATATCTCCATTACACCCGATTCCCTCAGTCATCTCGTCGTCGCGAAAGCAAATTCAGATAGTCTGAGACTGATTCATTTCGGAAAACGGTAGTCTGATGATCGAGAATATTTCGATGACTGGCTTTCAGTCGAACGGGTGCGCAACAACAACAACAAACAGTTTCTCTTTATTACCTATTAGCTGAGAAATTGACGCGATGTAGGTTTGTCAAGGAGCAATAATCTTGAGAAATGATTCACTTCACAAATGTTGGTTCGATGTGAATTCCATTTAGTGAAAGGTGGATTTCGCCTGTAACGGACACCACTCAGAGAACCATTAATGTTGGTAGGATAGTTGGTATGATCCACCGCTTAGAGTATGATACAATTGGATAGATGGATGGATAACACAAGGTGTTTGTGGCACTATATCTTACAATGATCTGGGTCGTTGTGTTTCAACTCAATGGCGAATTGTCAGGTTGATCCCCACTCAATCTGAAAATCGTGGATTCAACTCCTGATGAGTTCATTTTCGCCTGCTGCTAAAATACCGTAACCTACGATAAAACTCACGCTCAGGGTTTTTTCTTGATGGTCTTGGGACTGGTTTTACCTATCGATGAGAACTCACATCGTACTCATGAGTACAATAGATATCATCATGAAGAGAGTGAGCTTAATATTTTCCTTTGTTATGCAGTCATGTTGTTTTTATGCAAAGGCTTGTCGTACGCACACACTGATTATTAAATTCAAAGTGGCACAAAGTTGATTAACCAACGAAGTCTTCCTGTCAGCCTGTCGAAAGTTACTAGTAGCTAGGAGATGAAGCTTTTCGACGACTTCACGTGTCTACAACAATAATTTGATCATTGAGAATTCACGTATAGGATAAGCAGCCAGCCTCTGAGTCTCATTCATAGTTATTCGGAAAACTAGTAGGTAATATTTTCTCTTTCCTTTCTTTCTAAGTGGAAAATAGGACTTTTCGAAGTTGCAATACCAATATTGTTGTTGTTTTTACGGGATAACAGTTGCTTCACGCCAAACCTTCAGTGTTTCCGGGTCTACTACTAGCTAGTATGAAATGATGAGGCTTAGAAGCGCATAGGTTGAGAATCTAACCTAGTACTTGCACGTGGTTGGCGAGGATTTCGCCATTGGACGACCGACGCAAGAGTCAACAAAAGATGAAAGTGAAACATAATAATGATAGCTTACATACTATGCTCACTTCTCATAATAGTTTATTGCACAATAATATTCTCTTCATGCAGGAGTTCCAAGTTAACACAGCCATCTCCAGTCAAATCACTAATCTGACTCAGTCATTTTAACGCTATTTTTCTTCAGTCCCTCAGAATTGAGCAAAAGTAGTTTGCAAACCAATTGAAAGTGTGCATGAGAACATTTGGTGACCCAAGGGGGATAACTGAATGATTACAACAACAAAAACTAAAGAAAATAAGATGAAGCATCTCAGATGGAGATTAAGGTAGCCCAATGATTTAAAATGGCCAACAGCACGATCTACTTGATAGACTTGAAGCAGCCAATTAGAGTCTGGGTAGGCAGTGGTCATATTATAACGAAGAAAGAGATTTTATCGATAACAAGGGATACAGTTCATGGTCTATAGAGTTAAACCCCTAAAACTGCTTTAAACCGAATCCTAGCTACAACGCCTATCCCTAAGTCAAAATCCTATTCCTTAACTTCACAAATACTTCATTAATACAATATCTCCTTAACCTAAAATAGCCTCTTCAAGCTCATTAATCTGATCATTAGCTTGGATCACTATTCTTTAACTTTACCCATGAAACCAGACTGAATTCACGATACACACAGTGAAGACACATTTTCTTCTAGTTATATTTTAATGCTTCTTGACACACACACACACGCACACTAATTCACATGTGATATTCAGTTATCCAGCTTACAATGTTAGTATGACACCTTCAAAATAGAATCCATCAGGGGAATACTTGTATAGGGCGTCCGAAACTCAGGAGAGTGAATCTGCATTAAAATAACTCGTCGTTTTGATTCCTAATAGTAGGCTATCATCAGTGTGTGTAATCACTGTGTCTAGCAAAACTACTCTGTGTGTACTGATTAAAAATAACGCGCGTTAAACTGTCCGTCACTCACTGAATCTCCTCCTTTCCACTGAACTAACCGTACAGACAACTCATTGGACAGCTTACACTATATAATATACACTTCAATCGTGTATTATTTATTTTCAATCATTCTAATTAATAACTTGTTCTATTTTGTTTTTTCAAAAATAAAAGTACAAACATTTGTCCTTGAATGAAGAAAGCACTTCCACCACAGGATAGGAAAAAAAGTATTAATATGCAAAATGAAAAAGAGAAAGCCCCCCTCCCCCCCCCCCAAAAAAAATAGCGTACACAAAAACAACAAATAAGAGTTACTTTGCCTAGAACTAATTCTAAATGCTTGTTAATCATGAATACAAACTGAAAAAAAAACAAAACAAAAGATACAAATGATAATAAAATTAGCGGGAATAGTGGGAAGTCTAGTTGTCCTTAATACAGACTGTTTTCTTTGTACATCTTTGGTTTTTTATACATTCTGTCTTTATCCATATATGCAACTTGCGTACTAGAGCACGGAGTGTGTGTCGTATCTCAAAACAGTAACGTTTTCATTCTATGCATTTGTTCACCTCATCCATAAATATACAACAAACACCTAATATGGCTGAAGTTTAGGAAAAATTTGCAATAAAATGAATATTAAGAGATAACAAAAAAAATGCATATGTATCCGTTTATATGTGTAGTTTTAGGTAGCTGGAAAACAATGAAGCTTACGATAAAATGACTCATACCACTCTTTGATATAGTGCCACAAACAGCCAATGTTAACCATCCATCCATCCATCCATCCACTTGTGTCATACTCTAAGCGGTGGATTCATCCAGCTATGAAATCAATGGTTCTCTGAGTGGTGTCCGTTACAGGCGAAATCCACCTTTCACTAAATGGAATTCCCATCGAACCAACATTTGTGAAGTGAATCATTTCTCAAGATTATTGCTCC
This sequence comes from Trichobilharzia regenti, assembly GCA_944472135.2. Classification (NCBI taxonomy): domain Eukaryota; kingdom Metazoa; phylum Platyhelminthes; class Trematoda; order Strigeidida; family Schistosomatidae; genus Trichobilharzia; species Trichobilharzia regenti. The sequence goes on along the minus strand of OX235270.1, from coordinate 84,220,387 downwards.
TTGACAAATCCCCATCGCGTACACTCGTTCGACTGAAAGCCAGTCATCACAATATTCTCGATCATCAGACTACCGTCTTCCGAAATAAATCAGTCTCAGACTATCTGAAATTGTTTTCGCGACGACGAGATGACTGAGGGAATCGGGTGTAATGGAGATATGCAGGGAATGAGTATACTGTTCCATTGTGAATGAATGAATGAATCGTGGTGAATTGACGAGATACTTCATCTCACTGCATCACAAGTTCACACTGACCAATACTCTCTCCTCTCACAAAGAATCACGTCTCATGTTTTGTTCAACTGTTCAACAGTTATATGATGCCTGTTTTACAACCAGAAGTGCTACCTTTGATTATCTCTTGTATAATAGTATACTCTCATTGAAATTAGGTCCTCCATGAGTATTTCACGGAACTAAATGAATATGCATTCCAGGTGAGTCTGATGATGAGCCATCCTCACACCAACCTGTACTTTGAATGTAGACGTTGGTGTTTATGGTGTTTTTTTTTGTGGACTGATGATGTGGGTGACATTTCCATTGTTTTCTTAACGTCAATTTACCCAATAGTGAATGACTAGTCGGTTTGAAAAATGTTTGATTTAGTATTTCCTGTCTTCCGCCTCCTCCTCCGTCTTGCTCTTCTCTTCAAGCCCACTTGATTTCATACGTGACATATCTCATGAAAAGGGAGTATAGTATGTCGTCATTAACAGACGTGTCAGCCTCTTCATCATTCGATGCATATTCTGTATTCGGATTTGAGTCTATCATTTTGAGTGGGATAGGGTGCAGAGGTGTTTTATGTATGCTGGTGAGAGGAATCGGGACATGCATTGTTGCCTCATGAATTTCTATGATGGATATAGATATGATTGAGGGAATGCTGTCAAAGATGATAGGGAATTATTTTAGAAGGTGAATGTGGATGCCGTTGAGAAAACTATGCGATTGAATGTATTTCTTCAGTTGCTTGGGTTAATAGGCGTTTTTACTGAGCGATATATCTCGAATTATGAAAACATGTGAGGATGATCAATGATAGTAATAATACTAACTACAAATTTACGATTAAATGGGTAAACCCGAGAAATCATTCACTTTACCCTAATATATTCTCTCAGGAACATCACTGTTAAATATATAGTCTGTACCTTATTTGATAATTTCCGTCCTTTCGGAAGAGAACACCTTGAGCACTGAAAAGAAAGGACTAATGAGTTGTTTGAACAAATTAATTCCTGGTAATTTCACTAAGGTATACTACTGAGAATGGTCTTTGTTAACCAGAGAATCATTGGACAGTCATTACGTTGTGATTTGGTAGTGCACACGCGTAAATCTGAGGGGTGCATAAACATCAACAATCATAGAGTAAGGGAATAAACAATGATACATGTTTTTCAACTCCTCTCAATTCATAAAATACACCAGGTTTATCCGGCATCATCTGTGAAGCAATGAAATCAGATTCAAATAAGTCTTGATAAGAATTCTGGAGAATCCACTTTAAAGTTTGTCACCGATAAGGAGTCGTTGAATCGAGTAAAATTCCTGAGTTCTTTAAGATATGATTCACTCTAAGCTTGTAGGTTGATCACTGTTGATGAGTCTCAGGTTATACAGAAACACTTAACTAATGTCTTTTTAGTTTAATTTTCTAAAGATTGTAAGCTAGTGATAAAGTCAACCGGGAAAGCTAATTGAGTTTCTCTTCAATGTTATTGGGGATCTTGGTAAAAATCCGTTTTTGATCCGGAGTTTTGATTTACTTGACTGATGCGGTTAGAGTTCATGGTATACATTCAAGTAAGCTAAAACTGCCTTCTGCCTTCTAAAAAGTGACTGTTGTAAATCAACAGAGGATAAAAGTGTTTTTCCCTCTCAAATGAACAGTATGTCATTTTGATTTGACACTAGTAACTAGTATGATGCGTCTAGTCCTCTGATTGGTGTAGACTGAATTCTATCAGTCAAGTGTGTAATGTGGCCGCCACCATTCTAGGTAGCTCGCCATCACGGTGCATATTCATTTGATGATATTAGATAACTGGAAGCAATCATCAGGAAACCTTCGACCTAGGTTTCGTGCTAGCTGGCACTCACAAGTCATCAAGGCGTATCTGCAACGTTGAAGGAACTCATATACCTTCTGAGATTCTAACCCACGTCATCCGGTGCTGCAGTCAGAGACGTTACCACTGAGCTATTCGGGCTCACGATTGACCTCCTGAAGGAGTGTAGTTAATATTTTGATTTAACACTAGTAACTAGTGTGATGTGTCTAGTCCTCTCTTTGGTGCAGACTGAATTCTATCAGTCAGGTTTGTAATTTGGCTATCATAGTGGAATTCTATACAATAAAGCCTCTTATGTATATCTATCAGCATGAAGGAGTCTGAAAGTAATCGTCTGATGACTAGACAAGGAAGTCATTCCCCCAAGGTCTTCAGCGTGTATCACACCTCAAATAAGCATATATGACAGTCAAACATTCAATTCTTCTTTGAACTAGACACCTATTTCATGAGAAACCTTCAATATTATATGAATTATGCTATATCCAGTTCAGGAAGAATGACAACTGAGATCATCACAACAAGAGAGATTTAAAAGACACTAAAATGCTTACAATAGGAATCTCATATCCGGTAAACTTTGCATCAACAGAGTAATAAATGAAACAAAAGAAGATAATAATAAAGTTTACAACAATATCGAATTGTCTAGGGTTTGATGGCACAGTTTATGATCACTTGGTCGGCTAACTATTTCGACTGATTGGCGTTATAGTTACTGTGTACGCTTACCGACATTTGTTCTAGTCAGTGAGAGTAGCAGTAATGTTGTATTACTGTTTTTTTTTATCATCGTTGTTTTGATGGAATAAAACGAATAAACTAACACATTTGATATCCAAAACTGCCGTTCACAACAATTCATGAATAAGTTAGACATAGTTTAATAGGGGGAGAAAAAAATAGGGATTTTGACAGTTTTTCCGAGTGAATATAGCGTACTACTGATAGAAACAATAGTAATAATGATAACAATAATAGTAATGACAATAATAGTACAGTATGCGTGTGCCGTGATCATCCTCCCGTCTTCATCGCCTACATTTTTCTCTAGCATGTATCTATATTTAAAAAGAGAATGGGAGAGGGAGAGGACGAGACAGAGAGAGGAGAGAAACGGGCAGACAGAAGGAGGAATGAGGGCTACATGAAATACAACCGGACAACAACAACAAAAATGCAAAATAGCAGGTATACTACAGGAGAATTTAGAAATTATTATTGTATTTTATGCACTATCCACCATGTATGGGTGTTTTAATTATTAACGTGAATTTTATAGCCTAATAACAATATATGCGTGTATGAGTCGATTTCAAAGGCCAGACTTTCACATTCAAACATACCGGAATACACACAGATGTACTATATACTAACACAGAACAATCAGTATTGTATACTATCAAAAATTTGTATCCCACAATAAGATGTGCTGTCTTTTCACTGTAGCTGACTTATATTTGTGTAAAGATACAGTACTGTGTGGGTTGTGAAGGCTGGTGGAACTAACTAATACTGGTGAATATTATAATAGCTGGTTGTTTTGTCGGTTGACTAGCTGATGAATAGATTTCTGTTAGGAAAAATTTCACGGATGAATAAAGGAGAAGTATGCGAATTTGTTTCATTTGTTTTTCTGAATGCGTCTCTAACTCAGTCTCTCTGTCTGTCTCAAAAAAGGAATTTTAGTTATAACCAGAGCATTATTTTGTAATTAGGTAAGTTAACTATAACAGACATAGTCTCGCTCGCTAATTCACGTTTATTCATTCATTCCTTCATAACGCTAATCCTGCTGTAGCAGAGAGATCCAACTGGTGACAAGAGAGAAATAATTTCTGGTGACTATACACCAACTGAAATCAGCTGGAACTGGATACATTAGATAGTTGATAAAATATAAGAAGCGCAGTCGTCTTGTTATTCTGCGTTAACAACAAATCTTGCAAGGAACCGGTCAAGAACCAATTAGCGAACAAATATACCGAAAAAAAACGGAGATGGCTCGGACACACTCTGAACGGATTGTTGAATGATGACTCACGAGAGGCATACCCTCGAGTGGAACTCGTAGTGGAAACGGCGAGGTGGGCATTGATCTTGAGAGTGAAATAGAGAAGACCGTGTAGGGCGGAGGCAAAAGCTGAAAGGCAGTTGTAGAGTTAGCTAAGAAGGATTGTAAGGAATAGGATTTGTTAGGTATACTTGAATCATAAAAAGACACCTTGTACATATACTTTCAAAAGTTTCGATAGAGAAATAAAGACCAAATTTGCGGCATAAAGTGATATTCTGTTTCACAGGTTCTCATCAACTGAAAACTACCTGAAATTACAATGGTTATAAATAATAACATTTCATACTTCAATGTTTGATAGGTAATAAAGAAAACATTATAAGATGAAAGCATCCGGAATATAAGTATTACGATGTTTCGTTTAAGGTATCATCAATTTATAGACTCATCATGTCACAGAATAACTCGATGGCTAGCTGATTCGTTGAAGCCAGTTCAATCATAGCTTGGATGACACCTTCAAGTTTCCTAAAGAAGTCAATCATGTTGATATATCAAATATACTAATGGTGTCATACGACGTGACTGCCTTATTTACAAATGTACCAGTGATGGAAACAGTAGACATCATTTGTAAACAAACAGATCTATTGCCATGACCGGAGACAGATATGAAGCGCCTTCTAATTCTTTGCTAGAAAGACATCCAATTCAAATTCGACAACCAATTCTACCGACATATTGATTGGGTCGCCATGGGTTTAACTCTTGGACCTGTTCTAGCGGACATCTTCATGGGTTATCTCGAACAGACGTGACTGAGTGACGCTATCGGTGAAACAACATACTATCGTCGATACGTTGACGATACGTTTTTTGTTTGTAACGACATAAGTCCGGCATTCGTATTATTTGATCGTCTTAATAAGATCCACCCAAACATTAAATTTACCATGGAATATGAACGCAACGATGAGTTCAATTTCCTGGACCTAAATGTGAAAAGAAGAAACGATGGAACGGTTGATTAGTGCATCTATAGAAAAGAAACCTTGAATGGACACTACCCTCACTACAACAGCTTCTGCCCTATAAGCTATAAGCAGGTACTAGTAAGAACACTGTACGACAGGGCCAGGAAGTTATGCTGCCCTAACAATGCAGAAGAAGAATTAAGCTTTGTTGGAAAATGCCTTAAAGATAACGGATATCCAAGTGTTGGTTTGTAGGGATTTGATTGGTTTACAGGGTTTCATCATGAGGTGACATTAGTTAGAGAACCATTGAAAAGCCTGGGAGTACTGGACAGCTGTTTCGTCCTAGTTTTGGGACTGTTCAGCAGTACGCACCCACCGGGATTTGGATATTTATAGGGATTTATCCTAAAGTACAGCAAAGAAAGAGATGAGAAAGAGAAGCCTCCAACAGTTGAAAAGAAGAAAGTATTCATGTGCCTTCCATACAAAGGAGAATCAGTATCACAAAAGATTAAAAAGAGGATGAAGGGAGAAATAAAGAGATGCTTGCCTGAAGCTAAACTGGTGATCCTACACAGCCCTACATTCTCTATTAGCCAATCGAAACTAGATAAGCACCCTAATAATGTCACCTCTAACTGCATTTATAAATTTACGTGCAACTGAGGCAGCAAGTACATTGGAATGACAGAAAGAGGGGCTTCATTCGGGTTTCCAGAGCATATTCCAAGAAACGTATGCTTAAAAGGAAGTAGATATTTACAAAGTGGAATTACCAGACACCCACCCTGTGGATACGGGTCATTTTGTCGAGAATTTCAAATCCTTAAAAATATTAAATATGCAAAGGACAGAGAATCTACTACGATTTACTGAAGCAATTGCAATCAAACGTCTCAGACCAAATTTGTGCATTCAGAAAGAGAGTGTTATGTCTTAGTAACCATATTACTTTCATAACGTTGATTAGTCATACACACTAGTGAGCTTAGCTCAGTAAGCAAGTTTTCAATTTGATGGACTTTAACCTTCTTGAATTGACATGTTGACGTACAAGTTAACACTGTTTATTAGATTTTTCTCTCACCCACGACCATTTTTTCATAGTTTGATAGTAACTTAAAGTAAAAATTGTAATACTTATATTCCAGATGCGTCCATCTTATAATGTTTTCTTTATTACCTATCAAACAATGAAGTATGAAATGTTATTATTTATAACCATTGTAATTTCAGGTAGTTTTCAGTTGATGAGAACCTGTGAAACAGAATGATATCATTTTATACTGCAAATTTAGTCTTTCTTTCTCTACCAAAATTTATCAAGGGAACCAAATGTGTGAAACTACCAAAAGTTCCTTTAAAGTGTAGCATGCTGAAAAAGCTGGAAACACAAACACTTTTCTTTTCTTCGTAGATGGTTTTACATATCTGCGTTTATTTTCTTCGTCGTTATGTGGTTGACTGACGGGAAATTCAAAACTTACATCTAAAGAGGAAAACGATTGACTGAGTGTATGCATGTATTTTATCACTATTATCATCATCGTCTTCATCACCAATATTAGTGCACTAGTAATTGCTAGGAGCAGTCACCTGTCTTTTTTGTGGCAGCCCATTGTTTTTCTACAGAAATTTTTCTGATTTCTCCTACTGTTGACTGACATGCTTACTGGTGTTGAAAACTAGGTGTTATTTGCATAAGCACTTAGCAGAAAAGTTACTTACAAGACTAAGCGACTAGGCAGTGTGATCAGCATTGGACATTTACAGGAAACTAAGTTTGCCCGGCTGTTGTAAAGTAAGAAATTTATCATTTGATGTCTCATTATTGTCATATGGGAAGAACACAGGGGTGTGCTAATATCCTTATTCGCGAATTTCCAGGCATAACCTGTTCGCAAGTTACACGCTAACAACAATGGGGCTCAGCTGACTGTTCATGGCCGAACTGTGCAGTGATGCAGTTAACTATTCCCAAACCTTATCTCGGCCAACCTGTAAGACGAATCTGTTTTGTATCAAACTTGTCTTAACAGCCTTTTTTTTCTCAATCTCTAATCACACTGATTGTCTTCTCCTTTCTGTCTATTTTCTGCCTAAGTTACTTACAAACTGATGTATTCTGTATTTTAGCAGTATGACTGCATAGCTGACACACTGATCAGACTACTCTCCAGGCGAGAAGATTAAGTGCTTAGTTGAAATTCCTAAAACTATAACTGGACTGTCTCAGGGAACCAGTGCGCAGAAGAGTATCCAGATAGGTGAATAAAACATCTGCATTCTCAAATTGGCGAGTATATCCAGTCCTAGATATTATCACCAGTGTTAGAATACAAGTAGGGATATACACAACACACCACACGAGTTTAGCATACCATGGTAACTGGTAAATACTCTGTCTACCTTTCCTACTCCTTAAGACAGATTTCCAACACCTGACAGAAGAATGTGGTTTCAATGAGCACACTAATTATATTGACAAGTTATCAAGTGTTCTTCTGTCCTTACTCAGTTGGCTTATGTGTTGTTAAGGGGAATGGGTGGGGGGGGGGAGCGAACTGTTCCAACATCTTATGCACCTTGTTAGCAGGCAAATGTTACCGTTCATAAGTATAATCATTAGCTTCAAATAACTTTCTACATGGGCTTAGCTGCAATATTCAAAAATAAAGTAGACATCTGAAATGATTTGCACTGATCCTTTGGTCATCCTCAAATGAAACAGAACAGAATTCCATCCTGAAGAGATTAGCATGAGATACTACTGTAGTGTGTGCTACTCAGGAAATTTATCAGTAGTATGTGAAGAGACGATAAAATAGCGCAGAGATAGATTTAACGTTAGAGGCAGCAAGCCAATCAGCGTTGCGGCAAAACATGGGAGATACAAAAAGAAGAGTATGAAACATAATACGAAGGGCAGAAGTAGCACAGCACGGATGACAGGTGCAAATGACGATTTCCTAATAAGATATACATGCTTTTGCTATATAGAGCTATATATAGCTTGACTCTACACCGTACTTTTGGTACAAGTATGGAATTTTCAGCATGGGATATCCGTAGCCCAATTTTGCAGGCCGACCATCGATATCGGGTGTGCGCCGGTAGGGGATCGAACCCCGGACCACGTGCATGGTCGGAGACAGTCCTAATCTCTGTGCCACAGACGCACAGATAAACATTCTGTTACCAAGTCTGTTGTCTTCTGCTGTTACACTATAATATGGTATCACATAGAATAGCATCCCTGTGCAAGGAGCGAAATTCAAATAGTTGGAGAAGTGACCTTCGCCCCTGAAATCCCTAATGGTTTTCTATCTTTTTCTACTTGCCTCAAATCAAACTGCATATGCTTCTGTAAACGGAGGGACACATTTCATCTTGTAGACTAAAATGTGATTCAAAAATGCGATTACTTGTTTAAGTGTGTGCTCAAATGTATTATTACTGTTTACATGAGCCTGTCCTCTCTCAACTTCTTGAATTCATCTCATAACTATTAGATCAAATGAAAGACGAAATCCTTGTGTATTTATTTTGCGGTACACATAATTTTTAGAAGTTCTTCCTGGAGCAGATTATCTCTTACAGTAATAGCAAATCATATTTGGGAAGACGCACTCCATATTGTTACTCTTGGTTCGGTTGACGTCCAGCAAAATGACAAAACGACTTTCTTTCATACCTGTAATATAAAGCTAACGAGTAGAAATACAGGTTATCAGTTTTTTTATTAAGGAGTTTTTGAGTTATCCTTAGTTTTAAGGACTCATAATGTAAGGCGAAGCCAATAGAGAGAGAGTTGCTATAGCTGCTTGCTCGGTTTACATCACAATCGACGACGTTTATTTCACTACCATTCTTTCAGTCAGTATCGGATGTAATATGGAAGAAAGTGTTTCAGAAGGCAATACTGAGAGTTAAAATGAACACAGTTAACCAGACAGCTTTTCATTCTCTTATGTGATAAAGTCTACAGAATACTGAAACACGTGAATAAGCAAAGGTTACAGTTTACGCAGGATGAAATGTGGTTAATTTTCTCAAAGTAATTATGACCTATTGTATGACCTTCGATAGGAGATTTTCTCTTGGTCAAAAGATAGACAAAAAGAGAAGAGAACATACAAACAAGCAAACAAACAAACAAACCATGGAATGACTACTACTCTGTCTGATACTAAAAAGCAGTAATAACAACAGCAGAAATAATAATTATTACTATAATGACACTAACAATACATATTTAATAAAATTATGTTTCTGTTACAGTCCAGTGGGAACGCATGAAACAATCTCACATGAATGGATTAGCGGGGCAGGGAGGTGGGGAGTGGAAGAAGGCAGTTTATTGAGTATGAGATGTCTGCATAGCTGATAGACAATGTTACTGATGTGTATGAATGTCTACACTAACAAAAAATATGTAGAAACGTGCGCATAAATATGGTTTTTTCTCCATCTCAGAGTAAATAAATAGAGAACTACTGGGAAAATGGTGAATAGCAGTCAGGGTGGCACTGTCTGTCTCGGTTGCAAAAGAAAGAAAAGAATTCTCCTTTCTCCTCAAAGCTTATTGAAGTTCCTTTTTCCTTCTCCCTACATTTCACCCATTAATTCTGTGGTAAAGACAAAAGTCAAAATACAAACATGTCTACTCACACAAACGCACAAATACACACACACACACCGAGAGATGTGAAAAACAAGCTGAACTGTTATAGATATCATTTCCCTAAAGAACCATAAATTCATAATTCACTTAAGTAAAACTTAAATCATCATGGTTAAATGTAGAGTTGTAGAATTTTAACGCAATGGTAGATTGTTCCAGCAAAGGAAAAGTCGACTGTGTATAGTATTAGTTAAATTAAAAGTACCTGGATAAAACAACCTTTGTGTTGACTGAGATGCCTCTGTGTTCACAATAGTCCCTGTGGACTTTACAACCTTCATTGTTCAACTCCGTTAAGACGAGAGGTGTTAACACAGATTTCATCGGCAGATATTTTCATCAGCCTTAGGTGCAAAAAAGAACAAAAAACAACCTGAACTAATCGGGTAAAATTTGCACTGAAGATCAGAAAGATTTTTGAACTCAGTTTCTTTGTGGTTACTTTGATATTTACGGTAGGGTGTTTTTCATCACCCCTTAGTTGTGTAAATTTTGATCATCACTATGTATGAAAATGGCAAATGGAAAAGAAAGAAACTGACGTCATCGTCTCGGTAATATACTAAGTGATGAAAATGTCAAATATCGCTAAAAACACACATTTATCACCGACCAATACACCTCAGACTACATGAAATGATCTAGTCAGCAGGAAATATTGTATACAGAAAGCCGAAGGGCTGATATCTGTGAACTGCTGTTCAAATGTTCAAATGCATATATTGAGAGTTATGTTATAGCTGTTTTGAACGCAGCCTGTTAGCTGGGACTAGTGAAGGGGATAATATTCGATTAATTAGCTGTGTAACAGTGAACAATCCCTTAAAGTTATTAGCATTGAGCTTTCATCACCCAGTACGGGGTGTTGGCCCTCACTGTTTCAATTGAAGGTACATGGTGAAACATCCTCATCGTGTGCCACTCTGTCGTATTATGTTCGGTTGTGTGTATGCGCAGTGTAATTAGCTAAGCAAACACCACTATGCTACGTTTGTGATTCGAAAGAATATTTTGGACGATCGATCTGTCGTCACCGTTTGGCTTCTAACAATACTTTGGTTGTGCAGGAGAGATAGATTGGAGGGATATATACTTGCATCAGTATATAAGGGTATTTTATGTACTTGTCGACATCGTTCACCTTCTGCGCCTTCTTTATTACAGTGGTTCAACACTCTATCTCTTATCACATCCCACAGTGTTCAGACTGTGCTGAAAATGTATCAGTTGCATTCACATTCCACACAGTGTGTTCATTTGCCTAAAATCTTATCGTTACCTATCTAGTTCCATTGTATGTTTAAAATAGTGTCATAAAGGTTTATTTGATAGGATTCGAACGTCTAGGTGACTGATTAGTTTTTTTTCATTTCGGTATTCGTCATCATCATCTCTCTTTCTCTCTCGGCAAGGTCATACAGAAAAGTTTCAGTCTAATACATGAATACATGTCCCAGACACACATATATATGTGAGGAGAAAGGGGGGTTCGGTTCAAGGTATTTTATGCTAATCAGACACGTGAGCAACACGACTCAAAGTAACTATTTATTCTAACTATTCCCCCCCCTTTTCATCTTCTGCTACTCTGTCTACGTCTTTCTCAAGGACAAACGACGATATTCCACATTAACTCCCACCCACCCTATCCCGATGTTCCATTTTGTCTAGCCACAAAAAAAAATCCTTCTGACGCATGGATTAGAGTTTATGACTATTGTTATTATTATTATTTATATTATCTGTCTATTTATGCATTTCATCTTCGATTGTACTCAATAAAAAAGGAGTTATAATAGTGAGGCATGAGAACAAAAGACCTTTCACATGTGAGAGAAATCATCAATCTGATGACAAGAAAATAGCTCACCATTATTAAACTGTACTCTCGATATCATAATAGGAATACAAATGCACGCACACACACACACACACACACACACAAAAGCTCAAGAAACCTTTGAGACAAGGAAATAAAAGCAGTTACACAAAAGAGAAAAGATTTATGGTAGGCAAATACTGGCTGGAGCAGAAAAGCGTAAAAGTAGAATGCATCTTCTGCGTATAACTTTGTCCAGACGATGGATAAATAAATAAAAGTCCAAATTCTGTGTTTGTTGTGTCTGTATGTGCGTGTATGTATCATTGAGTAATTTGTCCGATAGACTGGTGGGGATGAATACCGACGAAGAGATACCGAAATCTGTACACTGATAAAGACAGGAAGAGAAGAACTATGTGAAATTTTTTATTACTCACAGTCAATACACTCCACGTGTGCCTGTGATTGTGTGTGTGTGAATGTGTTTGTTTTTATCATTCCTTTGAGAATTCTTAGTTAAATTATGCAGACAGAAATCAGTGAATTACGTCGGTAAGTATTAGTTGTTGTTGTTGTATAATGGGGGTGGGTGGCGGTAGGGAGTGAGGTGGCAGATGGAAGTAGTAAATGCGTTGAGCTATAAACTCATTTAAAATTATCTCAAAGGTAACTATTAACTTTCTGTCTTTCTGGGTTGTTTTTTCCACTTTTTTTTTATTTTTTATTATTTCTTCCTTTTTATCAAACAAAACAGAAATAATATATAAAGGGAAAGAAAACTGAAGGGAAGGCGGTCAGTGTAGAATAATGAGGAAAATGAGGTTTCCGTCTACATCTTCCTTAATAAATTACCACTGAGCTCTGATTTATTACCAGTCTTCTCAATGAAAATGAGGAGAGTTATTGTCTAGACAAGATTTTTATTTTCCATTGATCTTAATGAGAATTTTACTGACACTTTCATTATCCAGACAACAGATGTAGTGGGGTGCATATATATATATATATATATATATATATATATATATATATATATATATATATATATATGTATCAATGGTATGTGTACTTCCGTCATCAGCAAAAAGTATAAATTAGTCAAGAAAAGAATTTTTGACTGACTTAGTTTGTTTGCTTGTTGGCGCCCAACCATAAAGGGTAACAAAATCATCAGTGAAACTTAAACATCCGTTTCTCTCTCGGTGATGACACCACTGAGCTGTTTCAATCACGAGTGACTTACCATGGGAGTAGATGTGTTGGAGGACTTCATCATGAGCTGACATCAGTTAGAGAACTATTGGAAAACCACCAGAGAGTACTGAACAGCCAGCCTGATCGTCTTAGTGCTCGGGACTCTTCATCAGTATGCACCCACCAACTGGATGGTTTAGAACCTAGGACCTTTCTGGTTACAAGGCCGGCGAGCTAGCTCGCCGATCCAATGTCCCGTCCTTGAATTCAAACCTCTGTCAATTCACGATATAACGCGACCGCTAGCCAATGTTTTCGGCTAGTATTTGCCCTCAAACTCAACCTGCTGCATCCTACTAGTCACGACGTCCCACTAGAACCCCGAGTAACTACCTACCTGAATAGGGCCAGTCGCTAGTAAGCATCTTTTAACTAGGCTTTGTGATACAAAACCAATACTTGAAAACTGAACTGATACTCACTAGTGACTGGCCCTATTCAAGCAGTTATCTTGTGAGAAGCCATGTCCAGTAGGGCACGTCAGGTTGAAGGTGAGGCAGTAACTCATCCAAGAAGACACTGTGAAGTGTTCGTGCTATATCATGAATTTTCAGAAGTTAGAATTCATGGACTGGATATTGGATCGGGTCCCAGTGGCTTAATGGTCATCTTGTAACCGGAAGGTCTTGGGTTTAAACCCTGGCAGTGGGTGCGTACTTCTGAAGAGTCCTGAACACCCGGATGAAACAGCAAGCTGTCCGGTACTGCCAGTTAGTTTTCCACTGGTTCACTAACTGATATCAGCTCATGATGAAATCCCCCAGTACTTGAACAGAGATATGTGTTGTGACAGGGCCACATACACTGTGGTGCTACGCCACAAGTTCGTGGGAGAAGTTGACAAGAATGCTTGAAGACCTCAAGTCATAAGTAAAAAGATAATGATTTCTAGGGGCTTTGAATCCATAAATCTCAGGGGGTTGGACATCGTGGCGTCAGTCTTCCGGGTGGTCTCTTTTACAAGGCTGTAGAGTCTTAAATGAGCAGACTGAGCGGTATACTAACAGATAACCATAGACTGAAGAGCAATCCAGGCACTTGATTGGCAAAGAATGTGTTAGTAATACAACTCGACACAGAAGTATATCTTTATTTAAGGAAGGAGAAACGAATCAACAGAAAAATAACCTCTGTGTACAAAGATAACTCATGAGCCAGTTAGCGGGGACCTCTTATATACCTGTAAAAATTTTATGCAAAACTTCTGGTAAGGACTCAAAAATCATTTCCTCTGTGGTACCCTGACAATAATGACTACATTCAATATACGCTGCTGTCCAATAAATACACTATTCAAATTTAAATGGAATCATTAGACATTTTGCTAACTAAACTATTTTCAGTGTTATTTGACAGGAATCAAGGATGCACATCACCTGCATACTAGTGAGTGATTGCGTTTCCTCTCAGACCGATTATTTCTGCTCAGTAGAACAATGAATGACAAATTCAAAACTTCCAAGCGATAATATACTTCCTTTCAGTTTATGAGCACAGTAATTGACAAGTGAAAAGTCGGAGAACTTGTAACATCTCTGCGAAGGTATATGTGTAACGTTTAGTCCACAGCCAGAGATGTGTTTTACAAGCAGAATTACTGAATCCCACGCAATAATGTTGATCGCATCCTGTGACAACCACAGCCGACGTGTTTTGGTCTGACCGAAGCAAACTGATCTTTGAGTTCTACTGTATAGTTGACCAAAGCTTCCTTGAGTTAATGATAGTCACAAAATACCCTAAAGACAGAAAGAGGGCAGTTATTGGCAATAAAGCCTATCGTACTCAACGACGGCGTTAGGCAGATCAGCTATGCAGATCAGGTAAGTTTTTAATACAAAACAAATACTGAGATCCAAGCGGAATATTGCCGACAAGGTGAGATCAAAACTCTCTCTCCTTCTGGAAGATTCTCGTAGCAAACTATTCCCACAGATAGTTGAAGGTCAGAATGCCCTTGACTCACACAAACGGAACAACACGTCGTCGATACCATTTCAAAATCACAAGAAGAAGCTTTGAAATAAGACACTAAACAGGAAATAAGTCGAATGATAAGAATCAAGTCAACACATCATATACACAACCTAAGAAAATAGAGGAAAATAATTACAAGACCAATTAAAATAACCAAAGAAGTATCGATGTTGTAATTAGATCGTTTAGACAGGATTTTCCAAACAATTATTCCCTCACATCTCCAGGCCTATTGTTCACTAGTTGAAATCTTTGCCTGTCAAGCTACTAAACAGGGCTATTAATCTGATCCTAACTAAGCGTTAGCCGCATTGAGTTTTATCTGATTTACTTGTAAATGACAAATATGATTGTTTGAGCACTTCCTTTTACAAGATAAGCATTTTATACCCTACACTATATTTCTGAATGTTAGTGGTGAATTGAACAAAAGGAACAATTTATGCCTCTTGAAAGTTAATAGAGACACTTCACAACCAAAATTCGCAACTAAATTTAATGATCTAGGTAAGTGTCTTTGTCTTTTTTTTACTGAGATGGTGAGTAGAATTTTATTGCTATAATCAAAATCATATATGCAGCCATCATAGGCAGCATCAAGAAGACGTGAATTGTTGAAACAATGGTATGCATGCTGACTATCTTAACCTTTGATTTATTGATTTAATAAATCACAAACCGGTATATTTTCCTATCATAAGTGCACAAATCAGAAATTAAATTCAGAATATTTAAGAATTTTCAGAATTACTGACACCAGTGAGTTATTAGCATCGTTTTACTGCTTCATGAGTACACTGGACTGCCTTGAAAGTCAAGAAGACTAAGGTAGATTTTATCTACAGGATACATCGTATTGAGTAACTCCAAAGACACATGATATTTCACCCCTTATTTTTAATTAAAATTTTTTTTTATTATAACTTGATTCCACACCGAATTTTTGGTTCAAGTATGGAATTTTCAGCATGTGATATCGGTAGCCCAAATTTTGCAGGCCGACCATAAATATCAGGTGAACGTCGGCGTGGGCATACAGAATATTACTTTTTTAGAGCGTACACACATCTAATACTGAATTAAAATCAAGAATACTTTAGACTGGACACTAAATAGTGTCATCTGTCTAGTCCTTTGTTTACTGCAGACTGAATAATCTCAGTCAAGTTTGCAATGTGGCCACCATACTGGATGGGTTGCCATCACGATGCACTTTGAATTGCTTATGTTAGATGGTTGGAGGCGATCATCAGGAAGCCTTGGACCTGGGTTTCATGCTTGTTGGCTCTCATCCTACAGGAGATCAGTCGCGAGCCCGAATAGCTCGGTGGTAACGTCTCTGACTTCAGCACTAGGTGACGTGGGTTCGAATCTCACAAGGGACATGAGTTCCTTCATGGTTGCAGATACGCCTTGCTGACTGGTGAGTGCCAACTTGCACGAAACCTAGGTCCAAGGCTTCCTTTCGATTGCCTCCAACCATCTGATAACTGCAAGAATGTTCAGTCAGTAAATATACTTACATTGATACTGGTTACGAGATCTTCCAGTTGACTATATAGTCGCTTGTTCGAAATTCAATGACCAAATGAACTCTAACTCCTACCAGTTGACGATATAGCTCTGCTATCAGTTGAATGTTAGACGGATAGTCTCCTAATCGAAAAGTCCAAAGCTCGATCCCTGGGGGCGTCATGGGAGGTCACTGCTGGATTTCAACTCCTTTCTGTTCTGACTTTATTCTACAGTTGGACTTCAACTGTGTCGCAGTGGGAAACACTGTTATTTCCCAATTTTTTTCTTCTTCAGTCGTGGATGGAACTACTTCAGAGATTTGAGAAAATGAATCATTTTATAATTCAGCTGTGCAGCTGTTTGCAGGATGATATAAATGTTAGTTTATGGAAGAAAATAGATCTTCGACAGTTTTGTTACAGAAACACCTGAAGTATAACTTCTATTGGTGTTGGTTAGTTTAATTGGAAAAGTCGGAGATTATCTCGCTTAATGAACTTCTCAGATGGTTAGAAGTGACTAACTGTAAAATAAACTACAGGTGTTTTGATGTCTTCAGCATTCATCCACTGGATGCATTTATATGTCAGTGGGTGATTCTTTGCTCTTACCATGAATAGCACATGTATCTTTTCAAATGCCACTATTAGTAAAACTGCTTCATTTCTAACTTGCATGCAAAATCTCAGTAGTTCCAGATTCCATAGTCTTCCTAACTCTTTCAGTTTGGATGAATGAATGGACCTTACACTAATGAAATCCCTGCTGGATATTCGAGTTGAAAATGCTAAATATGGAGGAGTAAACAGAGGTATCTCTATACATTATATGTGTCAATGGAGTTGAAGATTGAACGATCAATTCTTGGTTGTTTGCTCAAAACCAACTTCCCCAATTTTCGCGGAGGCATCAATACGACAGTCATCGTCTCATCGGTCGCTGTTCAGAAAGAAGTCAGCAGTAAACCATCAGAAGTAATCTTGTGATTTATTATTGTAATATTTGTTCACAGACCCTAGTAAAAACATTATTTTTATATGTTGGTGTAACAATAAAGAATCCTCGAGTCACCAATCGGTCTTTTGGTTTTTTCGTCCGTTATTACTAAGCGTTTCTGAAAAACTGCAAGGAACAGCGTGGGCCCGAGCGTAGCAAGAGCTGGGCATTAACGGTTTATGAGACGTGGCTGACAATATGTTTACGCTTATCTGACAAGTTCATGTATGTTATGTATTAGTGAGTGTGTGTGTGTGTGTGAGTATACATATGTTAATACGACAGTGTACCCATAACCTAGAAAACAGACGTGGATCAAAACTATAGATAATCATTATTCGCAGCTCATGATAGAGTGAGAGAGAGAGAGGATAACAAGAATGGGATTTGGATTTTAAACTATGAAGCAGTAGTATCGAATTTTTCACTCATTGCTCATCAAATCACTATGATCACTGAACAGTTGAAATATCAGTATGATGGTTTGTGTGTATGTGTGTGGGTATATTGAACCTTACAATTTACCGGTGTTACTGGTTTCACCTCAGAGAAAATGTAAATTATATGAGTATCAGAACGGGGAACTAGTCCGCGAAGAACATTTATCACAGAGGTATATCTGCAATAGTCGACGTAGAATGCCAGTGACAAAACCAATGAGAGATCACTCATGCTGTTGGTGTTGACCGAATTATGTATACCAGACAAACGCTAGATGGTCAGGCAATGTAATTATCTAGTTCCAGATGAGTTATTCAGTCATTTATCATTTGATCTAAGTAACAAAACTTCCTCGAGCACTACTTGCGACTCAGCTTCGGATATTAGGACGTGTCAACCAGCATGAAGTAATACTGATACCATTCATAGTCAGAGGGAGAAAAATAATTTGGTTGGAGAATTTCATCATAAGCTGACATAAGTTATAGAACTATTGGAAAACCACAAGGGAGTAGTGGATAGCTGTTTCGTCCTAGTTTGGGACTCTTCATCAGTAAGCACCCAATCAAACGAAAGGTTTCGAACCCAGAATGGTTACAAGGCCGGCGAGCTAGCTGGTAGACCATTAAGCCACTAGGACGCATCCAATGTCCAGTCCATGAATTCTAACTTCTGACAATTGATGATTTAGCGCGACCACTTCACAATGCCTTCTTGGATGAGTTACTGCCTCACCTTCAACCTGATGTGCCCTACTGGACATGGCTTCTCACTAGAAGGCTAGATATTTGCCTGGATAGGGTCAGTCACTAGTGAGTATCGGATAAATTCGAAGGTCTATGAGCTAGCTCGCCTTGTAACCAGAAGTCCCTGATTTCAAAACCTGGCGGTGGATGTCTACTTGAACTGATATACCGATAGACATCAGGACTACATATATATGGTATCAAATGTAGATAGATAGACCATGAATTATCCTTTATTGATGATATGGTGATATGTCCAATCCTGAAACAAACCAATCAGAATTGGCCTAGGTAAAATATGCCCACTATTTCAGTGCTCACGACTACAGGCTAATAAGCCTAGCCTTGGTGATTTTTTGGATTATATGTTATTGTGTCGAATATATCGTTACTTTCCGGTTCAAATTATTGTATGTGTTCTCGTTTTAGTAATGTGGTCTTGTTAGACAGGTAGTGACATTCGTGATCAGCGTGTCTGTATCCAACCCAGCATCCCTAATTCACTCTCAACATATTAAGAGACATAACAGTATAGTAGCAAAATAACAGATTGTTTACATTCTTGCCTCCCAGCATACAGGTTCTATTTTTCACTTCTTACTGTGTCAGTGTGATGCAGTATTGAAGAGTTCCTAAGTAGGATAAAAACAGCTTTCCAGTTCATACTGGTGTCTCTAGCTTTCTGATGTCCCATTCACTTTACTTCACTTTCAGGCGGTAGACAGTTGACCACGTCCATTGTGAATATCTCCGTGATCTCCTTGCTTTGATATTATTATTATTATTATTACTACTACTACTACTACTACTACTACCGAATAATAAGATATTCTACGGTGCCATATTTGCTTTGAGGCTGTTTTTCTCAGCTTAATCAGCTTAGCATGCAAGTCCACCAAAAAATCAGGGGTTTACTCTTGACATCAAAGCAACAGGTAAAGAAAAGCTAATGTGAATGCGAAAACCACTGGAAATCAATATATATTGGACAGGTATTTTTGCTTCTTCTGTTTGGATATCACTTCATCAAACACTCATTTATTAACCTGGAAAACATATCATTTAGTTTATTTTTATTCAGTTAAGCGTGCAATCATATTTTATTAAGGTAAGTTTGAGCTGACGAGAAGATGGGGTTTTTGGGGGGTGGAGGGTTGCGGTGGAAGCAGGCAAAGCATTCTTCATATATGTATGTGTTCAGCTAATGGCCAAAAATTGAGATGAGTTGATTTCTAGTTCATCTCATGCAAGCATGATGTGTATATCCTTACTTATGTGCGTCCGTATGTATGCATGTATGTGTGTGTGTGCTAAACACAATTTAGGCGTGTGAATCTGTCAATTTACTTCTTTTTCCACATCACTGATTCTTTTGTGTTTATCTTACTATAATTGTCGTTTAAGCGGCAAGTGTGAATTCCACCTCACTTACGAACATACCAAGTGAGTGAATAGATAGATGTATATACTGACTTGCTTACTTATCCTACCTACTCTTTACTTCTCAAGAAAATGAACTCAAATACACACTCAAGCATACACACACACACAAATGCATACATTCATCCATGAGTAGGTTTGTTTGTTTGCTTGTGACACAAGTGGTTGTCGCTCTTGTTCATTCATCACTCATGTGGAGACCCTTTCCACTAGACACTGTATGCTTTTCAACGTACAAAGGTCATCCCATTTAGCCTGCTTATCTCTTTGATAGACATTCATGTGTTGTATACACGTGTTTGTGATGCCGAGACACTTGAATTATCATTATTGCTATTATTTATTTATTCATGATTCATTTCAGTTCAGATATTCTTTTTTTTTTTTAAAAAAAACCTGTTTCAATTGCTCAATAGTTAAACTGATTCATACAAACAAAGTGTGTCTCAGATAAATAAGTTCTTCATTCAATTCTCAGTGTTGTTATCGTTATCATCAGCATTTTGGTCATGTCCGTGGTCAACACTAGCTACTTCTATATCTGAAGCAATGACAAGTTTTCCGGGTTGGCACTAAAATTTGTCTGTATGACTTATTTAGTATTTTTAATATATTTATGCGTTGAAGTTTCTGTAGCAACTTGGTTAAGTTTTGAGGGTGGAGTTGCTGGCACCACGCCCCAACCCTCCCTCTTTATTCAGGCTTGGGACCGGCTAGAAAACTAGCGAGTTAGTAATCTAGGCGTCACTCAGCATCAACAACAAAATTCCGTCGGTTCCACCTTGATATGATTATGAGCAATAAATTGTGCTCGAAACGTCATCAGTAAACATTACTGTATAACACTGTGAGACTTTATCAAAACAAAATTTACCACCTTGATATGATTATGAGCAATAAATTGTGCTCGAAACGTCATCAGTAAACATTACTGTATAACACTGTGAGACTTTATCAAAACAAAATTTACCACCTTGATATGATTATGAGCAATAAATTGTGCTCGAAACGTCATCAGTAAACATTACTGTATAACACTGTGAGACTTCATCAAAACAAAATTTACCCATAATGGAATTACACTCTACCACAGTGCACAAGTTTTATTCTTATATCAAAATTCCGTCGGATCCGCAATACAAACGTCAAGTCAGTCAGCTCTTCTATACGGAACGGATTAGAAACTTGGCGGGGGTGGGGTCACAAAGAATATTTCCAACAGCCTGTTGCACACCAGACCTTCATCAACAACTAACTGTCTTCGCTGGCTCTATACCGAAGATCAGATGGCCGGGGGGGGGCGGAAGGAATCACCAACTATGGGAAACTATGGGAAGAAAACAAACAAAAGAAGAACAGGCCAATCGCCAACCAACAGCAAATATGCAGGAGAAAGTGGATGGAGATGGATTGGACACTCGCTCGCTGAGGAGGCCGGTGGGTGACATCGCGCGCGCGTCAGGCCATACATAGTTCGAGTGGAACCAGGCCGAAAGGGAAGCACGCGGTGAGTGGGACGTCAGTTCAAGGGTGACATGGATGAGATCGTGTGAAGAGGAGGAGTAGTTGAAAGAGTATGGACTAACATGGGTGGATGCAGGTGAAAAGTAGAGCAGAAGCAAGACGGAAGCAAGTGGAGACGTGGATTTTGAGCCCTATGTTCCACTAGGAACCCAAGGGAACAATAATAATAATATGACTCTTTTAAATCTTCTACTTGAGTAGTTAATTTACCTGCACAGATCACAGAGATTCTAGCATCGCTCAACGGCTTCCTTAGTGTGAAGGAAGAACTTGACCTCTTTATTAGTGTTTCATTGTGCTCACTAGGTATATGACAACTATTTGAGTAGAGTCAACAACAGGGAGATGAGAGAGGGGGCTTTTCAGGGGTTTACTCAACTGAAATCAGACCCTATGGATCATGGTAATTTCGTGTCACATTGTTTACTGTGTGAATGGCCTACAATGGTGATTTACAGTTGGCAACATTCTGACGTAGGCGACAACAGAAGTCATTACCTTTGAACTGATAACAGATGGTTGGGGGAAGTGGAAGTTTCGTGCTGTTTGGCAGTCGTCAGCAAGGTTCACCTGCAGTCTTAAGGGAACTCATGTCCCTTTTGAGATTCGAAACCGCGACACCTGTGATGGCTAGTCACCTAATGGCATGGTGACCACATTGCAACCTTGACTGGTAGAATTCAGTCTGCACCAAATAAAGGACTAGACACATTACACTAGTTCCAATCAAAGACCCTCTCTATCTTTGAAGAAATAAATTTATAAGAAGTGTAGGTGAACTGTAAGCGTTAGGCAGCTAATACTTCGTCAGACAGTAAAAGAATTCCTCATAAAGAACTTACTGTTGAGTTCATCTAGTCAGGAAAACTGTAGGTAGCAGGCTTTCTGGCAATTAAATTCTGACATCTTTGGATCAACACACAAATTTCAGTGTATTTAGGCTTCTTAGCCAGCCACGTGTGTATTTTAGCCCTTGGGAGTTACAGTGTTTGCACAGAGATTCACTAATTCTGACCGTCACTTCAGACACCAGAGTTTTATTTTCGTGAGATTAATTGGAAGACACCCACCACCTCCTGTGAGACTCATGACTGTCGTTGATCAGTCTCATTGAAAATACCGACTGCTCAACTGTGACTTTATCTAACTATTCCTACTTTAAATATGAAAATAACAGTTTACGAAATAAAATCTTGGGTAATTTCGATTACCTTTAGAATTAATCAAGACTGATAATATCACAGTTATCTTTGAACCGATAGGCTGCTTTAAATACTGTGACCCCGGTTAGTTGAATGATGAAGCTTTGCCCTCAGAACACATAATCTTTTCAGCTAATCTATCTTAATATACACGTGATGAGAATTACTTTAAATCTTTCCTCTTCTCCCCCTCCCTCCTTACCTCTCTCCATACTCCTAAATAATGATGTATTCGTGGGAATCTTATAACATAAGCCTGCTTGTTAGTTCCCCTTTTTTAAACACTGTCCCAAATCATCAACATAACCAAAAATTAATCGATAAATATACAAACAAAAGATGCCCTCAGGCTTGATAATCAGTTCACACGAAAAAAAGGTGTCAATTGGTTCTGAATGACACGAGATACTTCATTTTTGACACTTAACAGAAAATCTTTATATATTAATACTTTTTTTCTTTTTATTCTGTTAAAGCAAAAGAGAGGTGATTTAAAAAGTAGAAATAACTTAAACAAAATCTCCTTCTCTATCTCTCTCTGTATGACCTCAGATTTGAATTGGAGCTATTTTTTATTTATAAATAAATTTTGTTAAAAACTTAATCTGTGTTTAGTGGATAATGAAACACTTTGAGTATATAGATTACCTTACACATGAAGAATGAACATAAAGTGGAAACCAAGTAGGATTGTAATAATAATAATAATTTTTCCTTCACGTTCCCAGTGGAACATAGGGCTTCAAGCTAGTGGCTTGAAGTTTCTGTAGCAGTGCTTATCTTTACAGGATGGGGTTGCTAGCCTCATGCCAAACCTTTCCTCTTTACCAGCATTATTTCTGGCATAGAGAAGTAAAGGAGTGAGTCGGCCAGGAATCGAACCCAGGACCATATGCATGGCTGGCGAGCGTCCTAACCACTGTGCCACCGATTGTGGGATTCAAAAACTCCACCGAACTGGGACCTGTTAACTCGATGGCCAATTAGATGAACTTAATGAACCAGACACAACTTCAGTTTTCATTGAGTTCAGTAAGCATTTATTAAATAAATTATCCTAAAGAAGTTTTACACTGATTTGATATGTTCATTGATGATATAACAAGATTGTTCACCAGCCATTAGAGAGGCCTGGATTCGATTTCTGGTGGACTCTCGCTTAACACCTAGCCTGGATTAACAGCCAGACTAGTAACTGATTAAAAATGCCCGTTAAAATTTTCAAAAGAATGGATACTGAACAAAGAGTACTCTTTTCGATAACTTCGTCGTGAGGCTCTACAGTTATATCTACACATTATAGTGAATAAGTAAATTAGTGTTATGAAGAACATTGATGTTGTTTAAATTACATCGAATCACTAGCACCGATAGATTACACCTCAATAGCTTCAACGTAAATTAAGCTGAATGTCAGAAAAATTAGGAAAGATTATATTACAAATTCATGAGTTTATATTCTCCACTGAAGGCCGGCCAGCGATGCTGGGGACATCACTCGTACCCAATTCCCATGAAACTTCATGAACTCTTGTTCATCAAGCCGGCTCATCCTCCCGTAGGAGATAGCCGAAGTAAAGTAAGTAAGTAAGTAAGAAGGCTGGCCAGGGCAGTAGTAGGGGGTGTACGTGTTTCTTTTGAACACAGAGCAGTGGTTGTTTGAGGCGAATCGCAATAGCCTCTGCTGTTTGGAGCATGCAATGGTTCGATAATTTTGGAAATTTATTCGGCACCCGATAGATCATAGAGAAAGATTCTTCCACACTGGCTTTGTGGGGCCCATTTGCACCAGATGGTCTAATATCCAACTGGTAATGGTTTTAACCACGCCTTTACTTTGCCATAGTGGGAGATGTTCCCGAGTGAGCACGAAAAATCAAGTTCCTAGAGCAACGGCCAATATAACTGGCTCCACAAGCCTAGTTGAATTGATAGATACAATTAGAAGTGGCTAGTCTAGGTACTTCATCTTTGAGTCGAGGTAGCATCGTTGGTCGTGTAGAGAATAATACGTGTAGTTCGCCAGCATTAAAAGTTCTTTGAACTGATTTTCTTAATTTCCTCGTAATTATCTCGCTTGGCATATCGCCCTTGAACTGTAGTCGTATATAAAGTGGCTCCTTGTTTACAGAGAGTAAGTAGTCCTTTTCAGCTTTCTTTGTCATGTGTTTCTTGATAAATTTTTCGGGATAGCCATTTTCGATCAAAGTATCATATACAATGCTTAATTCATCTTCAATTACTTCTTCTGAGCATATAGCTCTAACTGTGTGGCAGAGGGTCTTCACTAAATTTCTTTTGTACTTGATAGGAACGAAGCTGTGAAAATGTGTATATTGTCCTGTCCAAGTACTTTTCCTATGCAAATTTCTTTTTATGCTACCATCTGGTTTTCTTGTAAGTAGGACATCCAGGAAGGCAATTCTGTCTTGGAATTCCTCTTCGCACGTGAATTTCATAGCAGAATGTACTTCATTGAATTCAGTAACTATTGTACTCCTATCAGAAACCATTATCACAAAGAATGAAGGTATCATCCATATATCGGCAATAAAATGACAGCTTACTGATAAGGTTATTCAGAGGTCCATTTTCTAGCTTACTTAGAAAGAAATTAGCCAGAATGGAACCCCATGGGGAGCCCAACGCCACCCTGTCCGCTCTGTGCTCAAAAGAAACACGTACACCCCCTACTACTGCCCTGGCCGGCCTTCAGTGGAGAATATAAACTCATGAATTTGTAATATAATCTTTCCTAATTTTTCTGACATTCAGCTTAATTTACGTTGAAGCTATTGAGGTGTAATCTATCGGTGCTAGTGATTCGATGTAATTTAAACAACATTAATGTTGTTCGTAACACTAATTCATTCATTCATTCATTCACTATAATGTGTAGGTATAACTGTACAGAAAGAAAGAGAGAATGTTAGACGTGAGGCAAGCCAGTTATTATTATTTATTATTGTTCCCATAGGGTTCCAAGTGGGACATAGTGCTTCAACAACACATCTCTACTTTCTTCGATTCTCGCTGTCCTCTTTAGCTGGGCACACGATTGCCCTGAATCCCTAATCGCCTTCTTCCTAGACAGTGTCTTCCATGTCACCCTCACAATGACAACCCACTCGTCATTTCCCATTCAAATTCCACTCGACTGCCTGGCGCACGATGTCGTTTGACTATTTCCTCAGCGTATGCCCAATCCACCTCCATTTCCTACTTTCTGAACGATTAGTTCTTGGTTAGTCTGTTCTCATAGTTTCTTGTCGCTAATTCTTTCTGGTTGTTTGTTATTCAGCATAGAGCAAAGGCAGCTGTTCAGAGGCAAGCCACCTACCCCCTAAAAACAAATTTTCCTCATTGACAATTGGTACGCAGGGGATGGAAAAATGGAGCACTTCATGGGTTATGATACTAGATGGAACAAGTTTAGTCTTAGACTAAACTGAAACCACCGAAAAAGCCTTCTACTCTGTTCCACGCTACACACACACACATCTTACTAATACGGATGAAGTGAATCTATCAGTTTAACGTTGAAGCGTCTAATATAAGAAAACTATGCAAATCAACCGAAGGAATCCTGATTACCACGACATTTACAATCCTCCATTTCATAGGGAGCACTTTCCAATATGCATAAATTTGAAGTTCTTAGTGCTAAACTGGATTTGTAACCAACTGATTTGGGGATAGATCTACTTGTCATTACTTATAACTTTAGAAAAGATCAGAATGAAGGTTTCTTTTCTGTAACCCGAATTAATGAAATGACTTTTGTGTCGATCTGTGGAGTACGTAAAAATATGATTGTACACTTTTTGTTAGTTGTAGAAATTAGAGACATTGTACATGATTTTTGTTTGAAACGATTCATGTTAAAATATATATATAATTTCCGTGTACAATACGAAAAACACTATACTGTTGGAAGCTTTGCCTTTTCTCTGGCCGTTTCTGCTTACTTGCTCCACTCATACCGTGTTGTATACTTTGGATTTATTGCAGGAGTCTATTATCCTTATCCGAAGACAACTCTACAACTGGTCCACAGCATCTACCAGCAGACGCAATTCCAACAGTGGATTATATTAATAATTTGTAGTAGTGGACTTTAACATTATATCCAAGTAACCTTTTTTTAATATAACTCATTACTGCAAGTTTTGATAATATATTGTTACTGTACGATCTCATAAACTTGGATTTTTATTCGCATATTTGTAATGTTAATGAGCTCTCCTCAACAGTCCCCTACAGATCTCTCACAACTAACCAGCAGTCTAAATAGTTTCACTTACGTTATATGCTGGTGTCGACACACAGAGATTTTTCACTCTATGCTATAATACTAGTTGTGACTCAGTTAAGTCTGACTGCAGGATTTTGTTGAGTATTGACTTCTGAATAACTCATTCGAGGCTTTTCAACTAGCTGTGACATTCAAACTCTGGTTACTTTTCATATTATTATGAAAAGTTACTTTGAGCTATTTCTTTGTCAAGTGTTCTGTCCAGCTATGATACACCCACACGCTTAGTCTGGTGTTATCCAAACAGTGGGTTATCACATTTGCATGGCATTTCAATGTTTCACTGAATAAATGAAACGAAAGTGAAGATTTATGAACAACTCACATTCTTATCCTATCTTATCTTATCTAGTGTAACAATAAATATGTCTGCTGTGCAAAACCCTGAGAAATACACATTCCTCTTTAAGAGAATCATCTTTCCCTGTTTTCAAATAAGGCGCACAAACAAATTTTATAAATTCTAAAATTATTAGACATTATTATTGTTTAGCGATATAAAATATGAAGCTTATGGAGTAGAAGTAAGATTCTACGCTTTCTTATTTAGTCAATAAAACTGTATCAGTTTTCAGATAAGTAACGAATTTTTACGAATTTTAGTATCCAGTGTGGCTACAAGACTGAAACATATTTCATATGAGTCATGCAAGTGTGACACATGTAACAATTGAGTAAATTTTAGGCATATGGACAGAGTAATCCTACCTAATTAATACACACATGAATAGCTTGGTTTAGTTTTATAAGTGAGTTTCAGTCTAACAAAAACAGCATAACACATTCATTTTCTTCATTTAATCCAACTGGATGCCTGTGAGATTCACATTATGATTAACAGAATAAATTTTCAGTTCACACTTAAGATTATAATCTTTCATAGGTGTGAGTTTAAAGAAGGTGAATCATCCGTTATGCATAGTCGGCTAGGTTAGGTTCATGCTTCTCTGAATTTAGTGGACCAATATTCCCAAAGTTAAATTCTAACCTACTTCAAAATTGTCATGAAGCTATTGGATTAATTAATATGAGGGTAATTATGCAACTAAATTCAAATTTTCAATGGATTTCCATTAACACACACATAGTATACGAAGAGGGCTGACAAAAGGAACTAGACATTCTCCACTGGTGGTCGCACGAGAATGCCACACCAATCACTTTTGATGTGTGTTTCCGAAACCTAAAATTGTCTTCAACCACACTCTCCAACTATGCTCTACATTATGAAGCTAAATATCTTCACTAGAAGTACCAGTTGAAGGATATTGAAAAGAGACGGGGAAGATATCAACACAGACATATTGACGTTTTTTAGACAGCCACTTCCTATGCAGGCAACTAGTCAAATGAAAATCACCAGTCTTCAGACATCGCTGTTATCTGATTACAAGCGTACTACACTATTGAAAGACTTATGTACTCTAATCTTTTTTTGAAGCCTTTATGATTCTAAGGAAGCTGATAGACTGTCAGTCATTCATAGTTAATAAAAAGTTATTTCCCGCCAGAGTGAATGCTACAAATTCTTAGACAAACTAAAGAGAGATTACTAGAAATGTCGGTGTACATCAAGTCAGTGTGTGAGAAAAGACTCTGAATATGATTTTTTACACAAAGAAGCATAGCCTGACAAAATTCACTCCCCTTGGACCGATATTCTAACAGTATAATTCAGAATGACAAATGAAATAAACAGAGTTATTTGTCTTGTGTTCATGATAGCTATTCATTGATGATTGTCCATAGTTAATTACACTTTTTGAAGGCGACACGTAGTTGTGCTTTTTCTTCCCATTTCTCACTTTTCGAGTGGAAAATAGGTGGGTCTCAAACGGTTTTGAAGTTTTGGTAGCTGTTGTGGTGTTGTTTTTGTGGGTAGGGCTGGATATTCTCACGCATAGTCTATTCTGTTTTTCGAGCTAACCACGTATCGACTAGTAGGAGAAAAACTCAGTGACACCATTGAAGTGAAGACAAGGGTAAGATAAGCCTGCCTGCTATCACTCACAACGATATTCCTAACTGGGATGGACTCGACTATGTGGGAAACTGAGAGCATGCTTTGATGAAATCCACCTCCTTCACATGTCCAGACTGCAGCGATTCAACTACAGGCACTCCACACACACACACACACATGAAGAGGTCAAAACCAACCACAATCGGAAGGGAAAGGCACACCTTCGTCACTCTGAAATATCTTCGAATATCTTCTCCACTAACTCACGCACGACAAACAACAACATTCGGATTTTCAACACCAACGTAAATTCGACTCATCTATTTGGGTGAGAAACTTGACACATACACGTGTGTCACAAAACACACACTCTCAACACTCCATCACAGAATTTCATCAACAACTGTCTTCGCTAGCTCGACAATCAAGATCGGATATCCAGTCAGAAAAAGTTGTCAACAGAGAACCCTTGAGACGAACCGACAATGAACCTATTGCTCAAGAAATATGACGACGAAAATGGAGACGGATTGGACATAAAGTGATGAGATCGTCAAGTGACATCGCGCCAGAGGAATCATCTCGAGTGGGATCCGAATGGAGAAGAACGAGTTGGGTGTTGGCAGGAGGAGGACACTGATGAGGTTGTCTGTGTATGAGACTAGAGTTTGTGGGTGATCGTAGAGCCATCTGAAGATGACTTCTCAGAAGAGGACAAGATGGAGATATGCTGGTGAAGTCTTATTTTCCACTCGGAACCCAAAGGAATAATAATGATATAAGTGAACTGGGGGAGATTTAGATAGTAGTCGTCGGGAATTGCATCTGGACTTCCGTTCTCGGCTGATGAACATTCTGCTAACTGAGATCTGCAATTCCCTTTTGAACCTTTCCACAGGAGCGATAAGTTGTATAAAACTTCCACTGTAGGGCGAAGAAGAAGGTTATACGATAAGTATAATGAAGTCACTATAATTATGTTCATTCTGATACAGCATAACTGAAGTGTATTTTATGTTTTATATTTACAAAAGGCCACAATTTGAAAGTATTAATTGCCAATCAATTTACTGTTCAATCAAATCTACAACAGGAGAACTTCACTTCCGATAAGTCGTGTGACTACTCTGTCACAGATTCTGCTTAAATATGTACACAAAAGCAATGTACTTCACTTTAAACGGGTTTAATCGGAGTTTATTTTTTATTTTTATTTATCAGGGAATGATGATCATTAGCAAAGGTAGGCATAGAGGTTGTAACAAGGTTGTCAAGGCAACAATATATAAAATCAGTCATGCACAGAAATCAACTGCTTGTAAATTATTGTGGAAGTGGGCAAGCTTGCTAAATTATTTCAGTTGCAATTATATTTATATGTAGCAAATAGGCTTGTCGGTGAAAACCAAACAGAATACTGGATAGATTGAAGCTGATCATCACTGGCTTCTCTTGAGTTTATTAAGCCTTATGAAAGACTGAAGTTTCGAGAAAATGAGTGAAAGTGCTTATTAAAAACTTTACTAATAAACTTTACATGAAACTCGACTTCGAAGGTGACCTATTTAGTGATGTCCTTAAGAGAAGAATTTCTCACAACAACACCAAGAGTAGAGTTCTTTAGTCATCCATTGGTCTGAAGAAGCCCGAAGGACAAGATCTCGCATCTGACCACTTCTTTGTGCATACATCAGTTCACCTGTTGCTGTGCCAGGTATAGTGGTCGTTCAATGTGTGTCCTGTCTAAAAAGGGTCCCGTATCGTTACAGAAAGGTAGTAGTCGATCTATAAGAAGTGCAATAATCAAACACCTTGTCAACACCGGTCATTCCATCTCAACAAACGCCTCCTGCATCAAAGTAATCTACAAAAGGAAGAATAACTTACCAATGGCGATATGCTTTCATCTGCTTTGCATTGTTGAAGAGTGTGTCATTCAGTTGGAGAAATGGGATCTTTGCATAAAAAAGAAAGTTATTCAACCACTTCTGATAAACATCATGGTAACAACCTTGTTGATTTCTACTGACTTGACTTTTATTTGTTTGTTTTTCTAACTCCTTCTAACTCTTGTGTTTCTTTAGAACTCTTACATGATTCATATTTTCCTTCGTCTCTATGTGCATCCTGATTACAACTCATTCATTAGATTATTCACTTTATTGGCCAACCCATGAATTCTAACTTCTGACCATTCATGACGTAGTGCGACTACTTAGCAATGTCTTCTTCGATGAGTTGCTGTCTCACCTCCAACTTGCTGCACCCTACTGGTCACGGCTTCTCACTAGAACTCCAGGTAACTACGTACCTGAATAGGGCCAGTCGCTGGTGAGCATCAGGTCAATTTTCAAGTATTGGTTTTGTAGGGATTTTTGTTTTACTGGATGGAGGATTTCACCATGAGTTGATATCATGTCATGGATTGGTAGAAGTTAGAATTCATGGACTGGACATTGGATCGGGCCCCAGTGACTTAATGGTCTACGAGTTAGCTCGCCGGGTTCGAACCCTGGTGGTTGGTGCGTGCTGCTTAAGAGACTCGAGCCCCAGGAAGAAACAGCTAGCTGTCCAGTACTCCCTTGTGGTTTTTCACTGGTTCTGTAACGGATGTCAGCCCATATTGAAATCCTCCAGCCAATCAAACCTGAATCCCTACAAAACCAATACTTGAATATTCACTTCATTGTCAAAATCTAACGGGATTATTTGTCTAGTATTACACATTAACTAATATTAACAGGTATGATTATGACAACTCATCACGTTTGTTAATACCCTGCTTCACGAAGAAATTTTGTATAAATGCGACTGTACAGCTGAAGAATATGAATTCACCGAAAAAAAGCCTCTTCACTGATCTACTTGCCTTGCTTTTATTAATTTTCGGATGAGAATTTCTCATGAATTAAAAACTAGTTACCCAAGATCCAGTTTTTCAACACTGATGTCGAAATAGTGTTTCTGTGTGGTGTAGAAAATTACTGCGTCACGAAAAGCATTTTTAGCTAGCTGCAGACCTTCACTGACAGCTGCCATCACTGGTTCAGCGCTGATGATCAGATGGTCAGGATAGATAAGCAACAAGAAACTCTGGGAAACAGACAGCCAACAACCTATTGTCCAACAAATATGCCAACAGAAATGGAAGTATCTTGGACACACACTAAGGAAACCGTTGGGTGACATCGCTTGACAGGGATACCCTCTTAGTGGATCCCGTGTTAGAAACAACAAGTCGGGCGTTGGTTCTAGAGTGAAATGAAGAAGATAGTGTTAAGATAAAATGAAGACTTATCGGCAGTCATGGAGCTAGATGGAGAGGACTCTAGAGGACAGGACGAAATTGCATATTTTTTGTTGAATCCATTGGAAAGTTAAATGAATAATAATACATACTGATTGAGCAATATTGACCCACGTGTTCACTGAATCATTATTCGATCCCAGTGAACCCGATAATTGTCATCTTTCGTTTTTGAAACGTCTAAGAAATAGCTTGTGATAGATGAAACTTACAAGCCTACGAAGACTATTCAGTAAAACGAAAGATCTACTACACAAAACCTATAGCTGTCCGTATATTTAACTATAATCAGAAGTCATTAACTACACCTGCAGAGAACAGTGAAATTTAATGACATACTAGTTTGAAAATAGCAACGAAATACTTGAACGGACAAGGGATTAACAGATATGCATCTGTGAAGGTTGTTTATCCATCTTTTCACAGAAAGATGACAAGGGAGGCGGTTGACATGAACATTTTTAAAAAGTAGTGCAACATTACCAGATGGAAAATGGTAAATTCTGAACACTGGAAAAATAGCCAACACAAAATAATACTGATTAAAATGAATGGTTTCCAGCCACTTGACAAATTTGATCATAAATAACGTAACTTCTTCCATGAGGAGAATTATAAACAAAATAAATTAGAGAAACAGCTTTCCCATTTGTAATCCTTGAATACATATTCAATATAGTTCATGCAGAAAGAACTTCATGAATCAGAGGGTTATGAATTCTACACCACTGACTAAAAAAATAAAAGTCTACAGGGAAACAAAAGTTGAAGATAATTCCGAAGAATGCAGGCGAAAGAAATTTACTGACGTTTTAACACAAACTTTTACAAAGCATTCCTTTCAAGTGGCTAAATTATGAGTTTCTACGAGTTTGACCACGGATCGATATCAGTTAGAGAATCATTGAAAACCATCAGGGAGTGCTGGACAGCTGTTTCATTTTAGTTTGGGAATCATCGGCAGTATGTACCCACCACCAGGGTTCGAACGCAGGACATGCCGGTTCAGCCACTGGGACCCGATTCAGTGGACAGTGTATGAATTCTAACCTGTACCAATTCGTGAATTAGCGCGACCACCAACCAGTGTCATCGGTGGGAAATCCATCCTAACACTTGACTGGTTGGACCTCCAAGGTTCGAACCCTGGTGGTGGTTGCGTACTACCAATGATTCCCAAACCAGTATGAAACAGCCGTCCTGTCCAGTACTTCCTGGTTTTTAATGCTTCTCTAACTGATATCAAACTTGTAAAAACAAAACTTATCCTTACAAACCAACTCTTCTAAATGGTGAGTTGTTAGCCATGAAACCAGACAGTCTGTAACCCAACTGTTAGGTAAAATTTCGGCAAGGGATGCAGCCACTTCTAATAGCTTCCTGGCTTTTGGTACTCATCTAGCTGATGGTCATTCATGAAGAGGACTACTTTATGCTATGTATTATTCGACCTTCCATTTTGTTTACAATAACTGAGATTAAATAAAATCAAATTGAAATGGATCATCTTGATATTTTAATACATTTTTAACAATAATGAACGAGGATGAAAGAGGTGTAAAAAGTAACCAGATTTCACAGAAAAAAATCTATAAGTGAAGACGACACCTGAAACAGATTCCCATCTAGTGTGCAGATACAATTCCAGGAAGTTGTACAGCTCTTGTTGCGCCGGTGGCACAGTGTTTAGGACTCTCGCCGACCATACACATGGTCCGGGGTTTCAGCCCACGCCGACGCACACCTGATATCTATGGTCAGCCTGCGAAATTTTGGCTACCGATATCCATGCTGAAAATTCCATACTTGTACCAAAAATACAGTGTGGAATCAAGCTGTAATCAAAAATCAAAATAAATACTTCTACTTCGTATTCACTATCCTTAGATCTGTTCTGTCTACATGATGTAATTTGATTTTCCCGATTTTTGACTCATTACTAAGGCAAACTAACTTCCATAAGGAGCTGTTACCCACTAATAGATCATGGCAAAAATCTCCATTTAAACGTTTAACAGACCAAAAGGACTGGGCGGAGAAATATTTAATTTTCATTCAGATCCTTGTCATTGGCAAACCAACTAATTATTTTACCCCTAAATTATTTCAGTAATTCCCATAGTTACTTATCACCCTCTTGATGTGTTAATATCGGCTAATTATTGTTAACAAATTACGCGTTGTATTAAAAGACGTATATAGGAGAGCAGAGACATTGACGACTGTATAGCTGAAAAGTAAATACTTCTCCACTCCATTTTTTTGTTTGATAAATTCCTGATGAATCGGTAACTTGTTTGAAGTTTGACCACGAACTGATATCAGTTGGAGAACCATCGTAAAGCACAGAGTACTGGACGGTTGTTTCGTCCCATTTTGGGACTGGTTGTCAGGCTACCCGTTAGGGGCACACCCAGAACCTTCTGCTTAGAAGGCAAACTCGTAGACCATTCACTCACCTTGGCCCAATCCAACGGATAGTCCATGAATTCCAACTTCTAGCAGTTAATGATTTTAGCGTGACCACCAGCCAGTATCATCTCTGGCGAGTATTTGTTCTCATTGTCGACCGGATGGAGGTCACCGGTCGTGGCTTCTCACCAGAACTCCAGGCATCTTCGTCCTGTAGTCATTCACTAGTAAAAATCATGAATTGCTAGAAGTTACAACTAATGTGCCACTGATTCAGCTCTCATTGGCTGAATGGTCTATAATTTTTTTAATTTTCTATTTTATTTTTGATTTACAGCTTGATTCCACACTGTATTTTTGGTACAAGTATGGAATTTTCAGCGTGGATATCGGTAGCCCGAATTTCTCAGGCCGACCATAGATATCAGGTGTGCGTCGGCGTGGGCTGAAACCCCGGACCATGTGTATGGTCGGCGAGAGTCCTAACCACTGTGCCACCGGTGCTTGGCTTGTGACTGTAGGGTCCTGGATTTGACCCTTAGCGGGTAGCCTAGTAACAAGTCCTAAATTGGGGCGAAGCAGTTATCCAGTACTCTGTGGTTTACAATGGTTCTTTAGCTGGTATCGATTCGTAGGCAAACTTGAAAAACAAATTAAATTCTGACAAACTAATTCTTGAAAATCAGTGTTTATCATTCATTCTGTATTCATATATCCCTCAAAATAGTGAATTTCCGAATCGCAATATTCTTCAGCATGTTGTGTTTTATGGATAAGAAGCATATTAAGCGCATCTGTGGTTCAATGACAGATTACTCATCAACCACGCACATGAGCCGGAATTCAATCCCCGGTTGGTGCACTCCTTATAACTGCTCGTAGCCGTCAGAAAGCCCGATAATGCGGCAAGGTTGGGCGTGAGGCAAGCAACCCTATCCAGAAAGGGAAACATGACTGCTACTGAAACTTCACAGTGCAAGCCGAAGCGCTTTATTCTGCTCGGAACGCAAAGGATTAGTATATATATATGAGAACTTCCAACCGTATGCTGAGTAGCTGAAGATAGCTGGAGTAGAATCTTCACTCGTAAGTAAGCTCTAGTTATTTTTCATGCAAACAGTATGATGTTAACGAGCTGTCAGGCAATCACAGGCAGCCTTAAGTAGACTGAAAGTTACTTATACTGTTTTGATGCTTTGAATAGTTGAGACCATTGGAAATGAAAAGATCGATTCGGAAGTAGAAAATGGGAAGAGACTAAACATTTAAAAGCCAACTCATTTGTTGTTATGTAGATTTGTTGTTTGTTCGTTTGTTTGTTTACTGATATATTAGCATCACACACACACACAAATTTTGGTTAAATTAAAATTTAGTCTCTCAACTGGCAACTAAATGTCAGTCATCTAGGCGTATGAGTAGATTTGTGTAATAGATGATATGAAAACATGGGTCACATTAAATTTTATTTTTCTCTCTTAT
This sequence comes from Trichobilharzia regenti, assembly GCA_944472135.2. NCBI lineage: Eukaryota > Metazoa > Platyhelminthes > Trematoda > Strigeidida > Schistosomatidae > Trichobilharzia > Trichobilharzia regenti. The sequence goes on along the minus strand of OX235270.1, from coordinate 84,184,229 downwards.
TATTATTATTGGAAATCGCAGTGGGGAAGGAGGATTGAATATTTTTTAATATAAAATTTTATTCAGCCTTTTTCCTTCCTCCCCTGTTATCACACCACTGGGTAATCTTATTTACTTGTAATGGCCTAATGTTTCTGCCACTGTTTCATCCATGAATGCAATTAAATAACCTTTAATAACCCTCCATCCACCCACCACCACTATTCGGTGGTGAACTGATAAAATAAATAAGGTCAAACAAGACAAAGCCAAAGGTTACATATAAATATATACATATATATATTTGTTGCCAAATGCATTATTCGTAATCGGTTGTCCTGTGACAACTGTAATACATTAGATTTTAAGCAATTCAGCAGCCTATTAACTTCAATCATTTCTCCCCTCACTCACATAGAAACAAACACACCAAGCGTTCGTCTAAAAATAAAATAATTATAATGATTATGTAATGAGATTAGTAGTTGAGGTAACACTGTGTGACTTCCTGTGAAACATTTAAATTTAATTTTGAAAGGGTAGAGACAATTTCTGGCCTTAGATGGAGTATTTTGTTAATCATATTGTGTATTTCTTACAAAAACTACTAATGTCGTGATCGATATCCACTCTGGAGACAGACCAATCAGAATCGGTCTGCGTAAGTGGTCAGTATCCAGTCTACAAATGAACGAATCAGAATTGGCCTACATAAAATATGCCCACTATTTTATTGATCATGATTACACACTGATTCACATATCCCTGGTGATTTTTTGAACTATATGTTATTGTGTAAGGATGCCTACTTTAAATCTATTCTTTGATGTGTTGTCGCTCAAATCGAGTGCTGAGAGATCGGTAAGCCGTCGTGTGTTTTTAATGCAGACAAGGTGATACTGGTGATTACCGCGTCTGTTATCAGCTCGGCGTACCTATTTCAACCAACCCAGAGTTTTACAAAATATAATAACTGTCTAACCGTCACTTTGATTTCTTGTTTAAATATCTCACAAGAGCCAATAGTTGTGCATCATTCTGCTTTAAAATTGCTAGGCAGGTGTTTTAGCACCGCACAAGGATATATAGTTTCAATGTTCACAGACTCATATATCACATAAAGTACATTATAGTCCTCATTGAAAAAAAATGGCAACCACTGGAGTCTACTATTAGCAAATGCAAAGAAAAAACTTCTACCTCATCAGGGATCTAACATTTGTTGAAAGATGGAATATGAGTGACCGGAAATTGCTGATATCAACCAGAGGTGCCTTCTAACAGCACTGACGTGATGACGTCGAGCTCATAATTAGTTTACCGGGAATGATTCACAGTTTGGAAAGCAAAATTTTATAGGCTGAATAATCTTTTGAAATTAAAAAAAATTAGTTTAATTAATTTATGAAATAAAACATAGTCTGACTGAAACTAGAAGATTCAAACTATTATCTGTGGCTTCGTTACGAACACTGAGTGATACAGGTGACCAATGTCTAGGTTACAACAAACTGGTGAAGCTAGAATTTATTGGACTGCGGTTGGAACATAGAACTTCACCAGCATATCTCCATCTTGTCCTCTTCTGAGAAGTCATCTTCAGATGGCTCTACGATCACCCACAAACTCTAGTCTCACACACAGACAACCTCATCAGTGTCCTCCTCCTGCCAACACCCAACTCATCCTTCTCCATTCGGATCCCACTCGAGATGATTCCTCTGGCGCGATGTCACTTGACGATCTCATCACTTTATGTCCAATCCGTCTCCATTTTCGTCGTCATATTTCTTGAGCAATAGGTTCATTGTCGGTTCGTCTCAAGGGTTCTCTGTTGACAACTTTCTCTGACTGGATATCCGATCTTGATTGTCGAGCTAGCGAAGACAGTTGTTGATGAAATTCTGTGATGGAGTGTTGAGAGTGTGTGTTTTGTGACACACGTGTATGTGTCAAGTTTCTTACCCAAATAGATGAGTCGAATTTACGTTGGTGTTGAAAATCCGAATGTTGTTGTTTGTCGTGCGTGAGTTAGTGAAGAAGATATTCGAAGAGATTTCATAGTGACGAAGGTGTGCCTTTCCTTTCCGATTGTGGTTGGTTTTGACCTCTTCATGTGTGTGTGTGTGTGTGTGTGTGGAGTGCCTGTAGTTGAATCGCTGCAGTCTGGATATGTGAAGGAGGTGGATTTCTTCAAATATGCTCCGTTGGTGGTGCTTGGTGTTGTTGTTGTTGGTGATGGTGGTTATTCACCTGCATCCCCCTTGTTTTGCCTGTATTCCATTTAAGTCGTTTGTTCGTTGTTGCTGCTTTTTCTTCCAGTTTATTGGTTTTCGCGTGTAAGTCTTCAAATTTGTGTGACATTGGATATAATTTGTTGACACGGTCGAGTGATTTTGAGTTATTCCCGTTACTCATATTCTGATAGACAATCCAGTCCAGCTAAGATTAGAAGCTATCAAAGGTCAACCGTGAGTTATAGTCCTTGTCTAAGTATTTATCATAGTTAAGCACCCTGTTGCAAGCAGATCTTAGAGAAGTATGGACATAAATAACCACTTGAAGCAGTCATTGAGTAGTTTTGGAGTTTTCCACGGATTTAATAATGTTGACAAAAGCCTGCCGATTAAATGTGCAGTTTCGTGACCAGAGTGAGCAACGTCAAAACCCTCTAAGTGGGCATCACAGTTGACTCTTAGCAAATGCCGGTGAAAACAAATACACATTTTAAGGGATGACTATTTTGTAGATTATTTTAATGTCAACTTTTAGACTCTTTCAACATAGGAAATAAACACAAAAGCAGCTGCCAGTTCTTCCAGACATTCCAGCACAGTTAAGCACTTCCAAGGTGATTGCTCCAAACTAAACGGCTTTTTATCAGAAACCAGCCAGTGGTCCATGGAAAACGGTCTTACCTTAAATCTCTCCAAATATCAAACAGTCAATTTCACCTTGAGACATAAATCTGACCTAAAGAAACTGGTCAGCACTGACGAAGTGTGCAACATAGATTCAATATCTTGGCGTCATTCAATCTGCTGACCTTTCCTGGTTGTCTCATATCTTGATGATTTCTAAGAAAATATTCCGTCTTACCTTCTACATCAAGAAGTTAAGACATTCTGGTATAACCCAACCCTTACTCCTACAATTCGTTAACTCTTGCATTCTGCCCATTATTCTATATTGTTCCCCCTTAGTTTTTCCAGAGCTACTGAAGAAAGACTATATCTTATTACGTAGAATGGTAAAGGTTGTCAGTTGGGTGAGCAACGTGCCACCTAACCAGCTTGTTAATATTCTGGTCGACAGGCACTTGGACTCATGTGACAAATGGGTTAAATCCATTTTATCTAACTCACATCACCCTCTTCATTCACAACTCTCCCCTTGTATCTCATCAGGCGAAACCAGAAGCCTATATAGAAAACTATATGCTCGCACTAGCAAGTACAAAAACTCAACCATACCCTACTTGGCTTGTGTTCTGTGCGATAAAGAAAGCATCAGTCGTGAAACTTATAGCTTATTAAATAGTCAGTAGAACAATTGGATCTCGTCTTTCCAACTCATATCATTTATAGGTACAACGTTTTCTTTCTTTCTTTTCCTTTTCTCTATCTTTTTTTTCTCTGTTATATACTGGTTTGTTTCTCTCTTCCTTACAAACTCTACTCAAAACATTCTTCTTCGTTCTTTCACACTCTGTATATCTCGACCTTTTTGTTACTGCTTACGCCGGTAAATATGCTAGTAGTATCTACTTTTCTAACACCTTCAAACACTCAGTTCAATTTTGGCTTTGCCACCGAAATGCTAAAATGTTGTTGTCAAAACTAACCGAGATTACCCTTAATCTATGTAGAATTTTATTTATTGTTAGTATACAAACTGGATGCAATACTGTAGTGAAATGCTGAGAATTACATTCTGTATCACAAGTACTGTTTTGGAATAAAGCAAATTATTATTATTACTATTCTTGTATTATTGCGTCAACTTTTATAGACCTTAAATTCATTACAATGTATGCATTCGTATTTGTTTTTCGTTGTTGAAATATCAGAATTGTGTTAGTAATCTCAGAATTCGTTTCTTTTTTTTTTCATTCCTGAAAGCCCTGTGAAAGTACAATTCAGTTTTAGTGTTTTTGAAGAATTATCCTGCAAGAATTGATTTCCTACGACGTACGCTGGAGTGAATAACATACTTTCAATCACAAAGGCGTTCGGAAGCGAATACAGGGAATCTTTCTTCGTAGTCTGTCTTTTATTGGTTGTTTCGACAGATATTAATTACAAACGTTCCATGCATCCGACACTTGCAGAGACTGTCCACCCCTAAATCTCTCTTCAGTTTTCACAGTTGCTATATGTAGATATATCCTCAGTAGTATAAGAGTTTACATGATTGTTTTCTGTTGTCTTAAATCTCTGATAGCTGACAGATATAACTGTGGTGTAAACTATTTCCGTGGTATAAATTTCAGCTATGAATAGGTGCAATTCATGTAACATTAATCTGGAGTGGTCAAAGCTAAATGCTTTCTTTTGTTTACTCATACAACTCATCGAAGACGGTTTTTTTTGTTACTGGGGTTTTTGGTTTTAATACTGGCATTAAAGAAGTTTACCGTCTGTCCAGTAAAAAGCTAAGTCTTTAGGGTCTTGACTGGTACTTCATAGTTACCAGTAAATACTGTATGTAATCAGTCAACGTTTTCCAAATTTTTCCCATCCTGATGTTATCATGCTACGTCTTTTTTTTAAACTTGTTTACGTCTCTACGAGGCTGCTACACCTGTGTTGCACCTCAGATTTCTGTTGATGGGATGATGGACGGTCTTGCACTTGAAAAACACGATTATTCACTTCAATCGCCAAATCATGCAACATGTTTTGATAAAATTTATTTAGCTAACGCTTACGCACAAACACAAGTTGTCCAAGAATGTCGAGAACTGCTGACGATTAGCCATACTGTGGGTTACACCAATATAGTTAAACTCAAAAAACGTTGCATAAGCTGTATTTTTGCAAAATGGTCGATGAAATTAGTAATCTAATGATTTCAGTGACCTGGGTAAATGCTCTGAAGTTATTATTACTTACTATTATCATACCCTTTAATTCCTAGAGGAACATAGGGCTTCAGCTGCGTATCTCCATTGCCTTCTGTTTTCTGCCAACTTTTTCATTCCGCTCCAAGTCCACTCACATGCTTTCATCTCCTCTTCACTTGACCTCCTCCAAGTCACCCTTGCACTGACGACCAACTCGCCGCCCGCTTCCCTTTTGGGTTCCACTCGAGCAATGGCTTGTCTAGTGATGTCGCTCACTTGATGGTTTCCTCAGACTATGGCCAATCCAATCCATCTCCATTTCTTTCTGCCTATTTGTTTCACAATCGGTTCCTGGTGAGATGGTTCGCTCATTGCCAGAGATCCCTGTTGCTGATCCTTTCTAATCGGCCATCTGATCTTGAGTATTGAGCAAAGACAGCTGTCATTGAAGGTCTGAAGTTTGTTTGAGATGCTATTTATGACGCGCAGTGCGAGTCTCCGTACAGTAGCACTAACTGACTTCACATTGGAGTTGAAAATCCGGATCTTATTTTTGATTCTGAGTGCTGTTGACCTCCACAATGACTTGAGAGTAGTGAAAGCTTGTCTTGCTTTTCCGATTTTGGCTTTGATAACCTCGTCAGTTCCATCTGCCTGTAGTTGAAACGATGCTTCCCAGGTAGGTGAAGGAGGTTGTTTCTTTCAGGTTCCTCCCATTTATGCTGGCTGATTGTTTTCTGTTGTTGTTGTTGTTGCTGGTGTTGGCCAAGAATCTCCATCAGCTCTGTTTTATCTATGTTCACTTGAAGTCCTATCTTTGATGCTTCTTCTATCGCCGACTTGTTGCTTTTCACTTGCATATCTTCCTGTTTGTGGGAAATCAGACATATATCATCATGGGAGAAGTTCAGATCCTCCAAGTCTCTTTTTGTGTGAGTGCATTTTATGCCTGTTTCCTCATTGCCCGTATATATATATATATATAAATATATATAAAATGAGGAGAAACACACAGACCACTAAAATCCAAAAACGTTGACAACAGTTGCATAACGATTTTTAGAAGTTTTATTTCTGTTGAAAACTTACTGAAAGAATTTTGAAAAGCTTTGACAGGTGTATATAGGTAGTTTTGTAAATCAATCCATCATCTTCCCCAACTTCCCTTACCCCTTCACTTTCACACGGTCTTTTATTTTTCCCCTAAAATTTTAGACAGATTCTGAATGAAGAGAGAGAGAGAGAGAGAGAAAAAGAGAAATAGTCGTCTCGTTTTATTCACATTTTTTTACTTCGACTGAGATATATTAAAAAAGAGGCACTGTCTGCAAGAACCAACTATATAAACTCACTTCCTTTCAAAGGAAATTTATTACTGGTTTATTACTGCTTATACATATATACGTATATATATATATTCTTTTTCAGTAAGAAGGAATCAATAAATTAATGTTGCTTACCTTCCATCTATTTCAGTTTATCCCTCTACAGTAGACAGACAAACGTAAGCGCGCGCGCATTTCAAGCATTCAGACATCATTTAAAAATTTCACTTTGCAGTTTTTTTAAGAACAGAGAAAAATGCTTACTTCTCTTCATTACCCTTTTTTTATGCATCTTGTCTGAAAAATGTTGGTTGCATATATGCGTAAAAGATTACAAGGGTAATTTAAACTTCCAGTGAAGTTAAAAGTTTAGAAAGTAGGTGAATATACTATTGAAATGTGTAATTAAGTAGTGTGTGACAGAGTCCATAAAGGGTCAGTAGTATAGGCAAATTTACTGTATCCAGCGATTGTTGATAGTTTGCTTCGCTTGTGCTCATTTTCCAACTGTCAAACTAATTCTGACTTTGAATGATTGGAGATAGTCAGGTGGAAGCATTCCTACCTTCAAGATTGAAGATACTCCCTGATGATGAGTGCCAACAAGTTCCAAAGCTTCTTGCTGATTTCCTCCAATCATAAAAGATCAATTGAGTGTGCACCGCAATGGCGAGCCACCTAGTATGGTGACTACATTGCAAACATGACATGGTAAAAATTCTGTCAGTATGCATGCACCAACCAAAGGTCTAAACGCATTGATTACTACCCAGTGACGAAGAAGAGTGATGCTGATGTGTTAGTTTCTGCTTTCATTGTGGTTAAGGAGTACCAAGACTCACAACAGTACTGAACACAAAAAGATACATATTATGTGGGTGTGTGTGGTATTTGGTCGTTGGAAAGATTTCCTTATCTGAAGTCTTGATTCGCTGGGCGACTAATGTCCCTCTCTCTCTTTGTCATGTAATTTCGCAAGTGGCTAAAATATGTTATAAAATAATGCTTAGATACTATTTATTCTCATTCTGAAAAATTCTCACACTCGTAATCCAATGCAAGATCAGGGCAAGAACCATGCACTTACTGTCGACGATTTTCCAAGTTTCGAACTCCAAATCTTGGTATATCAAGTCAAACATATGCAAAAGCAGAGACAATGAGTGATGTTCACACTATAATGTTAACGAGGCCGAATGGGAAAAACAGATTATCAAACAAATGATAATGTACTCCACTCCGCATAATCAAGACGCACCGGTGAGTGATCAAAAACCAAGAAGAAATAGTCACATAGTGCCTGATGACAAATATCGAACCCCCTGTACACGCAGCTAATTTGCATCATTTAAGAACACAAACTTTGGAATCAATATTATTTTACTAATGATCAAAACCAAACAGTTGAATAACACACACTGTTTTTTCTTCACCAATGTGTCGTATGAATGAATGCGAAAGGCAAGAGAAAGCAATACACCATTATGCCCTGTTCATTACATTAGCCATCCAGACAAGTTTTTTTGTTTTACTTTTTGCCCTAGTGTAAACAAGGAAAAGAAAATGATAGAATAAATTACTAAAAGAGGAAGAAAGAAAGTAATGCAACCTGGTTAGTCATTTGTTATTATTACTAAAACTCCTAATGAAATATATATATATATATATATATATATATATATATATATATATATATATATGGTTAATTACACACTTATGCATTATTCTATCGATAATGAATATTTCGTGTAGATGTATTGGTGAAATACAATAATAAAATAATTATGCTTTTTAAAAAAATGAGAGTAATTAACTTTTCGTGTCGTAGATAAACAAACAGCTGTTGAAATAATCTATCCATAAATGACAACAATAAATGTTTCCTTGTTATTTATGCTAGTAATGTTTCTGATCAATATCTATCAATTTCTAGTTAGTTAGTCGATTATCGATCTGTGCACAAAATTTAAATTTTAGCCTTGCTCATTATAAATGAAGCAAACATTAATTATTAAGTGGACTAGATGGGAAGTGTTAGACAGATGTGCTGGTGGGTGATTTCCTCTATGTGGTTTGTGAGTTACACTGTCTCCAATATTAGGGCAGTCAGTGATTTATGCTGTGGATTCACTGTACATTCACTACAGTCTAGACGAGTGGTTAATGCGTCTTATTATCATATGTGCAGAATGGCAATTAAATCAAAATCTCATTAGAAAACGTTCTGTTTATGACAAAAACCCTCGTAAAATACAGGCAACAAGAAATGTGCCACAAAATAATAAAACAGAAATCTAAAAAAAGACAGACAGATAGTTGAGGTGGAGGATGAAGCATGTAAGCAAACATTTCACAAGGTTTTTGATTACACATCGACTATAATGGCACATCAAACAAAGTTTTCAGTGCCGCTGATTCGCCCAATTTTCTTAACCTTACTATAGAAGACATTGTGCAGCCAGCCTTAGGATTGATAAACGATGAGCAGCATAGAAACTACTGGGGTTAGTGAATTCCGTAATACCTCTGTGGAATTAATTGATCGAAGTTGCAGTTCGAAGGCGTTACCACTTATAGGGAGAGGATGTCCAGCACCTATCATCGGATGTCAGAACGCTTGGATGATTGGGTTTAGAGTACACTGCTCCGGCTTTCAATCTCTGGATGGAAATTTCATCCGTCACTGTTATACCAGATATAACTAAGGCTTCCATAATCTATGCACATTTTGGCCACCAGAACTAACATTCGTTTTGTTAGTGTTGTTTGTCTTTGCTAATAACAGCTTCACACATGCTACCGTATTTAGTATCTACGAGAATGGATTAACGATTGTCAAGATGGTGAAAGGAATTCCTAGTAACGTTCCTCTAGTTTTACCCTCACTTTTATGGTACCATATAAGTGCAACCTACATTCATCCGCACCTTCTAGAAGATCTACAGTTCTATTTGATGCTTATCTGTAATAATTCTTGCAAACAATCTGTTTAGCACAACAAAAGCAAGACAGAACTGATCCACAATAAATCATGATAAGAATCTACCTGTTCTAAATATTTTTCCACTTTAATCGTAATTTCAGCTGGTATCCAGCAATAGAAATAATCTCTATTTTGACATCACCAATTGCTTCAGTTTTCTGAAAGGATGCATAGTTAGTGTCAGTATTATTGATTTTATGTTTTCACTAGTAGAATTTGTTTAATAAAGACTCCAAGAAGGAAATAAGTTTATTCTTCATGTTTCCTAGGAATGATTATTTTTAACAACCCTTAATAGGAGAAAAAATAGCCAAATATGGACTTCATAGTGTTTTAGTGATAAGCCTCTACTAAGTCGAGTGTGGGGGAGGGTTGCGTTATGTCACGGGTCATAGGATTCACAGTGGCTGAGTGGTCAATGAACTCACCTCGTAGCCTAAATCTTCTGTGCCCGACCCTCTGCGATGCCATTTAAGCGTACTTCTGATTGGTTCCAAACTAAGACCAAACATCTAGCCAGTAATTTCTGGTTCGAAGTAGTCCTCCAACTGATATCGGATGCTAATGGAACCTAACTGGAAATCTTTGTTGACGAATACTTGGGAATACTTCCTTAGACAAGACTTATATGGGTTTAGATATCCTGCATTTACTGGTGATCAGATATCGTGTGAACAAACGTTTGTATGCATATATGCCGATGATTTCTCCAAGTGGTGTGAACCAGTGAGACGTGATACTCAGATTAATGGAATATGAAAAATAGTGGTTCCAAGTCTAAGATGACAATGGAATTCTTTGTTCTTGTTAGATAGTTGGAGGAAATCGACATGAAGCCCTAGCTTTCTAGCACCGACCTGTCAGTAAGGTGTATCTGCAACGTTGAAGGAACTCATGTCCCTCTTGAGATTCAAACCCTTGTCACCTAGTGGTGCACTAAGAGAAGTTATTACTAAGCTATTCGGGTTCCCACCTGTCCTCCTGTAGGACTGTATTGGACAAAAATCAAAGGACTAGACGCATGATACTGGTTACTAACTAACATCCAGTCGAAGAAATCTGTGTTAGCAGAGTTATACATAAATGACATTATTCTTTTTAGAATTTTCGTGTTAATCTGAAGATGTTTTGGACAACAGGCTAACACCTGCAACCTAACAGAAATCTCTTGCAGCTGCTTTTCATATGAAAATTACGAAACAAAATGTCTGAGTTGGTCTGCACAGTCAGTCTTGGACTAAAATTTCCATGTCTAATCAGCCTACAATATTCAACGATTCATCATCTGACTTTCTACATATTTTGGTAATAACAACATAAGTGCGGCACTTGGGAACCGTTCCGTAAAAATGTTCCACAATAGAGTTAATAATCTCTTTAAGTTATTTTCGGATTTCCCCGTAGGTTGGACTTAAGTGTCTGATCACTGCTGACATTTCAGGTTCTAGTGGCGACACTTCAACGATACACTGAGATTAACATCATGCTACTTGGTTGGCCGTCAGTAGCCTGGCGAACAACGATTAAGCATATGAAACGATGGGTGGGAATATCACCACCAATTGGAAATGCAGGTGATGCCGGTGAGTTGTGTGCGCTAGTCATCAATAACCAAGTAAGTAATAATGGTTAGTCAATACCATAAAGTAATTTGAAAATTGTTTTAACACTAAGAAAATCCCCGACCTGTAGTGAACTTCACTCAGCAGCTATATGATGTTGCCAAACGTCAAGTGATCCACAATGGAAAGCTCAACGAAACCTTTGAAGTGAAGACAGGAGTGGGAAGAGGTTGCGAATATCACAGATGATATTTCTGATTGTAATGAACTGGGTCGTGAGACAGGCTGTGGGTTGGGGGGGAGACGGATATTGGTTGAACCGATGAGAAGATACTGGACTATCTGAACTTTGAGAACTATATATGTTCAATGACTCATAAACTAGGAGATCTATATTTTCATATTAATTTTCTTTATTGGATGGATGTATCACTCAGTAAAACAGTATTATTTATTGGATGACGTTCCGTTTCACTGTGCAGTATATCTAATACATAAGTTAATGAGGAATTATATACTACCATAGTGCCTAAGTTCTACACACGTAGAAGATCTACTGGAGAAAATTTACAAGTCGGTGGAAGAGTTAGAGGAGACAAAAGTAATGAAGATAACCAACCTATAAGTATAAAACTTGGGCACTGTTGTAGAGTATAACTCCAACCAACTAACAATAACAAGCACCAGTTACTATCAACAGTGAAACAGGTCAGTTACATCATTTATTTGGGAGGTAACGTTGTCAAGGCTGGGACGGGAAAAGCAAGACTGATTTCCACTACTGTGGAATTAGTATAAAAATCTACTGTGCTCATCACAAAGAATAAGATCGGAATTTTCAGTGCTAATATCAAGTTGGTTCTTCCGTATAGTTTGGAGACTTGGCACATGCGTTACCAAAAGTAATTCGAATAGGCTAATGCAGGCTGTCATTAACAGCTGTCTTCGCTGGTTGGATGTTGAACATCAGATGGCCAGTCAGGAAGACATCTCTGGGACCGACCAAGAACCTATTATCGAACAAATTGAAGGTGGATTGGATATAGAGTGAAAAAGCCTTTACGCGTCATGAAACACGAGATCCTCAAATGGAGTGCAAGGGGGAAACGAAGAGCTGGTTGTTCGTCAGAGGTCGGCACAAAGAATAATCAACTGAAGGTGAAACGAGAGCCTCTGGGATTAATCCGCGCGACTACATTGAGTTCGATTCCCTAAACAACGTATTCACCTGGACAATTTGACTCCACGTCTGCACACATGATTTCACATCCGATTCACATGACATCCTCCTCGGTGTCACACACTCTATCACTGAAAACCAACTCACCGCCTCCCACTCGGGGTCCGCTCAAGAGAGAGAGAGAGAGCCTGGCGTGTGATGTCACTCACTTGATGGCTCGTTTACTCACAGTATGGCCAATACAGTCCACATCCATTTCTTACTCCACATTTCTTGCACAACCGGCTCCTAATGGGTGGCTTCGCTCATGGCCACATATCCCTCACTATTTCTGATCTCCTCTGACCGGCCATCTCATCTTCAGCGAGCGAAGTGTTGAGCGAAGACAGCTGCCGATGAAGATCTGCAGTTTGTTCGAAGTGCCCTTCGTGACGTCACGCCAAATCTCTGATCCGTATAGTAAGAAACACTGACTTCATATTGGAGTTGAAAATCCACATTTCATTTTGAATTCCGGTTAGTGCTGTTGATCTGAACACAGACTTCAGAGTAATGAAAGCTTGCCTTGCTTTCCCAATTCTCACCTTCATATCCTCATCAGTTCCGTCCGCTTGTAGTTGGAAAGATGCTTCCAAGGTAGTTAGGTAGGTAGGTGTGTAGGTAGGTAGTTAAAGGAGGTAGCTTCTCTCAGATTCCTCCAATTTATGCTGGCTGATTGTTGTCTGTTGTTGTTGTTGCTGCTGGTGTCGCTGTTTCTGTTGGTGTTGACGAAGGATCGTCATCATCAACACCTCTGTCTTCTCTATGTTCGTCTGAAGTCCTATCTCGTATGGATGCTTATTCTGACAACTTATTGCTTTAACCTCGCAAATCCTCCAGTTTGTGGCATATCAGACATATATCACATCGGTGAAGTCCACATCCTCCAAGTATTTTGTGTGGGTCCATTTATGCCTGTCTCCTCGTTGCTCGCCACTATCTGTCACGTTATCCAGTCTACCAAAGTCAAGAACATCATTGGAGATAGTAGGCAGCCAACCAGCCAGTCAGCCAGCCTTTTCTTACTCCCGTCTTCACTTCTTCGAGGGATTCCGTTAGTTTCTCTTTGTGGATCACTTGGCATGCAGCACTGTCGTACAACTGTTTGATTAGGTGTATAACTATCTGCGGGAGCCATCACCGAGCCAGCTGAAAAGATTGCAGAGAAGAGAGTGATGTAGAGATATGCTACCGAAGTTCTATGTTCCCCTCGTAACCCCAGGGAATAATAATAATACTAATACTAATAATAATAATAAAGATGATACATTACATTAGTATTGAGCTGAAAATCTTTGATACTTGTCTATTTATCAATCCGATTTAGTTGACCAAGCAGGGTATCTATGCATTTCTTCAGTCAATTTATTTTTAGAAGATGAAATGAACAGAAAAAAAAGAAGCTTGTTAAGAAAAGATAAATCACGCACAGACACACACACACACTCACTCACTTCAGATGATAGAAACTTTGTGTCTGTCAGTCAACAGTTTATGGCTAATTGATGCACAGAATGTAAATGTACTTTGTCTTAACTTTACTTGTAGAGTTATTAGTCTGTATATCCAGTGTAAATGAACACACTTTATTTAAATCAACTCAAAACACTTGTACTTGTACTAGCAGAGATCATTCCGTCTAACATCATGCCTACCTACTTGTTTGTTGTGTACATCATTTGTGGTGTAGATTTAAAGAGAACAAAGGTGTCTATCATCAAATGAGTATATCGTTTATTTTATGCTTTCTGATGAGAGGAATTAACCCTCTTTACCTGCTTTGATTGAAATCTGGCATACTATTCTTCTTTCTCTCTTTTTTTTATCGCCTGTCTAATTTCTAAGTTGTGATTTCAATGTATCAATGAGAAAAGCGTTCCAGTGTTTGTAAGTATGGCAGAGAGAGAGAGAGAGAGAGAGAGAGAGAGAGAAGTTTTAATCTGCTGTTTTGGTGTTGTATGCATTCTTCTTCTCTTTTCAAAACTCTTTTATGCATACGATGCCGAAGTGAATATATTGTGAAAATACGAAGTTCTTGCGAAAATAGACACAAACCGACTGAAACAGTCACTGATTTCAGGCTTCAAAGAAGTTAAGATAACTAGGGACATCTGTGGCTAACGACTATGCATGGATGCTGAATTGAAAGTGGCCTTCTTGTTACTTATTTTACTCCTTTGAGTACCAAGTAGAACATATGGTATCAGGTGTGAACTTTGAAATATCAGTAGCAGTGTTTTTTATTTTTGTGTGGAGTGGGGTTGCTAGCCTAACTCTCAGTCCCCACCCCCTCATTACCGGGCTGACTGCGGGGTAAGGGGGATTTAGGAGTGCGTCGGCCAAGAAACAAATGCCATACCATATGCGTCGTTGGTAAGCGTTCTACTGCTGCACCATCGACTCTTTCGGTGGAATTCGTGAAACTGCCACGATGTGGGTGGGAAGACGGAAGAAACAAACTGGCTTAATGTACAGTGCCATTGGACGGTAATGATCTTGGTTGGTGTTCACTCAACTTTGAAATTTATATAACGATGTATCCTACTTCACCACTGATGTTTCACTCAGTCGCCCGGGAGATGAATGATCTACGCTTATCAAGAATGGCTGTCATATTTCTGACAAACTGATAATAAGCTTATTGTTAGCTAGTCTTTCTGAATTCAGTCGGATTTGATCCTTCAGTCTCCACGTATCTGAAAAAATGTATGTCTGTCTACCTGTCTGGATTCAACATAGAACTTGGCACCGAAGTGCAGCAGTTCGAGTTGCCACGTTCCAAATAGCACACAGAGGTAGACAAGAAGATGAGTGAAGAGAATTAATACAGTCTGACAAGTATAAGAGTGAAACAGAATGGGTAATGGTAGAAAGGAATATGAAAGATTACAGAGACTGAATACAACATCTGCGCTGTCATTGACAACGGTTTTGAGCCATGTCACCTATTGTTTCGAGCCATTGATTCCTAGAGTCTCGAGGGCCCCAACCCGGAAGTCTGCATCTCCCTACCTGACCGACTCACTTTAACTGTCAAGGATTTCATGGATTGATGAGGCCATGTTTTTGTTTGGCCACCACTTACTCTTTTCCAACCTGCACCTATCTATATCAGCTAGCAATGCCCGTCGGGGAAGGCGATGGTTAGGCATGGGGAGCACGTAACCTAGTCATCTCAATCTATGTAACTTTATAGCCTCGTCGATTGATTTTCCCTGTTTGCCCAACACTCTACGCCTAACGTCAACATTACTTACCTTGTTAAACCACCTAACGTGAGACAGGGATCACAGACATCTATGATCGAAAGCAGTCAACCTTTTCATGTCTTCAACGCGTATTGGCCATGTTTCAGAGCCATAGAGAAGGACGGAGCGAACTCCTGAGCAGTACACACGTCCCTTGATTGATAGTCGAATGTCACGCCTAAGCCAGAGGTGGTGTAAGTCAGCGAAAGCAGCTCGAGCTTTTTGGATCCTTGCTGAGATTTCGTCGCCAATCAGTTCGTTGGTGCTGATACAACTTCCCAAATAGGTGAAGTGGTCAACATGTTGTATCACTTCACTCCCTATCACTAAGCTAGGAGTTGACGTAGTCCAGTCCTGTAGCAGCATCTTATTGTATTGTTTTGTGGAAGTGTATTTCTTCTGAAAAGTTATCGTTGCCTGAGGCGTTGGTGGCACAGTGGTTAGGACTCTCGCCGACCATGCACATGGTCCGGGAGTCGAGCCCACGCCGACGCACACCTGATATCTATGGTAGGCCTGCGAAATTTGGGCTACCGATATCCACGCTGAAAATTCCACACTTGTACCAAAAATACAGTGTGGAATCAAGCTGTAATCAATAATAAAAAAAAAATAATTACGCTTCTTAAATGAGCTAATCTATGGCTGGCAATTCGACAGGAAATAAAATCAACAGTTGGGTGATTTTGATATAAGACAGAGATGACTTAAGGTTGAAGGAAATCTTATGTAGCAAGTATTAAGCATCCTATATTTGATGCCAGTTAGCCTAAGAAGAAAGTACTACCGAAGTTCAGAAGAAATAGGATTAGGTTAGAAATTCGCTAGAGATGATCAACACGATATCAGTAAATAGGCCAAGTAGCGTTGTGAATCTATAGCCAGTTGAGTTTTTAGAGATTTTAAAACTCTTGATCCTATGATATAATATGCTGATGACAGACATCAGTTGTTATATATATGCTGAGATTTTGTAAATTCCGGTTTAATAATACTTTGAGAAAGCTATTAGCACTAAATAGCGAAACGTCAGTAAAAACAATATCGTTTTGTTTTTCATTGATTGGGAAATACAAAAAACCTTTATTATAATGAATATCATATACCCAATGCCCAAATTTTTTCAAACCTTTAAAAGTGAACTTGGTTTGGACATATATAATCAGTTGAAGTGACCACTAAATTACCAAGTTATATGTTGGTGATATTCAACAGACATTTTTCTCCAATCTAACCCATAAATCACAAAATCGTTTTCTTAATAAGGCTTTCACATTTACTTTAATGCTTCTGTCCATCCAAAGCAAAATACTAGGCCGCACCATTCTAGGAAGAATCAGTTGTCAGCTGTCTACCTCAACTTCATCGACTTTGAAAAGGCCTTCGACAGCGCAGCATCGATCGAGATGTGGTTTGGAAATTAATTTGCTACTTCGGGTTGCCACTAACAATTATACACCTCAGCCATCCAACGGTTGTACGAAAATGCTGCATGCCAAGTAATCCACATAGAGAAACTAACGGAGTCCTTAGTGATTGTGTAGACTGGATAACGCGGTGTACAGAACTGGACAAGGAGGAGACAGGCATAAATGGACCCACACAAAATACTTGGAGGATGTGGACTTCACCGATGTGATATATGTCTGATATGCCACAAACTGGAGGATTTGCGAGGTTAAAGCAATAAGTTGTCAGAATAAGCATCCATACGAGATAGGACTTCAGACGAACATAGAGAAGACAGAGGTGTTGATGATGACGATCCTTCGTCAACACCAACAGAAACAGCGACACCAGCAGCAACAACAACAACAACAGACAACAATCAGCCAGCATAAATTGGAGGAATCTGAGAGAAGCTACCTCCTTTAACTACCTACCTACACACCTACCTACCTAACTGCCTTGGAAGCATCTTTCCAACTACAAGCGGACGGAACTGATGAGGATATGAAGGTGAGAATTGGGAAAGCAAGGTAAGCTTTCATTACTCTGAAGTCTGTGTTCAGATCAACAGCACTAACCGGAATTCAAAATGAAATGTGGATTTTCAACTCCAATATGAAGTCAGTGTTTCTTACTATACGGATCAGAGATTTGGCGTGACGTCACGAAGGGCACTTCGAACAAACTGCAGATCTTCACCGTCAGCTGTCTTGGCTCAATACTTCGCTCGCTGAAGATGAGATGGCCGGTCAGAGGAGATCAGAAATAGTGAGGGATCTGTGGCCATGAGCGAAGCCACCCATTAGGAGCCGGTTATGCAAGAAATGTGGAGTAAGAAATGGATGTGGACTGTATTGGCCATACTGTGAGTAAACGAGCCATCAAGTGAGTGACATCACACGCCAGGCTCTCTCTCTCTCTCTTGAGCGGACCCCGAGTGGGAGGCGGTGAGTTGGTTTTCAGTGATAGAGTGTGTGACACCGAGGAGGATGTCATGTGAATCGGATGTGAAATCATGTGTGCAGACGTGGAGTCAAATTTACGGGTTGGAAACGTTGGTGAAGAATCGAACTCAATGTAGACCTGTGGCCTAAGGCCCTACGTTCCTCTAGGAACTGAATGAAACAATATTAATAATTATTTAGTTTAATTGCAAACTCATAAATGTATAATCAAAATGGCCACTTCTCATAATGTATTGTTCTTTTTTCTGTATATAGGAATTATATGGAATAATGTTTGATACCTCGTGTGATAAACCTTTGGCACAGAATGTTTTACCTTATTTCGTTCAAGAAAGAGAATCCATTAAAAAGAGTTAAATGCTATGCACATCTTGTTGCTAAGATACCAACATCCCTCTAGTGTTCGAAGAAATGATAAACAAATTCCTATGTCTCACAGCACTTGAAATGATATTCAAGTTTCAAATCTGTTATCATGGTTCAGGTGACGAATTTATGATCATAGTGAGTAGCATTCAATATTGAATTTCCATGAAGATTTAAGTTGTTGGGGCAGTTCTGGTTAATTTCAAACGCTTAATCTCAAAACTTTAAGGTGTTGACAAATATTATGCAAAGGAACTATATTGTTCACAATGGAAGATTTCCAAATCAGAAGAGATATCTAGGAGACAGCAGTGCACCCTTCTAATTAATAACAATAATGTGCTTTATTTTGATTTGACACTAGTAACTAGTGTGATGCGTCTAGTCCTCTGATTGGTGTAGACTGAATTCCATCAGTCAGGTTGTAATGTGGCCACCATTCTAGGTAGCTCGCCATCACGGTGCACATTGATTTGGTGGTATTAAATGGTTGGAGGCAATCGGTAGGAATTCAGTCTACACCAATCAGAGGACTAGACGCATCACACTAGTTACTAGTGTCAAAACAAAATATCCACTACAGTCCTACAGGTGGTCAGTCATGAGCCCGAATAGCTCAGTCGTAACGTCTGTGACTGCAGTCGGCACTGGATGAGGCGGGTTCAAATCTCGGGAGGCACATGAGTTCCTTCAAGGTTGGAGATACGCCTTGCTGATGAGTGCCACCTAGCACGAAACCTAGGTCGAAAGCTTCTTGCCGATTGCCTCCAACCATCTATTACCATCAAATGTGTTTTATCCCAAAATTCGGTATAAACATGACATCTAATTTACTCAACAAAAATTTACAAGGTATATGTAGACAGATAGGGACTTTTTGGACAAAAAGTATAAAATGTTGACGGTAATAACATCGGTAACTAAAATTAGAAGACAGTTGGAATAGCGTCCCCACAAATTAAAAATAGGAGAGAATAAAAGAGCCATTTGTTTTTCTAATTACATAGTAAGCTGCAGGTTTCATGCTTAATAGTATCTCTGTCACACAGAAGGCAGGCCAAATAGGGTACCGTTGAGTTTTCATACTTAGCTGTGCGAACGTTTAATTTAATTTATAATGACTCCTAACCCTACCTAATGGGATGTAAGTGGGGAATTGAAAATAGTTTTAATTTAAAGAAAATTTTAATTATAGCTTGATTTCACACCGAATTTTTAGTTCAAGTATAGAATTTTCAGTATGTGATATCGGTAGCCCAAATTTCGCAGGCTGACCATAGCTATCAGGTGTGAGTCGGCGTGGGCTCGAACCCCGGACCAGGTATATGATCGGCGAGAGTCCTATCCGCTGCGCCACTGACAAGGATGGTGGGAATCAGACAGTATGCCTTTCACCCATTTTGCTCAGGAGTTTAGGTGTCTGTTGCCTACAGTAGTGATGAGCTGACTTAACGACGCATCACTTACCCTACTGGCAGCCTTTGATTGATACCCTTCGAAATGCAACACAATCCTTTTTGAGTAGCTTAGGAAAGACAATAGGAATTGGGAGTAGTAATGAACAGTAGGTTAGATGCACAAGTTAACAAATTGTTAAAGTGGAGGTTGATTAACTTCTGATAGTCATAATATATCAAAGTAGAAAGTTAGACGGAAGATTTTTTGAAATCGACAAGATATGGAATAAACAGGAGAGGTCAAGAGAAATTTCGCCTTATGATGCTCACGGGCATAGTAAACATGTGTAGAATTTGTTTCTAAACACAGATATTGAGTGGTTTCGGGGTATAAAAACTGGAGATAACATTTCACGATTATCTTAACGGTTATCTGAAGGACATAGGCGGGAATCCACAAATAACTTATGGGTATTAAGATTATTTCTGTAGTAATTTGGATTAATCTCAGAACAGGTTTCGTAACGAACGAACATCAATTAGAAAAATCACTGAAAACTAGGGATCACTGGAGTGAAATTCAGTGACGTCTGCTGGTGATATAACGTTACCCTCAACTAATGCCTTCGATGAGGACCACACTGGCCACAACTTCTCCCTAAAGCTTCAAGACGTCCAAGCAGTAGCTGTCAATCAACTGAAGATTGATATTTTGAATAGTAAATGTGTGCTGGTGAAGAGTTCCGAACTAGGACGAAACATTAGCACTGTGGTAGAGTATAACTCCATAATAGATATAATATGATTATGAGCAATAATTTGTGCCCGAAACGTCATCAGTTAATATTACTGTGTAACACTGTGTGATTTATCAAAATAAAATCTTGTCTATAATAGAACGAAACAGTTGTCCAGTACTCCATGGTCTTCAATGATTTCTCTAACTGATGTTAGTTTATGAGAAAATCTACATTGAAATTATAGGCATCAGTGATATGGTAAAATCGCCAACTACTGAGCAGGAGTACTTCTTTATGCTGTTACTATTTGTATTTTGCAATTCAAAAAGGAGCATAAAATGCTAGCGGCACATCTCCGCCTAACCCGGTTCTGTGATGTACGTTTTATGTGTCTACACAATCGATGAAAGTACGAGTAATGCCCTTAGACAACCAGGATAATACTAAGCATTACGAATGTTAACAGTGTAAAAGGTAGTTATTGCTCTCCCAGGATAGAAATTACTAATTAATACTTATACTACTTAATAGTAATAAGCAGTATGAAGTCCATTTTCTTAAATCTGCTCATTTCCGTTGGGAACTCTAAGCCTATGGTTTCGGATGGGGAATACGAATAATATATGATCTCTACCCACCACACTCCCAACTTCTATGATAAATATGACATATATATATATATATATATATATATATATATATATATTATATATATATATATATATAATCCCAAAATAACTAATAGGAAGAGAACACGGCAGAAAGATGTCAAAAGTATCTGAAACATTCTTGATTAACACCTGTATGACACTTATCAAAATGTGGTTTCATTGGATTTGCCCAAAGTTAAATAGAAAAGAATTTTTCACAGCTTAACTAGGCATTAATTCAGTTCGAACTGTCATTTAATAAATAAATTATTCATTAATTAACCAAGTAATTATTAATTCAAGATGTAATGATATCATTGTCCATGTGACACCTCTCGCACAACTTCATTTCTTTTTAATATTGAACAGGTGATAGGCAGAAAGAAACAAGGAAAGGCTTGTCAGAGGGTGGGATACAACACAACCTCTTGTCACGGTGAAAACATACAACCAAATGGTAAATAAATGATTTACACACCAATTTTTCTGCGGAATACTTAAAATTCAGGCTGAAATGTGTTACTTTTTAAATAATTAATTTAGCATTGAATTAATTTGTTTTTTGTTGTTGTTGTTGTAGTTTATCTCGAGAAATGAGAACGTACTAAGATATACTACTTAACACTATAAGTAGTTTCTTATACTTTGTCGGAATTTCAACAGTGACAGAGTCTCTTACATATATACTTTATCTATATTGTGAATCAGTCCTCTGATTTATTTTTATTTGATTAACAGCGACATGGGATGCAACAGACTTTATCCAAAGTACTGAGTTCACTGTATTCCAAAAGAAACTCCTGGTAACACCATGAATGGTGAGAACAAACAACACTTAGTATGTTTATGTTCAGCTTGTTTAGTGCAAGTTAGATTGTAGTGGTTTATACGTCTCAAAATCGACCTGTAGGTCTGTGTGCTTATTGGCAGTATGCTCAAATTAGGAGCCAGGCGTTAAAAATCCTTACAACAACTTTAATCCAACTATACATAGGAGATTTCGACACCTTATATGACCGATATTTCTATGGAGTCGCAATGGTTAGATTGTCTGACTTTGATACCATATCGTCGTTAGATATAGGAGTCTGTATTTATCGTTTGCTAATCATCCTCATGAAGTGTTCCCCTCCTTCTACAGCCAATGTTATAGATAATATTACTTTGATGCCAGACAAGACGATCAAAGTTATTCGAATACCGGGAAGTAAAATTAACGCCACTGGAGCATATTTAGTTGAGATGTTACTTCCCTTCACGGGAATAGGAAGGAAATACTGAGAATCCCAGCTAATTCCTGGAAGCCTTGTACTCCGAAGGATCTGCAGTCAACAGAAATTTCACCATTAATCAGACTTATCGAGAAATTGAAAAAGGGAGTTATATGAACGAAAGGTCAAATATCAGGTCAACATAATAATCGATGCCGATAAAAGGGAACCAAAGGATAAGGGAATCTCTGGATATAACTAAACGAAAATTCAAGTTTATAAGAACACACACACACACACAGTTATATTTCACTTCTGGGGAGTTTGGAAAGCTCACTTCATCACCTTCGAGTTTGAGGTGAAGATGTTATCTAGCCAGGCGGTGGATGCTTCCTATCCAGCGAAGAGAAAGCAAGTACAACAGAACCATCTACCTGTGTTAAACGTCTCCTGCATCATTTCTAAACGTTAAGCGAATTAATATGCGCCTAGTTTAATTGAATGAACAAATAGACACACACAGACAGTTTATTTGCATATATTTATATACATAACTAGTAAAAATCCTATTAAACAGAGGAATTCCAATCGATTTTAAGGTGATGACCTCCTAAGCAGTGAAGCATTAAGGCGAATAGGTCTTGATTTCTCAAATTTAAAATCTGTCTTTCATTAGTAGGGAGAAAACAGAGCAGAGAAGGCGAAAGTGACTGCCATGGTTCACTGCCTGCCTAACTGCAAATATCCTTAAAGTTTGTCATCTCTAAATTAATAATCTGAAAGTAGGTTAGCTAAAATTTGCATAAAAATAATAAAATAAAATGGAATTCTACTGTCTCTGTTCTTCTGTCTGTCTGTCTCACACACACATACACACAGACTCAAGTTTACTAAGGCAGAATTTCTTTTTCTATTTTTGTTTTCGGGCGAAATTTCACTATCTCAGTTTTGTGACGGAAGGTTAATGCTGAATAGAAGAAATATAATTAACTTGGTTTCAGCTTTTACCACCTTAAGCTTATCAATCTCACTGATTCATCATTTATCAGTGTAGGTTAACCAAGCAGACTTAGGTGTAGGGTTAATAGGTCTTGGTAAACAGGGTATTGTACATCCCTATGACACCTATCCTGTGCCTACTTCTATCAACTTTTTAAAAGCATATGACTAAGGAATAAACCTGCCGGCTAGAGAACATCATAACGCATCCCTATTGAAGGGAATTTTAATTTTAAAAGTTTGACGATTCGTTTAGGTTCTAGGTGGAACACAAGGCTTCAACAGTATATTTCCGTTTCACCGTGTTCTCTGTATTCCCCTCTTGGCTGACCCTACGATTGCCTATAAGCTCTCCCATATCCTCCTCATACGATCTCCTCGATGTCACTGTCAGACCAATGCTCAGTTCGTCGTTTCTTATTTGAGTTCCACTCGAGTGACGGATTGGTGTGTGGTGTGATTTCACCTGACTATCTCCTCAGTGTGTCCAATTCATATTTGTATTGCCTTCGTCATATTTCTGAGCAATAGGTGTAGTTGGTTGACTTGTTTCCCGGGGACCTTTGCTGATTCTTTCTGCCTGGACATCTGATCTTCAGTATTGAGACACAGAAGGCAGTTGTTAATCGACTTCGGAAGTGTGGTGGAAATGTTTTCCGTGGTGCGCATAGACAAGCGAAAACCGACCGACAAACTGGTCGAAGAAGCAGCCGACAAAGACAGGACTCCAGGTGAACATAGACAAGACGGAGGTTATGAAAATAACCAACCAAGCAACAACAACAACAACAGCAACATCCAGCACCAATCACCATCAACGGGAGGGATTTGAAAGAGGTTACTTCATTTACTTATCTAGGGAGCAGTGTCTCAACTACAGGCAGTCGGAACGGACGAGGATGTCAAATCGAGCGAGAATCGGGAAAGCGAGAAACGCATTCATCAACCTGAAGCCAATCTGGAAATCTTCGTCACTCAGCCAGAATTAACAACAAAATTCCGTCGGATTTTCAATACACACTTCAAGTCAGTCACTTCTTCTATACGGAACGGATCAGAAACTTGGCGGGTGGGTCACAAAGAATATTTCCAACAGCCTGTTGCACACCAGACCTTTACCAACCAACAACTGTCTTCGCTGACTCTATACTGAAGATCAGATGGCCGGAAGGGGGGGTGGGCGGAAAGAATCACCAACTATGGGAAACTATGGGAACAAACAGACAAAACAAGAACAAACCAATCGCCAATCAAAAAATATGCAGGAGAAAGTGGAGATGGACTGGACACTCACTCGCTGAGGAGGCCGGTTGGTGACATCGCGCGCGCGTCAGGCTATTTCTCGAGTGGAATCAGGCCGAAAGGGAAGCACGCGGCGAGTGGGACGTCAGTTCAAGGGTGACATGGATGAGATCGTGTGAAGAGGAGTAGTAGTTGAAAGAGTATGGACTAACATGGGTGGATGCAGGTGAAAAGTAGAGCAGAAGCAAGACGGAAGCAAGTGGAGACGTGGAGTTTGAGCCCTATGTTCCACTAGGTACCCAAGGGAACAATAATAATAATAATAATAATAGACAACGGGTATTCTTTATATTCTAATACTGAGTTTGGCATTATTATTTTTATTACCATCGCTTAAATGATTCTCACACATTTTAGCAGTCAACGTCCTTTTGTAGGATATAAATTCTCATTCTGAAACGAATGGGACGACAGAGAAGAGAAAATATCACTGCTCACATCCCACTTTTTTTATAGTGGAGCAGTGTATGTATTCATCTAAGCGTCATCACTGAAATGCGCTTATCTAACTATATTATAAGCAAAAAAAGAAATCGTAGCTGATAAGCATGCGAGGACAATAGGATATTCATGTAACTCTAAATAATTCGACAAAAAGTTATAATTTCCATCAACCATTTATGTTACAAGTACAATTCAGAGTTTATGTAGCATCCTAAGTGCATCATGTTACATACAGCTGACTGACTTATATAACATGTTGGAAGTGATCTGTACACCAGACGGCCGTTCCTCTCGTTTACAGTCGATTACATCATCAGTGACTTGTCCGGTCACAGCTGAGATCAGACAGCTGAACACCTGTAAAACATCCAAATTATGGCTAGCTATCCGGCTCAGCTGGTGACCTACTGACTCACATCCGCGATTTGTAGATTAATTCAACCTTGGCTAGGATCCACTACTGGTTGATATCTGTATGTCTGTCTGGATTCTACATAGAACTTGGCACCGAAGTGCAGCAGTTCGAGTTGCCACGTTCCAAATAGCACACAGAGGTAGACAAGAAGATGAGTGAAGAGAATCAATAGAGTTTGACAAGTATAAGAGTGAAACAGAATGGGTAATGGTAGAAAGGAATATGAAAGATTACAGAGACTGAATACATCTGCGCTGCATTGACAACGATTTTGAGCCATGTCACCTATTGTCTCCAGCCATTGATTCCTAGAGTCCCGAGGGCCCCAACCCGGAAGTCTGCATCTCCCTACCTGACTCAGTTTAACTGTCAAGGATTTCATGGATTGATGAGGCCATGTTTTTGTTTGGCCACCACTGGCTCTTTTCCAACCTGCACCTATCTATATCAGCTAGTAATGCCCGTCGGGGGAGGCGGTGGTTAGGCATGCGCAGCACGTGACCTAGCCATCTTAGTCTATGTAACTTTATAGCCTCGTCGATTGATTTTCCCTCTTTGCCCAACACTCTACGCCTAACGTCAACATTACTTACCTTGTTAAACCACCTAACGTGAGACAGAGATCGCAGACATCTATGATCGAAAGCAGTCAACCTTTTCATGTCTTCAACGCGTATTGGCCATGTTTCAGAGCCATAGAGAAGGACGGAGCGAACTGATGAGCAGTACACACGTCCCTTGGTTGATAACCGGATGTCACGCCTACGCCAGAGATGGTGTAAGTCAGCGAAAGCAGCTCGAGCTTTTCGGATCCGTGCTGAGATTTCATCGCCAATCAGTCCGTTGGTGCTAATACAACTTCCCAAATAGGTGAAGTGGTCAACATGTTCTATCACTTCACTCCCTATCACTAAGTTAGGAGTTGACGTGGTCCAGTCCTGTAGCAGCATCTTACATTTTGCAGGGGCGAATCGCATGCCAAACATACGAAGATTGCTGCTCAAGGTGTTCAGAAGACTCTGCATTTTGTCAGCATCCTCCCCTAACAGGACTATGTCATCTGCATATTCTAAGTCCATAAGACTATTCCCTGGTAACAAGTCGATTCCTAAGTCATTACGTTCAGTTAAGGATACTTCCATCAGCATATCTATGATGAAGTTAAACAGAAATGGGGAAAGTGGACATCCCTGTCGGACACCACTGGTTGTTACCAATTCAGATGACAATTCCCCATAAGCCCTTACACGACTACGTGAGTTTGAATAGAGTGCCTTGATTAGTGCAATGTACTTTCTTGGCACTCCCTTCACAGTCAGACATTGCCATAGTACCTTTCGATCCACGGAGTCGAAGGCCGCCTTCAAGTCAAGAAATATGACAATTGTTGGACGCCGAAAAGTGTGTCTATGTTCTAGAATCTGTCGAAGAGTGAAGATATGATCTATGCACCCTCTACCTGGTCTAAAGCCTGCTTGATTTTCCCTTGTCTGTTCCTCCCGAGTTCTGCTTAGTCTATGCATGATTACTGAGCCTAGGATTTTAGAGACTATGTTCGTTAGGCTGATCCCCCTATGATTATCACACGAGGACTTGTTTCCCTTCTTGAATATCGGTATAATAAGTGACTTACCCCAGTCTGATGGAACTGTCTCTGATTCCCAGACTTTGCCTAGTACCTCAGTTAATCTACAAACTAGTATGTCACCCCCATATTTAAACACCTCCGGAATAATTCCGTCGGGTCCTGCCGCTTTGCCTCGTTTCAAATTACTGATAGCTTTTGTGACCTCACTACAGACGGCGGACCAGTGTCTATATCCCATTCGGTGTATGTGGATGGCGGGGAGGTTCAGTGTGGCTGTAGGCAAGTTAAATTGTCCTCAAAGTGTTCTTTCCAGCGTTCAAGGCGTCTATCCTGAGAGCTAATTAAGGAGCCATTTTTCTCAGAAATAGTCTCACTTATGATTTGCCTTCTCCCCCCGATTTCCTGATGAGTCTAAAGAGTTGCCTAGTGTTGCCTATCGCCGATGCTTTTTCCATCTCTTTCGCCTTTGTCACCCACCACTGTTCACGGTCCTTGCGGAGACTTTTAGTAAGTTTCCTTTTGTGCAGCTTTCGCTCCTCATTGAATTCGGAGCTCGCCGGAATAAGTCTTCTAGCATCTATCAGTTCGGATGAGGCAGTCGAAATCCAGTGGTTTTTACTCACCTTTGGATTTGCCTTATTCACAGCTTTTACAGCTGTATCTATAGCTGACTGAATATTCTTCCAGGCTTCTCCAGGGTGAGCACAGCTGTCGAACTCAGATATGCGTTTAGCTAGTTCTTCCTCAAATAGGGATTTAGTTTCCTGATCGAGCTGGGGACGTGATGGTTTTACCGCCAGCTGTTTCCTACGTCCGTTCAGTCGTAAGCACACACGAGCCCGGACCAGTGCGTGATCGGTATCTACACACGTGTTCCAGAAGGAGCGACAATCTCCTACCGACCCACGCCAACGATAGCTTATTGCTATGTGGTCTATTTGTGTCCAGCGTTGGTTTGATGATGGGGGTCGCCAGGTTAAACAGTGTCTCTCCTTGTGTTTAAAGTTAGTGCTTACAAGAAACAAATGATTATCTGAACAGAACTGTAGGAGACGGTCACCGTTGTCGGTTCGCTGGCACGGAACTCCATAGGTGCCACCGACATCCTTCTCAGATTGACACAATTTCCCTACTTGAGCATTAAAGTCACCAGCTAGAACGACTATATCTGAGCGTTTAGCCTTTCTCACCAAACTAGACAGCTTTTGGTAGAACTCATCCTTCGTTTCATCCGAACTGCAGTCAGTGGGGGCGTAGGCGGAGATTACGAAAAGGCATCGGCGAGTAGTGCAGTCCTTTCTCCTTCTTACTGATCCGTTCAGACGGACAGCACACATTCGGCTATCTACCGGGATCCAGTCAAGCAATGTCTTTTCTGCCCTAGTACTCAAGCTATCCCTACGCCAGCTAATCCTCGTGAACTAGCTGTGGCATCTCCTGACACCCTCAAGGTGAATTTTGAAGATTCATCCTGTTGGCCAGGTGGGGTTAGGTGAATAACCACACTTGGGTCTTGTATGCGTGTTTCTGAAACACAACATACATCAATGGCTCGGATGCCAGGGTCTTAGCTAGTGATGCTTGTTGTCCTATTTGGCATGGTTGATGCGTGGGATATCCAGCCACTCTTGTAATCTTGGCTGAAATTTACGGCATCAAGCACAAAAAAAATATTTCAATCTGAATAATTTTGTTTTTTCAAGGAAACTTTGATGAAATATCACCTGCTCTAACCGTGGGATCGCGAATTAATTTTCCAATTGCTATGTAAATTTATTTATTTTTTTGATGTAGTTGTGTCCTCTGAGCTGGATAGTTGATTTGCGAAGCTTTCATCGCCCTACTAGGCGACATCTTCAGCACATACTTCAATGTGACTTCAATTTGGGGGCGATGAAAGCTTCGCAAGTTAACTATCCGGCTCAGAGAACACAACCACATCAAAGTTATCCACCTGAGCTACAAATCTTCTCTATCATATCTAAATGGATTTATGCAGAAATCTGGATTGCGGCTATAGGTGAAATCGACTGGGTATTATTTTGTATTGATATCAAGGTTAATTTCACAACAACGACGACAACATCTAAGTGTATAGCTTTTTGATGTGTATAAATCCCAAGATTTTTTTCTGAAAACTCTCAACTATGCTTTACTTCACATACTTTTATAAGACTTCCATATCATAGGAACTATTAAAAAGACGGTTGCGGAGAAGAAAATTTTCTCTTTCGATGAAATCATCAACTAGACAGTGTATTGATATTCGTGTATTTATATTACATTTGTGAGAAAGTTCCAGAATTATTTCCGACCAGAGGTCAGATTAATAAAAATTATGAAGTGTAATAAACAGAAGATACATAGGTAGTGGTACTATTCTACAAATATTTCAGGCCAAAGATCAGATTAAAAGTTACAATGTGTAATAATCAGGAAGGTCAGATGAGTCGGTGGCACAATGGTTAGGACTCTCGCCGACCATGCACATGGTCCGAGGTTCGATCCCCTGCCCACGCACACCTAATATCCACGGTCGGCCTGCGAAATTTGGGCTACCGATATCGCATGCTGAAAATTCCACACTTGTACCAAAAATACAGTGTGGAATCAATCTGTAATCAAAAATAAAAATAAAAAATAAAATAAAAAGACAAAATAGGATTATAATTACTGGAAAACTAGTCAGTTTGAATAATTACGGGTTAAGGATGTAGTATTAACGAAATGGGTAGGAGGTTAGGACATATAGAAATAAAAATAGTAACTAAACCTAATAATGCAGATAGGGACTTAAAATGTAAAAATAACAAATAAACGGGAAGGTTGGACAAGAAAGTTAATAGGATAATCACTATTGGTGAGACTGACTTTTCATGATGGCCACGGTAGGGACAATGGTTGGACCTATTTCTTTCGGAAACATAGAATTGGCTTCAGTTTTTGGATCACCATTGCCTCAGTTATTCCTAGATGTCTTGATTTCACTCCCTTCGGTAGATTAGACCGGATCTTTGTTTATGGCTCTGAAGGACTTTTCAAACTGAGCTGAATATCCAGAATTCACTGGATGTTCTGTTATTCTTCTGTTTATTACACTTCATAATTTTTATTAATCTGACCTCTGGCCGGAAATAATTCTGGAACTTTCTCACAAATGTAATATAAGTAAACAAATGTAAAACTGTCTAGTTGATGACTTCGTGGAAAGAGAAAATTTCCTTCCCTGCAACTTTCTATATTCTACTAGAGTACAATTTTCAATAACTTCGAATCTCACATCGACTAAGTATAGGGTGTTATTAAAATGGCTAGGTTATATTTAAAAAAACACTCGCCTTCAATCTTACTGTAATGAGATTTCATAGTTTTTCCTTTAAGAGAAGAAAGTTCCCAAAGCGTCGTACATTAAGTCATCTTGACACTCTGTAAGTCCTAAGGTCTGGGGTTGTCATAGACGTACATCTTAGCCTATTCACTATTTTAGGAGAATAAATCAAACCACAGTCCAGATATCAAGGATTGTCGTTTTTTGTAAAAAAAAAAATGACTTCCAACGAATTTAATGAAAGCACAATGTAACGGAAAGACTATTTGGGAAATCCCTCCTGGAAGATGTAATCACAATACTTGCACTTATTCGGATGCTGTAACTAACTTTCCCCCTGGAGTGTATATCATTCTCCTGACATTCACATATCCTATGTTGACTTCATCCTTATTATTATTTGGCTTTTTCACCATTTAATCTCTGATTTTAATGCTTTTTTTGTTGGTGTGCCATAAATTGACAGGGTATTGCTTTACAATTTGATTTTGTTTGAGTGAGTGAAGGTCATTCTGACCTTGGACTGTCTGTGGGAAGCGTTGGACAGAGTTTTTGGACACCATCTTTTCGGCATTGTTCTACTCGCTTCTAAGTACTCATTTTACAACACTTAGACTGTAGTGTATAGCTGTCGAAGAATAATCGTCTTTTTGGTGTCTTTGGAGCGTTTTTGGTAACTGTGCGTGTCTCAAGGATGTTTTGTCAGCCATACAGTAAGTGAAACGCAGAGATCGGTTCAGACCACAACGAGTCGGTTTCGATGACTACACAGAAAGCCGTACAACACTGGAGTAAACCTGAAATAGTGTTAAAATAGAATTTCAAGATGAATTAAGTTAAGGTAGGCCGGGAACATTTCAGCTCTTCTAATGAATTTTGACAATATAGCAAAAGAGGAAAACAAAACGCTGAGAAGACTTCATTCCATTCAGCATAATGAAAATGTAAACAAGCCATTTTCTATTATTGTCAAAAATGAACTGGACAGTGGAGAACTTCACACACACACACACACACACACACACACACCAGAAAAAGTGTCTCTCTGCAGAAAAATCTGATAATAATACGCTGTCTATTTATACATTTATTCAGAAGCGAAAAGAATGTTTATTTCCCATTGTATTCACTAGTCCTACTCTAATGGATGTAGACTGACAGAGTAGCAGTATGCAGCGAAATTGTCTATACCGATTAGCCTTACTTTTCTGTTAATATTACTTTTTAGGAATAGAATATTATTACTAGTAAGTCTGTCTCCTTCAGAGTATAGTAGACACTTGAACAATCAAATGTATACATATACTTAAAACTAAAAAAAAACTACACGACAGAAAGCGACATAAAATGACCCTTATTTCAATGAATTTGTCTGTGAAAAGAAAATTTATTCCAGACACTTTCTGTCTGTTTTTTCTCATTACTCCCCAAATGTTTCTTCATTGCCCTCTATGTGTATGTACATATATATATGCCATCCGTGTGTGTGTGTGTGTGAGAGAGAGAGGCGCATATCTATAATTTTAAACATTCATTGCAAAATGTCACGTTGTTCCACAGGTCTAATTCTTCTTGTAGACACCCACTGTATGACATTCATGCATGACTTCCTGCCTAATCCCTCTTATGCTAACTTCAATGATGATAATGCTAAAAAAATGATAATAATAATAATAACAATCATAATAGTAATGGTAATAATTGATTTTCGATTGTAATTCTGTTCCATTAGCCGAGATAAGATAACGAGCAGAGCTGAATTTTACTTCACTTAATGAATGACCAGAAATAGAGGAAATTTCAAATTGCTTTTTTGTGTGCATATGTGCTTGTGTGTTTGTATGCCTATACAGGCCATTTAAATGTCATGAAACGCTTTCCGGGTTCATCTACACACGCATACACACAC
Source organism: Trichobilharzia regenti (assembly GCA_944472135.2). Taxonomy (NCBI): domain Eukaryota; kingdom Metazoa; phylum Platyhelminthes; class Trematoda; order Strigeidida; family Schistosomatidae; genus Trichobilharzia; species Trichobilharzia regenti. Next base: position 84,152,085 of record OX235270.1, on the reverse strand, counting down.
ACACACACACGGCTTCACACGGGAACACAGACACTGACAGACCTCCTTCATCTCTCCTTGTATCACACCCATACTCACTGCAGCACAAACGAATCTGATATAAAAAGTAAAAGGTGATTCACTTGTCACGATGTATACATATATGTATGTAGACTAATGTCAAGTGTAAAAAAGTAAAAAATTAAAAACATAAAAGGTGTTTGTTATCGCATAGACTGTTAATTTCAGTTTCGGATGTAGAAAAAAGTCAAATGAAGCTGTTAATTCCTATGACTGTCGTAAAGTTGATGAAAAAGTTAAGGCAGTCAGGAATAACTCAATCCCGCCTCACCTTACAGTTTGTCAACTCTTGCATTTTACCTTTTCTTCTTTATTGTTCACCGTTATTCTTTCCTGGGTTGCTTGAAAAAGATTATGTCATACTTCTTAGGATTCTAAAGACTGTCAGTAGAGCTAGTGCTATCCTATCGGGCCATATAGTGGACATCGTCATTGATAGGCACTTGATTTCATGCAACAAATTTGCTAAAGGAATTTCGTCAGACTGTGAGTATCCACTTTACCCGTAGCTTTCACTTTTCGTCTATTTTATTTTGATTTTTGATTTACAGCTTGATTCCACACTGTATTTTTGGTACAAGTATGGAACTTTCAGCATGGATATAGGTAGCCCAAATTTTACAGGCCGACCATAGATATCAGGTGTGCGCCGGTGTGGGCTCGAACCCCGGACCATGTGCATGGTCGGCGAGAGTCCTAACCACTGTGCCACCGACGCACAAAAAAGCGCTCCCGCACCAGGAGTCGAACCCGGGCCGCCTGGGTGAAAGCCAGGAATCCTAACCGCTTACCTATGAATCAACAAGGGATTCAGCCAGGACTATCGAGTTAAGCGGCCATCCTATTGGTTGTTGGTTCACTAGATCAATTCATTTCACTTAACTTCTGGTCACAATATTGTTTAGAATGTGAACGTACCTTATTATATATTTATTTACTTATAATTTCGATTATAACTTGAAACCACACAGTATTTTTGGTACAATTATGTAATTTTCAGCATGCGATATCGGTAGCCCAAATTTCGTAGGCCAACCATTGATATCAGGTGTGCGTCTGCAGAGGATCAAACCCCGGACCATGTGCATGGTTGGTGAGAGTTCTAACCGCTGTGCCATCGAAGTTAGAAGAAATCTTTTGGAAGTGACACAGAACAACCATCAAGTTAGTTAAAATAATGAGATTAACCGAAATTCCCTAATCTTGTATTGTGCTGTTAAGGTAAAACAGAGAACTTTAATACTACGAATACAGGGTAACTCGCTTATACGATCACCGTATATATGTAGAAAGACATTTGTATTATTCAGAATATTTAAATCCGACAAATGCAGTCACCAAGTCTTTTGTCTTCCAGCCTAGTATTGTAATGCAGAGCACGTCTACACTATTTGTATGATACTCTGGTATAGTAGTGTGGTGGTGTGATACAGACAACGTTTTCCAACGGAATATGATTCTCACATATTCCCACAGCTCCATACGGTAATTACCAACAGAATACCATATATCTATTTGAACATCCTGTTTGATGTCGTTTAGCTTAAACCGAAATCACACGCTCAGTGATTGTATAACCAATATAAACTGTAGATATATAAACAGAGGTTTGATCATTTGAAAATATACTTTGGATTCCGTGTCTTACCTTCTACAAGTTACAGTAGCATCACATCGAATAAATCAATCGTGACGACGATAACAAAGATAGTTGACATTGGATATTTGTCTTCAAATATTTTAGTTCACTAGTTAAATTTTCGTCGTGAAACAACATCAGCTATAGAGATCATTGAAAACCAAAGGGTACTGGACAGCTGTTTCGTCCTTTTTTGAAACTCCCCAGTGGTGCATATCCACGGATCAACCCTGGGGATCTTCAGTTTACGAGACGAAGGCTGGAATTCAGTGACCCATGAGATAGTGCTGCTGTCAGCACTCACTCCGTTCGATGCCGATCCACTTTTTCTTGATATGGTGGGCCTTATTCCAGATTCCTGATGGCAGGCAAACTGTAAAACAACGGAGCTGAAATGAGAGTGAAAAAAACCAGTTTAAAAAAGAAACAACTACCACGGAATTACAAATTCAATTCAATGTTACTTGATATTGTTTGTTCTCCTTTCTTATATTTTTGTAACATTAAAAAAAAAAAAAGAACACACACACACCACCAGCTGAGATGGAAACCTTAACACCTGCTAGTCAAATAAGAAACAAAAAGAGATGGAAAAAATTGGGAAAGCTATCAGCACATCTGGTCTTTCTTATATGATGCTACTAAACACAATGTTTACACAATAAATGTATCGAATTTAGACAAACTGGTCCTATTAGTTTGAAACTGAAATATGTCACGTTCAGCCGTCAGCTAGTTTCAATTCCCAGTGATTTAACAAATGCATACATATGTTCCATATATAACCTGTATTAATTTCGCCTTCAGCTTGCATAACATCCCTGCTGAAGTGTAGACGACAACACATTTTGTTTTGTTTCATTCCTTTGTGTTTTTTGAGTGAATGTAGAAAAAAATAAACAAAAAAATAAATAAATAAAACCACAAGGTTAACACGTATTCGAGCTTTTGTTCCTGTTGTTGGTTATCTCGACTATGGGCTAGTATCAGAGTGATTTTAATGCTGAAAATTTTAACCCATAAAAGATAGTTACTTGATTAGTGAACTTGCTAAAAGGCTGAAAGGCTAAAAGGCTAAAAGAATGATCAGTTGGTTGACTAGCCTCTGTGCTCTGTCAAGCAGTCCTAGAATTCATATTAATACTCTGCTTGTATTCTGAATCAGTTGACCTACCCTAATACCGTACTCTCCCCACTTCTCTTTTCATTCTTCCTACATGACCTACCGTCTTCAAATGATATTAACTTTGTCAAATATGCTGATGACCTGACTGTATCTTTACCTGTCAAATGTCAAAATGACTGCTCTAAACTAAATGGCTTCTTATCAGAAATTAGCCAATGGTCCAAGGAAAACGGTCTAACCTTAAACCCCTCCAAATGCCAAACAGTTAATTTCACCTTTAGGCATAAATCTGACCTAAACAAACTGGTTAGCGCTCACGAGGTGTGCAACATAGATGGCACTGAAATAGAAACTAAGTCGGAAATTAAATACCTAGGCGTCACTCTATCTTCTGATCTTTCCTGGTCGTCTCATATCTTGACGATTTCCAAGAAAATATACCGTCTTACCTTCTACATCAAGAAGTTAAGACATTCTGGTGTAACCCAACCCTTACTACTACAATTTGTTAACTCCCGTATTCTGCCTATAATTCTCTATTGCTCCCCCTTAGTCTTTCCTGGGCTATTGAAGAAAGACTATACCTTATTACGTAGGATGTTAAAGGTTGTCAGCAGGGTAAGCAGCTTGCCACTTAGCCAGCTTGTTAACATTCTGGTGGACAGGCACATGGACTCATGTGAAAAATGGGCGAAGTCCATTTTATCTGACTCACAACACCCTCTACACTCACAACTCTCCCCATGTATCTCTTCAGGGAAAACAAGAAGTCTATATAGGAAACTATATGCTCGCACTAGTAAGTACAAAAACTCATCCATACCCTACCTAGCCCGTGTTCTGTGTGATAAAGAATGCATCAGGCATGAAACCTTTAACTTATTAAATAGTCACTAGAACCAATGAATCTCGTCTTTCCAACTCACATCATTTATAGGTACAACGTTTTCTCTCTCTTCATTCTGTATTTATTTTTGTTATGTGCTGTTTTGTTTCTCTCTTCCTTGCAAACTCTACTTAAAACATTCTTGTTCGTTCTTTTACACTCTGTATATCTCGACCATTTTGCTATCGCTTACGCCAGTAAATATGCTAGTAGTATCTACTTTTGTAACACCTTCAAACATTTTAATTTTGGCTTTGCTACCGACATACTAATATGTTGTTGAGATAATCTTTAAACTATGTAGAACTTTATTTATTGTTAATGTAAACAAAAAACTGGATGCAATATTGTAGTAAAATGCTGAGAATTCCATTCTGTATCACAAGTACTGATTTGGAATAAAGCTTATATAATAATAATAATAATAATAATAATAATCGATGGCTACTTCAAACTGGCTATTCAGACTGCGTATTCAATAGACGAAATATGACTGGAGTCCTACGGGAGGTCAATTGCTAGCCTGAATAGCTCAGTGGTAAAGTCTCTGACTGCAGCACTGGGTGACGCGGGTTCGAATCTCAGAAGGGACATGAGTTCCTTCAAGGTTGCAGATACGCCCTGTTGATGAGCGCCAACTGGTACGAAACCCAGGTCAAAGGCTTCCTGTCTATTGCCTCCAACTATCTAACAGGAGATTAATGTTAGAACTCCTTTGTTTAGCCATCGAATCATCGTGGCCTGTGGGACACGAAAACCAATTCACCTAGTCAGAAAGTTATGAGAGTGTGGTAGTTGTGAGCAGTTGTCAGCAACGCTAACTGAAGTATCGCGTTTATTGATAAAGTTAAAAATAAAAGGAGTTCCTGTTACGGTGGAGAATAAAAGCCGAACAGGTGTTTTCACTGAAAAAGTCGGTTGATAATTTCGATAGGAAAGAAGAGAGATAATAGGAAACTGTTTCTATTTTTATTCCTTTAGGCTCCCAGTGGAACATGGGGTTTCAGGCGAGAGGCATGAAGTTTCGGTAGTAGTGGTGTTCATTTTTATGGGATGGGGTTACTAGCCTCATGTCCAGCCTTCCCTGTTTACCAGTCTTTAGGAGTGCGTCGGCTGAGGATCGGACCACCAGCTGGGTTGGGGAGCATTCTATCGCTGTGCCACCGATGCACAAGTAGGAAATTACAAGATTTAATTATCAAAAAGCGGTAGTCACGTTAAGGAATTTGACTGTTGGGCTTAAGCGGTTAGGTGATTTATACTATCAGTATCATGGTCATGAAATACCAAGTTACAAAAATCGCGCTTATGATACCTTTTACACCTTTTATTCATAAGTTCTTTGGAACATAGTGTTAGATACTGTTAGAAATCCTCCTTTCTGTCCATCCAGTGGATGTTCTATGGAAAGTATGTGTTACTGGTAACAAGATAAGAAGAGTACTCAACCTTAGGTTGATTCAGTGGTCAAGTTACTCGGTAAAGTGCGGCTGACCTGGTCACTGGATAAGCTTCTTTGAGTGCAGCTAGCTACTCTTTGAAGACTTGTGTCCCTAACCCTTCAACTCTTTGTGCATTGCGTGAAATTATATCAATGGTTACCATCTTCTAACCAATTATTTGAAGTATTTGAATGTGTTGTATATTGTGTTGAAACTGTTTTAATTTCCAACCTGGATTTCTGACATAAGCCAGCATCAGTCAGACAGATCACTGAAAACGCGAAGGGGTGGTATCGGAAAGCTGTTTCATCCTATTTTGGGACTCTTCGGTGGTGCGCACTCAAACCAGGGGGCTGCAAGTTAAAAAACCAAGCTCGTCAAACATTCAGTCATGAATGAATCCTAAATGTGTCAACTCATGATATAGCGCTGTCCTTTCAACCAGTGTCTTTGGGGCGCATCCACTTCACACTGTCAAGGTGAAAACCACTGGTGACAACTTCCCACTGTAGCTTCAGGAAATCTATCCAGTAGTAGTTGTTCATAAGCAAAGAAATACCATGAAATCAAATTATCATGTTCATTTTTATTGTCTTTGCTATGTTAATGTTTATTAAGGAAAAAGAAATTTTGTATGAACACTGTAGCTCTTGAGTATATAAAGCTCTTTTTTCTGTGGAGTTTCTTGCCAAAAAGTTGTGGAACTAACTGTAATTATTTGCCTTTCGAACACAACAATGTTAACAATGCGAAATCAGTGCTACTATACGGATTAGAGACTTAGTGCGTCATAAAGAGCACCTCAAACAACCTACAGACCTTCGTCAGCAGCTGTCTTCGCTCAATACTCAAGACCAGATGGCCGGCCAGGAAAGATCAGCAACAGGAATCTCTGGGAGAAAACCAACCAGAACGGGCGGCGAGTCGGCCGCCAGTGCGAGGGTGACTTGGAGGAGATCAAGTGAAGAGGAGATGAAAGCATATGGGCAGACCTGCAGCCAGGTGAAAACTTTAGCAGAGAAGCGAACGCAACTGGGGACGTTTGGCTGAAGCCGTATGTTCCTCTAGGAATCAAAGGAAATAATAATAATAATAATACTGTAGCTCTTGGAGGGATGCATTTTTAAATTTTCCGTCTTAAAGGCATCACTCTGTCTCATTATGAGATATGCTCAAAAGATAACTACAGCTAGGAGGAAATAAATATTGCGCTTTGTATTGAGTTGATAGTCATCATAAAGTAGACAAAATCCAAAAATGAAAGTAGGATTTATTAAACGTGAACAAAGGAATGTACGCATACACGCACACACGCAAGTGCACATAATGTCAAAGAGGTTCTTCAGGGTCACTGAACTTTTTCATCTTTGCACTTCCTGTCTGATTTTTCCATTTCTGAGTTTATAGTAATAGAAGAAAATACATTATTAGGTGATGTTAACAGACAAACAGACCTTGACAGTATACGCATTTCTATGGAAAAAATAAAAATATAATTCCGAGGCAGTTTACCACATAAAAGTTCACGTATGGTGAACATTAAACCGTCGTACTCATTTACCTTTGATGAATATTAGAGGATTGTTTTTGCATAGATCACTTAGTTAATTAAGGGAAGTCTTTGAGCTGTAAGTGTTTCTTTCTTTAACTGTGTGTGTGTGTGTGTTTACGCTGTTCACCTTGATAATTATTCAAACAAAGTTGTGTACAATTTAATGAGGCTATTGAAGATGAAAAATAATTTATCCATTAGCTTGCTAAGTAAAAGTTGACATTTTACTGAGAGTTCACCAATCTGAAGACTACTTGTCATTGTACGAATTCATGTATCTGTTTAGGGTCATTTGTATTGATAGTCCGGGGATGTGCACTGTTGATTGACATAACTTCATCAAGAAGAAGAAGAAGAATAAGCCACACACCATGTAGATCTTATGCAGTTGCGTACATATTTCCTGGTAGATTCCAGTCTGCATCAGTATCTTATGAAAAATCTTTATTACTTAGGTGTATATATAAGTAACAGTTACTTCTTTCTGAGATCGATTTCTCTTTATGACTATGACTGATAACTACTTCAGTTGGAAGATCTTCAGGGATTGCAGATGCTGTCAATGAAATAGAAGTTAATGTCTAAGAATTTATTGATTATAGTAATTCAGATTTCAGAGCTACTTGGGATATCTACATCGAACTACTGCCACTTTCAAAATATTATTTTAGCCAAGTGAAAGTCAGTCATGAAGAAAACCATGCACAGTAATCATTCAACCATTGATCCGAGTCACTGTAGAGATGTGGTAGTTTTTTTTTTGGCCTAAAGTCTACAAATAAATGAGGCTGCTGGTCTCATTTCTCCCCGTATGGTTAGAAAATAAAACTAGTCTCAGTCAACTGGCTGACTACCTTAGATCTTCTCCGGTAGTTCTGACTTACATCCGTCCGTTCTCAATTTCATTTTAGGTGTCTCCACCACCAAGGTCATAAGAAGTATCCAAACTTCAAGTGATTTGCAGATGCATCAAATCCTGTTTTGATTCTATGTGTCTGACTGCTCAGCTTACCTGCACTTTATCTAACAGACGAGAAATGGTTACTACCGCTGATTAAGATATCACGCAGTATCAATTTTTTTGACGGGTTTCTCTAATAATTATTAAGTTTACATACAGACTATCTTTGTAGTATTCAGGAATTTATATTACACTATGCTGATATATGAATGTAATCTCTTTACCATCAGTCATCACCTCACTGTTTTTGTCATCCTTGGTCAGTATTTTATGTTTGAGCTAAGTACGGTGTTACTGTTATATAATAACAGTAACAGTGATAGCTTTTCATCATGGGTCGAAATCATTTACAGAACCATTGGAAAACCAAATGTTTCGTCCTGGTGCTTGGGACTCTTCATCAGTATGCACTCACCACCAGGGTTCGAACCCAGGACCTTCTGGTTGCTAGGCTAGCTATCTTGTAGAACATTAGGCCACTGGGTTCGACCCCCGGCGTACTGTGAAGAGTCATTGGAGCACTAGGACAAAACAGCTGTCCAGTACTCTCTGGCTGGTTTTTCAATGATTCTCTAACTGACAGCAGCTCATGATGAAATTCTGTAACCAATCAACCAAATCCCTACAAACTAATACTTGAGTAATAGCTTCATTTTGAACAGCGTTCATATGATATACAGAATCTTTAGCTAAGTTTACTGTAGGATATTTTCTCTTCGTACAGGATCTTCATCTAAAAGATTGACTGAAAGTATATCGTGTGACAACCTGCAAACCAGCAGGTTGTGAGTGTTTTAAATATCCTCCAGAGTAAACAATACTATCAGAGATCAGTGACTGTAAACTATCGCAACTCAAAACGAAATTACCCAATAAAGACCCTGACCAATCTCTGTCCATCGATCAGGTGCGTCCGAAGTAGAAGTGAGTAATTTGAAAAAATGTTTATATATAAGTAATACAGTGTTAAAAAGTGGTTATATAGGATAACCTTCTCAAGTGTTGTTGGAAAAACCTCTCAGTTTCTCATAGTTGGGTTAAACCAACTAGGACGAAACAGCTGTCCAGTACTCCCAGGTTTTCCAGTGGTTCTCTAACTAATATCAGCTCATGATGAAAATCCTGTAAACCAATTTCGTCGAGACAACTGTAAATCATCGTGCTTCTTGACCCATTCACCGCTCTGATCCTCTTATTTAAGTGACTCGAGAAACTTGCCATGGAATTCGTGTGAGCCACATAGAAAGGATTAAAGAAATCGGTCGTATGATTGGCCGTGTCGTGAGTATAACCCGGAGATGGAAGTTGGCTACACGTTTTCTCTCTTCCAATGAGCCTCTTGGCTAAGCTGTACTTAATTTCTAGATGTGGTTGAAATTTGCTGCGTAATTTTTTGTACAGCATCCATAATCCTACCTGTATGCTATGGGCTCATCTGACTGGTTGCTGAAGACCATTTATCCATTCATTAGATAGTTTCTTTTTGGGCTGCTGTAGTTTGGGGTCAGCTAGAGGTCATTTTTTTTTACTAGATTTAAACAAACTGAACAAGAGAAATTGTATGCAATGTATTGACGGTTTTTAGTAATCCAAATTTTAAACAGGTCACCAGTTATTAATTGATTAACTAATTTATTCCTCCTGTTATATGTGCTTGTGCCATATTTGGTACTTTAAAGTGAACTGGCCTCTGCTAATGAACAAGGCTTCCTTCGAAAGCTTCCTAGTCCACTGAAAGAGACTAAATGGTCAAGTCGACAGAACAAGAACTATATGTTGACTGTAGCATTCTAGGATATGGATAAAATCTCGTGAAAAATAAAGTGGTGAGAAGTGATTCCATGAGAAAGTTTACTAACAAGTATTTCAACGAAAACAAACAGAGATAACAGGGGATAATTCTTAAAAAGCAAGTGTAGACTAAGACGCCATTCAGAGTAGTAATTGTATGTGAAGTGATGAGTCACACCTAGATTGCGTAAGGTAACCATTATCGCTACAAAAACCGTGCATTTGAATTCGCATATGGTAGCAGAAGCAAATAAATTGAGGTCTTAGAAGATGCTTACTGTCGAACACTACCTTATTTTCAAGATGACACATCATGAGACTGTTGTCAAGCAAAGTTTTCTAGTCAAACTGATGTGAAAATGCTTGAGTTAGGGGAATTTAGTGTAACTAGGTTGCCAAATCTGGATATGTGTATGTGGTAAGAGAACGATAGTCAGTCAAAGATGCTATTTGTGGTGTACTCCCTTCCTCGTAGTTTTTTTCTTTATACCTGTTGTCTCATTAGTACTGTTCTTCAGCCACTGCTTTCTGTCATAAATCAAGTTGAGTGATCAGCTTAGTTTCTGGGGTTTTAAATAATTCCTGAATTTACTTGGACTACTTTAAATACTTGTTGTCACTTCATATCTTTTATAGTTAAACCTGTTCACAATTACTTATACACGTTTTAGAAACACTTGTTAAACCCGATGAATTTCGCTTGATTGACTTTCTGAAGACTAGCGATGAAATCTGGGACATTCATCTGAACAGGCTTAGATTAGTCAGCTGGGTGTATCCTTGCTGATGGCTAACTAATCATCATGTCATGTAAATGTGTGTGTGTGTGTTCATGTTAACCTTGAGACCCTAATCCAGCACGTATAATGAATGCTTAGCTCACCACGTATATCGATATTCAATGAGTTCTACTCTTTATTCAAATAATGTCTTACTTTGATTTCGCTATTACGTTTCTCACCATCTTTCATTTGGAAAGAAAGCAATATCTGCTCATTCTACAGAGGTTTCCTTGAAGCTGACCGATTCAAACTCTCCAGCTGATTTGTTAAATTCCAAGTTCCTGCTTTTCATACTCAAACATTTCCAGTTTTTCACCCTTATATCTACAATTTTTCTATAATTTTAGAAGTCTGTCAGGCTTACATTTCCAATAAAAAGATTTATTGTTGATTAGCGTCTTTCTCTCCGCATTTATATTAGTTTTCTTATTCGATTGTTTCCCTACCGAAAAAACAGTCAAACCTTATCCCGTCATTTAGTTTAGCTCTTTGTATTTATTCACTTTTCATTCACGCCTGCTTTTTTGGCTTTTGTCTAACCCTAATCATGTTCAAGATTTTAGCAGTTGATATGAAAGTTAATCGCCTTTTGTTTAAATAAAGTGGTATGGTCAAAAAAGCCAGAAAAGTGAGTAATTCGAAACGTTTTTTGTTTTGTTTTGTTTTTAGTTTCTTAAGTTCTACAAAAAGTCACCCTCAGAAAATAACAAAAGCGTGACAAAAGGCGAGTTAAGAGAATACGATTTATGAGTAGACCTAATGAGAACAATAGCAGGAATTCAGCAGGCAAAAAAAAAATAACGAGGGTATTATTTTTAAATCAGTTTTTTTTGATAGATAGTTTTCATGGCTTTGGAATTAAAGCATGCTTATATTACAAGTCTGCGTAAGTATTACCACTTGCTCAAGATTTGTGAGCTGACTAAGTGAGTTTGGCAGACGAGTGACAAAACTCAAGAGTACCTTGAACTTGATATTCATTTCTATGGAAGTTATGAGTCCTTCGGTCTAAGAAGATTTCATTCTGAGTTACATTTCAGGCATTTGAAACTCTTTTTAAATGGTAAATCCCGGCCACTATGATTTCAGATATTTCCTAACACCAGGGTGTACTGCAGTTTCGAAACAAAAGATGGAAAATGAATGATTGTTCTTGGAGCCAACACCTTACATGTGAACTAGAAATGACACAATACCACATTCAGGTAAATGGAATATTGTGTTATTAGCCAGAAAAAGTAGCAAGTCCTGTGAATACCACGAGTCGACTCGTAGCAATACTAAATAGAAGGCCGGCAGTTCAGCGAAGAGTTTCTTTTTGGCGGTGAATTCATTTTCATACCTGTACCCTAGCAAATATATATGGTTGTTTTGTATGTATGTGCATTAAATTTGTCAAACAAAAATACAATTAGTGAGTTCAGATGAATTAGATGTTGATATAAGAGGGTGGTATGGAAAGTGATGAATTGTCACAAACGATTGTTAAATAAAAGTTGAGTAATAACATGGATAGTTTGATGAAAGAGTTGTGCTCTGGGTGTACATGGAAACAAAATAACATCCGGAATTACGCAAGAGCTTTATTTATATTATTATTTCCTTTGATTCCTAGAGGAACATACGGCTTCAGCCGAACGTCCCCAGTTGCGTTCGCTTCTCTGCTAAAGTTTTCACCTGGCTCCAGGTCTGCCCATATGCTTTCATCTCCTCTTCACTTGATCTCCTCCAAGTCACCCTCGCACTGGCGGCCAACTCGCCGCCTACTTCCCTTTCGGGTTCCACTCAAGTGATAGCCTGCAGTGTGATTTCACTTGATGGTTTCCTCAGAGTATGGCCAATCCAATCCACCTCCATTTCTTCCTGCTTATTTTGTTTCACAATCAGTTCCTGGTTGGTTTTCTCCCAGAGATTCCTGTTGCTGATCTTTTCTGGCCGGCCATCTGGTCTTGAGTATTGACCGAAGGCAGCTGTTAATGAAGGTCTGTAGTTTTAAGTAGTTGGGAAAATAAGCATACAAACAAAAATTAAACTAAATCAAGCAGACAAGCAACAGTTAAGTCAAATTAAGCGGAAAAGCAAAAGTTAAGTCACATCAACAGAGTTGTTACCATGATAGTAGAAGTGGTTGAATAATTTTCTTTTGTATGTATAGTTCTGGTTCTTCCAAATGAATGATCAGGGCTTCTGTAGTGCAAAGAAGGCGGTAACGTATTGTCTTTGGCAGGTTGTTCTCTGCTTTGTAGATTACTTTGAAGCAGGAGGCGGAGGAGGTGGAATGACCAGTGGTGACGAGATGTTCGGTTATTTCACTCCTTATACGGCCACTACTTCTTTTCTACAGTCACACTGGATGGTGGTCTTTGACTCTTTTTGACAGGATACACGTCAAACAACGGATGTACGTAGCACCACAGCAACAGGTGAACTGATATATGCACATAGAAGTGGTCAGATGCGAGATCTTGTCTTTTGAGCTTCTGCAGACCAGCGAGCGACTGGAGAACACTACTCTCGACGTTGCAGAAAAGAAAGTTCTTCTTAAAGAAGTGGAAATTCTCCTCCTAAGGACATCACTGAGTAGGTCACTTTTGAAGTCGAGGTTCATATAAAGTATCATTTTTTGCTTGGATGGTCTTTCTTGCCTTAGGATTTTCTGTTTGATGTTTTTGTCTATGAATCTTGATGGATAACTGTTTTGAAAGAAGATTTCTTTCAGGAAGTGTAGTTCTTCTTACAGGATATCATATGAAGTGAACTTATCTGATATGGAATAATACGCTAATAGAGTGTTTAAGTTCTACTTTCATAGTTAAAAGTTAGAGGCTTAACCTACCTGGTATATGTGCGTCGGTGACACAGTGGTTAGGACTCTCGCTGACCATGTACATGGTCCGGGGTTCGAGGCCACGCCGACGCACACCTGATATCTATGGTCGGCCTGTAAAATTTGGGCTACCGATATCCACTCTGAGAATTCCATACTTGTACCAAAAATACAGTGTGAAATCAAGCTGTAATCAAAAATAAAATAAAAGATGTAAATAAAATAAGTATGCAATGAATTTGTTTCAAAGGCTCGCGACGCATATTTCAAAAGTACCAAACTAAGCCTAACAACTCGCCAACCTGGTCTCTATTTGGTAGGCGATTGAATGAATTTACTTTAGCACGTTTGTGCATCTTTTATATTTAAAGCTGGTAATTCACTTGACATTTTGTCTCTTTTGATGAATTATCTCCACCTTTCATCATGCATTTGATTCGTCCATATCAGGCAGAAAAAACAACAACAGTCTTCATTTCTTCTGATCTTGATCACTATCCACTGTTTCGGATTAAAAGTTAAAAAATTTTCTTTTGTAAGACAGCACAAGAAGAGATGATTGAAAAAGTGCAACCTTGGAAATACTTGTCTGTCGTAACCATTTCAGTTGAAGAGTCGAAATTTAACAACTGGTTATATATACAGTCGGGTAGATAATCAGTGAATGTTGGACAACTGAAATCATCTCGTAGGAATTTGTACTTAATTTGAAAATGTTCTCAATACACCTTAGCACTACTTAGCTCTAACCTTTCCTGTTAAAGACTACAGTTTCTGTTAAGCTTGTGGACACCTTTTTCTGATGACTATCAATCAGCCAGGAACTCAGGAACAGAAGGACTTTTTGTCTTTTAATTTCTACGATTAATATAGTCTTTTTTTTATTTCCTTCACATTCCCAGTGGAACATAGGTCTTCAAGCCTCCAGCTTGAAGTTTCTGTGGCAGTGTTTATTTTTACAGAATGGGGTTGCTAGTCTCATGCCCAACCTTCCCTCTTTACCAATCGTATTACTGGGTAGGTGAGGTAAAGGAGTTCGTCGGCCGGGAATCAAACCCCAGACCATGCGCATGGTCGGCGAGCATGCTAACCGCTGTGCCACCGACATGGAAATACTTGAGGTCATTTAAGGAATATCAGAGAACTTGCTGGTCAGTCAGTACACACAATCAAAGAAAACTATTTGCTGTCTATGCTTCTCTGTTTACAAAAGTCGTGGAATTATGAGTAACTCTGTTACAGATAATAGTGAGTATTATCCTGTTTATAACCAAAAGATATTGACACTCTGTTTACTCTTACCACCCAAAGTTCAAATAGTATGACATTGTGTCCCTCTCTAAACTATCCTCAAGGCGGACAAGGCCTTACTATCCAAGTGTACACGACCATCTTATGCGTCAAAGTTATTTTGTATATGGTTTCTCCCAGAGGCTCAGTGTGTTCATATTTTTGCTATATGAGGTGGCTGGCAAAATAAATGATAGTAATAGATTGTCAGAGAGAAGAATTCGAGTGGTTTGAAGTATGAAATAGGTCAATCTAGTTACACAGCTAATGAAATCAATCAGTTCGAAACGAGTGAACATATTATTCCTGTGTTTAGTGCTGTCTATACTGGTTGGTTGGGTACTACTGCCGGAGTTGAGTTGTTTTCAGTTGACTTTATTGAATTATTTAACCGTTTTCTTTTATTTGGCTTGTCGAACTGTTAATTCCACTACTCTCTTTCACAAGTTTACCAGAAAAAACAATTCACTTGTTATTTTTGGAGTTATTTTATTTTTACGACTTGATCACGGATTGATATCAGTTAGAGAAGCACTGGAAACCAGGGAGTAAAAGACAGCTGTTTCACTAGCCTAGTTTGGGGATCATCGGTGGTGCGCACCCACCGCCAGTGTTCGAACCAAAAATCTTCTGGTTACAAGGCACGCTCGTATACCATTCAGCCAATGGGACCCAGTTCAATAGCCAGTGCATGAATTCTAACTTCTACCAATGCATGATTTAGCGCGACCCCAACCAATGTCGCCAGTGGGACATCCATCCTCACACTTGACGTTTGGATCGACCTCACTGGTCACAACTTCTCAACAGAACTCCAGGAAACTCTTAAAAACAAAACTAATCCTTACAAACCAACTATCGAATAGTTATTTATATTACCAAATAACGTAGGAAATCCGATTTTATGTGGTGAGAAATAAATAGTTTTTTTTATTTAAACAGTTATTCCAAGTTCCACTTAGAGTAAGGCAACGTGGTCTGGACTAAATAATTCACTAACCCCACTGAGTTAATTTGAAAGAGGACTGCAGCTGTTGTAAATGTACAGCGCTTCACGAATCACGGAAGCGAAATTAGCACTTTATATATATATATATATATATATATATATATATACTTCTATTTATCCTATTACTTGACGTTTCTATTGGAACACAGGGCTTCAGACTTGAAGTCCCAGTAGCAGTACTTTTTATTTTTACCCAACTTTCCCTCTTTACCGGTCTTACTACTGGCTTAGCTAGTGTGTCGACCAAGCATCGATCGCCGAACCATGCACGTGGTTGGTGAGCATTCTACTGTTGAGCCACCAACGCAATACATATATATATTGTTTAGTTGCTACTATCAATAAATCTAACGAGTAGGTTTCCCGTGAGCGTCTATCATCAGTTCAGAAAACCCAACTGCTTCAGAGGAATGGTTTTTTCCCAGGATTTTCTCCATCGGAGGACGAAAGTAGAACTTAGAAATAATTATAGTCTTTGTCACTATTTTAAACAGCTTTTTTGGATGGTTTATCTGGGTAAACTTGGTAAATCCGCAAACAGGGTGGCCAACATCGGTGGGATTATGATGACGATAATAATAATAACAACAATCAACTTTCTCTCAAATTAATATTTAATAAATATACTGTCAGATAATATAACGCTTATAATACATATCATTAACGTAAACTAACTTTCTCTATACATTCTACTGTCCATCACAGTTAATCTTGTCATCCTCCTAGAGTCAGACGCGTTGACAGGTGCATGCGTACACCAAAGAGAAGGGAGAATTTGTGAATGAAGGGGTGTGGAGGGAGAAGAATAGAGTAAGCAGAATAAGTATCAAAATGAGGTTAACGCCCTTAATGCTCCCCACCCCCTCCAAAAAAACAACGACAAACAAACAAAGTGAAGGGAGGAATAGCTATCTTGTTTTTGCTTTCATCAAAACTGGTGTCTACTTCATCCCTGATGATATAGATGCCTAAAAAGAAACGTAAAATGTAAAATAATTATTTATGATAACTGGGTTATACACATCTTATCTTACTTGCAGGAATGAAGCAGGCCGTTGACATTTTATTGTTATGCCTTCATCTGGGTAATCTCGATTCCTTGTATTCTTAATCAACAATATAACGAGCCATAGAAAACCAGACAATACGACAATGGTGTTTCTCCTGATTCCAGGTATCTCAATGTTTTTTTCGTATGGCAACGATGAAAAACAACATTCTTGTACTGTAACAGCAGTTAACCCACCGTTACACTGTTCATGATTTCTCGCGGAAGATGTCACTGGCATGCTGCTTATAAGTTCTTGTCAGTAGCACACACTGTACTCATCTTCCAGTCATAGTGCCTGAAGAGCAGTTCGTATTGTTTCTTAGGACAGATTTCTTTATCCCAAAGAATCTAACAACCTTCTCGAGTAACTGTTACCATTATTATTATTGCCTTGGGTTCCGATTGGAACATGGGCCTTCAGTAACACATCTCCTGTTCTTTTCATTCCTCTTTAGCTTGAATCACTGGGCCACCTGAAATTCCTTCCATCCTACACACAATGCACAATACTTCCCCTAATTCTTATTGTTTTGACCATTCAGTTATGTCCTTTAGTTGTAAAATTTATTCATGCACATTTTCGCCCAACTTTCAAACTGTCAGCGTGTATTTCTCAGAGATGAAAGAAGCCTATTATGGTGGATTAGTCTATGCCTCAAATTAAGTGGCGTTGAGTCACGTGATATACCATTTCACATGAAGAGCCTCGGTGAAGAGAAACTGTTATGCTATAGATCCCGCTGAGAATTCTTTACATAGTATATATAAATAGGACTACATCTCTAGGTGATCATACTCCTTAGTGTGGCTTTGTTGATTCTAAATCTGATGAAATATGGTTTAAACACTTGGAAATGTGACACCATTTTCATCAGCACTTTCCGGTGGCTTAAATATACTACACGCATTTCACAGGTACTGTTTTTCAGCGCTACACTAAGTGAAGTGATTCATTTAAACCAATAGAGGTCATTAAACATTGTGCTATTTTGACTGTATTTTAATTAAAAGCCCGCTTCCGTTTGTACAAATCTGAAAGTCATCTAGTTTGTCTAAATGACCCTTTTACTGCACATTTAATCTCTGGAAATATCATTCCAAAGCTTGTTAGAACTAAAATGATATTTAAAATAGTTTTATAATGATAACAGGTTCGTGATAAGTAATGTCCACTATGGATGGTGCTTTTTGTCAAAGCTAAGATGTAAATCATCTGTAATTCCAAAGACGAAGTGATTAGTTTGCTATTGAATTAATGTTTCCGCTATTTTTCAGCCATCCTGAGAAGACCAGTTACACACATAGAAAAGGAAAAGAAGACGAATGGCTGGCTGTTTTGTGCAGAATTAGATAACACACTTCAGATTATGTAACTAAGTATTTGTAATCTGATGACTTAGTGAAAAACACAGAAGGTTCTAGCAAAGATCGAGGGGAGCTGAAATAGGAAGCTAAAAGGTGATTGGTTGAAGGACTTCATCATGAGCTGACATCAGTCAGACAGTCATTGGAAAACCCAAAGGGAGTACTGGACAGCCAGCCAAGCCGTCGTAGTTTAGGACTCTTCATCAGTACGCACCCAAAGCCAGGTTTCGAAATCAGGACCTTCTGGTTACAAGGTAAGCTAGCTCGTAGGCCATTAAGCCACTGAGATTTGATCCAATGGCCAGCCAACGAATTCTAACTTTTGCCAATTAAATACATAACTCGATCACTTCGCAATGTCAGGTCATGATGAAGTCCTCCAACCAATCAAGCAATGATCCCTATATAACCAATACTTGACAATGAAAGGTAATCATTGCTAAAAGACAGTTCTAATCATTCATTCAGATTAGTCATCAAAAGTATCCAATAGCCATTGTTTCATAGATCTGGAAAGGCGGAATCATGCAGAAAGAAGCTCAGAATACCCATATATCACTGTATAATAATATTATTAGTATTCCGTTGGGTTCCAAGTGGAACATAGGGCTTCAACAGCCCACCACCGTTTCTTTCTTTCCTCTGAGTTCCTCATCAACTGGTGTCACGAATACCCATAATATCTCATCTCCTCCCATCAGAAGATCTTATCCATGTCAATCTCGGACCAACACCCAATTCGCCGTTCCCCAATCGAGTTTCACTCAAAGCTATGCCTCTCGCGCGAGACCACTCAGCTGTCTCCTGAATATGTGTCAAATCCATCTCCATTTCATTCAGGATATTTGTTGAACTATACATTCTTGAGTGATTCGTTCCCGAAGTTTATCGTCACTAATTCTTTCTGACTAGCTATCTGATCTTTAGTATACAGCTGAAAAAGGCATATGTTGATAAAGGTCTGCAACGGCTGGTTGGAAATGCCTTTGTTGATACGCCGTGCAAGTTTATGACCCATATAGAAGAAGTGAATGACCTAAAACTGCTTCTGAGAAATCGAATCTTGTTCTTTATACTGACTGCAGTGGATTTCCAGACTAATCTCAGAGTGGTGAAGGTCTATCTTCCCGGTACTAGCTGACTTTGGCATCCTCATCCGTGTCGACCGCCTGTAGTTGAAATGATGTTCCTCAGACAAGTGAAGGAGGTGACCTCTTTCAAGTTTCTCCCACTGATGGCAATTGGTGCTTGCTGTTGGTGGTGGTTGGTTATCTTCATCAACTTCGTCTTTTCCATGTTCACCTGAAGTCCTGTCTTCTCTGCCTTTCTCTTCTGAAAGCTTGTTGATTAACACCTGCAAGTCTTCGACATTAGACATAAATTGTCCACAAAGTTCACATCTTCTAGTGTCTTCTTTAAGTTTCAACATGTTCATGTCTTCTCACTCCACACACATGGTGTTCTGTATAATACAATCCATCTCAATTGGGAATATCATCGTAGGTGATTTTAGGCAGCCTTGACTGACTCCTGCCTTCACTTCAAAGGATTCGATGAGTTTTCCATTGTGAATCCCTTGACATGTTGTATCATCGCTATGTAGCACCTGAATAAGGTTGATAAAGATTTGGAAAACTCCACGGTGTTGAATTAGTTTCCAAACTGCTTCGTGGTCGACGCCGTCGATAGCCTTTTAAAAGTCAACCTAATGATTTGTACTGCATTTTGTGATTTGTTCGATGATGATGCGTAAAGCTGCAATTTGATCCGCAGATTAATTTTTTATCGTTTTATTCCTCAACTTTCCGGGTTGATCAAAAGGTGTCAGAAGAAAGCTTCTAAGGTTTTGGTAGCCGTGGTTTTATTTTTACAGAACGGCGTTGGTAGCCTCACTCCCAACCGTCCTTTTTTACCGGGCATACTACTAGCTAAACGAAGAAAATGAGTGTGTCTGTTGAGAATGGAAAACTGGAGCCCATGCGCGGCTGGCTTGCTTTCCATTACTGAACAACTGACGCTCCTGCACACGATCTGCTTTCGTGAATCAAGTTTGTTTCAGGCAGATTTCTGCATACATTGCATCCTTATTCTCTACAGGATGACGCGATTCAATATTTTACTTGGCTCTGGATTAAAGTATGACTCCGCGTAGGTTCTTGTAGAGGGTTTGGTCACCCTCCTTTGGCAATTTGAAAAGTCACCCTTTCTCACAACCAGTAGTGGCTTTACTTCCTTCCAAACATTTTGCTATAGTGTAGTGAGCACATCCGCTGTGGTCTGTAGATACACTTTCACTGTTTCAGGGGGAATTCCATCTGGTCTTACTGTCTTATCGGGTTTCAGTAGCTTGACTGCATTCTAGACTTATGCTTTTGCTGAGGGATTAGTATCTACTGGCAGTTTTGTGGCTGGACGAGTTGCAGGCAAGAATCAGTTCAAGATCTTTTTAAATTGATCGGCCCATTGTTTACTTTGTTTTTCCCTTTTGTTATTTAGGTTAACTTGATAATCTTTTATTGGTTTCTGTGTTGGTGTCTTCGCGCATAGAGACCTGATTATCCGATTTAGTGTTCTGATGTAACATTTCATCTATCCAAAGACTTAATAATAATAATCTACTTTATTCCAAAACAGACAGTACTTATAATACAGGATGGAATTCTCAGCATTTGTCACAATATTGCATCTGATTTACTTAAAATATAAATAAAATTAAAAATTAAAACAAAAGTAACCAGAGGAATTTGTCCACGTTCACGGCATAAAGTCAAAAATATTCGAAGCATGAAATGAGATCATTAAATATTATAACATTAATAATAATAATAACAGTGAGTTTGTTTCAAACAGTATTGTCGATTCAGTTCCGAAATTTTAGCATGTTATAGATTACTGGATTTAATGTTGCGCTGATATATTATAGTGAGGGGAAATACAAAATTAACAGTTATAACACAGCTTATATGATGTTCACACTTATGAAAAAATAAACAAGAACAAAAAATTGAGAGGATTATAAATATAAGAAAGACAATAACAATAAAGTTTGATGTTGAAAGGGTGGAGGAAATGGTTTATTTAGTAGTGCAAAGAAGGTTAGTTAGTTCATGCCTGACACTATTTTCACCACATAAAGTACGTGCTAAATATAGTGGAATTTTTATACTTAGACGTACGTGCATAAAGTCTTCTCAAAAGACTTCTTGTTTTACATGGGGAGACACAAGGTTGGAGCTGCGGGTAGAGTGCGTTCTCACAGTCTGACGAAATTCCCTTAGCAAATTTGTTACATGTCATGAAGTGCTTATCAGTGACAATGTCAACGATATGGCCCAATGGGATGGCACTCGTCCTACTGACAGTCCTCAAAGTTCTACGAAGTATGACATAGTCTTTCTTAAGCAATCCAGGAAAGAATAAGGATGAACAGTAAAAAAAAATAGGTAAAACACTCGAGTTGACAAACTGTAAGAGGAGTGGTTGGGTCTCGTCTAATCATGCATACAACTTCATAGAGATTCAAACTAATATTCCATCAACCGAAGTGAATTTGAAGATTTTTAAGACAAGCTAACCATTTCTACATACATCACTGATCCAAAGAGGTTCAGAAACCTGGCAAAATGAGTCCTGAGCCATTGTTCGAGTTTGAAACAAAACTGAACATTCATACACTGTAGCTCGCCTGCAAATGTCTTTGTGAATGTGTACAGCACAGAAGCTCTTCACTGGGATAAAATTGCTCCTCTTTTTCTTAGTGATTTCAATAGAAACTTCTTTAAGACAATTTTCACACTCTCATTTGATCGTGGTGAAATACACAGGTTACTTGCTGATTGCAGTAGTCGACTGCTATGATAATTTTGATCATCGTAATGGTGAACACATATTTCCCCTTTTCAGATGCTTCACACTGAAAATAGCCTTCACTTTAAACACACTCCCTTCGTACATTAATCCAACACTCTGTAGTCCTTTTCCTATTTCATCTTGAAATCTATTTCTGGAGGGATTATCGTTCTAGCGGAAATTCAGAAAAACAATAAACACACAAGTACATACACGTAACTGTCATTGAAGGTTATGTACGAATGGATACAGTAAACCGATAAACAGGAACACTCAGTATAATGATAATGATAATAATAATTTACTTAAGAAAAAACAGAATGGGATATACTTGGTAGTTTTAATAATGGGAGTTATGTAAAAGAAAACAACACTTTCCCATCACCTCTCTTTCTGCTCCCCTAAACCACATTAGTAGAGATGTTGGAACTAGTCGAAGTAAACAAAAATAATGAATACTACTGTTGTTCAAAGGAAAAAAGAAACAAGTTTGCATTGAACACTAATCCGATTAAGACAAAAAAAATAACACACACACACACAAATAAGATGTGTATAAATAAAGTTAATTATTCAACAACAATTAGGTATAAAACATCTGCGTTCAACTGCATCTTTCTTTCTCTTCATCATCACCATCATCTTCTTCGCATTGACCTTATATTCATCATCAAGTGGTTGTCCAATCTGTGTTTTTTTCCTTTTGTTTTAATTTTTAAGTGTTTATTATTCAGTGTGCATGATAGTATGGCGGCTCATTGAATTCACCTGAACTTCCACAATATGCACACATTTAATCCAGAATTATTTCAGTCATATGAACAAGGTAGAATTAATTATAATTTTGTATATTGACCAAAAATAATAAGAGTATGAAGGATGGATTATACGGATGAGATAGCTGTTGTCCAACAGAAGATATGTTATATATTCCTCTTCTTTTGGACTGTAAATACTATTCAACAGTATTGTATAATTAATTGCCAGTCGCAGGCTATAAGAGAACAGGATTTATTGTAAACAGTTTTTAGCAGCGGAAAAACAACAGGTTGAAGGTGAGGCAGTAACTTATCAAAGAAGACATTGAGAAGTGGTTATGCTGTGTCATGAATTGGCACAAGCTAGAATTCGTGGGCTGGCCATTCGAATGAGTCCCAGTGGCTTAGTGGTCTACCAGGTAGCTCGCCTTGTTAGCACACGGTCCTGGGTTGGAACCCAGTTAGCGGGTGCGTACTTCTGAAGAGTCCCGAGTGCTAGCTCGAAACAGTTGGCTGTTCAGTACTCCCTTGTGGTTTCCCAATTGTTCTCTAACTGATGTCAACTCATGATACAATCCTGTAACCAATCAACCAAATCCCTACAAACTAATACTTGAATAAATATTTTTTGGATTTTTGGAGACAATTAATAGGACCTAGGGACCCGTGTCCCCATTTGTTTTAAATTAATTCTTGACTAGTGTTGTAAGGAAATTTAACTGTGAAAGTACCAATTCCATTTCCTTTCCAGTTATGACAATCCACACTATTCACAATCGGAAAGCCATTCATTTTTCTTTTTAGTATCGTAGAACCAGGAAACGCTTTCATTGCTAGGCGATAGGGACAGTTACTATAGCCGTTGCAAATTATTATTATTATTATTATTATTGGACTTACTTGTTGTAT
The DNA here is from genome assembly GCA_944472135.2 of Trichobilharzia regenti. Lineage (NCBI taxonomy): Eukaryota > Metazoa > Platyhelminthes > Trematoda > Strigeidida > Schistosomatidae > Trichobilharzia > Trichobilharzia regenti. The sequence continues at coordinate 84,128,788 of OX235270.1, read as the reverse complement.
GTAAATGACTGGTGAGAAGATAGTTATCAAATAAAGTGATATTTAAGTGAATTTCTGTTTCAGCGATTTTTCAGTAGAGTTCGTTATCATAGGGTTAGTTGAGTGCCAGCATGGTTGTCTGAAAACTGTCCTGTTTTTTATTCTGAGATTCATCATCTCTTACTTAAAAAGAAACCTCTTGGAGAGAATTCAACGCTAACTTTTAGACTAGCCTGTCTTTCTCTATAGAGTAGGTGACGCAAAATTGTCTAATACTTGAAAGGTTGACTTGTTCATCTTACTTAATTAAAATTTTTGTTAGAGAATTCATCAAGATTTGGTTACAGGATCTCATCATGAGCTGACATCATTTGCGGAACCATTGGAAAACCAACTGGAAGTATTACACAACTGTTTCATCCCAGCTTGCGACTCTTCATCGGTGCGCGCCCACCATCGGGATTTGGACCCATGACCTTCTGCTCACAAGGCTAGCGAGCTCGTAGACCATCAAGCCACTAGGACCCGATCCAATGTCCAGTCCATGAATTTCAACTCCTGCCAATTCATGACATAGCGCAACCGCTAGTGGGAAGTTGTGACCAGTAGGGTGCAGCAGGTCGGCTGTGAGGAAAAATACTAGCCAAAGACATTGGCTAGCTGTCACGCTATGTCGTGAACTGGTAGAAGTTAGAATTCATGGACTGGACATTGGATTGAGTCCTAGTGGCTTAATTCCTCAAGAGCTAGCTCACCTTATAATCGCGAGGTCCTCGGTTCAAACGCTGGTCTTGGGTGAGTACTGATGAAGAGTCCAAAGCACTAGGACGATCTGTGTGGGTGTCTAGTACTCCCTTGTGGTTTCCCAATAGTTCTGTAACTGATGTCAGCTCATGATGAAATCCTCTGACCAGTCAATCAAATCCCTACAAACCAATACTTGAATATCGTCAAGATTTGTTTCTAACACGTTTCTGTACGTGATTGTTCTCATGGCTTGATCAACTTATTTCGATATAGAAAATAAAAAAAAGTGATTCAGCGAAGATACTCTTCTCAAAGAAATTATCAAGTTGTACAACCATATATATATATATATATATATATAAACGGATTTTAAGAAATTTTATCTGGTGAGGGAATTGAATTATAGGTGGGAATACATCAAATAATAATAATAGGATGAAATGCAATTAAAATATTTGTGATTATAATCATAGTTAAATGTCAAGTGGCAAAACAATTAATGTCATATATAGAATAATTCATAGGATGCATAGAACTTGGAAGGGGTGTGCAATTAAATGATTAGTAGGCAAATCGAATAAAATAAAAACGTGTGTGAAATTCGATAACATAGAATTTAATGCTGCAAAACAGAAATGATTTATTTTGATTGGACACTAGTGTCAAATCTCAAAAGGGACATGAGTTCTTTCAATGCTCCAGATACGCCTTGCTGACGAATACCAACTAGCACGAAACCTAGGTCCAAGGCTTCCTCCTGTGTGTCTTCAACCACCTAATATCATCAGAAATGATTTAGAATGACAAGTGGAACAAGTGAAATAATACCTGGGGCAGTTCAAAGTGAGAGAGTAGTAATAGTAACAATTGACGTAATAAGGAAGAGTATACAAACTGAATAAACGAAATGGAAAAATGAAAAATTGGTCGAGCTAAAATTTGATTGGGGATTACCATACTTTAGCATAGAGGGGTTAAGACCATGAAAGTTGGAAGGCTTGAACTAACTTTGTACAGAGATATGACTTTTCCGTTTTGGTAGCCGAGGCTTCAGCAATACAGATGAGTTGGGTACATAGTGATTTGGGAAAACTACTTTTCGTCTAGTAGGTGACTTTAAAGGATGGGGCTGTAGAGATACGGTGGTCAGCATCGACCAGATGTACAATGGTCGCGCTTCTTATTGCTTCAATTCCACCTCTTCATAACCAGGCGAGATGGTGTTGTTGCACCCTCTTGGACAAAACTCAAGTCAAACGACTGATAAACCTAGCTTTACATGAGGGGGGAATTGATAGACGTAGCAGGGAATGTTCTTTTCAGAGACGGTGGTATCCTTCTTTGCATGATATCGGAAGACAAGTCACCTTTGAATTACATGTCCATGTACAGTATTTTCTTAGATATGGATGATAACTCACATTTCAAAGGATTTGACTGAATATCCTTGTCTATTAAACGTGGTGAAAATCCATTTTCTATTAGGATTTTCCTCAAAAGATTTAACTCATCATTCACAGCATCAGGGCTATATAGGCACTGAATGCGATTGGCAAGCGACCGGACCAAGTTTCGTTTAACACCAATCGGTACCCAGCTGTAGAAATTTGTCAGTTGACCATTCCATAACAGCTTACGATAAATCGATCTCTTCAGAGTTCCATCGGTCCCGCTTGATAGGTTCACATCAAGGAAATGAATATTTGACTCGTTCTCCATTTCGACTGTGAATTGTATCTCTGGATACAACCATTTAATGCATTCAATACATAATTCAAGTTACAGTCACTATTAGAAATAATAAAGGCGTCATCTTCATATCTTTTACAGATTTGAAAGCTTTGGATTGTTGACTTCAACTGGCCATTTTCTAGACTGGCCAGAAAACAGTCTGCAAAGAGAAGACCCAAGGGAGGTTAATTTAACGAAATTCACTGATATCCATACCTTTAAGGTGATTTCAGCTCCATTGATCTGTTAGATACCAAGTGTTCACCCATTCAACACTAAACAATCTTCAACTAAAAACAAAGTTTCGCATCTCTGACAACCAACCTTCAGTCAATACAGCTTGAAGATGCAAAAGTCTCTTTCTGTATGTATAAGTAGTAGCTGGATATAACTTTTCAGATATTACAATTTGTGCTAGTCATTATATACACGCATTTATTTCTATGAAACCCAACAAATCCCACCCTTCCCCCAGGCAAACCAACACTTGATAGGGATCTGTCAAAACCAAAGTGATGGATTCTGTAATGCACTAGAAGGGTGGAGAGGAGATATAATATGAGATTAACAGAGTCAAAGAAAGAAATTACAAAGGTAAAATGTTTTTACGAGCTTGACCACGGATTGATATCAGTTAGAGAACCATTGAAAACCAGGGAGTACTGGACAGCTGCTGTTTCATCCTAGTTTGGGAATCATCGGCAGTACGCACCCACTGGGATTCGAACCCGGGACCTTCCGGTTACAAGGCAAGCTCGTATACCATTCAGCCACTGGGACCCGAATCAATGACCAATGCATGAACTCTAACTTCTACCAATGCGTGATTTAGCGCGACCCCAACCATTGTCGTTGATGGGACATCCATCCACACATGTGACATCTAATTGGACCTGACTGGTCACAACTTCTCATTAGAACTCCAGAAAACTCCATCCTGTAGCAATTCACTAGCGAGCATCAGATTAATTCTCTATAGTTTGGTTTGTAACCGGAAGACTCTGGGTTCGAATCCTAGTGGGTGCGTACTGCCGATGATTCCTAAACTAAGATGAAACAGCTGTCCAGTACTCCTTGCTGGTTTTCAATGGTTCTGTAACTGATATCAATCCGTGGTCAAGGTCGTAAAAGCATAACTAACCCTTACAAACCAAACTATAGAAAATAGCCTTTAAGATAAATTTTCCAAAAATTCGTAAATAGGTAGCTAGATTATAATAAATACAATAGTTCTGAGAGTTTGTCAACCTATGTAGGCCTTTCTTTCAGTTGATTAGATGCTTACATGTCAGTTAAGACCTACTGTTATTCAAACAATATAATGTGTTTACAACAAACTTGTTAAATGTATCAGGGAAATGCCTATTTTCTGTCGGGTATCATTGTCATTTACAAGTATACTTTGTTATGGACAATAGGCGATTCAATCAGGTGGCATTAAGATGCATATTCCATGTCTTCTTTGCTTGAATTAGCCGACTGAATGTAAACAAGAATGAAATAGAGAAAGGCGAAAATGTTAGAAATAGTAGTCAAAATGTCAAGTATCCTGCAAAGTGTCACATATTCATTTGGCTCTGTTAAATTAGAACTGTTTTTGTCTAATTATGGTGAATATATATAAATCAGTGATATTTAGTGAATCTTGTTAGTTGACCGATTCTTAGGAGATCATCGTTGCAGCTGAAGGAGTACTCTTGCCATATGCGAAAAGAATCATCATTGAACAGAGGTTGGAATGGGAGTCAGAGCTCTATCATAACTTCATTGACTTTGAAAAGGCCTTCAACAGCTCAGTGTCGATCGAGAGGTGGTTTGAAACTAATTCGCTACTACTGCGTGCCTTCAACAGTTATACGTCTCATCCAACAGTTGAACGACAATGCTGCATGCTAAGTAATCCACAACTGGAATCTCACGGAATCCTTCGAAGAAGTGAAGACAGAAGTAAGACAAGGCTGGCTGGGTGCCTACTATCTCCAGGGATTTTCTTGATTTCGGTAGCCTGGATAATGTGGCACACAGCGGCGGGCAACGGGGAGACAGGCATAAAATAGACTCACGCAAAATACTTGGAGGATGTGGACTTCGATGATGTGATATATATCTGACTTGCCACAAACTGGAAGATATGCAAGTTAAAAGCAACAAGTTGGCAGAAGAAGCATTCAGAGAAGATGGAACTTCAGGTGAACATAGAGAAAACAGCTGTGGTGGTGATGACGATTCCTGGCCAACACCAACAGCAACACCAACAACAGACAACAATCAGCCAGCGTAAATTGGAGAAGTCTGAGAGCAGCAACCTCCTTTACCTACCCACCCACCTACCTACCTACCTTCCTACATTGGAAGCATCGTTTCAACTACAGGCGGACGGAACTGATGAAGATATGAAAGCAAGGATCGGGAAAGCAGGGCAAGCTTTCATTACTCTCAAGTCTGTGAGGGAATTAATAGCACTACCCAGCATGTGGATTTCTAGCTCGAATGTGAAGTCAGTGCTGCTTACTATATTGGATCGGAGACTTGGCTTGATGTCACGAAGGGCACTTAGAACAAACTAAAGACTTTACCAACACCTGTCTTCGCCCGATCAAGATGAGATGGCCGGTCAGAGAAGATTAGTGATAGTTAGGTAACTCTGGCAATGAGTGAAGCCACCCAGCGGGGGCCGATTGTGCGAAAAATCTGCAGTAAGAAGTGGAGGTGCATTGAATTAGGCATACTATGAGAAAACGAACCATCAAGTAAGTGACATCGCACGTCAGATTCTCTCTCGAGTGGAACTCGAATTGGAAGCGGCGAGTTGGTCGTCAGTGGGAGGGTGAGTGATATGGAGGAGGAGGTAATATGAAGAGGAGATGAAAGGATGTGGGCAGATGTGGAGCCAGGTGAAAACGTTGCCAGAGAACTGAACGCGATGTGGACGTGCGGCTGAAGCCCTATGTTCCTCCAGAAACTAAAGGAAACCCCTCTGGTCTCAAATTTATGAACAATCACTTCAATTGACTTCTGTTCGTTTTCAATGTTACCCTTACCTGTGTCATTTCGGCAAAGCAAGCAGTCATGTGAATAGTTGTGTTTTAATGTTAGGTGGCTGCAAACTGTCGGCAAGAAGACCTGAACCTAGATGTCATGCTTATTAGCACTAGTCAACAAGGTAGAAGTACTATTGCTCTGTTGGAGGTTTGGATCTGTGTCACCTATTGCTGCAGTCAAAGAACTCCTCGCGCCAACGAATTATTTTCTGTAGGACTTTAATAAATGCATTAACTGGGCACCTGACTGATAGAACTCACTCAACACCTAAACTAAAGACCAGACGCTTCTCTGCTTCTAACTCTTTTCTGCTATTCAGCGGACATACAGACGGGAAATTTGAATGAATAGTCTGGTTGATTATAATTTAGTGAAGTTCAACTTTTGGTTGGGTTCCAGCCACAACTAGTGCTTCTTGCTGTTAAACAGCAAAAACATGTTCACAAGAGGAATGTTTTTTCGCTGGTAACTAGTGGATGTTTTTGGAAATCAAGGACATTAAATAAACTAAAATTCCTTGTTCCATGTTAGCAAGGGAATATTCTAAACAGAGTGAAAGAGACAGTGAGATCTGTCTCACTACACTACAACACTTGACATGCAACTACTAAATTCTCAGTACACGAAAGACAGTGACGCAGATAACTGTCCAATCTTTGAAAATACAACAAGACATTTATGTATCAAACAGGTGAATAATAAAGAATTTACTGATTGGAATGAAGAGTAAAACGAAATCCAAGTCAATCAGTTTGAACCACTTAATACCTGACGTACTTTTCTTTCGCTTGTGATATAACCAGTCTCTAGTATACGCGCTGGCATTTCTCAGCCTTGCATTACAAAATACCATACTAATTCACCCGGTACACGGCTATCAATATACACCTAAGTAGACCATAGTTGAGATTTTATTGGGTTGACGAAAACGATTGATAAATACCACTTTACAAGTATTCACTTTGTAGGGATTCAGGTTTGATAGGTTGGAGGATTTCACCATGAGCTGACATCAGTTAGAGAACGATTGGAAAACCACAAGAGAGTAATGGACAGCCAGATGTTTCGTCCCAGTGCTTGGGGCTCTTCATCAGTATGCACCCACCAACTGGTTCCGAACCCAGGAAATTCTGCATACAAGGCGAGCTAGCTCGTATACCATTAAGCCATTGGGACCCGACCCAATGTCCAGTCCATGAATTCCAACTACTGCCAATTCATGATATAGCGTGTCCACTTCTTTGATGAGTTACAGCCTCGCCTTCAACCTGCTGCACCCTACTGGTCACGGCTTCCTATTAGATCACCGGGTTAACTCTCTCAAAGGGGCCAATCACTAGTGAACATCAGATCAATTTTACATTATTGATTTTGTAGGGATTTAGTTTAACGAAACAGCTCTCCAGTACTCCCTGATGGTTTTCCAGTGGTTCTCTAACCGATGTCACCTCATGATGAAATCCTCCAACCAATCAAGCATCAATTTAATTTAATTTAAAATGCAAGTGACTATCTTCATAGTCTAATGATGAAAACCCAAAATGTAGATACACAGGCACACATACAAGCAAACATAAACATGCACACATAAAAACACCTAGATGTAACCAGTTTTTTGACATAGGCCCAATAATTTATAATGGGAACAACAACACTTCGCATATTATCTAATCAGTCAACATTGATTTTTGTCATCAAAAGTATTCTGTTCTTTCTCTCTCCACCTCACTCGCTCCATCATCTTGTTATTCTTACTGTTTTTGGTGTTCTGTAATTGAAACTCGCCGAAATCTCTCCTTTATGTTAGCGCTGCTCTCCAACCAACGCTTGTTTTTTCTTTTATTTATATCTTGTTTAACTGATTAAATTTTATGCGTTCTCGTGTTAAAGAAAACGAAGCAAAGATAAGCGCAACTGTCACTTACAATACACCCTGTTTTTTTTTCTCTCACCTCGGCTACTTCTTTCTCCTTATTAGCGCTATATCACTGTCATCAGGATTAAATAAATAATCATCAGATAGTTGGAATTAAGGTGGACATAAGAAAGGCTAATGGGGTGGGGTGGGGGGGGTGGGGCGAGCAGAAACACATGTTGCCTATCAGGCTATATTGCTTGACCTGGGTGGTCTTATTCAATGCAAGCGTCCTGTTCACAGATGTGAGAGGATAAGGATAAGGACTGGGAATACCTTCATTATCACTCTTCACTGTCGTTTCGCTTTTTTTTCTTCGCTTGTCCTAGTTAAAGCCAATTTCTGATCTCTCTGTGTAAATCTGATATGACATCTGAATGAATGAATATATATATATATATATCTGCAGTAGTATGGGATAAAAAGATAACAGTGTGATACAGATAAGTCTTCTTTTCTCTTCTGCACTTCTTGATCACCAGAAAATTATCGATAACCATATACTTTAGGCTATTTCTATCCTCTGAAATTGTATTTCACCTCTGAATTTTTACACAGCTCACAACACAGCTGTTTGGATATTTTATTTACTACGACAGGGAAATAATATACCGGAGTTGATCGTGGATCAAACGCTGAAGCTGCTATACCTTAGACTTTGATAATGTAGTTGTGTTCTCTCAGCTGGATGATTTATGTTTGCAAAGCTTTCATTGCCCTACTAGGCAACATCCTCACCTCAATGCATACTTCAATTTGGAGTGAGCTTTTACACTTCTTCATGAGTTTATTAGTCATTTATCTTGGCAACCTTAGACGTGGTTGGTTTTTTGTGTGTTTCACACCCTGTAGTCTAATTGTATTAGTTGGTATTGATTGTTTCATTGACCTAACATTTTACCCTTTGTGTGTGTGTGTGTGTGTGTGCGTGGGATTTCCTTCTTATCGATTGGTATATTTTGTCTGTGTCAATGTGTCTATTGACTGACAACTCACTGGAATATCAGGCTCCTAAAAATTTATTAGCATTCTTGGTGTTTTCTCTGTATAGTATATTTGAACGTTGTTCGAGTCGAAACTATGTCCGTGGTTGTCTTTATGTAGCGATATGAGGGAGTGGATGCATAGATACGAAGACCAAGGTTATGTCCACTTTGGTCAATGTAGTGTTTTTCGAAGTTGTTACAATTTCGTTGTTGAGTCCTTTGGTTGACATAGAACTGATCATGTTGCTATGATGCAGAAAAAGTTCATTTGGACTTTTCAGATGATTATTTATCCTTTTTTTCTATACTGTAGTTAAACGACGCGTTCTGTGTTTGAGAAATATCAGAGGAATTAATTTAGTAGTGTCTCGAAACTCATCTGACAAACCACCAATCAGAAGCGATCAACACAAGGATCTTGATGGTAGTAATCGACAAAACACACACACGCACACAAACGCTTATTTTGTCTTTATTCACAGAGAGATTTCTTTTGATATTGCGGCTGAATTGAGGTTATTTGTTATAGTAATATGTAGAGAAAATATTCTCAAACACTAACCGAACCAGTTGAGCTGTACACGTGCTAATACTGTTATCAACAGTTCAAGTTGGAGGCGGGTGGGGGGAAGGAATTCATTCTTGATCAGGAATGAAGTAGTGAACAGATTAGCCTGCTTAAATTATGAAGTAATCGGTAAGAGGAATCAAATAAGAGAGTATTCATTTTCTTAGTTCAGTTGTGACAGAAAAACATGATCAAAACATATCTCGCAATGTTTGAAGGTCGTCAGTAAGATATTTGGCCTGCTTGAAGAAGCTAGACTTTCAATTGAGTTTTTGAACACCTCTCAGTCAGTTCTACTGTTATTGGTTTTACCAGTGAATTAACAAGGTTAACAGTAGCTGAATAGTTTGCAAGTAGGAGAAATCATCCCCTGTTTGGTCAGTAGCATTGCATGTTTAAGCCTCCTGGTACAGTCTAAACGTTAAACTGATTTTAGTGTGGCTAAATGAAGTGGGTATATTCCTTTGTGCTGGCCAATTTCACTGAAGATAAACAGTATCTTTCAGGTGTAATCATAGTACCACTTTGTTGAAACGTATAAGGGTTATGTCATGAGTGCTACTGCATCTTGCTGGCAGTGAAATGGCTTAACCCACTGAAATGAGTGTTTCAGTCTATATATTAGGATTCCTTCATAATCCAAAAACTGATTGTGTAATTAGTTCAAGAAATACAATGATGCACGAATAGACATAAGTAAAAGAAGTCTTATGTGAACTAAGGTTTCCTGTAGTCAAGAAAAGCAGGCGAGGTACAGTTAAAAAGATCAACTCTGGGTTTATCTACCAGTCCGAAAAGTGAATTACTCTTAGACTTTTAAGCGGCCTACAACCAAGGATGAACGAAGTGCTCCCGGAAGAATGTAAAAACCTTACAAACGATTTCTTAAACTTTAAGGATCAAACTTATAAATATCAAGAACATAGATGTTATGAATATTTTTAAAGTAATTTGACCCTTCAATTCCACTCTGAGTATTTCTTCTAAGGAAGCTTTGTTTTATACAGTGAAATGTTTCCTAAAGACGCCTGGATCACGTTACTGAAGTATCGGGTAAAGTTTCACTCAACAGACAGAGAAGAAAACCAAATAGTTTGCATTCAATTAGACAGTAACTCATCGAAAAGGACATTGAGAAGTGGCCGCGCTATGTCGTGAATTGGCAGTAGTTGGAATTCATGGGCTGAACATTGGATAGAGTCCCAGTGGTTTAATGGTCTGCGAGCTAGCTCGCCTTATAATCGCGAGGTCCTGGTTTCGAACCCTGGTGGTGGATGTGTACTGATGAAGGATTGCAAACTAGGATGAAACAGCTGGCTGTCCAGTACTCCCTTGTGGTTTTCCAATGGTTCTGTAACTGATGTCAGCTGATGATTCAATCCTCCAACAAATGTGAATTTGTCAACTCAACTAGTGATTAGATGTGAGGTCAAGCATGAAACGTGACACGGTCAGTACCGGTCCAACTCCATCGAATAAAATCGGATGCCACAAATACAGCCTAGTAACCAAAGGTACCCTATGTCATTCAGCCTATTCGAAAATGCTGTCTCAAGGTCACTGTTACGTACACATGCCTTAGTGTTAATTTAGTGACTAGGCTTGACAAATAAACTTTCGTCACCGAATTGTTTACCCTGAAAGCAGGTTATATGAAGCAGCCATTTTAAGCAGATTTTCTTGAAAACACACTGCCCCTGTATCAATCAACATGGACTTTAAGTTGGATTGCTCACATTATGGTAGAATCATAAGAGTAAACACTCGGGGTAAGCATAAGTTCGACTGTGAAAAAGATCTCGACATCATTCACCTTGAAGTAATTTGGAAAAGTAATTTAACACTATGGAGTGACCCAAATCTTTATTAGCCTTATTCAGCAGCTATGTGACAATACCACATGTTAAGTGTTCCGCGATAGACAGTAAGACAAGGCTGCCTACTATCACCGATAATATTCTTAATTATTTATTATTTATTTTTGATTGCAGCTTGATTCCACACTGTATTTTTGATACAAATATGGAATTTTCAGCATGGATATCGGTAGCCCAAATTTTGCAGGCCGACCATAGATATCAGGTGTGTGTCGGCAGCGGGTCGAACTCCGGACCATTTGCACGGTCGTCGACAGTTCTAGTCACTGTGGTGGACTAGATTATGCAAAGAGTAGTGGGTAGGAAACTGGAAGACAGGAATGCATTGGGTCGACGAGAAAACTCAAATGCCACATAAATTCGAAAACCTGCAAGTGAACGACAACAAGGTCGCGGAATAGATAGTAAAGACAGGACTTTAGCTGAATACACGTAAGTTGGAAGGTGCTGAAGATAACCAATCAACCAACAACAACAACGACAACAACCACTTCTCCAGGCAGCAACGTTCCAACTAAAAGCGGAACGGATGAAGGTGTAAAAGCCAGCCAGGATCGGAAAGGCAAGGGACGCCTTCATCACTGGGAAGTCGGTTTGGGAATCCTCTGCTGCCCTCCGCAGCATAAAAAGGCGAGATTCGGATTCTCATAAATCATGTTAGGTCAATCGCTTCTTTTTTTTATGGATCAGAAACCTGTCACTTCATGAAAACCATTTTTAGCAGGGTAATGCAGATTTTAATCGTCAGCTGACTTCTCTAGCTCCATGCTGAAGATCAGATTGCCGGCAGAAAGAAATGACAACAAGAAACTCTGGAAATGAACTAATCAATAGTCTACTGCCCAACAAATATGCAGAAGAAAACGGAGATATATTGAACGCTCACTGAGGAACCCGTTGAATGGTACTCTGCATCCACCTCTCGAGTGGAATGTGATTGGGAAAAGACGAGTTGGGCGTTGGTCAGAGGGTGACATGTGGGCAGTTGTGTGAGGAGGGGATGATAACTTAGGTACAGTCGTCAGGCCAGCGGAAGAGTATGTCAGAGAATGGGACAAAATGGACATGTGGTGTTGAAGCCATATATTTCACTAGGAAGCCGATGAAAAATCATGATAACTGTGTATAACAACCACTCAATAATGCTTAAATAGGCTTCTGAAAAATTACAAAAGCAAGTCTAATTTTATTATTATTATTATTATTGTATCCTTTAGTTCCTAGAGGAACATAGGGCTTCAGCTGCGCACCTCCATTGACTTCGGTTTTCTGACAACTTTTTCACCCTGCTCCAGGTCTGTCCACATGCTTTTATCTCCTCCTCTCATGACCTCCTCCAAGTCACCCTTGCACTGACGACCAACTCGCCGCCTCCCTTTCGGGTTCCACTCGAGGGCTTGTCTAGTGATGTCACTTGATGGTTTCCTCAGCGTATGGCCAATCCATCTCCATTTCTTTCTGCCTATTTGTTTAACAATCGGTTCCTGATTGGTTCGCTCCCAGAGATCCCTGTTGCTGATCCTTTCTAATCGGCCATCTGATCTTGAGTATTGAGCGGAGACAGTTGTTAATGAAGGTTTGAAGTTTGTTTGAGATGCTCTTTATGACTCGCCAAGTCTCTGATCCGTATAGTAGCACTGACTTCACATTGGAGTTGAAAATCCGGATCTTATTTTTGATTCTGAGTGCTGTTGACCTCCACCAAATATATCTATCTATAGGTTAACGTTTTATATTTCGAAAGAAGTGAATTCATCTCAGTTTTTTTTCTCTTAAAAGTAAGCATGCATCACATGATGTGAATATTCTGTTTGAACAAGATATCTATCCATCACGTAAAGAAAGAAAAAAAAGTTTTCAACCGACAGGAAAATATTTTAGTTTATCATTTCGAGAAGAAATGACAACACACTGCTTAACCAGTGAATAATAGACAGAATTCACTCGAGCAGAAAGAACAGCCAGAAGAGATGTAGGTAGACCGAGTGAATCCATATGTATCTCACACACAGTATACATTAAACGAGTAAGCACAATGTTCAAAGGGAATCACTTTTAGCTACACTATCCCTTTAGCTATTTTTCTTGTTTCATTTACCTGAAAAACAAAACGAAACCAAGTAAATAATGTTGTTATATCTTTCAATTTTATTTTATCTTATTTATTATTTCTTTTTGCCGTCTAATTCATTTGCTCATTTAATTTGGGGACTGATGACAAATACAGGAAGTAATTGAGCATAGAGTGATAGTTATTCATCGCTTCCACGCTTCTGTGTAGCACTCGAGTCGATTACAGAATAATAATAATAGTAAGAATAATGATAACAACAACAACATTAGCATGAAATTAACATGAGACTTAATGTTTTTAAAACGAACTATTCCTTTTCATCCTTGGTGATTGACACATTACTTTCTTACGCATTGTATTCACAGCTTCCCCCTCCCCCGCCCGGCCAACCCGCCTTACACTCTTAGGAACAGTTGTTTTCCGCCATTCCAATTCACACAGAAAAAAAAACAACAAACGACATGTTTTTTTTCCTGCTCAAGAAAAGATATTTTTTTCTCAAGTGGAAGATATTCAAAGAGAAATAGGAAAGGGGATTAATTAATCATGTGAGTATAATTTCATCCTCGTCATTGTCGTTAATGTTTACAACATCGAACACATAAGAAAAATAGTATAAGTGATTACCAGTTTTTCAAGCATGACGGGAAATTGCTTACATGTATCATGTTGGGAAGCATTATTCTCCTTCTCATATATCAGATTTACTCAGAATTCATTTACTCCATTATACAACTTGATATTTGTCTAAGTGTGCGTGTGTGTGTGGGTGTACACATTCATTAAAAGGTTTTTGAAAGTATCTACACGTGTGCAGAACATATATGTATCATGAGAATGATGAAGAATGGTATTCACCTCCCACAGAGGCATTTCACAGTGTTAACACTAATGTATGCATGCTTTCACATGTATATTCTACCTCAGATGTTTATACAAAGGATAATCCACAAGCGAGGGGAAAATAAACAGGGGGCTACAGAAACCGGAACATGTAACTTTGTAACAATATCTTTATATGGTGTGAGTGTGCGTGTGTCAGCATGCGTGCCACTAAACTCACTAACATCTTGCTTTCATCTCAAAGAATACGGAAGAATGTCGAAAACAACAACAACAAAAAGATTCCGAAAACGAAGAAATTCCCAATAATTTCATGCGATTTCTTTTGATTGATGCTTTTAGCCTACTGATTACCTACTTTTTTTTTACTTTTCTGACATTTTTCACGTATAAGTACGATATAGTTATATTCTTTTGAGTTGGCTAGTTATAATGAAACTGATCTCTGTAACTGATAGTGTTGTTTAGTGTGACTGGTGAGTGACTAGGACAGATGTATTCCCAACCCCACCATCAAAAGGAACATCTGTAGAAAAGATTTATCGGCAGTGCTTCCATATTTCTTCAGTCTCTCGAAACTGCTATTTGTATATGATCAATTTTCATACACCAATGAAAGCATTCATCAATGCTCAGTGTTGTCTTCGATTTCAGCATATCTGGGATAGCGATTTAAATTATTTGCAAATGAAATATTACTTAGTCCAGCCTCTTTTTTATGATCAATCACTCTGAGAAAATGGTTGTAAATGCGATAGATATTCTACTAAATGCTATGCAAAAGATTGGAGTATTCTATTCACACAAGATTAGATATTTCGTGTCTGTACGACTTATAAAAATAAAAGGCGGATTCATTAGGCGGAGTTAGATGATGCTGATGTGTTTACTGTGTTGCCTAGGAATGACTTCTAGCGTATTCATCAAGCTAATCGAAAACAGAATCGATCCGTACCCCATTGCATATTCTTTCTTGATGCTAGAATTTCGAATCAACTGTCTATTTTGTCGGACGTCGTAGCACTTTCCAATAGGCTAGAGGGGGATAGAAGCCACCACTGTGCGTCGGTGGCACACGAGGTTAGGACTCTCGCCGAGGTTCGATCCCCTGCCGACGCACACCTTATATCTATAGTCGGCCTGAGAAATTTGGGCTACTGATATCCATGCTGAAAATTGCATACTTGTACCAAAAATACAGTGTGGAATCAAGCTGTGAATCAAAAACAAAAAAAAAATTTTCGTTCCAGACTGTGCCATACACAGACACTGTTTATCCTACTTTCACAGTTGACTGGACTGATGATCATGAGAGTAGGGTGCAGCAGGTCGGGTGTGAGGACAAATACTCGCCAAAGACATTAACTAGGGTCGCGCTATGTCGTGAATTGGCAGAAGTTAGAATTCATGGACTGGACATCGGATCGGGTCCCAGTGGTTTAATGGTATACGAGCTCGCCTTGTAACCGGAAGGTCCTGGGTTTGAATCCCGGTGGGTGCGTACTGACGAAGAGTAACAAACCAGGACGAAACAGCTGTCCAGATTTTCCAATGGTTCTCTAACCAATGTGAGCTCATGATGAGATCCTGTAACCAATCAACCAAATCCCTACAAACCAATACTTGAAGATCATGAGAGTATTGAAAAACTCTTCGAAGCCTACTGCTTTCTCATTACGCATCACTGTTGTTGTGTAGAACTGACTAAACTAAATTAAACTCTTATAACAAAATATCCTCTCGATAGTTCAAAATAGAAATGAGCAGTGAATGAGTCATTTGTCGTTGCTTTGTTTTGTCTTTGGAAGATTCAAACCTTTTACAGGGATATATGACAAGTTCTTTTTGTAATGTTCCCACAACAACAACAAGAATTAACTTTTTAACTTCCTTCGTGTCACCTTTATATGATCTTTTGATATTGCTGATAAAGTGCTGCAAATTATTCCAGTTCATTTTCCTTCCTTTTGTAAACTTGTACACGAGTAATGCATATAGGGCCTACACACCCATACATTGTTGTTGTTTTAATGTGTGCAACTAATTTGCTCTCTGTGTTACAATCGTCTTGTTTTTCTTTTGTGTACTAATATCTGACTGAGCAGTAGGTTTCTGCTAAGTCATGTGTAAAATCACAATGTACTCACAGTATAATATATATATATATATATATATATATATATATATATATAGAGAGAGAGAGAGAGAGAGAGAGAGCAAAGTGGTGTAGAGTGGGGGGGGTGCGTGAGAGATACTCACAGTCAACGCATGCATAAATAATGTTTCTCTATTCACGAGTTAACCGTGAATATAATTTTTGAACAGAAAAAGGGAAACTAAAGTAATTTTTTGCAACAACAAAAAAATGAGGAAATATTTAGCAGAGAAGACAGAAAAATAAAAATTAGAAGCAGACTGTCAACTTATCAGTTGACAAGTAGATACATAGTAATATTGTTACTACTATTTATATGCGTCTCAGTAGTCTGAGGGTAACATTGAAGATGCGGGATAGCGAAATGAAATGCAAGCAGATTGTAATATGTGTATATATTTAGAAAAAATGAAAAGTAGACACATGAATGGGAAAACTTAGCCTGAAAACGTTTACCCAACATTTTCCTCCATATTCCCGCCTGTGTCTCCTTTTCCTTTTCCTACTCTGTCCTCTTTCCCCCAACTCATTTACTCATTCATCGCTATGAGTCATGCTTAAGGTTATGAAATGATAAAAAGTTTTTAGTGGAGGTAAATTAAGTTAGGTGAAATGAACTGTGGCACTGAATCATATTACTAACAAGAATAGTAAAAGTAGTATAAGGTAATAATGATGATAATAATAATAATGATACTGTACAGTGAATTAATTATTTATTAGACAGGATAACATACATATCCATGTGAGCGTTCATATGACTTGACAAATTTTCATCAGATAAGTTGTTAGTATTATTATTATTATTTAAGTCTGCACTAATAACTGAAATTCAAGCAGAGATTTTCGGTAAGATAAAAATGTCCATGATGATTCATCACTGGTAACTAAGTGAAAAATGTGACAGCGATTTGTTAAAAGTATACAACTGGTATCCTGATAACCACTGTGAACAGTTTTGGTAAAACGATGCAATGCAGTTAACGTTTTAGTACACTACAGAGTTACAAGCTTTTGATGCGAAATGTAACCTGACATGAATTTAGCATTTTCGTTTACTTATCGGCAGATCAGTGTGTTAACTTTGTACCTTTTCCTAAGTTATTGTAGTTTGAAACTTGAACCCACGAACAATAGTCACAGTTTCTTGAAAATAATAAAGAAATTATTTTCACATGTACTTAAATATCCTACGGAAACCTAGTGATTCTGAAAAGTTTGCTTATAATGACAGTAGAGGTAACCGGGATACTTCATGTTAGATATGTGATTAGAATATGAAATTATTCACTGCCACAGTGCTAGAATCCCACTGTTATATTACTGTCACTTTACATGCTATGTTGAACTATGTTAGATTGAGCACAATTTTACAGGCGGTTAATAGGGCTTCTGATTTACCTCGATCCCAAGCAACCGCGACTGTCTTTGGTAGATATTCAAATCTATCGAAAAGTTACGCAACGTCGATGTACTAACTAAGCTGTTGTATGATAACCGATCATTTTAACGTGTGTCCAGCGCTAATTTAAACTATACCATTCAATAATGTCAATCCTTCCAATTTCAATATTATTTTCAGAAAAACTACTGGCATATAGATAGATGTCAATCAGAATAAATCAGCTAACATTTGAGGATTCATCTTAAGGTAACTATACATTTTTATCTAAATCAAACCTTTACCTAAATTTATCTACCTTTCAGAATTGAGAAATGCTTTATACAAGTGAGTATTCTCATAAAGAAGAGATTTACCTTTGTTTTTAAAACGTCTGAGAGCAGATTACAATGCAGGCTGGATCTTCCATCCAAGGAAAGGCTGACAATTATATCAATAAAACTGTTTATAGATTGGTTGAAGGATAAAGTACTTGCTCCTCAGAACACCATGCATTCAATTTTTTTCAGCGCCGTCCGTGAACACTTATCGTTTCCGCGACTCATCTTTGATTCATTATGCATATCCGAGACAAGATTGCAGTGGAACTGTCTTAACTACGAGTAAAGAGAAAAAGCGCTTATTAATTAAGACCAAACTGGATAAGTATTCTATTCGCATGGGCTCTAGCTAAACTTAGAAATAAAAATCCCCCTTGAGGAACAAGCCCGTAGTATAGAGACAGAAAAGAACTTTAAAACTGAGTGCAAGCAGTGATAAAAGGGCCTACAAAGTGATGACTATCCAGAGGATACAGACTCTTCTTTGCTTTTCAGGAGTCGACATGAATATTTCATTTTAGAATGGATAGTAATTTTCATTCATTCTAAAGTTTGTAAAGTCACATTTGTCTACTACCCACTATTTAGCTCTCTGAACAACTTGACGTTTTAAATGCCGGATAACTCTTCCTTATTCAAGGACTTTGGATCATATTATGTACAAAGACATCCTGTATTGGGATGATTATACTAATATTTTATCAAATTAGTTATTTTAAAACTTCAAGATATTCTGTATTATTTCAGTCATTTCACACAGTCCTACTTTTGCAATAAATAATTATCGCTTACTTGTTAGTAGTAAGTTTAATTATCGTGAAAGTTTCGGTTACTGAAAGTTTCCGTGAACAGTTTCAAGGGCTGGGTTCTATTTCTGGCAGACACACTCCTTAAATCTCCACCACTAATTCCAGAAAAGTGGGAAGGTTGAGCATTAGGCTAGCAAACCCATCCTGGAAAAACAATATGACATTTGCTGAAACCTAAAAGTTTTTGTCTTTGTAAGGAACTCAGTTTTGTACTGTGATGGATATTATGCACTAGTGATTACTACTCACAGACTCTCAATAGATCACTGCAAACTGAACCGAACTGTTTTACAGGCAACGTTTTGAATAACTATCTGCAAATTTAAGGGAACAGTGAGGTGTATATATAAAGAAGAAGAAAAAGGAAGTTTATATATATTCCTATACTGTGTATGAGTGTATAGACGAAAACAACAAGATCATTATGAAATTTTCAAGTATTGGTTTCTTAGGGATTTTTGTTTGATTGGCTGGAGGATTTCATCATGGGGTGACATCAGTTACAGAACCATCGGAAAATTACAAGGGAGTACTGAACAGCCAGCTTTTTCCTCCCAGGGCTTGGGACCCTCCATCAGTACGCACCCACCACCAGTGTTCGAACTCACGACCATCTGGTTACAAGGTGAGCTAGCTCGTAGACCATTGAGCCACTGGTACCCGATCCTACGTTTAGTCCATGAATTCTAACTACTGCCAATCCACGACATAGAGCGGTCACTTCTCAATGTCTTCTTCAATGAGTCACTGCCTCATCTTCAACCTACTGTACCCTACTGGTCACGGCTTCCTATTAGAATCCCAGTTTAACTGCGTGAATAGGGCCAGTAGCTAGTAAGAATCAGATTAATTTTTTGAAGTGGTTCTCTAACTGATGTCAGCTCATGATAGAATCTTCCATGCAGTATGAATTAACAACTCTGATTTTCTGCAGTATGATCCAGTGATGTGTTGTGATATTTCTTACAACTAATCAGTTCATAAGTCATCCAGCCGAACTGACAATACTGTCTCATTAGGAAATAAATCACCAAACTAAGATCACACAATTTGATCACTGATATTTAAATTTTCGTGGAGTGCATAACTTAAAGGATAAGCTGTTAGAAACTGTTTCGTCAGCTTTTGATAAAAATATCTTTTGTTAGTTCCCTACAGCGTTCATTTTCAAACAGTTTCCGTGTGACTATCTGCCACGATTAGGTAACTGTCATAACAATCACGTATTTTTTGCTTATCCTTCCCGGGAAATCAGTTGACCAGAGTTTCATTTTGATCTCAACTGCTCTGAAATATTTTCATCGAAATGCATCCATCTAAACTACAAATATCCACCGATTTGCACAAACAAAGCAGCCATGCAGTGTTTCAGTGATATTAATTTAGTTAGCGAAATTTTTTTCGCTTTGCTAATTATTCCGTAATTTTTCGGCCTTAGAGACAACAACAGCTGCAACATACAGAGCGGGAGGGATTTGAAAGATATTACTTCATTCACTTAACTAGGGAGGGAGCATTGCCTCAACTACAGACAGTCGAAACGGACGAGGATGTCAAATCCAGCGAGGATCGGGAAGGCGAGAAACACGTTGTTCATCAACCTGAAACAACCAATCTGGAGGGAAATCTTCGTCACTCAGCCAGCATCAACAACAAAATTCAGTCGGATTTTCAATACAAACAGCATCAAGTCAGTCAGTTCTTCTTTACGGATCGGATCAGAAACTTGGCGGGCGGGAGGGTGGGTGACAAAGAATATTTCCAACAGCCTGTTGCAGATCAGACCTTTATCAACCAACAACTGTCTTCGCTGGCTCTATACTGAAGATCAGATGGCCCGGGGTGGGGGTGTGGGGTCGGAAAGAATCACCAATTATGGGAAACTATGGGAACAAACAAACAAACAAAACAAGAAGAAACCAATCGCCAACCAACAGCAAATATGCAGGAGAAAGTGGATGGAGATGGATTGGACACTCGCTGGCTGAGGAGGCATCGCGCTGGGTGACATCGCGCGTGCGTCAGGCCATTTCTCGAGTGTAACCAGGCGGAAAGGGAAGCACGCGGCGAGTGGGATGTCAGTGCAAGGTGGGTGACATGGAGGAGATGGTGTGAAGAGGGAGGAGTTGAAAGAGTATAGACTAAGATGGATGGATTCAGGTGAAAAGTACAGCGGAAGAGAGAAGTGGCAAGTGGAGACGTGGAGTTGAAGCCGTATGTTCCACTAGGAACCCAAGAGAACAACAAAACAACAACAACAACAACAGAAGTGGTCGTCAATTCGACCAATAATAAAAGTCTGTCTGGTAGATGTTTCAAACGCAAGATGTGAATCAAAGTCTTACACCACTTTCCATCTCTCACAGTTCACCATAATAACCTAGTGGTATCGCTGCAGGCTTCACTGACTACAGTGAGATGGGGTTTATATAGTCTTGAAGCTATAATAGCAATGTGGTTAGCTTATATTCTGTTTGATAAACTTCTGTATTCCTTGAAATGAAGAAGGACAACGGCAAGAGAACCTGAATACAGAACAAACACAAAAGGAATTACTTTTGTTCGTTTGTTTAAATAAATATATAATTTTTTGTAAAGTAAACTTGCTACTTGTTTACAACTTCTGTTTCCTCCTTGTTTGTTTACTTCTCTTTCATATTGGATATATCAAATGCTACTCTTTGATAGAGATAAAAAGGCATAGTGTTACCATACCACTTCACAGTCGTCACTATCATAATAAGTCAGTATGCAGTTGCACTGAAATCCACTGATCTATGCAATCAGGTGAGATGCATCTTCATCTTCTTCATCGTGTCACTCACTAGCACTCAAGTGGATTGATGGGTGTATAAAGTGGTCAAGTAAAACAAAATGCATAGATTAACAACTCACACAAATACTGAAAACGCCCAAAATGCAAAAAAAAAAAAAAAATAAAAATAAAGGAAGCCGAATTGAGTTAGTTCCTTCCTTCCGGTATATACTACTTATATTGTGCGACTAGTATTCTGTGGACTATCAAGCTTTGCTTATTCATGAGTTAAGGGTGTATGCATATATATGTCAATAGGCATGTGATTCATTCACAGGTAAGAGTAGGCACATCTTGTTGACTGATAGTTTCATGCATATCAAAAGCTAAACTATGCTGGAAAGTGATCTCTCCAGAAATCATCTGAAGTCATCTCTTGAACATATCCTTTATTAAGTTTCTTGTTTATGTCAATAGCAAATTTATCTTGATATCAGAGATTTTTTATGAAAGCGAAGTAAATAAACAGGATATTGATGATCGGATAACATGAGATATTTTTCTTGTTTTTCAAACTTTTGTATACACATATACTACTTTTTGATGTGGTTGTGTTCTCTAAGCTGGATAGTTGATTTGCGAAGCTTTCATCGCCCTACTAGGCGACATCTTCAGCGCATACTTCAATTTCATCAAGTGAGCTTTTAGATTTCTCCACGAGTTTGTTAATCATCTGTGGTGATTGACAATTTCTATCTCTGTATTGTTTCAATACTTACTGTTGATTGTTAATATGTTTCTTGTATGAATTGCAATATAATTCCGCTAAATACAAATTCCTGAATTCCGCCCTCTCTGTGTTTTGGTTGGATTCGTGTAAGTCGGTCATCTCGAAATACTAATACTACGAATACAAATAATTACTACATCATCTCTCCTGGTGACCTTGGATGTGACTGATGCTTTTTGTGTGTTTTCACACCTTGTAGGTTACTTATATAGGGACTGATTGTTTCTTTGACATGAACTTTGACCCCTGGTGTGTGTGAGGTTTCTTTGTTATCGGTTGATAAATTTTGTCTATCTCGATGTGTCTATTGATTGATGATTCACCGGAATGTCAAGCTTCTAAAAATTCTCTAGCATTCCTGTTGTTTCCTCTGTCTAATATTTGAACGTTGGCTGTATCAGTCGAATTGATGTCCGTGGTTGTCTGTGTATAGTGATATGAGGGAGTGGATATCATGTCTTTTGACGGCTAGCTTATGTTCGTGGATACGAAGACAAAGGGGATGTCCACTTTGGTCAGTGTAGTGTTCTTCGCAGTTGTTACAATTTATTTTGTAGATGATGTTGGTTTTATCTTCGTTCGCTGTTGAGTCTTTTGGTTGACATAGAATTAGGTGAAGTGAATTTGTTGGTTTGTGTACGACATCAATTCCTAAAGGTTTGAAGAGTCTTGTAGTGATTTCTGAGATATCCTTTATATATGGTAAGGCGATTTTCTTTGTGCTTTTCTTGAGGGCTTTTAGTTTGATAGGTTGGGTTGGGGGTATATGTCTTTTGATGAAATTCTGTGGATATCCATTCTTTTGGAAGACGTCCATGAGATACTTTTCTTCGATTTTTCTTAAGGTGGGAGTGCTGCGATGAGTGCTTGTCCTCTTGAATAGTGTTAACATGCAATTCATTTTGTGTGTTATAGGATTATTGCTGTTGTAATTCAGGATTTGGTCTGTGTAAATTGATTTTCTACAAACTTGAGTATCTAATTCCCCTGTGGTTGTTCGCTTCACTAAGACACATACTACTGAATGAATAAAGAGTTAAATGGAGATAAGGACACCTACTTACTCAACCTTATTTAAAGAGTGTTTAAGTTGAAAAAATGACAATATGATCACACATTTACTTGTCAAGTCAATTTATATGAAAAAAAAACACTTTAATAGCCAGCCCTTTATATATTTTTCAAAATAAATTGACTTGCGAAGCAAATGTTTGGTCAGATTGTATTGCGCGAATACATCACATTCATCAGATAATCTCTGTCATCGAATAACACTATCCAAATTTATAAAAGGGATTAATTGTTTTAAAATAATGGAAAATGTGGATGATTTGTGAGCTGATTGGTTTATTTGCGAAGCTTTCGTCTTCCTTCTGGACAACTTCTTCAGCTCAAGCTTTTATCATCGAATGAACTGATTTCAATTCTCCATGAATGACAGAATTGTATCGCGAGGCAACCATCTTGGTGATTGGTAGTCGATTTACACCTGTATTGATAATTTTTTATAGACTTGGATTTCATACTTTCTCGTCGCATGATTTACTTTTTATTAGATGGTGAATTCGGTCTATATTAATATGTTTGTTAATCACTGATTCACTTCAGTAACAGGCTTCTAGGAATTCTTTGGCACTTTTAGTGTTTATCGCTGTATAAAATTTCGACATTATCTCAATCAAATCGGTATCCATAATTATCTACATGCATCGATATGAAAGAACATATACCGTGGCTTTCCACAGATCATTTGTTTTTGCATTCCGAGTCGAAGGGGACACCTAATGTGGCCAATGTAGTGTTTATTACAGTTTATGCATTTAGTTTGTAAACGGTATCAATTTTTTATACGAGTATGACCACGGATTGATGTCAGTTAGGGAACCATTGAAAACCAGCAAGGAGTACTGGACAGCTGTTTCATTTTAGTTTGAAAATCATTGGCAGTACGCCCTCCCATCAGAGTTCGAACCCAGGACCTTCCCGCTAAAAAGCAAGCTGGCTCGTATACCATTCAGCCACTAGGACCCGATTCACTGGCCAGCCCATGAAGTGTAACTTCCACCAATTCGTGATTCAGCATGACCCCAACCAACGTCATCGGTGTGACATCCATCCTCACACTTGACGTCTGGATGGACCTTACTGGTCACGACTTCTTGTTTTTGTCTTAGGTCTTCCGGTTTGCACGATATTGAACGGAGTGATTGAACTGGCTGGCTTGTGTGCTATATCTATTTCAAGTGGTTTAAATATTCTAGCCGTTATTTCAGAGATATTCTGTATATATGGTAGAATAAATTTTCTTGTGGTATTTGATGATGGTTTCTTGTTGGTGGTGTGACTTGATTTTAAACACTTTTTGGTGAAATTGTGGGGCTAACCATTCTTTTTGAAGACGGTTATTAGGTATTTTTTCTCCATTCTCTTTATCACTGGAGTGGAACAGTGTGTTTGGACTCTCTTTTAAACAATATCTGCACACAGTTTCATTTATGTCACTTAGGTTATTGCTAATATAGTTGGGTATTTGGTCTTTGTGTGTTGACTTTATGTATATCTTGTGTTTCTAAATTTCCTGTGTTAGTTCTTCCGATTGAGACATCTAAAAATGGGATTTTGTTATCTAACTCTTCTTCTCTTGTGAATTTGGTATCTTCTTCCGAATCATTTCTTTTAACTATTACAAATGTATCACCCTCATAATGTACCCAGAGTTGTGGTTTAATGGTTTCGATCTACTAATTGTTTTAAAATTAAAATAAAAAGTTGTTAACTAATAATTCTACTGATGAGCGATTTCCCTTTTAAGGGAGCATATTTTTTAAAAAAATGAGAGTGAATTACATGCATCATGAAGACTTGCATCATGCATCAATATGTCTACATGATGAGAATGATACAGCGCGTGACGAAGATCTCCCATAAAGTTCAGAGGGCTGTAACCTGTGAGATATTGCATAGTTAAAATCACTTCCCTCTGTACATAAGACTATATCTGTAAGATACAACAATCATTTGTATCACGAGAAAGGTTCTGTCTGGAATCGCTTCCGTCTTCATTGGTCGAGATCCTGATGTGTGTTTTTAGTTTTATATCTGAGAGTTACTCAGATTTTGGAATAGTTCAGCAAGGCACTACAGGCAATGGATTCAAGTGTAAATGCATACACATGATCACCAAGACAATGAAAGTTGTGTATTGCAATTTAAAAGTCAGTGATGGGTTGGCGTATTTGTTAGACTTCTTGTCTGGTTACTTAAATCATAACATCGATCAAGCCACTGGCTTGAAGCCCTATGTTCCACTGGGAAACGTTAAGGAAAAGAAAGAAACTGAATTCTCCAGCCTATCTCGAACTCAGTGCATCTGACTGTAAATATGTCTGCTTTACAACTGCTAAAGACAGTTAAATCTAGGCTTGTTTTGGATATTTATAAACATTGGACAAAACTAAGTTGTCTCTGGTCAACTTTGAAGCACGAGCAGTTATAAATCCACTTTGTTCATAATCCAATGGCAATTAGAAATTTTCTAATGATGAAGTAAATTAAAACGGCGGGCCGACTGTTTCATGTCTTTCATGTTAGATAAGTAAACAAGTTGTGTGAATTATTATTATTCCCTTGAGTTCCGAAAAGAACATAGGGCTTCAAAAACACTTCTTCACTTTCTTCTTTTTTATTCTGTCCTCTTCAGCTGCGTCCATGGTTGTCCACAATCTTTCATCTCCTCCTCACACGATCTCCTCCATGTCAATCTCACAACAACCACTCACTCGTCGCTTCACATTGAGATTCCACTCGATCCATGACCTGGCGCGCAATGTCATTCAGTGACCTCCTCCACTGATCTCCACTTTCTCCTACATATTCGTTGAGCGATCAGGTCCCGCTCAGTTGGTTTGTTCCATGCCAACCAAAGTTTCTCGTCGCCAATTCTTTCAACCCGTTGGAAATCCTTCTTGTGACTGACATGCAGTGCAAGTTTCTGATCCGTATAGAAGCACTCACCGACTTCATATTGGTGTTGAAAATCTGAATCTTGTTCTTCATTCTGAGGTGGAGTTCAGAAGATTTCCAAACCGCTTTCAGGTTGATGAAGACGTGCGTATCTTGCCTTTCTGATTCTGGCTGGCTGGCTGACTGACTGACTGTCTGGTTTTGACATCTTCGGCGGTCCCGCCTGTGGATGAAACAATACTCACTGACTAGATAAGTGATGGAAGTAACCTGTGTCAAATCCCTCTCGTTGATGGTGACTAGTGCTGGTTGTTGTTATTATTGTGCTTTTGGTTCGTTGGTTGTCTTCATCACCTCCGTTTTCTTTGTGAGCATCTGCAGTCCTGTCTTGGCAGATTACCCCTTCAGCCAATTTATTGATTTCGCCTGCTTGCAAGTCTTCAACTTTGTGTGACATCAAAAATAAATTATCCACACATGAAATCCAGATCTTCTAGAGTTTTCATATCAGTGGTCCGGTGTATTCTTGTGTCCTCACTCCAGAGCATAATCCAGTTCATCACGATTAAGGTAGAAAGCTTTTCTTACTCATGTATGCACTCCGAAGGCCTAGCTGAGTTTTCTATTGTGCTACTAAGTTTTGTGAATACATTGGTATGATTATGAACACTAAATTGTGCTCAAAACCTCACCCAATCATCAATACTGTATCACTTATATGTAACTATATTCTATCATAGTACTCAAATTCTACCCTTACGCATAATGCTTTCTGAGTTTAGTGAAAAATGCTACTCACCAAGATGGAATATCTACTTGCATCAAATTCACAGTTGGTAAGTTGATTTTTGATATCACCAGTTCACCCAAGTAGCCAGCAAAGAATAGAGTCCTATGAAATGATTTGGCTTTCTGAGCTGAGTTAAAACCGAGTACACAGCCAATGAGCTCGGCCCTAGACAAATGATGTTTAGATCACTTTGGTCTCTCTGGCAAAACACTAATGGGTTATATGAGCGGCACACAACTACATTTTGTGCAGAGACAATTGTGTAGGCAACAGGCAACAGCATAACCTGACAGTATAATACGCTTGTCAGAACAGTAACAAATTCCTGTGCCTAGTTCTGTTTGTATAATATGTTTAGTTTTTAGGCAATCCTAAGAAATCTGTACACGTGTATTTCACTTCTTATCGTGTCTTATGAGCGGAAAGAAAGACCGACAGGACATGAATAATTCACATTTCCTTTGGTCTTCAGTCACTTGGCGCCCATATATATATACATGTATATCTGTATATATCAGCAGTAAAAAGTTCATTCATACGCGATAAGGAAACACGAGGAAAAAAAAACCAACCTGCAAGTTATCATGTACATACGCAGATATGCGTTCATACAAGTCACCGCTTTCTTTTTTTCCCCTCTTACACTACTAGCAGGAAAAACGACCGGGAGTAACAAAAAATCAAACGAATGAGTAAAGCATAATTCTGTGCCTGCAAATGTCACAATGTCAGCTACCTACCTACATTAAAATATTCATTCATTTGCATGTTTAGCATATTTCCCGCTCCACTGATTTTTACCGAGATGACTTAAAAGCAGATACAACAAGCACTAATACTACTACTAATATTGACATTCATACTACTACTACTACTACTGCTACTACTACTAATCCTGATGCGTGTCATCTGAATTAGTAGTCTATTTCCCCTCTCTCTTTCTCTCGCACTCACTGTGTCCCTCTATCTCACTGCCTTTTGACAAACAAATATCTCAAGGCAATCAGGTCACCTGAGGGTTGACTTTATTATGGAAAGAATAGAGATTGAAATAGGAGCGGGGGTGGGGTTCAGGCAATGGATAAATAAGTAAGTATTCACTGTGACAGAGAGTAAATTATAACTACTAGTGCATACAGCATAGACTTTTGTACGCTTTTTGCATGCGCCTATGATCTATAGCTGCCAAAAACAAACTGAACAGATGTCATGATAGTTGATACTCACTTCTTCCCTCTTTTATTTTTTTAAAAATTTTTTATCCTTCAAAAGAAGGGGAAAAGAAAACAAACAAACAAACAAAATTATGCAGATTTTTTGTTTTTCCAGAGAAAAAAAAATTAGATATTTAAATAAGATTTGTATTACTGTAGGTTTGGAGTCTTTAAGGAGAGAGATATAATAGAATTATATGCAAATGAAGCGCTCAACGGTGTGCATTTAAGAGTTGTCAAGAAAAACTGCCAGTTGGATGAGTTAGTTGACTGTGAATCAAATCCAGTTGTCTCTCAGATTGTTCATAGATTCATTCATGTTTTTTAGCAGCACATACAGTAGACTGGATTCAAGGACAACTGGAACTCAAGCTAAACGAGACTGACTATCTATCGTTTATTGATCAGTTATCCTTCTTGGCTATCCTACAAATAACTCAGTGGTGATAAGTGAGTGAGTTTCAAATTTTGAAGCTGTAAGGCTGCATAAGTCATTGTTAAATTGAAGACAATCTACTGGTGACTGACTTCAAGAGGGGTTGGCAATTGTTTCACGCATAGATTCTGCAATATTTGACATGGTTTTTATCACTAACTGTTATTAATTGTCAGTATCAACTACAAACCGTTTGATATAGATGTAGCACACAAACCAGCTGAATCGCTTAATTCCATCTTATGCAAACCAAAAGATCCGATAGAAAAGGGAGATAAAATTAACACCATTTACAAAATAAATTGTGTGAACTGTAACAAACATTACATCGGCCAAAGTGGGCGTCCCCTTCGAATAAGAATCCAGGAACACAAATCAGCCGTGAAAAGACATGATATAAATTCTTTAGTATCAATACATTCAGACGATCATGGACATCAATTTGATTGGGATAATGTCAAAATCTTAAACAGAGGAAACACCAAATGTGCCAGAGATATCCTAGAAGCCTGGTACTCAAATGAAAACGCAATTAATAAACATGTTAATATAGATGAAGTATACCAACTAATAAGAAGTAAATCAGGTGATCAGAAAGTTTAAAATCCCAATCAACAGAAAACGGTCAATAAATATCTAAAGATGGTTACCGGGAGACTCATGAAGAAATTTAAATCATTTCACTTTATCCTAAATACTGCGCTGAAGATGTCGTCCAGAAAGACGATGAAAGCTCCGCAATTAAACCAAGGAGCTCAGAGAACACTATCAATTGCAGTATCAACTACAGTTTAATTAGTATGGAATAGGTTTTGTTGCCTCAGTTATTATTTGGTAACTGCTTGCCCAACCGTTGAATGAATTGAAAAGAAAGTCTAATTCAGATTTTGATATGAGCAAATTTTTCTCGGACACACCTTTTACTATTAATTCTTACTCGTTATATTCCTTTAGGTTTCGAGTGGAACGTAGGGCTTCAAGCTGGAGGTTTGAAGTTTCAGTGGCAGTGGTGTTTATTTTTACACGGTTGTTGGCATCGTGCCCAACCATCCCCTATTTACTAACCTTTCCGCTGACTTAGCGAGGTTTAGGTGTTTTAACGAGTAATTTACCACTGGACTAACGACGCGTCAAACCAGGAAGTTCTAGAGAGTTTTTTCATCCTAGTTTGGGACTCAGCAACAATATGCACCAACTGGGTTTCGAGGCCAGGACCTCTCGGCTACAAGGAGAGCTGATGGGGGCTATTCAGCAAGAGGGGTTTTGCCTTACCTTAGCCAATCAAATTTTCCGCTGATAAACCCGAAAAAACCACTTTTATGTGTTTATCTGCTTTAACAATCTTAGAAATAAGACTATAGTACCTACCTACGTGTCAAGCATAGATACAAAACAAAGAATTGATAAGGGTAGCTATTTGAAAGTAACATAAATATAAACAGCTTTTAGTTTATCCTGCATCAGTAACCCCTTCCCTCCTCTACACGCACACATACACACATACACAAACACACCCATCACCAGGAACGGGCTAGCAAGAGAAAAGAGTAAACAAATTCATGTGAAAACAGGAAAAAAATAGTTAGAAAAAAAAATCACTTCTCCCATTTACCTCATCTTACCACTTAATAATCTATGCAACGGAAATCCACTGTCAATCAATCTCCAGTTTCTTTGCCTACAAACTAACCAACCTATTTCATATTCGGCATTCTGATGTGTGCTAATTCAAGGAAATAAGCGCTTCTCATTTGTAGGGTATTCAAGCAGATAAGAAGCAAAGAAAAAAAAGAAAGTATACCAACTTTCTCAATTCTTAATTTAACATTGGGAAAAAAACTGTCTTCTGATTTCCAACATATATTGTCTGTCATATATACCTGTTTTGCTGATGAACATCTGTGACAGAGCTGGAGATGTACACAGAGATACTGGTGCTGGTAATTACAAGTTCCCGTTAACTAGCCTGTCAAATATACATATACATATATGTCCGTCAAAAATAAAGTAGAATAAATGAAAGGGACAAACATATCTACATCTGATTAATAAATCACATTTACTAGAAATTAACAGCTTAATTGTCTCTTTTTTACCTGCTCTCCGTGGATAGATTTGTTTATTTTCTTGCATTATGCATTCGAACGGTTGACAGACTGATAGTAGTTACCAGCGTGTAAAACTTTACTTGTAACTGACTGATAAATGTCACCGGTGTATCTCAGTGAATGATCGACCTACAATATAAATACATTTTATGTACAGGCTAACACGTATCTAAAGAAACTATTCACTGTAAAACTGTTAAATAGTTAATGGTAAACATCTAAACTTCTAGGTGATTGATGTTTTCAGTCGGCTAAATGATTGTTTTTTTTCAATGCAGAACACTAGTAACTTACGTATGTTAGTGTGATAAGTCAGTTGCTTGCTGTCCACAGGATGTTACATTTAAACTTTTGTATAAGAAAACAACGTTTCGAATATTTTTTTTTTCTCTTTCACAGATGGCATCACTGGTTGACGCTCAAATGACCTGTTACCTTAAACAAGTTTACTTTCAGGACTGATATTTATCGGATACATAGGATAGCTAAATAACAGAAGTAATAACATTTGGTCTGTTGGATTACAGTCTAGTAGTCAAGTGGTAAAGGATTCACAGCAAGATCTGGCAGTTCTTAGCCCCATTATACCTGTGACTGTGGATGTAGGTAGCTGAGATAAACCAAATTAGGCTTGACTAGTTGTTCTCTGTCCATTGATTTCCAATCATTTATTCGATGTCAAAATGTATATTGAGTTTACAGTTTCTCGGTTATCCACCAGTGAAAACAGACCAATAAATCTTCAAGAATTAGTTTGAAGGGGGTTTTAATGGTTTCAAGTTTGATCAGGGAAAGTCCCAACCTAGGACGAAACAGCTGTTCATTACCCCTTGGCTTTCGATGTTTCTGTAACTAACATCAATCCACGGACAAAACTTCAAACATAAAATTCTAATTGCTACAGCTTTATTATTGTGCGTCGGTGGCACAGTGGTTAGGACTCTCGCCGACCACCCACATGGTCCGGGGTTCGAGCCCACGCCGGCGCACACCTGATATCTATGGTCGGCCTGTAAAATTTGGGCTACTGATATCCATGCTGAAAATTGCATACTTGTACCAAAAATACAGTGTGGAATCAAGCTGTAATCAAAAATAAAAAAAATAAATAAATAAAATTATTTTTTTATGAAGCTTACAGGGACCACTGAATATCAATGTTTGTCATTCTGCAGCTATTCAGTTAAATGCTACACACTATTTAAATATATTTTTCTGACCTAATATGTTGTTTAACATTTTAGTAAGTTTACCTGTTTGAATATATATAAGCAAGAATCCCTGCAGAGAAGGTAGGTCAGATACGAGTGCATATAGTTGACCAACATTGAAGCGCAACATCTTTCTTCCTATTGGTAGCATAAACAACTAGCAATCCTCATTCGGATGGAACTTGACTAATGGTAGCTGGCAGTGGGATCTAGAACTCATATTTCAGCCGACTTGGGACTCGTCGACTAAATATAGCTTAATCCCTGTGGAATGCGATTTGCCCAATGAGGTCCGAACTGAACACCTGTTGTTTTGAATACCACAGAGTCATTTTCTAGGCTAGTGTCTGTCGACGCCCACAACTTCAACAGTCATTACTTGTTAATGTTTTCGGAATTTCGGTTGTTTGATTTCAGTGGACGGAACGCTTTTATGATGCGCTGAGATCAACTAAATATCGTTTAAGTGGTTTCTGTGAATAAGACGGATTTCTTCAGTGCTTTTCTTATCAATATGTGAGGCATACATAGATTTAGGTAGGAAACAAATTATTTCCTAACTTATCCTCTCTGAGAATAAAAAATTATTATCGAGTAAGATTTGGATCCTTAACGGTCAGTTAAAAGAATAAAGCACTGCCAGTGAGTTACTTGAACAGGTCAGAAACGTAGGAATAAGATGGGTGAGCACGTTGCAGCCAGCAGAAACTATCTGACAGTAGAACTGTAAGCGTAGAAGGTATTTAGACCTACTGTAAGTCAGTGTTTCTACGGCATACAAATATTCACAGATCATACATATCTCTCATCTAATTTATTTTCCATTTGGCATTTTGCTGTAAACTTAGTCAAAACAGATAAATCGTCGGAGCCTGAGAGACATTCATTTCTTAAATGTTTCTTTCTTTTTTTTAGTCATTATCATGATAATCAAAGCTGTTTAACATTTCCAACCAATTTATTGACCTTTAAGAGGATATGTGTTATTGAAAACAACTGGAAAATATGCGGCATTATTGTAATAAAAACAAACGCAGGTGAACAATTTACACAGTGTCAAGGATCTAAATACGTAATCGAAATAAAAACAGAGGCATTTTTATAAGTCTTTCAGACAGACAGACAGATAAATTAAAAGGAGTACGCCTGATGAACCAGGAGAAGTGGAGGCGGGGATAATGAAATGACTAATTACAAAAGCAAAAAGTTTATTTAGGTATCAAATACTGTTGAGAAATACACTCTATTGGACAGAAGCCATCACGATCGCATGGAGTGAAAGTAAACAAACCGATCGTTGCCGAGCTCATAGACCGTCACTTTGACTGTATAGTTCAGTTATCTAACAGGAAAAAGGTAACCCAGCCAACAAGACTGAAACCCTACTGTTTCTTTTATTAATATCGGTGTCTTGAGAAGCTTCAAGTGCCTCTAGATGTTATGAGTTGGCAATCAACATTGATCACACACAGTTACAAAAAATCGAAAGCTTACAAGCGTAAAACCGACAAACTGGTCGAAGAAGCCGCCGGAGAAGGCAGGACTCCAGGTGAACATAGAAAAAACGGAGGTTATGAAGATAACCAACTAACAACAACAGCAGCAAAACCCAGCGCCGATCACCATCAACGGGAGAGACTTGAAAGAGGTTACTTCATTCACTTATCTAGGAAGGGAGCATTGCCTCAACTACAGACAGTCGAAACGGATGAAGATGTCAAATCGAGCGAGAATCGCGAAGGCGGAAAACACGTTGTTCATCAACCTGAAACAACCAATCTGGAAGGAAATCTTCGTCACTCAGCCAGCATCAACAACAAAATTCAGTCGGATTTTCAATACAAACAACGTCAAGTCAGTCAGTTCTTCTTTACGGATCGGATCAGAAACTTGGCGGGCGGGAAGGTGGGTGACAAAGAATATTTCCAACAGCCTGTTGCAGATTAGACCTTTATCAACCAACAACTGTCTTCGCTGGCTCTATACTGAAGATCAGATGGCCCGGGGTGGGGGTGTGGGGTCGGAAAGAATCACCAATTATGGGAAACTATGGGAACAAACAAACAAACAAAACAAGAAGAAACCAATCGCCAACCAACAGCAAATCTGCAGGAGAAAGTGGATGGAGATGGATTGGACACTCGCTCGCTGAGGAGACCGCTGGGTGACATCGCGCGTGCGTCAGGCCATTTCTCGAGAGTAACCAGGCGGAAAGGGAAGCACGCGGCGAGTGGGACGTCAGTGCAAGGTGTGTGACATGGAGGAGATGGTGTGAAGAGGGAGGAGTTGAAAGAGTATGGACTAAGATGGATGGATTCAGGTGAAAAGTACAGCGGAAGAGAGAAGTGGCAAGTGGAGACGTGGAGTTGAAGCCGTATGTTCCACTAGGAACCCAAGGGGACAATAATATAATGATAATAATAATACAATTTCGTAATTTGTGTGTGTATTTCTTATGAAATGGCAACCTAAAATGCACTGAATTCCAGTGATTTTAATTGACTGTGTATGTGGCGGTGAATTGCTCTCATGATGTCACCAGTGACAGACAAATACCTAATTCAGTGGAAACCAATTTTATCCAGGATTGTGACGATAAATTTCAAGTCAGAGAAAAAGAAGTTCACAATCATCCAATTGCTACTCACAGAGGAGAAGGAAGATTTTTACAGACAACTACAAACAGTAATGGACAACATCCCAAACGTTGACATGAAAATCCTCATAGGCGATATGAATGCAAGCCAAACTGGGAGCAGATAATGCAGGAAGAGTATTCATCATACGTCGAGAGGCTGTCAGCTAGGGAAATGAATGAGAACGGAAAATTATTAGCAGACATCTGCACCTTCAATGATTTTGTAATCGGAGGCAGAGTGTTCAAGCTCAAAAATATACACAAAGCAACATGGATTTCGCCTGATGAACACACCACAAACCAGACAGATTTCATCTGAATGATACTCAAGGAAGCGGAGACTCAGCCGGTGTGCTGGACACAAAGTAGAGAAGAGAAGCAGATGTGGCCTCGGACCATCGCCCAGTTCGAAGGACCTTCTAGGTCCAGCTGACATTTCTCAAAACAACTGGAGGCAGGTCATTATAGTTCAAGTTCAACATTCACAATCTGAAGGAAAAACCTTCACTACAAATTTTATTTATTTATTATTTTATTTTTGATTGCAGCTTGATTCCACACTGCATTTTTGGTACAAGTATGGAATTTTCAGCATGGATATCGGTAGCCCAAATTTTGCAGGCCGACCATACATATCGGGTGTGCGTCGGCACGGAATCAAACCTCGGCCCATGTGCATGGTTGGTGAGAGTCCTAGCTACTGTGCCACCGACGCAGATCAGAGCGAAGTTGGAGACACTACGTGTCATCACTGAGGAAACCTGTGTGGAAGAACATTGAGCTCTCTGAAGGCAATGTTCAAGGAAACATGTACAACCGTTCTTGGAAGAAAGAAGAGACACGACAAGGAATGGCTGTCAACTGACATCATCTGGAAGCTAATAGAAGAGAGGAGAGGAGAGAACAGAAGGGGAGAGTAGGATGGCGAAGGAGAAGATGACGCAATGGGCAGTAGAAGGAGAAGCTGAGCTTAATGTACACTGAACCGAATAAAGAAAAGTGCTAGGAGATACAAAAGACAGTTTTATAACACACTGGTTGGCAGCAGTTAAATGAGGAACAGGCATGGCTCAGGTAGTAGAGAACTAACAACATTATATCAGATAACAGGGCTGTTCTCTATCCAGGAAGAGATCAACACAGATAATGAAATCAATCAGAGATGTTAAGGGAACCTGAGTGCGAAGGAAGAGAAACGAATAAAGCAATGGGTTAACCACTTTAAGGACTCTTGGATCGACTATCACCTACAACTAACCCAGAAATAACATCATCACCAACAGCACGCACAGAACTGCCCACCAGTGGACACGAATCCTCCAACGAAATCAAAAATCTTGGATGGGATCAAGCTACCGGAGTCCGGTTGCGAATGCAGAGTGTCTACAGGGAATTATCCACTCTCGAAGCACTGTGAACGAACCCAGAGGCTGCAGCCGATATGCTCACACCATTATTGCAAAAGGTTTGGAAAGAAGGAAAGGTACCTACCGAATGGAAGAAATGCTGGCTACCTTGTCTCCAGCTACCAAAGGGGGACGACTTACGCCTCACTCTGCAAAAACTGACTGGCGTGGAATGATGATCCTGTCCACGCCAATTAAACCTGTAACTTAATCTCATCGACATCGAAAAGGATTTACCAGACAGCACATCGCTAACAGAGAAGTAACTTGGAAACTACTCCGACACTATGGCATGCGGTGCCAAATGTCTTTATCAACTTGATTCAACAGCTGGTTGGCTATAGGTTAATGCCGACCACGTTTTAGTCAGGTGATCCACCACGGTAAACTCACTCGAAGAGGCGTTCGAAGCAAACACAGGAGTAAGACAAGCTGGCTGTCTAGTATCACCCACGATTATATTCAAATTGTGGTGGGCTGGATTATGCATGAGACTCTGCGTTGGTAGTGAGAAGACAGGAATACTCTGGACGCCAGTGAGAAAACTCTGGAAGATCTCGATTTCACGAGTGGCTGACTCATGTTTAAAATCGCACAAACTCGATCACTTGCAAGCGAGAACCAACAAAGTAGCTGAAGAGGCAGACAACCGGTGGAGACAGGACTGCAGGTGAACATAGAGAAGACGGAGGTGGTGAAGATAACCAACGAACCAAAAGCACAATAATAACAACAACCAGCACTAGTCACCATCAACGAGAGGGATTTGACACAGGTTACTTCCTTCACTTATCTAGTCAGCGAGTATTGTTTCATCCACAGGCGGGACCGCCGAAGATGTCAAAACCAGACAGTCAGTCAGCCAGCCAGTTAGAATCAGAAAGACAAGATACGCACGTCTTCATCAACCTGAAAGCGGTTTGGAAATCTTCTGAACTCCACCTCAGAATGAAGAACAAGATTCAGATTTTCAACACCAATGTGAAGTCGGTGAGTGCTTCTATACGGATCAGAAATTTGCACTGCATGTCAGTCCTAAGAAGGATTTTCCACAGGTTGAAGACTTTGATGAACAGCTGCCACCTTCGTTGGCTGACTGGTTGGGTGGCTCTATATTGAAGATCAAATGGTCGGCCGGTTGGCCAGCCAGAAGGAATTAGCATCGGGAAACTCTGGATGGCGGGCGACAAACCAACTGAGCAAGAACCGATCGCTCAGCAAATGTGTAGGAGAAAATGATGATGGATCGAGCATACGTTGAGGAGGTCATTGATTGATATCCGGCGCCAGGTCTCAATGTGAAGCAACGAGTGAGTGGTTGTTGTGAGGTTGACATAGAGGAGATCGTGTGAGGAGGAGATGAGAGATTGTGGACAATCGTGGACGCAGCTGAAGAGGACGGAATAAAATGGAAAAAAGTAGGGATGTGTTGTTGAAGCCCTATGTTCCGCTTGGCACGTGATGGGATAATAATGATATATATATCTTGATTATTGCTCACACTATAAAACAGATCAATTATTGTGATCTGAATTATTTCCTTTTCCAAGAGAATGTATGGTGAAATAACCACTTTGAACTTTGTAAACTGAGATTTTGACAAGTGAAATCATGCAATATAGAAATCGCTAATACACTCATTTAACTGAAATGAAGGCTGCATCATTTTGAAAATACTCATTTTCGTCTAAATAGATGGAGCTGTAAGGAAAGTTGAAAGTTATGATATTTCATGCATCAACAGCTAACTGGTCAGTGATTCGCAACTCATTAGCTGATTAGTAATCTGTTCACCTGAAGGTTTCACACAACATACCATGTGAGGCAATAAATGTTCACAAATGGAGGATTTGCGATGTCAGTTTGAAGAATTCTGAGCTAACTGTCTACGCATACCTTAATCTGGCTTTGAAGTGAGTAGCCATAAATACCAGTTGAAAATTTCTCTGAACTATTCTGTTTTAATATCAACCATTTATTGGAAGAGTCGGTCGCAGAAATGAGCCACTCCGCATTCTGTTCAGCATATGTCCAGTCAGGGTTTCTGTGTAAGCAAGCTTACTTGGTATCGAAAATCGCCTAGTCAAAAGTTGTTCTGAGGTAAATGCCTGCTTTAAGCTCTTCCGTTTCATGTCTCTAGTCCTCTTTCTCCACTATGAGAGAATGTTGTTCACTGTTAGACATAGAATACAGATGAAACATACTCATTTCTTTTGGTTATAATAGAGTCATTCATTAGAACTCCCAACAGGTGGGAAATTGTGGTATTAATTAACCTCAATGATTTCACTTGCCTACAATGAGGACGAATGTTCGGCGTATTCAGTTTATTCACACTCTCCTTCTTTTCAAAAGTTGTAAATTTATATTCAAAAATTATAATTAAATTAGTCAGAAATCTGTAACAGATGTCTCGCAGTTATTATCAGAATACCGAAAAACAATGACAAAATAATTTCAAATCAAGGCTGTTGCGTTTTATGTTCATATATTTGCTATACAAACATCAACTGGAAATGGAACATATTTCATAGTAAGAAAACAAAGTGAATAACCGGTTTTCTCCACTTTGACAAGCATTTGTTACACTCAGGAATGTGACATTCAGATTTTTTGGGTTTGCTAAACATTTTCCCTTTTCATACATTTATTCCCCTTATTGAATTTGAACAAAGCAAGAACTACAGTTTTAGCAGAATAAAATGGTACTATCTTTTATTTCGTTGCCTTCTCGTCAGCTGCTTACATGGCAAAGACATTATTAAATATATCTACAACAACAATTTTAACATACTTACTTGAATCTGAATTCAAACGCCTACTGTTTATGTGCACCATGGATGTGCAATTCCTATTTGACAACACCTTTTACCGCCAAATAGATGGTGTAGCTATGGACAGTCCACTTAGCCCTGTTTTAGCAGATATATTCATGTCTAACCTTGAAAGAACAAAGCTGAAGCATGCAATCGACGAAACATCTTCCTACTGTCGTTATGTTGATGACACATTTATAGTGTGCAAAAATAAAAGTCATGCTTCACACTTACTAAGATTATTCAATGGTGCACACGCCAATATTGACTTCACTATGGAACACGAAAGTGACGGAAAGTTTCACTTCCTCGACATAGCCATGGAACGCCTAGAAGACGGTAGTCTTCAAAAGTCAATTTATCGAAAGCCCACATGGAAAGGACAATACTTGCATTTTAATAGCTTTTGTCCACATAGCTTTAAACGTGGTCTAGTCAAAACTTTGTACTATAGAGCGAGGAGAATATGCTCTAAAGAGAAACTAGAGGAGGAGTTTGAGTTCCTTGAAAATATATTGAAGAGAAATGGGTATCCTCAAAGGTTCATCAACAAGTATGGAAGATCTGAAGTCACAAATGTAAAACAAATCACAGTGGAAAAAAAGCCAGTCTACCTTCAGCTTGATTATAAAGGTGAAAATATTGCAGCGATGATCAACAGAAGGCTGAGTACATCACTAGCCATAGCGTATCCTGCAGCTAAGCTCGTTCCCGTCTATCGAACAACTTGCTCTTTGGTGCAATCATGTTACCTCCAACTGTGTATACAAATTTACATGTATCTGCGGGAGCAGTTACATTGGAAGGACAGAAAGAAGGGCATATCTACGATTTTCTGAACATGTACCAAAAAGCTTACGTCTAAAGGGAACAAATGCTTTAAACAGTGCCATCACCAGGCATCTCCTCGACACGGGTCATGAGGTGGACGTCGAAAAGTCGTTCAAAATTATCAATAAGCAAAATAGCTCAATTCTCCTTAAGTTTGCTGAAGCCATTTCCATCAAGCGCATGAAACCTGATTTATGCGTCCAGAAAGAAGCGGTTATCAGCCTTTCTTTGCCCTGGTAACTGGATAATTTCACCTCTCTTTCCTCCGAATGTGAAATGCTAAAAGTTTCCATTGTGTTTGATTATTATTGTTCGGAATAGTGGTTAATATTGCATATTCATATATGTATATATTTTTAGTGTATGAGTATATTGATCGATTGATTTTTGTTTAAACTTAACTCTGTGCAAGTATGTTAAAATTGTTGTTGTAGATATATTTAATAATGTCTTTGCCATGTAAGCAGCTGACGAGAAGGCAACGAAATAAAAGATGGTACCATTTTATTCTGCTAAAACTGTAGTTCTTGCTTTGTTCAAATTTTCCCTTTTTATCATCAAGGGGTGTTTATCCGTATCTTGATACCATTCAAGGGTGCACAGTAATTTTTCTGTCTCTATCCCTCTCTTTCTCCTTCCCCTTCTACTGTTAATCTATAGAGAATTGAGTTCATAGTATGAGGACTAAACATAATCTGCATTTTAAAGTATTGGTTTTGTAGGGATTTTCGCTTGATTGGTTGGAGGATTTCATAATGAGCCGACATCAGTTAGAGAAACATTGGAAAACCACCAGGGCCAGTCGGACCGTCCTAGTTTGGGATTATTCAGTAGTACGCATCCGCCAGAGTTCAAAATCAGGACCTTTTGGTTACAAGGTTGGCGAGCTCGGAGACCATCATAGTGGGAAGCCGTGACGAGTAGGGTACAGCAGGTTGAAGGTGAGTCAGTAACTCAATGAAAAAGACATTGCCAAATGGTCACGCTATGCCGTGATTTGGCAGAAGTTAGAATTCGTGGACTGGTCAGTGGATCGGGTCCCAGCGGCTTAGTGGTCTACGAGCTAGCTTGCCGGCCTTGTAACCAGAAGGTCCTGATTTCGAACCCTGGCGTCGGGAGCGTACTGATAAAGAGTCACAAACTAGGACGGTTCGGTTGGCTGTTCAGTACTCCCTGGTGGTTATCCAGTGTTTCTTTAACTGATGTCAGCTCACGATGAAATCATTGAACTAGTTCAGTACCATCCACCTGATACATAAGTTAAAGAAACACAACTCACACTCAAATATATATGGTTGCATACTTAGTAAAACAGGCTTTAGGATAACTACAGTCCGATTCGTGGGTCTTATAAGTAATACAACTATTTCAGATTCGGATTACAGGGTCGTGCGAATCAATTAGTATTTGATCGGTCAGACTGATTGGACATCCACACTTCATGAGAAACAGTTTCCTTCAACCTAACTGTATTTATTCACTCGCAGAGGTAACAATTATGATCAGAAAGTCTACTGAATGAATGCTCGCTGTTCATTTCATCTCAAAAGTCTTAAGGTCACTGGGGCAATCCTGGCGATGAGTACAGTATTTTTAGTTTGTTCTTTGAAAAAAGATTAACAACTTATTTGAAAAAAACCAAAAAAATTTTCTCACTTAGTGAATGAATCGAACCTTTGTTGCTGGAAAATGTTGTGTACAATTCGATGACAAAGAGTGGTCACTACAGTGCATAAATGTTCAACAATCATAAACTATCCTGCTGTTATGCAGGTTTTTGGAATCATAGAAGGACTTAGTGAGCCTAACGTCACCTATCTACCAGTTTTAAATGCAGTTAAGTGAGGGCACGACAAAGTCCGGATTTCATTACTGGCACATGATTTGAATATGAAGCATAAAACTTTTATTATTTCAGTTTCCACCGTTCTTTATAGTACACTACTGTTGATATCTGGGTTTGTATGCCTTCGATTAGCAAGTGTAAAAATATTAGTATCTACCAAAAGATCCAGTCAGTTATATATGTGACAAAAGTAAGTTTGATTTGTCTACTTCTCTCCTGTGGTCGCTGTCTTCTCTCTGGACAAAATCCCAATAGTTTCCTTTATGAGGGTCTCAGATGTCCCAAAAGCACAATAAAAATAATCGTGAAACTAATAATGATAACATAGATAAGAGAGAATATAAGACATCTACTGTTATACCATATAAGGAGGGGACATGTGAGACCCTCCCTGCGTAGGATTCCTAGTAAAGCAAGAATTAGAGTGGCAGTCAAACCTACAAACTCACTCAGGGACAAGCTCTATGAGTTAAAAGACCCGGTGGATCCAATTAAACAAAATAATATAATTTTCAAAATACCCTGCAATGACTGTGAGGTCAACTACATAAGTCAAACTAGTAGGTCGGGGATAGTCACATTGTCGTAACATAAGAATTAAGCTAAGGTTAGAATGGTTGATCCTGAGAAGATGAGTAATTTAGAAAAAAGCTCAGCGATTGCACAATACACAATAGGATGGGAGAGGGTTAAAATTCTAAGAATTAACCTAGGTAGATGAAAAAAGAGGTTGATTACTGAATCCTTTTTCATAGAATCTACACCCAACACGTGCAATAGGAATGACTCATCACTCATGCCGGAAATATGGAAAATACTACTACCAATCAAGTCAAGCGATGAAAAATAATGGAATTACATAAACGAAGTAAGAAAGTTGTGTGAATGCCTTGATATGATTATGAGCAATAAATTGTGCTCAAAACATCATCGGTAACTATGATTACTGTACAACACTGTGAGACTTTATCAAAATAAATGTTACCCATTAGGGAATGCTTAAAATCTGGAAAGTTTCAAACGCCTATTTTGTCTTCATACAAAAACCCCTTTTATTAAATGCAACAAGATGGAGAGAGAGAGAGACTGGTAACTGGAGCTTTATGCGTCAAATCAGCTGAGAACACGTGTAACAGGATTGATTCAACGCCTGTCGTGGACTTCTGAACCTAACAGTAACCTGTGAGGTACAAAAGCATACTTCTGACTGCGGACTGTTTGCAATGAAACCCACCACTTCTAAATTACAACCGATAAAGTGTGACAACAACATCACGATAGAAAAAAAGTTCCACATTTTCTAGTTTCATTGTTCACGTAAAATACGATAACTCCCCGAGCGCACACATACAAGAACAGAAATAACAATGAGAAGAAGAAAAAGAGGAAGCAAGAATTAAATCAGTGGGAGAAACGATGACATATATTGTAACAAAACATTAATAATAATTAGAATAATAACAGCATTAAAAAAAACTCATAAGACACTTTTCCCGCCCCGTCCCAACCAACTTAGCGATTTTGATAGAATTTCAAACATAAATCGAAACAATTTCGGGAGGAGAGGGGAGAGGTAAATGGGCGGCCTGGAGGGGGGGTGAGTTCGTTTTCCAGTATAACGTATCAATATTTATCTTACCACACTGTATTTTTTCCCATTATTTACTAACAAACAGATAAATGAATAAATAAATAAATAGATAAATAACATGGATGAAAACACGCAAACAAGGACACAAATATGTAACGAGAGTGCAGAACATAGTCTGTGTGCAAGACGACTGCGTTTTCTTTTTTTCTCAACTTACACTGAGCATACATTACCACACAATGCGGAAGAATTCGAAAATTTATGTTTTCCTCTGTTTATTCACTGTCAGTTTTAACTAATACAGGTTGAACACAATGACGGGTGTATGTGAGTTTGTGTGTGTGTGTGTGTTGGGGAGGCAGATGAAGGGTGGAATAAATTTGTGTAAGCATATGCCTGCCTGCTTACTTTTTTGGCCATCAATTAGAGTTTTCATTTGTTATGTCAAAATATGAGTAATTTTCATTTAAAAAAAACTTTTAATAAGTTACTTCACAATATATATATATATATCAATTGTATTACGATTAATGTACTGCCGACACCCAGTCTGTTACTGTGTTCATCGCATGCAGACGAACACACTCATGCATTATCATCGTAATCATCATAAATATGACTCAGCCAGCCACGCTGCATTCAACTGCACCTTACACAGATTTGATGGAGAAATAAATGTCTCAGAAAAACTAACTTAATTGACCTAATATTTTAAGAAAAATAGATATATTTTGTAAGCATAGATTTATTAAAATGATACTTTATTTCAAAATGGGGAAAAGAAATAAAACAAAATAAAATGAGGAAAGAAGAAAATAAATTTGTCAGGAATACGCTTCTGTTTATTTTAAAACAAATAATTTATTTATTTAAGTACTAACTAAGTGATTTATCATGAATACAGGTTTTGATGAGTGAATTTCATTTATGCGTGCACGTATTAGAGGGGAAAAATACTGCTGATTCTGTTGTCATTATCACGACTGGCATTACCATTATTACTAATAGTAGGAGTATAAGGATTATTATGATTATTATTATTACTTTTTTTGTGGTGAAGGAAATGTTTCTCCCTTTGAAATTTCGGTGTAAATAAAGATAACGGATTTGTTTACTTATTAAATACGAAAAGACTGGTTGTTCTAGTGGGGTATTAATACCATTGCTGATATGTATGTATCCAACTATCCGTCCTTGCATTCATCCATGAATCCATCCACCCATCCATACACTCACTCTCTCACTCACACATACACACATACA
The DNA here is from genome assembly GCA_944472135.2 of Trichobilharzia regenti. Taxonomy (NCBI): domain Eukaryota; kingdom Metazoa; phylum Platyhelminthes; class Trematoda; order Strigeidida; family Schistosomatidae; genus Trichobilharzia; species Trichobilharzia regenti. The sequence goes on along the minus strand of OX235270.1, from coordinate 84,084,682 downwards.
CTTGTTTTCTAGAGGACCATGCTTCCTTTCTATTGAAGTCAGGATATCGTGCATGCAAAAATAATTGCACAATGTTCTAGTATATTAAACTTCCAATGTGAGGCATGCTAAAGTCTGTAGAAAGTAAACAAAACAAAATGGGAGAACAGCAACAGAAGAAAGAAGAGAACACGTTCAACGATCATGTCTCCTTCTTTTAATAATAATAGTAGCAGGAATAAGGTTTTTTTTCGAAAACATTATTTTTTTACCACTGGTGAAAAGATTCATTATAGTGTATAACAAAAATAATAAAAAAACTTCAAAAATAATTTTCTATAGTTTGTTTTGTAAGGATTAGTTATGTTTTACGAGTTGATCACGGATTGATATCAGTTAGAGAATCATTGAAAATCAGGGAGTACTGGAAAGCTGCTGTTTCATCCTAGTTTGGGAATCATCGCCAGTACGCACCCACTGGGATTCGGACCCGGGACCTTCCGGTTACAAGGAAAGCTCGTATACCATTCAGCCACTGGGACCCGATTCAATGGCTCGTGAATTCTAACTTCTACTAATTCGTGATTTAGCGCGACCCCAACCATTGTCGTTGGTGGGACATCTATCCACACACGAGACATCTAATTGGACCTCACTGGTCACGACTTCTGACTAGAACTCAGGAAACTCCAACCTGTAGCAATTCACTAGCGAGCATCAGATTAATTTTCTACAGTTTGGTTTGTAAGGACTAGTTATGTTTTACGAGTTGATCACGGATTGATATCAGTTAGAGAATGGTATACGAGCTTGCCTTATAACCGGAAGGTCCCGAGTTCGAATCCCAGTGGGTACGTACTACCGATAATTCCCAAACTAGGATGAAACAGCAGCTGTCCAGTACTCCCTGGTTCTCAATGGTTCTCTAAATGATATCAATCCGTGATCAACTCGTAAAAACATAACAAACCCTTACAAACCAAACTAGAGAAAACTTTATTATTATAATGCGGTATAAGGAAAATGCATGCATTGGTGCATCGTTATATTTGCGGGCTAAACTCAAATTAACTGAATATATATATGTTTATATATTCACTCAAAACTGTAAGTATTGTTATCAACCAGAAATGCCTCTTGTCATTGTTTCTGTAATTTGAAACTGAGTCCAGAACTCATATCAACTATTCACCAACAATTTCCTCATAGTTTATTAGAATAAACATATATATGTGAAAGGATTCCAGCGCACTGGCTTCTGTGAACACTTCCCGCAGTTATATCTCCAAGTGTATTAGAGTATCTAGCCGGAATTCTATTGATTTGAGTTAAGTTCACGTGTACAAGACGGATCACTCCTTATGCAGATCTGACAAAACTCTATTCCAGAAATGTGAAAAGTGATCTTTTGTTGATTTAAGTAAACGATTCTGTTTTAATTATTGATGATAAGTATTCTTATTAATGTCTAAACTAAACATCAGTGTATTAACAGACGTGAAGTAAGCCTCACTTGGCCAATAAATATTTTCTACTTTTGATTACCTCCACTAACGGACGGGAATACGAGGGACGAAAATAATGAATAAAAAGGGAACAGGTAGTGTATAAAACTATTAAAAAAAATAAATCAAATCTTTTATATGTCGAGAAGTAGTATTTCATATTGTTTAACGCTCATGGTACATCATATAGTTATGATAACATGTATGGATGATCGCATGATATAGCTAGATTAGGTGAACTAATGTGTCAGCCAATGAACTGATTATGGAGCTTGGAAGACCAAAAGTTGCTCTTAAGAAATGTTACAGATAGCAACAATAAGAACAACATGCTTAGGAGCGAACAAAGGGTATTATGAATACCTTGTTAAACTTACCAACTGTTTTTTTCCTTTAGCAATATACTACTGAGAAGCGTTCACTTACCCTCTAGTGATTTTGTAACTACTTAATATTATCTGTAGATCGGACGTGTATAAAGGTTGTCAGGGTTAACCTTCTGCATTCAGATTTCATTTGGTTCAATCTAATCGATAATTCTGCGTGATTTTAGTAGGAAAATTAACAGTTATGCAGAGTACTGATGAATTGAGCTGTGCATAGCATAGTAGGACGTGTGCCAAACATTGGAGAAAATACGATTAAAAATGGTGGTGATGAAGGTGGAGAATTAATCTCGGTCAGAACATGGTGAGAGCACTGTAAAGAGCTACGAATTAGTGGTCCTTGATATATATCACTCTGGTGACATTCCAGTTGTATATTTAGTTGTTAGTCGAAGTAACAGATTGCAGCTATAGTGTACTGTATTCACTTTATTGAATTTGTTTCTTGAAACTATCAAAAATGGTTTGATATTACAATTTCCCGTCGGAAGGCGCACTTGTTGGTTCTATCTGGATATATCTGAGAGTTAACTATGGTGATTGGGTTCCGCTCAAGTTTCCTCAGTCAATCCAGAGTGGTTGGGTTGTCTCCAGCCAAATTTAAGTGGGATTTTAAGGTCACTTAGCCACTCAGGAGTAGTTATCCGCTCCATCTACCATTGTATTAATTGTTTTGGGGGGAAATCCGTCATCATTTGTGTGCACGTTTGTGTATTTAGATTCCAGGAGTCTATTAATAGTCGGGTTTGTAAAAGTATAGACGATGCTGACGTGTTATGTTCTGCTGACCAGAATCTACCATTGCTATGTTGGCTATACCTTTTGCAGGTGTCTGAAATTGAAACAACAAGCGACGCAGCTTGACGAAAAATTCCGTTATATACGAACAGACCATTAGCGGAGAAATTTCTTGAGAAGGAGATGTAGAAGTTGTAAATGATATAACCGTCCCTTCTTCATTTCTTATTTCCTGATAGACTATCCGGCGAACCGGCTGATTGAGTTGTCAGCGTAGAACTTTGTGAAATAGTTCAGCGGTTCAAACTGCCAAAATGTGTATGGGATTTAGCGGCAGAACAGGCATACAGACACACTTCAAACCGATGGCGGCCAACAAAAATTGTAGAGGGACGCGACGGCTTGATATATGCAGCGAAATGTCTCAGAGATTTCAGTCACGGCAACTTCACAATTTCAATCACTGACTTACCTATCCCCACCAATCAAGCATCCGTAGAGTGGGTCGAAGACAACTACTGCCCACTACACATGTTCTCTAAAGGATAGACAAATCTAATGTGTTCACCATAGATGATGAGACTTCTGCATCCATGATAAGATTTCATCGATAGTCAGTTCATTCAGACCTATGCAAATTCTCAAACACTAGGAAAAACAAAACACGTGATTCAACTAAGAGGTCTTTTTGAGCGAACTCATTTCTTTAACTACACAATCACCAGTGCATACAATATTATTAATGAAAATAGGCAGTACTGGAGGTAATCAAATGCCACAGAAGTATTAATCAAACGGTTATAGTAAGGATGAGGAAACGTTCATATGGTCGGAACCACACTGCTGTTTGTTTCCCATGGTATTAAACTGCTCATGTTGTCTAATCAGTAGTATATGGTTTCATGCATTGTTGATTGTGTTCTTGATCACGATTTATGGTATCAAACAGAACACAGATTGCAATGTAAATGATTTCGGCTTCTGAAGTAAACTGTGGTGAAATGGTCACCCCGAATTGAATAAATTATAGATTGATTTTCAAACAATGAATTCCATTTGTCGTATTACCAGTTTGTCCAAGTAACTAGCCAGAAATCTAGTCGCATTCGTCTAAGATGAGGAGTCTAATCTGACACACCTCTGATGAGCTCAGTTCGAATGGGTGAAACAGCCATCCATCCATCCGTGTTTACATCAATTCACCAATGTGGCTAGCAAACACTACTGGTTGACATGAGTGCCTCCAAAGCCTCAGGATGGTCGGGGGTGGGTGCCTTGCGCTGCGGGTTGGCCACCCCTCCGCACACCTCTTGAAATGCTCCCATATGACCGGGCGTCTTACATAGCCTCTCCTGAGGAAGTCCTACTCACTGCCTTCACGTGGCGGAGGTGTTTCTCACCAAAGTGAGAGGGCGAAAGCGGATGCCCGGTGCTCTCCACCGGGTTGACTGTCCATTGGATGACGGTCTAGGGGAGATGGCTAAACCCTGATTCCAAACCTCCAACGACTGGCGTATGAAGCTCACTGGAGCTCACCGGCAGACGTATGGACAAAAGGCTTGTTGGATGTCCTGGATGTCTGGCCCCATTCAAAAAGGCGTATGAACCGAACTCCGGTGACCGGGTGCCAATGGATAGTGGACTCCTTACTCCACTCCTACTGCCTTGTAGGTCACACTTGGCTGTGTAAAGGCTAGAGCTGCACTCTCAAACAAAAGGCCGAGTGATTCTGGGGACATCACTCGTACCAAATTCCCATGAAACTTCATGAACTCTCTTACAAATTGCCGCGCCTGGGCAGCGATGATTCGAGACGTTCATGAAGCCGGCTCATCCTCCCGTAGGAGATAGCCGAAGTAAAGTAAAGTAAGTAAGTGCTTGCTATACAACTACTTACCTGCATCAATCAGTACTATAGAGTAGAGTTTTATGCATAAGTTCTGTGTTATTCAACCTAATACTTAATGCACAACTTTTATTTGCTAAACACTACAATTCTTTTCAGCACATTGGCAAATATAAAACTGAATTCAAAGACTTCCTACTCCTCATCTCTTCTGCTTGTGGAAGCCTAGCCTTGGGTGATTGAAAATTTCAACATTCCTATCTTCCGAGTTCAGTGTTGCTGTCATGACACTGGTGGAGAATGATTTCCACAGCGTCAGAGCTTCCAGTACTCTTGGTGTCATCATGAAAACAACTCTGAACAGATCCAAGTTCTCCCAGTTATCATACACATATGCTCTCACAAACAATGTGATCAGGCATTACGCTTTGACTGAGATATCGGCCGACTGTTTCAACTGTGAGCCACCTAAACTTCCACAAACGTATTGCGTCATATTTATCGTCCTATATCCGTGTCTATGTTTGAAATTATGACGTGAAATCGCATTGTTTACTCTCACATACTTCTGAAGCGACTGAGACCAAATTGAGTTCATGTTTCCCACAAAGTTGAGAAATAGCATCACGTTGGTCTTTGCATGATTACTCCGAAAAGACTACATCTTATTGTGGAGGGTAGCAACGGTTGTCAGCGGGACAAGTAGTGTGCTACTTACTCAGCCAGATCGTTACTGCCTTAGTCGACAGACACTTGAACTCATGGGAGAAACGGTCTAAATCAACATTCATGATGAAAACACATTTTTTTATTACAGCTTGATTCCACACCGTATTTTTGGTACAAGTATGGAATTTTCGGCATGGATATCGGTAGCCCAAATTTTGCAGGCCGACCATAGATATCAAGTGTGCGTCGACAGGGCATCGAACCTCGGACCATGTGCATGGTTGGCGAGAGTCCTAACCACTGTGCAACCGACGCACAGTTTCTGTTCAGCGCGGAAATACTTCTTTTCAACGACTTCATTTTCAGTCTGTGCAGTTGTATTTCTATCACGGAAAACGGTATTAATTGGCACTAGAAATCGCTGAGTCAATGTACATGTAGTAAGAATAAATAGAATTGAAATGATAAACCAAGGGGGTGGAGTTGAAGTGGGTGAATTACAGAACATTTAAAGATTATTAAACAAGTGAACTGGTCTAAATCCTATTGTCTGACTCTCAACATCCTCCGTATTCACATCTCTCCGCGGCTTCCCCCTTCCCATCAGCTAGGGCTAGAATATATCATAATAGAATATGTGCTTGCACAACCGAATACAGAACCTCAACGATACCCTATTTGGCCCGTCCACGTTCTATGTGATAAAGAGAGTGTTAGGCATGAAATCTTTAACCTACTATACAGTTCGCTAAATAATAGGCTCTCGTAAATTCTCCTGCTCGTAATCTATGCTGACACGATTTCAATCGTCTTATAATTTTATTTATTGACATTATTACTATTAATACTATTATTGTAATTATCATGTTACACTGTTTGTACATTCGTTACCTGATTGTCGCTTCTGTTAATTTATGCCCTAAACTACTAATTTTGGTTTTTGTTTTTGCTGTTGTCGAGTAAGTTGCATGCAGTATTGTACCAAATGGCGAGACTTTAACACTGTACCATAATTACTCTATTGGATTATGACAAATCATCGTCATTATTATTATTATTACTATGGTTTCCTTCAATTCTAAGAGGAATATATGGCTTCAGCCTGACGTCTTCAATGCGTACAATTCTCTGTCAAATTTTTCCCCTGGCTCCACGTCTGCCCACATCCTTTCATCTCTTCTTCACATGACCTCCTTCTCCATGTCACCCACCCTGCCACTGACGACCAACTCGTCGATCCACATTCGATTGATTGCCTGCCGTGCGATGTCACTCACTTGATGGTTCGTTTTCTCACAGTATGGACAATCCATTACACCTCCATTTCTTTCTGCATATTTGTTGCACAATCGGTTTCTGCTCGGTTGGTTCGCTCATTGCCAGAGATCCCTCACTATTGCTGATCTCCTCCTACCGACCATCTCATCTTGAGCGAGCAAAGCTTTGAGCGAAGACAGCTGTTGATGAAGGTGCTTAGTTTGTTCGAAGTGCCCTTCGTGACGCCGCGCCGAGTCTCTGGTCCGTATATAAGTAGCACTGACTTCACATTGGAGTTGAATATCCGCAGTCCATTTTTCATGCTGAGTAGTGCTGTTCACCTCCACAAAGACTTGAGAGTAATGAAAACTTGCCTTGCTTTCACGATCATCTCCTTGATATTCTCATCAGTTGGGTCCGCCTGTAGATGAAACGATAATTCCAAGGTAGGTAGGTGGGTAGGTAAAGGAGGTTGCGTCTTTCAGATTTCTCCCACTGATGCTGATTGTTGTCCATTGTTGTTGCTGTTACTGTCGCTGCTGGTGTCGGCGAGGAATAGTCATCACCTCTGTTTTCTCCATGTTCACCTGAAATCCCATCTTCTCTGGATGCTTTTTCTGACAACTTGTTGCTGCTTTTCACTCGCATATCTTCCACTTTGTGGCAAACCAGACATATATCACATCGGTGTAGTCCACATCCTCCAAGCACTTTGCGTGGGTCCATTTTATGCCTGTCTCCTCCTTGCTCAGGGATGTCTGTCGCATTATCCAGTCTACCACAATCACGAAAATCATTGGAGATAGTAAGCAGCCAGCCAGTCAGCCGGCTAGCTAGCCTTATCTTACTCCCGTCTTCACTTTTTCGAAGGATTCCGTGAGTTTCTCTTTGTAGATTACTCGGTATGCGGCATTGTTGTACAGATGTTGGATGAGACGTATAATTGTTGGAGGCACCCTGCAGCAGCGAAGTAGTTCCCAAACCATCTCTCGATCGAGGCTTCGAAGTCGAAGGCATTTTCAAAGTCGATGAAGTTGAGGTAGACAGGTGACTGCCATTCCAGCAACTCTTCGATAATGATTACTAGTGTTGCGACTTGGTCGAGGAAATTTCGGTTCCTCTTGAATCCAGCGTGTTCCGGTCGACGTTTTGTATACAGGGTGGCATGTTTGGTTCTTTCCAGCCAGGATGGTGCGGCTTAGTATTTTGCTTGAGATGGACAGGAGAATAATCCCACACCAGCTCTCGCATTCACTTAGGTCTCTTTTCTTTGGTTGTTTCAATGGGTTGGCTCTTCTTCCAATCCGAAGGCAACTCGCCCTCTTTCCACACCTTCTTCACTGGTGGTGTCGTCAAGTACGCTGATGTTTGTGGGTCCATTTCCAATGCTTCTGCGAGAATTTTGTCCGGTCTCGCTGATTCTGCGGATCTTAGCGTCTTTACCGCCTTCAGGATTTCCGTTTCCGTCGGAGGGTTGATGTCCACTGGTAGATCTGCTTGCGCTGTTGGCATTATTGGGCGCGTTGTAGATGGCGGTCGATTTAGAGGTTATTTGAAGTCTTCAGTCCAGTGTTTCCTTCGCTCCATCTCTTCGGCGATTGACTTACCCTTGTCATCCTTCACTTGCTCAACTTGTGTTGATCTCTTCCCCGATAGGAATCTAGTTGAGTGGTAGAGTGTGGCAAGGTCTCCTTTGCCCGCAGCTTGTTCTGCTTCACTTCCTATGGCTTCATAACATTGTCTTCTGTCCTCCCTGACACTTCTGCCTACTCTTTTCTTCAGAGTATTGTGGATTGCATTCAACTCGTGTTTTTGTTGGTCGTCGATGCAGTGGATAGATAATCTTTTGTTTCACCATGCTTCTCTCTTCTATCAGTCTCCATGTGTTTGTGGTGAGGCACTGTTTGTCCTGTCTCTTCGTTCTGCCTAGAACTCGCTTTCAGCTTTGACTTCACACTGATTTCAGGTTGTTCCAGTGTTTTCCAACGCTGGTCTCTTCGCTAGTGTTGATTTGTGTCCCCGCCTTTTTCCTTATGATTGCAGTGAGGCTGTCCTTTGTGACCTGATCCTTGAGTTTTCGGGTACTGAACTTGGCTTGTAGACTGTCTGCAGCTCCTGTTCCCTTGAAAGTTGTTCATCTGATTTGGAGTGTCCCTCGTACGAGATAGTGGTGTGAGCCGACGCTTGCTCCTCTTCTTACTTTTGTGTCCAGTAAGCTGCGTCTCCACTTCCTCGAGGAGCATTGAGATGAATTTGATTTGGTGCTTGGTTCGTCCGTCTGGTGACAACCATGTAGCCTTGTGTATATCCGTGTGCTTGTATACGCTGCCATCGATCACTAGTTCATTGTAGGCACAGAAGTCAGCGAGGAGTTCTCCGTCTTCATTCATCTCTCCGAGAGCTTCTCCACCCATAATGAGTTCTCTTCCTGTGTTGTCTGGTCCGAGCTTGGCGATCATGTCTCCCATAAGGATTTGAATTTCATCGACTGGAGTACTGTCCATTGTTGCCTGTGGTTATCTGTAGAACTCTTCTTTCTTTTCGAGGTCAGCGTTGATTGTGGGTGCACAGCATTGTATAATTGTCACTTTCCTTCCTCTTGAGTTGAATATGGCGGTCATTATCCTGGGCGAGGTGATTGCTTCCTAATGCATTATGGCTCTGACTGCCTCTGGTGATATCGTGATAGCCACTCACTGCATCAGTGTGCTCATTCGCACTGAAATCTCTGTAACAGTTATGTCTACAGGGTGGAGTTGCTAGCCTGACGTCTTCCAAGGGGGTTGTTACATAAATATGTTAGTTACAGAGGAGTGACTTTTCGCGGTGCTCCCTTTATAATCACGAAAACAAGAAATAAAGCAATCAGAACAACACGAGCAAAAGGAAAAATAATCACAACGGGAAGGACAGTGACAACATCAACAACAAAACCCGTAGCAGTAGTATCACTGCCAAATACAGTTAACAAAAATAATATCAAAACAATAGACTCACTGACTTCGGTCAACCATGGTGTGTGAATACAAAAATATACACAATTATAGATATTAGAGGGTGTTAAATAGTCACAAAATGACAAACAGTCAGTTACACGCATAATCAGTCAACACGCTTATATCCACAGATTCAGCGCTGAAGATAAGAGAATTACAGAAAAAATCCGCAACTTCCTCGCCAGAAACAGTACAAGGATGAGACTTTCCCCTAAATGAGGAAACGTACCTCGATCCATCATTATTTTAACTATCAATTATTACCATTTCATTCATAACTAGAATACATTCAGATTTCTATCTACAACGTGAAGCTTCTCTTGGAAACCTGTTGTACATCACACCTGAATGATATCCACTCTTTCACTACACAAAATACAACAACACGTCGAGGGAATAAGCCCAACCAACACATACTGATTGTCAATGTGAGAGGAACACAGCATGAACTGTCAGGAATAACTAGACTGTCAGCGATTCTCTGTGACTGAGGTGTTTCGATGAGAGATAAACTGAAATTCTGCTTATTATATTATTCAGACGACTGACAATCTCTGTGCAAGCAGAAATACAATTAGGCTGCTATGCACCCACTTCTTTGCACACTTGAATCGAGTTGTGCCTGCTGGGGACTGCTCTCAGTGTAGCACATTGATAAACAACGTGTTTACGGTGTGCACTCTTGCCAGAAAATTCTCTAGTGAAATTCACAAAGCCGCTTTCATCTCGTCTCACCTAACCACGTACTAGCGCCAATTTTACATTTTTACCAATTTGTGGTCAAATTGAACAAGAAGACGGAAATGAACAAGAATATACAATTAAGAAGTATAAATATTGTTTATACGAAGTGTGATGAAGATTTGACCGGATAGTTGCAAAATAATTGAGCGCTGATTGAGAAGAAGACAAATATAACAAATATAACTTTATAAATATTGTCATTATTTATGGTTCACTAAATTTTCTGCGTATCACTCAGTGCTAATTGACGCAAATTATCAATTTAGAAGCTTTTTCCCCAATTCACTAAAGATTCTTTTATTTCTTCTTCTTCTTCTTGTTCAATTTGACCACAAATTGGTAAAAATGTAAAAGTGGCGCTAGTACGTGGTTAGGTGAGACGAGATGAAAGCGGCTTTGTGAATTTCACTAGAGAATTTTCTGGCAAGAGTGCACACCGTAAACACGTTGTTTATCAATGTGCTACACTGAGAGCAGTCCCCGGCAGGCACAACTCGATTCAAGTGTGCAAAGAAGTGGGTGCATAGCAACTTAATTGTAAAATGGACAAACTGAGCTGACAATCAGTCAAGTCGATAGCCTCAAAGGGACCAGGTAAATAAAACGGAGACAGCACAAATTTGAAAATCTTGAATTTCATTGTATACGATTGTCATGATCAGGTTATTCAGTAGGCGTCGAGGTCTATGCATTGAGAAGCAAGGCTGTGTTTATCACGTAGAAACGTGGTGGATGCTGCCTTCGGCCTAGAGGAGGTGAGTGTCTTATCGAAATGCGATTAACACAGTCAGTGGTGTTCTGAGAAGGAGGTACTCCCACTTGGTTGAGTGGAGGAAATCGCCTCATCGAAATGCCTTCTCCTGTTCTCCGATTTCGTCATACAATTTAGACATATACATCGTGGTATCTGTTTGATTGTCCAGTTGATAAAATTATCTAAATCCAGGTGACAACTTGGTTTCTGCTACTTGAAAGCAGGTTTTCTAATCAGGAATAACTTATGACTTAGTAGGTCTGCTATGGAAGTATAAATTTCTTCTTATGATCTCCATCTGTGGTTTTTGAGTCCAAATTTTCGGATTCTGACATTCAATTGTATCACTTAATATCTCGCCAAGCATGAATGGAAACAGGGAAAAAAGGAGAACTGACAGTAAGGCTCTTTACCCAGTTTAACTCACAGAATCAGTCAGTGATATATAGAAGAAATTTAGGGCTAACCTGTCGACATCCTACCATGATCAAGGATTTCATATATTCGGATCATTATTCTCACATCAGCTTATAGCACAATTATTTTGATTTTCATTATTACTAATATTTGACACGAAATACGATGATACGCTGATCAATTATTTCAGTAGTATACAAAATGTTGAGAGAGAAATGACCAACTCCCTTGGCTAATTCTATTCACCATCGTAGAATACTGCCAAAAGCATATCTGGATCTTAATCCCGAGTGACCATTTCGTTCCGTGACAATGAATATATCATCTTCACTTTGATACAGGAAAATTATTCTTTTTTCTTCCAAATTATTAGTGACAATCGACTGAAGGGGTCCGGGAAGTGAGTTCCATCTTATCCAGGATTCATCAACTAGGTGTACCTACATACCAGTGAGTAAGTGTTCTTCTTTTGAGATTTAGGCTGAGAGCGGTATATATGTAAGGATACTGAGCAACAAAAGATACCTCTTCTGATGATGCAAGGTAGTTGGAGGCAATCGGCCACAGGAAGCCTTCGACCTGGGTTTCGTGCTAGTTGGCACTCACCAGTCAGTTAGCAAGGCGTATCTGAAACCTTGAAGGAACTCATGTGCCTCCCGAGATTTGAACCTGCCTCACCCAGTGCCGACTGCAGTCACAGACGTTACGACTGAGCTATTCGGGCTCATGATTGACCTCCTGTAGGACTGTAGTGGATATGTTGATTGGACACTAGTAACTAGTGTGACGTGTCTAATCCCTTTCTTAGTGCAGACTGAAATCCATCAGTCAAGTTTGCGATATGACCATCCATCTGCTTTGCAATGGTTAAGATTGTCTATTTTACCTGCTCCACACCTGTTCTGCTTCCTTTGTTGGCCAAAGTGTCATAGAATTGTCTTTTGTCCTTCCCAGCACTTTTCTTCACGTTTTTCTTCATTCATCGAGAGAAGACACATTGACTGGTTCACTGGTTTCCCGAACGCTTTCACCGGCCCGCTGTGTCGTTTCGCTTCTCCGATTCCAGCGAAGAATACGATTTTTACGAGTTGATTACGGATTCACATCAGTTAGAGAACCATTGAAAACTAACAAGGAGTACTGGACAGCTGATTCATCTGCCTAGTTTGGGAATCATCGGCAGTACGCACCCACCGCCAGGGTTCGAACCCAGGAGCCTCCAGTTACAATGCAAGCTCGTATACCATTCAGCCACTGGGACCCGATTCATGGATTCTAACTTGTTGTTACTTGAAGTTTTTGTTTTCTTAATATGTTTCCTGCGCGTTCAAGTTTCTCTAGCAGTTTGATAAGTTTAGTAGTGTAGGCTTGATAGACAGATGCCCAACCCTGTCTCTCTACCCAGTCGTGGGATCGGCTAGAAAAATACCAAGCTAGTTAACTAGGCGAGGCTAAAGTTTATTGTTACCATTTTAAAAATACAGGGTGAGAAGTATTTATGGAACAGTTATAGTAAGGATGAGGAAACGTTCATATGGTCGGAACCACACTGCTGTTTGTTTCCCATGGTATTAAACTGCTCATGTTGTCTAATCAGTAGTATATGGTTTCATGCATTGATGATTGTGTTCTTGATCACGATTTATGGTATCAAACAGAACACAGATTGCAATGTAAATGATTTCGGCTTCTGAAGTAAACTGTGGTGAAATGGTCACCCCGAATTGAATAAATTATAGATTGATTTTCAAACAATGAATTCCATTTGTCGTATTACCAGTTTGTCCAAGTAACTAGCCAGAAATCTAGTCGCATTCGTCTAAGATGAGGAGTCTAATCTGACACACCTCTGATGAGCTCAGTTCGAATGGGTGAAACAGCCATCCATCCATCCGTGTTTACATCAATTCACCAATGTGGCTAGCAAACACTACTGGTTGACATGAGTGCTTGCTATACAACTACTTACCTGCATCAATCAGTACTATAGAGTAGAGTTTTATGCATAAGTTCTGTGTTATTCAACCTAATACTTAATGCACAACTTTTATTTGCTAAACACTACAATTCTTTTCAGCACATTGGGAAATATACAACTGAATTCAGAGACTTCCTCAGACTCCTAGTGAATACGCATAACATGTGTGATATTCAATAGGTTGTCCAAAGAATACAAACATGATACGGCATCACAATTTTCCGAGATTTCGAAAGAATCAGGAAGCGAAATATTCGACTTCGAATTTAGCACTAAGGATTTTCTAATTGTTGGATTAGTTCATAATTCCTTTCGTAGTCTTCTCCCATTGTGAAAATGTCAACTGGAGGACATCGTTATCTCATGTTATCCAAGCACGAAACAGAATTCAAAATCAGTGTATTCAACTTTGGGCAAAGCGATAATACACTGTCGTTATTCCACACCGCCTAGTGAATAGTTGCGGTCCAGTGTTCTCACTGTTCACTATATTGCAGTGGGAGGAAGATGAGAGAATACTAATTAGTGATGAATATGTCGGTAGTTTCTGGAAGAACTGCACTGTCTTATCGGGACAGGTGATGCGAAAATACAAACATTTGTTATTCACAGTGTGTATGAGTCAAGCATGGGGGATTATATTGCAAATTATGCTCGCGTCTCTTCACAGTGTCAGCTAGTGAAGGCTGGCTGGAGCGTTCTGCTTCGGCGATAATCAATTTTGATGATGTCAATAGATGGACAGTAGTCAGCACACATGAGTTCCTTTCCTCGGGTCTCAATTCATTCATTTAAGGGATATTCTGTCTGTCTGTCTGTTTTCGACATAGAACTTTGCACAAATGTGCGGGAGTTCAAGTCGCCACATATATTCTGTCTATCAGATGATGATTATATTTCACCTACCGTGTTTGATACTCTAAACAAAATACGACAATAAATAATTCAAGCCGTCATTGTTCTTCCTCACAGATAGGAACTTTCGGATTGAATCGAACTAATACTCCCATCTGAGAATTGTTGATGACATGGTGACAATATAAAGCACCTGAAGTTAAGGCTTCAAACTGTTTCGTTGTGGTGTTCACATGTTCATGTTGAAATATCACAGTTACTTTAGGTGTAAATTCGAAGGCACAATTCTCTTCAAATCTTCTCATATAAATCCAAAAATGAAAATGCTGGAACTCTTCAAACCCTAGATTTTTTCTAGGAGTTGCTTCGAAGTAATATTTCTTTCTCATCTTGACTTCGGAAGTGGTGAATCCGAAACCAAACACGCCACAGTGCTGTATCACTCCGAGTAGAGTTCCTCAATCAGTGTGATATAATTTCGCGAGACTTCATTCATGGCCACATATTCTGAAAGCACACCACATTCGGCGGAGTCTAATTTCAACTCAATTTTAAGAGATATGACAAGCGTTGGACAAAGGTGAGTATGTCTGTGTTGAACAAGCACATGACCTCACTAGTTACCCTGAATTTCTTCCATCTGAACACCAATGAGTCTGTGCCTGTCATGTGTACCTAAAATATCAGAAGGTAAGTTAGTCAAACCAATTCGACTACTGTGGTGGTTATGGGGTTACTTATAAACTGGCATAATCAGTGATTTACACTACTTCGATGAGACTATCTTGGATTCACGAACATCAGCCAAATGCTCAGTCAGTTAGACAAAACTGTAGGTGGTCGACATCCAGCTTAATCACATACGAAGCAGTATCGTTAGATCACGCAGCTCTGAGTCGGTTCAGATTACAGGCAGCTTCCGAAAAATCAGTAACAATTCCATCAAATATGTGTGCATTCAACGCAGGCACGTGTTAAATCCAGGAAAAATGTACCGCGTAAACCATTAGTAATGATCTGACTCCACATGGAAGTTGAAAATGAATCAACGATTCGATTGCAGGACGTCGAATTGTGAAGAAGAGATGACGGAACTCTGAAAACATCTGTTCACAGAGAAACAGACACGGAATGACTAACTGACAAACTTCCACAGGTGAATGAATACCTATGAGTCGTAAGATAGCACTCATCATCTCGCTGGCCCACCGTGTCAGAATAATTTGCAGCGATCAATATATGTGTAAATCCTGACCACTGTGGTAGTAAGTAATTCCATATTAGTTGGTTTATTACACATATCACACAGTGAAAGAGTATTGTTCACCGGATGACGTTTCGAACAAAATTTATTGTTCATGATAATATCAAATGTCATCACACTCACTGAATTTTCGAAGTCATGTGATTACAATTGATATGATTACGAAGAATGAATTTTGTTCGAAAAATCATCCAGTAAATAATACTGTTTCACTGTGTGATATATCTACTGAACAAACAAATATGGAATTTGCAGCGATGACTGCCTAGAGGAAGAACTTCTATTTCTCAAAATCCTTCTGACTCGAAATGGATACTCAGCGCATTTCGTGGAGAGGAGGATGAAACCAAAGCCAAACAAGAGGGGGAGGATGCACTCCGGTGCCAAAGAAAACACTGTATTTGAATCTGGAATTCAGGGGAGACCTAGCAGCAGATACCCTTGAAGTGAGAATCTCCAGTTCCCTAAGGAAGACTTTTCCTGCAGAAACTCTCTGAGTGATATTCTCCAGCTGACCACGGCTTCGGAGCAATGTAAAGGACAGACTTCCGCATATGACCACTTCAATGTGCATATATCAGTCCACCTACTCATGAGGAGCCACGTACATGGATCGTCTACTGTGGGTCCTATCAAAACCTATGAGAGAACATTCGTCAGCATGGCTGCAAAGAGGAGGCAATAGTTCAGTCAACAGCACAACGAGGGAACACCTCATCGGCACCTGTCACATCATCTCAACTCACTCATCATTCAGAGTCATTTACAGAGAAATCCCCGAAACGGGATCTCTGCTGAACGTCTTCGTTACAGAGTGCTTACCGTTTACACACAGACCTACTTCCTTATTCACTAAACCAACCACCTATTCTGCATAGATCTTGAAGGAGGCGAATACTAACATCGTCGACTTATCAGTGATACCAGGAATAGTCATCAAATATGTGTGGTGACTGTCAGTTGGAAATCTTCTTGCGTTCCACTAACGGTCGATTTGTCACGCTCACAATATCCTCATGTATTTCTCACTCTCAAGTATGAGTTGTCTGTTCTGTGTTTCTTTGCCATATTCAGTGTCTTATCACATATCTCCTGCAAGTCTAATACAATCTAGCTCACAATCGATTCCAAATGTTTCTCGATATGCGATAGAGCACCATAGGTCACCTCGATCTCTCCTAAAGTGCAGTTGTGATATTTCTGTGAATATAGCTGAGGAAATCGCGTGCAATATACTGTTCAGAGAATGAGATGTGGACTGCATTACTTTCATGAATAATCATCACTGAATCGACACCTCACATTCGAAATTTGTTAATTTTGTTAATTTCACTTCGGTGTCACTATATTCGTTCTTCCTGTTTCTATGCACCTTGAGAGGCGAGAGAGCGTCGAATATTTCATTGATGGGATATGATGATTGCATCGAAGTAACTTGGAGAGCGTCATGTGTATCTGGTGTGAATTCTCACTGAAAGACTGTACCAGTTATGTGAGCGACAGTTAGTCGGAGTGGTGCAACATTGTTAATTCCTGTTCCTTCTTCTCACTCACTCACACACTCACTTACACACTCACACACTCACTCAATCAATCAATCACTCAATCAACCAATCACACTCTTCGTCCCTCTTCAAGCTCGAAGCTAACGTATTCACGTATGACCAGAGATTCACACTAAGACAGTGACACAGGTTTCGAGGAGAAGTAGAATATATTTTGATGGAAGACGACAAACGAAATCGTGTAGCACACGTCCTTATCTTTTCGCATGTACAAAATCACAGTTTCCAATCATCACAAAGAAACGAATTCAGAGTGAAATTTATCCCAAATATTTATTGTAGCCAGTGATTAATATGAATACAAAAGGTGTGTTCGTCGCCATCATCAATTATATTCACCATATGCAGCTCCACCAAAGTAGCCAACAATACCTGTATTTACTTCTACTTGGATCCAAATTGTCTGCATTAAGCTCCATAGGACCACGTCTGCCTCCAGCTAGAAAGAATGCAGAAAAGAGCACGATCAAAATCAGGCCACATTGTCAATCAAATTCTCCGCGATAAACTGCTTATCTGATTGAACAGTGAAACGTTGAATGAGCATACAACTTGGCCATCATTCAATACACGTGAATGACACTCAGAATATAAGACAATAATTTCATTCGATATCAGGTGTGACGACACAAGTGTGGAGCATATGAAGAACGTTGCACCAACATTCATCGCCACAATACACAATGACTGCAGACAACCCGCTTCACACAGTCAACTAGTAGCTTGTGCTTTCAAACAAACTGGAATACTTCAGATGCGCAAACACTCGAGAAAATGGAAGTTTATTTTACTTTTAAGAAGAGCAATGATATTATCATTGAGTATGGGTTCATCATTCGTTGCACTGTCAGAAGCTCAAATCACTCACGCTGTAAGCAGTAGATAGAAGATCTAAGGAGAAATAAGCATGGACATGACCATCGAATGTCAAGCACAAACTCACCATTCTCACTGAATTTCCACTACACTCTCCGATAATAAGGATGACGATGACAATGATATTACACGGAATATATGCGTATATATATATATATATGTTTGTATACATATACTATGTAGGAGGACTGTGATATGAACACGCATTCCGGTCGGTCATCTAATGTGACAAATGGAAACATTGTCACCTTGACTAAGTGTGTGATTGGACCAGCAGATGAGAAATCGACTTGGTGGTTGATCAGTCAATTCTCGATTCAGTCAGTGTCTATGCAGTCATTGGCGTTCCCGAGTTAATGAGCGATGAGTGATGTCATCTGTATCTTTGACAGTGCGACTGATACATTTGGAGTGATGTTTGTGCCTGATGTGTGGTTTTGTGAATTCCTTCTTCAACTGGTTTTATTAATGCTGTTAATGCCATCAGCACCACATTATCATTCTTCAGTTGCCAGTGTGTTGTACATTTGTCATTTGTTTTTCGACGCACCATTCTTCAATGCATTGTTCGGTAAGCTGTCGATTGAACTCAGCTTCTCCCTTCGTCGTTCACATCTCCACTGACTCACCTGCTGCTTCACCATACATCTCTTCAAGATGACATTCCAAGCATCCTGAGAGATGTACTCCTTGTCTTGGTGACACTTGTTCATACAACAGTTGCGCAGTTCCTATCACGCCACCTTCACAAATCACCACTGAGCCTCGTTCAGAATTCTATCGACGAAGTTGCTTAGTGTCTCCGACGTTCCCTAATGACAGTACTCAGGGTGTAATTTGCATATGTGAGATTTGGACCTGAAGTGTGGTCTATTTCAAGATGCCTTGGAGATTTTCAAATTGATTTGAAGGTTCGCTGCACTAGGAAGTGTTCGGAGATGATTTCTTTGGTGTCACTATCCGACTGGGTTCTTGCTTATCACTGATCGCATTCGTCTACACACGTCTTTTTCCCACTCCTCTATTCCTCTGTTTGTGGAAGCGCAGACCTGCGTGTTTGGAATGCATTTCTTCTTCCTCCTGAATCCAGCGTGTTCCGGTCGACGTTTTGTATACAGGGTGGCATGTTTGGTTCTTTCCAGCCACGATGGTGCGGCTTAGTATTTTGCTTGAGATGGACAGGAGAATAATCCCACACCAGCTCTCGCATTCACTTAGGTCTCTTTTCTTTGGTTGTTTCAATGGGTTGGCTCTTCTTCCAATCCGAAGGCAACTCGCCCTCTTTCCACGCCTTCTTCACTGGTGATGTCGTCAAGTACGCTGATGTTTGTGGGTCCATTTCCAATGCTTCTGCGAGAATTTTGTCCGGTCTCGCTGATTCTGCGGATCTTAGCGTCTTTACCGCCTTCAGGATTTCCGTTTCCGTCGGAGGGTTGATGTCCACTGGTAGATCTGCTTGCGCTGTTGGTATTATTGGGCGCGTTGTAGATGGCGGTCGATTTAGAGGTTATTTGAAGTCTTCAGTCCAGTGTTTCCTTCGCTCCATCTCTTCGGCGATTGACTTACCCTTGTCATCCTTCACTTGCTCAACTTGTGTTGATCTCTTCCCCGATAGGAATCTAGTTGAGTGGTAGAGTGTGGCAAGGTCTCCTTTGCCCGCAGCTTGTTCTGCTTCACTTCCTATGGCTTCATAACATTGTCTTCTGTCCTCCCTGACACTTCTGCCTACTCTTTTCTTCAGAGTATTGTGGATTGCATTCAACTCGTGTTTTTGTTGGTCGTCGATGCAGTGGATAGATAATCTTTTGTTTCACCATGCTTCTCTCTTCTATCAGTCTCCATGTGTTTGTGGTGAGGCACTGTTTGTCCTGTCTCTTCGTTCTGCCTAGAACTCGCTTTCAGCTTTGACTTCACACTGATTTCAGGTTGTTCCAGTGTTTTCCAACGCTGGTCTCTTCGCTAGTGTTGATTTGTGTCCCCGCCTTTTTCCTTATGATTGCAGTGAGGCTGTCCTTTGTGACCTGATCCTTGAGTTTTCGGGTACTGAACTTGGCTTGTAGACTGTCTGCAGCTCCTGTTCCCTTGAAAGTTGTTCATCTGATTTGGAGTGTCCCTCGTACGAGATAGTGGTGTGAGCCGACGCTTGCTCCTCTTCTTACTTTTGTGTCCAGTAAGCTGCGTCTCCACTTCCTCGAGGAGCATTGAGATGAATTTGATTTGGTGCTTGGTTCGTCCGTCTGGTGACAACCATGTAGCCTTGTGTATATCCGTGTGCTTGTATACGCTGCCATCGATCACTAGTTCATTGTAGGCACAGAAGTCAGCGAGGAGTTCTCCGTCTTCATTCATCTCTCCGAGAGCTTCTCCACCCATAATGAGTTCTCTTCCTGTGTTGTCTGGTCCGAGCTTGGCGATCATGTCTCCCATAAGGATTTGAATTTCATCGACTGGAGTACTGTCCATTGTTGCCTGTGGTTATCTGTAGAACTCTTCTTTCTTTTCGAGGTCAGCGTTGATTGTGGGTGCACAGCATTGTATAATTGTCACTTTCCTTCCTCTTGAGTTGAATATGGCGGTCATTATCCTGGGCGAGGTGATTGCTTCCTAATGCATTATGGCTCTGACTGCCTCTGGTGATATCGTGATAGCCACTCACTGCATCAGTGTGCTCATTCGCACTGAAATCTCTGTAACAGTTATGTCTACAGGGTGGAGTTGCTAGCCTGACGTCTTCCAAGGGGGTTGTTACATAAATATGTTAGTTACAGAGGAGTGACTTTTCGCGGTGCTCCCTTTATAATCACGAAAACAAGAAATAAAGCAATCAGAACAACACGAGCAAAAGGAAAAATAATCACAACGGGAAGGACAGTGACAACATCAACAACAAAACCCGTAGCAGTAGTATCACTGCCAAATACAGTTAACAAAAATAATATCAAAACAATAGACTCACTGACTTCGGTCAACCATGGTGTGTGAATACAAAAATATACACAATTATAGATATTAGAGGGTGTTAAATAGTCACAAAATGACAAACAGTCAGTTACACGCATAATCAGTCAACACGCTTATATCCACAGATTCAGCGCTGAAGATAAGAGAATTACAGAAAAAATCCGCAACTTCCTCGCCAGAAACAGTACAAGGATGAGACTTTCCCCTAAATGAGGAAACGTACCTCGATCCATCATTATTTTAACTATCAATTATTACCATTTCATTCATAACTAGAATACATTCAGATTTCTATCTACAACGTGAAGCTTCTCTTGGAAACCTGTTGTACATCACACCTGAATGATATCCACTCTTTCACTACACAAAATACAACAACACGTCGAGGGAATAAGCCCAACCAACACATACTGATTGTCAATGTGAGAGGAACACAGCATGAACTGTCAGGAATAACTAGACTGTCAGCGATTCTCTGTGACTGAGGTGTTTCGATGAGAGATAAACTGAAATTCTGCTTATTATATTATTCAGACGACTGACAATCTCTGTGCAAGCAGAAATACAATTAGGCTGCTATGCACCCACTTCTTTGCACACTTGAATCGAGTTGTGCCTGCTGGGGACTGCTCTCAGTGTAGCACATTGATAAACAACGTGTTTACGGTGTGCACTCTTGCCAGAAAATTCTCTAGTGAAATTCACAAAGCCGCTTTCATCTCGTCTCACCTAACCACGTACTAGCGCCAATTTTACATTTTTACCAATTTGTGGTCAAATTGAACAAGAAGAAGAAGAAGAAATAAAAGAATCTTTAGTGAATTGGGGAAACAGCTTCTAAATTGATTATTTGCGTCAATTAGAACTGAGTGATACGCAGAAAATTTAGTGAACCATAAATAATGACAATATTTATAAAGTTATATTTGTTATATTTGTCTTCTTCTCAATCAGCGCTCAATTATTTTGCAACTATCCGGTCAAATCTTCATCACAGTTCGTATAAACAATATTTATACTTCTTAATTGTATATTCTTGTTCATTTCCGTCTTCTTGTTCAATTTGACCACAAATTGGTAAAAATGTAAAAGTGGCGCTAGTACGTGGTTAGGTGAGACGAGATGAAAGCGGCTTTGTGAATTTCACTAGAGAATTTTCTGGCAAGAGTGCACACCGTAAACACGTTGTTTATCAATGTGCTACACTGAGAGCAGTCCCCGGCAGGCACAACTCGATTCAAGTGTGCAAAGAAGTGGGTGCATAGCAACTTAATTGTAAAATGGACAAACTGAGCTGACAATCAGTCAAGTCGATAGCCTCAAAGGGACCAGGTAAATAAAACGGAGACAGCACAAATTTGAAAATCTTGAATTTCATTGTATACGATTGTCATGATCAGGTTATTCAGTAGGCGTCGAGGTCTATGCATTGAGAAGCAAGGCTGTGTTTATCACGTAGAAACGTGGTGGATGCTGCCTTCGGCCTAGAGGAGGTGAGTGTCTTATCGTAATGCGATTAACACAGTCAGTGGTGTTCTGAGAAGGAGGTACTCCCACTTGGTTGAGTGGAGGAAATCGCCTCATCGAAATGCCTTCTCCTGTTCTCCGATTTCGTCATACAATTTAAACATATACATCGTGGTATCTGTTTGATTGTCCAGTTGATAAAATTATCTAAATCCAGGTGACAACTTGGTTTCTGCTACTTGAAAGCAGGTTTTCTAATCAGGAATAACTTATGACTTAGTAGGTCTGCTATGGAAGTATAAATTTCTTCTTATGATCTCCATCTGTGGTTTTTGAGTCCAAATTTTCGGATTCTGACATTCAATTGTATCACTTAATATCTCGCCAAGCATGAATGGAAACAGGGAAAAAAGGAGAACTGACAGTAAGGCTCTTTACCCAGTTTAACTCACAGAATCAGTCAGTGATATATAGAAGAAATTTAGGGCTAACCTGTCGACATCCTACCATGATCAAGGATTTCATATATTCGGATCATTATTCTCACATCAGCTTATAGCACAATTATTTTGATTTTCATTATTACTAATATTTGACACGAAATACGATGATACGCTGATCAATTATTTCAGTAGTATACAAAATGTTGAGAGAGAAATGACCAACTCCCTTGGCTAATTCTATTCACCATCGTAGAATACTGCCAAAAGCATATCTGGATCTTAATCCCGAGTTCCGTGACAATGAATATATCATCTTCACTTTGATACAGGAAAATTATTCTTTTTTCTTCCAAATTATTAGTGACAATCGACTGAAGGGGTCCGGGAAGTGAGTTCCATCTTATCCAGGATTCATCAACTAGGTGTACCTACATACCAGTGAGTAAGTGTTCTTCTTTTGAGATTTGGGCTGAGAGCGGTATATATGTAAGGATACTGAGCAACAAAAGATACCTCTTCTGATGATGCAAGGTAGTTGGAGGCAATCGGCCACAGGAAGCCTTCGACCTGAGTTTCGTGCTAGTTGGCACTCACCAGTCAGTTAGCAAGGCGTATCTGAAACCTTGAAGGAACTCATGTGCCTCCCGAGATTTGAACCCGCCTCACCCAGTGCCGACTGCAGTCCCAGACGTTACGACTGAGCTATTCGGGCTCATGATTGACCTCCTGTAGGACTGTAGTGGATATGTTGATTGGACACTAGTAACTAGTGTGACGTGTCTAATCCCTTTCTTAGTGCAGACTGAAATCCATCAGTCAAGTTTGCGATATGACCATCCATCTGCTTTGCAATGGTTAAGATTGTCTATTTTACCTGCTCCACACCTGTTCTGCTTCCTTTGTTGGCCAAAGTGTCATAGAATTGTCTTTTGTCCTTCCCAGCACTTTTCTTCACGTTTTTCTTCATTCATCGAGAGAAGACACATTGACTGGTTCACTGGTTTCCCGAACGCTTTCACCGGCCCGCTGTGTCGTTTCGCTTCTCCGATTCCAGCGAAGAATACGATTTTTACGAGTTGATTACGGATTCACATCAGTTAGAGAACCATTGAAAACTAACAAGGAGTACTGGACAGCTGATTCATCTGCCTAGTTTGGGAATCATCGGCAGTACGCACCCACCGCCAGGGTTCGAACCCAGGAGCCTCCAGTTACAATGCAAGCTCGTATACCATTCAGCCACTGGGACCCGATTCATGGATTCTAACTTGTTGTTACTTGAAGTTTTTGTTTTCTTAATATGTTTCCTGCGCGTTCAAGTTTCTCTAGCAGTTTGATAAGTTTAGTAGTGTAGGCTTGATAGACAGATGCCCAACCCTGTCTCTCTACCCAGTCGTGGGATCGGCTAGAAAAATACCAAGCTAGTTAACTAGGCGAGGCTAAAGTTTATTGTTACCATTTTAAAAATACAGGGTGAGAAGTATTTATGGAACAGTTATAGTAAGGATGAGGAAACGTTCATATGGTCGGAACCACACTGCTGTTTGTTTCCCATGGTATTAAACTGCTCATGTTGTCTAATCAGTAGTATATGGTTTCATGCATTGATGATTGTGTTCTTGATCACGATTTATGGTATCAAACAGAACACAGATTGCAATGTAAATGATTTCGGCTTCTGAAGTAAACTGTGGTGAAATGGTCACCCCGAATTGAATAAATTATAGATTGATTTTCAAACAATGAATTCCATTTGTCGTATTACCAGTTTGTCCAAGTAACTAGCCAGAAATCTAGTCGCATTCGTCTAAGATGAGGAGTCTAATCTGACACACCTCTGATGAGCTCAGTTCGAATGGGTGAAACAGCCATCCATCCATCCGTGTTTACATCAATTCACCAATGTGGCTAGCAAACACTACTGGTTGACATGAGTGCTTGCTATACAACTACTTACCTGCATCAATCAGTACTATAGAGTAGAGTTTTATGCATAAGTTCTGTGTTATTCAACCTAATACTTAATGCACAACTTTTATTTGCTAAACACTACAATTCTTTTCAGCACATTGGGAAATATACAACTGAATTCAGAGACTTCCTCAGACTCCTAGTGAATACGCATAACATGTGTGATATTCAATAGGTTGTCCAAAGAATACAAACATGATACGGCATCACAATTTTCCGAGATTTCGAAAGAATCAGGAAGCGAAATATTCGACTTCGAATTTAGCACTAAGGATTTTCTAATTGTTGGATTAGTTCATAATTCCTTTCGTAGTCTTCTCCCATTGTGAAAATGTCAACTGGAGGACATCGTTATCTCATGTTATCCAAGCACGAAACAGAATTCAAAATCAGTGTATTCAACTTTGGGCAAAGCGATAATACACTGTCGTTATTCCACACCGCCTAGTGAATAGTTGCGGTCCAGTGTTCTCACTGTTCACTATATTGCAGTGGGAGGAAGATGAGAGAATACTAATTAGTGATGAATATGTCGGTAGTTTCTGGAAGAACTGCACTGTCTTATCGGGACAGGTGATGCGAAAATACAAACATTTGTTATTCACAGTGTGTATGAGCAAGCATGGGGGATTATATTGCAAATTATGCTCGCGTCTCTTCACAGTGTCAGCTAGTGAAGGCTGGCTGGAGCGTTCTGCTTCGGCGATAATCAATTTTGATGATGTCAATAGATGGACAGTAGTCAGCACACATGAGTTCCTTTCCTCGGGTCTCAATCCATTCATTTAAGGGATATTCTGTCTGTCTGTCTGTTTTCGACATAGAACTTTGCACAAATGTGCGGGAGTTCAAGTCGCCACATATATTCTGTCTATCAGATGATGATTATATTTCACCTACCGTGTTTGATACTCTAAACAAAATACGACAATAAATAATTCAAGCCGTCATTGTTCTTCCTCACAGATAGGAACTTTCGGATTGAATCGAACTAATACTCCCATCTGAGAATTGTTGATGGCATGGTGACAATATAAAGCACCTGAAGTTAAGGCTTCAAACTGTTTCGTTGTGGTGTTCACATGTTCATGTTGAAATATCACAGTTACTTTAGGTGTAAATTCGAAGGCACAATTCTCTTCAAATCTTCTCATATAAATCCAAAAATGAAAATGCTGGAACTCTTCAAACCCTAGATTTTTTCTAGGAGTTGCTTCGAAGTAATATTTCTTTCTCATCTTGACTTCGGAAGTGGTGAATCCGAAACCAAACACGCCACAGTGCTGTATCACTCCGAGTAGAGTTCCTCAATCAGTGTGATATAATTTCGCGAGACTTCATTCATGGCCACATATTCTGAAAACACACCACATTCGGCGGAGTCTAATTTCAACTCAATTTTAAGAGATATGACAAGCGTTGGACAAAGGTGAGTATGTCTGTGTTGAACAAGCACATGACCTCACTAGTTACCCTGAATTTCTTCCATCTGAACACCAATGAGTCTGTGCCTGTCATGTGTACCTAAAATATCAGAAGGTAAGTTAGTCAAACCAATTCGACTACTGTGGTGGTTATGGGGTTACTTATAAACTGGCATAATCAGTGATTTACACTACTTCGATGAGACTATCTTGGATTCACGAACATCAGCCAAATGCTCAGTCAGTTAGACAAAACTGTAGGTGGTCGACATCCAGCTTAATCACATACGAAGCAGTATCGTTAGATCACGCAGCTCTGAGTCGGTTCAGATTACAGGCAGCTTCCGAAAAATCAGTAACAATTCCATCAAATATGTGTGCATTCAACGCAGGCACGTGTTAAATCCAGGAAAAATGTACCGCGTAAACCATTAGTAATGATCTGACTCCACATGGAAGTTGAAAATGAATCAACGATTCGATTGCAGGACGTCGAATTGTGAAGAAGAGATGACGGAACTCTGAAAACATCTGTTCACAGAGAAACAGACACGGAATGACTAACTGACAAACTTCCACAGGTGAATGAATACCTATGAGTCGTAAGATAGCACTCATCATCTCGCTGGCCCACCGTGTCAGAATAATTTGCAGCGATCAATATATGTGTAAATCCTGACCACTGTGGTAGTAAGTAATTCCATATTAGTTGGTTTATTACACATATCACACAGTGAAAGAGTATTGTTCACCGGATGACGTTTCGAACAAAATTTATTGTTCATGATAATATCAAATGTCATCACACTCACTGAATTTTCGAAGTCATGTGATTACAATTGATATGATTACGAAGAATGAATTTTGTTCGAAAAGTCATCCAGTAAATAATACTGTTTCACTGTGTGATATATCTACTGAACAAACAAATATGGAATTTGCAGCGATGACTGCCTAGAGGAAGAACTTCTATTTCTCAAAATCCTTCTGACTCGAAATGGATACTCAGCGCATTTCGTGGAGAGGAGGATGAAACCAAAGCCAAACAAGAGGGGGAGGATGCACTCCGGTGCCAAAGAAAACACTGTATTTGAATCTGGAATTCAGGGGAGACCTAGCAGCAGATACCCTTGAAGTGAGAATCTCCAGTTCCCTAAGGAAGACTTTTCCTGCAGAAACTCTCTGAGTGATATTCTCCAGCTGACCACGGCTTCGGAGCAATGTAAAGGACAGACTTCCGCATATGACCACTTCAATGTGCATATATCAGTCCACCTACTCATGAGGAGCCACGTACATGGATCGTCTACTGTGGGTCCTATCAAAACCTATGAGAGAACATTCGTCAGCATGGCTGCAAAGAGGAGGCAATAGTTCAGTCAACAGCACCACAAGTGAACACTAGGGCTGTGTTTTGAGGTAAAGATCTCCAACTACTTAAGCTGTTTTGAAGAAGCTAAGTGCTCAATCTCAAGTCGAATATTTCGCTTCCTGATTCTTTCGAAATCTCGGAAAATTGTGATGCCGTATCATGTTTGTATTCTTTGGACAACCTATTGAATATCACACATGTTATGCGTATTCACTAGGAGTCTGAGGAAGTCTCTGAATTCAGTTGTATATTTCCCAATGTGCTGAAAAGAATTGTAGTGTTTAGCAAATAAAAGTTGTGCATTAAGTATTAGGTTGAATAACACAGAACTTATGCATAAAACTCTACTCTATAGTACTGATTGATGCAGGTAAGTAGTTGTATAGCAAGCACTCATGTCAACCAGTAGTGTTTGCTAGCCACATTGGTGAATTGATGTAAACACGGATGGATGGATGGCTGTTTCACCCATTCGAACTGAGCTCATCAGAGGTGTGTCAGATTAGACTCCTCATCTTAGACGAATGCGACTAGATTTCTGGCTAGTTACTTGGACAAACTGGTAATACGACAAATGGAATTCATTGTTTGAAAATCAATCTATAATTTATTCAATTCGGGGTGACCATTTCACCACAGTTTACTTCAGAAGCCGAAATCATTTACATTGCAATCTGTGTTCTGTTTGATACCATAAATCGTGATCAAGAACACAATCATCAATGCATGAAACCATATACTACTGATTAGACAACATGAGCAGTTTAATACCATGGGAAACAAACAGCAGTGTGGTTCCGACCATATGAACGTTTCCTCATCCTTACTATAACTGTTCCATAAATACTTCTCACCCTGTATTTTTAAAATGGTAACAATAAACTTTAGCCTCGCCTAGTTAACTAGCTTGGTATTTTTCTAGCCGATCCCACGACTGGGTAGAGAGACAGGGTTGGGCATCTGTCTATCAAGCCTACACTACTAAACTTATCAAACTGCTAGAGAAACTTGAACGCGCAGGAAACATATTAAGAAAACAAAAACTTCAAGTAACAACAAGTTAGAATTCATGAATCGGGTCCCAGTGGCTGAATGGTATACGAGCTTGCATTGTAACTGGAGGCTCCTGGGTTCGAACCCTGGCGGTGGGTGCGTACTGCCGATGATTCCCAAACTAGGCAGATGAATCAGCTGTCCAGTACTCCTTGTTAGTTTTCAATGGTTCTCTAACTGATGTGAATCCGTAATCAACTCGTAAAAATCGTATTCTTCGCTGGAATCGGAGAAGCGAAACGACACAGCGGGCCGGTGAAAGCGTTCGGGAAACCAGTGAACCAGTCAATGTGTCTTCTCTCGATGAATGAAGAAAAACGTGAAGAAAAGTGCTGGGAAGGACAAAAGACAATTCTATGACACTTTGGCCAACAAAGGAAGCAGAACAGGTGTGGAGCAGGTAAAATAGACAATCTTAACCATTGCAAAGCAGATGGATGGTCATATCGCAAACTTGACTGATGGATTTCAGTCTGCACTAAGAAAGGGATTAGACACGTCACACTAGTTACTAGTGTCCAATCAACATATCCACTACAGTCCTACAGGAGGTCAATCATGAGCCCGAATAGCTCAGTCGTAACGTCTGGCACTGCAGTCGGCACTGGGTGAGGCGGGTTCAAATCTCGGGAGGCACATGAGTTCCTTCAAGGTTTCAGATACGCCTTGCTAACTGACTGGTGAGTGCCAACTAGCACGAAACTCAGGTCGAAGGCTTCCTGTGGCCGATTGCCTCCAACTACCTTGCATCATCAGAAGAGGTATCTTTTGTTGCTCAGTATCCTTACATATATACCGCTCTCAGCCCAAATCTCAAAAGAAGAACACTTACTCACTGGTATGTAGGTACACCTAGTTGATGAATCCTGGATAAGATGGAACTCACTTCCCGGACCCCTTCAGTCGATTGTCACTAATAATTTGGAAGAAAAAAGAATAATTTTCCTGTATCAAAGTGAAGATGATATATTCATTGTCACGGAACGAAATGGTCACTCGGGATTAAGATCCAGATATGCTTTTGGCAGTATTCTACGATGGTGAATAGAATTAGCCAAGGGAGTTGGTCATTTCTCTCTCAACATTTTGTATACTACTGAAATAATTGATCAGCGTATCATCGTATTTCGTGTCAAATATTAGTAATAATGAAAATCAAAATAATTGTGCTATAAGCTGATGTGAGAATAATGATCCGAATATATGAAATCCTTGATCATGGTAGGATGTCGACAGGTTAGCCCTAAATTTCTTCTATATATCACTGACTGATTCTGTGAGTTAAACTGGGTAAAGAGCCTTACTGTCAGTTCTCCTTTTTTCCCTGTTTCCATTCATGCTTGGCGAGATATTAAGTGATACAATTGAATGTCAGAATCCGAAAATTTGGACTCAAAAACCACAGATGGAGATCATAAGAAGAAATTTATACTTCCATAGCAGACCTACTAAGTCATAAGTTATTCCTGATTAGAAAACCTGCTTTCAAGTAGCAGAAACCAAGTTGTCACCTGGATTTAGATAATTTTATCAACTGGACAATCAAACAGATACCACGATGTATATGTTTAAATTGTATGACGAAATCGGAGAACAGGAGAAGGCATTTCGATGAGGCGATTTCCTCCACTCAACCAAGTGGGAGTACCTCCTTCTCAGAACACCACTGACTGTGTTAATCGCATTACGATAAGACACTCACCTCCTCTAGGCCGAAGGCAGCATCCACCACGTTTCTACGTGATAAACACAGCCTTGCTTCTCAATGCATAGACCTCGACGCCTACTGAATAACCTGATCATGACAATCGTATACAATGAAATTCAAGATTTTCAAATTTGTGCTGTCTCCGTTTTATTTACCTGGTCCCTTTGAGGCTATCGACTTGACTGATTGTCAGCTCAGTTTGTCCATTTTACAATTAAGTTGCTATGCACCCACTTCTTTGCACACTTGAATCGAGTTGTGCCTGCCGGGGACTGCTCTCAGTGTAGCACATTGATAAACAACGTGTTTACGGTGTGCACTCTTGCCAGAAAATTCTCTAGTGAAATTCACAAAGCCGCTTTCATCTCGTCTCACCTAACCACGTACTAGCGCCACTTTTACATTTTTACCAATTTGTGGTCAAATTGAACAAGAAGACGGAAATGAACAAGAATATACAATTAAGAAGTATAAATATTGTTTATACGAACTGTGATGAAGATTTGACCGGATAGTTGCAAAATAATTGAGCGCTGATTGAGAAGAAGACAAATATAACAAATATAACTTTATAAATATTGTCATTATTTATGGTTCACTAAATTTTCTGCGTATCACTCAGTTCTAATTGACGCAAATAATCAATTTAGAAGCTGTTTCCCCAATTCACTAAAGATTCTTTTATTTCTTCTTCTTCTTCTTGTTCAATTTGACCACAAATTGGTAAAAATGTAAAATTGGCGCTAGTACGTGGTTAGGTGAGACGAGATGAAAGCGGCTTTGTGAATTTCACTAGAGAATTTTCTGGCAAGAGTGCACACCGTAAACACGTTGTTTATCAATGTGCTACACTGAGAGCAGTCCCCAGCAGGCACAACTCGATTCAAGTGTGCAAAGAAGTGGGTGCATAGCAGCCTAATTGTATTTCTGCTTGCACAGAGATTGTCAGTCGTCTGAATAATATAATAAGCAGAATTTCAGTTTATCTCTCATCGAAACACCTCAGTCACAGAGAATCGCTGACAGTCTAGTTATTCCTGACAGTTCATGCTGTGTTCCTCTCACATTGACAATCAGTATGTGTTGGTTGGGCTTATTCCCTCGACGTGTTGTTGTATTTTGTGTAGTGAAAGAGTGGATATCATTCAGGTGTGATGTACAACAGGTTTCCAAGAGAAGCTTCACGTTGTAGATAGAAATCTGAATGTATTCTAGTTATGAATGAAATGGTAATAATTGATAGTTAAAATAATGATGGATCGAGGTACGTTTCCTCATTTAGGGGAAAGTCTCATCCTTGTACTGTTTCTGGCGAGGAAGTTGCGGATTTTTTCTGTAATTCTCTTATCTTCAGCGCTGAATCTGTGGATATAAGCGTGTTGACTGATTATGCGTGTAACTGACTGTTTGTCATTTTGTGACTATTTAACACCCTCTAATATCTATAATTGTGTATATTTTTGTATTCACACACCATGGTTGACCGAAGTCAGTGAGTCTATTGTTTTGATATTATTTTTGTTAACTGTATTTGGCAGTGATACTACTGCTACGGGTTTTGTTGTTGATGTTGTCACTGTCCTTCCCGTTGTGATTATTTTTCCTTTTGCTCGTGTTGTTCTGATTGCTTTATTTCTTGTTTTCGTGATTATAAAGGGAGCACCGCGAAAAGTCACTCCTCTGTAACTAACATATTTATGTAACAACCCCCTTGGAAGACGTCAGGCTAGCAACTCCACCCTGTAGACATAACTGTTACAGAGATTTCAGTGCGAATGAGCACACTGATGCAGTGAGTGGCTATCACGATATCACCAGAGGCAGTCAGAGCCATAATGCATTAGGAAGCAATCACCTCGCCCAGGATAATGACCGCCATATTCAACTCAAGAGGAAGGAAAGTGACAATTATACAATGCTGTGCACCCACAATCAACGCTGACCTCGAAAAGAAAGAAGAGTTCTACAGATAACCACAGGCAACAATGGACAGTACTCCAGTCGATGAAATTCAAATCCTTATGGGAGACATGATCGCCAAGCTCGGACCAGACAACACAGGAAGAGAACTCATTATGGGTGGAGAAGCTCTCGGAGAGATGAATGAAGACGGAGAACTCCTCGCTGACTTCTGTGCCTACAATGAACTAGTGATCGATGGCAGCGTATACAAGCACACGGATATACACAAGGCTACATGGTTGTCACCAGACGGACGAACCAAGCACCAAATCAAATTCATCTCAATGCTCCTCGAGGAAGTGGAGACGCAGCTTACTGGACACAAAAGTAAGAAGAGGAGCAAGCGTCGGCTCACACCACTATCTCGTACGAGGGACACTCCAAATCAGATGAACAACTTTCAAGGGAACAGGAGCTGCAGACAGTCTACAAGCCAAGTTCAGTACCCGAAAACTCAAGGATCAGGTCACAAAGGACAGCCTCACTGCAATCATAAGGAAAAAGGCGGGGACACAAATCAACACTAGCGAAGAGACCAGCGTTGGAAAACACTGGAACAACCTGAAATCAGTGTGAAGTCAAAGCTGAAAGCGAGTTCTAGGCAGAACGAAGAGACAGGACAAACAGTGCCTCACCACAAACACATGGAGACTGATAGAAGAGAGAAGCATGGTGAAACAAAAGATTATCTATCCACTGCATCGACGACCAACAAAAACACGAGTTGAATGCAATCCACAATACTCTGAAGAAAAGAGTAGGCAGAAGTGTCAGGGAGGACAGAAGACAATGTTATGAAGCCATAGGAAGTGAAGCAGAACAAGCTGCGGGCAAAGGAGACCTTGCCACACTCTACCACTCAACTAGATTCCTATCGGGGAAGAGATCAACACAAGTTGAGCAAGTGAAGGATGACAAGGGTAAGTCAATCGCCGAAGAGATGGAGCGAAGGAAACACTGGACTGAAGACTTCAAATAACCTCTAAATCGACCGCCATCTACAACGCGCCCAATAATACCAACAGCGCAAGCAGATCTACCAGTGGACATCAACCCTCCGACGGAAACGGAAATCCTGAAGGCGGTAAAGACGCTAAGATCCGCAGAATCAGCGAGACCGGACAAAATTCTCGCAGAAGCATTGGAAATGGACCCACAAACATCAGCGTACTTGACGACATCACCAGTGAAGAAGGCGTGGAAAGAGGGCGAGTTGCCTTCGGATTGGAAGAAGAGCCAACCCATTGAAACAACCAAAGAAAAGAGACCTAAGTGAATGCGAGAGCTGGTGTGGGATTATTCTCCTGTCCATCTCAAGCAAAATACTAAGCCGCACCATCGTGGCTGGAAAGAACCAAACATGCCACCCTGTATACAAAACGTCGACCGGAACACGCTGGATTCAGGAGGAAGAAGAAATGCATTCCAAACACGCAGGTCTGCGCTTCCACAAACAGAGGAATAGAGGAGTGGGAAAAAGACGTGTGTAGACGAATGCGATCAGTGATAAGCAAGAACCCAGTCGGATAGTGACACCAAAGAAATCATCTCCGAACACTTCCTAGTGCAGCGAACCTTCAAATCAATTTGAAAATCTCCAAGGCATCTTGAAATAGACCACACTTCAGGTCCAAATCTCACATATGCAAATTACACCCTGAGTACTGTCATTAGGGAACGTCGGAGACACTAAGCAACTTCGTCGATAGAATTCTGAACGAGGCTCAGTGGTGATTTGTGAAGGTGGCGTGATAGGAACTGCGCAACTGTTGTATGAACAAGTGTCACCAAGACAAGGAGTACATCTCTCAGGATGCTTGGAATGTCATCTTGAAGAGATGTATGGTGAAGCAGCAGGTGAGTCAGTGGAGATGTGAACGACGAAGGGAGAAGCTGAGTTCAATCGACAGCTTACCGAACAATGCATTGAAGAATGGTGCGTCGAAAAACAAATGACAAATGTACAACACACTGGCAACTGAAGAATGATAATGTGGTGCTGATGGCATTAACAGCATTAATAAAACCAGTTGAAGAAGGAATTCACAAAACCACACATCAGGCACAAACATCACTCCAAATGTATCAGTCGCACTGTCAAAGATACAGATGACATCACTCATCGCTCATTAACTCGGGAACGCCAATGACTGCATAGACACTGACTGAATCGAGAATTGACTGATCAACCACCAAGTCGATTTCTCATCTGCTGGTCCAATCACACACTTAGTCAAGGTGACAATGTTTCCATTTGTCACATTAGATGACCGACCGGAATGCGTGTTCATATCACAGTCCTCCTACATAGTATATGTATACAAACATATATATATATATATACGCATATATTCCGTGTAATATCATTGTCATCGTCATCCTTATTATCGGAGAGTGTAGTGGAAATTCAGTGAGAATGGTGAGTTTGTGCTTGACATTCGATGGTCATGTCCATGCTTATTTCTCCTTAGATCTTCTATCTACTGCTTACAGCGTGAGTGATTTGAGCTTCTGACAGTGCAACGAATGATGAACCCATACTCAATGATAATATCATTGCTCTTCTTAAAAGTAAAATAAACTTCCATTTTCTCGAGTGTTTGCGCATCTGAAGTATTCCAGTTTGTTTGAAAGCACAAGCTACTAGTTGACTGTGTGAAGCGGGTTGTCTGCAGTCATTGTGTATTGTGGCGATGAATGTTGGTGCAACGTTCTTCATATGCTCCACACTTGTGTCGTCACACCTGATATCGAATGAAATTATTGTCTTATATTCTGAGTGTCATTCACGTGTATTGAATGATGGCCAAGTTGTATGCTCATTCAACGTTTCACTGTTCAATCAGATAAGCAGTTTATCGCGGAGAATTTGATTGACAATGTGGCCTGATTTTGATCGTGCTCTTTTCTGCATTCTTTCTAGCTGGAGGCAGACGTGGTCCTATGGAGCTTAATGCAGACAATTTGGATCCAAGTAGAAGTAAATACAGGTATTGTTGGCTACTTTGGTGGAGCTGCATATGGTGAATATAATTGATGATGGCGACGAACACACCTTTTGTATTCATATTAATCACTGGCTACAATAAATATTTGGGATAAATTTCACTCTGAATTCGTTTCTTTGTGATGATTGGAAACTGTGATTTTGTACATGCGAAAAGATAAGGACGTGTGCTACACGATTTCGTTTGTCGTCTTCCATCAAAATATATTCTACTTCTCCTCGAAACCTGTGTCACTGTCTTAGTGTGAATCTCTGGTCATACGTGAATACGTTAGCTTCGAGCTTGAAGAGGGACGAAGAGTGTGATTGGTTGATTGAGTGATTGATTGATTGAGTGAGTGTGTGAGTGTGTAAGTGAGTGTGTGAGTGAGTGAGAAGAAGGAACAGGAATTAACAATGTTGCACCACTCCGACTAACTGTCGCTCACATAACTGGTACAGTCTTTCAGTGAGAATTCACACCAGATACACATGACGCTCTCCAAGTTACTTCGATGCAATCATCATATCCCATCAATGAAATATTCGACGCTCTCTCGCCTCTCAAGGTGCATAGAAA
Organism: Trichobilharzia regenti; assembly: GCA_944472135.2. Taxonomy (NCBI): domain Eukaryota; kingdom Metazoa; phylum Platyhelminthes; class Trematoda; order Strigeidida; family Schistosomatidae; genus Trichobilharzia; species Trichobilharzia regenti. The sequence goes on along the minus strand of OX235270.1, from coordinate 84,048,926 downwards.
CAGGAAGAACGAATATAGTGACACCGAAGTGAAATTAACAAAATTAACAAATTTCGAATGTGAGGTGTCGATTCAGTGATGATTATTCATGAAAGTAATGCAGTCCACATCTCATTCTCTGAACAGTATATTGCACGCGATTTCCTCAGCTATATTCACAGAAATATCACAACTGCACTTTAGGAGAGATCGAGGTGACCTATGGTGCTCTATCGCATATCGAGAAACATTTGGAATCGATTGTGAGCTAGATTGTATTAGACTTGCAGGAGATATGTGATAAGACACTGAATATGGCAAAGAAACACAGAACAGACAACTCATACTTGAGAGTGAGAAATACATGAGGATATTGTGAGCGTGACAAATCGACCGTTAGTGGAACGCAAGAAGATTTCCAACTGACAGTCACCACACATATTTGATGACTATTCCTGGTATCACTGATAAGTCGACGATGTTAGTATTCGCCTCCTTCAAGATCTATGCAGAATAGGTGGTTGGTTTAGTGAATAAGGAAGTAGGTCTGTGTGTAAACGGTAAGCACTCTGTAACGAAGACGTTCAGCAGAGATCCCGTTTCGGGGATTTCTCTGTAAATGACTCTAAATGATGATTGAGTTGAGATGCTGTTACAGGTGCCGATGAGGTGTTCCCTCGTTGTGCTGTTGACTGAACTATTGCCTCCTCTTTGCAGCCATGCTGACGAATGTTCTCTCATAGGTTTTGATAGGACCCACAGTAGACGATCCATGTACGTGGCTCCTCATGAGTAGGTGGACTGATATATGCACATTGAAGTGGTCATATGCGGAAGTCTGTCCTTTACATTGCTCCGAAGCCGTGGTCAGCTGGAGAATATCACTCAGAGAGTTTCTGCAGGAAAAGTCTTCCTTAGGGAACTGGAGATTCTCACTTCAAGGGTATCTGCTGCTAGGTCTCCCCTGAATTCCAGATTCAAATACAGTGTTTTCTTTGGCACCGGAGTGCATCCTCCCCCTCTTGTTTGGCTTTGGTTTCATCCTCCTCTCCACGAAATGCGCTGAGTATCCATTTCGAGTCAGAAGGATTTTGAGAAATAGAAGTTCTTCCTCTAGGCAGTCATCGCTGCAAATTCCATATTTGTTTGTTCAGTAGATATATCACACAGTGAAACAGTATTATTTACTGGATGATTTTTCGAACAAAATTCATTCTTCGTAATCATATCAATTGTAATCACATGACTTCGAAAATTCAGTGAGTGTGATGACATTTGATATTATCATGAACAATAAATTTTGTTCGAAACGTCATCCGGTGAACAATACTCTTTCACTGTGTGATATGTGTAATAAACCAACTAATATGGAATTACTTACTACCACAGTGGTCAGGATTTACACATATATTGATCGCTGCAAATTATTCTGACACGGTGGGCCAGCGAGATGATGAGTGCTATCTTACGACTCATAGGTATTCATTCACCTGTGGAAGTTTGTCAGTTAGTCATTCCGTGTCTGTTTCTCTGTGAACAGATGTTTTCAGAGTTCCGTCATCTCTTCTTCACAATTCGACGTCCTGCAATCGAATCGTTGATTCATTTTCAACTTCCATGTGGAGTCAGATCATTACTAATGGTTTACGCGGTACATTTTTCCTGGATTTAACACGTGCCTGCGTTGAATGCACACATATTTGATGGAATTGTTACTGATTTTTCGGAAGCTGCCTGTAATCTGAACCGACTCAGAGCTGCGTGATCTAACGATACTGCTTCGTATGTGATTAAGCTGGATGTCGACCACCTACAGTTTTGTCTAACTGACTGAGCATTTGGCTGATGTTCGTGAATCCAAGATAGTCTCATCGAAGTAGTGTAAATCACTGATTATGCCAGTTTATAAGTAACCCCATAACCACCACAGTAGTCGAATTGGTTTGACTAACTTACCTTCTGATATTTTAGGTACACATGACAGGCACAGACTCATTGGTGTTCAGATGGAAGAAATTCAGGGTAACTAGTGAGGTCATGTGCTTGTTCAACACAGACATACTCACCTTTGTCCAACGCTTGTCATATCTCTTAAAATTGAGTTGAAATTAGACTCCGCCGAATGTGGTGTGCTTTCAGAATATGTGGCCATGAATGAAGTCTCGCGAAATTATATCACACTGATTGAGGAACTCTACTCGGAGTGATACAGCACTGTGGCGTGTTTGGTTTCGGATTCACCACTTCCGAAGTCAAGATGAGAAAGAAATATTACTTCGAAGCAACTCCTAGAAAAAATCTAGGGTTTGAAGAGTTCCAGCATTTTCATTTTTGGATTTATATGAGAAGATTTGAAGAGAATTGTGCCTTCGAATTTACACCTAAAGTAACTGTGATATTTCAACATGAACATGTGAACACCACAACGAAACAGTTTGAAGCCTTAACTTCAGGTGCTTTATATTGTCACCATGCCATCAACAATTCTCAGATGGGAGTATTAGTTCGATTCAATCCGAAAGTTCCTATCTGTGAGGAAGAACAATGACGGCTTGAATTATTTATTGTCGTATTTTGTTTAGAGTATCAAACACGGTAGGTGAAATATAATCATCATCTGATAGACAGAATATATGTGGCGACTTGAACTCCCGCACATTTGTGCAAAGTTCTATGTCGAAAACAGACAGACAGACAGAATATCCCTTAAATGAATGGATTGAGACCCGAGGAAAGGAACTCATGTGTGCTGACTACTGTCCATCTATTGACATCATCAAAATTGATTATCGCCGAAGCAGAACGCTCCAGCCAGCCTTCACTAGCTGACACTGTGAAGAGACGCGAGCATAATTTGCAATATAATCCCCCATGCTTGACTCATACACACTGTGAATAACAAATGTTTGTATTTTCGCATCACCTGTCCCGATAAGACAGTGCAGTTCTTCCAGAAACTACCGACATATTCATCACTAATTAGTATTCTCTCATCTTCCTTCCACTGCAATATAGTGAACAGTGAGAACACTGGACCGCAACTATTCACTAGGCGGTGTGGAATAACGACAGTGTATTATCGCTTTGCCCAAAGTTGAATACACTGATTTTGAATTCTGTTTCGTGCTTGGATAACATGAGATAACGATGTCCTCCAGTTGACATTTTCACAATGGGAGAAGACTACGAAAGGAATTATGAACTAATCCAACAATTAGAGAATCCTTAGTGCTAAATTCGAAGTCGAATATTTCGCTTCCTGATTCTTTCGAAATCTCGGAAAATTGTGATGCCGTATCATGTTTGTATTCTTTGGACAACCTATTGAATATCACACATGTTATGCGTATTCACTAGGAGTCTGAGGAAGTCTCTGAATTCAGTTGTATATTTCCCAATGTGCTGAAAAGAATTGTAGTGTTTAGCAAATAAAAGTTGTGCATTAAGTATTAGGTTGAATAACACAGAACTTATGCATAAAACTCTACTCTATAGTACTGATTGATGCAGGTAAGTAGTTGTATAGCAAGCACTCATGTCAACCAGTAGTGTTTGCTAGCCACATTGGTGAATTGATGTAAACACGGATGGATGGATGGCTGTTTCACCCATTCGAACTGAGCTCATCAGAGGTGTGTCAGATTAGACTCCTCATCTTAGACGAATGCGACTAGATTTCTGGCTAGTTACTTGGACAAACTGGTAATACGACAAATGGAATTCATTGTTTGAAAATCAGTCTATAACTTTTTAAATTTTTTTATTTTGCTCACTGATTCCCTCATTCGCACCACAGACTGCTTATTAATAAATTTTTCGGGATTTCATCATGAGCTGACATTAGTTAGATACCATTGGAAATCCTGGGAGCATTGGAGCAATATGGTGACCAGTAGGTTGCAGCAGGTCGGGTGTGAAAACATATACTCTCCGAAGACATTGGCTAGCGGTCGCGCTATATTGTGAATTGGTAGATGTTGGGATTCAAGGACAATTGTTTCGGGTCCCAGTTGCTTAATGGTATACGAGCTCAGCTTGGTACTGGAAGGTCCTGGGTTTGAATCCCGGTGCGTGCGTACTGCTGAAGAGTCCCAAACTAGGAAGAAACAACTGTCCAGTACTCCCAGGATTTCCAATGGTTTTCTAACTAATGTCAGCTCATGATGAAATCCTGAAACCAATCGAATCCCTACAAACCAACACTTGAATACTAATAGATTTTTCATTGGGCATTATCTGTGTTGCGGTTGTTGCTTGTCATAACAGGTTTTTAAATCTTAAGAAGCGTTAGCATTCCTTATTTAATCGTAAACAATACAGCTTTTGCGCACGAACAATACCAAATGCAAGTATTACAGAGAAAAGTACAACGCAGAAAATCAGTCGTTAGTGTCTTGAGGTGTAATTTTTTCAATGGTGATTGAACTTAGACAGAAGTTATATGGATATATACGTCCGACAAGGCATCATAACCAGACAGAATTCTCCCTGGAAGCAGTGAAGACGGACCCAGAGACTATGGTCGATGAGTTCACTCCTTCGTTGCTAAAGCTTATGAAGGGAAGAAAGGTGCCTGACGATTGGAAGAAAGGCCGGCTACTTCGTCAAGTTACCAAACAAGGGCGACTTACGCCTCAATCTGCAAAAACTGACTGGCGTGGAACAATGATCCTGTCCACGCCAATTAAACCTGTACCTTAATCTCATCGACATCGAAAAGGATTTACCAGACAACCTTGACCAAGAGGTAATTTGGAAGTGAGTTCAACACTATGTCGTGTAGTTCCCAGTCTTTATCAACCTCATCCAACAGCTGGCTGGCTATATGACAATGCCTATCACATGTCAGTCGGGTGACCCACAACTGTAAACTCATTCAGAGAGGCGTTTTAAGGAACACAGGAGTAAGACAAGCTGGCTGTCTAGTATCATCCACGATGATATTCAAATTGTGGTGGGCTGGATTATGCGTGAGACTCTGCGTTGGTAGTGAGAAGACAGGAATACTCTGGACGCCAGTGAGAAAACTCTGGAAGATCTGGATTTCACGCGTGGCTGACTCATGTTTAAAATCGCACAAACTCGATCACTTGCAAGCGAAAACCAACAAAGTAGCTGAAGAGGCAGACATCCGGTGGAGACAGGACTGCAGGTGAACATAGAGAAGACGGAGGTGATAAAGATAACCAACGAACCAAAAGAGCAACAACAACAACCAGTCACCATCAGCGGGAGAGACTTAACAGAGGTTACTTCCTTCATGAATCCAGGGAGAATCGTTTCAAGTAGAGGCAGTCGAAACGGATGAAGATTTCAAAGCCAACCAGCCAGTCATAATCGGAAAGGCAATTTAATTTTTTTAATTTTAAATTACACCTTGATTCCATACAGTATTTTTGTAGAAGTATGGAATGTTCAGCATGTGATATCGGTAGCCGAAATTTAGCAGGCCGACCATTGATATCAGGTGCGCGTCAGCGAGGATCGACCCCTGTACCATGTTCATGGTCGGCGAGCGTCCTACCCACTGTTCCACCGACGTAAGCTATGCCATTCTCAACCTGAAACCAGTTTGGATATCTACTGATTCACTCAGCCAGCATCAACAACAGAATTCGGATTTTCAACACGAATATCAATGAAGTGAGTCAGTCAGTCATTCGGTTCTTATATATGCGTCAGAAACTTACACTATGTGTCAAGAAAAGAGTTTCCAACAAGTCACAGAAACCTTTTATCAACAGCTGCCACCTTCTCCGCCTGGCTGGTTGGCTAGCCGGCTGCATACTGAAGACCAAATAGCCAGTAAGGGGGTGGTTTGTGCAAGGGTGATATATAGGAGATTGTGCGAGGAAGAAATAGGACATTATGGTCAGTCATCGACACAGTTGAAGAGGATGGCACGAAATAGAAGAAAGTGGAGATGTGTTGTTGAAACCATATGTTCCACTCGGAACCCACGGTAATAAGAATAACAAACTCTGTATTCATGATATACACATGTAGGAATTAATGTTCAGCAGCAGGAGGAGAATTTGAATATATATTAAACACTGACTAAAGTGACATCCACCTTCAAAACACTGAATTCTGACTGCTCGATTTGCTGTCGTGACAAATATGACCGCTGGTTTGATTTTATTCTTTTAACCATAGGAAGGAAAACGCACGTTGACGAGTATTACTACTTGTTAAGATTGAGTGAATGGTTTAGGCGAAAATTGTCATTGGAATCCACTGATAGGCTTTTCTTCGTCGACTTGTCTCCAGTTCGGTACGTTGAAGCATAATGTCTGCACACTGTAAAAGTATCTAATACCCTTCTGCAGTACAAACTAGTCAAATGGACAAACTGAGCTGACAATCAGTCAAGTCGATAGCCTCAAAGGGACCAGGTAAATAAAACGGAGACAGCACAAATTTGAAAATCTTGAATTTCATTGTATACGATTGTCATGATCAGGTTATTCAGTAGGCGTCGAGGTCTATGCATTGAGAAGCAAGGCTGTGTTTATCACGTAGAAACGTGTTGGATGCTGCCTTCGGCCTAGAGGAGGTGAGTGTCTTATCGAAATGCGATTAACACAGTCAGTGGTGTTCTGAGAAGGAGGTACTCCCACTTGGTTGAGTGGAGGAAATCGCCTCATCGAAATGCCTTCTCCTGTTCTCCGATTTCGTCATACAATTTAGACATATACATCGTGGTATCTGTTTGATTGTCCAGTTGATAAAATTATCTAAATCCAGGTGACAACTTGGTTTCTGCTACTTGAAAGCAGGTTTTCTAATCAGGAATAACTTATGACTTAGTAGGTCTGCTATGGAAGTATAAATTTCTTCTTATGATCTCCATCTGTGGTTTTTGAGTCCAAATTTTCGGATTCTGACATTCAATTGTATCACTTAATATCTCGCCAAGCATGAATGGAAACAGGGAAAAAAGGAGAACTGACAGTAAGGCTCTTTACCCAGTTTAACTCACAGAATCAGTCAGTGATATATAGAAGAAATTTAGGGCTAACCTGTCGACATCCTACCATGATCAAGGATTTCATATATTCGGATCATTATTCTCACATCAGCTTATAGCACAATTATTTTGATTTTCATTATTACTAATATTTGACACGAAATACGATGATACGCTGATCAATTATTTCAGTAGTATACAAAATGTTGAGAGAGAAATGACCAACTCCCTTGGCTAATTCTATTCACCATCGTAGAATACTGCCAAAAGCATATCTGGATCTTAATCCCGAGTGACCATTTCGTTCCGTGACAATGAATATATCATCTTCACTTTGATACAGGAAAATTATTCTTTTTTCTTCCAAATTATTAGTGACAATCGACTGAAGGGGTCCGGGAAGTGAGTTCCATCTTATCCAGGATTCATCAACTAGGTGTACCTACATACCAGTGAGTAAGTGTTCTTCTTTTGAGATTTGGGCTGAGAGCGGTATATATGTACGGATACTGAGCAACAAAAGATACCTCTTCTGATGATGCAAGGTAGTTGGAGGCAATCGGCCACAGGAAGCCTTCGACCTGAGTTTCGTGCTAGTTGGCACTCACCAGTCAGTTAGCAAGGCGTATCTGAAACCTTGAAAGAATTCATGTGCCTCCCGAGATTTGAACCCGCCTCACCCAGTGCCGACTGCAGTGCCAGACGTTACGACTGAGCTATTCGGGCTCATGATTGACCTCATGTAGGACTGTAGTGGATATGTTGATTGGACACTAGTAGCTACTGTGGCGTGTCTACTCCTTTCTTTGATGCAGACACAATTCTATAATTCAAGTTTACAATGTGGCCACCTCTCTTTTCACGGTTAAGATTGCGTTTGATACACATGTAAGTTTAATTTCCCACTGATATTCTAGTATGTGAACTGATTGAATAGAGAGTGGTCCAATGAAAAGATAGGTGTAAAGCAAAGTATGCTTTGTAAAATCCACTTACCAGATGGTGATGAACAAGTGTCAAACTGATAACTACAGCAAACACTCGTTAATGAATCCTAAATGGCGAAGTAGATGGATTGTTTAGTGCGAAGATTTTCTACTAGAACTGGAAAAGAGGAGAGTTCTTCTCCGTCTCCTTGCTAAAATCTTGAATGTGCAAAGACACGAACAATTTTCAAGATGGATATCACCATGTTACGAACAATTTATTAATTATTTTAATAATAAGTAGTGGCAGTAGTGTCGCGTGTTCTACTGATAAGATTTGTCAGTAATATATATATAGAGAGAGAGACGTTCAGTGGCATAAAAATATCCAAATAGCCGAGGGAGAGATTTCACGTCAAACAGAGCGAATGAACCGGGGTTAGGGATAAGCATGGGAGACATGAAAAGAAGACAGTGATTCCCAATACGAAGAGGAGAACTAGCACACCACGGTGGATATATGCGCATGACTATTTTCTGATAGTTTGTACATAATTTCGCTACACAGAGATTCAAAATCACAAATAAACCTTCTGCCACTAATTCTCTTGTTATATCGTGTGTGATTCATAGTAGCACCCAAAAGAACCCTGTTCTTTACTGCAAAAACTGGTAAAGATTTATCTATTTAGCTAGTGATCTATTATTTTTCATTTCATTGTTACCACTAGTTCTACTTAATGTATCCTACTACTTATGTTCGATATTTTTGCTACTAATACTTCAACCAGCAAGATCTGTATCACTGATGAGGCCTACGCAGCCAACTGAATATCTCATTTGATAAGTTGACGTTGGATCAGTAAGTCTGTAGGTGTGCGGCTTATCAGCTGAATTCTGTACAATTAGGTTATTATTAAGACTTTGTGGCTTGAAAGCACCTTCCTTTATGCCTATCGATTCAGCTTACAACTTATATTTAAGGTGAAAATTAAAAACAAGAGATACGGAAGGATGAAACTTTGTTTATTCAATGATATTTACTTATTCTAAATACAAGATAAGATCAAATAAATGTTTGTTTTCCTTTAGAAATATGATACTTTTCTTTAGAACAAGGTGTATTTTTGTTTGCATTTTGTTTATGAATGTTGTTGTGTTGTGTTTGTTGCTCACCTTTTTTTTTACTGAGAACTTTTTTATAGGGTTGTTTCTATCTGTTGGTTATATATTTTTTTTGTCGAAACTGTTACATTTATTTTCGTGCGATAACTTTGTCACTATTCATTCAGATATGTCTTAAATTGCGGGTGGAATTTCAATCAAGAGTAACGTTTTTCTTTACTTCATTTCGTTTGATTCTGCTGTTTATTTCTAGATCAACCTAAAATTGAGATTGCAATGGGTTGGATAACATGCTGCTTTTACTATTTGTATCTGGCATTCACTTGAGGATATATATACTCAGCTTTATAAAACAGATATTGCCTTCAGAATGTCTGTCCTTTATGAGATTAGCAGCATGATAAAAAATTGTAGTTCATTTCACTTTGTCAATTTCAGATATGCATGGATAACTCCCATCCAGGCATTAATGAAAACAAAACACATAGATCAGCGAAGAGTCTCTTTTCGGCCAATTCAGATATCCAAAACCTGTCCGGAAATTGTTGCCTAGTTGTAATCCATCTGTCTACTGTTAATTTCTTTGATGGTCTTTAATGTTAAGCACTCGTCCCCCTCCTCCATGTACAATGAGGATTATTTAGTTTTGTGGACAGTAAATGGTAGAGTGTGTTAATAAACGGGTTTGTGTAAACTTCAAAGGCTGATCTTGATAATTTATAGCCAAGTTTGGGTTTACATGAGATCACACATTCTTCATGGTGATGAGTGTCAGTAGGTTGGAATTTTACACTGATGTGGATATTTTTGTCGGTCCATCCTATAAACTATAAATCACGAGATGCTAAAAAAGTGACACAACAGCTGTGGCTTATCATTGATATTCGCAAATTATCCATAGTATACTGCAATTAACCATCTTGGAGCTTTATTTGGTGGGCTTATTGAAACTTGCTGCATTTAACTATGTACTACAAATGTCGGGTGATTTGAATTTGCTTGACTTTCTCAAATAAGTCACACTGCGTACACCATTGATGAGCTCTCTCTCTCTTTCTCAAACGAGTGAAATGGTCGTCCGGTGTTTGGGTTGACAAAGGCCACTAGTTGACATGATTACTATGCAACTACTCATTTCAGTCAGTTAGTAGTATGTGGTAGTATCACGTAAATCTGCTTGCTTTCTTAATAACCATTTATGTTGTCAAGCAGGTTATATACTGTGGTTTGCATCGTTTTGGTTTCAATAGGGAAATGTGGTCAAATTTCATCCCTAGAACTGTATACATTTGATATTACAAACACTAATTTTCATTTAAACTTTTTAGGTGATTCTAGATTATTGTTCAAGCGTCAATTCAGCTATCATAAAGCAAAAACTGATCATTTCTAGAGGGATATATATATATATATATATATATATATATATATATATATACGTACTGATACAAGAGATCTTATAACTGACGATAAAAGAAGATATTTGAGGGCTCTTATCAATCCACAGTCTCTGTCTTGTTTCACTGGCCTTTTTATAAATTTTAAATACTTCTAATTGCTTTTACGAGTTGATCACGGATTGATATCAGTTGGAGAACCATTGAAAACCGGGGAGTGCTGGACAGCTGCTGTTTCATCCTAGTTTGGGAATCATCGGCAGTACGCACCCACTGGGATTCGAACCCAGGACCTTCCGGTTACAAGGCAAGCTCGTAGACCAACTCGTAAAAACATAACAAACCCTTACAAACCAAACTATAGAAAATTAATCTTATGCTCGCTAGTGACTTGCTACAGGTTGGAGTTTCCTGAGTTCTAGTGAGAAGTCGTGACCAGTGAGGTCCAATTAGATGTCACGTGTGTGGATGGATGTCCCACCAACGATAATGGTTGGGGTCGCGCTAAATCACGAATTGATAGAAGTGAGAATTCATGAGCCATTGAATCGGGTCCCAGTGGCTGAATGGTATACGAGCTTTCCTTGTAACCGGAAGGTCCTGAATTCGAATCTCAGTGGGTGCGTACTCCCGACGATTACCAAACTAGGATGAAACAGCAGCTGTCCAGTACTCCCTGGTTTTCAATGGTTCTCTAACTGATATCAATCCGTGATCAACTCGTAAAAACATAACAAACCCTTACAAACCAAACTATAGAAAACTTTTAATTGCGTCCTAAAATCTTCTTCACCCCAAAATCTACTTACAATAAGCTTACAACTTGACTCTTTCTTATTCTACTCTCTGGCTCGTAACTGCTTTTATTTTATTTAGCTAAACTAACATTTTGTATCACCAACGTTGATTACCCTGATATCGTGAAGTGATAGTTCAACTGAGATTGTAATTCTCTTTAAAACCACATCTGAAACTACTTAACTGCATGCGTAGAAGATTCGTTTTGTATGCGTCCATGTCTCGGTGGTATAATGCTCATAGAGTTCCAATATGGTCCATGGTTCGATTCCCAACCGACGCATTCCTAAACCTCATTTAACCGGTGGTAAGCCCGGTAGAGAGGGAGAGCTAGGCGTGAGGCCATTAACAATACACCGTGGAAAAAACAGCACTACCGCTACTAAAACTCAAAAGCTCAGGTTTGAAGGCCTCCCTTCCACTAGTAGAGCAAAGCAATAAGATAAACAGAGAATTCATCTTAGCTCACAGTCTTTTATCTCTGACTTATTGATTTCCTCGAGATTTTTTAATTTAGTGAAACAATCTTACGGTAGTAATGAGAGGTGTACTCAATGCTCAGGGTATGGTATAACAGTAGGAACTACCGTACAAGCTAAAAATGCATTGTGGCCACTCTATTGATCTCTTTCGATATGTGGGCTTATTACGAGGCAGTCAGTAAGTAACCCTTTCTGTCATGAGAAGATATATTTATGTATTACAAGACAAACCATTCCAAGTCCTACCACTTCAACAGGAATTGAAAGATTTCATGGACACTGAGCAAATAAGACAGTTATATATCTACCTACTTTAAGGGAAACAGAGATTTCTGTCTTTCAACTTCTGTTGAAGCGGAAGGACTTCAAATGATGTCTCTTGTAATATATATGTATACATATAAGCAAGAGCTGATGCGAAATTAGACTCCTATCCATCCCAAGCAAAATACTAAGCCTCACCATACTGACTGGAGAGAATTGAACACGCCACCCTGTATGGAAAACGTCGACCGAAACAGGCTGGATTCAGGAGGAACCGGAAATGCATCGACCAAGTCGCAACAGTACTGATCATTATCGAAGAGATGCTGGAATGGCAGTCACCTGTCTACCTCAACTTCATCGACTTTGAAAATGCCTTCGACTTCGAAGCCTCGATCGAGAGATGGTTTGGAAACTACTTCACTGCTGCAGTGTGCCTCCAACAATTATACGTCTCATCCAACATCTGTACAACAATGCCCAATACCGAGTAATCTACAAAGAGAAACTCACGGAATCCTTCGAAGAAGTGAAGACGGGAGTAAGATAAGGCTAGCTAGCCGGCTGACTGGCTGGCTGCCTACTATCTCCAATGATTTTCGTGATTGTGGTAGACTGGATAATGCGACAGACAGCCCTGAGCAAGGAGGAGACAGGCATAAAATGGACCCACACAAAATGCTTGGAGGATGTGGACTCCACCGATGTGATATACGTCTGGTTTGCCACAAAGTGGAAGATATGCGAGTGAAAAGCAACAACAAGTTGTCAGAAGAAGCATCCAGAGAAGATGAGACTTCAGGTGAACATGGAGAAAACAGAGGTGATGACTATTCCTCGCCGACACCAGCAGCGACAGTAACAGCAACAACAATGGACAACAATCAGCATCAGTGGGAGAAGTCTGAAAGACGCAACCTCCTTTACCTACCCACCTACCTACCTTGGAATTATCGTTTCATCTACAGGCGGACCCAACTGATGAGAATATCAAGGAGAGGATCGTGAAAGCAAGGCAAGTTTTCATTACTCTCAAGTCTTTGTGGAGGTGAACAGCACTACTCGGCATGAAAAATGGACTGCGGATATTCAACTCCAATGTGAAGTCAGTGCTACTTACATACGGACCAGAGACTCGGCGCGGCGTCACGAAGGGCACTTCGAACAAACTAAGCACCTTCATCAACAGCTGTCTTCGCTCAAAGCTTTGCTCGCTCAAGATGAGATGGTCGGTAGGAGGAGATCAGCAATAGTGAGGAATCTCTGGCAATGAGCGAACCAACCGAGCAGAAACCGATTGTGCAACAAATATGCAGAAAGAAATGGAGGTGTAATGGATTGACCATATTGAGAGAAAACGAACCATCGTGTGAGTGATATCTCACGCGAGAAAATCAATCGAATGTGGAACGACGAGTTGGTCGTCAGTGGCAGGGTGGGTGACATGGAGAAGGAGGTCATGTGAAGAGGAGATGAAAGGATGTGGGCAGACGTGGAGCCAGGGGAAAAAGTTGACAGAGAACTGAACGCAATGGAGACGTGCAGCTGAAGCCCCATGTTCGTCTAGGAACTAAAGGAAACAATCATACTAATAATAATAATATATCTACCTACTTTAAGGTAAACAGAGATTCCTTCCTTTATACGAAACCGATTCTTCAACATAACTGTCCTAATTAAATGAAACAACATGTTGTGCCAGAATAATTACATACTTTAAAAATATGTATGCATATACATATACAATTATGAATAAATAATTCTCAGTAAACAAACAACATGAATAATGGTAATAACAATAATAATAATAACAGTAATGGTGATATATGACTATCCGTTATTAAACAGATATATATATATATATATATATATATATACATACAAATACATCCCCTCACAAAGATAGATGTGAAAGACAAAATTAAAGCATATATGTATATATTAACCCACCTGCCTATCTGACTACCTACCTTCCTACCTACCTGGCTATCTTTGTGACATCACAGTGCCTATCTATCTCTTTGTCACTCCCTCGTAATTTTCATGTTTACTTTTTTCGCCTTCGTAAACAAAATGTTTGTCACATATACTACACATTTATGCGGAACCAGAAGAAAAAATAAATAAATAAGATTATCCAAGGATTATGAATAACATAAGTATTATGAAACGAGGAAATGACTTTGTTTGATGTTCAAACAAACAAAGAACTACTTCTTTATTTGTTCTTTTATGAATAAAAGAAAAATTAAAGTTAACGAAGGGGTGTTATGATGTAAGAGAATCAGCAGCAGCAGCAGCAGCAGTGCACTTCCAGACATACACACACACAAACACCCAGGTATGCATGTCGACTGTGTCAAAGAAAAGTATAAAGATGAATTATTGTTTACAAGCTAATTTATAGTGAAAATGTTTCTTCATTTGTTGTTGTTGTTGTTATTGCTGCTGTTGTTTCTTCTTCCCTCTATTCATTTCCCTCCTCTTTGTTGTATGCGTTTCAAATAATAATAATAATAATAGTAATTTTCACTTTCTTTTCATCTCTATATTGTTGACGAAGTTGCTGGTTTTCATTGTGTAAGCAATCTGTTGGATTTCATTCGTGTTATGTGTGTATTAGCTGACTTCGCAACAGCAGTATGTGGTATCCTGTTCATCATCATCATCATCATTTGTTCTCCCTCTCTCTCATTTGGGAGCTCGTTTGAAAAACAAGACGAAAAGCAGGAGAAAAAAAAAGAATCTTCAGGTGAGCAGATAGAACAAAGCAGGTTACACAACAGAATGGAAAACATTAGAACTGGTAAAGCGTGACATGTATTAAAAAAAAAAAACAGTCTTTCATGTAATCCCAATGACAATGATGGTGTTGACAATAACGAACGCTACTCATCATCATCATCATCATCGTCAACAATAACAACAACGACAACAAAAGAAAAACACATGAGTTTTTTAAACAACAGTAAATAAGTGAATTGAGTATAGAAACGCACGGGAGGTGAAGACATTTCGGTTTTTAATAAATAATTAAAAAGAGAACACATGTGAAATTGATTGAAGGGTTCTCAACAATATAGTCTTACTCATCGTTGGACAAAGTAGCATCGAGATTATATGATGATTGGGAGGAGTGTGTATGTGTGTGTGTGTGTGTTGGGATGTGACAAACGCGACTAATCCACTAAGCAAGTATTTTGTTTCATCTTACACGAGTTTGAAAGGCTTTTAGTTTTTTTCTAAAATTCCAACTAAATTTATAAAAAGGTAGGTTTTTATTAAAAACACACTTCTGCAGAGTGAAAATTCCCAAAGAAAAGCAGTCCCACTGACGTGCTTATCATCATTCCCTGGAGAAAAATTTGTCAAAAAGACAAAGCACCTTGAAAAGCCAGGTGAGTGATTTTAGAAAGTGGGAAAATAGAGAAGGATGAAGGGAAACTTCGCCTACAAAACAGTATTCTTGTTTGTCATTACTATAGATAGTGAAAGAGTATTTTTCTGGAAAAGAAACGGCATTCGAAACAATGTAAGTACGGGTACAAGGAAACCAATATGTCCTGGATAAAGTGAGGAAAGATGGAAAACAGTTTCAAAGCGATCGGCCACAGGAAGCCTTCGACCTGGGTTTCGTGCTAGTTGGCACTCACCAGTCAGTTAGCAAGGCGTATCTGAAACCTTGAAGGAACTCATGTGCCTCCCGAGATTTGAACCCGCCTCACCCAGTGCCGACTGCAGTCACAGACGTTACGACTGAGCTATTCGGGCTCATGATTGACCTCCTGTAGGACTGTAGTGGATATGTTGATTGGACACTAGTAGCTACTGTGACGTGTCTACTCCTTTCTTTGATGCAGACACAATTCTATAATTCAAGTTTGCAATGTGGCCACCTCTCTTTTCACGGTTAAGATTGCGTTTGATACACATGTACGTTTAATTTCCCACTGATATTCTAGTATGTGAACTGATTGAATAGAGAGAGGTCCAATGAAAAGATAGGTGTAAAGCAAAGTATGCTTTGTAAAATCCACTTACCAGATGGTGATGAACAAGTGTCAAACTGATAACTACAGCAAACACTCGTTAATGAATCCTAAATGGCGAAGTAGATGGATTGTTTAGTGCGAAGATTTTCTACTAGAACTGGAAAAGAGGAGAGTTCTTCTCCGTCTCCTTGCTAAAATCTTGAATGTGCAAAGACACGAACAATTTTCAAGATGGATATCACCATGTTACGAACAATTTATTAATTATTTTAATAATAAGTAGTGGCAGTAGTGTCGCGTGTTCAACTGATAAGATTTGTCAGTAATATATATAGAGAGAGACGTTCAGTGGCATAAAAATATCCAAATAGCCGAGGGAGAGATTTCACGTCAAACAGAGCGAATGAACCGGGGTTAGGGATAAGCATGGGAGACATGAAAAGAAGACAGTGAATCCCAATACGAAGAGGAGAACTAGCACACCACGGTGGATATATGCGCATGACTATTTTCTGATAGTTTGTACATAATTTCGCTACACAGAGATTCAAAATCACAGTTGAACAAGCCATTAGCAATTCTGTTATCTTTTGCCGTTAGAATAAAACTTATTCATAATTCGAAGAATCAAGCTAGTGAGATATCAGAGAGATTTTAACAATCATATAAAAAAAATCAGTCGCCTTTCGAATACTCGTCTCTTTTCTCATATTGACTTTGAAGAAGGATTCTTGTGAAGTACGGTGATCGGGGTCAAGTTAACATGCAAAATATGAAGTCACTAGTCAACGTCTTATGGACATTTGCTCACAATAATAATTCTATTTGTAGCTCAGTCAAATGCTTTAAATATGCGGCACATATGATGAAATTCGAGAAGTTTTTGGGGGAATAAAAAAATACTCAGCTAACAGTAACAATTCATTGGCTTACTCAAAAATATATAAACAAAAAATTACTGAATTTATTATCAAGCGCTGTACAATCGTATATCTATGGTTTTATAAGGAAATTATATCCGGTGAGGGAATTAGGTCAAAGGTGTGAATACATGAAATAATAATAGTAGTATGAAATGCAATTAAACTATCTGTGATTGTAATCATAGTTTAATGTCAAGTGGCGAAATAATTAATGTCATATGCAGAATAATACATAAGGTGTATAGATTTTGGAAAGAGGTACATAATTATAAGATGATTATTCCCTTTTTATATTTCGTTTTTAAATTCTTCCTTCTTAAACTCTGACCACGAAATATTCTATTATATTTATACAACGTATCATACGAGCTCATTTAGGGGAGTCTATAATTTTTTGCAGAAGTCAAGCAGGTGCAGTAAAGATCTGCTGTGATCACGTAGGAAATTACCAAATGCATTTCAGGGCAACTGTCAGTAAAACTTTAATATGGAAGGACATCAGCATCTCTATCTCCAATTTTGTGACAATCTTTGGTATTTGTATAACTGAAGTCAGTATCGGTTTGATCTCCGGCTGGCATCACTGGATCATTGGAAAACCTAAGCGTACTGGACAGCTGTTTCGTCAAGACGCAGCTAGAGGGATAAGTATAGATCTTTTCTTTGTTCACGCAGATGACAGTGTATAAATTCAACTTTCTTCTTCTTATCAGAAGTTTCTTATCATAAATTAGCCAATGGTCCAAGGAAAACGGTCTAACCTTAAACCCCTCCAAATGCCAAACAGTTGATTTCACCTTTAGGCATAAATCTGACCTCAACAAACTGGTTAGCACTCACGAGGTGTGCAACACAGATGGCAGTGAAATTGAAACCAAGTCGGAAATTAAATACCTAGGCGTCACTCTATCTTCTGATCTTTCCTGGTCGTCTCATATCTTGACGATTTCCAAGAAAATATACCGTCTTACCTTCTACATCAAGAAGTTAAAACATTTTGGTGTAACCCAAGCCTTACTCCTACAATTTGTTAACTCCCGTATTCTACCTATTATTCTCTATTGCTCCCCCTTAGTCTTTCCTGGGCTATCGAAGAAAGACAGACCTGGAGCAGGGTGAAAAAGTTGTCAGAAAACCGAAGTCAATGGAGGTGCGCAGCTGAAGCCCTATGTTCCTCTAGGAACTAAAGGATACAATAATAATAATAATAATTTATTACGTAGGATGTTAAAGGTTGTCAGCAGGGTAAGCAGTTTGCCACTTAGCCAGCTTGTTAACATTCTGGTGGACAGGCACATGGACTCATGTGAAAAATGGGCGAAATCCATTTTATCTGACTCACAACACCCTCTACATTCACAACTCTCCCCATGTATCTCTTCAGGGAAAACAAGAAGCCTATATAGGAAACTATATGCCCGCACTAGTAAGTACAAAAACTCATCCATACCCTACCTAGCCCGTGTTCTGTGCGATAAAGAATGCATCAGGCATGAAACCTTTAACTTATTAAATAGTCAGTAGAACCAATGGATCTCGTCTTTCCAACTCACATCATTTATAGGTACAACGTTTTCTTGCTCTTCATTCTGTATTTATTTTTGTTATGTGCTGTTTTGTTTCTCTCTTCCTTGCAAACTCTACTTAAAACATTCTTGTTCTTTCTTTCACACTCTGTATATCTCGACCATTTTGCTATCGCTTACGCCAGTAAATATGCTAGTAGTATCTACTTTTCTAACACCTTCAAACACTTTAATTTTGGTTTTGCTACCGACATACTAATATGTTGTTGAGATAACTTTAATCTATGTAGAACTTTATTTATTGTTAATGTAAAAACTGGATGCAATATTGTAGTAAAAATGCTGAGAATTCCATTCTGTATCACAAGTACTGATTTGGAATAAAGCTTATGTTATGTTATGTTTCTTTATGAGGTCTATAACTGTCGATGCAAACTTAGACTTTTATTACACGTATTTAGCCGATGGGAAGTGAAGTGCGTCCTGTTTCTAACTTCATTCAGACGTATTCTACCAATATAGGGCATAAAATAGATGGCTACAGCTGAGGTTACCAAGCTTAAACCGCTTTTTTGGAAGAGGCTGGTACATTCATCTGAGCTCTCCAGTATACCCAGTAATTCAGATGCTACGCATAGCTCTTGCCTTCCTAAAAATGTCTCTTAGTATATTCTCCCCAATAGGAAACATTAGAGATCCTCATTTTTAATATTCACCCTGAAAAACTAAAGACTGTAGGCATTGATTATAAAAGTATTCACGAGATGGCCTTACCCAATGTTGCCTGGATTCCTAGCAAATGTAATAGAACGCTCAATCGGATGATGACTTTTTACCTCATCAGCTAAACACCGACTTCGTAAACATTCATTCTAATCACACAACTTGTTTCAACGCATAAAAATGTTATTTGACTCATGATATCTAACACTGAAATACAGTATGCGTGTTTCGTCTTAAAAGGCACACATCAGCCTTATACATATTCATCTGGAAACATGTAATAGTGCTTCCAACTTGACCTTTAACAACCATCTAGATTTGTGTGGTTTTATTCGCCCATATTTGTTATTTCAAGCTGAATATAATGGAAAAAATAAAGAAACTCAACACTATCCAAAAAGAAACACTGAGGTATTCGTTTAAGGGTCTCATTCACAAAACTTCGATAGTGCCCCGTGTTCAGTGATCTAAAGTGGAAAACTCAACGTTGCCTGCATTCGAAGGCAAGATAGAAGTTAGGAAAAGCTGTCCACTATCACCCACGATGATATCTCTAATTATGGTGCAGTGGATGATACGGCACATCTCGCCTACGGAGGGAGAAGACATGAATACGTTGGACTGATAAGAAGATTCTAGAAGATTTGGATTTCACGGACGATTTATGTCCAATGTCACACGAACTGGAGGACTTGCAGACGAAAACCGACAAGTCGGTAGAAGAGACAGGCATCAGAGACGGGACTTCAGGTGAACACAGAGAAGACAGACATGATGATGACGATGATAACCAACTGGTAAACAACCAACAGTGACTACAACCGGCACCAATCACTGAAAACGGAGAGCGTCGTTCCAACTACAAGCTCTCCACATGGATGAGGATGTCGAAACCAGTGAGGACGAGGAAGGCAAGAGACACCTTGATCACTCTGAAGTCAGTTAGAAACTCTTCTGCACTGACTCAGCATAAACAACAATATTCGTATTTTCAGGAGTAGTGTGAAGTCGGTCAGTTTTTCTATATGGGTCAGAGACTTGACGTGTGTTTCTGTGTCATGAGAAGCATTTCGAACAGGTTAATGCAGACTTTTGTCAGCAGATACCTTCACTCTGTAGTGAAGATCAACTAGCCTGTTGAAAAGAATTCTCAACAAAAACTCTGGTGAGGGACCAATCAAGTACTTATCACCCAAGAAGTGTGTTGAAGTAAGCGGAGATTGATGACACACACATTGAGGAGACTGTTGAATAACATCATGCCACAGGCCATCTCTCAAGTGGAACCCAAATGGTAGTTTGTTAGCTGGGTGTGGCTCCGTGGATGGCATGGAGGAAATGAATATGAATGAGCTTGAAGCCAGCTTTGGCGGACTGTAGAGAACAGGACAAATTGGAGATATGCTGTTGAAGGATTATGTTTCATTTGGAACACAAACGGATAATAATAAAAATGCCCAAAGGGGAAAGCAGCTTAAAACATACAGTTTTTAGAAAAAGAATTGACAGTAAGCCATCACTATGGTATTCATAAGTTCAATGCTATTTTCGAATTTGACTACATCAGTTCTAACATAAAGTGGTTGTCTTTCTGCTGATTTCCCAATGTAAATGCCAGAAATGTCGTATATTTCTTCAGATCAGTACACAACTGTGTACAGACATGGACATGTGTGAATTCGACTTTTTGACAGCCTACTTAAACTATTTTACCGTGAAGATAGAGCCAATGATACACAGTTCAGATGCAAACCTTCATTACTTAGATATAAGTAGCCAGTTTCCATCAAGATCTAGGATTTCTGTAGTGAGGAGATTTACACAGCGCTTTTATTCTTGAAGTTCGTTTAGTCGGTCAATGAACACCTTGCTTTAATAGGTGCCTACTTCAGAGAATGTGTAACGGAGGTGCAATCTACCTGGACATTCCGTTACAACTAAGCATTTCTTACTGATTATTCATTTTAACATGTATACAACTGAGAGGGGACATGAAAACGTTGAACAACATTCATACATTTGTTGCTAATTTTAATTTTGACGATGATGGTGATGATGATGATAATAATAATAATGATTATTATGTTGATTCTAAAAACTAATAATAATGAAAGATAATTTGTTTTCGTTTATTTTCCATTTTGCTTAAAATCAACATCAGCTAAGAGGACAACAAAGAAATGACCATCCTGACATGTTTACTTTTGTTGCTTTTTTCTCTTCTGGTCATTCACTGTATTCAACACACATCACCAGTCTGCTCATAAATAAAAATTAATTGCACAATCAACTAATTACATTGCTGTTTTTGTTGTTGTTGTTATTATCATTTTTTTCTAAAAGAAAAACGAAGGCGAAATGATGAATAAACTTCATTTCCTGTATTTTGAAATGTTCCCACGAGGGTAATAATCGTAGGCATAAACACATTTTAATGCTTTTACATTACTATAAATGCAACAGTCACAAGACCCCTGCCCCCGCCGCCCATTATGATCCCCTCACACACACACACACACACAGAGGCATACGCACACGCACACTGGTACTCCTGCTAGCGCACGCGGATTACGCACATACAGCCAAATAACATGCAACAGAGTTATGTAGGTCTTATCAAATAGACAGCTCAAGTGCACCTACCCCTATACTCCCCTGGCCCAGTTATAATAATAATAATAATAAATTAACAGAGAACGGTGAATAAGAAAATTGAATAGTAATGTTAATTATTCATTTATTTATCGAAAATATCCCCAAGAGAGGGATATATATATATGTATGTATGAAAGGTGGGCAGACAATAAGGTGAGCGAGTTGGCATTACCCATGATGAGAAAATGGATGAGTTACCTAACAGTGTGATATATATGATGAATATGGCTAATAGGAAAATGAATTGTTGATAACATTATGCAGTATTATGCATAGTATTTTTCTTCTTCTTTTATAAACGGATGAAAGTTGAATATGACAAAACAAAAATAAGAGAATGAAAGCTGCTTTCAAAAGAGAGGAAAATATAAACTAGCAAACAAAAGACAAAGATTTATGACTTGCATCAAAACAAAATAAACAAATAAATAAATAGCTAAATAAAAGAAGTAAACGAAGAGGGAGGGAAGAAGGAAGGAATATATCATGAGAGTGGAAAGTTGTTTACCTGTTATTGTTTGTTTTGTTTACCCATCCCCACTTTTGTTGACGGTTGATGACAGGTTAATTTGCGTTTTGTTTACTCTCGCCTGCATTCCCTTATTATTATTATTCTCGTCTCCTGTTGATACATGCAGCAGTGTATGTTCATTGTAATATGTTGATAATAAATATATTTCAAACTGATTGTCCCCATAGGCATTCATAGTTATAAGTATATAAATATTATACTATATTCCTGTCTACTCATTCACTTTGTTTTGTAATTTTATCTGGTTCAAATCAAGCTGATTTTTAAAGAAATGTTTTCCGTTATTATTATTATTATCATTGTTTTTGTTGTTGTTATTGCTGATTCGAAAACAGATGATGAAAGAGACGCAGAATAATGACTAATCAAGGTTTATTTCTCATCTGAACAGGTAATTCCACTAGAGGTTGTCAGTAGGAAGCCCTTATTGTCTACACTCATGCCTGTAGTCTTCAGGTATTGTCTAATATTGCATGGAGGATTTAATCATGAGCTGACATCAGTTAGAGAACCACTGGAAAACCTGCGAGTACTGGACAGCTGTTTCGTCCTAGTTTGGGACTCTTCAACAGACCGCACCCACCGGGATTCGAACCCAGGACCTTCTGGTTACAAGGCGAGCTCGTAGACCATTGAACCACTGGGACCCGATCCAACGGTCCTTGAATTCTAACTTCTGCGAATTCAAACAAAATCCCTACAAAACCAATACTTGTCTAATATTGTCTCAGAAATGCAAGATCACATTGATTTGTATTGCAACACAAACGGTCGTTTTTAGCCCCAGGTAACCTGTTTTGAGCAACTGAACTGAATGCATTCTCTGATCACTGAAGATTGACTAAGGTAACGTCTGGTTACGGATTCTTATGAATAAACTTCGGATTATGATTATCGCTGCGGTGCCGTTGCATAGCGGAATAATTTAAAATCTTGATCTGTGGAATCAACTGGGTGATGCTGGAGTCAGCAGATGGAAACCAGGGAGGATTTAGAGGCAGCACATACTTCGGCGTCAACCAGCAGTCCAGAACTGATGTGAACTGTATATTTCACTAAGTCAGTGAAAGGAATATCTAAGGATAATGTGTTTTTTATTAGATGGTTGGAGGTAGTCTGCAGGAATCCCTGTCTGACTTAGGTTTCACACTTGTTGAAACTCACCAGTTAGCATGGCATATCTACAATTCTGAAGGAATTCATGCCCCTTCTAAGATTCGAACCAGTGTCACTCAGTGCTGCAGTCAGAGACATTACCATTGAGCTATTCGGGTTCGCGGTTATCATCCTGTAAGACTGTACTTAATGCCTTGATTGGACATTAGATAGTAACTAGTGCCATGCGACTAGTTTTTTGTTTAGGGGAAAATGAACTGTATGACCACCACTCTAGGTGGCTGGCCATCATGATGCACTCTAAATTGTTGTTATTCGACTATCGGAGGCGTGAGTTCTTTCAAGACTCTAGATGTGCTTTGCTGACTGATGAGCCCTAACAAGCATGAAACTTGCTGCCAACCCTTTAATAAAAACAGTTCAAAGGAATAGTCACATGATGCCAGTTACTACTTAGTATCTAGTTAAAGTATAACGCTTTTACTACCACAGTGTGCTGTATTTCTAATTATTTAACTATCGAAGATTGAAAGCGAAATTATTTATTATGTCAGCAGGTGGAAACACATTTCGTGTTGTTTCTTTATGGACTATTATTTTTAGGACAATAAAAACTCAAGAGGGCATTTTATCCGATAGCATTACACGAACATATATATATATATATATATATAAAGGCTAGGAATTTTGTATGGAACTGCCTGTTTTCCTTCACGACATTTTACAGAGTATATGTATGAAATCTCGGCTTTTAATTTTATATTCTGAAAAATCTACCAAGAGAGATATTTACTTACCGAACCCGTGAATAATCAATCGAATTATGAGGAGAAATTTAATCAGGATGGTAGGTACTCAGCAAATCAGTTTCTCTCTTTCTCTTTTTTACCAAGACATAATAACAAATATAAAGTTAGTAGAGTTTTGCCGGATGACTATACACAACTATATGCCATAAAATCGCTGCTGCCGATCACAAACACAAAGTAAATATGGTGGCAGTAAGTGGTGACTGTTTTCTCGAAACTGTTTAGGATAGTGCACACAGTGCACTATGATTTCAGGCCATTTTCGTTTAATGGCGCTAATAATACAAACCCGTCGGCAGGCAGGATCCAAGATTTACAGGAGTACAGCCTACGACACGCTTCACCTTCGCTCAGAACATTTGCCTATAAATGTCACAAGATCAGTAGTCTACCTACTCAAGTTAACGATCCATCAACATCAAGCCTTCTCACTGAACAGCACAGTCCGAAAATTCTCCTACTGACAAGACCTTTGATGACAAAGCATATTCCAAAGGTTTTCTAAAGTTAGATAGCGGAATTAGTATAGCCACGAAATGCTCAGTTCTTCGTTACAAAATACTGAACTAATGAACATACAAGGCTTAAGGGTGAAACGATCTTTCAAAATCGGTTAGAATAGATTTTCAATCTTTGATGAACGCAGAAGTGTATAAGAAATAGATTGCGTAAACGATTATCAAGCTAAATCTTTTGCAGAAAAATATACCCTTTCTCAATTGATTCATCTCAGGTTTGCTATAGACTGCTGGGGCGATGCTGAAACCATCTTTCCAAATTTAAAACTCATACTGCCTCCTCTTATCCAGACAATTCTAAACAGCTGAGTACTTTAATCCTTTATACTTTATGGTGATGTTATACTATTAGGTGTAATAGGCATATTGTGTACAAATTTCAGACTACTAAGCATGAGGAATTTCGGAAGCTGCTTGGAAGATCAACGTTGTGGTAGTAAGAAAGAGAAAATAACATAAATAATTAATTAAATTACTGTTAAATTGTTCCCAATAATTCAGTAGAAGTTATGCAGCCTATAGTACAGAATACTCTGGTTTACTTCACTTGGCTCTCAGTCTTAACTTGGACCTTCCATCCTACTAGTTTCATTAAAAAAATAATAATTCAATACTGCTGAGAAGGACTTCGAAGATAGTCCATAAGTGTTTGCACGCTTTAGCCTCTTCCCCTCTTCATGGAGCGCTCCATCTGTTTGTACTCATCGACTCATGAAAAAGACAAGATTCCCAGATCACCTTGGTATCTTCCGTTTTCGGTATGAGGCATTATTACTGTGTTTTTTTATTATGATGGATGTTATTCACATAATTAGCCTTGTCGTCGGCTGTGAGTATCAAGGCTATTATGTCATGAAATGATGGAAAGTGAATTCCTTGCATTTAACTGAAGTAACAGCCTCACTTGCTGTGTAAAAAACTAGTAACACTATAAATATGCCTGAGAAGTGGCTGACAGCGCTGAGGAATACATATAACAAATGATGATGATCGATGAATAGTCTTTTTGAATCTCATGCTTTATTGATTTCATCATTCTATAAGCTTGTTCTGCCTAACTGCCACTTGTACTCTAATAATAAACAAAGTCTTGAATAAAATAATAGAATGTCAAAAAGTTATGAATCACACAATGAAGACTCCAGTTGGTTAAGTAATAGCCGAATAAACATATCTTGTGATCAAAATTCAGATAATGTTAAACGTGCACTAAATTATTGTAAAAGTTCTATGCGTTCTTGTCATTCTAACTGTTCAACATGTAATTGTGGAAGTCTTCGAAGGAGAAACTCCTATCGGTATACAGTAAATCCAGTGTGTATTACTAGCAAATTTCAAGAACAAGAAGATGCCTATCGTGGTTATCTCGATTTATTTAGGAAAGATTGTTTATGTGAAGTGACTCAAACAACTAAACTTGCACCAATTCCATCATACTGTCCAATGCAACAAACAATGTGTTCATTGAACCGTTGTCAACCAGTATGCTGTTCAAACTTATCAACAAGTCATTCAGGATGCAGCGGTAATCAACAAGACCCAGTATGCAGAAATTGTGCACATGCGTTAGTGTGTCAAAATACGCTTAAACCAGGTATGGTAGTAACACCCTCAACACTTTGTTATAATGCTTGTCCTTGTCTTCACATGTCGAACGATATGTGTCCGGCGCATATTTCACAGGATTAAACAAGTGAATTTTGCATAGAGATATTAATTCTAAATTCGTGAACTTGCTGTGTTAAATTTATTTCTTGTGGTGTAGATTTTTCGGATATATGTTTCTTTTTTTTAATTTTTTATTTTCCTGACTTATTCACTCAGTTGCACAACAGACTGCTTATTAATAGATTTTTCATTGGGCATTATCTGTGTTGCGGTTGTTGCTTGTCATAACAGGTTTTTAATTCTTAAGAAGCGTTAGCATTCCTTATTTAATCGTAAACAATACAGCTTTTGCGCACGAACAATACCGAATGCAAGTATTACAGAGAAAAGAACAACGCAGAAAATCAGACGTTAGTGCCTTGAGGTGTAATTTTTTCAATGGTGATTGAACTTAGACAGAAGTTATATGGATATATACGTCCGACAAGGCATCATAACCAGACAGAATTCTCCCTGGAAGCAGTGAAGACGGACCCAGAGACTATGGTCGATGAGTTCACTCCTTCGTTGCTAAAGCTTATGAAGGGAAGAAAGGTGCCTGACGATTGGAAGAAAGGCCGGCTACTTCGTCAAGTTACCAAACAAGGGCGACTTACGCCTCAATCTGCAAAAACTGACTGGCGTGGAACAATGATCCTGTCCACGCCAATTAAACCTGTACCTTAATCTCATCGACATCGAAAAGGATTTGCCAGACAACCTTGACCAAGAGGTCGTTTGGAAGTGAGTTCAACACTATGTCGTGTAGTTCCCAGTCTTTATCAACCTCATCCAACAGCTGGTTGGCTATATGACAATGCCTGTTACATGTCAGTCAGGTGATCCACAACGGTAAACTCACTCAGCGAGATGTTCGAAGTGATCACAGGAGTAAGATATGCTAACTGGCTGGCTGCATATTATCACCGATGATATTCAAATTGTGGTGGACTGGATTATGCGTCAGGCTGGACTTGGGAGTGAGGAAACAGAGATACGCTGGACTCCAGAAGATCTGAATTTTGCGCATAGGTGATTTACATTTAATGTCACACAAACTCGAAAACTTGCAGGCAGGCGAAAAACAACAAACTGGCTTAAGAACCAGGCAGTCAGCAAAGACAGGACGCCCGCCATCCAGGTGAACATAAACAAGACAAAGGTGATGATGATAACCAGACAACCAACAGCAACAAAAACAACAACCATAACCAATCACCATCAACGGAAAAGATACGGAATGAGGCTACCTCCTTCACTTATCCAACCAGAAAGAATCGTTCCACGCACAGTCAGTCGGAACAGATGAAGATGTCAAAGTCAACCAGCCAGCCAGCCAGAATCGGAAAGGCAAGATACGCGCGCCTTCATCAACTTGAAACCAGTTTGGAAAGCTTCTGTACTCCGTTTCAGTATGAAGAACGAGAATCGGATTTTCAACACAAATGTCAATGAAGTCAATCAGTCATCTCTTCCATACAGGTCAGAAACTTGCACTGAGTGTCACGGAAAGGATTTCCAACACGCCACTGAAGACTTTTATCAATAGCTACCACCTTCTCTGACCGGCCAGAAAGAATTAGTGGGAAGAAGCTCTGGCTGGGAACAAACCAACCAAGAGCCGACCGCCCAACAAAATATGTGTAATTAGTCAGTATGAGAGCTTGACCAACCTGGATTGAATGCTTATCAGCACTAGTCTGCAAATGAATCAGTCAGAGACTTTATCACCAATATATTCGGGTGTGCAGCTTTTTAAGAGACGAATGAAGTAGTGCAACACAAAAAAGAGTAGAACAAACGAACCGCCAATTAAACATCACAGTAGTCGTTTATCAGTAGGCAAGGTGTTGAGGATCACAAATCACTGGAAATGTGTTCTATTCTAGTGTCTACTCCTTTAGAAATTCTCTGTTATCTCAAGCAGAACTTATTACTGTTCAGTCTGTGAACTGGAATCCCATGAGACCTGTTTTTTTTCAGCTCTTGTCATTTCGTGACTGATAGCGTAAAACAGTACAGATATCAAATTAGTCAAATCACTGAATTAAAACAGACACAGAACATTGATGATACCTTAATATTAGTAAAAAGTTTGAGCATTGGGGATTAGATCAAATAAAGTATAATTATATTTTAATAGTTTACACACAATGATAAGTTTTGTTATTGGTAATATTTCGAGCAAAATTACTGCCCGTGTTCACAAAAAAATATAATTATACTTTAATTGATGATACCACTTCACAATTATGTTTGAATATAGAGTTATGCATATATGCACTTTAGCCTTTATCAGTTTGCCGTAATGCACGCAGAAATGTTTATTTCTGAAAGGAGGTGAATAACATCAAATATGTCATGTAGGCCTAAATGTTTTCCCCTAGTGAATATCCTTCAATAAGAGAGTGTAACTTAACACCGACTTATGCACCTGCTTCCTGATTTTAAATTTTGTTGACCAGTCTATACCTCATAGTTCTCTTACAGACGAAGAGAACAACTTTACCGTTATGCTAAGATATGGTGTCTGTTTTTTTTGTCGAAATATTTTGCAGACACCAAAGTATTCTTCCAGACAACTATGCGAATAAGCAGGTACTTCTCATCACCATAAACACTAATTACCTTCATGCAAAAATCAAAGGTCAGTGACTGTTAGTCAGCCTCGAAGTATGTAACACATATCCTAGTCATCTCAGTCAATGGAAACTCACAACCTCATACACTGCATTTCCCCTGTTACCCAGTAATCTAAAGCTAGCCTCACTATTATTGACGATGCTGCAACAAGTAACACTGGAGACCGAATGCAAGCACCTATACCAATAAATAGCGTATTTGTTCTTACCTTCTACTTTTGACGGCAACGTTTTAAATTGGTGAAGTAGAATGGGGGCAACCGCTTCACAGTATTTACGCATCCTTTGATGAATAACCGGTATCGTCTCGATACTAAAGATGACACAAGTCGGCAGGCACCGAACTAAGTCATTTGAAAACACGCTACGATTTCGATAGCATTCACTTTATTAGGATTGATGCAATGGTTCCTGTAATTGATGTGGTCATCAGATTCTTTAAAATAGAAGTCAGTGCAGAACAACTCTTCAGCATCGCTTGACTTTTATCACATGGAAAGCTAAGCCATGTGTCAACAAACAAAGTTGAATAGATACACTGCCTAGCAATGTTCGGCTGTAGATCATATTTAAAGATGTCCCCATGGCTGCAGTGTTGAACTGGGTAAAACTGGAACGCCAGTAAAAACAACATATCATAAATTTGACTTTTGATAAATTGTAATTGAGAATGAGATACTTTAAGCTTATCGTACAGATATGAATCTCAGGAGGATGGAAAGTAAAAGCAGAATAGAACGAAAACTTAAAACTCTGCGATGTTATACTCAGGTAGATAAGTGGAAGTCAACACGATAGAAAACTAGCCTGTTGTCTGAAATGCAATAATGACAACAGAATTACGACAGAATTCACTAGAGATAAGGATATTGTCTACAAAAATATTGTTCACTGTAACTGTGGTTGTATTACTATGGTCAGTACTTTTGTATACATTAAATTAGCTGTTCATGTCTATAGTTTTTACTGGTTATAGTAAATATCACGAAGCACAATAACATTTTAGAAATGTCCCATCCATTTGAAATCTTCCAACAACTAGATTATCTTTTGGTTTAATCATTCGTGGAGGCGTGGTGTGCTTAATCTGGTAGTCACTTTGATATCGACTAGTGTACATTGATAAGTCTTTATTTGTATTCGTATGATCATGATTTTGTTGAGCACTATTGATTCGCTGATAACATTGTCTCTCCTCAACATTTTGACAGTTTGATGTATTCGCATTAGGTGAATTGTCTTGGGCATTCTGTTCAACAGACTGTTCAAATGAATCATCTCTTAATTTACTTTTGTGACTTGGTCCACAGTAGAATGCTCGATAACTTGTTGTATTGTACAATCTTTCATCTGTATCTCTTGATTTACAACAACATCGACAGCCTTTTCTCATCATTGTTACTTCTTGTTACAAAATAGAAATGATTAGATGGTTAAAGTAATTAATACGTGTTACTGTTATTACTTATACAACGTAAATGTGAACACACTGCTTTGTGAGCTGAAGGCTTTACTATTATTTTTTAAATGTAGACTACACGAGTATCGACCAAATGAAAAAATCGATAACCTATTACTTGTATATTTATGGCATTATAGGGTCGGTTCACTCTGATTAAACCTATCTGAACGCTTAGTGAACAGAATGCAGTTGAGAAAGTCTCTTACATACACCTTACTGATCATTTAAGTTATGATATTGTGGCTAGCACTACTGACAAGATTTATGAGTAATAATATATATATGCAGTTGTACAAAGGATACCAGAGTGAAGAATATCGAATGACACAGAGATGGATTTGATAAAGTATGCTTGAGAAACAGCATGGAAAACATGAAAGGAAGACAAAGAGGAATTATACCGACGATGAATGCAAATTGTAGTTCTGCTCTACGGTAGACGTATTTCGTTTATATCTGTGTATCAAGTTGCAAATAAATAATTCCGTCATTGAATTCTCTTGCCTTCTGCCGTCATAGCATAACTAATTGCCTGACCAAGTGAAGATAACCAAGGTAGAGCAGTGATAATCTCATACATGACTCACTAATGTGGATAGCTGGACGCCACTCACATGAACCACTAGTGTAGGCCAGTCAGGTAGTACTGATGAAGACACAAGATGAGTTCGATTTCAATAAACAATAATATAAGGAGCTGCAAAATGTCATATATTAGAGAAGAATAACCTAAGAAGGTATAAACATCGTTGTAAAAGTATCCTGAGTCACTGAATGCTAATCAAGAAACCTAAATAGTCTTTGCTGGAGACCAAAAACTATCACACAAATACCACGTGGAAATCCTGCACTTAAGATGTATATTTTTTTAAGCAGTATGGAAGTGTGATGCAAGTTTGAAATAAGATCGTCAAATCTTGCATAATTATAAATTCACTCATTGTTGTGTGTTTCTAGCCCTTTAAGTAATATACCGAGGAATATCCTCGATGAAGGAACCCGGAAAGAAGCACAAATGATGATAAGAGTATGGTTTGTTTGTTTTTTTAAATTAATGTAGCACAATGAAACTGCACCAATGTCTACAATCACAGTAGAAGTCTGAATCACCTTAGCTGGGGAAATTTTAAAATCTTTTCTACTGACCAACCCATTATAACTGACGCTCTTTTGACCAATTTTAACACTACATTACTCCATGTTCTCAAGGGTAAAAATACTGGTAGAAAGATATATGCTGAAAAATATCTCAGTAAGTTCAAGAGATGGTGCATCTCTTTACTATACGATACTATCTACTAGTTTATATTCGGATGAAGTGACAGTTATTTCAGAGACAAACAGGTAGTGCAAAAGATATTCTATTTGATAACTTCCTCATTTGGTTAGACAACTATATATATATATATATATATACAAAATATTTATACAGTAATTAGTATTGACAACAATGGTGTTTTTTCGAATATTATCGAGCTATTACGACCAAGAGATCACATTTTAAAAGCATGTGGAGGTGATAGCATGCATAAAAATATATTCGTAATAATCATAATAATAATAAATTGATTATCAGATAAAGTTAGGGAGATCAGTAAAGCATTTAAAGATAACTGAATCAACATTAACTTGCAAAACACTTGTGCGGAGAGAGGGAAACTGTTAGGCTTTTACGATTATGTAATGAAGACCAAGGTAAGGAAAGGCATCTGAACTAAATTGTTCGTTGTCTGAACGCATAATTTTGGCTGCTTCAGGTGAATTCCAACAGCTTCAACTATATGCAGAAGACGGGGCCGACATGTAAGAAATAGACAGAGGAACTTAAATTTTTTTTTCTCAACACCAACTTTTATTTCCGGAGCTAAGAATGACGGGAAGCTGGAATAAAAAGTTCCGTTTCCAACAGTGAATCTAAAATAAAATTATGTAAGAATGAGTTTACCTCTCAAACTCCCCATCACATCACCGACTGACTGAATATTCAACGTAGAACTCAGCAGAAAAGTGCAAACGTCCGAATTTTCACACTCCATATGACACAAAGAATAAAGAGAAAAAGATTCGAAAGAAACCATTATCAATAATGCAAGCCCTTGCAAAGCTGTATAGACTCCAGTAGAGTAGCCTAATAATTCCAAGACATAACTTTCCTTATCCATAGTTTCCAGGTCCCATTTATTATAAGCATTGACAGACAGTGTGTAGATGAATAAAGCGGGATGAAATATACGGCAGTAAACGCCAAAAGGTAGGGTCCACAGTGCATTATGTAGACGGCAGAAGAGCTAGTGTGATAAAAAACAATTAATGGACAAGATTTGTATCACAGGTAGCTGATGTTAAATTAGCTGTATTCCCTGAGCTGGTTGATTTCATTGCAAAGCATTCATCGTCCTTCCGGACAACATCTTCAGCAACGACAAAAGCTGCTCACAGAAGGCAACAAATAAACCGCCTAGAAAATAACTAGCAAGTTTGTTATACTACTAAGTAATGAATAGTAGTAAAAAAACTTAAAGTATAAAAACGTAGGGAGAAAAATACGAAACTTGTTGCTGAATAAACTTCGTTTATGAAGAACACTTATAAAGTTCGTCATCAATAGAAAGCAGACGAGTAGAAGTATGTGGGTAGTATAACTTTGTATTATACACTATCTGATATTCCGTCAAATTTTCAGTCCAATTACCATGGCGAAGCAATTCATGATGTCATGCTCATATGAGTCAAGTAGGGAGTTGCTGACTGCATGAACAGGGTTCCTGATACATTAGGAATCAATACTCGGAGGCTGTTACTGACATGGCTCAAAACTGATCCCAATGCAGCAGGTGTATGAACCAAATCAACACTCGTTTTTTCTTTATGTAATTCTTCTTTTCCCTGTACATTTAAGTTTATTGTGATTTCTTTGGAGCGTCAACAAAAGTATTGACTTACTGAAGTCGGTCTGTTGGTCAGTATTGAATGACAGGAGCTAATTATAAAATGCGATGAAGTTTCCTGAGGTATAGGGTTAAGCAACAAAAAAAATTGCTAAACAAAAATTTCCAGGTCTTCCTCAATATCGCTATTAGGCCAGAGAAGAAATTAGGCCAAATTACAGTATGTACATGAAGCGTTCAGTGTACATTGCTAACTTCGCTTTTAAATCAATCGCATATGACGGCTGCCTCGAAATTGAATAAAAACTGAGAAAGAAGTCTCAAATATCGGAAATCGTTAACTGTCACTCACTCCTGTATTAACTCTGTCGCATGACAGCGTAAGAATATAGTTAATTTTCATTATTATTATAATTATTTCCTTCAATTCCTAGAGGAACATAGGGCTTCAGTCGCGCGTCTCCATTGCCGTCGGTTTTCTGCCAACTATTTCACCCCGCCCCAAGTCTGCCCACATGCTTTTATCTCCTCTTCACATGACCTCCTACAAGTCACCCTTGGATGGCTAACTCGCCGCTTCCCTCCCGGGTTCCACTCGAGCAATGGCTTGTCTAGTGATGTCACTTGATGGTTTCCTCAGAGTATAGCGAATCCATCTCCATTTCTTCCTGCTAATTTGTTGCACAATCCGTTCTTGAGTACTGAGCGAAGACAACTGTTAATGAAGGTCTGAAGTTTGTTTGAGATGCTCTTTATGACACGCAGTGCAAGTCTCTGATCCGTAAAGTAGCACTGATTTCACATTGGAGTTGAAAATCCGCGTGTTATTTTACATGCTGAGTGCTGCTGACCTCCGTCCACACAGACTTGAGAGTAATGAAAGCTTGCCTTGCTTTGACAATCCTCGCCTTGATATTCTCATCAGTTCGGCGTGTAGTTGAAACGATGTTTACCAGGTAGGTAAAGGAGGTTGTTTCTTTCAGGTTCCTCCCATTTATGCAGATTGTTGTTTGTTGTTGTTGCTGTTGGTGTTGGCCAGGAATCTTCACCATCACCACCTCTGCTTTCTCTATGTTCACCTGAAATCCCATCTTCTCTGGATACTTCTTCTGACAACTTGTTGCTGCTTTTCACTCGCATATCTTCCACTTTGTGGCAAACCAGACATAGATCACATCGGTGGAGTCCACATCCTCCAAGCATTTTGTGTGGGTCCATTTTATGCCTGTGTCCTCCCTGCTCAGGGCTGTCTGTCGCATTATCCAGTCTACCACAATCACGAAAATCATTGGAGATAGTAGGCAGCCAGCCAGTCAGCCGGCTAGCTAGCCTTATCTTACTCCCGTCTTCACTTCTTCGAAGGATTCCGTGAGTTTCTCTTTGTAGATTACTCGGTATTGGGCATTGTTGTACAGATGTTGGATGAGACGTATATTTGTTGGAGGCACCCTGCAGTAGCGAAGTAGTTTCCAAACCACCTGTCGATCGACGCTGCGGTGTCGAAGGCTTTTTCAAAGTCGATGAAGTTCAGACAGAGATGTGCATAAACATGAAACGCTATTTGTTCGCACCTCTGCCTGCATTCAAATTTTCTGTGTTCAAACATGCATTAATCACTTACTTATTCAAAAAAGCTTGTTTACGTAATTTTGAAAATCCACTAAAATTTATTTCCTATTTTGAGCTTCTCCCTCTTCATCTCTCTGATTCTGCCCATTGTTTCGTTACAACCTCTGCTCGATTGACTACTAACTGTTTTGTTTTAATAATTCTTGTTCCATCACTATGCTAAGTGAATTATTGAATATCCTTTGAGTTGAAATAGTTTTCAAGTATATTATAATATTTGCATTTATAATCATGTGTGTGATTTTTTTCGCTGTTGGCAGCTGAAGAAAGGCCGAAAACAAGATGCTAGCATTTACAATAGACTGATATATTCTAAAAAGAAAATGCTTAGACGCTTTAATTCATCACAACTGCAATCGGTAAAGGTAGATTTCTGTTAAATGTCTGTATCGTCGGGCCACATGCATAACTAGTGAGTTAGAAGATTTAAATAATGAAATCAAGCAAATAAATAAAAATATTAATTAAAACAATTAGTCTCTTTGATAAATTTGAATAGGGCATTTAGAAGACAAACTTCGCGAAATGATATCATTTCGTAGTTTGTTTACAACCGAAATTAGAAAAACAAATGCAAGCTATGCTTGGAGAATTTATGCTATATAAACGTTATGTAGATGATACTCTCATTATTGGTAATAATAGTAAATCTATTGAAAACTTTATTACCCTATTTAATCATATTCATCCAAATATCCGAGTGACTTCCGAACTCGTATCGAATAAAAAACTTGGTTTCCTTGATATTACAATGACCAGGAGAGATGATGGAACGATTCAGCTATCTATTTTTCGGAAACAGACATGAAGTGGACAATGTCTTCATTTTACCAGTTTTGTTCCTATCCAGTTCAAACGTTCGCTAGTGAAATGTTTGTTCTCGGGGGCCCGAAAAATATGCACGAGTGACACAGTGATGGATGAGCTTCGACATGTACATTCAGTTTTATTAGTTAATGGTTATCCGGAAAACTTAATCACTTGTCACAGTAAAGAAAAACCACATCTCGAAAAGACAGCTTCTGTACCAAAGAAAGCCATCTTTATTAATCTACCATTCAAGGGCGACCAGATTATGCAGTTGACAACTCAAAGACTTTGATCAGCCATCAAACGCACATTCTACACCGCATCTCTTTTTCTCACTTGCCGAACATTTTCGATCCCTGTTCCTACGATTAAAGGACGAAATTCTGTGGACTCTACTTCAAACTGTATCTACAAGTTCACCTGCAGCTGCGGTGACACCTATATAGATAGAACCAACAGAATGTTCCAATGTCGTCGAAAAGAACATGTCCCAAAATGGCTACTAAATCATATCGAAAATCCCAATGCGATTAATCTTAATACAAAATCCAGCATCATCCATTGCAAAACACTTATTAATGCCAGGTCACAAAATCAATATTAATGACTGTTTCACAATTATTTCACCACATAACTCTAAGTCAAGGTTATTGAAGGTGATGGAAGTACTTTGGATTAATCACATACAGCTTAAACTGTGTGTACAAAAAACAGTGGACTTCAATCTTCGCCTACCATGGACTACATGACCCATTTAAGTATGATTGGTCATTAGTATGTACTTTTTTTTATTTAACTGAGTAATTGTTATGAACTTTATTTTATTATTGTTAACCATGTTAGTTGTAAAGCAGTTGTAAAGAAACTATGAAATGATATCACCTCGCGAAATTTGTCTTCTAAATGCCTTATTCAAAAATATTTTTTGATTTCAGCTTGATTCCACACCGTATTTTTGGTACAGGTATGGAAATTTCAACATGTGATATCGGTGGCCCAAATTTCGCAGGCCGACCATAGATATCAGGTGTGTGTCGGCAGGTGATAGAGCCCCGGACCATTTGCATGGTTGGCGAGAGTCCTAATCATTGTGCCACCGACGCACCCACCAGATTTTATTCAAAAATGTATGTGGACACAAAAGAACATCAGAGCAGGAAAGTAAGCATTAAGATCATCTACTGAATCCATGCTAACTTCCCGCGTTTTCTTCCCCACAGACTTCGAAAGACAGCGGAGGCCTTGGAAATTCTGGACTCTAAGCCAGACCTTTGCGTACAAAAGTAGTGTGTACAAACCCTATTGTTTATTTAGTTGTTTTATGTAGCTTTCCCTTATTACTACAATTATTATTATTACTATTCTCACTCTGAATTGAATCCGCTTGTCCCATTTGTCATTCGAAATCCAAAATTATAATTTTTTGTTCTTACAATATTGAATTCTATGATATCAAATTTCACACCATATTATGTAACACTTTATATTCGCCTACTAATCCTATAATTATGCACCCCTTTGCAATATCTATGCACCTTATGAATTATTCTATATATGACATTAATTGTTTTGCTACTTGACATTTAACTATGATTATAATCACTAATATTTCAATTGCATTTCATACTATTATTATCATTTCATGTATTCACACCTTTGACCTAATTCCCTCCCTGGATACAATTTCTTAAAAACCATATATATACGATTGTACAGCTTGATAATAAATTCGTCGTTGAAAAGAGTCTCTTCGCTAAATATTGTGTTCTTAATGCTACAATGGGAATTATTAAATTAAGGAATGTAAAGCCTCGATAGTACTGCCTTGTAAAGAAGGAACATCAGAACCTCGAATTAGTGTGACATTTAAACCAACCAACCCAAAGGCAACTTTTGTCGGCTTAAGAATCCAATAGATTCACTTTTAAAGAATAAATACAATTTACCAAATATTACCACATAGATTGAACCAAGTTATTAAAACATAAGAATTTAGCTAAGGCTAGAATGATTGACCCCGATAAGTTAAATAAGTAATAGAGTATAGTTAGGTGGAGTGAGGGAGAGGTTAATCACTGAATATGTGTTCATAGAATCAACACCATACACACACACACGTGCAATCAAAATGACGCAACGCCTATACCTGATATATTGAAAATTGCAATGAATAACAAGGGGAGAGAGAGAAAAAGTTTGAAGCCATGTGAACACAGGGATATTGTGGCGTGTGCTACTGATAAGATTTATGATACGGCGTTGCGGAGATACATGCGAGACGCGGAAGGAACACAAAGAAACACAATATAAAGGCCAGAAATAGCACAACACGTAATATCAGTGCAATTGGTGCGCTGAAGATAACATGTACATAATTTCTGAGGCTCTGTTCAGGCTACCGTTGTACTCAACAGCTTTCTAATCACCTACGCTAGCTCAGTGATGTCTATGGGTTGTGCTTAGCGTTAACCAGTTTTAGTTGTTGAGAAATGTGGTCTGAGGCACTCTCAATGAGCTGGGACGCTGACAGTCGCAATTCCAACTCTTCATCCAATGTGGGGAATGCACGACGCAGAAAATTCATCAGCTTCGTGCAGGAAACTGCTACATCACCAGCTACTTGCCCGTCGGGCTGTTGAACTCTGCCACCGATCGTTTAACCAATACCTCCCAGGTCTCCTTCTCATCTGACCGTTCCACACTGTCATACGCTAGCTTTGAGACGGTCTCAAAGGCCCGCAAGAAGCTCCATATGTCTCCTTCCTCGGAAGCAGCGATCCATGGGATCTTCACTGTATAGAGGCAACAACACCAACTGTAAGTGATAAGTCTTATCAGTTGCACATGGCACAATATGATTATGAGCAATGTATTCTCCTCGACACGTCATCCAGTTACACCAGATAAATTTAATTAATATGGAAGTATATTTTATCTCTCTGCCCAAGTTCCACACATGCATAAACATTACGAAAATTTATAGAAATAACGACCTAAATGTTTTATTTTTACCCAGGAATATGTATTACATGCCCTATAAACCTGTCTGTTTGTTTTTCTGTTAATGTGAAGTTAATCCTTCTAAATTTACTTTTCCTCGATCTTGTGACATATTTAGCGCATTAACACCCATTACTGAAATCGAATCTAGTAACAAGAGAAATCTCAAGAAGGTGCTACCTTCCGAATCCCAATGATGTCATCTGCAGTAAAACAACTTTCATATCTGTTAAATTGATACATGTCCTCTAAGGAATAAATGAATATTTTATAAGTATTATTACTGCTAGTATTGATAATAAATATTGAGCGAACTGAATGCAAACCAGGCAAAAGTAAATGGCTAATCTGGACAAAAAGTCTCTGAACTTTACAGTTTTAGCATTAGACAAAAAAAAAACAATAAAGCAAAGGAATACAATATATACGTATACATATATATATATATATATATATATATATGTGAGGTTGAAATCTAGTACAGTTTGAATTAGATTTATTGACACAGAAATAAGCGTAGACCAGTTTATATCTCCGATATAAGCGGATTTCCACTTTCTAAAAATTCATGTTCTTATTATTATTATGCTGATAAAGACACTAAACATCCATCAACACTATTTATATTCCTGAAATCCACTTGAGAACAAGAACATGGAGAGCATAGTACTTTGTTACAGCAACGGCAACTACATACAAACAAGTTGTCACGAGGTTTCCGCAGACTTCGCCTATTAATAGTAGGTTTCCGGAATTCAACACGATATGTTGTCTTCTCTTTAAAATAACATGGATCATCGACGCCAAGAAACAGTTGATTTCCAGTAGGTCCACCAGATGTACAGCAACAAAGCGACGAATTGCGCGATGTATCCGCTAATCCATTTGCACAGCCATTACAATCACTGTGGCGAACACACCCATAACCACACAGACCACTATATGTTAAAAGATTATCCGTCAACTTAACAGGAGAAACACGTACGACATCTCTTGCAGGAAATTCTCTTCGATAGTTCGTACAATTATCAAAAGCACCGTCAAACACCTTCAGATTGTCTGGCTTCTTCACCGGCTCAACTCTCTTCTCTGGAGTCCCACGGAAATCTGTTCTGTACATCGTACAACTATCGAATCGATCACCAGACGTCTTCAAGTTGTCCACCATCTTTATCGGACTCGGACGACCCTCATCCGCTCCACGATAATCTGTACGATAGTTTGTACAATTATCAAAAGCACCGTCAAACACCTTCAGATTGTCTGGCTTCTTCACCGGCTCAACTCTCTTCTCTGGAGTCCCACGGAAATCTGTTCTGTACATCGTACAACTATCGAACCGATCACCAGACGTCTTCAAGTTGTCCACCATCTTTATCGGACTCGGACGACCCTCATCCGCTCCACGATAATCTGTACGATAGTTTGTACAATTATCAAAAGCACCGTCAAACACCTTCAGATTGTCTGGCTTCTTCACCGGCTCAACTCTCTTCTCTGGAGTCCCACGGAAATCTGTTCTGTACA
The DNA here is from genome assembly GCA_944472135.2 of Trichobilharzia regenti. Lineage (NCBI taxonomy): Eukaryota > Metazoa > Platyhelminthes > Trematoda > Strigeidida > Schistosomatidae > Trichobilharzia > Trichobilharzia regenti. The sequence continues at coordinate 84,008,586 of OX235270.1, read as the reverse complement.
TCGTACAACTATCGAATCGATCACCAGACGTCTTCAAGTTGTCCACCATCTTTATCGGACTCGGACGACCCTCATCCGCTCCACGATAATCTGTACGATAGTTTGTACAATTATCAAAAGCACCGTCAAACACCTTCAGATTGTCTGGCTTCTTCACCGGCTCAACTCTCTTCTCTGGAGTCCCACGGAAATCTGTTCTGTACATCGTACAACTATCGAACCGATCACCAGACGTCTTCAAGTTGTCCACCATCTTTATCGGACTCGGACGACCCTCATCCGCTCCACGATAATCTGTACGATAGTTTGTACAATTATCAAAAGCACCGTCAAACACCTTCAGATTGTCTGGCTTCTTCACCGGCTCAACTCTCTTCTCTGGAGTCCCACGGAAATCTGCTCTGTACATCGTACAACTATCGAATCGATCACCAGACGTCTTCAAGTTGTCCACCATCTTTATCGGACTCGGACGACCCTCATCCGCTCCACGATAATCTGTACGATAGTTTGTACAATTATCAAAAGCACCGTCAAACACCTTCAGATTGTCTGGCTTCTTCACCGGCTCAACTCTCTTCTCTGGAGTCCCACGGAAATCTGCTCTGTACATCGTACAACTATCGAATCGATCACCAGACGTCTTCAAGTTGTCCACCATCTTTATCGGACTCGGACGACCCTCATCCGCTCCACGATAATCTGTACGATAGTTTGTACAATTATCAAAAGCACCGTCAAACACCTTCAGATTGTCTGGCTTCTTCACCGGCTCAACTCTCTTCTCTGGAGTCCCACGGAAATCTGTTCTGTACATCGTACAACTATCGAATCGATCACCAGACGTCTTCAAGTTGTCCACCATCTTTATCGGACTCGGACGACGCTCATCCGCTCCACGATAATCTGTACGATAGTTTGTACAATTATCAAAAGCACCGTCAAACACCTTCAGATTGTCTGGCTTCTTCACCGGCTCAACTCTCTTCTCTGGAGTCCCACGGAAATCTGCTCTGTACATCGTACAACTATCGAATCGATCACCAGACGTCTTCAAGTTGTCCACCATCTTTATCGGACTCGGACGACCCTCATCCGCTCCACGATAATCTGTACGATAGTTTGTACAATTATCAAAAGCACCGTCAAACACCTTCAGATTGTCTGGCTTCTTCACCGGCTCAACTCTCTTCTCTGGAGTCCCACGGAAATCTGTTCTGTACATCGTACAACTATCGAACCGATCACCAGACGTCTTCAAGTTGTCCACCATCTTTATCGGACTCGGACGACCCTCATCCGCTCCACGATAATCTGTACGATAGTTTGTACAATTATCAAAAGCACCGTCAAACACCTTCAGATTGTCTGGCTTCTTCACCGGCTCAACTCTCTTCTCTGGAGTCCCACGGAAATCTGTTCTGTACATCGTACAACTATCGAATCGATCACCAGACGTCTTCAAGTTGTCCACCATCTTTATCGGACTCGGACGACCCTCATCCGCTCCACGATAATCTGTACGATAGTTTGTACAATTATCAAAAGCACCGTCAAACACCTTCAGATTGTCTGGCTTCTTCACCGGCTCAACTCTCTTCTCTGGAGTCCCACGGAAATCTGTTCTGTACATCGTACAACTATCGAATCGATCACCAGACGTCTTCAAGTTGTCCACCATCTTTATCGGACTCGGACGACCCTCATCCGCTCCACGATAATCTGTACGATAGTTTGTACAATTATCAAAAGCACCGTCAAACACCTTCAGATTGTCTGGCTTCTTCACCGGCTCAACTCTCTTCTCTGGAGTCCCACGGAAATCTGTTCTGTACATCGTACAACTATCGAATCGATCACCAGACGTCTTCAAGTTGTCCACCATCTTTATCGGACTCGGACGACCCTCATCCGCTCCACGATAATCTGTACGATAGTTTGTACAATTATCAAAAGCACCGTCAAACACCTTCAGATTGTCTGGCTTCTTCACCGGCTCAACTCTCTTCTCTGGAGTCCCACGGAAATCTGTTCTGTACATCGTACAACTATCGAATCGATCACCAGACGTCTTCAAGTTGTCCACCATCTTTATCGGACTCGGACGACCCTCATCCGCTCCACGATAATCTGTACGATAGTTTGTACAATTATCAAAAGCACCGTCAAACACCTTCAGATTGTCTGGCTTCTTCACCGGCTCAACTCTCTTCTCTGGAGTCCCACGGAAATCTGCTTTGTATGTCGTGCAACCACCGAATGTTGAATAGTACGTCTTCACGTTGCATCTTAGATTATTTATTTTTGTGGTGTTTTTGTCGTTTTGTTTTTCATAGGAGATTTGTGCGGGTTTTATGGTGGTCTTCTGGTGGCAGTTTTGGGTTCGTTCTACGCTACTTTCCGACTTTGAGCATAATTTAATCGGGTGTCTTTGTATTTGACTCTTAATCTGTGGTTTTTTGGCATTCTTATCGTGTTGATTCGTGTAGGCCTGTTCTGATTTGCATAGGTTATTACTTTTGTCAATGTTGTTAGTTTTGCTGTTTAACACAGCACTTGAAAGTTGAATGTTTTCGTCATCTTTAATTCTTCCTATTGAATTTCCATCAGGAATTTCGTTGACTGTATCATAACATTCTCGTGTTTCTGTTAAATGAACCTGGTCATTTATTTGATTAGAAATCGGTCTATCCTTATCAGATTTCTGCTTGGAAATATCACTGTCCATACGTTCATATGCAAAGTTCAAATAATCATTCGGTTTCAGTATATCAAGCTTTTGTTTATTATGTTTACATTTGGGGAATGTAACAACATGACTGGTTAAAGATGATTCCAGTTTTTCCACTCGACTACAATCACATTCACAGTACTCAGAATTATTATTATTAAAGGTGTTTTGTAAATTCTCCATGATTTTAATATTTTCAGACAGTCGTTCATTTTTTATGTTATCGACATTATCTTTTATCCAACATAATGGCGTATTATGTGTTGTTGTCGTTTCTACTTTATTGTTAATTTCACTACAATATGAAACATTATGATTATACTGCACAGACTGCTCCTGCATTATATAATTTTGACACAATAACGAATTTAGTGTGTCTAAATCTACTTACAAAAGTATTTATTGTAATCATTGATTTATCTATCGATTACCAACTTGTTTAAGTAAGTAATTAAGTAGCAAAGAATAGGAGGCATAAGATGAGGCATTTATTAACATAACCAGAGAGTATATTACTATTATTTCCCTTGGGCTCCTAGTAAAACATAAGGAGACCCCAACATCACATTTCTATTTTGTCTTATCCTCTCCATCTGGCTCCACGATTACCCACAGGCCTTCATATCATCCCTACACAATCGCCTCCATGTCATCTTCGGGCCAACGCCCAGGTTGTCGCTTCCCATTTAGGTTCCACTCAAGGGTATACTTGTCACGGGATGTCACTCGACGGTCTCCTCACTGTGTATCCAACCCATCTCTAATTTTCTTCGGCATGTTTGTTGAGCAACATATTCGGCTGTTGGGTCGTTCCCAGAATTTCTCGTTGATGCTCCTTTCTGGCCATCTGATCTTCGGTATGGAGCCAGCAAAGTCAGATGTCGATGAAAGTCTGGAGATGCTTTGAGTGAACCGCAAAGTTTCTGAGACATACAGAAGGGATTACGCAACACTGGTGTTGAAGTTCCGGATCTTGTTCTTTGCGAAAGATTTTCAAATTGATTTCAGAGTGGTGAGGGTCTGATTTGCCTTTCTAATTCTGTTTTCGACATTCTTGTCCCTGCAGCGTGTCTGTATTTGAAACTATGTTGCCTAGATAGAGAAGCAGATACCATCTTTAAATTACTCCCGTTTATAATGATTGGTGCCTGTTGTTGTTGTTCGGTAACTGTCTTCATTAGCTCCGCTTTCCCTATGTTCACTTGAAGTGAGGTATTTGGTGCTTCTTCTGCTGACTTGTTGGTTTCCGCTTGTAAATCTCCAAGTTTCTATAACATTAGACACAAATAGTCCGCAAAGTTCAGATCTTCTACAGGTTCCTCACCTGTCCAATGTATTCATCACTTCCTGCTCCGCACGCACGGTTTTCCGGCGGTTTGTCGTCAAACGACTTGTCACTGCATTACCCGATGGAATAGCTCCAAGTCATACAAAGTCGAAGGTAGTCCAATCGACCATGCTTAAAACCACAGTTATAAGTTACTTGATTAAAGTTATACAAAATACTATAGATCAAAGTATTGTAATCTCTAGTAGCATACCTCAAAATCCATTTCAAAGAGGAAGATATGAATACTTGTGGTATTTATAACCTTTGGTGAATATATGAACTGGAGCACCTGAAGCACACACCAAATTCAGTACACACAATCAGGTACATTGATTTCATACTGGGAAAATTCACTCAACTGAAAGAAGACAGAAAATGAGAGATATGGAGGTGGGAAAACAAGTACGTGGCAAACTTTTATATTTAGTGATATTAGATAGTTGGAGGCAATCGGCCACAGGAAGCCTTCGACCTAGGCTTCGTGCTAGTTGGCACTCATCAGCAAGACGTATCTGCAACCTTAAAGGAACTCGTGTCCCTTCTGAGATTCGAACCCGCATCACTCAGTGCCAACTGCAGTCAGATACCTTACCACTGAGCTATTCGGGGTCGCAATTGACCTCCTGTAGGACTGTAGTGGGTATTTTGATTGGACACTAGTAACTAGTGTGATGTGTCTAGTCCTTTCTTTGGTGCAGACTGAACTCTATCAGTCAGGTTTTGCAACGTGGCCACCATTCTAGGTAGCTCGCCATCACGGTGCACATATATGTCGTCAGAATATTCCAGTGACGACAAAATAATCCAAATGAAATACAACACTTTTAAAAATATTCCCCTTGAGAATTCATGGTATTCCGAACAAGTTAATGCATGCACTATGCATGCTCACAGTCATTCTTTTGTCAGCCAATAAGCTTATTATTTAAATTTAGCCATGTAGATTGACAAAAATAACGTGTATGTTTTTTTCACACTGTTGACCGTAGTAGATTTATACACGAATGATATATGTTATATTCAAACTGTATTTCCTTCGAAATTAAAATACAACTGACAAGAAAGTGAAACCTGTTCAGCAAAGACGATTTTTCGTAAAGCATGCACAACGAACAGTATTCATTATATCCTAAATCATCTATGGCTTCTACTTTACGAATATTTTTAAAAAGGAACTAATTGTATGCAATGATAACTTCTTGTCTTCAAGTCTCAAGACACATTTTGCTAGTTGAAAGTTATTGAGAGGAAATTACCGTACCGTATGAAGTGCTCATTGACCTGTCAGTATTGCAGCTTCTTATATGTTGCTTCGTATACTGTGTATATCGTCAGAATGCTAAGAAGCAATAGCTTGAAACTGATGGTGATATGGTTTGGGCAGATGCACTCACGCTGTGATCACCAAGACCCATTACACTCTGGTTATTCTCCATATGATTGTTCTGCTTTCCAAGCATTTCCGTTTATTTAAGATTCTTTTTTTCCTCCAATTTAGTTTGATTGTGATAAAGCTATTACTACTGTCATTATTATTACATGGAAACTCAAGAACAATTTCTAGGTGTAACTAAGATTCACTTCTTGCCATAACACCTGAGACCTAGATCTGTGATCAACAAAGCAGACAGCATAAACAGTATTCAACGCCGACTAGAACTGTGAGTTAAGCACATTGAGAAATGGGTCACCCGGTCTACAGCGGTCGTAACCCTGGAAAAAGAGAGAAAGCTGGGTGTGGGGCCAGTGAACTTACCAGGTAAAAAAACCCATCGTTAGTGAAACTTCGAAACATTCAAAAGATAAAATTATTCACCGACGGAGTCGAGGATGAATAGTGGCGCAAGTTGATAGAAGCCTTCGATAAGCCAGTTGATTGATGAAGTAAAGATTTATATATGGAATATCCGCACCATGTTTCAGAATGGCTAGTGAGCTTGCTAAAACTGTACAATAAATGAGAAGATACTACATAAAAAATGTTAGGAATCTGTAGCAGCAGACGGAATCCACACTGTTAATTGGTGAGCCCAGAAGCTACTCCAGCCATCCACAACACCAGCACAGTGAGAATGTGAGTAAAATGACTGCGTCGACAGTATGGAAGTCTCATGCTGCGGCAACCAATCACCTTCAAGATCATAACAGCAAGATTCAACTTAAAACGAAGAAAAGTGACAAACATACAATGCTATGATCCTACAAAATCAAACCCAGTGGAGAAGTAGAACATCAACAGAAATCTGCAAACAGTAACGGACGAGAGCCAAGACAGATGGTGGCATCTAAATTCCAATAGGTGATACGAATGCAAGTTAGACTGGAGCTGATAACACAGAAAGGGAACTTGTGTGTCCACAGGTCGCCACTCATCAAAATGAATGAGAACAGAGAGCTGTTTGCAGACTTCTGCTCCTTCAATGATTCGGTGATCGGAGGCGGCATGTACGAACACAAGAATATACACAAGGCTACAGGAGTTTCACCAGATGAACACACTAACAATCAGACAGACTATATTTCGGTCTTAAGGGTATGCAGACGCAGCCTACTTGAAAAAGATCGAGATGAGGAGACAATGAAGATTCGGATCACAATTTTATTTTCGATACTAAGCTAGAAGCCTACAAAAAGGCTAGATATAGACCACAATTTAAGTTCAACACTAAGAAACTGAAGGATGAAGCCACAAATAACACCTTCACTGCAGTCATCCAGAATAAGTCGGAGGCATTATCCAACATCGACGGAGAAACATGAGTGGAACTATTTGAAGTGATATGGAACGAAACCTCTAAGGCCTCTTAGATAAGAAGAAGAGGTAATTGAATGAAAAGTTCTCTATGAGCTGATAGAGAAGAGATGGGTGGTAAAACAGAATATGAACTGGTGCAGATATGAACAAGGAGAGGAAAAGCTGACTACAAACCACGGACCACTGAACAAAGAAGTGTCGAAAAAAGCTGAAAAAGAAGTCAAAAAATACTTTTACGACATACTGTGTCAACTGGGGAGGAACAGACTGTAGGTGAGAGATACCTACAAACCCTGTTTCACATAGCCACATCTCTAACACCGAAGCAAACAACACCGATGAAGCCAGTGGAAGATAGTGGAGAGAAACTAACCACCGAAGATGTGGAAAGGAGAAAACATTGTGCTGAACACTCCAGAGGACTCTCAGACCGACCAGTACTTACAACTTCAAGACCACAAATTTACTGAAAGCCTGGAAAGCAGAAAATTCTTCTTAATTGTAGTGGAGTGGATTATGCCTCACACCATGCATAGCGAGTCCGAAGACGAGATTACGTAGGATAAACAAAAAGATTCTAGAAGTTCTAGACTTCGCGGGTGATTCATGTATCCCTAAGAGCAAAAACCAACACGTTGGCAGAAGAGGCAGAGAAGATAGGACTTCAAGTAAACATTTGGCGGGCAGGGTTGATCAAGATACCCAACAACAACAACAAGCAGCAGTCACCATCAGTGGTACAAATTGTCTCAACCAAAGGCGGGACAGATGAGGTTTTCAAAGCGAGACAAAATAAGTAAGGAAAGCGAGACAGGCATGCGTGTCATTGAAAGCATTCCAAACGGGCTTTTGCAGATTAGTCAGCAACTACCTTCACTCGGTACTGAAGAACAAATGAACAGTTGGAAAGCGTAAGTGATGCGGTACAATAGCAGCGAACAACCTATGCCCAAAAACATGTAAAACGGAAAGTGGACGATTGGATATGCGCTGAGGAGATCATTGAGTTACACCACACGAAAAGCCGTCGAGTGGAACTCAAACAAGAAGCCATCATTTGGACGCCCAACGGTGGTAGGGGATTATATGAAATGAAAACTTGTGACCAGTGGTGAAACCAGTTTGGAAAGTTTAAGTAGACTGAGAGTATTCTGTCACTGTGGTCATAATTGTGCCAGTCCCTAGGAAGATTCATATAATGCATGTGAGTCGTCACAGTGTTCAGTCTGTTACCTATCACATCAGGCATATTTTCTGCTCGTGCACTTTACAACAACTGTGAAACGACAAAAAACCGGATTTACCCTCTTCCATATATCTGAACACCGTCATGCTTGTAACAGGCCAACGACTGTCGTTTTTCTTAACACTCGCATTAATTTAAGAGACTCGTGAATCAAGGGAATCTGACTGTAACTGATGGATAGAATTTTCAGACTTATACAAAATTTGCATCATATTCCAGCATGGGTCACCTGTAACACCATCATAATATCAGTAAAGCTCTTAAATTTCGGGTTCGTGATCTAACTGTGAAGGGAATTCTGTGAGCTCTATGAACTTAGAGAGCTGAAGTTTTACCAGAAAAAAACAGAACGATTGTTTACAGACTCTCTTGCTGTCAACAGTACTTGTGTTGTAACTTCTTAGCTACTTAATGAATCTTTGGTAATGTATTCTATAGAACTGAATGAAGAGACACAGACATACATAAGCGTATTTATAATAAAATTTGATATAACTGGACATAAGCACGCACAAAACTGCCTGCCAGCTAACACCAATCCTCCGACAGAAGCAGAAATCCTGAATGTGCCCAAGCTACTGGAGTCCATGAAGGCAGCAGAGAGAAATGGATTTCTCTCTCTCCCCCCCCCCTCTGATAACGGAGCCAGAGAATAGGGCGAACGTGCTCACGCCATTATTCGAAAGGTTTGGAGGGAGGGAAAGGCGTCTACCGAATGGAAGAAAGGCTAGCTACCTCGTCAAGCTACGGAAGAAGGGCGACTTACGCTTCCCTTTGCAAGAACTGACTGGCGTGAAACAATGCTCTTCATCACGCCAAGTAAAATATTAAGTCGCATCATCCTGGAGAGAATAGAGGATGCACTGGATACAGAACTCCACCAGTCCCACTCGAACCATGTTCTGATCGAATTTCAATTCTACGCATCGTCATCACAAATCAAAGCATAGAATCCCAGTCAAACCACTACCTCAACTTCTTTCGTCCACTTCGAAACGGCCTTCGCCAGAAAGCACATCGTTGACAGAGAAGTAACCTGGAGACTACTTCAACACCATGGTGTGTAGTTCCCAGTCCTTATCAACCTCATCCAACAGCTGGCTGGCTATATGACAACGCCTGTCACGTGTCAGTCAGGTGATCCACAACGGTAAACTCACTCAGCGAGGCGTTCGAAGTGAACACAGGAGTATGACAAGCTGGCCGGTTGGCTTCCTATTATCACCGATGATATTCTTAATTTTGGTGGACTGTAGTGTGCGTCTAACTGTGCGTTGGTAGTGAGAAGACAGGAATACGCTGGACCCCCGATTAGAAACCTCTAGAAGATCTGAATTTCGCGCATAGGTGATTTACATTTAATGTCACACAAACTCGAAAACTTGCAGGCAGGCAGGCGAAAAACAACAAACTGGCTTAAGAACCAGGCAGTCAGCAAAGACAGGACGCCCGCCATCCAGGTGAACATAAACAAGACAAAGGTGATGATGATAACCAGACAACCAACAGCAACAAAAACAACAACCATAACCAATCACCATCAACGGAAAAGATATGGAATGAGGCTACTTCCTTCACCTATCCAACCAGGAAGCATCGTTCCACGCACAGTCAGTCGGAACAGATGAAGATGTCAAAGTCAACCAGCCAGCCAGCCAGCCAGAATCGGAAGGGCAAGATACGCGCGCCTTCATCAACTTGAAACCAGTTTAGAAAGCTTTTGTACTCCGTTTCAGTATGAAGAACAAGAATCGGATTTTCAACACAAATGTCAATGAAGTCAATCAGTCATCTCTTCCATACGGATCAGAAACTTGCACTGAGTGTCATGGAAAGGATTTCCAACACGCCACTGTAGACTTTTGTCAACAGCTACCACCTTCTCTGACCGGCCAGAAAGAATTAGTGGGAAGAAGCTCTGGCTGGGAACAAACCAACCAAGAGCCGACCGCCCAACAAAATATGTGGAAGACGGAGATGGATCAGGCATGTTCCACTGAGGAGGCTACTGAATGATATGATGTACCAGACTGTAGGCCGAGTGGAGTCCCAGTAAGAAGCGACGAGTGGGTTGTCGGTGCGAGGGTGACATGGACGAGATCGCGCGAGTCGGAGGAGATGAGAGATTATGGGTAATCATGGACGTAGCTGAAAAGGACAGCACCATGTCGAACAAAGTGGCGACGTGTTGTTGAAGCCCTTTGTTCCACTCGGAACCCAACTGAATGATAATAATAATAATAACTGAACGTAGGCAGCACGTGATAGTTCACTATCGGCTGTAATATAATCAGGAGTTTTGAGCACTGACTGTTCGGTACGAAGTTGGATTTAGCAGGCATCTCTGTTTCAATGAGAAGCAATCCTCTATGACCTTTTGATTAATGTAAGTAAAAAATTTACATTGAATCGAGAAATACAACATGACTGTCGACATCAATCACTTCCTCTGTAAGCATCACAGAGGATTTTTTCCTTGAAGACTGCGTCAGTCACTGGATTAAAATAACCAAAAATATACATATTTAATCTGCTAACGCTAACAAAACTTTTGGTTAGGTTAGCTTAAGTTTTCATGACACACTATCAGACCTTACTGACCTCACTAACTGAAGATTAATTACTAGTGGCTTTTTAGACTTTACGCAAAACGGTAGTGTTCATTAATGACTGGCTTCAGAGTAAATGTCATGAAATCCTTATTAGAAGTCATCGCCCCTGGGGTCCACCATTGTGCGTGTGCAGTGGACGCTTATCATTGGCAATGGTTGGCAGCAACGCCGTGCAACGAATTAGCAGGGGTTAGAATTCATGAGAATCAGAAACTAAACACTAAGGATCTTCAGGTTACGTCAACATTTAGCCACTAGGGTTAGCATACGATGATAACACAATACAACTCCTACTTAAGACAAAGACTACGATAAGTAAAATTTATTTACAAAAATTTAAAAATACATGAGGTAGACAAACACACACACACACGCACATGTACAAGACAACCCTTATTGCCACGGAGGTATAAGTGATGGTACAACATCCCACCAGAAATTTACAGAAAAACTAGCTGACAACGAACGAACATAATGCCAACAACGTGGTGGGATATACAACATTTCACCAGGACCAAGAATTCCATAGAAACCAGAAGCTTTAACAAATTCAGGATATTTATTTAAATCAGGCTTTTCTATATCGACTTTTGATGTATTACTAAGCATATTGTCCTCATAAGCATACAAATACAGTGTCTGTGAAGCTTCATATAATACAACATATTTGTAACCTTTCACTTGACTTAATAAATTAGCTCGATCATTGTCATGATGTAGTGGAGAAACTGTACCTTTTGGACCAAACCAAATATTAGTGTCAATGTGAATATCATCAACATTAGTATTAGCAGTGTTTGTATCCTCATCGAATGCATCCCCAGTCAGTGTACAATAATCCGGTATGTGTATATCACTTTCTAGTTCAGGAATTTGTGAAAATATTTCATACTGAGCTAGATAACCTTTCATCAGATTTGTTTGCTTTTCATTATTTGATGTAAAAAAATAATTATTAATAAAATCATTGATTGTCATCAACTTTTGTCCCCAATTCTCTTCAGTATATTTTGAACCGATTTCAACAGGTACAAGACGATGACCAAAATTATCTTTCCAATATTTCAGTGTCCAGTTGTGTTGATGATAAGCTGGCCAAAAATTGATTGCATTTGTAATAATAAATGGTCGGCCTAATTTCATCAACTTTTTAAACATCTCCAAACTTGGACAGCTAACACGAGCTAATTTATTCATATTTATCATTGTTTGATTCAGCATTTCCATTTCGAAGTTATCATTGTCCAACTGAAAAGTAATATCTTCACTACAAACTGATTCTTCTGATGTCAGTTTTATGCATTTGTGCAGTTCACTGGCTAATTTTGAAGCAAAACTATCAAAAATTGAATAACCCATAATTAGGCTATAGTCTAGTTCACAAATCAATTGTGTGTATTGTATATGACAATAATTGTAACTGTTACACTCGCCTTCATCTTCATTAATACTCTTACGTAAACTATACAAGACAGTTAACAATTTAATTGAAGCGTATAAAACACGCCAACAAATGTGAACATTTTTCCAATGACCTGTATGCAGTTTCTCCCAGGCATAGTGTAATAAATAACTTGTACAGATTTTAAAATCCTCTGAAAGCATTTCAGCTATTTCATATTTCTTTAGCAACTCATGATAATCCCTGAGTAGAATAGCGCCGAACTCTGTCTTGTAAGGCTGTAAAAGTTCATGAAATTGTTGAGTGGTTGGAGAATTTCGATCCAAGTATTCATCGATCATCTGATAAATATACAAAAATAACATAAATCACAGTGAAATTGAGCATAAATAAACAACGATTTATAAAGAAAAATTAGTGTCCTATGAAAAGCACAGCATGCGTCGGCGGCACAGCGGTTAAGACATTCGCCGAGCATGCACATGCTCCGAGGTTCAACCCCCGGCCACCGACACACTCACTTACCTTGCTAAGCCAGTAATAAAAAGCTGGTAAAGAGGAAAGGTTGGGCATGAAGCTAGCAACCCCATCCTGTAAAAATAAAATAAACACTGCTACAGAAACTTCAAGCCTCTAGCTTGAAGCCCTGTGATCCACTGGGAACGTGAAGGAATAAAAAGAAAAGAATACCACAGCATGAGAAACAAAAGCAAAATGTCGACATTCAGGGGCTGAAAACAAACTGATTATTTAGTCTATATATGTAGGCAGTGGGGCTAAGACTGAATTATTAATTTTCTGTGTTAGATCAGTCTTTAACAAAATGACGCATAGCTGGTTGACCGGCTTTACGAATACCACTGTAACCCATCGACACCCATTGAAAATTGATGGGTACAATGATGTTGGTGAATATTTACAATCATTATGTCGTCTACTCATCTTCATACACTGACAGAAAAAGATCACATTCTATATAAGCATAAAACTTGGGCACTGTGACAGAGCATAACTCCATTATAGATAAGATTTCATTTTGATAAATCACACAGTGTTATACAGTAATATTAAATGATGACGTTTCAGGCACAGATTATTGCTCATAATCATATCAGTATCATATCACATTATATGCTAACGAAAGTGTTATAAATGTTCACTAAAGGTAGAATTAAATGGTTAGAGGTAATCGGCTCGAAGCCTTGGACCTAAGCTTCGTGCTAGTTGGCACTCACCAGTCAGCAAGGCATATCCGCAATCTTGAAGGAAATCATGTCCCTCCTGAGATTTAAATCTGCGTTATCCAGTGTTGAAGTCAGAGATGTTACCAATGAGGTATTCGGGCTAGCGATTAATCTCCTGTACGACTGTATTGGGTACTTTTGATTGGACACCAGTTAGTCAGTTAGTTGCTCACTGAATTCAAAAAACAACTCAATATTTCGCTACTTAAGATGGCGATGGGACTGAAATCGAAAAAGCTGGATATTATTGCTCATTTAATTCAACTCCCACTTTCCCATTGATTGACTCGCCCGAAGTGCTCGGCCTCAGGTTGACATGTCGCTCCTTGTGCAGCAAGCTTTGACGATGTCTGATTATTTAACTTGGAGTAAATCAGTGGGTGGTGACTAGCAGTGGAATCCACAATGCGTGTATCATCCTACTGGGGACTCGTTATCTGGATGCAGCTGCCATTCGATCCAACCAACCAGCGGGAAAGTGCAAATTGAATCAAATAATAATGACTGATACACCCATTGCACAACAAAGAGGTAGCTCTCGTGTCCCAAATGATCTAGTGGATAACGCTTTGGCGTTTGGAACTATAGGTACTGGGTTCAAGACTTAGTGGGAACACCATCACTCACTGACTGGGGAATGCAGGTATATGCAGATGATGATGAGTCCTAAACAGTGGCAAAATGTGCATCCTGGATTCCACTGATAGTCACCGTCCACCAATTTACTCACTGTCCGAATAATATGCGACACCAACCACTGAGTTATTACTTTCGACAACACAGAATGCCTGAACGCGATACTTCGAATAAAATAGGCTATGGTACATATAAATAGCTACACTGGTGCAAACGCAGTTGAAAAATATCCAACTTTTTAGTTTTATTGCCTTTTCCTTGTTGGTATCTTATGACCACTGAGTGTATATTTAAAATTTAAGTTAACCACTTCATGTGGGGATATGAAGCACCGTGAATGAAATTCATGGTTGTGAGACCTGGCCACTGAAAGTGGAAGACATGAAAAGACTAGCTGTCTTTGATCATAGGTGCCTGCGCTCTATTTCCCGTGTAAAGTGGTATAATAAGGTGAGCAACATGGAGGTTAGGCGTAGAGTTCTAGGTAAACAGGGGAAATCAATCGACGAAGTCGTGAAGCTACAAAGACTGAGATGGTTAGGACATGTGTTACGTATGCCAAGTCATCGCCTCCCTCGACGAGCAATGTTAGCGGATATAGCGTCAGGCTGGAAAAAAGCTAGCGGCGGTCAAACAAAAACTTGGCACCAGTCAATGAAATCCACAACAGTTGGTCTAAGCCACGTAGGAAGGTGTAGACTTCCAGGCTGGGGTCCTCGGGACGGTAAAAATCTATGGTTGGAAACAATTGGTGACATGGCTCAAAATCGTTCTCAGTGGCGCAGATGCATCCACTCCTTGTGAGTTATGATCTCCAATGAAACTGTTTTGTTATTCTTTATTACTCCTTTGTCTCACACCTCTGCTCACTGTTTCTATTATGCTTTTCTTGTACTTTCTTCTCTTGCTTCGCGTGCTACACGGAATGTGGCGACTTGAACTTCCGCACATTTGTGCAAAGTTCTGTCGAAAACAGACAGACAGACAGAATGAAATTCATAATGTCCACTTGTCTATAACACTTTATGTATCAAACAGTTATTTCGCATAGCAGTTGACCGGCATTTTTAACACAGAACTTTATACAAAAGTGTGTCGGTGCAAGCTCATATACTTCGCGGAAGTATACTTAAAAACAGACGAAATAGACTTTGTGGAACTGTAGTATTAGAAGATAAAACGAAGGTCTTCAGAATCTAAAATATGACAGTGAGAGAATACATCTGTGCTATTGTGAACGATCTTAGGCCATGTCACATCAACCGTCTCCAGTCAGTGGTTCTTAGCATCCGTAGGATCCCGGTCAGATGATGACCAACATAAATAGTCAAAAACTCTATAGACCGGTACCATTTTTTCAATATGACCAATTATAAATTCCCCAATCTCAATCTTACTTCACCTGATATTGCTCAACAAGGAAAGAGGTGGCTTAGTGTGTATATGCTAGTCGTCTTAGTTGATGAAGTTTTACAAAAGCACTGATTGACTTTCTTCCTTACCTACTTTTATTTAAACGCAGAAAAAACTTGGTACAATATGGCACCAAGAAAGATGCCCCACACTTTGTGTGAGGCCTGAGAAACTGCCCGGGCGCCCAGACCGAAGCAGGTGGTTTTCTTCAGGGACCACCCCCCGAACCTTCGACTTGGAGTCTAATCCGCAAGGCAGCGGAACAGCGTCAGCAGCTGCATTCCCATGGTTTCCGGTGACCCATATGGGTTCATACGCCATTTGATCCCATTGGATTCTGGAGCCCATGTACCCCATGGTAACTGCTTTTAGTCTAACCGCTATCCAAACAACCTTCCTGACATGGCAGGAGCTGCAGGGACATGAGCCCCAACCAGTTTAGCTTGTTGGGTCACAGCAGTATTCAAGCCCGACCACCACGGTAAGGTAGCAGTTGTCGGCCGGGCTCTTTCTTACTTAATAGTTTGTGAATATCTTCCTTAGTGCTTATCATATTTATTCACCTCACGAGAGCAGCTGAAGTAAGATAAACGAATATTTGTTGTATCCATGCTGACAGTTTGTTAGCAATCACTCCATTAGTGTGGGAAAAAGCTTTACAAAACGGTCAACTATCTAACCATTTCATTGTATATTCTAAAACTGGCCAGTGTTGAGGGATTTACTTTTTGCTTAAACTTGAACTCTCTGTATATGAACTGTATAATTTTCTGTAATTTTCTGAGCACTATTTATTAAGTTTGCAGTCTCCTGTCAACTTATATCATGTAACAAGGGCAAGTATGTAAAAATTGTTCCGTACACGGACTTAACGATTTTTTAGGCTGCAGGCAACTGTTGAGAAGCCGACGAGATAAACGATGTTATTCTGAGCAAAATAGTGTTCTTGGTTTATTCATAAAAGGGAAATAAGTGTATAAAACAGATTTGCTGATATCGTGCTGCATAGCATAAAACTACCTTTAGAAACCTGCATCTCTTGGTAACCCTATCAACCTATCCCACCTTACCATCAACTATATAATATTTGCTTGTCAACTATCACTGAGGACGACTTGGTTGAATAAGGTAATCAACTAAATTTGGATTTCCTGACTTTTTCTCAACAGAGACAATGACTTGACTGATTCATGCCATATTCTATCCGTTATTTGCTGTGTAACAGATGAACTATTTACCGCAATTATATACAGCTACCAGTGAGTGTGATTTGTGGCACAACTTGTATTGAGCATTACGAAGTATTTACTGGTCACCGTATGACATGTATTAGCCTCTTGATGTCTAATACATTTTAAGTCATAACAGTTGGTTACATGACGTCGCCTTATACACCAAGGATGAATTTTCATCAGGTTTCCTGCGACTCGAGTAGAACATATTTCTACCTGACCGTTTATACGTATAGAAGGGTTACTGAGATCAACGAGGCAATCAACTTCGTGGTGACGTTATTACTACTATTGTTAATGAGCAATTTAGACTCAGAAAGCAATCCACAATAAGCATGGAATTAAGAATATGGGAATTCGTTTCCAAGTCGCCCGTACTACGTATGCGGTCCCAGTAGAACATCACACCACTGGCGAATAGGAATATAAGAGAAAAAAGGTGTTTATCTCGGATGACCAGCACACCACTCATGTTGCTGCCTAGCTCTGTGCGTCGGTGGCATAGTGGTTAGGACTCTCGCCGACCATGCACATGGTCCGAGGTTCGATTCCCTACTGACGCACACCTGATATCTATGATCGGCCTGCGAAATTTGGCCTATCGATATCCATAATGAAAATTCCATACTTGTATCAAAAATACAGTGTGGAATCAAGCTGTAGTCAAAAGAAAATCCACTTCGGAAATACTTCTGTGCAATTATACGCAGCCAGGAGAAAACTCTTATTACGGGAACAACTCAGAAAACCAAATTAAACAGGACGTGTGGGGTCAGCCTCAAACAGTTGTCTCTCCAGCTCTGGCTCTGTGGTCACACAGCAATAATACTCCTTCTGTCTCAGTCCTCTCAACGAGAAATCAACACTCATAGTGTGCACAGTTCAGGAGTATTAACCACCAACACCCACCCTCATCTCCATCACCACCTTCCCGCTTCCCTCCCACTCTTAACACGATTCTACAGTTACGTCGCTCACCTGATCTCAACTCTAAGACCACCAATAGCAACCAGAGCAGCAAAAACACTAGTCTTCTAAAATCACGCTGTAAACATCATATGAGAGTCTTCAAAGTTAGGACTCCTTGCCGTATCCAAAAGTAGGCCTCATCTCGAGCCACACATGTATGTTATGTTTCGGACACATGCATAAAACACCCACCTAGCCACCGAGTAGAATTTCAAAAATTTCCCCTAGGTAGTCCGAGAGAACTTACAGCTGAAAGGATCGTATTCAGTGCTAGGGTGACTGACTGACTGGTCGAAGTGGTCAACACGCTCCACCAACCACTTCACTCATTATTTCTAAGCTAGGAGTCAATGTAGTTAAGTCCTGTAACATCATCTTACGTTTGACAGGAACGAATCGCATGCCAAACATTTCCAGATTGCAGCTAAAGGTGTTCAGAAGACTCTGCATTTTGTCAGCGTCTTCACCTAGAAGGACTGTATCACCTGCATATTGTAAGTCAGCGAGATTATTCCCTAGTGGTAACAAGTCAATCCCTGAGTCTCTGAAGTGAGATAGGGTTAATTCTACTAGCGCTTCTATGATGAAATGGAATAGAAATAGGGGTAGTGGGCATCCCTGTCGGACACCACTAGTTGTCACCAGTTCCGATGACAACTCCCCGTAAGCTCTCACCTGGCTGACTGTATGAGTGCGAGTAGAGTGAATGCCTTGAACAGTGCAATGCATTTTCTCGCCATTTTTTCACAGCCAAACATCGCCATAGTACCTCCCGATCGACAGAACCGAATGACGCCTTCAGCTCAAGAAATATAACGATTGTTGGACGCCGATAGGTATGCCACCAGTGTTGCAGAATCTGTCAAAGGGTGAAAATATGATCAATACACTCTTTTCCTGGTCTAAAGCCTGTCTGGTTCTCTCGTGTTTCTTCCTCACGAGCACCGCTTAGTCTACGCATGATTATTGAGCTTAAGACTTTAGATACTATATTAGTCAAGCTAATGGCCCTGTGATTTCCACAGGAAGACTTGTCTCCCTTCTTGTATATGGGGATAATCAGCGACTTACACCAACCTGACAGGACTTCCTCTGATTCCCAAACGATTTCTAGTACCTTAGTTAACACAGACTGTAAACTGTTTCCACCGTAGTTAATTACCTCTGAAATCATTCCATCAGATCCTGCTGCTTGCCTCGTTTCAGACTTGTGACAGCCTTAGCAACCTCATTTAGGGACAGAGCAGTGGAGAAATCCCTAACTGACCAAATCCCAGTGGATAGTCTTTTATGTGCTGCCCGGCGAAACGCATCCTTTAGACGACAGAAAGACTGCGACAACAGCCAATGTATTTACCTGACCATCAACCATGAAGTAAGGAATGTCACTCCATAGGCTGTCTAGATTACTGCTTAAAGCAAAACGCCCGGATACAGTCATTTTAACTGATGATTTTAATACCTAAATAGGGAAGCTGTGCCAGTCGGAAAAGCATATTAGTGGTATTCATGTAGTCCCATGCTGACGAATCGACAACGGTGATCACTTTCTACAGTTATGTTGGGATAATCAATCACCTATTCACCATTAGAATTAATTTCAAACATAAGGAGAGGCAGTGTCTTACCTGGACGCCTCCGTCGTCATATCAACCGTAGACTAAAATAGATCACGTAACCATCAGCTGTCGATGGAGAGGGTCATCAGGAGACTTCCATTTCTTCTATAACATTTGTGTAGACTCCATTCACGAACACATCTGAGCACGTATACATTGCAGACCGAATGGAAAAATAAAGGAGGCAGTTACGGAGCATTTGTGACTACAACCTGATGAAAACACAACGTTTCTATTTAAGGAACAAACAGTTAGACGTGTATCTAAAATTAACAACAACACTTATCCTTAAGAAGCCCAGCTCAACATCCCATCAGCAGCAGAAACATCAGCAAAGACTGTTGATAACCTGAAACCAAAGGTCAGTAAATGTCGCTTGATTTCTACCGCGCCTTCGTCCAAACTGACAGACACAAGAAGCCTGGTTCTAGTGGGCTTCAAAAATGATGATGAGTGACTAGAAGTCTTCTCAACAACCGTAAACAGTAGTGAACGACAAAAGCCAAAGAGATGGGAAAAGTATCAGTACTAAAAAACATCTGACAACAATTTCGGCTCATTACGGAAACTAATTGTAAAAATTAATTGATAAATGGAATAATTTCCGAGCGTACGAGGAGACACGTTGAGAGGCAATTTAACTGACCTAATGACACACTCAGTTTTCTTACCGTCCAACACCAATCTATGTGGAATGTAGATACAGATCCGTCAAATGCAGCTGGTATTGCAAACGCTGTCTGTATTCCAAAATGATACAAAGCAGCGGGACCTGATGGAATAACTCCAGTGGTATTTAACGATGGTGCTGCTGAACTTGTTTGGGTTGAATACGATGCTTAGTAATGTATGAGAATTAGAGATAGTTTCGTGGGACTGGTGTAAATCACTGATTACTCCACTTTACAAGAACCTAGATGTCTTCGTGTTATAATCATAGTGGGATAAGCTAGTCTAGCATAATACCTAAATTTCTAGTTCAGCAATTGGGCGTAGCCTTACTGTGAATCGCGAGAAACAAACCCAAAAAAACTAGTCAGGATTCAGGTCAGGACAGTATTAACCATATATTCACCCTTCTACGCATTCTGAAACAGAGTCGCGCCTACTGGAAGCCAACACTTGTAATGTTCCTTGACACAAAGGTGAAATTTGTTTTTGTAGACCGAGAGACGCTGTGACAATGTCTGGTTGTGAAAGGAGTCCCACTAATCAACGGCCTCTACTCGATCTCATGAAGCCCCGTAAGAGATGACGGAGAGTGTCAGTTGTCAGTGAGATCCACTGTCTTCATTTCTGTTTAGTTTTCTGATTGATGTACCAATGGATGTAATCTAAATCGAATTCAGGCACATCGGGACTAAAAAGTCATAAGTCAGCATGGAATATTCTTCTCGTAACCCGTTTTCATAACTTTACAGTCCATACTTGTACCAAAAATACAGTGTGAAATCAAGCTGTAATCAAAAATAAAAAATAAAATAAATAATAAATACATTTATGATGTCCTAAAAGATCATGGAAATGCCTAAAGACATCAATTACTACCATCTGTGGGCAACAAAACAAATGTAATTACACAGCAGGAAAAGAAATGGATAAGCAAAGAAACGTTGTTAAGCAGCCTTATATAATCTAAGGATTTCATGTAACGAAATCAAGGATAAACGCATTGCCTGGGAAGCAGATTATATATTCCTCCCAGATGATGGCGCTGACAAAATGTAGTCTTATAAACACGTCGAGCTGACAGACTGACTGGTTTTAGAATAGAACTTTGCACAAATGTGCAGCAGTTTGAGTTGCCACACTCAATGTAGCACAAAAAGCAAGAGAAGAGAGTAAAGAAAGATTCAAAAGAGAGATAATAAACACAGGCATGAGGCAAAAAGAATAGTAATATGGAAGAACAATAGAATTTTATTGCATATTATAAAACATAAGGAATGCGTCTGCACCTTTGAGACTAACTTTGAGCCATATCACCAACTGTCTCCAGACACTGGTTCTTACTATCCTGAGAACCCTAACAAGGAAATTTACACCTTCCTACGTGGCTGGCTTAAACTAACTGTTGTGGATTTCATTGACCGCTGATGACATGTTTTGGTTTGACCGTCACTAGCTCTTTCCCAGCCTGATCTATCCTACATCAGCTAACATAGCCCGTCGAGGAAGGATACGCCTAGACATACGTAACATGTCCTAACCATCTCAATCGACGTAATTTCACAACCTCGTCGATTGATTTCCCCTCCTTACCTAACACTCGAAGCCTAACCTCAATATTACTCATCCTATTATGCCACTTCACACGGGGGACAGAACGAAGACACCTATGAGTAGAAATCTGTGTCTGACATGCGATTCACTGTTGTCAAATACAAGATGATGGTGAGAGATTGCTATTTACCGACTCCGAGTTTAAGGATGGAGAGTGAAGTGGTTAAGACTGTTGACCACTTCGCTAAATTAGGAAGTTTTTCTAACCCTAATGGACTAATCGCTGACAAAATCTCACAACAGATACAAAAGGCCCGTGCGGCGTCTGCCACCCGAGTTATATCTGGGGTAGATGTGATAACCTCTTATAGATTAAGTAAGTGTGTAATGAGCAGCGATTCGCTCTGTCCTTCTGTACGGTTGTGAGATATGACCATTAAAAGTGAGATATGTGAAAAGGCTATTTGTCTTTGATCACACACGTTAACTAGTTGGTTTAACATGGTGAGTACTTCTATTATCAAGAAATTATCGACCGCTCAAATTTGTTAACCTTATTTGTGTGAAGGTTCAGTGAACATTCAGTTGACAACTCCGAACAGAACTGGTCGTCTTGAAGAACTAAGACTCCCTGAAGTTCGCCTGTTTAAGATTTTTTGTTGCCTTGTTCACCCAAATTTGGCAAAGTGCACTCTAAGTATTTTCCATCAGGAGAAAGTCACTCTTTTCAAGTTCGCACATCCATTTATCCATGTATCACAGCTAGTGGCAAAGTGAAAGATTATTAATCTACTATCTGTTAGATGACTACACTCCATTATGGAGTCAGGATGCATAGCTCCAACAACATAGGAGCAACCATACAGAATAGTAACCAAACTCAGATAAGTCACGTAAGAAAAACATTACGGACGATTTAATGTGTAGAAATGAACCTATTCATGAAAGCAGTCTCTAAAATGCTGCATAATTCTGGTCCCAGTAAATGGTTACCACATTTAGCGTCAGTCGAACACTTGCCTAACCCAAAATATAACCTACCAATGACCCTTATCATAATTTAACCCTAAACTTAACACTAGCTGCTATCCTAAACCTAACCCTTGATTAATCCTCATATTAACCTAGTAGTAATTCTATACCTAACAAAGTGCAGGGCATATTGTGAATGGAATACATACTCAACGAGAAACAACGTGATGGGTTTTTCAAGGTCATTCGGTGGGTTGTTGTCTTCAATCACTATTATTTATATTTACTGTCGCAACTGGATTTAAAAATCATTTTTCGGTAATTAATGCCATCTTCAGACGCCGAATCCAATGATTTCCTTGTGTGATAGCAAAGTCACCCCAGACATGCGTCCACTGTCGAACAGTTAAGAAAAACGGCGTGGATCAGTGGGTTAGCAAAGAACTATTTTTTTAGTGGTAGACCGAAAGACAAGCCCGCTTGTAATACACAATACTTAGTTCACTAAATTAATATAAGATAGCAGCAAAAAATGTCATTACAATTACCATGATTCAAAAGTAATTAAGAAGTTTATTTGCTTTAAGGCAAAGTTTATTCCAAATTCCAACTTCAACGATAGGGTTCAATTGGCAACCTTGTGTACATTTAAACGGTCAAAGTTGACAGACATATATGTTGTAAAACTACCACGTTACAAAATGCATAAGGGACGAAGTATTCACAGCAGATGCATAAACATTCGGTTTTAACGAGAGAGTGCTTTTGCATCCTCCACACGGTCCATCCTCTGTGAAATCCAAAGTCTAAGAAAATTTTAATTGAGATTCAGCCAATAAGGAGAATAGGTCTTGTTGCATATATTCATCTTAGCAATATATATTTACATATGTTTATGCAGAAATTTAATTTCCCTTTGACATTGGATTTCTGTAATCATGACCCATTAATTAGTTCGACATTGATGTGCTTTTTAACTGCGTATGAACAGGAAATATCGATATTTCCAGTGACATGTCACTGAAGGAACCCACTGTAGACATGGTGATTTAACGCATGTTTATGCACAGATTAGCTACTGTGTTAGTGTTTTTAAAGATAGTAATGATGTAAACAACAAAACATGCATTCCATAGACGACACCTACCAAGTGGGCCACAAGTAACGCACAAGTTAAATACTGCGTGTATTGAATTCAGACGCAAATTTGTTGGCTGAAGATACAAGGCTTGAAGACCTTGTTAATCCTTTCATAGTACATTTCTGTGCTTGTCAAAACCCTTCTTCAAAGATTCGGTATGTTGTGTAAATTGAACCTTTGAACTTTTGTTTGGACTCACTCACCTACTAGTTTGGCACTACTTTATCTTTTGAGTTTTAACTCTCCTGTACACATTTGGTTCGCTCTCCTGTTGTGCTTTCATTCGTTGCACTCTCCAAGCCTACCACCAATCAAGGCACCAGATAAGTTGGATAAACTTTTTATTTATCAAGTTTCATATCTCATTTGTATAAGATATAACTCTGTCCAGACACACTCATCACCTCGAGTCTTTTTACTTTGATTTAGCTCGTCAATACTTACACGTTAGGCAGAGTACTGTTAAGGTCATAAAACGGTGAAGTTCTTTTTGTAAGAGCGTTTATTTTGAGGTCTACATTAAGTCAAGTACAGGTCTTACAAGTAGTAAGCCCGTATTTTCATCCTTTGTCTCCATAGCAGCTTAACGTGTTAGTAGTCCTTTATCATATTGATTATAAATAAATAAATTTATTCTCATGATGCAGTACATGAGGGACGCCAGTTTACAGGCATCATCATTTTGTTTATTTTTCACGTGAGGTTATAAAATTTTAATTGCCTTGTTTTCACCTATATTTGTTGTTATCACTCCTTAAGTATATCGTCTTGTCCGCATAATAGTCGACAACAGTCCTCCTTCACAGATTGGATGGTTCGGCCACGTGGAAGCTCTCTTTACCCTCAGACATATACACTCACATGAAACCAAGGTAAACCTGGTAATTGTGAGTTTTCCTGAGAATGTCATGGAGGAGGTGTCTGACGTTCTCGAGGATCCGTCTCCCTACCTGTACGAGCGTCTCAAGCAAGCACTAAGTAAACGCGTTGCACTCACTAGCCAACAAAAAGTGCAAGAACTTTTTCGAGATGTTCAGCTCGGTGGCCGTAAGCCCACTCGAATGTTACGAAAGATGAAACAGTTACTTGCTGAGTTCAAAATAGATGATGCCTTTTTAAAACATGTTTGGCTAAAAGGATTACCTCAGACGGATTAGGGCATTTTAGCCCCGACCTACAAGACCCTCTTACCGGAACTAGCCGAGGCGGCCGATAGAGCAGATGAAGCCACTAGATGCAACATGAGCATTTCGGCCGTGGTAACCGGTAGTCCCGCTCAGATCAAGGATTATTCTGCCCGGGAGTCATCAAGCCTCGATGCGGTGGCCTATATTAAAAGGCTTTACGAGGAGATATGTGGTATTAGACAGGAGATGAGAGCTACAGGTCGCCCGGGTAGTCGTACCACCTCGACTCCTAATAGATCCTTTTCACGTGCTAACAGTGGGCGTCGTAAGTCTAGAAACTCCCAGTCTGGAGTGTGCTGGTATCATCGGCGTTATGGGGATAAGGCTCAAAAGTGCACCAGCCCGTGCACCTTCGACGTCCAACAGTTGGGAAACTAGCAGGTCAGCACGTATCGGCGACTAACATTACGTGCGAACCACTCCTATGTAGCCTCTTCTACGTTACCGACCGTAACACGGGCATACGCTTCCTCACTGATACCGGAGCGGAGGTCAGTGTAATCCCACCCACAGTAGAGGAGCGCAGGCGGCAAATGTCTCTACAAATTCGAGCCGCAAATGGTTCACCAATTGCTACGTTCGGCAGGCGTTTTGTAAACCTTATTATCGGCTTGCGCTGCTCATTTCGTTGGGCCTTCCTAGTGGCAGATGTCACCACAGGTATAATTGGTATGCATCTGTTGCGGCACTACCAATTACTGGTAGATACAGGTAATCGCAAGTTAAGACATCCAGTCACAAAACTCTCCGTCGGCGGAGTCGCCACACAGGGCCCAGCCGTCAGTCCGTTATTTGCTACACCCACTTCAGCTGGACCATATCCCCATATACTTCAATCTTTTCATGACCTGCTTAAGCCTAACTGATGTCTAAGATGTGTGACATCCAACACCACGCATCACATTGTTACGACTGGCCCGCCAGTATTTGCAAAGCCTCGACGTTTGTCCCAAGAAAAGCTGAAGGCCGTTAAAGCTGAGTTCGAATATATGGAAATAATCCGGCCAACAAGTAGCCCATCGTCCTCACGTTTGCACGTGGTACCAAAGAATAATGGGTCAGATTGGCAACCTTGTGAAGATTCCGGCAGGTAAAATGCACAAAGCGTTCCATATCGCTACCCTGCACAGCAGTCATTGTCTCATCGTTCGCTTAACACAGGAAGATAAAAAAACCATCAGAAAACTTGTGTGTAATAACCTTATTGTTTGGCACATATTGGCGTAAGAATAAAGGATTCTCGAGTCGCCAACCTGTGTTCTGGTTTTCGCGTTGGTTATTACAAATTGTTTCCGAAAGTCTTCCAAGGACAGCGTGAGTTCCAGTGCAGTAAGAGCTGGACATTGACAGTTCCTGAGAGTTGACTGACAGTTGATTGTTCCTGTTCGTCTTTCCTCGTGTCTGCCCGTCTTCTTTGGACAAGTGTTATCTGGAACTTTTCTGTATTTTTTGGTTAATTTCAGAGATGCCTGGGTCAAAGAGGGGCCGAAGCGTCCTGGAAGCAGGTAGGAAAGTAAGTAATGCTGAGTTGCTTGTTAATTGTAATGATATGGATGATGCTCAGCATGATGAGTCTGTTGTTCATGTTTCGCCGTTTACGGATAGTAAGGGTTTAAAGTTAACTTAATTCGAGCTTCGGTACTTCGATCGAAACCCAGATGACTATCCACAGTTTATCGAAGAGTTTGAGATCATGTTGAGTGGTTTTTTACTAAATGATGAAATGAAGTTAATTTATTTGTTGAGGTATTGCACCGGAGTTGCTTCAAGAGCTATTGTCAATGTAGTTGAAGATTGAACGATCAATTCATGGTTGTTTGCTCAAAACCAACTTCCCCAATTTTCGCGCAGGTATCAGTACACCAGTCATCGTCTCATCGGTCGCTGTTCAGAAAGAAGTCAGGCCAAAACCGTCAGAAGTAATATTGTGATTTATTATTGTAATATTTGTTCATAGACCTTAGTTTTAAAGCCTAATTTTAAAGTTGGCTATATGTTGGTGTTACAATAAAATTCTCGAGTGGCCAATCGGTGTTTTGGTTTCGCGTGCGTTATTACTAAGCGTTTCTGAGAAACTGCAAGGAACAGCGTGAGTCCCAGCGTAGCAAGAGCTGGGCATTGACGATTTACTAGACGTGACTGACAGTTTCTGACGCTGGAAAAAGATTCTGACGATTTTGGACAGTTGGTGACAGTTTGGATAGTCACCGTTCATCTTTCCTGGTGCCGGTCAAGTCCTCTTTGAACAAGCAATATCTGGAACCTTTTTTGGAATTGGGTCAAGTTCAACAATGCCTGCGTCAAAGAAGGGACAAAGTGTCTTGGATGCAAACAGGAAAGTAAGTCATGGTGACTTGTCTGTTAGTTCTAACGATGTGTCTGATGTTAAACATGACATGGTTGATGTTACTGTTTCGCCGTTCAGGGATAATAGGAACATCAGACTCCCTAAATTTGAACCAAGGTGTTTCGATGGAAACCCAGCTGATTATTTACAGTTTGTAAGGAAATTTGCAATCATGTTAAGTGGTTTTTTATTCAATGATGAAATGAAATTAATGTATTTAATGAGGTATTGCACTGGAGATGCTTCAAGAGCTATACAGTGCTGTAAGCTCATGCCCCCTAATGAGGGATGCGCTGAGGCTATCATCATACTACGTCAAAGGTATCGAAGATCTTAAATGATTGTAGTGAAAATATTAGAGGCTGTAAAAAGTAATGGTGGTCAATTACAGGATGACTCCCAGGCATTCACTGAGTTTTTGAATAATTTACTGATTTACAAGAATGCAATGATTTCGATGAATCGCATGAGTGACCTCAACTCGAGTTTCATACTAGAAGTAATAGCAAGTCGTTTACCTACTCGACTGCAAAGGAAGTGGGTGAAGATGAGCTCCCATATGGAGGATGAGGGTATCGAGCCAAGGTTTGATGATATCCTGAAACTGGTAAATACTAGTGTCAATCAATCTATGAGCAAGTTCGCCAGTCTATTACATCTCACCCCTAGAATAGAGCAGTCTGAGAGCAAAATGCAATCATTGATGACGAGTAGGCCTCAGAGAGGTGGATATCGAGAAGGCTCCATGATGTATAGTAATGCATATAGGCATAGTGAGTGTAACAGGTTTCGTAGTACATCCTCAACAGATAAGTTACAAGATGCAAGACAAACACGGTTGTGTTTTACACGTTTGCAAGAGGTGCATACAAAGGTGAACAGTGAATCAGTGAGCAAGTTCAGTGATAAGCTAAATGTAAACTCCAGGCCTGACTCCGAATTGTGTGACGATAACGGTGTGGTGAGGAAGTCTGTAGTTGCAACTGGTAAGCCATTGTTGAATAGAGTGTCACAGAATAGAGTTACTGCTTCAGAAGGCATTTCTGACCCTACAAGTTTACAAGGTATTACTAGTCAGAGTGAAGGTATAAAACCTTCAAGGATTTGTGAGGAGGAACCAAAATTGTCTACTTCTGTTATTAAAGAGTTTGAAAATGATGAAATTGACGGTAAAGTGAATATTCGTGATAATGATCATGATACTTCACAGTTGTCTTTGGTTGATCATGATGAGATGAGGGATATGCCTACTACTGCTAAGTTAAATAAAGGTTCTGTACAACTTGAACGTGAAGTAGAGTTAAAGGCAAATGCAGTTGCAGAAGTTGTGGATACTCGTAAGACCGTCAGTGTAATTGATCAGCGTGTAGCCCACCTATCATCAGATGACAGTGCTAAACCCGAACTAGTAGTGAAAGACAGCAGTGGTGGTGATCTTGCAGTTAGACAACTATCTGAAAGCCGAAAAAGAACAGCTTCTGATCCACCGCTAAATTCATCAACTGGTATCAATCAGTTGTCGTTGGTGTTGTCATCCACAATGAAGAAGACGCCCATCAACTCAAGTATCTTGTGCAATGACTATGCTAGTATCAGTCCGTTTGAAAAGACGAAAGATATTGCTCATTTTCGTGAGGATAAGCCAAGCGTAAACGAGAGAGTAATTGTTAAATTGACTTGCATGAATAAAGGCATTTCTAGTTTCAAGTTACTATTTGAATGCTATTATCTTTGGTGTAAATTACTCTGTACCCTAGCTTGGTTGACCAGATACGTCGTGTGTTTGTTAGTCATCTATATTCTACGATACAATGACATGAGCGTGTTACCGTTCAGATTTGAGGATATAGCTGATGGAGGGAAGTCAGCAAATGAACTCTGCAACGATTTTCCAACCTAGGGCGTCAACCTGAGAAGGGTTGTAAGCGTACTGCTATAAGTCCTACAATTCTTCAAAGGGTGGCGCATCAATGAGCAGTCCAATGTGCTTGGTGTGTGATTTTGTACATATGTTCATGTTGTATATACTGAATTGAAATCATCTGTGATCTAGCTGTTGGTAATTCTGTTTGTGTCCGGACAACTTCCACTTGAATCATCAACCTGAGAAGGAATGTAGGCGTACTGCTGTAAGTCCTACAGTTCTTCAAGGGTAGTTCGTCAAGGCAGGATCCACAACATTTGATGTAGTGATTGTACATATGTCTGTGTTAAATAATTTTGTGAGTTCCAATTATTGTAATTGTTGGTTAATTTTGTTTGTGTCCGGACATTCCAAAACTTACAATCGTCAACCTGTGAAGGGTTGTAGGCGAACTGGTGTAAGTCCTGCGATTCTTCAAAGGAATTCCATCGAGGCACGATCCGCGAGGTTATTTTTACTGTTTGTGTATACGTGTGGTGTGTCATATCAATTGGTGTTTTTGGATTCACTTGTTGTTTCGAACTTTGTTGTATTGCATGATTTTTTTAAAATTTTTCTTCGTGCTTACTTTTGAAGTTGTTTCTTGTCTTTTGCATCCGTTAGTGATTTTATTGATGTTAAAGACAGCAGATGGGTCGTGTACGTCGGGGAGGCTATTGATGAGAATGAAATGCATACGGAGATAATTGTTATCTGTGGTCCCACACGCCGGAGAGCGACGACTGAGCCTTGCATACTTCACCGTTACTAGAACTGAGGCAGAATGATTGACAAGCGATTGCATTGGTAATTCGTATCTGAGAGATAATAGGATGTGCGACGAGTATCATGAGGTGCTGCTATGGTCACGCTGCGTTCTTCAAGAGTCATTCTAGCAAGTGGCGATTGTGTTGCAAGATGTCAAGAGGTTGTCTTTACCTGGAAGTTGTAGTTAATCCTCGATCAGTGTGATTTTGCTGTGGGTATGCCTGTGTTGTGTTGTGCTTTTTTGTCTTACTTTTCGATTTCGGCCTTGTCCGTGTGACCAAGGTTCTCGCAATGGCATCCAAGTCAACGTGTATTGGTCATGATGGAAATAAGGGACGGATCATTTATTGTCGGGGAGTTTCCATGTAGTTGAAGATTGAATGATCAATTCATGGTTGTTTGCTCAAACCTAACTCCTCCGCATTTTTTGCGGTAGTCATGAATCCACCAGTCATCGTCTCATCGTTCGCTGTTTGTTGGAAGACAAAACTATCAAAAGTATCATCGTTATTTATTGTTACAACATTTATTCTTAGATCTTGTGTATAATAACCTCATCGTTTGGCACATATTGGCGTAAGAATAAAGGATTCTCGAGTCGCCAACCTGTGTTCTGGTTTTCGCGTTGGTTATTACAAATTTTCTCTGAAAGTCTTCCAAGGACAGCGTGAGTTCCAGTGTAGTAAGAGCTGGGCATTGATAGTTTTTCTGAGAGCTGGCTGACAGATGTGATGCCAATAAAAGAAATAAATGAGATAACGTGAAATGAAATAAAATAAACACTGAGATACAAAATAAAGAAGGACAAAGGCTTCGTGAATCACTTGATGAAGACCACGGTAATGAGAGTTATCTCGTAACCTGCCTTTGTACACAGAGTTCTAACTTTATGGCATGCCGTGTCAGAGCTTCTGCTATGAGTTGCAAATGAATGCGTGACAATTTCATGAAACTCTGTACTCCGTTTTAATAGACACATCAAATGCTACGCAGTCAGTATCTATTGTATGCCACAACATAAATGAGTTAATATCTTTACGTCCTGTTTATCTGTGTCAAGCAGGGAGGTGATCTCGAACGTGGAGGGATGCTTCTCAGCCAGAGCAAAAAACATGTAGTGAAACATTGGATAGGACAGTCGATGCAACATTTTCTCGGCACCAAGATACATTAGTGGATGACTACAACTTCCTATCAATGACGTTGTTAGCCGATTTCCGAAGAATTCACTCGCAGTGTCACCAGTAAAAACTAAATTTAGACGCAGAATCTTACAAGTTACCAATTCCCCCTCTGTATTTCCCCCATATAGTTTTCTGTTGACCTTAATGAAGCGTAGTGGGCATAGATTCCCCGTGAGGGTTTCTTTGAGTTGTCTAAATTCGCCATCAACACTGTCTGAGAAACAAGTTCCCAACACCTTTGCTGAGACAGTACAGATTCACTTCTTCCTTCTGTCTATAAGAACAAAACCGTGAAAATTGATTATTTATCCTGTCCACGTCGATTTTCTGTAAAAAGACCTTTTTGACGACCTATTAGCTCTCTCTGTGAGTATCACATCAAGAAAAAGATAATTTTCTACCAGTTTCTTACTACGATGGAAGGATGAGTGCCACTCACTACTTTCAGGATGTCTTCCAAATTGCAGTTCTAGTTGCATATAGTGAACAAGTCGTCCACTTATTCTTTGTAAAGGCCAAGTCCCTCAACATCTCGTGCGAGAGTGCTCGTGTCCATTCTAGCATAAAGGAAGTCTACTAACAAAGGGCCGATGGATGAATCAATAACTGCCCCATATCTACCTATAAATTTTGTCGTTAGAAAGGGGACTTGACTTTTAGTGCACACTGAAGTATAAGGTCTTATAAGCTCAGTGTGGGTATTCCTATGTTCACACTATGTAGATCGATGCAATAACAAACAAAGCATGCTGTTTCATCAGGCGAAACATTAAGTTAACAGCCAGCATACATCAGGTGATAACATGGATTTTCCAGTGACACTAATTTCACTAATGCAATTAATAAACTTAGAAGCGTCTTACAAGGAATAGCTGCAGATGTGCCTTCTCAGTGGTCTTAGGGGTGCCGCTACTCACTTATAGACATAATGATACAGTGAATATGCATCGGTGGTACGGTGGTAGAATACTCGCCAAACACGCATGGGGTTAGGGGTTCGATCCCCGGTTGACGCACTCCTCTACCTCGTCAAGCCAGTGATAAGACTGATGAGGAGGGATGGTCAGGCATGAAGCTAGCAACTTCACCGCTGCTGCTGAAACTTCAAGCCTTTAGCTTGAAGCCCTATGTTCCACTTGGAACGCGAAGGAATAAAAAAGGAATCTGCTATGTCTCAAATGGGACGAAGCCGTAGTCCAGATTTATAGATTTTTGGCAGGCCAGAGAGTCGGAGAATGATCGATCCAGGTGGTCTAAGCTTATCATGTAACTCATATGTCAATAATGAACCATTCCGCATTTATTTCAAAACCTGTGTGATTTATTCCTCTATCTCCTTTATCTCATGCTTCTGATGTTCAGGGTGTTTTGCACCCACCGATATATCCTTTCAAGTCCACTGTTACAATACCTGCGCCTATATCCGGTAGTGTTAGTAGGATGTTCTCATTCTTCTTCAGTTCGTATAGTTAAATCAAAAGTTCTTTAGTGAGGTGGCAGAGTAGCTTCGGTTTCGATTTTACAAAGTGATGACCATAGTTCAGTAATGATCACTTGAAGTGACATTGGGTCTTATAATAAATTTAGTGTCACGTCCTTCGTCAGGCTTATCATATTTTTAAACTGCGCTTGATCATGCAGCTTCCATGCATTCGATTTAGTAACACAGAATTTTGAGTCATACAACAATATCCCCATCTGGATAGGACTCAGATTAATTACTTCGAAAAGAATTTCGTTAACGGCATTGTTGTGGTGATTTTCGGTTTTGATGCTTTACTTTTGTCAAATCGTACCACAAAATTTCCCTCAGATGAATGTATTCTTACTGCAATCGATGCATTTTTTTTACCATGCGGAACTAAGGAAAATTTTGGCTTTTTACAGAGTACAATCCCGAAATCTCTCCCCACAGTTCACATCATAAAGTACAGATTTTATTTACCACACATTAAATCTCCTTTCAAATGACAGAAACGGTTGCCAGAAGCCTAAACTGAAAGGAGCTCACGATCATGTGTAGTGCTTCATACTTAAAAGGTAGACAGGGATAGACGGAGACATGTCCAATTGCCACGCGCCATCAACTGAAATACGGGTTCGATGGTAATGTCGGAAGTATCAGTGGTCATACCAAGAAGAGGCAAAACCTCTTGGAAGACCAACATAGTGATACGCTTCGACGTTTTATTCTTGTGCAGTCCTTCAAATGCCAGTGAAGTCATGCTTCAGCTTGGGAAATTTTATTGCTAGGATTGAGGCCTTGTAAGGTAGTACGTTACGCTGCTTGGAAGACTTCGAGCTGGTTTTCTTACTGACTCCAACTTAGGATAACGGCCATGATTAATGTGCAACTATTTATCCCGTTAGACTTGAGCTTTGACCACACTACCCACTTACCCTTCAACCTGAATCAGAACATGGCGATAATCTTACAAAGATAGAATCATAATCGAATGTAAAGGCAGTCTGTGCGGTTAATTACTGTTAACTGACTTGCGATCACAAGATAACGATTATTAACTCTCACTCAACCAGTACATTTCCTGACTTATAGCTAACTTCAGCACAGTAAAATTAGAAGGTTGAAGTCTATGAAATATTATTTGCGCTGTGAACCTGACGTGGAGAAGCAGTGCAGAATGTTTTTTCCAGAGATTCAGTACAGTATTGAAAAAATATGACTGGGTTGAAAATCTGATTTGCCAGAGCCATCTGTGTGATACCTTTTGTTGTATTTATCTTCAGTTTCTTCCTCTTCATTTTGTGCTGTCCATTCTAGCAACCTGTTTCCTGAATTTCCTTTGACGGTAACTTTATAAGATATTCGTATTATGAGACTCATAGAAAACATCGCAAGACATCAGCAAAAGTTTACAACCTGGACAGGAGATATACTTCCATGATTAAACTGTTAGATGAGCTTCGGTGCCCAGTGTACTTGCCTCACTTGACCACAGAACTTATATGAACCCGAACTAGAGCAACATATTGATCGTCCAAAATGCGAAATATATTTTAAGATCAGAAACGATGAACGGTGATGTTTGTTCAGTTCGCCACAATTCGTTCAGGAACAACCGAACTTAGCTTGACTGCGTGTCAGATAGTAAGGATGCTCCGCCAAGCATCTAGGTGTATTAACGCGCTTTTCCTAGAATTAATTTCCTAACTCCACAGGCTCGACCACTCAGCTAATTTATCTAGATCACTTTGCTTATTATTTATTATTTACAGCTTCCCATATCTCAGTATTGTGCGCAAATAATGATGAAGATGAAGTAAGAATCCCCGGTAGTTCATTAACGTATAATAGAAATAACAAGGGGGCTAATATAGTCCCAAGGGACACTGCACTGGATACCACCTTCGACCCTGAGAGTACACCGTTGAATCTAAAGTTCTACCTTCTATCCGTTAGGTGATCCCTAAACCACTCACGTAGTCATTGGTCTAGTCCGAAACCCTTAAGTTTACTAAGGAAACCTAAATGGGTTAGTCAGGTCGGATAGTCCTGGTCGGAATCCATGCCGTTCCATCACCAGCAAGCTATGATTTTCCATATGAGCTAATAACCGACCCCTTACAATTGTTTCCAATACCTTTTCTATAATGCATGCTAGACTTACAGGTCGGTAGTTAGATACCGATTGCCTGTTCCCCTCTTTGAAGATAGGGCTTATAAAGGCATCCTCCCAGTCGCTGGTTAGCTTAGCCTGGGTCGAAGACACTCGGAAAATCTCCGTAAGTGAAATATATATTGTAGCCGCCAAGGAAACTAACTGTTTGGGGCGTAATCTGTCAGGACCATTGATTTACCAGGCTTCAGTGAAGATAGTATTTTGAGGACCTTTGTATACTGCTGTATACACATCCAGGGACCTTCCAGTGACTGTACAAAAATTTATCTGGACCTGCTGCTCCACAGTCCATTTCAGACTAGAAAAATCTGCCTAACAATTTTCATTGATCAAAAAGAATCCAAGTTTTACATTATAATCGGGGTGACATTGGATATTGAAGACACGTTTTGCTGTATCGAACAGCTGTTAGTTGCCTTGAGTGATAACAGTTTGATTTTGTGCTGTAGGCGGGCTACTCAGTCCGACCCTGGCCTCCAGGTAGTTGCGGGTCACTTTGGTGGTAAGGTTTCTGCTACTAATTTCCTACGTTTTAATTGGTTATTGGGCATCACCTACTATTTATTTTATAAGCGGGAAAAGTTAAAGAATAGGGACCCGAGCTCACAACAATTCTAAACTTATTCTTAACTATTCGATAATGCCTTTTTATGTTAAATAAAGATTTCATCTACCCGTTGTATTCTGAAATAACACTGGTATTGCTTAGAGAGAGATCTGGGTGGTGAACTATGTCATTTCGTTTTTAAGTAACGCTAGTCGGAATTAAAAATATCCTGTGAGGGCTGGAACAATGCTGATAAGCAAATCCAGTAGCGTCTGATCTCCTGAAAATGCCTAGAAAAAGAACACGGTGCTGAACTAGTGCCATTCATGCTGAAAACCAGCATTGGGCCTAGTTGCTACCGTTGAAGAGTCCATTTCAGAACAGACTCAGAATTCACTCACAATAGAATGCTAGAATTAATGTGTAGAACTTGGGCACTGTGGTAGTAAGTAATTCCATATTAGTTTGTTTATAAGATGTATCACACAGTGAAACAGTATCATATACTAGATGAAGTTTCGAACACAATTTATTGTTCATAATCATATCAATTTTGATCACACGACTTTGAAATTTTAGTTTTATAGTTTTCTTTATCTTCTATTTGTCGTAATGGTAGTAGTATTTTCCAGATATCTGGGACAGGTGTTGAATCATTTCTATTACATGTATTTGCAGTTGATTCGATAAACAAAGCTTCTGTTATCAATCTCTCCCTATACCCTGTGACCTTAGATTTTAAAACTGTCATTCTATTCCATCCTATTGTGGTTGTGTGTAACTGCATGTAGTGCTATAGCTGAACTATTCTCTAGATTTCTTATCTTATTTGGGTCAACCAATCTAGAATTAGCTAGGTTTTTATGTTCTGCTAGTCTGACTGCTCCTGTCTGTTTGGATTCAACATAGAACTTGACACCGAAGTGCAGCAGTTCGAGTTGCCACGTTCCAAGTAGCACACAGAGGTAGACAAGAAGATGAGTGAAGGGAATCAATACAGTCTGACAAGTATAAGAGTGAAACAGAATGGGTAATGGTAGAAAGGAATATGAAAGGTTACAGAGACTGAATACATCTGTGCCATTGACAATGATTTTGAGCTATGTCACCTATTGTCTCCAGCCATTGATTCCTAGAGTCCCGAGGACCCCAACCCAGAAGTCTGCATCTCCCTACCTGACCGACTCAGGATTTCATGGATTGATGAGGCCATGTTTTTGTTTGGCCACCACTTACTCTTTTCCAACCTGCACCTGTATCAGCTAGTAATGCCCGTCGGGGAAGGCGATGGTTAGGCATGGGGAGCACGTAACCTAGCCATCTCAATCTATGTAACTTTATAGCCTCATCTATTGATTTTCCCTTTTTTCCCAACACTCTACGCCTAACGTCAACATTACTTACCTTATTAAACCACCTAACGTGAGAAAGAGATCGCAAACATCTATGATCGAAGGCAGTCAACCTTTTCATGTCTTCAACGTGTATTGGCCATGTTTCAAAGCCATAGAGAAGGTCGGAGCGAACTGATGAGCAGTACACACGTCCCTTGGTTGATAGCCGAATGTCACGCCTACGCTGAAGATGGTGTAAGTCAGCGAAAGCAGCTCGAGCTTTTTGGATCCTTGCTGAGATTTCGTCGCCAATCAGTCCGTTGGTGCTAATACAACTTCCCAAATAGGTAAAGTGGTCAACATGTTCTATCACTTCACTTCCTATCACTAAGTTAGGAGTTGACGTAGTCCAGTCCTGTAGCAGCATCTTACATTTTGCAGGGGCGAATCGCATGCCAAACATACGAAGATTGCTGCTCAAGGCGTTCAGAAGACTCTGCATTTTGTCAGCATCTTCCCCTAACAGGACTATGTCATCTGCATATTCTAAGTCCATAAGACTATCCCCTGGTAACAAGTCGATTCCTAAGTCGTTACGTTCAGTTAAGGATACTTCCATCAGCATATCTATGATGAAGTTAAACAGAAATGGGGAAAGTGGACATCCCTATCGGACACCACTGGTTGTTACCAATTCAGATGACAATTCCCCATAAGCCCTTACACGGCTACATGAGTTTGAATAGAGTGCCTTGATTAGTGCAATGTACTTTCTTGGCACTCTCTTCACAGTCAGACATTGCTATAGTACCTTTCGATCCACGGAGTCGAAGGCCGCCTTCAAGTCAAGAAATATGACAACTGTTGGACGCCGAAAAGTGTGTCTATGTTCTAGAATTTGTCGAAGAGTGAAGATATGATCTATGCACCCTCTACCTGGTCTAAAGCCTGCTTGATTTTCCCTCGTCTGTTCCTCCCGAGTTCTGCTTAGTCTGTGCATGATTACTGAGCCTAGGATTTTAGAGACTATGTTCGTTAGGCTGATCCCCCCATGATTATCACACGAGGACTTGTTTCCCTTCTTGAATATCGGTATAATAAGTGACTTACACCAGTCTGATGGAACTGTCTCTGATTCCCAGACTTTGTCTAATACCTCAGTTAATCTACAAACTAGTATGTCACCCCCATATTTAAACACCTCCGGAATAATTCCGTCGGGTCCTGCCGCTTTGCCTCGTTTCAAATTACTGATAGCTTTTGTGACTTCACTTACAGACGGCGGACCAGTGTCTATATCCCATTCGGCTGTGTGCTGGATGTTGGGGAGGTTCAGTGTGGCTGTAGGCAAGTTAAATTGTCCCTCAAAGTGTTCTATCCAGCGTTCAAGGCGTCTATCCTGAGAGCTAATTAAGGAGCCATTTTTCTCAGAAATAGTCTCACTTATGATTTACCTTCTTCCTCCCATTTCACTGATGAGTCTAAAGAGTTGCCTAGTGTCTGTCTGTCTGTCTGTTTTCGACATAGAA
Organism: Trichobilharzia regenti; assembly: GCA_944472135.2. NCBI lineage: Eukaryota > Metazoa > Platyhelminthes > Trematoda > Strigeidida > Schistosomatidae > Trichobilharzia > Trichobilharzia regenti. The sequence goes on along the minus strand of OX235270.1, from coordinate 83,970,621 downwards.
CTTTGCACAAATGTGCGGAAGTTCAAGTCGCCACACTCCGTGTAGCACGCGAAGCAAGAGAAGAAAGTACAAGAAAAGCATAATAGAGACAGTGAGCAGAGATGTGAGACAAAGGAGTAATAAAGAAAAACAAAACAGTTTCATTGGAGATCATAACTCACAAGGAGTGGATGCATCTGCGCCACTGAGAACGATTTTGAGCCATGTCACCAATTGTTTCCAACCATAGATTTTTACCGTCCCGAGGACCCCAGCCTGGAAGTCTACACCTTCCTACGTGGCTTAGACCAACTGTTGTGGATTTCATTGACTGGTGCCAAGTTTTTGTTTGACCGCCACTAGCTTTTTTCCAGCCTAACCCTATATCAGCTAACATTGCTCGTCGAGGGAGGCGATGGCTTGGCATACGTAACACATGTCCTAACCATCTCAGTCTTTGTAACTTCACGACTTCGTCGATTGATTTCCCCTGTTTACCTAGAACTCTACGCCTAACCTCCATGTTGCTCACCTTATTATGCCACTTTACACGGGAAATAGAGCGCAGGCATCTATGATCAAAGACAGCTAGTCTTTTCATGTCTTCCACTCTCAGTGGCCAGGTCTCACTAGCAGCCATAAAGGAGGACGGAGCGGACTGATGAGCAGTACACCCGCCCTTTTGTCGATAGTCGAACATCTCGTCTACGCCAGAGTCGACGTAAACTGGCAAATGCGAAGCGAGCCCCCTGTATTCGTGCTGAGATTTCGTCAGAGATCAGCCCGTTGGGGCTGATGGTACTTCCCAAATAAGTGAAGCGATCAACGTGTTCTACCACTTCACTTCCTATTTTTAAACTAGGCGTCAATGTAGTCCAGTCCTGTAACATCATCTTGCATTTGGCGGGAGCGAATCGCATGCCAAACATTCGTAGATTGCGGCTCAAGGTGTTTAGAAGACTCTGTATTTCGTCAGCGTCTTCGCCTAGAAGGACTATATCGTCTGCATATTCCAAGTCAACGAGATTATTCCCCGGTAGCAAGTCAATCCCTGAGTCGCTGAAGTCACTTAGGGTTAAGTCCATTAACACATTTATGATGAAGTTGCCTAGTGTTCCCTATCGCCGATGCTTTTTCCATCTCTTTCGCCTTTGTCAGCCACCACTGTTCACGGTCACAAAACTCTCCGTCGGCGGAGTCGCCACACAGGGCCCAGCCGTCAGTCCGTTATTTGCTACACCCACTTCAGCTGGACCATATCCCCATATACTTCAATCTTTTCATGACCTGCTTAAGCCTAACTGATGTCTAAGATGTGTGACATCCAACACCACGCATCACATTGTTACGACTGGCCCGCCAGTATTTGCAAAGCCTCGACGTTTGTCCCAAGAAAAGCTGAAGGCCGTTAAAGCTGAGTTCGAATATATGGAAATAATCCGGCCAACAAGTAGCCCATCGTCCTCACGTTTGCACGTGGTACCAAAGAATAATGGGTCAGATTGGCAACCTTGTGAAGATTCCGGCAGGTAAAATGCACAAAGCGTTCCATATCGCTACCCTGCACAGCAGTCATTGTCTCATCGTTCGCTTAACACAGGAAGATAAAAAAACCATCAGAAAACTTGTGTGTAATAACCTTATTGTTTGGCACATATTGGCGTAAGAATAAAGGATTCTCGAGTCGCCAACCTGTGTTCTGGTTTTCGCGTTGGTTATTACAAATTGTTTCCGAAAGTCTTCCAAGGACAGCGTGAGTTCCAGTGCAGTAAGAGCTGGACATTGACAGTTCCTGAGAGTTGACTGACAGTTGATTGTTCCTGTTCGTCTTTCCTCGTGTCTGCCCGTCTTCTTTGGACAAGTGTTATCTGGAACTTTTCTGTATTTTTTGGTTAATTTCAGAGATGCCTGGGTCAAAGAGGGGCCGAAGCGTCCTGGAAGCAGGTAGGAAAGTAAGTAATGCTGAGTTGCTTGTTAATTGTAATGATATGGATGATGCTCAGCATGATGAGTCTGTTGTTCATGTTTCGCCGTTTACGGATAGTAAGGGTTTAAAGTTAACTTAATTCGAGCTTCGGTACTTCGATCGAAACCCAGATGACTATCCACAGTTTATCGAAGAGTTTGAGATCATGTTGAGTGGTTTTTTACTAAATGATGAAATGAAGTTAATTTATTTGTTGAGGTATTGCACCGGAGTTGCTTCAAGAGCTATTGTCAATGTAGTTGAAGATTGAACGATCAATTCATGGTTGTTTGCTCAAAACCAACTTCCCCAATTTTCGCGCAGGTATCAGTACACCAGTCATCGTCTCATCGGTCGCTGTTCAGAAAGAAGTCAGGCCAAAACCGTCAGAAGTAATATTGTGATTTATTATTGTAATATTTGTTCATAGACCTTAGTTTTAAAGCCTAATTTTAAAGTTGGCTATATGTTGGTGTTACAATAAAATTCTCGAGTGGCCAATCGGTGTTTTGGTTTCGCGTGCGTTATTACTAAGCGTTTCTGAGAAACTGCAAGGAACAGCGTGAGTCCCAGCGTAGCAAGAGCTGGGCATTGACGATTTACTAGACGTGACTGACAGTTTCTGACGCTGGAAAAAGATTCTGACGATTTTGGACAGTTGGTGACAGTTTGGATAGTCACCGTTCATCTTTCCTGGTGCCGGTCAAGTCCTCTTTGAACAAGCAATATCTGGAACCTTTTTTGGAATTGGGTCAAGTTCAACAATGCCTGCGTCAAAGAAGGGACAAAGTGTCTTGGATGCAAACAGGAAAGTAAGTCATGGTGACTTGTCTGTTAGTTCTAACGATGTGTCTGATGTTAAACATGACATGGTTGATGTTACTGTTTCGCCGTTCAGGGATAATAGGAACATCAGACTCCCTAAATTTGAACCAAGGTGTTTCGATGGAAACCCAGCTGATTATTTACAGTTTGTAAGGAAATTTGCAATCATGTTAAGTGGTTTTTTATTCAATGATGAAATGAAATTAATGTATTTAATGAGGTATTGCACTGGAGATGCTTCAAGAGCTATACAGTGCTGTAAGCTCATGCCCCCTAATGAGGGATGCGCTGAGGCTATCATCATACTACGTCAAAGGTATCGAAGATCTTAAATGATTGTAGTGAAAATATTAGAGGCTGTAAAAAGTAATGGTGGTCAATTACAGGATGACTCCCAGGCATTCACTGAGTTTTTGAATAATTTACTGATTTACAAGAATGCAATGATTTCGATGAATCGCATGAGTGACCTCAACTCGAGTTTCATACTAGAAGTAATAGCAAGTCGTTTACCTACTCGACTGCAAAGGAAGTGGGTGAAGATGAGCTCCCATATGGAGGATGAGGGTATCGAGCCAAGGTTTGATGATATCCTGAAACTGGTAAATACTAGTGTCAATCAATCTATGAGCAAGTTCGCCAGTCTATTACATCTCACCCCTAGAATAGAGCAGTCTGAGAGCAAAATGCAATCATTGATGACGAGTAGGCCTCAGAGAGGTGGATATCGAGAAGGCTCCATGATGTATAGTAATGCATATAGGCATAGTGAGTGTAACAGGTTTCGTAGTACATCCTCAACAGATAAGTTACAAGATGCAAGACAAACACGGTTGTGTTTTACACGTTTGCAAGAGGTGCATACAAAGGTGAACAGTGAATCAGTGAGCAAGTTCAGTGATAAGCTAAATGTAAACTCCAGGCCTGACTCCGAATTGTGTGACGATAACGGTGTGGTGAGGAAGTCTGTAGTTGCAACTGGTAAGCCATTGTTGAATAGAGTGTCACAGAATAGAGTTACTGCTTCAGAAGGCATTTCTGACCCTACAAGTTTACAAGGTATTACTAGTCAGAGTGAAGGTATAAAACCTTCAAGGATTTGTGAGGAGGAACCAAAATTGTCTACTTCTGTTATTAAAGAGTTTGAAAATGATGAAATTGACGGTAAAGTGAATATTCGTGATAATGATCATGATACTTCACAGTTGTCTTTGGTTGATCATGATGAGATGAGGGATATGCCTACTACTGCTAAGTTAAATAAAGGTTCTGTACAACTTGAACGTGAAGTAGAGTTAAAGGCAAATGCAGTTGCAGAAGTTGTGGATACTCGTAAGACCGTCAGTGTAATTGATCAGCGTGTAGCCCACCTATCATCAGATGACAGTGCTAAACCCGAACTAGTAGTGAAAGACAGCAGTGGTGGTGATCTTGCAGTTAGACAACTATCTGAAAGCCGAAAAAGAACAGCTTCTGATCCACCGCTAAATTCATCAACTGGTATCAATCAGTTGTCGTTGGTGTTGTCATCCACAATGAAGAAGACGCCCATCAACTCAAGTATCTTGTGCAATGACTATGCTAGTGTCAGTCCGTTTGAAAAGACGAAAGATATTGCTCATTTTCGTGAGGATAAGCCAAGCGTAAACGAGAGAGTAATTGTTAAATTGACTTGCATGAATAAAGGCATTTCTAGTTTCAAGTTACTATTTGAATGCTATTATCTTTGGTGTAAATTACTCTGTACCCTAGCTTGGTTGACCAGATACGTCGTGTGTTTGTTAGTCATCTATATTCTACGATACAATGACATGAGCGTGTTACCGTTCAGATTTGAGGATATAGCTGATGGAGGGAAGTCAGCAAATGAACTCTGCAACGATTTTCCAACCTAGGGCGTCAACCTGAGAAGGGTTGTAAGCGTACTGCTATAAGTCCTACAATTCTTCAAAGGGTGGCGCATCAATGAGCAGTCCAATGTGCTTGGTGTGTGATTTTGTACATATGTTCATGTTGTATATACTGAATTGAAATCATCTGTGATCTAGCTGTTGGTAATTCTGTTTGTGTCCGGACAACTTCCACTTGAATCATCAACCTGAGAAGGAATGTAGGCGTACTGCTGTAAGTCCTACAGTTCTTCAAGGGTAGTTCGTCAAGGCAGGATCCACAACATTTGATGTAGTGATTGTACATATGTCTGTGTTAAATAATTTTGTGAGTTCCAATTATTGTAATTGTTGGTTAATTTTGTTTGTGTCCGGACATTCCAAAACTTACAATCGTCAACCTGTGAAGGGTTGTAGGCGAACTGGTGTAAGTCCTGCGATTCTTCAAAGGAATTCCATCGAGGCACGATCCGCGAGGTTATTTTTACTGTTTGTGTATACGTGTGGTGTGTCATATCAATTGGTGTTTTTGGATTCACTTGTTGTTTCGAACTTTGTTGTATTGCATGATTTTTTTAAAATTTTTCTTCGTGCTTACTTTTGAAGTTGTTTCTTGTCTTTTGCATCCGTTAGTGATTTTATTGATGTTAAAGACAGCAGATGGGTCGTGTACGTCGGGGAGGCTATTGATGAGAATGAAATGCATACGGAGATAATTGTTATCTGTGGTCCCACACGCCGGAGAGCGACGACTGAGCCTTGCATACTTCACCGTTACTAGAACTGAGGCAGAATGATTGACAAGCGATTGCATTGGTAATTCGTATCTGAGAGATAATAGGATGTGCGACGAGTATCATGAGGTGCTGCTATGGTCACGCTGCGTTCTTCAAGAGTCATTCTAGCAAGTGGCGATTGTGTTGCAAGATGTCAAGAGGTTGTCTTTACCTGGAAGTTGTAGTTAATCCTCGATCAGTGTGATTTTGCTGTGGGTATGCCTGTGTTGTGTTGTGCTTTTTTGTCTTACTTTTCGATTTCGGCCTTGTCCGTGTGACCAAGGTTCTCGCAATGGCATCCAAGTCAACGTGTATTGGTCATGATGGAAATAAGGGACGGATCATTTATTGTCGGGGAGTTTCCATGTAGTTGAAGATTGAATGATCAATTCATGGTTGTTTGCTCAAACCTAACTCCTCCGCATTTTTTGCGGTAGTCATGAATCCACCAGTCATCGTCTCATCGTTCGCTGTTTGTTGGAAGACAAAACTATCAAAAGTATCATCGTTATTTATTGTTACAACATTTATTCTTAGATCTTGTGTATAATAACCTCATCGTTTGGCACATATTGGCGTAAGAATAAAGGATTCTCGAGTCGCCAACCTGTGTTCTGGTTTTCGCGTTGGTTATTACAAATTTTCTCTGAAAGTCTTCCAAGGACAGCGTGAGTTCCAGTGTAGTAAGAGCTGGGCATTGATAGTTTTTCTGAGAGCTGGCTGACAGATGTGATGCCAATAAAAGAAATAAATGAGATAACGTGAAATGAAATAAAATAAACACTGAGATACAAAATAAAGAAGGACAAAGGCTTCGTGAATCACTTGATGAAGACCACGGTAATGAGAGTTATCTCGTAACCTGCCTTTGTACACAGAGTTCTAACTTTATGGCATGCCGTGTCAGAGCTTCTGCTATGAGTTGCAAATGAATGCGTGACAATTTCATGAAACTCTGTACTCCGTTTTAATAGACACATCAAATGCTACGCAGTCAGTATCTATTGTATGCCACAACATAAATGAGTTAATATCTTTACGTCCTGTTTATCTGTGTCAAGCAGGGAGGTGATCTCGAACGTGGAGGGATGCTTCTCAGCCAGAGCAAAAAACATGTAGTGAAACATTGGATAGGACAGTCGATGCAACATTTTCTCGGCACCAAGATACATTAGTGGATGACTACAACTTCCTATCAATGACGTTGTTAGCCGATTTCCGAAGAATTCACTCGCAGTGTCACCAGTAAAAACTAAATTTAGACGCAGAATCTTACAAGTTACCAATTCCCCCTCTGTATTTCCCCCATATAGTTTTCTGTTGACCTTAATGAAGCGTAGTGGGCATAGATTCCCCGTGAGGGTTTCTTTGAGTTGTCTAAATTCGCCATCAACACTGTCTGAGAAACAAGTTCCCAACACCTTTGCTGAGACAGTACAGATTCACTTCTTCCTTCTGTCTATAAGAACAAAACCGTGAAAATTGATTATTTATCCTGTCCACGTCGATTTTCTGTAAAAAGACCTTTTTGACGACCTATTAGCTCTCTCTGTGAGTATCACATCAAGAAAAAGATAATTTTCTACCAGTTTCTTACTACGATGGAAGGATGAGTGCCACTCACTACTTTCAGGATGTCTTCCAAATTGCAGTTCTAGTTGCATATAGTGAACAAGTCGTCCACTTATTCTTTGTAAAGGCCAAGTCCCTCAACATCTCGTGCGAGAGTGCTCGTGTCCATTCTAGCATAAAGGAAGTCTACTAACAAAGGGCCGATGGATGAATCAATAACTGCCCCATATCTACCTATAAATTTTGTCGTTAGAAAGGGGACTTGACTTTTAGTGCACACTGAAGTATAAGGTCTTATAAGCTCAGTGTGGGTATTCCTATGTTCACACTATGTAGATCGATGCAATAACAAACAAAGCATGCTGTTTCATCAGGCGAAACATTAAGTTAACAGCCAGCATACATCAGGTGATAACATGGATTTTCCAGTGACACTAATTTCACTAATGCAATTAATAAACTTAGAAGCGTCTTACAAGGAATAGCTGCAGATGTGCCTTCTCAGTGGTCTTAGGGGTGCCGCTACTCACTTATAGACATAATGATACAGTGAATATGCATCGGTGGTACGGTGGTAGAATACTCGCCAAACACGCATGGGGTTAGGGGTTCGATCCCCGGTTGACGCACTCCTCTACCTCGTCAAGCCAGTGATAAGACTGATGAGGAGGGATGGTCAGGCATGAAGCTAGCAACTTCACCGCTGCTGCTGAAACTTCAAGCCTTTAGCTTGAAGCCCTATGTTCCACTTGGAACGCGAAGGAATAAAAAAGGAATCTGCTATGTCTCAAATGGGACGAAGCCGTAGTCCAGATTTATAGATTTTTGGCAGGCCAGAGAGTCGGAGAATGATCGATCCAGGTGGTCTAAGCTTATCATGTAACTCATATGTCAATAATGAACCATTCCGCATTTATTTCAAAACCTGTGTGATTTATTCCTCTATCTCCTTTATCTCATGCTTCTGATGTTCAGGGTGTTTTGCACCCACCGATATATCCTTTCAAGTCCACTGTTACAATACCTGCGCCTATATCCGGTAGTGTTAGTAGGATGTTCTCATTCTTCTTCAGTTCGTATAGTTAAATCAAAAGTTCTTTAGTGAGGTGGCAGAGTAGCTTCGGTTTCGATTTTACAAAGTGATGACCATAGTTCAGTAATGATCACTTGAAGTGACATTGGGTCTTATAATAAATTTAGTGTCACGTCCTTCGTCAGGCTTATCATATTTTTAAACTGCGCTTGATCATGCAGCTTCCATGCATTCGATTTAGTAACACAGAATTTTGAGTCATACAACAATATCCCCATCTGGATAGGACTCAGATTAATTACTTCGAAAAGAATTTCGTTAACGGCATTGTTGTGGTGATTTTCGGTTTTGATGCTTTACTTTTGTCAAATCGTACCACAAAATTTCCCTCAGATGAATGTATTCTTACTGCAATCGATGCATTTTTTTTACCATGCGGAACTAAGGAAAATTTTGGCTTTTTACAGAGTACAATCCCGAAATCTCTCCCCACAGTTCACATCATAAAGTACAGATTTTATTTACCACACATTAAATCTCCTTTCAAATGACAGAAACGGTTGCCAGAAGCCTAAACTGAAAGGAGCTCACGATCATGTGTAGTGCTTCATACTTAAAAGGTAGACAGGGATAGACGGAGACATGTCCAATTGCCACGCGCCATCAACTGAAATACGGGTTCGATGGTAATGTCGGAAGTATCAGTGGTCATACCAAGAAGAGGCAAAACCTCTTGGAAGACCAACATAGTGATACGCTTCGACGTTTTATTCTTGTGCAGTCCTTCAAATGCCAGTGAAGTCATGCTTCAGCTTGGGAAATTTTATTGCTAGGATTGAGGCCTTGTAAGGTAGTACGTTACGCTGCTTGGAAGACTTCGAGCTGGTTTTCTTACTGACTCCAACTTAGGATAACGGCCATGATTAATGTGCAACTATTTATCCCGTTAGACTTGAGCTTTGACCACACTACCCACTTACCCTTCAACCTGAATCAGAACATGGCGATAATCTTACAAAGATAGAATCATAATCGAATGTAAAGGCAGTCTGTGCGGTTAATTACTGTTAACTGACTTGCGATCACAAGATAACGATTATTAACTCTCACTCAACCAGTACATTTCCTGACTTATAGCTAACTTCAGCACAGTAAAATTAGAAGGTTGAAGTCTATGAAATATTATTTGCGCTGTGAACCTGACGTGGAGAAGCAGTGCAGAATGTTTTTTCCAGAGATTCAGTACAGTATTGAAAAAATATGACTGGGTTGAAAATCTGATTTGCCAGAGCCATCTGTGTGATACCTTTTGTTGTATTTATCTTCAGTTTCTTCCTCTTCATTTTGTGCTGTCCATTCTAGCAACCTGTTTCCTGAATTTCCTTTGACGGTAACTTTATAAGATATTCGTATTATGAGACTCATAGAAAACATCGCAAGACATCAGCAAAAGTTTACAACCTGGACAGGAGATATACTTCCATGATTAAACTGTTAGATGAGCTTCGGTGCCCAGTGTACTTGCCTCACTTGACCACAGAACTTATATGAACCCGAACTAGAGCAACATATTGATCGTCCAAAATGCGAAATATATTTTAAGATCAGAAACGATGAACGGTGATGTTTGTTCAGTTCGCCACAATTCGTTCAGGAACAACCGAACTTAGCTTGACTGCGTGTCAGATAGTAAGGATGCTCCGCCAAGCATCTAGGTGTATTAACGCGCTTTTCCTAGAATTAATTTCCTAACTCCACAGGCTCGACCACTCAGCTAATTTATCTAGATCACTTTGCTTATTATTTATTATTTACAGCTTCCCATATCTCAGTATTGTGCGCAAATAATGATGAAGATGAAGTAAGAATCCCCGGTAGTTCATTAACGTATAATAGAAATAACAAGGGGGCTAATATAGTCCCAAGGGACACTGCACTGGATACCACCTTCGACCCTGAGAGTACACCGTTGAATCTAAAGTTCTACCTTCTATCCGTTAGGTGATCCCTAAACCACTCACGTAGTCATTGGTCTAGTCCGAAACCCTTAAGTTTACTAAGGAAACCTAAATGGGTTAGTCAGGTCGGATAGTCCTGGTCGGAATCCATGCCGTTCCATCACCAGCAAGCTATGATTTTCCATATGAGCTAATAACCGACCCCTTACAATTGTTTCCAATACCTTTTCTATAATGCATGCTAGACTTACAGGTCGGTAGTTAGATACCGATTGCCTGTTCCCCTCTTTGAAGATAGGGCTTATAAAGGCATCCTCCCAGTCGCTGGTTAGCTTAGCCTGGGTCGAAGACACTCGGAAAATCTCCGTAAGTGAAATATATATTGTAGCCGCCAAGGAAACTAACTGTTTGGGGCGTAATCTGTCAGGACCATTGATTTACCAGGCTTCAGTGAAGATAGTATTTTGAGGACCTTTGTATACTGCTGTATACACATCCAGGGACCTTCCAGTGACTGTACAAAAATTTATCTGGACCTGCTGCTCCACAGTCCATTTCAGACTAGAAAAATCTGCCTAACAATTTTCATTGATCAAAAAGAATCCAAGTTTTACATTATAATCGGGGTGACATTGGATATTGAAGACACGTTTTGCTGTATCGAACAGCTGTTAGTTGCCTTGAGTGATAACAGTTTGATTTTGTGCTGTAGGCGGGCTACTCAGTCCGACCCTGGCCTCCAGGTAGTTGCGGGTCACTTTGGTGGTAAGGTTTCTGCTACTAATTTCCTACGTTTTAATTGGTTATTGGGCATCACCTACTATTTATTTTATAAGCGGGAAAAGTTAAAGAATAGGGACCCGAGCTCACAACAATTCTAAACTTATTCTTAACTATTCGATAATGCCTTTTTATGTTAAATAAAGATTTCATCTACCCGTTGTATTCTGAAATAACACTGGTATTGCTTAGAGAGAGATCTGGGTGGTGAACTATGTCATTTCGTTTTTAAGTAACGCTAGTCGGAATTAAAAATATCCTGTGAGGGCTGGAACAATGCTGATAAGCAAATCCAGTAGCGTCTGATCTCCTGAAAATGCCTAGAAAAAGAACACGGTGCTGAACTAGTGCCATTCATGCTGAAAACCAGCATTGGGCCTAGTTGCTACCGTTGAAGAGTCCATTTCAGAACAGACTCAGAATTCACTCACAATAGAATGCTAGAATTAATGTGTAGAACTTGGGCACTGTGGTAGTAAGTAATTCCATATTAGTTTGTTTATAAGATGTATCACACAGTGAAACAGTATCATATACTAGATGAAGTTTCGAACACAATTTATTGTTCATAATCATATCAATTTTGATCACACGACTTTGAAATTTTAGTTTTATAGTTTTCTTTATCTTCTATTTGTCGTAATGGTAGTAGTATTTTCCAGATATCTGGGACAGGTGTTGAATCATTTCTATTACATGTATTTGCAGTTGATTCGATAAACAAAGCTTCTGTTATCAATCTCTCCCTATACCCTGTGACCTTAGATTTTAAAACTGTCATTCTATTCCATCCTATTGTGGTTGTGTGTAACTGCATGTAGTGCTATAGCTGAACTATTCTCTAGATTTCTTATCTTATTTGGGTCAACCAATCTAGAATTAGCTAGGTTTTTATGTTCTGCTAGTCTGACTGCTCCTGTCTGTTTGGATTCAACATAGAACTTGACACCGAAGTGCAGCAGTTCGAGTTGCCACGTTCCAAGTAGCACACAGAGGTAGACAAGAAGATGAGTGAAGGGAATCAATACAGTCTGACAAGTATAAGAGTGAAACAGAATGGGTAATGGTAGAAAGGAATATGAAAGGTTACAGAGACTGAATACATCTGTGCCATTGACAATGATTTTGAGCTATGTCACCTATTGTCTCCAGCCATTGATTCCTAGAGTCCCGAGGACCCCAACCCAGAAGTCTGCATCTCCCTACCTGACCGACTCAGGATTTCATGGATTGATGAGGCCATGTTTTTGTTTGGCCACCACTTACTCTTTTCCAACCTGCACCTGTATCAGCTAGTAATGCCCGTCGGGGAAGGCGATGGTTAGGCATGGGGAGCACGTAACCTAGCCATCTCAATCTATGTAACTTTATAGCCTCATCTATTGATTTTCCCTTTTTTCCCAACACTCTACGCCTAACGTCAACATTACTTACCTTATTAAACCACCTAACGTGAGAAAGAGATCGCAAACATCTATGATCGGAGGCAGTCAACCTTTTCATGTCTTCAACGTGTATTGGCCATGTTTCCAAGCCATAGAGAAGGTCGGAGCGAACTGATGAGCAGTACACACGTCCCTTGGTTGATAGCCGAATGTCACGCCTACGCTGAAGATGGTGTAAGTTAACGAAAGCAGCTCGAGCTTTTTGGATCCTTGCTGAGATTTCGTCGTCAATCAGTCCGTTGGTGCTAATACAACTTCCCAAATAGGTAAAGTGGTCAACATGTTCTATCACTTCACTTCCTATCACTAAGTTAGGAGTTGACGTAGTCCAGTCCTGTAGCAGCATCTTACATTTTGCAGGGGCGAATCGCATGCCAAACATACGAAGATTGCTGCTCAAGGCGTTCAGAAGACTCTGCATTTTGTCAGCATCTTCCCCTAACAGGACTATGTCATCTGCATATTCTAAGTCCATAAGACTATCCCCTGGTAACAAGTCGATTCCTAAGTCGTTACGTTCAGTTAAGGATACTTCCATCAGCATATCTATGATGAAGTTAAACAGAAATGGGGAAAGTGGACATCCCTATCGGACACCACTGGTTGTTACCAATTCAGATGACAATTCCCCATAAGCCCTTACACGGCTACATGAGTTTGAATAGAGTGCCTTGATTAGTGCAATGTACTTTCTTGGCACTCTCTTCACAGTCAGACATTGCTATAGTACCTTTCGATCCACGGAGTCGAAGGCCGCCTTCAAGTCAAGAAATATGACAATTGTTGGACGCCGAAAAGTGTGTCTATGTTCTAGAATCTGTCGAAGAGTGAAGATATGATCTATGCACCCTCTACCTGGTCTAAAGCCTGCTTGATTTTCCCTCGTCTGTTCCTCCCGAGTTCTGCTTAGTCTGTGCATGATTACTGAGCCTAGGATTTTAGAGACTATGTTCGTTAGGCTGATCCCCCTATGATTATCACACGAGGACTTGTTTCCCTTCTTGAATATCGGTATAATAAGTGACTTACACCAGTCTGATGGAACTGTCTCTGATTCCCAGACTTTGTCTAATACCTCAGTTAATCTACAAACTAGTATGTCACCCCCATATTTAAACACCTCCGGAATAATTCCGTCGGGTCCTGCCGCTTTGCCTCGTTTCAAATTACTGATAGCTTTTGTGACTTCACTTACAGACGGCGGACCAGTGTCTATATCCCATTCGGCTGTGTGCTGGATGTTGGGGAGGTTCAGTGTGGCTGTAGGCAAGTTAAATTGTCCCTCAAAGTGTTCTTTCCAGCGTTCAAGGCGTCTATCCTGAGAGCTAATTAAGGAGCCATTTTTCTCAGAAATAGTCTCACTTATGATTTACCTTCTTCCTCCCATTTCACTGATGAGTCTAAAGAGTTGCCTAGTGTCTGTCTGTCTGTCTGTTTTCGACATAGAACTTTGCACAAATGTGCGGAAGTTCAAGTCGCCACACTCCGTGTAGCACGCGAAGCAAGAGAAGAAAGTACAAGAAAAGCATAATAGAGACAGTGAGCAGAGATGTGAGACAAAGGAGTAATAAAGAAAAACAAAACAGTTTCATTGGAGATCATAACTCACAAGGAGTGGATGCATCTGCGCCACTGAGAACGATTTTGAGCCATGTCACCAATTGTTTCCAACCATAGATTTTTACCGTCCCGAGGACCCCAGCCTGGAAGTCTACACCTTCCTACGTGGCTTAGACCAACTGTTGTGGATTTCATTGACTGGTGCCAAGTTTTTGTTTGACCGCCACTAGCTTTTTTCCAGCCTAACCCTATATCAGCTAACATTGCTCGTCGAGGGAGGCGATGGCTTGGCATACGTAACACATGTCCTAACCATCTCAGTCTTTGTAACTTCACGACTTCGTCGATTGATTTCCCCTGTTTACCTAGAACTCTACGCCTAACCTCCATGTTGCTCACCTTATTATGCCACTTTACACGGGAAATAGAGCGCAGGCATCTATGATCAAAGACAGCTAGTCTTTTCATGTCTTCCACTCTCAGTGGCCAGGTCTCACTAGCAGCCATAAAGGAGGACGGAGCGGACTGATGAGCAGTACACCCGCCCTTTTGTCGATAGTCGAACATCTCGTCTACGCCAGAGTCGACGTAAACTGGCAAATGCGAAGCGAGCCCCCTGTATTCGTGCTGAGATTTCGTCAGAGATCAGCCCGTTGGGGCTGATGGTACTTCCCAAATAAGTGAAGCGATCAACGTGTTCTACCACTTCACTTCCTATTTTTAAACTAGGCGTCGATGTAGTCCAGTCCTGTAACATCATCTTGCATTTGGCGGGAGCGAATCGCATGCCAAACATTCGTAGATTGCGGCTCAAGGTGTTTAGAAGACTCTGTATTTCGTCAGCGTCTTCGCCTAGAAGGACTATATCGTCTGCATATTCCAAGTCAACGAGATTATTCCCCGGTAGCAAGTCAATCCCTGAGTCGCTGAAGTCACTTAGGGTTAAGTCCATTAACACATTTATGATGAAGTTGCCTAGTGTTCCCTATCGCCGATGCTTTTTCCATCTCTTTCGCCTTTGTCACCCACCACTGTTCACGGTCCTTGCGGAGACTTTTCGTAAGTTTCCTTTTGTGCAGCTTTCGCTCCTCATTGAATTCGGAGCTCGCCGGGATAAGTCTTCTAGCATCTATCAGTTCGGATGAGGCGGTAGAGATCCAATGGTTTTTACTCACCTTTGGATTTACCTTATTCACAGCTTTTACAGCTGTATCTATAGCTGACTGAATATTCTTCCAGGCTTCTTCAGGGTGAGCACAGCTGTCAAACTCAGATATGCGTTTAGCTAGTTCTTCCTCAAATAGGGATTTAATTTCCTGATCGAGCTGGGGACGTGATGGGTTTACCGCCAGCTGTTTCCTACGTCCGTTTAGTCGTAAGCACACACGAGCCCGGACCAGTGCGTGATCGGTATCTACACACGTGTTCCAGAAGGAGCGACAATCTCCTACCGACCCACGCCAACGATAGCTTACTGCTATGTGGTCTATTTGTGTCCAGCGTTGGTTTGATGATGGGGGTCGCCAGGTCAAACAGTGTCTCTCCTTGTGTTTGAAGTTAGTGCTTAAAAGAAACAAATGATTATCTGAACAGAACTGTAGGATTCAGTCACCGTTGTCGGTTCACTGGCGCGGAACTCCATAGGTGCCACCGACACCCTTCTCAGATTGACACAATTTCCCTACTTGAGCATTAAAGTCACCAGCTAGAACGACTATATCTGAGCGTCCGGCCTTTCGCAGCAAACCAGACAGCTTTTGATAGAACTCATCTTTCGTTTCATCTGAACTGCAGTCAGTGGGGGCGTAGGCGGAGATTACGAAAAGGCATCGGCGAGTAGTGCAGTCCTTTCTCCTTTTTACTGAACCGTTCAGACGGAAAGCACACATTCGGCTATCTACCGGGATCCAGTCAAGCAATGTTTTTTCTGCCCTAGTACTCAAAGCTATCCCTACGCCAGCTAATCCTCGTGAACTGGCTGTGTCATCTCCTGACACCCTCAAGGTGAATTTTGCAGATTCAACCTGTTGGCCAGGTGGGGTTAGGTGAATAACCACACTTGGGTCTTGTATGCGTGTTTCTGAAACACAACATACATCAATGGCTCGGGATGCCAGAGTCTTGGTTAGTGATGCTTGTTGTCCTATTTGGTAAAGTGTCCTAACATTAAATGCTCCTATATGAAATTGGTGGCGTGGCTTTAGGAGACTATCGGTAGTTTTTTGGCTTCCGTTGTTTTTAGTGGACACAGAGTGAAGAGGGAGTGTGGAGCCATCAAGTAGAGGAGTTGTATCAGTGGGAGGAAGACAAGGCAATGGAGATGAAGACAAAGATAAGTGAGGATTAGAGAGGTTTTGTGTGCATTTCGGATTGTGAGGGCGTTTGTTACTTCCCGGCTGCCCACACCGTGGAAGTTGGTTGCGTGACCGCAGAGCCCAGGGGACAACTGCTTGAGGCCGGTCACACGCGACCTGATTTTGTTTGTTCTTTATTGTTTGGTGTGTCTCAATAGCATGTTTATCACTTCTACCCTGTGACACGACAGCAGGAAGCGCGGTCGTTGTTAATCCGGGTCATGGCCGATCCGGCATGATATTTTGTGAATTTGTTTGAATAATGGTATTGGATGGGGTAGCTGCTTTTCGTTTAACCGCTATCCAAACAACCTGCCTGGCATGGTAGAACCTCAAGAGACATAAGTCTCAGCCAGTATAGCTTGATTAGGTCATTGCGGTGTTCAAGCCCGACCAACACGTCAAGGTAGCAGCTTTCGGTCGGGGACTGCCCCTGTTTTACTAGTTTGACCTATGTATTTGACCTGACAATCCACAGGATCCTTTAACTGACAAAGCTTGTTTCTAATTGAGTTTGTGGGTTTGAATGCCACTTTTATTCATGCCTTGTTAAGAATTCTGAGTAAGGCTTCCGAGGTTCCTTCCTTGTATGGAATTACTGTTGATGATTTACATTCCTTATTGTTGGTGTCGTCATTAATATTATTATTATCACTATCGCTATTATTATTATTTATTTTATTTTTTTACATTTATTTACATATTTCTTGACTAATTTATTATTATTATTTATTAAGTTTCAAGGCTCCTTTTATGTGTCTCACTTCCTGTCTTAGATTTTCCTTAGTACTACATAGTTTTTGTGCTCTGTCACTGAAACATTTTACCAATCCTATTTTTACTGACATAGGATGGGATGATCGGAAATCGAAATATCTGTTTGAATGAGTGGGTTTTCTGTAAACACTAGTCTTTAACTTCCCATATTCTTTCCTTTTTACGTTGCAATCTAACATTGGAAATTCCCCTTCCTGACTTTCCAATTCATAAGTGATTTGGATTGCCTCTACCTTCGAGTTGATGTGTTCGAAAAATCTATCCATATCTTGTGTTCTAAGTACAGTGAATGTGTCATCTACATACATCCACCATACTTTTGGGGTGGGGGTGAACGTTTCAATCGCTATCTTCCCACCTATCCATGAATATATCTGCTACAACCGGGGATATTGGTGATCCCATGGCAACCCCCTCAGTTTGTTTGTATATTTTCCCTTGGAATTTAAATACTGTAGAAGTCAGGCAAAGCTGCACTCCCAGTATTATGTCCTAAAGTGGCACTTTTGTCCTAAGTTCGAGTTCTTGGTCAGAAATGAGTTCGTTTCTGACTGCCTCTATAGCCATATTTATTGGTATACGTGTATATAAACTAACCATTTTTTCTTCATTATCTAATTTTAAATTATCTAATCTGTGTTTTAGTTCATAAAAATTAGTCTAGATTTCGAGTGGATTTTTAGGGGATTTAATACCATGGCTAAATATTTAGATAATTCATAAGTAGGTGAATTTCTAAAATCAACTATAGGTCTAATAGGGTATCCTGACTTATGAACTTTAACAACACCATACATCCTACTGGGGTTATTAGTTTTGTGCATTTAATGCCAAAAACTCCAGCTGGACCTACAAGATCCTTGGAACTGGGCGATAGTCCGATCCCACATCTGCTTCTCTTCTCTACTTTGTGTCCAGCAGGCTGACTGAGTCTCCACTTCCTTCAGCATCATTCAGATGAAATCTGTTTGGCTTGTTGTGTGTTCGTCATGGGAAATCCATGTCACTGGCCTTGTGTATATCCTTGTGCTCGAACACGCTCCCTCCGATCACCAAATCGTTGAGAGATCAGAAGCCGGCGAATAATTCTCCGTTCTTATTCATATCGCCGAGCCAGAGCCTCTCGACCCATGATGAGTCCTCTTCCCGCATTATCTGCTCCCAGTTTGGCTGCCATTCATATCGCTCATGAGGATTCTGATGTTACTGTTTGTAGTTGTCTGTAAAAATCCTCCTTCTCCTCTTGTCCCGCGTTGTTTGTAGCCGTATGCGTAGCACTGGATTATTGTGACCTCCCTTCCAGCCGTTGGAGTTGAATCTTGCTGTCCTGACCGTGGACGAGATGGTTGCTTCTCACTGCATTAGGTGTCTGGCTCCCACTGGTGACATCGTGATAGCCACTCACTCACTGCCTCAGTGTGTTCGTGTTAGTCGTCTGGGTGATCAGAGAGGAGAAGATTACTGACTTTCCAGTTGACAGTGTTGTCAATCCCCATTTATTCCATCTGCTTTCGCCGATACCCAGTACTTCTAAGCCATAACTTTGCATTTCTTTGGCTACCTGGGCAGCCTTCCCGGCCAGCCTCGTACATTGTGCGGACATTCCACGTCCTCATTCTCACTCTTGCTTTCATCGATAGAAGAAATATCGGCTGGCTGACTGGCTTCTCGAAAGCTTTCACCAGCCCGCTGTGTCATATCGCCTCCGAATTGAGTGAAGAAAAGATCGTTATTTGAAGTTTTTATATTTTCAATATATTTTCTGTGTTGTGGTTTCTCTAGCTGTTTGATAGGTTTAGTGGTGTGAGGTTGCTAGTTCCACCCCCAACCCTCTCTTTTTACTCGGGCTTGGGACCGGCTAGAAAACTAGCAAGCTATTTAACCAGGTGAGGTTGTTGGGAGTGGTATTCCTTCCAAATCATGAGATGACGCTTGTGTCCGCAATGCCCATGGTTGCGTACTTTGCTACGTCGTTTCGGGGGGCATCCATTTATTTGGACTAATCTAATGACATTTCGCTGTTATCCTTAAGGACTTCAAATTTCCAGGTCATTATGTAGAGAACCTTAGGATATTCGGTGGGCACAGATAATTCATTGACAGAGGATATGTAAGGGTAGTCTAATACGATGTACTGTGGCACTCTATTACGTACCATTGTGCAGGAGGGTTTTAAATATAGTTAGGGTATATTATTTAATGGCCATTCTATGTTGTTGTTTAGTCGAACTATTAATATTTTAGTTTGAAAGAGGTTAGTCGCACTCAATTGCCTTAAGCGTTCAAAATAACAAAAAATTTTTTTCAATTTGTAGCTTGTCAAAAGTAGACATGATGTCAAATGTAACAGCTAACTCCATTACACTGAAAGGCTCGGCTAACCTTTTGGCTGATTACTTTTGTAAGTCGTAAAATTTCCGTATTCATCAGTTTTCCTTTAGTTTATGCCTTGAACAGTATTCTCTATCAACGTGGAATATACCCAGAGGCTTCATTTAAACAAAATACAAAATATGATATCACCGTCCTCACTACAACAGATGAAACACTTCTTAGCTATATGCATGTTGTACTGGGTCAAGTAAGAAGTAAGCTTTATTAAATAGAATTAAACTTTGTCAAAAGCTTGGCTAAGTGATGGTAGAGTATATCGCCTTGCTCTATTAATCAAAGAAGTTAAAACTGAAGAAGTACTAGAAAGATGGCAGTTCAATTTGACCACTGAAGATACAGATTCCAGGTAGGTATGAGACCTTTTTTGTTTCCATATTTTGTCGTTTTCAGTAGTCCGAATGGGTCAAAGCCGTTAGCTAATATACAACGTGAAATTCAAAATGTCATTCGTCAAATTGTTGCTTCGAATACTTTCCTACCGGTAATCGATACCATATGTAAGTTTTGGATTTTTGTCTCCATATTGTTACCACCCATATATAACCCGTATCATATCTGTATAAGTCTAAGCTATAGAATGAATGAATAGAACATTGTTATGTATATTACATAATAAATTACGTTTGAATTACCACGTTTGTAGGAGTTGATGAAATGGGGAATTTGACACAAAAAGATAAAAGAAAAACAACAACTAGAATTATGTAAGATATTAGCATTCACAAAACCGAATTGAGTATAAAAAAAAGAAACAAGAAAGCGCGTTTATTTTTCAACCGATATCTGATCATATCGTTTAAGTTAAGCAAACTTGTTATTTGATTTTACTAAACGTTCAGAAATATAAAGTGTTGAACTTTGTGAAGAATAAAGAAACGAAAGCTTTCGCCCTATCGTACTCTTATGATAAGTCTGTTTAAAAAGTTGGTTTAGTGAAAAAACAAAACACAACTTCATTTCTGTAACTCCTTTAAGTTTTATTTCGTTACCCCATTATGAATAAGATTTTATTTTGATAAATTACACAGTGTTGTACAGTAATATTAACTGATGACATTTCGAGCCAAAACTATTGCCCATAATCATATCAAGTTACTCACACAACTTATTTCCTTCATTTATATACATATGTGGAATCGATTAGATATTGAGATAGTGTACATTCAGAAATAATAATACGGTGTTATTGATCAATTACAATCAGATGGGAAATAAGACGAGTGTTTTTATAGTCATAATAAGTAACTTGCTAGGATGTTGTGATGTGCTTGAATTGAAATAGAATTTTGAGCTTATTTATTATCCTCTTCTGATTTGACCGGCGGTAATAATATCTTCCATATTTCTGGTATTTGCATTGAGTCATTTCTGTTGCATGTGTTGGGTGTGGACTCGATGAACAAGGATTCAGTAATCAACCTCTCTCTCCACCTATCTAGATTACTTTTTAGAATTTCAACCCTCTCCCACTCATCCTATTGTGTGATTGTGTGTTAATGCATGCATTGCAATTGCTGAGCTTTCTTTTAAATTACTTATCTTCTCGGGGTCAACCATTCTTACTTTAGCTAAATCGTTAAGTTCTGACAATCTGACTACCCCTGACCTACTAGTATGACCTATGTAGTTGACCCTACCCACAGTCATTGCAGAGTATTTTGTGAATTATATTATTTTGTCTAATTGGGTCAACTGACAGTGTCCTTTAGCCTACAGAGCTTGTCACTGACTGAGTTTGTAGGTTTGAATGACACCCTAATTCCTGCTTTATTTAGAATCCTACGTAGGGTTTCAGATGTCCTTTCCTTATATGGTATAACAGTGGGTGACTTATATTCTCTCTTATTTATGTTATTATTACTAGTTCCACAATTATTTTTATTTTGTTTTTGGCCTTTACTATTCTTCCTAATGAATTTTATAGGACAGTTATTCAACACCAACGCTACTTCCATCTGTTTTATTTCATCATCTAGGTCTTTTTTTTGTGCTACTTAGTGCTATGGCTTGGTTTGTTAGACACTTAACTAAGCCTGCCTTAACAGTTAAAGGATGAGACGAATTAAAGTCTGAATATCTATTAGAATGCGTTGGTTTTCTGTAAACACTAGTGTGTAGTTTGCCTTCTTCTATTCGTTTTATCTTACAACCTAACATAACTAATTCTCCTTGTTCATTTTCTGATTCAAATGTGAATTTTATACCCTTCACTAGTGAGTTTATATGAGTCAAGAACCATGAGATATGTTCTGTTTTTAACACTGTGAGTGAAGGTGTTATCCACATATCTCCACTATATTTTTGGAGTAGGATTAAATGTGTTGAGGGCAATATTTTCCCAGCTGTGTATAAATATGTCTACTACGATAGGGGATATTGGTGATCCCATTGCTACACCTTCTATTTGTCTATATATTTTGCCTTGGAACTTGAAGATAGTAGATGTGAGGCATAACTGATTCCCTAAAATAATTTCTTCAATGGGCAGCTTTGTCCTATGACTGAGTTCAGGATCCGCAGTTAGTTCTTTTTTAACTGCTTCTAAGGCCAAATTGACTGGTATATTAGTATAAAGACTAGTTATTATTATTAAATCCTTTAGTTCCTAGAGGAACATAGGGCTTCAGCCGCGCGTCTCCATTGCTTTCGGTTTTCTGCCTACGTGTTCACTCCGCTCCAAGTCTGCCCACATACTTTCATCTCCTCTTCACATGACCTCCTACAAGTTACTGTTGCGCTGACGACCAACTCGCCGCTTCCCTTTCGGGTTCCACTCGAGCGATAGCTTGTCTAGTGATGTCACTTGATGGTTTCCTCAGAGTATGGCGAATCCATCTCCATTTCTTCCTGCTTATTTGTTTCACAGTCGGTTCCTGATTGATTCGCTGATTGCCAGAGATCCCTGTTGCTGATCTTTTCTGGCTGGCCATCTGATCTTGAGTATTGAGCGAAGACACCTGTTAATGAAGGTCTGAAGTTTGTTTAAGATGCTCTTTATGACGCGCAGTGCAAGTCTCTGATCCGTATAGTAGCGCTGACTGACTTCACATTGGAGTTGAAAATCCGGATCTTATTTTTGATTATGAGTGATGTTGACCTCCACACAGACTTAAGAGTAATGAAAGCCTGTCTTGTTTTTCCGATTCTGGCTTTGATGTGTTCGTCAGTTCCGCCTGTAGTTGAAACGATGCTTCCCAGGAGGTTGTTTCTTTCAGGTTCCTCCTATTTATGCTTGCTGAATGTTGTCTGTTATTGTTGGTGTTGCCGTTGGTGTTGGTCAGGAATCTTCATCACCTCTGTTTTATCTATGTTTACTTGGAGTCCTATCTTTGATGCTTCTTCTGCCAGCTTGTTGTGTTTCACTTGCATATCTTCCAGTCTGTGAGAAATCAAACATATACATGTCATCGGTGAAGTCCCCATCCTCCAAGTTTTTTGTGTGAGCTCATTTTATGCCTGTTTCCTCATTGCCCGTTGTCACTCGCATTATCCAATCTACTGCAATCAGGAAAATCATTGGAGGTAGTAGACAGCCTTGCATCACTCCCGTCCTCATTTCGAAGGATTCCGTAAGTTTCCCGTTGTGGATTACTTGGCATGCAGCATTGTCGTATAACTGTTGGATGAGATGTATAGTTGTCGATGGGACCCCGTAGTAGCGAAGTAGTTGCCAAGTCACCTCTCGATCGGCACTGTCGAAGGCCTTTTCACAGTCAATGGAGTTGAGATAGAGAGCTGACTGACTGCCATTCCAAGCTTTGTCCAATGATGGTCCATAGTGTGGCGATTTGATCAGTACATGACTTGTTTCTCCTGAATCCAGCTTGTTCCGGTCTAAGTTTTGCATCCAAGGCTTGTTTGATTCTCTCCAGGATGATGCGGCTTAGTATTTTGCTTGGGATGGCCAGGAGCATAATTCCGCACCAGTTTTTGCATTGATTTAAGTCTCCTTTATTTGGTAGTTTGAATAAGTATCCTTTCTTCCAATCTGGTCGATTTAGAAGTCTTTTGAAGTGTTCAGCCCAGTGTTTTCTCTGTTCCACCTCTTTGGTGATTGACTTTCCATTGTCGTCCTTTATTGGCTTAGTCTGTGTCGAACTTTTGCCCGAAAGGTTCCTAGTTGTTTGGTAGAGTGTGGCGAGGTCTCCTTTGCCTGCAGCTTGTTCTGCTTCACTTGACATGGCTTCATAATATTTTCTTTTGTCTTCCATGGTACTCTTCTTTACTCTTTTGTTCAGTGTATTGTAGCTTGCGTTCAACTCCTGTTTTTGTTGCTCGTCGGTGCACTGGATAATCTTTTGTCTCACCATCCTTCTCTCTTCTATTAGTTTCCAAGTGTCCGTAGTGAGCCACTGTTTGTCCTGCCTCTCCTGTCTTCTTTCTGCCCAGAACTTCCATGCAGGTTTGACTCCACACCGTTTTCAAGTTGTCCCAGTGCTTTTCGACGCTGACCTCTTCGCTAGTGTTGATTTGTGTCTCAACTTTGTCCCTTATGTTTGCAATGAAGATGTCCTTTGTAGCCTGGTCCTTCAGGTTTTGAGTGTTGAACTGGGCTTGTGGCCTGTCTGCAGCTCCTCCTTCTCTGAAAGCTTTTAGTTGGATTTGGATTGTCCCTTGTACGAGATAGTGGTCTGAGCCAACATCTGCTCCTCTTCTTACTTTTGTGTCCAGTAGGCTGCGCCTCCACCTCCTTGAGATTGAGATGAAGTCAATTTGGTTTTTGGTTTGCCCATCTGGTGACTAGTTATATTAAAACTAACCCTTGTTTCATCATTCGCTAGTTGAATGTCATTTAGTTTATTTTTCATCTCATATGAATTAGTTAGTTTAGAGTTTGAGCGATTTCTAATGGGGCATAATATTAGAGCTAAGTGTTTTGATAATTCATAAGTGGAGGTGTTTCCGAAATCTACTATTGGTCGTTATATGCATATCCTTAACAAACAAACAGCATTAATGTGTTATCAAAATAAACGTGAGTTATCAAGATCAATAGATCTGGGAGTACTGGACAGCTGTTTCGTCCTAGTTTGGAACTCTTCATCAATACGCACCCACCGGGGTTCGAACCCAGGACTTTCTGGTTACAAGGCGATTTCATAGACCATCGAGCCACTGGGACGCGATCCAATGGTTCTTGAATTCTAACTTCTGCCAGTTCATGACATAGCGCGACCACTTCGCATTGTCTTCTTTGATGATTTACTGCTTCATCTTCGACCTGCTATACCCTACTGGTCACGACTTCCTACTAGAACCCCAGGTTAACTGCCTGAATAGGGCCAGTCGCTAGTGAGCCTCAGATTAATTTTCAAGTATTGGTTTTGTAGGGATTTTGTTTGATTGCATGGAGGATTTCACCATGAACCCTGGTGGGTGCGTACTGCTAAAGAGTCCCAAACCAGGAGGAAATAGCTGTCCAGTACTCCCAGGTTTTCCAGTGGTTCTCTAACTGATGTCAGCTCTTGGTGAAATCCTCCATGCAGTCAAACAAAATCCCTACAAAACCAATACTTGAAAATCAATAGATCTGTAAGTGATAAAATGCATAGATAACACTAAATTGAATATCAGATGAATTAAGAGATACATACAGTCTCTTTATGAATTTATAGATTTCGCATTTCATTTTTAGGGTAGTTATAGTGACTGAACTTGTTTCTTTTGTACCAAATGTTCTGACCGGTTTTAAGCCAATGTCTATGGCTTTTGCGTTTAGGAGTATTCTGTTGACTGACTTGATTCAACGTAGAACTTTGCAACGATGTGCAGCAGCAGATCGAGTCGCCACACTTCACTTAGCACACAGTGCAAGAAAAAAAAAGTAAAAATAGATTCAAAACAGAAATATGAGGCAAAAAGAATATTAATATGGAAGGACAACATAGTTCTTTTGGATATTGTAAGACAGAAGGAGTGGATGCATCTGCGCCAGTCATTGAGAATTATTTTGAGCCAGCCATATCACCAGTTGTCTCGAACCATTGGTTTTTAGATAAAGCAATAAGAAGACGTAATTTGTCTGAATCGTGTAATGTATTTGCGCAACACATTTCGAACAATCTGATCACACACGGACTTGTCATAGGAATATATATAAAAAATTAATAAAGAGGTAAGAGGTGAGAAAAATAGACTTAGGTCAAGTTAAAAGGACATACTCAAGGTCAAAATAAAAATGGAGACCACTAAACCAAATAGCAGAGGTAATAGTACATCTGCTATGGTATCAAAACAAAATTTACCAAAGAAGGTTTAATGTGATGACGAATTGCTTTTGAACGCATAAAGGTGGCTTGAACTTTCTAATTCCTAGGGCTTCTACAAACTTTAGGATACGCCCCAAACCCGTTTTATAGATAGGTTTAAAAGATCTGTTAACATCAATTTTATGACCTGTCTCTATAATATGTTTCGCAATAGAAGAGCTAGGTCTCCTGTTCTCACCGTTAATAGGTTCTGATGATTCCATGACAAGTCCGTGTGTGATCAGATTGTTCGAAATGTGTTGCGCAAATACATTACACGATTCAGACAAATTACGTCTTCTTATTGCTTTATCCATTGGTTTTTGTCGCCCCGAGGACCCCAACCAGTCAGGAAGTCTACACCTCCCGACTCGGCTGGCTTAAACTGACTGTTGTGGATTTCATTGACTGCTGAGACCATGTTTTGGTTTGACCACCACCAGCTCTTTTCCAACCTGATCTATCATGTGTCAGCTAACATTGCCTATTGTCGAGGAAGGCGATGACTAGGCATACGTAACAGATGTCATAACCGTCTTAATCGACGTAACTTCACAGCCTCGTCGATTGATGTCCCCTCCTTACCTAGCACTCGACCGAAGCCTAACCTCAATATTGCTCATCCTATCATACCACTTCACACGGGAGATACAACGCAGGTGTCTATGATCAAAGCTAGCCAATCTTTTCATGCCTTCCACTCTCAATGGCCATGTCTCATAACCATAAAGAAGGACAGAGCGATCTGCTGTGCTGAGCAGTACACGCGCCCTTTGGTCGACAGCCAGCCAGTCGGATATCATGTCGTCTATGCCAGAGACGGAGTAAGCTGACATATGCGAAACGAGCCTTCTGTGCGTTGGTGGCACAGTGGTTAGGACTCGCCAACCATGCACATGGTCCGGGGTTCGAGCCCACACCGACGCACACCTGATATCTATGGTCGGCCTGCAAAATTTGGGCTACCGATATCCACGCTGAAAATTCCATACCTGTACCAAAAATACAGTGTGGAATCAAGCTGTAATCAAAAATAAAAAAAATAAAAAAATAAATATTCTGTTACTAGTACGCCTATTTTGTATTTTACACGTACACCTATCACATATTCCTTTGATTATTATTCGTCAATTTGTTTTTTGTCTTTTTCTTAATAATAGGCACAATGGAATTACTTGTGTATGCAGATAAGGATGCAGATATTCCTCTTCAATGGGAGGAAACTGGTCCACAGTTTATTCCTGACTCTGAAGAGATTAAACTGAGATCGATTTCCACTACTCTGCATAGGGTAGAACATACAGTATCATATAAATGTGTAAACCCACAGCCAGCTTGAAATCAACTGAATTGGCCCTATTACTTCTTTTTTAATGAGATGAATATTTTATAAATATAATGTATATTTTGTGTATAGAATCTCGAATATGTTTGACTGTAAATTACATATCAGTCAGAAAATGGGTGTTCCAGTTTCGTGAATATTCCTCATACAATCCATTCT
The DNA here is from genome assembly GCA_944472135.2 of Trichobilharzia regenti. Lineage (NCBI taxonomy): Eukaryota > Metazoa > Platyhelminthes > Trematoda > Strigeidida > Schistosomatidae > Trichobilharzia > Trichobilharzia regenti. The sequence goes on along the minus strand of OX235270.1, from coordinate 83,943,561 downwards.
GTTCTCAAGTGAATTTAGCTTCAATCGCGAATTCTGATTTATTCTAGCAATATTACTTAGTGTAGTTAATTATTGGTTTTCTCTATATTGTTTTATATATATATATATATATATATATATATATATATATATGTATATGCGGTCTCGGTTACTTTAATTGGGTAATATACGAATCAGTGAATGATCGTTTGGTGGTGTAATAATCATAAGTAGAGGGAGGTACACTGAATGTTGTGTGTGTGTGTGGGGGGGGAGTTGACATGAGATACGAGGAGATGTGTTTACTACGCAGCGTAATGTGATAAGTTGTCGTCAAATCATATGTCTAGACTATTTGAAATCATGCATTCAACTAATAGCCTATGTAGAAGTTTTCTAGTGGATTATGCGCATTTATAACTGGGATTTAGTGAAATATAGAATTTCCTGGCTGCACTATTTTTTCACTTAATATTATTATTTATTATCATTGTTCCCCTGGGTTCCTAGTGGAACATAAGGCTGCACATCAACTGCACGTCTCCAATTGCTCCTGTCTCCTGCTGTGCTTTTCATCTGCATCCATGTTAGTCCATACTGTTTCAACTCCTCTCCACACGATCTCCTTCATGTCACCCTTGCACTGACGTCCCACTCGCCGCTTCCCTTTCGGGTTCCACCCGAGCAGTGACCTGACTGACGCGCGCTGTCACCCAACGGCCTCCTCGGTGAGTGTCCAATCCATCTCCACTTTCTCCTGCATATTTGTTGCGCGATTGGTTCTTGTTTTGTTTCTTCCCATAGTTTCTTGTTGGTGATTGTTTCCGGCCCGACCATCTGATTTTCACTATAGAGCGGAGACAGTTGTTGATAAAGGTTTGGAACAGGCTGTTGGAAATATACTTTGTGACCCGCCAAGTTTCTGATCCGCACTGGAGAACTGACTTGACGTTTGTATTGAAAATCCTACTGAATTTTGTTGTTGATGTGGCTGAGTGACGAAGATTTCCAGATTGGTTTCAGGTTGATGAATGTGTTTCTCGCCTTCCCGTTTCTCGCTCGATTTGACATCCTCGTCCGTTCCGACTGTCTGCAGTTGAGATAATGCTCCCTAGATAAGTGAATGAAGTAACCTCTTTCAAATCCCTCCCGTTGATGGTGATTGGCGCTGGATGTTGCTGCTGTTGTTGTTGTTGGCTGGTTATTTTCATAACCTCCGTCTTGTCTATGTTCACCTGGAGTCCTGCCTTCACCGGCGGCTTCTTCGACCAGTTTGTCGGTTTTCGCTTGTAAGTCTTCGATTGTGTGTGACATCAAACATAAATCATCCACGCGCGAAATCCAGGTCTTCTGGGTTCCTTACGTCGGTCCAGGATATGCTTGTCTGCTCGTTTCCCACTGTCTGACGCATAATCCAGTCAGTCCACCACAATTAGGAATATCATTCATTGGTGATAATAAGCCACCCTTGTCTGACTCCTGTGTTTACTCCAAACGCCTCGCTGTTTTCCGTTGTGGATGACTCGACATGTGCCGTTGCCATACAGCTGTTGAATAAGGTTGGTGAATATTTGGGCGCTGCACGCCGTAGTACTCGAGTAGTTTCCGAATTACTTCGCGGTCAACCCTGTCTGTTGAAGGCCCTCTCAAAGTCTATAAAGTTGAGATAGAGGTTTGATTGCCATTCCATGCTTTGTTCGATGATGATGCGTAGAGTTGCATTCTGGTTAGAACATGATTTGCCTTTCCTGAATCCAGCTTGTTCTGGTCGGAGTTCTGTATCCAGTGCGTCCTTTACTCTCTGCAGTATGATGCGACTCAGGATTTTACTTGGCGTCGACAGGAACATGATTCCTCGCCAGTTCTTGCAGACTGAGGCGTAAGTCTCCCTTATTTGGTAGTTTCACGAGGTAACTTTTCCTCCAGTCAGTAGGCACCTTTTCCTCCTTCGTTTCAGACATTTTGCAATAATGGAGTCAGCATGTCTGCTGTAGTCTCTGGGTCTGCTTTCAGTGCTTCAGGGGGTATTCCATCTGGTCTAGCTGCTTTTCCAGCTTTCAGAAGCTTTATTGCATTCAAGACTTCAGCTCTCGTTGGAGGATTGGTGTCGGCTTGCAGTTGTGTGCGCTGTTGTTGGTATTTCTGGACGAGTTGCAGGTGGTGGTCAGTTCAAGAGTCCTTTGAAATGATCCGCCCATTGTTTAATCTGTCTTTCTCCCTTGGTAATTGGGTTCCCTTGGCTGTCTTTTATAGGTTTCACTTGTGTTGATCTCTTCCTGGATAGAGACTTGGTTATCTGATATGATGTTCTCAGGTCCCTTTTGCCTGCTGCCTTCTCAGCTTCAGTGGCCAGGTTGTCATAGAATCGTCTTTTGTCCTTCCTAGCACTCTTCTTCACTTCTTTGTCCAATGCTGTGTAATTTGAGCTCAGCGTCTCTTTCTGTTGTCCGTCTTTGCATTGAATCATTTTCTCTTTCACCATTCTCCACTCCTCTATTAGCTTCCAAGTGTTTATTGTGAGCCATTCCTTGCCTTCCCTTTTCTTTCTTCCTAGAACCGTTGAACACGTTTCGTTAAAAATCACCTTCAGAGAGTTCCAGTGGTCTTCCACGCATGATTCTTCCATGATGTCACATAGTGTTTCCTGCTTTGCTCTGACATTTGCAGTGAAAGTGTCCTTTGTGGTTGTGCCTTTCAGTTTTTGAGTGTTGAACTTGCATTGTGGCTATCCTCAAGTCTTTTAGCTTCACCTTGAAAGTCCCTAGTACTTGATAGTGGTCTGAACCCACATCTACCCCTCTCCTCGATCTTGTGTCCAGTAGGCTCCGTCTCCACTTTCTTGAAATTGAAATGAAGTCTATCTGGTTTTTGGTGTGTCCATCTGGTGAAATCCATGTCACTTTGTGTATATCCTTGTTTCTGAACACACTCCTACCAATCACCAAATCATTGAAGGCGCAGAAGTCTGAGAAGAGTTCACCGTTGTCGTTCATTTCATCAAGAGCCTCTCGACCCATGGTGAGTTCTCTTCCTGTGTTGTCTCCTCCCAGCTTCGCATTCATATCACCCATCAGGATTTTGATATCACCGTTTGGGACGTTTCCCATTACTGTTTGTTATTGTCTGTTGAAATCCTCCTTCTTCTCTTGTTCTGAGATGTTTGTAAGCTCATAGCATTGAATGACTGTAACTTTCCTTCCTTTTGAGTTGAACCTAGCTGTCATTATCCTGGAGGATGTTGGTTCCAACTGCATGAGGGCTTTGGCAGCTGTTGGTGACATCATGATGACCACTCCCTCGGTGTGCTCGTGGTTGTCCTCTGGGTGATCTGAATAGATTACTGTCTCTCCAGTTGGTAGTTGGCACCTTCCAGATCCGTTCCATACTGCTCTCGCAGATTCCCAACACTTCTATTATAAATCTTCTCATTTCTGCGGCTACCCGAGCAGCCTTTCCAGTTTCGTACATTGTACGAACATTCCACGTTCCCATCCGTATTTTTTGCTTTCATCAAAAGAAGGGACATCGGCTGACGACTGGCTTCCCGAAGGCTTTCACCAGCCTGCGTCATTTCACTTCCCCGATTCCATCGAAAAATAAGGTTACTGTTTATATTTTTAGTATTTTCAATATATTTGTGCGTTGAAGTTTCTGTAGCGGTTTGGTTAGGTTTTTGGAGTGCAGTTGCTAGCACCACGCCCCAACCCTCCCCCTTTATCCGGGTTTGGGACCGGCTGGAAAACTAGGAAGCTGGTAGCCTAGCAAGCTAGTAATCTAGGCGAGGTTTTTCACTTAATATAATAATGATAATATAAAACTGTTAACAGATACAATTCTATAGACATAAGAAACTAATATGTGTAGATATCAGGTAGGCAGAAAAACAGAGAGGGGGATTATGTCAAGTTTCTTTTACCGATTCTAATGTATCTGTGGTCACAACACACATGCGAGTAGGACCCATCAGCTTCTGGAGGTAAAATAGCTTTGTCGTTCAGTCTGCTATGTATACATGCTCAGATGTGTTCGTGAGCGGAGTCTACACAGATGTTATAGAAGGAATGGAAGTCTCTTATTAACCCTTTCCATCGATAGCTGATGGTCACGTGATCTATTTTAGTCTATGGTTGATTTGACGACGGAGGCGTCCAGGTAAGACACTGCCTCTCCTTATGTTTGAAATTAATTCTAATGGTGAATAGGTGATTGATTATCCCAACATAACTGTAGAAAGTGATCACCGTTGTCGATTCGTCAGCATGGGACTACATGAATACCACTAATATGCTTTTCCGACTGGCACAGCTTCCCTATTTAGGCATTAAAATCATCAGTTAAAATGACTGTATCCGGGCGTTTTGCTTTAAGCAGTAATCTAGACAGCCTATGGAGTGACATTCCTTACTTCATGGTTGATGGTCAGGTAAATACATTGGCTGTTGTCGCAGTCTTTCTGTCGTCTAAAGGATGCGTTTCGCCGGGCAGCACATAAAAGACTATCCACTGGGATTTGGTCAGTTAGGGATTTCTCCACTGCTCTGTCCCTAAATGAGGTTGCTAAGGCTGTCACAAGTCTGAAACGAGGCAAGCAGCAGGATCTGATGGAATGATTTCAGAGGTAGTTAACTACGGTGGAAACAGTTTACAGTCTGTGTTAACTAAGGTACTAGAAATCGTTTGGGAATCAGAGGAAGTCCTGTCAGGTTGGTGTAAGTCGCTGATTATCCCCATATACAAGAAGGGAGACAAGTCTTCCTGTGGAAATCACAGGGCCATTAGCTTGACTAATATAGTATCTAAAGTCTTAAGCTCAATAATCATGCGTAGACTAAGCGGTGCTCGTGAGGAAGAAACACGAGAGAACCAGACAGGCTTTAGACCAGGAAAAGAGTGTATTGATCATATTTTCACCCTTTGACAGATTCTGCAACACTGGTGGCATACCTATCGGCGTCCAACAATCGTTATATTTCTTGAGCTGAAGGCGTCATTCGGTTCTGTCGATCGGGAGGTACTATGGCGATGTTTGGCTGTGAAAAAATGGCGAGAAAATGCATTGCACTGTTCAAGGCATTCACTACTCGCACTCATACAGTCAGCCAGGTGAGAGCTTACGGGGAGTTGTCATCGGAACTGGTGACAACTAGTGGTGTCCGACAGGGATGCCCACTGCCCCTATTTCTATTCCATTTCATCATAGAAGCGCTAGTAGAATTAACCCTATCTCACTTCAGAGACTCAGGGATTGACTTGTTACCACTAGGGAATAATCTCGCTGACTTACAATATGCAGGTGATACAGTCCTTCTAGGTGAAGACGCTGACAAAATGCAGAGTCTTCTGAACACCTTTAGCTGCAATCTGGAAATGTTTGGCATGCGATTCGTTCCTGTCAAACGTAAGATGATGTTACAGGACTTAACTACATTGACTCCTAGCTTAGAAATAATGAGTGAAGTGGTTGGTGGAGCGTGTTGACCACTTCGACCAGTCAGTCAGTCACCCTAGCACTGAATACGATCCTTTCAGCTGTAAGTTCTCTCGGACTACCTAGGGGAAATTTTTGAAATTCTACTCGGTGGCTAGGTGGGTGTTTTATGCATGTGTCCGAAACATAACATACATGTGTGGCTCGAGATGAGGCCTACTTTTGGATACGGCAAGGAGTCCTAACTTTGAAGACTCTCATATGATGTTTACAGCGTGATTTTAGAAGACTAGTGTTTTTGCTGCTCTGGTTGCTATTGGTGGTCTTAGAGTTGAGATCAGGTGAGCGACGTAACTGTAGAATCGTGTTAAGAGTGGGAGGGAAGCGGGAAGGTGGTGATGGAGATGAGGGTGGGTGTTGGTGGTTAATACTCCTGAACTGTGCACACTATGAGTGTTGATTTCTCGTTGAGAGGACTGAGACAGAAGGAGTATTATTGCTGTGTGACCACAGAGCCAGAGCTGGAGAGACAACTGTTTGAGGCTGACCCCACACGTCCTGTTTAATTTGGTTTTCTGAGTTGTTCCCGTAATAAGAGTTTTCTCCTGGCTGCGTATGATTGCAGAGAAGTATTCTCGGAGTGGATCTTTTGTACTCACTTTCCAGAGCTAAGCAGCAACATGAGTAGTTTATTGGTCATCTGTTTTCTACCTTTATACGCGTTTATCTTTAGACCCTCAAAGAAGTGTCAGCGACTTGCTCCATGTTGGTGATTGGTTTTATTCTGACTGCCATCCAAGGTTTTTTCTGGCATCATGGGACCTGTAGGAACATTAGTTCGAGCCATTGTAACGTGTTGGATCATTGCTATGAGGTAGTCTGACCACCATGTCAGAGTATAGCAGTTATCGTTTGGGTGTTTTTATACTGTGGTTTAATAACTATTATGGCGATAATTCAACTTCTGAATAAGTGAAGCGATAGAAAGATTCAACTACTCAATTCCCGATCCTTTAAGTAAGAGTCAGTATAGATCAGAAGACAGAAGGATACATGAGAGTGTGGAAAACAGATATACTAACACAACAAAGAAAGGAGATTTTCAGAATCTGATTGATGATCAGTGAATATATCTGCTCAGTTGTCAACTATTTTGAGCCATGTCACCAGCAATTGAACCTTAGTATTCGAAGTACACCGGCCACGCCGGCTACACTTTTGTATGTGACTCAGACCAACAGTTAAAGACTCTATAGACTGATGCCCAGTTTCCATCTGGCTATATCAAAACCTTTTCAAACATAGTCTTGCTTCAGTTAACATTGACTGTCGAGGCAGCATGTGTAACATATGTTGTAGCCATTTCAGCCACAGAAGCTTCATAGTCTCAGCCTTGACCTTTCGTGATTTGGCAAACTCATCTTGCCTCTTCTTTCTCCTGCTCATCCTACGAAAGCCTACCAGGTAGCCAAAGAAATGCAAAGTTATGGCTTAGAAGTACTGGGTATCGGCGAAAGCAGATGGAATAAATGGGGATTGACAACACTGTCAACTGGAAAGTCAGTAATCTTCTCCTCTCTGATCACCCAGACGACTAACACGAACACACTGAGGCAGTGAGTGAGTGAGTGGCTATCACGATGTCACCAGTGGGAGCCAGACACCTAATGCAGTGAGAAGCAATCATCTCGTCCACGGTCAGGACAGCAAGATTCAACTCCAACGGCTGGAAGGGAGGTCACAATAATCCAGTGCTACGCATACGGCTACAAACAACGCGGGACAAGAGGAGAAGGAGGATTTTTACAGACAACTACAAACAGTAACATCAGAATCCTCATGAGCGATATGAATGGCAGCCAAACTGGGAGCAGATAATGCGGGAAGAGGACTCATCATGGGTCGAGAGGCTCTGGCTCGGCGATATGAATAAGAACGGAGAATTATTCGCCGGCTTCTGATCTCTTAACGATTTGGTGGTTGGAAGCAGCGTAGGTAAAAGGCGCCACAGGTCAACCCGTATCCGGGAAGAGATCAACCCAGATACTGAAACCAATAAGAGATGCTTAAGGGAACCTGAATACCAAGAACGAGAAACAGATAAAACAATGAGCTGATCACTCCAAAAGACTCTTGAATCAACCATCGCCTACAACTCTCCCAGAAACACACCACCACCAACAGTACTCACGGGACTGCCCGGCAGTGGATACCAATCCTCCAGCGAAGGCAGACATTCTGAATATGATCAAGCTTCTAAAGTTAGGTTAGGAAGGCGGAGGGGCCAGACGGAATTTCCCTGTTCCCGGAAGCACTGGGAGAAGATCCGAAGACTGTGTCAGATGTGCTCACGCCATTATTCGTAAGGTTTGGAAGGAGGGAAAGGCGTCTACCGAATAGAAGAAAGGCTAGCTACCTCGTGAAGCTACGGAAGAAGGGCGACTTACGCTTCCCTCTTCGAGAATTGACTGGCGTACAACAATGCTCTCCGTCACTCCAAGTAAAATATTAAGTCGCATCATCCTGGAGAGAATAGAGTATGTACTGGATACAGAACTCCACAAGCCCCACTCGAACAAGCTGGCTGGATTCAGGAAAAGCAAACCAGTTGCTGATCAAATTTCAATTCTACGCATCGTCATCACAAATCAAAGCATAGAATCCCAGTCAAACCACTACCTCAACTTCCTTCGTCCACTTCGAAACGGCCTTCACCAGAAAGCACATCGTTGACAGAGAAGTAATTTGGAAACTACTTCAACACCATGGTGTGTAGTTCCCAGTCTTTATCAACCTCATCCAACAGCTGGCTGGCTATATGACAATGCCTGTCACGTGTCAGTCAGGTGATCCACGACGGTAAACTCACTCAGCGAGGCGTTGGAAGTGAACACAGAAGTAAGACAAGCTGGCTGGCTTCCTATTATCACCCACGATGATATTCTTAATTAAAGGTGGACCAGATCATGCGTCAGACTCTACGTTGGGAGTGAGAAGATAGGAATATGCTGGACCACCGACAGTAAGACTCTAGAAGTTGTGGATTCAGCGCGTAGATGATATGTGTCTAGTGTCACACAAACTCGAACACTTACAAGCGGAAACCAACAAACTGGCTTAAGAAGCAGGCAGTCACCGAAGACAGGACGACATCCAGGTGAACTTTAGGAAGACGAAGGTGATGAAGATAACCAACCAACCAACCAAAAGCAACAACAACCAGAACCAATCACCATCAACGGCAGAGATCGTGAGGTCAGAGGTCACCTCCTTCACTTAACCAGCCAGGAAGCATCGTTTCAACCTCAATAATTCGGAACGGATGAAGATGTCAAAGTCAACCAGCCAGCCAGCCAGAATCGGAAAGGCGAGATATGCGCTCCTTCGTCAACCTGAAACCAGTTTGGAAAGCTTCTGTACTCCGCTTCAGTATGAAGAACAAGAATCGGATTTTCAACACAAATGTCAATGAAGTCAATCAGTCATCTCTTCCATACGGATCAGAAACTTGCACTGAGTGTCACGGAAAGGATTTCCGACACACCACTGTAGACTTTTGTCAACAGCTACCACCTTCGCTGGCTGGCTAGCTGGCCGCATGCTTAAGGTTAAATGGCTGGCCGGCCGGCCGGCCGGAAAAATTAGCAGGAAGAAACTCTGGCTGGGAACAAACCAACCAAGAGCCAACCGATCAACAAAATATGTGGGAGAAGATGCAGATGGACCGGGCATATTCTACTGAGGAGGTCGCTGAATGACATGATGCGCCAGACTATGCCTCGAGTCGAATCCCAGTAAGAAGCGGAGAGTGGGTTGACGGTGCGAGGGTGACACGGAGATCGTGCGAGTTGGAGGACATGAGAGATTATGAGTAGTTTTGGTCCAATCTGAAGGGAACAGCATCGAATAGAATAAGGTGGATATGTGCTGTTGAAGCTGTATGTTCCCTTTCGGAACCCAAGGGAAGAATAACAATATAATATGATATACATTCGAAGGCTATCCTTTGGTGAAGAAATACCGTAAGTGTAAGCTGCCGACTATCCCATATGACTCGTCTTATGGAAGGGTTGACGTTCAAAGGATTAACTGTCATCTCACTTTGAAACCTGCTTGTTTCACCTAAAGTGTTTATTGCACAACTCTAATGAATCATCCTATTATTTATGACGATTGGAACTTATGCACTGCATCAATTAATCTCGTTCTGCTTCTTCTAACCTGAAATTAATATTAGTGCTTCTTTGTTCCTTTGCGTTTCTAGTGGAACATGGGGTTTATCAATGAAGTCTCAGTAGCAGTGGCTTTATTTTTTATGGGAAGAAGTCGCTGGTCTCACGCTTATACCACCTTCTTTACCGGTGCTAATACTAGCTATGCGAGTTTAAGAATTCCAGCTTTATTAAACTATCTTGGATGATTACACGCTGATCATTATACTTTGTGGTCTGTTAAAGACAATAACTGGAAATCGCGAAATCCTTTAAAATTATCGGTAGACAAACAGCTCTCTCGTCCTCAAGTTTGTCGAAGCAGTTTCTGTCAAACGCTTGAAACCCGTTCTATGTGTTCAAAAAGAAGCAGTTATCAGTCTTTCCTCGCTCTGGTAATTGGATGTCTTTATTCTCTCTTCCATTTGATTACGTAATCTTTTGCTTTAACCTTGCTCCTTTGATATAGAGTAATTTTGCTTTTCTCTTGTAGCCATGCTTTTAGTTGAACTCAGTACATTGTTACCTAATTTGTTAGTCACTCATCATCTTACGCGTCTCTCGTCTCTATTGGGTAACTCCTTTTCAATTGTACGTATGCATTTACTTTTTTTAAACTGTAATTGCCTGTGTATAAACTATATAAGCGTAATTTCCTGAGCACTGTTCACTAATTTCGGTACCTCCTATACTGACATCACGTGAAATTTGCAAGTATGTTGGCACTTTTCTGTACATAAACTTAATTTGTCTACACTTTAAGCAGCTGATCAGAAGCCAACGAAATAAATGATGGTATCATTCCATTATGGGTAAATTTTGTTTTGATAAAGTCTCACAGTGTTATACAGCAATGTTTATATCATAGTTTTGAAGTTGTTTCAAAGTCAATTTGCAGCTGATCAGAAGCCAACGAAATAAATGATGGTATCATTCCATTATGGGTAAATTTTGTTTTGATAAAGTCTCACAGTGTTATACAGCAATGTTTATATCATAGTTTTGAAGTTGTTTCAAAGTCAATTTGCGGTCAACTTTATTTAATGCTTTTTCAAAATCGATGAAATTGATGTAGGGATTTGACTGCCTTTATGCGCTCTTTTCGATTATGATGCGTTGAGTTGTGATATGGTCGACACATGATTTGCTTTTCCTGAATTTAGTTTTTCCCTGGCTCAGTTCTGCATCCACTGCATCTTTTGGTCTTTCCAGGATGAGGTGACTTAGTGTTTCACTTGATGCGAACAAGAGCATAATTCCGTGCCAGTTCTCGCAGAGGCCTAGGCTGCTCTTTTTTGGTAGTTTGACAAGGTAGCCTTTCTTCCAATCCACAGTTACTTCACCTTCCCTCCAAACTCTTTGCAATAGTGGCGTCAGCATATCCACTGAGATCTTTAATTTCGTTTTCAGTGCTTCTGGAGGAATCCCATCCGGTCCTGCTGTCTCCCCTTTTGTCAGTAACTTGGATGCATTTGATACCTCTACTTTTGCTGGAGGACTAGTATCCACTGGCAGTTTTGTAGTTGTTGGTAGTGTTTCTGGACAAGTTCAAGGTAACGATTGGTTCAGGAGTCCTTTGAAGTAATCAGCGTATTGTTTTCATTGTTTCTTCCCTCAGATAATTAAGTTCCGTCGACCATCACTTATTGGTTTCATCTGTGTTCATCCAATACTGGACATAGAAATGGTTATCTGATATAGTATTCTAAGATATTTTTTGCTGTTAATCGAGAAGTTGTGACCAGTATGGTGCAGCAGGTCGGGTATGAGGACAAATACCCGCCGAAGACATTGGCTAGGGGTCGCGCTATGTCGTGAATTGACAGAAGTTAGAATTCATGGGCCATTGGATCGGTTCCCAGTGACTTAATAATATACGGGGTCGCCTTGTAATCGGAAGGTCCTGGGTCCGAATCCCAGCGAGTGTATACTGCTGGAAAGTCCCAAACTAGGACGAAACAGGTATCCAGTACTCCCAGATTTTCCAATGGTTCTCTAACCAATGTCAGCTCATGATGAAATCCTGTAACCAAAAAATAAATGCTTTTACTTCGAGTCCCTCAGTAAGTTGGCGATTTCCTAAATGATGACATAAAACAGATAGAAGAAGCTGTGGTGTTGAATAACTATCCCATAAAATTTATTAGGAAGATCAGTAAAGGCCAAAAACAAAATAAAAATAATTGTGGAACTAGTAATAATAACATAAACAGGAGAGAATATAAGTCACCCACTGTTATATCATATAAGGAAAGGACATCTGAAACCCTACGTAGGATTCTAAATAAAGCAGGAATTGGGGTGTCATTCAAACCTACAAACTCACTCAGGGACAAGCTCTGTAGGCTAAAGGACACTGTCAGTTGACCCAATTAGACAAAATAATATAATTCACAAAATACTCTGCAATGACTGTGGGTAGGGTCAACTACATAGGTCATACTAGTAGGTCAGGGGTAGTCAGATTGTCAGAACTTAACGATTTAGCTAAGGTAAGAATGGTTGACCCCGAGAAGATAAGTAATTTAAAAGAAAGCTCAGCAATTGCAATGGATGCATTAACACACAGTCACACAATAGGATGAGTGGGAGAGGGTTGAAATTCTAAAAAGTAATCTAGATAGGTGGAGAGAGAGGTTGATTACTGAATCCTTGTTCATCGAGTCTACACCCAACACGTGCAATGTGAATGACTCATCACTCATGCCGGAAATATGGAAAATACTATTACCAATTAAATCAAGTGAAAAATAATGGAACTATATAAATGAAGTTGGGAAGTCGTGTGAGTAACTTGATATGATTATGAGCAATAAATTGTGCTCGAAGCGTCATCAGTAAACATTACTGTATAATACTGTGAGACTTTATCAAAACAAAATTTACCCATAATGGAATTACACTCTACTACAGTGCACAAGTTTTATTCTTATAAAAATGTTGGTATCATATTATTCTGCACAAACCACTGTTGTTCTTTCTTTATTCAAATTCCCATCCAGGCATTAATGAAAACAAATCACGTAGTTCAGGGAAGAGTCTTTAAAAATTGACGGATATCTCGTTCAGCAACTTCTAATTAATTTATTCTCGCGTACCAAAGACAAAGCAAAAGCCAATATTTGATCGTCCAAACTACGTGATATATTTAGGGACCAAAACAAGCCGTTAGACGAACGCTTAGCTAGCTAGTGATCGTGCACGTGACACGACGGGGTACCAAATGGCGGGGATGCTTGACCGGAAGCCTTCAGCTAAACAAGTCGACTTAAACAGTGGTGGTCAGCATCCAATGAGTGATTGCTGTGGTCAATAATTTTGGGGAATTATTTACCGCTACAGCTCACTCCCCCCTAGTGGGGTCGTGAGGACCCTAAGACAGAACCAGCCGGAAGTAAAAAAACTCGATGGTTCCCTTTCGGGTGAAAAAAATCTTCCGAGCGGCTTGGTCGTATGCCTACTGGTTTGTCTGCCTATGCTAATAGGGTGTTTGTACATAGCTTCCTTGTTGTTGTTCGTTGGATTCCGTGCTTCGTTTGTTTCCTGTCCAGTGCCCGTCGCACCTGGAAAAGAAAACAAGAACGCTAAGAACCATGTCGAGGAAAATGTACGAAATGAGCTTTTTGGTTAAAAAAAATTATGTGCATTTACTATACAGTAAAATAATGCTAAGTTCAGAACATCGAAAAAAATACATCTAATTAATTTTTTTGTGTATGTTACATGAACTGTTGAAAAAAAATTTTTGTGTTCGGTGGTACTGTATATAAAAAAAATTGATACGTCAAAAAAAATAGTTAGTACCACAAACGAATGAGTTGCGTGAATCACACGAATTCGTTAAGTCAAATAAGTGTGCAGATATTCTGGGAACCTTACGGTGCGTCCAGAACGGGTTTTCTTGGGAGGCTCGATAGAAGGTTCGGTAGCTGTCGCTGTGCTAGTGACTTCATCGATGTCTAAACGATCTTCTGTTACTTGTGGATTTTGGGGTACGTTGAGCTCTATGCTAATAGGATTACCCTCCAAGTAAGCCGGTTTCAGACGGTCAATGCTGACGGTGTCCTCGCGGCCGTTTTTGTCCAAGACAAAGAATTTATCAGAACGTTTAATTACCTTATAAGGTCCGTCGTATGGGGGTTCCAGGGGTCTGCGCACAGAGTCGCGACGAACAAATACATGTGAAGAAGTTTTCAAACACGGATGAACGAAAACATCAATGGACTGTGGACGAAGGGGAGCAGGTTTAACTGAACGCATTGCGTTTGTAAGCCTGCTGACGTATGAAGCGTGATCTACCACTGGTGGGAAGCTCGAGGGAGAAACAAATTCACCAGGCAGTCGCAGTGTCGTGCCATATACTAGCTCGGCGCTAGTACAACCAGCATCGGTTTTCAAGGCGTTTCGTATCCCTAGGAGAACTAACGGAAGGGATTCAGTCCAATGGGTGGTGTTTGCAGCTGACAGACCAGCTTTCAGCTGTCTGTGTAGACGTTCTACCATACCATTAGCTTGAGGATGGTAGGCTGTTGTTCGAAATCGCATGCAACCTATGATTTTAGTCAGGGCGAAGAATAAGCCACTTTCGAATTGCCGCCCGCGATCAGTTGTTATGGAAGATGGGCATCCAAAGTTAGCGATCCATCTTTCTACGAAGACGCGTGCGACTGTTTCAGCAGATACATCCTTGATGGGTACTGCTTCCGGCCATCGTGTGAATCGATCGATGCAAGTTAAAATATAAGTATATCCATGTGATTCAGGAAGGGGTCCAACCAAATCTATATGGACGTGTTCGAAACGAGCGTCAGGGAGAAGAAAGGTGCCAAGTGGGCTTTTGGTGTGTCTTATCACCTTGCACTTTTGACAAGCTAAGCACGTGTGTGCCCATTCCCTTACTTCTTTATTAATGCCAGGCCAACAAAACCGACTAGTTACGAGCTTGACAGTAGTTCGAATACCTGGGTGAGATAAGCCATGCAACGTATTGAAGACGTTACGGCGATAACTTTTAGGCACGATGGGGCGAGGAGTACTCGTGGAAATGTCACATAGAATAGTATCTCTTCCCATACCTAAGGGTTTCTCAGCTAATTGTAGAGTTGTTTTCGACAACTCATGTTGAAGCTCGGTATCTTCTTTTTGAAGACGAGCCAGTTTTACAAGGTCTATGCCGTCGATTTGGGTGAGGGAACAAACGCGCGACAAGGCATCTGCCACAGTGTTGTTTACTCCGGATACATGGCGAATATCTGATGTAAACTGTGAGACGTAATCCAGTTGTCGTGATTCCCTGGGTGAATACTTATCTGAAGGTGAGTTCAGAGAGTACGTCAGAGGTTTGTGATCCGTAAAAATTATGAATTCACGACCCTCTACCGAATGTCTAAAATGTCGTATAGCACAGTACATAGCCAGAAGTTCTCTGCCGAATGTGCTGTACTTCGTTTCAGCTAATTGAAGGCGCCTGGAGAAAAAGGCAAGTGGTTGCCACTCATTGTCAACTAGCTGTTGTAGAACTGCGCCGATTGCAGTGTTTGATGCATCAACCGAGATACTTAACGGTGCCGTTGGATCCTGATACATCAGAAGTGTGGCATTCGCAATAGCTTTTTTAATCTGGGTAAAAGCATTTCGAGCAGACGCGTCAAGTTCTATGGACTTGTTATTCCCTCGAAGGAGGTCTGTCAATGGCTGAATCAAAGAGGCACAGTTGGGAATAAAGCGTCGATAATAACTTACTAAGCCGTTAAAAGTGCGGAGACTTTTCACCGTCTGTGGCTCTGGAAAGTTCAGTATAGCCTCGACCTTAGTAGCCAGTGGGCGAATGCCCTTGCAGTCAATAGTGTGACCCAGAAAGTCGAGTGAGTCAACACCGATTTGACATTTTTGAATATTAATGGTAACACCATGTTGGCGTAACCTGTCAAATGCCAAGTCCAAGTGCCTAAGGTGAGTTTCCTTGTCTGGACTGGCAATGAGGCAGTCGTCTAAGTATGCGTATACAAAGTCGAGACCGCGAAATACTTCGTCAATGAAGCGTTGGAATGTTTGGGCTGCATTCCGGAGACCGAATGGCATACGTAGAAATTCAAAAAGTCCGAAAGGCGTAATGATAGCCGTTTTCGGGATATCTTCTGTTGCCATCGGGATTTGGTTATACGCTTTAACCAAGTCGATTTTGGAGAATATAGTCGCGCCGGATAAGGTTGCCGTCAAGTCGTGTATATGAGGCAACGGGTAGCAATCAGGGGTTGTTTTGGCATTCACTCGCCGGTAATCACCGGTGGGTCGCCAATCATTGCTATCCTTTTTCGGAACCATATGAAGTGGGGATGCCCATGGGCTATTCGAAGGTCGAATGATGCCAAGGGTAAGCATATGGTCAAATTCATTCCTGGCGATTCTCAGTTTGTCAGGAGCTAATCGTCGTGCTTTAGATGTCACAGGTTGTCCTGTGGTAATGATGTGGTGCATAACATTGCTGGTTATGCACGGTAGGTCGTTCGACGGGCAATTAAGTTCCGGATACTTGTCAACATAGGTTGAAAAGTTGGATCAAGAATTGCCTTTATCTTAACGGGTGACAAACTAGGGCCTATGTAGCTGATGCCTTTGATAGACAGACTAGTAGTATTGTCAATCAGTCGTTTTCGGCGGACGTCTACGAGTAAATCATGATGATTAAGTAGGTCCGTGCCAATGATGGGCATTGTAACGTCAGCGAGAAGGAAAATCCACCGAATAGGTTTGCGTAAACCTACGTTCAGATAGACGTATTTCCTACCAAAGGTTGCGATTGGTTTTCCATTTGCAGCCTGTAAGTTGAAGGTAGGTTCCTTCTGTCGATCTGCTGCTGTAGCAGGAAGGACGCTGACTTCGGCGCCTGTGTCGACTAAGTATCGAGTCTGGCTTATCACATCATGGATGTAAAGTAGGCGGCTAGTGCCACCGGCGACGGTTGCCGCTAACGCGTGCCGGCGGGATAGTTTCCCACAGACTTTGAGACATTTCCGAAGTTACAAGGCTTACGGCAACACTTCGCTTCTTGGCCATAGGTGTTGTGGTACCAGCACCAGTCAGGGTTTTTCAGTGAACGTGGTTTGGACTTAGATCGACCACGTGAGTTCCTGCGTTGAGGAGATTTAGGACGACGGTCGGAGGATTTAGAATGCATGTTTGACCTAAACATCTGCTGGATGGAGTTGCATAACTCTATCATTGCAGGATCCTTACTCGAAGTCTGCTTAGTCATCGAGCATATTTCGGGAACAGACCGTTTAGTTATTTCTAGAATCCTATCTGCAGTAATAGCTAAGTCCTCTATTACAGTACCCTGAAGTGTCACAAGTACGGTCTGTACAGACTGTGGCAGCTTGGTTAAGAAGAGTTCTCTAAACAGTCCTTCGTCGAACTGACTTTGGCCGACGACTTCTTTCATTCTTGTCAGCATGCTCACGGCTGACTGATCTCCTAACTCGATGTTACGAAATAATTCATCTAGACGTTGTCGGTCCGTGAGAACGTTTCTCCTGAGGAGGGATGCTTTGAGCAACTCGTACGAGTTACTTACCTCGGGACTGAACATCTGTGATGTTACGTACTTGCTGAATTCCCGCGGTAGGGCGTGAATAACTGCAAGTAACTGTGAACGTTGATCGGTTATCCCATGCTCACAAAAATCTGCTTCAGCTAGCAGAAACCACGTTTCAGCATTATCTGGCCAGTATGGTACGAGCTGAATGGTTTTAGGAGTTGAGCGGATACGGATGACCTTGGGACTAAGATCACTCATGACGAAAATTATGTCGAATAATATATGGTACAAGAACAAATACAAAATGGAACGAACTCACCGGGGTTATCTGCGGATTTATCGTGGATGAAGTTCGCGGTTGGGCTCACCAGTTTAAAGGTTGACGGATATCTCGTTCAGCAACTTCTAATTAATTTATTCTCGCGTACCAAAGACAAAGCAAAAGCCAATATTTGATCGTCCAAACTACGTGATATATTTAGGGACCAAAACAAGCCGTCAGACGAACGCTTAGCTAGCTAGTGATCGTGCACGTGACACGACGGGGTACCAAATGGCGGGGATGCTTGACCGGAAGCCTTCAGCTAAACAAGTCGACTTAAACAGTGGTGGTCAGCATCCAATGAGTGATTGCTGTGGTCAATAATTTTGGGGAATTATTTACCGCTACAAGTCTCTTTTCGTCGAATTCATTTTCTCAGCTGCACAAACGCAAATATATATATATATATATATATTATTTTGTATGTATATGTACATTAAGTTTGTCAACCAAAAATACAATTGGTTATGGTTATTTTAACGAAACAGGTGAGGATTGGTAGTTGGAGTTACGTAATAGAAAATCAGTCAAGAAAATTAGGTGTTAATGAAATTAAGGTAGTAACAAAATGTCAATGCTCGGCTTGACAATTTACGACTGTATAAAAGATACGTAGACGACATATTCATTATTTGTGAAAAACACAATGACCCCAGTCCACTGATGAAGACATTTAACTGTTGCCATCAAGCAATAGAATTCAATCTTGAAATGGAAAACGCGTCGAAATTTCGTGTCTTAAGGTGGAACTAACAAGAAGAACTGATGGAAGCCTAATAAGATCGATCCATAGAAAAGCTACTTGGAATGGTGAACTAACAAGCTTCTATAGCTGGGTACCTATTCAATAAAAGCGGAATTTAATTAAATCACTTGCCATCTGCATCCGACGCATCTGTGGTCCCGACATTCCGAAAACAGAATTAGATATTCTAAGAGAAATCTTCATTCAAAATGGATATCCAAAAAGATTCATCGACAAAAATATCAAACCGAGAATTCGGAGAAACGAAACTTTAATTGCGCCTAAAAAGAAATTCTATATGAACTTGGATTTCAAGGGAGATTTAACAAGTGATATTCCTAAAAGAAGGATCACATCACCTATGAGAAGAACATTCTTTGCAGCAACGCTAAGAATAGTGTTCTCCAGTCGCCCACTGACCTGCAAAAGCCTCAAGGACAAGATCCAGCATCTGACCACGTCTATGTGCATATATCAGTTCACCTGCTGCTGTGGAGCTGGGTAAATTGGTCGTTTGACGCGGACCCTGTCCAAGAGGATTCAAGAACGCTATCCAGCATGGTTGCGAAAAGGCGATAGTGGTGCAATAAAGAGTGCGATAATCGAACACCTGGTTAACACTGATCATTCCTTTTTCATAAGTAAAAACACAGTTTTTGTTCAGCGAAGAAATTTCTTTTCAACGACTTCATTTTCAAGCTGTACAGTCGTATTTATATTACAGAAAAAGGTTATTAAGTGGCACTAAATAATTGCTCAGTCAATGTACGTATATATGTGATAAAAGTTATAAGGGGTAGAGTTGAAGTGGATAAATTACAAAAATATTAAAGACTGTTCTATAACAAAAATGTCAAGTGTTATCTAAAAATTATGAAAATTAGGAGTACGATTACGATAAGAATGAAGATGTGAAGTGAAGTGGAAAGAATTCAAGTAGTAAAATAAAATAAAAACTAGAAAGAAAATTATTATGACCAAGGTAAAGAAAGGGGTTTGACAAAACGCTTTTGAACACATAATTTAGGTTTCTGTTCATGTATAGCTAAAGCTTCGGCTATGCATAAGTGAAGAAAACGTAAACTTTTGGATCGATTCGATTTTGCCATGTATATAACTTTGAAAGATGAATCACGTGGGGTTAAATGACCAGATTCTAACAGGTGATCACAAATAGACGACTTAGCAGTTCTACGTTCGCCTTTCATTAACCAAACCGGATAGTGTTCAGCTACACGTTTTCGGAGATTACGCTTACAACGTCCAATATAAACAGCTCCACAAGAGCAAGTAAAAGAGTAAATGCACATAGATGTGGACAAAAGCGGTAATCTATCCTTGACGCATTGTCTGATCATATTTCGGCTGGTAAAACCTAGTTGCAGGTCAGCTGCAGGAAAAGTGCGTTTAATACATTTAGATAAACGATTTTTAATCAATTCTGAAATGGTGTCACCTTTGAATGCAAGACTCATAAACAGCTTTTTCTTTGGTACTGTGACTTGTCTCGGGGCGGATTCTTTCTTGATGTTACGTTCAATGAAGCTTGTGGGATAACCATTGTTAAGGAGATTTGATCGAAGGTTATCTAGTTCCCTATCGATTGTCTCTGGAGAGCAGATTTTACGAATTCTGGAGCATAAGGAGTGAATAAGATTTCTCTTTCTCCCTAAAGGTACCCAACTGTTGAAGTTAGTGTACTGCCCAGTGAATGTTGGCTTTCGGTAAATCGACCTTAGAAGCGTTCCATTCTCTCTTCTATCTAGCTTAACATCAAGAAAGTGAAACGAAGAATCCGACTCTTCTTCGATCGTGAAAAGCAAAGATGGGTGAGAACCATTAAATATTCTAAGAAGTTCGGCAGTTGAAGTGTTTTCGTCACATACAATGAATGTATCATCAACATATCTTTTATACATAAACAGACTATCGATGGTTTCCTTTAGTGGGCCATTCTCTAAGCTTGCCATGAAAACGTCAGCTAAGAGCGGTCCTAAAGGAGACCCCATGGCGACTCCATCTCTTTGGTTGTAGATGACATCATTAAATCTAAATTGCACATTCAGTGTGCATCTCAATAGTAGTTGTTTAAGATAATCAGTTGGTAAGCCAATGTTCATACTATTTGATTCAATATACTCGCATAGATAGCAGGTAGTGTCTACTAGTGGTACATTTGTGAACAATGAACAAATAAAAAAAAAATTCCTTTTTCAACAAACGTCTCTTTCAAAGTAATCTACACAGTCAAGAAAAACCTATCAAAAGTAATACGGTTTCTTCTTCTATGTATCGCTGAAACTCTGACCATTCACATAGAAAAACCGGAGCTGTGCATACAAAAGAGGATTACTTAACCACTTCTACTGTCATGGTAACAACTTTTTTGATTTCGATGACTTAATTTCGTTTGCTTGCCTATTCTTTAATTGCTTATAATTCGTGAATTCATTAAGAACTCTTACGTAGTTTCGTATTCTCTACTTTGTTTCTGTGTGTATCGTGAGTAAACCTCACTCATCAAACTATTCATATTATGACATAACTTCTTTTAACGACTGTTTGCGACAACTCATCACCTTTGTTACTTCCCTAATTTCATTAACACCTAATTTTCTTAACTTGTATTACCGATCTTCACCTGTTTCGTTAAAAAAACCATAACCAATTGCATTTTTGGTTGACAAACTTAATGTACACATACATATAAAATAATATATATATATATATATATATATATCTTCGCAATTATACAGCTACGAAAAAGAATTTGCCGAAAAGAGACTTTTCCCTGAACTACATGTTTTGTTTTCATTAATGCCTGGATGGGGATTATCCATGAATTATTCAAATTCATCAAGGGAAATAAATGTATGAATTTTCATTATCTCTAGCAATGAGGAGAATCTGGAGAACATCTTGAACCTCAACAGTTGCCATCCAACAGTTCAGTTCACACTAGAGAAGGAATCTGAGACAAAAATATCCTTCCGGGATATCCAATTAACAAGATATAAACAAGATGGAACACTGAAGAGATCCATCCACAAAAAGCTGACATGGTACGGACAACTTAGTAACTTTCACAATTGGGTACCCCTGTACGTCCACTGTGCTACAGAATCCGCAGCATTTTGCAACCCAGACACTATGGAAGAGGAGCCAAACACTCTGAAGAGAATCCTCGAAAATGTCTGCCCGGAACGTTTCACCTCAAATTCGCGTAACCAGAACCGCCCACACTTTCTTTTCTTAACAGGCTTCTCTACTTGAGTTGACAATTTAATTGACTCTGGCAGAAATACTATGAAACCGCCTGTCCTGCTAACTGAAGAAAGCCTTCTTTGCGGCTGAACTCTGACTAGCCTTCTCTACGAAATCGATGATTCCTATGAACGTAAAAGATAAACTACCACTGTTGGCCTAATTAATGTGCATCTACCAATTCACCTACTCGTGTACAGCTAGGTATGTTGGCCGTACTCAGAGTTTGCCATCCAAACGTTTCATCGAACACTTACCCTCGTGGTTTTATAAAGAAGAAGCTATATCGAATCAGGACACCTAGCAAACCTACAAAACAACTTCAAGGTTGTCTACTGAATACGTGGGAATCTTGCTATAAAAGAGTACGAATCAAACTTCTTCAAACCGAAGAAGTAATGGCAATTCACATATTAAAGCCTGAACTGTGCATTCAAAAGAAGCTTTTTCAGTCACTAAATCTACAATGGACCTGACAACAAATATGTAATTTTTGTTTCTTATTTTTTTTGCTTGTCTGCTTCTTAATTGTATAATATTCTCCCCCCCACACCCTTTATTCAATCTCTACCCCCTTACTACCCTGTTGTTAACTTGACTCTTGTTCAGTCTTAATTTCTGGTGAGCTCTACTCAACCCCATCGATTAGATTACGTCTCCCAACTTGCTTATTTAATCTTATTTTAGTTTCTACCCGATTAACGCTTTCTACATTGCGTAATTTGTTATCTGAAATTTACAATTCTAATGAAATATTCATTTTGTTGCTAAGACAATTCACTATATATATATATATATATATATATATATATATATATATATATATATATATATATATATATATATATATATATATATGAGAATGACATCGCCGGAAAAAGTAACTCTTCGTTGAACACCTTTTCTTTAATATGCATAATGTTGATTTTAGGATGAATATTAAGCAGGTGTACGAACTAAGCTCACACCTGCTACTTCCGTGCTCATGGGATTATAGAAGAACAGACTGTCTGTATGGCAACAAGGTCACATTTCCTTTTTGGATTCTTTAAAAATAATTTTTTTTTAAATAGTTGAGAGTGTGCTTTAGTAGATTCACACTGTCAACTCCTCAGTTTAGGCTACAGACTTTCCCACTTATCTATAGAGATTTATCCTACTTGTAATCAAACATGACTATGGACACAGACTGTTTGTTTTGAATTTTCCTACTTGCGATATTTCTGTTACAAAAGAGGTGTAAAAGTAAAGGTGTAATTCGCAACAGTTTACATCTTCCTATCTCACGAATGTAACATGTTATCTTTGGAAGCGGAATCTATTCTGATCTTGTAGATTTTAGAATGTGTTGGTTTCGCTATATGACAGGTGGTTTTTGATAGGACCAAGAGTTATGTCTGAACGGTAAGTAAATGGATTTAAAAACTTATGATGCGTAATTGAAGAAGTCAAGTAGCGTCATACAGTAGATGATGCCACCCATCTCTTTAACATGAAGTCGTATTGCAAGCGTCACTGTTTCACTGCCACTCATACTAGTCGGAATAAGGACTGTGATGATGCGGCGAATCCCACGATGATTCATGCACTGTTTCACTGTCTGTTTGGCTTCTGTTTATTTTCGTATGTATCTGTACCTTCAGTTTGCCAAACATAGCAGAAGAATAAAGATTAGCTGGGAGTATTTCAAGTAGTTGGGTAGATGGTGACTGGGAGGGGGGGCAGAATGCACACTTTGGACTCGTTACTTTGTGCACCTCCACTCTACTCCTCTTCCTAATCAGAATTATCCGAATGCAGTACCCAAAGCTTCAAACGAAAAGGCGTTATCCACTGGATAACTTGGGCCACGATGGCAATGAGAATCAATTATTATTCCTTTTTAATAAAATCTGATAGACTGAACCGAGATGTTCGGTCTCTGTTGCCAGATATGTAGGCTCTTAACTAGTACGGACACTTCCATGATGTCTGAGGATTAACCTCGATTGGTTTGGTAATTGGTGAATAGTAGAGGAAACCACGATCATAGAGAAGATTTGTAGCTCAGGTGAATGATTTTGAGGTGGTTTTGTTCTGTAAGCTGGACAGTTAATTTGCGAAGCTTTCATCACCCTACTGGGCGACATCTTCAGCGCATACTTCAATTTGAAGTGAGCTTTAAGATTTCTCTACGAGTTTATTAATCACCTCTCCTGGTGACCTTGGACGGGATTGGTTGTTTTTGTGTTTTCACGCACACACACACACACACAGCCACAATTGAAACCTCTGTGTAAATGCTACAAATCGCAGTTGAATGTAATGCAGGGTCAAAGCAGTAGGACAGGGGCAGTCAGACTAGTCGAGCATAAAAGCCTAGCAAAATCTAGATTAGTTGACCCAAATAAGATAAGAAATCTAGAGAATAGTTCAGCGATAGCACTAAATGCAGTTGCACACAACCATACAATAGGATGGGATAGGATGACATTTTCAAAATCTAGTGTAACAGGTTGGAGGGGGAGACTGATAACAGAAACTTTCTTTATCGAATCAACCCCAAATATGTGTAATACGAATGATTCAACACTTGTCCCAGATATCTGGAAAATTCTACTACCCCAACGACGACAAATAGAAGAGAATAAAGGAAACTATAAAACTCAAGTTTCACAGTCGTGTGATTATAACTGATATGATTATGAACAATAAATTTTGTTCAAAACGTCATCCAGTAAATATAACTATTTCACTGTGTGATATATCAAATAAACAAACTAATATGGAATTACTTATTACCACAGTGCCCAAGTTTTACACATATATCACTATGACTATGTGTTCTTTTTAGCTTTTCGGAGTATCAGCAGAGTGTTTCTGTATGCGTATTAAAATTAACTGGCACTAGAAGGTTATCTACTCCCTTGTTTTTCTTTCAACTACTTAACAACCATGTCTTAGCTTTAAGCAGATTATTTCATATGCTCTCGTTGACATTTGAGGCATTTCAACACTTTTGATATCCTAATTTTATTTGGACAGTATACACAGTTGGAAATAAGTGATGAAATATAAGAAATATAAAAGATAATGATGATATGGAGAACGAGATATCCAATATAAAAACTTTTTTTGATTGGAAATGGTTATCTGAAATGGCTGCTAAATAATATTATCAATAAAAAGGACTACAAAGGAAAACAGAAAATTGGAAAATCTTGGCTATCGACGATAGTCATTCCATGTCGAAAGAACACGCCTAAACAACTTCAAACAGCACTTGCTTCAAATAATATTAAGGTCTATTTTAAGGCCTCTAATTCTCTAGAGAAAGCGCTGGTGAATGTCAAAGACATGGTTCCCAAAATGACACAAAACAACTGTGTCTATAGGATAAAGTGTTCAGAATGTGAAGTCCGCTATATGAGGGAGAGCAGTAGACAGGTGAAGATCACAGTGAATGAACACAGACGTCCACCTAGAAATGAGGTAGAATTAAAAAGTCTAGAGAAAAAATCGGCTATAACAATGCATGCGATAGACAGCGGACATAAGATTGATTTCGACAATGTCGGAATTCTAGGAAGAGGATTTCATTCACATAAAGAAAGGTTGACCTGTGAAGCCTTGCACATTTTAACCACTTCAAATGCAACAAAGAGGAAAGAAGGGATAGAAATATGATAAACTCTAATGAAGCAAGACAGATGCAAGAAAC
This sequence comes from Trichobilharzia regenti, assembly GCA_944472135.2. Taxonomy (NCBI): domain Eukaryota; kingdom Metazoa; phylum Platyhelminthes; class Trematoda; order Strigeidida; family Schistosomatidae; genus Trichobilharzia; species Trichobilharzia regenti. Next base: position 83,918,375 of record OX235270.1, on the reverse strand, counting down.
AACAAAAATCTTTATGAACCTCCATGACCTTTAAAAATGTATTATCACGTTTATCACAAGTAAATTGACGTGTTTTCCATATGACAAATAACATAAACTCATACAAACAAATATGCATAGACAATTCGACACTAGTCATTACAGGTATGCGATGACTGTCTACATTTTTCTATTGTTACAAATGTCAACCGACAAGTAACCTTCAGAAGGATTGACTTTAATTAATTTAATAGAAAAATGTAGACAGTCATCGCATACCTGTAATGACTAGTGTCGAATTGTCTATGCATATTTGTTTGTATGAGTTTATGTTATTTGTCATATGGAAAACACGTCAATTTACTTGTGATAAACGTGATAATACATTTTTAAAGGTCATGGAGGTTCATAAAGATTTTTGTTGTTTCTTGCATCTGTCTTGCTTCATTAGAGTTTATCATATTTCTATCCCTTCTTTCCTATTTGTTGCATTTGAAATGGTTAAAATGTGCAAGGCTTCACAGGTCAACCTTTCTTTATGTGAATGAAATCCTCTTCCTAGAATTCCGACATTGTCGAAATCAATCTTATGTCCGCTGTCTATCGCATGCATTGTTATAGCCGATTTTTTCTCTAGACTTTTTAATTCTACCTCATTTCTAGGTGGACGTCTGTGTTCATTCACTGTGATCTTCACCTGTCTACTGCTCTCCCTCATATAGCGGACTTCACATTCTGAACACTTTATCCTATAGACACAGTTGTTTTGTGTCATTTTGGGAACCATATCTTTGACATTCACCAGCGCTTTCTCTAGAGAATTAGAGGCCTTAAAATAGACCTTAATATTATTTGAAGCAATTATATTACTGTTTGAAGTTGTTTAGGCGTGTTCTTTCGATATGGAATGACTATTGTCGATAGCCAAGATTTTTCAATTTTCTGTTTTCCTTTGTAGTCCTTTTTATTGATAATATTATTTAGCAGCTATTTCAGATAACCATTTCCAATCAAAAAAATTTTTTATATTGGATATCTCGTTCTCCATATGATTATCATCTGTTATAATGTTTCTAGCTCTGTTAGTGAGGTTTAAAGCTACCCAAACTATCATACTTATTGGATGGTCTGATTGCGAATTCAGATATAAGAACAGAACATGTGCACTGTGGTAGAGTGGAGGGAATAAAATTCACATTCGAATCAGAAAATGAACAAGGAGAATTAGTTATGTTAGATTGTAAGATAAAACGAATAGAAGAAGGCAAACTACACACTAGTGTTTACAGAAAACCAACGCATTCTAATAGATATTCAGACTTTAATTCGTCTCATCCTTTAACTGTTAAGGCAGGCTTAGTTAAGTGTCTAACAAACCGAGCCATAGCACTAAGTAGCACAAAAAAAGACCTAGATGATGGAATAAAACAGATGGAAGTAGCGTTGGTGTTGAATAACTATCCTATAAAATTCATTAGGAAGATTAGTAAAGGCCAAAAACAAAATAAAAATAATTGTGGAACTAGTAATAATAACATAAACAGGAGAGAATATAAGTCACCCACTGTTATACCATATAAGGAAGGGACATCTGAAACCCTAGGTAGGATTCTAAATAAAGCAGGAATTAGGGTGTCATTCAAACCTACAAACTCACTCAGGGACAAGCTCTGTAGGCTAAAGGACACTGTCAGTTGACCCAATTAGACAAAATAATATAATTCACAAAATACCCTGCAATGACTGTGGGTAAGGTCAACTACGTAGGTCAAACTAGTAGGTTGGGGGTAGTCAGTATGTCGAAACATAAGAATTTAGCTAAGGGAAGAATGATTGACCCCGGGAAGATAAGTAATTTAAAAGAAAGCTGAGCAATTGCAATGAATGCATTAACACACAACCACACAATAGGATGGGTGGGAGAGGATATAGATTCTAAGAAGTAATATATTTATGTGGAGATAGAGAAAGGTTGATTACTGAATCTTTGTTAAGGGAGTCTACACCCATCACGTGAAATGTGAATGACTCATCACTCATGCAGGAAATATGGAAAATACTACTACCAATCAAACGAAGCGATGAAAAATTATGCAATTATATAGACGAAGTTAGGAAGTTGTGTAAGTACCTTGATAGAATTATGAACAAGAAATTGTGCTCGAAACGTCAGTTTCAACGTCAACAGTTTCAACCACAATGCTTTATAATGAATACCCTTCATTCTAGTATTCTTTCCATACTATCGAATTTTCTATTTATACTATTCTATTAGTGGCATTATCTCTTTCCTCAATACATGACTACACTTACTTCATTTCAAATATTGATTGTTTCATGATGAACTGTTCACTGAGATCTCACCATCTCTGCTTCAATGCATACTACTCAATACTAGTCACTCACTCGTCTGACACCTTTAAAACCGTGAAAAGGCTTATCATTGTATAACTATCAGATGGCTAATCACCATCATTCTCTTACAATTCGCAATATTTTGTAACTGGATTCAGCCCAGGACGTTTGTCACACAAATACTTTCCACATTAGACAAGTTTATTTGATATATTATACAGTGATACAGTATTAATGACTGGATGACGTTTGGAGCATAATTTAATGCTCATAATCATATCACAGTGAGTAATTCGTGACAGATGCAACCGATCTGCGTATGTCAGCCTGTTTAGAATGACGTTCATGATCACCAATCAAACCGAATACACTAAAGCATGATCCGAATTCAAATAATTACTACAGAAGAATCAGTAATTTATTTATGCACTTAAGTCACCTTCCGTTGATATGTAACCTAAATTGTTTTAGTTGGCGGTGTGAGTACACAGTTCATGCATTACGTCCAGTTGACATATTAAACAATAAGTACTTTGATTGGACACTAACCAGTGACTAGTATGATGTGTCTATTCCTTTCTTTGGTGCAGACTGAATTTGATCAGTTAGGTTTGTAATGTGGCCACCATTCTAGGTAGCTCGCTATCACGGTGCACATTGATCTGATGATATTAGATAGTTGGAGGCGATCGGGAGGAAGCCTTGGTCCTTGTGACTGATAGAATTCAGTCTGCACCAAAGAAAGGACTAGACACATCACACTAGTTGCTAGTGGTCCAATCAAAAATATTCAATACAACCCTACAGGAGGTCAATCGCGAGCGCGAATAGCTCAGTAGTAACATCGCTGATTGCAGTCGGCACTGGTTCGAATCTCAAAAGGGACATGAGTTCCTCCAAGGTTTCAGTTACGCCTTGTTAACTGGTGAGTGCCAACTAGCACGAAACCTAGGTCGAAGGCTCCCAGTGGCCGATTGCATCCAGCCATCTGATAGACAATAAATAAACCGGCAGCAATCATAGTATGTTTACTGAATTGCTAATACACGTTAAATATACCAAGGCGAAAAGCAACGAGGTTGTGTCTATATAATATTTAATCAACAATAAACCCCATTCCTCAGACAATATTAATTTTTTTTTCACAAAAAAGGGAAGTTTCTCGAGGGGATTGCATGTAAGTACATTTTAAAAAATATTTTGTAAACTCTAGTAGAATTACAGAAGATAATGAAATTGATTAAAACAAGACACTGAAATTTATTGCTGAAGAAGTAGAGAGGAAAGCAATAATGATAATAGTAATAATAATAACAAAACTAGTGTACACTCACATCTCACTAGTTAATTTCATCACTGTCTCACTCCCAGTTATATACAGTTTATTGATAAGTCAAGTGTTTTTTTTTAAAACACCCTTAGTAGTAATCACAGTAGTTTGTAGAAGTGTTAGTTGTTAGATGACAGCTACATTTTAAGTGAAAATGCATTTACACCGGCAAAATGTTACCTTAGTTTCGGTTTGGAGGTGGTTATCCTCTTTTGCATTCCATGCACAAATAAGCCATTCCCGTGTAAAATGTCACATTCATTACCACTGCCTAGTGAAGCTGCTTCATCTAATAACCTGAAAACAGTAGATATCGAGCCTTTTCCTGTTATTCCGGAGGAAGAGTCTATGTCATTCACATTTCCGGTTTGTTCAATGTCAACGATATTCTCAGTTAGTTTATCTTTCGATACAATTTTGTTGGTTGCATAATTGTTATCAGAGTCGACTGGATGTTTATTGATTGTTGAGGTTTGTAAAACTTTTCCACTTCCGTCATTGGACAGTGATACAGCTTGATTTTTCACTGGAACACTTGTATTCACTTGTTCATTGTGTGTACAACACATTTTTTGCCCTGTCAACTGTCTCAGTTTTGCTTGAAGTCGATTGCTTAACTCAATTAATGCCTTCTTTTCTAATGCTAGTTGATGGATTTGTTTAACAGCAGCCAATAGTTTAAAATTCACTTTTGCTTCATCCTGTTGAATACACTTATCATCTGTTCTTGTTGTCATTTCAGGTGTCAACTGGGCAACTTGTTTCGCCTGTTCTGACATAATATTTATAGTGTACTTTAGACGTGAATTTTCATTTTCCAGCCTATCACAAGTATCTTGTAGATAATCAATTTGATTGATTATATCTTTATGTTTACAGTGTACAATTTCTTGTTTATTCACTTCAGGTTTTATTAAGGCTTGCTTTAAGTCATTACTAAGACGTGCAACCTCATTTTCAGCTGAACGCCACTTACTCTCAGCATGTTGACATTTCGCCTTTTCTTCTTTCCACATATCGACTGCTTTTTGTGTTTGTTGTTTTTCTTGACCAATGGAATCAAGTAGTCTTTGGTTTTCAGATTTTAGTGAATTGACTGTCTCTTCGTGTTTTGTTGTCGTCGACACCATCTCCTGTTCATAATGTTCCAATTTAGCCCTAAACAAATCAAGGTGTAAAACAAGCAAAACGAGTGACAACAATATACAGGTAATTATGAATTTAAGATTGTCAGTTTTACTTTCAAAAATTTAAAACAATTAATCCGTTTTATAAATTTGGATAGTGTTATTAGAAGACGGAGATTATCTGAAAAATATGATGTATTTACGCTATACATTTCGAACAATCTGATCACACATTTACTTGCCAAGTCGATATATATGAAAAAAAATAAAGGGCAATTAAATTAAACAAAGTGAGAAAAAAAGGATTTAAGAATGACTAACACAACGTTTGGTAATCCAATCAATTAAGGATCACCAAGGTAGGTTAAAGGTAATAATGAACTGTTTTTGAGTACACAGGGGGGGGCTACGTTTATGAATAGCTATAGCCTCTGCGTATTTCAATAAGCGCCCTTGACCATTTTTATAAATTGGCCTAAAGATTGAGTTAACATCATCTAGATTAGATATTTAGCTATAGACGAAGTTGGTAGTCTGACACCTGCGTCTATTGGTTTTCCACAATTCATTTGTTTTTGTAGTCATTTCGGGATATGCTCTCCTACCCTCACGTGTAAAGCACGATTACTCCTTCCTATGTATGTGTGTCCACACGCACACACACACACACACACACGAAAATTGCTAAATTGTGTGGGATGTGACATAGTCACTTGTGCACTTTTGAGGTTTGTAGTGGAACATATCTCTGGCTTTTTCAATAATTGCAAGCCGGGCTGCATAATAGGTTCTACGGATGACCGAACTCAACCTTTGTCTTAAATTCCTACTGTTTATTTCCCCGTTATATGGTAATTTGATGAAGACATTTTCTTAGGAGCGGTATAGGTTGTAGGTTTAAGGACTAATTGACTTCTACACCTATTTACATTTTTTTAAAAGATATCCATTTTCAACAAGAGTATCCATCATTATTTAACTTTCCTTCTCTATAACATCAGCTGTGCAAATACATTGAATCCTCTTGAATAGAGATTTCACTAAGCCTCTCTTATACTGTAATGGACAGAAACTGTGGAAATTAAGGTATTGTCCTGTCCAAGTGAGCTTTCTGTAGATTGATCGTCTTATTGCACTACCATCTCTTCGACTCAGTAGTATGTCTAAAAATGCAAGCTGGTTGCGACTTTCTTCCTCGCATGTAAGACTTACATGATTCTGTACAGAGTTAGATCCATCTAATAGACGACTCGCATCTTCATGATCGTCACGTATCAAAATGATATCAACTACATATCTCCTATAGAAGGGTTATTTAGAAATTAAATCAAAGGACAAGTCCTCAACATAAGACATGTAAACGTCCGCTAACAATGGTCCCTATAGCAAAACCATCCACTTGTCAAAAATGTTCACCTTCAAACACGAAATGGATGTCGTCAGTACATAATAGTAATAAATCTTTGAAATAAGGAAAAGGAAATGAAAAACAACTAGAAGATATATAGTCACAAAGAATATCAGCAGTCTTAATCAAAGGTATATTAGTAGACAAAAAATTAACATCAAATGAATACATTTTCCTATCTTTTATGTTTATCTGCAGGACAGTCAACAAGGTCAAATGTATCTTTCAAAGTAAACTTACATAATTCATTGCGTACTGGACTTAAAACATCGGTTAACCATTTTGCTGATTTATGTGTAGGAGAGTTACACATTGAAAGAAATGGACGTAATGGATTTTCAACCTTATAAATGTTGGCTAATCCATAAAGGTTTGGAAAGTCAGATTCCATGGGTTTCAAGGAATTAAACTCTTGTTTATCGATAGCTTTCATGCCACAAAACTTTACTAAGTGGGAAGTTACTTTTCCTTCCAATTTTCTGATATCATCAGAAGGAACATCTGTTATGAATTTGCTTTTTTCATTAAGGATGTTTTAACATTTTTGTTTTATAATCACTTCCGTCCATTACAACTACACTAGATGCTTTGTCAGGTTTCAGAATAACTAAGTCAGATGTGTTATTTTCGTCTTACTCTGCTTTTTAATGCTATCATTATTGATGTTAAACTATTTACTGTAATAGCTCTTGATTTCAGCAAAGCTTATAATCCTATGAAGCTCTTGGAGTGATGCCATTTACTGGTGTTCGGCGCACTCAAGCATCGTTACCATAGGACATAAAACTATTGGAAAGTTGTCTCGGTTAGTACAGATCAAAACTTAACATCAATACGACTGGTGAATATTAGATAAAAAAAAGTCATAAAAAGTAAGAAGAAAAGGTATGCATATATAGAGGTGTGTTAAAAGATTGAAAAAGTCATGTGTACAGATACAAAAGGCCAACTAGACTACACACCCGATGATGATGATGATGTGGGGTTACCGCAGGTGATGGGGATTTAAAATTCATCTTTTGATTTAACCCTACTACTCAAAACTCTACACCTAACCATTGGAAATATTTATTACTTAAAGTGCACATCAAACAATATGAAAATGGAGAACATGCTTGTAAACCTTCCAGAATAGAGATGCTCATCACAAGTAGTATGAAAATCCATGAGACACTCAAGACATCACTAGACGAAGCTGATGATTGCTTTTCCCGTAGGTGAGTGGGACTCGCGGAGTAACATCTGCAGCCGACTATTGGGTGAAACCTCTTCAGATGACTGTCTCTAACATGATCATGAAACAGCTTTCAGCATTTGTGAGAAAGCCATAGTTTAATGATAAAAATGCATGCAAATTCCCCAATAGTTGCTACTTCGACGTAGTGGCCAGACTTGCGAACCACAATAACCCAACGAGCTACACTGGTCGGAAGGAATATCCTCAGTGATCCGCTGTGCCACAGAAGTCATCTGGATAGCGGCTAAAACAGAATCAGCTACCATCATAGTGTAAGTCATTCACACAATGTTGGACATCTCAGAGCAAAATCGTCCTGTTGGCGAATAGGGATGTAGCGGCAGTAAGGTGTTTCCCTCAAACGAACGGCAAGCCAGATATACTATCTCTTCACCCTGGGGAGGAGGAATTTAGGAAAGATCGAACTCGAGTACTGCCTATCGCGACTTACCCTTACAACGGTATCTAGACTAGAATCTGGACGAAATTACATCAACTTAGTTGATTAAGTAATTAGCATATATGACACTTCAACCACCACATAATGGAAGATAAAAGACTTAGGGAAAAAAATAACTCTGAGATATTCTGACAAGTTTTGAGTGTCAGTTAAAACCACTAAATTTCGAAGTTCAAGATCAACCAAAACCCGATTTAGTTACTGTTTTCAAAAGAACTATTAGCTACGCAGTCCAGTAATGCGTCAATTCTAAAATAGCATTCAAACAATTCTTCTATTTAAGCAGTAGTTGAGACAGTATTGTATGGGTAACATATTTCTGAGTAATCCTACTCAATTTAGACTTATACTCTCATTGATTGACTTATGTCCTTAAGGTCAAAACCTTTTGTCGAATATGACTGGCGTTTTTCCCTGGAAAGTACATCAGAGTCGAAATGCCGGATAGACAAACTATCAAAAAGGATCTGAAACATTAAGATAAATACAGTGATAAAGAAGGATACCTGAAGAGATTTTCAGTTGTTCGAGTCATACAAAATATTTCAGAATTCGGTCAGTAACTCAGAACGCTTAATAAATTTACCCATATTAAGAGTCTATGTGAAAAAAGACTGTTTAAGAACTTACTTCAGAATGTTAATTTCTTCAGCTAGTTCAGTTCTTTGAGACTTGTATGATTCTTCACTTTGAGTTATAGAAGATTCCAGTAGCGACTGTCTCTGTTTTGACGCTTTCAACTGTTTTTGTAAATCCTCTATTTGTAATATTTGTGACTTAATCTTTTTATCCGCTTCATTTAATTTATAGTTTAAATCAGTTAGTTGTTCATTTTTAGAAGACAATTCTCTGATGTGATCATTTCTGGTTTTATTAGCTAACTGAGTCGCTTCTTCTGCAAGATGTATGCGTAATTCCAATTCATAAAGCTTTTGTGAAGTATCAGCTTCCAGTTTTTCTCTTTCTCTTGTTGCTTTTTCCAGTGTATCCTGTAAATCAGCAGAAAAGCGAAGTCTTTCAGTTTCTAGTTCTGACTGAAGACGATTAATATTGTTTTGCAGCTTATTGCGTTCTTCAGCTTCTGATTTCCGTAAAACCTCCATTACTGTACTGTGTTTTTCAAGTAGTTGTTGTTCTCGCTTTACAGTTTCCCGCATACAGAATTCAATATCTTCTCTTAATTTCGCCTCAGATGATTTGGCTTGTGCAAGCTCAGAATGTGCACGATCCAGGCACACCTTTATCTCACTGATAATAATATCTCTGGAATAAATATTCTGGAAGGGAAAACCATATGTTACCACTTATACTGACAGAATTAAATAATTTAACAACTCTTGAATGACTATGGAATCCATATTATTATAGTACGCTAAAGTTAGTGTTTATTATCAAAGTCAACGGTGTGATTTTTCAATAAAGCCGTATGTATAATATAGAAAACAAAAGCTTTATCGACTTGTTAGGTGAGTTTTCAAGTGAAGTGTTAGGAGAACATGGCTCAGAGAGCTATGATATAGATTAATGCACTTCGAAATCTATTACTCTAATGCATAAATTATTATTACTCTTTATTTGAAAAACCATGAAGTGATAACTTATTCAAGAAATATAATAATTAAATTAGTAACTGGAAGGACAGTCAGATTTATGGGATTCATACATTTCTAAAGATTACTAGCCTCTAAATTCATATACATAGATTTAAATATCACTATTAAGTGAAGTAACATAAACTAGATCTGTTTAGGAAATCAAATATACGTGTCTTGAATACAAATGTCTTCATGATTGGATAATTATGTGGACAGTTGGGGTTCAATAAACGATAATAACCACGAAAGTCTACTATTATTATCCTTCCTTTGAGTTCCAGGTGGAACATAGTGATTCAATAACACATCTCCACTTTCTTCTATTTGATGCTGTCCTCTTCAGCTAGGTCCACGATTACCCATCTCTCATCTCCTCTTCGCACGATCTACTCCATGTCACCCTCACACTAACGACCCACTTGCCGCTTCCTATTTGGATTCCACGCGACCAGTGGCGTGGGGCGCGATTTCATTCGACAGCCTCCTCCAAGTATGCCCTATCCATCTCCATTTTCTCCTACATATTTGTTGAACAGTCGGATCTTGGTTGGTTTGTTTCCAGCCAGAGTTCCTTGTTGCTGATTCTTTCTGGCACCTGTCACGTGGCATTCTCTTGTAGCCACCTGTTGAATGAGACTGATAAAGAATTGAGGTACGCTGTAGTGTTGAATTAGTCGAAAGTCCATTACAAAGTACTTAACAGAACTAGTGTACAGACTTAGTGATGTTATTTTCTCCAAGATTGTTAGGAAACAATAAAACAAGGGGATACCAGTGATTACAGGAGTTTGGGCTGATTGAGTCTGTAAACTAATCCCAAATGTGAAGGGGATGAAAATAACATTGAGTAGTAGTGAATGAAGTTAAATGATTAAATGACCACTTCAAAGACTATATATTTACAGATTTTAAATTAATTTCTATTGAATGTGATCCACTAACTTTAATACATGTCTAGATATACTTGTTCAATACTTTTTGTAAGTCGTTTGAACACAGTAAATGTAACTTTACCTAATATGCTATGAGTAAATGCGAGAATATTCCTTCAAAATGTGTATCTCAGTCAATTATTCTTTGTATGAGTTAATATTACTCGACTTTATAAAAAAAATCTAGGGGTAACTTGTGATAACGGTTTAACAGAATAGTGTCAGTGTATATGTATGCAGAGATTTAATTTCTTCTTGAAAGTGTCCATCGATGCTTAGCTAGTATTGACATCAGGCTCGTTGTAGATCGTTGGGGCAGACTTAGGGGCCTTGTCTCACGTTCTGAAATGCGCCAGAGGAAATCGCTAGCTTGTTGGAAGTCGGAAATGGCCTTAATCTACCACAGGCGAAACAAATTCACAACAACCATCGAAACTAACCTAAGCATTCTTTTACAAAAAACTATTTCTCTCCTTTGATGAGTTAAAAGTCACTTAACAGTCATTATAGAAAATGATTGCTTTTACGCTCTTTCACGAGCAATGGTCACTGTGTTAACTCACCCTTTTCAGAGCTGAAACTTGTTCATGAAGCCTAGATATGATTGCGTCACGCTCCTTGATCAGCCGGAGATTGAAAATGAAGTCACTCTTCAACTTCTCAAATTGCGTGGTTTTCAAACAAAGTTGCTGCTCTAACTGCTCAGAAGTTGTTTTCAGGTCACTAATCTCTTTGTGTAGGACTTGCTTCACTTCAGTGTCTCTTGCCAAGGCTAGTACATGCGAAATGAAAGGACAAATTACCTTCATCCAACCTAGTGGTGTTGATACTTCCAAAAGGAGAAACCATAGACGCTAAACCAAGAACGCGAAAGACTGACAGAAATTTTTTTATACGACCCGAAGTCTAATTAGATTTCTCTAACATGTTTTCGAAATAACATGGACACAAAATCCACACTGTTTACATTATTTATTTTGCCGCTCTCATCAATTTGTTGAGGTCAAGAAGAGTTTGGAGACCTTAGCTGATTTAAAGTACGTTAGTACTCCAAGTGGTGTCTATATACAGTTTTGTTGATAAATGGCCTACAGCTTCGAATCTTTGTGCGTTTATTCATTTATATCGCTGCCAGCTATGCTTAAAGTGGACGATGCCATAGACCTGTTGTCAAACTTATTCAGTGAACTTCAGAGTAGTATGAGTTTATACTACATCTCATGTCGCACTCCCAAAAATATTTTTATCGTTCTTCGCAAAGTTGAACATTGGTCACATTATATCTGTATGCTTTCAAATGGAAACGGACGCTAAACAATATTCAGAAAATCATTGTGATTTTTCATGAATATATCTACTGAGGGCGTTAAAATGTTTACATTTTCAATACAATTTTGCATATTTAACTTTCATATATCAGCAGGGTTCTTAACAAAACATTTGTAGTAGGAGCACCATTTTCAAGTAATGTTATGAATTATTTTAAAGAATACTTTTTTGTTCATTCTGAAAATGAGTTTACATGCTTCTTTTTTTACTATAGCTTGACTCCTCGTAGTACTTTTGATACAGGTATGGAATTCTCAGCATGTTTTATCGGTGGCCCAAATTTAGCTGGCCGATCACTGATATCAGGTGTATGTCGGTCGGGGATCCAACCATGGATCATGTGCATGGTCGGCGACAGACCTAAACTCTGTGCCGTCGACGCACAGTCTCACGACACTTTATGATTGATACATATTTTTGTTCCTCGCATTAGGTGGAATGTATGCCACTTTAGTGGAAATTGATCTCTGTGTCGCAGAAATTCCATATCAGCTGACAAAGACTGGCGTAAACCATAATTTAAATTTCTAGTTTCTTAGGCAGGTCCCGAATGTGAATTTCTCCACTCTGAATCTTGCATTTCGTTTGCTTTTTCAGCATGCAAGTGACTCAGGTTTCCCAAGAACATATGTGGCATAGTAGCCATTTATACATTTGCTAGTAGTTTCTATTATATTCTCTTTGTCTTCACTATCTGAATGCCTCTTGTGGCTTCCCTCAAATGGTAGCCCATGGCAAATCCATAGGTCCCACCATTCTCCTATAAAGCAGTACAACAAATGCGTAGTATGAAGGCATTAACCTGAAACTTCCAAACAGAACTCAGTTTAATTTGCTAGTCAGCGCCATGTCAATATGAATATACCTCTAATAGCATAGGAGGCGTTACCACAATCAACAAAAGGACGTTTTCGTGCTTTTGCAGCCAAGCTTAGTTACATTTATACTTTCCTGTAGTTACACAAGAAATATTCAAGGCCATATTTAGAGGTCCAAGACGATAATAACCTACAGTTTCTAAAACTAAGAGATATCTTGAAAAGCTTGTTGATAAAAGCTCTACCGGGCTAAAATGTTGACAGTAATAAAATCCAATGTATCAGAAATTGGAAGTTAGAGTACATCTTAGATCGCTCCAATGGAAGGACAATTTTAAGTTTGAACTATATTGTCCTGCGGGGCAACATAATAAGAATGGCTAACAACAGGAAATTTACTGCGCAATGCAGTTTTTTCTTCCGGAATTGCCAGTCATATAATGTATTTACATCTTGTTTGACCACCGCTCCACCAGTTGACTATTTCACAGGAAGTCCAGACCATCATGGGTGCATTTGTGTGACAGACAGTCTAACATTACGATCTGTACCAGTAATACAAGTAGACCATGTGAATTGTGAATTTTAACACTCATTTAGGGCTCCTGTAACACAATATGAGACGGCCACTCGAATGTGGTAGGTGACTAAGGAGTTAATAATAAAAATATATTCTCATGTACATGAGGGACGCCAGTTTACAGGCATTATCAATTCGATAAATTGCACATACGATTAGTAAGCATATTTAGTAATGATAACATAATAAGGTACGTATTTATTCCTAGCTATGTAGGACACACCAGTTGTAAAGCATGGGTTTGTATTATTTAAATTACATGACTTGTGGTTAAATTACACAGTTGCTGTCTTTTGGTCTTTAGTTTGTGGGAAAAATTCGATAACTGGTGATTCAATGAACCACATCAAAAGATGTAGAGATATTGACTTCGCATTGACAAAAAACCCGAGTATCTTTTGGATGGTACGAGTAACCAAGGGGCGATTGCGTCTTCCTCATGATTTGCCAGGCTTGTTTTTCCTAATGAACAGTGAACTCCCTTCCAATGTGTTTGACTTGGTTTCCCTCTTGATTTGTCATCTGAAGTACCTCTCTATAATTGTCCTTGGTTTTTCAGTTTCCTCTTCTATGTTCCAACAGGCCGGTCAAGAAAAGAAGAAAGCACACAAACCAATTGATCAATATATGAAGAATCTTCCTACTGGGATCACACTGATATAGGCAGACGACCACAAAGCTGTTCACCGTGGTACCCACAGGAATAATTGCATTTATGGTGCCGGAAACAGGTTTTGACTTTTAGAGGGTATAAACCTAGGGGCCCAAGGATCATACTAGGAGAGTATGAGCTGTAGCACTGGCCCAAGATTTTCGCTTGCAGCTTTCACCATTCGACTTCCACTATTCGAGTTGACTGGTTAAACCAAATATGCTTTGCCAAGCAACTTTCTTGTTCTGCGCATTGTCGCAATAATTTAGTCTGTTCTTGCAGGTGTTCTGGTCAGCCAAGTATGCTTTCCTGAACAGCGGCACTCATTGAAAAATATACTTCGTATTTTGAATCATGTATTTGTTGTCTTGGTTTGACATTTAAACAGTAGTCTGGTCTTCATGCAGCAAATACATTGAGGCTAGAGGGATGTGCACGCGTCCTAGCGAATGACTATGTCTTGTGAGCCAGTCAAAATTCTTCTTCCTCTAAGCAATCATCTAAAAGTTTCTGGAATTCTGCTATCCTCACAATCTCGTGTAACCTGTTATTTTCAAGTTGCATAGGGGCACCACGCACTATTTTTAGTGATCACCAAAAAATGCTAAATCCTACTTTGTGAAACATGCAATGATGACTGTTATTATTGTCTGCAGCTTCATGTAAAGACCAATCCAATCTCACAACTATAACCATCATTTCATTGTTCCAACTCACAAGGCTACTGGAGTTATGCCAGGCGGGAGAACCGAAAACCGAACTGACTTCATCACAATCCTGCTAGAGACACAAATCAACAGTAGCGAAGAGAACAGAGGTGAAAAGCACTGGAACAACCTGAGAGCTAATTGGAGTCAGAGCTGAATAAAAGTTCTAGGAAGAAAGAAGAGACAGGACGAACAGTGCCTCATCACAAACACATGGAGACTGATAGAAGAGAGAAGCATGGTGGAACAAAAGATTATCTATCCACTGCATCGACGACCAACAAAAACACGAGTTGAATGCAATCCACAATACTCTGAAGAAAAGAGTAGGCAGAAGTGTCAGGGAGGACAGAAGACAATGTTATGAAGCCATAGGAAGTGAAGCAGAACAAGCTGCGGGCAAAGGAGACCTTGCCACACTCTACCACTCAACTAGATTCCTATCGGGGAAGAGATCAACACAAGTTGAGCAAGTGAAGGATGACAAGGGTAAGTCAATCGCCGAAGAGATGGAGCGAAGGAAACACTGGACTGAAGACTTCAAATAACCTCTAAATCGACCGCCATCTACAACGCGCCCAATAATACCAACAGCGCAAGCAGATCTACCAGTGGACATCAACCCTCCGACGGAAACGGAAATCCTGAAGGCGGTAAAGACGCTAAGATCCGCAGAATCAGCAAGACCGGACAAACATCTCGCAGAAGCATTGGAAATGGACCCACAAACATCAGCGTACTTGACGACACCACCAGTGAAGAAGGTGTGGAAAGAGGGCGAGTTGCCTTCGGATTGGAAGAAGAGCCAACCCATTGAAAGCCACCAAAGAAAAGAGACCTAAGTGAATGCGAGAGCTGGTGCGGGATTATTCTCCTGTCCATCTCGAGCAAAATACTAAGCCGCACCATCCTGGCTGGAAAGAATCGAACATGCCACCCTGTATACAAAACGTCGACCGGAACAGGCTGGATTACGAAGAAACAGGAAATGCATCAATCAAATCTCACCACTACTGATCATCGTTGAAGAGAGGTTGGAATGGCAGTCAGCCGTCTACCTCAACTTCATCGATTTTGAAAAGCCTTCGACAGGGGAACGTCGATCGAGAAGTGGTTTCGAAACTACTTCCCTGCCGCGAGGTGTCACTAACAATTATATACCCCATACGACAGATGTACGGCAATGCTGCATGCCAAGTAATCCACAGATTGAACCTCACGAAATCCTTCGAAAAAGTGAAGACGGGAGTAAGATAAGGCTAGCTAGCCGGCTGACTGGCTGGTTGCTTACTATCTCCAATGATTTCCGTGATTGTGGTAGACTGGATAATGCAGCAGACAGCGGCGGGCAACGAGGAGACAGGCATAAAATGGACCCACAGAAAACACTTAGAGGATGTGGCCTCCGGCTATTCAGAAATAATTCCGCTGGTGTTGAACGAATGAACATATGCGGTCCACAGAAGTATTACTCCTAGAACTGAAGCGTAACAGAAATGATCTTATGGCATTACCCAGTATATACAAAACCAATGACTTCCTTGAACTTGGAAATGTAGCTACCTGACTTCGAAATCTCACAGGCGACTGTAAATGACTGAAGTGGATGAAGTGGCGCTGCCACTACAGTACTTCGGAGGAGTTGTATCTAGAATCCAACCGTTAAGGTCACTGCAAAAATGCTTTATTCTAATTTGTGCATCACGTAACCATATTACGGACCTTCAGTTTTAAGTTTGTGTGACATTCATTGACAGGGGCAGTAATGCCTGAAAAAATCGCTCGTGGTTAACAAAGATGTTTACTCAAACAACAACAATAATTACTAAATTGCTTTATCTGTTTGATGATGAGAAATAGAATATGAATTTTGATTTTAATATACTAATGCATGCTCTTAGATTTAACACTTAGGTAAAACACCATCTGAATATTGCATGACGTTGGCTTCATTTCATCGTCTTTATGTGTAATGCAATCTTATTTTCAGCAAGCTGCTTTAGTGCGGAATCAAACCTATCCTAATAAAAAGTTTTGAGCTTCTATTAGTATCTTCTCTTAATTGAAGATGTGGAAGTATGCTGTTTTCGTTTTTGTGTTAAATACTTTCTCATACTTAAACACGATAGTTTAGCCCTACCAAAATCTCAAGAGGCCAACAAAAACACACCTTATACTTAGACTCCCTGAGACATCCGTCATATATGGAGGACTAGACAAACGACACATAGTAACTATTTAGAGAATTTTGCACACTGATAACCATTAAACATGACTGCTTTGTGTTCTTAAGGGACTTATAATTAGAAATTCGAAGAAAAGTATCAGGAAAGACAGTGCGGTACAGGAAAGTTACAGTAATGTGACATGTATATCACTTTCGGCACTTCAATCATGGGGGAAGCTCTGAAAAAGTAGCCATAAAACACGTATTTTCTTATCCGAAGAGTTATTATAGTAGCAATTGGCTCGTACTTAAGTGAATATAAACTTAAAGCCGCATCAGAAGACACATGTATCCGTGCAGATGGTTATTGTTTAAGTTAATGAGTGAAGTGCCCTTCGTTAACCTTGAGAAATAAGGTTGATTTCAAATGATGTCATAAAATGTGCAAAACACCTCACTAAATGACTCACGACATCACATCAAATTCTCCTCCAACATTTAAAGTGAGTTTCTTTGTAGTAATAACACATAGTGTATGTTCGTAAAAGAGCAGATAATTGCTATTCAGTGGTACTTTCCGTGCAATAACTAGACTAAGTAGCTTTCAGACATTATGTCCATTTGTGGTTAAATTTATAACTTTTTTCAAGTCAAGGACAGTGTACAAAATAAAAAACAGTTGAAATTTTTATGTTGCATTTACAATTTCTATTAATACTTTCCGACATTCGCAGGTTCTGCAGTTGTTTTCGACTTTTAATTGAATCCTGTGGCATTTATTGGCCTTTTCTGAAGACTGGCCATATTTAATTTTATTATACTCCTCAATTATGCCCATTTCATTCCGATCACGATAAATTTGGACTATATTGTTTTGTAAACAGTTTTATATCTTCTGGTGGTGATCTTAATTACGTGAATTAGAATGCTTGCAGCTTTTCAAGAACCTTTTCCATTGGCATAGGATTACTTCTAGGAACCTTGGTACTAAAGCCTTGCATTATGAAGCTACTACTACTGAAATGATACTGTAGGCCCTTCCAAGTTTTTCCTCAGTAACTTTTCTGTTATTTAAGATCTTGTACTACTAGTTGCACATTTTGGAACTTTTTAAATAACGGCTCTATATGTGGTCCAGTAATAATCTCAAAGATGAGTTCTTTGTATTTCTACTCATTTTTTGATATTAAGTGATTCCGATATTTGTAGTTTATTAATCACACCTTGCATCTTCTGCAGAAACGTTACCTTAGTGTTTTAAGATTTATTTGATCTTCTAAAAGTGTTTGTTCGGTAGTTTGGAAGTAAAGTGTGCTTGTTCCTTGGTTGGATTAAATTAATTCAATTTTCGTCTCTATATATACATATGAATAATTATATCATATGAGAAATATTTTTTAAAGCATTATGCTTTTAGGATTTCACGGTTCTTAGTGCCGAATAAAAACAGTGCAGTTCACGTATAAACTTCGGGACTTTCCCCAGTCTTCGACTTGTTTAGAATAATGTCTCTTTCATACTTAAAATACATACATGTGGGACAATGACGTCTTAATCTAAAAATCTCAAAACTACCACTTTCTCGGTCTTCACTTACCATAATTCTCTCATTATAAACCGCTATTCGAAGCCATAATTAAATGATAGTAGTGTTTGTAACAGTTTGCGTCAATTTTTTTATGGGTGTTCAAAACTAGAGTACATTTCTTTTAATAATAACTGTGAGCATTTCTTGAAATGAAGTCATCATGACGACATACACAGGAACTGAAGTCAGTATGTGATGATAGTCTCCTGGCTACTGAGAAAATGCAAGGGCGAGTATAGTTCAGATTTCGAAAAATGCAGTAAGCACATTCCTTGGCCACTACTGAACTCAACTGTTGATGTTATAGAGAAGTGTCCATTGTGTTTGTAAGATTGTATTGATTCCGTTAAGCGATGGTGGGTTAAATCTGTGAAAGTTTCACATGTTTACTGACAGTGCCTGTTAAAGATTTCGAACTTTATCTTCTTGCTTTATCAAATAATGTAGTGTAAATCTTACACTTTAAAAATATGAAAAACGCAAGGCGATGATTCAAGCAGTCGATGAAAAATGACAAAGTTTCTCCATTTAACTGTCTGAAGTGGTTTTCATTAGCTAAATTTGCATGCAAAATCGTGGAAGCAATTGATTTATTGTATGATTCGAACCCAAACCCTGGGGATTATCAATGTGGTTTCTCAAAAAATTTAAATATCTTATCACTTTCATTTAACAAGTTGGTTTTAGTTATGTAGCAGTTCAGCTGCTAACTGAAACAGTTTCCTTCCACAAACTGGCATTTAAAAAGACTAACAGGCGAGGTAGAAGGCACTTAGAATTCGTGAGTTCAACACACAAAGTTGGATTACACTCAATGAAGTTTAAAGAATTTTTCTTCTGATGGTCCACATTAAGGGAGTAAATAATTGTCAAATGAATTTAATAGTAAAATTTTAGAACAAAGTGTAATTATTATTACAAACAATTGAACTATGATTTCTTATTTCTGTCCAGGAATGAGATTGGTAGACGAAATGTTTTAAAGTTATACCTGGCATTATTAAACATTTAAAATGAATGAAGTAGGCACATATTAGTGATGTCAAACTCATGATTTTTCACTTATTGTCTACACAAACGTGTTACATTGTCACTGAAGGGAAGACTAGTTGGTTTTCAGATATGCTTTTCCCATCGTGTGTGTTTGAATGAAATCAGAAACAAAACTTCACAGAATAATGAAACAGATCTATGTCTCACGCTTGTTATTCAACTTCTCAGACATTCTGATCAATTATATATTTAAACTCATTCATGAAAGTTAGTTGTTGTTGATTCTTGATGATCTGCTTCATATAGTTAACAGCGTTGTAGTTTTGTGTGATCAGTATAATTTTCTAGGTTCTAAAAATTGATAGTTTCCATCTGCCTATCATCTGCCCTACACATATGTTTGTCTGTTGTGGGTGTTTCTTCATGCTGTGTCAACTTATCGATTTATTAGTCAATATGTTGACAATAGACTGCTTTTACGAATGCGCCACAGCCCAGAGACAAATAATAAATTCTTGTGAGGTATTAAGAAGACATTTCTAGTAGTATAAAAATCTTGGCTAAACAAAAGATAAAGTATCCTTATCTAACACATTACACCGGTTGGTAGTCTAGTCGATTAGGAGACAAGCTGTACTATCAGTTAACCATTAACTCTTGACGCTATTAGTATTCAGCAACATTATAGTAATTTAAATCCAGTGCTTAAACAAAATATCCCCTGAAGTTACTGAGTTCGAATCTTCTTTTCTTAATATACTCACTCTTTTGTGGAGCACAAGATTCTGTGGTGTTTGAGAATACGCAACGCACTTGAAGCATTGAAATAGATAAGAATCAGTAACTTCAGCAGTGAACTGCTTGAGTCTACAAATAAGTCTTTAGTACTGTTATGTAGACAGTCCAGTCAAATGTGAACAATGTTTCAAAAGAGCTATTTGTTGACCATCTGTGAATTTTTAGTGATAAATACTTAGGGTTAGATCCCTGGTCGACTCACTCCTTTGCCTCACTAAGCCAGTAATAAAAACAGGTAAAAACGGAAGATTGGGAATGAGGCTAGCAACCACATCCTGTAAAATAAACAACACTGCTACCGAAACTTCAAGTCCTATGTTCCACTGGGAACGTAAAGGAATAAAGAAAACTTGGGAGAAGTTAACCGCTAAAATATTTGTCTGTCACTTGATAATTGCTCACTCGTTATACAGACAGTTCATTATCTAGGTAAAACATTTACCGCTATCATAGCTAAGCTTATGGAGTTATAAATATTATAAACCAAACAAATGCTTCTGAAATTAGTGCTAATCCAGTGAAATACGCTTATTATTCATTGTGGAATTCTTTGTTATTATAAGAGTATCACAGTCTGATTTTCGACATCCAATGCTGATGCGATGACTGTGAAACTTGTTATTAGTTAAGGAAATCATTTCATCTTTTGAAGGAAAAATAACGAAGTTACACTAAGAGACGAAGAAATCAACTAAAAATCTGGTTATTTCGTTAGGAAAAGCATTATTTGCAGCCATGAAGTGTACCTCATTTCAACGGATTATCGATCTTTAGTATGTTAAAAGCTGCTCGGTGACCGTTTGGACCACTTTTGATTTGAATTCTAAAGCGTCAACGTTTTCGATGGTTTATTTAGTTAGAAAGAGTGGCATAGCAAAATCGTCAGAGTTAGCGATAATGATTTTCACAGTCACGATTAATTCACTTTACATTTTATCTAACAAATAACAGAATTTGGTGATTTCTGTTTATTTGTGCTTTGTTAGTGAAAAACATTTTCGACTAAATTGTGTCGAATATACCTAGATGATTCAGTCATTTCAGCATTGTATGTAATTAGAATTTAATAAAATATTGAGTTACTGTTTCAGGTTACCTTACGTCTAAATTGTTAACAGCCTGAAACGAATCGAGCTTTTTTCAGTTAAAATAAAGTGTTAACGATAAGAAATAGAAGTTCGCTTGTGCTAAGTACTTATGTGATGTCAGAATGTAAGAGGTAACGAGAAATATCTGCACAGCTAAATATTTACAGACAACCTTACTCCGTATTTACTTGTTTTTTTATTCCTCCACGTTCCCAGTGGAACATAAGGCTTCAAGCTAGAGCATTGAAGTTTCTGTAGCAGTGTTTATTTTCACAGGATAAGGTCGCTAGCCTCATGTCAAACCTTTCCTCTTTACCAGGTTTATTTCTAGCTTAGCGGGTTAAAGGAGTGCGTCAGCCGGGGATTGAACCCCGGAACATGTGCATGGTTGGCGAGCGTCCTAACCACTATGCCACCGAAGCACCCGTATTTACTCGTATTACTTGTGCGTCGGTGGCACAGTGGTTAGGAATCTCGCCGACCATCCATATAGTCCGAGGTTCGATCCCCTGCCGACGCACACCTGATATCTATGGTCGGCCTGCAAAATTTGGGCTACCGATATCCATGCTGAAAATTCCATACTTGTACCAAAAATAAAGTGTGGAATCAAGCTGTAATCAAAAATAAAAATAAAATAAAAAATAAATTATTTAGCAATTACAAGTCCATTGTCAGCCTATCACAGAGTTTTTCAGAGATTCAGGGATGCAAGAGTTTCCGATGGCGTTACCTGAAAATAATGAACGGTCGATTTTGAGACAGACAATTGGAAACCCTGAAATTTCAGTATTTCTGAATGTATCTGATATAGCTGGATCATAATAACAGTTCTAGATAGATTAAAAGAACGATGAAAATCATTCTAAAACATCTACTTCAGTGCATTTCAAAGACTCTGACAGGAAGACAGCTAAACAAATTATTCATTTTGATAAATAATTCATAGTGACTTTGTTTCAAATTCCCATATGATTAATATAACCCAGAGTCATCTATGAATTGGTGAAGAATATTTATATATCAAGCTGTGGATGTATTCTATCCAAAGTGTTGTTTTATGACAACAATTTTAATTAATCCTTCAATCCTCATCTTCGAAACAATTTAAATATTGATGTAGGATTTTATAGTTTTCCGAGATATATTATGTAAATTTGTTCTAAGTGCTTCGCAATTAATTAACTTCAAATCAGTTGTCTTTCTTTAAGATATGAACAGCTCAGTTGGAAATGAATAACTGTACTATCTGGGGATTGATTGCAGTAAAGCCTCCTTTTGTGATTGGTTGAACTTGTTGTTTCACTGACCAGTTGAAATTCATTTAATAGTGGAGCATGTATGTTACATTTGAAGGGGTTTATCATGCATAGAATGCCTTTTTCATATTGGTCATTTCTAACCCTTTGAAAACTGTTTTGAAATGTGTGAGATTCACGCAACACACTTTTCGTAGTATCTTCTATTCTTCATTATATTATCTAAATTTACAACTGTGCATATCCTTATGTAACGAAAAAACTCATGAAGATCAAAAACACTGTTACCTGTTGTAACCTTTTGTTACATCAGTAAAGTAAAAACGTGAACTATTCTTTGATCCTTTTCATAAAAGATTTGTCTCTGAGCTATTATCCTCTCTCTCCTCCTCCTCCTCCTCCCTCTGTGTACGTGTTTGTCGTCTTTGACAGAACTAATCCAGTCTCATCTCACTTTGGTTGTGTTTGTTACTAATTTGTTTCAATCTTTTGTTCTTCTCACTTGAAGTTACGCTAGCGCGCGCGCACTAGGAAAGTGAAATAAAAAAAATATTTGACAAAATTTCAGTGATTAAATGAAATTGAAAAAAAAGAGAGAAGAATTCCATTTCAGTGAAATCATTTTGTTTTTGAAGTGATTTAGTGACTGTGAATACACGTGTGTGTGTGTCATTGTTTGTTCGTTTGCTTGCTTGTTTTTTTTCTGTTTTCATAGCAATAATGATAATAGTAATAATAATGAGGAGAAAATGTTACAGGTGAAGGGAATATTGTAGGTCATTTCCTGCAGATTTATATTTACACGGTCATTATTATTTGTAAACTATGCCAATCGGTTGATTTTCATTCGTCGTCGCTTTTTCTTTTTCTTTTAATTATTTATTTATTTTGTTTTGCTCGCAAATAAATGAAACAAAATAGCCATCAGTGTGTAATTAGAGCAACAATTAATTAATCTGTTGACGCTTAAACATCATCTTGACTAGTGTGTTTTGAAAGAGTTTTCTTTGGTTGAGAGATATTGTTTTTTAATTTTCTTTTTATTGATCTAGTATATTTGTTTTGATGAAAAGACACTCTGGTATTACTACTACTATCAGTGTTTCTAAGTAATATGCTTCACTACTTATGCGACTGATTATGAAATCCCCTCCCCATTCTCCTTCTTCTACCGTCCAGTCTTCCCTTCTTGTGCGTTCCGTGTGGAACAAAAGCCTTGAAGTTTCAGTAACCGTGATATTTTTCTTTTTTACGGGAGTGGAGTTGCTAGCCTGACGTCCAACGTGCCGTCTTTACCTGCATTACTATTGTTTAGTAAATGAGTAAACTAGGCGAACCCTAGAAGTGCGTTGGCTGCATGGTTAGTGCATCACCGATGCCCATCTTCGTCTGATCTGCTGTAATTTTTCCGTTCATTTCTCAGCTAGGATACCTGGTTTGCAGGAATTAGTCAACTTGGATTTTATTCGCATTATATCTGACGCGAATTTACGTATCTTGACTTTAGTGCCAATGGAAAAATCTTTATAACTTCGACAACCTTACTCTGAATACGTATCACTGTGTGTATTTTTAGTATCACTGTATGTATGTATGTGTGTACAATATCCCCTACATTTCGACAGTATGTCACTCTCCAGTTGTATTATCTGTTTTAGGGTGATTGAATGGTTGAAGTCTTCTGTCTACCTTTTCTCAGAAACTGCTTTCTTCCATTTACGTTCCAACCAGCGACATGCAATATCTTGTTGTTGTTCTATGTGACAATACAATATTATTATGGTATTAGATGGTTGAAGGCAATCGGCCATCGACCTAGGTTTCGTGCTAGTTAGCAATTACCAGTCAACAAGGCGCATCTAAAACCTTGAAGGAGCTCATGTCCCTTCTGAGATTCGAACCCGCGTCACCCAGTACCGACTTTAGTCAGAGACGTTACCACTGAGCTATTCGGACTCGAGATTGACCTCATGTAGGACTGTATTGGATATTTTTGATCGGGCACTAGTGACTAGTGTGATGTGTCTAGTCCTTTCTTTGGTGCAGACTGAATTCTATCAGTTAGGTTTGTAATGTGACCACCATTCTAGGTAGCTCGACATCACGGTGCACATTGATTTGATGGTATTAGATGGTTGGAGGGAATCGACCACAGGAAGCCTTCGACCTAGGTTTCGTGCTAAATCTTCCGGGGTTCAGTCATCAGCGGAAGCACTCTTTAGCCTTGCTTAGCCGGTGGTAGGCCTGGTAAAGAGGGAAAATTTGTCGTGGACCTTGCAAACCCAACGCGTAAAAAATAAATACCATGGATATTGAGCTTTAAGCCCTATGTTCCACTCGGAATGCACAGGAATAAAATACATAATATAACAAGAATATTCCTGTTTAAGTTCATTGTCAACACTGTTTCCGCTACAAATTCTACGGACGCGTGTTCGGAGAGAACGGATTAAATTTCTTTTCCTGTCTATGAGGGACAAAACTGTAAAAATTGATCATTTGTCCTGTCCAGGTCAGTTTTCTCTAAATGCATCTTTTCAATGATCTCTCATCTCTCCTTGTGCGTAGAGCACCAAGGAAAGATATCCTACTATGAGTTTCTTTTTCTAAAGTGAATGAGACAGCAGCAGGAATATTGTCACTGAATACTTTCAGGATGCCATCCAAATCGCAGTTCTCGTTGAATATAATCAACCTGTCATTCACGTGTCTTTTGTAAAAGTTAAGCCCTTCACAAGGAAGATTGACGGGGCCTTGAAAACATGTATTTAGACAAAGTCGACGTGGATATAAGAGCTGACCAGTTTTTATTAGTTCTGTCCTCATAAACAGAAAAAAGAAATTGAATCCGATCTCTCTTAACACAGGTGTGGGGAAAATATTTCTATAGCGAAATATGCCGGTCGGTGACATATACTTTCAATTCAATTTGATATTTTTTATTTTATTTTATTCCCCTACGTCCCGAGTGGAACATCTATCTGTTTTTCGATATAGAACTTTGCACATATGTGTGGTAGTCCAAGTTGCCACACTCCCTCCTTGTAGCACACAAAGCAAGAGAAGAAAGTAGAAGAAATGCATATTAGAGATAGTAAACAGAGGTGTGAGACAAAGAAATAGTAATAACGAAGAACGATATAGTTTTATTTGAAATCATAAGTCACAAGGAGTGGATGCATCTGCGCCAGCCAGCCATTGAGAACGATTTTGAGCCATGTCACCAATTGTTTCCAGCCATTGGTTTTTCCCTTCCCGAGGACTCCAACCAGGAAGTCTACACCTTCCTACATGGCTTAGACTTACTATTGTGGATTTCATTGACTAGTTTCGTGTTTTGGTTTGACCGCCGCTAGGTCTTTTCCAGCCTGACCCTATATCAACTAGCATTGCCCGTCGAGGAAGGCGATGACTAGGCATACCTAACACATGTCCTAACCATCTCAGTCAATGTAATTTCATTGCCTTGTTGATTGATTTCCCCTCCTTACCTACAACTCGATGCCTTACCTCAATATTGCTCACCCTATTGTACCACTTCACACGGGAGATAGAACGCAAGCACCTGTGATCAAAGACATCTAATCTTTTCATGTTTTCCACTCTCAATGGCCACATCTCACAGCCATAAAGGAGGACGGAGTGGACTGATGAACAGTGAACCCACCCTTTGGTCTACAGCCAACCGGATAACAGGTCTACGTCAGAGACGGCGTAAACTGGCATATGCGAAACTAGCCCTCTGTATTCGTGCTGAGATTTCGTCAGAGATCAACCCGTTGGCACCGGCTGATGGTACTCCCCAAGTAAGTGAAGCGGTCAACGTGCTCTACCACTTCACTTCCTATTTCTAAACTAGGAGTCGGTGTAGTCCAGTCCTGTAACATCATCTTGCATTTGGCGGGAGCGAATCGCATGCTAAACATTCGTAGATTGCAGCTGAAGGTGTTCAGAAGAGGACTGGAACATAGGGCTTCAGTAGAAGTGGTGTCCATTTTTACGGCATGAAGTTGCCAGCCTCATGCCCAACCTTCCCTCTTTACCAGTCTAATCACTAGCTTAGCGAGGTAAAGGAGTGCGTCTGCCGGGGATCCAACCCCGAACCACATGTGGCGTGGTTGGCGAGCATCTGACTGTTGTGGCACGGACGCATCAATTTAATATAAAGCAGAATTTATGTGTTACTACTGTTAGTTGATTAGTGTAGGCTTCAAACCACAACACACTACGAGATTTTGAAGAAAAATCATTTGCTAATAGGTTGCAACTTTCGTTCTCTAGTAAAAAAAGGACTTAGCTGATATGATGGAAAAGATATGTAGTTCAAGTGAATGATTCAGGTGTAGTTGTGTTCTCCGAGCTGGATGGTTAAGTTGCTTAAGCCATAACTTGTGCACAGGCCACCGCTGTGACGCAGTCAGAAGTTCTACATAAGACTAGGCTGTGGCCGGACAAACTGGGATGCAGCCTTCGATCAACAACCCACGTCGAAATACAGGTATATACTCTGGTACTCACTCGACTAATTCCAGACGCACCTTTTAAATAATAACATAAATCCCTGCTCTAGACAGTTATATGAAAACAAATTAGAAAATGTTACTTAAATTTCAGCGGAGTTATATATACATACATATATGTCACAAGTTTTACTAGGAAGTAAAGATTAAAGATTGGATATAGAATTTAGCGAATAGCTTACGATCACTTTGACGAGTGGTTGTTAGAAATCACAGGGGAGTTATCATCATAAATCCATCCCTTATCAACTTCCTAGTTAAATCTTTCTGTGTTATCGCTGATCGCTGATCACTCATAAATTAGCATTTTCACAATCTTTCTCTTATCGACTTTTGTAAATTTTCCATGTTCCATAGACCTTTTAAAAACTTTCCTGTTATCTTATTCGGTTTCAAGTCAATTTTGATTTCCTCCTTGATTGATCTGACCAAAATGTTCGGCCTCTGTTAATAAGTCGGCTCCCAGTACGGACTAGACACATCACACTAGTTACTAGTGTCCAATCCAAAAATATCCATTACAGTCCTACATGAGGTCAATCTCGAGTCCGAATAGCTCAGTGGTAACGTCTCTGATTGCAGTCGGCACTGGGTGATGCGAGTTTGAATCTCAGAAGGGGCATGAGTTCCTTCAAGGTTGCTGATGAGTGCCAACTAGCACGAAACCTAGGTCGAAGGCTTCCTCTGGTCGATTACCTCCAACCATCTATTAAACTCGTTCCACTGATAAAAATCGTGAGTAACTTTTCATGTTCACTCCTTCATGCAAGCAATTAAAAAACACTATGTATCTTTAAAGAAATAAATTCTTTAACGAATTAACGAACTTTGGACATTTTATGTTTCTATAGTGTAACAACAGAAGACAAGGGCCAGGCAACAGATCGTTTTATTATGAAAATCAACACGTATTTATATATATTTCACATACATTATTACAGCTTATGCAAGTAGACAAGCGCAGTCATCTGATTGGTTGTTTATCAGAAGTTAGGCAGACAAACGCAGTCTTCTGATTGGTTGTTTCGGGATTCCTCGACAAATAGAGTTCTCTATCTGCGAATCATATTTTGTCGCGTTAACTTTGCTGTGATTGGTTGTTAAATCAGCCTTGTACATATTTTCTCACGGCCTGCTCTCACCACAATAGTACAAGTGTACTCCTCTAGTGACATGTTAACGAATATTATGGGTTTAGACAAACTATAGCTCTGTTTGTTCTACACACACTTCCCACTTATTTAAATTAACAAGATTTTATAAACGCACTGGATACTTCATTAAAATTCTAACATATGAGTTCAGTGTTGGTCAAGTAGTATTCTAAATGTAAGCAATGAGCTTAGTGCATTTCTCAAAGACTAAACGGTTACTCATTCTTGCGTTCTCTTAATAACTAGTGGAATGGTATCTCCCATTCATATCACTTGTCTTGTACGCAGATATGATGATTCAAGTACAGGAACTGTGATTCAAGGTTACTAGTGGAAGCACATGTACCTTAAGTTTAGACAGTCATCGCGAAGTGGTCGCTTCTGAAAGATGAATTACTTACACTGAAACACAAACTAGGCGTCAAGGGATTGTAAGATTTAAAATTCAGAAATCGAGATTTTACATTAGGTTGACATTGTTACTTTGCATTCTTGTATTTGGAAGTTTGGAAGGTAGTGAATATTTTAAACAAGCCGAAACTCAGGGAACGTTCTGAAACCTGTTGATACATTGTATTTACTTCATGAATCTTCGTGTGGACAGCTAAGAAACGCAGCAGGCTGTGGATAGATTTAAAAAGAAATGAGTAAACCATCTATCGTCCTAGTTTGGGACTCTTTAGAAGTACACACCCACTACTGGGTTCGAATCCACGACCTTCCACATACAACCTCATAGACCATTCAGCCACATTGGACCCTACTCAAGTGCCAACCTATTAAAATTTCAACTTCTACCAATTTATGATTTTAGCGCGACTGGCACCGACCACTGTCATTTGTGGCATTTGTCCTCAATCTAAGTCTGGTGGACCCCACTGGTCACAACTTCTCACGAGGACTTCATCCTGTAGGTAATCATTCTAAGTATCACTTCATCGCTTATCTTTAACATGGTATTCATTTCACCATAATCAGGTATGTGAAAACTTTATCATCACATCAGTGAATTCAAGCGAAGGAAGAATGATACTACTGATAATAGTGTATAGTAGGCCTTTCAGTTGTTGCTAATTAAATGCAGGCTACATTGAAGTCGTTGGTGCATTGGTAATTCTCAAGGGGTAGAATGCTCATCAGCCACGCAGGTAATTCGGTTCCAATTCCAGGCATACGCAGTCCTAAACATCGCTTAGTTAACTGGCTGCTGGAAAAGAGGTGGGGGGTGGGGGTCGGACGTTGCGCTAGCAACCCTCCTATGTAAAATCAGTATCTCACCGGCACTTAAACTTCAAAGCCTAAAGCTCTATGTTCCACTCGGAGCTGAAAGGAATATATATATATATATACAGATATATCATTATTAGAAGTTGTCGTGTGGAGTGATTTTATTGAAATACTATTAGTATTTATTTTGTACTCTTATCGGTGTTTTTGAAAGAAATTGCTCTTCAGGCAAATTAATTTGAAAAAATTCACTAACGTGCCTGGATATATATATATATAGTACCATTTAGTTGTGAAGTGTCATAGATGATGTCATAGAGTACTTAGTTGACATTTCTATACTTCACTTCTTTTACAATTCTACTGACTGGGTTTCTATCCTCAAAGATATTGATTTTTTCTTAATCAAAAAGCAGTCACTCTGTTAAACCGCTTTTCATTATTTATTTTTTCTCTCTCTCCCTCTCTTCCTCTTCCTCACTTGTCTTTCCTTTTATAACTCTATCGTTCACTGATAAAAGAAGCGCTTATGTATATGTATTACAGTGCAGAAAAAAGATAATAAACTGAGTGAATTAGTCTTTGGAAGAAGAATACTTCGCGTTGATTATTGAAACACACACACACACACACTCACAAAAGGACTCAGATATACTCTATGATTGTTGTTCACTACGTGTATATGTTTGAGTAGATTGAAAAGGAGTCAAAACTGATATTGTCAGTTTATTTAGCTGACAGAAAAAATGCATACTGGACGATTTTATTTAATCTGCCGTTCAGATTTGTTGAAGTTCACTACAGCGGAATCTCTTCTGAGAAGTGGTGTACTTGAAGAAAAGTTACACTAATTTGAATTTTTTTTTCTTTATTTTTTTGTTTAACTTCTTTGCATCATTGCACTCTTCAATGTGAATTTAGTCCTGGCCACTTTGTATCGCTGATTGACTACTTTAGGCTTGCCGTGATTGTTGCAATTCTAAAGATGTATGTATGTGTTTATGCGAAACTCACTATTTTCGTTTTGTTAAACAGTTGATTATATCTTTTGTCAGTGATGATTACATCTATTGTCTTGTGTAAATATTCCAAGTCATTAACACTTAGAATTGTAGAGTTACTGATCCAGATGTTGTCTCAATGAAGTTTCTTTCATTTTGTAGATTCTCTCAGTAGTGGTTTACTCTAAAGTTTACTCATCTTATTTCTTGATAATATTATCACTCTTGTAAATGACCGACTGAGTGAGCTTCAACATAGAACTTTGCATAGAAGTGCAACAGTTCAAGTTGCTATACTCCATGGAGTAAACAAAAACAGAAAAAAATTGCGAGAAAAACAGGAGACAGGAAATTGACGGAGAAACAACAGTAACATGGAATCTAGGGAATATGGCAAATCACAGGGAGTAAATGCATCTGAGCCATTGAGAACTATTCTGAACCATATCACTAATTGTCTCCAACTATTGGTTCTTAGTATCCCGATGACTTCAACCAGGAAGCCTACGTCTCCCTATGTGTCTTAAATACGCGAGATGTTATCTAATATAGGCCCTAGATACTTCTGGGTAAAAACAGAGTAAATAAATAATTCAGGAATGCATACACTCTTCACGGGTTAAGTATTCATTTTTTTTAAAGCTAATCAAGCGCTTGAATTTTCAGCCTAGATAATCTTTGAACATTCAGTAGAATAGATTATTTCTAAATATGCTCTTACCCTCAGCAGTTTAGAAAATGGAGACCACAAGTGTGAGATATAAGATTTACTCTCCTACAGTTACATTATTAGTTGTGGAGATGACTTTCAGGTGATCATAGCATCGTCGAACAGAAGAACTTGATGAATTGTTATTGTGCTAGAGGTAGTTAATAAAACGGACTTCTGAGTTCTGTAAGAAATTGCCATAGACATCTCAGAGTAAAAATGAAGTGGCACATCTAAATTAATAATACCATAAGTTAAGATAGACGGCAAATCAGTATGTGATATAAACAAAAATCCTGTAAGTAATTGCATGAGGTTTTGAGGTGTGTCGACGGTTGTTACTTCTTGGATGCCCACACCGTGGAAGTCGATATTTTTATTGGGCTACCTGAAACGGAAAGAGAATGAATGTTGCCCAGGGGACAATTGCTTGTAAGCCAGTCACACATGACGTGTTTGAAATGTCTGTCTCTCTGTCTGCTTTCGATATAGAACTTTGCACCGATGTTCGGCAGTTCAAGTCGCCACACTCCCTCCTTGTAGCACACAAGGCAAGAGAAGAAAGTAGAAATGCATAATAGAGACAGTAAACAGAGGTGTGAGACAAAGAAATAGTAATTACGAAGAACGATATAGTTTTATTTGAAATCATAAGTCACAAGGAGTGGATGCATCTGCGCTAGCCATTTATAACGATTTTGAGCCATGTCACCAATTGTTTCCAGCCATTGGTTTTTCCCGTCCCGAGGACTCCAACCAGGAAGTCTACACCTTCCTACATGGCTTAAACTAATTGTTGTGGATTTCACTGACTGGTGCTATGTTTTGCTTTGGCCATCGGGTTTACACTTTATCTTTGATTTGGTTTTTAGAGTCGTGTTTGTAACAGGAACCTACTGCTGGGGTAAGTCGGGATGTACAATTTTTGGAGTCGACCTTTTCTGATACTCCCCTTTAGAGGGGTAAGATAGCATAACCTGTGCACTGGTTATCTGAAGGAAACACCTTATTCTTGCTGCAGCCCTGTTTCTCAGGAGTACAACTTCACCCATAGACCCCCAGCGTAGTGAAAACATCTTACACCGTCACGGTAACTGCTTTTAGTCTAATCGCTATCCACACAAACTTTCTGACAAAGCGGAAGCTCCAAAAATATTATTACTACACTCCTATACGTTATCCGTAGAACATAGGGCTTCAAGCTGCAGCTTTCAAGTCTCCGTAGCAGTGGTTTTATATTCTTAAGCGACATGATTGCTAGCCGCACGGTCATCCTTCTCTCTTAACCGGCCTAGTTAGGCTTCAGTGTCTGCAAGTATGGTATGTACTTTGCGCCGTCTAAGTGCAAAGTACTGTTACAGGACTGGCAGGAGCCTTTACCTGCACTCACTCTTTCTGGTGAAATGCTTGAAGTTGTGTGGGTGCTGGCGGAGGGGTGACGGATGAGATTTCCAACCGTATAATGAAGGCCAGGTTGGCGTACATCAACTTCAGCCACCTCTGGCGCCGTCGCGACGTTAGCCTGCCTGTCAAAGATCGGGTATAGAATGCTTCGGTACGGGCTGTCTTGCTCCGTGCCTGTGAAACCTAGCCTCTCCAAGCTGAGGATGTGCTGCGACTCTGCGTGTTTGATCATCGCTGTCTCCGCAGGATTGCTTGCGTTCGATGGCATCATCGCGTGAGTAATTCTGAGGTTCGGCGGCGTGTGTTTGAACACAGTGGAGATCACCATTCATTGAGTGTCGCCATCTGGAAACACCGGCTCCGGTGGCTTGGACATGTGCTGCGAATGTCATCCCAGAGGCTTCCGTACCTGTCTCTGTT
Organism: Trichobilharzia regenti; assembly: GCA_944472135.2. NCBI lineage: Eukaryota > Metazoa > Platyhelminthes > Trematoda > Strigeidida > Schistosomatidae > Trichobilharzia > Trichobilharzia regenti. The sequence goes on along the minus strand of OX235270.1, from coordinate 83,885,538 downwards.
CGCTAGCCCTAGGACGGGATAGAAAAGGCGGAGAGGTGGTCAGTCCATGACGTGGCGTCGTGGGATGAAGGATGTTTGTGCTAGATTAGCATCGATTGGTGCGTTACGACTCCCTGGTTAGGGTCCGCGAGATAGCTCGAATCGATGGCTCGAAACGTTATCGGATATGGCGAAGAATCGTAATCATTGGCGAACGTGTTGCAATTTCCTTCTTTCTTCCCTTCCCGATTATAGTTGAAGAATGCTGTTTGAACTTGTTAAGTATGACTGTTTTCCTTCCAGATGAAGTTCTTTTTCCGTTTTCTACCTAAACTTTTTACTTTTGATCTATGTTGTTTTATTTTTATTGTGTGGCGAATCCTTCTTGGTGCCATATTGTACCAATTTTTTTCTGCCTTTTAATAAATAAATAAATAAAAGTTAAGCTTAGGATTGCCTCGGCCGGGGATCGAATCATGGACCCAGTGGGTGGTTGACGAGAGTTCTACCTCTGAACCGCCGACACATAAAATCAATTGACTGTTCACTTTGTTCTCATTTATGTGACTTTGCAAGTTATTCATCAGGTATGAATTTCAGCGCCCCAATTCAATGCGCTAAATGTCTTCCGTATGCCGTGGGGAACTACGAGACATTTAAATAGAGTATATTTAGATGGATTCAATCTGTAAAATTTACCAAAAGGTACATAGTTTAAGATGAGATCAAAGGATAGTGTGCATGTGTAACTGTATCTTTTTTGTTCGCTTTTTAATGACGAATTCAGTTTTCCATGGAGATTTTACCAACTAACTGAACTAGCTGAATTGTGTACATTAGGTTTTAGGGAGGGAAAAATAACAATTGATGTTTTCAATAATATCTCAATAAGATAAGGCAGTGAGTGTTATTTTCTCTCTTGCCAAGTCGAAGAATAAACTAAACCAGATAAGATTTGTTTGCCTGATGCAAATAGTCACTTTACTTTTTACTTTTCTTCATATCTTACATTTATGGTTGGTTATAACTTTATTTTCTACAGTCAACGCTCTTTTCTCTTCCACACAGAAACTAGGAAGACAACAAAGCAAAAGTTGCTTGCTTGCTTGTTCGTTTGTTTGTTTGCCAACAGCTTGTGAAGTTGATAATTCATTTAAGAATATACAAAATTCACTCTTTTTGTTTAATTCATTCATCTTAAATTTCTTCAAATTTTTAGTAGTAGTAAAGTTTTAGTTACATTACTTCATGATATTTTAAATTTGCATAAGGAAAAAGGTTCAAGAGTTAGTTTCTGGGGTTTCGATTTGTTCCACGCTTGACCAAGGACTGATGTCGGTCAAAGAACCATCGGAAACCACCTAGTACTGGAAGGCTGTTTCGTCCGAACTTGGGACTCATCGACAGTATGTACCCATAGGGATTCGAAGTGAGGACCTTCTGGTTAGAAGGAAAGCTCGTTGGTCATTCATCCACTGGGATCCGGCTCGATGGCCAGCTCATGAATTCTAATTTCTTCCAATTCATGATTTTAGCGTGACTAGCACCAGTCAGTGTCGTCTGTGACGAGTGTTTGTTCTCACTTCCAACTGGTCCCTACCCTATCACTAGAACTGCAGGCAGTTTCTTGCTTGTTAACTAGACAGTTTCCCTTTGAAATAACTCTTGAATTTACTAAGTACTCACTATGCCATCTTATAAGCCTTCTACAGGTGTTGGTCGACAGTTAATCGCCAGTTTTGTATCGCTCTGAGGCGTGAAAATAATTTATTCTTTTCCTACAGAACCATACGTGAATGCTTAATATTTATTGAGGGTATTAGTCGTTGACTGAGTTTCTTGCTTCAACATGGTTATCAAGCTTGAGTGTTCCAGTGTGTAGTATAAAGACTGTTTCCGGAGGTCATATCATACTAAAGAGGTTGGTAAGCTAGCCAAAGAGCTGGGAGCAGTTGCCAGCACATGTGCGTTGGTGGCACAGTGGTTAGGACTCTCGCCAACCATGCACATGGTCAGGGGTTCGAGCCCACACCGACGCACACCTGATATCTATGGTCGGCCTGGGAAATTTGGGCTACCGATATCCATGCTGAAAATTCCATACCTGTACCAAAAATACAGTGTGGAATCAAGCTGTAATCAAAAATAAAAAAATAAATTAATTAATAGTGTAAGACAATTAATGTACCGTGTTTGCGGATCTGAAATGGAATATGTTACAACAGTTAAATATTATATCTCAGGCGATAAACAACTAAGTTACACCGCTTTTCCAATCTGGGCGAGGAAATAAAAATGTCAGCGCCGAAAATCGTTCACCATGATTTACCTTACTATCATATAATTCTAATGTAATTGTCGGTTTGATTTTATTTTCCTGATCACAGCCCAAAATGTGAACGCTGTTGGCGTACTTTGTGATCACCGATTACTTTTGAATGCGATGTATGATTGTACAATGTTTTCTGTTATGCCTTTCTTACATTAAACAGGTTTTTTTTAAAGGTTTAGATTAGGTTGAGACTTTTTTTGAATTATCACAGAAAGCACGCACAGTAGACCATCAGACAGTTCAAATTTCAGTTTTTTCAATGCCCGCAGATATAATACCTGAGCTGTGAATTCCCTCATCGTGGAAACCAAGCATAAAACTCAACCGTATCTCACATATTCATATGCATGTTTGAATACATTAGCAAGAAATTAAATACAGTAGCGTGCTTCAAAAAAGTACAGAAAATAAAAGTGGAGAAAGGTAGGAAAATACAAAATGTAACTAAATTCTCAAAGATTGGAAAACGCGGCGGGAACTGAAAACACTAGCGCCGTTGTGGTAGATTATACAGTTACGTCATACATAATCCTCTCAATTATCGATCGGTCTCATCTTGGCGTCACTAGTCAGACAGCGTGGTATTTATAAACATAATTTCCACTGTTTGCCAGTTGTTTCGTCGATTTTTCTGACGGATTTTTTATATTCCTTGGTGCCGGAAGACTCATTAATAAGCCTTATCTAAGAAAACGTACACTTTCTACTACCCATGAATATCTCTATTCATTTGTCTGTAGAAAGATGCCTCAGTTTTTCCTGTATACTAGTATGTGTCGGTGGTATGGCAGTAAAATGCTCGCCAACCACGTCACACGTTGTTCGTGATTCGATCTCCGGTCGACTCACTCCTTTACCTCACTAAGTCAGTTATACGACTGTTAAAGAGGCAAGAGTGGGTGGGAATGAGGCTGACAACTCCATCCCGTCGAAATAATAAAACAGCACTGCTACTGAAACTTCAAAGCTCTAGCTTGAAGCCCTCTATGTTCCATTGGCCCTATTCAGGCAGTCAACGTGAGGTTCTAGTGGGAAGCCGTGACCAGTAGGTTACAGCAGGTTGAAGATGAGGCAGTAACTCATCGAAGAAGACATTGCGAAATGGTTGCGCCATATCGTAAATTGGCATGAGTTAGAATTCATGGACTAGTCCTTGGATCGGGTCCCAGGGGCTCGCCTTGTAACCAGAAAGTTCTGGGTGCGAACCCCGTTGGGTGCGTACTGATGAAGAGTCCCAAACTAGGACGAAACAGCTGTCCAGTACTCTCAGATTTTCCAGTCGTACTCTAACTGATGTCAGCTCATGATTAAATCCTCCATGCAATCGAATAGAAAAAAGTATAAAATCAGTCTTTATGTACATATTGAGCTAAAGGTATGGCCGTCTTTTTCCTTCCTTAAAACTTTATTAGAAAGTCGATTACTTACGCCAAAAACACAAATAAAGAAACTAAAAAGAGAAAATTAACCTAAAAAATCCCTATTTCTTCCCCCCTCTCTCTCTCTTTCACTATCTGCAAACCAAAACACATCTTTTTTAATACCATGTGAATAGTGTTAAGGTTGATTATTCAGGTCAAATTTAGCCTGATTTTTGCCTAAAGTGCGAACTTATAGAGAAATCCCATAGATGGGACTTGTCATTTTCAATGAATTCAGACTGAATTCGACGTGTCGGAATGAATTCTCAAAGCTAATGGTCAAACACTAAATGTGTATTAATTTTGAGATTATGATAAAAAGCATTTGCTTTTTAAACAAAGGTACAAACTTGTCAAGATGTTAAGAGTAATTTGGATGTCATCAAAAAAACTCTGATAGCATTTGAAGAACAGTTTATAGCCTGTGACGATTGTTCAAGTATTCAGTCATAAAACCTTCAACACTTAGGTTTATTTATTTATTTGTTTTTACATGTTCCCAGTGGAACATAGGGCTTCAAGGTAAAGTCTTGAGCTTTCTGTAGCAGTGTAATTTTTACAGGATGGGGCTGCTAGCCTCGTGCCTAGCCTTTCCTCTTTACCAGGTTTAATACTGGTATAGCGAGGTAAAGAAGTGAGCCAGCCGAGGGTCATATCCCGGACCATGTGCATGGTCGGCGAGCGTTCTAACCGCTGTGCCACCGACGCACTATAGCTCTATAGTTCGTTGAAATTTTTTGTTCTGTTGTGGCGTGTGCTGCTGATAAGATTTATAAGTAGTTTACAGGCACAGATGACTAGAAAGTGGCCAAAAACTGAAACCAACAGTTTAAGTCGATGATTTCAGAGGCAGGAGTGTTTAGATTACGTTGTGGCAATGGAATAAGCTTATTGGACGACACGTTTAACCTTGAGCCAATTGGAACACTCTTTTCTCCTCTGACCTTGCTAAACCGTAGTGTGGTTAAGAACATATAAATATAATGTTTTTCCTTCATAATAAAGGTCCACAAGGAAATCTCTTGTCTTCTCCCATTGCATTACAACTTTATTGAGAACCAGATTTTCGCTCAGGCGTTTTTGTTCGATTGCTTCTATTGCCTATATCTTCATTATGTGCAGGGGAATAGCTCGCAGTGGTAGCGTCTCTGACTCTGTGGCTTATTTTCAAATCTCTCTCAGTTTTTAGAAGCATGTTGTCGAGCTGTACCGATAAACAGAAAACCTTGGTACATGGTCTACTGCCAACTGCATCCAACCACGTAATATCGATTCATAGTGCATCGAAACAGCTTGGTGACGACAATACAAACTGTGTGCGTCGGCGGTACAGTGGTTAGGACTCTCGCCGACCATGCACATGGTCCGAGGTTCGATCCCCTGCCTACCCACACCTGATATCTATAGTCAGCCTGGAAAATTTGGGCTACCGATATCCATGCTGAAAATTCCATACTTGTACCAAAAATAAAGTGTGGAATCAAGCTGTAAATAAAAAATAAAAAAAATGAATATGTAACGGGAGAAGATAAGGGACTTGGTTGTGGACCTTTATTATGAAGGAGAAACACATCATATTTATACATTCCTAGCCATATTAAAGTTTAGCTAGGTGAGAGGAGAAAAGAATTTTCTGATTGATTGACAATTGGCTCAAGGTTAAACAAGTCATCTAATGAGCTTAGCCTATCGCCACAATGTAATCTAAATCCAGATTTGAGGAATGAACACTTCTACCTCTGCAGTCATTGACTCGAAATGTTGATTTCAATTTTCGGCCACTCCATAGACAGATGGCATTGGTTACCTCCTAGTGACTAATCAATGCAAACAATCGGCTTTTCTACCTCAGAAAAGAAACTACTGCAAAGATGAAATCAACAAGGAAAAACACTTCAATAGCAAAACAATGATAAAAACAAAGGTAGACTGGATACGCAGATTCATAAATAATAATAAACCATTTCCAGTGAGACAGAAATCCCATCGCTTTGACAAGTGAGACTTTATCAGAATAAATTTTACCCATAATGGAATTATACGCTACCACAGTGCACAAGTTTCATTCTTATATCAAGTGATTCTGTCATTTGGTGTCAAGTTCACCAACATGATCCAAACTTTAGTCTGTTTTATAGTTTACTGGTGTATTCGAAACCATATAACTTAAGTGACAAAAAATATTGACTCGGTGATCCAAATCAAACAAAAAGTTAGTGTAACTTCTCGTTTTTGATAAGGTTCAGTAATATATATTCCTGGCTTAATAAACTAGCGTTTAAAGCGCCCACTCCTAATATACTCCGTGTGATTTCGAAGCGAGTGCATAATGCAATCAACACAGTTATATGATTAAAAAACTACTGCGAGTACAATTTTTAGACACTCTGTAATTTCTCACTTCATTCTGGAATCAGCAATTTGAAGCAAAGTTTGTTAGAAATCAAAAAGAAAGGGAGAATAATAAATGTCTGTTAACTGTGGTGAAGTGGGAACTGCCATTGAACAGAAGTATGAAATGGAAGTCAAATCTCAACCTCAGCTTCATTCACTTTGAAAAGGCCTTCGGCAACGTTAACTGTGAGATAATTTGGAAACTGCTTCAACACTATGTAGGGAAGTTCTACAAATCTTTATCAACCTCATTCAACTGATATATGATGGATGCCATATGTCAAATGATCGTCAACAGAAAAATCAGCGAAGTCTTTGAAGTGAATACACAAGCAAGACAAGGCTGACCACTATCACGCATCATATTCCTATTTCTGGTGAACTGGATTACACTTCCAACTTTGTGTGGGAGCCAGAAGACAGAAATGCGTTGAATCGATAAGGAGACTCTAGAAGATCTGCAATTCGCGAATTATTGCACACTCGAAGAATTACAGAAGAAAGTGAAAAAATTGTCAGAAGAGGAGAGACAGTAAAGACGGGACTTCAAGTGAACATAGTGAAAACGAAGGTGACGAATATAGACATACAACAACAACAACAACAAGCACCAATCACTACCAACGGGAGAAATCTGAAAGGCACCACCCACTTCACTTGTATGCACTGAATCGCTTCGACTACAGACAGTTGACACTGATGAGGATGTCAAAAACCAACCAGAATCAGAGAGGCAATAGACACCTACATCACTCTGAAATCAATTTGGAAATCTTCTGCACTCCATAACATAAACAACGAAATTCGGATTTCCAACACCAATGTGGCGTCAGTCACTTCATCTTTATGGATCAGACACTCGGCACGTTTCGCGAAAAGCATTTCCAACAGGCTGCTGCAAACTTTTATCAACAATTGCCTTCGCCTACTCCATACTGAGGATCAGGTGGCAGGTCGGAAATAATTAGCAAGATGGAACTCTAGGAAGGAACCAACCAACAGCCCATCGATTAACAAATATGTAGATGAAAATGAAGATGGATCGGATTTACGCTGATAAGATCGTCGAGTGTAGGCGACGAGTTGGCCTGCGGTCGAACGATGAGATGGAGTTGATTGAGTGAAGAAGAAATGAAGGCTTATGGGTAGTCGTGGGACCAGATGATGACAACTGCAGAGAACAGGAGAGAATGGAGGTGGTTTATTGAAGCCCTATGTCCCTGTCGGGGGGAATAACAAATAAAGTAAAATGAGATTTAGTACCATACCAGTTAAGGCAATCATTTTCTAATCCAACTATAATCTCAAAACTTATCATAAGTAAATGCGAACAATTCGTCGGGGAATCATAAGATTAATCTATACTCACCTGAACCATTTTAATTATTTTATGATGAGAAGGATATTTTAAGTATCGATATTCGACTGTCCTCAGTCAAATAATGAAAGATTCAAACTTTTAGTAGGTATGAAGTAGTATCAACATTTGTCTGGGGTGACTAAACGATGTATTTGCAACACTAATCGTTTCCTTCACAGCCAATTAGTCCACTTATTGCATTCGGCGATGGTTTGTGTAAGTTCAAATCTTCGCGAATTCATCGGTTTCTTTAAGTTTTCTGATACACTTTGTTGACGTATGCCAAAATTGTCTTAAGCAGAACTTTGTGCCTATTGATATCCGGCATTCATTATACACTATTATCATCACAGTCATCAGAATAATAGTGATGCCTATGCGATAATGTTATTTCTACTGATCTATCTTTTTTTTCCCATGTTTCAGCTACTACTTATCGGCGACTCATGTGTAGGCAAGACATCCTTGCTGATTCGTTTCAAAGATGGTATCTTCCTGAAGGGCAGTTACATTTCTACCGTTGGTATTGATTATAAGGTGAGGTAAAATATTCCTCCCAATATAAAATTATAATAATAATAATAATAACAGTATTGCATTTTATTGACCTTCTACGACGCGTAGGTTTTAGCCATGCAGTAATAATACCAGTTGTAGTACGTCAATTAGCTTTAATATTTCCCAGTCTTTACCATCAATAAAGGTCTTGATCTTGTATAGATCACTCTTTTATAGAGATCTCTTCTCACTGCCTCCTAGTGTTAAAAAAAAACAATTATCGCTGACAGTTACTTGTTACAATAATGGATCCTACTTCATCTTGCATCGCTGTAGATGGGGGGTGAGTGGGTGAATTGAGGCTAGTTTTCACACTCTACCTAGCAGAGAATAGAATATAGGACTTTTTGGCGAGAAAATGTCACCATTGATATCTATCGAGTTTAGAGATTCGTGTCACCTTTTATCACCAGCCAGGTGTGTTATTGTTATTGAGTTTTATTTTATTTATTTTTTTTTGTTGCTGACTTGTATTTGGTCAGTTAGTGCAGAATTTTCTGCAGACAGAAAAGCCCTGAATAGATATGAAATCTGTCAAACATACGATTTGAATACTCACATTGATCTCTGCGTAGATGACAGTGTTTATGCTTGTCTGATTTTCGATTTTACAAAATTGACATATTCAGATTTTTATGGATTGAAATATATATTAGAGAGTTTTTTTTTCCTGTCATACAATGCGACCCTAGTGTGTGTCTGTACCAGCAATATTTTCAATCGTGATATTCTCATATGGAAAATTTATTTTTTCTGTAGCAAAATAAATCTGAACACGTTGACTAGCACTATTGACTTTTGAATAAATAAAAAGGGAAGGAAACAGGAGAAATACTGTATGACCTACTGGAATTCTGAAACAATTCAATTACTGCAGTATGATTCAGATCTCATTCAGATCTAACAAACTAATAGAAAATGAACTTAATCCCACGGAAATCTGATAACAACTTGACTATTCTTCCTGGATTATTTCATTGGGCTCGGATCAGAGTCCTCAAATGTGTGATCAACTTCAGCTACCTTGTATTTTTTTGATACAGGTAGCCTAAGATACTATGACTGCTTTTTGAGATTGACTTTGTATTGTCAGGCTGTGTTCGATAGGCTTCGATAAGGGCAAAGGATACACCGACCTAAGTAGTTATAATCCGATGACTGGTATATTTTGAAAATATCCAGTTCTGTCGGGTGTCTGTCAGCTGTGGCAGAGTTTCAGTTGTTTGATATGGATGTGGATATTGATTTCCGCTGTAAATTCAACCTTATGCTAACTGACTAACCTGTGCAGCAACAGTGGTGAACTTTCGCTTATGTGCTTCAATTACTTAAAGAATAGAACCTGGGAATTGTATATTATTACTTATTATTATTACCTTGGGTTTCGAGTGGAACATAGGACTTCAGCAGCACGTCTCCACCATGTCCTATTCTCTGCTGCCCTCTTTAGCTAGTCTCACGATTGACCACGATCTCCTCCATGTCACCCTGTGACAACCAGCTGGTCGCTTCGCATTGCGGCTCCACTCGAGGGCCTGGAGCGCGATATCTTTCGGTGGCCTCCTCAATGTATGTCCTAACAATCTACATTTTCTCCCAAATGCCTGTTGAGTAATGGGCTCTTAGTTGGATTGTTCCTAGCCAGAGTTTCTTGTTGCTAATTCTTCCCGGCCAGCCGACCATTTGATCTTCGGTATGCAGCCAGCCAGCGAAGGTAGCAGCTGTTGATGAAAGTTTACAGTGGCATGTTGGGAATCCTTTTCATGACACACAGTGCAAGTTTCTCACTCATATAGAAGAACTAACTGACTGACTTCACATTTTTGCTCAGAATCCGAATCTTGTGGTTGATGCTGGCTGAGTAAAGCAGAAAATTTCCGAACTGGTTTCAGGTCGACAAAGACGTATCATTCCACTATTATAAACAAATTAATTCTCATACAGTTCTTCACATTAATAAACTTGAACAAAGCAGTGATGACAAACGTGCCAAAATAGTATGACCTCACCTTTTATTATTTCGAGAATTCTTCTCAACTAGCTACGACCTCCTGAACAAAACAACGAATATAAACTACAATTTAATTGGTGGATGGTGACTACCAGTGAAATCCATGATGTGCACCTCGTCCTATTTCAAACTCGCTGGTTGAATGTACCTGCAATCCCCAGTGAGTGATGGTGTCCCCACCGAGGCTCGAACCCAGGTACCCATAGTTTCAAACGCCAAAGCGTCATCCACTAGACCACTTGGGCCACGAGAGCCACATCTTGTTCAACGGGTCATATTAATTGTTGAATTCAATTTTAGATTTTCCCGTCGACTGACTGGACCGAAGTGCTCTATCTCAGGTTGACATATTGGCTTCTCGTGGAGATGCTTCGACAATGTCTGGGCATGTATTTAGAATTTAATTGGTGGATGGTGACTAGCAGTAGAGTCCAGGATGCTCTCGTGGCCCAAGTGGTCTAGTGGATAATGCTTTGGCGTTTGGCGGAATGCAGCCGCATTCCTATGACGAGTCCGAAATAGGACGAAGTGCGCATCCTGGATTCCACTGGTAGTCAGCATCCACCAATTCACTTCGAAATGATAATCAGTTTTCATGACAGAATAAGCAGATCAATATGAACTAGAAAGGAAACAGTGATATATATTGTTACTTGATTATATAATTACTCATATCCTTCTTCTACACAAACTGTGCTTACACCTCATGTCTGGTGTTTTTTTCTTTCTTCTCCCCAAAATTCTCCAATGTTTTTCTAATTAGATAAAAACAATAAAGACGAATGATCAATTAGTTCGCCTGCAGATATGGGATACAGCTGGACAAGAGAAATTTCGCAGTTTAACAAAATCGTATTATCGAGATACAAGTGGTAGGTTATTATCTTTCACTGATACTTAGCGTAACTCCTTTTTCTCCTTTTCTTCTTCCCCTCCTTCTTCTTAATTTAGCTGTTCTACTTGTTTATGATATGTGTAAAAAGGATTCGTTCATTCACATCAAGGTGAGTTGATTGATGCCTAATTTTTTCATGTATAATAGTAAAATGACTACTGTGTGTGAGTGTGTTTGTCTGTCTGTGTGTGTGTGTGTGTGTTAAGTATTTAGCTGTCATTTCTCCATAAAACTATGTACTACTGATTGATTGTGATGAGTAGCCGCATACGACTCCTACCATTCAACCTACTAATGCTTGCTAGACAGATCAAAGGTAATCTAAAACACCGGATGGCTGTTTCTCTCGTTTGAGGGTGTATATATACTTGCTTTCTTGATTACCATTTATGGTGATTTCAGCACTCGAACTGTGTACACTGCAAATTATGAATTCAATTTATGTTACTCCTCCAACATGTAATATGCTTATTCATGTCTTCTGTCCTATGGCAACACTTTCACTGTACCACTGAGTATAGGCTGGATAGGTATTTTCAACTGTAGAGATTACAGTTCCCCTTCTGAAATTTATGGTCAACTTGAACTATTGGCAATTCTAGAACAAACTAGGTGATATTTTCATTTTATTTTCCTTGAATAGTGGACTCGAGATGATAAGCAAATAATCTTTGTGTCAGCTGAGTACTCTTCAGACAGTTGTTCAGGTGTTTACGCTACAGAAGGCATTCAAGTGGAAAATAGTTCAGTATTCGTGTCTTCTTCATTGTTCTTCCTATAAAGAAATTACGTTTTCTAGAGTATTAGTGGTAAGGTTTACGACCATTAAAGATACGAAATTAATAAGCTACGTTTATGGTAGGATAAAGAGACTACTGCTGACGAAAATGCTCGAATCCTCTATTTATTCTGCAAAGGTATATCTTACAGTCTTTCCAGGGTTGGAACAACACTTTGAATAGTACGTTATGTCTGAGCAGGCAGGAATACACTGAACCGATATGCAGACTCTAGAAGATCTTGATTTCGCTAATGATTTATTTTTAATGTCACACAAACTCAAACACTTACAAGCGAAAGCCAACAAACCGGCTGAAGCGGCGGCCGGCGAAGACAAGACTCCATGAGCACACAAAGAAGACAGAGTTGATGAAGATAACCGACCACCAACAGAGATAACAACCAGTCACCGTCAACGCGGGAGATTTGAAAGAGGTTATCTTCTTCACTTATCTGGTTAAGAAGCATTATTTCAACCATGGGCAGCTGGAACGGATAAAGATAACAAAACAAACCAGCCAGAATCGGAAAGGCAATGCAGGTCTTCATCAGCCTGAAACCAGTGTGGAAAGCTCCTGCACTCCGCCTCAGCATGAAGTACAAGATTCGGATTTACAGTACAAACGTGAAGTCAGTCAATTCTTCTATACGGGTCAGAAACTTGTACTGAGTATTACAAAAAGTATTTCCAACTGATCACGGCAGCCTTTTGTCAACAGCTACCACCTTCGCTGGCTGGTTGGATTCATACTGAAAATCAAATGGCCGGTCGGTCGACCAGAAGGAATTAGCAGGAAGAAACTCTGGCTGGGAACAAACCAAACAAGAGCCGATTGCTCAACAAATATGTAGGATAAAATGGAGATGGACCGGGCATAAGTCGAGGAGGCCGTCGAATGACATCTCGTGCAGTGAAGTCCATCACTTGAGTGGAATCCCAATCAGAAGCGATGATTGGATCGTCCGTGTGAGGGTGACATGAAGGAGATCGTATGAGTTAGAGGAGGAGATCAGAGATTATGGGCAGTCGTGGACCCTGCTGTCGAGAACAGCATCAAATAGAGGAAACTGGAGATGTTTTTTTGAAGCTCTATGTTCCACTAGGAACTCAAGGGGACAATAAGAATAGTAATAAGTGAGAGTATTGCTGCCAGAGTGGACAATGATTGTATTATTTAGGTACTGCCAGAGATACTGAAGGGTCAGAAATATTTCATCTTTGTGTCTATAGGATTGTCTGTGAAGTAATCTTCAAAGGCATCTTCAATAGTGCTTTCATGTTCAATAGTGAGTTTTAGCCAAGTTTTTAGTATGATTCAAAGGAGAGTATTCACCTCTAATTGCATCTCATCATCTGTTAACAACACAGTGGCTGTAGTTCCTTCTTTCTGTCAAATTTACAATAGCAGACCACTGGTTTACAAGTCTGCAATCTCATTGTAAACAAGTCTCTTCTGTAACAGACAGGTATTTGTCCAAAGTACATCTATTACACCAATTTTCCAGGCATTTTTGTGCTAATCTCAACTGTTTAGAAACAGACGGAAAGAAAATTGTGGTATTATATTTTTCTTCAGAAAATTGTGTTTATCTGTTCATTTTTTTGCTCAGCTGTCACCATTACTCCACTTATATAATCTAAAAACGAAGCGGCAACATACGCCATAAGGGGTGATGGAAAGACAACAGCACTACCCTGTTTTGATTAGTTTGTCAGTTCTTTGCAAAATTTTTGTTGTTGTTGAGGTAAACTAGTGCGAGTATAAGAGTGCAGGGGCCGGGAGACGCGCGGAGATAAACAGATAAATATTTCATAGGAATAATTAAATCGCTTACTACTACTACTGCTATTTTTGACAAGTTAACTAGTTGTCGACTTTAATTTATTGCTTGTCGGTTAGTCTCTTGTCAAATGAAGTTCGCGGTATCCTGTTGGTGACCGACGTCATTGACAGTCTGCTCTGTATTTACAGTGTAAATTCAGTTTAGCGTCTATCCTCCAGCTATGTTTAAAACAGGGTTAAAATGAGCCTATATAAAGTGGCATTTCATGTGACAACTGAAGTAGAATAATTCTTCTTATCTGTATTGACTGATACAAAAAAAAACAAACAAAACAATGCATAGCTGAAAAATCTAGGTTAAATCCCTTTATCTTCACAGTCCTGTTGTGTATTGATTGTAATTTTTTACGATTGCATGTGGTCTGGATTGTCTTACAATGACTGTCAATTCTATGCTTACAGGCGGCATAGATGGTCTAATCTTTCAGGGAACTCATTTATTTCTCTTTTTCTATGAAATATTAAGAGAGAAATATACCGTTGACAATGTCGTTAAGTGTTTCTAAACCCTTGATTTTGTAAAAAAGAAAAGAGTCGGATTGTTTCGGCTAGACCTCCGATTCCTGACGTTCAGTGGACTCTATCGTATGACGTTGTATTCACTTGACTGACCTGTGAAGTTAGATCAAGCATTTATTATTATACCTGTATAAAGCTGACATATAGGTACACTGTGCAGACTTGCTACTGGGTATCACTGAATTTCATCAACTCCTTTGAGGTTTATGTCTGAGTAGTGGGCCACCTTTTTTGTTTTAAAAAATGAACTAGCATTATGCCTTCTTTCTTTCCCTCTGGTATGAAATTTTTTACTTGGTAGTTGGCACGTATTCAATTTTGTTCTTTATTTTTTTCATTTAGCGAGAATTTTATGCTACTTTTTTGTGACCAAATCAACTGTCCATTCTGTTTGTTATTCAGCAGAATTCTTTTTACTGAGTGTATTTGTGTCATGAAACTGTTTGTAAACCCTCTGAATTTTTACTAATCTAATTTATATATATATATATATATGTTATTACCATTATTATTTATGATTATTATCTGGGATAACTTGGTGAGACTAGTTTACTCTCGGAATAATTTAATAATACCCGATTGGTAACGAATATGAAAAATTCACAAAAACAATTCTTTAGGTAAATCAGCGGTTTCGTCTGACTGATGTCAGCTCATGATGAAATCCTCTAACCAGTCAAACACAATCCCGAAAAAACTGATACTTGAAAGAAAAAAGAAACCAGTTTTTGTCTGAGATGAATGATTTTTACTTTTCTGGAATTATTGTTATGATTATTGTTCCCGTAGGTTCTCAATAGGACATAAGGCTTCAATAGCAGATTTCCAATTCATCCTGTTATTTGCAGTCATTTTTCAACTGGCCCCATGACTGCCTGTAAGCTGCCATGTCCTCGTTACACAATGCCACCCTTGCACTGCCAACTCGTTGTTTTTCATTCAGGTTTCACTCAACTGTCTCCTCAGCGTGTGTTCTACCCGTTACTATTCTCCTTGGGATATTTGTTGGGAGATGGGGTTCTTGCTAGAGGTTCGTTGCCACAGTTTCCTCTTGCTAATTACTTCCGCCAGCCATATGGAGCCAGCGAAGACAGTGGTGTCCGACAGGGATGTCCACTTTCCCCATTTCTGTTTAACTTCATCATAGATATGCTAATGGAAGTATCCTTAACTGAACGTAGTGACTTAGGAATCGACTTGTTACCAGGGAATAATCTAATGGACTTAGAATATGCAGATGACATAGTCCTGTTAGGGGAGGATGCTGAAAAAATGCAGAGTCTTCTGAACGCCTTGAGCAGCAATCTTCGTATGTTTGGCATGCGATTCGCCCCTACAAAATGTAAGATGCTGCTACAGGACTGGACCCCGTCAACCCCTAACTTAGTGATAGGGAGTGAAGTGATAGAACATGTTGACCACTTCACCTATTTGGGAAGTTGTATTAGCACCAACAGACTGATTGGCGACGAAATCTCAGCACGGATCCGAAAAGCTCGAGCTACTTTCGCTGACTTACACCATCTCTGGCGTAGGCGTGACATCCGGTTATCAACCAAGGGACGTGTGTACTGCTCAGGAGTTCGCTCCGTCCTTCTCTGTGGCTCTGAAACATGGCCAATACACGTTGAAGACATGAAAAGGTTGACTGCTTTTGATCATAGATGTCTGCGATCTCTGTCTCACGTTAGGTGGTTTCACAAGATAAGTAATGTTGACGTTAGGCGTAGAGTGTTGGGCAAAGAGGGAAAATCAATCGACGAGGCTATAAAGTTACATAGATTGAGATGGCTAGGTCACGTGCTGCGCATGCCTAACCACCGCCTCCCCCGACGGGCTTTGCTAGCTGATATAGGTTCAGGTTGGAAAAGAGCCAGTGGTGGCCAAACAAAAACATGGCATCAATCCATGAAATCCTTGACAGTTAAACTGAGTCAGGTAGGGAGATGCAGACTTCCGGGTTGGGGCCCTCGGGACTCTAGGAATCAATGGCTGGAGACAATAGGTGACATGGCTCAAAATCGTTATCAATGGCCAGCGCAGATGTATTCAGTCTCTGTAATCTCTCATATTCCTTTCTACCATTACCCATTCTGTTTCACTCTTATATTTGTCAAACTCTATTGATTCTCTTCACTCATCTTCTTGTCTACCTTGTGTGCCAATCGGAACGTGGCAACTCGAACTGCTGCACTTCGGTGCCAAGTTCTATGTTGAATCCAGACAGACAGACAGCGAAGACAGCTGTTGGTAAAGGTCCGCAGTAGCCTGTTGAGAATGACTTTGTTGAGGCGCCATGTTTCTGACACGTATAGAAGCACTGAATGATTTGGCATTGGTGTGGGTCTCCATTTTGTCCTGTCATCTTCTCCTCACCAACTGATCTCCTCCACACCATCTTCGGACACACCCAACTCATCATTTTCCATCCGCGTTCCACTAAGCGGTGTAATACGCGATGTCACACGACCGTGTCCTCAATGTATGTGCAATCTATCTCTATTTTCTCTTACACATTTGTTGAGCAGTGGGTTGTTGGCTGGTTTCTTGTTACCATTGCTTTCCAACTGGCCATCTGATCTTCACTGTGAAACTATCGAGGACAGAGTTTAATGAAAGTCTGCATCAGTCTGTCGAAAATGCTTTATTCTTGGCACACCTGCCAATTTTCTGAGTTATACAAAAGAGGTGACTGACTTAACATTGGTGTTGAAAATCCAAATTTAGTTGTGTATGTAGCAGAGTGAAGGAGGTTTGCATACTGATTTCACAGTGATAAAGGTGTGTCTTGCCTTTTCAAGTGTCGTTTTGAAATCCTCGAAAAAATTGAAAAATAATCAAAATGCAGGTTATTGTACTTCAAAAGAGAAGCTGTTGGGTTTTCATACTTCGGCACAGTTTGGCTGATTTCAATGCAATAAACTTGATGGTGTTCATGCAGGCTGATATTTTGTGTAGAAACACAACACACAGAATATGGGGAATAATATACAGCATGTCCTACTTTCTCACTGTTTTCCTATCAGTCAAATGAAGCAGCTGATTAGTGACCACACAAACCCTCTAATTATTTGGACTAGTCATTGATTAACAGAGTATGCAATTAATTAAAGAACCTTGAATAAAAGAAATGTTCATCAAGATGTCAAAAAACTAATTCTGCTTTAGATGTGGGTGGTTGCATAGCAATGTGAACATGGAAAGCATAAAAAGTAATATGAAGAATAAAAATCATAAAAATTGGGGTAATGCACTACTGAACTGTGAGAATACGTGAGAATAATATTCCATCGGAACACACTATTTGTATGACACCACCACACAACCAATCCCGAACATGGAAATAATCTGTCTGCCTACAAAGATTTTGCTGCAAATTGTACTAGTGGTTGCATTTACCGTAAAGCTGTTAATCAAGCGAAGTGTTGGTTATTTTCCTCATCTGGGAGTTTCAAAAATACCAAAATCCTGACTTTTATGAGACAGTCACGTGTTTAACCCTAATTGTTTGCATTGGTTTTAACGCGACTATCAGGAAACACATTTAAGTGAATAATATTGTTTTCAATTAGATCTCATCAGACTTAACTCTAATATACATAACTTTACAAATAAATATTCACATATAAACCAATTATGCTGTTTTGTCAACAGGATAATAAGATTGTGCATATAAATTGTGCAGTTAGTCATAATAATGATAATGTTGCTATCAATAATAAGGATGAAAAAGTGAGGCGATCTGTGATAACAAGAATAACGAAATACAGCATGATTAAACAAACAAATGTTCGGGTAGAACTAGTCGACAAAGGCTAGAAACAGCAAATGAACTGATTACATAATGCCAGGTTGTAAAGGAAATAAAATACTTTTTTAATGAAGATATGCTAAGATTAAGGAATGATAAGAGAGGTGTTGAAAATAACGTTTGCTTATATCAGTTGCTTAGGTCTTAATAGGCCAAGGGAGAGATAATGGCTGTACGAACTTCTTTTGAATGAGCATAGTTTCTGCTTAATAGTTCGAATGTCTGTCGCCTCAGCTGTGTGCAGTAAGCGAATACGAAGTCTATTGGAAAAATTCAGTGGAATGCGATGAATTACCTTGAAAGCTTTCGTTTTCTTCACTACACGACCATTATCAACTAACTGTAACGAAATGGATTGTTTTGTCTGTCCTTTTCCAAACCCCTATGGGAGATGCCCCGTAACACGTTGGCTAAGCTGTCTGATAGTAGGCCTAAAATGAATGTCGCCACAGGTGCAGTTGGAGCGATGAATAGACACAGATATGGCAAAGCTTATCTTTCTAGCTTATCCTTCATTTGCGTTGCAATCATTCACTGACAGTTGAATCGAGTCCCAGAGGCTGAATGATCTGCGAGCTTTCTGTGTAACTAGAAGGTCCTGTGTTCGAACCTTGAGTGGTGGGTGCATACCTCTCAAACTAGGAGGAAATAGCTGTCCAGTACTACGTGGTTTTGATAAGTTCTTTAACTAATACCAATCCGTGTTCAAACCTGAAACGAATTAAACCCCCCTACAAATTAACTCCTGAGAATTTATCCATTTTTCAAAGATTAAGTTTTTATTATTGTCTTAATTCCACTATTCTTGAAAATCAGAGAAAGTCAACTTTTCAAGAAATCACTTAAAATGGCTACGGAAGAGGATTTTGAAATTTGTGATTTTATTTTAATGACAATTTTTATAGCTGAAAGTGATTATTCTGCGTTGTTATTGTTGTTGTGCTTCTGGCTGTATAATTGTGAATTCGTGCATTACCTTTAAGCTTCTTGTCATTGGTGTTGTTAATCACACACATATACAAATATTCACTTAAAGAAATCATTGTTTTAACACGCCAACTGAACATCTACATATACGTGTATATACGAAACTTAATTATGCTTCACTATGTCTCTGATTGTTTATGGCTGTGTGCGTCTGTGTATGTTCAATTCGGAGTCTTCCTTGTGTAGAGAAAAAAACCGGATTGTTTATCTTATCACGCTTACTACAGCCTGACTAAATTACAAGATAATCCCAAATGAGTTTGATTTGTTCAATGCAGCTTTAAATCTCTTCTGATGGGAGAATTTCCCCTTGTGTGTGTGTGTGTGTGTGTGTGTGTATTTATTTGTATAAAAAGGAAGCCAATAAAATAATTAAGTGCTATGATGCACGTTTAAACGATGAAGGGTGGAGATTTGTAATAATAGTTGAATTGCTGAAGGTTTCCTGAATAATACGACAACACTGTTACACAAATAAAAAAAAACGAAGAGATCAGGCGTATACTTTTGATTATAATCGTAGTTAAACACTGTCGACCTGGAAACTACTTCAACACCGCCAAATCTTTTTTTCAGGCTCATTCAACAGCAGGTAAATGACAGTGACACACGTATTAGGTGATCCACAACGGAAATTTCAGTGACATTTTTGAAGTAAAGGCAGGCATAAAACTAGGTATCCTACTATTGTGGTGAGAGCAGGCTGCTAGCCGATTGGTTGGCACTAATCTACGTTAAGGTCTAGGTCACTAATATGGGCCGTGAGAAAATATGAACAAGCCTGAGTCAACAACCAATCACAGCAAAGTTAACGTGGCAAAATATGATTCGCAGAGAGAACTCTATTTGTCAAGGAATCCCGAAACAACCAATCAGAAGCCTGCGTTTGTCTACCTAAACAACCAATCAGATGACTGCGCTTGTCTATAATAATGTAGTTGAAAGATGTATAAATACGTGTTGATTTTCATAATAAAACGATCTGTTGCCTGGCCCTTGTCTTCTGTTGTTACATTTGGTGTCGCTGTCTACCGACAAATGAAAAGCCTATACCCTGCAGTTTTTGATGGAGACATATGGATCTTCGGGCAGGACTTCAAGACTTCTGCGCAGTTGAGTGGCGTTCAAGATCTGTCAGCGATGGAGCTGCTACTTGAGACGCTGCTGGGAGGTCGGGCGAAAGCAGCATATGAAGGTGTGGGCCGAAGTATGGACGAATGTTCGACAGGGTCAGGCAAACAGTTTCCAAAGTGGGAAGGACCATATATGGTCACTTCGAGATGGGGTTACGCAGACACAGTCGCAATGGCGAACAATGAGAGGCGCGTGAACGTCAGCGAGCTCCAGAAATGGATACAGCGAGACAAGCCAACGATGACGCCTGCACCAAGTAGATCAAGCCGACTTCAGTCGCACGTATTTGACGGGGGGACGAGTGTGGTGAGAGCAGGCTGCTAGCCGATTGGTTGGCACTAATCTACGTTAAGGTCTAGGTCACTAATATGGGCCGTGAGAAAATATGAACAAGCCTGAGTCAACAACCAATCACAGCAAAGTTAACGTGGCAAAATATGATTCGCAGAGAGAACTCTATTTGTCAAGGAATCCCGAAACAACCAATCAGAAGCCTGCGTTTGTCTACCTAAACAACCAATCAGATGACTGCGCTTGTCTATAATAATGTAGTTGAAAGATGTATAAATACGTGTTGATTTTCATAATAAAACGATCTGTTGCCTGGCCCTTGTCTTCTGTTGTTACACTATCACTAATGATGTTCCTAATTGTAGTCGACTGGATTATGCGTCAGACTGTGCGTTGGAAGCGAGGAGACAGGAATACTCTGCACTACTGATAAGAAGACTCTGGAAGATTTGGATTTCACAGATGATCTGTGTCTAATATCACACAAACTTGAAGACTTATAGGCAATAACCAACAAATTGTCAGAAGAAGCAGCTAGAGAACTTCAAGGAGACATAAAGAAAACACAGGTGGTGAAGATAACCAACCAACCAACCAACAACAACCATCACCAATCATTGTCAAGAAGAGAAATATGAAAAAAGTCATTTTTCCACTTATTTAAGAAGCATCGTTTCAACTACAGACAGTTGTCACGCATAAAGATGTCAAAGCTAGCTGGAACCGGGAAGACAAGATACCCTTATCACTATGAAATCAGTATGGAAACCTTCTGCACTCCGCTGCATACACAACTAAATTCGGATTTCCAACACCAATGGTAATTCAGTCACCTCTTCTATGTGATTCAGAAAATTGATATGTGTGTCAAGACAAAAGCATTTTCAACATGTTGATGCAGACTTTTATGAAAATATGTCATCGATAGTTCCACAATAAAGATCAGATAGCCAGTCGAAAAGCAATGGTGACAAGAAACTCTTGGGAACAAATCAGCCAACAACCCACTGCTCAACAAATATGCAAGAGAAAATGGAGATATATTAGGCACACACTTAGAACACCGTCATGTGACATCGCACATCAGGCAGCTGAGTGGAACGCGAACGGGAGTTGGTGAGTTGGGTGTGAGTCCGAAGATGGTGTGGAGGAAATCGGTTGGTGAGTAGGAGGTGACAGCCAATAGTCAGTCAGTGGGACTATCTCAAGCGGAATGCAGAGAACAGGACATAATGGAGATGTGTTCCAGGTTCTACTTAGAACTAAGAGGAATAATAACCGGAAGGTTCGAACCCCAAAGGGTGAGTACAGCCGACGATTTCCAAACTAGAACGAAACAGCTCTCCAGCACTCCCAGTTGGTTTTCAGTGGTTCTCTTACCGATATCAATTCGTGGATAAACTTGTAGGAACATGTCTAATCCTTACAAATCAACTCTTAAAAATAATAATAATAATAATAGCAGTGTCAATTTTGTGTTCACTCCATTATTTTGAATAAAAAATTAACATGACCAATCAGATACTGGTAAAATTTGTTCTTGTAAACGTATTGCCTAACTTCAGGTGTAGTCTAGAAGGGACGACTAATTGGGCGAAGATTAGAAAATAGGCGCAGAAGTTGGATAATAACTAGTGGAAAGAAGATAAGATGTCTTCATGTAAAATTTGTATGACAATTCAGCGTTATTAATAAACAGCAGTGGAGTGATCATTAAATAAGGACGATGAGAATAATAATAATACTAGACTTAAATAATAATGATGATAATAAAAGGAGGCAAAATCATTGTGAGAACAATACTCTAGTCATTGTAGGGCCAAGTTAGTCATTTTTCCACACTTTTTTTCGTCATGTCAACTTCTGACAGCTTTTGTAATTTCCAATTAGTCATGCCTTCTAGAGTACACCTTACTTTACATAATACACTTTCGAGGACAAATCTGACCAATATATATATATATATATATATATATATATATGTATATGATTAGTCTTATGAATTCTTTATTAAATCTAATTACGATTGAATCGTCGAAAAGAAGATTTTCTTCCCTGTGTACATCCTTTTCTTATGATTCATTCAATATGGGAACATTTCTTTTATTCATTCTATTACTCTTTGTTAGGAGAGTACTATACGTATCTTTATATACCTATACGTTCAGTATATGAAAATTATTGTGGTCAGTTAGTGCATACGTCTTAACTTTCGTTGACATACATACATACATACATACATGAAAGATTTACGTTCTACTACACGAAATCCAAGAGACAACTTTTCAGTAAATTTAAGTTTGTTTGAAAAATCTTCGCATTAGGAAAAAAAAAACAGATCGATTGATGAATGCACTTCATATTACAATTAAGCTATGCATAGTTAGTGTGACTGCTAGGCGTGTTGTTAACTCAGTCTTTAGATGTTTATCTTAGTTTTCACTTACTTATTCATTCATTCATTCATTCACTGTGTTTCAATTTATCTTTACTCAAATGATTGATATTAAGCAAAGAAAAAGAAAAGAAGTTACGCTTAGCTGTAAATAAGTGGTAGTGGAGTAGAGAAGAGGAGAGGAGAGTGGAGGATAGGAAATAACGTTTACCTCTCCTTTCAAATTATGCCCAGATTGTTGGTGTTATTGCTTGCCTTGTTTACTTGTTCGTTGGATCTTTTTCGCTTCTGTTGTTGTTGTTGTTATTTTGGTATCTATCAGACTAAATCAATCAGTTGCTGCTTCGAGTTTAGGCCTAAAACAAAAACAGCTCGTTTGATATAACGATGCTACTGATGACCGGATAAACATCATCGAGTGAAAATAATATAATGAATAAATATCCTTTTTTTTTTGTAAAAACAAAAGGAAGCTTTTAGTTGTCTTTGTTTTGTTTTGCAGTGTATTTTGTTTAGATTTTTTTTCTCTGGAGCCTAAGGCTGCTATTTTAGTTTATTTATAATTATTATAGTTATTATTATTATTATTAATGCTGAACAAAACTGCATCCTTAGATAATATATTTACCCTCATTTCAATAGCGATTTGATCGCCAACATTCTATTCCTGAGAGGAATAGTGATAAGATTGACTTCAGAATGTATAACTGTCAGCTCTGTTGTGTTGAACTGGTGTTTAGTTCGCTAAGTGACAGCCGACAGATTTCCACCGGAGATTTAGTTCTAATTGGTTTATTTTAAAAAAAATTTAGTTTGTTTTCAATACTTGCTTTGTAAGGATTAGATTTGTTTTCACGTGTTGGATCATGGATTGATAGCATTTAGAGAATCATTGAAAACCAGTTGGGAGTAGTGGAGAGCTGCTTCATCCTAGTTTGTGAATTATCGGCAGTACTCACCCATTGGGCTTTGAACCCAGGAGGTATCCAACCAGTCAAGTGTGAGGATGGATTTCTCACCGATGACATTGGTTGGTGGTCGCGCTAAATGCTTCACGAATCGGTAAAAGTTAGAATTCATACACTCGCCTTTGAATCGGTTCCCAGTGACTGAATGGTATACGAGTCAGCTTACCCTGTGACCGGAAGCTCCTGGGCTCAAACCCCCAGTGGGTGTGTACTACCGATGGTTCACAAACTAGGCGGAGGAAACAGCTGTCCAGTACTCCTAACTGGTTTTCAATGCTTCCCCGACTGATATCAATACGTGATCAACTCGTAAAAACAAATTTAATTCGTACAAATTTGATTGGTTTCAACTTTGACCATTGGATTGGTGTCACTAGGAGAAAAATTGAAAACCTAGGGAGTACTTGACAGTCGTTTCGTCTTAGTCTGAGACTCCCCTTT
Organism: Trichobilharzia regenti; assembly: GCA_944472135.2. NCBI lineage: Eukaryota > Metazoa > Platyhelminthes > Trematoda > Strigeidida > Schistosomatidae > Trichobilharzia > Trichobilharzia regenti. Next base: position 83,861,418 of record OX235270.1, on the reverse strand, counting down.
CAGTATGCACCCACCAATGGGGTTTGAACCTAGGACCTTGTGGTTGCAAGGCGAGCTCGTAGACCATTCAACCACTGGAACCCGACTCTAACTTCTACCAGTTTGTAATTTAAGCGTCACTGGCACCAGTCAATTTCATCTGTGACGAGTATTTGTCTTCGCTGCCGAATGATACAGCTGTCCAGTACTCCTAACTGGTTTTCAATGGTTGCCTAGTCGACATCAATCTGTGGTCATAATTGAAGCAAACTGGTTTACATATGCAAAGACTCTTCTACACTCTTTTTTGTTTCCTGTAGATCCTAGCTGCTCAATTTAACAACGCCCCTTGTTTTCACCACCTTAGATTTCAGAATTCGTAGCATTTATAAACAAACCTTTCCACTAAGCATAATTTTTTGTGTACGTCTGAGATGTCGATTTCTCGGTATCCAAAGTTTCTTAGACTTTCGTAGGTTTTACAAATATCAAGTCAAGTTGTTTGGTTGTTAGTCATCTAGTTATTATTTTTTTTTCAATATCAGATGTAGAATTAATGATATCCAAATAGCTGTTAAATTGAGGCGAAGCAGGTGTTCAACCAATGCCTTTCGCCTGTTTTCAATAGTTCCTTCAGGTAAATTTAGTTTCTAACGAAAGAAAGCAGCTATCTGTCTGAAAATGATGTAGTAGTCATCTGCCTGAAGTATTTCTTTTTCCAGTTGTCACTACTGTGAATCTCAGTCCCAGTGTAACTGCATCTTGTCTTTCCACACGATTCGTAGTTTTTTTTTTAATTCATTGAATATTCTCATGAAACACACCTGGAGAAGAAAACACGTGATTAACCGAAGCGATATTGTTAACTGTAACTGTCCATAATATATTCCGTGAACATGAGCAAACCTTTTCCATGACTTGGCATACCTATAGGTACTTCTGTAAACAAAGGGGGAAAACATTCTCATAAAATCTGTATGCTGCCTACAATACACTTATCCTGACCTATTGGTACAAATGCCTTCTAACTCCTGCTAAGTGTGTGAGCATTGTAGACTTTTCAAGAAGTTAAATTATTCTTGAAAAGCGCATAAAGTTATTTCTTCTGTTAGAGACTTATCTTTTCCTCTAGACAAGAACGTGTGTATTTTCGAAATGGTTACTTGTTTGTGCGTATGTGTTTGTTTACGAATTCATCGTGTTACAAGTTCACTCTATTACAGTGTTCGCCATGTAACACAAGAGCTCAAATTCATCCTCATAAGGACCTAATCCTAATTTACGGTCTGAAGGGTCAAATGTCTAAATATTTGTGGACTAGGCTGTTCCCCGCTGGAATAAAGCAGATAGGGAAACTTAAAAACGCTTTGATTGGACACTAGGAACTAGTGAGGTGTGTCTAGTCCTTTTTTCTGTGCAGACTGAATTCTATCAGTCAGGTTCGCAATGTCGCCACCATTCTAGGTAGCTTGTCATCACGGTGCACCGAGCTGTCAGTACTCCCAGTTGGTTTTCAGTCGTCCTCTAACCGATATCAATTCGTGGTGAAACTCATAGAAACAAGTCTAATCCTCACAAACCAACTCTTAAAAATAATAATAATAATAATAGTAGTGTCAATTGTGTGTTCACTCCATTATTTTGAATAAAAAATTAACATGACCAATCAGATACTGGTAAAATTTGTTCTTGTAAACGTATTGCCTAACTTCAGGTGTAGTCTAGAAGGGACGACTAATTGGGCGAAGATTAGAAAATAGGCGCAGAAGTTGGATAATACACTAGTGGAAAGAAGATAAGATGTCTTCATGTAAAATTTGTATGACAATTCAGCGTTATTAATAAACAACAGTGGAGTGATAATAAAATAAGGATGATCACGGTCCGCCGTGATGACGAGCTACCTAGAATGATGGCCACATTGCAAACCTGACTGATAGAATTCACTCTGCACCGAAGAAAGAACTAGACACACCTCACTAGTTACCAGTGTCCAATCAAAGTATCTACTACAGTCCTACAGGAGGTCAATCGCGAGCTCGAATAGCTCGACGATAACGTCTCTGACTTCAGTCGGCACTGGGTAACGCGGGTTCGAATCTCAGAAGGGAAATGAGTTCCTTCAAGGCTGTAGATACGCCTTGCTGATTGGTGAATGCCAACTTGCATGAAAACTATATCGAAGGCTTCCTGTGGTCGATCGTCTCCAACCATCTGATATCATCAAACTTAAAAAAATGAATAATGTGGGATAAATTACAGGAGTGCGTCTGTAGAGATCGTCATGTCTCAGATAATTAAAGACGGAAGATTTTAAAAGAATCAGGGAGATAGTATTTCAAAATGAGAGGAGAAGAACATGTTGAGTTCACTGTTATTCGATTTATTTGAAGATAAACATCGTCATAAACTGACATCAACTGGGCGACATATTAGAATAAATATAATGCACAGGTATATAAATATCAAGATATGAAAACCAGGATCAGGGAAACAAGAAAAGTATTCATTACTGTGAAGTCACAGTTCAAATCTACTTCTCTCATGTCAAACAAATACTTCTTCTATACAGTTCAGAGAGTTGGCGACTCACGAATAGCATTTGAAATAGGTTACAGACTTACATTATCAGCTGCCTTGACTCGACAATGAAGATTAGATAGCTGGCCAAAATGGATAAGCAAAGTGGAACTATGGCAAACATGAACAAACCAGAAACCTATCGCCCAACAAATGTGTCGAATGCAATGTAGGTGAATTAGAGATTCTCTGAGGAGATCATTGAGTGATATCACACCCCCGACCTTTGAGTAGAGCCCGAATGGGTAGCGATTCGGGAGTCTGGCATTGAGAAATCATATGAGGAAGAAATGGAAGTTCGTCGGCAGTCATGGAGCTTCTTGGAAGTAGAAGATGGACCGTTGAAGCCGTATGTCCCACTCGAAACGCATGAAATGAATAGTGATATAGTGATAATGTATAAATACCAAACTAATAATCACTACACTGTATTTGAGTGCACACGTCTTATGAGAAAACATGGTGAGTATTGTCAATCAAAGTTAGGTGAACAAAAGTCTGCATGAATACAATTTCATCCGTTTACGTGAAGAAATGAGGGAACTGACAATTCTAACTGCCCGAAACTTTTGAAATTACTTGGCTTTATGCCTTTATCCATAGACTGTGTGATACATACTTTGATTGAACACTAAGCAGTAACTAATGTCGTGCATCTAAGTCTTCGTTTGATGCAGACTAAATTCCATTAGTGAAGATTGCAATGTTGCCATCTTGCTATGCGAATCGGCATTATTGTGCACTCTGAATCGTTGTTATTAGATGGTTGGAGGCGGTGGTCAGGGTGCCTTGTACCTGGGTTTTTTGCTTGTTAGCCCTCGTTGTATCTACGATTCACGGCGTATCTACGATCTTGAAGGAACTCACATCCCTTCTAAGATTTTAACTCGTGTCACTCAGTGATGCTGTTGGAGACGTCAACACTGACCACATTGAAGAAGGTATCAACATTGTTTGAGGAATACGGTTCAAGCAAGCAAATACATATTTTTGGTAAATTCTTATCAGGCTTTACAATTACATAATAAGATAATAGTCGAAGTCATTTAAAACAATATGGATCAATTAGAACCAAATATAAACAAGTAGAGTGTAAACAGAATAATGATAATAATAAATTGTGAAACTAAGATTAAAATATAACTAAGAATGATATTGATGTTGAAAAAGGATCCAAAGACGGTGTCAGATGTGCTGACGTTAGGGTTTGGAAGGAGAGAAAGGCGTCTACCGACTAGTATAAAAGCTGGCTACCTCGTCAAGCTACGGAAGAAGGGCAACTTACGCTTCCCTCTGTGATAACTGACTGGCGTACAACAATGCTCTCCAACACGCAAAGTAAAATATTAGGTCTCATCAGTCTGGAGAGAATAGAGGATGCACTGAATACAGAACTCCACAAGCCCCACTCGAACAAGCTGGCTGGATTCAGGAAAAGCAAACCAGTTGCTGATCAAATTTCAATTCTACGCATCGTCATCACAAATCAAAGCATAGAATCCCAGTCAAACCACTACCTCAACTTCCTTCGTCCACTTCGAAACGGCCTTCATCAGAAAGCACATCGTTGACCTAGAAGTAATTTGGAAACTACTTCCACACCATGGTGTGTAGTTCCCAGTCTTTATCAACCTCATCCAACAGCTGGCTGGCTATATGACAATGCCTGTCACGTGTCAGTCAGGTGACCCACAAGGGTAAACTCACTCAGCGAGGCGTTCGAAGTGAACACAGGAGTAAGACAAACTGGCTGGCTTCCTATTATCACCCATGATGATATTCTTAATTAAAGGTGGACCAGATCATGCGTCAGACTCTACGTTGGAAGTGAGAAGATAGGAATATACTGGACTACCGACAATAAGACTCTAGAAGTTGTGGATTCAGCGCGTGGATGATATGTGTCTAGTGTCACACAAACTCGAACACTTACAAGCGGAAACCAACAAACTGGTTTAAGAAGCAAGCAGTCAGCGAAGACATGACGCCATCAAGGTTAACATTCAGGAGACGAAGGTGATGAAGACAACCAAACAACACAAACAACAACCAGCACCGATCACCATCAACGTGAGAGACTCGACAGAGGTTACCTTCTTCACTTAACCAGCCAGGAAGGATCGTTTCAACCTCAATAATTCGGAACGGATGAAGATGTCAGAGTCAGCCAGCCAGCCAACCAGCCAGAATCAGAAAGGCAAGATACGCACCCCTTTATCAACCTGAAACCAGTTTGGAAAGCTTCTGCACTCCGCTTCAGTATGAAGAACAAGATTCGGATATTCAACACAAATGTCAATGAAGTCAGTCAGTCAGTCAGTCGGTCAGTTAGTCATCTCTTCCATACGGGTCAGAAACTTGCACTGAGTGTCACGGAAAGGATTTCCAACACACCACTGTAGACTTTTATCAACAGCTGCTGTCTTCTCTGGTTTGCTGGCTGGCTGCATACTGAAGATCAAATGGCCGGTCGGCCAGCCAGAAAGAATTAGCAGGAAGAAACTCTGTCTGGGAATAAACCAAGCAAGAGCCGACCGCTCAACAAATTATGTAGGAGAAGATGCAGGTGGATCGGACATATTTGACTGAGGAGGCCGTCAGACGACATTGCACGCCATACTAGTGGTCGGATGGAATCCCTATGAGGAGCGATGAGTGGATCGTTGGTGTGCGAGTAACATAGAGGAGATCGTGTGAGTTGGGGGAGATGAGACATTATGTTCAATCATGAGACTAATTAAAAGGGGCAGCAGAGAATAGGACATGGTGGAGGCGTGTTGTTGATGCCGTATGTTCCTCTGAGAACCTAAGGTATTAATAATACTAAAATAATAATGATATTGATAGTGAAGTTAGCAGTACAATTAAAAATAATATTTACGGTTATCCAGTGTCACCGGGTTAACTAACTTGTCTAGGTTGACAGTGAAGGCCATGGGATGTGAAGGGATTGAACCGACTTTCTCTGAACACAAAGATTGAGCTGAAATTATTTTCCATGGCGACTGCCTCACCTATGTTTAGTAGTTAAAGGCGTGCAGACATAATGAATTCAGTTGGCACTTGGTATAGAACTGTAAAGGGTGAATTTATATCAATCTTGTGATTCATATTCACAAGGTGTGGCAATATGGAACTCCTGATTAACTTTACGACTCCTTAATCAGTCACAATATTAAGTAGTAAATCTATATATATGTATGTATAAATGTGGTAGGTATAATGCCTTGAAAATTACTCAAACCACCACCAACGTGTATCTGTTCACTCGCTGTTCATTGTTCATGTGTGTGTGTGTGTGACTGGTTCACTAAGCTGCTAATTAACGATAATCACAAAAATTTCTCTCTTCTCTTCTCTTGCGAAGAGAATAAAGAAAAAAAAGAGAACCACAGAAAAAGATGGAGATCAGCTATTATCTGAACTTCACGCTACATTTCTTTACCACTAATCTTCCGGTAATTACCTAAATCCACTATCACTGGCTCACATTTGCAAAATAAGAAGAAAAAAACCCAAAATTTTCGATTCGAACAACAATAACAACTACTATATATGTGGTGCTGGATTTGTAATCGTTTTCAGAGCATTGATTTTTGGTATATTTTGGTGAGAAACTCTGTCTTTCATACATTTATCCCCCTTAACGAATTTGAACAAAGCAAGAACTACAGTGTTAGCAGAATAAAATGGTACCATCTTTTATTTCGTTGCCTTCTCGTCAGCTGCTTACATGGCAAAGACATTATTAAATATATCTACAACAGCAATTTTAACATACTTCCACACAGAGTTAAGTTTAAACAAAAATCAATCGATCAATATACTCATACACTAAAAATATATACATATATAAATATGCAATATTAACCACTATTCCGAACAACAATAATAATCAAACACAATGGAAACTTTTAGCATTTCACATTCGGAAGAAAGAGAGGTGAAAATATCCAGTTATAAGGGTGAAGAAAGGCTGATAACCGCTTCTTTCTGGACGCATAAATCAGGTTTCAGGCGCTTGATGGAAATGGCTTCAGCAAACTTAAGGAGAACTGAGGTATTTTGCTTATTGATAATTTTGAACGACTTTTCAACGTCCACCTCATGACCCGTGTCGAGGAGATGCCTGGTGATGGCACTGTTTAAAGCATTTGTTCCTTTTAAACAGATGGTACCATTTTATTCTGCTAAAAGTGTAGTTCTTGCTTTGTTCAAACTCTGTCTTTCTTCTTCTTTCTATAGTTTTGGTTTGTAAGGATTAGTTATGTTTTACGAGTTGATCACGGATTGATATCAATTAGAGAACCATTGAAAACTAGGGAGTACTGGACAGCTGCTGTTTCATCCTAGTTTGGGAATTATCGGCAGTACGCACCCACTGGGATTCGAACCCAGGACCTTCCGGTTACAAGGCAAGCTCGTAAACCATTCAGCCACTGGGACCCGATTCAATGGCTCGTGAATTCTAACTTCTACCAATTCGTGATTTAGCGCGACCCCAACCATTGTCGTTGGTGGGACATCCATCCACACACGTGACATCTAATTGGACCTCACTGGTCACGACTTCTCACTAGAACTCAGGAAACTCCAACCTGTAGCAAGTCACTAGCGAGCATCAGATTAACTTTCTATAGTTTTGGTTTGTAAGGATTCTTCTTCTTCTTCTGAGAAGAGAAATAAGCTAGCTAAATCAGTAATTGTGATGATAATTCAAACTAACTAACCAATCTAATATTATCATTAATTCTATTACTATAATATATACATATTTATGTAAATTCACACAGTTTTGTCGCCCAGAGGGTTGTAATGCTAACACCCCGCTTAATGACAGTTAGGATAACAGCAGTAGCAGCATCAGCAAAAATTAGACATAACAGTAAGTCTCGTAGAGAGGAGGAGGAGGAGAAGAAGAATAGAAAAAAAAAGCAAAACATACTACATTTTGTTGTGTAAAGCATATATTTGTTTGGTATATTGACTGTGTATCTCACTAGGATAGAGTAATGAAGTGAACTCGACTGATTTTATTTTGTCATAAACGTTCCAGATAGAACAACAGTTGTATTACTACTAGTGGTAAGTGAGTGAAAATAATGTCGTGTTTTTGTAAAAATAAAAAAAATAAATAAAAAATATACTCTCAGTATAGTGAGTTAACGTGTTGTCAAATGAATGTGTTGAAATAGGACAGACTGGACTGGTCGGTCATCAGACATCATTAGCTGCTAATTCATTTATCCTCGTACTTTTAACTTGTTTTGATAAATTCAATAGGAGTACGTGAATGTAAAACAAGTAAACATCTCATTAGGCAAGAGAGAGATGATTGCATTTTATCTCATCCACTTTGCGCCTGATTTGTTGAAGTATTCTAATGATGTTATTTTTTTTCTCAATGGGTTTTGATGTTAGGGAAAAAAAACACACACACACACCTTCGATCTAAGTATTCACTATTCCATTACAATTATATCAAAAAGTTAGTTTGTAGGGATTTGATTTGCGTTAAGTTTAATCTCGGATTGATCTATCAGTTAGAGAAGTATTGAAAACCAGTGAGGAGGACTGGGCAGCTATTTCATCCTAGTTTAGGACTCTTCGGCAGTACGATCCTAAGACTTGGAACAAATCAAAGTATTCTGATGTTCACTGGTCACTGGCTACATGGTGAGGTTTCATGGAGTGAGTTCTTGTAAGAAGTCGTTGCCAGTGGGGTCCATCAGATCAGGAGTGTGGTGTCAGTCGCCCTAAAATTACGAATTGGTAGAAGTTAGGATTCATGGGCCGACCACTGAGTCGAATCCCGATGGCTGAATGGCCTACGAGCTAAACTTGTAACTAGAAGGTTCTGGATTCGAATTTCGGCGGTGTTTTCTTACTGAGGATTACTCCCAAACCAGGGTGAAACAGCTGTCCAATACTTCCAGTTGATTTTGCAGTAGTCCTCTAACTAATGTCAATCCACCGTCAAACTTGAAAATTATAGCATTAGTTAGTGTTTGTTATTGTCTATATGACTGATGCACACTGAGACTGTATCAGTTGAAGTGTTCCCCAATAATCCCACTTCCATTCACTTGATAAGGAGTCATTTTTGTTATGTGACTACTAAACGTACTATTCAGCTGTCTAAAACGACATTCAAGAAACTTTCATTAATCTCAAGTCTGTGTGGAGGTCAACAGCAATGAGCATCAAAAATAAGATCCGGATTTTCAACTCCAATGTGAAGTCAGCCAGTGCTACTATACGGATCATAGACGTGCACTGCGAGTCATAAAGAGCATCTCAAACAAACTACAGACCTTCATTAACAGCTGTCTTCGCTTAATACTCAAGATCAGATGGCCAGCCAGAAAAGATCAGCAACAGGGATCTCTGGCAATCAGCGAACCAACCAATCAGGAACCGATTGTGAGACAAATAGGCAGGAGGGAATGGAGGTGGATTGGCTGGGCATATTCTGAGGAAACCATCAAGTGACATCACTAGACAAGCCATCGCTCGAGTGGAACCCGAAAAGGAAGCGGCGAGTTGGTCGTCAGTGCAAGGGTGACTTGTAGGAGGTCATGTGAAGAGGAAATGAAAGCATGTGGACAGAGTTGGAGCCTGGTGAAAACTCTAGCAGAAAACCGAACGCAATGGAGACGCGTGGCTGAAGCCTTTTGTTCCTCTCGGAATTCAAGGAAATAATAATAAAACGACGTAGGTCTGAATATGGTTTGAACCAACGAAAGTCAACCCTTCTTTCTATTCCCATAATGTAACAGCTTCTGCACATGCATGTACATTTGTTTACGCAGTTGTAGGGTAGTTTTCGACTTTTGATTGCACCAAAGAGCATGTTGTCCGATGAACGTGAACCAACTCATTTGCAGGATAGGTTCTGGCTAGTGAAGTATTCAATCTTCTCTTGACTACTTCTGCAATATTATTACCTTTAAAACAGAGTTGACTGAGGATAGGCTTTTTCCCCGCCTTTATATCTTTCTGATGGTAACCGTTGTTTTTGGACATCTTTTCAAGAGTGAGAAATTCTTCCTCTAGTTTTTCTACCGAACATATATTCTCTTTACTGTATAAGACAGTTTTGACCAGTGCTCGTTTATAGTTATACAAAAAACCATTGAAATATAGGTATTTCACATTCAGTGTAGGCTTTTGATAAGTCGATCTCTGTAGACTACAATCCACCAGGCGTTGTAGTAGTTAAGCAGACAGTATCAGCTTCTGAGTTAAGATATCAGCTCATTTAAAAATGAACTAGGCGCTCTGTTTTATATTCTGTCACCGACAGTTAGTCATTCAACGAATGACATTAACTACAAGAAGACAGTTGGTCTAGGATCCTTTCCTTTGGTCTAGCAGAAATATATATATCTTATATATATTCTGAGGAAACAGAAGAAAATAAGTGAACTTGAAATGCTCATATCATAGGATTTCTAGAGCAAAACACTACCGGCCAGTAGGGGGATTTTACAGTGGGCATTTAAGGCCCTTTTTGTTGAATGCTTCTCTTTGAAAGGTTGAATAACTCAAATGATAATTTTGTGTTTTACTTCTAATGGTGATAGTACACTGCACAGTACTTATTATAGCAGTTTTACTTTTGAACTGTTAGATATGACTTGTGTTTTCGTATACTTATCATTTGAATGAATAATTTTCAGCAGTAAGGATATTTTTAAAAAGTGTATTAGTCAGTTATGTAAACAAGCCCTACTTTCCTCCTTCTGGATGATGAGGATTCGAGTCCTCATGAAGGTGCGCGAGAATAAGAGCAGATTTAGGCTACTGATACACCATCTGTCAATGCTTTAATACATTCGATTCCCTTGATTAGTTTGAATTAAGTGAGAACTAATATATGTGCTGGATGAATGGCGCTCATTATTTTTAATTTCACGGCTTTGCTTCAACTACCAGAAGCTTAAAATTGATATAGGTTATAATAAGAGCAAATATATAACTTCACAAATGATTTATCTCATTATGGTCGTAATGGAACAATAGGTATGAATACAAGAATGTTAATAATCTAACAACCTGAGTTTACAGGATTTCACTGTGAGGTGACATCGGTTAGAGAACTTTTGGGAAACCTGACAGTAGTGGACAACTGTTTTTCCCTGGGTTGGAACTCTTCATTAGCATGCATCCACCGGGGTTCGAATCGAAGATCTTTCCGTCACAAGACGGGTTTGTAGGCTATACAGCTACCGGATCCCAATCCAATGACCCATGATACCAAACTTTCGGCAATTCATGGAAAACCGCGGCCACTAGAAGATGTCATCAGCGAGTATCTACCCCCGCCGCCGACCTGCTCTACCCCACCGGTTACGACTTATTACCGAAACCCAGACAACTACCTACCTGAATATGGCCAACCACTGGTGAGTATCAGACTGATATTCAAATGCTGGATTTCGGGGAACTGATGGATTACAGGATTTTACCATGAGCTTACATCGGTCAGAGTACCATTGGAAAATCTGGGGATTACTGAACAGCTGTTTTGTCCTGGTTTGGGACTCTCCATCGGTACGCGTCCACTGGGGTTCAAACCAAAGGCCTTATGGTTACAAGGCGAGATTGTAGACCATTAACCCACTGGCACCCGATCCAAGCTAGCACGAAACAGCTGTCCGTTACTCCCGGCAGGCTTTCCAATGGTTCTCTAACCGATGCCACATCATGATGAAATCCTGTAACCAATGAAGCGAATCCCTACAAACCAGTACTTGTAAACCAGACGAAAAGTTTGAAAGGAGAAGGTAGACAATGAAAGAAAATAGTGAGTAGAAGTAAAATTTATTACATAGGCAAACGAGTCAATAAATTGACGGCTTAATAATAATTTCAGCTTAGCGAATAGAAATCAGAATTTCGTAAACATTGTGACGTAATAAAAAAAAAGGCGGAAACAAAAAAACACAATCATCTAGTTGCCAGGGTAATGCATGATTTATCACACAATCGTTCTGTATTGTTCTGTCGAACTTTCAATCGTATTATTACTATTATTACGCATAATTATCTCTCTTGTATTCATGCCTCTTGTTCCATAACTAATAATGAGAATTATTGAATGTACTTCGAGATGAAATCATCCATAAGGTACGGTATATATATATATATATATATATATGGTATCAAACTTGATGATAGCTTTTGCCGGTGATCTAGTGATTAACACATAATCTAGTCAGTACATTATACCCTATTGTAATTACTGTCACTAACCATCAACTAGTTATACATCTGATATATATATATATATATTATTTTCCTGTTTAACCGTGCAGAAATTCCCCACTCCTCAATCATTATGAAGTACATTTTGAATAGCTCTCCTAACCAATTTTCTTTTTCTTCTCAGGACTATTGTTCTTCAATGTTAAAATAATTCCTTCCTATTTATACATTCTAAGTGTTTTTTCTTTCAATAATGAATAAATATATACAATAAAAATACATTTTAATGACAGGGCAAAGAAAACTCAACAGTGTAGTGTATGGACTAATAAACTGTTACCTTTGTTTTAGGCATAAACTAATTTGGTTTCCATAGACAACTGTTTCAATGTCCAATAATAATATTAATAATCATAACAGTAGCTGAATTGTAGTCAAATTGACAGTGATAAATTTTGAAATAGATGTCTTTAGACTTTTTAGAATCAATTCTTTTAGTTGACCTGATCCTATTTGGGATTCATACCAGCTGGTATTTATTAGCATATCATTTCTATAGGCCTGGAACAATTAGTGTGCTTTTGTAGATTCGTGTCAGCGTTGTAAATACTGTCTGTGACCAAATTTAGTTCAAGAGTTAGTTTGTAGGAATTACATTTATCTCAAGTTTGATTCCGGATCAATGTCAGTTAGAGAACCATTGAAAATCAACAGGGAGCACTGAACAACTGTTTCGGACTCACTGGCAGTACGAACTAACCACTGGGGCTCCAGCCCATGACCTTCTGGTTACAAGTCAAGCTCGTAGACTATTCAGCCGTTGGAACTTGACTCAATGACAGATCAATTATAACTTCTGCCGATTCATGATATGAATCCATGTTCGGACTTGAAACAAATCTACTCTCAAACAAACTAACAAGTGAAACTTAATCTAATGATCACTAATGACTGCCTATAGGGCCAAGGTTCGTGGAGTAAGTTCTAGTGAGAAGTCGTAGCCAGTGGCGTTCATCTGCTCGCCGAGTATAATGGCCTGTAGTCACGCTAAAATCCCTAATTAGTAGAAGTTGGAATTTACGGGCTGACTATTGAGTGGGGTCTCGGTGGCTGATTGGTTTACGAGCTTGACATGTAACTGAAAGGTGCTGAGTTGCAACTCTGGTGGTGAGTTCACAACTGTTAGTTAGTCCGAAACTAGAATAAAACAGCTGTCCAGTACTCCCAGCTGGTTTTCAGTGGTTCTCTAACTGATATCAATACTTGGTCAAGTTTGAAGTTTACTTCAGTTTAAAATGAAATTTCCGTAATATCAAATTTTTACAGAAGTCGTTGTTAACTTGATATTATACATTTCGGAGGCACTTCTTTAACTTACCCACTGTTTGACTTATCGTCATGTTACTTTGCACATATGTGCATTAGTCTAGATTATTGTACTTCAAAAAGTCATATATAGAGTTACAGAAAGGGTGTGTGGTGAAAATTCAATGGATGAAGATTAGTGGGAATTTCGACAGTCTGGATTACGACAAGAAGTTGATACATCTGCGAGGTTATGTGAATTGAGGTGTTTAACACATGTGACACGCATGCCTAGCCATCGTCTTCCTCGACAATGGGCAATGTTAACTACCATAGGATCAGGTTGGAAAAGAGCTAGTAGTGATCAAACGAAAACATGATATCAGTTAATGAAATCCACAACAGTTAGTTTAAGCCAGCCATTTAGGAAGGTGAAGACTTCCTGGTTAGGGTCCCCGGGACGGTAAACACCAAATAAGGCTGGAGACAATTGCTGATATGGCTGACTCAAAATCGTTCTCTTTATCTGGCTCAGATGCATCCACTCCTTGTTGTTCTTCCATATTAATATCGTTTTCCTCGTACTTCTCTTTATTATCTGTCTTTTGTACTTTCCTTTACTCCCTTCTCTCGCTTTGTGCGCTACATGGAGTGTGGCTGCTTGAACTGTTGCACATCTGTGCAAATTTCTACGCTAAAACCCGTCAGTCGGTCAGTCAGTCAAACATCTGCGCCTTTGTGAATAATTTTAAGCTGTGTCACTGACAATCTTCAGCCATCATCTTGAAGACTCCATGTAAGCAACAGACAATATCCTCGTTAGCTGGCACTGAAAGCTGGAGACTTTATGACTTGGTATTGTGCTTTTGTCTGACCACTTCATAACTCTTTTTCAATCTAAACCTATTTCAGTCAGAAATGCTTTTTGAGAAACATAGTAGCTTGGCATCGGGGTGCTAATAGATTACATTCATCACATCTGAGGGAATTTCACAGCTCCATAACTATGATAAAACCTGAATATACGAAAAACCCACTCTGACTCAATGTTGGATTTCGCCTGCGCGCCTATTTAAATCGAATAAGGCGGTTTAATTTTTGTAATGTTAGGCGTTTAAGTCAGTGAATACGTTTTCGGATACTGCCTCAAAATGTTTCACCGGAAAAAAAAGTTGAACTTGCACCTAGCATCTAGTAACACAATACTGTCCATTGTATGACATTTAAAGGCGCAATATGTTGCTGTAACATTGTTAACATATCTGCAGGATTTTGAGCAAACTCTGATGATGACTACTGACACCACACTTAAACATAGTCACAGTCACGCAGCTGCCATCCACTTGTTCCACAACATGGAGTTCCACATAGTGTTTGTTGAATGTATTGATTAGTTCGTAGACAGTAGTATGATCGCCAGATAACTATGGTCGGTTTGCGAAATTTGGGCTACCGATATCCATGCTGAAAATTCCATACTTGTACCAAAAATACACTATGGAATCAAGCTGTAATTAAAAATAAAATAAATAAAAAAATAATGTCCTTTATGTGTTTCCAACATATATATATATATATGGATGTACTTTTAAGAAATCTCAGTGACGTATACATAGTCTTATGCGTAGTTAGCACTGTTTGTTGTTTGTTTTTTATTGTCTCCGACAGAAGCACGTACAAAGTAACTATTTTTGTGTTGTTGACACTTGTCTGACGCAATCTCTTTCTCCACTTTTACAGTCTACACCTCTTAAGTTAAAACTTTAAACCAACCAAACTGAAAGTATGCATTTTTGCAATATATAGAATTTTGTTGTCTAACTTAGATAGAATCAGCCGTTTTACTTATTTATTTATCTATTGCATGTTACAAGTTGTATATAATAACATGGAATGACTATCGGATGAGGTTACCATGGTGACTGATATTTTGCATGCAAACTCTCTAACTCTAATCTCATCTACAAAAAATATCATAAGATAAATTGTTTTTCTTAAATTTTTTTACTGATCTTCTCGAAGGCTTAATTTAAATATGTCTTGTTTAATTTAGTTGTTTTCTTAGCTTATTGCTTTGCGGACATTTATAACACTCTGAAAAAATGTGTACATACATAATAATTTATGAGTGTATGAAGTGATTTCCCTTGTTGAATATTACCAGCTAGAGTGGTATTGAGATAAAGAAGCCTAAATGGAGGCATTCCAGTCTATCACTGTGCTGCAATCCTATTTTAATTTCAGTTCAAGATAATCACATTTGTTTATTATTTATTTACTTATTTTAGTCCTTTATGTTCCCAGTAGAACGTAAGGCTTCAGACTACAGTTTTAAAGTTTTGGTTAGCAGTGGTATCTGTCTTCACGAGATGGCGTTGCTAGCTTCATGTCCAACCTTCCCCGCCTGCTGGTTCGGGATCGAACCCCGAACCACTTGTGCGGTTAGCAAACATTCTACCACGCACATAATCACATCCACCCATCATTATTTTTCTAGTGTTCCACTGGAATGGAATCCTATGTCCTATGAATTTCAACTGGTATTATTATTCCTTTGTGTTTCGAATGAAACATAGGGCTTCAAGAACACATTATATTATATTATATATAAGCTTTATTCCAAATCAGTACTTGTGATACAGAATGGAATTCTCAGCATTTTACTACAATATTGCATCCAGTTTTTTGTTTACATTAACAATAAATAAAGTTCTACATAGTTTAAAGATTATCTCAACAACATATTAGTATGTCGGTAGCAAAGCCAAAATTAAAATGTTTGAAGGTGTTACAAAAGTAGATACTACTAGCATATTTACTGGCGTAAGCGATAGCAAAATGGTCGAGATATACAGAGTGTAAAAGAACGAACAAGAATGTTTTAAGTAGAGTTTGCAAGGAAGAGAGAAACAAAACAGCACATAACAAAAATAAATACAGAATGAAGAGAGAGAAAACGTTGTACCTATAAATGATGTGAGTTGGAAAGACGAGATTCATTGGTTCTAGTGACTATTTAATAAGTTAAAGGTTTCATGCCTGATGCATTCTTTATCACACAGAACACGGGCTAGGTAGGGTATGGATGAGTTTTTGTACTTACTAGTGCGGGCATATAGTTTCCTATATAGACTTCTTGTTTTCCCTGAAGAGATACATGGGGAGAGTTGTGAGTGTAGAGGGTGTTGTGAGTCAGATAAAATGGACTTCGCCCATTTTTCACATGAGTCCATGTGCCTGTCCACCAGAATGTTAACAAGCTGGCTAAGTGGCAAACTGCTTACCCTGCTGACAACCTTTAACATCCTACGTAATAAGGTATAGTCTTTCTTCAATAGCCCAGGAAAGACTAAGGGGGAGCAATAGAGAATTATAGGCAGAATACGGGAGTTAACAAATTGTAGTAGTAAGGGTTGGGTTACACCAGAATGTCTTAACTTCTTGATGTAGAAGGTAAGACGGTATATTTTCTTGGAAATCGTCAAGATATGAGACGACCAGGAAAGATCAGAAGATAGAGTGACGCCTAGGTATTTAATTTCCGACTTAGTTTCTATTTCAGTGCCATCTATGTTGCACACCTCGTGAGCGCTAACCAGTTTGTTTAGGTCAGATTTATGCCTAAAGGTGAAATTAACTGTTTGGCATTTGGAGGGGTTTAAGGTTAGACCGTTTTCCTTGGACCATTGGCTAATTTCTGATAAGAAGCCATTTAGTTTAGAGCAGTCATTTTGACATTTGACAGGTAAAGATACAGTTAGGTCATCAGCATATTTGACAAAGTTAATATCATTTGAAGACGGTAGGTCATGTAGGAAGAATGAAAAGAGAAGTGGGGAGAGTACAGCACCTTGGGGGACACCAGATTCAGTGAGCACAGCAGAGGAGGATTGACCTTTGTATACGGTGTACTGCATTCTGTTTGAAAAGTAGGAATGCAACCACTTAGTGACCCAAGACTCGGTTTGTGTCGTGGAGAGCTTATTTAGCAAGAGACTTCTAGGTACAGAGTCGAAAGCAGAAGTAAAGTCAAGAAACGTGCAGCGGACATATTTGGCACCTTTGTCTAATGATGAGACAATACTGTTGTGTAAGACGGCTGCAGCGTCTAAAGTACTCCTACCCTGTCTGTAGGCAAATTGTTTGGGGTCTTCGAAGCTTTTAAGGGAGGGTTCGAGTTTAAGAAGTATTAGTTTTTCCATGAGCTTTAGAAACGGGGAAGTGATGGCGATGGGTCTGAACTTTACGTTCTTGCTATTTCCAGGTTTAGGGACAGGGACTATTTTAATGTCTTTCCATGGAACAGGTACAACGTTTTCGGAGAAAGAAGCATTTAGTATATTAGTTAGAGGAGAACATAAAGCATCTGCACATTGTTTTAGGACATATGCAGGTATGCCATCAGGGCCAAGACTATGTGAGGGCTTAAGAGTTTTAAGACATTTCAAAACATCGAGAGTATTGAAGTCCTGGAAGTTATCAGCTACAAGATTGGTAACATTAGAAGTGGTTATGGTAGAAGGAGAGCGTATAAAAGACAGATTAAGAGCATTAACATCACAAGAGGGAAAAACATTACATCGCTTACTATTGCCAGTAATTTCATTGAAAAGTTTCCACATGCTGTTTGGAGATTTGCATGATAAAAGTGTTTGGTTATAGATAGCATTAAGATTTTTGATTTCAGATTTGATTTGAGCATTTATCTTTTTAAGTCCTAACTTGTCTTTGCATTTATATAACATTTCTTTTTGCCTGCGAAGTTGTTTGAGATGGGGTGACGAGAAGCGGTCGAGGCGTTTGAACAGTGTTTGTTTGGGACAGCATATGTCAAGGCAGAACTTAAGATAATCCATTATATTGGTGATTGAGTCATCTAATGTACTTTCATAGAATAGATCCCAGTTGGTATCTTTTAACATGCATCTTAGATTGAGTAAGTTGTCAGATGTGTAGCTTCTTTGTTGTGCCTTCGTGGACAGGTGTGAGAAGATTTTAATATGTGTTTTGCTGTATATTTTTGGCAAAACGCGGACAATGCAGTGATCGGAGTTATGTATCGGTGAACGTCTACGTGTTTCATATACTCCTTCATCATTGGTAAAAACCAAGTCAAGGGTTTTGTCAAGTCGAGTGGGAAATTTGACTATATTTGTGTGACCAAGAGCTTCAAGAAAGGAGCAATCTGATGTGTTGAAGTCTCCAGTAATAACGGATAGAGAGTTGTCGAAGTTGGCAGCAGCAAACATGGTGAATTCATCAGCAAAATTAGATAGATCAGATGGAGAGCAACTAGGAGAAATGTACATGTTTGTAATATAGAATTGTTTGTATTTGGGGATATGTTTGGGGCGACATTTGACAGTAATACAGTCAATGAAGTCATTTGAGAAGGTGAAGCAGATGTTATTTGAGACAGACCATTTGGAGTGAATAAAAGTTGCAACGCCACCACCATTTTTCTTATTACAACATTGACGGTCTTGTCGAAATAAAATAAAGTCCTTTAGTGAGATAAGGTTGTCATCATACAGTTCATGCAACCACGTTTCTTGTAATGCGATTATGGCAGTGTTATGATACGTATCAGTTGACATCAGGGATTGTAGATACATTATCTTATTTGGTAGAGAGCGACAGTTTGAGTTCATTATGACGGGGACCGTAGTTAAGTGTATTGGTGTACGTTTGAGAGCTCTCTGCCAACCACTACGATGTTTCCTCCTTGGTTTCTTTGGAATATGAAAGTCATTTGGTCGTAAATTATTAATAAAGTTACGAGAGTAAATGATTCTGCTAGAATTCATATTTAAGTGATAAGTGTATGCTGGTAAACGGGAAACTGGATGCAAAATGTAGATATTTTGTTAGCAGGCCCAAAAATTCAACAGGCCGCCAAGGTCAAGGTCGTATCTATCTACCTATCTTTTGCCATCCTCTTCAGCTTGGACCATGATTGCTCACAATTTCTTATCTCCTCCTCCAACTCACACGATCTCCTCCATGTCACCCTCTCACTGACGACTAACTCGTCGCTTACCATTGCGACTCTACTCGAGGGCCTGGAGCGCGATATCTTTCGACGGCCTCCTGAATGATGAATGCCCTATCCACCTCCATCTTCTACATATTTGTTGAACGGTCGGCTCTTGGTTGGAGTGTTCACAGACAGAGCTTCTTCCCGCTAATTCTTTCTGGCTGGCCGACCGGCCATTTGATCTTCAGTATGCAGCCAGCCAGTAAACCAGAGAAGACAGCAGCTGTTGATAAAAGTCTACAGTGGTGTGTTGGAAATCCTTTCCGTGACACTCAGTGCAAGTTTCTGACCCGTATGGAAGAGATGACTGATTGACTTCATTGACATTTGTGTTGAAAATCCGATTCTTGTTCTTCATACTGAAGCGGAGTGCAGAAGCTTTCCAAACTGGTTTCAAGTTGATAAAGGGGTGTGTATCTTGCCTTTCTGATTCTGGCTGGTTGGCTGGCTGATTTTGACATCTTCATCCGTTCCGAATTATTGAGGTTGAAACGATTCTTCCTGGTTGTATAAGTGAAGGAGGTGACCTCTGTCAAATCTCACCTGTTGGTGGTGATTGATTCTGGTTGTTGTTTCTGTTGTTTGGTTGTCTTCATCACCTTCGTCTCCTGAATGTTAACCTTGATGGCGTCATGTCTTCGCTGACTGCTTGCTTCTTAAACCAGTTTGTTGATTTTCGTCAACCTGTAAGTCTTTGAGTTTGTGTGACATTTGACATCCATACGCGAAATTCGGATCTTCTAGAGTCTTATTGTCGGTGGTCCAGCGTACTCTTGTCTCCTCGTTCCCCACAGTCTGACGCCTGGTCCAGTTCACCAAAATTAAAAATATGATCAATAAGAAACAACACTGTCTTACTCCTGTGTTCACTCTGAACGCTTCGCTTAGTTTCCACTTATAGACTTTCAGTGCCTCAGTATAACGCATCACTGAGTAGCACTTTCAAATTATAATTAAGAGGAATCCATCCCGTGTTTACTGAGATGGTTAGGACATGTGTTACGTATGCCAAGCCATCGCCTCCCTCGACGAGCAATGTTAGCTGATATAGGGTTAGGCTGGAAGAAAGCTAGCGGCGGTCAAACAAAACCTTGGCATCAGTCAATGAAATCCACAACAGTTGGTCTAAGCCACGTAGAAAGGTGTAGACTTCCCGGTTGGGGTCCTCGGGACGGTAACAATCTATGGTTGGAAACAATTGGTGACATGGCTCAAAACCGTTCCTAGTGGCGCAGATGCATCCACTCCTTGTGACTTATGATCTCCAATGAAACTGTTTTGTTTTTCTTTATTACTCCTTTGTCTCACATCTCTGCTCACTGTCTCTAGTATGCTTTTCTTGTACTTTCTTCTCTTGCTTCGCGTGCTACACGGAATGTGGCGACTTGAACTTCCGTACATTTGTGCAAAGTTCTATGTCGAAAACAGACAGACAGACAGACATCCCGTGTTTACTGACTGGATGATAATTTAGAGTAAAGGGAGAGTATTTCGTTTATGCATTACCAACTAAATATATCTCCATTCTAGTGAGGGATGTCTCATATACCTTACATACTTTATCAAACTTCAAAAGCATAATGTACAGTATAATACGGTTAGATCACGATCTCATATCAGTTAGAGAGCCCCGGAAAGACCGGGGATTACTGGCCAATTTTTTCGCCATAATTTGTCAGCTCCTCAACAAAAGGCAGCCACCGGGATTCAAAGCCAGGACACTTATGGCTGCAAAACAAACTCATTGAGCATTCAGCCACTAAGAACCGAGTCAATGACGCATGAAATGCAATTACTGCTAATTCGCGATATATATATATATAACGCAGCTGCCAACCAAATGTCATAGACCTGCAATTGGTATCTTGCCAACTGTTTCATTATTGTCTATAACGATTGATTTCAAATGCTATTATACATAATCACCTTTTTTATTCATGTAAATAAACAATGTTGTTATGGTACAGCGTGAATATTGTTAACAGGTGAAACTGATCAGTTGTATAACAACTCCCTGCAGTTACATGTGTGTATGTGTGTGTGTCTGTATATGCGTTTATTAACTGATCTTCCTAATCAACGCATTTATCGGTTGTGAGAAATGCAAATGAAAGTTCTGAAAGCAAAAAAAAACTGTTCACTCACACTCACTCACTCACTTGTAGCGCATGTTCACTGTCACCTTTTTTTTGATTGCATGGAGGATTTAATCATGAGCTGACATCAGTTAGAGAACCACTGGAAAACCTAGGAGTACTGGACAGCTTTTTTTTCTTTTTCTGGTTCTTCTCCTGCTCTTCCTCCATCTATATTGAATAACTTTAGTCAATGAGTCTAAGTTAAAAAAAAATAAATATGTCAGTCACTTGTTTGATACAAACGAAAAAAAATAAAGCGAACAAACATACAAACAGAGGGAGTGAGAGAAAGAAATAGTTTTGTTGTTCTGAAAGCATCCACCTAGGCATATATATATATTGTCGCTCAGTAATGACATAGTATGCATATAATATAATGCTGATGAAAGTTTTTTTTACATTCTCTTCCACTCACAACGAAATAACAGCAACAATAACAAGAATAATGATAACAATAGTTAATAGTAATAATAATAATAATAATCAACGCTTTAAAATGTAACTAGAATAAAGAAAAAAACTATTAATGGCGTCTGCTTTATTTATTTTTTCAGAAATAAACACAACACATCAATCATTATGATTATCAGTTGTTAATATAACACTATTGAAAAAAATGTCCAATGTTCAATGTTCAATTGCTGATACTTGCGCTTAGATATTTTGCACATATATTGTTGTTGGTACAGGATTTTTGTAATCCTTATTCATCTAGTTTATTTATTGTATGTAAGCACTGAATGCACACATAATCTTCAGGGATTCTCTAATCTCTGTTGAATGTGCAGTTCCATCTACACTTTTGGAGTTTACATATTTTTTAAAAAAAAGAATTTATATAATGCAATACTTCTATAGTTGGCGTATTTTATGGCAGGGTTTTTCACAACTATGCTGTCGTTGTTTTTATTATTTATTGTGTTCCTTTATGTTCCTGATTATGGAAGACTGAATCTTTTTTTCCTTCACGTTCCCAGTGGAACATAGGGCTTCCAGCTAGTGGTCTGAAGTTTCTGTAGCAGTGTTTATTTTTACAGAATGGGGTTGCTAGCCTCATGCCCAACCTTTCTTCTTTACCAGCATTATTTCTGACTCAGCGAGTTAAAGGAAGAGTGCATCGGCCGGGGATCGAACCCTGGACCATGTGCATGGTCGGCAAGCGTCCTAACCGCTGTGCGATCGATGCTGGTAGACTGAATACTGCGACAGAAACGTAGTGAACCGGTCAATGAGGAGACAGGCATTAAATGGACCTACATAGAATACTTGGAGGATGTCGACTTCGCCGATGATATTTGTCTGATTTCCCACAAACTGGAAGATACGCCACTGAAAAGCAACAAGTTGTCAGAATAAACATCAAGAGAAGGTAGAACGTCAGGTGAACATAGAGAAAACAGAGGTAGCTGATGAAGATTCCTGGCCTACAGCAACAGACAACAATCAGCATAAGTAGGAGGAATCTGAAAGAAGCAACCATCTACCGACCTGGAAAGCATGTTTTCAACTACAGACAGACAGAACTGATGAGGATATCAATGCAAGGATCGGGAAAGCGAGTCAAGGTTTAATTTTCCTCAAGTTCATGTGGAGGTCAACAGCACTCATTAGCATAAAAAACAAGATTGGGATTTTTAACTCCAATATGAAGTCAGTGCTACTCGCTATGCGGAACAGGGACTTGCCGCGGTGTCGCGAAGGGCACTTCAAACAAAATACACACCTTCATCAACAGCTTTCTTTGCTCAAGACTCAAGATCAGATGGCCAGTCAGAGAGGATCAACAACAGCGATCTCTGGCGATCAACGAACCAACCCATCAGAAACCGATTGTGCAACAAATATGTAGGAAGAAATGGAGGTGGATTGGATTGGCCATACTGTGAGGAAACTATTGAGTGACATCAAACGCCAGGCCATCGCTTGAATGGAACCCAAATCGAAAGCGGAGGATTGGTCGTCAGTGCGGGGGAGACATGGAGGAAGAGGTCATGGGGAAAGGAGAAGACAACATGTGGTCAGACGTGGAGCCAGGTGGAAACGTTGGCAGAGAATCGAACGCAATGCAGACGTGTGGCTGAAGCCGTATGTTCCTCTACGAACTAAAGGAAACTATAATAACAATGTTCCTAATGGAACATAGGACTTCAAGCGAGAGCTTTGAAGTTTTGGCAGCGGTGGAGTTTATTTTTACAGGATGGGTTGCTAGCCTCGTGCTCATTCTTCCCTCTTTACCAGCCTTATTGTTGGATTAGTGAGGTAATGAAGTGCGCCGGCCGGAGATCGAACCCCGAACCACATGTGTAGTTGGTGAGCATTTTACTGCTGGGCTACTGGCGTGCCTTATTATCGTTAATTTTGTTTGAACTTGTATCAAAAAATATACTGAAGAGTGGTTAACCACACATATTTTATAAACCTCTGGTTTTTTTCATTACTATTCCTTCAAAGCTTTCCTTGTGGTATATAAGGCTTCAAGAGCGCATCTGCATTTTACTTGTTTCCCTGGCATAACTTTTCAACTGACGCCAACACTGCCTACAAGCTTTCATTTTCGCCTAACAAGTTTCTCTCTCTCTCTCTCCATGAGACCCTCAGACATCCGACTCATCTCTTCGCATTCCTGTTTTCAGAGTACCATCTTGCTTAACAGTTTATACATTATTTAAATACAGAGCGATATACACAATAAATCACTGCAGTGTGAATAAAATCCTATTACAGCAATAAGACACTGAATGATGATAGCGTTGATGAGATGATGTCAAAATATTTGTGACTACAGTGTTAGTTACATGGTGGAAAATGAATATGTCATTTTGTTTATAATAACTTTTACTTTTCTTTTCTAGTCATGGATGGGTGAGATCAATGCAAATCTACAATCAAACAGCATACTACTTGTATTAGTAGCAAATAAACTGGATGAAGAAAAAAGTCGTGTAGTTTTACGGAAAGAAGGCGAACGTCTAGCGAAGGTTTGTTTTCAGTTAGCATAACTATTTCCTAAAGTCTTTTTTTTTTAAGTCAAATGCTGTGGTCTGTTTTTAGGTGCATAACAAGCATCTAGACTTTCATCGCCTCCTCATGCTATTTTTTGTCTATGTCATCCTCGGACGGCCAACTCGTGTTGCGACTCGATTGGGAAATTACTGTTTGGGTGTTGGTCTAAGGGTGATATGGAAGAGATCGTTTGGTGAGGAGGGGATAAGAGCCTATTGGGCAATCATGGGATCAGGTGAAGAGGACTTCAGAGAACCGGTAAAAAAGGAGATGTGTTGTGGAAGTTCTATGTTCCACTTGGAACCAGAGAGAATAATAATAAGCAATTGTATACCAAATTGAGATAGTAACAGTGTGTAAATCTGTGCTTTCCGTAGTTCACATTATAACAAATCCAGTATTAGAAATAAAGGAAACATATATTTAGATTCGCAACTTCTTATATCAGTCAGTTAGAAGTATATAGCACCATGCCAGTAACTGTTAACACGTTCGCCTAGTATTCTGAAGGTAATGAGTATTGAGTCCCTGTCGAGGGTTAGAAGGTTAGGCGCTACTAGAAACTCCTGGCCAGTGGCTAAATACTAGGTACATTTCATGATGAATTTGTCGTTTCGACCACGAACTGGCACGAGTCAGAGAACCATCTGAGAATCAGGAGGGAGTGTCACACATCTGTTTAACCATAGCTTTGTGCTCTTCGGCAGTACGAAGCTAGAACTCAGGACCTTCCGGTTACAAGGCAAACCAGTGGGACTCGATCCAATGACCGATAAATTCTAACGTCTGCCAATTTTACAATGAATTTGTTGATTGGTGTTTCTGTTAATTGTGCATATATAATTTTTTGAAAAGTTCAACTGAAACCTGGTAATAATTAATTAATAATAAATAAAGCGTATGTCAACCAGTGTGTAATTTAGCTCAAAGACTGGCCTATCATTCGCTAACTCTTGAAATCTAATCGTAGGTAAAGTAGTTTCAAACAGAAGTAATGTATGCATTTATTTAAGTCTAGCCTGGATTCGTCTGACCACAGAAAACTGGATTAGTTAATCTGGTTCTCAGATATAGTCATGCAATCTTGCTATACAGTAAAATACATTGATAAATGAAAAAAAGAACACATAAAATGCATTTTTAGTCGTCCAGAATTACCTACCCAGATATATGTAGACCGTTATCGGTAGACGAGTTTCATAGTTCACTTGATCCTATATTTGGCTTTGCAATTTACTTACAATATCTTTTGTTTGAGAATGCTTGGGAGAATGCTTGGAATTACAAACCGGAGTAAATAGGTTTTTTTTTCAACCAACCACTACTGAACCCTTTTGATTCCGAGTTAAATGATGGCAGGATACCTACTGGAGACGGATATCACACCGCTTGATATGTTTAAATTCTGCAGTATATGCTCGCCATTGGTTTAGAATACTTTGAACCGATGATAAAGCTGTAGAAGATCTGAATTTCGAGGATGATTTACGCCTAGTGTCATACAAACTCAAAGATCTACAAAGGAAACCCACAAATTTATCAGAAGAAGCAGGCAGTAAACACAGGACTTCAATTGAAAATACAAAATGACAGAGGTGACGAAAGTAATTTATCAACAACATTAGAAAAAAAAAGTTAAAAGACGTCACTTCCTTCACTTATCTAGACAGCATCCCTGTCAAAGTCAGGATCGGAAAAACAGCGCACACCTTTATCACTCTGAAAGCAATTGAGAAATCTTTTGCATTCTACAGCATAAACAATAAAAAGGGAATTTTCAGTACCAATGTTATGTCAGTCAGTTCTACTATATGGATCAGATACTTGGCTTGTGTGTGTGTCATCAAAAGCCTTTCCAACAACCAGCTGCAGACTGCTATCAACAACTGCCTTCACTGGCTCCATACTGAAGATCAGATAGCCTGTTAGAATCAACAGACAAGCGATAAGAAACTCTAGTAACAAATCAATTGAGAACCTATTGGTCAATAAATATGTAGGAGAAAATGCAGATGGATCGGGCTCACATTGAACAGACTGTCAGATAAAATCGCGCGTAAGCCAGACTATCGCTCGAGTGGAAGTCTAGTGGGAAATGATTAGTTGACATCCAAGGGCGCTATGGAGTAAATCGTTTTGTGGGGGGAAGAGATGACAATGTCTATTGGCAATTGTGGGGCCTGCTACTAAAGGGAACCGCAGAGAATAGGAGAAAAATGGGGATGTGTTGCTGAAGCCCTCTCTGTCCCACTCAAAACTCAATGGGAACAATAATACAATAAATGATAATTAATTTAGAATCGGAGTTATTCAACCGCTTAGAGTAAAACATCCGTTAACAATGTTACTCCAACCATTAAAAAAAAATATTCTTAACTACTTTAAATGAATAAATACTTCGTCTGCTGAATATTATTAGAAAATATGTATGAAAGGTGAAGCTGGAGATACATGCGATTAAGATGAACTCGATAAAAGTCAGGAATAAAAAAAGCAACTGAGAGAAATCCAATCTACTCATAAGCAGTATCAAACTTTCTGTGATGATAAAAAAGATTGTAGGAAAATCGAAGTAAGCGGGAAAACACAGATGATTGTTAGTAAAAGTTAAAGTGAAGCTAGTTTCTGGACAAACAGAGAGAGAGAGAGAGAAAGAGGCAGTAAATTTTGACTAATTTAGCGGATACATACTATATACATAATTTTCAATAGCTCTTTTTAAAAACATATGCATGGGTATTATTTTTGGAAAATCATGAGTCTAGGTAGCGTAATCGAAAGTGATTAAAGCAAACAAGATTAGTTCCCCCTTTTTTTTCTAAAAAAAAATAAAGTTCCCAAAGCAGCGTTAAAATTCGTTGCAAATGTTAGAAAACTATGCATTGTAAAAAACGATTTTATGCTAGAAGCTTTCAAGACTCAAATATGAAACGAAATGAAATGATTACATTGCCAAATTTTTAGTAACACAATATTTTGCAGTGAGTGAGTTTTAGTTGGTTCAAATGTTTACAGTTCATTTATTGCTATTTTGTCTGAATTCTGTCGTAACTTCGATTCAATCAATTAACATTTTTACGTGTTGTTGTTGTTTCTACTAAGCTGAAACTCCTGAAATGTTGAGTTTTTGAAGTGTGATGTGACGTAATCCACCTTTAATCTTCTGAATTTTCATGCCATCTGTCTAACCTGTAAACAACTCAGTCGCATTTGTCATTTATCTTACTTCCAGCTACAACGCCCTAGTCTGCTTTTTTTTTAAAAACTGCGTTACATGCTTGTTTCATCAATCAGTCATTTCATGAAATGTAGAAAAGAGTGAATGATGTGCATCGTGTTTAACCAGTGATGTTATGTCATGGGTTGGTGGTATATGTGGCTGAAATACACTTTATAAATAATCATATCGGCCTCGACTCTGTCGAACAAATAAGCAGAGTTGAGATTGTTGTAGATGTTCTATCTATTTGGTCAGTATTCCCAGAAGTTATCGATTCTAATAGAGTTACTGCACAGTTCTTCTTCCTGCCGTTATTTTGAAATTCAAAAACTATTCATTAATTTTTTGATTATAGCTTGATTCCACATCGTTTTTTGGTACAAGTATGAAGTTTTCAGCATGTGATATTGGTAGCCCCATTCGGCAGACCGACATTTGATATCGAATGTGCGTCGGTAAGGGATCGAACCCCGGACCATATGCATAGTCGGCGAGAGTCCTAACCGCTGTGCCACCGACGCTATCATCAGTTGGATTTGACCAAAAGAATCATATCTTTCATAGTGTGTAGACTACATCGGTAATAGGGTTTACGCCAAAGATTTTAATGAATTGATTATTGCTCTTTGAGCACTGGCGATTTTTGATACGTTCTTTTAACCCTTATTTACTTAATTATACTGTAGAATGAGGCAAAAGGAGTTGTGCCTTTTGTTGTAATTAAAGCTTATGCAATTTGTGTGTACCTACAGCGATTTTCTAGATATAATCTGCAGTTAAGTACAATACTGTGCAAGTTATTTTGATGAAGTATTTACGGTGCGTCGGTGGCACAGCGGTTAGGACGCTCACCGACCATGCACATGGTCCGGGGTTCGATCCCCAGCCGACACACTCCTTTACCTCACTCAACCAGCTGCAGGAACTTCAAGCCACCAGCCTGAAGCCCTATGTTCCACTGGGAACGTGAAGGAAAAAAAACTCACGTTCTAGGATTTATGAATAAATACATACTTCAGTATTTCGGTGAAGTGAAGTAATACTGTGGTGAGAGCTGGCTGCTAGCCAAAATTGGTAGACAGTAATTCACATCAATGTTTACGTCCCCAGTATTGGTCATGAGAGAAAAAAGCCTATAAATATGTGTTAATTTCCTTAATTAACGATCTGTTGCCTGGCCCTTGTCTTCTGTTGTGACATTTGGTGTCGCTGCCTACCGAAAAATGGAAAGCCTATGCCCAGCAGTTTTTGATGGAGACATATGAATCTTCGAGGCTTCTGCGTAGTTAAGTGGCGTTCAAGATCTGTCAGCGATGAGGTTGTTACTTGGGACGTTGCTGGGAGGTCGGGAGAAAGCAGCATATGAAAGTGTGAGGCGATATACTGACGAATGTGCGACAGGGTCAGGCAAACAGTTTCCAAAGTGGGAAGGACCACATATAGTCACTTTGACATGGGGTTGCACAGACAGAATCTCAACGGAAAACAAAGAGAAGCAGTTGAACATCAACGAGTGCCGAGATTCCAGACAGCAAGACAAACGAGCAAAGTCCCTAGAACCAAGAAGACTGAACCAACTTCAGTCGCAAGTCTTTGACCGGGGGACGAGTGTGGGGAGAGCTGGTTGCTAGCCGAAATTGTTAGACAGTGATTTACATCAATGTTTATGTCCCCAATATTGGTCGTGAGAAAAATGAGAACAAAGGCTTTGTGTAGGCGGATACAGTTAACATATAGGTGATATGACATTCAAGGAACAGCCACAAAGAGATGCAAGGTTAACTTTCAGTGAGAAACAACCAATCAGAATACTGTATTTTTCTATTAAGTATAATCTATAATAATGTACGTGAAAATCTATAAAAAAAATGTATTGATTTCCTTAATAAACGATCTGTTTCTTGGCCCTTGTCTTCTGTTGTTACAATACTGGATTGATGATTTTATGGCTTCTTCTTGTTGTAGAAGCATTCATGTGGTCTAGTTTTCGATCCACGGTAGACGCACTCATAAACCTCACTAAGCCGGTAGTTAGACCGATAGAGAGGCAAGGTTAGGTATGCGGCTAGCAACCCCACCTCTTAAATTTAAAATCACAGATAATGAATCTTCTAAGCGCAAGCCCGCAGTCCTACGTTCAAATAATAATAATAAAGGTTACCTAATAATCTCTTAAAAGAGTGCATAGGTGGTCTGAACAGCATAGTAGTGAAATGGTTAATTTTGCCCCTTAGTGACACTGAATTAAAATGATGTTGATTTCCCTTAAGATTATGCGTGACGCTCAGCTAATGAGCGTCATTAGGCAAAAAATCTACGTCCACTGTTTCCAGCCGATGGACTCTTCCAAATATCTCTAACTTTTTTGTCCTATAAAAATGCTAGAAATGACTAGTAGATATTCCCTACCCCTCTGGTTATAACTGACTTCTTAAAGGGTCTAAGTGTAATTCTATTTGAATTTGGCTTGATGATAACTATATATATATATATATATATATATATATATATATATATATATATATATATATATATACGTTTGAGGTTCGATCCCAAGCCAGTGCACTCCCAAACATTGCTTAACCGCTAGTAATACAGGTAAGTCGGGAAGATTGGTTGGGATGCTAGCAGCCGCATCTCGCATCCCTTATAATAAAGCTTCAGAGCTCAAACTGAAAGGCATAATTCCCTCTGAAAACACAAAGGGATATAAATTACATGTGTAAACATATAAGTTTTCGTTTTAAAATCAGCCTTTCAATTCGCTGACATTGCTAAATAGTTGAGGCATCAGTTGTTCGTGTTTCAAGTCTGCTGCATGCAATAGTACTATTTTCCTCCCAGTAGGCTTCATACCGAATGTTTATACTCAGCATAATAAGGTTAGTGTGTGGACATTTATCGCCCATGTGTAGCCGTACATAAACAAAAAGCGTAAACAATGTTTTTTAAAGCTCTATCCTAATATTGGTTCTAGTACTGCTATTACTTATTAATTATAAAAGCTTCAACTTTTAGAGCGGTTGACTTCGACCGTGTGAGTAGTCTTAGAAATTAAATCACATGGAACTTCGGAAATGGAGGATTTCGTCTTTCTATGTTCACTTTTCGTTAATAATGAGTGGAACAGTTGATACTTCTGTGTATTCAACGGGCAATTTCTAATACGGACAACTTCCCTCTATTTAGGTAGTACGTAAGTATGGCTTTTGAGCTTGAAAATGAAGTCAGTGAATAAATCTTTGTGGTCTTGTTTTTCTTATGCATGAAATGGCAATCACGTTTACAATTTAAGGAAAGAATAAAAATTCTGATAAGTAATTTGTTGTAAAACTGTCTCAACTCAGCCGAATAACCAGATTTCGTTTATATTTTCTGATTAACTTCGATTCATTCTAATTGCTCTGTTGAAATAAATATTTTGAAAATCACATTTTAAATTTGAAAACATTTTTCTCCTCTAGGAAACGGATGCTTTGTTTTGGGAAACTAGTGCTAAGACAGGCGCAAATGTTGATTCAATGTTTCGGGATATAGCTGAGTAAGACTTTACTTTCATGCATATTTATTCTACTTATCCTCTTGGAAGTACTGATACACAGAATTTCTTTTTATGTGAGTGAGAAATATTTAATTCAGTTTTAGATTTTCTCGTCAACCGATTGAACCGAAGTGCTCGGTCTCAGTTTGACATGTCGGTTTCTTGTACAGATGCTTCGAGGATGCAACTTGAAGTTAATTGGTGGGTGGTGACTAGCAGTGTAATCTAGGATGCGCACTTCGTCCTATTCGGGACTCGTCAACTGGATGCACCTGCATTCCGCAGTGAGTGATGTTGGCCTTTTGAAACTATGGGCACTGGGTTCGAGCCTCAGTGAGAAAGCCGTCACTCACTGTGGAATACAGGTACATCCAGTTGACGAGTCCTAAATAAGATGAAATGCCCATAGTGGATCCCACTGCTAGTCACCATCCACCAATTAACTTCTAGTTTATATGAATGAGAAATAGTTTCTCCTGTGAAACCGTTGACAGTCTCTCAAATATTAATATTTGTTATCCTAAGCAATGGACTAGGATTGCGTTATCCTAAACGGTGTATAGATCAAACTTAGACACCGCAGCCCTTTATACTTTTAATATCTTAGGTCTGTACGTTGATATTAGAAATGATGCGTTCAGTGAAATTCTTCTAATTACCAGTTCTATTAAAAGAAAGCCGAGGTTTGATTGTTCTCAAACAGTTTTCTCCTAAACCTAATTCACTAAGTGATGTTGTCCCTGTATGACATCAACACGTAAACACAATGTTTTATTCCATCATGCGATTCGTTTTTTATTACTGTATTTCTTTTTAACCAGATTATTGTTAAATAAAATAATGTGTTATATAAATGTGTCTGAAAATGCAAACCAGCAACAGGATGTTTTGGCTTCAGTGTGATGTCGTCCAAACCTTTTAAACAACAGTAAACGTTTCGATAGTTAAGAGTTAGATAAATTATATGCAGTATATTCTATTTTGGATTGACGTACAGCAACAGGTTGTTTCCGGCTGGATAGTGATGTCCTCGATGACTATTAAATAATGTCCTGGACAAAACGTTTCTGTACTTTTTATGCGGGCTTGTTCAGCCAAACGCCATCTGTTAACTCTTAATGATTAAAGGCGGAAATATCTTCAAATATCCAGTTTTATGTCTAACTTTGCTATGCTTAACACTGGTAGGGTGATACATGCAAATTCAGTCATCTTTAGCATTTCTCAGCTGATCTACTGAATACATTAAATTCTAAATGGAGTCTGGTAGCGTAAAGCAGTGCTCGCGGATACCAAAAACCACCTAGGGTTGATTCGAAGTATACCGCGATGGTGGGTGATCCAGCTTGGTGGCCATATTACAGGCATGACTGACAGAATTCAGTTATCACTGTCGCAAAGGACTAGAAACATGACATTTGTTACTTCCCAGTGACCTGCCGAGAAATTACATATATATATATATATCGATTTCAGAAGTGATTTAGGACAGTGGTTAGTTGGGTACTCGTCACTATTTAGGTACATACATATGGGTCACTGGATATTAACTACTTCTTCTGTGGAAATGGATAAGGTGATTACAATCCATCGATAAGCTGTGCATTGCCGTATCATTAATTCGGATGATTTATTATTATTATTTCCTTTAATTCCTAGAGGAACATAGGGACTCAGCCGCGCGTCTCCATCGCGTTCTGTTCTCTGCTAGAGTTTTCACCTGGCCCCATGTCTGCCTACACGCTTTCATCTCCTCTTCACATGACTTTAGCAATAGGGTTTCGTAGCCCGGCACCTGGAGCTCCAGGTTACTAAGCAATTTAGTCTGAACGTAGAACTTCTTACAAAAATGTAGCGGTTCAAGATGTCACACACACACACAAAGGTAAAGAGAGAAGAGAAACATTCAGAAGAGGAATAATGCACAGAAATCTACGAGAGAAAGGATATAAACATGGAAAAGTATGAGGATTTAATAGATCTGTGAAATTTCACAGAATGAATGCATCTAAGCCGTTGGGAATAGTTTTGAGTCATATCACTGTAAAACAGTGTAGCAATAGAACACATTAGTATGATATTACTGGCTTTTTTTCTTCTCTCGTATAATTCCCTTGCTATTATTTTTATCCTTCAATATCTTGAGGTCATCACTTTGATGATAAATATAGTCATAAGATTAAAAAAAAATAAGTCTTGCAGAGTAAACAAAAGATACGAATAATCATGGTATGCAGTTAGTTACAGTGTAAAAATTCACCGGGTCATCTATGATCATTTGTACCAATTTGATGATTAAGAATGAAGATCTGACTTGTTTTTTTTGTACAGGAAATAAGGAGTGGGAACAGCTGCTGCTATAATTTCTGATAAATTATTAGGTCAAATTTATTTGCTTGTTCACTGAATAATGCTCACTTGTTCTAAAAATTGTTCCATGTTAAACTTTCGAAAACTCTAACGAATGACTTTCGTGTTTATCATCACTAAAAAGAACTAGTTTCTCGGAGAGGGATATTAGTGAGGAGAGAGAGACAGTGTTTTCAGAGGCATCCTTCTCACCTTGGATACATTGACGTCTATGCAATTAACGATATCATTTTATTCAAGTATTGGTTTGTAGGGATTTGGTTGATTGGTTACAGGATTTCATCATGAGCTGACATCGGTTAGAGAACCATTGAAAAACCTGGGAGTACTGGACAACTGTTTCGTTTTAGTTTGGGACTCTTCAGCAGTAGGCGCGCCCACCGGGATTCGAACCCAGGACCTCCTGGTTACAAGGCCGGCGAGCTAGCTCGTGGACCATTAAGCCACTGGGACTCGATCCAACGGCCAGCCCATGAATTCTAACTTCTGCCAACTCACAACATAGCACAACCTCTAGCCAATGTCTTCGGCGAATATTTGTCCTCACACCCGACCTGCTGCACCCTACTGGTCACGACTTCCCACTGGAACCCCAGGTAACTACCTACCTGAATAGAGCCAGTCGCCAGTAAGCGTCTCATTGATATTCAAGTATTGTTTTGTAGAGATTTGGTTGATTGGTTACAGGATTTCATCATGAGCTGACATTGGTTAGATATCATTTTAGGAAGACTATGTGAATGGGGATTTTATATAACCAGAAGGCTGTAGTTGCTGAAATAATTTAGAGCTAATGATCAATCCATTATTCATCTTCACAAAGATTTATGTTAGCTTTCCTTCTAGTTGTTCAGTTTTTTTTTACATTAAATCAATAGTTCGTTTGTAATTATCACCTTGATGAAACAGATTCTTAACACGCTTACAAATCAAGCGTTAACACTTCATTAACAGCTAGTCATTAGTCGGCTTGTTTCGAATCCTTTCGCGACCTGAATTTTCAATGCATCTTCATTCACATTATTCGATGCATAAGTATCTGTTTACCGAACACAGACTATGTCAAATAATCTCACGAGTGATAGAAATGCACTGATTGTTGAATGTTGCGAATCAGTGGTCGATGAGGGAAACGTCTATGCCATGATTTAATCAGTGCTATTCAGTAACTTGTGTGTCGGCGGCTAAGCGGCTTAGACGCTCACCGACCATGCACATGGTTCGGGATTCGATCCCGGGCGACGCACTTCTTTACCTCTCTAAACCAGAAATAATGCTGGTAAAAAGGAAAGGTTGGGCATGAGACTAGCAATCCCATCCTGTTAAATTAAACACTGCTACAGAAACTTTAAACCACTAGCTTGAAGCCCTATGTTTCACTGGGGGACTTGTCAGATCAAAATATCCCATACAATCCTACAGGAGATCAGCTATCAGCCTGAACAGCTCAGTGGTAATGCCTCTGACCGCAACACTGGTTGACGCCGGTTCAAATCTTGAATGGGATATGAGTTCGTTCCAGATTGCAGATACCCTTTCAAGTAGGGCTTTGCGGCGATTGCCTCCAACCATCTAATATTCAGTTGGCGTATTATCAGTGAATGTAATTGGCATGTCTTTCTGTTATCAGATTATTAACAGTAATAATGATAATTACAGGATGAAAATGAAATTACTCTGTCATGTGAAACAAATACCATGCTCCTTTTTCTTGATTGACGAATATAACAAAATTCTTTATGTACTTCTATAAGTCTGACGCGTGGATATATAAATAACTTTTCTGCCTTAGGATTTGGATGGTCATGTTAGTATGGACTGTATTTTCAGCACTATTTGGCAGAGAAGAGGCTTCGAAAATGAGATTTCAAATGAACGTAGAGTAGGCAGAGATGATGAAACTCCCCTTGCTAACAAGAAACGCAAATCACCACGAACTGGAATGTAAAGGAGATCATCTCCCTCAATAGCCTAATCTGGGCAGCACAGTTTACATTTCCACTACAGGCGAAATGAATAAGGTTTTCAAAGCCAGACAAGATATCAGATGGACAGACTTTCATCACTCGTAAATCGATCAGGGCATCTACAATTCTCAGCAAACAGAACAAGATTCGAGTTTTTTTAATATGAACATGAAGTGAATTTTCCTATATGGTTCAGCGATTTGGTGAGCGTGTCACAAAAAGCAAGCTGCTCATCTTCGCTTGATACTGGAGGTCAAATGGCTAGTTGTGGAAGGCATAAGCAACAAGAAGCTTCGGAAGCCAGTCAACTAACCAAGAAGCTACTTGTTACTCAGAAAATATGAGCAAGGAAATGGAGGTGAACTGGAAGGAGACTGTTGAATGACATCATACACCACCAAGCGAGTGGAAACTGAGTGGTAGGGACGGTTTGGATATGCTCCAGAGGGTGACATAGGGAAGATCATGTTGAGAGGGAATGATAGCTTTTCGACAATAGTGGAGCCAGTTGATAGTGATGCCAAGAAAAAAAAACAGTAGAACAGAGATGATTTCATCAAGAAACAGTTTGAAAAAAAATAATTTTTCCTTCACGTTCCCAGTGGAACATAGGGCTCCACGCTAGTGGCTTGAAGTTTCTGTAGCAGTGTTTAATTTTTACAGGATGGGGTTGCTAGCCTCATGCCCAACCTTTCCTTTTTACCAGCATTATTTCTGGCTCAGTGAGGTAAAGGAGTGCGTCGGTGGCCGGGGATCGAACCCCGGACCATATGCATGGTCGGCGAGCGTGCTAACCGCTATACCACTGACGCACCCAGAAACAGCTTAAGGAGAAGAAATAATGAAAATCTAATGACTGATTAAGAGTGCTGTTTTTCCTTTGTAGATTTAGCTATTCCTTACAGCCTTCAACCAATAAGATTAACGCCTTGTTATTCAGTCTCTATTTACGTCAATTACATTGTCTGTAGACAGACTCACTTCCTTAATGTGGAGGAATTAGTGCTAGTCAAGATTTTATCAAGTCATGATAACAATTTCCTGATTTACACCAATACATGCTTACTTCTGCTTGTATTCAGCGATAATACGTCTGAAACTGTTAAAGATAACAGACGGAATTGTATATCACTGTTGGGAGAAGTTGAAAATGCATATATCTAATATAAAGCATCACATGCTGTGATAAGAACTTAAAGTCCCTAGGAAGTTGTGTATAGCTAACTAATAAGGAGACTGTTTACGTCATTTATTCTCTTAAAACTTATAAAATCAGTCACCCTCAGTCAACTAACTGTTTAATCACTTCTTTTGCGTCTGTTCTAAGCAGTTAGCAATGCTGATCAATCGCCTAAAAGAATATCAACAAGAGAAAATAATGAACATCACTGAAGATGTTCTCCAGGAAGACATAGGGAGCTTAGCAGCTTAGTTGTCTATGTCAGAGAGTGCAACAAGGCAGAAACGCTTTCATATATGCTACTAATCACTTCCACAATTTCATAGTTAGTCTATACACCGACCAAGTTCCCACACATTCTACGCATTGACAACTTGAAATTAATGTATAAGAAGGATTTGGACAGGTTTAATGGACACAACACACAGAGACACACACGGTGATGGTGTTGTAATAATAACTGCAAATTTGGAAAGACATGTGAACACCTTGTTATGATAATAAGCGGTGAACTATGGGCGAAAAGTCTCATACAATGTAACAATGCCCCTCTGTGTGTAAAAACTGAGTAGATAGTTAACGTGACTCTTGGCCCAGTGGAACATAGGGCTTCAAGCTGAGGGCTTGAAGTTTCGGTAGCACTGGAGTTTATTCTTACGAAATGGAGTTGCTATCCTCATATCTAACCTTACCTCTTTACCAGTCTTGTTACTGGTTTAGCGAGGTAAAGGAGTGAGTCGGCCGGGGATCGAACCTTGGACCACATGCGTGGTTGGCAAGCATTCTATCGCTGTGCCATCAACGCTATAGGTTGATTAGGTCGCTGTTATTCCTAAGCTCCTTAAGAGTTTCATATCAGCTTCTGATATATTCTTAACGTCAAGAGTTCAACTGCTGTTAACTAATGATCACTTGTGTTTCGCTCAGATTAATGACCAAAGAAACTTTACATATACTAAATGAGTCGAAATAACTTGAATCAGGATTCCTTTCTGATTTTCTTCCACCCTGATAATACAACAGACAGTTTCCGTCCAGATGAACATCCTTTTTCCTTAGCTTTCCGTTTACCTAATTACATGAATATTTGTGTACTTTACTGTTTGGTTTATGTCAGTCAGCTTTCTGTAGACTATTCAAGTTTCGAAATCTGTAAGACATACTTTAGTTAATTATGATGTTAAATAAGGCCAACTGGCTGGTTTTTCGTCGTCAATGTTGATTTCTGCTCTTTCAAGAACACTATTTAATGAACTCTCCTTTTTTCTATGCATATATATATGTATATATATGTTATTGAGTGGATAAAAACTTCTTTGATAGACCTGATACGACAGATTTGTCTCTAAAATAGTGTTGTTCTTTGTTTACTTACATTAGGCACCTACTTCAAGCGAAATTTACAACCTGCGTAACCTCACCGACTCCTTCATTTCGTCAACTCAACGGAGCCTTAAAGAAGTCGAACAGAATTGATGACGACAAAGATAACGTGTCTATCAAATCACCGAGTATCAAAGCATCAGCGGCAATGGAAGCAGTAAACAATTCAGACCGACTATTTCCATCTAAATGCTGTCCTTTATAACAATAATCGAACCAGTAAACTAACTAATTTTTACACCGATAACCTTAGAAACAGTCTCTTCAAAAATGAAGTGACTTGAAACAATAAAAAGTAGAAGCATAACCATGTATCATGAAAATGCATAATATTCCAGTCGAATCATTGTTTCATCGGAAAAAAAGAGATTCACATTCGCGACTGTTGTTTAGTTAAGATGTTCAACACAAACAACTTCGATACAACTGTCGCCTAACAACATTTAATATTATACATAGTTTAAACAGAATGCATATATATATATATATATATATATGTTTTTTTTTTCCATGCATAACTTATCCCCTAAAAATGTGGATTTATAACTCTGCCAGCTTTTACCATAACTAGTTATTTTCATTTTAGGAGATAAATCATTTTTATGCCACTTGGAGAAAGTCAATTTTCAAACTGTGCATTTATATATTGAATATTTTACCATTCAATATAACTTTAACAGCATTTTAATGCGTATTGTTTTCACCGAAAGAGATGTATTTCAGTTGTAGCTGACCATTTCATCGTCTAGCATGCAGCTGAGTGTTTCTTCTTGTTTTAACTTGAGCGTAGTTATTTATTATGAGCCATACCATAAATAGTCTCCAACCGTTGGATCTTACCGCTCTAATGACCCTCTCTATCTCTCTCTCTCTCTAGGTAGGTCATATCCTCGACATGAATTGATGTCATGCTCTCGTTTGATTCATCTACACCAAACTATACAAGTTGTTAATTCTTCAACTGATATTTCCATTTAGGTCGAAGATCGATCAGAGTGCCTAGCACAACTCTGTAAATGATGATTTCTCACAACTTAATAGATTGGCTTACCTTCCTTACTTAGTACTCTTATATGCTGTTTTACCAGCCAACCTACAGAACTCGCCAGTGGCCTTGAAGGCAAGCTGTTTCTTGGATTACAGAACCTGTAGTCATTAGATTCATGAAGTCATAACCTGTTGTTGGATGATAACAGATACTTGGAAGAAATTGAGACCCCTGAACTTTAGAATGCCGACTTAGTTGCTGTCTCAAGAATTGAATGTCAGGTCGACACCTAAAGAATAGCGACCATGGAGTGCGAACGCACCAGTGACGATGAATGCATACCTCTCGTTGGATTACAGAAGTCACCGTTATTACCATACCAGTGTAAATTCTGTGCAAGAATTGAGTTTCAATTTCATCTTGATCTAATTTTCAGTACTGTTTGAACAATTAGTTGATAACACATTAAGGTCAAGGTTAGGATTAAGGTGACGATTAGGGCTGAGGTTTATTATGATTATCTATATTTCTTGTGTAAATATGTAAGTCGAAGGAATGTTCACATCTTGATAGCTGTAAAATTTGAAAATTGATACCCTTCATTGCAATTGAGAAGTCTTTTTTTAGTTACTTCAAGGTAAAATATAAAAAAAGAAGCTTTCTGGTGTATAATACACAGAATGTTCTGTAATCCAACGAAAACAATCTGCGTTCAAGACCATTGGTGCGTTCGTGCTCTGTAGTGGCTGTTCTTTACGTTTACCGTTTTACCTAAATCAAGCGAATGACCAAATGTAATTGTGATCATCAACTTTCAGCGTTTTCATATCTTCTACTTACAAGCACATATCATACCTGGAAAGAGTAGAAGGCTAAACAGTGCGCTCACAGTGTAATCTGTTTTCTCGGAATGACGAATTTAGTTCGGTGAAGCTTTTACGAACCATTTACGTTTGGTTATCGTTTCTCTTCACTTATCGTTTTTGCATTAACCTGCATACACTGCTACGCTTTTATTATTACCATGACCACATGGATATTAAGCCATTTGCTTCATATTTATAAACATGATGTTTTCATATATGTTCTGGACGCCTAGTGTCTTCTGAGCTACACTTTTGTGCACACCTGGTTGGCTGAAAAAAAAGCTGTTCGATGAAGACACCAGTCTGCATATTTTGAAGTGTGTTTGAACTACGCAAATCTTACGTATCACGGTGATCTATTATTGTGGAATTTCATTTAAAATGACTACTATTCAGCGGTGTTTGACAGAAGCAACCGAAAGTCAGGTACATTTTCAGATGTTAAGCTTCAAGATCAAGTACTCAAATCATTCAGTTACCTGTTTTTCTGAGTATTTATCTGAGACATGAATTTTTTTTCTGAGTACAATAGTATGGTGGAAGATTTCTCCATGCTATTTAAACTGAATACTTAAATGTTAAGCCTGCGAAAGGGTGATTACATTCAACTCGGATTTCTTGATGAACTCACGTCAATTGAAGAATCCTTGAAAAATAAAAAGTGTTGTACTGCTATTTCATGCTAACTGTGAACTGAGCAGCCATGCGCACCCAGAACTTTCATGTTGTCAGTTGTGATGAATATGTTTTGAGCATTATTCAGCTGTTCCATAGGACTCTCTGTTGAAGAGCCTGTAACTGGGGTGAAACAGTTGTCCAGTGCCCTTTGGTTTCTTTGTCATGAACAAATGAGCGTAAAGTAGTTTTGCCAAAGGAATAGAATTACGTAGTGGCAAAAATATTGCAGATGATATGGGGAGAAAATAACTCTTTACTAAATTCTCCAGAAAATTCTAAACGTTTTATCAAATAACACATAGTGGGAAATGTTTAAGGATGCAATCGGAAAATTACAATATTGTTATTTGTCGTATTACCGCTAGCAGTTTTAATAGTAATATTAGTAGTATTAGTAGACCAGTGTGTTAGAGGTTGCATAAAAGACGAAGAAATTGGAATGATTGAAACAAAAGCTGGATGTATTTCTTTGGGATGCATGGTGTAGGCTTGAAATTTCGGATCGCTTGAACTTCAGCCATGCCCAGATACCTTGATTCTATTCCGCTTGGGAGGTTTGATCGAATCTTTTAAATAACTCTGAAGGACTTTTCAAATGGAACTTTATGTTCTGAGTCCACTAGATGTTCAGTTATTAAAATGTATACACACTTGCGTTCTCACTTCACTAGCCAGACTGGATAGCTTTCTCGAACGCGTTTTACAAGAGGACGCAGGCTACGGCCAGCGTGAAAGTTTGCTCCAAAACTATTTTATTTGTTAGATTCTTCTTGTTTTCGAAGAGTCTCCCGCCTCAAAAGTAGTGTTCCTAGAATAAATTTGTTATTAGCTACTCCACGAAAGATGACGTTCTACAGTAAAGCCTTTCCAATGTACATCCTAACATGTACATCAATATGGAATCCCAAATAGACAAGGAGTTTAATTTCTCCCCTAGATTTTAATGTCACAAACAGAAACGATAGTATAGTCCAAAAACAAGACAGAATCCTTATTATAACAGCCTTTGTCCTGTCAGCTATATACGTATGGATTAGTGAAAAGGTTGTACAACAATCAGAAAGCTGTGTTCAGCCAGTAAACTGAAAGAGGAAGAGGACCTTGTGAGAAATACCTAAGAGATAGCGGATAGCGGGATTTATTGTGAAGATCAGGAAAACGAAACACTCAACTCTATGCAAAAGGTTAAGCAGTATTTCAAAGGATTGATAAAAGGACAGAAGAAGCAGTGAGAGAATGTTTCCATGCAGCTACGTTCGCTAAGTCCTTACGCAACAACACGTATAATAGCAGACAACTGCACTCATAAATTTATAAGCACTTACGATAGCAAGTACATCGGTAGGACAAAAAGTGGACTTCGATGCCGTTTTTTGAGCATATTTCAAGAAATATGTATTTAAAGTGAAATCATCGGATACTTTGGGAATACATGATACTTTGTTGAGATTAGAGAATTGTTCAAAAAGTTAAATGTGCAGCAGTCATCATAATTACTACGATTGAAATCAAGCGCTTGCAACCAATTTTATGCTTACGAAAGCAGAATGTAGTCAATTTCTCACTTCCTTTGTAGATTCACTTTCATTTTGCTTACATTGACTGATTGTACAATTATGCATACTGGGGTGTATTCAGCTCATGCAACTAACTGATATCCTATGAACTATAATTTTCTTTTAACCCTATAGGTTAACGCTGTTTGTATTTCTTTCCATTTTCACCTCCCTTTTTTGTTTTCCACTATGAATTGCATATAAATTGATGATAAGTGTTGCTTACACTCTCGATAAATTTATTGATAGTATTTTCTCCACTACCATTCAAGTATGTCATTCTCATCCTCTTGAAACCATTGCAATCTCAGGTGGTCTACAACTGATGCGAACCTGAGAAGTGAAATGATGTCATTTTATACTGCAAAATATGATCTAACCTGCTTTATCAAGATATATAATAAATCTTTGAAATTATACTTTCATCCGTTGACTACTGTTCATAGAATGACAGCGGACAGTAGACAGTCAGCCGTGAGACGAAGGAAAATTAAAAAAAAGAACGAATCTCTCACTGTCTGACTGTCGTTTCGTACTTTATTGCGCATTTTTAAAGGTTGATAATGACTTTACCTCTTTTTTTTAAAACATGAGCGATAATAAATAAAACATTTTCAAGGAGTATATTTCTAAGCATTCATGGAAACCTTATTTTGGACAAGTACATATAAACATATGCAGGTATATGGGTAAATTAGATGTGAAAATCCTACCATTTTGAATGAGGTTTATAAAGACTAAAACTAATTTTCTTAACTCAACATTAATACTAGAGGTAGAACTAATAGTCTTCTCAGATTTGCTGAAGCTATAGCAATAAAACGATTGAAGCCTGACTTATGTGTCCAAAAAGAATCCTTTGTTCGACTACAATTACCCCGATGACTCAATTCTTAGTAACTCTTTGTTTTCTAATTTTGTTAACTTATCTTTTCACTCGCCCCCCCACCCCGTTATTTTTCGCTTGGTTGTCTTAAGAGATAATTTTTTCAATAATTAAACAGTGTCAAAATGTCAATGGGGTGATAATAAACGAGAAAAATCAATACACACCTTTAAAAGGTAGAAATGGTTAGAATAAATTAATTTTTCAAGGATAACACGTAAATTAAAGATGAAGTGGTCAGAAAAAGTGAAATAATTTGGACAATTATAATTTTTATAGGTCTAGGGGGAGCGGGGGGGGCGAAGTAGTCCTTTTTTATGCATTCTTCTAACTATGACCACGGTAAGGAAAGTGGCTGTACAAATTTCTTCTGAACACATAGGCTTGGCTTCTTCAGGTGAATTCCGATCGCTTCAGCTCTCTGTAAAAGACGATTTTTTTTCTTGATCTTCCGAGTTCTGCTCACTGTATTACATCATCAGCGTCTCATATGCACCGAAATTTTGATCTTGTCTTTTCTAATTACGTGACTATTACTAATTTTCTTTTGTTATCACCCAAACAACACAACTGTTAATTATTTTTTTTCAAGAAACGTTTCTCTAATAAGATTATATATATATATATATATGTCACAACATTTTAGACACTTTGTAAGCCGCAACGTCTTATTTCACTATGCCGCTCTGACAATAG
This sequence comes from Trichobilharzia regenti, assembly GCA_944472135.2. NCBI lineage: Eukaryota > Metazoa > Platyhelminthes > Trematoda > Strigeidida > Schistosomatidae > Trichobilharzia > Trichobilharzia regenti. The sequence continues at coordinate 83,817,835 of OX235270.1, read as the reverse complement.
GCTTGCTAATGCAAAAATGTTTGTTAAATTTGTACACTTTTAAATTTTATTAAAGAATTCAAGTTGTACCCAGCTGATGGGAACCGACGAAATCAATTGGATCGAGATTATTCTGCGCCAGTGTTTCTTCTTTCTTTGTTCTAACAGAGAAGGTTTGATAGCTCAGATGGATGATTTTGGTTTGACTTTGTTCTCTCAGCTAGTTGATTAAACTGTGAAGCTTTCATCATCCAAACATACTATAGCATTTCAGTGCTGAAAAGAATCGAAAAGAAATATCTACTAATTGTCTTCAAGAAAAATGAATATCCCTACAATTTTATCAAAGAATGTTTAAAATCAAATCGAAATACGAACAAGAAACCATCCTCAAAGACCACAAGAAAATTCACCTTATCATATGTATAAAGGATATCTCTGAAAAAGCGGCTAGAATACTTACACCATTTAGAATAGACATTGTACACAAGCCAACACAACTGCTGCGTTCAATATTGTGCAGACCAAAAGGCCAAAGAGCAAAAGAAGGAAGATAAGATCAAAATCATTTACAAAATAAATTGTATGAACTGCGATAGACACTATACTGGTCAAAGTGGGTGTCCCCTTCTAATCAGACTACATGAACACAAATTAGTTGTGAAAAGATACAATATATGTTTTTTCATATCGATACATGTAGATAATAAGGTACACAAATTCAATTAGCAGAATATAAAAATTTTAAACACAGGAAACACCAAAAATACTACCAGAGAATTTCTAAAAAGCCAGTTACTCACATGAATAATGAGCGATCAACAAACACATCACTATAGATCAAATTTACCAACTAACAGAAAATAAATTACATGACGGGAGATTCAAATTCTATCCATGTCATTAAAAAGTGATGTAAATTGACTAGTAATCAAAACGATGTTTTTCAGAAGATATAATTTGATCACCATTCGTGGAGAATTCTAACAAGTTCCCTTTTTATATTAAAGCTTCCACTGAAGATGTTGTCTATAAGGCTAATGAAAGCTGCCCAATTAAATCAACCAGCCCAGAGGGCACAACAGAATCAAAGGTAGAACCACCCGTAAATGCAGTGTATAGAAGCAGTAGCTGCGTACTGCCGTTGCAAACCCGAACCAAATCGATATCTCAGTGATCAAGTGTGTGGAGAAAGTGTGTTACCAACACAGATCATTCATCCATTTTGAATTAGAAAAGCTTGATAAATTCGCCTGATATACCTAATCAATGAAGATCACCATAGAAACGTAGATGACATCCATCGATGAACGGTAAATGAATAGAAATGTCATTAAAATAATTATCGTGTTCACCTTCATAAGGATACTTGAGCATCTTTTCCAGGTCAGTTATCCAGATAAGTGAGGGGGAGAGGCAGACAGACAATGATTAAACATCTAGAGTTGAATTGTATTGGTGGTTGGGTGGGGGTATTCGTTCATCTTTAATAACTGCTTCAAATAGATATATGAAAGTCTCTCAACCAATAACACCAGAATAATAGCAGATCTCTTAACGGATTTTAGTGATGTTTCAGCAAGCCATTAGATTAGTTATATGGGACATTGATGTCACTAGCTTTGTAGTAGTTACAAGATTTAGTGGACAACATGATGAAAATGCAACGAGAAAGAAGCTCAGTGAAGATATCTTTACGGTGATTTAATCTTCAGAATATGTACAGTTGCATTTTTATACATAAGTTAACATAGATGCAATTATTGTTTACTTCAACGCAAGGTGACTAAAGGTGATAATAATTCTCAACTTGATATGAAAGTTTCAGCGTGTGATTATAGATCATAAGTCGCATACCGATTTACCCGCTATTATGGGGCTAGTTACATAAGCTGTTCTATGCGTATCCTATCAGAACTTATTAGAGAACACTACCCAACATAGCTGCAGAAAAAAGACACTGATTCGGTCACAGGCCCCACAATTGAATATCTTGTCACAGCATTTCAACTAACTCATTATTCAGAGTCATTTATAAAGTGAACAAAAATCTGCCAAAGAGTGTGTACTCCACACCTATTTGTAGTATTGAAGCCCACTTCATCTGGGGGTACGAAAATAAACAAATTGAAAATATAAATATTTCGATTGTTTCCAGACTCTCGAGAAAGTATCTATTTGAATTTTGTATGTACTAAGTTCATGATCACTAGGTGAAGATAGAAAACAGATGTAAACCCCCTCGTGCAACTATGTTTCAGCATACCACAGAGTTTGGTTTTCCTATTGATTGATGGAACTGGAACGTTCGGCCTATGTTGACATGCTGACTCCTAGTGTAGACGCTTCAACGATATCTGAGAATTAACTTGAAGTAGTCTGATGGATGTGCGTCGGTGGCATAGCGGTTGGGACGCTCGCCTGCCTACGCACTCCTTTACCTCGCTAAGCCTGAAATAATCCTGATAAAGAAGACTGGTTTGGCATTAGGCTAGCAACCCCATCCTGTAAAATAAACACTACTATAGAAACTTCAAGCCACTAGCATGAGGCCCTATGTTCCACTGGGGAACGTGAAGGAAAAAACAGTCTGATGGATGGTGAGTAGTCGTGGAATCCAGCATAGCGCATTTTGTCCCTTTTGGGACTCTTGTCGGGAGGATGTATCTGCATTTACTAGTGAATGATACTGTTCCCACTGAGACTCGAGCCCAATAACCATCATTTCAAACGCCAAAGCGTTATCCACTAGACCACTGGGTGGCGACAGGCACCAGTTTTATTTGTTTTTGAACCCCTTTTTCATTGTGCCCTTGGGTAAGTGGACCAAAATGTTGGGCTTTTTGAACGTTAGGTATTGGGTTCGACCCTCAGTAGCTACACTGTCATTCATTGTGAATCCAGGTACGTCCTGATGACGAGTCTTGAATAGGAGGAAATTTAAACTCTGAATCCATTGCCAGTCACAAAACGACCTCATCTCACAGAATAGTAGAGGAAATTTCTCCACACTTTCACATAATATTCGACATTGGAGAGTATTTATAATACGAGTGAGCACTCAACAAGTTACGTAACAGTGTTAGGCATGGGTAGTTGAAGAACACTGATATCTGCTCTATTTACACTACACACAAATGACATGATTAGTTACTGACAGCTCATCATAAACAGCAATACATATCGTGTTAAGTTATCCGGTTTTCTGGAAGCCTCTAAAATAATAGAATGTGAAGAGATTTTCAGAATTCAAAAATTTAAATTTACAACAGTACATAGTGAGTATGGTATATAAACAGACTAGCGAAATAAGTCCTTCAGGTGCCTAGGATAATATCACGATCGTTTAAGGTCTAAAATAAAAATATAAAGTGTCGGTAAAAGCCAGATACTATCCGAAGACATGTGCACCCTGTATATACAGAATGAATGTGTTGCAAAGAAAAATTTCTTCGTTACTCCTTCACGTCCCCAGTAAAACATAGGGCTTGAAGCTATAGCTTTAAAGTTGCGATAGTAGTGGTGTTTATTTTTGCGAAACTGCATTGCTAGCTTCATGTCCAACCTTACCTCTTTAGCAGCCTTATTGCTGGTTTAGCGAGGTTATTGAGTGCGTTGGTCAGCGATCGAACCACGAACCAGCTGTGTAGTTAGCGAGCATTCTACCGCTTTGCAAACGACGCAGATAGAATGACTGCAACAAAATATGCAGTCTGACTAACCATCACGATTTAGGAATATACAGTACAAGGTTTCACTGCTGTTCTATTTCAAGATACTCGTGTATATAACATATCCATCTTAAAAATGATAAAATGGGTAGACTACTGTAAGAATTTCTAACAGCGACTACATTTTATCGAATATTATGGAAACGAAATTAAAAAAGTAAGTGCAGATGAAAATTCGGCGATCTAATCTATTTTCCAGTATTTAAAATGAATTACTTTCTTGCGAGTAATGTCAACAAAATTATTATATCGCCTGACAGATCAGTTTATTAAAAATAAATTCAACTAGTGGTGTGCATTTCATTGACGACTGACTGATGCACAGGATAATTTTTTTTAACAAAGAAGGGAAACTTTTATGGGAGAAATATTTCCCACTGACATGAAACAAATCAATTCGAAGTTAAGGTTGTATAAAAAAATAAAGAGCGATTCACAGTTATTTGCGCTCATTAGTCAGTGGGCATCATCTTTTTCCCTGATAAATTTATCAGTATAATTTATATACGACAGAATATTGTAAAAATGAATGTTTCTGTAAAGACAGAAACAAGCCATCTTGACAGCTTATGAACACTGATCATTATGACATTGGTTGCCATAATTCCAGGCAATGTGGAAACATTGACCAGGTCGCATATATAGACTGAACATGTTGACAGAATACTGCATAGGCTTAGGAACAGATTGACACAGTACTATTTTAATTAGAAATTCAATTGATGAATACGATTCGACAGAACACATATATATCGATGAAAACTAGTGTGAGTATATGTAACCTTTCGTTCACACATGAAGTTTATTGTGTTGTGAAAATTTTTCAGCGAAATGCAGTCTGACAGAGATTTGTGTTCAGGAGTGAAACTAGCTGAACTTTCTCGGTGCCCGTTACATCTCCGTCAGATTGTTCCAAATGAATAATTTTTTCATTTGCAGTCCTAAGCTGAATCCCTCCAAATGTCAAGTGGTTAATTTCACTTGTGGACGCAAGCGTGACTTACATGAACTGGTTAGTTCTCATTGTTCCGCTATCATAGATGGCACTGAAGTTGAAACTGAATCAAACGTTAAATACTATGAACTGTGTATTTCTTCTGATCTTTCTTGGGCTTGACACATAATATGAGTTTCCAGAAAGATATTTCGTTTGACGTTCTACTTAAAGAAGTTAAGAATATCTGCAATCATTCCGTTTCTACTGTTGCAGTTTGTTAATTCTTGCATTCTGCCTACAGTTTTTAATGCTACGCATTAATCTTTCCCGGGGTGCTTAAGAAAGACTACGAGCTCACTTTGTAACTGAAAGGTCCTGGGTTCGAGCGTTGTCGGTAGGTGCGTGCTGTGAGTAGTTCCAAACTAGCATGAAACAGCTGTCCAGTACTCCCTGCAGGTTTTCCAATGGCTCTGTAACTGATGTCAGCTCATGATGAATCCCTTTAGCCAATCAATCGAATCCCTACAAACCAATACTTGGAAATAAATGAGGTGCCCACCAGCGATTGGCCCTATTCAGGTAGGTAGTTTCCTCGGGTTCTAGTGGAAAGTCGTGATCAGTAGGGTCCAAGATGTTAAGTGTAAGGACAAAAACTCGCTGAAGACACTGGCTAGCGGTCGCACTATGTCATGAACCGGTAGAAGCTGGAATTCATGGACTAACCATTGGATCGTGTCTCAATGGCTGAATGATCCACGAGCTAGCTCACATTGTAACCAGAAGGTCCTGGGTTCGAACTGTAGTGCTGGCGGCGTACTGTTGAAGAGTCGCAAGCACTAGGACAAAACGGCCCACTGTCCATTACTCCCCGTGTGGTTTTACAATGGTTCTCTATCCGATGTCAGCTCATGATGAAATCCTGTAACTCTCGACAAACCAATACTTGAAGGACTATGCTATAGTTATAAGTGCAGTAAAAGCCGTCAGTAAAGCGAGTGAGTTGTTGCTAAACCAACTCGTTATTACTATTGTAGATAGACATACGGACACCTGAAAGAAACCAACGAATATTATCTTATCAGACCTTCAGCATCCTCTCTGTACCCAAGTCTCTCCTTGCACCTCACAAGGTATAAGCAGAAACAACTATAGAAGGCTATATGCTTAGATGACTAAGCATACAAACTCTGCCATACCTTATTTGGCACATATTTTATGTAATGAGAAAAGCGTAAGGCATGACACACTACCAGGTTACAGCAAAACAATACGTAAATGGCCCTCTGTTTGATTTTTTTTTTTCATTATTATATTGTCGCTAATATTTTCAGACAATATTATCAACGTAAATGCCGTTTTAATTACTATCCCTGTAGACCAGAAAATTAGATGGAATATTGTACTGCATACTGACAATTCCACATTTGTACCAGAATGCTGTTTGGAATAAAGCTATTATTATTACTATTACTAAAACTGAGACGATGGGAGAAGCACTGTTTCACAGTCACTCGTGCATACTAAAATACCAGCAGCTGATGAAGCTTATAGACATGAAATAACATAGTGAACGATGATATATTCAGTACGGTTTCATTTCGAACCAAAAATATTCAGATCGCAATATGCGATTTGCTGTATATCATGAATGAGAATGAAGAGAGCAAGTGAAATAATCTAACAATATATATATACTACTGATGTGTTCATTTGAGTAGCTGGATAACACCGATCTCGAACATTATTATCCGATAGCCAAATTGAAGTAAACTAAATATCAGACAGCTGTTTGTCTCGTCTAGGGGCAAGCTCATCAGTGATATATAACCGGTTCAACTCAACACAGAGAGCCAAATCATTTCAAGCCACTCAAATTCTGACCACTTACTTAGACCAATTGCTAATACATAGAATCAAATTCGATACAGTATGCATCATTTTATTCCCCAGCTTTCGATATTTCATATTTGATTGTCGTATTTCATGACACTATTTGTAATTACTTCAATAAATATTGGAAGGTTCAATGGATCGTTGAATACGTAGCATTTCAGTGTTAGGGATGGAATATGTTGGTTTGAATTATTGACGCCTTGATCTTATTGATATTAGATGGTTGGAGGCAATCGGCACGAAGCCCTACCTGACCTAGGTTTCGCGCTTTTTGGCACTCACCAGGTAGAAAGGTGTATTGGCAACCTTGAAAGGACTTGTCATTTCACTTCTGAGATTTTTACCCTTGTTACTCAGTGCTACAGCCAGAGGAATTACCACTGAGTTATTCAGGCCCACGACTGACCTCTTATAAGACTGTACTGAGTATTTTGATTGGACACTAGTCAGTGACAGTTCAAAGTGCCCAGTGATAGTGAACAACCTGGAATGGTGCTCACATTTCAAATTCGACTGCTAGAAATTCAGTCTGCACCAAACATAGTACTGGACATATCACACTAGTTACTAGTGTTCATCAAAGTACTGATCGTATTTCCCATTGTACGACATTAAAAGAAACCTGTTTACAGTAAAAAAAAACTATTCTCTATTTTGTTGTAACTGACTTGAATGATTCAGATACTGTCAAATGGTATTTCATTCAGGAATAATTGTCATCTCCCTAAAATGACTTTCAAATCAATCAGTTTCAGTGTGGCAATTGATTACACTATTTCTCAAGTGCCACACCTCCAGAAAATAAGTTTAAACCCATAGATTTTGTTTTCATGAGATGATAACGTTCACCCAGTCAACATCATCATCGTCAGCCACATGAGAACTCAAAGCAAATATGCCATATATAGTTTGATTACTGTAAGTTTAGTGTCTACCAGTCTTATAAATAATTTTTCACAAAAACCGATGTGACATTTTCTGTTATATTGACGGGTCTTTTTTAAAATACACTGTAGAATAATCATCCCTCTTCTATACCAGACTATTTTCCATTACCCGAATTCCAAGTGGAAATTGCAAATTTCTTAATTCAAGTTTTACTGGTGGTAGTGCAGCTGATATAGCGATAAGTTGTTAGATTCAAGCAAAATTGTCTCTTTATTCTGAGCGCACTAACGAGTAGTGAACTAGGAGAGGATATTATGAGTACATAAAAAAACATTAAATCTGGCAAACCTGTGTTCCTGGCGTGTATTTCAACACTAAAAGAACAATGATAACAATTATAATTTATTCTCTCCAGGAAATAACTGTGGATAGATAGATAGATAGATAGATAGATAGATAGATAGATAGATAGATAGATAGATAGATAGATAGATAGATAGATAGATAGATAGATAGATAGATAGATAGATAGATAGATAGATAGATAGATAGATAGATAGATAGATAGATAGATAGATAGATAGATAGATAGATAGATAGATAGATAGATAGATAGATAGATAGATAGATAGATAGATAGATAGATAGATAGATAGATAGATAGATAGATAGATAGATAGATAGATAGATAGATAGATAGATAGATAGATAGATAGATAGATAGATAGATAGATAGATAGATAGATAGATAGATAGATAGATAGATAGATAGATAGATAGATAGATAGATAGATAGATAGATAGATAGATAGATAGATAGATAGATAGATAGATAGATAGATAGATAGATAGATAGATAGATAGATAGATAGATAGATAGATAGATAGATAGATAGATAGATAGATAGATAGATAGATAGATAGATAGATAGATAGATAGATAGATAGATAGATAGATAGATAGATAGATAGATAGATAGATAGATAGATAGATAGATAGATAGATAGATAGATAGATAGATAGATAGATAGATAGATAGATAGATAGATAGATAGATAGATAGATAGATAGATAGATAGATAGATAGATAGATAGATAGATAGATAGATAGATAGATAGATAGATAGATAGATAGATAGATAGATAGATAGATAGATAGATAGATAGATAGATAGATAGATAGATAGATAGATAGATAGATAGATAGATAGATAGATAGATAGATAGATAGATAGATAGATAGATAGATAGATAGATAGATAGATAGATAGATAGATAGATAGATAGATAGATAGATAGATAGATAGATAGATAGATAGATAGATAGATAGATAGATAGATAGATAGATAGATAGATAGATAGATAGATAGATAGATAGATAGATAGATAGATAGATAGATAGATAGATAGATAGATAGATAGATAGATAGATAGATAGATAGATAGATAGATAGATAGATAGATAGATAGATAGATAGATAGATAGACTCTGTGAAAGTGCAAGAATGCTGAAATTGAAACATTCGTCAATTGGGAATTAAGGCCATATTAATTGTTACTCTATAGGATCTAATTCTCACCGACCTAAGTGAATTTGTGAGGCATGAAATCAGTCAGGAAAATGGGTAGTAGAATATATTGTTGTTACTATTTTCATTATTATTTCATCAAAACAATTTAAATAAAAAGTCAAAAGTTAATGGTGTGTGTTTGAATTGACACTGATTGACTTAACTGGTTATTTCACACTTGAATACACCATTGTCATTGTAACGTCATGCATTCAGGATTGTTGCTTTTGCACTGTGGTAAGTTGCTGCAGTACACAGTTTATTTTCTTAGTCAGTGAACAAGAGAAACAATGGCAGCTATTTTCACCCTGATACTTTAGTCAAGTTTCAAAAAAGCTTCTGCTAGTCAAAGATTTGTTTACCGGTCGAGAGTATTCACAGTGGAGATCTTGGATATTTTTCAGTGGGTTTGTGAAATGTTTATTCTATTATAGAATTCAGTATTATTACTGTTGTCATTATTCCCTTATGTTCTGAATGGAACATAATACGTCTCTATCTCATGCTGTTCTCTGCAGTCCCAACTACCTCACCACACGATTGCACATGTGCTTCCACGACTTTATCACACGGGCTCCTTCTTGTCACCCTCGGAACCACGTCTAACTCGTTGTCTCTTATTCGAGTTCTACTCCACTGATTATTATTATTGTATCCTTTGTTTCCTAGAGGAACATAGGGCTTCAGCTGCGCACCTCCATTGCCTTCTGTTTTCTGACAACGTTTTCACCCTACTCCAGGTCTTTCCACATGCTTTCATCTCCTCTTCGCATGACCTCCTCCAAGTCACCCTTGGACGACCAACTCGCCGCCTCCTTTTCGGGTTCCACTCGAGCAATGGCTTGTCTAGTGATGTCACTTGGTGGTTTCCTCACCGTATGGCCAATCCATCTCCATTTCTTCCTGCCTATTTGCTGGAAAATCAGTTCCTAGTTGGTTCGCTGATCCAGAGATCCCTGTTGCTGATCTTTTCTGGCGGCCATCTGATCTTGAGTATTGAGCGAAGACAGCTGTTAATGAAGGTCTGAAGTTTGTTTGAGATGCTCTTTAACACGCGCCAAGTCTCTGATCCGTATAGTAGCATTGACCTCACATTGGAGTTGAAAATCCGGATCTTATTTTTGATGTTGAGTGCTGTTGACCTCCACACAGATTTAAGAGTAATGAAAGCTTGTCTTACTTTTCCGATTCTGGCTTTGATGTCCTCGTCAGTTCCGCCTGTAGTTGAAACGATGCTTCCCAGGTAGGTAAAGGAGGTTGTTTCTTTCAGGTTCCTCCAATTTATACTGATTGTTGTCTGTTGTTGTTGTTGCTGTTGATGTTGGCTAGGAATCTTCATCACCTCTGTTTTATCTATGTTCACTTGAAGTCCTATCTTTGATGCTTCTTCTGCCAACTTGTTACTTTTCACTTGCATATCTTCCAGTTTGTGGGAAATCAGACATATATCGTCGACGAAATCCAGATCCTCCAAGTCTTTTGTGTCAGTCCATTTTATGCCTGTTCCCTCGTTGGTTGCCGTTGTCTGTCGCATTATCCAATCTACTGCAATCAGGAAGATCATTGGTGATAGTAGACAGCCTTGCCTCACTCCCGTCCTCACTTCCGTAAGTTTCCCATTGTGGATTACTTGGCATGCAGCATTGTCGTATAACTGTTGGATGAGATGTATAATTGTCGATGGGACCCCGTAGTAGCGAAGTAGTTTCAAAGTCGATGAAGTTGAGTGAGAGAGGTGACTGCCATTCCAAGCTTTGTTCAATGATGATCCGTAGAGTGGCGATTTGATCAATACATGATTTGTTTCTCCTGAATCCAGCCTGTTCCGGACGAAGTTTTTCATCTAGGGCTTGTTTGATTCTCTCCAGGATGATGCGACTTAGTATCTTGCTTGGAATGGACAGAAGCATAATTCCACGCCAGTTTTTACATTGACTTAAGTCTCCTTTCTTTGGAAGTTTGAATAAGTATCCTTTCTTCCAATCCTCGGGTACTTTGCCCTCTTTCCACACCTTCTCCAGTAGTGGTGTCATCAAGTCCGCTGTTGTCTCTGGGTCTATTTTCAAAGCTTCTGCTGGGATTCCATCTGGTCCCGGTGTTTTCCCAGCTTTAAGCATCTTGATTGCATTCAGGACTTCTGATTTCGTCGGGGGGTCAGTGTTCACTGGTAGTTCTGCTTCCGTTGTTGGTATTGCTGGACGTGTTGTAGGTGGCGGACGATTTAGAAGTCTTTTGAAGTGTTCAACCCAGTGCTTTCTCTGTTCCACCTCTTTGGTGATTGACTTTCCATTGTCGTCCTTTATTGGCTTAATCTGTGTCGAACGTTTGCCCGAAAGGTTCCTAGTTGTTTGGTAGAGTGTGGCGAGGTCTCCTTTGCCTGCAGCTTGTTCTGCTTCGTTTGCCATGGTTTCATAATATTTTCTTTTGTCTTCCCTGGCACTCTTCTTCACTCTTTTGTTCAGTGTATTGTAGCTTGCATTCAGCTCCTGTTTTTGTTGCTCGTCGTGCACTGGATAATCTTTTGCTTCACTGTCCTTCTCTCTTCTATTAGTTTCCAAGTGTCCGTAGTGAGCCACTGTTTGTCCTGTCTCTTTTTTCTGCCTAGAATTTCTATGCAGGTTTGGCTCCACACCGTTTTCAAGTTGTTCCAGTGCTTTTCGACGCTGACCTCTTCGCTAGTGTTGATTTGTGTCTCGGCTTTGTCCTTTATGCTTGCAATGAAGATGTCCTTTGTAGCCTGGTCCTTCAGCTTTTGAGTGTTGAACTTGGCTTGTGGTCTATCTGCAGCTCCTGATTCCCTGAAAGCTTTTAATTTGATTTGGATTGTCCCTTGTACGAGATAGTGGTCTGAGCCAACGTCTGCTCCTCTTCTTGCTTTTGTGTCCAGTAGGCTGCGCCTCCACTTCCTTGAGATTGAGATGAAGTCGATTTGGTTTTTGGTTTGCCCGTCTGGTGACACCCATGTAGCCTTGTGGATATCTTTGTGCTTGTATACACTGCCACCAATCACCAGTTCGTTGAAGGCGCAGAAGTCGGCGAAGAGTTCTCCGTTTTCATTCATTTCTCCTAGAGCTTCTCTACCCATGATGAGTTCCCTTCCTGTATTGTCTGGTCCCAGTTTGGCGTTCATGTCTCCCATTAGTATTTTCATGTCGCCAGCTGGAGTATTGTCCATTGTTGCCTGTAGTTGCCTGTAGAATTCTTCTTTCTTTTCGAGGTCTGCGTTGTTTGTGGGTGCATAACATTGTATGATTGACACTTTCCTTCCTTTGGAGTTGAATCTGGCGGTCATTATCCTGGACGAAATCGCCTCCCATTGTATCAGGGCTTTCGTTGCCGTTGGTGACATCATGATAGCCACGCCCTCGGTGTGCGTGTGGTTATCTTCTGGGTGACCGGAGTAGATCACTGACTCACCTGTTGACAATTTGGTGAGTCCACTCCCATTCCATCTGCTTTCACATATTCCCAGCACTTGTATTCCGTATCTTTTCATCTCGTTGGCGATCTGGGCAGCTTTCCAGTCTCGTACATAGTTCGGACGTTCCATGTTCCTACACAGACTTTTTCTTTTGGTGCAAAGAGGTTCATTTGCTGAAGTTTCTGTAGCAATTTTTGTTTACAGGGTGGGGTTGCTAGCCTCACGCCTGAGAAAGAATGATTACATTAAGATAAAGTTTAGAGAGAAGCAACTTTTTGGGTTGCTCCCCTCAAAATCAGAAAATAACGGACAAACAATGAGAACAACACCAGCAAAGGAAACAGTTCACAGAAAAAAGGGCAAAAAGCGACAACAAAGATACAGTACAACAGCATGCAATATAGTTCAGCACAGTTAACTAAAATGATATCTCAACCATAAACTCACTGACTTGGAGCAACTTGAACATGTAAATCCAACAATATATACAATTATAGATGTGTTTATGTTTAAAAATTCCACAAATCCAAATAGTTAGTTGTATGTATTATCTGTCACTGAGATTGTATCACTCCACTGATAGCCTGCAATATCACCCAGCGGTTTTCTCAGCGTGTGTCCGTTCGATCTGCAGTTTCTTTAGGATATCTTACAAGCAACAGGTTTTTGATTGAATCGTTTTCGAATTTACTCGTTGTTAATTCTTTCCGACCCGCCACCTGATCTTCACTACGGAGCCAGCGAAGGAAGTTGTTGATTAAAGTCTGCCAAAGCCCGATAGAAATGCTTTGCGTAGCACGCCCACCAAGTATCTGACCCATACAGAAGTAATGACTGACTTAACGCCAAACTGAAATCACAGTGATGAAGGTCCGACTTGCCAACACAATCATCATTTCGACATCGTCATCTGTTCCGTCTTTGGTTCAATCTATGCTTCTTGAATAAGTTAAGGAAGTGACCTCTTTCAAATGTCTCCCATTGTTAGTGGCTGGTGCTTGTTGTGTTTGGCTGTTCACTTTAATCACTACCGCCCTCTTTATGTTCACTTGAAGTACTGTCTTTTATGCTTTTTCAGCCAGTTTGTTGATTTTCGCCTATGGATCTTCGAATTTATACGACAAGGAACATAAGTCGTTCATGAAGTCCGAATCTTCCAGTATCTTCGCGTCGGCCAACGTATTCCTGTCTCTTCGTTGCCCGCTCAGCCTGTCCCGCATAATTCAGTCCATCTTTTATTAGGAATATCACTGGTGGTAGTGGTCACCTTTAACTTAGTCCGCTCTTCATTTCAGACGCCTCACTCAGTTTCCTGTTGTGTATCACTTGACTTTTGGTGTTGTTACAGGACTGCTGAGTGAGATTCATAAAGAATTGAGGTATACTACAATAGTGAAATAGTCTCTGGATTACTTCGTGATCATCACTATCCAAGGGTTTTTTAATGTAGATCAAAATAAGGTAGAGGTTTGAATGGCATTCTCTGCTCTATTTGGACATCATTATGACCGACCAGACAAAACATTTCTAGAAACCAGCTTTCCATTAGGAATAAGACTTTGATATTTTTACTGTAACATTTAGTATAACGGTTTTTATCGATCAATAACCATATAGAAGATAACGCTTTTACAAATCGGTTAAGGAAACATTTTATGACTAAATATGCTTACGCAAAGTGATTTAAAATTAGAGGTTTTACAAGTAGTTATCGACTCATTCATATAATTCAAAGGCAAAGGTGAAACATGAAGTCACCGTCTTTTAGCAATAAATTTTCGGTTGGAAAACCATACCTGTGTCTTCTTCTTAAGTATCTGAATACAAAGCATTACATACTCCTGTCCAGCTGCCAAGTTTTCAATACGCATCTTAAACTAGCCTGACCAACAGAGGTTACAAATGACACAGAGGAAATAGGCTCGTTATGATTCAGGAGAAAGTTTGCTCAACACACTCAGAAATGTGATTCCTTAAATATGATATCAGGTAACAGAATTATATTACATTACGACAACTAAATTACACCAATGTATAAGTATTTGAAATAAATGAGATTTCTGGCTTATATGATATTGCTTTTGGTGAGCTTAATGGCTTTACTGTCAAGCTAACTTTGTCCTTCTTGACAACGTCTTCAGCTCAGGAAGAACATCACTTGAGAAGTAGGTAGCACTAGATAATTTTCTGTTTTTTTTTACAATCTACTAGATAAGCAGTCACAATCACACCAAGAACTGAAGTTAGGGTTTTCAGATTGTGAAAGAAGCGCGTGCAGTATGAATCAGCCGCGAAATCTCCCTTCATATATATATATATATATATATATATATATATATATACATGTATAAAATACTGAAATAGCATATTTTTGAATTATTTCAACGAAATTAGTTGTTTTAAAGAATTTATTTATAGAGGAGTTTATTCGAAAAAAGTGGAGCAGTCACAACAAACTAACATTAGTTGGAGGATTTCACCATGAGTTGACATCGATTAGAGACCGGTTGGAAAACCACACTGGAGTACCGGACAGTTGTTTAGTCCTAGTTTAGGACTCTTCAGCAGTACGCACCCACCGGGGTTCGAACTCAGGAACTTCTACGTGTTCAGTCAGACAATGCACGTTTTTTTCGATGTAAACGGAAATAAGCATACGGACATGGAATGTTCTCACAATCTCCAAGGCTAAGGATAATGTCCAGACTGCAAAAGAAATGAAAAGATATATGAGGTGTTATATGCCACTGAGGACTCAAAAAGATAGTAAAAATAAGTAGGTTGAAAGCATAACACCTCATATATGATATTTCTTTAGAAAATGTTCAGTGACTTAGAATTAATCTTCAGGCCGAAAACAAGATTAACGAATATTTCATCCTTCAGTTTTTGCTTTTGTTTACAGAATATTTTTTTTTAATTCACAAGTATGTACATCTTTCATTTGTCATCATTTGACTATTCTCTAGAGATTACGAAAATTTTTTGAGTGAATGACAAGTGAAAAATATGAGGCATGATGAACACAATGAACACAGCCTGTTGAGATGTTGATTTCTAACAGCAGCAGCAGCAACAACAACAACAACAACGAAAACAGCAACAAATGATTGATGAATATTTTAACAGTTGTCAACATTTCTTAGTCCCTTGTGCTTTGCTGTAGTCTGCTTTGTCATCTGTCATAGCAATCTCACTTCGACACCATTGTGAAGTGGGATAGTGTCACAACTCCACTCAGATACATCAGTATGCTTCACTCAGTTAAACAAACTGTTTATCAACTGCTGAAAACAATTCTCACAATGTGTTTGTTTATGATACTTCTCTACGGGAGACAATAATCTTGTCATTTCGATAAATACGGGTATAAAACATCAGAGTTTTGCGTAGAAAGGGTAAGTTTATGGTCGTGACAGAAGCTTGTGTCAATTTTCCTAATCTTAGCAGATAATTTCAATCATCTTATCTTTCGAAATTTTCTTACTTGTTTATCTTCAGGATGCTTCTTTTAATTTAAAAAAATGTATTTACTAGGAGTATTCTTCTAATAGATGCTTCAGTTGCAATACAAGTGTGTTTTTGAAAGAAAAAAAAACTCAATTTCCATTTGCATACCATGTACTGTAATCAACAAGGAGCAGTTTCGGTTGATAGTCTGCTTGGCACTTGTGAACTGTACTCTGGATACAGGAAGTCTCTGGAGATAAATCTGAGAAGCGGTTAGCAGATTATTCCATTATAACCTACTTACAAAAACATGACTAATTTGTCATTTTTCGAGGCTTGGGCTAAAAACATACACGTCTACAAAGTGACACGGTAGTATTTTAAGTAGGTGAGGAACTGAAATCATTATTATTATTATTAATATCCCCTTGCGTTCCAAGTGGAACATAAGGCTTCAAAAACACATCTCCACTTTGTTCTGCTTTCTGGTGTCCTCTTCAACTAGGTCCATGATTGATCAAATCCTCTCATCTCCAGTATGGTGATAGCCAGCAAAGTGGACAGATATTGATGAAGGTCTGCAGTAGCCTGTTTGAAGTTCTTTTTGTGATGAGCAGTGCAAGTTTTTGATCCGTATAGAAGCAATGACCAGCTTGACATTGCTGTTGAAGATGAGAATCTCGTTCCTTATGCTGAGTGCAGAAACTTTCCAAACTGGTTTCAGGTTGATAAAGGGGTGCGTATCTTGCTTTTCTGATTCTTGCTGGCTGATAGACTTTGACGTCTTCATCCGTTCCGATTGACTGTGATTGAAACGATTCTTCCTGACTAGATAAGTGAAGGAGATAACATCTGTCAAATCTCTCCCGTTGATGGTGACTGGTGCTGATTGTTGTTGCTGTTTTTTGGTTGGTTGGTCATCTTCATGAACTCTGTCTTCTCTGTGTTCTCATGGAGTCCTGTCTTCGTTGACTGGTCCTTCAGCTAATTTGTTCGCGTTCACTTATAGGTGTTCCAGTTTGTGTGACACTAGACATATCACCCACGCGAGGAATCCACAACTTCTAGTGTCTTATTGTCGGTGGTCCAGCGTATTCCTGTCTTCTCACTCCCAACGCATAGTCTGACGCATGATTTGGTGCACCACAATTAAGAATATCGTGGGTGATAATAGGAAGCCAGCCAGTCACCTTGTCTTACTCCTGTGTGTATTTCGAACGACTCGCTGAGTGAGTTTACCGTTGTGGATCACTTGACACGTCCCAGGGATTGCCATATTGTCAGCTGTTGAATCCGTCTGACAACGACTTGAGGTATATTTTGGTGAAATGTATTGATTTGATGGATAACACGCTTTTTAGTGTAATGTAGAAGGTAAGCCTTAAGAATAATTAACTGTATCACTGCACAGTTCGACCATGAACAGTCAGCTGAGCCTCATTGTTGCTAGCGAGTAACTGGCGAACAGGTTATACTTCGGGAGTCGCGAATCAGGGCATTAGCACTCTACTGTGTTCTTCCCACATGACAATAATTAGACATCGAGTGATAAATTGCTTGCTCTACAACAAGTGGACAAACTAAGTTTCATGTAAATATCTAGTGCTGATCACACCACCTAGTTGCTTAGTCTTGTAGGTAACTTTTCTGCGAAGTGTTTATGCAAATAACACCTAGTGTTTAACATCAGTAAGCACGTCAGTCAACAGTAGGAGAAATCAGAATAATTGGCTGCCACAAAAAAGACAGGTGACTGCTCCTAGCAATAACTCGTGTAGTAATACTGATGCTGAGAATAATGATGAAATACAACTATACAATCAGTCTGTCTTCTTTCTCTTTGAATGTGAGTCCTTAATTTCAGCAGTGTCCCTTAACGACTTCTTGATGTGCATCAAATTCATCTCCATTTTCTTAGGTGCAATGAAATTTGTTTTACTGAGTTAAAGGCATTCGTCAATAAATCCCAGAATATGTTAGACGATAAAATTATACAGCTGTACTGTTTCAAGTGGTGTATAGGTAGGTCTCCGTGAAACACAGATCAAGTACGTTAACATATGCCCGAGTCACGGGATATTAAGAAACTCAAAGAGGTAGTTAAGGTGAAGGTTTGGCTTGTCCAATCCAAGATGAGATCCTGTAGTTTAGCTCATAAAATGCATAAAATACGATCAGCAGGTGGATCACCTGCCTGTCTGATGATGAACATATGTGACCTTGTGCTATGTACACCGTCGATGCGGAGCGACAGAGTACATGGCGAAGATGATGAAATATACCAGAGAAAATTCTGGACCTTAACGTTCCCGAAGCGCGAATTGGTCGTGTAACTTTAATTTAAAGGTGACAGACTAATCGAAGCATCTATTAGCCGGTTACCTCAGTATAGCTGGCATTCTGAGAAATAAATTGGTTTTATTCAGTAAAGCGCATGATTTGAGACATTGGGGAGAAAACATCTGCTGCTTACTCTCAAACTTTAAATTGGTGAGAAGCTTAACTCGCTTATATGTATGTGAGTGCTAAATGGGCCATTTTCCATTAGGAGAATTGGAGCTGTAGGCTGAACCAAATGTGTGGTTAAGGTGCCTCACAATAACCGTAAATTTTCTAACTGCCAACAGCTGTTGACTACACCTCAATTAAGCAAGCATATGAAATAGAGTTAATCAAATGAGAAAAGTGGAAGCGCACTTCACAGTGCAACGAAATGATCTCACTTTTTAATTTCATGCACATAGCGTTTATTCAAGTGTTTCTATTGCCTTTATCATATAAGATCTTGAAGTTACTGTCTCCCTCTATTAACTTCCAAGTTACAGCTAAATAACGTTGTGTAATTTGCAGATTTCTCAAATAATTAATTGCCTCAAAATATCGTATTCATCTACAACTGTATTTTTCCAGCCGTTTGTTTGTTTGTTTTAACTGATAGAGACAGGACTCATTATTGAAAATTTCGTAATGTAAAATCATCTGCTGATTGCATTTATTATATTACTTTATTAATTACAGTATACGGTTGCTTCATGAGACATGGATAACCATTTACCTTATCCTTTTACTGAATGCCTTTATTCCTTCTGAGATAAACTATGCACAAGTGTGCAGGAATCCTGGAAGATCTGGATTTCACTGATGATATATGTCTGACTTCTCACAAACTGGAAGATATGCGAGTGAAAAACGACAAGTTGGCAGAAAAGAATCCAAGGAAGATAAAACTTCAGGTGAATATTGAGAAAAAAACAGGTGATGAAGATTCCCGGTCAAAACCGACAACAACAACAGACAACAGTGAGCATAAATGGGACGAATCTCAGAGAAGCAGCCTCTTTTACCTACTCATCTACGAGAAAGCATCGTTTCACCTACAGGCGGACGAAACTGATGAGGATATCAAAGTGAGGATCGGGAAATTAAGGCAAGTTTTGATTTCTCTGAAGTCTGTATGGAGGTCAACAGCACTCAGCAAGTATATAATTAAGATGTGAATTTTCAACTCCGATGTGAAGTCAGTGCTGCTTACTATATGGGTCAGAGACTTGGCGCGTCATGAAGGGCACTTCAAACAAAATATACACCTTCATCAACAGCTTTCTTCGCTCACTGCTTCGTTCAAGATCAGATGACTGGTTAGAAAAGATAAGCAATAGTGAGGGATTTCTGAGAGCGAACCCACCCAGTAGGAACCGACGGTGCAACAAATCTGCAGGAAAAAATGGAGGTGGATTGAATTGGCCATACTGTGAGAAAACGAACCATCAAGTGGGTGATATCACACGCAATCAATCGAATAGGGAATGACGAGTTGGTCGTCGGTGGAAGGGTGGGTGACATGGAGGAGGAGGAGGAGGAGATCATGTGAAGAAGAGATGGAAGCATGTCGGCAGACGTGGAACCAGGTGGAAACGTTGCCAGAGAACTGGACGCAATGGAGACGAGCGACTGAAGCCACTTTTTCTTCTGGGAACTAAAGGAAACAATAATAATACAATAATATAAGTATCGTTTGATTTTAATAAATGACAAATTTAAGCACTGTATTCAACTCTTATTCTGTACATTTCATTGCTGTTATCGCATGCTTAATGTCGAAGTAGGTGATGACTAGAATCCGCGTGATAATGTATTTCTCAACATATTGTATACTTCCACATGGTATCATAGACCTCGCTAAGTAGAAGTCAATGATAAATGCTGTTTGTCCTAATTATTATACTTTAAATTAAACAGCAACACAAGGGGTTGATACATTTGTAAGGAAAAATATTGAAGTTGGCATGATTATTTCAAAATTTCAATGATTAAATGACCTCAAAATTATGAACAAATTAAAAGTCATATAATCTTAGAGGTGAATATGACAGAAGATTGAAGTTTTAGCAAAAACGTTGGAGAATAAGTAAGAGGGTGTGAAGTTTTAATAAGAAAATTGATTTGATGCTGTTAAATGTAAAACACTAATTCAAAAGCTTTAATAGAATATGAAGAGCCCCAAAGTAGGACGAAACAGCTGTCCAATACTCCCCGGTGGTTTTCCAATGGTTCTCTAACCAAGGTCAGCTCATGGTGAAATCCTGTAAGGAATCAATTGAATCCCTAAGACTCAATATTTGAATAAACATAAAAACAATTTTTCTTGCCCACTAAGTGATCAATAAGACATAACTGAAGTTATCACTGATGTGCTTTCACCTTTCTCCAAGTTCTTCTGTTAAGTTACCTACTTGTTCAACATTGTTATGTTTCTTCACGGAAACAGGTAAGTTTGTCAATATTCACACAGAATCGGCATAACCAAGTCCTTTATGTCCACCTAAGTAGAGATGATCTGTCCGTAAGTACAGGGTGATGACAATATGAGACTGATTATTTAACATTCCGTGAGTTAGAGCTTCATTGGTTACATCTCTGTTGCACTGAAGGTTCATGGAGAAATTCTTTTCTTATTAACTGATATTAGTTTCACCTTATCCTGTAAATTGTTCACTGGTGCACATCGTTTAGATCACTGTATTATGGGTATAATGTATTTTGTTTTCCATGGAATTATATGTGCATACCTCTCTTACCTTATTTGTGGGGCATGTGACGTAATGGTTCTTATAATCGATGTTTAGATAAGACTACAGAATTTCTGATAATATCCTGTAAATAGAGTCCATTCTGAGGTAGCCAAATACTTTTCTGTTCAGAAGGACACCGACAGGATTTCATTTTTTTTTCATGTTATTGTTCACAAGTGAATGCCTGTCAAATAAATTTTCTCATCATCTGACTCTTCACCGAATTCCAGTGAAAAATGAACGAATTACCATCCACATTAACGATAATAACAATCTGATTTTATTCGTAGCACATTACAAGGGAACATTTACAACTTAGAGTGGAAGAATACTGTCAAAATTTAGTCTAATTAAAGAATCATTCTGACATCATTTACCTATAGTCGATTTTGTGAGATATGAAATGCATTCTTATAGTAAAGCTTAATAAACATTTCTTCAGGAATAATTACTGAAGACCCAACATCAATCTACAAATCAATACGGAGTCATTCTATCATCTCAGTGTCTCTGATTATACAAATTTTACTCTTGACATCAGTGAAAATGATGAAATATCTAAAGACATCATCCACATAGCATTAATACTAACATTATCCATTATGGGTAAATTTTGTTTTGATAAAGTCTCACAGTGTTATACAGTAATGTTTACTGATGACGTTCTGAACCCAATTTATTGCTCATAATCATATCAAGGTACTCACAAGACCTCCTAACTTCATTTATATAGTTCCATTATTTTTCACTTGATATGATCGGCAGTAGTATTTTCCATATTTCGGGAATGAGTGATGAATCATTCCTATTGCATGTGTTGGGTGTAGACTCAATGAACCGGTCAGGATTCAGTAATCAACCTCTCTCTCCACCTACCTAGTTTACTTTTTGCAATTTTAACCTTCTCCCACCATGCTATTGTGTGGTTGTATGTTAATGCATGCATAGCAATCACTGAGCTTTTTTCTACTGAGATTTCTACTCAAAAACCATGGTGGGGATATGTGGATGACTGACACTTTCACAGTGTTAACAACAGAACATATCTCTAGCTTCTTGACACATATAAGCTCACTAGTGGAGGGAATCAAATTCACATTCGAATCGAAAAATGAACAAGAAGATAAAGTTATATTAGCTTGTAAAATAAAGCAAACAGGAGAGGGTAAACTGCACACTAGTGTTCATAGAAAACCAACGCATTCTAATAGATACTTAGACTTTAATTCATATCACCCGTTAACTGTTAAGGCAGGCTTAGTTAAGTGTCTAACAAACCGAGCAGTACCACCAAGTAGTGCAATAAAAGACCTAAGTGACGAAATAAAACAGGTAGAAGAAGCGTTGTTATCAAATAACTCTCCTATAAAATTCATTAGGAAGATCACAAAAGGTCAATAGCAAAATAAAAATAATGGTGAAACTAAAGATGACAACATAAATAAGAAAGAATGTAAGGCATGTACATTTCTACCACATAAGGAGGGGACATCTGAGACCCTACACAGGATTCTCAATAAAGCTGGAATTGGAGAGGCATCAAAATCTACAAACTCATTCAGAGACAAGCTCTGTAGGTTAAAGGACCCAGTTGACCCAAATAGAACGAAATAATATAATTCACAAAATACCCTGCAATGACTGTGGGTAAGGTCAACTACGTTGGTCAAACTAGTAGATCGGAGGTAGTCGGTATGTCGGAACATAAGAATTTAGCTAAGGTGAGAATAGTTGACCCCAAGAAGATAAGTAATTTAGAAATAAAGCTCAGTGATTGCTATGCATGCATTAACATACAACCACACAATAGCATGGTGGGAGAAGGTTAAAATTGCAAAAAGTAAACTAGGTAGGTGGAGAGAGAGGTTGATTACTGAATCCTGACCGGTTCATTGAGTCTACACCCAACACATGCAATAGGAATGATTCATCACTCATTCCCGAAATATGGAAAATACTACTGCCGATCATATCAAGTGAAAAATAATGGAACTATATAAATGAAGTTAGGAGGTCTTGTGAGTACCTTGATATGATTATGAGCAATAAATTGGGTTCAGAACGTCATCAGTAAACATTACTGTATAACACTGTGAGACTTTATCAAAACAAAATTTATCCATAATGGAATTGTCTAAGTGAATTTAAACATATCTTTGACATTACCGCTTCCTCATGTTCAGCCTACGGGAATCAATGTGGTTGTTGCAACTACATAAGAATGCTGAAATAGACACAACTAAAAGTGGGCTAAAGAGAGAGTTGGAGTCTCGGTTTGTGTATACAAAGTGAACTGTACACTAGTAAAGTATTACATCCAGTGGGTTTAGGAGAACCGTGAATATTTATTTTATTTTTATTTTTGATTATAGCCTGATCCCACATCGTATTTTTGGTACAAGTACGGAATTTTCAGCATGGATATCGGTAGCCCAAATTTCACAGGCCGACCATAGATATCAGGTGTGCGTCGGCAGGGGATCGAACCTCGGACCATGTGCATGGTCGGCGAGAGTCCTAACCACTGTGCCACCAACGCACAGGGACACTTTGTTAAGCGACAGCTCAATCGTCATTCGGTTAGCATAGAATCCTAGAAGACTGAGTTGAATGGTGTGAGGAGGTATCTCAAGAAATGACAATCTTTAAGCCGAAAGTGTCATGTCATGATGTTTTTCAAAGCTTTTATCAGTCTAGAATGATGTAGTTATTTCCAAAAACCAGGTAAGCGTTAAAAAATGCTCCTTAGTTTTCAGGAATATAAATTCATTTATTTGTGGGCTAGTTAGATATATAATTTTGTCTTCTTGTGGTCTACAATGCCAAATTTTGAAAGGTTAAGAATGCATACACTGGTTATTCATTAAGGTGAAACCATTATCATGTTATTTAGTTGATACTCCTGATTGTATTTCACCAGTCAGTTTTTCTATGTGCCGAGTAGTCTAAGAAACATGAAGTTGTAATTAATGCCAGACGGTTAGAAGTAGTCAGTAACTAGTTTGATTAGCATGCCATTTATACAGACCTGAGGTAACTGATCTTTTACCTGATATTTAAAACAGTTTCAGGATTTCACCATGAGCTGACATTGATTACAGAACCACTGGAAACCTGGGAGTACTGGACAGTTGTTTATTCCTAGTTTAGCTCTATTCAGGTAGATAGTTACATGGGGTCTAGTGGGAATCCGTGACCAGTAGGATGAAGCAGGTTGAAGATGAGGCAGTAACTCATCAAAGATGACATTCACAAGTGGTCGCGCTATGTCATAAATTCGCAGAAGTTAGAATTCATGGACTGCCCACTGGGTTAGGTCCCACTGCCTGAATGATCTGCGAGCTAGCTTGCCTTGTCACCAGAAGGCCCTGGGTTCGAACTGTGGTGGTGGGTGCCCAACCTCTAGAGAGTCCAGAGCACTAGGACGAAACAGCTGGATATCCAGTACTCCCTGGTGGTTTTCCAATGGTTCTCTAACCAATGTCAGCTAATGATGAAATCCTGTAACTAATCAATCAAATCAGTTTCACCTGGTTGTACAGTCAAAGAAGTATGGCTCATTGGTAGCTTCTCTAACTATCCAACTTCAGAGTAAAAATGCTTTTATCACCCAAAATGTCCGCTGTCATTGTGGCCATTTTTAGTTTCCACTTCACAAAAATATTATTTCAAGTTAAATCATGAACTAATATCAGTGAGAAGATCATTGAAAATAAGAGAATTCTGGACAACCGTCTTTTCCTAGTCTTCGCCAGTATGCGCTCCTGAGTAGGCGTTGCCAATGGAGTCCACAAAGACGACCAAAGATACTGGCCGATGGTTGCGATAACTATAACAAACTGGGCAGAAGTCAGGGTTCATAGACCATTGGACTGACTTCAAGTGATTAAATAGGCATCTGACTGCCTTCGTAATCGAATGGATCTAGAGTCAATGCGCTGTAGGACTCCCAGAAGTAGGAAGAGACATCTATCCCGTGCTCTCTGATTTTCAACGGTACTCTAACTGAAATCATTTCATGCTATAAAATTGAAAGCAATCATATCAGTACAAAGCAAGATTGGAAGAAAACAAATATCACAATTGTACTACAGGAACTTACAAACGATTAATGAGTTGAGTTGCTTTACACTCAACTTGAAGCATACTTAATATTCACGTAATAAATCATTTCGAGAAGTAATTTATAAATTAATGGATTGTCTCTTATTAAAATCTTTCTTCATTAGTTGAAATTATATGATAAAACATTTTTCGACTTCTGTCCCTTCAAGATATAGACAGTTTGTATTGCGATTTTGTTGTCACTGGTGTAGGGCTATGACTGTCAAATAGACGAAATATCGATGTCTCTGTTTGAAGTTACTACTTATCAAATATGTTGCACGAACACTTTACAAAAAGTGGTGAGGAAGACTTATGGAAAAGATCTCAGATTGTGTTCTTTAATCTGTTCAGCTCTAACGAGCTAAGTGTTGGATATTTCACCTACCTCTCTCGTTTTATACATAATTACTTTCCAGTGATGATTTTCTCACCTAAACACCTTTCACGCATTTTCATCCCATCAGTAACTCAATTTTTACGAGAATATGCAGTGGACATTCTTAAACTTGATAGCAGATATCTGTTCTAGTATATAAAACCTACGAATTGTTTATTAAACAAGTTTTAGGTAAAAAGCAATAAAGACAGAACTTTAGGTGAGTACAGAGAAGACAGAGTTGATGAAAATAACCAACCGACAACGACGAATATCAATCTCCGTAAATGAGAGTAACCTGGAGGAATTTGTCTCTTTCAGCATCGTTTCAACTACAAGTGAAGTAAAGGAGGACGTCAGAGTCAGGGCAGAAATCTACCAAACTCAGCATAAGGAACGTGATAAGACCTCTCGACAGTAGTGTCAAGTCAGTGCTTCTACATCAATCAGAGACTTGGAATGGGCGTTATCAGAATCAGTTCCAACAGAATAGTGCAGACCATCATTAATAAATGCCTTTGCCTTATACTGAAGATCAGGTAGCTGGTTATAAGGAATAGACGAGAACGGACTCTGGCAGTCAGTCAACAACCTACTAGGCAATATATGTACAGAAGGAGAATGTGGTGGGTTAGGTATAATCTAAGGAGATTGTTCAGTAAGGTTTAACATCAGCTTCCTGAAAAGAACCTAAATAGAAGGCGACGAGCAAGGCGTCTGACTGTGACATTGAAATCATCTGAAGATTAAGTTTAAGAGCTTGTGAATGATGATAGAGACAGACGAAAATGACAACAAAGAATAGAGTACAATGGATGTGTGCCACTAAAACCCTATACTGCACTCAGAACTCATGAAACGAAAACAAGATTCACTTCTTCTCGTTGAAGATTTTTAGGCTTCTTTTAAGCTAAGTGAATATTAGGATTCTGGGTGAGAAAGTGCTCACTGTCTTAAAAAGATTTATAACCCTTTTCTTATTATTTCGGAACAAGTTACATCTTAGATCTCATCTGCATGTTCAATCTTGTCAGTTTTTCTTAGTTTCCGTTCTTAAGAGAAAATAATTTACTGAAGTTTTACAAAAAATGTCTTCAGAAGATGACTGATGTCTGTCATACTCTTAGTTCATTTTAATCTAGTCGAACGGAAGCTAAGCACACCAGTGTAGTCCATTTTTATCAATGTTTTAGTTAGTTGTTTTTATTTTAATACAACTATGTAGCGTTATTTGCTGATAACATTTCGAGGAAAAAACTGTTTCCTAATAATCACTCAAGGATTTTTGAATTCGTCGAGTTGTTTTCGTTTTTTTTTTCAAATTCTTTATTTTACACAGAATATTTTGTTTACGTCGGCTACTGTTGTTACGTAATGTCAATTGTACGTGTTGGGCGGTGACTCCGTGAACAAATATTCCTTGATCAATCTCTCTTTTTGACAAACACGTGCAACAGTAATGACGCAATGCTCATTGTAGACATGAAAAAAAACACTTTGCCAATAAAATAAAAAAGGGGAATAACAGAACTGTTGATATTAAGTTGGAAAGTTATGCGAGCCAACTGGAGTAATAATGAGTTGTAAGTTATTCTCCAAAAGTTAGTATTAAGTGGTAATGTGTCTTCAAGCATTGGTTTTTGTAGGGATTTTGATGGATTGGTTGGAGGATTTCGTCATGAGATGACATTGATTGAAAATCGATCTGATACTCACCAGTGACTAGTCCTACCCAGGCAGTCACCTGGGGTTCTAGTGGGAGGCTGTGACCAGCAGGGTGCAGCAGGTTGAAGGTTAGGCAGCGACTCACCGAAGATGACATTCCCAAGTGGTCGCCCTATGTCATCAATTCACAGAAGTTAGAATTTATAGACTGACTGGTCATTGGGTCGGGTCCCATTGGCTGAATGATCTACGAGCTAGCTCGTCTTGTAACCGGAAGGCCCTGGGTTCGAACCCTGGTGGTGGGTGCGTACTTCTGAAGAGTCCGGAGCACTTGTAAGAAGCAGCTGCATATCCAGTACTCCCTGGTGGTTTTTAATGGTTCTCTCACCGACGTCAGCCCACGATGAAATCCTCCAGCCAATATTGTACCTCCGTATACTGCATGAAATTAATTAAGACTTTAAGAAATGATACATATACCTATCACTTGACAGTTGTTGTCATCCTAGAAACAACTTCGTATTGTAACAACAGAAGATAAGGGCCAGGCAACAGATCGTTTATTGAGGAAATCAGCACTTATTTATATATATTTCATGTACATTATTATAGCTTATTCAAGCAGACAAACACAGTCTTCTGATTGTTTTTTTCTTGCTTAAGGTTATTCTCTACTGCTTGTGACTGGTTTCTGAGAAAGTCAAGCCATATATCTGCGAATCATATTTGCCCACGTTAAGTCTGCTGTGACTGGTTTTTGAATCAGCCTTGTTCATATTTTCTCACGGCCAATATTAGCGACATAGACATTGACGTAAATTAATGTCTACCAATTGGCTAGCAGCCTGCTCTCACCACAGTATGAACTGACAGTGTATAATGTATTTATCCCTGGATATCATATAAACCGTAGACTACTTGGTAGTATTGTGTGCTTGGCAATTTATCAAGAGGTAAACTTTACTTAAATGATTTGATGATTGGTATCTGAGTTGACGGAAAAAGATAGCGGTCTCGACGCCGCATTACGTACTAATCTTTTAAAAATTCTGAATAAACAACCAAATTAAAAAGAAACATTCAGTAAAGAGTGAGTAACAGCCACTGAAAAAAAAGTGACCCTGAGCTGAATTTTATGTGATCTTCACACTTATAACATTGATATTATTCAGACTTGACACCCTAAATTATAGAACAAACACTCCATATATCTGTCTCAGGAGGACACAGTGAGAAAGAGCGGTGATAGTATTCTGTAGGCTGCATCAAATTGACAGCTTTTAAAATAACAGTGGTTACACTTTTACGGTAACTTTAGCAAGAATTTGATTTTTCAAAAGATTTTTATCAACTAGCGACTTTTGCCAACAGAATGGCACTCGTATAGCACAACAAACGTCATCTTCCATCCAACTGCATCTACCAGTTAACATGTACACACTATGACGCATATATAGGACATCTGAGGGTATTCCAAGGGACAATCACTCAGTTAATATTTGCAATTATTAAAGATAATCGCCAAAGCGATGTCGATTAAATCATTGAAACTCAGCTTATGCATTCAGAAAGAATTTTTATTACTTTAAACCAATTATAGTCAAAAAATTTCATCTTTCTACAATTCTCCTACTTTAACTTTAATCGGTTTTGACAATATTACTTTACACTCCTTTATCTTTTGTCTTTGTTCATGATCACTGACTTGAATATCTGACTACTGCTCAGCCAATTACATTTTCAAGAGTTACCTGCACAGTGGTTAGGATTCTCAACGACCATGCACATGGTCCGGGGTTCGAGCCTACGCCGACGCACACCTTGATATCTATGGTCGGCCTGTGAAATTTGGGCTACCGATATCCATGCTGAAAATTTCATACTTGTACCAAAAATACAGTGTGGAATCAAGCTGTAAATCAAAAAAATAAATAAATAAAAAAATTTAGGGATTTTATTTGTTTTAAATTTGATCACGGATTAGTATCAGTTAGAAAACCAATGAAAACCAGTGGGACGTACAGGACAGGTGTTTCAGCCTAGTTTAGGACACATCTCCCGTGCGCACCCACCACCGGATTTCGAGCCCAGGACCTTCCAGTCACAAGTCAAGTATGTAGAACATTCAGCCGTTGGAACCTAAACTGATGGCCCATGAATCCTAACCTCTTCGAACTCATAGTTTTAACGTGACTACCAAAGACTGTCATCAGAAATTGCTTGTCCTCACTCCCAACTAGGTGGGACTCACTGGTCACGAGCATCAGATCAACACCAGTTAGTGACTGACTACAGGAATAATTTACCTGTAGTTCTAGCAAGGAGTCGTGACCAGTAGTGTCCACCAGATCGAGAGTACCAGAAAATCACTGCCGATGACATTAGTTGGTGGTCACGCTAAAACCACGAATTCGCAGAGGTTGGAATTTATGGACTGGCCATTAGGTCAGATCCCAGCGGCTGAATGGTATACAGGCTTGACTTGTAAGCAGAAGACGTTGGGTTCAAAACCCTATTGTGGGTGTGTATTAATGACCAGTCCCAAACTAGGATGAAACAGTTGCTCAGTACTCCTCGATGGTCTTCAATAGTTCTCCTAACTGATATTAATCCGTGATCAAACTTTTTTCCCTTCACATTCCCAATGGAACATAGGACTTCAAGCTACTGGCTTGAAGTTTCTTTAACCGTGTTTATTTTTACAGGATGCGGTTGCTAGCCTCATGCCCAACCTTTCCTCTTTACCAGCATTATTTCTGGCTTAATGAGGAAAAAGAGTGCGTCCGCCGGTGATCAAACCCCGGACCATATGCATGGTCGGCGAGCGTCCCAACCGCTATGCCACCGGCGCACCGTTGTTAATCCGTGATTGAACTTACTACTTTTTATTCCAGCTGCTTTTCCCTAAATCTAGTATACGCTTGTAAAGTTTGTAAGCACACCAAAAAGCTTACAGAGAAATGTACTTCTTCTCTTTCTATTCTTTGTGTATTCACTTGCGTAATATCAAAAGTTGCCATCTTTTAACTAGTACATAAAACTATGTAAAGTTTTTCTGTACTGTTACAGGAGCTGTTTGAATAAAGCAAGAACAACAGTGGTTTGTGCAGAATAATATGGTACCATCATTTATTTATTTATTTCGTGGGCTTCTCATCAGCTATTGCTTACAGCCTAAATAAATTATGAGGTTTACGTACAGAAAAGTTTCAACATACTTCCAAATCTTACATGTTGTCAGTTGACCGAAAGTTCCACAATTAGTGAACAGTGCTCAGAAAATTGCGCTTATATAGTTTTTACACAGGCAGTTCAAGTTTAAACAGAATAAATGTATGCATATAATGGTAAAGGAGTTACGTAATAAAGACGGAATATGCGTTAGATGCAGTGTGACTAATAAATTAGGTAACGATGTAATGAGTTCAATTCATTACACTGCAGATAATAAAACGGGGTGAGGTTAAAGACAAAGATTACGTAGTGAGATGAAGGAAAAAAGACATCCAGTTACCAGGGCAAGACAAGACTAATAAGACTAGCTGTTTTAAGTCGCTTGAAAGTGACAAGCTCCAATGAACTGGCATGATGTCATCATCAAACATCCCTTTAATTATGACAATTACTTTGGACTACTATGATAGCTAAAAGGTTATCTATGTAGCAATGGCATACTTTAGTCAGTATCCTGCATTAGACTTTTAAGTTATCTTAAGGATTTCAATGTATTGATCAATTGAAGTAGACTTATTTTGCAGTAGACATTACTAATCCAGTGTTTTAATTTATATCATAAAGCAAAAAAGAAGTTTGGATAAACTTAGTCCAAATTTTTTCGTTGTAAACTGTATACTTTTTAATTTCAAATCTATATGCATATACAGCCTGTATCCCAACCAGAAGAAGATTTTTATCACAACTAAATTATTCACATACCGGATGTACTTCATTTTGTCTTTAAAAACTAGCAGGAAAAAAAAATAAATACTCCCATACATCTGAGTTGTTTATTCCAGCCTTAGCTTGTGCAGCATAATTTTCAAATGACCATTTGAACTGACCAATGTAAATTGGCGCACAATTAAATTGAACTCAATACTCAATGAATGTGGGTTTTCACATACGATGAAAAAAGATATTTCTTTCAAAAGATTGATTATTTCATCCTCCATCATGAACACTGAAGGTCAGACTTTGGCACCATTAAAAGAAACACTTTACTTACGCCTTCAAAGAATAATGAATAACTGGTGTTATGCAGGTAGGGATCAGTAGTAAAGCGGTGAAGGTGAATCAGCCCAGATGGCTGCTACACATGTTGCATATGCTGAGTCGACGCCTTCCTCGATGGCCAATGTTAGCTGATATGGGATTAGATTGTAAAAAGGTTAGAGGTCGTCAAAACAAAACCCGTTATCGGTACATGAAATCTCTGACAATTACTTCGATCCATATAGGAGGGTGTAAGCTGCCTAGCTGACGTCCTTAGGATGCTTAGACCCGATAGCTAAAGACTGCTGGGGATGTATATACCAAAAAATATTTGTGGTCTTTACATCAATTAAATTCTAATGTCGTTCCATGTTACTTTCCTTCCTCCCTCGAATTTTTGCGTATTTCACTTCTGTAAGTCCGATTTCTTTAAAAAGACTTTTTGTCTACCTTTGTGTGATACATGGAAGGTAGTAACTTGAACTGCCGCCCTTCTATTTTAAGTTCTTAGCTGAAACTCAGCCAATGAGTCAGTCAATAAAGCAGTGTAGATCGAGTTTTAGAAAAGAGGAGAACATTTCTCTTCTAAGTAATGCAGGGCAAAAGAAATGTTACAAAGTTGGATGCAGTACTAACTGTGTATACGCCTACATTGATTGTATCAGAAAAATACCCGACATCCCAGTTTGTGTAAAAATGAAGGAGAATCTGATTTAGGATATCAAATGTTATTGCTCCAAGTTAGCTTTGACAAAGTTTTAATCAGCTGTGGTTTGGAATGGTAAGATAATTCCCGGAGAAGACAGACGATGTTGGATAAGAACATATATAAAACTATCAACATAGCTTTTATACAATTAAAAGATAATAATGCTGACATCTAGTCCTGTATATTAGAGGAAATCTGTTTCAAATTACGAAATAAAGACAAATAAAGACCGTCATAACCACAAAGAAGAGTCTTCGTGTAGAGCATAGTAGGAAGAAAAGATAAAGATCAGTTAATCTTGATCCTTGACACTTTCGAAGAAACAGGGATAAAGGAGTGAGTGATGAAAAATTATCGGCGATGAAATTGGTTGGTGGTCACACTAAAATCCCGAACTGTTAAGGGTTACAATTCATGGCTTAATAGTTGCCATCAGTAGGTGCCGCTTTCAAATTCTGATGGTGAATGTGTACTAACAATGAATTACAAACTAGAGTGAAAGAGGTATCCAGTAGTCCTTATTGGTTTCCAGTGGTTCTCTAATAGATGTCAATCTATGGTTGAGCTTGAAACCAACCAAATCCCTACAAACTAACTCTTTAAAACTAATCTACACAAAATTGAATTTTATTTTCCATCGAATCATATATTTTTATCTTGAGAAGTCTTTCGCGTATCTGACAATGTCGGTATATTCTTTTTCCTTGAGGGACAAATTCACCATGTGATCTGAGTAAAAACTGTGAAAAACACATTGGTTTCTGTGAGTTATTTTCAGTTTATAAACCATCACCTCGCATTCTTTAAAATGAATTGCACGCCAAACATAAAACAATGACTTACTTCAAGTGCGTGTTTTCATACTGTGAAACCTTCTTAAGTGAAGTGGGAAGCCGTAACCAGTAGGGTGGAGTAGGTTCAAGATGAGGCAGTAATTCATCGGAGAAGACATTGAGAAGTGGTAGCGCTGTGTCATAAGTTGGCAGAAGTTGGAAATCATAGAGTGGCCATTGGATCGAATTTTAGTGGCTGAATGATCTATGAGGTAGCTCGCCTTGTCACCAGAAGGCCGCAGATTCGAACCGTGGTGATGGGTGCGGACTGCCTAAGTGAATAGATGACTGTGCAGGAGAAGAAACTTGTCTTATGAATCCTAAGATTAAAGATGACGACGATAATAATAACGGTAAATATTACAAGGGAATAAGAGCTACAAGGTGTAGAGTGTACTAGATGAGATGAAAAATTAAACAACTCATCCACTGCAGCAAAGCGCTGATCAGTTTCTAGCGTTATTAATTCATCATCTGCTCTACTGGCTACATTTATAATCTTAATTATTCATATTTGCTTTTATAGACATAAATTACGTCAACTACTCGAAAAGTTCACAGTGTACAGATTTCTGACGCCACTATTGAGAGGCACAACAGAACAGTTTATAGGATGAGAAAAAGTGTTTTCCTAAAGGCAGTCAACGCAGACTAACATCAATAGCAGACGTATTTCACTCTTTATTTCAGTGTATGAGGAAAAAACACCGTTTCAAAATTATTTCATACCCTAGAAACGTCTTACTAGGTAAATTGAAATGTATCGATTTGTTTCATTTAGAATGATAAGCCCCATACCGCATTAACAAGCTGAAATACTCAACGATAAGCTCCAACTCTCCAACTATAGATTCGCCAACGAGAAGGTGAAATAATGCGTAAGACTGCGAAATGCGTCATCTTTTCATTTATCAGACAGAAGTTGACTTCACACTCTAGATAGTTTTTTTTTGTTTGAAATAATATTATTCATTAGACAGTTCTTCATTTCTAATATCCCTGGATTCTTCTGAATTTGAGTAATTTAGATAATATGCAAATGACCAAAGACTGCTTCTCAATTATCATAAATTCCGGTGATATAAGTATTTTCAAGGGGTATTATATAGAAATGAAAAGTAAACTAGTGCCGACATTTCTTTAGCAGTCTGATGTTCTATTATTGATCATTACCATTATGTAAGAGGTGAACAGTGCCCCGGTAGCATAGCGGTTAGGAGGCTCGCCGACCATGCACATGGTCCAGGGTTCGATCCCCGGCCACCGACGCACTCCTTTACCTCGCTAAGTCAGAAATAATGCTGGTAAAGAGGAAAGGTTGGGCATGAGGCTAGCAACCCCATCCTGTGAAAAATTAAACACTGCTACAGAAACTTCAAGCCAGTATCTTGAAGCCCTATGTTCCACTGGGGAACGGGAAGTAAAAAGAGGGGAACAGAGAGGCTTCAGAAAAGCGGGGGCATAGAGAAACAGTGAAAGAGACATAACTCATTGTAGTCTAAACTCAGAAGACCAATCTCTCTGAAAAAACTTGCTTGAGACACTCACAGTAACGAAATGCTCTAAAGACAGCAAAAAGATTATTGTTCTTGGTTGTTGTGTAACATCAGTAGCTCATAATTACCTCATCAGTGTCATTATTAGGCAGCTATACAGACAAGGTAACTTTCTAAGTACAAAACGAGTACTGTAGAATAAAATTAGTTAATCGAAATTCAATTGAATCAATTAGGATATTCCCAACAAGTCGGGATCAAAAAATCTATCAACAAGAACAAATCACCAACGCTTCCCACAGACAGTCCAAGATCGGTATGATATTGACTCACTTAAACAAAATCACACTGTAGAACAGCACGTTATCAATATGTCGCACAAACACAGAGAGAGGCATTAAAATTAGGGACTGAAAAGGGACAAAGACAAGTACTAAAGATCAAATCAATTATTTGAAACCTACGAACAAGTGTAAATATTGCGATAAGATGGCTCGTGGGGAATTTTCCAAAAAATTATTCTATTTCATTACTAAGGCATCACTTTTGCTGTAATATCCCTGTTTCCTGATTTACTACTTGGTTAAATACCATAGTAAGTATAAACAGAAAATATGCAGATGAATTACAGATGTCTGCTCTTAATTACCACCATTTGTTTCCCCAAATCTTCATGGATAAACATCAGTATTTAAGGCTTCGCTCCGTCAATTTTACTTCCATGCTGTTCTCCACTTAAAGTTAGTTCCAGTGGTTCAGAATCAACAAATATCCTGCAACTGCAATGAAGTAGTGTTAAATTTCAGCGAAGTACAGCATCAAAGCAAACTTTTATCATGTTACCAGTGTCTTCTCGTGAGTGAATGAGGCCATGATTTGTGGAACCTCAGCTTTAAATAAAATCAACTCTGATAAAAAGCTTCTTAAATTTTCCATAGAATTCTTGGTGTACATATGGAGTTCACAAAGACTCATTCGATTTCTATCGTGTTCAGTGGATGTGACTGAAAATATCAAGCACTTGAAAACACTATTTAAATCAAAACGAAATATTTTGCTGTGCTCCGTGTTCTGTGTAACTGCTTGGTTTCTGCTGTTACAAAATGTCCAGCTAATCGGACGAGTTGCTTACTTCAAACTTTATTTATAGTATGAAAACAAAAATTTATCTTAAAAATGTCTGTTGAAATTACCGCGCAAAATATCTGGCTTGGTTAACTCATATGCATAAATTTCTATACTGTATGAAATCTTGAATTGAATTATCAACCTATCATTTGCTAAGCACATTGAACGGAAGGAATTCCTGGTTCGTGCATAAAAACAGGATGGGGAAGAATCCGTCATGCATTGATGTATATTATTAATAGCCATCCCTTGAGTTCCGTGTAGAACATTTCTGATTTCTGATTTCTGATTACAGCTTGATTCCACACTGTATTTTTGGTACATGTATGGAATTTTCAGCGTGGATATCGGTAGCCCAAATTTCGCAGGCCGACCATAGATATCAGGTGTGCGTCGGCGTGGGCTCGAACCCCGGACCATATGCATGGTCGGCGACAGTCCTAACCACTGTGCCACCGACGCACTTCGCTCTACTGTCTGTGGTCCTCTTCATGTGCCTACGATTATCAACAGTCTCTCATCTCCTCCTCACGCAGTCTCCTCCGTGTCACCATCGGACTCACACCCAACGCGTCGTTGCCTATTCGAGTTCCACATAAGTGATGGCCTGGTGAGCAATGTCACTCAACGGTCGCTTCAGAGTGCATTCAATGTTTCTTTATTTTCTTCTTCACTTTTCTGACCAGCAGATTCCTGGTTGGCTCGTTTTTAGAGTTTCTCGTTTCTGTTTCTCTTCAGAGGCTCTTTGATCTCCATTACGGAATCGGTGAAGTCAACTGTTGATCAAAGTCTGCAGTGACCTGTTGAAAATGCCTTTCATAAGGCATCGAGTTCCTAACCCATGCAGTAAAATTGACTTACACACTTGTGTACGCTGCTTTAATTTTAATTATTGAACGCGCAATGCACCTAACGTAACTGGATGGAAGCAAACAGTGGTTGAATTATTTAAATGATATTATGTGCTATTTGCTGCGTCGGAAAACCTCAGGTATTGTACAGTTTTTTTCTTATCACTTTGTATCACGTTTCATTTCCGTTTTTTTAATTTCAGTGCGTTATGACGTGCTTTTAAAAGATATCATTATATGGGCTACACTGATAACCTTAGTGTTGATTTCATCAAAACCGCAGTATCTAAATTGTACTTTGAAATAGTACAGCTGTTCATTTTCATGACTTAACTAATGAGTAACTTTACGTCATTTAGATCAGAATTTAGTATTATCTTTGTCATTGACTGAGACACATTTATCATAATTAATAATAATGTTAATGCTATCGCATTACTTCTCAACAGGTGTTTCATGTCAGTAAATGTGAAGAACATTTCCTGCGATATTGAAACAGAAAAATAGCAGAGTAATATCACATACGGCATACTTCTGTCTACTGGTGAAATATTCACTCGGAATGTCCTATTTTCATGGACAGACTGAGACTATCGTGTTTGTCAATGTTCCAGCTCAAATCATATCCTCGTATTATCCTTAACTCCGTGATGAAGTGAAATATTTAGCCAATCATTACTGTTACCTCCTATTTTGTAGACGAATGAACCAACTCTCGTGAAAGCATACTTTGATGATGGTGATGGTGGACATTTTGGATAACATAACAGAATAATTGAAAGAGTGAATTCACTACTAGAAGCTGTTGGAGACGTTGTAGCGTGTCGTCGTGCGTTTGTGTGACCACTGACCATAATGTGAGATGTAAAGTTTGAGTGAGCAGAATGGTGCTATGAAGTGAAGATTATCCAAGGATGAATGAGGAAATGAGCTTGATGAGACATCATTTGCATAAATTGCTGAGAAGAAATGCAAATATTGGGTGGCTTGATATGGCTGAGTGATGTTACTGATGCCAGTCATCAGTCTTACTTTCTTCATATCTAAATGTGCATCGTGCAGTGAAGGAATGATGTTTACAGCGATGACTCTATCGATTTCAAGAACAGTATTTAACTATGAGTAATTATAAGCTCTCGAGAGGTGAAAACCAGCGTCTGAATTTGTTTTCTACAATCTTCACGAAATTATTTTCGAAATTATGACTTATTATGGTGAACTGAACTCACAGTTTTCGTTTTTTTTTTTGTTATTTTTAACATATTTATTTGAAAGTCAGTACTCCACTATCGGCACCAAGTGTAGTGCATTATGCTGTCATAAATTTCGAAAGTCAGTCCGTTTATAAGTCTTAGACATTCTAATAGAGTTAATGTGTCAGGAAGCGTGCGAACTGATTCGCAAAACAATATGGTTTGGAGGCACTCGTCAGAAGCATGATATTTTTTTAACAACGCAAAAAGTTTGGACATCTTCCACAAATTACTTTTTCGACTTACACAAAATTATGGGAAGAGATTAACACCGATAAAATTATGAAAGAAGAAACAAGAGAAGAAACAACAGACTAATCATTTAAAACGTCTCATAATCATATCAAGTTGATTTGATTATGAGCAATAAATTGTGCTCGAAACGTCATCAGTTAATATTACTGTATAACACTGTGAGAATTTGATTTAAGTGTTGGTTTGTAAGGATTTGATTGGTTTCAGGATTTCATCATCAACTGCAAATACATGTAATAGAAATGATTCAACACCTGTCCAGGCGGATATCTGGAAAATTCTACTACCCCAGCTACGACAAATAGGAGGGGACAAAGAAAACTATAAAACTCAAATCTCAAAGTCGTGTGATCACAATTGATATGATTATGAACAATAAATTTTGTTCAAAGCGTCATCCAGTAAATAATACTGTTTCACTGTGTGATACATCTAATAAACAAACTAATATGGAATTAAAGATGTAACTCCTTTTCGCAGCATAGTTAGATAATGTAGGTTGAATGACGCATCGAGGAAAAACCTAGTTACCGCGAAAGCAACCATCATTTAGCTTAAAACTGCCTCGTTTCACTGTACGATGTAGACGTAGTAAATAAATCTTGCCTCAGATTTAACGAGGATTATTCGACTTCGATCAATAAGAACAAATTTCAAGTGAGTGGAACAATCTGGTGGAACGGTATACATGTATACTTACGGCGGCTTAATTTAAAATTGAACGCTTCTTCATTCACTTGATTGTCTTTCAAATGTACAAGTACAAATTTCTTTTATACTGGTGATCACCTCACAAATTAGTCGGTTTACGTTTTCCCTCCTACAACACCTATTAGAACATTAGCTTATTTAAAAATATATGCAGTGAGTACATTAATCATACAGAAAGATGATCTGCATTACTTGCCCAATGAGGGACCAGATGATATCTCTATTTTTTTTAACGTCTGAATTGTGAGAACATCTCATATCAAGTCAAATTAATTTATCAGTGCTGACTGTTTTCTCGACAAAGAAAAATAGATGACAGTATTAGGTTTTTGTATGAAAATGTTGTAACATGTGATAGAAAAGAAATCCATATGATATCCAATATCCCTTGGGATTTATATTCATCAAGCGGTAGGGTATTCTGAAATAAATTAATTTATTATAAATATTATATGTCTAATGAATCCTTGCAGTGTTCTTGTTTCACTTTTGGCAATATTTTGAGCATAATTAAATCTCTCTCTCTCTCTCTGTGGTATCTCGTGTTCACAAACACACAAACTGATTCTACACATATATGTAGTGGGCTTCCTACACATACTGCTGTATTGTATGATGATAATGATGATGGGAAGTGTATCAAGTCATTTCTGCTATCACGTATATCTTAGGGGTGGAATGTATGACTATGATTTTTGTCATCAGTCTCCACTTCTTTCTACTGATGATTGACTTCAAAATACAAACAGTGTCTTATGCCAGGTGTTTTTTCATTTCAAGCGTGACCTGCTTCTAACAAGCCATTTTCTTTTTTTTGAATTTTATTATCATTGTGCATTTGTGGGCTGAGTGCAAGTCATCAAGGTTCATCTTCATTGTTTGACTGATAAAGTCAAGCACAGGTTAGAAGATTTAAGTTGAATTTGGCTCAACAGTATCCCCTTCTCATGTTATTTTTATCGTTTTACACCCAGTAAAAACGTCAGACAAACAACGAGGTGATATTCATGACATCAGTAAATACGCGTTAAAATTACCTGCTTGTAAATGTTAAGTACTAGAGATATTATGTACGAAGTGAGTTTTATTTTTGATGGCCACTTTATTGAAACTACTCGTAATAACACAGTGATTACTTTTACGAGGAAGTTACTTCAAATATTTTAAATCAAATTGTGTTAATCCTTCAGTAAATCCACTCCAGCATGAACTCCATGATCAGTTTACCATTTCGTTTGAATACATTAACCTGTATGACACTTAAAGCATTCGTTGGATACTTAGTAATTAAAATCGTGCCTGAGTAAAAGACTCCACTATTTGAGGACGTAGGGATTTTAAAGAATTAGTTTGTAGGGGTTTGATTTGTTTCAAGTTTGCACATAGAATGATATTAGTTAGAGAATTATTGTC
The DNA here is from genome assembly GCA_944472135.2 of Trichobilharzia regenti. NCBI lineage: Eukaryota > Metazoa > Platyhelminthes > Trematoda > Strigeidida > Schistosomatidae > Trichobilharzia > Trichobilharzia regenti. The sequence goes on along the minus strand of OX235270.1, from coordinate 83,777,882 downwards.
CACATATTACTCATCAGCTGCTCCATCTTAGTTTGAGACACTTCAGCACCGCTCACTCAACACCGCGGTTCAAACTGAAAACCTTCCGGATACAATGGAAGCTTGTAGAATATCCATCCAATCAATCACGGTCAGCCTGTGAATTTCAACTTCTACCAATTCATGATTTTATCGTGACCACCAATCAGTGTCATCTGTGATGATTATTTGTTCTCACTCTTGATCTGGTGGACCCCGCTGACCACGACTTCTTACTGAAACTCACTCCAGGCAACTTCTTTCCGCAACCATTCACTAGCGAGCATCATTCTGATGGCCATGGCCAGTGGTGTTCACCAGATCAAGAGTGAGAACAAACAATCATCACAGATGACACTGATTGGTGGCCACGTTAAAACCATGAATTGGTAGAAGTTGGAATTCACAGGCTGACCGTGATTGACTGGATGGATATTCTACAAGCTTCCATTGTATCCGGAAGGCTTTCAGTTCCAAACCCAGTAATGGGTGCGTGGTACTGAAGAGTTTCAAACTAGGGTTGAACAGGCGCCAAATACTGTGTATTTTTCAGTGATTCTGTGACTAGTATCAATCCATGGTCAAACTTGAGACATTGGAATTTGCCATCTATGTACCTATAAGGCATATTCTCATTAAAGAATATCACTTTACAATAATGTAGGGAAAAGCTGTTCTCTTCCGCCGATTGCTTTGTTCCCCATGGCAATATCTTTTTTCTACTTCGTGACAGTAAGACATCCTTATATTAATAAGACATCTGAAAGTTGTGTGTGACTAATGGTGAAATGTGGATATGTTTAGATTGTGTAAAGAATGCTTGGAATTTGATGATATTCATCGATCACTTTTCAAGTGATATGTTATATGTTCACTACCTAAACAAAGATTATTACTTATCGTCCTACATATCGTTAAACTATGGAAACAGTCGACTGTGTTTGAGAACAAAGGTCAAATAATATATGGATATTTCTCTATATTTAATTGTTCTAGCTTATCACAACCTGGTTGAAGTTGTTTGTCGACTGAATAATTCAAAACCCAACACAACTTGTGTGCTCTTTTTAAAAAAATAAAATGCAATCAGATAAATCCATTACACTAGTAGTAACTGGAGCTACTGTGTTCTCTAAGCTTTCATTGTTCTTTAGAGAGACATCTTGAGTAGCATATTCATTTTGGAGTGAATGGGCTTACAGAATTCTTGGTGCATAAAAAATATCCGTCTTACTGGTGATAACTGGAAGAGTTTCAAAAGCTCAGCACGCACTAAAGTTGGTAATGAAGGCATTTTCCCAAAAGAATAGGGAGCGCTTCGTTATTGAATTAATCAACTCAGAAAAGATGGAAACAATAATATCAGATGCATAAATGTAGGCTACAAATCTGCATAACTCCAGACTAGTTGACTTCTGCTAATTTCTTAACTATATTTTTATGTATTTGAACTCTTCAGTCACTTTTATTACTTTTATCTTTCTTCAGCTTTTTCTGTTTATGATATATGATATTTTCCAGTATTTAAAATGAATTACTTTCTTGCGAGTAATGTCAACAAAATTATTATATCGCCTGACAGATCGGTTTATTAAAAATAAATTCAACTAGTGGTGTGCATTTCATTGACGACTGACTGATGCACAGGATAATTTTTTTTAACAAAGAAGGGAAACTTTTATGGAAGAATTATTTCCCACTGACATGAGACAAATCAATTCGAAGTTAAGGTTGTATAAAAAAAATTAAGAGCGATTCACAGTTATTTGCGCTCATCAGTCAGTGGGCATCATCTTTTTCCCTGATAAATTTATCAGTATAATTTATCTACGACAGTTGGTCATCAGTGCGAGGGTAACACAGAGGAGATCACGTGAAGAGAAGATGAAACGATAAAGGGAGACGTGGAACCAGGTGAAAACGTTGGCAGAGAACCGAACGCAATGGAGACGTGCGTCTGAAGCCTTATGTTCCTCTGGAAATTAAAGGAAGTAGTAATGTTTACAGGATACTCCACTAGCCATGGAATGGACGAAAATCCAACTGATGAACCTGCCTCAACAAAATAAAAATCTAGCCCAAGTATATTAAAAATATGTTTTCATCAACTTTAATAAACACTTTATTGCTTTATTTGCAAGTGAGATCTGCTTATTTCACCGCACTTTTTCTATACTTTATTCATATATTGCTGAGTAAAAAATAGACTTATGAGAAAAAGCACTTCACAAGGAAAAATCTTACCATGATTTGAGCTTCAAAGTTATACACAAATTGTCAACATGGCATTAAGAAGACAAATCTCGCGAGATGATATCATTTCGTAGTTTCTTTACAACTGCTTTACAACTAACATGGTTAACAATGATAAAATAAAGTTCATGAAAATTACTCAGTTAAGTAAAAACAAAAGTACATACTAATGACCAATCATATTAAGATAGGTCATGTAGTCCAGGGTAGGCGAAGATTGAAGTCTATTGATTTTTTGATTCCCGTCACTTACATCAAAGACATCATCTTAATATGTTCAGAAAATATTAGATTCACATTCCAAGAAAAAGCATATAAACAAATCGATGGTGTTGCGATGGGGAGCCCTCTGGGGCCCCTGTTAGCAGATATATTTATGTCGAAATTAGAGAAACAAATGCAAGGTATGCTTGGAGGATTTATGCTGTATAAACGTTATGTAGATGATACTCTTATTATTGGTAATAATAGTGAATCTATTGAAAACTTCATTACTCTATTTAATCATATTCATCCAAATATTCGAGTGACTTCCGAACTAGAATCGAATAACAAACTCGGTTTCCTGGATATTACAATGACAAGGAGAAATGATGGAACGATTCAGCGCTCTATTTTTCGTAAACAAACATGGACTGGACAATATCTTCATTTTACCAGTTTTGTTCCTATCCAGTATAAACGTTCCCTAGTGAAATGTTTGTTCTCAAGGGCTCGAAAAATATGCACGAGTGACACAGTGATGGATGAGCTTCGACATGTACATTCAGTTTTATTAGCTAATGGTTATCCGGAGAGCTTTATCACTTGTCACAGTAAAGAAAAACCACATCTCGAAAAGACAGCTTCTGTACCAAAGAAAGCCATCTTTATTAATCTACCGTTCAAGGGCGACTAGATTATGCAGTTGACAACTCAAAGACTTCGATCAGCCATCAAACGCACATTCTACGCCGCATCTCTTTTTCTCACTTGCCGAACATTTTCGATCCCTGTTCCTACGATTAAAGGACGAAATTCTGTGGACTCTACTTCAAACTGTATCTACAAGTTCACCTGCAGCTACGGTGACACCTATATAGGTAGAACTAACAGAATGTTCCAATGTCGTCGAAAAGAACATGTTCCAAAATGGCTAGTAAATCATATCGAAAATCCCAACGTGATTAATCTTAATAGAAATCCAGCATCATCCATTGCAAAACACTTATTAATGTCTGGTCACAAAATCAATATTAATGACTGTTTCACAATTATTTCACATAACTCTAATTCAAGGTTATTGAAGGTGATGGAAGCACTTTGGATTAATCACATACAGCCTAAACTGTGTGTACAAAAATCAATAGACTTCAATCTTCGCCTACCCTGGACTGCATGACCTATCTTAATATGATTGGTCATTAGTATGTACTTTTGTTTTTATTTAACTGAGTAATTTTCATGAACTTTATTTTATCATTGTTAACCATGTTAGTTGTAAAGCGGTTGTAAAGAAACTACGAAATGATATCATCTCGCGAGATTTGTCTTCTTAATGCCATGTTCAAATTCATCAAAGGGACTAATTGTTTTGATAATACAGAAGAACCAGTGAAAAGCCTGAAAGGTGAAGTATAATCGTTCCATACTTGCATTTGTATACTGAAGCATGAATGACATAAACTGGGTTACTTATGTCTTGTTGAATGCCTTTTTTTCTAATTGTTCTATTTCATTTCGCTTTCATCAGGCATATCATTTACATTTGACTCTCCTGTATGCAATAGACCGATTTTCAGGTGTTTTAAGTCCTGATCATTCCGTCTACGGTATTGAAATACGGTATTTACAACAACGAAAATATTGGAACTAGCCGAATTTGCATTACTGACCAAGTGATTTAGCAAACCAGCGGGAAAATGTAGCTCCTGAAGAGATTTAATCTGAATATCAGGCAGCAACACTTTTGCTCTCTCCAATCTAATCATTTATTTCTCACTGAATTCATCGTGATCAGTTAGTGGAGAAGAAAAATAGTTTGTATATTTATTCAAGTATGGGTTTGTAGTGATTTGATTGGTTGGTTGGAGGACTGTCATCGAATAGAGGACCACTGGAAAACCACATGGGAAGTACTCGGCAGCTGTTTTGTTCTAGTACTCGGGAATCTTCATCAGTACGCACCACCACCACGGTTCGAAACAAGGACCTTCTGGTTACAAGACGAGCTAGCTCGTAGACCATTAAGCCACTGGGACCCGATCCAACGGCTAGTCCATGATTTCCAACTTCTGCCAATTCATGGCATAGCTGGACCACTGGCCAATGTCTTCTTTGATGAGTTACTGACTCATCTTCCAACTGCTGCACTTTACTGGTCAAGACTTCCCACCAGAACCCCAGGCAGCTACCTACTGAATTGGGCCCTGGTGGGTGAGTGCTGATGAAGACTTCTAAACTAGGAAGAAACATCTGTCCAGAAATCCCAGGTTTTCCATTAGTTCACCAGTCGATGTCAGCTCATGATAAAATCTTGTAACTAATCTTTTTCAGTCGGCCAACCTAACTGGTCCTAGACTAGGCATTTTAATCGCAATCTAACTCGCATTATTTCTAAAAGAAAAGAAGTGATTTACAGCAATTGAGACTATATAGATTCAGATAGAATTCAGTGATGAACTGATGAAAATTAAAAGTCAAAATGTTAGAGAATCTCTTCTTCCTGAGGTAATGAAATTTAATGAAATATTGAGGACTGCAATATACCACAGGATCAGAACCGTATCAAAACCTGATGTATGCTCCTGTATTTCGGGACAGATTTAAAGCCTATGCGTCACATAATTTAAATGCCATCTGAATCAGTGCTTGATGAATAACAAAGCCAAATAAGAGGCTAATAAATACAGCTTTTTGTGTTGTCCAATGTAATGTACAAACAGTTCAAGTGTTTGACTTTAGTATCTGGGCCTACAGTAAATTAAGTCTGTAGACTTAAATCTAGGTCCAATAAAGCTAAAAAGGTTCGAAGCGGCGGAAGAGTGTTTCTGCATGGATTTCCTAGACGTAAGTTTCCCAGAACTGTATCACTTGGGTGCAGTAGGTCACAATGCTGAAATAGTTATTAATTAACTGTAAAATATATGTTCACTAGAAAAGATTTCATTTAAAATGGCCTCAAGGGAAGACATCTTTGATCACTCATTGATTCAACAAATCAACATGATCATACTATTAATATATCCGAGTGGAGAACAGGGCTTCAGTAAATCATATCCATTTCGTCCTGTTCTCTGAAGGCCTCTTTATCTGGTCCCACGGTTGTATTATTATTATTATTGTTCCCTTGGGTTCCTAGTGGAATATAGTGCTTCAACTCCACGTCTCCATTTGCTTCTGTCTTCCTTCTGCTGTACTTTTTACCTGCATCCATCTTAGTCCATACTCTTTCAACTGCTCTTCACACGATCTTCTCCATGTCACCCTTGCACTGACGTCCGACTCGCCGCTTCCCTTTCGGCCTGGTTCCACTCGAGCGATGGCCTGACGCGCGATGTCACCCAGCAGCCTCCTCAGCCAGTATCCAATCCATCTCCACTTTCTCCTACATATTTGTTGGTTGGCGATTGGTTCTTGTTTTGTTTGTTTGTTCCCATAGTTTCTTGTCGGTGATTCTTTCCGGCCCCCGGCCATCTGATCTTCAGTATAGAGCCAGCAAAGACAGTTGTTGATAAAGGTCTGGTCTGCAACAGGCTGTTGGAAATATTCTTTGTGACCCACCCGCCAAGTTTCTGATCCGTATAGGAGAACTGACTGACTTGACGCTGTTTGTATTGGAAATCCGACTGAATTTTGTTGTTGATGGTGGCTGAGTGACGAGGATTTCGAGATTGGTTTCAGGTTGATGAATGTGTTTCTCGCCTTCCCGATTCTCGATTTGACTGCCTGTAGTTGAGACAATGCTCCCTCCTTAGATAAGTGAATGAATGAAGTAACCTCTTTCAAATCCCTCCCGTTGATGGTGATTGACGCTGGATGTTGTTATGCTGTTATCTCTCCCTTGCAATATCCTCCATGTCAGCCTCAGATACCAGGCCAACTTATCGTTTCCTGTTCGGGTTCCACTGAATCGACTGACTGTTGTGTGATGTTACCCGACGGTCTTCTCTGAGCGTATGCTCAGTCCGTCTGCATTTTCATCGAAATGCATTTTGGGCTATAGGCTGTTGATTGGTTTGTTCCTAGAGTCGCTTGTAACTTATCTTTTCTGGTCATTTGCCCTTTAGTATGGCACAAACGAAAGCAGCTGTTGTTAAAAGTCTGCAGTGGGCTGTTTGAGATGCTTTTTGTGATGCGCCTGCCAAGTCACTAAACTATATGGAAGCAGTGACATGACACTCGTGTTGAAAATCCGAGTCTTCTTCTTCATGCTGAATGCAACAGATTTCTACACTTATTTCAGAATAGTGAAGATGTGACTTACCCTCCAGATCCCGGCCTTGACAGTCACAATAAATGTACTAATACTTAGACTACCCAATATCATCACATTCTGAAGGTATTCAAAGTCACTTCTGTCACTGATTTCATAGATGATTTAAATAAATGACTAGGAAGTTAGGCAAAAGGTCAGGAAGGCTACTAAAATTCTTGTCACTGAGCATATGCAAATGTGTGTTACAATAATGAAAGAAAATACCAGAATTACTTTTCATGATCGGAAGTTTAAGTTTAAATACAGTGAGGAAGTCAAGCACATGAGTCGTTTGGGCAAACACCTACTCACTAAATTAAGTCACCAAAATTGCCTAAGTTTCTAATAACCTCTCGCAAACAATGAAGTGAAACACTCATGTTACAGTAGTGTGTGAGTTATATTGTAGTTTCTACCACGTCAACATCTTCATGAAGTCCAACTGTGAAAATATTCCAAATAACTTGAAATGATTATTAAATAAATGCCTCAGTAGCACAGTCATGCCTGCTGATCACTTAATACTGTCGCCATTTCACATTTACCACTGTTATTTTGTTAGCAACTCGTCCTTTCAGAACTGTCCCTCTCATTTTCGGTCCACTTCTCAATCCGGCCTCCAGCACCTTATTGAAAGCAGGTATATTCCAATAAAATACTTATTTACTTCCCATAATTACTTTACTTCATGGTTCTATGCTTGGTAGTGACGATCGGTGGCACAGTGGTTAGGATCCTCGCCTACCATGCTCATGGTCCGGGGTTCGAGTCCACGCCGACGCATACCCGATATCTATGGTCGGCCTGGGAATTTTGGGCTACCGATATCCACGCTGAAAATTCCATACTTGTACCAAAAATACGGTGTGGAATCAAGCTGTAAATCAAAAATAAAAAAAATAAAATATTCACAGTTGAACACCGTCATAAAATTATGATTTAGGGGAATTTTATGCGCTACTTATTTGGAAAGCTTCAGAGTTCTTGTTGGTCTGTAATGGTATATGTTGTATCATTGTCATGTCTAGACATCAGGCTACAAAGGTGAGCATAGAAAATTGCATTTTCACGATTTCATGCTGGTATATGTGACCTGTTGTATCAAGAATTCTTTCATTTTCACTTGTTTCCAAACGGTACTCAATCCAACTGCGAGTATTTAATCTGTACTATATAATCGCCTTAGAAAAAGTATAAACTAATCAACATTCATTGAATACAATAGTTTTTTTTTCATAGACTCAGAAAAATCATTAAATTAAATTGCCTTTATCTTCCTCATCACAATTAGCATATTCAGGTGAATATTAATTTATTTTCCACAGTGTTATACGTGTTCTTAGCATTCAATGTGTCATGTGCTACTCATTTGGCCTTAGATACTTAATGATAAGAAGAAGAAGAATTATGGTGGATTAATAACAAAGTGTTGGGGAATAATCTAAATTATGTTTAGTAAAAGATTTCAGATTAAAAATGAGATCACAAACAAGCTAATGAAAACTCCTGAGCACTGTACCCTAGTGCATTTATTCAAAAATATAGTCGCAGCAAAGTGCAATGCAGTGGAATCCAGGATGCACATTTCGTCCTATTTGGGACTCTTCGTCTGGATGTACCTGCATTCCTCAGTGAGTGATCATGTTCCCACCGAGGCTCGAACCCAGTACCCTTAGTTTCAAACGCCAAAGCGTTATCCACTAGACCACCTGGGCCACAGCATGGATATCGGTGGCCCAAATTTTGCAGGCCGACCATAGATATCAGGTGTGTGCCGGCGGGTGCTCGAACCCCGGACCGTATGCACGGTCGGCGAGCGTCCTAACCGCTGTGCCACCGACGCACTGCGTCGAGCACTAAGTTCTTGATGCTTCTGTTCCTAGAGTTTCCTGTCGCTTGTTCTTCCATACCAGGTGATTTTCATTAAGGAGCTAACGAAGATGGCTGTTCGTAAATGTCTGCAGTATCCCACTAAAATGTGCGTCGGTGGCATGGCGGTTAGGACGCTCGCCGACCGTGCATACGGTCCGGGGTTCGATACTCGGCCAACGCACTCCTTTACCTCGCTAAGCCAGAAATAATGCTGGTAAAGAGGAAAGGTTGGGTATGGGGCTAGCAACCCCATCCTGTAAAAATAAACACACCACTGCTACAGAAACTTCAAGCCAGTGGCTTGAAGCCCTATGTTCCTCCGGGAACGTGAAGGAAAAATTAAAAAATAAAAAGTGCAATGCACTCATTATTAGGCCGTTTGTTTTTGGTAACTCGTTAGGCAGGCTGAGGTTACTTAGCCACTGCTCAGTAAGAAACATAACACAAATTACGCAGCTGATTATGACGCCTAATTTTTCATCAGCATCTTTAGTTACATTAGAAAACTATTGAACACAAACAAGTGATAGCACGATTGTTATTGTTGGTTGGCACTGATCAGCAGTGGAATCTAGGATGTACATTTCATCTTATTTGGGACTCGTCAGTCTGGTGTACGTGCATTCCAATAACTTACTGGGGAAAAGGTTTCATTCGGCTGACAAGTCTTAAATAAAAGAAAGTGCGCATGCTGCATTCAGCTGCTAGTCGCCGTCAACCCGAATAACATGACTTTAATCTGCAGATATAGTCGAGACATCCACACTAGCAGTGGGTATGTCAACAGAGGCAGAGTATTTCTGCCCAACATAGTCGATAAGTAGGAAATATGAATCACGACTGAATAGTACAAATCAAGTTCAAGCATGTTAATTAACTGGTACTACTAATGTAGCAACTACTACCGACTCGTTGTTGTCTAAACTCAGGAAACTAACCTCTGTGCCGTACCGTATATCTGACAAAACTTACTTGAGACACTCACAGTTATGAAACGCTCCAGAGCCAGTAAAATGACGATAACTTGTAACTGTTTCATTCAACAGTAATAGCATCACGAACTCAAAATCGCCTCAACAGTGCCGTTAGGCAGATCTACAGGCAATGTAGGTTTCTAAGCGCAAAACAAGTACTGAAGGAAAAAGTTAGTTAGTCAGAACTCAGCTGTGACAAGTACCTTGAAATCAAGTAGAATATCCCCCAAAGGCAGAGAGGATCGAAAACTCTGTCCACAGTAATCATTTACCAAAGCCTCTCCCATGCCAGAATGACCTTGATTCACTGAAACAAAAGCAGAATCATAAGACGACACATTACCAATATCATCATATGACCACAAAGAGAAGCACTAAAATTAGAGATTAAAGAGAGACAAAGACAAATAATAAGGATTAAATCAACATGTGATAAGCAAATGTCAAAATAATGATAAACAGTCTATTGAGAAAAGTGGATAATAATTATAAACGGAGTTGAAACACTCACTAGTAGAAGGAATAAAATTCACATTCGAATCGAAAAATGAACAAGAAGATTAAGCTATATTAGCCTGTAAAATAAAACGAACAGGAGAGGGTAAACTGCACACTAGTGTTCATAGAAAACCAACGCATTCTAATAGATATTTAGACTTTAATTCATATCACCCGTTAACTGTTAAGGCAGGCTTGGTAAAGTGTCTAACAAACCGAGCAGTACCACCAAGTAGTACAATAAAAGACCTAAGTGACGAAATAAAACAGGTAGAAGAAGCGTTGTTATCAAATAACTCTCCTATAAAATTCATTAGGAAGATCACATAAGGTCAATAGCAAAATAAGAATAATGGTGAAACTAATGATGACAACATAAATGAGAAAGAGTGTAAGGCATGTACATTTCTACCACATAAGGAAGGGACATCTGAGACCCTACACAGGATTCTCAATAAAGCTGGAATTGGAGAAGCATCAAAATCTACAAACTCATTCAGAGACAAGCTCTGTAGGTTAAAGGACCCAGTTGACCCAAATAGGACGAAATAATATAATTTACAAAATACCCTGCAATGACTGTGGGTAAGGTCAACTACGTTGGTCAAACTAGTAGATCGGAGGTAGTCGGTATGTCGGAACATAAGAATTTAGCTAAGGTGAGAATAGTTGACCCCGAGAAGATAAGTAATTTAGAAAAAACACTCAACAATTGCGCTGCATGTATTAGCACAATAGCATGGTGGGAGAAGGTCAAAATTCCAAAAAGTAAACTAGGTAGGTGAAGAGAGAGTTTGATTACTGAATCCTGGTTCATCGACTCCTAAGTATAAATGTAACGGTATAATCGATGGCCGCAGTTGAAAAACAACGGGACTCAATGTTTCTGTAACGTTATCATGTAAGCTTCTTTGTGTGATATAAGTTTGATGAACCTCAAATAAGATGGTTGAAGGCAGTCAGCTCGAATCCTTGCTTGATCTTAGCTTTGTGCTTGTTGTCACTAACCAAACAACATGGTATATCTGAAATCTTGAAGGAACTCATGTCCCATCTGAGATTCAAACTCGTGTCACCCAATACTGCAGTCAGAGACGTTATCACTCAACCATTCGGGCTCGTGACAGATCTCCTGTAGGACTGTATCGGACACTTTGATTGGACAGCAGTCAGTATCTAATCCTTTCTTTGGTGCAGATGGAATTCTATCAGTCAAGGACCAAGGCTTCCTACCTATTGCCTTCTACCATCTAATATCAAGAATTCAAAGTGCTTCATGATGGCAACCCACCTAGAATGGTGACAACACTACAAAACTTGACTGACAGAATTCAGTCTACACCAACCAAAGGACTATACACACTAAGCTAGTCACTGAATAGTGCCCAATCAAAATAGACCTCATAGCCTTTGATATGCTCCAAGGGAACAAATTGTATTCATAACCTACTTAAACTTCACTAATAATTTGCGACATCTGGTAGGCTAAACTAATGCGTTCTTCGAAACTTCCACTTTTAGTCCTCTACTATTCTTTCATTCGACATGTTAATATGTTTTCACATGAGTTTAGACTACTGTCTTTTTTGTCAAAAAATTAACCATTGCTTGAATAATGGACTGAGGAAAGACAAGATTGACAATATTTCACTTCTGGCGTTAAGCACCCCTGTAGAAGTAACCTTATGGTACGTGAGTTACGGTAACTAGATGTCAGTAGACAGTTTTGTAGTTACGATTGGTAATTTGCGTCCACATCATATCACTAATCGAACTGTTATAGATATAAGTATAAAATTTGGGCACTGTGGTAGAGTATAACTCCATTATAGATAAGATCTTATTTTGATAAATCACAAAATGTTGTACAGTAATATTAACTGATGACCATGTTTCGAGCACAAATTATTGCTCACAATCATATCAAGTCATTCACATTCATTTGTATACATGAGTAAACTTGATTAGATATGCAACAGAAATGACTCAATGCAAATACCAGAGATATGAAATCGGAGAATAATAAATAATGTTAAGGTGTATTCACTTCATATTATAGCATTCTAACAAGTTCTTTATTTTTACTATAAAAACATCTTATGTCCCATCTGACTGTATTTGATAGGTAATTATTATTATATATATCCAAACCAAGTTCACTTTTAACGGTTTGAAAAAATTTGGGCATTGGGTATATGATATTCATTATAATAGAGGTTTTTTGTATTTCCCAATGAATGAAAAAACAAAACGAGATTGTTTTTACTGACGTTTCGCTATTTAATGCTAATAGCTTTCTCAAAGTATTATTAAACCGGAATTTACAAAATCTCAGCATATATATATGCATATATATATGCATATATATATATATATATATGTATCTCTTCAGGGAAAACAAGAAGTCTATATAGGAAACTATATGCCCGCACTAGTAAGTACAAAAACTCATCCATACCCTACCTAGCCCGTGTTCTGTGTGATAAAGAATGCATCAGGCATGAAACCTTTAACTTATTAAATAGTCACTAGAACCAATGAATCTCGTCTTTCCAACTCACATCATTTATAGGTACAACGTTTTTTTGCTTTGCATTCTGTATTTATTTTTTGTTATGTGCTGTTTTGTTTCTCTCTTCCTTGCAAACTCTACTTAAAACATTCTTGTTCGTTCTTTTACACTCTGTATATCTCGACCATTTTGCTATCGCTTACGCCAGTAAATATGCTAGTAGTATCTACTTTTGTAACACCTTCAAACATTTTAATTTTGGCTTTGCTACCGACATACTAATATATTGTTGAGATAATCTTTAATCTATGTAGAACTTTATTTATTGTTAATGTAAAAACTGGATGCAATATTGTAGTAAAATGCTGAGAATTCCATTCTGTATCACAAGTACTGATTTGGAATAAAGCTTATATAATAATAATAATATTATTGTTATTATTATGTCCTTTAATTCCTAGAGGAACATAGGGCTTCAGCCGCGCGTCTCCATTGCGTTCTGTTCTTCGCTAGAGTTTTCACTTGGCTCCAAGTCTGCCCACACGCTTTCATCTCCTCCTCGCATGACCTCCTCAAGTCACCCCACCTTCGCACTGACGACCAACTCGCCGCCTCCTTTTCGGTTTCCACTCGAGCAATGGCATGTCTAGTGATGTCACTTGATGGTTTCCTCAGCGTATGGTCAATCCATTTCCATTTCTTCCTGCCTATTTGCTGGAAAATCAGTTCCTGGTTGGTTCGCTGATTGCCAGAGATCCCTGTTGCTGATCTTTTCTGGCTGGCCATCTGATCTTGAGTATTGAGCGAAGACACCTGTTAATGAAGGTCTGAAGTTTGTTTGAGATGCTCTTTATCACGCGCAGTGCAAGTCTCTGATCCGTATAGTGAGTAGCATTGACTTCACATTGGAGTTGAAAATCTGAATTTTATTTTTGATGTTGAGTGCTGTTGACCTCCACACAGACTTAAGAGTAGTGAAAGCTTGTCTTGCTTTTCCGATTCTGTCTTTGATGTCCTCGTCAGTTCCGTCTGCCTGTAGTTGAAACGATGCTTCCCAGGTAGGTAGGTAGGTAAAGGAGGTTGTTTCTTTCAGGTTCCTCCCATTTATGCTGGCTGATTTTTGTCTGTTGTTGTTGTTGCTGTTGGTGTTGGCCAGGAATCTTCATCACCTCTGTTTTATCTATTTGATAGATAACATTAATATTATTTCTGAATGTACATTGTCCTAAATTGTCTTTATTCAAATGTCTAATCAGATTTACTCATGTATATAAATGAAGTAAAAGGTTGTGTGAGTGACTTAATGTGATTGTGAGCAATAATTTGTGCTCAAAACATGCTCATCAGTTAATATCACTGCGCAACACTGTGTGATTTATCAAAGTAAAATCTTATCGATAATCGAATTGTTATAAGTTGAATAAATGTGAATGATGTTCAATTGCATGTTAAAGTTGAATTCGCAAGTGCCGAAGGTAAAACTTGATATTTTATTTTATATAAGGTGAAGAAAAAATGAACGTAGCTAAACAATTACAGCAATCAAATTTTCAAGATTCCACTGATATATTTCGAATAACTTATGAATTCCAGGCACCAGATATCAATGACGGTACCTGAAGTAATTTGGGAGTGAAGAATACGTAGTGGAACTAGACCATCTGATCAGATGGCTGCATTTTAAGCTTTCATCTCAATTTATTCAAAACCTAGCTTTTGGGGGATGTGAAATCTGAGGCATGTCCTATAAGAAGTAGCATCCAGCTGACGGGTCCCAAAAAGGGCATAATGCCCATACTGGACTCCACCGCCAGTCACCATCCACCAGCTAACTTAGCACATTATAATATCTCAGATTTGGTCTTCAACTTGTGTACCTACAGATAATAATATTCCACTAACTAAATTGACTGGTAATTGTCTATATTGTATACGGAAATCTTTTACTAGTCAAGACGAAACCTGTGATAAATCGATCATCCAATCGCCTCAAAGTCTGCTAGATAAAAGCCAACAGGCACTGTGGTGAACTGAGTAACTTGTGATGACCATCACTTGACTGTCATTGTTATTATTGTGCGTATAGAGGTCAGTACACTCATTTTTAGAGTTTTGTTTCACACAGCTATTATAATCTGTCAGACTACTCTCTCAGTGAGGAGGTTAAGGCTAACAAAGGATTACAAATCAAAAGTGGTTATGCAGATAAGTCAACTGAGAAAATTATGAATTCAGCACCAAGACACGTCAGTATGTCCCCATCTGCAAAAAAGCTCCTGCACAAAAAACTAAAGTTTCCCGATGATAACATCAGCAAAATAGTAACACACAGCTTGAAGAACACAGTTAAAACGGCATTCAATGTATCACAAGTGTGCTACATCTTCGCAGCTATTCCGATTTGAGAAGTAAGAACGAACCGTCTAATTTCGCCTCCTCTATGTGTATCTAAAAGTTTGACAGTTCCTATGGAGATAGTTACATTAGGCATATAAATAGACAGGTTCACCACTGTACTTCTGAACGTCATCCTACATGGTTAAGCAAGGGACGAACAAGATATGTTCAGAGCTCCATTTTAGCACACCTTGTAGACAGTGTGAGCATAAGGATGATTTCATTAAAGCATTTAAAGTTATTTATCGCATTCCGACTAACATTAATTTTGCCTAATGATTTCGTAATCTACATACAGCTGAAGCTATGGGAATCCACCTGAGGTAGCTAAATCTGTGTGTTTAGAAGAAATTCGTTCAGCCGCTTTCCTTACATTGATCATCGTTATACGAATGGAAAGAACTGACAATTTCGCCGTCAGTAAATACTATTGTATACCTTTCAGGCTTTATCAAATAAATTTTCTGCATAATAAAAATACTTCAATTACAGGTTATCATTGCCAGATTATTTCATCTTTACTGCTTGTTTTAATTTCCTTCATCTGTAAACTGATTATTACACTACCAGCCCGAACATCCAATTACCCCTTAATTACTCTTTATTTGCCTCCAAACAAATGCATTATGCAATTCACCTGATGTAATCATTCCACTCCTTAATTTTTTGTATTGATTTTTTATTGGCTAATTATCATCCACACCCTTGACATGTTGGTGCTGGCTAATTATTGTTAGCAAACTTTTTGATGAACAACTACCCAAAGAACTTCATCAACAAAATCAACACTGACATTAAGTATGGTCGAAAACGCATTCCGAAAACATGGACCTCAACAATTGTCATTCCATATAGAGCAGAGACGTCAGAAGATATCAGAAGAGTACTCAATAAGCTCAATATAGGAGTTTTCTTCAAAATATCAAGCACTCACATACAATACAAAGCAACCTTGCCCATATGAAAGACCAAATCCCTAGAGATTCTCTATCAAATTGTGTCCGTAAAATAAAATGTTTGGAATGTGATGCAGTATACATCGAACAAATATCTTGAGAAATCAAAATAAGAAGAAATGAACACCGTAGAGCATCTGTTCGACCATCGAGAAATCCAGTTAAACTAGAAAAGCTTGAAAAATCATTAGCCAAAGGTCTGCAAACATACCCTATAGAATCAGGCCACAAAACCGATTTTTAAAATATTGAATTAATCCAGAAAAATTTCATAAATCACAAAGAGCGTCTAATATCAGAAGCACTTCATATCAAGTGGAATCCAAATTGTCTGAACTGAATAGGAATGATGGACTGAAACAGAATTTGACCTGGTTACAACACCTCCCTCCCCGATGAAGTGACAAAAGAAACACGAATGTGATAAGCAATTTCACTATGTAAACACATGATGCTTTTATAATTTTACACAATTATCAAATCTAACAATCTACACCTGGTTTTGTTATCCTTACTAGTTGCTCAATTCGACAAAGCAGAAATGACCCCATGCTGAGGAACGACGGTTAAGTTGTTATATATAAGCTGAGATTTTGTAAATTCTAGTTTAATAACACTTTGATAAAGCTATCAGCGTTAAATAGAGAAATGTCAGTAGAAAAACAATATCGTTTTGTTTTTCATTCACTGGGAAATGAATGAATAATGAATATCACTTACCCAGTGCCCACATTTTTTCAAACTGTCAAAAGTGAACTTGGTTTGGGCATATATAATTTATTGCTAATAGATTGGTGTATCTCCTATGCTTAGAGTTTGACCTTAATCTGATACCAGTTAAGGCAGTTAGCACGTACTAAACAGCTGTCTCATCGTAGTTCGGGACTCATTAGCGGTGCTCATCCCATGGGGTTCAAATCAATGGTTACAAGGCAGGCTCATAGTCTTGAAACAAATCAAATCCCTACGAATTGACTCTTGGAGATCTTTTTTATATTGTATTAAAAATGCGATATATATATATATGGTGTTTAAGAAATTATATCGCGTGAGGGAATTAGATCAAATGTGTGAATGCATGAAATAATGGTAGAATGAAATGCAATTAAAATATTTGTGATTATAATGACAGTTAAATGTCAAGTAGCAAAACAATTAGTGTCATATACAGAATAATTCATAAGGTGTAGAGATGTTGGAAAGGGGTGCATAATTATAGGAGTAGTAGGTCAGTATAAAATGTTACACAACATGGTATGAAATTTGATAAGTTAGAATTCATTATTATAAAACCATTTTTGGATTTAGAATGACAAGTGGAACAAGCGGAAACAGTTCAAAGTGAGAATAGTAGTACTAATAATAATCGTGGTAACGAGGGAAAGGTATATAGAATAACTAAATGAACAAAATAAATAAGTAAATGTATATCCCCCTACCGCCAAGACAGAAGTGGAGATTGTGCATACTTCTTTTGTACACAAAGGTCTGGCTTAAAGTCATGAAATGTCAAGGCCTCAGCTGTCTATAGAAGTCTGTAACGAAGAAAACGCGGGAAGTTAGCATGGATTCGGTAGATGATCTTAAAATCATGGTCAGGGTTGGCAGAGTGATAGGAGTTGAGCAGGAGTTCTAGGATAGGGCTTTGTAAACACCTCCTTTATCCCTTGTAAAACCATGCTGGAATATGTTCTTGTATCCGTATGGAAAGCGTTCCCTGGCTACGGCCAAAGTACCTTGCACCACAGGAGCAGGTGATCTGACTGATGTACAGGGATGCGGTCAGATGAGGGAACACATCTTTTTCAGAGATGGAGAACAACTTGCAGCTGGTGGACGTCATTTACAATTTTGCTGCAAAGAACGCGTTACTGAGTGATTTAGAGAGACGATTTTTGAGAATATCTGAAGCTTCATCACCTTTGAATTTTAAGTTCATGAATAAGGTTTTCTTTGGAACTGATTCGGTGACCAGTTTAGACTGCTTTTTCTTCGTGATACGGTAAATAAATCGGTTTGGATAACCGTTTTCTCTGAGTGAGGCTTTTAGGAAGTCAAGTTCTGAGTCAACGCAATCAGAACTACAAATGTTCCTTATCCTAAAGCAGTGTAAATTAGGTTCCTTTTCCTGGTGATAGGCACACAACAATAAGAATTAGTTAGTTGTCTGTTCCATGTAAATATATATATATATATTATTAGAGTAGAGTCAGAGGTGAGTATCTAATTGAAAAGCAAATATTTCTTCTTGTTTTGTGAAGTTTCTGTAGCAGTTGGATTGACTTTCCAGATTAGAGCCGTTAGCTACACCCTCATCCATCTCTCTTCTCCCGTGGTTTTGGACCGGCTGGAAACTAGTGAGATGTTAAACTGGGTGAGATTAAATATATCTTCACTTGATCCGTTTTTTCCCCTAAATATCTAAATAGGTCTTTTTTCTTTTATATTTTATTGTTCCAAGTCCTCCAACATTATTATTATTATATCCTTTAATTCCTAGAGGAACATAGGGCTTCAGCCGCGCGTCTCCATTGCGTTCTGTTCTTCGCTAGAGTTTTCACTTGGCTCCAAGTCTGCCCACACGCTTTCATCTCCTCCTCGCATGACCTCCTCAAGTCACCCCACCTTCGCACTGACGACCAACTCGCCACCTCCTTTTCGGTTTCCACTCGAGCAATGGCATGTCTAGTGATGTCACTTGATGGTTTCCTCAGCGTATGGTCAATCCATTTCCATTTCTTCCTGCCTATTTGCTGGAAAATCAGTTCCTGGTTGGTTCGCTGATTGCCAGAGATCCCTGTTGCTGATCTTTTCTGGCTGGCCATCTGATCTTGAGTATTGAGCGAAGACACCTGTTAATGAAGGTCTGAAGTTTGTTTGAGATGCTCTTTATCACGCGCAGTGCAAGTCTCTGATCCGTATAGTGAGTAGCATTGACTTCACATTGGAGTTGAAAATCTGAATTTTATTTTTGATGTTGAGTGCTGTTGACCTCCACACAGACTTAAGAGTAGTGAAAGCTTGTCTTGCTTTTCCGATTCTGTCTTTGATGTCCTCGTCAGTTCCGTCTGCCTGTAGTTGAAACGATGCTTCCCAGGTAGGTAGGTAGGTAAAGGAGGTTGTTTCTTTCAGGTTCCTCCCATTTATGCTGGCTGATTTTTGTCTGTTGTTGTTGTTGCTGTTGGTGTTGGCCAGGAATCTTCATCACCTCTGTTTTATCTATGTTCACCTGAAGTCCTATCTTCTGTGGATGCTTCTTCTGCCAGCTTGTGCCTTTTCACTTGCATATCTTCCAGTTTGTGGGAAATCAGACAGGTTCCGGATATCTGATTAGCGCTGATCCCTGTACCAAAGTAGAAAAGTTATCTTCTTTATGAGTTAACAATTTTATTTCTTCGAAGAAACTTCTGGGGCACCAAACAACAAGAACAATTCACTGCTCCAGAAATACACACAAAAAAGAGGCTTTACTTCCATTATGGGTAAAATTTATTTTGATAAATTCTCACAGTATTATACAGTAGTAATATTAACTGATGACATTTTGAGAACAATTTATTCCTGCTCATAATCATATCGAGGCACTCACACACAATTTTCTAATTTCCTTTATATAGCTCCACTATTTCTCCTTGCTTGATTTGATTGGTAGTAGTATTTTCCATATTTCCGGTATGAGTGATGAGTCATTCCTGATATATGTGTTAGGTGTAGACTCGATGAACAAGGATTCAGTAATCAACCTCTCTCTCTCTGCCAACCTAGATTACTCTTTAGAATTCGGACTGTGTTCCACCCTACTGTGTAGTTGTGTGTTGATCCATACAGTTCAATTGTTCAGTTTTGTTTTTCTAAATTATTTATCTTTTCGGGGTCAACCATTCTTATCTTAGCTTACCTAATCTTACTGCCTAACCTTGATATGATTATGAGCAATATACTGTGCTGAAAAAGTGGTCATCAGTAGATACTACTAATGTATAGCACTGTGAGACTTTATCAAAATGAATATGAGCTATAATGGAATTATACTCTACCACAGAGCACAAGTTCTACTTTTATATCAAAAATGGCTTTAGGCATACAAACTTCAGCATCAAATTTGTAAACTAGATAAGATCACTATAAAGTCCACTCTATGTTAATAATGTTTGTGGTTGAATATCAGTATCTATGTCTATGCACTACAGTTGGAGACTATTACAGGTATGTATATTTAGGGAACCTGAGGCTGTAGATACAATGCGATACGCTTTTCGTAATGCATACATTTATACATATATCATTTCGTAATCTGAGAATTTAATGTATTTGGACTTAAAAATAGACATGACATTTTCTGTAGCCATTATCTTAACGTTTTTTTTTGCCTACGCAAACTAAAAGTTTCAGGATTAATTGTTCTTCGTAATGTGAAAATATTTTAGCTTTAAGAATAACCCATAAGTCATACAACTATGCTCCAAAGATAATGCATTTTCTTTTCTGTATGTTTGCGAAAATGCATAAACTAATTCCATGGACTTAGAAGATATCTCATGAATACTGGACAACTAAATGAGGAGCTTACAAATGTAGCTTAAACCTATACAGTTCTCATAAGGTAGCTGAAGTCCATTTACTAAAAGTTACAAATTTAAATAGTTCTTCTAAAACTATGTAAGCTTAATTTTGATTTATTAGAATGTCTTTGTTTGTGGAGCTAATAGAATGCGTATATTTTACTCAACCTAGCCTAAGAGTGCCATAGCAATGAAAAACTACGCAAAGGCAACGCCAATTCCTTCGATACATCTGATACACTAGTTGAGTCTTAATATCCACGGAAAATTTGTAAACAGTAGTGAATCAGGACAGGCGATTGGTCAACTAAACACATTCAAAACAAGATAAACTTGATGCCCTTGTAAGCTTTATTCTATATTCACTTATCAACCACATTTATACGGCGAACTATTTAAGTTAGTTGGTCTCATTGAAGTAGAGCATAGAATCACTATACTTCATTTTGTTGTAATTCCAACAATCTTAAAGAAGCAAAGTATCTGTTTGTCATTCGGTATTTCAAAATCAATCTCATTTTCACTGAATAAATGTCGCTTCAAGAAATCCTAAACTGCGCATCTCGTATCTATATTCCAAAATAACAAACGAACTCTGAGTTTATCATTACTAAACTGAAACATTCATTACTAAAGTAGGACGTGCAACTATTTTTCTCATGCAAAAATATTTGAAACAGGAAATTTGAGAAACAAGGTTAAGTAGTAAAGGAGAAGACCAAAACAACTGGCCACATTGAAGAGGCTAACAACAGACTTTAACAGGTATATTTGATGAGTAGAATGCCAATCTCAATGTTCATTTCTTACAACACACAACACATGAAAACCTTAAAATTTAACCATGAAATCTGACTATGCAAGCTGACGAGTATTTTGTTTGCCCTCTCTTTTACCAATTAGTCATTCTTAGACAGTTATCCACTTAAAAGTTTACTTCCTCATTTGTTTTTGTTTTTTGTTTTTTTTAGTTTGACCTTACTGCTATAAATTTGCGTGACTATATGGAGAGATGAAAACAAAATTCAATTATACAATCATTTAAGAAAATCCTGAAAACAGTCACTCTCTTTGTAATGCTTTCGTTGATTAGAATTTACTTTTAGGCTGAATTTAATGTGTACAGGTACAGGCAAGTTGGATTTGAGACTGTCATTGGTATTGATCACATCAAAGAGAATAACAGCTAATATTCAGTTCAGTGGTTAAATCTCCTGAATAATGACTGCTAACAAACATGAAACGTAAGCCATGACTCACCACTAAATATGTTGTATATGATTATTATTGTTCCCTTAGCTTACGATTGGAAACATAGGGCGTCATTGGCACATATCCTCTTCCCCCCACTCTCTGCGGTCCAGTATAGCTAGGCCCCTGATTGCCCTATGAGCTTTCATCTCCTCCCTACACAATTTCCCTCATATCACCGTCAGACCAGAGCCCACCTTGCCGTTTCCAATTCGCGTTCCGCCCAAGCGATGGCTTGGCTAAAGCTCTGTGTTGGTTAACGGTCTCCATCCCGGGTGCCCAGTCCATATCCATTTTATTCTATACAATTTATCGAACACTAAGTTCTTGATGCTTCTGTTCCTAGAGTTTCTTGTCGCTTGTTCTTTCATACCAGCTGATCTTCATTAAGGAGCTAACGAAGATGGCTGTTCGTAAATGTCTGCAGTATCCCACTGAAATGTGCGTCGGTGGCATGGCGGTTAGGAAGCTCGCCGACTATGCATATGGTCCGGGGTTCGATCCCCGGCCACCGACGCACTCCTTTACCTCGCTAAGCCAGAAATAATGCTGGTAAAGAGGAAAGGTTGGGCATGAGGCTAGCAACCTCATCCTGTAAAACTAAGGACTGCTACAGAAACTTCAAGCCATTAGCTTCAGGACCTATGTTTCACTGGGAACGTGAAGGAAAAAATAATATAAAATAAATCCCATTGAAAATGCTTCACGTGGGGCTCGAAGTTTCCAGACCATAAGTAGGAAGTGACTTAAAGTTGATGTTAAGAATTCGAATTGTGTTCTTTATGCTGAGTGCGGATCTTCAAACCCATATATTCACTAAATGTTATGGTCTACGCAGTTTAGCCATTATGAACTGACCAACTTGTTAAGAAATGCAATAAAATCAGCTTTACAATATGCAATACCCATAACGGATAGTAATGATATGGAAGTATTATTATTTGTTTTTTATATTCCGAATAGGACACAAGGCGTTAGTGGCACATCGCGACTACACTTCGCTCTCTTTCGTCACTTGAAACAGGCTCTGCAACTGTTCACAGGCTTTCGTTTCCCCTGCACACTATGTCTTCCGTATCGCACTCATACCCAATCGACCTCCTCTTACTTGGTTTTCACTCAAGGACCTGGTGTACGATGTCACTTGAATATCTCCTCAGTGCAAATTTGGTTCACCTCCATTTCCTATTACTTATTTGTTCGGATGACCATAGGTTCTTGGCTGATTCTTTGCAATCGTTACTTCTTGCTTATCGTTTCCATCAGTTTGAGATTAGATGTTGATTGGACTAAATAGATACAAATCTCCTCTGCATGATTGCAGTCATTTCTTCCTTCCTTTATACTAATCAAAAAAAGCCAACTAGGGAAATCTTCAGAAATGAGTTAAATTACCTGTAGCATGTATACAGGTGTTTTTAATCATAATAAAGCTGGATTCCGCACGGCTGTAATAAACGCCGTAGATAACGAAGCAGACAATTGCTGCAAATGTTTTAAGTATAAAGACTGACTTTGAACTTGCTGTTGATTTGCCTAAATCATAAAGTTTTAGGGCTTATTCAAAACCAACAGTTGCATTTATTCAGAACGAATATAAAAACCTGAAGTGGTGTCTCTAGTGTTACTTATCCATACAATTTTTTTCAAGTATTGTAGAAATTTCTATTTGATTGTAAGGAGGATTTCATCATGAGATGAAATCAGTTGGAGAACCACTGGAAAACCTGGGAGTACTCGACAGCTGTTTTGTCCTGTTGCCTGGGACTCTTCATCAGTACGCACCCACCACCAGTGTTCGAACCCAGGACCTTCTGGTTACGAAGCGAGCTAGTTCGGAGACCATTGAACCACTGGGACACGATCCAATGGCCAGCACGTGAATTCTAACTCCTGCCAATTCACGACATAGCACGACCATTTCGCAATGTCTTCTTCGATGAGTTACTGTCTCATCTTCAACCTGCTGTACCCTACTGGTCCAGTGGTTCTCTAATTGATGTCAGCTTATGATGAAATCCTCCTCACAGTCAAACAGAAATCCCTACAAAACCAATACTTGAAAATTAATCTGATGCTCACTAGCGACTGGCCCTATTCAGGTACGTAGTTACCTGGGGTTCTAGTAGGGAGCCATGACCAGTTGGGTGCAGCAGGTTGAAGGTGAGGCAGTAACTCATCGAAGAAGACATTGCTGAGTGGTCGCAATATGTCATGAATTGGTAGAAGCTGAAAATCATGGGCTGGCCATTGGATCGGGTCCCAGTGGCTCAATGGTCTACGAGCTTGCCTTGTAACCAGAAGGTCCTGGGTTCGAACACTGGTGGTATGTGCGTACTGATGAAGAATCCCAAGCAATAGGACGAAACAGCTGTCGAGTACTCCCAGGTTTTTCAGTGGTTCTCCAACTGATTTCATCTCATGATGAAATCTTCCGTGCATACAAAGTTTTTGTAGAACGGTTGACTATTTACGAGGGTAATGTTACAGTATCTTTTAGCCCGATGGCACTGTTAACACTGGCTGAATAAACCGAGCAACTCGTGTAGCACACGCTTCATTAGCATTCCGAAAGATACTCAACACTAGTTACCGGCTTGTAAGTACAAGAATCTGCCGTAAAATTCAGATTCGCCAAACACACTACATCCAACCAAAGGCAGAAACATTCCCGAAGGTGTTGAGGAACAAGTATGATAAGAGGTAGAATTTAGATTCCATTTTATTATAATCAAAACTATTTTAAGACTTCATTCATGTTGATTATTGTTTTTGTACATACAACAGTAAATGTGAGTTATGCTTTCAATGCACGATTCAAGGTTTGAGTTGAAACCAAAAAAAGAATGCTCTTAGAAAGTTATGGTTATGATAGCATGTTTTTTTTTAAATTTTAAAATATTGAAACAACTACATATGGAAGGCTAAAATTCTAATGCAAGATTTATTACCAGAGATGATGCAAACACTAAATGAGCATCAACGGTTAATGTGATTGTTTGCGTGACTCTCCTGCCTGATTTACTAAGTAATATGAAATGACAGAAACATATGTTAACTAAAAGAAATTAATGAAATTTCTTCAGTCTGCCTTAAACAAAATCAGATTTTATCGTCTCCTACTCTCCTGTCCTACAGTGCATAAAAAAAATCAGGGAGCAGAGTTACTTAAAAGCCCGTTAGATTAGTTCATAATCTTTTAGAGGGGGTTGGGGGTGGGGAGAGAAACAGAAGAAGGGCCATTAACCAGTAATAATCCACTTAAGGCATTTTTTCTTATGCTAAAAAGTTCCATCTTTTTGGTCTGACTGTAGCTGATAGACAAAATCACCACCACTCCACTTAAAAACCATCTGCAC
Source organism: Trichobilharzia regenti (assembly GCA_944472135.2). NCBI lineage: Eukaryota > Metazoa > Platyhelminthes > Trematoda > Strigeidida > Schistosomatidae > Trichobilharzia > Trichobilharzia regenti. Next base: position 83,752,774 of record OX235270.1, on the reverse strand, counting down.
TCTTAAAAATGCCTATACAGTGAATTATTAGAGAATAATAGAAGTAACTGATTCTGTTTTTCTTATTCCTTTAAGTTCTCAGTGGAACATAGGACTTCAAGCTAGATGGGGTTGCTAGCCTCATGCTCGACCTTCCTTCTTTACCAGCCTTATTGCTGGCTTAGTGAGGTAAAAGAAGAGTGCGTCGGTGGGGGATCGAACTCTGGACCACCTGCATGGCTGGCAACCATTCTGCCGCTCTGCTACCGATGCACGGATAATGCTATTTATTCGATGAATTTCTCCAAGTGAATAACTAGAAGTACAAGCATACAAAACGTTTTTGTACAGCCTTTATTCGTTATAAAGATTTCATTTAAGAATCCACGGTGAAATCTTTAATTTTGTGCGTAATACTAGAATGCAAAAAATGTATATGATTCTATTAGCAACCTGTTTGCTATTCTGTTATACTGTAGTGTCTCATAATAGATCGCAAATTCTTTGAGGAATTCAAAAACGGAAGAAAATAATAATTGCATTTGCTTTCTGTAAATAAAATCGTGAACAAGAGTGACAAATATCTCTAGATGACGTTAAGTAAATAAATCGAATAAAAATAAATTGAGAGAAATTATGTCTTCAAGATGCCTTCCGACAAAACTGATCATGTATATTCAGTGAGAAATAATTAAACATTGCCCCAGTAACGCCCAATAAATTGTTGCATAAACAAACAAGAATTACTTCAACTTTGCCTATGGACTCATATCGTTTTGAGGACCATCAGAAACCAGGAAGCACTAGACAGCTGTTTCAGGACTTATTGGCAGTACGAACGCCCTCCCCCCCCCCACACACACAGGAGTTCGAAGCCATGACTTCCAGGTAAGGTAAGGTAAGGTCCGCTCGTCACAGGTGACAATGAGTGGTTGTCGTGCTAAAATAATGAACTGGTAGAAGTTAGAATTAATGGACTGGCTATTGGCTCAAGTCCCAGTGACTGAATGGTCTAAGAGCTTGTCTTGAAATTGAAAGGTCATGGTTTTGTTCTCTGGTGGGATAGTGGGTTCATTCTTCTGATAAGAGTTAATTAAGGAGAAAAAATCCAACTGCAGAATAAATAAGTGTAATATAGATCCTGTATTAGCTCAAAAGAATTAGTCATCGTAACCCTACAAAAATCCAAGGATCATACAGAAAGGAAAAATAAAATCTGTGTCAAAAGAAACATGTGCGTAGGTGGCACAGAGGTAGAGTGCTCTCTAACCACCCTTGTGGCACGAAGTTCGATCCCCGGCAGATTCACTCTTCCTTTACCTCACTAAGCCAGCGATAAGACTGGTAGAGAGGGAAGGTTGGGCATGAGGCTAGCAATCCCATCCCGTAAAAATAAACACCACTGCTACCGAAACTTCAAGCTTCTATCTTGAAGCCCTATGTTCCACTGGGAACGTAAAAGAATAAGAAAAAAACTAACGAAATACAAGGACAAACACTAAAGCAGAATAACACTGATCCATTTTATCTCATTGGTTTTTTTTAAACCTGTGAAAAACTTGCACTATTCCACATGTTATAATTAACTTTCAACATTCTTTCTTTCATTAACAGAAATCATTACTCAGGTTATGATACTTTGAGGATGATAAGACGGTACTGTAAAGGAGCTAGTTTTGCTGCTTTGAATATCTTCCCATCGGTACAGTCGAGAATGGACGAGTATCCCTCATAGTGTTCCCTGAATTATACCTGTTAGTTCACAAATATCTGCGTGGGTAACCAGACAGGAATAACAGACAAAAGAGATGACATGAGACGTTTTGAACGGAAAACTAAGTGGACTTCAATTAAACGAAATCGGATAGTTTGGTTACCTCAATCTCTAAGCATCTATTCTTACACAGAACGTCGAGCAGACACCTTGATTGCATTTAGAATAATCGGTGAACAGAAGAGACCAAGTCTTTTTCAAGTTGCTAAAGGCATATTATGATTTAAAACAACCGCAACTTGGTCTTGTACGCCCTTGAAACGTGGTCACTAGTTGGCGTTTAATGGAAACAGTTGAAGAAATTTACGTTTTTCAAAAAGTTTCATCAAAGATTTTTTCTGCTTCCAAGGTAATTTATGAGCTAAGAAAAATATCAAGCTTCTGTAAAAGATCTTGATGCTCACGAAAGAACACTTGATGTTGTACACAGAGGAGGTAAATATTTCAACTGGCCAAATATTTACAATGTATATATATATATATATATATATATATATATGCTTATTTGAATATGATACGTAATACCCATTAGTAACATTTTGTAAAAATTACACAGACGTATTTATATTTAACACACGAAAAACTCTCCAGAATTGGCATTCTGCCAGAGACAAAAAGTTTGCTTAGGAGAAGAAAATTAATACTCAAAATGCCGTGAATAAAGAAGGCGAATTTTTGCAATTGCTTTGACGCCTACAGTTTGTACTACTTCGCTTCAATGAATCACTCTAATTTTGCATTCATATATATACATATAATGTATCGATGGAATCAAGTCAGCGCCTATCTTATACCTATTAAACTTCTCAGTGTTCTTCCTCACGGAAACAGTCTTTTCTTTTAAAACAATTAGTTCCCTTTATGAATTTAGACAAAGCAATAAGAAGGCGTAATTTTTCTGAATCGTGTGTAATGTATTTGCACTCACAACACATTTCGAACAATTTAATCACACACGAAGTTGTCATAGGAATATATATGAAATTAATAAAGAGTTAAGAGGTGAGAAAACAGACTTAGGTCAAGTTACAAGGTCATATTCAAGGTCAAAATAACAATGAAGACCACTAAACCAAATAGCAGAAGTAATAGTACATCTGCTATGGTATCAAAACAAAATTTACCAAAGAAGGTTTAATGTGATGACGAATTGCTTTTGAACGCATATAGGTGGTTTAAACATTTTAATTGGCAGGGCTTCCACAAATTTAAAACAATTAGTCACTTTTATAAATTTTGATAGCGTTACTAGAAGACGGAGACTATCTGAAAAATGTGATGTATTAGCGCTATACATTTCGAACAATCTGATCACACAATTGGTGGATGGTGGCTAGCAGTGGATTTCACTGCTAGCCACCATCCACCAATTGTATACTAACTAAATGCCCGGACATCGTCGAAGCATCTGCACAAGAAGCCGACATGTCAACCTGAGGCCAAGCACTTCGGTCCAATCAATCGACGGGAAAATCAAGAATTCTATTCAATAATCTGATCACACATTTACTTGTCAAGTCAATATATATAGAAAGGTTAAATTAACTTTGATAAATAAACTTTAGGATACGTCCCAAACACGTTTTATGGATAGGTTTAAAAGGTATGTTAACGTCAATTTTATGTTCTGTTTCTTTAATGTTTCGCAATAGAGGGGCTAAGTCTCCTGTTCTCACTGCTGATGGGTTCTGAAGATTCTATTTACTTGTGGATCCATTTTGGAATATGCTCTGAATCCCTTATTTGCAGAGATTTATGAGTCCTCCCTATGTGTGTGTGTCCACACGTACATTCAAACTGGTAAATAGAGTGGGATGTGACATCATCTTTTGCATGTCCAAAGGCATTAGATATTAAATACTGGCTTCATATTAGCTGCATAAAAAGTCTTTTTAACAGTCTTATCTTTATTGATTAACCAGTTCCACTGAGGCATGTATAAAGAATCAAAAGTGTTTTATGGAATCATTGATCAACAAATGTTTTGCTTTAAAAATCAACAAAGGTTACCGAATCAACTGATTTGAGAAGAAAACTTTGCTTTAACGGCTGAAGCTGACAACTACTGGGACGAAATATGCCAGACATGAATTTTCTTTGTCAGTCAGTTTACAAACAATCCTCAGATACATCTTGATGTGTAGATAGATATTACCAGATAATCCGCTGAAATTTAAAGACGTTAACGCATAATTTGACAGAAATTAGAATGTAAGGTGTATTCGTGCTTCTTACACGAATGTAATCCAATGAAAACCCATATACATCACTTGACCTAACGCCACACACTCACTTTAGACAAGTGTCACAAATATGAGCTTTAAAGTCATTTCAGCTGAGGACAAAATGACCGAATATTATTACCTGTTTCTAAGGGGTCACAAAACTGATTTGTAGATGAGAACATACATATATATTCTCTACGAGGAATTCACCTTAGGACTTTAAGTAAGTTGAAATAACAGCATTTGCAACTGTTTTCCGAAGCTTATATGAGTGCATTTAATCTTCAGTTATACAGTGTCTTGGTGGTGGTTATAATCTAAGAATATGTTATGTAAGTAATCTGAAACGACTTGACATTGCTAACGATGCTTACAAATCACTTGGGTGAAACTGATAGTGTTCGTTGATCATTATATTTATCTGGAAAAACTGCACTCAATCATTAAACATAAATTCGAAATCTTTAATCTGATAATTTTTAAGTAGACTGCAGAAGTTAATCCTATTTTCCGCGAGGTGACCAATACTTGATATTAGTATGAACAATAAATTGTGTTGAACGTATCGTTCACTAAATGGTACCACTTCATTTTCTGATGTAACTTTTGTTTTGTGAACAAATAGTTGAGATTTTTCCGAATGTTATGGACTACAAAGGTTCCGTATTTTCTTAGGTGCACGAAAAATGAATGAGTCGGTTACAGTGCATAGTGTTCTGAGTACTAAGCTTAGTCTTCTGAATTGAAACCAGTGATAGGTCTAGGATTTTTTGCGATCTCGCTATTTGACAGATATAGTATTATTATTATTACGGCACTGATGACTTTTCGAACACTGTTTATTGATCATGATATGATTATAAGCAATAAACTGTGTATGTGAAATACCCTTGAGCAAAAGATAAACTGTCACTTCTTGATCCGTCTGTTAAACCAATTAATATGAAATGATATACCTCCTTCAGTTGTATCAACAGAAGGCAAAACACGGAAGCCAAGATGCATTTTTCATTAATCAAACCTCTGTTTATATATGTACAGTTTACATTCTTTAACCAACCACTGAGCGTGTGATTTTGGTTTACATCAAACAACATGAAGTAGAATCTTCAAATATTCTGTTGTTAATGCAGTATTCAACCGTAGGAAAAGTGCTCTATCTCTAACATCAAATAGAGTGTTCAAATAGATATATCGTGTATTCTGTTACTAATGCCGAACTGAACTGTGGGAATATGTGAGGATCATATTCCGTTGGCACACATTGCCTGTATCGCACCACCACACATTGATCAAGTTTTCTCTAAGTTTGAAATATTTTCTTCTGATTGTTTAAGCCGTACTAAGTCTCAACTTTCGTGTCAAATATTTATCATGTTAGATAATGCAAATTCTTCCATGTATAATAATCAGGGATACGAGATGGCACTGCCTTTATCAACCAGTGAAAGACAGGTGTTTCTGGAGATGTTTTCATGCTGATTTCAGATTGAAATTGCAATTAAAAGAACGACAAAATTAAGAGTAAGATCCTGAGAGAAAATACAGTTAGAGACAGCAATAGTCTTCATCACATACCTACAAGTAGTAAGTAGGTCGATCTAAAATGTAATAATCATTTAAATGAAGCTAATCAGTGTAAGAAAGATTTCAGTTGTATTTGTTTTTCAAGTATGACCACGGATAGACATCATTTAGAGAAACGTTGAAAATCAGGGAGTACTGGATAACTGTTTTTTTTTTATTACAACTTGATTCCACACTGCAGTTTTGGTACTAGTATGGAATTTTCAGCATGTGATATCGACAGCCCAAATTTTGCAGGTCGACCATAGATATGAGGTGTGAGTCGGTAGAGGATCGAACCTCCGACCATGTGCATGGTCGGCAAGTGTCCTGGTTTGGGAATCATTGGCGGTATGCATCCACTGCTGGGGTTCGAACCCGAAAGCCTTTTGGTTACAAGGCGAGCTAGCTCGTACACCATTTAGCCACCAGGACTCGTAATATTGGCCAGTGCATGAACTCTAACCCCTACTAATTCGTGATTTAGCGCTACCACTAACCAATATCATTGGTGGGAAATCTATCCTCACATTTGACTGGATGGATCTTACTGGTCGCAACTTCTCACCAGGAAACGCGGTTCTGTAGCAAGTCACTAGCGAGCATTAGACTAGTTTTCTAAAGTTGGTTTGTAATTTGTATCTGCTACAATTCAAAAAATAGGCTCAAAGAAGATTAGTTTGAAATAGTTTATCCACTCTAATCAAGTCGAATGAAAATAAAGCAAATGAAGAAGATGAAGAATGGGAGAATTAGTTAACCATTCAACTTTGAACTTGATAAACTTGGTGTAATTTAAACCCTCACTGATGAAAATGAATACCAAGTAATCGAATGTTGTTTTGTCTCATGGTATAGCTCAGCACACAAATATCGTTTAATCCACCGAAGTGAATGTTTTCCTTATATCTTTCTCCGTGTTTATCACTACTTGCATACAACGTTAAGCTGTATTTTTCGGCAGGCATTGCAGATAGACGAATTATTTGTTCCAATGTAGACTAGATGATAGGTCTGATGGCACTGTGAATTCACTATCAGAAAGTCTGCATTGAATTTGAAAACATTTCACAGCAGAGTATGTTTTTCAGCTTTTATAATGCAGCACCTGGTATCGTCATCCACTTTATAGATGACTAAGGCAACGGGAGAATAACCTGTGACAGTTTGTCTTTATGCTGGAAATCGGGTTTACCTGTAGTTTTCTGGTCTCAGGTAACTTGATGACATGACAGTTTTAGACACATAGTCAACTAAAACTGTAGTGTCTATATATATAAACAGATGACAGAAACTGCTGCGAACGACTACGGTTCTCCTTGAACAATGAATTAAAGTAGGTAGGGATGACGGTACATAGCTGTAACGTATTTCTGTGTATATGCAATGAAAATGTGAATAAACAGTAATCCTGCTTCTGTCGTCCACAGGGGAAATATTAAGCCACATGATCCTGGAATGAATGAAAGATGCCTTAGCTGGAAATCTCCACTCGAAAAACACCAGATTCAAGAAAAATAAGCCGTATGTCGATCGAATTGAGACACAATGCGTCATTATCAAAAAGAGCCCAGGATAGAAGTGGACCGTCTGCATCAACTTTATCGGCTTTGAAGAAACCGTCCATAGCTCCAAATACCAAGTTTTTTTACAGATACTTCGACGCCCCAAAGTGTAGTGTCACAGAAATCTATAAAAATTCATTCAACAACCATCTGATGAGAGAATACTCGAAGCAATTCACAATGGACAACTGAATGAAGCCTTTGAAGTGAATGTGATAATGGGGAAGGATTGCTACCATTAACGCTGATATTTCTAACTGTAACAGACAAGATCGTATGAAAAGTCATTGAAAGTGAGGATTCGTGCATACCAGTAAAAAGAGCCTAGAAGTCATGGATTTCGCGGATGATTTCTGTCTCATGTCTCAAAAACTCAAAGATTTGCATGCAAAAATTAACAAACTAACAGAAGAAGCAGCCACGATACAATAGGTGAACATACAGAGGACATAATTGATGAACCACCGCCACAAACAACATCATCAATATCCAGCAATAACAGAAATCTGGAAAAACTCATCTACCTCACATATTTCATTTAGGCAGCATTCTTTTAACTACAAGTTGTGACACAGATGATAATGTCAGAGCCAGCCAGAATCAGATGGGGGAGGCAATACATGGGTTTATTACTCTCAGATATCAGTATGACAATCTAAGCATTTAGTTTAACGAACACCAACGCGGAGTTATTGCTTCTAGATGGTACAGACAATTGGCAGGTCACAGAAAGGCATTTCCATCAGAATACAGACTTTCATTGAAAGCTTACTTTTCTGGCTGAATACTTAAGATCGAATGGTCGCATAAAAAGAGTAGGCAACAAGAAATGACTGCAGAGAATGAACCAGCCAAGGGCCTATTGCCAACAGATATGCAGAAGAAGATGGAAATCAGTTGGAAATGTTCTGAGGAGATCGCTGAGTGATCCCTACACACTAGTTCTTTGAGTTGAACAAGAATGGGTAGCCACTCGCACAGCGTTTAGTGGTAATATTTAACTGATCATGTGAACAGGGAATAAAAGACTGTGGGCAGTCGTGAAGCCAGCTAAAAAAGCCAGCGGCGAACCAAGCGGAACGAAGGCATACCACTGAAGTCCTGTGTTCCAAGGGAAAAATCAATAGAAATAATTACATAATTAGCATAGATAGATGATAAATACAAACAGTCGTCGGACTGATCAACTGCTTATTCACTCAGTGAAATAATCATCCAGCAAAACAAGTCATAATGGTTGATGATCGCTTTCATGACTCATGCTACTCAGAGATGTGCATTTCAATTTTCAGTATGCTCCACCTTCAGAGAAATGTTACTCTTCTAGATTAGCGCATATTACAGCAATATTTATTCTGACAGACAGAATGTTGTCGTATATTTCATGAGTAAGGTGAAACTAAAAAGAGTATTCATGGTAATCACAAGTGGTAGTAGAAGAAGGCAGATTTACATATCAATATCAGCATTGCAACAGTTGACACTGTTTGTCCTTCTGTATAACACCTTCAGCACCAAATTCCATGTGAAGTCAGTAGTGTTCACTTTCTGATGCACTGTAGGTTATAACACTTGCAAATAAAACTACAATTGACAAAAATGTACCATTTTCTTCATTTCCGTAGACATTGACTGATCATATTATGTAACATCAACCGGTACGCCTATTAAATTCATCTACTGTGAATTGCTTATACTCACATTGTTTAGTTTCCAGTTTGCTTTGAGTTATTTCTCAACCTGCTAAGGTAATTCCACAGTTACTCCCTCCCTTGCAATTTGGTTGTTCCTCTGCCTACTGACCACAGTATAGACAGAATCACTACTTCACATATTCAGGCATTTGTCGAAATTATACAAGAATAAAATAGTTGTACTGAAGGCATACACACACACAAACCCTTTTCACACTGGGACATATAAGAAGTTTTATGTTTGAATAGTAGAAATGCTTCATCACAAAAATACATAATCTAAAGTTGGTCACACTGGACACACAGAGACAAAATCAAGATACTTCATATTAAGAAGTATAATCAATCACCCAAACTCAAGTGGTTGTATACAACCAGTACTGCTTGTTTGCGAATTGTAGTAGGGAAGTTAAAACTTAGGCAAGGAAACCACCCGATTTCAGAGAAGTGGTAAAAGCAAGAAGAGAAGGAGAATTACCTCTAAGATATTTCCACTTTCCTGTTTATTCATATTTCGATTTCAGTCAGGGTCAGTAAAAAATCACTCACAAGTATGGCTGTTCTAACATGAAATTTCCACATTGTTTAGTAAGTAATTCATATTTCATAAAAAGCCTTGTTTGCATAAATTACTAACAGTGTTTATTCTACGGGTCTTTGAAAATACTGAAAATATCTCAGGAAATATATATATATATATATATATATATATATATATATATATAAGCCATTACTGCACTCAGAAAAATCACCCAACTGCACGTACAAGTTTCCGGCTGAATAATAACATGAAATCACTGATAAGAGGTTTTCCTTTAAATAAAGATTGTTTTGTATGTGTCAAAGTAACTTGTAAACTTGTAACTTGTATAACTGTGTTAAAGTCATAATAACACTTATTTCTTATACTAAATGTATGTGAAATTATCACACTTTAGAACTACCTCGACAAACCCTGATATCTTTCATATATAGTTTTATTAGAAATCTGTCTCACTCTCTCACTCGCCCTCTCTCTGTCTCCATCTTTCCTCATTGTCTTGCATTTATCGGCTTCTGTACACTTCAGTGGATAAGCACAATTCATTAAAATTCAAAGATTTGGAGTTATTATATCCGCCTTTGAAATAAATATTCCAGCAGGAATTACGGCAACAAGACTACTTTATTTTTCTTATTTCGACTGATTGTTATTTTCCAGAAGATAAGCCTGAGATCTAGAAAACTTTTTGATAGAGAAAGAAAGACCATATTTGCAGTAGAACATGATATCATTCTATTTCACAGATTCTCATCAGCTAACTGCAAACTACCTGAAATTACAATGGTTATAAATAATAACATTTCATACTTCAATGTTTGAAAGGTAATAAAGAAAACATTATAAGATGAAAGCATCCAGAATAAAAATATTACAATTTTTATTTTAAGTTGCCATCAATTTACATATTATGAAACTATGAAAAAAGAAAACAAAGTGGGGGTGGGTGGGTGAGAGAAAACAGAAAAATCTAATAAACAGTGTCAACATGGCGACTCAGTAAGGGCAAAGTTCATCAGTTTGAAAAACTTACTTAGTGAGTTGAGCCCACTAGTGTGTATGACTAATCAGTGTAATAAAAGTGATATGGTTACCAAGAGAGTGAGAGATTGACTACTCTCTCTATTTCTGTGTTCATAAGTTTGGTCTGAGACGTTTGATTGCAATTGCTGCAGTAAATCGTAGTAGATTCGCTGTCCTTTGTATGTTTAATATTTTGAAGGATTTGGAAATCTCGACAAAATGACCAGTATCCACGAGGTTTCTGGTAATTGCACTTTGTAAATATCTGCTTCCTTTTAGGCATACGTTTCTTGGAATATGCTCTGAAAACCGGATAGAAGCCCTTCTTTCTGTCCTTCCAATGTACTTGCTGCCCCAGGTACACGTAAACTTATAAATGCAGTTGGAGGTAACATCAGGAGGGTACTTATCCAGTTTCGATTGCCTTATAGAGCATGTAGTACTGTATAGTGTCACCAGATTGACTGCAGGGAAGCATCTCTTTATTGCTCCTTTCATCCTCTTTTCAATCGTTTGCGATACTGTTTCTCCTTTGTGCGGAAGGTAAATGAACACTTTCTTTTTTCAACTGTTGGATACTTCTCTTTCTCATCTCTTTCTTTGCTGTACTTTAGGATAAATCCTTTTGGATACCCCTTTTCCTTCCGGCAAGCTTAATTCTTCTTCTCCCTTGTAAGGAGAGTCGCCATGTTGAAACTGTTTATTAGATTTTTCTGTTTTCTCTCACCCACCCACCCCCACTTTGTTTTCTTTTTTCATAGTTTCATAATATGTAAATTGATGGCAACTTAAAATAAAAATTGTAATACTTTTATTCTGGATGCTTTCATCTTATAATGTTTTCTTTATTACCTTTCAAACATTGAAGTATGAAATGCTATTATTTATAAACATTGTAATTTCAGGTAGTTTGCAGTTAGCTGATGAGAACCTGTGAAATAGAATGAAATCATTTTATACTGTAAATCTGGTCTTCCATTCTCTATCGGAACTTGTCAATCGAACCGAATGTATGAAATTCAGTGTTTGCTGTAAATAGTGTTCTACTGTTGTCTATAGTAGATTGCTAATAAAACCAATCTCTTTGAAGTCTGTATACTTTCATGTATTATCATAATTTTATTCTTTTGCATTTCAACTGGAACACAGGATTTCAAACTTGAACTTTAAAGTTTCAGTAGCAGTGGCTAGCAGTTGTAAGTCTCATGCTCAATCCTCTGAGGCTTAACGGGGCTTATAACCGGCTAAGCGAGACTCAGGAGCGTATCACTAGGGTATCTAAAACAGACCACATTCATAGTTGGCGAATATTCTACTGCTGAAATGTTAACGCACAAACAGTTAAGTTCTGCGCCCAATACCCAGTGATGTCTACGTCTTAATTCCTCTGCATTCCTAGTGGAATATAAGGCTTCACCCTTGAACCTTGAAGATTCAATAGCAGTGGTGTTTTTTACAGCATTAGGTCGCAGGCCTCACGCTTAACCTCCTGCTTTTACCGGGAGGTGTAGAAATAAGCCTGCCGGCATTCGAACTCAGAGCCGCATGCTTGATTTGTGAGAATTATACTACTGAACTGCCGAGACGCGTAACTTTACACTTAGGGTAAATAACTTCCTAAGATTGTTGTAGTTATGGAGATTACTATTCATTTGATAATCAAAGATAATTCCATGTAGTATACAAATGAATTCTTTGTAAAGTACAACTGAACATTTTAACTTGTACATAGTTAATAAATATAAAATATTCAACCTTAGATCACAGTACTTATGCATCAAGTATTTGTAAAGGATCATTTACTTTTACTGAGGAGATTAACTTCTTTTCAACTGCATCACTAGTAGTAGCGAAGCATGTAAGCTAGTCGTTGTTCTCTACTTCGATATATCAAAAGGCATTTGATGTGGTATCTCACAGTATTCTCTTTGAGCATTGGCAATCTATCACTTAACTGGTTAAAATCATTTCTAAGTGACAAAGTACAAATAACCAAAGTACAGTCAGTATTGTCTCATCCTAGGCAGATCAAAAGTGGGGTTGTACGAGGTAGTGTCCTAGGACCACTCTTATTTACAGTCTACAATAATAGCATTTGTAACTGCTTCACCTTAGGTAAACCATTCCTATATGCTGACGACCTCAAAGTTGTCTACTCCTGTTACACTCATGAATTAAACGATGTGGTAAATAAAATACATCTTGAACTAAGTAGTCTCGCAACATGGTGTATTATTATTATTGTATCCTTTAGTTCCTAGAGGAACATAGGGCTTCAGCTGCGCACCTCCATTGCCTTCGGTTTTCTGACAACTTTTTCACCCTGCTCCAGGTATGTCCAGGTGTGCCGAATCCTATTTAAAGTTTAACACTGACAAATGCGGCTGGATGTGTCGGTAACAGTAACTTTGACACAACTCTTAAGGTAAATGGGCGAAAACTAGCAAAGCTCAACTCAGTCGTAGATCTCGGTATCAGATACTGTAGTAATAAACGTTCTCTGAACAAAGTGATTATACTAGACGTAAAACATAAAGGCTCCTTGGATGCATAAATCGAAATTTGTTTTGTTGTGAAACTACGGTTTTATACAAAGTATGTGTCCGACCTATTTTAGAATACCGCCCGCTTATTCTTAGCGGACTGCGACAGAATGACAAGCTTAAATTAGAGGGAGTGCAACGGTAATTTGCCTCAAGGACTCTTCTACACCTTCTTTTTCACCCTACATAAATGTTACAAGCACATTAAACGTATAAGGTACAACAAACTACAATTATAAATGTTAATATTATTGGAAGTACATGATAAACATTTCTACACAGGACACTAGTATTACTTCACACATAATATAAAAGTTAGCATAACAGGACTAGTTAGTTCAAGTACCAAAATAATTACAATTACTTTCACAGAATATATATGTATGTGCATTTATAAATCACTCCTTGAGGACTCCACTTACTTTCTTCTGTGCTGCTGTCATCTGTCTTCTCTTTTCTCCCACCACTTTAGCTTATATGTGACTTTTTGAATGAGAATAAAGAATGTAGACATTTGACCACTTAAGATGACAAGTGATCGGCAAACATTGCTGGTCCCATATCCTAAAACTGCCATGTGAATTACTCATTACCTTCTTCCGCGATGCATCCTGGATGACACTTGTGTAATTTACCTATATGCTAATAAAAAATCCCAATAACTATCTGTTCGGCACCAATAAATTCGATTATTTAAGAAATAATGAACACATGCTGATGGTTGCATTTGAAATCTCACTGACTCCCGTGATGATAATTTCTAGCTCCTACGTGTTCTATGGGTGGATGGGGACTAGCAGTGAAATCCAGATGCGCATTTCGTCCTATCTGGGACTCGTCAGCTGGATGTACCTGCATTTCTCATTGAGTGATGATGTTCCCACCGAGGCTTGAACCCAGTATCCATGTTCCACTTGTCATTTTATATGGATGAATTCTCCATTATTCTGGTTCCTGATCACATACGGACTGAAGACTAACTATTGCTGTAACAATACGTCTTTGTATGTTTAACTGGACACTCACTGCTGTGTTACTTCTCTTCCTGAAATCGCTTTTAATAAGGTGGTGACATAACACTTACCCAAATATACGCGGTTCACAGGTTGACCATAACTATCAGCATGAAACGGAACGAAGTTTGGATTATCGCTCAACTTTGATGATAAAGGGTTTACAATTTAACACTTATAAGAACCCGTTCTGATCGTTTGTACCATTATCGAACAATTTAGACTTTTGAAAAAGTATTAATTTACAAGACTTCACGATTGTAATTTATAACATAACTGATCGTGTTTGTAAAAATCGCATGCATTTCTGGTAAACACCCGTTTATAAGAAAATATAGACTATCATTATTATTATTCTGCATTGAGTACAATTCACTTCTGGTGTTACTTACGATGAAAGTGCTGACAAGATTATATGAATACATCACTTGTTTTAAATTAATACCTAATTTGGATATAAATCAAGAATAAGATTCGACACCGTACACACTAAAGATATATGAGGGAAATGACTTCAAGCTTTATTTTTTTCCCAAGTATTTGTAATCCATCCAAAACGTACTTGGGTTTTTTTTGTTAATGCAAAGACAATATTTCTATATTTCTTGATGTGCCCCACTGAATGACCAGTTATCAGATTGTTCCCACAAACTAAAGACAAAAACTAAAGATAGCAGCCATGTAATTTCATCATAAACCAAATTTATGTCATTTAAATAATACCTCTCCATGCTTGTATAACTGGTACGTCCTTCATAGATAAGAATAAATGTATATTATATTATTATTATTGTTATTAAATATGCTTACTAATCGTATATGTAATTTATCCTATTGATGATGCCTGTAAACTTGCGTCCCTCATATACAAAAAATAAGAATACTGTTATTACCATTCTGTAACAACCAGATATGAATAGGACATACTTTCCAACTGTTTACTATACTTTGACTGAAGCCTAAGTAGTAAATAACTAGTTACTTCTAGTCCCTTCTTTACTTGCAGACTGAATTCTGTCAGTCAAGTTCACAATGCGGTCGCCATGCTTAGCTGCTCACCATCACAGAGCACTTTGAATTGTTGTTATTAGATGATTGAAGACAATCGGAAGGAAGCCTTTGATTGGATGCATCACACTACTTGCCAAATACACAGTGTTAAGTCAGAGTATCGAATACAGTCCTAAAGGATGTCAGTTTCACGCCCGGTTAGCTCAGTGGTAACATCTCTGGGCACAGCACTGGACTACACTGGCTCGAGTCCCACAGGAGACATGAGTTGCTTGCTGATGAATATCAATAAGCAAAAAACCCATGCCCATAGACTGCAACTATCTATCAACAACTACGTTCTGTTTCATGTTTCCTCTTTTATTCCTAATTAGTTAATTGAAATTACATTCCTTTTATCAAATTTAAGTGATCAACAATAAATTCACACTTTGAAGTAAATTAACTCAGTTTTTCTGTTTTTCAATAGCACTGGAAAATACGGGAAAAATTCCAATCTAAAATGAAAATAAGGAAACCATGTGAAACTTAGGTGGATAATTAATTTGACTACCCTTTTCCCATAAACCTTTCTAATGATAAAATCAGAAACAGTTTAATTTCAGGTTGCATAGAATATCCTTAAAGTAATGTTTATTGATATCAATGCTGTGAATAAAATTCAGTGAGATTTTTATAATTGCTGGACACTGTAAACTCTGCCCATATGACTGTTGATGCGAAATCGCTTTCCTTCAGATTTAGTTAGGCCTTTTGCTTGGACTCCGATTGTTTCAAAGGCTGTACTGTTCGAATCCTCGATTTTCTCCGGATAGTCGTTGATGATCCTGTCTAAAACATGTTATAGTTATTTATGTTCATTAATTCAGTCGTATTAGTTTGCCGTGATTCGTAATCTCCCCTTACCAAGTTAATCAAATGCTGGATACCACTTGTCTGCTTTTCGGATGAGTTTAACGATGGACTGATTTATTTCTTCAAATTAGCTTATTAATTCCAGGTGGATATCATTGGTATCTTTCGAGTTTTTCTCAAGCTTTTTACCTCTAGTCAACCTGATAACATTCATTTGTACTTTTGAAGTTCCTTTCTTTTTCATCCTTTGATCTAATCAACTTTGTATTCTGCATTGCTTTGATCTTCATTTCTTCATACAATTAGGCAGTAACTTTCGGTTTTATACAAATCCCTGAAACTTTCTACTCATATTACCTTGAGAATTAGCTTGTCTCATTAATTCGTGTACACCAAATAAACTAAGCAAACCAATATAATGTTACATGAGATACCTACATTGAAGGCATAAACTATTTGTCCGAAAAGAAATGACACTAGGTAAAAGCGGTTTCTGTAGTCAGTGTGTTCAGAATAAATGTGCATGTCTTATCAGTGCATTATTTACATGAAAAATAAAGAGAATGAAACATGACATGTGTGCTAATTAATGCAAAAGACACTTGCCAAAATATTCACTGTGACACTTGCAGATTATATGATATGAATGAATACTGTTCTGTAAAATACTTCACCTACGTGTTAACCGGACTGGTATCATAAGTTAACTCAAAAATCTGTTGGTTTGTGTTATGGTCTAGGTTAGGCTGTTTTTGTGACATCTGAGTTTCGTGTGGTATCCTTCAAGGAGTGTGTAATTTTCGTCATTTTTTACTTAACTCTGTTTTGGGTAAACCTATAGAAAGCGTTATGCTTCATAAAAATTCGCTTTTATTTTGAAATATCTCGTAAATAACCGGAAGTTTCTGAACGGTGTGAACTAATCAAGGCAAGACTTCAAGAAATGCGGAATGTTGTTAACACCTGATAGAATAGTCTGAGAATGTATGAGATGCGTTCTTAACCTTCTAAACAAGCACTACTACTCCATAACAAGTTAGTTTAGCCAACTTGCCAAGGTCTGGGAAGTGAAGGCGTTCAGCTCGTCTTCTAACTTCACTAAGTTATTAAACCACACTATTCTTGATGCTTTGCTGGAAGAATGTCAGCAAAAATTCAAAAGGCTCTTTGTTTTTCTCAATAGAAAACCTCACGCAACACATTGACAGGATGCATTAAAGTATATTACGGTGAGTGTAACTGCTTGAATTCCAGTTGAGGCAGACGTGAAGAATAGCGACCACGGAATGCGAACGCACCAATCACCTTCACCGCATATCAGCGGTTGGATTACAAGATCTGTTGTGTATCATACATCAAAAAGCCACTTTTTTACGAGAAAATTAAACATGACAATGATAATGAAACACACCAAACTCGATACTATACCTTGACGTATCTGAAAAATACTTCCTAATTACAATGAAGGGTATCAGTTTTCAGTTCTCATAACTACCAAAATGGTTTCATCTATGTGAACAACGCGTCAATCACAATCAACGGCAAAGATTTGAAAGAGGTTACTTCATTCACTTATCAAGGGAGGGAGCATTGCCTCACCTACAAGCAGTCAAAACGGACGAGGATGTCAAATCGAGAATCGGGAAGGCGAGAAACACATTCATCAACCTGAAACCAATCTCGAAATCCTCGTCACTCAGCCACCATCAACAACAAAATTCAGTCGGATTTTCAATACAAACAGCGTCAAGTCAGTCAGTTCTTCTATACGGAGCAGAAACTTGGCGGGCGGGTCACAAAGAATACTTCCAACAACCTGTCGCAGACCTTTATTAATAACTGTCTTCGCTGGCTCTATACTGAAGATGAGATGGCCGGGGGGCCGGAAAGAATCACCAACAAGAAACTATGGGAACAAACAAACAAAACAAGAACCAATCGCCAACCAACAAATATGTAGGAGAAAGTGGAGATGGATTGGATACTGGCTGAGGAGGCTGCTGGGTGACATCACGCGTCAGGCCATCGCTCGAGTGGAACCCGAAAGGGAAGCGGTGATTGGGACGTCAGTGCAAGGGTGACATGGAGAAGATCGTGTGAAGAGCAGTTGAAAGAGTATGGACTAAGATGGATGCAGGTAAAAAGTACAGCAGAAGGAAGACAGAAGCAAATGGAGACGTGGAGTTGAAGCACTATATTCCACTAGGAACCCAAGGGAACACTAATAATAATATGTGAACAACGAAACACTCTACTCCCATTTATTCATTTACAAGAAAAATTCAGTCAGTAATAATAATAATAAAATAACCTATCAACACATTTTACAAACAGTACATAAAAAGGAGACCAAAATGTAATTTGCACCTCGATTCGTGCAAACGTTCATACTGGCGCTGCAATAACTGCACGTTCTGTAATTTAACGAACAGCATGCGTTCAAGGTCATTGGTGCGTTCGCCCTGCATGGTTGATATTCTTTAGGTTCGCCTCAGTAGGCATCATGTTAATAATGCTTCTGGTTATTTGTTCATCTCCCCCGGATTAATCGTTCCTGTTAACTTCGTTAACTGGATGAATTTCGAATAGTTGTAACGCCATTGTCAAAACAGTGATGGATTGGTTATCAATCAACTGGTTTATTGGAGAAGATGCTTCATTAGTTTTTTATAATGTGAACAAGGCGATGTCTTTAATTTCTTGTAACTCAGTCAGTCACTGGCTACTTCATTAGTTGGAGGATTTCATCAAGAGGCGACATCGGTTACAAAACCATCAGAAAATCTGCAGGGAGTACTGGAAAGCTGTTTCGTCCTAGTGCTCCAGACGCTTCAGCAGTACAAACCCACGGCTATGGTTCGAACCAAGGACCTTCTGGTTACAAGGCCAGTGAGCTTGTAGGCCATTAAGCCACTGGGACCCGATCCAATGGCCAGTCAATGAATTCAAACATCTGCCAATTCACGACATAGCGTGACCGCTAGCCAGTGTCTTTGGCGAGTAATTGTTTTCACACACGACCAGCTGCACCCCACTATAATCCCAGGTAACTACCTACCTGAATAGGGCCCTAGTGGGTGCATGCTGACGAAGAGTCCCAAATTGGGACGAAGCAGCTGTCCAGTACTCCCAGGTTTTCCATGGTTCTCCACCTGATGTCAGCTCATGATGAAATCCTCCAATCAATCAAAATCACTTATCCCTGAAAATTTGGATGAATTATGTGGTCTAATACATTTCGTTTACCTCCTGAAGAACTCGCTGAACAAGATATTAACTGCTAACTTAGAAGTTTAGACATATATCTGACCAGTACTTATTCACTTATTCTCAT
This sequence comes from Trichobilharzia regenti, assembly GCA_944472135.2. Taxonomy (NCBI): domain Eukaryota; kingdom Metazoa; phylum Platyhelminthes; class Trematoda; order Strigeidida; family Schistosomatidae; genus Trichobilharzia; species Trichobilharzia regenti. The sequence goes on along the minus strand of OX235270.1, from coordinate 83,733,651 downwards.
CAAAAGTGACCTTTTTCAAAGGCACAAAATTATCCAGTACATATTGACTGCTTTTTATTTATCATACAACTTTGCGGTAAATCTGTCTAGTGACTCATTTGAAAACTAAAGCTTGAATCTTCTTTTTTTATGCAGAAAATCATACGTGTCACAAACATGCATGAATTTAACATTTGTTGTGGTTAGACTATCAAGTTCAGTGTACGTCTATTCTGTGCAGATTCTTCTTCAAGCATACAAATTCATCTGATCATCGTCGTTTTAAATGTCAGATGTTAACTAACGATTTGTTATTTTATGAATTTACACGATCTAGGACAATGCTAGAGAATCCATAGACCTAAAATTGGTGTTTGATGGCAGTCGTCAACAATGTTTAACTTTAAGCCTGGAGTAAGTGAAGTCTTTTGAAAGGTATGAATCTATGCAATCTAGGTTCAATGTCTGAACTACTTCATCAAAGACTGATCTCCCCGATTCCAGCAAACCATAGAGAGTGACTAAACTCTGTGTTTAGTGTTTTGGACGAAACAATATAAAACTCTGGACACCTTATTAATCCACAATTGTATCAAATAAAAACAGACAAATAGAAGAACATAGAAACTTGGAGAAACATTCTTATGAACTACACAAGAATGTGGGAGTGATCAGCTAAATATACGTAATAGGGTGAACACACAAGTATCATATGAGCAAACTTTAGTAAGATGTTCAAAATTCTTGGGAAGATAAAACTCTGCATGAACTTTTAGCGAATACATGAGAGTTTAGCTGTCGCAATAAAGATGTAAGCAATGATCACAGTTAGACACACCAAATTTTGCATACAGAAATCAAGTTAACAGTCACTGAGTAAAATACCTAGTAGCACATTTTGCCCTTTACTCCGCTTAGCTCCATTGTAGTCAAATTCACACCACTGATAAGCTTGACATTAAGTGAGCGAAATGATCATCCGGCGTTTAGATCACCTCGATTTGGCTAGCGAACACTACTGGTTGATATGAGTGGTACACAACTACTCATCACAAACCAATCAGTAGTATAAAGTTCCGTATGAATATTGCTTGCTTTCTTGACTAACATTTGTGTTATCAAGCATATCAAATCGAACTGTGGTGAAATTTCAGCTCTCGAAATACGAAAATTATAAATTTCGCTCATCCCTCATTGGGATTACAGTATTACCGTGAACACCAGATTCTCCTTCTGCCATGGTTATGTTCTCTGAGTTGGGTAATTTTGCTGCGAAACTTTCATTACCCATCTGAATAAAATCTCCAGCCTTTACTCCATAGTGTGAAGTTAGTTTCTTCAAAATTCTCTATTGTAGAAATAACTGCCTTTCTTGATGACGTCTCTCATAAGAGACACCCACCCACCCAAACACATACACACCATCATATTGAAAACATCTATCTGAGTTACAGATCTTCTCCTCGATTTCAGCACCACACATCTAACACCAAGACTGAATAAGTTTCTCTCCATTTTGACTAAATTACTTCTTCTAATTATTGTTCTTCTCTTTCTTAGAAAAGCCTACACTACGCATTTGATCACCACACATATCGCTAGGATTATCTGCAAATCAAAGAAACTAAGAAAATTTCTGCTTTTCTTATCGACGGCTGGCGTCATCATCATTCCACTTAACTTCTTAACCAAGTTTACTACACAATTCAAAAAGCTGGCCTGAATTTAAACAAAAAAAAATATATGAGAAGACTAGATACTTGCCGAGATGAGAATATACCTCCTTGCAAAAGTCGATATGAAAATTTTCGTTTTGTACGTTAATTTAAATTATTTTTGTGAAAAAAAAGAAAGACGATAAATAATAATACTAGCAATAATAAATTCAAAGTAAAGGCTGACAGAAATAATTTGCATGTCCACGTGTGTGTGTGCGTTTATTTTGCTACAAAAAAAAGTGAAAAATTTGTCAAGGAAAACTTTAAGTTTATTATCTGATTAATTATAAATGAAAGTTCAAAAAAATGTACACTTTGTAACGTTTTTTTCCCTCTATCTGAAATATTGATTGCTTGTTGTTTAATAATCTGATTGGTTTTATCATAAATCATTGAGCATTGAACGATGAGTGCGTGTGTGTGTATTTCAACTTCTGACGAAGTGTAACATTCAAGCTATATGATTTATTTTATTTCTTGTTATTATGTTCCATATCTACAATTGTTTGTTGTCGCGTTGTATGCTTACAACTTTGTGTATAGTTAGTTAATTGAAACAATAAGTACTCCATATGTTTTACTTAACAGCATGCACAGTACAAATAATGTCATTCGTCATGATGCTGGATGACACATTTATGCAAGCAGTTGTTTATTGGCTCAAAGTTGTCGCAAGGTTTCAGGTCTCAGTTTCAAGACGGCTTTCATGGTGTTGTAACACTCTAATTCCTGGCTGCAGCAAGGTTTTAAATTCCTAGATTAAAGTTGAGAGCCTGAAAGCCTCAATTTCTCGAACCAGTCTAAACCTAAAAGATCAAGTTTTGAGTTATACAGGTGGCGAATGCCGATGAACTGGATGCCACAGACATTAAAGTTTAGCTCTCCATCCGAACAACGTCTTCCACCGCATGCGCTGACTGATGTCTGCCCTGCCTTCCATATCCTAGGGCATTCCAAATTCTGACATAGTTTCTTCGATGGCATTGTGATGTTGGATGCTGTGTCAATTCGCAGACATGTGAGTTGCGAATTGATGATGATATCTATGTATTTCCGTGGTATACGGCCATTGATGTCATAAGTGGCTGTAATGACAGTTGAAGGAGACACAGTGGACAACAATCCAATAACACACAAAAGAAGCTGAATACAAACACTATTCAAGAGCCCTAGGACTCATTACAGTACTCCCATTTTAAAGAAAATTCAAGAAAGATATCTCATGGACGTCTTCCAAAAGAATGGATATCCATGGAACTTCATCAGAAGACATCTACTCCAAAGCCACCCTCGCAAATCAAAGGCCCTTAGAGAAAGCACAAGGAAAATCGCCCTACAAAATATAAAAAGACATCTCAGAAATCACTACAAGACTCTTCAAACCTTTAGGAATTGATGCGACACATAAAGCAACAAAATCACTCCACTCAGCCGTGTCAACCAATAGACTCAATAACGAAAGAAGATAAAACCAACATCATCTACAAAATAAGTTGCAATGACTGCGAAAAACACTACATTGGCCAAAGTGGACGTCCCATTCATCTTCGTATCCACGATCGTAAACTAGCCGCAAAAAAGACACGACATCCACTCCTTCATATCACTGCATACAGACAACCATGGACATCCATTCGATTGGGACAAGGTTCAAATATTAGAAAAAGGAGACACCAAGAATGTTACAGAATTATTAGAAGTATGGTATTCCAGTGAATTGTAAATCAATACACACATTCACATTGACAAAATTTACGAATCGATAAGAGGGAAATCTCACACATAAAGGGTAAAACTTCAGGTCAAGCAAACAACCAGAAACAATAAAAGTAGCCTCCACGGGTTGAAAACACAAAAACAACCAACCGCGTTCAAAGTCACCAGAAGAGACGAAAATCTAAAAGCTCAATTCAAACCAAAGTTCGCCATGAAGATATTCCCTAGTAGGGCAGTGGGAGCTTCGTAAGTAAATCATTAGGCTCAGAGAATAATAACCCAAATGAATTAAAAACACCCTCCGGCATATCTGATAAAGTATTATTAACGAATTGGTCACCAATATCTTGAATTGTTGCAGGTATCTTCACGGAAAGTTGGAAAGATATTACTCTTAAAACATTTAATCCCAACTCATAGTATGCTAGAAATGTGTGGATTGCTCTTTCTATATGTTGAAAACAGAACATATCCTGAGTTTCTACATGCACATCAACTCAGTGGTAGGAGGGAGTTCAGTTTACATTTGTTTTAGAAAATGAACAAGGAGAATAGGCTATGTTAGATTGTAAAATAAAACGAACAGAAGAAGGTGGAATATATACACTTGCGTTTATAAAAGCCACCATGCTCTAACAGATATATTTACACTTTAAGTCATCTCATCTGTTATCTATAAAGTCGGGTTTAGTTGTGAGTCTAACAAATGGAACAATCATTCTAGGCGGTAGTACATCAGAAAACCTAAATAATGGAATACAACAAGCAGAAGAAGCGGTGGTGCTAATTGACTATCTCATGAAATTCATTGAGAAGATCATAGATCTCACAAGAGAAGGTAAATAGTAGTGGAACTATTGACTATAACATGAATAAGCAAGAATCTAAGGTATCTACAGTTTTAGCATATAAGGAAGCGATATCTGAAAACCTGAGTAGGATTACTAATAAGGCAAGAATTAACGTGGCATTTAAACTTACAAACTCACTCCGGTACAAGTTGTGCAGGCGAAAGGTTCGTATAGACCCACGTAATTAACTCTGCACAATACCTGGTAATCACTATCAGGTCAACTGCATAGGTCAAGCCAGAAGATCTAGGACAGTCAGGTTATTAAAACATAGTAATCTAGTTAGATGTGAGAAGATCGACCCGAGGAATTTGAGTGGCGCAGAGAAGAACTCATCAGTCGCGATGCATGTGCCAGCACAAAATAGGATGACACAGTGCTGTAGTTCTAAGAAGTAACGTAGGTGGTTGGAAGTAGAGGTTAACTGCTGAGTCTCCTTTCACCGAACCTACACCTGACACATGCAATCGGAGTGACACAACTCCGATACCTCAGGTATGGAGAATATTACTGCCAGTAATGTCAAAGGAAAAGATTTATTTCGCGATATGTGGGTACTTTGATATGATAATGAGCAACAAATTGAGCCCGAAACGTTATCAGTGGGTAATAGTGTATCTAATAAAATTATTGTATGATGGACCAGTGCTCAACCATAATGTCCAAATTCTATTCGCCTATCAGTGGAACTTGAATTCAATATTGAGATATAAGAACAATCTGGAAGACACAGAGATCAATGTATACCATTGTTCAACAGTTTGACTATGTGAATTGGTCATTCAGTCCTGAATCATCTGCTGAGGAAGAACAAATCAGTAATCATTGTTGTTGTCATCACTATCATCGCGTCATATTGTGATGTAGTTGGACATGCAAGACTAGATATCAAAAGTGCAGTCATTCCCCTTAAACTTCAAGATAAACTGTGTGATTTGTTCTGAGTGAAAGTTCGGCGAAGTGAACTGTTATTTTTTATTTTTGATTACAGCTTGATTCCACACTGTATTTTTGGTACAAGTATGGAATTTTCAGTATGGATATCGGTAGTCCAAATTTTCCAGGCCCACCATAGCTATCAGGTGTGTGTCGGCAGGGGATCGAACCTCGGACCTGTGCATGGTCGGCAAGAGTCCTAACCAGTGTGTCACCGACATGGCATTAGTGAATGACAAGATGGATATTGAGCCAATTATCAGGATGAAGTAGGTCACACCTGTGATTCAGACATCCTCTCGTTATACTTCAAACACCTCTGAGTGTGAATGATTTCCTTGCATGTGAGTTGTTCTCTATACTTCATTCTAGATAGAATTTGTGTCTCACGAAATCTTCTTCACGAGAGAAGTGCGCACAGGTTTTTGCCTGATGATTTGTAGAATTTTCTTCTGTTCGTCTTGTTTTGTTGGTGACTTGTTCACTTCCAGAATTTCCTAATCTCTCCTTGAGATTTTGTTCTCCGAAACTAGCATTATCGCTTGTGTTGTGGAAGTTATTCCGTGAACACTATTTTCAACATGTACCTGTGAATGCTTTGCATGATTGCATTCATGTCGCTTGGCTGTTAGTGTGTGGCGTAATGAGCAGTCAACTGCCTGTTTGAGCCTTTCGGAATTTGTGATGTAATGCTGTTCTTAGACTAGACAGTGTTTGAAAGACGATGAATCAGTGTTGTGTGAGTCACTGGAAGAGTAAAACGACTGGTAGCGATATCACAGAGTAGTAGAATTCAGATAATATCTTATCTGATATGAATAATTGGCTAGCATGTAAAAATGTTGAAGTGACAGTATTTATGAAACTACTCTCTTCCAACTCTACTCATCCACGTACCTAAAACTTCGCTGGATTGTCTAAGGCTCATGAGAGGTGAGATGAAGAGAAGCCGGTATACTAGCTTAGAGTGGAGAATGTCATTGACCGCTTATCGAACAGTGTACAAAAATGACTGTTGTTTTCTCGACCCTCCGCTGAATGGTTTCATATAATTTAGGTAGTGTCTATCACTTCACTGGATTCCATTTCATTTTGTCAAGGTTTCTTTTTGAACTGCTAAGCAGTAAACAACGAATGCATACAGGCGACATATGTGTTGTGTGTCCCACTTCAGAGTCTTGTTTGATTTACGAAAGCCTGTGTATCGGGATAACATCCCACAGGCCGATGCGGGCAATATTTTGAGCATTATATACTCACAGAGAACGTAATACTAGTCCGTTTGGAATATATAGGAGCAATACAGGATACGAAACTGTCATACTGATAATTCAACTCCCAATAGATTTGTGGAAAACGGTGGAAAGCCAGTTATTCTTGGGACACACAAATGTTATGTGAATGCATCCAGCAACATGAGTGAGGATTTTCTCATTTAACCATCAAGAATATTAAGTGAAAGCAACTAAATGAAAGGAGATGAGACATGTATGCCAGAGGTGAATGGATGATGAATGAATGGGTGATGAATGGATCAGTATAAGTATCACTCAGTGATTGCTATTCACTCAGTTGTCTCAGCTATGCGATGGGTTCGACCTTAACGGTCGATACTCGATGCACCACATGAACTACTACTGGATTCCTGCGACCACTAGACTGAACCATCATGTTATCTTGGTGAAGGTGTGTTAATCGCTGATATTCGTCTCCTACGTCCTTCAGAGACATTTGTGGGTTCTATTCAAGTCTGTTCAACAAGCCTGTTCTTATGTTGGTGAACTTGGAAGACTGCAAACAACAAATCAAGATGAGGACTTTGATTAAATCTCCTGTCAGAGAATTAAAAACTTGAACCGTTTACATCGACGGTTAACGATCCCCAGTCGAGTGTGAATATCATCGTTTTCGTTCATCACCAGTTTCATGAAGTGCTAAGATACGTCGGAAAGGGATTCATGGTCGTCAATATGCTGACGGGATTTGTGGACAATTTCGTCAAACGTTGTGTCACTGGACTATTGAGGGGAGAATCAGGTTTCAGTATTTGTGCAACTCAGCTGCACTGAACAGCCGTAGTAACAATGTAACTTCATAGGCATTATCTTTGCTCACAGAATCCATTCTCAATAGGTCTTCACATCTGCAGAACGATGTAACAGAATCCCTACTATATTTCATGTTTTATCACTCAATTTAGAGACCGACATAATACCTGGATTTCCTCGGAGGATGATTTACAATACTTCACTTGAAGCACACTTTCATTAAAGTCGACCCGTAAATGATCGTCAACATCCTCTAATCCCGATGCTCAATTGATTGAGGAAGGACGATTTCCACTTCCGTTGATAGGTGTTTCATTGATTCTATCTTTCATATTTGCAAATATTCCCACTGTGTGAAGACGTGTATGAGACAGTATTGTCAGAAGCTACGAACATTTGGTTTCTTGAAAGCATTTCGTGGGAGCTCGAATCGGTCTTCTCTATCGGATAAGCTAGAGAATTCCCCAATCCTACTAGGAATCACTGACATAGACATTCAGATGTAAACCAATCAGATGTCGGTTAGTATCTAGTGGTATCATCGACTAACACACAACATATATATGTGCATCACCTGTTATCTCTGGACTTGTGTACGTGACCAAGACACACAAACAGCCTCTATTTGTGTAGGATGATAGTTCAGTAGACAATTTCCTCTGGTGAATAATCAGGAAATGGTTTCAGTTTTAGGGAAACAAAAATTAGAAAGGGGATTTTACACATCAACTGTGAGAGTAGGCTAGGAAATACAAAGAGAGCATATCAATGAACTGTGAGCATTTGGACGGTAGAAACAACAATAACAAGAATTTCTCACCAAATATATGTAACAGTGTGCTTCTCTTTTACACTCCAGGAATGGTGTGTAGTGTTCTTGTTAATCACAGTAAGAGAAAATAACTCCATGAACCATATGAATGCAAGGGCCTACACGAACAGTATTACCACTACTAAAATAAACGGATATTCTTCCTCAATTACTTTAAGACATTAAATAAGTGGGAGTCGATTTCTGCTTCACATTAGGGATGAAATTACTGATAGCAAAGTGTAGCAAGCGCGATTCCTGATTTATAATATTCCCAAATCAAGATTGTTGTGTGAACGAATCTCAGACTAGTCTGATCAGTGATGTTTGTATTCCATGCACTGAATAAACTGATTAAGGAAGGCGAATTCATTCACACACACACACTCACACAAGAATATCCGAATACATTCAAAAATAGTGTTAGACGAAAACTGATAAGGGACGGAATGGTGGACATGCAAATGAATGAGTCGGAGTTTGAAGGAGATGAACGAATTAGCTCAGGATTGATTTTCATTTCATCAGCGTTCATTTTTCTTGATGGAGATCAGGGAAGAGATATCAGAGACAGAGATTTGCTGGATGGAACCACAGTGTGGTGGTCAGATTTCTAAGAGTTAGAGATTCCAAGTAAACACTGAGTAGTACTTAGACAAAAACACTCTTTTATACATGTAGATAACAGTTACTTCGTTATGTAAAGAGGTGGTGATAGGAACAGTTATGCAACGATATAGAGGTAGAGCAGGCTAAGGATTCAGACATCCTTGTGCACAGAAGGTAGCTCAATTACAACAGGCTGTCTGTCACACAACCATCATGAATCACTTACAATCAAAGCCAGTGAATAAACGGTCTCTAACAGTTATCAAAGACATGCGAGTAACTGTCCACAAAATGCCTAAAAAGTTCACAAAATACTGGGTGTATCTCAGAAACTGTGGCAAGAAATGTTTCACTATATTCATAAAGGTCTAAGAATGTAACGTGTACAAGCGTATCAAACTCGAATTAGTAGTGTCACCAAATGCACAAACGATAGGAATTATTAAGCACCACAGGTGAGCGAACACGATGTGAAGTGTGGTGAAATATACAAACCTCAATAATTCGATCAGTTTGAGATTAAAGATGCGCGAAATGACCTATCACAGATGCCATTAAAATAAAACATTACCACAACGGCAACATGTAGAGAATTCTTTCATATCAACTAATGTGAGGAATATCAACGAACACTGTTTAGATAGTAAGTCATTAGAGAATAAGCATCAAATTCATTAATAATGCGAAAATGTTATTCAATATAACAAATAGTCCATCAAACAGAAATATACCAAATGGACACATTCATTGAATGAACTTCAAAATAATGGAAAATATTCCATGCTACGGAAGTCAGCGATTTCTAATATATTTCAAAATAACCCAATTAATCGATGAGCGCCATTCGCCCAGTCATCTCAATCCACTCAGCTCACTGACATACCACAGAATTTCCTTATTTAATATTTCAATCATAAGTCAAAGACTACAGTGGTCACCATTTCACTAATGTACATATAACTCGTTGAAGAAATAGACTCACATTTGCATCAAAGCTTACTAGTCTCCCATCTACAAGATGTTCTGTACTCTATTATCGTCAACTGATATTTATTAGGAATAGAGGAGGTCATCTGGAAATCTACCCAGCCACCCACCCCTTGTTGTCCATTCATCACTGGTAATCACATATCTGGTGATTAATTAGATTGTGACGAACTTAACGAGTGGCTGATTCATTCCTTATATCGTCAAAATCCTACCTCACTCATATCCTGCTGTACTGGTTGCATTCTATTCATCACACCTTATCAGACCACACATTTGTTGCTTTTCCTTTCCTAGAAAAACATTGACTGTTTGATTATCTATCTGCAATCGGTTGAATTCGGTGACCAATGGAGATCGATATGGTAGAAATATTCCGATCAAATTCTCTTCTACTTGTGAGTAGCTAAAGTGAATACCTTACAAATGTTTCATCATGAACACACAGAAGATAGAAATTGCATTACCGACTTTGAATTAAATACCTAAGCGGAGAAGAGAATTGAATAATAGGAGATGATAAATATTTTCACAGTGTCTGTTAGTTGGATCCCAACTGGCACTTTCTGATTTACATACTCTGTGAGTGAATTATCAGGTGATCTGTGAGTCATTCCTATCTGATAGGCAGTGATTAAAATCGTATCGCGAGATTTATTTCTCCACCTTTCAGCAACATTGTCTCCATTTCTAAACTGTTTCAGTGCACTCAGCAGAATGGAGTCTGAAATGCATAATTGACACCATGTGTTTTGTCTCTAATTCACGCAGATATTGGTGGTATCTTTAGTGTCAATTATAACAGGCATGTGCAATTTCACATCAAACACCAGGATACCATCTAAATCTATTTCAGAAGATTTTCCCACATCGTCACGCACCTTTAGAATTGTGTACGAGTTAAGTGAATTCTGCACCTCTTATATACCACATTGATTTTCTCATTTTTGATTGAGATATTCATGAATTCATGAGGTGGATGTTTAGCTTAATTACATGATCAGATACCTGCCTTCCAAATAATTACTTGAGTGTATTAACAAATATAGGACAGATTGAGTATTATAAAGGCACTTTGTAAGTTAATCATCCCAGCGGTTTATTTGGTAGCCAAATCCAAAATTATTTCAAAAATTATAAGAGCTGAGTGAATTCGATTGAGATAAGGAGAAGAATGTAAGTTGTGTGTCTTTGTGACTTTTGAGATTTCCAAGTGTATTGTGTGTGATAATGAGTGAGTGAGTGGGTGATACAAAGAAGAAAGAAGAATTTTTTGCTTTCCAACACTTCAATTATTTGTGTTACGGTGATGCAGTACATCGCATATTCGAGGTGAACGTGCCCTGGTAGCTTAGTTGACAAGAACACCGTAATAATAATGTGGAGGTCGAGGGTTCGAGCCCCTCTCGGGGGACTGGTTTACACTTTTCTCACTACTCACATATTTACGGAACATCTATCACAACTATTATCGCCAACATACATAAAGAAACTGACATTATGGATGGCTGAAATCAAATTACAGTTTGCCAAGATTGATTCAGAGCACGTGAAGTATTCAGCATAGTTTCGACTAAATCTGATGAGTTGACTACACACTGAAACAGTAAAAGATGTTCCGTGATTTAGATTGACAAGTTTATATTTACATTCTCATAATCTAATGAAAATAAAATAATTTTATGCTATGTGTTCCTACCGTAATATGAGGCTTCAAGTCAGGGCTTTAAAGTCTCAGTAGCAGAGGGTTTTCCTTATTGTATGAGGTGAGGTTGTCAGGCACATGCACAAACTTCCCTCTCTCTCAGAATTGTTGTCGCTAAAAGTTGTGATAGAAGTTTAGTGATATGATAATTCACTCACAGAGTATGTAAATCAGAAAGTGCCAGTTGGGATCCAACTAACAGACACTGTGAAAATATTTATCATCTCCTATTATTCAATTCTCTTCTCCGCTTAGGTATTTAATTCAAAGTCGGTAATGCAATTTCTATCTTCTGTGTGTTCATGATGAAACATTTGTAAGGTATTCACTTTAGCTACTCACAAGTAGAAGAGAATTTGATCGGAATATTTCTACCATATCGATCTCCATTGGTCACCGAATTCAACCGATTGCAGATAGATAATCAAACAGTCAATGTTTTTCTAGGAAAGGAAAAGCAACAAATGTGTGGTCTGATAAGGTGTGATGAATAGAATGCAACCAGTACAGCAGGATATGAGTGAGGTAGGATTTTGACGATATAAGGAATGAATCAGCCACTCGTTAAGTTCGTCACAATCTAATTAATCACCAGATATGTGATTACCAGTGATGAATGGACAACAAGGGGTGGGTGGCTGGGTAGATTTCCAGATGACCTCCTCTATTCCTAATAAATATCAGTTGACGATAATAGAGTACAGAACATCTTGTAGATGGGAGACTAGTAAGCTTTGATGCAAATGTGAGTCTATTTCTTCAACGAGTTATATGTACATTAGTGAAATGGTGACCACTGTAGTCTTTGACTTATGATTGAAATATTAAATAAGGAAATTCTGTGGTATGTCAGTGAGCTGAGTGGATTGAGATGACTGGGCGAATGGCGCTCATCGATTAATTGGGTTATTTTGAAATATATTAGAAATCGCTGACTTCCGTAGCATGGAATATTTTCCATTATTTTGAAGTTCATTCAATGAATGTGTCCATTTGGTATATTTCTGTTTGATGGACTATTTGTTATATTGAATAACATTTTCGCATTATTAATGAATTTGATGCTTATTCTCTAATGACTTACTATCTAAACAGTGTTCGTTGATATTCCTCAAATTAGTTGTTATTTTTATCTTATTGTCGTTCGCTTGAGTTCCAAGTGGAACGTAGAGCTTCCACAACACATCTCCACTTCATCTTATCTTCTTCCATTGTCTTCAGCTTATACCACGGTTGCTCAGAATCTCTCAAATCCTTTCCCACCCACGATATCCTCAATGTCACCCTTGCAGTGACAACCCACTAGTCGCTTCCCATTTGCATTCCACTCAAGCAGTGGTTTGCAATGCTCACGATGTCATTCAACAGTTTCTTCAATGTGTGCCTGATCCATCTCAATTTTCTCCAACATATTTGTTGAGCGATCGACTCTGCTTTGGTTGGTTTGACTGCAGAGTTTCTTGTCACTTATTATTTCTAGTCGCATGGCCATTCGGTATTCACTATGGATGGAAGGCAGCTGTTAATGAAAGTTTGCATCTTGTTAGAAATCCTTGTCGTGTCACGCAGTACAAGATTCTGAACCGTATAGAAGAAGCAAATTGTGATAGTGGTGTTGAAAATTCGAATCTCGGTCTTCATAACTAAGTGGAGTGCAAAAGATTTCCAGAGTGTTTTCAGGTTGATGAAGGTATATCTTGACTTTCTGATTCTGGCTGGCTGGCTGGCTGGCTGGCTGGCTGGCTGGCTGGCTTTGACATCTTCAAACGTTCCAGCTGCCTGTAATTGAATCTGTGCTTCCTAGATAAGTGAAACAGGTAACTGCTGTTAAATGTGTCCCGTTGATGGTTATTCATGCTGTTGGTTGTTGTTGTTGTCAATCTTTTTTTGTTGCTTTCCTTTGTTTATCTTCATCACCTCCGTCTTCTCTAAGTTCACCTGGAGTCCTGTCTTCGCTGTATGCTCCTTCAGATAGTTTGTTGAATTTCGCCAGCCTTCAGATCTTCGAGTTTCTGTGACATTAAACATTGATCATCCACTCACGAAACCCAGATTTTCTAGAGTCATCTAATCGCTGGTTCAACATATTCTTTTCTTGTCGCTCACTGAGCAGAGTGCGCTGCATAATCCAGTACACCACAATTAGGAATATCATTGGTGAAAATATTCAGGTAGCCTTGTATTACTCACGTATGCATTTCGAACGACTCGCCAAGTTTACATTGCGGATCACATGATATTTGGTATTGCCATATAGCAAGCTGCTCAATAAGGTTGATAAAGACTTTGGACACAACACCTCATAGTGTCGGAGTAGTTTCCAAATCACTTCTCGGTCAACGATGTGCTGTCTGGTGAAGGCATTTTTGAAGTCGATGAAGGAAGTTGAGGTAGACGTTTGACTACCATCCTATGCTTTCTTCTGTGATAACGAGACACAGAGTTGCAATTCGATCAGCACATGATTTGCCTTCCCTGAATCCACGCAGCTTGTTCGAGTGGGGCTGGCGGAGTCCTGTATCCAGTACATCCTCTATTCCCTCCCGGATGATGACACTCAGTATTTTACTTGGCGTGGACAAGAGCATTGTTGCACACGAGTCAGTTCTTACGGAGGCGTAAAGCACCCTTCTTAGCTAGTTTGACAAGACAGCCAACCTTTTCCTCTCTCCAAACCTTTTGTAGTAATGGAGTGAGCACACCTGCACCAGTCTCTGGGTCCGTGGTGAGTGTTTCGGGAGGAGGGGGAATTCCGTCCAGTCCTGCTGTCTTCCCAACTGGAATTGAGTCCCTTGATTGCATTCAGGATTTCTGCTTTCGTTGGAGGATTGGTGTCCACTGGCAGGCAGTTCCGTGTGTGTTGTTGATGGTGGTGGTATTTCTGGAGGAGTTGCAGGTGATGGCCTATTCAAGAGTTATTAAAGTGACTAGCCCATTGTTTATTTGTTCCTCGTTCTTGGTGATCAGGTTCGCCTGAGCATCTTTTATTGGTTTCAGAATCTGAGTTGATCTCTTCCTGGATGCAGGTTGACCTGGTTATCTGATACAATGTCCTGAGGTCTCGTTTGCCTGCAGCCTGCCTGTTCTGCCTGAGTTGCCGACAGCCACTCTGTCTTAGAACTGTCTTTTGTCTCTCCTAACACTCGTCTTCATTTCTTTATTCATAGCAGTATGAATTCAACTCAGCTTCTCCTTCTGTTTCGCATCTTCGCATTGAGTCATCTTCTCTTTCAGCATCCTCCTCTCCTCTCCTCTCCTCTCTTCTGTTAGCTTCCAGGTAGGTGTCCGTTGTGAGCCATTCTTTGTCGTGTCTCTTCTTTCTTCCTAGGACAGTTGTACACGTTTCCTTGAATATCGCCTTCAGAGCGTTAGTTCCAATGTTCTTTGATGCAGGTGCTCTCAGTAATCTCACTTAGTCTCTCCGACTTTGCTAGTTTTGTCCTTCAGTTTCTGAATGTTGAGCTTGAATTGCAGTGGCCTGTCTCTAGTTGTTTTGAGGGATTTCAGCCTCACCTTAAAGGTTGCTCAAATTAGATGGTGGTATACCCCACCCACATCTGCTCCCCTTCTCGACTTGTGTCCAGCAGACCGGTTGAGTCTCTACCTCCTTGAACAGCATTGAGATGAAATCTGTCTAGTTTGTGGTGCCTCCATCAGTCGAAATCCATTTTTCTTTGTGTATTTCCTAGTGTGTTTGTCCACGCAGTCTGCGATCGCCAAATCACTGAAAGCTCAGAAGTCTGAGAATAATCCTTCGTTCTCATTCATTTTTCCGAGCGACAGCCTCTCCATCCATGATGAGTTCTCTTCTTGTATTATCTGCTTCCAGTTTAGCTTGCATTCATATTGCATACGAGGATTTTCATGTCAATTTTCGAAGGGTTGTCCATCACTGGTTATAGTTGTCAGTAAAATCTTGTTCTACGTTGTATGTAGCGCTGTGAATAGCATTGGATAACTGTGAATTCCCTACCTGTCATTTGAGTTGAATCTTGCTGTCATGACCCTGAACGAAGTGATTGCTTCCCACTCCATCAGGGTTCTGGCTCCCACTGCTAACATACTGATAGCCACTCACTGCCTCAGTGTGCTCGTAGTTGTTATCTCAGTGACCAGATAGGAGTAGATTTCTGACTCTCCAGTTGACAATCCGTATAGTGCACATCCATTCCATCTGCTCTCGAAGATACTGACCACTCTTATGCCATATCTTTGCAGGATTAGTTTTGCCTACATATTTAGTCCGTCCTCAGTATGGATGATACACAGTCCTGGCTTAACTATACTTAAAAACAGAGTGACTTGACTTAAACTTTATCTGTTTCTAAAACATAAAATAAAGCAAAGCATACAGTTCCACCAAGAAAAGTACAAATCCATTGTCACTCAAGAAAAGACAAAAACATACCGAACAGTATTGAAGAAACAGACATAATGAACAGTTAATTAATTACATTTACACACACAGAATAGAGTGGCAGGAAATAAAGAACATTCAAGGTCACAACACGTGGTGAGGGTTACATTAAACTAGCCAGTAATCGCGACAAAGGGTCATATAGTATCGATTAGCTGTCCGTCAAACTATTTATCTATCTATCGCGGTTGACAATCTTCGCATTACGTTGACTACCTGGTCAGCCTTCCCAGGTACTCTTGTACATTGTACGGACATTCCACGTCCCCAATCTTATTCTCGCTTTCATCGAGAGAAGGCACATCGGCTGGCTGGATGACTGACTTCCCGAATGCCGGCTTTCACTAGCCAGTTGTGTCATTTCGCCCATCCCATTCGAGAGAAGAATCAGATTGTTATCATTTGAAGTTGTTGTATTTGTTATATATTTTCTGTGAGTTGAAGTTTATCTAGCGGTTTGATAGGCTTATTGGTGTGAGATAGTTAGTTTTAAGCCAAACCCTCCATCTTTACGCTGGCTAAAAATCTAGCAAGCTAGTAAACTAAGGCCGAGGTTGTCGCATTAGTTGATGTACATGAATTCTCTACATCTTGCCTGTGTAGTAATGCGTCTGTATGGTTTGAACATAGAACTTTGCACCAACATACCGCAGTCCATGTCACCACACTTCACCCAAAACACAAAGCCAGAGAAGAAGAAGAAAGTAAAAATAAACGCGAAATAGAGACAGTAAACAGAGATATAGGGCAAAAAGGATAGAAATATCGAAGAACAATATAGTTTTATTGGATATTATAGGTCACAGGGAGTGAATGCATCTCTGCCAGCCATTGACAAGGATTTTGAGCAATATCACCCATTGTCTCCAGCCATTGGATTTTACCCTCCAGAGGAACCCAAACCGTAAGGAAGTCTACACCTCCCGACGTGGCTGACTTAAACCAACTGTTGTGGATTTCACTGACTGATGAGGCCGTGTTTTGGTTTGATCACCACTGGCGACGACTAGGAATGCGTAACACATGTCCAAACCATTTCAGTCGATGTAACTTCACAACCTCGTCTATTGATTTCCACTCCCTACCTAGCACTCAACGCCTAATCTTGATATTGCTCACCTTATTATATCAACTAACAAGGAAGTTCAAACGCAGGCACACATGATCAAAGGCAGCCAGCCTTTTCACGTCTTCCACTAACAGTGAATAGGTCTCACAGCCGCAAAGGATGATGGAGTGAACAGCTGAGCAGTACACAAGTCCTTTGATCGATAACCAGCAGGATATCACATTAACGTCAGAGACGGCGTAAACTGGCATATACGAAACTAGCCTTGTGTATCCGTGCTGAGAGTTTGTCACCGATCAACCCGTTGGAACTGGCTGATGCAACTTCTCAAATAAGTGAAGTGTCAACACGCTCCACCAACCACTTTACTCCTTATTTCTAAGCTAGGAGTCAATGTAGTCCAGTCCAGTCCTGTAGCATTATCTTACATTTAACAGCGGGAGCAAATTGCATGCCAAATATTCGAAGATTGCTACAGCTCAAGGGGTTCAGAATACTGTATTTTGTCTGCGTCCTCACCCAAATGGGAGAACTATATCATCTGCATATTCTTAGTCAACGAGATTATTCCCTAGTGGTAACAAGTCAATCCCTGAATCTCTGAAGTTAGTTAGGGTTAATTTCATTACTGCGTCTATGATGAAATAGATTAGAAATGGGGATAGTGGGCATCTCTGACGGACAACACTAGTTGTCACCACTTCAGATGACAAGACTCCATAAGTTCTCACCTGACTGGCTGCATGAATTCGAGTATGGTGAGTGCCTTGATCAGTGCAATGTGTTTTCCTGAAATTGCCTTTACAGCTAAAAATCGCCAGAGTACTTCTCGGTTGACAGAATAGAATGACGCCTTTAGTTGAAGATATATGACGGTTGTTGGACGCCGTTAGGTATTCCTATGTTCCAGAATCTGTCGAAGGGTGAATATGCGATCAATACACCCTCTCCCTGGTCTAAAGCCTGCCTGGCTCTCTCGTGTTTGTGCCTCCCGAGCACAACTTAGTTTACGCAATATTATTGAGCCTGGAACTTTAGATACCATACAAGTCAAGTTAATCCCTCTGTCATTATCACAGGAAGAGTTGTCTCCCTTTTTGTATATCGGAGTAATCAGTGACATGCACCAACGCGACAGGACTTCCGCTGTTTTCCAGGTGATGGCTAATTCCTTAGTTAATGCAGAGAGTAAACTGTCTCCACCGTACTTAAATACCTCTGGAGTCATTCCATTGGGTCTCGTTGCTTTGTCTGATTTCAAACTAGTGGCAGCATTAGTAACCTCAGTTTTTTGAACATATTCGAATATTATAGTGTGTGTGTGTGTGTGTGTGAATGAATTCTCCTTTCTTATTCAGTTTATTTAGTGCATGGAATACAAACATCACTGATCAGACTAGTCTGAGATTCGTTCACACAACAATCTTGATTTGGGAATATTATAAATCAGGAATCGCGCTTGCTACACTTTGCTATCAGTAATTTCATCCCTAATGTGAAGCAGAAATCGACTCCCACTTATTTAATGTCTTAAAGTAATTGAGGAAGAATATCCGTTTATTTTAGTAGTGGTAATACTGTTCGTGTAGGCCCTTGCATTCATATGGTTCATGGAGTTATTTTCTCTTACTGTGATTAACAAGAACACTACACACCATTCCTGGAGTGTAAAAGAGAAGCACACTGTTACATATATTTGGTGAGAAATTCTTGTTATTGTTGTTTCTACCGTCCAAATGCTCACAGTTCATTGATATGCTCTCTTTGTATTTCCTAGCCTACTCTCACAGTTGATGTGTAAAATCCCCTTTCTAATTTTTGTTTCCCTAAAACTGAAACCATTTCCTGATTATTCACCAGAGGAAATTGTCTACTGAACTATCATCCTACACAAATAGAGGCTGTTTGTGTGTCTTGGTCACGTACACAAGTCCAGAGATAACAGGTGATGCACATATATATGTTGTGTGTTAGTCGATGATACCACTAGATACTAACCGACATCTGACTGATTTACATCTGAATGTCTATGTCAGTGATTCCTAGTAGGATTGGGGAATTCCCTAGCTTATCCGATAGAGAAGACCGATCCGGGCTCCCACGAAATGCTTTCAAGAAACCAAATGTTCGTAGCTTCTGACAATACTGTCTCATACACGTCTCCACACAGTGGGAATATTTGCGAATATGAAAGATAGAATCAATGAAACACCTATCAACGGAAGTGGAAATCGTCCTTCCTCAATCAATTGAGCATCGGGATTAGAGGATGTTGACGATCATTTACGGGTCGACTTTAATGAAAGTGTCCTTCAAGTGAAATATTGTAGATCATCCTCCGAGGAAATCCAGGTGTTATGTCAGTCTCTAAATTGAGTGATAAAACATGAAATATAGTAGGGATTCTGTTACATCGTTCTGCAGATGTGAAGACCTATTGAGAATGGATTCTGTGAGCAAAGATAATGCCTATGAAGTTACATTGTTACTACGGCTGTTCAGTGCAGCTGAGTTGCACAAATACTGAAACCTGATTCTCCCCTCAATAGTCCAGTGACACAACGTTTGACGAAATTGTCCACACATCCCGTCAGCATATTGACGACCATGAATCCCTTTCCGACGTATCTTAGCACTTTATGAAACTGATGATGAACGAAAACGATGATATTCACACTCGACTGGGGATCGTTAACCGTCGATGTAAACGGTTCAAGTTTTTAATTCTCTGACAGGAGATTTAATCAAAGTCCTCATCTTGATTTGTTGTTTGCAGTCTTCCAAGTTCACCAACATAAGAACAGGATTGTTGAACAGACTTGAATAAAACCCACAAATGTCTCTGAAAGACGTAGGAGACGAATATCAGCGATTAACACACCTTCACCAAGATAACATGATGGTTCAGTCTAGTGGTCGCAGGAATCCAGTAGTAGTTCATGTGGTGCATCGAGTATCGACCGTTAAGGTCGAACCCATCGCATAGCTGAGACAACTGAGTGAATAGCAATCACTGAGTGATACTTATACTGATCCATTCATCACCTATTTACCCTGGCACACATGTCTCCTCTCCTTTCATTTGGTTGCTTCCACTTAATATTCTTGATGGTTAAATGAGAAAATCCTCACTCATGTAGCTGGATGCATTCACATAACATTTGTGTGTCCCAAGAATAACTGGCTTTCCACCGTTTTCCACAAATCTATTGGAAGTTGAAGTATCAGTATGACAGTTTCGTATCCTGTATTGCTCCTATATATTCCAAACGGACTAGTATTACGTTCTCTGTGAGTATATGATGCGCAAAATATTGCCCTCATCGGCCTGTGAGATGTTATTCCGATACACAGGCTTTCGTAAATCAAACAAGACTCTGAAGTGGGACACATAACACATATGTCGCCTGTATGCGTTCGTCGTTTACTGCTTAGCAGTTCAAAAGGAAACCTTGACAAAATGAAATGGAATCCAGTGAAGTGATAGACACTACCTAAATTATATGAAACCATTCAGCGGAGGGTCGACAAAACAACAGTCACTTTTGTACACTGTTCGATAAGCGGTCAATGACATTCTCCACTCTAAGCTAGTATACCGGCAAGAAACCAGTTCATACAGCCCGTGTGTGACCGGCCTCAAGCAGTCGTCTACTGGACTCTGCGGTGACGCAACACTAACCCTCTAAATCCTTCAGGTACCGAAAGAATCAATCAACTTCCATGGTGTGGGCAGCCGGGAAGTAACAACCGCCCACACACTTCCAAAAGCATCATTCTCTTTCACCTTCATCATCTTACTGCTCTACTACAGTTAGTAATATTCTTCAGGTTAGTGAGGCAACATCACTTCACCCTGTGACTACAAACAAAGATGAGACCAATAGAAACACCCCCGGACAGCCTCTGAAAGCCACATCACCAAATTCATATAGGGGCTTTCAATGTCGGGACCCTCTACCAAACCGGACAACAGGCATCACTAGCAAGAACTCTACCATCTCGAGCCATGGATGTATGTTGTGTTTCGGAGACACGCATACAAGACCCGAGCGTGGTCATTCACTTAACCTCACCCGGCCAACAAGGTGAATCTGTAAAATTAAGAGTGTCTGGAGACACCTCAGCTAGTTCGCGAGGATTCACATGTGTAGGGATAGCATTCAGTTTTAGGGTAGAAAAATCACTTCTTCACTGGATCCCACTAGGTAGTCATATGTATGCGGTCCGTTTGAATGAGTCTTCCAGAAAAAAAAAGGACGGCGTTACCCGTCGATATCTTTCCATAGTCTCCTTTTACGCCCCAAAAGACTGCAGTTCGGATGAACTAAAGGATGGTTTCTGTCATAAACTGTCCAGTTTACTGAGAAAAGCAAAACGCTCAGGTATAGTTGCTTTAGCAGACGACTTCAATGCCCAAGTAGGGAAGTTGTGCTAGACTGAGGAGCATATAGGTGGTACCTACGGAGTTCCCTGCCGGCGAACCGACAACGGTGATCATCTTCTACATTTCTGCTCAGATAACCAACTGTTCCTCGTCAGAACTAACTTTACACACAAAGAGAGACACTGTGTAACCTGGTGTCCTCCATCACCAAATCAACGCTGGACTCAGATAGACCACATAGCGATAGGGTACTGTTAGCGAGGGTCAGTAGAAGACTACCGATCATTCCGGAGCACGCGCGTAGACTCCACTCACGCCCTGGTTCGTGTACGTTTATGCTTATAATTAAACGGACATAAAACACTGTCGGCAGCGAAGTAGTTACGTCCCCAACTAGATCGAGACTCTGAATCCCTATTTAAGGAGGAGATACCGAAAGAAGTATCTGAGGTCGACAGCAGGACCCCTTCTGAAGTAGCCTGGCACAACATACAGTCAGCTGTAGACACAGCTGTAAAAGCTGTTCATAACGTGAAACCCAAAGTTAGTAAGAGCCATTGGATTTCTACAAACTCATCTGAACTGACTGACGCAAGGAGGCTGATCCCGGCGACCTCCGACTATGATGAGGAGCGAAAGCTACTCAAACGAAAACAAACAAGAAGCATTCGTAACAACCATGGTGACAAAGTAGATGGAAAAGGCATCGGTGACTGGTAGACAACACCTCCCTGAATGGGATATAGACACAGGTCCTCCATCCCTAAATGAGCTTACTAATGCTGCCACTAGTTTGAAATCAGACAAAGCAACGAGACCCAATGGAATGACTCCAGAGGTATTTAAGTACGGTGGAGACAGTTTACTCTCTGCATTAACTAAGGAATTAGCCATCACCTGGAAAACAGCGGAAGTCCTGTCGCGTTGGTGCATGTCACTGATTACTCCGATATACAAAAAGGGAGACAACTCTTCCTGTGATAATGACAGAGGGATTAACTTGACTTGTATGGTATCTAAAGTTCCAGGCTCAATAATATTGCGTAAACTAAGTTGTGCTCGGGAGGCACAAACACGAGAGAGCCAGGCAGGCTTTAGACCAGGGAGAGGGTGTATTGATCGCATATTCACCCTTCGACAGATTCTGGAACATAGGAATACCTAACGGCGTCCAACAACCGTCATATATCTTCAACTAAAGGCGTCATTCTATTCTGTCAACCGAGAAGTACTCTGGCGATTTTTAGCTGTAAAGGCAATTTCAGGAAAACACATTGCACTGATCAAGGCACTCACCATACTCGAATTCATGCAGCCAGTCAGGTGAGAACTTATGGAGTCTTGTCATCTGAAGTGGTGACAACTAGTGTTGTCCGTCAGAGATGCCCACTATCCCCATTTCTAATCTATTTCATCATAGACGCAGTAATGAAATTAACCCTAACTAACTTCAGAGATTCAGGGATTGACTTGTTACCACTAGGGAATAATCTCGTTGACTAAGAATATGCAGATGATATAGTTCTCCCATTTGGGTGAGGACGCAGACAAAATACAGTATTCTGAACCCCTTGAGCTGTAGCAATCTTCGAATATTTGGCATGCAATTTGCTCCCGCTGTTAAATGTAAGATAATGCTACAGGACTGGACTGGACTACATTGACTCCTAGCTTAGAAATAAGGAGTAAAGTGGTTGGTGGAGCGTGTTGACACTTCACTTATTTGAGAAGTTGCATCAGCCAGTTCCAACGGGTTGATCGGTGACAAACTCTCAGCACGGATACACAAGGCTAGTTTCGTATATGCCAGTTTACGCCGTCTCTGACGTTAATGTGATATCCTGCTGGTTATCGATCAAAGGACTTGTGTACTGCTCAGCTGTTCACTCCATCATCCTTTGCGGCTGTGAGACCTATTCACTGTTAGTGGAAGACGTGAAAAGGCTGGCTGCCTTTGATCATGTGTGCCTGCGTTTGAACTTCCTTGTTAGTTGATATAATAAGGTGAGCAATATCAAGATTAGGCGTTGAGTGCTAGGTAGGGAGTGGAAATCAATAGACGAGGTTGTGAAGTTACATCGACTGAAATGGTTTGGACATGTGTTACGCATTCCTAGTCGTCGCCAGTGGTGATCAAACCAAAACACGGCCTCATCAGTCAGTGAAATCCACAACAGTTGGTTTAAGTCAGCCACGTCGGGAGGTGTAGACTTCCTTACGGTTTGGGTTCCTCTGGAGGGTAAAATCCAATGGCTGGAGACAATGGGTGATATTGCTCAAAATCCTTGTCAATGGCTGGCAGAGATGCATTCACTCCTTGTGACCTATAATATCCAATAAAACTATATTGTTCTTCGATATTTCTATCCTTTTTGCCCTATATCTCTGTTTACTGTCTCTATTTCGCGTTTATTTTTACTTTCTTCTCCTTTGTGTGTTGGGTGAAGTGTGGTGACTCGAACTGCTGCACCTCGGTTCAAAGTTCCATGTCAAAACCACACAGACAGATTGCTTCATAGAACTATAGCTCTGTCCTATCCTACTTCGTGCTGGCACATGCATCGCGACTGATGAGTTCTTCTCTGCGCCACTCAAATTCCTCGAGTCGATCTTCTCACATCTAACTAGATTACTATGTTTTGATAACCTTACTGTCCTAGATCTTCTGGCTTGACATATGCAGTTGACCTGACAGTGATTGCCAAGTATTGTGCAGAGTTAATTACGTGGGTCTATACGAACCTTTCGCCTGCACAACTTGTACCGGAGTGAGTTTGTAAGTTTAAATGCCACGTTTATTCTTGCCTTATTAGTAATCCTACTCAGAATTTCAGACATCGCTTCCTTATATGCTAAAACTGTAGATACCTTAGATTCTTGCTTATTCATGTTATAGTCAATAGTTCCACTACTATTTGCCTTCTCTTGTGAGATCTATGATCTTCTCAATGAATTTCATGAGATAGTCAATTAGCACCACCGCTTCTTCTGCTTGTTGTATTCCATTATTTAGCTTTTCTGATGTACTACCGCCTAGAATGATTGTTCCATTTGTTAGACTCACAACTAAACCCGACTTTATAGATAACAGATGAGATGACTTAAAGTGTAAATATATCTGTTAGAGCATGGTGGCTTTTTATAAACGCAAGTGTATATATTCCACCTTCTTCTGTTCGTTTTATTTTACAATCTAACATAGCCTATTCTCCTTGTTCATTTTCTAAAACAAATGTAAACTGAACTCCCTCCTACCACTGAGTTGATGTGTATGTAGAAACTCAGGATATGTTCTGTTTTCAACATATAGAAAGAGCAATCCACACATTTCTAGCATACTATGAGTTGGGATTAAATGTTTTAAGAGTAATATCTTTCCAACTTTCCGTGGAGATACCTGCAACAATTCAAGATATTGGTGACCAATTCGTAAATAATATTGTATCACACAGCGTGTTTTATCAAATAAAATTATTTTGTGATGCGATCTTACTCTACCATATTGAGCGAATTCTATCGTTATGACATGTTGACAATTATCTTGTGACCTACACATCAGTGTTCCCAAACCTGTTAAAACGTTTGAGCGTACCTGTGATACTTTTTGATACATGTTCATAGTGAATTCGTTGACACTGTCAGTTGGAAGTTCATAAGCATGTATACCGTGTTTTCGTAGAGAAATATCAGTGCGATGAAGCATTTCAAGTAATAATTTTCAAGATACGTCCGGTAGTTTAGGCACTGTTGCATTTTAGAGGGGAGTTGTCTACATATCTTTAATGATTGTGTACTCTTCTGTTCACTGACCATGAACAAAAGGCAATCATGATGACTGCGTGACAATCTATTGTGATAAAGCTACCTTTTGTTTACAAGCACGACTGACTCCTCAACCTGCTACACCAGTGTGCTGGCTAGGCCGCCCTATCACCATTCATCTAATTAACCGAGTAAATGGTATTTACGCCTATTCAGGGGTGTATTGAGGTCAAGGACTACCGAGTGTTGATAAGAAAACACTGACTCGGACAGTGAGGCCCCAAACTCTGATCCCATCACACAAACCATTGTTATATCCATTAATTAATTATCTAACCCATCAGTTTACGTCATCTTACGACTTCATGGTATAATTCCTTTGGGACATTATAACATTAGCTATGGATCCATTGTTTATCGGATATCAACAATTAAATATAGTTGAGACACTAGGCGCAGACAGCACTTTGAGAAGCAGTCTATCTCTATCACTGTAACGGCGACCCCTGCCTTATAAAGATGTGGCTTGTCCATTTAAGCACTCAACCAGATAGGAGTAGATTTCTGACTCTCCAGTTGACAATCCGTATAGTGCACATCCATTCCATCTGCTCTCGAAGATACTGACCACTCTTATGCCATATCTTTGCAGGATTAGTTTTGCCTACATATTTAGTCCGTCCTCAGTATGGATGATACACAGTCCTGGCTTAACTATACTTAAAAACAGAGTGACTTGACTTAAACTTTATCTGTTTCTAAAACATAAAATAAAGCAAAGCATACAGTTCCACCAAGAAAAGTACAAATCCATTGTCACTCAAGAAAAGACAAAAACATACCGAACAGTATTGAAGAAACAGACATAATGAACAGTTAATTAATTACATTTACACACACAGAATAGAGTGGCAGGAAATAAAGAACATTCAAGGTCACATCACGTGGTGAGGGTTACATTAAACTAGCCAGTAATCGCGACAAAGGGTCATATAGTATCGATTAGCTGTCCGTCAAACTATTTATCTATCTATCGCGGTTGACAATCTTCGCATTACGTTGACTACCTGGTCAGCCTTCCCAGGTACTCTTGTACATTGTACGGACATTCCACGTCCCCAATCTTATTCTCGCTTTCATCGAGAGAAGGCACATCGGCTGGCTGGATGACTGACTTCCCGAATGCCGGCTTTCACTAGCCAGTTGTGTCATTTCGCCCATCCCATTCGAGAGAAGAATCAGATTGTTATCATTTGAAGTTGTTGTATTTGTTATATATTTTCTGTGAGTTGAAGTTTATCTAGCAGTTTGATAGGCTTATTGGTGTGAGATTGTTAGTTTTACGCCAAACCCTCCATCTTTACGCTGGCTAAAAATCTAGCAAGCTAGTAAACTAAGGGCGAGGTTGTCGCATTAGTTGATGTACATGAATTCTCTACATCTTGCCTGTGTATTAATGTGTCTGTCTGGTTTGAACATAGAACTTTGCATCAACGCGCCGCAGTCCGAGTCGCCACACTTCACCCAAAACACAAAGCCAGAGAAGAAGAAGAAAGTAAAAAGAAACGCGAAATAGAGACAGTAAACAGAGATATAGGGCAAAAAGGATAGAAATATCGAAGAACAATATAGTTTTATTGGATATTATAGGTCACAAGGAGTGAATGCATCTCTGCCAGCCATTGACAAGGATTTTGAGCAATATCACCCATTGTCTCCAGCCATTGGATTTTACCCACCAGTAAGGAAGTCTACACATCCCGACGTGGCTGACTTAAACCAACTGTTGTGGATTTCACTGACTGATGAGGTCGTGTTTTGGTTTGGTCACCACTGGCGACGACTAGGCATGCGTAACACATGTCCTAACCATTTCAGTCGATGTAACTTCACAGACTCGTCTATTGATTTCCACTCCCTATCTAGCACTCAACGCCTAATCTTGATATTGCTCACCTTATTATATCAACTAACAAGGAAGTTAAAAGGCAGGAACCTATGATCAAAGGCAGCCAGCCTTTTCACGTCTTCCACTAACAGTGGATAGGTCTCACAGACGCAAAGGATGATGGAGTGAACAGCAGAGCAGTACACAAGTCCTTTGATCGATAGCCAGCAGGATATCACATCTACGTCAGAGACGGCGTAAACTGGCATATACGAAACTAGCCTTCTGTATCCGTGCTGAGAGTTTGTCACCGATCAACCCGTTGGAACTGGCTGATGCAACTTCTCAAATAAGGGAAGTGTCAACACGCTCCACCAACCACTTTACTCCTTATTTCTAAGCTAGGAGTCATTGTTGTCCAGTCCAGTCCTGTAGCATTATCTTACATTTGACAGCAGGAGCAAATTGCATGCCAAATATTCGAAGATTGCTACAGCTCAAGGGGTTCAGAATACTGTATTTTGTCTGCGTCCTCACCCAAATGGGAGAACTATATCATCTGCATATTCTTAGTCAACGAGATTATTCCCTAGTGGTAACAAGTCAATCCCTGAATCTCTGAAGTTAGTTAGGGTTAATTTCATTACTGCGTCTATGATGAAATAGATTAGAAATGGGGATAGTGAGCATCCCTGACGGACACCACTAGTTGTCACCACTTCAGATGACAAGACTCCATAAGTTCTCACCTGACTGGCTGCATGAATTCGAGTATAGTGAGTGCCTTGACCAGTGCAATGTGTTTTCCTGAAATTGCCTTTACAGCTAAAAATCGCCAGAGTACTTCTCGGTTGACAGAATAGAATGACGCCTTTAGTTGAAGATATATGACGGTTGTTGGACGCCGTTAGGTATTCCTATGTTCCAGAATCTGTCGAAGGGTGAATATGCGATCAATACACCCTCTCCCTGGTCTAAAGCCTGCCTGTCTCTCTCGTGTTTGTGCCGCCCGAGCACAACTTAGTTTACGCAATATTATTGAGCCTAGAACTTTAGATACCATACAAGTCAAGCTAATCCCTCTATCAGTATCACAGGAAGAGTTGTCTCCCTTCTTGTATATCGGAGTGATCAATGACATGCACCAACGCGACAGGACTTCCGCTGTTTCCCAGACTATGGCTAATTCCTTAGTAATGCAGACAGTAAACTGTCTCCACCGTACTTAAATACCTTTGGAGTCATTCCATTAGGTCTCGTTGCTTAGCCTGATTTCAAACTAGTGGCAGCATTAGTAACCTCAGTTTTTTGAACATATTCAAATATTCTTGTGTGTGTGTGTGTGTGAATGAATTCTCCTTTCTTATTCAGTTTATTCAGTGCATGGAATACAAACATCACTGATCAGACTAGTCTGAGATTCGTTCACACAACAATCTTGATTTGGGAATATTATAAATCAGGAATCGCGCTTGCTACACTTTGCTATCAGTAATTTCATCCCTAATGTGAAGCAGAAATCGACTCCCACTTATTTAATGTCTTAAAGTAATTGAGGAAGAATATCCGTTTATTTTAGTAGTGGTAATACTGTTCGTGTAGGCCCTTGCATTCATATGGTTCATGGAGTTATTTTCTCTTACTGTGATTAACAAGAACACTACACACCATTCCTGGAGTGTAAAAGAGAAGCACACTGTTACACATATTTGGTGAGAAATTCTTGTTATTGTTGTTTCTACCGTCCAAATGCTCACAGTTCTCTTTGTATTTCCTAGCCTACTCTCACAGTTGATGTGTAAAATCCTTTTTCTAATTTTTGTTTCCCTAAAACTGAAACCATTTCCTGATTATTCACCAGAGGAAATTGTCTACTGAACTATCATCCTACACAAATAGAGGCTGTTTGTGTGTCTTGGTCACGTACACAAGTCCAGAGATAACAGGTGATGCACGTATATATGTTGTGTGTTAATCGATGATACCACTAGATACTAACCGACATCTGACTGATTTACATCTGAATGTCTATGTCAGTGATTCCTAGTAGGATCGGGGAATTCTCTAGCTTATCCGATAGAGAAGACCGATCCGGGCTCCCACGAAATGCTTTCAAGAAACCAAATGTTCGTAGCTTCTGACAATACTGTCTCATACACGTCTCCACACAGTGGGAATATTTGCAAATATGAAAGATAGAGTCAAGTGAAGTATTGTAAATCATCCTCCGATGAAATCCAGGTATTATGTCAGTCTCTAAATTGAGTGATAAAACATGAAATATAATAGGGATTCTGTTACATCGTTCTGCAGATGTGAAGACCTATTGAGAATGGATTCTGTGAGCAAAGATAATGCCTATGAAGTTACATTGTTACTACGGCTGTTCAGTGCAGCTGAGTTGCACAAATACTGAAACCTGATTCTCCCCTCAATAGTCCAGTGACACAACGTTTGACGAAATTGTCCACACATCCCGTCAGCATATTGACGACCATGAATCCCTTTCCGACGTATCTTAGCACTTCATGAAACTGATGATGAACGAAAACGATGATATTCACACTCGACTGGGGATCGTTAACCGTCGATGTAAACGGTTCAAGTTTTTAATTCTCTGACAGGAGATTTAATCAAAGTCCTCATCTTGATTTGTTGTTTTCAGTCTTCCAAGTTCACCAACATAAGAACAGGCTTGTTGAACAGACTTGAATAAAACCCACAAATGTCTCTAAAAGACGTAGGAGACGAATATCAGCGATTAACACACCTTCACCAAGATAACATGATGGTTCAGTCTAGTGGTCGCAGGAATCCAGTAGTAGTTCATGTGGTACATCGAGTATCGACCGTTAAGGTCGAACCCATCGCATAGCTGAGACAACTGAGTGAATAGCAATCACTGAGTGATACTTATACTGATCCATTCATCACCTATTTACCCTGGCACACATGTCTCATCTCCTTTCATTTGGTTGCTTTCACCTAATATTCTTGATGGTTAAATGAGAAAATCCTCACTCATGTAGCTGGATGCATTCACATAACATTTGTGTGTCCCAAGAATAACTGGCTTTCCACCGTTTTCCACAAATCTATTGGAAGTTGAATTATCAGTATGACAGTTTCGTATCCTGTATTGCTCCTATATATTCCAAACGGACTAGTATTACGTTCTCTGTGAGTATATAATGCTCAAAATATTGCCCGCATCGGCCTGTGAGATGTTATCCCGATACACAGGCTTTCGTAAATCAAACAAGACTCTGAAGTGGGACACACAACACATATGTCGCCTGTATGCGTTCGTCGTTTACTGCTTAGCAGTTCAAAAGGAAACCTTGACAAAATGAAATGGAATCCAGCGAAGTGATAGACACTACCTAAATTATATGAAACCATTCAGCGGAGGGTCGACAAAACAACAGTCACTTTTGTACACTGTTCGATAAGCGGTCAATGACATTCTCCACTCTAAGCTAGTATACCGGCAAGAAACCAGTTCATACAGCCCGTGTGTGACCGGCCTCAAGCAGTCGTCTCCTGGACTCTGAGGTGACGCAACTCTAACCCTCTAAATCTTTCAGGTACCCAAAGAATCAATCAACTTCTATGGTGTGGGCAGCCGGGAAGTAGCAACCGCACACACACTTCCAAAAGCATCATTCTCTTTCACCTTCATCATCTTACTGCCCTACTACAGTTAGTAATATTCTTCAGGTTAGTGAGGCAACATCACTTCACCCTGTGACTACAAACAAAGATGAGACCAATAGAAACACCCCCGACAGACTCTGAAAGCCACATCACCAAATTCATATAGGGGCTTTCAATGTCGGGACCCTCTACCAAACCGGACAACAGGCATCACTAGCAAGAACTCTACCATCTCGAGCCATGGATGTATGTTGTGTTTCGGAGACACGTATACAAGACCCGAGCGTGGTCATTCACTTAACCTCACCCGGCCAACAAGGTGAATCTGTAAAATTAAGAGTGTCTAGAGACACCTCAGCTAGTTCGCGAGGACTCACATGTGTAGGCATAGCATTCAGTGTTAGGGTAGAAAAATCACTTCTTCACTGGATCCCAGTAGGTAGTCATATGTATGCGGTCCGTTTGAATGAGTCTTCCAGAAAAAAAAAGACGGTGTTACCCGTCGATATCTTTCCATAGTCTCCTTTTACGCCCCAAAAGACTGTAGTTCAGATGAACTGAAGGATGGTTTCTGCCATGAACTGTCCAGTTTACTGAGAAAAGCAAAACGCTCAGGTATAGTTGCTTTAGCAGACGATTTCAATACCCAAGTAGGGAAGTTGTGCTAGACTGAGGAGTATATAGGTGGTACCTACGGAGTTCCCTGCCGGCGAACCGACAACGGTGATCATCTTCTACATTTCTGCTCAGATAACCAACTGTTCCTCGTCAGAACTAACTTTACACACAAAGAGAGACACTGCGTAACCTGGTGACCTCCATCACAAAATCAACGCTGGACTCAGATAGACCACATAGCGATAGGGTACTGTTAGCGAGGGTCAGTAGAAGACTGCCAATCATTTCGGAGCACGCGCGTAGACTCCACTCACGCCCTGGTTCGTGTACGTTTATGCTTATAATTAAACGGACATAAAACACTGTCGGCAGCGAAGTAGTTACGTCCCCAACTAGATCGAGACTCTGAATCCCTATTTAAGGAGGAAATAGCGAAAGAAGTATCTGAGGTCGACAGCAGGACCCCTTCTGAAGTAGCCTGGCACAACATACAGTTAGCTGTAGACACAGCTGTAAAAGCTGTTCATAACGTGAAACCCAAAGTTAGTAAGAGCCATTGGATTTCGACAAACTCATCTGAACTGATTGACGCAAGAAGACTGATTCCGGCGACCTCCGATTATGATGAGGAGCGAAAGCTACTCAAACGAAAACTAACAAGAAGCATTCGTAACAACCATGGTGACAAAGTAGATGGAAAAGACATCGGTGACTGGTAGACAACACCTCCCTGAATGGGATATAGACACAGGTCCTCCGTCCCTAAATGAGGTTACTAATGCTGCCACTAGTTTGAAATCAGACAAAGCAACGAGACCTAATGGAATGACTCCAAAGGTATTTAAGTACGGTGGAGACAGTTTACTGTCTGCATTAACTAAGGAATTAGCCATCACCTGGAATACAGCGGAAATCCTGTCGCGTCCGTGCAGGTCACTGATTATCCGGATATACAAGAAGGGAGACAACTCTTCCTGTGATACTGATAGAGGGATTAGCTTGACTTGTATGGTATCTAAAGTTCTAGGCTCAATAATATTGCGTAAACTAAGTTGTGCTCGGGCGGCACAAACACGAGAGAGACAGGCAGGCTTTAGACCAGGGAGAGGGTGTATTGATCGCATATTCACCCTTCGACAGATTCTGGAACATAGGAATACCTAACGGCGTCCAACAACCGTCATATATCTTCAACTAAAGGCGTCATTCTATTCTGTCAACCGAGAAGTACTCTGGCGATTTTTAGCTGTAAAGGCAATTTCAGGAAAACACATTGCACTGGTCAAGGCACTCACTATACTCGAATTCATGCAGCCAGTCAGGTGAGAACTTATGGAGTCTTGTCATCTGAAGTGGTGACAACTAGTGGTGTCCGTCAGGGATGCTCACTATCCCCATTTCTAATCTATTTCATCATAGACGCAGTAATGAAATTAACCCTAACTAACTTCAGAGATTCAGGGATTGACTTGTTACCACTAGGGAATAATCTCGTTGACTAAGAATATGCAGATGATATAGTTCTCCCATTTGGGTGAGGACGCAGACAAAATACAGTATTCTGAACCCCTTGAGCTGTAGCAATCTTCGAATATTTGGCATGCAATTTGCTCCTGCTGTCAAATGTAAGATAATGCTACAGGACTGGACTGGACAACAATGACTCCTAGCTTAGAAATAAGGAGTAAAGTGGTTGGTGGAGCGTGTTGACACTTCCCTTATTTGAGAAGTTGCATCAGCCAGTTCCAACGGGTTGATCGGTGACAAACTCTCAGCACGGATACAGAAGGCTAGTTTCGTATATGCCAGTTTACGCCGTCTTTGGCATAGACGTGATGTCCGGCTAAAATTCACAACAGTTAGTTTAAGCCAGACAAGTAGGAAGGTGTAAACTTCCTTGTTGGGGTCCTCAGGACGGTACACACCAATGTTTAGAGACAATCGGTAATATGGATCAAAATCGTTCTCAATGCCTGGCAGGGATGCATCCACTCCTTGTGACCTATAATATCCAATAAAACTATATTGTTCTTCGATATTTCTATCCTTTTTGCCCTGTCTCTGTTTACTGTCTCTATTTCGCGTTTCTTCTTACTTTCTTCTCCATTGTGTGTTGGGTGAAGTGTGGTGACTCGAACTGCTGCACATCGGTTCAAAGTTCCATGTCAAAACCACACATACAGATTGCTTCATAGAACTATAGCTCTGTCCTATCCTACTTCGTGCTGGCACATGCATCGCGACTGATGAGTTCTTCTCTGCGCCACTCAAATTCCTCGGGTCGATCTTCTCACATCTAACTAGATTACTATGTTTTAATAACCTGACTGTCCTAGATCTTCTGGCTTGACCTATGCAGTTGACCTGACAGTGATTGCCAAGTATTGTGCAGAGTTAATTACGTGGGTCTATACGAACCTTTCGCCTGCACAACTTGTACCGGAGTGAGTTTGTAAGTTTAAATGCCACGTTAATTCTTGCCTTATTAGTAATCCTACTCAGGTTTTCAGATATCGCTTCCTTATATGCTAAAACTGTAGATACCTTAGATTCTTGCTTATTCATGTTATAGTCAATAGTTCCACTACTATTTACCTTCTCTTGTGAGATCTATGATCTTCTCAATGAATTTCATGAGATAGTCAATTAGCACCACCGCTTCTTCTGCTTGTTGTATTCCATTATTTAGGTTTTCTGATGTACTACCGCCTAGAATGATTGTTCCATTTGTTAGACTCACAACTAAACCCGACTTTATAGATAACAGATGAGATGACTTAAAGTGTAAATATATCTGTTAGAGCATGGTGGCTTTTTATAAACGCAAGTGTATATATTCCACCTTCTTCTGTTCGTTTTATTTTACAATCTAACATAGCCTATTCTCCTTGTTCATTTTCTAAAACAAATTTAAACTGAACCTCCTCCTACCACTGAGTTGATGTGTATGTAGAAACTCAGGATATGTTCTGTTTTCAACATATAGAAAGAGCAATCCACACATTTCTAGCATACTATGAGTTGGGATTAAATGTTTTAAGAGTAATATCTTTCCAACTTTCCGTGAAGATACCTGCAACAATTCAAGATATTGGTGACCAATTCGTTAATAATATTGTATCACACAGCGTGTTTTATCAAATAAAATTATTTTGTGATGCGATCTTACTCTACCATATTGAGCGAATTCTATCGTTATGACATGTTGACAATTATCTTGTGACCTACACATCAGCGTTCTCAAACCTGTTAAAACGTTTGAGCGTACCTGTGATACTTTTTGATATATGTTCATAGTGAATTCGTTGACACTGTCAGTTGGAAGTTCATAAGCATGTATACCGTGTTTTCGTAGAGAAATATCAGTGCGATGAAGTATTTCAAGTAATAATTTTCAAGATACGTCCGGTAGTTTAGGCACTGTTGCATTTTAGAGGGGAGTTGTCTACATATCTTTAATGATTGTGTACTCTTCTGTTCACTGACCCTGACCAAAAGACAATCATGATGACTGTGTGACAATCTATTGTGATAAAGCTACCTTTTGTTTACAAGCACGACTGACTCCTCAACCTGCTACACCAGTGTGCTGGCTAGGCCGCCCTATCACCATTCATCTAATTAACCGAGTAAATGGTATTTACGCCTATTCAGGGATGTATTGAGGTCAAGGACTACCGAGTGTTGATAAGAAAACACTGACTCGGACAGTGAGGCCCCAAACTCTGATCCCATCACACAAGTCATTGTTATATCCATTAATTAATTATCTAACCCATCAGTTTACGTCATCTTACGACTTCATGGTATAATTCCTTTGGGACATTATAACATTAGCTATGGATCCATTGTTTATCGGATATCAACAATTAAATATAGTTGAGACACTAGGCGCAGACAGCACTTTGAGAAGCAGTCTATCTCTATTACTGTAACGGCGACCCCTGCCTTATAAAGATGTGGCTTGTCCATTTAAGCACTCAACTTTCAGTCAATAGGTCCATGGTTCGAATCGAGCTCCACCTACTTCAGCCTATGGAAGTGATTATAGCACAATCCCTCACATAATAAGTGCAACCCATAGCTTGGCACATGAGAAATCTGTTCTGCGTGTAACTGAGTTCTAACAAGACAATAACTTGAATTCAACCAACCATGTGTACAACAAGCATCTGTGACTTTTCCAAAAAGGAAGAGTTCGGGCGATATTTTAGTAACAACCTGCTACTTATCAAAGACTATGTGTACTGTGTAACATCTGTAGACAACATATGATATGAGATAACAAATTCTCGACCAAACACATCTTCATAGTATTGGTTACGTTAGACAATAGAGAAATCAGACTACAATAGATAAGGAATAAGTAGAAGTGAATGAAGTGGGGTAGGCTTTCCACAGCCTGAAGTACGTAACATATGTCTCAGCCACTCCGATCAGTGAAGATTTACAACCGTTTTTATTATTTCATCTTATTACTTTGGGTTCCACGTGGAACATAGGGCTACAAAATTTCGAACTTTGAAGTTTCAGTAACAGTGGTGTCATTCTTTGTGACGAGATGGGGATGCTCGCCTCACGTCCAACCTTCACCGAGCTTACTGTCAGCTAAGCAAGATAAAGAAGCGCGTCAGTCGGGGGTCGAACTTCGGACTATGTGCATGCATGGCCAGCATCCTATCGCCGACGTTACCATGACACTAACTAGTCAACTGTGATGCTTAAGTTAAATCAATCGCATTCCTCAAAAATTAGTCATAGAGATTAAACAATACTACTACTGGACTGTATTTGTACGCAGGAGAAATACAACATGATAACAAAACTCTCATTAAAAAAAACAGGAATTAACTCTGCACAACAAGAAAGAATATACATATGCACATATATTCACTAATAAAAATCAACAAGAACAAGTTTTAAGGTAATAATGATCGAAGAAACTTTAAAATAAGGTAACCGCCTAGTGTAACATAGAATATATTACCAATAAATCTATGTCTAGATAATTCAAGTTCTACTTCGAGAACACGATTTTCCAGAATTCGAATTCGTCTACTATCAACAGAATTGGGTTGATTACCATATGCTGAATTATTTGTTTGACTAGGTGCACATTCTATTATTGCATTCGACGTCGACGGTGTAGGTGGTGACTGAGGCGTCACAGTTCGACTCCTTGTTTTTCAAAGAAAAATAAAATGTCACTAACACTCAGAACTTAAAATACGACACACGTAACTTAAAACATGGCAAAATTCACTTACCATGGCTTAAGTTTATACACCGACTAGAGCTGTACATATGAGAATAGGTGGATGTGTGTGAAGTGGGTAATTTTGAATCTCACCACCGTTAGTTCAAAGTGAACCATTTAAGCTGTACAGCCAAACTTTCGCATCACACACTGAACTTTGTAGGATAGGAAGAACAGTGCATACACCGCTATATGTTGCTAGACACGTTAGTTATTGACTTTTGATAATGTCAAGTGATACACGAGGTAGAGTTTGCATGTTCTAGATTTAGTTCACAAAACAGTCAGTATAACAGACTGCTTAATAAGCACGATCCACGAATAAAACGTGACTGCAATACGAAAACAACCTCTAAATAAGCTTATGTTTTTAATCTGTTTATTTTAGTTTTCAAAATTCACTGATTAAGCTGAAATGTGAAATAGGCAAAAGTCATTTGTATGTGAAGTTTCAAGTAACAATATAATAGCTAACTTATTACGTGAGCAACTGGTTACTGGAAACACTATCACTACTCATTGGCATTAGCTTACTCTCGAAGGTTATTCGAAAAATGTACAACTTTTCAGTTGCTTTACATTTGTACTGAATATTATCAGTATTATTCCTTTAGGTCCCGAGTGGAACATATGACTTCACAACAGCATATCTCCGTCTTGTCTTGTTCTCTGCAGTTCTCTTCAGGTGGCCGCAAGATTGCGCATAATCTCTCAACTTCTGCTTACACAATCTCCTCCATGTCACCCTTGGACCCATCCCCCTGCCCAACTTGTCGTCTCCCGTTCAGGTTCCACTCGAGCGATGGTCTAGCTAACGCGCGATCTCACTTTGCGGTCTCCTCAGCGTGTGTCCAATACATCTGCATTTTATTCGGCATGGTTGCTGAGCAATCAGCTCTTGGTTGGTTTGTCTGCAGGGTTCTCTGTTAATTATCTTTTCTGGAAGCTGTTGATAAAAAAAAATGAACTCTGAAGAGGCCTGTTGGAAATGCTTTCTGTGACACACCAAGTCTCTGAGTCCTAAAAAAGAACTGATTTGATTTGAAAGTAGTGTTGAAAATGCGAATCTTTTTCTTTCTATACTCAGTGCAGTAGATTTCCAGACTGATTTCAGATTAATCAAGGTCGGTCTCACCTTCCCCAATGCTGGCTTTGACATTCTCATTCGTGATGTCGCCTGTAGTTGGAACGAGGCTGCCTAGATAATTGGAAGATAATTGGTGTTTGCTGATGTTGTTGGTAAAGTATCTTCATCAACCGCGTCTACTCTATGATTACCTGTAGTTCTGTGTTCCCTGCTTTTTTCGCCAACTTGTTGGTTCTCGCCCATCGCTCTTCAACTTCGCGTAACATTAAATTATAAATAATCTAACGTAGTCTAAGTCTTCTTGTGTTGAATAGATAAGTTTGATTATTGCCCATCTGTAAACTTCACTATCATCTTAGCTTAATCATGTGACACGTTTTTCGTCAATAATATCATTTGAAACACGGAAGTATGAAGTGAGAAGTTATTCCACTCAGTTAACCAACATCATCAACTCTTCGATGTATTAATGTGTCTAGCATTTCCTTCTAAATATTACTGAATGACTTATGGTATAAAGTGAATTAAGTTGAGTGAGATAAGATTTTGCCAACAGTTAAAAGTAGTGTATATCTTTATACCTGGTTAAGACAGTCTGTATGTCTCCAACGGTATCAGAGTATATCGACTAATTAGCATAGATATGGGTGGTGTATATTGATTTTTATATCAGACAAAGAAAAAACCTTATGAATTAATACATTCAAAGTCACTTGGACACATTAGAGAAATGTACATTAACAAATAGCATAAAATGAAAACAAGTAAAGGTCTACAATACAAGTAAATTTATTGAAAAAGGTTATTCTTACTGAGATTCATTTACGGGAAAAGAAATCAGCACTACTTCTTTTTCTTCAACTTTTTCTTTTTCTTTCTTTTCAATATTTAATCTTTCTAGATCAGGATAATTGATTTCATTTAAGACTAAAGAACTGGGAAGTGGTTCTAAGGCGTGTTGATGAGTAATCGACTCGAGGTTATCGATAAGATCGTCTGAAAAAGAATGGACACGAAAAAATTGACACAATCCTGTGAGCCAATGAAAAAAAACACAAAAGGAGGATATCTATCAATCGCTGTGTCTCTGAAATGCACCAAGACTAGACTCTATACACCAGGCTTACTCAATTAACGCTGAAAACACACACACACAGTGTCGACTGCTTCTATTCGACAGTTCTGAGCTTTGATGTCATTGAAACCAATTCCAATACCGCTATTCAGTCCCATGCTCGATAAACTAATATCCACAACTACCTTGGTGAATAGCTAAAAGTCAAAGTGACTGCATCCCAACTGTATTATTGGTCCTGATGATTACAGACCAGTAGCTGTAAGACGAAGAGTTGATAATATAATCTTAGTTTGCAGTGGTGCATTTGAGCTACCAAAGAGGTATTAAAAGTCACACAAACACACGCGCACACAAATAAGCATACGACGACGCCCTGATTTAATGGAAATAAAAGAGAGAGAAAAAAATGTTCACCTTAAATTTCAAGTAAAACCACAGCAACTGCATCAACCCATATCATCTTTCCTTGCATACAGTTAAAAGCGAAATCATGAATGATTCCCAATCGTTTGATTAAGAATATCGCAGGCACTTGGTACAGTTTAGAATGAGTTACATTTTATAAAATGCCCCCACCGATTATGTTTATATTCATATGACAAGTTGGAACTCTGGTGAATTGGAAAATATCAGCAGGTAAACCGTGCACATTCATACAATGAAGCATTATTTAAACTTAATGAAAATTCACAAAAAAATGATATTTCCTTCTGTCATTTACAAGATAATTTCGAGTGCGACTCACGAAAGTTAGTGGTGCAAAAAAACTGTGATATGCTATTAATCCATAAAATATCTGAATGTTTAGCTTGTGTTGAGCACTTCAATCACTTGGAAATGTCAAAATATTGGGAACCAAGGAAACAGAGACTTGTAGATATACGATTCATAATCGACTATAGCAGTGGACTTCTGAAAACGCAATTATCGTTAAGATTTTGACGCAAAAAGATATGCCATACATAATAATCAAACAACAACCTCATGAAAAGAAAAAATGTCTTTATTTGTCACAATAAATGAGAATAAGTGCAATAGGAGTGATTCAACACCTGTCCCAGATACCTGGAAAGCTCTACTACTCGTTTGAAAAATCTGAAGAACGAGACCAACAAATACTGGGTTCCTAAGTTGTGTGACTATAACTGATATGCTTATGAACGACAAATTCTGTTCGACGTACCATCCAGAAAACAATACTGTTCTACTGTATGATATATGCAGTAAGCGATAAATATCCGTTTAGGCATGGAAATAAAAACAAAGAATTAGGCGGACACTCCTTTCAGCGAAACCTAATGATAATAAGAATAATAACGTATAATTCAAATCCCCAATGTAACATGAGAATTTGGTCATGATGATAGGGTATTATTTAATGATAACTGATTAACAAAGTATTATTATAAATTAATACGCTGTTAATTAATTCTAATTAATTAATAAACGAACGAAATATCCCCATATTGAGTCATAACAAAAAGACATAAACAGCGAAGAAAATTTTCAAGTGATGGTTTCTAGGGATTTGATTGGTTTCAGGATTTCATCATGAGCTGACGCTAGTTAGATAACCATTGGAAAACCTGGGAGTACTGGACAGCCGTTTCGTCCAAGTTTGGGACTCTTCAGCAGTACGCACCCACCGAGAGTCGAACCCAGGACCTTCCGGTTACAAGATGATCTCGCATACCATTAAGCCACTGGGACCCGATCCAATGGTCCTTGAATTCTAACTTCTGCCAATTCACGATTTAGCGCAACCGCTAGCCAATGTCTTCGGTGAGTATTTGTCCCCACACCCGACCGGATGCACCCAATGAGATGCTCACTGGCGACTGGCCCTATTCAGGTAGGTAGAGTTACCTGGGTTCCAGTGGGCGGTCGTGACCAGTAGGGTGCATCCGGTCGGGTGTGGGGACAAATACTCACCGAAGACATTGGCTAGCGGTTGCGCTAAATCGTGAATTGGCAGAAGTTAGAATTCAAGGACCATTGGATCGGGTCCCAGTGGCTTAATGGTATACGAGATCATCTTGTAACCGGAAGGTCTTGGGTTCGACTCCCGGTGGGTGCGTGCTGCTGAAGAGTCCCAAACTAGGACGAAACAGCTGTCCAGTACTCCCATTATTGGAAGAATCTCCGCCAGAATCATATTTACCCTAATTCAAAGACACTAAAACGTCACACACTGAATCACATCGACGCCATCCGCTCACGCATACCCGAACTTGAGTGAAACATATCACAATGCTTTATATGAACTATCCGGTGATGAACGACAAACATTCCAGGATTACTTATCTAGTGTCATACAAAAGCGTTGTGACGATACTACTTCACGACTAACAAAAAGCCTGAAACCATTTGAAACTCTTTCGACGTTTCCATAGAATCCGGAGAAATATGTATTCAATTTCTCGAATTTTCCTCTGACTCCATTTAAAATGCAAGTGCTATCGCTTGGCCCAAAATTTTGCCATGTATCGAGTAAAACCATCGAATTGCAAACTAAAGTGCAGTTTGAGAATTCAATGTCACAGACATCCGATTTGTCACCTACTTCAGAAAAAGATCTGGATCAATTCAAAGCTTCAATTCTTGATAGTACAAGTACATTCGTACGCAACCGAACCACCGTTATCTACTGACCAAGGAACACAGAAGACAACTTAAACGACTTCAAGTAAATAAAGACATAATCCTCGTCCGTCCTGATAAGGGCAGTGGGATTGTAGTAATCAATAGATCCGATTATAATGAGAAATTGACAAATATACTATCAGACAACAAATTCTTCGAATCACCCAACCAGAAAGACAACCGAAAGAACAGAAAACCTACTTACAAAATTGCTGAAGAGAATGAAAGAAGATTCAGTCATAACACCGGAAGTTTATGAGCAAATAAAACCATGCAGTTCAACTATCCCAAGACTGTATGGACTGCCTAAAGTGCATAAGGAGAATGTCCCACTTCGACCGGTCATAGACATGGTTAACTCACCATATCACCGACTCACGAAGTGGCTAGCTGATTTCCTCGAATTAGTTAAAAGACATATGACAAAATATAGCCTCAAAGATACATTTGACTTCATCGACTCAGTGAAGGATGTCAACGTGTCTGAAAGACAAATGATCCCACTAGATGTCGCCTCTCTATTCACAAGCATTCCCCTAACCGAAACAATATTCTTCATTTGTAATAACATCGAAACCAACAACCTAGAAGTTCCTCTCCCCATAAACTACCTGAAGGAACTTCTTCTCAGATAAACGTTCAATATACAGTTCAAATTCAATGAACAGTTATATGCACAGAAAGATGGAGTAGCCATGGGGTCTCCTCTCGGTCCACTCCTAGCCGACTGTTTCATGGCGAGTCTCGAAAACAACATCCTTGATCCCTTGATAAGTCAACTGCACTTATACAAGAGATACGTAGATGATATGTTTTATAATCTGTGATGAAAAAATATTATTTAGATTCTCTCCTCAAAACCTTCAAAGCAGCGCATCCATCAATAAGATTCACCTTAGAACGCGAATCGAACAACTCATTTCCATTCCTACTAGAGAATGGGTATCCACCAAGATTTATCGACAAAAACATGAAGGAGAAGCCTCCAGTGTCAAACATCACAACGGTTCCTAAGAAGACTCTCTTCATGAACCTAGCATTCAAAGGCAATTTCGCAGCGGAAATTCTCAGAAACCGCCTTTCTAAAAGTCTGAAGAAGACATTTCCAATAGCCACTCTACGTATCACATTTTCCTGCAGACAGTTAATCCAGTCTAACGCTAAGGACAAGATACCACTTTTGGCCACTTCAATGTGTATTTATCAATTTATTTGCTCGTGTGGAGCAAAGTATATCGGCCGTACGCAATGTCAAGTCCACAAACGTATTCTGGGTTAACTAGAGGAGAAGAGAAGAATAGCAACAGCTCCATCCTCGAACACCTTGTCATCTCCGGACATAGAGCACCCCCACATGGATGCTTCACAGTGTTACACAGAGTCCCTCAATATCGTACAAAGGAACTTCGGATATGCCATCTGTACATAGCTGAAGTATTAGCTATTCGGGATCTGAAACCGGACCTGTGCATACAAAAGCGATACATACATTCTCTTGCCCTACCATGGCCAGAGTAAAGTTCTTACTACAATTTTGCTTCGTCCCTTTAATATGTAAGTTCACTATTATTATTATTGTTCTTAATACTTTTATTATCATTATTATTCCCATCATCCACATTTTACTACCACTCTATTACTGTTTATTAATAACATTGCTTTTTCATACAGATTTTATACAAAAACACTATAGCCTTTCCACTAGTTCCTGTCCATTCTACGCGAGCTTATTGATTAGTCATTATCTCACACTTGTTAAGACATGCCAACTTCTATCTCCTTTCTAACTTACAATTAGCCATCCCTTCTTATACCTTACATTATGTAGTGCAATTTTCAAGGACACAGTTTACCAGTATCTGATTGGTCTAAAGATTTCTTTGTTAATTATAATTACGATTGTACAGCTCATGAAAATTAATTAATACTCTATCACAGTGACCAAATTCTGCACTTAC
Source organism: Trichobilharzia regenti (assembly GCA_944472135.2). Lineage (NCBI taxonomy): Eukaryota > Metazoa > Platyhelminthes > Trematoda > Strigeidida > Schistosomatidae > Trichobilharzia > Trichobilharzia regenti. The sequence goes on along the minus strand of OX235270.1, from coordinate 83,690,470 downwards.
ATTAGAGCGCTGGTGGCACAGCGGTAAGATGTTTGCCGAAAACGTATGTGGTCTGGGGTTCGATCCCTTGCCGACGCACTCATTCACCTCGCTAAGTGAATAATAAGACTGGTAAGGACGGAAGGTCGGGCATAAAGCCAGCAACCCCATCTGTAAAAACAAACACCACTGCTACCAACACTTGAAAGCTACCGAATTCTCTAGCTTGAAGCCCTATGTTCCACTGAGAACGCAAAGGAATTAATAGAAAAACAGTGCATCAGTGACTTATATCAAATAAACTTTTCTAAAATTGCATTACAATGACTGTCTTTCAGACTGAACTTTGAGTACACTTCACACAGAAAAAAATTGTATAATAACCAACCTCCACGTCGATTAAATGCTATTGATGGAGATGACTGACTGTTAGCAGCAGACATAACAATTCTTTCTGGTACCTTCATGTTGTCATTTTCAGTGGGAGTGGACGGTAAATTCAGTCGTGATAAACTATTTGGATCTAGTGATATTCTATCAGGAACTCTCATCTTTGAATTAATCTCCTTAATGAAACCCGAGTCACAATTTTCTCTGACATAAAAGTCATCTAGTATGACGGACCTAAAACAGATAAATGAATTTGCATATTAATTTGGAAGACTTTAAAGGATTAATGGGATTGAAAGAATTTGCATCCAGAACTAACAACAGTAGGAAGTCAATTTCGTCCAAAATAACTTACAACTCTCTCAGTTTCACGGATTAACAACTACTAAAATGTGAGCTATTAGACGCTGACTGACTGAGTGACTGGTTTCGACATAGAACTTTGCACAGATGCGCAGCAGTTCAAGTCGCCACACTTCACTCAGCACACAAAGTCAGAGAAACTAAAAAAAACGCGAAATAGAGACAGTAAACAGAGATATGAGACAAAAATAATTAGACGCTAATGCTACTGAGACGAGTCTTCATAAGTCAAACAACAAACCAAACGATAAAATAGCTTCTTACAATGAGATGACTCAAAATAAATTTAACGCGGTGGACTACTTAGTAGAGAACCCGACCGATAGCTGCTACCTTGACGTGGTGGTTGGGCTTGCACATCGCAAAGACCCAACAAGCTACATTGGCTGGAACCAATGTTTCTGCAGGTCTTACCATGCCAGGAAGGTTGGTAGGATAGCGATTAGACTAAAAGCAGTTACCGACTTAGTGTAAGAATTTTTTTAACTTTGTGCTGTTGGCCTATGCACGAAGTCGTATTGCTGGGGAACAGGGGTGTAACAGCAGTGAGGTGTTTCCTTCAGATGACCAGCATCCCAGCTATGCTGTATCTCCACTCTGGAGAGAGGGGCTTAGAAAAGTTCGACCCCAACAATTGTACATCCCGACTTGCCCTACGGTGGTTCGTAACCGGTGGCAAGTTTACTAATACGGAACCGAACCAAGAAACCAGTTCATACAGGCCGTGTGTGACCGGCCTCAAGCAGTCGTCTCCTTGGCTCTGCGGTGACGCAACATTAACCATTTTTCTGTTTCAGTTACCCAAAGAATCAATCAACCCACGGTGTAGGCAGCCAGGAAGTGACAACAGCCCAAACACTTCCGAAAGCACACGAAGCCTTCCTGAGCATTATTCTCTTTTACTCACATCACCTTCTTCATCTTGCTTCTCTACTACAGTTAGTACTATTCTTCAGGTTAGTGAGGCACCTTCACTTCACTCTGTGACCACAAATAACGATGAGAGCCATAGAAACAACCCCGACAGCCTCTTATAGCCACGTCGCTAACTTCATATAGGAGTTTTCAACGTCAGGACCCTCTGCCGAATCGGACAACAGGCATCACTAGCAAGAACTATGGCATCTCCAGCTATGGATGTATGTTGTGTTTTGGAGACACTCATACAAGACCCGAGTGTGGTCTTAACCTCAACCGGTCAGCAAGGGTAATCTGCAAAATTCACTATAAGGCTGTCAGGAGGCCCCTAAGTTAGTTCGCGAGGACTCGCAGATGTAGGGAGAGCATTGAGTGTTAGGGTAGAAAAATCACTTCTTCATTAGATCCCAGTAGATAGTCATGTGCGTGCAGTCCGTCTAAACGGATGTTAGAAGTAAGGACTGAGTTACCCGTCGCTGTCATTTCATAGTCCCCACTTACGCCCCAACAGACAGAAGTTCGGATGAACTGAAGGATAATTTCTACCTGAAACTGTCTAATTTGCTGCAAAAAGTAAAACGTTTAGGTATAGTTGTTTTAGCAGACGACTTCAATGCCCAAGTAGGGAAGTTGTGCTAGACTGAGGAGTATATAGGTGGTACCTACGGAGTCCCCTACCGACGAAACGACAACGGTGATCGTCTTCTACATTTCTGCTCAGATAACCAACTGTTCCTCGTCAGAACTAACTTTACACACAAAGAGAGACACTGCGTAACCTGGTGACCTCCATCACCAAATCAACGCTGGACTCAGATAGACCACATAGCGATAGGGTACTGTTGGCGAGGGTCAGTAGAAGACTGACGATCATTCCGGAGCACGCGCGTAGACTCCACTCACGCCCTGGTTCGTGTACGTTTATGCTTATAATTAAACGGACATAAAACACTGTCGGCAGCGAAGTAGTTACGTCCCCAACTAGATCGAGACTCTGAATCCCTATTTAAGGAGGAGATACCGAAAGAAGTATCTGAGGTCGACAGCAGGACCCCTTCTGAAGTAGCCTGGCACAACATACAGTTAGCTGTAGACACAGCTGTAAAAGCTGTTCATAACGTGAGACCCAAAGTTAGTAAGAGCCATTGGATTTCGACAAACTCATCTGAACTGACTGACGCAAGGAGGCTGATTCCGGCGACCTCCGATTATGATGAGGAGCGAAAGCTACTCAAACGAAAACTAACAAAAAGCATTCGTAACGACCGTGAACAGTGATGGGCGACAAAAGTGAAAGAGATGGAAAAGACATCGGCAATTGGTAACACCAGACAACTATTAGACTTATCAAGGAAACAGGTGAGGAAAAGCCAACTGATAAGTGAAACAATCTCTGAGAAAAATGACACCATAATTAGCTCTCAGGATAGACGACTGGAACGCTGGAAAGAACACTTTGAGGAGCAGTTTAATTGGCCTACAGCCACGCTCAACTTACCGAACATCGAACACGCCCCCCCCGCATCGGATATAGGCACAGGTCCTCCGTCCCTAGATGAGCATATTTAGGCTGTCACTAATCTGAAACGAGGCAAAGTAGTGGCACCGATGGAATGACTCCAAAGGTATTTAAGTACGGTGAAGACAGTTTACTGTCGACGTTAACTGAGATACCGGTCAGCGTCTGGGAATCAGAAAGAGTCCCATCAGGTTGGTTTAGGTCAATAATTATCCGGATATACAAGAAGGGAGAAAGTCTTCCTGTGGTAATCACAGGGGGATCAGCTTGACTAATATGGTATCTAAAGTCATAGGCCCAATAATAATGCCTAGATTAAGTGGTGTTCGGGAGGCCCAAACACGAGAGAATCAGGCAGGCTTTAGACCAGGAAGAGGTTGTATTGATCATGTATCCACCCTTCGACAGATTCTGGAATATAGGAATACCTAACGGCGTTCAATAACCGTCATATTTCTTGACCTAAAGGCGTCACTCCATTCTGCCGACCGAGAGGTACTATAGCGATGTTTGGCTGTGAAAGAAATACCAAGAAAATACATTGTACTGATCAAGGCACTCACTATACTCGGACTCATGCAACCGAATGAGAGCTTACGGAGACTTGTCGTCTGAAGTGGTGACAACTAGTGGTGTCCGACAGGAACGCCCACTATCCCCATTTCCTTTCGATTTCATCATATATGTACTAATGAAGAGACGCATATCTTCACCCTCCGACAGATTCTAGAACATAGTCATTCCTACCGGCGTCCAACAGTCATTATATTTCTTGACCTAAAGGCAGCACTCGACTCTGTTGACCGAGAAGTTCTCTGGAGATGCTTGGCTGTAAAGAGAATTCCGAGAAAATACATTGCACTGGTTAAGGCACTCTACTCGTACTCATACAGCCAGGTGAGGGCTTACGGCGAGCTGTCATCTGAACTGGTGACGACCAGTGGTGTCCGTCAAGGACGCCCATTATCTCCTTTTCTATTCAACTTCATCATAGATGTGTTAATGGACTTAACCCTAAGTGACTTCAGCGACTCAGGGATTGACTTGCTACCAGGGAATAATCTCGTTGACTTGGAATATGCAGACGATATAGTCCTTCTAGGCGAAGACGCTGACGAAATGCAGTCTTCTGAACACCTTGAGCTGTAATCTACGAATGTTTGGCATGCGATTCGCTCCCGCCAAATGCAAGATGATGTTACAATACTGGACTACACCGACTCCTAGATTATAAATAGGAAGTGAAGTGGTAGAGCACATTGACCGCTTCACTGACTTGGGAAGTACCATCAGCCCCAACGGGTTGATCTCTGACGAAATCTCAGCACGGGTACAAAGGGCTCGTTTCGCATATGCAAGTTTACGCCGTCTCTGGCGTAGACGAGTTATCCGACTATCGACCAAAGGGCGGGTGTACTGCTCATCAGTCCGCTCCGTCCTCCTTTATGGCTGTGAGACCTGGTCATTGAGAGTGGAAGACATGAAAAGATTAGCTGTCTTTGATCACGGGTGCCTGCGTTCTTTTTCCCATGTGAAGTGGTATAATAAGGTGAGCGATATTGAGGTTAGGCATCGGTCGAGTTCTAGGTAAACAGGGGAAATCAATCGACGAAGTGGTGAAGTTCCAAAAACTGAGATGGTTAGGACATGTGTTACGTATGCCTAGTCATCGCCTTCCTCGACAACAGGCAATGTTAGCTGACATAGGGTCAGGCTGGAAAAAAGCTAGCGGCGGTCAAACAAAAACTTGGCACCAGTCAATGAAATCCACAACAGTTAGTTTAAGCCAGTCATGTAGGAAGGTGTAGACTTCCAGGCTGGGGTCCTCGGGACGGTAAAAATCTATGGTTGGAAACAATTGGTGACATGGCTCAAAGCCGTTCTCAGTGGCGCAGATGCATCCACTCCTCGTGACTTATGATTTCCAATGAAACTGTTTTGTTCTTCGTTATTACTCTTACTTTGTCTCACACCTCTGCTCACTGTTTCTATTATGCTTTTCTTGTACTTTCTTCTCTTGCTTCGCGTGCTACACGGAGTGTGGCGACTTGAACTTCCGCACATTTGTGCAAAGTTCTATATCGAAAACAGACAGAGACAGACAGAATGAAGAGACTCAGGGATTGAATTGTTACCACTAGGGAATAATCTCGTTGACTTAGAATATGCAGATGATATAGTCCTCCCACCTGGGTGAGGATACTGACAAAATGCAGATTCTTCTGAACACCTTGAGTAGCAGCAATCTTCAAATGTTCGGCATGCGATTCGCTCCTGCTGTCAAATATAAGATGATGTTACAATACTGGACTACATTGACTCCTAGTTTAGAAATGGGGAGTGAAGTGGTATAGCACGTTGACCGCTTCATTTATTTGGGAAGTACCATCAGCCCCAACGGGTTGATCTCTGACGAAATCTCAGCACGAATACAGAGGGCTAGTTTCACATTTGCCAGTCTACGCCGCCTCTGGCGTAGACGTGACATCCGGCTGGCTATTGACCAAATGGTGGGTGTACTGCTCATCAGTCCGCTCCGTCCTCACTTATGGTTGAGGCCTGGCCACTGAGAGTGGAAGACATGAAAAGATTAGCTGTCTTCGATCATAGGTGCCTGCGCTCTATCTCCAGTGTGAAGTGGTATAATAAGGTGAGCGATATTGAGGTTAGGCGTCGAGTTCTAGGTAAGGAGGGGAAATTAATCGACGAGGCTGTGAAATTGCATCGACTGAGATGGTTAAGACATGTGTTACATATGCCTAGTCATCGCCTTCCGCGACGGGCAATGTTAGCTGACATAGGGTCAAGCTGGAAGAGCTAGTGGCGGTGAAACCAAAACATGGCCTCATCAGTCAATCGAATCCACAACAGTTACTTTGAGCCAGCCACGTAGGAAGGTGTAGACTTCTTGGTTGGGGTCCTCGACCGGTAAAAACCAATGGCTGGAAACAATCGGTGATATGGCTCAAAATCGTTCTCAATGGCTGGCGCAGATCCATCCACTCCTTGTGACTTATGATTTCAAATGAAACTACATCGTTCTTCGTTATTACTATTTCTTTGTCTCACACCTCTGTTCACTGTCTCTACTATGCATTTCTACTTTCTCTTGCTTTGTGTGCTACGTGGTGTGGCGACTTGAACTGCTGCACATCGGTGTAAAGTTCTATATCGGAAACAGACAGACAGACTTAGTAGAGAATATGAGACTGTAGGTTGCTGCAACTACAGGAACATGGTCGGTTATGGGTGTGGAGATTACTCGATCAGTTTCCTGATGTCAGTTACAACGAATACGTAAGCAGGTTGTAGAATGGAGGGACATAAATCTGCATGTGAAAGGGATTCCAAGGATATGATCAACTAGATTCGAGGCTCAGAATTTTTAAAATACAAATAGGTCAGTATAAAATGTCATAACCATAAGGGTAACCTGCAGTAAATCAAACTGTGTTGTTCAAATATTATCTCAAATCATCTTTACAAGTGGAAAACAAGCAATGAGTGTCTAATTTCAATAGATCTCAGTGTGCGCTAAGTTAACCAGAAGGAAGCTTATGGATGAAGCTTTATGGATAAATGATCTGCTACCGTCTTAGAATACACACGTACGAAATGTACTACACAATTAGTGAGGATGTAAGCCATTCATTTCTTACTTGGTCTACACTTAACGGTATGAGAAAGGACATAACCCGTCTTCGGTATTTACCCCAAATAGTAGTGACCACCTTTATGACCAGGAATAAATAATCAGTTGGAGTACTCTTGGCGTTTACATTTGGAGTGGGGACATACTGTGTTGTCTTGAAAGCCTCATTCTTAATAAAGAATAACCAGTCGAGAAACGGGATGAAGATTAGGACAAATTAAAAGGCATGATGTTGCCGTTCATTCTACCCAGAAACTCCTTTCTTAAAGTAACATGAGCTGCTACACAGTCTATCAAAATATAGAATGTATCTGTTGGGATTTATTCATACAGACAATGAGTCATTTAGGATGGAGTTACATAAGGCCGGGAACAGTTGCAAGAACCAATAAATATAGGTGACCAAGAGTTTAAGAAGGACAGGCAATGAACTTTTACAAAATGGTAGTGCTCTCATTTAATCAAAAACTAGATGTCAAGAGGTCCTTATCACATCACCTTATAGAAATGTGGATGCGGTAGTGGAATCAAATGTGATCGGGAGTGAACAAATTATCTCAAAGGCCATCGGAAGAATTTCCAAAAGTTATAAGTAAATAAAATGAGTGAAATTCAAACCCTTCAAAAGAGCAGCCAAAGTGTGGAGCTTGTTTCAGGAGATAGTGACAACTTTTGACGAAAACCTGAATCTTTACAAATATATAACCTGATTATTAATATAAATGAATTTCCCTATGAATATGTTTTTGTAGTACCTTCAGTGAATTTACTGAATAACTAATTCAGTTCTTAGCCTCTTAACACTTGAAATAGAACTACCGTGGCTGTCTGAACCACTAAGGTGTAACTAGAAACCACACAAATTGATCCACAGTTTAAATACCGAAGATCATGGATTTACCCACTAGTACAATGTGATTTCAGCACAGATATATCTTTTAATATTTAAGTACTTGTATGAACCAGTGGACACAAACCTTAAGCACATATACGAGAGTTGTAAGTATCAGTAGTAGTGTTCTAGTTTTTAACCAGGGATTTTAACAAATATTCAGGATAAACCAAACCCAAAGGAAAGAAGTAACTAAATATGAAAAACTAGGCCTTATGTACTCACAGAATGAATACAATATTATTTACCATGTTTCACTAACTTTCTCACTGAATGTTTCAGGGTCATAGGTGCTGTCGCACTTCAATATGATACTTGACACCACTTAAAAATTAACCTGGCCATTTTAGAAGGAGAAAACATCATAATATATAAACCCTATTTAAAAAGCCCCGGAAAACATTTCCTCACATGTGACGCCTATGGATAATGTGACCGCCGATGTTTCGACAAATTTCAATACACAATGCCGTTTTCAAGAGAAAATGTTCAGCCCAGGATAGAAAAATTTGAGCCCAAGTTAATATCTTTCGAGATTTTTATGTTTGCCTGTCTAATACCTTCACGAAGCCAATAGATAATGACTGGGTAGGAGAACGAGTAGGCCATAAGTAATGGGATAGTCCTGGGCATCTGAAAAATTCTTCTGATTCCCCTGATATGTTCCAAACGGGTGGAACGAAAGGAAGAATACACAAAGGGTTCATAATCACTCGTTAAAATCTCGAATATCCGTGTTGCATCTTCACTCCACCTACAATATTATAAGTCAAAAGACAGTCTGAGGCTCTAGATCTAAGCGAAAGGCGCCCAAACGGCGAGATAAACCTTAAGGGTTTTCGGGTTGTCAAAGTTCGAAATTTAATAATCTCGAAACCTCTGTGGGTAGGTAGCAGAAGCACCAAAGTGAGTTAACAGCTTGGTTCACAAATGCCCGCAGCCTGTTGAACAAAAGGACTTAGGTGGGTAATAGGATAGGCTATGGGAATCCAGGTGTAATTATCATCACAGATACATGGCTCACACCCGATGTCAATGACAACGAGGTTAATCTTCCAAACTTCTAATTGCATAGGGTGGACCGACTAACCACAAAGTAGGTGGTGTAATCTTACCCAAGAAATGCTTAACCGTGAGTAGCATTGAGTCACTTGCTCACGAAACTTATTCATGCGAACTTCCACATTGCAGACTTAAATGCATAGGCCAAGATATTGACCTTATTTCTATTTACCGCAATCTTGACTGCAGTGCAGATGACTTCTTAATACAGTGGCTAGGCTCCGAGGCATCGAAGTGATGAATTTGCGTTGTAGGCGATTTCAACGCCCCATCAACTGACTGGACAAGCCTTATGACTCCAGCTTCAGACAACCCCTTTGATCACAAACTGCTAAAATCTAGTATTTCGCTAGCCTTAGTCCAACATGTCATAAAGCCTACGTGCTATGTCTCACTGCACTCCTCTTCAGCTGTGAACCTAGTGCTCTTCCATCTCATGGAACATCTTCCCCCTTTGGGAAGAAGTGATCATGCTGTGCTCACTTTCAAGTTCGCAGAAGCAATGTTACGGGCCAAAACCCCATCTCGACTGAATGTTTGGGAAGCTGATATAAATACGATCATCTCAGCAGCCAACTCAGCGAAATGGTACGCTAACCTAAAGTCCCAAGCAGAAGCCACATGGAACAAGTTTAAATAACTTTACGCCCAAGTAACTTAACACTTCGTCCCTTGGTCTGTCCCTGGGAAACATTGCCCCCTCAGATAAACCGAGAGATTCGTGAGTTACTCAGATGCAAACACATATGTTGAAACTTGTTTGCCACATTCGAGACTCCTAACACGAGGGGATGATTTGACACCGGTAAGAACAAAGCTGCTGAGAAAATCCGCCGATCAAGGATGAAGTTCGAAGTATATGTCAGCCACGTCTTGTAAACCATTAATGCCCAGCTCTTGCTACGCTCAGGCTCACGCTGTCGCTTGAAGTTTCTCAGAAACGCTCAGTAATAACGGACGAAGAAACCAAAACAAAAATTGTTCACTCGATGATTCTTTATTGCTACACCAACAAAAAATAATGTATAACTAAGGCCTGCGAACAAATATTACAATAATAAACCACAAGAATACTTCTGATGGTTGTCTCCTGACTTCTTTCTGAACAGCGACCGATGAGACGATGACTGTCGTATTGATGCCTCCACGAAAATTGGGGAAGTTGGTTTTGAGCAAACAACCATGAATTGATCGTTCAATCTTCAACTCCATTGACACTCCCCGGCAAAAAAGGGATCCAACCCTTTTTTCCTTCACGACCAATGCACGTTGACTTGGACGCCATTGCGAGAACCTGGGTCACACGGACAGAGCTGAAATGGAAAACAAACAGAAAAGCCAACACACCACAACCATACTCACAGCACAATCTCACACATCGCTGACGACCTGCGCCTCCAGACAGAGACCTCCTCTTGACATATTGCAACACAATCGCCACTCCCTAGAATGACTCTTGCAGAATGCAACGCGACCATAGCACCAACTCATGGTACTCTACGAACATCCTCTTATCTACTCATTACCAATTACCACTGAAATCGCTTGTCACTCATTCTGCCTCAGTTCTAGTAACGGTGATGTATGCGAGCCTCAGTCGTTTACACTCTTTCTCCCCGGCGTGTCGGACCGCAGCTAACAATTATCTCCGTGTGCATTTCATTCTCAGCAATAGCCTAGCCTCCCCGGCGTATACGCCCCATCTGCCGTCCTTAACATCAATCAATTCATTCATGGATGTAGAAGACTCGAAACAACTTCAGAAGTAAGCACGACGAAAATTTTGACAAAATTACGCAATAACAACAAGATACGAAAACAACAAGTAAACACAATGAATCCAAAAAACACCAATTGATATGACACACCACACATATATACAAACAGTACACACAAACTCGCGGATCATGCCTTGGTGGAATTCCTTTGAAGAATTGCAGGACTTACACCAGTACGCCTACAACCCTTCTCACGTTGACGATTGTAATTTGTGGAATGTCCGGACACAAACAAGATTAACCAACAATTACAATAATTGGAACTCATACAATTATTTGACACAAACATATGTACAATCAACACATCAAATGTTGTGGATTCTGCCTTGACGAACTACCCTTGAAGAACTGTAGGACTTACAGCATTACGCCTATATTCCTTCTCAGGTTGATGATACAAGTGGAAGTCGTCCGGACACAAACAGAATTACCAACAGCTAGATGACATATGATATCAATTCAGTATATACAATATGAACATATGTACAAAATCACACACCCAGCACATTGGACTGCTCATTGATGCGCTACCCTTTGAAGAATTGTAGGACTTACAGCAGTACGCCTACAACCCTTCTCAGGTTGACGCTCTAAGTTGGAAAATCGTTGCAGAGTTCATTTGCTGACTTCCTTCTATCAGCTATATCCTCAAATCTGAATGGCAATACGCTCATGTCATTGTATCGTAGAATATAGATGACCAACAAACACACGACATATCTCATCAACCAAGTGTTGAAACAGAGTAATTTACACCAAAGATAATAGCATTCAAATAGTAACTTGAAACTAGAAATGCCTTTATACATGCAAGTCAATTTAACAATTACTCTCTCGCTTACACTTGGCTTATCCTCACTAAACTGACCATTGATATTCGTCCTTTCGAACGAACTGATAGAAGCATAGTCATTGCACAAGATACTTGAGTTGATGGGCGCCTTTTTCATTGTGGATGACAGCACCAACGATGACTGATTGATACCAGTTCATGAACAGTCATCTTGAAGTTGACTGCCGTTACCTTTGACAGCTTCGTATACGTTCCTTACAATCATCGAAGGTCTTCCAAACCTTTGACGTAATATGCTCATAGCCTCAGCGTATCCCTCATTAGGGGGCATGAGCTTACAGCACTGTATAGCTATTGAAGCATCTCCAGTGCAATACCTCATCAAATACATCAATTTCAATTCATCACTTAATAAAAAATTACTCAGCATGATCCCAAACTGCCTTACAAATTGTGAATAATCAGCCGGGTTTCAGTCGAAACACCATGGTTCAAATTAAAAGAGTTTGATGTTCCTATTACCCCTGTCAATGGAGTTGAAGATTGAACGATCAATTCATGGTTGTTTGCTCAAAATCAACTTCCCCAATTTTCGCGGAGGCATCAATACGACAGTCATCGTCTCATCGGTCGCTGTTCAAAAAGAAGACTAAAACATCGTTAGAAGTAATCTTATGATTTATTATTGTAATATTTGTTCACAGACCTTAATAGAAATATTTTTTATATGTTGGTGTTACAATAAAGAAATCTCAGGCGGCCAATCGGTGTTTTTGTTTTTTCGTCCGTTATTACTAAGCGTTTCTGAGAAACTTCAAGCGACAGCGTGAGCCCGAGCGTAGCAGGAGCTGGGCATTAACGGTTTACGAGACGTGACTGACAGTTTCTGATGGTAAAAACAGACTCTGGCGGATTCAGACAGTTGGTGAAAGTTTGGATAGTCACCGTTCATCTTTCCTGGTGCCGGTCAAGTCCTCTTTGATCTAGCAATATCTGGAACGTTTTTGGAATTGGGTCAAGTTCAACAATGCCTGGGTCAAAGAAGGGACAGAGCGTCTTGGATGCAAACAGGAAAGTAAGTCATGGTGACTTGTCTGTTAATTGTAACGATGTGTCTGATGTTAAGCATGACATGGTTGATGTTACTGTTTCACCGTTCAGGGGTTGTCAATCACCTCTCATAAACCGTTAATGCCCAGCTCCTGCTACGCTCGGGCTCACGCTGTCGCTTGAAGTTTCTCAGAAACGCTTAGTAATAACGGACGAAAAACCAAAACACCGATTGGCCGCCTGAGATTTCTTTATTGTAACACCAACATATAAAAAATATTTCTATTAAGGTCTGTGAACAAATATTACAATAATAAACCACAAGAATACTTCTGATGGTTGTCTCCTGACTTCTTTCTGAACAGCGACCGATGAGACGATGACTGTCGTATTGATGCCTCCGCGAAAATTGGGGAAGTTGGTTTTGAGCAAACAACCAAGAATTGATCGTTCAATCTTCAACTCCATTGACACTCCCCGGCAAAAAAGGGATCCAACCCTTTTTTCCTTCACGACCAATGCACGTTGACTTGGACGCCATTGCGAGAACCTGGGTCACACGGACAGAGCTGAAATGGAAAACAAACAGAAAAGCCAACACACCACAACCATACTCACAGCACAATCTCACACATCGCTGACGACCTGCGCCTTCCAGTTAAAGGCATCTTCTTCCAACACAATCGCCACTCCCTAGAATGACTCTTGCAGAATGCAACGTGACCATAGCACCAACTGATGATACTCTACGCACATCCTCTTATCTACTCATTACCAATTACCACTGAAATCGCTTGTCACTCATTCTGCCTCAGTTCTAGTAACGGTGATGTATGCGAGCCTCAGTCGTTTACACTCTTTCTCCCCGGCGTGTCGGACCGCAGCTAACAATTATCTCCGTGTGCATTTCATTCTCAGCAATAGCCTAGCCTCCCCGGCGTATACGCCCCATCTGCCGTCCTTAACATCAATCAATTCATTCATGGATGTAGAAGACTCGAAACAACTTCAGAAGTAAGCACGACGAAAATTTTAACAAAATTACGCAATAACAACAAGATACGAAAACAACAAGTAAACACAATGAATCCAAAAAACACCAATTGATATGACACACCACACATATATACAAACAGTACACACAAACTCGCGGATCATGCCTTGGTGGAATTCCTTTGAAGAATTGCAGGACTTACACCAGTACGCCTACAACCCTTCTCACGTTGACGATTGTAATTTGTGGAATGTCCGGACACAAACAAGATTAACCAACAATTACAATAATTGGAACTCATACAATTATTTGACACAAACATATGTACAATCAACACATCAAATGTTGTGGATTCTGCCTTGACGAACTACCCTTGAAGAACTGTAGGACTTACAGCATTACGCCTATATTCCTTCTCAGGTTGATGATACAAGTGGAAGTCGTCCGGACACAAACAGAATTACCAACAGCTAGATGACATATGATATCAATTCAGTATATACAATATGAACATATGTACAAAATCACACACCCAGCACATTGGACTGCTCATTGATGCGCTACCCTTTGAAGAATTGTAGGACTTACAGCAGTACGCCTACAACCCTTCTCAGGTTGACGCTCTAAGTTGGAAAATCGTTGCAGAGTTCATTTGCTGACTTCCTTCTATCAGCTATATCCTCAAATCTGAATGGCAATACGCTCATGTCATTGTATCGTAGAATATAGATGACCAACAAACACACGACATATCTCATCAACCAAGTGTTGAAACAGAGTAATTTACACCAAAGATAATAGCATTCAAATAGTAACTTGAAACTAGAAATGCCTTTATACATGCAAGTCAATTTAACAATTACTCTCTCGCTTACACTTGGCTTATCCTCACTAAACTGACCATTGATATTCGTCCTTTCGAACGAACTGATAGAAGCATAGTCATTGCACAAGATACTTGAGTTGATGGGCGCCTTTTTCATTGTGGATGACAGCACCAACGATGACTGATTGATACCAGTTCATGAACAGTCATCTTGAAGTTGACTGCCGTTACCTTTGACAGCTTCGTATACGTTCCTTACAATCATCGAAGGTCTTCCAAACCTTTGACGTAATATGCTCATAGCCTCAGCGTATCCCTCATTAGGGGGCATGAGCTTACAGCACTGTATAGCTATTGAAGCATCTCCAGTGCAATACCTCATCAAATACATCAATTTCAATTCATCACTTAATAAAAAATTACTCAGCATGATCCCAAACTGCCTTACAAATTGTGAATAATCAGCCGGGTTTCAGTCGAAACACCATGGTTCAAATTAAAAGAGTTTGATGTTCCTATTACCCCTGTCAATGGAGTTGAAGATTGAACGATCAATTCATGGTTGTTTGCTCAAAATCAACTTCCCCAATTTTCGCGGAGGCATCAATACGACAGTCATCGTCTCATCGGTCGCTGTTCAAAAAGAAGACTAAAACATCGTTAGAAGTAATCTTATGATTTATTATTGTAATATTTGTTCACAGACCTTAATAGAAATATTTTTTATATGTTGGTGTTACAATAAAGAAATCTCAGGCGGCCAATCGGTGTTTTTGTTTTTTCGTCCGTTATTACTAAGCGTTTCTGAGAAACTTCAAGCGACAGCGTGAGCCCGAGCGTAGCAGGAGCTGGGCATTAACGGTTTACGAGACGTGACTGACAGTTTCTGATGGTAAAAACAGACTCTGGCGGATTCAGACAGTTGGTGAAAGTTTGGATAGTCACCGTTCATCTTTCCTGGTGCCGGTCAAGTCCTCTTTGATCTAGCAATATCTGGAACGTTTTTGGAATTGGGTCAAGTTCAACAATGCCTGGGTCAAAGAAGGGACAGAGCGTCTTGGATGCAAACAGGAAAGTAAGTCATGGTGACTTGTCTGTTAATTGTAACGATGTGTCTGATGTTAAGCATGACATGGTTGATGTTACTGTTTCGCCGTTCAGGGATAATAGGAACATCAAACTCCCTAAATTAGAACCACGGTGTTTTGATGGAAACCCGGCTGATTATTTACAGTTTGTAAAGGAGTTTGAGATCATGCTGAGCAGTTTTTTATTAAGTGATGAATTGAAATTGATGTATTTGATGAGGTATTGCACTGGAGATGCTTCAATAGCTATACAGTGCTGTAAGCTCATGCCCCCTAATGAGGGATACGCTGAGGCTATGAGCATATTACGTCAAAGGTTTGGAAGACCTTCGATGATTGTAAGGAACGTATACGAAGCTGTCAAAGGTAACGGCAGTCAACTTCGAGATGACTCCAAGACACTTAGTGAGTTTTTGTATAATCTTATGACTTATAAGAATACCTTGATTTCTATGAATTGCATGAATGACCTCAACTTGAGCTCAGTCCTAGTGGTAATTGCGAGACGCCTACCTACTCGGCTGCAAAGGAAGTGGGTAAAAATAAGCTCTCGTATAGAGGATGAGGGTATCGAGCCAAGGTTTGATGATATTCTGAGACTGATGAAGGACAGTGTCAACCAGGCGATGGGCAAATTCGCCAGCATTTTCATTTTCATGTAGAACCTAAGGAAGCAATGAATATAAGGAAGGCATTTGTGGTGAAGTCTCAAGACACAACGAGTAAGGATGAGTGTATTGTCTGCCATAACATGCACCAATTGAGTGATTGTAATCGCTTTATCGCTATGTCACCCGTAGAAAGGTTAAAAACGGCAAAGCAGAAGCGGCTGTGTTTCAGTTGTTTAAAGATTGGGCATACAAAGTGGAATTGTAAGGCGACAAATAAAAGAAGTAGTGGTTTAACGGATATGCACCCACTTCTGAGAACAGTGAACGAACCTGGGAGTTCGGTTAATTGTAATAGTATCTCTAGACCCCTTGACATCCCACAAGTTTTCTTAGGGTATTACCAGTTAAGCTGAAAGGACCGAAATCTTCAGTAGAGATTTATGCATTGTTGGATAATGGTTCAGACGTTATGTCAATGGAGTTGAAGATTGAACGATCAATTCTTGGTTGTTTGCTCAAAATCGACTTCCCCAATTTTCGTGGAGGCATCAATACGACAGTCATCGTCTCATCGGTCGCTGTTCAGAAAGAAGTCAGGAGACAACCATCAGAAGTATTCTTGTGGTTTATTATTGTAATATTTGTTCACAGACCTTAATAGAAATATTTTTTATATGTTGGTGTTACAATAAAGAAATCTCAGGCGGCCAATCGGTGTTTTGGTTTTTTCGTCCGTTATTACTAAGCGTTTCTGAGAAACTTCAAGCGACAGCGTGAGCCCGAGCGTAGCAGGAGCTGGGCATTAACGGTTTACGAGACGTGACTGACAGTTTCTGATGGTAAAAACAGACTCTGGCGGATTCAGACAGTTGGTGAAAGTTTGGATAGTCACCGTTCATCTTTCCTGGTGCCGGTCAAGTCCTCTTTGATCTAGCAATATCTGGAACGTTTTTGGAATTGGGTCAAGTTCAACAATGCCTGGGTCAAAGAAGGGACAGAGCGTCTTGGATGCAAACAGGAAAGTAAGTCATGGTGACTTGTCTGTTAATTGTAACGATGTGTCTGATGTTAAGCATGACATGGTTGATGTTACTGTTTCGCCGTTCAGGGATAATAGGAACATCAAACTCCCTAAATTAGAACCACGGTGTTTTGATGGAAACCCGGCTGATTATTTACAGTTTGTAAAGGAGTTTGAGATCATGCTGAGCAGTTTTTTATTAAGTGATGAATTGAAATTGATGTATTTGATGAGGTATTGCACTGGAGATGCTTCAAGAGCTATACAGTGCTGTAAGCTCATGCCCCCTAATGAGGGATACGCTGAGGCTATGAGCATATTACGTCAAAGGTTTGGAAGACCTTCGATGATTGCAGGGAAATTATTCGAGGCTGTTAAGTGTAATGGTGGTCAGTTACAGGATGACTCCAAGGCACTCACTGAGTTTTTAGATAATTTGCTAATTTACAAGAATGCAGTGATTTCGATGAATCGCATGAGTGACCTCAACTCGAGTTTTATACTAGAAGTAATAGCAAGTCGTTTACCTACTCGACTGCAAAGGAAGTGGGTGAAGATGAGCTCCCGTATGGAGGATGAGGGTATCGAGCCAAGGTTTGATGATATCCTGAAACTGGTAAATACTAGTGTCAATCAATCTATGAGCAAGTTCGCCAGTCTATTACATCTCACCCCTAGAATAGAGCAGTCTGAGAGCAAAATGCAATCATTGATGACGAGTAGGCCTCAGAGAGGTGGATATCGAGAAGGCTCCATGATGTATAGTAATGCATATAGGCATAGTGAGTGTAACAGGTTTCGTAGTACATCCTCAACAGATAAGTTACAAGATGCAAGACAAACACGGTTTTGTTTTACACGTGTGCAAGAGGTGCATACAGAAGTGAACTGTGAACCGGTGAGCAAGTTCAGTGATAAGCTAAATGTAAACTCCAGGTCTGACTCCGAATTGTGTGACGATAACGTTGTTGTGAAGAAGTCTGTAGTTGCAACTGGTAAGCCGTTGCTGAATAAAGTGTCACAGAATAGAGTTGCTGCTTCAGAGTGCAGTTCTGACCCTACAAGTTTACAAGGTATTACTAGTCAGAGTGAAGATACAAAACCTTTTAGGATTTGCGAGGAGGAACGAAAATTGTCTACTTCTGTTATTAAAGAGTTTGAAAATGATGAACTTGACGGTAAATTGAATATTTGTGGTAATGATCATGATAGTGCAGATTTCTCTTTGGTTGATCATGATGAAATGGAGGGAATGCCTACTACCGCTAAGTTGGATAAAGGTTCTGTAGAACTTGAACGTGAAGTAGAAATAAATGCAGGTGCAGTTGCAGAAGGCATGCGTACTTGTGAGACCGTCAGTGTGATTGATCAGCGTGTAGCCCACCTATCATCAGATGCTAGTGCTAAACCTGAGCTGATAGTAAAAGACAGCAGTGGTGGTAATCTTGCAGGTAGACAAACTTCTGAAAGTCGAGCAACAACAGCTATTGATCCACCACTAACTTCATCAACTGATATCAATCAGTCGTCGTTGGTGCTGTCATCCACAATGAAAAAGGCGCCCATCAACTCAAGTATCTTGTGCAATGACTATGCTACTATCAGTTCGTTTGAAAGGACGAATATCAATGGTCAGTTTAGTGAGGATAAGCCAAGTGTAAGCGAGAGAGTAATTGTTAAATTGACTTGCATGAATAAAGGCATTTCTAGTTTCAAGTTACTATTTGAATGCTATTATCTTTGGTGTAAATTACTCTGTTTCAACACTTGGTTGATGAGATATGTAGTGTGTTTGTTGGTCATCTATATGGCAAAGTTAAACTTTCGACACCACTAACAACCAATCAGCAAACGACCTCGAACGGACCAATCACATTAAAGAGGCACATATGATGAATGGAAATGTATATTTGTAGAAAAAAAAGCATAAAATAGATAATAAAAAAGGTTACATGGGATATCTTTCTCGAACATGTGAGAGAAAAATCTCCCAGTTTAGCATGGGACTGTCAATGGAGAAGTTACACCATATCCTGTACATATATTTATCCAAATGACTATAAATGAGATCCTTTTGAGATACATTTATAGCCCTTATCCTATTTTCCAACCTGCCCCAAAATCCTTCATTAGAATTTGTATATATCCTCGTAACGGGATCCACAAAATCACTTGAATGGTTGTCTCTACGATGAATATATCCCAGAGATGACAGTGAATTGTAGCTTTTCAACTCGTCGGTGTGTATAATTGACCCCCCCTTAACAATTCTGGTAATAATAGGTATAAGAGTAGTTGCTTTTCTATCTGCTATCCTTAGGGAGAGAAGCGACCTAGCGAAAAAAGTTCCTACGAAATATTTAAATTATCAGCATACCCTCTCTAGTGTTAGTAGGCTTCAAACATATAGCACAACGATGAACAAACCCATCAGTTGATTTGGTCTAGCTTTTTAAAGTCATGATACCACCACACAATCAAATTCGTTCTTTCCGGAGCAATTGAAATCTAGGAAATACTGGGAAACAATAACCTCCTCGAATTGCAACAACAGCCTTGTAAGGTCACGCATTAGAAATGAATCAGGCGCTATACAACATTGAATTGCGTTCGTGAACCTCATTGGATAATTCGACATCGTTCGTGAATCTCATTGGATAATTCGCTGATTGGTAGTTAGTGGTGTCGAAAGTTTAACTTCGCCATCTATATTCTACGATACAATGACATGAGCGTATTGCCATTCAGATTTGAGGATATAGCTGATAGAAGGAAGTCAGCAAATGAACTCTGCAACGATTTTCCAACTTAGAGCGTCAACCTGGGAAGGGTTGTAGGCGTACTGCTGTAAGTCCTACAATTCTTCAAAGGGTAGCGCATCAATGAGCAGTCCAATGTGCTGGGTGTGTGATTTTGTACATATGTTCATATTGCATATACTGAATTGATATCATATGTCATCTAGCTGTTGGTAATTCTGTTTGTGTCCGGACATTCCACAAATTACAATCGTCAACGTGAGAAGGGTTGTAGGCGTACTGGTGTAAGTCCTGCAATTCTTCAAAGGAATTCCACCAAGGCATGATCCGCGAGTTTGTGTGTACTGTTTGTATATATGTGTGGTGTGTCATATCAATTGGTGTTTTTTGGATTCATTGTGTTTACTTGTTGTTTTCGTATCTTGTTGTTATTGCGTAATTTTGTTAAAATTTTCGTCGTGCTTACTTCTGAAGTTGTTTCGAGTCTTCTACATCCATGAATGAATTGATTGATGTTAAGGACAGCAGATGGGGCGTATACGCCGGGGAGGCTAGGCTATTGCTGAGAATGAAATGCACACGGAGATAATTGTTAGCTGCGGTCCGACACGCCGGGGAGAAAGAGTGTAAACGACTGAGGCTCGCATACATCACCGTTACTAGAACTGAGGCAGAATGAGTGACAAGTGATTTCAGTGGTAATTGGTAATGAGTAGATAAGAGGATGTGCGTAGAGTATCATCAGTTGGTGCTATGGTCGCGTTGCATTCTGCAAGAGTCATTCTAGGGAGTGGCGATTGTGTTGCAAGATGTCAAGAGGAGGTCTCTGTCTGGAGGCGCAGGTCGTCAGCGATGTGTGAGATTGTGCTGTGAGTATGGTTGTGGTGTGTTGGCTTTTCTGTTTGTTTTCCATTTCAGCTCTGTCCGTGTGACCCAGGTTCTCGCAATGGCGTCCAAGTCAACGTGCATTGGTCGTGAAGGAAAAAAGGGTTGGATCCCTTTTTTGCCGGGGAGTGTCAATGGAGTTGAAGATTGAACGATCAATTCTTGGTTGTTTGCTCAAAACCAACTTCCCCAATTTTCGCGGAGGCATCAATACGACAGTCATCGTCTCATCGGTCGCTGTTCAGAAAGAAGTCAGGAGACAACCATCAGAAGTATTCTTGTGGTTTATTATTGTAATATTTGTTCACAGACCTTAATAGAAATATTTTTTATATGTTGGTGTTACAATAAAGAAATCTCAGGCGGCCAATCGGTGTTTTGGTTTTTCGTCCGTTATTACTAAGCGTTTCTGAGAAACTTCAAGCGACAGCGTGAGCCCGAGCGTAGCAGGAGCTGGGCATTAACGGTTTATGAGAGGTGATTGACAACCCCTGAACGGTGAAACAGTAACATCAACCATGTCATGCTTAACATCAGACACATCGTTACAATTAACAGACAAGTCACCATGACTTACTTTCCTGTTTGCATCCAAGACGCTCTGTCCCTTCTTTGACCCAGGCATTGTTGAACTTGACCCAATTCCAAAAACGTTCCAGATATTGCTAGATCAAAGAGGACTTGACCGGCACCAGGAAAGATGAACGGTGACTATCCAAACTTTCACCAACTGTCTGAATCCGCCAGAGTCTGTTTTTACCATCAGAAACTGTCAGTCACGTCTCGTAAACCGTTAATGCCCAGCTCCTGCTACGCTCGGGCTCACGCTGTCGCTTGAAGTTTCTCAGAAACGCTTAGTAATAACGGACGAAAAAACAAAAACACCGATTGGCCGCCTGAGATTTCTTTATTGTAACACCAACATATAAAAAATGTATAACTAAGGTCTGTGAACAAATATTACCATAATAAATCATAAGATTACTTCTGACGATGTTTTACTCTTCTTTCTGAACAGCGACCGATGAGACGATGACTGTCGTATTGATGCCTCCGCGAAAATTGGGGAAGTTGGTTTTGAGCAAACAACCAAGAATTGATCGTTCAATCTTCAACTACATTGACAGTATATTTGGCTCAAAATGCAACAGCGCAACATAAGAAAATTTCCTGGTAAATGATCTTCGGAAATAAGTCATCCAATGGTGTCCCATCCCTGAGCATTGTCGGCGACACAATCGAAGAAGATTAAGAAAAAGCCAATGCAATTGCAGACTGCTTCTTTACAAAGGAGTCACCACTCCCTATGGGATCAGCTCTGACTACATCAGAGGAATGCAGGATAGATTTCGTTGACATAGACCAAGACATTGTGCTCAACTGCCTTATGAAAGCAATTGCAGGGAAATCACTGGTCCTGATAAGATTCATCCAAGCCTTCTCAAGGGGCTATCAGCTCACACAGCCGGTCCATTGACCACGATCTTCAAGCTCTCTCCCAAATGGAGTGCTACCGCGTGACTGGAAAGATACCACAGTAACTCCCATCCACAAAGGAGAATCAAGACAAAGCCCTTCAAATTACGGGCTTATTGGTCTCACCAGCACTTTAATCAGGAGAGTGGAAGGAATCATCAAGAAAGGTATCATGGCATATCTGGAAAACAACAATTTGTTATCCAAAGCACAGAATAGCCCCCGAGGAAACCTCTCATGCCTGTCAAATCTTCTCACTGCAAGAGAAAGATGTCAAATCAAGGGACATCAGGAGACCCGTTGAAGTCGTCTTTATTGACTTCAGAAAAGATTTCGATAAAGCTCCTCACAAAATACTACTCAAAAAGCTGGAAAGTCTTAGTACAAAATACAGCTTACTAAACTTGATTAAGTAATTCTTCATGGTTAGGAGACAGAGGGTTAGGATCAACTTGAAACTCTCCTCCTGGACAACGGCGGGCGGCGGAGTGCCACAAGACATGGTGCTCCAAACTCTTCTATTTATTTTGAATGTCAATGAGTTATCTCTGTTCACTGATCCCCTCACTGTTCTATACGGAGATGACCCAAAAATCTGTAGGAGCTGAGGAGCGATAGTGATGCGCTCAGTTTGCAAGAAGATCTCAAAAAATGTCACAGTGGTCACGAAAATGAATCCTTCCGATCAATTTAGCGAAATGTGCAACCACGTGCATCAGACACGTAGGCATCAGTCCCTATGAAGTAGAGGGAATAATGTTCCCATCAGTTCAGACTGATTTGGATTTAAGTGTCATACTAAGTCGCGGTTTAAAAACTAAAACACGCTGTCACGCGGTGGCTGCATGTAGTTTCAGATCCTTATGGGCAGTTCGAAGAGCCTTTACTAGAGTCACTAGAGATATGTTCACCTCCTAATATACATCTCTGGTGAGGTCAATATTAGAAAACTGCATTCAGGCAGCCAGTCCTTGTCTTAAAGGGGACTCAAAACTCTGGAAAGGGTTCAAAGGAACGCAACACTTATGATTCTCGGCATGACTAATTTATCATACGAGGAAAGACTAGGCAGTTTAAATCTCTTCCTACTATCATACCATGGGCGGGGAGGAGATTTAATTACAATGACTACGCACCTGACCCATTCTCTTTTTTCCTTTCTACCAGGTCGGAACACCTTGGAGGACACAGCAAGGGAGTTCAAGAGCTAAGAAGAAACCATTTTGTTGAGGAGTACTAGTTCTCACACCGAGTCATAAGCTGCTGGAACCGACTCCCGGAAGAAGTGGTGTCCGCAGCCTCAATTGATTCATTCAACAGGGGTTGGGACAGCCACAGAAATTAACAAGAAAAGGCTCCAAGCCTTTTCTCCTCAACTAATAAATCTGAATCTGAAATCTTCATTGGTATACAGAATTAATAAGTAAGGGTGAGTGCGGAACCTAGTGCACCACGAGAGGAACCGCTAAATGGTCCCGACTATAGGGATCCTACCTAAAAATAATTCCTCCATTTCCTTGAGAGTTTCTCCTTACAGTTCAGACTTATACCCAAATTCTTTCTGATCCAGAAAGCGAGTTGGTAAGCAGAATACTTCTGTAGTGAACGGGGCTTTTTGTTTTGTTGTATTGTTGAAACACGGTCGAGTTTTGCATCAGACCATTTAAGCGAGTTTCCACTCAAGAAATGTAAGAAGTCACTCTTCGCACGTCTGGATGTAAATTTTATGCACACATAGCATGGAATTAAATTCTCCTAACGTTGTACTGGCTTCATCATTGTTTCAGTGCACCACAAATGTGCCATCGGTCTACCTCAAGCATATATCTGCTTCATTCCTACATTAACTTAGTAGTCAAATTCTGAACTAGCAAAAATATGGTTTGGGGGAAGATCCACAAAGCATGCATTTAAAGGGGACAGAGATATAGTAGTATCCGAGACTATTCCATAGAGGGAGGTTCGGATACAGTTGACCTTGAAAAGAAATTTTATCCGGGAAATGCAATTAAACGAACCTCCAGTACACGCAGACCAACGGATAATACAGGTAATATGGAGCGTTACTCATCGATCCTAGCATCAATAACTTTTAAGCGCCAATCTAAACCCCTTTGTGAAAGCAGATATATCAAGTGAATTGAATCATATCCATCGGTTAGTATTGGCAGACAACGTCCCCGAACAGAGATGTTGTCCAGAAGGACAACGAAATCTCCGCAATTAAACTAACCAGCTCAGAGAACGCGACTAATTGCAGAGCGTCCCAGAAGGCTACTCGTTATCTGTGATGGCATCCAAAGGAGCCCAATGATGCTTCATTCAATAAAATGCGATAATACCATGGTAGTGAATAGGAGTCTGACTGTTGCCATCAAGCTAAGTAATAAAATGTGTCATGGGCTCGTAAAAGTTTACGCCATCTGATTAAAATGGTCAAATCTTTGGTTAGAAAAGGAGACAATCATGTGTTTCGATTTGCCTTGATAGCTTGCCTCTGAACCTTCATAATTTTCGTTCCATTCCCCCTGTTTTTCCATACAGGCGACTTTTTCTGTATTTACCGTTATCATTACAATTTATATTATGACAACTACTATCCGGTTGTACCACTTAGTTCTTCTTAGGGGTATCGGCAAAACAAAAATATTGGTTGCATATTAATCTTGATAGAGGTGTTTAAGCGTCTTATAACTCCGGCCCAGTCATGTTAAAGACATGCCGTCTAATCCCAGATTGTTAACATGTGGGTTTATTCCATAAAATCTCCTTATATCTTAGTTTTTTCAACGCTGGTCACTCACAATTAGCGTAATGTCTACCATAATTATTCTGTTTGTACGCTACCATGTACTTTGACGAATAGTATTCACTTACTAGCGTCACCAGTCCTTGTCTATCATATATTTGTCGAAAATGGTGCCTAATCATTGCCACCATTTCCATACGCCATACGAATTTCAGATCAAAGCAATAGATTTGATAAATGTTGAAACTACCGGCATTTGATCATTTACAGAATCCACAAGTAAACGGATGCCAAAATATGCGAAGAGTACTTGTGAAACAACTTCAGAAGTACATCACCATTAGGAAAACCCTCCACAAACAAGCCAAAGCAATGAATTTATATAATGACACACAGACGAAAAGAAACAACAGCAATAGATGAGGAGATAAACGCCATCTACAAAATAAATTTCATTATTTGCGCAAAGAATACTTCACAATAGCGAAGAATTTCAATTCCACCCGGAAATAAGGAACAATAGCAATGCATATTATCAAACAGACGCAATCGAGGCCGTCGATGGTAACAGTTGTATCAGTTACAGGGAGTTCAAATAATTTCCCATGATATCTAAGTCTGCTGTGAGGTTACTATTAGGAGAAAAATGAAATTTTCGCAGCTAGGGCACTTAGCTCAAGAATCGGAAAAGATGCGATGTTAGAAAATTTTCATTCATCTTAGAGAAAGAGAAAATGAAATTATCCGAAAAAGAAGATACAATTCAGAACCTAGATTTAACAATTCCCATATGTGATAGGGTTAGAAGGATAGAATAAATGTCAGTGTAGCATACACCTCTTGAAATGCTCCCATATGACCGGGTGTCTTACATAGCCTCTCCTGAGGAAGTCCTACTCACTGCCTTCACGTGGCGGAAGTGCTTTTCACCGAAGTGAGGGGGAAAAGCGGATGCCCGGCGCTCTTTACCGGGTTGAGTGTCCATTGGATGACAGTCTAGGGGAGATGGCTAAGCCCTGATTCCAAATCTCCAACGACTGGTGTATGAAGCTCACATGAGCTCACCGGCAGACGTATGGACAGAGGGCTTATTGGATGCCCTGGATGTCTGGCCCCATTCAAAAAGGCGTATGAACCGGACTCCGGTCACCGGCTGCCAATGGATAGTGAACTCCCTACTCCACTCCTACTGCCTTGTAGGTCATACTTGGTTGTGTAAAGGCTAGAGCTGCACTGTCAAACAACAGGCCAAGCGATGCTGGGGACATCACTCGTACCAATTCCCATGAAACTTCATGAACTCTCTACAACATCAACCAAATTCCAGTACTGGTCCAACAACGTCGCCTTCGGTGGTTTGGCCATGTTCTGCGCCGACTAGATGACGATCTGGTCAAATCAGTTCTAAATCCCTCGCCATTTCCATCTTGGCGATGTCGCAGGGGTGGATAGCTGAAAACAAGGCTTGGTACAGTCAAGGCTGATATGGAGTGCCTGGGCTACAAACCGTCTATGGATTCCGTCTGTGGAACAAGAATTGGATAACTTTGTCGCAAAACCTTGGATCAGATCGCCGCGCCTGGGCAGCGATGATTTGAGAATTTCATGAAGCCGGCTCATCTTCCCGTAGGAGATAGCCGAAGTAAAGTAAGCAAAAAGTAGTGTAGCAGTAGAGTAATTCGCAAAACAGCCTGCTGTTAAAACAGCAACCAGGAGGTATGTAGGTGTTCATATTATCGCTGGCCGTGATAAAAACAAAGAAGACTGATCAAGTTCTAGTATAATTGTCAGTGTAGGCTACTGATAAGCAGCGATAAATTTGATTTGAATCGCAAGAGGCAGTAGAGAAGGCTTGTGGGTTGTTATAACTAATCATCTTATTTTCATGAAACGGGTTCTGAGAGGATGTTGAATTTTTCCTCATGACGAAACACAGCAAAAGTCCTTTAAGTATGTAGGGATATAACAGTGTCTAGAAGCCGGCATGTGTGCAGATCACTTTATATGTTATTATTCGCTAAGTCACCCAGCGTCCAGTGAGTAATCAATTCACATAAGCGTTTAGAAAGCAGATTATAAAGACTAAATTCGCGCTCGACCTTTCGACATTTCTTATGATCAGCTTGAAGCCACTTTTCAGGCTCAGCACAAGCTCAGAGAATATTTTAAATTGTCATATTCACGCTCAAGAGTGGTTTTGCTAGTTCTAGTAACACTATGTTTGATTGCTTTTCTAACTGTTGCTGGTTTGATTTGAACACTAATAAGGCATTTCTTTATTCCACGGCAAGCCCTCAAATGGGACCCAAACGGGGAACAACGAGACATGCGTCCGAAATTGACACGGAGGAGATCGTGTGAGGAGGAGATGGGTGCCTATGGCAAACTTTGGAGTCAGCTAAAGAATAAAATGTAATTGAAATGTGTTTTTGAATCTATATAAACCACTCGAAACCTAAGGGAATAATAACATACTAATACAGAAAGCATGTATGATATGTGATTTTTATGTAAAGCTCTTGATGTATATACAGGAATCGCTACAATTAGTCTTGAATTTTGAGCATTACAAAATAGTTATAATTAAGGAATACTCATTAGTGTACTCAAGGTTAACGCTCTTGTAATGGCGCAGTGTACAGTTTTATTTATATGGTTGCTATAATAACATGTCTACCTTTTACAGTGATCTTGCTAAAGAAATTGAAGAAGAAGATATTTCTGTAAGCTTTGAATTATATTTAATAATTTCGTGACGTAGTTTGATCGTAAGAAAAAAATAGAAGATGGTAATTCGTGCAATTACATATTTAGTCTGTATTCAGATGATCTCGATGACATACTGAATTCACTTGACCAGAAAAATGATTTAGGAAATCAGAAATCAGGTGTGGTGTAAAGTAAATTTTTTATGATTCAGTTTCAAGCTGAATGGTGATACGAACTCTCCATTGGAATTCTGTGGACGGATGGATCGACCTAAAAGTCAAGGAAAGTCACCAAAAAATATTCTCGACGCCTTAATAGATCCTTTCAAAGGTATGGTCGCAGGGTCTTCTCAATGAATTTCTAGAGTGTAATACTTTAAACACAGAAAAATCCGAGGCTTTTTTGGACTCTGCACAGGCCAATGAACATAAGAAACGTCCTGGCTCGTCAGTTTCCAAAAGAACGGTTCGCTTTTCGGATGATGTAGATACCAATTTCACGGAAGTGACCAACAGTAAAATTTCTGATTCGTCTGACCATGTGAGTTAGACAAAGCTGTTTGTTTTTAAGATTTTAAAATACACTTTTTTACTGGGTTATGCACATATTTTGTCACATTAGGCGTGAAAATGTCCCAGTTTATTTGTTACTAATGCTTATGTTTGCCTTATGTTGAATATCATAAACTGACCGAGGGTTTGATCCCTATTTATAATTATTTACTTAATTTTTCCCTGAACTGCAACTGTGTTGTGCAACCTCACTTAAAACTATTCTTGATGTTAGAAGTGTTCATTTTCAACGTTGTCTGTTTTTTGCATTACCTCATTGGCGTTTATAATTCATCTAAGCTCTTTAAAATACCTAGATTCTATAGACTGGTATGGGAAGCTGAGAAATAATAACTTCCCGTACCTCCGTAATCACATCAATCTTTTCTTATCATTCATCCCCATTTTTTTCGCTGGTAGTTTTATACTTTTAGAGAATTACCTCTACGGATGGTCTTCACCTTCTTGTCAGTGTCAGTGCTGTTCTGCTAAAATTAATACCGACAAGATCAGCAGTCTCTAGAAGCCACAATGCCAAATTCATATCAGACCATTCAAAGTAATCAATCCATTAGGCCCACGACTTTTGTCTAAAATTAAATAGGCAGCTGTATGCAAACTTAACAGGTGAAGAGTACTGGTTCAAAGTTTTTCTCAATGGCACAAATGACCTCAGTGTTTGTGGACTCCCTGATCCATGAAATTCTCATTAATATGCATATGCATATTCTCCCGTACATTGTTGCCCATTGTAGTCCGTCTACATTTTGTCCCACGCTTGTATATGATATGAAGTATGGTAACTTTAACTGCTACATTTTCGTGTGAAAATCTATTTTGAAAACTCAGTTAGTCAGTTACTGTCTGTGAACAATTCTTGCTGGCTGACTGTTTTCCACCTGTTTGTTTCCTGACAGCATAACTAACACAAAACTACTGTGTCACATCTCGTTCACCCCGCGTCATTCTGGTGAAAGTTAAGTTTTTTTCCGTGTGCTAAAGAGGTTTTGTGGTGGTTGCGTTGATTATTTGGGGTAGGGTTGCTAGCCGTAAGCCCAACCTTCTAATATATTAGTAAACTAGGCAACGTTATCGTAGACGTTAGGGTTTTAATGATTCACATTTATTGTTCTTTTGGTATCAATCTCTTTCTGTTGAATTACTTTTTATGTGGTAATACGGACTAATTTACTTCTTTGCAAGTTTTTGTATGGATTATTATATTCACCTCAATCCATTTCATTTGAAAAATATTTTCTATGTTCTTTTTTGGTCAATGTAGGATCAGTTTGCTATTGATAAATCAGTGTCGAAGAAAACGGAAAGTAATGTTTCCAACCTAAGCAGACCGCAAACAGCTCCAACTTCATCAGAATTTGGAAGATTTTCATTTAGAGATTCTTTTCCAGATGACAATGAAAGGTTAGATTTCTAAATATTTAAGTAGGTATATAATTTGGATTATTTTAATATTAAAGGGCTAAATCTATTCTCTTGACGCCTTAAAATGGAGGTCAAAGGCACCTGAAGGCATATAATACATTTTATTTAGTTAAATTGGAGTTGTGAAATAGGCCCTAAACACTTTTATTAATTAACGAACGGAACAGTTGTTGGATGAACCGTACCCAAGTATATTTTTATGCAAGGGTGATGGCTTTACTTTCCAACTCAATATCATGTTTTTTCAAAACATTAGTGAACTATGTTTTCAAAATTCAACTACTCTAATAGCTCATTACTTTTTAAACTCTAACAGTGAGGTATGCTAGCATTAGAAAATCTGCAGAAAATGTGTCAGTGTAATTCTTTTTATCTATTTAACCAACTTTTTTATAACCTGATTTGGTTAATATCGCTTTGAAAACGCAGAGGTTTTGTTGGGATATACCTCTTAATATTAAGAACACTGGAGCGTCATGATCGTAGTAGCTCATTAGGCCAGCTAACTGATTTTTAGTCAGTGGATTACTGGATTGAACTTCACCACATTTAGCGAGGTTTGGGTACCCAGTAGGTATCACTAACTATAGGATAACAGATACGAATAATCCTGTAGTTCAAAAGCCTACAGGTATTTGCAGAAATTTTACAGGCTATAATACTATTTTCAACGTAAAGTGAACACATTACTTTCCAAATGTAGTTAAGTGCGTATTGCATAACTGCCTTCGCCACTTTGATTTGTAGCTCGTTTATCTGTTTGTTTTCTTTGATTTTAAAGCTCTGCAAATCAAATTCTTGACATTTTGGCAGACAAAAAATCTCTTGACAATTCTAAGCCAACAAAGGCCACTCGACCGCATACACGTCGCCCTTCATCTTTGGAGTCAGTTACTCGAATTCCAAGTAAAGGATGAGTTTTTTTCAATAATCTAAAAGTGTTATTTTGGATTCATTTAATCTTCAACATTTCTAGGACTATTTACACTTATCCACGTTGCGTATATCATCGATACAAGTTATCTGGGTGTGGACAAAAGTTAAAGTAAACAAAACGTGGCATAAATTCAAAGTCTTTAGTCCTGTTTCTCCTAATGAATAAAGATATTTTCCCTCATCCCTTCTCTTTCCAAGTTTCAGTAACAGGAGTTACTAGCCTCATGTCCAACCTTTTCACTCTACTAGTCTTACTATTTACTGGTTAAGCGAAGCTTAGAAGTGAGTCGACCGAAAACTCAGCCCAGAGCAGGTGTAGCGTGGTTCATGAGCACCCTACATCGAAGCTAAATGTATACATGATCTGACGCTTATTTGCTTTCGGTAAATAGTATGAAAGTCATAAACACTCCATCATAAAGGTATATTATTGGAAATTCTGCTTGCATTAGTCTGCCATTAATTAACTTTCTTGTTATTGTCATATTAATTTATGTGGCATATTTCTAACGTTCCTTTTATATGAGTTTAGTGTTTTGAATAATAATAATAATAAGGATTATCAGAGGCACAGATGCTAAACGATATATGAGTATTTTAGTTCGCGCTCAGACCTGTACACTATTTGAGTCACAGTAATTTTATCTGTGTATTATGATTTATATACATATGTATATATATGTACAGCTTAATGGACAGTCAAGAATTATTTAAGATTTCATAGTTTTCGTCGCTTAAGTCATTGGTTTGTGTCAATAGGATTATTGAGATGTATATGTAGGTTATTTCAAGTTAGGTATTGTAGAGGGCAGTTTAGTGTCTACCTTGTAATTACTTCTTTCCATTTTCAGTAACACCTCAACCAAATAATTTTGAGAGACTGAATATTGATCATTTGCGTTCTCAGCCATCATTTGAAAAAGTAAGTTTTGCATATTCTTTTTAGTGTATATTTCATACGAAGTGAATAATTATTTAAAATCTCCCAAAGTCTCATCTATAAAAAGTATGAAATCCATAAGGTCACAGTAATGCCGGCAGGGTAGACAACTGACGTCGGTTAACGCGTTAGCTGTGTTAAGCCAAATTAATCACTGGCAATATAATAATAATCATTCAAAGCAGCTAACGAGCTTTAAACCAACTCCTCCATACAATTATTCTGTTTCATGTATTCAAATCCATAGTGGAGAATAAGTGTTTGTAGTTTCTGAAAAGCTGCCTCTCCACACAATCTTGCTGATCACTGAACCACTTGATGACGATTGGTTCCACAATTTGGCCTAGTTAACCGAGTCGAATACCAACACAGAAGTTAGTGTGAAACGCACAAGCTTCTGCTTATCAAGTACTGGGCATTATTGTGAATGATTTCCAGAAAATCTTATGATACTCAGTGATAATAATCAAGTATGTGAAGTTCTCAAAATAATACTTGATTTTTTGTCAACATTTTATCTAATCTGGATGAAATAAAAACTATCATCATGAAGTCACTTCCACAACAATTCATTCAGTTTTTCATACAATTTGTTGAACACTTCACAAAGGACAGAATTTTGACTGCTATGCATACATGTTACTGTTTATCTGACTCAGAAAGCCAACACGACATTTGTTTGAAAACTAATTACACTTAGTAGTGAGATGTTGGCAGAACGAGTTGACTTAAAGGTCGGTGACGATGAACTGTTCATCATTAGGTTAGGAATCAATCTTAGGCAGGAAGACAACTTTTAACAATTGAAAACTAACTCTGTGTAATTTTTGATGTTAAATAAAAATTGCTCTTTCCTCTAGAAGCATAATTATGAATCTATGGAGTCAGAAGCACAAATTAAGCGCCTCGAAATGGAACGTGATAATTTGATGAATCTATTAGAATTAATCAAACGCCAACATCGTGAAGAAATACAGATTTTAGAGCAAACTTCAAAGTAAGTCTTTTCTTTTATTAGAAGGGATTGCCTATCTTTTAGGTTTCCTGTTTACATTTTACACTAAGTAGAAATGTGTTTCTTAAAATTTACTAAATTGACTGTTTCATTAAATGCATTACAAACCTCTTGTTGTATATTCCATATCCAACGACACTGAGTGGTGCATAAACCAGGCGACTGCGATGTATAAGTGAATCACTTCACACTATAAGTATGTGGAGATAGTAGGCTACTAGCCAATTGGTAGACATTAATTCACGTCGCTAATATTGGCCGTGAGAAAATATGAACAAGACTGATTCAAAAACCAATCATAGCAGACTTAACATGGGAAAATATAACTCGCAGATATATGGTTTAACTTTCTGAGAAACCAGTCACAAGCAGTACAAAATAACCTTGAGCAAGAAAAAACCAATCAGAAGACTGTCTGCTTGAATAAGCTGTAATAATGTACATGAAATATATATAAATACGTGCTGATTTCCGTAATAAACGATCTGTTGCCTGACCATTGTCTTCTGTTGTTACAAGTATAATTTCGATGATATACAAAACTATTGTTGTTGAGTTATTGTTGAATGGATTGAACTCTTCTTGCTACAAGTCGGGGCTAATTATACCTCAACATTTCAATATACTGTAGGCCATTGTAGATAACTAAAAATGAATGGCGAAAGATCCTACTTGGCAAATATTTGCAAATTTGCAATAAACCATCATCAAGATTTGTGTAAAGCCTTGTTTAAACTGACGTGTCGTTATAGACTATATCCTTGATTTACGAGCGACGTAGTAAGTGACATCATTTTTGCATATTCAAGCCAAGTCAGTTCATGTATATAACTAGACTGGTCAGAAAACTGGTTGGGACAGTTCAGGACACAAAATATCAACGCATTTTGATGCAGTCTACATTTTTTTCCTTCACGTTCCCCGGTGGAACATAGAGCTTCAAGCTAGTGGCATGAAGTTTTTGAAGCAGTGTTTATTTTTCACAGGATGGGGTTGCTAGCCTCATGCCCAACCTTTCCTCTTTACCAGCATTATTTCTGGTTCAGCGAGGTAAAGGAGTTCGTCGGCCTGGGATCAAACCCCGGACCATGTGCATGATCGGCGAGCGTCCTAACTGCTATGCCACCGACGCAAAGTCTACAGTAGTAGTGTGGTGAGAGCAGGCCGTGAGAAAATATGAGCAAGGCTGATTCGACAACCAATCACAGCAAAGTTAACGTGGCAAAATATGATTCGCAGATAGAGAACTCTATTTGTCGAGGAATCCCGAAACAACCAATCAGAAGCCTGCGTTTGTCTGCCTAACTTCTGATAAACAACCAATCAGATGACTGCGCTTGTCTACTTGCATAAGCTATAATATATATAAATACGTGTTGATTTTCATAATAAAACGATCTGTTGCCTGGCCCTTGTCTTCTGTTGTTACAGTAGTACCAATAACAGAAGTTTGATAGTAGACTGTCTGTAGAAAAATAATCTTATGCTGAATAAGTTGTCCAATGAATATTGATAAAGTCAAGTCATTGCATCTTATACCAATAACATTGGCTTCTAATTTAATTAGCGCAGATAGACAGGTACTATCAACTGAAGACCTAGCATTACTGTTCAGTAGTTCAAGGTGACATGCTTCATGTCTACATATCAAGCAGAAACATAAAATAATGCAAATTAAACAATGAAGTACTGTAAAGTGCTGTAAGGCTAAAAAGAAAGCAAAGCAAAAACAAGATGAAACTTGGTGTTATTGTCAAGATTAAGATACAACATGAGCGAATGAGAGTTAATTCAAATGCTTGCGAGTCATACCACTCTTGGGTATGCAACTCAGCTATATAAGTAACAGTGGTCATGTGTCCTTTTGAACACTCCAATTATACTCTTAGGGATATTGAATACTCTCATATAGATTTAGAACGTTCATAGAAACCTTAAAGGGCCTTATAACTGTACCACCCTAAAATATTCTCTGAGACCGATACATTTAAGACACAAAAGTCTACAAATGAAAATGTTTTCTAGACAGCGTCAACGTAGGAAGAGAGATAAACTTTCATCCTACCGGACTACTAAAGATATCGTTCACCTCTAGACTTTTGATCAATGGATCCTGTAGTGAAACTGTAATCAATCAGTTTGATCTCTATAATTCCAACCACTGGGTCACGGACCCACTTCACCTACAGAAGTTTGGGCATCAAAGCAGTATTGCACAAAATAGATGCGACTTATTGCTAACTACATGGTAATAAGTGGATATTGAGTAACATTTCTCGATTCGTATTTCTTCCTTTCATTTCAATAAATCCTGGCTTCAAATCTCGCTACTTCCACTTCAGTCTGGACAACTGGGTAGTATCATCTGCCCTCACACAGTAAATATAGCTATCACATGGATAATCTGTCCCGGGCAACTGGGTTCTAGTTAATTAACTTACTTACTCAAGAGACTTACCCCTAAGTGCATGGTATGACAAAAGCATCACAAGCCAACAGGAAAATATATCTCTAAGAAAAACGTTGAAAAATTGTTAATTTCTGTGTAGAACAGAAGTGTACAAGTATCTTCCGTAAATGATGGCTTCACTGCAATTCAAAGACCTGAGATGATTGTTTTCAGCAATGGGTAACAGTGAAATAAAGACGACTAAACTTCAGTTATCTTTATTGTTTGGTCTGTGCTTTACTCAACGTTTTCCTTCATATGTGCAATGCTACTTTTGTTATTTCGTTATTAGAGTCCCAATTATATAAGATTATGATATAGCTCATAAAGACTATATAGTATGACCTGAGAAAATGCATCAGGTGTTTCATTTTGTAGTATTCAATGCAATTACTAACAACATACATTAAATGCTTCAAAGTGATTTGCATCACAGATCAAAATCGGCTGGCGAATGATTATAAATGATTTTGTATGAGGAGTTTTAGACTGGAACGGTGAAGGTGTTACATTCAAATGACGTTGATACGAGAACTCTACTGTGAAGTTGATCAATTGTTCATAAATTGATTAGTAGAATGTCTATGGTACTTTTATTTTATTTTATTTTCAGCACGAAGTTAGATTTGATGAAAGAAGGTGCAGAACGTAAAGAAAGCCGGTAATTCAGTCAACATTTCTATGCTTTTTGACCATCTATACACATATGTATAATACGCAACGTATTTTTGGTGCAGTTAATTTACTATGTGAATAAGTACAAACTAATTTTCGAAAGCTTTTCGTATTTATTAGCCAATAAAATGTTCTTAAGACGCCATGGAGTAAATATTAATGCATCATTAAGTGCTTATATAATAGGGAACTGAATTCTTCCAGTTTCTTCTTACACATTATTAATGCTAATCTTATTTTAATGCATAAATTGAAATAATTCCTCAATTACATTGACGTAAACTGAACAATTGTTAGGTTTTACTTTTGAAAGCCTAATTAGTTCTTCACACTGAATTCTATGCACAGCCGGAATAGTATATTGCCTACCTTAAAAGGAATATATTAATCCGTTTTAAGTCGTTATTCGATTTAATTTCACTGTAAATTTGAAAAAAATTATATGATAATTAGTGTGTAGGTGATTTTGATAAGAGAACCCTAGACGTAGTAGTAGCAGAGTCATCAGTCACTTCGGGATTGTCTTTGGAGTGACTTGTGAAATTCATTTGCTTACCAAATCTTAAATTCTTTTCAAGGATTTCCTCAAGTTAACGATCTCTAACTAAACCCTGATGTAATCTGTCACTCAGAATGAGTCTAACAGGATGATATTCAAGATTTAGTGATCAAATAAACAGCCTCTATTCTATCATAAGAAAAAATTAGTAGTCCAATAAACTTTATGCCTATTTTTGAATTATCATCATTGTTTTGCATTGATGTTGCATTTTAAAATCATTTTGATTTTCATGTTGTGTATACAAGAGACTTTAATATTCCCTTGGACAACTAGAAATGATCAATCTTCCAGGCTGTCATTGCCTTGATTTCGGGTAGATTTCATCCGGTCCATTTTGCATATTCTTTCGTTATTGGGCACCTGAAGCAGTCTATCAAAATATACTGTCTCCTAGCAATAGTTGTCATTGGTAACTCACGGTTACTTATGCCTAATAAAAGTGAAGAATTGAGACAGTCCCCAAACACTGGACACTTATTCTGAATTAGACCATTAGCAGGCGGTGACTTGTCTTTAAGTTATTTGGTTTATAACAGTTACACTTTGTGAACGCCAGTTCCCTATGTTATGTAAGCTCTGGGTTACTGACCATTCAAATATCACAACAGGAAATTTCCCCAACACTTTCTCTCCCTGTTTATTTTTCAATACTTTTGTGTAACTATTGATTTGAGAACTTCTAATTTGTATCATACTGTTTAGTTTAAGAGAAGAAATCAGTTTTCTCGAAACACAGAATCGTGAACGCCTCCTTCAGATGGAAGAAAAACGTGATCAACTGCTTAAAGATTTAACGAATAAGCTGAATGAAACTCGTCAAACACACCAACGAGAATTGGAGGAATTGAAAATCTCTCATAAGTAAGTCGTTTGTTTCCAAATAATGACAGTTTTTATGAGACTCTGAGTTTAGGCCAGCTGGTTATAACGTAGTTTGTACAACTTGTGACTACTGGATATAAGTGAAGCCTAAGTAGTATCGCTATCTAGTAGTATATTTCCGTTTTGCTGCCTTTTTCAAGTGGTCGTAATTCCTGCTGTATCGCTGTATTAAGCAAGAGCTTAATAACGCAGACTTAGGTGTGTTGTAAGATTGGAACACAAAGTTACGGATATTCATTTAACTTTTAATGGAGGATTTGCATGACGACGGAGCATTATTCTGGTTGTCATTTGACTTGAAATGTATTAAATCATTATGTGATTCTGTAAATAAGACCAAATTTAGTAAGCTAACTGCGCTAAAATGATGTTTAATATTCATAACACAGTGTCTCAGCATTTCATAGTATATAAGTTTAGTGGATTAGTTTATATTCTTCGCTTGCAAATTTACGCTTGAATTCAACATCGCTAATTTGTTGGTTCTCGTACACCTTGATAATCTGTTGTTCAGTGTCTTCAGATTCCTTCATGATGCAAATTATTACGACAACTTAATATCTATTTGAAACAATCAGTCGACAGTAAAATCTGAAATTGACTAGAATAATTGATATGACCCGTTGCACAAGAGGTGGCTCTCGTGGCCCGATTCGTTTAGTGGATAACGCTTTGGCGTTTGAAACTATGGGCACTGGGTTCGAGCCTCGGTGGGAACGTCATCACTCACTGCGGAATGCAGGTACATTCAGATGAGGAGTCTCAAACAGGACTAAATTCGCATCCTGGATTCCACTGCTAGCCACCATCCACTAATTAACTTCTGATACATAGCTGGTGTACAGAAATGTCAAAGAATTCTTTTGTATATTTTCTTCTACTCAAAACTCATTTCATGTCTATTGGTAATCAAAGATCAACCCATGACCAGTTGTATCTGTTGATTTTCCCCATTACGTTTTATGTCCATGAAATATGCTTAGTGAATCTGAAATTTTACAGTTTATTAGAGAAACTTTAAAACTTGACATTTCTAATTAAATTGTAGTGTATCTAAATAATTAGCTTTGCCTAGTAATCTCATTTTGCTCATCTACTTTCTTCAGATACTGTGTATAGTTTCATGTATTTTAGTAGACAGACGCCTATAAGTAATCAGCGTTTCGATCAGTGCATCGTTCTTGATGTTAGTCATGACATCGGCATACATTGACACGACTGAAAAATGACAGGCAGGATAATTTTCCTGTATTTAATACTAAATCTGTTAGAAACAAAATCGAAGTGACAATTCAACTCAAAACTAAAACTGGTAGCAACTATTAAGACCCCCCCGTCAAGTGAATTTCTGTCAAAACCATTTCATACCTTTGGATGAAAAATCTTTTTGCTTGAGCCAACCAACTGTTCACTTAGAAATCTACCTCTCTCTCACCTTATCGAGGTTAGTGATACAATTTTAGAAATCTATGAGAACATAATATTAATGATAAGCTAATGTAAAGAGCAGTAGTCACAGATGATCTTGAGAAATAATTTCAAACTACTCCAAATCGTGGCTGTTATTCCTTTATTTATTTTTTCTAAATTTCAGCGAAGAAATTGAATTGTTAAAACAACACCATCAGGAGTTGATAGATCGACTTAAATCAGCATCACAACTTGAAATGCGTACAATAACTGAATTGCAACCAAACAGTGAACAATTAAAAAATCTTTTAGACCAACTGAAAACTACTTTAATGGATTTAAGTAGACAAGAACAAGAACAAATAAGGAATACAAATATTCGACAGGAGCAGTTAGCAAGACGTGAAGAGGCATTGCGTGCGATTGAAGATAGATTGAATCAGCGTGTAAATGGCTAGATTTTTGTTTTGAGTTATGGTTAAAGGCATTGGCTTTTTTTTGGTTTTCGTGTGTGTTGGTTTGGACCAGCATAGAGTCCTTAAAATAAACCAAATTCATAGTTGACAAATTGGTTGGCTATCTGAAGTGAACACAGTTTGAAATTCCACCATAGTTTGCCTTGAAAACTAATTTGTTCAGATCACAATATTTGATCGGCTTGATACCATAGATGATTATCAAGAAAGCAAGCATATTTGCGTAAAACTTTGTGCTACTGATTGATTGATTGATTGAGATGGGCGGTATGCTACTACTCATCTCAGTCAATCAGTAGTATATAGCCTACAAGGTAGCTTTTCCCTTGTAAACGCCTCGAAATGGTTTAGTCATATTATTTAAAAGAATTTTAATGTTGTTGGTAACTTTAGAATCAGATATGTGGATAGTTAGTTGTGGATTTGGAGTTTCTGTAGACGTTGCTTACCGGTTCTTGCAGCAGGAAAGCTTTGAATATTAAATACACAGATACAGGCTGAAGACTATTTACGCGTAAGTAGGAGTACATACATACAGCTTAAAAGAATGGCTGAGTTATTAGAATATCGAAAAGTGAGGCAGACCAGATGTGTTATATTGAATGATAAGTGTGTTAGTTCAGTGATGCCATAATACCACCGATGTTGTGTACAGTTAAACGAACACTTTTGATTCAGTATTATTTTACCACAATAAAAAAAAACTTCAGTTTGCCAAGACACCGAAGACAACTATAGAGTCAGGATATACATAGGTCACTGTAATACGGTAAATATAAAATACAGATTAAATTCCTAGTGAAACCCAAGAATATTACTCAACACGAGCCCCTTAATTCAAGTTATTAGTTCACATACGTAAACAGAAATATATTCATCAGCAGCTCAGAAGAGAGGATTCTGGAAGTGTTTCTCGGAAAAAGACTAGGTGAACTAGACAGTACAGACCTAATGATTTAAAAAAAAAACTGGACATTGAGTAGAAGCGGCTAGGACTTCATCATACGTAGCCGGATTTTACAAAGATTGAACGTGGTTAGCTGACACATAAGTGATTTAACCAGTGCATAATCGCTATCTAGACAAGTCGTCTTACCAACCTTTTTAAATAGCAAGTGATGAGTTTAGTTTGATGGTATCCAGTTTGTTTTGCTCTGAGACTGACGCCATCCAGGAATAAGAGGTTGTGTGGGGAAAATGTTTGATGAAATGAGACTACTAATATATTGTCTGAGCCCATTTCTGCTTATTTTAATCTTATGTATTACTTACTGGAGTAGCATACATTTTGGTGGTAGGACTCACCCGTTACATCCATCATCTAGGGGACTAATTAGTTCACTCTCCTTCATTTTCTTTTCTGCAGCTCATCCGATTAAGACACATGGGACCACCAACTATTATTTATTCAAACAGTGAGATTTCTGTCCCAGAACTTAGTTCGATAACTAAATCCCCAATGTAACAGTAATCAAACAGTTGTTCAGTCTCTAAAATTTCAAATCATGAACCATATAGAACTAACGTCCTGACTTGAACATTCCCGACTCAAAATACCAAATTTTCATTGAGTAAAGCGTGTCGCCTTACATGAAACAGATCATGGGTATTAAAAGCAGCCATATTTTGTTAAAGATACCCTTTTTTGAATATTCTAAGGATTTGGGCTGTTCAAATGGATTGTCATAATTTAAAAGTACTCATGAAATATCTACTAAGGAAATCGGCTAGTGGGACGACAGTCATTTAGACTGTCTTACTTTGAAATAAAAGGTATTGCTGAATAGGAGAAGTTTTCAAATTCACATCCTGTTTACTAAAAAATTTTTCTTAAGAGACGTTTGCATACTGCATTAATGAAGGGGTCTTTGTGTGGGTTCCCAGCATGCTGTTTGAATGAACCTTACTTCATTCAATGAAATAAGAGCTTCTTTATTTCGTACGGGTAAAGAGATAGAATGTATAGCAATAATTTTTGTGTACAGTGACATTCAAAAAATGAAGGACATTTGGTGAAAACTTTGATATTTGTTTGGTAGCAGCTGACAACGGGATGTGATATTCACGACTCTTCCTGTATGAGCTCCATTGGACACATAAATGTTAGCATTTCATTGTAAAGATGTTTCCACAAAACGCTGGTCAATAGCTCTTTTTTTAAACACGTTGACGCTGTCCTCAAGGCTATCTAATCTCAAGAGCTACCTTTTGTACGTGGTGTATGATTTGTGGTTATGTATTTACACTTTCTCTTGATATTTCCTAATCGAGTTGATAGGCAAGTTTTAGCCCCATCAGTTGCTTTAATGAATGTGTGAATTTTCAGCTTAGTATGTATTTGACAGTGACTATTCATGCAACACATCTATTCAAGAGGACTACATTCTAAAACTGTCGATCAGTTCGGTCAAGAAATATCAGTGTATAAACAAAAAAGCATGATGAACTCTACTTTTCATGATGATATAAGAGTTTCACTTCATATTTTCTTTACTTTTTTTGCTGAAGGAGAATTCGTTGGATTATGAACGGAAGCAAATAGCTGATTCATTCACAAAACTAGAAATTCAGTTTCGTGAACACACAAAATTAGCGACAGATGTAAGATTGATGTGTTTTTGATTGTTAACACATTATATTTTCTTTTATCTGTGTACTGTACGCCAGCTGATTTGGCAAGAAAGGAGGAGCTACAAATAAACTAGGCTGTACTGATTGGCTACTTCGTCTTAATATGGAAGTAGGATGGTAGTCATACTGTTGTTCTTAAAAAAAAACAGGTAAAACTTTTGTAGTGAGCAAAAAAAATCATTTATTATCCAGGAGTCAGTGTCTTCAAAGTTGTGTCAGTTGTTTTAAATTCAAAAATAAGATAACTGTTTGATACTCAGTGGATATTACTAGTATCAGAGTTATAAGCTTCATGTGTATTCATAACTTCTGTTATTACTGAGTATAAGTGCACTACCTCAACTAATATACATCAAGAAACCAAAATGGATGAAGATCTACGTTGAAAGAAATAATAAGATGATACTAGCTACAGTTTTCGGAATCTGGAATGTGATAAGGAGTGAATACACTGGCGCTATTAAGAACACTTTTGACCCATATCACAAACAGTCTCTAACCATTTGTTCAAAGTATCTAGAGGAACCTAACTAAGCAATCTACTTCACCCCAAATAATTTAAATCAACGGTCAAAAGTCACATCGATTGAAGTCATGTTTTCGATATTATAGAGAAGATTTGTAGCTCAGGTGGATGATTTTGATGTGGTTTTGTTCTCTGAGCTGGATGGTTAGTTTGCGAAGCTTTCATCACCTTACTGGGTGACATCTTCAGCGCATACTTCAATTTGAAGTGAGCTTTTAGATTTCTCCACGAGTTTATTAATCATCTCTCCTGGTGACCTTGGACGTGATTGGTTGTTTGTGTGTGTTTTCACACCTTCTAGGTTACTTGTATTGGAACTGGTTGTTTCTTTGACTTGAATTTTGACCCTTTGTCTGTGAAGTTTATTTCTTATTGGTTGATAAATTTTGTCTATGTCGATGTGTCTATTAATTGATGATCCACTGGAATGCCAAGCTTCTAAAAATTCTCTAGCATTCTTGTTATTTCCTTTGTCTAATATTTGAACGTTGTCCCAGTCGAATTGATGTCCGTAGTTGTCTGTGTGTAGTGAAATTGAAGTATGCGCTGAAGATGTCACCCAGTAAGGTGATGAAAGCTTCGCAAACTAACCATCCAGCTCAGAGAACAAAACCACATCAAAGTCATGTTTTCGTCAGACTAACCTCAACTGTTTTCATATTTCAGCTAACACTGTTCACCAATGGAAGTAGTGGCTTGGGGTCTGTGGTACTTGTTTTGCTAGCTTCACAACATATTCGATAAATTTCCCCTCCTTACGTAAAATCTGTTTTCAAAGTCATTCATTACTAATTATATTGCTTTTCCGAGTGTGAGTAATCAAGCGAAGATATCTATAATTCACAGCCTTCAAACATTTTATATCTTCTCCCTTTAACATTCATGTGTCAAAAGTTGTACAGTAGGACACTGCATACTGCACATATCCTATGATGAACAGGTGGATGTCATGCTTGTGGCTAAGATAATGCAAGGTAGCAAATGTGAGACGTGGCTTTTGTATGCAGACTAAAATTTCTGGGAAGGAAATCCAGTTAGGGTCGATGAAACTACCTTGAAATAATGCTTGTACTTTAACTGCAAGTTGTAATTTGAAAGTATCAAATTCATGGTTATTATTTTATGTGCTTATAATCCCAGATCTAGTTAGTATGCAATTTAATCCAAACTAATGAGGTACTATAATCTATAAGAATAATAGAATAAATATGAATCAATGTGAAATTGAAGACATTGTGAAAAGAGTTTAGGATTTCTGAAGCATATTCTTTATAAGCGAAAAATACAAAGACTATATCTGTCTTTATTGTGAAATCATATGATGGAGTTATGCATCCAGTCAGATATCAATCTAATCAACTGTAAGGTCTGATATATATTTTGTCCATTCTAAACCACCCCTCTCTTTCACATCTCATACAAGTAAGAGAAGTGATACAATGCCAAATATGAAAAATATTATCACTAATGGGCAAAGCTAAACTTTAGACACCACTAACAACCAATCAGCAAACGACCTTGAACGGACCAGTCACATTAAAGAGGCATATATGAATGGAAATGTATATTTGTAGAAAAAAGCATAAAATAGAGAATAAAAAAGTTACATGGGATATCTTTCTCGAACATGTGACAGAAACATCTCCCAGTTTAGCATGGGACTGTCAATGGAGAAGTTACGCCATATCCTGTACATATATTCATCCAAATGACCATATATGAGATCCATTTATAGCCCTTATCCTATTTTTCAACCTTCCCCAAAATCCTTCAATAGAATTTGTATATATCCTCGTAACGGGATCCACAAAATCACTTGAACGGTTGACTCTATGATGAATATATCCCAGAGATGACAGTGAATTGTAGCCTTTCCACTATTCGGTGTGTATAATTGACCCCCGCTTAACAAGTCTGGTAATAATAGGTATAAGAGTAGTTGCTTTTCTATTAGCTATCCTTAGGGAGAGAAGTGACCTAGCGAAAAAAGTCCCTACGAAATATTAAAATTATCAGCTTGCTCTCTCTAGCGTTAGTAGGCTTCAAACATATAGCACAACGATGAACAAACCCATCAGTTGATTTGGTATAGCTGTTTAAAGTCATGATACCACCACACAAACAAATTCGCTCTTTCCGGCGCAACTCAAATCCAGGAAATACTGGAAAACGCTAACCTCCTCGAATTGCAACAATAGCTTTGTAAGGTCACGCATTAGAAATGAATCAAGCGCTATACAACATTGAACTGCGTTCATGAAACTCATTGGATAATTTGACATCGTTCGTGAATCTCATTGGATAATTCGCTGATTGGTAGTTAGTGGTGTCGAAAGTTTAACTTCGCCCACTAATGAAATCAATTGATGAAAGATGACGTAACTATATGATCAAAATTAGGTTATGTCAGTACTACAAACAATAACCTCCCCTCGTAAGGTCATCAGTAAATGAATAATACTGTATCGGTGTTTGCCGTATCAAGTGAAACTATTTATTCTACGACGGTATCATTTTCCACTTTTAATGTGTCCTTTACTCTGCATGAACTTTACTTTGAATGTTCAGTTTATTCAAAAATACGCAAAAAACCCACCTTATCTCACGCATAAACATCCAGGCTATTTGGTGTATTGGTTTATTATTATTTAGCTGGCATAAATCTGTATC
This sequence comes from Trichobilharzia regenti, assembly GCA_944472135.2. Classification (NCBI taxonomy): domain Eukaryota; kingdom Metazoa; phylum Platyhelminthes; class Trematoda; order Strigeidida; family Schistosomatidae; genus Trichobilharzia; species Trichobilharzia regenti. Next base: position 83,645,790 of record OX235270.1, on the reverse strand, counting down.
GATTTTTTACCTGTATCAGATCGATACGCTTCAATTTAAAAAACACGAAAGCTACCGGCTTTTAATATATTTTATCCACTCAAGAAGTTCCATTTCCTTAAAAACCGTTGTTATTCAAGCCCCTCGCCGTTACCATGTCTGAAAAACGAAGATTGGAAGATAAATGTACTTGCTGTAAATGCAGTCATGCAGCCTGTTATGGAATTGTACCGAACTGTACAACTTATCGAGCAGATTATCGTGGACGGGATTCAGAGCGCCCTCTGCCAATCTATCCAAGAGATAATCTAATTGTTGGTGCACCATTAGATTGTGCCGAGAAGTGTTTATGTAGATGCTCTTGTAATGAGGATGATAGGCATGCTCAAAGAATGAAACGTTATGTAAATCCAAACGAAGTTAAACCGGCCCCGGAAAAGCCGAAGCCATATTGCGAAGGTGTGAATATATAAAACAAAAGAACAAATAATCTAGACAAAAAATAGGATGTTACATTAAAAACTAAATAGAAACATAACCAACTCCGGTTTACAACCGAAACTTTTGTTTCTGGATAATAGAATTTTGCTTTCACTATATTTTTTCATTATTTCTTTCGTTGAATCTACCTTATTATTAAACGGAGTAGTCATCTCCACTACTTTTAAGTGTTTAAGTAGTGAAATCAAATATGCGTAATTTGTGGAGTCATGATATCTATGTTTTTGTGTCCATAGAAAGACAACGGAATATTAGTATCGCTCAGAAACAAAAGTGGAATTTATCGGAAAAAACAGTATTCATAGTTCTAGTTTGACATTTATATTATACTCTGAATTTCGGAAAAGAAGCAATGGGAATCTGCTGATTTAAACTGTATAATATAAAGTAGACAAAATACAGACTGCAGTCAAAAGTCTAAAAGTTAACGCTATTTAACCCAACCGTTTGGGACTAAATTCACAATATGTGGGGGTTCAGCTACTCCGCATTAGCTTCCATATTTGCTCATGTTAAATAAAGACGTAAACTATCAATGCGGTGTAATTAATAGACGAATTGTTTAGGGTATACTTAGCAACGGAAGTATTCAGGCAAATAGATTCTTGGAGCAAGAAGACTTATATTCCACAATGGTATTTGGAAAAATCCTACAACATAAATATGTTTTGACTTCGTTCGTTAGGCTGTTAATCATCTACATTACCCTACACTACAGGATGGTAAATGTTCATTGTCTTAAAAAAGGTTTTCTAGGATCACTATTGTGAAAAAGATACTTCACCTGTTAACTACGCAAATGGGATCCTTAAACCGATCATATGAAAGCTCCCACTCTATTTCGGAATAGTCAAAAAGCCCTCAATTCCATACTGCTTTGTCCCTCTGTATGAAACAAATATATGGTGGAGCATTAGTTACATTCTTAGTAGATCAAAAGAATTCCTCTTTTGTATTCTGTAAAATGTTGAGCCTCTTTTATAGTTCAACCAGCTCTCCCATAGATTTGCTGAATGATTATTCGCAAATACTTCCCATATTTACAACATCCATTGCGTGTGCTAAAGTGTTAGGTGTCTGCGGACAAGCTTAAATTCTAATAAAATATTTGTTCGTATTTATCAGTAAGAGGTATTTTTAACAATAAAATTCTAATCCGTTTCGGTCCATGTAAGAACTAGTGACTTTGCTGTGCTGATTAACAGGTCTGAAGTAGACTATCTGAGTAAATGAGTCAAATAGTATCTGTCAATTACAAGGTAGCAATCAAAGTTTGTTGATCAAGTGTCAATCCTCATCATATATACCGTGATTACTGACTCATTTGTATGTTGAACGCTACCAAAAGTAATTTTATTATAAGGTGCTTAGTTAAGTCCAAAGAACTGTGAAGAATGTCAGTCGATTCACTAGTACGTAAAACTGGTAAAGTAGTTTTTATTTATAATAAACTAAGTTCACTTTTTCGAAGTGTTTCATAACTATTTAATTGGTGCCAGTATCAAGATCACATAAGCAGAAGTTGAGCGCAGAGTCTGAACCATCTTTTAGAGTACCTATGTTGCATCTACATCCTATTCCAGAGGGGAATTTTAGCAAAAGTAGAATCAAGCTGATAGAAAGTAACGGTTCGGACCTACATTACACTACAGAGTGTGTAATTCTTGTTTTGACTCATGTGTATATGTTTAGGTTACCTGCTTATGTCCTACTTGATTGCTCCTTCAAGTTCCTTCAACTAGCGATTATAGATGAAATGACTCGAAATCGATCTGAGTAGTTCAGATGAATTCACATGTTATCCTTACCTTAACTTCAATATATCATTTCACCATAGGTTGGTTTGTTCTTACTTTATCTTAAAAAGCTATACAATAAGGACCCGGAGTACTATGCGGCATTGCCACATAAACTGAAGATAGACCGTTTTTTCTCTATAAGAAGCATTCTGTTGTCTGCTAACTGCGGAGAGCCTAAATTCATCTTTATTAACAGTGCGTCAGTAGCACAGTGGTTGGGACGCTCGCCGACTATGCACATGGTCCGAGGTTCGATCCGTGGCCGAGGCACACCTGATATCAATGGTCGACCTGTTAAATTTGGGCTACCGATATCACGTGCTGAAAATTCCATACTTGTACTAAAATATTGTGGAATCAAGCTATAATAAAATTAAAAATCTTGTAGCGCATTCAATGGTGTGCATAGTCAAATTCTCCACACACTTTAAACAAAAAAACAAAGCAACCAACAACATCTGATTTAACTTATATGTCGATTCAGTGTATACCAATATAAAAATACAAAATGCACTGATAGAATACACTGTAATCATCCTAATGCAGTAATTAGAAGAGCATTGTAATCTATAATCAACTGTAAACCAGTTAAACATATCCTGTTGAAATAGTACAAAACCATAATCTATGTACCAGATACCCCCATTTATACGAAACAGTTAACACCTGACGTCAGATGTAGCTTATAAGCGTGTTAATGGACAACTAGATCTGTTACTTTTAGGTAATCAGTTAGTATGTATCATTCTGTCCATTCGTCATCTAAGTGGCGTGACGGCATAGTCTTTGACATGAAGAAGGTCCAAATTAGTGATAAAGAATCCCAAGCACAAAACACTCAGCCTTGCTATTGTGACTGTTAACAGCCATTTGCAGCCTTCAGAATCTTGTAATTCTCAGAGAGATTTGAAGCATAGGATTCCCCTGGCTGGGCAAGGAGGACTGGAAAAGATTGTATAAAGTTGTACACTTTAACTTACTCAACTGTTGTTCTTCGTTGGCGACAATATGATTTGTAAGCATTCAACTTCATGGGTTTGAATATATATATATAGACAGTTGACATCGTTTGAGCGGAAATGTTCAGTAACACTGTCATTTACCATCTTTATTGCAATTTGAACAATTTCATTTCTAGCTGGGAACTGTTCATTTGTTCACTCTGTCAGAAAGCTGAAGTCACACGGTTCTCACTGTTCTTATTAGCCTATATCTTCTCAGAATCGTTCATTACAAATTTCCTCATGTATTTCAGGATAAATGGGCCGCTAAACAAGAATATGATCGATTAGCCAAAACTCAAATCAGCCTAGAAGAAGAAAGACGTTGTTTAATTGATCAGTCAGGAAGAGCACGAGCTGAGATGCAGCAGTTAGTGGTCAGTTAACTAGTTTTTATGCTTTGCCTTTTCTGTTTGTACTGCATGAATCTACCTTTGCCATCGATTAACTGTATACAACAGCAGCTGAACAATCGTTTTACTTGTTTCTGCTTAAATCATCAAAAATAGGACAAAAATTCATATATACATAAACCTTTACACTAGAAATTGCTTATCCATTCCTTCTGCATCCAGCCTTAAAATCAAGTTAGTAGAAAAGTGGATATTACCGATACAACTTGCTTTTGGTTGGATTCTCCGTTTTTCTCTACTATGATTAGTGTAAAATGGCACACTAACAGAATAAACAGTTTCTTTACAACCGCTTTACAACTAACATGGTTAACAATGATAAAATAAAGTTCATGAAAATTACTCAGTTAAATAAATACAAAAGTACATACTAATGACCAATCATATTAAGATAGGTCATGCAGTCCAGGGTAGGCGAAGATTGAAGTCTATTGATTTTTGTATACACAGTTTAGGCTGTAATTGATTAATCCAAAGTGCTTCCATCACCTTCAATAACCTTGAATTAGAGTTATGTGAAATAACTGTGAAACAGTCATTAATATTTATTTTGTGACCAGACATTAATAAGTGTTTTGCAATGGATGATGCTGGATTTCTATTAAGATTAATCGCGTTGGGACTTTCGATATGATTTACTAGCCATTTTGGAACATGTTCTTTTCGACGACATTGGAATATTCTGTTAGTTCTACCTATATAGGTGTCACCGCAGCTGCAGGTGAACTTGTAGATACAGTTTGAAGTAGAGTCCACAGAATTTCGTCCTTTAATCGTAGGAACAGGGATCGAAAATGTTCGGCAAGTGAGAAAAGGAGATGCGGCGTAGAATGTGCGTTTGATGGCTGACCGAAGTCTTTGAGCTGTCAACTGCATAATCTGGTAGATTAATGGTAGATTAATAAAGATGGCTTTCTTTGGTACAGAAGCTGTCTTTTCAAGATGTGGTCTATCCTTACTGTGGCAACTGATGAAGTGGACTCTACTTCAAACTGTATCTACAAGTTCACCTGCAGCTGCGGTGACACCTATATAGGTAGAACTAACAGAATATTCCAATGTCGTCGAAAAGAACATGTTCCAAAATGGCTAGTAAATCATATAGAAAATCCCAATGCGATTAATCTGAATAGAAATTCAGCATCATACATTGCAAAACACTTATTAATGTCAGGCCATAAAATCAATAATAATGACTGCTTGACAATTATTTCATCACACATTTCTAATTCAAGGTTATTAAAGGTGATGGAAGCACTTTGGATTAATCACATACAGCCTAAACTGTGTGTACAAAAAACAATAGACATCAATCTTCGCCTACCATGGACAACATGACCTATCTAAATATGATTGGTTATTAGTATATACTTTTGTTTTTACTTAACTGAGTAATTTTCATGAACTTTATTTTATCATTGTTAACCATGTTAGTTGTAAAGCGGTTGTAAAGAAACTACGAAATGATATCATCTCGCGAAATTTGTCTTCTTAATGCCTTATTCAAATTTATCAAAGGGACTAATTGTTTTAAGAATAAACAGTGTTTTATTTTTCTTAGCAGATGCTATAAATAAACTATTTCACTGCATAGTATGATTTTACGTGCGATGTAACTTAATAAACAACAAAAATGCGAATTCAATCAATACCGATTATTGTTGACGATGATGGTGTTGATGACTGGAACTGTTTCACTATGGGTTAACATTCATTGATGTCAGCATTTTCCAACTACTTAAATCAGCCGGTCAGTAGTATATTTTCGTTTCTTCTTTTTATTACTTCACGTTCCCAGTGGAACGTAGGGCTTCAAACTAAAGGCTTGAAGTTTCCGTAGCAGTGGTGTTTATTTTTACGGGATGGGGTTGCTAGTCTCATGCTCAACCTTCCCTCTTTACCAGTCTTATTACTGACTTAGCGAGGTAAAGGAAGAGTGCATCGGTGGCCGGGGATCGAAACCCGGACCACCTGCGTGATTGGCGAGCATTCTACCGCTGTGCCACCGACACATGTCAGCAGGATATGGCACCACGCTATTTGTTGATGAACGTGTACAGGAGCCAAATGAACCATAGATATTTGTTATGAATAATTCTTAGATTAGGATTGTTAAAATGTGATTCCTTCCCCAGTCTTATTGGATATTTTCTACAAAGTATACCAATGAAATTTTTATACATGATTGTTTTTTCAGGTAGCTCTCGTAGCTTTTCTTAAGCTGAATGAACATGCAAGTGTGTGTACTTCAGCTGTTTCGGAATGAACACCAGTCAGTGATTTAAGCATCTGACGCACTACGATCTGAAAGATTGCTGAGTGTATGCATATTTATTGTGTATGTTGACAGGAAGAGAAAGTAACTGTGTATTATGTAAAGATCGTACATGACAACTACCAGGGGACTGACTCAAGCATCTAGTAAATGGTAGTGAAAGCTTAACTACTGCAATGAAATGGTGACTTGGGGGGCCGCTGAGTTCAGCATTTCACACAGTAACGAGATTAGTTGGTGGATGGTGACTAGCAGTGACAGAATCCAGGATGTGTATTTCGTCTTATTTGGGACTCGTCATCTGGATGTACCTGCATTTCTAACTGAGTGATGACGTTCCCACCGAGGCTCGAGACCAGTGCCCATAGTTTCAAACGCCAAAGCGTTATCCACGTGAGACCGAGCACTTCAATCCAATCAATCGACAAAAAATCTCAAATTCAATTAAAAAGTAACGAGATTAATTCCTATTTGCATCCAATTGCTGATAAGCTTTCCGTCCTATTTTGGTCACCGCCATCATCTATGCGAAATCAATGGTTGCTTTTTATTCAATAGTGCATTGATCTCTTCCAATAACATTTTGTAACTTAACATGTAGAAAATTGAGATAAAATTTCCTATTGCACTATTTATTTTGACTAATTTTACAGACGACATTTATCGGTGAACATCGGAAAGCTCAGGTGAAAAATATGGAAGAACGTAATTTAATCGCTGAAGAACACCAACGTCTTCGTGCAGAACAATTAAACTGGGAGGAGAAACAAAAAGCAGATGAATTAGCTATGAAAAAGGTACTAAAGACAATGTGAATCTTTAAATGTGCAGTTCAGTTCTTCAATATGTTTCTATCTTAGTTTAACAGTGTATATAATTATCTACCATTATATTAACACGTTAAATTCACTCAATTGCTAGTCACTGTTGTATTCTACTAGGTGATGAAAGTGATGATCTGCTGAACAAAGCATTAAACAAAAGTAAGCTGAGTGTTTGGCCGTCACTTGTCTTAGTAGTCATATTGTAACCAAGACCATGGATATACTACAGGCAATCTGAAGTAAACTGTCACTCTGTTTTTATTCCATGCTATAAAACAGGAACATGGTAGATCAGTCGAGATCTAGTTTACCATAGAAAGAGATAGCGAACAGTGAACAATATTTTTCTCGTATAAGGCATTTTAATTTGTGCAATTATAAGCTGTCTTTGATTTACTCAGGCCGTATATTAGTCAAACAAATGCTTCTTTTGTGCCAGTAAAGTCAAAGTTCAAGTATTAGTTTTGTGGGGATTGTGTTTGATTGGTTGGAAGGCTTCATTATGAGCTGACATCAGTTAGAGAACCACTGAAAACCTGAGAGTACTAAACAGCCATTTTGTCCTGATTTAGGACTCTTCAGCAGTACGCACCCGCCAAGGTTCGGATTCAGGACCTTCTGGCTACAAGGCGAGCTAGCTCGTAGGCCATTAAGCCACTAGGACCTGATCCAATGGCCCATCATGGTGAAACCCTTCAACCAATTAAACACAATCCCTACAAAACCAATATTTGAAAATTAATCTGATGCTCACTAGCGACTTGCCCTATTCAGGCAGTTACCTGGGGTTCTAGTGAGAAGCTGTAACCAGTAGGGCACAGCAGGTTAAAGGTGACGCAGTAACTCATTGAAGAAGACATTGCGAAGTGGTCGCGCTATGTCATGAGTTGGCAGAAGTTAGAATTTATGGGCTGGCCATTTGATTGGGTCCCTTGTGGCTGAATGGTCAACGAGCTAACTGGCCTTGTAACCAGAAGGTCCTGGGTTCGAACCGTGGTGGTGAGTGTGTACTGATGAAGAGTCCAGAGCACTAGGACGAAACAGCTGTCGAGTACTCCCTGGTGGTTTTCCAATGGTTCTCTGACTGATGTCACCTCATGATGAAACCCTCCAAAGTTAAAGTTATTAAATAACTTCCAATACTCGATCTGTTTGAGTTACAAGGAGTCATTGCATAACTAAAATACCACCGTGCTTTGTTACTCTGAATAAAATGCCACCATAAACTACTGAAATAATACGGAATGATGAATACTTCTTGAAATTGGCGAATTTTCTTCATAGGCCTAATTTAATAGCTGAACTGAATTTTTAAGGTAGAACATTACACAAGCTAAGCGCATTTGAAGTTGCTATACTTCACAATAGCACAGAGAATATAGACATATGCGAGCAATAGAATAATTATATGAAGGATACTGTGGGTTCAATGTATATGCGTCTACTGAGGACGATTTTGAGCCATGGGGTCTTGAAGTCTGGAAAAGCCTAGCCAGGCAGTCATCACCTTCCTAAGTGACTCAAAGCTAAGGACTTTATGAAATGATGCCGTGTTTTGGTTTGATCACTCCTGACTCTTTTACAGTCCAGTCCTATACCAACTAACATTACACTATGTAAATGGTAATGGTTCGATATGTGTAACACGTGCCCTTGCCACCTCAATCAATACAGCTTTATAACCTCATCGATTGACTTCCTGAGCTTACCTGACACTCTCCAACTAACCTCATAATTAGCCATAACCATATATATCACCTGGAATGGAAGACAGAATGCAAGTTACCTTTAGTCAGAGACGACTAGTACAACTTAGTGAAATAAGAACCGACTTACATAATGACGTAGGACTTTGCACAAAATCGTCCTACCCTACTTGAATACATATCATTGGAAGAGGACAGTAAAAGTTTCTGTAGAAGATGAACCTTTGACAAATTACTGTCAAAACCACTAGTCTTTTCATCAATATATTACACTTTCAGAGAAATTCTGCTTCGTGAAAATAGGCGACACAACCATGTGCTAATCAGGTAGCAGTAGCGCTTCACATTTACTTAGAGTTTTGCTGATACGTGGCTTAATCTAATGACATGTTACTTATATTATTGTAAAAAATAAAAAAAAATTGATATTAGGATACTTGATTGTCGTTTTTTTTCCATCATCTGACTCTTCCTCTCTTACTTCTTTTTCTTCCTGTCCCATAGTCCTAGAGTACTGTCGTTATTTTGTTTGTCTAGCACACCTGTTCAAATTCTGCGTGCACAAGTTTTTCTTATGTATAATAAAATAAGATAACAGAAAAGTAGGTGGAAAAAAGCCCGATAAATAATACACAAGTATACTGTCTAAAACAAAAGATGGAAGCTTTTTCTACGAAAGTATATAAATCAAGAATAAGATAGTTGCTCACAATGTATCCTTTGTTTTAATCGATCAAGATGTTGGTGATAATCTCCTCTCATTCAATTTCTACTTGAGTGATTTGAAGAAGAATCTCAGACAAAATTATATATATATATATATATATATGATACAATCATCCTTTCTTTTATTCTCCTTATGATTAAATTGGTATATTTTGTTGCTTAAATATGATGTGATTTAAGTGTGTTCGTCTTTTCTGTCCTCGACTAATGGTGTGAACAATTTTCCAATGGATAACTTTTGTTGATTTGCATACACTACCCCATGGCATCTGTTATATTTTTGTCCATTTAGATGGTGGAACTGTATCAGTTAGAATACAATATATAAATGCTTATTATGTGTCAACTGCACTTCACTTGGAGTTTTGTTTAAATGTATTTCAAACCACGGCTTCAGCCGCATATTCTTCATCTGACTCCTTTCTCTGCTATCATTTTCAACTGGCTCCATGAAGTCGCATGATTCTCTTCACTTCAACAACATCTGACTCCCAACCTGTCACTACCTATTCAGACTCTACTTGACTACCTGACGTGGAATATCAGTTGGATGTCTTCTCAGCCTGTGCAAAACCTATCTCCATTTTCTTCTGCATATTTGTTGGTCAACAGCTCCTTGGCTAATTCGCTGGCGGTACCAGAGTTCCTTGGTGTTTATCTCTTCTGGTCTTCAGTACAGAGAGAAGACAGGTATTAACGAAAGTCTACAGTAAACTGTTTAAACTGCTTTTCAAGATGTGCGAGCGAGCCAAGTCTCTGAACCATATTGAAGCACTGCCTTGATATTAGTGTTTAAAAAATTGGATCTTGTTTTTTATTTTTGCGCAAAACACTCCCAGAAATTATTTGTTTCACTAAATGGAGAACTAGGGTGTACAGTTGTAAATCGTCATGTATAAATTTTGTATTGCCCAACTTACATTATTTTATTTTGCACAAGCAAATCATTGTTCCTCCTCTTTATTACTTCTAGGCTAAAGAAGATATCGATACAATGAAAGATGCACTAGTATCAGAACGTCAAGCTTTGAATGAAAGAATCAGTAAAGTTAGAATAGATGAAGTGAAATTAGAAGAAACCAGACGGCAGTTAGATATTGTTCGGTAATTTGACTTATTTAAACATTCTTTGTTGTACCATATTATTATTACATGTTATTATTGTTCCTTTGGGCTGCTAGTGGAACACAGGGCTTCAACTGCACGTCTTCACTTGCTTCTGTCTTCCTTCTGATGTACTTTTCACCTGCATCCATGTTAGTCCATACTGTTTCAACTACTCTTCACACGATCTCCTCCATGTCACCCTTGCACTGACGTCCCACACGCCGCTTCTCTTTCTGCCTGGTTCCACTCGAACAATGGCCTGACGCGCGCGCGATGTCACCTAGAGGCCTCCTCAGCGAGTGTCCAATCCATCTCCACTCCCTCCTGCATATTTGTTGGGCGATTGATTCTTGTTTTGTTTGTTCCCATAGTTTCTCGTTGGTGATTCTTTCTGGCCATCTGATCTTGAGTACAGAGCGAAGATAGTTAGCTGCTGGTAAAGGTCTGCAACAGGCTGTTGGAAATATTCTTTGTGACCCGCCCGCCAAGTTTCTGATCCGTATAGAAGAACTGACTGACTTGACGCTGTTTGTATTGAAAATCCGACTGAATTTTGTTGTTGATGCTGGCTGAGTGACGAGGATTTCGAGATTGGTTTCAGGTTGATGAATGTGTTTCTTGCCTTCCCGATTCTCAATTTTTCATCCTCGTCCGTTCCTCTTGTAGTTGGGACAATGCTCCCTAGATGAATGAATAAAGTTGTACCATAAGTGGCATTTTATTGATTTTAAAGCTGCTGATTTACGCACTAGTTCAGTTTGACTAGTTCGGTTACTCAATGTGATGATACCATATCACAAAAGCCGATGACAGAAGAACATTTACAATGACGGCTTTCAATGTTTTGTTCAGATAAATATCCTATTAGTATTTCTAAATGACCAGGAATTGTTAACTTTATTTCAACATTACTTAAGATCTGCAGTGGAGAAAAATAAAAGTAACCGTCCATTTCTTTTGTCAAACATTTGAAAGGAATATAACACGTTGTGTTGTGAACATTTTGATGGTAGCTATCGCGTATATAGATCTAACAGGAAGAGACTTCATATTAAGTATGAGATTTATCATCTGCAGATATTCAATCCGTCTAATCAGTCACCTTGTCTTCTCTGAGATTACTACAATATCTTACACCTGTACTAATGCATTTATGAGAATAATGTCTGCAAATCTAAAAAATCCCATAGACACTACCAACGGAGTTTATACAAGATCCAAAATATGTGAAACAAATTCTTTCCACAGAAATGTTTAATCACTGTCAGTCCTCCCTAGCTCAGGTATGCCTTCAACTCGAACTTGCCTTCATGCAGTAGCTTTATGACTGAAGTTGAAAGGAACACCTGGACAACATCAGTAGTCCAACTTTGTGGTTGTCCTTCTAGCCATGCAAGTTTTTTATCCACTTGTGAGTTGAAAATCCATTGTATTTATTCGGCAAAATTGAATTTCAGTAGTATGCATAGTATTTAACTAGTTTTATTTTTTTATTGATTAATCATCTTAGATGCGACCTTGTTCGTGAACAAGAACTGTTAACACGGCGTGAGGAATACTTAGATCAAAGGCAAGATGAATTGAACAAACGTGCGGATGTGTTAAGTCAAGCTGAGAAAATGCTAAAGGAATCTGAGTGCCGACATCGTCGGTTACAAGATGAACAAAGTAGACAGTTTGCTGAACTTCAAGAAAGAAGTCATAAACTTCATGAAGCTGAAAAACGCCTTGTTGTAGTATGCTGATTTTATTATCGCTACTTTCATTATTATTATTACTATTATTATTATTTGTTACTTAATTAATCCAAACCCTACAAAACCTACAATCTATATATCAGTCTGCAGCTTCACTGACAGCTACCGAATGAGTGTCCTAAAGTTGGAAATAGAAGTCATAATTAATCGGGTCCACCGTGTCGAGGTGAATTGTATGATGATATTAGTCGGCAACAGTGATGTATTACGAATCAAAGAAGTGAGAATTCAAAAGTAATTGAATCTCAGCCTAAAAGACTGAAGGGTGAATGAACCTCGCCTCGTAACTCGAGGCCCCCAGGTTTGATCCCTGATGAGGGGGAGAGGGGTTGTGGGTGCCCAGTGTTGAAGAGTCTCAAAGAAGGATGAACTATCTGCCCGGTGCTTCCTCGTCTTCAGTGATTTTCGAACTGATGTTTGTATGTGACGAATTCCACCATAATTTATATTATTATTGTCATAATGTTGTATAGCCTAGAATTTAAATTACTTTTTACTCCAATCAGACATTGAAAAATGTTTATTCTCTGGATGCTGGAATGTTTCGATGAAAACATAGCTGATAAAGCACAGTGGCAGTGACATCACTTTGAGAAGTTTAACGATGCTTGCCTTCAACCGTATGCAGATGGGTAAGTGTATGAGTGAAGAATTCCATGCACTGCGAATCACTGATGGATCATCTTGGCCCTATTGATGTTCTAACTAATCGATACCAGTACAGTTTTTAGGATAGCACATTTCACAGTCTTTACGTAACACAAAGAATTGCTTGTCATACCAGCCAATGAATAACACAAAATAATTTGAAATACAACGGAATGGTGTCAACAGTTTATGAATCTGTATCTCATCTGTGCACACACACTGTAATTCCCGTGTGTATGTGCATGTGTGTATCACAAGGTGGCTTTCCAATCATGACTAATGTACGTGTCTAGTTTCATGTCTTCATCGAATTGTACTACCTACTGACTCATAAAAGCTAACTTCGTAACCAGCACCTCTTAACTCCTACAAATTTACACTCAATAATCACCCTTTCTTTACCTGTCTTACCTTCTTTTCCAGCAATCACTAGCATGGTCTTGGCTCGTAGATATACGCTTACTTCAACACTTCCAAATTGTTTCACTGTTTTTATCGTTTAAAGTTGTTATTGTTAGGCTGATAATTCAGTTTATTGATAAATAAAAAAGAGTATGCATCCAGAATATTCTTATTAGCACAAGGTACTACACTTAAGTAGAAAAAAGATAAACTGTACAGAAAATCCAGTACCTTGACATTAATAAGAATATACATCTGTGTACACCTTTCGTACGTCACTATCCTATGCCTAAGGCATACCATTTGTGCTGGCCAGGCAATAAATTTGCTTAATAAGATCCCATTTGTTATGATGAGGGTGTGAATAAAAGTTAATTAAATTATTTTTTCTATAAAGGAAGATTTTAAAACAAAATGGCAATATTTACAGCGTGGATTTAATGCTTCTCTCTCTCTCTCTCACACACACACACACTCAGATAGTTATTAGCGTACAGACAGCAACAGTGCATAACTTGTTTGCACTAGTAATAATCATTCGTAAACAAAATTAAATAATTCGAACTGATAAGTGAATTATAATCACTCACAAGGGAGAAAAGAAAAATGAAAAGAAAGAATAATAATCGGCTAAGTCGAATGCATATAGATTGGTAATATAATGATAATCACAAATCTAGGCAAACTGATAAGCCCAGAAGAATTGGTCACATAATAGATGACCTTCAGATAAATTCAGCCCACTTGTATTGATTTGTAAAATAACTTTAAATCATAAATAATTTGTGCTTTCTACTTTCCTATCCAATGTAATATTTGTTGTAAGGAGTTTAGCGTTATATTTCAGGTACTCTTTGAGAGCCATTAGCGCCACATGTTCCCTACAATATTTTAGTTAAATTAGGAGGTACATTATAAATGATCTTTTGCGTAAGCAATATATTTATTCTGATCTCAGTAGGCATATACTGATTTGGTAGAGAAGATTTGTAGCTCAAGTGGATAATTTTGATGTGGTTGTGTTCTCTGAGCTGGATAGTTGATTTGCGAAGCTTTCACCGCCGTACTAGGCGACATCTTCAGCGCATACTTCAATTTGAAGTGAGCTTTTAGATTTCTCCACGAGTTTATTAATCTAAATCTAAAAACTCACTTCAAATTGAAGTATGCGCTGAAGATGTCGCCTAGTACGGTGATGAAAGCTTCGCAAATTAACTATCCAGCTCAGAGAACACAACAACATCAAAAATATATTGATTTTACAGACAGGCATAAGTTATTACTTAAATTGTATAATTTCAATTTTGAAGCAGTCACCTTCCTACCGTTATTCTGCTAATAAAGATATCATGTACCAGGCTCTCGAGTGGCAAATGATGAGTCTGGCGTTAATCAGAGGACGACATGGAAGAAGTCGTGTCAGGAGGAAAGAAATGAAAGCGCATGGGCAGTGATGGAGCGAGTGAGAAGAAGATGGTACAAAACTGAGTTAAATGGCGTTATGCTACTGAACCTTGGAATCCAATTGAATAATAATATGAAATATATTTAATGGGCCAAACAAATGCGCAGTAAATTGTATTTCGAATTATATCTGAGCATGCACTGAGTAAAAAATTGCAGCGATCACTGAAGTAGAATGGCAACTTCAAAGGTATTATTCTTTGACTGGACACTAGTTTGATGTGTCTAGTCCTGTCATTGGTGCAGACTGAATTCTATCAGTCAGGTTCACAATATGGCCACCATTCTAGGTAGCTCGCCAACACAGTGTACTTTGAATTGTTGATATTAGATGGTAGGAGGCAATAGGTAGGAAGCCTTGGTCCTTGACTGACTGAATTCAGTTTGCATCAAAGAAAGGATTAGATACTGACTACTGTCCAATCAAAGTGTCCGATACAGTCCTACAAGATGTCTGTCACGGGCCTGAATAGTTGAGTGATAACATCTCTGACTGCAGTATTGGGTGACCCGGGTTGGAATCTCAGAAGGGATATGAGTTCATTCAAGGTTTCAGATACGCCTTTCTGACTGGTGAGTGTCAACTAACACGAAACCTAGGTCGAAGGCTTCCTATCGAATGCCTCCAACCATCTAATATCAACAATTCAAATGCATCATTCTTGTCATGGAATGCCATGGAAAACTACAGGTTTAAGATGATAGTTGTCTCCTTTAAAACTGTTCGTTATACGGACCCACGTGTGAGGTAATATCAAAGCTAAGCGTACAATGTTGATTAAGAAATGAAAGTCTCTCAGTATGCTTAAGATGGAAAACAGTGAGGGTAAATGACTGAAATCCTTGGCATAATGAAAATCTAAAACTCGTTGCTCTTAGTGACATTTCAAAATGGTGTACTACGGATCAGATGTATTGACTCCTCATTACCTTCGAAGTCCTGATTATTTTAATACACATTAACAAATAGTTTTCCCCATTTAGTAATGTTTAAGTTGCATAAAGTGCGGTAAAGTGAAATGATTTACTTTTCTGAGACGTTTAACATTGAATCATCAGTTATGATTGCAGTGGTTAACGTTTTGTAATGGTTGCTGTATTTCAAGGATTAGTTAATGAATAATCCTTCTTAATTCAGAGGTCTTATCCCTACTGATACTAATAAAAATTATCTGCCCGTAACACCTCCAGAACTTTCTTCCTTTAAGACTAAAATTTGTAATGTCAGATTAGATTATGGGTTCGAAAAACACACCGTTTATCATCATAGTATATCTACGTCAACTAGGATTTTTGGGGCATGTTGTTGTTTTACTTTCTAGCGTAATTACGATAATTAGGGGTTTCAGTTAGATTCTATCAGTCTAAACCAGCTTAACCGGATGTATTGGTATCAATGAAATATATTTGATAATGAGTCGTAAGTGATCGATATTTGTTCAGACATGAGGATTTCATTTATTTCAGTATTAGATTGCTATCACAACCCTGGATCATCTATAGAACCAATGGAGTAAAACATGTAGCCATGATCAGCTATTTCGCCTTCTTATTCAATACAGTCTAGTATTGCTATGTCAACTACCCATTGCCTGTTTATTTCAAAAATTCAACCACTTGTTAACCCAGTCATTCAAACAAACTGCCAAATACTAATTTATTAATATGCATATATGTCCAAACCAAGTTCACTTTTAACAGTTTGAAAACATTTGGGCACTGGGTATATGATATTCATTATAATAAAGGTTTTTTGTATTTCCCAATGAATGAAAAACAAAACGATATTGTTTTTACTGACGTTTCGCTATTTAATGCTAATAGATTTCTCAAAGTATTATTAAACCGGAATTTACAAAATCTCAGCATATATATTACAAAGAGTTAAGGGGTGAGAAAATAGACTTAGGTCAAGTTAAAAAGACATATTGAAAGTTAAAATAACGATGAAGATCAATCAAACCAAATATCAAAGGTAATAGTATATCTGTTATTATATCAAAACAAAGTTTACTGACTTGACCATCGTTCGTTAGTCTGGGCTCATTTTTCGTTGTCAAGTTGGCCATTTGGCAAAGATAACAACCTACTATTAGCATTAAATAGCGAAACGCCAGTAAAAACAATATTGTTTTGTTTTTCATTCACTGGGAAATACAAAAACCTTTATTATAATGAATATTAATATGCATGTGTGTAGGCTGATGTATTTAACAAGTCTAGGTTGTCAGCACAGTCAGAAAATTAAAGACAAATTTTTACATCGCAAAAAATTGTGTCACTCTTCCCCTTATATTTGTTTTTAATTTTTGAAGAAAAAGGTATCGTAATTATTTTATGTGACATTAGTTGTCTTTTTTGCATATCACGAATTGTATATATATATATATATATATATATATATATATATATATATATATATACGGATAGAGAGATGGACAGACAGACATGCACAGCAAAAGAGTATATACCTTCATTTCGAAGTGCATTGGTGCAAACTATCATCAGTCATAACAGTAGAATAAAAAGGAAAAAATCAATAAGCTTAAGGAAATATGAACACGATATATAAACAAGATGAAGTCAGCAGGAGATAAATGTAAATTTTAAAAAAAAACAACAACAACCTTAATCAAAGGTCTGGGCATTGAAAGATAGTAAGCAAATTTTTTTCTGTCTGGAATCATGTCACACATACACACACTGGGTATCTATCAATTGATTATTAAAATGTCAAACATTTCGCCTAGGTGAACTTTTTGCAACTTTTATAGCTACTATGGCAGCTATCCGTAGCTTACTCTAACTGAGCCAAGGCTGTATGTACACGGTACACAGTGGTATATAGCATATGCTGGCTATGCCTTTGCTATGCACTTAATGAGTAATGTCACACTAAGTAATTCCACTCCAGGTTACATATTTGTCAATATTTCTGTTATTCTATGAGCATTAGTTGTATGTGTGTGTGCGTCGGTGGCACAGCGGTTAGGACGCTCGTCGACCATGCACATGGTCCGGGGTTCGATCCCCGGCCGACACACTCCTTTACCTCACTAAGCCAGAAATAATGCTGGTAAAGAGGAAAGGTTAGGCATGAGGCTAGCAACCCCATCCTGTAAAATTAAACACTGCTAAAGAAACTTCGAGGCACTAGCTTGAAGCTCTATGTTCCACTGGGAACGTGAAGGAAATAAAAAAACAGTTGTGTGTACGAGTTTGCTGTTTTAGCCTAAATATCACCTTCAATTAAATGAGTGAAGTCACTGAATTTTTTTTAGTGAATTTTCAGAAAGATAACTGTTGTGAGGTGTCGACTTCTAATTGTCACTTTTGTTTCTGATTGGATGAGAGATATAAATCCATTCCGCTCATCGTCTGTTTATAAGGTTCGTAATAATTTTCTGTGTACGGAAATTAAGCTGAACGGACAACTAACAAATATAAAGTGGCTAACATACTGTTTCATCATTGCAATCCATTCATGTCTAATGCAAAATCATTTTTCAAATGTTGTTAAGTCTTTCGGTGTGATAACTTTAATTGTTTTCTTCGCCTTCATTGATTACTGTTCAACAGTATGTACTCACTTTTAAAGAATGACGATATGTGTTAGTTACGAGAATATAATTCACATTAACGGCACTTGACACAACTCACAAATAAAGCTTTATTTCAAGCTAATAAATTTCTAAACAGCCTACGTTGGCTTAGCAAAATAAAACGTCAATCTTGGTGATATGTGATGGGGTAATTAATTCTATATGATGTGTCAGCCGTTCGACCTGATGTACCACAGTGTTACTTACGACATAACTGCAGGCGCAAACCCAAAAGTTGTTAGAAGAGATAGCGGACTTCAAGTGAACAAAGAGAAAACGGAGGTGGTAAAGATACCCATCCAACAACAATAAGCAATGAAGATCAGATGTCCAGCAACTTAAAATAACAAGGAACTCTGGAGACGAAACAACCAAGAACCTATTGCCCAACAAATATGCAGAAGAAATTGGAGATGGACGGGATTGACACTGAGGAGACCGTTCAGTGATATCGTCCTGCATCCCCTTAAGTGGGAGCCGAATAGCAAACGGAGAGTTAGGCGTTCATCGGTGACATGAGATCGTGTGAGGTGGAGATGAAAGCTTATGGAAGATCGTGGAACCGGTTAAAGAGGACTACAAAGAACAAAATTAAGTGGAGGTGTGCTGTTGAAACCTCATTTTCCACTCGGGAATTATTTATTATTTTTATTTACTTTAATCGTTTACGTTGCTAGTGGAACATAGGGCTTTAATCTAGAAGCTTGAAGTTTCGATACCAGTGGTATTCATTTTTACGAGATGCGGTTACTAGTCTCATGCCCAACCTTCCTTCTTAGCTTAGCGAGGTAAAGGAATGCGTCGGTAGGATTTTGAACAACCGACCACAAGCGTCGTTGGCGGGCATTCTACCGCTGTGCCTCCGACGCACTTCAGACTTTGGAAGCAAGGAAATAATAACAATCCACGAAATCATATCAAGGTATTCAAACTCTTTCAATACTTTTCTTGTCATATACACCGGCAAAAGTAGGCGATCAGGATCACTGACGATACTGTGACACTACAATTCGGGTGAAGCACACATCAGCATATCTCATAGAAAAAGTAACCTAAAATACGTATAGTGATATCATAGCCTAGAACAGAGTAAAATTGGTGAAATTCGATATAGTCTTAGCGTTAGAGAGGGGGAGGTACAGAGATTGAATACTCAATCTTTGTTCATCAGATCAACAGGTAGCGCGTTTAACAGGAATGATTCAATAATCACTGTGAACATTTGAAAAATTTCATCAACAGTAAAAGTGAACGAACAACGAACTACGGAACCTTGAAAAAAAAGTTACTCAAATTAGTTAACCTACTTTATTGTGGTGTCACCATCATCCAGTGAATAAATCCTACCTCCCTCTCTGTGACTTATTAAATAAGCAAATCTAACAATGAATTATAGCCTCCAGCGGTATTCAAGTTCTAATCTTAAATCAAGGTGTATTAGTTTATAGCGCTCTAATGAGCACTGATGAGGGAAACTACAGTCTTCGATAGAAAATTCGAGTAGCTTTTGACATTTGTTATGAATCAGTTCCCCTTTTTGTCTAGTGTTACTCTAAAGTATCATCTAATAAGTAGGCAGATGTGATTGTACAAAAATGCATAACGCATTTCTCAGTCAATTAGTTGATTTTTGCCAGCCTGCTTTTATTTTGTCTGCTTCCTTTAGGAGAAACAAGAATTAGCTCAACAAATGGAGAAATTAAGTAAACGTAAAATGGAAACAGAAAGTCTAAGGCAATCGCTTTGCTCAAACTGTCGTACACCAGTAAGAGAAAGCGGTCCTTCAAATCTGCGAATACGTCATAAACTAGGAAGTGGTAATGCTGGAGGAATAAACAATGGAGTCAAACAAGTATCAGCATTACATAATGACGTCAAAAGTAAGTTGTTTATTTTTATCAAGAGGTAGTTGTTTTAATGGTAATAATAATAATAATAATAATAATAAGTGTAGTCTTGGTTACATAGTTGTTGTCATTAACAGTTTTCCTCAAACAGGATTTGCAGTCCTTATGCAAATCTAACCTTGATTATAAACTTAAGTCAGTGTATTTAGAAAACACATTGAGAAACACTGTTGTTGAATATCTCTACTCGTGAATAGCACTTATCCTTCAGGTAAATGACAAGCATGAGTTGGCATTTTGTTGTACCTAACTAAGGTGAACCTAGTCTCGCATACTCTCAGTCTAGCAGACCGTAGATTCTGATTTCTTCTTCTTCTTCTTGTCTGCTGATTGTCAGTGTTGGTTTTTCCCTGATAGTTATGTCTAACGACTAGCTATCAGTAAGTATATATGTATATATATATATATATATTATGTAGGAGGTTGATCTCTAATGCCTAAGTAAAGATCTGAGTACGACGATACATAACAGACTTTTTCTTTTCTCTCATTCCTCTAAATTCCTAGTGAAATGTATGACTTCAAGCCCGAGCTTTGAGGTTTCAGTAATGCTGGCGCCTGTTTTTTACGAGATGGAGTTGCTAGTCTCACGCCCAGACTTCCCTCTTTAACAAGCTTAGTATCAGCGAAGCGAAGTTTAGGAGGGTTTCTCCAGGGAACCGAATCTGGACCACTTGCGTGGTCGGTCTGGACTATTGATTGCCAACTGAAAGTTTTCTTCATGAGCTGACATCGGCTAGAGAACCTTTGGAAAACCTAGGTGTATTGGACAGCCGTTTCGTTCCGACTCGGGACCGGGGTTTCACCGCAGTACCTTCCGGTTACAAGACGAGCTCGTAGGCCATACAGCTACTGGGACTCGGTCCAATGGTTCATGAATTCCAACTTCTGCCAATTCACAATATCGCGCGACCACTAGCCAATGTTATCTGGGAGTATCTGTTCTTACATATGACCTCCTGTACTCCACTGGTCACAACTTCTCACCAGAATCCAGGCAACTATCTACCTGAATAGGGTCGGTCGCCAGTGAGCATCAACTGCCCAGTACTCCCAGGTTTTCCAATGGTCGTCTAACCGATATCAGCTGATGATCGAACCCTGAAACCAATCAAATTCCAGCAAACGAACACTTGAAAGATTTCTACTCCTACAAAGACTCTATCTGCCACTAACTCATCGACTGGTCACTACTCATATAATTCTTAGTGTTGACTGAATTTTATTATTTTAAATCAATGTACTTTTTGCAGTGTTAAAATCTATTTTATCAAACTGCTCACCCTGTTACTTAATATTATATTCGCCTACTAATCTGATCATTTTTACATCCCTTTGAAAGATTTGTTTTACTGCGTGATATTGATCTATAACTATAATCACAAACATTTTATCGCGTTTCACATTATTATTATTAGTAGTAGTAGTAGTAATATTAGAAGTACTCACACCATTTGTTTAAAGTTTTTCTCACGGGTTATAGTTTCTTAAAAATTATATATATATATATATATATATGTATAGACGCATGACTATTCCAATCGTTGGAGTAATTACTGCTCAGATATCACTTTATATTTTGGAACATTTTCAGACCTGGTACTCCTTTATGCACTTAATTCTGTGTCCACCCTAAAACACGAAGATAACAGAATGCAGTTATCCGTAATTTGCCATCTCTACCGGCTAGTGCACAAATGGATAAACTTGAAATAATTCTGTCTTTGATCATATCTGTACACCGCTGAAGACATTCAAATGAAACGAAAACATACTTGTATCGATGCACTGGAATAGTCCAGTGAGATGTTAGATAAAGGAAAAGATATATATATATATATAATACACTGATAACATATACGTTGAAAAAAGTCTCTTCAAATAAATATAGAAAGGATGGAGGTGGCGAAAGTAACCAACGAAGTAACCTCACCTATCTAGGAAGCATTATTCAAACTACAGGCGACAGCATGGATGATAATGTCAAAAACCAGAATTGGAAGGGCAAAACGAACCTTCATCCTTCTGAAATCAGTGTGGAAATCCATTATTGTACTCCGCAGTGAAAAGCACGAAATTGGAAATTTTTAACACTAATGTTAAGCTAGTCATTTCTTTTAAATGGGTCAGTAGCTTGGTGGCAGCATTTCCAACAGGTCACTGGCAAGCTTTTATCAACAACAGTCTTTTCCGGCTCGCTTTTGCAAATCAGATAGCTGGTAAGAAAGAATTATCAGTAAAAGACTCTGCGAACAAGGCAATCAAGAACCTGTTGCTCAACAGATATCCCGAATAAAGTGGAGATGGGTCGAACACACACGCTTAGGAGACCGTCAAATAAGATTACGCACCCAAATTGGAAACGACTTGTTCGGCGTAGGTCCGAGGATGACATAGAGGCAATCGCACTAGTGGGAGATGATAGACGACTATTGTCAACCACGAAATCAGATAAAGAGTACTGTGGAGAACAGGACAAAGTGAAGATGGCCTGCTGAAGTCGTTTGTTCCACTCGGAACCCAAGGGAACAACAAATAATAAGTAAATGTTATTACAATGGATGCAGAATACTAGAAGGAGAGAGAGAGAGTAAGCGGAAGAAAGTAACAGTTCGATGGTGATTATATATTTGATACATATATCAGGAAAAAAGGAAGACTATGAACATTAACTAGCAAACTTTACTTAGTCTTAAAGTCTTTGTCCATAAGAGGAGAATATTTTTCGTCAATATTTCGGCATTTTCAATTATTGTTAAAAAGGCATAATAATAATAATAACTGAAATTAGTCCTTCTTTTAATGACTCTTCTATTAAAAGGAAACTTTAATAATTGCTCTTTCCTTTTCCGTTTTCTTATTCAAAGATAATTACCCTTTTATCCACGTAAAACAAATATACTTCTTATCTTATGATAATAATAATATTAGTGGTCTGCTTTTCTAATTATACATTTTCATTGTGGACTTTTTCTCATGGTTATTGATAACCAACTTATTGGTATAAATATCTGATGCTATATGAGCAGTATACTTTATGTGTCAGAGTAGTTTAACTCTGAATAAAACTGTTTTGCAGTGGATGAGTCCACCTAGCCTACACAGATACACATATACTCACTTTGAGAACCATACTGGAGACTGAATTGAGCATTTCCAGGAAAGTCTTACTTGATTTAAGTTTAGAATGTATTTGTTTAAACATAGGTAGAACAAATCTTCAGGAGTAAGAGTGAGCTGTATGCACCGATTACTTATTGTAGAGCTGGACATTTTTATCCTCATCAATGCCCGAGGTTGATGTTGTAAATCTCTCTCTCTCTCTTTCTCTGACTGATACTGAATCCTCCGATTACACCAAAATAGACTGAATATAATTCATAGTGTGTAAGGATGAAAACCGCCTACTTGCGTGACATTAAATCAAATACCTAGTCATTCAAAATATCCTTTACTGATTAAGATTCAGGACAGATTTTCTGTAGACAATAGAGAGTTTAGAAACCTTGTTAATTTCCTTCTGGAATAAGTCAATAGGTGATATAGAACCCATTTATTCTAGAAGTTTTGATTCAAGAACTGGGGATTCTTTGAGTGGATAGGAATATAATGTAGGAATACAGTTCGTCTGTGACTTTTCACTTTCTTGTCATGTCACTCAAATTCTAACCTAGTGGGTTGTGAAAGAGATCAAAACTTATTCCTTAATATTCTTTACATCATGAATAGTTCTCTTCTAATTTCTCTACCATTATCATCACCCCGTACAAACTCATACGGATTAGGTGTTTCATGCGCCACACCATGCTATACTTTCATCCAAGAAGAGTGTCTGAAGTTAATCTACACTCGGTATCTCCTACTGATCAAGAATTGTTTCATACAAATTAGTAGTTTGGCAGTTGTGTGTAAAAATTTACCAGTTCTGCAATTTATTTGTTATGTGACACTTTATCGAATACCTTAATGAAGGGTATAGAAACTAAGTTGGGAGTTTTTCTCTTATCTTTAAAATCAAAATAACTTTCTCTTCCTATGAGAATGATTGTCAGGCAGCAGAAACTTCTGTGAAAATCCTGTTGTACGTTAGACAATACAGTATTGTTTTACATTTAAGCTATGAAAGCTGTTTTTATTGATTTTTCCAGAATTGTAACCAATTTCTGCGACGGCTAATCGATTTCAAATATGGAGAATTTTGTTATTCTTTAGGAACAAGTACGCTATATCCTTCTAGTCAAAGGTCAATATTTCTTGTTCTACGGATAGTCTGAAAATGATTGTCAGTGGCTCGGTTGCTAGGCCTGACAACTCCTTGAGGACACTTGGGTAATGTTTATCCAGTCTTAATGATTTTTCCGTACTCAGGTCGCTTAAAGGTCTTAATTCAACAGTTCAGTCGATATTGACGCAGTAAATTATTGTGCTTCTGGAATGAATACTCCATGCAATAGCTACTCCTAAAAAATGATCATTATAAAGTAAGCATCCATTGATTCAACTGTTTCATATGTATCCTCAACTGGCTAAGAAACCTCTTTGTCAGTTATCAAGGAAGCAGCTCTATGGTGTGCCTTACTTCTAGATCTATTGCGTGAGAGTGGTCTTCCAGAGTACACCTCTTCTGAATGAATCATGCTCAGACATCAAATTTTCCCTTAGATTTGTGGTCATTGTAGATTCGCTTGAAAAGGTAGAATTGATAGGTTACAGGATTCCGTCCCAGTGACTGTGAACATTTGGCGTACTTGCCTTGTAACTTGAAACTACTGGGTTCAATTCTTGATGAGGTCATGAATGCGTGTTTCTTAAGAGTACCAACTAAGGACCAAAACAGGTAGCTGTCCAGTACTCTGTGGTTTCCTATGATTCTCTAACTGAGTCTTGAAATCAGTTGAACCCCGAAAGACTAATACTTGAAAAGTAAAAAAATACCTACCTGAGAGTAGTAACTCCTCTATCATTGTATTCTCGATAGGACTGAGAATAATTAATTATTACTCTGCTCTCAGTATGAACAACTAATTTCAATTGTGTTTAATTCCCTGTTCTTATGAATTACTTTATTATCGCTTGCATGATTAACTCATGTTTATACATAATTCTGTTTTCATTGCAGCAGGGAATGGAACATGGGTTGATTTTTGCCAATTACGTGCCTCTCAGGATCAAGTAAGCATTCATTTTCGACAGAGTGACATACCACACAGTAAATTGTTTGAGTTCAAAATCAGACATTGGTGTTTCAGCCGTACATGTCTATTACACTCGTTTCTTTGTCAGATGCCATCATAATGAATAACAATACAAAACGCAATTCCAGATAACATTTTTTTAAAAATTTTATAGGTTTTTTGTAGATGTTCATAAAAACATCAAGATTCATTGACCTTAACATTTCGGCACTGACCGATTAAATTATGTTCATTACTGTTAGAAGTGTGTATTTTAGTACGAATAGAAAAATCAAACAAAATTAATCTGTTATCTGATTGTTAAGGGTTAATAGGACGATTCAGAATATCTGTTTCCACCTGGCTGGAACTCGTCATTTGGACGATAATGTTCCCAATGAGACTTGAGTTCAGCACTATCAATCAGGTAACATCTAGTCGTTAACTTGGAGACATCCATTCTAGAAGGTTGACATGTCAACAGGCACTGAGTAATCCGGTCCAGTAAGGCAAATCAACGGAAAATTCAAAATAACTCAGCTAAAACCAATCAAAGTGTCCTTATGCTTAAGTTTTACCATTTGACGGAAACTAATTAGATATCGAAATGGGTAGAGAGAATTCACAAAATCTCAGCTTATATATAATAACTCCATAGAACTCATAAGTTAGCTAAGAGATCTTCCTGTCGTAAATTCACTTCCAATCTGTAAAGTTATCTACGAATTAATGTCTGAATGGGGATTATTCATGAATTAAAAAGTAGCAAGGACCCCTTGACAGTCAAGAAACTCAATGAGTTTCTTCAGTACTCTATCAAGCTTGTTGTAGTAAAATGCGAAAATTAGTTTCTTTGGGGATTGTGTCAATAATCAGCCATATCTGAAATGGTTCTGGAAAGTATTGCGACGGAATCATATATATATATATATATATATATATATATATATATATATATTTGATTGGACATTAGTAACTAGTGTGACGTGTCTAGTCCTTTCTTTGGTGCAGACTGAATTCTGTCAGTCAGGTTTACAGTGTGGCCATCATTCTAGGTAGCTCGCCATCACGGTGCACATTGATTTGATGATATTAGATAGTTGGAGGTAGTTGGCAGGAAGCCTTGGACCTAGGTTTCGTGCTAGTTGGCACTCACCAGTCAGGAAGGCGTATCTGCAACCCTGAATGAACTCATGTCCCTCCTGAGATTCTAACTCGCGTCACCCAATGCTGCAGTCATATATATATATATATATATATATATCAGCGTTGTCTAGGGAATATCAGCCATGAGATGAGCGTTTGTTAATTCTAAAGCTTCCAGTGAAATCAATATCTTCAATCCTCACCTTGTGTGTACAGTTTTCCAACAAACAGACACACCTGCTAATAGAAACACCGAATCACAAATACCTCAGTAGTCAGTTTGTCTGTCAGCTACCAGTATCCTTATTTTTTAATACCACATTTAAATATCCCTGTCATTATTTCTTTATTTGCTGCTGTAGGATGCTCGTTACCTCGAGGAAGAAAGTCGATATCTAGAAAATATCAAAAAGTCGTTGGAAAATACAACCTGACTAGGTGGAATAAAACACTGACAAACAAATATGATTTTGAAGCGAGACAGATAAAAGTTGTTGGGTTTTTTTTAGAGAAAAAAATTAGTAGTATAAGTTATCACTGTTACATATCAACAAAAAAGGAATATCTTTTTGCCTGCTTGTTTCTCCAATCTTCTCTTCTTTTTGTGTTATCAAGCTTCAATTTGCCGAGGTATTTTTGTTTTTAATTCTGAGTATTGTATTTTTTTCACTTGTCGATTTGTGTATAAGAGTTTATTTATGTACATGAGTGTGTGTGTGTATGTGCACATGCATGTGTGCGTGTGTCTGCTTACTCAGATTACGACACAACAGCTCGTGTTGAACAGAGTACAACTATCAGAGTGAGATAGTGTGATTATAGCGGGTAATGTAGAGTTTCCCATGAAAGATTTAGTTTTACACGTACTTTTCTATAGGTAACTTTATCACTACTGTAAGTGTTATACGTAGTACTTATTATTACTATTTATTATCATCGTAAAACAGTTAATGTATGCAATTTCCAATAAATTCAAATTCTTTGAATAAAAAATACATAAATAAAAGTGAATTTCATATGGATTTATTTCTATGTATTTGTAAGTAGGTGTTCATGTACTCTCTCTCTCTCTCTGCCTCTGTTCATTGAAAATCTTAATAAAATTTATTTTTGGAATCATTCTTTCAATTATTTTATTGAATTTCAGGTTACACCACGGACTGATATCACTTAGACAAAGAACCATTGAAAACCAAGGAGTACTGGACAGCTGTTTCGTTTTCGTCAGCCTAGTTTGGGATTCATCGACAGTACGCACCCTTCTGGGTTAAATAGTTGACGAATAGAGTGTTTATATTTTACATCAACTTAAAAGACTTAAAAGTAGCCTAGAAAAATTCGTTAACAGTCACTTTTGATGCTTGTTGATAGTCTACAACAAACGCCATCCTTTCTGTTGTTATTTATGATGTTGTAAAATCCACTTTGTTGATTGTCACAATCCTGTCATTGCAGTAGCTACAACAACAGTCAAATTCAAGTGTGAATAAGTCAAGGTCAGAAGTTTCTGTCAGCAAGACAAGATTGATCCAACACTTTAATTTCGGTAGATGGAGAGAGCTGGCAAGAAACCATGGACTTATTTATAGAACTTGTTGACACTCGTGAGTAATACGTATCTGCAACCTCGAAGGAAATGAAGGTTATGGTTCGAGCTGATGTCTTCCACTTCTAAATTCAGAGGCATTCTCAATGACGTATTCAGTATAGTGCTAGGTGATGTGGATTTGAATCCCCAAGGAGATATCACCTCCTTCAAGGTTGCCGATACGCCTTGCTAACGACTGTCAATAGACACGAAATCTAACTAAATCCAGGGTTTTTCGCTGGTCACCTCCAATCACCTAACATCATGTGGAAATGCACAGGTCACCTAGCTTTGCGATCACATTGCACACTTAACTGATAGAGTTCATACGTCACCAACACAAAAGACTGGGAAGACTGCATCCTTTATACTGTACTGATCTGTCAATTTACAACTTAAAATCACTGGAGAAGTTTATTTTGGGTTGTAGTAAAGTCTTTTAGATTAGGTAATTACTGCTACCAAACATATCTGTGACATTTCCTACTGTGAGCTTTGCAATCAATTACTAATTACGATTCACTGAAACCTCCTATCACTTATATAAATTAGGTCACTTAATGTTTTTGAAACTTGATAATCTATCCACGTAAAATTTCACACTTTAAGATAAATCAGTTCAAGTTCTTAATCCCAAAGTTAAAGTGTTATAGCCAAAGTAAAAATCTTTGAAAAGTTGACCTACAAGGACCGGTTAGATGAAGGCAATGCTATGAAATGTCATTGCAAACCAAATCATTTCTCCCTTTTTGAACTTGGAGAGGGTAGTAGGTACTTTTTATGCAAATCTATACTGTTAGGTAAGGTTATGGCTTTTCAGACTAAGGTTTAGGGTAAGGATTACAGTTAGAGTAAGAGTAGGTTCAAGAATAGTGTCAGAAATATCAATGGATCTCAAAGTACCATGACTTACAGTCACCTGAATGAATGGATGGATATATCGAGTATGGTACGATTTATCTACAGATCTTCTGTGAAATGACTGGGAGACATTCTGACAACACATAAGCTACAACTCTACAGTGTAAAATCATGCTTGCAATATATTTTAGTGTATTTTCCAAAGATTATGTCACTTTTTTACATCTGAATTCTGATTGGCTTTTCAAGGTCACTATGTTTTTGTCTACAGTTTAACTTTACCGCCAAAGACTATTTCCTTCTTTAGAGAGTATAGACAATTGTAGGTTTTATCAAGTCAGTACTTGTTTCTACCGTCATTAAGAGAGCAGGTATTCACTCAGTCCTTATCTTATCGCATTTATACACCTTTTATATTTGTAAACATAAGATTATTTGTTTAAAACCTGATTTATTTCCTTACCAAGACAACTGATTTTAGAGTCAAAAAATGGTAATATAAAGTGTGGGTACACAAAAAACCCTGATTAGAATGGAATTCGATACTTAAAAGATGCTCCTATTACTGAAGTGGGTATTTGCCAGAGAAATCCCATTTTGGTATTCTTGCTGATAGCGATTTAAGTTTCAAGAATACTTGTCCGTGTACGTGTATGCAATTGATAGTAGTGTTAACTGGACAGTAAAACTTAACATTATCAAGGATATGAAATTAAATCCAGAGATTAGAAATACCATTTATAGGAATATCAACCCTTCCACGTGATAATTCTTGAATTTCTGTTATCTATAAATCGGATTAGGCGACTAGTGAATATTGCTAATTGTAAACAGATTGTGTGTGCGTGTGTGTACTAGTTTTACGTCAGTCAACCAGTGGAACAAAGTAAGCAAATAGGTGAATAATGAAAGTGCACCGAACTTTTACTTTTTGATATTTAAGAAAGTATATACTGCCGATAGAAGTTTTGAAGAAGTTTTCCAACAATTAATTTGCTTTCACGAAAAGGGAAAATTTTGAGTGATTTTCTCACCTCATAGTTGCTTTCATTCGTAACCCATCCCTAAACACTGATAATAATGTCAAACGTTCAACAGAATTCTGTCGCTGCCGCGTAAATTAACTTTTTATTTACTTCTGAATATATACGGAAAAGTGTAGAATATTCTGTGGTTAACTGTCGCTTAGAGTTGATGAGTAATAAGATTCAGTGTTAAATAAGTCAACCTGGGCATCTTCTTTTAATACATAACCCAATCACCGGCAGAGGTAACCACCTTGGCTAAATGGACTTTCAGACTGCTAAGGGCCTGGCTTATAACACCAGAACTCTGTGGATATGCTAGGACGAAACAGCTGTCCAGTACTCCCAGGTTTTCCTATGGTTCTCTAACTGATGTCAGCTTATGATGAAATCCTGTAACCAATCAAATCCCTACAAACCAACACTTGGATATGCTTTTTCTTGGATGAATTCATCTCGAGATCATAGTCATGATTCTTAACAATGCCTCACAAAGAATATATTGGGTTTCGCCATCTCAGAAATCGAATTTCACTGGGAGAAGTCTTCTACAATAGAAATGTGTGTAATTTTCTCAAAAATCCTGATGAGAACCTGATTTCTAAAAGAGAGTTAATCAGAATTTAATTAGTTTGTACTGAATCTCCAGGTGTCCCTGAAATTATTAAGTCATTTTGGTCGGGACTCCATAACCCCATGTGCGTCGGTTAGTACGCTCGCCGACCATGCACATGGTCCGGAGTTCGATCCCCGGCCGACGCAATCCTTTACCTTGCTAAGCCAAAAGTAATGGTGGTAAAGAGGAAAGGTTAGGCATGAGGTTAGCAACCCCATCTTGTGAAAAATAAACACTGCTAAAGAAACTTCAAGCCACTAGATTGAAGCCCTATGTTCCACTGGGGGACGTGAAGGAAAAAACCCATAACCTCATGTTTTCCTAATCATTTTCAAAAGTTCTTTATATGTTCCGCTCTAAATTTACTGAGAGTATTAACACAGTTTGCTTAGAGTTTCGTATACATGTCTGTATAGCTTCTTTTATAGCATTCTGTGAAATACATCTTATCATAGTAGGCTTGTTATAAGTACATCAGAATAACTGTTGAAATTGACTAGTAACAATAAGCAGAAATACTACCTTGGCAGTGTCATTAAAATAATTTTTTTAAAATACACCGTTACGTGATATCTAGCTGGAAACACTGTTATTGTAAGCCGGTAACTAAAGGTGCAAACGAAAAACGCTTTAACGTAATGGGTATTTATCCTGAAAAATAATAAACGGTGTTGTATTCGAACAGGTTTTGGAATTACTAACGCCATCCCCCGTCATAGCCTACACATAGGTTTTAACAGGTTGTAAAGTGAACCTACCAACATTACTTTTTTATATTATAGCTTGGTTCCACACTGTTTTTTTGGTACAAGTATGGAATTTTTAGCATGTGATATCGGTAGCCCGACTTTCGCATGCCGACCATAGATATCAGGTGTGCGTCGGCAACAGTTATAACCTCCATGCCACCGACGCAAACGTGAAGTGTGGACCCACTGTTGAGGAACTAACTGAAAATATGGGAGTACTGGACAGCTGTTTCGTCCTAGTTTGGGACTCTTCAGCAGTACGCACCCACCGGGAGTCGGACCCAGGACCTTCCGGTTACAAGGCGAGCTAGCTCCTATACCGTTAAGCCACTGGGAACCGATCCAATGGCCAGTCAATGAATTCAAACTTCTGCCAATTCACGACATAGCGCGACCGCTAGCCAATGTCTTCGGCGAGTATTTGTCCTCACACCCGACCCGCTGCACCCTACTGGTCACGACTTCCCACTAGAACCCCAGGTAACTACCCACTTGAATAGGGCCAATCGCCAGTGAGCGTCTCATTGGTATTCAAGTGTTGGTTTGTAGGGTGGGTGCGTACTGCTGAAGAGTCCCAAACCAGGACGAAACGGCTGTCCAGTACTCCCAGGTTTTCCAATGGTTCTCTAACTGATGTCAGCTCATGATGAAATCCTGAAACCAATCGAATCCCTACAAACCAACACTTGAATAACTGAAAATAAGTTTTTTTCATACAGGTTTTATGTTACTGATAAGTGAACAAAGTTATTTGTTAATTTTTTTTCCACCTCATTCATGCTTTATTCTGATATACACACAGACATAAAATATAAAACGGTTATGGTTATTTTTCAGTAGAACGTATGGGTTATGTGTCAAGGATAAAAATAATAAAAACAGTAATGTAGCAATAGAATTATTCATCACAGCATTGAAAGTGATGCTCAGATGAACATAATGGTTCCAAATTTGGAAAACAGATAGTTATACTGGGTTAAAACGCATGCGGATGAATGAAGCATGAACGAACATGTAATAAAAATATTGAATTACTGACAGTAAACGATAATAGATGGGTGACTTTCAAAATAAAACGATACAAGTTACTTTTATAAAGTCATCAGTCACTAAGTCAAACAAACACTTCTTTGAAATAAAAGACCTAATTAGAGTTTCTATAACATCATCAGTGTACACAACGAACGTTTATATGATGAACTTGAAACATTTCGTCCTGTCCGCCATCTAGTTGAAATCAATCGGCTTAGACAGAATGGAGTTATGTATACATTTGAGTTGCAGTTTTATTAAAACGCCTAAGCTACAGATGAGTGCTGTGGATGCATGTCTTCAAAAGACTATTTAATACGTCACGAGACACTGACTAAACAAAACAGCAGTTAAAGGTTATCCCTTTATTTCCCTTCACTTGCTTTAACTAATCTGAATATGAAGCTGTTGACCAAACTTCTATTCTCTTTTTATCTGAAATCACAGAAAACTCTCAAACTATTCTCAGAAGTGATTTTAATATGTCTTCACAAGGAAATCGATAGCACAGTTTCTTTCCGTCAGGCGTCAATACGTCAAACGGAACTTTGACGGACTAAATTAGTAATGTATCTTACAGTATGCACAAAATGCTTTTCATGCCTACGTAACTAGTGAGTCTCTTGACTAACTGCCTGTATATGACGACTAACTCATTAGTGGCTGTAAACTCATAATTGCTGAGAGCCTTCCTGGATAGCTGCATTATTTTCGTTCAGTTTCTTAATGTAGAAATCTTTGAAGGTTTCATTTCCTACTGTGTTGTACCGTGTTTTAATCCCCCAAATAAGTGCTATAGACGTTTTAACATAGGATGACAGTAAATAAGAAATCCCACTTAAGTACACGGGTTTTCACCATTTTCTCAACATTGAGGTCTTATGACAATGTGTGACACCAATCGTACTCACTTGACTTGGACTGTCTATCAGTTTATCGCCGATGACACTGGCTGGTGATTGCACTAAATATATCATGAATTGGTAGAAGTTAGAATTCACCCGCCATTCAATCGGGTCCCAGTGGCTGAATGGTCTGCAAGTTTGACTTGCCAACGGAAGGTCCTGGATTCGAACTCCAGTGGTGAGTGCGTGTTGACGATGAGTTCCAACAACCAAATATTTCAACAAAAATAAGTAATGATGAGAGATATTCTTCGCTAACAAATGATCTTAATTTAGAAAGTAGAAAAGTTATTCAGGTGCTTCCATCATTCAATGTTAACTTATGATACATGACCAAAAGAACAATTGTGCCGTATGTCTGTCCGTTAAAATAACAATTCTGTAACCCATTCATAAGAACTAAGAATCACACTGATTTACAAGACCCCATCAGTTTTGTTTTTATGATGGCAATAACCTTCAACAATATAGTAAATTGTCAAGTGAAATGATTAATGAGGTTAAAAAACTGATGCAATTTAACCTGTAATAAGCGACTCTGTTACAGTGTGCCAAGGCAACACACACGTCGTTACAAAGTCTTAACAAGTTCTATAGGGTCAGAAATTATACCTATCTCATTTTGTCCACTTCAGTAGAAATCTACCTAGTTGTTGTTGGTGGTGGTGTTTTTTCCCAGTAAACCTCTATTTTAACCGGTGGTTTTTTCATAGTCAACTGGGAAAATGCAAATCAATTTCCTTTTAGTAAAGTTCACTCCATGCGTCTTTAAAAAACGCATTTTAAATCATTTGCATGAAAATAAATTTACCTTGAAAAAATAGTCAAAGTGAAAGAAAGAAGACTGTGTTCACCAATTTCTCTGCTAAGTTTTATCAGTTCTATGTTTTTCATTAAAATATTACACAAGAAGGCCGGAAAAGAGACCGTCTAATAGATTTTCTGAGTACATTCCTAATAATCTTTGCATGCAAAGTAAGAAAGTGTTTGCAGACGTGATAGCTACGCACCTGATTCATACGAGACATGTAGTTGAAATTTGTCAAGCCTTCAAAATGATAAATATACGGAGAAAAGCTTAGTGACTTCGTTTTGTACGAACAGCTGCCATCAAACGACTCCAGGTAAGATCAAGCTGTTCAGAAGGATTTCACTTGCATCTTCTTCATGCAACCAAAGCTCTAGAAATCCACAAGGAAACATATTTTTCAGCCCCTTTTACAATCACGGTCTTAGTGTAAATTCTATTTCCCTGAGTTGTATTCAGTGTAGTCCTTTAAGCTATTCGAGGCTGAAGAAGAGCCATGAAATAAAAAAGTTAGCTGTTTTCTTTTGTCTTGCGAATATGTTAGTATATGAAAAGCAGGGTCTGTTGTCACCGAAATTTAATATGTATACTTTTCAAATATAAAATACATTGTCACAATGTAAATAATGAGAATAGGCTTATTCACTTCGAAACACCAAGTTCAATAGGACCTCCAAAGTGTTCTGTATTAATGACATCCCGAATGTTGTTAGCTGGTCGCTTCGATCGTCCCTTTATTACATCCGTTAAATATATGTTTTCCGATGGAGGGTATGATAAATGCAATATTTCAAAGTAATTTTGAAAATCTCCATAATTGTCTATTACCAAATTTACTGCCGAAACGAACTGTGAACATTAACTGAGAGTAAGAAAAACATAAAACTTCATCACTGACGTCAATCCAACGAAGGGGGTAGTTACCGTTTCATCTTTGTTAGAATAACGTTATTACACACAACACAAAGGCAACAAGAAGGCGACTGGCCCTATTCAGGTAGGTAGTTACCTGGGGTTCTAGTGGGAAGTCGTGACCAGTAGGGTGCAGCGGGTCGGGTGTGAGGACAAATACTCGCCGAAGACATTGGCTAGCGGTCGCGCTATGTCGTGAATTGGCAGAAGTTTGAATTCATTGACTGGCCATTGGATCGGTTCCCAGTGGCTTAACGGTATAGGAGCTAGCTCGCCTTGTAACCGGAAGGTCCTGGGTTCGAATCCCGGTGAGTGCGTACTGCTGAAGTGTCCCAAACTAGGACGAAACAGCTGTCCAGTATTCCCAGGTTTTCCAATGGTTCTCTAACTGATGTCAGCTCATGATGAAATCCTGAAACCAACCAAATCCCTACAAACCAACATTTAAAAGTCTGTTGGACTGTTCAAAAGCATCAGAATAAATGTGTTCAAATACTAGTTCACTCACAATCCTATCTATGTCTTTTGAATGACTCAGCAATATGTCTCCTACAGCTAGCCGCAATGACTCATCATTCAACTGCAGTCCGATTAATCGGATCAATAGTTAAAGGAACATGATTTTTTATACTATAAAAAAAAAATATTCCAGTGTGATAGGGATTAATATAACAAAAATTTACTTATAATTACAAATAGAGGAGAATGCCGTTTAGTGTAAAGAATATACTGTACCACTTTAATAGCTCTAATACTAAAATAGTCAGTTATGTAGGTGATGAGACATTCATAATCAAATATCAAAATGTCAAGTTTTTATCCTTGTTCTAAAGTACAAATTCCTTCTAATCCCTAGCATTAATTTGTACATTATGAATCATCTAGTTAGGCTATTTTTTTTATCAAAACATGGTTTTTTCTCTCACCTCTCACCCACATAATCTATCTTTCATTCAACATTCATTATTATTCCGTGCTGATTTGATGTCACGTTTGTTTACCTCGACTGACTAAAGTAAATAGTATATCATTTTCATTCTATTTTTACAACACATTGGATGTGATTCGATCAGATATAACTAATCAACTTGAATACAGTGAAAACGTTCTTTTCATCATTCAAAGGTTAGAATAATAGGGAACTGACTTATTTCAAGGCTTACTTAATTCAATTTTAGATTTGCCCGTCGACTGACTGGACCGAAGTGCTCAGTCTCAGGTTGACATGTCGGCTTCTTGTGCAGATGCTTCGACGATGTCTGGGTATTTAATTAGAAGTGAATTGGTGGGTGGTGACTAGCAGTGACAGAATCCAGGATTTGTTGGATGTACATGCATTCCCCAGTAAGTGATCGATCGACGGGAAAATCTAAAATTGAATTAAGTAATTAATAACACCCGTCGCACGAGGGGTGGCTCTCGTGGCCCAGGTAGTCTAGGGGATAACTCTTTGGCGTTTGAAACTATAGGTACTGAGTTCGAGCCTCGGTGGGAACGTCATCACTCAGTTAGAAATGCAGGTACATCCAGATGACGAGTCCCAAATAAGACGAAATACACATCCTGGATTCTGTCACTGCTAGTCACCATCCACCAATTCACTTCTTATTTCAAAGTTGTTATTTTATCTAACCAGCATCATCCGAAGGAAACATTAAAAATTAATGATGTCTGAACGTACTCAATTAGTTGGTGAAATGGTTCGTTTCCTGCTCCCGTTAGATCTGCAAGTCTTGGTTTGATTGAGGTTATCACCGGAATAGATTTTGTCACAAATGAATGTCTGCTAGAAAAATGTCGAAAACCAAGTTGCTCTGAAGGGCAGCTTCACCTTGATTCAACACTACTCAAAAGTGTGAAAGCAAGACTCCATGCATGACCCACTCCAAGACAGTCGAGATATGAGACAACCACCCTACAATTCAGTGTTCAAGTTAGAATTTGATTGTCAATGCTTCTAACTTTTCACAGTGATGACATTTCTCACACTCATTTTGGTTCATCCATTTGAAAGTGATTAAGACTGTTTCCACCTGAGGAACTTCCATAGATGGTTATTACCGCTAAATGAAGTAATCCAGGAAACTGTTTGCGACCGAATAACAGTGAAAAGCTGCTTTAAGAAATTATTACTCCATCTCCACTATCTGTTAATTCTCTTCCAATAGACTAGCTTAAATCAATATACCGTACATAATTATTTTCTTTTGATTACAGCTTGATTCCACACCGTATTTTTGTTACAAGTATGGAATTTTCAGCAGGTGATATCGGTAGCTCAAATTTAGCAGACCGATCATAAATACCAGGTGTGCGTCGGCAGAGGATCGAAATCCGGACCATGTGCATGATCGGCGAGAGTGTGCCACTGACGCACACAGGCTCACAATTTGCAGACTTTGTGTGGTAAACACAAAAGCCATGATAGGTTGATAGTGACATGCATTACTTACTCCGTCTTCTTTCCCTTTCCCAACACTATCACGTGAGTACACTGACTCACTTATTCACATAGCTTATTTTGTTTAGCATTACTTGAAACCCACTTCAAGAGTAGAATAAGACTGATAACAAGTAGAAGAGAATTTATTTCTGAATCAATAACCCTTTAAGAGAATAATTACCTACTATAAATAGATGGATAACCAACAATCATTACTTTTATTATTCAAACTATAAATTTTTGATTCCATAATTTTCAACTC
Organism: Trichobilharzia regenti; assembly: GCA_944472135.2. Lineage (NCBI taxonomy): Eukaryota > Metazoa > Platyhelminthes > Trematoda > Strigeidida > Schistosomatidae > Trichobilharzia > Trichobilharzia regenti. Next base: position 83,608,158 of record OX235270.1, on the reverse strand, counting down.
AAAGGATTAAAATTATTTGATATCTTCATTTTGACGAAGGAAAGTACTTAGCCTATCGCTACAGAGTGATGTTTGCTTGATGCCTCAGGCAGTAAAGTATACATATATCGAAAGAATGTTGCATTGATCATAAACAACAGTAATAGCATTTTCTTTAGTAATTAAACAAAACAGGAAGGAAGTCAAGGAAACAATACGTGATTTTAAATTATTGACTGTAACATAATGACTGTTTATCAAAAAATGGTTAGATGTTGTACGCCCATGATTTAGTGAACATTCTTTTTTCCGTTCTGTTAATTAATCTGAGTCTTGTAATCACAAAAGTCACTATCTATTTGAATATAAGTTATGTCAAACAGTCTACAAATGCATAGTAAACTGTGCCTAATCAACCATAATGATATGTACAACCACCAGACTCTAATTTAGACATCTAATGAAATAATAAACTATCTCACATACCATTGATCTCATTGAGCAGTTCTTGTGCAAACAAATAATTACTATTGCTTTGGGGTTAGATTACTAACTAATATCAGTGAACCAGCTTGAAATCAGTTAAATCTCTGCAAGCTACTACTTGATAATAAATCTAATAATTTTCTATAGTTTGGTTTGTAAGGGTTAGTTATGTTTTATACGAGTTGATCACGGATTGACATCGGTTAGAGAACCATTGAAAACCAGGGAGTACTGGACAGCTGCTGTTTCATCCTAGTTTGGGATTCGAATCCCAGTGGGTGCGTACTGCCAATTAGACTGCTCCTCCTAATACTCTTTCCAGTCGTCTATCCTGGGAGCTAGTTATGGTGCCATTTCTCTCAGAGATTGTTTCACTTATAATTTGCCTTTTACCACCTGTTTCCCTGATAAGCCTAAATAGTTGCCTAGTGTTGCCAATCGCCGATGCCTTTTCCATCTCTTCCGCTTTTGTCACCCACCACTGTTCACGGTCGTTGCGAAGGCTTCTTGTTAGTTTTTGTTTGAATAGCTTTCGCTCCCCATCATAATCGGAAGTCGCTAGAATCAGTCTTCTTGCGTCAGTCAGTTCGGATGGGGCGGTAGAGATCCAATGGCTCTTACTAACCTTCGGTTTTAGCTTACTAACAGCTTTCACAGCTTCGTCTACAGCTAACTGTATGTTGTGCCAGGTTACCTCAGGGTAAGTCCTTCTGTAGACCTCAGACACTCGTTTCGGTATTTCCTCCTTATATAGAAACTCAATGTCTCAATCTAGTTGGGGACGTATTTGTTTCGCTGACGTCAATCTCTTATGTCCATTTAGTTGTAAGAATAAAAGTGCGCGAACCAGAGCGTGATCAAAGTCTACGCACGTGTTCCAAAAGGAGTGGCAGTCTCCTACTGATCCTCTCCAACGATAGATACCCTACCGCTATGTGGTCTATCTGAGTCCAGCGTTGATTTGGTGATGAAGGTCGCCAGGTTACACAATGTCTCTCTTTGTGCTTAAAGCTGGTGCTGACTAGGAATAGATGATTATCTGAACAGAAATGTAGAAGACGATCACCGTTGTCGGTTCGTCGGCAGGGAAATCCATACGTACCACCTACATACCTCTCAGTCTGGCACAACTTCCCTACTTGGGCCTTGAAGTCGCCTGCTAAAGCAACTATACCTGAGCGTTTTGCGTTTTGCAGCAAATTAGATAGTTTTAGGTAGAAGTCATCCTGTTCATCTGAACTTCAGTCTGTTGGGGCGTAAGCGGAAACTACGAAAAGGCAACGATGGCTAGCACTGTCTTTCCTTCTTTTAACGGACCCATTCAGACGGACCGCACAGATACGACTATCTACTGGGATCCAGTCGAGAAGTGATTTTTCCACCCTAACACTCAGTGCTATCCCTACTCCTGCGAGTCCTCGCGAGCTAGCTGAGGGGTCTCCTGACAGCCTTAAAGTGAATTTTGCAGATTCACCATGTTGGCCGGATGGGGTTAAGTGAATGACCACACTCAGGTATTGTGTGCATGTCTCCGGAACACAACATACACCCATGGCTCGATATGCGAGAGTTCTTGCTAGTCGTGCCTGTTGTCCAATTTGGCAGAGGGTCCTGACTTTAAATGCTCCTATATGAAGTTGGCGACCCACCCCTCTCTGACATGATTATCGTGTGATTACTACTTGTTTTAGCAAGGGTTTGACCTTGTATGACTTGCGCTCTATCCTCTTAAATGTATGTAAATATGATTCACTAGTCATTTTGTTCCACACGTCATTGCTGTTCGATATGTTATTGTCTTTCCTTGAATGACAATCTTTCTTGTACTGTTACCTTTGCGTGACTGTGTTATTTTTGTATTTCAGATTAAATTTATGTTAAGTCAACTATGGCAAGAGCTGGATTATGTTGTCATTATTTAGAGTGAGAACTAAGATCTCTAGGCAAATGTAATCCTAAACTAAATATGAAACAATTCCTGTATCTGTTGTAAAAGAAAACAGAAAATGAAAGCATTCAAGCAAGAATTCAGATGAAAACAATTCATACAAATCATGTACTATAACAGCAACAACTTGACATAAAAGCCGAAAAAAGTAGAACTGGAAAATCATACATCACATAATGCATGCAGTATTATAGGGCACTCGTCTGGTCTTTATTGTTAACTGCTGAAATTCACGCTATTCAGTCTACATACTTGCTCACTTAAGTCGTTTCATAACTTCACCATATATATTTTGCACATACCCTTTGTTATTATTGATTCAAAAAATTACAGCAGTTTGAGAGGTCTACTGAGTTAAGAGTACATTTTCAGGGACCAATAATAATATAACATTGGAAGAAGACTGACGTTCGAGGAAAAATGAATGCGAAGACAAGAGAAATGTCTAACTATCTGTTTTTCCATTTAATTCTGACTATTTTTCAAAACTATTCTTCTGACTTTATCCGTAAGCTTTTCAAAAAAAAAATAACAGAAGAAAGTAAAAGTTAAATGCATTATTTAGTCTATGTGTCATCTATATTTAGCTCACTTAATTTGAGTAAGCTAATCAATCAACTGTCTTGTATATATATACGTATTAGTGTGTTGTGATAGACAACAAACAATCGATAAAATTTAATCAATTTACATGAGATTTAAACTTTATTGTTAAGATATATCGTTGAGGAAATTACAGTGGCTGTTGGAGTGGAATTTCGTGAACCCAACTAATATCATTTTCATTTTCTAAGTAAGTAATTTGATGAACATGGTTATATTTTTTGCTGCAATTATTAAAATTTCATAAATGAAGATTTTTGTAATGAGGACTACTGGTTTGTATTTTTAAATAGTTGGATAGTGCTTACATTCACAATGCCATCTTTCACGGTTTTCCTAATTGGATCAATTTACTGTACTATCACTCAAGGGCCGGACACGATTAGTGATACGATCTCAAGATTCATTTTAACTGGAATTAAAAATGTCGTTTTAATTGAATTCAGTTCTTATAGATAGCTGCATATCTATGTATGATCTTTTCTTGAAATTCAGAAATGATAGTAATCCTATGTTTACATAAAGCATTCTTTAATAGTACAAATAAGTTTTTAATTCAGAAAGTAACTTAGTTACCATTAAAGAAGCACTTATTAAGTAAAGCATCGGTGGTAAAGTGACAGAATGCTCGCCAACTACGCATGTGGTACGGGGTTCGATCCCCGTCCGATGCACTCTTCCTTTACCTCGCTAAGTCAGTAATAAGACTGGTAAAGAGGGGAGGTTGGGCATGAGACTAGCAACCCCATCCCGTAAAAATAAACATGACTACTACTGACTGACTTCAAGTCACTAGCTTGAAGTCCTATGTTCCCAGGGGAACATAAAGGAATAAAAAACTAAGTAAGGAATTTAAGCATTAGAAGTGATTTTTTGTATCAAAACTGTCTTCAGAAATAATATTGTAGGGTAAGCAGTAGGCTTCCCAGAAGACAATGGTAATTTCTCCCATCTAATCAGAAGAATATTGTTGGCATAATTCATAAATTTAGCAGACTTCGTGTTTCTTTGCATTAATGAACACGGTGCCGAAAATTAGTCGAGCTGATGAACTTAAAATAATACCTCATGATTGTGGGTTATTTGTTCCTACTGACTAGAGAATTAATTTATTTTTTCCAATTTCATTTCTTGATTGTTTTAGAAAATATCAAACTATCTTGTACGTTATGGCATATGATCAAGACAATTTAAAAGCTTGTCTAAAATGCGGACCAGCATGTCAAGGATTTACAAAACATCCATGGAGGTATAATTTATTTTGATACTTCTATTGTTTTATTAATCTATAGAATGACATGTACAACATGTCGTTGTGCCTACGATGAACATGATATAACAGATACATCAAATCAAATATTATTAGATGAATTAGAACTGGGTGAATCGCCGTTTTATAAAGGATATGTAGAAGCACAAAAATTAGCTAAACAATTCGGTGTACACTGGTTACCTATCGGTATTCATTCAAATGAAGTGAGTTTTCTGTTCTTGATCTGTTACTCCACTCTACAAAAGAACCAACTTTCACAACGTAACAGACAGTACGTTCAGAAATGATAAAGCAATCATTACTTAGTGGCTAGATTTATTGTGGTGGACAGTCGACATCACATGAATTCAGAAATCCTATTTAAGAACATGACAAAACCATAAAAAATGATCATGCGTTGCACTTATAACCATAATTTTGACGTGGTCAAAAGTAGTGGAACTTGGTTTACCTAAATTTAAATCTAGTTTGGAAAGTTAATAGATAAACCTAACTTGTTACATTGTCTGTTAGAGAATAAAAGTTATATAAAGAAGGAATACTATATATGATAGAGAAGATTTGTAGCTCAGGTGGATGATTTTGATGTGGTTTTGTTCTCTGAGCTGGATGGTTAGTTTGCGAAGCTTTCATCACCTTACTGGGTGACATCTTCAGCGCATACTTCAATTTGAAGTGAGCTTTTAGATTTCTCCACGAGTTTATTAATCATCTCACTTCAAATTGAAGTATGCGCTGAAGATGTCACCCAGTAAGCTGATGAAAGCTTCGCAAACTAACCATCCAGCTCAGAGAACAAAACCACATCAAAAAAAAGGAATACTATCAAAGAAGTTTATTTATTATCTGCTGGAATTTCATGGGTCCTTATCTGAGATGACTACTTTGACTTGAGAAGAAGTGAACATTCAAAACGATAGTGGAAAAGACGATAATAAAAGGGAGAAGAGTATAATATAATGAAGTATTTGGGAGTGCATCTGCCATATCTTAAGATAAAGACGGACCAACAGAAAACTTTAAGCAAAAATGTATCATATGAAATTGCTATATTTGCCACAAAGGCACACCATAAACTAAATAAAAATAAATAAGATGATGCTGAGATATATACATAATTTAAAATATGTAACTTCTATTATATTTTCCGTCTTCAGTGGTGATAAATCTCATCCAAATATTAAGACAACTCCACTGTTAGAGATATTGAAATAAATCACCTAGGGCAAATAAGGCATATACTATGCTTTTATTTGCATTATATTGGGTATTTCGAAACCAGAGCCGGGTTATCTCATTTCTTCTAAATTCCAACCACTCAAATTTATAAACATGGTTCACCTTTTGTATATCATATGTAGACTTTCTCCTTGATACACATCTTCGTGTCTTGCTAGTAGTACTTATTATGTAGCTTATAACCAAGGGTATGAACTAATTTAGCAATAAGCAAAATAAGAGAGGAGTGAGTGGAAAGGAAATTCTCTAGGTTTTACACCTACCTGTAATTCATCTACAGCAGACGTGAGTGCGAAATTTGTGATTTCTTCAAACTTGGTTGATCTTGAACTCATAACACGAAATTTAATTTAGTAGTGGGGATAGGGTAGGAAGCAAATAATTAAATAATTCATATAACTTGAAAGCAAGTACTTTCGTTGTTATCGTGTAACTCTCTGGTATATCTCAGAAGAAGAGAAAAGAATGTTGCCTTACCCATGTTATAGTCACAGTTTTCTCATTACATTGACAGTTAAATGTTTACAAACATTCTGTTTACTTTGAAAATCAAAGGTGGACAGTTTTATCAACAGTCTTTCAGCTAATGAAATACCACGTGGTGAAAATGCAGATAAATTGAGACGTCGGCGTCTTAGAAGACAGATTCCTCCACAAGACAGAAAACCAGCAGTTGCAGTTGAAGAGTCTTGGCATCATCGTGTTAATTCACAACTTCCGGATGCAAATCACAGCTTGGAAAGTGAATTACGGGAAGCTAATCGCTTCAGAAATTCGCGTAATCGACGTGATTTTGGGGTCGGCAATGTTGAACACATGAATCAGGATGCAGGACAAGTAAGCAAATCGGATATCATATACATTTTTCTATAAAATTTGTTGACTGAGTGATAAATTTCATGAACACTAGCTAAGAAATCACTAAACATCACGAAGCATTTGACACTTGTTCACCTCTAGTGCGCATTCACGACCTGCCCGAGGAATTGAAGCCAGGTTACGAAGCTAGCACACTACTTATCAATCATAACAGTAAATATCATTTTTTCTAGTATACGCTTTCATCTTAATTTTATCAAGTCAGGTGGCTTTCAACCTCGTATTTGAACAATCACTTATATCAATTCAGAAAAACATGTCGTACCTATGTAGGTGCTTTATAAGATGTCATTGATCTAATTTACAATGTGTCATTGTCTTCAGCAGTCTATTACTGACAGAATGCTTCTATATTTATAAAACTTGTTAACGGTGCAGAAATGTTTTTAATTAAAAAATAGTGACAATTTTATGTTATATTTCATTCAAAGTGTGATGAAACTTAATTCATATATGTTTAATGTTTTCACCTAAATACATCAGGAGTAAATGCTCAACGCTAAGAAAAAATTCGATTTCGAAAATAGTATAGTTATTTACTTTTATTTGAATATTTCTGTTATCTAAATAAGTTTTGTGATTTTAATTTCCATTTAGCTTTCGTTTTGATCAACTTAACTCAGAACAGCAGCTAACCGACTAGAAAATCACCACAATCCAGGTGTTATGTTATTTCCTGAGTAATACTCTCCACTGAGGCAAACATTTCAGCACCAGCGGTTTTAGTGATTTCCATTCTTTCGGGTTAAATATGCGGGATTTATGAACTGAAAACGAGCTCTTATCATGGACCAGCATTAGCTTGACAACTTATCAGTAACCATGAGCACTGTATAACAGTTTCCTCCTAAGATGGGTTGCGTACCCAAAATTGTGTATTGTAACTAAACAGAGATTACCTCACCTCACCTCATAAACGTTACCACTAGTTCAAACTTGAGGCGTTTACTTTTATGACTCCTGTCAATTCATGGTATTTTGTGACTATTACCAGAAGCAATTTCCTGTATGAACAACGAAACCAGATATTCCTAACTAACACCTAATTTCAACTGTAGTATACTTCAACTAGGTATAAAATAGGAAGTGTACTCCAGTAGGTTCTGTACCCTTGTCTGAGTGGCAGTGCGCTCGTAGAGTAGTCTATTTATGCGTAAGGTATGGGGTATTTAGTTTACTAATGAAAACTAACAAGTTGTGACTAGACACGTGTTCAGTGCCATTCATCTCTCATTAGGTTCACAGGTTATATTTTTTTATTTTTGATTACAGCTTGATTCCACACTGTATTTTTGGTACAAGTGTGGAATTTTCAGCATGTGATATCGGTAGCCCAAATTTTGCAGGCCGACCATAGATATCAGGTGTGCGTCGGCAGGGAGTCGAAACTCGGCGAGAGTCCTAACCACTGTGCCACTGACGCACAGCTTTAAATCAAAGAATGGTTAAATTTTTTATGATTGATGTACTACCAAAATACTCAACTCGTTTCTTCAGTGGTCATTGTATTCAGTGTTTGTTGTGTGTTCCTTTCCCTAATCATTATTCTGAACTCTGCCAGTACATTAGAATCACTTCGTATTTTAACAGTGCATGTTCACTGATAGCTGTAAGAAAGTTGCAAATGTCTCATTGTGGAAATAAATAAAGCGGCATTCGTGAGACAGGAAGTATCTTTTGGTAACGCATGCATATTGAAATGCTGAATGCATTTATGCACTTCCACTATTCTTTTTAAACCCGCATAATTTAAAGTCTTTTCTTTTTTTCTCCTCTAAAAATTGTTTCAGCCATGTGCAGAATGTCTGAATAACATAAAATTTGGCGAGTTTTGTGTTCGAGTTCGACCAGAACATCGTGCTGTTGAAGCAGTTTCTGGTGCTCCATCTAGTGATGCTAGAGATTTCGCACCAGCTTGGCATTTAGAATGCTTTCGATGCGGAACATGCAGCGAGCAATTAGTTGATTATTGCTATGCTTGGTCGGGTGGTCGTCCTTATTGTTTGCGACACTACGGTCAACTTATCCGCCCTCGGTGTGCAACATGTGATCATGTGAGTATATTTCCCTTTTTAAAAAGTATCTGCATAGAAATGAAATTTAGATTTTAAAGATTACACTAATTTCCTGTGGATTCTGGTCGGTAGTGCTTGAGATCTATTTTCCTAAAGAAAATGAACACTACAATATTTATTCGATTAACTATTAAGTAATAAAGTTTTATTCAAGTGTTGGTTTGTTGGGATTTGATTGGTTACAGGATTTTCGTCATGAGCTGATATTAGTTAGAGAACCATTGGAAGACTAACAGGGAGTGCTAGACAGCTGTTTCGTCTTAATTTGGGACTCTTCATCAGTACGCACCCATCGGGATTCGAACCCAGGACCTTCTGGTTACACGGCGAGCTCCTACACCATTAGTGTTTGTCCCGACCTGGTTTCGAACTCTCTTGCGTTACGGCGCTTATAGCGGGTAGGTAGTTTTCACAAAAATTGACCCTTTAACTGCTATATTCAGAACTGTACATGAATGCAGAAATAAATATGGCGTTTCCTAGCTAATCTACCCAAAATGCATAAATTAGGTTACTAGGTAAAGAATATTAAGTTAGGTGGAATCCAAAGTAGTCAAGTAAAAACGATGGCAGACAGTTAGTGATAATACTAATTTATACAAAGAGATATGAAAACTACGTCAAATGTTTCTAACCTTATGGAAAATTGAATGTCATTGATCCACAAATATATAACCTAAAGAGGAACTCATTAAGAGTAACTTTTGTGTAGTATAATTTAATTAATTAAATAAATTAAGAGAATGATAATAGTTTCTAACTTGTTTTAATACTATTGTAGTATTTTTGACTAATCTGAATCTCGAGGCCAACTGAAACACTACAATATTACTTAACGTAATCCCAACATGTTTAGAAGCCGTGGCAGGTCCTTCGACTAAATACATATTTTCTTGGTCTTGATAATCGCTAACCTCCTTTTAGGACTTTTTTGTAAGTCAGTTAATTGAACTGCTGCAAGCCATTTCGATTCTTCACACTGTTCAGCTAACAACACAAGCGGTCTACCTCACCTTGATATGATTATGAGCAATAAATTGTGCTCGAAACGTCATCAGTAAACATTACTGTATAACACTATGAGACTTTATCAAAACGAAAATTTATCCATAATGGAATTATACTCTACCACAGTGCACAAGTTTTATTCTTATATCGAAAACTAGAGTGAAATCTCCACATGAGAATATACTTGCTAGTTTCATAAACCGTGGAAGGATTCGTTTCATCAAATCTCAAAAGCAGGCTGATGATTGGTCTGTTCTTCATAATATTTCAACCAATCATAATTTGCAATCACCATTCGTCTCTGACTAATAGGTTTTTTACTGGATGACCTTAAACTTTATCACTCGATTTAATGTCAACTCATAGACCTTGAGGTTCATCTTATGTCTAACCAGAAAATTACCAATTGAATTTTCATTGGTTTATTGGCTGACATGTCTTCCATTGCATATCTGCACAACGTGTGTTACGTTTTTAATACATTTATGTCTGTCATACTAAGTGAAGCTATTGGTCTAGTTTTAAGGAATTATATTTGTAGTAGCTTAACGATGATGCAGCTGAGACACACCTGGTGTTTATCGCTTATTGGTTTAAATTTGTGACTGCTGCTACTTAATGTCTGTGGTTGGATTAAGAGATTAAACTTTTCGTTCACGCCTTAGCTTATTTTCTCGGAGGAATACACTAGAGCTATGGATCAGGAGCATCACACGGGGCATTTCGCTTGCCGCAGTTGCGACGCTTCACTAACGGGACAGCGTTATATATTACGCGATGATGAACCTCATTGTCTGGGTTGTTACGAAGCCAAGTTTGCAAATACATGTGAGCAGTGCAAGGAAAAGATTGGCTGTGATTCTAAGGTGAGTAGTTTTCATGTATATTTTTATTGTTGCGCACTTCATGATAACACAGTGAATGATGTAGTAGGGTTTTTTAAAGTTTTCTCGGTCTCTATGTACTGCTTTAACAGTCATTAATTTGTTGCACACGACAGTTAATATTAAAGTGGTTAAAGTAGATTGTATAGCATTTTAAAAAAAATGTTACCCTTTGTAATATATAATGGTGGTAGCAGGATTAATTGAAACCCTTATGGTTACTTTTACCTACAAAAGAAAAGCACGACGTAGTCGAATAATGGGAATTCGTTTTACTCAGAGAAATGTAGTTCTTGTGTAATCTTGGTTTTTGATAAGGTGATTATATCCACAAAGGTACTTAGACAGAATTAATTCAGTACGAAGTGTTAGAAGATGGTACTGACATTTTCTTGTGGAAATTATATTCGGTCCAAGAGTTTCCGTCTATCTCAATTCTTAGTTTTCCGAGTACTATCACGGATCCACTTTTTTCCTGGCATACAGTACTAGCCACTTTGTGGGCATTTAATGCAACCTATATAAATTAAGTACTGAATACGGCCGAGCATTGCTACTTTGGCACTAAAGTAACAATGTTAGGTATCTATAAAACGACTTCTACATTAATGTCTTGCTTGTATGCAATGATAAAGGGGAAAAATTTGGTTCACTTATTCCAAGAGTAGAATCTAAAGTGACAGTAGACAGTTTGAGTCAAATGGTCATAACTGTTGCCAGTCTTATCCAACATGAAGGCCATAAAACATTTATGGAGATATCCTAGGCATTTGCTTCTTTTACTACGGTTGAATATTAAGACTATTGATCTCACCAGTGATTCTATATGCATTCAGAATTTATTCTGTACATTGAGCAGAGAAATCACCGGATATGATTATGTCAGCTGTTCGCTTGTGGTGTCTTTATAATGCCAATATGAAGAGTCTGTATCACTGAATGGGAAATATATTCATACTCCGATTTCTTGTCTTAATCTCGGAATAAATTGTTTACACACGAAAGTATTTGCAATGGTGTTTGATAGGAAGCTGAGTGCCTCCAACAAAACTCTCCAACCGTATTTTCCAAATTATACTTGCCTAAAATCTCATGCCCCCTTCTTCAAGTAGACTGTTGGTTGGAATGCCGGTCACACCCAGTATTAATTAGCAACACACATATTGCTGCTATAAGTATTCTTCGCAGCTTTAAACTCAGGGTATCTTTTTCATATTATTTGCAAACTGGTATTTATATTGATTTCTATGGCCGTTTAATTTTTATATCATACTGTGTTTTAGAAATATTTCGGTAACTAAGATAAACTGACGAAGAGATTGCGTTTGGCGTTGTAATAAAACACCCCCCTTTTAACTGTAGATCTTCAAAATACTCTCAGACTTTAGAACATAGTAATAATGATAATAATAGTAACAACTGGATAAACTAATTTAGTAGTATGTACATATAGTGTATGTAAAACGTTTACAGTAACAAATCCCTCGTATGCATGATTATAAGGATCTGTTGAGGTTGTACGTTAATTCAGGTGTTCCTGTAACCTGGCAGTCACTAACTTGTTATGAATTAAAAATAATTATTTCCACCACAGAATTACTTTTGTGTATGATCAAGCACAATTATTTTCTTAACAGGAAGTTATTAGCCGTATAAGTTCCCCACTGTTTTTTTTCTTGTATTACATGCCTACTTAGAGCAACAGTCATAATTGTTGCACATCTCCCAGAAAACCACATTGTAAGCAACTTATTTTTTTACTGTGCTCAAAACATAGACTTCTAATCATTGATTTTTTCTGTTTTCATTGCTAGTAGTTATTTCCCAGGTTGTGACAGCAATCAATGTAGCTTATTATGTTTTGTCAAAATCTGATGCAAAATTCTTTTGCATTCTTGTGTGCTGATTGTACATAACTGTTAGGGTGGTCTAAAACCAGAGGTTGGGATCACATCACTTGTCCGTGATATGTCGGAGCCTACACGGAACGCAGTGTATATGTCTTCTAATCAATCGAATGTTAGATTTCATCCAATTTGTTCAATGCCACATGTCCTGGGTCCTGGTTGTAGAGTCGTTCAAGCCTGGCAGTGTGATACAATCAAGGCAGGTGAAAGTCTTCAAACTTCTGTTCATCATCACCTAACGCGTGTCATACCAGTGTTATCGCTTTGTATCGTCGTATTGTGCTCCTTGTGGTCTCGTGTTCGTCTTATTGGACATCAGTTTAATGTTTTCAAATTGTGTTTATTTTCTCATGCACCTCTTTTCGGTGTGTCATTTTAGAAGCTAAGTTCGTCTAATGATTATCTCCTTTTCATTAATACTGATTTAAATCGATCATAATGTTTTTTTCACCACATAAGCAACTTCGGTATCTGTTTTACAGTTATTTAATTAACTCAACCACTAATTTTTGTTTTACCCACCTCCAGATTGATGTCTTCATTTGAGTGCATGCTGAACCACAGTTAGGTTGAATTTTTGCTTTTATCGATATATTTCATGGACTCGTTGTATTTGCATTTGGGAGACTATATATTAAGTCTCCTAGGTAGATGTTATTGTTCCACTCTGTTGTCATTTCTGACTCAGTCATTACGCTTCATAGCTTAACGTTCTTTTTATTTTCGTAGGATCTTTCATTCAAGGAAAGGCACTGGCATGAGAAGTGTTTCAAATGTTCTTCTTGTACAACTTCATTGGCAGACCGACCGTTTGCAACCAAAGAAGAACAACTTTATTGCTCTGATTGCTATGATGATCGTTTCGCCGCTCGTTGTGATGGTTGCCAAGGCGTATTTAAAGCTGGGATGAGAAAATATGAATATCGTGGACAGCAGTGGCATGAAGAATGCTTCCTGTGCGTAGAATGTAAACAACCAATTGGCGCAAAGAGTTTCATCCCTCGGGAAAATCAAGTGGTCTGTGTACCATGTTATGAAGCTAAATACGCTCAACGTTGTACTAAGTGTACAGAAGTAAGTTTGAATTTCCTTTCTGTAATCAAAAAAGGTTTTAAAATGGAAATAGAAAAAAACGTTTTGAGTTATATTGTAAAACCACGCGTTATCGTATTTTGTGTACCACTCAATAGTTGTTAACAATATCACTAAAACATATGCAAGACTGTTTCAAATGCTAAATCTCCATACACATTGTCTTCTGTATAACTCTTACGTAAGCATTCTATATTGAGTGCAAGGTGGTCGTAAAGTAATACTGATTTCCACTTTAAGAACTCTTAGTTTAGCTCAAATTTAATTTAATCGCAAATTCTTATCAGGATCAAAACAAATAAACTACTGTAAAGTCCTTCAAAATTATCTAGAGATTCTTGTTTTGGTTTTATAGTGTCTGCAGTAGATATAACATATTATTTTAGTGATTATACTTCTCAAGAGTATAATTAACTTGCGTTTCTTATACTGGTTATTTTTATGAACATATTAGCAAAAAATGAACACTGTAGCAGAGTATAGTACCATGTTGTTTTGCTTAATTGGGTGCGGCCTACAGCGATATTTTCTTATTTGTTGAATGGTACTCTGGTCAAAATTTATTCAAGTAGTTACGCAACTTTCAAATTAAATATTAGTAATGCTCTATAGCCACATTCCCCTGTTATTAATAGCAGAATCTTCCAGATATTCTAAAGCGGTTGTTTACCCATTAGATTTTAAAAATAAAGTCAAACATACTCGTCCAGCAAACAAAACTTTAGCGCCGTGTGCTATATGCCAGATACACAAATTTCCGTGGTACTGACTGTATATTTAGTTGACGTGATGAGTTGGCAGAAAGTTATTTTTAAGTTGTCATTTATTTCTTTGCTGACTGTAACTTACGTAATAGAAGCACCTACTGTTATCGCAATCTTACAGGACTGCTTCGCATCCTAAAGAAAATATCAAATCTGTGAATTTAATAGCCTGACGGTGCGAAAGAATATGCTTCTAGAGAGAATCAGCAATTACCCCATATCCCTTTGGATTTTCGATGGCTTTTCTTCTGTGCAAACTGTCTGTAATTTGTGTCTGCGATTCAGAACTAAACTTTGGGAATTGATTTGCAATTATCATTTATTTTCACTTATCGGAGAATGTATGTTGAATTCTGTAGTCTAAAAAATATGCAGAATTAAAGTGCATTTAGTGTTATTTCATCGACAATCTAAATGCTAAACTACAGGAATTGCAGTGTCTTCTAGTGAGCTTAAGGGAAATATTTTATTCTACTGGTTTTGTGTACTTTAGGTCTTCACCAGCATTTAGGAAGCTTTTCAACTATGTTTGTTGACATAAAATAAAGATCTAGCCCAAAACAAAATTAAGAACCCCAGATACTGAACTTATTGAATACAAGTTATCAAAATTAAGCATATCGTTTTTACTTTAATCCTGATTTAGACACTTGTGTTATTGGGTTTTGACTGAATATAAATGAAACAGTAATGTTCGTATTATGGGTGTCAAACTACTTTCGTATTTAGAGGTATTGTGAACCTTTACATTGAAACTCTGCTTCACATAAACGTTTAATTAAGGTAGTAGTTTCCATAAATCCAGAATTGGTGACCAGTGTGTTCAATAATATTTCAACTGAATATCCGCGTTTATGTTCGTAAGGTGCTGCTAGTTTTAAATTACTGATAAATTCCTTAAGTTCTTAACATCTTGAGCATTAGCATCTTAAGCTTGCTATTATAAGGTTTTCATTTTCCTTACTTTTTTTCAAAACTTATACATTCCATTAGGTTATACGTCGCGGTGGAGTTACTTATAAGGGAAATCCGTGGCACAAAGAATGTTTCACTTGCACCAATTGTGCAAAACAGTTGGCAGGCTTAAAATTCACCTCCAAAGAGGAACAACCATATTGTGCAGATTGCTATGGTGATCTGTTTGCCAAAAAATGCACAAAATGCACCAAGCCAATTACGGGTAAATTTTCTGCTGTTTCTGGTTTACTTTAATACGCTTTATTCCGTGTCCTGTTATTTGATCATGATGAGATTTATTATCATTTTTATTCACTTGATTTTCGCATTGAAATAGGATTTTAGCAGCTCATATAAATTTTTCTATGTTCTCCGTATTCGTTTTGTCTTGCCGTACTTTTGCCCAGAAGCTTTCATTTTCACCTCCCTGTCATCCTCGGAGGCCCAACTCTTCGATTCCTGCTAGAGTTCTTCTCGAGGGTCTTTCTTCTCTGTCTACTCCCAATCCATCTCCGTTTGCTGGTGTATATTTGTTGGAGGATAGGTTCTTGGTTACTTCGTTCCCAGAGTTCCTGGTTGTTTATGATTATGTCTATCTTGTTCACCGCTAGGTCTTAAGCCGGCAAAAAAGAGGGAGGGTTGGGCTTTGAACCACCGACCCTACCCGGGGTAATCAATCCAACTACAAAAACTTCAAAGCATAAAATATTAAAAAACAAACTTATTCTTCGCCGGAATCGGAGGGACGGAATGGCGCCGGGTGGTAAAATCCTTTAAGACTCCAGTCAACCGCTATATCTTCTTTTAATGAAAGTGAAAATAAGCATGGAAACATGGAATGTCTGCATGATGTTTGAACGTTGAAAGGCTGCTCAGATCGCCAAGGAGATGCAGGCAATAATGGACAGAAGCCCAAATAACGGCGTCAAAATCCTAATGGGTGATATGAATATAGGAGAAAACAAAACAGGAAAAGAACTCATCATAGGTTCTCGGCGAAATGAATGAGAACGGCGAAATATCCTCAGACTTCTGTGCGTCTGATGACTCAATTGTATCATAATGACATACCCAATATTTAATATACTATTTGGTCAAAACTAGTGATTTTAGAGAGTGGTACATCTAGGATTTTAATAACTGTTTCTCTTCTTCGTTCTAAAGATGCTAATTTCACAATCACTTATTGAATTTCTTGATCGAAGAAATCCATCGACCCGTAAGCGTACTTGATTGGGGAGTTTACATCTTGCCAAAACAACCAGTCGGTGTACACTACGTAGTCTTCTGCTTAAACTCGTCAATGTTGCAGTAGTTTTTTATGTTTCATATCCATTCTCTGTCTCCCGAAAGTGACTATGATCTGCAAAATTAGATCGAGTTTTCGGCCACCTAATTAGTGATTTCCTTATGAAACAACTGGGCAACTCAGTTCAGGAGTGATCCCAAAAAGAATATCCACGTAAATGTTTGTAATCACTCGATAAACAGAAATAACAATTTGTATTTTAAAATAAATTTTACCGTCAATCATTTGATATAATATGAATTTGCAAGTGACTCATGCACTAAACCTGGATATTGATATAGGAAATATGAAAAATCAAAGGTTGAAAGCTAAGTTTCATATCAGACTGTTGATACAGTTTCACTAACTTATATATGCGTCAGAAAGTGAACAGTATTTATAGTATTGCAGTCTACGTTATGGTCATCATATTACCTAGTTACCTAAGTTGAAGTATTTATAGACATGTGCGAAACAGACGGAAATTTGCTGAGGTAGAGTTTCTTATAACAATAAACTATGTTTCCATCGAGAAGGACCTCCGAATACTCCCTGAATGATGATTAATTCACTGACTGGACAAATTGCATAACCTTATAAATTGACAAGGTAAAAATAGTAGCTCACTGTCACTTGATAGGCTAAATATGAGGAATAAAACGTCAATTTAAGGAAACTAAGGTTTTTTATTATCGTTATATAATAGGCTGCAAGCCTAGAAAATTAATATTTCCTGATCAGTAGATACATCCAACTAAATATAATCGTTTCGATTTAATCTCAAACGAGCGGGTAGTATTGTCTTTTATTATCAATTCTCTTCTTCATGCTCATAATTTTCTTGTCGGATTTAAACAACCGAATAAGAACGACATTTACAGGGTCAAATGACATTTTAATTGATTGGATTCTTGTCGGTTGCATTCAGTCTAAATGAGTAATTATCTAAGTGATCAAGCTTCAGGTATGCTCAAAATTCTCTCTAAATCAGTCAGTAAGACGTTCTTTGCAGCAAAATTACGTTCATCAGCCGCAAGATTGTTCTCCGTCTCTGTATAGGATAAGTTCCCCCATCTGGCCGCCTCCATGTGCATCTATCACTTCACCTGCTCTTGTGGAACAAGGTACATTGACCGTAGTCAGAGGACGCTTTCCACACGGATACGAGAACATATTCCAGCTTGGTTTTACAAGGGAGAAAGGAAGTGTATGCGAAGCTCTATTTTTGAACACCTGATCGACTTCTGTCACTCGGTCAACCCTGACCATGATTTCAATTATCTAAGTGTGAAGGTAAATATGCACGAAAGAACTTGTGATATTTCAGGTGTTCGAAGTAAAAATGGTGTATAAAATGACAGGTGTCGTATATATTATTCATTTATACAATATAGATGTGATTTTAAGAGCAAGAGGCAAATATTATAGAGCAGAAGATATGTGCTTAATTATTATTGTCACTTCAGTTTAACTGCAGGGATTGATGGTGAACAAAATGTAAAGCTGGTGTTGTACAAACAACGTATGTTTATTCATAATGCACTCGCTACACAGCAAGTGCACTTTAAAACGTTAAAGGTGAATTCCGCTTTGTTCTCTGACTATATATTGGAATTATGTTTAAAGAGATAAGGTTCCAGCTGTTAGATTTTCTAGATATCTATTGGACACTGCGTGCCATGCAGCAGATGTTGAAACTAGTTCCCTTCACTGAATCATTTTTAGAAGTCACCCCAATCACAACCGTGTTCTGATTTTTTTTATTTCTGTAGAATATTGGTCTCAACATTACGAGCCTCATTTCTACTGAAAGTTAGCACCAATTGTGAAACACAACGAGTTATTTTTATTTTATTTTTCCAAATATTTTCAATACGTCCCGTTTTATAGCTTCAGTCTTCCTTGTACAACTATTGTAATTCTATTCAGTCCGTATATGATTGGAAGTCATAAATCAGATGTTTCTTCCTACTGTTAGTGTAGTGTTATTTATTTACATTAAGTAAGTGATCCCCCTATCTGATTGAGGAAACATTGATTTACCAAGGTGTTGTGAACGATTTTTAACATTCCTTAAAAGGATCCTTGACGTCTTTCAAACAGCTATTAGTGCATTATTGTGTGTAGTCTAATGGAGAATACTCTTTCAATCTATCTAAAGTGGTGATTACGATCATTTAGTGATGTTTTGTGAAATTTCAAACAGATTTATTTTGACTTGTTTGGGTTGTTTAAACAAAGTATCTCTTGAAAACCGGTCTTGGATTTTAATACAGTGCTAGTTTCAGTATTTATGTGAGTTCGGAATTTAAACAAATCATCCGCATCATTTAGTGATTCCAGCTAATCTTAAAGCCAGCAAAAACTAATCTGGACATATTTAAGCTACGGGGTCGGGGCAAAATGTTTGTTGTGAAGTGACAACCTTGAAACCCAAACTTACATAGCCATTTGAGTTATCTATTTATTGGTCTAACATTTCTAGGTTGGCAATATTTATGTGTACTGTTTTTGTATAGTAAGATCTGTTGTGATGATATTAGATGGTTGAAGGCAATCAGAAGGAAGCCTTGGACCTAAGTTTCGTGCTAGTTGGCACTCATCAGCAAGACGTATCTGCAACTTTGAAGGAGCTGATGTCCCTTCTGAGATTCGAACCCGCATCACCCAGTGCCGACTGCAATCAGAGACGTTACCACTGAGCTATTCGGGCTGGCGATTGACCTCCTGAAGGACTGTAGTGGATATTTTGATTGAACACTAGTAACCAGTGTTCCTTCAAGGTTGCAGATACTCGTTACTGATGAGTGCCAACTAGCACGAAACCTAGATCCAAGGCTTCCTGCCGATTACCTCCAATCATCTAATATCATCAAATCTATGTCCACTGTGATGGTGAGCTACCTAGAATGGTGGCCACATTACAAACTTCACTGATAGAATTCAGTCTTCACCAAAGAAAGGACTAGACACATCACACTAGTTACTAGTGTCCAATCACATGATCTGTTGTTCCCACCAACTCGAAGAGATCTGCCTTCTTTTTTTACTTGTGTAGACTCAGCGGTTCAGAGGTGATTTGAAATCCGTATTTAGTAATTCTTCAAACGAGTTGTTTAGTTTCTTCCGGTACCAGTATTGTTACGAATGCCAGTCATACCAACTCATATCAAATTTCGGTTACGGTATTGGAGCCGAATGACGTTATCTTAATCCTTCATATTAGTATTCGCCCGCTGTGTGAACTGAAAAGGATGATTTACTTAGTTTCAGAATTTTATGGATTGATTACTGATAATCGCGATATGTACTTTCATTATTACTGTTTCCTTATGACGTTACGATTACCATCTCTAAGCGGACTCAGCGTCTATCAAAGTAGTTTAACTTTGATTTAGGTTGTAGACAATCAACTCTGGGTAACTTTTAGTTGCAATCATTTCACTTAAGCTAAGCCCAGTGCATCATCTGCTTGGAATTAAATATTGTGCTCATGTAGGCATTGTATTACTACTGTGGCATCATAATTTAAACTGCTGTACTTTTGCGCAGTTTTGCATTAAAAAATCTGTCATTCGGTCAGTTTCTGTGATGATATGTGTGGTAATGATGTTTTTCATCAGTCACAGTAAGTTTATGTGATAATCACGTAACCTCTGTTTTTGGTTAGAATAACAATATTAACTGTTATGGTACAGTATGTGATTATATTGGCTTGTTTTGTGTTTATTACTGTTCAGCAGCTGGTGCATCTGGTGCTAATTCAGTCAATTTTGAATCCAGCTTTTCTGTAATATGCAATTAAGTTTTCTGACGTTTTTACCGATTTACAGGATTCGGAGGCTGTAAGTTTATTTCATTCGAGGACCGTCATTGGCACTCAGAATGCTTTTCGTGTGGAAAATGCAACTGCAACTTAGTCGGCAGAGGTTTTCTTACCAGTGATGATATGATCATGTGTTCAGATTGTGGACGCTAATTTCGCCAATCAAAGAGAAAATGCAAATCTAGTCAGCACCCGAATGACTGTTTTTCTGTCCAACGTGGTGATATCATTTGTAGCAATAAAATTGCCTTAGCCAGTTTGTATGTTTTCAACGCATTTATGACCCTAAATTAACTCAACAACACGTACCAACTGATGTAAAACAGAATGATGTTTACCTAACTGATACATTTTACTATGAAATTCTATTCTAGTCTATCCTGATACTACTGACTTATTTTCCTAATTTTCTTCCACTGTCTTGTTAAGTTTAATTTGTCTTCCTTTACACTTACTCGCAGTTCACGGCGATGTTTGTGACCGAATTGTTTTATTTTATTCGGCGCCTGCATGGCTTTCCTATCTACACTCTTTTTGTTCATTGTTTAGCAGTAGTGTGGGCACAATTGTCTCTTTCGAACCCATTTAGCCGCTTGTGTTGCTTAAGATCGTTGGTAGTACGTTTCTGTATACGTGAATAACTAAGTGTTTTTCTAGAAATTGTAGAATTCTGAGCTTCCAGGTTTTTCTTCTCTTCATTATCTATGCGACTGATAATGAATACAGGCGTTTGATCGGTGTGTGTATGTGATGTACAAGGGCAGTTATCCTTCCTTTACTACTGTAAGTCATGTCATCAAACTTTCACCCTTCATTATTCTGTTTCCCTTGACTTTCTGTATTCTGACCTCAAGTACGTAATACACCTTACTACACATATGAATACACTGATCAATCGTCTACAAGTCCATATTGTACACTTTGAATCACTATAGGCATTTTGCAAAACTGTTTTCATTTCATTGTTTATTCAATTCAGCCACGTTGACAAATACACTCGCACATAAACAGATCATCCTTATTTAAATGTGAAGAGCAATAAATTTAATTTTCAAAAGTTTCCTTTAGTTTTATGCATATGATTCGTATAAATGTAAACACTTCATAAAGGTTCAGGGTACAATCTTTTCTCCTAGTGTGATTTATTCCCATTAAATTTAGACATTTTAGTTATTTCATAGTCTACCTTCAGTTCTGTTGTGATAACACGAACATTGTAAGAGGATATCGAAATAACGTTAATAAAGTAATCGAAGTTTCACTAAAATTTAGTCAGATGCCTGACAGGATTACTTTGTTGACTAACGAGCATATATGTGTGTTATATGATACATGCTATCCGTATTATGTGGAATTACGCGAAAACCTGGGTTAGTTCTAGCCTTCACTTTTCGCAACTCTGCAGAGCAAATAACAGTCGAAATAGGGAAAGCAAATAACACAAAATACTAAAGATGGATGCTACTGACTAGTTTTCAGCAACATCACAGTGTTTAAAACTTGACGTCATTGAGGTCAAAAAAATGCCGTTTAAATGGTTTTCGGATCAAAGTGGTTAGATTGCATATATGATATCATATCTGAGTTGGGATTAATTTATTTCGTTTGGTTCCACCATTTTCATTATCTTACTTTTAATTTTGATGTTGTTGATCCACTGGTTACGGTGTGGTGAGAGCAGGCTGCTAGCCAATTGGTAGACATTAATTTACGTCAATGTCTGTCGCAAATATTGGCCGTGAGAAAATATGAACAAGACTGATTCAACAACCAATCACAGCAGACTTAACGTGGGCAAAGACGATTCGCAGATATACGACTTAACTTTCTGAGAAATCTTTCACAAACGGTACAGAATGACCTTAAGCAAGAAACAACCAATCAGAAGACTGTGTTTATCTGCTTGAATAAGCTGTAATAATGTACGTGAAATATATATAAATAAGTGTTGATTTCCTTAATAAAACGATCTGTTGCCTGGCCCTTGTCTTCTTTTGTTACAATGGTACTTGCATTCAATTAAAGGCACTGATATTTGAATATTTGAAATTATGTATTCCACGTCTAACAGTCCTGTTGGAATCGCAAAGTTGGTGGGTCTCAATTTGCGTGTATACTAGTTTGCTGAAGTTGCGAATTATGCCCTTATGAGTCAAGAGTAGTGGATTCTGAATAGGAATTCGATATCTTATAAAGCTTTCTATGATTGTTGGACTCAATACTACAAGATACATTTTTACTTATTTTTTGTCATTGGCCAACAGAATTTCAATCCAATTGCTATCACTGGTTTTCAAGCCTAAAAGTAGACTAATTCAAAACTGTCACATGGAATCAACTGTTCGCATACTAGGCTAATTGTCATCATTCGATGTGCACTGATGACTACAACATTTTAGTGAAACTATTTTACATATGTGAATAAGATTCAATTAATCTAAAGTGCCCATTAGAATATTCTATATTCAGCAATCAGTCTTTTGAATAAGATCCACAGATGCTTAGATTTTGGAATTTACTGCTCGCAGAATGAGTCACAACTGCTTAGTTTTTTGGGACTGTCCAATTGCTTAAATTCAAATGAGTACCAGGTCCGATTATACTGCACACATGAGCAGTCAGTAATTAGCGCCAAAATCAAACCTTTAACAATTGAAAGCAGAATAACCTTGGAAGCACGATTTTTTGAATTGACTTCGTGAGATACGAGTGACAGTGAGAATATGCTGAGTTGGGATTTCCCTTTATGTATTATTTCTTTTAATCCATGAAACTGATATTAGAGTTAACCCCGCCTAGTTTACTGACAGGTCATAAGACTAGAAACGAGGGAACGTCGGTCTAGAAGCCTTATAGCTACTGAAACGTAAAAGCACACAAAAAATGAACTTACTCTCCCCTGGAATCGGGAAAACTGCTCAATTCAAGGATGGATTATGGTGGCAGGTGAAAATGTTCGGTAAACCGGTCGACCGATATACCTTGTGACAGAATTAAAAGTAAGCATGTTCCATGTCCATAAAATATTTGAAACTTGGCGAGATGGATTATTATTTGTAGAAGTCTGCGCCTTCACTGATTGGAGTTAGCGTGAATAAGCACAAGATAGATGAACTAAAATTCAGATTGGCTTGATCTCAATGTCAAGAAATTGGTGACAGCCTGCTAGATATGAGATCGAGAAGAGGAGTTCAAGAAACCTCAGAGGTCAATATAAAAGCATTCAGAGAAGCTGAAGATAGTTCGAGTTCAGCACTCAAAAACTAAAGGGCACATTTACAAAGGATAACTTAGAGTGGTCACCAGTTAAATTGGAAGGGGGCCGGGCAGTAAGCAACATGACCGAGGAAGCCTGCATGGAAGAACACTAAAACTCTGTAAAGGTGACGTGGAAAGAAAGCTGTATGCGCATCTTAGGCAAGAAGGAGAGGGAAGACATCTGGATACTGACAAAAGGATACTTACACAGACTAAAGGCAAGAGACTCTAGAACACTATATCAAATAACCAGGCTGCTATCCCGTAAGAGGTCAGTGCAGGTAAACCCAGTTGGTAAAGAGGTGGAATGGAAGAAAAGCTGTGCTGATTACTTCAAAGGACTTATAAATCGGCTGAAAATGACACCAACCATGCGATAAAGTCAGAAAAGCCATAAAAATACCTGAAGGATAATAAAATATATGGATCTGGCGGATGATTTGCTCCATATATATATATATATATATATATATATATATATATATATAAACTTTGTACATAAATTCATTTTTGAGGACCCTGGACCGGTCTTAATGTGATGTGGTACATTTGAACAGCAAGGTCTCTTCTTCACTACTATTTAGAGAGGAAACAGCAATAAATTTTCCACAAATTAGAGAGATATTACTGTATCTTGAAATAAAATAATCTTACATGATTTTATTCAATGTATTTCATGGCTAACTTTGAAGCTGTCATAATCAGAGTAAAATTAATTCCTTCAAACAGACGCATCTTTTAGGACAACGGTAGAACTTTACTCCAATCAAAGTAACTGCAGTCCAAAAAGTGTTTTTCCTCAGCAACATAAAGACTGTATTTGCTTCAAGCCAGTCGTCAGCTTATATTACGCCTTGCAGCTAACTGTATCTCATTTCAGAACTATCATCAGGCTTCATTTAGTGGAAAAGAAAGCAGACAGAACCTTGGAATGAGAAATTCTCAAATACTTTATTTAACAGACATAATTATAATTTTTTCTTTTTTGAAATGACAACTATATACAGTTAACGCAGAAATCAAATTGGGAATATGGATAAATATAATCTATGTTAGTGATAATTTAGGTGAATAACTTTCGTAACATCTTATTTCCATCGTTCAAACCTCATTACTGACTCAACCATCCCCACCTGTGAAAACGGATGCACTTATCGGCTAATCAATGATACTCTGTAGGGAAGAGATGTTACAGTATCCTCAAAAAGGATTGTAAGTAGTTAAGAAAGTATGGAAATTTCAATTGATGAAACTAATTTGCTTGAAAAAGTCAAGTGTTGTCACCAACACACCTTAAATATTAAGATTTTTTATGATACAATGTACACTTGTACAAACAACAACTGATACACATCATATTATATTTTAAGAAATTGAGATTATCAAGGGAAGTACTGAAAACCAAGTGGTACTTGGAAGATATTTCGCATCTTGATGATATGGGATGGTGATGGAATGAATTTATGAAAACGTATTGACAAATAGATTTTGAGAAACAACCGGATGGTATTATGGTCTCCTTAGAATCTAATGGTGTGGTGAGAGCAGGCTGCTACCCAATTGGTAGACATTAATTTACGTCAATGTCTAGGTCACTAATATTGGCCGTGAGAAAATATGAACAAGACTGATTCAACAACCAATCACAGCAGACTTAACGTGGGCAAAGACGATTCGCAGATATACGACTTAACTTTCTGAGAAATCTTTCACAAACGGTACAGAATGACCTTAAGCAAGAAACAACCAATCAGAAGACTGTGTTTATCTGCTTGAATAAGCTGTAATAATGTACGTGAAATATATATAAATAAGTGTTGATTTCCTTAATAAAACGATCTGTTGCCTGGCCCTTGTCTTCTTTTGTTACAATGGTACTTGCATTCAATTAAAGGCACTGATATTTGAATATTTGAAATTATGTATTCCACGTCTAACAGTCCTGTTGGAATCGCAAAGTTGGTGGGTCTCAATTTGCGTGTATACTAGTTTGCTGAAGTTGCGAATTATGCCCTTATGAGTCAAGAGTAGTGGATTCTGAATAGGAATTCGATATCTTATAAAGCTTTCTATGATTGTTGGACTCAATACTACAAGATACATTTTTACTTATTTTTTGTCATTGGCCAACAGAATTTCAATCCAATTGCTATCACTGGTTTTCAAGCCTAAAAGTAGACTAATTCAAAACTGTCACATGGAATCAACTGTTCGCATACTAGGCTAATTGTCATCATTCGATGTGCACTGATGACTACAACATTTTAGTGAAACTATTTTACATATGTGAATAAGATTCAATTAATCTAAAGTGCCCATTAGAATATTCTATATTCAGCAATCAGTCTTTTGAATAAGATCCACAGATGCTTAGATTTTGGAATTTACTGCTCGCAGAATGAGTCACAACTGCTTAGTTTTTTGGGACTGTCCAATTGCTTAAATTCAAATGAGTACCAGGTCCGATTATACTGCACACATGAGCAGTCAGTAATTAGCGCCAAAATCAAACCTTTAACAATTGAAAGCAGAATAACCTTGGAAGCACGATTTTTTGAATTGACTTCGTGAGATACGAGTGACAGTGAGAATATGCTGAGTTGGGATTTCCCTTTATGTATTATTTCTTTTAATCCATGAAACTGATATTAGAGTTAACCCCGCCTAGTTTACTGACAGGTCATAAGACTAGAAACGAGGGAACGTCGGTCTAGAAGCCTTATAGCTACTGAAACGTAAAAGCACACAAAAAATGAACTTACTCTCCCCTGGAATCGGGAAAACTGCTCAATTCAAGGATGGATTATGGTGGCAGGTGAAAATGTTCGGTAAACCGGTCGACCGATATACCTTGTGACAGAATTAAAAGTAAGCATGTTCCATGTCCATAAAATATTTGAAACTTGGCGAGATGGATTATTATTTGTAGAAGTCTGCGCCTTCACTGATTGGAGTTAGCGTGAATAAGCACAAGATAGATGAACTAAAATTCAGATTGGCTTGATCTCAATGTCAAGAAATTGGTGACAGCCTGCTAGATATGAGATCGAGAAGAGGAGTTCAAGAAACCTCAGAGGTCAATATAAAAGCATTCAGAGAAGCTGAAGATAGTTCGAGTTCAGCACTCAAAAACTAAAGGGCACATTTACAAAGGATAACTTAGAGTGGTCACCAGTTAAATTGGAAGGGGGCCGGGCAGTAAGCAACATGACCGAGGAAGCCTGCATGGAAGAACACTAAAACTCTGTAAAGGTGACGTGGAAAGAAAGCTGTATGCGCATCTTAGGCAAGAAGGAGAGGGAAGACATCTGGATACTGACAAAAGGATACTTACACAGACTAAAGGCAAGAGACTCTAGAACACTATATCAAATAACCAGGCTGCTATCCCGTAAGAGGTCAGTGCAGGTAAACCCAGTTGGTAAAGAGGTGGAATGGAAGAAAAGCTGTGCTGATTACTTCAAAGGACTTATAAATCGGCTGAAAATGACACCAACCATGCGATAAAGTCAGAAAAGCCATAAAAATACCTGAAGGATAATAAAATATATGGATCTGGCGGATGATTTGCTCCATATATATATATATATATATATATATATATATATATATATATATATATATATAAACTTTGTACATAAATTCATTTTTGAGGACCCTGGACCGGTCTTAATGTGATGTGGTACATTTGAACAGCAAGGTCTCTTCTTCACTACTATTTAGAGAGGAAACAGCAATAAATTTTCCACAAATTAGAGAGATATTACTGTATCTTGAAATAAAATAATCTTACATGATTTTATTCAATGTATTTCATGGCTAACTTTGAAGCTGTCATAATCAGAGTAAAATTAATTCCTTCAAACAGACGCATCTTTTAGGACAACGGTAGAACTTTACTCCAATCAAAGTAACTGCAGTCCAAAAAGTGTTTTTCCTCAGCAACATAAAGACTGTATTTGCTTCAAGCCAGTCGTCAGCTTATATTACGCCTTGCAGCTAACTGTATCTCATTTCAGAACTATCATCAGGCTTCATTTAGTGGAAAAGAAAGCAGACAGAACCTTGGAATGAGAAATTCTCAAATACTTTATTTAACAGACATAATTATAATTTTTTCTTTTTTGAAATGACAACTATATACAGTTAACGCAGAAATCAAATTGGGAATATGGATAAATATAATCTATGTTAGTGATAATTTAGGTGAATAACTTTCGTAACATCTTATTTCCATCGTTCAAACCTCATTACTGACTCAACCATCCCCACCTGTGAAAACGGATGCACTTATCGGCTAATCAATGATACTCTGTAGGGAAGAGATGTTACAGTATCCTCAAAAAGGATTGTAAGTAGTTAAGAAAGTATGGAAATTTCAATTGATGAAACTAATTTGCTTGAAAAAGTCAAGTGTTGTCACCAACACACCTTAAATATTAAGATTTTTTATGATACAATGTACACTTGTACAAACAACAACTGATACACATCATATTATATTTTAAGAAATTGAGATTATCAAGGGAAGTACTGAAAACCAAGTGGTACTTGGAAGATATTTCGCATCTTGATGATATGGGATGGTGATGGAATGAATTTATGAAAACGTATTGACAAATAGATTTTGAGAAACAACCGGATGGTATTATGGTCTCCTTAGAATCTAATGGTGTGGTGAGAGCAGGCTGCTACCCAATTGGTAGACATTAATTTACGTCAATGTCTAGGTCACTAATATTGGCCGTGAGAAAATATGAACAAGACTGATTCAACAACCAATCACAGCAGACTTAACGTGGGCAAAGACGATTCGCAGATATACGACTTAACTTTCTGAGAAATCAGTCACAAACGGTACAGAATGACCTTAAGCAAGAAACAACCAATCAGAAGACTGTGTTTATCTGCTTGAATAAGCTGTAATAATGTACGTGAAATATATATAAATAAGTGTTGATTTCCTTAATAAAACGATCTGTTGCCTGGCCCTTGTTTTCTTTTGTTACAATGGTACTGACTCAGTTCATCATGACATTTAGTTTACAGCGTGTTTAAAAGGTCACTAGTTGAAATCAGCGAGTTGTTTCATGCAATTAAAGCTTCAACGGAATTGTCTGTTTATTTCTCTACTCAACTTGATGATGGTAGTCACTAAGGCATTATGTGAATTCACTCAGAATAACAATCGGTCTTAGACTTTGATCAATGCATTTGGAACAATTTCTTGTACTTAATCATATGAAAGTAGTTCTACAACTTTTGGTCGTTTTCATAATTTAGCTGTTTTGTTTTGGAATTTGATTTGATTTTTTTCTGGTACTGTATGTATGTATTGATTCTCTGCAAATAGTTTTCTCCGTGATTATCTCTCTCTCCCTCTCTGTATCTCTACTTAACTATATCGGATTTCAGTGGAGATAGCCTATCGAACCTGGTTATGTATCAGTGCATGTATGGCATTCACACAACTTCTTTCTACTTTACCTATCTTGCTCTATAGTATAACTTTTCGTATTTACTATTAATTTCTTTTCCTCATATCCTGCTTAAATCTTACTTTTTTCCCTTCACGTTCAGAGTGGAACATAGGGCTTGAAGCTAGTGGCTTGAAATTTCTGTAGCAGTGGTGTTTATTTTTACAGGATGGGGTTGCTAGCCTCATGCTCAACCTCCCCTCTTTACCAGTTTCATTACTGGTTTAGCGAGGTAAAGGAGTGTGTCGACCGGAGATCGAGCTCCGGACTATGTGTATGGTCGGCGAGCGTCCTAACCGCTATACCACCGACGCACACCTAAATCTTACTGACTGACTAATTTTATCTATGTAAATGAAATGGGAAATAAATGACCTATTTTTTCCTGATTTATTCAAAGCATCCAAATCTTGTAGTGATGAGCTTGGGCGTGAATGAGTGTAACAGCCGTCAGCTGTTCCTATCCCCTCGGTCTGACTAGCAAGCACCGTTGTTTTACACGAGTGGTTTCCAGCTAGTTATATCAATCACTAGTGTATGCCTTCACACGATTTGTTCACTAATACCATCTGGATAAACAAGGATCAGTTCGAGACATTTGGAACAACCCACCTACCAATCAAAGTAATAGGAATACGAAGCTACATAGAAGGCTGTCTGATATGATATGATGACTGTATCATCGGGACAGCCATTGTGCATTGCATCACATCAAATAAAATACTAGTACAGTGACTATTCTCTACCAGTGTAACTAACCATATTTCAATGATAAGTTAATATTAAAATAAACATTATCAAAAATGAATAACTAGGCATACAGTTTTTCAACTGTCAATACAGATGAATTCACCTATCAAGCAAAACAGTAAATTACTCAGTCTAAAAACGATAAGGAATGAGCATCACTCAGAAATGATTTGCAAGCGTTTGTAATTTTTAAACTATCCGTGAATTTGAAGTGGAGTGAATAACTAGTTTTTTTAACCAGCTCTGTAGGTAACTCTAGAGTTCATATCACTTTAACTCACCATACTGACTGCATATTTAAATCACAAGATTTGTAATTACACATGAATAAAAATCATCGTGTCTTAATATTCACAATCGTTTTTTTCACTCTAAAATGTTACCAATACAATAATGATTTTAAAAAAAATAATAAAAGGTGTTAATCTGGCAAATCACTGACTACTTATGAAATTACCCTGCGGAACACGCATCACTCATTCCCCTGATATTTTCAGGAATTCAATGATTCCAACCAATGATTACGAATGTTTTAGTATGATGACGAGTACCAATATAAACTTCGTTACTTTCAATTAAACAGTAGTAACTAGTGTTGTGTCTTGTCCTGCCAATTGCCTCCAATCGTCTAATATCATCAAATCAATGTCCACCGTGATGGTGAGCTACCTAGAATGGTGGCCACATTACAAACTTCACTGATAGAATTCAGTCTTCACCAAAGAAAGGACTAGACACATCACACTAGTTACTAGTGTCCAACCACAATATCCACTACAGTCCTTCAGGAGGTCAATCGCCAGCCCGAATAGCTCAGTGGTAACGTCTCTGATTGCAGTCGGCACTGGGTGACGCGGGTTCGAATCTCAGGAGGGACATCAGCTCCTTCAAAGTTGCAGATACGCCTTGCTGATGAGTGCCTACTGGCACGAAATCTAGGTCGAAGGCCTCCTTCCGATCACCCCCAACCATCTAATATAAATTTTGTTAGTTTGCCCAAGGGAATGGAAGCAGACACGATAAGTTTGGTTATGGAACTTAAGGCGTGACGATAATTACTTACCTAGAATAAAGTTCAGGACGAAAATACATAAAGTGGTTGACAAGTCCTGCTTGACTTATATGTATCATTTGTCAGTACTCATCAGCGAGACATTCTGCAATCCATGTCAAATCAATACCGCTCCACTGTTTGATATTTTGCAGAAACCAAATCAGGTAGAAGTCTCATGTTAGATGAGTTTATTTTATATAATACCGTGACACAGCATTTATAACTGGATGATGTCTCGAGCATAATTTATTGCTCATAATCACATCAGTGTGCTTACACGGCTTCATAATTTGCTTTAATACCCTTTATCCTCCCCTTGTTATTCATCGTAATTCTCCATATATCGAGTATTGGCGTTGAGTCATTTCCACTGCAAGTGTTTGGTGCTGATTTGATGAACTAAGATTCAGCGATTAATCTTTCTCTCAAACTATCTATATTACTTGTCAATACTTTTATCCTGTCCTACCCTGGTGTGTGTTTCCATACGAATGGATGCATTGAAATGATTGAGTTTGCCTTCTAGGTTATTTGACTTATCGGGGTCAGTCGTCCTAACTCTACTTAAATTCCTAATTCCCGAATATCTAACTCACCCTAATCTTTTTATTTATTTTATTTTTGATTTACAGCTTGATTCCACACCGTATTTTTGGTACAAGTATGGAATTTTCAGCATGGATATCGGTAGCCCAAATTTCGCAGGCCGACCATAGATATCAGGTGTGCGCCGGCGTATGAGCTATTTAATTGACCTCACAGTCAGTAGATGGCATTTGGTAAATTATATTACTAATTAGATCTGTCTGGTTGTTAGACCGACCGAAGTTTATCTCAGAC
Organism: Trichobilharzia regenti; assembly: GCA_944472135.2. NCBI lineage: Eukaryota > Metazoa > Platyhelminthes > Trematoda > Strigeidida > Schistosomatidae > Trichobilharzia > Trichobilharzia regenti. The sequence goes on along the minus strand of OX235270.1, from coordinate 83,576,571 downwards.
TGAGTTGATTGCTGCTCTCATTAAGAATCCTGTGTAGGGCTTCTGAGGTTCCTTCTTTATATAATGTAGTACAGTATTCACGGTTTTCAGCTTACCCTTATTCATTATTATTATTTTTTCCTTTAATTCCTAGAGGAACATAGGGCTTCAGCCACGTGTCTCCATTGCCTTCGGTTTTCTGCCAAAGTTTTCACCCCGCTCCAAGTCTGCCCACATGCTTTCATCTCCTCTTCACATGGCCTCCTCCAATTCACCCTTGCACTGACAACCAACTCGGCGCTTCCCTTTCGGGTTCCACTCGAGCGATGACTTGTCTAGTGATGTCACTTGATGGTTTCCTTAGAGTATGGCCAATCCAATCCATCTCCATTTCTTCCTGCCTATTTGTTTCACAATGGGTTCCTGGTTGGTTCGCTCACTGCCAGAGATCCCTGTTGTTTATCTCTTCTGACTGGCCATCTGATCTTGATTAGTGAGCGAAGACGACTGTTAATGAAGGTCTGAAGTTTGTTTGAAATGCTCTTTATGATGCGCAGTGCAAGTCTCTGATCCGTAAAGTGAGTAGCATTGACTTCACATTGGAGTTGAAAATGTGGATCCTAATGGTTAGGACGCTTTCCGTTCATACCCTTGTTCAAGTAGACTAAAATATTGGCCAGAAATTGTATAAAATGCTTTACTCTTATAACCCCAAAAATACTGCTGATTCCAGAAAGACTATTGATTTAAAATCTGTCTTAAACTCTCTCCTGTTCTTTTTTGTCTAATCATTCTATGTGCTGCCATTTATACAAGAACTCTGTGTTTTCTGCGTGACCTATCAACCATTTTGCGATTTGGCAACTATCACTACCAGGTGTGTCCCAATGTTTTAGTATTCGCTATTTCTTAGTCTTGAGAAAATGTTAACGTGGGTTGTGTAGGTCTGCAAAGTGTATCAGTTAAGGTCAGTAGAGGATAACATGACCTAGTGACGGATGCAATTATCTACGGCTAATAAACTGAATTTAAACACTGAAAACATATCATCTATCTACTATTTCTCTTTTGTTCACTCCTAGGCATATGAACAAGAAAGTTAATGAGAACTTTTATATTGAAGAGACTTAATATAAATGCTTATTTATGTGCTGTTCATTAAGCATAACGTTTTTAGTATCATTTAAGACTCAAGCGACAATTAATGCTTCGGTGGCACAGGGGTTAGGACGCTCGCCAACCACGCATATGGTCCGGGGTTTGATCCCCGACCGACGCACACATGATATCCATGGTCGGTCTGATAGATTTGGGATACCGATATCATATGCTGAAAATTCAATACCTGTAACAAAATACTGTGCGGAATCAGGCTATAATAATTTAAAAAAAGAATTATTGTCATAGCAAGGAAAATTGTTCAGGTTACTGCTGTTCTTCCCCCTCATCAGCCTACAGTCCATCTTCAGTGCCTGATTTCTGAGGCAGCGATTCTGATGAGTTATCTTCATGCACTTGTGTAAGCTGTTAATGAATCACGAAATGATAAAATGCTAGTTAGTTCACATTTTCCGTCCTGAATGGCTTGTCACTGGAAAGTGTCAGTGTCTGTAAGCATGGAATGTGCTTTGCGCCGTCTTAGTGCAAAGTACTGTTACAAGATTGGCAGGAGCCTGTACCTGCACTCACTCTTTCGCGTGAACCGCTTGAAGTTGTTGATAAGTTTGTGTACCTGGGTAGTTGTGTGAGTGCTGGCGGAGGGGTGACGGATGAGATTTCCAACCGTATAATGAAGGCCAGGTCGGCATACATCAACTTGAGCCACCTCTCGCGCCGTCACGACGTTAGCCTGCCTGTCAAAGATCGGGTGTAGAATGCTTCGGTATGGGCTGTCTTGCTCCGTGCCTGTGAAACCTAGCCTCTCCAAGCTGAGGATGTGCTGCGACTCTGCGTGTTTGATCATCGCTGTCTCCGCAGGATTGCTTGCGTTCGATGGCATCATCGCGTGAGTAATTCTGAGATTCGGTGGCGTGTGTTTGAACACAGTGGAGATCACCATTCATTGAGTGTCGTCATCTGGAAACACCGGCTCCGGTGGCTTGGACATGTGCTGGGAATGTCACCCCAGAGGCTTCCGTACCTGTCTCTGTTCGCTAGCCCTAGGACGGGATAGAAAAGGCGGAGAGGTGGTCAGTCCATGACGTGGCGTCGTGGGATGAAAGATGTTTGTGCTAGATTAGCATCGGTTGGTGCGTCACGACTCCCTGGTTGGGGTCTGGGAGATAGCTCAAATCGATGGCTCGAAACGTTATCGGATATGGCCAAGACTCGTAATCATTGGAGAACGTGTTGCAATTTCCTTCTTTCTTCCCTTCCCGATGATAGTTAACGAATACTGTTTGGACTTGTTAAGCATGACTGTTTTCCTTCCAGATGAAGTTCTTCATTCGTTATATATATATATATATATATATATATATATATATATATTACTTTTGATTTATGTTGTTTTATTATTATTGTGTAGCGCACCTTTCTTGGTGCCATATTGTACCAAGAATTTTCTGCCTTTAAATAAAATAAAATATGTCACTGGAAATAAATTTTTCAGCTGTTATCACTAATCGCATTTTCTCTTATTAGTTCCCCTTTGTCTTATACAACTAAGGTTTTGATTTCCATTCAACTAATGTCATATTTAATAAAAGCAGGGTTGAATTCCGTACAGTTTGATTCTAGTGGTACCTTTTTGAAGTCACTCTTCAGGCCTTATTTCTGGAATGAGTTTTACTGTTTGGAACTGATACATCTTCAGCTATTAGTGTTCTTGTGATTTTACTTCAATAACCTCAAGTTTACCTGTTTGAATCACTTCAATAACTGTTGTCATACTCCTTTTGATCTGTAGCCGTTAATGCATCTGGGGATGTGAAATATGTTTCATTTTTCGGTTATTTCGTGCAACCCTATAGGTGTCAACTGTTTTTCACCTATGTCTTTTGTACTTATCTTGATAGGGTATTTGAAGTGAGAGATCGCCTCCATAATATATCTGTAATAAGCTTAGAAAGAGTATGCCGATCTTCATGTTAATTGATCACCTGCTAGTGTGAATGTCGTAATTTCGGGAATTCTGCTGCTACCTTTGAATTGATTCGCTTCAAGACTTTTAATAGTTCTCCTAGTTAAAGTTATATATATATATATATATATATATATATATATATATATATATATATATATATATATATATATATATATATATATATATATATTGAGATTTCACATGAAACTGCTTTATTGCTATTTTATGTTCGCCTACACGTCTAACCTTGTGTTTATTACACTTCTTCTCGTCTATTCTGTAGAATAAATTCAACCATTTTAACTTGAATAATAGACTTCGTGTGTTGTGTTTTTTTTTATTCCTTAATTCTCCTCCTTTTTCAATATTTTAGCTGGCATTGTGTGCCCGTGCGTTTGCGTGTGTGTGAACATTTTTAGCATCATTCCTTTGTATAGTTTAATCCCTTCTTAAATGATAGATAATATAAATGAGTGCCTGCTGGGAATTTTATGCTCTACACATAAACGTCATATTCATGTAGTCTATTACTGCTATTGTTGGTATAAATTTAATTAGAACTATCATCAGTAATCGTATTATAAGCAGTCTTATTGATCATTTACTTGCTTTACTGTTAACATCGCTAAACATTTCTGAGAATATTGCATGAATGCCACCCACTTGCCTCAAATTTCACCTATTAGGTAGTTGTAGTTCTGACACTTTGAAATCCATGATGTCATGTGATTAACTGACTGATAAATTTAAAAGCTGACAAGTAATTACATTAGTTAACTTTATAGTTAATCAAGAAATCAATCCCTCTAGTGGACAGGAACGTTCTAGCATCCAGTAAGCACTTAACGATCTGGGACAGACTGGTTACCTGACGAATTTCATCGTTATGAAGATGGTAAAAAATAGACGAGCATGTCCATTTCCTTCGCTTAGCATCTCTAGGATATCAACTACGTAAGCTACACTTCCTCCTATGAGTCTGATGAAAACTTAAAGGCTGTGCGGGATTGGCGCCAGTTCTTTCTTTCTCAATTTTTCCTCAGACTGATCCAGCTTTGAATAGAATTTCCTACCCCCTTGGAAGAGGCATTAGTTATCATAGTAACATCCACAGCTGGCACATCGGTAGCTGAGGGTCTGCTACTTCACTGTCACACTTTTTTCCCTACATAACACTCCATGTCTAGCCATAAACGATTTGTTCTGTAGTTTTACCATTCACAAGAAGATCCAAAAAACACCGTGTCATATACACAGAAGGCCACCATGCAGTAGATTAGTCGCTTGACAGACTGTCTTGTATGTCTCAGGTTATGAAAACGAATAGAATCGACCGATAGCAAGTAGAACATCCAGACCAAGATTTCATCAATAGATATTCTGTCAAAGCTGATTAAACTTCTCAAGTAGATTAAGTTTCCATTGGATTCAACCGCTTCATTGAAGATTTTTGCCTCGAATCGTTTTCACACTTCAGACTTACTGTATTAAAAATACTTTTAAGGTCTCAATTAAAACGTTTTATTTTCAACTACTGATGCCTTTAGTGATTAATAGAAGGCGTCTATTTTCACAGTCTGACATTATAGCTGCTAGAAATTGATCTACTATCAAAGTTATATCTTACCGGCAACCAATCGGAATAAAACAAGCTACTGCAGACGCATAGTTTTATCAGACGAACAAACTCCATCTTTGTGATTTAAAAGAAATGCTTCACATTTATCCCAGATTCGTAATATACATTTTTTCAAATATTAGTTTTACAGTGAAATATGGCTATGGCAACTGTTTCATTTCGTAGGTCTAGGCGTTTGAACATAAGATTCCGGAACAGTTTACCAAAGGTTACTTGTTGCTCAACAAAGTGTAAGCACACTTCTTTTTAGAAACCTGTCCCCGCGGAATTCATATTTATTTTAACAAAAACTGAACGATGACAGATGACTCCATGGAATAATGTTCATTCGACAAAAAAATCTTGAAAATTTAAATATATTGAACAGACTACGGAAAAAGTGGAATGTTGCTACGTTTCTTAGAAATTTTTAGTTTTATACAGAGTCTTTTGTTGGACCACACTTAGTTCAGTTAATGCAGACTCCGATCACCAATTAGGATGCCACCCATTCAGCTACCCATTTTGAACTTTAGAAATAATGAATCTTAAAAATTTCAAAGGCTGACTTTTTCTAAAAGACGCTTACGTTCACCTCTGTGTGCACATACGCATTCACATGCTCCTATAGAGCTGATTACATTGGACGTTGTAAACGTAATCTCTGTAAACGCGTAGCTGAACACTACCCGGTTTGGTAAATGAAAGGTGAGCAAAGAACGACAAAGTCTTCAATCTGTGAACACCTTCTGGAGACAGGTCATTCAGCCCCACATGATTTATCCTTTAAAGTCGTTTACAGGACCAAATCTAATCACTCCAAAAGCTTACGTTTTCTTTTCTTATGCATAGCCGAAGCTGTAGCTATACATGGACGAAAACCTAAATTATGTATTCAAAAAACGTTTTGTCAAACTCCTTTCTTTACCTTGGTCATAATAATGTTCTTTTCTAGACAACACTTCACCTATATTTTTAAAATCTTTATACCAGTTCACTTATTTAATAATCTTTAAAAGTATTGTAATTCATCCACTTCGGCTGTACCCCTTTAGTATATAATTTTAATTATTTTTATAGTTATATTATGTATATTGACTGAGCAATCTCTAGTGCCACTTAATGCCTACTTTTTCCGTAATATAAATACAAATGTACCGCTTGAAAATGAAGTCATTGAAAAGAGATATTTCTTCGCTGAACAAAGAAAACTGTGTTTTTCCTTATAAAAGTCATAAAACAAGAATTAAGCATATCGATAACTCTTATTCTCACTCTTCGAGATTGTCTATGAAGGCAATACGTCTAAATCACTGGCGGAAGCCAGATGGCCGACAGCCGTAGAATATCAGTTTAAAGCGCACTTACCCAACTCGATGATGACAGGATTTAGGTAGAATATATTATAACTGTGTATGAAGAGCAGAGATAATTAAATTAAACTCTTGTAGCCAGAGATTACCTGCAAAGTATCAGTCACTTTCTCTTGTTTGTAGCTTAGCTCATCAACGATGTATCCTGCCTGATTCAGGTTTGATGACAGGATTAAATCAATAAACTGAACTGTGAAAAGTTTGTATCATCACTGCTGTTTCATGTAGTTAGTTCTGAGTGTAAATTTACATTTCTCTACGCCGCTCAGTAGTGTGTACTATTCATTTTAAAGTGTGAGCACTTGAGGCTCACAATCACTGATTGTGAGTTCTTGATCAGTTCACAAACTATTATAAAACCGAATTTGAATTTTACACTAGTTAAGCATTCTCTGGAAAACCCTGTTCACCACTTAGCTTTTCCATCTCAATTTTAGCATCAGCATAACCATAAATCATGTGACCAATTCTTTTAATTTAAAGCTCTAAGATGTCAGACCTCCACTCCCACTGGTTGGCAGCGAACAGCAGTTCTTCATTATCCAGTATTTTTGTTATCGTCGATTCTCCAAATCAGCGCCACCAGTTTCAATTACTTTCAAAGAAGACAGAATCTTCAGTACTACTGATACAAGTTTCGATTTAGTCTTAATCATCGTGAAACTTTCTGGAACACGGAAACTATAAAGTCCTTACTGAGATTTTTCACTGCAGTATTTTATACTATCCAACAAGCATATATGCACAGTATGCTTTGTTCCCTCTTAGTTAGTTTTCAAGAATTTTTTACACGCCATTCACTACAACAAAAAGATTTAGAATCGCAGAGATTTCCAATAGACTGATATGAACTGGTACGGTATTAGCAGACAACACTCTTTGCTTTCACCTTTACAAAGTCTCTATAAATGCATATTTAACGAAAGCGCACGGTCTATAGATAGCGTCGTCCAGCAAAGCTACAGAACAACAGGGCAGTAATCATAATACATCGTATCCCCATGCCTTGAAAAGAAGTGAGCTGAGACTCCTAGAAGTTAAAAGACGCGTTTCGCTCCACTCATCTGCATTTTTTGAAATAGTTAGTCTACCTGTGAAGCTTTCATTGTGGTTCTACACAGAATAAGTAACATAGGTTTCAGAAAGTAAGTCATACCCTTTTTATCACTAACCAACTGATAGTTTTGTGATTACAGTGCCACTATTTTTTCTTTGTTTAATGTACAGCTGCTTATTGCATGCATTAGTTCAGCAGACCACTAATTTAAGTGACAATTTCATGTTGCTGATTTGTTCCAACAAAATTTAAATACGAGGGCTAGGATAAAACTTAATTAATCCTCAACAGCATTAGATCTATAAAACGACATGTGTACGCTTTAAGCCCATTAATTTGGCACTAAATACACTTGCTGATGAATATAACATAAAACTAATCACAACCATCCATCTATTCATACTACTAAGTATACTGCTGAGTTCTCAATTGAGGAGGATTTATGATAACACCGACCTGGTGGTTATACTACCTTATCATATAAGATGCGACCTTATATAATTCTATTTAGGAAACCTGAAGACTGTCAAGAATCTTTTTGACTTATTTCAAGTTTGATCAGTCGGAGAACCATTGAAAACCATCTGAGAGTACTGGAAAGGTGTTCCGGCCAAGTTTGGGACTCCTCATCAGTACGGACCCACCACTGGGGTTCGAACTCACGACCTTCCAGTTGCAAGTCAAGTTCGTTGATAGTTCAGCCACTGGGACCTGTGCCAATGACCCATGAATCCTAACTCCTACATATTCTTCGTGATTAACTGATATAATTCCTGGATAGATTCAGCGGGAAGTGTATGAGGAGCTGGCCGGTGAATACATAAGTGTGGAAAAGCACTTCGTGAAAGTCGGGAAGTATATGTATATACCTTTGAAATACAATATAACATAATATAATATACTGTCTACTTCATCTTTAATTGTTTGTTACTCCCATTTATTTCTTACTTACTCCTCTTGTTTTTCCAAAATTATACATGATGTAAGTTTAAGTCTTGCAGATATTTCTCCCCTTTAACTGTTTCAGTAAGCTTATTCGTTAATTATTACCCCTTCTCCCTAACAAGATGATATTGTGAGATTAAAGAGTGCGAAATGTTCCTTACCGTGAGTTAAAAGTCGATCTGAAAGAACGATATTCTTTTCAATCAATTCTCTCCAGGTTTTTACAGCCATATAACAAAATATCTTTTAAGATTACAATGATAACCAGATACGCGTTGAAAACGCTTTTTTTTAAAACTTAGAATAACAGATTAGTTATATGGTGACAAACCATATAGTACTTGTATTACAAATCTATTGGTATGAATGAAATTACAAAATGTGATGAAATATGAGACACTGATGGGGATCATTCATCACTAATTTATACGAAATGGGAGAAGAAAAACTTACAAGTTGATGCTGATTAATTATTGTTCACAAAATGATCCCTCATAGACTAGAGTTATTGATAGAATGGTATTTTTCTCCTCTTTTTCTGATTTTAACACTTGAGTTAACTTTTTCACCTGTATTAATTAAAATCTGAGCTGTTATACTACTCCGTTAGGCTTTTATATAAATGTATACAGCATTATTAAATGGCTAGAGGTAATCGGCAGGAGACCTTGGACATAGTTTTCCTCTCCCCTGGTATTCGTCAGGAAGGTGTATCTACAGTCTTGACGGGAGTCATGTCCTTTCTGAGACTTTGAACCCATGTCACCCAGTGTTACAGTCAGACGTTGGTGGTTGCCCCCTATATGTAGGGTTGTATTCAATACTTTGATTGGACACTAGGTGGTGACTAGTGTTATGTGTCTAGTCCTTGGTTTGGTGCAGACTGAGTTTTATCAGTCCAAGGATTCTTGTCAGTTGCCACCAACCATCTAATAACCAGAATGGAGAGTGCAAAATGATGGTGAGCCACCTAGCCTGGTGATGACATTGTAAACTTGACTGATAGACTCCTGTCAGCGTAAAACAAATGACTAGGCGCACACACATGCGTATGACCAGACTGTTTGAAATGTATCTGACTAATCGCAATGTACTTGCCAGATAAATAATGTCTTCTTATTGTTTTGTCTAAATTCATATAATGGGAACTAATTGCTTCAGAGTTGTTTTAGTAAGAATGAACAGTTGAAGGGAGAGTATCCACTAAATTTTCTGGGAATGTTGAAAGGGCGAAATGTTTCGATTTGCACTGTCAATTCGGTCAATCAGCAGATAGAACATTGCCAGGGTTAAGGTTAGCCAAGCTTTCAAAATAACCAATGTACTCCAAAACATTAATTGATTTTTGATGACTTGATTTTGTTTGTTTTCCTGTTTCTCTAATTGCCTACAATTCTTGCATTCAGTTGGAACTCTCATGTAATTTCATATTCTACACTTTCTTCCCATGTGTATCCTGAGTACAATTCAATCATCAAACTATTCATATTATTAAGCAACTCATGTTTAACGACTTTTTGTGAAGACTCATCACCTCTCTTATTACACTAGTTCCATTAACACTCACTTTTCTTGACCGATTTCTCATTACGTAACTCTACCCAAAACTTATTAATTCTCACCTGTTTAGTTAAAATAATCATAACCAATTGCATTTTGTTTGGCGAACTCAATGTACGCATGCATACAAAATACCTCATATATATTTGTGATTGTACAGCTGAGAAAATGAATTCTTCGAGAAGAGACTCTTCACTGAACCACGTGTTTTGTTTCGATTAATGCCTGAATAGGGGTTATTCACGAATTAATTAATCTGTTTTGATGATTTCTACAGATGGCAGTATATTATTTTTAAAAATTTATTTTTGATTGTAGCTTGATTTCACACCGTATTTTCAGTACAAGTATGGAATTTTCATGGTGTGATATCGGTAGCCCAAATTTTGCAGGCCAACCATTGATATCAGGTATGCGTCGGCAAGGGACCGAACCCCTAAGCGAGAGTCATAACCGCTGTGCCACAGACGAGTGGAACAACACATCTCCACTTTGTTCTATTTTCTAAAGTCCTCTTCAGCTATGGCCACGATTGCCCATAATCTCTCATTTCCTCCTCCCCCAAAGATCTCCTTCACGTCACCCTCGCACCGATGACCCACTCGTCACTTCCCACTGGGATTTCACTTGAGCATAAGCCTAGCGCGATATCATTCGATGGTCTCCTCAACGTGTGCCTGATCCACCTCCATTTTCGCTTACATATTTGTTGAGCGATCGGCTCTTGATTGGCTTGTTTCCAGCCAGAGTTTCTTGCTGCTAATTCTTTCTGGTCGGCCGGCCGGCCACTTGGCCTTCAGTATGCAGCCAGTGAAGCCAGATGTTGATAAATGTCTGGAACATTTTGGGAATCTTTTTCGTACATAACCTCAAGTTACCTAGCCCTATTATATTTCATTTGCTTTGTTTCTATTTTTCCAAATGTTATTGTTTATCAACAGAAATTCAGCTTTCTTAATAATTTGTTTATGCATTTGTAAATACCATAAACATCACAACAATCACAAGTAACTTTTATAATGCATTTCCTTTTAGTCTAGATTCTGGAATATTCTCATATGTTAATTATTGAATAAACTGTGGTTTAGTTATTTAATTATGCTTTTTATGTATTCCTGCAATAAACTTTCTTGGTGGATGTTTTTAAAGTTACATCTATCTTGAAAAATTAGAGTTGGTCATTTATTTGATTTCTATACCTTATGAATTGCCCTTTATCTTATAACTGTGAAGCAGCCTAAAAATTAATGAATTTCATTTCAATTCTGTGAATATCTGACTATCAGTCGATGGATTCATTCACTAAAATCAGTTCAGTTTATACAATTATCAATAAGATGGCGAATGAATGTTCATGTTTTTTTTATTCCTTTAAGTTCACAGTGGAACATAGGGTTTCAAGTTAGAGGCTTGAAGTTTTTGTGGCAGTGGTGACTATTTTTACAGGTTGCTAGGGTTGCTAGCCTCATGCCCAACCTTCTCTCTTTACCAGTCTTACTACTGGCTTAGGGAGGTAAAGGAAGAGTGAGTTGGTCGAGGATCGAACCCCGGACCACTTATGTTGTCGGCAAGCACTCTACCGCTGTGCCACCGATGCACCCAGCTAGGTGTAGTTTACATGACATAGTGGTTTTTTCTCAAATTGTGTTTTCATAATGGTGATAGCGAAATGGATTCATTTAGTGAAGATTAGGCGGTCACAGAACAAGAGATCTGTGATGCATAACGAATGATTAGTATAAAAAACGTATATTCTAATGAGAACATATAGACATCACCCAGACTGACGAATGATGATCAAGTATTTCACAGCCTACACTTAGTTTAGTTACCTTTACCTATTCTCGAACTTGACAACCAAAAATGACCCCAGACTAACGAACGATGATCAAGTTAGTAAACTTTATTTTGATATAATAACAGATATACTATTACCTTTGATATTTGGCTTGAACGATCTTCATTGTTATTTTGACTTTCAATATGTCCTTTTAAGTTGAACTAAGTCTATATTTTTCTCAACCCCTAACTCTTTGTTATATATATGCTGAGATTTTGTAAATTCCGGTTTAATAATACTTTGAGAAAGCTATTAGCGTTAAATAGCGAAACGTCAGTAAAAACAATCTCGTTTTGTTTTTTCATTCATTGGGAAATACAAAAACCTCTATTATAATGTATAGACATCATTATTTGATTATGACGTGACTCACCTCCAGACATACTGGAACTTCTTCACCGGTCTGTCAAATTTACTAATACTGTGAAAAATAATCATTGCTTGTGAAATTGTCATCTTATTCTGTTAACCTGTAAAATGTAAATTGGTGAATCCCCAAAAAGAGATCTCAACATATGTGATTAGAATCGATATTATAGATTTAATTCTTTTGCGTCCAGAGTGGAACACTGTGCTTCCAGCCCGAGCTTTGAAGTCTCAGTGGAGGTGATGTTGTCTTTTACGAGGAATGGTTGCTAGACACTTCCCTCTTTACCAGGTCTATTACTGCCTAAGCCAGATTTAGGACTGTAACTACCAGGAATCGGACCATGGGCCACGTGTGTGACTGGTGAAGATTCTAACACTGAACTCCTGATGCTCTCTCATTTATATAATATTTGCACACATAAACAACTGCCAGCTAAGTAAAGCATCTCCTTTTTGTTTTGATACAGAAGAAAAGGAGAATGAGCATCGTTTCAACTTCTTATGCTATTATGAGTAAATCAGTATTTATTGTCGAGCAGCTTTCAGATGGAAGTTTTCAGTTAAATTTAGAGTGTAATAATTACAGAATACTGCAAATAAAAATAACAGTCAGGAGTGAATCATTGTCGGCTTTAAACACACAAAAACTTTGAGAAAATTGAAATCTACGAATGATGTAAAAGATCCAGCTGTTGTCTGGAGAGGTATTTTTTACACACTCAGCTACGAGATCTTTGATTTTTGTCTTTGGATCTTGATATATTTTTAGTGGTATTATTTTCGTGAAACTGAAGCTGTACATTGTGTCTGATATTTGAGGCAGATCAATAGGAGGCTGTAATCTCTTAAGATAAAGGGCTTGTTGAATTCACATCTTTTGGGAAAATCTTATTCCTGTGTTCGAAATTGTACTACTAAGCTATTTGTATAGTGCAGCTTTGTGATTGAAAAGTTTGTTTTCTCCATCCCACCTGATATATACTGGATGCGTCTATTGAAGAGTAATAGTGACTCTTTGAAATCCAGTTACTAGAGAAAGCCGTATCAGCATCAGCATCATGATTCGAACAAAGATCACATCATCATTTAGAATATAGAAATGAACTTTAAAGGTTACTTGTGGATTGTGAACTTCCCCTAACAAGTCTTTTTATTCAAACAGTGTACAAATAGTGACTCACTTACTTTGGTGAAACATTCTTACCACCTTCAATTTATGAATTATTTTCTCGCTTGCTCTTAAACAAACAAACAAACATTTTCTACATTTACAGAAAAATAACTGCGTTTACAAATGTCAAACATAAATCAACATCGTTCAGTTAAACTTCTCCACTGTTTACAAAATCAATTAATGATATGAAGGTTAGGAAAGAGTTTTTCTTCTCTAAAAATGTATTCCATCAAAATAGATTTGATAAGAAACTGACATTTCTACACCCCTTTAGTCAAAATAACATGAAACATCATTCTGGTAAATTCAAATAATGTTTTTATGAAGGCAAATTTTTTTCTACAGGTAACTAGTTGAAACGATCACAGTTTTGCGTCTTCAAACTGGATCGCATGTGTGCGCACACACAGAAGTAAATCCAATAACTTAACACTTTACAAACAAGTAAAGTTGAACTGAATAGTGTTACCATTTTGCACCATTTTCAATAAATAAATAAATAAAAAAGTATTTGATTACCTGTCAGGAAGTTAATTAAATATATTTAAGAGCTATGAAAGTAAGATTCTAACAGTTGCAGAAAGTGTCCATGCTGGCTAATACTAGTGAATGGTGAACCTGGGCGTATAGCATTCAAACAACAAAATGTTATCCTCAGATCAGATGATATATGTATGCGGGTAGTAAAGAATAAATGCGAAACCTCAAGATTGTGTAACCTGATGTTTCTATATATTATCATTTAGATTTGGCCGAAGGAATATTTTTGCATGCCTCACCTTTCCGGTGTAAATGAAGTATGCTGATTCGAACTGGTAAACCACTATGTCAAAAGCCTATGCACTGGTAGATCAACATTGAATACGTGAATTAGTTGATGAATTCATTTTAATTCAACACTTTTGCCTAGAGAAGACAAATCGTCCCCAGCATCTTATGATATAATATTCTTCGATATGGAGTATTCGCGAGTTCCCCACGATCTTTTTTATCATTCCCTATAGAAATTGAGTTGCATCAGTTTGCATACAATTATATACTGCTAACTGATTGAGAAGAGTAGTTATGTGCCACCCACAACGCTTGATCCGGTTTTCGATTATCACGCTACGCAGGACGAGACGGAATCTCAGCAGAGGCGTTGAAAATGGACCCAGAGACATCAGCGGACTTGATGACACGACTACTGCAGAAGGTTTGGAAAGAGGACATGGTACCTAGGGATTGGAAGAAAGACATTGAGCCAGGTGAAAACGTTGACAGAGAACCGAACGCAATGGAGACGTTCGGCTGAAGCCCTATGTTCCTCTAGGAACTAAAGGAAACAATAATAATATAATGCCACCCACGACAACCACTTTTGTTTACTAGTCAGATAGCAGTATTCTAATCTATGGACGGTGGTTTCGCTCACTTGAAGCCCAGCTCATTAGTTGTGCACTCGGTTCGACTCAGCTCATAGGGGAAAATCAGTTCAAACCACTCGATTTCTAGTTAACTCTTTTGGCGAACTGGTAATTCCACAAATCAAATTCACAATTTGCAAGTGAATTTGCAATGTACAAAGTTCAAAGAGGTGAAAACTCATCACAGTTTCCTTTGGAAACCAAAATTGTTCAGATCACACACGCACACACATAATATGTGATCTGTTTGATACCATAAATGGTAATCAAGAAAGAAAGCATATTTGCATAAAACTCTGTATACCACTGATTGATTGACCTTGAACTGCGTAAATTACAAATTAATTTGCAAATTTTGTGAATTTGATTTATGAATTTCAGTAGGTTGGAAAATATTTAAAAATGCGCTTAACTACGGAAACATGCGTAATCAGATGATCGAAATGGTATGAAATTAGGTGAATTAAATGCATAGTGTTGGGTGTCAAGTTAAGTACCTGAATAATTTATAACGATCATCAATTTTTATTAGCCTGCAATTTCAATTTAGGTTTTCCCCTCGATTGATTGGTTTCAGGTTGACATGTCGGCTCCTGGATTCCACTGCTAGTCACCATCATCCAACTAACTTAAAGTTACACAGCCAGACATCGTCAAAGCATATGCATAAGGAACGGACATGTCAGTCTGACACCGAGCACTTCATTTCAATCAATCGATGGGAAAATCTAAAGTTGAATTAAATAATTAATAAGACCCGTTGTACAAAGGGTGGCTCTCGTGGCCCAAGTGGTCTAGTGGATAACTCTTTGAAGTTTCAAACTATGGGTAGTGTGTTCAAGCCTCAGTGGCGAAGCCATCACTCACAAGGGAATGGAGGTATATCCAGTTTACAACTCCAAAATAGGACGAGATGCACATTCTGGATTCCACTGCTAGCCACCATCCACAAACTGACTTCAAATATTCAACTATGTCATTTTAATATTGTAATTTTTCTACATGTGTTTTAAACCCCTGAGTCACAAGAATACCTTCAAACTTTAATTTCATATAACTGTACCAACTCATGCACAAAAATAATGTATGCGTGAACGGCTGTAAATTTGACATCACACTTTTAAAACTCGCCCACACTTATACTATACTAAAGAAGATATAAATATGCATTAGAAGGCAAAATTTAGCTTAACTGAAATTACAGGAATTGTTCTACTCGTCTTTCAACAACAACAAAAATACTTCACTTCAAAGTTCTCTTCATATTCCAGTATCCTTTACTCAAGAAAAAAAGGTTAAGAGATTTGGAGGAGAGGGTATTACAGTAGATTTGCCCAGTCAAGGTTAGGTGGTTATCACTTCTCACTTCTAATTCACGATACCACCTAA
Organism: Trichobilharzia regenti; assembly: GCA_944472135.2. Taxonomy (NCBI): domain Eukaryota; kingdom Metazoa; phylum Platyhelminthes; class Trematoda; order Strigeidida; family Schistosomatidae; genus Trichobilharzia; species Trichobilharzia regenti. The sequence continues at coordinate 83,560,776 of OX235270.1, read as the reverse complement.
CTTGTATCATGGCTGCAGTTCCAAAAGCTAGTTATTATCAAGTCTTGAAGATAGAAAAAGCCGATGTCCAAACCGACTGATTCTCATTTAGAATGTAGGTGATTTCCCGTTATAGCTGCATCAATCTTTATTGGCATATAAAACTTGGTTTGCCTAATAAACTGCATTAAAATTATGGTAGGCAAGATGGTCAGGTGTCATAACCGAGCATAGGTCGGACACATTTACAGTACTTTAAATTAGTTTTATTTCTAACAAAATAAAGGGCTTTCAGAGAAATCACGATCTTGTTGTGTGTAAACTATCACTAAGCATTAACACAGAGTACAGGTTATCTACTCTACTTTGTATCATCTACTGAAACAAGGAAAACAGATCGTGGAAAGCTGTTAGTTCATGAGTTTTATGCCTCAGAGTGTAAGCACTATCACTCATAATATACGTGCAAACTCGGAAAGCGAATCACTTACTTTGAAGTAACTCATCCACTGTAAACTATTTATTTACGGTTTGTTTACACTAATGATTGATACAAATGGGGTGGATGAATAGTTTTGTGAAACTGTACGCTTCACGCTAATATCCCCCACACTTGAGTAAATTCTTTTGTTGTTGTTACAAAACTGACGTTACTATTGGAAACCACTCGGACAAATATAATGAGTAGTGATATTGGCCTTGAAAGTGTTGTAAAATGAACAATATTACTATACGTTTGAGTTTTTAACATTTGTCTACACTCTTTAACAGCTGTACAGAGATTTATGCTTGTTGGTATAGACAGGAATGCGACTGGTTAACCCAGCCTATTTTCATGAATTCAAAAGAACAACAGACTAGTTGAAACAGACTGAAACTTCACGCATTCCGTAACATTTTGTACTTATAATACTCCTCAATTTTAGCTCAGGATTCAGATGTTCCCTTTGATGTGTTTCCCGTGCTAGGTTTTATATTGCAGCCTAATATGGCTTTACCATCTCAGAAAACATTCTAGTTACCTTTCACTGAATATAATTAACTGCTGAACATAAACTTTAAATGATTTCTGAAAAACAAATACACCCAAATTATTAGCAGTGGAATTGTTGAAATGCAGTCATTTAATTTAGCTTGAATACTTTGTTGAAATGGTTGCACTTCACTGCTCTTCAATGTTCGTGGCAAAAACTACCAGTTGTCTGAATGAATTATGAAGTGAATTTTAACAGTGATTAAACAAGTGAGTTTCAAAGTACCAAAGTGATACTCAAATGACGAGATTAATAAGTTCATCTAATGTCTGAAATTAGGATTTTATGACTGGAATTAATATATGTGTAAAACTTGACCACTGTGTTAGTAAGTAATTTTACTACCCGTACGACAAATAAAAGAAGACAAAGAAAGCTATAAAACTCAAGTTTCAAAAACGTGTGTTTAACAATCGATATGATTATGAACAATAAATTTTGTTCGAAACCTTGTCATCCAGTGAATAATAATACTGTTTCACTGACTGTGTGATACATCTAATAAACAAACTAATATGGAATTATGACTGGAATGTTTATCACTATCCAGTTTTCTTATCTGCCTTTTTCATATCCGAGGTTATTCATACTCTCGCTAGTGTGGACGTTGTCAGGACAGTTAAATACTTGTATTACACAATATAGAAGATGAACACTGTTATAATTATTTGTAATAGTAGTATTTCTCATTGACCGAATTACAGGAAGTCAACCAACAACACAGAGAGGGTGGAATTTAGGAATTTGTATTTGGCGGAATTATTTGTAATTCACATAATACATATTAGCGAACAACAATAAGTATTAAAAAATACAATCACAGGAATTGTCAATCACTACAAATACATAAATTATCTTCGTCATTAAATATAATAAAATAAAAGTTACTTCTAAAAGTGTGGTGAGAGCAGGCTGCTACCCAATTGGTAGACATTAATTTACGTAAATGTCTAGGTCACTAATGTTGGCCGTGAGAAAATATGAACAAGACTGATTCAACAACCAATCACAGCAGACTTAACGTGGGCAAATACGATTCGCAGATAGATGGCTATCTATCCGAGAAACCAGAAACAACCAATAAGAAGACCGTGTTTGTCTGCTTGAATTAGCTGTAATAATGTACATGAAATATATATGAATAAGTGCTGATTTCCTTAATAAAAGGATCTGTTCCCGGCCCTTGTCTTCTGTTGTTACAAAATCAATTATCTTTCTTGAATTTTTTAAAATTTCCTTCACGTTCAGAGTGGAACATAGGACCTAAAGCTAGTGGCTTGAAGTTTCTGTAGCAGTGTTTAATTTTACAGGATGGGGTTGCTAGCCTCATGCCCAACCTTTCCTCTTTACCAGTCTCATTACTGGTTTAGCAAGGTAAAAGAGTGCGTCGACTGGGGATCAAACCCCGGACTATGTGCATGATCGGCGAGCGTCTTAACCACTGTGCCACCGATGCATCTTTCTTGAATGAACGCTTTAAATCCTCAATATGAAATAATCAGCTAGTCTATCTAGTAGTAAAGGTAAAGCTATATTATCTCTTTACCCGTAAATTTCATTTCCCAATAAGGGTTACTTCGGATACTTGGTAGGTATGTGAGTATTACATGGTTGAAGGCGAACGGTTTCGTGCTAGCGACATTCACCAGTCAGGAAGGTGTATCTGCAACCTCGAAGGAACTCATATCCCTTCTGAGATTCGAACCCGTATCACCAAGTGCCACAGTCACAGACGTTACCACTGAGCTATTCGGGCCCGCGATTGACTTCCTGTAGGACTGTACTGGATTCTTTCAGTGGACACTAGTAAAAAAGACTAAATAAATCAAAATATCCAATCCAGTAATACAGTACGTCAATCGCGAGTCTGAATGGCCCAGCGGTAACGTCTGTGACTGCAGCACTGGGTGACGCAGGTTCGAATCTCAGAAAGGACATGAGTTCCTTCGAGGTTGCAGATACGCCTTACTGACTTACCTGGGTCCAAGGCTTCCTTCCGATTGCCTCCAACCATCTTATATCAACAATTCATAGTGCACCGTGATGGTGAGCTACCTAGTATAGTATCCACATTGCAAACTTGACTGATGGAATTCAGTCTCCACCGAAGAAAGCACTAGACACATCACACTAGTTACCAGTGTCCAATGTAAGTATGTCAGTTTTTAGTCCATAGAATCGATTTAGTCACACTTTTAACATAACTTTTCATTAGGTAGAACAGTTGTAAACACTAAGACACAACTAACATAATCAATAATGTTACTAATACAACAAAGAATCATGGAGTAAATACGAAGAGGTTTGGCCTCTGACTGGATACAAATAAATGTATCGCTGTAGAACAACACCATGTTGAAGTGAATTTTACAATTCTGGTGAAGGACATAGAGGTGTACTCATTTTATATGTATTCTTCTACTCATTACACTAAGAGAATATCTGATCTAGATAATTTTACGGGTTCAAGGAATTCAAAAACGAAGGTGGGACCAACTTTCAGTGCCTCAGAAATCCTCGTTTATATTTTTTAGGCAGAGAGTTCCACAAAACTCCGCAATGATAACTGTTTATGAATTCTGTATCGTAAAGTGAAGGAGTCAACATTATACTGATGCAATACAACACCTCCTATCTATAAATGCTATCAAACAGTTGGTCTTTACAAACTGCTTCTGTATAAGATTCAAAATTGAAGATTTACTCCTTGAATTATCTTGACTTTCGGACAAAAAGATGCCAGCATTGAATGTAATGTCATTAAATTAATAAAGATTTGTGTTGGTAAGTTTCAAATAATACTGCACGGAAGGTTAAACTTTTCTATGAACTAGGTTTGCTCTATTCTAAAACATGTGTAGTTTCTAAACATTGCTATTTCTCCATCGGATCGAAGGATACTACGCATGAGATTAAAAATCGGCGTCTGAATATTTCAGAAATGAAAGCCACGTGGTTCAGTGAAGAGTCTCTTCTCGAAGAATTCATTTTCTCAGCTGTACAATCACAAATATATATATGAGGTATTTTGTATGCATGCGTACATTGAGTTCGCCAAACAAAATGCAATTGATTATGATTATTTTAACTAAACAGGTGAGAATTAATAAGTTTTGGGTAGAGTTACGTAATGAGAAATCGGTCAAGAAAAGTGAGTGTTAATGGAACTAGTGTAATAAGAGAGGTGATGAGTCTTCACAAAAAGTCGTTAAACAGGAGTTGCTTAGTAATATGAATAGTTTGATGACTGAGTTGTACTCAGGATACACATAGGAAGAAAGTGTAGAATATGAAATTATATGAGAGTTCCAACTGAATGCAAGAATTGTAGGCAATTAGAGAAACAGGAAAACAAACAAAATCAAGTCATCAAAAATCAACAAGGTTGTTGCCGTGATAATAGAAGTGGTGGAGTGATTCTCTTTTGTATGCACAGCTCCGGTTTTTCTATGTGAATCGCCAGACCTTTAGCGATACAAAGAAGACGAAACTGTATTACCTTTGGTAGGTAATTCTTGACTGTGTATATTACTTTTAAGCGGGAGGCGTTTGTTGAGATGGATTCAAGAACACTATCCAGCATGTTTGCGAAAAGGCTGTAGTAGTGCTTTAAGGATTGCGCTAATTGAACACCTGGTTAACACTGATCATTCTGTCACAACAAACGCCTCCCGCTTAAAAGTAATATACACAGTCAAGAATTACCTACCAAAGGTAATACAGTTTCGTCTTCTTTGTATCGCTAAAGGTCTGGCGATTCACATAGAAAAACCGGAGCTGTGCATACAAAAGAGAATCACTCCACCACTTCTATTATCACGGCAACAACCTTGTTGATTTTTGATGACTTGATTTTGTTTGTTTTCCTGTTTCTCTAATTGCCTACAATTCTTGCATTCAGTTGGAACTCTCATGTAATTTCATATTCTACACTTTCTTCCTATGTATATCCTGAGTACAATTCAATCATCAAACTATTCATATTATCACGTAACTCCTGTTTAACGACTTTTTGTGAAGACTCATCACCTCTCTTACTACACTAGTTCCATTAACACTCACTTTTCTTGACCGTTTTCGTATTACGTAACTCTACCCAAAACTTACTGGTTCTCGCCTGTTTAGTTGAAATAACCATAATCAATTGTAATTTTGTTTGGCGAACTCAATGTACGCATGCATACAAAATACCTCATATATATATTTGTGATTGTACAGCTGAGAAAATGAATTCTCCGAGAAGAGACTCTTCACTGAGCTACGTGTTTTTGTTTCGATTAATGCCTGAATGGAGATTATTCATAGATTAAAATGTCGATTATTCACCAATGTCGATGTTCAACAGAAATGATAAGGTAAAAGTCTGAGGAAAGGCTACTATTCGCAGTGAGTGAATTAATGCATAATTTAGATTAGGTCAATTCATCAATTCTATGTTAGCCAACTAATGAAGACTGATGCAGTGTACCTGATTTTACAGTAGTGAAAAAGAATTTCTCTGTAAAATAATTTGAATATTTATTTATTCATACTTATGTTTCACAAGACACTGTAATCAGATACCAGTGAACAGTTGTGTATGTTCGTAAAAAAAAAGAGACAGACATACACCTAAGTTATGAGCTCTTTTTTTTTTAACTTTGAGCGGAAATTTAAACAAAGAGTACAAACTGAAGAAAATCACATACACTTATAACTCAAATCATGACTATATTTTTGAAAGCAATCAAAGTGTTAATATATAAAAGGAGGATAAACACCTCCATATATTGCTTATGTTTATTCTTTAAAAAAACCATCTTTATCAAGCAGTGGTTTTCTTCCATAATACGTGGATTGATTAATGGTTCAGTATTCAATTTCTGGATAATTTGAAAAGGTTAAAAGTGTTACTCACTAGTTTTAACATTTTCAGCTTTCTGAAATAAATTATATTCATGCCAGATATTGTTTATCGCAGGATATAAATGTTTGTTTACCTGTACATTTGCAGCACTGTCTACTTATGGTAATGTTTAAGTAGTACACTAGTATCCATAATAACATAATAAATTAACAGCTTTACTTAGTGTGAAACTGCTTTTATTAATATTTGTAAGCAGAGCACTCCTTTACCTCGCTAAACCAGCAGTGAGACTGGTAAAGCGGAAAGGTTGGGCATGAGGCTAGCAACCCCATTCTGTAAAAATAAACACAACTGCTACAGAAACTTAAATCTTCTAGCTTGAAGCCCTATGTTACACTGGGAACGTGAAGGAAAAAAGCAGAGTGAGAGCTGAAATACACCTTTTGGACACTTGGTACGTGGGTTCTGAACACAATAAGGCGGCCTGTGTGAATCTTGAGCTACCGGAAACCTCCATCAATATATTGCATATAGTTTCTCTTCTTCATTTTATTTAAATCTAGTAAAATATGTCCTATAGTGTTGTTTACTCTGGCGTGTGTTTAAAACATTTACAACTTGCGGTTTTATAAGTTTCTACTGAACAAGAGAAAAAGAATTAGATGACTCTAAACTATAGCGGCCTCAAAAAGTGAAACTGCCGAATAAAGATCTTGACAAATCTCTATCGGCCAACAAGATGCGTCCCAGGTAGAAGCGAGTAATCTGAATTAAGAGTTTATACGAAAGTAATACAGTGTCAAAAAGTGATCACATAGGTTAACATTTTCATATTTATCCCAAGAAAACCTTACAATTTATCACAGGAGTCCTCATAGTTCGGTTAAAGCCATTTCTGTACATGAATTCGTCGAAATGATAGTAAATCACTGCGTTTCTTGACTTATTCCCCGCTCTGATTTTCTTTTTTTAGGTGACTATACAAACTTTCGGTGGATTTTGTGCGAAATCCGTTGAAGGGATTACCGAAGTTGTCCGTAGGACTGACGACGAATGACAGTTGGCTACCTGTTTTTCCCCTTCCAATGAGTCTCTTGTCTGACCAGTACTTAAATACTTGATTAGTGTGAGATTTGGCGCGTAATTTGTGTGTAGCATCCATAATCCTGCCAACGTTCTACGGACTAATCTGACTGGTTGCTCATGGTCATTAATCCGTTCATTAGATAGTTTCGTTTTGGGCTGCAATATTTCAGACTTACCAAGCATTATCCTCGATGGTCAGTTATCGCGGTACTTGAGATGACCGTTCCTAAGTGATTACCTTGGTTCACAAAATGTAATTCTAAGCTTTTTATAACTGGCACTCATCAAAGTGTCGTATATTTCTCGAAGTGTGGTGAGAGCAGGCTGCTAGCCAATTGGTAGATATTAGTTTACGTCAACGTCTAGGTCACTAATATTGGCCGTGAGAAAATATGAACAAGACTGATTCAACAACCAATCACAGCAGACTTAACGTGGGCAAATACGATTCGCAGATAGATGGCTTAACTTTCTGAGAAACCAGTCACAGGCAGTACAGAATAACCTTAAGCAAGAAACAACCAATCAGAAGACTGTGTTTATCTGCTTGAATAAGCTGTACTAATGTACGTGAAATATATATAAATAAGTGTTGATTTCCTTAATAAACGATCTGTTGCCTGGCCCTGGTCTTCTGTTGTTACAGAAGGAGAAAAAGAATAGGTATCATAATGGACTGGTCTGCGCTTCAGATCAGATAGTACTGTTTCACACGATCTACTATCAATCAATCTTTTATTTGAAAATCCTGGATGAAGAGAATATGTCATGCAATGAACTTTTCTGGAAATTCTGTACATTATATAAACGTTGTTTCAGAATAAGGCTAATAGTATTAACACAAAGTGTATAGATGTCTAAATGTTTATTACTAGTCAAATGGGATTAGACTGAAGACTATGGGATATCTAGAAGTGAATAGAAGATTCTGTCACCTGTTCATTATTAAAACACACAATCAACAGACAACTGGTTAAAGTGAAGTCATATGCATTCCTACTGAATTCGGAACATCTGTCATCCAATGTTGGATTCGGTTACTGTCTTAATGATTTATTTACATGACGAATTATCGACTGTCAGACACAAGATAATCATCACTGTGGATAACTAACTAACCTCAGTCAAGAAAATTTTGCAGTGTGATCTTTCAGATAAGTGTTACTTCACTCCGCTTTGTTTAATACAAGGTCTTCACATAGGGATTAAGAGGAAAAGACAATATAGAGTAAAGGCTGTAGATTCTAGAGTCTAGCCTTTTTATTTGCTACAACATTTGCTGCATACTGAAGATCATATGTGCGGTCCACAAAGAGAAGCAAAAGAGAAATCTTGGAACGAGTTAGCCAAGAACCTATCAGCCGACAAATAAAGAGAAGGTAGTGAAGATGAATTAGATATTCTCTGAGAAGACGGTTGAGTGGCATCGTGCACCAGGCCATGGCTTGAGTGAATCCAAGATGGGAAGCTACGACTTAGGTGTTTGTCAGAGGATGACATAGAGATCATATGAGGAGAAAATGAAAGTTTATAAGCAGCCATGGAGCCAGTTAAAAGAAGACTGCTGTGAAAACAGTTCAGTGGAGATGGGCTGTTGAAGCCCTATATTCCAACTGGAATCCAAGGGAATAATAATGAACAGAGAACATTCTCTTCGGCAACTTATTGCTCTCCTTATACAATTACATGTCCATATTAATTAAGGAATAAATTTATGTTAACAATATTAACCCTTTTACAAAATTAAATCATTAAGATCAAAAGAAGCGGAGAGTTTTATGCCAAAAAGATGTATGTCAGTAAATTCTTAATGGCATACAGTTCAAGGCTTATATGTGCATAAGAGAAGCATGAAAAGAACATTAAATTGTCTACAATATATCCTATCAAGCCTTGGTCTAGTTGAATGTAAACAAATGCTAATGAATTCTATTATAATGAGTCCTGATGATTGATGTTTACAGTGGATTTTATTCGGTCTAATTATAAAGTTCATGTGGAGGATTGTTAACATTTAAGAACAGAAAGTAAAAATAAAGACTAGGGTTAAAAAAGAACGTTAGTTTGTCGGTGACTGTACAAACCGTCAATACTAAACTTGGTTTGGACATCTACAAAGATAATTTATGAAAGTGTAAGATTTGTTCTTACAAGCCTATGGATACTAAGGTGATTGAAGCAAATAAACATGATTCAGAAAGTATGAGATATATATGTATATGGAGAGAGAGAGAGAGAGAGAGATGGAATGGTAGAATACTTACCAACCGGGTATGTGATCCATGGTCCGATCCCCAGGTAAGGCACTCCTAAACCTCGTTTAGCTGGTAGCAATCCCAGTAAAGAAGGAAGGTTGCGTGTGAGACTAGAAACACCACCCTAAAGTATCAAGCTCAAGCTTAAAGCCCTATGTTCCACTCGGAAAGCAAAGGAATTATATATATATATCCTCTCTCCTGACATCACTGGTCACAACTTCCCACTAGGACTCCAGGCAACCTCGTCCAGCAATCAATCATTAGCAAGCATCATAATAATTTCCAATAGTTAGTTTGTAAGGATTTGATTTGTTTCAAGTTTGCCGAGTGGATGCGTACTGACGATGAGATCCAAACTAAGACGAAACAGGTGAGTAGTACTCCCTGTTGGTTTTAGATGGTTCTTTAACTGATATCTAACTTGAAACTAATCAAATGCCTACAAACAAACTCTTGAAAAACAAAACACTATGATTAAAACTGTTTGGACAAAAAGAGAAGGAGTACAGGAAAATAAGAGGAAAAAGAACACTTGGAGTGGAGAAATTTTAGTCTAAGTTTGATCACTCTAGGAGCTATTTCAAAATGTGTTCCTTTTGGATACAAATTTATCTTTTGGTCAGTCTTATTTCAACAGCTACAGTTGTATATAGTGCGTCGGTAGCAAAGCAGTAGAGTGCTGGCCGACCAATCAGGTGGTCCAGGGTTCGATCCCCGACTGACGAACTCTTCCTTTATCTTGCTAAGCCAGTAGTAAGATTAGTAAAGAGAGAAGGTTGGGTATGAGGCTAGCAACTCAATCCTGTAAAAAATAATCACCACTGCTATAGAAACTTCAAGCCCCCTATGTTCCACTGAGAACTTAAAGGAATAAAAACAAACACGGAGACATTGACAAACTATGTGTGATAAAGACTTCAGAATGTGGCATACAGCCCTAAAGAATATGTTAGCTCCAATGCAATATCCTGTGTCTATCAAGTGCTAGACATTTAAACATTCTATGCATTGGATTTCTGCATTTCTGAAGTAGGCTGGTAAATGTTCCCGAATGTGTAGACGAGCCTGTCTAATAGCAAGATTGATGTGACTGGGACCACAGAAATAGTTAAAACATCATAAACATGATGAGCTAAGAATAGTTAAAGAATCTTTCACTATCAGGGAGAGCATTGAACAGCTACTGGAAAATAATACTACATGTTCAGAGTAGGAAGTTCTTTCTGTTGCTGTGATTGGACGTTAGGATATAATCTTCGTCGAATTATTTACCTTGAAATGTAATCTCAAAAGTAAGTTTTTTCTACGCACTCACCAATTCATTTTTGCAACTGCTATGAACTACGTTAGCTTTTGTAAACTTCTCTGAATATTTGTTTTTACTTAGAATATTCCAGACGATGGGCAGTTTCTTTTCTTCGCATTCTTCAAAGAGAACTGACCTTACCTTAAATGCTTAGCGCATGTTCGAATCACGATTGTATTTTAGTCATACAAGGCAAAGGAAGTGTGTATACTGGGTTTCAATCTTTTACATCCTGAATACGGTTGTTCTGATGAATCCATTTACTGTTTGTTTTGTGAAACGCCGAAAAAATGTTTACCATCATAAGTGTAATGGACCACTGGGTGAGCTTTATTGAAAGAACTCGAGATCAAATCATTACTTAGACATTTATCACAGACAACAAAAGTGTCATCCATGTATCGACAGTACACTTCTGCTTTCTCTACTTCCTTATTCGACAGATCATTTTCGAGTTTCGTTAGAAATATATCCGAGAACATTTTATTTAATAATTGTAAGAATCTAAATTTGAAAGTAGTAGTGTTCACTGAGCTGGTTGGTTCACTTCCGGAGAGTATTGATTATTTTTGAATGCATACTAGTCAGTAACTAGTGTAATTTGTCTAGTCCTATCTTCACTGCAGACTGAATTCTGTCAGTCAAGCTTGCAATGTGGCCACCATGCTAGGTGGCTCGTCATTACGGTGCACTGTGAATTGTTGGTATTAGATGGTTGGGGGCTTGACTGATAGAATTCAGTCTACAGTGAAGACAGGACTAGACACATTACACTAGTTACTCACTAGTATGCAATCAAAAATATCCAATACAGTCCTACAGGAGGTCAATCGCGAGCCTGAATAGCTCAGTGGTAATGTCTCTGACTGCAGCACTGGGTGGCGCAGGTTCAAATCTCTGAATTGACATGAATTCCTTGAAGGTTGCAGATACGCCTTGCTGACTGCTGAGTGCCAGCTAGCACGAAGCCTAGGTCCAATGGCTTCTTGCCGATTGCCTCCAACCATCTAATACCAAGTGTTTATTATTATTGTTTCCTTTAGTTCCTAGAGAAACATAGGGCTTCAGCCGCACGTCTCCACTGCGTTCGGTCCTAAGCTAACGCTTTCACCTGACTCCACGTCAGCCCACATGCTTTTATCTGCTCTTCACATGACCTCCTCCATGTCACCAACGCATTAACGACCAAGACGACGCTTCCCGTTCGGGTTCCATTCGGGAGAGTGTAACCACACAAAACGTGTCTAAAACTGTGACAAGACAGTATGACTATTTTATAAAGTTGGATTTAACGGAAACTGCATGCTTGAACATGACAAACGATATTCAGAAATCAAGGAAAAATGTACAAAATACAGTTCCAATAATCTGTCACCAGAATATCAGTCTATGTATAACCATAATTATTTTAATTTTAAAGTGATTTTTATAAGTAGCCGAAATCATTTGAAGACTTTTGAAGGCGAAGTAGCACCGGACATCAAATTTCAAAATACTGAACAAGTTAAAACTAATTCTGGCGTGTTTTGTTGTCACATACCTACAACCTGTGAAAAGAAGACAGTTAAGTGATATGTATTTATTTACTACACTAGTGCGAACAGTCCGACAGTAATGAATAATAACTAAAGACTCAATGGAAGTCGGGGTCACTGGAGGATTCAAGCTGAAAGCTTTTGGATTATTAACTCGGTACTCGGGCAATTTAGCCGCAACATTTGGCTGCCAAACCATGTTAAAGTTTCACAGGAATCATCATGGAATATGCTTATCTGTGCATTGTTTCTCATTTGACGGAATACATATCCAATAATCATCAGGCCACTGTTTAGATACAGGCCTTTCCTTTCATGTACATTAATCACACTAATGGTAATCAGAGAGTTCAAGACCGAACCAGATAAGTTTGTGCTTTTATCAAAAGCCGGAATAGTTAGAAAACATCATTTGGCCGCTAACAATAAGAATAAGTGAACTACAATCACATAAATTAATCTCTTTCATATACTACATATGAGAAAATAATTTTCTCCATTGGTTACTGTGTTTATTTATAACTTTGACTAACTGACTCTCTGTCTCCCTCTTGCTTTCTCTCTCTCTCTCTCTCTCCCTTACCTCCACTCTTTTACTCTCCTTCCTAATCTTGATCTCCTTTCATCAAGGATAATGAATAAACACAACGGAATACCATAAACACAACGCCCAGAAGTAGATTACCCCAAACAAACAAACAAACAAACAAACGTACAAACAAAAGACAAAAAAACAAATAAATAGATACATAAACAGATGGAATACATTATATGAACAATGAAATATTGTCACCATCAACAACCTCGTCACCTAAATCATTCATTCTGTAATATTCAGATTTGAGTGAAATCGTAGATGGATATGTACATTACTTCAGAAGGGAATATTTATCACAGAAAGCTTAATCAAACAACCGCTGTGTTAAGATGTTTTACAAAATTAGACAACTGCTATCCTACTGCTTTGTTTTTGCCTGCTACACTGCTTGCATTATACTCCTTCCTAGTTGCTACAATACAAAAGAGTGAATGTGTGTGTGTGTGCGAGCAGGCAAATACATCCATCACATATACGAGAGGCCTTTGTTACAATGTTCACTGTGCCTATCTATGTTCTATGGGAATGTGCATGTGCATGTGCCTGTGCAGTCGTGACCACTTGTAACATGCTTGAAAACGCATTGTTCTATCTTTCAGAAGCCGATAAGTTGATCGCTTCAATTGTTATACAATAGTGGTGTATTGTGTATAGTGATCAGCGGTATGAACATAACAATTCAATTGTCTCCATTGTAGATTTTCCTGTTGATGCTATCAGCACTATTACTGATCCCACTAAGAAGATGAACTGTTGAATCATAAAAGATATTCAGTCAACAGAGTTTCTCTCTCTTTAGAACTCTACATCGGCTGACATATAAGATATCATAAATCATGAACATTCCATCTTCCACTGTCAACATGCCAAGTTCCTTCACTGAGAGAAACAATGCTCAAATCCATAATTGCTACACTGGCATTTATTGTAATTATTCAATGTCTTCGGTGCCTAACTGATCACATCGATTACTGAATACGAGAAATGATTGAAGAAGAGTACATAACGTCACATCGAAACCACATACCTACAATCTGGGAAACTGAGTATGACAGTGAATGATAAGGAGTTTGTAATATCTGTGATGTAATCGCCAAGATATCGCTATTCACAAGGAGAGCTGGATGTTTGAAACATTTGTCACATTCCCTTCGTATTACAGACAATAGCATACAGACCTACAATGAGGCTTGTATGTAAGCAAAACATTTCATACTTGTGACAAATTCAAGTGACACAGAGAAAGAATAGTAGAGAAGTAGAGGAACAGCACAATTAAAACACACAAAAATGAGGTAGAGGTTATTGAAAATGTTTGGGATTTTGAAGATTATGGAAAGCGTTGTCCGAAATCTCAGTTGTTTAACTATCAACATTTTGTAGATCTCAGCATGACGACTAATACGTCACTGAAGTGCTGAAGCCAAAAATTAGGGTCTTCATAGGTTTCTATTAGGTATTTTGATGAGAAAGAGCATGTTATTAAATTCGTTTCTGTCATCCTAAGGTTTCACATTTCTGATATAAGATGGTATTTAAATAACAGTAGTATTTTGAGGCTAAAATACGGATAGCAGTCATTGGATTTGTAAAACCTTTTTCTAGTGAGTAGTTATGTAAACTTTCGAAATGAATGTGAATGCTTTGATGAACTATCTTCGATGAAGTGTTACCCACAAAGTTTCATCAACAAGAAAAAGAAAAAATGTCAGCTGAAGTTCAATGGGTTAATTAATCGACTTGAGAAGTGACAAGACAATGTGTAAGGTCAGTTAAAGGATGAATGGTGATCGAAAAGAAGGTATCCGACCACCAAGTTTATCACATTATCTCCAGAAATACTCTCTAAAAAAATGGAATTCGACAAAACTCCTCGTAATATTTTTTACATATACAGCTACCATTTCAAGTACAGTAGTCTAAGTATGCACATTAAAAGGAAAGGGAAGAAGATCCTTGATCCTACTTTGCACTTTTTCAGAATATACTCCGGGTTCGAAAATTCAAATCACTGTAGTAGTGAGACCACTTTTCATCTATATAGTACTGAACAAGACATGTATGTTTTAGAGTCTTTCCCGATAAAAAGCAGACATTGTGTGCTTAACCTTATAATGTCTCTCTGAGGCGGTCACTGTCACCTAACTTACACTAAATCTGTACACTCAGAAGGCGTCAGCACCTAATCTGTGATTAGCTTAGTACAGGTATTTTCTGATAACGTCAGTCTATCAGATCACCGCATTGGTTCTCCCTTCCTGTTACAGTCATGACTTCCGCTCCTTTCATCCTTTCAATGGTGCTAAATTAATCTAAGACGTATTTTTCCGTGTTCGGAATATTTCCACTTCTGGCCGTCTTGTTTGTTTTTAGGATGTCTATCCAAATGACTAGTGAATAAGCACAGTATCACTGACCGTCTTGTCCTCTTTTATTCTACTTCTCTGTGTTTGACGACATTGTATTTCAGTGTGTCTTTTTAAGATGAACTCGGCAAAAGTATACGAACATTTGTTTAGAAATACTAACAATTTTATTTTTATTTTTTCTCTCTTTTTGATGACAGCTTGATTTCACACTGTATTTTTGGTACAAGTACGGAATTTTCAGCATGGATATCGGTAGCCCAAATTTTGCAGGCCGACCATAGATATCAGGTGTGAGTCGGCAGGGGTTCGAACCTCGGACAATGTGCATGGTCGACGAGAGTCCTAACCACTGGGCCACTGTTATGTACTGGTTGAGAATTTAATAGTCCTGACGCCAGAAAGACGGAAATCAGAAGACCACTAGGTTTGCGATGATACTTCTATTTTCCAAAACACCAGGAGAATCAATGTCACACAAGAGTGTGAGAGCGAAAATATATATAAATGTACGAAAAAGTGTGTGAACACAAGTGTGAGAGCGAATATTCAAAATTAACAAATCAATAGACAGTCTTAACATGATTGGCTAATTATAATGGAATATCGATCCACATATACATAGCAAAATATATCAGACTGTCAAACAAACACACATATTATATCGATATATATATATATATATATATATATATATCAGCCACCGACGTTTTTCGATGTTGTATGCATTTGAAAAGTGGTTGAAGTGTGAGAATGATGTTCTGCATTTATAATGGTCCCCATCTTTCCTCAAATTTATAGAAATGGAGAGCTGAATAACATTTTAGTAATTTCATCAAGTTTGCACTTTATTTCGATTGAGAAACTTTGGTAAGATCCTCACGGTAAGAATGAACAGACAAGTTGTTTGAAGAAATAGACATTTTCGTTAACATCTTTACTACATTTAATTTGAAATATAAAGTTTTGACAACTAACACAATTAACATTAATATTCAAGTGTTGGTTTGTAGGGATTTGATTGGTTGCAGGATTTTCATCATGAGCTGACATGGTTTAGAGAACCATTGGAAAACCTGGCAGTACTGGACAGCTGTTTCGTCCTAGTTTCAGAGTACCTTACTAACTTTGGTGTGGACGTTGTTTTATGATAGGGTATTCAGATGACGCACGCGACAGAATAAGCATTGAAAAGATTATTAGGATTATTTTGTCTCAATTGGATGTGTTCAATGCTATTATTTTTATCTATTCTTTCTTGAACAAGATGATTTAATTTAGAGGCATTCATCGTCCCTCTAGGGTGCATCAGGGAACACAACACCAAAAATGTAATCCTTGTAAGTAGATAGTCAGTCAGAGAAGAAGTGAATGTGGAAACGAAATTTTGTCAGAATAGGAAATCATTTTACTTGGGTTTCAAAAATTATGCAAATAGGCTTTTGCGAATAAATGATTAATGTAAGTCTCTACACAGGAAATGAAAAAAGCAACCAGGCAAACGAACAAATAGAGTTTCGTTTTTTTTTTAATGTACACATAGAATTTACTATATTGTAGTGAGATTGTGTAACATTGTCCTTACAAGGTGAGGGAATAGGGAATTTCTGAAAATACTAATCTCATCATTCTTGTGACAACTATTTCTGACACCTTAGACTTCTGTCACAGTTGCTGACTAAATTTCTAGCCAACCGGTATATGCAATGAACATTGACTAGGAATTTGTGAATGTCCCATGTGCATACTGTAATTTGCCACAATTTCGTATTTGAGCTGATTGTGATTTTGACAGGGATTCCGAAATCATTCACTAAAAACGACTGGTATTCCCATCTTCGACTTGACGAAATTCTATCGAATTCACCAAAACTTCTTGTTGTTGAGTGCCAGTCAGCACAGATCTTTAATGAATCAGGTGCTTTTGTTAACGTCCTGTAACCACTTAACAACAAATAACCTACCTTATATTTATTTTTTCCATTTATCTAATGCTTTTCAGACAAAAGTTATGTGTGAAATCGTTATTTTACTCTTTTCTGAAATAAATCTGTAGTGCACCTTGAGTGTTTGAACTCCTTTCTTACTAATATGCTGGTATATTTGTTGTCTTTTGTGTAGATTGGTACTTGCTGTTGAAGCAGATTAATGGAGCATTGGTCTAAGATGCAACTTAAAGATAATGAGTCACTTTTCTGCTATCTCAGCCGGGAAAACAGGTTGGTTCCACCAGCTCTCTACGCACCATAAGTGTGTTGCACGTAATCCTGTACAGGTACAGAGTTTATAAAATTAATGATAAAAATAATATTAATTAAAAAAAGCAACTTAAAACTCTGAAGTCACACTAAGACACTGGCGTCAATTGTTCTTATATTTCGCCGTGCTCTGCTAACCGTGTACATAGTGCCTCCATTTACCTCCAACTTTTTCTTCTTCTTTTTCACACTTCTTTATTACCATCTTCAATCTTTCTAGTTCCTTGAGTGTTATTGTACAAACCTCTATCGCTCAATCCACTACTTTCGTGTATCGAAGGTTGCAGGTATCCCACCAACCTTCTAAGGGTGGGGGATAAACTGTAGTGCACCTTGAATATTTGAACTTTTATTTTAACGCATTCATGTACTATGGCGCCACGCCTTCACTGTTCTTCCTGCGTGGCTGCTCTCACGTGGCCTGCTCCCTCGTTGTGCTGTCATTAAGTGCACTCTTCGAGCTTGCTACTCCAGCCACTTAACAAATAATTTGTACAACATTCTTATTTATTAAGTGTGACATTAAATCTCTGGTAAAAAGATAATTCTCATCAGGGCATACTGACAAGTCACAAGCCTTCTTTTATTTCGATTTTGTTAATCTGTACTTACACGTTAGGTAGAGTATTGATTAGGGTATTGGGAGAAGAAGTTTTTAGTAAGTGTGGTTAATAGGTCCTCCGTCCTTAAATGAGGTTACTGAAGCTATCACTAATCTGAAACAACGCAAAGCAGCGGGACCTGATGGAATGACTCCAGAGGTATTTAAGTACGGTGGAGACAGTTTACTGTCTGCGTTAACTGAGGTTCTAAGCAGCGTCTAGGAATCAGAGGAGGTCCCATTGGGTTGGTGTAAGTCACTGATTATCCCCATATACAAGAAGGGAGACAAGTCTTCCTGTGATAATCACAGAGGGATTGGCTTGACTAACATGGTATCTAAAGTCATAGGCTCAATAATCATGCGTAGACTGAGTGGTGCTCGGGAAGCACAAACACGAGAGAGCCAGGCAGGCTTTAGACCAGGAAGAGGGTGTATTGATCATATCTTCACCCTCCGACAGATTCCAGAACATGGGAATTCCTACCGGCGTCCAACAGTCATTATATTTCTTGACCTAAAGGCAGCATTCGACTTTGTCGACCGAGAAGTTCTCTGGAGATGCTTGGATGTAAAGGGAATCCCGAGAAAATATATTGCACTGATTAAGGCACTCTACTCATACTCATACAGCCAGGTGAGGGCTTATGGCGAGTTGTCATCTGAACTGGTGACGACTAGTGGTGTCCGTCAGGGATGCCCATTATCCCCTTTTCTATTCAACTTCATCATAGATATGTTAATGGACTTAACCCTAAGTGACTTCAGCGACTCAGGGATTGACTTGCTACCAGGGAATAATCTCGTTGACTTGGAATATGCAGACGATATAGTCCTTCTAGGCGAAGACGCTGACGAAATGCAGAGTCTTCTAAACACCTTGAGCCGCAATCTACGAATGTTTGGCATGCGATTCGCTCCCGCCAAATGCAAGATGATGTTACAGGACTGGACTACACCGACTCCTAGATTATAAATAGGAAGTGAAGTGGTAGAGCACATTGACCGCTTCACTGACTTGGGAAGTACTATCAGCCCCAACGGGTTGATCTCTGACGAAATCTCAGCACGGGTACAAAGGGCTCGTTTCGCATATGCAAGTTTACGCCGTCTCTGGCGTAGACGAGATATCCGACTTTTTATCGACCAAAGAGGGGGTGTACTGCTCATCAGTCCGCTCCGTCCTCCTTTATGGCTTTTTGTGAGACCTGGTCATTGAGAGTGGAAGACATGAAAAGATTAGCTGTCTTTGATCACGGGTGCCTGCGTTCTATCTCCCGTGTGAAGTGGTATAATAAGGTGAGCGATATTGAGGTTAGGCATCGAGTGCTAGGTAAAGAAGGGAAATCAATAGACAAGGCTGTGAAGTTACTTCGACTAAGATGGTTAGGACATGTTGTTACGTATGCCTAGTCATCACCTTCCTCGACGGGCAATGCTAACTGACATAGGGTCAGGCTGAAAAAGAGCTAGCGGCGGTCAAACCAAAACATGGCACCAGTCAATGAAATATACAACAGCTAGTCTAAACCACGTAGGAAGGTGTCGACTTCCTGTTTTGTTGGGGTCCTCGGGACGGTAAAAACCAATGGTTGGAAACATCTAGTGATATGGCTCAAAATCGTTCTCAATGGCTAGCGCAGATGCATCTACTCCCTGTGACTTATGATTTCCAATGAAACTATGTTGTTCTTTGTTATTACTCTTCCTTTGTGTCACACCTCTGTTTACTGTCTCTATTATGCATTTCTTCTACTTTCTTCTCTTGCTTTGTATGCTACATGGAGTTTTTGTGGCGACTTGAAGTGCCGCACATCTGTGCAAAGTTCTATGTCAAAAACAGACAGACAGAAGTGTGGTTAATCAAGGTCGACCTTAAGTACAACCAACCACTTACATCTCTATAATTGCTTAAACTTACTTAAATTCGGTTGCAGTGTTTGAGTATCAGTCCGTTTTACATAGACTTATTTGATATAATTTAATAATTTCTATTGTAAAAATTAAGAACACGATACTCAGAGAAGATACTCTTTACTGTCAGGCTGTAAAATCCCATATATATGGTGTTTTTAAGAAACTATATCTCATGAGGAAATTTAAACAAAGGTGTGGATACATAATAATATTGTGAAATGCGATTAAAATGTTGGTGATTATAATCATAGTTAGATATCAAGTGGCGAAATAAGTTATGTTATACATAGAATAGTTCATAGAATGTATATATGTTGGGGGAAGGCGTATAATTAAAGGATTAGCAGTAAACTAAAATATTACTCAACATCGTAAGCAGTTTGATAAGATAAATTTTAACGCTTCAGGAAATATATTGATTTAATAGTTGCAAATGGGACAAATGGAATGATACTGGGAAAAGCTCAAAGTGAGAATAATAATAATAATAATCGTAATAATAAGGGAAAGATACACATACTAAATAAGTGAATAAATGTTTATCCCTATACGACCAAGGTAGAAGTAGGGAATGTACATACACCTTTTGCACACAAAAGTTTGACTTGAGTACGTGAATAGACGATGCCTCCATCGACTTTCGAAGTGTAGAAGGAAAAGTAAACAGTGAGTTGGCGAGAATTAGATAGATGGTTAATGGATTTCATCATGAGTTGAAATTGGTTAGAGAACCATTGTAAAACCTAGGAGTACTGGACAACTGTTTCGTCCGCGCTTGGGTCTCTTCATCAGTACGCACCCAACGCTGGAATTCAAACCCAGAACCTTCTGGTTACGAGGCTTACTGGTGAAGACTCCCGAACTAGGCGGACGAAACAGCTGTCCAGTACTCCCTGTTAGTTTTCCAATGGTTCTTTAACCAATGGTGGCCATGATGAAATCCTGTAACCAATCAACTGAATTCCAACAAACCACAACTTGAATGCCAGTGAGACGCTCACTAGCGACGGGTCCTATTTAGGTAGGTAGTTACCTGGGTTCTAGTGGGATGTTGTGACCAGCAGGGTGCAACGAGTCGGGTGTGAGGACAAATATTTGTTGAAGACATTCGCTAGCGGTCGCGCTATGTCGTGAATTCACAGAAGTTAGAATTCATGGACTGGCCATTGCATTGGCGGATCTCAGTGGCTTAATGGTCTACGAGCTAGCTGGCCTTGTAACCAGGAGGTCCTGGGTTCGACTCGTGGTGGTGGGTGCGTACTGATGAGGAGTCGCTAACTAGGCGGACGAAACGGCTTTCCAGTACTCCCGGGTAGTCTTCCAATGGTTCCCTAACTGATATGAGATCATGATGTAATCCTGCTAGAAATCAGTCATATCGCTGCAAACCAATACTTGAACTAGATATTTATTTATTTTTTCCTTCACGTTCCCAGTGGAACATAGGGCTTCAAGCTAGAGGTGTTTCTGTAGCAGTGTTAATTTTTACAGGATGGGGTTGCTAGCCTCATGCCCAACCTTTCCTCTTTAACAGCATTGTTGCTGGCTCACTGAGGTAAAGGAGTGGGTCGGCTGTGCCTTGAACCCCGGACCATGTGCATGGTCGGCGAGCATACCAACCGATATGCCACCGACTTGAACTAGATAGATAACCTTAATATCATGTTGTGAGTTGGTAGAGTGACGGAAGTCTATGAAATGTGCTCTAGAATAGTGCTTCTCACACTCTTCCTTAATCCCATGTAAAATCACGCTGGAATGTGCTGTTGTATCCATATGGAAAGCATACTCTGGCTGTAGATTATGTACGTGTTTCCAGAAACACACGTGAAGTGATGGATGCGTATGCGCGTGGTCAGTAAAGGAAGCTTATCTTCTACAGAAACCAAGAACTATTCACAGTTGGTGAAATTCAGCTGAAGTTTTACTGCAAAAGACGTCTATCTGACTGATTTATAGAGAAGACTTTGGATTCCAAATTCATGAAGATAGTTTCATTGAGAACTGAGTCGGTAACCACTTCAGATTGATTGTCTGTCTTGCTTCCGTCAACAAATCGGTTCAGGAAACCATTTTCTACAAATTTCGCTTCTAGAAAAAAGAGTTTCACATCAACGTAGTCAGAATTACAAATATTTCTTACCCTGTAGTACAGCAAGTGAATCAGGTTTCTTTTCCTTCAGACAGGCACTGAATTATGAATATTAGTTACCATTATTTCCATCCACATTTCTGGTGGATGGATATTCTGAGAGATCTTCCATTACGTCTAGTGAGACAAACTTCAAGAAAAGATATACCATGTTCGGATTCCTTTTCTACAGTTAATTGTGTAAGAAAGAATGCCAGTTGTGTAATTTCCCATAAAATGGAAGATATCCAAGTGAAAAGCAACAAGTAGGAGGAAGAAGCATCAAAGATAGGATTTCAGGTGAACATAGAGAAAACAGAGGTGATGAAGATTCCTGACCAACAACAACAGCAACAACAACAACAGACAACAGTCAGCCAGCATAAATGGGAGGAACCTGAAAGAAACAGCTTCCTTTACCTACCTACCTGGGAAGCATTGTTTCAACTACACGCGAACGGAACTGACGAGGATATTGAAGCAGGAATTGGAAAAGTAAGACAAGCTTTCATTACTCTCAAGTCTGTGTAGAGGACAACAGCACTCAGAATCAAAAATAACATCCGGATTTTCAACTCCAATGTGAAATCAGTCAGTGCTACTATACGGATGGATCAGAGACTTGGCCAGCGCGTCATAAAGAGCATCTCAAACAAACTTCAGACCTTCATCAACAGTTGTCTTTGCTCAATACCACTCAAGATCAGATGGCCAGCCAGGAAAGACCAGCAACAGTGAGGGATCTCTGGCAATGAGCGAACCAACCCAGCAGGAACCGATTGTGAAACAAATAAGCAGGAAGAAATGCGGATGGATTGGATTGACCATACTCTGAGGAAACCATCAAGTGACATCACTAGACAAGCCATTGCTCGAGTGGAACCTGGCCGAAAGGGAAGCGGCGAGTTGGTTGTCAGTGCAAGTGTGACTTGGAGGAGGTCATGTGAAGAGGAGATGAAAGCGTGTGGGCAGACTTGGAGTAGGGTGAAAACGTTGGCAGAACACCGAAGGCAATGGGGACGTGCGGCTGAATCCTTATGTTCCTCTAGGAATTATAGGAATTAATAATAAGTTCGGACTCCTTTTCTACTGTTAACTGTGCGAGAAAGAATGGCAATAGTAGAACGCAAGCAAAATGTCGTCATATATTAGACCCTTATTGCAGATAACGAAAGTGTCGTCTAAATATCTTCAATAAACATCAAAGCAACATATGGGTTTCTCCTACTAGAATGTTTTTAAGGTCTGCCATAAAACAATCAGCCAGTAGTAGAACTCGCTGTAATCTCTTAGCAGTGCCATCTTTCTGTCTAAAAATCTCACTATTAAAACTGAAGTGGATTTTGAAAATGCATCTCAATAGGAGTTCTTTGAGACCCTGTGACTGATATATGCGCATCAATATGATGGCATATATAGTACACAGTTTCTGTGATGAGTACATCAGTGAATAACGAAGTCACACCTAATGAGAATATGATTTTGTCTGAGACCTTAAATTCTTTCGTACCCACACAGTGAAGTGAGAGGTCCTACAGATGGAAAACTTAGATACTTGCCTTCTAACTGGTTCCACTATTTCGACTAACCACTGAAGGATACCATGATAAGGAGAACCGGCCAGATCGGCAATCAGACAGAAAAGTAGTCCTGCTTTATGAATTTTCGGTAGTCCACACAGTGTTAACGTTTTGAGCACAATTTATTGCTCATAATCATGCCAACACATTAGCACAACTTATTAACTTGATGTAAGCAGTTCTACTTCCTTACGCTTTCTAGTACCGCTTTCTATATACCTGGGATAGGTGTTACCTCCTCCTTATTTCATGTACTAAATGTTGATTCAATGAAAAAGTATTCAGTGATTAATGTTTTACTTTTCAGTGTCTTTATGCAATCCTACCTAGTACGGTGATGATAATCGCTTAGTTTTTTTTCCCAGGTTAATTATTTAAACATTGTGTAGCATTCTAGAACTAGTCGGCTTACTGTTTTAATTATCCAAATAACCCCGGCAGACTGGCTTGATCTGCGTGTTTGACCTCAATAAACGGTATTCAGAAAATTAAAGTATTCTGTAGGCAAAACAGCGTAAAGACATAATTTGTCTCAGCAGTGTAAGGTGTTGCACATACTCATTTATCATAGATATTTACAGATGTTTCACAGAGCACTTTCATCAGGATATCTGCGTATTCCGATAAGTAGTGATGCTGCTAGTAACGCTCCAGTTTAGTATCTATAGTGCGCAGATAACTTTTCGCATGGGAAACTATAGGCAGTAGGAAAAAGTTATCACTCACTGAGAATCCGGTGGTCTTAGGCTTATGAGTTTCGAGTAGGACAGAATACGCATAAATGAATTCCAGTATTTACCATCTTTTTATTAAACAACACCTAGTTGACATGAAATGTATTATTGAGAAGGCCGTTTTCGGAATTCAGAGAGCATCACAATATAGCAAGAAGTTATACTACACTGACTGATATGAGTGTTTGGTTTGGGAGAGTGATTTTTCACCATAGGTATTGGAGAATTCTTTTCCCATTTAAGAGTTTTATGTAATGGTAATAATAATTCATAATGACACGTACATAAAAGGCTTTATGCTATAACTAGAGTGTTCGTATGTATATCTATGCCCTTTCTAAGGATCTTTGTTATTGTCGTTTCTCGTGTGTGTGTGTGTCTAAAAGACATATTTCACTGTATGGAACATAAAACAGAAAATTTTAGTTTTTATTCACTTGTAAGGCTGAAATAACAACAGAGAAGTAATTATTCTGAAAATGAAAGAAAGGCGTTTTTTTTCTCTCTAGCGGAGTGTTTCGTTATTTTCGATAATTTGATGATTGTTAAGTAGATTGTATAACTAGGATGAGGAAGACTGCAATCCCCATTGATGCATAACAAGCAAATAGTTAATGTTGATACTCATTTGGAATGAGATAGACAAAGAGCTGGAAAATGTGGAAAAACTACAGTGTATTCATGGCCTACAATGCGTCGGTGGCACAGTGGTTAGGACTTTCGCCGACCATGCACATGGTCCGGGGTTCGATCCCACGCCGGCGCACACCTGATATCTATGGTTGGCCTGCAAAATTTGGGCTACCGATATCCATGCTGAAAATTCCATACTTGTACCAAAAATACAGTGTGGAATCAAGCTGTAAATCAAAAAATCAAAATCAAAAAACAAACTCAGTCGAAGAGACAAAAAAATTTCATATTGAAATAATAGAGATGATTTCCGATTGGTAGTATTTTCTGAGCTGGTTGGTTTAGTTGCGGAGCTTTCATCGTCCTCATGGACCACATCCCCAGTGCAATTTTTAGCATAAAGTGAACTGATTTAAATATTCCATTAGTGGTAGAATCGCGTTTCCCAGTAACCGTCTTTACACATGTACTGATCGTTTTTTATTGGCTTGGATTTTAAACTTTCTCGTCACATGATTTACTTTTTATTAGTTGGTATAATTGGTCTGTATTAACGTGTTTGTTAATTGCATATTCGTTTGAGTACCAGGCTTCTAAGAATTCCCTGTCACTTTTGATGTTTCTTCTGTCTAAAATTTCGACGTTATCCCAATCAAACTGATGTCCATAAATCATCTATATCCATTGATACGAAAGAATATATATCATGTCTTTGCACAACCGATTTGTGTTCCTGGGTTATGGTTCGAAGGGGACGCCCACTTCGGCCGATGTAATGTCTGTTACAATTCATACAATTTATTTTGTAAATGGATCTGTCAGATCTTTCAGGTTGCACGATATCAAATTAAGTGATTCGACTGGTTTGTGTGCTATGTCTATTTCCTTCGAAAGTTTCGCAATTAAACCAATTAGCTCAGAGAACACTACTAATTGCAAATAGTTTCATGTTCTTTTGTTTATTCATTATAGAGCAAAGGGATAAATTATCATTCACGGGAATATAACCTAGGGTATGGCTTATTGTTTATGATCATGTCAAAATGATCCAGAGACTTTCAATATTTGCTCAAATTTTAATGGCAAGCACTTTTAAGCAGTGCTCATCACTTGTTGTCTTCAGACTATGTAATTTATTATTTTGTTCGATGTGTAAATTCACATTTTCTGTTACCATCTGATATGAACAACTGACCTTAATGGTGTTTCTCAGGCATTTTACAACTGTATAGCTTTCAAATGAAGTTACGGAAAGAATATTTTTTGCTTACCCATATCTTCTTGGTTTGTTCTACGGTTTTATTGCCGCTTACTCTTGTCTTTGACGCCTAATTGATAACGGGAAGACTCATTAATGAGACTCGGCTTCTACTTATCCGTATTAGATTCGAAACTGTCACTTCATCACGCCCCATACAATGAAAACTAGCCATTGAATTTATCTCAGTAGTCAAACCTTTTTCTAGCTTACTTACCTCTCTGCACTACAACATTCTGTACTAGGTTATTTTTTTGTGACCGGTCCAAGTGCCTGACCTAGGAATCATTGTTAGGTATCTGGTGTGTCCAAGCATTCTGTTTCATTAGATCCATGGAGGATCGTTTAACCAACAGTTCTTCTATTGGGAAGAGTTTGTAAATTTAAGTGTTGTCCTAATCCCAGCTGGAATAGGAATCCTACGCTTAGTTTTTGACGTACCTTTCTTGCACAGCAACGATATAATTATCTCGAATTATCTTTTAGCTATTGCAGTTATTAATTTTTTTATTTTATATTTAATAACTATTTCTGTAAACTATGAAAGATACTTATCAACTAGCAATACTCATGTGATATACTCTAACTCTATTTATATGATTTTTATTCTTTGTCTGAATTCATGCATTTTTAATCAGAGAGTAGTTAATTGGTTTATGCAATAATGTGTTTCTGAAGTCGACTGTCATGAAGACAGTCAACCAATAGACAACAAGCAACAACCAATATTAACGGAAAAAATGTGAAAGAAGTCGCTTGCTTTACTTACCTACGAAGCATCGTTTCAACTATAGGCGACGGCACTGATGCGGACGTCAAGATCAGCCAGAATCTGAGGGGTGAGACAAACCTTCATCACTCTGAAACCAGTTGGATGACCTTCTACACTCACCAGAAACAACGTCATTGTTAAGTCAGTCATTGTTTCTGTGTGAGTCAGAGACCTGCCAATCACGTCACGAAAAGCACTTTCAACAGGCCTTCGCTAGCTCCATAGTCAGAGCTAATCAGCAACAAGGAACTCTGAGAACGAACTAATCAAGAACCTATTGCCCATCAAATCTCTCAAACTAAAAATAAGGAGATGGGTTGGACACACGCTGAGTAGACCGTTGAATAGCATCGTATGCCAGGCCATCTGTCGACGGGAACCTGAATGGAAGACAACGAGTTTGACGTTTGTCTAAGGGTGACATGGGTGAGATTATGTGAGGAGGATATGACAGACCATGCGAAATAACCACGAGGCCAGTTGAAAAGGACTGTAGATAACACGACAAAGTAGAGATATGCTGTTGAAGCTCTGTGTTCCACTCGGAACCCAAGGGAACCAAAATGACAATATTACAATATCGTCAACTGGTTTACTTGGAATATCCTCGCGTTACTTAGGGATTATTAGATCCAAGTGATAAGATATAACACGAGGACTCATTCGTAGATGACTTCATTTGACATTTGAAATAAATCGTAGATTTCTTTATCTAGTTAAAAAGTAGTGTTAATAGTTGTGCTTTTTTTAATTTCCTCATACGATCCTGCTCAAATCTACCCAGTGACTTTTGCAAGGTAATATGTTCTGCCATTGTTTATTGTTCAATTCCTGTGATTAGATATATTAGTGACTACTGCTGCTATTTTTCATAAGTTACAAAGCTGATGTACCTAGCTAGTTCCACTACATTTTACTTTAAGTTGTTTATTGTTCACAGAAAAGTGCGTCGGTAGCATAGCGGTTAGGACGCTCGCCGACTATGCGCATGGTCCGGGGCTCGATCCCGGCCACCGACACACTCATTTACCTCACAAAACCAGTAATAAAAGTCGGTAAAGAGGAAAGGTTGGGCATCAGGCTAGCAACCCATCCTGTAAAAAATAACCACCACTGCTACAGAAAATTCAAGCCACTAGCTGGAGGCTCTTTGTTCCACTGGGAACGTGAAGAAAAAAAAATGTTCACAGAAATCATATGCAAAAGTTGTCTGGTAGACTGGGCAATTTCTATACTGACCTCGAGAAATTGAAACTTAAATGGAATTACTACCTGACTGAAGTTCAGCCCTATCTAGTACTTCTAGTTGACGTAAACTTATTGGAAAGTGACAACAAAGGAAAGTGAGCATGAATACATTGTTTTTCCTAAATAGTTGCACTTCAAAGAATGTTCTTAAGCTAAGCAAAGCATCATGAGTAAAACAGTAAAACGAAGCAGATGGAAGAAAGATACGTGGAGTCAATTTCATGCAGCTAGGATAAATATAAAAAATATCAGAGCATAGAAACATTGAATGAATTGGCATCGAGTTTACCTTATCTAAGTGTGTTATATATCAGATAAACATTTATATATTACACAGATCGATGCATTATACTGTCCTGGTCATCTCTATGTTCATGCAGTCAAAACTTTAGTGTGTTTTAAATCGTAAGCCAGTATAAACAGTTAGTTGACAAGCACAGTATATACAATTACTATGACCTCACCCTATACAGTGTGAGTACATACGATAAATGCAACAAGAACACGTGTTTAAAGGTGAGTTTGACACTTTTGTATGCTTTAAACTGAATAGTTTTAGCGACCAAGATTGACGTGTTGCAGTCTGGAAAGCAAGAAAACAACCTTTGCGTTATACTGTACAGCTAACCGAAACTTCTTGACTGACGCACAGTCATCAGGCAGTTGTATAAATCACAGATTTCTCAAGTGCAAAATAAGCACTGTACAACAAAATTGGTCAGATGAAATCAAGCATGAGAAGTGTCTGAGAATCAAGTACAGTATTCTCGACAACGTGAAATCAAAACTTTATCAACAAGAATCACACGATAAAAATTTCCTGCAGACAGCCCACGACCAACTTAGAATTTATTCAAACAAAATCATAGTCGTGAAAGAAAGTACCATCAACACCGTCACACACAACTGCAAAACATCATTAGAATTAGGGATGAGACAAGAACAGGTGGTATACAAAAGTTAGAACAATGATATGCAGCCCAAGAGAAAAGAGGATAAATAATACAAAGCTATTCAAGTGTTGGTTTGTAGGGATTTGATTCGATCGGTTACAGGAATTCGTCATGAGCTGACATCAGTTAGTAAACCACTGGAAAACCTAAGAGCACTGGCCAGTTGATGTTCACTAGCGACTGAACCTGTTCAAGCAAGTAGTTGCTTGGGTTCTAGTAAGAATTTGTGTCTATGGAATGCAGCATTTCGGGTGTGAGGAAAAATACTCCCTGAAGACTTTTGCTAGCTGTCGCGCTATGTCGTGAATTGACAGACGTTAGAATTCATGGACTGGCCATTGCATTGGCGGATCTCAGCGGCTTAATGGTCTACGAGCTAGCTGGCCTTGTAACCAGAAGGTCTTGGGTTCGACCCCTGGTGGTGGATGTGTACTGAAGAAGAGTTCCAAATTAGGAGGATGAAACAGCTTTCCAGTGTTCCCTGGTAGTCTTCCAACAGTTCTCCAACCAATTTCAGCTCATGATGAAATCCTGTAACCAATTACAAAGTTAGCTGAAACACCCAGAAAAGTAGCAATATTGTAGACAGATCGTCCAAGAGGGATTTTCCAAATAATTATTCCGCTACTGGACCTACGTTGCAGAGTTCTGAAGTAGATTTGAATGAAACTCTTGACATCTTCATTCGCAAAGATGTTTCTTCAGATTATGATTTGTTTTCTACCAATGTGGGTATTACTTACCATAATTAGATAAAAGATCTGCATATCTCCTGAGAACTCAAGAAGCAAGAAAGCCTGAGAATGAAGGTGGTTCTATGCAAAACATGTGCTTTTCTTTTGTTTGCGAGATTAGTTCATCTTACGATAATAACTGACTTCCGTCATAAGGTCCATAGGTTACGCTTTATACAAAGAAGAGCGCATAAGTTCACTAGTCAGAATAATTGTCATCAACACCTGCCTAAATCATCTTGCGGTTACCTAAAGGCAAACTGTTTACATTAAAAAGCAAGAATAGTGTTACGGTGTAACAACAGAAGACCAGGGGCGGGCGACAGATCCTTTTATTACGGAAATCAGCACTTATTTATATGTATTTCATGTACATTATTATAGCTTATTCAAGCAGACAAACACAGTCTTCTGATTGGTTTTTTCTTGCTCAAGGTTATTCTGTACTGCCTGCGACTGGTTTCTCAGAAAGTTAAGCCATATATCTGCGAATCTTATTTGCCCACGTTAAGTCTGCTGTGATTGGTTTTTGAATCAGTCTTGTTCATATTTTCTCACGGTCAATATTAGTGACCTAGACATTGACGTAAATTAATGTCTACCAATCGGGTAGCAGCCTGCTCTCACCACAACATAACTACAGATTAATCACTCCAGCCGCGAATATTTTCTTGTAAAAGGCTTCAAAATGTTGTATTTAATAAAAGTTAAACAGTGTTTAGGTTCCATTCTCTCCGTAGACTTCAACTTGACTCGCTTAACTAGGCTTAATTTTTTTAATGTATCAAATTAAATGTGCCTTACTGACTATTATTAACAAATTTGGTAGGTAGGTCAACAACTGCCTGCATTCTGAGTCTTAAATTACAGCGTCCAGAAGAAAGTACTATGCAGTGCACAGCAAAATCGTGCCACTTAGCTTGATAACGACATCAAATGACTACATTTAACCAACACTGTTGGAAGCAGAAAATCCCGATCCAAAAACTAAATTTCGTAGAAATGAACTCCTACCATATGTTGTGCGTTAGAAATCTGTAATTTGTCAAATCTTATCTGAGTCATGTAGATAAGTACAGGTAAACTGAATGTAATCTAAAAGAAAACTCTGGTCAAGAATTGTGGAGACTTGAAAATGATGCATTAACTCCTTATGGAAGTTTCTGTCTCAAGTGTGGATGAAGTTTTTTTTTATATAGGATAAATAGGCTGGAATGAAACAATTCTCAAGTAATTCTTGGTTTTCATTGGTCGTTTAATCCACACAAGTTCTTGATGTGATGGATATACTTCAAGATTTTAAAATGCTTAAAAAGGCTTGACATATTTGCCTATCAATAAGAATTCCACCATTAAGCACCAACCTCTCACAATGAGAATCAAGGGGATGGGGACGTGGCATAAGGGAGGAGGAGGGTAAAACAAGGAGGCAGCTACACTTCATTTCTATTTTAGTCACTTTCTCGTTTACAAGATGGAGACAAATTCGTCCCTTATTGAAGTGTGAAAATGAATTAACTAAACTACAGCTCAATTTAAGGTGTTGTTTTAAAAAAAATTCTTCACAAGGCCTCACACAGTTCTACTTAACTTAACTAAATAGCTTTGTATTTCTTTTTTTTATCAGTTTCACACAAGACATCATGCTGATTTCTAATTTCCATTAATTATACTATAACGTTTGGCTTCCCAGGCGTTTTCTGTGACTTTTTGTTTTTCGTGAAATGTAGACACATACTCATGGAATGAAATATTTCTGAACAAAAAACAAAACTAACAAAAAATTGTAATTAATTTTATCTGAAATAATTTTCAATTTTGTGACAGAGAGATTATTGTAAAAGACGTGAGAGTTCACCTTCTGAGAAGTCATACAAACTGGTAGAGTATAATTCCATTATGAGTAAAGTTTATTTCGGTAAAGTCTCACAGTGTTATTATTATTATTATATCCTTTAATTCCCAGAGGAACATAGGGCTTCAGCCGCACGTCTCCATTGCCTTCGGTGTTCTGCCAACGTTTTCACCCTACTCCAAGTCTGCCCACACGCTTTCATCTCCTCTTCACATGACCTCCTCCAAGTCACCCTTGCACTGACAACCAACTCGCCGCTTCCCCTTCGGGTTCCACTCGAGCAATGGTTTGTCTAGTGATGTCACTTGATGGTTTCCTCAGAGTATGGTCAATCCAATCCATCCGCATTTCTTCCTGCTTATTTGTTTCACAATCGGTTCCTGCTGGGTTGGTTCGCTTATTGCCAGAGATCCCTCACTGTTGCTGATCTCTTCTGATCGGCCATCTGATCTTGAGTGATATTGAGCAAAGACAACTGTTGATGAAGGTCTGAAGTTTGTTTGAGATGCTCTATATGACGCGCCGGCCAAGTCTCTGATCCATCCGTATAGTAGCACTGACTGATTTCACATTGGAGTTGAAAATCCGGATCTTATTTTTGATTCTGAGTGCTGTTGACCTCACAGTGTTATACGGTAGTAATATCTACTGATGACCACTTTTTCAGCACAGTATTTTGCTCATAATCATATCAAGGTTAGGCGGTAAGATTAGGTAAGCTAAGATAAGAATGGTTGACCCCGAGAAGATAAATAATTTAGAAAAACAAAACTGAACAATTGAACTGTATGGATCAACACACAACTACACAGTAGGGTGGAACACAGTCCGAATTCTAAAGAGTAATCTAGGTTGGCAGAGAGAGAGGTTGATTACTGAATCCTTGTTCATCGAGTCTACACCTAACACATATATCAGGAATGACTCATCACTCATACCGGAAATATGGAAAATACTACTGCCAATCAAATCAAGCAAGGAGAAATAGTGGAACTATATAGAGGAAGTTAGAAAATCGTGTGTGAGTGCCTCGATATGATTATGAGCAGGAATAAATTGTTCTCAAAACGTCATCAGTTAATATTACTACTGTATAATACCGTGAGACTTTATAAAAATAAATTTTTATCCATAATGGAAGTCATGCAAAGCCCGTGTTGTTTTCAGAGTATAATGATTTAATAAGTCACTTCTGGCATATTTCTCTTCATTTGTTTTCTATCTAATACATTTATTTTTTGTTCACTTTGAAGTTGCAGCAGTGATTGGAGATACTCAAGCGATGCTAAACGCCACGTCTTCGAGATGCAAACCTTGATGAAAAGCGACGACATGTTGCAAAGTCATTCAAAAGAAGTAGGACTATGGGTGGACTAGTATATAGAGGCATTTATTCTAACGTACTTGTCGTTTACACACAGTCGAAGGAGACGCGTTCGGTTTCTGATGGTCACACGGATAGGATCCTGTGAAGTGGGAATGAAAGATTACAGGCAGTTCTACAGTCAGCCCAAAGCGATGGCAGTGAGTTGAGTGCAATGGAGACATGCTGCTATATGCCTATATCCCACTCAAAAAAACAACAAAGAAATAACAATGTTGTTAAAAATACATTTATTAGTTTTCTTTTAAATGGAGTCATCCGGAATTTAAGACTAACCTATGCCATGCTTCAAAGGTTCTTGTTTACATTCTGCAGGAAGGCACATTATAATTATTTGTTCATACCTCTGATTTCCGTTGCATTTTACTGATTTGACAACCTGCGAACACAAACTTCTTGAATAAATGACTATGACATTGTCTTGAGCTTGATTATGCGTCGTCTTTTGTCTGTTACTGACTGACAGTGTAATCCAGAACAAGAATTTCTACCCCACTCGTCTTCTTCGCTTAGACTGAGGTATGTTCCCAAGGAGTCAAATGTCACAAAACATTAAACATTTTTGTATGGT
This sequence comes from Trichobilharzia regenti, assembly GCA_944472135.2. Lineage (NCBI taxonomy): Eukaryota > Metazoa > Platyhelminthes > Trematoda > Strigeidida > Schistosomatidae > Trichobilharzia > Trichobilharzia regenti. The sequence continues at coordinate 83,527,139 of OX235270.1, read as the reverse complement.
AATGTTAACGGGGAACTACAAGTATCAGTTGGTGACTATCAAATCTCAGTAATCTAGTAGAGTTCAAGAATACACATGTAGGAGTCCAGACTCACCAGAAAAATTACAATTACAGGTTCGACCACGAATTGTTATTAGTTGGAGAACCTGGGAGAAGTGGACAGCTGTTTCGTTCCAGTTTGGGGCTCTTCAGAATCATAATTACTTTGTGGTGTAGACACGTGTAGCTCATCGATTGCAAAGTGAACGAAACGCATTTCCTGATCTTCACTAGTAGGACTACCAAGAGACATAACACTACACAGGTTTATTAAGTAAGTAAAAATGATTCCTAAAATCTAGGGTCTCAACAAGCAAACTGACTGGTATTCACTTTGTTAAACATTATATTCAGAGTATGCACTTATCCTATGAAACATAAATATCAGTTGGAAATTCAAACTAATTTATATGAAACTGATTAATTGTGAAAATTTAAATATTTTGGTAGAAAAGACAAATGTCATTTTATTATAATACATGTGGTTGGCGTAAAACAACAAGTTTTATTTCGTATTATGGGGAAAAGTGTGTATAACTGAGACTAACAGAGAGTATTTCCTCTACAACTTCAGCATCTGTAGTTTTTTCTTACATGTATCACAAAAACGCTTTTCTTAGATAGCAGTTTTCTAGGATTGTTTGTGCTTTGTAAGTGCTCTACTAAGATTTATTAGTGGCACTTTGACATCTACTGTACTTTATACTTCATATAATCATATAATATTACCTTTGATAGGTTAGTCATGCATCACTCATATTAGCTCAACAAAATGCAAACCATCCACTATAGTATAGCCTTGTTACTGGTCTCTCAAAGCTTATAAGTGATCAGCCTGTAGCTGCAACTTCACTCTCTTAGCGTTTATTTTTCATGTACTGAAACTTCTGTTTGATACTGAACATAAGACTGCAGTCATTGTATGCGAAAATGTACAGCTTACCTGAAAAAGTTCAGTAACTGCTACTTTAGCATTCATAATTGTTGAAAATCAGTCTTAAATTAAGGAAACGAAACGGGTATTATTATTGTTATTCAAATCTCTTCATGGGTTACGATGCATTCACTGCCTGACTAGATGGTATGTACCTACATGATGTGTGTTTTGTTTTTGACAGTCTGTTATATTTTGCTGTGTAAATGGATTGATATTTCATTATAACTGGCAATATGCTTTTGTCTGTCCACTAACTAAATAAGCAATGTATGACCTTGTTATCACATGACATTACAATCAATCATGGTAAGACGTTATCTTATTGGTTGATGTGTATTAGCCATTTTCATATATACTTTTGTATTAGACACTTGTTCATTATTCGTGTTCACACACTTTTTCGTACGCTAAGTACCCTTCCACTCACACACTTGTGTGACATTTATTTTCCTTGTCTGGAAAATACAAGTATCATCGTAAACCTGGTGGTCTTCTGATTTCCCTCTTTCCGCGTCAGGACTATTAACTACTCGACGAATACATAACACTAGAATAGTGACAAGACTAATCAAGCATTCAAAAACCCCATAGAATAATTGATCCGTTTCGCATGCTTTTCAACAAATGCACTTTTTTGAATATTCGCCTATTTAAGCAAATCACCGATAAGTCTTTTAACAAGATAGGTTAAAGACAGTTTAGTAATTATACTGCTTACTGGCTTACTTTCAAAGCATTCATAAAAGAGGGACGAGATTAAACATCGGCTCAGGAATCCACTTCAAGTTAGTGTTCTCGATAATGGACCATTTCCGTTCGGTAAAGCTTAATACTGTTACCTGCCTGATGAAACGTTAACAGCCACATAAGGATTTAAATCTGTGATCCTCATAATGAATGTCTACTACTACTGTCAATAATAACTCTAATGCTAATGCTAATACTAATGCTATTGCTAATTCTAGTACTAGTACTGTAACGACAAAAGACAAGGGCCAGGCAATAGATCGTTTATTAGGGAAATCAACAAATATTTATAGATTTTTATGTACATTATTATTCGTTATTGTTAGCAGATAAATACAGTCTTCTGATTGGTTTTTTCTTGCTGAAGGTTATTATGTCATCTCTTTGTTGCCATTTCTTAGACAGTCCTGTGATATATCTGCTAATCGTATCCGCCCACGTTAAGTCTGCTGTGATTGGTTGTTGAGTTCCTCAAGGTTAGCCTTTGTTCTTGTTTTTCCTCGTGACGAAGATTTGGGACGTAAATGTTGACGTAAATTGCTGTCTACCAATTTCGGTTAGCAGACAGCTCTCACCACAGTAAATTCCTTTGTTTTAATTCTTCCTGTTGAATTTATTCTCAGCATTGAGAAAGTATTTTTAGGGGGGAGGAATTTTAGATCAGTTTCTAATGTAACAGAAGAGGTGGAAAATAAAGATCATTAATGTAAGAAAGTGATAACAATATTTTCACCTTGATTTTCGTCAATGAAATTAACTCCTCAGTGGGTTTTATTTAAACATCTGTAGCGCGGATGTCAATCTTCAAGCTGTTAAGTTTAAATTAAAACTCGAATAGCCTGCTTCTAATATTTTTATGTCTTCTAATAGACAAAGTATCGTTTGTTTCAGAACTCAGTGAGAAGCTAGTGTTTTGAGATATGTTTAACCTCTGATGATTCTGACATTTCTACATTAGTCTACATAAGATTTGTTCACTTAGATTACTATAGATAGTGCTGAATAGAAAACCCATTTATACTTATAGTAGGTTATAAATATATATATATATATGTTGCCATAAGTACTGGAGTTGAATTGTAGATTGCATCAAGGTTGAGTTCCAATGAAAAAACAAACTCCTGGAGTTCTGCTTCCTTTCCATTTCTTCAAAATGCATATGAATAACGGCCAATCATCGATGTAAAATATGCTGATTAGCGCCTGACGACTCCTAAATGCAATAAATCTGTGAACAGACCATTTATGATATATAGCATTGAAAATTAGTCAGTTAGTGATTTCAGTGTTATTTTGGTCCACTTTATTCGTACGTTTACTCTGTAGCAGACAATTTTCTGATACATAAGTAAGCCTTTCATCTCACCAGAATATTAGCTATTCTTTAGGAACCATATATATATATATATATGGTTTGATATCATTCTAGTTGGAAAATTTTATTTATAACTCAATTCTCGTGAGTCGTCACCAACGGATCACCCGATTTTCATAGCAAGAATTATCGGCTGACAGCTTTTTTTGCTTAACGAACTGATGAAAATTTTGCACAGGTGATCACACATTCGATGAAGCACCATCTTAAAACACATACTCTTAAGCCTGTCATGTAACGCCTAAATCCAACACATTGTGATCTGCATCCTACCGTATAGCTGTCCGTAGTTTCTTTGAGAGACGCACAGTCACAAACGCTTCAATAACAGCAAGAAGACGATTATTTGTTGATAAATGTATGTGATTCTATTCCACAGTAAGAATATCAAAAACTCAAAATCACCTCAACGGTGCTGTTGGGCAGTTATACAGACAAGGTAACCTTCTGAGTACAAAATAAGTACTGTAGGGCAAAATTAGTCAACCAGAATTGGAAACTACTTCAACACTACGGCGAGCAGTGCCCAAGTCTTTATCAACCTCATTCAACAGATGGTGATATGACAGTGACAAGTGTCAGCTGATCCACAGTGGGAAACTCAGCCAGGCGTTTGAAGTGCATACAAGTGTAAGACAAGCTGGATGCCTATTATCACCAACGATTATATTCTTAATTGTGGTGGACTAGATTATGCGTCAGACTGTACGTTGGGAGCGAGGAGATAGGAATAAACTGGACCACCGATAAAAAGACTCTAGAAGATCTGGATTTCGCGTATGGGTGAAATATGTCTAATATCACACAAACTCAAAGACTTGCGGGCTGACGAAAACTAGCAACAAACGCACTGAAGAAGCATCCAGCGAAGACAAGACGCCATCCAGGTGGACGTAGAAAAGACGGAGGTGATGAAGATAGCCAACCAACGAACCGAAACTACAACAACAACCATCATCGATAACCAATAACGGCAGAGATTTGACAGAGGTTGCCTCCTTCACTTATCTGGCTAAAAAGCGTCGTTTCAACTACTGCTAGCTGCAACGGATGAAGAAGTCAAAGCCAGCGAGCTAACCAGCCAACTAGAATTGGAAAGACAAGAAAGATATGCACACCTTCATCAACTTGAAACTAGTTCGGAAATCTTCTCCACTAACTCATCATAAACAACGAAATTCAGATTTTCAACACGAATGTGAATTCACTCAGTTCTTCTATACGGATGAGAAACTTGCACTGGGTGTAGCGGAAAGGATTTCCAACAGGCCACTGCAGACTTCCATCAACAGCTGCCCACTTCGTTGGCTGGATACTGAAGATCAAATGACCGGCCGGCTGGCCAGAAAGAATTGTTAACAATAAACTCTGACTGAGAACAAACCAACAGGCGAGAGCCGATCGCGCAACAGATATGTAGGAGAAAGCGAAGATGGGTTGATTAGGCATACATCGAGGCGGCCTCCGATTGTCATCTCACGCTAGGCCAGTGCTCAAGTGGAACCCGAATGAAGCAAGACGAGTGTGTCGTCCTAGGGTGACATAGAGAAGACCGTGCGAAGGGGAGATGAGAGATTATGGGCAATTGTGTACCTAGATGAAGAGGAAGGCAGAGAATTGAAGAAGGTGGAGATGTGTTTTTGAAGACTTATGTTCAACTCGGAACGCAAGGGAATAATAATAACAAGAAGAATTCAACCGTAAGTAATGCCTTAGTAATGAAAAACTCTGTCCATAGGAATCACCTAACAACAATTCCCCTTAGACAGTCCAAGCTCAGAGTTATCTCGATTCACTAAAACAAAATCACATCGTTTGATAACACCTTATCAATGTATCCCACAACCACAAAGAAAAGCAATCAAATCTGAGACCAAACGTAATCAGAGACAGACAATGAGAACCAAGCGAACACATGATCCTAAAATTTCAGAACAATTATATACAGTCTAGAAGAAAGACGGTTACTAATTACAAAGTTAGCTGGAACATCCAAATAAGCTTAAATATTGCAGCTGAATGGTTCTGGATGGATTTCAAACAGTTATTCCGTTACAAATTATTTTTGTCACTTAACTACTGAAATGAAGGCGGATGTTTTACGTTGCACACTTTCTGCCAATCTTCAGTACATGTCAGTCACTCACCTCATTAAACAGCCTGCCTTATATATGTACATTACACGTATACATCACATTTTAGAAGCCTGTTATGGACGTACAAACTTTAGGGCTTTCTCAAAGTATCACTTTTTTTTTATCAGGAACAGTACGTTTCAAGTAGGCGGCAATAGTAAACCATAATCTAAGATTTGAAGTCCCGATATTGATGACGATAATCAGGAAATTCAAATTCAAACACTTTACTGTTGAAATTCATGTGGTGGAGTAAATTAATGAAAAAGTGATTTTATTCTTTGGTAAAATGAGTCTATTTGTCAGTATTGTCACAATGTATGGAGTCATAATTAACTATTTATTTGTGAGTATTACAGGGTTACATTGACTTCTATTTGACAATGAGTTCTGTTAAACACAAAATACAATTTAAAACTGATTTCATTGCACGCTATACCAAAAGATTCTTAAAAAAGATCTGCTTTGCACCGACAAAAACTGATCATCAGTTTAGTGCTTCATATCTAATTCTATGAATAGTTTGGAAATAGACAAGAGATAATTAGAGGCAAGCTGAGTCTGAAATCATTAAAATACAATACTCACTGGCGACTGGCCCTCTTTGAGTAAGTAGTTACTTGGGTTCTAGTGGGAAGTCGTGACCATTAGGGTGCAATAGGTCGGGTGTGAGGACAAATACTCGCTGAAGACATTGGCTAGCGGTCGCGCTATGTCGTTAATTGTCAGAAGTTAGAATTCATGGACTGGCCGTTGGATTGACGGGTCCCAGTGGCTTAATGGTCTACGAGCTAGCTGGCCTTGTAACCAGAAGGTCTTGTGTTCGACTCGTGGTGGTGGATGCGTACTGATGAACAGTCCCAAACTAGGTGGACGAAACAGCTTTTCAGTACTTCTTGGTGGTTTTCCAATGGTTCTCTAATCGTTGTCAGCTCACGATGACATCCTGTAACCAATCAATCAAATCCCTGCAAATCAATACTTGAACATTAAAATATGAATTTTTTGATGCTTAGCAAAACCTATTTTTAGTTTGTATTCAGAACTTATTTGAAACGTTCACTTCTTTTTAGTATTCTCGGGGGAAAATAGGAAACTGAAGTAAAAATATACGCTGAATAGAATTTCTCGATATGAAGCTATTACATAAAATAATGCTTGAAAATATTTCCAGCATTTGGTTTTTCTCCTGAGTCTTTTAAGATTGGTCGTAGCTAAGCTGCCAGGAAAGTTGTAGAAAAGCCTAGAAATAGAAACTCTATTGTAAGTAAGGGAAATTGTAATTAAGCTGCTTAATAATATTTAGTTATATAGCTATATGATAACCAGTATAACTTCAAGCACTGAGTGAAAATAGACGTTTATCGACGAAATTTTCTTATTGGCTTATTTATCTGTATGGCTTGTGGTACTTTCCAATTACTACTGCTGAAAGCTAAGGACAGATGGACAGTTGTTTAATTCTTCGACAGGTTTATTCGGCTTTACTGTAAAGCTTTCTGTCATGAGTCCTGTCAGCTTTGAGGTCTATGAACTTTATGATCATTTGCACCAACTTGAAGAGCCGAAACCATGACCGAATAGTTATCAAATACTTCATGGATGGCAATAATTCTCCAGCAGCTGCCATTTTGTAGCAAAATGTATTGTTTGGCTATTAAGTTTTATTATTATTATCGTTCCCTTGGGTTCCTAGTGAAACATAGGGCTTCAACTGCACGTCTTCACTTGCTTCTGTCTTCCTTCTGTTGTAATTTTCACCTGCATCCATGTTAATCCATACTGTTTCAACTACTCTTCACACGATCTCCTCCATGTCACCCTTGCACTGACGTCCCACACGCCACTTCTCTTTCTGCCTGGTTCCACTCGAACAATGGCCTGACGCGCGATGTCACCCAGCGTCCTCCTCAGGGAGTGTCCAATCCATCTCCACTCCCTCCTGCATATTTGTTGGGCGATTGGTTCTTGTTTTGTTTGTTCCCATAGTTTCTTGTTGGTGATTCTTTCCGGCCCGGCCATCTGATCTTCAGTATAGAGCCAGCGAAGACAAATGTTGGTTGATAAAGGTAACGTCTGCAACGGGCTGTTGGAAATATTCTTTGTGACCCGCCCGCCCGCCAAGTTTCTGATCCGTATAGAAGAACTGACTGACTTGACGCTGTTTGTATTGAAAATCCTACTAAATTTTGTTGTTGATTCTGGCTGACTGACGAAGATTTCCAGATTGATTTCAGGCTGATGAATATGTTTCTCGCCTTCCCGATTCTCGCTCGATTTGACATCCTCGTCCATTCCGACTGCCTGTAGTTGAGACAATGCTCTCTAGACAAGTGAGTGAATGAAGTAACTAACCTCTTTCAAATCCCTCCCGTTGGTGGTGATTGAAGCTGGATGTTGCTCCTGCCGTGTTATTGTTGGTTGGTTGATTGGTTATTTTCATCACCTCCGTCTTGTCTATGTTTACCTGGAGTCCTGTCTTCGCCGGCTGCTTCCTCGACCAGTTTGTCGGTTTTCGCTTGTAAGTCTTCGATTTTGTGTGACATCAAACAGAAATCATCCACGCGCGAAATCCAGGTCTTCTTCTAGGTTCTTTACATCGGTTCAGGATATCCCTGTATGCTTGTTTCCCACTGTTTGACGCATAATCCAGTCCACCATAATTAGGAGTATCATTGATGATAATAAGCCAGCACCCTTGTCTGATTGCTGTGTTTACTCCAAACGCCTTGCTGAGTCTTCCGTTGTGAATCACTTGACGTGTGCCGTTGTCGTACAGCTGTTGAATAAGGCTGATGAATATTCGGGGTACGCCGTAGTACTCGAGTGGTTTCCAAATTGCTTCGCGGTTAGCGCTGTCAAAGGCCTATTAAGTTTTAGTCTTGTAATTCTTCATATTTTCATTTGGAAGACTAAAGTCATTCAAGGCCCACCAGTGACTTATTTTAAACATTTAAAATAACAGAACACAAGGCTGTTGAACTATTTGTATCATTTAACCGTCTTTAAAGGTAACAAAAAACCGATTTTACAAAAACTGGTCTTATTGAGGAAATTTTTAGATTTACAGTTTTGTCAGTTGTCGTTGATTAGTATAGTGTGTCTAGTTCTTTGTTTGATGCAGAGTGAATTTTGTGAGTCAGGTTTGCAATGTGGCCAGCATTCAAGGTGGCTTGCCATCACGGTGCACTTTCAACTGTTGACATTCGATGTTTGGAGGCGATCGGCAGGAAGCCTTCGACCTAGATTTCGTGATAGTTTGCACTTACCAGTCAGTGTGGAAGGAACTTACGTCCTTTCTGAGATTCGAGGCTTCCTGCCGATCACCTCTAACCGTCTAATATCAACGCTTTATGATTACTGATGAATAGTGGAATGTTTAAATATCGTTTTTAACAACACTTGCTCTCATTAGTTCTGTAGTTTTTGATTTCTGTAAATGGTGTTAATGCTTAGCATGTTGATGTCAATAGTACAGCTGTGAAATATAAATTAGGGTTGTCTGGAGAGTTTTATTCAGTGGCAATATATGATGAGGTTGAATGTGACAAACAGGAAGTATTCCATGCTATGGCCCCTTCTGTAGTATACATTGACATATATTGTTCAGTGTTAATAAGTTATATTATTCTGATAAGTTATCTCAACTCTAGATATGTCTACGTACTGAACTGGTTTGTGCTGGCAACTTCCCCAACCCTAACGGCAAGACGGCACCGCGTATCTGCTAGAGGTGGAATATTGGAGGTTAACTCAGCTTTACTTTACATCTCAGGAGACTGAAGTTTTGGACGATGAATACTTGGTATACAATCAGAGAAATACCGTTTATTATCTTCCTTCTGTCTGACTGTACAACAATTTAATCAAAACAGACAATACAAACCAACAAATCTAGAATCAAATTATAGAATTTATGGGGAATTTCGATTCACTTCAATTGTTGGATATTCGTCATAAACTAACACCAGTTAGAGAGATCATTGGAAACCAGGTAGCACTAATTGGAATTAATCGCGAATTCTCACAAATTCTATAATCAATTAATAATTTAGCAAATGAAGGGATGTCAACGTTCACGCAAGGGATGTTTTATACTAACGCCAGTTGCTACGCCCCAACCCACCCCACCCGGAACTCTGACAGCACTTGTTCTACTAACACCAGAGACAAATCAAAACAAACAACTGATAGCTCAAAATACGAAATATATGTCAGGATCAGAATAATACTCAGATAATGATTGCTTAGCTATCCAGGAATCGTGCACAGATGATCAAGCTTAACAAGACAGAATATCAGATGGCCTGAATGCCTAACGACGAACCTTCAGTCTAACGAGTTGAGTTAAACAGTCAAGTTCAGCCTCCATTGTTGAGTTAAGAATGCCGTAGGCTAATAACTCTGAGGAATTAGTCACCGCTACAGTGACTGGCACAACGAGCATAACTTTTAAGTGTGACAGCCTATACATTGATTTCCTTCAGATACAAAGTTGAAATACTCGGTTCATATCAAGTCATTTTGTTTATGCTTTTTGAAAATATCATCTTTCATCTTTGCCATTTCGTGTAACGAAACTAAGGTGAACAAACTTTTCATTATATATATATATATATATATATATATATATATATATATATATATATATATATATATATATTTATATAATGACATCCAGTGGAATTTGACAAGTTAACAATATAAAATGCTACAGTAAACCATTCAAAATTATGATACGACCTTAATATTTCATCCTGACATTTCGATGTTTGTATTGGTTTTACCAAAATAATTCAGAACGTGAAATCAAAAATTGCCTCATGTTAACTTAATCAAGGTGCACTAATTTTTAATGTTTTGTAAGAAAACTGATCTAGACAAAAGTGCATAACTAAGCTACCAAACATCACACTAAATTAATTCAATCTGTCACAAAATGTAAGATTAGTGAAATAAATTCGAGTACGACATTGGTAATTTCGAACCGGAGAAGTGTTCAATTTCAGACAAAAATGCAGTCATATAAGTATGATAATAAATGCCATGAAAGCTTTGAAATCGACTTCCTTATTAGAATCGGTTTACTGGAAGGTTGAGTTATTGGAGTATGAGTTATTACACTGTTTTTCTGTCCAAAGTGGTGACTACCTATGGGTAGTTTTTTTTACACTCGCCAACCACTCATGTAGTCCGGGTTTCGATTCCTGGCCAGCGCACTCCTAACCTCACTGATCCGGTTAGAAGGCCGGTGGAGAGAGGAAGTTGGGAGTGAGGCTAGCACCCCGACCCTGTAAAAATAGAACTACTGTCACCAAAATATAAAAGCTTTAACCTGAATTTAGAAGATGACTAGCACTGGAATCCAGGATGTGCATTTCGTCCTAATTGGGACTCGTCATCTGGATGTACCTCCGTTTCTCAGGGAGTGATGATGTCCCCACCGAGGCTCGAACCCAGTGCCCATAGTTTCAAACACCAAAGCGTTATCCACTAGACCACTTGGGCCACGACAGCCACCTCTTGCGCAACGGGTCATATTAATTGAACTGAATTTTAGATTTTCCCGTCGATTGATTGGGCCAAAATGCTCGGTCTCAGGTTGACATGTTGAGTTCTTGTGCAGATGTTTGAACGATGTCTGGGCCCAATCAATCGACGGGAAAATCTAAAATTCAGTTCAATTAATATGACCCGTTGCGCAAGAGGTGGCTCTCGTCGCCCAAGTGGTCTAGTGGATAACGCTTTGGTGTTTGAAACTATGGACACTGGGTTCGAGCCTCGGTGGGGACATCATCACTCCCTGAGAAACGGAGGTACATCCAGATGACGAGTCCCAAATAGGACGAAATGCACATTTTGGATTTCACTGCTAGTCACCATCCACCAATTAAATACTGAATTTAGAAGAATATTAAGAAACATCAGTTGCATTGTAGCATAAATGCGAAGCGAGAGGTCTTGTACCTATGGGAGATGCAATTGCTGAGTTTGACTTAATGCTGTATCTCAACCAAATTGTTATGCTTAAAGCACCGTACAACTATATGTGATTAAACTAAGCTAATAATTGAAGCAATCAAAGGTAGGGTAGATGTATGAGTCACCATTCAATTGTTAATTACTGTTTTCGTTCGTGAAAGTGATTAAAACTAACAAGTAAGAGGGACAGAGATCAACTGTATGTCCAGGGAACAACTGATTACATAAACGGAATGATCTAAGTTACATACAGCAGGACTTCAGATAACTTCATATAAACTGTACATATGTAGCATTTCAGATGTTCCTGCATTGTGAAGATCGAGTACTGTATATTTCAATTTCTGAATATTGTTTCATGATGTCAAACAAATCAAATAGTATTATCATTATATCCTTTAATTCCCAGAGGAACATAGGGATTCATCTGCGCATCTTCATTGCCTTCTGTTTTCTGCCATGTTTTAGCCCCTCTCCGAGTCTGCCCACATGCTTTCATCTCCCTCCTCCAAGTCACCCTTGCACTGACAACCAACTCGCCGCTTCCCTTTCGGGTTCCACTCAAGCAATGGCTTGTCTAGTGATGTCACTTGATGGTTTCCTCAGAGTATGGTAAATCCAATCCATCCGCATTTCTTCCTGCTTATTTGTTTCACAATCGGTTCCTGCTGGGTTGGTTCGCTTATTGCCAGAGATCCCTCACTGTTGCTGGTCTTTCCTGGCTGGCCATCTGATCTTGAGTGGTACTGAGCAAAGACAACTGTTGATGAAGGTCTGAAGTTTGTTTGAGATGCTCTTTATGACGCGCTGGCCAAGTCTCTGATCCATCCGTATAGTAGCACTGACTGATTTCACATTGGAGTTGAAAATCCGGATGTTATTTTTGATTCTGAGTGCTGCTGACCTCCACACAGACTTGAGGGTAATTAAAGCTTGTCTTACTTTTCCGATTATAGCTTTGATATCCTCGTCAGTTCCGTTCGCCTGTAGTTGAAACGATGCTTCCCAGGTAGGTAGGTAAAGGAAGTTGTTTCTTTCAGGTTCCTCCCATTTATGCTGATTGTTATCTGTTGCTTTGTTGCTGTTTGTGTTGGCGAGGAGTCGTCATCACCTCTGTTTTATCTATGTTCACTTGAAGTCCTATCTTCTCTGTATGCTTCTTCTGCCTTTTCCCTTTTCACTTACATACCTTCCAGTTTGCGGGAAATCAGACATATATCACATCAACGGAGTCCAGATCCTCCAAGTTTTCTGTGTGGGTCCATTTTATGCCTGCTTCCTCACTGCCCGTTTTCTGTCGCATTATCCAACCTACTGCAATCAGGAAGACCATTGGCGACAGTAGACAGCCTTGCCTCACTCATGTCCTCACTTCGAAGGATTCCGTAAGTTTCCCGTTGTGGATTACTTGGCATGCAGCATTGTCGTACAACTGTTGGATGAGATGAATAATTGTCGACGTGACCCCGTAGTAGCGAAGCAGTTGCCAAGTGACCTCTCGATCGACGCTGTCGAAGGCCTTTTCAAAGTCGATGAAGTTGAGATAGAGAGGTGACTGCCATTCTAAGCTTTGCTCAATGATGATCCGAAGTGGGGCGATTTGATCAATACATGACTTGTTTCTCCTGAATCTAGCTTGTTCCGGTCGAAGTTTTTCATCCAGGTCGGCGTGTTTGATTCTCTCCAGGATGATGCGGCTTAGTATTTTGCTTGGGATGGACAGGAGCATAATTCCGCACCAGCTTTTGCATTGACTTAAGTCTCCTTTCTTTGGTAGTTTGAAAAAGTATCCTTTCTTCGAATCCTCGGGTACTTTGCCCTCTTTCCACACCTTCTCCAGCAGTGGCGTCATCAAGTCCGCTGCTGTCTCTAGGTCCATTTTCAGAGCTTCTGCTGGGATTCCATCCGGTCCTGCTGCTTTCCCAGCTTTTAGCATCGTGATTGCATTCAGGACTTCTGATTTCGTCGGGGGTGGATGTTCGCTGATAGTTCTGCTTCCGTTGTTGGTATTGTCGGGCGCGTTGTAGGTGGCGGACGATTTAGAAGTCATTTGAAGTGTTCAGCCCAGTGTTTCCTTTGCTTCACTTCTTTGGTGATTGACTTTCCATTGTCGTCCTTTACTGGCTTAATCTGTGTTATGATGTCAAACAAATCAAATAGTATAGTTTCAGTTTTTTGGTTTCCATTGGAAACCAGTTTGGATTGTGTGTTTCCCCAAAATGTGATTCTTTATTTTAAATTCCCGGATGTGTTTATTTGTGGATAGGCTTTAGAATCAATAGTTAGTCATTGGTATTCGACCACCGATGGTCAAGACATCGATTCTAAAAATATCCCAAAACAATCTATTATTTCTTCGGCAAAATTCATTAATTTCAAGAAATAAATGAATATAATTTATACTGGATTCTGTGAGTTACAGCCGAATAATGAATATAACTGCAGTGGTTGATGCATTTTGTATATTTATATTTAGGTAGGAGTAGAGGTTAAGAAGCATGTGTTTGTTTACTGTAAACACACAATGCATTTTACTTAATCAGAATCAAAAAAGCTACTAAGATTTTCAAGTATTGGTCTTGTAAGGATTGTGTTCGATTGGTTGGAGGGTTTCATCACAAGCTGACATCAGTTAGAGAATCATTGGAAAACCACCTAGGAGTACTGGAAAGCTGTTTCGTCCACCTAGTTAGGGACTCTTCATCAGCATGCGCCCACTGATTGGGTTCAAACCCAGGACCATCCAGTTACAAGGCGAGCTAGCTCGTAGACCATTAAACCACTTGGACCCAATTCAATGGCCGATAAATTCTCATATAAAGATTTCATGGCTCAGCCGTTTTTGGGTATAGGGTGGAGGGTAGAAAAGGACAGACTGATGTTAGCTTCACAGTAGTTTTGATCATCTGGGCTAATATCGAAGCCCCAGCGCTCTTTATTATATATACAAACAGAGATTTATAAGTGTAGCAGAAAAAAGGATTTTCTTTATTTAGTAGTCGGTGTTACCACTGATAAATTGAATCTATTAAATGGTCATTAGATTGCCTTCTTCAACAGGTACTTGTGTTTAGAATAATTGACGATGTGTCTAATACACAGTCTTCACTTGTCTACTTCGATTTAGTGTGGCCTCTTTGACACTGTATAATTTCCAACAGAAGTCATTCAAGAACTCACAGTTACCTTCCATATTCTCAGCTCAAGTGTAGGATGTGTTCTATTTACTTCAGCGATAATGCTAGCCAGTGATATTATATCCCCGTGTGTATGTGTATGCATGGACATTAGTGTACCTCTTAACAATAACCAGCATACTGCTGGTGGAAACATGATCATCTTTTGACTGCCCATCGTCACTTTGTCATGCACAAGTTATTCATACCAATATTGTAACGAACCAAAAATTGTGAATCGAGATTTTCTTTGTTTCTTTGTCTATTTATAGAGGAAGAGAAAAGAAGCCAAGGGAACTGGAAAATGTAGCGCATCTTCATTCATAGGTAGTACCCACTTGATTTGTTTATCCGATTCTTATAACGCACTGGTTTCCTCATCTTTTTTCGCTTGATGTTTATGTTAACAGAGATTTTTTCTTTTATTAAGAGTGTAGGTTACTTTGCAGTTTATTTTCCTTTAAAGTAAACAAAGGGGAGAAAATTAATTATGTTTTGCAAGACTAATTCTTTAAGAAATTTTTTCTTGTAACGGTTTCAGCGGTATTACACTGTGTTTTGACACAAGACGTAGGCAGAAAGGTTTAGATTCAATGTGATCCACAGGACTCACCATGTAGCTTCACTAGTGTAACCTTAAACCTTTTTATAGAGAAGATAAAGCAATTCACTTTGTACCCACTCTAAAGAAAAGCTTGAATTAAGATTAGGTAGGACGTACAGGTATATCTGCTGAAACAAGATTAAACTGCTTAAAGCTCGCACTGAGTTGCATTGAGCAGTGTTCACGTTAGTGTGACCGATTATCTGATTAATTTATCCAATTACTAATGTTCTCTTCTAAACAGTTTCTAGTCTGTGAATGGAGTTTATGTACTATAACTTGAGTGCTTGTGGTGAAGTCTGAGGACTGCATTTAAGTAGTCGTATGTGCGTGCAGTGGCATTTGTTTTTCCTGCCAAAAATACCAGTGTAGAAGAATGTACAGTTTTTATATGTCATTTTGCAGACAAAACAGTTGCACACTTTCAGGTTTCAATACTTCAGTGTATAAAGTGAGACTATATAAAAGTATTCGTGACTTAAACCTCGTAATCTGTTGTTGTCCTCTACCATATTTCGCGGACGTACAGTATGATACAGTGGAGTATGACGTGCTATATTGACTTTCTGATGATAAATTTTTTGCTGTATATCAACCTGCTGCTGGAAATTCAAAGCTCCAGCTTGAAGTCCTACATTACACTCGGAAGACGAAATATTAAAACAAAATTCCATCAGTTGTTTTATTTGACAGTATTTAGCCATTAGTAGGATATTGCAAACAATAAGTCAGTCTGTTATGACAATCCTAACTGACAGACAATGTTATAATACAATCGAAGTCAAATCTGGTTTTAAACCAAGTGATATCTAGAGAGTTAAACATGAAAAACATTACGTTCAAATACTGTTAATAGTGAATTTATTCACTGAACCCTTAGCTAGACTGTAGAGTGAAAACGCAAAAGTTATACATTCACTCTCATTTGAATGTTTGAATGGAACTATAACTATCATTTGTCAGGATGCGATTTCGTCCAACGCTTATACATGCCCTAGAGAATATTCTGAAAAAAAACTGAATATATAAAGTGAACTCTGAATAGTTAGAACCTCACTTTTTATAGGAAAATTAAAACTATTCGATAAATAGTATGCGGTGTTATACTTAATTGAACTTCACAACAACAAAAAATGCAAACCTACAATTTATGATAATTGGATATTTTCAAATGTTGGTCTGCATGGATTGGACTTGTCACAGGTTCGATCACAAGTTGATATCAGCTGGAGAGCCACTGGAACACCTGGGAATACTGAACACCTGTTACATTCTAGTTTGAGATTCTTCAGCAGTATTCACCCAATGGGGTTTGAACAAAAATCTGTGAACACTCCAATCCCTACAAAACCAACACTTGAAAACTAATCTGATGCTCACTACCGACTGGCTCTATGCACAAGGTTGCCTGGATTTCTAGTGAGAAGTCATAACCACTGGGGTACACCAAGTCAAGTGCAAGTTGACTTAACTCTCCTATGACATTACCTGACATTTGCGCTATGTATATCACGAGCTGTCAATATTTGGAATTCATAGGGCATTGGATAGAGACCCAGTAGCCGTGTGGTATGCGGCCTTACCTTATAACTGGAAGGTCCTAGGTTAGAGCTCCAGTGGGTACATACTGTGAAGCGTCCTATACTAGAACGAAACAGTTGTTCAGCACTCCCAGGTTTTCCAGTTGTGCTCCAACTGATGTCAACTCGTGACCATGCATGTAACTGCATATCAACTGATTTAGCTGAATTTATCATTTATCTCGTTCTATCTAATTATTAATTTTTTTTAAATTTGTACTTGAACTAGTTTCAGATTAAACTGTCTACCAGGTGTTTTAACTATGTGTCTAAGTATAGTAATGTAAGTCGACATCTGTAAAACATTGGAATCAAGGTAAATGGAATAGGATTTGTAATTAAACTGATTGCTTCGATTTTTTGTTTTATTATTTCATCTTTCTTTAGATAAAAAATCATGTGATACTACTACTGCATTTTGGACAAATTATCTTAGCCCATGCATGATATATATACATATATATGTATGTTCTTGTCTAACTGCTTGTTTTAATTGAACAATGGAACATTGAACAAACTTTTAGTATTCATCGATAAATCAGATAGGATAAATTCCATTTTCAACTAGTAGAAAACAATTATCGCTTCTTACAGTCAGCCAAAATAGGACATTTCATTAGGTTTTGATTTGATGCAAGTTCTCTGAACTAAATAAACAGCAATTTAGGATAGGCTGTGGAAATAAAGAATAAGACGATAGCCATTCAGTATTACTAGAAATTTCATCGCACATACACAATTGCAGTCAACAATTCGACTGGAAAATATGAGCATTTTTCTCTCCACTGGTTTAAAACAACTCAAATTTAAATTAAGAAGTTATTTGCAGGATTGTGCATCAGTGAATGGAAATATGGGAGAAGTTTTGGAATTTCAATCAGATATCGTAATATTTGAGGTCAGTTGAATATCCCGGACTGGTGGAGTTACTACCAGATGATAGATTGAAAACCATTAGCCATTGTAACCCTGAACGGATGGTGAATATTAATGCGCTTGTCTCAACACCTCGCATCTATTGAATGAGAGTGTCACTATGTTATTGGTATGAACCTATAATGACTGGCAGTTATTGTTCCTTTGGGATCGGAGTGGAACATAGGACTTCAACATGATATTTCCACTCTGCCCTATTTTTTTGGAAAGTCTCTCTTAGTTCCTTCCGCGTTTGCCCACAGTCCCTCATCTTCTCCTCACATGATCTCCTCCATGTCGCCCTCATCGTTTCGCATGTGGGCTCTGCTCAAGTGGTGACACCCAACGACCTTCTCAAAGTGCGTTCAATTCACCTCCATTTTCTTCGGGATAATTTTTAAGCTACAGGTCGTTGAATAATTGATTCCCAGAGTTTCCTGTTGCTAATGCATTCCGGTCAGCCATCCGATCTTCAGTATGGAGTCAACAAAGGCGACTGTTGATAAGGGTCTTCCGTAGCTTGTTAAAAATGCTGTTATTGACACACCTATCACGTTTATGAGCAAAATAGAATAACTGACTGGCTAAACGTTAGTGTTGGATACCTGAACTATATTCGTTATGCTGTGGAGTATAGAAGACTTCCGAATTGATTTCAGAGTGATGAAGGTCCGTCTCGCATTTCCGTTTACCTGTAGTCGAGACGATGCTATCGACGTAAGGGAAGACAGTGACCTCTTTCAAATGTATTCCACTGATAGTGTGATTGTTGCTTGCTACTGGTTGGCTGGTTATCTTCACCACCTGCATCTTCTCTATATTCACTTCGAATCCTGTCTTTGTTGCCTGCCTCTTCTGACAACTTGTTGGTTTCCCCTGTAAGTCTTTGAGTTTGTGTGACACAGGACATATATCATCCACACACGAAATCCATATCTTCTAGAGTCTTCTTACAAGTCCAACGTATTCCTGTCCTCATTCTCCCCCACTAAGAGCATTCGATATA
Source organism: Trichobilharzia regenti (assembly GCA_944472135.2). Classification (NCBI taxonomy): domain Eukaryota; kingdom Metazoa; phylum Platyhelminthes; class Trematoda; order Strigeidida; family Schistosomatidae; genus Trichobilharzia; species Trichobilharzia regenti. Next base: position 83,508,642 of record OX235270.1, on the reverse strand, counting down.
ATCCGATCGCCCACGGTTAGGAATAACATTGGTGACTGAGCTTAGTTGCTTAGGCTATTTAGTGCCGATGTTGGTTACCAACGGAATCATTAATAGCCTGAGGTATAGGTGTATCTAGTCGACATACAGAACACTATATGTATGTCTCAGACTTAGCCCTTTAACCGGTATTGACTGTCATATGAAAACTACTTTCGAAATCATTTCATTTCTGCTGCTGAGCCATTTCATATTCTAACATTTGTTTACAGTAATAAATATTTTATTCTATGTTTTAAGTTTTAACTGGCAATTGTAGACTAAGTGAATTGAAGACTTCACTTCAGCAGGGGAGAATTCACGCCTACACTTTAAATTGAAAACACTGTTGGATATTATCAAATGACTTAGCTTAAAATTAAGCTTATTTTCATTCTAGTGTCTAAAATTTGGTGTGATTTAACTTGTTACAAGGGGGGAGGGGGAATGCATCAGTAATTTCTGACTGTGAATTTTTTTGCTTTGTTTGTCAATCATAAACTCAGGTCCCGTTAGTCGCTCAGTGGTATACTGGATTAGTGTTATTAATGCACAAACTGCCAATTAGTATTAATTCTCATAATTCAATTATCATCTAAATATGAGGATACGACACACATACACACACACACGCACATGCACACATACACATCGATGACTAAGGTATATATATATATATATATATATATATATATATATATATAACCAAGGGACTGGATTCTAGCAACATTGATGAAGTCAAATAATATTAAATTAGCATGATTTACATAAGCATATTTTCTATCATTCAAGTGTAACATTTATTTCCAAAATTTGAGCCAAATTGTCATAAATTTGTAACTACCAATGGACCGGTTGATTGCTGTCATTCAAATGAAACGAAAGTTTTGTTTTTGTTTGAATGCTCTAATGAACAATGTTAATTATTAGTTTACCTTTACCTTTCACTTATCTTGCAGTTAGTACTTGCTTTCCCAACTGAAAACGGGGCCTAGATGTTTTAAAAAAATGTCCTTTCATGAACCAGTATCACCTAGGTGGTCGTTGAGGTCTGTCTAGTACGTTTCAGATGTTTTATATGAGTTATAGAGTTCGCAAGAGTCACAGGGTTATTCTAAAATCAATGATTCTTTCAAAGAGGATGAAATGCAAACGATCTATAAATTCCGGCTTCCACCGAATTTTTTCAGTGTTTGGTGAGCGTGGAATGGCGTCAAATTAATACTGTCTGCATGAAGTGGACTCATTCATTATTTACGACGCCGTAGTATAACTTCAAAAAATTCATCTGAAAGCTAACACTATTGTGATGCTCACAGATGTTCAGATAGAGTTTAAACAGCTACTCGAACAGTATGAAAGCGAACTGATTCAATTTTAGATTTTCTCGTCGACTGATTTCCTATCCAATGGAAGTACATCCAGGTGATGAGTCCCGAACAGGAAGAAATGCGCGTCCTGTATTTCACTGCTAGTCACCATCCACCAATTAACTTCTAAGTATTAAATTAAACTTGATTATTGGGGTATTTGCTCAATAATGGCACTGTAGGACAAATTTCACTTTATTCAGAATCAGAAAAAGTTGAAGAATGTGGGCTATAAGATTCTTACAGTCATTCAATGGTAACATGACCGTTAGCAGGTTTAATTATTCTCCTGTCATCTCTCGGGGCACTGTTTAATTCCCTTTTTCGAACAGTCCCAAAACAGGACAAAATCTCTACTTAGTACTTTTCAAATGCTTGATTGTTCGTGAAAAAAATTTATGGTGAAAACACTATTTTCCATATTTCCTTCGGGTGAGTTTAGTTTAAGAGAATGTTAAGTTTATGTGATATCTAGCTGAGAGGAACGACAACCACGTAATAATACACTTCAAGTCTCAGACGCTTTATGACAACGTCTACCGAATACAAAGTCGTTTAACATGAGCAGAAAAAGTGTCATGTTTCAAATCCCTCACAGAAATTGTGTGGATTTCAACCGATAAGCACCAGAAACAAGATCGGACAACACTGGAAGCTGCTCATTTCAACCACACATCCCTCTGAGTTACAAATCCTCTCTACTATTTCAACACTAGACAACATTTTAGTTATGTTAACATAAAGCCAATTTTATTGGGAGGATGTGTGCCCAGAAGAGTCGCTCACTTCGCTCTAGTGTCTAACTATCATTAATTCTACTCTTCTCAGTTTTTTGAAAGTATTCCTCTTTCCGGAGAGTTGTATAAATGTTTTTTAATGGTTTCTATCAACAAATTTAAAAAAAAAAACTAAACCAACTGACGCCAGGCAAAAATAGAATGAAAAACTAGTCTGCAAGAATAAATGCCTATTGTAGACTGAAAATAATAAGAATAATATAGCTCATATTGTTTGTTATTTTTTTTCAATTGTGTCACTGTCTGCTTTGTAAGTCAAATGGAAAGTAGACTAATTTCATCGATTTCGTTGCATCTTAATAGAAGTAACATCCTACCTGTAATCATGGTACAGCATTGATGCGATATCGGTTTCCCTTAAAATCGGCCATGATTAATGCGGAAAATAAGCCAATGGTGAAGAAGCGATGAAGTGAAACGGCTGAAATGATATTCGAGTAATCGTGTGTTATAGATCGCATTATTCCCTGAAAAAACCATACTAACTGTGATCGTTATTTATAGTAGTGTTTCTCAATATCTGAATCACAGGAAATCAAACAACAGCAAGGTAGAGGGCGTAATTTATGAATTTGTATTTGGCAGAATTAATTGTACTTCATATAATAAATATTAACAAACAGCGGTAAGCATTTAAGCGATACAGTAATAGAAATTGTCAGTCACCACAGTGACATTAAGAGGCGCATCAAAACCTACTTTTGCAATCCACTTGAATGTAAATTAACGACTGTTATTTTTTTGATACTTGTGAATTTCAGTTGCATATTTCAGACAGAATTAATGTACCTCATATCACAGTGACTAAAGGTATTCCTACTACAATTTGGAATCATTATTTATAAGTTAAAATGCTACTGAAGAAGCTTTTAAGAAGAAAATAATATCGACTGAAAGCGTCGAGTAATACTGAGGTTTTCATTGAAGGAGTTAAATATTATTATTGCTCCCTTGGGTTCCCAGTGGAACATAGGGCTTCAACTGCACGTCTCCATTTTCTTCTGTCTTCTGCTATACTTTTCGCCTGCATCCATGTTAATCCATATTCTTTCAACTCCTCTTCACACGATCTCCTCCATGTCACCCCTGGACGTCCCACACGCCGCTTCCCTTTCGGGTTCCACTCGAGCAATGGCCTGACGCGCGCGCGATGTCACCTAGAGGCCTCCTCAGCGAGTGTCCCATCCATCTCCACTCCCTCCTGCATATTTGTTGGGCGGCGATGGTTCTTGCTTTGTTTGTTCCCATAGTTTCTTGTTGGTGATTCTTTCCGGCCCGGCCATCTGATCTTCAGTATAGAGCCAGCAAAGACAGTTGTTGATAAAGGTAACGTCTGCAACAGGCTGTTGGAAATATTCTTTGTGACCCACGCGCCAAGTTTGTGATCCGTATAGAAGAACTGACTGACTTGACGTTTGTATTGGAAATCCTACTAAATTTTGTTGTTGATTCTGGCTGACTGACGAAGATTTCCAGATTGATTTCAGGTTGATGAATGTGTTTCTCGCCTTCTCGATTCTCGCTCGATTTGACATCCTCGTCCATTCCGACTGGCTGTAGTTGAGACAATGCTCCCTAGACAAGTGAGTGAATGGAGTAACCTCTTTCAAATCCCTCCCGTTGATTGTGATTGACGTTGGATGTTGTAGCTGTTGTTGGTTGGTTATTTTCATCACATCCGTCTTGTCTATGTCTACCTGGATTCCTGTCTTCGCCGGCTGCTTCCTCGACCAGTTTGTCGGTTTTCGCTTGTAAGTCTTCGATTTTGTGTGACATCAAACAGAAATCATCCACGCGCGAAATCCAGGTCTTCTTCTAGGTTCTTTACATCGGTTCAGGATATCCCTGTATGCTTGTTTCCCACTGTTTGACGCATAATCCAGTCCACCACAATTAGGAGTATAATTGGTGATAATAAGCCAGCACCCTTGTCTGACTCCTGTGTTTACTCCAAACGCCTTGCTGAGTCTTCCGTTGTGGATCACTTGACGTGTGCCGTTGTCGTACAGCTGTTGAATAAGGTTGATGAATATTCGGGGTACGCCGTAGTACTTGAGTAGTTTCCAAATTGCTTCGCGGTCAGCGCTGTCAAAGGCCTTCTCAAAGTCTATAAAGTTGAGATAGAGGTTTGATTGCCATTCCATGGAGTTAAATAACTCCACAAAAAGTCAATCTACACTGTATCCAGAAGTAGATAGAACGTAAGAATAGGTATGGTGAGAAAGAAATACAGAGCTTTAGTCTGTTAACTGTACGTGGTACGGTGCTCTTGATTATTAGATTTCTAAATGGCGAGTTTGTACAACGTTTCTCATGAACTCAGCGTTTTAGTAATACGACAAATAAGATTTTCCTCTAGTGTTTAATTCAACAAGGTTTACTGAGGTCAATCTACCGTGTGCTAAACAAGGTCATCTTTTTGCAGGGTACATATTGATTTATAAGAACTCCACAAATATAACAGTGTAGCTGAGTAGGCCTCTTTCCCAGTTTGTTCGATATTTGTCTCCAGTATGTATATATAGATATTACTTATCAAGAGGATACAATTATGCAATTAGATTCACATAACTCATTTGGTAGGGTAGAAGAGTTTGAAATGTTGAATCGCTTCGCTGGGATGGGACAACTTTGTACTCACTCCTGTAGTACAAATATTAAAATTCAGATGTTACAGAGAAGATTGGAATGGCACTGTGCATGGATGACTGGAGAATTCATGAAGTGTTCCATCCTTTAACCTCTCGTAGCTTACTGACCTGTTCTAAGTACGGAAAAGAAGAAAGTGTGTGTTTTCAGCTAGCAATCTCACTCGGTACAAAAACAAACCCATCGTTACTGAGGCTTCAAAGCACAGAAAAACGTTTGCTACGAACTCCCCGTGAAGCATTATGCTCACTGTTACGATTATATTTTTTGTATTCTTTGATGAGTGAATGCTAATTGTGAGTTTTAAAACTATGCAATTGTAAGCAATGGTGCATAAAGTTTCTACGATAATCAGTATTTCATACGCTAAAAGATTAAGTAGGTTCCCTGTAGAAACAATCAACCTGTGGTTGACAGTCAGCGAAATGAAGTGGAGGCGAACTGTCCTTTTAGCTGAGATGCTGAAATTGATGGAAATTTATCCGACAGATTAGTAAAATTAACAGGCTTGTTTACTTGATCTTTTTTTACGAAGAATGTCGTTTAGTAACATTGTCCATTGACTTGGAAGGCGAACACTTCAAACTCTTGGCTGACAATAACAAGATAACTGTAATTAGGAAAATATCACTTAAGGATCAGTCATTTTGATAAGCTGAGATTTTCGGATAGCCAACCGAATAGGATAAATAAATATCCTTGTGTTATCTGGCGTAGCTAACGGTTAACACAAGATTACTGTGACCAGAATTCATTGTTTTCATTAATTTGTATAAACCAAAAACCTAACTGACTCGAATTCTACATAAGATGAGTTCTTTGAAACTGTTTCTCTATCAACAAGAGGTGGATCATTCAAATTCTAGGTCAGTGTAAATTTATCATCATCATAAGATTCAGTTTGAATGTACTTTTGTGGAACAGGATGAAGGAGCTGCACAACAGCCAATCGGTAGTGTCAGTTTTAAATACAAATGGTCTAATGTGCGAAAATGTTCACTTGACCATCTATTGCTCAATTACTTTGCTGCTGCTTACCAACTGCTTACTTAGTGATTTAATTGCCTCATTGTTAATGTACTTGTGTAATCACTAACATGTTTGAGAAATAGGAATGCAGTACACTGTATACAAAGGTAAATCCTCCTCTGCTGTGCTCACTGAAGCTGGCGTCCCTCAAGGTGCTGTACTCTCCCCACTTTTCTTTCCTTTCTTTCTACATGACTTACCATCTTCAAATAACATTAATTTTGTTAAATATGCTGGCGATCTTACTGTATCTTTGCCTGCCAAGTGTCGTAGTGACTGCTCCAAACTAAATGGCTTTTTATTAGAAATCAGCCAGTGGTCCAAAGAAAACGGGCTTACTTTATATTCCTCTAAATGTCAAACAGCCAATTTCACCTTTAGGCATAAATCTTACCTAAACAAACTGGTTAGCATTCACGAGGTGTGCAACATAGAGGCACTGAAATAGAAATCAAGTCGGAAATTAAATACCTAGGCGTCATTCTATCTGTTGATCTCTCCTGGTCGTCTCATATCCGTCTTACCTTATACATCAAGAAGTTAAGACATTCTGGAATAACCCAACCCTTACTCTTACGATTCGTTAACTCTTGATTGCTGCCTATTATTCTCTATTGTTCCCCTTAGTTTTTCCAGGGCTCCTGAAGAAGGACTATACCTGATTACGTAGGGTGTTAAAGGTTGTCAGCAGGGTAAGCAACGCGCCAATTAACAAGCTTGTTAATATTCTGGTCGACAGGCACATGGACTCATGTGAAAAATTGGCTAAATCCATTCTATCTAACTCACATCATCCTCCTCATTCACAACTCTCCCCTTGTATCTCATCAGGAAAAACCAGAAGCCTATATAGAAAACTATAAGCTCGCACTAGCAATTACAAAATCTCAACCATACCTTACTTAGCTCGTGTTCTGTGCGATAAAGAAAGCATCAGGCGTGCAACTTATAACTTATTAAATGGTCAGTAGAACAACTGGATCTCATCTTTCCAACTCATATCATTTATAGGTACAACGTTTTCTTTCTTTCTTTTCCTTTTCTCTCTCTTTTTTGTTATGCGATATTTTGTTTCTCTCTTTCTTACAAACTCTACTCAAAACATCCTTCTTCGTTCTTTCACACTCTGTATATCTCTAACTTTTTGTTACCACTTACGCCACTAAATATGCTAGTATCTACTTTTCTAACGCCTTCAAACATTCTGTTCACTTTCGGCTTTGCTGCCGATATGCTGATATGTTGTTTTCAAAGCTAGCTGAGATTAACTATAATCTATGTAGAATTTTATTTACTGTTAATGTACAAACTGGATGCAATACTGTAGTGAAATGCTGAGAATTCCATTCTGTATCACAAGTACTGTTTTGGAAAAAAACAAATTATTATTACTATTATTATTATTAATTAGATACGTACTAATTAAAAAAACTTCGGTAATTAACTACTTAGCATTATAACAATTTGATTAATGGTTTACTGACTTTGCGGTGTTTTACTTAATAATGTAAGCATTTACTTGTTTCGTTATGATACAATATGTGCCGACGCATCATTTCGGAATGAAAAAAATTTGACGTTGGTGACCCTATCTATGTCCGCGACTATCGAGCAGGACATAAACCTTGGAATAAAGGTTCCATCGCAGCACGACGTGGTCGAGTCATGGTAATGATTTATGGACCCGTCACTACAATCAGTTGCGTCCAAGAAACTCAAATATCCCTACCAGTACACAGTCATCTCTACCTCTGGATATACTCTTAGATACTTTTAACTTACCTACGACTGACAAAACAGAAAAGCAAAATTGCGCAGCTCAGACAACTCCAGACAAAGCAGAAGCCGCAAACTCAACAAGCAGACGAAGCAACAGACGTCGACAACAAACTGAACAGTTTCAGATAAACCCCAAGAAAGCACGCTATTAATCGTCGATCTTCTCAAAATTGGAGGTGATATGTATCCACATAATATGTGTGTTTGTTTTTTTGTTTGTTTTTTTCTGTCCACTAACTAAACAAACATGTCTGACCATGTTGTCACATGACATTACAACCAATCATGTTGACTGTCTATTGATTTGTTCATTTTTGAACATTCGCTCATACACTTGTGTGACATTGATTTTTCCTTGTTTGAAATATACAAGTATCATCGTGAACCTAGTGGTTTTCTGATTTCCGCCTTCTTGCCTCAGGACTATTAATTACTCGACCAGTACATAACACGTTAATACTCTAAAAATGTACTTTGTCGACTATTTATTCAGCTAAATACCTAATTAATTACACGGTTAACTGTTTAATCGAGACCTTGACTATTTAATCACTTATTTACCAAGTTACCTACTCACACTAATATCAGCGTATATATATATACTCACCTACTCACTTTTCACTCATTAATCCATCCACTTATTGGTTTATCTGCACTCCGAGTATTGAATAAGTTGATTACTTGAAAACACCTAGAAATTTGTCGAGATCTCAGCCTATTTAATCCTTAAGAAACTTACTAAATTGCAATTTGTTTACTTCCGTCGTGAAAAAAATCTATCTTGGTTACTTGTTGATGATGTCATTACTACTAAACTTAACTCAGTTACGTAATAATTTTTTTCGCTTTTTTGCCTAGGTAATAATCGTTCACCTACTTACACATTCATTTATTCCATCAAAATTTTGTTTACCGACTTATTTATTAGGACATACTCGCATATGTTTTCTTCCATAAATTTACTTATTCACCACTTAGTTACTGAGAATGTATGTAATGAAGACATACAATTACAGTTAAGGTTGTCGAGGAAGACGGTTATTTCTATTCGTAGAGAATTCGAAAAGCTCACTTCTCGTTGATTTGAGCACTGAAGATGTTATCTAAAAGGACTCGACGGTAGAGGCGATTCAGTTCACTTATGAAATGGAAAGTCAGGAAGGGGAACTTCCAATGTTAGATTGCAACGTACAAAGGAAAGAAGATGGGAAGTTAAACACACATTCAAACGGATATTTCGACTTCCGATCATCCTATCCTATATCAGTAAAAATAGGATTGGTGAAATGTTTAAGTGACAGAGCACAAAAACCAAGCACATAAAAGAAGCCTTGAAACTTAATAATTACCCGGATAAATTAGTCAGGAAATATGTAAGGAAATGTAAAAATAAAATAAATAATGACAGTAACGATAGTGATAATAATAATTGTAATAATAATAGTAGTAATAATAATATTAATGACGACACCAACAATAAGAAATCTAAATCATCAGTAGTAATTCCATGCAAGGAAGGAACCTCAGAAGCCTTAAGCAGAATTCTTAACAAGGCAGGAATAAAAGTGGCTGGCATTCAAACCCACAAACTCAATTAGAAACAAGCTTTGTCGGTTAAAGGATCCTGCGAAGCCTTTAAAACAAAACAATTTAGTTTATCTAATACCCTGCAATGATTGTAAGGTCAAATGCATAGGTCAAACTACTAGAACAGGGACAGTCAGGCTAGCTGGACATAAAAACTTAGCAAAATCTAGATTGGTTGACCCAAATAAGATAAGAAACCTAGAGAATAGTTCAGCTATAGTACTCACTACATGCAATTACACACAATCATACAATAGGATGGGATAGGATGACAGTTTTAAAATTTGATGTCACAGGATATAGGGAGAGATTGATAACAGAAGCTTTTTTTATCGAATCAACCGCAAATACGTGTAATACGATTGATTCAACACCTGTCCCAGATATCTGAAAAATTCTACTACCCCTACAACAAATAGAAGAAGACAAAGAAAACTACAAAACTCAAGTTTCAAAGTCAAGTGATTACAATTGATATGATAATAAACAATAAATTTTGTTCGAAACCTTGTCATCCAGTAAATAATACTGTTTCACTGCGTGAAACACCTAATAAACAAACTTATATGGAATTACTTACTACCAGAGTGCCCAAGTTTTATACATATACTAAGAGGACAGCTTAGAGAAGATACCACCACCACCAACAACAACAACGACAACAACTCAACTCAAACAGGAAATAAAAACTGAAGTCATCTTTATACAATGTCTTACAAAAGGAGAAAACATGGGAGCCAAATGCTCAGCAGCAGGTAGATCTGTATAGTCTAATTAATCCAAACAAAGTGTGCTATGTCTCAGGGTACGAATTAGCTAAAATAGTGTGTATACTGTCGTCATCTCGTTGTATACCTAAAAGATAGAATTTCAGAATAACTCTATGTCACATTGAAAACTATAATAGTGACATATGAATCATTTTAACTTTAAATGAACATAGGGAAGAAAAAGGTTTTGGAAATAACCAACCAATAACAAGTAGCAATGACTATCAATGGGAGAAATATGAAAGGGTTCACTTCCTCCATTTATCTAGGATGCATCGTTTCAACTAAATGCAAATTGAAACGATGAAGATGTCAAAACCAGCCATAATCGGTAAGGCAAGACAAACATTCAGCACACTGAAATCTGTTTTGAAAATCAGCTGCACTAAGCTCAAAGAAAGCAAAAATCATATTTTCAACATTCATGTCAAGCCAGTTCTTCTGCATGGCTCATAGACTTGGCAATGTCATTCCTAACAGGCTTCAGACCTTTATCAACAGCTTCTTTCACTCTGTACTAAAAATCAGATAGCCAGAAAAGAGAGCCGATTGCTCAACAAATATTTAGAGGAAAAGAGAGATGGACTGAACACATGCTGAGGAGATCGCGCGTCAGCTATGCCATCGTTCGAGTGGAACCCGAATGGAAAACGACAGGTTGGGGGTGGGGGCTCCAAGGGTGACATGGACGGCATTGTGTGACCAGAAGTTGAGGGATTATGCACAATCATGGGAACAGCTGACGAGGACTACAGAGGACAGGACAAAATGGATATATGTTGTTGAAGCCATATTGTAACAACAGAAGACAAGGGCCGGCAACAGATCGTTTTATTACCGAAATCAACACGCATTTCTATATATTTCACATATATTATTATAGCTTATGCAAGTAGACAAACGCAGTCTTCTGACTGGTTGTTTCAGGTAACCATCGAAAAGTGGAGCCATCTATCTGCGAATCATATTTGCCCACGTTAAGTTTGCTGTGATTGGTTGTTGAATCACCCTTGCTCATATTTTCTCACGACCAATATTAGTGACCTAGACATTGACGTAAATTAATGTCTACCAATTGGCTAGCAGCCTGCACTCATCACAATATGTTCTACTCGGAACCGAAGGGAATAATGATAAGACACTTAGAAATGATGTATTGCTAGCATAAATTAGTCATAACCTAAACATGATGCGAAAATATTTCTTTAGTGTAAAATGATTTAGAAATGTATAATCATTGTTACCTGATTACTGCTGCTCCCTAGTTTCTCGTGACTTTCTTTCGTACATATGTTTTGAATGACATCTGAATTGTAAACTTGCCAAAAAGTTACTGGATCAAGGAAAACCGATCAATACGAAAACAGCATAACCGAGGCAGTACTTCATTAGCGTGGATTTAATCCACAAGTTTTGGAATGTTCTAAGAAGTTTGGATATTGAAGATTGATCAATTTGATATGATTATGAGTAATAAGTTGTTCTTGAAACGTCATCCATTTATTAATACTGTATCAGTGCATTGTATATTGAATAAACACTTCAGATATGGAAGTGTATCCTACTACAAGGCTCAACGGCTATTCTTACATAAACTATGGTTATGAGTTTAATTAAGAAATCATGGGACCTGCTTCGTTAAAACAAATTTGTGCCTGACGCTTTTTGTGCATACAAAATGGTGAACATGTATTGAAACCATCCTGCAATAAAAAGAGCTACTGGTTGTCAGATTAAAGGGAGTGGCGAATAGCTTTCATATAGAATATAACAGATTGAAAACGAAATGTAGTGAGAATTAGTTAAAATGATTTGACCCAAATTAGTTTGTTTTTTTCCTTCACGTTCCCAGTGGAACATAGGGCCTCAAGCTAGGGGCTTGAATTTTCCGTAGCAGTGTTTATTTTACAGGATGGGGTTGTTAGCCTTTTTCTCTTTGCCAGCATTATTTCTGGCTTAGCGAGGTAAAGGAGTTCGTCGGCCGGGGTTAGAACCCCAAACCATGTGCATGGTCGGCGAGCGTCCTAACCGCTGTCCCACCGACGCACCAAAAAAATTAATTTGAAACCCCTGAAATTATTAGGAATAACTTTCATGTATCTTTATGATCAAATGACCAATTATCAGTGTACATTGTCCTGAAGATTAATTGTAAATCAATTTAATCAGGATATCTAGGGGTTCCACCTTAACGTTACATAACCAATTTCACTTTGGACGTCATTTGCACCTGATCTTATCACTTAAGTACAAGTAAAATATCTGAAGCTTCATTCTGGGTTAGTATTTATCTTTAAATAAGGGAATTGTGGGATTTTCTCCTTCAGTATCTTTGGAGACTGGGATCGAATAAAACGACAGCCAGTTGGTTACAGGTGAATAGCAGGACGTTGTATCATCACTGAATCAGGGACTACTTATTATTCTTTACCATGCATAAGACTTTCTCCCAACTTCAGTTTTCCTCCCCATTGCATCAACAATATTCTACCTAGCTAAGGTTTCATCAATGAACTTGGCCTAAACTCTAAGCTTTCAACTTTGAACATGTGTTAATCTACCGAATTGTAAGGTTTGTAGGTAATATCACACTCATCAATGTCTTCAATGGTTTATGTCATAATCTTTTGATGATAAACAAATATTTTACATTAAATGCACTTAATAAGCTTCTGTATTTCATGTGTGCGTGTGGGTGTTTGTGTGTGATCTTACAGGTAGAACCACATGACAATTTTTATTTCTTGTAAAAATGAGGTGAAAACAATATGTGCATATTGTAAGAAGAAAAAAAATGTTTTGCGTTTCAATATTCTATGACATTTGGTAAAAGTGTCTCCATTGTGTTGATTTGTACTTTTCTGCGATTCACTTAAGTAAATCACATTTTTTTTAAAAAAGTTTATAAAACCTTTCATGAGATGAAAACTTCTGTATTTAATTTAAAACTGAACGAAATCATTTCGGTAATAGTTAAATTTGAATAAGATAGCCAGTACTTGAAGGAATCTTAGAGTTTTTAGTTTGCTGTCAAGGTTTCAACTTTACGTCTATAGTTACCGGATAATTTCTCCGGTCTCCAATGAAGTGAAAATAAAAGGAAAATTATACTTTAAATATGGAAGTAATATCCATTAGATGAATGAAGATAAATATTGGATTTCTGTGTAGGCAAACACGATAACACAATAAAAATGAATCTGAGTACAAGTGGTTCAACAAATGTGGGACTAATACTCATCGCCTAATTTCCATTTCTGGTAAACTTAGTAATAGAATGACTTTATCCCATTTTAGTCAATATGCAGGTTGAAGGTATCTGGTAGACCAAGTTTGAAATATGTTTCTCCATAATAAGTGAAAACTTCAAAACTGGAACAGAGATCTGAGCGTATTAGAAATAGGCTGGCTGATAGATACCATAAATATGTAGACAGCTGATTAGACTTGTTATACTCAAGTATTGGCTTTGTAGGGATTTTGTTTTTGATTGATGGGGGATTTCATCATGAGTTGTCATCAGTTAGACAACCACTAGGAAATTATATGGGGAGTACTGCACAGCTGTTTCATCCGCCTAGTTTGGGACACTTCGGCAGTACATACCCTAGTGGGAAGCCGTGACCAGTAGGGCACAGCAGGTTGGAGATGAGGCAGTAACTCATCAAAGAAGACATTGCAAAGTGGTCGCGCTATATCGTGAATTGGCAGAAGCTAGAATTCATGGACTGGCTATTGGATCGTGTCACAGTGGCTCAGTAGTCTAAGAGCTAGCTCGCCTTGTAACCAGAAGGTCTTGCGTTCGACCCATGGTGGGGGTGCGTACTGCTGAGGAGCACCAAACTAGGCAGACAAAACAGATGTCCAGTACTCCCCATGTGGTTTTCCAGTGGTTCTCTAAGCGATGTCAGCTCATGATGAAGTCCTCCATCCAGTTAGACTTCTTATACTTAACGATGAATTCTGGGACACAGTTGCTTTCAACCTTAAACCAACCACTTTTCACAGAAAGCGAAACTGGATCGTGTACAACATTTTTAATTAATCTCCTATATAAGCGGTGTATGTGTTCTTTTGGTTCTTTCTGGAACTAGCGACCCAATAGGCGTATATATGTCATAACCAGTGCCAGATGACAAAAAAGCAATAAACTACCTGGCACACTCTCACCATCTCCAAAATATGATTTACTCGCAACGAAGTCCTAGGGAAAACAGAAACTTGCAGTTCAAACAGTGACGAAAATACGGTCTCATCTTACGAAGAAAATTGACTCGAAATTTCAGAAAATTGAAAGCGGTCAGATCATGGATCTGAACATTTTTCATTTAGGGCAGATAATATTATCATATTCTTATTATTATTCTCTTAGGTCTCGAGTGAAACATGAGGCTTCAGTAGCATATTTCCATTTCTTCTGGTTCTCCGCACTCCCATTTGGCTAGCTTCACTACTGACCGTAGGCTGTAATTTCTTCCTCACACGATCTCCCCTTGGAGGCCTGACCCATCATTTCCAATTCGAGTTTCACTCAGCCTGTTATAAATGCTTTATGTGATACGCCAAGTGTCTGACCGATATAAAAGAGTTGGATTGACGCTGGTATCGAAAATCTAACTTTTGTTCCAAATGTTCAGTGCAGTAGATTTGCAGGCAGATTTCAGTTTATTGAAGGTCTTTCTCGCTCTCTGATTCTGTTTGGCATTGAAACTTTCATCCTTACTGCCTCTAGTTGAAATGATTCTGCCCAAACAAGTGAAAGAAGTGATTTCCTTCAAATTTCTTCCACTGATAATGGTTGCCAGTTGTTGTTGTTGTTGTTGTTGTTTGGTTATCTTCATCACCTCTGTATTTTTTATGTTCACTCGAAATTCTGTTTTCACTGCTGCCTCTTCTGCCAACTTGTTGGTTTAAGCTGGTGTATCTTCGAGTTTGCGTTACATTCAACTTAAATTGTCCACGAACTCCGAAGTTCCGACAGTCTTCCTACCGGTCCAACGTATTTCTGTCTTCTCTCTCCCAACAGGGATAGTGGGTAGCCTTGTTTTCTGACTTCGCTTCAAAGGCTTCTGTGAGTTTACCGTTGTGGATCACTTGACATGTACCATTGTCATATAGGTGTTAGGTGAAGTTAATAGAGATTTGAAGGACTTCGTAATATTGATGTAAAGATTTAATTTCTATCGATGATGATACTTAGCGTTGTAATTTGATAGGCAAATTGTTTTACCTGAATCCATCGTCTTCAAGGTGGAGTCTTACACCTTTTGTTCTCTCGAGAATGACTTAATATTTTTCTTGGAGTCGACCGAAACATGTTTCTACGCCATTTTTTGCGAAGACTTAATTTACTCTCTTTTGACAGTATGACAAGGTATCCTTCTTCTAATCAGTGGCCACCTTCTCTTCTTTTGGAAACTTTCTCTGGTAGTGGAGTGAGGATATTCGCTGAGGTTTGTAGACCTGTTCCAGGGCTTCCAGGGAACCCCACCCGGTCCTGGCGCTTTCCTGGCTGGCCTTCACTGGCTTTATGGCATTCAAAATTTCTGATTTTGTTGGAGGGTTGGTGTTCATTGGTACTACTGTGGCTGTTGATGGTATTTCTAGACAAGTTGCATATGGTGGCCGATTCAAGAATCCCTTGAAGGTATCAGGCCATTGTTTTCTTCATCTTTCCTCTTTGGTGATTAGGTCCTTTTGACCAATTTTATCGGTTTCATCTGTGTTGATTTTTTCTTCGATAGAGACCTGGTTATCTGATATCATTTTCTCAGGTGCATTTTGCCTGTGGTCTCTTCTTCTTCAACTTCCGGTGTTTCTTAGAATTGTCTTTTGCCTCTCTAAACACTTTTCTTCACTTCTTTATTCAGTGATTCGTAGACTTGACTCAGCTTCTCCTTTTGTTATTCATCTTGCAGCTGTTTCATCTTCTTCTGTTTCCTTCTTTTCTCTGTTAGCCCCTGAAAGTGTCCGTGTAGAGTCTTTCTTTGTTTCGCTTCTTCTTTCTTCCTAAAACGGTTTTACAGGTTTCATTTAACACCACTTTCAGTTAACATTAAATATTTTCACCCTACAACAGATACTAAAGCAGCAAGAAGCAATACAAATATAAAATTCAAGTTCATGTTGTATGGTCAGTATCTTTCACCATAGTAATGAAATATACCTCAGAGTCCGTTGAGGGTATGACGTTGTATCACTGTCTATTGTGTGAGTGAGTTTGACTGAAGTTTAACCTAACATTATGTATACATTCTGATCCTTCGGAACCAGTCTTCCTACTGTCTGTGGAAATGCACACTCCATTTTCACTACAGTCAATATCACTATCATGTAATAGTGTGAGATATATGAGACTTGCCGATTTCCTCATTAGTACTTCACAAGTGTTTCCCAGCAAACAGTACATTACCCCATGCGTGAACGTTAATCAGCAACCGTACGTAGTTTCACCAAGAATTTGTGAATAATAATAATAATTCACCCTTACTCAAAATTACTAAAATTCTCACAACTTCACCTTTTTAACTAGCTCGCCAGTTTTGTAGCCAGTCCCAAGCCCCGGTAAAGAGGGAGAGTTGGGCGTGGGGCTAGCAACTTCACACCACTAGATCTTTCAAACCACTAGAGAAACTTCAACACCGAGAAAATATACTTAAAATACAAAAAATTGAAGTAATAACAATCTCATTCTTCGCTCGAATTGGAGAGACCAGCCTGCTAGGAACAAACCAACTAATAACCGATCGCTTAACAAATATGTAGGAGAAGGTGGAGATTGATTGATCGGGCATACATTGAAGAGGCCTCCAAGTGACATCACACGCCACGCCAGTAGTCAAGTAGAATCTCAATGGGAAGCGACGAGTGGGTCATCAGTGCGAGGGTGACATAGAGGGGATTGTGTGAGGAGGAGGTGAAAGAGTTTGGTCAATCGTAGACCCAGCCGAAAAGGGCAGCAGAAAACAGAATGAAGTGGAGATGTGTTGCTGAAGGCCTATATTCCACTCGGAACGCTAGGGAATAATAATAATAACTGAAATTCCCACAGTTAACCAAAAACAATTTAGTTTTTAGTTTACTAATATAAATGACCCTTTTAAAATTGGAAATTAATTAACTAATTGTAATGTACCTTTATCATGTGACTTATAGATCCACTAATTTTAATGACCACTTAACCGATAAGCCGTAATTAGTTCACTCACACACACTCCCTTTCTCCTCTCTCCTTTTTGTGAAGCAACACATTAATACAGGTCACTGGTTAAATTACTTTTGTACTTATTCTCATCTCTTCTTTACCTCCCCATAATAAAGCCCATTAAAGAATATCCAAACAGAAAAATTAATGAAGTTTATGAAGAATCATTCAAATGTTACTAGTATATTTCCTTGCTGGGTGTTTAAGCCTACCTACTTAGACTGCTCTTGGTTACTCAGATGCTATTTCAACTGTCTTATAATTGAAATGTGTGAATTTCAATGAGGGTAAATGACACATGTTTCGTTATAGTTAGGGGCTCGTCGGGAGTATGGAATCATCACCAAGGTTTGAACCTAGGATCATTCATTCGGTCACATTTCAATATCGTAGACAATTCATCCTCTGGGACCCGACTCAACGGCCAGTCCATGAATTCTAACTTCTACCAATTCGGGATTTTAGCGCGACTGGCACCATCCAGTGGCGAGTATTTGCTCTCACTCCCGACTGGATGGACCCAAATGGTTGCGACTTCTTACTAGAAGTCCTGGCAACTTCATCCTGTAGCCATTAGCTAGACTGAATCACGGTTTGATATCAGTTAGAGAACCGTTGAAAACCAGCATTGGAGTACTGGACAGCTGCTGTTTTATACTAGTTTGGGAATCATTGGGAGTATGCACCCACTGGGATTCGAACCCAGGACCTTACGGTTACAAGGTAAGCTCGTATACCATTCAGCCACTGGGACCCGATTCAATGGCCAGCCAATGAATTCTAACTTCTACCAATTCG
This sequence comes from Trichobilharzia regenti, assembly GCA_944472135.2. Lineage (NCBI taxonomy): Eukaryota > Metazoa > Platyhelminthes > Trematoda > Strigeidida > Schistosomatidae > Trichobilharzia > Trichobilharzia regenti. The sequence goes on along the minus strand of OX235270.1, from coordinate 83,490,641 downwards.
TGATTTAGCACGACCCCAACCATTGTCGTTGGAGATACATCCATCCACACACGTGACATCTTATTGAACCTCACTGGCCACGACTTCTCATTAGAACTCCGGGAAACTCCATCCTGTAGCAAGTCATTAGCGAGCATCAGATCGAATGCCAGTGGGTGCGTACTGCCGATAATTCCCAAACTAGGAAGGAACAGCAGCTGTCCAGTACTCCCTGGTATTCAATGGTTCTCTAAATGATATCAATCCGTGATCAACTCGTAAAAACAAAACTAACCCTTACAAACCAAACTATAGATTGCATCAGTTGAAGTTTAATTCGTCTTTAATTAAAATTTTGCATGGGAAGGTTTTATTTACAAGTTATATTTAGATAATAGTTCTACTAAAATAGAAAATAATTGAAAACAACATAAACTTCTCTAATCATGAAAAAAAACTTTTCAGGTATATATGTACTTTTATTCAATGTAAAAATATGAAATTAAGTCTTTAAAAACATCATTTTGACACCTTACTTGTCAACACATACACACAAAACACTTTAACTATGAAAGTCTAGAGAAAGAGAGAATCACATTCCAAAAAATGTATACATTTGTATTTATGCATATGAGTGTAGTATCAAATTTACAAAATGCGAGGTGTGACTTCCACTCAGTTGAATATGTTGGATGAATCGATCACAAACATACACGCATAGAGATGTTTATCCTAGTATTTTAACACTATCTAAGCTATCTAGTCGCGTTTTCAACAGACAGTACTCGGCGTTGTCACGTCATTATTATTTCGTTTTTATTGCATACTTGTTTCTGTTTTGCCACACAAGTAGAGTACATCTAGGGTAAATACAACAAATACACACACATACATACTTGTATTTGCTATGGTGCCATAGGATTAGGAAAATAGAACTAATCTGAAGACGATTGTCACCATTTGAAACTCATCGAAAATCATAAATGTCTTGGAGACTGATATTCTTTTTGTTTGTGATAATTTACAAGACCGAACCTACCAATGTAAGGCTAGGTGACTTCACAACCAGCCGATTACAATACAAAAAACCAAAAAACCGTTCCAGCCTATAACAGCCTGGAATAAAATTTGATCGGGGACATTTTGCATAAAACTATACACTGAAGATTGACTGAGATGAATAGTTGGAAACCACTGATACCAGCCAGAATTTATGTGATATGAATAATTTCGGTTTTTAAAGGAGACTGTAATGAAGATTTTGTCTCTCGAACTGTGCACATTGTAAATTACTTTCATTGGATTTTTTTTATTCCTTTACGTCCCCAGTGGGATATAGGGCTTGAAGCTATAGGCTTGAAGTTTTGGTAGCAGTGGTGTTTATTTTTACAGGATGGAGTTGCTAACCTTCCCTCTTTACCAGTCTTCTTACTGGCTTAGAGAGGTAGAGGAGGTGTGCGTCGGCCGGGGATAGAACCCCGACCCACATGTAAAGGTGGCCAGCATCCTACCACCGTACCATCGACTCAACTATGATTGGATACTAGTTAATAACTACTGTAATGTGTCCAGTCCTTTGTTTAGTGTAGATTGAATGCACTACACTTGTTACTTACTAGTGTCCAATCAAAGTATCCAAAACAGTCCTACAGGAGATAGACGGCGAGCCCGAATTTCTCAGCGGTAACGTCTCTGACTGCAGCACTGGGTGATGCCGATTCAAATTTCAGAAGAGACATGAATTCCTTCAAGGTTGCAGATACGCCTTGTTGATTGACTGGTGAATGCCATCTAGCAGGAAACCTCGGTTGAAGGCTCCGTTTTTGACAGCCTCCAACCATCTAATGACACCGTAACTGTTTTGAATTTTATTAGACGATTCGAATGTTGTTATCGTGGTCATACTAAGGCAAACTGATCGTTCTGTATACAGTTTGTTACACTGGAAACCTACTACCATCTCATCACAGTACACTGTGACACTTTTCAACCACGAAATTATTATATTCTGACAACCAGGGTGGTCCTAAAAACCTACTCGAGGAAAGAGGAAAAGATGTTTTGACCTTGAGAGGCTCACCAATATTCAGTCATATGTTGGTTTTAAGGGGTTTCGAAATAAACACTTCTAAATGTCAAATCGGTAAAATTTTATCAAAATAAAAGGGAAAACATTTTCTGAACTGGATTTATCATTTGTTGTCTGTGAAATATCCTACTGTTCAGGCATTAAACTGCTGAATTTAACTTCAGTAATCCAACTAACAAGTGAAGTGTATTCACAGGTAGACGAATGAGACTCACAGCCTAAGAACAATAACGGATGTAAATAAGAAGAAGAATCGAGGAATTAAATGTAAAGGAAAAATACATGATACCAGAGGATATATCTTCCTTATTCACCAATGTACCTTTGATGGAAACAATTGATTACACAGGTAATGAATTGATAAAGCAAGGTATAGAGATTGGAATTCCTGTGTCTTCCCTGAAGTAACTTCTTTTAAGATGTACAGTGAACGTAAACTTCCTATTCAACAATGAAATGTTCAGACAATCAGATGGTGTTGACATGGGATCACCACTAGACCCAGTTCTAGGAGATTTTTCTCCTGGTGAAACTAGAGAATGGTCCACTGAAAGATCTAATAATATAATCTTGATTTCTACTGCCAGTATGTTGATGATACATTTAAAGTTCTTAAGAAAGAAAGTGAAGTTAAGGACATATTGGATAAATTCAATACAGCACACCCTAGCATAAGCTTCACTAAGGAAGAAGAAGAAAATGACTCTATCCCCTTTTTGGGCGTCCTGATGAGTAAACGAACAGATGGAACAATTTGTAGACGTTTGCATTGTAAACTTACTTCCAGTGGACAATGCACTCACTTCCTGAGCTTCGTACCTCTACAATACGAACGTAATCTGGTTAGATGTCTCGTTCACCGGACTAGAGTTATCTGTTCAGATCAGACACTGAACGAGGACCTCGGGAATATTCGCGGTTTACTAAACAGAAACGGATATCCAACTAAATTCGTGAATAAACATATGAACTCAGAAAGTAAAAAGTCGAAGGTGCCTACTTTTCTCCAAAAATCAGTCTTCCTAAGATTACACTTCACGGGTGATGTCGGTGGTGAGATCTTAGCACGCTTGAGAAGAGCCTTCAAAAGGATTTTCCATGCAGCTAAGCTACGTTATGTATTCACTGGCCGACCAGTACTTATTTCAAGAAATAAAGACAGATTGCTCTGTTTCGGCTCTTCCATGTGTTTTACCAGCTTAACTGCAAGTGCGGAGCTAGTTACGTAGGGCGTACGATCAAGTAAGTTCATCGTCGAATTTCTGAACACCTTCCATTTTGGTTTGGCTCAATACTAGCTCATCTGGTCGATATTGCGCAGCAATTAGACTCTAATAAAGTCTTTAAAGTTATTTATCGTATATCTACCAACCTTTCACATGGTCTACGAGTTCGACTTGTGCATACAACAGAGGCAATCGGAATCCATCTGATGAACAAGTTAAATCTGTGTGTTGAAAAGAAATCTGCACAGCCCCTTTCCTTACCATGGCCAATTACAAAACATGTTTGAAGTCTTTAAAAACAATTTTCCCCTACCTCTGTAACTATCTTTTGACTTTGTTAATTTTTACAATTCTATCTAATTCTGTTATCTTGTTTGTATTTTACGTAATTCTTCTCAATTATCCTATTCTTCTTACTAATCCTTAGTTTATAAGTTTCTTGATTGTGTAATAATTTGTTGCTAACGCCTAAGAATCAACTTATCTTAAATAAGGGATATGTATCCCTTTTTTTCCACTACCGAAGAATAAGCATTCTTGATGACTGATTGTATAATAGTCTCAAATATTCATCCAGTTACCTGTTTGGTGAATCATCTGAAGCGAAGAAGAAGCATTTGTATGTCACAGTTTATGAGATATAGCTTCAGGTTTGAAAGTAATAAGCCTATAAATCTGGCCTCACTTTCGATGTCATACACCGAATTAGGCATTACATTTCATCGGAAAAAGTTTTGTTATCTGTAGGCGATTCTTCAGTTCAGTTCCGTTGAAAAACTATAGATACAAAAATATACTAACATTGTATGCTTCTCCAAGGAATTCTGATTCTGGTGACTAACTGCAGCATGTGTATCATAAAACCGTGAATTTTCCGGAGAACAATACCCTGAGATATGAACTTAAAATATGCAAGCCAGCCAGTTGGACTGTTTTCGAAGCTTCACGTCAAAAACCTTGGAAACAGTTCAAAAATATAGACAGTAACAACATGTATCAAACATTTACATCAGTTAACTATAAATCACTTTAAACTGTATATCAGAAAAGCTAAGGCGAGAACTGTAAGCACTAGTTTAATAATTTTAATTAATTCTGAAGGCATGTAAATGTTAAGTGGTGGTGAACCGAGTTCAGAGTTTGGTAGGTTTCTCTATATGTGTCAGATAATAGGAAGTCTAGACATTTTTTAGTAATATTTCTGAATTTCAGTGATCCTGTATAACTAAGTGATGCGTTAAACAGTGATAATAAAAGTTCTGTAGTTTTGTCATCTGCTACCAATAGTTAACAGGAGTAAAACAGATATAGTTAAATGGGTGAATTCCTGGACGACGTATCCGATGATATCTTCTATTCTATTGTGAGTAGGTGATTTCTTTGAGTGATACTTTAATTTTTCGAATATTACTTCACAAATGCCTGTTTCCCATCTTACACGATTTAACAAAAACCAGATGTTCATTTTGTGAATATTTTAAACCTTAATTTTATCCTCTCAAACGGACAGCCCTGAAAATTAATGCAGAGTGTTGTGTAGCGTTAAGCAGTCTCAATGCTTAGTCATAAAACCCGTAGCTAACACTGGATCCAAACATTTTAATTGATCTTCCTGTTACAAATTCAAATTCTTTGATTCCTGACAAAGCTGAGGTGAAGTGAAATTTAATGATGGCAGACTGGAATCCACCGAATTGTTGCTAGGCTACTTAAATGTCTGAGACGAATATATGCCCGAATACTGGTTGGCTCATTATCCTATGCCTTTTGAGGCTCTGTCACTGACTTTAGCTAGTGATCCATGAAATGAATGATCAGCGAACTAGTTTCTACTGTTTTCTACCACCCGTATCTATTTACTTAGTTGAATGGATGTTTCGGAAAGATTTTCAGTTAGCGGAAATCTGGATAAATTTACTGTACATCATTACAAGTTCACTTTTACGCGACTGATTCAAATTCTTGCCAGGAAATTCATTGTAAATTGGATTGAATTGAAGTATACCAATTCTCATTATTAAAAAGCGATTATCTCATTTACTTATTCTTTGAAGTTATATAGTGAACTGATTATGGAGAATGCAGTGAACCCCATATTTTTGAATAGATTCTGATAGACCAGTTGTATCTTCTCTGAATAAATCGCAAGCGCAGAAAAACAATAACTTCTCGTCCCACGTGCTAAGCTCAAAGAAGCCAGATAAGATGTCTTTCAATAGCAGTTAACGTCATGGATACGCTCAGATTTGTACTGAATCACTTCTGATTATATTAGAAGTTTATTCCTCCATTCTTTTCACCAGTCGAGTTGTGTTTGGATAGTTGTCGACAAGTTCTAATAAGTTTCTAGATAACCTTAGGTGGAAATTCTATTCACTGTAAAACACAACATTTTAGGTATAAATTTCTTGTTTTCATGAGTAAAGAAAACGCGTCTTCCAGTGAAGTGTTTTTGAAGCAAAACAAAGTTTACTTATTTTCTTCATCTTCAACAAATTAGCGATTAAATACCACCCAAACTATAAGAATGAGAAATCTTTTACGTTAACGCACCCTTTTACTTGTTACACTTTCATACAGACCACTGATACTTCTACTGTCTAGCATAAATTCAGCGCTGTGTGAATACTTCAGTAGCTTGTATAATAACACAGAATAATCGATTAAGCATAATGTAAGACCTGATAATAAATTTTTTTGGCTATTCCATTTTTGCAGTCTCGCTAAACAAATGTTTTTTCTGTCCCTATTCATACCTAGCTATTGAAACATAAGCTTATCAGTTTTTCATCACTGTTACACCCAAAATTAATTGTATCAGACGGTCTAGCTTAATCGGAAAAAAAAGTAACAATGCCATTAGGGCAGTAGTAGACAAACTACTGATATGAGATTCGTTTCTTTCTGATATATATATATATATATATATATATATATATATATATATATATATATATATATATATATATAGAGAGAGAGAGAGAGAGAGAGAGAGGTGGTACCTGAGCTCAGTCTAATGGGTTATGTTCCCGAAAGTTACAAATTATCTTAATATGGCAATGGCATAAGACACCACTTTACTCAGACTAAAAATTGAGTATTTTTGGAATATTTAGTATGAACGCTGGTAAAACAGTCAGTCAAACTAACGCTTTAAAACTAAACTTAAAAATGTCTATGTCTTTCAAAAGATAAACATCCCAACATGACAACTGGATTATCTAGCCAGAACATAAGCGGTGTCAGTTGATATACTGCTCCCTTATTATAAAAGCATCTGTACTGAGTAAGCGAAAATCTCCGTGGCTTGTGCACTTTTATTTCATCTAACAAGAGATGAAATTAACACAGGCCAACTGAAGCAAGAAAATACAAACGGGTTATTACTATCAGTTGAAAAATGTTGTGCACTATGCAGACATTCATTTATTTTCCATTAAAATCGATCCATACCTCTGTAAAAGTGCCTATAAACCTTGAAGCGATGTTTATTTCCCTCGCAAAAACTGTTTTTGTTTTGTTTTGTTTTTTTAGATTGCATTGTATCAACTATTCATCCTTATTGCTTGCACAGGATAAGTCGATTGTCCAGTGATTGTATAGATGATTGGCTTGTAGATACACTAATGTTTTGATAAAAATTGGTACTAGAATGTGTTTTGTTGTCAGTGTATTTCTCCCTTCCCCCCTCCCCCAGTTTATCCCACTTAGGTTTTTTTTACCAATACTTAAGAACAGTAGTTAAGCGTTGTATTCAAGTAGCCAATAGATTTGCTAAAGTAACGTAGATCAATGATAAGTGTGCGCAGATAAGGTAGAATACAAACAAAAATATCTAACAGCTTGCCAAAATAAAAATAAGTAAGAAGGTCAGTGAATCAGAGTGCTGTAAACTAATTTTATTAACCAACTGTTTCTGAACTAAATATGCAGAATACAAACTATGCGAAATTTTCAACAGTTCTGAAACTCTAAAATACCGAATTTTTATTTTCACACGCCGACACATGTACACAAATGCACAAAATGTTTCAAGATTACACAAGAAGTCATATTCCTTACATATTCACAAGAAGATAAAGTCACTAAAGTGCTTAATCAGTATTTGTAAAAGTTATTATTCTATTACTAGATGAAGAAAGGCAACATCAATCGACAACTGTTTTCCTGAAGGGAATGGAATTTTTTTTGCACCTCTGTTAATAATGTTCACAACAGTTGTAACTAAGCCAAAACTCATCTCTATGCCGCTAAGCCGATTAGTCATAACCGTTATGAGTTTGAACAAAATAGGAAAACGTAGATTTGAGTAACAGAAGTGATTTTATTTTACTTGGCAGTGAATGCCGATTTCGTCCCATTCGGGACTCATCAGTTAGACGTGCCTGTGTCCCAAGTAGGTGGTAGTGTTCCTTCTGCGACTGAAACTATGCACCTGACTACGGGGGCTGTACGAGTTGCCTATTGTGCAACGGGTTGACTCTGTGCTTCCCACTGACAAAACATCAGTAACATTGATATTGGTGCATAAGAGGTGGCTCGCATGACCCTCTTGGTTTAACCAACGTTGCTTTGATGTTTAACATTATAGGTTCAGAGTTTACGTTTCAGCAGGAGAACAATCACTCACTGGGAATGCAAGTACACCCCTCTGACAAGTCTGGAATAAGATGAACTGTGCATCCTGGATTCCGCTGGTAGTCACCATCAACGGAAATAACTTCATATTAATGCTTAGACATCGTTGAACTGTTCGTACTAGAAGCCGAACTGACAACAGAGATCGAGCATTTTGGCTCAACGTAATCCCGACTAACGCGAAATGCCAGATTAACTTGGGAAAGTAATCTTAGTTTATTTTATTGCTTCTTAACACATGAAGGCAGACGCGCACACTTCAACTTTGCAAGAATCAAATTTAAAAATTGTGTATAAATCCATAGTGATTTATTCATTAAATACATGACTCACAGAAGAAAAAAATTTGATATTTACAGTGGTGACATTTTTAGAGCAATTTATTGTTCATAAGTTTTACAAAGGTTGTCTATGATTTATTCAACAGACAAACAAATATTTTGGAATGCTTATTAGGTTGAGAAAAGATAAAATATTTTAACTTTAAATTATAGCCTAACATCCTAGATGACATTATCTGCTAAACGAAGTAAATATCACCGAACTAACAGAAATCAGAAATGTAATCACGATAGCATTGATTACTTACCTGGGTTGCTTTTAGGTCTACAGATGCTAAAATAAACACCTATAATTTATTATATATTATTTTATTATCCCCTGGGATTTCCTGTGGAACATAGACCTTCAACAGCACATCCGTACTTTGTCATATTCTCCGTGGTCCTCTTTAGCTGGCCTCACGATTTCCTATTGGCTCTCATCTCCTTCCATTACAATCTTCCCCATACTACCGTCAAACGCACGCTCAACTCATTACTTCCCATTCAGGCTCCACTATAGTGATGGACTGGCTAATGCACAATGTCATTCGACAGTCGCTTCAGTGTGTGTTAGATCCACTTCCATTTTCTTTGTCCTATCATGTTCCCGCTTCTTTCCGACTGGCCATCTAACCTTCAGTATGGAGCTAGTGAAGAAACCTATTGATAAAAGTCTGGAGTTAGTTGGAAAGGCTTTGAAAGTGTGTGGGAGTTTTTAGGTACTTTCTTTTTCACGTGAATAGCCAAAATGCTAAAAGAAATGCTAAACAGTTTTCACATAGAATGCCTTTCCTATGTGTCCCAAATGCAACTTTCATGAAAATACCAACCACTTTTTGTTTGTATAGGCTGACATCAGTATGCCCTTCTGAACTTCAAATATATAGGTTGCGCATGCTCCAGGACTTAAGGATTGTGCAATTCTTTTCCACTGAATCATCATTTTTAGAGGATTTCATCATGAGCTGACATTGGTTAGAGAACCATTGGAAAACCTGAGAGTACTGGACAGTTCTTTTGTCCGCCTAGTTTGGGATTCTTCTCCAGTACGCCTTGTAACCATAGGTACCTGGGTTCACCCAGTTGGTGTGTGCGTACTGATGAAGAGTCCCAAACTAGGACGAAACAGCTCTCCAGAACTCTCAGGTGGTTTTTCAATTGTTCTTTAAGCAATATCAGCTCATGATGAAATCCTGTAAGCAACCAATCAAAATCCCTACAAACCAATACTTGAATCATCTTTCTTTTAACATGCTTTCTCCAACTTGAATGAGCAGACGATTTTAAATAACATTCTGCATATTGTGAATGCTATCTGTTGATCAGCAATTCTGTCTACGAAAGACAGTACACCACTTGTATAAAACTTTATTCAACACTTATATATGGACAAACAGAAACATACGATTCTGTGCTCTGTCTATAAGAATCTACTGGTAATGTTAGTGGACTCACTGCTAGATATTTTGATAGGCTTTTAGGCTTTTTTTTACCACTACTAACAGTTGTAAAACGAGTTCAAGTAGTGAATGCATTTTGTCTCACAGGTAGTTATCATTCTGTTAAATTCAACAGGAGATTTCCTGAAACGTTGAACTAACGAAATATCATTTCGTCCAGCTGAGTATATATATATATATATATATATATATATATATATATATATTTAATGAACAAGGGATTGGTATTCAAATGAAGAGTTACAAACTAGGACAGAACAGACATTCAGTCCATCCTGGTTTTAACAGCTTCTCTAACTAGAGTCATTTTGGTAATAAAATCTACCTTGACAACTTGATTAAGTCGTGAAAGTCAGGTTGATAAATTTATTCTACACTTGGTGGAAATCAAGGTGACGTGAACCAAAATTGATTCCCCAAAAAATATCTTCCACCTCTACTGCACTAAGTCAAGTAATGAGCTATGCAAAATATTAATTTCACATGGGAGTGTTTGAGTGACTGTTTCAACTATCGAATGAAAGTTGAACTGTTACAGTCTGTAGGGGATCAAAGAAGTTCGTCTATTCATTTGAATGTTAGCCACTTCATTTTCAACTGTCAGTTTGTTTATCTGCGCTGACGGAAGCAGACTGGAAACAATTGGGTTTTCAACGGACGGGAGCGTGGCTGTGCTTTGTGGCGTGATTCGACATCTCTATTTCCTCTTCATACCATCGTTAATAAATGCATCATGGAACAGCTATAAGGGCTATATTCTCCCTTTTCTAGATGAGGCAGTGTTAAGAACAGCCTAGCCACTAGGTTAGATGGGCCAGTTTAAGTAGTCTGCAGGTGGTGTGACCAAAGCTCAGGTTTAGAAGAATAGATTGTCACACAACAGTCGTGAGGATTAATTCTAGTTGAAACCCACTAGAAATGAACTGCTTCCCTAGACGTCGGAGATTGCAGAACATCAGCTTAATAAAGAAGATACACTTATTTCCCTAATAAAACAAGAAGGTTGGTCTCTGTAAGCAATGAAAATCTTAAGTTGTGATTGAATGTCATCCTTATTGTAATAACTCGGAATCTCTATGTGATTGTTTGAAGAAAGAGGATGTGTGTTAAAAATCTCAACAGTAGTAAATGTTAGAATGCTCAGTTTGACTTCACACTCCTGCTAACTGATTTCAGATAAAATTACTTTCTTTTTACACATTATAACAAACAAAATGTCAATTACCTACCATAGGAATCTTTGAAATCGTACTGTTTCAGGCTATGTATATCACTCAGAATATATGCCCATTGTAATATCCCCTTAGTGTTAGGTGTTCTCAGTTGATCAATAAAAAAGTGCTGTGCTTTGCTTATTGGATGCTATAAGCGACCAGGTGCCCCTATACGAGCTCTAAGAAGCTTATGCCCAGTTAAAGACGATAAACAGAGCGACCTGAAGCTTTATTTATAAAGCTTCCCATTAAACTATTCAGGTCACCAGTAACTCCACTGTCAGTTTCTTTTATTTGCTCAAGCGGGTGTTAATTCATATTGACATGATTCACTCTATGCTGACTTAGCACATAATATGATTATAGGTACCTAACAGCTTTTTCCAATACAAATTTATGCCACATTCATTCCATCATGTTTCGCCTCTAACTGTTTATATGCTTTTACTACTTTTATTTACCTACTACTTTAAATGGTATTATCGTCATTACTGACTCCAAATGTCAAAAACCGCTAACTTGAAAATTGTAAACTAGTCACTTTTTTTAACTGAATTTTAGGTTTTCCTGTCGATTGATTGAGCCGAGATGTTTGGTCTCAGGTTGACATGTCGTCTTCTTGTTCAGATGCTTCGGGAAAATCTAAAATTCAATTAAATCAGTATGACCCGTTGCGCAAGAGCTGGCTCTCGTCGCCCAAGTGGTCTAGTGGATAACGCTTTGGCGTTTGAAACTATGGGGCACTAGGTTCGAGTCTCGGTGGGAACACCATCACACACTGCGGAATGCAGGTACATCCAGGTGACGAGTCCCAAATAGGACGAAATTCGAATCCTGGATTCCCCTGCTAGCCATCATCCACTAATTAACTTCTAGTCACTTTTTTTCAGAGAGATTTAAGCAAGAAAAGATGTGATCACGAATCTATCACGAATTGTTGTTTTTAACAGGAAAACTTATCGATTATTTTCAGAGATGTATTTCTGCCGATTCATATTGCACCATTAATGAAAATTCTAACACAATTTTGTCAGTGATGAAAATATATTCTGTTTAAATTAGATGAAATTTCAAGACGCATATTAAATAAAGTTCACAGGAATTTTATTGTTATGTAGTCTCACGTTCTAGTTTTAGATTAGACTATTCTTAATTACCAAATTGTATATGAAAGAAATATTCCCATATTTAGTCATAGGAAAAGGAAGGAAATTTCTTCTCGACGATTCATTTTCATAAGCTGTACAATCGTAATTGTATATAATAAAAAACTCCTAAGATCAATCAGATACTCGTAAAATTTGTCGTCGAAAAATGTATTATGCAATGCAAGGTGTAACCCAAAAAAGGGTGACCAAATGGAAGTTAGAAAAGGGGCCATATTATCGCCGGAGGCACGCTCAACTTGTCACTTTCCATTCGGGTTACACTGGTGCACTGGCCTGCATTGCGTGTGATGTCATTCGATGGTCCCCTCAGTGGCATATGCCCGATCAATCCATCTCCACTTTCTCCTATATATTTGTTCAGCGATCGGCTCTCGCCTGTTGGTTTGTTCCCAGACACAGTTTATTGTTAATAATTCTTTCTGGCCGGCCGACCGGCCATTCGATCTTCAGTATGCAGCCAGCCAGCCAGCCAGTCAGCCAGCGAAGTGTGCAGCTGTTGATGGAAGTCTGCAGTGGCCTGTTGGAAATCCTTTCCGCTACACCCAGTGCAGTGCAAGTTTCTCACCCGTATAGAAGAACTGAGTGAATTCACATTCGTGTTGAAAATCCGAAATTTGTTGTTTATGATGAGTTAGTGGAGAAGATTTCCGAACTGGTTTCAGGTTGATGAAAGCGTTCGTATCTTGCTTCTCTTTCCGATTCTGTTTGGCTGGCTGACTGGTTGGCTTTGACATCTTCATCCATACCGACTGCCTGTAGTTGAGGTGACGCTTCCTAGCCAGATAACTGAAGGAGGCAACCTCTGTCAAATCTCTCCCGTAGATGGTGATTGGTGCTGGTTGTTGTTGTTATTGCCGTTGGTCACTGATCACCAAATCGTAGAAAGAGTAGAAGTCTGCTATTGATTCTCCGTTCTCATTTATTTCTCCAAACGAAAGCCTCTCGACTTATGATGAGTTCTCTTCCTGCATTATCTGCTCCCAGTCTGCCTTATATTTATATCACCTACAAGGATTTCTATTTCATCATTTGGGATGTTGTCCATTACTGTTGGTAGTTGTCTGTAAAACTCATACTTCTGCTCTTGTTCCGTAGTGTTTACAGCACTGTGCGTAGCATTGGATAATTTTTACCTTCCTTCCTGCCATTTGAGTTGAATCTTGCTGTCATGATCCTGGAGAAGACTGATTCCTACTGCATTAGGGCTTTGGCTGTCACAGGTGACATCATGATGGCCACTCACTGCCTCAGTATGCGCATGGTTGTCGTCTGGGTGACTAGACCGGAGTAGATTACTGACTCTCCCGTTTACAATGTCGTCAGTCCACATCCATTCCATTTTCTCTCGCGGATACCCAGTACTTCCAAGCCATATCTTCCTATCTCTTTGGCTACGTGGGCAGCCTTCCCAGGCACCCTCGTACATTGTACAGACATTCCACGTACCCATTCTTACTCTTGTTTTCATCGAGAAAAGGCATATGGGCTGGCTGACTGGCTTTCTGAAGGCCGGTTTTCACCAGCCCACTGTGTCATTTCGCCTCTCCGATTCGAGAGAAGCATAAGATTGTTGTTATTTGAAGTTGTTGTATTTTAAATATATATTTTCTGTGCATTGAAGTTTCTTTAGAGGTTTGATAGGTTTATTGGTGTGGGATTGCTAGCCCCACGCCCAACCCTCCCTCTTTATCCGGACTTGGGACCAGTTGGGAAACTAGCGAGCTGGTTAACTAGGCGAGGTTACTTATTACGGATGTCTGGAATAAAATATATGTTATTTCCAATACCTGTATTAGTTATGGATTTAACGGAAATTACTTTGATTCTATAATTAATTCCGGAATTTCAGATTAAATTTAAAAAGAAATTTATTTTAAACAAGTAACTATCTTCATGTCAGTCAGTCAGATATTACTAATATGCCACTTCATTGTATTGAATGATGGTCCGAATCGCTACGCACTAATTGTCTAACTAGACTAGAAAGCAATAAAAAGAAGGCCATATATGAAATTTGAAAACATACTCCTTTCCTGTGGAAAATTTAAAACAAGCAACAACTGTGGAAAAAGGTAGTATTTATTGAATTCATAAATTTAAGTAGTACTCATCAAGTGAATACTCTTCTACAAACATTGTTAGTTATGCAGCTTTTTACGTTTAACATACATACAAACACGTGAACACTGTGACAGCTATTAAGTATCAATTTCAAAAAGTATATGATCTATAAGTGGTGAGTTATGATCTGTTCACATCATTATTAAGTGAATTATACTCAACAAGGCGCATCTTAACAATACAAAATGAAGTTATTGTACTTGAATTAATTCACTTATGAGCACCAAGATTTCATGATATTGAATAACAAGAAAACTTCTTTCAAGAAGAAATAGATAAATTTAACATAAATGTAAACCATGTAGGATTAAACAGCAAGATTTTAACATGTCCGATCTAAACTCATACGAATCAATCCCCTTGAATCTATTAGTCTGGGTGAAGCTACCGAAATCCACTCGTATTTACTAATCTCTCTTTACAGGTTATCAACGGTCATTGCCATTGTTCATTCAGGAGACTGGATATCATACTAAAATACTTCAGGATGATCGCTGCTGCTACAATCACATAACTGTTAAATTAACCCCTCCGTAGAAATAGACGCCATACTTTAATCGAGAAGCTGGTCGTATATGGGCTTCATGGCTACTTGTTTTCTATTCATGTTCAGACTTCACATATCTGTACACGAATTGATGCTTGATCGAAAACCAAGCAGGTGTGCTAGATTGAAGCATCTATTTTTCACTGACCCACCCCTCCGATAACTTATTGCTAAGTGGCCTATTCGTATCCGTCGTTCACTTGATTTGGATAGTCTCTGAGTCAGACAACAAATATCTTTCCTTATATTTTCCATTTTTATTTTATTTTATGTTTTTATTTTTGATTTACAGCTTGATTCCACACTGTATTTTCGGTACAAGTATGGAATTTTCAGCATGGATATCGGTAGCCCAAATTTTGCAGGCCGACCATAGATATCAGGTGTGCGTCGGTGCGGGCTCGAACCCCGGACCATGTGCATGGTCGCCGAGAGTCCTAACCACTGTGCCACCGACGCACCATCAGTGTTAGCCAGTATCAGTTGGATGTCTGAATAGAATTGTAAAAAATTATCAGCTTTATCGGTTCGTCAGCAAAGAACTTCATGAATACATCCAGTATACTTTTCGAACTCCCACAGCTTATGCTGACACTCATTTGAGTAGCCAGTTTCCAGCTTTTGATCTCAAGGTCCTCCCTACGCCGGCAAGTTTGTGATAAGAATCTTCTGATGCTCGTAGGGTAGGTACTAAAGATTTGCTGTATCGGTAAGCAAGACTAATTGAATAAATACAGTCAGACCTTCCGTTCACGTTTTAATGATATTCGATTGTTACACTTAAAAGTATGGTTACACGAAAGGTGTGTAGCATTGAACAAAGAAGGACAGATGATATGTGGATGCCTTAGCACACAAAAGTACAGATTTCCACTAGTAAATGGGTGGAAGAACATCCCGTCAGTCTTAAGATGGATTTGTTCATCCATAGGTTAGTGTGACTTCCTGTCAAAATGTGTGATAACCTTAATTACATGACATACATATACAGGGTATCCAAATGTTTTAGATGATGGAAAACAATTTCACCTTAAATGCACAACGAAAGTATTTTCGCAGTTAAAGTTTCCATCACGATTCATTTTATCTGAAAAATTCAATGAAAATCAAAAAGAATTAGGAGAAGTTTGTACACTTATTTGATCAATCAAAACTGTGCAAGGATTTAGGAAAAGTACTCAATATTTCATCTCTTGACGTGAAACCCTGCAGTCCATGTTCCCCGATTAATAAGATTCCGAAGCATAAACTGACTGCCGTTCATTCTCACTAATTGTTAACTCCGTCAAAATCGAATAAAGTTAACTCCATCAATTGAATTACCTCGTTATAACTCACAAGAGTGATTTGAGATTAACCACTAATAGGCATCAGGTGATAAATTAGTAAAAAACACTGTGCGAATTTCATTACCTGAAATGTATTTCTTTTTTTACCAGTCAATACCAATCACAGAATTATTGACAACCATTGAGTATTGTTGTTGCTAGTGTGCTCATGCATGCATATAATATATATATGAAAAAAACGTGGTTCAGTGAAGAGTCTCTATTTCGCGAATTCATTTTCTTAGCTGTACAATCACAAATATATATGAGGTATTGTGTGTGCAGTGTACATAAAATTTGTCAGACAAAATTACAATTGGTTATGGTTATTTCAACTAAACAGGTGAGAACCAGTAAGTTTTGGGTAGAGTTACGTAATACGAAAACGGTCAAGAAAATTGGATGTTAATGGAACTAGTGTAGTAAGAGAGGTGATGACTTGTCACAAACAGTTGTTAAAAGGGAGTTACGGAATAATATGAATAGTTTGATGATTGAGTTGTGCTCAGGATACACATAGGAAGAAAGTGTAGAATATGAAATTACGTGAGAGTTGTAAACGAATACAAGAATTGTAGGCAATTAGGGAAACAGGCGAACGAATATTTAACTGTTGCCATCCAGCAATAAAATCCATTATCGAATCGGAAAACGAATCAAAAATTCCCTTTCTTGATGTGGAACTAACAAGAAGAACTGATGGGACCTTAAGAAGATCGATCTATAGAAAAACTACTTGAAATGGGCAGTTAACAAGCTTCTATGGCTGGATACTCATTCAACAAAAACGAAATTAAACTGAATCCCTTACCAACCGTATTTGACGCATCTGCAGTTCCGACTTTCTACAAACATAATTAGATCTTTTTAGAGAAATCATCTAAAATGGATACTCACCAAGATTCATTGACAAAAATATCAGACCAAGAATTTGGAGGAATGAAACTTCACTTGAGCCGAAAAGGAAACTCTACATGAACTTGGATTTCAAGGGAGATTTAACTAGCGATATTCTCAAGAGAAGGATCACACCATCTCTGAGAAGAACATTCTTTGCAGCAACTCTAAGAATAGTGTTCTCCAGTTGCCCGCTGATCTGCAGAAGCCTTAAGGACAAGATCCCGCGTCTGACCACTTCTGTGTGCATATATCAGTTCACCTGTTGCTGTGGAGCCACCTAGCTACATCGGTCGTTCGACGCGCATCCTGCCCACGAGGATTCAGGAACACTATCCAGCATGGTTGCGAAGACGCAATAGTGGTGCTATAAGAAGTGCGATAATTGAACACCTAGGTAACACTGATCATTCCATCTCAACAAACGCCTCCCGCTTAAAAGTAATCTACACAGTCAAGAATTACCTACCAAAGGTAATACAGTTTCGTCTTCTTTGTATCGCTAAAGGTCTGGCGATTCACATAGAAAAACCGGAGCTGTGCATACAAAAGAGAATCACTCCACCACTTCTATTATCACGGCAACAACCTTGTTGATTTTTGATGACTTGATTTTGTTTGTTTGACTGTTTCTCTAATTGCCTACAATTCTTGTATTCAGTTGGAACTCTCATGTAATTTCGTATTCTACACTTTCTTCCTATGTATATCCTGAGTACAACTCAGTCATCAAACTATTCATATTATCACGTAACTCCTGTTTAACGACTTTTTGTGAAGACACATCACCTCTCTTATTACACTAGTTCCATTAACACTCACTTTTCTTGACCGTTTTCGTATTACAGAACTCTACCCGAAACTTATTAATTCTCACCTGTTTAGTTAAAATAATCATAACCAATTGCATTTTGTTTGGCGAACTCAATGTACGCATGCATACAAAATACCTCATATACATACCAAACAACCAGATACCTTTCTGCAAACGTTTGACGCAAATTAAGCCAAATTAAGAATGACAATGGAAAGTCAATCGCCAAAGAAGTGAAGCAAAGGAAACACTGGGCTGGACACTTTAAAAGACTTCTAAATTGATCGCCACCTACAACGTGCGCAACAATACCAACAACGGAAGCAGAACTATCAGCGAACATCGGCCCCCGACGAAATCAGAAGTCCTGAATGCAATCACGATGCTAAAAGCTGGGAAAGCAGCAGGACCAGATGGAATCCCAGCAGAAGCTTTGAAAATAGACCCAGAGACAACAGGGGACTTGATGACGCCACTGCTGGAGAAGGTGTGAAAAGAGGGCAAAGTACTCGAGGATTGGAAGAAAGGCTACTTGTTCAAACTACCAAAGAAAGGAGACTTAAGTCAATGCAAAAGCTGGTGCGGAATTATGCTCCTGTCCATTCCAAGCAAAATACTAAGCCGCATCATCCTGGAGAGAATCAAACACACCACCATGGATGAAAAACTCCGACCGGAACAAGCTAGATTCAGGAGAAACAAGTCATGCATTGATCAAATCGCCCCACTACGGATCATCATTGAGCAAAGCTTAGAATGGCAGTCACCTCTCTATCTCAACTTCATCGACTTTGAAAAGGCCTTCGACAGCGTCGATCGAGAGGTCACTTGGCAACTGCTTCGATACTACGGGGTCCCATCGACAATTATACATCTCATCCAACAGTTGTACGACAATGCTGCATGCCAAGTAATCCACAACGGGAAACTAACGGAAGCCTTCGAAGTGAGGACGGGAGTGAGGCAAGGCTGTCTACTGTCGCCAATGGTCTTCCTGATTGCAGTAGATTGGATAATGTGACAGACAACGGGCAGTGAGGAAGCAGGCATAAAATGGACCCACACAGAAAACTTGGAGGATCTGGACTCCGTTGATGTGAAATATGTCTGATTTCCCACAAACTGGAAGGTATGTAAGTGAAAAGGGAAAAGGCAGAAGAAGCATACAGAGAAGATAGGACTTCAAGTGAACATAGATAAAACAGAGGTGATGACGACTCCTCGCCAACACAAACAGCAACAAAGCAACAGACAACAATCAGCCAGCATAAATGGGAGGAACCTGAAAGAAACAACTTCCTTTACCTACCCACCTGGGAAGCATCGTTTCAACTACAGGCGAACGGAACTGACGAGGATATCGAAGCAGGAATTGGAAAAGCAAGACAAGCTTTCATTACACCCAAGTCTGTGTGGAGGTCAACGGGACTCAGCATCAAAAATAAGATCCGGTTTTTCAACTCCAATGTGAAGTCAGTGCTACTCACTATGCGCATCAGAGACTTGGTGCGTCACGTAGGGCACTTCGAACAAAGTACAGACCCTCATCAACAGCTGTCTTTGCTCAATACTCAAGATCAGATGGCCAGAAAAGATTAGCAACAGGGATCTCTGGGAACGAACCTACCAGGAATCGATTGTGCAACAAATAAGCAGGAAGAAATGGAGGTGGATTGGATTGGCCATACTCTGAGGAAACCATCAAGTGACATCACTAGACAAGCCACTGCTCGAGTAGAACCCGAAAGGGAAGCGGCGAGTTGGTCATCATTGCGAGGGCGACATGGAAGAGGTAATGTGAAGAGGAAATGAAAGCATGTGGGCTGACCTGGAGCCAGGTGAAAACTTTGGCAGAGAACCGAACACAATGGATACGCGCGACTGAAGTCCTATGTTCCTCTATGAATTAAAGGAAATAATAATAATATTTGTGACTGTACACCTAAGAAAGTGAATCCGCCGGAAAGAGACTCTTCACTGAACCACGTGCTTTGTTTATATATATATATATATATATATATATATATATATATATATGAGTATACAAGCAACAGCAACTGTAGTTATCAATGTGGAACGTGAGACAGCATTTGAAATTTTGAAATGTAAAATGGGAGACTGTGTTGAAGTGCTTCACCATTTTGATTGTGTGCTCCTGGGTATCCTTGAACAATATACCTACCACACACTTTCATAGAAGTGAAATGTTGGCTGGGATATAAGCAGATCGGAAAAATATCACAATTGGTGAAGATAAATCACTAACCAGCCAAGACCCCAATTTTTAGCTTCAGAACTTCAGTGACGTATTAGTCGTCATGCTACGGTCTACAAAATGTTGATAGTTAAACAGTTGAGATTTCGGACAACGCTTTCCATAATCTTCGAAATCCCAAACATTTTCAATAACCTCTACCTCATTTTCGTGTGTTTTAATTGTGCTGTTCCTCCACTTCTCTATTATTCTTTCTCTGTGTCACTTGAATTTATCACAAGTATAATAATAATAATAATAATAATCACTTTATTATGAAATGTTTTGCTTACATACAAGCCTCATTGTAGGTCTGTATGCTATTGTCTGTATTACGAAGGGAATGTGAGAAATGTTTCAAACATCCAGCTCTCCTTGGGAATGGCGATATCTTGGCGATTACATCACAGATATTACAAACTCCTTATTATTCCCTGTCATGCTCAACTTCCTAGATTGTAGGTATGTGGCTTCGATGTGATGTTATGTACTCTTCTTCAATCATTTCTCGTATTCAGTAATCGATGTGATCAGTTAGGCATCGAAGACATTGAATAATTACAATAAATGCCAGTGTAGCAATTATGGATTTGAGCATTGTTTCTCTCAGTGAAGGAACTTGGCATGTTGACAGTGGAAGATGGAATGTTCATGATTTATGATATCTTATATGTCAGCCGATGTAGAGTTCTAAAGAGAGAGAAACTCTGTTGACTGAATATCTTTTATGAATCAACAGTTCATCTACTTAGTCGGATCAGTAATAGTGTTGATAGCATCAACAAGAAAGTCTACAATGGAGACAATTGAATTGTTATGTTCATACCGCTGATCACCATACACAATACACCACTATTGTATAACAATTGAAGCGATCAACTTATCGGCTTCTGAAAGATAGAACAATGCGTTTTCAAGCATGTTACAAGTGGTCACGACTGCACAGGCACATGCACGTGCACATTCCCATAGAACATAGATAGGTACAGTGAACATTGTAACAAAGGCCTCTCGCATATGTGATGGATGTATTTGCCTGCTCGCACACACACACACACACATTCACTCTTTTGTATTGTAGCAACTAGGAAGGAGTATAATGCAAGCAGTGTAGCAGGCAAAAACAAAGCAGTAGGATAGCAGTTGTCTAATTTTGTAAAACATCTTAAAACAGCGGTTGTTTGATTAAGCTTCCTGTGATAAATATTCCCTTCTGAAGTAATGTACATATCCATCTACGATTTCACTCAAATCTGAATATTACAGAATGAGTGATTTAGGTGACGAGGTTGTTGATGGTGACAATATTTCATTGTTCATATAATGTATTCCATCTGTTTATGTATCTATTTATTTGTTTTTTTGTCTTTTGTTTGTACGTTTGTTTGTTTGTTTGTTTGTTTGTTTGTTTGTTTGTTTGGGGTAATCTACTTCTGGGCGTTGTGTTTATGGTATTCCGTTGTGTTTATTCATTATCCTTGATGAAAGGAGATCAAGATTAGGAAGGAGAGTAAAAGAGTGGAGGTAAGGGAGAGAGAAAGAGAGAGATAGAGAAAGCAAGAGGGAGACAGAGAGTCAGTTAGTCAGTCAGTCAAAGTTATAAATAAACACAGTAACCAATGGAGAAAATTATTTTCTCATATGTAGTATATGAAAGAGATTAATTTATGTGATTGTAGTTTATTTATTCCTTTGTTTTTATTGAAAATTTGTGCTAAAACCGATATTTACTTCTCGCATCTATGTTCGATGAGCAAAAATTTGCACGTTTGACAAAAGAATATCCAAGTGTTCAGAATTAACCGGTATATCGCTGTGTAAAATAAGATTTCTTTGAGTTCTTTAGCACTCAATGATACCTGTGACATTTAAACGATTTCCATAAACTCATATGTGCAGATCATTAGATTGGTTGGCATGTTTCATCATGAGCTGACATAAGTTAGACAATAAGTGGAAAACCTAGAGTACTGGACAGCTGTTTCGTCCTAGTTTGGGACTCTTCCCAGTACACATCTACCAGGGTTCGATCGTTATTTTAAATCCTGTTATCGTAGAACTGTTGTTTCAAATGCTGCCACCAACTGATCACACTAAAACCAGTCTACAGAATTAAGAGTATCTCACATACTCACCTCAATGAACTTAGGTATTTAAATCACAGTTAAGAACAGATTTTTTTCTTTAAGTTCCTGTCCCATGTACCTTAGAGTGCCAAAGCATATGAAGTTAACTAAAATGACTACAGGTAGTGAAAAAAGTGAGCACTCATATTTCGCCTTTTTTTATGAATGGCTCTTACTAAACTCAGTTAGTGGTTATACTGCAATGATCCTCTCAGATAAATTTTATAAGAGTGAGAGGTTGCCTAACTGAAGAGAATAGGAATGCCCATTGTCGTACGCACCTCAATTTGAGAATATAATAAGATGGATAACACGGAGGATTCCATAATTGATCTTGAGATAAAATGGGATAGAACACTTGATTTGCTTATTCATGAATATAACCCATCTGTCTTCGAAGAAACGCTTAGCACAATATCTCAGAGATAGGTGATACAAGACTTGACGGTAGGGGTTCCATGACAAGGTAAGTTGGTTCCAAACAATTTGAATGTTTGGGAAAAATAGCTGGTGATAGCGACTTCAACCGCGTTATTTTCTGTGTTTTTGTTTTAGATGAGATTAATGGAATGAAACATGGAATAATAGTCCATTGGTCTAGATTGTCAATTAAATGCATATAAAATATAGTCATTAAGAACATAAGATATGTAACCTACAATATACGCATATTCACATAGATTCTGATTGCCATAACATTTTATCTTCAATGAATGTTAGAATTGTAAGAAAAGTATTGTGTTTCATTGTTCAGACTGTATGCAGTTCTAGAAGCTAACGACAAATAAAATCGATATGTTTTTCCTGCTGCATGTGCTGCTACTGCCTTGTTTAAATTTTAATTTTCCTGAACATTATTTAGACTTTGAGGAAGTGGGTCATGACACAAATAGTCTACGGATGCCTTATGTCCCACATACTCTGTAATCATGATTTCTGTACAGGCTGCAAATACTCTGCTTTTCCGTTCTCACCAATGTATGTAAAATACTAGAAACATCTAAAGATGTCGTATAAAATGCTTTTTAAAATTAGAATTGCTTTAACAACTGAAATAATCGTTTGGGAGACTGTTTATTTTTATATTACTCTTGATTCAACCGTCTGTCTTCTAAATTCATTCAGCTAGCTATTGTGGCATAGCGGTTAGGACGCTCGCCGACCGTGCACATGGTCCGAGGTTCGATACCCGGCTGGCGCACTCCTTTACCTTACTCAGACAGAAATAACTCTGGTAAAGAGGAAAGGTTGGGCATAAGGCTAGCAACCCCATTCTGTAAAAGTAAACACTGCAACCGAAACTTCAAGCCACTAACTTGAAGCCCTATGTTCCACTGGGGAACGTGAAGGAAAAAGAAAAAAAGAAGGTATTGGAAAATTCAGGTGATTTTGAAGTAATATTTTTTCGGTTTGGATAGAACCTCAATGTCTGCGAACACGAACAGTTGAAACAGTTTTTGGATCACTTCGATATGGTTTTGCGAGTGATGCTAACCAACCAAAAATAACTAGAGGGCAACTAGAGAATCAGACGGTGTTTGGGACTATTTAGCAGTACTTATGCATGACCCTACCACAGATTGAACCCTAGACCTCCACGTTTTGAGACAAGCATGATAACATTCAGCCCTGTGTCAGAATGCGATGTGATATGTATCCATATATATATATATATATGTTGGTCTCTCTTCCTGTTGCTCTCTCAGTCGGTGACCATTTCACTTTGATGAACCTGTCTCCTTTAACAATGTATATTCCCCTTATATTATATATAATATGTGTGTTTTGTTTGACAGATTGCCCTTCGTGTCATATAGCCATGTAATATGTGTGTTTGTTTGACAGTCTGTATATTTGCCATGTATATATGGATCGATATTCCATTATAATTAGCCAATCATGTTAAAACTGTCTATTGATTTGTTCATTTTGAATATTCGCTCACACACTTGTGTTCACACACTTGTTCGGACATTCTTATATTTTTGCTCTCACACTCTTGTGTGACATTGATTCTCCTGGTGTTTTGGAAAATAGAAGTATCATCGCAAACCTAGTGGTCTTCTGGTTTCCGTCTTTCTGGCGTCAGGACTAATAAATTCTCGACCAGTACATAACAATAATTTGGCGACGAGTACATAATACGATGATAATAGTTGCTGAAGAGAAGAACAATGTAAAACATTGAGACAGAATGTTGAAGCAGCTACCGCTTAGTTCAGAGTGACTTTTTCACCAATATAAATTGTTCAATGAGAGTCTAATTCATTCTTCTCCAATGAATTTATTTTACAAAGAAGAAGAAGAACAACTGAAACTGAGTGAAAAGAACAGGATAATTAGTATCTCCGACCTTTTTTCAACAAATTAACAAACCGTTACACTTTTCACAAAACATGTACATATTATGTATGAAAGAAATGTCATTTCCAGTATTCTACAAATATAATGAATGTTGTGTAATGCATACTTGTTTTAACCTTAGTACCTTGTTTATTCCCGTACAGGAAGAACCTTGACAAGAAACAAAACTATACAAACAGTAATGATTTCCTACCTTAATTTCCTATAAAACACATTATGTGTAAACGTTGTCTTTCCAGTGTCAGTACTGTATACTGACAAAACATTGTATGCATAAATCCTGGACATTAGTGAATAGGTTACTCAATTGAAGTGTATATTCTTTCTTGATTTCCTTATATTTCATATATGTAAATGGAAACAAGAAAAGAAAAAATCCTACTGCCTGTTTAAGAGTTGATTGTCCATCTGGTAACCTGAAAATGCTGATAATGAGTGAATAGCCATCTCCTAAAAATTTATAAACTTCCGCCAGATGTATGAAAATATATTGGCATTCAGATAAATGTGATATTGTGATCGATGCCCAGTCTGGAAATAAACCAGTCAGAATAGGCAAAACGTCAAGACTGATATCTGGAGCATACAACCTCAAAGAGACTCAATTAAAGTTACATCTCAACATCCAGTAACGACATCCCATAAACAACAACAGTGACATTCAGGATTTTCACCTACAGTCAACAAAACAGAAAAGAGTTAAGAGTACACAGATCCAGTCACCTCTGAAAAAAATTGGACAGCAACTATTACGAGAAGACGAATTGACTGATGTCGGCATAAAAATATATAATTTCAGAATGACCCAAAACGAGCACGCTAATGGTCATCAGCTTTCTTATAAGTAGGGTGATATATGTCTACAATCTATCTCATTCGTCTGTCAGTCAGACAAAAACAAATCACGTGTCGATAAGCCTCAGCTAATTAGGATACAGCATGCAGTTGACGCCTACTTTTCGAGCCTTCTTTCAATAGCTATTTGACAACGCCACGTGTCAAGGGATCCACAACGGAAAACTCAGTCAGGCATTCGAAGTACGTACAAAAGTAAGACAAGGCTGCTAACTATCACCGATGACATTCTTAATTGTGGTTGCGAGCGAGGAGAGAGGAATAAACTGGATCGACGATAAGGAGACTCTAAAAGACCTGGTTTTCACGTATGGGTGATATGTCTGATATCATACAAACTCGAAGACTTGAAGGCTGACGAAAACTGGCAACAAACGCACTGAGGAAGCAGCCAGCGAAGGCAAGACACCATCCAGGTGAGCATAAAGAAGACGAATTTGATGAAGATAACCAGCCAGCACAAATAACAACAACAACAACCAGCACCAATCACCATCTACGGGAGAGATTTGACAGAGGTTGCCATCCTTCAGTTATCTGGCTAGGAAGCGTCGTCTCAACTACAGGCAGTCGGTATGGATGAAGATGTCAAAGCCAGCCGGCCAGTCAGCCAAACAGAATCGGAAAGAGAAGCAAGATACGAACGCCTTCATCAACCTGAAACCAGTTCGGAAATCTTCTCCACTAACTCATCATAAACAACGAAATTCGGATTTTCAACACGAATGTGAATTCACTCAGTTCTTCTATACGGGTGAGAAACTTGCACTGCACTGCATGTAGCGGAAAGGATTTCCAACAGGCCACTGCAGACTTCCATCAACAGCTGCACACTTCGCTGACTGGCTGGCTGGCTGCATACTGAAGATCGAATGGCCGGTCGGCCGGCCAGAAAGAATTATTAACAATAAACTGTGGCTGGGAACAAACCAACAGGCGAGAGCCGATCGCTCAACAAATATATAGGAGAAAGTGGAGATGGATTGATCGGGCATATACCACTGAGGGGACCATCGAATGACATCACACGCAATGCAGGCCGGTGGTCGAGTGGAACTCGAATGGGAAACGACGAGTGGGTCGTCGGTGCGAGGGTGGTGTGGAGGAGTTTGTGCGAGGAAGAGATGGGAGATTTCGGGCAATTGTATACTCAGATGAAAAGGATACCAGAAAATAGAAGAAAGTGGAGATATGTTGTTGAAGGCCTATGTTGCACTTGGAACCCAAGGGAATTATAATAGTAACAATGACCTTTTGCAAGAACGCATCCAAACATTTAGCACAGGTAATGTTAGGCCAGACAAATATGTGTTACATACACCAGTATGTGAACAGTTAGTTATTCAAATACTGTACACCGCAGTGATAGAGGAACGACAGGTCTTGGGATATCTTTTGACTTATAGTAAATTATGGTATCCTCACTACTGCGCATGCTCTATCTTTTCAGAAGTGTTGTGACAAGCTCCATCTATACCCAAATCTGTTGACTGGAGTTCGGCCATTTTTCTCATGTCAGTGGTTGATGGTATTGTCATAGCGCAAATTCGCGGTAATGCATCTGCCACAGGGTTATCTACGCAAGAAACATATCGGATATCCCACACGAATAGTGAAATTTAGTCTGAATGACGTAATTTAAGCGGAGAGTATCTATCAGTAGTGTCATGAGTAGTATAAGCCAGAAGTTTGTTGTCAAGAAAAACAGTAAACTAACAACCTCCGACGAAGTGACAGAAATGTTTGATAGGAACATGAATATCACGGAGTTACCGGCTAAAAGTGTTATATCGCACTTCGCAGGTATACAGCTTCCGGAAAAACAAGCTAGAAGTGTCTGTGTGTTGTTCATTAGTTGTTTTAGGACAGCTTCTGTAACCATCTCAAATGCACCAACCGAAATATTAAAAGGAAGCTTAACATCCAGATGCAATAACATACTGGTGTCATCATAATTTGCTCAAATGCTTCCGGTGCCTCAGGAGTAAACGTTAGTGTTATACAGTCAAAATTTAGAATATTATCCATTATCATCAGAATACGCTCATGTTGCTGAGGAATTTGGGTAGTGTTTCCACGGATGCTGGCACCAGGAGGTTTTGTTTCCTGAACCTTTTCAGGAAGAGGACATATGTTATATTAATCGATAACATGTCCCGGGAAAGTCAATGAGTGAACATCAATCTGACATTTCACTAGGTCGATTGTTACCAGTTCTTTGTAGATTTGACGAAAAACTTGTTGCAGACGAGCCCAGTGCGTCACTTCGTCAGAATATGGTCTGGATAGGCATAGATAAAGTATAGTCCATGCAAGATATCATGGAAGAAACACCGAAATGTCTTTGTGGCTTTGCGTAGACAGAAAGGCACGTGAAGAAACTCAAAAGGACCAAGAGGTGTAGTGACTACCGTCTTTCAGATATCATCAGAGATGTGACGATAAGCACATATCAGATCAAGCTTTCTAAATAGAGTCGAACATTCTAAAGATGATGTCAAATCGTGTATCTATGAAATGAATAATGATATGGGACATTTTGACGATGGAGCCCTCGACAATCAAAATGTTTCTAGTCTATGCTACTATTCTAAGTCATCAAATGTACTGGTGAGGATTACGGGCTGTTGTATGGCCTGTTTATTCAGATTTCGATCATTGGTTCAAGCTTAGCCTTAACTACATGGAGTTTCTCTGAAGATAACCCTCACGGTTTGGCGAAAACAGGTGGGCCGTTAGTCGTGATTACATGAGTAAAATTGGAGGCTACATAAGGAACACCACAATTAGCCTTGAAAAGATTGGATTATAGTAGAGCATGGACTTGAAGAGTGAGGGTTTCGATATACCGGGTTGAGAGACGGTTTATGAGTGACAGTGCTGGAGACGGAGAGTCGTGTGGTAAAATCACTCAACTTACCCTTGCTAGCACCCGCCAGCAAATGAAAATGCTGCGAGAGGTCCATATCAATAAGTCCAGTTGTCACAGCGACAATGATGAAAACCAAGCGGAAAGAACGGCGAAATTCAGTGATAAAGCCTAAGAATCTTCTGTCGGAAGTTGTGATAGGCGAACGATTGGCAGCGGGCGATTATATGGCATAGCCTTTGTTTGACGTAGCGCCACCTGCTTTGTCCGGTGGGCATTAGCGCGAACCAGTGAGTAGGCCAAATATACTCGCATAATTTCATGAAAATTCAATGAAATATGTTTGGCGTTTAAGCCTGCTACCTCCATCTATTCCCTAGAAGAGGCGAAAGGGGAATGGCTCACCTGCAACTATAGTCAACATTACATGCCCCCCCCATACGTTCCCGACTGGCTAACGTCAGTAGCCGACTTGGGTTACTAATATCACCTATTTGATACAGTAAAATGATTACACAACGCTTTGGGATATATGCGTCTGCACGGAAGACAATTCACTCCTACTACGGCATCGCTGAGAAAATAAAACAAGTGTATAACTGAATTTAGATTAACACACCATCGGAGTATAATTCAAGAATAAGATGTAATGCCTTACACTGGAAAGTTATAGAGGCGAATTGACTTTAAGCCCTATTTTTCCCTGGCATTTGTAATCTATCCACCACAAACCTAGATTTTATTGTCATATGAAGACCAAAACTCCCATATTTCTCAGTACCCTACATTCACTGATTAGTCAGCAGACTGTTACAGTTGACTCTAATGTAAAAAAATCTGCAACAATGTAACACTGTTGTAAACCGGATTTATCTGATTCAAACAATAACTTATCCCTTCTTGTACAACTGGTATGTGAATAAGCAGACAGGAATGAATACATAATTATTATAATTTAAAAAAATGGTGACATTACTACTTAGTCGAACCTGAAGTCCTAGTAGCTAAACCAAGAGCCATGTTTCCAAGTTTCATGGGATTCATAAGCTTCTATCATCTGTCACAGTGCCTTACATTCCGCACAATCTTCAAAGGCACAGAAGCAATTCACCCTATACAAATGTGGCTTAATACATTTCTGGGCATCTTCCAGTAAAAACAGTACATGCCTTCAGTCTATAACTCTACTTTGTCTTCAAAACGTTGCTCATTTTTATCCAACTTACCCTCACATTTTAAGAGCGGTTCACATCCAAATCCTGTAAACCAGTAGTTCTCTTAGAGTGTATATCCAGACGGTCTCACTGTGATGACGGTAGCTGACAGTTGTTCAACATACTTAGTACCACTATCGCAAAACTGTCTTTATTAGTAGTAGTATTCGTACAGGCGTTAATCCTAAAGATAAAATCTACTAAGGTTATTTTTACCCGGACCACTGGGACATGAATTTCAGTGATACAACATGTCAGTGATGATTACGTCTCTAATTTTCGACCCACTTTAAGCAAAAATTCCAACGTTAAGACCCACATTCTTTAGGTCCTTAAATGACATAATATTTGAGACAGTAATACATGCGGAAGGAAAAACTTTTAAAAAATACATGTTTTCTGACAAGAATTAAATCCATTTCTCCGCTAAGTGATCTTCTTGAAGATGATAAACATATTAACTTCTGATTCTATATAATACTTATAAATCTTGTCAGTAGCATACACCATAGTATGTGTGAAGTGAAGATTCTTACAGTTATTCCAACACACAGTGAAGTGATGATAATAACATTTATTCTAAGTGTTTTGCACATAAAAGAAACCAATCTATAGACGTCAAAAAAGCAGCACTTAATAATATGAATTAAAGTACTGCCATTCATAAGTACTACAAGGAATCATTTGTTATACCTTCAAAAATTATATGCACAATTAAAGCGTGTTTGTTATAATGACGTCTAATATTGGGCAGTTGACCAATCAACTGCCCAATGGGATGGAAATTGGCCGAACAATGTGGAAGACGAATGGTCAAATTAATGATTACGGACGCACATTATCGGATCAACAAATATCAACAAATAATAGATATCCAAAAACCAAAATCAGAGAAAACCCTCAACCAAGAACACATGTCAACGCTGATCACCGCAATTACACTGTCAAGTGGAAAACACAGAGAACAAAGACGAAGAGTCCTCAAAACCAAGCTAACCAAGATTAGAAAACAACAACCAGACAATACGCCCATAGACTGCGTAGTCAACCTATCAAAACAACCACTATCAAAAATGGAACAACAACTACTACAAAAAATGATGTCTAATATGAATACGAATGCCGAGAGACAATAATGAATGCTTCATAAATCCTAGTCAATTATTTCCTGACCCGAAACTAGTTAATTCTAGAAGAAACACACAGTAGGCTTGGAAACGGGACAAAGAATAGAAAACTATATGGCATATAGTGACTCAGTCACAAGACTCGAATTATTATTTTTATTATTATTCCCTTGTGTTCCGAGTGGATTATAAGGCTTCAGCAATACATCACCACTTCCTTGTATTTTCTCCCGTCTTCTTCAGCTGAGTCCATCATTGCCCACAATCCTGCATCTGCTCCTCCCTACAGGGTTTCCTCCATTTCACCCTCACACCGACGACCCACTCGTCGTTTCCCATTCGAGTTCCACTCGACAACCGGCCTGCATTGCGTGCGATGTCATTCGATGGTCCCCTCAGTGGCATTTGTCCGATCAATCCATCTCCACTTTCTCCTATATATTTGTTGAGCGATCGGCTCTCGCCTGTTGGTTTGTTCCCAGCCACAGTTTATTGTTAATAATTCTTTCTGACCGGACAGCCAATTAGTGATTTTAGCGCGGCTGGCACCAGGAAGTATCCTCTGTGGCGAATATCTATCCTCACTCTCGACCGGACGGACCCTGTTGGCTGGGTCTTAGTAGCCGAATGGTCTCCGAGCTTACCTTGTCCCCAGAAGCTCCTGGGTTTGGACCTCAGTGTTGATGAGTCCCAAACTAGGGCGAAACAGATTTTCAGTACTTCCTGGTTTTCAATGGTTTACTACTAACTGATATCAGTCCGTGGTAAAACTTGAAATATTTTTTTAAAAAAGGGGCATAATAATAGCAATAATCAGAATAATAATTACCTATCTTCGGATAAAATCATTTCTGAACTTTTAAGTCGCTTTACTTTAACTTCACTGCCACATACAATTGGTGATTTAACGGTTGGCTCTAAGACTTCACTCTTTCCTAAATTCTCAGTTCCCAGGATTGTTTCATGTGAATTTATTAATGATCCTGTAGTTTTATTCACTTCGGTTAAACACTCACCCAGAGCAAACAAAGCAGTCGTGTCAGTGATCGAATATGATGTACCGTTACATGTGGGATTTAGTGTGTTCTCACTAATGTCATTTGAAGATTTTGATTTGTTTCGTCGCTTACGACGTTTACGACGTCTACGTTTCTCAGCTGTATCGTTCATTGCAACACAGTCAGGATTAGAAGTATTTGCAGTAAAATTAGATTCAGCGCCTTTTGAATCCTCTTCTCCTTCTTCTTCTTCTTCTTCATCTTTATAATCAACACCATCATCGCTGTTGTTATCACCACTGCTTTCAACACTATCGATACGTTGGAAAGGACTGAATTCTTTTTGTTTAGTGATGGGAAGTTTGACGCATAGAGTTCGGGTAGACTTGTCAAATCTTGCTGTACCTTCGGCAGTATCCATTTCATAGAGTAATTTTAGGTTAGGCTGACAGTCAATCGGTTTTTCACTCTGTAAATTTATAAAATAAAAATTGAATTTTCTGAAAAAACAAATCAACAGAAATAGCTAGGTGAGATAAGGCACATTAGCAAATTATATTAACCAAACTTCATGTCAGTGATTTGTTCATGTACAGTTTCATAAAGTAGGTCGATTGTTGACGCTGTTGCGCAACATATTAGGGTTTAAACATGTAACCAAGTGGTCCGTATTTAAACGAAAAAAAAAACGACTGATATTAACGTATTGAAGTATAATCAACCGAATAAACAAAGCAATGTAGCATTATGTGATAACTTCTATGTGTGATTATTGGTGCAGAGGTGGTTGGTTGCACCAAACACTTCACCTAATTGCAAAGTCAAAAAGAATCTTGAAGTTCAGATGAGTGAAATTTTTGACATGAATATATAAAATTTCATTAGTGGTATTCTACAGTCTACTATGACTGAGTGAGTCACAACAGAAAACTCTGCACCGAAGTGAAGCACAGTCCGAGTTCCCACACTTCGTGTAGCACGCAAAGGAAGACAAAAGAGAGAGAAAAGGAGATTCAAAAGAACAATAAGAAGCAGAAAAGTGAGGGAGAAAGAGTAGTAACATGGAAAAACAAGAGGGTTTTGTTGAGAACATGGCAGATCACAAAGAGTGAATGCGTTTGCACCGTTGAAAACGGTTTAGCGCCATATCACAGTCTTAAGCCATCTGGTTTTTAGAACTCCGAGGACCCCAACCAGGTAGTCTAGAACGCCCCACGTGCCTTAAACCAAATATCAAAGACTATATGTAGTGATAACTAGTTTTGATTTGACCACCCCTAATTCCTTTCCGATACAAATCTATGTCAGCTGACATTGAGGAAAGCGACGACTTGTCATGCACACCACGTACCTAGGCTATCCCAATCTATTTACCTTTACAACCCCGTCAACTGACTTACCCTCCCCACCTAACATTACGCCTATTCTTGATATTACTCACCATATATTACGCTACTTAATTCGTGAAATAGAATGCAGACATTTGTACTTAAAGACAGTTAGCCTTTCCTTATCTTCAACTTTAAATGGCTATGCCTTGTAGCCATTAAGAAGCATAAAGAGAAATGATTTGTATCATGCATGCCATTCGACCGAAGACCGGATATCACGTCTATGTCAGAGATGACAAGTTAACAAATAATACATGATCCTTTTGTGTAAGTACTGAGATTTCGTCGGCAATCAGTCCATTGCGATTGGTACAATTTCTCAAATAAGTAAAGGGAAAAACACACTACACCAATTCCCTGCACGTCTTTAAACTGGGAGTCGGTGCAGACCTATCTTGCGGCGTTATCTTACATTTAACAGAGGCAAATCGCCTGCTAAACATTCCAAGATTTCTGCTCAGCGTGTTCCGAAGACTCTGTATTTTGCCAACGTTTTTACCAAGGAGGACAATTTCACTTGCATACCTTGAAGTCCACAAGACTTTTTTTCTGGTAACAAATCAATCCCTAAGTCGCTGGACTCAACTAGAATCACATCCTCTTGGTACATCTATGAAGAAATCAAACAAAAATACAGTCAGTGGGCATTCCTAAAGGATACCACTGGTTTTTATTATTTCACATGACAACTCTCCATAAGTTCTTAAACTACCACATGAGTTCGAGTAGAATGGAGTGATTTGATTAGTGAGATGTAATTTCTCGTCACTCTCTCCACAGCAACTCTCGATTGAAGGAGTCTAATGTCGCCTTCAGGTCTTGGGTGCCGGTAAGTGTACCTAAATTCCAGGATTTATCCAAGGGTAGAAATATGATCAATACATCGTGTCGCTGACCTAAAGACTGTCTGATTTCTCAGGACCTGTTTCTCTCCAACACCATTTGGTCTACACATGAGTATCGGAGCTATTCCCCTATGATTATCATAAAAAGACTTGTCTCTCTTCTGATAAACTGGCATACAGTGATTTTCACCAGTCTAATGAAACTATCTTTACTTTTCAGATACTAACTAGTATCTAAGTTAAATCAGACAATGCTTCCACACCATAGTTCTTAAACACCTCTGGTGTCATCTCACCAGATCCTGCTACTTCACCATGTTTCAAATTAGAGACAGAGTTTCCAGTCTCAGTTATAGATGGAAGACATAAGTTTACATCTCATTCAGGTAGGTGTCGTATGCTGGATGAATTTAGAGTGGTTGCAGGTCAGCTAAATTGTTCTTCAAAGTGTTCCCTCCAGCATCGCAGTCGTAGATCCTGACAGGCATTTGAAGTACTGTCTGAATGGTTATCTGGTCCTACCTACCGCCGATGACTTCTCCATCTCTTTTTTTTAATAATAATAATTTCCTTTATTCCAAAACAGTACTTGTGATACAGAATGGAATTCTCAGCATTTTACTACAGACAGTATTGCATCCAGTTAGTACATTATCAACAAACAAATAAAATTCTACATAGATTAAGGGTAATCTCGGTTAGTTTACACAACAATATATTAGCATGTCCGTAGCAAAGCAAAAATTGAACAGTGTTTGAAGGTGTTAGAAAAGTAGATGCTAGCATATTTACTGGCTTAAGCGGTAACAAAACGGTCGAGATATACAGATTGTGAAAGAACGAAGAAGAATGCTTTAAATAGAGTTTGTAAGGAAGAGAGAAACAAAGCAGAGCATTACAACAAAAGAGAGAAAAGGAAAAGAAAGAAAGAAGACGTTGTACCTATAAATGATATGAGTTGGAAAGACGAGATCCAGTTGTTCTACTGGCTCTTGTTACCCACCACTACTTACTGTCGTTGCACAGACTTTCAGTCGACTTCCATTTGAGCATCTTTTACTCTTCATCATTTTGGGAGCCTTACAGAATTAGTCTTTAATCTATGAGTTAGGCTAAACCAGCAGAGATCCAATGTCATCGTCTACAGCTATCTGGGTATTATGCCAGACTTCCTCAGGATAAGTCTTGTTGTGGACTTATTGTGGGTTATCACAAAGCTAAGAGCGTTAACTATATGTTGAATGTATTGCATATTATTGACTTATGTTGTACCACTGGACTAATTATCATTCAGACCTGTCAACCTTATATTTATCAACACTTATCTAAATGTGTATTTGTTGACCGACAGATGTGGTTGACTTTATTACTCCCAGCCCCAACAGCAGAACGTCTTGTACGTTCATATGCCTTTCAGTTGCTCATAAATCTTTAATCCCTATCCTATACGGTTAGTACAGCCAGTTGAAATGCTATTTACACACATGATATAAAAACATTACACATGCTTTCACGGAATTAGGTTCACAGTCATAGAAATTAATTGATGCGAAAAGTAAGTAACAGAGTGATTTTGTCACTGCATAATATAATGTCCCGGTGTTATTTTCAGTATTTAGCAATATACAATTCTTTTTTTTATAGGTACTGTGTATGTTTCCTGAACAAACTTGGTATAGTGTCATCATTCCACCCGTAATTCTATGATGCAATAAATAAGTGTAAGCAGAACACTACAAAGACGTGAATCAGTTCTAGACGTTATAGTTGACGACAAAAACAACACAATAGGAGGTTAAGAAAAGTAGGATAATATTGGAAGATGCATATTACTTGCAACAACAACACTGAATGCCGATGATTTATTTAAAACTTCTCTAGTTATAAAAATATAGCATGCAATCTAGAAAATATTATGTGAAATAAGAGAAATTTGTTGCATAAATAAGAAGATCAAACTGTGTTACGGCAATGCTTTACGCAAACATAAAATATTACTCACAAGAATAGATTAGTTTAACAGATGCTTAATACTGCTTGCTCACCGAGGTCTAGGTACAGTACGAAATTGCAGTATTGGATTCTACTGCTGGCAGCTAACAAAGTATTGAGGTTATGCTTCGGCCGAGTGCTAGGTAAGGAGGGGAGATCAATCGACGAGGTTGTGAAGTTGCATCAACTGAGATTGCTAGGATATGTGTTACTCATGCCTAGCCATCGCCTTCCTCGACAATGGGCAATGTTAACCGACATAGGATCAGGTTCGTTAAGAGGTAGTGGTAGTGGTGGTCAAACTAAGACATAGCCTCATCAGTCAATCAAATCCACAACAGATGGTTTAAACCAATCACGTAGGGAGGTGTAGGCCTCATGGTTGGGGTCCTCGGGATGGTAAGAACCAATGAAGGCTAGAGACAATAGGTGATATGGCTCAAATTCGTTCTCAATGGATGGCGGAGATGCATTCACTCTTTGCAACTTATAATATCCAGTAAAACTATACGGTTTTCCCGTATTCCTGTTCTTTGGCTTCATATCTCTGTTATGCTTCTCTTTTTATTTTATTCTCTTGCCTCGTGTACTAAGTTAAGTGTAGCAACTCAAAATGCTGCACATTGGTGCAAAATTCGACGTTGAAACCGGTCAGTAAGTCATCTACTTTACTCCAGCTTAGTAATCAACCCTGTCCCTAACGATTAGTCTTTCAAATATCGATTTACCACATATGTAAGTGACTTGTGACATGAATATGAAGGCTGTCATGCGAAATCACGGATTCTGAAATATACCTCTGCAGATTACGCTATCAAGCAATATCATGCATATATATATTCTCCCAACAATGATTTATGGCAATCTATATCTGTCATTTAGTTGATGTATGTGGCAGAAAAGTTGGTTTTCCTTATTATATTTAGTGTGGACTTTTCAATGATAGTCGTTCATCTGGTTAACTTTTCCAGATATGATTATTGTCATCAATTTTTCCGCATGTAACCTCAAGAGGTTTTATTCTGCATGAAAGCTGTTAAAAAAAGACATCTCGTCTTTTCTGCAGATGACAGTCTCCAATGAACTTAATCACTATCGTACAGTAAGCTATTTCATCATCACAATGGCAAGTACTGTTAGTGTAACAACAGAAGACAAGGGCCAGGCAACAGATCGTTTTATTATGAAAATCAACACGTATTTATACATCTTTCAACTACATTATTATAGACAAGCGCAGTCATCTGATTGGTTGTTTAGGTAGACAAACGCAGGCTTCTGATTGGTTGTTTCGGGATTCCTTGACAAATAGAGTTCTCTCTGCGAATCATATTTAGCCACGTTAACTTTGCTGTGATTGGTTGTTGACTCAGGCTTGTTCATATTTTCTCACGGCCCATATTAGTGACCTAGACCTTAACGTAGATTAGTGCCAACCAATCGGCTAGCAGCCTGCTCTCACCACATTAGCATCTGTCTTACACAAGAGATATTTTTACTGACAGAACCTCAAGGATCAGTCGGTCTTAGAAAGTGACATGTGTAAGCCAAGTCAAGTTGGCAAAGTGATTTATATCTCGTTACAAATCACTAAACTGCTACAAACTTTCACATAACTAGGAGAGGTTTCAAACAACTGTTAGGAGTGGCAGCAATACTTTACACTGTCAAAAACAATAATAGGACACTACTTATTTAAACATAAATATAGCACAAAAAATATAGCAAAAAAAAGTCACACACGATTGGACTTTACTTACATTGTCTGGAGATAGACTCAAACAAGGAAACTTAATATTAATTACTAAACAGTCAAGTGGACCAGGAGGATCTGTTCTATCGGAGTCCCTACAAATACTTAAATTAAAACCGGAACAGTAGGTTGTGGTGTGGTCTGGTACAGGAGGGCCGTTTGTTCCATTACATTTGACATTTTCTGGAATTCAAACAGAAAGTATAAAGTGAATTCAAATCATACTAAAATTTTTCAATTTCATTTTTGTAGGTGAGAATTCAGCTATATATATTTATTTTATTTTTTTTATTTTTTGATTACAGCTTGATTCCACACTGTATTTTTGGTACAAGTATGGAATTTTCAGCGTGGATATCGGTAACCCAAATTTCGCAGGCCGACCATAGATATCAGGTGTGCGTCGGCGTGGGCTCGAACCCCGGACCATGTGCATGGTCGGCGAGAGTCCTAACCACTGTGCGTCGGTGGCACAGTGGTTATATATATATATATATATATATATATATATATATATATGAGAAACGTATACAACAGCTACTTACTGCGTGTAATCTAGGTACGAAAAAGCCATCTCAAATACTTAGACATATGCGTCAGTTGATTGGATCGCACAAAGTAGATGAGTTAATTCTATGTCAGATGTTCTTACAAGGTTTACCACAAAAAGTTCAACAAATCCTAACAATATCTTCTAGGACGACAGACCTTGAAGAATTAGCTAAGATGGCAGACGATATCATGGATGTGTTATCAAATAATGGCATAAATAGAGTGTCTACAGAGGTAGTACCACCAAGCCCTTCCACATCTATGAAGGACGCACCAATGTTTTGGTTACTTTCTCAGTTAACATTTCAAATGCAAGACTTACGACTGGAAGTGTCTGAGCTTCGAGCACAACGGAACCAGTCACATACGGTATCCAAGCAACAGCGATCAAGATCTAGACGACGTGCTAGAACACCGTCTCAAAGCCGTAACATTTGTTGGTATCATGGGAGGTATGGGCATAATGCCCTGAAGTGTCTTCGACCGTGCATGTACAACAGTGGTAACTCAACTCAGGGAAACTCCCCAGCCAGACAGTAATGGCGATGGCTGTTACCGGCAATCACCTCAGTCGCCTTTTCTATGTGAGGGATTTGACTACCGGCACATTATTCCTGGTAGATACAGGCGCCGAGGTCAGTGTTATTTCCCCCCTCACTATCCAGGCGATCAGCCAAAATACCTGGGAAACTTTCACTCCGTGCTGCCAACCAAACCAACATACAGACCTATGGCGAACAGTCAATGATTTTAAACTTAGGACTACGCCGACATTTCACATGAATCGTCATAGTAGCTGACGTACGTCACGCTATACTAGGTGCAGACTTCCTAAGTCATTTCAATCTGTTAGTTGATATCAGCAAAAAAAACTGATTGACAATTGCACCCAACTCAAGATCCACGGTATTACATGTGATTACTCTGTTCATAGTATTTGCATAGAAAAGCCGGAGAGTGAAATGTTCTCTACTTTATTACAACGATTTCCTTAAACCGTCAAACAACGTCGAGGATATATCTCATACAGTTACTCATAAGATCATCACAACAGGACAGCCTGTGAAGGCACGTCCACGACGGTTACCACCCGACAAACTAGCAGCAGCTAAGTCAGAATTCGAACATATGATGCAGCTAGGCATCATACGACAATCTAACAGTCCATGGTCTTCACCTTTGCAAATGGTACCGAAAACTAATCACGACTGGCGACCATGTGGAGATTATCGCGCTTTGAATAACGCTACGGTCTCAGATCGTTATCCTATACCTCATCTCCACGACTTCTCCTTGACCTTACATGGAAAGACCATTTTTACTAAAGTTGACTTGGTCAGGGCATATCATCAAATACCAGTCGCTCCAGAAGACATTGCAAAAACAGCAATTATTACGCCTTTTGGATTATTCGAATTCTCGAGAATGCCTTTCGGAATAAAGAGTGTCTGTCAATGGAGTTGAAGATTGAACGATCAATTCTTGGTTGTTTGCTCAAAATCAACTTCCTCGATTTTCGCGGAGGCATCAATACGACAGTCATCGTCTCATCGGTCGCTGTTCAGAAAGAAGAGTTAAACATCGTTAGAAACCTTAGTTTTCTTAGTTTGCTTAGTGATACTTGATTTATATGCTGGTGTAACAATACATAATACTCAAGTCAACAATTGGTGTTCTGGTTTTTTCGTCCGTTGTTACTAAGCGTTTCTCAGAAATCTTCTAAGAACAGCGTGGGCCCGAGCGTAGCGAGAGCTGGGCATTAACGGTTTATGAGACGGTAGCTGACAGTTTCTAACGATGGAAACAGATCTGGCGGATTGAAACAGTTGGTGAAAGTTTGGATAGTCGCCGTTCATCTTTCCTGGTGCCGGTCAAGTCCTCTTTGAACAAGCAATATCTGGAACTTTTTTGGAATTGGGTCAAGTTCAACAATGCCTGGGTCAAAGAAGGGACAGAGTGTCTTGGATGCAAACAGGAAAGTAAGTCATGGTGACTTGTCTGTTAATTGTAACGATGTGTCTGATGTTAAACATGATATGGTTGATGTTACTGTTTCGCCGTTCAGGGATAATAGGAACATCAAACTCCCTAAATTAGAACCACGATGTTTTGATGGAAACCCGGCTGATTATTTACAATTTGTAAAGGAGTTTGAGATCATGCTGAGTAGTTTTTTATTAAATGATGAATTGAAATTGATGTATTTGATGAGATATTGCACTGGAGATGCTGCAAGAGCTATACAGTGTTGTAAGTTTATGAAGCCAAAGGAGGGCTACGATGAGGCTATGAGCATATTACGCCAAAGGTTTGGAAGACCCTCGATGATTGCAGGGAAATTATTCGAGGCTGTTGAGGGTAATGGTGGTCAGTTACAGGATGACTCCCAGGCACTCACTGAGTTTTTAGATAATTTGCTAATTTACAAGAATGGAATGATTTCGATGAATCGAATGAGTGACCTCAACTCGAGTTTTATACTAGAAGTAATAGCAAGACGTCTACCTACCCGACTGCAAAGGAAGTGGGTGAAGATAAGCTCCCGTATGGAGGATGAGGGTATCGAGCCAAAGTTTGATGATATCCTGAAACTGGTAAATACTAGTGTCAATCAATCTATGAGCAAGTTCGCCAGTCTGTTAGATCTCACCCCTAGAATAGAGCAGTCTGAGGGTAAAACGCACTCATTGATGACGAATAAGCCTCAGAGAGGTGGATATCGAGAAGGCTCCATGATGTCTAGTAATGCATATAGACCTAGTGAGTGTAACAGGTTTCGTAGTACATCCTCAACAGATAAGTTGCAAGATGCAAGACAAACACGGTTGTGTTGTACTCGTTTGCAAGAGGTGCATACAAAAGTGAACTGTGAACCAGTGAGCAAGTTCAGTGATAAGCTAAATGTAAACTCCAGGTCTGACTCCGAATTGTGTGACGATAACGGTGTTGTGAAGAAGTCTGTAGTTGCAACTGGTAAGCCGTTGTTGAATAGAGTGTCACAGAATAGAGTTACTGCTTCAGAGTGGAGTTCTGACTCCACAAGTTTACAAAGTATATCTAGTCAGAGTGAAGTTATAAAACCTTTAATGATTTTTGAGGAGGAACCAAAATTGTCTACTTCTGTTATTAAAGAGTTTGAAAATGATGAACTTGACGGTAAATTGAATATTTGTGGTAATGATCATGATAGTGCAGATTTGTCTTTGGTTGATCATTATGAGATGAGGGATATGCCTACTACTGCTAAGTTAAATAAAGGTTCTGTACAACTACAACGTGAAGTAGAATTGAACGCAGATGCAGTTCCAGAAGGTGTGCATACTTGTGAGACAGTCAGTGTAATTGATCAGCATGTAGCCCACCTATCATCAGATGATAGTGCTAAACCTGAACTAGTAGTGAAAGACAGCAGTGGTGGTAATCTTGCAGTTGGACAACTATCTGAGAGCCGAACAAGAACAGCTTCTGATCCACCACTAAGTTCATCACCTTGTGTCACTCAGTCATCGTTGGTGTTTTCATCCACAATGAAACAGATGCCCATCAACTCAAGTATCTTCTGCAATGACTATGGTAGTATCAGTTCGTTTGAAAGGACGAATATCAATGGTCAGTTTAGTGTGGATAAGCCAAGTGTAAAGGAGAGAGTTATTGTTAAATTGACTTGCACGAATAAAGGCATTTCTAGTTTCAAGTTACTATTTGAATGTTATTATCTTTGGTGTAAATTACTCTGTTTCTATACTTGGTTGATGAGATATGTCGTGTGTTTGTTGGTCATCTATATTCTACGATACAATGACATGGGCGTGTTGCCGTTCAGATTTGAGGATATAGCTGATAGAAGAAAGTTAGCAAATGAACTCTGCGACGATTTTCCAACCTAGGGCGTCAACCTGAGAAGGGTTGTAGGCGTACTGCTGTAAGTCCTACAATTCTTCAAAGGGTAGCGCATCAATGAGCAGTCCAATGTGCTTGGTGTGTGATTTTGTACATATGTTCATATTGTATATACTGAATTGATATCATTTATCATCTAGCTGTTGGTAATTCTGTTTGTGTCCGGACGACTTCCACTTGGATCATCAACCTGAGAAGGAATGTAGGCGTACTGCTGTAAGTCCTACGGTTCTTCAAGGGTAGTTTGTCGTGTCAGAATCCACAACATTTGATGTGTTGATTGTACATATGTTTGTGTTAAATAGTTGTGTGAGTTCCAATTGATGTAATTGTTGGTTAATCTTGTTTGTGTCTGGACATTCCACAACTTACAATCGTCAACCTGTGAAGGGTTGTAGGCGTACTGGTGTAAGTCCTGCAATTCTTCAAAGGAATTCCACCAAGACATGATCGGCGAGGTTGTTTGTACTATTTGTATATACGTGTGGTGTGTCATAGCAATTGGTGTTTTTTGGATTCATTGTGTTTACTTGTTGTTTTCGTGTCTTGTTGTTATTGCGTAATTTTGTTAAAATTTTCGTCTTGATTATTTCTGAAGTTGTTTCGAGTCTTCTACATCCATGAATGAATTGATTGATGTTAAGGACAGCAGATGGGTCGTATACGCCGGGGAGGCTAGGCTATTGCTGAGAATGAAATGCACACGGAGATAATTGTTAGCTGCGGTCCGACACGCCGGGGAGAAAGAGTGTAAACGACTGAGGCTCGCATGCGTCACCGCTATTAGAACTGAGGCAGAATGAGTGGCCAGCGATTGCAGTGGTAATTGGTAATGAGTAGATAAGAGGATGTGCGTAGAGTATCGTGAGGTGCTGCCATGGTCACTTTGCATTCTGCAAGAGTCATTCTAGCAAGTGGAGACTGTGTTGCAAGATGTCAAGAGGAGGTCTCTGTCTGGAGGCGCAGGTCGTCATTGATGTGTGAGATTGTGCTGTGGGTATGCTTGTGGTGTGTTGGCTTTTCTGTTTGTTTTCCATTTCAGCTCTGTCCGTGTGACCCAGGTTCTCGCAATGGCATCCAAGTCAACGTGCATTAGTCGTGAAGGAAAAAAGGGTTGGATCCCTTTTTTGCCGGGGAGTGTCAATGGAGTTGAAGATTGAACGATCAATTCTTGGTTGTTTGCTCAAAATCAACTTCCTCGATTTTCGCGGAGGCATCAATACGACAGTCATCGTCTCATCGGTCGCTGTTCAGAAAGAAGAGTTAAACATCGTTAGAAACCTTAGTTTTCTTAGTTTGCTTAGTGATACTTGATTTATATGCTGGTGTAACAATACATAATACTCAAGTCAACAATTGGTGTTCTGGTTTTTCGTCCGTTGTTACTAAGCGTTTCTCAGAAATCTTCTAAGAACAGCGTGGGCCCGAGCGTAGCGAGAGCTG
Organism: Trichobilharzia regenti; assembly: GCA_944472135.2. Lineage (NCBI taxonomy): Eukaryota > Metazoa > Platyhelminthes > Trematoda > Strigeidida > Schistosomatidae > Trichobilharzia > Trichobilharzia regenti. The sequence continues at coordinate 83,447,153 of OX235270.1, read as the reverse complement.
GGCATTAACGGTTTATGAGACTTTGATGACAGTGTCGCTCAAACATTTCAGCGTTTTATGGACCAAGTTACCCAAGGTCTTGATTTCGTCTTTGTATATATCGACAATGTCTTAATAGCCAGCTAATCGATGGAAGAACATATGGAACACTTCAGCTTGTGATTTACAAGGTTTGAACAATTTGGAGGTGTTATCAATCCAAAGAAATGTATTTTTGGTTCCCCTTCCATTGAGTTTTTAGGACATCGAATAACTTCCGAAGGCATCAGACCTAACGAAGATAAGATAAAAATGTGGTGATTGACAATTTCTATCTCTGTATTGTTAAAGTACTTACTGTTGATTGCTAATATGTTTCATATATAGATTGCATTAGAATTCCGCTAAATACAAATTCCTGAATTCCGCCCTCTCTGTGTTTTGTTTGGATTCTTGTAATTCGGTCATCTCGAAATACTAATACTACGATTACAATAAATTACTACTAATTGGCGTCGCGATGGAACTAAATAACCTGGGAAAATTTCCTCTGAAGGGTTCTCCGCGGGAGATCGCTGATTATTTTGAATGCTTCGACGCGTGGTGCATTTCCAAGAATGTTCGGGTTGACAAAATATCAGCCTATTTCATTACTGCTATTGGGCTAGATGCATATAGCCTAGTAAAGTCTCTGGTGTTTCCAGATAAACCCATTTCTCTGTCATATGACAAGATCCGTGAACTTCTGATACATCACTTTCATATAACTACTTTCGAGACCAGAGAGAGGGCTCAGTTCAATAAACTGGTTCGTGCTCCCAATCAGAAGATAAGAGACTTCATTCTTCAACTTCAAATACAAGCTTCAAAGTGCGACTTTGGAGACCAGCTGCATACTCAACTACGTGATCGTCTAATTGCTGGAATCAATATTCCTAAGTTAGAGAAAGAGTTAATTCAGATTCCTTCTTGTACCTTTCAAACTGCTAAAGATTTATGTATTACATATGAAGATGACAATAATGAATACTCTGCTCCCACTACGTCAGTATCTGATGTCATGCTGTCCAAAGTCGAAAATACAAGTGTTCATGGGAAGCAATCCAAACTGCCGTCCGCAGGTAATAGAATGCAGCCAGAGATCAAAAACATTAAACCGTGTTTTTCCTGTGGAAAGTTACATCTACGAAGCACTTGCCATTTTCGGGGTGCTAAGTGTCACAAATATGGTAAACTTGGACACATCAAGACTGTTTGCAGAAGTTCGAATACTTATGTTACTCAGAATTCTTATAATTCTCCCAATCTGTCTAGTAAAATGGAGTCAATATGTCTTTCAACTTTTCAAAATACTCAATCTCATCCAATGAAAACCTCCACTACAAGTTCAGCAACTCAAGCGTCAACTGTTTCCAGAAATGAGGTAGCCGAGTTACAATGCGAACTGTCGAAAACACGAGGAAAACTGAATGAGATGAGAGAGCAACTGATTAAAATGGAGGAATTGTTGCATATGCATAGACTGCGTCTGCTGAATGCAGAGCATACAAGTACCCGTGAAAGTCCTGCAAAACCTTTCAAATCTCGAATTCTCAAAAAGCATCCGATGTCCACGACTTCTAATGTACATTATTACAAAGGGAATGACTACAGACCTTCTGTTGGAATCATACTACAAAAAATGGGAAATCAAGTGGTGAAGATATTAGACATCAAAGATCACTCAGCTCATAACAGACACCTGGACAAAGTGACAATAAATGAAGTAGGTCGTTCCGATTATAATTTGAATGATTCCGTTACTAATCCTGATTTTGTAGATAATTCAGAAATAGGTCCAGATAATAATGATGAAAATAGAATCACAGAATCAGTTAGAAGGTCGCAGCTACTTGCAAGCAAACCGAGACATCGTTATAAATAGGCAAGGAGACATTCGACGTGTGGCGGATGTGGTGATTGACAATTTCTATCTCTGTATTGTTAAAGTACTTACTGTTGATTGCTAATATGTTTCATATATAGATTGCATTAGAATTCCGCTAAATACAAATTCCTGAATTCCGCCCTCTCTGTGTTTTGTTTGGATTCTTGTAATTCGGTCATCTCGAAATACTAATACTACGATTACAATAAATTACTACAAAAAACTATTAAGAACTTTCTCGAACCTGATTCCTCAAACAAACTTAGACGTTTTCTCGGATGTTCAACTTCTGCCGACGTTTTATTCCATCATGTGCCTCCATAGTTCAGCCACTGACCGACCTACTTCGATGCAATTCGAAGAAATTTCAGTGGCCTGAAGAAGCAAAAGCAGCATTTAATAATGCAAGAGATGCCTTATCCAACGTTGTAGTGTTATCTCACATCAACCCAGAAGCTTCACTCATTCTATGTACAGATGCATCGCAGGTAGCAGTGGGAACAGTTTTACAACAAAAGTTCAATAATGACACCACTCCACTTGATTTCTTCTCCAAGAAGTTGGAACCTGCGCAAACTCGTTACAGCACTTTTGGCAGAGAACTGTTAGCTATCTATCTAGCAGTGAAACATTTCATCTTCTTACTACAAGGTCGACATTTTACTATCTTAACCGACCATAAGCCTCTTTGTTATGCTTTCACCACTTCGTTGGAAAGACACTCTCCGAGAGAAGCCAGACAACTGGATTACATCTCACAATTCTCAACAGACATCCAGGTCATCAAAGGAGATTCCAATATCGTAGCCGATTCCTTGTCTCAATGTGACGTTAATCATCTTCTATCTTCGATAGATATTAGCTTAGACAATATAGCCAAGCTGCAGAAAAATGACGCCGAACTCCATACTTGTAGACGAAACTCCTCCCTACAGTTGCAGGACGTACCTATTCCCCTGTCTGATACAACTATCGTCTGCGACGTTTCAACGGGCGTTCATAGACCTTTCGTTCCACTAAGTTGTCGAAAACTTTTGTTTGAACATCTACATTCCTTGTCGCATCCTGGTTTACGTGCTACAGTCAAGTTGATCAGCGAGCGTTTCGTTTGGCCCAATATGAACTCCGATATTCGGAAATGGGCCTGCCAATGCTTGCAATGTCAAAGATCCAAGGTACATCATCATACCGTCACACCTTCAAAACAGTTCAATTTACCGGATAGATGATTCCAACACATGCATAGAGATATTATTGGACCCTTACCGCCATCCAAAGGGTTTACTCATATACTTACTGCTATTGATCGATTTACCCGATGGGCTGTTGCTTGTCCACTCAACGATATATCTGCAGAAAATACCGCTTTGGTTTTCTTAGATCGTTGGGTGTCAAACTACGGAGTACCAACAACTATTACAACAGACCGAGGAGCTCAATTTCAATCAACTCTGTTTCGAGAGTTTACGAGACTCCATGGAGTGAACCATATCTCCACCACAGCTTATCATCCTGCAGCAAATGGTCTGGTGGAACGTTTCCATCGACAACTGAAAAGCGCCCTAATGACACAAGCTGACTCATCTAAGTGGAGTGAACACCTACCATTAGTTCTTCTCAGTATCCGATCAACTGTCAAAGAAGATTTGGGATGTACACCAGCTCAGCTTGTGTATGGTACTACCCTCACATTGCCTGGTCAGTTTGTTCCGTCTAATGATTCCACTGATGTAAATATCTCCGACTTCACCAACCGCCTTACCCAGCAGATGCTTCAGCTTCGACCAGTAGCTCCTCGCCAATAACTTCAGAAAGCTCAAGTTAACAAGAGTCTACTCACTTGCAAATTTGTATTTGTTCGCGTCGATGCCATTAGAAAAGGTTTACAACATCCACATGAAGGTCCTTTTCTAGTACTTAAACGCACCGATAAATACTTCACGCTGAACAAACACGGTAAACCGGAGACTGTTTCTGTTGATCATCTTAAACCAGCACACACCGACAGCGAATATGAAACACTACCAACGCCTGCACCAATAAGCAATGAGAAAGTCAATGCAACTCCGACTCTCCCTCTCTTCACACTTCCCCCTGTACAGACACGCAGTGGACGGCAGATCTGTAAACCTGCCCGCTATGTTCATTTTATTGACTGACATAAAAAAAGTACGTTAACCTCATTTAGAGATTCTTCTCATTACTATTGTTGTCGACGTTCATTTCATTATAACCATAAATATTTATTAGTATTATTGTTTGCTGTTTGTTAACTGTACTGCAAGCACACGCATTCACCAAGTATATATAAATATATATCTATTTATATATCAATTTCGCAAATGCTAACAAACATGTCATGGTTTATTATGTACATACATTTTTTATTTAAAATTATAACAGGTTTTGATTTTTTTTAAATTCCTGAATCATACTTGCATGTGCTAAACTTTATACGATACGGAGGCATTTCATACATCTTGAACTATTTTTGTATCCTTATTATTGTTGCTGTTAATTTTTGTTATCCTTATTGTTGACATTATCCATCATTTATATTGCTTATATTCATGTAATCGTCCACGAGGACAGTACAGATGGTCCTCCGGACCTTTAGGAGGGGGAACCGTGTGGAGTCCTCAAAAATAAACTTATCCAATTTTTACTACTATGTAAGAAATCAACACATTGTACATTACATTTTTTTAACCATAAACTCTGTACTTTCAACTTTACCTCGGGTTTTGAATAAATATATAGTTCTGACTCCGACTCTCCGGATTATCCACCATCCCAAATGCCATCGATCAATTTCAATCACCTGCTTTCTATCTCAAACTTTTTGCAGGAACACCGTAGTTTCTTCCTACGTACTTTGGTCAACCTCCGGCAACGTCAACATTCGAGAATTAGTACTGAAGCAGACTTCCCGCAGCGCCTCTGGATTCTATTACGTTTATTGTGGATTTTGGATCTTTGTAACCTCAAGTAAAGAAAATTTATTATATTCTTCCCGTAGCTAAACTGATTTGGCATTTTATTTTCTATTTGAATTTGGGATACTCCGCTAACAGAGTAAACGGTCCACCACAGGATTCCCAGGAAGAGTGAATGTACCTTCAACAACGGAAAGGAGTTTCGAACCACATCAAAACGAGTCACCCTGGTAACAGGTCGATCCCTACGTCTCTAGATCCCAATAGAATGACATCCATTTGGTACACCTATGACGAAACCAAACAAAAATGAAGACGTTGAACACCTCTTGTGGATACCACTGGTTGTCGTTACTTCAGATGTCAATTCCATAAGCTCTTAAACTAGTATACGTACCAGTACAGTATTTTAATGAGTGAGATATACTTCCTCCTGACCATTAACGGTCTGCCAGCATAGGACTCCATATATACCTCACCAATTCCGCTCTAGAGTCAGTTAGTAAAACGACCGTATCTGAGCATTTTCCTTTCAACATGAAGCTAGACAGCTTCTCATGGAAATCATCTTTCACTTCCTACACAGTACAGTTGATTGGGATCTAAGTGGAGACTATTATTTATTATTCCATTGGGTTCCAAGTGCAACATAGGCCTTCAACAACATATCTCCACTTTCTTCTATTTTCTGGTATCCTTTTCATCTGAGTATACAATTGCCCGAAATCTCCCATCTCTTCCTCGCACTCCTCCACACCACCCTCGCACCGACGACCCACTCGTCGTTTCCCATTCAAATTCCACTCGAGCACCGGCCCGCATTGCGTGCGATGTCATTCGATGGTCCCCTCAGTGACATATGTCCGATCAATCCATCTCCATTTTCTCCTATATATTTGTTGAGCGATCGTCTCTCGCCTGTTGGTTTGTTCCCAGCCACAGTTTATTGTTAATAATTCTTTCTGGCCGGCCGACCGGCCATTTGATCTTCAGTATGCAGCCAGCCAGCCAGTCAGCCAGCGAAGTGTGCAGCTGTTGATGGAAGTCTGCAGTGGCCTGTTGGAAATCCTTTCCGCTACATGAAGTGCAGTGCAAGTTTCTCACCCGTATAGAAGAACTGAGTGAATTCACATTCGTGTTGAAAATCCGAAATTTGTTGCTTATGATGAGTTAGTGGAGAAGATTTCCGAACTGGTTTCAGGTTGATGAAGGCGTTCGTATCTTGCTTCTCTTTCCGATTCTGTTTGGCTGGCTGACTGGCTGGCTGGCTGGCTTTGACATCTTCATCCATACCGACTGCCTGTAGTTGAGGTGACGCTTCCTAGCCAGATAAGTGAAGGAGGCAACCTCAGTCAAATCTCTCCCGTAGATGGTGATTGGTGCTGGTTGTTGTTGTTGTTATTTGTGCTGGCTGGTTATCTCCATCACATTCGTCTTCTTTATGCTCACCTGGATGGTGTCTTGTCTTCGCTGGCTGCTTCCTCAGTGCGTTTGTTGCCAGTTTTCGTCAGCCTTCAAGTCTTCGAGTTTGTATGATATTAGACATATCACCCATACGTGAAAACCAGGTCTTTTAGAGTCTCCTTATCGTCGGTCCAGTTTATTCCTCTCTCCTCGCTCCCAACCAGGTTGATGAGGTTGATGAAGAGTCGAGGCACGCTCTAATCCTGAAGCTCTTTCGAGATTATTTCTCGATCGAAACCGTACGGTGAAGGAATATAACGAAGTCGATCAGGTTATGACACTGTATGGGCTGTCATTTCATGCTTTATTCTTCGTTCACGATGTGGAGAGCTGCAATTTGATCAGCACACGATTTGGCCCTCTCATATGGTGCTTGTTCCAGTGGATGGCGGATTTCTGTATCCAACGCTTCCTATATTCTGTTCAGGATAATGTGACTTTGCATTTTACTTTGCGTGGTCAAGATAATTACTCCATCTTGCAGAGGCCTAGTTCGCCATACTTAGGCAGCTTGTCAAGGTAGGCTTTCTTCCAGACGGCGGCCACCTTCCTTGCCTTCCAAAGCCTCTGTGATAATGGAGTGAGAGCATCTGGGCAGTCTCTGGGTCCGATTTCATTGATCCGTGGACAATTCCATCTGATCCTACTGTCTTTCTGGCAGGACTTCAGTAACTTGATCTCATTTCAGGATCTCTGCTTTCGTTGGAGGATTGGTGTCGACTGGCTGGCAGTTCTTTGCGTATTGTTAGTAGTATTTGTAGGCGAGTTAAAGTTATGGTCGGTCCAAGTGTGATCATCCTTATTGTTTTGTTTGTTTACCGTCATTGGTAATTGGTTCCCCTTGAAGACCCCTTATAGGTTTCATCATCAGCTCAGAATCTGATACGCTTTATGAGTAACATTCAGTCAACTCCAGTTCATGTCCACAGCAAGCAGATGTTGTTGGATTCGATGCTCAAAGACGGCACACACGCTATTGTATGCTTCACTGTCTCGCGCAAAACCACGCAGGCCTCATAAAATGAACAAGTAATAGAGTCAAATATTACATTCGTAATTTACAGGCAGTGGTATGGGTGTACTTCACAAGTTCACAGGAAAAAATGTACTTTGCGTAAGTATGAATCTCTCTGGTGTTAAAAACCCTGATGTGCAAACAGTGGTTTTCGTATTATATATTCAGAGTTTTTGCAACCATCAAAGTTGTTATATGTGATGTTTTAAAATGTATGTTACAAGCTGCATATGTATGTATGTACCATATGTATGTATGGTACTGCATAAATGATAAATATCTACGTTTAGGAGCTGATTACTATGTTTTGTGTACGTTTCCATCATTAAAAAGCATCAGTTACCTACATACACTACTACAACAGCAGAAAACTAAGAGTACGCAAATTGATTTCTACACAAGTAATATTCAAGAGAGCCAGGGGCATTGTAGTACTTCTGCTTTGGGGAAAAAGGAGGAGGAATATCTTGTGGCCGTCTCTCAATAGATGAACATCTACGAAACCTCCCCTGTATACAACTGCCCTCAACGCAAAACAATAGCTCCCAATGAAAGAGCAAATAAGCGATCGACCGTTTATAATGAACATCTACGAAATCACTGCAAGACTACTCATACCTTTGGGGACTGAGGTCCTCAACAAACCGACGAAATTGCTCCACTTAGTTTTTATGACAACCAAAAGACTCAAATCTTAAACAGAAAAAACGCCAAAACTGCCACTAAATTTCTAGAAGCCCTCTGTTCAGGTGACTCGAAAATCAACAGGCACATTGACAAAGACAACATCAACCAATCCATAAAAATTGAAACCATATGAACAAAAGGTCGAGCTTCAGTTCAAAGAGACAGTTAATACTAATACAAGTAGACTTGAGAGTGAGAAAATACAGAAAAACAACCAGTTACGTTCTAGGTTACGGGAGGGCTGACTAATAAACTCGCGGGAGGTTTCAAAAGATGACTTGAAATTGAAGTATGTGTTCAGAAGATTGTTTAATGTGCGTCGGTGACACATCAGTTAGGACTCTCGTCGACCATGCACATGGTCCGGGGTTCGATCCCCTGCAGACGCACTCCTGACATCTATAGTTGGCCTGCAAAATTTGGGCTACCGATTTCACATGCTGAAGACCCCATACCTGTACCAAAAATTACGGCGTGGAATCAAGCTGTAATCAAAAATAAAAAATAAAAGTAAAGATGGAACAAAACTATCACTTACTTCCAGAGCTAAATTATTTTCTCACTCCTCTTGATGAATTCCAACAACTATCAGACTTCTCGAATTCACATGTCACTTTTTAGTTTGAATTCATGTGATCAGTGAAGATGTTGCAGACAGTTTGTTTCTGAAGTAACGACAGAGCCATGGATGGGTGATTTGCTGGCTGTGTATTCTTATACTTTCTCATTACTTGATTTGTAAAAATTCAAATTTGAATCGGCTCCAGACTAACATTCTTCTTACTTTTTTCTTAGGCGCATGTTGATCAGAACATATGGTTGTCATCACAAATGTGAATCGATCCGATCTGTAGGACAGCCGCATGTATTTTTTGACAGCTCGAGTATTAAAAATTAGTACAGATCCTCAACAGAAAAAGAAAAATAAGGGTTGTAGAGATCTAAATCATAAAAGTTTCTCGCCTCCTACTATTTAACAGCCTGTTAAACTTCTTTTCAAAATGACACCCCATGGGACCTACAGAAATTTGTGACAGTTCGTGCAAGTCAGTTTGTCCTACGAGATTCTGATCTTCCAGATCTTCGAATTAACTTCTTACTGAAATACGACGTATCCGCCTCATGATAATCGTTTTATTTACGCACTATCACACTGTATTTTATTTTAACTATTTGAGCCTTTATTAAGGCTTAAACGTACTCTTCGTACATATGTAGCGCTAGCCGGTTGCTTTTGATGAGAAACACAACAACTTTGATGGCGACCGTGAAGTCTGTGCAATTTAAAATGAAGGAGAAACTGTTCAGAATGCTTGTACAATAATCGAACAATTTAAACCTATGCAAATTGCTAATTTATGATACTTCACGATTGAAATTTATAACAAAACTGATCATGCCTGTACAAATCACATGCATTTCTTGAAAACAACGTGTCAATGCAGTTGAAGATTGAACGATCTATTCATGGTTGTTCGCTCAAACCCAACTCCTTCATATTTTTCGCGAAAGTCATCAAGCCAGCAGTCATCGTCTCATCGTTCGCTGTCCGATGGAAGACAGAAAACTATCAGAAGTATTATCGTGATTTATTGTTATAACATTTATTCACAGACCTTGTGTATAATAACCTTATTGTTGGTTACATGTTGGCGTAAGAATAAAGGATTCTCGAGTCGCCAATCTGTGTTCTGGTTTTCGCGTTGGTTAATACAATGTGTTTCTGAAAGTCTTCCACGGATAGCGTGAGGTCCAGCGTAGTGAGGGCTGGACATTGACAGTTTCTGAGAGTTGGCTGACGCACCCATTTATTCCAAATAAATTATTATTTAGGGTGCATTAATGGTCACTACGAGGAACTGTCAGAACACATGGATACGTCCATTTCATGCCCCCAAAAGATAAATGCACTCGGTAACTTATTGGTGATGTATTCTGATAATCATGAATAGAAGAGAGATGAACTCAATATCTATGTGGAAAAATGAAAATTGTCCTAAATCGATTTTCAAAGCATAATGTGAAGACAAGTAGTGGGAATAATTTTTCGAATCGAGTTGTAGTATTTCGCTACTACCACACGTCATTTTGTCAAATAAGCAACTGTGTTACAAATGCTACTGTTTTCTACCTTTGAAGCCACCATTAGAGTTACGTAAGTGAGCTTCTTGAGTGGTGCCTGGCTCTTTTACTTTAAGATGGTGTAGCGGTAAATAATTCCCCAAAATTATTGACCACAGCAATCACGCATTGGATACTGACCACCACTGTTTAAGTCGACTTGTTTAGCTGAAGGCTTCCGGTCAAGCATCCCCGCCATTTGGTACCCCGTCGTGTAACGTGCACGATCACTAGCTAGCTAAGCGTTGGTCTAACGGCTGGTTTTGGTTACTAAATATATATCTTGGTTCGGACGATCAATTGTTGGCTTTTGCTTTGTCTTCGGTACGCGAGAATAAATTAATTAGAAGTTGTTGAACGAGATATCACGTCAAACCTTTAATATCCGTCAACCTCTAAAATGGCTACCACATATTCGAATTTATTGTCAGACAATTTTGACTGACTACAATCACACTCTTTCAGTGCTGATGCAGTAATATTGAGCGTTTAAGCGAATGGAATGCACTGTGAATATTGTCAGAAAGAAAGTCATTTTCGCTCGTATCTCTGTTTTCATCTCGAATTCACGAAATTCTTTTACCTCACACCAGTACTTGTAGTACAAAATAGACGTCAAGTACCGGATCCATCAAGTAGGGATATCATATAGATATGGAGTTGCATTAACACATTAGTGGGCCATTAAGTATTACCTGTAAATAATTTAAGCGGTTGCATAAAACTGGAACAAACAAGAATTAGCCAACAAACCATGTTTTCACAAGAGCTTTATCTGTCAAACTTTTCTGGGTAGATTATCTGGTTAACCTGAGGGGCCATGGCTATATCTATTAGAAGTTCATAAAATAACATATCAGAACGGAATAGGAGGACTATTTTGATGTCTTAATATAATTTGAGTAACGTTAAAGATTATTTCTTCTGCATTGTCAAGAAAATGATGTTATAGCTCTGAGAAACTAGTGTTTCAGCAAGTTTGCTTCTGCCTAATATCTATATATCTCTATCAGGATGAAAACCTTACAGCCGTTAGTTGTTTATTTTACGTGTTTTAATAACACTTTTTTCAACACCATTTTAAGGCCCTCTATATTCGCGTTTCCAAAATCTAACTTGTTGTATTGCAGAGTAAAGTATGACGGACTAAAATTTAGTGGCTGTAGAGGACCAATATTAATATAACTGATGCCTTATTACTGACAATCCACATCATTCATTATAAATTATTTAAATTAATCCCAGCGTGTTAAGAAAATCAAAACAAGATTAAATGATTTATAATGAATCAATCTGACTCGGCGCTCAAATTATTCCAGGAAATTCGTAACACCTACGGTCTGGAAACCTATAATCCACATCATTCTTTTAGGTTTTCGAACAATATCCTTTATTAACAGCCACCTGAAGAAATGCATTCAAAGCCAAAAATATGCTGTGGTGTGAGTTTGTGTCATCTTTCATATGGTTGACTTAAACCTTTCCATCCATTTTTTTAATCTCCTTCACCTTCCCCAGTGGAACATAGGGCTTCAAGCTAGTGGCTTGAAGTTTCTGTAGCAGTGTTTATTTTACAGGATGGGGTTGCTAGCCTCATGCCCAACCTTTCCTCTTTACCAGTATTATTTCTGGTCTAGCGAGTTAAAGAAGTACGCTGGCCGGGTATCGAACCTCGGACCATGTGCATGGTCGGCGAGCGTCCTAACTGCTACGGAACCGACGCACCTTCCTTCCATTACAAAGTCGAAACGAGGTTAACAAAGCAAAGCAGTCACTGTGAAAACCCATATGAATTGCTTGGTGAAAATTCTGACCTGATGAGTCTATGGAAAAACGATGGCACTCCTATTAAATTGCTCTCCAAACTTGTGATCTATGTAAACAACCAATACAACGAACATAAAATACTGTCATTTGTGAACAAAAATGAAGCTTTTAAATGTTATAAATAAAATGAGTAAGACTAAATATTCACTCTTGTGATCGACATAAATTTTTAATAAATTTTTACTTCTGTTGTATTTGTTTGTCTTAGTAGCTGGTGGTTAGTTGTCAAGGTTGTTTGTTTTGGCACATACTCGATTCTGGCGGTCCAGATAGCATGGATTTACGAACAAAACAGGCCAGACCATTCACAGAAGGTGAAAGAGAGGTGTCTGACTCTGTTAACAAGAAAAAGTATGTGGTCTATTTCATATTGTATGGGTTAGTCACAGTCCAAGAATGTATACAGGGGAATTCAGTAATGCTGTACAGCAGAAACAAGCTATAATAAGTCTGTGCACCGACCTACCTAGTGGGAATGTTGATAAATCAAGTGAACCAATAGACAAGATTGAAAGTAAGTTCCCTGGGTATATTTCGTACTTTTCCTAACACCTTAAAAGATCCTAACTCGAGTTAGGTATTGGGCATCTATGAATTACACCCGAGAATCTACTTTTGAACATATTAAAAAGCGGCTAAGAACTACACAGGTGCCTCACGTTTCAGGTTTGGTGGAGCCTCGAAACACAGGGGTCTCCTAGGCTATATTTTTGATTGGAAATATTTCATTGTCTCAGTAGACAAATCGAACAGAGTCTCTATGCCTATTTTATTCAACTAGATTTTAGTTTCGCGAATCGCACTGTTTTTAGCGAACTTATGTGTATAGTACAGACTTTTTCGTTATAATTTTAACTCTAAACCTGATCACTAGCTGCTGACTTGACGTCGTGGTTGGATATGCATAACGCAATTATCCGAACAGCTACAGTGGCTGGGACAAACGATTTCAGTGGTCCTACTTTGCAAAAATGATCGTTCGCTATGAGCTGGAGTAAAAGAAGTTGTCACCATCACTCGCGGTCTTTAAGTTGAGTGCGCGATGGTGAAATCGTTGAGCGGACGAATAGGTATGTAGTAGCGGTTGTGTTTCCTTCAAGTGACCAGCGAGTCACCCCTGCTGTCCCTCCTCATTGTGGAGGGGTGGGGTTGAAAGATGTCGGCCCTGGAACACTCCGATTTACCTTGTAGCAAACTGTAGTTTACGACAAGCTCTTAGTATGGGCATAAACCCAAAGGTCACTTCAAACAAGCAGATGTCCCATGAGCTCTGCGGTCACGAGTCACCAATGCTCTTCCTGTCTGAGGTATTCTGAGAAGCTGGGAAGTTGCTCACGCACCTCCTGAAGCATATAAAGCCTTCCCGATTATCACCCACCATGTTTCCTTCCACTGTCTACTAGTCCACAGTTAGACCCTCCAGCCTGTTTGACCCTGTAAACACTAGTAGAAATGAGAAGCAGGAGGACGTTACGGACAGTCTCTTCATGCCACTCTGCCAACTTCATTCTGACGCGTTCAGTGTCACTACACTTTACTGTATCGGACAACGTGCGTCATTAACTAAAACTGTAGCATGTTGAGCCACGTTTTTGGGTGTTTCGGAGACACGCATTTAAAACCTCCTTATGGTTATTCACTAAACGCACTTCAGGAACATGGTGAATCCGCGAAATTCCTTTTACGAGCATCAAAGGGTTCTTTGGCTGGCTCAAGAGGAATCTCTGGGGTTGGACAGTCATTTAGTGTTAGGTGGGGAAAAACCCTACCTAACTGAATTGCAGTAAATAGGCTAGTGTGCGCCGTCCGGCTGATCCGATTCTTGAGTAGAAGAAAAGATTTCGATTTAGGTGTCTCTATTATCTATATGACAACAGCACGTGTCAGGTGATCCACTAGGGAAAACTCATCCAGGCATTCGAAGTACGTACAAAAGTAAGACAAGGCTGCTAACTATCACCGATGACATTCTTAATTGTGGTTGGGAGCGAGGAGAGAGGAATAAACTGGACCGACGATAAGGAGACTCTAAAAGACCTGGTTTTCACGTATGGGTGATATGTCTAATATCATACAAACTCGAAGACTTGAAGGCTGACGAAAACTGGCAACAAACGCACTGAGGAAGCAGCCAGCGAAGACAAGACACCATCCAGGTGAGCATAAAGAAGACGAATGTGATGGAGATAACCAGCCAGCACAAATAACAACAACAACAACCAGCACCAATCACCATCTACGGGAGAGATTTGACTGAGGTTGCCTCCTTCACTTATCTGGCTAGGAAGCGTCACCTCAACTACAGGCAGTCGGTATGGATGAAGATGTCAAAGCCAGCCAGCCAGCCAGTCAGCCAGCCAAACAGAATCGGAAAGAGAAGCAAGATACGAACGCCTTCATCAACCTGAAACCAGTTCGGAAATCTTCTCCACTAACTCATCATAAGCAACAAATTTCGGATTTTCAACACGAATGTGAATTCACTCAGTTCTTCTATACGGGTGAGAAACTTGCACTGCACTTCATGTAGCGGAAAGGATTTCCAACAGGCCACTGCAGACTTCCATCAACAGCTGCACACTTCGCTGGCTGACTGGCTGGCTGGCTGCATACTGAAGATCAAATGGCCGGTCGGCCGGCCAGAAAGAATTATTAACAATAAACTGTGGCTGGGAACAAACCAACAGGCGAGAGACGATCGCTCAACAAATATATAGGAGAAAATGGAGATGGATTGATCGGACATATGTCACTGAGGGGACCATCGAATGACATCGCACGCAATGCGGGCCGGTGCTCGAGTGGAATTTGAATGGGAAACGACGAGTGGGTCGTCGGTGCGAGGGTGGTGTGGAGGAGTGCGAGGAAGAGATGGGAGATTTCGGGCAATTGTATACTCAGATGAAAAGGATACCAGAAAATAGAAGAAAGTGGAGATATGTTGTTGAAGGCCTATGTTGCACTTGGAACCCAATGGAATAATAAATAATAGTCTCCACTTAGATCCCAATCAACTGTACTGTGTAGGAAGTGAAAGATGATTTCCATGAGAAGCTGTCTAGCTTCATGTTGAAAGGAAAATGCTCAGATACGGTCGTTTTACTAACTGACTCTAGAGCGGAATTGGTGAGGTATATATGGAGTCCTATGCTGGCAGACCGTTAATGGTCAGGAGGAAGTATATCTCACTCATTAAAATACTGTACTGGTACGTATACTAGTTTAAGAGCTTATGGAATTGACATCTGAAGTAACGACAACCAGTGGTATCCACAAGAGGTGTTCAACGTCTTCATTTTTGTTTGGTTTCGTCATAGGTGTACCAAATGGATGTCATTCTATTGGGATCTAGAGACGTAGGGATCGACCTGTTACCAGGGTGACTCGTTTTGATGTGGTTCGAAACTCCTTTCCGTTGTTGAAGGTACATTCACTCTTCCTGGGAGTGCTTTATCCATCAAATTCCCATTATTCTATGTATGCTCATTGTTTATCTCATGGATTTCCGTGCCTTATAGCTCCTTAGAGGCTTTTACTACGTTTATGTGCCTTTGGAGTAAGGCCACTTGAACTGCTGCATTTATGTGCACAGTTCTACTTAGTCAATAACTCTTATCGCATTGGTGGAAAGATATTGGTTGATCTTAGAATTTGACCTATAAAAAGTTGACCCCTCGTGTGAATCGTTTTCCACTTCAGCCATGCCGATTGGATGGTGTCACCAACCTTCACACAATATGTGTCTCATGACTTATGACATGTAACATCTCTTCCGAGTGATAGGTCTAATTCTGTAGAGTAATAATTCAGGTTCGCGTGTTTACCTGATGTTAAACTAAACATATATATATTTATGTTTTTATATGTATATATAAATATATAACCACTGTGCCACCGACGCACAGTGGTTAGGACTCTCGCCGACCATGCACATGGTCCGGGGTTCGAGCCCACGCCGACGCACACCTGATATCTATGGTCGGCCTGCGAAATTTGGGTTACCGATATCCACGCTGAAAATTCCATACTTGTACCAAAAATACAGTGTGGAATCAAGCTGTAATCAAAAAATAAAAAAAATAAAATAAATATATGTAGCTGAATTCTCACCTACAAAAATGAAATTGAAAAATTTTAGTATGATTTGAATTCACTTTATACTTTCTGTTTGAATTCCAGAAAATGTCAAATGTAATGGAACAAACGGCCCTCCTGTACCAGACCACACCACAACCTACTGTTCCGGTTTTAATTTAAGTATTTGTAGGGACTCCGATAGAACAGATCCTCCTGGTCCACTTGACTGTTTAGTAATTAATATTAAGTTTCCTTGTTTGAGTCTATCTCCAGACAATGTAAGTAAAGTCCAATCGTGTGTGACTTTTTTTTGCTATATTTTTTGTGCTATATTTATGTTTAAATAAGTAGTGTCCTATTATTGTTTTTGACAGTGTAAAGTATTGCTGCCACTCCTAACAGTTGTTTGAAACCTCTCCTAGTTATGTGAAAGTTTGTAGCAGTTTAGTGATTTGTAACGAGATATAAATCACTTTGCCAACTTGACTTGGCTTACACATGTCACTTTCTAAGACCGACTGATCCTTGAGGTTCTGTCAGTAAAAATATCTCTTGTGTAAGACAGATGCTAACAGTACTTGCCATTGTGATGATGAAATAGCTTACTGTACGATAGTGATTAAGTTCATTAGAGACTGTCATCTGCAGAAAAGACGAGATGTCTTTTTTTAACAGCTTTCATGCAGAATAAAACCTCTTGAGGTTACATGCGGAAAAATTGATGACAATAATCATATCTGGAAAAGTTAACCAGATGAACGACTATCATTGAAAAGTCCACACTAAATATAATAAGGAAAACCAACTTTTCTGCCACATACATCAACTAAATGACAGATATAGATTGCCATAAATCATTGTTGGGAGAATATATATATGCATGATATTGCTTGATAGCGTAATCTGCAGAGGTATATTTCAGAATCCGTGATTTCGCATGACAGCCTTCATATTCATGTCACAAGTCACTTACATATGTGGTAAATCGATATTTGAAAGACTAATCGTTAGGGACAGGGTTGATTACTAAGCTGGAGTAAAGTAGATGACTTACTGACCGGTTTCAACGTCGAATTTTGCACCAATGTGCAGCATTTTGAGTTGCTACACTTAACTTAGTACACGAGGCAAGAGAATAAAATAAAAAGAGAAGCATAACAGAGATATGAAGCCAAAGAACAGGAATACGGGAAAACCGTATAGTTTTACTGGATATTATAAGTTGCAAAGAGTGAATGCATCTCCGCCATCCATTGAGAACGAATTTGAGCCATATCACCTATTGTCTCTAGCCTTCATTGGTTCTTACCATCCCGAGGACCCCAACCATGAGGCCTACACCTCCCTACGTGATTGGTTTAAACCATCTGTTGTGGATTTGATTGACTGATGAGGCTATGTCTTAGTTTGACCACCACTACCACTACCTCTTAACGAACCTGATCCTATGTCGGTTAACATTGCCCATTGTCGAGGAAGGCGATGGCTAGGCATGAGTAACACATATCCTAGCAATCTCAGTTGATGCAACTTCACAACCTCGTCGATTGATCTCCCCTCCTTACCTAGCACTCGGCCGAAGCATAACCTCAATACTTTGTTAGCTGCCAGCAGTAGAATCCAATACTGCAATTTCGTACTGTACCTAGACCTCGGTGAGCAAGCAGTATTAAGCATCTGTTAAACTAATCTATTCTTGTGAGTAATATTTTATGTTTGCGTAAAGCATTGCCGTAACACAGTTTGATCTTCTTATTTATGCAACAAATTTCTCTTATTTCACATAATATTTTCTAGATTGCATGCTATATTTTTATAACTAGAGAAGTTTTAAATAAATCATCGGCATTCAGTGTTGTTGTTGCAAGTAATATGCATCTTCCAATATTATCCTACTTTTCTTAACCTCCTATTGTGTTGTTTTTGTCGTCAACTATAACGTCTAGAACTGATTCACGTCTTTGTAGTGTTCTGCTTACACTTATTTATTGCATCATAGAATTACGGGTGGAATGATGACACTATACCAAGTTTGTTCAGGAAACATACACAGTACCTATAAAAAAAAGAATTGTATATTGCTAAATACTGAAAATAACACCGGGACATTATATTATGCAGTGACAAAATCACTCTGTTACTTACTTTTCGCATCAATTAATTTCTATGACTGTGAACCTAATTCCGTGAAAGCATGTGTAATGTTTTTATATCATGTGTGTAAATAGCATTTCAACTGGCTGTACTAACCGTATAGGATAGGGATTAAAGATTTATGAGCAACTGAAAGGCATATGAACGTACAAGACGTTCTGCTGTTGGGGCTGGGAGTAATAAAGTCAACCACATCTGTCGGTCAACAAATACACATTTAGATAAGTGTTGATAAATATAAGGTTGACAGGTCTGAATGATAATTAGTCCAGTGGTACAACATAAGTCAATAATATGCAATACATTCAACATATAGTTAACGCTCTTAGCTTTGTGATAACCCACAATAAGTCCACAACAAGACTTATCCTGAGGAAGTCTGGCATAATACCCAGATAGCTGTAGACGATGACATTGGATCTCTGCTGGTTTAGCCTAACTCATAGATTAAAGACTAATTCTGTAAGGCTCCCAAAATGATGAAGAGTAAAAGATGCTCAAATGGAAGTCGACTGAAAGTCTGTGCAACGACAGTAAGTAGTGGTGGGTAACAAGAGCCAGTAGAACAACTGGATCTCGTCTTTCCAACTCATATCATTTATAGGTACAACGTCTTCTTTCTTTCTTTTCCTTTTCTCTCTTTTGTTGTAATGCTCTGCTTTGTTTCTCTCTTCCTTACAAACTCTATTTAAAGCATTCTTCTTCGTTCTTTCACAATCTGTATATCTCGACCGTTTTGTTACCGCTTAAGCCAGTAAATATGCTAGCATCTACTTTTCTAACACCTTCAAACACTGTTCAATTTTTGCTTTGCTACGGACATGCTAATATATTGTTGTGTAAACTAACCGAGATTACCCTTAATCTATGTAGAATTTTATTTGTTTGTTGATAATGTACTAACTGGATGCAATACTGTCTGTAGTAAAATGCTGAGAATTCCATTCTGTATCACAAGTACTGTTTTGGAATAAAGGAAATTATTATTATTAAAAAAAAGAGATGGAGAAGTCATCGGCGGTAGGTAGGACCAGATAACCATTCAGACAGTACTTCAAATGCCTGTCAGGATCTACGACTGCGATGCTGGAGGGAACACTTTGAAGAACAATTTAGCTGACCTGCAACCACTCTAAATTCATCCAGCATACGACACCTACCTGAATGAGATGTAAACTTATGTCTTCCATCTATAACTGAGACTGGAAACTCTGTCTCTAATTTGAAACATGGTGAAGTAGCAGGATCTGGTGAGATGACACCAGAGGTGTTTAAGAACTATGGTGTGGAAGCATTGTCTGATTTAACTTAGATACTAGTTAGTATCTGAAAAGTAAAGATAGTTTCATTAGACTGGTGAAAATCACTGTATGCCAGTTTATCAGAAGAGAGACAAGTCTTTTTATGATAATCATAGGGGAATAGCTCCGATACTCATGTGTAGACCAAATGGTGTTGGAGAGAAACAGGTCCTGAGAAATCAGACAGTCTTTAGGTCAGCGACACGATGTATTGATCATATTTCTACCCTTGGATAAATCCTGGAATTTAGGTACACTTACCGGCACCCAAGACCTGAAGGCGACATTAGACTCCTTCAATCGAGAGTTGCTGTGGAGAGAGTGACGAGAAATTACATCTCACTAATCAAATCACTCCATTCTACTCGAACTCATGTGGTAGTTTAAGAACTTATGGAGAGTTGTCATGTGAAATAATAAAAACCAGTGGTATCCTTTAGGAATGCCCACTGACTGTATTTTTGTTTGATTTCTTCATAGATGTACCAAGAGGATGTGATTCTAGTTGAGTCCAGCGACTTAGGGATTGATTTGTTACCAGAAAAAAAGTCTTGTGGACTTCAAGGTATGCAAGTGAAATTGTCCTCCTTGGTAAAAACGTTGGCAAAATACAGAGTCTTCGGAACACGCTGAGCAGAAATCTTGGAATGTTTAGCAGGCGATTTGCCTCTGTTAAATGTAAGATAACGCCGCAAGATAGGTCTGCACCGACTCCCAGTTTAAAGACGTGCAGGGAATTGGTGTAGTGTGTTTTTCCCTTTACTTATTTGAGAAATTGTACCAATCGCAATGGACTGATTGCCGACGAAATCTCAGTACTTACACAAAAGGATCATGTATTATTTGTTAACTTGTCATCTCTGACATAGACGTGATATCCGGTCTTCGGTCGAATGGCATGCATGATACAAATCATTTCTCTTTATGCTTCTTAATGGCTACAAGGCATAGCCATTTAAAGTTGAAGATAAGGAAAGGCTAACTGTCTTTAAGTACAAATGTCTGCATTCTATTTCACGAATTAAGTAGCGTAATATATGGTGAGTAATATCAAGAATAGGCGTAATGTTAGGTGGGGAGGGTAAGTCAGTTGACGGGGTTGTAAAGGTAAATAGATTGGGATAGCCTAGGTACGTGGTGTGCATGACAAGTCGTCGCTTTCCTCAATGTCAGCTGACATAGATTTGTATCGGAAAGGAATTAGGGGTGGTCAAATCAAAACTAGTTATCACTACATATAGTCTTTGATATTTGGTTTAAGGCACGTGGGGCGTTCTAGACTACCTGGTTGGGGTCCTCGGAGTTCTACAAACCAGATGGCTTAAGACTGTGATATGGCGCTAAACCGTTTTCAACGGTGCAAACGCATTCACTCTTTGTGATCTGCCATGTTCTCAACAAAACCCTCTTGTTTTTCCATGTTACTACTCTTTCTCCCTCACTTTTCTGCTTCTTATTGTTCTTTTGAATCTCCTTTTCTCTCTCTTTTGTCTTCCTTTGCGTGCTACACGAAGTGTGGGAACTCGGACTGTGCTTCACTTCGGTGCAGAGTTTTCTGTTGTGACTCACTCAGTCATAGTAGACTGTAGAATACCACTAATGAAATTTTATATATTCATGTCAAAAATTTCACTCATCTGAACTTCAAGATTCTTTTTGACTTTGCAATTAGGTGAAGTGTTTGGTGCAACCAACCACCTCTGCACCAATAATCACACATAGAAGTTATCACATAATGCTACATTGCTTTGTTTATTCGGTTGATTATACTTCAATACGTTAATATCAGTCGTTTTTTTTTTCGTTTAAATAC
Source organism: Trichobilharzia regenti (assembly GCA_944472135.2). Lineage (NCBI taxonomy): Eukaryota > Metazoa > Platyhelminthes > Trematoda > Strigeidida > Schistosomatidae > Trichobilharzia > Trichobilharzia regenti. The sequence continues at coordinate 83,425,852 of OX235270.1, read as the reverse complement.
GGACCACTTGGTTACATGTTTAAACCCTAATATGTTGCGCAACAGCGTCAACAATCGACCTACTTTATGAAACTGTACATGAACAAATCACTGACATGAAGTTTGGTTAATATAATTTGCTAATGTGCCTTATCTCACCTAGCTATTTCTGTTGATTTGTTTTTTCAGAAAATTCAATTTTTATTTTATAAATTTACAGAGTGAAAAACCGATTGACTGTCAGCCTAACCTAAAATTACTCTATGAAATGGATGCTGCCGAAGGTACAGCAAGATTTGACAAGTCTACCCGAACTCTATGCGTCAAACTTCCTATCACTAAACAAAAAGAATTCAGTCCTTTCCAACGTATCGATAGTGTTGAAAGCAGTGGTGATAACAACAGCGATGATGGTGTTGATTATAAAGATGAAGAAGAAGAAGGAGAAGAGGATTCAAAAGGCGCTGAATCTAATTCTACTGCAAATACTTCTAATCCTGACTGTGTTGCAATGAACGATACAGCTGAGAAACGTAGACGTCGTAAACGTCGTAAGCGACGAAACAAATCAAAATCTTCAAATGACATTAGTGAGAACACACTAAATCCCACATGTAACGGTACATCATATTCGATCACTGACACGACTGCTTTGTTTGCTCTGGGTGAGTGTTTAACCGAAGTGAATAAAACTACAGGATCATTAATAAATTCACATGAAACAATCCTGGGAACTGAGAATTTAGGAAAGAGTGAAGTCTTAGAGCCAACCGTTAAATCACCAATTGTATGTGGCAGTGAAGTTAAAGTAAAGCGACTTAAAAGTTCAGAAATGATTTTATCCGAAGATAGGTAATTATTATTCTGATTATTGCTATTATTATGCCCCTTTTTAAAAAAAATATTTCAAGTTTTACCACGGACTGATATCAGTTAGTAGTAAACCATTGAAAACCAGGAAGTACTGAAAATCTGTTTCGCCCTAGTTTGGGACTCATCAACACTGAGGTCCAAACCCAGGAGCTTCTGGGGACAAGGTAAGCTCGGAGACCATTCGGGTACTAAGACCCAGCCAACAGGGTCCGTCCGGTCGAGAGTGAGGATAGATATTCGCCACAGAGGGTACTTCCTGGTGCCAGCCGCGCTAAAGTCACTAATTGGTAGAAGTTGAATTTCATAAGATGGCAGCTGACTCAAGTCCAAGTGGCTAAATGGTCTTCGAGCTACCTGGATTCAAAGCCCGGTGTGGGTGTGCTGATGATTAGTTCAAAAGTAGGGTGAAACAGCCTTCCGTTACTTCCTGATTTTCAATGGCTTCTCTGCTTGATATCAATCCGTAATCAAACTTGAAACAAATCAATTCCTTACTATTTAACTCTTGAAAGCACTATATATTCAATATTTTTATGCTGAATTATAATAGTTCGTAATATGAGAAGACATCAAGTACTAGTTTGTCAGCATGGGGTTGACAGAATCAAAGTCTAGAATTTAGGTCATCTAATGAGACGTTATTATGAAAGCAGCAGATATCGAGTTTCTCACACTCTGTCTTTGAGCCTGTAAGGTCTCAAAGTTTCTGAAAAGCGTAATACTGAGCTTTTTTGTCGTTGTTGTTGTTGTTGTTGTTGGTGGTGGTGGTGTTTAATCGTTAGCCTCCCATTATTATTATTATTGTTATTTTCATTATTTCCTCTAATTCCTAGAGGAACAGAGGGCTTCAGTTGCGCGTATCCATTGTGTTCGGTTCTCTGCTAGAGTTTTCACCTGGCTCCAAGTCTGCCCACATGCTTTCATCTCCTCTTCACATGACCTCCTCCAAGTCACCCTTGTACGACCAACTCGCCGCTTCCCTTTTGGGTTCCATTCAAGGGCTTGTTTAGTGATGTTACTTGATGGTTTCCTCAGAGTATAGCCAATGCAATACACCTCCATTTTTTCCTGCTTATTTGTTGCACAATCGGTTCCTGCTGGGCTGGTTCGTTCACAGAGATCCTATCCCGTTGCTGATCTTTTCTGGCCATTTGATCTTGAGTATTGAGCGAAGACAACTGTTAATGAAGGTCTGTAGTTTGTTTGAGGTGCTCTTTATTACGCGCCAAGTCTCTGATCCGTAAAGTAGTACTGACTTCACATTGGAGTTGAAAATCCGCATTTTATTTTTGATGTTGAGTGCTGTTGATCTCCACACAAACTTAAGAGTAATGAAAGCTTGTCTTGCTTTCCCGATCCTTGCTTTGATATCCTTATCAGTCTCGTCCGCCTGTATTTGAAACGATGCTTCCCAGGTAGGCAGGCAAAGGAGGTTGTTTCTTTCAGGTTCCTCCAATTTATGCTGGCTGATTGTTGTCTGTTGTTGTTGTTGCTGCTGCTGTCGGCCAGGAATCTTCATCACCTCCCATAGAAATGCTCATATTCTCTAGGGACGTGTAAACTTACCACTTATGCATAAACTTTCGGAGACTTTTGTTTTATAAGGAAGGATTAATGTTTTTCTTAACATATTCTTCTTTTGTTCAGTCCTATTAAAGTAGCGAATAATATAATTTTTAAAGGCTTTTTATTATTCATCTACTAAAAATAAAGTGTTCATAGTGCAATTTTTTCTTTTTTCTACCAATATTATTTTTAGGCGTTTAGCACCTGTTCTTATTCGTCAGGATACATCATCCTTGACTATTTTGTTAGATGTACGCAATATACTGGCTGACTCAGTTGGGATAATTTGGACTGATCGTATGCATTCAAATCCCTTGGACGATAATAATAATAATAATCAAAATAATGATAAATTTCGCATATCATCAGCTCAATTACTCCTATTAATCACCTTTTCAAGTCGTGGATCTAGTGGTTGTACTATGGATTGGGGAACAGTATTGCAATGCTCATCGCCTATACCCTCCAACAAATCCACGCACACAGTTAATGATGTCTGCAAATCATTTGAAGCGCCGCATAAGTGTGGAATAGCACCCTATAATCGTTTCAAACCAGAGGTGATATCTTCTCGGTTTTCTGAAACAAATGGTATTTTAATTATCCGTAAACCAATATGCAACTGTGACCGCTTGTCTGATAATCAAAAATCCTCTGAACACTTGGCTAATCAAGTTTTCTGGTGGGAATCAATTACAGCTGGGCGTTCTTCAACCACTGGTGCTATGGAGGTAAGTTTGCAATTTTGAATTTAAGAATAGAATTTGAGCAATGTGGTAGAGAGTTGAATTACCACAGAGAAGGATTTTGGTTGTTATAAGTAGCACACAGTTGTGTACCGTATTAATTACTAACGATGTTTAGAGCGCAATCTATTGCTCATTATCGTATCAAAGTTGACTTGGTTTGTGTAAAGAAACAGAGAAGATTAGTGAAACTAGGATTCAATCGTTTTTCACTTTCATCATCTATCTGTCGGATGTGAAAACTCCTCAAGTTATGGAGCTATACAGAATAATCCTGAATTCGTCATTATATCTGGTGCATTACTCATTAGCATATATATGAAGTTGAATTTGGTGATTATTTGTGGGAAACTTGTCGAAAATTGGATCGATAAAGTCTGCGATTTAGTAAAACCTTTAATATATATATATATATATATATATATATATATATATATATATATTATATGTAACACTTGAGTACAGTGGTAGTAAGTAATTCCATATTAGTTTGTTTATTAGATATATCACACAGTGAAACAGTATTTATTTACTGGATGACCTTTCGAACAAAATTTATTGTTCATAATCATAATCACATGACTTCAAAACTTGAGTTTTATAGTTTTCTCTATTCTCTCTTATTTGTCGTCTTTAGGGTAGTAGACTTTTCCAAATATCTGTGACAGGTGTTGAATCATTCGCATTACACGTATTTGGAGTTTATTGGACAAAGAAAGCTTCTGTTATCAATTTCCCCCTCCAAACTGTCATCTTATCCCATCGTATTGTATGATTGTGCGTAATTGCATGTAGTGCTATGGTTGAACTATTCTCTAGATTTCTTATCTTATTGGGGTCAACTAATCTAGATTTTGCTAGGTTTTTATGCTCGGCTAGTCTGACTACACCTGTTCTACTACTTTGTCCCAACAATCATTGCAAGGTATTAGACAGACTAAATTGTTTTGTTTCAAAGTTTCCACAGGATCCTTTAACCGACAAAGCTTGTTTCTAATTGAGTTTTTGGGCTTGAATGCCATAAGTGATATGATTATGAACAATAAATTTTTGTTAGAAACATCGTCCAGTAAATAATACTGTTTCACTGTGTGATACATCTAATAAACAAACTAATATGGAATTATTTACTACCACAGCGCCCAGGTTTTACACATATATTAATATGACTTATGGTCTTCCTGTACGAAGACTAATCAATAAACTCACTCGACTTTCGCAAACTGAAGCAAGATATGAAAATCACCGTATTTTCAACATTCGATGCTTGAAAAATGAAAGCATTCCTAATTACCCACGTCTACGAGCTCCAGTTCTGACGGATAGAGTTAGAAGCAGAATATAAAGTCTACAAAAATTATGCCTAAAAGAAGAGATCCACAGAATTGTTAAAAAGTTTTACCATATCAGATATGAAATTGAGCAATTGAAGCAAAAGCTAATTGGAATAGTTACCAATGTGAATTATGATCTTATAACACAATTTCCTCTAGCAATGCCAACTCAGCAACTTTCAAAAAGTCAAAAAATACTCAAAGCAAAAAGTTCATTAGATTATTAGAGGCGAAATCTTCGTCTCAGAACGATGAAATCAGCATTTGAAAGTCAACGGTGATCGATAAAACAAAGGGGATTATCGATCTCTCAACACATATATTAAATTCCACAGAACTAAGTGTATTAGAAAAAGGACTAAACTTCAGTGTAGCGGTAGACAAGCTAAAACCTAAGGATGTCATCCCTAAAATAGAAATAACACTAATTGGGACAGAAAAAACAACTGATGATGAAGTACGGCACAGTGTGCACTGTTGTTCAGTGATTTATGCGATAGCTGAGATACTGCTTAGAACGAAGCCAGATGCAACTCAAATTTTTTAAAAATCTGGATTCATATCTGCAGTATATAAACTCCAATGAATCCTTTCAACCGTATTGGTATAGATTCTAAATATGCAATGAGCAATATCCCTTTTCAGTGCTTAAAAGATAGTATGGAGTCGTGGCTGACTGTTGTAGGCTCTCGACTACTTATCACCGGGACATGGTTTCGAACCCAATTCCATTTACCAAGTTTCCGACTGCCAGATAGTAGAAGAAGAAATAACTCAAAGATCTCGCTTAATGAGTAACATAATGGAACGCAACATGTCTTCATGACTCTAATGGTGGATTAGTGGTTTATTGCTTCATCACTACGAATCATATATGAAGACTTTATACAATTCTTCCCAATAATAGACATGAACAAGGCAAGAACGACAAATGTACCAGGATAATATGAGATCATCCTTTATTATTTCGAGGATTCTTCTCAGCTGACTACAGCCTGAACCTATAAACGGTCAATCCTTTTAACTGTAAATAATTTAGCAAATTACATCACTCCGGACTTATGTTACTTATAGTTCCTATCAATTACTCCTTGTCTTTATTATAAAAGTTCTTGTATTTCCCCATGATTGAGAAAGAAAACAATATTGTTTTTACTGGCGTTTCGCTATTTAATGCGTATAGCTTAATAACACAACGAAACATACCATCTAATCTCACCAAACAAGACCCGACCGAAAGCTGCTACCTTGACGTGGTGGTCGGGCTTGAACACCTCAATGATCTATTCAAGCTATACTGGCTGAGACTTATGTCTCTTTAGGTTCTACCATGCCAGGCAGGTTGTTTGGATAGCGGTTAAACAAAAAGCAGCTACCTCAACCAATATCATGATCCAAACAAATTCACAAAATTTCATGCCGGATCGGCCGTGGCCCGGATTAACAACGACCGTGCTTCCTGCTGCCGTGTCACAGGGCAGGAGTGATAAATATGCTACTGAGGCACACAAAACAACAAAGAACAAACAGACAGACAGACACCAAACAAGAATATAAGGCCCTAAGAAATTTGAAGAAAGACAATAGAGACGTCACTGTGGTAGAAGGAGATTGAAAACCTATCTGATGCACCATACTTATTTATTGAAGAAAAGAAGAAATCTGTCAAATTCAGCAGACTCCTTCATGAAATAGAACCGAAAGTTGGGAATTCTCTCTGGTTTAAACTAAAAGCAAAATTTTTGTGTGCCCTCAAGATTCTACGGTCAACCAAAGATACATAAACTCACAGTTCCATTAAGACCAGTAATAGATTTTACCAACTCACTGACATACAACCTCTTCAAATGCTTATTTTCGATTTTGAAACTACTGCAGAATGGCACTGAAATGTTAGAAAAAATTCATTTTGGTTTCAAATTCAAAATATAACACTGGGAAATCGATAAAGAAGAATATTATGGTAAGCTATGATATTAACTCCCTATGTACTGGCATTCCCATTACCGAAAGTCGTGATATCATCTTCAGTTTACTAGAATCGGATACATACTGCTTTTATAATTTTATACGCTTATGAAATCTAACAATCTACACACATGGTTTTGTTATCGTTACCAACTGGCTAACTTGACGACGTAAAAGTTACCCCATGGTGAGGTACGATGATTAAGTTATATATATAAACTGAGATTTTTTAAAATTCTGGTTCAACAATACTTTGATAAAGCTATTAGCATTAAATATCGAAATGTCAGTAAAAACAATATTGTTTTGTTTTTCGCTCATTGGGAAATACAAGAACTTCTATAATGATGAATATTATATACCTAATGCCAGAAAATGTTTTCAGACTGTTAAAAGTGAACATGACGTGGACATATATATATATATATATATATATATATATATGTCCACGTCATGTTCACTTTTAACAGTCTGAAAACATTTTCTGGCATTAGGTATATAATATTCATCATTATAGAAGTTCTTGTATTATATATATATATATATATATATATATATATATATATACTCCTTGTCGGCTCAAAAAAACGATGTTGAAATCTCTAATGTAATTTATTTTTATTGTATTGTTCATATTGTAGCCAGTTGAGAAGAATCCTCAAAAAAATTTTAAAAAAATGAGCTCATATTTTTGTCTTTTTTTGGCTCTGCTCAAATTATATATTCAAACTGTAGCTTCCAAAGGAGTTTCTGATCAATCCTTTTCTTATACCTCATGCATATTTACATAGTGAATAGACTAATCATTATTATTGTTGTTCCAGTGGGTTCTCAGTAAAACACAGGGCTTAAACGGCACATCTCCACTTCTTCCTACTTTCTGCGACCCTCTTAAGCTGGTCCCACGATTGCTCACAGTCTCTCATCTCCTCCTCACGTGGTCTCCTCCATGCCACCCTTGGAACCACGCTCAACTTGTTCCCGAATTGAGCGATAGCCTGGCTAACGCGTGATGTCATCTGACGGTCTTCCGAGTGTGTGTCCGATCCATCATCATTCTCCTCAACATATTTGTTGAGTAGTAGGTTCTTGGTTGGTTTGTTCCCGAAGTTTTCTCTCCCTAATTCTTTCAAGCCGTTTCATCTTCACTATGGAGAGAAGCCAGCTGTTGATGAAAGTCTGCAGCTGGGCGTTGGAAGTGCTTTTCTTGACGCGTTCGCCAAGTTCCTGACCTATTTAGAAGAACTGACTGACCTACCACCATCGGCGTTTAAAATCTGAATTTCGTTCTTTATGCTGCGGAATGCAGAAGATATCCAAATTGGTTTCACAGTGGTGGAGGCCTGTCTTGCCTTCCAGACATCTTCATCCCTTTCGATTGCCTGTAGTCGAAAGCATATGTCTCCTAGATAGGTGAAAGAAGCGATCGACCTCTTTCAAATTTATTTGCTTGATAATGACTGGTGCTTATTATTATTATTGTTGTTGTTGTTGCCGGTCGCCATGTATTTTCATCACCTCCGTTTTCCTCGTGTTCACTTAAAGTTTTGTCTTCGCTGCTTCTTCTGCCAGCTTGTTGGTATTCACCTATAAGGCTTCGAATTTGTATGACATTAGACATATGTCATCATCCTTAAAATTCAGTCTACCACTATCATCTCTGATAGTAGTCAGCCTTGTCTTACTTCTATAGTTACTTCAAAGACTTCTCTGAGTTTTTGCAGTTGTGAGTCAAATCACCTGTCTGTCTGTTTTCGACATAGAACTTTGCACCGATGTGAGGCACTTCAAGTCGCCACACTCCCTCCTTGTAGCACACAAAGCAAGACAAGAAAGTAGAAGAAATGCATAATAGAGACAGTAAACAGAGGTGTGAGACAAAGGAATAGTAATAACGAAGAACGATATAGTGTCATTTGAAATCAGTAGTCATATGGAGTGGATGCATCTGAGCCATTGAGAACGATTTTGAGCTATGTCACCAATTGTTTCCAACCATTGGTGTTTACTCTCCAGAGAACCCCAACCAGGAAGTCTACACCTTCCTAAGTGGCTTAGACCAATTGTTGTGGATTTGACTGACTGATGAGGCCATGTTTTAGTTTGACCACCACTATCACTACCTCTTAACGAACCTGATCCTATGTCGGTTAACATTGCCCATTGTCGAGGAAGGCGATGGCTAGGCATGAGTAACACATATCCTAGCAATCTCAGTTGATGCAACTTCACAACCTCGTCGATTGATTTCCCCTCCTTACCTAGCACTCGACCGATGCCTTACCTCAATATTGTTCACCCTATTATACCACTTCACAGAGGAGATAAAACGCAGGCACTTATGATAAAAGACAGCTAGTCAGGCTGTTCATGTCTTCCACTCTCAATTTCCAAGTCTCGCTCACAGCCATAAAGGAGGACAAAGTGGACTGCTGAGGTGTACACACGTATTTCGGTCGATAGCCGGATATCACATCTAAGTCAAAGATGGCGTTAACTGGCATATGCGAAACTAGCCTTCTGTATCCATGCTGAGATTTCGTCAGCGGCCAACCCGGTGGCACTGGCTGATGGTACTTCCCAAATAAGTAAAGTGATCAACACTCCGCCAACCACAACATCACTCTGTATTTCTAAGCTAGGAGTCAATGTAATCCAGTCCTGTAAAATTATCTTATATTTGACACCAGGAGCTAATCGCATGCCAAACATTCGTAGATTTCAGCTCAAGGTGTTCAGAAGACTTTGCATTTTGTCAGCGTCTTCACCCAGGTGGGAGGACTATATCATCTGCATATTCTAGGTCAACGAGATTATTCCCTGGTAGGAAGTCAATCCCTGATTTGCTTAAGTCAGTTAGAGTTAAGTCCATTAGTATATCAATGATGAAGTTGAATAGAAATGGGGATAATGGGCATCCCTGACGGACACCACTAGTCGTCACCCCTTCAGATGACAATTCGCCGTAAGCCCTCACCTGTTACATGGTGGTTAGTTTGATTGTATACGTTTGTTGTAAACAAACATAATCTCTGGTGTTTTGTTTTATTTTATGTTGGTAATAGTGCAGAAGTTAGATTCTCGCGTCAACATTTGATCAATATATATATTATTTGTAAAAAAAGTTTCATCCAATCGGCAGTACTGGACAGTTAGCTTTGTTGTCCTATTTTAAATCCCTTTGCCAGTACACAACTATAACATTACCGGGGATCTAACGCAGAACCTTCAGCTCACTCCTTAGACGAGCATGTTACCATTCAGCTACTAGATTGGAATGCAGTTGTGTTCACTTTGAAATCGAACAAATGATAAATACTTATATGATGTGTCTGGCGTGATTTGAGATTGTTGGTGACTGAGTTTTGAATGATGGCTTAGTTGTAATCATCATCAGCACAAAATCTACCTCGGTGTAAACATGTGTGCACACCTATGTGTGTGCGTGTGTCTTTGCTAATTATTTCTGCGTATTTGCCCTATTTGGCCATCTATCCATGCGTTCACAAACTTCACTAAAATTGCTCTGTTTAGCGCTTATCTAATTACATTTTTATAAAAAATATTCAGTATAGAAATTAGTAGACATAAAATTATCCTAGAATTGCCTGCCAATCTTGCAATGATACCTTGCACTTCGGTATAGCAAAACACATACCATACTGATCAACCACGGATTGGATGCGATTTGAGTACCCCTGTATATTGTCGTTCAATAAAACGATATTATCCTATGCATGCTCAAAGTGAAAAAGTCCTCCTCGAAGAAATGGAGTCGCCTCACATTCTCAGTTCAGATAGACGACCAGGTTTCGCAGGCGTAAACCAGGACTGTATGCACTGAAGCATTGTAAAACTCGACCTTGAGCAGGCAAACTGACGTCTCAGTGGATTCATAGGTTGGTCGAATCGGTGTATGCCAACCTCAGCTGTCATTATACGCCTAGGGTTGTCGTCCATCACACCTCTCAGCCAGCCGTCACACAACTACTCAGACAAACGAACTTTTCAATAGCAGTAGCAAAGTGTTTCATATTGAGTTTTTTGTTGTTGCCTGTTTCATTTTTGAACCCATCAGTTAAATCATTGTTAATTTTTCTGGTAATTTTTCTTCATTAAAAATTAAACAGGGTTCATTTATTGTAAAGGAAGTTTTATCACCCTTTGTCAATTATAATAATGCTACATCCTATTCTAATTCACATATGCCTAATGTAACGTATCCCAATGTGTGTACTAAAAGTGAGACTACAGTGAATAATAATAATAATATATCCTCTAAACCACAATCATACAATACAAACCCAGGGATGATTAATCACCAACAGTTGAATTCGCTTCGTGTCACTTCTCTATCAAATGACTGTTGTTCTATCGAATGGAATACCAATGATAAATCTGAAAATAATGATGTTATTGAAAACAATAATACTATCTTAAAAGATAATCCACTATCGAATATCAACCAGTCATCTTCTGTTGGATTAAATAATCAAGTTAATAAGAGTAATGGTGTGCCTACTACTAGTAGACGTCTACGGTGTAATTCCACGCCTAGTAATTCAGAACAAATCGATTGTCTAACAGCGCCAGTATTGAAAGGTATTCTCAAACACCGTTCAATATCAGGTAAGTGGTGTACTACTAATTAATTATATTATTTGAGTTACATTATTCCAATTTTTTTAGAAATATGTTTTTAATGTATAACTAGCTGTATGATGACGCTATACCATTCGTTAAGCATCCTGATTAAGAAAGATTTTAAAACTAAAAATTTTAGAGAAAAAAAGGAGACTAGTGGTGGAGATTATTTAGAAGCTCAGATTGTGTTGTTTTTACGGCTGTGATTTTGCCTGACATAAACAGCAGATATCGTCACCCGGGAGTAAGACAAGGCTGAGTAGCTGCATACTATCTCCAATGATTTTCCTGACTGCAGTAGACTGGATAATGTGACAGAAACGCACTGGGCAACGTGGAAACAGGCATAAAATGTACCCACACAAAATACTTGCAGGATCTGGACTTCACTGATGACATATGTCTGATCTGACATAAACTGGAAGATATGCAAGTGAAAAGAAACATGTTGGCAGAAGAAGCATCCAGGGAAGATAGGACTGCAGGTGAAGATAGAGAAAACAGAGGTGATCAAGATTCCTGGCCGACAGCAGCAGCAACAGACAACAACCAGCATAAATTCGAGAAGTCTGAAAGAAGCAACCTCCTTTACCTACCGACTTGAAAAGCAGGCGGATGGAACTGAAAAGGATATCACAGCAAGGAGAACTTTCATTACTCTCAAGTCTGTGTGGAGATCAACAGCACTCAGCATGAAAAATAAGATCCGGATTTTCAACCCCAATGTAAAGTTAGGGCTACTTACTATGCGGATCGCAAACTTGGCGTGTAATGAAAGGCATTTCGAACAAACAACACACGTTCATCAACAGCTGTCTTAGTTTAATACTCAAGATCAGGTGGCGAGAAAAGACCAGCAACAAGGTGGGGTCTCTGTGACCGAACCAGCCCAGTAGGAACCGATTGTGCAACAAATATGCAGGAAGAAATGGAGGTGGATTGGCCATACTCTTAGAAAACCACCAAGTGACATCACATGAAGCGCTCTCGAGTGGAACCCTAATGCGAAGTGATGAGCTGGTCGTCCGAGGGTGACATGGAGGAGGTCATGTGAAGAGGAGATGAAAGCATGTGGGAAAACGTGGGGCCAGGTGAAAACGTTGGCGGAGAACGGAACGCAATGCGGCTGAAAGTTAAGTAGATGGAATACCTATGTGTACTGACCACGTTCTACTTTATCTGAGTCTAACTCGGTTAGTCGTCTTGTGGGTGTGAAATATAGTGGATATGGTTTGATATTCGACCTCCTCTCAATGTGGCGTTCTTTTCTCTTCGATCAACTTCATTTGTTTTATACTAAATATTTGAGATTCCTTTACTGCGATTATTTATTCTGTATGTGTTGTTAGAGATTTGTACCACGCTGAGTGAATAGAGGAGAAATCAAAGTAAAAAGTAAAGAGCTATCATTATATATGATACAGATTCTTATAGAGAAGTCATGATGTCCAACGAAACTGACCATTAGTGTTCACCGGAATGACTGATGTCAACATGGAAATTTGGACATAAGTGCAGCACAACTCGAGTTCTCACACTCCACTTAACATACAAAGAAAGACAAAACGTAGAAAATGAGAGATTCCAGAGAACAATTACAAGCAGAAATGTAAGGGAGAAATAATAGTAACACGGAAAACAACAGGCTTTTGTTGGACACGACTAATCACAAAGAGTGAGTGGATCTGCGCTATTCATTGAGAACAAATTTGAGCCATATCACCAATTGTCTCTATCCTTCATTGGTTCTTACCATCCCGAGGACCCCAAACAGGAAGTCCACACCTCCCGACGTGGCTGGCTTAAACTAACTGTTATCGATTTGATTGACTGATGAGGCCATGTTTTGGTTTGACCACCACTACCACTACCTCTTTTCGAACCTGATCTTATGTCAGCTAACCTTGCCCATTGTTAAGGAAGACGATGGCTAGGCATGAGTAACACATGTCCTAACTATCTTAATCGACTCAACTTCAAAACCTCGTCGATTAACTTTCATTCGTTCTCTAGCACTCGATACCCGATCTCAATATCGCTCACCCTTTTTATACCACCTAACACGGGAGATAAAACTCAGGCACCTGTGATCAAAGATGGTTGGCTTTTCCATGTCTTCCACCCTCAATGGCTAGGTCTCAGAACCATAAAGCAGGATGGAGCAAACTACTGAGCAGTATACACGTCCTTTGAACGACAGCCGGATGTTGCGTCTACACTGGGAATGGTGTAAATCAGCAAATGCCAGATAAGCCTTCTGTATCGGACTCCAGCTATCAACCATCTGGGGTAATGCCACTTCTCAAATAAGTGAAGTGTTAGCACGCTCTACCATTTCACTTCCCTGTCTCTTTAAGCTAGGGGTCAATATAGTCCAGTCGTGTAGCATCATCTTACCTTTGACGGGAGCAAATTGCATGCCAAACATTTGAAGATTGCTGCTCAGGGTGTTCGGAAGGCTCTGCATTCCATCAGCGTCTTCATCTAGAAGGACGATATCATCCGCATGATATATTTCATCGAGATTACCATCCAGTAACAAGTCAATTCCTGAGAATCTAAAGCCAGTTAGGGTTGATTCTATTAGAACATCTATGATGAGAGTAAACAGAAATGCAGACAGTGGGAATCGCTGATGGATACCACTGGTTATTACCACTTTAGATGACAACTAGCCGTAAGCGTTCACCTGGTTGCATGAGTTCGAGTAGAGTGCCTTGATCAGTGAAATGTATTTCCTTGGCAATCCTTTCACAGCTAAACATCGCTATTGTACCTCTCGGTCGACAGAATCCAATGCCGCTTTCAGGTCAAGAGAAAAATGTCTGGATTCAACATAGAACTTGGCACCGAAGTGCAGCAGTTCGAGTTGCCACGTTCCAAATAGCACACAGAGGTAGACAAGAAGATGAGTGAAGAGAATCAATAGAGTTTGACAAGTATAAGAGTGAAACAGAATGGGTAATGGTAGAAAGGAATATGAAAGATTACAGAGACTGAATACATCTGCGCTGGCCATTGACAACGATTTTGAGCCATGTCACCTATTGTCTCCAGCCATTGATTCCTAGAGTCCCGAGGGCCCCAACCCGGAAGTCTGCATCTCCCTACCTGACTCAGTTTAACTGTCAAGGATTTCATGGATTGATGCCATGTTTTTGTTTGGCCACCACTGGCTCTTTTCCAACCTGAACCTATATCAGCTAGCAATGCCCGTCGGGGGAGGCGGTGGTTAGGCATGCGCACCACGTGACCTAGCCATCTTAGTCTATGTAACTTTATAGCCTCGTCGATTGATTTTCCCTCTTTGCCCAACACTCTACGCCTAACGTCAACATTACTTATCTTGTGAAACCACCTAACGTGAGACAGAGATCGCAGACATCTATGATCGAAAGCAGTCAACCTTTTCATGTCTTCAACGCGTATTGGCCATGTTTCAGAGCCATAGAGAAGGACGGAGCGAACTGATGAGCAGTACACACGTCCCTTGGTTGATAACCGGATGTCACGCCTACGCCAGAGATGGTGTAAGTCAGCGAAAGCAGCTCGAGCTTTTCGGATCCGTGCTGAGATTTCATCGCCAATCAGTCCGTTGGTGCTAATACAACTTCCCAAATAGGTGAAGTGGTCAACATGTTCTATCACTTCACTCCCTATCACTAAGTTAGGGTTGACGTAGTCCAGTCCTGTAGCAGCATCTTACATTTTGCAGGGGCGAATCGCATGCCAAACATACGAAGATTGCTGCTCAAGGTGTTCAGAAGACTCTGCATTTTGTCAGCATCCTCCCCTAACAGGACTATGTCATCTGCATATTCTAAGTCCATAAGACTATTCCCTGGTAACAAGTCGATTCCTAAGTCATTACGTTCAGTTAAGGATACTTCCATCAGCATATCTATGATGAAGTTAAACAGAAATGGGGAAAGTGGACATCCCTGTCGGACACCACTGGTTGTTACCAATTCAGATGACAATTCCCCATAAGCCCTTACACGACTACGTGAGTTTGAATAGAGTGCCTTGATTAGTGCAATGTACTTTCTTGGCACTCCCTTCACAGTCAGACATTGCCATAGTACCTTTCGATCCACGGAGTCGAAGGCCGCCTTCAAGTCAAGAAATATGACAATTGTTGGACGCCGAAAAGTGTGTCTATGTTCTAGAATCTGTCGAAGAGTGAAGATATGATCTATGCACCCTCTACCTGGTCTAAAGCCTGCTTGATTTTCCCTTGTCTGTTCCTCCCGAGTTCTGCTTAGTCTATGCATGATTACTGAGCCTAGGATTTTAGAGACTATGTTCGTTAGGCTGATCCCCCTATGATTATCACACGAGGACTTGTTTCCCTTCTTGAATATCGGTATAATAAGTGACTTACCCCAGTCTGATGGCACTGTCTCTGATTCCCAGACTTTGCCTAGTACCTCAGTTAATCTACAAACTAGTATGTCACCCCCATATTTAAACACCTCCGGAATAATTCCGTCGGGTCCTGCCGCTTTGCCTCGTTTCAAATTACTGATAGCTTTTGTGACCTCACTACAGACGGCGGACCAGTGTCTATATCCCATTCGGGTGTGTGTGGATGCGGGGAGGTTCAGTGTGGCTGTAGGCAAGTTAAATTGTCCTCAAAGTGTTCTTTCCAGCGTTCAAGGCGTCTATCCTGAGAGCTAATTAAGGAGCCATTTTTCTCAGAAATAGTCTCACTTATGATTTGCCTTCTCCCCCCGATTCTGATGAGTCTAAAGAGTTGCCTAGTGTTGCCTATCGCCAATGCTTTTTCCATCTCTTTGCCTTTTGTCACCCACCACTGTTCACGGTCCTTGCGGAGACTTTTAGTAAGTTTCCTTTTGTGCAGCTTTCGCTCCTCATTGAATTCGGAGCTCGCCGGAATAAGTCTTCTAGCATCTATCAGTTCGGATGAGGCAGTCGAAATCCAGTGGTTTTTACTCACCTTTGGATTTCTTATTCACAGCTTTTACAGCTGTATCTATAGCTGACTGAATATTCTTCCAGGCTTCTCCAGGGTGAGCACAGCTGTCGAACACAGATATGCGTTTAGCTAGTTCTTCCTCAAATAGGGATTTAGTTTCCTGATCGAGCTGGGGACGTGATGGTTTTACCGCCAGCTGTTTCCTACGTCCGTTCAGTCGTAAGCACACACGAGCCGGACCAGTGCGTGATCGGTATCTACACACGTGTTCCAGAAGGAGCGACAATCTCCTACCGACCCACGCCAACGATAGCTTATTGCTATGTGGTCTATTTGTGTCCAGCGTTGGTTTGATGATGGGGGTCGCCAGGTTAAACAGTGTCTCTCCTTGTGTTTAAAGTTAGTGCTTACAAGAAACAAATGATTATCTGAACAGAACTGTAGGAGACGGTCACCGTTGTCGGTTCGCTGGCACGGAACTCCATAGGTGCCACCGACATCCTTCTCAGATTGACACAATTTCCCTACTTGAGCGTTAAAGTCACCAGCTAGAACGACTATATCTGAGCGTTTAGCCTTTCTCACCAAACTAGACAGCTTTTGGTAGAACTCATCCTTCGTTTCATCCGAACTGCAGTCAGTGGGGGCGTAGGCGGAGATTACGAAAAGGCATCGGCGAGTAGTGCAGTCCTTTCTCCTTCTTACTGATCCGTTCAGACGGACAGCACACATTCGGCTATCTACCGGGATCCAGTCAAGTAATGTCTTTTCTGCCCTAGTACTCAAGCTATCCCTACGCCAGCTAATCCTCGTGAACTAGCTGTGGCATCTCCTGACACCCTCAAGGTGAATTTTGAAGATTCATCCTGTTGGCCAGGTGGGGTTAGGTGAATAACCACACTTGGGTCTTGTATGCGTGTTTCTGAAACACAACATACATCAATGGCTCGGATGCCAGGGTCTTAGCTAGTGATGCTTGTTGTCCTATTTGGCAAAGTGTCCTAACATTAAATGCTCCTATATGAAATTGGTGGCGTGGCTTTAGGAGACTATCGGTGGTTTTTTTGGCTTCCATCGTTTTCGGTGGACACAGAATGAAGAGGAAGTTAAGAGTCATCAAACCGAGGAGTTGCATCAGTGGAAGGAAGGCAAGATGATAGAGATGAAGATGAGGAGCGAAAGCTGCACAAGAGGAAACTTACGAAAAGTCTCCGCAAGGACCGTGAACAGTGGTGGGCGACAAAAGCCAAAGAGATGGAGAAAGCTTTGAGGATAGGCAACACTAGGCAACTCTTTGGACTCATCAGGGAAACGGGTGGGCGAAGACAAATCATAAGTGAGACAATCTCGGAGAAAAATGGCACTATAATTAGCTCACAGGATAGACGACTGGATCGTTGGAAAGAGCATTATGAGGAGCAGTTTAATTTGCCCACAGCCACGCTCAACCTTCCGAGCATCCAACACCTCCCTGAATGGGATATAGACACAGGTCCTCCGTCACTAACTGAGGTTACTAAAGCTGTCACCAATCTGAAAGTAGGCAAAGCAGCGGGACCTGATGGAATGACGCCAGAGGTATTTAAGTACGGTGGAGACAGCTTACTGTCCGGATTAACTGAGGTATTAGGCAGCGTCTTGGAATCAGAAGAAGTCCCATCGGGTTGGTGTAAGTCACTGATTATCCCCATATACAAGAAGGGAGACAAGTCTTCCTGTGATAATCACAGAGGGATTAGCTTGACTAATATAGTATCTAAAGTCTTAGGCTCAATAATCATGCGTAGACTCAGTGGTGCGAGGGAGGCACCAACACGAGAGAACCAGGCAGGCTTTAGACCAGGAAGAGGGTGTATTGATCATATCTTCACCCTCTGACAGATTGTAGAACATAGGGAATCCTACCGGCGTCCAACAGTCATTATATTTCTTGACCTAAAGGCAGCATTCGACTCTGTCGATCGGGAAGTTCTCTGGAGATGCTTGGCTGTAAAGGGAATTCCGAGAAAATATATTGCACTGATTAAGGCACTCTACTCGTACTCATACAGCCAGGTGAGGGCTTACGGCGAGCTGTCATCTGAACTGGTGACGACTAGTGGTGTCCGTCAAGGATGCCCATTATCTCCTTTTCTATTCAACTTCATCATAGATGTACTAATGGACTTAACCCTAGGTGACTTCAGTGACTCAGGAATTGACTTGCTACCGGGGAATAATCTCGTTGACTTGGAATATGCAGACGATATAGTCCTTCTAGGCGAAGACTCTGACGAAATGCAGAGTCTTCGAAACACCTTGAGCCGCAATCTACGAATGTTTGGCATGCGATTCGCTCCCGCCAAATGCAAGATGATGTTACAGGACTGGACTACATCGACGCCTAGTTTAAAAATAGGAAGTGAAGTGGTAGAGCACGTTGACCGCTTCACTTATTTGGGAAGTACCATCAGCCCCAACGGGCTGATCTCTGACGAAATCTCAGCACGAATACAAGGGGCTCGTTTCGCATTTGTTAGTTTACGCCGACTCTGGCGTAGACGAGATGTTCGACTATCGACCAAAGGGCGGGTGTACTGCTCATCAGTCCGCTCCGTCCTCCTTTATGGTTGTGAGACCTGGCCTTTGAGAGTGGAAGACATGAAAAGACTAGCTGTCTTTGATCATAGGTGCCTGCGTTCTATTTCCCGTGTAAAGTGGCATAATAAGGTGAGCAACATGGAGGTTAGGCGTAGAGTTCTAGGTAAACAGGGGAAATCAATCGACGAAGTGGTGAAGTTCCAAAGACTGAGATGGTTAGGACATGTGTTACGTATGCCAAGCCATCGCCTCCCTCGACGAGCAATGTTAGCGGATATAGGGTCAGGCTGGAAAAAAGCTAGCGGCGGTCAAACAAAAACTTGGCACCAGTCAATGAAATCCACAACAGTTGGTCTAAGCCACGTAGGACGGTGTAGACTTCCAGGCTGGGGTCCTCGGGACGGTAAAAATCTATGGTTCGAAACAATTGGTGACATGGCTCAAAATCGTTCTCAGTGGCGCAGATGCATCCACTCCTTGTGACTTATGATCTCCAATGAAACTGTTTTGTTTTTCTTTATTACTCCTTTGTCTCACACCTCTCCTCACTGTTTCTATTATGCTTTTCTTGTACTTTCTTCTCTTGCTTCGCGTGCTACACGGAATGTGGCGACTTGAACTGCCTCACATCGGTGCAAAGTTCTATGTCGAAAACAGACAGACAGACAGAAGACAAGGATGAGTGAGTAATAGAGAGGTTTCGCGTGCATTTCGGATTGTGGGGGCGATTGTTACTTCCCGGCTGCCCACACCGTGGAAGTTGGTTGCGTGACCGCAGAGCCCAGGGGACAACTGCTTGAGGCCGGTCACACGCGGCCTGTTTTTGTTTGTTCTTTATTGTTTGGTGTGTCTCAGTAGCATATTTATCACTCCTGCCCTGTGACACGCCAGCAGGAAGCGCGGTCGTTGTTAATCCGGGCCACGGCCGATCCGGCATGAAATTTTGTGATTTTGTATTTATCATGATGTTGGATTGGATAGCTGCTTTTTGTTTAATCGCTATCCAAACAACCTGCCTGGCATGGTAGAACCTGAAGAGACATAAGTCTCAGCCAGTATAGCTTGAATAGATCATTGAGGTGTTCAAGCCCGACCACCACGTCAAGGTAGCAGCTTTCGGTCGGGTCAGTAAAAATGGCTGTTGTTGGGTGCCGTTAAGTATACTTATGTTCCAGAATCTGTCGAAGGCTGAATATATGACCAATACACTCTCTTCCTGGTCTAAAGCCTGCCTGGTTCTGTCGTGTTTGTTCCTCCCATGCACCGCGTAGTCTGCACATTGTTATTGAGTCTAGAACATTAGATACCATATTAGTCACTAATCCCTCTGTGATTATCACAGGAAGACTTGTCTCCCTTCTTGTATATCGAGATAACCAATGACTTACACCTACCCAACGGGACTTCCTCTGATTCTCAGACTCTGCTTAATACCTTAGTTAACGCAGACAGTAAACTGTTTCCACCATTCTTGATTACCTGGAGTCATCCCATTAGGTCTCGCTATTTCGCCTCGTTCCAGATCAGAGACAGCTTTTATAGCCTTAGTTAGGGACGGAGGATCGGTGTCTGTATCTCATTTAGGGAGGTGTTGGGTACTCGGCAATTTAAGCGTGACTGTAGGCTAGTTAAATTGTTTGTCAAAGAGTCCCTTCCAAGTAGGTCTTCATGTACTGTTGAATCAAATCTTGTGGGCAGTCCTCATCAGTAATCTATTCTTTAATTGTTTGATTTCAAAATTTATATCTTCCGAATTACTAGCTAGACCTTACTAAAAAAAATAACTTTACTGATTCTGGGGCGGAGATGAATCAAAGCATTTATTAGAATGTGCTAGTTCTCAATAGACACTAGTACATGAATAGAACCAGTCTCCGCAAGGACCGTGAACAGTGGTGGGTCACAAAGGCGAAAGAGATGGAGAAAGCATCGGCGATAGACAACACTAGGCAACTCTTTAGACTCATCAGGGAAACGGGTGGGAGAAGGCAAATCATAGGTGAAACAATCTCGGAGAAAAATGGCTCCTTAATTAGCTCTCAGGATAGACGACTGGAACGCTGAAAAGAGCACTATGAGGAGCAGTTTAATTGGCCTACAGCCACGCTCAACCTGCCGAACATCCAAAACCTCCCTGAATGGGATAAAGACAGGTCCTCCGTCCCTAACTGAGGTTACTAAAGCTGTCACCAATCTGAAAGTAGGCAAAGCAGCGGGACCTGATGGAATGACTCCAGAGGTATTTAAGTACGGTGGAGACAGTTTACTGTCTGCATTAACTGAGGTTCTAGGCAGCGTCTTGGAATCAGAAGAAGTCCCATTGGGTTGGTGTGAGTCACTGATTATCTCGATATACAAGAAGAGAGACGTCTTCCTGTGATAATCACAGAGGGATTAGCTTGACTAATGTAGTATCTAAATTTCTAGGCCCAATAATCATGCGTAGACTGAGTGGTGCTCGGGAGGCACAAACACGAGAGAGCTAGACAGGCTATAGACCAGGAAGAGGGTGTATTGATCATATCTTCACCCTCCGATAGATTCCAGAACATAGTCATTCCTACCGGCATCCAACACTGATTATATTCCTTGACCTGAAGGCGGAATTCGATTCTGTCGACCGAAAGGTACTCTGGAGATGTCAAATGAACTGTAGTCAAGATTTGACAGAATAGTTCTAAAATATTTGGGCGCCGAGTGAGAACGAAACGTTGGAATTACTCATTTCAATATCGCTGAGATTTTACAAATATAATTTTTTATAAATGTCTACTCTGGAGATGCTTGGATGTAAAGGGAATCCCGAGAAAATACATTGCAGTGATCAACGAACTCTACTCAAACTCATCCAAGGTGAGGGTTTACGGCGAATTGTCATCTGAAGTGGTGACGACTAGTGGTGTCCGTCAGGGATGCCCATTATCCCCATTTCTATTCAACTTCATCATTGATATACTAATGGACTTAACTCTAACTGACTTAAGCAAATCAGGGATTGACTTCCTACCAGGGAATAATCTCGTTGACCTAGAATATGCAGACGATATAGTCCTCCCACCTGGGTGAAGACGCTGACAAAGTGCAGAGTCTTCTGAACACCTTGAGCTGCAATCTACGAATGTTTGGCATGCGATTCGCTCCTGGTGTCAAATATAAGATAATTTTACAGGACTGGACTACACTGGCTCCTAGTTTAGAAATAGGGAGTCTAGTGGTAGAGCGTGTTGACTGCTTCACTTACTTGGGGAGTACCATCAGCCCCAACGGGTTGATCTCTGACGAAATCTCAGCTGGGTACGGATACAGAGGGCTAGTTTTGCATATGCCAGTTTACGCCATCTCTAGAGTAGACGAGATATTCAACTATCGACCAAAGGGTGGGTGTACTGCTCATCTTTGCGCTTCGACCTTCTTTATGGCTGTGAGCGAGACCTAGCCACTGAGAGTGGAAGACATGAACAGATTAGCTGTCTTTGATCGCGGGTGCCTGCGTTCTATCTCCCGTGTAAAGTGGCATAATAAGGTGAGCAATATTGAGGTTAGGCATCGGTCGAGTTCTAGGTAAACAGGGGAAATCAATCGACGAGGTTGTGAAGTTACATCGACTAAGATGGTTAGGACATGTTTTACTTATGCCTAGCCATCGTCTTCCTCAACAATGGGCAAGGTTAGCTGACATAAGATCAGGTTCGAAAAGAGGTAGTGGTAGTGGCGGTCAAACCAAAACATGGCCTCATCAGTCAATCAAATCGATAACAGTTAGTTTAAGCCAGCCACGTCGGGAGGTGTGGACTTCCTGTTTGGGGTCCTCGGGATGGTAAGAACCAATGAAGGATAGAGACAATTGGTGATATGGCTCAAATTTGTTCTCAATGAATAGCGCAGATCCACTCACTCTTTGTGATTAGTCGTGTCCAACAAAAGCCTGTTGTTTTCCGTGTTACTATTATTTCTCCCTTACATTTCTGCTTGTAATTGTTCTCTGGAATCTCTCATTTTCTACGTTTTGTCTTTCTTTGTATGTTAAGTGGAGTGTGAGAACTCGAGCTGTGCTGCAGTTATGTGCAAATTCCTATGTAGAAACCAGTTATTCATATGAAGGCCTTTATGGAAAATCAGAGTTATAGTGTAATTAATGAAAATTACGTAAATGATAGGGGATTCGAAACCTGATACATGAACAAGGTGCATCAGAAGCCGTACTTTAGGTTGTTAATTAGCCTGGAATTAAGCTGGTATTCAAACTAACCAATTCACTCAGTGACAAACGCTGTCGGCTTAAGGGTCTGACGGATCGAATTAAGAAAAGTGATATTTTTCAGGATTTCATCATGAACTCACATCGGTATGAGGACCATTGACAAACCTGGGAGTACATGACGATTGTCCCAAACTAGAACTAAACGGCTTTCCAGTACTTCCAGGTTTTCCAATGGTTCTCTGACCGATGGCAGTTCTTCTTGGAGTCCTGAAACCAATAAAATTCCTGCAAACCAACACTTGAATATAAATAATGATATAATTTAAGAAATACCATGCAATGACTACGAAGTCAATTACATAGGTCAAACTACTAGATCGGGGTCAATTCGGTTATCGGATAAAATTGAGATAGGGATCTAACTCTCATTTTTTGCTCTGTTCATTGATAATGTGTAGCATTGCTATTTGTTTCGCAAGTGATTTGCTTTTCCAGCTTGTTCGAGGCATCCAGAACATCTTTCATTCTCTTCAGAATGATATAGCCTAATATTTTCGCTGGAGTGGATAGGAGCATGATTTCACACTAGTTTATTTTTGCAAATCCTTGTTGGTTTGACAAGGTAGTTGGTAGCGATAGGGTTTATTTTCCAGGGTGTAGGGTCACTAGCCCCACGCCCAACCTTCTCTCTTTTTCTGGGCTTAGGACTGACTACTAAAGTAGGCAGGGTTTGTGTAAATCACAGCAAAATTCAGAAGCTAATTGGTGTATGGTAACTAGCATTGAAATCCAGGATACGCATTTCGTCCCGTTTGGGGCTCGTCATCTGTATGTACCTTCATTCCCCAGTGAGTGATGATGTTCCCACCGAGGCTCGAACCCAGTGACCATAGTTTCAAACGCCAAAGCGTTATCCACTAGACCACTTGGGCTACGAGAGCCACCACTTGTGCAACGGGTCATATTAATTATTGAATTGAATTTTAGATTTTCCCGTCGATTGGTTGGACTGAAGTGCTCGGTCTCAGGTTGACTTGTCGGCTTCTTGTGCAGATGCTTCGACGATGTCTGGGCATGTAATTAGAATTTAATTCGTTTATGGTAGACATCATCGAAGCATCTGTACAAGAAGCCGACATGTCAACCTGAGGCCGAGCACTTCGGTCCAATCAATCGACGGGAAAATCTTAAATTCAATTAAAAATTCAGAAGTGTTGTTTATCCAGTTTTATCCAATTTACCTTTAGAACTAATCTAACTTTACCCACCATCAAGTCACTGAGATAGTAATAAGTTTTCTCAAATTTTCAAATGCGTTTTTTTTCTGATGTATGCCTGACACCAGAAAGTTAACTATATTGTCAAATAGGCACCATATTCACTTTTCCGTTGGATTCGGAACAGTTCATTTACAACAATTGATTGCCTTTAGACGATCACTTTGTGTGTATAAGTCCTGAGTATGATATAAAGTAATGTTGAATTAGTAGTCGTCTATCGGACTTTCTTTTTATTTCTTCAGTTGTACATTTACGTGATTACTCCTTTTTATTTCATCTCCCTGTTTTTATTCACTAAAAAATCACAGAATGTAGTGGAGATGAAGTGCCTATTTTGGATACGAGTAATTTGCGTGGTGGTTCTGGACTAGCTGGTGACAATCAAGATACTATATTATCCGAAAGAGACATATGTCTTCGACAATCCTTATCCACTGACAAATTGTCAGTAGTAGGTACCGATGGTTATCAACGACTGAGATCTGTTAGTTTCTCGAAGCGTAATCAACATGTTGGTTTTTCGCCTGAAGACACTGTAGAAGCATTACATAATGCTTTGTGCATTATACGGTGAGTGTGGCTTTAATACTTCACATTATTATCATTGTTATTATTATTATTATCCATGTTTTGTTCGATTGAATAAGATTTAATTATACGGGGAACATAATCTCTTTGATTGGATAATAGGTAGTCAGTAACTAGTGTCATTAGTCGTCTAGTCCTTTGTTTGGTGTAGACTGAATTCTATTGTAACAACAGAAGGTGAGACACGGAAGCCAAGGTATATTTTCAAGTGATCACACCGCTATTTATATATACACAGTTTTATATACTCTAACCAATCATTGAACGTGCGATTTCGGTTTACCTTAGACGACATGAAATAGAATGTTCAAATATACATACAGTATCTTGTTGCTAATGCTGTATTGAACTGAGAGAATATGTGAATATAATATTCCGCTGGACACATTCTCTGTAGCACACCACCACACTTGTCTCCCCTCCCCCATCAAAAACTTTCGACTGAAGTCGGTTTGATCTTCTTGGTGCTGGCGGTTTCGTTAGCTTTTCTTGCTGCGGTGGGGCTCGCTGACGTTCATCCGCTTCTCTTTGTTTGCATTTCTGATTGTATATACGGGATCCCGTCTCATGGCGACTATATATATATATATATATATATATATATATATATAGTCCTCACTTTGGAAGCAGTTTGCATGACCCTGGTGCGTATTCACCGGTGTTTCGCTTCACTCTATCACATGCTACCGTCGTCCGACCTCCCACCAGTGTTCCAAGTGACAGCCTCATCGCTGACAAATCTTGAATGTCATTCAACTGCACAACAGCCTCAAAGTGCTGCCAGAAGATCCATATCTCTCCTTCAAAAACTGCAGGGCATAAGCTTTGCAATTGTCGGCAGGCAGCCACACCAAGTGTAACAACAGAAGGCAAGACGCTGAAGCCAAAATATATTTTCAAGCGATCGAACAACTATTTATATCCTTGCAGTGTGATTTTGGTTTTCATCAAACGATATGAAATGGAATGTTCACACAGACCCATCATATTCTGTTGCTAATGCTATATTGAACTGTTGGAATATGTGAGAGTAATATTCCGTTAGAACACATGGTCTGTATCACAGCATCATCACACTATCAGTGAAGTTTGCAATGTGGCCACTATGTTAGGTGGCTTGCCATCACGGTGCACTGTAAATTGTTTCTATAAGATAGTTGAAGGTAATCGAAATCATGCCTTCGACCTAGGTATCGTGCTTATCGGCACTTACCAGTCAGCAGGGACTATCTTCAGTCCTTTCTCATAAGATTCAGTCTGCGGCAAACATAAGACTAGACGCACAACACCAGTCACTACCCAATCAAATTATCTAATATAGCCCTACCGGAGATAGATTGCGAGCTCAAATTGCTGACTGACAAGTGCCAACAAACACAACACCTATGTGGAAGGCTTCCTTGCGATCGCCTCCAAACATCTAAGAACGTAATCTCTACTTTGTTCAGAGAGACACTTATGGTTCAGCTACCTAGGTAGGTCAAGTCAGAATTTGTCATTAACCCACACATATATATATATTCATTGTCATATTCTCTGTAAAAGTTTTCGTTTTGATGTGTATAGACTGCATTGTAGTCTTAATTATTATTGACTTTTCATTCACAGAAAGAAAGTCACTCGGCAGACCGGTCACCATCAACATACAAACGATGGGAATTCAAATCATTCAGACAATAAAAGAAGAAGATCCACGAAAAAAGATGGTGAATTATTGAATGACTCTAAAAGTAACACGTGTAAATTCGAAAATGGGTCCTCTTCATCTTCTAAAAATGAATTAGACAATAAGCATAGCCGTGGTAAGATGATTACTTAATAACTTCTTTATTTTGGTGGGCATATTTTGTTCTTTTATACTTCTCTTCAAAGATCTTTGCTGAATAAACAATCTCTCATTTTATTTCGTGTTTATTTGTTTGTTTTTCTCTACAAATATTTTAGTGCCTGAAATATGTGATAATACAAATCCTTCAGAACATCTTCATGACAGCGTATTTCACAACTGTCCCACCCTTAATACCCCAGATTCCAACAACAATGTTGATTTTAATCAATTTGGAAGTCTTTCAAAGAAAAATCTTGAGTCGAACGTTGTCATTTCCTCCGACATCTCTAGTACAGCAGCAGCAACAACAACAACAAAAGAAGAAGAAGAAATCTTGAGAATAATTCCAGAAGGTGATGAAGCTGATAGTAGCAGTAGTAACAGTAGTATTCCTCATAGGACACATTATACCTCATCAACTGTTCCCTTAACTACATTTCCTATATTAGAATTAGATGAAGAATAAATTTTTTCCCCTCTGAAATTATTCTTCTCCTTAGTTCGTGTTGTGTTCTATGAAGTTTGTAAATTTTTCCCTAATTTACCTACTGTATTTTCTTCTTGGTGACAGCATTTTACGAACTGTCTCTCTGTCTGTTTTCGACATAGAACTTTGCACCGATGTGAGGCGGTTCAAGTCGCCACACGCCATGTAGCACACAAAGTAAGAAAAGAAAGTACCAGAAAGGCATAATAGAGACAGTAAACAGAGATATGAGGCAAGAAGGAGAGTAATATCGGAGAACGATATAGTTTTATTGAATATTACAAGTCACAAGGAGTGGACGCATCTGCACCAGCTGTTAAGAACGACCCATTGTTTCCAACCATTGGTTTTTACCGTCCCGAGGACCCCAACCTGGAAGTCTACACCTTCCTACGTGATTGGTTTAAACTTACTGTTATAGACTTGATTTACTGATGAAGCCGTGTTTTAGTTTGACCACTACTAGCTCTTTTCAAACCTGATCCTATGTCAGCTAACATTGCCGATTGTCGAGGAAGGCGATGACTAGCCATACTTAACACATGTCCTAACCATCTTAGTCGATGTAACTTCACAACCTCGTCGATTGATTTCCCCTGTTTACCTAGAACTCGACCGATGCCTAACCTCAATATTGCTCACCTTATTATGCCACTTTACACGGGAGATAGAACGCAGGCACCCGCGATCAAAGACAGCTAATCTGTTCATGTCTTCCACTCTCAGTGGCTAGGTCTCGCTCACAGCCATAAAGAAGGTCGAAGCGCAAAGATGGCAGTACACCCACCCTTTGGTCGATAGTTGAATATCTCGTCTACTCTAGAGATGGCGTAAACTGGCATATGCGAAACTAGCCCTCTGTATCCGTACCCAGCTGAGATTTCGTCAGAGATCAACCCGTTGGGGCTGATGGTACTCCCCAAGTAAGTGAAGCAGTCAACACGCTCTACCACTAGACTCCCTATTTCTAAACTAGGAGCCAGTGTAGTCCAGTCCTGTAAAATTATCTTATATTTGACACCAGGAGCGAATCGCATGCCAAACATTCGTAGATTGCAGCTCAAGGTGTTCAGAAGACTCTGCACTTTGTCAGCGTCTTCACCCAGGTGGGAGGACTATATCGTCTGCATATTCTAGGTCAACGAGATTATTCCCTGGTAGGAAGTCAATCCCTGATTTGCTTAAGTCAGTTAGAGTTAAGTCCATTAGTATATCAATGATGAAGTTGAATAGAAATGGGGATAATGGGCATCCCTGACGGACACCACTAGTCGTCACCACTTCAGATGACAATTCGCCGTAAACCCTCACCTTGGATGAGTTTGAGTAGAGTTCGTTGATCACTGCAATGTATTTTCTCGGGATTCCCTTTACATCCAAGCATCTTCAGAGAACCTCCCGGTCGACAGAATCGAATTCCGCCTTTAGGTCTAGAAATATAATGAATGCCTACGAACTACATAATACAACTTCAGATTGGCTTGGAATTATGTAGGTATATATGTATATAATTTCTATAAACCCTAGGATACTACAATTTGAATAATGTGTAAACTTAAGATACTGGTGAACCCCGTCACATTTAATTAACGAACGAGTATCCTGTCAGCAAGACTGATAAAAATCTGACCATAGCTAGAGTAACAATCTTGGATAAACACTATGGGAACTGTTCTTTAGAAAGACAACAGATAAGTATCTGCAATCATAAATTTATTTGTTGCAGGAAGCCAATTATGTGAAATGAAATGTTTGTGTTACTACAATTGTAGAAATTAAAGTTACAATCAAGGGAACGTCATCTAAGTTGTAATAACATCAGGAGCGCCATTATTCTTACTATTAGCGGACGAGATGCTGCATAGATTCAGGATATTTCGCCTAAAAGGAGTAGATCTTGCTATTGAAGAAAGCTGCTGGCTTTGTAACTTTTCATACACTGTATCTCTATGGCCTTCTTTTAAGAAATCCGAGGCGATAATCTAAACGATTAGTTAAACCACGCATAGAGTGACGCGTAAAATCCCAAAATACACAGGTTCGCTTTATAATACGCTACTATATTACACATAAAGTAATGCAATATAATATGCAAGCCTCAAGTGGTGGTGAGGTGTCTTGTGGTTAGATGTCGTCAAAAAAGCACAGTTAGTATGCGTCAATAAATAACAAACAAAGCTGTGTCAGAGGCGGCCAACCGATGTGTAGATTGTAACAGCTTGCGAAAGCCAGGCATAGAATAAAGGTATGCGCGTGAACAATTCTCGACAATAAAGGGGCATATAAGTAAGCCATATACAGCAGATAATGTTCAACTATAAGGAAATGCTTAATATGCATCCAATAGAGTATTAATGCATTGAAGTAAACTTCAGTAGCAAACAGAATCATGGTTACGAAGTTACACACACCACAGTGCTTACTAGTGATATGTAGTATAAAGTTGAACACAAAAAAATGATAAACGACAGACAGAAAAGCAATTAACAGTACTTAAACGCCTCTACCAATAGAATTTTGTGCAATTAGTCAATTTCTGAAGAATATAGTGTAATGTGTAACAGTTATGTGAGTGCTTTTGTCAACAAATAACATCTAGTGAGTTTCTCAAGTGGTATTGTCTCATTTATCACATCACTTGGATATTTAGGGTCAGCTACGTGAAGCAGTTCATATTTCTATTCAGTAGTTGCGGATGGTGGATGCAGAATAATTCACAGATTTTTTTTGACAGTATTTGTCATCGCAGCATTTCACAAACACGATGGAAGCATAAGTGAATAATGCTGACATTTAGCGTGGATTACTAGATTCTCATCGAAGAGATGCTAATTGAGACATAACTTTGAAAGTTCTTCAGTTATCTATTCCATTTTGTCTTGCTGTGAATAATGTTTATAGAGTTCCATCTGTTTGCAATCTGCGGCTGATTGATCTAAGCGCAATGTTTAAGATCCCCAGGATTTTACTTAGCGTAGTATTTTTTATCGATAATAATAAAGCTATTGTCCATGTACCGCTTTGTAAACTTTGAAATGATTAGTTGTTGATTGGAGGCAAGTGGATTAAACATATACCATGAGACAGTTGGCGAGTAATACATCAAGAGGGGGGAACAATTGCTACTCCATCATTCTGTCTATCGTTGAATAAAAACTGGGTACTCAGTATACCAGCGTTCAAATTACTTCAGTCAATAAACTCACATGGTTTCTGCTCAGGGAACAATGGTGAGACCATGTTCATTAAAGCCATAAAAGTTCACTTGTTTCTGTAGAGCCAAGTACACAAGACCTACATTGAGGATATTGTCTAAACGAACCCATGCATACTTACCAGTATGGTTGTTGAGAGGAGAATTTAGAACAGACTACAGCTCAATTCTAGAGCACATCATCACTTCTGGTCACTCAGTATCAGCAGAGATTTCATTCAGAATTAGAATAAAAGGTAAAATCAACCCTTTAAAAAGGATTTAGTCTACATCTTCTTCATATGACTGACTCTTTGGAGAAGATTTCCAATCTATTTTCAGATTGATGAAGGAGTATCTTGACTTTCCGATTCTGCCTTCGACATCTACATCCATTTCATGTGCCTATGATTGAAACCGTGCTTCCTAGATAAGTAAAGAAAGTAGCTCCTGTCAAATCTCTCCCGTTGATGGTGATTGGTGCTGGTTGTTGTTGTTACTGTTGGTTGGTTGGTTATCTTCATCACCTCCGTCTTCTCTATGATCACCTGGATGGCGTCTTGTCTTCGCTGGTTGCTTCCTCAGCCAATTTGTTGTTTTTCGCCTGTAAGACTGAGCTTGTGTGACATTAGACATAAATCATCCACTTCCGAAATCCAGATCTGGAGTCTTGTTATCGGTCAGTGCAGAGTACTCCTGTCTTCCGACTCACAGTCTAACGCACAATCAGGAATATCATCTATAATAACAGGTAGCCCTGTTTTACTCCAGTGTTCACTGAAAAGGCTACGCTGAGTTTTCCATTGTGGACCATCTGACACGTGGCATTGTCATATAACCAGCTGTTGGATGAGGTTGATAAAGACATTGGGCACTACATGCCATAATTACTTCTCGGTCAACGATGTGCTGTCTGGTGAGGGCTTTTTCGAAGTCGACGAAGAAAGTTGAGGTAGAGGTTTGACTGGCATTCTATGCTTTGATTAGAATTGAAATTTGATCAGCACATGATTGCCTTTTCTGAATCCAGCTTGTTCCGGCTAGTGGAGTTTTGCGTCCAGTGCATCTTTTATACATTCCAGGAGAATGTGACTTAGTGTTTTACTTGGCGTGGAAAAGAGCATTTATCTCATGCCAGATTTTGAGGAGTGAGGCGTAAGTTGCCATTCTTTGGCAGCTTGACAAGGCATTCAGCCTTTCTTCCAATCGGTAGACGCCTTTCCTTCCTTCCAAGCCTTTCGCAATAATGCCGTGAGAACATTTGCAGCGATCTCTGGGTCCGTTTTCAGTGTCTCAGAGGGAATCCTATCCGGTCTTGATCTTACTGAAGACTTTTACCGGGTCAGATCATTTTACTTCTTCGATTTCAGTAAAGAATAAGTTTTCATATTTAATATTTTTGTAGTGCACTGAAGTTTCTGCAGCAGTCTAAATGATTTTGTGGGCTAGGGTTGCTAGCCCCCCGCCCGACCCTTCCTCTTTTCCCTGTCTTTGGACGGGCTAGAAAACCGGCGGGATAGTAGACTAGACGAGGTTTATACAGAGTTTATTCACGTTAAGATAATCAGATGTACTCCAAAAGTGACCAAATCACTTTTAAAAAAACGCGCGACAACGTCAAAATACAAACCTAGGTAACAGTATGCTCTCTACAGCTTGACAGACCGTGATGATGTTTACTGCAAGCTCTTTTGCATTTTGAATTTTTTTTGTGATACCGAAGTAGTAAGAGTTTTGACGCAATTTCTGTAATCCTTCACTCCTATAGAAATTCGAAAATCAAATCATTAAACTATCAGTTTAAGGGTTAATTTATGTTCCTAAACCAAATATTTAATTTTTCATAGCCTGAATTGTCTAGAATACTTGCAGCTTAGTTTTTAGTATCTTTGTTACCGCAGTTAACCGTGCAGACACTTCCGAGAATGTTCCTATATTTTCTTGTAGAAATGAATGTCTTCCCAAAATTATTAACCTAGGGATTTTACGACCATTCAACCTGAGTACTGAACTTCATTGTTCAAGTTGACTCGTCAAGCTGAAGCTATCCGTTCTAGCATTCCATCCGCTGTCGTTTTACATTTTTCAGTTATTCATGTACTATTTTTATTTAGTTAAGTCTGCATCACGTCATAACTATATTGATCCTGAGATTTTTCGTCTTTTGAACGACCGAATTATTTCTGTGCTTTGGGATTTTGACTCTCCTCTGATCTCAGTTAGTGCGTACACCTGGAGGTGGATGACTACATACACCTAATAACTTATCATCACATTTTATTTGCTCATTGATATTCGTCATCTCCTACACTGGTAGCCTCGCGAAGAGCTTTAACTCGATCACAGTGATTTTGTTGTATTTTCTTCTTATTTTTCTCATTTATCGTTTACTACTTTTTAACATCATTGTTTTCATGTGGCCAAACAACAACACCTTCACACCTTAAACCGTATAACAAACCAGTTTAGTTATGCCATTTTGCTCTGACAATATATACACATAATAAAAGTAATATAATAATTAAAAAAGGTAATCACTTTATCAGAATACAATTTCCAACATGCTTTTTTTGGGCGTAATCTGATGTGGAGTAAAAGAACGATGCCCCTAACTCCTGGTAGTCATGCATGCTCTCCTGAGAGAAAACAAGTGTATTACCTTACACATATTCACCCCAGTGGTAAGCGATCTTTACGAGGCTGTTAAAGTGGCAGGCCTGAAAAGAAAGGACATCTTAGATCTCTAGCGACTAAATGAGCGTTTCAATAATTTCGATTTAAGTAACAGTTAATCCACAAGCACGCTTTCACAGAAATGTTCATGTTTGAGTTTCCACAGCCAGGCAGATCTGTTAATGTGACTTGGCTACATCGTCGGATAGAATGTTGGAGATATCCCGACGACCTTTAACAGAGGCATTCCTTGCGGATAAGCTGTCTCACAGCTTTTACTTGGGTTCAGCAGAACTATTAAACGCTGTTAAAAGTCTTCTCGAGTCAAAGGGCCCCTGTGGTCTTCTTCACCGCCGTAGAAACTCATCTCAACGATGTTACTTACATAATCACTCGAAATCTCAACCACCGGAAACCAAAATATGGTATCGGGGTTGGTTTAATGTTACCTAAAGCAAGGGGACAGAACTTTGTAAGAAATCTTATAGTTTTATTAAAGTCACCAAAACTATGAGAATCAATCAGCCAGCATATGTTAGCGCTGACAGTGGCCGTTGTTGTCTTCGTCGACGGATATCATCACCTGTTACTTCATCAATGCTGGTTTGGCAGTCACCGTAGTTCCTGAAATACGGAATGAACTTGTCTTTACCGTGAGAGGAAATCCTATCACAACATTTCGAGGAGAGTATGTTTACTCCAACGCAAGCCTATTCAGTGATTTTTTTTCTTTTCGCTGACGTCGTAATGCATATCGTAGACGTGGATTCAGTGTGTCATCTCGGCCTATCTGTAGATGTCCTCAGATAACGACTAATAAGAGTTACCACTCAAGTGGTTATCAAAGGAAATACGTATTCAGGTGGAAGTTTCTTACTGATTAGTAAGGAAACCACATTACATTCAACTACTCAGCCTAAAACCTAACGGTCCAATATAGCTTCACATCGCACTGTGATGAGAGGGCAGTCTGTGGCCCCAAAAGCTGGTCGGCTAGCTACAAATAAGCTAAGACTGTCAAAAAATGAATTCGACCATAAGTCCAAATCTATATTATTCAACCCTCAAACAGTCTAAGTGCAATGTTGCTTCACTTAGTTCTTAAGTAGGATCACAAATATGGGACTCCTAAGTTGGGATGTCAAAACTATCCCAGACTGCAATCTACTGCACCATATCCATGCCTCATCTCCGACATTTGGAACTCACCTTTGCCTGTTAACATCAATATTCACAAGAATCAAATAGGAGTAGGATGCCGTGACTTTCTTGGCTGTAACGGTAACAGCCCACTAGCCAGTGTAGAAGAGGCGATTAGGAACTTTCTAGTGCCGGAAGCGGTAAACCGTTTTCATAACTCTGATGGCCTGGTAAGTCATTATCGGTAGTTCATTCCCAACTGTACCGACTGCCAAGTGTTGATAGATCACCTTCATGTTAATAACGAATGATATATACATTGGAACCACTATCTGTAAGGTTGAAAAGACCTTCGTGGATATCACCTTTTTGGCCTGGCAGGACTCAACAGCATTCCTAGGCATCCATCCATTGCTGAGATTAATGCATCACAACAACAGCTGGTAAGTGGTCAATGGTAGCCAGATTTGTTTTGTGAGCTGGATACTACGGAGATAAATCTCAGTACTTCCAGCGGGGATTATGACGCTACACTCTGTACTTTAAGATGTATTCGACTTTCAGCGGTACTAAGCTGGTTCACCATTTTCGCAGACCGAAAATCACTCACACCCCTTAAACTTAAATATAGGCAGACATTCACCATGACAGCTAGACTTTATTGCACAGTTTTCTTTAAAATATGGTTAGACTAATTTAGGAATCTCATACCTGTATCTTGACAGACGTTGACCATTTTGCCTGGTAGTCTTGAGCAACAGTTTTAAAAGACTCATATGTTTAAACAATTATATGGATTTTTCTAGGAAGCTGGTGTGAGAACTTTCGATGCATACCTCTTAAAACAACCGATTACGTGGGACATTTCAGAAGCGAGCAATCCTAAGTCCCAATAAAACTTCCCAGCTGCGCGTGCTTCAGAATGACGGTCTACCACCCCTAAGTATATGGCATGTTGCACTCATCCATTCCAAGCTGAAGGCTGAACTATCAGCCTCCAACATATAAGAATGGTCTCAGTTATTTTCCTTAATCATCCTTGGCACGTGGAATATTTCAAATATTGGTCCTGAGTGTACAACTGCAGGGCTGATGCGTGGGAGAAAACTACGATTACACTTCATGTTTGCCTCACTCACCTACAGTTTTTCACAGGCTGTTGTCTACGTCTTTTGATTTTAGAGGAGGAAAACTGATGCCTGCTCACGTCCGATCGTAGTTCATGTTCGTTCCATTGAACAATATGTCCTCATTTATCTTTACATTAGGGATCCCAGTTTGCAGATGATTTATGCAGCAACATGGTCTGCTAGAGGTTAACAAAACCAGTGTGTGCGGTTAAACGCATAAAAGATTATTATTGATTCAACACTCATCATTGACAGGCAATTATCAGTTTGTATAAAGCTGCGAACCAGAGTATTGTGTAACTAATTGTTTTTAAACGTCAAATGATCGTTTTCCTTATTGTCATCTTGAAAATCAGACGAAAGTGAAAATGTTAGAAAAGAGGGACCAATGACGTCAGAAGCGGATGAAGCGCGAGAAATCCTCAAGGAGTATTAGGCAAATGCTTATAAATTCATATCAGATGATTAGTGTGTGTCGACTAGGTACGAAGCCATTTTCATACACAACAGTTAAAGATCTTTGTCAATGATGTTGAATGCAGAGTGAACGCTCAATGAACTCATTTTTCGAAACAGTTTCCTATTCATTTCACGCAGTAATCCCTGTCGTGGCTTTGAGGTTTGCTTGTTGACAGAAGACTGGTGCAACACTATCAGAAATAATAATGCGAATTACACTGACGTTATCCACAGACTTTTTATTACATTGCTGGCTAGCAACTGTGAATCACGTGGTCAGGCTGCTGTGTAGTCAACTTGTTATATTGGCTTCTGCGTGGTTGGTCAATAAATCTTGGAATTACCGTCGTTGTTTCATACCGCCTGATTTGAAATCAAGTTGGTTATTATATACGTAAAATAGTATTCCAAGCTCCGGAGTGTTGTCTTCTGGCTACGGCGAATTTTTCTGATACTGCTATTTACAACCTTTATTGACAGTTTCAAGTGACTCCATTAAGTGGTATTGTAATTGCAGTACATTCAATGCTTGCGTCACACACGAGCGTGATTCATTATGTATAATGTATCTTTGTTGAAAAATTCTCATAAGTGTTTCTCTAGGTCGCTAATTAGTTGCGGATAATCAAATAATAAGCCACGAACTCAGTCACCTGTCAACCTCATGACTGATAGCACACCTCCGCTTGCTACATCAGGGAACATACTTCCAAAAAATGTGACAGTAAGCCTCATAGATCCCCAGGATTCCGCAAGCGCCGGGCCGCCCTGTTACTACTATCTAAATCGTCTGGAACTGACAGCCAAATTATGATGACATCTAGTAGTTGCATCGGTCCTGCAAACTCAGCATCTAGTCCTGACACAGATCTCTTCACTTCACCGTATACACGTCACAAAACTTCAGGCATTAGATCCAAGTTCAACACCCACTAAAGAAAAAGGACGACTTAAGTTGCCTATAGAAGACCTGAGGACTGAAATACGGAAAACTAAGTGTAGTAAGCCCCATAATGTAGATTACTGACATAAAATCTCAGTTAGGTGAACCTACACATCTGAGAATCCTGACCAAAACCATATACATTGGTAAACTTGACGCAGAATCAATAACCAAGGTAGACAATCCGCAAAACTTCACGACAATAGAGGTCATGAAAAGTCTATACACAAAATTAAGTGCGGTAGTTTACAGCGTAGTGGTTAATGAGGTTAAAAAGGTTCAAAGAATCTTACTTAGGGTGGCATAAATGCCTAAATCTCAAATAAAGTACGACAGACAGAAGGAGAGTCAGCACGACCACTGCTATCCAAGAACACGACACCAACCGCAGGTCTATTGGGTTATTATCCCACCCCCAGTGTAGCTTCAACCCTCTCTATCGTGGATCTAGATGTCTCTGGATAGCCCCAAGAGACCCTGAAAAGTCAACATTATTCTCTCATAGTCAAAAGGCGAGAGTTAAAGAGGAGTTCGCTAACAAAGCATGCCGAAATACATGACTTGTAGCAAAAGTCCCCTACTTTTACAGACTCCAGGGCAGAATACATTCTATAAGGGAAATAAGACAAAAATTTTACTAATAACCATTTAGAGGCTGTCAGTATCGCCGTTCGTGAATTATACGGAGTATGTTAACGCAAGATCTTATACCAAAAACTTATAAAGTATTCGTTTCTCGTGTACCAAAGCCAAGGCAAAAGACCACAACTGATTGTCCAAACTACGAGATATATTTAAGTATTGGTTTGTAGGGATTTGTTTGATTGGTTGCAGGATTTCATCATGGGCTGACATTGGTTAGAGAACCATTTGAAAATCTGAGAGCACCGGACAGCTGTTTTGCCCTAGTTTGGGACTTTTCACCAGTACACATCCACCACCATGGTCCGAACCCACGACCTGCTTTCAAGGAGAGCACATATACTATCAAGCCACTGGGACCCGATCCAACGACCAGCCCATGTATTATAACGCCTGCCAATTCACGACATAGCGCAACCGCTAGCCAATATTTTCGGCGAGTATTTGTCCCACTGGAACCCCAGGTAACCACCTACCTGAATAGGGCCAGTCACCAGTGAGCAGATGTTAGGATTCATGGGCCATTGGTTCGGGTCCGAAGGGATTAATGGTATGCGAGCTCGCCTTGAAAGCAGGTCCTGGGTTCGAACCATGGTGGTGGATGTGTACTGGTGAAATTCCCAAACTAAGGCGAAACAGCTGTCAAGTACTCTCAGGTTTTCATAATGTTCTCTAACCAATGTCAGCTTACTAGATATATTTCGGAAACAAATCGCGGACTGAAGAAGAAGCTAAGCTGGCTAGTGATCGTGCACGAACGTGACACGACGGAGTACCAAATGGCTAGGATGCTTGGCCGGACACCTTCAGCTAAACAAGTCGACTTAAACTTTAAGGGTCAGCATCCAATGTTCACTGATGATGCCTATGGTCACGATGTAATTCTTCTCTTAGACATAATCTATTCCTATGGTCAATAATTTTGGGGAATTATTTGCCTCTACTGCCCACCTCCCCTCTAGTCAGGTTGTGAGGACACTAAGACAGAACCAGCCGGAAGTAAAAATACCCGATGGTTCCCTTTCGGGTGAAAAAATTCTTCCGAGCGTCTTGGTGGTGTGCCTACTGGTCTCTCTGCCTATACTAATAGGGTGTTTGCACATAGCTTCCTTGATGTTGTTCGTTGATGTGATGCATGATATTGCTGGTTATGCACGATAGGTCGTTACACGGGCAGTTAAGTTCGGATATTTGTCAACGATCGGTTGAAAAGTTGGATCAAGAATTGCCTTTATCTTAACGAGTGACAAACTGGGGCCCGTGTAGGTGATGCCTTTGATAGACAGACTAGTAGTATTGTCAATCAGTCGTTTTCGGCGGACGTCTACGAGTAAATCATGATGATTAAGTAGGTCCGTGCCAATGATGGGCATTGTAACGTCAGCGAGAAGGAAAATCCACCGAATAGGTTTGCATAAACCTATGTTCAGAGAGACGTATTTTTTACCAAAGGTTGAGATGGGTTTTCCATTTGCAGCCTGTAAGTTGAAGGTAGGTTCCTTCTGTCGATCTGCTGCTGTAGCAGGAAGGACGCTGACTTCGGCGCCTGTGTCGACTAAATATCCAGTCTGGCTTATCACATCATGGATGTAAAGTAGGCGGCTAGTGTCACCAGCAACGGTTGCCGCTGACCCGTGCCGGCGGGATAGTTTCCCACAGGCTTTGAGACATTTCCGAAGTTACAAGGCTTACGGCAACACTTCGCTTCTTGGCCATAGGTGTTGTGGTACCAGCACCAGTCAGGGTTTTTCAGTGAACGTGGCTTGGACTTAGATCGACTACGTGAGTTTCGCCGTTGATTGGATTTAGGACGGCGGTCGAAGGAGTTAGAAGGCATGTTTGACCTAAACATCTGCTGGATGGAGTTGCATAACTCTGTCATTGCAGTATCCTTACTCGAAGTCTGCTTAGTCATCGAGCATATTTCGGGAACTGACCGTTTAGTTATTTCTAGAATCCTATCTGTAGTAATAGCTAAGTCCTCTATTACAGTACCCTGAAGTGTCACAAGTACGGTCTGTACAGACTGTGGCAGCTTGGTTAAGAAGAGTTCTCTAAACAGTCCTTCGTCGAACTGACTTTGACCGACTTCTTTCATTCCAGACGTTGTCGATCCGTGAGAACGTTTCGTTTGAGCAACTCGTACGAGTTACCTAACTCAGGACTCGACATTTGCAAAGTTACGCACTTGTTAAACTCCCGCGGTAGGGCGTGAATAACTGCAAGGCACTGTGAACGCTGATCGGTTATCCCATGCTCACAAAAATCTGATTCAGCTATCTGAAACCACATTTCAGCATTATCTGGCCAGTATGGTATGAGCTGAATAGTTTTAGGAGTTGAGCGAATACGAATGACCTTGGGACTAAGATCACTCATGACGAAATGAATATCGATTGCAATATAGCAATATAGACATAATCTATTCCTATGGTCAATAATTTCGGGGAATTATTTGCCGCTAAAACCACATTATTAATGGAAACAAAGCCAGACTCTCTAAGGACAATAACGCAGGCATATATTCGCATAGTGTGCCAATTCGTACTAACAGCTCTCGTAGCAGCATCATTATCCTAAATGTTACAAAAGACAGTACTCGGGGATTCTGAAGACTCTGTGTCCAGGGTCCTCACAGCATGGCGCATAAACAAACTTTGCTCGAATATATGGCACATGTTTGCTGGGAATTAAACCAAAATGAGGCATTACATACAACAAAACTTACGTAAGGGCACATTTCGTGACTTCAAACACGAGTCAGGATAATAAGCTATTGATATCACCAGGCAACAACGATTTTTTATCCGCCACATCCCTGTCAGCTGTCAACTGGTGGGGAGGTTAACTCTTCTCAACCACTAGAATAAGCTCCCTCTTGGGGAAGAAAACAAACACAGTCCAGTGCACACGCACATATTAATCTCACCCGAGGCTTATACAATCTTGGGCCAAATAATAACTACTGCCCATATCTCCAGCCTACATAAGGACAGAACTACCTTATTCCATATCAAATCCAATACTGCAAATCGTTGCTCACCAAAAAGGGCAGATAGTCACATGACATACATAAGTGAACACGACCTTGATACTACTTGTAATACGAGATCGTTATCCTAAGCAGAGCTGCTGGATAATGAATCACACTTGAGACTGATTGTCGAGCTCAGATACTCATTACATTATTTCAAATCTCAACTTTACCTATTCCTTATAAGTGTCAGATCTGACCTAAACAAAGTCCCACAATTATTACTACTAAATCTTAGTGTTAGTCTAATACAATAATAATATTTTATTCATGTAAAGTATGCATTTACATGATTAATATACCGTTTGTACGGGCATGATTATATTTGACAAGTACAATTTTAGACTGAACGTTGTTTTATGAAACAATAATGAAAACAGAAAGATTGAACGAAGAAATATTTACTTTTCAATTAGATCCTCATCTTTGGCTCTACTCTAATATATATAGCATTTTAATTACAATACAACAGTTTGCCAATCAAGTGGCGATAAGTTTGTTAACAATAATTAAACAGTGTCAATGGGTTAATAGTTAACGAAGAAAATCAATACAGATTTAAAAGGTGGAAATGGATAGAATAAATTAATTTTACAAGAATAACACGTAATTAAAGATGAAGTGGTCAAAATAAGTAAAATAAAATAGATAATTTAGACAAATATAATTTTATAGGTTTAGGGGGAGGGGGGTGACGCAGTCCTGTTTATCCATTCTTGTGACGATGGCCACGGTAGGGAAAGTGGCTGTACAAATTTTTTCTGTACACATAGGCTTGGCTTCTTCAGATCAATGCCAATCGCCTCAGCCGTCTGTAGAAGACGAACTCGCAGATCACTTCATCTTTAATTACGTGTTATTCTTGTAAAATTAATTTATTCTATCCATTTCCACCTTTTAAATCTGAATCGATTTTCTTCGTTAACTATTAACCCATTGACACTGTTTAATTATTGTTAACAAACTTATCGCCACTTGATTGGCAAACTGTTGTATTGTAATTAAAATGCTATATATATTAGAGTAGAGCCAAAGATGAGGATCTAATTGAAAAGTAAATATTTCTTCGTTCAATCTTTCTGTTTTCTAAATGTCTAAATGGGAATTTTTTCTCTATTAAAAATGAAAACAATTCTAGAAAATTTATTGGAAGTTTTTAATGTTTACTTTTAATGGAATAAACTATAAGAATTTGGATAAAGTCTTAATTCAGTCATTAATATATTTATAGTCGACTAACCGCGCGGGAACTACAAAAGGTTGCGTTAATGGAAGGTAGTGCAATGAGATAAAACCAGCAAAATGCCACTAAGAAGAAAGGTGATACACAGGGGCTAGGATAGGACACACAGGATGCAGAGCTGACAATCATTTTTAGTTAATTGGTTATAAAGCGTTTGGTAATTTATAAAACTCCACAGTAGACAGTAAGTACAGGAATATTTTGGTATCAGCAGATTTATGGGACCAACTTTGCGGTTATAAACAGATTACATGATAGAGGTTGTGCGGTCGTTCATATGTGCTAACAATACTGTGAATATCTACCAAACGTAGGTTCTAGGGATTACAGAACTCCGTTCAAGTAATACAAACGCATAAAACGGCATTACTATACATTTGCAGTGCTCCAGTGCAGTACCTTCGAAAAGAGAAGACAGAAGAAAACGTCAAGAGAGGTGAAGAGACAGCCAGCAAATATTACTAATTTAAACAAACAATATGCGACAAATCCAGAGTTCACTCTCCTTTTTACTACTTTAAATTGATGGTCATTGAATTTTATAGTTTTGTGAACCAATGGTCAGATCAAGTCTATGGTAGTAAAAACAATAAAAAAGCAGCGGAAAAGGAACGATGATGATTTTTCCCAACTATATAGGGTAATGCTGGGAATAGATACTGAAGAAGTTAAACCCAAGGGCCAAAGTACATAGAAATGTAGAAAAGCAAAAGTTTAGGAATATTTATGCTGTAGCTCCGATCTTTACTGCTAAATGTCCTTCCAAAGTAGAGAAATCATACCATGAGCTTGTTTTCAGGGAGTCTCTAGACGAGCTGTGGCATTCAGACAGTTTTTCTTTTTCATTTTGTCGAAGTCTTTCAAACTCAGGAGCCTTAGCAATAGAGTACTTTCCCACAAATAAGGGTGCTTCACTTAAGTCCCCACCATCGTGTCCTCTGAATAGCAGTCACCCCTCTCCCAACAGACGAAGAGATTAGCAACGGCGGGTGCACACACTGTCAACATGACAGGAATAGTGGTAAGGGAGGAGGCTGTATTGTTTACTTCCCGAACACAGCAGCTGTATTGCAGTTAAAAAAATAGAGAACTCAAGAGCATGCGCGAGATTCTATAGGTCAGCGCGTACTTCAAAACCGCTACAGGACTGATTGGACGTATTTACAGAGGGATTGGCGCTTTTAGTGACTATGGAACCCAACTTATTAATGCACTGAATCAAGCGTTCATTTCCCCGTATGATCATTAGATCACATGTTCTACACCACCTACCTGAAATCAACCGGGACTTGTTTGCAGCCCTGGCTAAACATGGCCACATTTAGTCACACTGGACATTTTCGGCTGGAAACAAAATGTCACTGTCCCTACAACAGGTGACAACTTACCAGGCTTAATATCCTGTCATAATATAAGTAGCCTCTCAGTCTTAGTGGGTGCCAAGTTTTCAGGGTTAATTTATTCCATCACATTCCCAGTGGAGCATTGGGCCTCAAGCTAGAGGCTAGAAGTTTCTGTAGCAGTCGTGATTTTTCTGACAGGACGGGGTTGCCAGCCTCGTGCCTCACCTCCCCTCTCTACGAGTCTTACTACTAGCTCAGAGAGGTAAAGAAGTGCATCAGCGGGGGATCGAACCATGTACAACCTGCGTGGCAGGCGAGAACTCTAACGCTGTGCCTCAGACGCACCACATAACTGTGCTGTGCGCACTGCCAATTCCGACAAGCAGCGACGCAGCTTATACCTCTACTTTATGACAAGTAAAGTATAGGATCTGTGGTGAGGCGGACTGTGCTCTCCCAAGACAGGTGCAGAGATCCTCTGAGTGAGAAGAACGCTTCATCACTGATGACTTGTCAAAACCTCTTAGCATTTTTTACCGGAACTCAAACACATGATTATATGCTGCCATTCCTATCCAAAATCCCAAGATCTCCTCACATGATAAGATATTTACAAAACTGAGGGACCGTATTAACATTAAGGGACTCTCAACTGCCTCAACACCAAGACTTTAGCATATAAGGGTCAATACCCAACAACCCATGGCTCTATCTCATAAGATTTGTGCATGAAGAATGAAGAACGCGCCCCATTATCCAGCCCCGTTAGAGTGTATGCTCCCACAGAAATCCTAAAGAAGCGACTGAATTGCAAAAACCACAGCATTTCTCCATGATCGATAAATGTAGGCTATATAAAGGCTCCGCAGACATATGAGAACTATTTAAAAATCACTTGCAGCCAACTACCTTAGGCCCACACTCCCATCACTTGGTGTGCACCCTATTAATATGACGTGACTTCCGTCTTGACTCGTGCCAAGACAAATTAGTACAGTTGAGTTAAATTAAGCCAACATTAACCAAGACATCAGAACTCTCAAAGGCACTAAACGTATCAGTACTGATGGCACTCTATCGTATTTCTACAAATATGGTGGTCCTGAAATTCTCATATTACGTCTTAAAGCCTTCTCAATCGCCCTAGAAACTCAGACCCATCCGGCTATATGGCAAACGACATTTATCGCAGCTAAACAAAAATGCGGCTCGAGAGCAGAATTCAACAACTAGGGGCCAATCAGTATTACACCCATAGCATTTAGGATTATGAAGAGACTAATTAAATATAACATACTGAAACACATGCTGGTCTGCAATATTATAAGTTCGGACAAGCATGAGCTTCTATAATCCCTATCACCTTTAACCCACCACCCAGATTT
Organism: Trichobilharzia regenti; assembly: GCA_944472135.2. Classification (NCBI taxonomy): domain Eukaryota; kingdom Metazoa; phylum Platyhelminthes; class Trematoda; order Strigeidida; family Schistosomatidae; genus Trichobilharzia; species Trichobilharzia regenti. The sequence goes on along the minus strand of OX235270.1, from coordinate 83,381,654 downwards.
CTTTAATTTTGTGAACAGTAGCCGTGACAGACGACAAATGGTACTCGTCACCTACTTTTACATTTCTAAAGCACTTGACCGCATCAATCATTTGCTGCTGATACACAAGCCGAAATCCTTAGGCATACATGACTCACTACTGGAATGGCTCCAGATAAATGGAACTGGTTCCTCCACTTCCAAACCTAGCCAAATCACTTCTGGTATAGTTCAAGGTAGCGTCACAGGGCCTCCTATTTACAATTTATATCAACGAAATATACACTTGCTTCTCACATGGAAAACCATTCATCTTTTGATATGACCTAAAAGTAGCTTATACATCCCAGCGTAATGACACAGTGTACTTTCAGGATACTTTGATGAATGAATTAGATAAAATGACTGTCTGGCCATCTTTATGGTGTCCACAATCCAACCTGAACAAATGTGGCTGGATCTGCTTCGACTCATCCTCAATCGATATAAAATTAACGCTTCAATCTGCTGATCTATCCACACTCTAAAGTGTTGTCGGTTTAGGACTTAGGTATCCTAGTGACTTAACATTTTCTGGGCAAATTGCATTGCACACTCAAAAGTCAAACATGGCATTGAGATGCATGAACAGGAACTTTCACGATAATGAAGATAAACTCACACAATACAAAAAACGTAGGGTCGCTATTAGAATACTGTCCATTTATTCTAAGAAACGCTCGTAGAAGTGGTAAGCTTGGAATGGAAAATGTCTAGAGACGCATTTCAAGTTCAAACTACTTCGATATGAATGTAAGAAAGATATTACACGGTGTGTGTCTACATATTTTGGCCTACTCTGGGTGAGGCAACTTATTCTAAACCCGATATCCTCCTTGGAGGTCTTACATTAAAAAGCATTAAAAGGAGGGAGGGTGGCGCTAGCTGATCAATAGATATGGTGGTCACTGAGGTGAATCACTCCATTCTGCAGGAACAGCAATATGCAATTTGACGGCTGGAGATATTTCTGATTTTTATGAGGGCTTAGATCTTTATCTTGAAAAAGATAGTAATGAACGCCTAGACAGATCACGCTTCTACCTTTAAACATACGTGGTGGACCTTTTACTCTGCTAGCGTAGTAACCCAAATTCAAATAGAAAATAAAATACCAAATCAGTTTAGTTACGGGAAGAATATATCAAAGTTTCGTTACTTGGGTTTACAAAGATCCCAAATCCACAATAAACGTAATAGACTCCAGGGGTGCTGCGGGAAGTCTGCTTCAGTACTAATTCTCGAATGTTGACGTTGCGGGAGGTCGACCAAAGTACGTAGGAAGAAACTACGGTGTTCCTGCGAAAATTTGAGATAGAAAGCAGGTGATTAGAATTGTTCGACGGCAGTTGAGATGGTGGAGAAGACGGAGAGTCGAAGGCAGAACTATGTATTTATTCAAAACCGGCGGTAAAGTTCAAAGTACAGAGTTTGTGGTTAAAACAAAGTAATGTACAATGCGTTCATTTCTTACATAGTAGTAAAAATTGGATAAGTTTATTTTTGAGGACTCTTTACATATACCATTCGCTCAGCTTATTGTTGAGATGTGACCACGTGGGCTCTGCACACATTTATGGGGCAACTTATAAATTAACTTGCTGTCCATTGTCGGATCTTTAAATACCACTTCACCATGTCTTATCTCATTCATTTTCTAATAACGTCTTTACTTGATCATCATTATATTCCATTAAACCTAACATTTCATAGCGCTTTATGAATTTGATTCGACTTATTCTATTCCTATTCTCTGTAGGGTACGGTTGTGCACCAAATAGACAAGAAGGAATGAAATAAAACAACTGGCTTGAAAGTAATTGTATTAAGGCCAAAAGTGGACATCATGATAGTAAGACATATATGGGTAGCATTATACACTGCAAATGAACGTTGCATTTATTAATGATACTTGCACTTACCTATTTCATTACACTTTATTGAATTCATCCCCCTCATATAACACCTTAGCACTTTTACGTTTCTAAAACAGCCTTCAATCCCTTTTAAAAGTTGTACTTACCTGAATATTGGTTGGTTATCGTTTGCCTACAACCACGGTGGCATAGCAGTTAGGACGCTCGCCGACCATGCATATGGTCCGGGGTTCGATTCCCGGCCGACGCACTGCTTTACCCCGCTAAGCCAGAAATAATGCTGGTAAAGAGGAAAGGTTGGGCATGAGGCTAGCAACCCCATCCTGTATAATTAACGCTGCTATAGAAACTTCAGGCCACTAGCTTGAAGCCCTGTGTTCCACTGGGGAACGTGAAGGAAAAAAACGGGATGAAAACGAAACGAAATCGATTTTCCCGCGCAACCTGGAGGACAACAGTACAATTCAATAACTATACGGCCTGGTTCAGACAATGAGTGTATTTATATATACATATATATGTATATCAAACATTTATCTGTTTAAACATTATTAACTTGTAGAAAATCTACGATTTGATATTATACCGCACTTGATCGTGCCTGTAAAAATGGCATGCATTTTCATGTAAATTTATATGTTTATATGAAAAATATACATTATTATATTAGGGACATGCAATTTTTACCTGTAGGCTCTTACGATCTGAGCCTCGGTTATAAGCTTCAGCCGCTCCCAGTACAGACTGTCACATTCTACTGATCACATAAATAGACTGTTTACGTCTGGAACGAATAAAGTATTAGGTCTCTATAGTGTCCAGGGAACACGTAAAACAATACTCATCACTCTACACAAACGATAAAGAGATTGGTTTCATAGATGTATGGAAATACTTAGAGAATACCGATATATATCTTTAATAGACGTTAGTGTATAATAAATATATACTCCAGAGACGGCGTAAAGTGGCAGGCATATGCCAAACGAGCCTTCTGAATCCGAGTTGAGATTTCGTCAACGAACAACCCGTTGGCGCCGATATACATTCTCAGACAAGTGAAGTGGCCAACAGGCCCTATCATTTCACTTAGAAATCTAAGCTAGGAGTCAATGTGGTTCGGTCTTGTAGCGAAAATCCTATCTTTTGTGTGAGGGATTCGCGTGCAAAACATTCCAAGATCGTTGCTCGAGGTGTTCGGAACGCTGCGCTCCGTCAGCGTCCGTCAATTCCTGAGACTCTAAAGCCGGTTTGGGTTAATTCCATTAGAACATCTATGATGACAGTAAACAGAAAAGTGGACAATGAGCGTCGCTGATGGAGACCATTGCTTGTCATCACGTTGGATGACAATCTTGCGTAGTCTCATACCTGGTAGCATGAGTTCGACTAAAGTGAGTGCATGAATCGGTGCGATGTATTTTCTCGTCATTCGCATTACAGCCAAACATCGCGATAGTATCTCTCAGTCAACGGAATCGAATGACGATTTCAGGTCAAGAAATATGGCAATTGCTGGATACCGTTATGTATGGCTATGTTCCAGAATATGTCGAAGAGTGAAGATATGATAAGCGTACTTTCTTCCTGGTCTAAAGCCTGCCTGGTTCTGTCGTGTTTGTTCCTCCTGAGCACCACTTAGCCCATTATTTTCATTCATGAAAACTGCCATATGGCACACCCTTCTCTCACATATGGTAAAAATACCTGAGTCTTGGGCTGGTGCGTCAGTTGGGTAACATACTTAAATTCTACAAATTTATTCTTCTAGTTCTTTTAACTCAAATCGTGGGCTAACTCAAATAGTAGTGACTAACGAGTGAAATCACACTAATGATCTTGAGAGTGAACCGGTCGTTGGATAACAGGACTTTCCATTACTACGGCATTTTTTTGAAGGCCATGTCTGATCCGAGGTGCAAGTTGCATCGCATCCACGTTTAAAGTGCCCTCTGGACAATGGTTGGTAGCACTTTAGGGTTAGGACTGTTTTTTTCATATCTGTGTTCTTCATGTAGATGAATATATAAGAGGAAGTTGTCTCTGAATCCGTTTTGGTTAATAAGGAGCTTCAAACCTGACACCCCTCATCACTATTGTTCATTTGATGATAAGTTATGTTTTTCAAATGCTCTTCCTATCAAACTTTGCATTGAAAATGGTAGTAATGAAATAATCAGAATAAATATCATCCATATTATTGTTTCCCTTAGTTCCTAGAATAACACAGGGTTTCAGCCAAACGTCTCCATTGCGTTCGGTTCTCCGCCAACATTTTCACCTGACTGCACGTCTACCCACATGCTTTCATCTCCTCTTCCCATAACCTGCTTCATGTCACCCTTGGACGACCAACTCTCCGCTTCCCGACCAGATTCCACTCGAGCAATGGCCTGGCATGCTATGTCACTTGATGGGTTATTTTCTTAAAGTATGGCCAGTCCACCTCCACTTTATCCTGCGTACTTGTCGCACGATCGGTTACTGCCGGGTTGGTTCACTGCCAGAGACCCTTGGTGCCGATCTTTTCTAGCTGCCCATCTGATCTTGAGTAACGAGTGAAGACAGCTGTTCTGTGGTTTGTTCGAAGTCACTGGTTTGCATAGTAAGTAGCATTGCCTTCACATTGGTGTCGAAAATCCTAATTTTATTTTTCATGCTGAGTGCTGTTGATCTCCACGCAGACTTGAGAGATATGAAGGCTCCCCTTGCTTTCTCGATCCGCGCCTCGATATTCTTGTCAATCCGCCTGTAGCTGAAATGATGCCTTCCAAGTTGGTGGGCAAAGGAGGCTGCTTCTTTCGGACGCCTTCCATTTATGCTGATTGTTGTCTGTTGTTGTTGGTTTTGCTGTTGGAGTTGGTGAAGAATCTTCATCGCCTCTGTTTTCTATATGTTCACCTGGCGTCCTATCTTTGACGCTTCTTCTATCAACTTGTTGCTTTTCACTTGCATATCATCCAGTTTTTTTGGAAATCAGACATATGTCATCGGCGAAGTCCAGATCCTTCAAGTTTTTCTAATTTCTTCCAATTCGTGGTTTTTAGAGCCACCGCCAGTCAGTATGATCTGCGAATAATTTTCCCTGCTCCCTGCCAGATGGAAAACTCTGACCACAACGTTGGTTTGGGAACTGCCACGATTATGTTGATTACTGTGGATGACTTGCTTTTTGCAACGCCTGGAAAACATGGAATAGACACGCCGAGTAGCCAAGTTTCAGTATTTGGAGCATTCAGCTACGCGGGTGCACGGTTGACAGTCAACGTCCTTGTTCTATAGATTTCAATGCCATTTCTTAGGATGCGAAAATCCAAAGATAAAAACGATAATAGAAAGGCCACACAGATGAGTAACAAACTTCAAACTAGCGCTGCTTCTCACGGAGGATCGAAAGCGCCACTTTTCCCGAAAATTTATTGCTTTAGGAATATCTTTTCTTAGTCACAGTTCGACTTTTCGTCGTACCATATCGCATCACATCTCAAATATATCGATACTTAAATGAGTGTCGTATTACATGGAATTAAATGGTTTCACTGACTTGCCCTGCTGAACATTCTCTGGTTCATGTAAAACTAGTATGTTTGATAATTAAAAGGGAAAGCACGCATCTTATCATATCATCACATCGTCCTCCCCACTGCCACATTCAGTCCCGTAGAAATACAGATGGCTGGTGCAAACAGGAATTATCACACTGATGGCATTAACATTCAAAAGCACCATTTGAGAAAAAAATAATTGTCGCTGAATTCTTACTCGGCGATCTCAGTGTTTGGAACAGATACCTTTACGTTTGTATTCCTACACTCATTGCATTAGTACAAGTGGAACACCGAGTTTTGTCTCTTAGATAGTTTTGCTTAACCTTTTTCCAGAAGTGGTTTCTAATATTGAATATGAACTTTCAGAGCTTGGGCTCAAAATAATTGATACTGACAGAAAGAATAAATTCGTGGCTGGAAATTCGGTTGACTGATTTATAACCTAGACCAATAGAGGATTATTCCTCGGAAATATATTTTAATTCTCGCCTTCCAAGCGGGACATACGGCTTCAGTATTGTACGTTTCAATAGCTTTAGTGTTACTTGAAACAGGTGTTGCTAGACTCGCATGTGGTCCTCCTTGCTTTCCTGGCTTATAACCACTCGTGAATCAAACCCAGACTTCCATGTTAGCGAGTCAGCATCCGATTATTTTGTCAACGATGCACCAAGACAGAGTTACATTGGGTACCGAATATCAGATAAAGTACCTTTAAAGTTAGTAAAACATGCCCACCTTATGGTTGCGAAGTGCGTGTATAAAGCGGGTTGGTGGGTACGTCCAGGTAAAATGCACTGAAATTATTCGTTCTGCATATTATTGGAAATGTTAGCTGATTTGTCAGTGGGCAAGTTTAGAAACCTTAAAATCACAGCGATACATTCATGCATGGGCAGAGGGTTTGGGAACAGAGGAAGGTACTACTGTAGGGCCGGAAGCGGTAAACCTAAAACGTAACATTTTGCATATAGTGTAACAACAGAAGACAAGGGCCAGGCAACAGATCGTTTTATTATGAAAATCAACACGTATTTATACATATTTCACATACATTATTATAGCTTATGCAAGTAGACAAGCGCAGTCATCTGATTGGTTGTTTATCAGAAGTTAGGCAGACAAACGCAGTCTTCGGATTGGTTGTTTCGGGATTCCTCGACAAATAGAGTTCTCTATCTGCGAATCATATTTTGCCACGTTAACTTTGCTGTGATTGGTTGTTGAATCAGCCTTGCTCATATTTTCTCACGGCATGCTCTCACCACAATAGTATTTCGCAAGCAGAATGGCCAATTTACCAAGCTTTATAGTAGCAAACGAGATGGTATATGTATGCTGATATGGTTCGATGAGATTCCTGGTCTCTGACGTAGGAACAGAATATCTTATTGCAAGAAAATTTTACTCGAGAATGGACAGCACAACATATTTTACTGAAAGATTTTAAAGCTCTTTTCCTGGGGATTTCTAGCTCATCATGGGTGAAAATATTATCACCCATCAAGAGGCCCGTAGTCTTGAAGTCTACTTTTTCCAAAGTTCAGGTGCTGAAACATACCTGCCACAAACAGGCCATAAATCTGTACACTACCCAATTGTAGAATTTGGGTACACTGGCACAACGCTGAAAACTGTATGGGTTTTGAAGCACAATTTACTGCCCACAATCACATCAGTTTCATTGATATGATTATGAGGGATAAATTATGCTCGAAACGTCATCGAGTCACCAACAATGTACTACGTCGTTGCATGGGACCAACTTATCCTATGTAGAAGTTGTACACTCCAGCCGGAAATATATTTGCTTAGCAGTTCGCCAATTACGAGTTGACCTGAGAATGCATCTGGTGCCGAATACACAAGAACATCGCAAGGTATTATTCTAAAATATAAGCTTGAGAATCCTGAGTTATCATGGTCCTATAGACCTAATCACGGAAACAGACATAATCAAGCAGGGCAACGATATGGTGGGAGGAGTTGAAGATCAACTCACGTTAACTTTTGTGCAGGAACCGGTGTCACACATGATGTCATATTAAGTGGCGCCAAGGTGTGCGTTCCTTTCATACCGTCGAAAACGTTGTATTCAGATCCATATAGAAAGTAGATTCAAGAAACTCAGTCGAGTGTTGTGCACTCCATCCAAATAGCCAGACCAGTAGCTGCTGTCTTCTGGATATCCTACACAAATCTGTTGTTAGCACCCTACTGGAAATATGAAATATCATCCCCACCTACAAAGAATGACGTGGGCGCCAGTGTTACAATAGACAATGACTAAAACCTACAGGACAGCGTTACTAACTTAAATCTCTCCGCCTTACTGGTAATGAGCGAAATCCCTAATAAAATCAGTAAACTAGTGCTTACAACTTTGTACACGTCTTTGGTGGAGTCTAGGTCAAAGGACTTCACTAGAGCAGAATCTACCTGAAAGGCGACTGACACATCTTAGAAGCAGTCACACGTATTACTGCGAACATGACAGACTTATATTGCATGGGATGACATAGCAAGTTAAAACTCAAATCCCTACTATCTGTAGAAAAATAGATCTATAACAAGGAGTTCAAATTTTTTCCATCATTTTAGCTTTTTAGGAATTTGAAGCACCTAATGAGATGTAAGTAGTAGAATTTAAAAGTAACGAAGAAATCACGATGCTTCAGGGGTACATATTCTCCCGATACATGAGTACAACTCCCAAAGGAAAATATGAACACCTAACTCAACGTATTATAACTCGATGTAGATGATAAGTTAAACATACCTTTTATGTTCTCAGTGATTGTAAATGATTTTTTCAGCTAACTTTGAGTTGAAAACGATAATGCATATATAATCCACTCGGTTGTTTAACTAGACCAATAAAGTTAATAATATTTCATTTGACTCTAAAACATTTTTAAAACAGTGAATAATGTACTCATAAAGTTTATTTTTAATTTTTGATTCTTGATGAAATGGATGACATCAAAACAGGTTCGAAGTGTTTCTTTTCTAATTAGCTTTAAAGCTCTCGAAGTGGAGTTAGAAAGACTCAGAAAACTGGTGAGAAAATACAGAACCGACAGCATCGTTTTTGCAAAGCCTAGAAAAAGCAGAAGTTTAGAATATAACAAGACGCATAGCTCCGACGTAAACAACGGCTTATCTAGCCTTTCACCTGGGGCAAATTCAGTAAACTGTCAACAACTACCTTCATCTAATTCATCTAAATCACGTTGTGTACAGTTTGCCACAACAAATAATTGCTCTGAAGGTAAATGCCTGTAACTTCACACAGAGGAATTCTTTTAGACTGTAACAGTTTTCCTGATGGCGATGATAATTTCTATCAACATAGCAGACCTTCACAACGTCGAACTCGTTTCCTTGATCCTCTGAAAAATACCAGCCCACTACCCTTGCATCATCCATTACCGAAATATACACCTGAAGAGTATGTTTTTATATTAATTACTAATTTTTTAATGAAAATAGAGGTAACTTAACTTATACTGCCCTAGATTTAATTGAAAGACGAAGGTTTCAAGAATCATTTCTGCATTTACAGTAAGGATTTTGCAGTCAAAAATAATAATACTTTTAGTGAATTCTATCGTACACACTATCCTCTTGACAGCGAGCTAGTTATTGAATTAAGGTAAATGAAGTCAGTCATTTTGTTTCTGTTTAAAATTATTGCTTTAATTTTGACTGAATTATTGATCCTGTTTTCTTTTGGATTGAAGAAGTAAATGGTTAACTTAATCACTTGAAATGACATACTTCCAGAAAAGTGGGAAAACTTCACAACACACCCTCAAAATGTTGCTAAGCGCTCCATTGTTAACTATAAAATACCATGCGTATCTTTCCGTTTTTATTTTTACAACTCAAATGACAAGCCCTCTAAGGGATTTAAATCTTACGGATAAAAACCTGCAAGTCTAAAAAATTCAGTGAAAATTAGTGGCGTGTAAAGTACAGGTTTGTTAATTTATGTATGTTCCCTGTTAATAAAGCACCACTCTTTATAGCATGTGCTGCAGGGTTTATGTGTATTTTTCAAATATCTTTTCATTCCTTCGGTGAAAAGCTGCGTTTTCTAAAAAGCTAGAAGTGTTGTGGATGTACAATGACAACTGTTACTGAATGGTATGTCTGAGTTTTAGTATGGCCTACACGAATCATAAATTTCACGAGGATGGACAATTTAAGTGGGTTGACTTAGGAGATATGCTCTGTCCTTAAATCTATTCTGTTAAAAATGTCTAAATAACTTGTATAACAAAGGTATACGATAAAACACACCGTACTTGCTACTTACTTAGTGATTCCCGGTATGGCTTTGATCTTCGTACAATAAACAAGAATGTCAGACTTATTGTTAATGAGCAAAATTTTCCATAGGGAGTAAAATGGGTGTTCATCAATATGCCATAACTACTACATAAAAGAAGCTATTTTAACAAATATTTGCCAGTCATAATAGCTGCAAGTGTTTTTATATACTCCTTATAGCTAGAAAACGTCCCCACAACATGGTTCTGTTGACTAGGTGAATTGCAGAGTTTCTTTGTATTGTAAGGGAAGTCGGGAGGCAAGTAATCTATACGCCCTGTTATTGCGTTATATTGGCTCATAAAAGAGCATCAAGTTCATCGAAGTGGGGCACCTGGTAGTTTTATTACTATGACAAGTAGTTATTTAGATGAGAGCCTTGACAAAAAGTCTAAAATATAAGTTGAAAAACGCTGTCCAAATGACTTTTCTCAGAGTTGAATTTAATTTGCCAAAATGAGTCACTTGGAGTTATTTAATTCACTGAATTTTAAAGCAAGTTTAAAAAATAAATCAAAACTGTCATTGTAATACGTCTTGTTGTAAACTACTTTCGAAATCAGCTTTTAGGGAATTTTTAATAGCTTGTTCAGATAAAATGTTCCTAAGTTATTATTTTACTAAGGTGTGTAAAATGAATATTCACACGTTCAGACAGAATAGTTCCTCACGATGTTATACTTTGGTTGCGCAACCTCCTGTGACGTTATAGTCACCGCTGCTGAAATTAAAATGATAGTTAATTCATTATTTACAGTGAATGTAGTAGTGAATGTTAATTTATCAAAGGCTTAAGCATAAACATTCGGGATCTGTGCAGTTCATTTGTAATTGGTTATCAGAGTAACAGACTGTGTTTCATATTAGGCGCATTTCACTCTATGCACAGGGTAATTTCATTAGACAGTTTCTTCTCCATATGCAAACAATCGAAATATTATTTCATTACTGGATCAACATCGTTTTATGCTTGAAACTGTATATAGAGAGTATTTTGGATGAATAAATATTGTATTTGCAGTTACATGACAGTATGTTTCAGACAATATTTGTATTGCTTACTAAGACAGAAGGGTTTGAGAGGGAGGTTTCATTGTTGGTATTAGGTTAAGGTTTGTTATTGCGCTCAATAGTGTTATTAAATATGTGGTGTTGTGTTTGGTTATCATACCAAAATAAAACGTAAATACTCAACAAAGTACCATAGTCGTTTGGTGTCCCTTCCCAGTATAAATTTCACGAAGAGTCACATACAAGTTGATGTCACTAGCTATTTCTCTAATGTTATGTTTCCAGCATAAAACTCTTGTCACCATACATTTTACTAAACACAGCACGTTGCCTTTCATAAAGAATTAAATTTTATCGGAACTTGTTGTGATTATTTGTAATCGTAGTATTAGTATTTCGAGATGACCGAATTACAAGAATCCAACCAAAACGCAGAGAGGGCGGAATTCAGGAATTTGTATTTTGTGGAATTCTTATTATATTCGTACAAGAAATATATTACCAATCAACAGTAAGTATTTAAACAATACAGAGATAGAAATTGTCAATCACCACATCCGCCACACGTCGAATGTCTCCTTGCGTATTTATAACGATGTCTCGGTTTGCTTGCAAGTAGCTGCGACCTTCTAACTGATTCTGTGATTCTATTTTCATCATTATTATCTGGACTTATTTCTGAATTATCTACAAAATCAGGATTAGTAGCGGAATCATTAAAATAATAATTGGAACGACCTACTTCATTTATTGTCACTTTGTCCAGGTGTCTGTTATGAACTGAGTGATCTTTGATGTCTAATATCTTCACCACTCGATTTCCCATTTTTTGTAGTATGATTCCAACAGAAGGTCTATAGTCATTCCCTTTGTAATAATGTACATTAGAAGTCGTGGACATCAGATGCTTTTTGAGAATTCGAGATTTGAAAAGTTTTGCAGGACTTTCACGGGTACTTGTATGCTCTGCATTCAACAGACGCAGTCTATGCATATGCAGCAATTCCTCCATTTTAATCAGTTGCTCTCTCATCTCATTCAGTTTTTTCGTGTTTTCGACAGTTCGCATTGTAACTCGGCTACCTCATTTTTGAAAACAGTTGACGCTTGAGTTGCTGAACTTGTAGTGGAGGTTTTCATTGGATGAGATTGAGTATTTTGAAAAGTTGAAAGACACATTGACTCCATTTTACTAGACAGATTGGGAGAATTATAAGAATGTTGAGCAACATAAGTATTCGAACTTCTGCAAACAGTCTTGATGTGTCCAACTTTACCACATTTATGACACTTAGCACCCCGAAAACGGCAAGTGCTTCGTAGATGTAACTTTCCACAGGAAAATCACGGTTTAATGTTTTTGATCTCTCGCTGCATTCTATTACCTGTGGACGACAGTTTGGATTGCTTTCCATGAACACTTGTATTTTCGACTTTGGACAGCATGACATCAGATACTGACGTAGTGGGAGCAGAGTATTCATTATTGACATCTTCATATGTAATACATAAATCTTTAGCAGTTTGAAAGGTACAAGAAGGAATCTGAATTAACTCTTTCTCTAACTTAGGAATATTGATTCCAGCAATTAGACGATCACGTAGTTGAGTATGCAGCTGATCTCCAAAGTTACACTTTGAAGCTTGTATTTGAAGTTGAAGAATGAAGTCTCTTATCTTCTGATTGGGAGCACGAACCAGTTTATTGAACTGAGCCCTCTCTCTGGTCTCGAAAGTAGTTATATGAAAGTGATGTATCAGAAGTTCACGGATCTTGTCATATGACAGAGAAATGGGTTTATCTGGAAACACCAGAGACTTTACTAGGCTATATGCATCTAGCCCAATAGCAGTAATGAAATAGGCTGATATTTTGTCAACCCGAACATTCTTGGAAATGCACCACACATCGAAGCATTCAAGGTAATCAGCAATCTCCCGCGGAGAACCATTTATAGGGAATTTTCCAAGATTATTTAGATCCTTCGCGACGCCAATTTGTAGTAATTATTTGTAATCGTAGTATTAGTATTTCGAGATGACCGAATTACAAGAATCCAACCAAAACACAGAGAGGGCGGAATTCAGGAATTTGTATTTTGTGGAATTCTTATTATATTCGTATAAGAAATATATTACCAATCAACAGCAAGTATTTAAACAATACGGAGACATAAATAGGCAATCACCAAGGAACGTTTCTTAAATTTTGAATGAACCAACAATTACATGACTACTTATTTCATTTAACCTGATTGTCGAATGTCAATTTATAATTTTCAGCTATTTATTACTGAAATGATGTTGTAAGCCGTAGGGAATAAAAATGTAAACGAAATTCACGACTACTAAGTACTAGAAGTAGGATGTGCTTATATTCATAACTTCCTGTTCTCTTAACTTTATTAATTTCTTATGTAAACATGTAATATCAAGGTAAAAGTCAGTATTTAGTGGCCAAGAATTTTACCTCTTCATCAGTTTATAGCGAAGATATTTATTAACAGTCTCGTCTATTTACATATTTTATGAAATATTCACAAATAACAGTCTATTTACCAATTTTTCATCTGAACATGTACAATAAATAAATAAAGTTGGAAGCATATTGTGAACAAAGTAGAAGTTCATTTAGTTGAGTTCAAATAACTGATGTGAAAGCACATAAATATAATCTAAAATAATAAAACAACCTAAACACTTTTCTTACACGAATATAATCAAGTAGGATAGTTTGAATTGGATGAACTAATAACCACATGTAGCCATTTAGTGTGATCTGAGGTTTTGCTATTTGGATAACTTTCATTTCAGTATATATCCTACAAGGGAGAGATTTCTTGTCCATACACATTTTATGATATCAATCACTTTCTTGTGTAATAAAGTGTACAATTCAAATGATTTTTCATTAGGTTTAGAAACTAAGTGAATTTAGTTTGTCAAAAATTTTGGCAACAGAATTATTTAGAGTCTAACTTAGACAAAATACTGTCCATTTCTACTGGATACCTATTCATGTTGTATTGAAAAAAACAAAATTTTTTACCAGCTATAATATCAAGTTTTGAAAACCATTACCAGTTGTTCTGCATTTCTCAACTGGTTAGTGAAAAATAATCATTAAATTTCTAGTATTCCTTTTGTAAGGATTCTGTTTGATTGATTCGAGGATTTCATCATGACTGACATCAGTTAGAGATCCATTGGAAAACCTGGGAGTACTGGACAGCTGCTTCCTCCTAGTTTGGGACTCTTCATCAGTACGCACCCACCCGGGTTCGGACCCAGGACCTTCTGGTTACAAGGCGAGCCTGCTCGTATTCCGTTAGGCAACTGGGACCCGATCCAATGGCCCATGAATTCTAACTTCTGATAATTCACGGTATTCAGGTAGGTAGTTACCTCGGGTTCTAGTGAGAAGTCGTGACCAGTAGGGTGCAGCAGGTCGGCTGTGAGGACAAATACTCGCCGAGGAGTCGTGCTATGTCATGAATTGGCAGAAGTTAGAACTCATGGGCCATTAGATCGGGTCCCAGTGGCTTAATGGAATACGAGCTGGCTCGCCTTGTAACCAGAAGGTCCTGGGTCCGAACCCCGGTGGGTGCGTATTGATGAAGAGTCCCAAACTAGGAGGAAGCAGCTGTCCAGTACTCCCAGGTTTTCCAATGGTTCTCTAACTGATGTCAGCTCATGATGAAATCCTGCAACCAATCAAATCCCTACAAACCAACACTTGAACTGTTACATGTTCTAGTAAATATAAATACATGTAATAGCCTCTGGAAATGACTTTATCGATATCGCCAATTGGCTGAATTTGGAATTCACGGGTCGTTGAATTGCGGCTGAATGATGACTTAGTCACATGGTTGTAAACCAAAGATCCTGGATTCAATCCCTGAATAGGTTATGGGTACGTAGTGATTAACTAGGACGATACAGTTGTTGTGTAAACCTTGAATTTTACTGTTTCTCTAACTGAAACCAGTTCCTGATGCAATCTCATTTGGTATCAACGAAATCTCAAGGAAGCAACGTTTGGAAATTTGTGGATATACAGGATCTCTTGCAAGACTGTTATTGTCTGTGTTTCTATAATTACTGGGATTTTTCCTCGTCTAAACAACTTACAATATGCAGAAATAAAACGAAAATGAACTGAAACCCATCACCTAAATCCTAGCTGAAATTATTCATTAAATTCATTTCATAACCAAGTAAAATCCTTTTGTATTTGCTCAGTGTATAACCCGTAAAAGTCCAATAATTATGATTCCTTTCATTTTTCTATAAATAAACATCAGCCATTCAAATTTATCATTCCATGACAGAATGGTTGCCAACCACGCAGGAGGTTTGGATACGATTCTCGGCTGGCAAACTCCTAAACCTCGCCTAATTTACTTGTCGACAGTAAGCCGAAAAAGAGGGAAGGTTAGGCATGGGGCTGACACAACTCCACTTCACAGAAAAGATAATGGTGCTAACACAACTTCAAAAGTTTTAAACCCTATGTTCCACTCAGAACTCGAATAAATGAAAACAAGTTTGATTCACATCTGTTTATATTGATGAAATAAATGTTTCGGGTACAAATCATTGATGGTTGATGCCATTTTACATAACTTATTTTGATCAGATGCAAAATACTACCATCCCATCAATCCATTAACTGTTGGTTTTAGGCATGCATGGTAGTATGGACTGACTGGTTGGCGTCTTCATGATGCTAGGAAGCACTGGTTTGATACCATCGTTTGTCGTTTTTAGAAGCTTTGGAATTCTCAATATTACTATCATTCGCTGGGTTACCTTTTCCTACACATAAAGTTGCCCATTGTAGTAATTTGACTATTCTTCTGTTCGCTTATTTTCTGCGTGCTTTACCGAGGTATGGTAGAGTAGATTGATGCCTTCTTAATGCACAGTTACATGTTAAATTGAAAAAAAGTATTGTTTTGAACATTGTTTTTAAATTCTAGAACTCTTCGTGGTGTCTACGAACACACAGGTGGTCGTAATCTAGCTCTTATGGCCGCTCTTGAAAACACTCTTGAAGAGGCATTAAAAGTAGAAAAAGACAGAAGATTAGGTACACTGGATGATATAAATGCAGCCAGAAAAACGGATTATTTTTCACCTCGATATGAAAGGGGTAAGTGTTAAAGCATTTTTTTTTTGCTAAATGATAATTTCATCTTCATACTAACCATGTAAAAATTATTTGATATACTACTCCCTAAAAAAGGCCTTTACACTTTTCTCGAACAATTAACCAAGACATGAAATATCATCATAAATTTCACTGATTCAAATTTTGCGCAAAATAATTTAAACCATTCGTTAAAAGTATAAACAAAATATCAGTTAATCAGAATAAGTTATAAACAGTAGTGCGTAGAATACTCACCAATCACGCCGCATTTTGTCAGGAGGTCGAACCCAAGCCGACGTACTCTTTAACGTCGCTTTACCTGGTAGTAAGCCGCGTAAAAAAGGAAATTTCATACATTTATTCCCATTAATGAATTTGAACAAAGCAAGAACTACAGTTTTAGCAGAATAAATTGGTACCATCTTTTATTTCGTTGCCTTGTCGTCAGCTGCTTACAGGCGAAAGACATTATATATATATATATATATATATATATATATATATATATATATTAGAGCAAGAATTTGAGTTTCTTGAAAAGATATTGAAGAGCAGTGGGTACCCTCAAAGGTTCATCAACAAGTATGGAAGATCTGAAGTCACAGATGTAAAAAAAATCACAGTTGGTAAAAAGCCAATCCACATTCAGCTTGATTATAAAGGTGAAAACACTACAGCAGTGATCAATAGAAGGCTGAGTACATCACTAGCCATAGCCTATCCTGCAGCTAAGCTCGTCCCTGTCTATCGAACAACTTGTTATTTTGGTGCAATCAAAAATCGATAGATATCCTTCTCATGTTAACTCCAACTGTATATACAAATTTACATGTATCTGCTGGAGCAGTTACATTGGAACGACAGAAAGAAGGGCACATCTACGATTTTCTGAACATGTACCAAAAATTTTATGTCTAAAGGGAACGAATGCTTTAAACAGTGTCATCGCCAGGCATCTGCTTGACACTGGTTGGTCATGAGGTGGACGTCGAAAAGTCGTACAAAATTACCAATGGGAAAAAGAGCTCAATCCTCCTCAAGTTTGCTGAAGCCATTTCCATCAAGCGTCTGAAACCTGATTTGTGCGCTCAGAAAGAAACAGTTATCAGTCTTTCTTTGCCCTGGTAACTAGATATTTTCATCTCTCTTTCATCTGAATGAGTAATGCTGAAAATTTTCCATTGGGTATGATCATTATTGTTCGGAATAGTGTTTAATATTACATATATACAATTACTGTATGCATATATTGATCGATTGATTTTTAGTTTGAAATGAACTCTGTGCAAGTATGTTAAAATTGCTGTTGTAGATATATTTAATAATGTTTTTGGTCTGTAAGCAGCTGACGAGAAGGCAACGAAATAAAAGATGGTACCAATTTATTCTGCTAAAACTGTAGTTCTTGCTTTGTTTAAAGAAGGAAAGTAGGGTGAAAGGCTAGCAATCCCACCCGTTAAAAAAAATCAACACCACTGCTAGTGAATCTTCAAAGCTCAAGCTTGAAGCCCCGCTGTGTTCCACTCAGAACGTGAAGGAATAGAAGAAGTTTGGGGATAAGAGACTAAGTGAATTAGCCAACTTAACGATAATGATGACAATAATAACACTGATGATAATCTCAACATTCAATCATATTCAACTTAACAAAACAAATTTATTTTTAATGACTTCCTGTTGCTAACTCTTTAAGTAACTAATATGAATATGTTTATGTATGTAGTACCTTAACAGAATGTCACTCTTCGTTAAGTTATTTTCTGTCTAAAAATTATTTTCAAGATTGCCACATATCTTGATGTATGCTAAACGCATATGTAGACTATAACTAAAGGGAGTTATCTGCTTAAAAAGTGAGTTTCGTAAATCAATTTACAGAAAGTTATTGATTCAAATCTTGCTGCAACTTAAATATCCGTTTAAACTTGAACTATCATTAAGTTCATATTAGTTGAGTTATGTTACGTGATGGAATAAATATAAGTAACAGGTAAAAGTAAAATAAAATACTGATTACTAAACAAAGGATATTATTCTCCGTAATTCATACGACAGTAATAATTAAAGAATGATTGTTAATAATGCTGTTTTAAATTAAATTGAATCAATAGTATCGATAGGTGATTACAATCCAAAAGCATCAGTAATAGAGAGATAATGGGCACTATTATAACACTGAACTGATTGAATGTCACTTCATCAAATCAAGGATGGTAAAACAGGATTTATGAATTTATACGTCCAACAGAAGGCCAAGTTAGCAATGGTGGCTGTCTGGATCTGTCACTTTGTTACACAGCGCTACGGTTGATTTAATCGAACTGAAATGGCCTCTGGTGCTTGGAGTGTTGGGTAGTCAGAGTCAATTGGTAATTTGTTCGGTACTAGATAGACGATAGAGAAAGACTGTTCAATATTTTGACTGCACACTAGTAACCAGTGCGACGTTTCTAGTCCTTCTTTGGTGCCGACTGAATTCTATCAGTGAATTCCTGCCGATTGCCTCTAACTATCTAATAGCATCAAATCAATGTGCACCGTGATGGCGAGCTACCTAGAATGGTGGCCACATTGGAAACCTGAGTGATAGAATTTAGTCTGCACCAAAGAAAGGACTGCACACGTCATACTAGTTATTAGTGTCCGATCAAAATACCCACTACAATCCTACAGGAGGTCAATCGTGAGTGCGAATAGCTCAGTGGTAAGGTCTCTGACTGCAGTTGGCACTGGGTGACGCGGGTTCGAATCTCAGAAAGGACATGAGTCCCTTCAAGGTTGCAGATACACCTTGTTGACTGGTTAGTGCCAACTAGCACGAGACCTAGGTCGTAGGCTTCCTGCCGATCGCCTCCAACTATCTAATATCATCAAAGACTGTTCAGTGCCAGCTATCGTTGTGGCCTGTTTGTGAGATGTAATCCACTACAGAACTGTTGAAATTTGTAACAACACCTTTAATTTACCATACTGATGGGTGTTCCTGAACACGAAAAGTGAAGTTCCTAGGGGGATGGACCATATAAATGGCTCCACAGAAACAGTTGAATTGATAGATACAATTGGAGGTAGCCAGTCTAGGTACTTCAATGTTATTTAAAAATGAATTAATGTTCTCAATAGTAACAGTCGATCTTTAAATAATAATCTTTAAATATAAATGTAGAACTGGATGATGAATTTGACTGGCATAATATTCTTTGTTCATTAATCAGTGTTTTAAATTTTTAATGGGCATCTTTAATGAACTGAAAGAAAAGAATTGATAACGGTAAGGTAGGATTTCATCACGAATCCACATAACCAGAGTTACTGGACAGGTATTTCGTAACTGTGTGGGATTCTTCAACGGCATCCATCGACAATCATCCCGCTAGAAATTGAAGTTAACACCTTCAGATCACTAGTTTTCACAAAATCTGCTTTGAAACCAACTAAATTTCTACAAAGTTATGCTTGCAGTTTAAGTGAATTCTGATGACGATTCAACCGAATAGTACAACAGTCACTGGGAGCCGAGGGAAAAATAGACATCTGTAAAAACTGTGCTAGTAAAAAACTGAGCGAACCGAGCTGAACCATCCTAGTTATATAATCAAAATGAAAATATCGAAATTATATTTATATTCAAAATTGTTTCCGTCATGAATATTAATCAAAGTAAAACAAAAACCAATGAAAGAAATCAAATGATTAAAAGTGCCCATTAAGATTTTTTCAAGAGAATGATTACTAAACAAAGAATATTCTTTTCGACAACCCCTTCTTCATCAAGTTCTAGAGCTATATATACATAATAGTGAATGAATTAGTGTTATTAACAATGTTAATATCGTTTAAGTAACATCGAATCAATCATACTAATATCACTGGATTACAGTTCAATAGCATCAACACACTGAATATCAGAAAAATTGGGAAAGATAATAAAGTACAAATTCATGAATTCATATTATCTACTGAAGACTGGCTAGGGTAGTAGTAGTAGTTGCTGGACTTGTTTCTTCTGCAAATAAAGCACTGGTTGTTTCACGCGAATCGCTATTGCCTCGATGTTTTTGGCAACTTGTTTGTTACCCGGTAGATGATAGAAAAGGATTCTTCAATGCTGGCTTTGTGGTCAGTTTGGACCAGATGGTCTAATATTAGCAACAGATCATTTATTAAGGAAATCAACAAATATTTATAGATTTTCATGGACATTATTATAGATTATTGTTAGCAGAAAAACACAGTCTTGTGATTGGTTGTTTCTCACAGAAAGTTAACCTTGCATCTCTTTGTGGCTGTTTCTTGAATGTCAGATCATCTATAGGATGTTAACTGTATCCGCCTTCGCAAAGCATTTGTTCTCATTTTTCTCACGACCAATATTGGGGACATAAACATTGACGTAAATTACTGTCCACCGATTTCGACTAACAGCCAGCTCTCACCACACTACGCCTTTATATATGTAACTGCAGAACCTTATGATGAAGGGGTTATTGAAAAGAATAATCTTTGTTCAGTAATCATTCATTTGAAATCAAATGAAGTTTAATTAGGATTTTACTGAAAAGGTTCACAAATTTATCTTTAGTCCTTGTCGTTATACCACTGTCAACTATGTGTCTGCATGTATACTTTTATAATCTGATTTTGATGAAAGAGTTGGAACAAGGGTTATAGTGACATGGTATATAGTAAAAAGGATCTGTACTTTAGAAAATGTGTGTGTGCGGGCGAAGAATTGCACACCGTTAATCTCTATATTCAAAATAAAATAAAATGATATCAATACTGGTTGCAATAGTAAGTCATTAGTCTGGAGTCAGTGGTACAGAGGTGAAATGCAGTACTACTTCAAATTAAGGAGCAACAGGCACGATCTCACGAAGTGAAAACTAGTCGCAGAATACATCCAATCCACCACTATATATATATATATGAATCACCACCTTTTTACCAACGGCTTCTAGATTCGAGTCTCTGCTCCACCCAACCCAACCTGGACTATTGAGTACTATAATCATCATCCCCCACGAAATAAATGTGGCTTCTAGCCAAGGTAAACGAGAAATCTGTTCAGATTAACTGAGTTCTAACCGTCTAACTTCTATACGTTCCTCAGTTACAAAAAGCAAATAAGATTAACGCTTTAGAACTGATCACACTAGTAGTGTGAAATTTAAACACTCCACCTAAATGGTAAGTAATATCACATCTTTTATCTGCCTAAATGCACGTCAGCCGTGCATTTGGTTTGTGATATTATATTATATTAATTGGAAGTAAGCTCGATAAAGAGGGTAGACTGAGCGTGAGGCTAAACACACCCACAACGTAGAAATAACACAAATTGTATAAAAACTTAGAAGCGCAAGGTTGAAGGCATATGTTCCACTGGGAACGTAAATGGAATACAGAACAAATAGTGAAGACTGGAGTGAAACAAGGCTACCTTTTATCACTGGTGATAACAATGATTGTGGTGTAGTGAATTATGCAGCACGCTATGTGTGGGATGCGAAAAGATAGGAATGCGTTAGACCGATAAGAAGATTCTATGAGATACGGACTTCACAGACGTTTGATGCCTAATATCAGACAAACTCGAAGACTTACAGGAGAAAACTAACAGGTGAGTGAAATCAGCAAAGACAGGACTTCAAGTAAACATAGAGAAGGCATTGGTGATAAAAATAACCAACCAACAGCTACAAGCACCAGTCACGATCAACGGGAGAAATTTGAAAGAGGTCACTTCCTTCACTCATCTACTAAGCATCGTTTCAACTAAGGGTGACAGCACGGAGTAGGTTGTCAAGACCAGCCGGAACCAGTAAGGCAGTGCAGACATCCATCACTCTGAAACCAGTTTGAGAATTTTCTGCACTCTGCAACATGGAAACTCGTCAAATAAATGCGAACTTGCTAGGATCAAAATCAATGGAAGTATAATAAGGGTGAACAATTATGATCAATGAGTTGAGGCATGGGACAAAATGCCTAAGGAACAAATCTGAATGAGTATGTAGACATAGAAGAGGTGATATTACGTAAGAAGTGTAGGATATTTTTAAATTCAACGAAGAGATTAAGACCACAAGAGCTGTTGTTGGACAAACCTCTGACGTATATACATCTTTGGCTCCTATATTTCAATAGATATAGGCTTAGAAACAGACCAGGAGGACACTGATTTTGAAAGGTTGTTTTTTCATCATAGATAACTTTGAAGGAAGAAGTTGTAGAAGCAAAATGACCACTATCGACTAGATCCTTCTCATAAATCTGCTCCTTCATAAACACTGAGTTGTGTTTCTGCACCCTTTTACGGGAAACCTGCGTCTAACAACCGATGTGCGTAGATCCATTGGAGTTGGTAAAGTGGTATACTTATGGAGTCAGTCAAGAGCAAGATCTCATTGTTTGTGTTATCAGAAAGTAATATTTGAATGAACAACACTACCTCAAGGAATGCCCTTGTCATAAAGTTTAAGATTATTGTTTTAAGGATGTCGGTGGCACAGTGGTTAGGACTCTCGCCGACCATGCACATGGTCCGGGGTTCGAGCCCACGCCGACGCACACCTGATATCTATGGTTGGCCTGCGAATTTTGGGCTACCGATATCCACGCTGAAAATTCCATACTTGTACCAAAAATACAGTGTGGAATCAAGCTGTAATCAAAAATAAGAAAATAAAATTAAAAAAAATAAAGAACAAAATTAGGATTTTCAACACCAATGTTAAGTCAGTCAGTTCTTCTATATTGGTCAGAAACTTCTCACATGACAAAAAGCGTTTCCAACAGGCCACTGCAAGCCTTTATTAACAGCTACCTTCTCTAGCTCCACAGTGAAGATCAAATGGTCGGTGGAAAGAATCAACAACGATAAACTCTGGGAGTAAACCAGTCAACAACCTGTTGGTCAACAAATTTCCTGAATACAATAGAAATGGATTGGCCAAACGCTGAAGAGATCGTCGAATGACATCACGCACCAGACCATCGACTTAGAGGAACCAAAATCGGAAACGATGGATTGAACGTGTGTCCGAGGCTGATATGGAGGAGCTCGTGTGAGGAGAAGATGACAGACCATGAGTAATCGTGGAGAGGGGGCAGCTAAAAGTAACCGCATAGAACAGGACGAAGTGGACATATGCTGTCGAAGCCCTATGTTGCCATTGGAACCCAAGGGGATAGTAATTTTTTTCGATAGAGAAAGAAAGACCAGATTCTCAGCAAAAAATGACATCATTCTATTTCACATGTTCTCATCAGTTGCAAACTACCTGGTCTTTCTTCCTCTATCGAAATTTAACAAGGGAACCAAATGTATGAAAATTTTTCTTATTCCTTTATGTTCTTAGTGGAACATAGGGATTCAAGCTAGAGACTTGAAGTCTCGGTAGCAGTGGTGTTTATTTTTAGGGGATAGGGTTGCTAGCCTCATGCCCGACCTTCCCTCTTGACCAGTCTTATTACTGGTTTGGCGAGGTGCAGGAGTGCGTCGACTGGGGATCGAACCACCTACGTGGTTGGCGAACATTCTACTGCTGTGCCACCGACGTTTAGAGAATAATAATGATAAATAACAATAATTATTATAAGTAAACAATGTAAAATCAGCCTACTGTTTAACTGAGTACAATTTAGTTGGCAATCACACGAGTTAACAAAGTAAACTTTCACTTGAAAAATTACGTGAATAACTTTCATTCATAACAAAATCAGAGATGTACAAAAACATTTTCCGAATGATCAGTTTGTTTATCATAGTGGGATGATTAATTTTTCATATATATATATATATATATATATATATATATATATATATACACGCCAAAATAAACATAAGTATTTATTCTTACTGGTAGATGAATTGTTAACTTGAAGAGATGAAACAACCTGTGAATTTCAGGAATCGTGTTTTGTATAAAAAAAACACAACAACAGCAACACCACCCACTGACTGCCTTTCACTAATTTTTGAACGAATTAGTTTCTAACTGCTGTTAGCTGCTGCTAAGCAACAATAAAAGGTATGGCTAAAAAAGTACTTTATCATTGCTCACATTAATGATAATAATTATAATAATAATAGTACCTTATTTTCTTTGCATCTATCTGCGTGTATGGGTGTCCATTAAAAGAAAACATTGAAATTCCATTGCTGGTTAGGCAAGCATTCATTTCGCGTTTATACTAACCAACATTTTCACTTTTGTGTTGTACTCCTGTAATCACAGTCAGATCTTTTGCCCAATGCATTTTTTCACGCTCCACAATAACTGAATGATTAGTTTGAAATGAATTCAAGCATTCATTGAATAGTAATAATAAAATGCGATTAATTGACTGGAATTTTCCAAAATGCGAAAAAAGGAGAAACTCTGTAAACTAATAAATTGTATGTATAGTTGAAAAGAGAGAATTTATTGATGTAGACTTTGTTTTCAACTCAATTAACTACTAATTCATAAAAAAACTTGCTTAAGTCTACAAATTTATTCTACAAAAAAAAATATTGTCTCCAATCCTACTTAGCTGGCCCTATGATTGGTTGTAAAATGTCATCTTCTCCCCACACGATTTCCTCCGTGTCGCCCTCGGACACTTAACTTGTTGTTCTCTATTAGAGTTCCACTTGAGCGATGGTCTGGTGCGCGATGTCACCTGACGATCTCCTCATCGTATGTCCAGTCCATCTCCACTTTCTTTGGAATATTTGTTGAGCTAAAGGTCCTTGGTTGATAGGTTTGCAGAGTTTCTTGTTGCTAATATGCCTAAATCGTCGTTCTTTCACCAGGTTTACATTTTGTTTAGATAACTGTTCATGACTCAGGCATGCTGAGTCAAGGATTCTTAAGATAAGAGGTGACATAAACATAACTTCAATATTTTTATTTTTTATTATTTCCCTGGGGAATTTTAGACTAACTCCGGGTTCCCCACATCGGTTGCCTGGCTTCCCGAAGGCTTTCGCCATCCCCCCACGTCATTCTATTTATCTGATTCCAGCAAAGAATAGGTTTGAATTTAATTGGTAGATGGTGACTAGCAGTGCAATCCAGGATAACGTGCATTTCGTCCTATTTGGGACTCGTCACTGGATGTATCTCCATTCCGAAGTGAGTCATGATGTTCCCACGGAGGCTCGAACCCAGTGCCCATAGTTTCAAACGCCAAAGCGTTATCCACTAGACCACTTGGGCCACGAGAACCACCTCTTGTGCAATAGGTCATATTAATTATTTAATTGAATTTTAGATTTCGCCGTCGACTGATTGAACCGAAGTGCTCGGTCTCAGGTCGACACGTCGGCTTCTTGTACAGATGCTTTGATGATGGCCCAAGTGGTCTAGTGGATAACGCTTTGGCGCTTGAAACTATGGGCACTGGGCTCGAGCCTCGGTGGGAACATCGTCACTCACTGGGGAATGCAGGTACATCCAGTGACGAGTCCCAAATAGGATGAAATGCGCGTTATCCTGGATTCCACTGCTAGTCACCATCCACCAATTCACTTCTAATTACATGCCTAGGCATCGTCGAAGCATCTGGACAAGAAGCCGAAATGTCAACTTCGGTCCAATCGATAGACGAGAAAATCTAAAATTCAATTAAAGAATGGATTTTTTATATATTTTTCTGTGCGCTGATGTTTCTGTAGCTACTGGGTTGATTTTCGTGGGTAAGGTCACTAGTCCGAAGCTCAGCCCTGCCTCTTTTCACAGGCTTAGGGCCGGTCAATTAACCAGGTGAGATTATTTAGGTGACTACTAACTACTTTTAAGATTGAGAAGACATGATGTCAGTTGCAGCTAAGAAAAATCTTTTTTCTTTTCAACGAAGTGAACGAATAGGATATTTTCGAATTCTTCGTTTTTCAGCCTTCTCAATGCATATCTTTCTAAGCTTCGAAGAACTTTGATAAAAGACAGCTTAGCATTCGAACTGTGAGACAAGAATATGAAAATAAGAAGGGCCGCCAAACAGATCTAGGTAACCTCAGAAAAGATTTTGCTTCTGAATCTAGATTGTACTGCGGCGAAAGATAGCTGTCAAAATCTTTAATTAAAACATGTTTTACTGTCAGCCCTTAAATAGTTTTCTCTAGACAAAAATGGACAGGCAAGCTGACATTCGGCCACATTCAGCATGCGTATACCAGTTTGCTTGCTTGTAAGCTGTGCTTGCAAAGGAAATGTCTTATTTATTTTATTTCCTTCCCTATGGTCGGTGGACTAACTCCTACTGTTTTAAAATCAGATAATGTATAGGCATTGATCTCCTGATTTGTCATGTATAACACAATTGTGATAGTTTAGTAATCAGATTTCAAAGTTGAACGAAACTATTTGACGAAAAATTGCTGCCAATGTAGAAATAATATTTACAAAATTGTACTCATTCTAAGCGCGTCATTGGTACGGTGACACGGCGGTAGATCACTCGCCGACCACACACACATGTGGTCCGGAGTTCGATCACCGGCCGATTCACTCCTCCTTTACCTGGCCAAGCCGGTAACAAGACTGGAAAAGAGAGAAGGTTGAGCATAAGGTTGGTAAACTGCATTCCGTAAAAATAAATCTTACTGGTACCGAAACTTAAAACCTCTAGCTTGAAGCCCTATATTCCAATAAGAACGCAAAGGAAAAGAAAAAACTCATTCTTATCTTAAGTACTATCAGTTAAAATTTCGTCATTCCGATGACTTTATTTAATTTTATTCATTTGCGTAAGTTTCACTAGCAGTTTCATTAGTTCTTTTTACGGGTAGGCTTGCTGACCCCACGCTCAACCCTCACTCACTCTTCATTGGGCTTACTACCCAATAAACGAGGTTAAGGAGGGTGACAGGTGAGGGTCGAACTCAGGACCACATGCGGCGTTGTTGGCGATCATTCTCCCACTGAATCGCCACGACACCCATACTTATGGAGATCATAGTTGTTATAAATACCGGTTAAGTCAAGCTTATTAGTGGTCCTGATATGTGTCTCCTCTATACGACAGAATGTATTAAAGAATCATAGGAGAATATGGATTACTGGACAGCTGTAAGGGTCGAACTCATTAGTTATTCAGTCACTGGGTTGGAATTCAGTGACCTGCCTGTGAATTCCAACTTTTTTTTTTTTTGATTTACAGCTTAATTCCACACTGTATTTTTGGTACAAGTATGGAATTTTCAGCATGGATATCGGTAGCCCAAATTTCGCAGGCCGACCATAGATATCAGAAGTGCGTCGGCGTGGGCTCGAACCCCGGACCATGTGCATGGTCGGCGAGAGTCCTAACCACTGTGCCACCGACGCACTTCGGTTAATCCTTGGTATAACTGTTATCACCAACCGCTGGGATAGATAAGCCCCTTTTGCATACCTAATATCCATCTAACTTCGGAATATAAACACGTTTAAAACCTTCAAGTTGATATATTCACAGTAAATAAGTCACTATTTGACAAATGTATGCATTCTTGCATTGAAATCTCTCAGCAGTGAACAACAACAATAAATTCAATAGAAATCAATTCATCATTAGCATCAATGACTATTGGATGAAAATTTTCAATAGCCTATTTGATTTTGTTGAGTGATTCTATCAATGATAACTACTCATGATTAAAAAATCAATAATACAATATGATTTAGGTTAATCCTCTAGTATAAAACTACACCCCTTATAGAAAGAAGCTGAAATTAATTTGTACTTTCTTTTTTCACTGTACAATTAGCTCATAATGTTGTCATCAAATAAATTTCAGTCTAGAAATTATTTTCTGTCTAACTCACTAGCAGAAATTTTTCTCTGGGAAACAAGGTAATGCCTAAAATTTAAAATACAGAATGCTAAAAAGACTTAATTAATTCTGAATAACATTCATAAATGAATATAGGATTTATTGACTTAAGCAAGTACTCAACTTTCGTACAGTGAGTCACAGGCTCGAATCCCGACCCAGCCTACTTCAACCTGAACATTAATCGATCAGCATCATCACTATCCTCACACAAAATCCATGTAGACCATTTTTTGAAGGTGAGAAATCTGTTCCGTCTAATAACAGCGCTCTAACTGATCCTTATAACTCTTGAAAACAGTCACTGCCGCTCAGTGTCATCAGGGGAGATGGCTATCATCAAGGATCTTAAAATATCACTTCTTACTGAAGTGAGAGCTTAAGATAACTTCTACGATGATAGTGACAGACTGTCAGCCAAACGATTCAGCTTATTATTATTCCCTTGAGTTCCGTGTGGAACATAAGGCTTTAACAACACATCTCCACTTTCTTCTATTTTATGCCATTCCCTTCGACTGGGTCCGCGATTGCCTACAAAGTCTCTGCTCCTTCTCACACGATCTCCTCCATGTCACCCTCACGTTGACGACTCACTCGTCGCCCCTCATTTGGATTCCACTCGAGTGATGTCGTGCATTGCGCGCAATATCAGTCGACGGCCTCCTCAATGTGTATGCCCGATCCATCCATCCATCTCCATTTTCTCCTACAGATTTGTTGACCGGTCGTCTCTTGCCTGTTGGTTTGTTCACACACCTTCTCGTTACTTATTTTTCTGGCCTTTGGTCTTCAGTATGGAGCCAGCGAAGGTAGCTGTTGATGAAAGTTCGCAACCTGTTAGAAATTCTTTTCCTTACACGCGCTGGCCAAGTTTCTGACCCGTATAGAACGACCGAATTGACATTTGGTTTGAAAATCCAAATCTTGTTCTTTATGCTGGCTGAGTACAGAAGATTTCCAAACTTGTTTTCAGGTTGATGAAGGTGTATCTTGCCTTTCTAATTCTGGTTGACTGGTTCTGACATCCTCATCCACTCGTGTAACTGTAGTTGAAACGATGCTTCTTAGATTATTGAAGGAAGGCAACCTCTGTCAAATCTCTCCCGTTGACAGTGATTGGTGCTGATTGTTGCTGCTGTTGGTTGGTTATCTTCATCACCTCCATCTTCTCTGTGTTCACCTGCATTCCTGCCGTCACCGGCTGCTTCTTCTGCCAGTTTGTTGGTTTTCGCCTGTAAATCTTCGAGTTTGTGTGACATTACACATATATTATATGCGAAATCCAGATCTTCTAGACTCTTCTCATCGGTGGTCCATAGTACTCCTGTCTACTTAATCTCAACGCACAGTCTGACACATAATCCAGTCCACCACAATTAGGAATATCATCGGTGATAATAGGCAGTCAGGCTTGTCTTACTCCTGTACACACTTCGAACGCCTCGCTGAGTTTCCTTTGTGGATCTCTTGACACGTGGCATTGTCATATAGCCAGCTGTTGAATGCGTTTGATAGAGACTTTGGGCACTACACCCCATAGTGTCTAATTAGCTTCCAAATTACTTCTTGGTTAGCGACGTGCCGTCTGATGAAGGCCTTTTTCGAAGTCGACGAAGGAAGCTAAGGAAGAGGTTTTACTGGCATTCTATGCTTTGTTCTGTGATGACGATGTGTAGAGAAGCAATTTGACCAGCACATTATTTGCCCTTCCTGAATCCAGCTTGTTCCGAGCTGGCAGAGTTCTGTATCCAGTGCATCCTTTATTCTCCTCAGGATGATGAAAATTAGTATTTTACTTGGCGTGGACAAGAGCATTATTCCACGCCAGTTCTTGCAGCGTGTGAGGCTTAAGTCCCACTTCTTTGGCAGCTTGACGAGGTAGCCTAGTTAACTAGCTCGCTAGTTTCCCAGCCGGTCCCAAGCCCGGGTAAAAGGGGGAGTCGGGTGTAGGGATAACAACCCTACACCACTAAACCGATCAAACCGCTAGAGAAACTTCAACACACAAAAAATATATATTAAAAATACAAAAGCTTCAAATAAAAATCTTATTCTTCTCTTGAATCGGAGAGGTGGGCTGGTGAAAGCCTCCGGTAAGCCAGTCAACCAGCCAATGTGTCTCCTCTCTATGAAAGCAAGAATAAGAATGAGGACGTGGAATGTTAGTACAATGTTCGAGACTGGGAAGGCTGTCCAAGTAGGCAACGTAATGCGAAGATATGGCATAGAAGTACTGGATATCTGCGAAAGCAGACGGAACGGATGTTGACTGTACAAATAATCAACTGGAAACCATTCAGCTTAGGGAACAAAAATTGCCCCGAACTCTCTTTTGTTCGAAAACGCCTAAAAGTTTAAAAATTTCCCTAATTTGTCTCCAATTGATCTCAATGCTTTCATATCTTCAAATGTTTTTTAAGTATTTAAATTAATGGTAAAGATGATGATATCGGATATTAATATATAATATGATATAATACTGTTATAGTATGATAGACATTCGTATGCCCAGATGTAGATCATCTGCTATTTCTAGTACCATGCGTCGGTGGCACAGTGGTTAGGACTCTCGCCGACCATGCACATGGTCCGGGGCTCGAGCCCACGGCGACACACACCTGATATCTATGGTCGGCCTGCGAAATTTGGGCTACCGATATCCACGCTGAAAATTCCATACTTGTACCAAAAATACAGTATGGAATCAAGCTGTAATCAAAAAAATAAATAAATAAAAAGAAACAAAAATAAAATCACTTTTGTCCATTAATTATATCACTGTATAATGAAGCGTCCATCGACTGCGTTTAACTAATTTCAGTGTGAATTTGTGAATACAAATTATCTAGGGATTTTTTTTCAATATTTTTATTGCGTTTTTAATTCATTGAAGCTGATCATTAGAAATTTTTTAAAAACTGATCAATGAACAAAGAATATTACTCCTGATAAATTCATCATCATTCATAAGACAGTAATAATTAAAGATTGATTGTTATCAATTAACAACACTGTTTCCTTTGTTGATGTTGTTCTCATTGTTTGTCCGTTATTTTCTGATTTTGAGGGGAGCAACCCAAAAAGTTGCTTCTCTCTAAACTTTAACTTAATGTAATCATTCTTTTCTCAGGCGTGAGGCTAGCAACCCCACCCTGTAAACAAAGTTGCTACAGAACCTTCAGCAAATGAACCTCTTTGCACCAAAAGAAAAAGTCTGTGTAGGAACATGGAACGTCCGAACTATGTACGAGACTGGAAAGCTGCCCAGATCGCCAACGAGATGAAAAGATACGGAATACAAGTGCTGGGAATATGTGAGAGCAGATGGAATGGGAGTGGACTCACCAAATTGTCAACAGGTGAGTCAGTGATCTACTCCGGTCACCCAGAAGATAACCACACGCACACCGAGGGCGTGGCTATCATGATGTCACCAACGGCAACGAAAGCCCTGATACAATGGGAGGCGATTTCGTCCAGGATAATGACCGCCAGGTTCAACTCCAAAGGAAGGAAAGTGTCAATCATACAATGTTATGCACCCACAAACAACGCAGACCTCGAGAAGAAAGAAGAATTCTACAGGCAACTACAGGCAACAATGGACAATACTCCAGCTGGCGACATGAAAATACTAATGGGAGACATGAACGCCAAACTGGGACCAGACAATACAGGAAGGGAACTCATCATGGGTAGAGAAGCTCTAGGAGAAATGAATGAAAACGGAGAACTCTTCGCCGACTTCTGCGCCTTCAACGAACTGGTGATTGGTGGCAGTGTATACAAGCACAAAGATATCCACAAGGCTACATGGGTGTCACCAGACGGGCAAACCAAAAACCAAATCGACTTCATCTCAATCTCAAGGAAGTGGAGGCGCAGCCTACTGGACACAAAAGCAAGAAGAGGAGCAGACGTTGGCTCAGACCACTATCTCGTACAAGGGACAATCCAAATCAAATTAAAAGCTTTCAGGGAATCAGGAGCTGCAGATAGACCACAAGCCAAGTTCAACACTCAAAAGCTGAAGGACCAGGCTACAAAGGACATCTTCATTGCAAGCATAAAGGACAAAGCCGAGACACAAATCAACACTAGCGAAAAGGTCGGCGTTGAAAAGCACTGGAACAACTTGAAAACGGTGTGGAGCCAAACCTGCATAGAAATTCTAGGCAGAAAAAAGAGACAGGACAAACAGTGGCTCACTACGGACACTTGGAAACTAATAGAAGAGAGAAGGACAGTGAAGCAAAAGATTATCCAGTGCACTGACGAGCAACAAAAACAGGAGCTGAATGCAAGCTACAATACACTGAACAAAAGAGTGAAGAAAAGTGCCAGGGAAGACAAAAGAAAATATTATGAAACCATGGCAAACGAAGCAGAACAAGCTGCAGGCAAAGGAGACCTCGCCACACTCTACCAAACAACTAGGAACCTTTCGGGCAAACGTTCGACACAGATTAAGCCAATAAAGGACGACAATGGAAAGTCAATCACCAAAGAGGTGGAACAGAGAAAGCACTGGGTTGAACACTTCAAAAGACTTCTAAATCGTCCGCCACCTACAACACGTCCAGCAATACCAACAACGGAAGCAGAACTACCAGTGAACACTGACCCCCCGACGAAATCAGAAGTCCTGAATGCAATCAAGATGCTTAAAGCTGGGAAAACACCGGGACCAGATGGAATCCCAGCAGAGGCTTTGAAAATAGACCCAGAGACAACAGCGGACTTGATGACACCACTGCTGGAGAAGGTGTGGAAAGAGGGCAAAGTACCCGAGGATTGGAAGAACAGTTACTTATTCAAACTTCCAAAGAAAGGAGACTTAAGTCAATGTAAAAACTGGCGTGGAATTATGCTTCTGTCCATTCCAAGCAAGATACTAAGTCGCATCATCCTGGAGAGAATCAAACAAGCCCTAGATGAAAAACTTCGTCCGGAACAGGCTGGATTCAGGAGAAACAAATCATGTATTGATCAAATCGCCACTCTACGGATCATCATTGAACAAAGCTTGGAATGGCAGTCACCTCTCTATCTCAACTTCATCGACTTTGAAAAGGCCTTCGACAGCGTCGATCGAGAGGTCATTTGGAAACTACTTCGCTACTACGGGGTCCCATCGACAATTATACACCTCATCCAACAGTTATACGACAATGCTGCATGCCAAGTAATCCACAACGGGAAACTTACGGAAGCCTTCGAAGTGAGGACGGGAGTGAGGCAAGGCTGTCTACTATCACCAATGATCTTCCTGATTGCAATTGATTGGATAATGCGACAGACAACGGCAACCAACGAGGGAACAGGCATAAAATGGACTGACACAAAAGACTTGGAGGATCTGGATTTCGCCGATGATATATGTCTGATTTCCCATAAACTGGAAGATATGCAAGTGAAAAGTAACAAGTTGGCAGAAGAAGCATCAAAGATAGGACTTCACGTGAACATAGATAAAACAGAGATGATGAAGATTCCTAGCCAACATCAACAGCAACAACAACAACCACAATAAGCATAAATGGGAAGAACCTGAAAGAAACAACCTCCTTCACCTACCTGGGAAGCATCGTCTCAACTACAGGCGGAACTGACGAGGACATCAAAGCCAGAATCGGAAAAGCAAGACAAGCTTTCATTACTCTCAAATCTGTGTGGAGGTCAACAGCACTCAGCATCAAAAATAAGATCCGGATTTTCAACTCCAATGTGAAGTCAGTGCTACTATACGGATCAGAGACTTGGCGAGTCATAAAGAGCATCTCAAACAAACTTCAAACCTTCATTAACAACTGTCTCCGCTCAATACTCAAGATCAGATGGCCAGAAAAGATCAGCAACAGGGATCTCTGGGAGCGAACCAATCAGGAACCGATTGTGAAACAAATAGGCAGAAAGAAATGGAGATGGATTGGCCATACGCTGAGGAAACCATCAAGTG
Organism: Trichobilharzia regenti; assembly: GCA_944472135.2. Lineage (NCBI taxonomy): Eukaryota > Metazoa > Platyhelminthes > Trematoda > Strigeidida > Schistosomatidae > Trichobilharzia > Trichobilharzia regenti. The sequence goes on along the minus strand of OX235270.1, from coordinate 83,347,939 downwards.
ACATCACTAGACAAGCCCTCGAGTGGAACCCGAAAGGGAGGCGGCGAGTTGGTCGTCCAAGGGTGACTTGGAGGAGGTCATGCGAGGAGGAGATGAAAGCATGTGGACAGACCTGGAGCAGGGTGAAAAAGTTGTCAGAAAACCGAAGTCAATGGAGGTGCGCAGCTGAAGCCCTATGTTCCTCTAGGAACTAAAGGATACAATAATAATAATAATAATTAACAACACTAATTGTTTTTCAGATTACATTAGATCAAATAGCATCGGCCGGTGATTACATTTCGAAAGCATCAGTAAGGGAAAGAAGTAATATGCATTAGTACAACATCAAAGTGACTGAATATCAGATAAATTAGGAGAAGTACCATAGATTTCTGAATTTATAAGTTCACCAAAGGGTTGGACTTGCTTCTTCTGTTCACAGAACTCCAGTTGATTTTGACAAATTGCAGTTACCACCGCTGTTTGAAGTGTTCGGTATTCAGAGGCCTTTGGTGATTTATTTCATTTTTATATGCTGAACAACAATAGCTTGTGCCAGAATGGAAAAAAAAATATACATCTTCTCCTCGAAATGTTGACGCCAGGGTGGTGGTGGTGGTGGTGGGGTTAAGTTACGATACTGACTTCAGAAAAACCTGGTAGCCTACACCTTCCGACTTCGTCCACTTCCAAACTTACTGTCATCTAACTTCATTATTGTATGAATGTTATCACATTTGATTGATAGGTTACAAAGTGTTCAAAATCCTTCAGGTTCACTCCGAAACTAACTAGATTTTGTTTAAGAAGAAACAGTACGAAAAGTGAATTTAGACACATTAAAGAATTTTCAGCAAGTTTCATTTCAAGGTATTTACTGCATGTGCAGAGTCTTCAAATAATGGAATAACCGCTAATCTGTCATATAAAGAAACATCGTTCCACCCAAAGTATGTTCTACTACTACTCCACAATGTTGTTTCTCCATTACCTTCGAAAATTTCTTAGCGATAGATAAAAAACTTATTTGAAATTGTGCACAAGTACAGATTGCGACTCATTGTGGTAGTCAGACGCTTAAAACAATATGGAACGGAGTAAATATATAATGCATTTTGATGGACAGAAATATTGCGTAGCGCAGTAATTTAAACAGGCCACCCGCATGCTTAAAATCCTCCTTAAAAATATTAAGCTATTACTGTACATTTTTTGTTTTAACTTTTATTTTACGTCGTGTAGAAAAGAATCTTAACAATTAATTATGATTTATTTTTATTTTTATTACTATTCTCTATATGAAAAGTATATGTTAGGCAAGGAACACAATACTATCATCTTGCTAGCTGAACAAGTCAACCGTTTCAACCCCCTGTTTCTGATCTAATAACCCATGAAATTCGGCTTCTTTCGCTTTGTGCTACAGGCTCACTGTCAACTAATATACAATGTGGTATAGAGAGTTGTGAAATAGAATGAAATGCAAACATTTGAATATTTAACTAATATTGTTATTGACTTTGTTTATATAGATTATCGATGGCAAGCAGCAGTAAGAGCCTATGAAATTGAACAGGCGAACAGAGAATTTCGACTGATACAATCCGAGCTGGAACGACTTAAAGCATTACAAGCGGAGAGACGGAAATAACAAAAATAATATATATTATCCAATATAAATTGATGACCAAGTAAAAAAACAAAAACAATACGTCGGTATATTCATTCCTTCAGGATTTATAATTTTATGATATTTATCCGTTGCTTTGGTAAAACAAAAAATTCACTATTCTACAAATTATACACTTCAATTTCAGTCGTGTCTATTCGTGTGTAAATCATGAGTAATAATCCAATTCACCATCATGATTTGAATGCAAAATTAATAATACTAATAATAACAATAACAAAGCGTTACTAAATCTCATGTATGCGCCAATTTCGTCTATGCAATGCAGCTTGGACAGATTGATTAGTGTTCATCACTGAAAGCTTTCCCAAATAAACAGATTTAAGATTTCCTATGAGCATTGAGTATTTAGAGAAAGAAAAAGAAAACATTTCGTCTACTATCTGATTGCCTAGTTTACATCCTTGATTTATTTTCAACTAGAATTAATTTCACATCTATATAGTTTTCTAATTTAGAGTACCAAATGAAAATCGGTGTTTTTTAGAAGAGGAAAACACAAACTGAAAAGAAGTGAAGAATAAGAAGAAGAGGAAATAGTAGATTTCACAAGAATGTAATCTGCAGAGATTGTAGCGTTATTAGCCTTTTCAATTTGTTCAATGTTCCAATGTTATATTTTAACGACAAAGTGTGTAAAAAACATTTTTTTTAAAAACTATTTATTATACTACTGCTTGACTTAATATGTGATATTGTACAGTGAACTGAAATAGATTTTCTATTTGTCAGTTTTATGTTACTCAATAAATGGCATTTATAATCCCAATGCTTTAATTCTTTTAACACTAAAATATACCCGGTATACTATTGGGAAGATTTTGTGTCTGTCCAAGAACTCGAACTTAGGACGGAAGTGCCACCTGAGGAAATAATGCTGGGGGTGCAACTGTGCCTGACTTCCACAGTATTTCCATTCCAAGGGAAAATATACAAATAAACTGAGAGAGCTGCCATAGGATCACCAATATCCCCGGTTGTAGCAGATATATTCATGGATAGGTGGAAAAAGATAGTGACTGAAACGTTCACCTCCACCTCAAAAGTATGGTGGAGGTATGTAGATGACACATTCACTGTACTAAGAATACAAGATATAGAAAGATTTTTCGAACACATTAGCTCAAAGGTGAAGGCAATTCAATTCACTTATGAATTAAAAAGTCAGGAAGGGGAACTGCCAATTACGGATAAGATTTTATTTTGATAAATTATACACAGTGTTGTACAGTTATATCAACTGATGACGTTTCGAGCACAAACTATTGCTCATAATCATATCAAGTTACTCACACAACTTTGTTCTTTCATTTATATACATGTGTGGAATCGATTAGATATTGGATTAAAAGTCAATGTGAGATAATATACATTCAGAAATAATAGTACGAGTGTTGTTGATCAATTGCAGATAGATGGGAAAAAGGACGAGTGTTTTTTTACAGTCATAATAAGCTACTTGTTAGAATGTTGTGTTTGAATGTGTTTGAATTGCAATAGAATTTTAAGATTATTTATTATCTTCTTCTGATTTGACTGATGGCAATAATACGAGTGTTATTGATCAACTATAATCAGATGGGAAATACGACGAGTGTTTTAATAGTCATAATAAGTTTTTATGTTAGAATGTTGTGATGTGTTTGAATTGAAATAGAATATTAGATTGCACTGTAAAAATTTTTATTTTTTTATTTTTATTTTTGATTTACAGCTTGATTCCACACTGTATTTTTGGTGCAAGTATGGAATTTTCAGCGTGGATATCGGTAGCCCAAATTTTGCAGGCCGACCATAGATATCAAGTGTGCGTCGGTGCGTGCTCGAACCCCGGACCATGTGCATGGTCGGCGAGAGTCCTAACCACTGTGCCGCCGACGCAAAAGGAAAGAAGATGGAGAGTTAAACACTAGTGTTTACAGGAAACCCACACATTGGTATTAGATGGTTGTAGGCGATCGGTAGAAAACCCTGGACCTAAGTTTCGTGCTAGTTAACACTCATCAGCAAGGCGTATCTGCAACCTTGAAGGAACTCATGTCCCTTCTGAGATTCGAACCCGCGTCACTCAGTGCTGCAGTCAGAGGTGTTACCACTGAGCTATTCAGGCCTCCTGTCGGACTGTATTGGATATTTTTGATTGCACACTAGTTGCTAGTGTAATGTGTCTAGTCCTATCTTCGGTGCAGACTGTGACTAGACAAATTACACTAGTTACTAATGTGCAATCAAAAATAACCCACACATTCAAACAGATATTTGGACTTCCGATCATCCCATCCTACGTCGGTAAAATAGGATTGGTGAAATGTTTAAGTGACAGAGCACAAAACCTAAGTAGTACCCAGGAAATCTAAGATAGGAAGTGAGGCATATAAGAGAAGCTTTGAAACTTAATAATTACCCTGATAAATTAATAAGAAAGTATGTAGGTAAATGTAAAAATAAAATAAATAATGATAGCAGTGATAGTGATAATAATAATATTAATGACGAAATGCATGTCAAATATGCGCAAGACAACACCAACAATAAGGAATCTAAATCATCAGTAGTAATTCCAAACAAGGAAGAAACCTCAGAAACATTACACAGGATTCTTAACAAGGCAGGAATAAAAGTAACCCACAAACTCAATTAGAAACAAGTTTGTCGGTTAAAGGATCCTGTGGAGCCTTTAAAACAAAACAATTTAGTTTATCTAATACCCTGCTTGCAATGATTGTAAGGTCAAATACGTAGGTCAAACTATTAGAACAGGTCCAGTCAGACTGGCGGAGCATAAAAGCCTAGCAAAATCTAGATTAGTTGATCCGAATAAGATAAGAAATCTAGGGAATATTTCAACTATGGCATTACATGCAATCACACACAACTATACAATAGGATGGGATATAATGACAGTTTTAAAATCTAATGTCACAGGGTGGAGGGAGAGATTGATAACAGAAGCTTCATTCATCGATTCAACTGCAAATACGTGTAATATGAATGATTCAGTACCTGTCCCAGATACGTGGAAAATTCTACTACCCCCACGATGACAAATAGGAGAGAACAAAGGAAACTATAAAACACAAGTTTCGAAGTCCTGTGATTATAATTTATACGATTATGAACAATAAATTTTGTTCGAAACGTCATCCAGTAGATAATACTGTTTCACTGTGTGATACATCTAATAAACAAACTAATATGGAGGTAATATTCACTGTTTGCAATTACACTGATATACCTCGGCTAGCCATATCTAATTGTATCTATCAGTTCAACTGACCATGTGGAGCTACTAGTTATATCGCTGACTACTCTAGGGACCTAACTTTTAGTACTCAGACACACCTATAGGTGTGGTTGAATAAAGGTATCGTTAAAACTCTCAACAGTTATATATTCGATTACCTGGTACAACGAGGCAACACAGCAAGTTGACTTTAAAGATTTCTTTTGATTTCAGCTTGATTCCACACCGTATTTTTGTTACAGGTATGGAATTTTCAGCATGTGATATCGGTAGCCCAAATTTTTCAGGCTGACCATAGATATCAGGTGTGAGTCGGCAGGGGATCGAACCCCGGACCATGTGATTGGTCAGCGAGAGTCCTAACCACTGTGCCACCAGCGCATAACGAAGTATCGAATAAATTATCAAAGGCTTGCAGATACCGAACGCCTCAAGTGGTAAAGGCTATTGTAATTCGCTTAAATCAAGCAGACTTCCGAGTGCAGAAGAAATTGATCCAGCCTTCTGTCGAACCTGGAAATTCACCTAAATTACCTGATATATTCAGTCAGCTCAGTATTACATTAATGCATATTACCTCTTCCTCTTACTGATGCTTTCGAAATGTAATCACCTATCGATGCCATCGATTCAATGTAATTTGAAAGAGCATTAATATTGTTGATAACATTCATTCTTTAATTATCACTGTCATATAAATGTAGGTAGAACCTGATGACAAATTTACCAGGAATAATATTCTTTGTTCACTAATCAGTGTTTTTTAATTCTTAATGAGCAGCTTAAATGAATTGAAAACACATTTCTTTATGCATTAATAATGGTTTGTAAATACTTAGAACGCATAAAGTCATCAATTCAGAGACCGCCTACCGTGATATCAAAAGTTCACTGAGGAGCACATGATTTTCTCAACATAACCTTCAAAATTTTAGTTGTCTTTTGACCTAAGTTATTGATCGAACTCTGCACTGATGAAATGTGTACTATAACCGCCAACTGGCCCAATACAGCCTGATATTTGAATGTATTCCGTCCCGGTTTTCCATGTAGTGTAAGAGCTTACTTTGGGCAGCGGGCTTTTATGCTTATTAGTAGGAATGTGTATGATGGATTCCTAACTATTGGGGAATTAGTATAACTTTTCGAGACTTCTAACCAATCATAAGTCACCGACCACCTAGAATTCTAACGGCGACACATAACAGGGTTTGTAGCCAACCTTTTAACTAAGGAAAAGCTCAGTACATATATGCATATTTAATTAAAAACATTTAATTTAAAACAACAAATGAAGATTGTTAACAAAGCAGGATTTAATGAATTCATCAAATTCCAGCGGAACTCTTCAGCTGAATACTCTACATACAGGAATATATATATACTGTTGGAAATATGTCAGGAGATATAAGATTGATAAGCAAACAAACGACATTGAATTAATCATGCAAAACGACATGTGTGAATGTTTTTCAGGTCATTTCCAAATAGATAAGGGGAAGGGAGAATGAGAAATTAAAATTAAAATAAAGCGCATTACGCTTCAATTACATCACTTAGATAAACGGTTGGTCATTAGAGAAAGAAATTAAATATATCAAGAATTACGAATTGAGTAATATTAATAGTCATAGTTATAATGATAATAATAATAATGCTGAAACGAGTTAAGATAATGCTACTGATGAAAGATTGTTTTGGTGAACCAGGAATAATAATTTGTTAATAATAATAATTAATAAGTAAAACGTGTTACCATGGTAGATTCAGTGTGACGACCACTTCCTTTTGTACACAGAGACTTGACTTGTAAACTCGAATTGCACAAGCCTCAGCAATCGCAAACATCTTTCTGTTTCTTTGTCTGCTGACAACAGTGAGTGACTTGACAGCGTCAGTATCGTGTCCGTAGTCTACAAAGTGCTTTCTTACTGGACTTTTTGGCACTTTGAATTCATCTGTTTTCAACCACTTTGGTAAATGTTCCATCATGCGAGTAGACAATCGCCTTTCTGTACAACCTATGTATTTGCTTCCACAAACACACTCAAATAGATTATGAAGTGTCGAGGATTGGAGCTTGGCCCTTCCCAGATTGTTAAAGCATTCACTTAGTGGTGTTAAGGAAGACAAGTTATGCAGAATAGTAAGTTCTCTTGAAAGCTTTATCGAGTCTTCATTTTATTTCTTCTTGTACATCATCTCCTTTGAATGGCAGATTGATATAGGCAGATTTCTTCGGAACTGTTTGGATAGTTTTGCAAAGGATCATTTCTTTATAATATCTATCAATGAACTGCTCAGGATATTCATTCTTAGATAAAATATCCTTCAGATACTTCATTTCATGTTTAATCGTACAAAAGTAAATGGTCGTCACACTGAATCTACCATGGCAACACGTTTTACTTAATGACTGTTATTACTATTATTAACCTTATTGAACTTTATTCTACCTCTTGTTATTATTATTCTTGATTCATTAAAAATATAATAATAATGATTTACTTTATTCCAAAAACAGTACTTGCGATACAGAATGGAATTTTCAGTATTAATCACAACATTGCATCTAATTTCCTCAAATTATAAATAAAATTAATCACACAGAAAGTTTTTCACATTTACAATAGGGGTAATGTCAGAAACATGCAGCATATAAAATGGAAATAATAATAATAATGATAACAGCTAAGGTAATAGTAATGATACAAGTGAAAATTGCCGTGGGCTTGTTACACACAGTATTGTCATTGCGGTATAGAAATCCTAGCATATTTAAAAATATTGAATATAATGTTCTCTTTACATGATATGGTGAAGGGAAAAACAAGGATTACAGCAGTCATAGGGATAAGTTGGTGTTTGCAATTATGAGAGTAAAACAAAGAAGCAACAGGACCATAAATATAATAGAAATAATAAAAGTAAAACTTGAAGGTATATAAGGATGGATGGAGGAAATTGTTTATTTACTAGATGAAAAAAGGTTAGTTAATTCTTGTCTGACACTATTTTCATCACATAAAATACGTGCCAAGTATGGTATCATAGAATTTCTATACTTAGACGTGCGAGCATACAGTTTTCTGAAGTTACTCCTTGTTCTACCTGAGGAGATGCAAGGTGAAAGCTGAGGATAAAGTGGATGCTCCAAGTCATACAAAATCCCTCTATGAAATTTACTGCACGAAGTCAAGTGCCTATCGATAATAACATTAACTATGTGGTCCACTGGGACACGACTCACCCTACTGACCGTCTTCAGCATTCTACGAATTGTCACATAGTCCTTTTTAAGCAAACCAGGAAAGAATAAGGGTGAACAATAAAGAAGAATAGGTAGGATGCAAGAGTTTATGAAGTGTAAGAGGAGGGGTTGAGTTATACCCGAGTGCCTTAACTTCTCAATGTAAAATGTCAGTCGGAATATTTTACTGGAGATCCCTAAGACATGGGAAGCCAAGGAAAGATAAGAAGAGAGAATAAGTCCAAGATACTCAATTTCTGATTTGATTCCTATATCACTGTCGTCAATCTTACAACTGTCATGAGAATCGATGACTTCTTTTAACTGTCTTTTACATCTTAAGCTGAAATTAACAGTTTGGCATTTAGAGGGATTCGGTTTAAGACCGTTAGACTCAAACCATTTACTGACAGAAAGCTATTTATTTTGGTACAGTCTAGCTGGAAGTTAACAGCCATTGAAACTGTTACATCATCAGCATTATCTTAACTCGTTTCAGCATTATTATTATTATCATTATAACTATGACTATTAATATTACTCAATTCGTAATTCTTGATATATTTAATTTCTTTCTCTAATGACCAACCGTTTATCTAAGTGATGTAATTGAAGCGTAATGCGCTTTATTTTAATTTTAATTTCTTATTCTCCCTTCCCATTATCTATTTGGAAATGACCTGAAAAACATTCACACATGTCGTTTTGCATGATTAATCCAACGTAGTTTATTTGTTGATGGATTTTCAATCACTTGAAATGTTCACCCAGTAGGCGGACAATAAAATGTTCTGATTGTTTGGCGATTGTCGCAAGGCCAACCGATGAGAGAAAAAGTTATCCAATGAGGTTGTCTCATATTAACAAAGTAAACTGAATCACGATTTGAAGAGTAAACACTTCTTCATCTGCAGAGATTGATTTAAAATGTTGATTTTTAGTTTGTCGGCTTTCAATCAACTCGCATTCATATACTACTACCTTTAAATGCTCTCGGCGACACACACACCACATAATCATTTCGTGATGCACCATTACAGTCAATAATCAAAGCACCGACTGAAGGAGTGGGATTAAACTGGAAAATATGTCATGGTATGTGCTAATTTCGTATCACAATATTACCAGTAAAGTACTACATTCAAAAAGGCTTAATTTATTTTGTTCTGTCAGCCAAACGATAATAAGAATAATATAATAAAAATGGAATGCACACCAATGAAAAAAAAAATCCTTAAAATTGTGTTTCAAAAATAAAACCCACTGCCGTCCCGTGAAGTTAAAAAGTATTGAATCCATCTCTACAATAAAATGTATACGACTGGTAAATATTTGATATATTCAGGGTAGTGACAATATGAAACTATGAATTAATGAACCCCATTTTGTAATACAATAGTATGGTTTCAGAAACTCTCCTGCAGCGACTTTAGATATTTTCGTCCAATTCGCATTAACGCACATTTTCATTATTAATGTAGATGATCTCACAGATTTTCTCATTCAAATAATAGAAAAGATTTGTAACTCAGGTGAATGATTTGCAATTGATAGTGTTCTCTGAGCTCCTTGATTTAATTGCGGAGCTTTCATCGTCTTTCTGGACGACATCTTCAGCGCAGTATTTAGGATAAAGTGAAATGATTTAAATTTCTTCATTAGTCTCCCGGTAATTATCTTTAGATATGTATTAACCGTTTTCTATTGATTGGGATTTTAAACTTTCCGATCACCTGATTTACTTTTTATTAGTTGGTATATTTCATCTATATTAACGTGTTTATTAATTGCGTTTTCATTTGAGTACCAGGCTTCTAGGAATTCCCTGGCACATTTGGTGTTTCCTCTGTTTAAGATTTCGACATTATCCCAATCAAATTGATGTCCATAATTGTCTGTATGCATTGATACTAAAGAATTTGTATCATGTCTTTTCACGGCTGATTTGTGTTCCTGAATTCTTATTCGAAGGGGACGCCCACTTTGGCCGATGTAATGTTTGTTACAGTTCATACAATTTATTTTGTAAATGGTGTTAATTTTATCTCCCTTTTCTATCGGATCTTTTGGTTTGCATAAGATCGAATTAAGCGATTCAGCTGGTTTGTGTGCTACATCTATATCAAACGGTTTCATTATTCTAGCCGTTATTTCAGAGATGTTTCTGATGTATGGTAGGATGAATTTCTTTTTGGTCTTTGGTGATGGTTCTTTGTTAGTGCTTTCACTCGATTTTAAACACTTTTTGATGAAATTTTTTGAAGACATATATTTGAGGACATCAAATTCATTAGAGAAGAAGAGTTAGATAACAAAATCCCATATTTAGATGTCTTAATCAGGAGAAACAATACAGGAAATTTAGAAACACAAGTATATAGAAAGTCAACGCACACAGATCAAATACTCAACTATACTAGCAACAATCCAATTACTCACAAAAGAAACTGTGTGCAGACATTGTTTAGAAGAATTCAAACACATTGTAGCACACCGGAGTTGAAAAGAATGGAAGAAAAATACTTACAAACGGTGTTCAAGAAGAATGGTTATCCAAAAAATTTCATCAAAAAGTGTTTAAAATCGAGTGAAAGCACTAACAAAGAACCATCACCAAAGACCAAAAAGAAATTCATCCTACCATACATCAGAAACATCTCTGAAATAACGGCTAGAATAATGAAACCGTTTGATATAGATGTAGCACACAAACCAGCTGAATCGCTTAATTCGATCTTATGCAAACCAAAAGATCCGATAGAAAAGGGAGATAAAATTAACACCATTTACAAAATAAATTGTATGAACTGTAACAAACATTACATCGGCCAAAGTGGGCGTCCCCTTCGAATAAGAATTCAGGAACACAAATCAGCCGTGAAAAGACATGATACAAATTCTTTAGTATCAATGCATACAGACAATTATGGACATCAATTTGATTGGGATAATGTCGAAATCTTAAACAGAGGAAACACCAAATGTGCCAGGGAATTCCTAGAAGCCTGGTACTCAAATGAAAACGCAATTAATAAACACGTTAATATAGATGAAATATACCAACTAATAAAAGGTAAATCAGGTGATCGGAAAGTTTAAAATCCCAATCAATAGAAAACGGTTAATACATATCTAAAGATAATTACCGGGAGACTAATGAAGAAATTTAAATCATTTCACTTTATCCTAAATACTGCGCTGAAGATGTCGTCCAGAAAGACGATGAAAGCTCCGCAATTAAATCAAGGAGCTCAGAGAACACTATCAATTGCAAATAGATGAAGTATACCAAATAATAAAAAGTAAATCAGGTGATCGGAAAGTTTCAAATCCCAATCAATAGAAAACTGTCAATACATATCTAAAGATGATTACCGGGAGACTAATGAAGAAATTTAAATCATTTCACTTTATCCTAAATACTGCGCTGAAGATGTCGTCCAGAAAGACGATGAAAGCTCCGCAATTAAACCAAGGAGCTCAGAGGACACTATCAATCGCAGATTTCCTCTTTATTAAAAACGCAAGCCTAGACAATCTTAGTGAACATTTCATATCCCTGAGCTACAACTTTTCCTTGTCTAACTGTCAGGAATCGACTATCATCCAATGTCCACAGAATGACAGAACTCAACGCTCTGCATCAATTACTGTCTCCTATTAAAACGAATCTTTCATTTGTAAATCTGTGTAGAATTTCACTTTTACTGAGAATAAGTAGGAGAACTACCTGCCTGTTTCACCTGGTTGTCAAGTAAATACTACTTCCAGACAGTCACTGTTTTCAAGATAGTCGTAATAAACGTGGTGTAGTCAGTGTGATGACTGATTCGTATTTAGAAAGTAATTTAACCTTGGAGTGTAACTTACGCCATTGTAGGAAAGGAGAAATTGATCTTGGATACTTGTTTCAATCAGCTCTGGTTGACTAGTTGCTTAGGTAGTCTTATCATGGGAACACAGAATAATACATTTAGCATTCCTCAGTCGGCGTCATTTCTGACACCTGAATTACATCCGTCTACTGTGCCACAATTCATTCCGTTCTATTCTACAGCTCGTGATAGAAATGCAATTGTTTATCATTCTTCGGATTTCCAGTGGAACGTAGGACATCAAGCTTTGTAGTCCCAGTAGGCTGTGGTGTTCTTTCCTACATGGTGTCGCTAGCCTCACACGCAAACCACCCTGTTCTCTGAATAGTAAACTAGACAGTTCAGGAGTCAGTCAGACTCGTACTATGTACATCCTTCGTGAGCATTTCACCACTATCCCACTGACACACAAGACTTGGAGAAAGTACAAGTCATACAGCATAGATGTCTTCAGTCATTTGTTTGAGTAAGACGGATGAGTATAGCTGCTAGTGATTAGATTACAGTTGGTGTTAGGTAAGGTACGTAGGTAGTTAGGTGGGAGGTCGTTAGATCCGTTAACGATGTTATGAAGTCCAATAAATTGATGTGACTGAATCAATTGTTGGTCACGTTGAGTTGGCACCATTTTTCACAGACAATGTGGTTTAAAAGTTGTTATCAACTTGAGAAAATTGGTAATTGTAGTCAAATGAGACCATCAAAGTGTTTATGTCGTATCTTCGACGCAATTTATTGATTTGAAACTTAAGAACACACCCATAGCCATAAACAAATGCCTTAAAAAAACAGATTGTCACTACAGCTAACGAATTACAGAAGTAATTGATGGGAAGAAAGGAATTAGAGAAAAGATCCACAAAAAATAAAAACAGCAAACTAATAATAAGCAAAATAGTACGATGCCATGAATATCAATATACATGCGCATTGTTGTTAGTCCAGGTAGAAAGTTGGAATTAGCATATTATATACTGCATAATGGCCACACCCACTACCGCCGGCAAGTCAATTATGTGAAAAGAAAAACACCAGTTGGATGGGTTTATCACTCATAATCTCGGTAATAGAAGTACACTGGTTTTATTCTTAAGGTTAATGATCAAAGATCAATAACTTTTGTTTTGTTGATTGGACAAAGGAAGGGAGTGACTTTTAATACCTCCTACTTTGTATAATAATCGATCATGACAGCTTATTACTTTCTGATATTACAAGTAACCTGCTGCCTAAGACAATTGTTGTGGCTGATTCCATGATTTTTTCAACTATAAAGTGAGAATTTCAATTGTTGAATCACATAAGCTTTTTCCATTGGCTGATACTCACAATTTTATTCGATCAGCTGTAATTTCCGTCATTAAGATCGAAGCCTTAATGACAAATCATAGCATTCGCGAGTTTCACAACAGTTTTAACAGACACTGGTCAACAAGTCGTGTTCGTTATTATGAAGGGACTGACACTCTTTTGAAAATCAGGACCTGCGTTATCCAGTTCTGGGGGGCGATAAAAGATGCACAACTCTACCCTGAACATGCTGGATTCAGGAAAAGCAATTCATGTTAGGATCAGATTGCATCATTATCGAACAAAGCATAGGTCATCGACGGTATAGTAATTTGGAAATTACTTTCAACAACACTTGCTTCCGCTAGCTCCATACCAAAGATCAGATGGCCAGCCAAAAAGAATTAGCAGTAGGCAGAACCAACCAAGAAGCTGTTGCTTAACAAATATCCCGGGAAAATGAAGAAGATTGTCGGATGACATCTCGCGATAGCTAATCCATCGCTGATGTGGGACGCAAATGGGAAACAATGAGTCGGACATGGGTCCGAGGATGACATGTTGGAGATCGTATGGAGAGGAGATAAGACGGTAGTCATGGGGCTAGCCATAGAGGATTGCAGACAACAGGGTGAAGTGAAGATATGCTGTTGAATTCTTATGTTCCGCCAGGAACCCAAATGAATAATAATTTGATTATTTTATTTATTTTTTATTTTTGATTACAGCATGATTCCACACCGTATTTTCTGTACAAGTAAGGAATTTTCAGCGTGGATATCGGTAGCCCAAATTTCGCAGGCCAACCATAGATATCAGGTGTGCGTCGGCGTGGGCTCGAACCCCGGACCATGTTCATGGTCGGCGAGAGTCCTAACCACTGTGCCACCGACGCACAGTGCTGAAGTCAGAGATGCTTCCTCTGAGTAATTCTGGTTCACAATTTCTCTCCTCTAGGAGTCTAATGAATGCGTTGAGTGATCTGTAGACAGCAACCAATGTCATCTATTAGTCGTTTGTGCTAATAATAATAATTCTTCCTTCACGTTCCAGTGGAAAATAGGGCTTAGTGGCTTGGAGTTTCTGCAGCAGTGCTTATTTTTACAGGATGGGGTTGCTAGCTTCGTGCCCAACTTTCCCTCTTTACCAGCATTATTTCTGGCTTAGCGAGGTAAAAGAGTGCGTCGGCCGGGGATCGAACCTCTGATATGTGCATGGTCGGCGAGCGTCCTAACCGCCGTGCCACCGACGCACTTTGTGTTAGTGGTGTTTTAATTACATTAATCAAGCGCGCAATACGATCTCCATGCTGTGTTCACCTCTTACGAGTTGCATACAACCACCTGATATCTGCCGAAAGTATACCACCGCAGCAACAATAATTACTAACAGTAGTAAATGCACCGGGTTCGAACCCTGGTGGGTGCCTACTACTAAAGAGTCCCACACTAGAATGAAACAGCTGTTCAGTACTCCCTGCAGGTTTTCGAATTGTTCTCTAAGTGATGTCAGCTCATGATGAAATCCTCCAGCTAATCAAACAATATCCCTACAAAAACCAATACAAAAATTATATCAATTATAAGATGCCTTGATACCTTCTTCAATAAATTCAACTATTATGCAACATGTAGACCGATTTGAATAAGTGCTTTTAATGATGCACTTTTATGTTAAGTCACTTAATTAGATATTGCACAAAGTGTTACAGTATTGATAATGAAACAACATTTCCAGTTAAGTTAATTGCCTATACTTATATTGAAAAACCATAAAAACTTCTACAAGTTTCATCATTCTAGATTCTTCGATTCTAACAAAACTAAATGACAAATAAATGATTGAAGAACTTTGTGCAGATGTAGAGTTTTCAGTTTCCTACACAGACATCAAAGAAAAGAGTAGTAACATGATTTCAGAGGAGTAGTGACCTAATGGAAAGTAGTGATACTAGAAATTCTCATGAAAAAAGAAGTGAGTGATTCTCACTGTGTACGCATTTCAGTCATTTTATTAGGAATTCACAATCAGTGATCTCCAGCATCTTGTGGATCTCACTTATACCACCTATGCCTAAAAGCATAACGTGGAACAACTGCCGGTGACTTCATGTTTTAATCTGACTACATCTACCAATTTTCTCAAGTTGATAACAATTTTTAAATAATACTGTCTGTGAGAAAAGGTGCCAACTCAACGTGACTAACAATTGATTCAGTCACATCAATCTATTGGACTTCATAACATCGTTAACGGATCTAACGACCTCCCACCTAACTACCTACGTACCTTACCTAACACCAACTGTAATCTAATCACTAGCAGCTATACTCATCCGTCTTACTCAAACAAATGACTGAAGACATCTATGCTGTATGACTTGTACTTTCTCCAAGTCTTGTGTGTCAGTGGGATAGTGGTGAAATGCTCACGAAGGATGTACATAGTACGAGTCTGACTGACTCCTGAACTGTCTAGTTTACTATTGAGAGAACAGGGTGGTTTGCATGTGAGGCTAGCGACACCATGTAGGAAAGAACACCACAGCCTACTGGGACTACAAAGCTTGATGTCCTACGTTCCACTGGAAATCCGAAGAATGATAAACAATTGCATTTCTATCACGAGCTGTAGAATAGAACGGAATGAATTGTGGCACAGTAGACGGATGTAATTCAGGTGTCAGAAATGACGCCGACTGAGGAATGCTAAATGTATTATTCTGTGTTCCCATGATAAGACTACCTAAGCAACTAGTCAACCAGAGCTGATTGAAACAAGTATCCAAGATCAATTTCTCCTTTCCTACAATGGCGTAAGTTACACTCCAAGGTTAAATTACTTTTTAAATACGAATCAGTCATCACACTGACTACACTACGTTTATTACGACTATCTTGAAAACAGTGACTGTCTGGAAGTAGTATTTACTTGACAACCAGGTGAAACAGGCAGGTAGTTCTCCTACTTATTCTCAGTAAAAGTGAAATTCTACACAGATTTACAAATGAAAGATTCGTTTTAATAGGAGACAGTAATTGATGCAGAGCATTGAGTTCTGTCAGTCTGTCGACGTTATATGATAGTCGATTCCTGATAGTATGACAAACGAGCATTCTGGGGGAAAGTGCGTTTTGCATGTTTTTTAAACTTCTGTGTGAAAATGCCAGGCGATATAATAAAAATTACTTAAGAAACATAGTGTAATCGCTATATTTTCACGAATGAGAGAACAACAGAATTAATTCAGTTATGATGATATATTACTTTGTGACTGATTTCAGTAGCATAATTTTAACATAAAATAAATAAAAGGAACTAACAGAAAAGACAATGAAAAAAAATAAGTACGTGAAACAACAAAGATTCCCAAATGTACTAAAACATGAACCAAATGCACACGCATGAAGTAACAGAGATTTTCGATGGGAAATTAAGACAACAACAAGCGGCAAGCAACAGACAGATGAAAAAGCGCCGTAAAAGTAACAGAAACAATTTGTGCTAAATGAATCAACAGAAGTTATCAGGACAAAGAAAGAAAGACTATAGGTAACTCCTTGAGCCAGAAAATTAGGATGAAAAACACAGGAAAGGAACTTAGTGCAAGAATTAAACAAAAAAGTCAAAAAGTAACCGACAAAAGGAGAAATCATCGGAAAAATACTTACAAAACACTGAATAAAATCCGAGAAAAAACGGGACAAGAGAATCAAGATAATTACGGTGCATCGTAGTTTTTTATGCTAGTACTGCAGAATAAAATCATCTGGGCACATTAGCATCACCATCCGTCAGCCACTTGGGTTGGTAATCTGACGGTAGCATGTAAGCGCCTTTTATTAAATCTACTGCACCACGTTAAACACATACGAATGAATACCTGATTTGCCATAATAGGGAAGAAAAATATTTTTTCCGTACGACTCACTCTACTACTAGCAACATTGCTAACCATATCGCGTAACCAAAAAGTCTACCAACTGAGTAATCAGCTTTTCGAATCAACCTATATCCACAGCGTAAAGCCACACTTACTGGATGTCAAATTCCTACATAATTGAGGTATGAATGAATTACTCAATGTCCGAAGTTATCTTGATGGTCAGGCTTCAGTTATGTACACTTGTCTCACAGTATATGTGCAGAATTCAAAGAATCGGCTTAAACTAGAGTTGTTTTTATACATTTCACCTCTTGTGCACACACTGAAGGATCAAATATGTAGTCCGGGATTCTGTAGCCAAAAGCAAATACATTTCAGATTCATACCGAAAAAGCCCGTTGACTACTGACTGGACAAACACCATGATCTATTTCGTCCTTTATTTCCCGATCAAACTATAGATAAGAAGACAGTCATCTGCACACTTCATTCAGCTTGAAGACGAAGAAATGAGTTGAGTAGCTTCAAGACTAACGATAATAATAATAACAGCTTTATTCCAAACAGTATTTGTGCTACACGTATGGAATTTTCAGCGTGCATTACACTATATTGCGTTTAATTACCTCATAAATTTTATAAGATTTTAAAATCAAAAAGCAACACCCGAAAAAAAGATAATAAAAAATAAAAAAAGAACAGCGTTGCGTTTACATTTTAAACAATGCACCACAGGATATGAAATATAAAATTGGTGTGTAATAGAAAATGAGAACAACAGTGTAATAGTAACGAGGAAAGAAAAACAAAAACTAATGGGAACTATTTGTTAGAGTGCCGCAGTAAGTTGATCATGTCATACCTAACGGAATTCTCATCACATAACAGCTGTGCCAGATATGGTATTGTGGAGTTTTTGTACTTGGTAGTCTTAGCATATAACCTCCTATAGCTGCTTCTAGTTCTACCAGATGAAATGCAAGGAGACAGCTGCGTATAGAGAAGATGCTCGGGGTCTGACAATATTTTATTCGCTAGTTTCTTACATGACCTTATATGTCTATCCACATTACACATTAGATTTATAAAAGTAAGTTAGTGTCCGCAGCTACGGCCCATTGAGTTTACCACTAAAATCTGAACCAGTAGATTCCTGGTTAGAATCCCGCTACACACTGGGCATTTTGTTTTATCAGCCATCACATAATAAATTATCGGTTATAACCCGTCTCCCTGATAGATGAAATACTTTTCAGCTCATATGCACCTATCTCCACCTTAATCAACGCAACAACAAACTTATTCTATCTGTTCAAGTAGTCTCCTCCAAAAACATCAATATTGATGACAAACGTTCACTCTCAACGTAAATCAACTTCTACAAAGAGTGTTGCCTGCAAAAACAACACAATAGAAACGCTTTAATCAAGAATTTAATACTCCAACAACTACGCAAGGTATATTGGTTTGATTTTTTATCAAGTAAATAAGCATAAAATCATAACATGTATGAGTTCATTTGTCTGTAATTACAAAGAAAACACTAACAACTTGATAGATACTCTCGTAATAATTCCATAGGAGGTATATCTGTCTCCAGATGTATATCGTATAAATGTCTGATTATACGAAATGCATCTAGATTAGCATAAGGTGTTAAAGTTAACGGATCTACATAACGAGCCGGTAGACCAGTGATTGGACAAATTCGTGGATAACGTTTTGGACGTACAGGACAGGGAGCAGAATAACCTGGTTCCGGTAGTGGAGTAGTTGTCGCAGGCATTGATCGACGGAAACACTCATCATTTGCAAATGTTATAAAATTCCTATAAACTCTGGCTTCAGGATGCGTGATTATCGGAGCAGCTCGTACAGGTGTTCTGGTGAAAGGAATTGAATTATAAAAGAAAAAGATAATGGTTGTTAGGTTTATAATGGATATTTATTTAATTTTCAGTTTTAGTATCACTTCAATAACGAATATACAATTGTTCAAGTAGTCCTTAACTATTAATGTTACAATAATTCCAACTGTGGTGGATTGAATTACTTGGATAGACTTCTTTTCTCTTAACAAGAGTTCACAGGCACTAAACAACTAATTATTTGCTCTATAATTAATCAGCTTTTCCCCAAAAAGCATTCTATGCTTTTGGATATGCTGAATAACTGAACTGTCCCAAGATTTTAATTTTAGTGTTACATTAGTCAAACAAATGAACGTTTGAACTGGTTGAAAATGTCCATTAAATTTTTTTTTCAAAAGAATGATTACTGAACAAAGAATACTCCTTTCGATAACCCCTTCTTCATCAAGTTCCAGAGCTATATATACATAATAGTGAATGAATTAGTGTTATTAACAACGTTAATATCGTTTAAGTAACATCGAATCAAGCATACTAATATCACTGGATTACAGTTCAATAGCATCAACACACTGAATATCAGAAAAATTAGGAAAGATAATAAAGTACAAATTCATGAATTTATAGTCTCTACTGAAGACTGGCTAGGGCAGTAGTAGTGTCTGGACTTCTGCACATAAAGCACTGGTTGTTTCACGCGAATCGCCATTTCTTCTGCTGTTTAAAGCATGCGGTTCCTCGATGTTTTTGCAATTTATTTGGCCACAAAGCCAGCATTGAAGAATCCTTTTCTATCATCTACCGGGTAACAAACAAGTTGCCAAAAACATCGAGGAACCGCATGCTCCAAACAGCAGAGGCAATAGCGATTCGCGTGAAACAAGCAGTGCTCTGTGTGCAGAAGAAACACGTCCAGTCACTACTACTGCCCTAGCCAGTCTTCAGTAGAGACTATAAATTCATGAATTTGTACTTTATTATCTTTCCTAATTTTTCTGATATTCAGTGTGTTGATGCTATTGAACTGTAATCCAGTGATATTAGTATGCTTGATTCGATGTTACTTAAACGATATTAACGTTGTTAATAACACTAATTCATTCACTATTATGTATATATAGCTCTGGAACTTGATGAAGAAGGGGTTATCGAAAGGAGTATTCTTTGTTCAGTAATCAGTCTTTTGAAAACGAATATTTATTAAATTAGGTATTCAAAATATATTGAGCAAACTCTTAGGTATGAAAAAAGCCACATAGTAGGACTAATTGCATACTTTTAAAGCCTGAATCCATCAAAAGATACGGACAGACAGAAAATAAAAAGCAGATTTTAAGACAATGTAGTGGTGTCATACAGACAAAGTGTTCCAAAGGAATATCATTCTTACAGTGAGAATCATCGTATTCGTTGGTGTTAACGTCTGAATACCACTCTCACAGTTCAATACTGTATTACCAACAGATTATTATATGTATATTTGAACATTCTACTTCATGTCGTTTAATATAAACCAAAATCAAAAGCTAAGTGATTGGTTAAAGAATATAAAACTGTATTATATACATATGAATAGCGCTTTGATCAATTGAAAATATACGTTTGCTTTGTGTCTAGTCTGCTGCTGTTACAGTAGTATTTACCATTCAGAGTGTCACTTTGAGGAAGCGTAAACTGCTGATTTGATCAGTTACTTCTATTCGTGACAACATCTGGTTTGAGTTTGGTCGGCATTAAGTTATTAGAGAAAATAACATTGGAATTATTATTATTATTATTATTATTATACCCTTGGGTTCCGAGTGGAACATAGGGCTTCGACCAACCGTCTCCACTTTGTCCTATTCTCTTGAGTCCCCTTAGACCAGACCCACGATTGCCCATTGCATATCATATCGTCCTTGCACTCGAGTGATAGCCTGTTTAACGCGCGATGTCACCCCACACGTCTCCCCAGCATATATCCAATCCAGTTTATTCCACATATATTTGTTTAACAAAAGGTCCTTAGTTGGTTCGTTGCCAGTCAGAGTTTCTTACCACCAACCCTTTCTGCCTTTCTGATCTTCCCCGCATGAAGCCAATGAAGGCAACTGTTGATAAAAGTTTGCATTAGCCTGTTGGAAATGCTCTCCGTGACACGCCGGCCAAATTTCTGACCCGTATAGAAGAACTGACTGACTACTTACCATTGGTGTTGAAAATCCAGATCTTATTCTTTGCAATGAGTGAAGATTTCCAAACTGATTTCAGGGTGATGAAGGCTTGACTTGCCCTTCCGATTCTGGTTTCATTATGCTCATCCATGCCGCCGCCTGTAGTTCGAAAGATATTACCTAGAGAAGTTAGAGAAGTGACTGCCTTTAAATTTCTCCTATTGATAGTGACTGGTGCTTGTATTTGTTGTTGCTTGGTTACCTTCATCACCTCCGTATTTTCTATGTTCACTTGAAGTCCTGTCTTCTCTGGCTGCTTCTTCTTCCAGTTTATTGGTTTTCGTTTTGTAAGTCTTCCAGTTTATGTGACATCAGACACAAATTGTCCGCAAAATCTACTTCTTGTAGAATCCTCTAGTCAGTTCGACATATTCCTGTCTTCTCACTCGCCCCCCCCCCCCCGTAACACACACACTGTATTCCGCATAATCCAGTCCAACACAATTAGAAGGACTACCGGTGATAGTAGGTAGTCTTGTCTCACTGCTATATTCACTTCAAAGGCTACTCAGAGTTTTCTGTTGTGGATCACTGGACATGTGGCATTTTCACCATTGGAATTAATTCGAGTTTTGTAGTAGGTTTTTTTGTCAGTCAATTTCTCAATGTTATACTAACAGCCTTTTGTCATACTGACCCCATATTGCATGTCTCGTTATTGGAAATTTCGAAAATAAATTTACATATGATATGAGATTTCATATTTAAATAATACCTATTTGAGAATAATTTCCATGAAAACTACACAGCAGTACTCGTAAGCTACTACCATTCATCCATGGAAATTTGTTCACAGAATAAATGCATCTTGTACAACACCAAATTTGGCAAAAATGTACTTGAAACTCCGTGTGGTAGGAAGAAAGTGAAGAAACTGTGATCATCAATAGGGAGTGAGGAGTTAGTTATTCCGGTAAAACTATCAATTAGGACGACACAAGTATTCTGTCATACAGAAATACAGATAAGGTTACATTATTCAAGTGTTGGTTTGTAGGGATTTGATTGGTTACAGGATTTCATCATGAGCTGACCTTGGTTATATATATATATATATATATCACAAATTACTATACTGATTGATTATATAATACTCATTGAACATCTTATGCATAATAATTCTCTAGATTTCCTCTTGTATTACACATACCCATCAGCATCGAGTGCTACAGCATATATATTGTATTGATCTTCAATTGATGGAACACTAACTGAATGATAACGAATCATCGGTGTGCAATGAACTGTCTTTAGAACACGTGCCTTCTTTCTTTCGATCTCCAGACGCTGAAATCGCTCTATATAAGCATAAATAAGAGAACAAATAAAAGGAGAGAAAATGAACTATATATATTACTTACTTTTACTTCGGCTATCTCCTACGGGAGGATGAGCCGGCTTCATGAACATCTCGAATCATCACTGCCCACGCGCGGCGATAGTCGTTTGTAAGAGAGTTCATGAAGTTTCATGGGAATTAGGTACGAGTGATATCCCCAGAATCGCTCGGCCTTTTGTTTGAGAGTGCAGCCCTAGCCTTTACACAACCAAGTGTGATCTACAAGGCAGTAGGAGTGGAGTAGGTAGTTCACTATCCATTGGCAGCCGGTGACCGGAGTCCGGTTCATACGCCTTTTTGAATGGGGCCAGACATCCAGGGCATCCAATAAGCCCTTTGTCCATACGTCTGCCGGTGAGCTCCGGTGAGCTCCGGTGAGCTTCATACGCCAGTCGTTGGAGGTTTGGAATTAGGGTTTAGCCATCTCCCCTAGACTGTCATCCAATGGACAGTCAACCCGGTGAAGAGCGCCAGGCATCCGCTTTTGCCCTCTCACTTCGGTGAAAAACACCTCCACCACGTGAAGGCAGTGAGCAGGACTTCCTCAGGAGAGGATATGTAAGACGCCCGGTCACATGGGAGCATTTCAAGAGGTGTGCGGAGGGGTGGCCAACCCACAGCGCAAGGCACCCACCCCCGAACATCCTGAGGCTTTGGAGGCAATTATATATATATATATGCATTTACATGCATATAGTAGGTGAACAACTTACCTTAGTTTGCAGAAAATTCGATTTGTTTCAGTTCTGATCACGCATTGATATCAGTTAGCGAACCACTGAAAACTAAGGAGCACTAGACAGCTGCTCCCTCCTTGTTTAGGACTCATCAGCGGTATGCACCCAGGGGTCGAACCCAGGAAACTCCGGCTACGAGGCCAGCTCTCATAGACCGTTCAACCACTGGAACCAGACTCAGTTGTCAGTCGGATGAATTCTAACTTGTACCACAATTCGTGATTTTAGCGCGACCACCAACTAATGTCATCCTGTGGCGAGTATTTGTCCTTACTGCCGAAAAGGTGAACCTCACTGGTCACTACTTCGCCCTACAACTCCAAGAAACTCTGTCCGGTAGCCAGTTACTAGAGAGCGTCAGACTAATTTTCATGAGCTAGTTTGTACAGATTTGACTTGTCTCGCGCTAAATTTACGAATTGTAGTACACTCAGTGGACTGGCCAATGAGTCGGGTCTTAGTGGCTAAATGGTCTAAGAGCTCGTCTTGTAACCGGAAGATCCAGGGTTCAAACTCCGGTGGGTTGGTGGGTGCGTGCTAACGAAGATCCCCCATTGAAACGAAACAGCTTCCCAGTATTCCATAATTTTTAATGGTTCTCTAGCTGATATCAATCCGTGGTCAAAACTGAAACTCATATTTTAAGTTATTCCTACTTTAAAACAACACCCCACACGGGGAACAGTAAATGGAAATTGATGTTTTTTTTCCTTCACGTTCCCTAGTGGAACATAGGGCTTCAAGCTAGTGGCTTGAAGTGTCTGTAGCAGTGTCTATTTCTACAGGATGGGGTTGCTAGCCTCATGCCCAACCTTCCCTCTTCACCAGTCTGATTACTGGCTTAGCGAGATAAAGGAGTGCGTCGGTGGCCGTTGATCGAACCCCGGACCATGTGCATGATCGGCGAGCGTCCTAACCGCTATGCCACCGACGCTAAATGGATGTTAGGGGCAAAAAAAAACAAATAAATGAAGACCAGTGAAAACATTGAAAAAAAATTTAATGATGTGATGGTGAGTAATTTTCAGATTTTATCCGCACGAAAACCACTGATTCCTAATATTTCAATAAATCGAATTAAGAAAATAAAACACTGTATCAACAGTACATAAAATTATTAATAAAATTCTTGGGCAATATCAAGATGAAGAAAAAAAACTACCTAAAGAACGACGATTAATTTCTTCTGTAATCTTAGCTTCAGCTAGTAATTCTTCCTGTGTTAAACGTCGAACTTCAGGAAGATTTTTGCGTCTTGCGATTTCTGCTAAAAAGGCTTTCCGACGAATAGGTGTAATCCCTTTACGTATTACTGGTCTACGTGTCGCTTGTGTTTCTTGCTTAGCAGTTGCTTCTTTAGTACGTGAACGTAATGTAGGCTTCACTAGAATATCAGAGATAAAAACAAAACAAAAAAATGACATGTAGTACATTAAAATGGAAAACACAAGAGAGCCAAGTTAAACTTCAAGCACTAGTAAGTATCGACGGAGTGGGCGACTGCATCAATGACTTTGGAACGCTCGGTTAGCAAGTTAGTGAAACCAGGCAAATAGCATTATATAATAAATCATGATGAACTGCTTTGATGTTAAACAGGATATTTGGTCTGTCTGTCTGTCTGTTTTCGACTTAGAACTTTGCACATATATGCAGCAGTTCAAGTCTCCACACTCCCTTCTCGTAGCACACAAAGCAAGAGAAGAAAGTACAAGAAAAGCATAATAGAGACAGTAAGCAGAAGTGTAAGACAAAGGAAGAGTAATAACGAAGAACAAAACAGCTTCATTGGAAATCATAAGTCACAAGGAGTGGATGCATCTGCGCCAGCCATTGAGTGAGAACGATTTTGAGCCATGTCACCAATTGTTTCCAACCATTTGTTTTTACCGTCCCGAGGACCTCAACCAGGAAGTCTACACCTTCCTACGTGGCTTAGACTAACTGTTGTAGATTTCATTGACTGGTACCAAGTTTTTGTTTGACCTCCGCTATTTTTTCCAGCCTGACCCTATATCCTCTAACATTGCTCGTCGAGGAAGGCGATGAGTAGACATACGTAACACATGTCCTAACCATCTCAGTCTATGGATATCTGGTAAGTATTCATTAGGTTTGGGCAAAGGACAGGTTAGGGTTAGGTTAAGCTGATAAGGGGGATGAAGGTTAGAAGACCTAGATGAATACATGTATACAGAATGTAGAATAATTACTACACTGATGCTTCAATCCAAGGCTGATCACAGATCAGAGAACACTTGCACGCCTCCTCCTTTTGACTTATCATTATCATAAATATATGTAATTTAGGCGCAAAAATCGCCTTCTTGTTCCGACTGGTCATTCATCCGCTGCTTTATTTTGATGCTTAAAGCAGTTGATATTGTAATGTAATGTAAAATAAATGAAATGAAACTTTAGAAAAGGTTATTTTAGCTCAGATTTGCCATTTGTCTAGTTTACTATATCATCAGATGATTTCAAAGAGAATATAGATGATTCAAATCAACTCATAAGGGTTGTAATTTTCTTTATATAGAAAGAAAATGAAAGACCAACATCTAAAGAATAGCCAGCCCGGAGTACGAATGCACTAATGACATTGAAAGTATATCATTTGTTGGATTGCAAAAGCCTACCATTATTACAGTGCCACTATGAACACTGTGCATGAACTGAGGCACAAATTTCATCCTGATCGTATTCTTAAGTACTGTTTAGACAGCACGTTACGGCTAGGGATGTGGTCGGGATTACAGTTAGGTTACTTTATTATTATTATTGTCTGTATTTTTATAGTGAATGAATATGTGGAAGAAGAGTATTTCTTTGTTCACAAAGACGAAACCGTGTTGGTAGTTATGATACTTGAAAACTGATACCCTTCACTGTAACTGGGAATTGCTTTTCAGTTGCGTCAGAGTAAAATATCGTCTTTAGTATCTTATTATTATTATTATCATGTTAACTTTTTTCACACTAAACTTATTTGTTACAGGATTTCATCATAAGCTGACATTGGTTAGAGAACCATTGGAAAACCTGGGAATACTGGACAGCTGTTTCTTGCCAGTTTGGGACTCTTCATCAGTACGCACCCACCACCAGGGTTCGAACCCTGGACCTTCTGGTTACAAGGCGAGCTAGCTAATAGACCATTAAGCCACTGGGATCCGATCCAATGGCCCATGAATTCTCAAACAGCTGTCCAGTGCTCCCAGGTTTTCCAATGGTTCTCTAACCAATGTCAACTCATGATGAAATCTTGTAACCAATCAACCAAATCCCTACGAACCAATACTTATTTGTATTTTACTATATAAAATATATAAATATGCTTGTGTTGAAGATGTCGCCTATGGCTCGAATCCCACTCCACCTACTTCGGATTGGCCCACTACTGGGTAGTAGTATCATCACAGTCTGATATACAGAAAATCTCAACCGCGTAAATAAGATTCAACTTGTTTGTAAATTCTGCTTACCAAAAACATGAGTCTGTGAACTTTTCTTTGTTACTGTTGGCTTTGGTTTATCTTTAACTGGTGGAGTAGGTTTATCCTGAGGCTCTGTCGAAACCTTTTCACCAGTCTTTTTCTTAGCTGAGTTTTTCGCCTGACTTTTTGTAGTTTTGGCACGTTTAGGCTCCTGTAGATTTTAAAGTTAAAAAAATGCACTGATCATATTCTCATTAGTAATAAATAGCATTGGATACAACAACTTCTGTTTCGGCTACACAAAACATGATATAACTAATTTAACTACCTAACTGTTTGATATTAATAACAATAATGTGACACCACTGTCATACTGACAATTGAACATCAGCTTTATAGATTTATTTCTTAATATACGTGAATATCAATCGTTGAAATGAATGACAGTGAAATATTTTATAATTAAACTAAAAGACTAGGAATGGTACTCGAAAATAAGTGTCGAGTGGGATAATTAATTATAGAGAAAAGATGAGTATTTTCCACGATTTGAGATAATTATGTTTAATTATAAAGTGTTGGTTTGCAGGGATTTGATTGGTTGCAGGTTTGGTCACGAGTTGACACATCAGTTAGAAAAGCATTGGAAAACCTGGGAATACTGGACAACTTTTACGTACTGATTTAGGACTCTTCATCACGACACGCACCCAATGGGGTTCAAGCCTAGGACTTTTAGGTTACAAGGCAAGCTCGCAGATCATTCAGCCACTGGGACCCGATTCAATGACCAGTGCATGAATTCTAACTTCTACCGATTAGAGATTTAGCGCGACCACCAACCAATGTCATCGGTGGGACATCCATTCTCACACTTGACTGGATGGACCTAACTGGTCACGACTTCTCACTAGAAGTCGATGATTACCGAACTAAGATGAAACAGCTGTCCAGTACTTCCCGGCTTTCAATGGTTCTCTAACTGATAACAGTCACTAACCAACTCGTAGAAACGTTTGTTTTCTGAGTGAACCACGGATTTATTCATCGTGTTCTTACTAAACTGTATAAAATATTATTTGGGAAATAATAATAATACAATACACCAAAATTGTATTAAATTAAAAC
Organism: Trichobilharzia regenti; assembly: GCA_944472135.2. Classification (NCBI taxonomy): domain Eukaryota; kingdom Metazoa; phylum Platyhelminthes; class Trematoda; order Strigeidida; family Schistosomatidae; genus Trichobilharzia; species Trichobilharzia regenti. The sequence goes on along the minus strand of OX235270.1, from coordinate 83,319,994 downwards.
AGAAGTATTGAAAGTTTGTTAAACCATTAAATGTTTCGGAATAAAAGCTTTTTTCTCACCCACAAATATGCAGAGAACCAATTCATAGACTTACAACCCAAAAAATAAAAATAACCTACATTAGACCTTATGCAATTCTATCTAAAAGCTCGAGATCTTACGCTGAAACTCTGAATAAGCCACAAAATGAATGCTTATTGATCATGTAGTAAATGCATGTATAACTGATTCTGTCTGTCTGTCTGTCTGGATTCAACATAGAACTTGGCACCGAAGTGCAGCAGTTCGAGTTGCCGTATAACTGATTACGTAATAGCAGATATACTATTCTAAAATATTCTTATATTACAATGACAGGCGGAGATCATCCACTCACTACTACCGCTTTACCAAACTAATACGAATCTATGAAGGTAATAAGTCACAAGTTCGAACCACATCAAACTTGCCAAATTTCAGGCAGTTAAATACTAATAACAGCTGTGAAACAACACAGTTTCGCTTCATTATCTATCTAATGAGCAAACATAAGCTACATTGCGATACCATACTATCCTGAAATCAGATGATCAGATGGTAAAAAGTTTGAAAAACATAAGGTTAAGAAGAATTTGAGTTAGCAATACGCGCCATCCTTACAACACTAAACTCCGCGAGCAACAGGACTGAAAGCTACTCTAAGAAGATTAAAGAAGTAGTGTTAAGCAGTCAGGCTCAACACATGCCCACACATACGCAGAACGATTAAGCATACAAGGCTAATGCGAAGTAGCACGTTAAAAAAATACCAATGAATGGTTAATTTGATTCGTTCGATAGTGAGCCACTGATATGTGGATGATGTCTGGTACGATTTTTAGACATTTCAACAACAAGGACTACAAAGAAATGCTTGTGTGTGCAAAACCTCATGGTGTTGGTATGCATAACAAAGTTCACACGAACTTGACAGACAACTTAAATATGTTTCGTAAATAAAGCCGAATTACAAAACTTCACGATAAGCCGAGTTTTACGCTTGATCTCCACTAGTGTGAATGTTTCTAAATTGCTTTTTGTTGTTTTTTCCTCCACGTTCCCTAGTGGAACATAGGGCTTCAAGCTAGTGGCTTGAAGTGTCTGTAGCAGTGTCTATTTCTACAGGATGGGGTTGCTAGCCTCATGCCCAACCTTCCCTCTTCACCAGTCTGATTACTGGCTTAGCGAGATAAAGGAGTGCGTCGGTGGCCGTTGATCGAACCCCGGACCATTTGCATGGTCGGCGAGCGTCCTAACCGCTATGCCACCGACGCACGCTTCTAAATTATCACACGTCAAATCCACAAACAATAAAGACAATATCAGGGAAAACAAAAGTGAAACCAGGGTGATTAATCCTCACATAATACCACAACGGAAGTTCAGAAGGAACTCCAAGTGTTGAAGCGCCATAAGACACCCGGTTCAGACGATCTACCCCGGCTCTCACTAAAGGTAGAGTATATATATATATATTAAGATTTAGCCAGTGACGTATGATTGTATTTGTGTTCTAAGAAACCGACACTATAACTTTAAAATGAGCTATTAACAACAAGATGAAATCGAATAAAACAGATGAACCATCTCAAAACACTAATGTTTTATAAATACACAACAACTATGGCTTATTACCTTAAGTATGTAACTTTCCAATCATAAAGCGCTATACACAGTTGAACACAGTTGCTCCAGTAACAAAATCTTAAACAGCCGAATAATACTGTTATCACTAACACAATAAATGATTTAGTTTACAGCACAGATTTGTTTCATAAAATACAGGATTTATGTAGCAGAGTAAATTGTGCAGAAAAAAAAGAAAGATAAATGACAAAAAAACAGTGTAGATACAATTTAATTTTCCAATTACAAACAAATGAATACATTGATATTCGTAGTCATTAAATTTACCGAGCATTTGAAAAATACATACCTTGTAGCCTCTGGTTACAACTCGATTACCTTTACGCTTTTTACGCCCACCTTCCTCTTCTTCCACCTCTGCTGCTGCTGCGGCTGCGCTATCTTCTTCACTTTCACTGGGATCGAGGAAATCAGAATCAATAACATCTTCAACAGAACTCTCCGACATATAATCTTCATCTTCATCTTCCTTCAAAATAACGTATAAAGTCAATTATAATCTTTTTAAAAACTAAGACTGATTTAGTGAGTATACTACGCTAGGAGTTAGGTGTGGAATAATCCTGAACAATAACAATAAGTAGTAATAAGGACAAATTTATTTTGATAGATAGGGAAGTTTGGAAGCGTTATAAACAAATCATGTGAGTTATGAATTTCACATGACAATAGCTGTATTTACACCTACTAACTCTTTGAAGTACCAGACTGAGTCACACTTAAGGTTAGCTAACAACCCTCCAAGTAGTATACAAGGCGCTATACAAATGGAGACTGAAGCCGCTTGAAGCTTAAAAGAATGCTCCGCTAAAAACCACTAGGTTTCCGCGAGTTCCTTCCAATTTCTGGATGAGCGCCAGTCCATTCTAGCGGATAGAGAGTACAACATACGAAGGGCACTTACACGCAAGTTCAAACAGTGTTTATGTAAGGACCACGAAGCCTGATGGTCAGAACGTGCGTGTGAGATGGAACCAGCAGTTGCATCTGGCAATAACCAGCAGCTGTACCAACTCATCCGAGCCACTAACAGCAAAAGGCATGGCATCGGCGAGACGGTCTATGAGACAGATGGCATGCCAATTATCAGCCTAAAAAGATGTCTGGAACGCTGAGCAGACCACCATGAGAAGCAGTTTAGTTAGCCATCAGCTGTAGCACCCAGCACCACATTACCAGTTACAGTGTTCCTTGGTCAGTCAACACGGACCCACCAAATGAAGCGGAAGTTCGGAAGGAACTCCAAGTGTTGAAGCGCCATAAGGCACCCGGCTCCTTCTAAAGATGGTGGCGAGATTTTCATCGTGACTTTAACTGGATGGTTTAGGCAAGTATGAGAAAGTTAGGATGTCCTATCAATGTGGAATGAAGCCATCATCGTCCCCATCTTTAAAAAAGACCAACGTAACACATACAAAAACCACAGGGGTTTTAGTTTGCTACCAGTCGCACCTAATATATTGGTTGCTGTTTTGCTTCGTAGGCTGTGCGGAACACGTAAGGATTTAATTCGCGAAGAGCAAGCTGGGTTTCGTTCAGGCTGCGGATGTGCTGATCATGGGTTCACTCTTCGTCAGTTGTTGGAACACCGTTACACGTATTGCAGGCCAACAATCACTATGTTTCTTGATATCAAGTACTCCTGATTCGATTCGCTGGACACAACTCTCCAGAACTGTCAGTTAGAGAAGGGTGTACCTCAGAAGCTTGTTAACATCCGGGAAGCCCTATATATAAATATCTTAGGTAAAATGAGTACATACAACCCCCTATCACAACTCTTCCCAACCAACAGTGGTACTAGACGGGGTTACCCAGTCCCTTCATTTCTCTTTAACTTTGCCATAGATGACATTCTGGAGTGGGCTCTGAAGGACGTGGGTGGTGGTGAGGGTCGTGTAGATTTGTTTCCTGGAGAAAGACTTCGACCTCGTATATGCGGACGATATCGTCTTACTGTGCGATAGCACTCAGGTTGCCCAAATCCCACTTAATCAGTTGGCGATCAGTACCTGTGAGTATGGTAGTCCTTAGCCCCATCAAAAGGCAAAACTGTTACAAGATTGGAGGGGCCTGTACCGGCATTCACCTTTGCAAGCGAACCGTATGAGTTCATGTATCTGGGTAGTTGTGTGAGTGCTGGCTGAGGTGTGACAGACGAGATTTCTAACCATAAAGTGAAAGCCAGCGTGGCATATGCCGATTCGGCCCACCTCTGGAGCTGTCACGACGTCAGCATGGCTGTCAAAGGTCAGGTTTACAGTGCTTCCATGCACACACTCTTGCTCTGTGCCTGTGAAACTTGGTCTTTCCAAGAAGAGGATGTGTGGCGATTCTCTGTATTCGATCATCGCTGTCTCTAAAGAATTGCTTGCATTCGATAGCACCATCTTGTCAGTAATTTTGAGGTGCGTCAGTTTGTTCGGACACAGTGAAGATCACCATGAGACTGGATGGAAAAGGCGGAGAAAAGGTCAGCCTATTTTGTGGTGTCCTGGGATGAAGGATATCTGTGTTAAGTCAGAATCGTTTGGCATATCACTCTCCAGTTGGGGTCTGATAGTTAGAATCGGTGGTTCGAAAAGTTATCAAATATGAACAAGAAATGCAACCAGTGGCCAGCAGGCTGAAGCTAATCGGGCCTCACTGGTTGTCAAACCAGTGACAATCCGCCTCGTGGCTATGAATAGACGATGACTCCTGGATTTTGACTTGGCTTAATAAGAGGTAGTTTTCATAGATGCTGCTCTTACAGAACTTACTAAATATGCTTGTTGACAGCAAAGCTCATATTTTCGACATGAGAGACACTAAACGGTATACTATAGTGCTAAGCCAACTACCTTAACAGTGAGATTACGAAAGTGGTCTTATCTGCCAAGTGATAAGTACTAGATGATGGAATACTGAAAACTATCCCTTATTTCTCGAATAGAACCTGGAGCTTCATTAGCACACCTCCATTTCCCCTGTTCTTTGAGGTCCTCTTTAGCTGGCTCCAAGACCGTCCATATGTTCTAGTCTCCTTATATGACAACTCTGTAAACTACGTGGAAGAACTGACGTGACATAAGTGTTGACAATCCAAATTTCGTTCCCTATGCTAAGTGCAGTGGATTTTCATACTGATTTTAGAGTAATAAAGATTTGCCTCACCTTTCTGATACTGGCTGTGACATACTCACCCGTGCCATCTTTAGTTGAGACAATGCTGCTTACATAGGTGACAGTGACCTCTTTCAAATTTCTCCTGCAGATAATGATTAGTTCTTGTTGTTTTTGGTTAGGTATCCTTATCACCTGTGTCTTCCCTATGTTCACTTGAAATCCTGTCTTCGTTATCTGTTTATTCTGACTTGTTGGCTTTCGCCTTCAGACCTTCGAGTTTATGTGACATCAGACACAAACCATCCTTAGCATACTTTTATAAATCAAACCAATCTAATCCAAATACTGCTATACTATATCCCGAAGCCCCTAATCATGCATTAAAATACCTTAATCATATCTCAAAAGAGCGTTTTGCTTAAAGACAAAGGAACAAGAGGATTTTAGGTAAGTGAGAAAATGTAATGTGTACCTCCTTAAATCCACCATATACGTTGGAATAAAATTCATCTTCTTCCTCTTCATTCAATAAACGAGCCATTCGTGAGCCAGCATTCGCCCGTCGTTTTCTCTCTGTTGAAATTGGCATTTTGACTGCAGACAGAAATAAGAAATAGATAAAGAAAGAGAACGAAAGGAAATTACCAAGCAAAAACCATTATGTCAGTACTTGTAGTGAGTTAACTATCTTATCATTTAACTCGAAACCTCAGTTAAATATAAACTGCTGATCGCAGTGAGATATGCAAGTGGACTTCTTTAAAAGAATCCTGTGGATAGAAAGATTTTAAATTGCACTTACTGTAAGACTAGAATATCAAAAATTGTCATTTCTGACTTAGTCAGCAAATGACGCAGGAATACAAGGAATGAAGCGTTATTAATTACCAACTAAACAATATTACTCACACTTAACCTTGGAAACAGAAATTTAAATCCACCTCACAACCTGAAATTTTTAGCTAGTTGTCAGGTTATTAAGCTACCGTTATTTGTAAGGCTCACCACCTTGATAGGCTTCCATTTCATTATGATACGTATGAACGACTCTAGACTCAATCCACATACTGCTCCCAACCGAATAACACAATATACATGAGATTCAGCAGATCATCTTAACTGGAATTAACGGTTATTTCTAAAAAACATGCCTTTCTCCGAGTTATTCAATAAAACTAATACTACACAAACAATTATTTATAATGTGGAACCACGAGCTTAAGTTAAACAAGCAACCATAAACTTTGTCATATATGAAACCACTCAAAAATATATTCAAAGCGAATAAGAAACATTTCTCATGATATCAAATAAGAACAGAATGTACATAAATGATTTATATTTCTACATATCAATCAAAGTAAAGCAAGTTAATACTCAGCTAACTGCTACATTCACTGAGTAACAAAAAAAAATAAGAACAATCTTAGAATTTTATTTCGACCCAACGCGTGTTCTCTTGTTCCATGAGAAATTAGATCCATAGGACTTAACGTTTAACTTTGGAACATTTGGTTTTTCTACGTAACACGGCCATCCTTGTCGTTGACAAAATTCTTGCGCAGCTTCAGCAGTTTCGAATTCGACAACCGTATTTGAAAGTGGATCACCAGAACTAGCCCATCCCATTAATGCATTTTCCCAGCGTTCACGGTTATCAAATTCGATACGCCAAAGTCTGGTTCCATGATTTCCTGATTGGGTAGCCGGTTTAGCTGGTATGAAAATTCTCACCCGTCTTTCAGACTGATGCTCTTCTGGGACTCCAGTTATTAATGTCAAGTCATCCTTCTCAGGGACCATTATACGATCATCTTTAGAAAAATCCTCGGATTTTTTCATGATATGTTGTGCCTGTTGGGGTGAAAGAGTTATGAACAACTTTGTAAGATAATGCACCAATCCCTCAGACAAAAATAGTGTTGCCACATAAAAACCGTAACACGCAGCCAAGATAATTATAGTCTTGTTCTATTAATCGTTTTAATCTACATAAAAGTCTATTAAAAGCCTAGACATTAAACCACGGAGAACACCAAGTAATCTTCATCGCTCTATTGTTCCACCATTTCGCACGCACTAGGGAAGTAGTCTTACACATTACTAAGCAGATAGACCAAAATAATTTCGAATGTTACAGAGGTAACCACTAAACCCAGCTATAAGCGTCAAAGAACTAGTTCTTCATTAAAAATATCACAAATATGAACATGAACATAGATCACGAAACTAATCCATAAACCCCATTATTTGTTTTTCGATTAAACATAAACGCTTTTAGCAAATAACGGTTTACGTCATGACCTATGGACGAAGCATTTTAAAGACCGGAGTTAGTGACCACTGATTTAAAGACTTATAAACTTTGATTTACACGTTCAGAGTATCCCCTCCTGCCACTTAGAAAGACTGAACATCAAAAGCAGTTGATTTACGTTTGAGGGTAGTTCGTATATTTGTTCTAAATTTCCATTCATCTTATTATGACAGAAAGGTTACATAAAACATTACATATTACATATAATGAAAAACTGAATCCAAAACAATGAAACCCTAACTTAAATTCATATAACTCGATTAGTTCCTTCGTTTGACTACCTACTTTTGCCGCAGGATTGCATACATCTTTGGATATATTGAAGACATCTGTGCAGACAAGACCCAATGTGTAAGAATATGACTATATATAATGCCTATCTCCAACTAGGTTTGTAGTCAAAGAAAAAAATTATTGGGAAATGATTACGAAGTGTTCCCCCCAGAACACGATAGGAACTTAACATAGTTACAGGCATAGTAAGGGACTTTTAAGCTTATGTAGCATATTGTCTGCCAACGCAAAGTGCCATGTCTAACTTTTGAACACGCTCAAACATATTTTAGTTCTTAAGCCTTGCCCTTGTTAATAAACAATACTACTAAACAATAATACAAAGCGTAACTAACTTCTTCAGTTGAGTCGGCTACTCTCGTCCGATGCCATGCATCATCCTCCTCATACATCGCTTTCCGCAGTTCAAGAGTGATTTTTGCTGGTATTGCCTTACTAACTCTCCATCTAACAGGATTAAAGAACACTTCACAAACAGGAAGGCCCTTGAGACATTTAGCAACGAACATCTTGACGGTAAGTACCGTCTAATGCATAAAACACACTTCCAATATTACCGTTTAAGCTGGTATAAACAAACTGTCTTTATAGTGAAGCAGCGTCTCTTGACCCTCGATGGCTTTCTGTGTCTTGTCACTATCCTTCGCAATTACGGTAGACTCTGTGAGAAGCGGAAGTTTTGGAGGTTGTTTTCAAATTTCCAATATCGTTCTCACACAAAGTGTAAACCAAACTGATTTCTTCGTGCTTGCTTCTTGGGCGTAAAGTAGAGATTCCTGGTTTTCGGCACACTTCTGCGTATTTTGTCCCACCACTCGAGTTTCAAGCTTTGGCTGACTCCAGGAGGATTGGTGCTGAGAATGCTTATATGTTGTTTTTGAAAAGTGGTGTATCAAACTTTTGCCGCTGGTGTGAATGGAGTTGATCCGTTCACCTGTTAATCATCCATTCTGATGGAAAGAAAAGATGATGAAAGATGTAATTAGTGCAGGTTATATTCCCCTAAAAAGGAAAAAACTTGCAAACAGATAGCGAAATTTGAAATTTAAAAATATATTCATGAAAAATACCCATTCGAACATTGATAGAAAGAGAACCAGTAGTTCAGCGAAGAGCCTCTTTGGGTGAATTCATTTTTACAGCTGTACAATCGTAAATATGTATGGTTATTTTGTATGAGTGCTTTTTTAATTTATCTAACGTATATATATAATAAGCGGTCAGAAAAGTAAGACAAGGGAGGATGGTTAGTAGTATTAAGACGTGTTTAGGTGTAAACCTACTAAAAGTGTGTGTTTGAAGGGCTTACACCATCTTGACGCAGTCCTGGTGTCGCTGCATGATTGTCCAGCCTCTGTTGAAAGGTTTCCACGAACGCTGCAGTCGCCACTTGTGCTGGCAGGGAGTTTCGAAAGCGGAAAACTCGAAGTGACAGGAAATGTGAGTGCACTCTAAACTCTGCTCATAAATACCCTATGCTTCGTGGATTGCCACGGGAGAGCCCACATGTGCTTAATGGCAAAATGTCTATGTTTGGATAATCCCGGTCATTACCAGTCTTATAGGCAGCAATTTATCATCTCTAAGCCGAGAGTGGGTAAGTGTTTATTTCGGATATCCGTTACCCCTTTTGTCACTCGTCTTTGGACTCTTTCCAAGAGATTAGCCACTCTTCTGAGTAATACATTAGCAATGACAGTGTACACCTCAAGGCGTCTTACGTATGATTGTGCAGCCTCAGGAAGACCTAAGGAGTGAGCACATCTAGTTGTGTGTACGTAAATTACCTAATCACATACGCCCTCGCCAAATCACCAGCGTAATTCATTTTTCCGTCAAAACCAGACGCGTTCAAATGCCACATAGGAAATAACTCACATTCTGCAGTCTACAGGAGCCTGGCTGAACTACTCTGCTTTTTATGGGTTGAAGGCCATACCGCTGACCAGTCTCCACTCTCCCTAAATGCTTGTAACTTTTTGTGCATCTCAAGCACTTGATTCCCCTGTAAATAGGATACGATTAACTGTGGTTCATGATTCCCCTTCATCTGGGTAGTCTTTCAACGATGAGAGAAGCAGACTAGCAATACCCGCGTGGCTTATTTCGCGAAGGGGAAGGTAATGCTGAGCCGCTCGAAATGTCTTCACCAAATTGAGGAACGGACTGAAACATACACACCCCAGCACGATGTTCTATAAATCCAAGAAGATAATGAACTAGTCATACAGGATCAGCCCCTACTGAAACCATGTTATTCTTTGTGCAGTATGTTAGCCCAATAGAGACGTTGCCTGACCGGGTCATCAGTCAGACTTTCCAGTTATTCTGATACCAATGAGAGCAGCGCTGCTGGTTTCCAACTTGTGGCACTTAGCTGATATCCACCGCCGAAGGTAGTGGAAGTGATGGCTCCATTCTATTCCTTCGACTGTTTCCTTGAATCCATGGAGTGTTAGAAAAGACACATGGGGGCCTTCAGTGAGCTTCGGCGCACTGTTTCGAAACAGGTAGCCGAATTTCGTCACAACCTGGGGACTTTCTACAGGTGAGTTTCTGTAAATTCCCTGATACCGTTAAGAGGTTTGTTCGGAGTGTGTCTATCGGGTTTCCTCTTGAAAAGCGAGCAATACGGTCCTTGCGGTTCGAACCGGTAATACTAACAGTGCTGTTTGACCATCTATAATGGCCTAAATGAACTTTTCGGTCACTTCAGAACTGGTGAGATATTCACTGTTTGGACCTTGTCAGCCAACTATCAGAAACTGTCAATGTCCAGCTCTTACTACGCTGGACCTCATGCTGTACCTGGAAGACTTTCAGAAACAATTTGTAATAAAAAACATGAAAAACTAGAACACAGATTGGCGACTCGAGAATCCTTTATTCTTACGCCAATATGTAACAAACATTAAGGTCATTGCACCCAAGATCTAATAATAATATATATTTTCATATAAACATAAGGTCTAAAAATAAATGTTATAACAATAAATCACTATAATACTTCTCATAGCTTTCTATCTTCCACTGAACAGCAAACGATTAAACAATGACTGATGGACTGATGACTCCCGCGAAATATATAGAGTTGGGTTTGAGCAGACAACCATGAATTGATCGTTCAGTCTTCAACTATATTGAGAGACCTCTTAAAAGATGCATGTCCCAGAGATGTTAAGTCTTCTATCTCACATGAATCGGTGTCAGCCACGTCTCGTAAACCGTTAATGCCCAGCTCTTGCTGCCCTGGGACTCACGCTGTTCCTTGAATTTTCTCAGAAACGCTTGGTAATAACGGACGCAAAACCAAAACACCGATTGGCCACTCGAGAATTCTTTATTTTAACACCAACATATGGCCAACTTTAAAATTAAGCTTTAAAACTAAGGTTTCTGACGGTATTGTCCCGACTTCTTTCTGAACAGCGACCGATGAGACGATGACTGTCGTATTGATGCCTCCGCGAAAATTGGGGAAGTTGGTTTTGAGCAAACAACCAAGAATTGATCGTTCATTCTTCAACTCCATTGACACTCCCCGGCAAAAAGTGGATCCAACGTTTTTTTCTTCACGACCAATACATGTTGACTTGGATGCCATTGCGAGAACCTGGGTCACACGGACAGAGCTGAAATTGAGAACAAACAGAAAAGCCAACACATCACAGACATACTCACAGCACAATCTTACTCCTCGATGATGACCTACGCCTTCCAGTTAAAGGCATCCTCTTCACATCTCGAAACACAATCGCCACTTGATAGAATGAATCTTGCAGAACGCAACGTGCCCATAGCACCACCTCATGATACTCTACGCACATCGTCTTATCTACTCACTACCAATTACCACTGAAATCGCTTGTCACTCATTCTACCCCAGTTCTGGTGACGGTGACGTATGCAAGCCTCGTTCGTCTACACTTCCGCTCCCCGGCGTGTGGGACCACAGCTAATCATTATCTCCTCCCCGGCGTATACGACCCATCTGCTGTCTCTAACATCAATCAATTCATTCACGGATGTAGAAGACTCGAAACAACTTCAGAAGTAATCACGACGAAAATTTTAACAAATTTACGCAATAACAACAAGACACGAAATCAACAAGTAAACACAATGAACCCAAAATACACCAATTGATATGACACACCACATGTATATACAAACAGTACAAACAACCTCGCCGATCATCTCTTGGTGGAATTCCTTTGAAGAATTGCAGGACCTACACCAGTACGCCTACAACCCTTCTCAGGTTGACGATTGTAATTTGTGGAATGTAAGGACACAAACAAGATTAACCAACAATTACAATAATTGGAACTCACACAATTATTTAACACAAACATATGTACAATCAACACATCAAATGTTGTGGATTCTGCCTTGACGAACTACCGGTGAAGAACTGTAGGACTTACAGCAGTACGCCTACATTCCTTCTCAGGTTGATGATCCAAGTGGAAGTCGTCCGGACACAAACAGAATTACCAACAGCTAGATGACAGATGATATCAATTCAGTATATACAATATGAACATATGTACAAAATCACACACCAGGCACATTGGACTGCTCATTGATGCGCTACCCTTTGAAGAATTGTAGGACTTACAGCAGTACGCCTACAACCCTTCTCAGGTTGACGCCCTAGGTTGGAAAATCGTCTAGTGTTTCATCCTCCGACTCTCGACTCTCAGCACCTTCCAGTAGACACAGTTTTCTAATATCTCGCACCAACATGCCACAACTTGTTCTCACCTCAACCGTCCTCACCAATCCATCACCACTACAGAGTAGCCTTACTACCACTCCCAAAGGCCACCTACCTGTGGCACATTTATCTGCTACTAATACTATGTCACCAACCTTTAAGTTTCGGCACAACTTTTTCCACTTGTCTCTGGTTTGCAGTGTTAGAACATACTCCTTTAACCATCTTTTCCAAAATATATCTTTCATGTGCCTGGCTTGTTTCCATCTTTTAATCGTAGGTATTCCTTCCCCGCTTGAGTCCTCTATGCCAGGGTTGCCTCTCAATAACAATAATTTGTTTGGGGTTAACACATCAAAATCCTTGACGTCGTCCCTCACAGGTGATAACGGCCGGTCATTTAATATTCGTTCAGCTTCACAAAAAATGTCTCCAGCGTTTCGTCATTCAAACTCTGGTTTTTAATTATGGAGCTTAAAATACGCTTGATAATTCCTATAAGTCTTTCCCATAGCCCGCCTCTATGGCTGGCATGTGGTGGGTTGAAGTGCCACTCGATGTTCCTTTTCAGTAACTCTTCCTGAACTCTCGTTTGGGGACCTTCGAAGTACTCTTTAAGCTCGGCGTGACAGCCAACAAAATTAGTCCCTCTGTCGCTGAACATCATCTTCGGTACACCCCGGCGATTTATAAATCTATGTAATGCTAGCACGAATGAATCAGTAGTTAGCGTATGAACCATCTCAATATGCACAGCTCTCATTTTCAAACAGGTGAATAAACAGCCATATCTTTTACATAGGGTTCTGCCTCTCTTCACTACAAAAGGTCCGAACAAATCCACCCCAACGTACTCAAATGGATAATTCCCTTCAGAAGCTTGCCACGCTGGGAGTGGTGCCATCATCTGCTGTACTGGACGAGCATTTCGGAGTTTACATTCCATGCACTTATCAATTATTTTACGGACAGCAGTACCTCCCTTCACTATCCAGAACTTACATCGAATACTTGATAGTACTTGCGAAGTACCCAAATGACCTTCAAGAACATGGTAGTGTCTTATAATGAGATCAGTGACTGGATGGTAGCAAGGTAATAAAGCCGGATGACGGGTCTCATATGACGATTCTAACATTTGTAGACGTCCACCAACTCTAGCGATCCCTTCGGAAACTATCGGAGATAATCTATCTAACCGCACCTTGAAATCTGCGAAATCGGGACTATCCTCCTTGGCAATCTCACCCCACGCTTCCCACTGAGCAGCCCTCAAAATCGCTAACTCTGCATTTCTAATATCTTCGACTCTCAAAGGCCCCACATTCATATTTTCGTATCCCGCAAGATGCATGACCTTTAAATACGTAACATATCGTGTCAACCACGCAACAGCTTTCAGTAGTTTGTACCAAGAAGAATAATATTTAAAAAGTGGATGTAAACCTGAATGTCTTTCTTGAGTAGATGTTAAACTGACACTTGTCTTCAACTCCAAGGCACACTCGTTTATCGGTGGTTCATCTTCTCTACGAGGCCACATACTATCAGCCCTTAGCAAGAACTCTGGACCTTTCCACCACTTATTTTTAACCACATTCATATCAATAACTCCTCGCGAGGCTAGATCAGCTGGATTTTTTCCAGACGGTACGTACCTCCACTGCTCAACAGTTGTTAGTTCACGAATTTGAGATACTCTGTTAGCTACAAAACATGCATATCTTGCTGACTCGTTGCGTATATAATATATCACAGACATCGAATCAGTCCAAAACGTTACGGGATGCTTGGGGTAATCCAACTCTTTACACACCGTTGTGAATAACTGCGCAGCTAGTAAGGCGGCATTAAGTTCTAATCTCGGAATCGAAACCGTCTTTAGAGGTGCAACTCTAGATTTACCCATCACCAGGCTAACATCTATATCATTCCTTAAGGTGGTTCTGATGTATACGGCTGCACCAAATCCAACCTCAGAGGCATCAGAAAAAACATGGAAGTCAATTATATCATGATTTCTCGACGGCTTAAGTGGACGTGAGACGGAATGTAGATTCAGCATTCTTAAACTGTTAACCCACCCCTTCCACTCTTCTCTCTGCCTCTCACTTAATGGTTCATCCCACTGTAACCCTTTCCTGCATGTCTCTTGAAATAACCTCCTAGCCGGAAGTAGATAAGGTGCTACTAATCCAAGTGGGTCAAACACGGACGACAACACAGAGAGCACACCTCTCCGAGTAACTGGCTTATCAATATCACCAACACTAAATCCAAAGGTATCAGAGTTCACATCCCATCGCATACCTAATGTGCGTTCAACTGGTAGAGTATCAACAGGCAAATCTCGTACGGTAGGTGCTCTGTCTTCTGGATCTATATGCTTCAAAACGTCTAGGCTGTTCGAGACCCACTTAGTTAGACGAAAGCCGGCCTTAGCTAACACTTCAGTGATGCTTGTTGCAAATCTAACTGCAGACTTATCATCATCGAAGGAGGCTAAACAATCATCCACGTAGAAGCAACAATCTATGACGTCCAGCAAATCATTAGAACCAAATGTGGACACTGCCTTTCGTAGAGCAAAATTAGCACAAAACGGGGAGGACGTGGCACCAAATGGATGCACTGTCATCCTATATTCTGACACCTTACCACAAGGACCGTCATCAAACCACAAAAACCTCAAGTGATCTCTGTCACTCTCTGGCACCTTCACCTGTAGGAACATTTCCTCAATATCCGCCGCGACAGCAACTGTAAACTTTCTGAATCTTAATAGCAGTCCCACTAATGAGCTCACGCAATCTGGGCCACTATACAGATTATCATTTAAAGAGACTCCTTCATGTTTCGCAGAACAATCAAAACCACACGGAGTTTACCTGGCTTCCTCGGGTTAAAGACGGGATGATGGGGCAAATACCACTTCCCTGGCTCACTCTGATCAACTAGTCTTTCAACGTAACCCTTCATTACGTGTTTTTATCGACATTTATCGACGGCCCAGAGTTCTGCATCTGACAGGAATTTTTTCTGTAAACCCATTAGTCTCTTAAGAGCAACTTTCCTATTACAAACCAACTGTCTATCTTTGAATCTCCATGGTAGGCCAACGCTGAAACGCCCGTTTTCGTATTTACAAGACTCCTCGGCTATTTTAACTGCTTTTAAGTCTTCTACAGAACGACCCTTCTCTGGGACACCGCAGTCACAAAACTCCTTGTCATACATATTTTTAATCATAGTTTCTAGTTTGTCCCCATCGTTTGCAACTAATGATGATATGTGGACTATGGGTATAGGTCCTCTCACTGTCCATCCCAGTGGTGTTTTCGTCGCGAACAGATCATCTCTACCTCCGAATCTCTCTTCTAATACCTTGTGAGCTTCTGGCACACTACATCCAATGAGTACTCTCACTCTTCCATCTTGAAGTGTTGGAAGAGGTATGTCACACAGGTATGGCTTACCGACAACCGTTTCACGACTAGGTACTATAGCTTCGCCAAGTTTCATACTGGAGGTAGTGTAAGCAGTATATACTTCCACGGTTTCCCCAGTAGCCAAGGATTCTAACTGAAATGACACTCGTCCACATACTACTGTTTTCGCAGAATTGAAAGTATTTACAACCAAGGGTTGCTTTGGGCCTTTAATACCCAAGCAACCAGCCAGTTCAGCATCTATCAATGTAACGTCTGAACCATTATCCAACAATGCATAAGTCTCTACTGAAGATTTCGGTCCTTTCACCTTAACTGGTAATACCCCTAAGAAAACTTGTAGGGTGTCAAGGGGTCTAGAGATACTATTACAATTAACCGAAATCCCAGGTTCGTTTGCTGTCCTCAGAAGTGTGTGCATATCCGTTAAACCACTACTTCCATTGTTTGTCGCCTTACAATTCCACTATGTATGCCCAATCTTTAAACAACTGAAACACAGCCGCTTCTGCTTTGCCATTTTTAACCTCACTACGGGTGACATAGCGATAAAGCGATTAAAATCCCGAAATTGATGCACGTTATGAAAAACAACACACTAATTGTCAATGTAGTTGAAGATTGAACGATCAATTCATGGCTCGAGATATTTCTGATTTTTATGAGTGCTTAGATCTTTATCTTGAAAAAGATAATAATGAACGCCTTGACAGATCATGCTTCTACCTCTAAATATATACTATTCGCCCAGCCTATTGTTGAGATGCGACCATGTGGGATGTGCACAGATTTATGGGGCATCTTATAAACTAACTTGCTGTCCATTGACTGATCTTTAAATACCACTTCACAATGTCTTATCTCATTCATTTTCCAATAATTTCTTTACTTGATCCTCATTATATCCCATTAAACCTAACATTTTACAGCTCTTTATGACTTATTATATTCCTACTCTCTAAAGTGTACGGTTGTGCACTAAATGCACAAAAAGGTATAAAACAAAAACAACTGGCACAACTGAGGATAAATGTATTAAAACCAAAAGTGGACATCATGATAGTACGAGATATACGTGTAGCATTATACACTGCAAATGGACGTTGTCGGCTTAGGGAGTTTCCTTTATAAATGCATTTATTAATGATACTTGCACTTACCTATTTCATTACAATTTAATGATTCACCTCAGCACTTTTACTTTTCTAAAACAGCTTTCAATCCCTTGTAAACGTTGTACTTACCTCAATTTTGGTTGGTTATCGTATGCCGACAACCACGGGATGAAAACGAAACGAAGTCGATTTTCCCGCTCAACCTGGAGGACAATTGTACAATTCAATAACTATACAGCCTAGTTCAGACAATGTGTATTTATATATATATATCAAATATTTAACTGTTGAAATATTATTAACTTGTAGACAATCTACGATTTGATATTATATCATACTTGATCTTGCCTGTAAAAATGGCATGCATTTTCATGTGAATTTATATGTTTATATGAGAATATACATTATTATTATTAAGTATATACAACATGAACATATGTACAAAATCACACACCAGGCATGTTGAGCTGCTTATTGATGCGCTACCCTTTGAAGAATTGTAGGACTTACAGCAGTACGCCTACAACCCTTCTCAGGTTGACACCCTAGGTTGGAAAATCGTAGCGGAGTTCATTTCCTGACTTCCCGCTATCAGCTATATCCTCAAATCTGAACGACAACACGCTCATGTCATTGCATCGTACAATATAGATGACTAACATACCTGCGACGTATCTGATCAACCAAGTGTAGGCACAGAGTAATTTACACCAAAGATAATAGCATTCAAATAGTAACTTGAAACAAGAAATGCCTTTATTCATGCAAGTCAATTTAACCATTACACTCTCGTTTACACTTGGCCTATCCTCACTAAACTAAGGGATATCTTTGTTTTTTAAACCAACTCATACTAGCGTAGTCATAGCATAAAACTTGTGAGTTCGTGGACGTCCCTTTCATTGTGGATGACAACACAGACGACGACTGATTGACACCAGTTGATGAACTATGCGGTGGATCAGAAGCTGTTGTTGTTCGGCTTTCGGAAAATTCTCTAACTGCAAGATTACTACCACTGCTGTCTTTTACTATTAGCTCAGGTTTAGCACTAGCATCTGATGATAGGTGGGCTACATGCTGATCACTAACACTGACGGTCTGACAAGTATACATGCCTGCTGCAACTGCATTTAATTCTACTTCACGTTCAAGTTGTAGGGAAGCATGTTCAACTCAGCAGTAGTAGGCATTCCCCTCATCTCACCATGATCAGCCAAAGACATGTGTGCACTATCATGACCATTTCCCAAATATCCACTTTACCTCCATTTGTATGATCTACTTCATCATTTTCAAACTCTTTAATAACATTAGTGGATGATTTGGGTTCTTCCTCATAAATCCTTATAGGTTTTATACCTTTACTCTGGCTAGTAATAACTTGAAAACTTGTGGAGTCAGAACTAGAACCTGAAACTGTAACTCTCTTCTCCAGCAAAAATTGTGGTGTCGTCCGTGACACTCTATTCAACAATGGCTTACTGGTTGCAACTACAGGCTTCTTCACTGCACTATTATCGTCACAATATTCGGAGTGAGACCTTGATTTCACATTTGGCTTATCACTAAACTTGCTCACTGATTCACAGTTCATATTTGTGTGAACTTCTTGCAAACGTGTAAAACACAACCGTGTTTGTCTTGCATCTTGTAACTTATCTGTTGAGGATGTACTACGAAACCTGTTACACTCACTAGGTCTATATGCATTACTATACATCATAGACCTTTATCGATATCCACCTCTCTGAGACCCTTTCGTCATCAATGATTGCGGTTTGCCCTCAGACTGCTCTATTCTAGGGGTGAGATTCAATATACTGGCAAACTTGCTCATGGTTTGGTTGACACTATCTTTTACTAGTTTCAGGTGATCATCAAATTTTGGCTCGATACCCTCATCCTCCATACGGGAGCTTATCTTCACCCACTTCCTTTGCAGTCGAGTAGGTAGGCGTCTTGCTGTTACTTCTAGTATAAAACTCGAGTTGAGGTCACTCATGCAATTCATCAGAATCAATGAGTTCTTGTGAGTAAGCAGATTGTCCAAAAACTCAGAGAGTGCCTTGGAGTCATCTTGTAATTGACCAGCATTACCCTTAACAACCTCGAATAATTTCCTTACAATCATTGAAGGTCTTCCGAATCTTTGACGCAGGATATGCATCGCTTCAGTATATCTTTCGTTTGGGGGCATAACCTTACAGCACTGTAAAGCTCTTGAAGCAACTCCAGTGCAGTACCCCATCAAATACATCAACTTCATTTCATCATTTAACAGAAAACTACTCAGCATGATTTCAAACTCCTTTACGAACTGTAAATAGTCAGCTGGGTTTCCGTCGAAACACTTGGGTTCAAGCTTTAGCCTATTATCCCTAGACTGCGAAACATGAACAACAGAGTCATCATGCTGAGCATCAAACACATTGTTACATGTAACAGACAAGTCAACATGACTTACTTTCCTGTTTGCTTTCAAGACGCTCTGTTCCTTCTTTGACCCAGGCATCATTGAATGTAACCAAAATTCCAGAAAGTTCCAGACAATGCTTGTTCAATGAAGACTTGGCCGGCACCAGAAAAGACGGACGGAGACTATCAAACTGTGAGAAACTATCACAAACTGTCAACCACGTCTCAAAAACCGTTAATGCTCAGCTCTTGCTACGGTGGGCCTCTCGCTGTCCCTCGAAGCCTTTCAGAAACGCTTAGTACTAACGGACGTAAAAACCAAAAAACCAATTGTTGACTCGAGGATTCCTTATTGTTACACCAACATATCAATCACGTATGACTAAGGTCTGTGAACAAATATTACAATAATAAATCACAAGATTACTTCTGACGGTTTTCTCCTGACTTCTTTCTGAACAGCGACCGATGAGACGATGACTGTCGTATTGATGCCTCCGGGAAAATTGGGGAAGTCGGTTTTGAGCAAACAACCATGAATTGATCGTTCAATCTTCAACTACATTGACAACCAACATGCCGGATAAGTCCAGCCTCTGGTGAGCCCTCGAGGAAAACGCGTTCTGGACGAAACGTGAGATTCGCAGAACACCTTCACAATTATATCACGTAACTAAGTGATGCGATTCACCCAACTCTTATCCGTTTGTGGTATTTGTTTATTTATTTTTCTTTTGCACACATTAACGTTTTCCATATTGCATCTCACAACACATGTAAAGACTTTTCTTAAACCGTACATGTTACATTCACTAAAAATTAGATATGTATTTTTCCGATGTTTTATTTTCGCTGTATTAAGACAACATTCCTCCGTCGTACTTTCACTTCTTATTTTTCATGCACAAGTATCGACTCGGTGAGTTTCCCGGTTTGTTTATAATTAAAAAATGTACGTAATTTTAGGAAAAACTTTCAATAAAATTTTCCTAAAACCGGTAGTTTTCCTTCTCTAATCTTAATTGATGTTACAATGGTTGACGCGACTATAGAAATAGATTGTAACGTTATGCCGTATGACTGCAAACTATGGGCACTTTGTTTTGAATAATTATAATACGTCTAACCTTATAAACCTATGGATAATGTCAAACCTCCATGGTGCCAGATGACATCTAGAAGTCAGAAGCACATTGCCTTCGGTAGAGCTATTCTTGCCTTGTGACTTTAAAACGTGTGTCAGCTGGTGTTGTGGTAGTAGGAAAGGCAACTCCAAACGCTTGGTAACCTAAATATTTCCGCTAAGATGTGAACATGTTCAGTTTTCTACAGACGAGATAATCTTTTTATCGGGAGATTTCTAGAGGTGTATACTTTTGCTTAATAGTTCATGGCCGACGTTTAACGTCATGTCGAAAAGCTATTCCAAAGATAGAATTGTGAATTGCCTAGTATTTGGTTGCAAAATAGGCATTAAAATCACGTCAGCTGAATCTACCTGAACCAAATAAGGCAGACTAGCTCCAACTCAAATCGACTAAACCACACAAATATCCCCAAGATAAAGGAGGTGGCGCCACTTCAAAAGAGATTATTATTCCCTTGGGTTCCTAGTGGGACACAGGGCTCCGACAGCACATTTCCACGTTGATCTATTTTATGCTGTTCTTTTCATCTGGGGCCACAATCGAGCATAATCTCTCGTCTTCTCCTTACACAGTTTCCTCCGTTTCACTCTAGTATGACCCACTCGTCACTTCCCATTGGAATTCCAATCGCGCGATGACAATCGACGGCCTCCTCAACCCATGCCCGATCCATCTCCATTTTTCTTCTTCATAGTGTTTGAGCAATCGGCTCTTGGTCGGTTTGTTGCCAGCCAGAGTTTCTTGCGGCTAATTCTTTATGATCAATTGATCACGAGGATGAAGTCAGAAAAATGGGCAGCTGTCGTTAAAATTCTGTAAATTGTTGGAAATTTTTCTCGTTAAATGCAGTGAAGATTCCTGCCTCTCATGGAAGAACTTACTGACTTGATGTTGGTGCTAAAAACTCGAAGTTTTCCCTCTGTACTGAGTGCGAAATATTTTCAAACTGATTTCAGGTCGGTGAAGATGCATCTTGGCTTTCCGATTCTGGCTGGTTTTTATACCATCCACTCCTCCTATGTTTTAAACAGCGCTTACTGCCTAGATAAATTAAGGAGGTAACCTCTGTCAAATCTCCCCCGCTGATGGCGATTGGTGCCGGTCGTCGTGAATGTTGCGGTTATCTTGATCGCCTCCGTCTTCTCTATATTCGTATAAGTATAAAACTTGGTCACTGTGATAGAGTATAACTCCACTGTAGATAAAATTTTATTTTGATAAAATCACACAGCGTTGTACAGTAATATGAAATGATGACGATTCGAGCACAAATTATTGCTTACAATCATATCAAGCTACTCACACAACTTTTTCCTTCATCTATATACATATGTGGAATTGACCAGATATTTGAGTATAAATCAATGGGATAACGTGCACTCAGAAATAATAATACGCGTGTTGTTGATCAATTATAATCTGGTGGGAAATAAGACGAGTGATTTTATAGTCATAATAGGTAACTTGTTAGAATGTTGTGATGTGCTTCAACTGAAACAGAGTTTTGAGTTTATTTATTATCCTCTTCTGATTTGACTGGCGGTAATAATACCTTCCATATTACTGGTATTTCTCTATATTCACCCGCAGTCCTGTCTTCAATGCCTGCCTCTCCACCTAGATTGTTGTTTTCCGCTTGCAGGTTTTCTAGTTTGCGTGGCCTGACGCAATGTCGTCGTTGGTGGTAATAGACAACCAGCTCTTCTTATTCCTGTATACACTTTGAAAGCCACACTAAAGTTTTCGTTGTGGATCGCGCGACACGTGCCATTGGCATATGGCCAGATGTTGAATGAGGTTAATAAAGACTTCGGACACTACGTGTCATAATGTTGATGTATTTTCCAAATTAATTCTCGGTCACGCTGTCTGGAGGAGGCCTATTCGAAGTTGATGAAGGAATTTGAGGTGGAGGTTTGACTGCCATTCTATGCTTTATTCGACGACGATGCGTAGAGTTGAAGTTTGATCAGAGCGCGAAATCTACCTGGTTTTTAGTGTATCCACGAGGAAAAAGGCATGCTGCTTGGAGCAGATTCTTATGCTTGTACATTCTGCCTCCATTCGCCGAATTATTGGAGGCTCACAAGTCTGCGAACAATTCTCCGTCCTTATTCACTATTCCGAGTGAGAGCATCTCAACTCATAATGAGTTCTCCCCCTGTATTATCTGCTCTCAGTTTGACATTCGTGTAACCCGTAAGGTTGATGTCATAAGTTGGGATGTTGTCCATTACTGTCTGCAGCTGTCTGTAAAAATCCTCCCTTTCCTCCTGTTCTGCGTTGTTTGTAACACTGTGCGTAGCATCGTTACCTTCTTTTTGAGTTGAATCTTACTGTGATGATCCTAGATGAAATTAGTCCCCACTACATAAGGGCCCTGACTGCCGCTGGTGACATTATGATAGCTACTCAGAGCCGCAGCGTGCTTGTGGTTGTCGTCATCGTGACCAGGCCAGAATGGATAACTGACTCTCAAGTCGACAATTTCGATAGTCCACATGCATTCCACCTGCTCTCGCAGGTACCTAGCTCGCCAATGCCATATCTTCCCATTTCTCTGGATAACTATGCAGATTTCACAATCCCGCACACTGTAAATGCATTCGATATACCTGTTCTTATTCTCGCATTCATCGAGAGGAGACACATAGGATAACTGGCGTTTTGAAGGCTTTATCGGCTTGCATCATTTCCCATCTTAGATTTTGGCGAAGAATAAGTTTCTTTTTATTTTTTGTCAATGCAGTTGAAGATTGAACGATCAATTCATGGTTGTTCGCTCAAAACCAACTTGCCCATAATTTTCGCGCGTGATCAATCTGCCAGTCATCGTCTCATCGGTCGCTGTTCAGAAAGAACCTATAAAATCTGTCAGAAACCTTAGTTTATTATGCTGCTTATATGTTCGTGTTAGAATGGAGAATTCTCCAGTCGCCAATCGGTGTTCTGGTTTTTACGTCCGTTAGTACTAAGGGTTTCTGAAAGGCTTCGAGGGACAGCGAGAGGCCCACCGTAGCAAGAGCTGGGCATTAACGGTTTTTGAGACGTGATTGCCAGCTTTTTCCTCCTGAATCTAGCCTACTATGTTCAAAAGTTTTCATCTATGGCGTCTTTGATTCTCTCCAAGAGGATGCGGCTTGGTATTTTGCTCGGGTTAGATATGAGCATAATACCGCGCCAGTTCTTGCATTGGCTTAAGTTTCATTTCTTTGGAGTTTGTGTAAGTAGCCTTTCTTCCAGTCCGCAAGTACCTTGCTCTCTTTCCACACCTTCTCCAGTATTCGTATCGTCAAGTCCACTGTTGTCTCTGGGTACATTTTCAACGCCTCGGCTGGGATTACGTCTGGTCTTGCTCCTTTTCCAGTTTTCAGCGTCTTTATGGCCTTCAGAATTTCTGTTTTCGTCGGAGGGTTTATGTCCACTGATAGTTCTGCTTGCGCTATTGGTATTATTGGGCTTTTTGTAGTTGGCGGTCGATTTAGAAGTCTTTTGAAGTGTTCAGCCCAGTGTTTCCTTTACTCCACCTCTTTGGTGATTGACTTTCTATTGTCATCCTTGACTGGCTTAATCTGTGCCGAACTTTTCCCGATAGGTTCCTAGTTGTTTGGTAGAGTGTGGCGAGGTCTCCTTTGCCTGCAGCTTGTTCTGCTTCACTTGACATGGCTTCATAATATTTTCTTTTGTCTTCCCTGGCACTCTTCTTCACTCTTTTGTTCAGCGTATTGTAGCTTGCATTCAACTCCTGTTTTTGTTGCTCGTCAGTGCACTGGATAATCTTTTGTTTCACTGTCCTTCTCCCTTCTATTAGTTTCCAAGTGTCCGTAGTGAGCCACTGTTTGTCCTGCCTCTTCTTTCTGCGTAGAACTTCCATGCAGGTTTGACTCCACACCGTTTTCAAGTTGTTCCAGTGCTTTTCGACTCCGACCTCTTCTCTAGTGTCGATTTGTGTCTCGGCTTTGTCCCTTATGCCTGCAATGAAGGTTTCCTTTGTATCTTGGTCCTTCAGTTTTCGAGTGTTGAACTTGGCTTGTGGTCTATCTGCAGCTCCTGATTCTCTGGAAGCCCATAGTTTGATTTGGATTGTCCCTTGCACGAGATAGTGGTTTGAGCCAACGCCTGCTGCTCTTCTTACTTTTCTGTCCAGTAGGCCGCGCCTCCACTTCCTTGAGATTGAGATGCAGTCAATTTGGTTTTCGGTTCGCCCATCTGGTGACACCCATGTAGCCCCGTGGATATCTTTGTGTTTGTATACGCTGCCACCAATCACTAGTTCGTTGAAGGCGCAGAAGTCAGCGAAGAGTTCTCCATTTTCATTCATTTCTTTGAGAGCTTCTCTACCCATGATGAGTTCCCTTCCTATGTTGCCTGGTCCCACTTTGGCGTTCATGTCTCCCACGAGGATTTTAATGTCACCAGCTGGAGTGTTGTCTATTGTTGTTTGTAGTTGTCTGTAGAATTCTTCTTTCTTTTCGAGGTCTGCGTTGTCTGTGGGCGCATAGCATTGTAAAACTGACGCTTTCCTTCATTTGTAGTTGAATCTGGCGGTCATTATCCTGGACGAGATCGCCTCCCATTGCATCAGGGCCTTTGTTGACGTTG
Source organism: Trichobilharzia regenti (assembly GCA_944472135.2). Taxonomy (NCBI): domain Eukaryota; kingdom Metazoa; phylum Platyhelminthes; class Trematoda; order Strigeidida; family Schistosomatidae; genus Trichobilharzia; species Trichobilharzia regenti. The sequence continues at coordinate 83,295,158 of OX235270.1, read as the reverse complement.
GTGACATCATGATAGCCTCGCCCTTGGTGTGCGTGTTGTTATCTTCTGGGTGACCGGAGTAGATCACTGACTCGCCCGTTGACGATTTCGTGAGTCCATTTCCGCCTCGTCTACTTTCACATATCCCCAGTACTTGAATTCCGTATCTTTTCATTTCGTTTGCGATCTGGGCAGCTTTTCCAATCTCGTACAGGGTGTGGACGTTCCATGTCCCAAAAAGACTTTTCTTTTGGCGCAGAGATTCATCGGACTGAAGTTTCTGTAGCAACTTTGTTTACATGGTGGGTTACTAGCCTCACGCCTGAGAAAGGGAATGTTACATTAAGACATAGTTTAGAGAGAAGCGACCTTGTGGATTGCTCCCTTAAAACCGGAAAACAAGGAATAAAACAACCAGAACAACATCAATAGCTGTGGTAAATAGCAAAACATACTGGCACCTATATTTAAGTGATACTTGTTAAAATTCGAAACGTTTGGTTGAACTGATAGAAGTGCCTCAGCCAGTAGCAGACTCATTGATCCCGCGTATCACTCATCAGCCACAAATTTCTGCGATAGGTTTCTGATTTCATAGCCCTTTACTGGGTGGAGAACACATAATGGATTGAGTGAATGAAGTTTTTCACACAAAGAATCAGTGATATATATGTGAAACAAGCGGACGAATACTAGATCATCGGGCCAGCGAAGTGGCAGTTATAATGGATACATCAACTGGTTGTCTATCTACGACATAATTCTGACTGGTTCATTTTCCGAACTAGGTAATCGATCCTCATATCAGTCCTCACGCTTCATTTCATGTTCATGCCTTCTCCGACATTTTCTTCATGAAGTTATGAAAACTTATTTAGTATACCATTTCACTATGCAGTGGTTAGAATCCGACTTTCCTATCAAAATTATTACCCACACTACTGACTGATAACTCGACTCATGAGAGGCCGTTGTAGGCCTGAAATCATTTTTTGAAAGTATGGCAGTGGACAAGAGGTGAGGAAAATCTATTTAAATACATAGAAGGAAATCCATCACCCACTAAATAAAGCCTTTTAATGGATAAGATGATGTGATTCCTACTTTGTTGACCGTCTCATCCCTCTGAATTTTCAAGTTACTGACTATCTCCGAGTGACAATAGCGCGCATTGTTGTGTAAACCCCACAGACGGACTCTGTCGTGCTATGATAAGATTTCAGATTCATATCTGTTGACCGGGGATAGAAGGCTTGAAGTTCATGTCAATCCCCTCCTAGTCCGCTGTTGTGCTTGTTTTTTACTTTCTTTAATGAGACACTTGAGGGCACAGGCACCACTTCTTCTGGAAGTCGGTTCCAGATGTTCATAACTCGGTGGGAAAAGCAGTACTCCATTGTGGCATAATTCCTCCTTAGCTTCTGGGCTGTCCTCCTATCTTCTCTGAGATATTCTGTTCTAGAGAGAAGGGAAATAGAAAGCAGATCAGGTCCATAGCCATTTCTTGGAAAACATTTTATGATAAATTGGTTATGTCAACTACGACGTATGTGGTCTCCCTTCGAACCCCTTTTAGGATGCCGGGGTTGCCCTAAAGATCAAGGCTGGCTGACTGGATGCATATCCTCAATTCTGACCTCACCAGATGTGGTCAGCACTTCACTGATGTTTCTAGTAAACGCCCTATGTGTCGCCCACAATGATCTAAAACCACGAGCTGACACCACTCTACTGTGTGGCGTCGATTTTGGGTCATAACACATGAAACCTAGATTCATATGCATCTGAAATGATAGGAGTGTTATTCACACCTTCATACAAGCCTACTCTTGTGTTTACGATGAACATACTTGCGCTTTTCGATACGCCAGCTGGGAGCGTCCACTTTTTGGATCACACTGACGGGTTTTTGGTATCCCCTCTCAATGTGCATATGTCAATACCACCAGAAAGCTGTCCCAACATTCCAAGGTAATTTGAGTAGAGAACCACAGGAGAAATATATTTAAGATAAACATTAACTTGCTGTGCTGTATTTTTTATACACTTCTCTGCATCAAAATATAGATTTTAAAGCTGATAGTTCTATGGATTAAAAACGTTTTGCTGTTTAGTGTTGCATTAAAATAGGGGAGATACTTTGTGTTATATACGCGTTGTACTGATAATCGCCAGTGTTGCTCCTCTGTAACCAAGCTGAAAGGATCTGATAAACACTGATTTCCATAGTATCACGGCAATAATTAATGCAGACTACGAAACGGGGAATATTTTCCCCTGCGTGAGAAGTCATTTTGGAAAGGTATCCTTATCTTGTGACATTGACAATTTAGGGAAGTTTAGAGACAAAGGTGTTTCTCTCAAAGTGATTAGATACTTTCAGTGAATCGTGAAACACTCACTGATTGTCTGCAAACAATCCAGTCTTCATGGGAGACAGCTATTCATTTCAGTCAGCTTCGTAGAAAAGGTTTAGGCTGTCGCCAAGTGGTTCCTGTTTATTTTTTATTTTTTGTTGTTTTTGATTACAGCTTGATTCCACACTGTATTTTTGGTAAAAGTTTTAAGTAGAGCTATTAGTATACAGAATAGGTAGGAAGGTGAAACTATTGCGTGCATTAAGAGTAATAATGCCCGAATGAAACTAATTCACAAGTTGACAACTCTGCAAGATATGGATATGTCAGTTGCAGGTAATGTGCTGGCGGAATCCTCCCAGATTTAATTACTGTCCTAACTGCATGTACCTAGTGCACCTTGAGACCCATGAATACCTAGTGAATTACAGGATTCTTGAGAAGATTATGTGGACAAAGTGTTACCTAGGGTTTATAATAACCTTTGGTAATCACACAACTAATATAGTTGAAAGGTCACATATTGTCAGCCACGTCTCGTGAACCGTTAATGCCCAGCTCTTGCTACGCTCGGGCTCACGCTGTTCCTTGAAGTTTCTCAGAAACGCTTATTAATAACGGATGAAAAATCCAAAACACCAATTGGTGATTCGAGGATTCTTTATTGTTTCACCAACATATAAACAATGTGACAACTAAGGTCTGTGAACAAATATTACAATAATAAATCACAAGATTACTTCTGATGGTTGTCTCCTGACTTCTTTCCGAACAGCGACCGATGAGACGATGACTGTCGTATTGATGCCTCCGCGAAAATTGGGGAAGTTGGTTTTGAGTGAACAACCAAGAATTGATCGTTCAATCTTCAACTCCATTGACACTCCCCGGCAAAAATGAGATCCAACCCTTTTTTCCTTCACGACCAATACACGTTGACTTGGATGCCATTGCGAGAACCTGGATCACACGGACAGAGCTGAAATGGAAAACAAACAGAAAAGCCAACACACCACAAGCATACCACCACAGCACAATCTCACACATCGCTGACGACCTGCGCCTCCAGACAGAGACCTCCTCTTGACATCTTGCAACACAATCGCCACTTGCTAGAATGACTCTTGCAGAATGCAACGTGACTATATCAGCACCTCACGATACTCTACGCACATCCTCTTATCTACTCACTACCAATTACCACTGAAATCGCTTGTCACTCATTCTGCCTCAGTTCTAGTAGCGGTGACGCATGCGAGCCTCAGTCGTTTACACTCTTTCTCCCCGGCATGTGGGACCGCAGCTAACAATTATCTCCGTGTGCATTTCATTCTCAGCAATAGCCTAGCCTCCCCGGCGTATACGACCCATCTGCTGTCTCTAACATCAATCAATTCATTCATGGATGTATAATAGTGGACACAACTTCAGAAGTAATCACGACGAAAATTTTAACAAAATTATGCAACAAAAACAAGGTACGAAAACAACGAGGAAACACAATGAATCCAAAATACACCAATTGATATGACACACCACACGTATACACAAACAGTACAAATAACCTCACGGATCATGTCTTGATGGAATTCCTTTGAAGAATTGCAGGACTTACACCAGTACGCCTACAACCCTTCACAGGTTGACGATTGTAAGTTGTGGAATGTCCGGACACAATCAAGACTAACCAACAATTACAATAATTGGAACCCACACAAGTATTGAACACAAACATATGTACAATCACTACATCAAATGTTGTGGATTCCGGCATGACGAACTACCCTTGAAGAACTGTAGGACTTACAGCAGTACGCCTACATTCCCTCTCAGGTTGATGATCCAAGTGGAAGTCGTCCGGACACAAACAGAGTTACCGACAGCTAGATGACAGATGATACCAATTCAGTATATACAACATGAACATATGTACAAAATCACACACCAGGCATGTTGGGCTGCTTATTGATGCGCTACCCTTTGAAGAATTGTAGGACTTACAGCAGTACGCCTACAACCCTTTTCAGGTTGACACCCTAGGTTGGAAAATCGTAGCGGAGTTCATTTCCTGACTTCCCGCCATCAGCTATATCCTCAAATCTGAACGGCAACACGCTCATGTCATTGTATCGTAGAACATAGATGACGAACAAACACACGAAGTATCTGGTCAACCAAGCGTAGACACAGAGTAATTTACACCAAAGATAATAGCATTCAAATAGTAACTTGAAACTAGAAATGCCTTTATTCGTGCAAGTCAATTTAACAATTACTCTCTCGCTTACACTTGGCTTATCCTCTCTGAACTGAGCAATATCTTTCGTCCTTTCAAATGCACCAATACTATCACAGTCATTGCACAAGATACTTGAGTTGATGGGCGTCCTTCTCATTGTGGATGACAACACCAACGACGACTGATTGATACCAGTTGATGAAGTTGGCGGTGGATCAGAAGCTGTTGTTGCTCGACTTTCAGAAAGTTGTCTACCTGCAAGACCACCACCACTGGTGTCTTTTACTATCAGCTCATGTTTAACACTAGCATCTGATGATAGGTGGGCTACATGCTGATCACTCACACTGACGGTCTCACAAATATCCATAACTTCTGCAACTGCACCTGCATTTATTTCTACTTCACGTTCAAGTTGTACAGAACTTTTGTTCAACTCAGCAGTAGTAGGCATATCTATCATCTCATCATGATCAACCAAAGACAACTGTGAAGTATCATGATCATTATCACGAATATTCAATTTACCGTCAACTTCATCATTTTCAAACTCTTTATTAACAGAAGTAGACAATTTTGGTTCCTCCTCGCAAATCCTAAAAGGTTTTGTATCTTCACTCTGACTAGTTATACTTTGTAAACCTTTGGAGTCAGAACTGCACTCTGAAGCAGCAACTCTATTCTGTGACACTCTATTCAACAATGGCTTACCAGTTGCAACTACAGACTTCTTCACAACACCGTTATCGTCACACAATTCGGAGTCAGGCCTGGATTTCACATTTAGCATATCACTGAACTTGCTCACTGGTTCACAGTTCACCTTTGTATGCACCTCTTGCAAACGTGTAAACCACAACCGTGTTTGTCTTGCATCTTGTAACTTATCTGTTGAGGATGTACTACGAAACCTGTTACACTCACTAGGTCTATATGCATTACTATACATCATAGACCTTTATCGATATCCACCTCTCTGAGACCCTTTCGTCATCAATGATTGCGGTTTGCCCTCAGACTGCTCTATTCTAGGGGTGAGATTCAATATACTGGCAAACTTGCTCATGGTTTGGTTGACACTATCTTTTACTAGTTTCAGGTGATCATCAAATTTTGGCTCGATACCCTCATCCTCCATACGGGAGCTTATCTTCACCCACTTCCTTTGCAGTCGAGTAGGTAGGCGTCTTGCTGTTACTTCTAGTATAAAACTCGAGTTGAGGTCACTCATGAAATTCATCGAAATCAATGCATTCTTTTAAATCAGCAAATTATTCAAAACCTCAGTAAGTACCTTGGATCATCTTGTAGTTGACTACCATTACCCTTAACAGCCTAGAATAATTTCCGTACAATCATCGAAGGTCTTCCAAACCTTTGACGTAGTATGCTCATAGCCTTGTAGTAGCCCTCTTTTGGCTTCATAAACTTACAGCACTGTATAGCTCTTGCAGCATCTCCAGTGCAATATCTCATCAAATACATCAACTTCAATTCATCACTTAATAAAAAAACTACTCAGCATGATCCCAAACTCCTTTACAAATTGTAAATAAACAGCTGGGTTTCCATCAAAACACCGTGGTTCTAATTTAGGGAGTTTGATGTTCCTATTATCCCTGAACGGCGAAACAGTAACATCAACCATGTCATGCTTAACATCAGACACATCGTTACAATTAACAGACAAGTCACCATGACTTACTTTCCTGTTTGCATCCAAGACACTCTGTCCCTTCTTTGACCCAGGCATTGTTGAACTTGACCCAATTCTAAAAACGTTCCAGATATTGCTTGTTCAAGGAGGACTTGGCCAGCACCAGGAAACATGAACGGTGAATATCCAAGCTGTCACCAATTGTCTGAATTCGCCAGAATCTGTTTCTATCGTCAGAAACTGTCAGCCGCGTCTCGTAAATCGTCAATGCCCAGCTCTCGCTACGCTCGGGCTCACGCTGTTCCTTGAAGTTTCTCAGAAACGCTTATTAATAACGGATGAAAAATCCAAAACACCAATTGGTGATTCGAGGATTCTTTATTGTTTCACCAACATATAAACAATGTGACAACTAAGGTCTGTGAACAAATATTACAATAATAAATCACAAGATTACTTCTGATGGTTGTCTCCTGACTTCTTTCTGAACAGCGACCGATGAGACGATGACTGTCGTATTGATGCCTCCGCGAAAATTGGGGAAGTTGGTTTTGAGCAAACAACCATGAATTGATCGTTCAATCTTCAACTCCATTGACACCTCATCAAATACATCAACTTCAATTCATCACTTAATAAAAAAACTACTCAGCATGATCCCAAACTCCTTTACAAATTGTAAATAACCAGCCGGGTTTCCATCAAAACACCGTGGTTCTAATTTAGGGAGTTTGATGTTCCTATTATCCCTGAACGGCGAAACAGTAACATCAACCATGTCATGCTTAACATCAGACACATCGTTACAAGTAACAGACAAGTCACCATGACTTACTTTCCTGTTTGCATCCAAGACACTCTGTCCCTTCTTTGACCCAGGCATTGTTGAACTTGACCCAATTCTAAAAACGTTCCAGATATTGGTGACATTTTTGCACGTGTTTGCTCTGAAATTTATTTACTGCTTATTGTCATATAATTCTTGAAATTATGGTCCAAATCTCTAAAAAACGTGTTCGTAGAAACACAATTGTTTTAGATAGTGGCTTAAATTCGGTTATAACTGCATTACCGCCTCGTAATACAGTATCAACTACTAGCTCTCAAAATGGTTTGAGTGCAGATCTCACTCCTGTGATACAGGTGAAAGATGTTCTGTTAGAGAACTCTGAGTTCTGTAAACTAAACCTCCTTTTGAAAGATATGCAGAGGCAAGTAAGTGAAATTCAGAAAAAATTAGATCAGTTTGATAGTATGTCACTGCCAATCTCAAATACCACGGAGAGCCGTTCTGATATTGGCCAGGTTAAGTGTTTACTGGATGTAACTCAAAATAAGCTTTTGAATTTAGACCCAATAGCCTGTCTTTTAGAAAGGCATCCTAAAATATCTCCAGACAACCTAAATAAAGCTGAAAATCTGATTGACTGCTTGGCTACGGAGGTGATGAAGCGTATAACCTCTTCTCACCAAGCTATAGTTTACAACGTCCCAGACTCTCTGCCCCTGAAAACTGTAAGACACAAAATCCTGATTTGTTGCGGCATGGCTAGTGTTCCATGTGAATGCAAACGACTTCGTAAAAAGTCTAACCAGGCTAATTGCCCAATCATTTTTAAATTCAGTAATTCCCTTGATGCTAGTAAGTTTACTAAATGTCAGGATCACTTAAGACTGAATAGCAGTTATAAGTCTATAACCGTAGCTCAGGATAAAACACCGTGTCAGCGCAGAATAATGCGTAGTAATAACCTGGTCACCTCCTCTAGCTAGCTTTGATTTACCAAATAAGGATCGTGCACAGCAACAGACACCTAGTGCTGAAACTAGCATTCAGCAAACTACACAACAACCACACCTGCCAATGGAACTAGGAACTGATTTAGATACCAGTACCCCTGTAAACAAAGCCTCATCGAAAGATGTTAAAATGACTAGAACTTCTGCAAGTTGTTCTAAGAAATTTCCCCCCAAACGTAGTAACCTCACCACGATGAACAAATTTCGCAGGGTTGAGACTAATGATGGGGAAGAATACTTTGTATTCAATAAGCCTGCTGAGAGTAAGAATGCCAACAAACCATCACTTGTTACGAAAAACTCCTCTCGAAACATAAGTACATCTGGAGGTGTTCCGCATGCTCCACCTTATAGAAAGTCAGGCTCCAAGACTCCTAAAGTCTTGCAGCCAAAGCACCTTCCTTCACAATTCCCTTTAAGTTATAAAAACAACCCGAAGGTGTATACCGGTATGACGAATAGCAGTTGGATGGGTAGACCTTCTGATGCTATGCCTTTTAACCGCCAACCTAGGCCCAACCTGTACTACCCTTATATCCAGGAACACATGGTAAATTTTCCAGGTGTCCTGAATCACTGGTACGACCCATGGCACCTAGGACCACCTCATTGCACACCAACTCCGATGTGCAGACACCCAGTCCGACCTCCTTTTCATTCATAAATTCTTGCGGTGCTGACGCACAAATAGATTTAGGTTATGGTGACATTTTAAGCCAGTTTGTAGTATCCCGTGACTTATTCACGATATTGCTAATTAATGCACGTTCCTTAATCAATAAGATATCTGAACTAAGGACATTATTATTAGTCGCCAAGCCTACTGTAGCTCTGATTACTGAGTCATGGTGCTCATCCTCTGTACTTGATGTGCATATAGGTATCGATGATTACACTGTACACCGTGCAAACAGAGATTGCAAGCGTGGTGGAGGATGTCTCATATATATACATAACTCATTTGTAGTCAGTAAGGTGGAAGATGAAACAATGAATAATGTACCTGACTCACTCTGGGTTGTCTTACATGGAGATAAGTACAAACTTCTCATAGGCTGTGTTTATCGAGCACCAAGCTCAACAAAAGAAACTGATGCGTTATTAGCTAAATCGTTTGCACACGCATCCTCGTTTAGTGCTAATTACAAAATAATTGCAGGGGACTTCAATCTTCCAGAAGTCAATTGGCTAACTAGTTCCGGCCCCCAACGCTTCGACGAATTACTTGCCACTATAGACTGTTATGGATGGCAACAACACGTCCAGACACCTACTCGTGGGGACAACATTTGGACCTTGTTTTTTGTCATGACACAATCCCAGTATCCACTTATGTTGGTAATAGATTTTCCAGTAGTGACCATAGAATGGTACTCTGCTCTCTGCCTTTCTCACCACTAAATACAGGAAACAAACAAGACTCAGGAAGCACAATATGTCGTAGTTACAAATATACAGACTGGGGATTAGTCCAAGAACTTATTCGACTCTGTCAATGGGATGACTATTTTACCACTGACTCCCTGGAGGCCTTAGTAACCCTGTTTTACAGGAATGTTACCCTTTGTCTAGATACAGTTGCCCCAAATAAAATAGTGAAATTAAGTAGACACCGAACTGAATATATTCCAAGGGCACACCGTAATAAGTTAAGGAAACTGAAGAAACAGTACTATTCCACTAAGGACATATCACTATTGCTCTCAATCCACGAGTCTCTTGAATCTATCAAGCGCCTACGTTCTCAAAAGGACCTCGACGAAGAGTTAACGGCACTTGAAAGTACCTCCAAAGTTTATAACTTAACGGCACTTCTTAAAAAACGAATGCAGTCAGCGAGGGAAATCCCATACTTACTTCACGACAAAGTAATCTACAATGAACCTGCCACTATCTGTGAACTTTCAGTGATTGGTTTGCAAACTTTAGTTTAGAAACACATATGCCTGGTGAAACCGCTCCCCTTACTATCTCTTCCCTTGAAAGCATTGTGTTCACTAATCAGTTAATAGTACAAGCAATTAAAAGCCTTAAACCTTCCACTAGTACGGGACCGGATGGCCTCGCTTCGATAATTTTCAAAAACAGTGGGTGTGATATACCCCTGTTACTTCTTAAATTCTTCTCAATATCTATGGACACTGGCACTTACCCTAGTGAGTGGAAAACTAGCTTCATAATTCCACATTACAAATCTGGTGATAGGGCAAACGTCCGCAATTACAGACCCATAAATATAACCCCAGTTATCTCACGAATCATGGAGAAAGTTGTAAAGGATCAATTGTCAGACTACCTAATTAGGGAGGATCTTGTTACAAGGTCTCAACACGGATTTCTCAAAAATAGATCCTGCGTTACTTGCCACTTCGACTTTTTCAACTGCATCACTAGTAATCGCGAAGCACGTAAGCTAGTCGTTGTTCTATACTTCGATATATCTAGGGCATTTGACATGGTATCTCACAGTATTCTCTTTGAGAAGCTGTACTCTTGTGGAATTCGCAACCCATTACTGAACTGGTTAAAATCATTTCTAAGCAACAGGGTACAAATAACCAAAGTTGGATCTGTATTGTCTCACCCTAGGCAGATCTCAAGTGGGGTCGTGCAAGGTAGTGTCCTAGGTCCACTTTTATTCACAGTTTACATTAACAGCATTTGCAAGTGCTTCACCTCAGGTAAACCATTCCTATATGCTGACGACCTCAAAGTCGTCTACTCCTGCTACACTCATGAATTAAGCGATATGGTTACTAAAATACATCTTGAACTAAGTAGCCTTGCAACGTGGTGTGCTGAATCCTGCCTAAATTTTAACATTGACAAATGCGGCTGGATTTGTATCGGCAACAGTAAGCTTGATCTAAACCTTGAAATAAATGGGCGAAAACTAGCTAAGCTCAATTCAGTCGTAGATCTCGGTATTAGATACTCTAGTAACCTAACGTTCGCTGAACAGACTGATTATGCCAGACGTAAAACGCGTAGGCTGATAGGATGCATAACACGCAATTTCTTTTGTTGTGAAACTAGGGTTTTATTATACAAAGTATGTGTCCGACCTATCTTAGAATACTGCCCGTTTATTCTTAGCGGACTAAGACAAAATGACAAGCTTAAATTAGAGGGAGTGCAACGGCAGTTTACCTCAAGAACTCTTGGTTTAGAAAGTAGTCTGGAATACCATGAGAGATGCGTAAGACTAAGATTAGAACCCCTCTGGAAAAGACGCCTTAAGCTAAACCTAATCTTTTACTATAAGCTAACTAATCTTCTCTTGCATTCCTCCGAGCCAATAACTAAACCTACCGCTGTCGTCAGTTACAATCTTAGAAATCATCACAACCTAGCTGCTATAGAGCACTGTCAGACTTACGTGCGGTACAACTTCTTCTTAAATAAGTTTTCAGTCATTTGGAATAGACTACCAGCTAATGTGCGCGATGCAAACACACTTCCAGTGTTCATCTCCTCAGTCACCAGACTGCTCAAAGATGACAATGCACTTATACGTCTGACTCTTACACCCTCTTTTTCACCCTACATAGATATTTTAAGTTGTTTAAACGTGTAGTTACAGCAAACTACAATTATAAATTTTAATATTATTGGAACTAGATGATTAACATTTCTACACAGGACAGTAATATTAGTTCACACATAATATAAAAGTTAGCATAACGGGACTAGTTAGTTTGTGTACCAAAATAACCACAGTTACTAAACAGAATATATATGTATATATTTATTAATCACTCCTTAAGGACTCCCGTTGCTTTCTTTTGCGTTGCTGTTGTTTGTCTTCTTTTTTCTCTCACCATTTCAGCTTCCATTTGACTTTTTGAATGAGAATGAATAATGTGGATATTTGACCATTTACAATGACAAATGATCTGCAAACATTATTGGTCCCGTATCTTTCAGTTGCCTGGTTAATAACGAATTAACTTTCTCCACGACGCAACCTGGATTACATTTGTGGAATATACTCTTATACCAATGGAAAAGTATCAATTTGTAATACAACTTCACGATTGTAGCTTATAACATAACTGATCGTATCTGTAAAAATAGCTTCCTTATTACCCAATTTGGATATAAATCAAATCAAAAATGAGATTCGGATTTGTACACACCCAGGTTATATTGAGGAATTACTTCAAGCTTTATTTTTTCCCAAGTATTTTTAATCCATCCAAAACTTACTTGGGTTTTTTTGTTAATGCGAAGACAATATTCCTATATTTCATGATGTGCTCCATTGAATGACTTGTTATATTGTGGAATAACTTCAAGCTTTATTTTTTCCCAAGTATTTTTAATCCATCCAAAACTTACTTGGGTTTTTTTGTTAATGCGAAGTCAATATTCCTATATTTCATGATGTGCTCCATTGAATGACTGGTTATCATATTGTTCCCACAGACCTAAAAAAATGGCATGCATTTTCATGTAAATTTATATGTTTATATGAGAATATACATTATTATAATTATTATTAAAACAAAAACGCCAGCAACCATGTAACTTAACCATAAACCGAATTTATGAAATTTAATTAATGCTTATCCATGCCTGTATATTTGGTGTGTCCTACACAAGTAGGAAAAAATGTGTACTTTATTAAAACATTATTATTAATTATGATTGCTAATCGTATATGTAATTTATCATATTGATGATGCCTGTAAACTGGCGTCTCTCATGTACAAAATGAGAATATACTATTATTATTATTATTATTGCTTGTTCAAGGAGGACTTGGCCAGCACCAGGAAACATGAACGGTGAATATCCAAGCTGTCACCAATTGTCTGAATTCGCCAGAATCTGTTTCTATCGTCAGAAACTGTCAGCCGCGTCTCGTAAATCGTCAATGCCCAGCTCTCGCTACGCTCGGGCTCACGCTGTTCCTTGAAGTTTCTCAGAAACGCTTATTAATAACGGATGAAAAATCCAAAACACCAATTGGTGATTCGAGGATTCTTTATTGTTTCACCAACATATAAACAATGTGACAACTAAGGTCTGTGAACAAATATTACAATAATAAATCACAAGATTACTTCTGATGGTTGTCTCCTGACTTCTTTCTGAACAGCGACCGATGAGACGATGACTGTCGTATTGATGCCTCCGCGAAAATTGGGGAAGTTGGTTTTGAGCGAACAACCATGAATTGATCGTTCAATCTTCGTCTACATTGACACATATCGATTCGAAAGAACTACAGAAAAAGAAGCTGAAGTTCACTGTAGTCTTAAGGCGGACACGGTTATTCAAGTTATTCACATCCCATGAACCTAATTTGGATGCAGTCATTTTTAAGAAGTATTGATTATACTTTGAAAAGATATCGAAAAATTCCTGTAACGCCTCACACCTTTTGTTACTACATCTTTTCGTAAATGCCTTTTTAATGGATTTGTATTTATTTCGTCTTTGTGCTTGTTTTGCACTATTAAACCCTTTATTTGTGTAACAAACACTCCAAATTCAGTCATCTACCATCCCTCTCCTATTGGATTAAGTATGAAACGGATAATCTAAGCGTGGTTAATATTCTTAAATGCACATACATCAGCCAAAGGAGCGATGGACCAATAATGTAAAGGCTTCGTTAATATGAGGTCACATACAAGTTGAAAGAACACTTAGAAGTGGAACAGTCCATTATTTTTTATTATAGCTTGATTCAACTCAGTGTTTTTGATACAACTGAGGAATTTTCAGCATGTGGTATCGGTAACCCAAATAAGGCAGGCCGACTATTGATAGCAGGTGTGCGTTGGCCACGGGTCCAACCCCGAGCCATGTGCATGCTCCGCAAGCATCTTAAATGCTGTGCCGTCAACGCACTTTCACTAGATGTCTCAAAGCGGTAGCAGTAAATACTTCCTCAAAATTATCTGCTTGTAACATTATTCCCACTGAATGCTGATCTTCGCCGTTTAAGTCGACTAGTTAAGCTGAAGTACGCCCATATGAAACATTCGATCGTTCCTGGCCAAGCTCTAGCCAGCTAAGCAATCAACACTGAACCATGGTTTTAGTTTTAGAGGTTGACGGAATTATCTTACACAGCAACTTCTAATTTATTCTCGTGTACTAAAGACAAAGCAAAAGCCAATATTTGATCGTCAAAACCACGTGATATATTTCGGGACCAAAACAAGCCGTCAGACGAACGCTTAGCTAGCTAGTGATCGTGCACGTGACACAACGGGGTACCAAATGGCGGGATGCTTGACCGGAAGCCTTCAGCTAAACAAGTCGACTTAAACTGTGGTGGTCAGCATCCAATGGTGAGTGATTGCTGTGGTCAATAATTTTGGGGAATTATTTACCGCTACAGCTCACTCCCCCCATAGTGGGGTGGTGAGGATCCTAAGACAGAACCAGCCAGAAGTAAAAAGACTCGATGGTTCCCTTTCGAGTGAAAGAAATCTTCCGAGTGGCTTAGTGGCATGCCTACTGGTTTGTCTGCCTATGCTAATAGGGTGTTTGTACATAGCTTCCTTGATTTTGTTCATTGGATCCCGTGCTTCGTTTGTTTCCTGTCCAGTGCCCGTCGCACCTGGAAAAGAAAACGAGAACGCTAAGAACCATGTCGAAGAAAATGTACCAAATCAGCTTTTTTGTTAAAAATAATGATGTGCATTTACTATACAGTAAAATAATGCTAAGTTCAGAACGTCGAAAAAAAAGACATCTAATTAATTCTTTTTTTTGCGCATGTTACTTATACTGTTTAGCGATACAGTATATAAAAAAATTGATACGGCTAAAAAAATAGTTGGTACCACAAACGAATGAGTTGGGTGAATCACACGACTTCGTTATGTCAAATATGTGTGAAGATATTCTGGGGACCTTACGGTACGTTCAGAACGGGTTTTCTTAGGGGGCTCGACAGAAGGTTTTGTAGCTGTCGCTGTGCCAGTGACTTCATCGAGGACGAAACGATCTTCGGTTACTTGTGGATTTTGGGGTACGGTTAGCTCTATGCTAATAGGATAAACCTCCAAGTAAGCCGGCTTCAGACGGTTAATGCTGACGGTGTCCTCGCGGCCTTTTTTGTCCAAGACAAAGAATTTATCCGAACGTTTAATTACTTTATAAGGTCCGTCGAATGGAAGTTCCAGGGGTCTGCGCACAGAGTCGCGACGAACAAATACATGTGAAGAAGTTTTTAAACACGGATGAACAGAAACATCAATGGACTGTGGACAAAGGGGAGCAGGTTTAACTGAACGCATTGCGTTTGTAAGCCTGCTGACGTATGAAGCGTGATCTACCACTGGTGGGAAGCTCGAGGGAGAATGAAATTCACCAGGCGGTCGCAGTGTCGTGCCATATACTAGCTCGGCGCTAGTACAACCAGCATCGGTTTTCAGGGCGTTTCGTATCCCTAGGAGAACTAACGGAAGGGATTCAGTCCAATGGGTGGTGTTTGCGGCTGACAGACCAGCTTTCAACTGTCTGTGTAGACGTTCTACCATACCATTAGCTTGAGGAAGGTAGGCTGTTGTTCGAAAACGCATGCAACCTATGATTTTAGTCAGGGCGAAGAATAAGCCACTTTCGAATTGCCGCCCGCGATCAGTTCTTGTGGAAGATGGGCATCCAAAGTTAGCGATCCATCTTTCTACAAAGACACGCGCGACTTTTTCAGCAGATACGTCCTTGATGGGTACTGCTTCCGGCCATCGTGTGAATAGATCGATACAAGTTAAAATATAAGTATATCCATGTGATTCAGGAAGGGGTCCAACCAAATCTATATAGGCGTGTTCAAAACGAGCGTCAGGGAGAAGAAGGGTGCTAAGTGGGCTTTTGGTGTGTCTTATCACCTTGCACTTTTGACAAGCTAAGCACGTGTGTGCCCATTCCCTTACTTCTTTATTAATACCAGGCCAACAAAACTGACTAGTTACGAGCTTGACAGTAGTTCGAATTCCTGGGTGAGATAAGCCATGCAACGTATTGAAGACGTTACGGCGATAACTTTTAGGCACGATGGGGTGAGGAGTACTCGTGGAAATGTCGCATAGAATAGTATCTCCTCCCATACCTAACGGTTTCTCAGCTAATTGTAGAGTTGTTTTTGACAACTCATGTTGAAGCTCGGCATCTTCTTTTTGAAGACGAGCCAGTTTTACAAGGTCTATGCCGTCGATTTGGGTGAGGGAACAAACGCGCAACAAGGCATCTGCCACAGTGTTGTTTACTCCGGGTACATGGCGAATATCTGATGTAAACTGTGAGACGTAATCCAGTTGTCGTGATTCCCTAGGTGAATACTTATCTGAAGATGAGTTCAGAGAGTACGTCAGAGGTTTGTGATCAGTAAAAATTATGAATTCACGACCCTCTACTGAATGTTGAAAATGTCGTATGGCACAGTACATAGCCAGAAGTTCTCTGCCGAATGTACTGTACTTCGTTTCAGCTATTTGCAGGCGTCTCGAGAAAAAGGTGAGTGGTTCCCACTCTTTGTTAACTAACTGTTGTAGAACTGCGCCGATTGCAGTGTTTGATGCATCAACCGAGATACTTAACGGTACCGTTGAATCCTGATACATCAGAAGTGTGGCATTCGCAATAGCTTTTTTAATCTGGGTAAAAGCATTTCGAGCAGACGCGTCAAGTTCTATGGACTTGTTATTCCCTCGAAGGAGGTCTGTTAATGGCTGAATCAAAGAGGCACAGTTGGGAATAAAGCGTCGATAATAACTTACCAGGCCGTTAAAAGTGCGGAGACTTTTCACTGTCTGTGGCTCTGGAAAGTTCAGTATAGCCTCGACCTTAGTAGTCAGTGGGCGAATGCCCTTGCAGTCAATAGTGTGACCCAGAAAGTTGAGTGAGTCAACATTGATTTGAGACTTTTGAACATTAATGGTAACACCATGTTGGCGTAACCTTTCAAATGCCAAGTCCAAGTGCCTAAGGTGAGTTTCCTTGTCTGGACTGGCAATGAGGCAGTCGTCTGAGTATGCGTATACAAAGTCGAGACCGCGAAATACTTCGTCAATGAAGCGTTGGAATGTTTGGGCTGTATTCCGGAGACCGAATGGCATACGTAGAAATTCAAAAAGTCCAAAAGGCGTAGTGATGGCCGTTTTTGGGACATCTTCTGTTGCCAATGGGATTTGGTTATACGCTTTGACCAAGTCGATTTTGGAGAATATAGTCGCGCCAGATAAGGTTGCCGTTATATCGTGTATATGAGGCAACGGGTAGCAATCAGGGCTTGTTTTGGCATTCACTCTCCGGTAATCACCGGTAGGTCGGTGCGTCGGTGGCACAGTGGTTAGGATTCTCACCGACCATGTACATGGTTCGGGGTTCGAGCCCACGCAGGCGCACACCTGATATCTACGGTCGGCCTGCAAAATTTGGGCTACCGATATCCATGCTGAAAATTCCATACTTGTACCAAAAATACAGTGTGGAATCAAGCTATAAATCAAAAAAATAAAAATAAAATCATTGCTATCCCTTTTCGGAACCATATGAAGTGGGGATGCCCATGGGCTATTCGAAGGTCGAATGATGCCAAGGGTAAGCATATGGTCAAATTCATTCCTGGCGATTCTCAGTTTGTCAGGAGCTAATCGTCGTGCTATAGATGTCACAGGTTGTCCTGTGGTAATGATGTGGTGCATAACATTGCTGGTTATGCACGGTAGGTCGTTCGACGGGTAATTAAGTTCCGGATACTTGTCAACGATCGGTTGAAAAGTTGGATCAAGGATTGCCTTTATATTAACGGGTGACAAACTAGGGCTTATGTAGGTGATGCCTTTGATAGACAGACTAGTAGTATTGTCAATCAGTCGTTTTCGGTGGACGTCTACGAGTAAATCATGATGATTAAGTAGGTCCGTGCCAATGATGGGCATTGTGACGACAGTGAGAAGGAAAATCCACCCAATAGGTTTGCGTAAACCTACGTTCAGATAGACGTATTTCCTACCAAAGGTTGCGATTGGTTTTCCATTTGCAGCCTGTAAGTTGAAGGTAGGTTCCTTCTGTCGATCTGCTGCTGTAGCAGGAAGGACGCTGACTTCGGCGCCTGTGTCGACTAAGTATCTAGTCTGGCTTATCACATCATGGATATAAAGTAGGCGGCTAGTGCCACCGGCGACGGTTGCCGCTAACGCGTGCCGGCGGGATAGTTTCCCACAGACTTTGAGACATTTCCGAAGTTACGAGGCTTACGGCAACACTTCTCTTCTTGGCCATAGGTGTTTTGGTACCAGAACCAGTCAGGGTTTTTCAATGAACGTAGTTTGGACTTAGATCGACCACGTGAGTTTCTGTGTTGAGGAGATTTAGGACGACGGTCGGAAGAGGAAGAATGCATGTTTGACCTAAACATCTGCTGGATGGAGTTGCATAACTCTGTCATTGCAGTATCCTTACTAGAAGTCTCCTTAGTCATCGAGCATATTTCTGGAACTGACCGTTTAGTTATTTCTAGAATCCTATATGCAGAAATAGCTAAGTCCTCTACTACAGTACACTGAAGTGTCACAAGTACGGTCTGTACAGACTCTGGCAGCTTGGATAAGAAGAGTTCTCTAAATAGTCATTCGTCGAACTAACTTTGGCCGATAACTTCTCTCATTCTTGTCAGCATGCTCACGGCTGACTGATCTAACTCGACGTTACGAAATAATTCGTCCAGACGTTGTCGATCCGTGAGAACGTTTCTCCTGAGGAGGGATGCTTCGAGCAACTCGTACGAGTTACTTACCTCGGGACTCAACATCTGAGATGTTACGTACTTGCTGAATTCCCGCGGTAGGGCGTGAATAACTGCAAGTAACTGTGAACGGTGATCGTTTATCCCATGCTCACAAAAATCTGCTTCAGCTATCTGAAACCACGTTTCAGCATTATCTGGCCAGTACGTTACAAGCTGAATAGTTTTAGGAGTTGAGCGGATACGAATGACCTTGGGACTAAGATCACTCATGACGAAAATTTTTATTTACTTATTTTTTTATTTTTGATTACAGCTTGATTCCACACGGTATTTTTGGTACAAGTATGGAATTTTCAGCATGGATATCGGTAGCCCAATTTTTGCAGGCCGACCATAGATATCAGGTGTGCGTCGGCAGGGGATCGAACCTCGGACCATGTGCATGGCCGGTGAGAATCCTAACCACTGTGCCACCGACGCGAATGTCGAATATGTCGAATAATATATGGTACAAGAACAAATACAAAATGGAACGAACTCACCGGAGTTATCTGCGGATTTATCGTGGATGAAGTTAGCGGTTGGGCTCACCAGTTTAGAGGTTGACGGAATTATCTTACACAGCAACTTCTAATTTATTCTCGTGTACTAAAGACAAAGCAAAAGCCAATATTTGATCGTCAAAACCACGTGATATATTTCGGGACCAAAACAAGCCGTCAGACGAACGCTTAGCTAGCTAGTGATCGTGCACGTGACACAACGGGGTACCAAATGGCGGGATGCTTGACCGGAAGCCTTCAGCTAAACAAGTCGACTTAAACTGTGGTGGTCAGTATCCAATGGTGAGTGATTGCTGTGGTCAATAATTTTGGGGAATTATTTACCGCTACATAGTTACGAAACTTATTTCTTATTCTGGACGATCAATTTGGTGTTTTGATTCACCTTTGGTCTAGGGAGAATTAATATTGTGGCAATTGTGGGTGTAAGAACTCGCTTTATTCCTGGTTATAGTGTGAATAATCATCAGCACCCCTTCATCCCCCAAAAGTAACTCCGAGTGGTAGTATTGCAGGAACTTTCAAAGTACATCCAGTTTCCGATGTTCTCTATTGTCCTGTTCTATCTCCACATGAGAGCAGGTATTAGTTGGCTGAAGTGTCAGGAAATTTGCCTAAATTCTTAACAATCTATGGAATTATGACAGGAGGAAGTTACCTGTTTATATCTGTCCACGTCATTTTTCCTTTGAACAACCAGCTGTCGTCTCTACATCGATTTCAAAAGTTCATTCCGCTTTTCGGAATTCGCCTTACTGAATTTGCCATAGAAATGAATTAAGAGGCCTAGAACTAGAAATCTCGGGTTATTTTAAATAATTCTGATGCTCTAATTTTAACTGGTCCACAACATTTCGTCTATTTGTTCATTCAGCTTGATGTACCCGTCTCTAAACATGTTCTTAGCACTCTGGTTATAAATACGTCGAGATTACATATTGAATACTGACGATATAAATTTTCAGGTTCACTTCATTATTTGACTGAACTGGGCCTTTGGTTGGCCTTCTACATAGTACTGATCTGACCTTTATGCAACTTGCAGCGTATATTTATCAAGGCGATTTCGAGCGCAATTTTCGGTAGAGGAGCGTATTTAAACTTTGGTCAGGAGATGGTGTGACTTGTCCCAAGGTGGTGATACATTATGTTTCTTTCTATAATCTGACTTCAACTGTTTAGTATTTAAATTTAAAATGCATCTTTTATTTGGAGAAGAGGGTTAAGGCTTTAAAAGTTTTCGAAGGTTTTTAAAAAGAAGTTAACTTGAAGACTGCCTTATTATATGCCCTTCTGTCTCTAGTGTCTTGATGTGTATCCTTAACATTTATAAGACGGTAGTTAATAAGTCCTGGTAATTATTCCGTAGTTTCACGGAACAATACTGTTCGACGGGTAGTGCTGCATAGAGTTGCCTCCAGGAAGAAACATCTAGCTCCTAAAGTGTTCAGATTTTGAAGGCTCGTGCATAACGCAAATCGCTGCTACAGTCCCATAAAAGCCATATCTTCAACATAATATACCAAGTCAATGATACTTGGTGTGTCACATAGGCTCTGAAGCTCCAGATATCATCCTAACTGGATGGAGTGTTCACATGTTTTATTACCAATGGTGAAAGTTGGCTTGACAAAATGCGAATAGCTTTTGCACATTAGTTGTAATATTTAGCTTTCAGACACTGGACTAGATCTTGAACGTAGACTGAATCTCAGCAGTTTTTGTGTATAGCTTCATTCCATTTTGGACATAATTGCTGCAAAGTTTTAAATTCCGATACGGAGGATGGCCTACATTGTTACTTGACTTATTGATTTCCTTCCATAGTGTTCACAAATTTGTAAAGACCTCTGCTACAGACTAAACTACCCGGTTACTGATCCCTAGGACGTCAAATGTTGTTTTCACTTATTGTGGTATAAGTAATCTCATTGTAAGACTCCACATTCATTGAACACTAATAGTTGACGAAAGTAATTTATATCTGGAATGTGCCGACTCGTTTTTATGAATTTATTTAAGAGATTTCATGTCTGACATCAGGATATATATAATGTGAAGCGCCTACACAAAGTCCAAACTGTTCCCAATTTAAATAAATTTAATTTTGTGACTAAGGTGCCATTATTAGTAAATCAGAGTTACGATTCACTTAGCATAAGCGTAAACTGTTTGGCTATTTAGACTTTGCTAACCAATCAACCAACCAATTATCCATTCACAAGTCTGCTAGGAAGTGTGAAATATGACACTGGAATTTGGTTTTGATTTAAGGATTCCCGGTTTATCCACAAGTCAGATATTGGATTACACATCTGGTACAAATACACCATGGCCTACAGAAGACCAAGAGCATCAAGAGGAGTTAAATAATCCGAAACTTTAGATAACTTTTGCTTGACACACCTCACAAAATCTCCAAATTGAGGGATAACGCAGTACTGAATCATACATTTCTCTTTTACCAACATTTAATACTGAACAATTTGGTATTGTGCATCAAATAAAGCAATGCTTTTCTGTTTTAAATGTCATATTTTCATGTGTAAGTGAGTTTTTCTGTAGTAGGCTGTGGTTCGGTGGTTTTAGCTGGTAAACTTTTATGTATCATAATGTTAATATCTCAGCAGCTTTTACATTCTAGGACCGAAGCACAGTATCTGGTGAGCATAACTTCAGCCCTGTGGCATGCCCTTCGCGAATTTTACTCCCATGTAGTAAAAGCTCTCTCTGAAATGACTGTCCCTGTTTTTTATGGAGGAAATTCTAAAAGTTGAAAGACTTGGATGATCCAAATGCTGATTTTTAACAAAAGCTGTTAGTAACTATTTACAATATTACGGAATTGTGGCAAAAATGGCAAATCATCAAGGCGTTAAACGTAAATTAATAGGATTCAAAAGTTCAGCACTTCAAGTTACCACATTTTATCACTGCGTCATACAAATGAATGTAAATGAAAAGAATAATTATTCAAAAGACAATAAGATTCATATCTCCAGATCACATAGTATGTTGCTAGGTCCTCAAGAGTCTTCAGTGATTGGTATTTAACATCCTTAGAATTCTGACTCGACATCCCACAACTTTCTTTATAACTCAAACCAACATCTAAGTTCTTCATAATTTGGTGCAATATTTACATCAAAATATTAGTTTTTTCCAACCTAATTCCGCTCCATCCAATGTTGTTCATCTAGGAAGGTGGCATGCGTAGTAAATGTTCGGGTCATCACACACTGAGTATTTATCATCCCAACAACTAATTTGCATTTCTCACTTGACATCCTGCGTGTAGCTCATTATTTTAGTTGTTTTGCCTGCTAGCGTTACTAATTAGTTAGCATCACAGGACAAATAGGGTTATCATCGTTTTCCAATGGCTTGGGTTATTTTTAAGCCGTGTATACATTTCTCGCTGTACTGACCGTAAAAGCTGACTTCTATTGGATATCCTAGTTATTTTAGTGCCATTGTTTCCTGTCCGTGTTGTTTGTTGTTATTTCAGACAAAAATACATAAATAGATTATCTTCATATTGTCAAAATGACTGTTTATAGTGTGATTTACCTAGATTGATATAGTCTTGTTATGCTATAGTGTATGGGAAGTTCCAGTTTCATATTAGAGCATAGCGTTTTAAATGATTTTTATTGTCATTCAACCCAACTATTTAATTTTAATTTAATAATAATTTAATTTTTCAGATATTTTCTCCTCTCCTCATGCTTCAAGAACCTATTCTTCATCTTAGTTCAGAAAAAGAAAACCTTAATTCTGCATTTCTTCCTACTATAACTCATCCTAAGAAAAAAACTGATAAATCTAATACTGAAGATACCAAGAGTTTTTATAAAATCCCTACTCAGGATAAAAAAATGCCAGGAATTTCAACTCTACCTCGTACTCATGGTCATTTCAGATCTGGGTCGACAAATACTGATTCTGTTTTTGTTCACCCGAATTCCCAAGTATCCTGTAAAGTACGAGCAGCTGATGAGCCCACACTAAAAAAGTCCTCTAGCTATCAAAATATCAAAATAGCCAATTCTGGGAAAAACCAGACATCTATGCATTTATCAAACCTTCAGGCCACTCAACAGAGTAAAAAACGAAATATGAATAGCAAGCAGAAACACCACGGTAGTGTAGCCAACATCCCAACAGTTTGTTCCAAAAACACTGAACTTACCTCCTCTGAACCACACTTTCAAACTCATCTCAATACTCAGTCTAATGCCCACCGCATATCTGTAAATAGTGACTTACTTTCACGCGTAGAGAGGGAGAAAAAACAGTATGAAGCTCGAATATCCGAGCTGACGCAAGTTACAGAAACGCGTAAAATGGAAATAGAAAAGTTAACATTTGAAGTCCGTCGAGCTAAAGAAGAGGCATCAAAAGCTTTGTTAATGGTAGAAGATGCTAAACTTGAAAATGCTCAACTCAGAAATCAGTTATTAGCTCTTGGAAGTCCATGTAAGAAAGATGGTGATCAAGGTTGCACTGTCGAAACACATCAGAACCCAAAGCAAAATTCAATAAATCCTACTTCACGCAAGCCTTTCACTTATACTTCATCTCCTCCGGAATCACTTGGTACAACTACACGTTTAACTCCAGGTGGAGCCACCACCGTACTTACTGGAGCTGTCACTGCCAGTTCGAGATCGAGTGAGTGGAATGACACTGCTACAGGATTTGATTTATGCTCTGCAGAAGATCCTGTGACATATAGTGCTAATTATCCTAGTGATCTGGAAAGTCTTAGAGGTAACAGAAGTCAAAGTGAAAATGCCGTTGTCAGTGTGGCTACTCTCCAAGGTCGTCTATTGCAAATGGAAGAAGCCAATTACACAACTAATGAAGAACTACAAGCCACGTTACAAGAACTTTGGGATTTGCAGCGAAGCGTAGATGAGGCTCATGAGGAAGCTCATAGTCTTGCCTTTGAACGTGCAATCTTGTTAGAAGCTCTTGCTACACAGACTTCAAAACTTGAACATTGTCGATTTCAAATTGAACAATTAAAACACTTGTTACTTACAGATCGCAGCGCCCAAACGCTTGGTACACGAGAAAATCACTTTTGTGAATTATATGCCTCCATTGAACAAGAAAAACAAGTGCTACTGGGCCAAAATAATGATCTGGCACAAAGTTCAGAAAGCCTAGCACGTGAGTGCCGTATTTTGACAGAAAAAGCATCGGCTTTACAGGATAGTTATGATGCACTAGAAGCTGAACATCATTCTTTGGAGAAAGTTTATCAATCCGTATTTTCAGAATTAAATTCACTTAAATGCAAAGTATCCACTGAGTGTCATAGATGTTCCATCAGTAAACAAGACGATGCATCAAGTCAGCGGAAAGAAGTTAGTGTGGCTATTCAAACGGATAGTTTCTTTTTTACTGATTCAGCAAGAAGTCAACAATCTCCAGCAATTAATGAAAATCAGAAAAAGTTTAATGAAATCACTAGTGAACTACATAAAATAAAAGAGAAGTATGAAATTTTGCTATGTGATCGTGAACGAGAACAAACTGAGTGGAGACTGTATGAACGAGATTTACTCAAAGCTGTTCAAGTGGCTGATGGAATTAAAACAGAATCTGAACTAGAGTCCCGTCGTTTAAATTCAGAAAATTTATCTTTAAAAGAGCAAGTAAGTACTTTATAATGATAATATTATTAATGGCTAAGAATCGATTTCGTGTAATTTGTTGCCACGATCAGGTTACGGAAAATAGGGTTTTAATCCACATTTTACCTAGCTGGAGGTCAAGTCCCTGGGTTACAACATTGTGAATGATGATAGAGTTATATAATGTTACTCAGTAGCCATGTGTTTGTCCATGCAATTGGTAATGAGCTACATCTCTTGTTTGCTCCCACTTATTTGACGGATTTCGACCCCTGGTGCACTCAATGAAAGGCAGGGGGAGGTGTAACTTCTAAAGCAAAAGTGATGTGGTTGGGAGGAGGAATAATGTTAACCAGACTTTTTACTTAGTAGTCTATTCACAAAACTCAAATCAATTGTTTGTTTATCTGACTCTGTAGACTTAGTTTATGACTATACTGTACATGTGTTAATAAAACATCGTTTTGGGGCATATAGTGTTATTAAAGTAAGTAAAAGAATTCTTTCTATCGGAAAGAGAGAAAGATCATGTACACTTCAGACGTGTGTATATTGATGAGAATTCCATTTCTATCACTTACTAAACTTAACTATAATGTATGCGTCTTGGTAATCTTCAGAGTGATTTTTCCCAATAAAGTTTTATGGTTAATTTTTATTTTCCCATAAGCTGATAAATAGACGCAAAATCTTTATTGATTTTTAATTGGAGATGTCAAGGGCTTATGGTTTAGACCTAAAAGTGTTGTTATTATGATCATTAAAACAGAAACTTGGTACAATATAGTCACCAAGGGGTGTGCCACACACCTCATTGTTTGTGTGAGGTCCAGGTTGCTTCCCGGATTCCCACACCAAGCAGGTGGTTGTCTTAAAGAGCCGCCCCACGAGTCTTTGACTTGAAATCTGACCGACAAGGCAGTGAAGCAGCGTCAGGAGCTTAAGATTCCGGTAATCAAAACAGCTTCACACACGCCATTCTATCCTTTCGGATTCCGGAGAGCATATACACCATCGGTTTAGAATCAGAGTTTCCCAGCTCCCAACAGTAAGCCAGAATACCAAATCAGTCTGGCTGTAAGCGCCAGACATTGGAATTCGCCCTTTCACTTTTATGAGGGAGACGCCGCTGCGTGAGTACAGTGAGCAGAACTTACCTGACCTGTCTGAAGGAGGTTATGAACGCGTGGCGTGGTCACATGAGAGCATTTCCAGAGGAAGACTGAAGTCTACCCACCGTTGATCGTACCAGGTGGTTTATGAGAGCAAACCTAAAGGTATATTAAAAGCTACAAAAGTGTGCATAGCTTTGTGTTGTGTAATTTCGAGAAACGCTCTGAAAACTACAGCAACACCAATCTAGTCATTTGGCTTTCTACTGCTTGGTTTTAAAGGTAACGTCAAAACTTGTAATTGTGTTTATGGATGTATGAATTGAAATATTTGGCTGCAGTTTTAGCATTTATTTACACCTCATAGCATTTCCTTTATCAATTTTAAAAACATCTCAGAGAGAATCATTTGCGAAATACTGATTAGCATATGTAGTGATGACTTGAGTGTTAATTTCTTCGGGGGGGGGGCAGGGTCAATTAAGCTATGATTCGCATGTGAGGATTTCTCCCCTCCTAATATCTCACTACTTGGTGTGTACTATTTTTAACTTGTTTTCCCTTACATGGAGGATTTCATCATGAGATGACATCAGTTAGAGAACCACTTGGAAACCTGGGAGTACTGGACAGCTGTTTCATCCTAGTTTGGGACTCTTCAGCAGTACGCACCTACTGGGTTTCGAACCCAGGACCTTCTGGTTACAAGGTGAGCTCGTGGACCATTGAGTCACTGGGACCTGATGTCAGCTCATTATAAAATCCTCCATGCAATCAAAAAAAATCTCTACAAAACCAATACTTGAAAATTATTTTCCCTTAGTTAATCGAAGGTCTGTACCAGATTGTCTAGTTGTATTATTGTGATTATTAGTAATTATCTTCCCACAGTCCCCCTGGATAATCATGAAAATACTTCATTTTTGTCCTAATCACCTCCATTTTGGTGTGTGTGTGTTTGTGTTTATGTTTGTATGTAAAGTGGTTGCATTTGTGAATGATCCGATACTACAAAGTGTCAATTAGTGACAGTGTAATAATACTAATCGAAAAGTTAAAGATTTTTAATACTCTTCATAACTTGTTTTTCTTCTTTTGTGTCTAAAATTAAAGAATGTGAGAAAAGAAAACTTCGCAAACAAACATCACTTTATGTCTTCTGTGATTTCTCTCTCGTGTTAATTCATTCTGTTAAGTGAATGTCAGGTAATAAAAAGAAAAGCAAAGTACTCGTGAAAATTTATCTCGAATACCATAACACTAATAATGCTCTCAGTGAATAGTATTCCTAGTAATCCTTTTTTCGAAAGTTAAAATTTTAGTCAAATGTAATAAAGAATAGTATATGGGTGCAGTGTTATCTTATCTAAATTGGGTAGTTTAATTGACAAGCTTACATTGTCTGCCTAGACAGCATTTTCAATTGATTACTTGAACATTCTGCATGAGTGTTATTTACAATCTCCACTGATGCTCTTGCACATCCACACTGAAGTCATCACTAAAGATGTGTAGGAAGACCATAAAAAAGCCTCACAGTTAAACTAATCAGCTCAGAAAACACAACTATAACAGTTATAATCCATGTAAACCAGTAGTCTTCTATGTCTGCTTTCAAAAATAATAAAATTACTCTAATGGTGAAATGTTTTTATTTGTTTTTCGGGATTAAAGGTATGTTTCAACAGAAACAAGCGTTTATTTCTACAGTATGAAATAATATCACTCTATTTCCCAGGTTCTCATCAGCTGCTGCAAACTACCTAAAATTACAATGGTTTTTAAAAATGACAATAACATACTTCACTATTTAAATGGTATTAAAGAAAACAGCATAAAATTAACACATCCAAAATGTAAGCACTGCAGTTTTCGGTTTGAGTTGTCATCAGTGTAGATGCCTTCAAAGTAGATGAGGTGGGTGAGAAGACAGAAAATTGGAAAAATCTACTAAACAGTGTCAGCCTGTAGGTTCACATAGCAACTCAAGAAAGTTATAGTTTATGAGACTAAAAACTTGCTCAATGAGCTGAAGTCACTAACACGGTTAACTAAACGATGTAATTAAAATACATTTACCAAGGGAAATTGAGAAAATGATCATACTCTCTTTCTGTATGCATAAATTTGGTTCGAAACGTTTGATTGCAATTGTTTCAGCGAACCGTAATAAATTTGCTATGCTTTGTGTATTTAATATTTTGAAGGATTTCGAAATCTCGACAAAATGACGCATATCCACAAGGTGTCTGGTAGTTGCACTTTGCGAATATCTGCTTCCTTTCACGAATACGTTTTTTAGAATATCCTCAAAAATATCGAATAGAAGCCTTCCTTCCTGTCCTTCCAATGTACTTGCTTAAGCAAGTATTTGTATGTTTATAAACACAGTTGTAGAGTTTAGATTAGCTTATAGTACATATGGTTGCTGTATAAGTGTTACGAACTTAACTGCGGGAACGCATCTTTTTATTGCTTTTTTCATGCTCTCTTCATGGATAAATAAACACTTTCTGCTTTTCAACAGTTGGGTGTTGAATCCGTTTGGACAACCATTTATTTTCCCCTTGGCATTTCCCAGCCTGTTGGGTGAACGTAGCTTCCTTGTTCTGTCGTACGGTGTGCCGTCGCTAATCCAAGCTTTTTGTTAGCTTATAGAACAGAGGCTGTTGTAGTGAAGGTATTAATTGTCTGGTCCAACTTTTTTTTTCTTCTTTCGATTGTTGAACTTTTCGATCGTACCATCATTGGTAGCGAAACTCAGTGGGACAACGTACTGTCACGGATATGTTGTTAAGATATATTTTTTCTCGATTGAATGTATATGCATCAGTTATCCTCTCATGTGTATTACACTAGTGACTTGACTTAAAAATAGTTTAACGGATGAACTGTGTATATGTGGTTAAATAATATTCAAATCAAACATAACACAATTCGGAATATTATACAAAAAAAAACATTAAGTATCCTAGTGTCCTTACGTGTCAACTACAAAACATTTGTGTCTTTTCTATGACCTTAAGATTTTCAACTTTTTTTCTGACAATCCTGTAGGATGATGGACAACCGATGAATGTGTTATTCACAACTTGAAATGAAATCAGATCGAGGCAGTTTTCAACTGTCTCATCATCAGCTGTTAGTTAGCCTATGCGTGTTGAAGTAGCAGCTTCTTTTCCTCCGTTTACACATCTAATGTGGTTTTATTTGTTTATTTATTTATTTATGGAAATGGAGATGGTTTGCTTGTTGTTGTTGTTTTTCACTTTGCTTTTATTCTATCAGTCAGTCAGTCAGCCAATCTATTCTATTGATTTTATGCTAATTCCTTCAGCTAACCACCATACGGTGGTGATTCATAGTTTTTTCTCTCTACTGTGTGTATACATGTACATGTTACTGTTTGTCTGTGTGTTTGTTTGTTTGTTTTTCACCTTAGGATAAGTTGTTTGTGTTTGTATGTGCCAGGAGAAAGGAGGAAAACAGAAGGAAAAGAAAACTATAATGCTGCAGGGGGTAAATAATGTAGTCTTGTGTGTGTGTGTGTGTGTGTGTGTGTGTGTGTGTAGAAGAGAAAAAAAGATTTCCTCATCATCAAAAGTGTTTAACACGTTAGTGTTATTATTGTTTATATAAAATAGGAAGGAATGAAAAAGCAACCCCTTGATATTATTGTTATTATTATTTGCATATTGCTGTTTCATTCAATTGTTGCAGTGTATTTTGTGTGTTGAAGAAAGTCAATTGATTTGTTTCCTATTTCGAAAATTATTTGTGTCTCAAATTAAGTATGGTATCCTACCGGTTGAAACAGACTGACAATCATTAAATCTTCGATACCTAGACACATACACAGATGAATATATGCAATATATATATATATATATATATATATATATATATATATATATATATATATATATATATCCAAATTGTTTATTCTAGGCTTTCACAGCTGTTCGTTCAGCTTATGTGTTAAATCTCACGAATGAAAAGGATATCAGTAACACGGATAAATGAAGTTTATTAGTCTAACAGTGGGCAAAAAGTCAAAAGTAGTTTACCATCCCAGCTGTTTCGAGTAAAACTCTGCTTGACATTATTTTGTAAGCCAATAAGTGATTCTGTGCCTAATGTCTGACTGTCTGATTTCAACACAGAAGTGCAGAGGTTCAACTTGCCACACTCTTTGTAGCACACACACTACCAGTTGTTTCCAGCTATTGGTTCTTAGTATCTATCCCAAGGACTTCAACCAAGCAGCCTAAAAATTCCTATGTGACTCAAATTGACTGTAAAACATTTCATAGACTGATCCCATGCTTTCATTTGATCACCGCTACCTCTTTTCTAGCTTGATCCTATGTCAGCTATCATTGCCCGTCTAGGAAAACCCTGTCTGTCTCTGTCTGTTTTCGACATAGGACTTTGCACATATGTTCGGCAGTCCAAGTCTAAGAAAACGATGATGGCTAATCACGCGCAACACGTCCTAGTCATCTCAATTGATGCAGCTTGATAACCTCATCAATTGACTTCCTTTCCCTACCTAGCACTCGACACCAAACGTCAATATTACTCATCCTATTATGCCACCTAACACAGGAGATAGAACTCAGATACCGATGATCAATGATAGCTAGTCTTTTCATGTCTTCCATTTTCAATGGCCATGCCCAAGAGACATAAAGAAGAAGAGGGCGAATCGATTTGTAGTAAACTCGTCTTTTGATCGACAGCCGGACATCACGTCTGCGTCAGAGATATGGTGTAACTCGGTAAATGGCAAACGAGCTTTCTGTATCCGTGCTGACTTTTCGTTAGCGATTAGTCGGTTAGAGCCGATGAAACTCCCTGAATAATTGAAATGGTCAACACGCCGTAATACTTCACTCCCTGTCTTTAAGCTAGAAGCAAAATATAGCCCTGTAAACAAACAACCAATGTGTATGGTCATGATGTATTTTAATGAGCTACTTATAAGTATCAAATAAGTATCAACATGTAAATACAGTTAATTTATTTTTGATAATGAAATGTCAAACTTCTCATTATTATTATTATTATATCATTCCGTTTGGTTCCGAGTAGAACTTAGGGCTTCAACAGAACATTTGCATTTCGTCCAGCGTTTCTGTAGTCCTCCTCCCACAATTCTCCATAAGATTTCATCTCCTCTATGTTGTCCTCGAACCTACGTCCAACTCTCCCCGTTTTCCACATGGGTTCCACTTAAGTGACAGCCTGGCTAACATGCGATGCATCACTCAACGGTCTTCTCAGAGTGTGTTCGATCCCTTTGCATTTTCTTCGGAATATTTTTTGAACAATAGGTTCTTCATTGATTCGTTTCCAGAGTGTCTTGTCACTCATTCTTTCTGGCCGTTGGATCTTTAACATTTTGAGCAAAGTCAGCTGTTGATAGCAGTCTGCCGTAGCCTGATATAAATGCTTTTCTTCACCAGCCAAGTTCCTGGCCCATATAGAAGAACTGACTGAATTAACATTTCATAGTGATGAATGCCTGTCTTGTCTCTGTTATTCTGGTCTAGGCACATTCATAGGTACCGACTGTAGTTGGGACGATTCTTCCTAGACAAGTGAAAGATGTGACATCTTTCAAATTTCTTCCGTTGATAATGATTGTTGTTGTTGGTTGGTTGGTTGGTTATCGCCTGCGGATCTTCGAGTTTATACAACACTAGACATAAATCATCTGTGGAGTTCAGGTTTTCCAGAGTCTTCTTATCGGTTTAGCGTATTCCTGTCTTCTCGCTCCACCCCATGCACTGTGTCCCGCATAATCTAATCCACCACAATTAGGAGTATCATTGGTGATAGTAGGAAGTCTTTTCCTACTCCTGTAGTCACTTCAAATTCTTCACTGAGTTTTCCGTTGTGGATTTCTTGACACGTGTGACACTGTCATCTGCCTGTTGTTGAATCAGGTTGATAAAGTCTGTAATTTGTGCAATTAATTTACATTATGAATATTTGACTCCTAGACACGAAAATTTATACACAATTACTCGGGCTATAAATTTTCACCACTAAATTAATTGAAATACAATCCTTCACTTTTGTTAGTTTTACTCATAGTAAAATGTACTTTTTTGCATCCTTCTGTATCTTAAGGTTGAGAAATTAACGAAAGAATCCAACCAATTAAATTCGGAAATTAGACAGTTAAAGGACAAGATCAATTTATTATCATCATCTAAAAAGCCTGACACTGAACATTCAGTTGTTGATAACCATCAATCAAGTAGATTGGATAAACAATGCATTGGTTCTGCATCATTCCCATCCTCTGTAACAAATCAATCAGTATTATCAACTATTGCACAAAATGTTTGTGCAAATGCTTCCACCACTTCTACTACTAGTTCTTCTACTTATCTTACAACGAATAACACACCATCTTCGTGTCGTCTGACACCAGGCACTATAACAGATAGTACTTATCCTGGACGTAGTAGCATAATGCATTCTTACTCTACACATCGTCCCTCTGGATTCAATCATGCAAGCCATTTACATCCAACATATCCAGGTTCACCGGGTGCACCAGGTCGACCTAGTGCCTTGTCAACTGGTCCCACTGTACGCAGTTTAATTCAAAGCATTGAAAATCAGGTAGGCTTCATTTTAAAAAGTGTTTGCTTTTAATCGAAATTCCATATTCATATTACATTGTCCAATGACTAACTTTTATGTATGGACAATGAAAATACAAGTTTTATGCTTATTGTTTAGTTTACTTTTTCTTTGTTTACAGTCTACTTATATTAGCTTTTAGAGATTTTTGCCTTATAATATATTTTGTGTTTTATTGTCCTTTATACTTATATAATATCCCACATCTTTCTCATAATATGTGTATATTCTGTATATTATTTTCCCAAAGTTTAAAACCATTAATAACTTGAGAAGGTTACACAGTAATTTTTAGTGTTTATAATGAAACTTTTTGGGTGAAATAAGGTTCTAAGATAATCCATGGGGATTGTCCCCATTTATAATAAGGGAAAGAAACTTCCCAGTGATGATCATCGGGAGATTAGCCGAATTAATATAGTCTTGCTTAGGATAAACGGTGCCCAGAGGAAACAAAACCGTGGAAACCAGTCAGTTTTTAGATCAGAAAGAAAGTTTATTTATCATATCTCTTCACCCTTCGACAGATTGTGAAGTGTAAGCATCTAGCACTCATCATATTTCTTGACACAAAGGTGGAATTTAACCCTGTCGGTCGATATTTGCTGTGTGGACGTCTGGTCGCGTACGGAGTTCCGAAACAGTATATCGTCCTAATCAAGACACTCTAGTGGAACTCACGCAGTCGTGTTAGAGAGTGTTTATAGAGAGTTGTCATCTTCAGTGATTTCTCCATTTGTGTTTATTTTCATTATGAATGTAATAATGGGATTGAAAACAACTGACTTTAACGACTTAGGTATTGACTTACTGTCAGGGAACTGTCTTGGGGACGGATGATATTGTCCTCTTAGGTTAAAACACTGGCAAGATGTAGAGCCTACTGAACACCTTAAGTAGATATCTTGGAATGTTTGGGACGCGATTTGCCTCTGTCAACTGCAAGATGATGCTGCAAGACTGGTCTGTACTGATAAGAGGAGTAAACTGATTGAGCGTGTTGACCAGCTCACTTATTTAAAATGTAGACTGATTAGTTATGGAATCTCAGCTTGTCTGAAATTCGCCAACTTCCGGCGTAGACGTGGTATTCGGCCATCCATGAAGGAACTTGTGCACTGCTCTCTCTGTCTATCTTGTTTACGGCTCTCACACATAGCCGACGTAGAATCGGAGGATATCGAGGGACTGGCAGTCTTTGACCATGGGTGTTTACGTTCTGTCTCCGCTATTCAGTGCTATAATATGGCGAGTGTTGGGTGAAGAAGGGCAATCGATCGATGAGGTGGTGAAGCTTTATCGAACAAGATGGGTGGGACACATTTCGAATCGAAAGCCATCAACTTCCACGTCGAGCAATCGGATTTTGTTGTACAAAATCACAATATCGTGACTTTTCATGATAATTTTTTACTATGTATAAAATAGACAAATTACTGAATACTAAACAATAAGTAGTCTTACATACGTGAACTGATGATACGATCATCTCAACCTTGAAATCAAATGATATTAAAAACCTTCAGTTAGAGATACATGTAACAGTTACTGATGCATAGAGATATCTGGCTTGTTATGCTTGTTCTTGTAACTTAACATAGCCGATTCTGTTATCAGTGATGAAATATTGATTATTTGATCGTGTGATTGTCTGCTAGCTTCAGTAGTTGTAGATAAGTTGGACATGACTCACTGATTTAGGCACTAAACTTTCAAAAACCTCCTCCAAGATGAAATCAGGATATGTATATGTAAACTGTGAATGCTGTGTCAATTTTGTAAATAAGTACGTTATTTATGCTAAGTTTCCCTCTATTTTAACCATCACATGCGATTAGCACTACGTAGTCTTTCAAATATTATTATAATATTATTATTGTTCCCTTGGGTTCCTAGTGGAACATAGGACTTCAATTGCACGTCTCCACTTGCTTCTGTCTTTTGCAGTACTTTTCACCTGCATCCATGTTAGTTCATACTGTTTCAACTCATCTTTACACACCATCTCCTCCATGTCACCCTTGCACTGACGTCCCGCTCGCCGCTTCCCTTTCGGGTTCCACTCGATCGATGGCCTGACGCGCGCGTGATGTCACCCAGCGGCCTCCTCAGCGAGTGTCCAATCTATCCATCTCCACTTTCTCCTGCACATTTGTTGGACGATTGGTTCTTGCCTGTTAGTTTGTTCTCATAGTTTCTTGTTGGTGATTCTTTCCGACCCGGTCATCCGATCTTCAGTATAGAGCCAGCGAAGACAGTTGTTGATAAAGGTCTGGTCTGCAACAGGCTGTTGGAAATATTCTTTGCGACCCGCCCGCCAAATTCCTTATCCGTACAGAAGAATTGACTGACTTGACGTTTGTATTGAAAATCCTACCGAATTTTGTTGTTGATGCTGGCTGAGTGACGAAGATCTCCAGATTGGTTTCAGGTTGATGAGTGAATGCGTTTCTCGCCTTCCCAGTTCTCGCTCGATTTGACATCCTCGTCCGTTCCGACTGGCTGTAGTTGAGACAATGCTCCCTAGATAAGTGAATGAAGTAACCTCTTTCTAATCCCTCCCTTTGTTGGTGATTGGGGCTGGATGTTGCTGCTGTTGTTGTTGTTGTTGTTGGTTGGTCAAATCAATGTGCACCGTGATGGCGAGCTACCTAGAATGGTGGCTGCATTACAAACCTGACTGATAGAATTCAGTCTGCACCAAAGAAAAGACTAAACACATCACACTAGTTACTAGTGTCCAATCAAAATATCCACTACAGTCCTACAGGAGGTCAATCGAGAGGTCGAATAGCTCAGTGGTAATGTCTCTGACTGCAGTTGGCACTGAGTGACGCGGGTTCGAATCTCAGAAGAGACATGAGTTCCTTCAAGGTTGTAGATACGCCTTGTTGACTGATGAGTGCCAACACTAGCGCGGAACCTAGGTCCAAGGCTTCCTGCCGATTGCCTCCAACCATCTAATATCATCAAATCAAATACTATTATTCTCATATTTTAACCTTATATTTTTTCAGTTATGTATGAAATAAAATAAGTTGACTTGGTTTTTTTAAACATTAATTCTTAGCAGTAGTATTACTCTGTGATCTTATAACACTAAGGGAATAGATCATTTATTTTGCCTATATAAACTCTTGATTAGGCTGTTTCTTTGATTTACTTTACTTTACTTACTTTAACTGTCCTTACAAATGTTTTAAATCATAATCAAACAGAATAGATATTTTTCATGTATTGGAGGATTCTAGGGATTTGATTGAGAGAACACTGGACAGTTATCTGGTAATAGTTTGGCGCTCTTAAACACTCATGAGAATCCCATGAGAGATGGAACCCAGAACTTTCAGGGTAACAAGGTGAACCCGTTGATGCATACAACCACACAGTTAGTAACCACTCTGATCCCTGGCTAATACTTCTTTATGTTTGTGAATGGTTGTCATCATTATCCTTGTTTTCTATCTATTTATTTTGTTGTTATTGTTGTAAAAAATTAGGTCAAAGCGGTACAACATCAAAAACGCAGTACATCATCTGTATCTGTTAATAGCACACGTCCTGCCCGCTTATATACTAACAGTACAAATAATGGAACAGCAAATAATCGACAAAATGCTTCACAATGTTTAACATTAATGTCACCTATCGGTTATCCTGGAAAGTCAAATAATACCTCAATTGGTGGTGCTTGTGGTGCCGCAGGAGGAGTTGGTGTTAATGCGAATAGTAATGGTACTAATAGTAGTAGCAGTAGTAG
Source organism: Trichobilharzia regenti (assembly GCA_944472135.2). Lineage (NCBI taxonomy): Eukaryota > Metazoa > Platyhelminthes > Trematoda > Strigeidida > Schistosomatidae > Trichobilharzia > Trichobilharzia regenti. The sequence goes on along the minus strand of OX235270.1, from coordinate 83,258,669 downwards.
TAATAATGTTGGCAGCAATAATATTGTTGGCAGTATGGCTACACCAAAGTCAAGAACAACTATCACTGATCCTGTTATTCCATCAGAAATAAATCGTAAAATAAAAAATCAAGAAAATACTGATTTAAACCTGATGCATTCATCAGCACCCGGTGGACCAAGTTCATCTATGCTTAGCAGTACTAATCAGAATTCAATGAAAAAATATTCAATTGATAATAATCAGCGTAATCTTAAAACACCACTTGGCACATCAACCATAATGAATTCAACTGGGACAACAGTATTTTCAAATTTAAATCAATTTACAAAAACCGATTCAAAAGATGTTTTACTCAGGTATGCTTTCTACTGTGTTGCACTTCTTTTTTGTAATTAGGCACTAGACAGTTCTGTTTCATACATTTTTAATATGCTGTAAAATCGATCACTTCTAGTGTTGTTGTTGTTTATCAGACTGCCTGACTTCCTGCTGATTACCTTCAACTACCACCAAGCATCAATTCAAAATGTATCATTATGGCATGTTACCTAGCGTAGCCTGTTAACCACAGTGCTCCCCTAACATATACATACATAAACTGTATCATAGTGACCATTGAGTATATGCTTTCATATTGTTTCTTTGTCCACTAGAGTCTTCTTACCGTATTCTAGTTTCTCTTTTCCCAGGGATTAACTTGTTACCACGGAATAATCCCGTTGACTTAGAATATGCAAATGATATAGTCCTTGTAGGTGAAGAAGCTGACAAAATGCAGAGTCCTCGAAACACCTCGACTAGCAGCAATCTGCGAATGTTTGGCATGCGATTCGCTCCCGTCAAAAGTAAGATGATGCTGCGGGACTGGACTACATTGACTCCTAGCTTTGAAATAGGGTGTGAAGTGGTAGAGCGCGTTGACGACTTCACTTATTTGGGAAGTTGCATCAGCCAGTGCCAACGGGTTGATGGCTGACGAAACCTCAGCACGGATACAAAAGGCTCGTTTCGCACATGCCAGTTTACGCCGTCTCTGGAATAGACGTGATATCCGGCAGGCTATTGATCAAAGGGTGTGTGTACTGCTCATCAGTCCACTCCGTCCTCTTTTATGGCTGTGAGACCTAGCCACTGAGAGTGGACGACATGAAAAGGCTGGCTAGTTGTCTGTAATCATAGGTGCCTGCGTTCTATCTCCTGTGTGTAGTGGTGTAATAGGGTGAGCAATATTGAGGTTAGACATCTGTGGAGTGCTAGGTAAGGAGAGGAAATCAATCGACGAGGCTGTGAAGCAGTTACGTCGACTGAGATGGCTAGGACATGTTTTACGCATTCTGGCCTAGCCATCGCCTTCCTCGACAATGGGCAATTTTAGCTGATATAGGGTCAGGTTGTAAGTGAGCTAGCGATGCTCAAACCAAAACTTGGCACCATTCAATGAAATCCACAACAGTTAGTTTAAGCCAGCCACGTAGGAGGGTGTAGACTTCCTGCTTGGGGGTCCAATGGCTGGAGACAATCGGTGATACAGCTAAAAACCGTTCTCAATGGCGCAGATGCATCCACTCCTTGTGAAATATAATTTCCAATGAAACTTTATTGCTCTTCGTTATTACTATTCGTTTTGCCTCATATCTCTGTCTACTGTCTCCATTTAGCATTTCTTCTACTTTCTTCTCTTGCTTTGTGTGCTACATGGAGGGATTGTGGCGACTTGAACTGCTGCACATCAGTGCAAAGTTCTGTGTCGAAAACAGACAGACAGACTTTTCGGCGATATCATTCTCAAGCTATACAGTCACATATATAGGTACTAAATTGTCCTCGCAACAAAAGAAAGATTTGCAAAAATGTGTCATTAGAATTGTAAATTTTTCAGATAGAAAATTACGTAATATATAGAGCACCACTTTATACAAAATGAAACCTGATGTTTTCGTTGAGCCACAGAATCCGCAGCATTTACAGTCCTAACACTATGGTAGAGGAGTTGAACACGGAAAAGAATTCTTGGTGAAAACAGCTACCTTGAACGTTTTATTCCCCAAATCCATGATGCCTAGACCAGTAAAACGCCTCACACTTTCTTCTCGTAGCAGGCTTCTCTACTTGAATCTACAATTCAGTGGAGATTCATCGGTAGAAATGCTGAGAAAACTCATTCCCCACTCATCGACTAACTTTCTGCACAAAACCAATGATTCTCGTGAACGTGAAGGATAAGCTACCACTGCTGGTCTCATCAATGTGTATCTATCAATCATTTCACCTGTTCGTGTGGAGCTGGGTATGTCAGTTGTACCCAGCGTCTGCTACCGATATATATCATCGAACACTTACCCTCATAGTTTTATAAAGGAGAAAGAAGATCCCGCCACCACAGCTCTATGCTTGAACACCTGATCAAATCCGGAAATCAAGCTAACCCATAAATAGACTTCTACAGAATACGTGTTCTTTAAATGTCTCTATCCCTCATATATCAAATGTGGCTGATTACGTAGTAGATATGTGCGTCATTGGCACAGCGGTAGAATGCTCTCCAACCACGCAGATGGTCCGGGGTTCGATCCCCGGCCGACGCAATCCTCCTTTACCTCGTTAAGCCAGTAATAAGACTGGTAAAGAGGTAAGGTTGGGCATGAGGCTAGCAACCCATCCCGTAGAAATAAACACCACTACTACCGAAACTTCAAGTCTCTAGTCTGAAGCCCTATGTTTCAATGGAAACGTGATATTGCGGAAACTGTACCAGAGAAATAAATTGCACTAAATTGTTTTTCCCATCTTTCTGTTTATTTATCTCTCTTTTTACTAAAAAAAAATTTCCGTTTTTTTCTAGACGAAATAATAGTATTTGTGGGCCGAATGTGAAGAATAATGTCGTTGGAAATACTGTCACTGAAAGTAGTAATTCAACTCCAAGTGGTGGTGTTCATCAATCACTGAGTGCCGATAATGCACCTTCAAATACCATTCTGACTAATACTCAGGGATCATTTGATAAAAATAAACATGAATCATCAATGCATAATAAAGAATCACCTCCTAGAAAATTAGAATTAATCAGTTTACGACGTTTTACTTCACCAACAATAACAGATAGTAATAAAAGCAAGGTGAATCATACTACTAATCTCAGTGCAAATGTTAATCCATATCTAAATGAATCTGATATTTCAACGAATAGTATAAATGAAGATTTATTATCTGTTGAAGCATCCGCTGATCATGCAAATACCTCGACTAGTTTCCATAGTAGTATTCATCAAGTATGGCAAGATCCTTTACAAGAATTGGCAAGATTAACTGGTGCTGGTTCTAAGCGTAATGCCCTCCTACGCTGGTGTCAATCACGTGTATTAGGTTATCCAGGTGTTGAAGTGACTAATTTCTCCAGTTCATGGAATAATGGCTTAGCTTTCTGTGCACTGTTACACACTTATGTTCCATCAAAAATCCCATGGAATGATTTAGTCACATCGAATGGTTTACCTGTTGATAAACGACGCTGTTTTGAAGTAAGTTATTTCATTGGTCATAATATAAAAATATCGTATAAAGTTTTATATAAGCTTGAGATTAATTATAAACCATTTTAACTAACAATATGTTGTATTCAAAATTATATCTTTTCCCAACAGTTAGTTCGTTTCCGTGAGACTAGCCGAAATCTGTCTCTGTGATAGAACGTTGAAGAAACTAATTGTTATGTATTAGAGTTCATGTAGCGTGCTATGAGCCACACTTATCCTGTTAGTACTGATGCTACTCTCCAGTTGCTGAGTTTCAAAAGTAGTATATGTAACGGAACTTGATGTAGTTAATAAAAGAATTCAAGTTCTAAAGCTGATGAAACCGTATCATTTCAGAAAGGGGAATATTGATTTGGTGTAGAATAAGGTAATTGTGCAAAGAGTTATGTCCTTCATTGTAAGTTTAATTAACTAATCAGTTCAATCTAATTTGGACTACACCGAATCCTCGCTTTAAGATAGGGTTAGTGAAATGGGAGAGCGTGTTTAACCAATTCACTTTTTTGGGAAGGTGCCGATCGCTGACGAAGTCTCAGTGCGGTTATATGAGGCTTATATGGGATTCGCCAATTTACACCATCTTTGGCGTAGATATGATATCCGACTATCAGTCAATAAATGAATTTACTACAAAGCAGTTATCCCTCTGCTTCTTTATGACTGACTGCTAAACACGGCCATCGACAGTGAGAGATATGAAAAGGTTAGCTGTCTTTGAGTACAAATGTTTGCGGTCTATCTCTCCTGTTAGTTACGAGGCATAATATGATGATACATTGAGGTTAAATGTAGAGTCAGTGCTAGGTGAGAAAAGGAAGTCGATAGATGAGGTTGTCAAGCTGCATTGATTGAGATGGCTGGGACACATGTTGCGCATGACGAGCCACCTCACCGCCTTCCTCCATGGGCAATGTCACCTGACACAGGATTAGGTTGGAAAAGAGTTCTGGGTGGTCAAACCGAAACCTGTCATCAATCCATGCAGTCTTTCACTGTTGATGTCTCAGCCACGTAGGCGGGTACAGACTGAGTGGTTGGGGACCTCGAGATGATAAATACCGATGACTGGAGACTGTTGGTGATATGGTTGAAAATTGTTCTCAGTGACCCAGACTCATTCACTCTTTGTCATTTCCCATTTACAGTAGACCCTCTTGGTGGACCCGACTGTTCGTGAATCCTCACTGCAGCTTCAGAAAATCCATTCAGTAACTGTCAGTGAGCTGGCGATTTAAAAGTTGAATTACAATAGTTATTCCGTGTACTGTATATGTAGCTTACTAATGAAAGTGTAATTTAGTTGTTATTTGGACTTATTTACTCAGAACAGGTCTTTCAATGCACATGAGTCTATGAGTCACACCTTATTATATGAAGGCTAATGATACAAACTTGATCTCTGGATCTATTGGTTGTAAGTCGAGTACTTGAGCAGATAGATGAGCTACACCTCCACTAGTGGACAGTAAACGATTATTTAAAACGACACTGAAAATAGCGTAATGAGATTATGCGTTATTACTAATCCGTCGGATTTCGGGTGGAACACACGGCTTTAACAGAACATCTCCATTTTGTCCTGCTCTTTGCAGTGTTTTTAAGTGACTGCACGACCCCCTGCGTAATCTTTCATCTCTTCCTCACACAATCTCCTCCATGTCATCCTTGGACCTATGCCCACCTCGTCGCTCCCTATTCTGGTTGTACCCGAGTGATGGCCTGACTAACGTAGGATGTCACATGACAATCTTCTCACAGTGTTTCCTCTCCATGAACACATTCTTCGGAATATCTGTTGGATAATATGTTATGGGTTGGTTCGTTCCCAGAGTTTCTTGTTTCTAATTCTTTCTGGTCAACCATCCAGTATGGAGCTAGCGAAGGCAGTTGTTGATAAAAGTCTGCGCCTGGCTGCTCGAAAGGCCTTTTGTGACCCCCCACCCACCCGCCGAGTTTCTGACCCATATAGAAGAAATGACTGAATTGACTCTGATATTGAAATACTTAACCAATTTAAAGCTGATTCTGCTATTCAGCGTAATCTGGCTTACTAGTTATTCTCTGTCCCCCTGTTTATTGTCTTTGCAGTATCTTTTTAATCATTTACGTTGTGTTAAGTAAGTGTGACAAGTGAAAATCTCTTACTTGGCCTTTCAAAATGTAAGCAATCGAATAGTCCTGGTCGCTCATCACACACATCATCACTTTCGACCACGCAGATCGAAAGGTACTATGGCAATGTTTGACTGTGAAGGGAGTGCCAAGAAAGTACATTGTACTAATCAAGGCACTCTATTCAAACTCACGTAGTCGTGTAAGGGCTTATGGGGAATTGTCATCTGAATTGATAACAACCAGTGGTGTCCAACAGGGATGTCCACTTTCCCCATTCCTGTTCAACTTCATCATAGGTATGCTAATGGAAGTATCCTTAACTGAACGTAACGACTTAGGAATCGACTTGTTACCAGGGAATAGTCTTATGGACTTAGAATATGCAGATGATATAGTTCTGTTAGGGGAGGATGGTGACAAAATGCAGAGTCTTCTGAACACCTTAAGCAGCAATCTTCATATGTTTGGCAGGCGATTCACCCCTGTAAAATGTAAGATGCCGCTACAGGACTGGACTACGTCAACTCCTAGCTTAGTGATAGGGAGTGAAGTGATAGAACATGTTGACCACTTCACCTATTTGGGAAGTTGTATCAGCACCAACTGACTGATTGGCGACGAAATCTCAGCACGGATCCAAAAAGCTTGAGCTGCTTTCGCAGACTTACACCATCTCTGGCGTAGGCGGAACGTGTGTACTGCTCATCAGTTCGCTCCGTCCTTCTCTATGGCTCTGAAACATGGCCAATTCGCGTTGAAGACATGAAAAGGTTGAATGTTTTTGACCATAGATGTCTGCGATCTCTGTCTCACGTTAGGTGGTTTAACAAGATAAGTAATGTTGACGTTAGGCGTAGAGTGTTGGGCAAACAGGGAAAATCAATCGACGAGGCTATAAAGTTACATAGATTGAGATGGCTAGGTCACGTGGTGCGCATGCCTAATCATCGCCTCCCCCGACGGTCATTACTAGCTGATAGAGGTGCAGGTTGGAAAAGAGTAAGTGGTGGCCAAACAAAAACAAGGCCTCATCAATCCATGGAATCCTTGACAGTTAAACTGAGTCAGGTAGGGAGATGCAGACTTCCGGGTTGGGGCCCTCTGGATTCTAGGAATCAATGGCTGGAGACAATAGGTGACATGGCTCAAAATCGTTGTCAATGACGCAGATGTATTCAGTCTCTGTAATCTCTCATATTCCTTTCTACCATTGCCCATGCTGTTTTACTCTTATACTCGTCAAACTCTATTGATTCTCTTCACTCATCTTCTTGTCTACCTTAATGTGCTATTTAGAACGTGGCAACTCGAAGTGCTGCACTTCGGTGCCAAGTTCTATGTTGAATCCAGACAGACAGATTTAAAACTTTAAAAATCTATTAATCAAAATAATCTTTAAACTGTAGCACAATATATGTATTTAATTCTCTTAATTTTATGCATTACAGACAGCATTCAAGGTTGCTGAAAGTGAAGGTATCCCAACCACTTTACAATTACAAGATATGCTTACAACAGAACGACCCGATTGGAGTTCTATTATGACGTATATCACTTCAATTTATCGTCACTATGAAGTTGAAGCATTGAATCCTTCTTCACCGACTGGCACATCTACTGGTATCCCTTGATTTCTCTCTTTTGTTGTTGTTGTTGTCTACCCCTTTTGCTTACCTTCTACCTGTCTCTTTCAATATTATATAACCTCATTTTCTTATCCCCTATTTTTATTCCATGTGAATATTTATTACATGATACCTCTACTTTTCAACTGATGAAACTAGAGTGGTAAAATGAGGCTATTTTGGTTTTAATTTCTTTTGATGACCATATATAAAAACATCAATCACACGCACAGTATATATATATATAACATCACTTTGTCTTCCTTTATAATGAAACAACTTGTTTTAACTCAATGCGCGCGCGGGACAATCAGTCAATTGATCTATTTTCGTGGCTCATTGTTTGTTTATCCTTTAGGAACCTTTTTTGTCGCTATCAGATAATATAAGTTGTTTTACAAATATTATCAATATTTATATTAATTGTGGTTATCACTTATTTTTATCCTTGTCGTCGATTGGTTTCGCACCCACTTCAATTAATATTACCACCTTGTGTTTGTCAGTTAATAGTCTCCTTCCTTCCATTTATGTTCTATTTTCTTCCACGAGTTCAGGCTTGAATGTATGTGTGTGAGTGTGTGTGTGTGAGTGTCGATGAATTTTTGTGCTCTGATCATCTACACAGACAAAATTTGAATCCCTCAATTAATAAATAATATACCCTTGTTTCTTTTTTATCCTCCCGGTTGTTTTCCTTGTTTCTATTCGAATTCAGAGTGTATGTGTGTGTGAGTGAGTGAAAGAGAGAGAGAGAGAATGACAATTCAACAATTTGTAAATTATTTACTAACAGGTCTACGCACTAGTTGTGTGTTGTGCCCAATAAATTTTATTTTGAAAAATGTTTGCTTGCATTTGTTTTGTCTTTCTGTTGTCTGTCGATGTATGCATAGCTTAAGGTCATTATTGTCTCTATTTTTCTTAAGGGGAACTTTTGTTAAAAAGTTATAAGACTACATGACCAACCATCTGATCTTCAGTATGCAGCTGGCGAAGACAACTGTTGATAAAAGTCTCAAATCTGTTCGAAATACCTTTTGTGTCGCGGAACCATGTAGTTAGTAGAAGCACTCAGTTGACATTAGTATTAAAGATTCAAATTTTGGTTTTCATGATGACTTCATAGGATTTTCACTCTGATCTCAGAGTAATGAAGGTCTGACTTACTTTGAAATCCCCATCCGCGCCGATTGCGTGTAGTTGATAAAAGGATGCTGCCCAGATAAGTGGAACAGCGCCGACTGCCTTCAAATCCCTTCCGTTGATAACGATTGATGCTGGTTGGTTGGTTGGTTATCTTCATCACCTCCGTCTTCTCCGTGCCCACTTATTTCTATTGCAAACTTAGTCAATATTCTCCTTAGTGAAAAATATTTATCGTCCTTAAGAGTATCCTAATAATTTTCGACTAAATATTCGTGAAATGAAAGATTCAAATGTTAATATTTCATGGTAATAATAGGTCTCATGGGAAGAAACACATTCTACTTAAAAATATATTGTCATGTTTATACTAGTCATGAGTAAGTACAAAATGTTTTCTTCGTTTAACAATATTACATAGCTTGTTCATTGTTTACACCCCTCGTCACACACACACACACACACATCCTCGATCAAAGATCAGCAGTCAGATGAAAAAAACAGGTGAGCAGAATAGATGTTGATCTGGATGAAATATATCCTTTCCAACAAATTCTGTTCAAGTTCTTCTGGTTATAAAATCCGAAATCTCATTCTACGTGAAAATAAATGTATACTATGAATCCAAAAGAAAATCCTTCCTTAGAATGACTTAGTTGTAATCAACGCATTCTTGTGAACTTTTGGGTTATAATGACATTATTTCAGATATGATCACGGACTGATATCAATTAGAGAACTATTGGAAACCAGTGTTTTTTGGATAGCCTTTTCATCCTAGTTTGACAGCCTTCGCCAGTACACATCCACGTAGGTTCAAGCTTGAAATCGTCCAGTTACAAGGTAAGCGTATAGACCATTCAACCACTGGGATCTGATCCAACGGCCCATGAATTGCACCTGCTACCGATTGGCTACGCATGTATAGCGTAACCGCCAGTCGACGTCATAACTGTTCACTAGCCCAACTTCGTGCACCCCACTGATTACAACTTTTTGATATTTGAACAAAGCAAGAGCTACAGTTTTTGCAGAATAAAGTGGTACCATCATTTATTTCGTTGCCTTCTCGTCAGCTGCTTACAGGCCAAAGACATTACTAAATATATCTACAAAAACAATTTTAACATACTTGTACAGAGTTCATTTCAAACAAAAATCAGTCGATCACTATCTACGATTTTCCGAACATGTACCAAAAAGCTTATGTCTAAAGGGAACAAATGCTTTAAACAGCATCATCGCTAGCCATCTCCTTGACACGGGTCATGAGGTGGACGTTGAAAAGTCGTTCAAAAAAATCAGTAGGCAAAAAAGCTCAAGTTTATTATTATTTATTATTGTATCCTTTAGTTCCTAGAGGAACATAGGGCTTCAGCTGCGCACCTCCATTGACTTCGGTTTTCTGACAACTTTTTCACCCTGCTCCAGGTCTGTCCACATGCTTTCATCTCCTCCTCGCATGACCTCCTCCAAGTCACCCTTGGACGACCAACTCGCCGCCTCCCTTTCGGGTTCCACTCGAGGGCTTGTCTAGTGATGTCACTTGATGGTTTCCTCAGCGTATGGCCAATCCATCTCCATTTCTTTCTGCCTATTTGTTTCACAATCGGTTCCTGATTGGTTCGCTCCCAGAGATCCCTGTTGCTGATCTTTTCTGGCCATCTGATCTTGAGTATTGAGCGGAGACAGTTGTTAATGAAGGTTTGAAGTTTGTTTGAGATGCTCTTTATGACTCGCCAAGTCTCTGATCCGTATAGTAGCACTGACTTCACATTGGAGTTGAAAATCCGGATCTTATTTTTGATGCTGAGTGCTGTTGACCTCCACACAGATTTGAGAGTAATGAAAGCTTGTCTTGCTTTTCCGATTCTGGCTTTGATGTCCTCGTCAGTTCCGCCTGTAGTTGAGACGATGCTTCCCAGGTAGGTGAAGGAGGTTGTTTCTTTCAGGTTCTTCCCATTTATGCTTATTGTGGTTGTTGTTTTTGCTGTTGATGTTGGCTAGGAATCTTCATCATCTCTGTTTTATCTATGTTCACGTGAAGTCCTATCTTTGATGCTTCTTCTGCCAACTTGTTACTTTTCACTTGCATATCTTCCAGTTTATGGGAAATCAGACATATATCATCGGCGAAATCCAGATCCTCCAAGTCTTTTGTGTCAGTCCATTTTATGCCTGTTCCCTCGTTGGTTGCCGTTGTCTGTCGCATTATCCAATCAATTGCAATCAGGAAGATCATTGGTGATAGTAGACAGCCTTGCCTCACTCCCGTCCTCACTTCGAAGGCTTCCGTAAGTTTCCCGTTGTGGATTACTTGGCATGCAGCATTGTCGTATAACTGTTGGATGAGGTGTATAATTGTCGATGGGACCCCGTAGTAGCGAAGTAGTTTCCAAATGACCTCTCGATCGACGCTGTCGAAGGCCTTTTCAAAGTCGATGAAGTTGAGATAGAGAGGTGACTGCCATTCCAAGCTTTGTTCAATGATGATCCGTAGAGTGGCGATTTGATCAATACATGATTTGTTTCTCCTGAATCCAGCCTGTTCCGGACGAAGTTTTTCATCTAGGGCTTGTTTGATTCTCTCCAGGATGATGCGACTTAGTATCTTGCTTGGAATGGACAGAAGCATAATTCCACGCCAGTTTTTACATTGACTTAAGTCTCCTTTCTTTGGAAGTTTGAATAAGTAACTGTTCTTCCAATCCTCGGGTACTTTGCCCTCTTTCCACACCTTCTCCAGCAGTGGTGTCATCAAGTCCGCTGTTGTCTCTGGGTCTATTTTCAAAGCCTCTGCTGGGATTCCATCTGGTCCCGGTGTTTTCCCAGCTTTAAGCATCTTGATTGCATTCAGGACTTCTGATTTCGTCGGGGGTCAGTGTTCACTGGTAGTTCTGCTTCCGTTGTTGGTATTGCTGGACGTGTTGTAGGTGGCGGACGATTTAGAAGTCTTTTGAAGTGTTCAACCCAGTGCTTTCTCTGTTCCACCTCTTTGGTGATTGACTTTCCATTGTCGTCCTTTATTGGCTTAATCTGTGTCGAACGTTTGCCCGAAAGGTTCCTAGTTGTTTGGTAGAGTGTGGCGAGGTCTCCTTTGCCTGCAGCTTGTTCTGCTTCGTTTGCCATGGTTTCATAATATTTTCTTTTGTCTTCCCTGGCACTTTTCTTCACTCTTTTGTTCAGTGTATTGTAGCTTGCATTCAGCTCCTGTTTTTGTTGCTCGTCAGTGCACTGGATAATCTTTTGCTTCACTGTCCTTCTCTCTTCTATTAGTTTCCAAGTGTCCGTAGTGAGCCACTGTTTGTCCTGTCTCTTTTTTCTGCCTAGAATTTCTATGCAGGTTTGGCTCCACACCGTTTTCAAGTTGTTCCAGTGCTTTTCGACGCTGACCTTTTCGCTGGTGTTGATTTGTATCTCAGCTTTGTCCTTTATGCTTGCAATGAAGATGTCCTTTGTAGCCTGGTCCTTCAGCTTTTGAGTGTTGAACTTGGCTTGTGGTCTATCTGCAGCTCCTGATTCCCTGAAAGCTTTTAATTTGATTTGGATTGTCCCTCAAGTTTACTGAAGCAATTTCCATCAAGCGCCTGAAACCTGATTTTCGCGTTTAGAGAGAAGGCGTTATCAGTCTTTCTTTGCCCTGGTAACTGGATATTTCCATCCCTCTTTCATCTGAATACGTAAGGCTAAAAGTTTCCATTGTGTATGAATATTGTTTGGAATAGTGTTTAATATCATATATATATATATATATATATATATATATATATATATAATTACTGTATGCATATACTGATCGATTGATTTTTGTTTGAAATGAACTCTGTACAAGTATGTTAAAATTGTTTTTGTAGATATATTTAGTAATGTCTTTGGCCTGTAAGCAGCTGACGAGAAGGCAACGAAATAAATGATGGTACCACTTTATTCTGCAAAAACTGTAGTTCTTGCTTTGTTCAAATTCATTAAGGGGAATAAATGTATGAAACTTGTTGATAGTTATAAGAATACCGAAAAAAACGTGAGCATTTATCATAAGATGTACTTAATTTTTCTGTGTATGGATGTATATGTATATATTTATACTGCGGAAAACTCATTTTTTTTCGCTTTTGCTCTATACATAAATGAATTGGTTATTTTGTCTTCCTTGTATATTATGGGCTATATATGTTCTCTGTTTTATTACTATGAATAATGGTGCAGAAGAGTTTTTAGTCTCGGTGTGATATTTCTGCTTATGTATGTATGTTCATCTTTACGTGCATACGTATATTTGTACATATAACTACATCTGTCTACCTGCATCTCATTTCGCCACACATACCAATACAAAAATCCTGTTCTCGTTTCTTTCTGTGCCTAATTATTGAAAGGGATAATTTGTGCCAGTGTTAGTCATTTATGAAAAATCTGGAAATTATAAAGTTATTCGGTTTAAAAGACTGATTACTGAACAAAGAATATTCTTTCTGATAACTTCTTCGTCAGGTCCAACTATTATACATCAATAACAATGAAACCATATATGCCTGTTCTAAACTATATATATATATATATATATATATACGTAGTTTAGAACAAGCATCTTTGTTGTGATATGCATAACGTGTAACGCTAAACTGAACACCAGTATTCTAAAGTTAAGTGGTCACCATCTTTGTCCAGCAGACAGTCTTTTGAAATTTCTAATGGGCGTCTTTAATCAATTATTCGGTTTAATTTTAAATAGACTTAGGTCAAGTTAAAAGGACATATTCAAGGTCAAAATAACAAAGAAATATTAAATTTAATATATATTCATGTTGATAAACAGAATTCATTTGCTCCGGACACATTTATCATATAATAGGTTATGGGTCACACTTATTAGATGTGATGCTAGATGGAACGAGATTTGAAAACGAAATAGTAGGACACTTGCCAGAAACGGAAGTGGTTTTGGATCGATTCCCGGTGGATTCACTCATAAAGCTTGCCTAGTTTTTTAACCGGTAGTAGGCTTAGAAAATGGAAGAAGCTTGAGCAGGAGGTTAGTAACTCCACTTCATAGAGAAGACGTCATCTCTACTGATATTTCATAGCTTGAAGTCCTATGCTTTTCTCGGAAAGCCTATGAATGAAAAAGAGGAACAGATTTTCAAGGGATTTAATTAGTTACAGTGAGGAGCCGTAACCAGCGGGATCCACCAGGTCAGTCAAGAGGACAATTGCTCATCTATGACACTACTGGCTGGCGGTTGCGTTGAATTTATATCACGAATTGGGACAAGTTAGAATACATGCGCTACTGGGTCGAGCTCCATTGACGGAATGGTCTACGAACTAGCCTCGTAACTTGGATATCCAGATGTGTATTGATGAAGAGTCCCAAACTAGGACGAAACAACTGTCCAGTACTTCCAGGTTTTCCAATACTTTTCTGACTGGTGTCAGTTGGCTCATGAACAATCATGCGAAACAAATTTATTGAACAGAATTTTTAGAGTTGCTAAGATTAGTTATTCGACTGAAACGAAATACATACATATATCAAGTGACTGTTTCCCTAAAATATTAGCGTTACTGTTACTACTCTTCGTGTATTTAGAAGTTGTTTATTTTTAACCTGAAACATTTGTTATAAGAACAGAACTTGTGCACTGTGATAGAGTATAATTCCATTATGGGTAAATTTTTGTTTTGATAAAGTCTCACAGTGTTATACAGTAGTAATATTTACTGATGACATTTCGAGCACAATTTACTGCTCATAACTTCGTTTATACAATTCCATTATTTTTCATCGCTTGATTTGATTGGTAGTAGTACTTTCCATATTTCCGGTATGAGTGATGAGTCATTCCTGATGTATGTGTTGTGTGTAGACTCGATGAACAAGGATTCAGTAATCAACCTCTCTCTCCACCTACCTATATTACTTCTTAGAATTTTAACCCTCTCCCATCCTGTTGTGTGTTTGTGTGTTAATGCATGCATTGCAATTGCTGAGCTTTTTTCTAAATTACTTATCTTCTCGGGGTCAACCATTCTTATCTTAGCTAAATTCTTATGTCACGACAATCTGACTACTCCCGACCTACTAGTTTGACCTTACCCACAGCCATTGCAGGGTATTTTGTAAATTATATTATTTTGTCTAATTGGGTCAACCTACAGGGTCCTTTAACCTACATAGCTTGTCTCTGAGTGAGTTTGTAGGTTTAAATACCGCTCTAATTCCTGCTTTATTGGCAATTCTACGTGGGAAGGGTCTCACATGTCCTCTCCTCATATGATATAACAGTAGATGCTTTATATTCCTTCTTATTTATGTTATCTTTATTAGTTTCCCCATTATTTTTATTCTGCTCGAAACATCATCAGTAAATATTACTACTGTATAACACTATGAGACTTTATCAAAATAAATTTTACCCAAAATGAAACATTTGTGTTGCATATTCTCTGAATAAATGAAGACATTCACTATAATATAATCTTAAAATTTATTCATTTATACACACAGTTGAAAGTTATTGTAAATTAGGCTGATTTGCACTAGTGAATTAACTTGGAAATTCGTGTGAAAATAAGAGGGAAGCAGTCGACTGTGAAATCAATTAAATCTCCACAACGAAACCTTTAAGTTTGAAAAATATTAGTGTTCATTAGCGATTGGATTCCAGATGGATGTCTTTAACCGCTAGTAAGAAGTATGACCGCTCTAATACGATATCTTTAGATAGCAGTGACGATATAAAAGTATTCACCAGTCATTGAATTCTGACCTGCTAATTCAATCTTAACCTGCTCACTTTATAACTTCAGGGTCATAGGTTAAATATGTGTATTATTATTATTATTCCCTTGGGTTCCGAATGGAATATAAAACTTCAACACCATATCTGCTTTGTCGTGTTCTCTGTGGTTCTCTTAAGCTGGCCTCAGCACTGCCCATAATCTCATGGACTACCGCCTAACTTGTCGTTTCTCACCCGAGTTAATATAAGGCGGTGGCCTGGCTAACGCATGGTGCCACCCAACCGTCTTCTCTCTTCCGTCTCCATTTTCTTGGGAATATTTATTAAACAATAGATTCTTGACTGGTTTCTTCACAGTTTCTTGTTCCTCTAGTGTTTTATTATCGGTCCAGCGTATTCTTGTCTCCTCGCTCCCCACCCACAATGTTCCACATTATCCAGTCCACCACAATTAGGAATATCGTCAGTAATGGTAGGAAGCCTTGTTTTACTCCTGTATTCATTTCAAAAGCCTCACTGAGTTTTACGTTGTGGATTTCTTGACACGTGTGGCATTGTCATATACCTGTTGAATCAGACTGATACATACTCAGGGCACTTCACTCCGTAGTACTGAAGTAGTTCCCAAATTTTTCGCAGTCGACTCTGTTGGAGGATTAAGTTGAGTCAGAGATTTGACTGTATTTCTAGATTTCTTAGTTGTGGCGAAAATATGTCCAGTATTCCGTAGTTTTGAATGCCTCTGTAGCCTTTATTGATTTGTGACTAAGCCTACCTTGAATTCCCTACTTACAGTAAAATCCGAATTCTAAACAGTTTTGCATTTCTTAAGCTTCAATTTCTCAGCATGTTTCACAGAATAAGAGAAAAATTGTTCCTAGCAGTTTCCATATTAGCGAATTGAATTTATATTGACTAAAAGTTAAACTAAACTTTCAGGTGTTGGTTTGCTGGTATGTGACTGACTACAGGATTGATTATGGGTTCAAAAACACCAGTCAGAGAAGCACTGGAAAACCTCCAAGTACTGAACAGCTGTTTCGTCGTCCTGGTGCTTGGGACTCTGCATCAATACGCATCAACAGGTGTTGAAACTCAGGACTTCCCAGTTACGAGGCCAGTTCGTAGACCGTTCCGTCACTGCGCATGGATTGTAACTTGTACCAATTCATGACATATGCTCAACGCAACCTCCAGCTAGTGTCACTAACAAGTGACTGTCTTCTTGCCTAACCTCCTAACCTTTCGAAAAGCTCTAGTGCTTTGTGATAAAACATTAAGAATGAGAAATAAAAAAATGAGTGGCTAGGTTGAAAACTCACTGTATTGCAAAGATATACTCGCAAAGATTCATTCTTCATTTAATCAGCCAAGGTCGACCCCAGTTTCCATGTTATCTTAGGTTGTCTATTTCATATAAAAGCACTTTTTTAACGAAAAAATCAATAAATAATTATGTTCTTTTAGATTCAAATACGTAGGCATATCGACATAGACAATATAAATTAAAGTACATATACAAAAACAAGTTGATCATATTTGAAAATCTGAAGAAGGTATAAGAGTGCTATGATTTATTCAACCTTTGATGTGTTTTTTTTGTGGAGGAATCATTAGTATGCCACTTCAGGGTTAACAACAACTGAACTGCACTTTTGCTTAGATTCGTTTTGAAAGCAAATAAAAACTGAGTATTTCTTGTATATAAGCATGTATATTACTCACAATATAATAAATAATTTTTCCTTCACGTTCCCCAGTGGAACATAGGGCTTCAAGCTAGTAGCTTGAAGTTTCTGTAGCAGTGCTTATTTTTACAGGATGGGGTTGCTAGCCTCATGCCCAACCTTTGCTCTTTACCAGAATTATTTCTGGCTTAGAGAGGTAAAGGTGTGCGTCGGCCGGGGATCGAACCCCGGACCATATGCATGGTCGGCGAGCGTCCTAACCGCTATACCACCGACGCACACACTCACAATATAACTGGGTTATATGTGGAATGATACTACAGGCGAATAGGATTATATTTACAGAATTTGAATAAAGCGAAAGCAACGATTCATGCAGAATAAACGATACCACTTAATTATTTTTTTTGGTGGTGGCTTCTGTCCATTTACATTGTTTTTTTCTCATTTGCTTTCCTAATTGAATTTAAGGCGCAATTAAAGTTTCGTTTCTCCGAATTCTTGGTTTGATATTTTTGTAGATGAATCTTATTGGATATCCATTTTAGATGAAGATTTCTTAGAATATCTAATTCTGTTTCCAGAACGTCGGGACTACGGATGCGGGTAGCAAGTGATTTAATTAAATTCCGCTTTTGTTGAGTGGGTACCCAGCTATAGAAGCTTGTTACTTGAGCATCCCAAGTAGCTTTTCTGTGGATCGATCTTCTTAGGCTCCCGTCAGTTCTTCTTGTTAGTTCCACATTTAGAAACGGAATTTTTGATTCGTTTTCCATTTCAAGAGTGAATTTTATTGCTGGATGGCAACAGTTAAATGTTTTCAGCAGTAGATTTGGGTCATTGTTGTTGATGTGGAACTAACAAGAAGAACTGACGGGAGCCTAGGATGAATGTAAGGCCTCAAACTTGATCTTTGAAGTTTCAATGGCAGTGATTTTATTTTTTTACGTGGTAGGGTTGTTAGCCCCACGCCAAAATTTACCTCTTTCCCGGGCTTACAATCAGGCAGGCGAGATTTGGGAATGCGTTAGCTGGGGATCAAACCCTGGCATTCTATAGCTGCACCACCGACCAACTTCAAAAAGCCTGTAAAATTTTAAGTACATGTACAGAGTTATCTATAAAACACTAAGTTTCATACATTTATTTCTCCTTATGAATTGGAATAAAGTAAGAACAGCAGTTCTTGGAGAATAATATGTTACCATCATTTATTTCGTTGGCTTGTTATCAGCTGCGTACAGCCTAAATAAATTATTACTAAGTTCATGTACAAAAACGTTTTTAAAATACTTGCAAATGTTACATGATGTCAGTTGGCAGAAAGCTCCAAACTAAATAAACGGTGCAATCTAATTGGCAGTACACACTCACTGGGGCTTGAACCCTGTGCTCGCTAGTGACTGACTGCACGATCAAGTTACTTGAAGTTCTGGTGGGAAGTCTTCCCCCAATGAGGTCCACCAGGTTGGATATGAGAACAAATACTCGCCGATGGCATTGACTGGTGATCGAGCTAAAATCATGAATTGACAGGAGTTGGAATCCGTGAACCAGTGAGTCAGGTTCCAGTGGCTGAATAGTCTATAAATGTTCCTCCTCACAACCAGTCACGACAATGGTTGTCAGGAGATAAAATTATATCACCATTCATGAAGAATTCAAACCAGTTCATCTTTAACTAGAACTTGTTGTAAAGATGTCTTCTATGAGGACAATGAAAGCTTCACAATTAAATCCGCCAGCTTAGAGACCAAAATCTTATTATTAACAATGAACTGTTGTAAAAAAAATAACACTTCGATCTTTCATTTCATGAATACTTAGTCAAGAATTATTAGGAGATTCTTAAGGACGATAAATACCTTTCGCTAAAGAGAATATTGACCAAGTTAGTAGGATAAACAGGCAATGAAGACAGGATTTCAAGTGAAAGAGGAGAATATGGAGGTGATGAAGATAACCGACACAAGCACTAATCATTATCAGTAGGAGAAATCTGATGATTAATCGTCTCATGGTGTTTTATAACACGCAAATAATTATACTTTACTGGATCACAACTATTGCCTCCAAAGCCTCAGGATGGTCGGGGGTGGGTGTATTGCGCTGCGGGTTGGCCACCCCTCCGTACACCTCTTGAAATGCTCCCATATGACCGGGCGTCTTATATAGCCTCTTCTGAGGAAGTCCTGCTCACTGCCTTCACGTGGTGGAGGTGTTTTTCACCGAAGTGAGAGGGCAAAAGCGGATGCCTGGCGCTCTTCACCGGGTTGACTGTCCATTGGATGACAGTCTAGGGGAGATGGCTAAACCCTGATTCCAAACCTCCAACAACTGGCGTATGAAGCTCACCGGCAGACGTATGGACAAAGGGCTTATTGGATGCCCTGGATGACTGGCCCCATTCAAAAAGGCATATGAACCGGACTCCGGTCACCGGCTGCCAATGGATAATGGACTCCCTACTCCACTCCTACTGCCTTGTAGGTCACACTTGGTTGTGTAAAGGCTAGAGATGCACTCTCAAACAAAAGGCCGAGCGATGCTGGGGACATCACTCGTACCTAATTCCCATGAAACTTCATGAACTCATGAAGCCGGCTCATCCTCCCGTAGGAGATAGCCGAAGTAAAGTAAAAAGTAAGTAATCACAACTATTGAGCTCTAAGTTTTTTCTTTAAAAACGTTTTGATTTGGAGATTATGTAAAACTTTTTAATTCACTCTTGAATCTCTTAGTTTTCATGTTCTGTCCTTAAGCTCATACGTTTGTGATGACTAATATATATATCGATTTAATTACTGTGTTAATATTAAGTCTTTTTACGTGTAAAATACATAAACTGCGTATTAAAATATGAATTCAGTTTAATAAGGTTAATCCATAAGTGAACCTAAATACAAATCAAGTTTTATAAAGGCATGTTTGAGTAGTTGTCATTTATAAATATGTGGTGGACCAGTGTATCGTTAACTAACAAAAATCCACTTCTTGACAAAATACAAAGAAGACCTAATTGATCTGAAAATGTGTATTGTAATTGCACAACACATTTCGGACATTCAAATCACACACACACACAAACACTTGTCATCCATATTCAAAAGTTAACAGGGTATTAAAGGTCAACACTGATTCCATATAGGTCAACATATTTAGGCGTCAGAATCACTGATAAGACGTAGAGTAGAAAATATCATGAAATAAAACAAAACTTAGTTTAAAATTGGATTCCTAAGACAGGTTAAAAGTGAGAGTACATCACTTCCAAAAACATGAAAGCCTATTTTTTTTTTAATGTCCACGGCTAAAACAAAACTAACTATATACACTAAACCTGAATTATATACGTGGATTTATTGAAATCAATTAGAGAACCCTTATTTTTGATGCACCTGTTCATCCATCCAAACAGATATACCCATCCAGACATGGATATTAGAACAACAAAGTTCAGGGAAGACTCTCTTTTCGGCGAATTCATTCACTCAGTTGTACAATCGCATTTGTTTATAATTATCTTTTATCTCAAACAAAATCAAATAGAAATTAGTTAGGATTATTGTTAACGTCATCAAAGTGTTTCAAAAATGTGGTGAATAATTAAATTTTAACTAGGACAGAGGAGGGATGGGGTGAAGATTGGTAAGTATTAACAAGCGTTGTGTAATATGAAAGACAACCACAAAAATAGAATGTCAGTGAAACAGCATGGAGACAAGTGACCAAAAAAATTACGTGATGAGTAGAAAGAGTAAATAAAGGGTCAGTTAAGGAGAAGATGTCAAATTTCAAAAAGCCTTATTAACAAAGTAGTTGGACTTGGAATTATACCCAAGGTAGAAGGAGGAGGTGCGTCGGTGGTATAGCGGTTAGGACGCTCGCCGACCATGAACATGGTCCGGGGTTCGACCCCCGGCCGGCGCACTCCTTTACCTCACTGAGCCAGAAATAATGCCGGTAAGGAGGGAAAGGTTGGGCATGAGGCTAGCAACCCCATCCTGTAAAAATTAAACACTGCTACAGAAACTTCAAGCTACTAGCTTGAAGCCCTATGTTCCACTGGGGAACGTGAAGGAAAAAAATTATTATTTTAGAAGGAGGAGGTGGAGGATTGCAACTAGAATCGTAGAATCTGCAGTCCCGAGCCAGTAGGAGAAGAGATCACTTGAAAATGGCTATCCACCGCACTTTATAGATAAACACTTGAGTAGCTTAAAAATCTTCATTGAGTCATGTAAAAAAGAGGAGACATTCAGCTGAACACATAAAGCAAAAATCAACAAAGAACAACCCATCTCTGTGTCGAAAAAGATGCTATACATGAATGTGACATTCAGTGGTGATATTCTGGACGACATCTCAGAGAAGAATATCTGATGCCCTGAAAAGAACATTCTCTGGTGCACATTACGACTAGTATTCTCGATCCGCCCACTGATCTTCAATAACTCCACAGATAAACTATCGCATCTGATCATTTCTGTGTGTCTATGTATCTACCACTGTACTTGCTCATGTGGAGCGACAAATATAAGTCGTTCGATGAGTCTTTTATCTGGAAGAGTCCAGGAGCCTTATCCCAGATGCCTACGGAAATGTAACGGTGGATCAACAAGGGGCTCTATGATTGAATATATATTCAACACTGATGACTCACTATGTGAGGAGAATTCATTCAAAGTCATCTACGAAGTGAGAAGAGGCCTCTGGAAAATGGTAAGCATCCGTATACTTTGCGTTGTCGAAGCCTTAGAGATCTAGATAGAAAACTTTGATCTATGTACAGAGAATAAACTTGTCCACTTCCTCCTTCTACCTTGGGTATAATTCTAAGTTCGACTACTTTGTTAATAAAGCTTTATTTTGAATATTTGAATGACATCTTAGTAACAATCGATTGTGACATCTCATCACATTTGTTATTACCCTCTTATATCAACATCCAATTCCTCTGAACGCTTTTTTGTATTACGTAACCCCATCAAAAACTTACTAATTGTATTTTTGTTTGACAAATTTAATGTACACATACTTAAAATAACCATATATATTTGCGATTGTACAGCTGTGAAAATGAATTCGCCGAAAAGAAACTCTTCGCTGAACAGATAGTCTTCTCTCTATTAATTTTATTTGTGTTTGACAATCCTAATGTGTACACACTAAATACTTATATCTAAATGCAGTTGTCTAGTTAAGTGAATAAATTCGCCGAAAAGAGTCTCTTCGCTGAAATTTTCGTTCGCATATTCATGAACACACATACCCATAAACCCATTGATGGGTGACACTCTAATCCATATGCTGTGAGAGGTTTTTTTGACGACATATATATATATCGTAATGAGTGTTACTCATTCAAGTTCTAGAAGACAGTATACCACCCACCATTGTTATTGTCCGGCTTTGAAATGCATGTTCTTTTAACAAAACCTTGAATAATTCCAATCTACGGTTCTAGTGATTTTCTAACTAATGTCAGTCTGTAAAAATCAAGACCACAGTATCAGATGTAATTAATATATCAGCGGGAAGTCTTACTTGACCTGGGTTTCATATTTGTTGATTCTTATAAAACAAAATACACCCGGTCGGGTTGGAATCCATGACCTTCTGGACACAAGTCAAGCTCGCAAACCAATCAGCCACTGGGAGCCGACTCGCTGGCACATGAATTCCAACTCCTGTCAATCCATGATTTTAGCGTGATCACCAGGCAATGTCGTCTCTAGCGAGTATTTGTCTTCAATTCCAACCTGATGGACACTATTGGTTACGACTTCTCACTATAACCCCCGTACCCAGCTACTAGCCACCATCAGAATAATTTTCATGCGTTAGTGTATAAGGGTTTGATTGTTTTCAAGTTTTACCAAGGATTGACATCAGTTAGAGAAACACTAGGACACCATGTCGTAGTAGACAACTGTTTCGTCCTCGTCTGGGACTCATCATCAGTTAGCCTGTGAACTAGAAATCTATTTTGTAAGAGGATTACTTTGAAATAAAAACAGTAACTAGTGCATTGCACTCTGTTGACACAAAAAACTGGAAGAAAAGGGTGAAGACAAAACAACTCTTCAGGCGCATAAGCAGTAATAATTAGTAGCATGTGTATTGCTTTGATAAACTGGTCTGTTCACTGAAACTGAGTGAAGGGCTGATTACAATACAAGATGTCTCTTTTTTCCCTGCAAGTTTACCAAAAAAATTTTCTGGAGATCAGTGAATTCATTAACTTCTAAGCAATGTGTACAACTCTCATGTAAAATGTCGTTTGCCTGATTTCTTCGAAATGTCTATCACTATCTGAGAATTATGCATACACCTTCTCACAATGATTTATTTTAAGGGTATCTTAGTAATAAAAGGAAAGGTCAACACTTACTTAATAACATATTTTTGTATCATATAGTCATAAAATAAAGGTCAAAGATAGTTGCTAATGGTATAAACTTGTATTTCGATGAGGTCATTCTCATGTTAACAATACTAATAATCCGACTGCAAATTTCTATCACAGCAGATTGACTGCTTTAAAGAAGTTTTTATAGTCTTTTCGGTTGTTAACGCTAAGTTGATTGAAAATTGAATTTACTGTCTGGCTGCCTCTACAATTACTTAGTATAATTATCAAGATTTAATAGGAAAAAAAAGAGAATTTTTGTTTCTACTGTCTTATTTCCTCACTGAATTCGATATGATATAACATAATTCTTCTTTTGATGAAAGCAAAAATAAGTGCTGGGATGTGGAATGTTAGTAAAATGTACGAGGCTGAAAAGGCTACCCAGGCTGCCGAATAAATAAGAAAATACAGCATGGAAGTGCTAGGAATCTGTAAGAACAGGTGGAATGGATGTGGACTATCGAAGTTGTCAACTGAAAGGTCAATAATCTACAACAACCACGAGCACACTGAGGCGCAGAGTGGCTATCATGATGTCACCAACAGTGACCAAAGCTCTGATGCAGTATCGATCGATCTCGTGCAGGATAGTGACAGTAAGACTCAACTCTTAAGAAAGGAAGGTTACCATCATCCATTACTACGCATCCAAAAACAACTTAGAACAAGAGAAGAAGGAAGATTTTTGTTGACAACTGAAAACAGTAATGTACAAGATCCCAAATGGAGACATGAGAATTCTAAGGAGTGATATGAATGCTAAACTGGGAGCTGACAATACAAGAAGAGAATTCATCACGGGTCGAGAGACACTTAGCAAAATAAAAAACCATGAATCTATTGCTCAACAAGTAGGTAAAGTGAAATGAAGATGGGTAGGACACACACTGGGAAGAGGACTGGGTGACAATGCCCTTTATCCAGGCTATCACTCGAGTGGGGAACGATGGGTTAGGCGTAAGTCCGAGGGTGATATTGAGGATATCGAGTGAAGAGGAGGTGAAAGACTGTGAGCCGTCCTAGGTGCAGATGAAGAGGGCCGCCTAGGACAGGAAAAAATGGAGATGTTCTGTCGAAGCCCTATGGATCACTCTAAACTCAAGGAAAAAATATATATGTATACATGAAATATTCTGATATTCTGAGTAATTTAGTATCGTTTCAGCCTGCCTAATCCAGAGGAGATAATAGAAGCCTATATGAGAAACCTTAAATGTGAACTCTTTTTGTTGACAACTAGCGGCAGGCGTTACCTTTAGAACGCCTATTTAATCTAGATTTAAAACTCCAAGGAACAATAATTTCCTCAAGGTTTCAGATACCATCATGGGAATGAGTGATTGCAAAGCAGAGATTCTCATTAATTGAGTTCAACTGGTCAAAAAATAAATACACAAGATAAGTGAACAGCTGTTTGTTGCACAAAATATCCAACTAGGCAGGTTAATTTGAAATTAACCTATCGGCTTTATAGGGACTCGACTGACCTTGTTGAAAACCCGTTTAATGTATCACATCATTGTGCAAATCATTGATGAAAGGCTGAATCTCGGAAGGAAACAACTGTTCAGTGAGCAGTCATCGCCCTTCTATCTATCCGCCAAATGATATTAGTCAGTGACTATTGGCTGAAAATTGAACAGTTTGTAAAGTTATGCGAAAAGGCTATCAATATGTCAAAATATCAAGTCAGGCAGTAAGTACTCTTTCTTCACCAACTTCAACAGAATTGAAGTATTTTTTTCTGTATACAGCCTACATCACTTCCTAGACCAGTGAATCGGGAATTCTCACTGGCAATAATTATAAAGGCTTGAACAACGCATTACAAAATAAATCATTATTCATAATGAAAAAATGCACATTTGGAAAAGATTTTTTACATAGTTAGTGAGATGAAAATCTAATCTTCATTACCATTAAATGTGAAAACTATTAAAATTAATAGTAGCATAAGTAGTCTAGTACATGACGCTTCGCCGTTTGAAACGAAGGGTACTGGTTTCGACTGTCATTGGGAATACTATCACTCATTGGGAGTGCAGATATATGGGGCTGACTCGTCCAAAAGAAAGACAAAATGCCTATCCTGGATTCCCACACTAGTCACCATCCAGCAGAATTACTAATATTTTGCTGCAAATTGGTCTTTCAGATGCGTACTCTTCTTTTCAACTAATATAGTAATAACTATTGCCATTAACAAAAGACAACATATATTTAACATTATTCTACCATTTAGACAGAATCACATGAATATGATATAATCATTACTTGACTGTTTGATTGGCATAAACTAGGGAGTTCATTTAAATGAGTGATTGAGTGAGTAGTTCAGCCATTATCAATAAATGTTCTGAACAACAAGATCATATATAAAACGAGATTTCAAATATTTTGTTGAGCTGATAAGTGTGCTTCGTAGAAAACAAAATACACACACACATACAAATAAAATGAACAATATGCATGATCGTATACTAACTGTTTTTATGGCAATATAGAAAAACAAATTGCTTATATCAGTTCAGATGCCCCCTGTAGAGCCAGTTATATTGATTGTTGCTCCAGGAACCTCATTTTTCGTGCTTCCGAACACCTAACAGTCTGGTTAAATAGAGGTATTGCCAAAACTGTCAACAATTCGATATTCGATCACTTCCTCCAAACAGGCCAAAAAACTACCTACTACCATTCAATAGTCTTCCTATAACATCCATCCTTCCGGTATCGGATAAATGACCAAAGACCTCTACATACTCAACACTCCAACACTTCAGTGGAGGCCACTGAAATTCTCTTGAAAAACAACCTGAACATTGTGTGATGCAGAAACAGGTTGAGTCGTCCACTATTGTTACACTGGTGTCCTGTCGAAACTATGAATTCATGAATTCTGTGTTACTAGGCCTAATTTATCTGATACTCAGTCACTTTGGTGTTATTATATGAATACTTATTATCTCTCTCTCTGTCTCTCTCTCTCCAACTGGTGCCTCCGAAATGTAATCTGTCGGTACTGTTACTCTGTTGTCATTTAAAACCTCATTAATGTTGTTAATGATAACAATCATCCTTTAATTATTACTGCCATATGAATGTAGGTGGAGCCTGATGATGAATTTATCGGGAATAGAATATTCTTCATTCATTAATTAGTCTTTTAAATTATTAATGGACAGGTTAAATGAATTTATTGAACAATTATAAATTTTGTAAATAATTTATTTTGAAAGAATAATGTCTGTATAGCCCCCAATATGTTTCATTTCTTTCTGATAGGATCCTAAAGAGACCAGTATACTGGAAGCCTACGTGGAACTGCCAACTGAAAAACATTTACAGTTGGGTACCCATCCATCTGATAATATCTCTTGCTACCAGAATCCGCAGAATATGCAGTCCCGAATCAGTGGAAGAAGAGACTGCACTTCTGAGGAAGACACCACTTAACAATAGCTATCCACCACGCTTTATAAATAAACACATAAAGCTGGAAATCAACAAAGATCTAGTTCTGTTGCTAGGGCACCAGGAAGAGAGAAGCGTTCAACGCGTATCCTGCTGTCTAACAGGGTTCGATAGCACTATCCCACAGGGTTGTAGAAAGGTAGTAGTGTCTCTGTGAGGAATGTGATAATCGTACACATTGTCAACACTGGTCATTCCATCTCAGCAAACGCCTCCTCCAAAGTAATCTACAAAGTGAAGAATAACCTGTCGAGGGCAATACGCTTTCGTCTCCTTCGTATTACTGAAGCCCTAGCTATTCAGTTAGAGAAACCGGAGATATGCGTGTAAAATAAAATTGTTCAACCACTCCTACTCTCATGGTAACATCCTTATTGATTCCTGCTAACCTGAATTTCGTTTGTTTTTTGTTTGTTTGTTCTTCTGGCTCCTTATAACACTCGAGTTTCTTTAAAACGCTTACATAATTCGATGTAACTCTAATACACTTATTCAACTTGTTTTATGCATTGACTTATATGAAAAACTATGATTGCGACAACTCATCACTTTTCTAAGTACCCTTTTTCATGAAAAAAAAATGTATGTAAATGCGACTGTTCAGCTAAAGGGAAAAATGAATCCGCCGAAAAAGGCCTCTTCTCTGAATTATGTGTTTTGTTTTAATTATTTGCTGGATGGCGATTATTCGGGAACTCTGTATAAATGACATAACTTAATTTGAATTCACTAATACAAGAAGCTCGTTCCGTTCTACCGATAACGGGTAGAACAAAGTGGATGACCAACTTCTCGTCAAGAGAACTGAACTCTAATGAGATGTAAGTACCCAGAAAGGATTAAACTTCAAAGTGACATTTAGTGAACTGAAGTCAGTGGATGTCATTCCTAACATAAAGGTAGCATTAGGTTCAATCGATAAGACAATAGCAGAAAAGGTTAGAGCACAATGCGAATTAGCAAAACAAAGCACAAACAAACTTAACAAAATCGGAAAAATGGGCTATGATGACTGTCAACCTTGATAAAAGCATTGTCACTGGAAAGGCTGATAAGGGAGGCTCAACAGTAGTTATGGATAAATCTGACTATGTCAAGAAAGCCACTGAGAAAACTACAGCAGGTCTATGTGAGGAAATCAAGAGACCTGTAAATACAAGAATGAATAAGATTGAGAAGTATACAGCAGATTTACTGCGCAGTATGAAACTGTACTTATGCATACAGAAAGAGAGTGTAGTCAGTCTCTCAACCGCTTGGTAAATGCATTTTGATTAAATCGATTAGTCACCCATATTGGTGATTTCAGCTCATTGAACAAGTTTTCAATCTTATGAACTATAACCTTCTTGATTTGCAGTGTGAACTTATAAGCTAACACAGTTTATTAGATTTTGTCTTCGCCCCCACCTCCTTTTCTACTCTGAAAGCATCTAAATTGATGGCAACTCAAACCGAAAACTGTAATGCTTACATTTCGGACGAGTTTTTCTTTATGATATTTTCACGACTACCATTCAAACATTGAAGTATGTTGTTGTCATTTTCTTATAACCGGTGCAACTTCAAGTAGTTTGCAGCAGTTGATGAGAACCCGGGAAACTGAGTGATATCATTTTATACTGCAAGTGTCGTCTTTCTTTCTTTATAGAAATTAAACGATTTCTCAAGGCTTCTTTTGAATCATCGACAATTTGCAGGACCAGTTTTGCTTCACATTTCACCTTCTTGACATGAATAATGAATACATGAATAACTATGAAAAAGGGGTCATTTACAGCGTTGAGCTTTCCATACATATATCACCTCTCCTGTTATCCTTCGATCAGATTTTTATAAAAATCTGTTTCTCTAAGTGTAATGAATAAGATTTTGTTTTAATATAAATGATGAAATGTATTCATTATTAGATTATTATTTTACCAAATATTGATTAATTCATTCTAATAGTACAAGTCCAATACTTCAGGTCAGATTAATTATCTAGACAAATGAACTGTATATCGCTTTCTGAAACATATTCTCACTAAATAAACCTCATTACAGAAACTACAGAATATGCAACCATATTGAAACTGTGCAGATTCATTTTGGATTCGACTTGGAGGCGACGTAATGTGTAGGGTGAGGGTAGCAGTAAAATTCAACTACTGCCTCTCCGTCTTATCATTTTGCATTTGCCATGTAGGCAAATTAAATTAGTTTTGTTTAGTTCAAGCTACATGTAGATTGTTAGCCATCTTTATTTCCTTGTAAGGAAACTTTAAACCTTAAACTCTAGCTAATTTCAAAAAACAGTATTGCCTTCTGTCGATCTAACAAGAACTTGAATTTACCCAAGAAAATCTTCACATAGTGTGTCGTGTAGTAAAACTAAATGAAGCTCTTATGTACATTGTGAAGATTCACTTGAATTCTGTAAAAAATATTGGCGGTTTGTTTAACATGATGACAAGCCGAAAACAAAAGATTGAACTTGTCGAATTTCTAAAAGTCACTGACTTCTTTATCAATACGCATCAATCAACTCTTAGAAATTTCAGGATTTCATCATGAGCTGACATTAGTTAGAGAACCATTGGAAAACCTGGGAGTACTGGACAGCTGTTTCGTCCTAGTTTGGGACTCTTCAGCAGTACGCACCCACCGGGAATCTTAGAAATTTGCCACATAAAGTTGTTTAATTAGTAAGAAACTTTCTGAAGGTTATGCGTCTTCCTCTTCTGTGTCATTAGTAAGGCTCTTGTTATCAAGTGTATGCAGAATCTAGAGTTAGTTATGATAGCAATAATTATTGCCATTAGCATTGTTATTAATAACATTAACCCTGTCCTAAATTACACCGAATCCATAATATCAACAGATTACATTTCGAAGGCATCCTGCTAGAAAGAGATAATAGGCATTATTATAATAACAATAAACTGACTGAATAACAGATAAAGTAAGGGAAGTAATAGAGAATTTGCGAATTTACAAGTTCCACAGAAGATCAGTGTAACAATAGTGGCCGACTCAACCTGTTTCTGCATCACACAATGTTCAGGTTGTTTTTCAAGTGAATTTCAACGGCCTCCACTGAAGTGAGGTCTTTCGTAATTCGTCCGATACCGGAAGGATGGAAGATAGAGGAAGACTATTGAATGACAGCTAGTTTATCGGAGTATTTGGAGGAAGTGATCGAATATCGAATTGTTAACAGTTTTGGCAATACCTCTATTTAACCAGACTGTTAGGTGTTCGGAAGCACAGAAAATGAGGTTCCTGGAGCAACAATCAATATAACTGGCTTCACACAAGGAACAGTTGAACTGGTAGATACAATTAGAGGTAGCTATCCTAGTCACTTCGTCGGGGAGTCACAGCCACTTATATGGGAAATATGAGCTGCAGCTTATCAGCACTAAACACTCTCAGGATAGATTTCCTCAAATTCATGGTTATTATTTCACTTGGAATATCGCCTTTGAATTGCATTCGTATATTCAGAGGCTTCTTGTCAACAGATACAGAAGAATTCCTTTCTACTCCCTTGGCCATTTGTTTACTGATGAAGTGTTCAGGATAGTTGTTTTCAGTTCAAGTGTCGTACAGAACCTTAAGTCCGTTTTCAATCCCATCTTTTGAACAGATAGCTATGACTCTATATTTAATGTTCCCTAAGAGATTTCCTTTATACTGGATAGGAATACAGCTATGGAAATATGTATATTGACGGGTTGGTGTATTTTTTCCTTATGCAGATTCCTTCTTATGCTACCGTCTGTTCTTCTTGTCAGTAGGACGTCCGAGAAGACAATTTTACTCTGGGATTCTTCTTCACGCGTGGATTTGTTATCTGACTGTACTTCACTGAATTTAGATATTATTGCATACTTGTTAAAATGATTTTCACAAAGAATGACGGCATCATCCATATTCAGGCAATAAGATTAGAATTTGCTGAAAGAAACTTTTCTCCATGGGAATAAAACTTGGGCGCTGTGGTAGAGTATAATTCCATTATGGATAAAATTTTAATAAAATCATACGGTGATATACAGAAGTAATATTTACTGACGACGTTTCGAGCGTAGCTTATTGCTCATAATCATATCAAGGTACTCACATAACTTTCTTGCTTCTAGTTTACTCACGAAGAAATCTGCAAACATGGGACTCAATAGAGTGCCCTGTTGCACTCCTTTCGTCTGTCTAAGGAGTTCATTGTCAAATTTAAAATTAAAAGTCATGGTACACTTTAGTAACAATTCTCTGGAGATTTCTACTGGTATCCCAACAGATGCAGTTAACTCAGTGGTACATTTGTAAATAGAGAGATTACATCTAAAAATGACATATTTTCATCTTTGCTGTTAATATCTTTAATTCTGTCTGTGAATTCAAATACGTCTTTCATCCTACATTTTGTCAGTTTTTCACGTGAGGGTTTTGGGACATTTACCAAGCATTTGGCTGAAGCATTGTAGAGTCAGTTGTGCATGTTTAGAATTGATGTTAATGGTACTCCAAGTTTGTGCACTTTTTGCACGTCGTCCAGTATTTCGAAACTCGAGCTAGTGACTGTTTTCACTATCGGCGTGTAATAAATCCAGTAAAAATTCTACAAATCTAGAATGCTATCTTTCACACCTGTTTTGTCTACTTCTCGTTATCTTTTTTAATTACCTTTGTTTCTTTTGTGATAAAAATGATATTTTATTGTGAATGTTAGTCGATTCAACGAATTATTGTTGAACATAAGTTAATCCGTACATTTCTGTGTAAATATCTCAAAGAAAATGCCTTCTCTAGTCTAGATTATCTTAGGATCACAGCAGAAATAACATAATTATTTAAACCTTTACAGAAACCAACCTCAACGGTGTAAAACTTTGCTAACTTTCATTATTGTAAGATAATATTGAGTTACTTGACGCATACGAAATAAAACATAAGTATTGAATGATAAAACTTGTTATTTACCAATTATACAGTCGTAGAGTAGTATACATGTAGTGCGGGCAGTGAGGAAACAGGCATAAAATGGACCCAAACAAAAAACTCGGAGGATCTATACTTTGGCGATGATATATGTGTGATTTCCGACAAACTGGAACATATGCAAATGAAAAGCCGTAAGTTGGAGGAAGAAGCATCCATGGAATATAGGAAGGACTTCAGGTGAACATAAAGAAAATAGAGGTGATGAGGATTCCTGGCCAACACCAACTACAACAGAAAACAATCAGTCGGCATAAATGGAAGGAACCTGAAAGAAACAAACTCCTTTACCTACCCACCTACCGACCTGGAAAGCATCGTTTCAACTACACGCGAACGGAACTGACGAGGATATCAAAGCTAGAATCGGAAAAGCAAGCAAGACAAGCTTTCATTACTCTCAAGTCTGTGTAGAGGACAACAACACTCAGAATCAAAAATAACATCCGGATTTTCAACTCCAATGGGAAGTCAGTCAGTGCTACTATACGGATGGATCAGAGACTTGGCCAGCGCGTCATAAAGAGCATCTCAAACAAACTACAGACCTTCATTAACAGCTGTCTTCGCTCAATACTAATCAAGATCAGATGGCCGGTCAGAGGAGATCAGCAACAAGCATCTCTGGGAGCAAACCAACCAGGAACCGATTGTGCAGCAAATAGGCAGGAAGAAATGGAGATGGATTGGCCATACTCTGAGAAAACAAACCATCAAGTGACATCACTAGACAAGCCATCGCTCGAGTGGAATCCGAAAGGGAAGTGGCGAGTTTGTCGTCAGTGTGAGGGTGGGGTGACTTGGAGGAGTTCATGTGAAGAGGAGATGAAAACATGTGGGCAGATGTGGAGCGAGGTGAAAACGTTGGCAGAGAACCGAACGCAATGGCGATGTGCAGCTGAAGCCCTATGTTCCTCTGGGAATTAAAGGATATAATGATAATAATTTCGTTGACTAGATATTGAAGTGTTGGTTTGCAGGGATTTGATTGGTTTCAAGATTTCGTCATGAACTTACGTTGGTTTGAGCACCATTGGAAAAACAGTACCGGAGTACTGGACATCTGTTTCGTCCTAATTTGGGACTGTATAGAAGTACGCACCTACCGCAGGGGGTTTGAGCCTAAGACCTTCTGGTTACAAGGCGAGCTAGTTCGTAGACCATTGAGCCACAGGGACCCGATCCAATGACCAGTCTATGAATTTCAGCTTCTGTCAATTCATGATATGGCGCAAACACTAGCGAATGTCTTCGGCAATTATTTGTCCTCACACTCGACCTACTGTACCCTACTGGTCACGACTTCCTACTAGAACCCAAGTAACTACCTACCCGGATAAGGCCAGTCATTAGTGAGCACCAGACTGATAATCAAGTTTTGGTTTGCATGGATTTGATTGGTCACGCCATATCATGAACTGGGAGGAGTTGGAATCCATAGACCATTGGATCAGGTCCCAGTGGCTGAATGGTCTACCATCTCGCCTTGTAATTGTAAGGTCTTGGGTTTGAGCCCTAGTGAGCGCCTACTACTAGAGAGTCCCAAACTAAGACGAAATCACTGTCGAATAATGGTTCTCCAACTGATATCAGTTCATGATGAAAACTCGGTACTAGATATTTCTTGTACTAAAACTGTATGAAACGTATTTCAAAAAAGGCAAACATGATACTTTTCTATCGTCTCTGTCCTACATTACTGAAGTTGAAGGGATGTAACAGCTCTTTAATTATATATTCTTTTTAAAATACGAAAGTGATTCACGTTCATTTAATAAATAAATTATTCATAAGCGAAGGTAAACCGATCTGTGCAACTGTGCACAAAAACGCAGAGTAGTCTTTGCAACCTATTAGAAATGAATACCTGTTAATTATAAAAAGATCATGACCATCAGCTACGAATAAAAACATGATTTTCTGGTCTCCTGACGATTTACATTAATGTCGATGTACATTTAGTCAAGAACCAAAATAAGTTAGACAATCACTGAACACCTAGGCGCACTGGACGGACGTTCGGTCTTGTGACGGGACATTTGAGTAGTATACGTAGACATAAATAGGTAGATAGATAGATAGATATTTTTTTATTTTTTATTTACAGCTTGATTCCAAACTGTATTTTCGGTACAAGTATGGGATTTTCAGCATGGATATCGGTAGCCCAAATTTTGGAGGCCGAACATAGATATCAGATGTGCGTCGGTGCGGGCTCAAACCCTAACCACTGTGCCACCGCCGCAGACAGACAGACAGACAGACAGACAGACAGACAGACAGACAGACAGACAGACAGACAGACAGACAGACAGACAGACAGACAGACAGACAGACAGACAGACAGACAGACAGATAGATAGATAGATAGATAGATAGATAGATAGATAGATAGATAGATAGATAGATAGATAGATAGATAGATAGATAGATAGATAGATAGATAGATAGATAGATAGATAGATAGATAGATAGATAGATAGATAGATAGATAGATAGATAGATAGATAGATAGACAGATAGATAGATAGATAGATAGATAGATAGATAGATAGATAGATAGATAGATAGATAGATAGATAGATAGATAGATAGATAGATAGATAGATAGATAGATAGATAGATAGATAGATAGATAGATAGATAGATAGATAGATAGATAGATAGATAGATAGATAGATAGATAGATAGATAGATAGATAGATAGATAGATAGATAGATAGATAGATAGATAGATAGATAGATAGATAGATAGATAGATAGATAGATAGATAGATAGATAGATAGATAGATAGATAGATAGATAGATAGATAGATAGATAGATAGATAGATAGATAGATAGATAGATAGATAGATAGATAGATAGATAGATAGATAGATAGATAGATAGATAGATAGATAGATAGATAGATAGATAGATAGATAGATAGATAGATAGATAGATAGATAGATAGATAGATAGATAGATAGATAGATAGATAGATAGATAGATAGATAGATAGATAGATAGATAGATAGATAGATAGATAGATAGATAGATAGATAGATAGATAGATAGATAGATAGATAGATAGATAGATAGATAGATAGATAGATAGATAGATAGATAGATAGATAGATAGATAGATAGATAGATAGATAGATAGATAGATAG
This sequence comes from Trichobilharzia regenti, assembly GCA_944472135.2. Taxonomy (NCBI): domain Eukaryota; kingdom Metazoa; phylum Platyhelminthes; class Trematoda; order Strigeidida; family Schistosomatidae; genus Trichobilharzia; species Trichobilharzia regenti. Next base: position 83,223,809 of record OX235270.1, on the reverse strand, counting down.
ATAGATAGATAGATAGATAGATAGATAGATAGATAGATAGATAGATAGATAGATAGATAGATAGATAGATAGATAGATAGATAGATAGATAGATAGATAGATAGATAGATAGATAGATAGATAGATAGATAGATAGATAGATAGATAGATAGATAGATAGATAGATAGATAGATAGATAGATAGATAGATAGATAGATAGATAGATAGATAGATAGATAGATAGATAGATAGATAGATAGATAGATAGATAGATAGATAGATAGATAGATAGATAGATAGATAGATAGATAGATAGATAGATAGATAGATAGATGGATATCATTATCAACCTATTCTTCCACTTTTTAGGAATTTATAGGCCTCTCCTTAAAGAACTGGTTCTATAACGATATAGTTTATTTTGACATTATTTATTGTTGCAATCTGTAGGTTGCTCCAAATGTATGCAGTCGATAATGGATTGGGTCCATCACAGGTTGAGTTTACCATCAATTATCCTCGCGCCTCATCCAAATCGTCACTCAGTTGAGAAACGACGAGTTGAATGTCTTTGTGATGGGTGACATAGAGGAATTGGTGTGAGAAGGAAATGTAACCTTAAGGGGATTCGCGGGGCCCGGTGAGCAGGACTGCAGAGAACAGGAAAAAATAATGATGTGTTGTTGAAACCCTATGCTGCACTCAGAACTCAAGAGAATAGTAATCATAACGATAATAATATATATTTTTATATCATACTAGAAACTAGAATGGATACCACCCAGTTGGTATTTAGAATGTGACATCTGCAAGTGACTCTTATTTGGGTTAAATCTTGTGTACTTAGATATTTTTATAGTACTATTTGTACTTTTGCGGTATTAGTACATCCTAAGCATAAATGACCTCCTATCATTAGTTTTTGCATATATTTAAAAAAATTCTTTCTCGAAAAATAAACTTCAGCGTTTGTTGTCAATATAAATCATCTGACTGAAAGATGTAAACATAGTGTGTTCAAAAAATTCGATACACTTGAAACCAGACTGCGTTTAGTCAGTTTGTAGGCCACATACTGATTTAATCAGATAATTAGGCATAGCACACAGAACAAATTATGTGAAATATCTTCATTGGTAACAGCATTATTTTGTTACTATTTATAAGATTACATACTGGTATCATTTACCATGGTATTCCTTGATATATGTTTTACAGGAACAGAAAAGCAATATCAGGTTAAAATGAGCGTAGCAAAGAAGACTCATGGTCTTGATCTTGTCAGCAGGACACACTTATGATCCCAGTAGGGGTCGAACCAAGGACATAAAGTGGAGGAAATTGGAATTCATGGGTCATAAGATTTCGAATCACTGCCTGGATTGTAACATGGTCTTGGCATAATCTGAAGGCTTTTGGTTTGATATCCACTGAGGTTATAGATGCCTACTACTACGACTGTTACGGTTGGCATTACGCACTATTTTACTTCGGTGAGGCTATTTAGCTGTCTGAAACTGACACAAAATCTATACTTTCCTCTAGCTTTCTTTACCAAAAGGACTGGCGAACTGTACGAACTGTTAGCTTCTTCGATTATTGCATACCTTAACATTTCTTTAACATGTCGGTTAACTTCTTCTTCTTCTAGGTGCACAGGATTTCGTCGCGCTGAGAAGGCTATCATCCCCGGATCCTTCAGTGGGATGCCATGCCCTACCTTATCACAATAACCGTAGGGTTCTCCATCTTCAATGAATAAGCCGACATATATACTTATCAACGTGGGTTTGTGACCATTCTCCTGTTCTTCATATCGACTACGGAGCCTACTTCTCTAAGAAAGTCTGCTCCCAAAATCGTTCGCCGTATATCTCACGTCACATTGAACGGATATCGTATTTTCCTTGCTCCGATCTCTACAACACATTTTGAAACACCAAGAATCTTTAAAGAATGTCACCCTTACGTTTGAACTGCTAATGTGTACGCCCTTATTTCCTTACACTGTTCTCTACCTAACAACGAAACTGTGTCGATCAAATAAACTATTTCTCTTTCATTAACCCATCATCTTCAGTACATGACACCTCTTCCGACTAATCCCAAAACCCTCAAACGTAAATGAGGAAAAGAAGGAAGACTGTATCGTTTGAAGTTTCTTTTACTTTCATTTTGGGCAACTTCTCTACCAGTAACCGGTTCTTCCACAGGCGAAATATATGTTATTGTGTCTTTCCCGTATCTGCAAAGCCGCCACCTGCTGTTTCAACTCTTTGATCTTGTGTTCAGTATTCCTGGATTCTCGGCACTCCGTCATCCCTGAAGCAACATGCGAAGTAATTAGTTTCCTTGGGAACTTTATCATTTCATGTACATCCATAGGTTGAGCTGCGTTAGCCAGCTCCAACTGATGGATGATATCCGTAGGGACCTGTCCGATGAACTGTAATGCTAACAACTGCCCCCGCGAATCATCGTCGAAGGTGGGTAACGCCCGTCGCAGAAGACTTTTTGGCGTTACTGCGAGAACCAACAAATCCCCATCCCGACAAAGTCTCAGAGTCCGAAACTTCTGCAGAGACCCTTGTCTATCTCTGGGGCTGTCGAACCCGCACACTGGTCTCTCAATGACCTTGTCCCACGCCGCCTCACTTTTAATCTCCCAGGCATCGTCGTAGGCAGCCTATGCACGGCCTGTCAGCAGAGTCTCCTAGACGACGAGCTTTGCCCTCTGCTCCTGCAATCTAACCAAGTCCGTGACAGCTTCAAAGTCCCTGGGGGAATATCCCCACATTTTCCTCCTCGAACACATGTGACCACAGCACAACTCCGGCAGAAGCAGTGACATTAGTTGTAAAGAAGAAGACACCGTTGAACCCCGAATGCAACGTTTGTTAGATCAAACGCATTGTAGCTACATAAATTTGGCACACCTTATCTTTGAGTCTTGATTTGCAAATCATTTAAAAATTGGTTGAATATCACCATATTCGATAGCTTGGTAGATTCTGCACAGTGTTGTAACGTTCTTCTCACAGTCGTCTTCTTCGACTCCTTTTTGCAGTGCCCTAAACATTGTTACTTTTCTGAGTTCGTTTACTGATATACTACTTATATCTGATTATAAGTAGCACTTACCACACTACTAATACTGCAGAGTTCCAGCCCTGTAGGTATCAGCTATCTAGTGCTCCTTGATTTCCAATGACTCCGTTACTCACCTCGATTAGTGACAAAATCCACCTTGAAATTAATACAATCCCTAAGGTTCCTCCTCCAACTCTTATTTTAAATTTATCAGGAAAATAACACCTACCTCTTATAATTCATTTACTGTAATATTAATAAAAGAATTTCAGTTAAACAATAACACTTTAGTTGATTGGTTAATTCCGAAAGTCTTCATCGGTTGTTTGTTGTTATTGGTGGTGGTGGTGTTTGACTTATTTATTTTACTTTCCATTGAACTATAGAACAATCAAGTAAATATAAAAAATCATTTATCTTTTTAAACATGATATCTCATATTTTAAACTGACATATAAGTGATATGAACTTATATCCATATTCAGGCTTATTATTCATTTTTCCAAGTGGTGCACGCAATATCTGTTTATTTTACTGTCGCAAAAAGAAAAAGAAAGTAGAAAAAAAAGGGAACTAAGAGTTTACGTTTCTTTTAAACTAGAAACTGTAATGGGCAATGATTGACGGTGAAATGAAAATTTGTGTGTTTCGGGTAGTTAAATAATGCTCTGGTGGTTAGCATTTGCGTCTTGCAGCTCAGCAAGTAGAATATTGAACTGGTAAGTTGATGGCTGTTAAGTCGAATCGTCCAGCTGCTCAGATTTTCGTCTCACTTTTAATTCGGGTCTAGTACATCAATACTAGCCTGCGATCTCAGATAGTCTCAGCATAAATTATTCCTATCATTATTCCCTTGGGTTCCCAGTGGAACATAGGGCTTCAACAGGACATCTCCGCTTCGCCCTGTTCTCTGTAGTCCTATTCACCTGGCCTCATGATTTCTCACACGGATTCATCTCCTTCTCATACGATTTACTTCATGCCGCCATCACACAACCCTCCCCCCCCCCATCTCGTCGTTTCTCAGTTGGCTTCCACTCGATTGATGGTCTGGCTAACGTGCAATGTCATTCAATGGTCTCCTCAGTGTGTTCCCAATCCACCTCCATTTTCTTAAGAATATCTGTTGAGCAACAGGTTCTAAGTTACTTTGCTCTTAGAGTTTCTCGTTGCTAATTCATTCCGACCGGCCATCTGACCTTCAGGATGAAGCTGGAGAAGTTAGTTGTTGACAGAAATCTTGGAAATGCTTTCAGTGACAAACGCCTGCCAAGTTTTCGACCATCACAGAAGAAATGACTAACCTAACATTGGTGTTGAAAATTCTAATTTTAATCTTGATGAATAAATTGGGGATTATAAATTTATTTAAACAAAACGGAAATACATCATACTGTAGTACACCAAACATATTGTAAAGTAGGAAATTTTAGATTATACTTGATGTATCATTTTTTACATCCAAGTACTGATAATTAAAGGGAATTTGACTATAACAAGTTGTTTTGTTTTAATTTTGTGTGCCCGACGTAAAAACAAATGAATGACATGGTCAACGAACTATGACCACTGAAATATTTGGTGGGTGGGGATTGGGGGTCTTTACGAAGTATGGATTAATTTTATGACAGTTTCCAACATACATTTACATAACCTGGAATACTGTTAGAAATTGTTCAGAACAACAAAGTTCAGTAAAGAGTGTCTTTCCGGCGAATTCATTCACTCAGCTGTACAATAATTTTTGTATTGAATTATTTTATGTGTGTGTGTGTGTACATTCGGACTGACAAACAATAATCAAATAGAAATAAGTTAGAGTTTCTGTTCACGTCATCAAATGTGATGAATAATCAAATTGTAAGAAGCACGCGGGGTAGGGAGGAGCGGAGATTGGTAAGTATTGACAAGGGTTGCCTAATATGAAAGACAACCAGAAAAATAGGATGTCAGTGAAACAGCATGGAGACAGGTGTCCAAAATTATTATGTAATAGGTGGAAAGCGTAAATAAAGGATTGGTTAAGGAGATGTCATACAAATATTCAAAATAAAGTTTAATTAACAAAGTAGTCGAAATTTGGATTACACCCAAGGTTTGCGTCGGTGGCACAGTGGTTAGGACTCTCGCCGACCATGCACATGCTCCGAGGTTCGATCCCCTGCCGAATCACACCTGATATCTATGGTCGGCCTGCGAAATTTGGGCTACCGATATCCATGCTGAAAATTCCATACTTGTACCAAAAATACTGTGTGGAATCAAGTTGTAATCAAAAATTAAAAAAAAAATTAATTAAAATTAGAAGGAAGAGGTGGAGGGTTGCAACTAGAATCGTAGAATCCTCAGTCCCGAATCAGTAGAAGAAGAGATCACACTTTTGAGCAAGATACCACTTGAAAATGGATATCCACCACACTTAATAGATAAACAGATACAACTGGAAGTCAACAAACATCAACCCATCTCCGTGCCGAAGAAGATGCTATACATGAATGTGACGTTCATTGGTGACATTCTCGACGACATCTTAAAGAGCAGAATATCTGATGCCTTGAGTAGAACATTACAACTAGTATTCTCATCAACCCATTGATCTTCAATAACTCCAAAGATAAACCATCACATTTGAGCATTTTCATGTGTCTGTGTCTCTACAAATTTACTAGATCTTGTGCCGCGGGATGTATAGGTTGGTCAATGCATGTTTTATCTAAAACAGACAAAAGGCATTATCCCACATGGCTACGAAAAGGTAACAGTGGATCGATAAATAGTGCTATAATCAACACCGATGACTCACTATGTGAGGAGAATTCATTCAAAGTCATCTACGAAGTGAGAAGAGGCCTCTGGAAAATGGTAAGCATCCGCATACTTTGCGTTGTCGAAGCCTTAGAGATCTAGATAGAAAACTTTGATCTATGTACAGAGAATAAACTTGTCCACTTCCTCCTTCTACCTTGGGTATAATTCTAAGTTCGACTACTTTGTTAATAAGGCTTTTTGAATTTGACATCTTAGTAACATTTTCTTAACCAACCGTTTATTTACTCTTTCTACCTATCACGTAATTTATTCTGGACACTTGTCTCCATGTTCTTTCATAAATATCCTATTTTTCTGGTTGTCTTCAATATTTTTTTATTTTATTTATTTATTTTTTTGATTTACAGCTTGATTCCACACTGTATTTTTGGGCTCGAACCCCGGACCATGTGCATGGTTGTCAATACTTACCAATCTTTGCCCCACCCCACCCGTCCTACTTACAATTTGATTACTCACAACATTTTTGAAACACTCTGATTACGTGAACAACAGCTCTAACTAATTTTTATTTGGTTTTTGTTTGACAATCTTAATGTGCACACCCACACATAAAAGATAATTATACATAAATGCAGTTGTACAGCTGGGTGAATGAATTCGCCGAAAAGAGACTCTTCCCTTAACTTTGTTGTTCTAATATTCATTTCTGGATGGGTATTTTCCGTGAATTAGAAATTGGCTAAGTGTCTCTTTCTAGTTTTGGAATCGTTAACGAATGTGCAGCGACGGCATTCATCGGGATCAAATCTACAACCATCTTGGTTACTATATGTATATGGTAGCTAACAGAACACACGCTGTCGTCCGAATGTTTTGGGTTTTTCATCATTTGATTTTTAAGTGTTACGTCAATTTAATCATATTGAACAAAGCATTTACCACAGAATTCAGCAAAACAACAGCAAAGCTACTTAGTTAATTTGCTTCTAACATTTTCGTCATCTGTACAATTAAAAATCGTTAGGTTCCCCTGAAACACCTCCTACATCTTTACATATAACTTCGGAGTATCTACTGCAGTCTTTACATCGAAAGAATAGAAAGATAGTGTTTTCGCATATTTATCGATATTCGCGTTTTATTGCCTGCATATGGATGATGCCGTCATTCTTTGTGAAAATCATTTTAACAAGTATGCAATAATATCTAAATTCAGTGAAGTACAGTCAGATAACAAATCCACGCGTGAAGAAGAATCCCAGAGTAAAATTGTCTTCTCGGACGTCCTACTGACAAGAAGAACAGACGGTAGCATAAGAAGGAATCTGCATAAGGAAAAAATACACCAACCCGTCAATATACATATTTCCATAGCTGTATTCCTATCCAGTATAAAGGAAATCTCTTAGGGAACATTAAATATAGAGTCATAGCTATCTGTTCAAAAGATGGGATTGAAAACGGACTTAAGGTTCTGTACGACACTTGAACTGAAAACAACTATCCTGAACACTTCATCAGTAAACAAATGGCCAAGGGAGTAGAAAGGAATTCTTCTGTATCTGTTGACAAGAAGCCTCCGTATATACGAATGCAATTCAAAGGCGATATTCCAAGTGAAATAATAACCATGAATTTGAGGAAATCTATCCTGAGAGTGTTTAGTGCTGATAAGCTGCAGTTCATATTTCCCATATAAGTGGCTGTGACTCCCCGACCAAGTGACTTGGATAGCTACCTCTAATTGTATCTACCAGTTCAACTGTTCCTTGTGTGAAGCCAGTTATATTGATTGTTGCTCCAGGAACCTCATTTTTCGTGCTTCCGAACACCTAACAGTCTGGTTAAATAGAGGTGTTGTCGAAGCCGTCAACAATTCGATATTCGATCACCTCCTCCAAACACGCCGATAAACTAGCTGTCATTCAATAGTCTTCCTATAACATCCATCCATCCGGTATCGGATAAATGACCAAAGACCTCTGCATACCAAACACTTCAGTGGAGGCCACTGAAATTCTCTTGAAAAACAACCTGAACATTGTGTGATGCAGAAACAGGTTGAGTCGTCCACTATTGTTACACTGGTGTCCTGTCGAAACTATGAATTCATGAATTCTGTGTTACTAGGCCTAATTTATCTGATACTCAGTCACTTTGGTGTTATTATATGAATACTTATTATCTCTCTCTCTGTCTCTCTCTCTCCAACTGGTGCCTCCGAAATGTAATCTGTCGGTACTGTTACTCTGTTGTCATTTAAAACCTCATTAATGTTGTTAATGATAACAATCATCCTTTAATTATTACTGCCATATGAATGTAGGTGGAGCCTGATGATGAATCTATCGGGAATAGAATATTCTTCATTCATTAATTAGTTTTTTAAATTTTTAATGGGCATCTCCAGTCAGTTATCGGTATTCATCGACGAGACTTCATTTCAACACGTAATATTGTCCTTAAGTTTCAGACTGTAAATAACTGGCAGAAACCAAACACTAAGTAAATGCCTTAGAATAACTAAGAATAACCATTCCTTACATTGAGGCTAAGACAGCGGTACATTGTGCGTCGGTGATTTAGCTGTAGAACGCTTGCCAACCACTCACATGTTCAGGAGTTCAACCGCCGTATACCGCCCTCCTAAACCTCGCTAGACCATTAGTAAGTTTGGTAAAGAAGGGAGTTTTAGTAGAAGGCTAGCAACCTCACCCCGTAAAATAAACACCACTGGAACCGAAAATTCACAACTCTAGTATTTAATCTCTATGTTCCACTGGGGACATAAAGGAATATAATGATAATAAAAAAATAAAAAATCTGAAAACTGACATATATTTCAGTGGTCAGTGCTCAGTTAGCCTGGAAATTTAAATTACTTATTCAACTGCGCAAATTTTTTCACATGTTGAACCACTTTTTTACGCGAATTTGAATTAATACTTTACTTTTACAGGATTTCATCAGGAGCTGACATTGGTTAGAGAACTACTGGAAAACTTGGGAGTACTGGACAGCTTATTCGTCCTAGTTTGGGACGCTTTAGTAGTACGCACCCACCGGGGTTTGAACCTTATTTTAATCTTCTGAGTACCATTCAGTTTAATTCTTACTGGTCATTACGAAATCATCTTTGACATCAAATGTGACGTTATTTTTTATTTCTAGAGTGGTCGGCTCATATCTGTCAAATAAATTGAACATTTTAGAATAATGTGGTGAAATAATTCAGATTTTATGAGTTCAAGAATTCTGATTAATTTGAATTTAGATTTCGCCATGAACCTACATCGTTAGAAGAAATCACTAAAGTCAAAGGAATACTGGACATTTGTCTCATTTTGAACTTGGGACTCTTCAGTGGTGCCCACGAAGTCAGAATTCATAGGTTATTGAATTTCAGCTGCGTGATTGAATGGTCAGTGAGCCTACCTCATGACCTGAAGATCGTGAGTTCGATCTCTAGTTGAAGCATGGTTCTCATTGGTGAAGAGTCTCAGTATTCCCCCAATGAAGTTGTTGTCACGATTATTCTAGGTTACTCTCAGATTAAGTAGACTGGAAAAACTATGTCTAATTTTTCGCTACAGAATTTCATCATGAGCTGATATATGTTACAGAACTATTTGAAAGCCTGGGAGTACAGGACATCTGTTTCGTCCTAGTGTTCCGGACTTTTCATCAGGGTTCACCAACTGTTTGAATTCACGACCCTCTGGTTACAAGGCGAGCTCGTAGACTAGTAAACCACTGGAACCCTATCCAATGGCCAGCGCATGAATTCTAACTTCTGCCAATATATATCGTGATATAGCCTGACCAGAAGGTCCTGGATTCGAACCCCGGCGGTGGATGCATACTGATAAAGAGTTCCAAACTAGGATGAAACAGATGTCCAGTACGCCCAGGTTTTCCAATGGTTCTGTAACCAATTTCAGCTCATGATGAAATCCTGTAATACTTGAATGTGTCCATTTTTATTTATACTAATTTTTTTCCGCAAACCAACAGTAACTTCATAAAATATGATTCCTGTATGTAGCTGGGTTATAAAAAAGTATCACGAAGAAAGCTGATTAGTTTAAACCTGACTAGAAGTTGCCCATAACTGTCATGATATTTATACACAAAATTCTATCGCTACTTTTACTAGCTATTCAAAAAATAACTTAGAAAGAAGTAACTATGGTAATTTGGTTTAGTCATTTAAAATTTGCTGTAGGAGACTGATTTATTTTAACTGGAATTTCATCATGGATTAATGTTAACTAAAGAATAAGTATTTTTTTAAAGGTATTTTTCATGTGCTTTGAAGTTTCTGAATTGACTGGATTGATTTCTCGGGGAAGGATCTTTGGTCCCACTCCAAACCTCCCCTCTTTTCTTGGGCATAGGATCGGCTACAAAACTAGCGAACTAGTAAACCTATTTCAGATAGACGGGAGACATTTGAAAGACGTCAGCTCCTTCAGTTATCTCCGAAGTATCGTCTCAACTACAGGCACACGGCCCGGATGAGAATGTCAAAACCATATTAATATATGTTTAAAACTTGGGCACTCTGGTAGTAAGTAATTCCATATTAGTTTGTTTATTAGATGTATCACACAGTGAAAAAGTATTATTTACTGGATAACGTTTCGAACAAAATTTATTGTTCATAATCATATCAATTTTGATCACACGACTTCGAAACTTCAGTTTTATGGTTTTCTTTGTCCTCTCCTATTTGTCGTAGGGGTAGTAGAACTTTCCAGATATCTGGGACAGATGTTGAATCATTCCTATTACATGTGTTTGCAGTTGATTCGATGAACAAAGTTTCCGTTATGAATCTCTCCCTCCACACATATCATATGGGTACATATCAACTGTCATCCTATCCCATCCTGTTGTATGGTTGTGTGTAAATGTATGTAGTTCTATGGCTGAACTATTCTCTAGATTCCTTATCCTAGTCGGGTCAACCAATTTAGATTTTGCTAGGTTTTTATGCTCGACTAGTCTGACTGCCCCTGCTCTACTACTTTGACCTATGTGTTTGACCTGACAATCATTGTAGGGTATTAGAAAAACTAAATTGTTTTGTTTTAAAGGCTCCACAGGACCCTTTAACTGACAAGGCTTGTTTCTAATTGAGTTTGTGGGTGGTTTGAATGTCAGTCACTTTTATTCCTAAGACCAGACAGAATCAGAAAGGCGGGAAAGACGACATTCCTCACTCTGAAATCAATTTGGAAATCTCCTGCACTCCACAGCAAAACAACAAGATTCGAATTCTCAACACCAATACTAAGCCCATCAGTTCTCCTAAATGAGTCGGAAATTTGACCGGCGTGTCACTAAAAGCATTTTCAGTAGGCTACTGACGATTTTTCTCAACAGATGCCTTCACTAGCTCCACAAGGAAGATCAGATGCCCAGCCACAAAGAATTCGAAACAAGAAACCAGAAGTAACGTCTTTGGTTTTCTGTACCTCAGCTTCATTGACCGTCAAAAAGCAGTCGACAGATTCGACAACTGCTTCATTACTACATGGTACTGCAGACATTTATGCACTTCATTTAATAGCTATATGATGGTAAAGCCTTATACCAAGTGATGCACAAAGGAAAGCTCACTGTCGCCTTTAAAGCTGAGACAGGAGTACGACAAGGCTGCCTACTGTGGCCGAAAGACCGTTGATTTGAGGAGAAGACGAAGAAGGATATACACTGGAAAAAAGACTATAAGAACTGGAACTATGGCTTATCTCTCACAAACTACAGATGGCAAAGACGGGATACTTGGTGAACATGGAGAACACAAAGGTGATGAAGATGCCTGACCACCACCACCACCAACAACAACAAGCATCAGTCAGTATCAGTGGGCGAAATGTAAGTGAAGTCACCTCCTTCACTATCCTAGGCAACATTTTTCCACTACATGCAGTCTGGACTAGTATGTTAAAGGAAATGAGAATCTGATAGGGTAAGCTAAATATGCGTTCATATCTCTGAATTTAGTGTGTTGTGGAGATCTGCTGTATTCAAGACAAGGAACAAGATCAGAATTTCTGATACTATTATCAAATCAATGCTTCTATATGGTTCAGACACTTGTCAGGCGCGTCACAGTCCTACAGACTACTGACAACTTTCACCAACCAACAGGTATCTTCGCTGACTCCATACTGGAGATCATATGGGCAACTTGATAGAAAAGGTAAGCAACGCGGGATTCTGCCAGGCAGTGAATCATCTAGGAACCTATTATCCAACAGTTACAAGTGAAAGCTCGTGGTCATTCATGGTAGTCAACGGAGTGCAAGCGAAATGTACCGCTAAAGTCCTATATTTCACTTGGAACTCAGGAATGAATAATAATACCTCTGACTACACCACTGGGTAACGCTAGATCGAATCTTCGAGTCTACAGATAAGCTAAATAACCAAAGAAAGGAGAATTAAATCAATGCAAGAACTGGCGCGGAGTTATCCTCCTATCCATCTCAACCAAAATACTAAGCCGCATCATCCTGAAGAGAATCAAACACACCACCCTGGATGAAAAACTTCGACCGGAGCAGGCTGAATTCAGGAGAAACAAGTCATGCATCGATCAAATCGAAACACAACTGAACGTCACTAAACAGAGGTTGGAATTGCAGTCAGCTCTCACTCTCAACCTCATCCACTTTGAATATGTCTTCGACAGCATTGATCGAAGGGTGATTTGGAAACTACGTCGCGACTACGGGGTCCCATCGACAATTATACATCTCATCCAACAGTCATGTAGGATAATGCTGCATGCCAAGTAACCCACGACGGGAAACTCACGGAATCCTTCGAAGTGAAGACGGAAGTAAGACAAGTCTGGCTAGCTGATTACTATCTGCAGTGATTTTCCTGATTGCAGTAGACTGCATAATACGACAGACATCGGGCAACGAGGAAATCGGCATAAAATGTACCCACACAAAAAACTTGAAATATATTGACTTTGCCGATGATATATGTCTGATTTCCCACAGACTAGAAGATATGCGAGTGAAAAGCAACAAGTTGGAGGAAGAAGCGACCAGAGAAGATAGGAAGGACTTCAAGTGAACGTAGAGAAAATAGAGTTGATGAAGATTCCTGGCCAACACCAACAGCAACAATAACAGACAACAGTCAGCCAGCATAAATGGGAGGAACCTGAAAGAAATAACCTCCTTTACCTACCTACCCACCCGGGAAGCATCGTTTCAACTACACGCGAACGGAACTGACGAGGATATCAAAGCTAGAATCGGAAAAGCAAGACAAGCTTTCATTACTCTCAAGTCTGTGTAGAGGACAACAGCACTCAGAATCAAAAATAACATCCGGATTTTCAACTCCAATGAGAAGTCAGTCAGTGCTACTATACGGATGGATCAGAGACTTGGCCAGCGCTTCATAAAGAGCATCTCAAACAAACTACAGACCTTCATTAACAGCTGTCTTCGCTCAATACTAATCAAGATCAGATGGCCGGTCAGAGGAGATCAGCAACAAGCATCTCTGGGAGCAAACCAACCAGGAACCGATTGTGCAGCAAATAGGCAGGAAGAAATGGAGATGGATTGGCCATACTCTGAGAAAACAAACCATCAAGTGACATTACTAGACAAGCCATCGCTCGAGTGGAATCCGAGAGGGAAGCGGCGAGTTTGTCGTCAGTGTGAGGGTGGGGTGACTTGGAGGAGTTCATGTGAAAAGGAGATGAAAACATGTGGGCAGATGTGGAGCCAGGTGAAAACGTTGGCAGAGAACCGAACGCAATGGCGACGTGCAGCTGAAGCCCTATGTTCCTCTAGGAACTAAAGGAAATAATTCTAATAACAGATAAGCCGTGCTGACGAGTACCACCAATAGGCACGAAATCCGACTAGAAAACTTCCTTATGATTTCACCCAGCTACCTAACATGAAATGTAACTTTATAACAAATCTCGAAGTAAGACGATACAGTTAGTTGTTCAATTATCAGTTAGTTGTTACTGTTTCATCCTAAGGAAGAAAATAACATCCTTTTTATTCCTACTATTATGATAATGATTTTCTGTAAATTATCTTTTCGTTCTGCATTATCGCTTAAAATACATCCGTTTTAAAACCATAAAATGTTTCTGTACATGTTTCATTTATGAGTCATCATCGAATATGTTGTATATATGTGTGTATATTTTAAAGTGTGTTTGTGACTTTTTAGTTAACAATCTGTCAAAAAAGATTAGAAAACTAGACGATTTCTCTAATTTTCACTTCAAAAAATGGTTTATTTTTATTTTTTTGGTCATGTCTGCTTATTGTATTGCTAGTATTACTACTGCCATTAATATTGCTAATATTGTATTTTATTTCTTAGCTGTGTAGTAGTGGTAGTAGTAGTTCTAGCAACACAGACATGACACTATAATGTCAATTTATAATCATGGTTGTTAGTGTCGTGTTATTTTATAGGTCATTAAAAAACATTTTAAGTCGTTCAGTCTAAAGAGGTTAAGTCGGATTCTGGTGGCAGTATATCTGTGTGTTTGTGTGTTTGTTTATAACTGTGTTTGTGTGTGTGTGAGCATCATCACGTATGATGAGTTATCATAGACCAAAAAGTTTGTATGACGGTACTATTCACTTCTCTATATATGTACAACATTTATTTGTATTAACAATCATGGTGCTATAATTACACGACGTATGTGTGAGTGTGCGCATGCGTGTATATATATGCATTGAATATAACTTTCTGTATAGGCCATCTGTTTCGATAGGGTAATTTAAATAAGTGAAAAATCGATACAGTCCGTTTGCTTTTTATTTAAACTTGCGCTATCTAACTTCTTTTCACTTTAGACTCTCCTAACTTTAAATTACAATATATTAAATGCCAGTGTTAACTAAAAGCAATAAGAGTGTCTGATCAAAATACTATAACCTTTTATTTAAATGTGGAATAATATATAAATATACATTTTGGGTGGTTGGAGGCAGTGGGTAGGATGTCCTGGACCCGAAAAACTCAGACGTAGTACCTCTGAGTAGCACAGTTTAGAATCTCCGAGAGGGACATCAGTGTTTCTTCGAGGTTGCAGATACGTCTTTTTCACGAGTATCAATAAGCACCCCACCTCTACCCCGTCCAACTGTCTCCAACACCCTGACAGGACTTCATAGTGCACCACAACGGGAAGTCATTTAGCCTGATGACCACAATGCAAACATGACTGTTAGAAATCATAAACGAAAAGACGTACACGGAAAAGACGATTCATTTTGAAAATATGCACAGTCGTGTTGATATTTAAGAAAGAATTCATAAGACCGATCAGATACTAGTAAATTTAATTAAGAAAACGGGTTACCTAATGTAAAGTGTAATCCGGAAGGGAATGCCTAATTGTAGATTAGAAAAAAAGGGGGACAGAAGTTGAGATGACATAATAAGTGTGAAAGATGACTAATCTATAAAATTGTATGAAGTGGACAGAAACTAGTGAAAAGACCGTAAAGTGTTTATATAAAATTTGTATGAGAATGAAATGTTATAAATAAACAATAACAGTAATTATTATTATATCCTTTAATTCCTAGAGGAACATAGGGCTTCAGCTGCACGTCGCCATTGCGTTCGGTTCTCTGCCAACGTTTTCACCTGGCTCCACATCTGCCCACTGTTTTCATCTCCTCTTCACATGAACTCCTCCAAGTCACCCCACCCTCACACTGACGACAAACTCGCCGCTTCCCTCTCGGATTCCACTCGAGCGATGGCTTGTCTAGTAATGTCACTTGATGGTTTGTTTTCTCAGAGTATGGCCAATCCATCTCCATTTCTTCCTGCCTATTTGCTGCACAATCGGTTCCTGGTTGGTTTGCTCCCAGAGATGCTTGTTGCTGATCTCCTCTGACCGGCCATCTGATCTTGATTAGTATTGAGCGAAGACAGCTGTTAATGAAGGTCTGTAGTTTGTTTGAGATGCTCTTTATGAAGCGCTGGCCAAGTCTCTGATCCATCCGTATAGTAGCACTGACTGACTTCTCATTGGAGTTGAAAATCCGGATGTTATTTTTGATTCTGAGTGCTGTTGTCCTCTACACAGACTTGAGAGTAATGAAAGCTTGTCTTGCTTTTCCGATTCTAGCTTTGATATCCTCGTCAGTTCCGTTCGCGTGTAGTTGAAACGATGCTTCCCGGGTGGGTAGGTAGGTAAAGGAGGTTATTTCTTTCAGGTTCCTCCCATTTATGCTGGCTGACTGTTGTCTGTTATTGTTGCTGTTGGTGTTGGCCAGGAATCTTCATCAACTCTATTTTCTCTACGTTCACTTGAAGTCCTTCCTATCTTCTCTGGTCGCTTCTTCCTCCAACTTGTTGCTTTTCACTCGCATATCTTCTAGTCTGTGGGAAATCAGACATATATCATCGGCAAAGTCAATATATTTCAAGTTTTTTGTGTGGGTACATTTTATGCCGATTTCCTCGTTGCCCGATGTCTGTCGTATTATGCAGTCTACTGCAATCAGGAAAATCACTGCAGATAGTAATCAGCTAGCCAGACTTGTCTTACTTCCGTCTTCACTTCGAAGGATTCCGTGAGTTTCCCGTCGTGGGTTACTTGGCATGCAGCATTATCCTACATGACTGTTGGATGAGATGTATAATTGTCGATGGGACCCCGTAGTCGCGACGTAGTTTCCAAATCACCCTTCGATCAATGCTGTCGAAGACATATTCAAAGTGGATGAAGTTGAGATAGAGAGGCGACTGCCATGCCAAGGTTTGTTCAATGTTGATCCTTAGTGTGGCGATTTGATCAATTCAATATAGAGAAACTAATAATAAACGATAAAATGAAGCGAAATTATAGTAAGAACGTTACTCTGGGAACGGCTAGGTGAGTTAATGTAAGTAGTGCTTTTGAAGACAGAGGTGCCGATGTTTCGGCTATGTATAGATGGCTTATTTGAAGTCTCCTCGTGAAATGTTGAAGAACTCTGTATAGCACTGTGAAACAGTCATCCATGACTATCCGATATCCAGAGTCGATAAGGTTTTCGAGGGTAGAACTACTGATATACTTCTTTTCTCCTCTAATTATCTAGGCTAGACCGTGTTCACGAATACCTTTGATGGCTTGATGTTGTGTACAGACGTTAAACTTTGCTCCACACGAACAGGTAAATAGTGAGGTGGTCAAAGGTGGTATCTTATTCTCAACGTTTGACTGAATTAGCTGTCTTCCGGGGAATATGATACGTAAAGTGGCTGCTTAAGGTATCTTATTCAGACATTTAGAAAGGCAGTTTCTAAGGATTTCACCTTTGAATTCCAGGTTCATTAAGAGAGTTTTCTTGGAAACAGTTACTATTTCCAACAATGGAGACCTTTCCTTCATCTTTTTGCCGATAAATCTTAGAGGATGCCCGTTCTCCAGTAGGGTTTCGCATAGTGATTTGAATTCAGTCTCTATTGTATCTTCTGGGCAGATTTTTCGTATCCATGAGCATAGGCTATGTGCTAAGTTTTGCTTTCGGATCAGTGGGGTGAAGCTCCCATAGTTAATAAATCATCCAGTTCATGTTGGTTTGCAGTATTTTGATCTTTGGATTACATAGTCTTCTCTTCCAGCATGTCTCTCACTGCACTACTGACTGACAATTAATCGTATACCTTAGAAGGGTGTTAGTTCCTCAGAGACTGGAAATAAGCCTAACTGACAACTGGCAGTTAGCATTAAAACTTAGCTGCAAGGCATCCTAGCAATTGTTTCGAACCACCTGACGTTAAATAATACTGTTTCATTACAGTGTATTTATTTAGCGTTTCAAGTGAAAAATATAAAAATAAAAATAAATAACTGTATAAAGAACACAGCATTTGTTTGAATATATTATCAATAGTAATTCAGAATAAATTACAATTTATGCTAAGAAAACCTGAGATATGTAAATTGTGAATGAACATGTGAACGTCAGCGAAAACAACAAATCAAATATGCATGCATAAAGTTACTCTTATTGTTAGCTGTTAGCAATGTAATCCAAAATTGAATATTTCGTCCTATCTGAAACTCTTCAACTGTCATTTTCTTAGGTATGAGACCGATCAATTCAATCCATACAAATATGCAAATATATATTAAACAACAGACAAAAGTGAAAACAAAAACTGTGCATATTTTAAAACAGTTAATAAATTATTAAATATATAGAGTAATGAGATTTTCATGCTCTGTTGGATAACTTCTAATCTTGAAAATATATACAGTATAAATACGGACTATTAATACTATAGAGAAATGATCCAAGACTCCTTTCAATCTTAATACCCTTCAACAGTATGCGTAACTGTATTACAGATTAATTGATTAATTGATCTGTAAGACAGCGAGGAAAACATTCTACTCTTTTCAATACAACTATCATTGTGAAATGTTCAGTGCTAATATCCATAAAGAGGTAAGTTGCATACTTAAATGCTTGAACATGTTGATATCCATCATCAGCTAGCTGCATTCTTTTTGATTTGTGCTTGCGGTGTCTGAGCTGGTTGATTTAACTGCTGAGCTTTCATTGTTCTTCTAGACAGCATCTTCAGTGCAGGCTTTAATATACAGTAAACTTGTTTGGGTTCTTTGGAGAATCCGAATCGAATTAAAAGCTTTCAGAGAAACAGAAGCTGCAGATAGACCACAACCCGAATTCAGTACTCAAAAAGTGAAGGACCAGGATACAAACGACATCTTTACTGCAAGCATAAGGGGAAAAAGCGAGGTACAAATCAACACTAGGGTAGAGGTCAACGTTGAGAAGCACTGGAACAACCTGAAAACGGTGTGGAGTCGAACCTGCATGGAAGTTCTAGGCAGAAGGAAGAGACAGGACAAACAGTGGCTCACTGAGGACACTTGGCGACTAAAAGAAGAGAGAAAGGTGGTGAAACAAAAGATTATCCGATGCATTGACGAGCAACAAAAACAGGAGCTGAACGCAAGCTGCAATACACTGCAGAAAAGTGCCAGGGAAAACAAAAGGCAATATTATGAAGCTATGGCAAGTGAAGCAGAACAAGCTGCAGACAAAGGAGACCTCGAAACACTCTACTGAACAGCTAGGTTCCTATAGGGGAAAAGTTCAACAGAAATTAAGCCAGTGAAGGATGACTATAAGAAGTCAATCACCAAAGAGGTGGAGTAAAGGAAACACTGGGCTGAACACTTCAAAAGACTTCTAAATCGACCGCCATCTACAACGCGCCCAATAATACCAACAACTCAGGTAGAACTATCAGTGGACATAAACCCTCCGACGAAAACAGAAATCCTAAAGGCCATAAAGATGCTAAAAATTGGAAAAGGAGCAGGACCAGACGGAATCTCAGCAGAAGCATTGAAAATGGCCCCAGAGACATCAGCGAACTTGATGAAACCACTACTGGAGAGGGTGCGGAAAGACAGCAAGGTACTTGCGGATTGAAAGAAAGGCTACTTACTCAAACTGCCAAAGAAAGGAGACTTAAGTCAATGCAAGAACTGGCGCGGAGTTATCCTCCTATCCATCTCAACCAAAATACTAAGCCGCATCATCCTGAAGAGAATCAAACACACCACCCTGGATGAAAAACTTCGACCGGAGCAGGCTGAATTCAGGAGAAACAAGTCATGCATCGATCAAATCGAAACACAACTGAACGTCACTAAACAGAGGTTGGAATTGCAGTCAGCTCTCACTCTCAACCTCATCCACTTTGAATATGTCTTCGACAGCATTGATCGAAGGGTGATTTGGAAACTACGTCGCGACTACGGGGTCCCATCGACAATTATACATCTCATCCAACAGTCATGTAGGATAATGCTGCATGCCAAGTAACCCACGACGGGAAACTCACGGAATCCTTCGAAGTGAAGACGGAAGTAAGACAAGTCTGGCTAGCTGATTACTATCTGCAGTGATTTTCCTGATTGCAGTAGACTGCATAATACGACAGACATCGGGCAACGAGGAAATCGGCATAAAATGTACCCACACAAAAAACTTGAAATATATTGACTTTGCCGATGATATATGTCTGATTTCCCACAGACTAGAAGATATGCGAGTGAAAAGCAACAAGTTGGAGGAAGAAGCGACCAGAGAAGATAGGAAGGACTTCAAGTGAACGTAGAGAAAATAGAGTTGATGAAGATTCCTGGCCAACACCAACAGCAACAATAACAGACAACAGTCAGCCAGCATAAATGGGAGGAACCTGAAAGAAATAACCTCCTTTACCTACCTACCCACCCGGGAAGCATCGTTTCAACTACACGCGAACGGAACTGACGAGGATATCAAAGCTAGAATCGGAAAAGCAAGACAAGCTTTCATTACTCTCAAGTCTGTGTAGAGGACAACAGCACTCAGAATCAAAAATAACATCCGGATTTTCAACTCCAATGAGAAGTCAGTCAGTGCTACTATACGGATGGATCAGAGACTTGGCCAGCGCTTCATAAAGAGCATCTCAAACAAACTACAGACCTTCATTAACAGCTGTCTTCGCTCAATACTAATCAAGATCAGATGGCCGGTCAGAGGAGATCAGCAACAAGCATCTCTGGGAGCAAACCAACCAGGAACCGATTGTGCAGCAAATAGGCAGGAAGAAATGGAGATGGATTGGCCATACTCTGAGAAAACAAACCATCAAGTGACATTACTAGACAAGCCATCGCTCGAGTGGAATCCGAGAGGGAAGCGGCGAGTTTGTCGTCAGTGTGAGGGTGGGGTGACTTGGAGGAGGTTATGTGAAAAGGAGATGAAAGCATGTGGGCAGACTTGGAGCCAGGTGAAAACGTTGGCAGAGAACCGAACGCAATGAAACCCTATGTTCCTCTAGGAATTAAAGGAAATAATAATAACTATTGTTTGGATTCTCCATGAATGCTGAAAATACTTGTATCTCACAAAAGAAACTTAGTGCAAACATTGTTTAAAAGTGCTCACACAAACTGTACCTAACACTCCAGTGATGAATATAACAGTGACAAAGTGCCTACTAACTGTCTTCAAGAAAAATGAATACCTACACTATTGCATCAAAAAGTGTCTAAACTCAAATGGGAACGACAACAAGAAACCATCATCAAACACCACAGGGAAATTCATTCCATCTGGAATAATGACTATAATATTGAGACCATTTCTAATAGACATAGCACATAAGCCAATACAACCGCTTCATTCAATATTATGCTGACCAGAAGATCCGATAGCCAAAGAAGGAATATGAGATCAATATTATTCACAAAATATATACATACTGCATACACTGAGATAAACACTGCATTTGTCGACTTAGAATTCAAGAACAGAAATCAGCTGTGAAAAGACACGATATGTATTTTTTTCCTATAGATGCATGTAGACAGTTACGGGGACCAATTTTATGGTTGTGAGAGTGTAGAGATCTTCAACACAACAAACACTAAAAATACTGCCAGGGAATTTAATGATGATAATAATAACATCTTTATTCTAGACAGTATTTATAAAATGTACGGAGTTTTCAGAGGAGTTTATTGCATGATATTTCCCCTTCGTCCAGTATCTTCAAGTGAAATCTTAATTGAAAGTATATCCTTCTTGTGACACAATGCTCTCTAAGCTGAAGCACAAACCATTCCATAATGATATATCTGCTTTGTTTCCTCCAAAAAAATCCACGATATATTTTAAGACCCAAGGATATAACTGTAGAACAGTTATCTCATGTATTGGAACACTCTGCAACCCTCAATCGGGCCATTCCTCAAGTTTATTAAGAACTTACGAATCAGAAGCTTGTAAGCATTTTAACTACACACAAGGGTAGATAATACCACTAGGCGTCATATCTTAATCAATTAAAACAAACCGATTGACAGAAAATATGTGCAATAGAGAGATGGAAGTTTTTGTTAGGCCAAGTTTTAACCATATCACTAGGAGACCTGGTGCTCAGAGGAATAATCAGGGAATAACAGACACATAACTACTGACCAATAAGATAGATATGAATCACATGGCAAGGAAGTTCAAATTCCAGGTGAATTAAAATGATGAATGAAGAAGTAAATTAACAACCAATGGTGACAATCATAACACCATTCACGGAGTATTCAAACAAATTCAGTTTATACTGAACTCCAGACTGGAGATGTTGTTTAGCAGGGTAATCTAAGCTTGATAACTGAATCAACTAGATCACACAGAACACCAGCTTAACAACTCGGTTTCCTAGCCTACTTTGTTTTGTTTCAGGCTTCTATTATTACTTCGCATAATTATTATATTATTATTATTGTTCCCTTGGGTTCCTAGTGGAACATAGGGCTTCAACTGAACGTCTCCACTTGCTTCTGTCTTCTGCTGTACTTTTCATCTGCATTCATGTTAGTCCATACTGTTTCAACTCCTCTTGACACGAGGAGGGAGGGTTGGGGCGTGGTGCTAGCAACTCCACCCCCAAAACTTTACCAAAATCGCTACAGAAACTTCAACGCATGAATATATTAAAAATACTTCGCATAATTCTGTACCCTATTTGATCATTACTCTCTTTCTTCTCTCTCTCTCTCTCTCTCTCTCTCCTCTAACATTCTTATTCTACCTTTCTCTCTAGTTTAACACCTATGATTCACTTTCTCAGTACTACCACAAAAGATTATTTCATTTCTGACTATTGATGAATTATTTTGAGATTTGTTAGCATTCAAACAGTAAAAGTAATAATAATAACAGCAATAATACGTGTTACTTTTTCTGTTTGATAAGTAGGTTATGAGTTGAATAATAATAATATTAATACTTAAATTATTCCCATAAACATATTAAATGGTGTAACTGTGAGAGTAAAACCTGTCATTATGATTGTTAGCACATCACTGACACTGAGGTGAAGTTAATTGTTTTTAATGCTTGATTCTGATGATGAGTCATATGTGTAAGCTGTATATATAGAAACCTCTATCTTAATATATATATATATATATATATATATATATATATATATATATATATATATATATATATATATATATATATATATATGGTTCGGAGCATATGAAATAAGGTATATCAGATTCATTCTATGATATTTTTTCATCTTGCTTCACAAAAATTTATGTCATTGGAATTAATCGTATGACATTAGATTTTATGTTACCCCAGTTCCGCACACACACACACACACACACACGCAGACATGCACACATACACACAAATAAAGTTTCATTTCAGCATATTTTTGTCAGCATATCATGTCAATTAATGTAACTTATCAAATAAAAGAATAAATAATTCATCAATGAAGTTTGTAAGTTCAAATTCAGAATTCGAATTTAAGACATGAACATAGAGTGAATAAATTATATTTAGCAGCAATGATAATAATAATAATAAAACTATGCGTAATGTAAGATATCAGTGTTCCTTTGCTGAAGTTCATAAAATTATAATCGTAATAATAAACCGTTTAGAAAAAGGACTTTAATGAGAAGACTCCATCATTGACGAAAATTGAAATAGAAAGACAAAGATTTGTCAATTGCTATAAGTATTTAACAACTCTTGAAATGGAAAAAGAATACGAAATTCCCTTCTTTTGATGTACAGCCAACGAAAAGACCCGACCCAATCCGTAGGAAACCCACCTGGAACAGTCAGCTAACGAGTTTCTACATTTGAATGCCTGCTGAATGAAAACGAAACTTAATTAAATCCCTAACCACTCGGATCTGACGCTTCTGTATTCCTGATGCCCTAGCAACAGAACTAGATCTTTGGAAAGAAACCTTTATCTGTAATGGATATCCACTAACATTCGTTAACAATAATATGCAGTGAAAAGTTCAGAAGAATCAATCAATCAATCAAAAAGAAACATTACATGAACTTGGATTTCAAGGCAGACTTAACCTGAGATATTCTTAAGAGAAGAACTACATCACAATTTTAGAAGAACATTTTTCACAGCAACACTTAGAGTAGTGCTCTCCACTCGTCCTTTGATCTGAAGAAGCTCTAAGGACAAGATCTCACATCTGACCACTTCTGTGTGCAGATATCAGTTCAATTTTTGTTGTGGTGTGTAGCACGTTGATCGTTCAACGCCTATCCTACAATATAAAAGTGTTCAACAACACTATCTCTATGCGGAATGTGATAATCGAACACATTGTCAACACTGGTCATTCTGTCTCAGCAAACTCCTCCTCCAAAGTAGTCTACAAAGTGAAGAATAACCTGTCAACGGCAATACGCTTACGTCTCCTTAGCATTACTGAAGGCACAGACATTCATTTAGAGAAACCGGAGTTATGCATACAAAATAAAATTATTGGTTGTTACCATGGTAACAACCTTGTTGATTTCTACTAACCCGAATTTTGTTTGTTTGTTCTTCTGACTACTTGTAACACTCATATTTCCTTGAAACGCTTACATAATTCGATAGATTCCTTCGTTTCTATGGTCATCCTGAATACAATTCATCCACTGAATTATTCATCCAATTGTGTACCTCCAACAAACTTATTCAACTTGTTTTATGCATTAACTAATATGAACAACTTTGTTAGTACTTTCTTTCATGCAGATATTGTATATAAATGCGATCGTGCAGCCAACGAAAGTGAATTTACCCAAAAGAGCCACTTTACTGAACTAGATGCTTTGTTTTCACTAATGTCTGGATGGGAATTATCCATGAATTAAAAAGATTCACACAGAGATGTCTTTCACTTGCCCAGTGTACAATCATATATTCATATTAGGTGATAAAATCCTCCAAGTGATTCATTTTTTAAAGTTGTCTACAAGGCTTCATTATGATTTTATCACAATGTGCGACTGAAATTCTACCGATATACTGGCAGAAAAGTGAACCTTTTTTTAATAAATGGGTTTTCTAAAACTCATTTCTTTAGCTTAGAGCTAAGAATATTTATTTTAGTAAACTTTTTCTCTGCTTCACTTCATCTTTCCCATTATTATTATTACTATTATTAACATAATTTCAATTTCTGGACAGCACCAGACTAGCTTCAAACCTCTATGTCTTTCTCTAATAACTCTTTCTGTGTTTCAGTTAATTTAATCCAACTCCACCTAACAATCGTCTTAATTAATTTGTGTTATGCATGTGTTGACTGACCAGTGTTTTAGCGACACTAATGACTTTCTAGAGTGGTATTCATTACGCTAAAACCTACAGTACTAAGCACACGAAAAAAGATTCAGATGTGTAATACTAATACCAAGTTAGTGCTTCTATATGAATCCAAGAATTCATGCTTCATGCATCATCGTCAAAAGCATTTCCAGCCACCTGCTGAAGAATTTCATCAATACCTGCCTTTGTTATCTTGATAGTGAGAATGAGATAGCCAGTCAGAAAGGATAAGTCAGAGAAAAAGAACTCTAGTGGGCAATGAACTAACCAAGAACTCACTGCCCGATGATTATGAAGAAGGAAACAGAGGTGCATAGGCCATACTCTACGAAGACATAGTGAGTGACATGACATAACTGGCCGCTGAATGGGTCCCAGGGTAATATGAAGGTACTGAAGAGAAGCTAATTATTCAAACTGGCGCGGCATTATCCTCCTGTCTATCTTAAGCAAAATACTACACCGCATCATCCTGAAGAAAATCAAACACGCCACCCTGGATGAAAAACTTCGACGGGAACAGGTTGGATTCAGGAGAAACAAGTCATGCATCGATCAAATCGCAACAATACTTATCATCACTGAACAAGGCTTGAAATGGCAGTCACCTTTCTATCTCAACTTCATCGATTTTTAAAACTCCTTCAACAGCACAGCGTCGATCCAGAGGTGATTTGGAAACTACTTCGCCACTAGTTGGGGGGAGCCTCCAACAGTTATACACCTCATCCAACAGTTATTCAGAATAATGCTGCATGTCAAGTAGTCCACAACGAGAAACTCACGGAATCCTTCGAAGTGAAAACCGGAGTAAGACAAGGCTGGTTGCCTACTATCTCCAATGATTTTCCTGATTGCATTAGACTGCATAATGTGACAGACAGCGGACAACGAGAAAACATGCGTGAAATGGACCCGCACAAAATATCTGGGGGATGTTGACTTCGCCGATGATATATGTCTGATTTCCCACAAACTGGAAGATATGCAAGTGAAAAGCAACAGGTTGGCAGAAGAAACATCAAAGATAGGACCTCCTTTAGATGAACACCGAGAAAACAGATGTGGTGATGAAGATTCGTGGCCAACTGCAACAGCAACAACGACAGAAAACAATCAGCTACCATAAGTGAGAGAAATCTCAAAGACGCAACTTCTTTCGCCTACTAACCTAACGACCTGGAAAGCATCGTTCCGAATACAGGTAGACGGAACTGACGAGGATATCAAGGCGAGGATCGAGAAAGCAGGGCAAGCTTTCATTTTTCTCAAGTCTGTGTGGAGGTCAACAGCGCTCAGCATCAAAAATGCGATCTGGATTTTCAACTCCAATGTGAAGGTAGTGCTACTTACTATACGGTCACAGACTTGGCGCCACTCCGGGTAACGAAGGGCACTTCGAACAAACTACAGACATTCATCAACAGCTGTCTTCGCTCAATACTTCGCTCAAGATCAGATGGTCGGTCAGAAAAGATCAACGACAGGCATCTCGGCTGAAGTCCTGTGTTCCTCTTGGAACTAGAGGAAACAATAATAATTTTCCACAACGGAAAACTCAGCGAGGAGTTTGGAGTAAACACAGGAGTCAGACAAGGGTGCTGGCTTACCATTACCAATGATATTCCTAATTGCGGTGGACTGGATTATGCGTCAGACAGTGGGAAACCAGAAGACAGGGATATCCTGGACCGACGTGAAGAACCTAGGAGACCTGGATTTCTCGCGTGGATGATTTCTGTTTGATGTCACACAAAATCGAAGACTTACAAGCGAAAACCGACAAACTGGTCGAAGAAGTAGCCAGCGAAGACAGAACTCCATGTGAACATAGCCAAGACGGAGTTTATGAAAATAACCAACCAACCAACAACGACAACAACAACAGCAGCAGCAACATCCAGCCACAATCACCATCAACGGGAGGGATTTGAAAGAGGCTACTTCATTCACTTATCTAGGTAGCATTGTCTCAACTACAGGAAGTCTGAACGGACGAGGATGTCAAATCGAGCAAGAATCGGGAAGGCGAGAAACACATTCATCAACCTGAAACCAATCTGGAGATCTTCGTCACTCAGCCAGCATCAGCAACAAAATTCGGTAGGATTTTCAATACAAACGTCAAGTCAGTCAGTTCTTCTATACGGATCAGAAACTTGGCGGGTGGGTCACAAAGAATATTTCCAACAGCCTGTTGCAGACCAGACCTTTATCAACAACTGTCTTCGCTGGCTCAATACTGAAGATCAGATGACCGGGCCGGAAATAATCACCAGCAGGAAACTATGGGAACAAACAAAACAAAACAAGGACCAATCACCGCCCAACAAATATGCAGGAGAAAGTGGAGGTGGATTGGACACTCGCTGAGGAGGCCGCTGGGTGACATCGCGCGCGCGTCAGGCCATCGGTCGAGTGGAACCAGGCCGAAAGGGAAGCGGCGAGTGGGTCATATGAAGAAGAGTTGAAACAGTATGGACTAACATGGATGCAGGTGAAAAGTACAGCAGAAGACAGAAGCAAATGGAGACGTGGAGTTGAAGCCCTATGTTCCACTAGGAACCCAAGGGAACAACAATAACAATAATAATTCATAAGAGGTCCTCAATTATTAGTAGTCGTGTGAGTAGTAGTGGGGTTTTAGTAAGAATTAGATTTATTTCCACTGAAGATATAATTCACAGTTTAAAAAAGATTCTTATGTCATTTTTTCCCAGTGTTGCTTCCACTTTTATTCCTGATCATTGGAACTAACATGATATCATGTAATAAATAAATCAGCTGTGATATCTAGTGATAAAATTCGTTTATTAATGTGTGTGTCAATTATGATGCTGGGTGTTGGTCATCCGAATATATGCACATATTCATCTGTCAGGTGTTGGTATACCATGAAGAGTTTTATAAGAGGCATATTTTCAAGTCAATGGCTAACCATATATATGCCATAGGGAACTAATAAAAGTAAATAACAAGAGATGACATTTATCAATAAGTTGTGCTTTCTTGTTTGCTGGTTGTTTTGTTGTTGTTTTTTTTTTGAAAAATAGAGAAACAGTTTACCGCTTTCACAAATCTAAACAAAGTATTCAGAAGACAGGCCATTCAGGAATCTCTGTACAACTAGACTGCATAGTTGACGGTAATAGTCATATTAATGATAATAGTAATATTTATTGATTTTAAACCGTTGAATAACTCAAGTTAGTTAAACAATGAAATCCGCTACTTTCTACATACAACAAGCGTTTTGAAGACTGTCTTTTATCTGCCTACGGATGGATCTAATGTCAACTCCATTTATTTATGACTGAAATAAATATGTGCACTGAGATCAATCCCTCTAAGATGCATGAGTAAATATACTCTCCAAATGTTCACATAAATGTTGGTTAATAATGATCAATACTTTCTAATACTCCAATAGATTTCTGTTGACACAACTAGTAAGTGAGAAGAAGCATATCAAAATACTGGAAAGTGTATCCAACAGAAAGATGAAGAAAGAACTATAATAATCACAGTATTAGTAGTAGTATTTAGAAAAGTACCATGAAAAGCCAATAGGGGTAAGTCACTAAAGATCGATTAATGTCAATCAGTTACCATAGCGAACTCTTACAAACAGATAGTCAATATTGATACAGTTTGAATTTTGATTGGATGGAGTATTTCACCGTAAGCTGACATCTGTCAGAGAACCATTGGAAGACCTGGGAGTTCTGAACAGCTGTTTCTTCCTAGTTTGTGATTCTTCAACAGTACGCACCTACCGCCACGTTCGAACCCAGGACCTTCTGGTTACAAGGCGAGCTAGCTCGGACATCATTAAGCCTCTAGGACTCGATCCAGTGACCAGCGCGTGAATTCTAACTCCTGCCAATTTACGACATAGCGTGACCATTTCACAATGTCATCTTCGATGAGTTACTGCCTTATCTTTAACCTGCTGTAACCTACTGGTCACGGTTTCCCAGTGGTTCTCTGAATGATGTCAGCTCATGATGAAATCCTCCACCCAGTCAGACTAAATCCCTACAAAACCAATACTTGAAAATTGATCTGATGCTCACTAGCGACTGGCCCTCATCAGGCAGTTAACCTGGGATTCTAGATGGAAGCCGTGACCATTAGGGTAAAGCAGGTTGAAAATGAGGTAGTAACTCATCGAAGAAGACATTGAGAAATGGTCACGCTATGTCGTAAATTGGCAGGAGTTAGAATTCATGAGCTGGCCATTGGATCGAGTCCCAGGGGCTTAATGATGTACGAGCTAGCTCGCCTTGTAACCAGAAGGTCCTGGATTCGAACCGTGGTGGTGGGTATGTACTAATGAAGTTTTATCACGTCAGTAACCAATAAAATCACTATGTACTTTCTGAGTTGTTGTTTTGTTGTTGTTGTTGTTGTATTTCCTTGTTTTCTCTGATTGTCAAGGTTTCTAACTAATGAAACTTGAAACGGATATACAAGTACATATATATATATATATATATACTCATTTGCATAAACATTTTCAAATTTAGTAGTACAATTATCTAACTCACGTTCTTTGATCTTCCTAATCAATATGCTAATCACAGAAAAATGCCTTTCTCTTTAAAAACTTAACAATCACCTCAATTTTTTTTCATTCATACAAAGTTTCAAATTACTAAGACTTTACGCCTTTTTTTCTCTATGGCCTAATTCATTTACATGTTAAGAAGAAGAAGAAGTAAAGGTGTATTTACTTCAAAAAGAATGACTGTTATTCAACATGTAACGCTCTCTTCAAAACAAACAACAACAACGACAAAAAAACAAACAAGAAATGATACTTTGCCATTATTTTTCATCATTTTTTTCTTCTGTAACAAAAATGGATATCAATCCGTGATCAACTCGTAAAACATAACTAATCCTTACTAACCAAACTATAGAAATTTGTATCTTAGTCAATTTTTTTTTTTGGAATTTTTAGAACTTTTACACTAAACCACTGTTCCCTGGGGGTTTTATAACACACCGTAATAACGACATTTATTGTACTTGACATCAGTCAGAGAACCACTGGAAAACTTGGTATCCATCAAGTCAGGTTAGAGGACGGTTATGACATTGGCTGACGGTTGAGTTATGGTCAACATGCTCGGCTTGAAACTGGAAGATTCTGGGTTCGAACCCCCAGTGGCCGGTGCATACTAACGATGACTCCTAAGTCGGGACGAAACGGCTGTCCAATACTCCATCACTTTCCAATGGTTCTCTAACTTATATCAACTCGTGATCAAACCTGTAGCGAATCAAATCTATGGAAACCAAAACACTACTATTACCGAAACTTCAAGCCTCTATTCTTGAAGCCCTATATTCTACTCAGCATGTACGTGAATAATAAAATTGGGTGAAGTGATAATACATCGAGTGTTTAAGTGTTGTCTGGCAGGGATATGATCAGTCACAGAACCATTCGGAAATCTGGGAGTACTGGACACCTACTTCGTCCTACTTTAGCACTCTTCAGTAGTACGCATCCTCTGAGATTTGGTCACAGAGCGAATCTGCACACCAGTAAGTCACTGGGATATGGAACACATTGCGTCGAGGGTTAATGTCGGTAGTCTGAAGAATTTTGCAGTTTCACTTATTTCGTTAGTGCCATACAGCGTGCCAAGCAGGCCGAATATTGTGGCAAAAATATTCAGGGTTTGCGAAGCAAATTGTAATGAATTCCCACCTCGAAAAGTATAGTTTGTAAATGCTGGAATATATTTTATGTTGTACCAATTTTGGCGAAGTTTTTCTTTATTCCTTGCATTCCGAGTGGAATCTCACTTATCCATATTCACTACTAACTAATTTATTGGATGAAGTTTAGGAGTGTATTGGACGGGAATCAGACCCGAACCTCTCACATAGCTGCTAAGCATTCTTTCACTGAACCATGAACTCACAGTTATTTGAATAAGTAGTTTCAATGAACTCAGCTCGCTTTACTGAACCAATCTATGTACACCGCTTATCATTTCAGTTGCAAACGATCTCAACAGTCACCCAGTGTTTAGATCTCTCTGACCTAGCCAACTAGCATTATTAGTTGACATGAATGACTTCCATGCTCATATCATTTTGTAATAAATAATACGATCCTGTTATTTTGCCTTCCTCCTTGGTTGTTATGCATAATGTTAAATAGGTGACGTACTATAATCTCAGTATTTGCACTCTGATTAACTATCCGTTAGACTATCACTGCTGTAATAGATGTCAGTCGAGAGTAAATTGAAAGCATGTGTTCCGGAGGCTGGAGATACGAATCCTTCTGTGACTCAGATTATCAATTCACCTCTGATTATAATCTATTAGATATAATTTGATAAAATCTTATGCTTGTGAGTGACTAACTACAGGACGCATTTACCTGGAGGCGGTTCTAGCGAGAAGTCATTACTAGTGGGGTCCATCCGATTGGGAGTGAGAACAAATACTCCCCACATATGACACTGGCTGGTGGCGGTAGAAGTTAGAATCGGTGTTCTCGCCACTGAGTCTGGTCTTAATGGTTGGATGGTCTATAAGGTCGCCTTGTAACCTTTAGGTCCTGGGTTCGAACCCTAGGGCGAAACAGCTGACCAGTACATCCTGGTTTTCCAATGGTTCTCTAACTGATATCACTCCGTGATCAAACTTGAAACAGATCAAATCCCTACAGACTAACTCTTGAGAACATATTGGATTTCATTACCATCGTCAGAAATATTGTCAAAGATCTAGGGGATTAAAACTCCAATTGAAAAAAATCAATGAGATAATTATTTTCATTGCAAGTAATTTATTATATAATTTTATATTAATTCTGTGTCAATTAGTACTGTTAAACAATTATGAATATTTACTGATAAATGATAAAATAAAAATTTTAAAAAAAAACTTAAAAATCTAATTGTTTTGATCTGATTTTAATCCAATCTTTGTAACATTTGCTTTTGCCAGTTGTTAAGCTGGGTATAAAGGCGTGTGTGTGTGTGTGTGTGTGTGTGTGTGTGTGTGTGTGTGTGTGTGTGTGTGTGTGTGTGTGTACGTGTTTCTACGGTGCAGAGAAAAGAGTGTGGGGGTCGGGAGGTTGTGGAATGATTGATCTTTGTATAATTAACCCAGGAAATGGACAGTAAAAGTAAATAAGTAAATAAATACATCAGAGATCACATTCATTATGATATTATTCTCAGTAAGCCTTTTCTGGACATAATTTATGAAATTGAAGATAAATCTAATGTATGCATAATCAAAATAATAATAACAATGATGATGAAAGATACTGCACTGATCATAATTAAAAACCTAAGGAGAACTGAAAATGAGCCTTTTTTTAAAAAAAAAGGATCTTCTATTCTGAAAATGCTCTACTTCTTCCCAGTGTTTTAATTACAACCACATTAGACATTGATATGTAGTTATCTCCTGTGAGTACATTCTAGATTTTGCAGGGATTTCGACAAATTTTAGTCTACACTTCATTATAAGCCAGAAGCTCTTAGCGAACCATTGAAAACCAAAGAATATTGGACAGTTAGTTCATCCTAGTCTGACACTCTATGACTATACTGGGAATCAACCCACCGCCTTCATTTCACAAGGCCACCCCTGTGTGATCGCTTATCTACTGAGGTGAAATCTAACTACCTGTGAATTCTAAGTTCTCTCAGTTCCTGTGATATATATTGCCAATGCCACTAGC
Source organism: Trichobilharzia regenti (assembly GCA_944472135.2). Taxonomy (NCBI): domain Eukaryota; kingdom Metazoa; phylum Platyhelminthes; class Trematoda; order Strigeidida; family Schistosomatidae; genus Trichobilharzia; species Trichobilharzia regenti. The sequence continues at coordinate 83,191,038 of OX235270.1, read as the reverse complement.
GAGTACCAGGAATCATACTCTACTTCATGGACTCTATTTAACAAATGCAAAATTAAAAATAACCACACAACCGTATATATATATATATATATATATATATATATATATATATATATATATATATATATATGTCAATAGTTCCATATTGGACGGCCTAGCACAAACAGTCCACAAAGATAGCTAGCATTGAGTAGTCTTTCTCTATCATCTATCGGGTATCGAATAAATTACCAAAGACCTCTGGATATCCAACACTCCAAACAGTGGAGGACACTGCAGTTCGCTAAAATCTACCGGAACTCTGTGTGCAAGAGAAACAGTTACAACCAGCCACTAATACTACTCTTGTCTGTTGTGGAAAATATAAATGCTTCGAAAATATAATCTATCGATGTTAGTGATTTAAATATGATGGAGATTTGTAGCTCAGGTGGATGATTTTGATGTGGTTGTGTTCTCTGAGATGGATAGTTTATTCGTGAAGCTTTCATTGCCCGACTAGGCAATGTCTTCAACGCACACTTCAAGTTGTAGTGAGCTTTTAGATTTCTCCACGAGTTTAGTAGTCATCCCTCCTGGTGACCTCGAAAGTGGTTGGTTGTTTTTGTGTGTTTTCATACTCTCTAGGCAACTTGTATTGATTGGTATTGATTGTTTCCTTGACTTGAACTTTGACCCTTTGTGTGTGTGTGTGAAATTTCTTTTTTTATCGATTGGTAAATTTTGTCTATCTCGATATGTCTACTGATTGCTGATTCACTGGAATAACAGACATCCTTCTAAAAATTCTCTAGCATTCTTGGTGTTTCCTCTGTCCAATATTTGAACGCTGTTTGTCCCAGTCGAATTGAACCTGTGCCTAACAGCGTACTTTCAATTCAACGGCCATATATATGAACAAGTAAAAGGAACACCCATGGGATCGCTAATATCAAGTTTGATTGTAGAAGCAGTGATGCAAAGGCTCGAAAACATAATCCTACAAAAGATCAAACCAAAATTTTTATACGTTACGTAGGTGGCACATTTCTAATAACCAAAAGAAACGACGTAGACAAAACTCACAACTTAATAAACAACGTCTTCAACGACGTCAAATTCACAAGAGATGAGGAGTCTGATGATGAAATCCCATTTTTGGACGTCTTAGTCAGGCGAGCAACTACAGGGGAGTTAGCAACTCAAGTTTACAGAAAATCAATTTACACGGACCAAATACTCAATTATAACAGCAATATTCTAATAATTCTCAAAAGTTATTGTATACAAACACTATTCAAGTGGGCCAGGACTCATTGCAGCACTCCCATTTTAAGGAAAATCGAAGAATAGATATCCACTGAATTTCATCAAAAGACATATACTCCCAAGCCAACCTACCAAATTAAGGGCCCTACCATATATAAAGGGCATCTCAGAAATCACTACAAGACTCTTCAAACCTTTAGGAATTGACGTCGCGCACAAACCAACAAAATCACTTCATTCAGATCTATGTCAACCAAAAGACTCAATAACGAAAGAAGATAAAACCAACATCATCTACAAAATAAATTGTAACAACTGGGAAAAACACTACATTGGCCAAAGTGGACATCCCCTTCATCTTCGTATCCATGATCATAAACGACCCCATCAAAAACACGTGACATCCACTCTCTCATATCCCTGCATACAGACAACCGTGGGCTGGGACAAACAGCGTTCAGATATTGGACAGAGGAAACACCAAGAATGCTAGAGAATTTTTAGAAGGATGTCTGTTATTCCAGTGAATCAGCAATCAGTAGACATATCGAGATAGACAAAATTTACCAATCGATAAAAAAAGAAATTTCACACACACACACAAAGGGTCAAAGTTCAAGTCAAGGAAACAATCAATACCAATCAATACAAGTTGCCTAGAGAGTATGAAAACACACAAAAACAACCAACCACTTTCGAGGTCACCAGGAGGGATGACTACTAAACTCGTGGAGAAATCTAAAAGCTCACTACAACTTGAAGTGTGCGTTGAAGACATTGCCTAGTCGGGCAATGAAAGCTTCACGAATAAACTATCCATCTCAGAGAACACAACTGCATCAAGATATTATCGACTGAATGTAGTTTAAAACAGCATTAATATTCTTAATGATAACAATCATGATTCAATTGTTACTGCCAAACAAATGTAGACCCTGTTGACGACTCTGTCAGAGATAATATTCTTTGTCCATTAATCAGTTTCTAAAAATTTATTTCCTGATACGAATCTAACACTTAATTCCCTACGTGATCAACCAATATGCAGATTATGGTTTTACAGGATATCAACCATTAAATGGAGAGTTTCAGTGGCAACGTCTCTGGCAGCTTCAACACAGTTTCAAGTATCTGAGAGGATATTGCTTCATTCAAAGGCTGCAGGCATATCCTGCAGAAGAATGCTAAAAGGAAGGAATCCTAAGTTCACAGCTTTCTATCGACTACCTCCAATCATCTAATAACATGCTGGCTGCATCTTGTAAAAATTGATAATAAATGAAGACAAAAAAAGAGTTTTTGCAAACCTTTCCAGCATGATTATATTGTAACGGAAGAGGATAAAAGAATTGATAATGGACTTTTATTAGCTAAGAATACGTCATATTTAAAAATTTTTGGCTAAATTGGTGTTCAACTACATCAGGGGAGAATAGATTGCTCTGATTGGTTGACAACTGGCCCAAGGTTAGACAAGCTGTCCAATGAGGTTACTTGACAACGTAAACTACATCGAGACTTGAGGAATAAATACGCCAACCTTTGCAACCATTGACATTAAATGCTGAACACAATTTCGGTCTCTTCGTACCAATCTATATGACTCCACAGTGTTATTTTATTTTCTTACCAAAGTAGCCAAAAGAAATTTAATTAGAATTTATTAGTTATGTGTCAGATAATGCATGTAAAAGTACGGTTACATTTTTAATGAAGATAGCATCAACAAATGCTAACACATAAATGATAAAAATCTTGATTGAAGGGCGTCTTTTTGAAGGCAAGATAATTCAAAGAAATGACCCTCAATCTATCTGTAGATACTGATTCATACTCAAATGTTGTTTAGCCAAGATTCGTTAAATTTGAAAGTACATTTCATTATCAGCTAACATCGGAGACGGTGAGAACAGTGGCCTCTGGGATGGCTGTTTCATCCGACTTCGAGGCACCTCAGCAAAAAGTACACTGGTAGGGATCAATACATCAAAGAAACATAGAAAGAGAAAAAAGGCTCAAAAAGTGAACAAAAAATCAGAATCTAGCCAAACAAATCAATATTTGTCAGCAATAAGCGTTACAAACATTTACACAAGCAAAATTCATTACTTTCCTATTTATTATTTCTTTCATCTGATAGGTCGAAAAGATTAACATGTAAGGAAGTGAACAGCATTTATTTAAAATTAAAGCACAAATGTGGGTTTTAACATTTCTGTAGAGACTGGATTGATTTTCTTGAGTAGGGGGGCTAACCCCAGACTGGATCTTCCTTCCTTTCTTTAGCTTAGAAATGGCTACATAACTAACGAACTAGTACGCACCAAATACTATCGACGGAATAAATATGAAAGACGTCAACTCCTTCAGTTATCTAGGCAGGATCATTCCAACTAGTGGTGACGGCACGGATGGGAATGTCAAGACCAGACAGAATTAGTAAGGAAAGGCAGACGACATTCACCATTCGGAAATCTCCTGCACTCAGCACCAAAAAGAACAAAATTTGGATTCTCAACACCAATATCAAGTCAGTCATTTCTCCTGTATGGTTCAGAAACTTGACGGGTGTGTCACTAAATGCATTTCCAACAGGCGGTTTCAGACTTTTCTCAACAGTTGCCGTATCTAACTTCACAAGGACGATCAGATGACAGGTGGGAAGAATTAGCAGCAGGTAACTCTGGGATCGAACCAACCGTTACCCTATTGCTCAACGAAGATGTATCGGCGAAGTCAATTTGGTTTTTGGTTCGCCAGTCTGGTGACACCCATGTAACCTTGTGGATATCCTTGTGCTTGTATACGCTGTCACCAATCACTAGTTCGTTGAAGGCGCGGAAGTCAGCGAAGAGTTCTCTGTTTTCATTCATTTCCCCGAGATCTTCTCCACCCATAATGAGTTTTCTGGTCCCAGTTTGGCGTTCATGTCTCCCATTAGTATTTTAATGTCACCAACTGGTGTATTGTCCACTGTTGCTTGTAGTTGTCTTTTGAACTCCTTTCTTTTCGAGGTCTGAGTCGTTTGTGGGTGCATAACATTGTATAACTTACACTTCCCTTCCTTTTGTGTTGAATCTAGCGGTTATTGTCCTGGGCAAGACTGCCTCCCATTGTATCAGGGCCTTCATTTCCGTTGGCGACATCATGATAACCATACTCTCAGTGTGCTCGTGGTTGTCTTCTGGGTGACTGGAGTAGATCACTGACTCTCCCGTTGACAATTTTGTGAGTTCACTCCCACTCCATCTGCTTTCACTTATTCCCAGTAATTGAATACCATATCCTTTCATCTCATTTGCAGTCTGAGCAGCTTTGTCAGTCTCTCTTACTTGGTGCGGATGTTCCATGTCTCTAAACAGACTTTTTCTTTAGTTGCAAGGAGACTCATCTTACTGAAGTTTCTGTGGCAGTTTTGTTTACAGGGTGGGGTTTCTAGCATTATACCTGAGAAGGGGGTTGTTACGCGAATGTATAGGTTACAGGAGATCTACTTTTTGGGTTGCTCATGTTTAAGTGAGGTTGAACAGTTAAATCTCAGGTGATGGCAACAAAGAATCACGAGTCTTAATGAATAGTATTTGTTTTAATTCTTTAACTAAGACTAGCACTTACTAAATACACTAATTTCAAGTCAGTGCTTCGTGTATTTCTCAGACTTTCATCATCAGCTACCTTCACTGGAAACTAAACACCAAATGACCTTCTAGAAAGGACAACCAACATGGAAATACTGAAGATAGATGACGAGCCAACAGCCTATCACCCAGTAAATATTGCCGAATAAAGTGGAGATGAATTTAGGCATACGCTGAAGAAATTGTTGAGTGATATCACACCCCAGGCCATCGAGTGGAACTGTAATAAAAAGCAACCACTGTGTGTCTGATGAAGAAATCAAAGCCGATGAGCAGTCGTCAAGACAGCTGAAAGGGATAACAGAGAATCAGGTGGAATGGAGATTTGATGATGAATTCCTACCTAGAACGAAACGAACAAATAATGATGATAAAAATAAACTGAGACACTGAATAGATTCTTAATCTCTGTGAATAAATTAAATCAGATAATTCACACTTAAACGCAGTACTACATAGACAGAGGCAAAAACATATACAGTTAACTGATCTCTTACTAGACTTGGTGGACCCTGCTGGTTATGATTTCTCACTGCAACTCCACATAATTTTCTGTGAAGAACTAGTCGCTAGTGAACATCAGATTAATTATCAAGTGTCAAGTACTGGTTTTGTAGGGATCTTTTTTGATTGCATGCAGCCTTGACCAGTAGGGCACAGCAGGTTGAAGATGAGGTAGTAACTCATCGAAGAAGACATTGCGAAATGGTCACGCTATGTCTTGAGTCGGCAGAAGTTAGAATTCACTCGCTGACCATTGGGTCGATTCCCAGTGGCTTAATGATGTACGAGCTAGCTCGCCTTGTAACCAGAAGGTCCTGGGTTCAAACCGTGGTGGTGGGTGCGTACTGCTGAAGAGTCTCAAATTAGAACAAAACAGCTGTCCAGAACTCCCAGGTTTTCCAGTGGTTCTCTAACTGATATCAGCTCATGATGAAATCCTCCATGTAATTATCAAGTATTGACTTGCAGGGATTTGATTCGATACAGGCTTGATCACGAGTTGACAAGAGTTAGAGTACCGTTGGGAACCCCCATATGCCAGTGGCTGGATGGTCAGCGAGCTTACCCTGTAACCTGGGGATCGCGGGTCCGAGCCCCAGTGGGTTCATACTGCCGAGGAGTCCCAGACGTCCAGTTTGTAAATCTGTCAGGCTTAGACCAAAAACCCTCTACTTAATCAATATCAAATGAAGAGACATTTATCTGTAACCATTCCTTTAAAGATATATTCTACAGCTCACGGTCAGTTTCTTTTAAGAACTCAGTATGTTTTAAACTTTAGGGAAAAATTGGAATTTTCATTTTTTGAAAGAAAAAAGCCAGCTAACTGTCTGTGTGAATGAGTAGTAAGTAATAAGCATATATGTTACGCACACAAAAAACAGTTGTTTTTTTTTTCATGCTAAATACTGAAGTACTTTTTAACTCTAACTATTGTTATTCCAATCATTATGATAACGTCATCAACTAAACTTTGTTATTGCTTTTTTTGTTGTTTTACTCGAGAAAATTTAAGTACCTGGCACTAAACATAATAAGAATAGTGCAAGTATAACATGCGAATATCAACGTAGTTTTATGTGACACTGAAGGCGATATGATTTATAGTGCTTATATAATGAAATAGTCAGTCCAAACTTTCCCATCCTTCTTCTAAACGTTCGACGCGTATCCTGTCTAAAAGCATTCAAGAACAAACACTATCCCATATGGTTGGAGAAAGGCAATCGTGGCTGAGTGAGGAGTGCGACACATGAACACCGTAAATTAGAAAAGTCGATCTGATATAACACACAATGATACAGTACTAATCGAAATGATACAACGCCTGTAGTGGAGATATGGAAAGTATAATATATGAAGCAAATTAAGAAGACGTGTGAATACATTCACATGATAATGAGCAGTAAATTCTGCTCGAAACATCATCCAGTTATTGATACTGTATGACTCTATGTTATATCAGATAAACTTATCTAATCTGGAATTACATTGTACCAATGTACCCAAGTTCTACACTACCAAAGACAATGATCTTTCGTCTCCTTTGCACTGGTAAAGATTTAGCCATTTAGAGGGAGAAACTGCAGCTATGCATACAAAAGAAAATTATTCAACCACTCCTACTATCATGGTAACAATCTTGTTAATTCCTGTTGAATTGATTTCTTTATCTGCTTACTTTTCTAACTACTTATAACTCTTGCATTTCATTAAAACTCTTAAATCATTGCATATTCTGCTTCGTTTACATGTACCTCCTGATTGTAACTCTCATTTTTAACCATTCACCTTACTACTTAACTCAACTACAATTATTCAACTTGTCTTATGCATTGACTATCATTACAGTTATGTTTTTCACTACCCATCACTTTCTTTACTACCCTCTTTCATAAAAAATAGTATGTAAATGCGGTTGCACAGCTAAAGAGGAAAATGATTTCACCTCAGAGAGCCTCTTCGCTGAACTACATATTCCATTCTTTTCATTTCAAGTCGACCTTTTTATCCGGAAAATTTGACCTACTTATAATTTGTGAGTAGATAGACTCTAACAAACAAATTTAAGTCATATTTGAAGTGAAAACAGTACGCGCGATGTCTAAAGATTAATTAGATCACCAGGATTTTTCAACACTTATTATATTTATTCAGTTTTAAAAACAGTGAATCAATGATTGAAAACAAAAGCCTCAACTTATTTTGATGGCTTTTATAATTAGAGTTCTTTCTGTTTGTTAATATTTAATTTTCAAGAACAGATCGTTATTCATTAAGACTCCTAGAATGGATAGCTTTGGTAATTTACTGATATCATTGAACAGGAGGTGGCTGATAGTAGAATCCACAACGCGTATCTCACTCCACATAGAATTTAACCAGTCATCCATGTATATATCCCACTTATAGACCTCAGTCTGAGTTTCAGATTCAGCACCAGTAATTTCAAATGCTACAGTTTTAGTATTCTTTAAGCCAGTAAAATTACAAGAACGAAATCTTGTACAACGGGTGACTACAAGCTAGAAATTAAATCCGATGCCGTGGTATTCATCCAAGGAGTACATATACTGAAATAAGGTCACTGATACATATAATAAATACATGGGAATAATATTGAGAACCACTTATCACCTTTGTTGTGGCGAAGTATCCGGTGTTCAGTATCTCACAAATTTATGATGATAACGAGAAATATATTCATAAGCTTATTTGGTTTTATACTGTTCATCAAAATTAGAAACAGGCGAATAATGAATTCAATGAATTCTACAAACATGTCATGAAACTATATTAGACTGCTATTTGATATATGTTTATTTAATACTTGTTAACGTTGGGAATTTCAAACTTTTCGAATACCTTGCTGCATGTCCTATGATTAAGTTGTCATTTGCCTACAGTTGGCGGTTGTTTGTTGATAAAGACAGTCCCGGAAATGTAGGCGAACTATTCACATCTACTCTGAAGTTGGGAATTATCAGAAGCATATAACATTATGCATAAAAAAAAGGAGTCTACAAAAATCCTTTTATTCTTCAAACCTTTCGTTTTTCCTTAAAAAGGAGAAGAATATATACATCCCAGCTAAGAAACTTTTTCTTGAAACTGATAAAATTTCTAACCCCATACAACACAAAATGAAAGTTGATCATTTACTAATTAACGGAAGGGTCAATTTTTGAGTGTTAATTTATTGGGATTTGATTAAATTTAAGACAGATTTCTTTATATTGAATTGAATTTTAGAATTTCCCGTCAATTGATTGGACAGAAGTGCTCGGTCTCAGATTGACATGGAGGCTTCTTGCGCAGATGCTTCGAGATCAACTGGTGGATGGTGACTAGCAGTGGAATCCAAGATGCGAACTTCATCTCATTTGGGACTCGTCACTGGATGTACCTGCATTCCGAAGTGAGTCATGTTGTTCCTATGGGGGCTCAAACCCAGTTCCCATCGTTTCAAACTCCAAAGAGCTATCCACTAAACCACTTGGGTTCCACTGCCAGTCACCCTCCACCAAATAGATTTCTTTATAAACTAAACAAAGATGGAATGGATGCGTCGTTGAATTCCAACCCATTGGCTAAATGCTAACATACACCCCTCGTAACTAGTAGTTCCTGGATTTTATGGCTGACGGGATTATCGGATAAATACTGCTGATGTGTCATGAGAAAGGAATAAACAGCATTCACCGCTCCATAACTTCCAGTAGTTTCCTTTCTATATCCTGTTGGTTTTTCGCAAAATCTACTTTGAAATTTGTCAAAACTACAGAACCAAATATCCCAAAAAGAAAAATTGTGGGAAAATTTTGGCGTTTTGAGGAGTAACTAAGGGGAAATGAAACAACCGCCCCTCCATAAAATACCTAGGTTGTCTCTAGATTTTTTTATTTAGGGTGAATGTTTTTTCTATATCTCCAATGTAGGATTCCACTTGCACTTAATTTTTGTAAAACACACTTGCTACTTTCCAAAAGTAGTTAGTAGTATGAGCTAAAAGAAAAAATAATATTGGTTTGATTGTACTCAAGTCATGAGTCTAGTGCTTACTTAGCAGCCGACTGAATTCTAGCAGTCAAATTTGCAATGCTTCCACCATACCAGATGATTTATCATCACGACAAACTCTGAGTTGCTTTTATTGATAGATAGATGAAGGTAATAGCCAGAAAGCCTACGGCCTAGGTTTCGCGTTTGTTGGCAATCACCAGTCAGCTAGGCATATCTGCAATCATGTAGGAACTCATGCGCCTCCTAAGATTCAAACCCATATCACCCAGTGTTGCAGTCAGACACGTTGCCACTGAGAAATTCGGACATGGGACCCTACAAGATTGCAAATACGCCTTGTTGACTGGTGGGTGCCGACAAATAAGAAACCTACGTCAGACAGGGCTTCCTGTCGATTACCTTCAACCAACTAATAAAAATGATATTGTTATTTTAATGTAGAAAGAATTCAGTTCATTTTTCATTGTCTAGTTGAATCCACGCCGTAAAAAAGATTCCCAAACTGCAATTAAATTCCTCTTTGTCCCGAATCAGTTTTCGATGCCTTTCTATACAATGTTTGACTGGTTAGAGTAGAGCTCTGTGGTAATGGTTCTGAGTGCAACAAAGGATTACATATCAGTTCCTTCAAGGCTGAAGTAAATATGAAACCTAGTTCCAGAGCTTCTAATCGATTGCCTCCAACAATAACCTAATGCCGATTCTAAGTGCACCACGAAGGAGATTCGCCCAGCTTGATGACCACATTACAAGCCTTACTGACGGAGTTTAGTTGGTATCAAGACTAAGGATCAAACTTTGGTTACAGTCTACTGAAGAATTAATGTATAACCCTTGTCTGTCTACAAAATTATCAGCAGAAGCAAAATTGAGGAATAAAGTCAGAAGTCTACGACAATTTGATATGTAAACAGATAAACAATGGATCATCCTTTATTGGAGATATGCTGATCAAGGTCAGTCTGACAGTAGGCAAATCATGATTACAGACTAACTGACATATTCCTGGTGATATTTAGCACTATACATTATTGAGCGAAATATGCTTTTCAGCTCATGCCGTTGTGTGTTCCCCCTTAAGTAGAGCGGGCTAGGGAGACAGGTAGTTGTTTTATGATGGTGTTGGCATAGTCAAGAGCTATTCATGATTACAATGTCTGTGTCCAACTGGGCGACCCTGTTCCAATCTCACTGGTTAGGTGAAATATAAAAAATGGTGAATTCACAACACCATTCTCCATATTTCAAATAAATTCATTCTGTTCACTAATGACAGCCAGTTCTTTATCTCAACTTCATTGACTTTGAATAGGCCTTCGATAGTGCAGTGTCAATTGAGATGTGATTTGGCAACTACTTCGCTACTACGGGTGCCGCCAACAATTATACACCTCATCTAACAGTTGTACCACAATACTGTGTGCCAAGTAGTCCACAACGGGAAACTCCTGGAATCCTTCGAAGTGAAGACGGGAGTAAGACAAGGCTGGTTGGCTGCCCACCATCTCCAATGATTTTTCTGACTGCAGTAGTCTGGATAATGTGACAGACAGTGGGCAACGAGGAAACAGGCGTCAAAAGAACCCACACAAAAAAACTTGGAGGATCTGGACTTCGTCGATGACTTATATCTGGTTTCCCACAGACTGGAAGACATGCAAGTGAAAAGCAACATGTTGGAGGGAGAAGCATCAAGGATAGTGCTTCACGTCAGGTGAACATAGAGAAGTCAGAGGTGATGATAAGTCCTGGCCGACAGGAACAGCAACAAAATCAGACAACAATCAGCATAAATGGGAGAAATCTGAAAGAAGCTACCTCCGTTAATTACCCACCTACCGACCTGGAAAGCATCGTCTCAACTACAGGCAGACGGAACTGACGAGGATATCAAAGCGAGGATCGAGAAAGCAAGGCAAGCTTTCATTACTCTCAAGTCTGCTTCGAAATGAACAACACTCAGCATGAAAAGACAAGATCCGGATTTTCATATCAAATGTGAAATCAGTGCTACTTTATGGGCTGGAAACTTGGTGCGTCATGAAGAGCACCTCGAACACTTTCATCAACAGCTGTCTTCGGTCAATACCACCCAAGATCAGATGGCCGGTCAGAAAAGATCAGCAACAGGCACCTCTGGGAACGGACCAACCAGGAACCCCTTGTGAAAGAAATAAGCAGGAAGAAATGGAGGTGGATTGGCCATGCTCTTAGGAGATAAACCATCGAGTGAATGACATCACACACCAGGCCATCACTCGAGTGGAACCTGAATGGGAAGCAGCGAGTTGGTCGTCATTGTGAAAATAACATGAAGCAAGTCATGTGAAGAAGAGATGAAAACATGTGGACAGATGTGGATCCAGGTGAAAACGTTGGTGGAGAACCGAAAGCAATGGAGACATGCGGCTGAAGCCCTATGTTCCTCTAGGAATTAAAGGAAACAATAATAATGATAATAAATAATTATCACTCCATTCTGTTCATTGTTTAATGAAAAGTATTCATTTTATTATCTTGCACACAGTAGGCCAAGTCGAAATCACAACCACTATCACTTTTAAAAATCAACAGTCTCTTCAGAAGTTTGATTTTACAAGACCTGGATTGATTTTAAGGTGGTTTATGCCATGAACCGACATTACAACACTTATTGGTTGTCTAACTACGGGTGTTTGTTGCCGAACTGTGCCTTGAAATCAATACTGCCTTATTAGGTCGATCAGTGCTGGTGTCTTTTTGGCCAAATTTTGACAAGTTGTACATAACTGAATTCTCATCAATTATTCCCAGCGGCTGAATAGTCTGCAAGCTCACCTTGCAAACGGAAGGTTCTGAGTTCGAACCCCTAATGGTGGCGCGGGGGGGTGTAGTGATAAAGAGTCACAAATCAGGATGAAACAGCTGCCCAATACTCTCAGACTTCTTAGTGATTCTCTAAGCGTAACCAATCAAATCTCTGCAAAACAACACTAACCATACTTTGATTGGACACTAGTAACTAGTGCAAATTGAATTCTGTCAGTTAGGTTTGCAATGTGGTCACCATTCCAGGTAGCTCGCCATCACGGTGCACATTGATTTGATGATATTAGATGATTTGGGGCAACTGGCCATAGGAAGCCTTGGACCTAGGTCTCGTGCTAGTTAGCACTCGTCAGCAATGCTCAGCGGTAACGTCTCTGACTGCGGTCACCACTGGGTGACGCGTGTTCGAATCTCAGAAGGGACATGAGTTCCTTCAAGATTGCAGATATGCCTTGCTGACGAGTTCCAACTAGCACGAAACCTAGATCGAAGGCTTCCTACCGATTGCCTCCAATCATCTAATATCATCAACACTTACTATCGCAATATAATTTATACAATAATATTATAGCAATAAACGTATTACTATATTAATAATAATAATAATATAATTATTCCTTTCTCACTGACTTGTTTTTGAGCTAACTGTTTCAATATTATTCATTTTACTCATTTACATAAGTATTCACACTTATGCTGAGTAGATGCATTTTCGGAAATATGTATTAATAACCAATTTAGTCCCAGGAAAGTTGTACTTTTTTTCACAGTATTCACAAACATAAGTTGAAGTAATTAACTACAAAACAAATTGCAAGGACTGCAAAAAACACTACTTTGACCAGGCTGGACGCTCGCTTCACCTTTGCATCCATGAACATAAACTGGCCGTCAAAAGACATGAAATCCACTGCTTCATATCCCTGCATACAGACAACCATAGACATCAATTCGACTGGGACAACCTTCGCATATTAAGCAGTAGAAACATCAGAAACAGCAGATAACTTCTAGAAGTCTCGTATTCAGTTCAATCGGCAATTAATAGACACATCAATAATAGACAAAATTTACCAATCTATAAGAAGTAGATGTCATACACAAAGAGTTAAACTTCAGTTCAAGGAGACAATCAATATCACTTAATACTAGTAGACTAGAGGGTGTAGGAACACACAAAAACAACCAATCACGTTCAAGGTTGCCAGGAGAGATGACTAAGAAACTCGTAGAGAAATTTAAAAATTCACTTCACATTAAAGTATACTCTGAGGATGTTGCCTAGCAGGGCAATGAAAGCTTCGCAAATAAACCATCCAGCTCAGAGAATATAACTAAACCAAAATTGAAGTAATTAGGCTATGTACAATTTCTTAGTAAACAAATTTGAATTTCTTCAACAGTTAACTTGTAGGGAGTTCATTTGTTCAAAGATAACCACGGATCGATAGCAGTTAGAAACCAACGCGGAGAACTGGACAGCTGTTACATGCTTATTTAGGCTCATTGGCAGTACGCACCAACCGGGGTTTCGAACCCAAGACCCTCCGGTTACAAGGCAAACTCATAGGCCCTTCGGCCACCCGACTCCAGGAGTCCTGACTTCTGCTAGTTCACGATTTTTAGCGTGACCATCAGTGACCATGTTACGAAGTGGTAGAAGTAAGAATTCATGGGCCAGTGGCTGAATTCATTCGGTTGAAAATTGATAACTGACTCTGAAAAATTTCTTCGCTGTAATGAATACAAGGCAGGCAAAAATACCGTATTTTTCCTCATTGACGTTATCAAAAACAAAACAAAAAAACAATGATGCACGAAAAACCCCAAAAATTCAGTAACTTAAAAGTGGAAGGGTTTATTGTCAGTATATTATTCCTTCCTTAGCCTCCGAGTGGAACACGGGGTTTCTTTCAGTAGCACATCTACATTTCAGTCGGTTCTTTGAAGTTCCTTGCAGTTGGCTGTACAGTTGCTCACATGCTTTCATTTCTTCCACTCACCATCTCTCCCATGTCGCCCAATCGGTTCATTCTGATTCAGGTTCCACTTGAGGGCTTGGTAGAGACATCATTCAGAGGTCTCCTCATCAGATGTCCCCTGCATCCCCATCTTCTTCGTATATTTTGTTGGGCGATAGATTCTCAGTTGCCCATCCCCGTTCTTTGTTGCTAACCGTTTTTAGCTATTTGATCTTAAATATCAGGCGAAGGTAGCTAATTGACAGAAGTCTACAGTCTACTAGAGATGACTATGTATGTCCACCTTTCATTTGGTACCCAATGGGCTGTGAAACTGTTTGATTAAATCCTACCTTGAATTCATATCAGACAAGCAGTTTACTTCTACATGGAGACTCGCTAAATATTCAAATAGTGTTGAAGACTATATTCAGCTGGTGTTGAATTGAAGGATAGTTCATCATTTGTAAGTTACACATTTTAGGCGAGAATTTCCTCTGTAGTCTCTCTTGGAAACCCAAATATTTAAATCAAAACATACGACCTGCAGAAAAACTAAATCACAATGCAAAAAAGTAAACGAAATGTCAGTATGGTATAATTAATAGAGATATGCGTTGTCGGTGGTCACTGGCATCAACCACTGGTGCCTGCTAACCAAATTAAATTGATCTCAATGCTTGATGACAATTTTTCTTTCGATGGTTTGCACTGATTCAGTTGTCTTAGTTAATACTAACGGCACACTAAAAGGATTATGGACTCAGTGTCAAATAAGCGAAACAGTCACTCGATATTAAGACCGCCTTTTCCTGGCTGCCAAGCACTATTGTTTGAAGTAAGTGGTTTTCGGATACTGATATAAATCACTAGTGTGTACTTTGTTCCTTAACGATTAATACTTAAATTGATGAACTGTATTTATTAATATTTCTTTGGACTCTGAGTGGAACCAAGGGCTTCAGATGAATATCTCCACGTAGTCCTATTCTCTCCAGTCCTCTTCACCTGGCTGCACGATTCTCCATAGGCTCTCATCTCCTCTTCAAATGGTCTCCTCCATGTCACATTCACACACACACACACACACAACCAACTCGTCGTTTCATATTCCGCTTCCGCTAGACTGATAGCCTGGCTACCGTGCGATCTCATCCCACAGTCACTTCAACGAGAGACCCATCCATGTGCATTTTCTCCTACATATTTTTTGAGTAATAGGTTCTTGAGTGCTTCGTTCACATAGTTTCTTGTTTCGAATTCTTTCTGATCGGACATTAGATTTTCAGTACAGAGTAAGTGAGGGCATTTGTTGAGAAAAGTCTACACTGGCCCAGGGAAATGCTTTCGGTGTCACACCCGTCAAGTTTCTGACGCATACAGGAGAACTGACTGACTTAACATTGGTGTTGAGAATCCAAATCTTGTTTTTTTTCTGCTGTGGAATACAGGAGATTTCCAAATTGATTTTAGAGTGATGAATGTCATCTCTTTCACCTTCCTGATTTTATTTCGTTTTGACATTCTCATCCGTGCCGTCGCCACTAGTTGGAATGATCCTGCCTAGATAATTGAAGGAGTTGACGTCTTTCATATTTACTCCGTTGATAGTGATTGGTGTTTTTCTGTGTTATTGGTTGTTGCCAGGTATCTTCCTCACTTCCATATACTCTATGCTACCCTGAAGTTATGTCTTCTTTGTCTGTGTCTTTTGACAGCCTCTTGCTTTTTACCTGTAAGTCTTCGAGTTTGTGTGAAATTAGACACGAAGCATTCGCGAAGAACAAATCTTCTAGAATCTTCTTATCGGTCCAACCTATTCCCTGTCTTCTTGCTTCCCACGCATTGTGTCCTGCATAATCCAGTCCACCACAGTTAGGAATACCATTGGTGATATTAGGCAGACAGTCCTGTCTTACTCGTGTATTCACTTCAAACGCCTCACTCAGTTTTCCTTTACGGATACGTGGCACTGCAGTATAATTGTTGAATGAAGTTGATAAATATTTGGAGCACTACACTTCATAACCAGCAAGTGAAATCACTAGACAAGCCATCGCTCGAGTGGAACCCAAAAGGGAAGCGGCGAGTTGGTCGTCAGTGTGAGGGTGGGGTGACTTGGAGGAGGTCATGTGAAGAGGAGATGAAAGCATGTGGACGGACGTGGAGCCAGGTGAAAACTCTAGCAGAGAACCGAACTCAATGGAGACGCTCGGCTGAAACCCTATGTTCCTCTAGGAATTAAAGGAAATAATAATAATACACTCCATAATGTTTAAGTAGTTTCCAAATTATTTCTCCGTCAAAACTGTCGGAGGCCTCTTCAAAGTGGATTAAGTGGAGGTGGAGACATGACTGTTAAATTAAGCCTTTTTCAATGATGACGGATAGAGTTGCTTTTCCTGAACCCAGCTCGTTATGGTCACAGTTCTGTATCTAGTGTGCGTTTTAGTCGCTCCAAGATGATGCGACTTAGTATTTTACCTGGCTTGGACAAGAGCATGATTCTACACCAATTCTTCCACAGCCCTGAGTCAGTCTTCTTATCTGATTTAACAAGATCGCTTTTCTTTCAGTCAGTAGTAGGTGCCTTTCCTTCCTTCCAAACTTTCTGCAGTAGTACAGTGAGGATATCCGTTTTCAGTCCTCTAGGAGGAAATTCTTAAGGTCCTGTAGCCTTCCTATCCCTTAACAGCTTAATTCTATTAAGGACTTCTGCTTTTGTTGGCGGAGTGGTGTCCACTGACGTTTGTTCTATGGCTGTCGGTGTTGTTTCTGAACGAGTTGCAGGTGATGGCCGATTCAAGAGTCCTCTAAAGTGATCAGCCCATTGTTTTGTTTGTTCCTCTTTCTTGGTAGTTAGGTTACCTTGACCATCATTCCATCTGTGTTGACCTCTTCCCAGATAGAGACCTGGTTATCTGACACAATGTTCTGAAGATAGATAACTGTCATATACACTGACCCATATCAACACAACATTTTTTTAACGTCCCTAAAATACGGTAGAAAACAAAGCTCTAGTTAGTAGAAACTGAGAAGAAATTACTCCCCTTGATTCAGTTAAATGAAAAATAGGAGACACTATACGTTACAAGCACATCGTAACGTTATAGCCACAGCACATGAAGTAGTATCAGTAACTCAACGATGTTTACAGCCCATTCACTGACTTAGAAGAGAACATTTATTCTAAATGTATCTGCCAGCCAACATTATTATCGGATTTCCGAATACCATCCTGTGTGGTTATCTAAGGGACAAGCAAAGTGCATTCATAGTTCTATTCTATCTCATCTCGTGAATACAGAACACTGGATTGATGTTAACAAGGCTTTCAAAGGCATCTACTGTATGGTGAATGGTCTTAATTTTACCTTAAATTTCGTCTACTACATACTGCTAAGACTGTTGGAATGCACATTAAGAAGCCCAACTGATGTATCCAAAAGAAGTTGGTTCAAATACTTTCCTTACCCTGGTCATCAAGGTTTACTGACCCTTAATTTGTTGTGTAAACATTCCTAATTTTATCTGTTATTCAATTTAGGATTAACTCTACTGCTTATTATGATTTAAGCATCTTTCATGAAATGTAACTCTATTGATCTTAACAAATGGATATTATTTTAAAAAAACCATGAATATTGTTAATGGCGATTATTCTAGAATAATATATATATATATATATATATATATATATATATATATATATATATATATATATATACCTGGGAAGCATCGTTCCAACTACAGGCAGACGGAACTGACAAAGATATCAAAGCGAGGATCGGTAAAGCAAGAGGAACTTTCACTACTCTCAAGTTTGTGTGAAGGTGAACAGCACTCAGCATGAAAAGACAAGATCCGGATTTTCAACTCCAATGTGAAGTCAGTGCTACTATGCGGATCAGAGACTTGGCCAGCGCGTCATAAAGAGCACATCAAACAAACTACAGACCTTCATCAACAGCTATCTTCGCTCAAGATCAGATGGCCGGTCAGAAAAGATCAGCAACAGGCACCTCTGGGAATGCACCAAGCAGGAACCACTTGTGCAAGAAATATGCAGGAAGAAATGGAGGTGGATTGGCCATATATATATATATATATATATATATATATATATATATATATATATATATATATGACTGTAGAGACGGCAGAAGAATCTATCGAATATTGTTTGCCGGAGCCTTCTTTTGTCTTTTAAATGTTTAAGTGGGAATTTTCGCCATAACCAATAATAGGCGAGTAAAATCTGACTAAAACTTACAATAATAAGAGAAACGTTTAGTACACTAGGCTGGTGGGTTAAGAAAAATTCTAATTAGTTTGATCTAAGATTTAGTTATTAATTCTCTGTTCTTCATTTTTTTTTCCGTTTATTTTCAGCAGTTTCTCTGCCTTACATAACATCTGGTCTTTGTTCGTGTTAAACTAGATTTGATTCAACTTCATTAAATTCATACTTAAAGTGAGTAGTTAACAAGAGGAAAACCGTCATTCATCTCATCCTAGAAAATCTGAATGCTCACCTTCTGCTCATTTGCTATTGATTTCAAGCTCTAAAGAGAAATCGGTACCCTCATGCTCATACCACGATTAGATAACATATCCACCATTACACCCTGAAATCCAGAGCACAGTTTATGTTCATTGCTGTAGCGTAACACCAGACCCAATGGGCCTAGCTGAACGCATGGTCTAGTTCAGAAACCGAAAAGAATATGTAAGCTTGTACATCCACGTGTTGGATACGGAATTTACTGTTGCAAATATGGGTGGGATTCAGATTTAGAAGCGTTCAGCCCTAATCCTTCAGATGGTAGCTTCGCACCATTTATTTTTTATTTTTATTTTATTTTTTTTTTTTTATTTTTGGTTACAGCTTGATTCCACACCGTATTTTTGGTGCAAGTGTGGAATTTTCAGCATGGATATCGGTAGCCCAAAACTCGCAGGCCAACCATAGATATCAGGTGTGCGTCGGCGTGGGCTCGAACCCCGGACCATGTGCATAGTCGGCGAGAGTCCTAACCACTGTGCCACCGATGCATTACCATACCAACAGCCAGATTGTACTGATTCATGTACACATTAGTAGGATACACCGAACCTGACTCACAACGGTCTAAACCTAGCTCACTGGGATTAGACCTGTAGCTAATCAAATCCCTGAAAATCTACATTTAATGAATAATCCGATGTTCACTAGCGACTGACCCTATCCAGTAAGTTGCCTCGAGTCTTAGTCAGAAGTCATAAGGAATCAGCAAGGTTCACTAAGTCCGGCAGGAGAACAGTTATTTGCCTGGCTGGCGGTTGCGTTATGGTGGAAGCGTACTGACGATGAGTTCCCAACTAGGACAAAACAGCTTTCCAGTGCACTAAGCTTTGTAATAGTTCTCTAACTGATATCAGTTTGTGGTCAAACTAGTAACAGTCATCCTTTTCAAAAGTAATTCAAACATTCTTACTTTTGTGTCACTCATTATATTAGTATGTTTAAACAGGTAAATTCAAGTTTCCTTTGTTATTAATTCCAACCTAGTAACTGAATTTAAAAAGTATGTAATAAATTTCAAATAACATGATAATTTTCCACCAATTACAACATTTTCTCTAACCCCATATGGTGCGTAAACATTCATTTTAATTATTACGGGAATGAGTTTCATTGGACGATAAAACCAACCAATCGGAATTCAGATATTTGTTGTGTACATAATATATAACCTTTATGGTGGGAATATAGCGATTTACTAAGCGAGTAATTCAAAGCTCTTCTTGCAAATGCAGTCTAATATGACAGAAACCCTACCAGTTATCTTAAATCCATTAACAAATATCGATTCACCAACAGTTAGACATATTGCAAAATTAATTAAGTCAACCAGAAATGCCGCAGCACTGAAAACTAATAATGCTGATATCAGCAATAATCAATCGCATATTGGATTAAGACGACCAAAATGTGCACGTTGTCGGAATCACGGTCTAATTGCTTGGGTAAAAGGTCATAAACGTAATTGTATGTATCGTGACTGTAAATGTCCTCAGTGTATATTGATTGTTGAACGTCAAAGGGTTATGGCTGCGCAAGTGGCATTAAAAAGACGACAGGCTGTTGAAGATGTCATCGTTATGGATTGGCAACGTTTTAATGGACAAAGTAAGGACAATAGCAACAATAATACTAACAATGAAACATTCAATCATCTTATTGCAAATCAATCTTCGAAAAATTCAATAAACCAATACAATTATTACTTAGATTATTTGAATCATCAAATCGATAACAAAGGTGAAATGATATATAGTCAAGAGAATAAGTATGCGCCAGTGATAGTATCTGGTAAGTTTTTCAAAGCATTTTCCCCAGTGTATGTGAGTGAGTATAAACAGTAGGACTTACTACTATTATTTTAAATAACAATTGTTTTTCCTTCACGTTCTCAGTGGAACATAGGGCTTCAAGCTAGTGACTTGAAGTTTCTGTAGCAGTGTTTATTTTACAGGATGGGGTTGCTAGCCTCATGCCCAACCTTTCCTCTTTACCAGCATTATTTCTGACTCAGCGAGTTAAAGGAGTGCGTCGGCCGGCAATCGAACCCCGGACCATGTGCATGGTCGGCGAGCGTCTCAACCGCTATACCACCGACCCACTTAAATAACAATTAGGATTTCTTAATTAGATTCATTCACACTTGTGATTTCCTGTCGATATTTATGGATCGATCAGGAAATCAATGACAGAAATAAGTGATTTTAAATCATATTTGTTGTATAACAGATGGTTTTTGTGGCTCATAATCCAGTGCATAACGCTTTGATGTATGGAAGCGGTGAATACTGAGTCCAAAACTCATCGGGTAGGCAGTCACTTACTGAGAAATAGTTACACTCTTCTGGAAAGTCTCAAGAGTAGAGGGGAAAACACATATGCGGGATTCTGTGGCTACCACATACCAAACAAATGAGAAATAATTGTGTATAAAATTATGTATAACAAAGTCTTACAAACTTTGGTTATGTCACATTTGAATTATCCGTGTACTGCTGTCCTGTTTTCTGTCGTTAGCTTTATGCTTGTTTCCCTGGTTTTAAAGTAGACTTTTCTTATGAACAGAGATCATTTTAAAAGGAACACGACTTTCGTCCAAACATAGGACTCGTCAAAGGAAGTCACGTAAATTCTCTTTTTCCGAAGGTCGAACAATTTTGACGTTAATTCCTAATTACACCAAGTCAGCATTGTAGAATGATGTGCTATCCCCAAAGTGGAACATTAATTTCATCGTCCTTAGTTCATAAAACATTTCTACTTCATTTGTGTACTAGATATTGATTCGTTAAAAAGTGAATAATACTCAAATTAATAGAAATCAGTGACGATAAATGAAGCTAGGATTGAGTGGCCACAGAGTTGTAGGGAACAAAGTCAATTACTGATATGTTATAACCGTTTTATAGGCAAGTAATTTTCTTTCACAGCATATATATATATATATATATATATATATATATGCCCTCATAGATCAACGATAAATATACATGGCGGGGCGAAGCTGAACAGTCGCTGGCTAGGAAGAAATGGAAGTTGATTTCTGCACAGCTTTTCACTGACTTGCTAACCAATGTTGGTTTATGCCGAAATCTAGACTAAAACCATTCAAATCCCTTCAAACTAACAGTTTTTTTAAATTGTGAGTGTTCACATAGACTATCAGTTGTTGGTTTTCCAGGTATTTGATTGGCTACAGTTAGATAACCAATGGAAAACCTGACAGTACTGGACAACTGTATTGTCCTAATCTTTGAGACTCATAGGCAGTATGCACCCGCCTCGTGGGTTCGAATCCACAGCAAGCTCGTAGATCAGTCATCCACTGGGAACCGATACAATGACCGAATATTTATAGATAGCCAATTAACTGAATAAGCTAAAAGAATTCAAGATAACATGGGATGCATATATTGCATTACTGGAGTAGAATACTTAAGGGTCTTATACGTTTATTCTATCAACGAAAACAGTGACACAGGTTGTCCATATTCCTTGTGAACGCATTAACTTTCTAAAGAGAAGAAGAATAACCAAACAACTTTAACTTCCAGTATCTACAGAATTTCAGGAATGATTTGCTTTTATCAAACTGATTCAAACACAGTTACATAACCAAGAATAACTGGTTCGTGTTAGCCTTTCTTTTCCTGGACTAGGTTGTCTAGTAATTGATTTTTCCATTCATTGACTGGACCGGAATATTCGGCCTGTGTTGACATGCCTGTTTCTTACGAGGATCTTCCAACGATATCGAAGGAACAAACTGAAGTAGTTTGGTGGATGGTGTCTGACTAGCAGTAGAGAATCCAAGATGTCGAGCATTTCGTCCCATTTGGGACTCATCATTTGGATCCACTTGCACTCTTCAGTGAGTGATAGTGTTTCCACCAAATGCCAAAGCGTTATCCCCTAGGTCACTTGAGCCACGACAGCCAAAACCACTTGTACAAGGGATGTCAGATATTATATTTATTTTAAATTCAATTTTGATTTTTGCGTTGATTGTCTAGTAAAGTAAATAAACAGAAGCGCTGTTTCTATCTTCTTGTTATTTTATGAAACAGCAGAGCACCGCAGTCATTGCCATTTGTTCAAATGATATTTTTATTTTGCTTAGATGGACCAGTCAATAATAAAAAAGAAAATCCCGTAGATTTAAATCCGATAACCACATTAAATGGATTAACAACAGATATGATGCATAATTCTGTCAAATCAGCCTTCAATAACATTAATAGTACTACTACTACTACTAATAATAATGATATGCATAGTAATGAGGTCAATTCATCAATTACTATAAGTAGCATACTTCATAATGAAAATCCAGAACGTCCAGCAGCTGAAAGTAGTCCAATAATGAAACAGTCAAGCAGTTTATCTATCAGCACACTGTCACCGAAACGACACGAGGAGTCGTTTTCACTACTATCATCGTCCCCATCATCTTTGTCATCTCATCAATTATCCTGCATGAACAGAAACATCATCATCCAACAACAACAACAAGGATATCAGGTACAACAACGACGTCATCAACTGGAACATCAAAACTACGGTGAATCACCTGTCATCAATTACTTCTGCAATTCAACTAATGCCACATTAAATTCATTTCAAGAACCAGCGAAATTACTATCAAATCTATTCGCCTATTTACCGAAACCATCAGACTTACTGAAACAGTCTAGTTATGATAGTGTTTCCTTATCGAATAACTATATACACCAGTATTCACAGTATATCGGTCAGTTAAATACGATGGCGAACAATAATAATAACAACAGAAGTATTGAGACAAATCTGTCATGTTATACAGCAACTGAAACACCAATAACGCCTTCACCGTCATCGTCAGCACAGAGGTCATCATTCTCAAACACTGACCAAGTACTACTTGACAATTATGCAAATTTTCCAATACAACAATCGTCAACGATTACAGGTGACAGATCAATAAATTCAGTGACTGCTGGAATTCCATCTTCGTCAACATTAATGCCATCTTTTAAAGAAATATACAAGTATACAGCTCAGAAAAACACGTGAATGTGTTGGAATATATATATATATATATATCCCTATAATGTGCTTAATTTCTTTTTCCACTAAGCGTGCATACTACTTAATTAGCAAGTTATTATTATTTTTTTTAAATTGACAGTTTCATTTGATATATGTATTAATTATTGTACTCTTTTACCGATTATTTTGGCTCATTATACCTCTTTTTTTATTCGTGCCATTCGTTTTTGTAATTTACAATTTTTCATCAAGTGTATACCTTTACTACTGAACTGTTGCTATTAGTAACATTGATTGTGTTAAGTGAGTTTTACATATACATATTTTTTTTTAAACAGAATAAATCAAGTATAATTGTAAACACCTGTTGTGCACTTCTCCTTTTCGTATCTGTTGGGAAGAATAAGTTGTCGATGAATTGTGCATTTCGGAATTGATTCGAGTTACATGACAACTTTACGTAAATATTTTCAAGAGTTAGTTTGTAGGAATTTGATTTATTTAAAGTTTGACGGCGGATAGTTGTCAATAAGGGAACCACTGAAAACCAGGGAGTGCTTTTGGGACTCATTGTTAGTATGCACCCACCACCCACTGGGTTCAAACCCATCCATTACCTCCCAGTTACAAGGCGAGCTCTTAGACCATTCAGACAAAGGGAACCGACTCATTGGCGAGAACATTAATTTTAACTTCTAACGGTTCGTGACTTAAGCACGACTGGCATCAGCCAGTGTCATCTGCGACAAGTATTCATCCTTACTCCTGACTAGATAGCCTCCACTGGTTACGACTTCTCATTAGAACTTTAGTCAGTTTCGTCTTGCAGCTAGGCTCTAACGAGCATCACATCGATTTTCGCGAGTTAATTCGTAAGATTTTGGTTTGTTTCAAATTTTAACTGATTAAAAATGCCCATTAAAATTTTCAAAACAATAGATACTGAACAAAGAATACTCTTTTCGATAAATTCACCATCAGGCTCTACAGTTATATATATATATATATATATATATATATATAATAGTGAATGGATGAATTAGTGTTATGAACAACATTAATGTTGCTTAAATAACGTCAAATCGATAATAATATCAATAGATTACAGTTCAATAGCATCAACAATAACAACACACACACTGAATATCAGAGAAACTGGGAAAGATAATACAAAGACAATAATACAAATGAATTCATAGTATCCACTGAAGACTGGCTAGGGCAGTCTGGACTTGTTTCTTCTATACTCGGAGCATGGGTTGTTTCACGAGAATCGTGACAGCTTCTGCTGTTTGGAGTATGTGGCACCTCGATGATTTTGGCAATTTATTGTTTATCCAGTGAATGACAGAGTAGGATTCTTTAGTGGTAGCTTTGTGGCCGGTTTGAACCAGGTGGTCAAATATCGAACTGTCAATGGTTTTCACTACACCTTTACTTAGCCATGCTGGGAGATGTTCTCGAGCACGAAAAATCAAGTTCCTAGAGCAACGGCGAATATAACTCGCTCCACAAGCGCAGCTGAATTGATAGGTACAATTAGAAGTGGCTAGTCTGTGTACTTCATCTTTCAGTCGAGGCATCACTGTCGGTCGTGTAGAGAATAAGACGTGTAGATTTTCCAGCATTAAAAGTTCTTTGAACTGATTTTCTTAATTTCCTCGTAATTATCCCACTTGGTATTTCGCCCTTGAATCGCAGTCGTATATAAAGAAGCTTCTTGTTTACGGATAGTGAGTAGTCCTTTTCCGCTTTCTCTGTCATGTGTTTCTTGATAAATTTGTCAGGATAGCCATTTCCTATCAAAGTATCATATACAATGCGCAATTCATCTTCAGTTACTTCTTCTGAGAATATAGCCCTGACTCTGTGGCTGAGGATCTTTACTAAATTTCTTTTGTACTTGAGAGGAACGAAGCTGTGCATATTGTCCTGCTCATGAACTTTTCCTATGCAAATTTCTTTTTATGCTACCATCTGTTTTTCTTGTAAAGAAGATATCCAGGAAGGCAATTCTGTCTTGGGATTCCTCTTCGCATGTGAATTTCATAGCCGAATGTACTTCATTGAATTCAGTAATTATTGCACTCCTATCCGAGTCATTATCAAAAAAGAATGGAGGTGTCATCTATATACCGGCAATAAAATGAGAATTTTCTCACTAGGTTGTTCAGAGGTCCATTTTCTAGCTTACTTAGAAAGAAATAAGCTCGTCGCCACCTTGTTCACTTACTTGTAAAGCGTGCCATCGAATTTGAAGTTTACATTCATGGTACATCTTAATATCAATTTTTTGGGATCTCAGTATGGATGCCAATGTTTATCGACTGCTTGTCCACTTGTTCACTGCTTGTTCCACTTCTACTGCCAATAAAGTCGGAAAACTTAAGACAAAGCAACTACCCAGGTCTTCAAATGGTTCTCTCACTCCATGATTAAACTTCATGTAAAATAGTTTTCAAGAAAAAGCGAAGTGTAGCTTGACATCTGTCAATCGCATGACAAACTGAAATGAGTATTTGAAAACTAATCACACCAATCAGTCATGCTTGTTAGTCGATTTTAAGGTATCTAAACACCGAACAGCGTTTTTGTTTGTTCGAAACCAGCGTCGTCAGTGATATAGGTGAATAGGCTTTTCAGAGGAAAAAAGACAGAAAAAGAAACGAATCAGTTCGAACCACTCGAACTCTAGTTTGATGCTTCCTACCCGACAAACTGGTGACAGGTGGAATCGGATTCGCTGTTGGGAAATCACACAGTCCCAGGCGAAAATTCCACCCCCTCCCCCTACCCGACCACCAAGGCTTTCATTTGGAAACCGAAATTATTCATACCATGATATGAGACCTGCCTGAGACTATAAACAGTCATCAGTAGGGCAGGCAAGTCGAAATGATAGCGCATACTAACGAATGATATTCAGTAACACAGATAGCCGTTTAGTTATGATAGATTGACATCAAGTAGATCACATATTGTGATCTGATTACTTTTAAGTTTCCAAAGAAACTGTGATGAAATTTCACCCTGAAATGTGTAACTTTCAACTAACAAGCTGGAAAATGCAATCATACACGCTTATCAAGTTTAGATATCAGCTGCAGTTTCCAAGTATTAATGAGTGATTATAATAGCAGTGATAATATTTATTGTATAAAACGTGGCTCTCATGAATTTTTAACTGAATGAATGAGGATTACTGAGTTAGGATGTGAGTTTATTGAGAAGGACAAATTTAATTAACAAGTCCTACACATGACAACCTTCCTACAGGATTCGGATTCCACTGTTGGTCACCAATGAAACATGCAACTTTAAATGATTAAAGGAGGGGTGGGGTTATGGGAGACCGATTATTCTCTTTCAATGTGGCTTTCACGATGCATTGAAATGATTTCTAGGGTAACTGAAAGAACAACCAAGTACTTAATACCTCTTTACTTTTAGGTTAAAATTCGTTAAAATGATGTATGCTTACGACTTTACTACGGTTTGGAATCTGGACATTTTAGTCCAAATGTAAGAGCCACTTATTATTCAATCCGTGGATTGTCATTCACTATTTCTTAAAGTCCAATTTCACTCTATCCATCTGTTGGGTAAAATGAGTCTGATATTTTCCAGAATTATTTTTTGTCTTTAAAACTCATCTTCTCTGTAAACTCCCTTGATCAAAGTGTCTGCCTAGGATATAACAAGAGTGTCCTTAGAGTTATTGATTAATGAACACCGTAAAATTACATATGAAGTCCCTTATTTGGAGGGTTTGTTTCGTAAAAAAACGCGTGAATAAACAGACAGATTTAATTTCTAAGAGTCAGCATGTAGCTATTTGATTTGTCTCAGGTCTGACCACGGATTGATATCATTCAAAACTACACAGATATCTCGTCCTAGTTAGTGATAAGGCATTGTTTAGAACTATGCTACAGATAGTCAATTAGCTCACTCTGTAAACTAAACTTCTTGGATCTGATTACTGGTTGGGTGGCTGACGCGTGCTGTTGAAGAGTACCAAACCACGACGAAAATACTGTCCAGTACTTGATAGTTTCTAATAATTCTCTAACTAATGTCCGTTTGTGACGAAATCTCCATTGAATTTGACCATAATCCTTGGGAAACCAAAATTTGTGAAAAACATTTAACATGTTTTCCATTGTCTTTCAAAGATTAGGCAGCAAATGTTCAAATACTTTGTAAACATTTTAAATTTAAACGATAAGTATGGATTTTGTTGCTAAAATCGTATTCTTTCGTGAGAATTGTTTTTACACGATCAAAATGTACTTAGTCCGAGAATGTGTCTGTATGTGTGTGTCAGTTTCGTGTGTGAATACTTTGATAATTCGTATTATCATACTGTAACTATTGAATTCTTTCAATTACTGAAAATTTTCCTCTGCCTTGCTTACTAAAATCCCAAGGTACTGTTCTCTGTCTTCTTCTTTTTCCTTTCTTCTTGGATCAACTTTGTTAAATATGCTGATGATCTGACAGTCTGGTTGCCAGTCGCGTCCCAGTCTGACTGTTCCAAACTTAATAGCTTTTTGTCGGATATAAGCCAGCGGTTCAAGCTAAATGGTCTTGCCTTGAATTCCTCTAAACGTCAGACAGTTAGTTTCCCCTTCAGGAATTCACGCGATCTACACGAACTTGTTCGTCCACAATGCGCTGCTTGTAGCATAAAAGGTAGTGAAACAGAAAGAAACTAATTTAAGCATAAAATATCTTGGAATAGTTCTATTCTGTAACTTTTCTTAGTCAGCCATCCCATATCTCTTGCTGATTTCTATGAAAAATGTCCCATTTAACCTATTACACTAAGAAGTTAAGATAACCAGGAATCACTCAACCTCCAGCTACAGAATTTGTTAACTCTTGCCTGTTTTACTTCACTAACCCCCCTCCCCAATCCAGCTTAGTCTCTCCTGGGCTACTCAAAAAGGACTATTTCATACTGAGCAGGGTAATAAAGGTCGTCAGTAAGACAAGTAGTGTTGCAACTAAGTCACCTCATTACTATTGTAGTCGACAGACAACCGAAATCATGTGAAGAATGGTTTAAATCCATAGTGACTGACTCTCAACACCATCTCTATTTACATCTCTCCCCGGCTTGCCCCCAATCACATAGGGCTAGAAATCATCATAAAAGGTTATATGCTAGAATAACCAAGTACAAGTACTCAACGATACCATATGTGGCCAGCCTGCGTTCTTTGTGATAGGGATAGTATTAAGCATGTAACTTACAACTTGCTATGTAATTACCAAAAATAAACGGCTCTTTTATCTTCTTCTATTTGTAATTTGTGTTGACACTACTTCGGTTACCTTATAATTTTAGTTAGCAACATGATTATCGTCATTTTATACTTTTTGTACGAGTTCACCTCTACTGACACTGCTAATACTTAAAAGCTGGTATTGTCAATTCTGGTAACCTATAATCTCAAACAAACTTCAGACCTTCATTAACAGCTGTCTTCACTCAATACTTGGCTCAAGATCAGATGGCCGGTCAGAAAAGACCAGCAACAGGGATCTCTGGGAGCGAATCAAGCAGGAATCGATTGTGAAACAAATAGGCAGGAAGAAATGGAGATGGATTGGCCATACTCTGAGGAAACCATCAAGTGACATCACTAGACAAGCCATTGTTCGAGTGGAACCCGAAAGGGAAGCGGGGAGTTGGTCGTCAGTGCAAGGGTGACTTGGAGGAGGTCATGTGAAGAGGAGATGAAAGCATCTGGGCAGACTTGGAGCGGGGTGAAAAAGTTGGCAGAAAACCGAAGGCAATAGAAACGCGCAGCTGAAGCCCTATTTTCCTCTAGGAATTAAAGGATATAATAATAATAATAAATACCCCACACTACTTTTTTTTGTTTTTGCTGTTGTTGAGTAAACTGCGTGCAATATTACACCAGATACTGAGAATTCCACAATGTATCACACGTACTATTTTGGAATAAAGCAAACGATTATTATTATTATATTAATTTACGAAATACGATTGTCTATAAGGAACGATATTCACCATATATAGAGAAAACTTCAGGAATTCTGAAGTCAGAATATTTCAGTTACTATGAATTAAGTGTACACAGTTTTTTGCATATACGCATGAAGTGTCTAAAACTAAAGATAAAGTGCCGGAGGGGGTTGAGGTGAACACAACCGAAGGTGCCTAGTAAGTTTAGTTTAACTGGTAACTATTAGGAGCATGGTGAACATCTAGTTGATGGCAGGATTCGAACAACTAGTCTTAGAATTACTACTGCAATACCACTTTTCAGGAGCTTCGATGAAAAAAGCATCTATTAATCAGATCATCATCAGGTCGATTGCAATCATCACAGCTAATGAATGTCAAACTATTTACTGCTGGATTGGTCAATAGACTGAAAACAAGTTAATGGTAATTTTTCTACTGTGTACTGATGAAGAGTCCCAAACTAGGACTTAACGATTGTCCAGTACTCCCTGCAGATTTTCCACTGGTTCTCTTACTGATATCAGCTCATTATGAAATCCACTGACCAATTAAACAAAATCGCTATAAAAATCAATAGATGAAAATTGATATGATCCTCATTAGCGACTGGCCTTATTCAGGCAGTTACCTGGGGTTCTAGTGGGAAGCCGTGACTAGTAGGATACAGCAGGTTGAAGGTGAGGCAGTAACTAATTGAAGAAGACATTGCGAAATGGTCGAGCTAGGTAATGAATTGGCAGAAGTTGGGATTCATGGATCATTGGATCGGGTCCCAGTGGCTTAATGGTCTACCAGCTCTCCTAGTATCCAGAAGGCCCTAGTTTCGAGTCCCGGTGGGTGTACACTACCGAAGAGTCCCAAGCTAGGACGAAAGAGCTGTTCAGTACTTTCATGTTTGGCACTGGTCCTGTAACCGATATCAGTTCATGATGAAATCCTGAGAGCAATCATATTCCTGCAAACAACACTTTAATATATTTATAATCATATCTTTATTTTAATTTATAAAAATAATAATCATAAGAGGACTTCAGAGGCTTATTTTCATTGTATTCATACTGACAATGGGTTAGTAAGTCTTAAGAATAAAATCCAGTTTCTGAATCAATTTCATTGTATAATTTTTTTTCTGTGACTTGAAGTTCCTGTAGCGATTCGATTGGTTTTCCGGAGTAGGGTCGCTAAGCGCATGCCCAAACTCCCCTCTTTATTGGTGCTTAGCACAAGCTAGTAGACTAGGCTAAATGGTCAAAAAAAATTTGGAACATATTGGCCAACAAATATACTGGTGGAAACAGACTGAACACCCACGCTGAGGAAGCCGCTGAGTGACACTCTACTCTAGACCATCACTTGAGTGAAACCTGAATGGTTGTCCGAAGGTGACGTGGAGAAGGCCATGTGAAGAGGAGGTGAAAGCTTATAGGAAATTGTGAAACCAACTGTGAAGATAATTACCGAGAAGAAGGTGGCACACAGATGCATTCCACTCAGAACTCAAGGGAAAAAATAATGTAATCGTATCCATATTTATTAATAAACATCCCCTGGGTTCCCAGTGGAGCAACAGAAGTAGCAGCCCACCTCTGTTTCACTCTCTTCACTCGAGTTTTTTTTAACCTGACTTCATAACTGACCATAACTTGTCATCTCCTCACATAGTCTACTCGATTTTCTCCATCGGAGACCCTTTCAGGAACCACTGTTTTGTTCGGGTTAATTGACAATTAGATTTCTTGTTATTCTACACAAACGAATAACACAACTTAAGGTTAGTATATTTCTTTATCACGCAAGTGCTGATTAAATTTTTTAACCATGCTAAAAATACACCTTATTAATTGCAAAAGAAGATATATATATATATATATATATATATATATATATATATAACATAATATAACAGGCGTTTATGGAGTGGAAACTAAAATAAATTGAAATTGAACGGTAGTCAAGTTAAAAATAGCGGTTATTAGGCGTAGAAGTTTAATAGGGGGATGAGGGAAAAAAATAATAATCCCGTATTGATACAGATCAGATCCATTGTAGATTTACTGACTGAACAAACTTCTGTTTACAGAGTTCGGGATATAAAACGTGGATTGTCATTGCTTCTGTGTGGTTTGAAGAAGTCTGATTCATAGCAATATTCTTAGTATTCTATAGATGAATTTGAAGTTGGTTTCTGGGTTAACCTGGTGTCCAGATTCGATCAGGTGTTCAAGGATAGAGTTGTCGTGTGGGGATCTTTTTTTCTCCTTTATTAAACTATGAGAGTATGTGTTCGATGACAAGTTTGGATAGTAAATGGTGGGTATATGTGCTGCATTATAGATAAGATTTTATTTCGATAAATCACACAGTGTTACACAGTAATATTAACTGATGACCATGTTTCGAGCACAAACTATTGCCACTCATAATCATATCAAGTCCCTCACTCACACAACTTTCTTGCTTCATTTATATACATGTGTGGAATTGACTAGATATTTGAATAAAAATCAATATAGGATAATGTACATTCAGAAATAATAATATGAGTGTTGTTGATCAAATACAATCAGATGGAAATAAGACGAGTGTTTTTATAGTCATAATAAGTAACTTGTTAGAATGTTGTGATGTACGTGAATTGAAATAGAATTTTGAGATTATTTATTATCCTCCCGTGATTTAACTGACTGGTGGTAATAATATCTTCCATATCTCTGGTATTTGCATTGAGTGGGACAAAGTCAAAATAGCAATAGTTTGTGCTCGAAACGCCATCAGTTAATACTGCTGTACAACACTGTGTGTGATTTATCAGAATAAAATCTTATTTATAACCGAGTTATACTCTACCATAGTGCCCAAGTTTTATACTTGCATTAATAATACATAGGGTATATATATGCTATTGTACAGTTTGCGAATAGTATCGCTGAGAAGAGTAACACTTCCCTGGACGTCTTTTCTTTTATGTGACCCAGTGGAGATTGTTATTTATTTAATTACATTAGAGATTTTGTCAATAACTTGTATGAATACCAAAATTAAGGTGTAAAATCACAGTTACACGAATCTATTTGGTAACTATTCAACCACTTTCACTCCCAGCCACGAGAAATGTCATCATGAGCTGACATTGGTTAGAGAACCATTAGAAAACCAGCTGGGAGTACTGGACAACTGTTTCGTCCTAGTTTGGGACTCTTCATCAGTACGCGCCCACCGAGGTTCGAACCCAGGACCTTCTGGTTACAAGGCGAGCCAGCTCGTATACCATTAAGCCACTGGGACCCGATCCAACGGCCAGCCCATGAATTCTAACTTCTGCCAGTTTACGACATTGCATTATTCACTGCAAAATGACTTGATATCTATGTATCTTTCCTCATATTTGGTTTGATTAGGTGTGTGTGTGGGGGGGGGGGAGGGGATCGAAGGCAGGATTTGTAGTCACCAAAATATAAAAGCTATGCAATACTCCATAGCTTCCAATGATTCTCTAACTGATACTGTTTCCGATTAAAATCCACCTTAAAAAGTATCACCGAATCCTGATAATGACTTCTCTAGATCAGAAACATTTGAGAAGTTAACGCTTAACGAAAACAAATAAAACTTTAAAAAATCTTCCCGATTTCTTAGTTGCTTTTTTATTTATTTTTTTTTTGATTCGACATATTGTTCTATTTATTCTAGAAATATGAAACCAATATTTTATTTGTTCTCCTCAATACTTCAAAATATTTCTGCTGTTCACATTTCAAACGTACCCATTTCATTTCTGTGTACAATCAGTGCTTAAACATTTCCTCAATTTCAATTTCGTCATTTAGCCTACTTGTTTGTCTACGTGTGTGTATGCGTGTGCGTGTGTGTGTGTGTCGAGTGAAACACACAGGAGGTGACTTTCATCATTCCCGCCGATTATTTCTCCTGGTTTCAATGAAATAGAAAATGATTTAATTTGTATGTATAAAAGTAAACTTATTGTAAATGATATGACTACGAATATTAGTAACATAATTCCAAATATTATTTACTTAAACAATTAAAATGTCTTTAATTTTTACAGAAACAAAAAAAATTGTTTGATTACTTGAACAATTCACTGAATTTCAAATTGAAGTGGTGTATAAACAGTCCCTCCCTCCCCCCTCATCAAAAATTTGTACTAATCATTGTAACTGCAGAAGATTGCCAGTGCAATGTGTGTGTGTGTGTGGACAAATACTCGCCTATGATATTGACTGGCGATCGTTGCTAAAATCACGAACTAATGAGAGTTAAAATTCATGGGTCACTAAATTCCCCTCCTACCACTACTCCCAAAATGACTAAATTGTCAAGGCGATAGCCTTCATAACCTGAAGGCCCTAGGTGTGATCCCTGTTGAGGCCATGGATGTGTACTGCTCATGAATCTGAAAATAGAACGAAACAGCTATCCAGTACAGTTCATCACACCCACCAACCGGGACTGGAAATTAGAATTTCAGTTTATGAAACCAGTATATTTAACATTCAGAATTTAACTAATTCGTGAAGTACTAACATCACTTCAAAATCAACTGCTATGAACCCCCGTTTCTTATTACAGTTGCAAGAAATGCATCTTGAAGTAAGCCACTAACAAATAGTGGATAGACATTCGAAAATAAGACAAGATTCATTCCCATAATTATACATTACATAAAAATAAGACTTTTCGTTAGCGCGAAACGATCGATCTCTGTTAACTACGCGTGCTTCGATGTTGTCTTGAGACTAACGTGCTTTTAAAAGTTTGGTAGTGAGATCCATAATTCATAATTTATCCTAAGTGGGACCCCCCACATAAGTGAATGATGGCGTTTTCATTGAGACTCGAACCTAATATCCCCGATGTAGACGATAAAGCATTATCCACCACAGCACTGAGCAATGAGAGACATGTTTTAAACAACGAATATCATTTCAGAGCGCATAATTCACCGACTCGAGCCAAGTAACATCTAGCCCTAATTGAAAAGTATATCTTTTAAGATAGAATTCATTACAAAACTACGTCAGAAGAACTGTAAGCTAGGGAACACTGGGCACAATTCCACAGTGGATAAGTCTGTTGGGTACAACACACAACTATGTTATTTTTGATTGAACACTAGTCAGTAACTAGTGTAATGCGTCTAGTCCTATCTATGCTGTAGACTGAATTCTAATAGTGAGGTTTGTAATGCTGCCTAGCACCGCGAGCCTGAATAGGTCAGTGGTAACGTCTATGACTGCAGTCGGTACTGAGTGACGCGGGTTCAAATCTCACAAGCGACATGAGTTCCTTCAAGTTTGCAGATACGCTTTGCTGATGAGTGTTAACTAGCACAAAACTTAGGTCCAGGGTTTTCTACCGATCGCCTCCAACCATCTAATATCAACAATTCAAAGTGCACCGTGAAGGCGAGCCACCTAGAGTGCTGGTCACATTGCAAACTTGATTAACAGAATTCAGTCTGCACCAAAGATAGAACTACAGATATCGTACTAGGTAATAAATAGTGTCCAATCAAAAATATCCAATACAGTCCTACAAGAGGTCAGTTACTAACCCGAATAGCCCAGTGGTAACGTCTCTGACTGCAGCACCAGGTGATGCGGGTTCGAATCTTAGAATGGATATGAGTTTCTTCAAGGGTTCATATACGCCTAGCTCACCCTAGGTTGAAGGCTTCCTGTCGATTAACTCAAACCGTCTAATACCAACTATATCATATCTTAATACTGTTACCCCGTCTCTAATGCGTGTTCACTTGCAGCCGGATGTGTCATAATGGCCTGACATTTTTCTAGGTTACTGGATCAGCGTCAATGATTCCAGCTCTAGTTAAATTCCCTCGTTAGCTATGCATATTACTGAGTTCAAATTGCATTAACACAGTGGACAACTGTTACTTGTTCTATTTCACCTCTCAACCTTTCCCCCCTCCCCAAAATCCAGTTTTGCATAGTTCCTCAAAGTTACATAAATTTGCAACAAAAAATTTACGATGAAATCAGTTAACGCCTTACAAACCGAACAAGTGAAAATATGTTTTGGGGGTAAAAAAAAGATGAATTTTAAGCAGTTTATTTAGAATAGAATCAATGTAATTTCAAAAAGAAATCAATGTTTTCATTGGGAAAAAGGTATCGTTTAAAGATTTCTCCCTTACATGTTTTTCACTATCACCACTAATAACAACGGGGAGAAAAACATGTAATAATTTGAACCTAATCAAAGATTCTACTGTGTATCGAAGTGATTATATCATTTTACAAGCCTTTTTTCAGTGTCTCTCTCTCTCTCTCACTTCCACCGTGGCATCTTATTCTTTTCAAAAGTTCACATAGAGGGATGATAGTTTCTTCACATGTTAATTGACCTAATAAATACGGAGGATGAAAAGTGAAGCGTTAGATAACAATTCTCAGCAAGAAATACAAGCATAGTAACCAGATTTGGTGATGTATACACGTAGATATCCGTGTGTGTGTGTGTGTGTGTGTGTGTGTGTGTGTGTGTGTGTGTGTGTGTAGGCATGATGACTAGGTAACATATAGTGTTTTGTTATTAGGTAGAAGGATTACAGATAACAAGTGTTCAAGAATATTTCTTTTAAGTTTAATGGATGATGATCAAGTATATACGACTAAAAATTCAGTGAACAAGATGTTGTTCCCTTATCAACAGAAAATTTAAGTTCTTCCCGGTGTTATTGTTATACCTTAATGTTTGTCTAACATTCAGATAGATAATATTTGTCTGCCAGTCAGTCTATCACTTACAATTCAAATACAATCCATTGCATCAACACGTGCATAATTATATTTTAAGATAAAAAAAAAAGGAGAAAGTTTCAGTGTTCAGTGGCATTTCAGCATTCAATCAAGGCAACCTCACTTATTCACAAACATTAGATCAAAACAGAAATTTACCGGTCTATGGCTATCTCAGATACTTTCAACGTTAGATACTGATTAGTTTGTTTCAGTGAACCACTGAACCACATTCTAAACCTCTATTATCACTGACATTATTACTATTTATGCTGTCATTATTATTATTATTATTGCTCCCTTGGATTCCCATTGGGACATAGGGTTACAAAAGCACATCTCCACGTTTTCCTACTCCATGTGGTCTTCTTTAGCTGATTATATGATTACATATAGAATTTCATCTCCTCCTCACATGGTCTCCTCCATGTCAGCCTCACACCCACAAACAATTCGGCGTTTCACACTCCAATTCTACTCGAGTGATGACCCGACTACCGTACGATGTCAACCCACAGTCTCCTCAACATGAGTCCCATCCATTTCCATTTTCTCCTACATATATGTTGAGCTATAGATTCTTGAGTGGTTTGTTCTCAGACTTTCTTGTTTTGAATTCTTTGTGGTTGGGCATCTTATCTTCATTGTGGAGCTAGCGAAGGTATCTGTTGGGAAAAGTCTGCAGCAGCCAGTTAAAAATGACCTTAGTGACATGCGTGTCAATTTTTATGACCCAAGGTGTGGTGAGTGCAGGAAATTTCCAAATTGACTTCAGAGTGATGAATTTCGTCTGTTTTGCCTTACTGATTCTGTCTGGTTTTGACATTCTCATCCAACCATACTGACAGCCCATGGTTGAAGGATGCTTCCTAGATAAGTCGAAGAAATGACCTCTTTCAAGTTTCTCTAGTTGAGATAGTGATTGGTGCTTGTTGTTGTTGTTGTTTTTGGTGAGTTGTCTTTATCATCTCTGTCATCTGTATGTTCACATAATGTCCTGCTTTTTCTGACTAATCTTCCAACTAGTCGGCTTTCGAGTTTATGAGACATGGGATATAAGTAATCCGTGAAGTCCAGAACTCGCTGTGCATTTTTGTCCATCCAGCGTACACCCATCTTCTGGCTGTCCACAGTTGGTTGAGTTATCAAGTCCACTAAATTCAGGAGTCATCGGTGATATTAACCAACCATGTCTTACTCCTTTATTCACTTCACAAACTTCGCTGAGTATTCCGTTGTGGATCACTTGGCATGTGACATCATCATACAGCGGTTGGATGAAGTTTATAAAGCTGTAGGCCCTGCACCCGATAATGCTGAAGTAGTTTCCAAATTATTACACGGTCAATGCTGTGGAAGGCTTTTTCAACATCGATGAAGTTGAAGTAGAGTTTTGACTGTCATTTTATGGTGTATTCGATGATGAATTGCAGTTTGGTCAGCATAGGATTTGGTTTTCCCAAATCCAGCCTGTTCCAGGCAGAGTTTTGGATTCATAGCATATTTCAGTCCCTCTAGGATGATGTGGCCTAGTATTCTGCCTCATGTGGATAGCAGTATGATTCTATGCCAGTTCTTGCGTAGGCTTAAGTCACCCTTCTTTGATAGTTTGACAAGATAATCTTTACTCTAATCAGTAAGTACCTTTTCTTCTTTCACAGCCCTTTGCAGTAGTCGTATGTGCATATCCGCAACGGTCGGGCAGGGCTTCCGATCGATTTCCTCTAACCATCTCTAATAACAACAATCAGACAGGCTTTCCAGTCTTCGGTACTATGTGATATGATGGAAGGATTATTATATTCCGAATTAACGTAAGAGACAATAACACTAAGTTAGCTTATATATATATATATATAAATAAGCTAATGGAGAAATACTGATGTTATATAATGAGAAGAAAACTACGCCGGAATCGACCGATTTCCCTAATAATTTAACAGTCCATCTAAGTAATTTGGATTTCACGTAACATTAATTATATTGAGCTTTAATGTCAGGTTATATAGTCGAAAAGTCTATAAAAAGATACAACTAGTTAGAACGATCTAGGATAGACGTATTTACTAACTGACAACAAACCGATAACTATAGTCGACAGGACAATTGTTGCAGTTGACTTCGACAATGTCATATCAGGGTGTGCGCCCAGAGTTATTAAGATTTAGTCATAAGGCCTGAGTATTATGAGATGAGACTGAATGCCATTCAATATGTAGGTTGGAAATACATGGCGACAAAACCTCCCCAACCGGTTCTCCCCTAATTGATGCAGTTATATATATATATATATATATATATATATATATATAGTAGTCTAGGCGAGGTTAATGCACAGATATATATACATAATACTGCATCAATTAGGGGAGAACCGGTTGACCAGTATATCCCCGTTGGGGAGGTTTTGTCGCCATGTATTTCCAACCTACATATTGAATGGTATTCAGTCTCATCTCATAATACTCAGGCCTTATGACTAAATCTTAATAACTCTGATATGACATATGCAGGAGAAAGTGGAGACAGATTGGACACTCGCTGAGGAGGCTGGTTGGTGACATCGCACGTCAGGCCCTCGAGTGGAACCCGAAAGGGAAGCGGCGAGTGGGACATCTAAGGGTGACATGGAGGAGATCGTGTGAAGAGGAGATGAAACAGTATGGACTAACATGAATGCAGGTGAAAAGTACAGCAAAAGACAGAAGCAAGTGGAGACATGCAGTTGAAACTCTATGTTCCACTAGGAACCCAAGGAACAATAATAATTATATATATATATATATACCTGCATTCCTGTTTATTCATCTTACTAGACCGATATGTTCAATTTCTGTTGATATGTTAGCTCTTAGTACAGACACTTTGACAATACAACGAGGTTAACTCGATGCCATTTTATTAGTGGTGGTCAGCACAGTAGAATTCATGGCGTATGTTTCATTTCCACATTTTGGTCCACTGAAATCAATTAATCCCGATATCAGATAACAAGACTCAATCACTTAGTGGGTAACACTTTGGCCGGCGAGTTCAGTTCCCAGTAAGAACAAGTTCACTTATTACAGCTCAAACGAATCCAGATGATAAGTCCCAAGTAGGACGAAACGAGCATCTTCGACCTCACTGCTAGCCATCATTAACCAAATGATTGTACACTTTTAATAAAAAAAAATAATAGAAATTCCCATTGGTTTTATTAGACTGGGAGAAATTTTGATTGACATTTTATGCATGAATGTGTTATTGATTAAAATCACAAATTTTTATATCAAAATGCGAAATAAAACATCACATGTCATGTAGTGTTTTCAAAAGACAATTAAAAGCATTTTATGATCATTATTAGGCCTTATAATACTGCCACTACTTCTATTATCACTGCTAATGTCCATATTAGTAATTGATGTATTTAAATATACAGTTTAATACGACTGTATCGTTGATTAGAATTAATATTATTACTACTAACATATTACTGCTAATAATTTTAGTGTATACTTGGGAACAGACATTAAAAAAAAGCGACTACAGTAACATAAAACATCTGTACAAATCACTGAAACTAACAAAATGGTCACTAGACTTTACTTTATCATGTAATTTCTTTGTAAATACCTGTTTCTCTACATATACACCCAGCTCCACCCCACCTGCACACTAATAGTCCTCTGCTGTGCCTGTTAACGGCCTAGATCATGAAATGATTTCGTGTACTTACGGTTTTCTTACCTCTTCTTTTCAACACAACAACGACCCACCCGCCTACCCCCACCTCTAATCCTTTATCACTATAACCAACCAACCAACCAACCCACTGTCCACTAATTTGCTGTTTATTCAAAATGTTATCTTACTCAATGACCACCTATGTACGTACATGTGTGCACATTTTAATCACATTTCAATTTTTACTGACTACTACTATAGTAGTCATAGTATTTGTCATTTTTTAAAATAGGTAATAAAATTATTGTAAATGATCCAAAGTAATTTATCTAAACACATACATTCGTGTGTATGTGTGTTTGTATGAATTTGTGCGAATGTCTATGTGTGCGTGTGTGTGTGTCTATGCGGGGTGGAGGGTGTTTTCTGTCTGCCTAAATAGAATGATGCTGTAGGCATAGACTGAAAATACCTTAGAGATCATTTGTAGCCCCGTGGACAATCAGTTTTTAGTCATAATAAAATTCTGTTAGATCTCCTGCTGATTTAAAAATACAATGTACAGCCTAGTAACAGATTAAAGCAAAATTGCTAATCACTTGCCTTGTATGATTTTTTATTGCATTTTATGAATAAAAAGGTGGAAAAATTTGAATGGAAATTCAATTCACTATTCTGCTTAATTCATTCATAAGATAAATAGAATATCTCCTCGGCCTTTTTGTGCATCCACATACACATTTTAGATAATTTGTGACAGTGAAAAGGTGTTATCAGTTCATGGGGAGGAAGACAGACTAACAGACATACGACTAATGTAAACAATAATAAGACTCTCAGAAATAAATACACAAATGATAATCACACCCGCTTATTTGGTTGTTAGTAGCTAACAAGTAGAATCTGGGACATGTGTCCCACCCTGTTTACAAGTTGTCAGTTAGATGTGCTTGGGTGATGGTGTTCTCACCGAGACTGGAACCTACCAGTTATCATTACAAACATTAAGGTGTTATCCACTGGATTACTGAGGTACAACAGCCGCTTAACACTGCAAAGCACTCAGGCATAACGCAACCGTTCCTCTTACAGTTTGTCGACTCGTGTATTTTACCTATTCTTCTTTACTGTTCACCCTTGCTTATTCTTTCCTGGATTGCTTAAAAAAAAACTATGTCATACTTTGTAGAACTATGAAGACTGACTGTCAGTAGGACGAGTGGTATCCCGTTGGGCCACATCGTTGATATTGTCACTGATAGGCACTTGATGTCATGCAGCAAATTTGCTAAAGGAAATTTGTCAGACTCTGAGCACTCACTCTACCTGCAGCTCCAACCTTGTGTCTCCTCAGGTAAAACAAGAAGTCTTTTCAGAAGATTTTATGCACGTAAGTCTAAGTATAAAAATTCCACTATACCATATTTGACATGTACTTTATGTTAGGCATGAGTTAACTAACCTTCTTGGCATTATTAAATAAACCATTTCCTTCACCCTTACAACATCAATCTTTATTGTGATTGTATTTCTTATATTTATAACCCTCTCAATTTTTGTTTTTGTTTATTTTTTGTTCATAAGTGTGAACATCATTTAAGCTGTGTTATAACTGTTAATTTTGTTATTTCCCCTCACTATAATATCTCAGCACAACATTAAATCCAGTAATCTATAACATGCTAAAATTTCCAAACTGAATCGGTAATACTGCTTGAAACAAACTCACTGTTATTATTATTATTATTATATGTAATATTCTCAATTCGTGCTTCGAATATTTTTGACTTCATATCGTAAACATGGACAAATTCCTCTGGTTACTTTTGTTTTTAATTTTATAAGGATTTTCTGTAAATCAGATGCACTATTGTGACAAATGCTGAGAATTCCATTCTGTATTATAAGTAATGTTTTTGGAATAAAGTGGATTATTATTATTATTAATAAAAGTACTGGAAAGATAACATTGGTTACTCATGGTATTGCCTCTGACTGCATCATTCGGTGATGCGAGTTGGAATCATCTAGAAGACTCCAGTTCTGCAGAGGTAACGCATACATACTACCACTAGGTAGGGAACCTCAATTGAAGTCTACTTGTCATAAACTTGTGCATAAATAATTGTGACATATGCAAGGTCCGAAGGAGAACTCTCTTGCTGAATTCTGACTGTCGCACTATTTGCGTCTTACCGAAAGTGTATGGTTAGTTACAGAAAAGGGCTTTTTCGTTCGCCTAACAAAGAAAATTCAGGAATGATCCTGTTCACATGACAGTGTTTTTTTCACTAAGATGTATATTACATGATACTGACAGGGACCTATTCGTTGATGAAGTGTCACGCTCCATTGCCTCTAATATCACCTCCTACCTCAAGTCCTGTTTGGACATTTGCTGTCCTGCTGAAACACCTTTTACGAGATTTGACTGGGTCTTGCCTCCACAACTAAAGAAGCTTAGAATTTGTATATATATCACACGATAATGCTGGTGTTTGAAGGATAAACTCTCTGATAAAGTCTGAAATACAAAGACTAAATGGGATATGCAATGATAACTTCTTATCATGTAAGAGCGTTTTTGGAATCTGAAAACTTTTTCACCAAGTTATAAGCAAAAGACAAATTCCTATTGATGCTCATTCTGATGTAATACAA
Organism: Trichobilharzia regenti; assembly: GCA_944472135.2. NCBI lineage: Eukaryota > Metazoa > Platyhelminthes > Trematoda > Strigeidida > Schistosomatidae > Trichobilharzia > Trichobilharzia regenti. The sequence goes on along the minus strand of OX235270.1, from coordinate 83,148,148 downwards.
AAAGTTACTGCGGTTGGACATGATGTTTCAAGTTACCTACATGATCATTTTCCTGGCTTTAATGAAAAGGATGTGTTGTCATGTCTCAGATCCTCAAATCCCTCACACACTCTTGACCAAGATGGTGTACCAAGAATTTTACTTCAAAAGTATGACACCCTCCTACACAAATCTTTAATGTATCGTTTCACAGGGATGCAATACCTGTAACCTGGATAGAAATATGGGTTTTGCCTGTACCGAAATCGCCTTTTGAATCAGATCTTAAGTTTACGCCAATCGCCATCACTTCTCAATTTTCGAAAAATATGGGGAAATAACTTTTTTTTGTTAAACCTTCTTTAAAATCTGTCAGTGACCTAAAGCAGTTTGCTTATAAATGCAGCAGAAGCACTTCAGACGATGGCACTGTACTTTTACATAATATTGGCTCGAGTTTAGATAAAGGTACAAAGTATGTTCCAGCCTCCTTATTAGACTACGCTGTTGCTTTTGACTGTATTCCTAGGGCAGTTTCACTGAAAAAGCTGATCTCAGCATGCACTGAGTCCTAGGTCACAAGGTGGCTGTTTTTCTTATTTTCCGGGTAGAAAAGAGCATACTTTTTAGAATGGAAAGCGCTCCATTTCGTTGCAAACGGAAACTGATGTACCACGATGCTCTGTACTCCCTTCATTCCTTTTTTCTTTCTTTTTGCATGACCTTCCATATTCTCCCAAAGCTAACTTCATTTAATATTGCCAATGATCTAACTATTTATGTCTCAGCAGTTTCTCCATTGGATTTTTCTTATATGAGCAGGTTCATTAGTCTTAAGTCTGTGTGGAGGTCAGCAGCACTCAGCATCAAAAATAACATCCGGATTTTCAACTCCAATATGAAGTCAGTGCTACTATACGGATCAGAGACTTGGCCAGCGCGTCATAAAGAGCATCTCAAACAGACTTCAGACCATCAAGTGACATCACTAGACAAGCCATTGCTCGAGTGGAACCCTAGTTGGAAGCGGCGAGTTGGTCATCCAAGGGTGACCTGGAAGAGATCATGTGAATAGGAGATGAAAACATGTGGGCAGACTTGGAGAGGGGTGAAAAAGTTAGCAGAAAACAGAAGGCAATGGGGATGCGCAGCTGAAGCCTTGTGTTCCTCTAGGAATTAAAGGATATAATAATAATCTTATCTGAATTTAACAAACGGCCTCACTTAAATGGTCTTAAACTAAATCCATTTAAATGTCATATTGCGAATTTCAGTTTCAGATGCGAAAACAACTTCAATGGACTGATCCACTCCCAAGATTCTTGTGATCTCGGCGGCACTGTGATAGGGAGTCAGTCGAATGTCTCTTATCTTGACATCAGTTTCTCTTCGAATCTCTACTGATCGTTTCATGTCCTGTTGATTTGTAAGCGAAAAAAAATTCTGTTTGACTTATTACATACAGAAGTTGAAACTGTCTGCTGGCATAATTCGACCTCTTCTCTTACAATTTATTAATTTATGTATTCTACTCATTTCCCTTCTTTATTTTTCGCCATTATTCTTCCCTGGACTTCTCATAAATGACTTCGTCATATTACATAGAACAATGAAGACTGTAAGTTGGGTTAATGGAGTGCCTTTAACTCAACTAACTGACGTTGTTGTCGTCGGTGGACATTTTAATTTTTGCAAGCATTTGGCTAAAGTTATCTTGTTTGATACCAGCTAACATCCTCTTTATTTGCGACTTTCACCTTGTATCTCTTCGCGTAAAACCAGAAGAAACTTCTTAAGAATTTACGCTCGTACAGCGAAATATAAGCATACAACCACACCATCGTATTTAGCAATAGTTTCGTGTGAATCAGTAAGTTATAACAATTATCTTCATATTCATTTTTTATTTATAATTCAGTTATTGTGGTATTATTATTTTTCAAACTTATGCATTTATAAAAGGAGTTGATAATTCTATTCTATTCCCTAATCAGGTAGGTAGTTGCCTGGGGTTCTAGTGAGAAGTCGTGATCAGTAGGGTGCAGAAGGTCGGGTGTGAGGACAAATACTCACCGAAGACATTGGCTAGTGGTCGCGCTATGTCGTGAATTGGCAGAAGTTAGAATTCATGGGTTGGCCGTTGGATCGGGTCTCAGTGGCTTAATGGTATACGAGCTAGCTCGCCTTGTAACCAGAAGGTCCTGGGTTGGAACTCCGTGGTGGTGGGTACGTACTGATGAATAGTCCCAAACTAGGACGAAACAGCTGTCTGGCAGTACTGGCGAGTTTTCCAATGGTTCTCTAACCAATGTCAGCTCATGATGAAATCCTGTAACCAGTCAACCAAATCCCTACAAACCAACACTTGGATAAGGTGAATATGTTTATTGTATTACTACTAGTCGCCGCCTAGCACATGACATTATTTATTATTTATTTAAACGCATAAAAACTTGGTACAATATGGCACCAAGAAGGATGCGCCACACAATAATAATAAAACAACATAGATCAAAAGAGAAAAAAATATATAAATAGAGAACGGATAAAGAACTTCATCTGGAAGGAAAACAGTCAAGCTTAACAAGTTCAAACAGTATTTGTTAACTATCATCGAGAAGGGAAGAAAAAGGAAATTGCGACACGTGTGATAGCACGCGATAAGTTTCATTGATTGTTTGTTGCTTTATTCAATTCATTGTGTGAGGGCTGAGATCTGTCTGTCTGTCTGGATTCAACATAGAACTTGGCACCGAAGTGCAGCAGTTCGAGGGCTGAGATACTGCCCGGGCGCCCAGACCGAAGCAGGTGGTTTTATTAAGGGACCACCCGAACCTTTGATTTGGAGTCTAACCCGCAAGGCAGCGTCAGGAGCTGCATTCCCATGGTTTCCGGTGACCCATATGGGTTCATACGCCATTTGATCCGATTGGATACTGGACCCCATGGTAACTGCTTTTAGTTTAACTGCTATCCAAACAACCTTCCTGACATGGTAGGACCTGCAGGGACAGAGTTCCAGTCAGTTTAGCATGCTGGGTCATTACGGTATTCAAACCCGACCACCACGACAAGGTAGCAATTATCGACATTAGTACCCACTTATTACCAATGTAGCATTTATCAAGTGATTATGCCAATAAACAAAGTATAACCAGGCGTTTTTTTTCATCCTGTTCATTACTTGCTATCGAGAAAATACGTTCGTTGTGGCTGATTTTTCTTTGTCAAAAGTTTTATGCCTTGTGTAATGTTGATGGGATCAATGATCCAGGATGATTATTTCTGGTGGTCACGCCAAATTCACGAATTGGTTGGAGTTAGAATTCACACATTGGTCAGTGAGTTGAGCCCCAGTGGCTGAATGGTCAACAAACTTGACTTATAACCAGAAGGTCCTGGGTTCTGAACCCCGGAGGCGGGTGCTTACCGCCGATTAGTCACAAGCTAGGATGAAACAGTGATCCCCTAACTGATATCAGTCCGTGGTCAATTTGTTGTAATTGAGTGTTAGTTGATTTGTTGTCTAACTTGACTAGAATGAGCGTCCAGTGATGACACTGTAGTCAACTGATCAGTCAGAAATATTCCCCCACAATGAATAGATACACAGGCGTCAGATTTCACTGAGGCAACAACAACTTTACTTTTCACAATACAGAGCATATATTGTCTACACATCCACGAAAATTTGAACCATAAATCAATATCCGATTGATTGCATCAATCAAGACTTTATGGTTAACAAAGGTAGTTAGTCCGTCCTGATACAGATTTAAAACTATGCATATTCTGTAGTTTCATTTGTCAAATATGTCTATGACAATTTTGAAATTACGTGTAATTAAAAAAAACATCACAACTTATTAAGAAACACTTATCATAATTTTATTTAAATTTGTCTAACGGGTGAGAGAGACAGAGTAATACTAGGGTACGGACAAATAATAGAGAAGCGAGAATGAGTGGATAGCCATTCAAGTTGTTAGTGCATACACGAGTTATGTCCCTATTAATAATTGCTATCGAGTTAGTAGTGGGAGAATGAACACATAGGTCTTCGGTGTGGCAATATTCATAGAGTACTGACTAAAAAAAAACATATAAAGGTTGCAGATACACCTCGCTGGCGAGTGCCAGCTATCACGAAACCTAAGTTGAAGGCTTCATGCTGATTGCCTCTAACCATCTAATACCAACATAACAACCCTACCTTGAAAACTCTACTTGGAGGAAGTATTCTAGTTCTAGTTTCTATTCTCTTCATTTCATGCCTTTTATGTTGTTCTACGATTTTCTTTAATTTGGAAAATACTTCAACACTATGAAGTGAAGTGCCCCAAGCCTTTATCAACCTCATTAAACAGATGTATGGCAATGACACATGTCAGGAAATCCACAACGGAAAACTCAATGAAGCCTTTAAAGTGAATAATGGAATTCAACCTGGCTAACTAACATCATCGATGATATTCCTGATTGTGGTGGGCTGGATTTTGCGGGACATTGCGAGTGGTGAGTGGGAAGACAGGAATAGGTTGGACCAGAGAGAAGACTCTAGAAGATCTGGACTTCGAGGATGATTTATGGTCTAATGTCACAAAAACGAACAAACTGGCAGAAGAGGCTAGCAGAGACGACTGGACTTCAAGTGAACATAGGAAATACACTGATAATGAAGATAACCAAAGAACCAGTTACAACAAGCCCCAATCACTATCAGTGGAGTAAATATGAAAGACGTCAACCTCTTGAGTTATCTAGGACGCATACTTTCAGCTATAGACATACGGCACGGTTGAGAGTGTCAAAACGAGACACAATCGAAAAGGTGAGACAGATGACATTCATCACTCTGAAATCACTTTGGAAATCTCCTGTACTCCACAGCAGAAACAACAATATTCGGATTCTCAACACCAATATCAAGCCAGTCAGTTTTTCCCTACGGATTAGGAAATTGACGGGATTTTTACGGGTAGCATTTCCAGTAGGCCAGTGCAGACATTTCTCAACAGCTGCCATATCTTACTTCCCAAGGAAGATTAGATGACCGGTGGGAGGAATAAGCAGCAGGGAACTCTGGGATCGAACCAATCAGGAACCTGTTGCCCAACAAATATTCTGAAGAAATTGGTGGTGGATTGGACAGATGCTGAGGACACTATCAGGTGACATTACACGATAGCCAGGCCATCACTCTAGTGGAATTGGAATGTGTGTGAGGATGGCATAGAAGAGATGGTGTGAAGAGATGAGAGACTATGGAGAATCGTGCAGCCAGGTGAAGAGGACTGCGGTGAATAGGGTGAAGTGGAGATAGGTTGTTGAAGTTCTGTGTTTCATTTGGAATCCAAGGGAACACTAATAATAGTAATGATGTTAAGTGTCTTAATAAAAAGCGAACAAAATTAGACTCGAACTACAAGTCATTTCATTTATGATAGAAAAGTACTCTGGTATCTCTAAGTAGAATGTATCAGCTATTGATGATCAGGACTTAAGAACTGGTGACTCCTATTTATATCCACAAAGTAATCATGACACTCAGCCTTATACAGTCCCCGCATTTTCATGTTGGTGTAGTTTTCATAGCTACAACAATTTGATATATTATTTAGAATTCGGCGATGGGTCGATATTAAGCCATGAATACACGTTGTTTTAAAGTTTTTTAGTGCTGTAATGCTCAGCACAGCAGTGATCCCGATGAACTCTTCGTCAACAGATTTACACTGTCAATACGCGGAGTGAGCATTTGAGTCCAACAAAACTAATCAACAGGAAACTGGGAATCGTTTCATCAATAAATAACAACTAGTGCTACTTGTACAGCAGGTGGCCGTTGTGGCTCAGTACCATAGAGGATTTTCATGAAGACAAGAGTATCCAACTAACAGATTCCCAAGTATGAATTTGAATAGAGCAAGAACAACAGTGGTTTGTGCAGAATAAAGTGGTGTCATCATTTATATAGTTGGCTTGTTAACAACTGCGTACAGCCTAAAGAAATTATTAAGTTTATGTACAGAACAATTTTAACGTAGTTTTAAATGTTGTATGATGTCAGTTGACAGGAGACTCTAAACTAAATAAACGGTGCTCAGGAAATCACACTTCTATAGTTTTCACCCAGAGAGTCCGAGTTTAACAAGAATAAATGTTTGCATACAGTGGTGAAGGAGTGACGTAATGAAGAGAAGAGGTGGGTAAGTTGTTGATTGATTAATAAACTGAGTAATAATGTAGTGTGTCCAACCCATATAATAGAAACAAGAGACCAGTGAAGTTACACCACTATATCAAAGGGAAGGGGAGAGGTTCCAGCCAAAGATTATATAATTAAATGGAAGAGAGAATAAAGACATGCAGTTACCACCAAGGCAAGGAAGGACTGATAACTGCTTCCTTCTGAACACATAAATCAGCTTTCATGCATTTGATAGCGGTTGTTTAGACACACTTGAGGAGAATTGAATTATTTTGTCTGCTGACAGTTTTAGAGGATTTCGTGATGTCTAGTACATGATGGGTATTGATGAGTTGTCTGGCAATGGCACTATTGTGAGCATTTGCTTCCTTGAGATGTAAGACTTTTGGTAAGTGTTCAGAGACCCGACAAAACGTAGATGTGTTGTTGAAGCCCTTTGTTCCGCTCACAACGCAAGGGGATAATAATGATAATGAATGATATAACAGGATGCTCCATACGAAAGGAAGTAGTTTAGTTTGTATAGAAAGGATTAAAAATTGAAGAGAAACAAAAGTAGTAATAATGTTTTATAAAATTCTACCAGAACTTAATTTCGTTGCTTATAGTAAGACGGAGGATATAAATAGATTCCAACGAGTTGCTACGCTTTTTTCTAAGGGATGAAATCACAGTAGATTGCAGCGTGCCCTGGGGTAGAACAATATAGCCACAAACGTCTGCATTAATTTCCACTTAAATGTAGATTGGGTCAGTATTTTAACAGCAGAATATCCTCCACCCACACGCGTAGTTCGGGTCTAATTCTAGACCGTCGGATTCCGAAAGGGTCAGTTCACTAGACTATAGCAAGTCTGGGAAAAGATAAAGGTTCGATGAGAGGCTAACAACTCCATCTCATAAAAACGCCGGAGCTACTGATACTTTGTAGCCAGAAGCTTTTCGAAACGATCAGCCCAGAGTTTCTTTTATTTCGCCTCTTTATTATTATTATTGTATCCTTTAGTTCCTAGAGGAACATAGGGCTTCAGCTGCCCACCTCCATTGACTTCGGTTTTCTGACAACTTTTTCAACCTGCTCCAGGTCTGTCCACATACTTTCATCTCCTCCTCGCATGACCTCCTCCAAGTCACCCTTGGACGACCAACTCGCCGCCCCCCTTTCGGGTTCCACTCGAGGGCTTGTCTAGTGATGTCACTTGATGGTTTCCTCAGCGTATGGCCAATCCATCTCCATTTCTTTCTGCCTATTTGTTTCACAATCGGTTCCTGATTGGTTCGCTCCCAGAGATCCCTGTTGCTGATCTTTTCTGGCCATCTGATCTTGAGTATTGAGCGGAGACAGTTGTTAATGAAGGTTTGAAGTTTGTTTGAGATGCTCTTTATGACGCACTGGCCAAGTCTCTGATCCATCCGTATAGTAGCACTGACTGACTTCCCATTGGAGTTGAAAATCCGGATCTTATTTTTGATGCTGATTGCTGTTGACCTCCACACAGATTTGAGAGTAATGAAAGCTTGTCTTGCTTTTCCGATTCTGGCTTTGATGTCCTCGTCAGTTCCGCCTGTAGTTGAGACGATGCTTCCCAGGTAGGTGAAGGAGGTTGTTTCTTTCAGGTTCTTCCCATTTATGCTTATTGTGGTCGCCTCTTTAGTTCCTTTCATTAGTTTCATCTATGTGGATCTTTTGCTGGGTGACGACCTTGTTATTTAATACAGTATCCTAAAGTCTTTCTTACCTGCAGTCTTTTCTGCTTCTAGTTACCAATGTCCTACGAGCGTCTTCTGTGTTATTCTAGCACTCCACTGCTTTCATCAGTGCGCTTTCGTTATTTATCTGTGTACCAATCCATATTCTGCGGCACCGTCTTTTTCTTGCTTCGTCCTCCTTTCTAAGGCAGCTATACAGGTTTCTGTACACAACCATTTAACAGAGTATCAGGTCTCTCCGTGATATCGCTTAATATCTCCAACTTTTTCCTGCTGACTACTTTGTAGTTTTGTCTTTCAGTTTCTGAGTCTTGAACTTGAACTGTGGTCTATCTCCATCCTCTTTGAAATTGACTCTGACGATTTTCTGTACTAGGTGGTCATCTGAAACTACACCTTCTTGATTTTGTGTCCAGCAGGATTTGTCACCATTTTTCTTGAAATACAATCTATTTCATTTTTCTGGTAAAACCATGTCACTTTATGAATATCCTTATGCTTGTACATTTTGTTTCCAATCATTAAATAACTGGTGATTCAGAAGTGTGCAAGGAGTTCTCGGTTCTTATTCATTTCACCGACAACCCCTCGAACCATGACGAGTTCTCTTCTCGTATGATTCTACTTTGTCTGGTATTCATATCACCCATTCGAATTTTGATTTTTCTCTCTGAAATTTCTAACTTTACTGTTTTGAAGTTGTCTGTAGAAGTCTTCCTTCTTTTCTTGATCTGCCTTGTGTTGTGCGAGTGTGACATTAGTTCCTTTTCAGTGGAGTCTTTCTTATACCAGAGAACACGCCCTTTTTTCTCTGCTTTCATGTCCCTTCAACAGCAGGTTGTAGTTACCAGCCCTACACCCAACCTTTGCACATTTCTGGGTTTGCAGTTGGCTTGTAAATTTCACAAGGTTAAGGATACAACCCCCATAAAGGACAAAATGTAGACGGTACATAGGAGCTAGGACGTGTACAATGCTAGACTTCTATTCAAAATAAATGAATTGGGCTTTTCCCACGTGATTTAATAACCACCTGAGAAAATAGTCCTATAGACTACATTTTCCATGCTACACAATCCTTAGAAAATGTGCGAACACTTTATATTGTCCTTTCACTGGTATTTTCAATGAGTCATTTTTCTCTAGTATTGTACCTGAGTCTTGGAACGATATAGAGATTATTTCTGGGCTCAAATCATGAAGTGTTAAGTTTAGACCTATGGCTTTTACTTAACCTTAAACTTTCATTGAAGGCCCCAAAAAATCTGCTAATAACACACAGTAGGTATAATTTAGATGCCACTGTTGTCTTACATCATAATATTGTCTCTAGTTTAGACGGGGGTGACAAATATGTTCTGTGTGGCTTCCTTGATTGTGCGTCCACTTTTAACTCTATATTTAGGCCTCTTTTGTTAAACAAGGTTGATGAGATACAACAATGGTGCTAGATTAGTAAGTAGTTGCATTCCTGTTTCTCTGATAGGAAGCAGTATACTGTATATAGTGGGAAGTCCTTCACTGCTTTACATACTCTAGCTGGTGTTCGTCAAGGCGCTCTTCTCTCTCTCTCTGTTTTCTTTCTTCTTACATGACTTGCATCATTCTGAAGAAGCCAATTTTGTAAAGTATCCTGATAATCTGACTTTTTCTGGGCTGGTTACTTCCCGATCAGATCGTTTCAAAATGAATAACGTTTATTTCGGAAATTAGTGAGGCGTCCTTGTCAAATGGTGGTCTTAAGCTAAATTCCTCAGAATGTCAAATTGTTAATTTCACTTTCATATTCAAGCTTGAGTAACATGAACTGATTCGTTTCCATGATTCCAGTATCATAAATGGCACTGAAGTTGAAACTAAGTCTAGTGTTAAGTACTATGGCATGTATATTCCTCTGATCTTTCCACATCACGTTAGTCTGTAGAATGAAATTTCGTCTAGCCTTCTATGTAAGGTAGTTACATGGGGTTCCAGTGAGAAGTCGTGATCAGTAGGGTGCAGAAGGTCGGGTGTGAGGACAAATACTCACCGAAGACATTGGCTAGTGGTCGCGCTATGTCGTGAATTGGCAGAAGTTAGAATTCATGGGTTGGCCGTTGGATCGGGTCTCAGTGGCTTAATGGTATACGAGCTAGCTCGCCTTGTAACCAGAAGGTCCTGGGTTGGAACTCCGTGGTGGTGGGTACGTACAGATGAATAGTCCCAAACTAGGACGAAACAGCTGTCTGGCTGTACTCGCGAGTTTTCCAATGGTTCTCTAACCAATGTCAGCTCATGATGAAATCCTGTAACCAGTCAACCAAATCCCTACAAACCAATACTTGAATTTTAGAAATCCCTGAATTAATTATATGAGTAGAATAATAAATATACTTAAATTTTAATCTCATTTAAATACCTTATCTGGAATTCAATATTTCATTTCAACTGTGTTCGGAGAAATTTAATTAAAAATATACCTCACACGAAAGTTTTACTTACATACTTTGTCTACTCATAAGTAGTAAGAATAATAATTTCAAATTTCCGGGATCGAATTCACATCTGCAAAATTATACAGTTCTAAGTGTGAATTCGCCACACACCAACTTGCGAACTCAGTATTCGGATAACATATTGTAGTCTGAGTGACACCATAAATAGGAATGATGAAAGTAAGCATAACTGCAAGCTTGCGTATGTTACTCATATCAGTCAGTAGTATACATTGTCACGCTTCCTTGATTGACGTTTACAGCATCAAGTAGGTTTCATTTTTTCGTATGAATTATTTCGATTCCAAAAGGGAGGATGGAGTCAAATTTCACTTGTATAGGTTAAAAATGGCGAACTAGTCTGCAAACTTGATCCAAGGTAAATACTCATCTAATCTTACAAATCCGCTACAGACTGCAGAAAGAAAATGATAAGTGAAGCAATTTCCGAGGAAAAAGGCACCTTAATCAGTCCTCAGGGGAGACAATTAGAATGTCTGGGGAAACACTTTGAGGAGCGATTTAAATCACATGCAGCCACACTCAATCTGTCCAGCATCTGACATCTATATGAATGGGATAGAGACATATGTTCTCCACCAGTAACTGAAGTTACAAAGGCTGTTTCTAGTCTGAGACGAGGCATTGCCGCAGGATAAGATGGAATGAGTCCAGAGGTGTTTAAGATCAGTGGTGACAAACGTTAGTCTGGTTCAAATAAGATATAATGTCTAGGAATCAGAGACACTCCCATTAGACTAATGCGAGCAAGTCATTGTCGTACCTTATACAAAAGGTGATAAGTCTTCCTATGACAATCATTGAGAGACAAGCTTAACTTATGTGGTATCTAGAGTTCTAGGGGGTTTTCGATTAGTGTGCTATATTTGCTTACTTGCATAAAACTCTCATTTCCCTGGCGTTTCTAGCCAGGAAGTTTTGTAATTAATTGTAATTTTTCTACCTTCGAACACTGAATCTGTGGATATAATCTTGTTGACTATTAATACTTATAATCGTTTGGCATTTTGTGACAGTTTAACAATAACTAATATCTATAATTATATATATTTTTGGATTTATAGGCCCAAGTTGATTCAAGTCAGCGACTCTATGTTTTTCATATAATTTTTGTTGACTATATTTGACAGTCATACCATTGCTACTGCTGTTGTCGCTGCCTTTCCTGTTGTGAATTTTCTTCTTTTTGCTGATGTTGTTCTGATTGCTTTGTGGTGAGAGCAGGCTGCTAGCCAATTGGTAGACATTAATCTACGTCAAAGTCTAGGTCACTAATATTGGCCATGAGAAAATATGAACAAGGCTGATTCAACAACCAATCACAGCAGATTTAACGTGGGCAAATATGATTCGCAGATACATGGCTCCACTTTCCGAGGAAACCCGAAACAACCAGTCAGAAGACTGCGTTTGTCTACTTGAATAAGCTATAATAATGTACATGAAATATATATAAATACGTGTTGATTTCCGTAATAAAACGATCTGTTGCTCGCCCATGTCTTCTGTTGTTACAGCTTTATTTCTTGTATTCCTGATTCTAAAGTGAGAAACTCAAAAAATCGCTCCTCTGTAACCTACATATATAGGTTAAGACTTCCGCCTCAGGCGTGAGGCTAGCAACCCCACCCTGTAAACAAAACTGCCACAGAAACTTCAGTACGATGAGTCTCCTTGCAACCAAAGAAAAAGTCTGTTTAGAGACATGGAACATCCGCACCATGTATGAGACTGACAAAGCTGCCCAGACTGCAAATGAGATGAAAGGATATGGTATTCAAGTACTGGGAATAAGTGAAAGCAGATGGAATGGGAGTGAACTCACAAAATTGTCAACGGGAGAGTCAGTGATCTACTCCAGTCACCCAGAAGACAACCACGAGCACACTGAGAGTATGGTTATCATGATGTCGCCAACGGAAATGAAGGCCCTGATACAATGGGAGGCAGTCTTGCCCAGGACAATAACCGCTAGATTCAACACAAAAGGAAGGGAAGTGTCAGTTATACAATGTTATGCGCCCACAAACAACGCAGACCTCGAAAAGAAAGAAGAGTTCTACAGACAACTACAGGCAACAACGGACATTACTCCAGGCGGTGACATTAAAATACTAGTGGGAGACATGAACGCCAAGCTGGGACCAGACAACACAGGAAGAGAACTCATTATGGGCAGAGAAGCTCTCGGAGAAATGAATGAAAACAGAGAACTCTTCGCTGACTTCCGCGCCTTTAACGAACTAGTGATTGATGGCAGCGTACACAAGCACAAGGATATCCACAAGGTTACATGGGTGTCACCAGACGGGCGAACCAAAATGACTCCATTTCAATGTTGCTCAAGGAAGCGGAGACGCAGCTTACTGGACACAAAAGTGGCAAGGGGAGCAGACGTTGTCTCAGAACACTATCTCGTGCAAGGAACCAAATCCAAAACTTCTAAGGAAGGAGGGGATGCAGATAGACTACAAGCCAAGTTCAATACCCGAAAACTGAAGGATCTGGTCACAAAGGACATCTTCACTGCAATCGTAAGGAAAAAGGCGGAGACACAAATTAACACTAGAGAAGAGACCAGCGTTGAAAAGCATTGGAACAACCTGAAAGCGGTGTGGAGTCAAAGCTGAAGGGGAATTCTAGGCAGAAAGAAAAGACAAGACAAACAGTGTCTCACCACAGACACATGGAGGCTGATAGAAGGATGTTAAAACAAAAGATTATCCGATGCATTGACGAGCAACAAAAACAGGAGCTGAACGCAAGCTGCAATACACTGCAGAAAAGTGCCAGGGAAAACAAAAGGCAATATTATGAAGCTATGGCAAGTGAAGCAGAACAAGCTGCAGACAAAGGAGACCTCGAAACACTCTACCGAACAGCTAGGTTCCTATAGGGGAAAAGTTCAACAGAAATTAAGCCAGTGAAGGATGACTATAAGAAGTCAATCACCAAAGAGGTGGAGTAAAGGAAACACTGGGCTGAACACTTCAAAAGACTTCTAAATCGACCGCCATCTACAACGCGCCCGATAATACCAACAACGCAAGTAGAACTATCAGTGGACATAAATCCTCCGACGAAAACAGAAATCCTGAAGGCCATAAAGATGCTAAAAATTGGAAAAGGAGCAGGACCAGACGGAATCTCAGCAGAAGCATTGAAAATGGCCCCAGAGACATCAGCGGACTTGATGAAACCACTACTGGAGAAGGTGTGGAAAGACAGCAAGGTACTTGCGGATTGAAAGAAAGGCTACTTACTCAAACTGCCAAAGAAAGGAGACTTAAGTCAATGCATAACTGGCGCGGAATTATGCTCCTGTCTATCCCAAGCAAAATACTAAGCCGCACCATCCTGGAGAGAATCAAAGGCGCCCTGGATGAAAAACTTTGATCGGAGCAGGCTGAATTCAGGAGGAAAAAGCCATGCATCGATCAAATCGCAACACTACGGATCATCGATATAAGTATAAAACTTGGGCAATGTGGAAGAGTATCCATATCTTGTCCATAATGGAACTACGGATTATCGTTGAACAGAGCTTGGAATGACAGTCAGTTCTCTATCTCAACTTCATCGACTTTGGAAACGCCTTCGACAGCGTCGATCGAGAGGTGATTTGGCAACTACTTCGCTACTACGGGGTGCCACCGTAAATTATACACTTCATCCAACAGTTGTACGACAATGCTGCATACAGAGTAATCCACAACGGCTGCCTACTATCTCCAATGATTTTCCTGACTGCATAATGCGACAGAGAGCGGGCAATGGGGAAACAGGCATAAAATGGACCCACACAAAAAACTTGGAGGATATGGACTTTGCCGATGATATACATCTGATTTCCCACAAATTGGAAGATATGCAAGTGAAAAGCAACAAGTTAGCAGAAGAAGCATCCAGAAAAGATAGAACTTCAGGTGAACACAGAGAGGCCAGAGGTGATGAAGATTCCTGACCACTACCAATAGCAACAACAGACAACAATCAGTCGGCATAAATGGGAGAAATCTGGAAGAAGAAACCTCCTTTACCTACCCACCTAACGACCTGGAAAGCATCGTTTCAACTACAGGCGGAACTGACAAGGATATTAAGGCAAGGATCGAGAGACCAAGGAGAGCTTTCATTTCTCTCAAGTCTGCGTGAAGATCAACAGCACTCAGCATGAAAAATAAAATTAGGATTTTCAACCCTATTGTGAAGGCAGCACTACTTACTATACGGATCACAAACTTGGCGCGTGACGAAAGGCACTTCGAACAAACTACAGACTTTCATCGACAGCTGTCTTCGCTCAAGATCAGATGGCCGGTCAGAAAAGATCAGCAACAGGTATCTCTGGCAATGAACGAACCAACCCAGCAGGAACCAACTGTGCAACAAATATGCAGGAAGAAATGGAGGTGGATTGGCCATACTCTGAGGAAACAAACCATCAAGTGAGTGACATCACACACCAGGTGATCATCATTCAAGTGGAACCCGAATGGGAAGCAGCGAGTTGGTCGTCAATGCGAGAATGACATGAAGGAGGAGATGAAAGCATGTGAACAGATGTGGAACCACGTGAAAACGTTGGTGGAGAACCGAACTCAATGGAGACGTGCGACTGAAGTCCTATGTGCCTGTAGAAATTAAGCGAAACAATAATAATAACAGAGTTCTAGGCTTTATAATCGTGCGTAGATTAAATAGTGTACATGAGAAAAAAAAACACGAGAAATCTAGGCAGAAGGTGTACTGATCATATCTTTACCCTTCGAAAGATTCTGAAACACATTAATACTTACGGACGCGCAATAATTGTCATATTTCTTTAACTAAAGGAGGAATTCTACTCCGTCGGCTGAGTTATTATGGCGATGTTCAGCAGTGAAGGGAGTGCCGAGAAAGTACATCGCACTAATCAAGACATTCTGCTAGAACTCATGCAGCCGAATACGGCTTATGATGAGTTGTGACAACCAATAGTATCCATCAGGGATGTCCACTGTCCTCATTCCTCCTTAATTTCACCGCAGATGTACTAAATAATTTTAGTGGTTTAGGGAGTGGCTTGTTACTAGGGGATAGTCTTGCTGACATCTTGAGGAGAAATCTTGGGATGTTCATACGCGATTCGCCCCTGTGATGCTGCGCCGATTCATAGCTTAAAAAGTGAAGTGAAGCGGTAAGGCATGTTGACAATTTCACTTATTTGGGAAGTTGCATCAGCCTCAATGGATTGACTACTGACGAAATCTCAACTCGGATACAAAAGGCTAATGTAGCATTTTCCAGCGTATATCATTTATGATGTGGATGTGTTACCGGGCTATGGATGAAATTAAATGTGTACTGCAAAACAGTTTTCCTTGTCCTCCTTTATGGCTGTGAGACATAGTCACTGATAATGGAAGAAACGAAAAGGCCAGATTTCTTTGACCATCTATGTTCGCGTTTTACCTCTAATATTAAACGGTATAATATGGTAAGTAATATTGAAGATAGGCGTAGTGTTTGGCAAACAAGTGAAGCTAGTCATGTAGGTTGTGAAACCACATAGATTGATAAGCATAGAATATGTGTTGCGCATGCCGAGGCACGGTCTTCCTCGACGGGCAATGTTAGCCGAAATATGACTAGGTTGAAAGAATTCTGGGTGGCCAAAACAAAACTTGGAACCAGTCTATGGAATCTTTCACTGTTGGTCTGAGTCCCCCATAGAGAGGTGCAAACTGCCCTCGAGTTGCTAAGATCTAATGGCTAGAGACTATTGGTGATATGGCTCAAAATCGTCCTCAACAGCTTTGATGCATTCATCTATATCCACCCTACCGTCATGTTTTTCCACGTTACACTATTCTTTATCCCTCACATTTCTACTTATTAAAGTTCCTTTAAATCTGTTTTTTGTGTTACATGCAGAGTGACAAATTGAACTGTTGCATTTCTGTACAACAATACTCTATGTTTAAACTCAGTCGGTTACAATTCTTGAATACAATGAATAATTTCGAGGTTTCAACATAGAAAAAAATCCCCATTTAGACATTTAGAAAAAGAGAAAGGCTGAGCGAAGAAATATTTACTTTTCAATTAGATCCTTATCTCTGGCTCTACTCTAATATATATAATTAAAAGGTGGAAATGGTTACAACACGTGGATTGCATAATGCATAATTTTGGAAAAATGAAGACCAATTAAGGAATAAGCGTCTGCACAGGTTGATTACGTAACAGATTGTTAAAGAAAATAAAACAACTTGGACAACGACAATTTGTAACTAAAGTTGAAGTGGTCATAAGAATAAAATAATTTTTACAAGGATAACACGTAATTAAAGATGAAGTAGTCAGAAAAATAAAATAATTTGGACAATTATAGTTGTTTTTTTAATTTTTTTTAGGGGGAGGGGGATGAAGTAGTCCGGTTTATACAGTCATGTAACGATGGCCAAGGTAAGGAAAGTGGCTGTACAAATTTCTTCTGGACACACAAGTTTGGCTTCTTCAGGTGGATTCCTATTGCTTCAGCTGTATGTAGAAGACGAACTCGTAAAGCAAAATTAAGATTAGTAGGAATGCGATAAATAATTTTAAATGCAGTATTAACGTCAACCTTATGCTCACTATCTACAAGGTGGGCTAAAATAGAGCTACGAATAGATCTTGTTTGTCCCTTGCTTAACCATGCCGGATGATGTTCGGAAATACGATGATGAACCTGCCTAATTGTTCGCCCGATGTAGCTGGCTCCGCAGCTGCAGTCAAACTGGTAGATACACATAGAAGAGGCGAATTTAGGTAGTTTATCCTTATTACTCGAACGTAGGATAGGTGTGGTTGTGAAGAGACAGCGTACCTCTGCTGCATAATAAGCTCTTTTAACTGCATTCTTCAGTCGTTATGTTATTATTTCGCTGATGTTGTCACCGAGGAACTGAAGTTTTATGAACAGTGGTTTTTTCGGAACTGTTGCCATAGTGACTGTCCTAGGTGATGAATTCATATTTTTCTCAATAAACTTATCTGGATAACCATTTTTTCTAAGTAATTCTCTAATAATCTTAGGCTCCTCATTGAAGCAGTCGTCTGAACAGATTAACCTAGCTCTATGAACCAGACACTTTACCAGGTTACGTTTATATTTCAAAGGTACAAAACTCAAAAAATGAGTGTACTGACCTGTTGTAGTAGGTTTCCTGTACACACTCCTTCTTAGTGTGCCATCTTCTTTCCTTGCCATGAAGACGTCTAGGAATGAGATACTGTCATTACTTTCTCTATGGTAAAGTTTATTGCTGAATGGGCATCATTAAACTTGTCAAGGATGTTCATTGCACCATCCTTTTTTATGACCAGAAATGTATCATCCATATATCGACAGTAGAAATCCAAGTTACTCCTTTCAGTGGTCCATTCTCTAACTTAGCGAGGAAAAAATCAGCTAGGATTGGGCCTAATGGGGAACCCATAGCTACACCATCAATTTGTCTGTAATATTCCTTATTGAATAAGAAATGAACATTCATTGTACATCTTAAAATAAGTTCCTTCAAGGTGGATACAGAAATGCCGATGTCTATGTTTCGTGTAGTAATCTCCTCACATATAAAATCCACTGTCTCCATTAACGGTACATTGGTGAACAAGGAGGATACATCAAAAGATATCATAAACTTGTCCCTCACATTAAGATCTCTTATTTTTCCAACAAATTCAAAACTGCCATTTACGCTATGCTTTACCAACTCATTATGCAGAGGTTTCAGGAGCTTGACTAACCATGGCATGATATGGGGAATTACACATGTCTAACACTGGTCGAAGTGGCAAACCAATTTTGTGCACTTTTGGAAGTCCATATAATCTTGGTGTAATCGTGCCGGTAGGCTTTAGAGATTCATATAAACCTTTTATGATGCTACTTTGTTGTTTAAGTCTTTTTAGTGACTCAATCAGTTGTTTCTCCACTTTTTCTGTTGGATCGACGGAAGATGAAATCCTGAAACCAATCAAATCCCTACAAACCATCACTTGAATACCAATGAGATGCTCACTGAGAACTGGCCCTATTCAGGTAGGTAGTTACCTGGGTTCCAGTGGGAAGTCGTGACCAGTAGGGTGCAGAAGGTCGGGTGTGAGGACAAATACTCACCGAAGTCATTGGCTAGTGGTCGCGCTATGTCGTGAATTGGCAGAAGTTAGAATTCATGGGTTGGCCGTTGGATCGGGTCTCAGTGGCTTAATGGTATGCGAGCTAGCTCGCCTTGTAACCGGAAGATCCTGGGTTCGAATCCCAGTGGGTGCGTACTGCTGAAGAGTCCCAAACTAGGACGAAACAGCTGTCCAGTACTCCCAGGTTTTCCAATGGTTCTCTAACTAATGTCAGCTCATGATGAAATCCTGGAAGATGTGATTTTTTGAAATTTTCGATAATCACTGAGTTCTCCATCCATCTTATCTATGTATTCACTATTACTACTCTAGAGCCTTTATCAGGTTTCGAAATTATTACACTCTCATTATTTCGCAGCTTATCTAGGGCTTCCCTGTGTTTCTTGGTCAATAGGCTATTCAGTCTCCGTTTACTATTTATATATTTATAACAACATTCGACGAGAGTTGATTTAAGGCTTTCAACTGCCGCAGCTGTCAAGCCAACAGTTTGTGCATAAAAGTTTTCAAACTGGACTTGCATATCCATCTTATTAATTTTAACATGGTTATCACAAATCTTAGCGCCTAGGGATAATACTTGTAAATCAGTGTCATCAAGAACAACATCAGAAAAATTATAAACATACCGACCAGGGTTTGGCGGAAATCCCATTTCTGGAGTTTTGCTTCCCAGGCTTTGTAATAATTTGGTACGTTTCTTTTCTCTTCTTTTGCCAGAAACCTCATTCACATAATCCAGGAACTGTTTCTTCAAGTGCTCTGGGAGCTCGTCTACAGCATAAAACCTTTCTGTTACATTCTTTGATAATTCCGTGATACATGATTTGAGTGAGTCAATCTGATTCAATGCGTGACGCTTGAGTGTCTTACTATTCGGGCGAACTCTGCTACGTCGTAAAGACTTCCATCAATAGGACTTTGGATACTGGTTTCTCTCAATGCATTCGAGAATCAAGTTCAAAGAAATTCTCGCTTCACTGAGCCTTGGGCTGTATTTCAGATACTCATTGAGCACCTTTAACGCAAGCTGTTGCTCCGAAGATTTCAATATAGAAAAAATCCTCATTTAGACATTTAGAAAAAGAGAAAGATTGAGCAAAGAAATATTTACTTTTCAATTATTATTAACAAACATATCACCACTTGATTGGTAAATTTTTGTGTACTGTAATAAAAGTGCTATATATATTAGAGTAGAGCCAGAGATGAGGATCTAATTGAAAAGTAAATATTTCTTCACTCAATCTTTCCCTTTTCTAAATTTCGAGGTTATTTCTCTTGCTGTCAGTGATTTCGAATTGAAGGAATTATATTGCTCAGTCGAGATTTGAAATACTTACCCCCATAAATGTGGATGCTATTTTTTAGATTAGTTTTATTCTCAAGATTTTTTGTCAAGACTCACTCATGTGAGGTGATTTTCATAATTTCTCACAAAAAAACTTCCGAAATTTCATCATACTACTATTTACCTTATAAGTAGTGTAATAGAGAACGACAGAAATAATGGCAAGTGTCAGGATTCAAAATCATACCCTGAAGTTGCCTAGAGCGAGAGGGAACGCTTCGCATGCGGATCATCCACCTCAAAGAACGAAAAACAATACACACGCAATGATATTTCAGCATTAAGATAAGTGAATGATTACCTTAACAAAACAGTAAGATAACGTAATTTATCTGAATAGTTTTTTTGGAGGAATTCATAACGGAAACAAATTGCTTCAAATATTTAGTCATCATAGAGTGGTCACTGTTGTGTTGGCAATGTTTGAAGTGTGACTACAAAATTAGGTTACGATGGATTCTGATTCATACACGACGGCTGACATGAAGTGACAGGAAATTATACTTCACTTATCTTTTGCATACGTTGGCATTTTTCAACACACTAATTGTAAAACAATATGACCCCATATGGTGTGAGTCGATGGTCTAGAGGTAGGGTGCTGACCAAACAACCTTGCACGTGGCACGGAGTTTGAGTCCTCGCCGAAGCAAACCTTTACCCCCTCTAGTCCTTTATAATCTCGACAAAGAGGGAATGTTGGGTATGAAGCTAGTAACCCTTCCCGGTGAAAAACACCACTGCTACTGAAACTTCAAAGTTTAAGCTGGAAGCCCTACATTCTATTGGGAACGCAAAGGAAGGAATAAGAGAAATAACCGTATATAAAGTTCACACTATAACAAGTACATAAAGTGGGTGTTAATTAGCTAAATGCATCATGATCAACGCTTCTTAAGACTGAACCATAGGAAGAATAAAACATAACCACTAAAATCATCGTGGTGGATAAATTAATTCTTCTGTATTACCTAACCAGTGTAATCACTTCATATTTATCAAAAACAGAGTGCAAATCATACAGGTAATTATAATTACATTGAAGAAATCTACTGCAAATGGTATTACCACATACTTACCAGAATAATAAAAGGGCTAGACCATTCGAAACACTTCAGACGGTACACCTCCACGTTGGTTATCACAGTCTAGTCAAAGCTATGAAGGTCCTGTAAACTAAGTCAAGGTAAGACGCCAGAAGTCCTTAGGAATGTTGGTAAGGAATTAATAGCCAGTTCAACTAAGGTGTCACTTAGCGACAGGGGATTTGATGGAATGGGATAAATCATCCCTTGATAAACACAAGTAGATTGGTTTGAAAAATATACATTCTAAAACGTTGCCGTTCATAGATGCGCAAAGAGTAAACACTTTGGAATTACATATTTGAGAGAAACAAACAGATCTTTAGGCTTAGACGGTGGTGAACTACTTATGTCACTATCTCTCAACAGATTATTCAGAACAGATATAATGTAAACATCTAACATTTGCAATACATCTTGAACAGTCGATTGATAAGTATTGCGACAAGATCTAACCGTAAACGGAGTAGCTACAATGTGCAATGACGACTGAGACACTTTATCCACACTCTTTCAGCTACATACGAACTTTTAGAGGATTTTAGCCTGAACTGTCTACCCGAAATGAGTATATATATGTATAATATATTACAGGTATATATTTTGAAATGAACTTTTCTGATAAATCGACGTACTAGAGATGAGATATTCGATCGACAGAATACGCGTAAACTGTACAGTAATCTGTGAATGAAAACGACAATGAGTGACAAGCTGCAAAATGTTTCATCCACATTGAGTAAACATTTGAACATGATTCCACCTAGCTTAAAGATGGGGTGCAGTCGTAGAACATAATGAATGATTACTGACAACTTCGATATTCAACAATCAACGATCTTGAGTGGCAAATACAGTTACTAGTGGGGAGATAATCTGGGCAGCAGTTTGCTTCACCCTACCCGATTGGTGCGAGGCAAAACCACTGAAATTGAGGCGTTTTTACAACTGTGGCCTTTGGTTATTTATTTAAAAACTTTTAACTATATACTCAATGAATAATATAAGATATCGTTTGTGAAAACCAGATCACTACAGCTTCTCGATTTTTTTCAAATGGTGATGTTCTACGCGTCGTCGATACACTTATGGTATAAAAACGAATCAACCACTCATTAGGAGTAGCTAAATGCCTGAGACTAAATATTCAGATCATTTTTTAATCCATCGGCAAACAGGCTAAGTCAGTACACAGGGAATTCTACAGTCACTCTTATGAGTAATAAACTGCGAACCACTCGCGTGTTCAAACCAAGAATGTACCATTTCTCATATGAAACTCCTCAAAAGAGCAAAATCAAGACATACCAGTTGGCTTAATTAGAATTAGTAGAACAATAAATAATCATATATACATTGATGTATTTATATACACTCATCATTCTACTCAAAGAATAATCGCATACGAAGATTAACCTAAGCTCTGACGCTTTGATGAGTACAATCATGTCAGCAATACAAATAATTATGAAAGCACACCATGAGTAAAACATGAAATATCAGCAGGAAATTTACAGTGTTCTGGAAGTACCATTACCTAAAATACTAAAATTATGGACACTTCATCAGTGAAAATTCAACAGTAGCTTCTTCGACTGTATTTCCTGAACATGGAACAATTTCTTCTTTTTTATCGGATAAGTGTTCAGCAAATCCGTCAGTTTCCTTGATATTTTCGGTACTTGACTGGGCGCGCATGTGCACCTCATTTCGGAATACTGAAGCATGATTGTTGAGTAAGATCAGACTTCGTTCAATCATTGCCTTGCTCCTCTTCCTCTCGACCTTTGAAATAGTCCGTCTACGACCACGAGCACGTTTCCCAGCCATGGCCTTCTACTTGGATGGTGAGGCATGACCTAGACAATTTTCCAATATTCAATGTCGTTTTTACGAGCTAATGTAAACCAGTTAGATTTCTTTCTTGCTTCTTGATTGTGAGGTAAAGGTTCCCAGTCGTCAGCAAACTTTTGAGTAGTTCGCCCCGCCACTCGACTGTCGTAGCTTTGGTTGACTCCAAAAGGAGTGGTACTGGGAATAATTAAATGCTGTTTGTAGTATGCAGCGTGTTAATGGAGTTGATCCATCCACCAACTAGTCCCTCAGTGTCGTCGTCAAAAGAAGATATAATAATTATAACAGATATAATAAGTGTAGGTTCTTCAGACTAAAAGACAGAAAAAGAAATAATGAAAACGGAAAGACAGAGTTAATTAAATTTGAATTTGATGTATACTTATAATGCCAATAATAATAAGTGTAAGTAGTCGAGAGAGTATGATGGGAGGGAACCTAAAGAAGTAAAACGATGAATTTAAATGTCTACCCATTGATAGTGTGTGGGAATTTAAGGGGACAGGTCATTTAAATACAGTCCTTGTGCCGCTGCATGACTGCCCAACCTTCGTTTAAAGCTATCCACAGACGGCGCCTTAGCTATATACTCCGGTAAGGAGTTCCAGGGACAGCAGACCAGCAGAGACCACATTCGAGTTTTTGCCATCTGGTGAGCTATCCCTCCGGGATTTCCACGAGGAAGCCCATACTGAATGGCAGAACAGCTTTGTTTCAGTCACTCTAGCCATTCGTTATCTTATAGGCAGTAATCAAGTCCACCCTAACCCGGTGGTAGCTAAGTATGAAGAGACCTAATTTCTGTAACTGTTTATAATGCGGTTTCATTCGGAGACCCATGACGCCTTTTGTCGCTTAATCTTTGAACTCTTTCCAAGGGGTTTGCATTTCTTCAGTGCTGTGGGGGCGCAACGATATTATGCACTTCAAGTAGCGACCTGACATATGATTCGTATAACTTCAAGAAGAGCTAAGGAGTGAGTGCACCCAACTGTCCATGTGTAAAGTGCATAACGCATATACCCTCGCCACATTTCCAGTGTATTTCACGCTTGTGTCGATTTTTCCATTACTTTCCAAAGTTGTACAGGACGAGCTTTCGTTGCACAGGGTGTAACTTGCATCCTACAGCTTACAAGTGAGAGAAATCACTGCTTCGCACTTTTCAGGTTGAAAGTCACACCACTGACCACCGTCCAGTCTTCCAGAAGCTTTAGGTCTGCCTGCAGACTGTCTGAGTCTTCCGAGCACTTTATTGCTCGCCATATCTCTATGTCGTCGGTGCAAGGAAGGGTCGGGCAGCTTAGACGGCATGGTAGATCATTGACGAAAATTAAAAACATCAGTGGCCCTAGGAGATAGCACTGCGACCCTCCTGATGACGAGCTGCGGCGACATTTTGCGTCGGCAGCATAGTGGTTAGGACTCTCGTCGACCACGAACATGGCCCGGGGTTCGATCTCCTGCCGACGCACATCCGGTATCACTAGTCGGCCTGCAAAATTTGGGCCACCGATATCACATGTTGAAAATTCCTTACATCTACTAAAGAAAGGGTGAGGAATCAAGCTTCGATCAAAAATAAAAATGATTGGACTCGGACGACCTTGGCGCAAGATTTCCTTTTAGCTGGGTAGTCATTCACCCATGGCAGAAGCGGCTCACCTACACCCGTCTGACTTATTTCGTTTAGGAGGTCATGGTGAACTGTGTTAAATGCCTTCTCGAAGTCTAGGAAGGCCACATGGATTGGAACATTCATGTCCCAACATGACATGCAGTCGTCCCATTTGATAGCTTTGTTACACGGGATCTGCCTTTCCTGAAACCATTTTGTGCTTCATGGAGTCTACTGGTCCTATCGAGGTACTCCCTGATGTTACCATCAATTTCCAGTACTTTTGATGCCAGTGGAATTAGCGTCACCTCTCCGTAAGTGGTGGCATTTTTCATGTCCTCACCAGTGAAAATCAGATAAATGATGGCTCAATCCCGCTCCCTTGGCAGTTTCCCTGAGTTCATCAAGTGTTGGAATAAGTCGCATAAGGGCCTGCAGAGAGCTGCAGAGCAGATAGCCTAGTGTTTTCATAACCTGGAGACTTTCCAGACGAGTCTCTGTGGCTTCCCTTAGTACTAGTATCGGGTTTATTTGGAAAGTGGCCACCACGTTTTTCTCTGGAGAAGTAGTAGTGCCTCCACTTCGGTACGTACCAGTAATACCCATACTGCTGTTTAGCTGTTTGGTGAAGGATAGACTGAATGTTTCAGCCCCTTCTAAACTAGTGAGATATTAATGTTTGGACCTTCTAACGAGAATGATTGATTGGTTTTCCCTCCGACATGAATAGGTACAGGCTTTTAGGGTTCGCCAGCAGTTTCTTGGCAAGGTTAACCTGAAGTGGACTACTGTCACTCCTGACTCTGATGTTGCGCTGGTTCCTGGGTTCCATGTATGCATCGTGGTTGGTCTGACTCTTGGTCACTCGCCACTTAGACCAAGCCTGTCGTTTTGCTTTCAGAGTACGTTGCGTATCTCTCTCCAGCCCTGGGGGGCCTTTCCTTCGGTTGTGATGTGACTAAAGGGACGGTATTTGGGACTGCTGTGTGAATAATCTCTTTTGCCACTTCTCAGTGTTCATCCACAGATAACTGAGTCCATTCAGTGTGAAGTCATGATCTGGACATTTTCGACAAGTGGTTGGTCACTTACCAGAATATAATCCAGCTTCGATTACTTTCCACCTATTGTCGTCTACAACATCCTCAGCCAGTCCTGTATTTCTGATGGCTTGTAGTAGATTCTGACTGAACTTTCTCTGGGCATGACCCTAGCTGAGGTTCAGGGATGGGACACTGAAATCTCCGGCTATGGTGATTTGGCGAAATAATACGGTGAAATGACGCTATATGGAGTCTAGGAGTTCATTAATTGGTGGGTCCGTTGCACGTACGCATTTCAGTTGCTTGTCAAAGTACATAGCAACTCACCCCTTCCTTTTTATCCCCGTCTCGCTTGACCAGAACCATATCGCTTATACTAATTTCGTTATCGCCGATAGTGAGCGTTAACCAGGTTTCAGTTAGGATGATTATTTTGAGCTGTACATGTGACTGGAGGTTTCTGATTTCTTCCACTTTCTCTCTGATCCATCTCACATTGCTATACATATAACTGAAAGTAAGCCTTACAACCTCAGCGAGTTGCGGGGTAGTTGGCGTTACGTTGTTAGCTGTAGAGGACTTAATATTGGGGCTAGCCGGCCTACTTCGGTGAAACTGGCCTGCTGTAGTTCCTGCTTGGATCGAGGACACTTGGGTGACACTGGCTGCACTGCTGTAGTGTCACTGAAGCTTGAAGTCGTTTAAAGGCCTCAGTCTCCTGCTTACTTGTGTTTCGAGGTCTGCTTTCGCGACATCGGATTTGTCCACTAAATTTACTATCGGTCTCGTACCATTATTAAGGTACTACGCCTGACTGTTGCAGGGAGTTGAATTTTATGTTTAGCGGACATTTTGGAGCTAATCAGTACGAGATGAGTGAGGCAAGGTAACTGGAAACTCGAGGCTGCTCCAGAAGCAACAAGGGCCATCTGAGATGATAGCAATCCCCATTGTTGCTTGTTTCGCATGTGTTTTTCGCAAGCAGTGACAGTTTCCAGCTCCGGAACACTGTGTTCGATAATGGAGGTAAAGGGCGTTAGTTCTGGTGACTCCCTCGTCATTCGTATGTTAGCCCATGACCTATTGTGTCTCACCCTCATGCCGGAAATCCTTTCAACTGTTGATACTTGAGCCAGTAACAGTATTCTTTCAGCCTCTTCGGCAGAGCCGAGGGTCACTGTTAATGGAGGCAACTTACCTTGATGTGGCTGAACATCCCCGTACAGCCTGCACAGTTTTGCTTAATGGAAGTTCAGACCTAATTAATCGCACAAACTGGACCACTGCTGGTGATCAAACACAGCCGTTTGTTCAGGCAAACTATTATCTCACAAGGGTACATTAAATAGGATAAGGGAATTCGATCGACTGATCTCAAACTTAGGTTTGGTCTTTGGCTTCTTGTTCTTCTCTGTCAGTCTATCTAGATTTTATCAGGTTCTGACTAGTCTTTGCTATGTTTCAATGCCTGTTAGCAGAGATAAGTGGTGCTTTGACAATTCTGTCTACCCCTGTTGTTCTGG
This sequence comes from Trichobilharzia regenti, assembly GCA_944472135.2. Classification (NCBI taxonomy): domain Eukaryota; kingdom Metazoa; phylum Platyhelminthes; class Trematoda; order Strigeidida; family Schistosomatidae; genus Trichobilharzia; species Trichobilharzia regenti. The sequence goes on along the minus strand of OX235270.1, from coordinate 83,121,110 downwards.
GTGTAACCTTGGGAGTTTTCGGTTCATGAAGATTGACATTTCCAGTCAGTTAGGCTGTACTATCCTTCCTATGGTTTTTATCAAGTTTTGGTGGAGTGGTGTTTCCAGGTGGAGCGCTACATGAGACTATCGAGACGGATTAGTGGTGTGTTGTTTCCGTTATCCAGAGACACGCTGGGGATATAGAAACAATGCGGTTTTGGATTTGGTTCAGTTGTTAGATTTGCGCCACGAACCAACATCAGTTAGAGGAATCATTGAAAACTAGGGAACACTGGGAAGTTGCCTCGTTCTCTTCTGACGGTTTACATCAGTTCTCGCCCATGGCGCCATTTTATGCCAGTCACCAGACAATAATCTGAAACAAAGAGCAAGTCGCGCCTAGAAGGGCGGTTAAACAAGTGCTAAAGGCTGGTAAGAAAGGGGACTCAACGTCACGGTCTGCATTCGCAATCAGTACAATTACAAATGGATAAGGGACGAAGAACATTCTTGTTAACCGCCATTTGCGTCGTCTTGGGGCATCAATCCACGTACTTTATGGAGCCAACCTGAACTGAAACAAGCATACAGATCTGCCTAACTCTACACCCCGCTTTCTCCCGTAAGGTTACCGTTTGCATAGCCAGGTGACTGTGCCTCCAGAAGTCGTTTGAACTGTGGCTTGCTGCCAGAACAGTTTCCGACTATTGAAATATGTTGCTGCAGTCAGAATTGGGCCTAAAGTTAGAGCTCAAATGACGAACTAGTACGGAGTAATAAGTCTAGAAAACGCCTTGACCAATTAATATCAGAAAATCTGAGTTCGTTGCGTCATTTGTTTCGTGTTTGCAGAACAGACTGGCCGCTTGTTATACGTGTTCCGTAAAAATTTTGCGTATGTAAATTACAAAAGCTGGCTCACATTTTGGTTCAGACTCAGTTGTTTGCTTTGCGGTAGGAAAACATGCGAAGTAATTTGTAACTGCCAACCTGTGGTTTAATGAAGTTAAAAGGTCATATGTAACTGTAAAAAGGATTAAAGGACAAATCGAACTTACCTAAGCCTCCGCCATTTCTTCTTAAACAGTTAATTATCCTCTACCGATGGGAAAAGAAAGATTACTAGCCACCAGTCAGTTTCTTTGTGCTTTTTTGGAATTATCTTGCATTGTTTTGAGGAATTCGAATTGAATTTAAGTAGCAGCCAGACTACATATTGCGTCTGGTGATGAAGGCATTTCAGGAACTCGTTAGTTAAGACTGAAGTTCGAAACGCATCTACGCCACAACACTACGGTGCAGCCAAGAAATATGCACCTCAGCAATAAAACGTTCCACAGCTGGCCTACACACAAGTTTAAAGAGGACCAAGAAGCGACGGACTATTTTTCTGAACTCCACACCGGATTCTTCACTGCTCGCAGTATCAACTCTGACTGCGGACCGGAAACCAAGACAGATCCTAGCAACACCAAGCAAAATACCGTATCATAGTCTTTAAGGCGGCTAGACTCGGAGAAGACAATGGGTACCGATGAAATTCGCCCAATATCTCTCCAAGATCTTTCCCGTCATATGGCTGCCGAATGACTACAATCGTTGGACTAACATCTGAAGCGGAATGCGACCACATGAATGGATGGATGCAGTAGTTACCGCCGCCATTTAGGGGGGTGAAAAAGGTGGTTTCCAAAACTTCAGCGAAGCTATCGACAAGGTGCACATGAAAGTGAAACACTTTGAAATCAAGAGCAACCTAAACTAGATCGACGAATTCTTCAAGGATACAAAAAAGAGACTTGGGTTAAACTAGAAACTTTCTTCCTGAACAAGCGTACCGTACTCGGACCCCTTTTGTTTATTCTGCATACCAACAAATCATGTGAGCTTGACAGATTTAGCATGGTTCTCCATGTTGATAACTTCAAATTTGAACTCAGATTAAGGGTGACCCCTACGTGTCTAAGTTGCACGAGATTTCAGAGCAAACGCCACAGAGGCAATACTACTCCCTTCAGATAAAGTAATAATAATGATTGATATTCCGTGTAAACGGGTAAGTTTTTATGAAATACATACAATCTCTACAGGTATAATCAGATGGCACAGTTTACAATCTTTAAATATTATCAATTATCACTCTTTCAAATGTTCAATTAGCTGAATTATTGTACAGGCTATCAAAACAGGTCTGTACGAATTCTAAATTGTAAATCCTTCCCTAAGATTACAACGCAGGTTATTCGCCAACCCAAATTTATTTTCTTTTCCTGCTGATAGTTATGGTTACCCGGTGAAAAACATTTATTTAGGTGAGAGATATGCTCTCACGTGATTAAAAGCTATTTCACGAAGAGAAGAACGGCCTTGGAAACTGCAGAATGGCATAAAATACAATTATGGATAATATATCACTGAAAGTACATTTACTAGATATAAAGAAGAAGGAGCTGATGACTCCTTGGAATGAATGAAGTGTTTAATACTAACAATATTGGTCTAAGCATGGAAACTATTAGGTTCTCGATGAAAATTTAACCTTATTCAAACATTGGCGTTTTTGTGTTTTTAGTCAAAGGGACTAGACTTTAAGGAAGCAATAAATATGAACAAACAGTAACTTTTAGCTTAAATGGAGGCCTGGGTACCTAAATGAAAAGATTTCCGTGATGTAGATAAGTGATGTTTCAGTGAGAATCGGATTCAAATATCTGGAACATTAAAACTCGTAGGGCAAGCTGACCTGTAGCTGTCTCACGGATTTCTGTAGTGCTTGTAGATGGTAGAAGCAAAAGCATTTTTCATAATTTAAATGTGCACAACCCTTATTTCCCTTTTTTTGTTAATGATCTAGACTAATGTTTAATTCTCGAGCTGTTAAGAAATACATGCTGTTGTCCTACAGATCGGAGTGATTCACATTAGATACCACTACCATATCTGCCTATCAGCGCACAACCGTCCCTCATTTTTGATAATAAGATCTGAGGACATTTCAACACTAATTGTAGTTAATAATAAAATACATATTTTCGCATAAAATAAGCATTTATATGTTTGATTTACCGTCCGTTCAGGCATCAACATATATCAGACACGTCTCAAAAACCGTTAATGCCCAGCTCTTCCTACGCTCGGGCTCACGCTGTTCCTTGGAGTTTTTCAGAAACGCTTAGTAATAACGGACGAAAAAACCAAAACACCGATTGGCCACTCGAGAATTTTTTATTGTAACACCAACATATAAAAAATGTTTCCACTAAGGTTTCTGACGGTTTGCTGCTGACTTCTTTCTGAACAGCGACCGATGAGACGATGACTGTCGTATTGATGCCTCCGCGAAAATACAGGGAAGTTGGTTTTGAGCAAACAACCATGAATTGATCGTTCAATCTTCAACTACATTGACACTCCCCGGCAAATCACGGATCCATCCCTTTCTTCCATCACGACAAATACACTTGACTTGGATGCCATTGCGAGAACCTGGGTCACTCGGACAAAGCTGAAATGGAAAACAAACAGAAAAGCCAACACACCACAAGCATACCCACAGGACAATCTCACACATCGATGACGACCTGCTCCTTCCAGTTAAAGGCATCCTCTTGACACCTCCTCTTGCAACACAATCGCCACTTGCTAGAATGACTCTTGCAGAATGCAACGTGACTATATCAGCACCTCACGATACTCTACGCACATCCTCTTATCTACTCACTACCAATTACCACTGCAATCGCTTGTCACTCATTCTGTCTCAGTTCTAGTAACGATGACGTATGCGAGCCTCAGTCGTTTACACTCTTTCTCCCCGGCGTGTGGGACCACAGCTAACAATTATCTCCGTATGCATTTCATTCTCAGCGAAAGCCTAGCCTCCCCGGCGTATACGACCCATCTGCTGTCTCTAACATCAATCAATTCATTCACGGATGTAGAAGACTCGAAACAACTTCAGAAGTAAGCACAACGAAAATTTTAACAAAATTATGTAATAACAACAAGGTAAGAAAACAACGAGTAAACACAATGAATCCAAAAAACACCAATTGATATGATACACCACACATATATACAAACTGTACACAAAAACTCGCGTATCGTGTCTTGATGGAATTCCTTTGGAGAATCGCAGGACTTACACCAGTACGCCTACAACCCTTCTCAGGTTGACGATTCTAAGTTGTGGAATGTCCGGACACAAACAAGATTAACCAACAATTACGATAATTGGAACTCACACGAGTATTCAACACAAACATATGTACAATCAACACATAAAATGTGGTGGATTCCGCCTTGACGAAATACCCTTGAAGAACCGTAGGACTTACAATAGTACGCCTACATTCCTTCTCAGGTTGATGATCCAAGTGGAAGTCGTCCGGAAACAAACAGAATTACCCACAGCTAGATGACAGATGATATCAATTCAGTATATACAACATGAACATATGTACAAAATCACACGACAAGCACATTGGACTGCTCATTGATGCGCTACCCTTTGAAGAACTGTAGGACTTACACCAGTACGGCTACAACCCTTCTCATGTTGACGCCCTAGGTTGGAAAATCGTCGCAGAGTTCATTTGCTGACCTCTTCCCATCAGATATATCCTCAAATCTGAATAGTAATACCTTGTAAACTTGTGGAGTCAGAACTGCACTCTGAAGCAGCAACTCTATTCTGTGACACTCTATTCAACAATGGCTTACCAGTTGCAACTACAGACTTCTTCACCGCACCGTTATCGTCACACAATTCGGAGTCAGGCCTGTAGTTTACATTTAGCTTATCACTGAACTTGCTCACTGGTTCACAGTTCACTTCTGTATGCACCTCTTGCAAACGTGTAAAACACAACTGCGTTTGTCTTGCATCTTGTAACCTATCTGTTGATGAGGTACTACGAAACCTGTTACACTCACTAGGTCTATATGCATTACTAGACATCATGGAGCCTTCTCGATATCCACCTCTCTGAGGCCTATTCGTCATCAATGATTGCGTTTTTCCCTCAGACTGCTCTGTTCTAGGCGTGAGATTCAATATACTGGCAAACTTGCTCATAGATTGATTGACACTATCTTTTACTAGTTTCAGGATATCATCAAACCTTGGCTCGATACCCTCATCCCCCATACGGGAGCTTATCTTCACCCACTTCCTTTGCAGTCGAGTAGGTAGGCGTCTTGCTATTACTTCTAGTATAAAACTCGTGTTGAGGTCATTCATGCAATTCATTGAAATCAAGGTATTCTTATAAGTCATAAGATTATCTAAAACTCAGTAAGTGCCTTGGAGTCATCTTGAAGTTGACTGTCGTTACCTTTGACAGCTTCGTATACGTTCCTTACAATTATTGAATGTCTTCCAAACCTTTGACGTAATATGCTCCTAGCCTCATCGTAACCCTCTTTTGGCTTCGTAAACTTACAGCACTGTATAGCTCTTGAAGCATCTCCAGTGCAATACCTCAACAAATACATCAATTTCAATTCATCACTTAATAAAACACTACTCAGCATGATCTCAAACTCCTTTACAAATTGTAAATAATCAACTGGGTTTCCATCAAAACACCGTGGTTCAAATTTAGGGAGTTTGATGTTCCTATTATCCCTGAACGGCGAAATAGCAACATCAACCATGTCATGCTTAAAATCAGACACATCGCTTCAATTGACAGACAAGTCACCATGACTTACCTTCCTGTTTGCATCCAAGACACTCTGTCCCTTCTTTGACCCAGGCATTGTTGAACTTGACCCAATTCCAAAAAAGTTCCAGATATTGCTTGTTCAAAGAGGACTTGACCGGCGCCAGGAAAGATGAACGGTGACTATCCAAACTTTCGCCAACTGTCTGAATCCGCCAGAATCTGTTTCCACCGTCAGATACTGACTTCACCGTCAGAAACTGTCAGCCACGTCTCGTGAACCGTTAATGCCCAGCTCTTCCTACGCTCGGGCTCACGCTGTTCCTTGCAGGTTTTCAGAAACGCTTAGTAATGACGGGCGCAAAAACCAAAACACCGATTGGCCACTCGAGAATTTTTTATTGTAACACCAACATATAACAAATGTTTCCACTAAGGTTTCTGACGGTTTGCTGCTGACTTCCTTCTGAACAGCGACCGATGAGACGATGACTGTCGTATTGATGCCTCCGCGAAAATACAGGGAAGTTGGTTTTGAGCAAACAACCATGAATTGATCGTTCAATCTTCAATACATTGACATCATATTTGGCGAGTGGAATTTGAAATGGAACACTGTTTTTTGACATTGAAAATTGGAAAATTTGAATTAATATTTTTGGAAACTTTATAAGAATAGATTGCATGACTTTGATTTATGTCTGAATTACAATATTTTATATACTTATCGCGAGTCAAATTCGTGTGGGAATTACGAAATTTTGTGCTTATGGAAGGTAAGAAAAGAAGTGATGTACAGGTGATAGTGTAAGACACACAGTATGCAATCCTTGTGATCATTATCATTTTATCAATGAATAAGGGCTCGAAAATTTATAAAACTCCACAGTAGATGGTAAGCACAGCATTATTTTGGTATTAGCAGTTACAAGGGAACAATTGGTCGTAAAGTTAACTTTGCGATGTTAAACAGAATTCAGAATGGAATTTGTTCCGTTGTTCATCGTCAGTGCTAACAATATTCTGAATAACGCTCAGGCAATACAAACGTAGAAAGCAGCATTACTATTCATTTGCAGTGCTTCAATGCAATACCTTCGAGAAGAGAAGAAAACAGAAAGAGAGGTGCAGAGGCAGCCGGCAGATAATTATTTAAGCAAACAATATGCACTAACCATAGGGTTTACTCCCCTTTTTTATTACTAAGAGTTTGTAGTCATTAAGTTTTCTGGTATTACATACTCACGGTTAGTTCAAGTTTATAGTAGTAAACAACAACAAAAGTATAGGATAACAATAAAAAAATAAAAAATTAAGGCGAAACGAATAATGGTTTTCACTCTTATATAGGGTAATGTTGGGAATAGAAACTGAAGAAGTTGCAGCCTTGCATTGCTTTGAGCCATCTCAGTCATACACTATCCTACACATTAATAGCTCTCATGAAAATTGAGTCCTGTTGGGTCACCAGATACACCGAAACTTGAGGACATTTTAGCAGATTCACCTTTAGACATGCATAAATGTATATAAAGATTTGTTATAAACGAGTAGGAAATTAAGTTTTCCTGAAAATTTTATAGAGAATGGGAACTAAGTTAAAGTCCATTTAGTAGAGTTAAACGGGTAATGGGACAATCAGTGACAAAATTAGGCAGAATGATTCTGAAGAAAACAGCCGGTTAACAGAAGAAGTTATGCTAAACTTGAATATTGTGCTCTCCTATTTAGTAACCTCAGGACTGTAGACAGAAAAAAAATCGAAAGTGTCCAGAGATTCCTCACGAAACGCATAATAGGGTTCGACCAACAAGTGGAATATGTTGACAGGTGTGTACGTCTGAAATTAGAGCCTCTGTGGTTAAGGAGAGTGAAGTGCAACCTATTTCTACTCTTCAAAGTCATTAGGAAACACTGCTACAGTAACTCATCCATAACTTGGGAAAATATTAAATCATATCAGCTGCGAAACCACGACTACCTTGTCAAGGTGGCTACCCACAGAAAATCCATTAGGGCAAACTTTTTCACCATAAAATATTGCACTCTTTGGAACCAACTACCACCTGAAATAAGATGTTGTGAAAACCCTGATGGGTTCAAACGGAGCCTAGAAAGACACTTTAACATGTCCACCCTAGCTCGTCTAAAAGACCACAACTGTTGGTAGAACGGAAATTGAAGGCCAGTCCAGTCTTCAGTATAGTCACATACGTATATCTCGACTCTAATACTCACGCAGCGAACGTTAACTAATTTACTGATTTCTATTCTCTATAATTTTCACTAAGTTGTGTTGGTGAAAGTAACACTGGAAATAATTGTAATAGCATCCACACCTTTTAACGTTTTACATATGTATATACTAATATAATAATACTTATTAATCATGCATGTTCAACTCTTAAATTAGATGGATATTAAAATACTTAAAATATTTATGCATCAAATGTTCTCTTGCTTTACCACGCTTGTTTCCCTTATAACACTCAATTATTGAACCTAGTGTAATATTTGATATACGAACTATATTATTGATTATACTCTTATCATATATGGTTTGATTTACTCTACGGCTCCCTGTAGACTAACCACCATTCTTCAGTATACACACACTGCAGTATTGTTAAAAAACGCCAAAATTTCGTTGGTTCTGTGTTAATATCTTTTTATAATATGTCTAGACACGTTACTTTGCAATGTCAGATGTTTACTATATATAAGACTGTCATGAAAATTTAGTACACTAAGTCCTGCCAACCGACCTTACCTTCAGTCCATACTACCTAAATTGAACCTTAACTATAGTATTCTGCTAAATCTTGCTCCACTATTCACAATACCTATTCGTTTTACTCTTTAAGGTTTTAACTTCTTATAAAGTAATCTGTTCATCAGGATGCATGCACACATATATAATATGTTCGTAAAGATGTACGTGGAGACCTATTGGAAGCACTCATTAAGAAAGCTAGGGAGATGGAATATGGGGTACGAACATGTCTGGTACCAAGCAATATATTTGCGGTAGCCATAATAATCATAGTCTCAGAGCCTAACATCAAAAAAGGAGGGAGGGTGGCGTTAGCTGATCAGTAGATATGGTGGTGGTCACTAAGGTGAATCGCCCCATTCTGCAGGAACAGCAATATACAAATTAAAGGCTCGAGATATTTCTGATTTTTATGAGGGCTTAGATCTTTATCTTGAAAAAGATAATAGTGAACGCCTTGACAGATAATGCTTCTACCTTTAAATATATACCATTCGCTCAGCCTATTGTTGAGATGCGACCACGTGGGATCTGCACAGATTTATGGGGCATCTTATAAATTAACTTGCTATCCATTGTCAGATCTTTAAATACCACTTCACAATATCTTGTCTCACTTATTTTCTAATAACGTCTTTACTTGATTCTCATTATATTCCATTAAACCTAACATTTTATAGCTCTTTATGAATTTGATTCGACTTATTCTATTCCTATTCTCTGGAGGGTACGGTTGTGCACCAAATAGAAAAAAAGACATGAAATAAAAACAACTGGCTTGAAAATAATTGTATTAAAGCCAAAAGTGAACGCATGATAGTATAAAATATATTGGTTTCATTATACATTGCAAATGAACGTTGTCGGCCTAAGGATTAATTACTTCCCCATTCTGTTTTCTATATAAATGTGTTTATTAATGATATATTTCACTCACTTAATCTATTACACTTTAATGTTTCACCACAGCACTTTAATTTTTCTAAAACAGCTTCCAATTCCTTGTAAACGTTGTACTTACCTCAATATTGGTTGGTTATCGTATGCCTACAACCACGGGATGAAAACGAAACGAAGTCGATTTTCCCGCTCAACCTGGAGGACAACTGTACAATTCAATAACTATACAGCCTAGTTCAGACAATGTGTATTTATATATATATCAAATATTTAACTGTTGAAACATTATTAACTTGTAGACAATTTAAGATTTGACATTATATCATCCTTGATCGTGCCTGTAAAAATGGCATGCATTTTCATGTAAATTTATGTTTATATGAAAATAAATTATTATTATTATTATAATAAATATTCATGACCAATTTTCCCATGGGAAGCATCAGACACTGCAAAGTAACACATCAACCGATGTGTTGAAAATACTGCAAAAGGTTATAAAGATATACGTTTAAGAAGCTTCTATGAGAAAAAGTTGTTATTCGCTGAGTGTCAGTAGTGGTGAAAACTGAACACTGATTTTGTAACTGGTAGGAATAGGTGGCCAACTCGAAGGCGCAAATGGATCGATTGTGTACAAGTTCGAAGAGAATGAACGAAAACGAATAAAAGTACTTCATAATTTTGTATAAAACATTTGTTTGTAGATTGTACTGTTCTCCGCTTTCATTGCCAAACAGTATAAATTCCTTCTTACAATACTGGTGTTTTGGAGTTAAAGTCGAAGAAAGTACATAGTATATATCGGTTCGGAGCGTCTTCGTAACAATAGGAACTTAGGGACAAGTTCCTTGACAGTTTTCATTCGTTTTCTGGAGCGCCTTCTGGAACTTCCGGGATTATTTACTGGGTCTGCAACCAGCATCTTTTGGATACGGATTATCGATGCAATTTGGATTCTTCGGTGACGTTGGATAATTCCTGGGTCAAGGAAGGGACGTGGCACCGTGGAAGCAGACAAAAAAGTAAGTAACGATGAGTTGCCTGTTAATTGTAATGATATGCATGATGCTCAACATGATGAGTCTGATGTTCAAGCTTCGTCGTTCAGGGATAGTAGTGTTTTAAGACCCCCCAAGTTTGAACCTCGGTACATTGATGGATGCCCAGCCGACTACCCACAGTTTATCAAGGAGTTTGAAGTCATGTCGAGTGGTTTTGTTATATACGGCGAAATGAAGTTAATGTATTTGTTGAGGTACTGCACTAGTGTTGCTGCAAGAGCTATACAATGCTGCGAGTTTATGTCCCCGAACGAAGAATATACAGAGGCTATGAGGATGCTACGTCGAAGGTTTCGAAAACCATTTATGATATCCCGTAGTGTTTTCGAGACAGTGTAATGGATCACAGCTAAACGATAAATCAGAGGAACTCGCAGAGTTCTTGAACAGTTTAATCGTATGGAGAAGTACTCTTGTGTCTCTTATTGCGAAGACGAATTAAACTCAAGTACCGTGCTTGAGATTCTTGCATAGAGATTACCAGTTCGTCTGCAAAGAAAGTACATTAAGATCAGCTCCCTACCGGAAGAGGAGGATTTAGAACCCAGGTTGGAGGACATTCTGAGCCTCGTGAGAGACACTGTCAATCAAGCATTGGGAAAGTTTGCTAGTACACTGCATCCCATCCCGGAAATAGAGAAATCAGAGAGTAAAACGCCGTCACTTATGATGAAAGGGTCTCAGAAAAGTGGATATCGAGAAAGCTTTATGCCGTCTAGTAATCCATATAAATTTAGTGAGTTTAACATTTTTCGTGGGACGACCACAACAGATGGGCTACAAGTTGCGAGACAAACACAGTTATGTTTTGCACGTTCGCAAGAAGTGCATACAAAGGCGAACTGTGAAGAAGTGAGCAAGTTTAGTGGCAAGCTAAATGTGAAATCACCGTCATCAAGTTCTGACTCCGAATCGTGTGACGATAACGGTGCGGTGAAGAAGTCTGTAGTTGCAACTGGTAAGCCATTGTTGAATAGAGTGTCACAGAATAGAGTTACTGCTTCAGAGTGCAGTTCTGACTCCACAAGTTTACAAGGTATTACTAGTCAGAGTAAAGGTATAAAACCTTTAAGGATTTATGAGGAAGAACCCAAATTGTCTACTTCTGTTATTAAAGAGTCTGAAAATGATGAATTCGATCATGCAAAGTGCGGTAAAGGGGATATTTTTGGCAATGGTCATGATAGTGCACATTTGTTTTTGGCTGATCATGATGAAGTGAGCGGAATTCCTACTACTGCTGAGTCGAACAAAGGTTCTGTACATTGTGAACGTGAAGTGCACTTATGGCCAGATGCGGCTGCAGAAGGTATTGATACTTGTGAGACCGTCAGTGTAAGTGATCAGCCTGCAGCCGTTCTAACAACCGATGTTAAGGCTGAACAGGAGCTTATAAAAAGAGACAGGAGTGGTGATAATCTCGCAGTCAGACAAACTTCTGAAAGTCGAACAACAGCAGATTCTGATGCACGGCTGATTTCATCATAATATGTCGCCCAGTCGTCGCTTACGTTGACACCCAAAATGAGAATGTCAATGGAGTTGAAGATTGAACGATCAATTCATGGTTGTTTGCTCAAAACCAACTTCCCTGTATTTTCGCGGAGGCATCAATACGACAGTCATCGTCTCATCGGTCGCTGTTCAGAAAGAAGTCAGGAGACAACCATCAGAAGTAATCTTGTGATTTATTATTGTAATATTTGTTCACAGACTCTAGTAAACCCATTATTTTTATATGTTGGTGTTACAATAAAAAATTCTCGAGTGGCCAATCGGTGTTTTGGTTTTTGCGCCCGTTATTACTAAGCGTTTCTGAAAACCTGCAAGGAACAGCGTGAGCCCGAGCGTAGGAAGAGCTGGGCATTAACGGTTCACGAGACGTGGCTGACAGTGAATTCACGTATTTTATTCTATGAATATGCTGGTATGGGTCCGTTTGAATGGACGAAAATCAATGGTTAGTTTGGTGAGGACAGGCCAACTGTTTATGAGAGGGTAATTGTTAAACTGACTTATAGGAGTAAAGGCCCTTCAACTTTCAAGTTGCTATTTGAATGTTATTATCTTTAGTTTAAATTACCCTGTGCCTACGCTTCGTTGGTCAGATACGTCGGTGTTTGTTAGTCATCTACATTCTACGATAAAATGACAGGGGCGTGTCACCTTTCAGATATGATTATATAATTAATGATAATATATTCTCATTTTGTTCACGATGGTCTCCAGTTTACAGGCATCATCTTTATTATAAATTTCTTATACTATTATTAAGCAAATTTAATAATATAATTTTATAAAAATACATATTTTTCCTACCTGTGTAGGGCACACCAAATATGCGGGCATGGATAAGTATTATTTCAAATACATAAATTTGGTTTTTGGTTAAATTATATGGTTGCTGTCATTTTGTCTCTCGTTTGTGGGAACAATATGATAACCAGTCATTCAATGGAGCACATCAAGAAATATAGAAACATTGTCTTCGCATTAACAAAAAACCCAAGTATGTTATGGAAGGATTACAAATACTTGGGAAAAAATAAACCCTTAAGTAATTCCCCAACATAACTTACGTAAGCACAAAACCGAATCTTATTCTTGATTTATATCCAAATCGGGTAATAATTAAAATAAGTGATACACTTGTATAGTTTTGTCAGCATTTTCGTCGTAATATCACGAGTGAATTGTACTCAATGTAGAATAATATTAATGATAGTGTATAGTTTCTTATAAACGGGTGTTTTCAAGAAGTGAAAGTTACTTTTACAGATACGACCAGTTATGTTATAATTTACAATCGTGACATTATATAATAAATTAATACTTTTCCACTGGTATAAGAGTATGTTCCACAACTGTAATCCAGGTTGCGTCGTGGGGGAAGGTAATACGTAATTCACGAAAGAATTGTATGATATGGGAACAATAATGTTTGCAGATCATTTGTCATTGTAAATGGTCAAATATCCACGTTCTTCATTCTCATTCAAAAGTCAAATGGAAGCTAAAACGGTGAGACAAAAAAGAAGACAAACAACGGCAACGCAAAAGAAATCAAGAGGAGTCCTGAAGGAGTGATTAGTAAAACATTCCGTTTAGTAACCATGGTTATTTTTGTGCGCTAACTAACTAGTCCCGTTATGCTAACTCTTATATTATGTGTGAACTGATATTACTGTCCTGCGTAGAAATGTTTATCATCTAGTTCCAATAATATCAAAATTTATAATTGTAGTTTGTTGTAACTACACGTTTAATGAACTTAAAATGTCTATGTAGGGTGAAAAAGAGGGTGTAAGAGTCAGACGTAGAAGTGCATTGTCATCTTTGACCAGTCTGGTGACCGAGGAGATGAACACTGAGAGTGTGTTTGCATCACGCACATTAGCTGGTAGCCTATTCCAAATGACTGAAAACTTATTTGAGAAGAAGTTGTACCGCATGTAAGTCTGACAATGCTCAATAGCAGATAGGTTGTGGTGATCCCTAAGATTGTAACTGATGACAGCGGTAGGTTTAGTTATTGGCTCGGAGGAATGCAAGAGAAGATTAGTTAGCTTATAGTAAAAGATAAGGTTTAGCTTAAGACGTCTTTCTCAGAGTGGTTCTAGTCTCAGTCTTTCGCATCGCTCACAGTATTCCAGACCACTTTCTAAACCAAGAGTTCTTGAGGTATACTGCCGTTGCACTCCCCCTAATTTAAGCTTGTCATTTTGTCTGAGTCCGCTAAGAATAACCCGACAGCATTCTAAGATAGGTCGGACACATACTCTGTATAATAAAACCCTAGTTTCACAACAAAAGATATTGCGAGTTATGCATCCTAGCAGCCTTCGTGTTTTGCGTCTGGCATAATCAGTCTGTTCAGAGAACGTTAAGTTACTTGAGTATCTAATACCGAGATCTACGACTGAGATGAACTTGGTTAGTTTTCGCCATTTATTTCAAGAGTTAGATCAAGGTTACTGTTACCGATACAAATCCAGCCACATTTGTCAATGTTAAAATTTAGACAGGATTCAGCACACCATGCTGCGAGACTACTTAGTTCAAGATGTATTTTATTTACCATATCGCTTAATTCATGAGTGTAGCAGGAGTAGACGACTTTGAGATCGTCAACATATAGGAATGGTTTACCTGAGGTGAACCACTTGCAAATGCTGTTAATGTAGACTGTAAATGAAAGTGGCCACAGGACACTACCTTGCACAACCAAACTTCAGGTCTGCCTAAGATGACACAATACAGATGTCAGCCACGTAGCATAAACCGTTAATGCCCAGCTCTTGCTATGCTCGGGCCCACGCTGTTCCTTGCAGGTTTTCAGAAACGCTTAGTAATAACGGACGCAAAAACCAAAACACCGATTGGCCACTCGAGAATTTTTTATTGTAACACCAACATATAAAAATAATGGGTTTACTAGAGTCTGTGAACAAATATTACAATAATAAATCACAAGATTACTTCTGATGGTTGTCTCCTGACTTCTTTCTGAACAGCGACCGATGAGACGATGACTGTCGTATTGATGCCTCCGCGAAAATACAGGGAAGTTGGTTTTGAGCAAACAACCATGAATTGATCGTTCAATCTTCAACTACATTGACACTCCCCGGCAAAACACGGATCCATCCCTTTCTTCCATCACGACAAATACACTTGACTTGGATGCCATTGCGAGAACCTGGGTCACACGGACAGAGCTGAAATGGAAAACAAACAGAAAAGCCAACACACCACAAGCATACCCACAGCACAATCTCACACATCGATGACGACCTGCGCCTCCAGTTAAAGGCATCCTCTTGACATCTTGCAACACAATCGCCACTTGCTAGAATGACTCTTGCAGAATGCAACGTGACCATATCAGCACCTCACGATACTCTACGCACATCCTCTTATCTACTCACTACCAATTACCACTGCAATCGCTTGTCACTCATTCTGCCTCAGTTCTAGTAACGGTGACGTATGCGAGCCTCAGTCGTTTACACTCTTTCTCCCCGGCGTGTGGGACCGCAGCTAACAATTATCTCCGTATGCATTTCATTCTCAGCAAAAGCCTAGCCTCCCCGGCGTATACGACCCATCTGCTGTCTCTAACATCAATCAATTCATTCACGGATGTAGAAGACTCGAAACAACTTCAGAAGTAATCACGACGAAAATTTTAACAAAATTATGCAATAACAACAAGGTACGAAAACAACGAGTAAACACAATGAATCCAAAAAACACCAATTGATATGACACACCACACATATATACAAACAGTACACAAAAACTCGCGTATCATGTCTTGATGGAATTCCTTTGAAGAATCGCAGGACTTACACCAGTACGCCTACAACCCTTCTCAGGTTGACGATTGTAAGTTGTGGAATGTCCGGACACAAACAAGATTAACCAACAATTACATCAATTGGAACTCACAACTATTTAACACAAACATATGTACAATCAACACATCAAATGTTGTGGATTCTGACACGACAAACTACCCTTGAAGAACTGTAGGACTTACAGCAGTACGCCTACATTCCTTCTCAGGTTGATGATCCAAGTGGAAGTCGTCCGGACACAAACAGAATTACCAACAGCTAGATGACAGATGATATCAATTCAGTATATACAATATGAACATATGTACAAGATCATACACCAAGCACATTGGACTGCTCATTGATGCGCTACCCTTTGAAGAACTGTAGGACTTACACCAGTACGCCTACAACCCTTCTCAGGTTGACGCCCTAGGTTGGAAAATCGTCGCAGAGTTCATTTGCTGACTTCCTTCTATCAGCTATATCCTCAAATCTGAACGGCAACACGCTCATGTCATTGTATCGTAGAATATAGATGACGAACAAACACACGACGTATCTGGTCAACCAAGCGTAGTCACAGAGTAATTTACACCAAAGATAATAGCATTCAAATAGTAACTTGAAACTAGAAATGCCTTTATTCATGCAAGTCAATTTAACAATTACTCTCTCCTTTACACTTGGCTTATTCTCACTAAACTGAGCAATATCTTTCGTCTTTTCAAATTCACCAGTACTATCATAGTCATTGCAGAAGATACTTGAGTTGATGGGCGACTGTTTCATTGTGGATGACAACACCAACGACGACTGAGTGACACAAGGTGATGAACTTAGTGGTGGATCAGAAGCTGTTCTTGTTCGGCTCTCAGATAGTTGTCCAACTGCAAGATTACCACCACTGCTGTCTTTCACTACTAGTTCGGGTTTAGCACTATCATCTGATGATAGGTGGGCTACACGCTGATCAATTACACTGACTGTCTCACAAGTATGCACACCTTCTGGAACTGCATCTGCGTTCAATTCTACTTCACGTTGTAGTTGTACAGAACCTTTATTTAACTTAGCAGTAGTAGGCATTCCCCTCATCTCATAATGATCAACCAAAGACAACTGTGAAGTATCATGATCATTATCACGAATATTCACTTTACCGTCAAGTTCATCATTTTCAAACTCTTTAATAACAGAAGTAGACAATTTTGGTTCCTCCTCACAAATCATTAAAGGTTTTATAACTTCACTCTGACTAGTATACTTTGTAAACTTGTGGAGTCAGAACTGCACTCTGAAGCAGCAACTCTATTCTGTGACACTCTATTCAACAATGGCTTACCAGTTGCAACTACAGACTTCTTCACCGCACCGTTATCGTCACACAATTCGGAGTCAGGCCTGGAGTTTACATTTAGCTTATCACTGAACTTGCTCACTGGTTCACAGTTCACTTCTGTATGCACCTCTTGCAAACGTGTAAAACACAACCGCGTTTGTCTTGCATCTTGTAACTTATCTGTTGATGAGGTACTACGAAACCTGTTACACTCACTAGGTCTATATGCATTACTAGACATCATGGAGCCTTCTCGATATCCACCTCTCTGAGGCCTATTCGTCATCAATGATTGCGTTTTTCCCTCAGACTGCTCTATTCTAGGCGTGAGATTCAATATACTGGCAAACTTGCTCATAGATTGATTGACACTATCTTTTACTAGTTTCAGGATATCATCAAACTTTGGCTCGATACCCTCATCCTCCATACGGGAGCTTATCTTCACCCACTTCCTTTGCAGTCGAGTAGGTAGGCGTCTTGCTATTACTTCTAGTATAAAACTCGAGTTGAGGTCACTCGTGCGATTCATCGAAATCATTCCATTCTTGTAAATTAGCAAATTATCTAAAAACTCAGTGAGTGCCTGGGAGTCATCCTGTAATTGATCACCATTACCCTTAACAGCCTCGAATAATTTCCCTGCAATCATCGAAGTTCTTTCAAACCTTTGACGTAATATGCTCCTAGCCTCATCGTAACCCTCTTTTGGCTTCGTAAACTTACAGCACTGTATAGCTCTTGAAGCATCTCCAGTGCAATACCTCATCAAATACATCAATTTCAATTCATCACTTAATAAAACACTACTCAGCATGATCTCAAACTCCTTTACAAATTGTAAATAATCAACTGGGTTTCCATCAAAACACCGTGGTTCTAATTTAGGGAGTTTGATGTTCCTATTATCCCTGAACGGCGAAATAGCAACATCAACCATATCATGCTTAAAATCAGACACATCGCTACAATTGACAGACAAGTCACCATGACTTACCTTCCTGTTTGTATCCAAGACACTCTGTCCCTTCTTTGACCCAGGCATTGTTGAACTTGACCCAATTCCAAAAACGTTCCAGATATTGCTTGTTCAAAGAGGACTTGACTGGCACCAGGAAAGATGAACGGTGACTATCCAAACTTTCGCCAACTGTCTGAATCCGCCAGAATCTGTTTCCACCGTCAGATACTGACTTCACCGTCAGAAACTGTCAGCCACGTCTCGTGAACCGTTAATGCCCAGCTCTTCCTACGCTCGGGCTCACGCTGTTCCTTGCAGGTTTTCAGAAACGCTTAGTAATAACGGACGCAAAAACCAAAACACCGATTGGCCACTCGAGAATTTTTTATTGTAACACCAACATATAAAAATAATGGGTTTACTAGAGTCTGTGAACAAATATTACAATAATAAATCACAAGATTACTTCTGATGGTTGTCTCCTGACTTCTTTCTGAACAGCGACCGATGAGACGATGACTGTCGTATTGATGCCTCCGCGAAAATACAGGGAAGTTGGTTTTGAGCAAACAACCATGAATTGATCGTTCAATCTTCAACTCCATTGACAACAGATCCGATTTTGTTTATTTCTACCCTGCTGCTTAGAAACGATTTTATCCAGTTCAGTAACGGGTTGCGAATTCCACATGAGTACAGCTTCTCAAAGAGAATACTGTGAGATACCATGTCAAATGCCCTAGATATGTCGAAGTAGAGAACAACAACTAGCTTACGTGCTTCGCGACTACTAGTGATGCAGTTGAAAATATCGAAGTGGCAAGTAACGCAGAACCTATTTTTGAGAAATCCGTGTTGAGACCTTGTAACAAGATCTTCCCTAAGTAGGTAGTCTGACAATTGATCTCTTACAACTTTCTCCATGATTCGTGAGATAACTGGGGTTATACTTATGGGTCTGTAATTGCGGACGTTTGCCTTATCACCAGATTCGTAATGTGGAATTATGAAGCTAGTTTTCCACTCACTAGGGCAAGTGCCAGTGTCCATAGATATTGAGAAGAATTTAAGAAGTAACAGGGGTATATCACACCCACTGTTTTTGAAAATTATTGAAGCAGGGCCATCCGGTCCCGTACTAGTGGAAGGTTTAAGGCTTTAATTGCTTGTTCTGTTAATTGGTTGGTGAACACAATGCTTTCGAGGGAAGAGCTAGTAAGGGGGCGGTTTCAAAAGGCATACACATTTACAAACTAAAGTTTGCAAACCAATCACTGAAAAGTTCACAGATGGTGGCAGGCTCATTGTAGATCACTTTATCGTGAAGTAAGTAGGGGATTTCCCTCGCCGACTGCATTCGTTTTTAAGAGTTGCTGTTAAATTATAAACTTTGGAGGTACTTTCAAGTGCCGTTAACTCTTCGTCGGGGTCCCTTTGAGAGCGTAGGCGCTTGATAGATTCAAGAGACTCGTCGATTGAGAGCAGTAGTGATATATCTTTAGTGGAATAGTACTATTTCTTCAACTTCCTTAAGTTATTGCGGTGTGCCCTTGGAATATATTCAGCTTGGTGTCCACCTAATTTCACTATTTTCTTTGGAGCAACTGTATCTGGACAAAGGGTAACATTCCTGTAAAATAGGGACACTACAACCTCCAGGGATTCAGTGGTAAAATAGTCATCCCACTGACAGAGTCGAATGAGTTCTTGGACTAATCCCCAGTCTGTATATTTGTAACCACGACATATCATGCTTCCAGAATCTTGTTTGCTTCCTATATTTAGTGGTGAGAAAGGCAGAGAGCAGATGATATGTATCCACATATATATATTTATGTGTGTGTATGTTGGTCTCTCTTTCTCTTTGCTCGCTTAGTCTGTGACCATTTCACCTTGATTAACCTGTCTCCTTTAACAATGTATATTCCCCTCATAATATATATAATATGAGTGTTTGTTGACAGTCCGTTGCTTGGTGACAGATATCCATATTATATGTGTGGTTGTTGACATGTCTGCTATATTTCGCTATGTATATATGGATCAATACTTCATTATAATTAGCCATTCATGTTAAGACTGTCTAATGATTTGTTCACACACTTTGTCTGGAACATTCATACATATTTCGCATTCACAATTTGTGTGACTTACACTTACTTTACTTACTTATTTTTGGTGTGATACCACTTTTACATTCTCCTTGTGTTTGGAAAATAGAAGTATCATCGCAAACCTAGTGGTCTTCTGATTTCCGCCTTCTTGCGTCAGGACTATTAGTTTCTCGACCAGTCCATAACAATAATTTAGCGACGAGTACATAGCAGCAGAGTACCATTCTATGGTCACTACTGGAAAATCTATTGCCAATATAGGTGGATACTGGGATTATGTCATGACAAAACACAAGGTCCAACATGCTGTCACTACGAGTAGATGCCTAGACGTGTTGTTGCCATCCATAACGGTCGATAGTGGCAAGTAATTCGTCGAAGCGTTGGGGGCCGGAACTACTTAACCAATTGACTTCTGGAAGATTGAAGTCCCTTGCAATTATTTTGTAATTAGCACTGAACGAGGAGGCGTGTGCAAACGATTTATCTAATAACGTATCAGTTTCTTTTGTTGCGCTTGGTACTCGATAAACGCAGCCTATGAGAAGTTTGTACTTATCTCCATGTAAGACAACCCAGGGTGGGTCAGGTACCTTATTCAGTATTTCATCTTCCACCTTACTGACTACAAATGAGTCATGTATACATATATGTGAGAAATCCTCCACGACGCATGCAATCTCTGTTTGCACGGTGTACAGTGTAATCATCGATACCTATATGCACATCAAGTACAGAGGATGAGCACCATGTTTCAGTAATCAGAACTACAGTAGGCTTGGCGATTAATAATAATGTCTTTAGTTCAGATATCTTATTGATCAAGGAAGGTGCATTAATTAGCAGTATCGTGAATAAGTCACGGGATACTACAAACTGGCTTAAAATGTCACCATAACCTAAATCTATTTGTGCGTCAGAACCACAAGAGTTTATGAATGATAAGGGAGTCGGACCGGGTGTGTGCACATCGGGGTTGGAGTGCAATGAGGTGGTCCTAGGTGCCATGGGTCGTACCAGTGTTTCGGGACACCTGGAAAATTTACCATGTGTCCTTGGATATAAGGGTAGTAGAGGTTGGGCCTGGGTTGACGGTTAAAAAGCATAGCATCAAAAGGTCTACCCACCCATCTGCTATTCGTCATAACGGTACACACATTCGTGTTGTTTTTATAACTTAGAGGGAATTGTGAGGGGAGGTTCTTTGGCTGCAAGACTTTTGGAGTCTTGGAGCCTGACTTTCTATAAGGTGGAACATGCTGAAAACCTCCAGATATACTTGTGTTTCGAGAGTGGTTTTTCGTAACAAGTGATGGTTTGTTGACATTCCTACTCTCAGCAGGCTTATTGAATACAAAGTATTCTTCCCCATCATCAGTCTCAACCCTGCGGAATTTGCTCATCGTGGTGAGGTTACCACGTTTGGGGGAAATTTCTTAGAACAACTTGCAGAAGTTCTAGCTATTTTAACATCTTTCGATGAGGCTTTATTTACAGGGGTACTGGTATCTAAATCAGTTCCTAGTTCCATTGGCGGGTGTGGTTGTTGTGTAGTTTGCTGAATGCTAGTTTCAGCACTAGGTGTCTGTTGCTGTGCACGATCCTTATTTGGTAAATCAAAGCTAGAGGAGGTGACCAGATTATTACTACGCATTATTCTGCGCTGACACGGTGTTTTATCCTGAGCTACGGTTATAGACTTATAACTGCTATTAAGTCTTAAGTGATTCTGACATTTAGTAAACTCACTAGCATCAAGGGAATTAGTGAATTTATAAACGATGGGACAATTAGTCTGTTTACAATTTTTACGAAGTCTTTTGCATTCACATGAAAGTATGCGTCGGTGGCACAGTGGCTAGGAATCTCGCCGACCATGAACATGGTTCGAGGTTTGAGCCCACGCCGACGCACACCTTGATATCTTTGGCCGGCCTGCTAAATTTGGGTTACCGATATCCATGCTGAAAATTCCATACTTGTACCAAAACTACAGTGTGGAATCAAGCTGTAAACAAAAATAAATAAATATAAATAGCCATGCCGCAACAAATCAGGATTTTGTGCCTTACAGACTTCAGAGGTAGGGAATCTGGGAGGTTGTAAACTATAGCCTGGTGAGAAGAGGTTATACGCTTCATCACCTCCGCAGCCAAGTGGTCAATCAGATTTTAAGCTTTATTTAGGTTGTCTGGGGATATTTTAGAATGCTTTCTTAACAGACAGGCTATTGGGTCTAAATCGGAAAGCTTGTTTAGAGTTACATCCAGTAAAGACTTAACCTGGCTGTCAATGTAGTTGAAGATTGAACATTCATTCATGGTTGTTTGCTCAAAACCAACTTCCCCGTATTTTCGCGGAGGCATCAATACGACAGTCATCGTCTCATCGGTCGCTGTTCAGAAAGCACTCACGAAACCGTCAGAAGTGATATCGTAATTTATGATTGTAATATTTGTTCATAGACCTCAGTTGTTATGCTGCTCATATGTTGGTCTTAGAATAAAGAATTCTCGAGTCGCCAAAATGGGTTCTGGTTTTCCGTCCGTTCGTACTAAGCGTTTCTGAGAAGCTTCGAGAGACAGCATGAGTCCCAGCGCAGAAAGAGCTGGGCATTAACGGCTTTTGAGACTGACTGACAGTTTCTTACAGTTTGGATGGTCTCCGTCGGTCTTTCCTGGTTGCGGCCAAGTCTTCTTTTAACAAGCGTTTTTTAGAACTTTCTGGAATTTTGGTTACGTTCAATGATGCCTGGGTCAAAGAAGGGACAGAGTGTCTTGGAAGCAAACAGGGAAGTAAGTCATGTTGACTTGTCTGTTACTTGCAACGATGTGTCCAATGTTAAGCATGACATGGTTGATGTCACTACTTCGCCGTTCAGGGATAATAAGAACATCAAACTCCCTAAATTTGAACCACAGTGTTTCGACGGAAACCCAGATGACTATTTACAGTTTGTAAAGGAGTTTGAGATCATGCTGAGTAGCTTTTTATTAAATGATGGAATGAAGTTGCTGTATTTGATGAGGTACTGCAGTGGGGTTGCTTCAAGAGCCATACAGTGCTGTAAGTTGACGCCCGCTAACGGAGGATACTCTGAGGCCATGAGTATACTGCGTCAAAGATTCAGAAGACCGTCGATGATTGTAAGGAACGTATTCGAGGCTGTTAGGTGTAATGGTGGTCAATTACAAGATGACTCCAAGGCACTCTCTGAGTTTTTGGATAATCTGTTGACTTACAAGAATGCATTGATTTCGATGAATTGCATGAGTGACCTCAACTCGAGCTCAGTCCTAAAGGTAATAGCGAGACGCCTACCTACTCGACTGCAAAGGAAGTGGGTGAAGAGGAGCTCTCGTACGGGGAATGAGGGTATCGAGCCAAAGTTCGATGATATCGTCAAACTGATACAGGACAGCGTCAATCAGGCGATTGGCGAATTCGCCAGCATTTTGCAGTCTAAGGTAGAACCAAAGGAACCAGTGGATATAAAGAAAGCATTTGTGGTGAAGGCTCAAGGCACATCGAGAAAGGATATGTGTATTGTTTGCCATAACACGCATCAATTGAGTGATTGCAATCGCTCCATTGCTATGTTATCCGTAGAAATGTTAAAAATGGCAAAACAGAAGCGGCTGTGTTTCAGTTGTTTAAAGATTGGGCATACAAAGTTGAATTGTAAGGCGACAAACAAAGGAAGTTTTGGTTTAACTGATATGCACCCAGTTCTGAGGATAGTAAACAAACAGGAGAATTGGGTTAATTGCAATAGTATCTCTAGACCCCTTGACAACCCACAAGTTTTCTTAGGGATATTACCAGTTAAGGTGAAAGGACCGAAATCTTCAGTAGAGACTTATGCATCGTTGGGTAATGGTTCAGACGTTATATTGATAGATGCTAAGTTGGCTGGTTGCTTGGGTATCAAGGGCCCAAAGTAATCCTTGGTTGTAAATACTTTTAATTCTTCGAAAACGGTAGTATGTGGACGAGTGTCATTCCAGTTAGAATCCTTGACTACTGGGGAAACCGTTGAAGTATATACTGCTTACACTACCTCCAGTATGAAACTCGGCGAAGCTATAGTACCTAGTCGTGAAACGGTTGTCGGTAAGCCATACCTGTGTGACATACCTCTTCCAACACTTCAAGATGGTGGAGTGAGAGTACTCACTGGATTTAGTGTGCCAGAAGCTCACAAGGTATTGGAAGAGGGATTCGGAGGTAGAGATGATCTGTTCGCGACGAAAACACCGCTGGGATGGACAGTGAGAGGACTTATACCCATAGTCAACATATCATCATTAGTTGCAAACAATGGGGACAAACTAGAGATTATGATTAAAAATATGTATGACAAGGAGTTTTGTGACTGCGGTGTCCCAGAGAGGGGTCGTTCTGTAGAAGACTTAAAAGCAGTTAAAATAGTTGAGGAGTCCTGTAGATACGAAAATGGGCGTTTCAGTGTTGGCCTACCATGGGAATTCAAAGATAGACAGTTGGTTTGTAATAGAAAAGTTGCCCTTAAGAGACTAATGGATTTAAAGAAAAAGTTCCTGACAGATGCGGAACTCTGGTCCAACACGTAATGAAGGGTTGCGTTGAAAGACTAGTTGATCAGAGTGGGTCAGGGAAGTGATATTTGCTCCATCATCCCGTCTTTAACCCGAGGAAGCCAGGTAAACTCCGTGTGGTGTTTGATTGTTCTGCGAAACATGAAGGAGTCTCTTTGAATGATAATCTGTATAGTGGCCCAGATTGCGTGAGCTCATTAGTTGGACTGCTTTTAAAAAGATTCAGAAAGTTTACAGTTGCTGTCGCTGCGGATATTGAGGAAATGTTCCTACAGGTGAAGGTGTCAGAGAGTGACAGAGATCACTTGAGGTTTTTGTGGTTTGATGACAGTCCTTGTGGTAAGGTGTCAGAATATAGGATGACAGTCCATCCATTTGGTGCCACGTCCTCCTCGTTTTGTTCTAATTTTGCTCTGTGAAAGGCAGTCTCCACATTTGGTTCTAATGATCTGCTGGATGTAATCGATTGTTGCTTCTACGTGGATGATTGTTTAGCCTCCTCCGATGATGATAAGTCTGCAGTTAGATTTGCAACAAGCATCACTGAAGTGTTAGCTAAGGCCGGCTTTCGTCTAACTAAGTGGGTCTCGAACAGCCTAGACGTTTTGAAGCATATAGATCCAGAAGACAGAGTGTAACAACAGAAGACAAGGGCGAAGCAACAGATCGTTTTATTATGAAAATCAACACGTATTTATACATATTTCACATACATTATTATAGACAAGCGCAGTCATCTGATTGGTTGTTTATCAGAAGTTAGGCAGACAAACGCAGGCTTCTGATTGGTTGTTTCGGGATTCCTCGACAAATAGAGTTCTCTATCTGCGAATCATATTTTGCCACGTTAACTTTGCTGTGATTGGTTGTTGAATCAGCCTTGTTCATATTTTCTCACAGCCCATATTAACGTAGATTAGTGTCAACCAATCGGCTAGCAGCCTGCTCTCACCACAAGAGCACCTATTGTACGAGATTTGCCTGTTGATACTCTACCAGTTGAACGCACATTACGTATGCGATGGGATGTGAACTCTGATACCTTTGGGTTTAGTGTTGGTGATATTGATAAGCCAGTTACTCGGAGAGGTGTGCTCTCTGTGTTGTCGTCCGTGTTTCACCCACTTGGATTAGTAGCACCTTATCCACTTCCGGCTAGGAGGTTATTTCAAGAGACATGCAGGAAAGGGTTACAGTGGGATGAACCATTAAGTGAGAGGCAGAGAGAAGAGTGGAAGGGGTGGGTTAACAGTTTAAGAATGCTGAATCTACATTCCGTCTCACGTCCACTTAAGCCGTCGGGAAATCATGATATAATTGACTTCCATATTTTTTCTGATGCCTCTGAGGTTGGATTTGGTGCAGCCGTATACGTCAGAACCACCTTAAGGAATGATATAGATGTTAGCCTGGTGATGGGTAAATCTAGAGTTGCACCTCTAAAGACGGTTTCGATTCCGAGATTAAAACTTAATGCCGCCTTACTAGCTGCGCAGTTATTCACAACGGTGTGTAAAGAGTTGGATTACCCCAAGTATCCCGTAACGTTTTGGACTGATTCGATGTCTGTGATATATTATATACGCAACGAGTCAGCAAGATATGCATGTTTTGTAGCTAACAGAGTATCTCAAATTCGTGAACTAACAACTGTTGAGCAGTGGAGGTACGTACCGTCTGGAAAAAACCCAGCTGATCTAGCCTCGCGAGGGGTTATTGATATGAATGTGGTTAAAAATAAGTGGTGGAAAGGTCCAGAGTTCTTGCTAAGGGCTGATAGTATGTGGCCTCGTAGAGAAGATGAACCACCGATAAACGAGTGTGCCTTGGAGTTGAAGACAAGTGTCAGTTTAACATCTACTCAAGAAAGACATTCAGGTTTACATCCACTTTTTAAAATTTTATTCTTCTGGATACAAATTACTGAAAGCTGTTGCGTGGTTGACACGATATGTTACGTATTTAAAGGTCATGCATCTTGCGGGATACGAAAATATGAATGTGGGACCTTTGAGAGTCGAAGATATCAGAAATGCAGAGTTAGCGATTTTGAGGGCTGCTCAGTGGGAAGCGTGGGGTGAGATTGCCAAGGAGGATAGCCCTGATTTCGCAGATTTCAAGGTGCGGTTAGATAGATTATCTCCGATAGTTTCCGAAGGGATCGCTAGAGTTGGTGGACGTCTACAAATGTTAGAATCGTCATATGAGACCCGTCATCCGGCTTTATTACCTTGCTACCATCCAGTCACTGATCTCATTATAAGACACTACCATGTTCTTGAAGGTCATTTGGGTACTTCGCAAGTACTATCAAGTATTCGATGTAAGTTCTGGATAGTGAAGGGAGGTACTGCTGTCCGTAAAATAATTGATAAGTGCATGGAATGTAAACTCCGAAATGCTCGTCCAGCACAGCAGATGATGGCACCACTCCCAGCGTGGCAAGCTTCTGAAGGGAATTATCCATTCGAGTACGTTGGAGTGGATTTGTTCGGACCTTTTGTAGTGAAGAGAGACAGAACCCTATGTAAAAGATATGGCTGTTTATTCACCTGTTTGAAAATGAGAGCTGTGCATATTGAGATGGTTCATACGTTAACTACTGATTCATTCGTGCTAGCATTACATAGATTTATAAATCGCCGGGGTGTACCGAAGATGATGTTCAGCGACAGAGGGACTAATTTTGTTGGCTGTCACGCCGAGCTTAAAGAGTACTTCGAAGGTCCCCAAACGAGAGTTCATGAAGTTACTGAAAAGGAACATCGAGTGACACTTCAACCCACCACATGCCAGCCATAGAGGCGGGCTATGGGAAAGACTTATAGGAATTATCAAGCGTATTTTAAGCTCCATAATTAAAAACCAGAGTTTGAATGACGAAACGCTGGAGACATTTTTTGTGAAGCTGAACGAATATTAAATGACCGGCCACTATTACCTGTGAGGGACGACGTCAAGGATTTTGATGTGTTAACCCCAAACAAATTATTGTTATTGAGAGGCAACCCTGGCATAGAGGACTCAAGCGGGGAAGGAATACCTACGATTAAAAGATGGAAACAAGCCAGGCACATGAAAGATATATTTTGGAAAAGATGGTTAAAGGAGTATGTTCTAACACTGCAAACCAGAGACAAGTGGAAAAAGTTGTGCCGAAACTTAAAGGTTGGTGACATAGTATCAGTAGCAGATAAATGTGCCACAGGTAGATGGCCTTTAGGAGTGGTAGTAAGGCTACACTGTAGTGGTGATGGATTGGTGAGGACGGTTGAGGTGAGAACAAGTTGTGGCATGTTGGTGCGAGATATTAGAAAACTGTGTCTACTGGAAAATGCTGAGAGTAGAGAGTCGGAGGATGAGGCAGTTGACGATTTTCCAACCTAGTGCGACAACCTGAGAAAGGTTGTTGGCGTACTGCTGTAAGTCCTGCAATTGTTCAAAGGAATTCCATCGAGATATGATGGTCGAGGTTATTTGTACTGTTTGTATACACGTGTGGTGTGTTATATCAATTGGTGTTTGGATTGATTTTGTTTGCTTGTTGTCTTTATATATATTGTCATTGCATAATTTTGTTAAAATTTTCGTTGTGCTTACTTCTGAAGTTGTTTCGAGTCTTCTACATCCGTGAATGAATTGATTGATGTTAGAGACAGCAGATGGGTCGTATACGCCGGGGAGGCTAGGCTTTCGCTGAGAATGAAATGCACACGGAGATAATTGTTAGCTGTGGTCCCACACGCCGGGGAGAAAGAGTGTAAACGACTGAGGCTCGCATACGTCATCGTTACTAGAACTGAGACAGAATGAGTGACAAGCGATTGCAGTGGTAATTGGTAGTGAGTAGATAAGAGGATGTGCGTAGAGTATCGTGAGGTGC
Source organism: Trichobilharzia regenti (assembly GCA_944472135.2). Lineage (NCBI taxonomy): Eukaryota > Metazoa > Platyhelminthes > Trematoda > Strigeidida > Schistosomatidae > Trichobilharzia > Trichobilharzia regenti. The sequence continues at coordinate 83,092,509 of OX235270.1, read as the reverse complement.
TGATATAGTCACGTTGCATTCTGCAAGAGTCATTCTAGCAAGTGGCGATTTTGTTGCAAGAGGAGGTGTCAAGAGGATGCCTTTAACTGGAAGGAGCAGGTCGTCATCGATGTGTGAGATTGTCCTGTGGGTATGCTTGTGGTGTGTTGGCTTTTCTGTTTGTTTTCCATTTCAGCTTTGTCCGAGTGACCCAGGTTCTCGCAATGGCATCCAAGTCAAGTGTATTTGTCGTGATGGAAGAAAGGGATGGATCCGTGATTTGCCGGGGAGTGTCAATGTAGTTGAAGATTGAACGATCAATTCATGGTTGTTTGCTCAAAACCAACTTCCCCGTATTTTCGCGGAGGCATCAATACGACAGTCATCGTCTCATCGGTCGCTGTTCAGAAAGCACTCACGAAACCGTCAGAAGTGATATCGTAATTTATGATTGTAATATTTGTTCATAGACCTCAGTTGTTATGCTGCTCATATGTTGGTCTTAGAATAAAGAATTCTCGAGTCGCCAAAATGGGTTCTGGTTTTCCGTCCGTTCGTACTAAGCGTTTCTGAGAAGCTTCGAGAGACAGCATGAGTCCCAGCGTAGAAAGAGCTGGGCATTAACGGTTTACGAAACGTGATTGACACTGGCCAATATCAGAATGGCTCTCCGTGGTATTTGAGATTGGCAGTGGCATACTAACAAACTGACCTAATTTTTGCTGAAGTTCACTCACTTGCCTCTGGATATCTTTCACGAGGAGGTTTAATTTACAAAAAATCAGAGTTCTCTAACAGAACATCTTTCACCTGTAACACAGGAGTGAGATCTGCACTCAAACCATTTTGAGAGCTAGTTGTTGATACTGTATTACAGGGCGGTGATGCAGTTATAACCGAATTTGAGCCACTATCTAAAACAATTGTGTTTCTACGAACACGTTTTCAAGAGATTTAGACCATAATTTCTAGGATTTTATGGCAGTGGGCAGTAAATAAATTTCAGAGTAAACACGTGCAAAGATGTCACCAATTTCGAACGTACCACCGAACGTACGCCTACATACCATCTCAGGTTGATCATACAAGTGGAAGAAGTCCGGACACAAACAAAGTTAACCAAAAGATAAATGAAAGATTATACCAATTCGATATATACAATACAGTATATACACGCCTTGTCATTTTATCGTAGAATGTAGATGACTAACAAACACCGACGTATCTGACCAACGAAGCGTAGGCACAGAGTAATTTACACTAAAGATAATAACATTCAAATAGCAACTTGAAAGTTGAGGGGCCTTTACTCCTATAAGTCAGTTTAACAATTACCCTCTCATACACAGTTGGATTGTCCTCACCAAGCTAACCATTGACTTTCGTCCTTTCAAACAGACCCATACCAGCATATTCATAGCATAAGATACGTGAATTCATGGACATCCCTTTTATTGTGGGTGGCAACGCAAACGACGACTGGGCGACATATTATGATGAAATCAGCCGTGCATCAGAATCTGCTGTTGTTCGACTTTCAGAAGGTTGTCTGACTGCGAGATTATCACCACTCCTGTCTCCTTTTATAAGCTCCTGTTCAGCCTTAACATCGGTTGTTAGAACGGCTGCAGGCTGATCACTTACACTGACGGTCTCACAAGTATCAATACCTTCTGCAGCCGCATCTGGCCATAAGTGCACTTCACGTTCACAATGTACAGAACCTTTGTTCGACTCAGCAGTAGTAGGAATTCCGCTCACTTCATCATGATCAGCCAAAAACAAATGTGCACTATCATGACCATTGCCAAAAATATCCCCTTTACCGCACTTTGCATGATCGAATTCATCATTTTCAGACTCTTTAATAACAGAAGTAGACAATTTGGGTTCTTCCTCATAAATCCTTAAAGGTTTTATACCTTTACTCTGACTAGTAATACCTTGTAAACTTGTGGAGTCAGAACTGCACTCTGAAGCAGTAACTCTATTCTGTGACACTCTATTCAACAATGGCTTACCAGTTGCAACTACAGACTTCTTCACCGCACCGTTATCGTCACACGATTCGGAGTCAGAACTTGATGACGGTGATTTCACATTTAGCTTGCCACTAAACTTGCTCACTTCTTCACAGTTCGCCTTTGTATGCACTTCTTGCGAACGTGCAAAACATAACTGTGTTTGTCTCGCAACTTGTAGCCCATCTGTTGTGGTCGTCCCACGAAAAATGTTAAACTCACTAAATTTATATGGATTACTAGACGGCATAAAGCTTTCTCGATATCCACTTTTCTGAGACCCTTTCATCATAAGTGACGGCGTTTTACTCTCTGATTTCTCTATTTCCGGGATGGGATGCAGTGTACTAGCAAACTTTCCCAATGCTTGATTGACAGTGTCTCTCACGAGGCTCAGAATGTCCTCCAACCTGGGTTCTAAATCCTCCTCTTCCGGTAGGGAGCTGATCTTAATGTACTTTCTTTGCAGACGAACTGGTAATCTCTATGCAAGAATCTCAAGCACGGTACTTGAGTTTAATTCGTCTTCGCAATAAGAGACACAAGAGTACTTCTCCATACGATTAAACTGTTCAAGAACTCTGCGAGTTCCTCTGATTTATCGTTTAGCTGTGATCCATTACACTGTCTCGAAAACACTACGGGATATCATAAATGGTTTTCGAAACCTTCGACGTAGCATCCTCATAGCCTCTGTATATTCTTCGTTCGGGGACATAAACTCGCAGCATTGTATAGCTCTTGCAGCAACACTAGTGCAGTACCTCAACAAATACATTAACTTCATTTCGCCGTATATAACAAAACCACTCGACATGACTTCAAACTCCTTGATAAACTGTGGGTAGTCGGCTGGGCATCCATCAATGTACCGAGGTTCAAACTTGGGGGGTCTTAAAACACTACTATCCCTGAACGACGAAGCTTGAACATCAGACTCATCATGTTGAGCATCATGCATATCATTACAATTAACAGGCAACTCATCGTTACTTACTTTTTTGTCTGCTTCCACGGTGCCACGTCCCTTCCTTGACCCAGGAATTATCCAACGTCACCGAAGAATCCAAATTGCATCGATAATCCGTATCCAAAAGATGCTGGTTGCAGACCCAGTAAATAATCCCGGAAGTTCCAGAAGGCGCTCCAGAAAACGAATGAAAACTGTCAAGGAACTTGTCCCTAAGTTCCTATTGTTACGAAGACGCTCCGAACCGATATATACTATGTATGTCAATCACGTCTCATAAACCGTTAATGATCAGCTCTCGCTACGCTCGGGCCCACGCTGTTCTTCGAAGATTTCTCAGAAACGCTTAGTTATAACGGACGCAAAAACCAAAACACTGATCTGCCGCTTTAGATTTGTTTATTGTTACACCAACATATAAAAGGAATAAGCGAACTAAGGTCTGAAAACAAATATTACAATAATAAATCTCTGTATTACTTCTGACGATGTTTCACTCTTCTTTCTGAACAGCGACCGATGAGACGATGACTGTCGTATTGATGCCTCCGCGAAAATTGGGGAAGTTGATTTTGAGCAAACAACCAAGAATTGATCGTTCAATCTTCAACTCCATTGACACTCCCCGGCAAAAAAGGGATCCAACCCTTTTTTCCTTCACGACCAATACACGTTGACTTGGATGCCATTGCGAGAACCTGGGTCACACGGACAGAGCTGAAATGGAAAACAAACAGAAAAGCCAACACACCACAAGCATACCCACAGCACAATCTCACACATCGATGACGACCTGCTCCTCCAGACAAAGGCATCCTCTTGACATCTTGCAACACAATCGCCACTTGCTAGAATGACTCTTGCAGAATGCAACGTGACCATAGCACCAACTCATGATACTCTACGCACATCCTCTTATCTACTCACTACCAATTACCACTGAAATCGCTGGTCACTCATTCTGCCTCAGTTCTAATAGCGGTGACGCATGCGAGCCTCAGTCGTTTACACTCTTTCTCCCCGGCGTGTCGGACCGCAGCTAACAATTATCTCCGTGTGCATTTCATTCTCAGCAATAGCCTAGCCTCCCCGGCGTATACGACCCATCTGCTGTCTCTAACATCAATCAATTCATTCACGGATGTAGAAGACTCGAAACAACTTCAGAAGTAATCACGACGAAAATTTTAACAAAATTATGCAATAAAAACAAGGCACGAAAACAACGAGTAAACACAACTGATCCAAAATCACAAATTGCGAAGACACACCACACGTATACACAAACAGTACAAATAACCTCGCGGATCATGTCTTGGTGGAATTATTTGAAGAATTGCAGGACTTACACCAGTACGCCTACAACCCTTCTCAGGTTGACGATTGTAAGTTGTGGAATGTACGGACACAAACAAGATTAACCAACAATTACATCAATTGGAACTCACAACTATTTAACACAAACATATGTACAATCAACACATCAAATGTTGTGGATTCTGACACGACAAACTACCCTTGAAGAACCGTAGGACTTACAGCAGTACGCCTACATTCCTTCTCAGGTTGATGATCCAAGTGGAAGTCGTCCGGACACAAACAGAATTACCAACAGCTAGATGACAGATGATATCAATTCAGTATATACAATATGAACATATGTACAAGATCATACACCAAGCACATTGGACTGCTCATTGATGCGCTACCCTTTGAAGAACTGTAGGACTTACACCAGTACGCCTACAACCCTTCTCAGGTTGACGCCCTAGGTTGGAAAATCGTCGCAGAGTTCATTTGCTAACTTCCTTCTATCAGCTATATCCTCAAATCTGAACGGCAACACGCCCATGTCATTGTATCGTAGAATATAGATGACCAACAAACACACGACATATCTCATCAACCAAGTATAGAAACAGAGTAATTTACACCAAAGATAATAACATTCAAATAGTAACTTGAAACTAGAAATGCCTTTATTCGTGCAAGTCAATTTAACAATAACTCTCTCCTTTACACTTGGCTTATCCACACTAAACTGACCATTGATATTCGTCCTTTCAAACGAACTGATACTACCATAGTCATTGCACAAGATACTTGAGTTGATGGGTGTCTGTTTCATTGTGGATGACAGCACCAACGATGACTGAGTGACACAAGGTGATGAACTTAGTGGTGGATCAGAAGCTGTTCTTGTTCGGCTCTCAGATAGTTGTCCAACTGCAAGATTACCACCACTGCTGTCTTTCACTACTAGTTCGGGTTTAGCACTATCATCTGATGATAGGTGGGCTACACGCTGATCAATTACACTGACTGTCTCACAAGTATGCACACCTTTTGGAACTGCATCTGCGTTCAATTCTACTTCACGTTGTAGTTGTACAGAACCTTTATTTAACTTAGCAGTAGTAGGCATATCCCTCATCTCATAATGATCAACCAAAGACAACTGTGAAGTATCATGATCATTATCACGAATATTCACTTTACCGTCAACTTCATCATTTTCAAACTCTTTAATAACAGAAGTAGACAATTTTGGTTCCTCCTCACAAATCATTAAAGGTTTTATAACTTCACTCTGACTAGTAATACCTTGTAAACTTGTAGGGTCAGAACTGCACTCTGAAGCAGAAACTCTATTCTGTGACACTCTATTCAACAATGGCTTACCAGTTGCAACTACAGACTTCTTCACAACACCGTTATCGTCACACAATTCGGAGTCAGGCCTGGAGTTTACATTTAGCTTATCACTGAACTTGCTCACTGGTTCACAGTTCACTTCTGTATGCACCTCTTGCACACGTGTAAACCAAACCGTGTTTGTCTTGCATCTTGTAACTTATCTGTTGAGGATGTACTACGAAACCTGTTACACTCACTAGGTCTATATGCATTACTAGACATCATGGAGCCTTCTCGATATCCACCTCTCTGAGGCCTATTCGTCATCAATGATTGCGTTTTTCCCTCAGACTGCTCTATTCTAGGCGTGAGATTCAATAGACTGGCAAACTTGCTCATAGATTGATTGACACTATCTTTTACCAGTTTCAGGATATCATCAAACTTTGGCTCGATACCCTCATCCTCCATACGGGAGCTCATCTTCACCCACTTCCTTTGCAGTCGAGTAGGTAGACGTCTTGCTATTACTTCTAGTATAAAACTCGAGTTGAGGTCACTCGTGCGATTCATCGAAATCATTCCATTCTTGTAAATTAGCAAATTATCTAAAAACTCAGTGAGTGCCTGGGAGTCATCCTGTAATTGACCACCACTACCCTTAACAGCCTCGAATAATTTCCCTGCAATCATCGAAGTTCTTCCAAACCTTTGACGTAATATGCTCCTAGCCTCATCGTAACCCTCTTTTGGCTTCATAAACTTACAGCACTGTATAGCTCTTGAAGCATCTCCAGTGCAATACCTCATCAAATACATCAATTTCAATTCATCACTTAATAAAACACTACTCAGCATGATCTCAAACTCCTTTACAAATTGTAAATAATCAACTGGGTTTCCATCAAAACACCGTGGTTCAAATTTAGGGAGTTTGATGTTCCTATTATCCCTGAACGGCGAAATAGCAACATCAACCATATCATGCTTAAAATCAGACACATCGTTACAATTGACAGACAAGTCACCATGACTTACTTTCCTGTTTGTATCCAAGACACTCTGTCCCTTCTTTGACCCAGGCATTGTTGAACTTGACCCAATTCCAAAAACGTTCCAGATATTGCTTGTTCAAAGAGGACTTGACTGGCACCAGGAAAGATGAACGGTGACTATCCAAACTTTCGCCAACTGTCTGAATCCGCCAGAATCTGTTTCCACCGTCAGATACTGACTTCACCGTCAGAAACTGTCAGCCACGTCTCGTGAACCGTTAATGCCCAGCTCTTGCTACGCTCGGGCTCACGCTGTTCCTTGCAGGTTTTCAGAAACGCTTAGTAATAACGGACGCAAAAACCAAAACACCGATTGGCCACTCGAGAATTTTTTATTGTTACACCAACATATAAAAATAATGGGTTTACTAGAGTCTGTGAACAAATATTACAATAATAAATCACAAGATTACTTCTGATGGTTGTCTCCTGACTTCTTTCTGAACAGCGACCGATGAGACGATGACTGTCGTATTGATGCCTCCGCGAAAATACAGGGAAGTTGGTTTTGAGCAAACAACCATGAATTGATCGTTCAATCTTCAACTCCATTGACAACAGATCCGATTTTGTTTATTTCTACCCTGCTGCTTAGAAACGATTTTATCCAGTTCAGTAATGGGTTGCGAATTCCACATGAGTACAGCTTCTCAAAGAGAATACTGTGAGATACCATGTCAAATGCCCTAGATATGTCGAAGTAGAGAACAACAACTAGCTTACGTGCTTCGCGACTACTAGTGATGCAGTTGAAAATATCGAAGTGGCAAGTAACGCAGAACCTATTTTTGAGAAATCCGTGTTGAGACCTTGTAACAAGATCTTCCCTAAGTAGGTAGTCTGACAATTGATCTCTTACAACTTTCTCCATGATTCGTGAGATAACTGGGGTTATACTTATGGGTCTGTAATTGCGGACGTTTGCCTTATCACCAGATTCGTAATGTGGAATTATGAAGCTAGTTTTCCACTCACTAGGGCAAGTGCCAGTGTCCATAGATATTGAGAAGAATTTAAGAAGTAACAGGGGTATATCACACCCACTGTTTTTGAAAATTATTGAAGCAGGGCCATCCGGTCCCGTACTAGTGGAAGGTTTAAGGCTTTAATTGCTTGTTCTGTTAATTGGTTGGTGAACACAATGCTTTCGAGGGAAGAGCTAGTAAGGGGGCGGTTTCAAAAGGCATACACATTTACAAACTAAAGTTTGCAAACCAATCACTGAAAAGTTCACAGATGGTGGCAGGCTCATTGTAGATCACTTTATCGTGAAGTAAGTAGGGGATTTCCCTCGCCGACTGCATTCGTTTTTAAGAGTTGCTGTTAAATTATAAACTTTGGAGGTACTTTCAAGTGCCGTTAACTCTTCGTCGGGGTCCCTTTGAGAGCGTAGGCGCTTGATAGATTCAAGAGACTCGTCGATTGAGAGCAGTAGTGATATATCTTTAGTGGAATAGTACTATTTCTTCAACTTCCTTAAGTTATTGCGGTGTGCCCTTGGAATATATTCAGCTTGGTGTCCACCTAATTTCACTATTTTCTTTGGAGCAACTGTATCTGGACAAAGGGTAACATTCCTGTAAAATAGGGACACTACAACCTCCAGGGATTCAGTGGTAAAATAGTCATCCCACTGACAGAGTCGAATGAGTTCTTGGACTAATCCCCAGTCTGTATATTTGTAACCACGACATATCATGCTTCCAGAATCTTGTTTGCTTCCTATATTTAGTGGTGAGAAAGGCAGAGAGCAGATGATATGTATCCACATATATATATTTATGTGTGTGTATGTTGGTCTCTCTTTCTCTTTGCTCGCTTAGTCTGTGACCATTTCACCTTGATTAACCTGTCTCCTTTAACAATGTATATTCCCCTCATAATATATATAATATGAGTGTTTGTTGACAGTCCGTTGCTTGGTGACAGATATCCATATTATATGTGTGGTTGTTGACATGTCTGCTATATTTCGCTATGTATATATGGATCAATACTTCATTATAATTAGCCATTCATGTTAAGACTGTCTAATGATTTGTTCACACACTTTGTCTGGAACATTCATACATATTTCGCATTCACAATTTGTGTGACTTACACTTACTTTACTTACTTATTTTTGGTGTGATACCACTTTTACATTCTCCTTGTGTTTGGAAAATAGAAGTATCATCGCAAACCTAGTGGTCTTCTGATTTCCGCCTTCTTGCGTCAGGACTATTAGTTTCTCGACCAGTCCATAACAATAATTTAGCGACGAGTACATAGCAGCAGAGTACCATTCTATGGTCACTACTGGAAAATCTATTGCCAATATAGGTGGATACTGGGATTATGTCATGACAAAACACAAGGTCCAACATGCTGTCACTACGAGTAGATGCCTAGACGTGTTGTTGCCATCCATAACGGTCGATAGTGGCAAGTAATTCGTCGAAGCGTTGGGGGCCGGAACTACTTAACCAATTGACTTCTGGAAGATTGAAGTCCCTTGCAATTATTTTGTAATTAGCACTGAACGAGGAGGCGTGTGCAAACGATTTATCTAATAACGTATCAGTTTCTTTTGTTGCGCTTGGTACTCGATAAACGCAGCCTATGAGAAGTTTGTACTTATCTCCATGTAAGACAACCCAGGGTGGGTCAGGTACCTTATTCAGTATTTCATCTTCCACCTTACTGACTACAAATGAGTCATGTATACATATATGTGAGAAATCCTCCACGACGCATGCAATCTCTGTTTGCACGGTGTACAGTGTAATCATCGATACCTATATGCACATCAAGTACAGAGGATGAGCACCATGTTTCAGTAATCAGAACTACAGTAGGCTTGGCGATTAATAATAATGTCTTTAGTTCAGATATCTTATTGATCAAGGAAGGTGCATTAATTAGCAGTATCGTGAATAAGTCACGGGATACTACAAACTGGCTTAAAATGTCACCATAACCTAAATCTATTTGTGCGTCAGAACCACAAGAGTTTATGAATGATAAGGGAGTCGGACCGGGTGTGTGCACATCGGGGTTGGAGTGCAATGAGGTGGTCCTAGGTGCCATGGGTCGTACCAGTGTTTCGGGACACCTGGAAAATTTACCATGTGTCCTTGGATATAAGGGTAGTAGAGGTTGGGCCTGGGTTGACGGTTAAAAAGCATAGCATCAAAAGGTCTACCCACCCATCTGCTATTCGTCATAACGGTACACACATTCGTGTTGTTTTTATAACTTAGAGGGAATTGTGAGGGGAGGTTCTTTGGCTGCAAGACTTTTGGAGTCTTGGAGCCTGACTTTCTATAAGGTGGAACATGCTGAAAACCTCCAGATATACTTGTGTTTCGAGAGTGGTTTTTCGTAACAAGTGATGGTTTGTTGACATTCCTACTCTCAGCAGGCTTATTGAATACAAAGTATTCTTCCCCATCATCAGTCTCAACCCTGCGGAATTTGCTCATCGTGGTGAGGTTACCACGTTTGGGGGAAATTTCTTAGAACAACTTGCAGAAGTTCTAGCTATTTTAACATCTTTCGATGAGGCTTTATTTACAGGGGTACTGGTATCTAAATCAGTTCCTAGTTCCATTGGCGGGTGTGGTTGTTGTGTAGTTTGCTGAATGCTAGTTTCAGCACTAGGTGTCTGTTGCTGTGCACGATCCTTATTTGGTAAATCAAAGCTAGAGGAGGTGACCAGATTATTACTACGCATTATTCTGCGCTGACACGGTGTTTTATAATAATAATAATAATAGTATATTCTCATTTTGTACATGAGAGACGCCAGTTTACAGGCATCATCAATATGATAAATTACATATACGATTAGCAATCATAATTAATAATAATGTTTTAATAAAGTACACATTTTTTCCTACTTGTGTAGGACACACCAAATATACAGGCATGGATAAGCATAAATTAAATTTCATAAATTCGGTTTATGGTTAAGTTACATGGTTGCTGGCGTTTTTGTTTTAATAATAATTATAATAATGTATATTCTCATATAAACATATAAATTTACATGAAAATGCATGCCATTTTTTTTAGGTCTGTGGGAACAATATGATAACCAGTCATTCAATGGAGCACATCATGAAATATAGGAATATTAACTTCGCATTATCCTGAGCTACGGTTATAGACTTATAACTGCTATTAAGTCTTAAGTGATTCTGACATTTAGTAAACTCACTAGCATCAAGGGAATTAGTGAATTTATAAACGATGGGACAATTAGTCTGTTTACAATTTTTACGAAGTCTTTTGCATTCACATGAAAGTATGCGTCGGTGGCACAGTGGCTAGGAATCTCGCCGACCATGAACATGGTTCGAGGTTTGAGCCCACGCCGACGCACACCTTGATATCTTTGGCCGGCCTGCTAAATTTGGGTTACCGATATCCATGCTGAAAATTCCATACTTGTACCAAAACTACAGTGTGGAATCAAGCTGTAAACAAAAATAAATAAATATAAATAGCCATGCCGCAACAAATCAGGATTTTGTGCCTTACAGACTTCAGAGGTAGGGAATCTGGGAGGTTGTAAACTATAGCCTGGTGAGAAGAGGTTATACGCTTCATCACCTCCGCAGCCAAGTGGTCAATCAGATTTTAAGCTTTATTTAGGTTGTCTGGGGATATTTTAGAATGCTTTCTTAACAGACAGGCTATTGGGTCTAAATCGGAAAGCTTGTTTAGAGTTACATCCAGTAAAGACTTAACCTGGCTGTCAATGTAGTTGAAGATTGAACGATCAATTCATGGTTGTTTGCTCAAAACCAACTTCCCCGTATTTTCGCGGAGGCATCAATACGACAGTCATCGTCTCATCGGTCGCTGTTCAGAAAGCACTCACGAAACCGTCAGAAGTGATATCGTAATTTATGATTGTAATATTTGTTCATAGACCTCAGTTGTTATGCTGCTCATATGTTGGTGTTAGAATAAAGGATTCTCGAGTCGCCAAAATGGGTTCTGGTTTTCCGTCCGTTCGTACTAAGCGTTTCTGAGAAGCTTCGAGAGACAGCATGAGTCCCAGCGTAGAAAGAGCTGGGCATTAACGGTTTACGAAACGTGATTGACACTGGCCAATATCAGAATGGCTCTCCGTGGTATTTGAGATTGGCAGTGGCATACTAACAAACTGACCTAATTTTTGCTGAAGTTCACTCACTTGCCTCTGGATATCTTTCACGAGGAGGTTTAATTTACAAAAAATCAGAGTTCTCTAACAGAACATCTTTCACCTGTAACACAGGAGTGAGATCTGCACTCAAACCATTTTGAGAGCTAGTTGTTGATACTGTATTACAGGGCGGTGATGCAGTTATAACCGAATTTGAGCCACTATCTAAAACAATTGTGTTTCTACGAACACGTTTTCAAGAGATTTAGACCATAATTTCTAGGATTTTATGGCAGTGGGCAGTAAATAAATTTCAGAGTAAACACGTGCAAAGATGTCACCAATTTCGAACGTACCACCGAACGTACGCCTACATACCATCTCAGGTTGATCATACAAGTGGAAGAAGTCCGGACACAAACAAAGTTAACCAAAAGATAAATGAAAGATTATACCAATTCGATATATACAATACAGTATATACACGCCTTGTCATTTTATCGTAGAATGTAGATGACTAACAAACACCGACGTATCTGACCAACGAAGCGTAGGCACAGAGTAATTTACACTAAAGATAATAACATTCAAATAGCAACTTGAAAGTTGAGGGGCCTTTACTCCTATAAGTCAGTTTAACAATTACCCTCTCATACACAGTTGGATTGTCCTCACCAAACTAACCATTGACTTTCGTCCTTTCAAACAGACCCATACCAGCATATTCATAGCATAAGATACGTGAATTCATGGACATCCCTTTTATTGTGGGTGGCAACGCAAACGACGACTGGGCGACATATTATGATGAAATCAGCCGTGCATCAGAATCTGCTGTTGTTCGACTTTCAGAAGGTTGTCTGACTGCGAGATTATCACCACTCCTGTCTCCTTTTATAAGCTCCTGTTCAGCCTTAACATCGGTTGTTAGAACGGCTGCAGGCTGATCACTTACACTGACGGTCTCACAAGTATCAATACCTTCTGCAGCCGCATCTGGCCATAAGTGCACTTCACGTTCACAATGTACAGAACCTTTGTTCGACTCAGCAGTAGTAGGAATTCCGCTCACTTCATCATGATCAGCCAAAAACAAATGTGCACTATCATGACCATTGCCAAAAATATCCCCTTTACCGCACTTTGCATGATCGAATTCATCATTTTCAGACTCTTTAATAACAGAAGTAGACAATTTGGGTTCTTCCTCATAAATCCTTAAAGGTTTTATACCTTTACTCTGACTAGTAATACCTTGTAAACTTGTGGAGTCAGAACTGCACTCTGAAGCAGTAACTCTATTCTGTGACACTCTATTCAACAATGGCTTACCAGTTGCAACTACAGACTTCTTCACCGCACCGTTATCGTCACACGATTCGGAGTCAGAACTTGATGACGGTGATTTCACATTTAGCTTGCCACTAAACTTGCTCACTTCTTCACAGTTCGCCTTTGTATGCACTTCTTGCGAACGTGCAAAACATAACTGTGTTTGTCTCGCAACTTGTAGCCCATCTGTTGTGGTCGTCCCACGAAAAATGTTAAACTCACTAAATTTATATGGATTACTAGACGGCATAAAGCTTTCTCGATATCCACTTTTCTGAGACCCTTTCATCATAAGTGACGGCGTTTTACTCTCTGATTTCTCTATTTCCGGGATGGGATGCAGTGTACTAGCAAACTTTCCCAATGCTTGATTGACAGTGTCTCTCACGAGGCTCAGAATGTCCTCCAACCTGGGTTCTAAATCCTCCTCTTCCGGTAGGGAGCTGATCTTAATGTACTTTCTTTGCAGACGAACTGGTAATCTCTATGCAAGAATCTCAAGCACGGTACTTGAGTTTAATTCGTCTTCGCAATAAGAGACACAAGAGTACTTCTCCATACGATTAAACTGTTCAAGAACTCTGCGAGTTCCTCTGATTTATCGTTTAGCTGTGATCCATTACACTGTCTCGAAAACACTACGGGATATCATAAATGGTTTTCGAAACCTTCGACGTAGCATCCTCATAGCCTCTGTATATTCTTCGTTCGGGGACATAAACTCGCAGCATTGTATAGCTCTTGCAGCAACACTAGTGCAGTACCTCAACAAATACATTAACTTCATTTCGCCGTATATAACAAAACCACTCGACATGACTTCAAACTCCTTGATAAACTGTGGGTAGTCGGCTGGGCATCCATCAATGTACCGAGGTTCAAACTTGGGGGGTCTTAAAACACTACTATCCCTGAACGACGAAGCTTGAACATCAGACTCATCATGTTGAGCATCATGCATATCATTACAATTAACAGGCAACTCATCGTTACTTACTTTTTTGTCTGCTTCCACGGTGCCACGTCCCTTCCTTGACCCAGGAATTATCCAACGTCACCGAAGAATCCAAATTGCATCGATAATCCGTATCCAAAAGATGCTGGTTGCAGACCCAGTAAATAATCCCGGAAGTTCCAGAAGGCGCTCCAGAAAACGAATGAAAACTGTCAAGGAACTTGTCCCTAAGTTCCTATTGTTACGAAGACGCTCCGAACCGATATATACTATGTATGTCAATCACGTCTCATAAACCGTTAATGATCAGCTCTCGCTACGCTCGGGCCCACGCTGTTCTTCGAAGATTTCTCAGAAACGCTTAGTTATAACGGACGCAAAAACCAAAACACTGATCTGCCGCTTTAGATTTGTTTATTGTTACACCAACATATAAAAGGAATAAGCGAACTAAGGTCTGAAAACAAATATTACAATAATAAATCTCTGTATTACTTCTGACGATGTTTCACTCTTCTTTCTGAACAGCGACCGATGAGACGATGACTGTCGTATTGATGCCTCCGCGAAAATTGGGGAAGTTGATTTTGAGCAAACAACCAAGAATTGATCGTTCAATCTTCAACTCCATTGACACTCCCCGGCAAAAAAGGGATCCAACCCTTTTTTCCTTCACGACCAATGCACGTTGACTTGGATGCCATTGCGAGAACCTGGGTCACACGGACAGAGCTGAAATGGAAAACAAACAGAAAAGCCAACACACCACAAGCATACCCACAGCACAATCTCACACATCAATGACGACCTGCGCCTTCCAGACAGAGACCTCCTCTTGACATCTTGCAACACAATCGCCACTTGCTAGAATGACTCTTGCAGAATGCAACGTGACCATAGCACCAACTCATGATACTCTACGCACATCCTCTTATCTACTCACTACCAATTACCACTGAAATCGCTTGTCACTCATTCTGCCTCAGTTCTAGTAGCGGTGACGCATGCGAGCCTCAGTCGTTTACACTCTTTCTCCCCGGCGTGTCGGACCGCAGCTAACAATTATCTCCGTGTGCATTTCATTCTCAGCAATAGCCTAGCCTCCCCGGCGTATACGACCCATCTGCTGTCTCTAACATCAATCAATTCATTCACGGATGTAGAAGACTCGAAACAACTTCAGAAGTAATCACGACGAAAATTTTAACAAAATTATGCAATAAAAACAAGGCACGAAAACAACGAGTAAACACAACTGATCCAAAATCACAAATTGCGAAGACACACCACACGTATACACAAACAGTACAAATAACCTCGCGGATCATGTCTTGGTGGAATTATTTGAAGAATTGCAGGACTTACACCAGTACGCCTACAACCCTTCTCAGGTTGACGATTGTAAGTTGTGGAATGTCCGGACACAAACAAGATTAACCAACAATTACATCAATTGGAACTCACACAACTATTTAACACAAACATATGTACAATCAACACATCAAATGTTGTGGATTCTGACACGACAAACTACCCTTGAAGAACCGTAGGACTTACAGCAGTACGCCTACATTCCTTCTCAGGTTGATGATCCAAGTGGAAGTCGTCCGGACACAAACAGAATTACCAACAGCTAGATGACAGATGATATCAATTCAGTATATACAATATGAACATATGTACAAGATCATACACCAAGCACATTGGACTGCTCATTGATGCGCTACCCTTTGAAGAACTGTAGGACTTACACCAGTACGCCTACAACCCTTCTCAGGTTGACGCCCTAGGTTGGAAAATCGTCGCAGAGTTCATTTGCTAACTTCCTTCTATCAGCTATATCCTCAAATCTGAACGGCAACACGCCCATGTCATTGTATCGTAGAATATAGATGACCAACAAACACACGACATATCTCATCAACCAAGTATAGAAACAGAGTAATTTACACCAAAGATAATAACATTCAAATAGTAACTTGAAACTAGAAATGCCTTTATTCGTGCAAGTCAATTTAACAATAACTCTCTCCTTTACACTTGGCTTATCCACACTAAACTGACCATTGATATTCGTCCTTTCAAACGAACTGATACTACCATAGTCATTGCACAAGATACTTGAGTTGATGGGTGTCTGTTTCATTGTGGATGACAGCACCAACGATGACTGAGTGACACAAGGTGATGAACTTAGTGGTGGATCAGAAGCTGTTCTTGTTCGGCTCTCAGATAGTTGTCCAACTGCAAGATTACCACCACTGCTGTCTTTCACTACTAGTTCGGGTTTAGCACTATCATCTGATGATAGGTGGGCTACACGCTGATCAATTACACTGACTGTCTCACAAGTATGCACACCTTTTGGAACTGCATCTGCGTTCAATTCTACTTCACGTTGTAGTTGTACAGAACCTTTATTTAACTTAGCAGTAGTAGGCATATCCCTCATCTCATAATGATCAACCAAAGACAACTGTGAAGTATCATGATCATTATCACGAATATTCACTTTACCGTCAACTTCATCATTTTCAAACTCTTTAATAACAGAAGTAGACAATTTTGGTTCCTCCTCACAAATCATTAAAGGTTTTATAACTTCACTCTGACTAGTAATACCTTGTAAACTTGTAGGGTCAGAACTGCACTCTGAAGCAGTAACTCTATTCTGTGACACTCTATTCAACAACGGCTTACCAGTTGCAACTACAGACTTCTTCACAACACCGTTATCGTCACACAATTCGGAGTCAGGCCTGGAGTTTACATTTAGCTTATCACTGAACTTGCTCACTGGTTCACAGTTCACTTCTGTATGCACCTCTTGCACACGTGTAAACCACAACCGTGTTTGTCTTGCATCTTGTAACTTATCTGTTGAGGATGTACTACGAAACCTGTTACACTCACTAGGTCTATATGCATTACTAGACATCATGGAGCCTTCTCGATATCCACCTCTCTGAGGCCTATTCGTCATCAATGATTGCGTTTTTCCCTCAGACTGCTCTATTCTAGGGGTGAGATTCAATAGACTGGCAAACTTGCTCATAGATTGATTGACACTATTTTTTACCAGTTTCAGGATATCATCAAACTTTGGCTCGATACCCTCATCCTCCATACGGGAGCTCATCTTCACCCACTTCCTTTGCAGTCGAGTAGGTAGACGTCTTGCTATTACTTCTAGTATAAAACTCGAGTTGAGGTCACTCATGCGATTCATCGAAATCATTCCATTCTTGTAAATTAGCAAATTATCTAAAAACTCAGTGAGTGCCTGGGAGTCATCCTGTAATTGACCACCATTACCCTTAACAGCCTCGAATAATTTCCCTGCAATCATCGAAGGTCTTCCAAACCTTTGACGTAATATGCTCATAGCCTCGTAGTAGCCCTCTTTTGGCTTCATAAACTTACAGCACTGTATAGCTCTTGCAGCATCTCCAGTGCAATATCTCATCAAATACATTAACTTCAATTCATCATTTAATAAAAACCACTCAACATGATCTCAAACTCCTTTACAAATTGTAAATAATCAGCCGGGTTTCCATCAAAACACCGTGGTTCAAATTTAGGGAGTTTGATGTTCCTATTATCCCTGAACGGCGAAACAGTAACATCAACCATGTCATGCTTAACATCAGACACATCGTTACAATTAACAGACAAGTCACCATGACTTACTTTCCTGTTTGCATCCAAGACACTCTGTCCCTTCTTTGACCCAGGCATTGTTGAACTTGACCCAATTCCAAAAAGTTCCAGATATTGCTTGTTCAAAGAGGACTTGACCGGCACCAGGAAAATGAACGGCGACTATCCAAACTTTCACCAACTGTTTCAATCCGCCAGATCTGTTTCTATCGTCAGAAACTGTCAATCACGTCTCATAAACCGTTAATGCCCAGCTCTCGCTACGCTCGGGCCCACGCTGTTCTTCGAAGATTTCTCAGAAACGCTTAGTTATAACGGACGCAAAAACCAAAACACCGATCTGCCGCTTTAGATTTGTTTATTGTTACACCAACATATAAAAGGAATAAGCGAACTAAGGTCTGAAAACAAATATTACAATAATAAATCTCTGTATTACTTCTGACGATGTTTCACTCTTCTTTCTGAACAGCGACCGATGAGACGATGACTGTCGTATTGATGCCTCCGCGAAAATTGGGGAAGTTGATTTTGAGCAAACAACCAAGAATTGATCGTTCAATCTTCAACTCCATTGACAATGTACTTTCTTCGACTTTAACTCCAAAACACCAGTATTGTAAGAAGGAATTTATACTGTTTGGCAATTAAAGCGGAGAACAGTACAATCTACAAACAAATGTTTTATACAATATTATGGAGTACTTTTATTCGTTTTTGGTCATTGTCAGCCAACTCTCATAAACTGTTAATTTCCAGCTCTTACTATGCTGGACCTTTCGCTTTCTCTCGAAGACTCCAGAAACAATGTGTAAAAACGAAGGCGAAAAACCAGAACACAGATTGGCGACTCGAGAATCTTTGATTCCTACGCCAATATGTAACCAACTCTAAGGTTATTATATACAAGGTCTAAGAATGAATGTTATAACAGTAAATCACTATAATACTTCTGATAGTTTTCTATCTTCCACTGAACAGCGAACAATGAGACGATGACTGACGGATTGATGACACCCACGAAAAACATGGAGAACTCGGGTTTGAGCAAACAATGATGAATTGATCGTTCAATCTTCAACTACACTCACACCACCAGTTCCAAAAACAAACGTTCAATGTTCACCTCCATGGACAGAATATTTGCGGATCCAGCGGGTGAATCTGTATCATGTCCACCCTCCTGTGACAATGAAATTCAGGAGATTATCGTGCTTCTGGATTCGTTGGAGTGAAAAACCATGATTCTTTTGACATTTTGAAATCACTCGCAATAATTTTGTACCAGAAAGGGAGATTGGCTATAACGTATAAAATGTCGCTGAGCATATTATCACCCCCGTTCCTTGATGAAGGGGGTCGGTACACACGCACCATTAGTACAGGTTTACTTCAGACAACGTTTATTTCGACACAGATCGAGTCAGTGAGTAGTGACAGAACTGGGTTACCGAAATGGGCTGCACACATGGATTGTCCACAGTAGATTAGTGTTCCACCCCCACCTCCTGTCTGTTTGTCGCCTCGAAACAGATTGTAGTTATCAATTCTTAGACTGTCATTGGAGGTTTCACTTGTGTACCAGATTTGAGTGATCATAATCAATGATGGTCTGCACATAGAAGCTGATGTACCTAGTGTTGAGTGTTTGTTTAAAACTGATCTAGTATTGATGAGGATAACAGATAAACAGTGGCTATGTGGTTTCAGTGAGCGGACAACATCTTGATAGAATGTTCCGTGAATATCCTCCTTAGACATCTTTTTTAACTCACTAACCACTATCTTTGTATCATAAGAAGACTTCAGGTAGGTTTGTGAGGTGGTAGGCAGGAGTAGTCTGGGCCTTCAGAAATCGGCTTTTCTATCCGAATAATTATCCAGATTACTGACCGGCAGCTCGCAATAATAAAGAAGATCAATGGCGTTCTGAAACCTTTCTTTTTCTAATTGCAGTATACGGCAAGTGGAGTGGTAAACCTAGTCAAACACAGAAAGGGCATCCAATGCTCAACAGAAAAAGGATGCCTGAAAAATTGCAAGAAATAGTTTCTATTTGGTTACTCACTCCACTCTTCTGAGTCCTAAAATCACTTGCTCTGTCTAAGTGGATATGGTATTCTGTATCGTAGAAGCCTCAAAGGCCATGAACTGAGAGCTACGGCATACTAACGCTGTGCAGCTGTTCTCAGTTTCGGATCCGTATTGGTAATCGACAAGTATTTCCCTGAGTCACCAGTAAAATTTTCCGCACTTGAAACCAGAAGACTGCTTTCACTCACTACATGAGGGGGGACTGATACATTCCTGGAATTTCCGGAAGAAGGCCGAACATGTGATTTATAATATGACTGATCTATAACACATTAAACCTCTTCTGATTTTAATTGCGTAGTCAGAGATCTGACTGCGATTTCCAAATCTTCATCAAATGACCGTAGATCTAATCTATCCTCTCTTTGCCTTCCATAAGGTAAGAACATCTCGAAAGACATGAATTCATGGAGGAACTGTTTCGCCACAGAATATGAAATTTTTCGTAGAGAAATCAATTCTTGGGACCAACTCCCAAAGGAAGTGGTCTGCACTCCCAACTAACTGTTTTGAGAGAGGACTAGACAGGCGCAGGCACATATTAGAAAAGTGTTAAAATAGATGCGAAGCCTTCCACTCCCAAAGAAATATTTAAATCGCCTGTAAGGGTCTCCGACCACAGGAGAAGGGGGACTACTGCTCAGACAATGAGGGCGTGACTAGTGTCATCGACAAAACAATGCATGTTCCCGATGCTTCTCTGTCAACGAGTGAGTGTTCTTCAGCACAGAAGAGCATCCTCCATAGTTCAGACACCCATGCTGCCCATGATACTGGATAAGCCCTCCAGCAAGACTGATGAAAAGACTGGTGAGAAGATGGTGCGTACTAGGGGTCGAAAACCCGAAGCTAAAGTCGCACGGGGACTTGTAGATCGAGTCTAATCCACATCGATGGATAGTATGCAGACACAATCGACCACGGTTGGCGAGGAGGACGCCAACGAATGGCGTAATGCAGTCTCCCGCAAAAGGCGACGAAAAGAGACAGCATGATGGCCACACTGTCCAAAAAGTACGGAAAGAGAATTACGCTTCAGTGCGTCGGTGGCACAGTGGTTAGGACTCTCGCCGACCATGCACATGGTCCGGGGTTCGAGCCAGCACCGACGCACATCTGATATCTATGGTCGGCCTGCAAAATTTGGGCTACCGATATCCATGCTGAAAATTCCATACTTGTACCGAAAATACAGTGTGGAATCAAGCTGTAAATCAAAAATAAAATAAAAAACCCCGCGGCAAGTAAACCTGATCTTTCTCACAGGTTGTTCATTCTCCACAGAGTGAAAGAGTTACTGGCCTCCGATCCCGAGGCAAGGTTCGAGCATGACCTTAGCTTGGCCAAGTCCCTTTTAGATAGGCTACTGCCAAACAGTATCAGACATGACAACACACAACGTTTATAGAATCCGCCAAAAGCCCGACTGACTAAACCAAAAAGGAGGTGGCGTAGTCATCTACCTGAAGAAATGGCTAACCGTGCGTAGTATCGAAGGACTCGCTCACGAAAGTGAATCGTGCGAACTTCTACGCTGCAGACGTATATCCAAGATATCTATGTCATTGCCAAATACCTCAGTCCTGACTGCAGTGTAGATGACTTCCTAATAGAGAAGCTAGGCTCCTGGACACCCAAATAACGAATTCTCGTATCCAGTGACTTCAACACCCCAACAGTTGGCTGAACAAGTTTTACAACGCCATTTTCAGAGAACTCCTTTGATCACAAACTGCTAGAATCTATCATTTAGCTAACCATAGTCCAAAGTATCATCAAGTCCACGCACTATGACCCACAGCACTCCTCCTCGCCTCTTGACCTAGTATTCTCCCACGATGACGATGTGGATCTCGTACACATTCTTTCTTTAGGAAGAGGTCATGTTGTGCTCACTTTAAAGGTCACAGCAACGGCACCAAAGGCCAGAACCCAACCCAGGGTCCCAAGTAGAAGCCCCATGGAAACAATTTAGAAAATTTACACCCAAGTAAGTGAACCCTTAATCCCTTGGTCTGTCCTAAGGGGCGGAAACATTGCCCCATAGGATAAACCGAGAGATGTAAACAAAAATGTCGGAGCCTTTTTGCCACACTTGAGACTTCTGAGACCAGAAAATTATATAACACTGCCAGGAACAAAGCAACTGAAGAAATCCGCCAATCAAATATGACGTTTGAAGCACATCTGGCTCAAAATGCAAAGGCACAGCCTAGGAAAAGTTTTCATACATTAACTCCAGGAGTAAAAGATTCGATGGTGTCCCAAACATTACTTCGAGCAATGACACAATTGAGGAAGATCAAGAAAAAGCAGAAGCAATGAAATAATTCTAAGTCTTCACACAGGAGTCATCACTCCTTATAGGATCAGCTGTAGCTGCATCAGAGGAACACGGGATAGATTCCGTTGACGTCGACCGAGACATCGTGCTCAACCGCCTAATGAAACTAGATGCATGGAAATCAATGGATACCGATTATCTTTATCCATGGCTCCTCAAGGAGCTTTCAGCTCACATAGCCGGCCCAATGACCACGATCTTCAAGCTATCTCTCCTAAATGGAGTGTTACCACGTGACTGGAAAGACGCCACAATAACCCCTATCCACAAAAGAGGATCAAGACAAAGACCTTCAAATTACAGGCCTATTAGTCTCACCAGCACTCATCAAGACACTAGAAAAAATCAACATGAAAGGTATCAGAACACAGCAGGGCTTCCGAAGAAACCTCTCATACCTATCAAATCTCCTCACCGCAAGAGAAAGCTGGGCCAAATCAAGGAACAACAGAAGACCCATTGACATCGTCTTCATAGACTTCAGCAAAGCCTCAGACAAAGTTCCTCAAAAAAGACTACCCATAAAGTTGGAATGTCTTGGTGTCAAATGCAGGTTACTAAAGTGGCTCAGGGGATCCCTCATAGATAAGAGGCAGAGGGTTAGGATCAACTCAAAATTCCTCTCTTAAAAAGCAGTGCGTAGCGGAATGCCACAAGGCACGGTACTTGGACCTCTGCTATTTATTTTGTATATCACCGACTCCCCTATGGTCCTGTACGCAGATGACTTAAAAATTTGGGGAGAGCTGAAGGGCGAAAGTGATACTTCCATGTTGCAAGAGGACCTCAACAAATGGTCAGTGTGGTCCATAGAATTGATGTTCTCGATCGAGGTAGCAAAATGTGCAACCATGCGCATCGGACAAGTGGGGACCAGCTCCTACAAACTAGAGGGAATAACACTTCCATCAGTTCAGACTCACTTGGACTTAGGTGTCATAGTTAGCCACGACTTCAAAACTACGGCACTCTGTAGCGCGGAGGCTGCACGTAGTTTCAGATCCTTATGGGCACTTGGCAGAGACTTTACTAGAAACACCAGAGATATGTTCATCTTCTAATATACATCTATGGTGAGGTCAAGAGTAGAAAACTGTATCCAGGCAGACAGTCCTTGTCTTAAAGGGGATTCACACATTCTAGAAAGGGTTCAAAGGAAGGCAACACGTATGGTTCACGGCATGACTAACTTATCATACGAGGAAAGACTAGATAGTTTATATCTCTTCTCCCTGTCGTACCGTAGGCCGAGTGGAGATTGAATCACAATCTTTTAAATTTAAAATAATGACTACGGGCCTGACCTATTCTATCTTTTCATTCCCACTAGGTCGGAACACCTTAGAGGTGATAGCAGGAGAGTTCAAAAGCCATGAAGAAACCATATTGCTGTTGAGTACTGGTTCTCGCACCGCGTCATAAACTCTTGGAACCAACTTCCAGAAGAAGTGGTGTCTGCAATCTCAACTGATCTATTCAAGAAGAGTTTGCACAACCACAGAAATTTACTAGAAATGGATTAACATAGTCTCCAAGTCTTCTCAACCAATAAATCTGAATCTGAACACAGAGTGGAGTGACGTTCACTCCCACTAATAGCGATGTCTAAGTAGTTTTCTTAAGCTTCAAGTTGATAACTCATTATGAATAGTGAAAAGTTTGTGTTCCCACCTTCTTCATGGTCTGCCCATTGAACAGCTTTAACCGCACTTCCAAATTGCGTACAAGCGCAAAGTTACTCTGGCGCTTTTTACCAAGATCAGCTGTCTGTGACAAAATGGCGCAGCCAAATGGCTATGATAAACTAGCAAGAGATTTCGATAGCTTCTGGTTAAAGTTTTACAAGAGCAGCTGTCTGTCCCCGAACTTTCAAAGACTTCCTAGATGTTGGAATAATAAGGATCGCTCGAAGTCACTAAGACTGACACATTTCGCCCTGACCGTGTCGTATAGTAGCGGATTTAATGAGCGTCATGGTATTTTAAAGCCAACACTTAGTTACATTCCTTTCCAGATACTAGTTACGGTGGTCAGGAGGCAGCTTCTGTTCGTTCTGATGCTCCCATCCCTCTGACAGCTGGCATATATTACTATGAAGTTACTGTGCTTTATCTGGGTACCACTGGGTAAATATTTCTTATCATTTAGCCTAAATCATTTTTTAGTGGTGTATCTGTGGGCGTATCAATGAAAACTTCCAGCCTCAGCAAACTTCCAGGTATGTGGGCACTTTGTCTTGGCGTTCAAACCAAGTACCTGATACTCTGCGTCTTTACAGGCAAGATTAACTCCTCTGTAGAGACGAAACATTATGCTCTCAGTGATATTAGGTTGTGACGCGTTTAAAATGTTTATTTAAATTACGGTGTGGCACTACATAGAAATCACAAAGTACTTAACTGCTCTACCTGGCATAATTATGAAGTATATGGTGTAGATTTGCTAATAAGTGGTAGACCAACAGTCAATGCAAGCTTTCTACAGAAAACTGTACCTTCCTCCTTCCCAATGACTCAGCGTTAGATATTAAATCGCATTGTATTGCAACCGTTTTTTAAACTCTACATAAGGGTAAACGTGAGAACTAAATCAACTGAAACCTATTTCGTTTAATCCCTGGTTCGTATTTAAAATACTATAGCGATACGTCGAAATCATAAAATAGCATACACTCCACTAACTCTATTTGCAGTATCAGGTCAAAATTCCATTCGAAGGCGAGTATACAGTGTACTAGTACATTAAAGTCGCCTGCAATAAGTACCATTATTTATTTTACCTTTGTGTTGACTTGATAGCTTCATCTGAAGTCTAGTCATTGATTATTTTGTAGTGCTATCTTAAGCTGGTCAAAACTTGACAAGTACGTAATGTTTGCTTAACCTATCCAGATTGTTGAAGAGCTACAACCTTATATATATATATATATATATATATATATATATATATATATGTATATATACTAAACTAACCAATTTCCTCCGACGTCATACTAAGATGCCTTTATAAGTTTGTCTATGATAAAGTTAAGGAAAAGCATTATAATTATCCTCTGCGCACTTCGATCCATTACCCGTACAAGTATCAGTCTTTTTATGCTACTTTTCAAAAAATGTCCCGAATACTCTAGGTTATTACAGACACTACAGTTTGGACCAATCTGTAAAGTAAATTTGTTGTTGCAGATATTACGGTTTACATGTTTGGTCCACAGCAAGATTATGTTTACGTACACATTGGGACTACGTACACAAAAATTAAACCAAGAGTCGATGGGGAAGTTACTCAGGCAGTCTGTTATGAGTCACTTTCCTTACCCAAGGACACCGCATAAAGTAATCATCGCTATACAACCCGACCTGTTCTATCAGGTTCAGGCTGCAAATCCTATGTAAATTTCCCTGCCATACTAATGCTTACACTTATATGTGCTGCGACGATCGAATCTGTTTTCTAAAGCATTTTCTCATCCTATCCCTGTGTTATAACTTTTCTGAATTTAGGTTCTGAAAATAATTCTTTTGGTTATCAGACGGATGGTTACGCGTATCATGGGTCTTCGAACTCAACTACAAAGCTGGGACCTCGTTTTGGGGAAAATGACGTCATCGGTTGTGGAGTTGATTTTCTTTCTCACAGTTTGTTCTTCACCCGAAATGGTGTCTTTCTGGGCAGAGCCTTTGAAGGGAAATTGCCGGTAAGTCCCTTACCCATACATATGACGTTTAATTCACATCCCAACGCGTATGGTGTCGTGGTTATGCACTAAATATATGAAACATTTATACAGAGCAGTTAATCATATATGACTTATAATAACATATTGTTGTCACTGGTCCCATTTTATGACATGAATTTCAATCTAAACCAACAGCAAATATGAAAGGTAAAGAAACACACTCCAGTCACTACGAATCGTAAAAACCTATAAAGTACTAAAAATTTAATTAGAATTTAGTGCAAAAGCTCTTCATAATGTATATTTCCAATTCATTACGTTATACATTAAGATACTTCACGGAAACTAACTAATCCGTCGCCTTTTTGGTTATACTAACTGGTTGAAATAGTGAATAACTGTTTTTTTTTTGTAGGTTGGCGCTGGTACACGTTTGTTCCCCACAATAGGGTTACATGGTCGTGGAGTTCGTGTGTCAACCAACTTTGGACAACAGCCTTTTCATTTTGCTTTTGAAAACCATCTTAAAACAGAACGCATATCTCGTGAAAACAAACTAATTGAACTCACTTGTAAAGAAGAGTTTGCTGGGATTAAAATAAAGGAGTAAGAATTCAAGATGTTGGTAACTAAATGATCATTATTTAGTACAGTTTATGAAATTGCTTTTATGGTGGGACTTCTAGCTACTTTGATACACTTTACTTCATTATTGTTTTATTTTAGTGTTAGAAATGTTCAGAAGAATGACACGAAACAAAATCATCCAATTATATCTTAACAGTTAAGACATTGTCGCCAGTGGATGTGCACTGTACGTTTTCTCAGCATATCTTTGCAAGGATCTTTCATAAATTCCTTAAACAGGTGTGCAAATAATACGTTACTTAAATATAAATATATAAAATACTCTTCAGCTGCCATTTCCATCAGGTTAGTGATACTACTTGACTGTTGAAGCTACAGCAAATTGAGAAATATTGGGTTCCGTAATGCAATGAGGTTTTATTGCAAAGTTTAGCTCAGATAGTGACTAGCGAAGATATATATTGTGCTTTTGATAGTTTTTAAAAATCATATACTTTTTCTGAATTTTGTGCCTGTTACTTAAATATACCTTAACACTCACAATAGTAAATTAGGAGTGATAAAAGAATGGTCTTTTGAGAGAACTTGGGTAATTGTTTTTCTGCGGAAAATAATTCAAAATATGTTTGATTGTTTTTATTTCAGATTTCGTGCTCTTTAACCGTAATCAGTAGGAAATATCTTCAACCTAGGTTGCTAAAATTCCGTCATCACTGGTAACATGATCTTGGTTACTTGCTAGTGACATAGTTGATATAAGAGATCAACTAATCCCTGAATGGCTGTATAAATTTTCTGATTACAGCATTGGGATACATTAATTCAACCATTTGGATGGATATCAGCCATTTGAAGTTATATATACTATTTGCTACTAAGGGTCACCAATCGTGAAATCTGATTGTTTTTAGTCGTCTCACATTAATCAAAAGTACCATCTATTGGCTAATTTCCTGGCCTAGTATTTGCATCCAGCACTACAAGATACTCATGAATCTGTTTTCAGTTGGTGGGATTTCCGTGGTATATTAGGAGTTAGATCTCAACTGCCCGGTAATGGGTTATAAGCCACACTTATTGTGTGGTGGCTACTGACACTACCAATTTACTCTAACTGAAGTAAGTGGGTTCTGGACCTGACTGAACATCCATTGCTTACGCCTATGTTCAACTTCTGCTTTCAGAAACTATCTATTTAGAGTTTCATATACATAGACCTGTAGTGTAGTGTTTAGAAATAGGTAGTGTGGTGGTAGAGCACGCTGACCGCCTCACTTACGTAGGAAGTTGCATCCGCCAGTGCCAACGGATTGATCGCTGACGAAATCTCCGTACGAATACAGAGGGCTAGTTTCGCATATGCCAGTTTACGCCGTCTCTGGCGTAGACGTGATTTCTGGCTATCGACCAAAGGGCGAGTGTACTGCTCATCAGTCCACTCTGTCCTCCTTTATGGCTGTGAGCGAGACTTAGTCATTGAGAGTAGAAGACATGATTAGGCTGGCTAGTTGTCTTTGATCATAAGTGCCTGCGTTCTATCTCCCGTGTTATAATAGTGGTATAATAGGGTGAGCAATATTGCGGTTAGGCGTCGAGTGGTAGGTAGGTGGGAGGGGAAATCAGTAGACGAGACTGTGAAGTTACATCGATTGAGATGGTTAGGACATGTGTTACGCATTCTAGCCTAGTCATCGCCTTCGTCGACCGACGGGCAATGTTAGCTGACATAGGATCAGGTTGGAAACACTGTCGAAAACAGACAGTGTAGTGTTTTATAAGCGATTATATCTGTGGTATTTTGATTTATGTTATTTCTAGTGTTTTAGTGACGTACAAACTGTTTTAATTTATACAGTAAGGTAAACCAAAATATATCGAAATGTGTTAAACTTGAATTTTTTGTGTTCAACATATAGATTGCTTTACATTCAACCTTATATTAGATTGAGTTATTTTATGGTCTCATAGACTTGTTTCTGGATACCTCGTCCATCATGGTTATGTTGCCACGGCCAAGGCATTTTCTTACTGGTCCAATCTTGCAACCTCTGTTCAGAATTCTGAAGTTCAAACTAATGAGATTCCAGCCCAAAATGAAACTTCTAGTCGACCGAACTTAGTTTCTAGTTCCTCCGAGACGAATGTTGATATGCATCAAGATGTTACTAACAAGGATTCTAACCTCCCAGCACTTCAGCGCCGCCATAGTGACAGCTCGTGTTTGACTCCAGCCAACGGAAACGCCCACTTAGGGAACCAAATTCCTGGCATTGCAAGCATGTTGCATCGAAGACGATTGCGAGCTCTATGCCGACGATGTCAGTATGGGAAAGCTGCCGCTACTTTAAATCGCTTATACCCTCAAGTTCTTGAGCGGTGTCCGGAATTGCTTGTTCAACTTCGTTGTCGACAGCTTATTGAAATGGTAAGTTTGTTCTCATACTGTTTAGTCTCTAACAGTCCCTCTATAATGTTATTAAACTAATTCTATTCGGGTTATACGAAATTCGTAACGGATGAAGAAGCATATCAATCTAAAGGCTTGCACAGTAATTCACTAATTAAATTTGTTATATTTTGAAACAGTAGAAAGTGAAACTGAAGAGAAATAAAGAGGTATTAAAACAAAACTCTAAAAATTGCAGAAAAAACTAGCTGACAAAGATGTTAAAAGTTTGAAGATAAAGGAAAGTGAACATATTTACATCCCGACAATTAGTCGGAAACGGTACCACAGAATACCTTTAACCCCACATTTCTGTGTCAAGGTTTTAGTTACTGACAGTTATCTCTACCATGAATAATAACAAAAGTATATCACCTCTTCTGACATTGTGCATGTGTGGGAAGTTAAAGTTAATTGACACGTGGGCCTTCACTATGAATCAATATCACTTGTAAAAACGATGGGCAACAGAGTTCCACCTTTGCCAAAATACTCTCCAATACTGAGTGATATTTCTGTTTTCACGAATTAAATCACTGAAATTCAGATTTTCGTACTACGGTATCTCAGTGTTGACCTAAAAAGTCTTAATCTAGTAGTTAGTTCTGTCATATAGTGCAAAGTACCCATAAAAATATCATGAATGTTGGTTTGGTAAAGTTTTTGTTTTATTCTTGTAGACGGGGTTAACCAATGTTGATCACACTATATAACTGGTGGAATTGAGGTTGTGTGTGTATGTATGTATACATGTGTGACAAGAAGATTCGTTAAATCAAATTTGTTAATTGTGTTTAACTATTGTCTTTCGTTGAGAAATGGCGAATAGGGATAAAATGGGATAAAGCACAGTGGTTCATAGAGCAGCAAAATCATCAATTTCTGAAAAAATAAATGTAACTAACTACTCGTTTCAGTTCCAGAAAATGAACTTAGACTATTTAAAAGTGGCCATTGTTACAGGTTACAACATATAAACAGTGGGGAAGTTAATACAATGCCTCCTGTATTACTAGGTATCAGGTTGTCTACCTCCGGTAAAACAGCCTATCGGTGTCGTCTGCAAAATCAGAAATTCCGTGAGACTCTAGATAAAAATATTACAACATAGTCACTTGTCATTCTACTTGCAGATATCATAATTCTTACATTGATTATGTAGATGCGTCGTCATGCCGTAAGACGTGGTCGTAGTCAAGCCTCCAATTCAGGAAGTGAATTTAATGACTCCAGTCCAACTATAGCTCCACCAAAAGTTCAAAGAGTATCTGGTTCACTTCATGTTGGTTCAGGATGTTGTATTACTGACAGACAAGATAAATCATTTCAAGATACATCATCTAGTCCAATTCAAACGGTACGTTATTTTATTGGTATTTTTGCATCAATTAAATTACATCAATATTCACGTACAAATTGTTCTATTAATCATTCGCGTGAGGAATGATGGCTTTATTTTGATTTTATAGTTTTGCCATCGGCTAGAGAAAACAAGATGAAAGCAGTAGTTGCTTGGTTTAAAGTGGAACAAGTAAAACCAAATATACAGAGACACTAATGCAGATGAAGTGGTTTGATTTTACTTATTAACACATATTTAGAGAGAAGTGTTGAAAATATGACTCGAAATGTTAATGTCTAACTCACCACACAACAACAGCAAAAAAATACGGTATTATCTGTGAAGCCAGGGGGAAGAGATAAGTTAGGTAAAAGGTTGAGGAGAAAAAACAGCTTAGGAGAAACAATCATTGTATTATTCTGCAAATGCTGTTGATCCAATAGAGCTAAAGGAATGAGCAAAGTCCTCTTTGTGTGGTATATTTTCTCATTTGATGCAGTGAGCGAATAAAAATAACTACAGAGGGATTAGCTTGACTAATATAGTATCTAAAGTCTTAGGCTCAATAATCATGCGTAGACTGAGTGGTGCTCGGGAAGCACAAACACGAGAGAGCCAGGCAGGCTTTAGACCAGGAAGAGGATGTATTGATCATATCTTCACCCTCCGACAGATTCTAGAACATAGGAATTCCTACCGGCGTCCAACAGTCATTATATTTCTTGACCTAAAGGCAGCATTCGACTCTGTCGATCGGGAAGTTCTCTGGAGATGCTTGGCTGTAAAGGGAATTCCAAGAAAATATATTGCACTGATTAAGGCACTCTACTCGTACTCATACAGCCAGGTGAGGGCTTACGGCGAGCTGTCATCTGAACTGATGACGACCAGTGGTGTCCGTCAAGGATGCCCATTATCTCCTTTTCTATTCAACTTCATCATAGATGTGTTAATGGACTTAACCCTAAGTGACTTCAGCGACTCAGGGATTGACTTGCTACCGGGGAATAATCTCGTTGACTTGGAATATGCAGACGATATAGTCCTTCTAGGCGAAGACGCTGACGAAATGCAGAGTCTTCTAAACACCTTGAGCCGCAATCTACGAATGTTTGGCATGCGATTCGCTCCCGCCAAATGCAAAATGATGTTACAGGACTGGACTACATCGACGCCTAGTTTAAAAATAGGAAGTGAAGTGGTAGAGCACGTTGACCGCTTCACTTATTTGGGAAGTACCATCAGCCCCAACGGGCTGATCTCTGACGAAATCTCAGCACGAATACAAGGGGCTCGTTTCGCATTTGTTAGTTTACGCCGACTTTGGCGTAGACGAGATGTTCGACTATCGACCAAAGGGCGTGTGTACTGCTCATCAGTCCGCTCCGTCCTCCTTTACGGTTGTGAGACCTGGCCACTGAGAGTGGAAGACATGAAAAGACTAGCTACCTTTGATCATAGGTGCCTGCGTTCTATTTCCCGTGTAAAGTGGCATAATAAGGTGAGCAACATTGAGGTTAGGCGTCGAGTTCTAGGTAAACAGGGGAAATCAATCGACGAAGTCGTGAAGTTACAAAGACTGAGATGGTTAGGACATGTGTTACGTATGCCAAGTCATCGCCTCCCTCGACGCGCAATGTTAGCGGATATAGGGTCAGGCTGGAAAAAAGCTAGCGGCGGTCAAACAAAAACTTGGCCTTAGCAGTCAATGAAATCCACAACAGTTGGTCTAAGCCACGTAGAAAGGTGTAGACTTCCAGGCTGGGGTCCTCGGGACGGTAAAAATCTATGGTTGGAAACAATTGGTGACATGGCTCAAAACCGTTCTCAGTGGCGCAGATGCATCCACTCCCTGTGACTTATGATCTTCAATGAAACTGTTTTGTATTTCTTTATTACTCCTTTGTCTCACACCTCTGCTCACTGTTTCTATTATGCTTTTCTTGTACTTTCTTCTCTTGCTTCGCGTGCTACACGGAATGTGGCGACCTGAACTGCCGCACATTTGTGCAAAGTTCTATGTCGAAAACAGACAGACAGACAGACCCGTTGTCATAATTTTTCCCTTACCTGATGGCTGGGCGTAACCCATGAGAACTGCAGTGAAATAGTATTCTGGTTAGCTGGTAGAGTAACGGACGAAAAATTGCAGTGGCTGCTGGTTCGAATCCTCCTGCACTTCAGAGTTGCACTTCATCTTTATCCATTACTCGTTGCATTCTCCAAATGTGTTTAGAAAAATGAAGTGTCTTTTATATATTATCATTTTATTGTACCTCTTTTGCCAACCTTACTTGAGTTTGGATTACATTGGTGTTAGTTGGGCACTTGAGGAGTTTTGTCTGAAGATTGATGCAAACATAAGAAATCCGTTCTAACACGAAATATATTAACCGTTTGTTATCTTTCCTTTGTATACGTCACCGGCTTTTTACTCGACATAGACTTTGGAATATCTGTTGTTGTTGTTGTTATCTAATCACTTCTTGAGGACAGCTAATCCGTCTGTTTTTGTTCTAAGAATATATTTTAGTTCCGTTTAACAATGTTTATTAGTTTAAATACTATCAAATACACGTCTTAATGATAGTATCTGTACTATTAACTTAAAAAGCGTAATGCTGAAGATATTTAACATGTCAAGAGAAGTATTGTCCAGTGCTGCCATATAGTACATCTGCGTTTCATCTTCTAAACTGAAACTATGTAGGAGGTGCGCGTACGTTTGACACCGATTGTGTCCCATGTTTGCTTGTGCTCAAATTGACATGTTTTAATGCCTATTCTAATTGCGCTAATTACACCGTGACACAGTGTTCTGCTGTTCTGTTTACACGTAATGCATTTTACTGTTGTGCAGTGTAACAATTTGTAAGTCAGTTATACTCACGAACTGTCCTTATTGTTATTGTCGATTCGTCAGTTTCAGGTTATTCAAAATCTGGTTTTAACACAGTTTTTTTGTAATTACTTCGAAAATTGTTGAACAGAACCAAAATGCGCACATACACCTCGGAAATGCTTGTTTTTATACCTATCAGCTTTCATGAAATAAAAGACTCTGAACTATTGCCAAAGTTATGTACTTTTTTGTAAATAAAATAATTTTCATATCTTTCCTATTATTAGACTTGTTACAGATAGATATGGAACAAAGAAGCTACTTTATGAATTTGTCTAAAAGATAACTTGAGTTTAACTTGACGTGTAACAGAGTAATGAGTTAAAGTTGAAACGAAAATCTCTCTTTCAAATAGACCTTTTCGAATAATTTCGCATTGTATCCTACGTATTATCTAATTGTTTGTTTATTCAGACTGTTGAAAATGGCACGTCAATCTCGTCAATGGAAGTGGATTCGGAAGATCTGTCCAAGGCATCACCTGCAGAAGATGCACAGAAAGTGAAAGAAAAGATAAAAATGATCGAAATTCCAATATGGTGACAGATTTTGATGATGATTTAGAAGCAGGTGATCTTGAAGACGATGAAGATGATGATGGTTTTGGTGTGGATGACGATACAGGGGTTTGTATTAGTAATCTTTTGCCATCTTCAAATTTAAAAGCCTGCCATTCTGATAATCAGTCATATACGCCTTCAGGAATGGATGTTGACAGTGAATTATCCTCTGCAGAATCAAAACCAAAATCAACGAAAGATATCCTCAATGCTACGTCGAGTAATTCAGAGGTTGAGGATCATGATGAAATGAGGTGTTTGTTAAGACATGTCCAGTTTGGTCGTTCACTTGTAAATTTGGTAAAACAAGTCAGAGCGAAGACAGGTGGCTTGTCTTTAGAAACTGAACGTTTACTGCAGGTGAGCTGGTTATTGAAAGCTTTGGTTATTTCGATCTTTCAGCATCGTAAATAGTTGCACTTTCTACTTTCACATTTTGACATAATAGAACTAGTCTCATTCAAACAGTCTTTGCAGATATCCACATATAGTCAAAATATCACATTTCTCCTTAATTTTCATCACTTGCATTCAATCCTTTTAAGATAATGCAGGTCAACTGAAACCGTGTTATTCTTCTATCAGGTATTGTGCGGTTCTGGGTGATTAACATCACCCGACTCTAACTTATTCTACTGGGAAATTGATCAAACATACACATCCTTACCCCTTACCTGCTAGACTGCACCAGTCAAGTGGTATTTCATTCCTGATACTATACCATACATACAATCTTTGAAGTTATTCTATTCAGAACCCATCTTTGAGCAAAAGAGAATCAATGCCTTCTAGAATTCTAAGTTTTTTTTTTACAAAATGCATTATGCAGGACACAGTGAATAGTATGTATTTTCCTCCAGACACCAGACTTGATCTTACGGATCTCCAGTTTATCACCGAGGCATATACAAACGTCAGAGTGTTGGTGTTTCAGTTTCTATTGTTTACACGCCTAGCTACAATTGCCAAACTCTGTAGAAGTTTGTGTAGGGAAGTAATAGTGTTGATGTTCATTGTAAAAATGCTACTTAAATACAGTAGTTCAAAATCTGTTTGGTGGAATTGCAATGAAATGCTGAAATAATCTTTCTAAGGGAAGAAAAGCTTATGCATCAACAATTCCATTTGCATGCAGCTGACAATGAACCAAACCTTTGTGTGATGGTTACCTGACAGGGTTCGAACCTGTACCCCAGTGGTTGGTAGTCAACACCGTAGACCAGTATGCCACCTTTCTTTGAATGCCTCAATTCACCACTATGTCTCCAACTCGTATTAGTGTTATAAGGTGATAAAATATTTATTTTATTTATTAGTGCAAATTTGTGACCATTTCCTCGTATAAGTTCTTTAGACCAATTAGTCAAGTATGAAACATTGAAATTACTGCTTTGAATTTGACTGTGACACTCTAACAAACGTGCATACGTCTGAATTGATCTGATTATAATTTTTGTAATTAAAATATTTATTAACTACAATACTAGAACTCTTATTTTCCAATTTTTTATATTCAGCAATCTGTTAGCCTATTGGCATATCCATCACCTACATCAAACGATTGTCCATTACGCGGTTTACTGGATCCGGTGTGGCGAGATACCATAGCTAGCATTATCAACAGTGCTGTTTTAAGTGAGTTTATATTTCAAATAGGATGCTGAAATATCATCGCAGCATTTTTTCGCTCCTGTATCACAGGCTTTAAAATAAGCGTATATGTTGATGTTCAGTCATAATGGCTGAGGTAATACATAATTTATCAAGTGTTGGTTTGCAGGAATTTGATCAGTTACAGGTTTCATCACGAGTTGACCAGTGGCCATAGAGAACCACTGAAATGCCTGGGAGTACCTTGACATCTGTTTCTTCCTAGTTTGGGAAATAACTATCCAGCAGTATGCACCTGCCACCTCTGGTTGAACCTAGGACCTTCCAGTTACTAAGCGAGCTCGTCAAATGTAAGATGATGTTAGAGGACTGGTTATTGAGACTTAGTTATTGAGAGTAGAAGACATGATTAGGCTGGCTAGTTGTCTTTGATCATAAGTGCCTGCGTTCTATCTCCCGTGTTATAATAGTGGTATAATAGGGTGAGCAATATTGCGGTTAGGCGTCGAGTGGTAGGTAGGTGGGAGGGGAAATCAGTAGACGAGACTGTGAAGTTACATCGATTGAGATGGTTAGGACATGTGTTACGCATTCTAGCCTAGTCATCGCCTTCGTCGACCGACGGGCAATGTTAGCTTACATAGGGTTAGGTTGGAAAAGAGCCAGTGGTGGTCAAACCAAAACATGGCTTCATCGTTCAATGAAATTCACAACAGTTAGTTTAAGCCACGTAGGTCGGTGTAGACTCCCTGGTTGGTGTCCTCGGGACGGTAGAAACCAATGGCTGGAGACAATCGGTGATATGGCTAAAAACCTCAATGGTGCAGATGCATCCACTCCTTGTGACTTATGATTTCCAGTGAGACTATATTGCTCATCGTTATTACTAATACTTTGTCTCATACCTCTGTTTACTGGCTCTATTGTGCATTTCTTCTACCTTCTCTTGCTTTGTATGCTACATGTAGTATGGCGACTTGAACTGCTGCACATCGGTGCAAGGTTTTATGCCGAAAATAGACAGGCAGACAGGCGAGCTCGTAGACTATTCAGTCACTGGAACCCAATGGTTCTACTGGTCCTCTAACTTATGTCAACTCGTAATCAAACCAGTAGTGCATGAACCCGAAAGTTAGTGAGAAAAATTGCAACAATCAAGGGTCAAACCAAAGTGTAAAAGGAACACATCAGTAGATGGATAAATGCAGGTTTAACTTTATTCAAAGACTCTAAGTACATTTCGAAATGAGAAATGTCAATCTGTCAAACTAAATGCATTGCACTTTTTCAATAAACAACACAATAAGAGTTATTTACATTGGTATAACTTCGCCAAAATAAAGTGCAGTAAAACAATTCGTACGATTCTTTCCTTTTCAACATCTTCAACCATAATTTGCCTGAATAAAAACACGTTACTTAGCCTATTTAGAAAAAGACAATTTGATCATTCTTAATGAGTCATGTAGCTTTCTCAGAACAGAAACTTTACCATCTTTTAAATGATCAAGTTATGAATGATGATGTTTGTTTTAATAGGTGGCAGCTGACATTGCCTAACTAACTGACTAATAGTGGATAAACCTATTGTTAGTAAATCTAGTCAAATGAGAAGTTCGTGATTTTAGTGAGGAGTATTTCAAGTAACTCTTTTCATCTGCCGAGAATTGATTATCGTATTTCCAAACAAACGATTGGGAGATTTTTAATATCATGCCTCTTATCTTGCTAGATTTACGAATTTTTCTCTATATGATGAGATTAGTGTCAGGATTTACTGGCGGCGTCACGATAATACCTCATAATTAGTGGTCACCCAGATTGGCAAGTATCTCAACATGACTGTTATTCTCCAGTTAAACAATCTATATTAAATAAACATAGTGTGAAGTTGAAGATGACAAAAATACTGTAAGACCAACTAACAAGTGTTATGCTTAGTTGCAGTTATTATGATTACTTCTTATGTTTTCTTTTTTTCAGAGGCCCATGATTTGCCTGCTCAACCAGCACTCGAACATGCTCTTCGTGCTCTGCAGCGTTGTTTTCAGGATAAGAATTTCGTTGAAGCTCAAACATTAGGTCACTTTCTTTTGTATCATCTAACACCTGCACAGATCGCGAAAGCAGATGAAGAGGTTGCAGCAATGGAGGCTTCTGCACAGCACCAAACTGGGAAGCGTTTAAGGTCTTCTGCTTCACAGTCCAATGAAAATCAGTCCCATGAAGTTGACGGAAACACATCGTCCGGCTCTCGTACTACCGAAGCCAATGGTCATAAAGGTATCCGTCGAAGGGCTCGTCGTCGAATACGAAGACAAGCTGAGGGTACTGTCTCAGAAAGCCAGTCTTCTGAACACACTGATGAATGTAACTCTCCAGTTGAAGAAATCAATAAAGACGAGGAAGAGGATGATGAAGATGAAGAATGCCATTGTGATTCTGATGATGACGATGACGAATTTGATAATGATGACGAAGAAGATGGAGGATCAGCTGTTCGTGGTCGCCGACCTCATACACGTAGTAGGCAAAACGCTTCGATTGGAGAGCAAAATGATGGCGATACCTCCGAGGGAAGAGGTTCAAATGGAGGCAATTCTGGCAGAGTTCATTCTAGTAATTCTCCGAATACTGCTTCACTGACACTACTTGAAGCTATCCGATCTTCACCGACTAGTTTCTGTCAAAGTAATCGGGCTGTATTCACTAGATACATTTCTCCACTCCCAGCAGATTCTATTGGTGCACCAAGAGTAACTAATGTTTCAACTGCTTCGATTCCGAATCTTCACCGTTCAACGGGACCTAGCCATCGTCTTACATCGTCAACTACCTCCGCTCGAAACGACAACAATCAACCATGCAGACCTGATACAGACGATAGCCATTTGGATTCTGCTTTCCGAGGTATTCTTTCTATGTCATATCCTCAGCATGCTGAGTTTCTTGCTGCTATGGATGATGCTTTAAAAGCATACGCTGGATCCCTTTTGCTCACTGATGATGAACAAGCTTTCACATCTAACCCTCAAAATCAGCATCCACGAGGTGACCCTCCATCACCAGCAGGTGACGGTGCTTGCGCATAAATTATTGAGATGAAAACAAAAAACAATAACCATCAGCAGGGTTGTGCGTGGTGGTCTTTAAACACACTATTCTTTCCAATGTTTACTTACAATGGAATTTTAAATACTGTCTAATATATAATGGAGTAATCCGTTTTTGCCTCAATATTCCACATTTACTCTTTAGAATCTTGTTATACAACTATATATCTTTCTGTACAGACTAAATAATTCTCTTATCAACTAGTCAAATACTCTGTGGATTATTCTATTCACAGTGAGGAGTGTTGTTTTGTTTTGCTCTCACATCACACATACGCATTAGAAGTGTTTCTATTTCCATCCGAACGTACAGTTGGCTAGTTAGTTTGGTTAGTTGTTCTGGTTTGGCTTCTCTTTCCAATTGTATCGCATCATTCTGTCCAACTTTAAATGGTGCTTAAATATATTGAATGTGTCGATTAAATCAATCATACACAGAGATATATATATATTTATATAAGGGGTATAATCCTTATCGTTTGTTATTCAGATACACCGTTTCTTTGCTAACAGGTGTGTGTGTTTGTGTATGTAACGTTTCTACGATAATTGTACACTTCCAGTGTAAGATTATTATTATTATAAGAGAGGGTGGTTTTGTGTTTAGTGTTAGTTTCAATCTACTTGTGAATTTTCAATCCTTTATCTAATTTTTAAAGTAACCCAGTATAGGTTACAACGCAAGAGATTGTTAATGTAGTTGTTTGCCTAATTATTAGTAGAGTTTAACAGCCTATCATTGTATACATCCCACATGTTTGTTTGAGTGTATACAATTAGGTTATTTTCTCTTTTCGTTTGTTAGTCTTTCCCTTCTACATCTTGCTCCTCCTCCTCCTCCTCCTCCTCTTCTTCTTCGTCTTCTGGACTGATGGTTGTAAACAAATTGTTTGTGTTGTTAAATAATATACATCAGAATTGTGTACTGTTTTGCATAATTGTTTTCTCTGTTTTTGCTTTTCTTTTCCGGAGTGAATCTTCCACTTTTTCTAATATATACATGTATAATTCCATCCTACTTTGAGTTCATTTCTTCTCTCGTGTTTGTGAAGCTTTAAAGAAGAGGAAGAATAAGATAAGGAAGAAGTTGGTTTGTTTGTAAATTACTGATTACTGCTTGACTTTTTAATTTTGTTTCATTCTTTCCGCTTTAATATTATTATCTTGTTCATAATATCATTTCACTGGTCCCCGCACACACATATACCCTACAGCGTTCCCTATAATATAATAACCAGGTTATGTTCTTATTCCTTTTGCCTTCTTCCTCTCCTTTTTATTTTTCTTCGTATTATCTGTTATATATATAATATAATGTATAATGCAAAATAAAAAAAGTGTTCTTTTCACATAGTCGTGCTGTTCTTCCTTGGATATATATATATATATATTCATATATGGTGTAGTTGTTGGTTAGTCTCTAACAGTTTGTTTGAATATGTTTTGTTATCGAATTATAAGATGTTTATGTTTAACTTGATGAATTCGATGAGTTAGTTCCGCACTTCATCATAGTTGAAAGGTTGGTTACTAGTAAGTGCTTCTGCTGTCAAAGAGAGATAGACGTTATTGTTGTTCGGTGCGCAGTTAACACGTATTGTTACTCGAATTTATATTTTATAACTATAGACGAGAGTAGAGTGGTAATGAATATTATTGTCTAGATGTTGTTGTTGTTAGTCCATTTGTTCTTCGACTTTGACTGATTTTTCCAAGAGAATATGCCTTAATTATAGATCTATGTGATCGCTTAGTAGAGCTGGAGACTTAGTTTATGCTGCAACTGTACATATATTTGGTGTACAAAATTTTTTAAGTATTATTAAATTTATTTTATAAGTATAAGAATCTGCACTCTGATTGCTCTTCATTTTTGACGTTTGCGAAAGATTTCTGTTGGGAAGGTACACAACAAGGAATGATATCTCGTTTTTAATAGGGATATGACTCGCTGCCTTAACCTACATCAGATGGATCTGAGGTGTGACTTTCTCTCTTCACTTACTTCAGCCTGAGCATCTAGGTAGTAACATCAGTGCTCACACAACTGTACTGGACAAATGAGTTGTAACAAACTCCATCGACAATTTAAAAGTAATTGCTGCTTAATTTCTAAGGCGATGCATAGATATGTTGTTTTACATATTAGTTTAATGTAATACGTTCGTCGGTGGCATAGTGGTTGGGACGCTCTCGCCGACCATGCACATGGTCCGGGGTTCGGTCCCCGGCTGACTCACTCCTTTACCTCGCTAAGCCACAAATAATTCTGGTAATGAGGAAAGGTTGGGCATGAGGCTAGCAACCCATCCTGTAAAATAAACGCTGCTACAGAAACTTCAAGCCACTAGCTTGAAGCCCTATGTTCCACTGGAGAACGTGAAGGAAAGAAAAAAACACGTTCGTCAGTGGTTCAGCGGTAAAGTGCTGGCCTACCATGCACGTGGTCTGGGATCTGAGTCCCCGCTGATGCACACCCTTACTTCCTCTAGCCCTTTATAATCCCAACAAAGACAGAATGTTGGGTATGAAGCTAGTAACCCTACCCCGTGAAAAACACCACTGCTACTGAAACTTCAAAGCTTAAGCTGGAAGCCCTACATTCCATTGGGAACGCAAAAGAAGGAATAAGGAAAATGTTGATTTAATATAAACATTTTGAGATAACATTGAAATTGTTTTCAAGCCTCCATTTATATGCATCATTTAGAATAGATGGCATTAATATTTCTATCCAGGTGAGGTTGGTTAGTATGAAATGTTTCAAACACTGGATATTAGCTTCTCTGGACAAAATATGATTAATAAAGCTTATGCTAGAACCTTGAGTCATAATTTCTTATCTTATTGACAGAAGTTCAAAGGTAGTAGCAGCAATGGGAAAAATTGCCTCCAGTACTGCCCAGCCGGTCAGATATCCACGCCTTGCACTTAGTACTTAGGGCCTTCCGAGAACCTTATTTATCTTTCTTATTGATAAACTGATATTTACTTTTAAAAAATGACTTTATCATTTAAGCACGTTTTACTAAGATTTTCTATTGACTATGTTTTCTTCAAATATCTTAATGTTACCTGCAAAAGAGTTTCAACAATTATTCTACACATATTTGCAGTATAGCAATGTTTGAATCAAGTATTATGACAGTTTTAGTGGTAAAATTATTACCATTATTGTTATTATTATTATTCAAGTGTGTGTTATTATTGTTCCTTTGGGTTCCGAGGGGAACTTAGGGCTTCAAAAGAACATCTCCACTTTGTCCTCTCTATCTGGCCCCACGACTAACTATAGTATTTCACCTCCTCCTCACACGATCTCCATGTCACCCTAAGACTCCCATTTCGTACCTTGCCATTCTTGTTCTGGTGCGTGATTTCTTTCTATAGTCTCCTCAGCGTGTGTCCAATCCAACTCCATTTTCTTCGGAATATTTGTTGAGCAATAGGTTCCTGTTTCCTTCGTTTCCAGAGTTCCTTGTCGGTAATTCTTTCTGGCCGTTTCATATTCTTCTGTTGAATAAATTTTTCACTTCTAATCTGTGCCACCTATCAACAGTCTTTATATTATACTGCATATCATATTAATGGTAAATTTCGTTTTGTGCTGACTGGATGTAAGAGATAAATAATTGTCTGAAACATGTTCTTGGCATTTCATTCTCTTAACTGAGTGATTTGATTGAGAAGTTTTGATTGTTTTTAATAGCATCCACTTTAACTGTAAGTTTAAGATGAAATGAGCTGTTGAGATTCTCCGTGTGCGTAATAACAATCATTCCTGATGAACTTAGGCATGATTAGTTGTAGGTGGGGTTTTTCGTGTCCTCCCGTTCATCATATTGATCAAAATGGATGTCCCCTTCGTCCTTGCAACTACGTGCATAAACTAACAGTCATTATGATTATCCCTTTATGTCAATGCATGTGGAATACTACAGACAAATGAAAAAGCACGTAAATACTAAGAATGCTAAAGAATTCCTGAAAGCGCAGTGCTCATATAATTCCGAAATTAACTGATATACTGATTATAGATCAGACTTAATAACCAGTAAAAACAAGTCACGTGAACAAAAGGTCGTATATCACACCAAAAAAAATGACTAGTACCAGTACGAGTGAAACACGAGGAGAAGAAAGACTCTGTTTACAAACAATTAGATTCAAGGTCACTGGGAGCGACTGTTATCATATACACTGAGAATTTAAAAAAAGACCTCTTCCTCTTGAAGTTAGCACTGAAGATATTTGGTTGGACGACAAGAGCTTCTCACTTGAACACAACAATACCAAAATCATCCACTTGAGCTACAAGTCTTCTCCACAGTTTTAAAACATATTCTTCAACTGGTATGGATGAATCAATGTGAAACTTGGAAACATAATAAGTAACTGATAGGTAGAACTATGAGGTGTGCTTTTTTTAAAGTCTCTTCTTAGACTTCAACATTCAGTGGTGAGACTCAGGCATATTTATTATTATTATTATTATTATACAATGTGTTAATACCAGCAAGTATTCTTCGCAGTGAAAGTGTGTTGGGACCATTTAAGCATTCGACTGTATATCACACACATATGGGTTGGAATTCTGAAATTACTCGATTGTGTTGAACTATTGGTCCTTGAAGCAAGCCACATCTTTCTGCATGCGTGCTACTTATTAATGGAGCGTATATTATACTAAAACAGAAACTTGACACTATTGACACCTAGCGATGTGCCACATACAACCTTATAGTTTGTACGAGGCCTTGGATACTGCCAGGACGCTTAGATCGAAGCAAGTAGTTGTCTTAGGCGACTATCCCCCGACGCCTCTGACTTTAAGTCTTATCCAGCGTCAGGAGCTGCATTCCCATAGTTTGCGGTGACTAACCAAAACAGGTCCATACACCATTCAATCCATTTGGATTCTGAAACCCATGCACACCATAATTTCAGAATCAGGGTTATCCAGCTCCTCTAGGTAGAACAGTATGCCCATCAGTCCGTTTGTAAGCGCCAGGTGTTCACACTCACCCTCCCACTTTTGTGAGGAACACCCGAGCCAAACGATGGCAGTGAACAGGACCAAAGAATGGTTGCAATCATCAGTATGTAAACTATCTGAGGTCTTAGATTAGTTGGATATTTTGTTTATCCGGAGGTTTACGTGATATATAGTTGAATGAGTAAATATTTATTGAAGCTCGATACGGTTAACTGCTACAACTCGTTTGAGGGTAGTTTTGAGACTCCATTGATCATTTGATCGAATTGGGATCTGATTCAATAGCCAGTTCATGAATTCTAACTTCTGCCAATTCGTGATTTCAGCGCAACTGGCAACAACCAATGTCATCAGCTAGTATTCGTCCTCACTCAGATCCGGATGGAGTTGTGCTGAGAAGTCGTGACCAGTGGGGTTCACCATGTCGGGAGTGAGAACAAATACTTGCCGACAACATTGGCTGATGCAGTCGCACTAAAATCAAGAAGTGGCGGAAGGTAGAATCCTTGAGTTGGCCAGTGATTCGGCTCCCAGTGGCTGAATGGTTTACGAGCTTGACTAGTAACCTGAAGGTGCCATTTATAACACCACATCCGTCCCACTTGGAACGAATAAGCATAAGTTCCAGTTTCATTAGGAACACTTGTGTATATATGAAGGTGTAGTAGTTTATTGGCTTACATATTTGACTTTTGGTCCTTGGATCTCTGATTTGCATCCCACTCTATCCGCCTTAACCTGAACAACCGGGCAGTACAATCAGCCCTGATACATGAGAAATCTTTTCGGGATGACTGAGGAGTCCTAATAATCCAATGGGAAGTTCAGCTTACATTTGACCGGCTCTAAATAAGAATACAGATCATCTCATTTTCCAATACAAATTTCGAATTATATCATCGCACACACACACACACCTGATGTGCGAGCAAATTTTAAACGTTTTTGTCTAGCATTCGATACAATGACTAATTTTAACTGGAATGTTGTTTGTTGAAAACATTTCAATGTATTTTTCTGAATGAAAATCAGTCCTACCAAACCATCGCATGACATATATATCGAGCTGAGTACTTTTTGTACGTTATCCTTCGCCTTATTAACTTTGTTCATGTATTGATTTCTGTGTCTCATAATCTATTTGGTCACTTGTCTACACATCCGGTGACATACTATTTGTTCCAGTATGTTTATTT
The DNA here is from genome assembly GCA_944472135.2 of Trichobilharzia regenti. Lineage (NCBI taxonomy): Eukaryota > Metazoa > Platyhelminthes > Trematoda > Strigeidida > Schistosomatidae > Trichobilharzia > Trichobilharzia regenti. Next base: position 83,047,889 of record OX235270.1, on the reverse strand, counting down.
GTTTTCTGCAGAATAATATTTCACATAGATTTTCTTTAGTGTAATAACTAAGTATTCATAATAATAATAATGATAATAGATTCTACTGTGTTTCGTTTTTGTTTATATAGACTAAGTTAGTAGATTATGCAAAATAATTCTAACCAGTTGACCAATGAATAGCAATCGTTTTTATTCATAAAAATGAATTTAGATGCTGAACTGATGTCCAGGTGATTTGTAGATGAGCTAAGTGTATTCTGGTCTTGTTACTGAATGGTTTCATCATCCTTTTGGATAACTTATTCAGTGCCAACCAACTTCGGGATGAAGACAATGTATACAACTCAAGCAACAGAATGACACATAAACGAATTTAAATCTTTTCTTACTTTTAACAAAATAAACCATGTCTTTTAAACTGAATGGTATTTTTGGTCAGGATAAATTGTTTTTGAAATTATTCGCTCAATGTAGTGTGATGATGTAAGGCGAAGTTATTAGGTTTATTTTCATTCTCCCATTGTATACACTAACTTCCTTTACCTGATTTATATTATCAGACTGAATAATAATAACAACGACAGATTTAATATCTATCTCTGTAGCAACGGGGGATATGAGTTTTTTTATTTTGATTATATCTTGATTCCACACCGTATTTTCGGTACAAGTATGGAATCATCAGCACGTGATATCAGAAGCCCAAATTTTGCAGGCCGACCATTTGATATCAGATGTGCGTCAGCAGGAGGTTCGAACCCGGACCATGGGCATGGTTGGCGAGAGTCTTAACCGATGTGCTACCGACACACAATCTCTATGATGATAGGGTGTCAGTTCTGAGGTTATCAATATGCCATGTTGAACAACCTGAACAGACATAAAACCATTACTGAATGGTACACCCTTCATGTGATGATGATTAGTGACTCATATTTTTGGTTTGATTTTTTCTGATCATTTGTGATAAACCTTCTTTATCCACTTCTCATGAAAATAATTTTAGTGTAGTGAGAGTATTGCAACAGGCTGTTGGAAATATTATTTGTGACCCGCCAAGTTTCTGATCCGTATAGAAGAACTGACTGACTTGACGCTGTTTGTATTGAAAATCCGACCGAATTTTGTTGTTGACGCTGAGTGACGAAAATTTCCAGATTGGTTTCAGGTTGATGAGTGTTTCTCGCCTTCCCGATTCTCGATCTGACATCCTCATTCGTTCCTCCTGTAGTTGAGACTAGGTCAGAACAAATATCTTGTGCTTTCTGGTTTTCGGTGATTCGTTCTCTTTTGATTGACTTTTGCCCTCTGAACTGGTTGATTTAATTGCGAAGTGTTCTTTGTCCTTACATTCAACATCTTCAGCGCAAGCCTTAAATATAAAGTAAAAATTGTTTGAATTCCCCATGAATGGTGATATAATTGTATCTCCTGACAACCATTGTGGTGACTGGTTGTTAATTTACATCTTTATTGATCATTTTTATTGACTTGGAATTTGAACTTTCTTGTTATGTAATTTATTCTTTATTAATTGGTAAATTTTATCAGTAGTAATGAGTGTTTGTTATTCTCTGATTATTCACCTGTTTACTAGGCTTTTAGAAATTCCCTGGCAGTATTTTTGGTGTTTCCTGTGTTTGAAATTTCTATATTCTGCTAATTGAATTTGTGTCCCTTATTATCTACATGCTCGATATGAAAGAACACATATCGTATCTTTTCACCACTAATTTGTGTTCATGTAGTCTGATTAGAAGAGGACACCCTCTTTGATCAGTATAGTGTCTATCGCAGTTCATACAATTTATTTTGTAAATGATATTGATCTTATCTTCCTTCTTTTGCTCTTTGGCCTTTTGGTCTGCACAATATTGAACGCAGCAGTTGTGCTGGCTTGTGTACAATGTCTATTTTAAATGGTGTAAGTATTCTAGCCGCTTTTTCAGAGATATCCTTTATACATATGATAAGGTGAATTTTCTTGTGGTCTTTGAGGATGGTTTCTTGTTCGTATTTCGACTTGAGTTTAAACATTTTTTGATGAAATTGTATGAATACTCTTGATATAAGTATAAAACTTGGGCACTGTGGTAGAGTATAACTCAATTGTAGATAAGATTTTATTTTGATAAATTACAGTGTTATACAGTAATATTAACTGATGACCATGTTTTGAGCACAAACTATTGCCACTCATAATCACATCAAGTCACTCACATAACTTTCTTGCTTCATTTATATAAATGAGTGAAACTGATTAAACATTTGAATAAAAATCAATATAAGATAAAGTGCATTCAGAAATAATAATATGAGTGTTATTGATCAATTACAATCAGATGGGACATAAGACGAGTGATTTTATGGAAAAATAAGTAACTTGTTAGAATGTTATGATATGCGTGAATTGACTGGTAGTAATAATATCTTCCATATCTCTGGTATTTGCATTGAGTTATTTCTGTTGCATGTGTTGGGTGTAGACTCAATGAACCAGGCAGGATTCAGGAATCAATATCTTTCTCCACCTACTTATATTGCTTCTTAGAATTTTAACCCTCTCCCACTTTATTGTGTGATTGTGTGTTAATGCATGCAGTGCAATCGCTGAGCTTTTTTCTCAATTATCTTCTCGGTGTCAACCATTCTTACCTTAGCTAAATTCTTGTTTTCCGACAGTGTCACTACCCCCGATGTACTAGTTTCACCTATGTAGCTGACTTAATCCATAGTCATTCCAAGGTATTTTGTAAATTATATTATTTTATCTAATTGGGTCAATCGACGGTGTCCTTTACCCTACAGAGCTTGTCTCTGAATGAGTTTGTAGATTTGAATGTCACCCTAATTCCTGCTTTATTAAGAATCCTACGAAGGGTCTCAGATGTCCCCTCCTTATATGGTATAACAGTGGATGACTTATATTCTCTCTTATCATTATTAGTTTCACAATTATTTTTATTTTGCTTTTGACGTTTTTTGATATTCTTAATGAATTTTATAGGATAGTTATTCAACATCAACGCTTCTTCTATGTTTCATTTCATCGTTTAGTTCTTTTTTTTGTGCTACTTAGTGCTATTGCTTGGTTTGTTAGACACTTAACTAAGCCAGCCTTTACAGACAACGGATGAGATGACTTAAAGTCTAACTATCTGTTAGAATGAGTCTCTGAATGTACATTATCTTATACTGATTTTTGTTCAAATGTCTAATCAATTTCACTCATGTATATAAATGAAGCAAGAAAGTTGTGTGAGTGACTTGATATGATTATGAGTGGCAGTAGTTCGTGCTCAAAACATGGTCATCAGTTAATATTACTGTATAACACTGTAATTTATCAAAATAAAATCTTGTCCATAATAGTGTATGAGTATTCATCCTCCCTGAAGACAGTTAGTAGATATTTCTCGTCTATTCCCTAATGTTGATTTGTGAAGACATCTACATTGAAATTAATCGAAACTCTGACTAACTTAACATCTGAATACCGATTATTGTCGTGTCATATACGGCTAACATGTCCATGAAATTCGTGTGCGATTGACTACAGATTAAACTAACTGTCTACTTTGAAAACATAAACAAAATTTGTCGGGCTCAGTGCTAATCACCACCCAAAAACTGTATAATTTCCTGAATACCATTCATGTTAGCTATTCCACTTGTCATACCTGAGAACTAACTTGTAGTAATTTCATGGATGGTGACTAGCACTGGAATCCAGGATGCGTTTTTCAACCTATTTGGGACTCTTGTCAGCATTTCCCAATGCTGAGTAATGGTGTTCTCATTGAGGTTCGAACCCCACTACTCGGTGGGAATGGAAGTATATCCAGATGGCGAGCAGCATATAAGAAATGCTCATCTTGGGATTCCACTGCTAGTCACTATCCACCAAATTATTTTCGAGAATGCTAATATGCTCACACTTAAGTGTGTTTTAAGCTAATCTCTTATAAAGTTTTTATTTCTGGTGTTTCTCCGTTTTATTTTATTCCGCCTTTTTTGTAAGTGACATGATCAAGTGTAATGCGGGATAAATTAATGATAGATGCAGAAAAACTAGTGCAGTTGTGCGAGAGTAATGATAGAATAACAATGACATGTATTAACTATCTCGCATTAAGATTCAAAAAAGTCATCTTTAGGTTACCAATCATGTCTACTACTATGTAAATTGGCGGAACTTAGAACTAATAGGTCACTGGCCCCTGTCTCAGCTGGTGAATAGGTGTACGAGCTGCCTTTCTAACCTGAAGGTCCTGAGTTAGATTCCTGTTGGAGTCTTGGGTTCAAACTGATAAAGAGTCTTGAACAAGAATGAAACGGGCTGTCGAACACTCCCCAGGTTTCAATAGTTGTCTACCTGAAGTCGGTCCGTGATCAGTTTTGACATTTCAGGAATGTAAACACCATCTTACAATTTTCGCGTCTGATGTGTGCCTCAAGTAGAAATTATTAAATAGAAATATAAACATTGATCAGATAACATTTTAATTTGTCTATACACAAGGATTATTATTATTATTCCCTTGGGTTCCGAGTGGAACATAGGGCTATGACAGGACGTCTCCATTTTGCGATGTTTTCTGCGGTCTCATTCAGTTGGTCCCATGATTGCGCATAATCTCTCTACTTCTGCTCACACAATCTCCTCCATGTCAGCCTTTGACCCACCCACCACCCCCCCCAACTTGTCGTTTCCCAGTGGGATTCTACTCGAGCGATGGCCTGCATAGCGCGATGTCATTTGACGGTTTCCTCAATGTATGCCCAATCAATCCATCGCCATTTTCTCCTACATATTTGTTGAGAGATCGGCTCCTGCCTGTTGGTTTGTTCCCAGCCAGAGTTTCTTATTGATAATTCTTTCTGATCCCGACCATTTGATCTTCATTATGGAGCGAAGGCAACTTCACCCAAAAATTGTTTGGTGTAGACAAAAACTAAAACAATGATTGGATTGAATTGTGTGGGACACAGGCTAGAAATTTTATGCTGTAAGCAAACCTGAGAGCAAACCCAATACATATATCAAGCTTTATTCTTGATTGTAATGCTATTCAATCTACACAATTCATTGATTCATTCACTTTCCTACTAGGTTTATGATTTATTAATATTATTATTTCTTTGGGTTCTGAGTGAAACAGCAGTAGCTTCAGCAGTACATCCCCATTTTACTCTACCATTCAAATGACTCCACAACGTTTTCTTTACACAATCTGCTCCATGTCACTCTCGAATCCATGCCCAACTTGTCATTTCCTATCCAAGTTCTACCCGAAAGTCTGGCGCTTGTTATTCAATGCTCCACTGTTGCTTTATCCGAAGGTGTTTCGGAAGTTGTGACCTGGGATTTCATTTTAACTTCAGTTATAACCCATTACAGCAATGTTAGTCTGACAACCCAAAACTATCTCAGATATTCATTATCACCATGTCAATACCTTTATTATTCTTTTCAATCACGGTATCCGTAAGGCAGTCGCGCGGAAACTAAAGGGTGATATAATCTTGCAATATTTGTTTTCTGAGTTTTCTTTTTTCATTTAAATTCATAAAATGGCCATACAAACTACCAGTTACAGAGATAAATGATGATTAGCATCATTTGTGAAATGTAAGTCGGACATAATTGCTCTCCTACTGTCTGAAACCAACTCAAAACCTATTCAAAGTTGTCATTACTACACACTTAGTTGGTAAGATGACCCTTGAAGATTAGTGGAATGTCTAAGTCGTCGATGTGTTCACTGCGTGCCATCAACATCTCTGACTAAGTGACGACAGTATTGGGTATAATAGAATAAATATAAGACTTAATGGCATCATATCATTCGGCATGCATAATATGTGAAAACAATTCATAATTCTTCGATGCTTAGTAAAGCCTAATAGTGAGATTCATATTTTAAGTCTGTTAGTTTAGATTGCCACTGAAACGGATGTTTAATGGCCTTAAATGATAACTTCTCAGTGTTGGTTCAATGATTCACTTCATTTGAGCCTTGAATACATTACGACGTTACATTGGTTTTATCCTGGAGTTTAACTTATTCCCATTACTGTTTTTTTGTTTTTACTAGAATGCTTTTGTTTATTAAATACATTTCTCTGCGACTCTTTTTCCTGCCTATCTTCATTCTCGTTTTCTGTTTTTAATAAAACTGTATTTTATTTCACATCGAATAAGCATAGTCACCTGCCCACGTTTGATCTGTTTTAAATTCATTTTCCGCTGTCCCAATTTTCATGATGGACGAAACGAATCAATAAACATTCTCTGTGTTCCTAGTGACACCTATGCCTTCAAGTCGTTGAAGTTTCGGTGTCAGTATTCTTGTCTTTATGAAAAAGGCATTGCCCCACCTTCCCTCTTTTCCGGGTTTACTATCAGCTGATAAACTAGGCGAGGTTTCTGGCATGCGTCTGTCGTCTAGGTATCCAACCCAGACCACGTGTGTGGTTGGCGAGCGTTCTATCGTTATGCTGAGTGACATGATACTGTGTGGGGGCGGGTATAGCGCACCTTCTTATTAGACTTTGTGACAATGTGAACTGTATGACTAGGCATGCCGACTTTCAAGGAGTTGGCTTTCGGGTTGGGACGGTGCTGAAACTAAAGAGGCTTGAACAGTCTGTGTTAAGTGAAACTCCTTGGTCAATAAAACCATACATTGAACACTAAAGTTATATATATATATATGTTATTTCCTCTGTTAGTAAATTGTTACTTCTATACAAAAGTATGACCTAGCTAATTTAAACAAAGCATATTTAACTTATAACAAATAATCAACAAAGGATAATTTGAAATGCCATTCATTGTTAGGCAGCCAATAAATGCTTATCAATAGATATGAGGCTGTGTTTCTGCTTACTGTGACAAAATGAAAATTTCAATAACATAATAAGGTCTAAATTCTCCGCATTTCAATGTTTTCTAATAGGTTCTAATAGGTCTCATTACTTTAATGTACATTGTTCTTTGTCAAATTTTGTATAAATTATTATGTTATTGTTATTTATTATTCCCTTGGGTTCCGAGTGGAACATAGAGCTTCAACAGCACATCCCCACTGTTTCTTATCCTCTGTGGTCGTCTTCATCTGACCCCACAATTGCCCATATGATTTCATCCACTTCTCACAAAATGACCTCCATATCATACTGGCACACTGAACTCGTCGTCGTTTCCCACTCGGGTTCCACTCAAGTGATGACCGTGCCTACGATGTCACCCGATGGTTTCTTCAGCATGTAATCAATACTTCTCCATTTTCTTCTACATATTCGTTGAGCAATAGGTTCTTGACCGGTTTGTTTCCAGAGTTCCTTGTTGCTAATCCTTTCTGGACATTTTATCTTCAGTATAAAGTCAACAAAGTTAGCTGCTGATCAAAATCTGCACTAGACTTTTGGAAATGGTTTTCACGACGCGCCAATTATCTGGACTATATCAATACACTGGTCTGATTCTGGTGTCGAAGATCGGGATATTGTTCCTTGTGTTGAGTACAGCAGATTTCCATACTGGTCTGAGAAAATAATGAATATGTGTGTTGCTATTCCGGCCCTGACTGACTTTGACATCGTCGTCTGTGCTTCCTGTAGCTGAAACTATACTGTCTCTGTACGCGAAACAGGTGACTTCTTTTAGATGTCTCCTGTTGATGGTGATTAGTGCTTGTTGTTATGGCTGTTGATTGGTCATCTTTATCACCTCCGTCTTCTCTGTGTTCACCTAGATGGCGTCCTGTCTTCGCTGCGTGCCAGCTTCTTCAGCCAGTTTGTTGGTTTTCGCCAGCCTGCAATTTATGTGACATCACACATAAATTTCGGTGATAGTTGGCAGACAACCTTGTTCTTTTCCTGTCTTCACTTAAAAGGCATCGCTGAATTTCCAGTTGTGGATCACTTGACATGTCTAAAATCTTCAGAGTTTCGATTGTAATTAGGGGTGCATGTAGCTGAAGTGAACGTTGTTGTGTTCTTTAAGCTGGAAGTCAAGACACTGAGAATATTGCCTAGATATGTATTGAAAGTTTCACAGTTAAAATATGCATTTTCAGATATTTCATCAAGAAGAAGCAATACAATTTTGCACAAACATCTACACTCTGCAATTTCACTATGTGACGACGATGTCTCTAATGTTATATTTAATCTTGATTAATTTAATGTATATTTTCTTGAATAAGTTGTAAGTATCTTTATTGTTGGTTGGAGGATCTCATCATAAGCTGACATCAGTTAAAGAACCATTGGAAAGCCTTGGAGTATACTGGACAACTGTTTCGTCCTATTTCGAGACTCTTCACCAGTACGCACCGACTACCAGAGTTCGAATCCAGGACCTCGTGATTATAAGGCGAGCTCGAAGCATATCCAGTCACTGGGACTCCACCCGATCCAATGTCCAGCCCATGGATTCTAACCTCTGCTAATCATTATTATGATAACACATTTGGTTACTGAACTAAGAGAACCTTAATGCACACTGACTTTTAATTCAATTTCATCTTGAAGCTGACTCTTCTCTACATCTTAGATTCAAGCTCCTTGAAGTCTTTTCTAATCTCACTTTGTTCCAGTTATACTTTTATGATAAATATAGGTAGGTAGATTGAGATAGTAGAATCTTGCATAGAAATAACTGTTTGAGTACAAATCGTTCTACAAGGGAAGGGTCACACAGGAAAACGAAAGCAATATATATATATATATATATACTGATGAATAGCTGGGGATGATTAAATGATGAATAGTTGAAATGTTCAGAATTCCAAAGACTATACTTGGGCGATTAATGAATGTTCCTCAGAGAACAAAGGAATTCAATCGAGATACTTATGTTTTCGAAAGAATGATTACTGAACAAAGAATACTGTTTTCGATAACCGCTTTTTCATCAGGTTCTACAGTTATATATACATAATAGTGAATGAATTAGTTTTGTTTAAATAACCTCGAATCAATAATGCTACAGTTCAATAGCATCAACATAACAATACACTGAAAAATAATAATACAAATTCATGAATTTATTCAAGTGATGGTTTGTAGGGATTTGATTGGTTTCAGGATTTCATCATGAGCTGACATTAGTTAGAGAACCATTGGAAAACCTGCCAAGGAGTACTGGACAGCTGTTTCGTCCTAGTTTTGGGACTCTTCATCAGTACGCACCCATCGGGGTTCGAACTCAGGACCTTCTGGTTACAAGGCGAGCTCGTATACCATTTATAGTCTCCACTGAAGGCTGGCTACAGCAGTACTAGTGTCTGGACTTGCTTTCTGCGCACACAGACCACCGGTTGTCTAAGGCGAATCACCATAGTCTCTGATGTTTGGAGTATGCGGTACCTGGATGTTTTTGGCAATTTTTTCGGTACCTGATAGATAATAGAGAAGGACTCTTCAACTTTGGCTTTGTGGCCGGTTTGAACCAGGTGTTCTAATATAGAGCTATTGATGCTTCTAACTACACCTTTATTTAACCACACTAGTAGATGTTCCCGAGCACGAAAAATCAAGTTCCTAGAGCAACTGCCAATATAAACCGCTCCACTACAAGCGCAGTTGAATTGGTAGATACAATTAGAAGTAGCTAGTCTTGGTTCTTCATCTCTTAACTGAGAAATCACCATCGGTCGTGTAGAAGATAAAACTTGTTATTTTCCAGAATTAAAAGTTCTTTGAACTGGTTTCCTTAATTTCTTCGTAATTATTTCGCTAGTTATATCGCCGTTAAATTCCAGTCATATGTATAAAGGTTTCTTGTTTAAGGATAGCGAATAGTCCTTAGTCCTACGTTCCCTGATGAATTTGCTGGGTAACTATTTTCAATCAAGGTAACGAACTGTAATCCATAGATATTACTATTATTATCATTGATTAAATGTTATTTAAACAACATTAATTTTTTTTTAATAACACTAATTCATTACTTATTATGTATATGTAACTGTAGAATGTGATGACGAAGTTATCGAAAAGAATATTCTTTGTTTAATAACCATACTCATGTTCCTTTGTTTGCCAAATATGAACCTAATCAATAAAGACTTCTAATCTTGTGAAATGATATATATATATATATATATATATATATATATATATATATATATATACATGTGCGGATCTCGCGACTTAACTGACATAGCGCTAGAGATCACTGGCAGAATCCTAACGCCACTCAGACTCCCACCTATTCTTTAATTACCGCAGGTATACGATCATCCCCCTGATAGTCTTAACATCAAGTATTTCTGTTTCCTTTACTACAGCCTTTTGAAAGCATCTGTACCAATTTCTCTCGGGTACTATCTTTGGTCGGCTTATGTGTGTGCACTGATGAAGGGTCTCGAACTAGGAGCGAAACACCTATTCATTGCTTCTTGGTTTTCAGTGATTTTCTAACTGACCGATATTAATTGACCTTTAAGCGTTATCGACATTCTTGCCTGGTATTACAAAAGATGTTATTTTTAACTTGTATAGGTTTAATGGGAAGTTATAGACAGTATCACTTTCTAGGTTTGTCATTCCGCATACACTATCTTGAAATTATTGACATTGAAATCTCTACTTTCAAACTGTTTCATGGTACCTGCTTTGTTTGTTTGTACGTGCTTGCGTGCGTCCGTGGCTGTGTGTCTGTGTAAGTAAGCCTAAGTTTATGTATTTGTTTACTGTTTTTTTGTTGTTTTGTTTTTCTCTGTTTATTTCAAATCGATCGCTTTTATGCTAGGTCATATTGACTGAACAGAAATAAGAAAAAAAACTAAATGTTTATGCTGTAATCGTCTGATAGCTTTGTGATTCTATAACTTTAATCATGAGGACAACATAACCCAGGCATCGTGTATTATTATTATTCCCTTGATTTCCGAGTGGAACATAGGGCTTCAACAATACATTTCCACTTTGTTCTGTTTTCTGCGGCACACTGCAGCTGGGTCCAGGATCTCCCATAATCTCTCATCTCCTCTTCACCAAACGATCTCCTCCATGTCACCCTCGGACCCACGCCTGACAGGTCGTTTCGCATCCAGGTCCCTCTTGACTGAAGGCTTGTCGCACGATGTAACTAAACAGTCTCCTCTCACCGATCCATCTCCGTTTTCCCTTACATATTTATTGAACAATCGGCTCTTGGTTGGTTTGGTTCCCAGTCAGAGTTTCTTATTGCTAATTCTTTGTGGCCGGCTGGTCATTATTCTTCAGTATGGGGCCAACGAAGGCAGCTGTTGATAAAAGTTTACACTAGCTTGCTAAAATCCTGTTCGTGACACTCAGTGCAAGTTTCTGACCCGTATATAGAAGTAATGACCGACTTCACACTTGTGTTGAAAATCCGAATCTTGTTCTTCATGCTGAGGAGAGTGCAGAAGATTTCCAAACTAGTTTCAGGTTGGTGAAGGCATGTCTTACCTTTCGGAATCTGGCTGGTTGGCATTGGCGTCTTCATCCATTCCACCTGTAGTTGAAACGATACTTCCTAGCCAGATAAGTGAAGGAGGAAACCTCTGTTAAATCCCTCCCTTTGATGGTGATTGGTGCTGATTGTTGTTTCTGTTGATTGGTTACCTTCATCCCCTCCGTCTTCTCTGTGTTCACCTGGATGGCGTCCTGTCTTCGTATCCAGCTTCTTCAGCCAGTTTGTTGGTTTTCACCTGTAAGTCTTCGAATCTGCTTGACATTAAACATAGATCATGCCCGCGTGAAATCTAGATCTCTCAGAGTCTTCTTATATATATATATATATCGCAACAGCCAGCTAGTGTCATTGGTGAGTAACTGCTCTCTTACCTGACTTGGTCGACACCGTTGATTACGACTTCTCACTAGAACCCCAGATAACTTCCTGTATAGGACCTGTCGGTAGTGTGCATCGGATTAATTATCAAGTGTTGGTTGGCAGGAAGCTGATAGGTCACCAGTTTGATCACGAGTTTACATCAGTTAGAGAACCATTGGAAAACCCGGGGGTTCTTGGATCAAAACCTGGCAGTGAGTGCGTACTGATGTAAAGTCCCAAACTAGGATGAAACAGCTATCCAGTACACCCAGGTTTTCCAATAGTTCTCTAACTTACGCAAACTCGTTATCAAACCTGTAACCGGTCAAATACCTGCAAACTAACATTTGATCTATTTATAAGGATATTTTCTGGAAGAACAATTGATGCTTCGCATTTCAGCCAACTAGCTGAAAGAATACAACAACACCGAAAGCAGTATATCCCGCATCTACTGCCCCAGAAATACAAGTGAACTGGAAAGAAACAAACATATGAAAGCAAAATTTTAGAAGATTAAATACAGTGTCAGTTAGTTGTAAAGTAAAAAGTTTTTGTGTGAGCATTTATTCGGTATTATTAGGTGATTGAAGACAATCGGCAGGAAGCCTTATATTACCACCTAGGTTTCGTGCCTGTTGGCAGTCTCACCAGTCAGCAAGGCGTACCTTCAATCCTGAAGGAATTTTTGACCCTCCTGAGATTTGAACTCGTGTCACTTAGTGAGCTACATCGTGATGCTGAGTGCAAACTTGACTGCGGGGAATTCAGTCTGCAGGAAACAAAGGACTAGATGCATGACACTAGATAGTGTTCAATCAAAGTATTTATTTAGTATTTAAAAGTTGGGGTGTTTGGTAAAAGTTGAGTACAGTTTACGAATGTTGCTTACTTGACTTTGACTCTTTATAACGCCATCACAGTGACAATGCTCTTACTAACCTAATCGTTGCTTGTGCATGAATGCAATGACGTAAAATATGGATAACATAACCATAATAATAAAAAAAAATACTAATTATGAAACACAGAGAAAGAATTCATTTCTAAATACTAAGACCTAGAGAAAATAAACTAAATGTCTACATAAAAAAGTGAATTTTCTACCTCAATGGCTGGCTAACAAGTCGCTTCTAAAAATGAATATCCAGTACACTAAATCAATAAACACGAACAAGAAGAAAAAGCACGAAGAAAAGGCAATTTACTAATAGATTGGTGACAGATTTCTTAAAGTTCTGGTAAGCTTTGATCTCCATTGAGCTGAGTGTGAGCATGGATACCCACTGGCTGGATTGAATGATGGCTGGACTTGATCACAAATCGATAGTAGTTGAAAATAAACGAATCCTTAAGATTGATTCTGATGGATCAGGGATAGGATTCCATATTAGATAAGTTTATTTTAATAATTGGTTGGAGTATTTCATCATGAGCTGACATCGGTTAGAGAACCATTAGAAAACCTGCAGAAAGTACTGGACAGCTGTTTCGTCCCAGTTTGGTTCTCTAATTTATGTCAGCTTATGATGAAATCCTTCAACCAATCAAAACAAAATCCCTACAAAACGAATACTTGAAAATTGATCTGATCCCCACTAGCGACTGACCTTATTCAGGTGGTTACTTGGGGTTCTAGTAGGAAGCCGTGAACAGTAGGGTATAGAAGGTTGAAGGTGAGGCACCAAGTCATCGAAGAAGACATTGCGAAGTGGTCGCGCTATGTCATGAATTGGAAGAAGTTAGAATTCATGGACTGGCCGCTGGATCGGCTCCCAGTGGCTTAATGGTCTACGAGCTAGCTCGCCTTGTAGCCAGAAGGTCCTGGGTTCGACCCCTGGCGTTGGGTGCGTACTGATGAGGAGTCCGGAGCACTAGGACGAAACGGTTGTCCAGTACTCCTGTGTTTTCCAATGGTTCTTTATAATCTCAGTAATCACACAGTATTACAGTATCGACAACTGGATGACATCATCCTGACTGCTACCATATAGTCTTTTGATTTCAGTGGTTCTCTGTCAGATGTCACTTTGTATTTAGGCCTGCCTATTTTAAAGTCAGTGAAATCTTGAGAAAGCTACCCTTTGAACATCTTTAATAGTTACAACTTTAACGTTACCCAGTTCACTGTATTCTATATAAAGCTGTTCAGCTACAAATTTCTACTTTAAGCCATTCTGCATACATTTCAATTCACGGTGTGTGTGTGTGTGTGTGCATGAAAGAAGTATTGAGGGTAACAACTGAAAAATTATTTCAATACAATTGTTCAATACAACACTGAAAAGTTCTATCGGTTAATTTAGAATTTCGTCTACTTTCACTGCTAGTAATTATTTCCAAACTGATCAGTTTATTTATACTCAACTCAGTTGGCCAGAATAAATTTCTTATTAAATTTGTCATAAAATTGAATCATCGGCAGTACGCACCCACTGGGATTCGAACCTGGGACCTTCCGGTTACAAGGCAAGCTCGGATACCATTCAGCCACTGGGACCCGATTCAATGGCTCGTGAATTCTAACTTCTACTAATTCGTGACTTAGCGCGACCCCCAATCAATCCGTGATCAACCCGTAAAACATAACTAATCCTTACAAACTAAACTATAGAAAATAAAATTGAATCTTTTTTTTGTTAACATAAACTCAATTTTTCGGTATTGAAGTTATACTACCTACCAATGTCATTCATTTATTTCTAGTTAACTATAATTAGCTTAACTCTGTTATCATGATGGCTATTTTTGTAAGTATCGATTGATTAATTTCATGATCGATTCAGTCATGGTTTAGTTTAAATCTAATGAGATTTGGTGTATAAAAAATAGATTGGGTGAATGATGAAAGCTCAACGATTGATTAGCGTTCATAGTATGAATACATTTTGCGTTTATTTTTTTTTTTGGAGAGGAGGGGGCTCTTGATTCACAAAAAAACACCATAATTATTATCTTTTATTGTTTGAACAAAATTTAACTAGTGTAAAATAGCAGTTTGAATATAAAGTTTTAGAAAAAAAACATTAAGGAAATCAATAATAACTAACTAGCTAACTGCAGTAAGAGTTCAACCGAATTTTGGTGAATTCACTAAATCCCAATTAATTAAGGTTTGTTACTTGTTTTATGTGCTTATTGGTTATTACGCAGAATTCTTTTCAAACATTTAAAACAATTAGTTCCCTTTATGAATTTGGATAAAGCAATAAGAAGACGTAATACACGATTCAGACAAATTACCTCTTCTTATTGCTTTGTCTAAATACATAATTCTGTTGTAATCCCTTGCAATTTCAGGCATTAAGTTCGACAATATTTTAAACACTAGATAGTAAGTGATTGGTGTCCTTTGTTTGCTGCAAACTGAATTGTATCAGTCAAATTTGCGATTCGGCCACCATTCTAGGTGGCTGACCATCATGGCGTTTGAAACGATGACTGTAGGGGTTCCAGTCTCGGTGGGAACACCATCACTTACTGGCGAAACAGGTGCATCCGACAAAGTATGCAATCTGTCGCCATCGACAGACTTTTATTATTATTATTATTCTACCACTCTTGTGAACATAACTGACCACTGCATTACATGAAAGCAAACCTAGTGATGGGATTTATTCAGTCTTTTCAATTCAAAGTACTCCTAGTCATTAGATAAAAGTATGATGGTTACAGGATTTTCATCATGAGCTGACATGTGTTAGAGAACCATTGGAAAACCTGGGAATACTGGACAGCTGTTTGTCCCACTTTGGGACTCTTCAGTAGCACTCACCCACACCGCGGGTTCGAACCCAGGGCCTTCTGGTTACAAGGCGAGCCAGCTCGTAGACCATTAAACCACTGGGACCCAATCCAATGGCCGATGCATGAATTCTAACTTCTCCCAATTCACGACATAGCGCGACGCCTAGCCAATGTCTTCAACAAGTATTTGTCCTCACACCCGACCTTCTGCACCGTACTGGTCACGACTTCCCACCAAAACTTGAATAAGAATATGATGCATTATATATATTTGAAATAGCTTGCAGAGCTGATGCTATAATTGTTACAGCCATATAAATGAATGTAGACCCTGATGACGAAATGGTCGAAGAGTATACTTCGTCTTGATTATTTCTATTTCTTCACTCACACTAGTGACACCATGACTTACTTTACATTAGCATCAGTTGGACATTTTGTGACGCCTAATGAATACAATTATTTTAGTATACGCATGTATAAATGTTGATAAAATTAATGTTGAAGATGTCACCAGTAAGCTTCATAATGACTCGACAGCATAATTTCATGTGTGTGAAGGTGGTAGTTACAACCTGACAATTAAACACTACTAATTCGAATTGGTTTGAAGAAACTTAATTTCTGTCATATAACTAGAGATCTCAGGATTCATGAGTTCCAATAGTACACATGCAACACACTCCTTTTTATTACTAACCTTTACCCATATCAAGATATATATGTTCATGTCGAAACTTTCAGCCAGTGTCTTAATACAGGAGTCATTATATCACTCCAAATTTCTATATAGAAAAACTTCCTATTCAGACATTTAGAAAACTAAAGAAAGCTCAAGCAGACAATATTCACTTCCGTAAATGTACAAAATATTCTAGAATAGTCGTCATTAGCAACATTGGTGTTTCTCTCAATAATATCGATTTGTTAAGATCAATGGAGGAAGTTACAGTTCAAGAAAGATGTACAAATTATAATAACCATAAAAAATGTAACACTAAATAGAAATTCACATAAAATTAAACAAAATTTATGCATCAAACCAAAAGGTCAGTGAAATCTTGATGTCCAAGGTACGGAAAGCTTCCAAACCAGCTGCTTTTTGTATACACATAGGTTAGACTTCTTAGTGTGGATTCTGATAGCCTCATCAATATATAACAGACGAACTATTGAGGTGGGATGGAGATTAGTCGGTACACGGTAGATGACTTTGAAAGTCTTGTTAACATCAATCTTGTGTTCTGTGTCCACGAGATGAGATAGAATAGAAATGTGAATCACTTTGTTTGACTCTTGCTTGACCACACACGATGGTGTTCGGAAATCCGACGACAAACACGCCTAATTGAATGTCCTGGGTAACTGATTCCACCACATGAGCAGCCCAACTGATAGATACACGTAAGACAGAGAAAATTAGTCAGTTAATCTTCAACTCCTGGACGTGAAGTAGCGGTGGTTTGGAAGAGATAGTTAGTGTAGTTAGGCGGTATTCCCTGAGGATAGTGTTATTATTTCACTAGTGTTATCACCGAGGAAGTGAATTTGTAGGAACAAGGCGTTTATCGGAAGTGTTGGTACTTTGGTTTGACTTGGCTTTATATTCATGTTCTTGTCGATGAATTTCTTTGAGTGAGTGTTCTGACTGAGTACCTGTTAAATAATATCGCGCTCTTCATTAAAACATTCATCTGAGCAGACTCTTTTTTCTCTGTACACTAAACACTTTATCAGAGCGCATTTGTATTTCAAAGACACGAAGCTTAAAAATTGGGTATACTGACCAGTGGACCGTTTTCTTTTCTAGTCATAAGGACGTCTAGGAGTTTTCAAATTTAAGTGTAATTTATTCCTCATAGTCACATGACATAGCACTCAGAAAAATTTCTAACTTATTTTATATAATTTCATTATTTCTTATCCTTCGATTTGATTTTTAGTAATATCAGATTAGATGGATGGAATTACATTCCATCAGTGGCCGAATTCTATTCTTATACCAATAAAGCCGTTATTAGTTTGTCACAGTGATGTTTATTAGATGGTTATAGGCACTCGACAGGAAGCCATCTATCATCTAGGTTTCGTGCTTGTCTACACTCACCACTAGTCAGGAAGGCTTATCTACAGTCCTAAAAGGAATTCTCGTCCCTTCTGAGATTTCAAAACGTGTCACTCAGTGGTGCAGTCGGAGATGTGACCACAAAGTTATTCGGGCTCGTCACTAACCTCCTGTAGGACTGTGTTGAATATTTTGATTGGATACTGAATGGTTACTAGTGTCGTGTATTTATTCCTTTGTACGGTACAGACTGAATTCCCGTGATTGCCTCCAACCATCTAATAATAACAAGAATTCACAGTGCACCGTGATGATACGCGACCTAGCATGCTGACTGCGCTGCAAACGAGATTAATAGAATTCAGTCTGCAGCGAAAAAATGACGAGATAAACAACACTAGCTAGTAACTATTATCCAATCAAAATAGAGTAATGTGTATTTCATAAGCTGAAGTAGCTTGAAGTAGAAAAAGACTGTCTCTGTTGTTATTATCATCAACCTTCAGGCTGCATCTCACGGGTAATAATATGTATATATATGTTTTAACTTCTATTTTCATCAAGGTGCGATAAGAATTCCTCTTCTCATTCAATATAACCTGTTCCATACATTACACTCTGCAGTTAAAACTTTGCATGCAGCCAGCAAGTTGTCTGATTTTATTAAAAGCAGTTTACTTAACGTCTTAGGCCCAACACACATGATGTCTCAGTTCACGTGGCATTATTGACCCATACGTACCAATGATTAGGAGTCTTGTGTCATCAACCAACTACTACCATCAACGTAGAAATTTGAAAGAGGTCACTTACTCCACTGAAATAGGAAGCATCCTTTCAATTACAGCCAGTCAGAACGTATGAGGATGTCAAAACCAGATTTGAAAAGGTGAGACAGAAATCAGTTCGGAAATCTTATACATTCCGCAGCATAGAAAAGAAGACTTGGATTTTCAACACCAATGCTGAGTCATTCAGTGCTTCTATATGGCTCAGAAACTCGGCACTCAAATCGCCAACAGACTGCGCCTGTCTGTCAACAACTCTCAGAATGAACCAGTCAAGAACCTCTCGCTCAACAGATATGTAGGAGAAAATGGGGACTTGACTGACATCATGCGCCTGGCCATCACTCCACTGGAACCCGAATCGGAAACAACGACTTAGGATGTGTGAGTCCGAGAGTAACATAGAGGAGATCGTGTGAGGAGGACATGAGAGACTATGTGGAATCGTGCAACCAGCTAAAAAGGACCGCAGAGAAGAGGACAAAATGAAGATGTCCTATTGAAGCTCCATGGTCCACTCAGAACCCGAGGGAAATATACCAATAACCGTCAGTTTTCAGTCAGTGGAAGTGTTGTTGTTTTATGTTTAGTTATTCGACACACATCTGATGAGTCAGCAGAGATTCAAATGTATTTATTTCACATCAGTATCCGCATTGCTTGTTATTACTGATGAAATCCCCTACACATTCAGTGTAACTTGAAGCCTGACTTACTTAAGTTGTATCGTATATATATATATATATATATATATATATATATATATATATATATATATATATATATATATTGGCTTCTCAGCCTCTCTGATAACTTTCCTTTCTGAATTCCTTTTTATCTTCTCAAATCATCACAGCAGTTCGCATACACTGACGTCTATTCAATTCCTCTGCATCTAGTGATCGATAAACAAAAGCAAAAATTAGTAAGAGAGAGAAAAAAAACAATGTTTTTATTATGCAAACAAAATAATAATTCAATCTATTACAAACTGTTTATTATTCATCGATATTATTCAAACAGATTGACGTGCAAAGCTGCAGAGGCATTCGAACTGCTCGGTATACCAACATCCAGTACACCAGAAGATTGCCGACAAGCTTATCTTAAACTAGCTCGGTATAAGCATCCCGATACAAAAAATGTTAATATCAATAATTCTAGTAGTAATAAACAGAAATGTAGTCACAATAACCAGAATAACGATGAATTACAAGAGGTAGCAACGGCTGAATTCCAACGATTACACGAAGCATATACAATTGCTTATGAAATCTGTCAGCATAATCAAAAGTTAAATAATAATAACTTTTTACAAGAGGATGATGAGCTGAACAATGATATTGAAAGATTTCAATATAAAGCACCACAGGTAAGTTCTCCTTTTTACTGATTTTATTCGCCTTCTATATAATATAGGTGAATGTTTAATTTCAACATTTACTGAAGAGAAAAGTATTTGAGTCAAATTTTGCATATATATGCACATATATCTTTATGAATAGATACTAGTGCAACAGCCATTGAAAGCCAGGAAGCATTGTAGGTCAGTTTCATCCTAGTCTGGGACTCTTCAAACACTTCTACACATCCTTGATTTGTTGATATATATCCATCGGGTTACAATTCTAACTGACTGAATTCTAATCGTAGAACTTCGAACTAGAGTGGAGGAGTTCAGCTTCCCACAACATGGCGGTTAAGGACAAAAGTACTGATATTCTCCATCTGTCCTCTGGCTAACCAGGTTGGACAGTGTTACAAAATACCTTTACATGGAATTAACGGTGTATGTGGCCGATACGTTTGCTCTACATGAGCAAGAAAACTGATCAATACGCATTGAGGTAGTCCAAAGCGACATCTTGCCTTTAAGGCATGACTGGGTTAACCTTCTTCTGGAAAATATGATTGGACAAGGTGGTTGATTAAAATGTCTGGTTAGCCAGAGGGGTGACGAAGAATAATACCAATTGTTCTATCCTCAAACCCTTTGTAAACTATAGGCGTCGGGCACTACTGAATGGTTGCTTCACTATATAGCACGAAAGGACTTTGAATACTCCATTTATGCATAACTGAATCACTGGCTAATCGGAACCTCAGATCTGTGCCCTGTGTTAAAAGTAGTATATGAACTCACTCACCTTATCATGGCGAGGGTAATGTTATTGTCATAATTTTGTTTCATTTTTATTGTTTGATTTTTTAGTTTATTGATATTGTTCCATAATTGTTACGTCAAGTTTGACTACGGATTGATATCAGTTAGAGAACCATTGAAAACTAGTAAGGAGTACTGGATAGCTATTTTTTTTTATTTCGGGACTCATCAAAAGTAATCAACCATTAGGTTTGGAACCCAGGACCTCCTGGTTACAAGGCGAACTCGTGGGCCATTCAGCCACCGAGACCCGAACTCGTGGCCCATTAATTCCAACTTCTACCAATCCATGATCAAACTTGAAGCAGATCAAATCTCTTTAGACTAACTCTTGAAAATTAATCTGACGCTTGCTAGTGACTGACGACTACAGGACGAAGTTGCCTTCAAATTTAGTGAGATTTCGTGACAAGTGGGATCTTCCAGTTGGGATTTAGGAGAGGTAATCGCTATTGACATTGGCTGGTGGTTGCCATAAAATCACCAAATTGGTGAAAGATAGGATTTATGGGCCATTGAGTCGCATCCCAGTGTCTGTGTAACGACAGAAGACAAGGGCCAAACAACAGATTACTCAAGGGCTATTTATAGATTTCTAAGTACAATATAGTTAGCTGAGAAGCATCCTCTTCTGATTGTTTGTTTTTTTGATGAAGGTTATTCTGTTATCTCTTTGTGGCCGTTCGGCAGAAAATCAAGCCATATATCTGTGAATCATATTTCCACACGTTCACTCGTCTGTGATTGGCTGGTGATTTTCTCAAGGTTAATCTTTGTTGTTTTTCTTATGACCCTGATTCGGGACGTGAAAATTGACGTAAACGGTTGTCCACAATTTCGTCTTGCAGCCAGCTTTCACTACATCTGAATGGTCTACGAAGTCGCCTTGGAACCTGAAGGTCTTTAGTTCGAGCCCCTGTAGTGTGTATGTGCTGTGAAGAGTCATCGACTAGGGTGAAACTGTCCAAATAATTTCACGATCTGCAGTGGCTTCTCTAACTGATATCAATCTGTGGGCAAACTTGAAACAAATCAGATCCCTGCAAACTAAGTCTTATTGTTATTGCTTATATGTTATGGGCTTTCTGTAAACAATTTCACGTATCTTCTCTTGCTTTTGTTTTGAATCAACAACTTTTCACACTTAAGTCACGTAATTCCACCTGCCGAGTTTTAATCTCCATATATAGTCATTCCTTGCTGGATTCCACTTGACATTACACAAAACGTTTTCTAAAACAAATGGAAAATAGTTTATTATTAATATCCGATCAGCATCTTATGACGAAGCTATTCACTGTCACGAAAACAAATGTGTCCCATTATAAGTGTTTAGCAGAATTACATTACAGTGACTACTAGTAATCTTGTCAGCGAGTAATAAAAGTCAAATCAATTGCATTAGTGGTTATATTCATTGAAAATGCCAATTAAGAATAAAGAAGACTGGCTGCCGAAAAAAGAATATTTTTTTCGATAAATTCCTCGAACTGCAATGTCCTCCACTGTTTGGAGTGTTGACTGTCTAGAGTCCTTCGGTAATCTATTCGATACCCGATAAATGATAGAGAAACACTATTCAATCCTAGCTAGCTTTGTGGCCTGCTTGGATGAGGCAATCCAACACAGAACTGCTGATAGTTCCAACAAGACCTTAGATACTTAATCACACTGATAGGTGTACCCAGGTATAAGCGATTTAGTTCCTAAAGCAATGGCCAATATAACTGGCTCTATAGGAGCAACTGAATTGATAGATACAATTAGAGGTGGTAATTGAATGCAATTTAAAACATCACTAATGTTGTCAAAGACAGCAGTCATTCATTAATTATTACTGTTATATGCATAAAGAACCTGATGAAGAAGAGGTTACTGATGGCAATTAGTATTATCATCATTCTGTGTTCACCGAGCTTTCATATTGTTTCTTGAGCATTTTATTATCAAGCTAAGTGATGACATCCTCAACATTAATTTTATCAACATTTATACATGCGTATACTAAAATAATTGTGTCCATTAGGCGTCACAAAATGTCCAACTGATGCTAATGAAAAGTAAGTCATAGTGTCACTAGTGTGAGTGAGGAAATAGAAATAATCAAGACGAAGTATACTCTTCGACCATTTCGTCATCAGGGTCTACGTTCATTTATATGACTGTGACAATTATAGAATGATTGTTATTATTAACACCATCAATTCTGTTGTAAATCGCACATTCAATCAATAGTATGGATAGGTGATTACACTTCAAAAGCTTCAGTAAGAGAATCAGAGAACTGACTGAATACATCAGATAAATTAAGGGAAGTAATAAAGAAGTTATGAATTCATTTTTTTTCTTTCCTTCACGTTCCCCAGTGGAACATAGGGCTTCAAGCTAGTGGCTTGAAGTTTCTGTAGCAGTATTTGTTTTACAGGATGGGGTTTCTAGCCTCATGCCCAACCTTTCCTCTTTACCAGAATTATTTGTGGCTTAGCGAGGTAGAGGCGTGTATGAATTCATAATTTTGACAATTCATTGGCGATAATATCCCAAGTAAAATAATAACCAACAAGTTGAGAAAATTGTAACAACAAAAGACAAGGGTCAGTCAACAGATCCTTTATTAAGGAAATCAACACATATTTATAGATTTTAGTGTACATATTATTGATTATTGTTAGCAGACACACACAAAGTCGTCTGATTGGTCGCTTCTCACACAAAGTTAACCTTGCATCTCTTTGTGGCTGTTTCTTGAATGTCAGATCATCTATAGGATGTTAACTGTATCCGCCTTCGCAAAGCATTTGTTCTCATTTTTCTCACGACCAATATTGGGGACATAAACGTTGACGTAAATTACTGTCCACCGATTTTGACTAACAGCCAGCTCTCACCACAAAATCAATTCAGGAAACGTGTAATGCCGATAAGGTGTGGAAAATACTCTCTACACAACCGGTTGTCATTCCGAAAATGAAAGATGAAGTAGCTAGGCTAGCCACCTCAAATTGCATCTGTCAATTCAGCTGCCCCTGTAGAGCCAGTTATATTGGCTGTTCCTTGGGTACACCTATCAGTGTGGTTAAGTATGTAAGGTCCTGTTGAAACCATCAACAGTTCTATATTCGCTCACCTCGTCCAAACAGGTCACAAAGCTAGCTAGGATTCAATAGTGTTTCTCTATCATTTATCGGGTATCGAATATAATTACCGAAGGACTCTAAACAGTCAACACTCCAAACAGTGGAGGACATTGCAGTTCGCTTAGATCCGCTAGAAGTCTGTGTGCACACGAAACATGTCCAGACAGCCACTGATACTACCCTGGTCTGTTGTGGAAAGTACAAATTCATAAATTCTCTGTTACTTCCATTAATTTATCTGATGTATTCAGTCAGTCTATTGTCTGTCGTATTGATGCATATGATCTCTTTCGCTTACTGATTCTTTTGAAGTGTACCGAAACGTAATATGTCGACGCTATTGATTGAATATGATTTCGAAGAGCATTAATGTTGTTAATAATAACAATCATGCTATAATTATTACAGTCATATAGATTGTAGGTGAAACCTGAATATTCTTTGGTTGATAATCAATCGTTTAGCATTTGTTCACGCTTTTGAGTTAATTTAGCCTTTGGATTAGAACTAGCCGAAAGATGCTTCACGTCTCATTATTTGATGTCAGTAAAAATGTACATAATCTTTTTTTAATACTGAGTCCAAACTGAACAGACCATAATAATTTATTGTTGATTTTATCAATACTTTTTTTGCATCTACATTTTGATAAACCTGAAATTTTCTTTGTGTGACATAAGGAAAGATGAATTAGGCTTTCACAAATGCATATTCCGGTAAAGTTTTTTCCTTTGTTA
This sequence comes from Trichobilharzia regenti, assembly GCA_944472135.2. NCBI lineage: Eukaryota > Metazoa > Platyhelminthes > Trematoda > Strigeidida > Schistosomatidae > Trichobilharzia > Trichobilharzia regenti. The sequence goes on along the minus strand of OX235270.1, from coordinate 83,023,454 downwards.
CAGAATTCTGTTCGTTTTTTTGTGTGTACATTCAAGCGGACAGTTAGGTAGTTAATACTTCGGAAAAGATGAAGGTGTGTATATCTTGTAGATTTTGGATATCTCTGTGTCTCTCTCTCTCTCTGCCTCTCTGTCGTCCTTCTGTTCTGAAATATAATAGGATTCCATCGTGTTAGCACTTTTTCAATATTCACTTTTTTTTCTCCTTAGTTTAAACATATGGTTTAGCTTTCAACATTACTGTTAATACTAATAACAGCTGTCTTTTGGAAAATGTGCTTACTTACACACACACACACACACAGTAGATGGAATTCTCAGCGTATTATATCATTTCAATAGATTTAAATAGATGTTGTCTAGAAGGTTAGCGAAATCTTCACAGTTAAATCAACGAGATCAGTGAAACCAACCAAATGATTTATTAAAGCGTGTCTACACTTTAGGATGTTACGGTGGATTGATGATATGCCATATTCCTACTTACCACAGTTTGATCGAGAGCCACCAGGATACGAGTAAAACAAAAACAAAATTTCTGATTTAGTAGACCACATATCTATTAGCATGAACTCACGAAAACGTAATTTTATATATGTTCCACTTTGACACTTACCGCCTAGAATATGACTGTGAAGCAACATTTACTACTGCAGACGAGCAAAAACTCTGAAGCCTTCCGAAAAATACATATCGAAAATTTTTTTCATTTCATAATTCAGTCTTACATATCTAAGAATTATAATACTTATTTCGTTGTGTGAAACATACCGATGGGCTGTCGGGCTACAATAAGCTCTGTTGCTAGAATTAGCTGTAAATCTACCCGTTTCAGTTAGCTTACAGAGCCTAAAAGTCGTACGCCAACACTTTACATTTCAATGTTTGTTCACGTGCTCGCTGGTATGTAATTTTTTTCCTTTATGTTCTCAGTGGAACATAAAGCTTCAAGCTAGGTCTTGAAGTTTCTGTATCACTGCTTATTTTACAGGGTGGGTTGCTAGCCTCATGCCTAACCTTTCCTCTTTACCAGCACTATTTTTGGCTTAGGGAGGTAAAGGAATGCGTCGGTGGCCGGGAATCGAACCCCGGACCATGTGCATGGTCGGCGAGTGTCGTAACCGTTATACCACCGACGCTGGTATTATATATATATATATATATATAATACATTTTGTGCCATGGGTGGTGACTGAATGCGAAATGAAAATCTGGGCCGTTGACGGACTCAAACCACAAACCTCCGAATTACTGATCACCCATTTTATCAATAACAGCTTTCTAATCCAGAGGTTGTCGTAAACAGTTTCAGTATCATTCTTTATTCTATGGTTAAAACATACAGAATGTTCTAAAACTTCTCGAGTATTTTTTTCAACGAGGATAGTATTGTCTCAATTTCTAAATTCAGCATTTCGTTTGATAAGTAATTTAAGTAGGAACTATATTTATAAAACACAAAATAATTGAGCAAAGAATATCCTTCTCGATAATTTCCTCTTCTGGCTCTACAATTATATATCCATGTCTAAATACATAGAATATTCTAGAATAGTCGTCATTACCAATGTTGTTGTTTTTAAATGATATCGATTTGTAAGGTAAGATCACAATGTAATTATAGTTCATTAAAGATGCCTAAATTATTGTGATAATAAAGATATAATAGTAAATAGAGTATCAAATAAAATTATGAAAATTCCACAAAATTTCAGGATCACTCAAACCTAGGTGGCCAAGATAATGATAATGTCTGAACTAACTTCTTTTGGATGCACAAATTAGGCTTGTTAATATGAATCCCAACAGCCTCAGCAATATCTAGTAGTCGAACTCTTAAGGCGAAATTGAGATTTGTAGGTATGCGGTAAATGACCCTGAAAGCACGGTTAACGTCAATCTTGTGTTCTGTCTCCACAAGATGAGATAGAATAGCGCTACGAATAGATTTTGTTTGTCCTTTGCTTAACCACGCAGGTGATGTTCGGAAATCCGACAATCTAAACACGCCTAATTGTACCGCCTATCCAACTGCCTCACTCCACAGGAGCAGTTAAATTGGTAGACACAAATGGAAGAGGTGGAATTAAATAGTTTATCTTTAACTCCCGAACGCAAAATAGGTATGGTTTTGAAGATACAGCGTAATTCAGCAACAGAGAATGCTCTTTTTACCGCATTCCTGAGGCGTTGTGCTAGTATCTGGCTGATGTTATCCCTGAGGAACTGACTTCGTAAGAATAAGGCCTTTTTAGGAACTGCTAGTGCCTTGGGCTGACTTGATTTTAGATTCATATTCTTATCAATAAACTTTTCTGGATAACCATTTTCACTCAGCAACCGCTTAATATTATTAAGATCCTCATCAAGACATTCATCCGAGCAGATTGCTCTTGCTCTGTTAACCAAGCACTTTATAAGATTGCGTTTGTATTTCAAGAGCACGATGCTGAGAACTATATTTATTTTCAGCTGGAATAGTTAGTAACTAATTCTGGAACTTGTTATTGCATTATTTTTCTATATAATTTTTTAAAATGTCCCGAATTATTATTTTTTGGTGGGGTAGATCTTAAGCATTATTGATTCTTGTGAGTGAGTGAGTGAGTGAGTTAGGTCATGCATGGTGACAGTTAAGTGAAATAACCTTCACCTACTTCCATGAAATCTTTTGTCTTTGTTTTCTATTATGCCCCATATTTGTTCAACGTTTATCTTTGTTTATCTTTGTCTCTTGTTTAAAGTACTTTCAGAATAATATTAATAGAACAGAGTTATTTCATTGTGGATTAATATATATATATATATATATATATATATATATATATATATATATATAACATCATTTAATAGAAGCAAATGTAGAATACAAAACTGATTTATTAATCAAACTTTTATAGGTTATACCGAACTACTTATATCATTTAGTGGTATACATATCCCAGGAGTTGGTAACACCTTTTCTTTTCATCATTAGCTGACATTGGTTAGAGAACCATTGGAAAACCTGGGAGTACAGGACAGCTGTTTCGTCCTAGTTTAGGACTCTTCAGCAGTACGCACCCACCCAGGGTGCAGCAGGTCGGGTGTGAGGACAAATACTTGCCGAAGACATTGGCTAGCTGTCGCGCTATGTCGTGAATTGGAAGAAGTTAGAATCCAAGGACCATTGGATCGGGTCTCAGTGGCTTAATGGTATACGAGCTAGCTCGCCTTGTAATCGGAAGGTCCTGGGTTCGAATCCCCTGTGGTGGGTGCGTACTGATGAAGAGTCCCAAACTAGGACGAAACAGCTGTCTGGCAGTACTCGCGAGTTTTCCAATGGTTCTCTAATCAATGTCAGCTCATGATGAAATCCTGTAACCAGTCAACCAAATCCCTACAAACCAACACTTGAAAATAAATTGATAGTCACTTCCAAATAACGTGTTCAGACTTTTTATACACTCCCTGATTTTTGAGAGGCTCACTAGCTGACGACGTGTATCTCGCTAATCAGACAGCTTTACACAAATCCCCAGAAACAAACCGGTGGCAGGTTAGCTTTTTTGACGTTTCCCAATGACTGTGAGAGAAGTTTTCCAACAATTTAGTTATAAAGTTACCAGAAAATAAAGAAAGTGTTTCGTATACCCGGTTTCTCTGATTAGTATGAATAGAGTAACAACGAATGCATTTGCAAGATCGATATTTATTTTTATTTTATTTATTTATTTATTATTTTTTGATTACAGGTTGATTCCACACTGTATTTTTGGTACAAGTATGGAATTTTCAGCATGGATATCGGTAGCCCAAATTTTGCAGGCCGACCATAGATATCAGGTGTGAGTCGGCAGGTGATCGAACCTCGGACCATGTGCATGGTCGGCGAGATTCCTAACCACTGTGCCACCGATGCACTCTGGCTACTGTGGATACCATGAAGTTTCATTTAAAAGTTCAATATTATGCTTGATCTTTGACGTGTAGTCTGTTCAGTTCTATTAAGATAAGTAGGGAGATTGTGTGCGATTTGCTACCAATTGACCAATTAAGTGCCAATGAATTGGCATCATTTGTCAGTTTTGATTGCATAAGAGTAGTTTATGGGATTCTGTTTTGTGTCAAATAAAGTATAATTATATTTTAATAGTTTACACACAATGATAAGTTTTGTTATTGGTAATATTTCGAGCAAAATTACCAATAACAAAACTTATCATTGTGTGTAAACTATTAAAATATAATTATACTTTATTTGATCTAATCCACAATGCTCAAACTTTTTACTGATCTATAGTGTGTAGTTACTCAACCTGAATATTCTTACAGTAATCTTGACTCTTAAAGAATAGAAACTATCATAGTGGTTATTCAGTGTAAATGACATGTAAATACTTATGCCAGTAGATGATAATAAGTATTCCTGTTCGTTTTATTTTATATACTATTCTGAAGAGAAGTAGAAGAATACCTGTATCTAGAATTGGACTACTCAGAATAGATTATTCATGTACTAGGCAATGAGACACATTCATTGTCTGGGCTAAAGTAGGTGAAGACAGATTTAAACCCTGAACTCATTGACTGAAAGTTGAGTTCTTTAGATAATGAGTCACTTGTCCTTGTACTACTTATTTCGATGATATTATACACATTTTGTAAGGTATCACACTACACTAACTCAATTTAATTTTTCCCCATCTATTATTATTATTATTATTGTTCCCTTGGGTTCCGAGTAGAACTTAGGGCTTCAAGAACACGTCTTCATTTTGTCCTGCTTTCTACAGTCCTCTTCAGTTGGTCCCATGATTGCGCATAATCTCTCAACTTCTGCTCACACAATCTCCTCCATGTCACCCTTGAAGCCACCCCCGACTTGTCGTTTCCCGTTTGGGTTCTACTCAAGCGACGACCTGGCGCTCGATGTCACCCGATGGTCTCCTCAGCATATGTCTGATTCATCTCCATAGGTCCTTGATTGGTTGGTTACCAGAGGTTCTTGTTTCGAATTCTTTCTGGTTAGCCATTTGATCTTCAGTATTGATCTGACTAAGAAAGCTGTTGATATAAGTCTGCAGCTGGCTGTTAGATATGTTTTAGTGACACGCCAAGTCTCTGAACTATATAGAAGAACTGACTTATTTAGCACTGGTGTGAAAACCTAGCCGGGTTTACTAGTCCGCTCATTTTCTAGCCGGTCCTAAGCCCGGGAAAAGAGGGAAGTTTGGATGTGGGGCTAGTGAGTCTACCCCAGAAAGTCAGTCCATCGCTGCAATAACTTCAAAGCAAAAGCAAAATATAGAAAATAAACTTATTTGTTTCCCTCTGTCTTCATATTACTATTATTATTAAAATCTGTGTTATGCAATTTCTGGGAAACGCATAGATTTACTCTGTAAACACACACACACACTTAGAGTCTAAATTATCCGCTAAAAGCTTTATCAAAATCTGGTTTGATTTTCAGAAGTGACCATTACTATGAGTTGAATCAATGTAAATTGAATATCTTGTAAAATTGTTCATTACAGCTGAAAACTTCTTTCAGGTTGACACTGAATTTCAAAAATACAGTGTGTGTATGTTTATATTAAGTGATCGGAGGCTGTCGGCAGGAAGCCTTCTATCACCTACGTTTTGTACTTGTCTACATTCACCACTAGTCAGGAAGGCCTGTCTGCAGTCTTAAAAGGAATTCATGTCCCTTCTGAGATTCGAACCCGTATCACCCAGTGGTGCAGTCAGAGATGTTACCACAGAGATATTCTGGCCCGTCACTGACCTCCTGTAGGACTGTGTTGAATATTTTGATTGGATACTAGATGGTAATTAGTGTCATATATCTATGCTTTTGTTCGGTGCAGACTGAATTCCTTCTGATTGCCTCCAACCATCTAATAATAACAAGAATTCACAGTGTACCGTGGTGATGCGCCATCTAGCATGCTATAACCACACTACAAACTTGACAGGCAGAATTTATTCTGAAGCATGCAGAGGACTAGGCACATTACACGAGTTACTAATTAGTATCTAATGAAAGTGTGTGCATGTTTGTTTAATTTGCACAACAATGGAGTTTTGTTTGAAATTTTTTTTCTTTTAAATTTGGACTCAGTCTGCTAATTCAGTCTGGACAATTTTTCGTAGTTGATCAGATTCATCTATTCTTTCCTACCTCTTGGTTGGACTCGTAATATTTTCTTCAAGTGTACCAGTGCAATCGTTCTTTGCTGTTGCATATGTTGAGTTCAGTTTTTCAGGAAACTGTCCCTGACTTTCATTTGTTTCGCTGTTTGGTATTTTTTAAAGTAAATATTGTTATTATGGAAAGTCATGTTTCTGCACGAGTCGAATGAATAACTGATTGCAGTTAACTTTAAGTAGCGGTGAACCTCTTCGCACCGAAACAATTCATGCTGGTTCTGGTAAGGCATTATTCACCTAGTCTTCACGGGAATCCGAAAGGAGACCACCTCAGTTTATAAGACATTGAATAAGTGTTCCCGTGACAATCACAGAGAGATCGGCCTAACTGATATACCCCCTAAGATTCTAGAGTCCATAGTCGAGATGAATAGGTTTCCTATTATTATTATTATTACTATTATTATTATTATTATTATTATTATTCCTTTACGTTCCGAGTGGGAAATGGAGCTTCAGGCTAAAGCTTTGAAGTTTCAGTAGCAGAGGTGTCATTTTTACCGGATGGGGTTGCTAACTTCACATCCAACCTTCCCTCTCTCCCCAGCTACTACTAATGGCTTATTAAGGTGTAGCAGTGTGTTGGTTGTGGATCGAACCCTTGACAGCTTGAAGTGTGGTCAGCGAACATTCTACCGCTGCTCTGCCGAAGCACAAGATAAACAGGTAAAACACGGGAGAGAAAAAATAGCCAAGAAAAATATACGGTTTTACGTCTGTCTAACTTAGACGAATCTGACACCTTTCAACGAATTCTTGAGCACCCGCAAAAAACTTGCATCCATCGTTTCTTTTCCTCTACGCGAAGGCAACATTCGATCTCGTTAGACAATGCATGTTATAACAAGTCGAATCGTTAACAGGCGGTAATATAGTCTGCTACAACATTATTCAAGGCAGGCTATTCAACGTGTTAAAGCTGCTCTATCATCTGAAGTGACCTATTGTCAGTTGCATTATTATTTTTTTCGAGTAACAATGAGAAACACCTGTAAACGCATAATAGGCTGTATCAGTCTCACAACAGGCTATATTGATTCGTTCTAATAAGCAAAATATACAGTGTAATTTGAGCAGATTCTTTTGTAGTTGTTGTTGCATATATAGTGTACTAAATTATTGCGCTAGTCTTTTTTATTTTTTTTACTTTTTTCAATATTTGAAAAGGGTGGTACACTGCCAAAAAGTCCTGTTATCAACTATTTTTATGTTATAAAGCCAAACAACTTTGGAGATATATTTTGATATTGATAATAATGCTTCACTGTTATATTCTGGTTTTATTTGATCTACTACAAAATTGGCACCAAATCAGAAGTTATATTTATCCTAGTCACTTATTTTCATGCAAATCTATTTTAATGGAGTGTTAATTTCTGAAAGGAGAAAGGTGACATAAGAAATTTTTTTTTAAAAAAAACACATGAATGATCACTGCATGCAGGTGTTAAATTATTTGTCATGTGATCTGAGTGAATCAACTAACACTGCGCCTATCTGTCATTCATTGCTGTTTAAAATTAAATAAATACCAAAAAGAAAAAACAAAAAACAAAACCAAAAATAACTGAGCGGACGTGCTGCTGGATAATGAATAAGCAAGCGAAGTGACTATATAAGTGTTGGTCCCACTTCTTTGCTTACCGAAGGCCTGTATGCCTCAAGGTGTGTTGCGTATTCTTCTACAAGCAATTTTGTTCAAAAAATAAATAATAAACTGATGATCTTGCGATTGGTGACCCAGTTGTTTTTAAAATCACATTGTTTTGATATGAATGAGTTGCCTATATGAGGCTAACCAGTGATGTTATTCAAATCGTCTTAAATTGTGAATCCCTCTAAATGTTAGACTGTTAATTTTAGTCGTAAGCGTGAAGTGATTCAATCCCATGAGTCTTGTGTAATATCGTCGACACTATTGTATGAAATCCATATTAAATATTATCTATCTGGGTGTCAGTTACCTTTATGTTTGAATTAATACACAAGGAAGTTGACACCTTCTGGCATAATCCAACTCTTTGCTTATATTTTATTTATTCATGTATTCGGCCCACCCTTCTTTATTACCGCCTCCCCTAATTCTTCCCTGAGTTTCTCGAGAAGACTCAGTCATGTTATATAGGATTTTGAAGGTTGTAAGCAGGGCTCGCGGTATGTCTTTGACCTAATTAACTGATAGTATTATTGATAAGTATTTAAAAGTCAATCTGAACGAAGAATATTCTTTTCAATAATTTCTCTTCAGGTTCTTACAATTATAAAATATAATATTTTTGGTCGTGTTACAGTAAAGGGCAGTTACGCGGCGGATACATTTTTAACGTAGAATAACAGATTAGTTATGGGGTGTCAAAATAAATAGTCGTACTTGTGTGACAAACGTGATAGGCCGAAATCGGTTACAAAATATTGTAAAACGGGAGACAATGGTGGTGATTAATCATAATAGAATTGTAGAGTGTGGGGTAGGAAGAATTGACAAGTCGGTCAGTTCAAGGTTATAAAAGGCGTCAGGTGAGTGAGTGGCTAGTACAAAGTGGTCTGAGTTAAACAGGAGATGGTGAGACTGCAATGAGAGGTTCATCATGAAATGAACATTGTGTGAAATGAAACAGGTGGAGGCATACATTGAGAAAAGAGATAATATGACTAATAATAAGTCCGCATAGCATAAATGAAGATTCAATAGTATTGAGGAAATGTTTGCATGAAGGGCTTAAATTATGACGAATAATAATAATAACTGTAATAATATTATTTGTAATAATAAGCAAAGTAAAAAAATAACCAAGAGGGTTAAGGGGAAGGAGCACTCTTGGTGAGAAGAAAACTCTTCAATCCAAGTTTGGCCACGTTAGGAACAGCGTCTGGACGTGTTCTTTTTGGATACAAAGTTCAGGTTTAGTCGATTTTATTGCAACAACTTCAGCTATGTGTAGGAGACGTAAGCGAACTGTACGTGATAACGACTTCGGAATTCGGTATATAACCCTGAAAGCTGTGTTGACATCGACGTGATGTCCAGTATCGACGAAGTGTGACAGAATCGAGCTTTTTATGCATTTAATTTCCCCCCTGCTGAACCAAGCTGGTAAGTGTTCTCGAACCGGCATTTTAATTTGTGTAACTAGTTGGCTAAAGCCATCATGTTGGATACTGTCACAAATGTCTCCTTGTATCTGTTCTGGTAGAATCAGAAGAAATTTTAATTATTTACAGCTTTACAGTGCGTTGGTGGTACAATGGTTAGGACTGTCCCCGACCATGCACATAGTCCGAGGTTCGATCCCCTTCCGACCCACACCTGATATCTATGGTTCGCCTGCAAAATTTGGGCTACCGATATCACATGCTGAAAATTCCATACCTGTACCAAAAATACGGTGCGGAATCATGCTGTAATCAAAAATATAAAAAAATAAATTCCACAATGTATTTTTGGTACAGGTATGGAATTTTTAGCATGTGATATCCGTAGCCCAAATTTTGCAGGCCAACCATAGATATCAGGTGTGGGTCGGAAGGGGATCGAACCTCGGACCATGTGCATGGTCGGGGAGAGTCCCAACCAATGTGCCACCGACGCACACGATGCATTTTACAAGGATGCATACTTGTAAAGCTAAGTAGGTGAAATTCTACCTCACATTATTTAGCCTGGGTGTTGCGTGAACAGACAAATGTCAGAAAAGGGATTATAAAGCTATTTTATAATCTGTAAGTTGACATTAATTTGTTAGTAGTAGTTAGCAGTAGTATTAATGCATATTTTTCTTTGTAGTTCGGTGGCACAGTGGTTAGGACTCTCGCCGACCATGCCATGGTAAGGGGTTAGATCCCCAGCCGATGCACACCCGATAGCAATGGTCAGTCTGCTATATTTGGGCTACCGATATCACATGGTGGAAATTCCATACTCGTACCAAAAATACGGTTTGCAATCCAGCTATAATCCAAAAAATATTTATTAAAGGAGATAAATCGTCGTAGTGTGACAACAGAAGACGAGAGCCAATCAACAGATCCTTTATTAAGGAAATCAACACATATTTATAGATTTTAATGTACATTATTATAGATTATTGTTACCAGAAAAACACAGTCGTCTGATTGGTCGTTTCTCACACAAAGTTAACGTTGCATCTCTTTGTGGCTATTTCTTGAATGTCAGATCATCTATAGGATGTTAACTGTATCCGCCTTCGCAAAGCATTTGTTCTCATTTTTCTCACGACCAATATTGGGGACATAAATATTGACGTAAATTACTGTCCACCAATTTGACTAACAGTCAGCTCTCGCCACAGTAGTATGTACAAAATTCTATTCTGTGTAAAAATTAGTTTGGAACAAAGTGGCTATTATTATTTCTGTTATTCAGTAATTTTAAGAATCGTAGAAAATACTCATTAAGACACTAGAGGAAAAAGAACAAGAAGCTCAGTAAAGATATCATTTTGGCAACATCCCCGTGTACATATCATTCCACTTGCTCATGTAGAGCTAGGCACGTCGACCCTACCAAAAGGATACCGTCTCGATACACACAAACACACACACACAATATGATTGTCATACTTTAAATGCTATTGACTAATTTATTATATCAGTAGCTCGTAGTTTTTGATGCAGAAAGTCATAGTGTCCTTTAAAAGAGATACTAAACCAACTCGATTATTATTGTCGATATGTTGACGACACCTTTATCATTTGTAACAATAATTTGGATAGACAACATCTGCTGCAAGTCTTCAATAAGGTACACCCAGCTATTAAATTCACTTGTGAAGAGGAACTACAAGGTAGTATTCCATTTCTCGATGTTCTTCTCACAAAAAGATCAGACGGTACCTTGAAAAGAAACATCTATAGGAAAGCGACGTGGAACGGACAATACACCCACTTCCATAGCTTCATACCTATACAATATAAGCGCAACCTAATTCGCTGTCTTAGTCATAGAATTAGACGCATATGTACCGAGGATTGTATTGAAGATGAAATAAAAAATCTTACAAACGCCTTGCTACAAAATGACTACCCTACCAACTTTGTAAAGAAGTATATCTACGAAACTACACATAATACCAAGCGAGACACAGTAAGTAAGAAAAAGCTTTACTTAAATGTACAATTCAAAGGTGATATAGCCAGTGATATATTAAACCGTAGATTAACAAGATCAATTGAAAGAACTTTTAGTGCCGCAAAACTGTATGTCAGTTTCTCAACCAAACCGATATTGACACCGTGCATTAAAGATAGATTGCCCAAAATGGCGACATCAATGTGTGTATATAAATTTAACTGCTCCTGTGGAGCTAGTTATATAGGTCGTACCCAGAGGAATTTATCTCTACGCACTCGTGAACATATTCCTGTTTGGCTTGGGAAAAGAACAACCAAATCAATTAATAGTGCAATTCTGTCTCATCTAGTGGATAGCGAACACAGCATCAAAGTAGATGAGTCATTTACAGTTGCGTATCGGGTACCGAACAATCTCCCCAAAGGCACACGATTACGCCTCCTAGCCATAGCTGAGGCTTTAGAGATTAATAGAGAAAGACCAGATCTATGTGTACAGAAAAAACTTATTCACTCTCTTTGTCTACCCTGGCCCACTATAAGGTCACCAGGATCATAATCTTTTCGTACTATTATTATCATTATTATTATTTTGTGATATCATGTCTTTATTATCCATTTCTCCACCCAGTTTATTTCACCTCATTGTTACCCTTACTTTGTCAACCTTTATGATTTTATACTAAACCTACCAATTCTGTAGCATTTTATTACAATTTACAATTTAGCCCCTTTATTTTATCATTAGACATTATCGGTCAGCCCTCATATCCAGTGCCTCATTTTTTAACGTGTCTTTACATGTATTTTGTGGTTATCGCATTTTCTCACCCCAAGGACACTTGTATTCTGTTAACTATAAAACTACACTATATCACCTAATTGTTCATTCACACTTCATCACATTTTTCTGACTAAACACCCTATACACATTTAATTGACTATGCTAACTAATGGACTATCACCTCAACTTACACATGCACCCCAATACAGTTTCTGATATTATTTTCATTTGCCTTTACTGGCTATATGTACTCTATTATTCATGGATTTATAACTGTAGAGCCTGAAGAAGAAGTTATCGAAAACAATTGTTCGCTCAAAATCTTGTTTTGATAGTGTAACTAGTAAAACACCTGTCATTAAGGTAAATATGTAGGGGATCCATGGGGGGGAGGTAATCTTCTCGTATGTGCATTCCAATAGACTACCTTTACTTCATCTGGATATAATTAAGGTAAAATCAATCGAATTCTGTACTGTTCATCAGTTCACTGTGTGTGAGATGCGTTCATTGGAGATCAAAGAGGTGTAAAGAGCACATGTTTTTTGACTACAGGTGTTTTCATTCAACCCTATTTTTCTTAACCTTAAATGAAGCAACATGGTAACTAATGATACGACTAGATAGGGTAAGAAAACTAAGTTAATCATTGAAGTTGTATCAGTGCATTAGATATATGTGTTATGTATGCGTAGGGTCACTAAATTCCTCAATAAGTAATTTTGAGGGTTTATTAGGCATATTCAGAATCAAATTATGACATCAGTTCACTCAAGTAGGTGTCAGTATCCTGATTTCAGCTGTTGGATAACTTAGAATCTGTAGTATCAGACTTTTGATGAAATGGTTCAGAATCATTTTCGGCGGTGCGTATTTATCATCATTATCACTGAAATTTTAAACATCCTCACTAGCTCTATTAGGCTATTCTCTTTACCGTATATTACTCATAGTTGTGTCATCACTTATCTAATTGCTTCTTTGGTGTGTGTGTGTTTGTAAGCTCGCTAGTGCTTTAACAAAGTGAAATAATGCACTTCCATGCCGAGTTTTGCACCGATTCATCAGTCAGTTATTCAACTTATTTTGTTAGTCATTAATCAATATTATTCTGTACAGATAATTACTACAGGTACTAGATATTCAGTAAAGTCACATTTCGATTGGACACAAGTTAGTAACTGGTATCATGTATCTAGTCGCCTTTGTTCAATCCAGATTGATTTCTATCAGTGAAGTTTCCAATGTGGTCACCGTCCTGAGTGGTCAGATGTCCAATCAAAACAACCAGCACAGTCCTACAGGAGGTCAGTTGCGAGTCCCAATAGCTGAGTTGTAAGGTCTCTTCTGACTACTCCACTGGATGACAAATGTTCGAATCTCAGAAAAAGCATGAGTACATTTAAGATTACAGATACTCCTAACAGACTGATGGGTGCTAACAAGCACAAAACCTAGGCAAGAGACACAGCTTCCTGCCGATACCCTTCAATCATCTAATAATAACAAGAATTCTGAGTTCACCGTGATGATGTGCCATCTATTGGCATGGTGACCACAGAGCAAACTTGAGTGATAGAATTTCGTCTGCAGGAGACAAAGGACTAGGACGCATGATACTAGTCAGTGTCGAGTCAAAGATGGAGATTACCTGGAAAATGCGATGTATTTGCACAGTGCATTTCGAACAATCTGATCAAATACACCATTACTTGTCAAATCAGGTTATATGAAAAATGAAAAGTCGATTAAAATTAACAAAGTGGTAAAGGACTTAAGAATAATGAGAACGATTAACATTACATTTGGTAATATAATCAGATAAGAATTAACAAGGTAGGTTCAAAGTAATAACAAATTGTTTTTGTGCACACTTTAGGGCACTTAAGTTTACGAATAGCTATCGTCTCTACCTGTTTCAGTAAGCGTCTTCAATTGTTTTTATCAATAATTTTGAGAGCTGTTCTGATTCATATCGATTAAGTGTTTGACTAGAGATGAAGTTGGTAGTCTGCCAGCTGCGTTTATCGATTTGCTACAGATCATTTATTTTTCTAATCACCTCAGAATATGCTCTTCCATCTTCACATGCAGAGCTCGATTAATCCTCCCTATGTATGTGTGATGCGTTGGTGGCACAGTGCTAGAATGCTCGCCGACTACGCAGGTGGTCTGGCGTTCGATCCCCGGCCGACACACTCCCAAACCTCGCTAAGCCAGTAATGAGACATGTAAAGGGGGAAGGTTGAGCATGAGGCTAGCAACCCCATCCTGTAAAAATAAACACCAGTGCTACAGAAACTTCAAGTCTCTAGCTTGAAGCTCTGTATTCCACTGGGAACGTAAAGGAATAAAAAAAATGTATGTGTGACACACAAACATGCAAACTGGTACACATAATGGAATGCGACATAATCACTTTTGCACTTTTGAGGCGTGTAGAGGAGTATGTTTCTTGGCTTTTTCAATAATTATAAGTCGGTCTGCATAGTGAGTTGTACAGATGATTGAGTCCAGGCTCTGTCTTAAAATCCTACCATTTATTTCCCCATTGTCTGGTAATTTGATGAAGACATTTTTCTTTGGGACAGTATAGACTGTATGTTTTGAAACGAAATGAGTTCTATGCTGGTTTAAAAATCTTGAAGAATACCTGTTTTCGACAGCAGTATCGATCAGTACTTTATCTTTATCGTACAGCCCTACAAATACGCTGAATACTCTTTGATATGCACTTTACCAAGCTTCTTTTTTATTCAAGTGATGGTTTGTAGGGATTTGATTGGTTTCAGGATTTCATCATGAGCTGACATTTGTTAGAGAACCATTGGAAAACCTGAGAGTACTGGACAGCTGTTTCGTCCTAGTTTGGGACTCTTCAGCAGTATGCACCCACCACAGGGGATTCGAACCCAGGATCTTCCGGTTACAAGGCGAGCTAGCTCGTATACCATTAAGCCACTGGGACCCGATCCAATGGTCCTTGAATTCTAACTTCTTTTTTATATTGAAATGGATAGAAACTTTGAAAATTGAAATATTGCCCTGTCGAAATATCCTTTCTTTAAATTTATCGCTTTATTGAGCCATCCTTTCTCTGAATCAAAAGTGAGTCTAGAAATGGAAGTTAGCAGCAGCTTTCTTCACCACATGTAAGACATTTGATTTCGTACAGAGTACTCTTGACCTATCTTGGTAATCCTTATCTGATGACTATATTACCAAATGGAGTGTTGATTATTCTTATTATTCTCAAATCTTTTTTGTCATTGTGTATTCTACTTGGCCTTTGTTTTTCATATAAATTATTTGACAAGTAAATGTGTGTGTAAGTGATCAGATTGTTCGAAACGTATAGCACAGATACATCACAGTTTTCAGACAATCTCTATTTTCAAGTATTGGTTTTGTAGGAATTCTGTTTGATTGGTTGGAGGATTTCATCATAAGCTGACATCAGTTCGGGAACCACTGGAGAACCTGCAGGGAGTACTGGACAGCTGATTCGTCCTAGTTTCCCGTACTCTTCATAAGAATGCACTCACCTTCAGGGTTCGGACCCAGGACCTCCTGGTTACAAGGCGAACTAGCTCGTAGACCAATAAGCCACTGTGACCCGATCCAATGACCAGCGCATGAATCCTAACTACTGCAAAATGAAATGATCTGATGCTCACTAGCGACCGGCCTTATTCAGGCAGTCACCTGGGGTGTGAGTGGATAACTGTGATCAGTAGGGGTACACCAGGTTGAAGGTGAGGTAGTAACGCACCGAAGAAGACACTGTGAAGTACTCGCGCTATGTCATGAATTGGAAGAAGTTACGATTCACGCGCCGGCCATTGCACCGGGTCCCAGTGGCTTAATGATGTACGAGGTAGCTCGCCTTGTACCCAGAAGATCCTGGGTTCGGCTCCTGTAGGTGGGTGCGTACTGTTGAAGAGTCAGGAACACTAGGACGAAACAGCTGTACAGTACTCCCTGCAGGTTTTCCAATAGTTCTCTAACCGATGTCAGCTCATAGGAAAATACTCCAACCAATCTCAATATTGTCTGTCTGTTAATCGTGTATGTAATTCTATATCAAATAAAAATAATGAATGTAGTGCATGTTATTCGTCTGTTGAAAAAGGGTACACATTTCGGATCAGTTGAAGCTACACAGATTATATTTGGCTCGTATGTGCTAAACTTATATTCTTCCTCATCAGTTGAAACCAGTCTAGCAATTCAAAAGTTTAGGAATATAAAATCCAAGTCATATTTTGAACATTATAACTCTTATAGTAAACTTTAAATAAATGCACAATTTTCAAATGTTGGTTTCTGGTGATTTGGTTGATGTCAACGTATATTTCATCGCTAACCAAAGTCAGTTACTGAATTATTATTGGTGGCTAAGGAAGTATAGAAAGCTATTTTGTTGCAGTTTCTGACTTCTCCAACTGGATACAGAAGTGAAACCCACAACCTTCAGGTACCAAAGCGACTACCTTACCACTGAGTTACCAGGTAAGTATCCAACAAAAAGTAAATTGTCACTTTTGTCACCTGGCTACATAGAATACAATGGCTATTTTGTATTCCTTTTCAGCAGCTGAATTGCCAAGTGCTTGCTCTGTAACCTTAAGTGTATCATTACAATAACTCACTGGGTCAGCAGTCTACACTGGTTTTTTTCGGTGTTACTCTAACTGATATCGATTTGTGAAGAAATCTACCCTGAATATTCAATTTATTTGTGCTATTCACTACTTAGTGTATAAATTTCAAGGAGAACAACGTAATTCTTTTAGGACATGCATAGATACGCGTTTAGTTGGATTCATTGAAAAATATTCACTTCAGAATAATATTTATCCATACCTAATATTATGTCATTGCATCTTTCTACGAGTGTTGCCAGTAGACTTTACAGACAACAATATAATAAATTATGTGATCAACAGAGCGAGAGCGATCTGCTCATATGAATGTCTTAGTGAAGAACGCAATATCACTTAAATGTTACTCAGTGAGAATGCCTACTCAGAGAAATTCATCGAAGAGAATATGAATTCAGGGCCAAGGCATGCCAAAGTACCAACACTTCCGATAAACGCCTTGTTCCTACAAATTCACTTCCTCGGTGATAACACTAGTGAAATAATAACACTATCCTTAAGGAATACCGCCTAACTACACTAACTATCTCTTCCAAACCACCGCCACTTCACGTCCAGAAGTTGAAGATTAACTGACTAATTTTCCCTCTTGTATGTGTATCCACCAGTTGGGCTTCTCATGTGGAGGAATGAGTTACCCAGGATGTTCAATTAGGATTGTTTGTCGTTGGATTTCCGAACACCATCGTGTGTGGTTAAGCAAGTGTCAAACAAAATGCATTCATAGTTCTATTCTACCTCATCTTGTGGACACAAAACACACGATTGGTGTTAACAAGGCTTTCAAAGTCATCTACCGTATACCGACTAATCTTCATCTCACCTCAATAGTTTGTTTGTTACCTATTTTTGAGACTGTCAGAATCCACACTAAGAAGTCTAACCTATGTGTATCCAAAGCAGTTGGTTTGTAAGCTTACCTTACCTCGGACATCAACGTTTCACTGACCCTTAATTTGTTGCATAAATTTTGTTTAATTTTATGTGAATTTCTATTTAGTGTTACTTTTTTCATGCTGATTATAACTTGTACATCTCGCTTGAATTGTAACTCCATTGATCTTAAGGAATGGATATTGTTGAGAGAAACACCAATATTAGTAATGACTACTATTCTAGAATATTATATATATATATATATGTAATTGTAGATCCAGAAGTGGAATTTATGGAAGGCAATATTGTTTGCTTGAGCTCTTTTTTTTCCTTCGCGTTCCCCAATGGAACATAGGGCTTCAAGCTAGTGGCTTGAATTTTCTGTAGCAGTGTTTATTTCACAGGATGGGGTTGCTAGCCTTATGCCCAACCTTTCCTTTCTGCCAGCATTATTTCTTGCTTAGCACGTCGGCCGGGGATCGAAACCGGGACCATGTGCATGGTCGGCGAGCGTCCTAACCGCTATGCCACACACACATGCACAAAGAGCTTTCTTTAGTCTTCTAAATATCTGAATAGGAAATTTTATCGACTATTTACATACAGCTGGTCAGATATTCGTGTTTGAGTGTGTGTGTGTGTCTTTAGCCTAAAATTCCAGCTAATGTTGGAGTTCCTGTAGATTCAGAGATCTACGGTTCTATTCGTGGTGGTGTTATCTAATGGCTTTTACTGCACTTTTAGCCGTTTACTTTCCGTTAGCTAGGTCTGTCAGCTTTAGTCTGTTTCAAGTAATCTTATCAATATCAAAAAATTGGAAGTGTATTTTACAAATTCTATCTGACGCAAACATTCTCTCTCTCTCTCGCTCTCTACCCCTATCTCTCCCTCTGTAGCTGTCTCTCCAACCATCTATCTATTTTTTGTTTTGTCTGATATTCATAAATTCAATGTACAATGTGTGATGTTACAATCAGCTGACTGTGTTTAGTTTCATCCTATTGATTTTTATTCAAACTGTTATTGAAACAGTGTGGTATTTAATTGCAAAAAGAACATAATAATGATGCAATCAGTTGACAAGAGTCACAAAAAAGATACATTTGTTTAATTAGATTTAGCATGTACTGTCTAATAATTAGAAACGCTTGCCTAAGGACATCCATTGGTAATTATTGCAGTGCGAAGACTGCCTTATTACAAGACAACACATTGTACTGGCTAACTTTATCCTATGCCAGAATAACTAATTAGCTGATAATAATGGAGTGAATAAATCTGTTGAAACGGACTAATAATTAATATCATTATTCCCTTGGGTTCCGAGTGGAACATAGAGCTTCAGCAGCGCATCTCCACTTTGTCTTGTTCTTCCCAGTTCTCTTTAACTGGCTCCACGATTGCCCATAATCTCTCATCTCCTCCTCACCACACGATCTCCTCCCCGCTACCCTCAGACCCACACCTAGTTTGTCGTTTCCTATTCGGGTTCCACTCGAGTGATGGCCAGGTGCGCAATGCCGCCTGTAATTCTCCTCAGCGTATATCCAATCCACCTCCACTTGCTTCCACATATTTGTTAAGCTATAGATTGTTGAGTGGTTCGTTCCCAGAACCTTCTTGTTTCGCCTTCTTGCTAGTCAGCCATTTGATCTTCAGTATAGAGCGATCGAAATCAGTTGGAAAGGGTTTTTGGTGATACGCTGGCCAAGTTTCTGAGCCATGCAGAAGCACTGATTCACCTAATATTGATGTTGAAAATTCGAATTTTCTTCTTACTGCAGAGTGCGGAGGATCTCCAAAATTATTTCCGTGTGATGAATTTCTACCTTGCCGCCTTTCTGATTCTGGTTTTCACGTCCTCATCCGTAAGACATACCTGTATTTGAAACGATACTGCCTAGAAAAGTGAAGGAAGTAACCTCTTTCAAATCTCCCGATGATGGTGATTGGTGCTGGTTGTTGTTGTTGTTGTAGCGATTTGTTGGTTATCTTCATCACCCCTGTCTTCTCTATGTTCACTTGAAGTCCTCACTTCTCTGGCTGCTTCTTCAGCCAGTTTGTTGCTTTTCACCTGTGAGTCCTCGAGTTTGTGTTGCATCGCACACTTATCGTCAGCGGAGTCCAGATCTATTAGAGTATTTTTACCGAATTTTTTTTCTTTCCTTCACGTTCCCCAGTGGAACATTGGGCTTCAAGCTATGGGCTTGAAGTTTCTGTAGCAGTGTTTAATTTTACAGGATGAGGTTGCTAGCCTCATGCCCAGCCTTTCCTCTTTACCAGAATTATTACTGGCATAGCGCGGTAAGGGAGTGCGTCGGCTGGGAATCGGACCCCGGACCATGTGCATGGTTGGCGAGCGTCCTAACCGCTATGTCACCGACGCATTTTTACCGATAATACTGATGAATTTTATTTTATTGAAAAAGTATACTGCAGCAGTGATAACTCAATAAAATCCGCTTCAGTATTTTGCTTACCCGATAGTGAAAAAATGTGAAATCCAACGAGATGGGTTTCGTCAACTTTATATCCCTGCGCCTCCTGCTATGGCGCGGATACTGTTTCCACTGTGACTCATTTTATTTTACTTATAAACGAGTAAGAAATTGTTTTAATAAATGAATGAATGATGGCTAGTCATTTTGCTTGCGTTGTTTATCGTCGTTTCTTTTACTTGAATAAATTATTCTCATGCTCATTGTTTTAATCTCTGTTTAGTTCTTTGTTTACTTTCTTTCTTGTGTTACATAAATAATCAATCAATATTCTGTATTGAATCAGTTGAGGTAAACAAAACACTGCCCTGAAATAATTTGAAACATTGATCATCAACGTTGGTATAGAAAGCTAATATTGACAAATGTAACTGTTATGCTTTTATTCAGGATTAGTATGAATTATGCCAGCCGGCATTATAATAATAATGATAACACTCTTTCAAATGATATCTGAGTTCGGTTGTTGAATGATTTCTAGAAAATTAAGATTTGACAATAATTAAGACTCTCTTAGTAACCATGGTTACAGTGGAGTAATCTTCTATTATATAAGCCAATAATCATAAATATTTTACAAATTGGTTTGCAGTAGGAAATAAATGATGACAACACTTCAAGTTTATTGGTGTATTAGTGAGTGCCTAATAATATAGGGCGTCCTCACATTGACTAACATAAAAAAACGTTTTTTCTTCATCCTCTTCTCAAACTATTTTTAAGAATGCCTCTTGTAAAATCTATGCGTAGCTTCTTCTTTACTTCAGTTTAAATTTCGTACAAATTGCATATAACTTTACTATTCAATCTAAGTATATCTACTGTAGCCCTATAGCAGATTGATTGCGAACCTGAGTAGTCCAGTGGTAACGTCTCTGACTGCTCCACTGGATGACAAATGTTCGAATCTCAGAAAAGGCATGAGTTCATTTAAGATTACAGATACCTCTTACCAACTGATGGGTGCTAACAAGCACAAAACCTAGGTGAGAGACACGGCTTCCTGTGGATAGCCTCCAACAGTTTAGAAATAACAAGAATTCTGAGTTCACCATGATGATGTGCCATCTATTGGCATGGTGACCACAGTGCAGACCTGAGTGATAGAATTCGTTCTGCAGGAAACAAAGGACTCCATACATGACAGTAGTTAGTGTCAAATCAAAATATAACCTTAAAACTGATTGGGATGACATTACTAGTTTAAGTTTCTTCGACGAAATAACCGTTTAACTGCTGAGAAAGTTGATGTGTGTTGATGAGTATAACCCTAAACAACTTGCGAATAAACATAGTAGGTGTACTTTACATGCTCCTGCTGTCTTACATCAAATTATTGTCTCTAGTTTAGACAGTGGTGCCAAATATGTATTCGGTCTGTCTTCCTTTCATTACACATCTGCCTTTGACACTGTACCTAGGCCTCTTTTGTTGAACAAGCTTGCTGAGACACAAGCAGGGTGCATTCTTAATTTTCAGATAGGAAGCTGTACAATGTATATAATAGGAAGTTTTCCAGTGCTTTACCTACTACAGCAGGT
Source organism: Trichobilharzia regenti (assembly GCA_944472135.2). Lineage (NCBI taxonomy): Eukaryota > Metazoa > Platyhelminthes > Trematoda > Strigeidida > Schistosomatidae > Trichobilharzia > Trichobilharzia regenti. The sequence goes on along the minus strand of OX235270.1, from coordinate 83,001,805 downwards.
ATTCTTCAAGGTGCTGTTCTCTCTCCTTTTCTGTTTTCTTTCTTCTTACATGACTTGCCCCATTCCAAAGAGACCATTTTTCTTAAGTCTGCTGATGATCTGACTGTTTCTACACCTGTTACTTCCTAATCAGATTGTTGAAAAATGAATAACGTATTTTCAGAAATTAGTCAGGGGTCCTTATCAAATGGTGGCTTTAAGCTAAATCCCTCTGAATGTCAGGTTGTTAATTCCACTTTCGGACTCAAGAGGGGCTGACATGAACTAGTCTGTTCCTAGAATTCTAGTGTCATAAATGACACTGAAGTTGAAACTAAATTTAGTGTTGAGTAACGTGGAATGTGTATTCCTAGAAATTCCTTTCACTGCACATCATGTTAATTTCTAGAGGCATATTTCGTTTAACATTCTACGTAAGGAAAATAAAGTAAGCGGATACAACTCAGTCTCTGCTGTTACAGGTTTGTAATTCTTTTTTATTGTATTTAATCTTCTTTATAGCTCCGCCTTAATCTTTCCTAGGCTACTTAAGAAAGACTTTGTTTCACTGTGGAGGCCACTAGAAGCTATCACTGGAAGTGTTGTAGCGAGATACATGGACTCATTTAAGAAATTAATAAATATCAGCTCATCAGACCCTGAACATTCGGAGTATACACAACTCTCTCCTTGCATCTCATCAGGTAGAACTAGAAGTAACTGTGCTGGACTTTGTGCTCGGACGACTCAGTAATAAAAACTCTACAATGCCTTATTTGGCACAAAATTTGTATGGTGAAAAAGATGTAAGGCATAGATGACACCATTCACTAACTTATAGAGAAACACTAAGTAAACAGCCCTTTTGATTCTTTCTTTCTTTCATTGTTGTATTGTTTGCTAATATTTTCATTTAAATTTAATTTTGGTGTTCCTATTCTTATTTAACAATATCATCAATGCAAGTGCCTTTGATTATCTCCCCCTGTACTGTATAAAGAGAAAATTGGATGTACTATTGCACTACATTGCTGAAAATTCCACAATGTACAAAATGCTGTTTGCTATAAACCTATTATTATTATTACGTTGCTAAGTCATTGAAATACACAAAATTTTATGCCAACTGGTATTCAAAAACACATTTATCCCCCATTACCTCCCCCAATGTACTTTCATACCCTAGCAACAGGCTGAGTGTAGTTCAGCCAGGGAAATCAATAAATTGGTGAATAGAATTCAAGTCAATTTTAACAGTTACATATTATTAATGTCAACATTGTTATTCTTGATAGGGTGTATATTTTAAGATTGAAAACCAGTTATAAATGTCAGTCAGTATTACTGACAAAGAAATATATTTTGCTCCACTTTTTTATTGGCTTTTTCTTTTAGTCATCTTGATGGAGAGTGAATTTATTGTATTCACATCGTAATTTTTGTAGATTGTCCAAAAATGACCTTGACAATAATCAAACAAAATAAGTTTCATCACCATTATCATCAATGTCATTCTATTTTGTTTTATAGATAATTCTTAAAGGAAAATAAAATTAATTGATTTTGTTGTGGGTTTAGGGTATTTAGAAGGCAGATGCTGCGCTGATCTTATAAACTAGCATGGTTGACATCAATAAAATCGTTTGACAATTAATTTTTTGGTTTATGAGCTGACATCAGTTACAGAACCATTGGGAAACCACCGGGGAGTACTGGACAGCTGTTTCGTTCTAGTGCCTCGGACTCTTTAGCAATACGCACCCACCGACGGGTTCCGAACCCCAGGAGCTTCTGAGTACAAGGCGAGCTACCTTGTAGACCATTTAGCCACTGGGACCCGGAGCAATGGCCAGCGCATGAATTCTAACTTCTGCTAATTCATGCCTTATAAGCTAGTATTGCTGACAGTAATAAAATTGTTTGACAATTAATTTCTTGGTTACAGGTTTGATGATGTGTTCAACTGTCCAATACTCTCAGGTATTTCAGTGGTTCTCTATAACTCATGTCAACTCGTAATCAAACCTGTGACCAACGAAACCTCTACAAACCAATACTTGATAATTAATTTATTTTATGCAATTAATGGACACACTGATGACTATAGATCAAGTAGTTTTAGGTAGAAGAGCGTTTAAATCCTTTAGGATACATGTGATCAGTCTTGACTACTTGTACCTCCTTGATTAAATTGCAGGATCGGAATTATGTGAAATTGTTCAGAAATCACCATCGATGTTGACTTTTTGACCAGTCGTTAATATGACTTCGCGCAATGCATGATGGATTCCTATAAAGATCAAGTGTATTTCGATTTCACTAACTACTATTTGAGAACACATTCTCATAACAGTAGCTCAGTCTGTATATATTTATGCGCAACTGTAGGTGGAGGGTCGCTGAGATGCTGTTTTGTATATAAGGGAAAATGTTTTACAGTTTTGATGAAGAACGTGCACCTGGGGGCCTTGAGATGTCAGTCGCATGATTCATTCGTTCTTCACTGGTGTTTCTATGATAATGGCTTTGCTGGTTTACTACAACGTTGGTCGCGTTAATAGGCAAACCTACCATTGGTGTTGAAAATCCGAATCGTACTCTTTGTGCTGTGAAGTGCAGAAGATTTTCAAGCTGATATCAGAGTGATGAAAGACTTTCATGCCTTTCCGATTCTGGTTTTGATATCATCATCACCATCATTATCTGTGTTTTTCGCCTGTAGCTAAAACGATGCTTCGTAGGTAGATAAGTGAAGAAAGTGGTGTCTTTCAAATTTCTCTTGTTTACAGTGATTGCTATCCTTGTTGTTGTCGGTGGTGGTGATCGTGGTGGTTGGTCATTTTCATCATCTCCATCTTCTCTACATTCACTTGAAGTCCTGTCTTCTCTGGCTTCTCCTTCTATTAACTTGTTGATAGATCTTGGAATCTATGTGACATTAAGCATAAATCATCCGCGAAGTCCTGATCTTCTAGAGTCTTCTTATCGGTCTGACGTATTCCACTCTTCTCGCTTCCGATACACATCGTGTTCCGCACAGTCCAGTTCACCACAATTACGAATATAATCGGTGATAGAAGGCAGCATTGTCGCATTCCAGTCTTCATTTCAAAGGTTTCGTTGTGGCATACACTTGAGTTTACAGAGTACTCTACTTGTATGTGTTGGTTTGCTGGGTTTTGACTAGTTGCACGTTTGATCGCGAGAACCATTAGAAGGCTAGTTAGTGCTGGACATCCGTCTCTTCACATATATATATATATATATATATATTGGAGGAATCTGGTAATCGTGGGTCGTTGGATTGCGTCCTGATGATTGAATGGTCTGCGGGCTCGCCTTGTAACCGAAACCTCCTGGATTCGAACCACGGTGAGTGCGCACTCGTAAAGAGCTCCAAATTTGGACCAAACAGCTGTCCAACATCTTTTTTAGCCTGTAGAATTGAAAGCATTTATCTCTGTTCATTTGTGTATCCGTTGTTCGTAAAACGTTTAAAGGCCCTTGAAAACAGACATGTCATTAGAGTACATTGTTGTTCTGTCAATTTTCTCAAATCTAAGCTGACAGATCAATCATTAAAAGTCATTTGAATATAATGCAAGTCATTCAGCTTATAATCATTGTCTTCTTTGCCCTTAGTGGGATTCCTTTTTTCATAAAACTTTCAGTTAATGCAATCCCTATTACAAATTATAACCTAACATAAGAAAATTTGCTTATTTACTTCATATTCTTCAGTTTTTATTCGATTATATTTCAACTGATAGTTTAGTTGTATAGTCAGTCAGTTAACATTTTCACTTATCGACTATGCGTGCAACACTTGCTCACACTTAAGTGTACTTGTAATAAGTTCAATAGAGATATTCGATTGATCTAGTTTCTTTCTTCTCGTGCATTGATTTATCCTGTCCCCACTTTCGATTACAATGTGTGTGTTTTTTATTATAACACATTTTAATAGAAAAAAACTAAAATCGAATTAGGTTTCCTTCTTCAGGTATTAATTTTTGTACAGTACAGAAATTGTTGATTTTGACGTTCAGCTTCTCAAGTTGAGTGGAAAGAATACGCATGTACTGTCTACTGAGTGTTTATCATGATTATCATTATTACGACTGGATGAGTTAATCAAATATTGGAAATTATCTGATAATAAGAGGCAGGAAATCAATAAATCAATAGGTGACAACGAGGTATAATCATCATGTGATATTGGGTAAAAACTGTTTACAGTCCTTTTTTTAAGAATATTTAAACGGTCTCAATAAATATATTTAATAAAATAGTCGAAAATGAATTAATACTTCAAAAAAATCTACGAGAAGAAAACAATTCAACATATAAATATTTAAGCATACTTGTAGTGTAATGGAGAAGATTTTTAACTCAGCTGGGTGATTTTGATTGTTTGTTGTATTCTCTGAGCCTGTTGATTTACCATTGTCGTGACTGGATTTCGACAACAGCTACCAGGAGATACAAATGCATCACTCATGGAAAATTCAAATAAGCTCACTCCACACTATAAACTGTGCGTCGGTAACACAATAGTAGAATGCTCGCCGACTACGCAGGTGGTCCGGCCGACTGACTCCCAAACCTCGCTAATCCAGCAATAAGACAGGTAAAGAGGGAAGGTTGTGCATGAGACTAGTGACCTCAACCTGTAAAAATAAACATCACTGCTACCGAAACTTCAAGTCTGTAGCTTCAAACCCTATGTTCCACTGCGGACGTAAAGGAATAAAAAAGATTTTTTTAATACCAAAAACTGCAATGAAGATGTTATCTAGATGGACGATGAAAGCTCTGCAATTAAATCAACCAGCCCAGAAGAGAACACAACTAATTCAATACTTACAGTGTGTTTCACATTTCGTGCTCTGAGGTGGACATCTACTATTAATCCTTCTTCCTTCCGATGTAACTGCCCTCATTAAATAACATTCATCATAAAATCAATCATTTATTGGAATTAGTGGATCCTGCAACTGGTATTCATACAGATTCTATTGGTGGGTTTTGTGCACATCTAAACAAAGAGATGTGGTACCTGATTTTGCAGCATATTACAGAAATGTACCCTAGGGCGAAATATATACTAGGACGAAACAGCTGTCCAGTACTCCCAGATTTTCCAATGGTTCTCTAACCAATGTCAGCTCATGATGAAATCCTGTAACCAATCAACCAAATCCCTACAAACCAACACTTGAATAACTCGTTTTTATTATACATATTTGTACATACCTAAATATGTATATCCTGTTAATATTTGTTGATATTTGGATTGGACCCTAGTCAGTAGCTAGTGTAATGTGTCCAGCCCTATCTTTGGTGCAGACCGAATACTATCAGTCAAGTTTTCAATGTGACCAGCCTTCTAGGTGGCTATCACCGGTTATATGCTCAATTGTGGTGGCCTGGAGTATAAGAAATACCGTGAGATTGGATCGAGAAGACAGGAATACATTGGACCAACAATAAGACTATAGAAGATCTAGATTTCGAGGAATTCGATTTAGGTTTGTTGTCATACATAAACGCGAAGACTTACTGATGAAAACCAACAAGTTGAAAAAAGAAGGAGACATCAAGATCAGGAATTCAAGTGAATACATCACCATCAGCGTAATACGTTTGAAAGAGATAACCTCGTTCACTTATCTATGCTGGGTCGTTTCATCTACAGCCAGTCAGAACTAGCCAAGACACGAAAAGCGAAAGAGACCTTCATCACACTGGAGTCAATTGAAAAATCCTCTACACTCCTCATCATAAAGGAGAAGATTTGGATTTTCAACACCAAATGTTTTCGTCAGTCAGTGGTCTGATCTAGGTCAGAAACTTGGTGAGCGTGTCACGAAAAGCATTTCGGACAGACTTCTGCAGATTCCTATCCAAATCTGCTTTCGGTAGCTCTACAGTGAAGGTCAGATGACCGATTTGAAAGAATTAGCAACAAGAAACTATGGGAACGAAACTAATCAAGAACTTATTACTCAACAGAATAAGGCTATTGTTAGCAATAATAATAATGCTTCGAAGAAAATGGAAATAGATTGGATACACATTGAGGAGACAGTGAGATGATATCGCGCGTTAGCCAGGCCATCACTTCAGTGGAACCCGGATAGGAAACGACAATTGTGGTGTCCAAGTGGAACATGGAGATCGTTTAGTGAGGAGGAAACGGAAGCTTATGGACAATCGTGAGGGCAGCTAAGGAGGAATACATAGAATAGGACCACATGCTCTGTTGAAGCTCTTTGTCCCACTCGAAACCCAAGGGAACGATAGTAATAACATTTCAATGGTATGTTATATTCATCTGAAATCAACTAGTTCTCTTCCCCTAATCACTTCGACTAATAATACAAAAGGTCTGAATCAGTTTCTGTGAAAGTCTAATTGTTCAAATAATTTTCTGAGCTGTATAACGTTCTCAACTAGCTAAAGAGGATGTGATTCCCAGAGTGATATAAGCTATTTAGTGGTGTTAAATACGCCTTATTAAATGGGTGTGAAGAAGCATGAATTGTTTATCCAATAAGGATTTCTTGTCTTCACGTGAATAGAAAACGTTGAAGCGAATCATTATTACTATTCGTTCTTTGCCTTCCGAGTGGATTGTCATTGAGAGATTTTACTCAACACCTTAATTATTTTAATTAATATGACGACCTGGTCGGATTAAAGAGTCCAATTAAACTTTGTTTTTGAACTGCAAATAATAATGGAAACTTTCTTTCTGAAATAAAGTTGTGTAGCATGGAATTCTGATAAATAAATAATTCCATTGTTTTCTTTATCACCCAGCAACTCAAGGATGCCTTACCTAACTCTTGCTCTTCTTCATGCATATACCATTTCAACTGTTCCTGTAGTTCAAGTTATATAGGGCTCAGAATTAGGCAGGTTTGTCACCAGTTTCGAGAACATTTACTAGCTTAGCTCAGCAGGGGGGTGGGGAATTAAGAGCATAAAAAGCTCGATCCTGTCACACTTGGTCGATACTAGACACTGGTCGACGCCAACACAGCCTTCAGGGTTATCACATACAGTCCGCTTACGCTGTCTACACTTAGCTGAAGCAGTCGCAATAAGACCAACTAGACCGGAACTTTGTATCCTAAAAGAACATGTCCAGGCACTGTTCCTATCTTGGCCAAACTTGGATTATTGATTCTCCTTCTCAGCAAGAGTGCTCCTTCCCCTTAACCCTCTTGGTTTGTTCTTTTTCTCTGCTTATTATTACAATGATTATCATCATCCGTCATAATTTATACCCTTCTTACAAATATTCTCTGAATACTAGCGAATTTTCCATTTATACTATCCGGACTTATTATTTGTGGTATTAACTCTTTTCTCAAGGTATGCCTCCACATGTTTCATTTCACACAATGGTCATTTCACGATGAACCTCTCATTGCAGTCTCACTATCTCCTGTTTAACTCAGACCACTTTGTACTAGCCACTCACTCACCTGACACCTTTTATAACGTTGAACTAACCGACTTGTCAATTTTCCTACCTCACAGCCTACAAATGTATTATGACTAAGATTTTATAATCTGAAATATTCCCATATTGTGAATTAAAAGTCAATCTGAACGAAGAATGTTCTTTTCAGTAATGTCTCCTATTCAGGTTTTTGCAATTATAAAATATAATATTTGTTGTCGTTACAATAAAGGCCAGTTATGCGGTGGATACACTTTTCAACTTAGAATAACAGGCTAGTTAAACGGTGACAAAATAAATGGTAGTGTTTGCGTGACAAACGTGCTAGGTCGAAATCAACTAGGAAATATTGTAAAATGGGAGACAATGGTGGTGATTATTCATAATACATTTGTAGGCTGTGAGGTAGGAAAATTGACAAGTCGGTTAGTTCAAGGTTATAAAAGGTGTCAGGTGAGTGAGTGGCTAGTACAAAGTGGTCTGTGTTAAACAGGAGATAGTGCGACTGCAATGAGAGGTTCACAATGAAATAACAAATATGTGAAATGAGATTATGACTAATCACCAACATAGTCTCCTATTTTACAATATTTTGTAGTTGATTTCAGCCTAGCATGTTTGTCACATAAATACGACTATTTATTTTGACACCCCATAACTAATCTGTTATTCTACGTTACATATAATTGTAAAAATCTGAAGTGAAATTATTGAAAAGATCATTCCTCGTTAAGACTGGCTTTTAATTCATCATATGGGAATATTTCACACTAATAAATCTTATCGTTATAATATCCATTTAACAAAGTCTCATCTATGTTTAAATTACACACACTAATTCTGCCTAAAATTAGAATTCTTTCGTCAGCAAAGGGATTCAGTCGCTTGATCTCTTGTTATATTTGAAAATTTCACTTACAGGCTTGTTGAAACATGACATCCTGCAAAACTATTCAAACACCCTGAAAGTCATTTTCACTGATTTTTGTTTCAAAATTTAGTGGAATTGCTTATTCCCATTCAAACATTTAGAAGACAAAACAAAGTTCGAGCAAGCATATGTGTAAAACTTGGGCACTGTGGCAGTAAGTAATTCCATATTAGTTTGTTTATTAGATGTATCACACAGTGAAACAGTATTATTGACTGGATGACAAGGTTTCGACCAAAATTTATTGTTCATAATCATATCAATTATAATCACACGACTTCAAAATTTGAGTTTTATAGTTTTCTTTGTTCTCTCCTATTTATCGTAGGGGTAGTAGAATCCTCCAGATGTCGACGTGGACAGGTGTTGAATCATTCCTATCACACGGATTTGCAGTTGATTCGATAAACAAAGCTTCTGTTATCAATCTTCCCCACTCGCCACCCTATTACATTAGATTTTAAAACTGTCGTCTTATCCCATTCTATTGTATGGTTGTGTGTAATTGTATGTGGTGCTGTAGCTAAACTATCCTCTAGATTTCTTATCTTATCGGAGTCAACTAATCTAGATTTGGTCGGGTTTTTATGCTCGACTAGTCTGACTGCACCTGTTCTACTACTTTGACGTCATCCAGTAAACAATACTGTTTCTCTGTGTGATATATCTAATAAACAAATTAATACGGAATTCGAGCAAACAGTTAGTCATAATAAAGTGACAAATTCGAAAGGTAGTTACAAAGGAGAGGATTCTTTTTTAAACCTATGCACACCATGCGTTTGGCCAAAGAATCTGCATAAATGTCTATCGAGCATTCAGGTGAATTCTGATTGCTTCTGCTGTATGTAAAAGTCATACCTGTAGGGCTTGGTTAGAGTCAGCATGATGTCCAGTATCGACGAGATGAGCTAATATTCATATGTATGTAGCTTTATTCAAACCTTTGCTCGACCAAGACGGGAGATGTTCAGGAATTCGACAGTGAACTTGCCCGATCGCACACCCAATGTAACTGGCTTCGCACAGGCGGTTGAGCAAGGCAGTTTGTCTTTGTGTCTCGAAATGAGTTTTGGTTGGCTAGTGAATAAACAGTATAACCTGGCTGCGTTAAAGGTCCTTTAGAAGGCCTTTCTCAGACATTGTGATAAAATCTGACCATCAAAATCTCCCATGAATTGCAATCTTAGGAACAATGATTTTTTGGGAACTGTGGGCACCCTCGACTGTTTACTTACTAAGTGCTTGTATTTATTCAAACATTTTGTCGGATATCCGTTTCTACTTAGTAGATCATGAATACTACCGAGTTCTTCATCCAGTATTTCATTTGAACAAATAACTTTAACCCGTTGAACCGAAAATCTTACCAAATTACGTTTGTACTGCAGAGGCATGCAACTCAGAAAGTGAGAATATTGCTCAGTTGACATAGCTTTGTGATGCAATAGTCCATCTGTTCACTTAGTCATTTGGACATCCAAAAACGAGATATGGTCATTTTGTTCTTCTTCCTATGGTAAAACTGACGTCTCGATATGCTTAAATCGAATCCCTCCAATATGTCCGTTGCCTCACTTTTTTCCTCATAACTATAAGTGTATAATCAGCTCAACGGCCATAGAAATCAAGACTATGTATTACATCTTTAAGAGTGCCATTCTCACCAGGAAATAGTCCTCTAGGATATTTTTTTCAATTTTTTTTATTACAGCTTGATTCCGCAGCGTATTTTTTTTGTCCAGGTATGAAATATCTCAGCATGTGATATCCGTAGGCCAAATTTAGCAGGCCGACCATAGATATCAGGTGTGCGTCGGTTGGGGATCGAACCCCGGATCATGTGCATGGTCGGTGAGAGTCCTAACCACCTAGTTGTGATCACATTCTTGATACAGCTGAAAGAAGCTGCTAAGACTGGACTGCCGCTTACGTGATGATATAAGCAGAAATTTGATTATAACGACTAACATTATAGGACATGCTACTAAGCCATTCAGTCGAGTAAGTGTATAAGTTAGTCATTATACAGACGAATTTATATAGACTAGCGAACTAACTGACTTATACTGTCAGCCTAGAAGTGGTTTAATGATTTTTCTCTAACATTTACAATTGCTCTTTGACTTTCTTACTTCTGTAAACAACAGATACAGTATACTGAATATTTACCTTGTGTCTAAAACTAGGTCTAAGTACTTTGTGCCTTAATCACGTAAGTCAAATGTGCAATTTTCAAAGATGTGCTTGGATTAGTGACAAAGGCTGTATTTATAGTCACGCAGGTAACAGCCGTTTGATAATTCCAATAATTATAAACAAGATTATTTAGCTGAAAGAGACTAACAGGAATCGACTGGTTGCGGAGTAGATTTTGTCGTATAAATATCTTCGATTCCGTTTGATATGCATTCATGGGTGCCCTATTACACTAAAGAATTAAAGAGTTATATGAAACTTCTGAGCTTTTTCTTTGAGATCTGGTTGATTTCAAATAGTCCTACATATCACCGGTCGACGAAAGTAAGAACTCATGAGCTGTTGGATTCCGTCCCATTAGCTAAATCGTAACGTGCTTAGTTTAACCTTATCATATGAAGGTTCATGGGTTCGACTCCCAGTGAGGGCCTACTATCTATTGAGGAACCACAAACTAGGACTCAGCAGCTATCCAGGATAGCTGCCACTGTCGGAGACACGCCCAACTCGCCGTTTCTCACTCTGCCTCCTCTAGAGTGATGACCTGTTGCGATTTCACCTCATGGTCTCCGCAGTGTGCGTTCAATCCATCTCCATTTTCCTCAGAATAATTTTTAAACTGAAGGTTCTTGATTAGTTTCGTTCCCATAGTTTCTTGTTGCTAATTCTTTCAGATCGGTCATCTGACCTTCACTGTAGAGCTACCGAAAGCAGATTTGGATAGGAATCTGCAGAAGTCTGTCCGAAATGCTTTTCGTGACACGCTCACCAAGTTTCTGACCTAGATCAGACCACTGACTGACGAAAACATTTGGTGTTGAAAATCCAAATCTTCTCCTTTATGATGAGGAGTGTAGAGGATTTTTCAATTGACTCCAGTGTGATGAAGGTCTCTTTCGCTTTTCGTGTCTTGGCTAGTTCTGACTGGCTGTAGATAAAACGACCCTGCATAGATAAGTGACCGAGGTTACCTCTTTCAAACGTGTTTCACTGATTGTGATTGATCCTTATGGTTGTTATTGTTCGCCTGTTTAGTCTACTTTAGAATAAAACCTTTCGATTATTTTGCGCTACTTTCGAAGACAGATGTTATCAGTTCTTAAGTAAGTTGATTTTTAAGAAATTATTCTAACAATTACAAGTAGTGTGATGCTAAACGGATAGTGAAATGCAGTTTATTTGATGACTGCAAAACATCAACTGTGATAATGGCGATGAAATAGTGGCCTCGTTTAACTTTTGCGTCTCGTTGCTTATCTTTTGGACTTTTTGACTGATAATTCATTAGCCGCTGGTTCGAATCCTGCTGCCACCCAGATTTTCATTTTTTACTTTCAACCATTTCTCATTATATCAATAAAAACAGTTCGCCAACTGAAGTCTCTTTTAGTTAGTCTTACCACTGATTTTTTTTTACTAAGGTCACTTTACTACCGAACAAGCTGAAGCTGTCGGAAGCCACCTTAAAAAGCCTAACTTATGTGTTCAGAAGTGCTTTTTAACTCATTCTCTACCTTAACCACCAATGTCTTTACTATACTCATTGTAAAGATTTTCCTAAATTTATCTGATGATGTTAAGGTGATATGAATGGCCATCAATTTAATCTGAATAAAAATAATCTATAATGACTAATACAGTGAATAATCAAGGATGGTTTCAAATGCACTTGATTGACATTAGTACGGTTTTCAAGAGTTAATTTGTAGGGATTTGATTTTTTTTAAATATTTGACCACTAATTGATATCCGTTAGAGAACCAGTGAAGACCAGCTGAGAGTATTGAACAGCCGTTTCGTACTCATTGAGAGAAGACGCACTCACAGGAGTTCAAACTTGATGATGCCATCAATAGAAGTTATAATTCATGCACGATTTAGTTGAGTCCCAGTGGCTGAATGATGTACAGACTCTCCTTGTAACCAAACGGCCCTGTGGATTCAAACCCTGGCAGTGGTTGCGTATTGTAGGTAAATTCCTAAACTATGAGAAAAGAGCCATTCAGTACTCCTATCTGGTTTTCAATGATTCTCTAATTGATCTCAACTAATAAGGTTCTCTGTTCTATTAGCCAAATACAGCTATCGACATTTTCCATGTCAAGAACATGATTAGCACGTAGGAAGCACTCAGACTTGCTGTTGTTCAATGCCTTTGAAAGCATTCCAAATAAATATTCTACAGAATTATCTGAGTAAAAACAAATTCTTATCAATATTATTCATGAAAATATTGTCATACGAAAAAAATCATACTTTATACTGCATTATCTCAAGAGGTGAGAGATACCACTGATCTGAGAAATTTGACTACTAACAAAACTCTATTGTACTTTGAGTCAGTTGTCATCCTTCTCTGTACAATCTTCATGAAATTGACGTACTAATATCGTAAATTCTGTGTTTCTAAGGTTTCCATTTATTCCAGCTTCCATTTCATTACCAACCAAAATCCTTTAGATAGGAATCGAATTATCACTTGAAATCGGGATCAGTAAACAACGAAATAAGCAATTCATTTATTTAGGCCTTTTGAAAACGTTTCACACAGAATAATAATGATGACAGTACTGTTTCCTCCTAGTTTGAGAGTCATTGTCAGTACGCACCCACCACAAGGGATAGAATCCACGACCTTCCGTTTACAAGGAGAGTTCGTACACCATTCAGCCACTTGGACCCGACCCAATGTCTAACCCATCGATTCTTACTACTACCGATTCGTGATTAGTCGCGACTGCATCAGCCAGTGTCACCGGAAAGTATTTGTCCTCGCAGTTGACCAGGTTGACCCCACTGGTCACGACTTCCCACTAGACCTGCATGCAACTTCTTTCCTGTAACCGGTCACTAGCGAGTATCAGATTAGTTTTTGGGTGTTGATCTGTGAGTTTTTCAATGGTTTTCCAACTGATATATCAATCTGCAGGCAAACTTTAAACAAATCAACTCACTATAAACGCTTGAAAATAAAAATACTGTTTTGCGTGCACCGCGCTATGTATGAATCACCTAATGTGTTCAGTTTCACAAAGCTACTCAAATCAGTAATTCTTATAAACCATCAGAAGTTTTCAAAAAGCTGGACATTCTTCTGGATATGTGTAAATCTATAAGCAAACCTAGAAAATTCGAAGTTGTATAACTAATTATAGTTAAAAATAGAAAAAAAATTGTTAACGTATAGAATCGATATATGGTGTCAATTCGACTAGTCACTAATCCTTTACCAGCATCATTTGTCTAGTCCGTAGTCTTGGTGCTGACTGGATTCTGTTAGTCGTGATTGCAGCGTGGTCACCTACCTAGGCGACTCCCTATCACGAATTACTTTGAAGTGATGCTTGGCGGTTGATTAAAAGGAGTCAGCAGTAAGTCTCAGTTCTAGGTTGTGTTCTGGCCGGCACCTGGATACGTGATATATCTGCAACCCTGTAGGAACTGACTTCGCTTAGTGCTGTACTCAAATATATATATATATATATATATATATATCGATGTTAAGTGGTCGGATGCAATCGACAGACAGGTGCAGACTTGAATTTCGTGCGTTTATGCACCTTTAGTAACCCTGTTGGAGATCTGCGCTGCATGAAATGGCTGTGTTACAATTTCAGCTCGAGTAACTGAAACTAATATATATCAAACACTTATAGAAATTAGGTGTAATTCACATACTGTGATGTTTTAAATCAGGCGTGCGTTTGATTTTCGATTACTTTATTCAGTGACTTCAGCTTCATTCTATTACTACCTATCTGTATAAGACTTTCGTTAAGAGTTCAAAGGTTAGATGAAGTTAATTACTATTTAGTTGGTGGATGGTGACTTGCAGTGGAATCCACGATGCGCATTTCGTCCTATTTGGGACTCGTCATCTGGATGTACCTGCATTTCTCAGTGAGTGATGATGTTCCCACCGAGGCTCAAACCCCAATGACCATAGTTTCAAACGGCAAAGTGTTATCCACTAGACCACTTGGGCCACGAGAGCCACCTCTTGTGCAACGGGTCATATTAATTTTGTTGAATTTGAGATTTTCCCGTCGATTGATGGGACCGAAGTGCTCGGTTTCAGGTTGACAAACTATGGACACTGGGTTCGAGCCTCGGAGGGAACATCATCAGTCACTGAGAAATGCAGGTACATCCAACTGACGAGTCCCAAATAGGACGAAATGCGCATCCTGGATTTCACTGCTAGTCACCATCCACCAATTAAATACTAACTAAATGCCAAGACATCGTCGAAGCATCTGCACAAGAAGCCGACATGTCAACCTTAGACCGAGTACTTCGGTCCAATCAATCGACTGGAAAATCTCAAATTCAGTTGAAGTCAATTACTGTTTCAATACTTTGTAAACATTCAACTTTAAACAAAAATTATCTCTATTGTCTTGCCTTTTTCATCTTTTGATATCTTGGAATGATTGTGATCCAGTCTTAATGTGTGTGTGTGTGTAAAAATTTTGTTTCTATTGAATTGTTCATTGATTTTTGGTCTACGCATTACGCGATAAGACTAATCACCTAATTATATAATATATTCAACTAATTTTGTTTGAATAATTTGCCCACTAGAAATGTAAAAGACTGACTGATGAACAGAGAGTGTTTTTTGGTCAAATTCATCACCAGGTTCTACTTACATTTTTATATGACAGTAAGCATTAAAGAATGATGGTTATTAACAACATTAAATTTTAAATTAAATCAATAATATCAACAGATTCTACTTCAGAAGCATCAGTAAGAGAGATATAACATGCATTATTATAAAACTAAACTAATCCTTCGATAAATTAAGGGAAGTAACAGAGAATATTTGAATTTATGGGCTCGACACCAGGCTAAGGTTGCCAATAATGGCTGGCTTGACCTGTTTCTTTTTATTTAGGCGAATTGCGATTGCCTCTGCTGTTTGGAGGGTTGGGTATCTAAAGTCCTTTGCTAATTTATTCGATACCCGATGGATGATAAAGAAACATCCTTCAATGCTAGCTAGCTTTGTGTCCTGTTTGGACAAGATTATCGAATATAGAACTATTGATAGTTATAACAGGACCATACTTAACCACATTGATAGGTGTACCCAGTCATGGATAGTTCAGCTCCTAGAGCAAAATCCAATATAATTGGGTGTACAAGAGCACTTGAATTGACAGATGCAATTAGAGGTGACTGGCCTAGCTACTTCATCTTTCATTTTCGGAATGACAACTGGTTGTGTGGAGAATATTATCTGCAGCTTATCGGCATTTCACGTTTCCTAAGTTGATTTTCTCAACTTGTTGGTTATTATTTCGCTTGATATGTCGTAACAACAGAAGACAAGGGCCAGTCAACAGATCCTGTATTAAGGAAATCAACACATATTTATAGATTTTAATGTACATTATTATAGATTATTGTTAGCAGAAAAACACAGTCGTCTGATTGGTCGCTTCTCACACAAAGTTAACCTTGCATCTCTTTGTGGCTGTTTCTTGAATGTCAGATCATCTATAGGATGTTAACTGTATCCGCCTTCGCAAAGCATTTGTTTTCATTTTTCTCACGACCAATATTTGGGACATAAACGTTGACGTAAATTACTGTCCACCAATTTTGACTAACAGCCAGCTCTCACCACAATATCACCTTTGAATTGTAGTCGTATATATTTATAGGCTTCTTGTTGACACAGGCAGATGAATTCTTTTCTACTTTCTTCGATATGTGTTCAGTAATGAACTTTCCAGGGTAGCTGTTTTGAGTTAACTTATGGTATGCAACTTCAAGTTCGTCTTCAGTCATATCTTTTGAACAAATATGTCTGACCCTATATGTGAGGGTGCTTACCAAATATCTTTTATGCCGAAGAGGAACAAAACTGTGAAATGGTGTGTACTAACTGGTCCAAGTGCTTTTTTATATAAGTTACTCATTGATGTTATCGTCTTCTTGTCAGTAGAACATCTGGAAAGGCAATTTTACTTCCGAACTCGCCTTCACACATGAATTGGATAGTTGACGTATACTGGCGTTCCTGTTCAAATCATTTGCATACCGACACCTGAGAGCAAACTGTTTTGTTTATCGTGAGATACTTAGCCAATAAGTTAGTTGGTCTATTTACTTTATACAATTCTTTTCATTCAGCAGGTTCTGGGGGAAACCTAGGGCTTGAAGCTTTAAGTATTGACGTCTCAGAGGCTGTAGTTTTGTGTCTTCGTCTACGAGGTAGAGTTGTTAGCCTCACACCCAACCTCTCCTCCTTACTGGGCTTACTATCTATTGGCTATTAAACAAGGCGAGGTTTTAAAAGTGCATCGTCCGGAAATCGAACCTAGTAAGATTACTGTCGTTGAAACAACAATTCACTTTGTTTTTGTTTTTCATCCATACCTATACATCAAAACAAAAACAATGCAGGCCTCTGTTAAATAGTCCAGTAATTATACTAGTTTCTTTTATAATCATTATTTATTTCCGGTAATATTACTGTAATTTAATAAATCATATGAGAACAAAGAATACAGGATGGGTGTTTAGTTGATTTAAAGTTGAGTGTACATTGTGTAGGCGTTCGATTGCATTCCAATTTATATTATACAATTAAAATATTATTAAAATCACTAAATTGATCAATCGTCATCATGGTGTAGATGTTTCAACCAAGTTCAGATTGCACAGTTTGTAAGGTAATTTAGTTATTGGTGGCACAGTGGTTAGGACTCTCGCCGAACATGCACAGGGTCCGAGGTTCGATCCCCTGCCGACGAACACCTGATATCAATGGTCGGCCTGCAAAATATGGGCTACCGATATCCATGCTGAAAATTCCATACTTGTACCAAAAATACAGTGTGGAAACAACCTGTAATCAAAAATTTAAAAAAATATTATATCAATTACTTTTGAATAAAGAAAGAAGGAACATATTTGCAGGACAATACGACCTCGTCTACTTCCTTCGATCCTCTTTTCTTAAAAATATGTTCATTCTTTCTTTATTCAAATTGATAAGGTGAACCGGTTGTATGAAATCCCTGAAACGATGTCTGCCTACAAAATCAATCAAGTCACTGAATCAGTTAGTGATGTTACGTTGCAGAATAGTGGGAGAAATTTTTTCAGAATTAAATTCAACAAGGGGTATCTCGAAACAGGTCGTTATCCAAGTCAGTTTGTGAAACTCGTCAGATCGGTCATATTGCGTCGCATCATCAGGTTGCATGTTGATTCATCTCAGAAATGTATCATCACATTGAGGTCAGATCAAGTCAAATTCGACAGTCTACTCGAAAGTCTCAATTTTGATATGTCAGATAAAGTTTAATAACTACATGCAAGACTTACAACTACAAACGGCGAATTCATATGGATGGGGATAAACTCAGGAAATCTTTATTAGTGGAGAAACTACACGAAGAATTTCCACAATCACCGAAAAATACATATACAACTTATCGGACGTAAAAACTGCAGCTTTATGTCTAGGATTCAGGTACCACGTACTCAACTCGTTTATATCAGCAGAATCGACAGAGAAACACAGTTTGAGTATTTATACCACCAACCATCTGATTTGAAACCCATATTTAAGGATAAAAATGTTTTGTTTGAGTCTAAAATGGTTGATATTACAGAAAAGTATTACATTTCTCCTCCCATACAGACAAAACTTCTTATTAAAGAGTATAGACTCGTGTTAAAAACCTGCGGAACAATGACATGATCGTTATTCTTAAACTAGACAGGGCTTCTAGCGTCATAATAATGAACCGGCTGGACTACATCTTCAAGATGACAACTCTTCTCAGTGATACAATAAGACTTCAGGTGGACAAGTAAAAATTGACGCAATTACAGCCTTCGGAAATAGAGTAAGCAAGCACCTCAAGGAACTGCTTAAAGAAGTACTCATCGACAATAACACTTATAATGATCTTGAACCAAGGGATTCATGCGGACTTTTCATGTATGGTCAACCCAAAATCCACAAATCTCATGTGCCATTGAGACTTATAATTTCAGTGGTGAAATCACCATGGCGTAAACTGGTTAGGTGGTTGGCACGAAAGTTGTAATCAATTCAAAAAAGTTGGCAGTCTATAGTACTAAGGGTTCCTTGCAATTCTCACAAGAATTAGATCAACTGAATATTTCAGGTAAATTTCTTGTGTCATACGATGTTTGTTCACTGTTTACTAGCATACTCACCGAAGAAACGGTGAAAACCATATGCCACCAACCCGGACTACTTTCTCTCCCTGAGAAGGATTTACGAGAATTACTACTCCTATTTTTACAAAGAATGTTAAATTCCGATTCAACAACCAGCTGTACCAGCAAATTGACGGGATGGCTATGGGTTCGCCTTCAACATAATTTTTTCTATCTTATTCATTGAGAAACACAAATGTATCATAATTATTTCATGCACTTTAATAGTGAAGAAAAGTTTTCTTTCGATGAATTTTTTTCTGAAGACTCGTATGCCAACTTATTGTTGATGACACAATCAGAGATAGTTTTCATTTGTAAGACCACTATTCATGTAATGCATTAGGATGACTGAAGCTGAGATGTGGTTATGATCTGCTGCAAGATTTGGCCCGGTGGCTTCCGAATCGCCGAAACCCAGTGCTCTAGAAAATGACGTGTTATAACACAGTTGTCATATAAATCATTGATGTGTAACTGTTTGTTTATCACACTATTAGTTGCCCAGCTGTTCGTGTGCTGTCAATTCTAACTTGGTATAATTGTATGTTAGTTGAATACTTGTCGGATAGTTTAGATAATTGTAGGATATATCTTGGCCAAGAAATAAAATACGTCTGAGTAGAAATATTTCTTTCCAACGACTTCATTTTCAAGATGCACAGTCGTATTTGTATTACGAACAAAAGACATTAATTGGCACTACAAAGTGCTCAATCAATGTACATATGATAAGAATGAAGATAATAAACCTGATTTTTCAAGTAGACTTTGAAGTGGATGAATCATATAATTTTTAAAAGATTATTAAACACACTGATAATTAATAAGATTTCTAAAGTATATAAAGTGTTGTCAAAAATTAAACGTTCCGTGATGATGACGAAGCTAAGTTGAAGTAGGTTGACAGTAACCGATAAACTGAAGTTACAAGAACATTATTATGACCATAGTAAAGAGATGCTTTTAAAAGAAAGTTTTCGAATACTTAGTTTAGGCTTTTGTCTGTGTATAGCTACATCTTAGGCCCTCTATATAAGTAGAGAAAAGGTAAACTTTTAGAGTGACTGAATTTAGCTCTATAGGTAACTTTAAAGGATAAATCACATGGGACTGAATAACCTGACCTTGTCATCCTATACTCACCCTCCATTAGTCAAACCATGTAGTATTCAGTGTTTCCGAAAAACAAAATCCGATGTGATCGATTCTCCAGGAGCATGTGAAAAAAGGAGGTGTACACAGAGGTGGGTATAAGTGGTTGTTCATCCTTCACGTAATTATCAAATGTTGCTTTGGTGCTACAATACCAGGTATAAGTTTGTGGTATAAAATGGAGCTTTTAGTACACCTTGGACAGACGATCTTTAATTACTTCAGCAGTGATATCACTTTTGAATGCCTAACTCGTAAACAGTGTTTCCTTTGGCTGGGATCGACTACATTACTCGCGTTTCGTTTAATCAAACTTCTAGGATATCCACTGTGTAAGAATTGTTGTACTAAGGTATTCCAGTTGTTTGCTGACCATATATTTAGAGCAGATATTCAGAATTCGGGAACATAGAAAATGAATAAGGTATCTCCTTGTACCTAGTTGTATCCAACTGTTGAAATTAATGTACTCCTCAGTGAAGCCTGGCTTTCAGCAAATCAATTCACTCATTTAATAATCATTGAACAGTTGGTTTGTAAGGATTAGATTTGTTTTTACAAGTTTGACCACTGCTTAATATCACTTAGAGAACCATTGAAAACCAGGGAGTACTGGACAGATGTTTCATCCAAGTTTGGGAATCATCAGCAGTTTGAACAATTTTCTAATTTATTCACTCCAATCTACTTAAAATCATGTTAACTGTCTTTATTCTTATATTGCATGTTTATTCACTGAGTAATTTTTAGCGGCACTTAATGCCCTTCTTACTTAATGTGAATACGACTGTACGTCTTGAAAAGTTAAGTCGTTGAAAAGAAATATGTCTTCTCTGTGATTTTCCGTCTTAATGGATAATTGTGTATATTTCATGATATCTTCGAAAGCTTCAACTATTACCAATTTCTTTATTCTTACCATAAAATAAGACAAGTATCACTTTGGTTATATTTTATATCAGATTCTAAATTATCAGACGTATGACAACTATTTAATTCAGTTTAGATTTTCACGTCGATTGATTGGACCTAAGTGTTCGGTCACATGTTGACGTGTTCGAGCCTCTGTGGGAACATCACCACTCACTGGTCATTGCAGGCGTATCCAGTTGACGAATCTCAAATAGGACGAAATGCGCATCCTGGATTCCACTGGTACTTACCATCAACCAGTTGACTTCAAGGAATGATAACTATGTTAGATGTTTGAAGGCAGTTCGGATAAAGCCATAGGCCTAAGGTCGATGCTTATCGTTACTATTCAATAAGGTGTATATGCTACACATTTCACTGAGACTAAACAGGTTTGTCACTATTGCCAAAGAGTAATAATATTGATAATTGCTGTTAATAATAATATGGCAGTGTTATTTGCTTAGTTATTCAGTTAAATATCCGTGTTTTCATTCAGTCATTCTTTCTTCCCCTTTCTCTCTCTCTCTCTCTCTCCTTCACTTCTTCTATTGTCAAGGTTATGTGGAAAAATCACATGTTTTGTTTGGTTGGGTAGATATATCTGTACTTTAGTGTATCTTGTGCAAATTTCTACTGTATTTGATTACTTGTTGTGTTTGTATTTTGTTAAAAGTCTAAAAAGATAAAATTAAAAAAAGGTAATCAAATGAAGGAGAGAAAAAATCCTTGACATATGCTGGAAAGTGATACTTTCTTTAAAGTGTTTGTTTTGCGAATACAGCAGGTCGAAGCTGAGGACAGCTATTCGTAGAAGACATTGTGAAGTGGTCGAGCTACATCATGAATTGGCAGAAGTTAGAATTCATGCGCCGGCCATTGGATCGGTCCCAGTGGCTTAATGGTCTACGAGCTAGCTCGCCTTGTATCCGGAAGGTCCTGGATTAGAACCCTACCGGGTGCGTACTGGTGAGGAGTCCGGAGTACTGGGACGAAACAGATGTTTAGTACTCCCTGCGGGTTTTCCAATAGTTCTGTAGCTAATAGCATCTCATGATTAGGACTCTCGCCAACCATGCACATGGTCCGGGGTTCGAGCCCACACCGACGCACACCTGATATCTATGGTCGGCCTGGGAAATTTGGGCTACCGATATCCACGCTGAAAATTCCATACCTGTACCAAAAATACAGTGTGGAATCAAGCTGTAATCAAAAATAAAAATAAATAAATAAAAAAAAATCCCTACAAAGCCAATACCTGAAAATTGTTTTGGGAATAGTTTCTCAACGTGACGTCATACTCTATTCACGTTTCATATTTCCTATTGCTAAATGCCAAAGTATACAATTGCAAGTTTTAAGAAGACAAAACACGTAGTTTAGCGAATAGGCCTATCTCTGGCAAACTAAAGACATTCAGTTTTCTTTTAAAAAATAACCTGAAATATGCATGCTAACGAAAGTTATTTAACCATTTCTACTGTCATAGTAACAACCTTGTTGATTTCTGCTGACTTGATTTTTACACAGCATTTTATTTGTTTGCTTTTCTAACCCTTTCTAACTCTTGTGTTTCTTCAGAACTCATACATGATTCATATTTTCTTTCGTCTCTATATGCATTCTGATTACAACTCATTGGCCATTAAAATATTGATTTTATTATGCAACTCTAATGCACTCATTCAACTGCTTTTATGCACCGACTATCATTACAACTATGTTTGTGGCAACTCACCACTCTTGTTACTATCCTTTCTGGTGAGAAAAATTGTATATAAATACTATCAAACGACTAAAGGGGGAAGTGAATTCGCCCAAAAAGATCCTCTTCGACGAACCACGTGTTTTGTTCCCATTAGTTTCAAGAAGAGCTGCATTAATTCACTGCCAAAGTTGTGTTGAAATCACAGTCATAAAGCTGTTCATCGCACAGGACAAACGTCTTGCTTAAACAAGTTTTACTGGGTTTTTTCTGTGTAATGGTCGGTAATGACATAAAAAGTCCGATGTAATTCATTAATTGATTAGTTTAGACATTTAGTGGTCAATATTTGCCTAATTATTTTGTTTTTAAATGAAAAATACATATACTTTGGCAGGCTTCAAGCTTTAAGCCTAACCTTCCCTTCTTCCGGGCTTATTGCTGGCTAGTACACTAGATAACGTTTAGAAGTGAATAATTGGCTGGGAATAGAACCCAGACTGGAAAACGGTTTATCACTGATACACTTGAGAATAAGACATTAGGGTTTGTTTATTTACAGGAATGCTTTCTAAAGTAAAGGGCATCTTTAGTCCACCGGTAGAATATTCTTCCGAGGTTCGACCCTCGGCCAACGCAACCTGTCTAAACCGTCAGTGAGGCTGGTAAAGAGGGAAAGTAGAGTGTGAGGCTAGTAAACCTACCCTGTAAAATTAAAAAACCCACTGCTACCGAACCTTCAAAGTTCACCCTTGAAGTTGAAGACTTTTTGTGGAATGGTTGAAATATAGCGAAAATATTCATTCAGACATCTATAAAAAACAAAATAATTGAGCAAAGAATCTCCTGCTCGATAATTCCATCTTCTAGCTATACAATTATATATATTTGATCAAAGGAAGAACTACAGTTTATATATATATATATATATATATATATATAATATTCTAGATTAGTAGTCAATACCAATATTAGTGGTTTTTAAGTAATATCGATTCGTTTAATAAGATCAATGGAATTACATTTCATTAAAGATGTTTAAATAATAATAATATAACAGCAAATAGAATATCAACTAAAATTAAGGAAATTTCTACAAAAATTTGAGGATCATTCAAACCTAGATGGCCAAGGTAAGGATAATGTCTCAACTAACTTCTTTTGGACACATAAATTAGGCTTCTTAATGTGCATCCCGACAGCCTCAGCAATATTTAGTAATCGAACTCTTAAGACCAAGTTACGATTTGTTGGTATGTGGTAAATGACTTTGAAAGCCTCGTTAACATCAATCTTGTGTTCTGTCTCCACAAGATGAGATAGAATAGCGCTACGAATAGATTTTGTTTGTCCTTTACTTAACCACGCAGCTTGATATACGGAAATTCGACGAGAAACACGCCTAATTGCACGGCCTATGTAACTGGCTCACTCCACAGGAGTAGTTAAATTGGTAGATACACATGAGAGAGGCGAAATTAAGCAGTTTGTCTTTTACTCCCGAACGCAAAGTAGGGGTGGTTTTTAAGATACTGCGTAATTCAGCAACAGAGAATACTCTTTTTACCGCATTCCTAAGGCGTTGTGCTAGTATCTGGCTGATGTTATCCCTGAGGAACTGACTTCGTAAGAATAAGGCTTTTTTAAGAACTGTTGGTACCTTGGGCTGCTTTGATTTTAGATTTATATTCTTACCCACAAAGTTTTCCGGTTAACCGTTTTCACTCAGCAACCTTTTAATATTATGAAGTTCTTCATCAAGATATTCATCCGAGCAGATTGCTCTTGCTCTGTGAATCAAGCACTTTATCAGATTGCATTTGTATTTCAAGGGCACGAAGCTGAAATAATTGAGTATACTCACCAGTTGATATAAGTTTTCGAAATACACTTCTTATTATGCCATCCTCTTTTCTGGTCATAAGGACGTCTAGAAATGAAATACTGGAGTCGTTTTCTTTCTCAATAGTAAAATTTATTGCAGGATGAACATCGTTATATTTGTCCAGGATGTTTTTTGCTTCATCCTCATTGTTCATGATCAAAAATGCATCATCCATGTACCGACAAGAGAATTCAAGTTCATCAATTACATCTTTCTAAGGCCCATTGTCTAGTTTTCCAGGGAAAATGTCGGCTAGAATGGGTCCTAGTGGTGACCCCACTCCCACACCATCGATTTGTCCGCATATTTCCTTATTAAATAAAAAGTGGACACTCATTGTGCACTTCAAGAGAAGCTCTTTTATAATAGATATAGGAATACCGATATCGATGTTTCGTCTTGTGAGTTCTTCATATACAAAGTCTACCGTTTCCATAAATGGAAGATACGTCAAATGATATCATGAATTTATTGTCAATATTTAAATCTTTTATCCTTTCAACAAATCCATAAGTATCCTCGACACTGTGTTCAACCAACTCGGTATGTAGAGGCTGTAAGAGTTCGACTAACCATTTGGCTACGGGATGGTATGCTGAATTTAACATATGTAATACTGGTCGAAGTGGTACACCATTTTCGTGCACTTTAGGCAAGCCATATAATGTTGGCGTGAACGTTCCAGTGGGTTTTAGTGATGTATACTGACTTTGTGAGATAAAGCCTTATTGTTTCAGTCTTCTCCGTGTTTCCGCTAACTGTTTCTCTATCTTTTCAATCGGATCCAGAGAAGACGAGATTTTTTGGAATTTTATATTATCATTAAGAATAGTATTCATATTCAAGGTCTTGTTATCAGTATGTTGTTATTTTTTCGGAGAATATCTAGGGCTTCTTTATGTTTTTTGGTCAAAATATTATCCGAGTTGCGTTTGCTATTCGCATAATAATAGCAACAATCGACCAGAGGTGATTTAAAGTTGTTGTTGACACTGACGTGGATGCACATTTGCTCTTTGTCATTTTGTAGATTGTCAAAACTACTACCTATCTCTGAAACGAAAAAAAATTATTTGGGAAATTCCTCCTGAACTGTCTAATCACAACATTTATGCTTGTTTAGATGTTTCAGCCAACTCTGTAATAATAATCCTTTTTTCTCCCTAGACTGCTTATGATATTGTTTGAGTAGATCAAGGTCATTCTGACCTTAGACTCTCTGTGGGAAGCGGTGGGGTGGGATCCTAGTGGACAGAGTTTTTGAAAGCATCTCTTTACGAATATTCTACTTGATTCACTGGTACTTCTTACAGTTGAACTGTGGTTAACTGATTTTGTTGTACAGTACTTCTGTAACGACAGAAGGCAAGAGTCAAGCAACAGATCGTTTACTGAGAAAAATCAAGAGATATTTTTTATATTTTTATATACATTATTTTAGGTTATTGTTAGCAGAGAAACAGTGTCTTCTGATTGGTTGTTCTCTCGCTGAAATTCAACCTGTCATCTCTTTGTGGTCATTCATTTGAAGGTCATATCACACATATGCGAATCGTATCCGCCCACGCAAAGTCTTTGTTCTTGTTTTTCTCATGATTTGGGACGTAAACATTGACGTAGATTGATGTCTACCAATTTTGGCTAGCAGACAGCTCTCACCACACTTCTATTGCACTTAGAAAATTAGCTGGACTGAATAAGCTGTCTAACGGCACTGTTGAGGTAATCTTGACTTTTTGATGTCATTATTGTTGACTAGAACCACACATAGTTTCAACCAAGAATAACCCTCCTTTTCTTGTCTTTAGAGCGTTTCGTGACTGTGTGTATCTCAAGGAAGTTTTGTCAGTCATACCGAGGGATGCAGAGTTCGGTTTCCTGCATTCATACCACAACGAATCGGTTTTGTTTGTAACAATCTCCTCTGTCTATACCTTTCTCCAGTTTCGTTTCATTTCACTTCTTTTCTTTAGGTTTATATCTGTCTTCCAATAGAAGTAATTCTTTGCATAGTTCTGTGTGCTACTTCGTTAGTCAGTCAGTTATACATTTTTTAGGCACTTAATGTCTAATTTAATTAGTATATCTTAAATTTCCTAATGATTTACAACTAATTAATAAATGGCGATTATCTTCACTGGATAGCTTAGTAAGTAATGTTGAAATCACCGGAATTATTATGTCTCACACGTAACTAACAGTGGCAATCCATCCAGTATACTGATTAAAGTAAATTATATTTGTGAAAGGAGTCAAATCTTATTCGTTGATAAGACTTTGTTCTTTTAATGGTCTTGTTTTAAAGAATCGACTTATTTTATTGTTATTGTTTTTCCTATATTATGGACTTACACTATTAGTATATGTTCGATTAGGTTATAATACTCAATAACCACTTGCATTTTCAATGAAGCAGACTCATTATGTGAGGGCCAGTGATACAACCAGGCTACTCAAACCTCTATAGGTTGAGTGAGGTTCGAACTTATATACAGCCTTGTGGTTAGAATTTTGAGCATAGTCCAAATCAATCGGAAAACGCTTTGCTGCATAATTATTCAATACCAGAGAATAATTATTATTGATGACTACTGATATATTTATTACTGGTGGAGATTTGGCTCATCGCTCTTCGACATTCAGGCAACAGGTCTCGGGCTCAAGTCCTACTCCACCTACTTCACCCTGGGCAACTGAGCAGTATTATCAGGCCTCATTCTATAATTGTGGCTCCTAGCCTGGAATATTGGAAAATCTGTTCCAGGAAACTGAATTCAGACAGAGATATAGTATATTATTATTCCCTTGGGTTCCGAGTGGAACATAGTGCTTCAAAAGCATATAGACATTTCCCTGTGTTCTCCGCAGTCATCTCCAGTCGGCCCTACGTTCACCCATTGGCTCTGATCTCCTCTTCACACGATCTCCTGAATGTCACCCTCCAACGCATACCCAACTCGTTGTTTCCTATTGAGGTGTCTCTAGGGTGCATGTCACCTGACGTTCTCATCAGCCTATGTCCCATCCACCTTTATTTTCTTCCACGTATTTGTTGAGCAATACACCCTTGATTATTTTGTTCCCAGAGTTGCTTGTTTCATATTCTTTTTAGTCGGCCATCTCACCTTCAGTGTAGAACCGGCGAAGGCAGCTGTTGATAAAAGATTGAAGCCTTTTAGAAATGCTTTTCTTGAGGCACTGGCCAAGCTTCGAATCCATACAGAAGAGCTGACCAACTGAACATTGATGTTAAAAATCCGAATCTTGTTGTTTATGCTAAAGAGTGTAGAAGATTTCCAAACTGACTTCAGAGTAGTGAAGATTTATTTGTCTTGCCTTTCTGATTCTGGTTTTGACATCTTCATCTGTTCCGCCTTTGATCTCTCTTTACTGACCTGCTATTTTAACTATACAGTCATCATATACATCCAATTATTAATAAATAGTTACTCCATATGGTCTAAGGAGTCAGGAATTGTCGTCTACTCTTGTACAATAGATAATCCGACAACGTATTGCATCAACATGTTCCTGGGCTACAGGGGTTTCTATTTTGAAAGACCAAATAAAAACATGTGAAATAAAGCCGGATATGAAGCGTTCAATATAATCTATTCACGATCTGTATAACAGTATTAAACTAATTACTTCACTGAGCAGAAGAAATTGTGATCGTAGCAGATGTATATATTTTTTTTCCTAGTAGGGAAGCCTTTAAAGCAAGCTATAATGTTAATGTCATGTTATGCCTGCATACGATACAATTCTCTACTAACTAATATGTAACTTGATAAAATCGGGTCTATCTGTATGGCCACTTTGGGAAAAGAAATATTTCACAAAATTTAGCTTTTTATTCATTCGTTTGTAAACTTCTTTGGTGTATTTCTCACTCATCATGTGATCATCACATTAACGAATTATGTACAGCATAATACTTTTACGAATTATTATCGATCCGTTTAAATCACGTGATTGAAACGCAAGCAATAACAGTATTGTGAAAGGATTTTTCTTAAACGAAAGCGTATTGTTGCACTGTAATTCATTTATAATAATACAGTCAATATTTATTTTTATTAACTGATCGGATATATTGAAATGAAGCATACATTTCACCAGCTTAATAATCTTGTTCAACTCATACGTAGTATAATGGAATTGGGAATCCAATGATTTGCAGCAAAAGAAACTCTCTTGTACTATTATTTTGCAGTATAATTTAAGCACTATAACTTCATCGACTTCAAAAAGGCCTTCGACAGCGTCGATTGAGAATTAATTTGCAAACTGCTTCAACACTACGGCGTACCCCAAGTCCTTGTCGATCTCATTCAACAGATGTCTATATGACAATGCCTGCCACGTATCAGTCAGGTGATTCACAACGGAAAACTCAGAGAGGCGTTCTAAGTGCATCAAGGAGTAAGACAAGGCTGTCTGTTTATTGTCACCAATGATATTCTTAATCGTTGACTGGATTATGCGTCAGACTCTGTTGGGGAGCGAGGAAACGAGAATACGCTGGACGATCGATTAGAATACTCTAGAGGATCCGGATTTCGTAGATGATATATATGTCTAATGACCCACAGACGCGAAGACTTGCAGGCGAAAAGCAACAGACTGGCTGAAGAAGCTGTCAGCGAAGACAGGACTGAAGGTGAACACAAAGAAGACGGAGGTGATGAAGATAAACAATCAACAACAACAACAACAACAACCTGTGTCAATCACCATCAATGGGAGAGATTTAACAGAGGTTACCTCCTTCACCTATCTAGGCAGTAAGCATCGTTTCAACCATAGGCAGTCGGAACGGATGAAGTTGTAAAAACCAGCCAGCCGACTAGAATCGGAAGGGTAAAATACGCCTTCACCAACCTGAAATCAGTTTGGAAATCTCTTGAACTCCGCCTCAGCACGAAGAATAAGATTCGGATTTTCAACACAGAGGTGAAGTCAATCACTTCTTCTATACTGGTCATAAACTTGCACTGCGTGTCACGAAAAGGATTTCCAGAAGGTTGGAGACTTTTATCAACAGCTGCCTTCACTGGCTCCATACTGAAGATCAAATGGCAAGACAGCCAGAAAGAATTAGTAATAAGAAATTATTGGAAAAAACTGACCAAGAGGCAGTCCCTCAACAAATATGTAGAACGAAATGGAGATAGATCAGACATACATTGAGGAGAACGTCGAATGACATCGCGCGCCAGGCTATCGATCGAGTGGAATCCAAATGGGAAGCGACGAGTGTGAGGGTGACGTGGAGGAGATGGTGTGGCGAGGAGGAGATGAGAGATTGTTGGCAATCGCGGACGCAGATGAAGAGACTGGCAGAAGATAGAAGAAAGTGGAAATGTGTTGTTGAAGCCGTATGTTCCACTCGGAACCCAAGGGAATAATAATAATGACTGAATATATTTAGATTTTCAGGTTGGGCACTTGGCAGTTGTTCTGTCCTGGAATATGAATGTGCTCCGATGATGAAATGCCCACTATGTTGAAAAACCATAAATACCAAAGGGGGAATGGTAATTTAATTTCAGTGAATTAGAAAAAAAGGCAAGTATCATTATAAGAGAACTATTTGCACTGCAAAAGAGGTGGCACCTATGGCTCAGCAGTCTAGGGAATGTTTTCTGGACAATCGAGAGAACAGTTTTGAAATAGATCTAACTAATGAGTTTCAAATACGGCAAAATGTGCACAACCACCTTACAAATAAAAAATCTTTGGTTATTCGTCGCTAGGTTAGAAAACGCTACAGAATAACTCGACTCCCGTATTCCATCTTATAAAGCAAATACTGAAGTAAAGTTTGAAATCAAAAGACGGAAGGTCTTTGATTCAAAACTTGGTGGGTGCTCACTAATGACGAGTCCTAAGCTAGGACGAAACAGCTGTACGGTACTATCTCATAGGTTCTCTAACTGATACCAATCCTTGGTCAAACTTGAAGTTAATCAAATTCCTACAAAATAACTCTAAAAAATAATCTAATACTCGCAAATGACTGCCTACAGGAAGTAGGTTTCTTTTAATTCTAATGAGAAATAGTGACCATTGGGGTCTACGTGGTAGAGAGTGAGGACAAATACATTCCGGTGACATTGGCTGATACAGTCGCGATTAATCACGAATCAGTGGTAGTAAGAATCTATCCACATGGTCCGGGGTTCGATCCCCGGCCACCGACGCACTCCTTTACCTCGCTAAGCCAGTATTGAAACTGGTAAAGCGGAAAGGTTGGGCATGAGGCTAGAAACCCCATCCTGTAAAATAAACACTGCTACGGAAACTTCAAGCCAATAACTTGGAGCCCTATGTTCCACTGGGAACGTGAAGGAAAAAAAGAGAATCATTGAAAAGCAGTTAGGAGCACTGGGTGGCTGTTTTATCCTAGTTTGGGACTCGTAAGCTTTGCGAACCTGCGACCTTCAGATTCTCAGGGCAGTGTGTTGTCATCCAGGCACTGGATAGTTCAGTGATCCTTGAAACGTTACTTCTACCAATTCGTGATATATCTTTGGCACTACCGTTGCCATTGAAACCTACCACGAATACTTTGAAGGTCCACTAAATTTGATTCTGAAAATGATTTCCATCATTTGGAGAGAGCACTTAAGAGAAGTTGAGTATTTATTATTATCATTACTACCGGAGACTCCATTATTTTCTCCATTGATCTCGATTTTGAACTATGTCTTATAACATCCCGAACTACTAAATCTCATGGTTTCGCGAGCGTTAACAGATACTAACTCAACAAAGATGTCGTCCACCAAGTCACAAGTTTTTGCCAATCAGTTCTTAGGTATGAAAATATTTGGAGGTAAAGGAGGCCCGTCTTTAGATGGCATCACCTAAAATGCGATATGGATCTGAATACTTGCTATAAGAGAAATGTGAGCAGTCCTACGAAGACGGTAGTGATGAGTTACTCAATTCAAAGGACTCATTTTCGCAGGAGTTACAGCAAGGCTGCACCCACCCAATCAGTGAAAACCTGACTTCCAGACTAATATCACAGCGGTATTACAGGTAATCCAGATTGGATCTGATTTTCGCTACACTATTTCATTCATCACACTTCTATTATCATTTGCACAGTTTCCTAAGTACACTGAGTTTTCGACTACCTGTAATAACTCAGCATCAAAGATGAGAGAAGGCAGAGTACTTTAATCTTGGATGATGCAAAATACAGCTGAATGAGTGCTATTCGGTTAACCTTCATCTTAATGTGCAGTAAGACTATATCGTCTGAATACTCAGAGTTGAGCAGTATTTGTTCAGTTGCCTATCACCAAATACATCCTTCGGCACCGCACTCAGCATGTCAGAGATAGTAAAGTCAAAAAGAAAGAAATAGTTATCCTGAGCAAACCTATCCTACACCATCTCTAGTTTCAAACAGTATTGATAGTTATTTGTTGTATTTGTATTCTACAAAGCCTTCAAAACGTTAGTAAACATCTCAGGGATCATTTCAAAGATTATACCTATTCAACAAATCGAAGATAATCTAAATACCAAGCTATGAAACGACTATATATATATATCGTCCAGTATGCCAAATATTTGACCAATTAGTTATCTACATTCCACCTAAGCACTTTCTTGTCTAGATACTTCAGCAAAATTTCATCCTATGGATAGGAGGACGGTTTGACTGATAGCATGATCTATGTAGTCAAGTTACATTTACCCTGACAATGTTGTTTTGCTTGGAAAAACACGTGACTCACCATCTTAGAGATGAATAGTGTATGAGGGATAAGACACAATCACGTGATTGTTTGGAAAAGTCATATTTGCAAATATCAGTGAGAACCACATGATATCAGAATAAAAATAATAATTTTGCTATTCATAATTCAACCTCTAGGTTGAATATGTAAATGCTAATCCCAAGCGGTCACGTTACGAATAGTATACAATCTGGCCACTTAATGTATAACATTTTCCCGAATGTATGATTGTCTTTCATCCTATCTTCATTGTTTTTCTTTTTTGTAACACTGTAACCTATAACACATAGATCGATCAACTATTTACACTCCTACTGATACAGGTTCTAGCTGGTGACTCAACAGCATAAGAAATAATGTTTTGAAGGTCAAAGTATCTGATTTTGGATTCAATGTTACCATAGCAACTGGACTGCGTATGTACCTTTAGTTAATAAATCGTAAATAAGTGTACTTAGGAATGACGTAGTATAAGAGTTCTTTTTAAGTTCCTAAAGAAGAAGGAGAAAAAGCTGTCTAACTGTTCACCAAGTGACGTCACTGTTTTAATGGAGTAAAAGAAATGTGCATACTTACGTAGTCACTTAGATCCATATAACACTGCCAAAACGACATTTTTCTGCCCTATAAACTGGTTATTTTTTTTGACTCTAATCACATATTTTCGAAAGTTAGTTTGTAGGAATTTGATTTGTTATCACTTAGAGAACCATTGAAAACTAACAAGGAGTTCTGGACAGTTCTTTGGTCATAGTTTAAGACTCATTGTTAGTACGCACCCACCACCAGGGATAGAATCCACGACCTTCTGGTTACAAGGAGAGCTCTACACCATTCAACCACTGGGACCCGTTTGAATGGCTAGCCCATGGATTCTTACTACTACCGATTCGTGATTAGTCGCGACTGCATCAGCCAGTGTTAACGGCATGTATTTGTCCTCACTCTTGACTAGAACTGCAAACAACCTACTTCCTGTAGGCAGTCACAAGTGTGCATCACATCCAATCAGAAATATAAATTATGCACTAATTAACTAAACAGATTTCCCGTATATTCTGATATACATAAGTATGTACACAGGATAATGGATTTTGTATTATTTGTTTTATTTGTATGCAGTTATTTTCTCCTCTGGTTGTATATAGTTGTGGAATATGCGTAATTATTGCAATATTTTGCCCACTACTGTATGCATATTACCACGCACTGGTTGTATGATAACGAAATCAGTAATACACAAATTACTCATAGGGTATTCGAAAAGATATGTTAATGATATGTATCCACATATATATATTTATGTGTGTGTATGTTGGTCTCTCTTTCTGTTTGTCTGTGACCATTTCGTTGGTATGATCTTGTCTCCTTTACCAATGTATATTCTCCTTATATTATATTATATATAATATGAGTGTTTGTTGACAGTCCGTCGCTTGGTGACATATATACATATTATATGTGGGGTTGTTGACATGTCTGCTATATTCGCTATGTATATTTGGATCGACACTCCATTATAATTAGCCATCCATGTTAAGACTGTCTAATGATTTATTCCCACGCTTTGTCTGGAACATTCATATATATTTCGCATTCACAATTTGTGTGACTTTACTTTACAACTACTTTTACTTTATTTACTAACCACTTTGGTGTGAGACCACTTATTTTCGTCTCCTTGTGTTTGGACAATAGAAGTATCATCGCAAACCTAGTGGTCTTCTGATTTCCGCCTTCTCGCGTCAGGACTATTAGTTTCTCGACCAGTCCAGAACAATAATTTAGCGACGAGTACATAACAATTTGGCGACGGGGAAAACTAGTACATAACAGTTAGTCTCTTGATAAATTAGTGAAACTTTATCTTCAGGTATTGGTTTGTAGGGATTTTTTGTTTTTATTAGTTGGAGGATTTCATCATGAGCTGACATCGGTTGGAGAACTATCGGAAAACCTGCAGGGAGTATTGGACAACTGTTTTGTACAGCAGGTCGATGGTCAGTACAGTTACTCATAGAAGAAGACATTGCTAACTGGTCGCGCTATGTCGTCAACTGTTAATAGTTAAAATCGATGGGCTAGTCGTTGAGTCGAGTCCCAGTGGCTTAATGGTGTACGAGGTAGCTCGCCCTGTACCCAGAAGGTCCTGGGTTCGGCTGCTGTCGGTGGGTGTGTACTGATGAAGAGTCCGGAGCACTAGGACGAGACAACCGTCCAGTATTCCCTGCAGCTAACTGATGTTAGCTCATGATGGAATCCTCCAATCAATCAAATCCACATTTACATTCAATAAGAGGTGGTATAATCACCAAAATGACCAAGAGACGAGTTATCACAGTAGAAGGAGATCTACTACTGCTTGTTTTAGAATGCATAAATAAAGTTTTAATCTTCAAGTATTGGTTTTGTAGGGATTTGGTTTGATTGTATGGAGGATTTATTCATGAGCTGACATCAGTTAGAGAACCACTGGAAAACCTGGGAGTACTGCTGAGGAGTCCCAAACTAGGACGAAAGTTTTAATCGTTTCATAGTGATGACATCTGAGAACTTCACGACGCTCTTGAAAACGTGGTAACTTTGATTATTCTTGTTGTGAACGGTCGACAAAATACCGACGAACTAAAATGGATCCACAATACCCTGCTCCACGTGTTTATATCGCTTTGTTCAACTTCATCAAATGGAATTTGGGTATGAAGTTCCTTAAGAAAAGTCTCCTAGTTGTCTACTTATAGATTTGTAGTATCGTCCATATCTATATTATTAATATACTGGTTGTGATATCTGAATTTATACTGTTGTAAATTTGAAAAAACGCATAGAATAAGAAAACAGATGTTTAGTTTTGTGGGTGGTGAATAGCCGTGGTATCCAGGATTCATATTTCGTCCTATTCGGGAGTCGTCACTGGATGTACCTGCATTCACCAGTGAGTGATAGCGTTCCCACAGAAACTCGAACCCAGTAGCCATCTAATCAAGCTCCAAAGCTTCATCCACTAGATCACTTAGGTCACGAGGGGCTCATCTTTTGCAATGACTGTCAGTTAGTATTATTATTATTTGTTTTTAATTCAACTTTGAACTTTCCCATTGATGGATTCGACCTAGATGTCCGGCCTCTGTTGACATATCAGGTCCTAACAAGGACGATTTGACGATATTTGAGGACTGATTAACTTGAAGTAATTTGGTGGATGCAATGGAATGCAGGATGCTTATTTCATACTGATTAGGACTTACTGGGGATTGAAGGTACATCCTCGTATTCCACTACTAGTCACCATCCATCGAATAACATCAAGAGTAGTTGAGTGATAATAATAAATAATGAATACCTATGCACCAGTGTGAATGACTTCAAGGTACTTTTCAGTTGATGCTTAGCATTCCTAAGACCTCAACCAGGCAACCTATGCCTACACCAACATATAATGACTTATTCAAGCATTGGTTTCGTAGGGATTTCACTGATTGGTTACAGGATTTCTTCATGATTTGATATCGGTTAGAGAAACATGGGAAAACCTGCAGGGAGTACTGGACGTCTGTTTCGTCCTAGTTCTCCGGACTCTTTGTCAGTACGCACCCACAGGAGTTCGAACTTTATAGTACGATGTACAATTTTTTCGGAGTAATATCTACAAGCCAGTTAACCATGATTTCCTTATCACTTAGATATGTTTCTGCCTTGCAAAGTTGATAGTAAGACTGACTAGCACTTTAATCACTTTTTTTTAATAATCTCTTTTGTATTGGTTTGTAGCGACTTGATTGATTGGTTACAGGATTTCATCCTGAGCTGAATTTGGTTACAGAACCATTGGAAAACCTGGGAGTACTGGACAGTTGTTTCGTACTGACGAAGAGTCCCGAGCTAGGACGAAACAGCTGTCCAGCTCGTGATGAAATCCTGTAACCAATCTGTTTTGGCTTTTTCTTACTCGTTTGGATAATAAAGTCAATCTATTATCAATGTCTGTTTAAAAATGCTTGCACTGTTGTGCTTTGAATCTCCGTAGAAAGATATTTATGACTATCATATTATTATAGAAATATTCATCAATTTTTAACCTGCTGAATCATCCTCACTAGGTATTTTCTTTCCAATAAACAGTGTGTGTGTGTGCATCTGTGTATGTGATCCTATTGTTGTTATTTCTTTGTTCTGTTCTGTTGTTTGTATGTATTTTTTTATACTAAACCAATGAAATAGTGTATAAGTGGTGTTTTCATTTGTCACTAATTGGTTCAATCATATTTTATTTTGTATTCTCTGTTTACAAGTATGTATCATAAGCGCAACATGCATATTTCAATGTACTCATAGAGCTAATTTCATTTGTATCTTGATACTTGTACTCTAAACTCTCCAGTTATTGTTTTAATGCAAATAACTATTGTTACTATCATTCTATGTATTGTTAATTTTTTTAAAAAAGACACCAATTGTAATAATAGACCCGCGGTATAGGCTGTTTCTCGCTAAACAAATACGATTATGTGTGAACTAGAATTTAGACGAATTTATTTTTGTGTTTCAAGACAGACAGGTTTGTTCATGAGTTGACGTCAGTTAGAGAATCAGAGAGTATTGGACAGTTGTTTCGGCCTAGTTTCGCACTCTTCATCAGTGCGCATCCACTAGGACGAAACAGTTTTCTATTGTTCCCAGGTTTTCCAACGGTTGCCTAACTGATGTCAACCTGTGATCAAACCTGCAAATCAACACTTGATAAAAATGTCTGCACAGTCTAGCCGACGCGCCTTCTATGATCATTCTATTGTGATCTCTCTAAAATTGCGAGACACTACTATCAATACCGTTTTAAAACACAATTTTTTCTTCTATATGCTAGATAGTTGGAGGCAGGAAGCTAAGTTGACAACTTAGGCTGTTGAGATATTAGAAAGCAAAAGCTTCCTGACTGAAAAATAAAAAAAATTCCAACGTATCCTACAGACACCATTTAATATTATCTTCTCTATTTTGTCTCAAAATACACTCAAATGTCGAAGTGTCTTCCTGCAACTGCTATTTCACTTCATTCTTTGAGTTGTCAGGATGAAAGAAAAAGATAGAGAGCGTGACTTGAACTGCAGCCTTATTGGGTACTACTCTGACAAATCTCGAGCCTCTAGGGAACTGACTGATAGTCTGGTGGGGTCGCGTGTGCGCACTGACGAAGAGGCCCAGAACAGGACGAAATGGTTATCCAGATGATGATCTCTCTGTAACTGATATCGGTTCATGAAGAAAATGTAACAGCTGTAAATGATTCCAAATCCTGTCATCTGAATATCAGTCTCCAGCTCACTGATGGCTACTGGATGGATTTCCTGAAGCTCTAGTGGGAAGTTGTGACGCCAGTGAGACCCACCACGTCAAGATGAATTGGATGTTTATTGAAGACATTGCGAAGTGGTAGCGCTATGTCATGAATTGCCAGAAGTTAGAATTCATGCGCTGGCCATTGGATTCTGTCTCAGTGGCTTAATGGTCTACGAGCCAGCTCGCCTTGTAGCCAGAAGGCCCTAGATTCGAACCGTGGTGGTGTGTGAGTGTATGTTATTTGTCATATGGAAAACACGTCAGTTCACATGTGATAAACATGATAATACATTTTTAAAGGTCATGGAGGTTCATAGAGATTTTTGCTGTTTTCTGCATCTGTCTTGCTTCATTAGAGTTTATCATATTTCTATCCCTTCTTTCCTATTTGTTGCATTTGAAATGGTTAAAATGTGCAAGGCTTCAGAGGTCAACCTTTCTTTATGTGAATGAAATCCTCTTCCTAGAATTCCGACATTGTCGAAATCAATCTTATGTCCGCTGTCTATTGCATGCATTGTTATAGCCGATCTTTCCTCTAGACTTGTTAATTCTACTGCATTTTTATGTGGACGTCTATGTTCATTCACTCTGACTTTCACTTCATAATCTGAACACTTTATCCTATGGACACAGTTGTTTTGTGTCATTTTGGGAATCATATCTTTGACATTCACCAGAGCTTTCTGTAGAGAATTAGAGGGTTTGAAATAGACTTTAATATTATATGAAGCAATTATATTACTGTTTGAAGTTGTTTAGGCGTGTCCTTTCGATATGGAATGACTATCGTCGTAGCCAAGATTTTTCAATTTTACTGTTTTCCTTTGTAGTCCTTTTTATTGATAATATTATTTAGCAGCTATTTCGGATAACCATTTCCAATCAAAAAAAAATTTTATTGGAGATCTCGTTCTCCATGTAATCATTATGTGTTATAATGTTTCTAGCTCTGTTAACGAGATTTATAGCTACTGAAACTTTTATTCCTATTGGATGATCTGATTGGAAACTCATATACTTGTTGGAATGTTTCGGTTTTCTGTATAATTGTAAACTTTAGTTTCTCCTCAGTTTGTCTTTTTACAAGACAATCAAGAAAGTTTTGAGTTCCCTCAGCCGATTCTACTTCATTAATAAACTCTATATGTTCTGAGATTAAGTTAATCTCTGTTGGAAAGTTTTCTTTTTCAGCTTTCTTATGATGATAAATGTGTCATCTACATATCTGTACCATACTCTAGGATGACAACTAAAACTTGTTAATGCTTTTCTTTCTAGAGCTTTCATATACAGGTTTGCTACAATTGGAGATGCTAGTGAATCCATTGCAACTCCATTTGTCTGACAGCATAGTTTCGCTTCAAAGGTAAAATATGTAGATTCTTAACAAAGTTTTAAGCATTTTATAACGTCTTCTATTGATAATGAAGATTTAGCTAATACTTACTGATTGTTTTCAAGTTCATATTTCATAATATCAAGTGAATCACATAGTGGTCTTAAAGGAACATTTATTTTGTGTATTTTCGGCCTTCCGTAAAATCTCGCGGCCAAACTGAATTCCTTAGTTTTGGTTTCAATTCTCTAAGTAGATTACATACTTGTGCTTTTACTTTGTTCATAGTACTAGTGTAACAACAGAAGACAAGGGCGAAGCAACAGATCGTTTTATTATGAAAATCAACACGTATTTATACATCTTTCAACTACATTATTATAGACAAGCGCAGTCATCTGATTGGTTGTTTAGGTAGACAAACGCAGGCTTCTGATTGGTTGTTTCGGGATTCCTTGACAAATAGAGAAGAGTCTGCGAATCATATTTTGCCACGTTAACTTTGCTGTGATTGGTTGTTGACTCAGGCTTGTTCATATTTTCTCACGGCCCATATTAGTGACCTAGACCTTAACGTAGATTAGTGCCAACCAATCGGCTAGCAGCCTGCTCTCACCACACTCGTCCCCCCGTCAAATAGCTTCGTGCGCAGACGTTCCGACCTTCTGGGTGCTACATCCTCTAGTTGAGGATTGTTACTGACCGGCTTGTCCCACTGTACCCATCTTTGGAGCTGACTGGCGTTAACTCGTTTCTGTTTATCACCTCTTCGGATGGTATATACTTGACCCCGTCTTTTTGTGATTGTGTATGGTCCTTCCCACTTTGGAAGGAGTTTCCGTGAACCTAGCCCGCCTCCAACTGTATATCTCCTGTCTCTACACTTCACTTGGTCCCCGACTGCAAAGGTAATGCACTGCGTCCTTTCTTTCATCTGAGACTTCATGACATCACTGCGCTGCTTCCGTATTACATTCTTGACTGCCTCTTTCCTCTCTGCTTTTAATTTCGTCGTACTCCACTTTTGGTGCATGGGCCAGGTCTCATTGTGTACCGGTAATCGTGGTTTTCTACCATACATCAGTTGGAAGGGTGACTTCTTCGTTGTTTCCTGAGTGGTAGCGCGATGTGTTAGTAAAATCAGTGGAAGCTCCGTTTCCCAGTTCCCGCCCTTCGAGGCCAGCCACTCCTTCAGTGTACGGTTGTTTCTCTCCGTTAGGCCATTCGTTTGTGGATGGTATGGGGTCGTTCTGATCCTCTTGATGCCCAGCTGTTGCAAACGGGAAGTAAACTCTTCACTCTCGAAACAGGGACCTTGGTCTGTCAGTATTGTCTTCGGTACGCCGTGGTCTGCAACAATGTGTCTAACTACTGCATCTGTCACGGTTCTTGCACGTTGGTCTGGGATTGCTACGGCGTCTACCCATCGTGTCGCGTGTTCCGTCATCACCAAGAGGTACTGATTACCATTGGATGTCTGAGGAAATGGACCCATGACATCTACGGACCACAAGTCACCTATCGCGGTAACTGGAATCGACTGAAGTGGTGGTCGTATACACCGGTCACCTTTCATCAGCTGGCACCGTGGACATCCAAGTACGTATCTTGCTACGTCTTCTCTCATACCTGGCCAGTACATACTTTGTCTTAGGAGATCGGTCGTTCTGGCCACGCCTGTATGCGCTAGCTGGTGACATTCTTCTATCATGTCGTGGCGCGACGATTGAGGTATGACAGCCAGCCAGCTTCCGTCGTTCTCTCGCCAGGTCAGAGTCCCGTAGGCATTCACTCTGAGTCGATCCCTCTGTCTGAGTAGTGTGGTTAGCTCCTTACTCGCCGTAGTTTGATCCACTTCTATTCCGTTGGTGATCACCTGTATTACTGTATTCAGCGTATCGTCCAACCTCTGCCTACGTGCAAGTCTTAGTGGGTCTTGTTCTACTGCATGCACTCCGTAAGCGACCTCGGGCAACTCAGACTCATCTTCTGGTCTCGATAACAAATCTGCCAAGACATTTTCACTTCCAGGAACGTGTGAGATCGTAAAATCGTACTCCTGAAGACGCAACATCCACCGTGACAACTTCCCCCGTGGGTCTCTCGCTGTCTTCAAAAATTGTAGCGGCTTATGATCAGTTTCGATGTGGAACCGCCGGCCGAGTAAATAAGGTCTCCATTTGTCGACTGCCCATACCATTGCTAAACATTCTTTCTCTATCGTTGAATACTTTCTCTCTGCGAGTGTCAAAACCCTACTGGCATACTCAACGATTCCCTCGTCCTGTCTTAGGACCGCACCTATAGCGTAGTCACTGGCATCTGTGCACACTGTGAACTGTCTTCCTGGCACAGGTAGTTTTAGCGTCATTTGTTGGTGGTCGAGCAGCTGTTTAATTCTGTCGAATGTCCTCTGCGATTCTTCCGACCAAACAAACTTTGGCTCACCTAGTAGCCTGTATAGAGGGGCTGCTATCTCATTGAAGTTCTTCACGAAGCGGCTATAAAACGCTGCTCTACCCAAGAATTGTCTCAGTTTTCTCTTTGAATTCGGGGCTGGAATCGTTTTAATCGTCAAAATTTTCTCCGGCAGTGGTTTAATCTCACCATTTCCCACTTTATGTCCCAACAGAGTAACATTCTTTTTGGCTATCTGGGACTTGGTTTTGTTGACGCGTAGTCCAAACTCTTCGATGCGTCGCAGCACGGCTTCTACATGGTTGACGTGATCGTTTTCGTTTTGACTGTATATGACGAGATCATCACCATAAACCTCCACGTTTTTCAAGTTCCTAAGTAATAGCTTCATCAGTCGTCTGAACGTAAACGGTGCACCTGCTAGTCCAAACGGCATGCGTTTAAATCGATATTGTGTCTGACCCACGATGAAAGCCGTCTTATCTCTATCACCTTGTTTTATCGGTATCTGCCAGTATCCTGAGCGAAGATCGAGAACCGAAAACACATTCGCACCTTGTAGGCGATCTAAAGTTTCTACCACTGTTGGCATGGCACACGGTCTTAACTCTGTCATACTGTTTAACTGTCGAAAATCAACACAGAATCTATACTTCCCATTCGCTTTTTTTACTAACAGCACTGGAGAGTTGTACGGGCTATCAGCTTCCTCAATAATGTCATCTTTTAACATCTCTTGCACTTGTCGCTCCACTTCGCCTTCCAGATGACATGGAACTCTTCGCGTTGTAAATGACCTTACTTTCGGATCACTTAACGGAATTTCATGATTCACCTTATCGCAATAACCGTATGGGTCGCCATCTCCAGTGAACAGATGATCGTATTTACTAATTAACTCTGTCACATTGTGTACCGTCGGCAGCTTAATCGCTGCTATCTCGCTGGTCTCATACATGTTGATATGCCCGTATTTCGTGACCACCACGTTCGCTTGCGTGTCGATTATGGCACCAATCTCACGCAGAAAATCCGCTCCTAATATCGTTCGCTGTAGTTCGGGTACAACAATGAAAGGAAACGTCACCTCGCAGCCACCAACAACGACCGTACAGTTCGATCTACCCGTTATACGCAACACATACCCGCCTACTGTTTGTACTGTCAATGAACACGGGCTAACACTCTTACATAAATTCTTATCTATTAACGACACGGCCGCCCCTGTATCTATCAAACATACTACTTCTCGATCATTCACTCGCAACTTCGAATACAGAGCGCCT
The DNA here is from genome assembly GCA_944472135.2 of Trichobilharzia regenti. Classification (NCBI taxonomy): domain Eukaryota; kingdom Metazoa; phylum Platyhelminthes; class Trematoda; order Strigeidida; family Schistosomatidae; genus Trichobilharzia; species Trichobilharzia regenti. The sequence continues at coordinate 82,959,211 of OX235270.1, read as the reverse complement.
TTCTCAATAGCCCCCACTAAATCTAGGTTCATACGAAAGAAAGAACAAGCATTATACCGTCTGAAATTTTTTCTTTTCCGCCTTTCTGGGCAGTATCTTCTCCAGTGTCCCGGCTTACCGCATTCAAAACACCGGTCTTTTCTATCAGCCAACTTTAACGCCGCCACTTCCCGCTGCAATGCTTCAATTTTCTGCTCATACTCGTTTGGTTTTGGTTGGTCTATAGCGGCTACCGTTGTGCTCAGCAGCTGTCTGGTCACCTTCGCCAGCTCGCTAATATCCATCGGCTGCGTTGCGTTAACCAGTTGTAATCGCTGAGAAATGTGGTCTGGGACACTCTCGATGAATTGGGAAGACAGTAACTGCGCTTCTGATTCTTCATCTAAAGTGGGAAGTGCGCGTCGAAGTAGATTAGTCAGTTTCACCGCCAACACTAGCGGGTCTCCATCAGGTCCAAGCTTCATTGACCGGAACTGCTGCATTGCTAGCTGTCTGTCTGTTTCGCTGTCAAACTCGGAAACTAGTCGTTCAACCAATTTCTTCCAAGACGCTGTGCCATTTGACCTGTCTACGCTGTCATATGCAGCCTTCGCTCGGCCTCTCAACAGCGTCCCCAAGACAACTGCCTTCGCTGCCTGCTCCTTGACACCCACCAGCTCAGCAACAGCCTCGAAGTCACGTAAGAAGCTCCTTATGTCTCCTTCTTCAAACGCAGCTGGCCACGGGATCTTCATTTTCTGGAGGCAGCGACACCAAATGTAACAACAGAAGACAAGGGCGAAGCAACAGATCGTTTTATTATGAAAATCAACACGTATTTATACATCTTTCAACTACATTATTATAGACAAGCGCAGTCATCTGATTGGTTGTTTAGGTAGACAAACGCAGGCTTCTGATTGGTTGTTTCGGGATTCCTTGACAAATTTAGAAGAGACTGCGAATCATATTTTGCCACGTTAACTTTGCTGTGATTGGTTGTTGACTCAGGCTTGTTCATATTTTCTCACGGCCCATATTAGTGACCTAGACCTTAACGTAGATTAGTGCCAACCAATCGGCTAGCAGCCTGCTCTCACCACACTAGTACATTTTGTTTATTGGTACTAGTGCCTATGGACCTCCTTCGATAAGTTCCAAAGCTTTCTTGGCATAGTCGTCTTTATTAAGAATCTTAGTGATATTACCTTTGTCAGCTTTAGTTATAACAATAGATTTGTCTGATCTTAGTGTTTGTGATGCATGACGTTCGTTTTTCGACAAATTTGGGATGACCTCCTTTTGATTCGATAGTATACACCCAACCTTCTGACGCAATTCATTAGCTTCATCATCAGATAAAAGGGTTAATATAGGTTCCATGATGGGAGCTATTTCTATCGCTTTCAGTGATTTTCGAGTTATGTTAAAGTTTAATCCCTTCACAAGTAGTATCGTTTAATGCATATTAAGTTCTCTGTCTGATAAGTTGCATAGTGTTGTTGTATGTGTCTTATTCGCTTTGGAGTATGCTGCGTTCGGACTTATAATTTTTCAAATTTTCGAATTTGTCTTTTCTTAGTAGCATTGAAATGAGCGAACTTTCAATCTTTGAATAATTGGGTGTTGGTAGTTTGTTTCTTAAACACACTGGGATTAATTTAAATAATTTATAATAACAGAGGTTTATATCTAAAAAAGACATCTCTTGTTTTTAAGCGCTTTCTTCACTCATATGAATCGTGAAGCAGTCATCGAAATATAACAAACAAAATTGTGTGATCTGTGATCAAAATTTGACCTTAGACTTCCTACTTGTGTTAAACACTTTTTTAAGTTGAATTCTTAGATTTTCACATCGACCGATTGGACCGAAGTGTTTGGTCTCAGGTTGACATGTCGGCTTCTTGTTCAGATGCTTCGACGATGTCTAGGCATGTAATTTGAGGCTAATTAGCGGATGGTGACTAGCAGTAGAATCCAGGATGAGCATTTCGTCCTATTTGGGACTCGTCACTGGATGTACCTGCATTCCGCAGCGAGTGATAATGTTCCCACTGTGTGTACTTTTTCGTCCGAATTTTAGTGATAACGTTCGAGTAAATGTTCATGATCGGCAATAACTGAGTATGAAAATATATCTGTTTTGTGGTATACATTGGTGTGTGTGTGTGTGTGTGTGTGATACGTGTGCATGTACAAACAGTTGTAAAAATTTGTTAGCCTCTCCATAAGAAGATATAGACAATCGGGAATTTTGACCAAGTATGATTAATTATTGATACATATCCAGTTTTTATTTATTAATCAGGATTCGTCATGCATCAGCCAACATCACACTTTCACGTCTGTTCAAACTGTTGGTATCTAGAATTTTATGATTAGACGTATTTTCAAAATTATAGTGTTTAGGATTAGACTTTAGTTAAAACACCCTGTCGAACTTATTGATTTGTCTTCTTTTTGAAGATTAAAGATAAAATTCTCCTTTAAACTTAAATATATATTGTTACAAATGTCTACTTGCCACTCAGCGCCCAATTATTTTGGAACTATTCTGTGAAATTTTGACCACAATTCATATGAGTAATTTTAATCATTTTCTGAACAGCAATGTAAATCAATAAGTAAGAGGACGTGTTTAAAAGACAGAAAGCATTGGATAAGTGTTGCTTTATAATGTCTCATCAGATTCGAGTTTAAAATCCCACTTCGCCTCGTCTAGCTTGGTGAAACCAATAGTGTCACATAAATCTGTGTACGTTAACTGTGGATCATAGTCGTGTATGAGCTGACTGGATCACTTTAATCAATTTCCGATTTCATTTTTTTTGTTTTTTGAATCTTCACGCTAAATCGAACCCAACAACAACCTTGTATCTTATCACATTCAGAAATTGTATCCATCACATCTACCCCTCAACACTAAAACAATGGACGGGAATCAGAAGAAAAGATTTACTTAATGCTGTCGTGATTTAATTAAATCCAGTTATCTGAATTGTGATTTTGCTTCTCTTCACTGTAACACAGACTTATTAACTGTAGAGACATATTTAGTGTTAAAAGTCAATCTGAAAGAAGAATGTTCTTTTCAGTAATTTCTCCTATTCAGGTTTTTGCAATTATAAAATATAATATTTACTATCGTTACAATAATGGCCAGGTATGCGGTGGATACACTTTTCAACGTAGAATAACAGGCTAGTTAAATGGTGACAAAATAAATGGTAGTATTTGTGTAACATAAGTGCTTGGCTGAAATCAACTGGAAAATATTGTAAAACGGGAGACAATGGTGGTGATTATTCATAATACATTTGTAGGCTGTGAGGTAGGAAAATTGACAAGTCGGTTAGATCAAGGTTATAAAAGGTGTCAGGTGAGTGAGTGGCTAGTACAAAGTGGTCTGTGTTAAACAGGAGATAGTGAGACTGCAATGAGAGGTTCATCATGAAATGACCATTGTGTGAAATGAAACATGTGGAGGCATATATTGAGAAAGAGGTAATATCACTTATAATAAGTCCGGATAGTTTAAATGAAAATTCTATAGTATTGAGGGAATGTTTGCATGAAGGGCATAAATTATGACGAATAATAACAACAATAATTGTAATAATAATATTTGTAAAGAGGTAGTATTATTAATAATCAGTCCGGATAGTATAAATGGAAAATTCGATAGTATTGAGGGAATGTTTCCATGATGAGTATATTTAGTAGGTTAGCACTTGTTTTTGGTTTGGTTGTTGTTGTTGTTTTTTTCATTTCGGTGAAAATTGTTTCCACAATGTGAATACAATTCACAAAGTAAGTAAGCATAAATGTTGAGCTAGTGTCAATGTGTTCCTATTAAGCAAGTAAATACGGTACAACTAATTGAAACGCTTAATTGAAGCCGGGTACCTAGTGTCTGTTTACTGGTCAGAAAGACGTGCTTAAACCTTGATTTGACCTATTTTATAGTGGTCTTAACTAAATTATTTGATGAAGACAGCGTTGTTAAATTAGTGAGAAATTAGAAATAAACCTAAATTAGCAGAGAACAGTTGTTTGCTCTCTTTAGGAAGAGAGTTGTCAAAGAAGCTTATTTTATTTTTAATCATTGTTATTAATATTCACTTGGTATCCGAGTGAAAAATAGCCTTTCAACAGTACATCGCTATTCTATCCTGTTCTCTGCAGTCCTCTTTAAGCGGCCCAACCTTTGTCCGTAAGCGATCATCTCTTTCTCACACAACCTTCTTCATGTCACCATTGGACCAAAACCTAACTCGTCGTTTCCCATTAGGGTTCCACTTGAGCGGTGGCCTAGCGTGTGATGACATTCGAAGGTCTATACAGAGTGTGTGTCCGATCCATCTCCATTTTCTTCGGGATAATTTTTGTGCAGTAGGTTCTTGATTGGTTCCTTCCCAGAATTTCTCGTTTCCAATTCTTTCTGGTCAGCCATCTGATCTTAGTGTGGCACCAGAGAAGGCAGCTGTTAATAAAAGATTAAAGCCTATCAGGAATGCTTTTCTTGATGCGCTGGTCAAGTTTCGGACCTATATATATATATATATATATGCGTCGGTGGCACGGCAGTTAGGACTCTCGCCGACCATGCACATGGTCCAGGGTTCGATCCCCTGTCGACGCGCACCTGATATCAATGGTCAACCTGCAGAATTTCGGCTACCGATATCACATGCTGAAAATTCCATATTTGTACCAAAAATACGGTGTGGAATCAAGCTATAATCAAAATAAAAAAAATAGAAGAGCTGACTGACTTGGTGTTGGAAATCCGAATGTTGTTCTAGAGGTTCGTTAAAGTTATAATACTTTTAGAAACTGAGATCTTTAAGCATTGTGAATGAAATCTGTGCATTTGAGTTATATTTATTATTTAGGTTTGTCCATCATAAGCTAACTATTTGACTATTTTTACTTTTTATCGATTTCTTTATTTCTGCCTTGTTCTGTTTCGTAACAAAAGAGTGGCATTAAAAGGTACTGGAGCATTTCATGCGTAAAAAAGCTTTTAAGGATTTACTTTTTGTATGCCAACCCATAAGTTGATTGATATATCGTTGATTCAATGCTTCTCAAGACCGTCACGTGTGTCTAGTTAGGGACCCCTAAAACCAGAAAAAATGTATGTCCAATAATCCTTCGTTTCCACTGTTTTTACAGCTGATTTCAGTTCTTCATGAAACTCCTCCCCCCCCTCCACTTAATACACACATCAATATTGTATTCATCATAGTGAATTGGTCAATATCTGAGGTATTTCTTTATGTTGGTGAATTTCGTGTTTAAGGTGACAGTATCATTCTATAGAGTGAGAAAATCATGACGGCAGGCAAACTGACACATTTAATACTCCGTTAACCGTACTTTTTAATGATAGTACATCCCAGTCCCTCAGGTTAAAATAAAACATGTGAATCAAAATCTTCAACTAAAGACGATGAGTCATACATTCACAAGACCTAAATACATATTGTCATAATGAAGATCAGTATAACGGCCTAGACAATATCGTATCAGATTTAGTCATTTCATGGATTTGGAAATTTCATGTATAATCAGTTATGAGTCATGCATACACCATTAACATACTTCTGCATTTCTAAATTCCCATGTGATTAATTGCTTATCTTGTGCTTTGTTATTCGATTGACTACCAAATGGATTTGTTTCAAGTGTGATCTCACGGATTGATATAAATCAGAGAAACATTGGAAACTAGAGTGCGTACTGGACAGCTGTTTCATCCTAGTTTAGGAATCATAGACAGTTTGTACTCATCATCAGCGTTAGAAGCCAGTACCTTCCAGTTACAAGGCGAGCTCGTAGACGATTCAGCCACTGAGACTCAACTCATTAATTATGCCTTCTACCAATACGTGGTTTTAGCGCGGCCACCTGTTAGTATCACCGGAAAGTGTTTGTCCTCACTTCCGACCAAGTAGACCCTACTAATCATCACCGGCAGTTTTTAATGGTTCTCTAACTGATATCAAGCCGTGGTCATACTTAAAATAAATCAAATCCCTAGAAACTAACTCCTGGAAATACCGAATAAATGTAGTCTTTATATTATAATGGATGTGATGACGGAACTTTCATTCTTTTCGATTTACGCCTTATTTGTATTGCTATTTCTGTTATTTACAGTATCTATTTCCTTACTGCTTAAGTCTTTATGCCAGTATTTACTTCCGGATTATATTACTGAAAGTGAATCAATTTTCAAAGTTGTTATGGATTTTGTTTGTTTAGCATCAAAGAATAGATACAAGTAAAAATAAGCGACTTTTTAATCCAGTAGGCCATATATTATTATGATTATTCCCTTGAGTTCTGAGTGTAACATAGAGTTTCAACAGCAAAATCTCTATTTCATCCTGTTCTCTGCAGTCCTTTTCAACTGACCCCACAACTCCTCAGTAGCTTTAATCTCTTCGTCATACGATCTCCTCCATGTTACCGTCGAACTCAAGCCCAACTCGTTGTTTCGCATTCAGGTCCCACTCAACTGAAGGCTTGTCGCCCGATGTCACTCAACAGTCTCCATTTTCTTCGGGATACTTTTTGTGCAAATAGGTTCTTGATTCGTTCCTTCCTTCCTATTTTGCAGCCAATTCTTTCTAGTCGGCTATCTCATCTTTAGTATGGCGCCAAAGAAGGCAGCTGTTGATGGAAGTTTGCAGACTGCTGGAAATGCTTTTCTTGATGCGCTGGTCAAGTTTCCGACTCATATAGAAGAGCTGAATGACTTAACATTGATGTTGAAAGTCCGAATTTTGTTCTTTATGTTAAGACCTAAGGTAATACTGCAGAGTTCAGAAGATTTGCAAACTGATTTTAGAGTGATGAATGTTTGCCTCAGCTTTCTGATCCGGTCTGGTTTTGACATTCTCATCTATGCCAGTTAGCTGTTGTTGAGACGATACTTCCTGGATAAGTGAAACAAGTAATCTCTTTCAAATTTCTACGGACAATCTATATGTACTAGGATGAAATCATGAAAACACAATTTTGTATATTTAACTTTGAAACCTACTGCCTACTACTTGATTATGAAGTAACATTTACTGCTACAGGTTAGCAACTAATATATATATATATATATATATATATATATATATATATATATATATAGAGAGAGAGAGAGAGAGAGAGAGAGACTCATTTTAATCCAGTAAAATGGGCAGAAAGCGAAATTACTTGTGCAAATAAGTGATTTTCTTGTATCCCTATCTTATCATATCATCTGTTTCATCTTACTGAAGAAAGAGCATTTCTCCATCTCTTATGAAATCAATAAATATGACTTATTGAATTGAATTTTGATTTTACCGTCGATTGATTGGACCGAAGTGCTCGGTCTCAGTGGGAACATCTTCACTCACTGAGAAATGCAGGTACATCCAGATGACGAGTCCCAAATAGGACGAAATGCGCATCCTGGATTCCACTGCTAGCCACCATCCACCAATTGTATACTAAATATGACTTATACACCCATGTCTCCTGAAGCTTTATGTTGAATATCTTTTTAATAATAATAATGATAATAATAATACCTTCATTCTGCAAAGTGCATTTAGACACATTACAGAATTTTCAGTAAGTTTCATAGCAAGGTATTTACTCCATGGGCAGAGTCTCCAAATAATATGATGACCGATAATCTGTCATATGAGAAGGTATCATTCCATCCGAAGTATGTTCCAGTACCGCTCCACGCTGATGTTTATCCACTCCTTTCGAAAAATTGTGCGCAATTATGAATTGTCACTCACCATGGTAATTCGATGCTTAAACTATATGAAACAGTGCAGCATGCATATCAGCTAGTTTGTATTTAAGACTGTGAAATATTAATTCTAATTTAATTTTTTAATTTTTGATTACAGCTTGATTCCACACTGTATTTTTGGTACAAGTATGGAATTTTCAGCATGGATATCGGTAGCCCAAATTTTGCAGGCCGACCATAGATATCAGGTGTGAGTCGACAGGGGATCGAACCTCGGGCCATGTGCATGGTCGGTGAGAGTCCTAACCACTGTGCCACCGACGCAGTGGGATACACATTAAGAAGCCTAATTTGTGCGTCCAAAAGAAGTTAGTTCAGACACTGTCCTAACCTTGACCATCTAGGTTTGAATGATGCTCAATTTTTGTGGAAATTTCCTAATTTTAGTTGATATCCTACTCGCTATTATATCTTTATTACTATTATAATTTAAGTATTTTTAGTGAACTGTAATTGCATTGATCATACTTTACAAATAGGGTTTTATGTGTAAGTGTTGAATTTGGCCACTGTGGCAGTCATATCCTATCAGTGTGATATGCGTATTACTGGATTGCTGTGCTAGTCAGCGCCAACCAAAATAACGTAACATGGTTCCCCTTGCTCAGAATTGCCAAAAGGTTGGTTTCCCCAGTTCAAACCAAGTTTCGTCGGTAAATATGTCGTCTTCAGTGACAATGAAAGCTTTATGATAAAAAGACTCATATATATATATATATATATATATATATATATATATATATATATATATATATATATATATAATATGTTTCACGATAAATTAATCGTCTTTCTAGTTTTCTTCTTCATTTTCCTTAATTATATATACAGTGGTCACGTGTTATACCAGTTCTGCGTCATGCATAAATCAATTAGTTATAATATTGTATTTAGGTGTATTTCTGAAAGATTTTTCACAATATAATAATAATTTAATTTCAATCAAGTTGGTATATTTGACAGCCTTATCGATTAGTATATTCTCTCAGCTTTGTTTCTGTCCAAATTGTTCTAGTTTAATAATAGTAATAATAATAATAATACGTTTAGTTAAACTTACATCCAGGTGATGATTGACTTGACTAAACTTACAAGCTGATTGTATGCTATATAGCTTCATAATCGATAATATTATGCTGTATGCATTTTAAATGTGGGATGTCTGTTAGTTGACTAATAGGAGATAATGGTATATTCACATTTAGATATCATCAGTCCTACTCTGTTCTTCTCTTCAAGCATTTATTTATCTATTACCGGTATGAACACAACATTTATTCAAATGAATATACGAAAAACGCTAAAGTATATTTGCTATGTCATTGTAAAATAGATTACCATATGTATAGGTTAACGATTATTGGATGCAATATGCAGATAGTAGAATAGCTGGCCCGAAAATTCGAACAGGCCGCCAGGTCTCATATCTTGATGATTTTTAAGAAAATATTCCGTCTTACCTTCTACATCAAGAGGTTAAGACATTCTGGTATAACCCAACCCTTACTCCTACAATTCGTTAACTCTCCCATTCTGCCTATTATTCTCTATTGTTCCGCCTTAGTTTTTCCAGGGCTACTGAAGAAGGTTTATATCTTATTATGTAGCATGTTAAAGGTTGTCAGCAGGGTAAGCAATGTGCCACTTAACCAGCTTGTTACTATTCTGGTCGACAGGCACTTGGACTCATGTGAAAAGTGGCTGAATCCATTCTATCTAACTCACACCACCCTCTTCATTCACAAATCTCCCCTTGTATCTAATCAGGCAAAACCAGAAGCCTATATAGAAAACTGTATGCTCGCACTAGCAAGTACAAAAACTCAACTATACCCTACTTAGCTCGTGTTCTGTGCAATAAAGAAAGCATTAGGCGTGAAACCTATAACTTATTAAATAGTCAGTAGAACAACTGGATCTCGTCTTTCCAACTCATATCATTTACAGGTACAACGTTTTCTTTCTTTGTTTTCCTTTTCTCTCCCTCTCTCTTTTTCGGTTATGTGCTCCTTTGTTTCTTTCTTCCGCTTACACCAGTAAATATGCTAGCATCTACTTCTCTAACACCTTCAACCACTGTTTAATTTTGGTTTTGCTGCCGACATGCTAATATGTTGTTGTCAAAACTAACTGAGAGTACCCTTAATCTATGTAGAATTTTATTTATTGTTAATTTACTAGCTGGATGCAATCCTGTAGTGAAATGCTGAGAATTTCATTCTGTATCACAAGTAGTGTTTTGGAATAAAGCAAATTATTATTATTATTGATTCGTCGAAAACGCTGATGTAGCACAGTTGATACTTTGACTAATGTGAATCGAATCAATAGAGAAATCTCTGTCTAAAAAAGCTGTATGACTTAGGACAACATTTATGCTGAATATGTAGGAGCAAATTAACAGAAAGCGGTCAAAATCTAAGTCAACATTTTAAGTCAGTGCATGCAGAGGTAGTGGTGTTTATTCCTCGAATCTGGATTTAGATTACATTGTGACGGTGGAATAAGCTCACTGGCGTTGAACAAATCACCAACCAGTTGGAACAATCTGTTGTCTGCCGACCTAACCGCCTTTCAATCTGGTTAAAAATGTGTGATCTTGACGCGTTTTTCCCTACTAAAAAGTGCCTTATCAGTTCTGTTACCTTCTATTGTTACAATACTGTAGGAGTTTGAGAACACTAAACACCTTTTCTGCTATACTTTGAAATTGTTTATCAGTGCTCACTTTTGACCCCCAACCATGGGTCCCGCTGGATTCACATCAGTTTATCGCGAAAAAAACTTCCATTTATTCAACATGATTGTCTTGTAGCTTGGGGGTTGTGATCTTATTTCTTTGAGAGATTTCAGGCAAGCACGACTGGAGAGTACCTAGCTAAGACTAAATAGTCAATTCAATGTATTTTTGATTTTCCATATTTTTACAGTTGATATCCAATAATGAAAGAGTCTACAGCGAAATCAATCAACTCCCAGCAAACCTAACCGTAGTTTATTATTTTTTCTGTTGTTGATAAGATTTTGTTTTTTGGGCAAAAGTAAACAGGCGACCTTGAGGCAACCAATCAGATCCTTCTCGGTGAAAAGTGACATTTAATTTATAGAAAAAAGTATTTATAAGATATACATGAAATAAAAAGGAATTATACAGGGTATATGCCTCTAATATGCTGCAAAAATGATCCTAGTTTTCTGTAGGGGTGGTTATAGACATATCAAACCAATGTCGATAAAAAAAAAGTTCATCTAAGTGGCTGTATACCGTATCATTTGAAGGACCATTTAGATGGGCTTAGAATCCTTCATTTGAATTTGTATGAGTTTCACTTATAGAATTTACTAATTTAAAAGAATGATTGACTGACTCTATGATGAATATAGCCTAGTGATGATAATTGCGAATGACCTCTCCACTTATCTGTGTGAATGGTTAGTGCCTGAGAGAACTAGTCGTTGTATTATTGATATTAAAACATTGACACTTCTGTTTGGGATGCTTTCTACAAGCCCAAACATGATTTTCTCTCCTCCTTCTCCTCCTCCTCCTCCTCCTACCACGACTAATTTTTCATTTAACAAGTAATGTTTTGTCAATATGAACGACGACAGCAATTCCTCCAAGTACAGAAGTAATTCCATTGATCTTTTGTAACGCAGTATCCCGACACTGCTGTTACCAATACACTGTTGACATTTTAGTATTCTCTGTTTCTACAGCCTTAACAGATACTGGTCTCTTCACTAACTATTTGTGGCATATGCGTAATATTTTACTAAGGGAGAGTTTCGATTCGAGAAGAAAGCATCTAAAAAAATCACCGTTATATACGACTTATCAACTCTTACAGACTTCCTGATATAACAGTGGTTGCATCTGAACGCATAACCATCAATAGCCTGGCCATACTTTTAAAGAGTCATTGTTCATCCACATATCCTATGTTTTAGTCCTCCACATCAACGCACTTCCCACAGAGGAGTTAAATACCAAATCTGAGTGAAACTTAAAACGAAGATTATGAACAGCATCCGTTTGTAGTGCCGAGCTATCTGATTAGTTATGTCAAGGTCATGTCCTTCGTTACAACAAATCACTATTTCAGGATTTCATCATGAGCTGACATTAGTTAGAGAACCATTGGAAAACCTGGGAGTACTGGACAGCTGTTTCGTCCTAGTTTGGGACTCTTCATCAGTACGCACCCACCGGGATTCGAACCCAGGACCTCTCGGTTTTCCCTACATGTTTTCTTTTGTACATGTTTTGATATTTTCACAAATTACAATTTGTATCCTTATAAAAGTTGGAGAAAAATCACTTTGCTTTAGTAGTAGTCATGTAGGCATGACTGTCTTGTGTTGATTTATTTTATTTTGTTTTTGTCCTTTACTTGGAATTTTCTTTTGAATACAGCATCCCATTGATTAATCGGTTGATTAATTCAAAGTAGCAGCATAAAAATACACACACACTTTTTGACGATATATCTAGACATCTTATTTTCAGGCTAAAAGAAATAGACGTAAGAATCGCCGGAAGGACAAGGTCATTCTTTGTATTATGCATATATATATTGTTTGCTCTCGATACTTGATAGAGGCCACATACATAGATCATCTCACGTGAGGTGATTCATACGTCAAGAATAAAGGACATTCACCAAAATAAGCAACAACAAAAATTAGGTAACATGGCATTACATGTCCTATTATTTTTAGATTATGATTTGTGGAATTATCTAAAATATTTGAATTGTTGAAGGATATTTAGGGGAAGTAGGCTTACGTATACATTTTTGTTTGCCAGCTGGTCAAGAAATAAAATGCCTACGACGACCTTGACGGTATTTTACCTAACATCTAATAGTCTCTCAGTGCAAAAACGTCATTACAAAGTATAACTGGGACAGTAGTAAAGTGTAATTAGTTAGTCTGATATAATACGCTGTAGTACAGTACATATTTTGATGTGTCCAGTCTTTTCGTTGGTGCAGACTGACTTCAGTCAGTCAGGTTTGCAATTTGGCCACCATTGTAGGTAGCTCACCATCACGGTGCACATAGATTTGATGATATTAGATGGTTGGTGGCAATCGACCACTGGAAGCCTTGGACCTAGGTTTCGTGCTAGTTGGCACTCACCAGTCAGCAAGGCGTATCTGCAGCCTTGAAGGAATTCATGTCCCTTCTGTGATTCGAACCCGCATCACCTAGTTAGTGCTGCAGTCACAGACATTATCACTGAGCTATTCGGGCTCGCGATCGGCCTTCTCCTGTAGGACTGTACATATTTACTACTAATGACGTTTCGAACACAAATGATTGTTTAATAGTCATTTCATTTTACCTGTTCCACTGTGGTTTTAGGTTTCCAGTATTCAATATCTCTTGATTTTTATTAGCAGCAATAGAATTAGAGTAGTTTTTTGATTAACCTGACACTATTCACTAATACTACCTTCACAAACAGACACATGTTACCACAAAACTGTGGTAAATGTGACAAATGTAAGAGGCTAACAAGCATACCTGTATACTGTCATCTGTTTAAGAGTGAAGATATGATCAGTTCCCTGTCTCTCATGTTTGAAACCCTTTTATTTTCTTCGGATATATTCCATTCTTGACCTTCACTTGCATTCTAAGTGACCATAAACCCTAATAAATAGAAGTCTGCCTTTCTAATGAATTACAAATTCCTAATTCCTCATGATTTTTATTCATCAGCTAGTTATTTAGCTAATCTAGTCAGCAATTCTTCTGCACTATCCTTAAATACTTCCAGAGTTCACCGGTGAGCACGCTTCGCCTTCCTACATTTCATATTTGAGATAGCCTATACAATTTTTGCTGAAGCTGAACAACCGGACTGTGTGTTTTGTCCAGACTTTGGTTTATGCGGTTGCAAGTTTAACCTGGCACCGGGTCGGTTGATTACCTTTACATATTTTTACCCTAATCAACTGATTTTATTTACATATTTCATCTTGTTATTGATGCTTTCCACTAATCTTTTTATTTTGCTAATCGCTTTCATTGTATTTATTTGTTTGTTTTCGCTTTTTATAGCACAGACGTTATCTAGACTTGGGAAGACAAGAACAACATGTCGAAGGTGGAAATTTAAGTGAACGCCGAAGATTTATACAATCACAAAGGATAGCCAGAGCATTACAAGGTGCTGCAGACTGTAGAATTAAAAAAATTATGGAGTCTGTGAATTATGATGATGGTGATGCCAAAACTGGTCCAGGAGATTGTAATCGATTAATTTCTAAGGGAAGACGTGTTAGTAGCAAGCATAGAGAATTAAACAAGGTAAGAGATTATTATGTGATAGTATATATATATATATATATATATATATATATATATATATATATATATATATATATATATATATACTGAAATGTCACTGAAACGGCCTCCTCAACGTGTGTCAAATCCATCTCCATTTCCTTCTATGTATTTGTTGGGGGATAAATTTATTGATTGGTTCGTTCTCAGAGTTCCTTGTTACTTCTCCTTTTCGGATATCTTATCTTGAGTATAGAAGTAGCAAAGGAAGCTGTTGATATAAGTCTGCAGTCATTTTGAAGTGTCCTTCGTGATGCGCCAAGTCTCTGGGCCGTATAGAAGCACTGGTTTGATATCAGTGTTGAAAATCCGGATCTTGTTCCTCATGGTGATTTGAGAATAACGAATGTCTGTCTAGCTTTTCCGACCCTGTCTTTGACATCTTCACCTGTTCCGCCTGTAGCTGAAACGATGCTATCCTAGATGAGCGAAAGAGGTACCTTGCTTTAGATTCCTCCCGTTGATGGAGATTGGTGCTTGTTGGTTGGTTATATGTTCATCATCTCCATCTTCTCTATGTTCAATTGAAGTCCTGTCATCGCTTCTGCTTCTCATAATTAACGCATAGACAGTCAATATTTGTAAAGTTGAAATTCTGACTTGTCGGTTATCGAGCTATTCTTCAGTTACACATAATGCCACCGTCTTTAAGAGGATCGATGGTCAGTAACGCACTTGCTTTGTGTCGACTGGAATTGCGGAGTCTTCTATCACCATTGATTACATCACTTCTCGGTGTGAAGTGCTGCCTATTTTTATTCACGGGTCGCTGAATACGTTCAATGCCTTTTTTCTTCATGTCTTTTCGATTGTGACTAGCAAAACACTACCTAGCAGTACGTCTAAAGACAGAGTCAACTTTGGCTTAGTGGCATCTGAGTTGCGACGACGTAACTGATTGTAATCACGAGTCCATATGTCACCACCAACTTTCATATCATGAATAGCTTGGCCTCGTCGTACCATATTGTAGCCTTCCTTTCAGGCCTCGTGTCCTGGTCGACAGTCACTGACATAGTCAGCTGTACTAAGCTCGAAATTGCTCCTAATTCTAGTTGATGAGTCGAAAAGCTCGGATTCTTTTGATAGCATGGAGCTATGCATGGTCCTTAGCTTACGTCAGTAAATAATTTGATCTGATGATTGTTTGTTTGGATTTATGCGATATACCATGAAAAATTTTGTGAATGATGTCCCTTCTCCTTTTGCTGAAGTAGGGTTCTCTTTAAAGTGTAGACAAACCGTAATGCTTGATCGTTTGATTGTGTATGATACGGAGGCTTGGCGGTATGTCGACGGCAGTACTATTGAAACCGTTAAGAAGTGAGCCGCGTGAGTCATTATCTGTAACTACTGTTTCCAGAAGACCATCATGGAAGAATATATCAGTTAGAGTTTTAGGAGTATACGACTTTTCTGATGGGACAACTGGTATGATCTCTGGCCATTTCGAAAAAGAATCCACTATGACTAAGTAAGATGCACCACTTATGGGACCAGTAAAGTCAGTATGAATTCCAGACCAAACACTATCTGCTGGTGGCCATAGTGTAGGAAGTAGTCGATTAAGAAGTTTCGCTGCCTACTGACATTTTGAATATAGTTTCACGAAATTGGCGATGTGCTTATTCATATTTGGCCAGTATGAGAAACTTCGAGCAGTAGACTTCACGCGCTGAATACCCGGATGCTCCATGTGGAATTGTTTGAGAAGCTTAGCTCCCGTATTAATATCCGCTCTCCGAAAATCAAGAAATCCTGCGCAGCGTACAAAGAGCCGCAATGAGTAAACAAATGTTTCAAATATTTACTAAATCGAATATTTGGCTGACGGCTTGTTGCGTACTCTTTGGCATGTTGTATGGATTTATTACTGTGTGTTCCACACTTTTACTAATGGAATCGTTATGTTATGGAATGTTTATCTAATTGGTTGTTTCTAGTAGCCGGGGCAATGTCATTTCCATAGTTAGTGTATTTTGTGTTCTTGCTTATTTCCGCGATTAATGTATTGTTTTTGTGAATTCGTATTCTTGTGCAAGGTTATGTGGTTTATGCAGATGTCATTTGCATAATCCCCATAAGATTTACATAGAATTCAACTGAAAGAAGTTGTTTCATGAGAATAAGCCTAATCCGTATAGTTCCTATTTTGGTGCATACAGGTGTAAGCCAAGGCTGCCTATTATCACCGATGACATTCTTAATTGTGGTAGACTGAATTATGCCTCAGACTGTAGAAAGTGAGGAGACAGGAATGGGCTGGACGACTGATAAGAAGACTCTGGAAGATCTGGATCTCTCAGATAATATGTGTCTAATGTCACATAAATTTGAAGACTTGCAGGCTGGCAAAAACCAACAAACTGGCTGAAGAGGCTATCAGCGAAGACAGGAATCCAGGTGAACACAGAAGATGGATGTGGTGAAGGTAAACAATCACCACCACCAGCAACAAGAACCAGCACCAATCACTACCAACGGGAGAGATTTAACAGAGGTTATTTCCTTCACTTATCTACGAAGCATCGTTTCAACCACAGGTGGTCAGAACAGAATTGAAAACATTTATTTCCCGATACGAATTTAAAACAAGCAATAAAGGTTAATAAAGCAGGATTTAATGAATTCATCATCGTCAGAACAGACAAATATGTCAAAATCAGAATAGGAAAGGCAAGATACACCTTCATCAATCTGAAACCAATTTGGAAATCTTCTGAACACAGCTAGCATAAAGAACAAGATCCGGATTTTCAACACAGAGGTAAAGTCAGTCACTTCTTCTATACAGCTCAGAAACTTGATCAGCGTATCACGAAAAGGATTTTCAACTGGTTGCAGACTTTTATCAACAGCTGCGTTCTCGGGCTCTATACTGAAGACCAAAAAGTAGGGTGGCCATAAAGTGTTAATAACAAGAAACTCTGGCCGGGAGCAAACCATCCAAGAGCCAATCGCTCAACAAATATTCAGGAAAAAAATTGAGATGGATCGGGCATACATTGAGGAGGCCGCCGAATGACATCGCACGCCAGGCCCTCGAGTGGAATCCCGTTGGGAAGCGACGAGTAGCTCGTCCTAGAGTGACACGGGGGACATCTTGTGTGGAAGAGATGACAGAGTTTGGTCAGTCGTGAACCCAGCTGAAGAGGACGGCAGAAAACACAACAAAGTGGAGATGTGTTGTTGAAGCCTTGTGTTCCACTCGGAACGCAAGTGAATAATAATAATAACAATAAGGTGTTTAATTGTATGAAAGCAGAGATTTGTAAAAGTGATGTTGAATAAGACATCCAAAATATGCTTTTATCTGGCTATTTGTTCACTCATTGAGAAGTAATGCGTATCAATAGGTTAAAATTATTAACATAGTTTTCTTCTGATCAATTTTACAGGCATATGTGTTGACTCTGTGCATCGCTTCAGTTCTGTTGGTTTTTCCTACCTTATGTGACACTCCTATATTTCTACTAAAACTTTAGGTCGTGGTTTGCATAAGAAATTTATAAACTGATTTCATTATGAGTTGTTGATACTGCCTTACTACTTTTCTTCTGAATTCCACCTACCATGTTAGTAGAAGACGGTTACTACAATCTTTGTTCCTCATGTATAATTTTGAGTGCAAGTTCTGGTCAGTCCTGAGTGTTGATATAACTTCTGAATTGTTATGTACTAGTTTTCCCCGTCGCCAAATTGTTATGTACTCGTCGCTAAATTATTGTTATGGACTGGTCGAGAAACTAATAGTCCTGACGCGAGAAGGCGGAAATCAGAAGACCACTAGGTTTGCGATGATACTTCTATTGTCCAAACACAAGGAGACGAAAATAAATGGTCTCACACCAAAGTGGTAAGTAAGTAAAGTAGTTGTAAAGTAAAGTAGTTCACACAAATTGTGAATGCGAATATATATAAATAATTCAGACAAGCGTGGGAAAAATCATTAGACAGTCTTAACATGAATGGCTAATTATAATGGAGTGTCGATCCAATTATACATAGCGAATATAGCAGACATGCCAACAAACATATATGGATATATGTCACCAAGCAACGGACTGTCAACAAACACTCATATTATATATAATATAATATAAGGAGAATACACATTATTAAAGGAGACAAGTTCATACAAGTGAAGTGGTCACAGACTAACCGAGCAAACAGAAAGAGAGACCAACATGCACACACACACATAAATATATATGTGGATACATATCACCTCCCCTTTTGAGAAGATGGATGATTAGTAGGATGTTTACCTGGGGGTTTATCTGGGACCTTTGGGCTTGTTGTTGACGCCTGTCGTTTCGTCTGATTGTTGGGTTTGCGGCTTCGGCTCCGTCCGGAATTGTCTAGCATTTTATGCTTCTTCACTGTATTGCGTAGAGAATTTAGTGGGACATCAGCCAGATGCAAACGATCGAACCAATCAAGTCCCAAAACATTTAAATCATTCTTCGTGACGTAACAAATTCCTGTGAATTTGGTATTGCGGAAGGAAACAGAACATTTGAGTTCACCAATTAGTTTGAGCCGCCCACCACAGGCGCTGAGAAGAGACTGGGAAGTATTGGTGATAGGTGGTCTGCCAATATAATTCCAAAGTTTCTCTGATATAACAGTAATATCAGAGGCAGTATCTAGCTGCAGACGAGTATCATGACCATTCATCTGAAGGTCAATATATTTCCGCATAGCTGGTGTTGTGACTTGACAGGTTGCACGTAGACTCAGTGATCTTTTTGGAGATTTAGGACCAACATTTTGTTGAGCTTTTGCTGGATTTTGATATCTGGGTTGCGTGGCTGACAAAAACCATTTTTGTGACCGATGATCTTGCACTTGCTGCAACGATGATTTTTGTATGGGCAAGACTTTACAAAGTGCCACGCGCCACAATGCCAGCATGGTGATGGTGGGGTCTTCTTTGCAGTATTTTGTGAAGTTGGACGAGTATGTGTAGATTTCCGCGGAACATTAGGAGAAGTAGGTGGGTCAGGAGTGGATGATGAGAGATTTTTGCTCTTGCGTAATGCACGAATATCAGAGCTTCTCGGAGGTGTTGATTCGACCAGGTGTGTGTCTTTCTGCAGATTAATCAGCCGTTGATATTCATCAGCTATGTCATGTAATGTTAACTTGGGATTTTGTTCTAGCTGATTGAGCAGTCGAGTTCGGATATCTGTGAAACGAGGAGATTGGAGACTGCATATGAGAATCAAGGCTTTGAACTGATCATCTGTTAAGGACCTGAGTCGAAATCTCTCACATTCTCGGTTGACTGTGCCAACGTGAGTAAGAAAATCATCATTTTCATTCATTGCCAGCTTGAGGCAACGATAACGTATACTGAATAATGAGGAGTGGTCTCCGAAATGTTCACGCAGCAACTTTATTGTATCATCGAAACAATTGTCACGTGGTTTCTGTGGTAAAATTAGGTTGCAGTACCGTTCATATTCTGCCGGACCCAATTTACGTAGCAAAACTCGCACCTTCCAGGCATCGTCTTGTGAGGCGAGATCAACAGTGAATAAATCCTCATAACGTTGATACCATGTGTCAAAAGTGACATTAGCCTCTGGGTCATAATTGAACTGTGAAATGCTGTTCACAATTCCGTCGACAGATGGTAGCATGGTATGATTGGGATTGCTTGAAGGTGGAGCTGGACCAGTCTGTTGGTTGACGAACATTTCCATTAATTTCAATTGTTGTTCAAACAATAATTCCAATTTAGAATAATCCATAGTAAATTGTTATGTTGCTGCTGCTGAGTGGTTAATAGTAGTTTTTCCCGTCGCCAAATTGTTATGTTCTAGTTCCCCGTCGCCAAATTGTTATGTACTCGTCGCTAAATTATTGTTATGGACTGGTCGAGAAACTAATAGTCCTGACGCGAGAAGGCGGAAATCAGAAGACCACTAGGTTTGCGATGATACTTCTATTGTCCAAACACAAGGAGACGAAAATAAATGGTCTCACACCAAAGTGGTAAGTAAGTAAAGTAGTTGTAAAGTAAAGTAGTTCACACAAATTGTGAATGCGAATATATATAAATAATTCAGACAAGCGTGGGAAAAATCATTAGACAGTCTTAACATGAATGGCTAATTATAATGGAGTGTCGATCCAATTATACATAGCGAATATAGCAGACATGCCAACAAACATATATGGATATATGTCACCAAGCAACGGACTGTCAACAAACACTCATATTATATATAATATAATATAAGGAGAATACACATTATTAAAGGAGACAAGTTCATACAAGTGAAGTGGTCACAGACTAACCGAGCAAACAGAAAGAGAGACCAACATGCACACACACACATAAATATATATGTGGATACATATCATGAATTCAGTCGGAACACGGTTCACATGGTTTTCAGTTATAAAGACTTGTGATTAATAGCTGTTGAATTTAAATACAGAAGTTGATTACATAAAGTTACTCATTATTGTGGAAATGTAACTCACTGACCTAAGCACTCAGTTTTCACATAATGTCTCATGAGTTTATATCGCTCTTTAGTTACCTCAGTCTGGACAACTAGGTTTCATCATCAGTCTTCACAGGCAATAAATGTGGCTCATATCATGATGATGCATGGAACACCTGTTCCAACATAT
The DNA here is from genome assembly GCA_944472135.2 of Trichobilharzia regenti. NCBI lineage: Eukaryota > Metazoa > Platyhelminthes > Trematoda > Strigeidida > Schistosomatidae > Trichobilharzia > Trichobilharzia regenti. Next base: position 82,938,405 of record OX235270.1, on the reverse strand, counting down.
ATGTGACCTAGAAACCACCTTGATATATTACTTATCTTCGTGTCACTATAGTTTGATAATTAGTTAATCTAAGGTGATTAGAAATGTGCCGGCTACTTCAGCCATTTTAATTCAAAAATAACTCCTTCTTTCTATTTTGGAACCCCTTGGATACAACTCCTCAGTAACCTGTTGCTAATCTGGTCCAGAATCTTCCCTTATCATTCTCATATTTTGACTGCTTAAAATGTCCAAAGTTACAATAAACTACAGTATAGTATACCTTACTTAATGCATAGGAGAACTTCACTTTATTGATCAATTTCTGCCTTTTGTAAATTAATAACAGTAGACATTGCGAGTTGTGGATTGGATTCAATGTCATTTCGTATGCTCTAAATCTTCCTTATAATCACTACATTAAAAATTTATGTGCAGTTGAATAATTTGAGATTTCATTGTTAAATGCAGATAATTTGATTCAGTTTAGTCGTACAATCAGCACAAAATAAGTATTTTCACACCGACGCAACAATATATAGGGACAAAAATAATACAGTTCATGACTTGATTACTTATTACAGACAAAAGCATAAATAGTTGTTAAACTGACAAATTCAGACAAAACAAAATAATTCAAGGTGTCATTAGGATTCACAGTGGTAGAGAGGGCAGTTAAGGTATGACGGATACGGCATGAAACAGAAAAGGATACACCAAAGAACAAGATTGCCATATAATAAATATAATGCACAGTGGAAAGTGTGAGAAAGCTAAGCAGTGTTTAAGGATGGTTAGAGGATGGGACTACCAACTACCAAGATAAGGCAAGGTAGACCGCAAAATCCTTATACATGCATAAATTAGTCGTCCGACTACTTCTGCTTCTGTGCATCGTACTAATCTCCTATCGCTCTGTTCGTTTACCAGCCGGAAAGTTGTGTTGGAATTAATGAGATGGCCCGTATCAGGGATATGTCTACCAACAGCAGTGTTAGTTAGTCTTGCATCTAATGGCAGTCTTTTTGTAGGGATCTCTTTGTTCTTCCGGTGTGCATGCTACTGTAAGCACGGGTGAATGAGTCAATGCTATTGGAGGTAGAATGAGGGGTTCTCATGTCTTGATTTGTTTCCCTGAGCATGTTCTTTGTGTTGTAGTCGACTGCTAGATTCGGAGCAAGATAGTGAAATTTTTTCAAGTTAATTGCATTTGATTATGACATCTTAAATTATTGAATTTTATAAAATTATTCTCAATTTAATGTGGGTATGGAAGAATTTAGAGCGAACAAAATGAAATTGAATTCATTTCATCTCACAATGCTTATTGTTAACTGGAATGATAAAGCTTCGTATATATGAATGTGGATTCTGTTGTGGTTCAATGAAGCTCAATTTTCGTGTAAAAAAGCTGTATAAAAGGCTGTAAGTCTTCATACTGTTTGATGGACATGCAGCATAATTCATACATCATTAGTGTCAACTAGGACGTCTGTTAATTCGCAGTTTACGGTTGAAATTCATTTACCAATACCCTTGGTTGTTCTTATATGATATTTTCGAAATTGATATAACTTAGGTTACACTCAGTTAAAAAGCTGTTTCTACCACATATCACAGTAAAAAAGAAATTTGTTGATTTAAATTATTGTATATAATTTCAAGATAAAGGACTTGGAGGAGTTAATTCTTTATTCGGTGGATTTCGTCACAAAATAATATCAGCTAGCAAACCATTGACAATAGGCGCGTTGTTCCATTACAATTTCACTACTATGTAGTAGTTTAAATCCTGAGCCCCGTGAGGCATTTTTTCAAGCTGAATAGGTCTACTGTGCAGATGAATGAATGAGTATCAACATGGGACTTTGGACGGTGCAGCAGTTCAGGTTGCTACATTGTGTATCGGTCGCACAGCGGTTAGGACACTCGCCGACCACGCACATGGTCTGGGGTTCGAGCCCCCGCCGACGCACACCTGATATCTATGGTCGGCCTGCAAAATTTGGGCTACCGATATCCATGCTGAAAATTTCATACTTGTACCAAAAATACAGTGTGGAATCAAGCTGTAATCAAAATAAATAAAAAATAAAATTAAAAAAATTTCATAAAACCACAAAAAGAAAAGATTTCAGAGGAACTATAACGAGAGAAAAAATGTGTGGAAGAGAGAAAAGTGACATAGAAAAAACATGTGGATTTAATGGGTCTGGCTGACTTCAAAGAATAAACGAATCTGCGCCACTGAGAACGACTTTGTGGCCATGTCACTAACAGTCTTAGCATCCAAAGGTCCCAAACCAAGCTTCTACACGTCGTGTCCCTACGTGACTCAGACCAACATTCAGAGGCTTCATTGATTGACGCCAGGTTTTGATTTGATCACCTCTAATTCGTTTGCAAACTAATCCCTTGTCAACTATTATTGGTCGTCGAGAAAGGCTGTGGTTCGTCATACTAAGCATGTTTCCTAGCCATCTTAGTCAATGTCGTTTCACAACCGCATTGACTGACTTCCCTTTCTTATCTAACACTCTACGTCTAACCTCAATGATGCTAACCATATTATGCCACTTATCAGGGGAGATGAAATGCAAACACCTATTATTGTGGGGGTAGTTGTTCATCTGACAACACTGAATGTTGGTCACTCTGTAGCGCACGTATTGACAACAGTTCAAAATCATTAGTCACTAGATTTAAACCCAGCGATTTGACTGTAACGCAGCTGCGTTCATACTGAACGATTCTGTGAACACAGATTCTTTGTGCTGACTAGTCTCGATGTATAATGAAATCGCTTTCGACTGCTTCTTGGTTTCAATCGACCAATAACTAATATCACTTGGTGAATAAATCTACGTTGAAAACATAATTCATGAATAATCCGCATTCAGACATTTATGAAAACAAAACAAGTAGTTCAACGGAATGTAATTAAAAAAATTTTTTGATCCCTTTTACATTTGTAAACTGTATGTATTAACCAACATTCAACCTAATACCGAATATTATAGATCATAGTGGTATAGTCAATATGTTTAAAGTGTTTCATAGGACAAATGACATCCCTGTAACTTGGAGAAAGGGAATACTGAATTTCGACGTTGTAAATGTTAGCTGACTGCCTTGACACAGTTGAGGAGTATATCAAGTACAGCTTTTAAGGGAACATTACTGTATAAGTTAAAGCTTTAAACAAACTAGTTCCTTTGTGTTCTTCAACTGTTGTTTAACTTATTCTTAACTGTATTACGTGAATACCAGTCAGGTACATTTCTAACATAAGAAACAGCTGAAATAACTTTTCTAAACTAGTGTTTCTAAATATTTTTGTTCTAAAATAGTCAGTTTAATATGAAATAACAGAAAAATAAACAGATATGTGACTTGCACGACGTCTCTACCAACTGATGACTCTAAGACTCGTTCATTTGTCGTTATACACCTACGGACAATTTCATCTTTGAAAAATGAATGACTGGTTGCTTGAATACGGCTTTTCTGAGGTGCTATAAGTTAAAATAAATTAACTATCGAAATTTCCATTCCTTTGTCGTCTATAACAGAATTCAAAAACGACATCGTAACACAGGATCACACAATATAGCACCGGGAGACTTTGTATGCGCTAAAAATCAATCTTACCACTACTCATTTGATCGACAAATACAAATAGTGAAGAAAACTTTCGACAAAATGCCAAGCATTGGATATATTTGTTAATTTCAATCTAATACACGTTAGTATTAGTGCGTCGGTGGCACAGTGGTTAGGACTCTCGCCGACCATGCACATGGTCCGAGGTTCGATCCCCTGCCGACTCACACCTGATATCTATGGTTGGCCTGCGAAATTTGGACTACCGATATCCATGCTGAAAATTTCATACTTGTACCTAAAATACGGTGTGGAATCAAGCTGTAAATAAAAAAAAAAGAATATCTTCCAAAAGAGATGGTATGCTTCTAGTCGTCAATTCATTCGTAGTACTGAACACAGTAAATCTCTCAGTAATTGATTCCTATCAATATCTAATGTCAAACGACAGTATCATTCAGCTAAATGATCTCATTACATGCCTACCTGGTAGATGAATATGCATCAGCCCATATAATAACCAACGAGATAGATTAGTTAACGATCTCAACTGATTAGCATACATTAGTAATAGATGTACAACCACGCCTAACTTTAAAATAATTTAAACTTTCGGCAATAAAGTACAACCAACACATGAATCTTCATTCCTATGATTAACAAGTCTGCACATATTCTACAAAGAAAAGAAATATGTGACAAATTAATTTGATAAGAGATATGTGTATTATCCGGTATAATAAGTGATTAGTAAATCGCCTGAATGACTGGGGATTATATTCCACTGTGATAAGTGTTTGAAATCTTCAGCAGTATAAAATACCGACTATTTTTGTAATCTAACATGTGAATAAATAATCCAGTCACATTTAACTGAAAGCTTATTTAGACTATCGTAATGATGATGAAAAATTGTGCTCTTCAATCATTCATTTCTACCTCTCATACTACTTAAATCAGTCTAGGTAGTCTGGGAATAGTTTCTGTCATCTTCAATAACTTTCACATGGTCCCTCGATTATTTGTACTGTTAAGAAGAAATGTGAAGAGACATAGCATGCCTAATTTCTTTTTGATGGAAATAAAGAGACCTAAAAACTGATTTTTCTCTCTCCATGGGTTATTACATTGTCCACTGTCGTCAGACTTACTGATTTCGACTAGTTATCTACTTAGGAAATTAAAAGGACTAGAATTATGTAAAAAATAAGTTTGTTTTAACAGTTCTTCTCTGTTAAGGTTTCTTTGTTCTTCGTTTTTATTTTTTGTCATTTTGACCCAGTTAATTTGTGTGTGTGTATGTATGTGTGTAAATCTTTCCTCTTGTTATTTTCCTCAATGTTTACATTAAAATAATCGGTGAAGGAATATAGGGCTAAATCTGTTTATTCAGTAATCGATTTTTTCTCTCCAGATTTCGAAGTATTAAAGCGAGATAATTAGCTGAGTGTATTTTTAACGCACCGAGCATTGCATAATTAAACATAATAATAATGAATACAATCGATATAGGTGTAAGGTTAGATGTTTACCTATGTAATTGAATAGGTGGACAAGTGTTCGGTAAAAAAGGATAAGTTAATCACGATGACTTTGTGTGTTTTCATCGATTGAGGTTATCGCTGTATGTGTTACGTGCATCTACGCAGCGTACTCCTCAGAAACTCCTCAGGTATATTATTTCCTATCTCGTACATTATAGTAGCATACTTTCACCATTGTCAACGACAGCGTATCTGAATGAATCCATTACTTTGTTAAATCTTGAACTAGCCAATCAACAAAGTCTACTGTTTTCTTTAGGAAGAAAATTGATAAATAGTGATAAAATATTACACGATATTATGAACTTATTATCTACCTATTAGATGTCCATCCTTTTTACAAATTTGAAGATATCATTTAGTCAGTTTTACATCTTTCTCATAAAATGGTTCTAGATATCCTACTAACCGCTTACCTGCTATGATATGGTGAATTAAAGTGTTCGGAATCGGTGACAAAGTGGTAGTCATTTTGTATGTACCTTGGGTAAACTTGAAAGTATAGTAGATATTGTTTGAAATCAGGCTGAGTTGCTTTATTCTTATAAGTAACTTCTCTGGTGTACTACTGTAACGACAAAAGACAAGGGTCAGGCAACAGATTGTTTTTTGAGAAAATCAAGAGATATTTATATATTCTTATGTACTTTATTGTCAGCGGAGAAGCAACCTCTTCTGAATGGTTGTTTTCTTGCTGGAGGTTATTCTGTGCTTCTTGTGACCGTTTCTTAGAAAGTTAAGCGATATATCTGCGAATCGTATTTGCACACGTTAAGTCTACTGTGGTTGGTTGGTGAGTGCCTCAAGGTTAAGCTTTGTTATTGTTTTTTCTCATGACCCCTATTCGGGCGTAAATACTGACGTAAATTGTTGTCTACAATTTCGGCTTTAGCTTTTGCAGAAGTTTTTTGTGCTGCTCTACTTATGTATACCCGCTCACTGTGCGCTTATAAGTAGAGTTAACAAGTTTGGTCTTAGATCTGTTAACCTCTTCACTTGATGACTACATCAGTCCTTCAGTCTGTGACTATAATTTTTCAAACTTCACTTCAACTACGACCCCACTAGCCATCATAGGATTAAACAAAATTTTGGACCAAGAACATTGCTTCTAGCTGCATGATATCAAGACTGATACTTAGACAGGCTATTCACATAATGATCTCCATTTGGATCCGATTATCAAGACCTTTCATCGGTTGAGTATATACATAATTCACCACATCAAATACCAGGTAATTGGCTAGTACGCGTCATAAGACTACTTAAGTAGCTGTAGGTCATTGGTTTAGACAGTCAACCTTCAACCACTAGGTCATAGGTTTGACGCTTTATCCACCAAGTGAAGTTTGTTACACCAAGTAGCATAATTAGATAATAGGCGTGGTTCAGTTCCAGTTGCATGGAAATGCTTAACAAAGAGGCTATAAGGCCTGGCTTAAAATATATCTCCGAAGATTGGAATTTAAAAGTAATTAGTCGGCTTCTGATACTGTACGGAAAAAATTAATAATGAAACAACGAATAACTACTTATCTATTATGTTTGATCTCAATAAAAAACAGTTGAAATGAGAGCTTAAGTAAATCATGCATCATATTCGAATCCGATAGGCCATCACGAATATTACTGGATGTAATGCTGATGTAACTGATGCACATGTTGGTTCTCCACATCTGTAAGACCTAAGCTAAGCAGCCTACACAATCCAGTCCAACACTAAGAAACTTCATGTATTCGATTTCGGGTTAAGTGGATAGAGTTTGATTAATTTCAATGCAGATTTAGTCGCGAAAAGTCTCGAAACTAGAATGAAACAGTGTTGTCTAGTGTTAATTGGCTTTAACCAATTATCTAGATGACTTGCATTGCTGATGAAATAGACTCTGAAATTTCAGGTATTAGTTCCTAGCGTCATCAACCTGATTATTGCTAGCCTTCAGTACGCTCTAACATATAAATCAGTTGTTTATTTTGCAAAGAATACACCGTAGACGGCAGCTAGTCAACAACAGGAGTTAAACTTCAGCATTTATTTTTCACAATATAGTTGCTACACATACCGTGAATACGCTTTTCTTCACAGTGAATACATACACGAAATACAAACGACGAATACTGCGTTGACTTTATTTGGGGGAAACCGTCACCTACTACAACACTGATACACACACGCAGCTGACGAGCCTCAGGTGGGATGAAGTGTTCATCATGCAACCATCAAAAGATGGAGGAGTTAAGCAGTAGAACGTTCATTAACCATGCACGTGGTCCGGAGTTTAATCCCTAACCGACTCACTCCTTAACCTCGTTAGGCAGGTGAGAAAGGAGTGTTGGGCGGGAAGCTAGCAACGTCACCTCGCAAAAAAAAACTACTGCTACAGAAACTTAAAACATCTAGTTCAAAGACCTACTTTTCATTCGAAACGTAAAGGAATAAAATAAGTAAATATAATAAAAAAAATAACAGCTATGAAATAATCTATACATTATTAGGGCATCATAATTTCAGGAGTTCATATTTATTTATTTATTTTTATTTGTCCAGTCTACATCCATCAGTTATTTTGAGCGTGTAGCTGAAGAACACATTCAAAATGCTATAGAACGTGGAGAATTTAATAATTTATCTGGACAAGGTCGTCCACTTGATTATAATAAAAATGTACATGTTTTTGGTGATTCAACTGTTACACGTGTCAATCAACTATTAGCTAATCAAGGCTTTTTACCGAAATGGGTTCTACTAAATAAAGAGATAAATTCACGTTGGAGTATTGCATTTAATAAATTAAAGTCCATTTACAATACAGAAGGCAATGTAAATTCTTCAGCATGGCTAAAAGCTTTTCAGGTAAATCAATGTTGTTTTAGAATATGCATTCATTTAAAATAAGACATTTGTTTTATGTATATATTATAGATACAAATTAATATTGTCTTGTTCATAATGCTGTTATCGATTTTGAAGGAGAACGTAAGAAGTGTCAAAAGAGTAAGGGAACTTCAGTGGAACAGCTGCATCTCACTCTCAACTGAAAGCGAAACCAAACTTGCATTAATAAAATGGAAACTATTGAGATCACTAATTGTGCACGAAAAATGATGTGAGTATTAGCACAATTTGTAGTCTTAACTGATATGAACAATTTACCTCTAGTCAAATTAACCAGTGGTGTTTGCTATGCGTTCATATACGTTCACATCATACTTATTATGGGGACTGATGATAGATAAGGTTTTAGTGCAAACTTATGGATAGAGAATCGAACAGTAGATGACAGAACCATAGCTGTATTACTTCTAAATCAAACTGGCTTTCATTCATCTTAAACAGTGCAAGTTTGTGTACTGATTCAGTCCTATACGAGGTGTAAATATAATACCACTATTCATACTTTGGAATTCGTATTGTTATTCTGTTTATTAGTAGTCCTTCCAACTACCCAACCATAACGAAGGTTGGTTTCATATTCGTAGTTCACCGAAAAACATAACTGCTTAAATAAATGTTTAACTGGATGGGATCTGTTTAGGCGGCGTTGCTGATTCGTGTGAAAGGCTTACAAAAGCTAGCAGTACACAGGATTACTCATACATTTAACCGTTCTTAAATAAGATTCAGAAGTAAATTAAAGATTCGTCTTACTAACCTTACTAACCAATAACCTAAATTCAATCTTGAAAATTGGCTGTGTGTGGTGGCGTTCGCCTGCAATCTAGTAGAACAGATTTCTGGTACATGGGAACTCATGTTGATCCAGAGACAGCTTTGAGCTTGCTGAACTAAAAGCTAGAAAAAGTATTGCTTCACTAGACACACACCATGGAAAATAATTTATAACTAGACACAGTACTGTGACTGTCACCATTTGGGAAATGTACAAGGTAGTTGACAATTACTTACAGACAGTTTACATGACAACTGTATTAAGAGACAAATCGGAAGGCTTTTTAAGCCCATGATTAGTGGCAAAAGAGATATTAAGGACTTATGAAGATGCTCATCCACAATCCTACGCGTATAAACTAACTGGAACTAGATCTGTCCATATGCGTTGTTCATCTTGCGGGCTATTGAAACGAAGGAAAAAACTCTCCATCGAGAAGACACGTTCACTCTTTGTCATCTCCTACATCTTTCAATTCCTCATTATTCTCCATGTAGTTATTCTCTGCTAGCGTACACTTCTACTCAGTAGAATGGCTATTTCGAAGATTTCCCCGTCTCCTCCACCTTCATGTGCTGTATGGATTGTGGAGACTTCAACTTGTTCGCTTTCGTGCAAACTTCTGCGTCGGAAATTCACCTCAGTTGACAAGAGAATTTACTCTCCTCTGATGAACACAGGAGAATCAGGTCGACTGATTTACTTACTACCTGAGATATAAGAGCCAATAGTCATGCAAAGACTGAACACACCTCTGGAAACAAACCCAAGACAAGCGAGCAGATTTCGGGCTCAGATGAGAATGCATTGGTCAAAACTTCACATTTCGAAACATGGACATCACAGAATCCCACATTCGTCTCATTTCACTATCTGCAAGGCGACTTTGACTACATCCATTGACAGCTTTCTTGCTATGTCCGTCCAGCTAACAACCGAGTGATGAGGAATGCCTGCAATATTTAGTGACTTGCTCAAATCCACCCAGATGTGAAAGACGACAACGAGAGATGGCATCTGATATGGAGACAATAAGCAGTAGTACTCGTCAGGGATCCCATGTCACCGTCCTTATTGAATTCCATCGTAAACTGACTAATGACTGAGACTCTGGTCAACTTCAATCGACTGACTTCAAGGATTGACATGCCACTACTAGGGAAGAGTTTGTTTGATTTGGAGTGTGCAGACACACTGACAAAATGGAATATTATAAACACTGAGTATCTTTGATATACAACTCGACTCTGTTTAACTTAAGATAAGATAGAAGGGTTTTGTTCTTGAAGCGGAATTAAACCGGTCTGCCTACGACTACCAATGATCTTTCTGACCACAGTAGGGTGGATCATTCATCAGGTTGTGGAGAGTGAGAAGACGGGCATACGGCAGACTCATGAAGAGACCCTATAAAATCTTGATTTCGTGAATGCTTCAGAATAAAGCGAGGAAAACAGTTTTTGCAGAATAAAATGGTTCCCTTATTTATTTCTCAGCTGCTTACAATCAAAGAAGGTAATTAATTTTATGTACAGAACATTTGGTTGTTGACGGAACCGTGTTATTGTGCACAAACTGTTGTTTTTGCTAGATTCAGATTCATAAAGGGAGATAAATGCAGGAAGTAAGTGATTTGATTCTCATGTTGCATAAACTCGAAAAAGTACGTGAGAAAACCAACAGGTCTACAGAAGAGGCAGCGGAGACAGGGTTCAGGGTGAATAAAGAGTAGGCAGAGGTGACAAGTACTAGTCATCAGTTTGAGAAATCTAAATTAAGTCGTGTCTTTCACTTTTCCAGAAAGCATCGTTTCATCTACAGGCGGCACAAATAATAAGGATGTCAAAGCCAATCAAGATAAAATGGAGAAAGTGAGACAGGAGTCGTTACTCTGAATTTGGTGTGGAAATCCACGCCACAAGGAAAAGAATCTGAATTTTCAACACTGGTGTCGATTCAGTTCTTCTATGTCGTTCAGAGACTTGGTGTGCACGTCGCTAAAGGCTACTGCAAGCTTTTGTCAACAGCTGCCTTCGCTCACTCGATGCTCAAGATACGATGGTCGACCGGAAAGAGTAAGCAAGCAACAATTAACTGACAGCCAACTAACCAAAAGCCTGTTTCTCAACAAATATGGTGAGGGAAATGGAGATGGATTGGACATGACCTGAGGGGACTTTTCAGTGACATCGTGCGCCGAGCCATAGATGTGACACCCAGGCTGGGTGTCTGGGAGTGATATAAAAGTTGTGCGAGGGTGTAGGGGTAATGTAGGCTCTTGTGAAGTAGTGGAGCCAGCTGAAAGTGGTAGTATAGACCTGAGTGCAATGGAGGTGTGCCACTGAAGCCTTATGTTCCACTTGTGATGCAAGAAATAAATGATATGGTGAGTGCTTTGTGTAACATTTAAACAAATAACTCAAATCCCCAACTTCTTTAACTTCATTTTTTATAACACTTTTACGGTTTGTATTTTTTCGCAAATAATAATTTCAGTAAACATATTTTAAAAAATATCAAATTTCGAATAGGATTTCGAGGCTGAAGTGAAAGAATTGAATCAATTATTAGATCAATACAATCTTATAGTCCCTAGTCATCATGTGCAACGTTTTCATTTCAATACTAAATCCACTATCGAGCAGTTGATGACAGCTGAAAATTCACAAGAAACAGAAGAGAAAGACAATCCAACCAATGATCAGAATGAAAACGATCCACCACCGAAAAGTGATAATGATAAGAAGAGTCTATGGGATCCACGTTTTATGGCAGAAGTTATGAGCGATTTCTATCGTGAACTGGTTAAAGCATATGTGAGTATTATACGAGGATTTAAAGATCATAAATAAAATTGAATGAAGTGGAATACAAAATTTATATTATAGGCAGAAATACATAATGATATGAGACTCAGATTTCTTGTTTTGAAACGTTGAAGTTGTCAGTTGATCCAGTTGAACATATCCTACATTGTTCATCTACAGGACTAGGATAGGCACTAGGAACAAATGACATAAAAATTAATGATATTACACTGATTGATGTTAGGTGATTGGAGGTAGTGGGCAGAAAGCCATGCACCTAAGTTTCATACTTATTGACTGTCGTCAGCAAGGCGCAGTCACAGACATTTCCACCTAGATATTTAGACTCACGATTAACCTTCTATAGCAGTGGATACTAATGTCTTGTCTGGTCATTTATATTGATGTTACAACACTGGGTGACACCGGTTCGAGGTTGGAATCAGTTCTTTAGGGGGTAGAGGTCAACGCATTGTTGATGACTGCCGACACTTACAAAACTTAGGTCCAGGACTTTCTATCACTTGCCTCTAACCACCTAACACCAACTCAGATTGCATAGTGATGGCGAGTTACCCAACCAGGTGACTACATTGCCAACTTCACTGGTAGAATTCAGTCAGTACCAAGACTAGTTATAGTTACTGGATAGGTGTTTTGGCTGTTGTTGAACTTGTGAGTTTCATTGAAACAACTATCAACTACCTGACATTCATTCAGTGTACACATCAAATGTTGTAGTGCATCGACAATTCTATGCTTTTTGTCAATTTGTTTTGAAGATGAATGTTGATTGTTTCTTTATGCGATAAAAAATTCTCTAAAAGGCGGGATAAAAATAGATGTCGCACGAAATATTGATGGTGATCAGTTGTTATTACTGTATGATCATGTTACAAGAGATTCGATGGGAGTAATGATGGTCAGACAAGCAGATTCCTCGACTCGGAAAGGCCAGGTCTCAGAGACGTAGAGCAAAACTAAGAAGACGGAAGCATTGTAAACCTAATATTTGACGGTCATGCTAACGTCGTGAATAGGCCAAACATACACCAGGACGGCATATTCCAAACTGGCTTGAACTATATACTCAGAGATCTCATTCCTTAGCATACCATAGGTGAAGGGAGTAGAATAAGGCTTTACCTGACAAAGGCTGTGCACGCGTGGACACACGACAGAATTTTAAGAGAAATACTGGAGCTCATTTAAGGGGGGATTTTTCATGTACCACGTTATAAGTAATACTATTGGTAAGAAGGCTGATGATATTACTAAGTTATACATGCTGGAGTAGAAGGAGCCTGAATCGAAAGAACTACTGGTGGAAACTTAAATGCTAAAGTCAACGAACCATATATCCAGTCAAAATTGAAATGACCAGTAGTCGAAGTGAATTCCTTAGTTAACGTTGTTTTCCTTTCAAGAAAAGAATAAAACACTCGAGTGAACTACGAGAACAGAAACTGTTACCTTGTCTAACGTGAGATAATAATGCATACAGGATTCTTCGAAACGACTCCTACCTCAAGGATACGCAGTGTTATGGTTGAGAGTTCTGACCACTTCACTTATTTGAGAGGTTGGTTGCATCAGCTCTGATACACTGACTGACTGCTGATCAAATCTCAGCTCGGATACAAAAGACTCGTCTGGGATTTGCCAACTTCCGCCTTCTCTCGTGCACACGTCATATCCGACTATCCATCAAAGCACGTGTGCTCTCACTGCTCATCAGTTGCCTCCGTCCTCCTTCTTCACGGCTGTGAGACACATCCGTCGTAGGAAGTGGAAGATATCAAGAGACTAGCAGTCTTCAAGCATAGGTGTTCGCCTCCTATCTCTACTATTCAGTGGTATAATATGGCGAGTAATATTGACCCTAAGTATACAGTGTTGGGTGAGGAGGGGAAAGCAATCGATCAGGTGGTGAAGCTGTATCGAACGAGATGGACGAGACGCGTATTGTGAATCGAAAGCCATCGACTTCCACGTTGTCCAATGGTAGCTGAGATCGGATTGCGTTGGGAAAGCGATAGCGGTGGTCAGACCGAAACATGGCACCAATCCATCAAGTCTCCGACTGTTGCTTTGCCACTCTCAACTGCAAAGACGCGTTCACTCTTTGTCATCTCCTACATCTTTCAATTCCTCATTATTCTCCATGTAGTTATTCTCTGCTAGCGTACACTTCTACTCAGTAGAATGGCTATTTCGAAGATTTCCCCGTCTCCTCCACCTTCATGTGCTGTATGGATTGTGGAGACTTCAACTTGTTCGCTTTCGTGCAAACTTCTGCGTCGGAAATTCACCTCAGTTGACAAGAGAATTTACTCTCCTCTGATGAACACAGGAGAATCAGGTCGACTGATTTACTTACTACCTGAGATATAAGAGCCAATAGACATATAGAGACTGAAGGCAGGTTTGTTGACAATGCATTCCCAATCTAACTTTGCCACAACACCTCGTATTGGATACAGTTCAATGCCGTCTTCAGCTCAAGAAGTATATGGCAAATGTTGGACTCTAGTAAGTGTGCCTATATACCAAAATCTATCATGGAGTGGAGATACACCCTCTTCCCGATGTTTTTCTCCTGATGCACGCCTATTCTAGCAATATCATGGAACCTAGAATTTTAGATGTTGTAAAATGACCTAATCCCACTATGATTATCACCAGCGATGTCCACCACTCCAATAGGAGTACCTGAGGTCCCCACGTCTCATTAGTAATGTCTTAGTTAACCCAATTAATAGTTTATCACCACCACCTTTAAACACTTCCGGAGACATCAGGTCTCACTGTTTTGCTTCGTTTAAGATTAGAGACAGCATTTCCAACCTCAATTACACTTAGATGCCCGATGTCTACATCTTAGGTAGGTTTTGAACGCTAGGCAGTTTTAGCGTGGCCATGGGTGGGTTAAGTTTCTCCTCAGTGTTTCCTTCGACTTTCCTATCGTTTGACGTGAGAAGTAATTATAAAAACTATTCTTTTGGGAAACCTATTTGGCTAGCAAATGGTTTTTTACCATTTTTCTGGAGTTCAGTCGGAAACTGTCAAACTTGCATTAGTGAAATCTGAGATTAACATTTTGAAAGCTGTATTGGTAAAAATGAATATCCTAAAGTATTTTGGAAAGCGCTTAGGCGTAACCGTACATATCTGAATTCCAAAACATTAAAGCGCTATACATTTAGTCGCACTGACGCAATCAGTTCTCGTGTTGTAGAGTTAAACAGGAAAATATGTTTGAGAAGTCAAGTTCCGTTTGGACTTTCAACTGATGAACGCCTGCAATTCGAGGAATATATTCCTCTTGTAATCGAAAAATAGTCACAGTCTTCTAATCTCAAAAATACTGACAGCCTCAAGTAGGTAGTAGCAGAAAAAAGAGATTTCCGACTGATCTCAATAAATATTTATTCAATTATTCTTCCATCGCTCTTCCTGAAACTCAACTAAAAGCCCTATCACTGGGCGCCAAGTTCTGTAACAGTTCGTCCAAAGTCAACATATTACATACTCAAGTGCAGTTCGAAAATCTAATTAACCAGACCACCGATCTCACGCTCACATCACCTCAGGAATTCCAACACTTTAAATCTACAGTCCTTGATTGCTGTTATCAGTTTACTAGTTCAAAACATAGCTCGAATGATCTTCTAACCAAAGAGCATATAAACCAACTTAAAGAACTAGAGAAGAATAATGTTCTTATCATATGCCATCCAGACAAAGGTGTGTGTGGGGGGGTATTATAGTTATGAATCGCCAAGATTATAAGGATAAAATCTCAGTGATCCTTTCTAACCTATTGAAATTCGCTAAACCCGATTGTGAAAAGAACAAGACACATCTAACTGAAAATCAACTGACTGATGTCTTAAAGAATATGAGGAATAAGTCAGTAATCTCGTCAGATATATATATATATATATATATATATATATGAACCCATCCGACCAGTAGGCTCCATAATACCACGTTTGTATGGACTACCGAAAATTCACAAGATTACCCCTCCGTCCAATTCTCGATATGGCGGGTTCTCCTTATCACGGAATCACTCAATGGCTAGCTGAAATACTGGAACCTATTAGAAGGCAAGTGTCTAAGTTTTTCCATTGATGATACATTTAAATTTATTGAGAGTATTAAAGATTTCAATATCTCAGAAAAAGTCATGTTCTCATTAGATGTGACTTCGCTATTTACCAATGTACCGCTCATGGAAACTGTTTGCTATGTATGTGATTGATACACATAGTTTAGAAATCGGGTTTACGATAATCCACCTCAAAGAACTTTCATTGCGATCCATGTTGAATGTTCAGTTCACCTTAAATAAGGAGATTTTTAGACAGAGAGAAATGGCATTGCGATGGGTTCACCACTGGGTATTTTGCTGGCTGATTGTTTTATGGCAAAGCTTGAAAATTCTCAACTCAGTCAAACCATCGATCATTTCGACATTTATAAAAGATACGTAGACGACACTTTCGTTATCTGCGATAATAACGTAATTCTTGATGATATATTGTTTACTTTCAACAACTGCCATCCTTCTTTACAATGCACCATAGAAAAGGAATCGGAACTAAGTATTCCGTTTCTTGATATATGCCTTAGTAGACGTAATGACGGATCTCTCCATCCACCGGAAACGTACATGGAACGGACAACTAATTAATTTTTATACTTGGGTGTCTATCTCCAGGAAAAGGAACCTAATTCACTCGCTCTGCTTTAGGATAAGGAACATTTGTAGGTCTGATTGCGTTGACTCAGAGCTTGACTTCCTAAAAACCAAGCTCGCAGAAAATGGTTACCCGAACCGATTCATTGGCAGTAACACAAAAGATAAGTAATCTAAACTGGTCACCGACTCGGTTCCAAAGGAAACCTTATCCATCAACTTGGAATTCAAAGGTAATCAAGCTTCAGATATGCTCAAAAACCGTCTCTCTAAAGCAGTCAGTAAGGCGTTCTTTGCAGCAAAATCACAAATGACGTTCACCAGCCGCAGGATTGTTCTGCATCTCTGTAAAAAATAAGCTCCCCCGTCACCTCCATGTGCATCTATCAGATCACCTGTTCTTGTGGAGCAAGTTAAATTGGCCGTAGCTAGAGGACGCTTTCCACACGGATACGAGAACATATTCCAGCATGGTTTTACAAAGGAGAAAGCAAGTGTGTGCAAAGCTCTATTCTAGAACACCTGATCGACTTCTGTCACTCTGACCATGATTTTAAGATCATCTACCGAATCCACGCTAACTTGCCGGCCGCGTTTTCTTCGTTATAGACTTCTAAAGACAGCGGAGGCCTTGGCAATTCATGACTGTAAGCCAGAATTTTGTGTACAAAAAAAGTATGCACAATCCCTACTTTCGTCTTGGCCGTAGAGGGATAGACATTTGTTTATTTAGTTATTCTTTGTACCTTTCCCTTATTACTACCATTCTCACTCTGAATTGTTTCCGCTTGTCCCATTTGTCATTCTAAATGCAAAATTATTACTTTTACAATATTGAATTCTATCTTATCAAATTTCACACCATGTTATGTATCATTTTACAGTCGCCTACTAATCCTATAATTATGTACCCCTTTCCAAAATCTATACACCTTGTATTATTCTATATGTGACATTAATTGTTTTGCTACTTGACATTTAACTATGATTATAATCACAAATATTTTAATTGTATTTCATACTATTATTATTAATCCATGTATTCACACCTTTGATCTAACTCCCTCATATATATGTCTGTCTGTCTGTTTTCGACATAGAACTTTGCACAAATGTGCGGAAGTTCAAGTCGCCACATTCCGTGTAGCACGCGAAGCAAGAGAAGAAAGTACAAGAAAAGCATAATAGAAACAGTGAGCAGAGGTGTGAGACAAAGGAGTAATAAAGAAATACAAAACAGTTTCATTGGAGATCATAAGTCACAGGGAGTGGATGCATCTGCGCCACTGAGAACGATTTTGAGCCATGTCACCAATTGTTTCCAACCATAGATTTTTACCGTCCCGAGGACCCCAGCCTGGAAGTCTACACCTTCCTACGTGGCTTAGACCAACTGTTGTGGATTTCATTGACTGATGCCAAGTTTTTGTTTGACCGCCGCTAGCTTTTTTCCAGCCTGACCCTATATCCGCTAACATTGCTCGTCGAGGGAGGCGATGGCTTGGCATACGTAACACATGTCCTAACCATCTCAGTCTTTGTAGCTTCACGACTTCGTCGATTGATTTCCCCTGTTTACCTAGAACTCTACGCCTAACCTCCATGTTGCTCACCTTATTATGCCACTTTACACGGGAAATAGAACGCAGGCACCTATGATCAAAGACAGCTAGTCTTTTCATGTCTTCCACTCTCAGTGGCCAGGTCTCACAACCATAAAGGAGGACGGAGCGGACTGATGAGCAGTACACCCGCCCTTTGGTCGATAGTCGAACATCTCGTCTACGCCAGAGTCGGCGTAAACTAACAAATGCGAAACGAGCCCCTTGTATTCGTGCTGAGATTTCGTCAGAGATCAGCCCGTTGGGGCTGATGGTACTTCCCAAATAAGTGAAGCGGTCAACGTGCTCTACCACTTCACTTCCTATTTTTAAACTAGGCGTCGATGTAGTCCAGTCCTGTAACATCATCTTGCATTTGGCGGGAGCGAATCGCATGCCAAACATTCGTAGATTGCGGCTCAAGGTGTTTAGAAGACTCTGCATTTCGTCAGCGTCTTCGCCTAGAAGGACTATATCGTCTGCATATTCCAAGTCAACGAGATTATTCCCCGGTAGCAAGTCAATCCCTGAGTCGCTGAAGTCACCTAGGGTTAAGTCCATTAACACATCTATGATGAAGTTGAATAGAAAAGGAGATAATGGGCATCCTTGACGGACACCACTGGTCGTCATCAGTTCAGATGACAGCTCGCCGTAAGCCCTCACCTGGCTGTATGAGTACGAGTAGAGTGCCTTAATCAGTGCAATATATTTTCTCGGAATTCCCTTTACAGCCAAGCATCTCCAGAGAACTTCCCGATCGACAGAGTCGAATGCTGCCTTTAGGTCAAGAAATATAATGACTGTTGGACGCCGGTAGGAATGCCTATGTTCTAGAATCTGTCGGAGGGTGAAGATATGATCAATACACCCTCTTCCTGGTCTAAAGCCTGCCTGGCTCTCTCGTGTTTGTGCTTCCCGAGCACCACTCAGTCTACGCATGATTATTGAGCCTAAGACTTTAGATACTATATTAGTCAAGCTAATCCCTCTGTGATTATCACAGGAAGACTTGTCTCCCTTCTTGTATATGGGGATAATCAGTGACTTACACCAACCCGATGGGACTTCTTCTGATTCCCAGACGCTGCCTAGTACCTCAGTTAATCCGGACAGTAAGCTGTCTCCACCGTACTTAAATACCTCTGGAGTCATTCCATCAGGTCCCGCTGCTTTGCCTAGTTTCAGATTGGTGACAGCTTTAGTAACCTCAGTTAGTGACGGAGGACCTGTGTCTATATCCCATTCAGGGAGGTGTTGGATGCTCGGAAGGTTGAGCGTGGCTGTGGGCAAATTAAACTGCTCCTCATAATGCTCTTTCCAACGATCCAGTCGTCTATCCTGGGAGCTAATTATAGTGCCATTTTTTTCCGAGATTGTCTCACTAATGATTTGTCTTCTCCCACCCGTTTCCCTGATGAGTCCAAAGAGTTGCCTGGTGTTGCCTATCCTCGAAGCTTTCTCCATCTCTTTGGCTTTTGTCGCCCACCACTGTTCACGGTCCTTGCGGAGACTTTTCGTAAGTTTCCTCTTGTGCAGCTTTCGCTCCTCATTGAATTCGGAGCTCGCCGGAATAAGTCTTCTAGCATCTATCAGTTCGGATGAGGCGGTGGAGATCCAGTGGTTTTTACTCACCTTTGGGTTTACCTTATTCACAGCTTTTACAGCTGTATCTATGGCTGCCTGGATATTTTTCCAAGCTTCTTCAGGGTGAGCACAGCTGTCGAACACAGATATGTGTTTAGCTAGTTCTTCCTCAAATACGGATTTAGTTTCCTGATCGAGCTGGGGACGTGATGGTTTTACCGCCAGCTGTTTCCTACGTCCGTTCAGTCGTAAGCACACCCGAGCGCGGACCAGTGCATGGTCGGTATCTACGCACGTGTTCCAGAAGGAGCGACAATCTCCTACCGACCCACGCCAACGATAGCTTATTGCTATGTGGTCTATTTGTGTCCAGCGTTGGTTTGATGAAGGGGGTCTCCAAGTCAAACAGTGTCTCTCCTTGTGTTTGAAGTTAGTGCTTACAAGAAACAAATGATTATCAGAGCAGAACTGTAGGAGACGGTCACCGTTGTCGGTTCGCTGGCACGGAACTCCATAGGTGCCACCGACATCCTTCTCAGATTGACACAATTTCCCTACTTGAGCGTTAAAGTCACCAGCTAGAACGACTATGTCTGAGCGTTTAGCCTTTCCACCAAACTAGACAGCTTTTGGTAGAACTCATCCTTCGTTTCATCTGAACTGCAGTCAGTGGGGGCGTAGGCGGAGATTACGAAAAGGCATCGGCGAGTAGTGCAGTCCTTCCTCCTTCTTACTGATCCGTTCAGGCGGACAGCACACATTCGGCTATCTACCGGGATCCAGTCAAGCAATGTCTTTTCTGCCCTAGTACTCAAAGCTATCCCTACGCCAGCTAATCCTCGTGAACTAGCTGTGGCATCTCCTGACACCCTCAAGGTGAATTTTGCAGATTCAACCTGTTGGCCAGGTGGGGTTAGGTGAATAACCACACTTGGGTCTTGTATGCGTGTTTCTGAAACACAGCATACATCAATGGCTCGTGATGCTTGTTGTCCTATTTGGCAAAGTGTCCTAACATTAAGAGCTCCTATATGAAATTGGTGGCGCGGCTTTAAGAGGCTGTCGGTGGTGGTTTTTTGGCTTCCATCGTTTTTAGTGGACGCAGAGTGGAGAGGAAGTGGAGAGCTATCAAGTCGAGGAGTTGCATCAGTGGAAGGAAGGCAAGATGATAGAGATGAAGATGAAGAAAAGATGAGTGAGTAATAGAGAGGTTTCGTGTGCATTTCGGATTGTGAGGGCGATTGTTACTTCCCGGCTGCCCACACCGTGGAAGTTGGTTGCGTGACCGCAGAGCCCAGGGGACAACTGCTTGAGGCCGGTCACACGCGGCCTGTTTTTGTTCGTTTCTTTTGTTTGGTGTGTCTCAGTAGCATATTTATCACTCCTGCCCTGTGACACGGCAGCAGGAAGCGCGGTCGTTGTTAATCCGGGCCACGGCCGATCCGGCATGAAATTTTGTGATTTTGTATTGGACATGATGTTGGATTGGGTAGCTGCTTTTTGTTTAACCGCTATCCAAACAACCTGCCTGGCATGGTAGACCTCAAGAGACATAAGTCTCAGCCAGTATAGCTTGAATATATCATTGCGGTGTTCAAGCCCGACCACCACGTCAAGGTAGCAGCTTTCGGTCGGGCCTCGTATATATATATATATATATATATATATATATATATATATATATATATATATACACCATTGTACAACTTGATAATACATTTCTTGGAAAGGGTATCTATATTTCACAGCGTATTTACAAAATCGAACATAAGTTTATCAACAATTGCGAATAGGTATCATCGGGCCTCGAAAACGCTCACTGAAATATAAAAAAAAGGTAAAATCAGTTAAGCAAAAAAACACGATAAAAAAATTTTATAATCTAGTTACATCGAACAATTATCTGCAACCGTGATTCATTGTCAACATAGAGAGCACTACTTCATAATTATTTCTTATTTCATTCAAAAGCACAAACTTGGTTACAATATGGACACCAAGAAATGATGCGTCATAATCAGTAGAAGTGACTTCTATGGAAAAAAAATGCTAAAGCAGAGTAAATAATAAAAACATTATAGAAGACAAAGACTATTCAATGAAAGAAATGAAGAAACAATTCGACTTCCTAGAGTGTTTCCCATTCAAAGTATTGATATCAACACTTTGCTAGTAAGTGAAGCGACTAATGTAATACTGTTTTATAAACCGCCTACTACTTTTTTTATTCACTGTCTCCAAGAGAGCAAACTTCAAGAGTTAAGACTGTGGTCACTAGGTTGATAAGCTTATACTGTGGCGAGAGCAGGCTGCTAGCCAATTGGTAGACATTAATTTACGTCAATGCCCATGTCGCTAATATTGGCCGTGAGAAAATATGAACAAGACTGACTCAACAACTAGTCACAGCAGACTTAACGTGGGTCAATACGATTCGCAGATATATGGCTTAACTTTCTGAGAAACCAGCCACAAGCAGTACAGAATAGCCTTGAGCAAGAAACAACCAATCAGAAGACTGTGTTTGTCTGCTTGAATAAACTATAATAATGTACATGAAATATATATAAATACGTGCTGATTTCCTTAATAAACGATCTGTTGCCTGGCCCTTGTCTTCTGTTGTTACAATAAAATATTATCATTATTATTATTAATGGTGGTGGTTGAAAAATTGAAAGTTAACTAAAATAACAATTAAAGACTTCAGTTTAAGAATGGAAACGTGACAAGGTGATGTAGACTGCGACAAGTTGAAGACGAAAATAACAAGACAGATTCTTTTTCTCAAAAAGAAAATAAATCACTCTTTTAAACTTTTAGTCACACTAAGTATCGGTCTAAGTGACAACTCTTCAAAAATGTTCTGTTGATTCTTGCAGAGATCATATTAAATTCTAAATTGGAAGTCTTTGGTGGATTGGCTTGCACCAGCTACATGTTGATGTGGTCGGTTTGTCATCTTCAATTCAATTCTACCACATAACAGACAGTCTTACTCTATTCAAAATCGTACTGGTTATCAAATAACTGTATATTACTAGATAAATGAAATACAGTAATACTATTTCGAGTTTAATTATCTTTTGTGTGTATGGCATACATTTGGAAGTTGGTGAACGCTCTTTTTGATTACCACTTAGTGATTTCAAGTTTTGATAAGGCGTCAGTGATAAGAAGTATTAGTGAATAATTTCATTCTTATTGATACTGCTTATCCAGCCAAACTATTGTCGACATGTACAAGTACCTTGAATATGTTTTCGAATGAAAACAGAAGACAAACTCTCAAATACGAATTGTGTACATTACTATTGTGATTCCTTTGAGTTGCGAGTGGAAAACAGGGCTTCAACAACACAACTCCACTTTGTCCTATCTTCTGCCATCCTCCTTCAGTTGGGTCCACGATTGAACATAATTTCTTATCGCCTTCTTCCCACCACACGATCTCCCCTCACAGTGACGAACCACTCGTCGCTTCCGATTTGGATTCCACTTGAGCAATCGCCTGGTGCGCGATGTCATTCCACGGTCTCGTCAATGTATGCCTGGTCAACCCATCTCAATTTTCTCTTACATATTTGTCAAGCGATTGACTTTTGGTTAGTTTGTTTCCAGTCAGAGTTTCTTGTTACTAATTCTTTCTGGCCATCTGATCTTCAGTATTGAGCCAACAAAGAAAGTTGTGGATAAAAGTCTGTAACCTGTTGGAAATCCTCTTCGTGACACGCTGGCCAAGTTCTGACCCGTATATAGAAGTAATGGCCGACTTCACATTTGTGTTGAAAATCCGAATCTTGTTCTTCATGTTGAGGCAGAGTGCAGAAGATTTCTGAACTGGTTTCAGGTTGATGAAGACGTATCTTGCCTTTCCGATTCTGACTTTGACATTTTCATCCGTTTCAACTGCCTGTAATTGAAACAATGCTTCCTAGATAAATGAAAGAAGTAGCTTCCTTCAAATCTCTCCCGCTGATGGTGCTGGTTATTGTTGGTGGTGGTTGTCTATCTTTATCACCCCCGTCTTCTCTGTGCTCAACTGGAGTTCTGTCTTCGCTGACAGTTTCTTCAGCCAGTTTGTTGGTTTTCGCCTGTAAATCTTCGAGTTTGTGTGAAGTTAAATATAGGTCATCTACGAAATCCATATCTTCCACAGCCTTCTTATCAGTGAGTGCAGCGTATTCCCGTCTCCTCGCTCCCAAACACAGTCTAACGCATAATTCAGTCCACCACAATTAAGAATATCATCGGTGACAGTGAACAGACAGCCAGTTTGTCTGAATCCTGTATGCACTTAGAACGCCTCGCTGTTTTCCGTTGTGGACCACCTGACTGACACGTGGCCAGCATTGTCATATAGCCAGCTGTTGAATGAAGTTGACAAAGAATTGACGTACGCCACAGTGTTGAAATAGTTCCTAAATTACATTTCGGTCAACGCTTTCTGGTGAAGGCATTTTCGAAGTCGATGAACTTGAAGTAGAGGTTTGTCCTTCAGTTTCCGGATACTGAACTTGAGTTGTGGCCCGTGTCCAGTTGTTTTGAAGGAATTCGGCCTCACCTCAAAGGTTCCTACAACTAGATGATGGTTTTAACTCGCCCACATTTGCTCCCCTTCTCGACTTTGAGATGAAATCTATCTGGTTCGTAGTGAGTCCGTCAGGCGAAACGCAAGTTGCTTTGAGTATATTCTTGTGCTTGTACACGTTGCCTCCAATCACCAAATCATTCAAAGCGCAGAGTTCTGCGAAGACTTGTCCGTTCCCATTCATTTCGTCGAGAGCCCCTCCACCCATGATGAGTTCTCTTCCTGTATTATTGTAACAACAGATGACAAGTGCCAGGCAACAGATCGCTTTTGGAAAAACTCAACAGATATTTATAGATTTTTATGTATATTATTATTCGTTATTGTTAGCAGAGAGGTTACGTCTTCTGATTGGTTGTTTTCCTGCTGAAGGTTATTCTGTTATCTCTTTGTTGCCGTTTCTTAGACAGTTCGTTGATATATCTCATAATCGTATCTGCCAAGTCTGTTGTGATTGGTTGCTGAGTTAGTCTTTGTTCGTTTTTTTCTCATGACCAAGATTTGGGACGTAAATATTGACGCAAATTGCTGTCTACCAATTTTGGCTAGGAGACAGCTGTCGCCACATTATCTGCTCCCAGTTCGTTTGGCGTTCATATCACCCATAAGGATTTTGATGTCACCACTCGGGATATTGTTCATTACTGTTGTTGATATCTGTAAAGCTCTGCCTTCTTGTCTTGCTCTACTTTGGTTGTGGGTGCGTAGCATTCGATAATTTTAACCTTCCTTCCTTTTGAGTTGAATCTTGCTGTCATGATATTGGTTCCCAACGCACTAGAGCTTTTGCTGCCACTGGCGACATCATTATAGCCATTCCCTCAATGTGTTCGTCGTTGTCGTTTGAGTGGCCGGAGTAGGTCATTGACTCTCCCGCTGACAATTCAGATGATCCACACTCGTCGTATCTGCTTTCGCAGATACCCAGTACTTCTGTGCCATATCTTTGCATTTCGCTGGCTACCTGGGCAGCCTTCCCAGCCCCGTACATTGTACGAACATTCCACGCACCCATTCTTATTCTTGCTTTCATCGAATGAAGACACGCCGGCTGATTGAATGGCTTCTCGAAGGCTTTCACCAGCCCGCATCAATTCGCCTCTCCAATTCGAGCAACGAATAAGATTTTTATTTGAAGTTTTTGTATTTTTAATATATATTTTTGTATGTTGAAGTTTCTCTAGCGGTTTGATAGGTTTAGTGGTGTAGGGTTGCTAGCCCTACGTTCAACCATTCCTCTTTACCCGGCCTTGGGACCGGCTAGAAAACTAGCAAGCTAGTTAACTAGGCGAAGTTGAATTGTGTACATAGTAAAGAGAAATAAGTACAGTGACCACACATTACAAACTAGCTACCGCACACGCAGATATGTTGGAAACTAATCATAGCACAGGATATTTTTCAAAATTATTCCAGTCGATATTTTGGGAAAGTGACGGAGAGCGACAACTAATGACCTGTAAGCTTAAAAACTTCTCTTTCGAAATTATGTTAATGACACTTGAAATATGTTTAGTTTCACCTTTTTTAGTGAATTAGTAGGTTTCTAAAAGTTTATTTTACTAGCTGAGTAAATTGTGGAATATATTTTATTGTAGTAATCACGAACACCAAGTGACATTTTACTCTTTCACTATTAGGAATAGATTACAGTTCTTTCCAACCATTTACTTTACGTTTAGTTTTTTTATATAAATCTTTTCAATGTTCCAATATTTTCATTCATGAGTGAAATATCACCATCGTCATCCTTTCAACGCAGTGCATAACCTGCGCGCTTCCCGTTCATACAGGCAACTTTGTCCATTACTTTGTTACACTCGAAACTATTTCATCTTCACTGTTCATCATATTGCAACATATATGGTTATCACATATAATAAGTAAACAAAAGAACCAAAGGAAATACAGTAGTATAAAGAATAATAAATAATAGGGGATAATACTATGCTTTAGAGGAGAATAAAGTGTGTCTGAGTCAGTTTTATCCATTCTGTCTCAAGGACCCTAACTAGGAAGTGTATTGCTTCCATTATGGGTAAATTTTTGTTTTGATAAAGTCTCACAGTGTTATACAGTAATGTTTACTGATGACGTTTCGAGCACAATTTATTGCTCATAAGCATATCAAGGTAATCACACGACTTCCTAAATTCATTTATATAGTTCCATTGTTTTTCTCTTGATTTTCACTTGATTTGATTGGTAGTAGTATTTTCCATATTTCAGGTATGAGTGATGAGTCATTCCTATTGCATGTGTTGGGTGTATGGCTCTTATTACATTTAATTTATACATGAATTTGAGTTACCAGTATTAAGTATTGTAATACCTACTAGTGTTAAAGGGAGTTATGTAGATGACACTTTCACAGTGTTAAAAACAGAACACATCTCTAGCATCTTGACACATATAAACTGACAAGTTGAGGGAATAAAATTCACATTTAAATCAGAAAATGAACTAGGAGAATTAGCTAAGTTAGATTGTAAGATAAAAAGGACAGAAGAAGGCAAACTACACACTAGTGTTTATAGAAAACCAACGCATTCTAATAGATATTTAGACTTTAATTCGTCTCATCCTTTAACTGTTAAGGCAGGCTTAGTTAAATGTTTAACAAACCGAGCAGTGGCACTAAGTAGCACAAAAAAAGATCTAAATGATGAATTAAAACAGATAGAAGAAGCGTTGGTGTTGAATAACTATCCTATAAAATTCATTAGGAAGATCATTAAAGGCCAAAAACAAAATAAAAATAATTATGAAACTAGTAATAATAACATAAATAAGAGAGAATATAAGTCATCCACAGTTATACCATATAAAGAGGGAACATCTGAGACACTACGTAGGATTCTGAATAAAGTAGGAATTAGGGTGGCATTTAAACCTACAAACTCACTCAGGGACAAGCTCTGTAGGTTAAAGGACCCTGCAGGTTGACCCAATTAGAAAAAATTATATTATTTACAAAATACCATGCAATGACTGTGAGGTCAACTACATAGGTCAGGGGTAGTCAGATTGTCAGAACATAAGAATTTAGCTAAGGTAAGAATGGTTGACTCCGAGAAGACAAGTAATTTAGAAAAAAGCTCAGCAATTGCAATGCATGCATTAACACACAACCACATAATAGGGTGGGAGAGGGTTAAAATTCTAAAAAGTAATCTAGGTAGGTGGAGAGAGAGGTTGATTACTGAATCCTTTTTCATCGAGTCTACACCCAACACATGCAATAGGAATGACTCGTCACTCATACCTGAAATATGGAAAATACTATTACCAATCAAATCAAGTGAAAATCAAGAGAAAAACAATGGAACTATATAAATGAATTTAGGAAGTCGTGTGATTACCTTGATATGATTATGGGCAATAAATTGTGCTCGAAACGTCATCAGTAAACATTACTGTATAACACTGTGAGACTTTATCAAAACAAAAATTTACCCATAATGGAATTATACTCTACCACAGTGCACAAGTTTTATTCTTATATCAAGTGTATTGCTTTTTACATGGCTCAGAAAAACAGATGAAAATGAATGAGTTATTCGTGCATTGGATCAGATAGTTCTAGTTCCCATGAAATGTAGTCCCAATTTAACCAGATTAAATTGGCATTTGTTGTGTCTACAGTACAGCCATTCTACTGTACACCAGTAAAGATGACAGTAATCACACAACCGCAACCAGTGATAAGTTTAACTACTTGACAAAACATAGGGGTAACATAACATAGTTAACCAAGTCTGTAAAACAACTACTTAGGGTTTTATGAACGAGAAGTTGAAAAACTCACTTTACTAATAACTTACTTCTTTTAGAACGCTTCTTATAAAGAACTCTGTGTCCACATTCGAGGCAACGAACGAGTTCCCTGGGTCGGATTTCATTTTCAGCCCGGCATTCTAAAATTTAATGGATTTAATTACTTATGTTAAAATAATCAAATATAAACTAGTTAAAAACACGACAGCTTTGAAAGGACAGAATACTTATGTTTTTCCTAATTATAGCTTGATTTTACACCGTATTATTGGTACAAGTATGGAATTTTCAGCATGTGATGTCGGTAGTCCAAACTTATCGGGTCTAACAATTGATATCAAGTGTGCACCGGTCTGGGATCGAACCCCGGACTATGTGTATGGTCGGCGAGCGTCCGAACTAGTGTCACCGAATACAGCGTCCGTTAAATATGAGATTCGTATACACATTTTTATTCTGCAAGTATGTATTTCAATGAAGAGCCGTATACTCTCAAAGAACTTTAATGACCCAGAGGAATGGACATCTAATGACGTTATTTCTGTGCAGCTCAAAACAAGTAACACGTATAATAGTAGGTTTCACCTCATCCATTGTAGTATGGATAATTTATAGTTTCTTGAACGTTTGAATGTGAATTACGTTCCGGAAAGACACTATGCAAAGCTGGCCAATTCAAGTGATCAATGTAACTAGTGATAATTCGGAGAAAACAGACATGAATTTCAGACTCGTCAATAGCTTATGCATACCTTCCTTCCTACTAAGGATTATTCGTTTTGAAACTTATTACACCGAGAAAGTGACAAGTGGTTAAAATTTATACATGAATTTGAGTTACCAGCATTAAGTATTGTAATACCTACTAGTGTTAAAGGGGGTTAGACGACATATACGCGAATAGTAGGTGTCCAGTTACGTCTTTCTCAAGCTTCACTCTAATAAATATAGTTCTGAATTTTCGTAGAACTTTAACAAGTGAAGGTTTGTGGGACGTTGAAAAATATTGTAAATTATGCAGTTAGTAGCAACAACAGCAATAATAACTGCTACTGTAGGTATTTTGATAGTTTTTAGTAGTAGTAGTAGTATGATGGAAATAAAAATGATGACAGTACTAGTAATAATATCACTGATAAGAAAAACAAAAATATCCGAAGAGGCAATACTGACCATGTAGGTATTTTAATAAAAAAAGGGGAAAATGTGATTAGGTTTGGTACGCAGTTTGCATTTGTCAGATGTATAACTGGTCTGCACCGGTTTCCAATTTAAAAATGGAGAGTAGAAAGGTTGAATGTATTAGCCACTCTGTTCTTTCCAGAAGTCACTAAAGAAACCTCAGTACGTAAATTGAAGGCTTATATAATATCTCTCGACTTTATCTTTGAAATCCACATTGTACCTACCTACCTACCCTACTTTTCTCGTCACGGTTTACAGCTGTGAGGTACAGTTCATTGCAAGTAGAAGAGATTAGAGGTTTTGAAATCCTAGGTGCCTTTGTTTGGTTGCTTGTGTTAGGTGGGACAATACAGTTATTAATAATGAGGTTAGAAAAAGAATTTATAAAGTCTCACCAACTGAAATATCTTGGATAAGTATAACATATGCCAAATCACTTCCATCCTCCACTGGTAATGTTAATTGAAGTAGAAATGGGTTAGCAAATAGTCAGTATGAATCCAGTGACCTGAATCATGTACAGAGTAGTAGACTATTTGACTGATGTTTTGAATATCGCTCGCAATGATGCAAACGTGTCATGCAGAACGATAGGTTTGAATGTTTCTAAGGTTACGTTCAAGTGGATAAGGGGGAGTATGCTTGTTTCAAATTCGTATTCGGAAATAAATGCTTCCAGTTCCTAAAGAAGCACCTAATTTTGTATATCGTAACATCATTTCATTACCATACCCTTAATATATGCTTTTCCGAAATGTGACAGCTTTCTGTGCGACTTTCTATGTTTATTCCTCAAATTAGTCATTATTTTATAACCCACTATAGTAGGAAAGGCATTTATAAATTTTTTCTATCCGAATTGTAATGCTACTGTTTTACTTTCCCCCAATTTTAATCATCTCATTATTTTGCTTACTTGTTATGGAGATGTGAAGTGCATTAACTAGAATCAGCACGCAGTAATGCCAAATTCCATCTTGATAGAGACTCACGAACTCAGAACTGTCATGATTACATTGTTTACGTCACAGAAGGCTTCAACTAGAGAACCGTGGGAAACTAGAGAACATTAAGTAGCGGTTGAGAAATAAAAATGAGGTTTGCGACCTACTAGATGAAGGTCACTGTTTAATCAACTGAGCCACGGTACCACCTGACAGTTGTTTTGCCTGAGGTTGAAATTGGGCAATATGAATCTACCATCCTGAGAAGAACTGACTCAGGCACCGCAATTTTCCTGCTTTCTTGGTGTCATTTATAGTGTCAAGTGTGTCGCATATTATGGTCGAAGTACTTTGAGTTTCTAAAGGAAAGCGTGGGGGCTACTTGCATCTTGAACTGAATAATCTGCAAATGAAGAATTTTCAATTTGCTCGAGTATTCAACCACAATTCAGGTAGTTCGAATTGATTTAGCTCCCCGAACTGATCACCTCGACCTCGCCAACAAGCACTGCTATTTGATGTGAATGATTCTAACTTTAGTACTGTACAGTGTCATTATAGGATTTAGAAAGGATGTAATGGCCTATGACTTATAACTTCCTGTTTGAGATAAAAAGCAACTACTGTTGTTAGTTAGTTATTCATAAGACATGTGGTATTGTGCACGCAACTTTATGTAAGCAAGGTGTTTTTTTAAGTTATAGTTTTCAAACTTTCCTAAATTACTATAAACATTATTGCTGTAATCCCTACGACAACTGAAGAGGGCTTTTTTGTTACTCGAAGTTCAGCCAAACATTTTTGGTTGTTATAAATGAATAGCCATTCTACATCTGTATACTAACATTATTTTAGACACTGATGTTTACTAGGTAGCGTCGTTCTTTTGGGTATTTTTTCCGCTTTACCCTGCGAGGCATTCAAGCTTTAGTTGAGAAAATCTATGCATGGAAGTCAACCATTAGTCATAACAGCAAATACAGAATTATGTGGATCAAGCACTCAAGAAATCCAGTAGCAGCTGAAATACAATCTCAGAATTGTATCTGGAAAAGTAGGTAACAATAGTCGTTGAATATCCCATACCAAAACAAAAAACAGCAACTTTGTAAGAGGTTGGGTGATGGACGAAAGCCTTTTGTTTTTATCTTATCTTTTTATAACGGATAAATGGTGAGTCACACATTCTTTGGGTCGAAGATACCTACTAGAGGGTCTGAATCTGTACATTGACTCATTCTATAGCTCTTGGTGGCAACCACTTGTGTATGACACTGAAGTTGCCACAATATTTCCTTGCATTGACGAAAGCAAACAGATCTACTGTAATTATAACTGCTACAAGAGGACTGGGCGTTGTCAGTTCGAACTAGAGTAACACAGACATTTCGAAAGTAGGGAGTTTTTAATTTTGATTCCGTAGTCATCCGAAGTAAAATAAAAAAATTGAAACCTTATGAAGGTTGAAGTCAAAAATAACAGCTGATCCACCTAACATTAATATATTTATAGCCAAGTTATGATGGGATTTTGAGAAATACCTACAATATCACAACTAGATGGATGCAGATGTTTTTTACCTCCTACTTAGAAATGCTATGTCACGAAGCGAATGAGCTGCTGACAACCAAGAAATCAAGGCCACATTCAGATCAACGATCGGGTGGTTGCTGACTGGCTGGTTTCAACACAGAACTTTGCACCGATGTCCAGCATTTCGAGTCGCCACATTTCACTCATCACACAAAACAACAGAAGTAAAAAGAAACACAAAATAGAGACAGTAAACAGTGATATGAGGTAAGAACAATATAGTTTTATTGGGTAGTATAAGTCACAAGGAGTGCACCTGCACTATGCATTGAGAACAATTTTAAGACATCACCAATTGCCTCCAGCCACTGGTGTTTACCGTCCCGAGAACCCCAACCAGGAAGTCTACACCTCCCTACGTGGTTTAGACTAACTGTTGTAGATTTCATTGACTGGTGCCATGTTTTGGTTTGACCGCCGCTAGCACTTTTCCAGCCTGACCCTATGTCAGCTAACATTGCCCGTCTGTCGAGAAAGGCGATGACTAGGCCAGAATGCGTAACACATGTCCTAACCATCTCAGTCAATGTAATATCACAACCTCGTCTATCGATTTCCCCTCCTTACCTAGCACTCAACGCCTAATCTTGATATTACTCACCCTATTGTACCATTTCACACGGGAGATAGAACGCAGGCACCTATGATTAAAGACAAGTAGCCAGCCTTTTCATGTCTTCCACTCTCAGTGGCTAGGTCACACAGCCATAAAGGAGGACGGAGTGGACTGCTGAGCAATACACACACCCTTTGATATCACGTCTACGCCAGAGACGGCGTAAACTGGCGTATACGAAACTAACCTGTATGTGCTGCGATTTCGTCAGCGATCAACACTCTGGCACTGGTTGATGCAACTTCCCAAATAATGAAGTGGTCAACGTGCTCTACCACTTCACTCCTTATTTCTATGCTAGGAGTCAATGTAGTCCTGTATTGTAACATCATCTTACACTTGGCGGAGGAGGGATGATTATATCACTTGCATATTCTAAGTCAACGAGATTATTCCCTGTTAACAAGCCAATCCCTGAGTCGCTGATGTCACTTAGAGTTAAGTCTATTAGTACATTTATGATGACATTGAATAGAAATGGGGATAGTGGGAATCCCTGAGGGGCACTACTAGTTGTCACCAGTTCAGATGACAATTCACTGTGAGCTTTCACCTGGCTGCATGAGTTCGAGTAGAGTGCCTTGATCAGCGCAATGTACTTTCTCGGCATTCCCTTCACAGTCAGACATCGCCAGAGTACCTCTCGGTCGACAGAATCGAAGGACACCTTTAGGTCAGGAAATGTAACGATTGTTAGACACCGGTAAGTATGTCTATGTCCCAGAATCTATCGAAGGGTGGAGATGTTTAATACACCTTCCCGGTCTAAAGCCTGCCTGGTTCTCTCGTGTTTGTTCCTCCCGAGCACTACTCGAGAGGCGACTTGAACTGCTGTATATCGGTGCAAAGTTTCATGTTGGAACCAGTCAGTCAGTCATATAATTTACTGGCAGCTAAAAACTCGATAATTTAAACGTTTGATGAAAAAATGCAAGATAAACTGAAGAATGTTAACGAACGTTAATTAATATCTTGGGAAGAATTGATTTCATTTAAGAGACAAGTTACTTATACTACTTGAGGGTTTTCTGTCACTCTGAAATGACTTACACAGGACCATTTACTGCTGGATCTGTAATACATCTGGATGGCTTTCTAACCTGGTTCACCAACACGATAAGCAAACACCTAACACAGTTTACATAGCTGAGAGAGAATATTACAATTACATTTGTCCTATATTATATTCAGGTATAGGTATATTAGTTTATAAACACACAAAACACAGTGAAGTCAATATACCATGTCAATACTATAACGCTTTTGAAGCTACTATTGACGCACGTTAACTGCCAATCTACTTAATTTTCCTATTTTGCCGATGTATGTAAATGTTACGACACCGTTGAATGCTTTAAGACTATATTGTTTAGAAAACTTGAAGGAACATGCGAAAATCTCGGTGCCTCCGAAGGAAATGCTATTCCTGATTGCAACTAAATTTATCGGGATAGCTTATACAATTCACTCAATCTTCACGAATTACACAGTAAGGGAATTCGAATGGAAGGTAGATTTCCCACTTCCTTCTCTTAAAAGTCTCGAAAATTCTTCCCCTGGAAACTGCACCTGCGAAGTGTCTTCACCTGACCCAATTCAAGAACCTCAATCACACCCTAGTGAAGTTTTGACATTGTCATACAATCATGAAGCAAAGTAACGTTTGAAAAAACCAGTGAACCGGAACTCAACTAGGGCAATTTATCCAACAAGGTCTCGAGGTTCAGTACTTACATGTGACTCCCTAGCCGTTAAATTGCAGTACGGGACCAATCAACACGCCTATTTACACTACATTTTAAAGAAGCACATCCACCGTTCACATTTTTGGTCAACTTTATTTCCTGACAAGACAAAAGATACTGAAAGAAACTACCGACATTGTGAACACTTAATTGATCTTTGTCGATTGCATAGAGATTTTCGAATGTTATAAAAAATTTCGGAACAGATAAGTACAGTGTCTATGGGTTGTTGCAACAAGTTGCCAGGATTTTGGAGTTTTTTCATGGATTTCCTAGAGTCCGTGTTCTGAATCAGAGCATCTATCAAAATGTCTTACCGTTTGCATGCCTGTTATCTGTAACAAAAAAGCATATGAAGTAGGCTGACAGTTGACGTGTGTAAATAATGACTTCGAAAGCGTTGCACCTCCTAACCAACTGAGGTTTTAATACAGCTAGAGAGTACCACTCTAGGAATTTTGATCAAGGACTATAATTCCGTTAATCTTAAGTGGCAGGTAAAAAATTTCGGTTTTATTGAAATATTTGCTGGGTTTCATCAAGACTAGTCGTCAATCCTCAAAAAGAAAGCATGCAATAATACATATAGTTAACTGACCTCCACATATATATGACACTGTTTTTGGCAGGTGTGGTACAGCATTTCCAGATGGGGTACCAGGAACATCGATTTTACTCTCCATATCCCGCTGAACAATTCAGTATTTCTTATTCCTTTACGACTCAGTAGCAGCACGACCTTGTAGCGCGTCAATTTGTTTGGAGGTAATAAAGCTGAACATTTCCAATGTACACTGCCTACTTTATATGAGCAAAATATTCCCGTTTTCTGTGAAACATTTTAAGTATTTACTGTTTGAAGTTTTATATTCCATTCTTTCTATTCATCTTCGGGATTCATTCATTCATCTTATCGGTTTGGTTCTCAAAAATTAGCATGTAGCGGTAGATAATTCCGCAAAATGATTAGCCACAGCATTCATCATTCAGCACTAGATGCCGACCTTCCCTGTTTAAGCCGAATCGCTTAGACAAAGGCCTTTTGGAACACCTTCGTGATACATTAGGCTGTTCATGCACGACCCTTAGCCACTTTGGCAGTCATCCTCGCACTACGACTTTGGTCCAGAAGTACACTTGGTATTTTTGGTGGTCAGTCTGGTGTTTTGCCTTGTCTTTGGTTCACGCGGAACGAATGCTGTAGGATTCGTGGGTGTAAGGTCTTACGTTAGCACACATCGTACTATCCGTGAACATCAAAACCCTCAACCTCCCAAAGTACTTTAACAGTGGATGGCATTCAGAGGTATACTTTTAGTCCTTTTGCCCTCAGAATATGTCATATGAGAGTGAATTCTACGTATTTATTTGTGTCACCTTAAACTCGAATTGTTCTTATGATGTGTCCGGCTTATCCCTCCCCTCTCCTTATAACATTCTTACTTATAATCTTTTAGAGTGCAAGTGGAACACAGGGCTTCAAAATTGCATCTCCATTTCATCCTGTTTTCTGCTGTCATTATAGGATCTACTCTATCTCACCTTCGGACATCCAACCCATCGTTTCCAGTTAGTGTTTCAAGTCAGGTTCTGCCGCAAGATGTCAATCAACAGCCTCCTGATCGTGTTTCCGACCACATTTTCTCCGTTGGGTGATATGCTCATAACTAGTTTGTTAGATGTATTTTCCGAAACGTGACAAGTTTCCAACGCATTTAGAAGAACTCGCTTAACATTAGCGTTGAAAATCCGAATCTCGTTTGTGCTGAGTGCAGCAGGTTTCCCAACTGATTTCATAGAGATAAAGCCGTGCCTCCTCCTTCTGATTCCGGATATGACATCCTCTTCCGTTCCGACTGGCTGCCGTTGAAAGCCAAATGATAATGACTGATACCTGTAGCTGTTGGTTGGTTATTTTCATCATCTCCATCGTATCGACGTCCAGTCTTTACCGCCTTTTTTGCCAAAATGTTGGTTTCCTCTCGTATATCACCGAGTTTGTGCGACCTAAAAATTAAATCATTAGTAAAATCCGAATCTTATAAGGCCTTTTTGTGGCAATGCCACATGTCTGTCTTCTCACTCTCCACAATCTACTGAACGATCCAGTTCACCTCGGTCAGGAAGATCCCCAGTGGTAGCAGGCCGCCCTGTATTCCCTCAAAGGGTTTCGCCTAGCTAGATACGAATAAATATATATCCGCTGTGAACTGTTTGGCATGCGGCACCATAACTTAGCTTTTGGACGAAGTCTGCAAATGTATGTGCTCCGCACTCCACATTGTTGGGTCAGTTACCGAATTGCCTGACGGTTGAGGCCAACAAAGGCCTTTTCAAAGCCAATGAGACTGAGATGAAAAGTTAGATTCCATTCCAAAATTTGTTCAGAGGTGATGCTTTGTGTCACAGTGTGATCTAACCATGGCTGATTCTTCACGAATTCAGACTCTTTTGGGAGGAGTCTTGCACCCGAGTTATCTCTCCAGGACAATGTAAGTTTGCAATTTTCTTGGAGTGAACAGGGCATGATACTGTACACGTTCTTGCGCATGCTTGAATCGCCCTTTTTGGTGCTTCTCCTGATCAACGTGTACAAATCTTTCCTTCCACAACTTTGATTTAGGGGCGTGGGCATGTCCTTTGAGGTCTGTAAGTTCGTTTTCACTGCTCATAGAGGAATTGCGTCTGTTTCGGCTGTTTCTCTGGCTGTCTTCCAGCAATTCTATGACATTAAACGTCTCTAGCTTTGTCGAGGGACCGGTCTTCACGGACACTTCCGTGGTTGTTGGTACTATTCCCATGCGAGTTTCAGGTGGTGGTTGATTCAAGAGTCCTTTGTAGTTATCAGTTCATCGTTTCCTTTGTTCACCGCCTTTGGTGAATTCCTTGGTTTCGTTTGTGCCGGCCTTTTCCGCTTGCTCATTCTGCATGGAATTCTTATGCCCCCCTCCCGGAATATTACTCGGAATGCCTTCATGTAACCATGCGTCTGGTGATCTACTGGGAAGGACTTGTCACAAAAGTCACTGACACGTAGTATGTTGTGAGAGTGTGACGGGTCCAAAAGCAATGCAGTGCAAAAAATGCAGTTATTGCAAAACATTTCGAAGCCTAACATCAAAAAGGAGAGAGAGGCGCATGCTGATCAACATATATGGTTGAGGTCACTAGTGTGCATCATTCAAATATGTAGGACGGGAGCATTCATTTTTTGACAGCCCTGGGATTAAACATGAGTTTAGATACTTAACACAAAAATCAATGGTGATTATTCATATCTAAGTAAAAAATAATGCCTTTGATCCTAACATCCACAAGTCTGCTCAGCCTCTTGTCCAGATACGACCCCATGTGCCCTGTACATATTTGTGAAACATCTAATGGGTTAGCATGTTCTAATTGTTCTGATTTTTCAGATCTTTGAAGCCACTTCAGACTTAACAAGCCTGCATGAGGTCTTCCTATGATCCAAAGATAATGTTTAGTGAGCTTAAAAACATGCATACAGAGGATATTCGTCGAAAATTTTATCGAGATGTTGTCTGTGCATCGAAACCACATAGCCAGGGTTTATCTGTTATCCTCGTAAATGCTAGATCAGTTCTAAACAAACACTCAACACTAGGTACATCAGCTTCTATGTGCAGACCATCATTGATTATGATCACTCAAGTCTGGTACACAAGTGAAACCCCCAATGACAGTCTAAGAATTGATAACTACAATCTTTTTCGAGGCGACAGACAGACAGGTCGTGGGGGTGGAACACTAATCTACTGTGGACAATCCGTGTGTGCAGCCCATTTCAGTAACCCAGTTCTGTCGCTACTAACTGACTCAATCTGTGTCGAAATAAACGTTGTCTGAAGTAAACCTGTACTTGTGGTTTGTGTGTACCGACCCCCTTCATCTAACAAGGGGTGTGATTATATGCTCAGCAACATTTTAAATGTTATAGCCAGACTTCCTTTCATCTATAAAATTATTGGAGGTGATTTCAACAGGCCAGAAGCATAATGGCCTTCACTCTGAGGAACGCAGAGGTATGATAATCTCCTGAATTCCATCGTCATAGAATGGTGGACACAACACATTGATTCACCCACTAGATCCATAAATATCCTACTCTTTATTCTCAAGAAGAGCAAACCACCATCTACAGTACATGTGGGACATGAATTTCAAGGTGGTGACCATGAGTTTGTAGTGTGTAAATTTAACAACTTTCCCGGAACAAAACTCAGAGATGAAGCTGACCAGACATCCATAAAATTATATACACACGCTGACTGAGACTTGTATCAGAATCTAATTAGATGCTCTAATTGGGGCTTTTCTAACGATACCTAAGAGCCAATTCTTCGAAATATATATATATATATACATCTAAATATAAAGTCAGTTCATGATGTCACTCTTCCTGAGAAGATTCTGCGCTTCAAATTCCACCAAAGCAGTTATATTCCGACATCTTTAAGAAGAAGTTTACGAACTCACTTAATAATGTACCACAGATTACATCACTTATCAGCATTAATTGCTATTATGTCACTTCTCACCAGGATTCGAAAGTTAAGCTTACTAACACCATTGGACCAGACGGCATATCTTTCATTCTGCTGGAAAACGATGGCAATGACATGAATTCATTCTTGCTCAAGTTATACTCAATTTCACTAAGCCACGGCACACATCGTATCTGCTGGATGGAGTCTTATATGGTACCTATCTATAAATACGGGCCCATAGCTGATGTCAACAACTACCGCCTCATCAACATCTGTAGTTTCATATGTAGTAGGGTCGATAGTAAGGACTTAAACCAATCAGTACTTTCAATCAAATGACCCAATATCCTCACCTTAATACGGTTGCAAGTGATGCATTACTTGTGACTTAGATTATTTCCATCACATTACACAATGCATACATAATGGGCATTCAGTAACTACATTACTTCTCTAGGTTAGCAGAGCATTTGTCATGGGTTCACGCATAAAGTAGTGTGTCATCATCTCTCAAGCACGTTGTGATCAGTTATGCGATCAATCATTCATCACGGCCGTGAAGCCGACTTTGTTGATGTGAAGAAAGTTTAAAAATAACATGTTTTGTTTTCCTCATGATTGTTGTTGTGACTACAATATACAGTCACAGGTCAGCCTTTGTCCTTTGATATTTGTGTGGCTGAGTGAATCGCAAGGTACAACAGGCAGATGGGCATATTAGGCAAGCACAGACGTAATGGTCCCCATTTAATTCAGTATCAGGTATAACACAGAAAAATTTACACATATCAAATGCTTAACAAAACTCAAATCCTACAAATTAATTGGAAAGCTTCTCAAATTTATTAATCCTGTTCTCACAGAAAGAGAGCAGTTAACCAATATCATTCAACAGCCGTGTCCATGCAGTTGAAGATTGAACGATCAGTTCATGGTTGTTTGCTCAAACCCGACTTCCCATGATTTTCGCGGGTAGTCAATCTTCCAGTCATCGTCTCATCGGTCGCTGTTCAGAAAGAAGTTAGAAAAAACTGTCAGAAGTAATATCGTCATTTATTGTTGTAATATTTGTTCTTAGACTCTGTTCTGTAATGCTGGTTATATGTTGGTGTTAGAATACAGAATTCTCGAGTCGCCAGTCTGTGTTCTGGTTTGTGCGTCCGTTAATACTAAGTGGTTCTTAAAATCATCGAAGGACAGCGTGAGGCCCAGCGTAGCAAGAGCTGGGCATTAACGGTTTATGAGACGTGATTGACAGTTTCTGATAGTTTTCGATAGTTTCTTGCAGTTTGAATAGTTTCCTTTCGTCTTTCATGGTGCTTGCAAGTCTTGTGGAGTCCTCAAAAATAAACTTATCCAAATTTTACTACTATGTAAATAATGAACATATTGTACACCACTTTGTTTTAACCATAAACTCTGTACTTTGACTTTACCTCGGGTTTTGATTAAATATATAGTTCTGCTTTCGACTCTCCGTCTTCTCCACCATCTCAACTGCCGTCGATCAATTTTAATCACCTGCTTTCTATCTCAAATGTTTGCAGGAGCACCGTAGTTCTTCCTACGTACTTTGGTCGACCTCCGGCAACGTCAACATTGGAGAATTAGTACTGGAGCAGTCTTCCCGCAGCACCTGGAGTCTATTACGTTTATTGTGGACTTTGGATCTTTGTAAACCCAAGTAACCAAACTTTAATACATTCTTCCCGTGACTAAACTGATTTGGTACTTTATTTTCTATTTGAATTTGGGTAACTAAGCTAACAGAGTAAAAGGTCCACCACAGTCTTCTATGGACAATTATTATCTGAAAATTTTCTGGAATTTCGGTCAAGTGAATGATGCCTGGGTCAAAGAAGGGACGAAGCGTCTTGGAAACAAGCAGGAAAGTAAGAAACGCTGAGTTGCTTGTTGATTGTAATGATATGTATGATGCTCAGCATAATGAGTCTGTTGTTCATGTTTCGCCATCTGGGGTTAATAGGAATTTAAAACTGACTAAATATGAACCTTGGTGTTTCGACGGAAACCCGACTGATTATTTACAGTTTGTAAAGGAGTTTGAGATCATGTTGAGTAGTGTTTAATTAAGTG
This sequence comes from Trichobilharzia regenti, assembly GCA_944472135.2. NCBI lineage: Eukaryota > Metazoa > Platyhelminthes > Trematoda > Strigeidida > Schistosomatidae > Trichobilharzia > Trichobilharzia regenti. The sequence goes on along the minus strand of OX235270.1, from coordinate 82,897,852 downwards.
ATGAATTGAAATTGATGTATTTGATGAGGTACTGCACTGGAGTTGATTCAAGAGCAATATAGAGCTGTAAGTTGATGCCCCTAACGAAGGATACTCTGAGGCCATGAGTATACTGCGTCGATGATCGTAAGCAACGTATTCCAGAATGTTAAGGGTAATGGTAGTGAATTACAAGATGAGTGAAAGGCACTGAGGATTTGAATGATCTGATGACTTACAAGAATACGTTGATTTCGATGAATTGCATGAGTGATTTCAACTAAAGTTCCGTCCTAGAGGTAATGGCGAGACGCCTACCTACTCGACTGCAAAAGAAGTGGGTGGAGATAAACTGTTGTATAGCGGGTGAAGGTATTGAGCCGAACATTGATGATATTCTGAAACTGGTAAAAGATAGTGTCAATCAAGCTATGAGCAAGTTTGCCAGTATGTTACATCCCAACCCTAGAACAGAGGAGTCTGGGGGCGAAACGCAATCATTTATGACAAAAGGGATCAGAAAAGAGGATATCGAGAAAACTCTATGGTGTCTAGTAATCCAGATTAACTTAGTGAGTGCAACAGCCTTCGTGGGACGTCCCCAACAGATAGGTTACAAGTTGCGAGACAAACACGGTTGTGTTTCACACGTTTGCAAGAAGTGCATACAAAGGTGACTGTGAAGAAGCGACCAGGTTTAGTGGCATGCTAGATGTGAAATCGAGGTCTGACTCCGAATATTGTGACGATAATAGTGCAGTGAAGAAGCCTGTAGTTGCAACCAGTAAGCCATTGTTGAATAGAGTGTCACGGACGACACCGCAGTTTGTGCTGGAGAAGAGAGTTACAGTTTCAGATTCCAGTTCTGACTCCACGAGTTTTCAAGGTATTACTAGCCAGAGTAAAGGTATAAAACCTCTAAGGATTTATGAGGAAGAACCCAAATCATCTACTGTTGTTATTAAAGAGTTTGAAAATGATGAAGTAGATCATACAAACAGCGGTAAAGGGGATATTTGTGACAATGATCATGATAGTGCACATTTGTCTTTGGCTGATCATGATGAGATGAGGGGAATGCCTACTACTGCCGAGTTGAACAAAGCTTTCTTGCAACTTGAACGTGAAGTAGAATTAAAGGCAGTGGTAGAAGGTATGGATACTTGTGAGACCGTCAGTGTAAGTGATCAGCGTGTAGCCTACCTATCATCAGATGCTAGTGTTAAACCGGAGCTAATAATAAAAGATAGCAGTGGGAGTAATCCCACGTTTAGACAACTTTCTAAAGGTCGAACAACAATAGCTTCTGATGCACCACTAAGTTCATCAACTTCTGTCACACAGTCGTCGTTGGTGCTCTCATCCACAATGAAAAAGAAGTCCATGAAAACGCGTGTCTTACGCTATGAATGATGTCAATGGAGTTGAAGATTGAACGATCAATTCTTGGTTGTTTGCTTAAAATCAACTTCCCCAATTTTCGCGGAGGCATCAATACGACAGTCATCGTCTCATCGGTCGCTGTTCAGAAAGAAGAGTGAAACATCGTCAGAAGTAATATTGTGATTTATTATTGTAATATTTGTTCACAGACCTTAGTTCGCTTATACTTTTTATATGTTGGTATAACAATAAAGAAATATCAAACGGCAGATCGGTGTTTTGGTTTTTGCGTCCGTTATTACTAAGCGTTTCTGAAATCTTCGAAGAACAGCGTGGGCCCGAGCGTAGCGAGAGATGGGCATTAACGGTTTATGAGACGTGATTGACAGTTTCTGACGATGGAAACAGATCTGGCGGATTCAAACAGTTGGTGAAAGTTTGGATAGTCGCCGTACATTTCTCCTGGTGCCGGTCAAGTCCTCTTTGAACAAGCAATATCTGGAACTTTTTTGGAATTTGCTCAAGTTCAACAATGCCTGGGTCAAAGAAGGGACAGAGTGTCTTGGATGCAAACAGGAAAGTAAGTCATGGTGACTTGTCTGTTAATTGTAACGATGTGTCTGATGTTAAGCATGACATGGTTGATGTTACTGTTTCGCTGTCCAGGGATAATAGGAACATCAAACTCCCTAAATTTGAACCACGGTGTTTTGATGGAAACCCAGTTGGTTATTTACAATTTGTAAAGGAGTTTGAGATCATGTTGAGTGGTATTTTATTAAGTGATGAATTGAAGTTAATGTATTTGATGAGATATTGCACTGGAGATGCTTCAAGAGCTATACAGTGCTGTAAGTTTATGAAGCCAAAAGAGGGCTACTACGAGGCTATGAGCATATTACGTCAAAGGTTTGGAAGACCTTCGATGATTGCAGGGAAATTATTCGAGGCTGTTAAGGGTAATGGTGGTCAATTACAGGATGACTCCCAGGCACTCACTGAGTTCTTAGATAATTTGCTAATTTACAAGAATGCAATGATTTCGATGAATCGCATGAGTGACCTCAACTCGAGTTTTATACTAGAAGTAATAGCAAGACGCCTACCAACTCGACTGCAAAGGAAGTGGGTGAAGATAAGCTCCCGTATGGAGGATGAGGGTATCGAGCCAAAATTTGATGATATCTTGAAACTAGTAAAAGATAGTGTCAATCAATCTATGAGCAAGTTTGCCAGTCTATTACATCTCACCCCTAGAATAGAGCAGTCTGAGGGTAAAACGCAATCATTGATGACGAGTAGGCCTCAGAGAGGTGGATATCGAGAAGGCTCCATGATGTCTAGTAATGCATATAGACCTAGTGAGTGTAACAGGTTTCGTAGTACATCCTCAACAGATAAGTTACAAGATGCAAGACAAACACGGTTGTGTTTTACACGTGTGCAAGAGGTGCATACAGAAGTGAACTGTGAACCAGTGAGGAAGTTCAGTGATAAGCTAAATGTAAACTCCAGGTCTGACTCCGAATTGTGTGACGATAACGGTGCGGTGAAGAAGTCTGTAGTTGCAACTGGTAAGCCATTGTTGAATGGAGTGTCACAGAATAGAGTTAATGCTTCAGAGTGGAGTTCTGACTCCACAAGTTTACAAAGTACAACTAGTCAGAGTGAAGATATAAAGCCTTTAATGATTTGTGAGGAGGAACCAAAATTGTCTACTTCTGTTATTAAAGAGTTTGAAAATGATGAAGTTGACGGTAAAGTGAATATTCGTGATAATGATCGTGATACTTCGCAGTTGTCTTTGGTTGATCATGATGAGATGAGGGATATGCCTACTACTGCTGAGTTGAACAAAGTTTCTGTACAACTACAACGTGAAGTAGAAATAAATGCAGGTGCAGTTGCAGAAGGCATGCATACTTGTCAAACCGTCAGTGTGATTGATCAACGTGTAGCCCACCTATCATCAGATGCCAGTGCTAAGCCTGAGCTGATAGTAAAAACGGCAGTGTTGGTGGTCTTGCAGGTAGACAAATTTCTGAAAGTCGAGCAACAACAGCTTCTGATTCACCGCTAACTTCATCAACTGATATCAGTCAGTCGTCGTTGGTGCTGTCATCCACAATGAGAGAGACACCCATCAACTCAAGTATCTTGTGCAATAATTTTTATAGTATTGGTGCATTTGAAAGTGCGGAAGGTATTGCTCAGTTTAAAAAAGATAAGCCAAGTGTAAACGAGAGAGTAATTGTTAAATTGACTTGCATGAATAAAGGAATTTCTAGTTTCAAATTACTATTTGAATGCTATTATCTTTGGTGTAAATTACTCTGCGGCTACGCTTGGTTGACCAGATACGTCGTGTGTTTGTTCGTCATCTATATTCTACTATACAATGACATGAGCGTGTTGCCGTTCAGATTTGAGGATATAGCTGATAGCGGGAAGTCAGCAGATGAACTCTGCGACGATTTTCCAACCTAGGGCGTCAACCTGAGAAGGGTTGTAGGCGTACTGCTGTAAGCCCTACAATTCTTCAAAGGGTAGCGCATCAATGAGCAGTCCACTGTGCTCGGTGTGTGATTTTGTACATATGTTCTTACTGTATATACTGAATTGGTATCAATTATCATCTAGCTGTTGGTAATTCTGTTTGTGTCCGGACGACTTCCACTTGGATCATCAACCTGAGAGGGAATGTAGGCGTACTGTTGTAAGTCCTACAGTTCTTCAAGGGTAGTTTGCCGTGCCAGAATACACAACATTTGATGTGTTGATTGTACATATGTTTGTGTTAAATAATTGTGTGAGTTCCAATTGATGTAATTGTTGGTTAATCTTGTTTGTGTCCGTACATTCCACAACTTACAATCGTCAACCTGTGAAGGGTTGTAGGCGTACTGGTGTAAGTCCTGCAATTTTTCAAAGGAATTCCATCAAGACATGATCGACGAGGTTGTTTGTACTATTTGTATATACGTGTGGTGTGTCATATCAATTGGTGTATTTTGGATTCATTGTGTTTACTTGTTGTTTTCGTGTCTTGTTTTTATTGCGTAATTTTGTTAAAATTTTCGTCGTGATTATTTCTGAAGTTGTTTCGAGTCTTCTACATCCATGAATGAATTGATTAATGTTAAGGACAGCAGATGGGTCGTATACGCCGGGGAGGCTAGGCTATTGCTGAGAATGAAATGCACACGGAGATAATTGTCAGCTGCGGTTCGACACGCCGGGGAGCAAGAGTGTAAACGACTGAGGCTCGCATGCGTCACCGCTACTAGAACTGAGGCAGAGTGAGTGACAAGCGATTGCAGTGGTAATTGGTAGTGAGTAGATAAGACGATGTGCGTAGAGTATCACGAGTTTGTGCTATGGTCACGTTGCATTCTGCAAGAGTCATTCTAGTAAGTGGCGATTGTGTTGCAAGATGTCAAGAGGAGGTCTCTGTCTGGAGGCGCAGGTCGTCATTGATGTGTGAGATTGTGCTGTGGGTATGCTTGTGGTGTGTTGGCTTTTCTGTTTGCTTTCCATTTCAGCTCTGTCCGTGTGACCCAGGTTCTCGCAATGGCATCCAAGTCAACGTGCATTGGTCGTCAAGGAAAAAAGGGTTGGATCCGTATTTTGCCGAGGAGTGTCAATGGAGTTGAAGATTGAACGATCAATTCTTGGTTGTTTGCTTAAAATCAACTTCCCCAATTTTCGCGGAGGCATCAATACGACAGTCATCGTCTCATCGGTCGCTGTTCAGAAAGAAGAGTGAAACATCGTCAGAAGTAATATTGTGATTTATTATTGTAATATTTGTTTTCAGACCTTAGTTCGCTTATTCTTTTTATATGTTGGTATAACAATAAAGAAATATCAAACGGCAGATCGGTGTTTTGGTTTTTGCGTCCGTTATTACTAAGCGTTTCTGAAATCTTCGAAGAACAGCGTGGGCCCTTTATTCATGCAAGTCAATTTAACAATTACTCTCTCGTTTACACTTGGCTTATTCTCACTAAACTGGGTGATATCTTTTGTCTTTTCAAATGCACCAATACTATCATAGTCATTGCACAAGATACTTGAGTTGATGGGCGTCTTTTTCATTGTGGATGACAACACCAACGACGACTGACTGATATCAGTTGATGAAGTTAGCGGTGAATCAGAAGCTGTTGTTGCTCGACTTTCAGAAATTTGTCTACCTGCAAGATTACCACCACTGCTGCCTTTCACTACTAGTTCGGGTTTAACACTATCATCTGATGACAGGTGAGCTTCACTCTGATCAATTTCACTGACGGATTGACAAGTATGCATGCCTTCTGCAACTGCATCTGCATTCAATTCTACTTCACGTTGTAGTTGTACAGAAACTTTGTTCAACTCAGCAGTAGTAGGCATATCCCTCATCTCATCATGATCAACCAAAGACAACTGCGAAGTATCACGATCATTATCACGAATATTCACTTTACCGTCAACTTCATCATTTTCAAACTCTTTAATAACAGAAGTAGACAATTTTGGTTCCTCCTCACAAATCATTAAAGGCTTTATATCTTCACTCTGACTAGTTGTACTTTGTAAACTTGTGGAGTCAGAACTCCACTCTGAAGCATTAACTCTATTCTGTGACACTCCATTCAACAATGACTTACCAGTTGCAACTACAGACTTCTTCACCGCACCGTTATCGTCACACAATTCGGAGTCAGACCTGGAGTTTACATTTAGCTTATCACTGAACTTCCTCACTGGTTCACAGTTCACTTCTGTATGCACCTCTTGCACACGTGTAAAACACAACCGTGTTTGTCTTGCATCTTGTAACTTATCTGTTGAGGATGTACTACGAAACCTGTTACACTCACTAGGTCTATATGCATTACTAGACATCATGGAGCCTTCTCGATATCCACCTCTCTGAGGCCTACTCGTCATCAATGATTGCGTTTTACCCTCAGACTGCTCTATTCTAGGGGTGAGATGTAATAGACTGGCAAACTTGCTCATAGATTGATTGACACTATCTTTTACTAGTTTCAAGATATCAAATTTTGGATCGATACCCTCATCCTCCATACGGGAGCTTATCTTCACCCACTTCCTTTGCAGTCGAGTTGGTAGGCGTCTTGCTATTACTTCTAGTATAAAACTCGAGTTGAGGTCACTCATGCGATTCATCGAAATCATTGCATTCTTGTAAATTAGCAAATTATCTAAGAACTCAGTGAGTGCCTGGGAGTCATCCTGTAATTGACCACCATTACCCTTAACAGCCTCGAATAATTTCCCTGCAATCATCGAAGGTCTTCCAAACCTTTGACGTAATATGCTCATAGCCTCGTAGTAGCCCTCTTTTGGCTTCATAAACTTACAGCACTGTATAGCTCTTGAAGCATCTCCAGTGCAATATCTCATCAAATACATTAACTTCAATTCATCACTTAATAAAATACCACTCAACATGATCTCAAACTCCTTTACAAATTGTAAATAACCAACTGGGTTTCCATCAAAACACCGTGGTTCAAATTTAGGGAGTTTGATGTTCCTATTATCCCTGGACAGCGAAACAGTAACATCAACCATGTCATGCTTAACATCAGACACATCGTTACAATTAACAGACAAGTCACCATGACTTACTTTCCTGTTTGCATCCAAGACACTCTGTCCCTTCTTTGACCCAGGCATTGTTGAACTTGAGCAAATTCCAAAAAAGTTCCAGATATTGCTTGTTCAAAGAGGACTTGACCGGCACCAGGAGAAATGTACGGCGACTATCCAAACTTTCACCAACTGTTTGAATCCGCCAGATCTGTTTCCATCGTCAGAAACTGTCAATCACGTCTCATAAACCGTTAATGCCCATCTCTCGCTACGCTCGGGCCCACGCTGTTCTTCGAAGATTTCAGAAACGCTTAGTAATAACGGACGCAAAAACCAAAACACCGATCTGCCGTTTGATATTTCTTTATTGTTATACCAACATATAAAAAGTATAAGCGAACTAAGGTCTGTGAACAAATATTACAATAATAAATCACAATATTACTTCTGACGGTTGTCTCCTGAGTTCTTTCTGAACAGCGACCGATGAGACGATGACTGTCGTATTGATGCCTCCGCGAAAATTGGGGAAGTTGATTTTGAGCAAACAACCAAGAATTGATCGTTCAATCTTCAACTCCATTGACAGATTCTTCACAGCATCTTGTTATGGTGACAGTGGATTTTAGAAATCAATGCTAGCCAACCCTCGAAGCATCACATATGAGTAAATGTTCTGGAGTTCAGCTTCATTTCAGTTTTTAATGGAGAGTTGTTCGATTTCGATCAGAAGACAAATAGAAGAGCAGGCTCAGCAGCAGAATACTAGAAATAGAAAATATGAGAACATGAAAAGGACATTAATGTTGTATGCATATATAAATGTTTGTGTCGACTGTATATTATACTTTAGTAAACATTTACCTATATTGTAGTTGTGTTTTCACGTATTTATGCGAATTCTTAGAGTTTATTTAGTGTCATAATGTGTATTAATGAGCCTGAGCGTCTTCCTGTTCTAATGGCTGATGAGTTCTGGTCGGGATAGTCATTGGGATAAAACAGTTTATATAGCAAGCGTTTGAAGGATATAATAGAGTGACAGGTCCTATTTCTAGGGGTAAACTGTTCCAGTATGTTCCGTACTAAGTCTTTATGCAGCCATGCTACTAGTTTATCTATAGTTTTTAGATTGCTAAGGGTATTGAAGTGCGTTTTTTAGGTGCTGTAGTAGACTAATAGTTGATTCGTTCTAGGAATAAATAGTTTAGTGATATAATCATTAGAGTGAAACAGTCTGTACAGAGAGCGTTTGAAGCTTGTAACCGAAGAGCAAGTTCTGACATCTAGGGGCAGGCTATTCCATATTTTAGAATACATGACTGTGAAGAAGTTTTCACGGAGTGTTGATTTAAAGGAATAATAATATATTCTCATTTTTGTACATAAGTGACGCCAGTTTACAGGCATCATCAATTCGATAAATTACACATCAGATTAGTAGGCATATTTAGTAAAGATAATAAAATAAGGTACATATTTTTTCCCGGCTATGTAGGATACACCAATTGTATGGGCATGCGTAAATATTGTTTAAATTACATGATTTACGGTTGCTGTCATTTTGTCTTTTGTTTGTGGAAAATACTTGATAACTATGAGTTGTCACTGTGTAAGTTTGGTTACGCAGATCGTAAGAACCTTCCTGTGCGAATTGTATGTCCCTGTTACCTGAGAATGATATTTTGTGAAGGACCTTAAAGAAGAATATCAGGTTTATAATAAGCCGTCATGCCCAAAGTGGGTCAAGTTTCCGGATCATTCAGCGTGATGTGTAGTCTTTCTTACAATCGTAGCCAAGTAGTTTTGAGGTAAAATATCGTTGGAAACTTTCCATCCTTAGCTTATCACGTGTGCGAGTGCTTCTTATAATAAATGGACAGTATTCTAGCAGTGGTCTGACACATGTTTTTTTACAGAATTAGCTTGGCTTCATTGTCGTGAAAGTTCCTGAGTAAGCATCCTAAGAGCATCCTCGACTTTCGAGTGTGTAATGTCACTTGCTCAGAGAATGTTAAGTCACTAGAGTACCTCATGCCTAGGTCAACGACACTTTGAAGTCTGGTTAGGGTAACAGATTGAAGCGTTAATTTCAGGTCAATGGAGGGTGCGCAGAAGCAGATCCGGTCACATTTGTTCAGATTAAATTGTAGATTTCATAAGGACGACCAAGCAGTCACTTTATCTAATTCCTTCTGCACTACATTCTCGAAGTACCCTGAGTCATCACATTGGAATGTATAAGCTACTTCTAGGTCATCTGCAAAGATGAATGGTTTCCCGTGCGAGAAGCAAGCGCAAATGTAATTGATGTATAGTGTAAATAAGAGGGGTCCAATGACACTACTTTGTACTACACCAGAAGTGATAGAGCTAGGTTTGTAAGAAACAGACCCGAGTTTAACTATTTGGGACCTATCGTTAAGGAATGATTTAAGCCATCCTAATAATGGGTCACGTATTCCTAAGTTTTGTTGAATAGTTCACATATGTCTGCAGAGTTAGTGCATAGCCTACCTTTGTCTATGAGGAGAGAAATGCTGTGATTTTTGCGATTCATTCGCTTCCTTAAGATTTCTGTGAGTGCATACACTCTAGCAGGACTGGCTACTGCGATGCGTTCTTCGTTTCTCATACGGAAATCTCGAGCTTGTGAGATGGAGCTAAGGGTGTTAAGTATTAGACCTAGAGTGCCAAAGTCGTGGTGTTTGAAGTAACTTGTTGAGAGTCTCTTCAGTTTCGTACGATCCTTTGGTTTTATGAATGACTTTCTGTGTGGGGAAACCTTTAGTGTTTGGAGTGGAATGACAGCATCTAAGCATGTGTTGAGTTATGGTAGAAGATGGTTAGGGCTCTCGAGAGGTCATCAGTAGTGAAGTATTCATCCCATTCGGAGGATCTTAGCATTAATTCTACTAAGGCCCAGTTTGCCTTACTATAGTTCCTATATATTACTTGTTGTGAAGTGGAGGTATGAGATGCATTGCTACTCAGCGGAATTGGCAGTGCACACATCACTGTTTTGTGGTCGCTCCCTGGAAACTCAGAACCTACTAGCGTTGAAAGGGGGCTTATATTGTGGCAGAAGATTAAGTCTAGTACGTTATTACCTCTTGTGGGAGTAGTGACAGTTTGTTTCCAGCCAAGTATATCCAGTGTGTCTAAGAACTTATCAAATTTAGTTGGGTCTGTGGGTATATCCCAGTTGATTTCAGGTAAGTTAAAGTCCCCACATAGGATCTTATGATCGTATTGTAAGTCGGATAATTGCTCCAGAGTATTAATAAGTTGGGTCTCGTAATTACTAAAGGTGCCAGGTGCTCTGTAGGTGCATCCAATTAATGCTGTTACGTTATTTAAGTGTACATTAACCCATAGAGTCTCAGGCATGTTAAGTGTACTACTTTCTAGCTGTGATACAGTAAGTGCATTCAGAAAGTACATGAGACAACCCCCTCCCTTACCACCTTCCCTGTCACACCGAAAGTGTGTGTAGTTATCTAAGCTTATTTCTTCATCCAGGATGTTCGAATGACACCAAGATTCAGTGATGACAATTACAGGGGGTTTGTATATTACTGTGAGTGCTCTGAGCATCGGCAATTTATTTAGAACAGATCTAGCATTTATGAGGATTAGGTAAAGATGAGAGTTGAAGTAGCATTTGAAGTATTTAAGTTCGTTAGTCAGCCCCGAATATGGTTCAGCACCCAGTAGTTCTGCTTGACATGACGATCCTATGTTAAGAGGAGTTTCAGCATCATGCTCACCTATGTCTATCGAGTTGTGTGTGCTGTTTTCGGTGAAGAATTAGGAGTTGGAGTACTGGATTTGCTATAGACTAAGGAATTTTTATTTTTAGTTAGGTTACAGAAGTGGGTAGGGTTCTTTATTTGACCTATACTTGTGCAAGTGTCAAGTGTGCCTAATGGATACGGGTGCACTAGACCGTTCCTGTTTTCATGCAAGGAGGGAGCCAGCACTAGTGGTTTAGGAGTGTTAACATCCCTACCAGCTGTTTTTTCAACGCTGACAGGGACGCGGGGGATAAAAAATGATTGGATCCTTGTGATGACCATGGCTTATTATTCCACCTATTGTTTGATGCTAGTTGTGTCCTTGTGTGGGTTTCGTGTGTACTGCATTGTGGGTTAGTTCCCAGCAGACTTGTACCATATATCCGGTCAAAATTTGTTTGTGTGCCATACTCTGAAGACCCTGAGTTGTTGGTAGCCGAGTTCTGACTATTACCACTTGTACTATTGAGGGTGACATTGTTGTGACATTGGATATTAGTGTGTGCGATTTGGCACGTTGTGAGTGCTAATACTATTGACCGTGGGAAGTGTGGGCTTATTTAAGCTGCCACTGTTTTTGGGGGCATATTTTCCTTATCTTTACCAATGGAGTTATGGCTAGGAGAGGACAGTGTCGAATTTCGGGGGGTTTTGACTTTTTTCCGGGGTTATTAAGTGGCATTTTAGATTCTGCGGTGATACGTGGTGTGGTTTTATTATCTATTTAATTACAGTCTAGTGGCCTTTCGGCTGGTGTTGCACTCTGATGGGATAATTCTGTGTGTTTTGAGAGGGGTGATGCGGTGGGGTCTACTGTATCTTTCACAGGGTTGAAAATAATATTTGCTTGCAATGTCCTATTACTTATTTCACAGTTAGGCTTCGCAAAATAATTGTATGCGCGCCTTTCTATGACTGTTTTGTCCACCCCGACCTTTATATGTTTGTAGTTTCTGGCTTGCGATAGGGTGTGTTGGGAGTGGATGAATTTTCTGGTCTCTGCCGGTGTTTCGAACTGAAAACGAATAGGACAACACTTTTCATGTTGACTCTTCTTCAGCCTATAGCACTTAGTCTTGGAGTCAGGCATTTTCGCTTCACTAAGTAAGATGCGCTGTACCTTTTTTAGTGCCTCATTCTCCGGAACGTTGTAGACAATAGCACTCAGTTTTGCGTCGAGTCGTTTTGTGGTAACAAAATTAATGAGGTTATCTACCTTAGTTACCGATTCTGTGTCAAGCTTGTTAAGGTTTACAGTTTTCATGAGGATATTTAGAGGTGTCAGTTCACAGACCTGCGATCTGATATCGCTGATCTGATTTGATAATTTGGATATCTCGGTATCGGTTTCGATGTTTCCAGCATTTACTGACTTCTTGTCTTTTATTTCCTTTAACTCAGCCTTAAGTTCTCCTATAGACAACTTCAGAAGTTCTGTTTCTAAAGATAGTACTGAAAAAGAGCCTGATGGCTGGCGTTTTTCCATAAGCACATAAGGTGTAGGGAGGGGTTCTGTGTAAGCGGGGGGTACTGAATTTTTAGGAGTAGTGCTAATACTAGCTTCAGTACAGTTTTTTCATCAGTTCCAGCTCGACGCTAACGGCATACAAGTGAGTTATGTGACTCATTATAGCCGCTTGTAGGGGGTGTGTTGCTTGATGTAGCAATCGGGGACGTTAAATTAGATACCAGTTTTACAGGGGATTGGGTTCGTTGCTTTTTACTTTGATTAACCATAACTATTAGAAATGAGAGTTTATGGTTACAGGTATGGAAGTAGTATAGTACTTGTGGAGGTATTACAACAAGATAAATTTTATGTGACGAATCATGCAAAAACAATAATAATATATCCCCATTTTGTACATGAAGGACGCCAGTTTACAGGCAACATCAATATGATAGATTACATATACGATCAGCAATCACACTTAATAATAATGTTTTAATAAAATACATATTTTTTCCTACATGTGTAGGACACACCAAATGTTCAGGTATAGATAAGCATTATTGAAATTTCATAAAATTGGTTTATAGTTAAATTATATGGTTGCTGTCGTTTTTGTCTCTCGTTTATGGGAACAATATGATAACCAGTCATTCAATGGAGCACATCAAGAAATATAGAAATATTGTTTTCGCATTATCAAAAACCCAAGTATGTTATGGAAGGATTACAAATACTTGGGAAAAAATAAAGCTTGAAGTTATTCCCCAATATAACTTAGGTGTGTACAAATCTGAAACTTATTCTTGAATTAAATCCAAGTTTGGTAATAATTAAAATAAGTGATAAACCTGTATAGTTTTGTCAGCATTTTCGTCGTAACATCACAAGTGAATTGTACTCAATGTAGAACAATAATAATGATGGTATATATTTTCCTATACATGGGTGTTTCCAAGAAAAGAAAGCTATTTTTGCAGATACGATCAGTTGTGTTATAAGCTACAATCGTGACATTGTATTACAAATTAATACTTTTCCATTGGTATAAGAGTATATTCCACAACTGTAATCCAGGTTGCGTCGTGGGAGAAGGTGGTGCGTAATTCACGAAAGAATTGTATGATATGGGAACAATAATGTTTGCAGATCATTTGTCATTGTAAATGGTCAAATATCCACGTTCTTCATTCTCATTCAAAAGTCAAATGGAAGCTAAAACGGTGAGACAAAAAAAAAGACAAACAACGGCAACGCAAAAGAAATCAAGAGGAGTCCTGAAGGAGTGATTAGTAAAATATTCTGTTTAGTAACCATGGTTATTTTTGTGCACTAACTAACTGATCCCGTTATGCTGACTCTTATATTATGTGTGAACTGATATTACTGTCCTGCGTAGAAATGTTTATCATCTAGTTCCAATAATATCAAAATTTATAATTGTAGTTTGTTGTAACTAGACGTTTAATGAACTTAAAATGTCTATGTATGGTGAAAAAGAGGGTGTAAGAGTCAGACGTAGAAGTGCATTTTCATCTTTGAGCAGTCTGGTGACCGAGGAGATGAACACTGGAAGTGTGTTTGCATCGCGCACATTAGCTGGTAGCCTATTCCAAATGACTGAAAACTTATTTGAGAAGAAGTTGTACCGCATGTAAGTCTGACAATGCTCAATAGCAGATAGGTTGTGATGATTTCTAAGATTGTAACTGATGACAGTGGTAGGTTTAGTTATTGGCTCGGGGGAATGCACGAGAAGATTAGTTAGCTTATAGTAAAAGATAAGGTTTAGCTTAAGACGTCTTTCTCAGAGTGGTTCTAGTCTCAGTCTTTCGCATCGCTCACAGTATTCCAGACCACTTTCTAAACCAAGAGTTCTTGAGGTATACTGCCGTTGCACTCCCCCTAATTTAAGCTTGTCATTTTGTCTGAGTCCGCTAAGAATAACCCGACAGCATTCTAAGATAGGTCGGTCACATACTTTGTATAATAAAACCCTAGTTTCACAACAAAAGATATTGCGAGTTATGCATCCTAGCAGCCTTCGTGTTTTGCGTCTGGCATAATCAGTCTGTTCAGAGAACGTTAAGTTACTTGAGTATCTAATACCGAGATCTACGACTGAGATGAACTTGGTTAGTTTTCGCCCATTTATTTCAAGAGTTAAATCAAGGTTACTGTTACCGATACAAATCCAGCCGCATTTCTCAATGTTAAAATTTAGACAGGATTCAGCACACCATGCTGCGAGACTACTTAGTTCAAGATGTATTTTATTTACCATATCGCTTAATTCATGAGTGTAGCAGGAGTAGACGACTTTGAGGTCGTCAGCATATAGGAATGGCTTACCTGAGGTGAAGCACTTGCAAATGCTGTTAATGTAGACTGTAAATGAAAGTGGCCCCACGACACTACCTTGCAAAACCCCACTTGAGGTCTGCCTAGGATGAGACAATACAGATCCGATTTTGTTTATTTCTACCCTGCTGCTTAGAAACGATTTAACCAGTTCAGTAACGGGTTGTGAATTCCACATGAGTACAGCTTCTCAAAGGGAATACTGTGAGATACCATGTCAAATGCCCTAGATATGTCGAAGTAGAGAACAACGACTAGCTTACGTGCTTCGCGACTAATACTGATGCAGTTGAAAAAGTCAAAGTGGAAAGTAACGCAGAACCTATTTTTGAGAAATCCGTGTTGAGACCTTGTAAGAAGATCTTCCCTAAGTAGGTAGTCTGACAATTGATCTCTTACAACTTTCTCCATGATTCGTGAGATAACTGGGGTTATACTTATGGGTCTGTAATTGCGGACGTTTGCCTTATCACCAGATTTGTAATGTGGAATTATGAAGCTAGTTTTCCACTCACTAGGGCAAGTGCCAGTGTCCATAGATATTGAGAAGAATTTAAGAAGTAACAGGAGTATATCACACCCACTGTTTTTGAAAATTATTGAAGCAGGGCCATCCGGTCCCGTACTAGTGGAAGGTTTAAGGCTTTAATTGCTTGTTCTGTTAATTGGTTGGTGAACACAATGCTTTCGAGGGAAGAGCTAGTAAGGGGGCGGTTTCAAAAGGCATACGCATTTACCAACTAAAGTTTGCAAACCAATCACTGAAAAGTTCACAGATGGTGGCAGGCTCATTGTAGATCACTTTATCGTGAAGTAAGTAGGGGATTTCCCTCGCCGACTGCATTCGTTTTTAAGAGTTGCTGTTAAATTATAAACTTTGGAGGTACTTTCAAGTGCCGTTAACTCTTCGTCGGGGTCCCTTTGAGAGCGTAGGCGCTTGATAGATTCAAGAGACTCGTCGATTGAGAGCAGTAGTGATATATCTTTAGTGGAATAGTACTATTTCTTCAACTTCCTTAAGTTATTGCGGTGTGCCCTTGGAATATATTCAGCTTGGTGTCTACCTAATTTCACTATTTTCTTTGGAGCAACTATATCTGGACAAAGGGTAACATTCCTGTAAAATAGGGACACTACAACCTCCAGGGATTCAGTAGTAAAATAGTCATCCCACTGACAGAGTCGAATGAGTTCTTGGACTAATCCCCAGTCTGTATATTTGTAACTACGACATATCATGCTTCCTGAATCTTGTTTGTTTCCTGTATTTAGTGGTGAGAAAGGCAGAGAGCAGATGATATGTATCCACATATATATATTTATGTGTATGTATGTTGGTCTCTCTTTCTCTTTGCTCGCTTAGTCTGTGACCATTTCACCTTGATTAACCTGTCTCCTTTAACAATGTATATTCCCCTCATAATATATATAATATGAGTGTTTGTTGACAGTCCGTTGCTTGGTGACAGATATCCATATTATATGTGTGGTTGTTGACATGTCTGCTATATTTCGCTATGTATATATGGATCAATACTTCATTATAATTAGCCATTCATGTTAAGACTGTCTAATGATTTGTTCACACACTTTGTCTGGAACATTCATACATATTTCGCATTCACAATTCGTGTGACTTACACTTACTTTACTTACTTATTTTTGGTGTGATACCACTTTTACATTCTCCTTGTGTTTGGAAAATAGAAGTATCATCGCAAACCTAGTGGTCTTCTGATTTCCGCCTTCTTGCGTCAGGACTATTAGTTTCTCGACCAGTCCATAACAATAATTTAGCGACGAGTACATAGCAGCAGAGTACCATTCTATGGTCACTACTGGAAAATCTATTGCAAATATAGGTGGATACTGGGATTATATCATGACAAAACACAAGGTCTAACATTCTGTCACGACGAGTAGATGCCTAGACGTGTTGTTGCCATCCATAACGGTCGATAGTGGCAAGTAATTCGTCGAAGCGTTGGGGGCCGGAACTACTTAACCAATTGACTTCTGGAAGATTGAAGTCCCTTGCAATTATTCTGTAATTAGCACTGAACGAGGAGGCGTGTGCAGACGATTTAGCTAATAACGCATCAGTTTCTTTAGTTGAGCTTGGTGCTCGATAAACGCAGCCTATGAGAAGTTTGTACATATCTCCATGTAAGACAACCCAGAGTGGGTCAGGTACCTTATTCAGTATTTCATCTTCCACCTTACTGACTACAAATGAGTCATGTATACATATATGTGAGAAATCCTCCACGACGCATGCAATCTCTGTTTGCACGGTGTACAGTGTAATCATCGATACATATATGCACATCAAGTACAGAGGATGAGCACCATGATTCAGTAATCAGAACTACAGTAGGCTTGGCGATTAATAATAATGTCTTTAGTTCAGATATCTTATTGATTAAGGAACGTGCATTAATTAGCCGTATCGTGAATAAGTCACGGGATACTACAAACCGGCTTAAAATGTCACCATAACCTAAATCTATTTGTGCGTCAGCACCACAAGAGTTTATGAATGATAGGGAAGTCGGACCGGGTGTCTGTACATCGGGGTTGGAGTGCAATGAGGTGGTCTTAGGTGCCATGGGTCGTACCAGTGTTTCGGGACACCTGGAAAATTTACCATGTGTCCCTGGAAATAAGGGTAGTAGAGGTTGGGCTTGGGTTGACGGTTAAAAAGCATAGCATCAAAAGGTCTACCCACCCATCTGCTACTCGTCATACCGGTACACACATTCGTGTTGTTTTTATAACTTAGAGGGAATTGTGAGGGGAGGTTCTTTGACTGCAAGACTTAAGGTGTCTTGGAGCCTGACTTTCTATAAGGTGGAACATGCTGAAAACCTCCAGATATACTTGTGTTTCGAGAGTGGTTTTTCGTAACAAGTGATGGTTTGTTGACATTCCTACTCTCAGCAGGCTTATTGAATACAAAGTATTCTTCCCCATCATCAGTCTCAACCCTGCGGAATTTGCTCATCGTGGTGAGGTTACCACGTTTGGGGGAAATTTCTTAGAACAACTTGCAGAAGTTCTAGCTATTTTAACATCTTTCAATGAGGCTTTATTTACAGGGGTACTGGTATCTAAATCAGTTCCTAGTTCCATTGGCGGGTGTGGTTGTTGTGTAGTTTGCTGAATGCTGGTTCTAGCACTAGGTATCTATTGCTGTGCACGATCCTTTTTTGGTAAATCTAAGCTAGAGGAGGTGACCAGCTCATTACTACGCATTATTCTGCGCTGACATGGCGTTTTATCCTGAGCTACGGTTATAGACTTATAACTGCGATTCAGTCTTAGGTGATGCTGACATTTGGTAAACTTACTAGCATCAAGGGAATTAATGAATTTAAAAATGATGGAACAATTAGCCTGGTTAGACTTTTTACGAAGTCTTTTGCATTCATATGGAATACTAGCCATGCCGCAAGATATCAGGATTTTGTGTCTTACACTCTTCAGAGGTAGCGAATCTAGGACGTTGTAAACTAGAGCCTGGTGAGAAGAGGTTATACGCCTCATCACCTAGGCAGCCAAGCAGTCAATCAGATTTTCAGCTTTATTCAGGTTTACTGGAGACATTCTAGGATGCTTTCTTAACAGACAGGCTATTGGGCCCAAATCGGAAAGCTTGTTTTGAGTTACATCCAGCAAAGACTTAACCTAGCTGTCAATGTAGTTGAAGATTGAACGATCAATTCATGGTTGTTTGCTCAAACCCAACTTCCCCAATTTTCGCAGAAGCATCAATACGACAGTCATCGTCTCATCGGTCGCTGTTCAGAAAGAAGTCAGGAGACAACCGTCAGAAGTAATATTGTGATTTATTATTGTAATATTTGTTCATAGACCTTAGTTGTAAAGCTTAGTTGTACATTGGCTATATGTTGGTGTTAGAATAAATAATTCTCGAGTCGCCAAACTGGGTTCCGGTTTTTGCGTCCGTTCGTGCTAAGCGTTTCTGAGAGGCTTCGAGGAACAGCGTGAGTCCCAGCGTAGCAGGAGCTGGGCATTGACGGTTTACGAGATGTGGCTGACAGTTTCTGACGGTACGGCGTCAGTTTTTACGGTTTCGGACAGTTGGTGAAAGTTTGGATAGTCGCCGTACATTTCTCCTGGTGCCGGTCAAGTCCTCTTTGAACAAGCAATATCTGGAACGTTTTTGGAATTGGGTCAAGTTCAACAATGCCTGGGTCAAAGAAGGGACAGAGCGTCTTGGATGCAAACAGGAAAGTAAGTCATGGTGACCTGTCTGTTAATTGTAACGATGTGTCTGATGTTAAGCATGACATGGTTGATGTTACTGTTTCGCTGTCCAGGGATAATAGGAACATCAAACTCCCTAAATTTGAACCACGGTGTTTTGATGGAAACCCAGTTGGTTATTTACAATTTGTAAAGGAGTTTGAGATCATGCTGAAAGCTGCATCTCAGATCAAGTTGACTCATTCCATGGTAATGATCTCCTCCTGCGTGCCTTATTCGACATATTGAATGGAATGGTTCGCAGTTATTCTGGTACTAGATCGAAAAGAATAAAAAATTCACCGGTTGCTGAATCAAAAATTAATTCCAAACCATTTATCCCATAATCACTCAAATTCCAGGAACGATCCAATTCTACCATTTAAAGAAGCTGGCGGACACGATGTAAATGAGTATTCATGATCTGAAATAAAGAAGCAACTGGTTTTCAACATTTTACTCAACTTACGAGTACAGTCCGCCATGCA
Organism: Trichobilharzia regenti; assembly: GCA_944472135.2. Classification (NCBI taxonomy): domain Eukaryota; kingdom Metazoa; phylum Platyhelminthes; class Trematoda; order Strigeidida; family Schistosomatidae; genus Trichobilharzia; species Trichobilharzia regenti. The sequence continues at coordinate 82,878,518 of OX235270.1, read as the reverse complement.
GACACAAATGGAGCAAATGGAGAATTCTGGAATCGACCTCGGGACCATTTGATGCAGTAAAACAACTTAGCATGACTTTATCTAATTTTCGCCTCCACGATCAAATTTCTTTCCTGTTATGAAACTACGATAAGACTGCTGAAAAATGGAATAAATATATCACTGATCTCAATATAATACATCAATAATCTTTAAGCCAAGGGTGTTGTTCACAACAAAGTTATGTAGGAGAATTGACTTCAAGCTTTATTTTTCCCAGATATCTGTATTACATTCATGTGATGCCTGGGTTTTTTGTTAATGCGAAGACAATATTTCTATATCTCTTTATGTGCTACACAAACAGACTTTATAGCAGACTGTTCCGACTGACTCTAATGTCAGAAAGAACAACCAAACTGTAAGTCCATTATACATCAAATTATGTGTAATTTATATAATAACTTATCCATGCCTGTACAATAGGTATGTTCCTGCATAAACAGGAATGAATATATTATTATTATTAAAACAATATTTATGCATGCCTATACAATTGGTGTACCCTACATAGCTAGGGAAAAAAATGTACTTTATTATATTATCTTTACTAAATATGCTTATTAATATTATGTGTAAATTATCGAATTGATGATGCCTGTAAACTGGCGTCCCTCATGTAAAAAATGAGAATATATATTATTATTATTATTATCATGTTGAGTGGTATTTTATTAAGTGATGAATTGAAGTTAATGTATTTGATGAGATATTGCACTGGAGATGCTTCAAGAGCTATACAGTGCTGTAAGTTTATGAAGCCAAAAGAGGGCTACTACGAGGCTATGAGCATATTACGTCAAAGGTTTGGAAGACCTTCGATGATTGCAGGGAAATTATTCGAGGCTGTTAAGGGTAATGGTGGTCAATTACAGGATGACTCCCAGGCACTCACTGAGTTCTTAGATAATTTGCTAATTTACAAGAATGCAATGATTTCGATGAATCGCATGAGTGACCTCAACTCGAGTTTTATACTAGAAGTAATAGCAAGACGCCTACCAACTCGACTGCAAAGGAAGTGGGTGAAGATAAGCTCCCGTATGGAGGATGAGGGTATCGATCCAAAATTTGATATCTTGAAACTAGTAAAAGATAGTGTCAATCAATCTATGAGCAAGTTTACCAGTCTATTACATCTCACCCCTAGAATAGAGCAGTCTGAGGGTAAAACGCAATCATTGATGACGAGTAGGCCTCAGAGAGGTGGATATCGAGAAGGCTCCATGATGTCTAGTAATGCATATAGACCTAGTGAGTGTAACAGGTTTCGTAGTACATCCTCAACAGATAAGTTACAAGATGCAAGACAAACACGGTTGTGTTTTACACGTGTGCAAGAGGTGCATACAGAAGTGAACTGTGAACCAGTGAGGAAGTTCAGTGATAAGCTAAATGTAAACTCCAGGTCTGACTCCGAATTGTGTGACGATAACGGTGCGGTGAAGAAGTCTGTAGTTGCAACTGGTAAGCCATTGTTGAATAGAGTGTCACAGAATAGAGTTAATGCTTCAGAGTGGAGTTCTGACTCCACAAGTTTACAAAGTACAACTAGTCAGAGTGAAGATATAAAGCCTTTAATGATTTGTGAGGAGGAACCAAAATTGTCTACTTCTGTTATTAAAGAGTTTGAAAATGATGAAGTTGACGGTAAAGTGAATATTCGTGATAATGATCGTGATACTTCGCAGTTGTCTTTGGTTGATCACGACGAGATGAGGGATATGCCTACTACTGCTGAGTTGAACAAAGTTTCTGTACAACTACAACGTGAAGTAGAATTGAATGCAGATGCAGTTGCAGAAGGCATGCATACTTGTCAATCCGTCAGTGAAATTGATCAGAGTGAAGCTCACCTGTCATCAGATGATAGTGTTAAACCCGAACTAGTAGTGAAAGGCAGCAGTGGTGGTAATCTTGCAGGTAGACAAATTTCTGAAAGTCGAGCAACAACAGCTTCTGATTCACCGCTAACTTCATCAACTGATATCAGTCAGTCGTCGTTGGTGTTGTCATCCACAATGGAAAAGACGCCCATCAACTCAAGTATCTTGTGCAATGACTATGATAGTATTGGTGCATTTGAAAAGACAAAAGATATCACCCAGTTTAGTGAGAATAAGCCAAGTGTAAACAAGAGAGTAATTGTTAAATTGACTTGCATGAATAAAGGAATTTCTAGTTTCAAATTACTATTTGAATGCTATTATCTTTGGTGTAAATTACTCTGCGGCTACGCTTGGTTGACCAGATACGTCGTGTGTTTGTTCGTCATCTATATTCTACTATACAATGACATGAGCGTGTTGCCGTTCAGACTTGAGGATATAGCTGATAGCGGGAAGTCAGCAGTGAACTCTGCGACGATCATACAAACAGCGGTAATGGGGATATTTGTGACAATGATCATGATAGTGCACATTTGTCTTTGGCTGATCATGATGAGATGAGGGGAATGCCTACTACTGCCGAGTTGAACAAAGCTTTCTTGCAACTTGAACGTGAAGTAGAATTAAAGGCAGTGGTAGAAGGTATGGATACTTGTGAGACCGTCAGTGTAAGTGATCAGCGTGTAGCCTACCTATCATCAGATGCTAGTGTTAAACCGGAGCTAATAATAAAAGATAGCAGTGGGAGTAATCCCACGTTTAGACAACTTTCTAAAGGTCGAACAACAATAGCTTCTGATGCACCACTAAGTTCATCAACTTGTGTCACACAGTCGTCGTTGGTTCTGTCATCCACAATGAAAGGGACGTCTGTGAACTCACGTGTCTGATGCTATGACCATGCTACTATCAGCCCGTTTGAAAGGATGAAGGTCAACTGTCAGTTTAGTGAGGATAATTGCTAAACTGTCTCGCATTAATATAGGCTTTCCAATTTTCAATTTACTATTTGAATGTTATTATCTTTGGTGTAAATTGCTTTGTACCTACGCTTGGTTCGTCAGATGCGTCATATGTTTTTTAATCATCTACATTCCACGATTCAATGTCACGGGCGTATTTCCGTTCAGAGTTGAGGGTATAGTTGCTAAGTATTCTAATGAGCTCTCTGTTTCTATGCCAGTCAACTCTCAGTCAGACTGTCCCAAATTTACTAACTTTCTGTCGGAAATTAGTCAGTGTTCCTCTTCAAACGGTCTTAAGCTGAATCCGTCTTAATGACAGGCAGTCAATTTCACTTTCAGACGTAAACGTGACCCACAACAACTAGTTAGCTCACATGGCCCCACTCTCATTGACGGCATAGAGGTTGAAAATACAACTAATGTCAAGTACCTTGGGCTGAGTTTTTCCACCGATCTTTCCTGGTCCTCCCACATCTTGCTAGTTACTGGGAAGATGTTTTGCTTAGCGTTCTACGTTATGAAGTTTAGGCACTCTGGTATAAAGCAGTCTTTGCATTTTCAGTTTGTCAATTCTTGTATTCTACGCATTCCCCTTTACTGCCCCCTATTAATCTTTCCTGGGCTACTTAAGAAAGACTTCGCTTTGCTGGGAAGGGCACTAAAAGCCGTTAGTAGGGCAAGTGGGATACTGTTAAACCAACTGGTTAACACTATTGTGGATAGACATATAATGTCATGTAAGAAACTAGCGAATACAATATTGTCAGATCCCGAGCATCCTCTCTATATGCAGCTGTCTCCTTGCATTTCATCTGGTAGAACTAGAAGCACCTATAGGAGGCTACATGCTAGGACTAACAAGTACAAAAACTCCACAATACCATATCTGGCACAGCTGTTATGTAATAATAATAATAATAATAATTTATTTTCATATAAACATAAATTTACATGAAAATGCATGCCATTTTTACAGGCACGATCAAGGATGATATAATGTCAAATCTTAAATTGTCTACAAGTTAATAATGTTTCAACAGTTAAATATTTGATATATATATACACTCATTGTCTGAACCAGGCCGGATAGTTATTGAATTGTACATTTGTCCTCCAGGTTGAGCGGGAAAATCGACTTCGTTTCGTTTTCATCCCGTGGTTGTAGGCATACGATAACCAACCAATATTGAGGTAAGTACAACTTTTACAAGGGATTGGAAGCTGTTTTAGAAAAGTTAAAGTGCTAAGGTGAAACATTAAAGTGTAATAGATTAAGTGAGTGAAATATATCATTAATAAACACATTTATATAGAAAACAGAATGGGGAAGTAATTAATCCTTAGGCCGACAACGTTCATTTGCAATGTATAATGAAACCAATATATTTTATACTATAATGCGTTCACTTTTGGCTTTAATACAATTATTTTCAAGCCAGTTGTCTTTATTTCATGTCTTTTTTCTATTTGGTGCACAACCGTACCCGTTAGGCATGACATGATCAACTTACTGCGGCACTCTAACAAATAGTCCCATTAGTTTTTGTTTTCCTTTCCTCGTTACCATTGTAACAACAGAAGACAAGGGCCAGGCAACAGATCGTTTTATTATGAAAATCAACACGTATTTATACATCTTTCAACTACATTATTATAGACAAGCGCAGTCATCTGATTGGTTGTTTAGGTAGACAAACGCAGGCTTCTGATTGGTTGTTTCGGGATTCCTTGACAAATAGAGTTCTCTCTGCGAATCATATTTTGCCACGTTAACTTTGCTGTGATTGGTTGTTGACTCAGGCTTGTTCATATTTTCTCACGGCCCATATTAGTGACCTAGACCTTAACGTAGATTAGTGCCAACCAATCGGCTAGCAGCCTGCTCTCACCACACTCGTCCCCCCGTCAAATACGTGCGACTGAAGTCGGCTTGATCTACTTGGTGCAGGCGTCATCGTTGGCTTGTCTCGCTGTATCCATTTCTGGAGCTCGCTGACGTTCACGCGCCTCTTATTGTTCGCCATTGCGACTGTGTCTGCGTAACCCCATCTCGAAGTGACCATATATGGTCCTTCCCACTTTGGAAACTGTTTGCCTGACCCTGTCGAACATTCGTCCATACTTCGGCTCACACTTTCATATGCTGCTTTCACCCGACCTCCCAGCAGCGTCCCAAGTAGCAGCTCCATCGCTGACAGATCTTGAACGCCACTCAACTGCGCAGAAGCCTTGAAGTCCTGCCCGAAGATCCATATGTCTCCATCGAAAACAGCAGGGCATAGGCTTTCCATTTCTCGGTAGGCAGCGACACCAAATGTAACAACAGAAGACAAGGGCCAGGCAACAGATCGTTTTATTATGAAAATCAACACGTATTTATACATCTTTCAACTACATTATTATAGACAAGCGCAGTCATCTGATTGGTTGTTTAGGTAGACAAACGCAGGCTTCTGATTGGTTGTTTCGGGATTCCTTGACAAATAGAGTTCTCTCTGCGAATCATATTTTGCCACGTTAACTTTGCTGTGATTGGTTGTTGACTCAGGCTTGTTCATATTTTCTCACGGCCCATATTAGTGACCTAGACCTTAACGTAGATTAGTGCCAACCAATCGGCTAGCAGCCTGCTCTCACCACACCATTACAATGTTTGTCAATGGAGTTGAAGATTGAACGATCAATTCATGGTTGTTTGCTCAAACCCAACTTCCCCAATTTTCGCAGAAGCATCAATACGACAGTCATCGTTTCATCGGTCGCTGTTCAGAAAGAAGTCAGGAGACAACCGTCAGAAGTAATATTGTGATTTATTATTGTAATATTTGTTCACAGACCTTAGTAGAAATATTTTTTATATGTTGGTGTTACAATAAAGAATTCTCAACCGCCCAATCGGTGTTTTGGTTTTTGCGTCCGTTATTACTAAGCGTTTCTGAAAAACTGCAAGGAACTGCGTGGGCCCGAGCGTAGCAAGAGCTGGGCATTAACGGTTTATGAGACGTGACTGACACTGTTGTTCTCATCTTCTATTACACACCAATTTTATATTTCATTTCCTGTGGTGCATAGTTTAAAATGTAGACGCAACACTGTTCTATTATTTATTTTTTCATTTATCTTCCTTTATGGGGTGTTGCCCATTGATTTTAAAATCTTATAAAATGTATGAGGTAGTTAGATGCAATACATTGTAATGCACGCTGAAAATTCCATACCTGTACCACAAATACTGCTTGGAATAAAGCTGTTAATACTATTACCAGAAGGAGGTCAGAAAATGAACTCTGCGACGATTTTCCAACCTAGGGCGTCAACCTGAGAAGGGTTGTTGGCGTACTGCTGTAAGTCCTACAATTCTTCAAAGGGTAGAGCATCGGTGAGCACCACAACGTGCTTGGTGTGTGATTTTGTACATATGTTCATATTGTATATACTGAATTGGTATCATCTTTCATCTCTCTGCTGATTTTGTTTTTGTCTGGACGTCTTCCACTTGTATCATCAACCTGAGAAGGAATGTAGGCGTACTGCTGTAAGTCCTACAGTTCTTCAAAGGTAACTCGTCAAGGCGGAATCCACAACATTTGATGTATTGATTGTACATATGTTTGTGTTCAATGCTTGTGTGTTTTCCATTTATTGTAATTCTTGGTTAGTCTTGATTGTGTCCGGACATTCCACAACTTACAACCGTCAACCTGAGAAGAGTTGCAGGCCGACTGGTGTAAGTCCTGCAATTCTTCAAAAGAATTACATCAAAACACGATCTGTGAGTTTGTGTGTCCTGTTTGTACATGTGTGGTGTGTCATATAGATTGGTGTTTTTGGATACGCTGCGTTTAATCGTTGTTTTCGTACCTTGTTATTTTGGATGATTTTGTTAAAATTTTCGTCGTGCTCACTGCTGAAGTTGTTTCTAGTCTTCTACATCTGTGAATGAATTGATTGATGTTAAGGACAGCAGATGGGTCGCATACGCCGGGGAGGCTATTGCTGAGAATGACATACACACGGAGATAATGGTTAGCTGTGGTCCCACACGCCGGGGAGCGAGAGTGTAGACGACCGAGGCTTGCGTACGTCACCGTTACTAGAACTGAGGCAGAGTGAGTGACAAGCGATCGCAGTGGTAATTGGCAGTGAACAGAAAAGAGGATGTGCGAAGAGCATCATGAGGTGCTGCTATGGTCGCGTTGCATTCTGCAAGAGTCATTATAGCAAGTGGAGGTTGTGTTACAAGATGTCAAGGGGATGCCTTCAACTGGAAGGCGCAGGTCGCCATTGATGTGTGAGATTGTGCTGTGGGTATGCCTGTGGTGTGTTGGCTTTTCTGTTTGTTTTCCATTTCAGCTCTGTCCGTGTGGCCCAGGTTCTCGCAATGGCATCCAAGTCAAGTGTATTTGTCGTGATGGAAGAAAGGAATGGATCCGTGTTTTGCCGGGGAGTGTCAATGTAGTTGAAGATTGAACGATCAATTCATGGTTGTTTGCTCAAACCCAACTTCCCCAATTTTCGCAGAAGCATCAATACGACAGTCATCGTCTCATCGGTCGCTGTTCAGAAAGAAGTCAGGAGACAACCGTCAGAAGTAATATTGTGATTTATTATTGTAATATTTGTTCATAGACCTTAGTTGTAAAGCTTAGTTGTACATTGGCTATATGTTGGTGTTAGAATAAATAATTCTCGAGTCGCCAAACTGGGTTCCGGTTTTTGCGTCCGTTCGTGCTAAGCGTTTCTGAGAGGCTTCGAGGAACAGCGTGAGTCCCAGCGTAGCAGGAGCTGGGCATTAACGGTTTACGGGAGGTGGCTGACACTGGCCAATATCAGAACGGCTCTACGTGGTATGCGAAATTGGCAGTGACATACTATCAAAGTGATCTAATTTTTCCCGAATTTCACTTACTTGCCTCTGGATATCTTTCACAAGGATGTTTAACTTACAGAAATCGGAGTTCTCTAACAGAACATCTTTCACCTGTATCACAAGAGTGAGATCTGCACTCAGACCATTTTGAGAGCTACTAGTTCACACTGTATTACCGGGTGGTAATGTAGTTATAACCGAATTTGAGCCACCATCTTAAACAATTATGTTTCTAAGAACAAGTTTTTTAGAGATTTGGACCATAATTTCAAAGATTACATGACAATAGGCAGTATATGAATTTCAGAGCAAACAAGTGCAAAAATGTCATCAATTTCGAACGTACCGCCAGCTCATACAACGCTGGACCTCACGCTGTCCCTGGAAGACTTTCAGATACACACTGTATTAACCAATACAAAAACCAAAACACAGATTGGCGACTCGAGAATCCTTTATTCTTACGCCAGTATGTAACCAGCAATAAGGTTATTATACACAAGGCCTAAGAATAAATGTTATAACAATAAATCACGATAATACTTCTGATAGTTTTTTGTCTTCCACTGAACAGCGAACGATGAGACGATGACTGGCTGATTTATGCTTCCGCGAAAATTGGGGAAGTTGATTTTGAGCAAACAACCATGAATTGATCGTTCAATCTTCAACTGCATTGACATACATAGATTATTTTCTCCAGGAATGAATTGTGTAGATCTCGTCTTAGTACTACAAAAGTATCATCCACATATCTTAACCATATTATGGGAGTGAGTATGCTTGAAAAGATGTTGTTTTCGAATTTATCCATGAAAGGGTCGGTGACTGTTGGGGATACTGGTGAACCCACAGTAACACCGTTGGTTTGTCTATATAAACTCCCTTTAAATGTAAAATAATTACTTTCTAGACAGAATTTTAAGCTCTTAATTATTTCACTGGTGTCCAGTGGACATCTTTTTGATAGCGTTGTATCTGACTCTAGTAGACTGGATATGATATCAAGACTTTCGGTATTAGGGATGCTGGTATACAATTAGTTAATATCATAGCCTACCATAATGTCTTCTTTATCAATTTCTCGGTGTTCTATTTGATATTTTAAATCATATGAATCTCCTACAATATTTTCGGTCTGCTTTTGTAGTGGTTACCCGAAAAGCTTCGTCAACAAAATCAACACAAACATTAAGTATGGCCGAAAACCCATTCCGAAAACATGGATATCAACAGTCGTCATTCCACGTAGAGCATAGACGTCAGACGGCATCAGAAGAGTACTCAATCAGCTCGACATCAGAGTTTTCTTCAAAACATCAGACACACTTAAAAGCAACCTTGTCTGTATAAAGGACCAAATCTCAAAAGATTCTCTATCTAATTGTGTCTATAAAATAAAATGCTTGGAATGTGATGCGATCTTCATCGGACAAAAATCTCGTGAAATCAAAATCAGAAGAAACGAACACCGTAGAGCATCTATTCGACCACTGAGAAACCCGGTTGAACTAGAAAAACTTCAAAAATCATCAGCCATAGGTCTACACGCTATTGAATCAGGACACAAAATTGATTTTGACAATACAGAAATAATCCAGAAAAACTTCAGAAATCACAAAGAATGTCTAATATCAGAAGCACTGCAACCCAAGTGGAATCCAGATTGTCTGAACTGAATAGGAATGATGGACTAAAACAGAATCCGACCTGGTTACAGCACATCCATCCCCCATGAAAAGGCGAAATCAACACGAACGTGAAAGCAAGTTCACTATGTGAACACACACTAATTTTTTATAACTTTACACACTGATCAAATCCAACAATCTACACTTGATTTTGTTATCTTTACCAATTGACCCACTTGGCAACGAAAAATAACCCCAGACTAACGAACGATGATCAAGTTAGTAAACTTTATTTTGATATCATAACAGATGTACTATTACCTTTTATATCTAGTTTAATGATCTTCATTGTTATTTCGACTTTCAATGTCCTTTAAAGTTAGCCTAAGTCCAATTTCTCACCCCTTAACTCCTTGTTAAATATATGCTGAGATTTTATAAATTCCAGTTTATTAATTCTTTGATAGATCTATTGGCATTAAATAGCGAGACGTCAGTTAATCAACATCCTTTTTTCATTCATTGGGTAATACAAAACCTTTATTTTAATGAATACCTTATACTCAATTCCCAAACTTTTTCAAACCGTTAAAATTGAACTTGGTGTGCACATATACAACTTCCAAATTGAACTTGAAATTTCCTCGCGCTATATATTTATCTGAGTCTGTATATACTATTCCTCTGTTTTTATTACCCGAAAAGCTGCATCGACACCTTTTTGAGACTGAGCTGAAGTCTGCTTGCATTTGACGCGTCCTCCCAGGGAATCCTATATTGCTTGTTATAGGTCCTTATGGTTCTATTCACAACATCCTTTGATTAAGGTGTCGAATAACAATAATAATGGTATAGCTTTATTCAAGACAGTATGCTAATATAAGGAACAAAAATTTTCAGCGTATTCAGTTCCAATGTACTTTTTTCTTCGCACAGGATTCACATGTAAAGTAGTAATCTGAAGTATATTTGGGAGCAAGTTAAATCGTCGCGCAAGTTTATGTGTAGGTCATTTGGTATAACTGGACGATTAAAACAGTGATAAATCCAGATGGAGTTAGGCATTTTGGAGGAAAGTAATTTCAGTGGCCCAATGATTTAAGCAGACCGCCTTATCGAAAGTGCAGAATTCTGCGAACAGTTCTGAGTTCTTGTTGATATCAACTATAGCCTCCCGAAACATTACGAGTTTCCTCCTTAAGTTCCTTCTCTGGGTTTAACATTCATGTCGCCTAGAAATATTCTGATTTTCCATCTGCTGGCAGTTGTCTGTAGAATTGTTCCTTCTCTCGATCGGCCCTGTTTGGATTCCAGTGTATAACTCTCACTTTCCTCACTGCTCACTGAGTCCTGATGTCCTTGGAATGATTGCTTCCCATAGGGCGAGGGTCGCCGATGCTGCTGGCGTCATCATGATAGTCGGTGCCTCAACATATATACTCTGGAAGACCAGAGTGCACTACTGACTCTCTAAATAATGGTTTTGTATCACGACGTCAATCTGCTTTCACACATTCCAAGCACTGCTATAGCACGCCTAATTCATTTGGCATTGTAAAAAACCTTCCCGGCGTCAAACAGTGTGCTTAACTTGCTTACATCGGAAGAAGACAAACTGGATTTCTGGCTTCCCGAATGCTTTCACCAACATGTGTCATTCCATCCCTGTAACTCGAGAGAAATATAAGTTTGCTCTTCATAGTTTTCTGAGTCAAACGTTTTGAAGAGATTATGCTGTTTCTCCTGAGCCGAATCCTTAGTACCCATTCAAGCTTTCTTATTATTATATGGCCTGAGAACTGGACAGTAAATAAGACTGGGTTAGTAAACTAGAGCCGACATGTATCTTCGTTGAATTTCATGTCGTTGTTGATAATATTACTGCTGACTGATAATCGAAGATACTTGCTAATTAAAATATTCTTCTAATGAGTCTAAAAATTATGTCCATTTGAACTGCACACATATGTAAACATAAATATTCTTCTAATTCTTTTACACTTTCTACTACCACTGGAAGCACAACTGGAAACAGCGAAAGTAATTAACAGCTTGTTTTCTTCTGTTGTGTAGCGTTCCAGTGGTATATTTTCTGGGCCTGCGAAATGAAGTTAAAACGAATTGTGTCTCGCGATGTTTGTGCCACAACGTATCTAAAGAGTCCAAATATGAAATAGACTGCTTCTCATTTCAAAACATTTACATTCCATGTGTTCATTGAAGCCAATACAAGAAAAGTGTGGATTCTTGCAGAAGACTTACAAGTCATTCAGTCAGGTTGGTTATGTTTCCACATTATACTAACTAGGGTAGGCAACAGACATGAGTGATCTTCGCTTGCTTTTAACAGGAATGATAATCAGTTTTTCTGAAAGCTGGGTATAGCCAGTCACGCATGTTTCACACTTAGCACCAAAATGAACGAAATATTTCGTGCGTCAAGAAATTCGATTGATGTAGCAAATTGTACAATTGTGCCTTAGAATCATGCTGAATGTTTTTCCCAAAAGCTGTCAAACCACTAAAACGATTAATGAAACCAATAAGTGGTACTGGTGGATATATACATATATAAAGATATGTCCATGATGACTGCCAGTGGACAGAAGATCTAATACTGACCCCGTGTGAATTACTCAGAGTGGATTTCAGAAAAGCTCAGTAAAGACAATTTTTCCGCCATCTGACTACTGGTATCCATGTGATCTCGGTATGCATATAAATAACTTATCAAAGCTACAATTGTTGTTTTTATTTAACATCTTAAGGAAGGTGGGGGATAAAATGAACTCAGAACTAAACACACCCTCAGCACCTACCACAGTGGCTCAGCTGACTTATCATTTAGTTACCTGCCGAGTAAAAAACAAAAGGCTCCCAGGGACAGTATACTTCCAACCTATGTGTACTGCACTAGCCTTCGTCATATGAATCAATAGACCGCAGCTGTGTTCAAGAGAAGTTAGGCCTCTGGACCAACCGTAGGCCTAGTCTTGTTTGGCCTTCTTAGTTCACCTCATATTACTTGTTATCTTAGGACTTAACTTACTATTCCATTCTGTTTCTATGCGTACTTTAGGGGATGAATAGATGTTGACTTTTACGCAATGTAGGATGCGCAATAAGCAAGTTCCTAGCCTCCAGCTCCTGCGGTTCTTGTTGTTCTTAGACCGAAAGCAAATCAAAACATCGGATCGACCATGCAAAATACAACATATATTATGGGAATAGATCCGTAGAGAGATGACAAATGCTTAGCTATCTAGGGATCATGCACGAACAGCCAAGCGCAACATGATAACGTCCCAAAAGGCTTCGTCACCCGGCAGTGTGCCATCAGCCTAACCGGCCAACTTGAACGGTAAAGGCCAGAATCCAGTGTTCGGTGAAAAATGCTTTAGGTTAGTAATTTCGTGGAATTACTTGCAGCTCACCCTGCTTGTTTTCCGCCCAAACGATCTAAAATATTAAGCAAATATATATTTAATCTTATATTTTTGTGCCCAATGCGAAGAATATTCACCTTTCATCATATTTGGGGACTATGATATGGAGTCGACAACTATCATCCCCCTTAAATCTCAACCTCCTTGCACTGTCGAATAAAATAAAAACTGCAGCCATGCTAAATTATGCACATAAACTGGGCCTTCATAGATGTCCGAAATCGTTTTCGCTGGCTAGTGTGTCCTAGTTGCAAAGTGAAGATTCGTGATTGTCAGCAATTTACTACATCGTTTGTTCTCCCAATTGACTGCCGTTGTTCTTGTTGACTCTCTGAGGAGTGTTGTGGGCACAGAATATCTCTTGTTTGCACCACGCGGTGTGTTTAGATTATATCGCATCCAAGCTTTAGTCGTCCAGCGTAGTCGAGATGTCAGATAGCAATACGAAAAAATTTGATCGGCGGAAATCTTTTAAACTTAAAAATAAATATGAACAAATAAATCTATAAAGAAACTTAGTGATTAAGAGTTTGAGATTGATCGTGGTGAAGGGCGAGTTTGGATAAAACCAATCAGTACCACACTGCATATGAGTTCCAGTGGGGTTTTCAGTGATGGTGAACATTGAGTAAACGTTCATCGAACTTGTTTTATTTGAAACGGTTTCCTGTTCGTTGGAGGTAACAATCCCTTTCGTGGCTTTGGCATTTTTTCGTTGACAGAGGACCGGAACAACACCATCGGAAGTATTGATGTATATTATACTGGCGTTGTTTGTAGACCTTCTAGGTGTATTCATAGTGGTCCAGCTGCCATGTAACTAACTTGCTATATCAGCTTATATTTGGTTGACCAATAAATCTTCGACTTACCATCTGTGCTTCACCACTGCTTGTGTCCAAACCGAGTTGGTTATTATATACTTAGAATAATATTCTGAGTTCCCAGGAGTTCCTTCTGGATAAAAATTTTCTTGATATGGGTACTGACATGTGAATTTTATTCGAATGCAGTCCTTTTGTTGCTACGTGTTTATCTAGCCTCCACCCGAGATACAGCAATGAAAGCTGCTGTTAGATGAATCCAGGACAGCAACGTCAAAACGAAGAGATTTTTGCGCAATGGAATCTTCGCCCTCTGATGAGTGGTGCTTCGTGGGTTGCCTCAAAGAAGTCCTTAAAAACTTAATGGTTAAATACTCTTCGGGAGGATTTCTGTCATTTGTAGTCTTTTAAAGAATTATTAGATCACCTCTAAGCCAACAATACCTAGTTGTCGGAATATCTAATCTCAACAATCTTCCATCATATGGTCTAACCAATAACTAATTACCCTTTCCGACTTTGAACTCTTTCCAAGGAATCGGCTCTTCTCCTAGGAAACGGTGAGTTTGGTCGCGTGTATGTCTCTTAGGGTCCTGGAAAAAGCTCAGGTATAGACAAGCGTAACTGTTTGTGCGTGAATTGTATGACCACACATGCCCTCTGCATATCACTTGGGTGCTCCACGCTCGTATGCAGTTTTGCGTTAGAACGATATATAAGCTGGACTCTGAAATTGCACAGAACAAGTAATCGTCACACGACGAGTAAACTATTGTCCAAGTTGTCTGGCCACGTAACTATACCACTTTGCGTTTTTTATGTTCAAAGACATGTCACTAGCTTGTGTTCTGTCTTCAGGATTGCTTAGGTCAGCTTTCGGCCCATATGGACCCTTTGAAGAACTTGTGGTTCTTCATATCTTTACGTCACCGACATAAAGAGCTGGGCACTGTACACTGGATGACAGACCACTGGCGAAAATCGAAAAACATTAGAGGCCATAACGTAGATCCCTGTGAAAGTTTCAATGTTGAGCCCTGCAAGGATGATAGAACAAAACTGGCCTCGGTACAGAATTTGCTCCTGTCTAAGTAGTTAGCCAACCATGAGGGAAGATAGCCGATACCCTCCTAAAATGGTGACTACCAAGAGTCTCTTGTCAATTAATGCCGAAGGAACGCGATTGAATATGCTTCGTGATAAGAAGAAAAGTCCTACATGCTGCAAAAGAAGACTGAGAAAAGATCAAACTTAATCTGAAGGATTTCAATAAATTATTTTGCGTCAGCAGTGCTATCGAAAACAAGAAGCATCGATTTGACGACGTCTTACTCCAGGGCGGCTCTAGAAAAGAATAAACATGCTTCCACACTAGTGTCATACTCCGATCGGTATGGTACAATCCAATTACGTCTTCGAGATGCCTAATGCATCAAACTCTGCTTAAGAATAAATACCGAAAACGCTTGTCGATCAACTCTCATAAACCGTCAAGGTCTAGCTCTTACTACGCTGGGTCACACGCTGTCCCTCGAAGAATTTCAGAAATGCTTAGTATTCTGGCGGTACGTCCGAAATTCGCGAAACTTTTGTCACCAAATGCATTGGCGAACCTCGCCCTATGGGAAGCAATCATTCCAAGGACATCAGGACTCAGTGAGCAGTGAGGAAAGTGAGAGTTATACACTGGAATCCAAACAGGGCCGATCGAGAGAAGGAACAATTCTACAGACAACTGCCAGCAGATGGAAAATCAGAATATTTCTAGGCGACATGAATGTTAAACCCAGAGAAGGAACTTAAGGAGGAAACTCGTAATGTTTCGGGAGGCTATAGTTGATATCAACAAGAACTCAGAACTGTTCGCAGAATTCTGCACTTTCGATAAGGCGGTCTGCTTAAATCATTGGGCCACTGAAATTACTTTCCTCCAAAATGCCTAACTCCATCTGGATTTATCACTGTTTTAATCGTCCAGTTATACCAAATGACCTACACATAAACTTGCGCGACGATTTAACTTGCTCCCAAATATACTTCAGATTACTACTTTACATGTGAATCCTGTGCGAAGAAAAAAGTACATTGGAACTGAATACGCTGAAAATTTTTGTTCCTTATATTAGCATACTGTCTTGAATAAAGCTATACCATTATTATTGTTATTCGACACCTTAATCAAAGGATGTTGTGAATAGAACCATAAGGACCTATAACAAGCAATATAGGATTCCCTGGGAGGACGCGTCAAATGCAAGCAGACTTCAGCTCAGTCTCAAAAAGGTGTCGATGCAGCTTTTCGGGTAATAAAAACAGAGGAATAGTATATACAGACTCAGATAAATATATAGCGCGAGGAAATTTCAAGTTCAATTTGGAAGTTGTATATGTGCACACCAAGTTCAATTTTAACGGTTTGAAAAAGTTTGGGAATTGAGTATAAGGTATTCATTAAAATAAAGGTTTTGTATTACCCAATGAATGAAAAAAGGATGTTGATTAACTGACGTCTCGCTATTTAATGCCAATAGATCTATCAAAGAATTAATAAACTGGAATTTATAAAATCTCAGCATATATTTAACAAGGAGTTAAGGGGTGAGAAATTGGACTTAGGCTAACTTTAAAGGACATTGAAAGTCGAAATAACAATGAAGATCATTAAACTAGATATAAAAGGTAATAGTACATCTGTTATGATATCAAAATAAAGTTTACTAACTTGATCATCGTTCGTTAGTCTGGGGTTATTTTTCGTTGCCAAGTGGGTCAATTGGTAAAGATAACAAAATCAAGTGTAGATTGTTGGATTTGATCAGTGTGTAAAGTTATAAAAAATTAGTGTGTGTTCACATAGTGAACTTGCTTTCACGTTCGTGTTGATTTCGCCTTTTCATGGGGGATGGATGTGCTGTAACCAGGTCGGATTCTGTTTTAGTCCATCATTCCTATTCAGTTCAGACAATCTGGATTCCACTTGGGTTGCAGTGCTTCTGATATTAGACATTCTTTGTGATTTCTGAAGTTTTTCTGGATTATTTCTGTATTGTCAAAATCAATTTTGTGTCCTGATTCAATAGCGTGTAGACCTATGGCTGATGATTTTTGAAGTTTTTCTAGTTCAACCGGGTTTCTCAGTGGTCGAATAGATGCTCTACGGTGTTCGTTTCTTCTGATTTTGATTTCACGAGATTTTTGTCCGATGAAGATCGCATCACATTCCAAGCATTTTATTTTATAGACACAATTAGATAGAGAATCTTTTGAGATTTGGTCCTTTATACAGACAAGGTTGCTTTTAAGTGTGTCTGATGTTTTGAAGAAAACTCTGATGTCGAGCTGATTGAGTACTCTTCTGATGCCGTCTGACGTCTATGCTCTACGTGGAATGACGACTGTTGATATCCATGTTTTCGGAATGGGTTTTCGGCCATACTTAATGTTTGTGTTGATTTTGTTGACGAAGCTTTTCGGGTAACCACTACAAAAGCAGACCGAAAATATTGTAGGAGATTCATATGATTTAAAATATCAAATAGAACACCGAGAAATTGATAAAGAAGACATTATGGTAGGCTATGATATTAACTAATTGTATACCAGCATCCCTAATACCGAAAGTCTTGATATCATATCCAGTCTACTAGAGTCAGATACAACGCTATCAAAAAGATGTCCACTGGACACCAGTGAAATAATTAAGAGCTTAAAATTCTGTCTAGAAAGTAATTATTTTACATTTAAAGGGAGTTTATATAGACAAACCAACGGTGTTACTGTGGGTTCACCAGTATCCCCAACAGTCACCGACCCTTTCATGGATAAATTCGAAAACAACATCTTTTCAAGCATACTCACTCCCATAATATGGTTAAGATATGTGGATGATACTTTTGTAGTACTAAGACGAGATCTACACAATTCATTCCTGGAGAAAATAATCTATGTATGTCAATGCAGTTGAAGATTGAACGATCAATTCATGGTTGTTTGCTCAAAATCAACTTCCCCAATTTTCGCGGAAGCATAAATCAGCCAGTCATCGTCTCATCGTTCGCTGTTCAGTGGAAGACAAAAAACTATCAGAAGTATTATCGTGATTTATTGTTATAACATTTATTCTTAGGCCTTGTGTATAATAACCTTATTGCTGGTTACATACTGGCGTAAGAATAAAGGATTCTCGAGTCGCCAATCTGTGTTTTGGTTTTTGTATTGGTTAATACAGTGTGTATCTGAAAGTCTTCCAGGGACAGCGTGAGGTCCAGCGTTGTATGAGCTGGCGGTACGTTCGAAATTGATGACATTTTTGCACTTGTTTGCTCTGAAATTCATATACTGCCTATTGTCATGTAATCTTTGAAATTATGGTCCAAATCTCTAAAAAACTTGTTCTTAGAAACATAATTGTTTAAGATGGTGGCTCAAATTCGGTTATAACTACATTACCACCCGGTAATACAGTGTGAACTAGTAGCTCTCAAAATGGTCTGAGTGCAGATCTCACTCTTGTGATACAGGTGAAAGATGTTCTGTTAGAGAACTCCGATTTCTGTAAGTTAAACATCCTTGTGAAAGATATCCAGAGGCAAGTAAGTGAAATTCGGGAAAAATTAGATCACTTTGATAGTATGTCACTGCCAATTTCGCATACCACGTAGAGCCGTTCTGATATTGGCCAGTGTCAGCCACCTCCCGTAAACCGTTAATGCCCAGCTCCTGCTACGCTGGGACTCACGCTGTTCCTCGAAGCCTCTCAGAAACGCTTAGCACGAACGGACGCAAAAACCGGAACCCAGTTTGGCGACTCGAGAATTATTTATTCTAACACCAACATATAGCCAATGTACAACTAAGCTTTACAACTAAGGTCTATGAACAAATATTACAATAATAAATCACAATATTACTTCTGACGGTTGTCTCCTGACTTCTTTCTGAACAGCGACCGATGAGACGATGACTGTCGTATTGATGCTTCTGCGAAAATTGGGGAAGTTGGGTTTGAGCAAACAACCATGAATTGATCGTTCAATCTTCAACTACATTGACACTCCCCGGCAAAACACGGATCCATTCCTTTCTTCCATCACGACAAATACACTTGACTTGGATGCCATTGCGAGAACCTGGGCCACACGGACAGAGCTGAAATGGAAAACAAACAGAAAAGCCAACACACCACAGGCATACCCACAGCACAATCTCACACATCAATGGCGACCTGCGCCTTCCAGTTGAAGGCATCCCCTTGACATCTTGTAACACAACCTCCACTTGCTATAATGACTCTTGCAGAATGCAACGCGACCATAGCAGCACCTCATGATGCTCTTCGCACATCCTCTTTTCTGTTCACTGCCAATTACCACTGCGATCGCTTGTCACTCACTCTGCCTCAGTTCTAGTAACGGTGACGTACGCAAGCCTCGGTCGTCTACACTCTCGCTCCCCGGCGTGTGGGACCACAGCTAACCATTATCTCCGTGTGTATGTCATTCTCAGCAATAGCCTCCCCGGCGTATGCGACCCATCTGCTGTCCTTAACATCAATCAATTCATTCACAGATGTAGAAGACTAGAAACAACTTCAGCAGTGAGCACGACGAAAATTTTAACAAAATCATCCAAAATAACAAGGTACGAAAACAACGATTAAACGCAGCGTATCCAAAAACACCAATCTATATGACACACCACACATGTACAAACAGGACACACAAACTCACAGATCGTGTTTTGATGTAATTCTTTTGAAGAATTGCAGGACTTACACCAGTCGGCCTGCAACTCTTCTCAGGTTGACGGTTGTAAGTTGTGGAATGTCCGGACACAATCAAGACTAACCAAGAATTACAATAAATGGAAAACACACAAGCATTGAACACAAACATATGTACAATCAATACATCAAATGTTGTGGATTCCGCCTTGACGAGTTACCTTTGAAGAACTGTAGGACTTACAGCAGTACGCCTACATTCCTTCTCAGGTTGATGATACAAGTGGAAGACGTCCAGACAAAAACAAAATCAGCAGAGAGATGAAAGATGATACCAATTCAGTATATACAATATGAACATATGTACAAAATCACACACCAAGCACGTTGTGGTGCTCACCGATGCTCTACCCTTTGAAGAATTGTAGGACTTACAGCAGTACGCCAACAACCCTTCTCAGGTTGACGCCCTAGGTTGGAAAATCGTCGCAGAGTTCATTTTCTGACCTCCTTCTGGTAATAGTATTAACAGCTTTATTCCAAGCAGTATTTGTGGTACAGGTATGGAATTTTCAGCGTGCATTACAATGTATTGCATCTAACTACCTCATACATTTTATAAGATTTTAAAATCAATGGGCAACACCCCATAAAGGAAGATAAATGAAAAAATAAATAATAGAACAGTGTTGCGTCTACATTTTAAACTATGCACCACAGGAAATGAAATATAAAATTGGTGTGTAATAGAAGATGAGAACAACAGTGTCAGTCACGTCTCATAAACCGTTAATGCCCAGCTCTTGCTACGCTCGGGCCCACGCTGTTCCTTGCAGTTTTTCAGAAACGCTTAGTAATAACGGACGCAAAAACCAAAACACCGATTGGGCGGTTGAGAATTCTTTATTGTAACACCAACATATAAAAAATATTTCTACTAAGGTCTGTGAACAAATATTACAATAATAAATCACAATATTACTTCTGACGGTTGTCTCCTGACTTCTTTCTGAACAGCGACCGATGAGACGATGACTGTCGTATTGATGCTTCTGCGAAAATTGGGGAAGTTGGGTTTGAGCAAACAACCATGAATTGATCGTTCAATCTTCAACTCCATTGACAAACAGTGTAATGGTAACGAGGAAAGGAAAACAAAAACTAATGGGACTATTTGTTAGAGTGCCGCAGTAAGTTGATCATGTCATGCCTAACGGGTACGGTTGTGCACCAAATAGAAAAAAGACATGAAATAAAGACAACTGGCTTGAAAATAATTGTATTAAAGCCAAAAGTGAACGCATTATAGTATAAAATATATTGGTTTCATTATACATTGCAAATGAACGTTGTCGGCCTAAGGATTAATTACTTCCCCATTCTGTTTTCTATATAAATGTGTTTATTAATGATATATTTCACTCACTTAATCTATTACACTTTAATGTTTCACCTTAGCACTTTAACTTTTCTAAAACAGCTTCCAATCCCTTGTAAAAGTTGTACTTACCTCAATATTGGTTGGTTATCGTATGCCTACAACCACGGGATGAAAACGAAACGAAGTCGATTTTCCCGCTCAACCTGGAGGACAAATGTACAATTCAATAACTATCCGGCCTGGTTCAGACAATGAGTGTATATATATATCAAATATTTAACTGTTGAAACATTATTAACTTGTAGACAATTTAAGATTTGACATTATATCATCCTTGATCGTGCCTGTAAAAATGGCATGCATTTTCATGTAAATTTATGTTTATATGAAAATAAATTATTATTATTATTATTACATAACAGCTGTGCCAGATATGGTATTGTGGAGTTTTTGTACTTGGTAGTCCTAGCATGTAGCCTCCTATAGGTGCTTCTAGTTCTACCAGATGAAATGCAAGGAGACAGCTGCATATAGAGAGGATGCTCGGGATCTGACAATATTGTATTCGCTAGTTTCTTACATGACATTATATGTCTATCCACAATAGTGTTAACCAGTTGGTTTAACAGTATCCCACTTGCCCTACTAACGGCTTTTAGTGCCCTTCCCAGCAAAGCGAAGTCTTTCTTAAGTAGCCCAGGAAAGATTAATAGGGGGCAGTAAAGGGGAATGCGTAGAATACAAGAATTGACAAACTGAAAATGCAAAGACTGCTTTATACCAGAGTGCCTAAACTTCATAACGTAGAACGCTAAGCAAAACATCTTCCCAGTAACTAGCAAGATGTGGGAGGACCAGGAAAGATCGGTGGAAAAACTCAGCCCAAGGTACTTGACATTAGTTGTATTTTCAACCTCTATGCCGTCAATGAGAGTGGGGCCATGTGAGCTAACTAGTTGTTGTGGGTCACGTTTACGTCTGAAAGTGAAATTGACTGCCTGTCATTAAGACGGATTCAGCTTAAGACCGTTTGAAGAGGAACACTGACTAATTTCCGACAGAAAGTTAGTAAATTTGGGACAGTCTGACTGAGAGTTGACTGGCATAGAAACAGAGAGCTCATTAGAATACTTAGCAACTATACCCTCAACTCTGAACGGAAATACGCCCGTGACATTGAATCGTGGAATGTAGATGATTAAAAAACATATGACGCATCTGACGAACCAAGCGTAGGTACAAAGCAATTTACACCAAAGATAATAACATTCAAATAGTAAATTGAAAATTGGAAAGCCTATATTAATGCGAGACAGTTTAGCAATTATCCTCACTAAACTGACAGTTGAACTTCATCCTTTCAAACGGGCTGATAGTAGCATGGTCATAGCATCAGACACGTGAGTTCACAGACGTCCCTTTCATTGTGGATGACAGAACCAACGACGACTGTGTGACACAAGTTGATGAACTTAGTGGTGCATCAGAAGCTATTGTTGTTCGACCTTTAGAAAGTTGTCTAAACGTGGGATTACTCCCACTGCTATCTTTTATTATTAGCTCCGGTTTAACACTAGCATCTGATGATAGGTAGGCTACACGCTGATCACTTACACTGACGGTCTCACAAGTATCCATACCTTCTACCACTGCCTTTAATTCTACTTCACGTTCAAGTTGCAAGAAAGCTTTGTTCAACTCGGCAGTAGTAGGCATTCCCCTCATCTCATCATGATCAGCCAAAGACAAATGTGCACTATCATGATCATTGTCACAAATATCCCCTTTACCGCTGTTTGTATGATCTACTTCATCATTTTCAAACTCTTTAATAACAACAGTAGATGATTTGGGTTCTTCCTCATAAATCCTTAGAGGTTTTATACCTTTACTCTGGCTAGTAATACCTTGAAAACTCGTGGAGTCAGAACTGGAATCTGAAACTGTAACTCTCTTCTCCAGCACAAACTGCGGTGTCGTCCGTGACACTCTATTCAACAATGGCTTACTGGTTGCAACTACAGGCTTCTTCACTGCACTATTATCGTCACAATATTCGGAGTCAGACCTCGATTTCACATCTAGCATGCCACTAAACCTGGTCGCTTCTTCACAGTCACCTTTGTATGCACTTCTTGCAAACGTGTGAAACACAACCGTGTTTGTCTCGCAACTTGTAACCTATCTGTTGGGGACGTCCCACGAAGGCTGTTGCACTCACTAAGTTAATCTGGATTACTAGACACCATAGAGTTTTCTCGATATCCTCTTTTCTGATCCCTTTTGTCATAAATGAATGCGTTTCGCCCCCAGACTCTTCTGTTCTAGGGTTGGGATGTAACATACTGGCAAACTTGCTCATAGCTTGATTGACACTATCTTTTACCAGTTTCAGAATATCATCAATGTTTGGCTCAATACCCTCACCCGCTATACAACAGTTTATCTCCACCCACTTCTTTTGCAGTCGAGTAGGTAGGCGTCTCGCCATTACCTCTAGGACGGACCTTTAGTTGAAATCACTCATGCAATTCATCGAAATCAACGTATTCTTGTAAGTCATCGGATTATTGAATGCAGATGCAGTTGCAGAAGGCATGCATACTTGTCAATCCGTCAGTGAAATTGATCAGAGTGAAGCTCACCTGTCATCAGATGATAGTGTTAAACCCGAACTAGTAGTGAAAGGCAGCAGTGGTGGTAATCTTGCAGGTAGACAAATTTCTGAAAGTCGAGCAACAACAGCTTCTGATTCACCGCTAACTTCATCAACTGATATCAGTCAGTCGTCGTTGGTGTTGTCATCCACAATGAAAAAGACGCCCATCAACTCAAGTATCTTGTGCAATGACTATGATAGTATTGGTGCATTTGAAAAGACAAAAGATATCACCCAGTTTAGTGAGAATAAGCCAAGTGTAAACGAGAGAGTAATTGTTAAATTGACTTGCATGAATAAAGGGCCCACGCTGTTCTTCGAAGATTTCAGAAACGCTTAGTAATAACGGACGCAAAAACCAAAACACCGATCTGCCATTTGATATTTCTTTATTGTTATACCAACATATAAAAAGAATAAGCGAACTAAGGTCTGAAAACAAATATTACAATAATAAATCACAATATTACTTCTGACGATGTTTCACTCTTCTTTCTGAACAGCGACCGATGAGACGATGACTGTCGTATTGATGCCTCCGCGAAAATTGGGGAAGTTGATTTTAAGCAAACAACCAAGAATTGATCGTTCAATCTTCAACTCCATTGACACTCCTCGGCAAAATACGGATCCAACCCTTTTTTCCTTGACGACCAATGCACGTTGACTTGGATGCCATTGCGAGAACCTGGGTCACACGGACAGAGCTGAAATGGAAAGCAAACAGAAAAGCCAACACACCACAAGCATACCCACAGCACAATCTCACACATCAATGACGACCTGCGCCTCCAGACAGAGACCTCCTCTTGACATCTTGCAACACAATCGCCACTTACTAGAATGACTCTTGCAGAATGCAACGTGACCATAGCACAAACTCGTGATACTCTACGCACATCGTCTTATCTACTCACTACCAATTACCACTGCAATCGCTTGTCACTCATTCTGCCTCAGTTCTAGTAGCGGTGACGCATGCGAGCCTCAGTCGTTTACACTCTTGCTCCCCGGCGTGTCGAACCGCAGCTAACAATTATCTCCGTGTGCATTTCATTCTCAGCAATAGCCTAGCCTCCCCGGCGTATACGACCCATCTGCTGTCCTTAACATCAATCAATTCATTCATGGATGTAGAAGACTCGAAACAACTTCAGAAATAATCACGACGAAAATTTTAACAAAATTACGCAATAAAAACAAGACACGAAAACAACAAGTAAACACAATGAATCCAAAATACACCAATTGATATGACACACCACACGTATATACAAATAGTACAAACAACCTCGTCGATCATGTCTTGATGGAATTCCTTTGAAAAATTGCAGGACTTACACCAGTACGCCTACAACCCTTCACAGGTTGACGATTGTAAGTTGTGGAATGTACGGACACAAACAAGATTAACCAACAATTACATCAATTGGAACTCACACAATTATTTAACACAAACATATGTACAATCAACACATCAAATGTTGTGTATTCTGGCACGGCAAACTACCCTTGAAGAACTGTAGGACTTACAGCAGTACGCCTACATTCCTTCTCAGGTTGATGATCCAAGTGGAAGTCGTCCGGACACAAACAGAATTACCAACAGCTAGATGATAATTGATACCAATTCAGTATATACAATATGAACATATGTACAAAATCACACACCGAGCACATTGGACTGCTCATTGATGCGCTACCCTTTGAAGAATTGTAGGACTTACAGCAGTACGCCTACAACCCTTCTCAGGTTGACGCCCTAGGTTGGAAAATCGTCGCAGAGTTCATTTGCTGACTTCCTTCTATCAGCTATATCCTCAAATCTGAACGGCAACACGCTCATGTCATTGTATCGTAGAATATAGATGACGAACAAACACACGACGTATCTGGTCAACCAAGCGTAGCCGCAGAGTAATTTACACCAAAGATAATAGCATTCAAATAGTAACTTGAAACTAGAAATGCCTTTATTCATGCAAGTCAATTTAACAATTACTCTCTCGTTTACACTTGGCTTATCTTTTTTAAACTGAGCAATACCTTTCGCCCTTTCAAATGCACCAATACTATAAAAATTATTGCACAAGATACTTGAGTTGATGGGTGTCTCTCTCATTGTGGATGACAGCACCAACGACGACTGATTGATATCAGTTGATGAAGTTAGCGGTGGATCAGAAGCTGTTGTTGCTCGACTTTCAGAAATTTGTCTACCTGCAAGACCACCACCACTGCTGTTTTTACTATCAGCTCAGGTTTAGCACTGGCATCTGATGATAGGTGGGCTACACGTTGATCAATCACACTGACGGTTTGACAAGTATGCATGCCTTCTGCAACTGCACCTGCATTTATTTCTACTTCACGTTGTAGTTGTACAGAAACTTTGTTCAACTTAGCAGTAGTAGGCATATCCCTCATCTCATCATGATCAACCAAAGACAACTGCGAAGTATCATGATCATTATCACGAATATTCACTTTACCGTCAACTTCATCATTTTCAAACTCTTTAATAACAGAAGTAGACAATTTTGGTTCCTCCTCACAAATCATTAAAGGCTTTATATCTTCACTCTGACTAGTTGTACTTTGTAAACTTGTGGAGTCAGAACTCCACTCTGAAGCATTAACTCTATTCTGTGACACTCTATTCAACAATGGCTTACCAGTTGCAACTACAGACTTCTTCACCGCACCGTTATCGTCACACAATTCGGAGTCAGACCTGGAGTTTACATTTAGCTTATCACTGAACTTGCTCACTGGTTCACAGTTCACTTCTGTATGCACCTCTTGCACACGTGTAAAACACAACCGTGTTTGTCTTGCATCTTGTAACTTATCTGTTGAGGATGTACTACGAAACCTGTTACACTCACTAGGTCTATATGCATTACTAGACATCATGGAGCCTTCTCGATATCCACCTCTCTGAGGCCTACTCGTCATCAATGATTGCGTTTTACCCTCAGACTGCTCTATTCTAGGGGTGAGATGTAATAGACTGGCAAACTTGCTCATAGATTGATTGACACTATCTTTTACTAGTTTCAGGATATCATCAAATTTTGGCTCGATACCCTCATCCTCCATACGGGAGCTTATCTTCACCCACTTCCTTTGCAGTCGAGTAGGTAGGCGTCTTGCTATTACTTCTAGTATAAAACTCGAGTTGAGGTCACTCATGCGATTCATCGAAATCATTGCATTCTTGTAAATTAGCAAATTATCTAAAAACTCAGTGAGTGCCTGGGAGTCATCCTGTAATTGACCACCATTACCCTTAACAGCCTCGAATAATTTCCCTGCAATCATCGAAGGTCTTCCAAACCTTTGACGTAATATGCTCATAGCCTCGTAGTAGCCCTCTTTTGGCTTCATAAACTTACAGCACTGTATAGCTCTTGAAGCATCTCCAGTGCAATATCTCATCAAATACATTAACTTCAATTCATCACTTAATAAAATACCACTCAACATGATCTCAAACTCCTTTACAAATTGTAAATAATCAACTGGGTTTCCATCAAAACACCGTGGTTCAAATTTAGGGAGTTTGATGTTCCTATTATCCCTGAACGGCGAAACAGTAACATCAACCATGTCATGCTTAACATCAGACACATCGTTACAATTAACAGACAAGTCACCATGACTTACTTTCCTGTTTGCATCCAAGACACTCTGTCCCTTCTTTGACCCAGGCATTGTTGAACTTGAGCAAATTCCAAAAAGTTCCAGATATTGCTTGTTCAAAGAGGACTTGACCGGCACCAGGAGAAATGAACGGCGACTATCCAAACTTTCACCAACTGTTTGAATCCGCCAGATCTGTTTCCATCGTCAGAAACTGTCAATCACGTCTCATAAACCGTTAATGCCCAGCTCTCGCTACGCTCGGGCCCACGCTGTTCTTCGAAGATTTCAGAAACGCTTAGTAATAACGGACGCAAAAACCAAAACACCGATCTGCCATTTGATATTTCTTTATTGTTATACCAACATATAAAAAGTATAAGCGAACTAAGGTCTGTGAACAAATATTACAATAATAAATCACAATATTACTTCTGACGATGTTTCACTCTTCTTTCTGAACAGCGACCGATGAGACGATGACTGTCGTATTGATGCCTCCGCGAAAATTGGGGAAGTTGATTTTAAGCAAACAACCATGAATTGATCGTTCAATCTTCAACTCCATTGACATCATTCATAGCGTAAGACACGTGTTTTCATGGACTTCTTTTTCATTGTGGATGAGAGCACCAACGACGACTGTGTGACAGAAGTTGATGAACTTAGTGGTGCATCAGAAGCTATTGTTGTTCGACCTTTAGAAAGTTGTCTAAACGTGGGATTACTCCCACTGCTATCTTTTATTATTAGCTCCGGTTTAACACTAGCATCTGATGATAGGTAGGCTACACGCTGATCACTTACACTGACGGTCTCACAAGTATCCATACCTTCTACCACTGCCTTTAATTCTACTTCACGTTCAAGTTGCAAGAAAGCTTTGTTCAACTCGGCAGTAGTAG
This sequence comes from Trichobilharzia regenti, assembly GCA_944472135.2. Classification (NCBI taxonomy): domain Eukaryota; kingdom Metazoa; phylum Platyhelminthes; class Trematoda; order Strigeidida; family Schistosomatidae; genus Trichobilharzia; species Trichobilharzia regenti. The sequence continues at coordinate 82,850,542 of OX235270.1, read as the reverse complement.
GCATTCCCCTCATCTCATCATGATCAGCCAAAGACAAATGTGCACTATCATGATCATTGTCACAAATATCCCCTTTACCGCTGTTTGTATGATCTACTTCATCATTTTCAAACTCTTTAATAACAACAGTAGATGATTTGGGTTCTTCCTCATAAATCCTTAGAGGTTTTATACCTTTACTCTGGCTAGTAATACCTTGAAAACTCGTGGAGTCAGAACTGGAATCTGAAACTGTAACTCTCTTCTCCAGCACAAACTGCGGTGTCGTCCGTGACACTCTATTCAACAATGGCTTACTGGTTGCAACTACAGGCTTCTTCACTGCACTATTATCGTCACAATATTCGGAGTCAGACCTCGATTTCACATCTAGCATGCCACTAAACCTGGTCGCTTCTTCACAGTCACCTTTGTATGCACTTCTTGCAAACGTGTGAAACACAACCGTGTTTGTCTCGCAACTTGTAACCTATCTGTTGGGGACGTCCCACGAAGGCTGTTGCACTCACTAAGTTAATCTGGATTACTAGACACCATAGAGTTTTCTCGATATCCTCTTTTCTGATCCCTTTTGTCATAAATGAATGCGTTTCGCCCCCAGACTCTTCTGTTCTAGGGTTGGGATGTAACATACTGGCAAACTTGCTCATAGCTTGATTGACACTATCTTTTACCAGTTTCAGAATATCATCAATGTTTGGCTCAATACCCTCACCCGCTATACAACAGTTTATCTCCACCCACTTCTTTTGCAGTCGAGTAGGTAGGCGTCTCGCCATTACCTCTAGGACGGAACTTTAGTTGAAATCACTCATGCAATTCATCGAAATCAACGTATTCTTGTAAGTCATCGGATTATCCGAAAACTCAGAGAGTGCCCTGGAGTAATCTTGTAATTGACTACCATCACCTTTAACATCCTCGAGTAATTTCCTTACAATCATCGACCGTCTTCCAAATCTTTGAAGCAGTATACTCATAGCCCCAGAGTATCCTTCGGTGGGGGGCATGAACTTGCAGCACTGTATGGCTTTTGAAGCAACTCCAGCGCACTACCTCATCAAATACATCAACTTCATTTCATCGTTCAATAAAAAACTACTCAACATGATTTCAATCTCCTTTGCAAACTGTAAATAGTCAGCTGGGTTCACGTCGAAACATCGAGGTTCGTATTTAGGAATATTCCTATTATCCCTAGACGGTGAAACATTAACATCAACCATGTCATGCTTAGCATCAGACACATAGTTACATGTAACAGACAAATCAACATGACTTACTTACCTGTTTGCTTCCAGGACGCTTCCCTTCTTTGATCCAGGCATCATTGAACTTTAACAAAATTCCTGAAAAACCAGATAACGCTTGTTCAAGGGAGACTTGGAAGCACCAAGAAAGATGGACGGAAACTATCCAAATTAACAGAAACCGTCAGTCAAGTCTCATAAACTGTGGATTTCCAGCTCTCGCTACTCTAGACCTCACGCTGTCCCCGAAGATTTTCAGAAACGCTTCGTATTAACCGACGCGAAATCCAAAACACTGTTTGGCGGCTAAAGAATCCTTTATTCTTACGCCAACATATAACCAACGATTATGTTATTACAAAAGATCTGAGAACAAATATTATAACAATAAATCACGACATTACTTCTGATAGTTTTTAATCTTCCTTCTGAACAGCGAACGATTAGATGATGACTGTCGGATTGGTGACCCGCGAAAAATATGGGGAAGTTGGGTTTGAGCAAACAACCATGAATTGATCGTTCAGTCTTCAACTACATTTACAGAAATATTGTCGTGATTTATTGTTACGACATTTATTTTTAGACCTTGTGTATAATAACCGTATTGTTGGTTACATAATGGCGTAAGAATAAAGGATTCTCGAGTCACCAATCTGTGTTCTGGTTTTTCGCGTTGGTTAATGCAAATCGTTTCTGAAAGTCTTCCAGGGACAGCGTGAGGTCCAGCGTAGTAAGAGCTGGACGTTGCCAATTTCTGAGAGTTGGCTGACAGCTTGCAATGACTAGTTGGAAGCAGCACAGTGAGTGAAAGCGCACCAAGTTTTGGTTTATGCACGTACTGCTAGAAACATGTGAAATGTACTAGATGCCCAAGGTACCAACCTTACCTTCATGCAGTTAGCATGCGCTACTGGTGGTATAATGAAGAGATTCTTTTTATAAGGACGTGTGAATCGTACGGGTACTAATGATTGCTGAATGGTGTGTAACTCGTGGAAACGTTAAATTACTAACGGAAATTGTGGGACATACAGAGCTAACTCAAGGCAGTCTAAGCAGACCTCCATATAAACACTCTCCTAGGTCATGAGGCAGATCTGGACAAGTCGGGTCTATAGTTCATTGCACACTCACACAATTGCGCAAAACTATCCATTTGGCCTGAACCACCTCGTCAAACGAGTAACTCCTTCTCAGGTAGAGACCACTGAGAAGGTACTCTTGGACATTTGCTAATCTTATGTCAAGAGCAGAAATCCTGGTACATTCTCCTTAGTTGAGATGGGAGCCGCCCTCAGTGTCACATTAAAACTAAAGACCCATCTAGGACGTTAAAGGTCCCTGGACATGTTATGGACCTTCAATAAATCCAGATATGGAATTTCGGGCAGAGAAGGTTGGGTATTAGGAACAGTATTCATAGGTTTTGTCCCAGCCAAATTGGTTCTTGTAATTATTGGTATAGACTTCTCTGGGTGGTAAGACTTGCTAGTGGATATCTGGGAAAGGCCACTGACAGTATACGGATGTTCACCATTCACTAAATCTGGTTCACTCTTGGGTATCTACAACACGGAGTAATATGGACACTCAGATTTGGTTACTAATTAAGGAGTGCAGTATGATGAAACTAGTAACCAGGTAAAAACTATATCTCTTTTCTGATTTGTGGGGCTTTCCTTATCTTTTCAGTGGTGAATACCCTACCGTGAGCCCAGCTATGTTTCCCGATTCACCTACCCTTTGCCATGCCTTCGAAAAACAAACATTTGAAATGCAAAGTAGTTTCTGAAGCAATACTGTCTATCGGTCAGTAAACTGAGTTTGACCACGTAGTGATATCAGTTAGAGAACCATTAGAAACAAGGGCGTACCGGACATTTGTATCGTCCTAATCTGGGACACATCGCAGGTAAGAATCCATCGGGCTTTGAACCTAGGACCTTACGGTTACAAAGAAAAATTCTAGACCATTCAACCACTGGGATTCGACTCAACCCTTGAAGGACTATTTAGATAGCAAATTTGGTTTCCAAACAGTCTCCACAAGTATCGACCGGGTCTCCGGAAAATTCTAGTGGAACTTCGATTTTTAACATCCACAAATCCTCAGACATCCGCTGCTGAGTCAGAACTTCACGCACGACAGTGATAATGCTCTAGGTTTTCACAAAATCGAGGTTGGCTCAGGAAAATCTAAAAGCGGCTGAAGCGGAATTATAATGTATTTGGATAGTAACACCTTGAAAAATCTGCGGGATTTGCCAGGAAAATTTTAAGCAGCTTGCATCTTGGTAGCGATTACATGCCGCCCAATGAGGAAAATATTTCTGATAGGCGGTCTGTACACCACATGCTCACTTCTTTCTTTCCACGATTTTTGATTTAGGGGCGTGAGCATGTCCGTTGAGGCCTGTAAGTTCGTTTTCACTGCTCATAGAGGAATTGCGTCTGTTTCGGCTGTTTCTCTGGCTGTCTTCCAGCAATTCTATGACATTAAACGTCTCTAGCTTTGTCGAGGGACCGGTCTTCACGGACACTTCCGTGGTTGTTGGTACTATTCCCATGCGAGTTTCAGGTGGTGGTTGATTCAAGAGTCCTTTGTAGTTATCAGTCCATCGTTTTCCTTGTTCACTGCCTTTGGTGAATTCCTTGGTTTCATTTGTACCGGCCTCTTCCGCTTGCTTATTTGACATGGAGTTCTGAGGTCCGTCTAACCTTCACCCTGTTTTGTTTCAGTATCCGGTGTGTTGCAGAACTGCCCTTCTCGCTCTAGTCCTCTTCTTCGTTTCCTTATTCAGTGCGTTGTAAGCTGAAATCAGCTTTTCTACTCTGTGTCCATCCTCTCAATGCTTCGTCTTCCCTCCTGCCGTCCCTCCCTCGTCAAGTGGCTTCCACGTGTGCATTGAGAGGCATTCCTAACTTCATCCCTGCTTCCTTCATGAGAAGACCACACACGATTTTACAAACATCATTTCCAGAGAGTTCCGGTGCCTATTACACGGATTTTCTCGGTTATGACAAATAATGACTCTCAATTCGCCTTAGTGAGCAAAAAGGATGTATCACTTGTAGTTTCCCCTCCAGTTTCTAGCTCCTGAAGATGAATCGTTGTCTACTGCCACCTTTTGGAAAGCTTCCAAATTGAACTTGAAATTTCCTTGCACTGTACATTTGCCTGAGTCTGTGTGTACTTCCTCCCTCAATCTTGTGATAAGTCCTTGACTTTTGGGGGTGTTTATTGTTTTTAGGTGCGTAGTATTGCATAATCATGAAGCTCCAGATTCAAGCTGAAAGTTTATTTCCCGTATTTTTGATTTTCGGTAGCTTTAACCTCAGTTCCCCATTTTTCGTTTCCTAATACTGCCTTGTGTATACGACGTTTCACAGTAAGTAGTTCTATCAAATGTAATTTCCAATACATGCTGAGTTCAACAAAGCGATACTTCCGAAGCATATGGTAGGTGCGTCATGTTGTTGAATATGCGTTTCATTCATTTCTTGAAATCTTTTTGGTTTGAAACAGGCTTTATTTGGATTAAGTATTTTCGAACCATCCTAGTTGGATAAACCATATAGAAAATTAAGGTAATGAAGGGACAAAGTCAATGTTTGACACTGTTAATTTTAGCACCCATAGGGCGTCAATTTACAATCCGATCTTCGTACAAGCTATAAGAGAATATGTGAGGGGGGAAGTAAGTATAGGTTTAGGATTAGTAACGAGTGAACTTAGAGAGGAATTCTGCGGCTTTCAGGCCTTAAGACTGTCAGAAGTGTATAGTCTCAGGTTCTCCTAATTCTTCAGGGCCAGACACTTTCATCTGGTTTTGAGAGAGACACTTCCAGAATAATCAGTGTTTGTTGAATATTAGGTCTTCCAAGGATGATGGCGATGGGGTCAAGGGCATTGGTTTTCAGTGGTGCATCGTGCATTTGTGGCCACTTGTGGGGACCATACAAATAAGACACAATACTCCACACAATCCGTAGCTTCTGAATAATTGCCTGTATAATTTGCCTCTAATGTCACCAACAGCAACCAAAGCTCTCATGCAGTGGGAACCAATCTCCTCCAGGATAATGACAGCCAGGTTCAACTCAAAAGGAAGGAAAGTTACAGTCATTCAATGCTATGCGCCTACAAACGTCTCAGAACAAGAGAAGAAGGAGGCGTTCTACAGACAACTACAAGCAATAATGGACAACGTCCCAAATGGCGATATCAAAATCCTGATGGGCGACATGAATGCGAAGCTGGGAGGAGACAACACAGGAAGAGAACTCACCATGGGTCGTGAGGCCCTCGGTGAAATGAACGACAATGGTGAACTCTTCTCAGACTTCTGCGCCTTCAATGATTTGGTGATTGGCGGTAGTGTGTTCAAACACAAGGATATACACAAGACGACATGGATTTCACCAGATGGAAACACCAAGAACCAAATAGACTTCATCTCAATTTCAAGAAAGTGGAGACGGAGCCTACTGGACACAAGGTCAAGGAGAGGAGCAGATGTGGGTTCAGACCACTATCTAGTACAAGGGACTTTCAAGGTGAAACTAAAAGCCTCGAGGATAGCTGGGGATAGGCCACAATGCAAGTTCAACACTCAAAAACTGAAGGACACAACCACAAAAGACACCTTCACTGCAACTGTCAGAGCAAAGCAGGAAACACTACGCGACATCACTGAAGAATCATGCGTGGAAGAACATTGGAAGTCTCTGAAGGCGATTCTCAACGAAACGTGTTCAACGGTTCTAGGAAGAAAGAAGAGACAAGACAAGGAATGGCTCTCAACGGACACTTGGAAATTAATAGAAGAGAGGAGAATGGTGAAAGAGAAAATGATTCAATGCAAGGACACGCTGAGCTCAACTTACAAAGCACTGGACAAAGAAGTGAAGAAGAGTGCTAGGAAGGACAAAAGACGATTCTACGACAACCTGGCCACTGAAGCTGAGAAGGCAGCAGGCAAAAGGGACCTGAGGACACTATATCAGATAACCAAATCTCTATCCGGGAAGAGACCAACACAAGCGAAACCTATAAAAGACAGCCAAGGGAAGCCCATTACCAAGGAAGAAAAACAGATTAAACAATGGGCGGATCACTTCAAAGGACTCTTGAACCGACCATCACCTGCAACCCGTCCAGAAATACCAACAACAGCGCGCACACAACTGCAAGTTGACACCAATCCTCCAACGAGAGCTGAAGTCTTGAACGCAATCAAACTTCTGAAAGCTGGAAAAACAGCCGGACCAGATGGAATACCCCCTGAAGCACTGAAAGCAGACCCAGAGACTACAGCAGACATGCTGACTCCATTATTGCAAAAGGTCTGGAAGGAGGGAAAGGTGCCTACTGACTGGAGGAAAGGTTACCTCGTGAAACTACCAAAGAAGGGCGACTTACGCCTCACTCTGCAAGAACTGGCGAGGAATCATGCTCCTATCGACGCCAAGTAAAATCCTGAGTCGCATCATCCTGGAGAGATTAAAGGACGCACTGGAGACAGAACTCCGACCAGAACAAGCTGGATTCAGGAAAGGCAAATCATGTACTGACCAAATTGCAACTCTACGCATCATCATCACAGAACAAAGCATGGAATGGCAATCAAACCTCTACCTCAACTTTATAGACTTTGAGAAGGCCTTCGACAGCGTTGATCGTGAAGTAATTTGGAAATTACTCGAGTACTATGGCGTACCCCAAATATTCATCAACCTTATTCAACAGCTGTACGACAACGGCACCTGCCAAGTGATCCACAACGGAAGACTCAGCGAGGCGTTTGGAGTAAACACAGGAGTCAGACAAGGGTGCTTACTATCACCAATGATATTCCTAATTGTGGTGGACTGGATTATGCGTCAGACAGTGGGAAACGAGAAGACAGGAATATCCTGGACCGACGTGAAGAACCTAGAAGACCTGGATTTCGCGCGTGGATGACTTATGTTTGATGTCACACACAATCGAAGACTTACAAGCGAAAACCGACAAACTGGTCGAAGAAGCAGCAAAGACAGGACTCCAGGTAAACATAGACAAGACGGAGGTTATGAAAATAACCAACCAACAACATCCAACGTCAATCACCATCAACGGGAGGGATTTGAAAGAGGTTACTTCATTCACTTATCTAGGGAGCATTGTCTCAACTACAGGAGGAGCGGACGAGGATGTCAAATCGAGAATCGGGAAGGCGAGAAACACATTCATCAGCCTGAAATCAATCTGGAAATCTTCGTCACTCAGCATCACTAACAAAATTCGGATTTTCAATACAAACTTCAAGTCAGTCAGTTTTTCTATACGGATCAGAAACTTGTCGGGCGGGTCACAAAGAATATTTCCAAAGGGTTGCAGACCTTTATTAACAACTGTCTTCGCTCAATACTGAAGATCAGATGGCCGGAAAGAATCACCAACAAGAAAGTATGGGAACAAACAAAACAAGAACCAATCGGCCAACAAATATGCAGGAGAAAGTGGAGATGGATCGAACACTCGCTGAGGAGACCGTTGGGTGACATCGCGCGTCAGGCCCTCGAGTGGAACCCGAAATTGAAGCGGCGAGTGGGACGTCAGTGCAAGGGTGACATGGAGGAGATCGTGTGAAGAGGAGTTGAAAGAATATGGATTAACATGGATGCAGGCGAAAAGTATAGCAGAAGACAGAAGAAAATGGAGACGTGCAGTTGAAGCCCTATGTTCGACTAGGAACCCAAGGGAGCAATAATAATAATAATGTCACTATCATATTCATTATCTTGTTGGTCACCAAAATGAAGAGTATGAATTAGCATGAATTAAGGATCACATGAATTATCCATCCCACATCCGGATTTGCAGAAAATGAAGTTCTTTTTCTAACAGGGTTGCAGCTGGCACTTGACTGTCCATGAAAAGGGACTATATATATAGATTTAGAATGTGGTAATATAGAGTATGGACGGCTACTTTTAAACTACAGTTATTATGAACAACAGATGGGATGAGCTTTTTTGATAAGCTCTCAAAAACAGGAAGAAAACTCAGACACTTCTTCATAGCTTCACTAATAAAACTTTCATTTCTGTATATGTGCAGTACGAAAGTTCATGTTCACCAATTGAACATTGAGATTTGTTTGTCCCTATTCCTCAAAGGCGCCCTTCAGGGATTAGCTAATTCGGTTAAGGATGGAGCAGGGCTACGAAAAACGACTTCTAGGGTCTCCATATAAATCGGTAAGTCGTTTATATTCCTTAATTTTGTAGCCCATTAAAACTGTTAGCCCTATGAAGACTCCAACTAAAGAAAACTTTATGGATAGATACATTCCCTTGAGGACAAATGCACGCTGGAAAACATCAACCTTCTTCGAGGTTAATTAGTTAAGAATTCTAATTTAAGTTGATTATAGCAGCCTAACAGCAATCCTACACGGAAACTCTTCCAGAATAGCCGTGGGTCTACTGATGGGATTAACAACAACGCAGATCATATAAGTCAAAGTGGTCATCACAGTCTTGCATCTTTTACCGGAGAGAGTAACTGGGGGACATCCAGTAGCAATTCAGTTGCACAGGACACTCCAGTTTCAAACGAGACGCGAGGTAGTGATCTTCTTTCTGCCCTTGTGGTAAATGAGCTTGAGGAAACACTGGGCGGTGTATATAGCCCTGTGAATTCTAAATGTGGGAACTCAGATGGAGTTTTAGCAGCCAGAGAAAATAATAATATGTTTTCCGTGAGTTATTTTTTGCGTGTGATATTTTGAAGTTCCCGGTTGAAACTTGCAATAGTTTATTCATTCCAGTAAGATAATAATTTCATTATTATGAGCAATAAAACGTCTATTTATTAAAACTATATTTTTGTCAAGTGGATGTTGCCGCACCAGAGTGCCTGAGTTCTCCTCTATAGTAAAGTTTGATCGTACTACTAGGTTTGCTTCAAGGGTTCTATCCATTGCCAGCACAGCTCTGTGTTTTAAATCGAATGCTACTGGTAATGTCTTCTAACACTTAGTTCTTTTGTAATGTTTGCACTAATTATGTTTAGCCTCAGGAACTGCTAAGGTCATTCAAGTGACTTCACACAATGACAACTAAAAGCGAGAGTGGCACATCTTGGCTGGTCGAGATAAAACTTGGAAGTCTGTATTGTTTCATCTTCATTAGTGAGGTTAGATGTTTGATTTACCCTTGATAAGTCTTGATGAGAGGTGAGTTTGTCAATAGCAGATGCTAATAATTGGTTTAGTCCGTTATTTTGTGCGAAGAGCGTGGACTAAGTTTTAAGTAAACCCAGTCACGCTTTGTAAAGTCTATATTAGATTCGAACTGAAGTGAATCAGTGTTAGTACAACGGAAACATCAGGATAACATGGCGCAGGTATTTCATAAGCTTCTCGTTGAATTGCTTATGTCGCATTTGTATTGTACATTTATACAGATACGGTTGTGTTGTAGGAACATTCTTAAGTCCTTAGCTTATGTATAGGGTATTTACTATCCATTGATGGTTTATGGACATTAAATGTCATAACCAACAAGTCTGTAGTGTGGGTGGGTTTCGTTGCACTGATTAATTCGGTCAGCTGACACCCAGTTTTGCTGGAAATGCGTGGCTGATATCATCGTGACAAGCAGCCTTAATTATTTTTTTCCACCAAAGTAACCATCTGTTTATTAACTAGGAGTGGGAAGCTCTTTCCATTGGGCGACCAAAGTGCCAGGAGCACGAATGGGTGTTATGATCAATTAAATATCATAAAACCACCGTACTAGTTCCTTTGGGTGTATAACCCAATGCAAATTGGTGGGTTACAAAGAACGGGGTCCGTTAGGTTATTCTGTTTCTTCTCATTTCTAACTGCTATGCGTTTAGATACAGCCTTGATTTCGTTCTTCTCCTTATGTCTGTCTGTCTGTTTTCGATATAGAACTTTGCACAAATGTGCGGAAGTTCAAGTCGCCACATTCTCCTTATACCGAATTTCTCTGCTTAATGCTCTTGAAAAACGAAGTATTTGTGTATTATTGCCCTTCTTTAATTTTTTATTTATTATTATTTTACTGCAGTTCAAGCTACGAAGAGAGAGTCCTTGCAAATTGAAAACCTCCCCGTACACCATGTCTCCTGTATCAGAAAAAAGCCAAAATCTACTTAGATTTCCACAAAAGGCAAGTAAATTGATAAACTTTTATCCTTTAGAACAAACTCTTGCACATGGGTAAAACAGCTCTGATTCTCGTTTGAGTAAAAGTCGATTGTGTCTGACGTCTTCGGCATGTTGAATAATTAAATTGACAAGTTTCAGATTCCCCTTAACCGTTACTTTCATGTTCATATTTGTAATACTTATTTTGTGAAACTTCTACTTTTCAGCAAGCTCGGAAAATATCTCGTGTACCCTATAAAGTTTTGGATGCTCCGGAGCTACAAGATGACTTTTATCTCAATTTGGTGGATTGGTCATCTCAGAATGTTCTTGCGGTTGGTTTGGGCACGTGCGTTTATTTATGGAATGCATTTACAAGTCAAGTAAGAGCTGTGTATTTTGAGTCTGTACTAACAATCTGTTTATGCCTACTCATTTACTAAGCTGAAGTTCTTGGCTTTTCTCTATTTAGGTCACTCGATTATGCGATGTTTCTGGAGAAACTGATGTTATTTCTTCGGTCGCTTGGTCTAAAAAGGTACTTTTATAGATATGTTCACTAACTGTTGATTTCACCCACTTCGTCGTTTGGTCGTGATAAGACTTACATTGATGAAGATAACAGAGAATGGTTAATAAAATTCACCTATTTGTACAAAGCGAAGCATCTAGCGAAAATTGAGTAACATGTAATAACTAACCAACAGTAATGTCGACTTCAAAAAATATTTGCTGAAAAATGTGCGGTTTAAGTAATGTCAGATGACATCAGGTGTGCTCATTGCTTTATGCATACGCATAAACCATATTGTTTGGTTACCCCATTGATTATTCAGCTTTATTCTAATTTTACACGAAAGGTTGCGACACCTCTTGTCGTTGAAGATTGCCATAAAATTAGTGAATCACTCGCTTCGCATTTCAGAATTTAAAAGTGAGTGTCACAGGTAAGACTATCGACTTGATTTACTTATTGGTATAGGTTAAAACAACGTTTTGTGTGAGTAATGTTCTTCTTTTCCACTGGATTGCCTATACTTGTGTTAACTACTGCATCTTAGTCGTTAGTGTGTTTGTTTTCTGCGTGCTTTGGACGATATTTCAGGTTCCGAAAAGTATCTGCCGTATTATTTCATTTAAACCTGATGTACTTAAAACTGTTAGTGTTAGTATGACTACTTATTTCGATCGTGAAATGTTTGCAATGAACTGGGATGTCGTCCAATCAGAAAAATATGTTTTTATCACCATCCTGTTCTGTATTTTACATCACTTTATACATTGTTATAAAGCGCATTAAACATAATTCATTTCCGAAATGAATATCGGTCTCTGACGAAAATTGTGATTGAATTTGCCATGAGAATTCGCTTTGACTTTCATCATGTAATGGATGTTTATTAGTAAAAGTATGCATATATATATATATATATATATATATATATATATATAATGATGATGATGATATTTATGAGTGAGTTCTCAGTATCACATTGCATATAAATATTTTATTTTGTAGGTACACTAGCATGTTATTCAACAAGTAACTGCTAACGTTAGAAGAACATTTTTTATCTGTTATGTCGGAATTACTTTCTGTAAAACAATTGTGCTTGTTTTATTTTTAGGGAAGCCATTTGGCGATCGGGACTTATCGTGGTCATGTTCAAATTTGGGATGTGACAAAAAGTTCCTGCATACGATCACTAAACGGGCATATAGCTAGGGTTGGTGCTTTAGCTTGGAATGCTGATCTTTTAGCATCAGGAAGTAGAGATCGCTATATATTACTTCGTGATACTCGCGCTTCTGCTAATTCTGGTGGTGGTCCTGCTGGTCATTTGCCTAACTCAAATCCCATCACTGCTTCTGAACCAACTGCTGACCTTGCAGACAGAGATGAAATGATGACAGATCAAGATTATCCAAGTTCCATGAGTTTACCAAGTCATCCTGTTCAAGGAGAGAGCGATCTAAATTGTGCACGTGCTTCAACACCGATAATGTCTGTTAGTAATCTTACAGAAATCGACTCTCCAAGTACACCAGCTCGTATGGATATGGAAGTACTCGGTTTTCGAGATGTAGAGCATGGGTCGTCGTGGTCTGCGGCAAGAACTTCAGCAAGTTCCACTGTTACCAATAGCACTGCGTTGCAATCAATTGAAAATGGGACAGATCGTCTTGTTCCCGGGGCAGTTCGTGTGCTGAAAGATCACAGGCAAGAGGTAATTATAGTAGTACTAAGGATTTCTGTGTTTGAGCGACTTTGATTCTGCATTCTGATATTATTGAAATGCATATTATAAAGGTTACAAGTGTGAGCTTTATTTCGGTAGTTTTGTTGTTCTGCTGACTTGGGTCCCTTTGGACGTCTGTCTATACACTGTCTTCATGCTTCTTCGCAAGAAGTAAGGAGTTACATTCAACTCACTGTTTAAGTTGAGTGTCATTTCATTTAATTACTAGTCACTGTTTTACGTTGCAAACACGATGTTGTGCTTGCTTATTTTGTTGTATATGAAAGCAATTATGCAACGTTAACTAACGCATTTTATTTCTTTGACCTTAATACTTCATTTTATTTTGTTTATTCCATCTAAATAAAAAGGTATGTGGACTGAAGTGGTCACCAGATAGTCAGTATTTGGCTTCAGGAGGTAATGACAATCGTCTACTTGTTTGGAGTCAACATGCTCCATCTACTGGAGGTCCGGTTTTAACTTATGAAGAACACGTTGCTGCTGTCAAAGCAATTGCATGGTCACCTCATCAGCATGGATTACTTGCTAGCGGTGGTGGTACAGCTGACCGCTGCATTCGTTTTTGGAATACGTTAACTGGCCAAGCTTTGCGTAGTGTTGATACTGGAAGCCAAGTAGGTAGTCTTTGGTCACATTTTGTGGGTTTCCTGTAGATTCTGGAACAGAAATCTTGAGATGATAAATGTGAAGGTTAAATAGTTTTTAGTCTATTAGAAGTGACCAACCACAAACAATTCATCAGAATTTGAGAATACAGATAATAAAATGGTAGAACATGTACTGTTGTAGGTGGAAACACAAGGTTTTGAAAGGAGTGTTTATAAAATTTTCGGTCCTGGTATTCCATGAATTTTCGTAACTTATTTGCCGAAACATCCGTGAGAGGCACCTGGAGGGGCTTAACAATACTGCAATATAATTTGTCTCAGTGACTAGATACCGAAAAACCAGTGATGGTAGTAATTAGGGCGAATAACAATTAAGCAAAATATTTTTCAGAATTTCACAGCCTTCGGACAGGAACAAAAATACTATAAGGTGTGCTTAATTTGCTTTTATCTGTTTTACTTCTTATTGATTGATGTATATTTTTCGGTTTTTCAGTAGAATACGTAATTAGTTTGATTGCTGCGTATTCTATTGCTACTAAATAATCATTTAAAACCCTAGTCAAAAGCTCCAAGCTTTCCCAGGGAAGAGTCAATTCCGTATTTCACGTTAGCGGTGTAAGTTACTAGTTCATTTTTATGCATTTTGCGTTATCATGTACTAACAAACTACATTAATTCATACTTACAATGTTGATTGTGTGACATCCTCAGTATTTATAGAGCAGATTGTCCTCAGTCTCTTATAAATATTTTAACTTGGTTGATGACCTCTTCATGTAGAAATACTCTGTATCTAAATTATTGTATCTTTAATAACAGGTTTGCAATATCGCTTGGTCAATACATAGCAATGAATTAGTCAGCACACATGGCTACTCACAGAATCAAATTCTTGTTTGGCGATATCCTAGTCTTACTCAGTTGGTCAAACTAGTCGGACATTCGTATCGAGTGTTGTATTTGGCAATCAGTCCAGATGGTGAAAATATTGTGACTGGAGCAGGGGATGAAACACTACGCTTTTGGAATATATTTACCAAAGCTAAAACTCCGAAAGTAAGTGTGTAGATATTTGCCATATTGACCTTTTAGCCGCTAGCAGTATTCAGGCGTGCGTTGGTAGCATAGCGGTTAGGACGCTCGCCAACCATGCACATGGTCCGGGGTTCTATCCCTGGCAGACGCACTCCTTTACCTCGCCAAGCCAGTAATAAAAAAAAGCTGGTAAAGAGGCTAGCAACCCCATCCTGTAAAAGAAACACTGCTACAGAAACTTCAAGCCGCTAGCTTGAAGCCCTATGTTCCACTGGGGAACGTGAAGGAAAAAAAGTATTCAGGTCCTGTAAGTTGACTAGTCAACTTTTTTGGGTGAAAATTCATGTTATCTCACAGATAACTTGATATTAATAGGTCTTAATTATATTGCCATTGGCAACTGGAGGGAACACTAGGGGTACATTTTGTTATTGAAGCCTATGCGGAAGTTGTGTTCACATTCTTAGAAATGATAATGTCTTCAGGTTGGGTGGGTTGAACCGATGTAATTCAGTTCGATCAATTCATTTTCATACTCATACCGAATTGCAAAGTATTAAAATTCCACTTTATCGAGAAGAATTTTAGCAAGGTAGGCAAAGACATAGTGCCCTTAGTTAATTAACTTTTAATTAAGAAAAACAATGAACTTCACTTTCATTTATTTTCTGTATTCACATTGTATTGTTCACTTTTGTTTTATAGATGCAACCTTCTACACTGAATTTGTTCAATGGAATTAGGTAATTTATTCATGAAATGTCTTTCATAATTATTCTTGTTATGGATATCTTCATCAAGTCTCAACGTACTCATCTCCATGCATTCAAACTGTATTATATATATATATATATATATATATATATATATATATATATAAACCTATGTACATATGAACGTCTCATCCTCATTTACATTTAAATCATATGTATGAATATCATATTTACTATCTCCATGTCTTCCAGTATTAAACGTCATTCATTTTTGCAATTTCTACAATGTAACGGTCTTCACACCTGATAATATTTCAATGCAAACATGATTTACAATCGACGTGAAATATATTCACTAAGCTACTGACTTTTAAACTTGTTTTAATATTATTTTTTTTCTAATATCCTGCTTCATTCAACTCACTTGTATTTATGGTACACATACATATACTTGCTTGTTTTGCCGCTGTCTTTATTTATTGCTAATAATGATAATAATCATTAATTTTAATTTCTTTTAAACACCTTTGTGAGACTATACCATAATATATATTTCATCTTAGTTCCTGTAACTTTTCAGTGATACACTATGTGTGTGTGTGTGTGTGTGTGAATGTTTCACCTAGTCATCTAAAAATTTGTTTTCTTTCGATCCACTTATATTTTTTTGGCTGTCTGTGTCGTTTTTTTGGTCAAACTTCTTTGACACTGTGATAGTCTCTTGCCTAATATATCTATATCAAAGCTAAACATATTTGGCGTTCTTTTATTAACAGTCTACACATTTATGTAGCAAACTACAATAACACGAATAAAGATAAACTGGGACGATAGATGTTGATCCCGTATCACGAATCGTATGTTTGATAATAACATCATATTATGCAATGGAATGTTATCTAGTTTGAAAGTGTTCTCTTCCGGTTTGTTGTGTAAGGATGAACGTATCTGGAAGTTGGGCTAAGCAATCTATCCGTGTAAGAAAAGGAGTAGTAATGTGGTGTTAGTGATAGGCATCGATTCTAACATCTTTGTTTACTAATAGTTAGGTTGTCGGTTGGTTGGGTCGGAGAAATAAATTTCTAAACACTAGAACTTTCCTTAATCAGTGGTCTGGCTTTTACATAAATCACGATTTCTCTTCTTATCACTATACCGGAGTTTTCTGAGTCGCAAAAATCTCTGTAACATAGTTTGTTATGTCACCAGTATTGTGATTACACCGGTACTTGCACATCTATAGAAAGGATGAATATATATTACTACTTCTGTTTAAATTTAAGAAAATTCTAACGACATTGCAAATTAATCCATGAAGAGTTCGCATTTTTTGTCGTTGCCTAAATCACCAAACTCGAAAAGCATCACTACCTAAAGTCACTACTATTCTATTGTCTCATTTTTTTCAGCAGAATAACGCATAGATTTCCTCCCACTTGAAGTCTTCAGTGTGTTCGTCAGAATGTCAGTAAGTGCACTCATGCTGTGTCTAAGGCAGACATTTCAAATCCTAGTAGCTTTTTCGCATAACATCTGAGATGTTGTAACCTTGGGGAGGATAGTATTTGAGTGTCGATAAATTTTCTCACCGCCTGACAGACATCTCTATATTCATCTTTTCATAGTCAGTTCTTGACGAATATCAGTGGCACACTGGAAGTCATGGTTAGGTAGGGATCATGTTGCTGTATTTTTGTGATATATTCTATGGAATGTAGGTAAGAAATGCTGAGTGTCTCAGCTCGTAATACCCTACCGTCGTGATGTTGAATATTCAGAGATTTTTTTGTTATCCATGATTACCGCATAAAATGTCTTGTTTAATAAGTTGCGAATCAATAACCAGGTGAGGCAGATATTTGCGCTGATGGGAGGAACATTTTGAGTAACTGTTCAGTCTGCCCACAGCCATGCCAAAGTTTCCCAGCACGTAACACCTGTCTGAATATGATGTCATTGGTCATCTAGCTGTAACTGGAATTTCAAAAGCCATATCTAGTGTAGGGCGAGACATAGAAGTAGGACTTACTGGAATGATTCTGAATGTATTTAGCAGTGGTGCTGACGAACTATTAATTGAGTCAATCACGACATTTATAACAATGGCCCATAGGGAACTGAATTGGATTCGTGTATATCATGTATTTTGCTGGTCAGAAAAAAGCCATGCATCTGTGAACCACGTCCAGTACAACAATCAGTATATAACATCCTAAGTTCGGTAGATATGATTCATATAGTAAGTGCTTTCTACAGAAACGACGATGAAATTAGAATAACATAATGTCATCACCATAATTAGGAAAACACCCTTTAACAAAAACAGTTACAGCGTAAAAGAAACGAAAATACACCAATATCCATCAGGCGGAAATGCAAATACAACAAGACAGAAAACACCCAAAGTCAAAGACAAAGAACAAATAATTAAACACAAAACGTCCTAAGGGTCGCTACATACCAATACGCTAGGTAAAATGTCACCAAAAAAATAAGAGAAGTGGTCAGAACTCTCAACCATAACACTGCATATCCTTAAAGTAGGAGTCGGTTCGAAGAATCCTGTGTGTATTATTATCTCACGTTAGACAAGGTCGAGTTGTATATCAAAGATACTCAGTGTTTATAATATTCCATTTTGTCAGTGTGTCTGCACACTCCAAATCAAACAAACTCTTCCCTAGTAGTGGCATGTCAATCCTTGAAGTCAGTCGATTGAAGTTGACCAGAGTCTCAGTCATTAGTCAGTTTACGATGGAATTCAATAAGGACGGTGACATGGGATCCCTGACGAGTACTACTGCTTATTGTCTCCATATCAGATGCCATCTCTCGTTGTCGTCTTTCACATCTGGGTGGATTTGAGCAAGTCACTAAATATTGCAGGCATTCCTCATCACTCGGTTGTTAGCTGGACGGACATAGCAAGAAAGCTGTCAATGGATGTAGTCAAAGTCGCCTTGCAGATAGTGAAATGAGACGAATGTGGGATTCTGTGATGTCCATGTTTCGAAATGTGAAGTTTTGACCAATGCATTCTCATCTGAGCCCGAAATCTGCTCGCTTGTCTTGGGTTTGTTTCCAGAGGTGTGTTCAGTCTTTGCATGACTATTGGCTCTTATATCTCAGGTAGTAAGTAAATCAGTCGACCTGATTCTCCTGTGTTCATCAGAGGAGAGTAAATTCTCTTGTCAACTGAGGTGAATTTCCGACGCAGAAGTTTGCACGAAAGCGAACAAGTTGAAGTCTCCACAATCCATACAGCACATGAAGGTGGAGGAGACGGGGAAATCTTCGAAATAGCCATTCTACTGAGTAGAAGTGTACGCTAGCAGAGAATAACTACATGGAGAATAATGAGGAATTGAAAGATGTAGGAGATGACAAGGAGTGAACGCGTCTTTTGCAGTTGAGAGTGGCTTGGAGCCATTGTTTTCCAGTGTGTGGATGACTCGAGCCAGGCAGTCTACACCGCCTCACCTGGCTGAAAGCAACAGTCGGAGACTTGATGGATTGGTGCCATGTTTCGGTCTGACCACCGCTATCGCTTTCCCAACGCAATCCGATCTCAGCTACCATTGGACAACGTGGAAGTCGATGGCTTTCGATTCACAATACGCGTCTCGTCCATCTCGTTCGATACAGCTTCACCACCTGATCGATTGCTTTCCCCTCCTCACCCAACACTGTATACTTAGGGTCAATATTACTCGCCATATTATACCACTGAATAGTAGAGATAGGAGGCGAACACCTATGCTTGAAGACTGCTAGTCTCTTGATATCTTCCACTTCCTACGACGGATGTGTCTCACAGCCGTGAAGAAGGAGGACGGAGGCAACTGATGAGCAGTGAGAGCACACGTGCTTTGATGGATAGTCGGATATGACGTGTGCACGAGAGAAGGCGGAAGTTGGCAAATCCCAGACGAGTCTTTTGTATCCGAGCTGAGGTTTGATCAGCAGTCAATCAGTGTATCAGAGCTGATGCAACCAACCTCTCAAATAAGTGAAGTGGTCAGAACTCTCAACCATAACACTGCATATCCTTAAAGTAGGAGTCGGTTCGAAGAATCCTGTGTGTATTATTATCTCACGTTAGACAAGGTCGAGTTGTATATCAAAGATACTCAGTGTTTATAATATTCCATTTTGTCAGTGTGTCTGCACACTCCAAATCAAACAAACTCTTCCCTAGTAGTGGCATGTCAATCCTTGAAGTCAGTCGATTGAAGTTGACCAGAGTCTCAGTCATTAGTCAGTTTACGATGGAATTCAATAAGGACGGTGACATGGGATCCCTGACGAGTACTACTGCTTATTGTCTCCATATCAGATGCCATCTCTCGTTGTCGTCTTTCACATCTGGGTGGATTTGAGCAAGTCACTAAATATTGCAGGCATTCCTCATCACTCGGTTGTTAGCTGGACGGACATAGCAAGAAAGCTGTCAATGGATGTAGTCAAAGTCGCCTTGCAGATAGTGAAATGAGACGAATGTGGGATTCTGTGATGTCCATGTTTCGAAATGTGAAGTTTTGACCAATGCATTCTCATCTGAGCCCGAAATCTGCTCGCTTGTCTTGGGTTTGTTTCCAGAGGTGTGTTCAGTCTTTGCATGACTATTGGCTCTTATATCTCAGGTAGTAAGTAAATCAGTCGACCTGATTCTCCTGTGTTCATCAGAGGAGAGTAAATTCTCTTGTCAACTGAGGTGAATTTCCGACGCAGAAGTTTGCACGAAAGCGAACAAGTTGAAGTCTCCACAATCCATACAGCACATGAAGGTGGAGGAGACGGGGAAATCTTCGAAATAGCCATTCTACTGAGTAGAAGTGTACGCTAGCAGAGAATAACTACATGGAGAATAATGAGGAATTGAAAGATGTAGGAGATGACAAGGAGTGAACGCGTCTTTTGCAGTTGAGAGTGGCTTGGAGCCATTGTTTTCCAGTGTGTGGATGACTCGAGCCAGGCAGTCTACACCGCCTCACCTGGCTGAAAGCAACAGTCGGAGACTTGATGGATTGGTGCCATGTTTCGGTCTGACCACCGCTATCGCTTTCCCAACGCAATCCGATCTCAGCTACCATTGGACAACGTGGAAGTCGATGGCTTTCGATTCACAATACGCGTCTCGTCCATCTCGTTCGATACAGCTTCACCACCTGATCGATTGCTTTCCCCTCCTCACCCAACACTGTATACTTAGGGTCAATATTACTCGCCATATTATACCACTGAATAGTAGAGATAGGAGGCGAACACCTATGCTTGAAGACTGCTAGTCTCTTGATATCTTCCACTTCCTACGACGGATGTGTCTCACAGCCGTGAAGAAGGAGGACGGAGGCAACTGATGAGCAGTGAGAGCACACGTGCTTTGATGGATAGTCGGATATGACGTGTGCACGAGAGAAGGCGGAAGTTGGCAAATCCCAGACGAGTCTTTTGTATCCGAGCTGAGGTTTGATCAGCAGTCAATCAGTGTATCAGAGCTGATGCAACCAACCTCTCAAATAAGTGAAGTGGTCAGAACTCTCAACCATAACACTGCATATCCTTAAAGTAGGAGTCGGTTCGAAGAATCCTGTGTGTATTATTATCTCACGTTAGACAAGGTCGAGTTGTATATCAAAGATACTCAGTGTTTATAATATTCCATTTTGTCAGTGTGTCTGCACACTCCAAATCAAACAAACTCTTCCCTAGTAGTGGCATGTCAATCCTTGAAGTCAGTCGATTGAAGTTGACCAGAGTCTCAGTCATTAGTCAGTTTACGATGGAATTCAATAAGGACGGTGACATGGGATCCCTGACGAGTACTACTGCTTATTGTCTCCATATCAGATGCCATCTCTCGTTGTCGTCTTTCACATCTGGGTGGATTTGAGCAAGTCACTAAATATTGCAGGCATTCCTCATCACTCGGTTGTTAGCTGGACGGACATAGCAAGAAAGCTGTCAATGGATGTAGTCAAAGTCGCCTTGCAGATAGTGAAATGAGACGAATGTGGGATTCTGTGATGTCCATGTTTCGAAATGTGAAGTTTTGACCAATGCATTCTCATCTGAGCCCGAAATCTGCTCGCTTGTCTTGGGTTTGTTTCCAGAGGTGTGTTCAGTCTTTGCATGACTATTGGCTCTTATATCTCAGGTAGTAAGTAAATCAGTCGACCTGATTCTCCTGTGTTCATCAGAGGAGAGTAAATTCTCTTGTCAACTGAGGTGAATTTCCGACGCAGAAGTTTGCACGAAAGCGAACAAGTTGAAGTCTCCACAATCCATACAGCACATGAAGGTGGAGGAGACGGGGAAATCTTCGAAATAGCCATTCTACTGAGTAGAAGTGTACGCTAGCAGAGAATAACTACATGGAGAATAATGAGGAATTGAAAGATGTAGGAGATGACAAGGAGTGAACGCGTCTTTTGCAGTTGAGAGTGGCTTGGAGCCATTGTTTTCCAGTGTGTGGATGACTCGAGCCAGGCAGTCTACACCGCCTCACCTGGCTGAAAGCAACAGTCGGAGACTTGATGGATTGGTGCCATGTTTCGGTCTGACCACCGCTATCGCTTTCCCAACGCAATCCGATCTCAGCTACCATTGGACAACGTGGAAGTCGATGGCTTTCGATTCACAATACGCGTCTCGTCCATCTCGTTCGATACAGCTTCACCACCTGATCGATTGCTTTCCCCTCCTCACCCAACACTGTATACTTAGGGTCAATATTACTCGCCATATTATACCACTGAATAGTAGAGATAGGAGGCGAACACCTATGCTTGAAGACTGCTAGTCTCTTGATATCTTCCACTTCCTACGACGGATGTGTCTCACAGCCGTGAAGAAGGAGGACGGAGGCAACTGATGAGCAGTGAGAGCACACGTGCTTTGATGGATAGTCGGATATGACGTGTGCACGAGAGAAGGCGGAAGTTGGCAAATCCCAGACGAGTCTTTTGTATCCGAGCTGAGGTTTGATCAGCAGTCAATCAGTGTATCAGAGCTGATGCAACCAACCTCTCAAATAAGTGAAGTGGTCAGAACTCTCAACCATAACACTGCATATCCTTAAAGTAGGAGTCGGTTCGAAGAATCCTGTGTGTATTATTATCTCACGTTAGACAAGGTCGAGTTGTATATCAAAGATACTCAGTGTTTATAATATTCCATTTTGTCAGTGTGTCTGCACACTCCAAATCAAACAAACTCTTCCCTAGTAGTGGCATGTCAATCCTTGAAGTCAGTCGATTGAAGTTGACCAGAGTCTCAGTCATTAGTCAGTTTACGATGGAATTCAATAAGGACGGTGACATGGGATCCCTGACGAGTACTACTGCTTATTGTCTCCATATCAGATGCCATCTCTCGTTGTCGTCTTTCACATCTGGGTGGATTTGAGCAAGTCACTAAATATTGCAGGCATTCCTCATCACTCGGTTGTTAGCTGGACGGACATAGCAAGAAAGCTGTCAATGGATGTAGTCAAAGTCGCCTTGCAGATAGTGAAATGAGACGAATGTGGGATTCTGTGATGTCCATGTTTCGAAATGTGAAGTTTTGACCAATGCATTCTCATCTGAGCCCGAAATCTGCTCGCTTGTCTTGGGTTTGTTTCCAGAGGTGTGTTCAGTCTTTGCATGACTATTGGCTCTTATATCTCAGGTAGTAAGTAAATCAGTCGACCTGATTCTCCTGTGTTCATCAGAGGAGAGTAAATTCTCTTGTCAACTGAGGTGAATTTCCGACGCAGAAGTTTGCACGAAAGCGAACAAGTTGAAGTCTCCACAATCCATACAGCACATGAAGGTGGAGGAGACGGGGAAATCTTCGAAATAGCCATTCTACTGAGTAGAAGTGTACGCTAGCAGAGAATAACTACATGGAGAATAATGAGGAATTGAAAGATGTAGGAGATGACAAGGAGTGAACGCGTCTTTTGCAGTTGAGAGTGGCTTGGAGCCATTGTTTTCCAGTGTGTGGATGACTCGAGCCAGGCAGTCTACACCGCCTCACCTGGCTGAAAGCAACAGTCGGAGACTTGATGGATTGGTGCCATGTTTCGGTCTGACCACCGCTATCGCTTTCCCAACGCAATCCGATCTCAGCTACCATTGGACAACGTGGAAGTCGATGGCTTTCGATTCACAATACGCGTCTCGTCCATCTCGTTCGATACAGCTTCACCACCTGATCGATTGCTTTCCCCTCCTCACCCAACACTGTATACTTAGGGTCAATATTACTCGCCATATTATACCACTGAATAGTAGAGATAGGAGGCGAACACCTATGCTTGAAGACTGCTAGTCTCTTGATATCTTCCACTTCCTACGACGGATGTGTCTCACAGCCGTGAAGAAGGAGGACGGAGGCAACTGATGAGCAGTGAGAGCACACGTGCTTTGATGGATAGTCGGATATGACGTGTGCACGAGAGAAGGCGGAAGTTGGCAAATCCCAGACGAGTCTTTTGTATCCGAGCTGAGGTTTGATCAGCAGTCAATCAGTGTATCAGAGCTGATGCAACCAACCTCTCAAATAAGTGAAGTGGTCAGAACTCTCAACCATAACACTGCATATCCTTAAAGTAGGAGTCGGTTCGAAGAATCCTGTGTGTATTATTATCTCACGTTAGACAAGGTCGAGTTGTATATCAAAGATACTCAGTGTTTATAATATTCCATTTTGTCAGTGTGTCTGCACACTCCAAATCAAACAAACTCTTCCCTAGTAGTGGCATGTCAATCCTTGAAGTCAGTCGATTGAAGTTGACCAGAGTCTCAGTCATTAGTCAGTTTACGATGGAATTCAATAAGGACGGTGACATGGGATCCCTGACGAGTACTACTGCTTATTGTCTCCATATCAGATGCCATCTCTCGTTGTCGTCTTTCACATCTGGGTGGATTTGAGCAAGTCACTAAATATTGCAGGCATTCCTCATCACTCGGTTGTTAGCTGGACGGACATAGCAAGAAAGCTGTCAATGGATGTAGTCAAAGTCGCCTTGCAGATAGTGAAATGAGACGAATGTGGGATTCTGTGATGTCCATGTTTCGAAATGTGAAGTTTTGACCAATGCATTCTCATCTGAGCCCGAAATCTGCTCGCTTGTCTTGGGTTTGTTTCCAGAGGTGTGTTCAGTCTTTGCATGACTATTGGCTCTTATATCTCAGGTAGTAAGTAAATCAGTCGACCTGATTCTCCTGTGTTCATCAGAGGAGAGTAAATTCTCTTGTCAACTGAGGTGAATTTCCGACGCAGAAGTTTGCACGAAAGCGAACAAGTTGAAGTCTCCACAATCCATACAGCACATGAAGGTGGAGGAGACGGGGAAATCTTCGAAATAGCCATTCTACTGAGTAGAAGTGTACGCTAGCAGAGAATAACTACATGGAGAATAATGAGGAATTGAAAGATGTAGGAGATGACAAGGAGTGAACGCGTCTTTTGCAGTTGAGAGTGGCTTGGAGCCATTGTTTTCCAGTGTGTGGATGACTCGAGCCAGGCAGTCTACACCGCCTCACCTGGCTGAAAGCAACAGTCGGAGACTTGATGGATTGGTGCCATGTTTCGGTCTGACCACCGCTATCGCTTTCCCAACGCAATCCGATCTCAGCTACCATTGGACAACGTGGAAGTCGATGGCTTTCGATTCACAATACGCGTCTCGTCCATCTCGTTCGATACAGCTTCACCACCTGATCGATTGCTTTCCCCTCCTCACCCAACACTGTATACTTAGGGTCAATATTACTCGCCATATTATACCACTGAATAGTAGAGATAGGAGGCGAACACCTATGCTTGAAGACTGCTAGTCTCTTGATATCTTCCACTTCCTACGACGGATGTGTCTCACAGCCGTGAAGAAGGAGGACGGAGGCAACTGATGAGCAGTGAGAGCACACGTGCTTTGATGGATAGTCGGATATGACGTGTGCACGAGAGAAGGCGGAAGTTGGCAAATCCCAGACGAGTCTTTTGTATCCGAGCTGAGGTTTGATCAGCAGTCAATCAGTGTATCAGAGCTGATGCAACCAACCTCTCAAATAAGTGAAGTGGTCAGAACTCTCAACCATAACACTGCATATCCTTAAAGTAGGAGTCGGTTCGAAGAATCCTGTGTGTATTATTATCTCACGTTAGACAAGGTCGAGTTGTATATCAAAGATACTCAGTGTTTATAATATTCCATTTTGTCAGTGTGTCTGCACACTCCAAATCAAACAAACTCTTCCCTAGTAGTGGCATGTCAATCCTTGAAGTCAGTCGATTGAAGTTGACCAGAGTCTCAGTCATTAGTCAGTTTACGATGGAATTCAATAAGGACGGTGACATGGGATCCCTGACGAGTACTACTGCTTATTGTCTCCATATCAGATGCCATCTCTCGTTGTCGTCTTTCACATCTGGGTGGATTTGAGCAAGTCACTAAATATTGCAGGCATTCCTCATCACTCGGTTGTTAGCTGGACAGACATAGCAAGAAAGCTGTCAATGGATGTAGTCAAAGTCGCCTTGCAGATAGTGAAATGAGACGAATGTGGGATTCTGTGATGTCCATGTTTCGAAATGTGAAGTTTTGACCAATGCATTCTCATCTGAGCCCGAAATCTGCTCGCTTGTCTTGGGTTTGTTTCCAGAGGTGTGTTCAGTCTTTGCATGACTATTGGCTCTTATATCTCAGGTAGTAAGTAAATCAGTCGACCTGATTCTCCTGTGTTCATCAGAGGAGAGTAAATTCTCTTGTCAACTGAGGTGAATTTCCGACGCAGAAGTTTGCACGAAAGCGAACAAGTTGAAGTCTCCACAATCCATACAGCACATGAAGGTGGAGGAGACGGGGAAATCTTCGAAATAGCCATTCTACTGAGTAGAAGTGTACGCTAGCAGAGAATAACTACATGGAGAATAATGAGGAATTGAAAGATGTAGGAGATGACAAAGAGTGAACGCGTCTTTTGCAGTTGAGAGTGGCTTGGAGCCATTGTTTTCCAGTGTGTGGATGACTCGAGCCAGGCAGTCTACACCGCCTCACCTGGCTGAAAGCAACAGTCGGAGACTTGATGGATTGGTGCCATGTTTCGGTCTGACCACCGCTATCGCTTTCCCAACGCAATCCGATCTCAGCTACCATTGGACAACGTGGAAGTCGATGGCTTTCGATTCACAATACGCGTCTCGTCCATCTCGTTCGATACAGCTTCACCACCTGATCGATTGCTTTCCCCTCCTCACCCAACACTGTATACTTAGGGTCAATATTACTCGCCATATTATACCACTGAATAGTAGAGATAGGAGGCGAACACCTATGCTTGAAGACTGCTAGTCTCTTGATATCTTCCACTTCCTACGACGGATGTGTCTCACAGCCGTGAAGAAGGAGGACGGAGGCAACTGATGAGCAGTGAGAGCACACGTGCTTTGATGGATAGTCGGATATGACGTGTGCACGAGAGAAGGCGGAAGTTGGCAAATCCCAGACGAGTCTTTTGTATCCGAGCTGAGGTTTGATCAGCAGTCAATCAGTGTATCAGAGCTGATGCAACCAACCTCTCAAATAAGTGAAGTGGTCAGAACTCTCAACCATAACACTGCATATCCTTAAAGTAGGAGTCGGTTCGAAGAATCTTGTGTGTATTATTATCTCACGTTAGACAAGGTCGAGTTGTATATCAAAGATACTCAGTGTTTATAATATTCCATTTTGTCAGTGTGTCTGCACACTCCAAATCAAACAAACTCTTCCCTAGTAGTGGCATGTCAATCCTTGAAGTCAGTCGATTGAAGTTGACCAGAGTCTCAGTCATTAGTCAGTTTACGATGGAATTCAATAAGGACGGTGACATGGGATCCCTGACGAGTACTACTGCTTATTGTCTCCATATCAGATGCCATCTCTCGTTGTCGTCTTTCACATCTGGGTGGATTTGAGCAAGTCACTAAATATTGCAGGCATTCCTCATCACTCGGTTGTTAGCTGGACGGACATAGCAAGAAAGCTGTCAATGGATGTAGTCAAAGTCGCCTTGCAGATAGTGAAATGAGACGAATGTGGGATTCTGTGATGTCCATGTTTCGAAATGTGAAGTTTTGACCAATGCATTCTCATCTGAGCCCGAAATCTGCTCGCTTGTCTTGGGTTTGTTTCCAGAGGTGTGTTCAGTCTTTGCATGACTATTGGCTCTTATATCTCAGGTAGTAAGTAAATCAGTCGACCTGATTCTCCTGTGTTCATCAGAGGAGAGTAAATTCTCTTGTCAACTGAGGTGAATTTCCGACGCAGAAGTTTGCACGAAAGCGAACAAGTTGAAGTCTCCACAATCCATACAGCACATGAAGGTGGAGGAGACGGGGAAATCTTCGAAATAGCCATTCTACTGAGTAGAAGTGTACGCTAGCAGAGAATAACTACATGGAGAATAATGAGGAATTGAAAGATGTAGGAGATGACAAAGAGTGAACGCGTCTTTTGCAGTTGAGAGTGGCTTGGAGCCATTGTTTTCCAGTGTGTGGATGACTCGAGCCAGGCAGTCTACACCGCCTCACCTGGCTGAAAGCAACAGTCGGAGACTTGATGGATTGGTGCCATGTTTCGGTCTGACCACCGCTATCGCTTTCCCAACGCAATCCGATCTCAGCTACCATTGGACAACGTGGAAGTCGATGGCTTTCGATTCACAATACGCGTCTCGTCCATCTCGTTCGATACAGCTTCACCACCTGATCGATTGCTTTCCCCTCCTCACCCAACACTGTATACTTAGGGTCAATATTACTCGCCATATTATACCACTGAATAGTAGAGATAGGAGGCGAACACCTATGCTTGAAGACTGCTAGTCTCTTGATATCTTCCACTTCCTACGACGGATGTGTCTCACAGCCGTGAAGAAGGAGGACGGAGGCAACTGATGAGCAGTGAGAGCACACGTGCTTTGATGGATAGTCGGATATGACGTGTGCACGAGAGAAGGCGGAAGTTGGCAAATCCCAGACGAGTCTTTTGTATCCGAGCTGAGGTTTGATCAGCAGTCAATCAGTGTATCAGAGCTGATGCAACCAACCTCTCAAATAAGTGAAGTGGTCAGAACTCTCAACCATAACACTGCATATCCTTAAAGTAGGAGTCGGTTCGAAGAATCTTGTGTGTATTATTATCTCACGTTAGACAAGGTCGAGTTGTATATCAAAGATACTCAGTGTTTATAATATTCCATTTTGTCAGTGTGTCTGCACACTCCAAATCAAACAAACTCTTCCCTAGTAGTGGCATGTCAATCCTTGAAGTCAGTCGATTGAAGTTGACCAGAGTCTCAGTCGTTAGTCAGTTTACGATGGAATTCAATAAGGACGGTGACATGGGATCCCTGACGAGTACTACTGCTTATTGTCTCCATATCAGATGCCATCTCTCGTTGTCGTCTTTCACATCTGGGTGGATTTGAGCAAGTCACTAAATATTGCAGGCATTCCTCATCACTCGGTTGTTAGCTGGACGGACATAGCAAGAAAGCTGTCAATGGATGTAGTCAAAGTCGCCTTGCAGATAGTGAAATGAGACGAATGTGGGATTCTGTGATGTCCATGTTTCGAAATGTGAAGTTTTGACCAATGCATTCTCATCTGAGCCCGAAATCTGCTCGCTTGTCTTGGGTTTGTTTCCAGAGGTGTGTTCAGTCTTTGCATGACTATTGGCTCTTATATCTCAGGTAGTAAGTAAATCAGTCGACCTGATTCTCCTGTGTTCATCAGAGGAGAGTAAATTCTCTTGTCAACTGAGGTGAATTTCCGACGCAGAAGTTTGCACGAAAGCGAACAAGTTGAAGTCTCCACAATCCATACAGCACATGAAGGTGGAGGAGACGGGGAAATCTTCGAAATAGCCATTCTACTGAGTAGAAGTGTACGCTAGCAGAGAATAACTACATGGAGAATAATGAGGAATTGAAAGATGTAGGAGATGACAAAGAGTGAACGCGTCTTTTGCAGTTGAGAGTGGCTTGGAGCCATTGTTTTCCAGTGTGTGGATGACTCGAGCCAGGCAGTCTACACTGCCTCACCTGGCTGAAAGCAACAGTCGGAGACTTGATGGATTGGTGCCATGTTTCGGTCTGACCACCGCTATCGCTTTCCCAACGCAATCCGATCTCAGCTACCATTGGACAACGTGGAAGTCGATGGCTTTCGATTCACAATACGCGTCTCGTCCATCTCGTTCGATACAGCTTCACCACCTGATCGATTGCTTTCCCCTCCTCACCCAACACTGTATACTTAGGGTCAATATTACTCGCCATATTATACCACTGAATAGTAGAGATAGGAGGCGAACACCTATGCTTGAAGACTGCTAGTCTCTTGATATCTTCCACTTCCTACGACGGATGTGTCTCACAGCCGTGAAGAAGGAGGACGGAGGCAACTGATGAGCAGTGAGAGCACACGTGCTTTGATGGATAGTCGGATATGACGTGTGCACGAGAGAAGGCGGAAGTTGGCAAATCCCAGACGAGTCTTTTGTATCCGAGCTGAGGTTTGATCAGCAGTCAATCAGTGTATCAGAGCTGATGCAACCAACCTCTCAAATAAGTGAAGTGGTCAGAACTCTCAACCATAACACTGCATATCCTTAAAGTAGGAGTCGGTTCGAAGAATCTTGTGTGTATTATTATCTCACGTTAGACAAGGTCGAGTTGTATATCAAAGATACTCAGTGTTTATAATATTCCATTTTGTCAGTGTGTCTGCACACTCCAAATCAAACAAACTCTTCCCTAGTAGTGGCATGTCAATCCTTGAAGTCAGTCGATTGAAGTTGACCAGAGTCTCAGTCATTAGTCAGTTTACGATGGAATTCAATAAGGACGGTGACATGGGATCCCTGACGAGTACTACTGCTTATTGTCTCCATATCAGATGCCATCTCTCGTTGTCGTCTTTCACATCTGGGTGGATTTGAGCAAGTCACTAAATATTGCAGGCATTCCTCATCACTCGGTTGTTAGCTGGACGGACATAGCAAGAAAGCTGTCAATGGATGTAGTCAAAGTCGCCTTGCAGATAGTGAAATGAGACGAATGTGGGATTCTGTGATGTCCATGTTTCGAAATGTGAAGTTTTGACCAATGCATTCTCATCTGAGCCCGAAATCTGCTCGCTTGTCTTGGGTTTGTTTCCAGAGGTGTGTTCAGTCTTTGCATGACTATTGGCTCTTATATCTCAGGTAGTAAGTAAATCAGTCGACCTGATTCTCCTGTGTTCATCAGAGGAGAGTAAATTCTCTTGTCAACTGAGGTGAATTTCCGACGCAGAAGTTTGCACGAAAGCGAACAAGTTGAAGTCTCCACAATCCATACAGCACATGAAGGTGGAGGAGACGGGGAAATCTTCGAAATAGCCATTCTACTGAGTAGAAGTGTACGCTAGCAGAGAATAACTACATGGAGAATAATGAGGAATTGAAAGATGTAGGAGATGACAAGGAGTGAACGCGTCTTTTGCAGTTGAGAGTGGCTTGGAGCCATTGTTTTCCAGTGTGTGGATGACTCGAGCCAGGCAGTCTACACCGCCTCACCTGGCTGAAAGCAACAGTCGGAGACTTGATGGATTGGTGCCATGTTTCGGTCTGACCACCGCTATCGCTTTCCCAACGCAATCCGATCTCAGCTACCATTGGACAACGTGGAAGTCGATGGCTTTCGATTCACAATACGCGTCTCGTCCATCTCGTTCGATACAGCTTCACCACCTGATCGATTGCTTTCCCCTCCTCACCCAACACTGTATACTTAGGGTCAATATTACTCGCCATATTATACCACTGAATAGTAGAGATAGGAGGCGAACACCTATGCTTGAAGACTGCTAGTCTCTTGATATCTTCCACTTCCTACGACGGATGTGTCTCACAGCCGTGAAGAAGGAGGACGGAGGCAACTGATGAGCAGTGAGAGCACACGTGCTTTGATGGATAGTCGGATATGACGTGTGCACGAGAGAAGGCGGAAGTTGGCAAATCCCAGACGAGTCTTTTGTATCCGAGCTGAGGTTTGATCAGCAGTCAATCAGTGTATCAGAGCTGATGCAACCAACCTCTCAAATAAGTGAAGTGGTCAGAACTCTCAACCATAACACTGCATATCCTTAAAGTAGGAGTCGGTTCGAAGAATCTTGTGTGTATTATTATCTCACGTTAGACAAGGTCGAGTTGTATATCAAAGATACTCAGTGTTTATAATATTCCATTTTGTCAGTGTGTCTGCACACTCCAAATCAAACAAACTCTTCCCTAGTAGTGGCATGTCAATCCTTGAAGTCAGTCGATTGAAGTTGACCAGAGTCTCAGTCATTAGTCAGTTTACGATGGAATTCAATAAGGACGGTGACATGGGATCCCTGACGAGTACTACTGCTTATTGTCTCCATATCAGATGCCATCTCTCGTTGTCGTCTTTCACATCTGGGTGGATTTGAGCAAGTCACTAAATATTGCAGGCATTCCTCATCACTCGGTTGTTAGCTGGACGGACATAGCAAGAAAGCTGTCAATGGATGTAGTCAAAGTCGCCTTGCAGATAGTGAAATGAGACGAATGTGGGATTCTGTGATGTCCATGTTTCGAAATGTGAAGTTTTGACCAATGCATTCTCGTCGATGCCTGAAATCTTGTTTCGAATTCTTGTTTTGTTAGTTTTTTTCTTTTGCTAGTATTTGTATATGATGTTTTTAATTTTTTTTAATTCGCCTCTTTTTCCTTGTCTTTATCTTTTTGTACTTTCTTTTCAAATTCTTTTATTTCGATTTTTGATAATTTTTATCGTGTTTGTATAATTTGTTTTTCCGCTTATTTTTTTCCTTGTTTTTGTTTACTTTATTCTTGAACTTATTCAATGATGATAATCTTTGATATCTTTTGCCACCTTCGGCGGTAATGTTATCGCTAGTTCATTCTATTCTTGTGGTTTACCGATTAATGTCATTGGGGATTATTTTCATCCCAACTTCATCCTGTTTTAATGGTGATAAGTGATCAATAAACTGAATTCCAATTTTCTGCTTGGAGGTATTGAACTGATTGCGGGATAGATCACGTGTGGGTACTGACGAAATGTGCTAAACGAATACGAGACAGCTTTTCATTTTTCCCTTGTTTTCGGTGATTATTTTAATTAAGTTAGTTTTTGATGATTCTTGAAAACAAACGAATCCCTGGAAGCCAATTCCTGAAAAACCTCCGTAATTAACTGAATACCTAAGATTGTGTAGAGTACTAAATGGGAACGGTACCCAAAAATGTAGATGGTCTGATGTGACTGCAGAAAAATGTAGTTATGGATATTTAAATAGTTGTAGAATGCTAGATACTTTTTCTTGAAGAGATATCAGGAGTCACTTTGTGACCACTGTTTATCATGCATTCTTTAAGACCGTTCCGTTTATGTAATCTAGATCAGATATAAAAAGAGATTGATTAGAAGAATAAACAATGTGTACATTTATACTAATTTAATAGGTTTTGACCTGTATTTTATTGTTTTTTATTGCTAACTGGTTATCTATTCATTACCACTGTCAAGTGGTCTAGATTTGATTCTCCTCTTTCGACGAGCAGCCAGTGACTTTAAAAACCTAAAGGTGTTTTACCTATAGCCTTTTGTAGCACATTGACACAGCAGAGTAGATGAAAGCTTGAATATCATGCAGTCCATTAGCTTCAGTTGCTAACATTTTTATCAGCCAGCTACAGTATTCATGTAGGAGACTTAAAATTATTTGATTTCTGTATTATATACTCTCTAAATGGGTCTTTCGTAGGGTGTGGATGATTAATTGCTCATTCGAATACAGCTGACCCCTCCCACAATTTTACTTAACATTCACCCACTATATTTCAGACTAGTTGGAAAGCATTTAATCATAGTTAATAATAGCTTAAATGAGGTTGCAAAGTACAGACTCATCGGAAGTCCGCATCCAATGCCAAGAGGAAAATTCAACACCTTCCAGTTACATGTCCTGCTGGTAGACCATTTAACCCCTGTGATCCGACTCACAAGGCCAACTGATCAGTTCTCACTTCTAACAGTTCATGGTTTTTGCACGACTGGCACCAACTAATTTTATCTTTGCAGAGTATTTGTCCTCACTCCAACCTAGTGGACCTCACTGGTCACGACTTTGCACTACAACTTCAGGCAACTGTGTCCTGCAGTGAGTCACTAGAGAACATCAGATTAATTTTTAAGAGTTAGTTTGTATGGGTTTAGTTTGTTTCAAGTCCTGGTTTCGAGCCCCACTGATGGGTGCGTGTCGCCAATGGATCCCAAACTAGGATGAAATAGCTGTTCAGTACTTGCTGGTTCCCACTGGTTCTCCAACTAATCTGTGATCAAACTTGAAACAAATCAAATCTTCGCAAACTAACTCTTGAAAACACATCAAGATAATATGACTACTGGATGGGTTTTTAGCTCGTATGAAATATTTGAATATGCTGTCAAAAGAGTCACACAAAAATTGAAGTTCAGCTCCACCTTCTAAATGAATCTAAATCTAAATAGCTTGCGAATTAAGTGTTTTATACATTTCGGGTTAGTTAACATCTTAGCAAACAGTTTGTTTTATTTAAAATGATGATTTTGTAATACAAC
This sequence comes from Trichobilharzia regenti, assembly GCA_944472135.2. NCBI lineage: Eukaryota > Metazoa > Platyhelminthes > Trematoda > Strigeidida > Schistosomatidae > Trichobilharzia > Trichobilharzia regenti. Next base: position 82,816,834 of record OX235270.1, on the reverse strand, counting down.
ATCAATGACCCTATCACGTTTGTGTCATGTATTTAGCCTTAATTTCATACGCCATAAAAAGTGTGTAATTGAAGCATTCTGTTAACTTTCTTATAATTGCACTTCCTAAATTACTATATTGTACTCAAATTCGCAATTTATTGCGTCTGTGAAGGACTTTAAGCACGCAAAATAATGCTGAATTTCTGGATATATGAAAAAGTGTAATTGAAAAGCAGCAGAAATTTATAAAGCAAATAAGAAATTCGTATGAACATCTTGTTATGAATATGAACAATAAATTGTGTTTGAAACGTGATCAAGTTAATTTTAATTTTTTATAGTGTAATATATATATATGGTAAAATAAAAGACAATTCGGCGAAGAAAATTTTCTTTATCGACAAAATCATCTTCAGAGGCTATACAGTCGTATTTATATTTACCAAAAATCTATATTAGTCTATTACTGAACAATGGGGGCTGACATAATTGATATAATTACTCAGAAGTGGCTTTAGAAGTAAAAAAAATAAAAGTTGTAAATTACGCGTCGTGCTCGATAGCAAAAGTTAGAAATTTGATAAGGTTAAAATTTTTATTGAGTGAGAATACAGATGGTAGTTGAATGTCAATTCAACAAGTGTGAAGAGGGTGTGAAAATGTATAAAAGGAACATATGAGAGTGATAACAGTGAGTTGATTACTAAAGTAAAAGCAAACTAAGAGTAAAATTGAAAATTTAAAAAAAATTAGAATTTTTCTACTAGGAAAGACTAGTGAAGAGGTTAAGACCAAGGTAGAATAAGAGACTGAACAAACGTTTTCTCTATACAGAGTTTGGGATTGTATTGACGAACTGTTAACGTCTCCGCCATACAAAAAGTCAAAATCTGATGCTCTTTGTACCATTTGGCTTCACCATGTAGATGATATTGAAAGAAGATTCTGGTGGAGCTTTGTGGCTTGAGTTCACCAAGTGCTCCAGAGTTGAGCTAGTAATTGCTTTGTATTGTTCTTTTGCTAACCATGCCGGATAATGTTCAAAGATGTGTTTGGAAAATGTGAGCCTTATGTAGCAAATATGACTAGTTCCACGTGAGCAAGTGAATTTATAAACATACAGTGAAGCGGCCCAAAGCGACAGTTTGTCCTTGACACATCCATTGATCATTTGTCAGCTGTAGAAGTTGATCTCTAGCTCAGCCGCAAAGAAGGCTGTTCTCTGTAATCTGCATAAGCGATTCTTCAGAATCTCAGCTGCGGTATTACCTTTAAATTCAATGTTCATATATAGGAGATTTTTCGGCACCATCTGGTTTCTTTCAGGCCTTTGCTTGAAGTTCATGTTTTTCTAGATGAATCTTGGAGGATATCCATTCTCTATGAGGAATTGTCTAAGTCGCTTCAGTTCCCCGCCTATCGGATCGTTGGAACATATCCTTCTTATTCTTGAGGATAAGGAGTGGATCGGGCTTGTCCTTCTTCTCACAGGGACCTAACTGTGAAAATTCGTGTATTGACCATTCCATATTGGAGTCTTGTGGATCGATTTTTGAAGAAAACAATCAGACCTTCCTTTTAGAAAAACGCTCAAAAAATGGAATCGCAAGTTCCTCTCCAGTGTACGTGTTTGTCTATCTTCACATACACTCAAACAATCACCAACGCCTCAGTTTAATACCATGGACTTATAATCTGGATGAAAGACCAGTGTTTCTTAAATTATGTAATAAAGTTATACAAAGAAAGAAATCCGAATGACAGACCTATACATTTCAATTACCACCTAATCGATGGTTCTAAACTATAGTAAAACAGGTTGGTGATAGTGGATTACTTAAGAATTACTTCAAATTCATGAATCTGGTGTTAACTGGAGAAAATAATTGTTGCATAAACGGAAAGTGTGAATTTTTAGAATACTCTATAAACACGTATTAAAGTAACACGAAAAAAAAAACAATTTAACAGGTATTCGATGACAGTTGTGACAGTGAAGTTCTAATGACACTGATTCCTTCCTGTATTAGGTTTGTAGGTTGAATGTGCAAAGATTGCAGCCAGAAGTGATTTCCTTATTGAAACTAAAATGTCGTGTAATAATATAAAAATGAAGATCGATTTGTTCACTCATGTAGTTTAACAGTGAGAAATATGAAGCAAGGAAAAAGTTGGAATTTACAGGCCATTGGGTTGAGTCCTAGAGGGGAAATATTTTGCGAGCTTGCCTTCTGAGCGAATGGTCCTAGGTGTCAACACCTGTGGGCGCAGGGTCCCAAAAAAGGATAAAATAGCTCTCCAGTACTCTCAGGTTTTCCAGTGCTTCTGTGACTGATGTAAACTCATGATCGAAACTAAAATTTAAAGAAGTTGTTGGCGTCTTTATTCACTCCTTGCGTTCTGAAAGGAACTTGGTACTTCAGTCATATACTTCCACTAGATATAAGTCATCCGTGAAATACAAACCTTCTAGAATCATATCATAGATCCATTGTATGCATGTCACATGATCCAGTCCACCACAATCAAAATCATCAGTAATAGTAGACAGGCTTGTTTTACTCCTGTCTCAGTTTCAAGTGCTTCACTGAGCTTACCATTTTCAACCACTTGATATGTCTTTTAAATAAGGTTCACAAGTGTTTCCCACACTGTCTTATACAGCATTCAAGCAGTTCTCAGATTACTCCGTGGTTGACGGTGTTGAAAGTTTTATCAAAGTGGGTAAAGTTGAAGTAGACAGTTGACTACCATTCTATTATCAATTCGATGGTGATGTGTAGTGTTACGAATTCATGTGCACGTGAGTTGTTTCTCCTGAATCCAAATTGTCCCAGGAAAATTCCTGCATCCACGGTACCTTTTAGTCTTTACACACTGATACAATCTAATGTTTTGCCAGGAGAGGAGAGGAGAGGAGTACGATTCTGCACCAGTTCTTGCATAAGCTAAAGTCCCGCATCTTTTGCGGTTTGACAAGTTAGCCTTTTAACTAATAAGCAGATAACTTCCCTATACATATGTTTTAGGGAGAGTGTCTAAGTAATTAATTGGTGGATGGTGACTAGCAGTGGAATCCAGGATGCGCATTTCGTCCTATTTTGGACTCGTTATCTGGATGTACCTGCAATTCCCAGTGAGTGATGATGTTCCCACCGAGGCTCGAACCCAGTGTCCATAGTTCAAACGCCAAAGCGTTATCCACTTGACCATTTTGGCCCCGAGAGCCACTTTTTGTGCAAAGGGTCATTTTGATTTAAATGAATGCAGGTACATCCAGATGACGACTCCCATACAGGACGAAATGCGCATCCTGGATTCCACTGCTAGTCACCATCCACCAGTTAACTTCTAATTACATGCCCAGACATCATTGAAGCATCTGCACAAGAAGCTGACATGTAAACCTGAGACCGAGCACTTCAGTTCAATCAATCGACGGGAAGATCTAAAATTGAATTAAAGAGTGTCTAAGTGTTCTAGTATGTACGTTTTCTTGGTGTTGTTACTCAGTGTCACTTACGTTTCTTGATGTTACAAGTGACGGTATTCTCTGTATGTTCGTCTTTCAGTTCTGTGAGTGTTGAACTTGAACTGTGATTTATCTCTAGTTTCATTGAAGGCTTTAAACCTATCTTTAAGGTTTTTTGAATCATACAGTAATATGAAGGAATACGTAGTTCTTTTCCTCATCTTTTGTTCTTCAGGCTGCATCTCTGCTTTCTTGAATTCGATATCAAGTTTTTGATTTGACCTTGATAATGTTATTCAAATGTTGGTTTACAGGGATTTGATTGGTTACAGGGTTTCATCATGAACTGACACTGGTTAGAGGACCATTGGAAAACTTGGGGGTGCTGGACAGCTGTTTTTTTCCTAGTTTGGGACTCTTCATCAGTACGCAATCACTGAGGTTCGAAACCTGGACCTTCCGGTTGCAACGCGAGCTCGTAGACCATTAAACCACTCGGACCTGGTCCAATGATCCATGAATTCCAACTTCTGTCCAGTAGTCCTAGGTTTTCCGATGGTGCTCTAACCGATATCAGTTCATGATGTAATCTTATTGATGTAGGCAAATTGATTTTACGATATACACAAGATCGAGCACTTTCAAAATCACCAAAATTTCGTATTTATATATATAACGCTATTATTCTATAGCATCTTTTGGGCAGTTGAATTCTATTATTTGTAAATTAATTATCTTATAAATCTGTTTTAATTAAATCACATCAAAACTGAGCAGTTTGTTGAATAAGTTAATAATGTTGGTAATAGTTCATGCAGGTCACTGATGAGCCATCCTACTAGATTCCATCTGAAGGGTTTGATGTCCCTAGATTCGATCCCTGATGCAATAGTAGTCCTAAACTAGGATGAAGCATTGACGCAGTGCTCTCTGACTTTCAATAATTATCCAAACAATATCATTTCATGATGACATCTACAATTGATATAGATTTGTTGATCGATTGGTCACTTGTGTGTAATCATTATGATGTTGTCCAATCATTCAAGTTAACTGAATGTGTCAGTAAAATATGCGGTTTATGGCGTTATGACAAAGGTCAATCTGTAATCAGGACATGATAATTTAACTGTGATTTTTCCCAAATAACCAATAAAAGTATCCATTGCAGTCCCACAGGAGATCAGTTATATGCAATATATTTCGAATAGTTAGCGAGACATTTACTAAAGGGACTAGTTTCTGTTTTTTTTCACTTGCTAATAAACTAATATAAAGTTATACTAGTGTACCGGTGCTAGAATACAAGCGGTAAAATGTTAAAATTCATTTAATTTCTGACCAGTTTGTGAAATGAAACGTTGGAATTACTTATTTCTATTTCGCTGGGATTTTACAAATATATAATTTTTACATAATTCTAATATGTAAAGATAGTTGTGGTTAGATCTGTTCGAACAATTCACTTCGTCACCATAAGCACTTTGCTAATTTACATCACTCATAATTATGATCCAATGGCTAAATAATTACATACTTGCAGTGTAACCTAAGGTTCCTAGATTCGACTCCTTGTGGAATCACAGATACCGATTGCAGGTGGGGTATGGACTTCGACTTTCATTAACTGTATTGCTATCTGCATTCATTGATGTCCAAACAGAGTCATAATATTTTGACTGATTCCACACACCACGAATCCTCATGAGGACTTAAAAGAAGTCACGGCAACAGACTACATGACAAATTACGTCTTCTTATTGCTTTATCTAAATTAATAAAGGGAACTAATTGTTTTAAATTTGACTATAGAAACGTTTTGAAGTGAATTGTTTGTTGAGAATTGGTTGGTTTCAAAGACGAATGTAGATCAACATGAGTAGTGTTGATGAGTGAAAGGATCATACGAAACGGTTGTCTAGAGTTACTGGATTCCTCGAGTTTATATTTGTAAATATAAACAATAAAGGTTGATTAATATCATTATTACTGCTCTTATATTCTCTATCTTTATATTTCACTTGACATTAACACAGATTTCTGCCTATTCCGGTTTGCTTGGCGTCCAGAGTATATCGTTTGTTCAAGAGCTAATCTTTGCGGGGATCATTTTTCTCTTTTGTATACCATAAGGGTGAATGTTCGACGATGTATTTGGACAACACGTGTGGAATACAGCAGACATAACTAGATCCACAGAAGTGTTTCACTTGATAGATACACAATGATAAGGGGAGGATTCGTAACCATTCTTCCGCATATATATTTGAATCATTTGTTTTGTAGAGAAAATGAATCGAAGTTGAGCTGGGAAAGAGGTTTCTCTCAATGAATTGAACTAATGATTTCTGATGATGAGTCCCTATTGGACCATAGATTAATACTGAGGAGTTTCTTTGCGGGCTGAGGCAGAACATATATTCAGTTTTAGTAGTGTGAGCTTCATAATTTTGCAAAGAAGCGTCCCTGGTAGCCATTCTCAATGGTACTTCTTTTGCCGGTGTTTAGTGTCTCTTTCATAGTGTCAGCCTTATAGGTGTTGCGGATTCTGTGGTTTGGTGAGCGGATTGGGTTTTGTCCACTGTGTGAAGACACCCAACCGTGAAATTTTAAGAGTTGTCCGTTCCATGTCAGCTTTCCATAGTTAAATATTTTCAGTGTTTCATCTTATCATCATTTGGTGGATTGAACATCCAGAAAGGATATTTTTTGAGATAAACTGCTTCTGGAATGCAGGGCACAAATGCTGAAAAAACAAAAAACTAGAATATCTGCTATATTCTCTTCATTATCGGAGATAACAAAAGCGTCGTCCACATATCTCTAATGAAATCTAAATATATCAGTCACTTCTTTTGTTGATGCATTTTTGGATTCCGACATGAAGAAATCTTCAAGCAATAGGCCTAGTGGAAAGCCTATAGCCATATCATCCCTCTGTCTATGTATTTCATTATTGTAACAGAATTTTGAATTATGGGGTGCATCGTGCTCTCACTAGATCTGGTCTCATTGATTACAAGCGTTCCTTTAACTGAAGTAATATGCTACAAATGGGAGCATATTTATTCAAAGGGAGTGTCTACTTACTGTTTGAAGGGACTCCTATTGAAATTAACCCTAAATGTTCAGCTCTCTTTCATAATTGCTGTTGTCAATGTTGTAAAATGTATTTACACACACAAAGCTTCAAAAACTTTGTCATTCAATTAATGCTTTTGACAACTTTGAACGGACTCATTGACTTTATTAATAACACTAAGTTAACATTTATCCACTGGAGTGAATAGAAATTCAAAAGTAATTCAAAGTTCTCTAACATTTTCCCTTATGGGAATAGCGATTTATTTTTATTTTTTTTAAATTTTTGATTACAGAGATGAAACGATGACCTAATTAACAGTCAAGTTTCGCAGAGCGCCAGAGGCCACTGGTTCAAGTCGTTCAGAATTACATTCCACCTTTGATCATCACCAACGGCATCACTTACAGACTTGTATCTCAAAATAATCTTTGATACTTTTACTATAAACATTTCAGAACGTTTGATTAGAAGAACTTAAGGTACAGTTCATCGTACAAAGACTTTTCTCTTCTGCTGCATAATGGATAATTGATATTCATAGGAGAAATGTTTATTAGTTGTATCTAGTGGCGTTATTTAGTGGATGGTGACTAGCAGTGGAATCCATGACATGCACTTCGTCCTATTTAGGACTCTTCACCGGATGTATCTTCATCCCCCAGTGTGCTGGTGTTATCCACCAGACAACTTAGGCCACGAGAGCCACCTCCAAGGATTTGCAAGGGAAAGTATTGGGTTTGAGTTTTGGTGGGGACACTATCACACCCTGGGGATTGCATATGCATCCAGATGATGAGTCCTGGATAGGCAAAAATGCTTATTCTAGGTTGACATGCTAGTCACTATCCACTACATAACATCAGCTTTAATCCGTGGACGATGCCGAAGCCTACATGTCAACAAAAGCCGAACATTTCGAGCATATCAGTCAACAGGAAAAATAGTAATATAGGCGTAAAACTTGGGCACTGTGGTAGAGTATAACTCCACAGTGTTGTACTGTAATACTAACTGATGATGTTACGAGCAAAAATTATTACTCACAATCATATCAAATCATGTGTATAAATGAAGCAAAAGGTTGCGTGAGTGACTTGATATGATTATGAGTGATAATTTGTCCTAGAAACGTCATCAGTTAATATTACTATATAACACTACGTGATTTATGAAAATAAAATCTTATCCATAATGGAAAATTAATAATAGGTGTATATGCTGTTCATGAAATCAGCAGGCTTAATTGAATGTTTCTCAAATTCCGACTGAATATTTAATAACACATTTATATATTGATTTCTTAAACAACATATAATTATAACTACATTTATCGTTTACAAGCTTGAATTATGAGATGAAATGTCCATGTGAATAAGCTTCTTTCTTTAAAAAAAAGAACATACTATATTTTAAAGGTCTTTTGTAGACAAATATCTTAGATAAACACAAGATTAGACCAAAAAGTACGTAAAATTAGCAGAGCAACTAAAACGAAACGTTTACTAAAAACAGTGGACGATAATACTGCGTAGAACCCATTGAATGTATACCTGTGATTACTATCAATGCACCTATCCACCTGTGTATAATTATGCGCGAACGCGTGTGTAATTAATTATAAAGGAGATGGAATCATTTTACTTAGCAAAACGAAATGTCTCTTTTTTCGATTACCATACCATGTCACTACTATCAGTTTACTGATTTCACTTAAAGTTGGCACTATTTAAAAATTAATTGGTTAGAAGCAAACTTAATCCGTGTTTCATAAGTTTATCTGGATGGCCTTTGGTAGTGGTTTCAACATCTTATTCAGTTAGCTGTAATTCACTGGTGAAAATCATAAGGTACTGAAAATTCTTGTTTCTACTGAACAATGATTTTTACCTAAAACTTATATAACTTGCAAATGATAAAATTGATTCAACATATATTAATAATTCGCTCAAGTTCTCTAGGCTTACTAGGTAGGTTTATTTTAGATATCTCACATGGATGCAGTTTTAATAAGCGGATGAAATTTTGAGCATAAATTATTGCTCATAATCATATCACTTTAGTCACTCGGCTTCATAATTTGCCTCATACATAATTTTCTCTCTCTTCCCCTTATTGTTTGTTCCCACTTTCCATATTTCCCACATATAAGCGTCGCATCATTTCAACTGCACGTATGAGGTGTTGAATCGATAAGCAAAGACTCAGTGATTGACCTCTCCATCTCTCTCTACCTAACTATATTAATTTTTGTTAATTTCACTCTGTCCCAGTCTATTTTATAATTACATGGAAGTGAATGCAAGGCAGTACAGTGTAATGGCCGAGATTCTTTCTAGGTTATTTAGCATATCAGGGTCAGTCACTCTAGATCTAGCTAAACTTTAATGTTCCAGTAATCCAGTTGACCCTTATCTGTCAGTTTGACTGACCTATGTAACTGACCTTACAGTCACTATATGTCATTTATTGAATGTATTATTTTTCCAAATTAGATCTTCTGGTTCCTTAAGTCAACAAAATTTATCTTCGAGAGGGTTGGTTAGTTGGTTGTTAGTTCAGATGCCACTCTAATCCCAGCCTCATTGAGAATAATTCTAGGTAAGGCTTCTGCTGTTACTTCCGTATACGGTAGTACTACATAAGTTTTAAATTCTACATTACTTTTATCATTTTCATTACTAATCTTATTTTTCAATGGTTCTTCATACATTTTTGAATAAATTCTGGTGGGTGGTTACTCTTTATTTGTTTGAATTCATTATTTAAATCTTCTAACTTATTAGTTAAGCCTCTGGCCCGATTATATAGACATTTAAATAAACCTATCTTTACCAATTCTGCATCAGTGCATGACATTTGAAATAAACTTATCTAATATGGAATTACATTCTGCCACAGTGCCCAATTTTTAAAATTACTTTCTGTGAGATCAGGCTTTCAGTGAACAATCACTGATGAGTTCTGCCTCAAACATTCAGGAAACCTGACTTCAGCTGGCTGAGATCACTTCTATCCAGCTAAGAAACACTAATAGTTGCCTTTGGTCTGTTCAATCAGTAGTATGCATCATCATATTAGCTATATTGAACTTATATGTACTAGGTTGCATTACTTTATAAATAGATTACTTTTTAATCTACTGCAACTGTTTAAGTCTTTTAAAACAGTTGGTTACTTAATAATCCCCTAAACAGTACAAGTTAAACTAATCAAAATAAAATCAGTTGACATTTGGAATTATTATTGTTTCCTTTAGTTCCTGGAGAAACATAGGGCTTCAGACGTACGTCTCCGTTGCGTTCGCTTCTCCGCCAACGTTTTCACCTGACTCCATGTCTGTCCATATGCTTTCATCTCCTCTAAACATGACCTCCTTCATGTCACCATCACACTGAAAACCAACTCGCCGCTTCCCATTTGGGTTGCACTCAAGGGCCTGGCGTGTTGTGTCACTTGATTGTTTTCTCAGGGTATAGCCAGTCTACCTCTGTTTCTCCTTGAATATTTGTTACACAATCGGCTCCTGGTTGGTTCGCTCCCAGAGGCGCCTGTTACTGATCTTTTCTGGCCATCTGATTTTGAGTGTTGATCAAAGACAGATGTTGATGAAAGTCTGTAGTTTGTTTGAAGTGCCCTTCGTGACGCGGTGCCAAGTCTCTCATCCTCATAGTAGCAATGGCGTCACATTAGAGCTGAAAATCCGCATTTTATTTTTCATGCTGAGGAGTGCTGTTGATCTTCACACAGACTTTAGAAAAATGAAAACATACCTTGCCTTCCCGATCCTTGCTTTGATATCCTCGTCACTTCCGTCTGCCCTTAGTTGAAACGATGCTTCCCAGGTCAGTAGTCAGGTAAAGGAGGTTGCATCTTTCAGATTTCTCCCATTTACGCTGATTGTTGTCTGATTTTGTTGCTGTTGGCCAGGAATCTTAATCACCTTTGTTTTCTGTATGTTCACCTGAAGTCCTATCTTCTCTGGACGCTTCTCCTGCCAACTTGTCGCTTTTCACTTGTATATCTTCCAGTTTGTGGAAAATCAGACATATATCATCGGCGAAATCAAGATCTTCCAAGTTTTTTGTGTGGGCCGATTTTACTCCTGTCTTCTCGTTTCTCACTATCTGTCACATTATCTAGTCTACCGAAATCAGGGAAATCATTGGAGATAGTAGGCAGCCAGCCAGCCAGCCAGCCTTGTCTTACTCCCATCTTCACTTCTAAGGATCCCATGAGTTCCCCGTTGTGAAATACCTGGCACGCAGCAATTCTTGTAATTTTTTTTTAACAACAAACAATCTTCATAAACGAAGTACACATCAAGTACTGAGGCACCTAGGATACGTGAAACTTGTAGGAGTTAGGTCCGGCAGCAGAACATCTTTGGTAATGTGTTCGAAATCACTATAAAAAAGTGTATACCAACCTCATTTTAAAAATATACCTGACAGCATCATACCCTGCAAATTTAACTATCAGTCACTTAATTATTTATAACTTTGAACTCGATAACTTATTCTTAGTTAAATAAGTAAATTTCTATTCAAACACAGTCATAATGACTACCGCATATTATAAAACATTCTGTTTTCGTATTACTATCTAAACAAAATATAAATTAGTCCTTAGTCTCATAACTCAATTGACTCCTCCTTTTAGACAATAAAGTTCGAAAATAGTGTAACGCACAAACTATTGAAAATAACTGGAAGTTGAACACTGGTGAACAAGTATTGCACTGATAACTATACCAACTAGATACGTTTTATTATTTTCACATGAAATCCACTTGTGTACAATATTTGTTTTCAGTGTATAAAAAGTTGTATATTTCAGCTTTATTTTAATATTTGTACACTTTATTCACTAGTAAACACTATCCTATCAGAAAGAAATGTGTGTGTGGTAAGTACCTGAAAATGTTACTTTCATTCAGTATTCAACATTGTCAGTGTTTGTTTTTTTTAATATGAGCTAATTAATGTGAATGGAATAAATGATCATTTCCAGAGATTTAAATTAATCAATCTTTGTGTGCTTTGATGTGTTTTTTTTTAAATAGTAGAATGACTGTATTCCGCATAACACACAGTGATACAGCGTTATTTGTTATTTTATTGTTATTGATATTATTATTTACTAATATTGCAACAGTGTGGGCCATATCAAATAAAACTGTTCCATTAGGTAATCATGCTCTACCACATTGCTTAAACTCTATTTGTATATCAATAAAACAAATGTTCATACAATTTTTTTAAACGCGGTCAGTTGTCTACTGAACTAAGATATATTTGTTTAACTATTGCAATTTTCTGTGGTAAATGGTAACCCGTTCTGAATACTACAAACTTTACTCCTACGCTGGTTGTAATTCTTCCACTGTTAGTTACTATTGCTACCAATACTATCTTTGATAACCTGATTAATATTCCTTCAATTGACATTGCACATGAAAAATAATAGTTTATCCAAAGGAAAAGTTTCTTTGATCATTCCCAACAATAGTTAGCACCAAGACTTGGAGTCTGAAAAAAGATGAAATCAGTTGTATTTCGCAGCTGATCAAGTGACCAGTCGATAATTAAACCGTTTACATACTTTCCTCACCATAAATAAATGAAACTAAATAGAAATAAGGTTGGACAAGCCTGTGTCACTTTCAAATAAAGGAGAAAATTTATAGATCAGTGTCTTCTTCAATGAGTTACTGCCTCACCTTCAACCTGCTGTTCCCTACTGGTCATGGTTTACCATTAGAACCCCGGGTCACTACCTGAATAGAGGCAGTAGCTAGTGAGCATCAGATCAATTTCCAAGTACTGGTTTTTGCAGGGATTATTGTTTTACTGGTAGGAGGACATTGCGAAGTGGTCGTGCTATGTCATGAATTGGAAGTTAGAATTCATGCGCTGGCCATTGGATAGGGTCCCAGTGGCCTAACGGTCTAAGAGCTCGCTGGCCTAACTAGAAGGTCCTGGTTTCGATCCCTTGTGGTGGATGCGTACTGTGAAGAGTCTCGAACTAGGACGAAACAGCTGTCCAGTACTCCCTACAGGTTTTCCAATGGTTTTCGAACTGATGTCAACTCATTAAGATGTTCTGTTGAAACCATATGTTCCACTCGGAACCCAAAGTAATAATAATAAGATAATAAATTTAAAATATGAGTGATACTGAGCAATCTATTGAGTGCAATAAGGCAAATCTTATTACCTTTTGAAAAAGATGCATTTGCCATAATTAAACAGTATGATTATTCTGGTCCTTTATTGAATTAGGCTTATAAATATATGATAAAAAGTATTATGCTAGTCGTCATATAAATATCTCTCATAACTACTGGTAATTTAACAATATAAGAATAAAACTTGGGCAGTATGATAGAGTATAATATTTGATAAAAGCCCTCAGCGATGTAACTATGGTCAGTAAATTGTGCTCGAAGCATCAACAGTACATAATATTGTGCGCTTTTATCAAGCAAGTTTACTGTATGGTAGAATTACTATGCCTCTGAAATATTTCAAAGGAATAATTAAATTTTTAACTGTACGAAAACTCAACGACATTTAAACAATGTGTTTCAACACTAAATCATCAAAATAGTACGAAGGACAAACGAAAATTTGAACAAATAATATTCATTTCGATAAATCCTTCAAAAATAATATGCATAATTTTTGATTATAGCTTGATTCCACATCGTATTTTTAGTACAAGTATGGTATCTTCAGCATGTGATAGCGGTAGCCTAAATTTTGCAGGTCAACCAATTGATATCAAGTGTGCTTCGGTAGGGGATCGAACCCCGGACCATGTGCATGGTTGGTGAGAGTCCTAACCGCTGTGCCACCGACGCACATATATATAGAATAATCGTCATTAACAATATTTATGTTTTATATATCCAAACCAAGTTCACTTTTAACAGTCTGAAAAAATTTGGGCATTGAGCATATGATATTCATTAAAATAAAGGTTGTTGTATTTCCCAATGAATGAAAAACAACAACTGCCGAAAGTAAAATAGGAGTGGTTGTTTTACCCCATTGCTGACCTCGGATTCTTCAAATAAAAGTTCTCTTGTCACAAACAGTTTACACGTTGGATACATAAAATACCAGCGAAACTATGGTGAAATTTTTAATAAATGGATTCATTTATATGTGGAGACTTTCACAGGAGACTGTTTTTCTCCTCTCTTAATGACGTTTACATTTGGAATAAATAGGCTGAGGGGTTTATTGACCTCATTGACGCTCCTTATCCTCATTTGAGTATTTCATTGTTTTACTTGTTGAATACTTTAAGGCTTCTTTCTTGTAAAATATCCCGAACTCATTCAAGCCGTTATTAGACTGTGTGTTTCATCAAAAAAAATCTTTCTTTAACGTAGCCATCATTAACGCACATTCTGGTGTTTGGTTTTAGCACAATACAAATTTATTTTGAAAATTCGCCTACTCGCAAGTAGTAAGAAGATTATGTAAAATATTCTACTTTGTTCTCCTTAATTGTGAAGGATTACTAATATCTCAAGAGAAGTTTAAATCAACATCTTATTGTAGAACAAGGTCAGTATTATTAACGAAGAATAGATTGATGATGTGTTTACGTTTTTTTCTATCTTTGGGACTGATCAGCTGAATTCACGTGTAGTGAAGTAGAGTTTTCTATATGTGTAGAGATCTGTTTGAACAATTCAGTTTATCGACATAAGCACTTTGCTAGTTTACATCAGTCATAATTATGATCCAACGACTAAATAGTTACGTACTCACATTTCAACCTGAGGTTCCTCGATTCAACTCCTTGTGTAATCACACAGACCAACTGCGGATGGGATATGGACTTCGACTTTCATTAACTTCATCGCTATCTGCATTCATTGAAGTCCAAACAGAGTCATAATATTTTGACTGATTCCACACACCACGAATCCTCATGAGGAGTTTAGTGAAACTGTGCTAAATCGAGAATCGTGAAGGCGAGAAACACATTCATCAACCTGAAATCAATCTGGAAATCTTCGTCATTCAGCATCTACAACAAAATTCGGATTTTCAATACAAACGTCGAGTCAGTCAGTTCTTCTATACGGATCATAAACTTGGCGGGCGGGTCACAAAGAATATTTCCAACAGCCTGTTTCAGACCAGACCTTTATCAACAACTGTCTTCTCTGGCTCTATGCTGAAGATCAGATGGCTGGGCGGGATAGAATCACCGACAAGGAACTATGGGAACAAACAAAGCAAGAACCAATCGCCGAACAAATATGCAGGAGAAAGTGGAGATGGATGGATTGGACACTCGCTGAGGAGGCCGGCTGGTGACATCGCGTGTCAGGCCATCGCTCGAGTGGAACCCGAAAGGGAACCGGCGAGTGGGACGTCCAAGAGTGACATGGAGGAGATCGTGTGAAGAGGAGTTGAAACAGTATGGGCTAACATGGATATAGGTGAAAAGTACAGGAGAAGACATAAGCGAATGAAGACGTGCAGTTGAAGCCCTATGTTCCACTAGGAACCCAAGGGAGCAATAATAATAACACTATCATAGCAACAAAAGGTATGTTTCCGGTGAGGTATCATTAAAACTGTAGGTTCTACATATCAATTGCGCAAACCGGAAAGCGTTTATCGCATATAAACTAAAGTAAAATTAAATAAGTAGATCAAATGAGGTGACATATTTGACAGGATTGAGTATAACTCAACTAAAATTGAAAGAGCGTCCAGTTAAAATCAGTGTCATTAAGAGTAGAAATGTGAATACGGGGATGAAGAAAAAATGGCACCACTCTTTATGAAGATCCGAACAACAACGAAATATAATGCATCAAATGTTTTTAAGAGAAATTAGGTCGATTGTGGGATGAGTAACTGAAGAAACTTCTCCTGTATGCAAAATGCATGGTGTGACATATAAATCACCATAGATTCTGAGATTTGAAGAAGTTTCATTTGTATTCCTTCTTTGAGATTTCCGCCTACTCTGTAGATGACTGTGAAGTTGATTTTCTGATTCGCTTGGTGTTGAGAGTCAATCAGGTGTTCGAGAATTGGTCTGACTGAGAATCCTTTTTCCCTTTTGTAGACCGTAAGGGTGAATGTTCAATGATATGTTTGGATACGAAGCACTGAATATGGTCTACATCACTATCTTTACGGGAATACTTGAATTGGTGGATACACAATGATGAATATACATTCGAATCATTTGTTTTGCAGAGAAATTTAGTTGAATTTGAGCTGAGAAGTAGGTGAACTGAGAATTAGTGATTCAACAACTGGCTTTTTGATATTTCTGACAACGTGTCTCTATTGGATCGCAGATTCACATAAAAAAGCTTTTAGAGGTTAGAAATTGAGTGTGGTTCTTTTGTGTAGCCTTTGGTGTATTTATTCACACTATCCACCATACGTCATTATCTTAGAGTTTCAAGAACCATGTTGATTTTTATCTGTTCAGTACTTTGCATTCAAAAAAATGTTTCTTCTTATTCTGTCACTGTTGCTATACTTTCATCTAGAAAATAACTTAGCTGAACTTCTTGTTTACTCTGTAATATTCTGATGGATATTTTCCATGATCTGTCTAAATTAGCTGTTTTTACGAGTTGATCACGGAGTGATATCAGTTAGAGAACTACTGAAAACCAGGGAGTACTGGATAGCTGCTGTTTCATTCTAGTTTGGGAATCATCGGCAGTACGCCAGTGAGGTCCAATTAGATGTCACGTGTGTGGATGGACGTCCCACCGACGACGAATGATTGTGGTCGCGCTAAATCATGAGTTGGTAGAAGTTAGAATTCATGAGCCATTTCCTATTGCTAAATACCAAAGTAAAGAATTGCAAGTTTCAAGAAGACAAAACACGTAGTTTAGCTAATATACCTATCTCTGGCAAACAAAAGACATTCAGTTTTCTTTTAAAAAATAACCTGAAATATGCATGCTAACGAAAGTTATTCAACCATTTCTACTGTCATGGTAACAACCTTGTTGATTTCTTCTGACTTGATTTTTATTTGCTTGTTTTTCTAACCCTTTCTAACTCTAGTGTTTCTTTAGAACTCATACATGATTCGTATTTTCCTTCGTCTCTATGTGCATTCTGATTACAACTCATTGGCCATTAAAATATTGATTTTATTATGCAACTCTAATGCACTCATTCAACTGCTTTTATGCACCGACTATCATTACAACTATGTTTGTGGCAACTCAACACTCTTGTTACTATCCTTTCTGGTGAGAAAAATTGTTATTTTTTTTTAATTTTTCTTTTTTGATTACGGCTTGATTCCACACCGTATTTTTGGTACAAGTGTGGAATTTTCAGCGTGGGTATCGGTAGCCCGAAATTCGCAAACCGACCATAGATATCAGGTGTGCGTCGGCGTGGGCTCCAAACCCGACCATGTGCATGGTCGGCGAGAGTCCTAACCACTGTGCCACCGACGCTATTAAACGGCTAAAGGGGGAAATGAATTTGTCGAAAAGATCCTCTTCGACGAACCACGTGTTTTGTTTCCATTAGTTTCAAGAAGAGCTGCATTAATTCACTGCCAAAGTTGTGTTGAAATCACAGTCATAAAGCTGTTCATCGTACAGGACAAACGTCTTGCTTAAACAAGTTTTACTGGGTTTTTCCTGTGTAGTGGTCGGTAATGACATAAAAAGTCCGATGTAATTCATTAATTGATTAGTTTAGACATTCAGTGGTCAATTTTTGTCCACCAACGACAATGGCTAAGGTTGCGCTAAATCACGAATTGGTGGAAGTTAGAATTCATGAGCCATTGAATCGGGTCCCAGTGGTTGAATGGTATACGAGCTTTCCTTGTGACCGGAAGGTCCTGGGTTCGAATCCCAGTGGATACGTACTGCCGATGATTCCCAGAATAGGATGGAACAGCAGTTGTCCAGTACTCCAATGCTGGTTTTCAGTGGTTCTCTAACTGATATTAATCCGTGATCAACTCGTAAAAACATGACCAACCCTTACAAACCAAAACTATATTAAATTAGCTGTCTTAGGTTGATTATTCATACTATTTTATGGTAAGTTCCAACCAGTTCTCGAAAATTATCCTACCGTCTCTTTTAAAAACAGAAACGTATTTTGACCTTTCCTGTTACACAGTTATTTTTAGTTCATGATAAATGGTCCTCTTAAATGTTTTTAAGAAATACACCGCATTTCTTATGGATTTTTAGATTAAATTGTTCCACCTACTCTTAAGTAGCTTAGCAATGTCAAGACTAAGAAATTCTAAGCACGTCGACAAATATCAATGAGATGCTCACTAGCGACTTGACATATTCAAGTAGGTAGTTACCTGCGGCTCTAGTAAGAAGTCGTGAACAATAGGGTACAACAGGTTGGGTGTGAGGACAAACACTCGCCGAAGACATTGGCTAGCGGTTGCGCTATACGTGAATTGGCAGAAGTTAGAATTCTTGGGCTGGCCAGTGAATTGGGGGCCAGTGGCTGAATGGTATACGACCTAGCTCGTCTTGTAACCGGAAGGTCCTGGTTTCGAGTCCCAGTGGGTGCGTACAGATAAAGAGCCGAAAAGTAGGACGTAAAAGTTGTCCAGTACTCCAAGGTTTTCTAATGATTCTCTAACAAAGTCAGTTCATGATGAAATAACAACAAAGGAACAACAAACTAAATAATACTATATTTCTCCATGAACATCCAGGTTTCTCGCTCCCATGTCGATATTTTCAAGAAGTCTCTCAACCATCCAGAGGAAGTGACTAACAGCTACCGAGAATTCGCTTCACAGACAACACGTAATATACACTGGACATTCGTGCCACTCACACGGATGATCAGAAGTACTCAGGCTGACTTTTTTACACGGTTATCACAAATCCTCACCACATCCTCTGACATCACACAAACACACATATTATTTCTCCTCATCCTATTCCTCCTCCTGATCGACATGTCTGCTTCGTCTCAATATGCAGCCTTGTCTTCTCCATATCCATGTATTGGGGACTTCTTTGAAGACTAAACAGGTAGAGTGACAGCTTTCGCGGATACTCACTGACATCCACCTAATACAGACAAGACTTTCAACCAACTCGCTTCGATCATCACAACTACTCAGGATGATTCGTTTACACGGTTCGCAGAAATTCTCAGACAATTGTCTCTCAATATACAAATACACATACACCTTCTAAGATTTCTCCTCCTACACCTACACCTACTACTTCACCTACAAATACAGCTACACCAACATGTTATCGTTATTCTAGCTTCTATCCTCCCTCTCAAATACTACTATCTCTCTCCCTGAACATCCAGGTTTCTCGCTCCCATGTCGATATTTTCAAGAAGTCTCTCAACCATCCAGAGGAAGTGACTAACAGCTACCGAGAATTCGCTTCACAGACAACACATAATATACACTGGACATTCGTGCCACTCACACGGATGATCAGAAGTACTCAGGCTGACTTTTTTACACGGTTATCACAAATCCTCACCACATCCTCTGACATCACACAAACACACATATTATTTCTCCTCATCCTATTCCTCCTCCTGATCGACATGTCTGCTTCGTCTCAATATGCAGCCTTGTCTTCTCCATATCCATGTATTGGGGACTTCTTTGAAGACTAAACAGGTAGAGTGACAGCTTTCGCGGATACTCACTGACATCCACCTAATACAGACAAGACTTTCAACCAACTCGCTTCGATCATCACAACTACTCAGGATGATTCGTTTACACGGTTCTCAGAAATTCTCAGACAATTGTCTCTCAATATACAAATACACATACACCTTCTAAGATTTCTCCTCCTACACCTACACCTACTACTTCACCTACAAATACAGCTACACCAACATGTTATCGTTATTCTAGCTTCTATCCTCCCTCTCAAATACTACTATCTCTCTCCCTGAACATCCAGGTTTCTCGCTCCCATGTCGATATTTTCAAGAAGTCTCTCAACCATCCAGAGGAAGTGACTAACAGCTACCGAGAATTCGCTTCACAGACAACACATAATATACACTGGACATTCGTGCCACTCACACGGATGATCAGAAGTACTCAGGCTGACTTTTTTACACGGTTATCACAAATCCTCACCACATCCTCTGACATCACACAAACACACATATTATTTCTCCTCATCCTATTCCTCCTCCTGATCGACATGTCTGCTTCGTCTCAATATGCAGCCTTGTCTTCTCCATATCCATGTATTGGGGACTTCTTTGAAGACTAAACAGGTAGAGTGACAGCTTTCGCGGATACTCACTGACATCCACCTAATACAGACAAGACTTTCAACCAACTCGCTTCGATCATCACAACTACTCAGGATGATTCGTTTACACGGTTCGCAGAAATTCTCAGACAATTGTCTCTCAATATACAAATACACATACACCTTCTAAGATTTCTCCTCCTACACCTACACCTACTACTTCACCTACAAATACAGCTACACCAACATGTTATCGTTATTCTAGCTTCTATCCTCCCTCTCAAATACTACTATCTCTCTCCCTGAACATCCAGGTTTCTCGCTCCCATGTCGATATTTTCAAGAAGTCTCTCAACCATCCAGAGGAAGTGACTAACAGCTACCGAGAATTCGCTTCACAGACAACACATAATATACACTGGACATTCGTGCCACTCACACGGATGATCAGAAGTACTCAGGCTGACTTTTTTACACGGTTATCACAAATCCTCACCACATCCTCTGACATCACACAAACACACATATTATTTCTCCTCATCCTATTCCTCCTCCTGATCGACATGTCTGCTTCGTCTCAATATGCAGCCTTGTCTTCTCCATATCCATGTATTGGGGACTTCTTTGAAGACTAAACAGGTAGAGTGACAGCTTTCGCGGATACTCACTGACATCCACCTAATACAGACAAGACTTTCAACCAACTCGCTTCGATCATCACAACTACTCAGGATGATTCGTTTACACGGTTCTCAGAAATTCTCAGACAATTGTCTCTCAATATACAAATACACATACACCTTCTAAGATTTCTCCTCCTACACCTACACCTACTACTTCACCTACAAATACAGCTACACCAACATGTTATCGTTATTCTAGCTTCTATCCTCCCTCTCAAATACTACTATCTCTCTCCCTGAACATCCAGGTTTCTCGCTCCCATGTCGATATTTTCAAGAAGTCTCTCAACCATCCAGAGGAAGTGACTAACAGCTACCGAGAATTCACCTCACAGACAACACATAATATACACTGGACATTCGTGCCACTCACACGGATGATCAGAAGTACTCAGGCTGACTTTTTTACACGGTTATCACAAATCCTCACCACATCCTCTGACATCACACAAACACACATATTATTTCTCCTCATCCTATTCCTCCTCCTGATCGACATGTCTGCTTCGTCTCAATATGCAGCCTTGTCTTCTCCATATCCATGTATTGGGGACTTCTTTGAAGACTAAACAGGTAGAGTGACAGCTTTCGCGGATACTCACTGACATCCACCTAATACAGACAAGACTTTCAACCAACTCGCTTCGATCATCACAACTACTCAGGATGATTCGTTTACACGGTTCGCAGAAATTCTCAGACAATTGTCTCTCAATATACAAATACACATACACCTTCTAAGATTTCTCCTCCTACACCTACACCTACTACTTCACCTACAAATACAGCTACACCAACATGTTATCGTTATTCTAGCTTCTATCCTCCCTCTCAAATACTACTATCTCTCTCCCTGAACATCCAGGTTTCTCGCTCCCATGTCGATATTTTCAAGAAGTCTCTCAACCATCCAGAGGAAGTGACTAACAGCTACCGAGAATTCGCTTCACAGACAACACATAATATACACTGGACATTCGTGCCACTCACACGGATGATCAGAAGTACTCAGGCTGACTTTTTTACACGGTTATCACAAATCCTCACCACATCCTCTGACATCACACAAACACACATATTATTTCTCCTCATCCTATTCCTCCTCCTGATCGACATGTCTGCTTCGTCTCAATATGCAGCCTTGTCTTCTCCATATCCATGTATTGGGGACTTCTTTGAAGACTAAACAGGTAGAGTGACAGCTTTCGCGGATACTCACTGACATCCACCTAATACAGACAAGACTTTCAACCAACTCGCTTCGATCATCACAACTACTCAGGATGATTCGTTTACACGGTTCGCAGAAATTCTCAGACAATTGTCTCTCAATATACAAATACACATACACCTTCTAAGATTTCTCCTCCTACACCTACACCTACTACTTCACCTACAAATACAGCTACACCAACATGTTATCGTTATTCTAGCTTCTATCCTCCCTCTCAAATACTACTATCTCTCTCCCTGAACATCCAGGTTTCTCGCTCCCATGTCGATATTTTCAAGAAGTCTCTCAACCATCCAGAGGAAGTGACTAACAGCTACCGAGAATTCGCTTCACAGACAACACATAATATACACTGGACATTCGTGCCACTCACACGGATGATCAGAAGTACTCAGGCTGACTTTTTTACACGGTTATCACAAATCCTCACCACATCCTCTGACATCACACAAACACACATATTATTTCTCCTCATCCTATTCCTCCTCCTGATCGACATGTCTGCTTCGTCTCAATATGCAGCCTTGTCTTCTCCATATCCATGTATTGGGGACTTCTTTGAAGACTAAACAGGTAGAGTGACAGCTTTCGCGGATACTCACTGACATCCACCTAATACAGACAAGACTTTCAACCAACTCGCTTCGATCATCACAACTACTCAGGATGATTCGTTTACACGGTTCGCAGAAATTCTCAGACAATTGTCTCTCAATATACAAATACACATACACCTTCTAAGATTTCTCCTCCTACACCTACACCTACTACTTCACCTACAAATACAGCTACACCAACATGTTATCGTTATTCTAGCTTCTATCCTCCCTCTCAAATACTACTATCTCTCTCCCTGAACATCCAGGTTTCTCGCTCCCATGTCGATATTTTCAAGAAGTCTCTCAACCATCCAGAGGAAGTGACTAACAGCTACCGAGAATTCGCTTCACAGACAACACATAATATACACTGGACATTCGTGCCACTCACACGGATGATCAGAAGTACTCAGGCTGACTTTTTTACACGGTTATCACAAATCCTCACCACATCCTCTGACATCACACAAACACACATATTATTTCTCCTCATCCTATTCCTCCTCCTGATCGACATGTCTGCTTCGTCTCAATATGCAGCCTTGTCTTCTCCATATCCATGTATTGGGGACTTCTTTGAAGACTAAACAGGTAGAGTGACAGCTTTCGCGGATACTCACTGACATCCACCTAATACAGACAAGACTTTCAACCAACTCGCTTCGATCATCACAACTACTCAGGATGATTCGTTTACACGGTTCGCAGAAATTCTCAGACAATTGTCTCTCAATATACAAATACACATACACCTTCTAAGATTTCTCCTCCTACACCTACACCTACTACTTCACCTACAAATACAGCTACACCAACATGTTATCGTTATTCGAGCTTCTATCCTCCCTCTCAAATACTACTATCTCTCTCCCTGAACATCCAGGTTTCTCGCTCCCATGTCGATATTTTCAAGAAGTCTCTCAACCATCCAGAGGAAGTGACTAACAGCTACCGAGAATTCGCTTCACAGACAACACATAATATACACTGGACATTCGTGCCACTCACACGGATGATCAGAAGTACTCAGGCTGACTTTTTTACACGGTTATCACAAATCCTCACCACATCCTCTGACATCACACAAACACACATATTATTTCTCCTCATCCTGTTCCTCCTCCTGATCGACATGTCTGCTTCGTCTCAATATGCAGCCTTGTCTTCTCCATATCCATGTATTGGGGACTTCTTTGAAGACTAAACAGGTAGAGTGACAGCTTTCGCGGATACTCACTGACATCCACCTAATACAGACAAGACTTTCAACCAACTCGCTTCGATCATCACAACTACTCAGGATGATTCGTTTACACGGTTCGCAGAAATTCTCAGACAATTGTCTCTCAATATACAAATACACATACACCTTCTAAGATTTCTCCTCCTACACCTACACCTACTACTTCACCTACAAATACAGCTACACCAACATGTTATCGTTATTCTAGCTTCTATCCTCCCTCTCAAATACTACTATCTCTCTCCCTGAACATCCAGGTTTCTCGCTCCCGTGTCGATATTTTCAAGAAGTCTCTCAACCATCCAGAGGAAGTGACTAACAGCTACCGAGAATTCGCTTCACAGACAACACGTAATATACACTGGACATTCGTGCCACTCACACGGATGATCAGAAGTACTCAGGCTGACTTTTTTACACGGTTATCACAAATCCTCACCACATCCTCTGACATCACACAAACACACATATTATTTCTCCTCATCCTATTCCTCCTCCTGATCGACATGTCTGCTTCGTCTCAATATGCAGCCTTGTCTTCTCCATATCCATGTATTGGGGACTTCTTTGAAGACTAAACAGGTAGAGTGACAGCTTTCGCGGATACTCACTGACATCCACCTAATACAGACAAGACTTTCAACCAACTCGCTTCGATCATCACAACTACTCAGGATGATTCGTTTACACGGTTCGCAGAAATTCTCAGACAATTGTCTCTCAATATACAAATACACATACACCTTCTAAGATTTCTCCTCCTACACCTACACCTACTACTTCACCTACAAATACAGCTACACCAACATGTTATCGTTATTCGAGCTTCTATCCTCCCTCTCAAATACTACTATCTCTCTCCCTGAACATCCAGGTTTCTCGCTCCCATGTCGATATTTTCAAGAAGTCTCTCAACCATCCAGAGGAAGTGACTAACAGCTACCGAGAATTCGCTTCACAGACAACACATAATATACACTGGACATTCGTGCCACTCACACGGATGATCAGAAGTACTCAGGCTGACTTTTTTACACGGTTATCACAAATCCTCACCACATCCTCTGACATCACACAAACACACATATTATTTCTCCTCATCCTATTCCTCCTCCTGATCGACATGTCTGCTTCGTCTCAATATGCAGCCTTGTCTTCTCCATATCCATGTATTGGGGACTTCTTTGAAGACTAAACAGGTAGAGTGACAGCTTTCGCGGATACTCACTGACATCCACCTAATACAGACAAGACTTTCAACCAACTCGCTTCGATCATCACAACTACTCAGGATGATTCGTTTACACGGTTCGCAGAAATTCTCAGACAATTGTCTCTCAATATACAAATACACATACACCTTCTAAGATTTCTCCTCCTACACCTACACCTACTACTTCACCTACAAATACAGCTACACCAACATGTTATCGTTATTCTAGCTTCTATCCTCCCTCTCAAATACTACTATCTCTCTCCCTGAACATCCAGGTTTCTCGCTCCCATGTCGATATTTTCAAGAAGTCTCTCAACCATCCAGAGGAAGTGACTAACAGCTACCGAGAATTCGCTTCACAGACAACACATAATATACACTGGACATTCGTGCCACTCACACGGATGATCAGAAGTACTCAGGCTGACTTTTTTACACGGTTATCACAAATCCTCACCACATCCTCTGACATCACACAAACACACATATTATTTCTCCTCATCCTGTTCCTCCTCCTGATCGACATGTCTGCTTCGTCTCAATATGCAGCCTTGTCTTCTCCATATCCATGTATTGGGGACTTCTTTGAAGACTAAACAGGTAGAGTGACAGCTTTCGCGGATACTCACTGACATCCACCTAATACAGACAAGACTTTCAACCAACTCGCTTCGATCATCACAACTACTCAGGATGATTCGTTTACACGGTTCGCAGAAATTCTCAGACAATTGTCTCTCAATATACAAATACACATACACCTTCTAAGATTTCTCCTCCTACACCTACACCTACTACTTCACCTACAAATACAGCTACACCAACATGTTATCGTTATTCGAGCTTCTATCCTCCCTCTCAAATACTACTATCTCTCTCCCTGAACATCCAGGTTTCTCGCTCCCATGTCGATATTTTCAAGAAGTCTCTCAACCATCCAGAGGAAGTGACTAACAGCTACCGAGAATTCGCTTCACAGACAACACGTAATATACACTGGACATTCGTGCCACTCACACGGATGATCAGAAGTACTCAGGCTGACTTTTTTACACGGTTATCACAAATCCTCACCACATCCTCTGACATCACACAAACACACATATTATTTCTCCTCATCCTGTTCCCCCTCCTGATCGACATGTCTGCGTGATGTCCATATGCAAGGTTTTTAAATTTCGATGTACTGAAGTCTGATCGTGAGATGTATGGGTTATGGTGATGGATACTGAATGAATACGTGGAATGAGTTTATTGAACTCAGGTGAATATGGGTACTATCTGGGTGAATATATTTGTCAACCTCATGGAGATAGGTGTTCCTGAATGAGGATGCACAAACGGTATTTCTGGTTGTGTTGAAATTTGAGGTGGTTATAATCTACCTCCATTCGAATCAATATATACGAGCTGTTTCCTGTTGAAAATTTCGAAGTACTCTTGTAGAAGTATGGATATCTCTGCATCCACAGGCAGCACAGTAGGGTGCTCCCCAAATATTATGAGCTCATTGTTTCTTATATGACACGGTCATCATACGCATGACTGATTCAGAAAATCTGCACGTACGAGGCTGTTACTGATTAAAACCGAGGTAGCTTTAGACAACCATCGCAGTATATTAGATTGACTACATTCGAGTAGGACTATAGCTTTAGACACAGAAAACAAAATATACGCAAGGGTAAATATTTTCATTGACATATGCCATGTATGTATAATGGAAAACAAACTACACACATTACTCCCAGGTATTTAATTCAGTTCACCGAAAAAGTTCATAACGAATGTTGTGTCAAAAAATAGTATAAATGCTTTGTAAAAATCTATGCAAGTTAAATGCAGTTCCCGAGGCATCTTTGGTTGTAGTGGGACACACTCACCGCCTAGATTTCTTCTTCGGCAGGAATTTTTACCCCATTGCTATCAGTAAGTTTTGGTTTCTTTGGGTCGGGATGACTGTGTCCGTCTGTTTGAATATTTTGAACTTCAGAAGAATTTTCGGAAACAGTAGCGGCAACAGGGCGTTTCTTTCTTACTAAGTGTGATATATCGTCCGCCGGCTCAACGTCACCGTTAGATGGTTCGACGGTTGGTCCAGAAGTAATCACATTGCCAGCTAATCGATCTTCCTCGATTTCTGCGCAGCGCTTCTCGATATCCGAAATGAGAGTCTCTAATTCTTTAAGGTGTGTTTGTAGTAAACTTTCTTCTTCCTTAGTATCTTCTTTGATTAGTGCTATTTTTATTCTAATATCTTCCGCTAGCTTCTTAAGGCAGTTAACTGATTCTTCAAAAGAGCTCTTTGCGTTACCTAGGTCTCCGGAAACGGCGTAGGTTGCAGCTAGTTGATAGTAGCATTCTGCAACAGAACGATCTGACTTGCCCAGAACGCCCAATCGGATTTGCAAGCACTCCTTAAAGTGAAAAAGAACTCAGGTAAACAATCGAGACAAAAATTGCTGCGCTAAGACAATCTCAATCATTCACAGATGCTCTCATATGCGTACATCTTTAAGCCTTCCCATGTTCGAGTTGGGCATTTAAAAAAATCAAAGATAATCAATAGGCTGAAGTGAGGTTACTATTGGTGCAGGGAGCATTCTGTGTGCAGCAAATCCGTCGAGTATATGGTACATATATCAAGTACTTAATACAGCAACTAGTAGCTGAGTCACACCAATGTACTTGTGTCATATTCGAAATTTCTGACTTCTAATATGAATTAAATTTCATAAACAACTCAGCCGTAAGCCTGGAAGAAATTCTGAATACCATCATCGACTACAGATATGCTTATCTAGTCTTTTGCACACAAGTTAGGAAGGTAACCTACTCTCAGTCGACCAGGTTCATACTTCGGTGACGAGATAAACAGGGAGTATGAATTTTAATTGTAACCACTACTTTGAGTAGAATGCGCAGATATCTTCGAATGATGTCCTAGTAATAGAATATTTATATTCTATTTATATTCATATTTGTTGATTGATGGAAGGCCTGGAACCTATGTTAATTCTTTTCAAGGAAAATTATGTTTGTCTAAAGCTCTATTGAATGAATCAGTTGAGGTTGCAGATCACTTTTTCCTGGGAGTCGAATACAGGTTTATAACTCGGTATGAGAACCCGCATTCCATAGCAGTATGGTTCCTCCTTGGCTTTTGATCTTTTTCTGCTGTGTTCCGACTTTCCCGTCGAAAAGCGCATAAATTCCGTGACTATTACTAAACTGTTTTGATACATACATACATGGTATTTGTTTTAAGCAAGGCTAACATAACTTAACATACCTTCAGGTCTTCTATCGCCTGATCATAATCCTCCTTCTCCCGACTAATTTCACCAAGTTTCTCCAAACATTCAGCTACACTTAACTTGCTGTCATCATCATTCTTTTGTGAGAATATATTTTTTGCGACTTCAATAACTTCCCAAGCGATTTGGAGGTTTGACACTTCTTCACCATCATCAGATGTAGGCATTTCCGTACCTCCATTTTCAGTCTCCTCTCCATCCGATTTATCACCCTCAGCTGGAACCTCCACATCTGCAGCAGTGTCGACTGGTGAGTTTTCCCCGGCGGTCTTATCAGTCGCACTAAGTTCACCATTTTCGTCACTTGTCTCCGAATCATCAGACTCATGGTCCTCCTGCTTCTGTTCCTCCACCATTGCATCTATTACTTGATTGGATAGATCATCCTTCTCCTCAGCTACAAAAGTTAAACAATGGGGGACCTGTCGTACCTGTTAGGGCTGTAGGTTCAACGGCTTCATCATCTGATTCTGAGTCATCACCGACATCAGGTACTAAGGAAAATAGAAAATTAATTATAACTAACTTCCATCCAGTGCATTGCCAATAACACTGCTTTCCATTCGCGATAATTCGAGGAGAGCAGTACCATAAAGCAAATTTGGAGTGGCAAGCTTTTCGTGTAAATCACCTAACGTAAGAGATCTGAAAATATTGATGTTAAACTAGAACTTACAGAACCTCGCACGCTTTTTCAAAGCTTTCGACCGCTTTGATGATGTTCCCACACACCAGTTCTCTTTTCCCCTGGATTATCAACTCATCAGGTTTGAGTCCCATGCTGGCAGACGCTGAGACGCAAAGTTTCAAATCAGAATTACGAGCAACTACAGTAATGCTTTTCTTCACTCTTGAACAAAGGGATTCCAGTGTTTGGTATCTGCTCTTCAGAATTAATATCCAGGCCAGTTATAATGCCTCGAATTTTCTGGTCTGTGAAATTCCTATTTTATTCTAAATAAATTACTATAAGGCACTGGAACTATGTGCATTGCTAGGGGAATTTCACTTGTATTTAAATCCAAGGGAGTTATAGATTCAAACGCATAGGTGCACTTGTTGTCATCTAACCTATGTCTTTTGTCCCCACATTACGCTGGTTTAAGTGGTAGAAATTTATGAGGTGAATTAGCGCTTGGACCGACATGTACAACATAGTACATATCCGTGAGTAGCATTTATCTTCAGACAGGACAGTGATAAAACATCACATCTTTTAATTTTTTCGGCTGGAAGGACCAGAATATTCTCTGAACATTTCACCCCTATTCCTGTGTGAGAAATCTTCGGTACATGGAATTGAAGGTACGTTATCATGCTAACCACTCGTTTGTACCATTAATCTGTAATTGTACCTGTAAATCAGTCCCTAGCTATTCCGTTAATCCCGAAACATCTTGCCTTGATAGGGAGATCCGACAAAGAGTCAGAGTCAGACAAATAAATCGATATCAGTAGAAACATTGTCATTTAACTTTCGACATAGACTTTTCATCGCAAGCAATGATTACCAAACCTAAACCCGCGTTGATCATTAGCGGAAATTTGTTTCCTGTAGAATGCGAAAGGTACACATTAGTTGCTTGATGGTTCCTCGTTAGGCTGACTGAAAGACAGCCATTTAGTCTACTGTTGGGCCATGTGTTCTTGATGGAGAGACAACGGAGCCCTCAAGTTCCTAGAGGGCTCGGTTTAATTAAGCAACATGTTGAACAGAACTGGCTTTGGTCAGTGACAAAGTAATTAGTACGGAGAATAAATTGAGGTAGTCTTTTGACAGATATATATATGTTTGTTACAGATGATTCTACCGAATGGCAACACCTTGCCTTCACTACTAACCAAGCGCGAGTGTATGCTGGTATTATTGCTGTTTCCGAGATGATCTGGTGACGTCATATTTGTCGGAAAGGCAATCGAGTGAGACCGAAGGGTGTATTTCGCACTCTTCAATTTGCTCCGGGCCACTCTCGGTGATAGTGAGGAGTAACTCACAGCCAAAATTACCACCAGATCTCTGTGAGAAACTGCCAGAGCAGGCAATATGAAGTGAATTAAATTACTACTTACTATTATTTACAGCAACAATCGACATTTTTCAGTCCATTGCGAAATGTCCGCATTGGGATGGACCTCCATTTCCTACATTTCTTTTCACGAGTCATTTGTAACCTTTTCCTGTTGCACTTCGGGAACCAAACTCAGGAACCTATCTGAATGACAGAATAACCTCCAACCCTAAGACCTTCGAGTTTGTGACATTACAGACTCTTGATGATTCAAGTGTCACGAGGACCTCAAAGCTCAATCACGAGTCTGTGGGAATCAGTTCATTATCCAGTGCAGTTTTTCTGTGAAGGTACCCTTGTGTCACTTTCTTTGGTGCATATTACTGTTGGATACACCACAGTATTCACTTTATCCAAATAAGTCAAGAAAAACTTGTGCTTTCATGCCTTACAGAGACGAAGACTTACAGTTAAGCGACATTTCAATCCTCTTTTACACTTACTTTGTTTTTCAGAAAGAGCTCTATTACTCTTCACTCTTTCCGCCAGAGTTTAGTGTGTTCGCAAATAAGTTTCCCTCAAACTGGGTACACAAACTAAGGATTGGTTAATTTTTCTGCATACTCTACAAAAACCTCAGACAGCCTGAACTGGTAAATTTCACCGCAGGTAGACATCTTTCGTGTAATCGTGAAACATTTTAACACTCGTTGTCAGACATTCCCAAAGAGTTTTTAAAGTAAAACTGTCAGTCTCATCCAGAACATATGATGACTGTAAATCACGTCTCATAAACCGTTAATGCCCAGCTCTTGCTGCGCTCGGGCCCACGCTGTTCCTTAAAGTTTTCAGAAACGCTCAGTTATAACGGACGAAAAAACCAAAACACCGATTGGCCGCTTGAGATTTCTTTATTGTTACACCAACATATAAAAGGAATAAGTAAACTAAGGTCTGAAAACAAATATTACAATAATAAATCATTGTATTACTTCTGACGATGTTTCACTCTTCTTTCTGAACAGCGACCGATGAGACGATGACTGTCGTATTGATGCCTCCGCGAAAATTGGGGAAGTTAATTTTGAGCAAACAACCAAGAATTGATCGTTCAATCTTCAACTCCATTGACACTCCCCGGCAAAATACGGATCCAACCCTTTTTTCCTTCACGACCAATACACGTTGACTTGGATGCCATTGCGAGAACCTGGGTCACACGGACAGAGCTGAAATGGAAAACAAACAGAAAAGCCAACACACCACAAGCATACCCACAGCACAATCTCACACATCGCTGACGACCTGCGCCTCCAGACAGAGACCTCCTCTTGATATCTTGCAACACAATCGCCACTTGCTAGAATGACTCTTGCAGAATGCAACGTGACCATAGCACCACCTCACGATACTCCACGCACATCCTCTTATCTACTCACTACCAATTACCACTGCAATCGCTTGTCACTCATTCTGCCTCAATTCTAGTAACGGTGACGCATGCGAGCCTCAGCCGTTTACACTCTTTCTCCCCGGCGTGTCGGACCGCAGCTAACAATTATCTCCGTGTGCATTTCATTCTCAGCAATAGCCTAGCCTCCCCGGCGTATACGCCCCATCTGCTGTCCTTAACATCAATCAATTCATTCATGGATGTAGAAGAGTGGACACAACTTCAGAAATAATCACGACGAAAATTTTAACAAAATTATGCAATAACAACAAGGTACGAAAACAACGAGTAAACACAATGAATCCAAAAAACACCAACTGATATGACACACCACACATATATACAAACAGTACACACAAACTCGCAGTTCATTTCTTGATGGAATTCCTTTGGAGAATCGCAGGGCTAACACCAGTACGCCTACAAACCTTCACAGGTTGACCATTGTAAGTTGTGGAACGTCCGGACACAAACAAGATTATTCAACAATTACAATAATTGGAACTCACACAATTATTTAACACAAACACATGTACAATCGCTACATCAAATGTTGTGGATTCTGACACGACAAACTACCCTTGAAAAACTGTAGGACTTACAGCAGTACGCCTACATTCCTTCTCAGGTTGATGATACAAGTGGAAGTCGTCCGGACACAAACAGAATTGCCAACAGCTGGATGAGAGATGATACCAATTCAGTATATACAATATGAACATATGTACAAAATCACACACCGAGCACATTGGACTGCTCATTGATGCGCTACCCTTTGAAGAACTGTAGGACTTACAGCAGTACGCCTACAACCCTTCTCAGGTTGACGCACTAGGTTGGAAAATCGTTGCAGAGTTCATTTGCTGACTTCCTTCTATCAGCTATATCCCCAAATCTGAATGGTAACACGCCCGTGTCATTGTATCGTAGAATATAGATGACGAACAAACACACGAAGTATCTGATCAACCAAGTGTAGAAACAGAGTAATTTACACCAAAGATAATAACATTCAAATAGTAACTTGAAACTAGAAATGTCTTTATTCATGCAAGTCAATTTAACAATTACTCTCTCGTTTACACTTGGCTTATCCTCACTAAATTGAGCAATATCTTTCGTCCTTTCAAACCCACCAATACTATCATAGTCATTGCACAAGATACTTGAGTTGATGGGCGTCTTTTTCATTGTGGATGACAACACCAACGATGACCGACTGATACCAGTTGATGAAGTTAGCGGTGGATCAAAAGCTGTTGTTGCTCGGCTTTCAGAAGTTTGTCTACCTGCAAGACCAACACCACTGCTGTCTTTTACTATCAGCTCAGGTTTAACACTAGCATCTGATGATAGGTGGGCTACATGCTGATCAATCACACTGACGGTCTCACAAGTACGCATGCCTTCTGCAACTGAATCTGCATTTATTTCTACTTCACGTTCAAGTTCTACAGAACCTTTATTTAACTTAGCGGTAGTAGGCATTCCCTCCATTTCATCATGATCAACCAAAGAGAAATCTGCACTATCATGATCATTACCACAAATATTCAATTTACCGTCAACTTGATCATTTTCAAACTCTTTAATAACAGAAGTAGACAATTTTGGTTCCTCCTCACAAATCATTAAAGGTTTTATATCTTCACTCTGACTAGTTATACTTTGTAAACTTGTAGGGTCAGAACTGCACTCTGAAGCAGCAACTATATTCTGTGACACTCTATTCAACAATGGCTTACCAGTTGCAACTACAGACTTCCTGACCGCACCGTTATCGTCACACAATTTGGAGTCAGGCCTGGAGTTTACATTTAGCTTATCACTGAACTTGCTCACTGGTTCACAGTTCACCTTTGTATGCACCTCTTGCAAACGTGTAAAACACAACCGTGCTTGTCTTGCATCTTGTAACTTATCTGTTGAGGATGTACTACGAAACCTGTTACACTCACTAGGTCTATATGCATTACCAGACATCATGGAGCCTTCTCGATATCCACCTCTCTGAGGCTCTTTCGTCATCAATGATTGCATTTTACCCTCAGACTGCTCTATCCTAGGGGTGAGATGTAATAGACTGGCAAACTTGCTCATCGATTGACTGACACTATTTTTCACTAGTTTCAGGATATCATCAAATTTTGGCTCGATACCCTCATCCTCCATACGGGAGCTTATCTTCACCCACTTCCTTTGCAGTCGAGTAGGTAGGCGTCTTGCTATTACTTCTAGGACAAAACTCGAGTTGAGGTCACTCATGCAATTCATCGAAATCAAGGTATTCTTATAAGTCATAAGACTATCTAAACACTCAGTAAGTGCCTTGGATTCATCTTGAAGTTGACTGCCGTTACCTTTGACAGCTTCGTATACGTTCCTCACAATCATTGAAGGTCTTCCAAACCTTTGACGTAATATGCTCATAGCCTCGTAGTAGCCCTCTTTTGGCTTCATAAACTTACAACACTGTATAGCTCTTGCAGCATCTCCAGTGCAATATCTCATCAAATACATTAACTTCAATTCATCACTTAATAGAAAACTACTCAACATGATCTCAAACTCCTTTACAAATTGTAAATAATCAGCCGAGTTTCCATCGAAACACCGTGGTTCTAATTTAGGGAGTTTGATGTTCCTATTATCCCTGAACGGCGAAACAGTAACATCAACCATATCATGCTTAACATCAGACACATCGTTACAAGTAACAGACAAATCACAATGACTTACTTTCCTGTTTACATCCAAGACACTCTGTCGCTTCTTTGACCCAGGCATTGTTGAACTTGACCCAATTCCAAAAACGTTCCAGATATTGCTTGTTCAAAGAGGACTTGACCGGCACC
Source organism: Trichobilharzia regenti (assembly GCA_944472135.2). Classification (NCBI taxonomy): domain Eukaryota; kingdom Metazoa; phylum Platyhelminthes; class Trematoda; order Strigeidida; family Schistosomatidae; genus Trichobilharzia; species Trichobilharzia regenti. The sequence goes on along the minus strand of OX235270.1, from coordinate 82,782,431 downwards.
AGGAAAGATGAACGGTGACTATCCAAACTTTCACCAACTGTCTGAATCCGCCAGATCTGTTTCTATCGTCAGAAACTGTCAGCCACGTCTCATAAACCGTTAATGCCCAGCTCTTGCTACGCTCGGGCCCACGCTGTTCCTTGAAGTTTTCAGAAACGCTTAGTTATAACGGACGAAAAACCAAAACACCGATTGGCCGCTTGAGAATTCTTTATTGTTACACCAACATATAAAAATAGTAATTGAACTAAGGTTTCTGACGATGTTTTTACTCTTCTTTCTGAACAGCGACCGATGAGACGATGACTGTCGTATTGATGCCTCCGCGAAAATTGGGGAAGTTGATTTTGAGCAAACAACCATGAATCGATCGTTCAATCTTCAACTCCATTGACACAGTATGTCACACAAGTATGGCTTAGCGACAATTTCATGCATTTATTCCCCTTGATAAATTTGAATAAAACGAGAACAACAGTGATTTGTGCAGATCACAATGTGCGCAAATCTCTGTTGTTTAGCGACAATTGTTTCACGACCAGGTAGTGTAGCTTCGCCAAATTTCATACTGGAAGTAGTGTAAGTAGTACCTACTTCAACGGTTTTCCCAGTAATCAAGGATTCTATCTGAAATGACACTTGTCAGCCAACTCTCAGAAACTGTCAATGTCCAGCTCTTACTACGCTGTACCTCACGCTGTCCCTGAAAGACTTTCAGAAACACTTTGTAATAACCAACGCGAAAAAAACCAGAACTGTTTGACCTCTCAAGAATGCTTTATTCTTACACCAACATGTAACCAACAATAAGCTTAATATACACAAGGTCTAAGAATAAATGTTTTAACAATAAATCACGATAAACTTCTGATAGTTTTCTATCTTCCACCAAACAGCGAACGATGAGATGATGAATACTGGATTGATGACTCCCGGGAAAATATAGTGTAGGGTTTGAGTAAACAACCATTAACCTCGCCAGATACTAGCTTGCTAGGCTCCTAGCTTACTAGTTTTCTAGCCGGTCCCAAGCCCGGGTAAAGAGGGAGGGTTGCGGCGTGTGGAGTACGTAACAATGTGAGTGTACACTTTTTGGTTATTTGTATATATCGATGACGTTTTAATTGCTAGCTCGTCGCCCGAAGAACATACTGATCACCTCACCATCTTATTTCAACGATTTGAGCAATATGGAGTCGTCATTAACCCCAAAAAGTGCATATTCGGTGTCTCCTCTATACAGTTTCTGGGACACCACATAACCGCGAATGGTATTACGCCTACGGAGGAAAAGATAGAGTCCATCAAAAACTTCCCCGAACCAGATTCACTCAAGAAGGTCAGACGTTTTTTGGGGATGTTTAATTTCTATCGGCGTTTCATTCCTTCGTGTGCCTCCATCGTCCAGCCGTTAACCGACCTCCTTAAAAATGATCCTAAAAAGTTTCAGTGGTCAGCTGAAGCACACGAATCATTTTGCAACGCAAAAGATGCCTTATCCAAAGTCACTATGCTATCCCATATCAACCCCGAAGCGTCGCTTATTTTGTGCACAGATGCCTCCCAAGTAGCTGTAGGGGCAGTATTACAACAAAAGATGAAGGGCGAAGTCACCCCACTCGCATTCTTTTCTAAGAAGTTGGAACCGGCTCAGACACGATACAGCACTTTTGGGAGAGAATTGCTGGCCATATATCTTGCAGTGAAGCATTTCAGTTACTTACTACAGGGCCGGCATTTCACTATTTTTACTGACCACAAGCCCCTGTGTCATGCTTTCACTACTTCACTCGATAAACACTCCCCTAGAGAAGCCAGACAGTTGGATTATATCTCCCAATTTTCAACCGACATCCAGTACATCAAAGGGGATGCGAACGTGGTAGCCGATTCTCTTTCAAGAAGTGACATTAACCAGCTCCAAACGTCGGTAGACATCAGTCTTGATCGTATGGCTCAATTACAAAGAGATGACGTTGAACTCCAAACCTGCCGCAGAAACTCTTCCTTACAGCTCAAAGATGTGCCTATCCCCTTATCAGATGCAACCATAGTCTGCGATGTATCTACCGGCACTAATCGTCCATTTGTCCCTCTCAGTTGCCGAAAAGCATTGTTCGAACATTTACATTCGCTTTCTCACCCTGGAGTACGCGCCACGGTCAGACTGATCAGCGAACGCTTCGTGTGGCCTAAAATGAACTCTGACATTCGGAGATGGGCACGAGAATGTATCCAATGCCAATGCTCCAAAGTACACCGCCACACTATTACAACCCCGAAGACGTTTAAATTACCCGAAAGGAGATTTCAGCATATCCATATAGATATCGTGGGACCATTGCCAACATCAAGGGGATATACACATATCCTGACAGCGATTGATAGATTTACTCGTTGGGCTATTGCATGCCCCTTAAACGACATATCTGCTGAAAACGTTGCTTTAGTTTTTCTCGACCGTTGGGTGTCAAACTACGGTGTACCAACTACTATTACATCCGACCGCGGTCCTCAATTCCAATCGACACTCTTTCGCGAACTGACGAGACTTCTGGGAGTGAAACATATCTCCACAACAGCCTATCATCCGGCAGCGAATGGTCTAGTGGAAAGATTCCACAGACAACTGAAAAGCTCCCTGATGGCGCAGAATGATACATCTAAGTGGAGTGAATACTTACCTTTGATTTTACTTGGTATCCGATCTACTATCAAAGAAGATTTAGGATGTACACCGGCTCAACTTGTCTATGGCACCAACCTAACCTTGCCTGGACAGCTAGTCCCCTCAGCCGATTCCACAGACGTGAACATTGCCGACTTCACTAACCGATTAACTAGACAAATGCTTCAACTTCAACCAACAGCACCTCGACAATCTCCCCGACGAGATCAGATCAACAAACATCTACAAACTTGCAAATTCGTCTTCATTCGAGTCGACGCCATCAGAAAAGGATTGCAACCTCCATACGAAGGACCCTTTCAAGTTATTAAACGTTCAGACAAACACTTTACAGTGAACAAGAATGGAAAACGAGAGACTATTTCCATTGATCGAATCAAACCCGCATACACCGACAACGACTTCGAATCTACATCGGCAGCTGCGCAATCAAATAATCAAACATCCGATTCCACTCCACCGGCACCAAGTCTTATCCTCCCTCCATATCAAACACGTAGTGGTCGGCAAATCAGTAAACCGGCTCGCTACGTTCATTTTGAGGACTAACAAAAGAAAAATAATTAAAAATTATTATTATCTTTTTCGTTTAGACATTATCATCATGACCGTTAGTATTTCGTCGTAAACTTTGATGTTACTATCACTATTATTTATTTATATGTACCTCACCTAAAAAACAGGTATCATCCATTTCAAAAACTATTGATCTTTAATCCATATTTTTTTAATGTTTCTTTCCCCTCCTTAATTACTGTGTATTTACATATTTTTCTTTATACATTAAAAATCTATGTTCATGGTTAGTGCAAATTTAAGTGACATGACTTTCTATTTCAATTTTTATTGCTGAACTCATTGTATATGCTTTCAGACTTTACATGATTCACATACCTTCTCGCGTTTATGCATGTTGTAATATATCCCTATTTTTATCCAAAAATTGTTATTACTATTATTATTTACTTCATAGTTTTACTTATCATTTTCCGGTTGTCTCTCCGGACCTCTAGGGGGGGAGCCGTGTGGAGTACGTAACAATGTGATTGTACACTTTTTGGTTACTTGTATAAATTCGAGATATTGTACATAATTTTTGTTTAAAACGCTTCTTGTTGAAATATACATAACTTCCGTGTACAATTGAAAAATACACTCTGCTGTTGGAGACTTCGTCTTCTCCCTGGTCACTTCTGCTTACTTGCTCCACTCACACCGTGTTGTATACTTCGGATTTATTGTAGGAGTCTACTACTCTCAACCGAAGACATTTCTACAACCGGAACACAGCAGCTACAGCAGACGCAGTCCAAACAATTAACGTACCCGTGGATTATATACGTAATTTGTAGCAGAGGACTTAGAATTTATATTCAAGTAATCCTTTTTGTTGATACAACTCGTCACTGCATTTTTGGTAATATATTGTTATTTAACACTCCATTGACTTGAATTATTATTCTTATATTTGTAATGTCAGTGAACTCTAGTATCAGTCCCCTACAGGCGTAGGGCTAGCAACTCCACCCCTGTGAAACAAACAAATCAATACAGAAACTTCAACGAATAAATATATTAAAAATTCTAAAACAATACGTAATAGCCCTAATTTTCGCGGAAATCGGGGAAGTGAAATTACGCAGGCTGGTGAAATCCGTCGGAAAGCCAGTCAGCCGATGTGCATTATTTTGATGAAAGGATGGGTATATGGAATGTTCGTACAATGTACGAAACTGGAAAGGCTGCCCAAATAGCCGCTGAAATGAGAAGGTACAGAATAGAAGTGTTGGGAATCTGCGAGAGCAGATGGAACGGAACTGGAAGGTGCCAACTACCAACTGGAGAGACAAAAATATTTTTTGGTCACCCAAAAGACAACCACGAGCACACTGAGGGAGTAGCCATCATGATATCACCAACAGCAACCAAAGCTCTCATGCAGTGGGAACCAATCTCCTCCAGGATAATGACAGCTAGCTTCAGCTCAAAAGGAAGGAGGCTTACAATCATTCAATTCTATGCGCCTACAAACGTCTCAGAACAAGAGAAGAAGGAGGCGTTCCACAGACAACTACAAGCAATAATGGACAACGTCTCAAATGGTGATATCAGAATCCTGATGGGCGACATGAATGCGAAGCTGGGAGGAGACAGCACAGGAAGAGAACTCACCATGGGTCATGAGGCCCTCGGCAAAATGAACGACAATGGTGAACTCTTCCCAGACTTATGCGCCTTCAATGATTTGGTGATTGGTGGCAGGGTGTTCAAACACAAGGATATACACAAGGCGACATGGATTTCACCAGATGGACACACCAAAAACCAGGTAGTCTTCATTTCAATTTCAAGAAAGTGGAGACGGAGCCTACTGGACACAAAGTCAAGGAGATGAGCAGATGTGGGTTCAGACCACTATCTAGTACAAGGGACTTTCAAGGTGAAACTAAAAGCCTCGAGGATAGCTGGGGATAGGCCACAATGCAAGTTAAACACTCAGAAACTGAAAGACACAACCACAAAAGACACTTTCACTGCAACTGTCAGATCTACGATCTATCGAACCAATCATGGAATATATGGATGACTGTTCTATAGAATTTATCGATTCTGAGATTGCTCCCTCTATTGTTCACATATTCAGTATATCCAGTACATAGAACCGTAAGATCAAGGCGGCCGGAGGTAGTCGAAGGAACACAGCAGTATGTGCGTCACAGTGGTTAGGACTCTCGTCGACCACGCACATGGTCCGAGATTCGATCCCCTGCCGACGCGCACCTGATATCTATGGTCGGCCTGCAAAATTCGGGCTACCGATATCACATGCTGAAAATTTCATACTTGTACCAAAAATACGGTGTGGAATCAAGTTGTAATAAAAAAATAATAAAAATGGCAATCTTTGCATGGAGAGACAATACCCAGTTTCCTCGAACGGATGCGGTGGTGATGAAAACAGTAAAGACTGATTCAATTTCTTTGCCAGCTGAAGCAAATTGATCTAGATATTGTGGGTAGAATGATTAGAAGACTTTATGATGACTATGATGCAGCTACGAAAATATCTTTGACTGATGTTTTTGATCGTGGAAAACGCCCATATGAACATTAGAAAGAAGAGAACATGAAGTTCAGCAAAGATATCTCTTCGGCGATTTCATTTTCAAAAGCTGTACGATCGCATTTAAATACATTATTTTACACGGATACAATTCTTGTTTGATTCCACATAATTACGACGGTGAATAAAAGGTGACAATTATTTTCAACAAGACATAACTTTTACGAGAGGCACGGGATTAAAACAGACATCAAGTGCGTAAAAATGAGCATGGAAACAAAAATTGAAATAATAATTTTCAGCTTGAAATCGGAGTTAGGAGGTGCGAATGTAGATTACGAGAGCCTGTTATATAATATTATAAACTCTTTTAATGTGGATATACCCCTTTTCATGCTAAGTTATTTTTAACCCGGCTGATTGTTGTTTCGTCGTAGATATATGCATTTATGTCAACTGCCTGTATGTCTTTAACTATTCGTTTCGGAGACATTGTATATTTTGCGAGAATGTTTGGTAGCTTAGAAATACTTAGGTGAAATGTGACAATCCTGTTCAGCTTCTTGTCAAGATGTTACCCCATCGGCCCTACAGAAATTCGTCAGGCATCTTACAGGTCAGTTTGTCAAACGCTTTCTAATTTTCCAGATCTTTGAATTCATTCCTCACTTAGATATCACTTATCTACCTCGGTGGCACAGTGGTTAGGACCCTCGCCGACCATCCACATGGTCCGGGGTTCGAGCCTGCACCGACGCGCACTTGATATCTATGGTCGGCCTGCAAAACTTGGGCTACCGATATCACATGCTGAAAATTCCATACCTGTACCAAAAGCTACGGTTTGGAATCAAGCTGTAAATCAAAAATAAATCAAAAATAAAATAAAAGTCTTTTTATTCATGCACTATTATACTTTATATGTTCTTAACTACGTAGGCCTTTATTAAGGCTAAAACATGCTCTATGTTCATATTTGTTGCTTACCCGAAGTCTGTTCGCTTTAGTTAAAAACACCACAACACCAATTTTTGAACAAAGCTATATATTCATCGAAAACATCATAGTTTCCATGCTTAGACCAATATGGTTAGCATTAAACATTGCAAATGTATGCTATCATTTCAAGTACCATATAGCTTCTTCTTCTTGTGTATATATCTCGTAAATTTACTTCCAATAATGTATTATTCACAATCGCATTTTATACCATTTTGTAGCTGCGCAGAATTTTCTCCTCTTCCTAAAATAGCGTTCAATCACGTGGTGACATAGCACTCACCCAGATATACGCTGGTCACTGGTTGACCATAACTATCAGCAGGAAACAGAACGGAGTTTCGGTTGTCGCTCAGCTTTGGTGGTGACATCATTAAGCAGTTTACAATTTAACATTTATGCGAACCTGTTCTGATTGCTTGTACAATAATTGCACAATTGAAACTTTTGAAAAAGTATTAATTTATGATACTTCGGGATTGTAATTTATAACATTACTAGTCGTTTATGTAAAAGTCGCATGCATTTCTTGTAAGCTTACCCAATTATACGAAATATAAATTATTATTATTATTTTGAAGTCTTAAACGTTATTTCTTCAGCAAGTCATCGGGTCTTACGTGAAATGTTTCAGTTACATTTAATCCGGTTGCATATAACATTAGTATTCGCTAATGAAGAAGAAGAAAATAGCCATTGGACATGTGTTTGTATTGTGATAACGAAATACGACCTAGCAAACGTAGGTAGAATACGTACACGACCTGTATTGGTTATCTGGGCACTTCAAGAACACTTTGAAATGTATATCCTATTTCTAAAAAGTGTTATATTGTCCTTATGTTGCGTATATCAGCAACTAGAGTAAATCTTTGGACATTGAGATGATAACTCCTTTACTCTTCTTGTGCTGTCGTTCCGCATCAGTAGGACTTAACATGATCACATTAATACTTGGACATATGTGTTAATGAACCATATCACTCAACTTCATTGATTATTTGTTTGTCGTGAAATGTTGTAACATCTAACATAGGCTTCTGTTGTGCACATCATCTGCTTACAAATTAGCAGCAGAAGTAACCATCGAAAAGCAGGAGCAGCACCTCATTATACCCAAATACAGACACATGTTAATGTGGCATTACAAGCATATTACAAATTCTAAATTGGCATCACTTTTCACCTCAACAAACAATCAGTATTATTAATGTATGAATGGAATGAAAACTATTTAGAAACATTTATATCAACATATGCGTTCACAACATCACAAATTTTATATCATTGACACGTATATTATCTCCTTTTACTTCATGAAAGCCAATAAATAAATCGAGCTATTGAGTTAGTAACGATCATAACCTGGACAGTGGAAACAGTAGAGGATTTCTTACAAATGGCTACTGTCAATGTAGTTGAAGATTGAATGATTAATTATTGGTTGTTTATTATTATTATTGCTCCCTTGGGTTCCTAATGGAATATAGGGCTTCAACTGCACGTCTCCACTTGCTTTTGTCTTCTGCTGTACTTTTCACCTGCATCCATCTTAGTCCATATTCTTTCAACTCCTCTTCACACGATCTCCTCCATGTCACCCTTGCACTGACATCCCACTTACCACTTCCCTTTCGGCCTGGTTCCACCCGAGCAACAGCCTGACGCGCGATGTCACCCAGCGGCCTCCTCAGCGGGTGTCCAATCCATCTCCACTTTCCCCTACATATTTGTTGGGCGATTGGTTCTTGTTTTGTTTGTTCCCATAGTTTCTTGTTGGTGATTCTTTCCAGCCCGGTCATCTGATCTTCAGTATAGAGCCATCGAAGTCAGTTGCTGATAAAGGTCTGCAATAGCCTGTTGGAAATATTCTTTGTGACCCGCCAAATTCTGATCCGTATAGAAGAACTGACTGACTTGACGTTTGTATTGAAAATCCGAATTTCGTCGGTGATGCTGAGTGACGAAGATTTCCAGATTGATTTCAGGTTGATGAATGTGTTTCTCGCCCTCCTCCCCAATTCTCGCTCGATTTGACATCCTCGTCCGCTCCTCCTGTAGTTGAGACAATGCTTCCTAGATAAGTGAATGAAGTAACCTCTTTCAAATCCCTCCCGTTGATAGTGACTGGGACTGGACGTTGTTGTTGTTGGTTGGTTATTTTCATAATCTCCGTCTTGTCTATGTTCACTTGGAGTTCTGTCTTCGCTGGCTGCTTCTTCGACCAGTTTGTCGGTTTTCGTTCGTAAGTCTTCGATTGTGTGACATCAAACATAAATCATCCGGGTCTTCCAGTTTCTTCATGTCGGTCCAGGATATTCCTGTCCTCTCGTTTCCCACTGTCTGACGCATAATTCAGTCCACCACAATTAGGAATATCATTGGTGATAGTAAGCACCCTTGTCTGATTCCTGTGTTTACTCCAAACACCTCGCCGACTCTTCCGTTGTGGATCACATGACATGTGCCGTTGTCGTACAGCTGTTGAATAAGGTTGATGAATATTTGAGGTACGCCGTAGTACTCGGGTAGTTTCCAAATTACTTCGCGGTCAACGCTGTCTGTCGAAGGCCTTCTCAAGGTCTGTAAAGTTGAGGTAGAGATTTGATTTCCATTCCATGCTTTGTTCTGTGATGATGATGCGTAGAGTTGCAATTCGGTCAGAAGATGATTTGCATTTCCTGAATCCAGCTTGTTCTGGTCGGAGTTCTGCATCCATTGCGTCCTTTATTCTCTCCAGGATGATGTGGCTCAGGATTTTACTTGGCGTCGATAGGAGCATGATTCCTCGCCAGTTCTTGCAGAGTGACGTGTAAGTCTCCCTTCTTTGGTAGTTTCACGAGGTAACCTTTCCTCCAGTCAGTAGGCACCTTTCCCTCCTTCCACACCTTTTGCAATAATGGAGTCAGCATATCTGCTGTAGTCTCTGGGTCCGCTTTTAGTGCTTCAGGGAGTATTCCATCTGGTCCAGCTGCTTTTCCAGCTTTTAGGAGCTTGATTGCATTCAAGACTTCAGCTCTCGTTGGAGGATTGGTGTCAACTTGCAGTTGTGTGCGCGCTGTTGTTGGTATTTCTGGACGGGTTGCAGGTGGTGATCGGGGGTGAGGATATACGTTGCTGCGTGTTATATTTTCCGCGACTCAGTGTTTTTCGTCTTTCATTGGCTAGAATGGTGGCGGTCAATTGGAGTTTGAATTGTCCTTTGGTGCGTGCTGTCGGGTGCTGTCTTTGCGTGGTTGTGTTTGCGTCGTTCGCCAGCATATGTGATTACTATAAACGTGTATTAGACTTGTAACGCTTTGTTTTTGTTTGTTTGTGCATGTACTAGTCTTTATTTGTCGTACAACGAATCGGTGGGTTCTTGTGTTTTTCTGTAATTCAGGTTATACGTGCGGTATTTTCTTGATGGTTATCGATCATCCCTGTATTTCAATGTTGGTTATTTACGATTTATCTTGGAATAGTCGTGACATAGATGGATCCTAATTGATAATTTTATTTTAGTCCGTTGCAGGTAGTCAATTTGAGTGACAGGAGCACAGATTTAAGTGGAATTTTTGCTGAATACATACTTGGAAGGCGTTTCTTCAGCTGGGATGAATTTGAGAAGTCATTAGCAGAATTTCAAAAAGTGAGGAAGTCATTTAATGCTAACAATGTAGTTGTCCTGCACTCACTATATTCATAACTGCAGCAAAACGATACCGGATGACAGGTTTAAGTACACTTATGTTGGTTTTAAATGCACTTTTGGAGTGAATCGTAAAAGACCTGGATTGAAATCGAGAAATAAGTCGTAAGAAGAAGTGTAGTATGATTTCATGAATATTTCAGGTCTAAATGTTGCAATTGCTCGTCTTCATTTCACGTGGTTTTGCGTTATAGTGAATACATAATTGCTTCCCACAATATGGTACATAACCATCCATGCAGCAGGGTGTACATGCAGAATGACCCATGGTATAGACGACTAACAGTTGAAGAGAAAGAAAATGTGGAACCACTTCTTCAGCAATCCCACTCATCCGATGAAATAATAATGCATGTTAAGGAGAAGTACCACAAGGATATAACTCGCATTGACGTTAAAAATATGAAAGCCGCAGTTACTAAAGGTAACGTTGACGTACTTGTTACATACTTAAGGTATTTCGAGTCGTCGTGACATTTTTGAATTCCTAAAATCCCGTGGGAAGTTAATGGAGTATTATTCCGATGAACCGATCAGGAATTCACTAACAAGAATTTGTTTTGCAACTTATGAGCAAATGGAATTGTATAAACAGTTCCCTGAGGTTGTTGGTATTGATTCAACGTATAATACAAATAAGAGGAAGTGAGTTTACCAATTCATTAATCAACGTGCAGGCATTCTTTGCTCCAATTACTTGTGACGGATAATTTTGGTCGTGGACGACCAGTTTTATTTGCGTGGACCAGAAAAGAATTCAAACGAGATGTAGTTTGGATATTAGACTGTTTTCGTCAAATAATGGAAGACACCTCCAAAACAGAATCTTTCATTATGGATTGTGCGCAAGCTGAAATAACAGCCGTCAAGTTAACGCACAGAGAAGCGCACATTGTTTTGTGTTCTTTCCATGTTTGCCGAGCCTTCTGTCGTAAAGTAATTTTTTCAAAGCATACTTTACATTTTACTCGTAGACAAGAAATCCCATCGTGAAGAACTACTTATGCCGTCTAGTGCAGTGTAAAATAGATCAGAGTAATGCCTTTAATGTTCTCATTTTCCAGATTTAATTTCTATTTCAGAGTTATTAGCAGATTGGATGCTACTGTCAGTCAATATCTACAACGTCGTTGGATGCATAGACGAGAATTGTGGGCAGCATGTTTCAGAGACAACGTGCTGACTTTTGGGAATGATACAAATAATTGCGTCGAGAGCTCCCACGAGCAAATGAAACGGTACTTGCAAAGATCTGATAGTCTGCATAAAAGTATGCTGAAGGTGTTTAAATGGTATAAACAAAGTTTTTCAAGAATACAGCAGGAGGCGATCATTGCTCACTCGCGATGCTTCACTTATCCCTGTTCACAACGTCTAATCCCAATTAAAAGATTACTGACGCCATACGCCACGAGGAAGGTAATCCGTGAATACGAAAGGCGACGATGGGCTATTGTTGAGTTTGAATCCTTTGATTATGTATTCTCTAAAGAAAATGGGAATAGAGTTGAGGTTGATCTGAGTGCTTGCACCTGCACGTGCTTTACATTTCAGACCTATCGGTACCCCTGCTGACACTTGCTTTTGGTCCATTTCAGAAAGCCGTATTTCACAGGTTTATTTGCGTTTTTATGACTCCGTTTTTAATTTATGTCGACCGAAATTTAATTAATTAATGTTCTTATATCCGGAAAGTTGTAATTTTCATTAACCTGTTCGTGTGTACATTGCCTTAATTGGAAACAAGACACAAGCACTACCATCATTGCACGTGTAATATTCAGTTCATAGTTATCTTTACGTTTTTTGTTTCACCTTTTGTAGTTAATTATGTGATGCAGAATTTCAAACAATGGGAGTGGTCACGCAACTTGTTCGCATCTCAATGCACGTCAGCTGTTGTCCCTCGAAATCGAAGTGCCCCATTCGAAACCTATATAAGTATTGTGAATAAGGGCTTGAGGAAAATTAATGACAAATTTGGAGAAGTGTTTGCCAGGAATTATTCAGTAGAAGTAATCGCAGGAATCAATCGTACTCTGAATATGTAAGTAAACTGAATTTGTATCATAATTAAAATAAATTTTTCATGTCAATCTTACTGTCTTTCAATTCATGTGTTCCCTTATTGAGCACGGCATGCTAGACCGGTGCTCTCTAGGACTTTAACTATACGTAAGTGTAATTGCTTAAGAACGATGTCGGTCGTCATACGTGTTAAATTATAAGTATTTCAGTTAGCTGACGTGCATACGTCTCATAGTCATATACAAGTCTTTAGGGGCAATAGTAGGCATAACTTAGGCACTGCATTCGAGTTCCAGTTCTTATACGCTTACGTGTATTCGAAAGTATTGCATTACTAATGATGTCAATCCATATGACTAAGGCTGTTAACATGTAGCGTTAATTAAAGTCTACACCAGACGAATTATTGAATTCGCTGAGCTTTAGCAATCGTATTTAGATTAGGCTTACACTAAAATATGCCACCAATTACTTCGTCAGTTCTTATTAATAAGTCATGCCTGAATCTAGTCATCATCACAAATATATTGTCAATGTAGTTGAAGATTGAACGATCGATTCATGGTTGTTTGCTCAAAATCAACTTCCCCAATTTTCGTGGAGGCATCAATACGACAGTCATCGTCTCATCGGTCGCTGTTCAGAAAGAAGAGTAAAAACATCGTCAGAAACCTTAGTTCAATTACTATTTTTATATGTTGGTGTAACAATAAAGAATTCTCAAGCGGCCAATCGGTGTTTTGGTTTTTTCGTCCGTTATAACTAAGCGTTTCTGAAAACTTCAAGGAACAGCGTGGGCCCGAGCGTAGCAAGAGCTGGGCATTAACGGTTTATGAGACGTGGCTGACAGTTTCTGACGATAGAAACAGATCTGGCGGATTCAGACAGTTGGTGAAAGTTTGGATAGTCACCGTTCATCTTTCCTGGTGCCGGTCAAGTCCTCTTTGAACAAGCAATATCTGGAACGTTTTTGGAATTGGGTCAAGTTCAACAATGCCTGGGTCAAAGAAGCGACAGAGTGTCTTGGATGTAAACAGGAAAGTAAGTCATTGTGATTTGTCTGTTACTTGTAACGATGTGTCTGATGTTAAGCATGATATGGTTGATGTTACTGTTTCGCCGTTCAGGGATAATAGGAACATCAAACTCCCTAAATTAGAACCACGGTGTTTCGATGGAAACTCGGCTGATTATTTACAATTTGTAAAGGAGTTTGAGATCATGTTGAGTAGTTTTCTATTAAGTGATGAATTGAAGTTAATGTATTTGATGAGATATTGCACTGGAGATGCTGCAAGAGCTATACAGTGTTGTAAGTTTATGAAGCCAAAAGAGGGCTACTACGAGGCTATGAGCATATTACGTCAAAGGTTTGGAAGACCTTCAATGATTGTGAGGAACGTATACGAAGCTGTCAAAGGTAACGGCAGTCAACTTCAAGATGAATCCAAGGCACTTACTGAGTGTTTAGATAGTCTTATGACTTATAAGAATACCTTGATTTCGATGAATTGCATGAGTGACCTCAACTCGAGTTTTGTCCTAGAAGTAATAGCAAGACGCCTACCTACTCGACTGCAAAGGAAGTGGGTGAAGATAAGCTCCCGTATGGAGGATGAGGGTATCGAGCCAAAATTTGATGATATCCTGAAACTAGTGAAAAATAGTGTCAGTCAATCGATGAGCAGGTTTGCCAGTCTATTACATCTCACCCCTAGGATAGAGCAGTCTGAGGGTAAAATGCAATCATTGATGACGAAAGAGCCTCAGAGAGGTGGATATCGAGAAGGCTCCATGATGTCTGGTAATGCATATAGACCTAGTGAGTGTAACAGGTTTCGTAGTACATCCTCAACAGATAAGTTACAAGATGCAAGACAAGCACGGTTGTGTTTTACACGTTTGCAAGAGGTGCATACAAAGGTGAACTGTGAACCAGTGAGCAAGTTCAGTGATAAGCTAAATGTAAACTACAGGCCTGACTCCGAATTGTGTGACGATAACGGTGCGGTCAGGAAGTCTGTAGTTGCAACTGGTAAGCCATTGTTGAATAGAGTGTCACAGAATATAGTTGCTGCTTCAGAGTGCAGTTCTGACCCTACAAGTTTACAAAGTATAACTAGTCAGAGTGAAGATATAAAACCTTTAATGATTTGTGAGGAGGAACCAAAATTGTCTACTTCTGTTATTAAAGAGTTTGAAAATGATCAAGTTGACGGTAAATTGAATATTTGTGGTAATGATCATGATAGTGCAGATTTCTCTTTGGTTGATCATGATGAAATGGAGGGAATGCCTACTACCGCTAAGTTAAATAAAGGTTCTGTAGAACTTGAACGTGAAGTAGAAATAAATGCAGATTCAGTTGCAGAAGGCATGCGTACTTGTGAGACCGTCGGTGTGATTGATCAGCATGTAGCCCACCTATCATCAGATGCTAGTGTTAAACCTGAGCTGATAGTAAAAGACAGCAGTGGTGTTGGTCTTGCAGGTAGACAAACTTCTGAAAGCCGAGCAACAACAGCTTTTGATCCACCGCTAACTTCATCAACTGGTATCAGTCGGTCATCGTTGGTGTTGTCATCCACAATGAAAAAGACGCCCATCAACTCAAGTATCTTGTGCAATGACTATGATAGTATTGGTGGGTTTGAAAGGACGAAAGATATTGCTCAATTTAGTGAGGATAAGCCAAGTGTAAACGAGAGAGTAATTGTTAAATTGACTTGCATGAATAAAGACATTTCTTGTTTCAAGTTACTATTTGAATGTTATTATCTTTGGTGTAAATTACTCTGTTTCTACGCTTGGTTGATCAGATATGTCGTGTGTTTGTTAGTCATCTATATTCTACGATACAATGACACGGGCGTGTTACCATTCAGATTTGGGGATATAGCTGATAGAAGGAAGTCAGCAAATGAACTCTGCAACGATTTTCCAACCTAGTGCGTCAACCTGAGAAGGGTTGTAGGCGTACTGCTGTAAGTCCTACAGTTCTTCAAAGGGTAGCGCATCAATGAGCAGTCCAATGTGCTCGGTGTGTGATTTTGTACATATGTTCATATTGTATATACTGAATTGGTATCATCTCTCATCCAGCTGTTGGCAATTCTGTTTGTGTCCGGACGACTTCCACTTGTATCATCAACCTGAGAAGGAATGTAGGCGTACTGCTGTAAGTCCTACAGTTTTTCAAGGGTAGTTTGTCGTGTCAGAATCCACAACATTTGATGTAGCGATTGTACATGTGTTTGTGTTAAATAATTGTGTGAGTTCCAATTATTGTAATTGTTGAATAATCTTGTTTGTGTCCGGACGTTCCACAACTTACAATGGTCAACCTGTGAAGGTTTGTAGGCGTACTGGTGTTAGCCCTGCGATTCTCCAAAGGAATTCCATCAAGAAATGAACTGCGAGTTTGTGTGTACTGTTTGTATATATGTGTGGTGTGTCATATCAGTTGGTGTTTTTTGGATTCATTGTGTTTACTCGTTGTTTTCGTACCTTGTTGTTATTGCATAATTTTGTTAAAATTTTCGTCGTGATTATTTCTGAAGTTGTGTCCACTCTTCTACATCCATGAATGAATTGATTGATGTTAAGGACAGCAGATGGGGCGTATACGCCGGGGAGGCTAGGCTATTGCTGAGAATGAAATGCACACGGAGATAATTGTTAGCTGCGGTCCGACACGCCGGGGAGAAAGAGTGTAAACGGCTGAGGCTCGCATGCGTCACCGTTACTAGAATTGAGGCAGAATGAGTGACAAGCGATTGCAGTGGTAATTGGTAGTGAGTAGATAAGAGGATGTGCGTGGAGTATCGTGAGGTGGTGCTATGGTCACGTTGCATTCTGCAAGAGTCATTCTAGCAAGTGGCGATTGTGTTGCAAGATATCAAGAGGAGGTCTCTGTCTGGAGGCGCAGGTCGTCAGCGATGTGTGAGATTGTGCTGTGGGTATGCTTGTGGTGTGTTGGCTTTTCTGTTTGTTTTCCATTTCAGCTCTGTCCGTGTGACCCAGGTTCTCGCAATGGCATCCAAGTCAACGTGTATTGGTCGTGAAGGAAAAAAGGGTTGGATCCGTATTTTGCCGGGGAGTGTCAATGGAGTTGAAGATTGAACGATCAATTCTTGGTTGTTTGCTCAAAATTAACTTCCCCAATTTTCGCGGAGGCATCAATACGACAGTCATCGTCTCATCGGTCGCTGTTCAGAAAGAAGAGTGAAACATCGTCAGAAGTAATACAATGATTTATTATTGTAATATTTGTTTTCAGACCTTAGTTTACTTATTCCTTTTATATGTTGGTGTAACAATAAAGAAATCTCAAGCGGCCAATCGGTGTTTTGGTTTTTTCGTCCGTTATAACTGAGCGTTTCTGAAAACTTTAAGGAACAGCGTGGGCCCGAGCGCAGCAAGAGCTGGGCATTAACGGTTTACGAGATGTGGCTGACAAACCCCTTTATTCTTGCACCAATACTGAACCAATCCTTAGGTTATTGAGCCAAAAGTCTAAGAATATTCGTCATTGCAATAAATACTTCTGATAGTATTTCTCCGTCTTACAACGAACAGCGAACGATGGAAAGATGACTGCAGTATTTGTAAGGCATGGTAATTTCGGCGGTTTTCTAATGTTCAAACTATGCTTGTCTACTTTCACGTCGGCTACGAAGTGTGCAGGGATTGGTTACTCAAGACGAGGCAACGGATGACCAATAGGAGTGCCTTCTCCCTCTTATCTAGTTGTATTGCGATTGGTTGTAAATATAACCCTTGAAGTTGAGTCTTCGTTCTTACTAGCACTCGGCACTTGTGTGATCACACTGCTAACGTGCGCTTTGCTCTCTGTTTCAGATCATTGCACTGTCGAGTGGGATTACATAAATGGAGAGCCATCCAACGAAAAAACTTTCTTCTTCCAAATCTCGACTCCATGAGGCCTCCAAGAACACTTCTCGTGTCAAACAGACCGCATCCAACGAGGTTGATCAATTAGCCGAAGTGATGGCTCCAGCTTTTTAGTCAAATCAGCCTGCTTCTCGTTATGTTCATCCTTTGCCACATAAACTGGAGGTCGGTGATGACTTCGAGCTGTGGCCGCACAAGGTGCGCCGACGCGTTGATCTGATGAACGTGCCTCACCCGAATGCATTCGCCATCGATTCTGTTAGACGGTCCCTGGAAATGTTTACAATCGGTATGGATTATGTGCATATACCCTTGACCACCCTCTTGAGTACTCTAAGAGCACGTATAGTGCCACCAGTACCTCACATTGAATTGCTGAAAAGATTCAGTGAGTGCAACCAGAGCCCAGGTGAATCCATCAACCAGTTCACCTTACGTCTCCGCAAGCTGGCGCATCAAGCTACACAGGACAAGGCATATTCAGAGGTTGAGGACGCTATATATTCCAAGTTCCTGCAGGGTGTCGACGTCCGTTACAGGAAGGACTTCAACTTGCCCACTTCAGCATCCATGGCAGAAGCGGAAACTAGGGCACGCCTAGTCGAAAGCCTGGAAGAGCCAGAAACCACATGCCCACAGGTAAACGCAATGGGATATCAGCACAGAACAACAAAACATGCACAGAATCCCACATCACCGTGGAAAGGACGCCAACAGTCGCACTCCACCTCACTAAACGATTACTACCACTACAAGCGGTTTGGTAAGCTTGGTAGGAGTTGTGGTCACAATGCAGGCGAGTCACATGTCGATATGAATTGTCAGCCTACTGTAAAACTAATCAGTGTCACCTCCTCCCCGAAAGTTGTGGGTTATATACGCGGAAAAAAGTGTTATGTTAGTTGACTCAGGAGCAACTTGTTCTGTCATACATTCCTCATGTGTTCCAGAGACGTTTAGGCCCACAATAGGGACTCACAAGTTGCGGCTTACGACAGCCAATGGAGACTGCATGCAATCCCATGGAGTGGTCCTGCTGCCTCTTAAATTGGGAGCACTGTCACTCCAGCACGCCTTCATCGTCTCTACCTGGGTGCCGTGGCAGGTAATCTTGGGAGTCGACCTCCTGGAAAAGCTGTCCAGAATAACAGATTGTAGTCGAGGACTCTTATACTGAAGGACTGTTCCATCCCATTTATTATAGGAAACGACGTAGAGCACGGCACTTTTGGCGTGCAGGGAGATGCTAAGATTGAGACTCAGCGAATGCTGACGTCTATAGAACCCCTACCACCGGAAATGGTAGCCAACTTTAATAAAATGCTAGACAAATATGAGGACTGTTTTGACTGGGATGGAAAAAACCCGGGAAGAACAAAACTGGTCCAACATCACATAGAAACAGGTACGTCCCACATTGTGGACAACCTGCACATTACCAGAAGGAGCTTAATAGGTTAGTTGATGAACTGTTAGAGAAAAATGTCATCAAACTATCCGTATCTCCATGGGCTTCCCAGTAGTTTTAGTTAAAAAATTGAATGGGACACTCCGGCTATGTGTAGATTATCGTAAGTTGAACCTGTTAACTAGACGAGACTGCTTTCCCCTTCCACGCATAGACGACACTTCTGATGCCCTAGAGAGGTCGAATTGGCTCACCACTCTAGATTTGACATCGAGATATTGGCAGGTTGAAGTACACCTAGATGACAAGCAAAAAGCACCATTCATTGTACAAGCAGGCCTGGATGAGTTTGAAACAATGCCGTTTGGGTTATTCAATGCCCCAGCAACATTCCGACGCCTCGTACAAACGGTCTTGAGTGATTGTATACCAGGTAAGTGTTTGGTATATCTAGACGATGTTATCATACATAGTAAGACGATGACTGAACATTTAAGTGACATTTCGGAAGTATTAGAACGGATGCAGACCGTTGGGTTAAAATTGAACCCATGGAAATGTCATTTCTTCAGGAAAGAAGTGTGCTTCTTAGGTCACATCGTTTCAGCCGAAGGCATTAAATGTGATCCAGCAAAAGTTCAGGAAGTTGATGACTGGACGCTCCCAAACTCACCCCCCCCGAATTACATAGTTTTTTAGGGTTGGCCTCGTATTATCGACGTTTTGTACTTAACTTTTCTTTCCTTGCAGCTCCTTATTCGACATTCTTAAAAAGAAAGACTACAGCTGGACAGCATCAGCTACGAAAGCCTTCGAAATACTTAAAAACTGTTTATGTAGCCCCCCATCCTAGCATATCCCAATGTTTCTGACCAGGCAGGTATATTCATCCTAGATACAGACGCTAGCGACTCTGGTATCGGGGCTGTCTTGTCTGAAAAAGACGCAGATGGAGTAGAAAAGGTGATAGCCTATGCAAGTCGAGCACTCAACAAGAGTGAGAATTACTGCACCACGCGGAAAGAAATGCTGGCACTGGTCAATTTTGCTAAGCACTTTAGGGCATATCTCCGGTAGACATTTCGTTGTACGCACTGATCATAAAGCCCTTAGCTGGCTACATAACTTCAAAGAAGCTGAGGGTCAGATTGCTAGATGGCAAGAACACCTACAAGAGCGTGACTTCGAATGCATGCATAGACCGGGTAAAAATCATGGAAATGCAGATGCATTGTCAAGAAAACCTCTTAAATATCACGGTGACTGCCCATCATGCGCTGAAGCACAAGTTTCGCTGCTCCAACTAGAGGCTCATACTTCATATGGATGGCCTAAACTTCAGTCTTCAGACCCTGAACTGGCCTTGATTTACGAACGTGTTCAAAGTGGAGGCGAACGACCGACAACCCAGGTAATAAGTAAGCTTGGATGGGAAACCAGGTGTTTATGGTCTCGGTGGAATAATTTGAAAATTGTCGATAACATCCTCTATTACCAACATGGACCCACTTATACTCGTCGCTTTGTGGATCCACAGTCGGCATTACCCACAGTACTTCTGTCATTACACCAGCAGTTAGGCCACGCGGGCTCAGGGAAAATGAGTGAAGCGGCTGAAAGGTGTTATTGCTGGCCTCACCAGAGGAAAGACATCATAGATTTCTGTGACTCCTGCGAGGTATGCCAAACTATTAAGGCTCCGCACAAATATAATAAGGCACCCTTCGAACCCATTATAACTGGTCATCCAAGTGACTTGGTACTTGGTTGGGCCTCTTCCAGTAACTTCCAGAAATAATAACTATATTTTAGTTATGGTAGACCATTTTACCAAATGGTGCGAGGCTATCCCGTTTCCACAGATTGATGCTGTAACCATCGTAGAGTTAATTTTTGGCCACTGGGTCAGCCGTTGGGGGTCACCACTTCAGCTACACTCAGATCGAGGATCCAACTTTGAAAGTATCATTGTCAGCGAGCTCTGTCGCATAATGGGTATCCGGAAGACACTCACTACCGCGTGCCACCCACAGGGAAATGGTTTGGTTGAACGCACCAATCAGACACTAAAATCTCTCTTGCAGGCATTTTTAGACCAAAACAACCCCAGGGAATGGGACCGATCACTCTCACAGTGCTTAATGGCATACGGAGCAAGCATTCACAAAGCTACGCGTCAAACGCCTCATTATATGGTCACTGGAAAAGAACTCCGGTTGCCAGTCGATCTGACTTCAAACACACTGGGAGAGGACACACTGATTGCATCCGAACGCGTAATCAGACTTAGACGAAACCTGAACAAGGTGCACCAAATGACTAGGGATATACTCCAAACAAACCAGAGGTACCAGAAAGAATACTATGATAGGAAAGCACACGGATCACCTGTGGAACCAGGAGACAAGGTGATGCTACTTAGGGAGGCACCACCTAAAGGGAAAGCTTTCAAATTTCATAAACGCTGGGAAGGACCGTTTACTGTAATAATAATAATAATAATATATTCTCATTTTGTACATGAGAGACGCCAGTTTACAGGCATCATCAATATGATAAATTACATATACGATTAGCAATCATAATTAATAATAATGTTTTAATAAAATACACATTATTTCCTACTTGTGTAGGACACACCAAATATACAGGCATGGGTAAGCATTATATAAATTTCATAAATTTGGTTTATGGTTAAGTTACATGGTTGCTGGCGTTTTTGTCTTAGGTCTGTGGGAACAATATGATAACCAGTCATTCAATGGAGCACGTCATGAAATATAGGAATATTAACTTCGCATTAACAAAAAAACCCAAGTAAGTTTTGGATGGATTAAAAATACTTGGGAAAAAATAAAGCTTGAAGTAATTCCTCAATATAACTTGGGTGTGTACAAATCCGAATCTTATTTTTGATTTGATTTATATCCAAATTGGGTAATAAGGAAGCTATTTTTACAGATACGATCAGTTATGTTATAAGCTACAATCGTGACGTTGTATTACAAATAGATACTTTTCCATTGGTATAAGAGTATATTCCACAAATGTAATCCAGGTTGCGTCGTGGAGAAAGTTAATTCGTTATTAACCAGGCAACTGAAAGATACGGGACCAATAATGTTTGCAGATCATTTGTCATTGTAAATGGTCAAATATCCACATTATTCATTCTCATTCAAAAAGTCAAATGGAAGCTGAAATGGTGAGAGAAAAAAGAAGACAAACAACAGCAACGCAAAAGAAAGCAACGGGAGTCCTTAAGGAGTGATTAATAAATATATACATATATATTCTGTTTAGTAACTGTGGTTATTTTGGTACACAAACTAACTAGTCCCGTTATGCTAACTTTTATATTATGTGTGAACTAATATTACTGTCCTGTGTAGAAATGTTAATCATCTAGTTCCAATAATATTAAAATTTATAATTGTAGTTTGTTGTAACTACACGTTTAAAGAACTTAAAATATCTATGTAGGGTGAAAAAGAAGGTGTAAGAGTCAGGCGCAAAAGTGCATTGTCATCTTTGAGTAGTCTGGTGACTGAGGAGATGAACACTGGAAGTGTGTTTGCATCGCGCACATTAGCTGGTAGTCTATTCCAAATGACTGAAAACTTATTTAAGAAGAAGTTGTACCGCACGTAAGTCTGACAGTGCTCCATAGCAGCTAGGTTGTGATGATTTCTAAGATTGTAACTGATGACAGCGGTAGGTTTAGTTATTGGCTCGGAGGAATGCAAGAGAAGATTAGTTAGCTTGTAGTAAAAGATAAGGTTTAGCTTAAGGCGTCTTTTCCAGAGGGGTTCTAATCTTAGTCTTCGCATCGCTCATGGTATTCCAGACCACTTTCTAAACCAAGAGTTCTTGAGGTAAACTGCCGTTGCACTCCCTCTAATTTAAGCTTGTCATTTTGTCTGAGTCCGCTAAGAATAAACGGGCAGTATTCTAAGATAGGTCGGACACATACTTTGTATAATAAAACCCTAGTTTCACAACAAAAGAAATTGCGTGTTATGCATCCTATCAGCCTTCGCGTTTTACGTCTGGCATAATCAGTCTGTTCAGCGAACGTTAGGTTACTAGAGTATCTAATACCGAGATCTACGACTGAGTTGAGCTTAGCTAGTTTTCGCCCATTTATTTCAAGAGTTAGATCAAGCTTACTGTTGCCGATACAAATCCAGCCGCATTTGTCAATGTTAAAATTTAGACAGGATTCAGCACACCACGTTGCAAGGCTACTTAGTTCAAGATGTATTTTAGTAACCATATCGCTTAATTCATGAGTGTAGCAGGAGTAGACGACTTTGAGGTCGTCAGCATATAGGAATGGTTTACCTGAGGTGAAGCACTTGCAAATGCTGTTAATGTAGACTGTGAATAAAAGTGGACCTAGGACACTACCTTGCACGACCCCACTTGAGATCTGCCTAGGATGAGACAATACAGATCCAACTTTGGTTATTTGTACCCTGTTGCTTAGAAATGATTTTAACCAGTTCAGTAATGGGTTGCGAATTCCACAAGAGTACAGCTTCTCAAAGAGAATACTGTGAGATACCATGTCAAATGCCCTAGATATATCGAAGTAGAGAACAACGACTAGCTTACGTGCTTCGCGACTACTAGTGATGCAGTTGAAAAAGTCGAAGTGGCAAGTAACGCAGGATCTATTTTTGAGAAATCCGTGTTGAGACCTTGTAACAAGATCTTCCCTAATTAGGTAGTCTGACAATTGATCTTTTACAACTTTCTCCATGATTCGTGAGATAACTGGGGTTATATTTATGGGTCTGTAATTGCGGACGTTTGCCCTATCACCAGATTTGTAATGTGGAATTATGAAGCTAGTTTTCCACTCACTAGGGTAAGTGCCAGTGTCCATAGATATTGAGAAGAATTTAAGAAGTAACAGGGGTATATCACACCCACTGTTTTTGAAAATTATCGAAGCTAGGCCATCCGGTCCCGTACTAGTGGAAGGTTTAAGGCTTTTAATTGCTTGTACTATTAACTGATTAGTGAACACAATGCTTTCAAGGGAAGAGCTAGTAAGGGGGCGGTTTCACCAGGCATATGTGTTTCTAAACTAAAGTTTGCAAACCAATCACTGAAAGTTCACAGATAGTGGCAGGTTCATTGTAGATTACTTTGTCGTGAAGTAAGTATGGGATTTCCCTCGCCGACTGCATTCGTTTTTTAAGAAGTGCCGTTAAGTTATAAACTTTGGAGGTACTTTCAAGTGCCGTTAACTCTTCGTCGAGGTCCTTTTGAGAGCGTAGGCGCTTGAGAGATTCAAGAGACTCGTGGATTGAGAGCAATAGTGATATATCCTTAGTGGAATAGTACTGTTTCTTCAGCTTCCTTAACTTATTACGGTGTGCCCTTGGAATATATTCAGTTCGGTGTCTACTTAATTTCACTATTTTCTTTGGAGCAACTGTATCTAGACAAAGGGTAACATTCCTGTAAAACAGGGTTACTACGGCCTCCAGGGAGTCAGTTGTAAAATAGATAGAGGTTGGGCCTAGGTTGACGGTTAAAAGGCATAGCATCAAAAGGTCTACCCATCCAACTGCTATTCGTCATACCGGTATACACCTTCGGGTTGTTTTTATAACTTAAAGGGAATTTTGAAGGAAGGTGCTTTGGCTGCAAGACTTTAGGAGTCTTGGAGCCTGACTTTCTATAAGGTGGAGCATGCGGAACACCTCCAGATATACTTGTGTTTCGAGAGCAGTATTTCGTAACAAGTAATGGTTTGTTGGCATTCTTACTCTCAGCAGGCTTATTGAATACAAAGTATTCTTCCCCATCATTAGTCTCAACCCTGCGGAATTTGTTCATCGTGGTGAGGTTACTACGTTTGGGGGAAAATTTCTTAGAACAACTTGTAGAAGTTCTAGTCATTTTAACATCTTTCGATGAGGCTTTATTTACAGGGGTACTGGTATCGAAATCAGTTCCTAGTTCCATTGGCAGGTGTGGTTGTTGTGTAGTTTGCTGAATGCTAGTTTCAGCACTAGGTGTCTGTTGCTGTGCACGATCCTTATTTGGTAAATCAAAGCTAGAGGAGGTGACCAGGTTATTACTACGCATTATTCTGCACTGACACGGTGTTTTATCCTGAGCTACGGTTATAGACTTATAACTGCTATTCAGTCTTAAGTGATCCTGACATTTAGTAAACTTACTAGCATCAAGGGAATTACTGAATTTAAAAATGATGGGACAATTGGCCTGGTTAGACTTTTTACGAAGTCGTTTACATTCACATGGAACACTAGCCATGTCGCAACAAATCAGGATTTTGTGTCTTACAGTTTTCAGGGGCAGAGAATCTGGGACGTTGTAAACTATAGCTTGGTGAGAAGAGGTTATACGCTTCATCACCTCCGTAGCCAAGCAGTCAATCAGATTTTCAGCTTTATTTAGGTTGTGTGGAGATATTTTAGGATGCTGTTTTAACAGACAGGCTATTGGGTCTAAATCCGAAAGCTTGTTTTGAGTTACATCCAGTAAAGACTTAACCTGGCCAATATCAGAACGGCTCTCCGTGGTATTTGAGATTGGCAGTGACATACTATCAAACTGATCTAATTTTTTCTGAATTTCACTTACTTGCCTCTGCATATCTTTCAAAAGGAGGTTTAGTTTACAGAACTCAGAGTTCTCTAACAGAAAATCTTTCACCTGTATCACAGGAGTGAGATCTGCACTCAAACCATTTTGAGAGCTAGTAGTTGATACTGTATTACCAGGCGGTAATGCAGTTATAACCGAATTTGAGCCACTATCTAAAACAATTGTGTTTCTACGAACACGTGTTTTAGAGATTTGGACCATAATTTCAAGAATTATATGACAATAAGCAGTAAATAAATTTCAGAGCAAACACGTGTAAAAATGTCAACAATTTCGAACGTACCGCCAGGAGATACTAGGCGACTGCACCTGTAGGATTCAGGAACATAATTCCTCTCATAGTCTAGTCACACACTTCAATAGACTGAAACCTTTTCGACAACAGGCCTTAGTTCAGACAAGTCCTGCAGGAACAGTCACCTAGCACTGTGGACAGTGCTCCTATGAGAGAGGGGGTAGTGTAAGGCATGATAAGTTCGGCGGTTTTCTAATGTTCAAACTATGCTTGTCTACTTTCACGTCGGCTACGAAGTGTGCAGGGGTTGGTTACTCAAGACGAGGCAACGGATGACCAATAGGAGTGCCTTCTCCCTCTTATCTAGTTGTATTGCGATTGGTTGTAAATATAACCCTTGAAGTTGAGTCTTCGTTCTTACTAGCACTCGACACTTGTGTGATCACACTGCTAACGTGCGCTTTGCTCTCTGTTTCAGATCATTGCTTGACAAGTGGTTTTACATATCGATGACTCCTTCCAAAATATAGAGTTGGCTTCGAGCAAACAACTGTGAATTAATCGTTCAATCTTCAACTACAGTGACACATTCCTTTACCTCGTTAAACTAGAATTAAAGCTGGTAAAGATTTAAGGTTGGGCATGAGGCTAGCAACCTCATCCTGTAAAAGTAATCGCCACTGCCACGGAAACTTCAAGACTCTAGCTTGAAGCCCTATGTTCCACTGGGAACGTCAGTGAATCATGATCGGGAGATGGAGTTGCTAGCACCACGCCCCAACCCCCCTCTTTATCCAGGCTTGGGACCGGCTAGAAAACTAGGGTACTTCGAGAATGTAGTGCAGAAGGAGTTAGATAAAGTGACTGCTTGGTCGTCCCTGAACAAATGCGGTCGATCTGCTTCGGCGCACCCTCCATTGACCTGAAATTAACGCTTCAATCTGTTACCCTAACCAGACTTCAAAGTGTCGTTGACCTAGGCATGAGGTACTCTAGTGACTTAACATTCTCTGAGCAAGTGACATTACACACTCGAAAGTCGAGGATGCTCTTAGGATGCCTACTCAGGAACTTTCACGACAATGAAGCCAAGCTAATTCTGTACAAAACATGTGTCAGACCACTGCTAGAATACTGTCCATTTATTATAAGAAGCACTCGCGCACGTGATAAGCTAAGGATGGAAAGTTTCCAACGATATTTTACCCCAAAA
Source organism: Trichobilharzia regenti (assembly GCA_944472135.2). NCBI lineage: Eukaryota > Metazoa > Platyhelminthes > Trematoda > Strigeidida > Schistosomatidae > Trichobilharzia > Trichobilharzia regenti. The sequence goes on along the minus strand of OX235270.1, from coordinate 82,755,539 downwards.
CTACTTGGCTATGATTGTAAGAAAGACTACATCTCACGCTGCATGATCCGAAAACTTGACCCACTTTGGGAATGACGGCTCATTATAAACCTGATATTCTTCTTTAAGGTCCTTCACAAAATATCATTCTCAGGTAACAGGGACATACAATTCGCACAGGAAGGTTCTTACGATCTGCATAACCAAACTTCCACAGTGACAACTGATTCCTTTAAGTCAACACTCCGCGAGAACTTCTTCACAGTCATGTATTCTAAAATATGGAATAGCCTGCCCCTAGATGTCAGAACTTGCTCTTCGGTTACAAGCTTCAAACGCTCTCTGTACAGACTGTTTCACTCTAATGATTATATCAATAAACTATTTATTCCTAGAACGAATCAACTATTGGTCTACTACAGCACCTAAAAAACGCACTTCAATACCCTCAGCAATCTAAAAACTATAAATAAACTAGTAGCATGGCTGCATAAAGACTTAGTACGGAACATACTGGAACAGTTTACCCCCATAAATAGGACTTGTCACTCTACTATAACCTTCAAACACTTGCTATACAAACTGTTCTATCCCAATGACAATCCCAACCAGAACGCACCACTTATTTCTAAAACGCACCAGTCATTAGAACATTAAAACGCTCAGACTCATTAATACATATTATGACACTAAATAAACTCTAAGACCTCGCATAAATACGTGAAAACACAACTACAATATAGGTAAATGTTTGATATGGTATAATATGCAATCGACATAAGCATTTATAAATGCATATAATATTAATGTTCTTTTCACGTCCACATACTATCTCTTTGTGGTATCCTGCTGCTGAGCCTACTCTTCTATCTGTCTTCTGGTCGAGGTCGAACAACCCTGCATCTAAACTGAAATGAGACTGGATTCCAGACCATTTAACGCATAACCACTCAAATTCCATGAACAATCTAATGCTGCCATTTGAAGACGATGGCTAACGTTCTTTACAAGTAGTATTCATGATCTGAAATAAAGAAGCAACTGGTTTTCAAACAGTTTTCAACATTTTACTCAAATTACGTATACAGTTCTCCATGCAGACACAAATGACGCAGATGGAGAATTCTGGAATCCTCCCCGGCCCCATTTGATGCAGTAAAACAATCCAACACGGCTTTGTCTAGTTTTCGCATCCACGATTATAAAACTACGATAAGACTGCCGAAAAAATGGAATAATTGTTTCGCTGATCTCAACATAATACATCAATAAACTTTAAGCCAAGGGTGCTGTTCACAACAAAGTTATATAGCAGAATTGACTTCAAGCTTTTTTCCGAGATATTTGTATTACGTTCATCTGATGTCTGGGTTTTTTGTTAATGCGAAGACAATATTTCCATATCTCTTTATGTGTTACACGAACGGGCTATATAGCAGACTGTTCCGTCTGACTCTAATGTCAGAAAGAACAACCAAGCTGTAAATTCACCATACATCAAATTGTGTGCAATTTATATAATAACTCATCTATACCTGTACAATTGGTATGTTCCTGCATATATATATATATATATGAGTATCATTTATTGCCATTATGTCTGTTCCCACAAGAATTCAAGATTTTGAAAATATGAGCCTCAGAAACAAAGAAATGAAGGTCATTGAGCCACCGCATAATCCAGAAGAAATAACCAAAAGGTTCACAAGTGGGTTAACAAACTCCAAAATAGTGCGTCCAAAAATTTTATACTTAGAATGCATCACCTACGAGAATACTGAGGCGATGCGTGAACTGTTTAGCAAGCACTTTGCCAGATAAATCTATTGTAAATCTGAAGCTTAGTAACACTCCTGGCCCAGACAGTTTATCTTCCATTCTGCTGGAAAACGGTGGTAATGTCTCCGATTTACTCCTACTCAAGTTATACTCAATGTTACTAAGCGGTAGGACATGCCCTACCTGCTGGAGGTGTCTTATATTGTATATTATATTATATGGCCAATAGCTGATTTCAACAACTACCACCCCACGCCTGTGGTTTCACGTGTAATGGGAAAGATAGTCAAGAGTCAAATCAGTTATTGCTTGCTCTCTAATGATCTTCTACCCCATCCTAATACGATTTCTTAAGCAGAAGGTCGTGTATCACTTGCCACTTTGATTATCCTGACCACATGACACGTTACATAGAAAGTGGGCATTCACTAGCAGCATTATTTCTCGATGTTGGCAAAGCCTTTGATAAAGTCCCACATATCAAACTCTCAGGAGACTCCAATCCTACGGAATAACTAGGAAGTTTCTCAAATAAATAAATTTTTTCCCGCAAAAGGAGAGCAATTATTCAAAATCAACCACCAGCCGTCCTTCCGAAAGCCGATAACTAGCGGTGTAATAAAAGGCAGCATTCTGGGCCCTATTCTACTCCTCTTATTCAGAAATGACACAGTCTCTGCGATCAAGTACGGCAAACCATACCTCTTTGCAGATGTTCTTAAGATAATATATGACAATGAGTACGATAACACCGGCGTTGGAAGTAGCATCCCAAACGACTTAAACGGTCCAAGTGATTAGGGTGAAGAATGGCAACTGACTCCCAACACAGACAAGTCGGTATGGACCACCTTTGATTCTGAAAACTAAGCATGTGTCGATATATGGATGGTAGGCTACTCCCAAAACTGAACACAGTCTCAGATCTCTTGATAACGTACTCAGATTTAACCTTTTCCTATCATGCAAATAAGGTAGTATCTGACTGTTAACGACTTACTGGCGTTGTACCGCGTAACTTTCACACTCAAGGAGCAAGATTAGCTATATATAAGGCATGTACTCGCTCCAAACTTGAATATTACGCTCCCCCATATAGTAATCTAAAGTCAGAATATCGAAAAAGTTTGAAAGTATTCAGAGAATTCTCTCTCATAAAGGAGGGAGGGTGGCGCTAGCTGATCAGTAGATATGGTGGGGGTCACTAAGGTGAATCGCCCCATTCTGCAGGAACAGCAATATACAATTTGAAGGCTCGAGATATTTCTGATTTTTATGAGGGCTTAGATCTTTATCTTGAGAAAGATAATAATGAACGCCTAGACAGATTATGCTTCTGCCTTTAAATATATACCATTCACTCAGCCTATTGTTGAGATGCAACCATGTGGGCTCTGCACAGATTTATGGGGCATCTTATAAACTAACTTGCTGTCCATTGTCGGATCTTTAAATACCACTTCACAATGTCTTATCTCATTCATTTTCCAATAACGTCTTTACTTGATCCTCATTATATCCCATTAAACCTAACATTTTATAGCTCTTTATGAATTTGATTCGACTTATTCTATTCCTGTTCTCTGTAGGGTACGGTTGTGCACCAAATGCACAAAAAGGCATAAAATAAAAAAACCGGCATGAGGAAAAAATGTATTAAAACCAAAAGTGGACATCATGATAGTTCAAACTGTACAGGAAGCATTATACATTGCGAATGAACGTTGTCAACCTGAGGAGTTTCCTTTATTAATGCATTTATTAGTGATACTTGGACTTACCCATTTCATTACACTTTATTGATTCACCTTAGCACTTTTACTTTTCTAAAACAGCTTTCAATCCCTTGTAAACGTTGTACTTACCTCAATATTGGATGGTTATCGTATGCCGACAACCACGGGATGAAAACGAAACGAAGTCGATATTCCCGCTCGACCTGGAGGACAACTGTACAATTCAATAACTATACAGCCTAGTTCAGACAATGTGTATTTATATATATATCAAATATTTAACTGTTGAAATATTATTTACTTGTAGACAATCTACGATTTGATATTATATCCTACTTGATCGTGCCTGTAAAAATGGCATGCATTTTCATGTAAATTTATATGTTTATTTGAGAATATACATTATTATTATTACAAAACACATTATGGTTTGACAAACAAGTGTAAGATGTTGGCAGGCCTGTACGAATGAAATTAGAACTCCTGTAACAACAGTAGACAAGGGCCGGCAACAGATCGTTTTATTACGGAAATCAACACGTATTTATACATATTTCCTGTACATTATTTTAGTTTATGCAAGTAGACAAACGCAGGCTTCTGATTGGTTGTCTCGGGTAACATCAAAAAGTGGAGCCATCTATCCGCGAATCATATTTGCCCACGTTAAGTTTCCTGTGATTGGTTGTTGAATCAGCCTTGTTCACATTTTCTCACGGCTAATATTAGTGACCCAGACATTGACGTAGATGAATGTCTGCCAAGTGGCTAACAGACCGCTCCCACCACACTCCTACGGTTAAGGGAAGTGAAAGACAACTTACTTTTGCGGGCGTCGATGTGGCATATCCCCTATTTGAAGCGGCGCCTATGGCTTAACCTTGACGTCATTTGCGCGGTTTCGTTGATACGAGTTGGAGCTAGTCGTCCAGCAAATGCAGTAGACGCGATTTCGGTGCTTATTTTGGTTTTTTGGATGAATTTACATGCAAATCGTTGTTCGATATTGTTCTTGAGCATTTACAGATTGCTTGTGTGACAGAACGCTTAAATACATGGCTCATGCAATGATTATTTGGCATACCGAGTAAGCTTCGAGTGCATTTCGAGGACTGTCATTAGATAAATTTCTTTTCAGTGTGGCGGAAACCTGTACTCGATCTCAAATTTCCCTATCACCTATTGTGCATCACCTCTTACTGTTGCAGTAACCGAAGAATATTATTCATATCAAATCCATCCATCCATCCGCAATTTTGTGCTCTGTTTCGATAGCTGAAAAAGAATGGAATACATAAATACAAGCGAAAATTAGTGTTCACAAATTTGTCAAAAACTAAAACATGTTTTACAGTCACTTACAACATTCACTGTTTTCTGCCGTAAAAATTATAAGGAGTTAAATGCACTGTCAATCATGTCTCAAAAACCGTCAATGCCCAGCTCTTGCTACGCCAGGCCTCTCGCTGTCCCTCGAAGCCATTCAGATTCGCTTAGTACTGACGGACGCAAAAACCAAAACACCGATTGGCGACTCGAGAATTCTTTATTCTAACACCAACATATAAAGAGCATAATAAACAAAGGTCTATGAACAAATATTACAATAATAAATCACGATATTACTTCTGACGGTTTTCTCCTGACTTCTTTCTGAACAGCGACCGATGAGACGATGACTGTCGTATTGATGCCTCCGCGAAAATTGGGGAAGTTGGTTTTGAGCATACAACCATGAATTGATCATTCAATCTTCAACTCCATTGACACTCCCCGGCAAAATACGGATCCAACCCTTTTTTCCTTCACGACCAATACACGTTGACTTGGATGCCATTGCGAGAACCTGGGTCACACGGACAGAGCTGAAATGGAAAACAAACAGAAAAGCCAACACACCACAAGCATACCCACAGCACAATCTCACACATCGATGACGACCTGCGCCTCCAGACAGAGACCTCCTCTTGATATCTTGCAACACAATCGCCACTTGCTAGAATGACTCTTGCAGAATGCAACGTGACCTTTAAAGTGATGAAGTTAGCGGTGGATCAGAAGTTGTTGTTCGACTTTCAGAAAGCTGTCTAACTGCAAGATTACCACCTCTGCTGTCTTTCATGATTAAGCACTAGCATCTGATGATAGGTGGGCTACGCGCTGATCACTCACACTGACAGTCTCACGAGCATCCATACCTTCTGCAACCGCATCTGCATTTAATTCTACTTCTTATTTAAGTTGTACAGAACCGTCGTTCAACTTAGCAGTAGTAGGAATTCCTCTCACCTCATCATGATCAACCAAAGACAAATGTGCACTATCATGATCATTAACACAAATATTCACTTTACCGTCAACTTGATCATTTTCAAACTCTTTAATAACAGAAGCATACAATTTTGGTTCCTCGTTACAAATCCTTAGAGGTTTTATTCCTTCACTCTGACTAGTATTACCTTGTAAACTTGTGAAGTCAGAACTGCCTCTTGAGACTGTCACTTTCTTCTGTGACACTCCATTCAACAATGGCTTACCGTTTGCAGCTACAGGCTTCTTGACCACAACGTTATCGTCACACAATTCGGAGTCAGAACTTCATGACGCTGATTTCACAGAAATCAGATCCTCTGACAACTATTCATTCCAAAGAGAATGGATGAATCCAGTCTGCTTGTAACCTCGAAAGCAAAGTATCCTGCAACTTTCTCTTGCCCAGGTAGCCTATAGAGAAGCAGATATAGTATATATCTTGATCAGGAGTATGTGTATTGTACCAGCTGGGCTAAATTATAACCAAGAGTGAAGTTTATCAGGCCTAGATGACTTGAAGGCTTTTAGGCTGGTGAGTTGTCGGTAAACGGCTACTCACGGAGACAGGAGACGCTTTTCAAACTCAGGGAGTGGAATGAAATTTATATAAGCGTATTGCATGTCGGGAAGAACACGTTACTAACATATACTAACAGATTTTCAGTTTTTTTTATCACACCTTGATTCCATACTGTATTTTTCGTACAAGTATGGAATTTTCAGCATGTGATATAGTAGCCCAAATTTTGCAGGCCAACCATAGATATCAGGTGCGAGTCGGCAGGAGATCGAACCTCGGACCATGTGTATGGTCGGCGAGAGTTCTAACCACTGTGCCACCGACGCACAGTCTGATCTTGTTATCCTTTCCATGTTAAGAAACAGATATGATTTTCGTTAGCTTTATTGTAAGATATTTTCCATGTCTTACCAGTTGAAGGATATCAATGTTAACTGGAGAGTGTCAGTACTCAAACCAAAGTCTAGAGTCTGACATCTGAGGCCACACCTTGAGGTGCATAATATCTTTGCTCCTCCGCTACTCAGAAGGGATGCTAACATTCTAGAAAGTGTCCAGAGACGAGCGACAGAATGGGTGATCGGCCTCCGCAACAAATTATACGAGGAAAGACTAAAGAAATTAGGTCTTTTCACACTTAGTTACCGTAGGCACAGGGGAGACCTCATCACCGTCTAGCAGATCTTAAATGACCAGGCCCACCCAAATAAAAGCATCCTGCCATTAAGTGATTATAGACTTCCACGAGGTAACCCGCTAAGGATAGTACACAAGAGACCAAAGACTGGAGTGCGCTCACATTTCTTTTCGCTTCGAGTTTGCCGTCTCTGGAACGCTTTACCGCGTGGCCATGACTACAGCGCCATCTGTGGAGATTTTTAAGCGGAAGCTAGACAATCATGCAGAAATACAAGGTTTGTGTCTCAATGGCTTATCCTCATAAAACTTAAAACCACACTATCAACGGACAAGCATACAAACTAAATTCCCACGACCTGTTCTGCCTTCTCTCACTGTACCGACTACTCTATCTTTTCCTTAGGTCACCTTTATTACTTCACTTATCTCAACCCATATTATCTACACTACAGCCTAATATTATTACTATTCTGCTTTTATGACTACACCGAATGACGGACAGGAGTTCGGTGAAAATCCACTCACGGCAGCAACACAGTCCTAACATACTGCATACTAAAAACCACATCTTGACCAATCCCCGCACCACTCCTCTTGGAGTCTACTAAAGCTAAAGCAGTCGAGTTGCGGGACTTACTACGCAGAAGCTCGCCGAAGATCTGGAACCTCTACCTCATAATCAAGAAGCAAGCTCAAAGAAATCACTGGTTTATACTAGCTCGTAATCAGGACATTGGATCTCGTTATACGGTAACCGCTCGTTTGAATGTTAAGCGGTACAAACATGAATTGTCATGTGAGTGACTAAACTTAGGTTTGTGATGCTTTATATGTTTTGGCTATGCTGCTTTTGCTAGTTAGTAGAGGGAATTTTTTTGAGGTGTGTGTCGTCAAGAGGTATAGAGAAGTAGGTTCAAACAGATTATCAAATAATTCGTGAATCGATACTCACACGCGCTTAGTTGCAGCGCGGTAGGATAAGCTACCTGTGTGAATTCTGACAGTATGCATCTGAGTTAAGACCGTTTTACTTTGAAGTCTGGCACTGCCTACTCGTGACAATTTACTAAATCACCGGCAATAATGGAACCGCCTCTTCTTGAAAGATTAGTATATGATCTTGGATCGGATTTTGGCTCGAGGCTTAGAGAAGCCGTACTTCTGCAGGCCTACATGTGTTTGGACACCAGGCGAATGTTTTGCGGCACTATGACCAATGAAACCAAGCTCAGGATGTATTATGATTCTTCAGTATCACGCTTAAGAAGCGTGTTCTTGTTCAGATTCAGCTTTAGATTTTAGATGTGTTGGTTGAGGTTAGACGTCTTGGATCCTATGTTACTCCTTTTCTAGTAAATTTCTCAGGTTGTCCAAACCCTTCTTGAATGAATCAATTGAGGTTGCAGACACCACTTTTTCTGGGAGGCTGTTCCAAGAGTTTATGACTCGGTGTGAGAACCAGTACTCAGCAAAAATCTGATTTCTCTTTGGCTTTTGAACTCTCCTACTGTATCCTCTAAGGTATTCCGACATGTGAGAAGGAAAAGAGAGAATAGGTGAGGTCCGTAGTTTTTATTTAAAATTTTAAACATTGTGATTAAATCTCTTCTTTGTCTACGGTATGACAGGGAGAAGAAATTTAAACTGTCTAGTCTTTCCTCGTATGACAAGTTAGTCATGCCGAGAATCATACGTGCTGCCTTCCTTTGAACCCTTTCTAGAATGTGCCCCCTTTAAGACAAGGACTGACTGTTGGAAGATAGTCGACTGACTTATATGGTGACTTCGGTAGAACTAGCTAACGAGCATATAAATATAAAAAAAATGCGGAAATAACATCGGAATGATTGGCCGTAGATTAGTTGACATCAGACTTTAAATATGGTGTAGCATATTTTGAATTATAGTTTCATTATCATAATGACTAGTCACCACTGTTTGCTCCTCTTAAGTATATGTTGTCACCAAGGTCCAGATTTGTAACACTAAGTCTGGAAGAAATACACGTTGATGTTTTTAAAAAGTGGTTAGTCACAAGTTCATTGTAACGCTGTCCTCCCTACATACTTTACGAATACTAGTAGGTCAGTACATTTAATTAAAATTTAGTCAACTTTGTTTCAGTATTGATAATGTATTAGTGTCACTTCGTACCTCCCTGCATGATTTTTGTCCTGGTTACTGGTATCGTGGATCGTAGAATACATCTGATTTCTCCTAAACTGGTCTTAATGACAGTCTTATTTCTGAAAATTAGTGAAGTGTTTGAAGCCAGGTTTCAGGATGCATATACAAACACGGCTGTTGTTTCCCTGAAAATTACTTGTGGGTGTGAAATCATTACATTTCAGTCATTGCTGCCTACTATTATTTACCTCAACTTCATTCTTGTTTTCGTGCTGTTATTCGTTGTTAGAATATATATTCAGTCATGTAGGTTTGCACTAAGTATTTTAACGTCTTGTAAAATGCTGGGTGGGGTTGTGTGCCTTTATATCAATCCGTAAAAGCTTAGAGAACTGGTAGTGTATAAATTCAGCATTCCAAAGCTGTTATGAGTTCCCAAAGATTTTGAAGGCTGTTAGGAACCAACAGTGTGAGGGAGTTACTCTTATGTATTTGGTGTCATATTACAGTATATTTGGTGTCCAGACATATATATATATATATATATATATATATATATATATCACTTTGAGGTTGATATTTGATGGTTTTGTCTGTTGTCTGGGGTTCATACTTATGTCCTGTTGCCTTTAGTTATTTTGGATTTCGTACGGGTCTCCAGTCTGATGGCTGAACGGGTAATGTATGCAGCCTAGTAAGATTAGGATGATTGGCAATGGAAAAGCTCACTGGGCTGACAAAACATACGGCATTCTGTCCCAACACCTGCCCGTTTATTTTAACAGATTTTTCAGAGGAGTTTTACTATCCTTAATATTCTCACCGATTAGTCACACTCCAAAAAGATAGATAATTCAATATCATTTATCTGAGTATAGTACAATACAATATGATCTGTCTTTCCATTTGTTTATTAGATATATCCCAGTGACAAATCTGGTTTCTAATTGAGTTTGTGGGTTTAAATGCCAATTTTACTCCTGCATTGTTAAGAATTCTACATAAGGTTTCCGAGTTTCTTTCTGGTTGTGGAAGTACTACCAGTGATTTAAATTCCCTACCGTCGGTATTGTCATGATACTCCGCACGTTATTATTACTATTACCACCATTATTATCAATTCCTAAATTTTCCCACATACTTCCTGATTAATTTATCAGGGTAATTATTAAGTTTCAAAGCTACTATTATATGCCTCACTTCCTGTCTTAGATTTACCTTGGTACTACTTAGCTTTTGTGCCCTACTACTTAAACATTTCACCAATCCTATTTTACCGACAGGGTGGGATGATCTTAAGTCCAAATACTGGTTTGAATGTGTGGGTTTTATGTGAATACTGGTGTTTAACTTACCATCTTCCCTTTTTTACGCTGCAGTCTAACATTGGAAGCTCCCCTTCCTGACTTTCCAGTTCATCAATGAATTGAATTGCCTCCACCTTCAAGTTGGTTTGTTCGAAAAATCTATCTGTCCTGTGTTCTAAGTACGGTGAATGTCATTTACCTATCTTCACCGTACTCTGGTAGTGAGGTCTAACGTTTCAATACCTAAATCTTCCCAGCCATCCATGAATATATTTACCACTATCGGAGCTAATGGGGATCACATGGTAACTCCCTCGTGTATTTTCCCTAGGAATTTGAATACTGTAGAAGTTAGACATAGCTGCACTCTTAGCATCATATTTCCTGGTGGCAATTTTGTTATAAGTTCAAATTCTTGGTCGTAAATGACTTCGTTTCTGACCGCTCTTATTTCCGTACCTATTGATATACGTATTTAATACCATTGCTAAATATTTAGACACTTCATAGCTAGGTGAATTTATAAAATCAACTAAAGGTCTGATCGGATGTCCTAACTTATGAATTTTAACATTACCATACATCTCACTTGGGTTATTATTTTTCGGCATCAAATTAAACCATTCAGACTCACCTAGAAGCTGCTTCATTTGGCGTATAAGTTAATTTCCACTGTGGATATCTAAACTTCATTCGTAACGGTGTCTGTTGACTTCTTTATTTCATATGGTCTTGTTTGTATGTGGGTACTCACCTTCTCCAAATAGCTCAACGAGTGATTTAATTGGCCTACAGCTACACTTGCCCAGTATCCAACACCTACCTAAATGTGATGTAGGCATTGGTTGTTCATCTGCAACTAAGCCGTCTCTAATTTGAAATGAGGAAGAGCAGCCGGACCTGATGGAACTACTCGATAGTTGTTTATGACGGTGAAATTTCTGTTTGGGCTAAGATATTTGGCAACTTCTGGGAATTAGAGATAGTCACGTTGGACTGGCGTAAGTCATTGATTATTCCAGTATACAAGAAGAGGAGCAAGTCTTTGTGTGATAATCATATTAGGGGATTAACTCGACTAATATGGCATCTAAAATTTTAAAATCAATAGTGATGTGTAGACTGAGTGGTGCTCAAGATAAAGAGACATGATAAAGCCAGTCAGGCTTCAGACCAGGTAGAAGGTGTATTGGTAATATATATATCCTTCAACAAATACTGGAATAGGCATATTTCTTGACCTGAAGACAACGTTCGACTCCGTCAACCGAGAGGTGCTGTCATGGAGTGCCAAAAAGTTCATCGCACCAATCAACGCATTCTGCTGGAACACACGCAACCGTATAAAAGCTTGCAGAGAGTTGTCATCTGGCAACTGCGATGACAACCAGTGGTGTCTGTCAGGGATGCCCACTGTCCGCCTTTCTGTTTAATTTCATCATATATGTACTAGAGGAATTCATCCTAACTGATTTCTATGAACTATCAGGAAATAGTCTCGTTGAATTAAAATATGCAGATTGTATATCCCTTCTAGGTGAAGATACTGATAAAATGCAGTCTTCTGAACACCTTGAGCAGCAATCCTTGAATGTTTGGTATGCGATTCACTCCTAACAAATGTAAGATGATGTAGGACTGGACTACCTAGACTCCTAGCTTAAAGATAGGGATTGAAGTGGTGGCACAGTGGTTAGAACTCTCGCCGACCATACACATGGTCCGGGGTTCGATCCCCTACCGACGCACACCTGATATCTATGGTCGGCCTGCAAAATTTGGGCTACCGATATCCATTCTGAAAATGCCATATTTGTACCAAAAATACAGTATGTAATCAAGCTGTAATCAAAAATAAAAATAAAATAGAGCGTGTTGACCACTTCACGGGTACAGAAGGTTGATTTGGCATTCGTCAACTTACGCAATCTCTGGCGTAGACGTAATATTCGTCTAGCTATCTATCAAAAGACGTGTAACGCTCATTATTTCGCCCTGTCCTCCTTTATGGCTGTGAGACATGGTTATTGAAAATGGAAGGCAGTAAAAGGCTATCTGTCTTTGATCACATGTGTCTGCGTAGTAGTAATCAAGAAAAGTTAGTCGATAAGGTTGTGACGCTAGATCGACTGAGATGGTTTGAACATATTTTACGCATGCTTAACCATCGCTTTGCTCGACAGCAATGTTAGCTGACATATGATTAGGTTGGAAAAGAGCTAGGGATAGTCGGTCCATGAATTCTTTAACGATTAGTTTTAGCTACGTAGGGAGTACAGACTTCTAGGTTGTTTGGGGTCCTCGGTCCTTCTGTGCAAAGTTCTATGGTGAGACCAGTCAGTCAGATTTATCTAATATTACTGTTGAATTTCCTTTATCTGATTTAGTGGATATTATATCCTTATTGTTTTTAAGGCGGTTTAGGTCTTCTATTTCTGGTTTTGTCAGGTTGCGCTTTCCTCTTTTTGTCGTTTTAATGTCAGGACACATTGTGCTCTTACTTCATTTGCCGTTGTTTTGTCTATCCCACGTATTGGTATTTCTATTTTAGGGATGACATCCTCAGGTTTTGGTTGTCTACTGTTACATTAAAATGTAGCCTTTTTTCTGTTACGCTTATTTCTGTGGGGCTTAACGTATGTGTTGAAAGACTGATAACTCATTTTAAGATATCGATCGTCCAGGACTTAATATCGTTATTCTCATTGTTCTTGAATAATGATTTCTCCTCCAATAATATATTGAATTTTTCGATGAGTCTATTTTGACTTTGTAAATACTGCTGATACGGCATTGCTAAAAAACTGCACTATGAGATCATAATCCTTTTTGGTAACTGTCTCCACTAATTTATGTTTTAGCTGCTGTATTTAATTTTTGATATGACGCAACTTCTTACCAATTCTGTGGATCTCTTCTTTTAAGCATACTTTTGTAGACTTACTCTAACTTTATCTGTTGAGACTGGAGCGCATAAACGTAGTTATTTAAGAATAATTTCACTTTTCAAGAGTGGAATAAAAAAAATACGGCGATTTTGGCATCCTGCTCCAGTCTGTGGAAGTCGTGTGAGTTTATTGATTAGTCTTCGAAGAAGACCACTGGTCAGTTTAGTATATGCGCAGAACCTGGGAACTGTGGTAGTACGTAATTCCATTTATGTAATCAGTCTTTTGAAATTTCCAATAGGCATCTTTATTCAATTCCATATAAATATGTCTATTAGATGTGTCACACAGTGGAACAGTTATTTACTAAATGAAGTTTCGAATACAATTTATTGTTCGTAATCAAATCAATAACTGATATCATTGTATGCCCTTCTAAAGGCAGCTCGAATTGTTTACAGCACTGGTAGTTCCTACTGTCAACCTTATTACTCCGGTGTCACGTAACACCGGTCTGTTCAAGGAAGTGGGGATGGAAAGTAATTTCAATTAGTAGAGTGCTATAAGGTGTCAGTCAGTTTGCCTAATACTCATTTGAGTGATGAAGTTGAAATTCTTATTAAGCGCCAGACTAGATTATTGCTGTCGGTATGGAAGACTGGATATTCTTCATCTATCCGGAATGAGACTAATATTGTACTTGTTTAAAGTGTTGCATATAATGCCTGCGGCAATCATTGGTATATTTGTTTGTTAGTCAGGGTCGCACAATTCCACTGATGAAGTGGCGTTATGGTACAAGCAATAGTTGGGCTATTATACTTTGATGTGTCACAACTGTTGATGTAGTTCGGTAGTTATGTAACTTAATGACTCAGGATGGAAATCTATGGCATTCACATTGTGGCATACTTGTATTTTAGATCATCAAAATGGTCCTTTAAATATGCCTAATGAGAATACCTATCTGGTATTCTTTAGTTACGTTGTTTTATTTTGTGACATTCCTTGATATCCTCGGAGTACCAAGTTAATTACTTCAATAGTGACACTTTATTATTTACTTTCTCAACCATCTAACTCACCTTTTTAATACCGAAAGTTCTGAGAAACAGTCATCATTCGTTACGGTATGTGTGTCTGACCAGTACATCAAAGTGACAGAAGCCACTTGATGAATGCCTCAAAATAAATGGAGTTAGTTGAATTCATCCACTAGTTCAAGAAACTCAGTTGTTATGAGACAGTGCGTCATCTGTCATTAGAATTGCCCACTTAAAAGTGTAATGCTAGTGGAGGTAGGGTTCAGGTGAAACAAAAACAATTGGTGTCCAAACCATTGCTGTATCAATCCGTGAAGTCATTTGCTACTAATTTCAGTCATGTGTGGAGGTGTCCTAAATAGGGTTCAGATATCTATAGTCGTATATGCTAGATAATATATCTTGGAATCGATCTCAGTAGGGCAAAAGCATTCATTTTTTATCTTCATCTTAGAAGGAACTTAACGTTTGTACTAGGTTTTCTGAGCATCTTTCATTGTTGGTGTGAAAAGTAGAAAAGTATATCTGTCTGTCTGTTTTCGACATAGAACTTTGCACAAATGTGCGGAAGTTCAAGTCGCCACATTCCGTGTAGCACGCGAAGCAAGAGAAGAAAGTACAAGAAAAGCATAATAGAAACAGTGAGCAGAGGTGTGAGACAAAGGAGTAATAAAGAAATACAAAACAGTTTCATTGAAGATCATAAGTCACAGGGAGTGGATGCATCTGCGCCACTGAGAACGATTTTGAGCCATGTCACCAATTGTTTCCAACCATAGATTTTTACCGTCCCGAGGACCCCAGCCTGGAAGTCTACACCTTCTACGTGGCTTAGACCAACTGTTGTGGATTTCATTGACTGATGCCAAGTTTTTGTTTGACCGCCGCTAGCTTTTTTCCAGCCTGACCCTATATCCGCTAACATTGCTCGTCGAGGGAGGCGATGGCTTGGCATACGTAACACATGTCCTAACCATCTCAGTCTTTGTAGCTTCACGACTTCGTCGATTGATTTCCCCTGTTTACCTAGAACTCTACGCCTAACCTCCATGTTGCTCACCTTATTATGCCACTTTACACGGGAAATAGAACGCAGGCACCTATGATCAAAGACAGCTAGTCTTTTCATGTCTTCCACTCTCAGTGGCCAGGTCTCACAACCATAAAGGAGGACGGAGCGGACTGATGAGCAGTACACCCGCCCTTTGGTCGATAGTCGAACATCTCGTCTACGCCAGAGTCGGCGTAAACTAACAAATGCGAAACGAGCCCCTTGTATTCGTGCTGAGATTTCGTCAGAGATCAGCCCGTTGGGGCTGATGGTACTTCCCAAATAAGTGAAGCGGTCAACGTGCTCTACCACTTCACTTCCTATTTTTAAACTAGGCGTCGATGTAGTCCAGTCCTGTAACATCATCTTGCATTTGGCGGGAGCGAATCGCATGCCAAACATTCGTAGATTGCGGCTCAAGGTGTTTAGAAGACTCTGCATTTCGTCAGCGTCTTCGCCTAGAAGGACTATATCGTCTGCATATTCCAAGTCAACGAGATTATTCCCCGGTAGCAAGTCAATCCCTGAGTCGCTGAAGTCACCTAGGGTTAAGTCCATTAACACATCTATGATGAAGTTGAATAGAAAAGGAGATAATGGGCATCCTTGACGGACACCACTGGTCGTCATCAGTTCAGATGACAGCTCGCCGTAAGCCCTCACCTGGCTGTATGAGTACGAGTAGAGTGCCTTAATCAGTGCAATATATTTTCTTGGAATTCCCTTTACAGCCAAGCATCTCCAGAGAACTTCCCGATCGACAGAGTCGAATGCTGCCTTTAGGTCAAGAAATATAATGACTGTTGGACGCCGGTAGGAATGCCTATGTTCTAGAATCTGTCGGAGGGTGAAGATATGATCAATACACCCTCTTCCTGGTCTAAAGCCTGCCTGGCTCTCTCGTGTTTGTGCTTCCCGAGCACCACTCAGTCTACGCATGATTATTGAGCCTAAGACTTTAGATACTATATTAGTCAAGCTAATCCCTCTGTGATTATCACAGGAAGACTTGTCTCCCTTCTTGTATATGGGGATAATCAGTGACTTACACCAACCCGATGGGACTTCTTCTGATTCCCAGACGCTGCCTAGTACCTCAGTTAATCCGGACAGTAAGCTGTCTCCACCGTACTTAAATACCTCTGGCGTCATTCCATCAGGTCCCGCTGCTTTGCCTAGTTTCAGATTGGTGACAGCTTTAGTAACCTCAGTTAGTGACGGAGGACCTGTGTCTATATCCCATTCAGGGAGGTGTTGGATGCTCGGAAGGTTGAGCGTGGCTGTGGGCAAATTAAACTGCTCCTCATAATGCTCTTTCCAACGATCCAGTCGTCTATCCTGGGAGCTAATTATAGTGCCATTTTTTTCCGAGATTGTCTCACTAATGATTTGTCTTCTCCCACCCGTTTCCCTGATGAGTCCAAAGAGTTGCCTGGTGTTGCCTATCCTCAAAGCTTTCTCCATCTCTTTGGCTTTTGTCGCCCACCACTGTTCACGGTCCTTGCGGAGACTTTTCGTAAGTTTCCTCTTGTGCAGCTTTCGCTCCTCATTGAATTCGGAGCTCGCCGGAATAAGTCTTCTAGCATCTATCAGTTCGGATGAGGCGGTGGAGATCCAGTGGTTTTTACTCACCTTTGGGTTTACCTTATTCACAGCTTTTACAGCTGTATCTATGGCTGCCTGGATATTTTTCCAAGCTTCTTCAGGGTGAGCACAGCTGTCGAACACAGATATGTGTTTAGCTAGTTCTTCCTGAAATACGGATTTAGTTTCCTGATCGAGCTGGGGACGTGATGGTTTTACCGCCAGCTGTTTCCTACGTCCGTTCAGTCGTAAGCACACCCGAGCGCGGACCAGTGCATGGTCGGTATCTACGCACGTGTTCCAGAAGGAGCGACAATCTCCTACCGACCCACGCCAACGATAGCTTATTGCTATGTGGTCTATTTGTGTCCAGCGTTGGTTTGATGAAGGGGGTCTCCAAGTCAAACAGTGTCTCTCCTTGTGTTTAAAGTTAGTGCTTACAAGAAACAAATGATTATCAGAACAGAACTGTAGGAGACGGTCACCGTTGTCGGTTCGCTGGCACGGAACTCCATAGGTGCCACCGACATCCTTCTCAGATTGACACAATTTCCCTACTTGAGCGTTAAAGTCACCAGCTAGAACGACTATGTCTGAGCGTTTAGCCTTTCCACCAAACTAGACAGCTTTTGGTAGAACTCATCCTTCGTTTCATCTGAACTGCAGTCAGTGGGGGCGTAGGCGGAGATTACGAAAAGGCATCGGCGAGTAGTGCAGTCCTTCCTCCTTCTTACTGATCCGTTCAGGCGGACAGCACACATTCGGCTATCTACCGGGATCCAGTCAAGCAATGTCTTTTCTGCCCTAGTACTCAAAGCTATCCCTACGCCAGCTAATCCTCGTGAACTAGCTGTGGCATCTCCTGACACCCTCAAGGTGAATTTTGCAGATTCAACCTGTTGGCCAGGTGGGGTTAGGTGAATAACCACACTTGGGTCTTGTATGCGTGTTTCTGAAACACAGCATACATCAATGGCTCGTGATGCCAGGGTCTTGGCTAGTGATGCTTGTTGTCCTATTTGGCAAAGTGTCCTAACATTAAGAGCTCCTATATGAAATTGGTGGCGCGGCTTTAAGAGGCTGTCGGTGGTGCAGTAGCTAGTATCCTGATTGATACGCGATATAAATTTGAATTCAGCTAAACTTCAATAGTCAGTATCCAGAAAAACCGTTCCACAGAAGCCAATCTTGGTGAACGATTTCAGCTTCACCTGTGTTTACGGAAAAATAGTTTGATTAACCTCACTCTACCCTGATTAATAGATCTTTTTGATTTCTGTCTTTTTCCAGAACACAATTTCTACATAATTTCCATTTCACTTGTTCAGTTGAACTCACTGTTGGTCTTTCAATTCGCCTAATTGTTTGTTCACCTGTTAATTTCACACAGCCCTCTCGAAATTTCATCAGTATAGTATATAAATAAGGTCTGGTTGTTCATTTAATAACTGTCTTGTGTTGATAGTTCTTCCGTTACAATGTTATAATTATTAAATGCTCTTCGTGTTGAAGTAATTTTGAAGTATTAGTGTAAGCGTAAAACTTGGACACCTGTAGAATATTAGATAAGTTTATTTGACTCAATACTAAGTGATACAGTAATAATAATAACTGGATGATGTTTCGAGCACAATTTATTCCTCTGCTAAGTTAAATAACTTAGAAAAAGGCTCGGTCATTGTATTGTATTTGCTTGCACGTAATGACACGGTAGGATGAGACAGGGTGAAAGTATTAAAAGGTAATATAGCTGAAGAGAGAGAGGCTAGCCGCTAAATATTTGTATATCAGTCTAACACCTCATACGTGCCTGAAATGATGCAACGCCTATACTGGAGATATGGAAAATCGCAACAAACAACAAGGAAGAGAGAGAAATATATTTAAATTATGAAGCTGTGTGAATAAGGTGATTATGAGCGGTAAATTGTCCTCAAAAGGTCGTTCAGTTATTAGTACTGCATTATTGTGTGTCATATCAAATAAATTTATCTAATAATTTTGACGTATTTTATAAATTTACGATTTCATTAACTTATGCCATTTTTAGGCTGTTAGCAGAGAAGAGAAGCCGTGAAACAAGAGGTCTTTTACCCTGCGGTTACATTTGTTCTCACTTGGTTCAAAGTAACCAAGGGAGCTAAATGTTTTAATTTCTTCTTCATACTTTTCTTAGGGAATTTAACGAATTTAGACTGAAATACTTTTGGTTTTCTGTCCTATTCCAATTATTTTTTTATTTAATTTACATGTCGGACTACAGCGTGATAATGCTTGATCGTATGGTGATAATATGCTTACGTTGGTTTGTATGTTGTTGTGAACATTTCTCCTGATTGGACAACTATATATTTAATTTGTGAGTTAGAATTTTGGGTGAATTAATTTCTGCCGAAAAGTTATGCTCAAAGCAACTTTGTTAGTTATCTATACACTAAGGTTGTTCCCGGTATACCTACTGCAAATAAAGTTAAATTTTTTAATTCGTTTCATTGATTTCAAATTGGAGGGGGCGGGCGGTTTCCTGTTTTTTTCTTATGGTAGATGGTTATTATTTCTTTCCCTATAATACACATTACAAGAATCAGATAAATTACGTCTTCTTATTGCTTTGTCTAAATTCATAAAGGGAACTAATTGTTTCAAATTCCTTGTAATTGTTGAACATGTGTGAGTTTATTGCAAGTGGTACTTGTTGGAGTGAATGTGTCTGAAGGTCTATACATATGATACACTTAAAATAACAACTGTACCAAGTAGAATCCTACTTTTTTAAAAAGTGGTGTAAATATATGAAAATTCCTTTGTCTATTTTTCGTCATAGAAGCAGGAATCAATCACATTTTATAAATGCTATTTAAAGAAAAGTTTAATGCAATTTATTAGATTTGTTTATATAATAATAAAGATTTGTTTGTAATCTTTCAGAATGATCACTTTCCATAATATTTATGAACGTAAGAAATTTAACTTATAGATTTGAATTCGTTGAAATTTATTTTTTTTCATAGTAAATTTGTTGTGTATTAGTTTAAATATTGTCCATTGCAAGTTTCCATGGATTTAGGGTCATATTTTATGAGGTTTGTAATATTGTGAGAATGGTTTATTTTGACAGTATGCTGTTTGCTTTTTAGGTGGAGACATTACTGTTGTAAACCAAGCTTTGTCACATGACATTGTATGTGAACGTAGATGATTGAATGTGGCTTGGGTTTTGTTTAGTGAATACAAATCGTGATATTTGACTCCTTCATATAGGGTTTTTGTGCATTTAGATTTGGCACTTTTCTTGTGCCATGACTATAAATAATCTTATTTAGAACAATTAGTTCCCTTTATGAATTTAGATAAAGCAATAAGAAGACGTCTTCTTATTGCTTTATCTAAAATCTTATTTAGCCTTATCTGTTTTGAAATAATAATGATGACAAGCTGAAATATTTACTTCTAAAATCCACCAGTATGTCTCAGTCCAATGAAAAATCATGAGAGAATTTTGTATACCAAGTAAATGTTGTATAAATGAAAGGAGCTTAGAGTATCGGATAGTGATTACAAGAATACGCATTTTTGAATTTTATCTGGTTTATAGTCGTGCTTTCGTTTACGAATAATACTGGACTACAACTTGGAGCTGTAATAAACTTTTAAGAGTAACAAGACTTCTGTGCATTAAATTTATACAATTCGAGGTAGCATCATTAATAGGAAAATACCTTTCATGAATGTTTAAGTTTTGTTGTTCTCTAAGTTGGCTTTTTGTTTGGTAAGAGTTTTAACGTCGTACCTCGTGATTCAAGTGAAGCACAATTACGTAAACTGAGTTTACTTCCGTAAATTTTTTTCTCTCCTTTACGTTACCATTGGAACATAGGGCCTCGAGCTAGAGGCCTGAAGTCTCTGTATCAGTGTTTAATTTTACAGGATGGGGTTGCTAGCCTCATGCCCAACTTTTCCTGTTTACCAGCATTATTTCTGGCTTAGCGAGGTAAAGGAGTGCGTCAGCCGGGGATCGAACCGCGGACCATGTGCATGGTCGGCGAGCGTCCTAACCGCTGTGCCACCAACGCACCTTTTCTCAAATTGCACACAAATATCTGAGTTAACGGCTTAGTTTAGGACATTTTTAGTCCCTTGTAGCCTGATTACATATTCCTGGGCAATCTTTGTGTACATATTTATTATTTGCTCATGTTTGCTCTTATCTCCCCCCTGGTTTCTCTCACCTATGCGTTATGGATACCCGTCAATCGACAAAGTATTTTATTATTTCATTTGAAACAAACTTGGTACAACATAGAAATCAGGAGCTGCCTTGTACAAGAATAATAAACTGATAATATAAACAGTATAACTGTGGGATAACATGAAGAGAGATAAGCCTATTTATCAAGAGCATTCAGAGAAGCTTTCATTACTTCGTATTTCATTCAGAAAGACAGAAAAGGGAGACTACTGCTGTTATATCTGCGCCGCTAATTGTTATGACGATAATGAACTCGGCTGGTACGCTAATACGCTTAATTATCCATTGTACCTTCCACTTCACTGAGGCAAGCGAATATCAAAAGACAAAGACTGGCCTTTGTCTGTAAGATATTCCATATTCATTAGGAAAACGAAACAATATACATACATTTTCTTTGCCACGGTGAGAAATAATCGATCAAACAATAGATCACAATATACGTGAGAAAGGATGATTTACTATTTCATGTTTATTCCTATCACCAGCAAAAACCGAACGTCATGGAAACTGCTGTGTTGACAGTCGTAGTCCATGATGGAGCTACCGAGGCTACTGTCCCAAGATGGAATTCATCGAAGCGCAATCCTTACTATCCTCAAACTCGTCATTGGACACTAAAGTTGCATACACGAAAATGCCACCGGGTGTAGTTAATTCTATGGAGACAGTAAGGATCGAATAAGCATTCTCCACACATCTTCGGATCGAAGAGACCGGGTTTCATAGCCTTGGGTCAAGGTTGTACATTTAAGCGTATTAAACCCAATTTTCGACAACCACACTAACGTCGCCATGACACTGGAAGTGGCTTAGGTTGTAGCATGGCACCCAGCTTTCCACTATACTACTGGAAATTCTATTTGTCATGCCAGCGGTTCACCCGGAAGAGTGATTGCAGGTACATTCTCCCGCAAATCTTTCAACAGTAATTTTCACTTGGATTAAGTAAAGCAGATGTATAGACACTAATCGCCAACTAAATAAATTTAGTTTAGGTAGCCTGAATGTAAAGCGATATCGCTTGCACATGTAAGATCAAAAAGTTTTTCCAGATTGTCACCGATGGGCAGCAATTTGCAGTTGCAAACAAGAGTAAAATATTTCGGTGTTGTTGTTTCTTGATATTAGGGCTGACTTTGATTCGTTGGACAGAACTGTGCTCTGGAACTGTCTGTTAGAGAGAGGTGTACGTGAGAAATTTGTTAGCATCTTGAAAGCCCTATACAGGAACACCTCGGGTAGAGTGAGGGCATACAACCAACTATCACCACTGTTCCCAACCAACAGTGGGGTTAGACAGGGTTGCCCAATCTCTCCATTTCTCTTTAACTTTGCCATCTATGACATCCTGGAATCAGCTCTGAAGGATGTGCGTGAAAGTGGTGTAGATCTGCTACCTGGAGATAGACTTTTCGACCTCGAGTATGCAGACGATATCGTCTTACTGTGCGATAGCATGCAGGCTGCCCAAATCGCACTTAATCAGTTGGCGATCAGTGTCTGTAAGTATGGTATGTGCTTTGCGCCGTCTAAGTGCAAAGTACTGTTACAAGATTGGCAGGAGCCTGTACCTGCACTCACTCTTGCAGGTGAACCGCTTGACAACTAGCGTGATTAGCACAGTTTTATCTCGATGAGTACCGCATGCATTATGTAGGCCATTTGTGAAGGTGGACGCTGTGACTGGTAGTCTCTTTTCATACTAATAAGAAGGGTTTCCTTTATCTTCTCAAAATATTTAGTTTGTTCCTTGCCTGTAGTCTCTTTACACCTTTAGAAAGGGCCAGTACATACGTTGTCTAGGTTAAATGCTTTATGAAGCCTAAGTGCTCAGAGTTCCTTCTTGACGTCTGCTCCGTTGGTTGGGTCAGAGTTAACCAGTCATTATGCCCCGTAATCGCAAGTATTGAACACTGTTTCTGAGCACATGCTTTCCTAAGCGCTCTGTCCACTGCACCATTAGTTTTTTCAGGCTCTTCAGCACATCATCTGCCTCACAGACCGTCTCCGTGACACTATATTTTTTTGCTGTCAGTGAGCTGATACAACTTTTAACTATCAGATGCAGTTGCTGCTTCTATCGTGTATACGATGTCGAATACTTTAATAAAAAGTAGTGATATTTGAAATCTGAAATGTTGATAAGGAGTGAATACAATAGGCCATTGTTAATTATATTGACTGTGATACTAAAATCCCGTAATCACAAATTCTGATACCTTAGTCCAGAGGATAATTGCTAGAGGCCTCACGCTTTCATTTTGTGCCGTGATGGGTGTTGTGGAGTTTCGTCAGTACAAAAGTTTACCCAGTGGCTACAGGTCGATCCACCGTAAGTCCTAAAGTGCGGTCTTTTTGAACCATTTTTTCCAAGCATTCCTCATTCGAGTGGAAAAGTAACGTAGCTGTGATTCGATTGATTTCAAATGGTCATAATCTATGTTAAGCTGTTAATCTGTTTAACCGAACTTTAAGGACTGGTAAGAACTGCAGGGATAGTGAGGCCGGACACCAAAGCTCGTTTAGCCATTATGGTATGAAATTCCTGATCACTATGTCAAGTTAGCAGTTCATCAGTTATTATATTATTACAATATTAATGCATTATTTTAAGGTTATTTTATAAAGCCTGATAAGGAACAGTTACACCTAAAGATTTCATTTACATCTTGTTGTTTGGATTTTTAATTTGCACTGATCGTGACAGATAAGTACCGTGTGGATATTTTTATTTCCACTGGCTTCCATTTTCACTGCGTCCCTTTTTTTTTTTACTAATTAAAGTATTAATCTCATCGGTTTTTCGCCAATATTTGTCAATTAGTTTGAAGTAGTTTATTTTTAAAGACAATGTGTTAGACACAGATTTGATCGATATTCAATTCATTTTTATTTTCTTGCTTAGAAACTGCGTAAATTTTGATTTCTTGTATTTATTTTTTATCATCAGGTTTTCTTCAATACATTGTTTTCCAGATCTTATTTGTTTTTAAAGTTGGCCACTCGGTATATAGAAAGTCAAAACCTGTGAATGGTCGAACACATCACTGGAGATGTTATGTGGATAGTTGGAATCCTCGCTATCCTTTGTCAGCATTTGTAAAGAAAATTACCTTCAAACTCCACAATACATTTGAAAATCCAAGACAAGGTGTCCATTTGATATTGTTTTCTATATGCATTGCGTGAATTCATCAAGTTCCTCTAGATATTGACTAGAATGTTGGAATTTTTGAAATGTTTAAGTTGATATCTTATACTGTAATATCTAACCTACAAAAATGGTCGAAATGAAGTTTGTTACAACCGAATAAGATTTCGTCCTTTTGCAATCCTATGATAAGTATGCTCATTCGACTATTATATTCATTATTTATCGCATTGCCTATGAAGTCAAAAACGATTGGATTTTTAATTTCCTTAAATAGCGCTTATCAAAGCTGATCCGAGGAGTAACCATTCTTCATGGTGTTCTCAATCATAAGTCTGCAATTTTCTTTGCGTTCAGTTATAACTTTTAATTTTTTTATGTCAGTAGACATATAGCAACTTAAGTTGATCCTTATCAGTTCAAGGATTTTCGTGCTTTCTTTTTGTCTGAAGACATTTAGTAAATTGTTGGGACCACTCTTAGGTCGTAATTCTCTTTTCTTACTCTGGATTACGTACTGCATTAAAGTAGAAAGGATGACTTGCTGCATTTCAATGCTGTTCTATAACGTCAGTATCTAACAGTGTTTTAATGCTGAGCATCATGTCTGTTATTATCGTTACAACACACTGGATGGTTTATTCAAGTGTTGTTAATGTTTCAAATACCTTAGTGTTTTAGCCTTCTTAAAACATTATGACTGCTTGTTTTTGTTTACAGTCATCACCAGAAATTGTTTAGGTGGTATTAGACAATGTATGCTATGCACTTTGAATGCACACGCTACAGATTAGGACTTTTGTATAGCAAGGTAGTTCTAAAGTATTGCTGAGAAGATGGAACGGCTAAGCTGTATGAAAATTAGTGTTTCTGTCTTCAAGCTACACGTATCACTAACTCACAGATTGGTGGATGTCGTCAGAAAAAAAGGATTGGCGTATTTATTAATTAAGTTTAGACCCAATCTTGGGCGAAAAACTGAGCGTTTTAGTTGTCTTTATTTCTCAATCATTAAAAAAAGGCTAGGTTTTACGTATTTATTCACTGGAAAATATGAACGTCAGAATACTCATTACATCGGGAAAGTTTTAGCTTCTGGATTTATGGATTCGAAAGTCATTGCGGTTATTTTGAGCTTTGCAATAGTTATGAAACTGATATGATTTGTTTCAAACTGTTGTTATGCTTTCGATCAAAGATTTAGGAGTTAAGTGAGTCATCGTTATTCTAAATTCGGTTTACCTATGCTTCGTATTTAAGATGTATGGCTAACTTACTTTTTGAGGAAAATATATTTCTGCAGTATATATCTCCCTTTTCTTACATCGATTTTTGTCTTTGTGAATCTGAGATACTGATATCTCAACTTTCAAAGATGTGTAATCTCAATACTAATTTCGCTTAGAAGAACAAAGTCATGTCTCAAGTCTACATATGTTAGATTCGCCTGATAACTTGTACTGACGTTTCACTGTTTTACTGTACGACTAAAAAAAGAATCACCGCCCGCAATGTAAAGTGACTGTGCTTTTGATTGCTTCGTATTCGTCATCGTGATAACTCATGTGTACACAGGCTGTCAGTTTCTGTTCATAAATTTTTTTCAAATATTTTTATATTTTAGATTTACAGCTTGATTCCACACTGTATTTTTGGTACAAGTATGGAATTTTCAGAATGGATATCGGTAGCCCAAATTTTGCAGGCGGACCATAGATATCAGGTGTGCGTCGGCGGGGGTTCGAACCTCGGACCATGTGCATGGTCGGCGAAAGTCCTAACCACTGTGCCACCGACGCACAAAATGCTGCTTTGTGACTATTCTGTAGCAACAGAAGACAAGGGCCAGGCAGCAGATTGAATTAATCAAATTAAACTATTTGATTAGTTGCTTATATAGCAGATAATTCAGTTTCATATATCTGTACTTTTGTCCTTCATTCGCGGTTCCTCTGTCTTAATCATCTGCATGTTATCCACTTAAATGGGTTGCAATGTAGTATGTTTTCTTAGAGAGGTTAGCAGCGTGGCTGTTATACTGACTAATTAGACTGTAGCTTCTAAACGATTACGTTAGCGAAACTTACAATCATTTTCACTCAGATCTCACGCAAATAATGCTCTCACTTTGTTGAACACTGTAATGGAAGTGTTATTAGAACGTTGAGGATCCAGTCTGATCTTAACCTCTTATGGAGTACTCTGAGCAAATTATTTCAATTAGACGTTTATTCATAAGCAAGTCAGTCTATTCTTAATAATAAAGTTATAAACTTCCATGTATTAATATTGTGTATATTTTTAGTTGTACGACAGGCTCCGTTCGCTATTGAAGAGGATGGTTTTGGAACATTCCAGTTGCAAGTTGAAGTCGCTTTCCTTGACTGTGTCACTACATTTTATTATGATCTCACACTTTTTGATCAAAACGCTTTGCATACCTATCGAACAGTTCAGATGGACCCAGCACCTGAAGACTGGGACAGACTCATTCAACTAGGCGGAGTAAGTTCATATTATTACTCAGAATGTTTATCCAAGTATATATATATATATAAAAACCCTCTAGGAAAGTTCAATTATGAAGCTGCAAGCAACATGAACCCTGGAACTTATTGTTAGACACTATGTTATGTGGCTCATAACTGATCTCTGCAATGTAAATTCATTCATTCCTCACCTCCTAGGTTTGAATATCTTATTTTTATCTGCATTGTCCTGCTTTTTATTTCTCAACGCCTTATCTTTTTACCATTTCATCTTTTGCTTTGATTACTACGCAAAGTTGTGAGCTCCCACATTGCTACTGTCCTTCTGTTTGGAAATTCGTTACTGAATAAATCAATTATGCCAGTAGGTACATGTTTATGAGCTCTCTTCATGTACGCATATTATGTTGATAGATTGTCCCATACCTATTTAAAACCGCTTGAAATTCAATAGGTGGGCAAGTAGAATGCACTTAGAATACGGTTACATCACTTTCAGTTACCTCTACTCTTCAGTATCCGCCAAGCGTCATCGTTGGCAATTATCTTTTGAATAAACTCTTCTATTTCTGGTATTCAGTAAACATGAACATTTAATCTGTACATCATCTGTTGAGTCTATGTTAGTCTAATGCGTACATTCATGGGCAAAGTCTTGTGATGTGATTGTTACAAAGAGGCCATGTGTACTCCCGACCCATACCTCCTACAGTGACGTACTAAATGGGCTTACACATCGCTTGCACAGAAGCAAATAGACAGTGTATATTTGCACTTAAATAGGTGATTTATATTAGGGGTTCAGTCGTACCTCATCTATAAAGCCATAACATTTTCAGTATGCAGGAAATTCCGTTGTGCTACCACACAGTATTCAGTCAAATTGAATGACAACCTACCATTGAAGTGGGTGAGAGCGTGTACCAAACAATATCTCAATCAAGTTTAATGTTGTTTCTGGTCATGCTGGATGAATTGACAGGTCTTTCAGTGCGGTATGTAACGTAACTCGAAGGAATTCTACTTGTATTTTTATACAACGGAAACCCTTGGTATATTATTATAGGGATGATGGTGTTCTGTTCCCAGAGTCGTTTTGTTGAATTTCTGTTGCTACTATGGCCTTGAAAGTAGGTCCTTTCTTTCCGATCTTCTGTGTGATGATTTTGCATGTAATTAATTTGTTTTCACTTTCCTTGATAAAAGTTTTTTATAAAATATCATATATATATATATATATATATATATATATATAGTTAAAATCTTGGGAATGATGTTCCTGCTTCGAATCTCCAACTCTTTGTTAACAATTTCTGAGCTGTATTTATCATTTTATATTAAATAAGTTTACTTAATCAATTTCCCGATTTGCTATTTCTCTTTATTGATACTGGGTTGAATATATATATTTTGCCATTGACTGATATCAAGGCTTGGACTTTATTGGGATTTTGCATGGCCTCTGTGAAATATTTAACTGTAGAGCTTTGAAGAGAAGTTATGAAAAGTGTTAGTCCCATAGACTGATGACTTTTTAATTCACATGTGATGTGAATTATGCTTAATTAGTGTACACAGGCGCATAATATGCTTCTGAGTGATCTAGACGCAGATGTATATTCACTGGTTATGAACTTTCAGATGTATTATATTCTCATTTTATGCCCAGTTCCTGTGCATATATCTCTTGTCTTAAGTGTGACAACTTGAACTGTTGCTGTTGGGAACTCTTTCAGTCATTTAGGCCATGTGTATTCATCATATGATATTACCAATGATTTCAGATGTGTAACATCTTAAAAATAGTGAATGTAATCGGTTCTCATTTTGTTTGATCTCAGTTTAGAGGTGTAATTTCATCTCAGAATGCATACTCTTACGATAATACAGAAACAGTTCTCTATTTGTAAAAGAAGTATATTGTTTTCGTTATCATTATTAACTAGTTTATAGTTCTTTATTTGACATGTTGTACATTTTTAGTTTACTGATTTTTAAGATCTATTACATTCTCGTTACTTGCTTACTTACTGTGTAAACAGTGACTAGTTTACATTGAATGCAATTAAATAGCACACATACACATATCAATTAGGTTATTTGTTTATGCGACAAATTTCACTTCTCTTATAGAACTTTATTTGTATTAAACATTCTAAAGAAGTTCACATTCTGTATGGTTTACGTTTAGGGATTCATTTAGAAAAAGAATTATTTATTCCAATCAATAACAGTATTGATAATCATACTTTTATCTCTATGATTTTGTTTTCATATTTTTTATCTACTCTGATCAGTCGCCTAGGCAAACTGGATAGGCTTCGATTTTGTTTGCTAAATTTATCCAATGATATATATATGTGTATATATTTCTTCAGTTCCGTTGTAACATTTTACAAAATAGATTGCTATACCACGAACATCAAATCAATGTACCGTCCATGAAATTGTTCAGGCCATCCAGTCGTATTCTGATTTGGAGTCACTTCATCCATTTTCATTCTATCCAGAATTGCAACCGAATACAAAATCAGTTCACAAGGTAATTGTCTTGTATTTCTGGTTGCATTTATTTTCACCGTTTTTTTAGCTGCATAATTTTATTACCATTCCTATATATTTCCGTTATAAGTGTTATTGTTTGGTCCGTAAGCTTGACAGTTATCTTGGTGATATGTAGTCACATGATGTCTACTTTGTTTTGACAGTCTGATATATTTTGCTATTCATATTGATCGATATTTCATTATAACTGACAATATGCTTTATCTGTCCATTAACTAAATAAACAATGTATGACCTTTTTATCACATGACATTACAACCAATCAGAATCCGATGTTGGTAGGGTAATCTACTGTCTATCTTATTGGCTCATGTATATTAGTCATTTTCATATATACTCTTGGACCGCATACTTTTTACACACACTTGTGTGACAGTCGATTTCCTTTGTTGGAAAATACAAGTATCATCGTGAACATGGTGGCCTTCTGATTTCCCCTTTTCGCGTCAGGACTAACTAACAACTCGACGAGTACACAACACTTGACTATGTGGTGTATAGCCTTTACTAATGGATTTATTAGTCATGTTTGGAAATACTCCTCATATGTAGTGCAACTCCTTGCTCTTTATGTGATATCATGTCATTATTTATCCTCTGGGTTGATTAATTTTCAGGTGATTGTTCTTATTCTTAAACAGACTATAAATTGTCCAAGTGTAGAACTTGAACACTGTGGCAGAATGTAATTTTATATTAGATATGTTTATCTTATATAACGCACAATGATATAGTATTCATGACTGAATAACGTTTCGAGCACAAATTATTGCTCATAGTCATATCTGTTGATCGCAGTTTCATGCTTCTAGGGATTCTTTTTTTACCTGCGACTTTGCATGCTGTAAGATAACATGATTTTCCCAGTTGAAGTTGTATTTAACAGCTCTGTTCATGCCTTGAAATCAAGGAATAAGCCTTGTGTCTTCGTTACTGACAGTTGGTGTTTGTGAATCCTATAGGTGACATAAAACTAGTGTGTGCAAGGTGGTGCTGTGCATGGTTTTTACAGTCAGTTTTTGAACTGCATTTATTTTTCATCTTGTATGGTAGATTTTGTAATGTGCAGCACCACACAAACTACCCACATAAGATGTTTACGATGCTTGACTGTCCTCGTGAATTCATCAAAAAGTGTTTTTAGGCAGTGAAGAGAACTATGCAGTAGTTTATCTCCACAAGCAGATTATGTTATCCTATATCCGAAGAAGAGGAGGTTATCAGCGTATTACTTCATCAGTAAGACGTGGGGCTGGGTGGAATATAAGCCAAAAAAGTTAGCTACAGATCTTTTTGAATTCAGCAGAGTCCAGTTTTTTCATATTTTGCTATCTAGTCTAATGTGTCGCTTTCTATTCATATTTTGTGTTTCCTGTAATGGTAGGTAATTGATTAAGTGGTAACTTGTTCGTTTAAATTCACTTCTGTCTGCAGTGGGTACCTCAACGGGTATCTTTCTTTCTTGTCGTTTCACTGATGATCTTTTATCACAGATGATTAATGCTATGATTTCAAGTATCCTGCGTTCAGTGGTTGTGTTTTAGGCCTTAAGATTACATAATCTACAACCTGTTATCATATTTTTGACGTTCAATATTTGCTAACTTAGTATCTTTAGAAATATCGTGCTTTATACATTCTGTTGTTTTTCAAATTCTTTTATATCTTATTAGGATAAATCATCTGCTTCAACAAGTAAAGGGAAAATGAATGAGTCTGGAACAAATGAGAAAGCATTCGATTATGGTTTGAATTATCAGGCAATGCGTAATGAATTAGTCAAAAAATCACATGAAGATCATAATTTTCTCTTGGACTCAGATATTAATCAGAATTTACAGGTATCTTCATCATCCTCCTCTTCTGATCGTTTACAGACAAATCAACCACTACCACAGAAGCATAAAAAGAAACTACAACTATTACATGAAGCTCAATTATTATTGGAGAAAGCACAACAAAGTCAAAATTGGGCACCGGTAATTTCACCGCCACCACCTCCCATCCAACCACCCACAACTACAAATATAAATAGCCCTGAAGAAAGTCATCCGCTTTCGCCTGATCCATCTACATGGTCGTCACGTTTGAGTCCATCAAGATCTAGCCTAAATGAACACAGTGATGATGATGTTGTAGAGCACCGCCATTCCTACGAAAGTCGAAAATCTCCTGTTGCAGAGCGTTGTGAAAGAACGAACGACGAAGTACCTGTAGAAAAATCATCTAAGTCCGATCCAACTAAGATGACTTATGTGATCGATTCTAATCAACAAGATAATCCTGCTCCAAAACAACGTATTGTCTTAAAATTATCCCGATCAAGTTGTGGGAGTCAACTCTCAGTTTCATCATCACATCCACTTGATGACGAAATTACTAATGAAAAGTTGGAAAGAAAAAAACATAAAAAGGAAGCCAAGAAAGAACGTCGTAACAAAAGTTCAAAGGTAAACGTACTATAATCCATTTATTTATAAATTGACCTAGTTACCTAATTTATTTTTCATTTATGAAACACTGAAGGTGAACTAGTAGAATTTTCTTCATCCAGCCTTTATACTTGTTAGCATACATCAATTTAGTCGTCTATATTCTTCGGGGTACTTGTATTCCTTCTGAGATCCAAATTCTATCACTAGGTTGTTTGAGTCACCAGTAACACCCATAGCACTTATTGATATAAGTATAAAACTTGGGCACTGTGGTAGAGTATAAGTCCATTACAGCTAAGATTTTATTTTGATAAATCACACAGTGTTGTGCAGGAATATTTAACGATAATGACGTTTCGAGCACAAACTATTGCCACTCATAATCATATCAAGTCACTTACACAACGTTTTGCATCATTTATATACATGAGTAAAAACTGATTAGATATCTAAACAAAAATCAATATAAGATAAAGTACACTCGGCAATAACATCAGCGTAATTAATAAAATACAATCAGATGGGATATAAGATGTTTTTATAGTAAAAAATAAGTAACTTTTTAGAATGTTATGATGTGAATGTCTGTCTGGATTCAACATAGAACTTGGCACCGAAGTGCAGCAGTTCGAGTTGCCACGTTCCAAATAGCACACAGAGGTAGACAAGAAGATGAGTGAAGAGAATCAATAGAGTTTGACAAGTATAAGAGTGAAACAGAATGGGTAATGGTAGAAAGGAATATGAAAGATTACAGAGACTGAATACATCTGCGCCATTGACAACGATTTTGAGCCATGTCACCTATTGTCTCCAGCCATTGATTCCTAGAGTCCCGAGGGCCCCAACCCGGGAGTCTGCATCTCCCTACCTGACTCAGTTTAACTGTCAAGGATTTCATGGATTGATGCCATGTTTTTGTTTGGCCACCACTGGCTCTTTTCCAACCTGAACCTATATCAGCTAGCAATGCCCGTCGGGGGAGGCGGTGGTTAGGCATGCGCAGCACGTGACCTAGCCATCTTAGTCTATGTAACTTTATAGCCTCGTCGATTGATTTTCCCTCTTTGCCCAACACTCTACGCCTAACGTCAACATTACTTATCTTGTGAAACCACCTAACGTGAGACAGAGATCGCAGACATCTATGATCGAAAGCAGTCAACCTTTTCATGTCTTCAACGCGTATTGGCCATGTTTCAGAGCCATAGAGAAGGACGGAGCGAACTGATGAGCAGTACACACGTCCCTTGGTTGATAACCGGATGTCACGCCTACGCCAGAGATGGTGTAAGTCAGCGAAAGCAGCTCGAGCTTTTCGGATCCGTGCTGAGATTTCATCGCCAATCAGTCCGTTGGTGCTAATACAACTTCCCAAGTAGGTGAAGTGGTCAACATGTTCTATCACTTCACTCCCTATCACTAAGTTAGGGGTTGACGTGGTCCAGTCCTGTAGCAGCATCTTACATTTTGCAGGGGCGAATCGCATGCCAAACATACGAAGATTGCTGCTCAAGGTGTTCAGAAGACTCTGCATTTTGTCAGCATCCTCCCCTAACAGGACTATGTCATCTGCATATTCTAAGTCCATAAGATTATTCCCTGGTAACAAGTCGATTCCTAAGTCACTACGTTCAGTTAAGGATACTTCCATTAGCATATCTATGATGAAGTTAAACAGAAATGGGGAAAGTGGACATCCCTGTCGGACACCACTGGTTGTTACCAATTCAGATGACAATTCCCCATAAGCCCTTACACGACTACGTGAGTTTGAATAGAGTGCCTTGATTAGTGCAATGTACTTTCTTGGCACTCCCTTCACAGTCAGACATTGCCATAGTACCTTTCGATCCACGGAGTCGAAGGCCGCCTTCAAGTCAAGAAATATGACAATTGTTGGACGCCGAAAAGTGTGTCTATGTTCTAGAATCTGTCGAAGAGTGAAGATATGATCTATGCACCCTCTACCTGGTCTAAAGCCTGCTTGATTTTCCCTTGTCTGTTCCTCCCGAGTTCTGCTTAGTCTATGCATGATTACTGAGCCTAGGATTTTAGAGACTATGTTCGTTAGGCTGATCCCCCTATGATTATCACACGAGGACTTGTTTCCCTTCTTGAATATCGGTATAATAAGTGACTTACCCCAGTCTGATGGCACTGTCTCTGATTCCCAGACTTTGCCTAGTACCTCAGTTAATCTACAAACTAGTATGTCACCCCCATATTTAAACACCTCCGGAATAATTCCGTCGGGTCCTGCCGCTTTGCCTCGTTTCAAATTACTGATAGCTTTTGTAACCTCACCTACAGACGGCGGACCAGTGTCTATATCCCATTCGGGTGTGTGTGGATGGCGGGGAGGTTCAGTGTGGCTGTAGGCAAGTTAAATTGTTCCTCAAAGTGTTCTTTCCAGCGTTCAAGGCGTCTATCCTGAGAGCTAATTAAGGAGCCATTTTTCTCAGAAATAGTCTCACTTATGAATTGCCTTCTCCCACCCGATTCTGTGATGAGTCTAAAGAGTTGCCTAGTGTTGCCTATCGCCGATGCTTTTTCCATCTCTTTCGCCTTTGTCACCCACCACTGTTCACGGTCCTTGCGGAGACTTTTAGTAAGTTTCCTTTTGTGCAGCTTTCGCTCCTCATTGAATTCGGAGCTCGCCGGAATAAGTCTTCTAGCATCTATCAGTTCGGATGAGGCAGTCGAAATCCAGTGGTTTTTACTCACCTTTGGATTTGCCTTATTCACAGCTTTTACAGCTGTATCTATAGCTGACTGAATATTCTTCCAGGCTTCTCCAGGGTGAGCACAGCTGTCGAACACAGATATGCGTTTAGCTAGTTCTTCCTCAAATAGGGATTTAGTTTCCTGATCGAGCTGGGGACGTGATGGTTTTACCGCCAGCTGTTTCCTACGTCCGTTCAGTCGTAAGCACACACGAGCCCGGACCAGTGCGTGATCGGTATCTACACACGTGTTCCAGAAGGAGCGACAATCTCCTACCGACCCACGCCAACGATAGCTTATTGCTATGTGGTCTATTTGTGTCCAGCGTTGGTTTGATGATGGGGGTCGCCAGGTTAAACAGTGTCTCTCCTTGTGTTTAAAGTTAGTGCTTACAAGAAACAAATGATTATCTGAACAGAACTGTAGGAGACGGTCACCGTTGTCGGTTCGCTGGCACGGAACTCCATAGGTGCCACCGACATCCTTCTCAGATTGACACAATTTCCCTACTTGAGCGTTAAAGTCACCAGCTAGAACGACTATATCTGAGCGTTTAGCCTTTCTCACCAAACTAGACAGCTTTTGGTAGAACTCATCCTTCGTTTCATCCGAACTGCAGTCAGTGGGGGCGTAGGCGGAGATTACGAAAAGGCATCGGCGAGTAGTGCAGTCCTTTCTCCTTCTTACTGATCCGTTCAGACGGACAGCACACATTCGGCTATCTACCGGGATCCAGTCAAGCAATGTCTTTTCTGCCCTAGTACTCAAGCTATCCCTACGCCAGCTAATCCTCGTGAACTAGCTGTGGCATCTCCTGACACCCTCAAGGTGAATTTTGAAGATTCATCCTGTTGGCCAGGTGGGGTTAGGTGAATAACCACACTTGGGTCTTGTATGCGTGTTTCTGAAACACAACATACATCAATGGCTCGAGATGCCAGGGTCTTAGCTAGTGATGCTTGTTGTCCTATTTGGCAAAGTGTCCTAACATTAAATGCTCCTATATGAAATTGGTGGCGTGGCTTTAGGAGACTATCGGTGGTGGTTTTTTGGCTTTCGTCGTTTTTAGTTGAATACATTTTAACATTATTCATTATCCTCCTTTGATGTGACTGGTAATAATAATAATAACATCTCTGGTATTTGCGTTGAGTTATTTCTGTTGCATGTGTTAGGTGTAGACTCCATGAACCAGGATTACATAATCAATCTCTCTCCACCTACCTGTATTACTTTTTAGAATTTTGAATCTATCCCACCCACCACATTGTTTGGTTGTGTGTTAATGCATGCAGTACTATAGCTGAGTTTTTTCCACACTACTTATCTCGGTGGGATCAATCATTCTAACCTTAGCTAAATCCTTATGTTCAGACAATCTCACTACTCTTGATTTACTAGTTTGACCTTTGACCTAACAGTCATTAGAAGGTATTTTATAAATTATATTATTTTGTGTAATTGGGTCCACCGGGTCTTTTAGCCTATAGAGCTTGTCTCTGAGTGAGTTTATAGGTTTGAATGCCACCCTAATTCCTGCTTTATTGAGAATCCTACGAAGGGCGTTCATTCATTCATTGATCAGTAACACTCATATTATTATTTCTGAATGTACATTATCCTATATTGATTTCTATTCAAATGTCTAATCAATTCCACTCATGTATATAAATGAACAAAAAAGTTGTGTGAGTGACTTTATATGATTGTGAGTAATAGTTTATGCTCGAAAGGTCATCAGTTAATATTCCTGTATAACACTGTGTGATTTATCAAAATAAAATCTTATCTATAATTGACCAATAGGACTTGTTTACAAATGCGAATTTGTCACCATTTTAAGAGTTCAACAAGGCTTTATAGTAGCCTTATTTCACTTGTTATAGAGTGAAATGAAAATAAATGGTTAGTTTGTGCTGTTCAAACTTTTGCCATCATTAAAAGAATATATCTTTCGTATCAAGAACTATCATGCATCCTCTGTAATCAGAACTCCATCATTCTATTCCTCCACTTCGCCTCTCGTCCTCTTAGAGTCCTTAGGCTCTTTGGGATTTTTCTGAACAGCTGTATTTGAATTTTTAATTTTCATTGTGGAAGTATATTTTAAGTTCACTTTAATATTTGCCTCTTTAGCGATCATTATATCTCACTTTTAATTATCTTTAAATGGCTCATGAATTCTAACTTCGAGCAATTCGTGATTTAGCGCGACCCCAACCATTGCCGTTGGTGGGACATCCATCCACACACGTGACATCTAATTGGAACTCACTGGTCACGACTTCTCACTAGAACTCCAGGAAACTCCATCCTGTAGCAAGTCACTAGCGAGCATCAGATTAATTTTCTATAGTTTGGTTTGTAAGGGTTAGTATGTATACGAGCTTGCCTTGTAACCGGAAGGTCCTGGGTTCGAATCCCAGTGAGTGCGTACTGCCGATGATTCCAAAACTAGGATGAAACAGCAGCTGTCCAGTACTCCCTGGTTTTCAATGGTTCTCTAACTGATATCAATCCGTGATCAACTCGTGAAAACAAAACTAATTCTTACAAGCCAAACTATAGAAAATTACCTTTAAAGTCTGATAAGTTGGGTTACAATATCTACTGTAGTGTAGTTCTCAGGTTCAGTCATGCGTTGTCACCTTGCGCAATAATCATTCATTCGGCTTTAGTCTTGACTGCATTAATATTTAGTCATTTGTGTTATAAAAATGAGTCTCACTACAAGAAAATGTCAACAATTTTACGCCTCAAGTTTCAGACAACTGTTCGTTTGTTGTTGCCTGGTAAACTGGCTAAGCACGCTACTGAGGATCCTAATGTAATGACGAAGCATAGTGGTTCAAAGTTGATTTGGTATTTGGTGGAGTTTGAAAGTAAAGAGTAGTAGCCTATTAAGGAATTCGCTATTTAAAATCAATTTCGGCTATACTCAGTAACATAGAATATCAGTCTGTTGTGTTAAAATTATTTCCAATAGCTTTACCGGTAAACTTTGTCTGTATTTGGAGGTTAGCATAAAAGACGCTTCAACTAATCATGCTCTACTCTATTTGTATTTCTAAGTAGTGAGAGAATTTGAGAGTGTGAACTCTTTAAAGCGCCTCCACTTCTACATATATACATATTTTTTCAATCTTTACCGCAGAGTTCACCATCGAAACACCTATTTGGTGATCATGCTACAACAGCACAGACCACTGCGAGTGGTTCTTCAGATAAGAACCTTCCAGGTGGTGATATGGGAAGCAAGATATCAACACAAAATTTCACTCCAGAGATATCATCGTCTAAAAGACGTCATTCATCTCAGAAACAATCATCACGTGGTACGCGTTCAGATCATTCCGGTTCTGAAATGATGTTCAATTCTCGTAAGTCAGGGGATAAAAGTTCAGAACCATGCTCTGAAAATGATAATGCCATCCATAATAGTGCGACAATATTTCAAAGTGAAAGTGAAAAGGAAGACACCTTAAAACACACTGAATCAGAAGACAAAAAGAAGCGTTCACACCAGAAAAGTAAAAAACATCGGCCAATACATCAAAAGCATTATTCAGTAGGTAGTGAATTGCAGCAGGATGTACACGATGCATTTACAACATCTGATGTCGATTCTCTATGCGGCTCATTTAGTCAATCAACACATTCTCATTTGCTTCTTATGGACCAAAAAGATAATGATTATCACAGTGATTGTTTTCGGAATGACTCGAGAAGAGTAACGCCAGCGGTCGATTATTTTGGCGATGAAATACAACAACAAAGAAAAGTACAGTCGAATCCAGTTAACCGTTCATTTCCACCACCGGCTATGCCTTCTTCATCAAATGTTAAAAATTTTAAGTACAGTGATGAATCATCTGTTATCAGCAATCAGAATCCTGTTCATTCAGCTGCTAGCGATGGTGGCAGTAGCCGACAGTATGATCCAGAAGATCCGTTAACACATTCAGTTATAGCTACAAGTAGTGAATTGTGTGAAGAAGATTTTGATGATTTCACACCACCATCGAAAGCTTACCCTACATATGAAGAGTTAAATAAGCATTCCAACGATACATTACAAACTAAATCTACAGATCAAGAGTGTAGAAAGCGTATTGGAATGGAAGTGAATGAATCACAATCATCATCAGGTCAAAGTAAACAGTTGAATGATGATAAAGCTAAAGTAAAACAATCAAAGAATTCAAAGCATAAGTTTTCTTCCAACGTCTCCAATAAACTGCCATCTCATTCAACTGTAAGTTGTTTCTTTTCTCACTCTAATGATTTTCATGAAGTAGAAATAAGTCCTTGTCTTTCAGCTAAGTGAATCCAATTTACACCTAATTTATGTAGATATTTTTGATGTTATGTGTTCTCTGAGCTGGACGGTTTATTTGTGAAGCTTTCGTCGCCCTACTAGACAACATCTTCAGCGCATACTTCAATTTGCAGTGAGCTTTTTAGATTTCTCCACGAGTTTATTAGTCATCTCTCCTGGCGATAATCTGGAAAGCGGTTGGTTGCTTTTGTGTGTTTCCACACACTCTGGGCTACTTGTATTGGTATTGGTGTTGATTGTTTCCTTGACCTGAAGTCTGACCCTTTGTGTGTGAGATTTCCTTCTTATCGATTGGTAAATTTTGTCGATGTCGATGTGTGTATTGATTGGCGATTCACTGGAATACCAGGCTTCTAAAAATTCTCGAGCATTCTTGGTGTTTCCTCTGTCTAATATTCGAACGTTGTCCCAGTTGAATTGATGTCCGTGGTTGTCTGTATGCAGCGATATGAGGGAGTGGATGTCATGCCTTTTGACAACTAGTTTATGTTCATGGATTCGAATACTAAGACGACGTCTACTTTGGCCAATAAAGTGATTTTCTCAGTCTACAAAATAATTTGCAACGACTGCGTATCAATGATGAGAACATAATAGTCATAGGAAATGTACGCGGTAATATAAAATAATTTTCTTCGAACTGCTAATTCTAAGGTGAATGTTTATTTTGGTGACTGATTAACATACACATTTATAAACAACGAAGTCAATCAATTGTATAACAAAAATCTCATGAGTATCTTCAGAAGAAAAATTAGGAAACAGCAAGGCTTTTAGTACTGTGTTGATGAGAGTACCACAGCTAACTATAACAGAACTATCTAACAAAGTTGTTATAGGCGATCGTTCATAAATGAGCCGGTTCCTGGTTCCTCAGAACACACGGTTTTTACCAATGTTCAAAATTCAGATGATAGGTTTAACCAACTTCATGAAGACAGTACCTATTAGAAGTAAGTCCGCATAAGTAGTTGTTCTCATCACTATCCAGTTGATATTGGGGATAATAACTTATTCCTGAAAAAAAATCCCAATCGACTTCAAGGTGGATAAAGTTATCGAAAGGTGTGAGGTACTCATCATGCCGTCCTCAGTTATTTAGCTGTTACATTCAAATATAAATTTGCTTTTTGTTTGCTAATTATTAATTTATTGAGTTATTTACAAGTTTGAAGGTTTTCATTAGGATATTGGGTAATGGTGATGTAATATACCTTCTGTGTTCTTTGATTTTCTTTGTTTTATGTAATCAACAGTATAGACGCATCAAAGAAAGTGTATATAGGGCTACAGGTATTCTCTAATATGTCTACCACGGTGGCCAAGTTTTATACTTATGTCAAGAAATCAGTGTGCTTACTTTGTTCTTTCTGTTGATTAGCTTACTCTGAAGTGTGCAAAGTTGTCGTTCAGTGTGCCCTAATCGCTTTGATTTAATTAGTGAGCACGATTAATTGATGTGAGTAATAGTATCAGTCAACACACTGGCACCTTATTTTCTGTTGTAAGCTAATCCGAACCTGTGCCCCTAGATACATGTAGTCAGTGTTTTTACAGCAGTCTAGTGTATTCAACATAAATCGATGAAAATATAAAGAATTCTGTTGCCCTTAAGTGTTTTATTTGAGTGAGGGTGTATGTACACAATACAGTCGCATGTAATAAGAATTATAAAATGATTTGTTTCGCATGTAACACTTGTCAATGAGTAATTAACTGGTGTTATCATATTTTCCTGATAAAATTTTTTTCAAAACAGTTAGATTTTGATAAACCGAATGATTCAAGCATTCCAGTCCCTCCAGAGCAACCGAAAATGTCAGATCCTTTATCATCATCATCATCATCAGATAGTCGTCAACCCATAGCATCATTGAATCATTCTAATAATAATAATAATCCCGTAGAAGTACAGAATACAAAAAAGTCAAGTGTCAATAAATCAAAATCCCACGACAAGCCTGTATCTAAAGTATTGACTGCAACTGTTAATCAAACTAAACAGTGTGAAAATTCACCACAAGACAGAAAACCGCATGTACCATCCAGTAAAGATAAAGAATCAAAACACGCTAACAAACCTAAGAAGAATGAAAAGTCAGAAAATCTATCTAAAGTGTCTAATGATAATAAAACGTGTAAGTTTTGTTTTTATATTAAAAGTATGTATACTTTTTTGTAATAATTGATACTTTATACAAGGATATCGAGGTAGTCTTATTGTAGATTAAAATCTTCCATATCCAGCATCTAATTTCCACTACTCTTTATGTGACATACAAATAGACACTGCACACTGTGACTGTGATTGAAGCCGTCAAGTCAGTACACTGGTTATTGTTAGCCTGTGTGTTTGTCTTCAATCCCATGTGTATTTTTGCCCCCATAATTTATTGGATTTACACTGAAAAAACGACATCTGTCAAAAAAAATTGTGCCTTTGCATTAATCTGCATTTTCTATTGCGAGTTGTCTACGAAATTTTCCAGTGGAATATGTCAAAGAAAATCATCTCTAAAGACTTAATCAAATCACAAAATAATAATTTCAAAAATTCAGTTGTAAATTAAGATTTTCTAAAATTACTTTGTTTCATGTATGATAGACGGAAGAAATATATATATATATATATATATATATATATATATATATATATTGCTTTGCGTTTTATTGTATAATGTTGTAAATTGTAACACTGTAATTGTTGCTTATCTTCGTATGCATAATTCTATTTTTCAGTCAATAGTATTCCAACTTCAGGTATTCAGAAATCGTCTTCTAAAGCTTTAAGTTCCACTGAAACTATTAAACAGACCAATAATGAAGGCTTGGTAAAAGAGCAATCTTCTAAAGGATCATCAAACCGAATAAATACTTCGAACAAATCCAGTAAAAGTAATAACAGTATTGCAGGAAGTTTTTCACTATTCGATGCTAGTTTCATGAATGCAGAATTATCATCTTTGTCTTCGGATTCACCAAATGCAACGTCACCGTCATCTTCCTCTTCTGTCACTCCACCAATGCTATCTGATGATACATGTCATCTCATAACGATGGGTGAAATGAAATCTATTGAAGAAACTCAAAATGCTGTTAAACAATTAAAGTCGAATGAAATCAAACGTGGTTCAACCGTAACATCTCAGTCGACTGCACGTGAGTTAGGACCCAATATTGTACTGGAAAAAGGTGATACGAATCGTGCAAGCAAAAAGAATTCATCCAGTGGCGCTAATAGTACAACAACAAAAACAACGACAACATCGTCAACAACCACTGCTACCACTATTACTACAAACAGTAATAATAAATTAGCAAAGAATGTGAACCCTAATACCCTTTCATCCAGCACTAACATTCAAACTAAACCCTCAGAATCAACAAAAGCCAATAGTCATAATTTAGAGGTTCTATTCGATAGATTAATACGTCTACGTGAACCACACTTAGCTACACGTATGAGTGAAATTCTACTGTATTATATTTCTTTGAAGTCGCCAGATTCTGTGGAACGTAAAAATAAGTCGAATTCTAGTACAGGGAATAACAATAACAGAGCTGTAAAAGTGATACACGAAAAACCGAAATTAATAGCCTTTGATCTTCGTAAATTAC
Source organism: Trichobilharzia regenti (assembly GCA_944472135.2). NCBI lineage: Eukaryota > Metazoa > Platyhelminthes > Trematoda > Strigeidida > Schistosomatidae > Trichobilharzia > Trichobilharzia regenti. The sequence continues at coordinate 82,712,997 of OX235270.1, read as the reverse complement.
CTATTTCTTGCATTGAGAAATTGACAGCACTTATTAAAGAAGATGAAGAAATTTCAAAAAAACAGAATCAAACCTGTACATCTTTGAAATCAGGGTCTGTTAAAAAAGATGCATGCCGAAAGAAAACGACATCAATTACTCGTGATGGTGTTGAAGATAATAATAATAACAATAATATTCTTTATGGCTCAAATAAACGTCGTCGTGTGAATGCTGACCGTGGACATTCCTCAGGATCTGAAGGTTTCTAGCGTTATTTATATACCGGACATGTGTTCGCGCTCAAAATTGTGATATATGGAATGTGGTTGTAGCTTTGTAAATTGAACTTTTCTATTTCGTACACTTAATTTTATACAAACATATGCATTTAACAAAGAGGGAAAAACTGTACATAAAATTTCAAGTCTTGTTGATTTTCTTTTTTTTTATGAACATCAGTTATACGTCTAAATTTGTGATATAACTTTGTTATGGTGCTCGTGTATATTTTGTTTAACATGCTGTAAATGGAATATTCTACGTCTGGCTGTCAAACAATATTCTACAGTCAATATTTTTTTTAATGTTTGGAGTGTTGTCATAAAATTAATGTGCCTCATTTGAATACAGTTACGAAGTTGATTCTCACTTAATTCGTTTTTATGGATATTCTGTTCAATGGTCTCTCCAACTAATGTTGGTTCGTAATGAAAATCTAACAATTAAAATTAATCCAAAATCCCCACAAATTTTATAATCTGAATATCGATCACCCGCTACTGATGGCTACTGGGTGGATTTCCTGAAGCTGCAGTAGGAAGTCGTAACCAATAGGGTCCACTGTTTTCAGGCGAAGTGCGTCCTCATTGAAGACATTGGTTGAGAGCAGCGCTCTATCTCAAGTTGTCCAGGTTAGGATTCGCCGGTCATTGAATTCCAGCCCAAGTGTGAATGAAGGGTCAACGAACTTGGTCTCGTGACATGAGGTTCTCTAGTTTGATCCTTGGCGGGGTCGTAAGTGGGCACTGTTAAAGAGTACCAAAATAGGACGAAACGTCTGTCGACTGCTCCCTGGTTTTCGGTGATCTCTAACTGATGTTGGTTCATCAGGAAATCTAACTATTTAAATTATTTAATAAGAAATTGTGCGTTTTACTTGTTGACATGATTTTTGCGTGAAACGGTGTATCTTCTCAACCACTTACCACCCAGGATATATAGAGCTATAATATGTACTTCTGTCAGTAGGAATATGACAACGAAAATCTCTTTATATAGAATTATTGATTTTAAAACCTGGTTATTTTGTGAACAAACCAACTGTATCTTCACTTCACTTGTGTTTTGGTTTTCCCCTTGATGCTTGAAATTCATTCAACTTCCAGGACTATCCATCTTAGCTTTATTCTTCTAAGTTTTATAAGTGGAAAAGTCTACTGGTTTGTCAACAAGGATTATTTTACTTCGTGTTGCCTTATTCTTAGTACCGAATGAGCACTGTCCCGTTCACCTCTGCTAGATGAACTGACAGTTGTTACAATCTAGTGACTAAATTTCCTATTCAGCCCAGCCCTGCAGAAGTCAATCCCCCCTCAAGTTGGGTAGAAGTAGCTCAGAATTAAGCTATGTCTGCAGTGATGGGTTACTCCAAATTTTCAATAAGAGATCATTGCTCACATGATTGTTAACACTTCTTTTTCACAATCACCATCAAGCACGGAATGTGGGTTTGCTGCCTGGTGTAACATTAATTTAAGGTTTATTCAGAGCTAGTCTGTCGGTACTTCGACAAAAGGTGTTGTGTGGCGCCTGCTAATTAAGAAAAAAATTGGCGAAATAGTTCTAAAGTTTCAGGTCCATCTATTGTAGACAATTACTATGTCTACTTCATTGGGTTATGAAACATGTCGCAATTCTGAGTGTGCGTAGAACGTCAGTTTTCTTTACAATAAATGCTAAACAGCTTGGGTGAATTGAATCGATACCAGTAATTTGAAAGAAATATTTAAACTCTGAAAGGCATGCAACAGCGTGAATTGTGTAGGTTCATAACATGCAGATGTCTTTGTCAGATTCATCCCATGAGTATAATGACATCAACAAAGTAGAATGAAATCCAAATCTCCATAAGATTAAGAATAATATATGAAATTCGGGGAATATCATTCAGCCATATTTTAAGTCAGCCCTTTAGCCATATATATATATATATATCACCAGAAGTGAGGCAATTTGCGATAACACGAATAACGAAAACACCATGTTTAAGCAAACAAATATTCTGGTGGGAGTAGTCGATAAAAGCTCGTCAAAACAAATGAACCGATAATGTAATGCTAGATGGTAAGGAAAGTAAATGAAACACGTTCTTATTGAAGATGTGAAACGATTCAGGCATACTAAGAGAGACAGTGAAAATATAAGGAAGATGTGTTGTACAAGACATTATTTGGGTACCTCTTCATGAAAAGTTAATACAAAATTATCAAAACGACATTCCAGTCCACATTCTAGAGAGACCCAACTGAGCATCCCAAATGTTCTTTAATTCTATGCACGATAATGCATCCAAAGGAAATAAAACAAAAGAAGATTACCTTCGCCAAATTCTAAGAGTTTCCATTTCTCACAGGAACAATGGTCGATGACTTTTCAGACTAGAAGCCTATCCGGTTTGCCAGAGGAATTAAGACTGTGGAACTAATTAAGAAAGCTGTTTTAGCCTTTCATGAATACTATAACTTGTTTCCCAGCATCTCATAAAGCCTCCGAGAAATCTCTTCTACCTAACAAACATGCTTACTGTATAGGATGGGTGAGTCAAGCCTACGGATAACACAAAGCTGAGCAGAGTGCTTGATAAACCACTTCATACTTCTTTGCTTAAGATACTGTTAAATTTATGAGTCGGAAGCAGCCATTTCATTCGGACCAACAAATCCTTTTCTTTTTGTAGACAGATGATAAGAATTATTTCTACAGTGTTCTGTTGAACGACGGTAGAATCTGTGTTGCGCAGCGCTGCAGTGGGACTACCATGATTTACTTTGTATACCAGCCAGTTATCTAGTAGATATATATATATATATATTCAAATCTCATGACGTTCCCTTTAATGACAGTCTGTATTTGGGAAGGAATTTAGTGAGAATGTTGTTACGTTCACTCTTCAAGCTAATGATAACCTGTTGATGAGGTCAACGTGACAGATGACTACCATCAAGATTACTTGGTGCGTAGAGATGCCCACTGTATATGTTAGTGTCATTACACATGATGTACTGAGGATACCTGTCTTTTCAGATAATCTGCAAAGCGACGCAGATGGCATAATAATCTATGGCTTCAAAAATATGGCACAGTGTCGCGTGTTTGCGGCGAGACTCTATGGGTAAGATCTCCACAGGGGTCACATGTGGAACGGTCACTTGTTTATATTTATCTGCAGGGATTTCGAAATTAGAGAGTGGTGCGTAGGCGGATGGCAGTCGCCAAATTCCAAGAGTTTCCATTTCTCACAGAAACAATGGTCGATGACTTTTCAGACTAGAAGCCTATCCGGTTTGCCAGAGGAATTAAGATTGTGGAACTAATTAAGAAAGCTGTTTTAGCCTTTCATGAATACTATAACTTGTTTCCCAGCATCTCATAAAGCCTCCGAGAAATCTCTTCTACCTAACAAACATGCTTACTGTATAGGATGGGTGAGTCAAGCCTACGGATAACACAAAGCTGAGCAGAGTGCTTGATAAACCACTTCATACTTCTTTGCTTAAGATACTGTTAAATTTATGAGTCGGAAGCAGCCATTTCATTCGGACCAACAAATCCTTTTCTTTTTGTAGACAGATGATAAGAATTATTTCTACAGTGTTCTGTTGAACGACGGTAGAATCTGTGTTGTGCAGCGCTGCAGTGGGACAACCATGATTTACTTTGTATACCAGCCAGTTATCTAGTAGATATATATATATATATATTCAAATCTCATGACGTTCCCTTTAATGACAGTCTGTATTTGGGAAGGAATTTAGTGAGAATGTTGTTACGTTCACTCTTCAAGCTAATTATAACCTGTTGATGAGGTCAACGTGACAGATGACTACCATCAAGATTACTTGGTGCGTAGAGATGCCCACTGTATATGTTAGTGTCATTACACATGATGTACTGAGGATACCTGTCTTTTCAGATAATCTGCAAAGCGACGCAGATGGCATAATAATCTATGGCTTCAAAAATATGGCACAGTGTCGCGTGTTTGCGGCGAGACTCTATGGGTAAGATCTCCACAGGGGTCACATGTGGAACGGTCACTTGTTTATATTTATCTGCAGGGATTTCGAAATTAGAGAGTGGTGCGTAGGCGGATGGCAGTCGCCAAATTCCAAGAGTTTCCATTTCTCACAGAAACAATGGTCGATGACTTTTCAGACTAGAAGCCTATCCGGTTTGCCAGAGGAATTAAGACTGTGGAACTAATTAAGAAAGCTGTTTTAGCCTTTCATGAATACTATAACTTGTTTCCCAGCATCTCATAAAGCCTCCGAGAAATCTCTTCTACCTAACAAACATGCTTACTGTATAGGATGGGTGAGTCAAGCCTACGGATAACACAAAGCTGAGCAGAGTGCTTGATAAACCACTTCATACTTCTTTGCTTAAGATACTGTTAAATTTATGAGTCGGAAGCAGCCATTTCATTCGGACCAACAAATCCTTTTCTTTTTGTAGACAGATGATAAGAATTATTTCTACAGTGTTCTGTTGAACGACGGTAGAATCTGTGTTGTGCAGCGCTGCAGTGGGACTACCATGATTTACTTTGTATACCAGCCAGTTATCTAGTAGATATATATATATATATATATTCAAATCTCATGACGTTCCCTTTAATGACAGTCTGTATTTGGGAAGGAATTTAGTGAGAATGTTGTTACGTTCACTCTTCAAGCTAATGATAACCTGTTGATGAGGTCAACGTGACAGATGACTACCATCAAGATTACTTGGTGCGTAGAGATGCCCACTGTATATGTTAGTGTCATTACACATGATGTACTGAGGATACCTGTCTTTTCAGATAATCTGCAAAGCGACGCAGATGGCATAATAATCTATGGCTTCAAAAATATGGCACAGTGTCGCGTGTTTGCGGCGAGACTCTATGGGTAAGATCTCCACAGGGGTCACATGTGGAACGGTCACTTGTTTATATTTATCTGCAGGGATTTCGAAATTAGAGAGTGGTGCGTAGGCGGATGGCAGTCGCCAAATTCCAAGAGTTTCCATTTCTCACAGAAACAATGGTCGATGACTTTTCAGACTAGAAGCCTATCCGGTTTGCCAGAGGAATTAAGACTGTGGAACTAATTAAGAAAGCTGTTTTAGCCTTTCATGAATACTATAACTTGTTTCCCAGCATCTCATAAAGCCTCCGAGAAATCTCTTCTACCTAACAAACATGCTTACTGTATAGGATGGGTGAGTCAAGCCTACGGATAACACAAAGCTGAGCAGAGTGCTTGATAAACCACTTCATACTTCTTTGCTTAAGATACTGTTAAATTTATGAGTCGGAAGCAGCCATTTCATTCGGACCAACAAATCCTTTTCTTTTTGTAGACAGATGATACAAATTATTTCTACAGTGTTCTGTTGAACGACGGTAGAATCTGTGTTGTGCAGCGCTGCAGTGGGACAACCATGATTTACTTTGTATACCAGCCAGTTATCTAGTAGATATATATATATATATATTCAAATCTCATGACGTTCCCTTTAATGACAGTCTGTATTTGGGAAGGAATTTAGTGAGAATGTTGTTACGTTCACTCTTCAAGCTAATGATAACCTGTTGATGAGGTCAACGTGACAGATGACTACCATCAAGATTACTTGGTGCGTAGAGATGCCCACTGTATATGTTAGTGTCATTACACATGATGTACTGAGGATACCTGTCTTTTCAGATAATCTGCAAAGCGACGCAGATGGCATAATAATCTATGGCTTCAAAAATATGGCACAGTGTCGCGTGTTTGCGGCGAGACTCTATGGGTAAGATCTCCACAGGGGTCACATGTGGAACGGTCACTTGTTTATATTTATCTGCAGGGATTTCGAAATTAGAGAGTGGTGCGTAGGCGGATGGCAGTCGCCAAATTCCAAGAGTTTCCATTTCTCACAGAAACAATGGTCGATGACTTTTCAGACTAGAAGCCTATCCGGTTTGCCAGAGGAATTAAGACTGTGGAACTAATTAAGAAAGCTGTTTTAGCCTTTCATGAATACTATAACTTGTTTCCCAGCATCTCATAAAGCCTCCGAGAAATCTCTTCTACCTAACAAACATGCTTACTGTATAGGATGGGTGAGTCAAGCCTACGGATAACACAAAGCTGAGCAGAGTGCTTGATAAACCACTTCATACTTCTTTGCTTAAGATACTGTTAAATTTATGAGTCGGAAGCAGCCATTTCATTCGGACCAACAAATCCTTTTCTTTTTGTAGACAGATGATAAGAATTATTTCTACAGTGTTCTGTTGAACGACGGTAGAATCTGTGTTGTGCAGCGCTGCAGTGGGACAACCATGATTTACTTTGTATACCAGCCAGTTATCTAGTAGATATATATATATATATATTCAAATCTCATGACGTTCCCTTTAATGACAGTCTGTATTTGGGAAGGAATTTAGTGAGAATGTTGTTACGTTCACTCTTCAAGCTAATGATAACCTGTTGATGAGGTCAACGTGACAGATGACTACCATCAAGATTACTTGGTGCGTAGAGATGCCCACTGTATATGTTAGTGTCATTACACATGATGTACTGAGGATACCTGTCTTTTCAGATAATCTGCAAAGCGACGCAGATGGCATAATAATCTATGGCTTCAAAAATATGGCACAGTGTCGCGTGTTTGCGGCGAGACTCTATGGGTAAGATCTCCACAGGGGTCACATGTGGAACGGTCACTTGTTTATATTTATCTGCAGGGATTTCGAAATTAGAGAGTGGTGCGTAGGCGGATGGCAGTCGCCAAATTCCAAGAGTTTCCATTTCTCACAGAAACAATGGTCGATGACTTTTCAGACTAGAAGCCTATCCGGTTTGCCAGAGGAATTAAGACTGTGGAACTAATTAAGAAAGCTGTTTTAGCCTTTCATGAATACTATAACTTGTTTCCCAGCATCTCATAAAGCCTCCGAGAAATCTCTTCTACCTAACAAACATGCTTACTGTATAGGATGGGTGAGTCAAGCCTACGGATAACACAAAGCTGAGCAGAGTGCTTGATAAACCACTTCATACTTCTTTGCTTAAGATACTGTTAAATTTATGAGTCGGAAGCAGCCATTTCATTCGGACCAACAAATCCTTTTCTTTTTGTAGACAGATGATAAGAATTATTTCTACAGTGTTCTGTTGAACGACGGTAGAATCTGTGTTGTGCAGCGCTGCAGTGGGACTACCATGATTTACTTTGTATACCAGCCAGTTATCTAGTAGATATATATATATATATATATTCAAATCTCATGACGTTCCCTTTAATGACAGTCTGTATTTGGGAAGGAATTTAGTGAGAATGTTGTTACGTTCACTCTTCAAGCTAATGATAACCTGTTGATGAGGTCAACGTGACAGATGACTACCATCAAGATTACTTGGTGCGTAGAGATGCCCACTGTATATGTTAGTGTCATTACACATGATGTACTGAGGATACCTGTCTTTTCAGATAATCTGCAAAGCGACGCAGATGGCATAATAATCTATGGCTTCAAAAATATGGCACAGTGTCGCGTGTTTGCGGCGAGACTCTATGGGTAAGATCTCCACAGGGGTCACATGTGGAACGGTCACTTGTTTATATTTATCTGCAGGGATTTCGAAATTAGAGAGTGGTGCGTAGGCGGATGGCAGTCGCCAAATTCCAAGAGTTTCCATTTCTCACAGAAACAATGGTCGATGACTTTTCAGACTAGAAGCCTATCCGGTTTGCCAGAGGAATTAAGACTGTGGAACTAATTAAGAAAGCTGTTTTAGCCTTTCATGAATACTATAACTTGTTTCCCAGCATCTCATAAAGCCTCCGAGAAATCTCTTCTACCTAACAAACATGCTTACTGTATAGGATGGGTGAGTCAAGCCTACGGATAACACAAAGCTGAGCAGAGTGCTTGATAAACCACTTCATACTTCTTTGCTTAAGATACTGTTAAATTTATGAGTCGGAAGCAGCCATTTCATTCGGACCAACAAATCCTTTTCTTTTTGTAGACAGATGATAAGAATTATTTCTACAGTGTTCTGTTGAACGACGGTAGAATCTGTGTTGTGCAGCGCTGCAGTGGGACTACCATGATTTACTTTGTATACCAGCCAGTTATCTAGTAGATATATATATATATATATTCAAATCTCATGACGTTCCCTTTAATGACAGTCTGTATTTGGGAAGGAATTTAGTGAGAATGTTGTTACGTTCACTCTTCAAGCTAATGATAACCTGTTGATGAGGTCAACGTGACAGATGACTACCATCAAGATTACTTGGTGCGTAGAGATGCCCACTGTATATGTTAGTGTCATTACACATGATGTACTGAGGATACCTGTCTTTTCAGATAATCTGCAAAGCGACGCAGATGGCATAATAATCTATGGCTTCAAAAATATGGCACAGTGTCGCGTGTTTGCGGCGAGACTCTATGGGTAAGATCTCCACAGGGGTCACATGTGGAACGGTCACTTGTTTATATTTATCTGCAGGGATTTCGAAATTAGAGAGTGGTGCGTAGGCGGATGGCAGTCGCCAAATTCCAAGAGTTTCCATTTCTCACAGAAACAATGGTCGATGACTTTTCAGACTAGAAGCCTATCCGGTTTGCCAGAGGAATTAAGACTGTGGAACTAATTAAGAAAGCTGTTTTAGCCTTTCATGAATACTATAACTTGTTTCCCAGCATCTCATAAAGCCTCCGAGAAATCTCTTCTACCTAACAAACATGCTTACTGTATAGGATGGGTGAGTCAAGCCTACGGATAACACAAAGCTGAGCAGAGTGCTTGATAAACCACTTCATACTTCTTTGCTTAAGATACTGTTAAATTTATGAGTCGGAAGCAGCCATTTCATTCGGACCAACAAATCCTTTTCTTTTTGTAGACAGATGATAAGAATTATTTCTACAGTGTTCTGTTGAACGACGGTAGAATCTGTGTTGCGCAGCGCTGCAGTGGGACTACCATGATTTACTTTGTATACCAGCCAGTTATCTAGTAGATATATATATATATATATATTCAAATCTCATGACGTTCCCTTTAATGACAGTCTGTATTTGGGAAGGAATTTAGTGAGAATGTTGTTACGTTCACTCTTCAAGCTAATGATAACCTGTTGATGAGGTCAACGTGACAGATGACTACCATCAAGATTACTTGGTGCGTAGAGATGCCCACTGTATATGTTAGTGTCATTACACATGATGTACTGAGGATACCTGTCTTTTCAGATAATCTGCAAAGCGACGCAGATGGCATAATAATCTATGGCTTCAAAAATATGGCACAGTGTCGCGTGTTTGCGGCGAGACTCTATGGGTAAGATCTCCACAGGGGTCACATGTGGAACGGTCACTTGTTTATATTTATCTGCAGGGATTTCGAAATTAGAGAGTGGTGCGTAGGCGGATGGCAGTCGCCAAATTCCAAGAGTTTCCATTTCTCACAGAAACAATGGTCGATGACTTTTCAGACTAGAAGCCTATCCGGTTTGCCAGAGGAATTAAGACTGTGGAACTAATTAAGAAAGCTGTTTTAGCCTTTCATGAATACTATAACTTGTTTCCCAGCATCTCATAAAGCCTCCGAGAAATCTCTTCTACCTAACAAACATGCTTACTGTATAGGATGGGTGAGTCAAGCCTACGGATAACACAAAGCTGAGCAGAGTGCTTGATAAACCACTTCATACTTCTTTGCTTAAGATACTGTTAAATTTATGAGTCGGAAGCAGCCATTTCATTCGGACCAACAAATCCTTTTCTTTTTGTAGACAGATGATAAGAATTATTTCTACAGTGTTCTGTTGAACGACGGTAGAATCTGTGTTGCGCAGCGCTGCAGTGGGACTACCATGATTTACTTTGTATACCAGCCAGTTATCTAGTAGATATATATATATATATATTCAAATCTCATGACGTTCCCTTTAATGACAGTCTGTATTTGGGAAGGAATTTAGTGAGAATGTTGTTACGTTCACTCTTCAAGCTAATGATAACCTGTTGATGAGGTCAACGTGACAGATGACTACCATCAAGATTACTTGGTGCGTAGAGATGCCCACTGTATATGTTAGTGTCATTACACATGATGTACTGAGGATACCTGTCTTTTCAGATAATCTGCAAAGCGACGCAGATGGCATAATAATCTATGGCTTCAAAAATATGGCACAGTGTCGCGTGTTTGCGGCGAGACTCTATGGGTAAGATCTCCACAGGGGTCACATGTGGAACGGTCACTTGTTTATATTTATCTGCAGGGATTTCGAAATTAGAGAGTGGTGCGTAGGCGGATGGCAGTCGCCAAATTCCAAGAGTTTCCATTTCTCACAGAAACAATGGTCGATGACTTTTCAGACTAGAAGCCTATCCGGTTTGCCAGAGGAATTAAGACTGTGGAACTAATTAAGAAAGCTGTTTTAGCCTTTCATGAATACTATAACTTGTTTCCCAGCATCTCATAAAGCCTCCGAGAAATCTCTTCTACCTAACAAACATGCTTACTGTATAGGATGGGTGAGTCAAGCCTATGGATAACACAAAGCTGAGCAGAGTGCTTGATAAACCACTTCATACTTCTTTGCTTAAGATACTGTTAAATTTATGAGTCGGAAGCAGCCATTTCATTCGGACCAACAAATCCTTTTCTTTTTGTAGACAGATGATAAGAATTATTTCTACAGTGTTCTGTTGAACGACGGTAGAATCTGTGTTGCGCAGCGCTGCAGTGGGACTACCATGATTTACTTTGTATACCAGCCAGTTATCTAGTAGATATATATATATATATATTCAAATCTCATGACGTTCCCTTTAATGACAGTCTGTATTTGGGAAGGAATTTAGTGAGAATGTTGTTACGTTCACTCTTCAAGCTAATGATAACCTGTTGATGAGGTCAACGTGACAGATGACTACCATCAAGATTACTTGGTGCGTAGAGATGCCCACTGTATATGTTAGTGTCATTACACATGATGTACTGAGGATACCTGTCTTTTCAGATAATCTGCAAAGCGACGCAGATGGCATAATAATCTATGGCTTCAAAAATATGGCACAGTGTCGCGTGTTTGCGGCGAGACTCTATGGGTAAGATCTCCACAGGGGTCACATGTGGAACGGTCACTTGTTTATATTTATCTGCAGGGATTTCGAAATTAGAGAGTGGTGCGTAGGCGGATGGCAGTCGCCAAATTCCAAGAGTTTCCATTTCTCACAGAAACAATGGTCGATGACTTTTCAGACTAGAAGCCTATCCGGTTTGCCAGAGGAATTAAGACTGTGGAACTAATTAAGAAAGCTGTTTTAGCCTTTCATGAATACTATAACTTGTTTCCCAGCATCTCATAAAGCCTCCGAGAAATCTCTTCTACCTAACAAACATGCTTACTGTATAGGATGGGTGAGTCAAGCCTACGGATAACACAAAGCTGAGCAGAGTGCTTGATAAACCACTTCATACTTCTTTGCTTAAGATACTGTTAAATTTATGAGTCGGAAGCAGCCATTTCATTCGGACCAACAAATCCTTTTCTTTTTGTAGACAGATGATAAGAATTATTTCTACAGTGTTCTGTTGAACGACGGTAGAATCTGTGTTGCGCAGCGCTGCAGTGGGACTACCATGATTTACTTTGTATACCAGCCAGTTATCTAGTAGATATATATATATATATATTCAAATCTCATGACGTTCCCTTTAATGACAGTCTGTATTTGGGAAGGAATTTAGTGAGAATATTGTTACGTTATTCACTCTATATTCTTTTTTTCGATGAAAGCTAAAGTACGCGTGGGTACCTGGAATGTTCGTACAATGTACGTAACTGGAAAGGCTGCCCAGATAGCCGCTGAAATGAGAAGGTACCAAATAGAATATTTGGGAATCTTCGGGAACAGATGGAACGGAACTGGAAGGTGACAACTACCTACTGGACAGACAGTAATCTTTTCCGGCCACCCAGATTATAACCGCGAGCATACCGAGGGAGTGGCCATAATGATATCACCAACAGCAACCAGAGCTCTCATGCAGTGGGAACCAATCTCCTCCAGGATAATGACAGCTGGGTTCAACTCAAAAGGAAGGAAAGTTACAGTCATCCAATGCTATAGGTCTACAAACGTCTCAGAACAAGAGAAGAAGGAGGCGTTCTACAGACAACTACAAGCAATAATGGACAACGTCCCAAATGGCGATATCAAAATCCTGATGGGCGACATGAATGCGAAGCTGGGAGGAAACAACACAGGAAGAAAACTCACCATGGGTCGTGAGGCCCTCGGCGAAATGAATGACAATGGTGAACACTTCTCAGACTTCTGCGCCTTCAATGATTTGGTGATTGGTGGTAGTGTTTTCAAACACAAGGATATACACAAGACGACATGGATTTCACCAGATGGACACAACAAAAACCAGGTAGTCTTCATTTCAATTTCAAGAAAGTGGAGACGGAGCCTACTGGACACAAGGTCAAGGAGAGGAGCAGATGTGGGTTCAGACCACTATCTAGTACAAGGGACTTTCAAGGTGAAACTAAAAGCCTCGAGGATAGCTGGGGATAGGCCACAATGCAAGTTCAACACTCAGAAACTGAAGGACACAACCACAAAAGACACTTTCACTGCAACTGTCAGAGCAAAGCAGGAAACACTACGCGACATCACTGAAGAATCATGCGTGGAAGAGCATTGGAAGTCTCTGAAGGCGATTCTCAACGAAACGTGTTCAACGGTTCTAGGAAGAAAGAAGAGACAAGACAAGGAATGGCTCTCAACGGACACTTGGAAATTAATAGAAGAGAGGAGAATGGTGAAAGAGAAAATGATTAAATGCAAGGACGGACAGGAGAAGGAGACGCTGAGCTCAACGTACACAGCACTGGACAAAGAAGTGAAGAAGAGTGCTAGGAAGGACAAAAGACGATTCTACGACAACCTGGCCACTGAAGCTGAGAAAGCAGCAGGCAAAAGGGACCTGAGGACACTAAATCAGATAACCAAATCTCTATCCAGGAAGAGACCAACACAAGAGAAACCTATAAAAGACAGCCAAGGGAACCCAATTACCAAGAAAGAAAGACAGATTAAACAATGGGCGGATCACTTCGAAGGACTCTTGAACCGACCATCACCTGCAACCTGTCCAGAAATACCAACAACAGCGCGTACACAACTGCAAGTTGACACCAATCCTCCAACGAGAGCTGAAGTCTTGAACGCAATCAAGCTTCTGAAAGCTGGAAAAGCAGCTGGACCAGATGGAATACCCCCTGAAGCACTGAAAGCGGACCCAGAGACTACAGCAGACATGCTGACTTCATTATTGCAAAAGGTCTGGAAGGAGGGAAAGGTGCCTACTGACTGGAGGAAAGGTTACCTCGTGAAACTACCAAAGAAGGGAGACTTACACGTCACTCTGCAAGAACTGGCGAGGAATCATGCTCCTATCGACGCCAAGTAAAATCCTGAGTCGCATCATCCTGAAGAGATTAAAGGACGCACTGGAGACAGAACTCCGACCAGAACAAGCTGGATTCAGGAAAGGCAAATCATACTGACCAAATTGCAACTCTACGCACCATCATCACAAAACAAAGCATGGAATGGCGATCAAACCTCTACCTCAACTTTATAGACTTTGAGAAGGCCTTCGACAGCGTTGAGCGTGAAGTAATTTGGAAATTACTCGAGTACTATGGCGTACCTCAAATATTCATCAACCTTATTCAACAGCTGTACGACAACGGCACATGTCATGTGATCCACAACGGAAAACTCAGCAAGGCGTTTGGAGTAAACACAGGAGCCAGACGAGGGTGCTTATTATCACCAAAGATATTCCTAATTGTGGTGGACTGAATTATGCGTCAGACAGTGCGAAACGAGAAGACAGGAATATGCTGAACCAACGTGAAGAACCTAGAAGACCTGGATTTCGCGGATGAATTTTGTTTGATGTCACACAATCGAAGACTTACAAACGAAAACCGACAAACTGGTCGAAGATGCATCAAAGACATGTAGCTGTAAAAATTTCCTCAAAATTATTGACCACAGCATTCACTCACCATTGGATGCTGACCACCACTGTTTAAGTCGACTTGTTTAGCTGAAGGCTTCCGGTCAAGCATCCCCGCTATTTGGTACCCCGTCGTGTCAGGTGCACGATCATCAGCTAGCTTAGCGTTCGTCTGACGGCTTGTTTTGGTCCCGAAATACATCACGTAGTTTGGACGATCAATTATTGGCTTTTGCTTTGATTTTGGTACGCGAGAACTAATAAGTTAGAAGCTGTGTTAGAGAATTCCGTCAACCTTTACACTGGTGAGTCCAACCATGAATTTCATCCACGAAAAGTCCGCAGATAAACCCGGCGTGTTCGTTCAATTTTGTAGTTTTTCTGGTACCATATATCATTCGACATAATATACGTCATGAGTGTGTGTGTGTGTATGTTGGTCTCTCTTTCTGTTTGCTCGCTTAGTCTGTGACCATTTCACTTGTATGAACCTGTCTCCTTTAACAATGTATATTTCCCTTATACTATATATAATATGAGTGTTTGTTGACAGTCCGTTGCTTGGTGACACATATCCATATATGGTGGTCGTTGACATGTCTGCTATATTTCGCTATGTATATATGGATCGATACTTCATTATAATTAGCCATTCATGTTAAGACTGTCTAATGATTGTTCACACCCTTGTCATATATATATTTCGTTCTCACAATTTGTGTGACTGACTTACTACTTACTTGGTGTGATACCACTTATTGCTTCTCCTTGTGTTTGGAAAATAGAAGTATTATCGCAAACCTAGTGGTCTTCTGATTTCCGCCTTCTTGCGTCAGGACTATCAGTTTCTCGACCAGTCCATAACAATTTAGCGACGAGTAAATAACAATTTGGCGACGGGGAAAATTATGGATTATTCTAAATTGGAATTATTGTTTGAACGACAAATGAAATTAATGGAAATGTTCATCAACCAACAGACTGGTCCAGCTTCACCTTCAAGCAATCCCAATCATACCATGCTACCATCTGTCGACGGCATTGTGAACAGTATTTCACAGTTCAATTATGACCCAGATGCGAATGTCACTTTTGACACATGGTATCAACGTTATGAGGATTTATTCACTGTTGATTTCGCCTCACAAGACGATGCCTGGAAGGTGCGAGTGTTGTTACGTAAATTGGGTCCGGCAGAATATGAACGGTACTGCAACCTAATTTTACCCCAAAAACCACGTGACAAGTGTTTCGATGATACAATAAAGCTGCTGCGTGAACATTTTGGAGACCACTCCTCATTATTCAGCATACGTTATCGTTGCCTCAAGCTGACAATGAATGAAAATGATGATTTTCTTATTCACGTTGGCACAGTCAACCGAGAATGTGAGAGATTTCGACTCAGGTCCTTAACAGATGATCAATTCAAAGCCTTGGTTCTCATATGCAGTCTTCAATCTCCTCGTTTCACAGATATCCGAACTCGACTGCTCAATCAGCTAGAACAAAATCCCAAGTTAACATTACATGACATAGCTGATGAATATCAACGGCTGATTAATCTGCAGAAAGACACACACCTGGTCAAATCAACACCTTCCAGAAGCTCTGATATTCGTGCATTACGAAAGAGCAAATATCTCTCATCATCCAGTCCTGACCCACCTTCTTTTAATGTCCCGCGGAAATCTATACATACTCGTCCAACTTCACAAAATACTGCAAAGAAGACCCCACCATCACCATGCTGGCATTGTGGCGCGTGGAACTTTGTAAAGTCTTGCCCATACAAAAATCATCGTTGCAGCAAGTGCAACATCGTCGGTCATAAAAATGGTTTTTGTCAGCCACGCAAACCCAGATGTCAAAATCCAGCAAAAGCTCGACAAACGGTTGGTCCTAAATCTCCAAGGAGATCATTGAGTCTACGCGCAACCTGTCAAGTCACAACACCAGCTATGCGGAAATATATTGGCCTTCAGATGAATGGTCATGATACACGTCTGCAGCTAGATACCGCCTCTGATATTACTGTTATATCAGAGAAACTTTGGAATAATATTGGAAGACCACCAATCGGAAATACTTCTCAGACTGATGTCAGCGCCTGTGGTGGGCAGCTCAAACTAATGGGTGAACCCAAATGTTCCGTTTCCTTCCGCAATACCAAATTCACAGGAATTTGCTACGTCACCAAGAGTGATTTAAATCTTTTGGGACTTGATTGGTTCGATCGTTTGCATCTGGCTGATGTCCCACTAAATTCGCTATGCAATGCAGTCAAGAAGCATAAAATGTTAGACAATTCCGAACGAAGCCGAAGCTGCAAACCCAACAGGCAGACGAAACGACAGACGTCAACAACAAGCTCAAAGGTTCCAGATAAACCCCCAGGTAAACATCCTACTAACCATCCATCTTCTCAAAAGGGGAGGTGATATGTATCCACATATATATATTTATGTGTGTGTGTATGTTGGTCTCTCTTTCTGTTTGCTCGCTTAGTCTGTGACCATTTCACTTGTATGAACCTGTCTCCTTTAACAATGTATATTTCCCTTATACTATATATAATATGAGTGTTTGTTGACAGTCCGTTGCTTGGTGACACATATCCATATATGGTGGTCGTTGACATGTCTGCTATATTTCGCTATGTATATATGGATCGATACTTCATTATAATTAGCCATTCATGTTAAGACTGTCTAATGATTGTTCACACCCTTGTCATATATATATTTCGTTCTCACAATTTGTGTGACTGACTTACTACTTACTTGGTGTGATACCACTTATTGCTTCTCCTTGTGTTTGGAAAATAGAAGTATTATCGCAAACCTAGTGGTCTTCTGATTTCCGCCTTCTTGCGTCAGGACTATCAGTTTCTCGACCAGTCCATAACAATTTAGCGACGAGTAAATAACAACTTTGGCGACGGGGAAAATTATGGATTATTCTAAATTGGAATTATTGTTTGAACGACAAATGAAATTAATGGAAATGTTCATCAACCAACAGACTGGTCCAGCTTCACCTTCAAGCAATCCCAATCATACCATGCTACCATCTGTCGACGGCATTGTGAACAGTATTTCACAGTTCAATTATGACCCAGATGCGAATGTCACTTTTGACACATGGTATCAACGTTATGAGGATTTATTCACTGTTGATTTCGCCTCACAAGACGATGCCTGGAAGGTGCGAGTGTTGTTACGTAAATTGGGTCCGGCAGAATATGAACGGTACTGCAACCTAATTTTACCCCAAAAACCACGTGACAAGTGTTTCGATGATACAATAAAGCTGCTGCGTGAACATTTTGGAGACCACTCCTCATTATTCAGCATACGTTATCGTTGCCTCAAGCTGACAATGAATGAAAATGATGATTTTCTTATTCACGTTGGCACAGTCAACCGAGAATGTGAGAGATTTCGACTCAGGTCCTTAACAGATGATCAATTGAAAGCCTTGGTTCTCATATGCAGTCTTCAATCTCCTCGTTTCACAGATATCCGAACTCGACTGCTCAATCAGCTAGAACAAAATCCCAAGTTAACATTACATGACATAGCTGATGAATATCAACGGCTGATTAATCTGCAGAAAGACACACACCTGGTCAAATCAACACCTTCCAGAAGCTCTGATATTCGTGCATTACGAAAGAGCAAATATCTCTCATCATCCAGTCCTGACCCACCTTCTTTTAATGTCCCGCGGAAATCTATACATACTCGTCCAACTTCACAAAATACTGCAAAGAAGACCCCACCATCACCATGCTGGCATTGTGGCGCGTGGAACTTTGTAAAGTCTTGCCCATACAAAAATCATCGTTGCAGCAAGTGCAACATCGTCGGTCATAAAAATGGTTTTTGTCAGCCACGCAAACCCAGATGTCAAAATCCAGCAAAAGCTCGACAAACGGTTGGTCCTAAATCTCCAAGGAGATCATTGAGTCTACGCGCAACCTGTCAAGTCACAACACCAGCTATGCGGAAATATATTGGCCTTCAGATGAATGGTCATGATACACGTCTGCAGCTAGATACCGCCTCTGATATTACTGTTATATCAGAGAAACTTTGGAATAATATTGGAAGACCACCAATCGGAAATACTTCTCAGACTGATGTCAGCGCCTGTGGTGGGCAGCTCAAACTAATGGGTGAACCCAAATGTTCCGTTTCCTTCCGCAATACCAAATTCACAGGAATTTGCTACGTCACCAAGAGTGATTTAAATCTTTTGGGACTTGATTGGTTCGATCGTTTGCATCTGGCTGATGTCCCACTAAATTCGCTATGCAATGCAGTCAAGAAGCATAAAATGTTAGACAATTCCGAACGAAGCCGAAGCTGCAAACCCAACAGGCAGACGAAACGACAGACGTCAACAACAAGCTCAAAGGTTCCAGATAAACCCCCAGGTAAACATCCTACTAACCATCCATCTTCTCAAAAGGGGAGGTGATATGTATCCACATATATATATTTATGTGTGTGTGTGTATGTTGGTCTCTCTTTCTGTTTGCTCGCTTAGTCTGTGACCATTTCACTTGTATGAACCTGTCTCCTTTAACAATGTATATTTCCCTTATACTATATATAATATGAGTGTTTGTTGACAGTCCGTTGCTTGGTGACACATATCCATATATGGTGGTTGTTGACATGTCTGCTATATTTCGCTATGTATATATGGATCGATACTTCATTATAATTAGCCATTCATGTTAAGACTGTCTAATGATTGTTCACACCCTTGTCATATATATATTTCGTTCTCACAATTTGTGTGACTGACTTACTACTTACTTGGTGTGATACCACTTATTGCTTCTCCTTGTGTTTGGAAAATAGAAGTATTATCGCAAACCTAGTGGTCTTCTGATTTCCGCCTTCTTGCGTCAGGACTATCAGTTTCTCGACCAGTCCATAACAATTTAGCGACGAGTACGTAACATACCCTTTGCCTCATATACACGACTTGACTGCAGGCTTATCTGGCGCGACTATATTCTCGAAAATCGACTTTTTTAAAGCGTATAACCAATTCCTGATTGCAAGGGAAAATATCCCGAAAACGGCTATCACTACGCCTTCTGGACTTTTTGAATTTCTACGTATGCCATTCGGTCTCCGGAATGCAGCCCAAATATTCCAACGCTTCATTGACGAAGTATTTCGCGGTCTCGACTTTGTATACGCATACTTAGACGACTGCCTCATTGCCAGTCCAGACAAGGAAACTCACCTTAGGCACTTGGACTTGGCATTTGACAGGTTACGCCAACATGGTGTTACCATTAATATTCAAAAGTGTCAAATCGGTGTTGACTCACTCGACTTTCTGGGTCACACTATTGACTGCAAGGGCATTCGCCCACTGGCTACTAAGGTCGAGGCTATACTGAACTTTCCAGAGCCACAGACAGTGAAAAGTCTCCGCACTTTTAACGGCTTAGTAAGTTATTATCGACGCTTTATTCCCAACTGTGCCTCTTTGATTCAGCCATTGACAGACCTCCTTCGAGGGAATAACAAGTCCATAGAACTTGACGCGTCTGCTCGAAATGCTTTTACCCAGATTAAAAAAGCTATTGCGAATGCCACACTTCTGATGTATCAGGATCCAACGGCACCGTTAAGTATCTCGGTTGATGCATCAAACACTGCAATCGGCGCAGTTCTACAACAGCTAGTTGACAATGAGTGGCAACCACTCGCCTTTTTCTCCCGGCGCCTTCAATTAGCTGAAACGAAGTACAGCACATTCGGCAGAGAACTTCTGGCTATGTACTGTGCTATACGACATTTTAGACATTCGGTAGAGGGTCGTGAATTTATAATTTTTACGGATCACAAACCTCTGACGTACTCTCTGAACTCACCTTCAGATAAGTATTCACCCAGGGAATCACGACAACTGGATTACGTCTCACAGTTTACATCAGATATTCGCCATGTATCCGGAGTAAACAACACTGTGGCAGATGCCTTGTCGCGCGTTTGTTCCCTCACCCAAATCGACGGCATAGACCTAGTAAAACTGGCTCGTCTTCAAAAAGAAGATGCCGAGCTTCAACATGAGTTGTCGAAAACAACTCTACAATTAGCTGAGAAACCCTTAGGTATGGGAAGAGATACTATTCTATGCGACATTTCCACGAGTACTCCTCGCCCCATCGTGCCTAAAAGTTATCGCCGTAACGTCTTCAATACGTTGCATGGCTTATCTCACCCA
Organism: Trichobilharzia regenti; assembly: GCA_944472135.2. NCBI lineage: Eukaryota > Metazoa > Platyhelminthes > Trematoda > Strigeidida > Schistosomatidae > Trichobilharzia > Trichobilharzia regenti. The sequence continues at coordinate 82,692,424 of OX235270.1, read as the reverse complement.
GGTATTCGAACTACTGTCAAGCTCGTAACTAGTCGGTTTTGTTGGCCTGGCATTAATAAAGAAGTAAGGGAATGGGCACAACGTGCTTAGCTTGTCAAAAGTGCAAGGTGATAAGACACACCAAAAGCCCACTTGGCACCTTTCTTCTCCCTGACGCTCGTTTCGAACACGTCCATATAGATTTGGTTGGACCCCTTCCTGAATCACATGGATATACCTATATTTTAACTTGCATCGATCTATTCACACGATGGCCGGAAGCAGTACCCATCAAGGACGTATCTGCTGAAACAGTCGCACGCGTCTTCGTAGAAAGATGGATCGCTAACTTTGGATGCCCATCTTCCATAACAACTGATCGCGGGCGGCAATTCGAAAGTGGCTTATTCTTCGCCCTGACTAAAATCATAGGTTGCATGCGATTTCGAACAACAGCCTACCATCCTCAAGCTAATGGTATGGTAGAACGTCTACACAGACAGCTGAAAGCTGGTCTGTCAGCTGCAAACACCACCCATTGGACTGAATCCCTTCCGTTAGTTCTCCTAGGGATACGAAACGCCTTGAAAACCGATGCTGGTTGTACTAGCGCCGAGCTAGTATATGGCACGACACTGCGACTGCCTGGTGAATTTGTTTCTCCCTCGAGCTTCCCACCAGTGGTAGATCACGCTTCATACGTCAGCAGGCTTACAAACGCAATGCGTTCAGTTAAACCTGCTCCCCTTCGTCCACAGTCCATTGATGTTTTCGTTCATCCGTGTTTGAAAACTTCTTCACATGTATTTGTTCGTCGCGACTCTGTGCGCAGACCCCTGGAACCCCCATACGACGGACCTTATAAGGTAATTAAACGTTCTGATAAATTCTTTGTCTTGGACAAAAACGGCCGCGAGGACACCGTCAGCATTGACCGTCTGAAACCGGCTTACTTGGAGGGTAATCCTATTAGCATAGAGCTCAACGTACCCCAAAATCCACAAGTAACAGAAGATCGTTTAGACATCGATGAAGTCACTAGCACAGCGACAGCTACCGAACCTTCTATCGAGCCTCCCAAGAAAACCCGTTCTGGACGCACCGTAAGGTTCCCAGAATATCTGCACACTTATTTGACTTAACGAAGTCGTGTGATTCACGCAACTCATTCGTTTGTGGTACTAACTATTTTTTTGACGTATCAATTTTTTTTATATACAGTACCACCGAACACAAAAATTTTTTTTCAACAGTTCATGTAACATACACAAAAAATTAATTAGATGTATTTTTTTCGATGTTCTGAACTTAGCATTATTTTACTGTATAGTAAATGCACATCATTTTTTTTAACAAAAAAGCTAATTTCGTACATTTTCCTCGACATGGTTCTTAGCGTTCTTGTTTTCTTTTCCAGGTGCGACGGGCACTGGACAGGAAACAAACGAAGCACGGAATCCAACGAACAACAACAAGGAAGCTATGTACAAACACCCTATTAGCATAGGCAGACAAACCAGTAGGCATACGACCAAGCCGCTCGGAAGATTTTTTTCACCCGAAAGGGAACCATCGAGTTTTTTTACTTCCGGCTGGTTCTGTCTTAGGGTCCTCACGACCCCACTAGGGGGGAGTGAGCTGTAGCGGTAAATAATTCCCCAAAATTATTGACCACAGCAATCACTCATTGGATGCTGACCACCACTGTTTAAGTCGACTTGTTTAGCTGAAGGCTTCCGGTCAAGCATCCCCGCCATTTGGTACCCCGTCGTGTCACGTGCACGATCACTAGCTAGGCGTTCGTCTGACGGCTTGTTTTGGTCCCAAAATATATCACGTAGTTTGGACGATCAATTATTGGCTTTTGCCTTGTTTTTGGTACGCGAGAACTAATAAGTTAGAAGCTGTGTTAGAGAATTCCGTCAACCTCTAAATACAGGACTTCAAGTGAGAACATACACAAGACGGAGGTTATGAAAACAACCAACCAACCAACAACAACAACAACAACGGCACCAACACCCAGCCCCAATCACCATCAACGGGAGGGATTTGAAAGAGGTCACTTCATTCACTTATCTAGGGAGCATTGTCTCAACTATAGGAGGGGCGGACGAGGATGTCAAATCGAGAATCGGGAAGGCAAGAGACACATTCATCAACCTGAAACCAATCTGGAAATCTTCGTCACTCAGCATCAACAACAAAATTCGGCCATATTTTCAATAAAGACGTCAAGTCAGTTCTTCTATACGGATCAGAAACTTGGCGGGCGGGTCACAAAGAATATTCCCAACAGGCTATTGCAGACCTTTATCAACAACTGTCTTCGCTGGCTCTATACTGAAGATCAGATGGCCGGAAAGAATCACCAACAACGGATTATGGGAGCAAACGAAGTAAGAACCAATCGCCTAACAAATATGTAGGGGAGAGTGGAGATGGATTGAAAACTCGCTGAGGAGGCTGCTGGACGAAATCGCGCGTCAGGCCATTGCTCGAGTGGAATTCGAAAGGGAAGCGGTGTGTGGGATGTCCAAGGGTGACATGGAGGAGATCATGTGAAGAGTAGTTGAAACAGTGTGGACTAACATTGATGAAGGTGAAAAGCAGAGAAGAAGACAGAACCTAACAAACATGCTTACTGTATAGGATGGGTGAGTCAAGCCTACGGATAACACAAAGCTGAGCAGAGTGCTTGATAAACCACTTCATACTTCTTTGCTTAAGATACTGTTATATTTATGAGTGGGAATGAACCGTTTGATTTCAAATTTATTTCTCCGTTTATTTCCACATTTCTCACCGTCTCCTAATCTAAATATATATTGTTTTGTTCTTGTGTTTAATGGCGTATTGGACGAAATCACATACCTTTTAAATTCATTTAATTCCAATGTTGTATATATAATCATAAATATGTATACAACCGTAGTTTTGGTACAGGCGCTTCATAAATGAGAGCGGCAGTTTTACGTTGTTATATGTCTTCTGCTTTTGTTGTGTAAATCGCATCAAAATCTTGTATGCTTTAACTGGTTTTATTAGTTGAATTATTTGTTTGTGCTTTTGTGTGATTTTTATATCTCTATTTGGGCATATATAGAGATTTGCCTGTATAATTTAAACTACTTATACTCATGTGAGTCTCTCAAATAGCTGTGGACGACCGGACTGCCTTTTTCTCGTGGATGATGAGATGCTGTGTTATAACCACAACCTATGGTTCCATAAAGTTTACATTGCCTCATTACCAACAGCCTATAGAAGGTGCAGGAAGCTATCATCTCCGTGGGTGCGCAAACTTTGTATTAGCCCGTTGGACGTTTTATTCCAAGAAGCCGTCAGACTTCTTATGTCCAAGAAATTAGCAGAAACCTCAGACGAGTGGAAAAAGTCAGCATATGGTAGCGATGGCATGAATGAGGATTCTGGGCTGAGTCATAAGACTAGGACAGAACCATATCCCCAAGCTTCGAAAGACATGAGAGGTACAGTGTGCCCAAAAGTCTGCAACTGCACACAAAAAGCCCAGAAAATCTAAGAGAGCAAGCAGTTACAACATTGTAAGGCCTCTGGTTGATACTACAACGTCGCAGCTTTGTGTGTCTGGTAAACGCACGACTTCCAACTCCAGCGAGAGTAAAGTGGAATCAACTTATTCCGCTTGGTTAGTGCCAAAAAATAGGAAGCTCAGGAATTATAGGAAAGAGAAAAGCACTGGGCTCAGTGACTAGGTCTGGACGGCCGTAAACACTAATAACATTGTTAAACCTTCGGACTCAAATTGCAGTACCGTAATCTAGAACTTAGTGGAATCAAAAAAAGTAGATCCAGCTGCCCGACATGCTTATGATCTCGAGGTAGTTAATTTCATCATCCGTGAAATGCTTCCTGAAAAAACAATTGAAGTTCACATGAGGAAAGTCATCAGAATCGGTAAACGAAACGCCGATGCAACGGAAAGTTCCCCCACGACTACTGAAGATATTACTGGAGAACGATATGGATAAAAGTATTATTCTCAACAACACATTTAAGATCAAGGACAAAAAGATGAGAATCATGCAAGAGTGGCATCTGGAAAACAGAATTAGGAGGAGAGAAGCCGTGATTGAATTAAAAGTCCAAATAGAAAAAGGTGAAAAAGACCTCAAACTGTTGGGTTTTCGGGTAGTGAGGTCTCGGAAACCTATGTTCCCCAGACCTCTGTTCATAAGTCGAGTGAACACATAGGTCTCTCAGTACGCTGTAAGAACGCTTGTAGTCTTAGGAGTAAGCTTCATGAACTAGGAGTGTTGTCTGAAGAACTACAACTTGATGTGATTGCTATCAGTGAAACATGGTTGTTAGTGGGTGTAGACTTAACTCCATTCATACCTGGGCACATCTGCATTACAGTAGACAGAGTAAGTAGTCAGAAAGGTGGGGGGCTGCTCTGTACATCCGGGATGACACAGGAACTAGATCAAAATTTTTGGAAGCTCATGAGAGCGGCACCAGTGAAGCTGCAAGTTGTATCATTAACTTGAACAGGGGCACTTTGACAATCGGGGTCACTTATAGAAGTTCCGCCAGCCAAGCTGACGGTTTCGTACTAAATCACCTCAGGAAGTGGAGTGGTAGAAATAGGTGTCTAATAGTAGGTGGCTTTAATGACCCACATATTAAGTGGGGGGAAATTGACATCAACTACTTCGTACACTTGTTTCAACAGGGTACCCCTAATGACAGCGCTTGAATGCGCACTTGTGCAGCATATAGATGCATCAATATCACGCTGAACATAATCCGTTCACTCTCGACTTGGTGCTAACACACTAGAAGGAGGATGTCTCTGACGTTCGAATTCGGTGACACTTTTGCACATGTTTTCGCTGATATTCATTTTTTGGGTTATACTATATTACCATGTAGTAAGTTATTGTAATCGGAATATTAGTATTTCGAGATGACGGAATTACACGAATCCAACCAAAACTCTGAGAGGGCAGCAATCAGGAATTTGTATTTAGCGGAATTATTACGCAATTCATATAAGAAACATATAAACAATCAACAGTAAGTATTTAAACAATACAGAGATAGAAATTGTCAATCACCACATCCGCCACACCTCGAATATCTCCTCGCGTATTTATAACGATGTCTCGGTTTGTTTGCAAGTGGCTTCGACCTAACTGATTCTGTGATATTATTTTCATCGGTATTATCTGGACCTATTTCTGAATTGTCTACAAAATCAGGATTATTAGCGGAATCAATAATATTATAATTGGAACGACCTACTTCATTTATTGTCACTTTGTCCAGGTGTCCGTTATGAACTGAGTGATCTTTGATGTCTAATATCTTCACCACTCGATTTCCCATTTTTTGTAGTATAATTCCAACAGAAGGTCTATAGTCTTTCCCTTTGTAATAATGTACATTAGAAGTCGTGGACATCAGATGCTTTTTGAGAATTCGAGATTTCAAAAGTTTTGCAGGACTTTCACGGGTACTTGTATGCTCTGCATTCAACAGACGCAGTCTATGCATATGCAGTAATTCCTCAATTTTAATCAGTTGCTCTCTCATCTCATTCAGGTCTTTTCGTGTTTTCGACAGTTCACATTGTAACTCAGCTACCTCATTTTTGAAAACAGTTGACACTTGAGTTGCCGAACTTGTAGTGGAGGTTTTCATTGGATGAGCTTGAGTATTTTGAAAAGTTGAAAGACACATTGACTCCATTTTACTAGACGGATTGGGAGAATTATAAGAGTTCTGAGTAAAATAAGTACTCGAACTTCTGCAAACAGTCTTGATGTGTCCAACTTTACCACATTTGTGACACTTAGCACCCCGAAAACGGCAAGTGCTTCGTAGATGTAACTTTCCAGAGGATAAACACGGTTTAATGTTTTTGATCTCTCGCTGCATTCTATTACCTGTGGACGGCAGTTTGGATTGCTTTCCATGACCACTTGCATTTTCGACTTTAGAAAGCATAACATCAGATACTGACGTAGTGGAAGCAGAGTATTCATTATGGACATCTTCATATGTAATACATACCTCTTTAGCAGTTTGAAAAGTACAAGAAGGAATCTGAATTAACTCTTTCTCTAACTTAGGAATATTGATTCCAGCAATTAGACGATCACGTAGTTGAGTATGCAGCTGATCTCCAAAGTTACACTTTGAGGCTTGAATTTGAAGTTGCAGAATGAAGTCTCTAATCTTCTGGTTGGGAGAACGTACCAGTTTGTTGAACTGAGACCTCTCTCTGGTATCAAATGTAGTCACATGAAAGTGATTTATAAGAAGTTCACGGATCTTGACATATGACAGAGAAATGGGTTTATCTGGAAACGCCAGATTCTTCACCAGGCTATATGCATCAAGCCCAATAGTAGTGATGAAATGAGCAGGTATTTTGTAATCCCGAACATTCTTGGAAATGCACCACGCATCGAAGCATTCCAAATAATCAGCAATCTCCCGCGGAGACCCATTAATGGGGAATTTTCTCAGGTTACTTAGCTCCATCGCGACGCCAATTTGTAGTAATTTATTTTAATCGGAATATTAGTATTTCGAGATGACGGAATTACACGAATTCAACCAAAACTCTGAGAGGGCAGCAATCAGGAATTTGTATTTAGCGGAATTATTATGCAATTCATATAAGAAACATATCAACAGTCAACAGTAAGTATTTTAAACAATATAGAGATAGAAATTGTCAATCACCACATACCACCAATAATAATGGGCCAAAACTCTTAAAAGCGTGTACTTAGGAACACCAGTAATATATAAAATAGCTTGAGTTTACGTAGTAACGCACTATCACCCCTTTAATCAGCTTTAATTAGTAGTTCACCCAATACAAACGGTTCCAACATAGTGCTAACTCCTGCAGTACAGGTGGAAGATATCCCGTTAGAAAAGGTAGAGATTACTAACTTAATCTGCATCATAAACGACATGCAGATAAAAATAATGATCTCAGGACGAAACTATATCTATTTAACCTGGTACCAGAAACAATCTCACATCTTAAAAAGGAACTGTGGGATCTAACTGTCTTAAAACTCTTTAAATTGAGGACTGAACCAGTCCATACTGAATCGGAAAGTGCTAAGGAGCTAGAGAACGCTAAAGACATTTTGTCGAGAGAAGTTGTTAACGGATTCGCTTCTAAACAGAACGCCATAGTGTACAACTGATATGTATCCACATATATATTTATGTGTGTGTGATGTTGGTCTCTCTTTCTGGTTGCTCGCTTAGTCTGTGACCATTTCACTGGTATGAACTTGTCTCCTTTATCAATGTATATTCTCCTTATATTATATATAATATGAGTGTTTGTTGACATTCCGTTGCTTGGTGACATATATCCATATATGGTTGTTCACATGTCTGCTATATTCGCTATGTATATTTGGATCGACACTCCATTATAATTAGCCATTCATGTTAAGACTGTCTAATGATTTTTCCCACGCTTTGTCTGGAACATTTATATATATTCGCATTCACAATTTGTGTGAACTACTTTACAACTACTTTACTTACTTACCACTTTGGTGTGAGACCATTTTATTTTCGTCTCCTTGTGTTTGGACAATAGAAGTATCATCGCAAACCTAGTGGTCTTCTGATTTCCGCCTTCTCGCGTCAGGACTATTAGTTTCTCGACCAGTCCATAACAATAATCTAGCGACGAGTACATAACAATTTGGCGACGGGGAAAACTAGAACATAACAACAACATACCTGATAATGAGCTCATAAAGTTGGTTCAGCACTCCTTGTTAAGAGCTGTCAGTGTATTCGACTAAATAAAAAAGGATCAAACTGCACATGTCCCATACTTTTCAGATTTGACAGCTGTATAATAGCCGAACAATTTAGGAAATCTAGTGATATTCTGCCCTCTTCTACAAAATTCAAGAATGTTAAAATAGTCTCGCACAAACCCCCAACCAACGACAAGTAGCTAAGAACACCTTAGATACATGCACGATCATACCACAAATCATGATTAGCGTCAGTGCCGAAGTATCGAAAGACACTGAAGCACAAAATGACACTTCCATTGTACTAGGTGAACAAACGACACATGAAGGTGAAGGAAAACCCAAAAGGAGCAGTAACACTTGAATGGGTCTCGAAGCTCACGAGAACAGTCCTAGGAAATCTACCGATCCCACACATGAAGTAGACATAGATGCTTCTACTACCGATAACCTGCAAATATCCGCAGATAACACTGCACCCAGGGCCAAGCAAGATAATATCACTGTAAAAGCCGTTAAAAGTTGCCCCAAAACCAAGGTCTCCACAGGCATCCACATATCTCCCTTGTGACAAGCCCAACAATCAGCATGTAAGTCTAAAAAAGAATTATGCATGCATTGCGGCAGGTCCCATAAAGGAGACGTAACACGTGAGTGGAAGTGCTCGTCTTCGGACTAAAAGTAATAGAAAAACTGTGGGCGACAGATTACACGAGGTGAGAACTAACAGCAAGAGTAGCTTTATCCACACAAAATCACACGCTAGCAGACATGCAAGGGGCCCCGAGCTGATTAAACAGCAGAATGAGACCCATGATTTCCGTAATAGCCGAGGTTGTAATATGCCTATAGGCACATATCACCTGGGCGCGGGATCCATAATAGATAACAAGAACACATGGGCGACTAGATGGGACACCACTAGGTACCATATGAACGGAAATGTATTCCCGAACCCTCGTGGTAGTTACGTAAAGCCCCATCAGGATAACGGGTATAGATTGGCTCACGGTCCTTCTGCGTACATACACGAAATGAGTCAACAAATGTACAACTACGAAAGACCTAGCATGCACTACCCTCAAAACAATTTAAAAACAGGGTACATCGGCCCTGTAAATTAAAAACTGAACAGTAAAACAGACTATCTAATGCCGAGAAATGATTCCAGATACCCACGTAATGATACCAGAAACCAATATGTGCAGCAGGATTATTTTCCGCTGCAGCAAACAATAGCCCCTCTCGCAGAAGAGTTTGTTCAGGGAATAGTAGACACACTGACACTCTCATCTGAGAATCCCTGCTAACATAACACAGGCAACCAGGAGTTAGGGATAGTAACAAGAAAACCTGACTATCCTCCCGACAACCCTGGTTTTCTGAAAGTTATGCTCTTAAATGTTCGACCTCTCCCTAACGAAATAACTTCCCTTCGCAGCTTGGCATACACTGAAGGGCCAACACTGATCCTGGTAACTGGAACTTGGCTAACTAATGACATACCTGACACAAAGCTGATAATTGGTAACTATGACATCCACAGGAATGACAGAGTGGACAAGACGGAGGGCGGGTGTCTAATATATGCTTCTAAATCCACAGACCAATACTTTTACAAACTCAATTATCGACAAACTCCCAGAATCTAAATGGATAAGCATCCACACGAATGAAAATAAAATTCACATGAAATGTACATACAGAGCCCCTAACTTTTCTAAAACGACTTATAAGGTTATCAGAGAAATACTAGAGCATGTACCTACGCTGGAATTCGACTGCGAACTAGTTTGTGGCGATTTCAACCTCCCCGAAGTGAACTGAAATACCTGCAATGGACCTAGAACCCAAGAGGAGCTCCTAGAAGCTTTAGATGTAGGAGGATGGAAGCGGTAAGTACGCCTCCTAACACGACATAACAGTATTCTCCACTTAATAATCTGCCACAAAATATAGCCGATCTCGATAGAGGTGGTGGATGAACTCGACAACATTGATCACGACATACTGTACTGCACTTTACCTCTTCAACTAACAACTAGACACACCTAAAATTTCCCCGGTTCACTATCAATATAGGGACAACAGAAATGCCAGCTGGGAATTACTACCAGCGCTCTTGAGGAGCTCTGACTGGGGTGAATACTATGCCAATAATAACTTAAAAGTAGCACTTAATACCATCTACAAGACAATCTGTTCGGTAAGAGACACAATCGCACCCCTAAAATCTGCCCTAAAGACACCAACTCTATTCATAGACCGCAAAACGCAATTAAAACTAAGGAAACTGAAAAGCAAATTTTATTTATACAAAGAATTTAGTGCACTACACCAGATAAATGAAATGTTTAAAAATCTTGAGGAGACACAAAATGAAGGCACAACTCGAAGGAAACAATGCCTTAGGGGGCACCTATAAAATTCAGGAACTCTGCAAGATCTTGCAAAAACGACTGAAGAAGGGTAAAGTCAACAATGTTAGCCACTTGGAACATGAATGTATAATTGATGTTGATCCCCAGATTATCAGTAAACTCCTCAGACAGTGGTTCTCCAATAACATCAGGGCGCATCCGTTCCCAATTCTCGACATAACCTGGGAAAATAACTACAAGTTAGGTGAAATCAACTTTAATATAAAAAATATAGCATCAGTGGTAAAGACATTAAGAGCTAACGGCAGTACACAAAAACGGTGGCACGGATATATGTGCGTCGGTGGCACAGTGGTTAGGACTCTCGCCGACCATGCACATGGTCCGGGGTTCGAGCCCACGCCGACGCCGACGCACAATCGATATCAATGGTCGGCCTGCGAATTTTGGGCTACCGATATCCATGCTGAAAATTCCATACTTGTATCAAAAATACGGTGTGGAATCAAGCTGTAATCAAAAATATAAAATAAAATTAAAATAAATGATAGTTTTATTACTTAGAATATTTGCCCTCTTACTAGTAACTGAGACCTATCCTGAAATTTGGAAAAACACATATATAATACTTAAGCATAAAGGAGGGGTCAAAACTAGTGCGTGCAATTGTGGGCCTATCAATATAACACGGTCATATCACGGATCATGGAGAAAGCAATCCAAGACCAAATGTCAGACTACTTTCTAAAACATAAACTCATCAACCAGTTACAACACGGATTCCTCGAGAAGAGATCATGCGTCACCTGCCATATAGACTTTTTCAACGAAGTCACCTACAGATATAAGGAGAGCCTTTGACAGAGTCCTACATAGTCTGCTAGTCAGAGGGTTATGCTCACTAGGGATATGCAGCCCCCTCCACAACTGGATAAAATCACTTATCTGTGACAGAAATCAGACAACAAAAGTCGGCTCGATGACCTCCAGGCCTAAACCAAGCAGCAGTGGTGTCATCAAGGGGAGTGTATTGGGCCCCCTTCTTTTCATTATGTACATAAACAGTATATGTGAATGCTTTAGTATAGACAAGCCAATACAATATGCAGATGACTTAAAGGTGACTTATACATGCACAAATACAGATATCGTCACAACTATTAACTCTAAACATTAAGAATTGATAAAAAGGGATAGATGGTGTGACAGAGTGGATGGCTCTGCGCAGGCTGTTCCAAACTAAAACTCGACCTAGCAATTCAAGGCCACAAGATCCCTAGACGCAAATCTGTACTAGACCTAGGACTGAAATATTCACACAATCTATCATTTTCAGTGCACATCTCGAAAGAAGTATCGAAATCACGCAGGCCTATTGGTTTCCTACTCAGAAACTTCTACAGAAGTGAATCCAGAATATAACTGTACAAGTTTTGTGTGTGCCATTCCTAGATTATGGCTCATTCATATTTAATAGTATCCGCGTGGAAGATAAACGAATGGTAGTAGGAATACAAAAGTACTTCACACTAAAACTACTCGGAACCGAAAACGGCACCAACTACTCCACCACATGTGAAATCCTAGGACTCGAAACACTATGGTTAAGATGACTGTGACTAAATTTGGTACTCTTCTATAAGCTTCTTAACCACATTGCATATCCCTGCTAATGGTACTCGGTCTTCAGAAGACACTGGATTTAATCTTAGATATATTAAAGCTACAGTGGCTATAGAACAATGCACAACAGCCACCGGGCAAAATTTTCGCTTGATTAGATAAGCCTAAATATGGCACAAACTACCTAAGGAAATGAGACTAGAAAGCACATTGGCCTTATTTGAAAAGGCACTTAATGACACATTGAGTTTGCAAACGATACCAGTGCCAATTCACATGTAAGAGATTCAGAAATCATAGGCCCATCTACTGTATGACCTTAGAGACTGCACCCGTTTGCTTTGCCTATATTTATAATTTTAGACAAAAGAGAAGCAGTCATGACAAAAACACCCACACAAATAAGAATTAATCGAATAATGTTTACCTGATACAAAGGGTGAACCATAACCGACATACGATCGAAATATAAGAAAACAAGATAGAAACTTACCACAACATCACATGGAAAGATGTAAGTTACTTTGACATTACATATAATCCACCAACTGGTCTCCTTTCCAAAGAATATGCAGCGATTCTCTATTCCCAGTGGCGAGGGATTACACAAAAGCACAGTTCCCGTTGTACATACTCAATGGAGGTAGGAGTCAACGAAGCGATGCATTTAAGGCATACTCTCCATGATCCCTGTGCCACTTTGCGGAAAAAGTAGAAATCGTAATCAAACCCTACATGAGGTGTAATTGACTAATCTGAACGGCAAACAAGTTGAAGTACACATCCAGATATTCATTCATATGTTGATCACGATGACAAATCCAAATCACTACTCACAGAGCGCAAATAAACCTGGCTATCAATGAAATAACAGAAATGTGTTGACAGCTGCGCCTCAGATCCGATTGACTCATTCGATGGTGATATTCTGCTACTGCATGCTTTACTCGACATCTCGTATGGATTGGTTCTGTCATTCTAGTTCCAGACCGAAATGAATCACATATTCACCGGTTGCTGAACTATTAACACTTTTATGCACGTTTAAATGGATAATAACTGCAGATTGTATTGCTTAAAACGTCGTTTACGGTAAACTAACTGACGTTATATAACCCATTTTTATACTTCTGTGGGTATCTCACCGTATCGGCCACATGTAACGCAACACTCAGTTGTTACGCGCATTTTCGCCAAATTCAAACAATAATGGTGCCTAGGATTATATCTTATAAACTGTTTAAACTTATGCAAAGTCTGCTTGCTGTCATTACTCCATCTTCCCTTGTATACATATCTTGTTTCAGTGAAAAATTGTAAACGTGCTTACTCAATGTATACATATTATGATATTGATGTTGCCTTCATGTGCATAAATTGAGAATATATTATGATAAGATGCATTCTGTTGTTATATGAGGGAAATGACTTCAAGCTTTATTTATTTTCCCATGTATCTGTTATCCATCCAACACATACTTGGGACTTTGTTAATGTCAGTATCTATATATTTCTTGATGTGGTCAATCGAATCACTAGGTATTAGATTTTTTCCACAAAATAAAGACGAAAAGACAGCAGCCATGTAATTTAACTTTAAATCAAATCTATTTAGTTTAAATAATGCTTATCCATGCATGTAAAAATGGTGTTTCCTACGTAGGTAGGAATGAATATGTACCTTATTATATTAATATTACTGAGTATATTTACTAGCCGTATGTGTAAATTATCAAATGGATGATGTCTGTAAACTGGCGTCCGAAACGCAGCAACCGTAGCTGACTGGTCTGTTGATACACACCAGACTGTCTAGGAGGCTTGGATGGAATTTAGGAATATACTAGATTGCGTAATTAAGTAGGGAGGTTATTGAGAAAATGGAAGAACTTGTGGGACCGGCTTACTTTGACTACGAGGGCTGGGTTGAAGTTTCGTCTGGAAAAATGTTTTGGTCAATAAGCTTTGATATAATTGTGCTGTATGTTGTCTTGATTGATGGGAACTCTCACTTCCTGACTAGTTATATTGTTATCCGCGTCATGTGATTTGACTGCGGCACATTCTTAGCACATTAGTTGCTATGATTAGTGTTCCTGATTGACTGAGTCAAAATAGCGCTATAATAAGCAGGATGGGATAATGTCATTAACAAAACAGTCTACTTTTTATATAGAAGCATAGTATAATTCAGTGAAAACTTCACGTCTCAGAATGTTAATTCAGCCTATTTTCGTGTGAATGACTGTCCTTTTAGACATAAGAGTGCTATCAGTACATGGAAATCACCTGTAAATGCCAACAGAATCGTCTTTGGGAACCCAGGTTGTCATGTAGATATGCTTTTCACTTTATCTGTGGTTGGACATTGTTTTCCTCATCACCACAACAGGTTTGTGTAGCCTACAGTATTTTAAGTTTTTTCTATGCTGTTAGCCCTGCATAGCTGTTTAGAGTTGAGGCATGTTCAGTTTATATTTGATGACTGCAGATTCCTAAATATGAGAATGTTATTTCTGTAGGATCCATAAACTATACCCACTAGACACTACTGAGATTGTGGATCCATTTATAAGTTAAACACTTGCAAAACCTCATTTAATGTAGACGTATTTAGCATGAAATCGATGGGAGAATGATGTCTAAACAGTATGGGTGTTTCAGAGTTTATCTCGAGATTTGCGTATAACCCTGTAATACTGGAAAACCTGTGAAGTCTACTTTTGCATACGGCGTCAGTATAAAAACCATCTGTTGAGTACGAATACTTTAATTTTATCAGAATTTTGCTTGGTATTAATAGAATTAATGTATTCAGATTGTACACTAATATATAAAATTATCTTTCATAACTTCACGTTGTGCTTCATATTATAGGTATATGGAGCTTGTCGAATACCAGCGGAAATGTCAATCTGTCAAACTAACGCTAATACTCTTCATCAAAATGTTTTCTGTAGACTAAGTAAATGTTTAACAGACTATTCATTTCCACTCCTTCTGAACTTCGTCAGTGCGTCGCTATATTATGAGCTTTACGTGAATTCGGATTGATGCATGTTAAGCTGAGTTAGTGGAATGGAGATTCACTATAGTATTATGAAACTGTTACTTCAGTCACTCATAGGATTTCGCGTCCGTTTCCATGCAGTAGCACATTGTAAAAATTAAGAAGGATTTAGCAAGTTGAATAATAATTCTGTACTGTTCGTTACGCTGAAGTCTCCTTATTTAGGCGGTTGCAAGTCTGTATATTGCTAAACGCCAAGTATGTAGTACAAGTAAACGTAGTAAATTAGAGTTGATAGCTACTTCATTAATCAGTTAATATGTAGTTACATCATCAGATAGATTGCTTAGTTACCGATGAGCTGAGAAAAAATTTTGATTTATTTCAAATTTGCTGTTGAATCATATGATGGTATCTAATATTAATCATTTCTATGATCAACAACTGCGGTGTTTGCATATCTACCTTGTCAAGTATGTACATGATTTAACTGTTTAAATACCTAATATATGTGTAAAACTTGGGCACTGTGGTATTAAGTAATTCCATATTAGTTTGATTATTAAATGTATCACACAGTGAAACAGTATTGTATACTGTATATCCAGTATACAATACTGTTCCACTGTGTGATACATTTAATAATCAAACTAATATGGAATTGTTTAAATACCTGTTAACTCCCAGCTAGAGTGCTCTAAGATCAACAGCTTTCTATCAGGAGTCAGTAAATTGTCTTAGTCTAAGTGTCGTAAACTGCATCTTTGCAAATGTCAGACTGTTAACTTCAGTTTTAGATGCAAGAGAAAGTTGAATGAAGCTGTTTATTTCTATGACCGTTGTATAATTGATGGTAGTGATATGGAAATCAAGTCTGAAGTGAATGAAGTATATTGCATTAATCCTTTCTTTTGACCAGTCCTGGTCTTCACCTGCGTTAGAGATTTCTAGAAGAATATTCCGTTTGACTTTCGACATCAAGAAGTTAAGGCATTGTGGCACAACTCAAACTCCTCTTACAGTTTGTCAACTCATGCATCTTACCTATTCTTCTGACTATTCACCTTTATTCTTTCCTGGATTGCTTAAAAAAGACTATGTCATATTTAGTAAAACTCTGAAGACTGCCAGTAGGGCGAGTGGTCTCCCTTTGGGCCATATCGTTGTAATCGTCACTGACAATGGACACTTGATTTTGGCAAACTGTAAGCAATAACTTTACCTGCAGTTTTCTACTTGTGTCTCTTTGGGAAGAATAAGAGGTCATTTCAAAAGACTGTATGCGTGCACGTCTTAGTATAAAGCATCAATGATACCATATTTGGCACCTAGTGGCACAGCGGTCAGGACTCTTGCCGACCATACACATTTTCCGGGGTTCGAGCTCACGCTGACGCACACCTGGTAACTATGTTCGGCCTGCGAAATTTGGGGTACCGATATCCAAGTTGAAAATTCCAAACCTGTACCCAAAATGCGGTGTGGAATCAAGTGTAATCAAAGATAAAAAAATTAAAGTACTTCAGAAAATTAAAACAATTAGCCCCTTTGATAAATTTGAATAAGGCATTAAGAAGACAAATTTCGCAAGACGATATCATTTCGTAGTCTCTTTACAACCGCCTTACAACTAAAATGGTTAACAACGATAAAATTAGGTTCATGAAAATTATGTAAGTATGTAAGAACAACGATTTGACCAGTTATACAGCGTCTAATATATTTAGACATAATTAACCTACGCTGCTTACTTCTGCGACGCATCACCTAAAGCTACGTAGCTACCTTAAAATGGTTTCCGCTGAAAGTAATTTCCTATGGCCAATACCTTAGTGAGCAACTTAAGTTTATCCTTGAATTACAAAGTAAACGTGGACATCCTGATAACTTTCCTGATAAAAAGATCATTTCCTAGTCGAAAAAAGTAAATATCCCATGACCTCATTATTTACTGTCACTTAAGGAATAAAAATAAATTTATCGAAGACAGGGTGCTTATGATTTCTAGATATCACAATGAACCTTGGGGAAAAACCTATATCCATAGGGTTATAACAGTTGGGTGCGTGAAATTAATCCGAAACACAGCGACTACGATTTTCAGTCACAGAACATTCTACTTTGCTACCTAATCGTCTGGTTTTATCAACAGATATTTCGCCAAGAAAAAGAAGACCGCTGCTTCAAGGAAAATTTATTTAAAGTTTTCTTAAAAATCATGGACATCCGTATTTATAGCCATGGAGAAATCACAACTTCTAGAAAGCCACCGATCGTAGACCACAACTCGAAACGTTATTCTTGCTAATTAAAGTGTTACCTTTAACTGGGATAGTTCGTACACTCAGCAGATCACTAAAGGTTATCCGCTTTTTAAATCGTTTTGCAACATATCGAATGGCTGTTAACACTTTCTTTACAACAGGCAGTCCTAGACTATAGGGGTTCCAGTTTCTTTTTTCCCCTAAAATACACACAAGCACAACAGATTCTCACATCTTATGTGGCTCAAACTTGTTTGATTTAGATTCTCTCACAATATATATCTAATTTTTAGCCGGTAACAGACAGACTGATGGTATATTCACACTTTTGAGAAGCATCAAAGCTTTTTCAACTTCAACCCAGGTTCTGAATTCTCAAAGTTTAATATGATCATTGAAAACATTGCAAATATCAACTCTGATCGTGCTGTCCTCATCAGATTTACTCGTAGATTGCTGCATGCTGTAAACATGAACGTGAAAGACATTAGTTTTCCAGATTTCTACAAGTTAAGTAACCAAATGAGCCAGCAAGAAAACCGACAATCAACAAGTGAACCAGAAACAACAGCTTCTGTCACCCAAACATTTTCACGTGCATAATTTCCAAAGCTTCTACACAGAAGTAATTCATTAATAGCTGAAAAATAACTAAAACACTGAAAGCCGCATGAAAGCAGCATATGCAACTATTACAATGGAATGAATGCACTGACCTGGAGGTAAAAACTTTCGAAACAAACGAAATAACTAATTTCAACAGCAACGGAAAAGAAAATGAAGAGAAACACAATATTCATGAACAATGTGTATCATGATAAGTTGTGATTAACTGCAGGATAAACGTAAAATCCAATGCATAAACGAACGGCTAGGGAAGCGCAATCCAATATAGCCGACAAACATGGATGAAAATGACCTTCAGGTGTCTCACTCTACAAAGACCTTGTACGTGACGGACGGGTTCAGCCGACCACGAGGGATGAGTTTCGGATGGAGTACCACGAAATTCTAAAGTTTTGTAAGTACAAGATTGACAAAAGTTGAATAGAGTATGGGAGACAGTACTGAATTGTGTTCATTATCCAAAAAGACTGTACTCGTATATCAAGTACAGGACGAAAACTGGCTGTGGTATAATATCCCTCATCAGCAATGCTGGAGAGGTGGCGAATCAGCGAAACAAATGCTAAGAAGCTCTCCGAATAATTTTGCTATGTTTTTTCGCTTAATCGTACCACTCAGGGGTGTAGCAAGGTCACTGATGTAGCCCTTGAAACGCTCACAATCGTGGTAGAGGATCCAGTGGTTCTCAAACTTCTGTCTAAACTGAAACCGTGCTAATCACCTGGACCTGACGAACTTCACCCTAGCCTGCGGATATAGAACACATTCGACCTGTGGAGATTTTTCAATTTTCACTGATCCACGCTAGGCTCCTCAGGGACTGGAAAGATGCTTTTGTAAGCCCTGTTTTCAAAGAGAGGGATAGGAAGATAATATGTATCTACCAGCCTTTAAGTCTGACCTGCATTATAACAAAGGTGTTAGAAAAGCCCGCAAGGGATCACCTCTTAGCTCATATGGAAAACATGGTTTACTGGTAGTGGAACAGCATGGATTCCGACTAGGGCGATCCTGCTTGACAAACTTACTGTTAGCTAGGGAAGATTGGGTCGAGGCCAGGGGCAAGAACCATCTACCGAACGTTGTCTTCATCGATCTTAGTAAAGCATTCGATAAGGTATCCCATTTAGATCTTCTTAGTAAACTTAAACGTTCTGGATTAAACCAGTAAATATGTGATTAGTTTAGTGACTACCTGGTGGATATAAGGCAGAAGGTAAGGGTTAATGGTGTACTCTCAGGGTGGAAAGCAGTACTAAGTTGAGTAGCTCAGAGAAATGTACTCGTCCCCTTGCTATTATATGTAAATGAAGTGCCGAAAATTCTCACCTAAGTTTCCTTACTATTTCCGGGAGATATTAAGATAAATAAGCTGAATGGGCTAACCTCTGAAGTCCGGAAATTAATTCCAAAAAAGCGCGGTACTGCATTTAGGTCAGAAGTCTTACACGTCGTACTCCATGGGGGACACAGAACTGCCAGATGTTCGGGGACAAAAGGACTTAGGAACTATTGTAAGCCATGACTTAAAAACAACGGCAAATTGTAATCGAGCGCAGCTAAGGCTTTTCGAATACTAAGGGCACTCCGAAGGACTTTCAAACCATTAGGCGAGGGTATGTTCCAAGCACTCTATGCAACATATGTCAGACCTCTAGAATACTGTATAAAAGCGATGAGTCCATGCTTCAAAAAGGAGGAACATATCTTAGAAAGAGCACAAAGGGTGGGTGCCAGATTAGTTAGTGGTATCTCACACCTTATTATGATAAGATGATGGAGCATTTAAATCTCTTCCCACTATCATACAGAAGGTGGAGAGGCGACTTAGTTTTGGCTGTTTATAAAGAGTGACTTAAGTATTAACTTTTCAAACCTTTTCTCTCCCTCTACGATACATTTACGAGGTCACCACAAGAAGGTGCTCAAACCAAGGACGATTAAAATACTTGTGGTAACCCAACGATTAGGACTCACGCCAACCATGCACATGGTCCGGGGTTTGACCCACTGTCGACGCATACCTGGTATCTGTGGTCGGCTTGCAAAATTTGGGATACTGATATCAAAAGCTGAAAATTCCATACTTGTACCAAAAACACTGTGTGGTTTCAAGCTATAATAAAAAAATAAAATAGTTGGTAAGCGGCTGGAACTCCCAAAGCTGATACAGTAGTAACAGCTTAATCAGTGGACGCTTTCAAAGATAAACCGTATCTTTGCAGAGATATATATAGCAAGGATCAACATAAGCAACAAGAGCCTTTTATCCTGACAATCTGAATCTTAATTGTAAATTGAATTCAACGTAGGTTAATACGCTAACTTGAAATTTCAAGGTCACCCGGCAGATTGGTTGTATGCTGTCGCTATGAATATTGGAAGCGAGTCGGGTGATGATGTGAGCACATGTTTCAGGTTTATCATAACCTGTTTAGAGGGATGTACAAAGAAAGGAGGAAGCTGAAAAGAGAAATCAGGAAATTCGTTCCAGCATCCTAGCTCAGGTTTTAGACCAAGACGCCAGAGCACGTTGTAGGTTAAAAATAAATATAATGCATCCGTTTGCAGTGAATACCATTGCTATCACAAAGCCAGAAAAAGCCAAAATGGTGGAGAATATGCTCATAAATATGGCTCAAAGTGGACGTTTAGGACCCAAGGTAAGCTCACCTAAGACCCTAATCGATTGGATTATTAAGGGAGGCGAATTTTTTTTAAAAAGTTTGATCTTGTTTTATTCGAGTTTAATGGTGTTACGGTGGCTTTATACAATTCCTCAAAGGCATAATACTACTTAGAACTTATGAATTCACATGAGCATCCTGAAAGTAATTCGGGCGCAATGATTGAACTTAAATTTGGCTTCAGCTTGTTTAATCTCTGCATGCTAGACTTTATAATGGATTGGATTTACTACATAAAGCCTACTGTATGACCGTGATTCAGGGCATCTGTTTGAAGTGATTCTTATTAGACTCTCATAGCTTTGGCTTTTAGGAGGTACGTGATCACTCAGCACAATAGTGAAAGGAGTAATATGGATGAGAGGTGTCAATATATGAACGCGTGAATTTTAAGAATTCAATGGCGTGTGTATAATTAACAGCGTGTTCATAAACATTTACTTGATATAATATTTTATAGGTCAGATTGAGGCAAATCCATTTTGTCATAGTTCTGAAGTTTACTTACTTCGTGTTTGTGATGTATGTTCGTCCAATTGTTTCATAGAATACCAGTGGAATTCCATATAGCTCTATCTATGCACATGCGAAATACCCACTAAGTATATATGTGTAAAGTTTCGTGTTGTATACAAATCCTCAACTTTACACAGTGAAAGAACTCATACATTGCATGGACCATGTTTTTTGTGAGTATAGAAGAAACTGAATTTTCACTATTTCTACTGTCTTGTAATATTATTTTGAATATTGTTTACCCACCTCAGCTAAAAGGATTGAATGAGCTTTTGTTCTTCTTGATTGATTGTGACTATGAGTGGAATCCAGATTGCACACTTAGTGTTACTTGAGATTCTTAGCTGCAGGTTTGGTGTCCCTACTTAAATTTGTTTCATTCACCAAAGCCTCAGATGTTCAACCTAGATTCCATTGTGGATAAGATTTTATTTTAGTAAATCACACTGTTATACAGTAATACTAACTACTGACTTCTCCAGCACAAACTATTGCTCATAATCAAACTTGTTATGATCATGGGCAATAGTTTGTGCCGGAGACGTCAGTGGTTAGTATCACTGTATAACAGTGTGATTTATCAGAATAAAATCTTATCAATAATGGAGTTATACTCTACCACAGTTTTGTACTTATGTCAATAACACGTATGGGTTCCATTGCTAGTCACTGCTAATCAAGAATAACTTCACGTTTGTCCTTAGATATCGTAGAAGTACCCATATGCGGAGTCGACATTTCAATATAAACCTAGTATTCGAAATTAATCTAATCAATAGGTTATGTAAAACTAACTTAAGGACTAAACAATATGTTGTTCTGTTCTAATTTCTGCTAGCACCATTGTTTGCAAGCGATTGTAAGAGAAAACCGTCTCAGTGGGATTTTGCTATGTAGTTTTATATTGATATGGTAGGATTAAATTTACTGTAACTGGTGTGGTTGTATCTCCCTGCCTGAAACATCCAACCATAAGCAGAGTTTTCAGTTTGATTCCCTTCTCGTTTTAGCACTAGATAACCGTATAGTATTGTAATTATTCGCATTGAATACGATATGTAGCATGATCCAGATGATTCCGTTTGATTACGTTTGGTTTTAGTTCGGAAGTGTTTTGATTAAAAAGGTATCTTAAATTTTTATTTTAACTGGTATACTTTTGTGTTTATCAAAATAGTTACTTCCTACTGATCTGCTTTTGTTAATTTCAACCCCATTACAAACTTTACAATTTAGTTGAATGAAGAACAGTTAAAGCAGATTCTCTTAAAAGTTTCTTCCGGCACACAGAAATCCACTACAGTAAAGGTAAGATATTCAATACCCCTAATTTTCACGTCGTCTACCACTCTAGTTCGACCGTCGCCGCGCGGCCATAGACTCAGATGAAGATTAGCGCATTCAAGGTTTCTTACATCCAATTCACTAATTAAGGCCTTGTATATGGATTATTTGCTTGCCGTGCAGATTCGACCTGTAATTTGTTATAAATTATAAATAAATGATAGTTTTATGTATTGTTTATGTGACGGCACTTACTTTTTATCGTACTTAGAGAAAAACATTTTATTTGCGTTTACATCTATATGTAAAGTTACTCTAACGGTCCTATCATTTTTGAAGCGACTATGATAATTGTACACGTGCGTGTTGTTTTTAAAACTGTCGACGTTCTTCCATAATGAATCTTGTAAATTTTGTGTTTGAACAAGCAATTTTCGATGCGGAGTATAAAAATTGTGTTTGTGTAGTAATTTATTGTAATTGAAATTATTAATATACCGGGATGACGGAATTATAGGAATCTAATCAAAACCCAGAGAGGGCAGCAATCCGGAATTTGTATTTAGCGGAATTCGAATGCAATTCATATATGAAACATATCAACAGTCAACAGTAAGTATTTTAAACAATACAGAGATAGAAATTGTCAATCACCACTGTTTGGTTCGTGTTTATTGAAGAGAACAGCAACCGTTGATAACCACATTGTAATTATATAGCCTACCATTTCTTTATTCGACCCTTCTTATATGGGAAATGAACGGTGGACAGACAGTATGGTTTTTCCTGTCTGAGGAGTTAATAATATGAACGCATGCATATTGTTAATCTAGAAGCTAATAGGCGGCCTATCTTATGCACCATAGACTGCGAAAGGCGCTATAAAATGAGTTTATAGGAGCAAGCCACACCTAGTTTATATAACCAGTATATTCGAAATGTTTTAGTTCACTGTCAGACGTATATTGTTTGCCATCACTTGTGCATGCAGATATCCGCACCACCAAAGATTCACTAGGAGGAAATTAATCTGAAGCTAGATCTTAATAGAAATACATTCTTAAAAGTTTGTAAAGTTTGCACAAAAGCGAATAGAATGAGTGTATATTTGCACCTATATTGGTGACTTATATCGGGGTTCAGTCGTGCCTCATCAATAAAGTCGTATCATTTTCAGTATGCAGGAAATTCCGTTGTGCTACCACACAGTATTCAGTCAAATTGAATGACAACCTACCATTGAAGTGGGTGAGAGCGTGTATCAAACAATATCTCAATCAAGTTTAATGTTGTTTCTGGTCATGCTGGATGAATTGACAGGTCTTTCAGTGTGGTATGTAAGGTAACTCGAAGGAATTCTACTTGTATTTTTATACAACGGAAACCCTTGGTATATTATTATAGGGATGATGGTGTTCTATTCCCAGAGTCGTTTAGTTGGATTTCTGTTGCTACTATGGCCTTGAAAGTAGGTCCTTTCTTCCTGATCTGCTGTGTGATGATTTTGTATGCAATTAATTTGTTTTCGCTTTCCTTGATAAAGGTTTTTATAAAATATCATATATATATATATATATATATATATAGCCATTGATTGATATCAAGGTTTGGACTTTATTGGGATTTTGCATGGCCTTTGTGAAATATTTAACTGTAGAGCTTTGAAGAGAAGTTATGAAAAGTGTTAGTCCCATAGACTGATGACTTTTTAATTCACATGTGATGTGAATTATATTTAATTAGTGTACACAGGCGCATCATATCCTTCTAGGGTATCCAAGTTTTAAGTACTCGTCATCCGTAAGTCAACAGAGTTATGCACTGGTATTAATCCGTTGGGAAAATGGCATCAGAAATGTCCACTTATCCAGCTCTTTGTGTATTTGTTAATAATAGAAGTATTACAAAGGAATTTGTTCTCATAGGAAAGACTTAGGTTAATCTGTTGTAATTTTTGGTAGTTAATTTGTCCTGCCTGACCAAGTGAAGAATAGAGTTTATTTTGTTTTCAGTATATTTATATTTTTCCGCTATGTAGAAAGTACCTGACTTAGTGGGGAACTGTTTGTAATGATACCATTGCACACGTGCAACAGCTGTTTAGTAATTTACGAATTTCGTGTTCCAAGGTGAAATTTCCCTATGCAAATCGGAAATAATCGGAAATGTTTGACCGGTGTAACACCGTAAATGTCACAGAAAAGCGGGCGAACATTGTATATGAGATAGCTAGTTGAAAACCACTTAGACCAACTAGTAGCGGTGGATCGATTGATCACTCTGATCAATGTTGCGGTCGGAAGGTGATTTGGTACTGCTGGAGAATAAGGATGTAAGAACACTAAGATGCTCACTTCCAGAAAACACTGTAAACAGTCTGTCTGTGATCGACGTTAAAGTTATTTGGTAGACACTGCGGTCACATAAAACAAATATTCCTTCTGTTTCCGGAGTATATTAACTTTCATGATGTAGAAAGCCGGGAACTAGTAACTACCGACACACTTGCATAAGCGCAGAGTGGTCTAATCATCGTTCAACTTCATCTTTTTGCTGCTAATTGAAATTTGTTGATAGTTTCTTCACTTTCTCATAACTGTGTGACCATTAATAGGTATCAGAGCTGGTAAAAGCTACTAAGACAGTAGCCTTCAAACCACTCTGAAACTTCGTATTGGGATGAACATTATGCCTAACCAGAGGAAAGGCTTGACTAGCCAAGACTTTAGCCTCCTAAGCCACATAGGCTTGTTGTGTTCTGGAGAAACGCATATAAAATTCAAGTTTGTTTATTCCGTTACCGCATTTGACCAATATGGCGAATCTACAAAGTTCAGCTTACGGATATCCCGAAACTCTTCGGTTTGTTTGCTAGGGATTACTGATGTTAAAGTAGTATTGAATGGTGGGACAGAGAAGTCCCTATTTAACAGGATCCCAGTGGATAGCCGTATGTGTGGTAACTGGCTGAGCAGATCACTTAGGAGAATGAGAGATTATGATATACGTCGATGTCTTCCTATAGTCTACGTACATTACAATCGTTAAAAGAAGTGAAGAATCAGTCGTATCAAGAGCTATCTAGATTTCTGATAAAATCATAACGCTGAAATATAGTCATTGTAGTGGCTGATTTCAAGTGGAAAAGGAGTGACAGGCAGAAAGTAATATTTATGGCACCTATGGTGTCTGATGGCGACAAACCGCCTTTTATTGTTCTGTTCATATAATTATCTGTTTCTCATCAACACTAATTTCAAACATGAAGCGTGACATTACCTCACCAGACGCCCACCGTCATCAATTCGACGATGGATTGGAATAGATCACATAGCTATAAGACACCATTGTTGGGGAGGGTCATAGAACACCGTAGTTCCTTCTTGAACACATGCGTAGAGTTCAATCTCGCAGACGTCCGTGGACTTAGAAATTGATAGCTGTATTTAACTTTTGTGACCAACTTCGTGATATGAACACTAAGTCTTTATTTTTGGGGGAAATAACGGAATGCATATCTGAGATAGACACTAATATTCGTCCTGAGGAAGCCTGGCATAGTATATAGACACAGAATTACATAGGTGATACCTTTGGAGTTCCCTGCCGACGAACCGACAACGATGGTCGTCTTCTACAGTTCTCCTCAGATAATTATCTGTTTTGTAGTCAGCAATTACTAGACACAAAGAGAAGTAATGCCTAACCTGGCGACCTCCATTACTAAACCAACTTTGGATTCAAGTAGACCACATATCGACAGTGTCGTTGGTGAGGGTCAGCAGAAGACTGCCGCTCCTTGCGGAACACTTGAGTAGGCTGGGATCACACCCTGGTTCACACGCAATAATGCTTATGACTAAATGGACATAAAAGACTGTTAGCAGCGAGTTAGGCACGCCCATAATTAGATCAAGACACAGAGTCCGTATTTAAGGAAGAAATTGCTTAACGAGTATCTGAGGTTGACACTATGATTCCTACTGGAGAAGCCTCGCACAATATACAGTTATCTGTGGGCACAGTTGTAAAGACTATTGGTAACATAAAATCAAAACTTAGTAAGAGCTAGTGGATTTCTACCACTCCATCCGAACTGATTTAGGCAAGAAGATTGATTCTAGCGTGTTCCGAATATGATAGGGAGCGAAAGCTGCTCAAATGCAAACTAGCAAGAAGTCTTCGTAACGACCATTAACAGTGGAGAGTAACACAAGCGAAAGCGACAGAAAAGTCATAAGTGATAGGTGACAACTATTTAGCCTTATCGGGGAAACAGGTGGTAAAAAGCAAATGATAAGCGAAACAATCTCCGAGAAAAATGACACCATAATTAGCTCCCAGGATAGACGACTGGAAAGATGGAAGGAACACTTTGAAGAGCACTTTAATTGACCTACAGCTACACTCAATTTACCAAGCATCCAACACCTCCCAGAATGGGATGTAGGCAGCTCCTCCGTCCCTAAATAAGGTTACTAGGACTCACTAATCTGAAACGAAGCAAACTGTGGGACTTGATGAAATGACTCCAGAGGTGTTTAAGGACAGTGGAGACAGTTTACTGTCTGCGTTAATCGAGGTATTAGGCGCCGTTTAGAAATCAGAAATAGTCCCGTTGAGCTGATGTAAGTCATTGATTATCCTGATACATAAGGACGGGGCGGATTCTGGAATATAGGCATACTTACCAGCTACCAACAATTGTCATATTTCTTGACATGAAAGCGGCACTCGAATCCGTCGACCGATAGGTACAATAATGATGTTTTTCTGTGAAGGGAATGTCGAGAAAATACATCACACTGATCAAGGCACTCTACTCGAGCTTATGGAGTCAGATGAAGGCCTGTGGAGAATTGTCATTGGAAATGGTGTCCGTCAGGGATGCCTAATGTCCGCCTTTCTGTTTAATTTCATGATAGATATACTAATAACCTCGCCAGATACTAGCTTGCTAGGCTACTAGCTTACTAGTTTTCTCGCCGGTCCCAAGCCCGGGTAAAGAGGGAGGGTTGGGGCGTGGTGCTAGCAACTCCACCCCTGTAAAACAACCAAATCGCTACAGAAACTTCAACGAATAAATATATTAAAAATTCTAAAAACATAAGCAATAGCCTTACTTTTCGCTGGAATCGGGGAAGTGAAATGACGCAGGCTGGTGAAAGCCTTCGGGAAGCCAGTCAGCCGATGTGCCTTCTTTCGATGAAAGCAAAAGTAAGGATGGGTACCTGGAATGTTCGTACAATGTACGAAACTGGAAAGGCTGCCCAGATAGCCGCTGAAATGAGAAGGTACAGAATAGAAGTGTTGGGAATCTGCGAGAGCAGATGGAACGGAACTGGAAGGTGCCAACTACCTACTGGAGAGACAGTAATCTTTTCCGGCCACCTAGAGGACAA
The DNA here is from genome assembly GCA_944472135.2 of Trichobilharzia regenti. Classification (NCBI taxonomy): domain Eukaryota; kingdom Metazoa; phylum Platyhelminthes; class Trematoda; order Strigeidida; family Schistosomatidae; genus Trichobilharzia; species Trichobilharzia regenti. The sequence goes on along the minus strand of OX235270.1, from coordinate 82,664,858 downwards.
CCATGAGCACACCGAGGGAGTGGCCATCATGATGTCACCAACAGCAACCAAAGCTCTCATGCAGTGGGAACCAATCTCCTCCAGGATAATGACAGCCAGGTTCAACTCAAAAGGAAGGAAAGTTACAGTCATTCAATGCTATGCGCCTACAAACGTCTCAGAACAAGAGAAGAAGGAGGCGTTCTACAGACAACTACAAGCAATAATGGACAACGTCCCAAATGGCGATATCAAAATCCTGATGGGCGACATGAATGCGAAGCTGGGAGGAGACAACACAGGAAGAGAACTCACCATGGGTCGTGAGGCCCTCGGCGAAATGAACGACAATGGTGAACTCTTCTCAGACTTCTGCGCCTTCAATGATTTGGTGATTGGTGGTAGTGTGTTCAAACACAAGGATATACACAAGACGACATGGATTTCACCAGATGGAAACAACAAAAACCAAATAGACTTCATCTCAATTTCAAGAAAGTGGAGACGGAGCCTACTGGACACAAGGTCAAGGAGAGGAGCAGATGTGGGTTCAGACCACTATCTAGTACAAGGGACTTTCAAGGTGAAACTAAAAGCCTCGAGGATAGCTGGGGATAGGCCACAATGCAAGTTCAACACTCAATAACTGAAGGACACAACCACAAAAGACACTTTCACTGCAACTGTCAGAGCAAAGCAGGAAACACTACGCGACATCACTGAAGAATCATGCGTGGAAGAACATTGGAAGTCTCTGAAGGCGATTCTCAACGAAACGTGTTCAACGGTTCTAGGAAGAAAGAAGAGACAAGACAAGGAATGGCTCTCAACGGACACTTGGAAATTAATAGAAGAGAGGAGAATGGTGAAAGAGAAAATGATTCAATGCAAGGACGGACAGGAGAAGGAGACGCTGAGCTCAACTTACAAAGCACTGGACAAAGAAGTGAAGAAGAGTGCTAGGAAGGACAAAAGACGATTCTACGACAACCTGGCCACTGAAGCTGAGAAGGCAGCAGGCAAAAGGGACCTGAGGACACTATATCAGATAACCAAATCTCTATCCGGGAAGAGACCAACACAAGCGAAACCTATAAAAGACAGCCAAGGGAACCCAATTACCAAGGAAGAAAAACAGATTAAACAATGGGCGGATCACTTCAAAGGACTCTTGAACCGACCATCACCTGCAACCCGTCCAGAAATACCAACAACAGCGCGCACACAACTGCAAGTTGACACCAATCCTCCAACGAGAGCTGAAGTCTTGAACGCAATCAAGCTTCTGAAAGCTGGAAAAGCAGCCGGACCAGATGGAATACCCCCTGAAGCACTGAAAGCGGACCCAGAGACTACAGCAGACATGCTGACTCCATTATTGCAAAAGGTCTGGAAGGAGGGAAAGGTGCCTACTGACTGGAGGAAAGGTTACCTCGTGAAACTACCAAAGAAGGGCGACTTACCTCACTCTGCAAGAACTGGCGAGGAATCATGCTCCTATCGACGCCAAGTAAAATCCTGAGTCGCATCATCCTGGAGAGATTAAAGGACGCACTGGAGACAGAACTCCGACCAGAACAAGCTGGATTCAGGAAAGGCAAATCATGTACTGACCAAATTGCAACTCTACGCATCATCATCACAGAACAAAGCATGGAATGGCAATCAAACCTCTACCTCAACTTTATAGACTTTGAGAAGGCCTTCGACAGCGTTGATCGTGAAGTAATTTGGAAATTACTCGAGTACTATGGCGTACCCCAAATATTCATCAACCTTATTCAACAGCTGTACGACAACGGCACATGTCAAGTGATCCACAACGGAAAACTCAGCGAGGCGTTTGGAGTAAACACAGGAGTCAGACAAGGGTGCTTATTATCACCAATGATATTCCTAATTGTGGTGGACTGGATTATGCGTCAGACAGTGGGAAACGAGAAGACAGGAATATCCTGGACCGACGTGAAGAACCTAGAAGACCTGGATTTCGCGGATGATTTATGTTTGATGTCACACAATCGAAGACTTACAAGCGAAAACCGACAAACTGGTCGAAGAAGCAGCAAAGACAGGACTCCAGGTAAACATAGACAAGACGGAGGTTATGAAAATAACCAACCAACAACAGCAACAACATCCAACGTCAATCACCATCAACGGGAGGGATTTGAAAGAGGTTACTTCATTCACTTATCTAGGGAGCATTGTCTCAACTACAGGAGGGGCGGACGAGGATGTCAAATCGAGAATCGGGAAGGCGAGAAACACATTCATCAACCTGAAATCAATCTGGAAATCTTCGTCACTCAGCATCAACAACAAAATTCGGATTTTCAATACAAACGTCAAGTCAGTTCTTCTATACGGATCAGAAACTTGGCGGGCGGGTCACAAAGAATATTTCCAACAGGCTTTGCAGACCTTTATTAACAACTGTCTTCGCTCTATACTGAAGATCAGATGGCCGGAAAGAATCACCAACAAGGAATTATGGGAACAAACAAAGCAAGAACCAATCGCCCAACAAATATGCAGGAGAAAGTGGAGATGGATCGGACACTCGCTGAGGAGACCGCTGGGTGACATCGCGCGTCAAGCCCTCGAGTGGAACCCGAAAGGGAAGCGGCGTGTGGGACGTCCAAGGGTGACATGGAGGAGATCGTGTGAAGAGGAAATGAAACAGTGTGGACTAACATGGATGCAGGTGAAAAGTACAGCAGAAGACAGAAGCGAATGGAGACATGCAGTTGAAACTCTATGTTCCACTAGGAACACAAGGGAGCAATAATAATAATATACTAATGGAATTTACCCTAACTAATTTCAATGACTTAGGGATTGTATTATCAGGAAATAGTGTCATTAACGTAGCATATGCGGATGGTATATTCTTCCTGGATGAAGACGCTGACAAAATGCAGAGTCCTCTAAACACCTTGAGCAACAGTCTTCGAATGTTTGGCATGCGATTCACTCCTATCAAATTTAAGTTGATGTAGGACTGGACTACGTAGACTCCTAGCTTAAAGATAAGAAGTAAAGTGGAAGAGCGTGTTGACCACTTCACGAATACAGAGGGTTGACTTGGCATACGTCGACTTACGCCATTTCTGGCGTAGACGTAATATTCGTCTAGCTATCTATCAAAAGACGTGTGTAATGCTTATCAGTTCGCCCCGTCCTTGCTTATGGCTGTAAGTGAGACATGGATATTGAAAATGGAAGACATTCGAAGGCTATCTACCTTTGATCACGTGTGTCTGTATTCTATCTCCCGTGTTGGGTAGCATAATAAGGTGTGAAATATTGAGGTTAGGCATCGAGTAATAGGTAAGGAGGGGAAATCAACTGACGAGGCTGTCAAGCAGCTGCATCGGTTGAGGTGGTTAGGACATGTGTTATTCATGGCCCGACTTAACCTTCTTTGAATTTCAATTGAATTGCACTCAGTCTTGAGAACTACGCTGCATCACTCTATTTACTTAAGCTTTGTTTTGGTGTCTTCAGGACTAATCTTTCCTGTATTATGAAGTCTCTTTAGAATTCTTCGCGCGTTGACTAAAAATGACTGAGAACTACTGAAACTTTGAGTTTCAAAAACTATGAGATTTCATGTCAAGATAATTGAATTTTCAACACAATGTTGCTCTGTTTTCCGACTCCGTGTGTTTGCCAAATAGCAGGCAACATTTCTGCGCCATACGGACAGTCTGTCAATTCAATTATATTTCCAACGAAGCTATTATAACTAGTGATCATGTAGGAGATCGAAGAGAACATATAATCATAAATGATTAAATAGGTTATCTAAAACTAATTAAGCATTAAATATGATCTACAAATCTAAGTACCACTACTTTGTTGACTTATTTCAAAATTCGAACCTTAAAAATAGTTGCTGTAGTTACCATTAAAATAATAGTTTTAGTCCTTATTCCAGTTCTCCAACTGATTTTTTATAGCTCAGAATCTTTGATTTTTGCAATAATCCAATTGGAGCAGAAATTCAAATACAACTTCATAGTGTATGTAAGTGAGAATAGAAACTAAGTTTAGTGTTACTTATAGAATAATATGGTGTTAAATGTTTGAAAGCAGAGTGAAACCCCCGTCAACCCCAAACTCAAGTGTTTTGGTTACTGGTACTCGTTAGTAAGGAACAAAGGATTTTGATGAAATATCTTTGCAAATATTCCTTTTGTTGCTAAGAAAATGTATTTTATACGTACAAATACACGTTTGTGCAGCTCGAGGATCATCTCCCTGGGAAGGTAACTCTTTGCTGATTCCCCCCTCTACAGAAATGTTTTATAGTAACCCCCAAACTGTTGATGCAGCAATGTTTATTATGTAGGAATGGTTATCAATGCAACATCTAGCATATAATACTGATAACAACACTGCTTATTATTTTCAAATGCATTCTAATGTACTAATTGATTATTTTTATCGCTTCTAAATTCAAAATATCCTTTGTTTAACAACATTTTAAAATGATCAGCCAAACAGTCCATGAATACTACCAGCTGTTCCTTTTGTTTTGAATGTATAATACAACTTGCTTAGATAAAGCCTTCAGCAGTAAGGGTGAAGAAAACGTGGCACAAATTTATCAACTTTTTGAAAAATGATTTGATTCACTTAAATAAAGGAGGGGTAGGTTGCCTGTTTGTGTTTCAGAATGCCAGGAATTTGTGTTTTCCGACTGTTGATGACATGAATAAAAATCGTTTTTAGGGTTGCATAGGTGTTCACTCTCTTTGGTCCTGCGAATTCTGAAAATCCTCAAGAATCTTCATCTAATTGTTCTCTCTTTCGTAGTTTTTCGTCTATTGTAGTTTTGATATATTTTCTACCTCGACTTTTCTGTGTATTTTTTCAAAATGCGACAACTTGGAATGATCCAATTTTGTATCGGGTTTCATGTTGATTTTTCAGTTCAGTTCAGTGGAAAAGACCGTAAACTGATGTTTATTAGGTGTCATGAGAAGTGGAGCTTTTGTTGTTTTTCAAAAATGCTAATAAGTAATAAATATGGAATTCATTTAATTCAACAGGAAGTATGTCGCATCAACTTTTACACCCAGGAACTGTTCAAATGGAAATAAATAGCTGCATGCAGAGTAACTTTATTCGGGAAAACGTAAGAAATTTATCATTCTAGTCTGTTAGATCACTGACTGATACTGTGATTCCGTTAGAGTAAAGTAGGCTTCATAGCATTCAATAGGCTTTAGGAATCAACATTTGATGACTTTAGGTAAAATGGTCCGAAAGTGACCAAAACAGAAATGATAAACAATGGTGACAGACAATTATCAAGCCATATTGGAGAGACACAAAACACTATACAAAGCGGAAAGCAGTTAACAAAAGTTTCTCTGCTAAGGCAAACACGATTCAACAAATCAGGTCACAGACGCACTAAATGACGCTTCATGCAGTCTATTTCACTACCATGGCCTTAGTGTCGTTCCCATTTTCCTGAATATTGAAGTAATGAACTTAATGTAGTATTTTTCTTGTATTTGTTTTCTTGTCTCTGTCTCCTATAAACTAACTTCGAATCACTTTTTATCACTTGACTAATTAATTGTTGACTCTCCGGATTATGTACAAATGTCTACAAATTTTCACACATTGTTACTTCTCATCCACTTTGATGTCTCTTACTAGCTGACAATAACCTCTGACGTTTTTTTAATGATTAAGATTGTATGTTTATACCCCTTGACGTGAATTTATTAACTAGTACTCAATTCAAATATGCTTGATAGTCCTACAGGAAGTCACTTGCGAGCTCCGAACAGCTCAGTGATATCGTCTTTGATTGAAGCGCTGGTTGGCCCGGGTTTGAATCACAGAAATGATATGATTTCTTTCAAGATTGTACATACAACTTGTTAACTAGTTCCAGCAAGCATGAAACCTAGGTCCAAGGCTTCCTATCGATTACCTCCAAACATCGAACAGGTAATAATCTTACCTGTCGATAAATTGATTATAGGTCGTTTAACCTCGTAGAACGCAAAGTTCCTAGAACATGTAGTTCCGCTCCTAGGTTATGGCATAGCTATATGAATGACACATTCAATGTGTTGAAAGCTTAAAATATCTCTCATTTCCTCAAACCTACAGACTCAGAAACAGAGAGAATCCATTTCACTTCTGAGACAGGAAAAAAGCACAATGTTTTCCACCAATTAAAGGAACCATAGTATCCTGATAGATGTTTACGCTTTGAATCATTTCACTTACAGTCAGAAAATGGTGGATTTTGTTACATGTCTGTATAATCGAGTCTAACTAATGCGTTGGAAAATTTAAATGAGGAATTCAGTCAAAAATTTGTTAAGAATCAGAAAAACAGAGGCAAAAGTGGAGATAATATGAATCACTAGAGAATTTGAAGCCATATAAGGAAGGAATGTCAAACATTATGGGAAGGATTCTTAACAAGGCTGGATTTAGCTTGCATTTAAACCAGCCAACTTACTGGTACATGTAATTAACCAAATAGTGTGATGATTGGGAGGTCAATTACATAGGTCAGACTAGTAGATTGGGCTTAGAAAGATTATCGGAACACAGGAATCTTGTTATGTCTAGGGTGATACACCCAGCTAAGTTGCGGAGTCTTGAAGAAAGTCTCGGCTTATATGTAAGCACGAGATAAGGTGGAATGAGGTAATGGTATGAAAAAGTAATGTATTTCGGTGGAGACAGAGAGAAAGGTTTTGGTCACAGAATCTTTGTTTGTTGAGTCAACGCTAAGTATATGCAGTCGAAATGACGTAAGACCTGTCCCGGATATGGAAAAAGTTACCCTTAAAAACGTAAACGACCAAAAAATAAAGAAGGCAAGTTATGAAATCATGTAGATTGAATGACATGATTATGAGCAATAAGTTGTGCTCAAACCGTCATCCAGTTATTAAAGCTGCACCACCGTGCCAGGGATAAAATAAAGTTATTCCGTAGGGAGTTATACTCTACCATAGTGCCCAAATTCATTTTTCAGTCAACATTATAATTAGTGTTCCTTTGGTTTCCTAGTGGAACATAGAGTTTCAACTGCATGTCTCCATTCGCTTCTGTCTTCTGCTGTACTTTTCACCTGCATCGATGTTAGTCCACACTGTTTCATTTCCTCTTCACACGATCTCCTCCATGTCACCCTTGGACGTCCCACACGCCGCTTCCCTTTCGGGTTCCACTCGAGGGCTTGACGCGCAATGTCACCCAGCGGTCTCCTCAGCGAGTGTCCGTTCCATCTCCACTTCCTCCTGCATATTTGTTCGGCGATTGGTTCTTGCTTCGTTTGTTCCCATAATTCCTTGTTGGTGATTCTTTCCGGCCATCTGATCTTCAGTATAGAGCCAGCGAAGACAGTTGTTGATAAAGGTCTGCAATAGCCTGTTGGGAATATTCTTTGTGACCCGCCCGCCAAGTTTCTGATCCGTATAGAAGAACTGACTTGACGTCTTTATTGAAAATATGACCGAATTTTGTTGTTGATGGTGGCTGAGTGACGAAGATTTCCAGATTGGTTTCAGGTTGATTTGATATCCTCGTCCGTTCCTCCTGTAGTAGCTCGCTAGTTTTCTAGCCGGTCCCAAGCCCGGATAAAGAGGGAGGGTTGGGGCGAGGTGCTAGCAACTCCACCCCCGAACTTAACCAAATCGCTACAGAAACTTGAATGCAGAAATATATTAAAAATTCTGAAAACATTTCAGTCAACATGGTGAACCAAAACACTTTTTGTTCACAACGTTTTTGCACTTCAGTTGATAATTTGAGTAATTACACGAGTAAATTTCTGGAACCGCAGCCTTAATAAGCAATAAATGGAGTAAAAGTTTACTAAACGGACAAAATTTGAAATTTCAAGCAATTAGTCCCCTTTGTGAACTTCTGCAAAGCAACAATGGAAACGTGATTTATGTGTAACGTGTTATGTTTTTGTACAACATTTTCCGCATATTTTGGTCACACACGTATTTGTTATACATATTTATGTATTAGGTGATAATCGAGGTTTGTCGGTGAAATTTCAGTGATCAATGGTGAAGTTTGAGCCAGTTTGCTGAATTAGGTGCTGGAATTGTTTACTCTAGTTTCTCTGAGACTTATACATATATATAGATACAAATGTTTACGTGTCAAGATCGCAGACAGAGGTAAGAAAATGTAATAGGAAAATTTGACCACTGAGCATCATACTACTTATATTTTGTAGTTAGTTGAAAAAAAATGTGAAAATTTCTATGCATGTACTCGCAAATTAATAAATTCAGAGGTAAATTTCCACGGCATTCAGAAGAAATTGTTGTTTTTTGACTGAAAAAATTAACACTATTACTGACGAAACAGCAAACTGAAGTTTGAAGCCATACGTTCCACTCAAAGGGCTAATATATATATATATATATATAACCCTTGGAACAATCACAGTTGTGTAGCCTAGCATGATTTGACGATATTTTGCTCCTACCTTTGTCTTGAATAATATGTACATTTTCACAGTGTGCAGCTCAGCTATATTAACCAGATAAGTTCGAAAACCTTTCCCCTAGAAATAACTTCATCCTGTGCGTCGGTGGCACAGTGGTTAGGACTCTCGCTGACCATGCACATGGTCCGAGGTACGATCCCTTGCCGACGCACACCTGATATGTATAGTCGGCCTGCAAAATTTGGGCTACCGATTTCACATGCTGAAAATTCCATACTTGTACCAAAAATACAGTGTGGAATCAAGCTGTAATCAAAAATAAAATGAAATTTAAATGTATCTCTATTCTGGTCATATTCTCATGTAATTTAGTCTTTTGATTTGTATTTCGTTATCAGTAATTGCAAATTAGGCAAGCTACTAAAGTACACCGAGTTAGATAAAGATAGTTAAGTTTGAATTATAACAGCATGGATGGCATTCAGTGAATATTGACATCTTTTAGCGATATCATTCTCTAGGTCTATTTCATTATTATACACAAATTTTAAATTGAATTCCGAACGGAAACGTATATTTCCAAAGATTTAGTATTGATTAGAAAAGTCTTGCATTATACCCTCAGTAATCGGTAAACATTAACCTCGCGTGTAGTTAGAAAACGAAAAATAATCAGTTGTATGGCTTTGTTACACATATCTTAAGATAATTTAGATAACTTAAAATAAATATTTCTTATGAGCTGTTGAGAGTTAGTTTTTTATTTTTATTTTAACCTCATGTTTATGTGTCATTATTTCCATAACGCTTTAGTTAGCAAGCAGTATTGTCGAGTTACATTAAAGTTATTTAACTGTAAAGGATTTCGGTGTGCAAACTGAGACCGCACTCTTGAGTAAACTGACCCTGTCGTCTTGGATTCGTTCTTTCATGGAGTGCCGGGTTTGGATAACTACCCATTCTACCCCAGTTTCCATTGACATACTAGTTATTGTTTATTCCATGGAACCCTTTAATGATGTATGAATCAGTTCGAAGTAGACAAATAATTTCTGTATCAAAACTCATTACAGTTGATTAAATGTACATAAAAAATGAATGGTTGAATTCATTATTTCACTTACTCATTTTTATCAGTGAAGTATTACAATGATTACAATTCGTTTGTGCAAATGTTCAATAATCTACACATTTTTGAAAAAAAATTTTAAAATAGTGCATCAGAGATTATAAGTCCATGAGATAATGAACAGCTCATGAATGGGATTAGGAAGTTTAGTAAGTATTCGATAAGTTCTTACCTTAGGCTTTAAAGTTATTTATAAACCCCATGACTTGAATTCACTAGATACGATCCCTTTGCTCACTTATTTATGATTAATGTTGAAAGAAAAGGAAGAGGTTAACATTCACATATAGGAAGGCTGACCTCTGAAGGCTTGAATATTTCAACTACATCGAATGGAATCAATAGGACAGAAGTAGATTTATCACATATCTAGCAGACTTTGCAATCAACATCACGCACAGATGATAAATAAATAAGTAATCTTATAATGATGTTTGGTAAATTTAATTATTTTTTCTAATTGGGTCGTGCTGAGACACTCCCTAAGTCATAATGCCACCCTAATTAGAAACTAAGAATATGTCTTCTTCCTCTGAAAAAAACAATCGAAGTCTTACGCTTTTTTCACAATTATCCTCACTGCCTACACTGTTACTTATATTTCTCCGATGAGTTGCCACAACCTCCCGATTGAATCCTATTGGTTAGTTACTTAGTAACTGTGTTTCCCTTACCTACATGATTTCTTCATATAAATTAAATTAAAATATCATTGGACCTGTGAATTATCTTCGAGATAAACTTCATCTATTTAAAGATGTGTTCGAGCCAATTAGAAAAAATAATTAAATTTAGCAAATATCAATGAATGATTGAGGTCAAGGGTACAGGTCAGTCAAACCAGTAGATAGACGTGAATGAGATTTTCAAGGCATGGGAATTTAGCTGCTGACAACCACGCGCTAGTATGCAATAAGGCGGAGGATGGTATTGGGAGCTGGTGCAGTTAGGTAGAAAGAGAAGTCAGTCATCGAATATTTGTTCATCCGATACATATTATAAGAATGATTCGACACCAGCTCTGAACATTTGATGAATTTTACTGGAGAGAAATAGAAGTGGGTCTAAACAAAGTAACTTAGAATGTTGTATTTATTTATTTTTGGGTATTGATTATAAGCAATAAGCTGTACTCGAAACGTCATTTGGTAAACAATTAATGTCAGGTCATCCTATGGCCTATCAAATACATGCATTCATTGCAATACAACATCGATAACTCTGTTTCAAAATAGTGCAAAAGCAGTATTTCACAATTTTGTTTTCTGATTTAATTTTAAAGTAAAGCATATGAGTTGACTTTATTTTATTTTTTTTATTTCTGATTACATCTTGATTTCACACCGTAGCTTTTGGTACAGGTATGGAATTTTCAGCATGTGAAATCGGTAGCCCAAATTTTGTAGGCCGACCATAGACATCAGGTGTGCGTCGGTAGGGGACCGAACCCCGGACCGTGTGCATGGTCGGCGAGAGTCCTAAACACTAGTACCAAACTACTAGTTAGCCCGAAGGATGAAAAATACTTTTTATGGTGTAATGTCAGAAATACGCTTCTCAAGAGTGAAGAAATGATGAAACATCAAATGTCCTCCTACTTAGCTGAAATTCGCATGATAACAAGTTGATAAGTGGTGGAAATTAAAGTTTTGCGCTCATATTCTATTATAATGAGAAATTGATACGCAAACTATACGCCAGCTTAAGATCTAGAATTTTTCAGTATTGAAGACGACAGTGTATCAATCAGCTAATTCTAATAGCAAAATTATCGCTGGAATAATGTAATCGATTCTGTAAATTTCATCTAATGGATTTAATGTATTTCACCTATGTTGCTATTTACTCTATGAATAAGATCTGCTTTACATTATTTTATGCAATATTAAATGATAATTACTACTGCGCAGTGCCTCCGTGGCGCAGGATTGGGATGCTTGTCAATCACGTATATGGTCCGGGGTTCGATCCCGAGACGATGCACTCCTTTTCTTCGCTTAACAAATAATAACTTGTAAAGAGGGGATGTTGGGCATGCTGGTAACCCCATCCCGTAAAAGTAAATACCACTGCTACCGAAACCTCAAGCCTCTAGCTTGAAGGTCTATGTTCCACTGGGAACGTTAAGGAATAACAAAAAAAACCCACTGGATGGCACTTGACACTGATTTGATCTTACTTAATACAGATGTAAGAGCAGGTAATAGAACATGATAAATGTTACTGGTGGACACCAGTTGTTTGATGTTTCTCAGGTCGACTGGCAGTAATAGCAGTTAGATAGGAAAGTCAATTCACGTGCCTTTGAACGATCTGTGTTGTTTACAAAGAAATAGTGGTATTGCACCACTACAATTTAAAATAAATTCACTTATTGTGACATATTTTCAGTTATTTGGTTGAATACCATATTGACAGGACAGTTTTACTTGATAGAAAATTATCCTCCTCTTATAATTCATTTCACCCGAAATATTAAGTATGTGAATCATGGTGAGATTCTAATAAATATTATTGTCCAGAGATAATTCACTAACACAAGGTCGACTTCTGAACATTTAGTTTCACTCAGTGTCTTATTCACCGAGCAATACATCAAAGGAGTAAAGGCATGGAACCAGCTAAAAATAACTGTAGAAAACAGAGTACAATGGTTGTACACAAACTCTGCTCACAATTTGACAGAACAGTTCCGCCACAATTGGGCGCAGAGTGAATAATAGACAACTATAAAATATACTATTTGTAAAATTTGAGCAAAATTGAAATCAATAGTTCAAAAGTTTTGTCCAGGAAACTGGTCTGAACCTCTTCAGGGAAAGAGTCAAAATTCAGATATCAAGGGCATTTGTAATAAAGGAGCATTCTGTCTTTTAAATTCTTGTCCAATCATATTTGAGTCATGAATAGTTATCATGACTCAAATCACAATCAACTAAATCGCATGAACTGTAACCAAGATTTGACTGGATAGTTCCAGTTCCACAAACTTATTATTAAAAATTATAAAACCATTAAAAATGTTAAAGTAAGCTATTAAATCTCGTTGAGATTTATACGAATATAATTTTTAATGATATCTACTTTTTCCTTGGCTGTCAGTTATTGTGGAGCCATTCTGTCAGATATTCATCAGAGTTAGTATAAACTTATTATTAGTCTGTTTTGTTATACCTTGTAAACGGTGTGTACTTTTACTTCAGACTTTAGTGACACTGTTCAATTAAAAGTGATGGACATGCATATCTGAATTAGAAAAAACATGTATTCGATTTGAAATAATGTGTGTATAGGTGAACAATTATATATATATTAGTTACCATTTCAAAAAGAAGACACATATAATCGGTATAATAGATTAGGCACAAGAATTAGTGATACATATCCACTTTATTTAGTAATCAAAACTTGTTATGCATCAGCTAACATCAATCTGTCACGTCTGCTCAAAACACATATGGGATTCCCCATATATATGTAGGGAATCCGCAGTCGATCTGTCTTCATATATAAAAGTTGATCTTGTGTCCAGCTTTGATGGAGTGATCTGCGACCAATGATTTGTTTTCTAGTCCAGTTTACGGATGTACACAGGGCTTCGAAACTACCTCTAGACATTGTTTGTGTTCTTTAACTTTTACATTTACCTTTCTGGAAGTTTCGCTTACACACACAACATCACAGTCTCCACACGATTTGCTGTATGCAATTCTTCTTCGATTTCGTCATTAACTTTCACTAGTGATGAGCAAGACGTGTTGCTGATGATTGTGAAGAATTCGCTTTGTTTCACCCAACTTTTGTTTGAGGTAAGGAGTCACCACAATACATTGTCATGTTCACTTTTCAAATATGTTTTCAACAGGCTTTGGAATGATTATTTGATTCGAGAGTAGACTGAACCCAATTTGATTCTCTGGTGGTACCTCCTGATCCACTAACTAGGCGTTCGTTTCTGTTAATCAGATTCCTAGTGACAGTCACTTTACTGGTGAAAGGATGTGCTGAAATGTAATCCAATCCAGGAAGCCTCTTTTGAAAAAATGAATACCGTCTGATATACTGTTTATCATTTAGAGGAGTTCATTTAAAAAAAACTGAGTGTGAAGATGACAAAGGTATCATCCACATATTCTAACCAAATTTTCGGAGGACTGGGAAATGTTATAATTGCATTTGTTTGTAATGAGTGCATGATGAGATAGGCCACCAATGGAGATATTGGTAATTCCATAGGAAATCCTTCTGTTTGGCAGAGAAGAAGCCATGTGAATCTAAATAATGTGGAGTGTAAACACAGTTTCAATGTCTTCATAATTCCGTCTAGGTATAAAGGACATTGAACTCTTAGTTCGTTATCTGAATGGAGTAAATTATGAATAATACTCGAGGAACCTTTAATGGAACATTCGTGAATACTGAGCAAGCATCGAAACTTGCCATTACTTCATTTTCAACATAGGTTGAGTTCATTGTAGTGTTAACTCTATGCAAATTCTTCATGGAATATTTCACCTTCATTTCGTATGGTTTCAGTATTCGTGAAGTTTATTTATAGAAGTTATTGTTTGGAGAACCAGTAAAATCCACAGCCGGATGTAACAGAACATCTGTTTTGTGGATTTTCCGTAATTCATATAATCTTCAGGCACTACAACTTTTTGATACCATTTAAAACCAAGGTGATACTCATGGTTTCCTTTGTCTGTAAAATTCTGCTTGATTCAGTCCTTGATTTACTCAAAGTAGTCCTTAACTTTATCATACATTTTCACTCGTTGCAGTGTTAAGGTGTTCCATATCTTCTTCCTCATAATCTGCAGAAATCATGACAACAGTAACATTGCATTTCTTTGCTCTCTTAGTGATAATAGATCTGTCATACTGTATTTGTATCAATGTCTGTTGTTCGCCCCGCTAATATCCAGGAAAAATGGTGTGTTTTTTAGTAGTGTGCCTGAAATTGTGTGTTTTATTACGTTTACAGTCAGAAATTCTATCGAAGGTTCAATAGCTTGAACTATTCCGAAGGCTGACAACCGTCTTTTGTTTAGATTAAAATTAAGTTTCGACAACACAATAAGAAGACGTAGTTTGCCTGAAACGTGTGATGTATTGGCGCAACACATTTCGGACATTCTGATCACACACGCACATATCACACACAGTTTTTATAGAAGTCAAAAAGACATGAATAATTACAATACAGGTCAGATTGTGTACAGGTCAAGGTCAAAAATAATGGTTTGGGGGACGCAAAAGGTGTGGGTGAGAAAGATAAATAGAGAAAAAGCAAGGCAAAGAAGGGGTTGAAAATATTGTGAAGTAAATGGGTCCTTGGTTCTAGCTTGGATTACCAAGGCAGGTTTAAGGTGATAACAATTAGCTTTTGGACACATAAGACAGGTTATGACTAAGGCTTCAACGATCTGTCTACAGAAAGTCAACATGGACGGGACAGTATCTAAATTATCATACTTTCTGTCCACTACAGTATAAAAAGGCTTTGGTTAAATGTTTGTTCAAGCATATTCACCTTATATGTACTGCTGATACAATTGAAGAAGAAAGAAAACATCTCACTGAAATACTGTTAGATAACAATTACCCACTGAGATTTATTAGACGTTACGGAAGTGTCAACCATAGAGCTTTACCAATCCAATCAGCTCCCAAAAATAGATGTTTACATATCCTTGCCGTTCAGAGGTGATCAACAAAGTCTGGTCACAAGACAAAGACTCAAAGCTGCAATTAATAAAACCTTTATGCAGCTAAACTTATCTTCATAGAGAAAACGAAAACTATGCTATCCTGTAAACCCTCTGTGTGGAGACACGTACATAGGGAGGACCCATCGGTCTCTGCGGGTTAGGGCTACAGAACACATTCCAAAGTGGCTGCAACAACAAATGAAATCGCAGGACACAACTGACCCCGGAAATAGATGTCTAACATCATCTATAGCGAAGCATATTATAGAGACGGGTCACAAGGTTGATTTCAACAATGCCTTTAAGCCAATATATAAAACAAGGTTGGGCAACATACTTAAATTTATTAAAGCCTTGGGCGTAAAAAGACTTAAACCTGTCTTATGTGTTCAAAAGCTATTTGTTATCACCTTAAACCTGCCTTGGTAATCCAAGCTAGAACCAAGGACCCATTTACTTCACAATATTTTCAACCCCTTCTTTGCCTTGCTTTTTCTCTATTTATCTTTCTCACCCACACCTTTTGCGTCCCCCAAACCATTATTTTTGACCTTGACCTGTACACAATCTGACCTGTATTGTAATTATTCATGTCTTTTTGATTCTATAAAAACTGTGTGTGATATTTTTTTTTGTGCGTGTGTGATCAGAATGTCCGAAATGTGTTGCGCCAATACATCACACGTTTCAGGCAAACTACGTCTTCTTATTGTGTTATCGAAATTCATAAAGGTAACTAATTGCTTTAAAATTAAGTTACTTTCTAAGAAGTGATAGTTCACCCTCAGATAGATTGCAATCATAGCGATTATTGTTTGAGCATTGTTATTAAGGAATGCTGTAAAAGTACATTGTTAACAGTGTATAACAAAATAGACTGTCAAGTCTTGATCATACGTCATGCAATTTTGTTGATTGTATTCGTGTTGGCAGTTCATGACTCAGACATGATTGCATAAGAAATTTAAAGAGATGATATGTCCTTTTATATATACACCTTAGTTAATTGAATTTTGATTCTTTTCGTAAAGATGTCTAGATCGGTATGCTGAATGAAACGTTGGAATTATCGATTTCAATTTCTTTGATATTTATATAAGTATAACTATTGATATCAAATGTTCCCCTTGGGACTCAGGGAACGAATTTACGATAATTAGAAAATGATAACGTTTTTTTATTGTATGCCTTAATAACTACATATATGCTTGCTAAATCAACTATAATGTATGCTCTATTTGAAGATACTGTGTTGTTAAATGTAGGAGATTTTCAGGGTTCTAGCATACAGGTGAACTACTAGTGTTTTTGGTGTACAGATATAACTGGATGCATAGATCCAAAGAAGACGAAACGTGTATTTCACATTCCAGGATTATCCAATATCACATATACAATAAAGTGAATTACTTATCTATGACTGATTTAATACAGATTGACATATACATAGTGTATTTACCCATTAGATATTGAAAGAGAATAAGAAAACATGCTATTTCAGACAGTGATAACATGAATTTTTAATTCCAAGTTTAATTCATTCCTATTATTAGGAAGCTGCATAGAATTATTTAAAATCAAAATATGTTAAACAAAAAATAATAACAAAAACAATGCCCTTCATTGGTATCTTCAATTTCTGCGTCAACCGAAGCTAATAAGTTGCTTAACATAAACAAATTTGCTGTCGTTATAGTAATTAAAGTATTTTGAATTGATAAACCAAATGAACCTACAAAAATCAATAATACAGCAGGCAAAAGTTAACTTCAAAATGTGTATATATTTTAAGCGTAAAACTGAATAACTCCTTGGTTATATAACATATCTACAGTGATTTGTGATAAGTAGCAATTATACAATGATAAAAAAAATAATAACCTATAATTATCTATGGCTTTTAAATACTTAGTAGAAAGTCAACTATAACCATTCGAGAAAATTAAAACAGTTAGTCCCTTTGATAAATTTGACTAAGGTATTCTACGCCGCATCTCTTTTTCTCACATGCCGAACATTTTCGATCCCTGTACGTACGACTAAAGGACGAAATTCCGTGGACTGTACTTCAAACTGTATCTACATGTTCACCTGCAGCTGCGGTGACACCTATATAGGTAGAACCAATAGAATATTTCGATGTTGTCGAAAAGAACATGTTTCAAAATGGCTACTAAATCATATAGAAAATCCCAACGCGATTAATCTGAATAGAAATCCAGCATCATCCATTGCAAAACACTTATTAATATCAGGTCACAAAATCAATATTAATGACTATCTCACAATTATTTCACATAACTCTAATTCAAGGTTACTGAAGGTGATGGAAGCACTTTGGATTAATCACATACATCCTAAACTGTGTGTACAAATCAATAGACTTCAATCTTCACCTACCATGGACTACTTGACCTATCAAAATATGATTGGTCATTAGTATGTACTTTTGTTTTTGATTGAACTGAGTAATTGTCATGAACTTCATTTTATTATTGTTAACCATTTTAGTTGTAAAGTGGTTGTAAAGGTACTACAAAATGATGTCACCTTTAGGAATTGACGTTGTACACAAACCAACAAAGTCACTTCACTCAGTTCTATGTCAATCAAAAGACTCAACAGCGAAAGAAGATAAAACCAACATCATCTACAAAATAAATTGTAACAACTGCAAGAAAAACTACTTTGGTCAAAGTGGATGCCCCTTCGTCTTCGTATCCACGAATATCAGCTAGCCGTCAAAAGACATGATATCCACTCCCTCGTATCATTACATATAGACAACTACGGACATCAATTTGACTGGGACAACGTTGAAATATTAGACAGAGGAAACAACAAGAATGCTAGAGAATTTTTAGAAGCTTGACATTCCGGTGAATCATCAATCAATAAACACATCGAGATAGACAAAATTTATCAACCGATAAGAAAGAAACCTCACACACAAAGGGTCAAAGTTCAAGTCAAAGAAACAGTCAGTTCCAATACAAGTAACCTAGCAGGTGTAAAAACACACAAAAACAACCAATGACGTCCAAGGTCACCAGGAGAGATAATTAATAAACTCGTAGAGAAATCTAAAAGCTCACTTCAAATTGAAGTACGCGCTGAAGATGTCGCCTAGTAGGGCAATGAAAGCTTTGCAAATTAACTATCCAGTTCAGAGAACACGACCACATCAAAATCATCCACCTGAGCTACAAATCTTCTCTATCATATCTAAATAATTACTACATTGAATTTATGTGACTTTGATTTCCATTGCTGATAATCACTGAGTACTAAGAAGGGTAGAAGGATTCTTTAGGACTGTTGTTATTTTGTGAGAAGCGGACTCTAAAATGTTGTTCTTAAACAGCTCTGTATTTTAGTACTACTAAGCAAATGAGTCCAGGTTTTATAAACATAATAAGCATGCTGTAACTCTTAGCAGATTTCCAAATAAACTTAATAAAAACAGAAGTATCCGACAATTTGTGAATTTATCGCAAGTGAAACAGGTAAGTAAATTTTTTGTTGTTGGATTTTTTTATACATATTCGTTCATTTATTCATATAATTTGAACCAACAGTAGTGTATCCATTTCCACTGGTGCGTCGGTTGCAGAGTGGTTAGGTAGTTCGCCGACCATGCACATGGTCTGGGGTTTGATTCCCGGCCGTCTCACGCTTGATACCAATAGCCGGCCTGCTAAATTTGGGCTACCGATATCACATGCTGTTAATTCCATAGTTGTACCCAAAATACTGTATGGTATCAGGCTACAACAAAATATTAAAATAAATATAAATTAATATTACTGAGGCGCTGAGTATTGTACACTATTCAGCACTGATGGATTTCACAAAATGGAGGCTAATTTACACATGGAACAATAAATGTATGCATTTGTACATATGTTTGCAGGTATGCAGAATAGTTTTTAGGCCACAAAGTAGTGACATAATGAATGTTGTATCAGTTAACATAGTGTGTGCATGTTTAATTACAATTTTCGCTAAATTTAGATGTAATGAACAAAAAATGTTTAATCTGAAGCAGAGAAACTTAATTGTTAAGAAATTTCTAGGATTGATTTTCATCACACATTACAATCACATAACATAGTATTAAAAGCCAAAACTTGTTGAATAGTTATTTAGTTTCAGTTGTTACTCATTATCTCTTTCGTACATCACATTAATTGAATGAATTTAAATGGTAATCATATGATTTTTGACAAAAGGTAAAACTTGAGGATCCTGAGTAAAGGAGTTTAAACTTACTTGCATGTCCGTCCTTGTTGCTTTTTGATTTTATTGTTATAATTATTTTTGTAAAAACTCCTTTTAAACCAATTGATTCTCCTATTCAACTGGACATTGAACTTTCTACTCTGGTTTAATAAAGAATCAAGATGTTTTGACATTTTTAACGATCATTTGAAGAATTATTTTCATATTCGAACCAGTGTGATTAAGAATTATTTTTAACTTCACACTTTGTTGCTTTTAACCATATTCCGCTTAAAAATGTCGGATAAGAATCCACCGTTTTCAACTGTCTAGTTTTGCAAATGTTTCTCCTTCTACAAACTTTTTGGAAAAAATATCACTACCTTGAACCGAAGCAGTTTGCAAGTTTGACAAATTTAAATGTAAGGTAATGGAAAGTGAACTAAAAAGGAAAATCTTGGACTTGGTAAAACTTGCCGGTGGGATTCTGTCTTATTCCGTTACTTGTACATCCTTCGCGTTATTCATTTCGTTTCGACGATTTCATTTTCAAATGGTGTACAGTCGCATTTAAATACATAATTTTACCTGGATACAATTCAGTGAACCTCTTAAAGATGAGAGGTATGCAAGTTTATGGTTTAAAATTAAACGATGACCTAATTATTTCCATTTGAGACTTTTGTATGCGTCGCATAACGTGTGATAATAAACTCGATGGGGGAGGGGGTTGGCGGTAGAATAGTGTTACTTTTTCTGAATAAAATCCTCAAATAGTTTTATCCACATAATTTTGTTTTCATGCTTCTTTTTTCACAATCTTTGATGTTCTTTCATTCATAATTTCGATTATAGTAAATTATTACTTCTTTTGTTAAGCAAATTTTTTTTTACTTTAATTACCGTCTTTTATGTAAACAATATTTAGGTAATTATAGCATAAAATAACATAACGTTTACAACGTTTTGTTACTGCATTTTCAGTCAGAAAAATTTACAAAGTAATATAAAATGTGAAGATAAACTTAAACTCTTTTGCCTTGTTGTTCGTTAGACTGAAGACAGAATGACTCGCAGATATATTCACCAATAAGATCTATGAAATAAAATACTCCTAGACAGTATCAGTTTGTACTATGTAACTTAAAACAAGGTGATGGGTTGCATTATTGTTAACTGTGTAAGAATACTTACATAAAAGCCTAACAGGAGAGATACCTTTTTGAAAACCGATGGATAGAATAAAACGCGTGTTGTTTGACTTAACTATAAGGGTTGCAAAATTACCAACAGAATAATTTATAAAAGAAAAGACACCTAGTCCTTGTAACCATTGCTGTATACCAGGTGTGATTTTCTTTGAGAAGCCGGCATTTTTTTTGTTACACATGTTTGCCAGTTTTTCCACTACTACTATCTCAATAGAATGTAGATGAAATACTGACTAAACTACCGATGTTCTAACCGTGTCAAATATCCCGATCTCAGAGATCCTGGACCTATCGTTAGTTTCAGAAAACTAAGCCGAATGCGCAGAATAATTTGCACAGTAACCGACGCAGAACAATAGAAAACGGTTGGTCAGCACGATTGTTTATTTTTCAACCAATAAAAAAACACTTTTACAGTGGTTGATCAGTGCCAAAGTCTCTAAATAAACATTAATATATGATATGCAACAATACTCCTGGTCGTATTTCTTCTCTCTTCTACCAACCAATACACGGTTAAGCAATTACAGCCTATTTGTCTCTCATCAGTATGGAGACCAGTTTGAACAAACAAATGAATCAGTGTTAACCAGCAGTGACAATCCCCATAATCTGGGACCGCAAGTTAGTGGCAGCAGATTACAATCCACATACAAAGCTATGTCAATCAAAGGAGTCAGAAGAAGTGACTTAAAGAGGATAAATATGCTTCGAAATTCATTTTGAAATGAACAAAGTAGTAAACCAGAGAAACCAAATATAGATGTTTCGAAAAGCAAAAAAGTGTTAATTTGGGTCACATTCGAATAGAAAACTCATATCTTTGAAAAGAGGTATAGTGATTGAAGGGTAAGTAAAAACAGTTTTACTTGATCCAGTTAAACTAACAGAAACTGAAGAAGTAAACCAATGGTGTCACTTCTGAAGGTATTTGTGGGTTAACATAAACTTGTAATGACAAGTTTATTGAAAGAACCTGAAGAGTGAGAGAGTTCCTATTGTATTTTCTCGGTGATTCTCGCAGGATCTGTGCTTAAAAGGAAACAAGTGTTTAAATATTTCAGTTATTTGAAATCTCGTGGGTAAGGGATATCTTATAAAACATTTCCAAGTTTATTAAAATATGGCATGTGTGGAATGACACCAGAATTATGAAACTTCACAGAAGTGACTTCTATAAACATTTTCAACTGAACTTTTGCATATAGAAATGGAATGTGGTTTATGTCTCACCGCTCTGTATAATCTTTTATTTTACCAGATCACTAGTTTTAACATTCTGAACTGATTTTATACTAAAAATTCCAATCTCTTTCATCATTTCATACAGTTTCTTAAGGCTTTACTGGTTATCAACCTTAAACCGAACTTCTTTGTTTATTTCCTTTTTTGAACCTTCTATTCGGTATCACATTTGAGTTGGAGGTGATCTGAGCTTCGGTGCTTGCTGTTCTCATGGTTTGAGTTTCAGACTTCCCAATCTCCCTAGCTTTCAGCTGTATCACTTCAACAATGTGTTATTTTCATTTTGTCTTCTATTATTTTTTTCTAATTTTAAGCAGTCTACAGCTGATAAAAAGCTGAGGAATACTATGTATGTCATTGTCTGTTTCACCTTGTCACAAATTATAGAAGGATAACACAATTATGAATTTTCTATGAACAAATTCATGAATTTCATACACACTGTAATCCGGAGCAGTCAGTATGTTTTTCCCAAAAGATTTACTTTTACTACATATTGCAACAAAAATTTACTAGGATATTTTAATCATTTGACGTGAATAAAAGAACCAGGTAGTGAAGGTGTAATTGGTAATCGTGTGTTCACAAGAAATGTAATAAGATAAACGTCCATTAATTGATAGCGACAGACATAAAGAATTGTAACATATTCAGCCTTGCCCAAAAAGCTAGTGACCCACTAGGAAGTGTAACATTTGAAATTGAATACAACAAAACCTCTTGATGAACTTTCAGTTGTTTGAACGCCTTTAATGTAACAAATCAGGTTTCAAGTTCCGGCATCTTTGGAAATAACAATTTTGTTACTGATGCGACACCATAATTTATCTATAAAAAAGTTAAGCATCCCTGCTTACGTTCTACGGATGAAAAAAGTTATTTTTCAACAGTTCTTTACTTAAGTTACACGGCTGTATATATATATATATATATATATATATATAAGAATATTTCAACATCTGATTACAGTTACTGCGTTAGTCCATTATTAGAGAACAACTCAAGAAGTCAGGCAGAATACGTAAGGCATTCGCATCATAATATGAAACGCCCTGGGGAATACCCAACTAAAATGCAAAATCTTGTTAATTTAATGAAATGAAGTGAATTGGCTACAAATAAAATAAACCGGTCATTGTTTTGTTGAAATCTACTGAGATGTGACCACAAGTTTCGACGTCTAAAGTTTTATTTCTTTTGACCTTCAGCCTTGAATATGGAATTTAAAATATTCAGTCAGGGGATATGTTTGCTTGTTTATGAAATGTTTAGCGTCACAATAAAATGTTATTCGAGTAAAACTGTTCCCGAACATCTATAAAGTGGGCTGCAAATATTATTCACTACACTAAATATCTCCTCAGTAAAACTTGTACGTATGAATAACAAATAAAAGTGTCATCATTTTTTGTTGAACAAAATTTAATTTGCTATTAGCATTTTTAAAATTATTTATCGAGTTTAAAATTATTAAATTTAGCTAACTCATACCAAGCATATGGCTTGATCTGACTAACAGTCATCTTGATAAAAATTCAGTGGTCATTTTTCATCAAAGAATTATTGTGCGTCGGTGGCACAGTGGATATGACTCTCGCCGACCATGCACGTGGTCCGGGGTTCGATCCCCTGCCGACGCAAACCTGATATCTATGGTCGGCCTGCAAAATTTGGGCTACCGATATCACATGCTGAAAATTCCACACCTGTACCAAAAATACAGTGTGGAATCAAGCTGAAATAAAAAAAATGAAATCTGTTCAAGAATGTGGATCAAATATGAGCTATATGGCAACTGTATTAGTTAAAAAACGGTGTCGAATAAGTTTTCTTCCACATAGCAGGCAACACAGAATAAACATTGTGGTAGTACACATCATAAAAGTTAATTCCGAAACTATGCGATAAATCTGAATTAATAAACGTCTTAGTTTCTGATTAATATTCAACATAAAAAACTTTGAAGTTTAATTAAAACTAAGTGGCTTCACTACACAGGAGTTTGTTATGGCATTTAAGCACCTTTATGCTGGTAAATGTTTTTGTTTCACATTCTCTACATTATATGAACAGGAGTTCAATATCGGATAACATAAAGTGTTTTCTCGACACTGTCGTAACCTCGGAGGGCTGCTTCCAAACAGCACATTTATATTCATGAAACCACTCACTCTTATTGGTTCAATTTAGAACAAAGTCCTGTGCTACAAAATTATAAGTTTATGTGAGCCAGCTACCCAGTGCTCTTTGGTTTTAAGTGTTTTACTAGCAGATACAGATTTATAGAAATAAATTCATTCCTAAAAGCTTTTTAGGAAGATCTTAGTGTAGGAATTTCAGAGACTACACAGAAGGCTAAGAAAAAAACTGGTTAATGATATATATATATTTAAGTTATATCTAAGTTCCTGTAACCAAGATCCTAGTATGACTGCTGGTTCAGTAACTGAATTCGTTGCCTTTCTAGAAGATTGGGTCTCTAAAATCACCTCAAGTCCCTGTTTATTCGAAGTTTTCTTCCTCAGTTTGTTTATAGTTTACTTCAGTGAAGCAAATAACAATCAAAATCAACAGGAAGTAAAATAGTCAACGTTACATTAATAATATTTTGGATGTTTCAAAGAAGTATGTAGAAAAATAAGGCATAGATCAACATTCATTTCAAATGTTTCTAAAATTCAAGTTAATTTTTTCCCAGTTTTGTTTTTACAATACTTTGAAGAGATAGAAAACAATCTACAACTGTATTAAGCATTTTACATCTGTCTAAGAAAGCTAGACCCATTAATGAGGAAACTTACCTATTTAATTCATGTAGACAGTGTGAATATTTCCTTAGTCTATTTCTAAGTATATTTTGATGCTCTATGATATGAGTAGTCAAATGTAGTCATTACTATTATTGTTATTATTATTTTGACTTTAATAGCGAATTTATTTGTGGCGATTTAATTTGCAGTCATTGGCAAGTTACATTTTACTTTTTAAATAACTCTGAAGTTAGTGAGTGTTCATCTTCAATGCATCGAAGGAAGGTGAGCTATTCAAACAGGGACAAGGTATTTTTATGGTTAAAGAAACCTTCACAACACTTTCGCTTAACAGTGCAAAACACCACTTGCTCTTAGCATGTCTCAATCTGTTGTCTCTTATTTCTGTCCACAAATTAATGTTAATCCATGCAGAACATATCTTATTAAGATATGGAATCGGTTGAAGAAACCTGGGAATTATTTTTCCTCATGTTCTGATTTATACACATCGGCATGAAAAATTGCGCCGTTTTCTATGTTATGACTATTGGTTCTTCTCAATGCCATATATATATATACAACGAAAGTGTGATAGAATGCCAGTTGTATGAATTTTAGAACCACGACGTTTAAAATTGAGTTTCATTTGAATTACTTAATAAATTTCGCTTAAATTTGTAAAGCGGTATATGTGTCAGGTACATTAGTATATTATTACCATATCCTTCAGTTCCTAGAGGAACATGGGGCTTCAGCTGTGCACATCCATTGCCTTCTGTTTTCTGCCAACCTTTTCACTTGGCTCCAAGTCTGCCCACATGCTTTCATCTCCTCTTCACATGACCTCCTCCAAGTCACCCTCACACTGACGAACAACTCGCTGCTTCCCTTTCGGGTTCCACTCGAGCTATGGCTTGTCTAGTGATGTCACTTGATGGTTTCTTCAGACTATGGCCAATCCAGTCCATCTCCATTTCTTCCTGCCTATTTGTTTCTCAATCGGTTCCCGATGGGTTGGTTCGCTCATTGCCAGAGATCCCTGTTGCTGATCTTTTCTGGCCGGCCATCTGACCTTGAGTATTGAGCGAAGACAGCTGTTAATGAAGGTCTGTAGTTTGTTTGAGATGCTCTTTATGACGCGCTGGCCAAGTCTCTGATCCGTATAGTAGCAGTGACTTCACACTGGAGTTGGAAATCCGGATCTTATTTCTGATGGTGAGTGGTGTTGACCTCCACACAGACTTGAGAGTAATGGAAGCGTTTCTTGCTTTCCCGATTCTGGCTTTGATACCCTCGTCAGTTCCGCCTGTAGTTGAAACGATGCTTCCCAGGTAGGTGAAGGAGGTTGTTTCTTTCAGGTTCCTCCCATTTATGCTGATTGTTGTCTGTTGTTGTTTCTGTTTTCGTTTCCCAGGAGTCTTTATCATCTTTGTTTTCTGAATGTTCACCTGAACGCCTATGTTCTCTGGATGCTTATTCTTCCAACTTGTTGCTGTTCACTTGCATATCTTCCAGTTTGTTGGAAATCAGACATATATCCTCGGCGAAGTCCAGATCCTCCAACTATAACCTTACTCAACTGATAATTTCCTGTGACCTAATCGCTAATGTATGCATGTGTACTCTCAGTATAACTTGATCCACTGGATCAGACTAAATGGTAACTTCACATGAATATAATTTGTTTATCCCTCTTACCTGTCATTACTTGTCTTGAAAATAACAGGCAAAATCTGGTCGATTAATGTGTCACAATTCAACAGAAAGTAAGAATATGGGACAGCATTTAGTTTTATGTGCAACTCGTCCATAAATATCACCAACAACACTCACAGAATTGCCAGTGGACACGGATCCCCAACAAAAGCAGAAATCTTGAATACAAACAAGTTACTGAAGTCCGTTAAGGCAGCAAGTTCAGGCAGAATTTTTCCCTTCTCGAAGCACCCAAAACGAACCCAGAGACCCTAGCGGATATGTTAGCGCCACTGTTTGAAGACGCGTGGAGGAAAGGAAAGCACCCTGCCGGTTAGAATAAAGGATACCCCGTCGAAAAACCGAAGAAGGCTGACTTAGGCCTCAGCTTGAACTAGCATGAAATAATACTCTTATCCACTTCAGGCAAAACAGTAAATAGGGCGTCGTCCTGGAGAGAATAAAAATGCGTTAGATGCAGAATTCTGCCAGGCGGAACAAGCTGGATTCAGGAAAGGCAAATAGTGTACTGACAAAATTATAACTCTATGCATTAGCATCGAACAAGTTATGGAATGGCAGTCAAACCTCTCTCTACCTCAACAACTCTACTGACTTCGAAAAGGCTTTCGACAACGTTGACCACGAAGTAATTTTGATACTGCTTCAACACTACAGTGTGAAGTACTCAATTCTTTATCAGTCTCATTTAACATTTGGCTAATTGACAATAGCGCGTGTCAGGTGATCCACAACAGAACACTCAAAGAAGCTTCTGAAGTGAGTACAGGAGTAAGACAAGCTGGTTGCCTATTATCACCTATGACATTCTTAATTGTGGTAGACTGTTGGGAGTAAGAAGACAGGAATACACTAGACCGGAGGCAGAATGAAGTAGTTTATACTTATTTTTCAAACCTAAAATTGAAACACAGTCATTTCTTACTTTCTGGATAGTAAAGTTTATTTCAGGATGGAGGTCATTATATTTTTCAAGGACTTTTGTCGTTTCGTTTTTATTTTTCATAATCACAAATGTAATGACGACAGAATTCCATTTCATCAATCACCCGTCTCAAAGGTCAATTTTCTTTAATTTCGCGAGTAAAACGTCAGCTAGCAATGAACACATTGGTGACCCCGAAGCAGCACCAACAATTTGTCTGCTAGATTTTCTTTCAGTACAGGAATCACATTTCAATAAATTTTAAGGTATTTTCCGCTAATCCTAACAAAACATGGCGGGAAGTTCAGCTAATAAAAGAATCAATTTAAATTAATTCAGTTTTCCCAATTCAATATTTTTTTTGGTACTTAATTGGATTTTAATTGTTAGATTTCTTCACGAATCAGCATCAATAAGAGACCAGAGAATTCAATGGTCATTTCATCCTACCAATGACCCTGACAGGTTTCGAATCCAGGACCTTGAGGTTACGAGATCAAGCTCGCTGATCGTCCAGCCGCTTGTGCTAGAATTCAGTGACCCGTGAATTCTAACTCCGTCAATTTTTGATATAACGCCATCAGCAGCTAATTCCCTTGATGAGAATCTACTTCATCTTGACACGGTGGTTATAATCATGACTTCTCTGGACAGCTTCAGGATATCCATCCAGTAGTCATCAGTAACTGGCGACTGTTACTCAGATCATATAGTGTGTGGGGAATTAGGAATAGTTTCAATTGAGATTTTGTTATGGATCCAATCACTGATGGGGGTGTATGGGTGTATACTGGTGAAGATTTTCGAGCTAGAATGAAATACTCTGGTTTTCAGTGACCTCTATTCGGTGCTGGTTCGTGACGAAATCTAAGTTGCAAACTAATCCAAACCCTCACAAATACTACAATTTAATTTAATGCTGAGAGTAGAGTATATGTAATGCCATGAAGTAAGTGTTTTAAGCGAAATATCAGATGGGTATAATGTTTAAAAAAATAGTTATATCGTCTTATTATCAAGAAAAAATATACCATTCATAAGTCCTTCTATTGCATTTTTATACAAAAGGTTTAGTTTTTATGCACATTATAGTACTGCTACTTAGGAAATAGGTTTAGCCTAATAAAAATATGTTTGCAGTTTTTGGTTGACTTCAACCTAACTAGACAGTTGCTTTTAACAATTTAAAAGAGAGTTCCAATTAAGTTGGCTTCTTTATTTACAAGTAGTTTTTTGGTGAATCTAATTTTTTCACTCCGATTATGATTCTCCACATTTGACTCACAGAACAGCAGATTCATTTATAATCCATCATCATGAGCTGATATCAGTTAGAGAACCACTGGAAAAAATGGGAGTACTGGACAGCTGATTCGTCCTAGTCTGGGACTCTTCAACAAATAGTACCCACACAGTGGTTCTCTAACTGATGTCAGCTCATGATGAAATACTCCCTACAATCAAACAAAATCCCTACAAAACCAATACCTCAAAATTACTTTGGCTGTGAATACCACGAAGACACTATAACCCGCTGAGAATGTGTCAAAGTGGTTATCAATCTAAGAATGCATCCTTATCATTGCGGTGCAGTATAATGTCACTATAATCAGCAGGATGACGCTTGGCGCATAATTTTTTTCACGCAATTAAATCACTAGCAGTCACACAACCTTACATATATATATTATATAATTGAGAAACATCGCCTTGCTCTAGAATTGTGGCAAAACTGAACATATTTTTGACACTCAAGTGAAATCTTTTACCAGAAAAAATATTTACTTGGAGAGTGCATTAGACGAAAATCGATATTATTTGAAGTTATTCATCAGAAATAAAAATTGGTTCAAGAATAACCGAAAATGAAATGGCTGCGAAAAAGTGTTTTGTTTCAAATGGTGATTTCGTCATTATTATTTTCATCACCTTATTTAAGTAAATAAATCACTGCGTCTTCCCCAGAAAATGCGCGTATTTTTTAATTTTATTTTTATTTTAGATTACAACTTGATTCCACACCGTATTTTTTGGTACAAGTATGGAATTTTGCAGCATGTGATATCGGTAGCCCAAATTTTGCAGGCCGACCATAGATATCAGGTGTGAGTCGGTAGGGGATCGAGCCCTGGACCATATGCATGATCAGCAAGAGTCATAACCGGGTTTTAAAAATCAAAGGGTACAAACCTTAATTCACTTCTTATTAATTAAAATTATTTTGGATTGCCCATTGGCTTACTCCATTGTATCAACATACTCAGTCTATGACTATTCCGAAAAAGGACTAAACGCATATCCTGTTTTCCATAGGTGGTGTTCAGCAACCAAATAACACCATGGTGTTCATTTGTTTTATCCTATTGTTCTAAAAGTATTTGTCTGTTGTCAAACATTTCATTTTTTTAGTTGCAACATATATACTGTGTAACAGAGTTTGAAGTAATCTGGAGCTCCATCATTGGTTTTATTGAAGTATTGTCTGTCATGATCACGTATTCGCAAAAATGTCTTACTGTTTAGTATCAAACAGTTGCTTCGTATTTTGTTCCAGGATATAGTTCTATCAGAACTTTGAACTGTACAATAACGTCTTGTGAACGTTTAAACCTGCTTAATTAGTTGTTTATTTTGGTAATACAGTTAACACCAATATTATTTTTAAAATTGATGCCTTAAAAATCTGAAATCACTACATAGACATTTCTTTTCAGATTTAACCAATGAACATACATTGTGGAGATTGGAAATTTATGAGAAGATGTATCCTTTCGGTAGATGGATGCGTGGGAGTTGATTTTACGATTATACTTGAGTAGATTAGTGAGTCTTTTAATCCACATGTAAAAATGCTTTAAATAAACTATGCATACACACAAATATAAATAAGCACACAAACACACACACACATATATGGAAAACATACTTGACCAATTTCGTGCAATCTGATTAACCAATATTGTGATGGAAACGCTTGTAAATAAATAGATATAAACTCTTCATTCTCTGTCTTATAACCTTTTACACGAAATCAGCAGAAAGATTTCCTAAATGTTTGTCAGTTATCTTGACGATTCTTCATACTGCAAAAATTTCACTACGAATGATGACAGTAAAAGTTATACAAGTGGTGAAGCCAAAGAATTATTTCGTTATCTAAACAAAATCACTTCTTATATTAAAACAAAACATAACATTGAACAACTGAATAACACTTTCTTAGGTCTTTCATGGACTAAATCAAATTCATTATATGACAGGCTGAGGAAATCACTGAATAGCAGTATGATCATTATGAATACTTTTCTGGTGTCAATGATACTGAGTAAAATTAACCATAATTCACTAACTGAAACGGATTGTCATAACAAAGATGAGAATATCGAAAACTTAAAATCTTTAAAATATCCCACAATTGTTGCTGACAACAAGCGTTATACAGCAGTGAACATGAAAAAAAACTCCATACTACTTAAATTGATTCATATTGTACTAATAAGCATGCTGTTAAACGAATCTCTAATAAGCGTCAGTAAAAATCTTTGCATAGATGCTATGCGTCTACCCGAACCAGAATTCGATTTATCGCCTACATCATCTTCATTTGAGTCAGATTCTCATAGAGTACCTCCATTGTGGATTGATCCACCAGTAGTGAAATTTATTAAAACTCATAAGGACGATTTAGGCGAAACACTTCAATCAGAAAAAAAGATCAGACAGAGAGTATCATCAATATTTCAAGATAAACAGGCTATACAGAATTTGTTGAGAGAAATGAATGCGTATTACTTAACTTATGGGAGACCAAGGTTAGTTTCATACGTAAATGTAACTTTTGCATAATTAGATAATTCACTTTGTAATTTACATTTAGTTACCTGTGATTTATTTTTTACTAACTGGCCAATTGAATTTTAAGACGATATGTTTGAATTTTTACAGGATGAGATTGGGTCTTTTAACATATATTTACAATTACCAGATTTGATAGTTAGTTTAAATTATACGAAATGTTTTGTTATATAAATAAAATGTGTAAGATCAATTTATGTCACTTCACTTCACTGTTCTCATAGCACTCATATGAATCAGTAGTTGAGATTTGTATCTACCAGTCAAAATGAATGTAAGCGCATTTTAACTCAGAGGCTTATTTTTGCGGAGTCTACTGACTAAAGTCCATTCCTGGCACATCAGGATATACTACTTAATGTATGTCTGGCACAGAGAATCTCGTATTTGTTTAGTTTTATACAAGAGGTCATAAAGCTACTTTCGGTTGCTGAGATTAAGCACGATTACATACATTGTATTATAACTGTTATGTGAAACAATAAAAATAACTGTGCAAGGAAGTAAAATTTCCTGGAATAACTACTTTGCTATTAAGTAATTTAAAGTCATCTTAAAAAACACAAAGCAGTAGATACAGCTATTCAAAATGAATATGATACGATTTCCCATCGGAATTAAATTTAATTACCAACTGTTGTTTACAGTCATTATTATTATTATTATTTTCCTTGAGTTCCGAGTTGAGCACGGAGCTTCATCAACACATCTCCACTTTAAAGTCAGTGAAGTATAACAACTGGTATGTAACTAACAAGGTGGTTGTCAGAAAAATATTAATCTGAGGAAATAATCACTAATAATATCCTACCAGTGTTTAGCCACTTTATTCCAATGCGAAAATTTCCAATTCAGTTACAAAACACATCGTTAGAAATGGTTGTTGTTTTTTAATAAGTTTCCGAAATTTTTCGAAATAACTCATACAGCTAGCAACAATGTGAGTGATGTGATAAGTGACCTACCGAGGTTTTACAGTAATATTAACTGATGACTATGTTTCGAGCACAAACTATTGCTCATCATCATAATCAGCCTGATGTGATCATGAGCAATAGTTTGTGCTCGAAACATGGTCATCAGTAAATATTACTGTATAACACTGTGAAACTTTATCAGAATAAATTTTACCCATATAATCTACCACAGTGAACAAGTTTTATTCTTATATCGATGATTTACCGACGATTAATGGAAGATTACTTTGTCATGTCCTATATTTTTGTACTTCCTTATTTTATGCTGAGTAAACTTCTCATGAAACTGCTCAGCCTTTTTCCTTTGATTCATATTTCTTTTAAAATGCCTTAATGCTTGTAGTCTGTTTTATAAATTTTGTATCATACAGACCCAAACAAATAACAAATGTAAGTTAGAATTTATTACAATCATATTTAGCTGAATACTATTCATATTTTGTTATGTTTATCACAAATATATATATATATATATATATATATATATATATATATATATATATATATCAACGTGTAATAGACGAATGTGAATGAAACACAGAGAACTAAAGGGACTAGTTTAATGAGGAAATGAAGATTTTTAAAAGAGGAGGATGACTGTGAAGAGTTTCAGAATGGAAATTGTATGGATCACGCCACTACTAAAAGTGAAAATTAGTAACTGAATGGATTACACGCTGTGCTACTCGTACTGATGATAGTTAATACTCTATTCATCAAAAACATTCAGTACCCAGTAAATACTTCTGAAGAAAAAAAGTGAAATTCTGTCAGTTTCAGAGCGTGTTCTGCTTATGCTGTGTAAGAAATCTCTGGCAATACTGTTCAGCCTTTTGTTATGCTACTGGTTATGTATCATAAGATTCTGTGTCAACAGTATTAAAGTAATAGGAGCAGGTCACTGTATTCGTCTGAATTTATATTTCACTTACTCGCATATTTAGTTTTAAACTTAACTGACTTTTCAGAGTTCAGTATTCAGAGTTAGTCATCACCACTTGGTTTATTTAGGTAAAGTTAAATGGCTAAAGTAAAGATAATTCGTGGATTTTATCAGTGATTTTATATTAGTTTAGTTTTCATAGTAAATCGTGCTCATGCTGCCTGAAATCAAATTTTTATATTTCCACCTTATGGAATGAAAGCACTTTGATACACGACTGTCATAGATATTTTAAACCACAAGGAAATTATTTTTATTAACTTTTATTAACAGTTAAAATAATTCAAAGATTTCAATTAGGTTTCCTCAAGGAAGTTGACTGTCAGCATCACATACAGCAGGCGAATATAGACGCACAATATGCTCTATTTTACACACACAAAAATAAACCTCGTAACTGATCTGAGAATGGTAGATTTCTTCTTTACATTTGCTTCTGGAGATGTATTCCGCGTCAAATCAATTTAACCTTCTAAATATTCATGAATGTTTGTCCTTTTTTAACTAAAATTTGACATCCATCTCTACTTGTTCAACACGTGAAAGACTGAATTTTATTAGAATGAATGGAGCAGATTAACTTTTTGCAATTAGTAGTATTTAACACTCACGAAATGATGCGATTATAGGCTACAATTCATGGGCGAAGCGTCTTACCTTTATTAACACTAATACCGTGTGTTATATGAGACAAGCCCATCGAATGCAGGATTATATCCCACCACAGTGCTCAAGCTCTACACCTGGAATCTTACAGATTAAGTAATGATGTTTTCTGTCTTATACAAACTGAAAAATGGCATACATATATTACTGTCGGTTTATCACTTATGTTTCTGATGTTTACGAGGATAACTGAATACAAAGGTCAAACACAAATGGGACTGCTGCATAGTATTAGGTTCATGTGTTGAACAATACTCAGGAAAATAGTTCAATACAGTTTTTATTGATAGAAGTTTTAAACGGTTAGCTTCCAGCCAGTTCACTATGAACAGATGTAAGGTAATTTAATGTATCCTATACACATTACATGAGAAAGGAAGTGGGACAAAAAACAATCTACATGTTTAGGTATAATAAATGAAATACTGAATAATTAAGTGTAGGTTTTATAAATAAATTATTTCGTACCTAATGGTAACAGTGGCATAAATAAAGGTTCATTGCAACAGTTTCTATTACTACCATTAATATTGATAATAATAATAATAATATAATTTCGACACTTTTATTACCATAGCCGTGTTCATAATTACATTTATTATTAAAAAAGAGTGTCCACCTATACTTATAAATATTACATACGTTCTACACAATTCACTTCATGCAATAATATTGACAAGGTTGATTTACGAACAAATATTAAGTTTTAGTTAATGAATAATTTATACGTCACTTTCAGTAAATTACCCCACCAGTTACTGATAGTAAGGAAACAGTTCTTTGTAAACTGCTATAGAGATTTAGATTATTTAAAAAAACAATAGTCATACGGGGATATTTACCTATTCACATCGCTAACTTGTATGCTGGAGTTTAATCATAAAATGTTGCTTTAATTATTAAATATATTGGATGTGTGTGCGTATGTGCTGGTGCTAATTAATATGCCTGGCTGTATATATATATATATATATATATATATATATATATATATATATATATATATATATATATATATATATATAGGCTTCTTAGTGCTGAGAGGAGAAAAGTAAGCAGATAGTATAGGGCGATTATTTTCAATGAAAAACAACAACTATGAAAACTGCCAGTGCATTAAATGTACCTGGTATTGACCAATCTTATTAATAATTGTATTATTTCTATTCAAAATGAAATTATTCATATTAAATAACTGAAAAACTATATAATTTTTTCACGCTATTCTAAATTACACCCTAACAAAAGAATTGAAAATACAAAATAGTAGATATTCTATGAAGGAATAATCAGTTCAGTGAACAAACGTGAGATGAAGAATAACATCGCAGCGAGTTAGTTAGTGAGTTAATTACTCACTACAGTTTTTTTTTTCTGCTTACTGTAGTCCTATAATTAGTAGGAAAATCTATTATCCTTTAAAAAAAATAATAAGTATTGTTTTTCTTGTAAGCATACGACACTGTGATAGAATATTTTTCTTTAGCCTGAAATGAATCAAGTAAAGCGGGAACAAACATA
Source organism: Trichobilharzia regenti (assembly GCA_944472135.2). Lineage (NCBI taxonomy): Eukaryota > Metazoa > Platyhelminthes > Trematoda > Strigeidida > Schistosomatidae > Trichobilharzia > Trichobilharzia regenti. The sequence continues at coordinate 82,629,545 of OX235270.1, read as the reverse complement.
TAATAATAATAATAATAATCATATTTGAGCAGTTTTTGATAAACAATAAAAAAGCAGATAAATACTTAAGTTGAAAAAAGTTTACTGGTGAAAATTTCTCTGCTCTTTGAAATACATAATTAACGAGAATGAAAAACACTTAATTTTCGAAAGTTAACTGCTTATAACAAAACACCACATACAGTCCTACATACCTGCGTACTTTCTTTTACAGTACACCGTCACCTTATTTATTTATTTATTTATTTGAGTTTGTGAGTTGCTTCTTAAATACAAATAGAAGTCGAAAAATGAAATGCTGACACAGCGTTTGTAAGTAATAGATTTTATTAGTTGTCTGGTACTGAAAATAGCAGTTTACTCATAAATAAATATACATGGGGCAAATAAAACAGTTGAATATCTAACTTTGTAGAGTTCAGTTAATCCTATACTGAGATAGTATAATACGCTGGAGGAGATTAGAGCCATTCCTGTCTTCCTTTTCATACTCTTATCACTGATTCACTGGAAACTTTATGCGCTGAGTAATACATCTTAAATATTACATAAATTTAATGATAAAAGTAAAATGTGTTTTGGAAACATTTTTGGTTCTGCACAAAATATCCCTTGTGTCATCCTACTTGTATCTTTTTTTAAGATGTTTCATATTACCGAAAAGTCCAGTTAAAGTTAGTGTGTCAATTATACTCACATTAGCGCTATAATCATTCATATACACAAAAGACATATGGCTATTTTGAGTGATTTTCAGGAGATACCTAACCTGAGTTGTGTTTTACATTATGATGATTTCTTATCACATTAATTTGGTTTGATTTTCACATTGAAGTATAATTGGTCATAATCAAGTGAAAATATATTGTGAAAAGTCACATAGTAGTTTAATACTAAACTGTTAACTTAGATCTACCTCAGTTACAATCTGTAGATACAGTTATTGAGGAAATGAGACAATTGATTGGAACCACACAAGCATAGTAGACTCAAAATAATTTTTATTTTTATAGAAAAAAAAGGTGTTCAGCAAAGAGTTACTCTTTTCGGCGATATCATTCTCAAGCTGTACAAATCGTAAATTTATAGTAATTTGTCTTGGCAACAAAAGGAATATTTCCAAAGTTGTGTTAATGCAGTTGTTAGTTTTTGACAAACAAATTACGTAATTTTGAAGGCATTAATCGGTTAGAAACTAAAATAAAGTTACAAAAGTAGGTTGGATGACGTAATCTTATTGATAGGGTTCAATGAAAAAATGAATGAGAGTCAAGTTAATAAGCTGAGTAGAATTCACTTAAAAATAATAAACGAAAATCGAGTTAGCAACAGTCGTCATGAGCGTAGAGATTCAATAGAGGGTGGGGGTAGAAAATAATGCAATTAAGAAATGGACAAACAAAGAAGAAAGAGGTAAGACAAAATTACGTATTTGGTGTTAAGATAGATCAGGACCATTGTAGATTTAGTGACTGAACAAACTTCTTTTGTATGCAGAGTTCAGGATTCAATATGTGAATTGCCATTGCTTCTGCATTTTGAAGAAGTTTAATTAGTACTCTTTTGGCAAGATTCCCACGTATTGTGTAGATAACTGAGAAGTTGTTTTGTGGGTTTCCTTGGTGTCCGGATTCGATCAAGTGTTCTAGGATAGAGCTGTGGCGGGGGCATCTTCTTTCCCCTTTATAAAACCATGAAGGTAAGTGTTCGCTGATTCGTTTGGATAGCAAACGCTGGGTACGGCCAACATACCTAGCTCCACATGAGCAGGTGAATTGGTAGATGCACATTGATGAGGCCCCCAGTGGAAGCTTATCCTTCTCCAAATTGTCCTCATTATTGGCGATAATATTTTATTTTATTTTTGATTACAGCTTGATTCCACACTGCATTTTGGTACAAGTATGGAATTAACAGCATGGATATTGGTAGCCCAAATTTCGCAGGCCGACCATAGATATCGGGTGTGAGTCGGCAGGGATTCGAGCCCCGGACCACATGCATGGTCGGCGAGAGTCCTAACCACTGTACCACCGATGTACAGATAAAGATAATGATAGAAAACACTGCTTTATAAGCTACGTTTCCAGAACCTAGAGGATTAAACCACGACTAGAAGCGAAACTTGCTCAACCTTAAACATATTCAACAACGTATAGATATTGTTGATATAATTAATTCTAATCAAACTTCCTGATTTGAAGGTTGCTTAAGCCAAAGTTTTCATTTAAGAAAACAACTGATTTGAAGATTAGCTTAACTTTTGCTGTGGTTCGCCACACTGTATACATTTAACAGTAATAAATGTTACGCTTCTTTTTCCTTATTATCGAGTATGCTTTTATCGTGCTAAGTATACATTCTGTCTAAAAACAGGGATATTTGTAGAAATATTCAGGTATATATACCTTAGAACAGAAAAGCTTATAACCTCGAAATGGATGCATAATGAAGCCCAAACTTTATACTTCATATGAATACAGAATATATTTCAGATAAATTATTCTGGTCATCAAAAGTAGGTGGCAAGAAAAATAATTATGTCCGAAATTGGAGGTATTTTCATCTTCTAAGTTCAGTTGATGTGATTATTAAATTTCAGGAAGTATAATGAACTCTTACGAAGCCTTAACAACTGCTTTCTGAACACAGTACATTGTTTGGAAACCTCGTATAAAAAATTATGGTATCTCTTATCCAGCGTTCAGAATGTCTAATAAAGAATCAAGTCATTGTTGCATTAGGCGGAAAACTAAACATATCTATCGTACTTATTTCAACTACAGAAGGAAATGGTTTTCGTAGTACATTGATAGCCTGAATACCTTAACTTTGCGTTTCCACTCAACTGACTACAAAATAAATATGTATTGGGGACGAAAATGCTAGTGTAGAAATACATTTTTGTAGAAAGGTTTTTCTACTCAGTAGTGAAACTTCATTTAACAAGTTGGTGTATGCGCATGACTACTACAGATTCTGCTTACTGAGATAATCTTTTTAACTTGCGAAAGACCCTTTTTTCAAAATGAATAACTTTTATCTTGGTCTCTGGTGAGCAACTTATGTGTAAACAAATATACGTACATCACATTTTTCTTATACGACAACATGAAAACCGTACTAAAGCTAAAACCTTTTTATATAACTGTCATTCATATGACTGACTTCACCATTTAATTAACGTCCTCGAAGACATAAATTTACGTTGTAAAATTTAAACAGAAGCTATCGTATTGGAATGATTCTTAAATAATCTGATGAAAGAAATCAGAAGCATTGAGAAATATTTGATTTCTAAGAAAGAATACAAGGTATCTACAGTTTTACCATATAAGGAGGGGACATCTGGGGTCCTACGTAGAATTCTCAATAAAGTAGGAATTAGGGTGGCATTCAAACCTACAAACTCACTCAGAGACAAGCCGTGTAGGCTTAAGGACCCGGTCGACCCAATTAAACAAAATAGTATAATTTAAAAAATACCTTTCAATGGCTGTGAGTTAGGTTGACTACATTGGTGAGGCTAGTAGATCAGGAGTAGTGAAAATATGAGAACATAAGAATTTAGCTGAGGTTAGAATGATTGATCCCACGAAGATAAGCAATTTAGAAAAAATTTCAGCAATCGCACCTCATGGATTGACACCCAACCACACAATAGGGTGGGACGCAGTACAGATTCTAAAGAGTAATATAAGTAGGTGGAGATAGAGACTGATCCCTGTTTCATCGAGTCTACACCTAACACATGCAACAGAAATTACTCAGCGCAAATACCAGAGGTATGGAAGATATTATTACCACCAGTCAAATCAGAGGACAACAAATAGTATTAAAATGTATTCAATTCACATTATAACCTTCTAACAAGTTACTTGTTTTGATTATAAAAACATCTTATATCCCATCTGGTTGTATTTTATTAATAACGCCCATATTATCATTTCTGAATGTACATTATCCCATATTGATTTTTGTTCCAATGTCTAACCAGTTTTTACTCATGTATATGAATGAAACAAAACGTTGTGTCAGTGACTTGATATGATTATGAGTGGCAATAGTTTATGCTCGAAACGTCATCATCGGTAAATATTCCTGCACAATACTGTGTGATTTATCAAAATAAAATCTTAGCTGTAATGGACTTATACTCTACCAAAGTGCCCAAGTTTTATACTTATATTAACATAACGGATTTTTATTAATTAACAGGCAAGTGAAATTTCAGTACAGAAAATCTTCATCATTAAGTTATCTAATAATTAGATTACTTCATGGAAGTGAATGCCACACTGTATATTGTGTTTAAAGTTAAGTTTGTTTTAGGTAATCAGTTTTTGATATCTTCATGTTTTTTTCCGTGTCAGTGAGTACGCTTTTCTTGTATGCAGACAGTCATTGATAAAGAATACTAGTCCTGTAGAACAATATGCACATATAACTATATGATTATCTGAATATTTTAATAATAATAATAATAAAATCCCCTTTCACTCACACCTACAGATTATTCGCAAGTAGTAGGAGAGAAATTACTTTCAGCTTAGTAACTTTAATTTTTCTTAGACAACTAATCACTTCGGTTATATATATATATATATATATATATATATATATATATATATATATATATATAACTTACACATAATTCAGTGCATGTGTACATGCATGCTTATATTATTTCTTATAAAAAAGGACAGTCCTCTATAAAACACTGTGGATAAAATAATTCCTAATAACTTTTTTTTTTAATACTAGCCCACTTGAATTTCCCAAACAGTTTCATGAGTAGTTTCAAGGCATAAAATCAGGTGTATTATCACATGATTACTTTTGTAGCATTAATCTTATTTTCGGCATGTTTAACAAACATGTTTAATCAGAAAAAAAACATTATCCCCTTAGAATGTATATTTCTTTAGCTTATCTTGATGTACAGAATTAATGTAATTTGATTGCTAAAAAATTCAATAAATTAAATGAAATTAATCAAATAATTAATAGTGGGTGTACTACACTGAGATAACTTATGAAATTATACTCTAAGATAGTGCCTAAATTCTATTCGTATAACATACATATATTCTATGTATTTCTCACCTTGTAAATGTCAATTTAGTTGCCAGCTTAACAAAAGAAGTTTATTAGACATTGTGTTACGCATGTGTTGCCAAAGTAGGCATACCAGTTTAGTCTATAAGTCTTCCATAAATTAAATGCGTTGACAAAGATTTAAGTTATTTTAATTCTTTCTTTGAAAATATCAACTGGCTTCATGATTTAAGCCAAGTGTAAACAGAGAATGTTCTTCTACGCTTAATTATGATAAATGGTAGGAAGAGTTTCAAAGTACTTAATATAGATAAAACCTAGCGTGGTAGTAAATGCATTCTTGAAATTTCAAAGATTCGGTCAGGTGGAGATTACACAGTAATGATAACACTAACTTTTGAATCCATTAAACGGAATTTAAAAAAAAAATAACTGAACAAAATATCCACTAGTTTTAAGCCCAGTAAGTATTCAATGGTGCGTCGGTGGCATGGTGGTTAGGACGCTCGCCGACCATGCACATGGTCCGGGGTTCGATCCCCGGTCGACGCACTCCTTTACCTCACTAAGCCAGAAATAATCCTGGTAAAGAGGAAAGGTTTAGCATGAGGCTAGCAACCACATCCTGTAAAAATAAACACTGCTACGGAAACTTCAAGCCACTAGCTTGAAGCCCTATGTTCCACTGGGGAACGTAAAGGAAAAAAAGTGTTCAATGCCTTTAAAGTAAGGAAAAAGTTATTGACGTACTAAAACAAGCAAAATGCAACTAAAGGTCTCATTCATAAGTGTATCAGAAAAGATAACACCCTAAAATCATGTCTGATATCAAGCAGATGAATGTATGTATGTCTTCTTACTGTTCATTACAAATCAAATTTTTAGCTTAAAGTACACGTGTAAATAGGAAATTTCTCAATTTCATGTGAAACTATGTTTTTAATAATAATAATAATTAACTTTATTCCAAAACAGTATTTGCGATACAGAATGGAATTCTCAGCATTTTACTACAGTATAAAAATGTTAGACAAGAACACTTACCAGTCGTCATATTTTAAATTCGCACAAATTGCATGGAAGGAAAAAGTTTATATTTATGGATAAAAATGCCCCTTAAATGTGGTATTAAAACAAGTTGTAACCTGGATTCTGGAAATACTGGATTCTTTATAGTTTGCAGTGGTGTTATTTTTATGTCATCCCTAACTGCCTTTGAAGTGTGACTGTAAAAAAACAACACTTTTTGCCAATAAAAAACTCAATAATCATTCTTTTTTTTCTGAAATTTTGTAAATTCTTACCCGTAATTATATTTAATATCAAGCTGACTACCTTGAGTTTCATTCAACAGCATATAAACCTTAACCTGTTAAGTATGGACTGATTTAGGCGATGTTCATTCAGGATTGATTTTAATGTGAGTTTTAGATGTCTGGTGTGTACACATACACTAGGAAAATTAGAGCGTTACTTATCGGTAAATGTGGATAATAGTTTCATGCTATAGGACTGTATTTGCATAAAAAGCAATAAGAATTGTTGAAACATTAAAGAGCCCAGTGCAAGGGTTATCACGATTTCAGCTCTTATCTAGTACTGGAATACACACTTGTAAGTAGAACTGAAGAAAAATAATAAAGTTGTTCAGTTTATTGCTGTTTTCATCAATTATGAAAAAGATATTTGTTGTCTGTTGCTTACTAATAGGAAATGAATCATAGGTTGATCTTAGGGATTACTGCATAGTGGAGGACACAAGCAGTGACATTTTTTATATTACAGCTTGGTTCCATACAGTATTTTTGGTACAAGTATGGAATTTGCAGCATGGATATCAGTAGCCCAAATTTTGCAGGCCGACCATAGATATCAGGTGTGAGTCGGCAGGGGATCGAGCCTCGGACCACATGCATGGTCGGCGAGAGTCCTAACCACTGTGCCACCGACGCACCGACATTTGATACTGAAACGTTTTATTTGAAGCGCAAACCAGTAAATCTACCCTTATTACGAAAACTGAACCTCCTGTACAACCTATCACAATGATTTTCTCATAAGTACTTGTCTCCAGAATTGTAGCTGAAAGCTTAAAATATGCATCCAGGATTAAAACAAACCTGTGTCTACGTACTTCAGCCGGATTCGATTGCATCTTATTCATGCTTAACTAATGAAGCACACAGTGACACAGTATTTACCGGATATGCTTCATTGCTTGTAGTCATATCCTTGACGCCAGTATATAAATAATAAAATTTTATAGATGTTTATTTTGTTAAAGCCTATGAACCAGTTATACTGTATTACTGTGGGCTTCATCATTTGAAAGCCTTCTTTGAAAGTAAATTTGATTTTAAAGCACTTCCTGTATGATCAACACCCCAGGTTAAGCATAACTTCTCTCTCATTGCTTGACGCTATTATCGTGAAAAGGGTTTTTGTTTCACTTATTTATCTAGCAACCATTTACTGATGTCACTGTTTTGTTTAAAATTTATGTTATTTACCACTATTGGAAACACGTCAAACTATAGTAAGATACAGATAAGCAACACAACTGATTTTCACACAAGAGAATAGAAAATTAGTTTGGCTATTATATTTGTTTGTTTAGTAAATAATAATTCTTCATTTGATTCTTGAAGCCAGAAACAGTAATTCGCATTTTCAGTTTCATTCACTAATTTGTTTTCATAACTTCTTGGTTGAATTTCTTAATCTGTATATCGCTTTGTTGAAAAAAATTAAACAGCTTTTATCTTTTTTCAGTTTATTTTTCCCAATAATAATGCCACGTTCACCTTTTCAGATCAGTAGTTTATTTTTTTCTTTTTCACACTTGAAAATGATCACAATGCGATTTTTTGTTGGAACAAAAGTGGTCTGTGAACCTTAGATGCTATCTAATCAGTTTAGTAAATCAGTTAAGTGATGGATGGATGGATGGACGGAAAATGAAATTTGATAAGGAAATAATCTACAATAAGCCTTAGAGTCTAAAGATATGTTCAGATGAACTTTTCGATTTTTAAACATGACAGAGAGTTAAGCAGCCAACAGCTTCGCTTATGACACGAATTAGCTGAATATCTACTTATTACCGAAAAATATACTATACCCAGTATTAAATAAGTTTATCTGATTTTGCACACAGAGATACAGTATTATTAACTGATTGACGTTTCAAGCACACCATTTCACTTTGTGTTTTGTATCAAATAAACAAATTTGATATGGAACTATATTCTACCACATTACCCAAGTTCTACACTTATATTATAATATCCAAGTTTGTGGAGGTAAAAAAGCACAAATATTCAATGCTTAACTACATATTACAGTCGTTATTTATTTCCTTACTCCATGCTGAAGCAGATCGGTTGCGTCTATACTTGTTTCGATAACGTGAGACTGATATATACACATTTTAAAAAAAAACCTACTCATTCACAGGTTTGGTTAACAATAGGTACAGATTTCTATGTACAATACGACTATTCATGTTGGCGGTCAACTGAATATCAACACTCAAATTTATGTCAAAAAGGGACATTTAACTGTATGATTTTCGAGATGTAAAAATTCTACTATCCCTAAGACAAGTAGGAATGAATAACACAGACTAAGAAACGAAATTTTCAGATTTGTGTGGTTATAATTGACATGATTATGAACAATAAATTGAGTTCGAAACATCATCCAGTAAGTAATACTGTTTAAATTTATTGAGAGTATTAAAAGATTTTAATGTCCCAGACAAAGTCATGTTCTCATTAGATGAGACTCTGCTACTTACCAATGTACCTCTCATGGAAACTGTTTGCTATATATGTGATACACATAGTTTACAAATAGGGTTGTCGACCGTCCACCTCAAGGGACTTTTATTGAGATGCACGGTGAATGTTCAGTTCACCTTAAATAACGAGATTTTTAGACAGAGAGATGGCATTGCAATGGGATCACCACTGGGTATTTTGCTGGCTGATTGTTTTACGGCAAACTTTGAAAGTTCTTAACTTAGTCAAACCATCAATCATTTCGACATATGTAAAAGATACGTAGACGACACTTTTGTTACCTGCGATAATGACGTAATTCTTGATGATGTCTTGTTTGCTTTCAACAACTGCCATCCTCCTTTACAATTCACCGTAGAAAATGAATCTGAAATGAGTACGCCGTTTCTTGATATGCGCCTTAGTAGACGTAATGACGGATCTCTTAAAAGATCCATCCACTGGAAACGTACATAAAACAGACAACTAATTTTTATATTTGGGTGCCTGTCTCCTGGTAAAGGAACCTAATCCATTCGCTCTGCTTTAGGATAAGAAACATTTGTAGTTCTGATTGGGTTGACTCAGAAAGTGACTTCTTAAAAGCTACGATCGCAGAAAACGGTTAGGCGGACCGATTTATTGACAGTAACACGAAAGATAAACTGGTCACCGGCTCAGTTCCAAAGAAAACCTCATTCATGAACTTGGAATTCAAAGGTAACCCAGCTCCAGATATGCTGTGAAAGCGTCTCTCTAAAGCAGTCAGTAAGACGTTCTTTGCAGCGAAATTACAAATGACGTTCTCGAGGCGCAAGTTGTCCCCATCTCTGTAAAGGATAAGCTGCTCCACCTGTCCACCTCCATGTGCATTTATCAGTTCACCTGCTCTTGTGGAGCAAGGTGCGTTGGTAGTAGCCAGAGGAGACTTTCCACATGGATACAAGAACATGTTACAGCATGTTTTACAAGGGAGTAAGGAAGCGTGTGTAAAGCCCTATTCTAGAACGCCTAATGAACCCCTGTCACTCTGTCAACCCTGACCATTATTTTAAGATCGTCTACCGAATACATGCTAACTTGCCGCGTTTTCTCCGTTATAGACCTCTTAAAACAACGGAGGCCTTGGTAATTCATGACTTTAAGCCAGAACTTTGTGTACAAAAGAAGTACATACAATCCCTACTTCTACTTTGGCCGTAGAGGGACAGACATTTATTTGTTTTGTTTATTTAGTTATTCTATGTACTCTTCCCTTATTACTACGATTATCATTACTACCATTCTCACTCTGAATTGTTTCCACTTGTCCCATTTGTCATTCTAAGTCCAAAAAATCTTTTTACAATATTGATTTCTATCTTATCAAATTTCACTCCATGTTATGTAACATTTTATATCCGCCTACTAATCCTATAATTATGCACCCCTTTGCAACATCTATGCACCTTATGAATTATTCTATATATGATATTAATTGTTTTGCTACTTGACATTTAACTATGATTATAATCACAAATATTTTAATTGCATTTCATACTATTATTATTTTATGTATTTACACCTTTGATCTAACTCCCTCATATATATATATATATATATATATATATATATGTATATATATATATATATATATATATATACATATATTGATTTTCAATTGGTTTATTAAAAGTTAGGACTCTGCTGCAAATTATCAGACTGAAGAGACAACCAAGTAGTATATTTTCAAAGTAAATCTAATAACTGTCCGTTTCATAAACAATCCAGTGTTCTTTGAGAGTCTCTAGCTGATAATATTTCTAGTGGCTTTCATTTTCTAAATTAATTAACAAAACTATTCACTGTTATTAGACAATCTCGAGATAGAAATACCGTTTTTTCTAATCCGCCATCTAAAATTTTTACTGTCAGTGAAACCGAAAATAAGCTTATTTTACAAAACTTTTATCGAGAAAAATGTTCATATTTTTCATTTCAAGTGATTTAGCCCGCCGAATACATATATATGAAATGACAGACACTATTAGCATTGTAATATCATCAACTTTACTTAGCTAGTACGCCTATGCTATTAACCTAGCTTGGGTTTTAGAATTTAAAAATTTCTAGTGTTAAACACAGCCCCTACGGTGCAAACAGGTGATTACATCAGAATTAACAAAGTAATGAAAAGAACAATTATTAATGGTTTCAGGAAATAATGCGGTTTTTAGGTAACATCCGTTTTAAATGCTGATATTTTCTCTAAGTTTTCAGCTGTCTTACAAAAGGCTTTCATTGTCCTAAAAGATGTGTAAGCAGTCTAGAAAAGCAAGTGAATAGTCCTTCTTATGCAGACTTTAGTATTCCTTCTTCATACTTAATTCAATGTTGTGTCGGAAATGAAATGAATTCTATCAAGAGATCTGCTTAGCTGACAGTGACTGGTATATAGAATGCCAGGTGGAAAAAAATATTTCCCAATAAAGTTTACACAGAAGAATTACTTCCCAATTCAAAGCAGTATTTGAATCCTGGTATAAAATGTTAATATTATTTTTAGTTGACAAAAAATACTAAAGACTTTCCGGAGCAAAAGCTTTTGAGTTAATGAATCTGAATCTGCCTGAAAACCTATCCATTCAAGTTTCTTTAATTCACTTGTATAGTGACTGGTGGTATTAATTTGACTTTCGTGATTTTTCGGTTGAAACTGGGTAAAAACAATTTATGTTTTCAGCATTTATCAGATTTGAATAGGTGCTTATATTTGAATCAAAAATAAGATATGATGTATACTTTTTCAAAAGTATTTTTCTAGAAACTCTTGTAATGAACACAAACAGGGATGTCTGTGGGGTAATAATGTGAGTAAGAATAATCTACTAATCACTGTGCACCAGGGTGAGTGCCAGTTAGTTCTTCTCAAAAACTGATGTTCGCTGGCTGAATCATTCTTGAGGTTGCTGATGTACACTGAACAAGCCTGAACTAGTAAGAAATAGCTATTGAGTGACAACTGACTTTCTTAAAGATTTTGGCCGATATTAGTTTGATAGCTTTTATATGAGAAGAAAACGAATCTGGTTTATTCTTGTAGTTTGAAATAATTTCCAGTGTTTTATATTCTTCTTGTCACACTGAAAAACAGAAATGTTTTCATATGCAAAGAATTGTATTTGGTGATCCCTAGTGTTCAAGAAAAAAGTGTTAAACCACTCTAAAAATAATCTGTTCCAACAGTGAATAAAAGAGGTAGAAATAAATAAAGTGAAAACTTAATCCACTGATTCACTCTTTAAGCCTGTTTCATATGAACTTGCGGTTGTACACAAATATTACCTTGTGCTAAAATAGCGTTATCATACACAATCACGAGATCATATTACACTTTTAAAATCCTTTTGCATTGGTATAATGGAGCTGAAGTTGACAGATTACTATTTAAGTGACTGAGGATGATTGAAGCAGGCATGTAACCAGTAAGTTAACGGTTCGCCCCTTTTCACAGCCTAAATTTTAATTCCAACTTCACTCAATGCCTGTTAAATAAGTAATTTTTTATTTTTCTTATAATTTTTTTTGGTTGTCTTAGAGTATATTTTCGTTCTTCTTCTCACCGATAATTGTTCACAGATTTGGTTTTGGACTCTTAATTTATTAATTTTGGTTTACACTTACTTAATTACTCCTGCCGAAGGGAGTATTTGGCTGCACCATGTGACCGTCTGTAAATCGGCCTCGTGGCTTTCATCCAACCTGGGTAGTAGTAAAAGGAGGAAATTTCTCTTGAGTTTGATGACAGAACTCCTTCCATCGGAGTTGTTCTTCAGAATTTTGTTACAACATTGTACCAAGTGCCATCACGTTATTTGGATATATCCAAAATACCACAACACACAAGTTCAAACCAACGCTGTGTTTAAAAATGTACGTTCAACATTTGTCTTTGCAATGATCATCATGAAGAGTTGCCTGTTCTAGATTCATCTTCTAATGATTAATTATATTTATCACTTAAATTTCTTGTTTACTTTCTTGTTCCAAATACTTATTTCGACTAGATGACTTCCATTGGTTATTTAATCTATGCTAAACTTGCACAGAAATAATTCTGGAATGTTATTTCCTCATTAATATACGTTAACGCATGTGTATCAAGGTAAACGATTTTGATGAATGTATGCAATTTTATTCGCTGAAACCTCATACTTTGTTTTTTTAATATAGCTAATTATTCACAATAACAAGCTTAGCAGTAGTTCTTGCACCACTTACATTTTAAAGTTGCTTTTCTTTTGCTGACACAATCATGAAATCAAACATTTTATGCTGCGTAAACATCATTTGTGTTAAAGTGAGTGTGAGAAAAGTAGGAAGTTACTAACAATTTCCTAGGTATATCAGTCATGGAATTTTAGTTAATGTCAACTTAATGCCTTGAAATATGTTCACATCATGGTGTTAAGTGTATTTAAGGTGTCATAATAATACTACTACATGACACTATTGATTGATGACTGAAAACGGATCATAACAAATGGTCTAATATATACCTACAGTACAACATGTCCTAAAGTTTGGTGTAAGCCACAAACCTTTTAAAATGTCAATGCCAACAATTCAACTGAATGCCTTTTTAGAAAAAGAAGACCAAGTGAACCAAAACACACAGATCCTTTTATTAGCTTTTTCCTCATTTCAATATTTGCATTTTGCAACTAATGATAAAGTATCACGTTAGTTATGGGGAGGTGTAGTTCAAAGTGATTCTGAATAATATGTAGTGAATAAATTAGAAAAAACGACCGGCCATTAGTATGGTCTTCGACGGCGAATGAGGTTCCCTATCAAAACATTCAGCTATCGAATAATTTACTCAGCTATACTTAGTACTTAGTTGTAATCAGATAAAAGGGAACAGCAGCTTCACCAAAATGTTTTGCTGTTTTTCATTATTTCCAGAGAGTTGTCAGTTTGCGATTTTACTGTTGTTCTGGTTTTGAATTATCATCGTGGGAAGCTTTACACCATCACTGATAAACTCCGACAACCTAATGTTAGAAAAATATTTGAAATATTCATTGCCATACATTTACATATTGTTGCTGTTATTCCCAAAACAATATATTGTGATAACTAAGATTCCATTGGCATCCAAGCATGTTGACGTCGCTAATGAAAATAAACTCACTGTTTATATTTCTTTTTTGACGTTAGCACATACCCATGATCTCATTTCTGATTAATTAAACATGAGTCGGCTAACATTAAGTATATATTATGTAGTTAAAGCGTGAAATGTTTCCTCCCATAAGATTTGTTAACAAGTAAGCAGTATTTCTGATGATCACATGAAAATCTGCATGCTCGATAGGCATAAAGGTGGGTGAAAAAACAATAAGGATTATTAACTGTATCAGCATTTTATCCGGTGAAATTCCATTAAGCTAAATATAGAGCTTGGAAAATATTTATGTTCTGTTGTATGCTGATTATATGGCGATTAAGTGTCCTGTTAGTAACCGAATTGTGCAATTATTCTTTTCGAAGTAGGACTTGTTAGTTTACGTTTCGAACATATTCGTAACTGTTAAATAAAATTTAAAAATTATCGTATCTAAACATGTCATTTGTTTGATCTATCACAAAAAACGAAACATGAAACAAACATCTCCCTTTTACGTAGGTGAAAAGATTTTTAGCTTACTAACTTTGTAGGCTGAAAAATTAATCAACTGTTAGTTACACTAGTTTTCTTTTATGCAATGTCTTGATCATTTAACACATTAATAATTACATTTGTTGATAGAAATTAAATAATAAATTTATCCTGCATTACCTAAACAATAAAATTATAACCACTCGGTTCAATTAAAATAAACAAAAGAGAATTGTCAGCTGTTATAATTTTAGTTCGCAATAACTCTATAGATTTATCCAAGTTCAGACTTTGAATTTGACTATCTTTACATAGGAGGAATAAGTGACATTATTTCGAGATACAGTCTAATACTTGACTTTCGTAACACACGATGTATAACTTGGCTTATGATAATCTAAGTACCCCCGATATATGCTCTGTCACAAGCCTCAATATTGCATTAACAATTAAGTCATATCCTGTTTTGTATTCAATTTTACAACTGTGTGTGAACACACATTTCCCTATGCAGGTAAGGATGGGGGATTATGTATATAAATGGCATGAAAAACAACTAAACTGCTATGTTTCTGTAAGTGTAAATTGCGCTATTTTTTGCATGTCTGGTAATTTCGATGCACGTTTTTATTAGTAACTAATAATGTTGTGTTAAATGGATCTCGATATGCAATAGGCTGCTACGCGTTAGTTGATAGTAACAGAATTATTCAGCGAAATGGATGTCAAAACACACTTTGGCAACTCAAATGCAAGCAACCATCAAAAACAGAAATAATAAGTAATAAGTTTTTATTATTAATTATTATTATATCTTTTAATTCCTAGAGGAACATGGGGCTTCAGCTGTGCACCTCCATTGCCTTCTGTTTTCTGCCAACCTTTTCACTTGGCTCCAAGTCTGCCCACATGCTTTCATCTCCTCTTCACATGACCTCCTCCAAGTCACCCTCACACTGACGAACAACTCGCTGCTTCCCTTTCGGGTTCCACTCGAGCGATGGCTTGTCTAGTGATGTCACTTGATGGTTTCCTCAGACTATGGCCAATCCAGTCCATCTCCATTTCTTCCTGCCTATTTGTTTCTCAATCGGTTCCTGCTGTGTTGGTTCGCTCATTGCCAGAGATCCCTGTTGCTGATCTTTTCTGGCCGGCCATCTGACCTTGAGTATTGAGCGAAGACAGCTGTTAATGAAGGTCTGTAGTTTGTTTGAGATGCTCTTTATGACTCGCCAAGTCTCTGATCCGTATAGTAGCACTGACTTCACACTGGAGTTTGAAATCCGGATCTTATTTCTGATGGTGAGTGGTGTTGACCTCCACACAGACTTGAGAGTAATGGAAGCTTGTCTTTCTTTTCCGATTCTAGAAAGTTTTCTGTATAAATATCCAGACAATAGGTGTTACAAATTTCTTGAAATAATTTGATCACTTAGTCAAACTGAATCATCATAAAATTACTTAAGATAATCCCAGAGTGCTTAAAAAAATCGAAACAAGATTTTTCTGAATGATACGCTTTATAACCCACAGCTTCTTCAATAGAATTACTCGGATTTAAATAATAATCTATATATATATGTATACTTTAATCAAAAGCTATATCAGCTAAACTCCTGTGAAGGTTACTTGTTGGTAGATATTAGCGGTAATAGGAAAATGCAAACAGTCATCACGTGTTTTTAATGACATATGTCAAATTGTCATATGTGCATATTTGTTTAAATATGTTGTTTATTTTTTTTTTTGGAAAATATATTATCGAAAGTGGGCATCAGCTTGGTTTCGACAGTGTCACATATCTACCAACAAGTGACCTTCATAAGATGTCACCTTAGTTTGTGTAATTTTTGAGTATCGCTTTTGATAGTTAATAAAATCCGAGTGATTAGACTGAAGAAGCTGTGAATTACACAGCTAAACATTCAGAAACACCTTGTTTTGATTCTCTCAACGGTCGTCGTTGATAAAACCTCAAAAAAAAAACTAAGCATTTCACTTTAATTAACATTAGAAAAGAGCACAAAATGCACACCACATATGAATCAAAGGCATAATATACGTTTAGAAACTTAGTTTTCATTTTCCTACATATTTTTCCGATTCACTATGAATAGTAAAACTAATTATGCCGGTAAAGAGTTAATTGTAATGTCGATTTTTTTTCATATGCTGATATCGTGGCTGTTTTCATACAGCATCGAAATGTTTACCACAGATTCTCGTCTTGATTTTTTGTTGTGACTCTTAAGCTATTTTTAATACTTGTTTTAAGCAAAATCTAGATGAGCAGAAGTCTGTAAGTGAATATGTGAGAGAGGTTTTATAAGCTCAGGAAAGATTAAGGGCAGTAACGAAACTGCAAAGAATGTATGCAGAATACGGACTCTTCTTTATCCAAATTCTTCTACCAAGGGTATATATGTGTTTCTACCTATGATAGTGGTACTAACTATGATGTTCATTGACAGATATGTGAAACTGTGTTAACAGATTTCAATGTGTCTGTTTAGCATTCAACAAGTTCCTAGTGTTACCTAGATGAAAAGTAACTATACCTTATTGAATAACATTTTCTAATTGTTCTATGTCATTTGAATTCGTTGTTTAATCATACGTATTTCTGCAGATCTCTGAATCCATTCTTTCATTTTTTATAACACCACAAATGGTGTTGGCTTTTTTATCAATAACCATTGAATAACGCTTATTCATAGGAAAACTTCCCATAGCCCATTTTTAATTGTGGAATTAATATGCGACCAGACGTTTAACTAAATGAAAGGTTAGCACTTTTTTCCTTAATGAACAAGAGCTTCATTTCAGTATACATTTTCACATTATCTCAGTAATAAAAGAGGTAGAAACCACAATCAGAAGAGAAGTAAAAGAAAACAAAAACAATAAATTAAATTTCTTGAAGAGAGATGAAAAGATATTGCGTCAAGAATTACGTGACAGAATTGATAAAAACCAGACAGTGTTACTGAAAAGAATTTCACAAAAACACAGGAAACTGAATTTTATAATAATTATCAGTCCACACTTAAGCAGAAACAATCAGTGCTGTGTGAACTGAATTACTGTGTGACATGATTTTATACTTATTTAATCTTACCAAGCTGATACATTTTGTTCACCGAAAACAAACGTTAAAGGTGGCGATTATCAACGTCTACCGAAAAGTACATCTGGTGATTGATGAAGTGACATCTTTTGATGTCATCAGAGTACCAGTTGTTCTAGTCACTTTCAATGATTACAAACTATATGTTGATAAAGTGGAACAGAATTAATGATTGTGTTAAAAATAAGTATTAAATTCAGCATCTTTCAGATATGTCGATAAGTACAAACTATCTAACAGTAACCTAATACAGTGAACGAAATATTTCATACTTTGTGACTTAGATTCGCTATCAACACTGAATGTGGAATTTTAACACTACCCACCAGTTAGATATTTCAATAAAATCTTGTGAACCATCGATGATATGAAAAAGTTCAGATGCCAGACAATGATTATTTTAAAAAATTACGAAAAACCACAAGATGACCAAATGTTAATGCTCTTTAGAACTACTCATAATTATTTACAACGATATTTTGTATAGCATTTCTTTAGATATCAATTTAAGGTTGTAACATGTGAACTACAAAAGGAGGTTATTGTATTAAAAACGTGCAAAACACTTATCTGTTATTAGATTTCAGAAACATGCTTTCACTACAATCGTGTAGAACAATAAGACATTTCATTTAGATTGTCTTCTTACTAGCTTAATTTTGTCAAGAGTATAAACATTTTTTTCACTGTACAAGGTTAAACTGACCTACACAGTTAAAGTGACATTTATAATTTTCCAAAAAATTTGGAAGATACGGAAGAAATGTTATGACTGTGTCATCAGCTGACTATCAGCAACGTGTAATGATACAGTCAGCAATGATTAGAATGCTTAAAAGTTTCAGGAAAGTTTTCTTTTAATGTTCAAAAATAGCTTGTTGTCAGTTAGAAAACATAACAGTTTTAATTTTCAGAAGCAAGACATTGAGATATAACAGAGATGATCATTGCACTGAGGGGAAACGTTATTCAAATATATTATCAAAGTAATGTGCAAAGTAATTTTATCCACACTCACAAATCCCTGAAAATTAAAAACAAAAAAAAACAACAACAAAGAAGCCTAATGAGAACAGACTTATAATCTTTTTCAAAACTTCAATTTGAAGTATGCGCCGAAGATGTTGTCTAGGAAAACAATCAAATCTCAGAGAATACCGCCACAACAATATCATTCACCTGACATAATAATCTGCATCATTTGTTTTAACATGTTCCTCCAATAGCGAATACCTTTACTACGTTATAGAGTAAGTGCTTGGAGTAACTTGTGCCAAACTAGTTCAGAAACTATGTACATTCTGTGAAGTAACATAAATTCAAACAGGTCAAAATTATTTAGCCAGTGGACTGCTGTTCTGTTGGTTTCTATTTAATCATGCCAGCAGTGTAGGTCTGTCTACTTAAGTTCAAACACACAAGTCATTTAGCATCATTTTAAGTCCAGTCATTCGCTTCCAACAAAATGGATTCAGGTAGCTGTAAAATATGCATCTGTAGACTCAGTTTGTCCATGGATTCTTTGAAAAAATGCTACCTAGATCACATAATTTGATATAATGACCATCGTAAAACAAATCATAATATTAAGCACAAGAAATACACAGTATATAGGTATCAGAAGTACTTCACAAAGACATAAATTTATTCAGTAATCGATTATGGACACAAAAATGTTTGAATGTTTATAGTGACAGCAAAGGATAATCAACAATCCCCTTCCAAATCAAAGGCGATTTTGGAATGATATATAGACGATTAACCTGAGTAAGGTTAAAGAATGAGCTTAGTTTTATTTCATCCAGTTTACAGTGAATTAAAGCACTGAAAGTCATTCTTCATCTGTAATCAAACCTTACTAATGCACACCCAATTCGTGTACTACCTACAGCTGCAACCATCCATCGTCTTCTGAACTAAACACCTTACCATATGTATTCACTAAATTTTAATACATTTGGTATCCCCTAAACTATTATATTTACTCATAGGTTTTTACACTCCATTCTAACCACTGTCTGTCAGCCCTTTCACACTCATATCACGTCTTCATTCAAATACAGTTCAAGTACCTAATTCCTTCACAGGTGAGCACAACACAAGGTTGTTTCTTCTTAGTCTGTCTAAATATTTGATTGTGCAACCACACTGTTTTACCAATATATTGATCACATACTTCTTCACCGTTCATCACTAGTATTAACAGTGTTAGTATAAATACCATGAGCGCTGGAGCTCACTGCACGATTTACTGAAGCTTTATCAACTGCATAAAAATTCAATCTGACTGAATTCTACTGAATTGTACACAATAATACAGCCGTTAGGGTTTTAGGGATATCGTTATTTCCCATCAGGCTTTCGTTATGAAAGGATATCAGCGAAATGTCATTAAAAGTTAAGCGGCATTCAACAAATGTTTGGTGTTAATTTGAGTATCATCAGAAGTGAGCATCCACAATTCCACTTGAGGTATTAATCAGAACCGTCAGTTTTCAAGCCGAGAAGGTTTACGATTAGACAATGTGGCCGGAATCTAGTGAGTAGCAGGGGAATTCAAAATTCAGTAGACTGAGCACGGTTTAGTTGTGGGTTTGGTGGCAGACGTTTGCATTGAGAGACTGTGCTTTGTAATATTTATATATGTATCCAAAGTGGAATTCAGATAAGTTCTATCAGATTTCCTTTGAAAGTATGGTTAGATTGTTCTACACAGAAATTGTAAGCGTACCATGTTTAAGAACCAGAATGCTTACTGTTTCCCTAAAATTTTATTTGATAAAGACTATTTGGATAGTAGTGTGTAATAAGTTTGTGGTATTCACCGTGAGAAAATATTTCCGCTTGTTGGTTTTACTCTGTCCATTTAAATAACATCTATCTGTATACCAGAATGCGATAAAGGTTTTAGTTTCTTCATCTTATTACTCACTTTGCTTGTTTTACAAGATATTTTATTAATTCATAGTGTTCGTAGGCATTTCATAATTATCAGAAAACTATCATAAAAGTTACGCCTAACCATATTTTCTGAAACATGCAAAATTATCGACTCAAAATTGTACTATCCACCTAATACTGTCAGCTTTTTTAAAGTCTGCATGACTCAGAATTTATTCGTGTCATTTTTTCCAGAGTTTTTACTTTTCGATAAGTTGAACTCACCAGCTGTATACCGGAAGGGGGAATTTCATGCAATTCAGGTTAGATTAATTTATATTTTTCAAAAAATAAAAAATACAATAGTAAATAACAGATTGTATAGAAGCGAATGGAATGGAGGACAGATGTGATAAATGTTGATGAACAAATATTTACTTTTTTACAAAGCCTTTTTGTTTTCTTAAGTGACTGGTTTTGCCATTTGAAAAACAACAACAATGCATTTTGATAGTTGAATACGAGTGTAATATTCACTTCCTTGATTAGATTTGTGAATCAAAATATGTAAACAGGCATATCTTCTTCCCCCTTGAAACTTTATTTAAACAAAGTTAGTAGACTATGAGAAACAAGAGATGAAAAAGTTTTCATTCATCATTGATTGATTTTTAAGGTTATTTTAGCTTATAAATACTAGAATTAGTAATAGGGGCTGAGAGTTTTGACGATTTCTCATGTCGCACATCAGTAGAATATGTCTGCAATTAGTGTTTGCCATGAAATATCCCACCACATCTGAGTGTAAGAATCAGTCACGTTTCTTTTCAGCCCAAAGACAAAAGAATACTGGAGCCAGTTTTACCGGTATGCATTAATTCACAAAATTCATTGTGTTGTAGTCGTTTTATGGAATGAGATTGTGTTGAGTTGTGAGAAAACTGGCATCGAGACTTAGGAGTTACAGGATTTTTTGTCTTCTTAAATCTAAATCTCATTAACAGATGGTTGTTACTTTTTCGACTTATTTTGTTCACCTTTTAACTGATTGTCTTTAGTTCAGTCTACATTTTTATAAAAGATTTTATATTTCCCAATGAGTGAAAAACAAAACAATATTTTACACTTTAATTATAATCTGAAAATTCGATCCCACTTGAATGTATTTAAATATCTACTGAATGTTATCTGTATGTTTATTCTGAGTATTCGCTTTCCTTGTGTATATACTATCCTGCAGTACCAGTAATGAATTTTAATCGTTTTAGCATGAATGTTTGTTTTTAAAGAAAACGTTAGTATAACGCTCATAGAAAAAGTGTTTCAATTATGATCCCTAAAATTCCAGAGTAAAAATGAATACTTTATTTTTCAAGGGTTGATCTGCAAGAATTTGGTTGGTTTTCGAATTTGAACGCGGATTGATGTCATTTAGAGAACCATTGAAAACCAGTACTGCAGTGCTGGACAGCCGTTTCATCCTAGTTTGGGAATCATAGGCAGTAGTTCGAAGTTCGAACACAGGACCTTCCGGTTACAAGGCAAGCTCGTATACCATTCAGCCACTGGGACCTGATTCAACGGCCCATGAATTCTAACTTCTATGCATTAATTCTTTGTTTTCAGTCATTATATTTAGTTTTATAAAGGTCTGCATATTAGAATTCTGAGTTACCTTGGTTTTGATAATTATTCCAAGTTTGTAGATGTTTAAAGAAAAATGAAATAAACAGACTGCAAGATAACTATTGACAGTTGAGCAAAAGAAATTTGTTTTAATATTATCTCTAATTCAGAGTGTACTAAGCCACCTGCTTCTAACTCGTTTCTCATTCTTGGAAGCCCATAGATAAGCATGATATTTCAAAGTTAAATTCCATATGTTCCATGCAGAATGCTTTTTAGCTAGCAACAGCAATACCACTACTATTGAGAGAAAACAGGAAAAATTGAAAAAAAAATTAGCTAGGAGGTGCTCAGCGTAACAAGGTAATAGATCATGGATCCTAGTTATAACAAGATTCTAACAGAATAAATGTTTTAATTAAACAAAGATCAACATGAATGAAATGTTTCAAAGTACTAATCTACCAGCAAGTTTGAAAATCACAAGTAAAATAAATATACAAACCAATGATGAAAGTTGCGTGACTATTTTGATATGATCTTAGTCCGCAAAATTGTGCCTAAAGAGCTATGCATTTAAACAAAACTATATCACTGTATTCTAGTAATTCTCCCAAACTAGTCACTGATTAATTTAATTTAACTATTTCAAGCGTTTATTGTTATCACCCTAGCAGTAAACATTTCCCTTACTTTCATGGTAAAAATCAGTAATATTTTAACCAACAATCTAGCTACCTATTTTAAGATCATTCATGATTGTTATCTGTACAAAAAAGTGGAAAGTTATCGCCATAATTCCATTGAATGGATTCAATAACACCCACTTGTTAACATCTGAAATAAGTATTGTTCATTGTCAGCTATGATTAGATACTTTTGTTCATGGTATACAGCCACCATAAGCAACTTTTTCGGAATCATTTTTGTTTTATTTATAACACTGAAACAACAACAAAAAATGATTTCAGATGATTTCTAAAAACAATGAACATTCATTAATACTAGGAAATAAAAACATCGTTGAGAAATTTTAGTTCTTGAACTTGATATTAGATATGTAAGTGTGTTATCCATAATGTTATGATGGTGTCTAAAACACTGAAATACAGATTTCTTCCAAAACTAATGTCGAAACTAAATTTTCATTATAATCTCTTAGCATTTGTGATGGTTTGTGCTGGGCATTCTTTATTTCACTTATGATAAAAAAATTAGAATAAGAGGCATACATCGTAATATTGTATGTCTCAAAATTAAAATAATTTATTAGTACGGTAAAAGACATTCACCTGTAAAACTCAGGTTGTTTTATACTTTTTTTTCAGATAGTGAGAGCTAATTGTATTTTTTTTCCCTTTACGTTTCCCAGTGGAACATAGGCCTTCAAGCTAGTGGCTTGAAGTTTCCGTAGCAGTGTTTATTTTTACAGGATGAGGTTGCTAGCCTCATACCCAACCTTTCGTCTTTACCAGGATTATTTCTGGCTTAGTGAGGTAAAGGAGTGCGTCGACCGGGGATCGAACCCCGGACCATGTGCATGGCCGGTGAGCGTCCTAACCACTATACCACCGATGCTATTTGTGTTGGTTGATGTATATTTACACATATCTTCATAGTATATATTCGCTAGTCACTATAGAGTAACTAGCATCATGATGTTTAGTAAACAGATTCGGTTGAGTATTTCCAATCATTATTGTGTTTTCGAGACTTACAGCTTTCTTAACGTTTCCTTGGGACTGAACAATTACTGTTATCTAAACATAAAGTTTGATATAAAACATCTCAGCTATTGATAATAATGACAGCCTTATGAAGTCTTAGTAGAACCATAACGTGAACTATTTTGACGACATCGAAGACGTGGAATAAAGTTTATATTAAAATGCTGGGATTTAAAATTTGGTGGATGGCGACTAGCAGTGGAATCTAGGATGCGCACTTCATACTATTTAGAACTTGACATTTGTATCAACCTGCCTTCTCCAGTAAGTTATGGTGTTCCTACTGAGGCTCGAACTGAGTGCCCGTCGTTTCAAACTCCAAAGCCCTATCCACCAGAACACTTGGGCCACAAGAGCCACCTTGCGCATCTTGAATTCTGCTGCTAGTTACCATCTGCTAAATTACTTCTAGTTAATCCTCAACTGTCATTGAAACGTCCACACTGGGAGCCAAAATGTCAACAGAGGCTGGACATTTCAGGCCAGTCATATAACGGGAAAAATCGAATATTTTTAAAAGCTATCAGTTAAAAACAGTTGATTCTTAGTTTACAGTACCAATGTTAGCACATTTAGAAACATATTATTCTTCATTTGCAGGCAGCATTTAGTACTTCTTGGTCAAGTGAGCAGAACAGTATCAGTTTTGAAAACACAGCGAAATGCATTTATAAGGACCAGGCTAATAAAAACACAACCTTTTTATTTTGACTTAATATGTAAGTAAGAGAGCAAATAAGCAAGTAAGTAAGTCAGTGTTTCATGCGTCGAAAGAAAACTTTTTGTCAAATAAAAACAGTTTTTACTGATTGGTCATGACAAAAACCGTAGACGAAATGTGTGAGACGCCTGTTTTCTTTCGTGATCCATAAACATGTAAACTGGAGCAAATATTTTCTGCTAAGCAACCTACCTTTCATTTTTTCTAAAAGCAATCCTAATATTATTATAAGTGACATGAAGTGCAAATTTGCTATCGACATACCTTTCTATTTAACCATTCCGTTTTAAGACTATTATTTAAGTAGCTGCGATTATATATATATAGTTTACTTATCCATAAATGTTCAGCAGGAAATAGAAAGTTCTTTTGTTTTTGATTACTTATTTGTCACATCACATCAGTGTAGCTACTTTCTCATCATGTTAGTCAATAAACCCATTTTTGGTTACGGGATTTCATCATGAGCTGACATCCCCCAGAGAACCACTGGAAAACCTGGGAGTACTGCTACTTTGCTGTAGTTTGTGACTCTTCTTTGGTTTTGTTTTCAATCCGTGTTTTTGCAATGGTCTTCTATGTCGAAGCTTCACCTTTAACAATGTTTAGTTTATTACAAAGTGACTTCACTTTCTTTTGAGATAGATTTATGAATCAAGAGATTAAATAAGCCATCAAAAATTCGATACAACTTTGCTTAGTGCTTTTTCTTAATTTCTTAGATTGATCATTACCACAAAATAGCAGAGGCAATTGCAAAACGTTTTTCACTTATACATTCGTTTTAAACTATGTATTATATTTTGTATGCAGCACGAACATTATATTTAGGACGATTCCGGTTCATTTCAAGCCTCTTGCAAATATATTTTGTTTTTTTATTTACATTCAAACTATCTACAGCGGGGATTTGTAAAATAATCCTATCTTGAAGATACGCACGTGTTACTGAATAAATCTAAGTGGGATGTGGTTTTAGAAGGAAAAAAAAACTAATATCTATACATTCTCCGCAAATGTAATACTGCTAAAAAATCATAATGGAATTTTTTGGTCTTCTTATATATATGTTTTGTAATAATCTGTTATGCAACTGGTTTCTGTTCACAGCTGTGTTGTAACTGAATTCTTTTGTGATAATTTGTGTCACAGATCACCGAGTCAGTCAGGCACAAATATGCATTTGATGGCGATAAGTATTAGGGGGATTTTTGTCAATTTATCAGTCATAATGTTTTAGAACGTTCTGAATCCTCCACAGATATAAAAAGTTTACGAATGTATGTTAGTAACTAAAAATATCTTTTCTAGCAAATCTGACTGATAAACACTTTATATTTATAGCATCTATTTGATCTTTTTATAATAAACCTAATTTTTTGAACTCACATAATCCGGCTTTAACAACACCACTTAGTGTAATTAACAGAAATTAGATTCAGTGTTAAGCAGTTAGTGAGATTTGTAGCAGTTAAACATTTCGTAGGCATTGTCATTATTCCTTTATTTGTATCTATATGATAATCTCATATCTACTTCGTAAACAAATGTAAAGATTATTTTCTATTATATGCTTATGTATAAAAAAAATTTACATTAACAAGGTGATTGTTATTCATTAATCATTCACTTTCTGGTAAATGGAAAGCAGTAAGTAGAAATACTGGTTTGGTTAGATTTAGGCTGAATGCATAAGGCAAGAGAAAAATGAAACTAAACAATCTACATTTACATGATCTCAGTTTACAAATATTTTATTACCGGTGAAAAGTATTTTAAAATGCTTGCCATATGAAGAAGATGCTGCATCGAATATCACTTGGGCATTTGGATATAAGTCACACATTGCAAGCAACCCTGTAAAGTTGACGCGTTAAGGAGTGAATCTGTAGCTGGGTTATTTCAAACACGTGACTACTTATGCTCTTAGCTGATCAGAATACAACTGCTAGGTTTTGAAAGAATGGGATTATAGAATCTGGGAAGTAAGCATTTACCTGCGTCCGCTGATGGAAATTTATTCTTTCTTCTCTTACTGAAAAAAGGATTTATTATTTACACAAAGCAATAAGAAGACGTAATTTGTCTCAATCGTGTAATGTATATGCGCAACACATTTCGAACAATCTGATCGCATACGGACTTGTCATTGGAATATTTATGAAATTAATAAAGAGGTAAGAGGTGAGAAAATAGACTTAGGTCAAGTTAAAAGGACATATTCAAGGTCAAAATAACAATGAAGACCACTAAACCAAATAGCAGAGGTAATAGTACATCTAGCCTGACTGATATCAAAACAAAATTTACCAAAGAAGTTGGTTTGATGTGATGATGAATTGTTGCTTTGAACGCATAAAGCTGGCTTGAACTTTCTAATTGCTAGGGCTTCTACAAACTTTAGGATACACCCCAAACACGTTTTTTAGATAGGTTTAAAAGATCTGTTAACGTCAATTTTATGCCCTGTCTCTATAATATGTTTCGCAATAGAGAAGCTAGGTCTTCTGTTCTCACCATTATTGGGTTCTGATGATTCCATTTGTTTCTGGAGCCATTTAGGAATATGCTGTGAAGCTCTTACTTGCAGAGATCGATGAGTCCTCCCTATGTATGTGTGGCCACAGGTACATTCAAACTGGTAAATACAGTGAGATGTGACATCATTTTCCTCATGTTCAAAGGACTTAGATGGATATATTGGCTTCATATTCTCAATTATTATGATATTCGTTGCATAAAAAGTATTTTTAACAGCAGGTTCAATCTTTGTCTATTTGTGAAGCTGCTGTGATCCCCCATATAGGGTAGCTTGATGTACACGTCTTTCTTAGGGGTGAGTTGTAGAGTGTGTCTTGGTGTTCTGACTACTTTATATCTCCTGATGAACTTGTTTGGATAATTATTATCAACCAGAGTTTGTGTCAACTTTCTTCCTCACCAAGTGTGTCTTCAGTGCATATTCGTCGGATTCTACTGAAGAGGCACCTTACTAAGGCTCTTTTGTACCGAACAGGGCAGAAACTGTGATAATTAACATACTGTCCTGTCCAGGTATACTTTCTAGAAATAGGTCATTTCACTGGTCCATCAAGACGTCGACTAGGCAAATTATCTAGGAAAGATAAACAATTATCTTCCTCTTCTACAGGCGTAAGGGATATGCTATTCTGAGCTTCATTCATTCGATTTAAAATTGAGGTGGCGGAACAAGCTTTATCACTTATGATTACAATGTCGTCTACATACCCTCTATAAAGTGGCACATTTTCCGATAAACTCTCGATGTAGGACATGTAGAAATCTGCTGAAAATGGCCTAATGGAATTCCCATAGCAACACCATCAACTTGATGGAAACAATCGCCTTCAAATGTAAACACAACATTGCTAGTACACAGAAGTGATAAATCCTTTAAATAAGACATAGGGAACGGGATAAAAAAAATTATGTATGGGAATGTACTCACGGAAATGTAATTACACAAAATGCCACAAGTATTAAAAAGGCATATTAGTGAATGAAGAGATTACATCAAAAGAATACATATTTTTATTCATTATATTAACATCTTTTCCTTCAGCAAACTAATCTAAACCTCTTCACGAAAAGAATCAAAATTTCATACACTTGGTTCCCTTGATAAATTTTGACAGTGAAGGAAAGACCAAATTCGATATCATTGTTTCATGCAGAATACTATCTAATATTGTTCAAACATTTTGAGTCCACTAATTAGCATGAATTTCAGGTCATGCAAAACAGCCATCCAGACATTGAAATAAGAAAGGACAATTCAGCAAAGAGTCTATTTTCGATAAATTCATTCAATTAACTGTACAATCGCAATTATGTATAATTATTTTTGTATGTGTGTGTGCAAATTAGGTTTGTCAAACTAGAATAAAACTTCATTTGACCTAAGCAATAACCCAAACTAATTTCTAGTTTGACAAACCTAATGTGAAAACACAAATGCATAATAATTATATATAATTGCGGATGTGAATACATTTGTCGTAAAGAGACTCTTCGCTGAACTGTTTGTACTACTTTTAAAAATATGTCTTTCGCACAGTTAAATTATTACTAAATTTTACCGAATTAAAACTGTCTGTACGCAAATTTGCTACCAAATGCGTCATGCCAATCTCAAAACGACCCTATCACATATAGAATGTATGTTGTGCAAAATCTGTACCGAAGTTATTTGGCATATTTGCGTTATGTCGCTCAGATGTCCGTATGTTTTCTCTTAAACTGATGCAAAGCGACAGAGAGTAAATTCAGTCAAAGCACTACCATTTAAATTTAGTCTGAACGAAGAATATTCTTTTCAGCCAACTTCTTACAATTACAAAGTATAATATCAATATTAATATAATGCTAAACATCTGACCAAATTATATTTTGTGTTTCATTGGTACGAAGCTGAGAAAGTGTTCATATTGGGCTTTGGTGTTTAGATTTCTAAATTTGGTTCTTTTAAAGGATCCATCTTCTCCTTTTTTAGCTAGACGCCAAAAAAGTGCAAATAATTACCGTAGGTGAAAGCAGCGGATCGGTTAGTACTATTGAAGTGGCTGAAAATTAAATCACTGCTTATACCTTCATCGTACACTACATAATGACATCCGTGTAACGATGATACAGTACCATTTTTACTATTTCATATTTCGACGGATTATTTTCTAGTTTTTCTGGAAATAAGTTCAAAAATATAGGAACTAGTAGAGATTTCATAGCCGCCCTATCAACCTATTTCGATATTTTATTAATAAACGGGAACTGGATATTCTTTTTACATTTAGGCACTATTAGTAGGAGTAATACACAACTATCTAGTGGATTTTTTTCTCCTGGTTATATTGTAAGTCACCAGACATTTCATTCCTCTGCATGTAAATCGAATGTCATTTAATGTAAATAATATTTTTGATAAATTAGTCTGGATTTCGAATCACGGTTAAATGTGTACGAAATAATTCTGTATCATAATTTGCACAAATTTTACCTATCTATATTGAGACGATTTTGATGATTAAGGTAATTAATTCGCTTATGACAAAAATAGTCCCCAATTAACGCTGAATGTACTGTTATGATACGGAACATATATATTTAATTTACAATAATTAAAGAATACAATTTATTACAAATAAATATTTTCATTAAGCTGTACAATTACACAACAAAATACTGGTCTCAGGCATTTCAAAAACAAGTGTTGTTAATGGGGTTAAAGTTCAAGTACGTGATTTCTTGGGTAGAAGTAGAGGTGACCATAATCAAAAAATCGCAAGGATAAATTCATACCAGCGTTTATATAATCGAGGTAGTCAATCGCCCTGAATGTGTTAGTAGAATGTGTCCACTTGGAAATTAGGAAGGCGGGGGAATAACTTTAAAAGTTTATTGTTGTGTTTAGACTGTTGGAATATAACAGTAATTAATTTGTCCCATTCTACAATGCACAAACTTTTCGTTAACATTAAGGGAAGTTAACTATTGTCTCATTATAATTAGGTAACGGTATTCGGTTTTGTTATAAATTGTGAAATTATTATGAAAACAGACAAATAAAAATTTCATCGTAAGAATCTCAGAGAAATCGAAAAGAAAAATCCATCGTTTTATTGTTCAGCAAACTGGTCCAAACATTTCCACGCAAAGAATCAAAATTTCAAACACTTGGTTCCCTTGATAAATTTCGATAAAGAAAAATGACCAAATTTGCAGTATAAAATAATATCATTCTATTTCGCAGGCTCTCGTCAACTGCAGACTACCTGGAATTACAATGGTTATAAATAATGACAATACCATACTTCAATGCTTGAATAGTACTAAAGAAAACATTGTAAAGTCACTGCATCTCAAATATAAGCATCATTTGTTTTAGTTGAAGTCACCATCAATTTATATGCCGTCAAACTATGAAAAAGGAGAGGGGGTGAGAGAAGACAGAAAACAGGAAAATCTACTAAACTTTGTAAGCTTGTACATCTACATAGCAACGCAAGAAAGTTAAAATTCATCAAACTTGAAAACCTGCTCAGTGAGCTGAGCTCACTAGTGTGTATGACTAAACAGTGTAATGCAAATAATACTGTTACCGATGGAGTGAGAGATTGACTACACTGTCTTTCTGTGTACATACGTTTGGTCTGAAATGCTTGATTGCAATTGCTTCAGCAAATTGTAGTAAATTCACTGTCCTTTGTATGCTTAATATTATAAAGGGTCAACAGAATTCAAATTCAAATAACTAAGTTGCACACATAAGACACATCATCTCTTTAAATTTCTTGTCCAATCATGTCTGAATCATGAGTTATCATCATGAATACAATTAACAAAATTGCATGAAGTGTAACCAAGATTTGACTGGATAATTCCACTTACTTATTATTAGTCTGTTTTCTTATACATTGTAAACTTTTACTTCAGACTTTGGTGACAATGTTCAATTAAAAGTCATGGACATGCATATCTGAATTAGAAAAAAAAATGTATTCGATTTTAAACAAATGTGTGTATAGGTGAACAATTGTATATATATTAGTTACCATTTCAAGAAGAAGACACATATAATCGGTATAATAGATTAGGCACAAGAATTAGTGATACATATCCACTTTATTTAGTAATCAAAACTTGTCATGCATCAGCTAACATCAATCTGTCACGTCTGCTCAAAACACATATGGGATTCCCCATATATATGTAGGGAATCCGCAGTCGATCTGTCTTCATATATAAAAGTTGATCTTGTGTCCAGCTTCGATGGAGTGATCTGCGACCAATGATTTGTTTTCTAGTCCAGTTTACGGATGTACACAGGGCTTCGTAACTACCTCTAGACATTGTTTGTGTTCTTTAACTTTTACATTTACCTTTCTGGAAGTTTCTCTTACGCACACAACATCACAGTCTCCACACGATTTGCTGTATGCAATTCTTCTTCGATTTCGTCATTAACTTTCACTAGTGATGAGCAAGACGTGTTGCTGATGATTGTGAAGAATTCGCTTTGTTTCACCCAACTTTTGTTTGAGGTAAGGAGTCACCACAATACATTGTCATGTTCACTTTTCAAATATGTTTTCAAAAGGCTTTGGAATGATTATTTGATTCGAGAGTAGACTGAACCCAATTTGATTCTCTGGTGGTACCTCCTGATCCGCTAACTAGGCTTTCGGTTCTGTTAGTCAGATTCCTAGTGACAGTTACTTTACTGGTGAAAGGATGTGCTGAAATGTAATCCAATCCAGGAAGGCGAAATCATATGAGTGGGGTTCAACCTCTTTTGAAAAAATGAATACCTTCTGATATGTTGTTCACCAGTAAGAGGAATTCATTTAAAAAACTGAGTTTGATGATGACAAAGTTATTGTCCCCATATCTTAACCAAATTTTCTGAGAATTAGGAAATGTTATAATTACATTTGTTTCTAATGAATGCATGATGAGATAGACCACCAATGAAGATATTGGTGATTTCACAGTAAATCCTTCTGTTTAGCGAAGAAGTAGTCGTGTAAATCTAAATAGTGCGGAGTGTAGACACAGTTTCAATGTCTTCATAATTTCGTTTAGGTTTAAGGGACATTGAACTCTTAGTTCGTTATCTGAATGGAGTAAATTATGAATAATACTCGAGGAACCTTTAATGGAACATTCGTGAATACTGAGCAAGCATCGAAACTTGCCATTACTTCATTTTCAACATAGGTTGAGTTCATTGCAGTGTTAACTCTATGCAAATTCTTCATGGAATATTTCACCTTCATTTCGTATGGTTTCAGTATTCGTGAAGTTTATTTATAGAAGTTGTTGTTTGGAGAACTAGTAAAATCTAAAGTGGAGATGATTAAAATATGAATTCATAGCACGTATGATACTGATAACAAAGGTAAAGTTGGCGGTATAAATAGAAAGTGTTTATTTGGTGTCACCGGCACGGATAATTAAGTTGAAGTGTGAAGACCGTAAAACAGGGGTAACTGAATGAACTTTTTCCGAACACATATTGAGTAGAAAAATTATTGTGGTAACTGTCTCAGCTATGCGAAGCAGTCGAAGGTGACAAACCTGAAGAATTGCGGATGCACATTTTAAATTATTGTAAAGGCTTAATATTTATCAGTCTTCTCCTCCGTATCTACTAGTTGTCACAATGTGGAACTTGTGACCAGTTTTATTATTTTTTTTCCAAACGACGTTAGACAATACAAGAAATGTGAACAATATGTTAAATTGGTGACTATTTTAAAAGACTTTACTAATATATCCGCTCATTTTCTTAATACAGACTGAATGCATTTTAATACACAGATATTTTCACTAATTGATATCAGCTAAAGAAGAAATAAAAGTATGAGGGAAATTGGATGGCTGTTTGTTTCATATTAAAATGCTGCTAATATGTTACCGAATTTGCGTAGAGGTTGGTGCCCAAGATACTTTCCTAAGATGGCAAGCACCCTATCGTTTGATAACTGAGATGGGACATAGTGAAATATGATATCCATCGGTTCATAACTAATAACATGTGTCATCTAATGAAGACCACATGGATGACCTATGCGGTCATAAAACAGAGGTTCTGTGGTACTCAGCTACTAATAGATAAATGTTTGGTACTTGTAAACTTGAAATATAATCGAGTCTTCACAGAATTGGAATCTAAGCCACTTAAAGCGATTGTATTCGTCGACTGCTAAATTTTAGGATTATATTTTGACTTTACTTTTTTACAAGTACGCTCTATTTCTGCTTCTCTCTTTGGTCCAGTTTTATAAGGCAAAGCCATCAACCTCAGTATGAACTTAGGAAGGTTGAATGGCTAAGCTGTCAGAGCGACTTTAACCATTATTTTACTACATTGACACCCATCCTTCAAAGTGGTGATTTTTTTCAGAAATGGATGCACACGTTGCACTACATGTTAAAGTTTCTGTTGATGCTGACTAGAAAGACAATGTAGGCTTCGCAATTAAACCAGAGAACATAACTACATAAAAGTTATTTCATTTTATTTCTATTGCATTCAATAAAGTCGATTAGACACGTTACTATCTGCCTAGGGTGGTTTATTCCTGTCTTACTAAGGGCATATGTAGGTTCATTTTTTGCAGCGCTCTTGATTTGTTATGGCAACGCCTTTTTTAAAAAAAGAACTAGAATATTTAACACTTGTATTTAAGCATTTTCACCCTTATCTCTTTCATTGTAAGAATAGAACTTTGAACGCTTATTAAAATTAATAATCACTAAGTGTTTTTCATTTAGTTCGGACTGGAGCATATGCCCACAAAGTATTTCAAAATTTAAAAAATGCCAGCTGGTAAAATATTCGCACATTTAAAACAAATGATATTCAAAATAGCAAAACATGGAGAATTTAAGCCAAAATTCACTGTGACTGATGAGTTATTTGCCTTTCTTTAACTTAATCTTGATACTTGTTTTCGGGGTGTGCATAGGATACTATTTTTAGCGTGGTGTAACGCCACCCACGAATAATTGTTTATTCTATTTTTTTACCCATAAGCACTTGTAGAATCTTGAAAAGATTTATTTTTACTCTGATAAGATGCTTTGCAAGGTCCAAAATAAGCTTAAGTGTTTCTTCAGTCTGAGAACTGAAGTATTCCCAATTTAAACGTAATGTATTTGATTTACACAGTCAGATCCTAGACATGAGTCTCCCCTTATTGTGCGTCGGTGGAACAGCAGTTCGGAAGCTAGTCGATCATGGATGTAGTCCGAGGCTCTATCCCCGGCCGACGCACGTCTGATATCAATGGCTGGCCTGTTAAATTTGGGCTACCGAATTCAAATGCTGAAAATTCCATACCTGTACCAAAATTACGGTGTAAAATCAAGCTGTAATGAACTAAAAAGTATTAATAACATTTAACAGTTCACTATTTCTTCTTTCTAGGAGGCAGCTCAATGGATACTGTTCCGAAAGTTACATAGGTTTTCATTCGACTAATACCTTTTTTAACACTTACTTGTCTCCTCTAAGAATGTCACGTAGCAGTGTAACTCAAAGCAATGCTATTTCATTCGTCTTAGAAGACCAATAGGGAGTAATTCATTCAATTCACTGAAATCATTAGTTTGAAACTACAGAAACTTATAAGTAATTTCCAATTTTTACATTTACTATGTGATTCTCTTTTGTCACTTTATGAGTGAAAAGCTGACTTACAAATAATTAAACTTGAATGAAGACAAGATATGGCGTCAGAAGAAGTACTAAAAAATTGTCTCTATTCAATTTCAGGATCACTAGGCGTTTTAGTTACATGACTGTTCATTTTAGAAACTTAGTTTATTGTGAGGAAGGTCAATATTTTTGCAATATATCGCTTTCAGCAAAATTTTCATCTACCACTAAATTCAGTCATTGAGGATTTAAAGAATGGAGCCTAGTCGATAAATTTAAAAAGCAAACTTTTCTTATAATTCTTTATTCAATTAGCATTTGAGTTTTAAATTTAACTGTCAACTGATTCAGAAGTTTAGTTTACAAAAATTTCAGTTTTACATCGTTATCAACTCAACCTAATTATTATTATTCATTCGTTGAATTCTGATTGGAAAGTAGGACTTCAGCAACACGTCTGCATTGCACTTGGTTTTATGTTATCACTTTTAACTGTCACCAAGACTGTCCACAAGTTTGCATTTCTTCTTCATATGATATGAAATTTTAAAAAGCACAGTATCTTAACTTCATACGTCAGTAAAGTAATCTGATTTAAGATGTATTCTCTTTTGCAATTGATAGTGTTCTCTGAGCTCCTTGGTTTAATTGCGGAGCTTTCATCGTCTTTCTGGACGACATTTTCAGCGCAGTATCTTTATCCTACATACTGCGCTGAAGATGTCGTCCAGAAAGACGATGAAAGCTCCGCAATCAAACCAAGGAGCTCAGAGAACACTATCAAGTGCAAATCATACACCTGAGTTACAAATCTTTTCTATTATGTATTCTCTTTATTTGAAATCGGCGCACTAAGTAAAAATCAATAAACGATTTTCAGGAAATCTTCTGTGAATTATAAGACCTAGTAAACAGAGAAAAAACCATTGACACAAACTACAAGATACATTATATCAGGTTTGAATACTTTGATAAATAAACCTTTGTAAACGTACTCTAATAACAAATAATGTACAAAAATTGGAGTAAAACAGCTTTCTAGGTAACCAAGGGAAACGAATTAATCAACATAAATTCGGCTATCAGTTGAAAGGACTCGACCATTCAGATTAAGACACATACTGTCATTTCAGTGAAGCGCTATTTATAACCTTATCTGATCACCAACGTTTACGTTAAATTATTATATGAATCAGGTATAATTACGTGACCTTAGTTTATTTTATTTACAAAATATTAATTGATAAATCATGTAATGGTGCACTTATATAAAGAAAAAACTTATCTTCCATATGGTGACTGATTGAGTTCAACTAGAATTAAATCTTGGATTAGTGTGACTAGTCCTATGCAAGATGTTACTAATGAAGACGTTTAAATGTATTACTCTGCTAATTTAAAAGAAATCTGCGGTAGCAAATCAGTCCTAATGTCCACCTAGTACAATTACACAGTTATCTCTGTCTGATATAATAGTTTTTGTCTTTTAAAACTGGTCATATTTTGTCAAATCAATAGAAATCATAACTACTAAAACTTACTAATGGTTGAATTAAGTGAAAGTTCTGTCCTTTTTCATTTATTTTTAAAATTTTTGATTACACCTTTATGCCACACTGTATTTTTGGTACAAGTATGGAATTTTCAGCATGTGATGTCAGTAGCCCAAATTTTACCAGCCGACCATAGATATCGAGTGTGCGACGGCAGGGGATCGAACCCCGGACCACGTGCATGATCGGCGAGAGTCCTAACCGCTGTGCTACCGACGCACGGTGTTTCTAAACCACATTACATAATTATTTGATCAATTAGAGCTTCTTATCGGTTACTGAAATTCATGGATACTGAAATATTTCTAATATTGTGAAAGATGTTCCATCTTTTACAAAAAGATAGCTAAAAGCATAACATCTTAAACCAATGAGTTTAATGTATCACTCGGCTGAAATCACCTTCTAAAGTGTAGAATTTTGACTTCAAATATCCACTACGAAAAATGAAGTGGTTCTAATAGTGACGGAAATATCAACTAGTCAATATGATTTTCAACATTGTAAGTTGTTACGGGCTTTACAACACCAATAGAAATTATTGTCATGTTGACGGTGGAATTTTATTTGTGTTCCTAAAGAACAGGATCTGAATGAGTATACGTGTGTTGTGTATAGGCGTATTTACCAGCAACAGTGATTATTCGTGTTACTATCAGATCTCCCTCAGAAGAACATAATCGGCCCCCTAATCTACAATGTATTTCCTTTCCGTTAACCACAGTATCATTTTCTACTTTAAATGACAGTACATAACGTGAAAACATTAATACATCAATTGTAGCTATTTATGCAACAGATTTGACAAATGGATGAAGCATTAATATACCACTGACCACATTCTTATCATATGAATTATCTGAACAGGAAGCTGATAGATTGAAATCATCTGCTAAAAGCAATATATTCAAAATGGAAAGTATATTGAGCTCCTGTCAATATGTTTTTTCTACATTTTACTCTAACATATATGTATATATCCCCATCATACCAAAAAAGCTTTTGATTTTAGCCCAGTGATTGTCCTTACCACTTTAGCTATGAGGCTTGAATGACTGCAATGACATCTGAAAATTAAGCCCTGAGGTTTTTCATGAAGAATCAATTAACAGCAAACCAATTTTTGTATAGATAAGTATAAACATATATATATATCCTTCAAAAATAAACGAAGCAATTATGTTCACTTGCCTTCGGCATTAACTGAAAAATGCAAGTTTACTTCAAGTTAGGAACAAAGCTCTTTGCAAATTTGATGCAGTAATAGTTGACGTTTGAAAGTGCCTTTTATCATTTGTAAAAAGTTCACTCCACTAAACATTTACTTATTTATTGATTTCGACTCTTCAGTAGTGGGTATTGTGTAGTAGTTGAAATTATTAAAATTTCAGTGGCTAGCAATGATTAAACTTTAGTGATATTTTTTTTTTGGAAATTTCTAGATATTTCCAGAAAATGTGTGTATTCATGATCCCATCTCAACAAGATTAGAGATATTTTTGATAATATGTAAAATCTATTTTGTTGTAGGCAATTGTTATTTTAAGTACTGGTTGCTTTTACTCAAGATTCTCTTCCGTCATATTATCTAAAATGTGTGAATCTCAATTTTTTATTATCTATGATGACCACGCGTTATTTTTAGTGTCCTGTTTAAACATTTTTTGATAACGCAGGTTTAAAAATAAATCTTAGCTCATTGGAAAAGAGATTAGTGGCCGTATGAAATAATAATTAGAACACTATTTAGGTAAACTGAAGTGACCTTTTATGTTATCGAAAAAAGATTGAAGAGTGACGCAAATAGGCTTGACGCTTACTTTATAAGCCCGAATTCAAGCAAACAAATGAACTGAATAACATTTTGTTAACTTAATTCGGTTTCTTTATATTTATGTTAAAATGCCCAGAATATGGAGAAATAAAGGAAGATGTACTGATTTGTACCATGGTGTCAAATATACTTTTTTCTCCTTTTAGATATGCATGTTGTGTTTACCTGAAATTTACTGCCAAATGCTGATTACAGTTACCTTTGGAAACTTCTCATTCTAATGGTAATTTAATAAGTTACACAGACCTATGACAATGTAGGCTAAATCATGAATTAAACTTACTATCACACAGTAAATCTGAAAGCATTGTTAATTGGAATGAACGGCTCTTTTGATACAGTAAAGCACTGGATTATTTAAAAAAATAAAGGTATGAGCCACAGTAAATACTTTAAATCGCTAGCTACATGTTACTGATGTCTATAGTCTTCTGAGTTTTTAGACTGTCGACCTGTATGTCCCCAGATTCCAGGTTTTCTTAGGGCTTTTAATCCATTTCAGTGTAGATTTCATCACGATGTGACATCATTTGAAAAATCATTGAAAACCGATAGGCACTGGACTCTTAAGCAGTGCACACTTTTGGTTTTCACTGATTCCCTGACTCAGATTTTTTGCTTAAATCTGTATTCAAATCAATCAAAACTCCAATAAAATCCAAGATGTGAATACAGTATACTGCTCATTAGCAGCTACAGGATGCATATCTTGAAATTCCAATAAACACTCACGGTCGGTGCTTCCCAGCATGTCAGGTGTAAAGCGAGTACTCATCGGTGGAGTTATTTGGTATCCTGAAGGTCTAGTAGAGTAGTTCATGCACACAGACTAGGACGAAACACCTGTCCGGTACTCTTTGGTTTTCAGGAATCCAAGTCATCATCTGGTTGAATGTATTCTTTTACTTCTTCAGTATGAACCAGCTCATTCTGAATATACAATAATAAATGTCTTGGTCATTTTCATTAATCATACATCAGAGTATTTATACTGAAGAAAGTCAGCAGAGGTGTCATATTTTGTAAATAAAATGAAAAAAGTAGTGTCGAATTTTAAAACTGAAGATTTTGCTTTGTATTCTGCTTAATATAAAAGCATTTTGTAATATTTCCCGATAAAGTTTTCGATGTAACACTAAATTTTTCCTTCACGTTCCCCAGTGGAACATAGGACTTCAAGCTAGTGGCTTGAAGCTTGTGTAGTAGTGTTTATTTTTACAGGATGAGGTTGCTAGCCTCATACCCAACCTTTCGTCTTTACCAGGATTATTTCTGGCTTAGTGAGGTAAAGGAGTGCATTGGCCGGGAATTGAACCCCGGACCATGTACATGGTCGGTGAGCGTTCTAACCGCTATGCCACCGACGCACTTGTGAAAATAATTACTATAAGTTAATCAAACTGGTCCGGGATTTACATAGAAATATACACAGGAGTTACTTTACTTATAAGCTTATTTTAGAAGGTTTGATTTGACTTTTGATTTTGATTTACAGCTTAATTCCACACTGCATTTTGGTACAAGTATGGAATTTTCAGAATGGATATCGGTAGCCCAAATTTTTTTTTGCAGGCTGACCATAGATATCAGCTGTGCGTCGGCAGGGGATCGAACCTCGGACCACGTGCATGGTCGGGGAGAGTCTTCACCACTGTGCCACCGACGCATTTTGTATTTTTTATTATTATTTATTTATTTTATCAACCAGTTGTCCCACCGTTAAGTGAAAACGTCTTAGGTTATTTTATCTAATAAAAACACTGCACTGACTTGATCATATCAAATATATCAAATCTTTTATTAGAACTCACTCGGTATCCTCCTTACATGTTATTGCAATCAGTTTTAGTCTTGCAGAAGGCGTATTTGTGAGTGGTAATGGGAGATTAAATTGAGGAAAAGGATGATTACTTGGTTTTTAATGTTTGTAAAATAATAATATGCCTATACTTTGTCTGTAGAACAGCTTACAGTTATGTAATTTGGGTGAAAGGGTAATATATATATATATATATATATTCGTCCCCTGATAAAAGAGGTATATTTTATAACTAGGTATTTCGCCTGGTATCAACTTTTCAGATTTTTAATCAGAAAGTCATCTAATCAAAATTTTTCTTTCCGGATTCACTTTCTGCCTGTGAAACGATCATAAAAAATCTATATATATATATATATATATATATATATATTCCTTGGTCGGAATGAGATTGGTACTAGAAGTAGGATTATAATGAGGTTAAAGCACGGCTAAGGTTAGGATGATAGATAGGAGGTGAAGAAGAATAAGAATAAGGGTTATCGCTTTGAGTTATGCCCCTGAAAGGTATCCAGTATCCTTCTGAAGACCGACAGTTGCCTTAATAGATTTTTCGCCAAAAGTGACTGACAACTAGAACCACTAAAATTTAGGTAACGTCTGTATTATTGATATCGCATTCAAACCTAGCTGTTCACAACTTAAATGGTCGGAATCAAAGTAAACTGTTTTATTCATCATAAATATTACACTGCCACAAATACAAATGTGACTGAAGTTCCATGGATAATAACTGGCTGAAGGTTATTGTAGTATTTGGCAGGGAAATTTATCATATTGTTCATTTAAGATAATCAGGCAAAATGAATCTGCCGTTCAGACAGTTGGGAAAATTCCTTCTAAATGATTGATTTTTTTCCCTCTCTGATAATCATGTTAACTTTGTAATGTGTGTCCAGTGGAAACGAGCTGATGATAAATATCCCGTCCATTTATAGAACAGATGAAAACACAGATTCATGCAGCATCAGAAATCGCTTGCACTGTGGAAGAATAAAATGGCGGCTGAGTAATTATAGATATTCTAACGATAGAGATAATGTACGTAAGAATACATTTCCACAAATGTTTGATATAAAGAAGACAGATTAGGAGACTTAGCTTATAAATCGTTGTCACTTTTGTTACTTAAATTACATAGTCCTCATTAGCTTCTACTATGAGAAAATATATTACTGACATTTTATTAGCATTGAGAATGTGGTTGAAAGTGATTTCGAAGTAAGAGACATAATATTGTTAAAGAAATCTATTTTCTCTACACTCTAATTCAAAGATGTCTAACTATTATTATTATTACTATCTTGGATGTGATTATTAGGGGAACAATTAAAAATTTAAGATTACTAAATTATGTCCTGACTTTTACAAGTGACTGTTTCTATTTTCAAAGTGAATGAAAAGATATTGTGCTGTTTTGCTTAATTTAAATGGATTTAGTTACAAATGTTATAAATAAAAACCTGGGCGTGTCTTTACATTTTATTTAAACAAACACATATTCACACGGTTAATTGGGCTCTAGCTTTCTTTTACTTTCTTCTTAATTTACATATGCCTCAGTTTTATTTATCAATCCATTTCTATTTTGTTTTCTGATGTGTTGTTCAACTTCTTGTCAGATAAAGAAGTAGGTTGTTGTTTTCACTAAAGGGTAGAACAATATTTTAAACTAGTTGGTTTGATTCACATATTATTCATGTTAGCTGAATCCGTGTCATCAATGTTTTTAGTAGTACACCTGGAACACTGCATTTATACAATTAATTGGTTACTCAGTTAATGATGGGAAACACATTTACAGCAGTGACAGTAACAACAACCATAGTGATGATGGTCAGAGTACAACACATAATGACTAACCTCAAGTGTTTTTTTTTTAAAAATGAATTTTTGAAATAATATCCTTTATTGCTACTGTTGTGGGTGACCTTTGTTGGGAGTTTTTATTATAATGTGCATTTGATGAGACAAACACATATTTTCCTGAGTAAACATTGAAACATATGAATAAATATAATAAAACTTCACTAATCTATGCCAATAAATACAACACAGTTTCAACT
Source organism: Trichobilharzia regenti (assembly GCA_944472135.2). Classification (NCBI taxonomy): domain Eukaryota; kingdom Metazoa; phylum Platyhelminthes; class Trematoda; order Strigeidida; family Schistosomatidae; genus Trichobilharzia; species Trichobilharzia regenti. Next base: position 82,587,528 of record OX235270.1, on the reverse strand, counting down.
TACAGACGTTACTCTACTTTTTTGAGGAACAAATTAACAATTATGTAAAATAAAGTTTCATCGAATTAGTTTTTTTTTCATTCAGTTAAGAAATTACTATCGAACTGTACTTTATACCCAATGACGCTTCTTAAGAAAAAAGGTGTTTAGAAGGTGAACGATTCATCGCTGCATGAGTTAATACTCTAGTAAGTTAGATTTTATTACATCCAAGCAACTACAGATAATAAAAAAACTTCTATAAGACTGTGACGTGCAATCGGACTGACCAATGACAGAAATTCACCAATAAGTTCAATAACGTTTTAGTTAATATCTGGGTGAAATAGTATACTAGTCAGTAGGAAACTGTGTCAACATATTTATCTCGCTAGCACGTGTTCCCTACTGGTTTGGTGTTGATGACTACAGCTCCAGTTCTGATAAAGGAGATACATTTATGCATAAAACAAATTCACTTATTTGTCCAGGACTAAATGAACAATATGGAGCACTAACCATAAGCAGTTTCACTGGTGTTTAAGAGTTAAAACAAGCCGAATTCTATATAAAAGTCGTAGAGTATGGAAGCTCCCACTAATTAAAGCAAGATACGTTTTACTAACCACCTTTTACTAACTTTACTGGTATTCGTATACAATTGGTGGATGGTGGCTAGCAGTGGAATCCAGGATGCGCATTTCATCCTATTTGGGACTCGTCACTGGATGTACCTGCATTTCTCAGTGAGTGATGATGTTCCTACCGAGGCTCGAACCCAGTGCCCATAGTTTCAAACGCCAAAGCGTTATCCACTAGACCACTCGGGCGACGACAGCCACCTCTTGTGCAACGGGTCATATTAATTATTGAATTGAATTTTTGATTTTCCCGTCGATTGGATAACGCTTTGGCGTTTGAAACTATGGGTACTGGGTTCGAGCCTCGGTGGGAACATCATCACTCACTGAGAAATTCAGGTACATCCAGCTGACGAGTCCCAATTAGGACGAAATGCGCATCCTGGATTCCACTGCTAGCCACCATCCACCAATTGTATACAAATCAAATCCCCAGACATCGTCGAAGCATCTGCACAAGAAGCCGACATGTCAACCTGAGACCGAACACTTCGGTCCAATCAATCGACGGGAAAATCAAAAATTCAATTCAATAATTTACTGGTATTCATCTAATAAAGTCATCATTTTTATCTACAGGCGTACTCAACAAAAAAGAAAGAAATTTGATTTCTGTGGATAAGCAATTACTTGATTGTCACTATTTAAAATGGCAGTATTTGTATTTAAAAAGGGTAAACATTCAGAACATGTATATATCTTCAGTTTGGAGTCATACAGGGATAGAGTCCCAAACAGTTTTTATTAGAATTTGATATAAGTTTAGCTGGAATTATTTCACTTAAAATCCAGAACCTCAAATAAATCCGGTAGTAGAATGTTCACGTTATTTTTACTCTTTATTCATTGTATTCTATATTCACTAAGTACTGATCAACTACAGTTTTCAAAACATGTTCTGAATGTGCACTGTCAAGGCTTAAAAAAAGTTCTTCGACTTATTTTCCAAGTTTTTTAGACTTCTTTCAGATATATATTTGACTAGTCTTTAGGAAGTGCTTAAACATATAAGTTTGGATTCACAGCTGTTCGATAACAAATAATTAGGCAATACGGTTACGGGTAAGAAATCACACTTTTATCGCCAAACAGCTAATTGTAAGGTATGATTTCTCAGCATATCAAATAAATTAGTTAATCACCATACTTCTGAAAGAAAATCCTCCAAATACAGCAAATATTGGTCAATCGACTACTGAATTTCAACAGATAGCACTGTGGATAACAACCTAGAAAGTTTTGTTTATTGAATATAAAGTTTGTGACAACACAAGACAACCGCAACAACTATTTATAGCTGTAATTACTCATTAACATACTGAGAAGTTTTCTCCTAATATGAAAATCTCTCAATAACAGATTCTTCTTTTATTAATTTTTGTTTTATTCTGAACTCCTAGTCTTAACACTGTACTAACAGATATATGAATCTGTATTAAGTAGTACAATAAATAATTTTCATATAATACTTGAAAAATTTAATGTACTCCCTATTCTAGGTCTTTCTTAAGTACTCTCTGTTGCACGCGTATACCTATAATGGACAAAATAAGGTCAGAACATGCTCGAAATACAGAGGATGCACTGTTTGTAAAAGTGGTTTATATTCATTCTGAATCGGTCTACTTGAAAGTCGATTATTTCAACCTTATAATCACTTTAAATTGTTATACTAAATACGATTTGTGTGTGAAATGAAGAACAAATTATTTCACAGAGAGATTAAATATTTAGTTTCACTCATTAATGTACCCAACCTTTTTCATTTGGTCTTTTGAGCACATAGATATAGGGATAGTTTTGTTTAAAAACTTTGGAAATTTGACACTATTTTGGGTTAAAAACATAACATTATTGAATTTCAGTCAGTTTTTCGCTTAAAGTATTATTCCTATTCCGTTTTTAATTGGAATATGAAAACCCTCTAAACTGAATAACTAATACTTATATTTGAAAGTAATAAACTGAAGAAATCTTCGTATGATAATAATCCATGTATGTTAAAGTGGCAGTGGTAATCACATGGGAATATCAATCAGATGGTTGATAACTTGAGCACTGAGCGATGCTTTATGCACTCAGAATAATTTCATTTGATATTGCCAAAACTTACGCAAAGTTATCAGTGTAGCTATGCCTTTTTCAGGTGTTCGATATTTTTTCTCGAAGTGTGTGTGGTAGTCTATATGACTTATCTTTGTTGAATGATCCAGTTCTGCTTATGAATTTCGGTAAGAATCTGACCCGATAGTTTTGCGAAAATCTGGAGCCCATTTCAAAGTAGGTATATATATATATATATATATATATATATAGGAGATGAAAAGGATATAATATACATGTATCTCTGATTTATCATAACAGACATTAACTACCTATAGATTGTACTTACAAGCCTCACTGAAACAATGAGATTCATGATGAATGTTAGTATTAAAAAGTTATTATTTCTTTGATTATGTTCTAAGAATAGACTGTTTTGAGGATGTTTCACACTTAACATCGATTTTTGTTTCAAAAATCATTGAGACAGCATTTGTCAGGGATATGTTAGTTTGCGTTGCTTTTGTTAAAATACAATATAATTGTTTGGCATCATAAAGTGTTAAGGAAATACTGGTTTTTGCTTTGGTCACATCGGTAAGATACTTCAATTTCTTTGATTCTGAAAAGGTAATTTATTCTGTATTTCAAGAAAAGTAGAAACCACCGAAACCATTATCTATTACATTCAATATTTCTGTAGTTTGGTTTGTAAGGGTTAGTTATGTTTTTACGAGTTGATCATGGAATGATATCAGTTAGCACTGGAGTACCGGACAGCTGTTTCATCCTAGTTTGGGAATCATCGGCAGTATGCATCCACTGGGATTCGAACCCAGGACCTTCCGGCTACAAGGCAAGGTCGTATACCACTCAGCCACTGGGTTCGAATCCCAGTGGATGCATACTGCCAATGATTCCCAAACTAGGATGAAACAGCTGTCCAGTACTCCAGTGCTGGTTTTCAATGGTTCTCTAACTGATATCAATCCGTGATCAACTCGCAAAAACATTTAATATTCTCTATTCTAAAATGACTAAAAATCACTGCACGTTGGACAAAAAATTATTCAATGAGTCCTGTTTTTAAATTTGTTTTCATCTTTGCCAAAGAAAATAACTAACTGAGTTTTGACCTCCATGGGAAACAAATCGATGTGGAACTTATTTTAAAAGGTATGTCATCAGGTAAAATGACACCTAGAGATTTTTGAACTATCACTCAACTGTCGGATATATATTCGTCATTCTTGATAGATTTTATTCAAGTTTGTCCACTCGAGAAATACGTAGATAGAAAACCATCTCCTGTAGGCAAATTGTTTCGTACCTGACTATGTACTAAAATAAGTCATTCTCACGGATATCCGATTTTTGTTATCTTAAACACAGAAAACAGTAAATATGATTAAATGAGATAAGTTGAAAACTGGAAAGGGAAAATACAGTGAGGTGATAGGTTTTATTCAGAGTATCGAGTATGATTCAAATACAAAATTAGGCAACTTCTTAAGTCGTAGGCTGCATTGAAAAAAAATGTAAAATCATATAATGTCTGTTAACATAGGTCGAAGTTAACTTCAGAAAAGTGCTTAAGATGCATCACCTACACGAATTTGCTAATAACACACTGAATATGTTCCTAGGATATCATAATACTGGTTTGCGATTCTTGAGTGTAATGCAAATTCAAATTTTCGCACCAATTCTTATATATTTATTCAGGATTCATTTTCGGTTAAACAAATAAACTATTGTTGAAATTTGATATTGTATTCAGCATTTCCATGGCTTCTTATTCTTTTTCTGTGATCATTATTTAACTTTATATACGTTTATCTTTTACTTTTAACACATGCGTATGTATGTGTTATGTTATTTACTAAAGTATAAACTGGACATAATTCATTGTTCATGAGGTATCGAAATAACTGCACAACTCTATAACAGTATTCACCAATGAGACAATTAGCACCTTTTAGACAGGATTACTATATTTAATGTGCTTAGATTACACCAAACTTGATCTCTGATGAAATCACTAGTTCGTGAGAAATAAAGGCAACCAGAAGATATTTGAAAACATAACAGATATCTTTTGATTTCAGGATTTCATCATGAGCTGACATTAGTTAGAGAACCATTGGAAAACCTGGGAGTACTGGACAGCTGTTTCGTCCTAGTTTGGGACTCTTCAACAGTATGCACACACCGGAGTTCGAACCCTTACGACCTTCTGGTTACAAGGCAAGCGTGCTCGTAGACCATTAAGCCACTGGGACTCGATCCAATGGCCCACGAATTCTAACTTCTGCCAATTCACGACATAGCGCGACCACCAGCCAATGTCTTCTTCAATGAGAATTTATCCTCACGCGTGACATGCTGTACCCTACTGTTCACGACTTACCAACAGAACCCCAGCTAAATATCTACCTGAATAGGGCCAGTCTTCGGTGAGCATCTCATCGATATTCAAGTATTGGTTTATAAGGATTTGATTGGTTGGTTGGAGGATTTCATCATGAACTGACATCGGTTAGAGAACCATTAGAAAACTTGGGAAGTAAAGGGGCGAGTCGGCGGGAGACCGAACCCCAGACGAACCGCATGGTTGGTGACCATTCTACTACCGTGCCACCGACATCAAGTAAAGGAGTGCGTACTGTGAACAGTCCCAAACTAGGACGAAATAGCTGTCTAGTAACCCCTGAAGGTTTTCCAATGGTTCTCTAACTTTGGAGCAGAAATTCAAATTTATAGAAGGGAATCATTGTATGAGGTCCTCTAACCGATGTCAACTCACAATGAAATCCTGTAACCAATCAATCAAATCCCTACAAACCAATACTTGAAAACATTTTTTTATTGTGCTGTTTCTCAGCACTGTTAGAAGGATATGATAATTATTACTCATTTAAAAAAATAGTCATATAACAGATTATTTGAATAATCTAATTGTTATTAATCTGATTTCATACCATTAAGAGTGCACTTTTAAGAAATCTAATTACTTGTAAATACATTCTTTCCAATGTAATCATATTATCAAAGACAATTTTTTTCAAGTGTTGGTTTGTAGGGATTTGATTTGGTTACAGGACTTCATCAAGAGCTGACATTAGTTAGAGAACCATTGGAAATCCTGAGAATACTGGACAGCTGTTTCGTCCTAGTTTTGGACTCTTCATCAGTACTCACCCACCGGATTCGAACCCAGGACCTTCTTAACAGGATTCTTTATTTCTTACTGGCTGAATCCAATAAATGGATATATATATATATATATATATATACATATACAAGTTCTATGGTATTTTTAATAATAATAATAATTCGCTTTATTCCAGAAACAATACTAGTGGTACAGTGTGGAATTTTCAGCACTTATCTACAATGTTGCATCTAATTTTATGAAACATTTAAAAAGGAGTATTTCAAAAAATAAATATAAAAAACAACAACAAAAACAAAAACACAAAATAGCAAAGAAAAAAAAAAGAATGGAAAATAAACAACATAATAAATAATATCTCAGTATTTGGTAGTGGAAGCTATGATATGTTTATGCGTGGTGAACAGTAAAACAATATCATAGAAGAAGTTATGAAATCATATTAAGAATATTTATCGTATGATCAGTTAAATTGATTGAACAACACTAAACAATCATAAAATAAATATTTCAGGGTTTTTTTATTGTCAGCTCTAATGCGGTGTTTGTAGTGGTAGTGTGAGTAATCCTGCATAATACAAAATTTTAAGATGGTGATAACGGCGTTCACAACCAAGATTGTCAGTTAATATTGCCGAAAAAAAAACAACCACAAAACTAATATTACATGAAATTTAGAGACAGGACAACTTTGTAATACTCATAGTGCTAATATAGTCGGAACCAGTAGATACGCAAAAGAAGGAATAGAGTAAAGTGTAAAAAACGGAAGCCAATGTTAGCAATTTAGGTAGCTAAGTATGTTTAAGAAGGAGTTCAGTACAGAATACAAATAAGAGAGAAATAAAAGAGCCAAAATTATGTTATTAACAATAAAGCAAGCCATTGGTTTCGCACTTAACATTGTCCCTGTCACTTAGAACACGAGGCAAATATGATATCGTTGAGTTCCTATACTTGGTTGTACGAGCATATATTATTTTGTACTGATTTCTGGTTCTACCTGATGAGATACAAGGAGAGATACAGAGCTTATATAACTAATCTCTGGAAATCTTTACTTACTTTAAAAAAGGGGAAACGGAGAGGAGTTTCACTTTTATAGTTTCTAAAAATGGTTTAAATTTGAAATTCTCGTCTGTCACTTCTTTATTTGATTTTCTGTCACAACTGTTGTAGCTTGCCTTGAGTTCTCAGTAGTTCGCCGGTGAATACTATTTAGATATGATGTCTAACTTCAGGAACACGATCTTGGCTAATAGAAAACGTTGTGTTGGCTTAACACAGTGTGATTAAGATCATTTTATTATAATTCCTAGAAAAACTAATAGCCGTCATATCATTATTATCCATGATTCTCATTAGGAATGACGATGATTTTGTTAATATATATATATATATATATATATTAACGTATAACATGTGTTCCGATATTTTCTGGGCGGTCGCTTTAAAATTTTCACAGGAAGACATTCATCTCACGCGACGATAAACTAAACTGCTTGAAACATTTTTTTAGAAGCGGGAAAGAGTAGTTACACTTTAGTTCTGAGAAAGTTGAAAAAAGTGGTTTCATGTGTTTTGAATTAATATCAAGTGAATTAATTATTAGCTGATTGTTTTTAAACTGGTGGCAACTTTTAGAACTGAGTTTTAATTGACCTATTTTTCTGTAGAGGAAAATAAAGGACAACGAAGCACAGATTTCTTTATATTGAGGAATTCATCTTCAGAGACTAAAGCCATATTTGTGTTTACTATGTTTGTGTCTTTTACTGAAAAATAAGGAAGCGGTGACTCAAATGATGCAGCTACCCAGAATGGATTTCTTAAGATTGAACAAAACTGAGCACTGAACAACACCACAAGGAAAGAAGGGAAATTGATTAAATTAATAATTGTGTATAGGTAAGAAGCAAGTTGACTGAGTCTTCACTTGATAATGGTTTTGAAGTAACACAAAAGGATAAAATTACAGTGAGAACGCACCTTCACAGAGTATATAACATGCCTATCCTAATTTTATAGGCTACTATTGCAGCTATTTCTTTTTAACCAATTCTAATCGTCGTTTGTAATAGGTGATCTCAGTTACTGCGTCCGACTACTTATTAGTAGTACATTTAACTAGCTAAAATTTCTTTCTTTTTTATTCGTTTTAGGTATGGATAGAAGGAAGATTAGGAAACGAATATACTGATCATTCAAAATTACGGAATAAAACCGTCGACTATATACGTGCAACCTATCAACGAAATAAAAAATAACTGAAATAAAGTATCAATTACTAAGCAACTTTTTGGGTTCTGTCTTGAATAATTTCATTTAAAGTATATAACATGATAAAAGTAGCAAAATATAAATAATTTCTCGAAGAATTATTGCTATTTAGTTGGTGTTCTAGTAATCAGAAGTTAGACTCAATTCAAAATATCTGCTTTCTTTCAGTCTATTTCGGTTCCAGGTTTGATATGTAATAAAGTAATAAACTTATTTAGTACATAAACATTCCAATCAAGCATCGACATTTTGTGTTCCCACTGACCTTCACATAAATTCTATTTAAAGTTTGTATACTCCTCGTAAGCCTACATTGTTAGCTTATTGGAAATGCCTGTAAGGAAAATAGAAATAAAGAATAAAGACGTTCAGCAAAAATATTTTAGATGGCGAAATTGACTAATTTACTACAAATTTAAAATCTAAATTTCACACACTTTCGTTAACGCTATTAGATGGTTATAATTCTACTAAAGTTAACATAGTAATAACAACTGGCGCCGATAGAAGACCGTAGTGTTACTGAAACAGTATAAAAAGGTTAAACTTCAAAGTGTGAAAAACACTCATATGACATAGATTAGAAAGATCGTGGGGAACACCCATAAGGACATTAGAAAGGAGAAAACATGAAGTTCAGTAGTGCTATCTTTTCGGCGATTTCATTTTCAAAAGCTGTACAATCGCATTTAAATACATAATTTTACATGGATACAATTCTTGTTCGACTCCACATATTTACGACGGCGAATAAAGGGTGACAATTTTTTTCAACTAGATCTGGTTTACGAGAGGCTTAGAAGCAAAATTAACACAAGATTAGAACCGATAACAAGTGTGTAAAAAACTGGCGTGGAATTTTGAGACTTCATTAAATAGTCTTACGTAATCTAGGAATATCAAGCGATGACGTGTACTCGGGATTGGTTATTAGTAAGACTGCAAGCCCCTGGAAGCAGGAAGATTGTTTATTTGAGTAAGACTCAGAATATGTTTAAAGTGTTTCTTAAAGTATAAAAAAGCGAATGAAAATAAATTACAACCTTTTAGCGCATGTGAAATGCAAATTTAAGGCGACAGTAACAAATGGATCGGATGAATCACCTATCTGCGAATAGTTCAAGCTTTACCTTGTGTATAACAAAAGATTAAGCTGTTGGCAGAAGATTCAGATGGAAAACCTTCAAACGGCTTGACCTCTTCGTATAAAGCATTTCGAAACATTTTTCCATTAAAGTAGAATGATATGGATACTCCAAGAATAGAACTACTGGTTAGCCTAATTTCTCCTATCAACAACCGTGTTGAGTGCGTGTCGACAACATTCTATATTCAGGAAAAATTCCCATTCGAACATTAATAGACAGAAGACCAGCGAAGAGTCTCTTTCCGGCGAATTCATTTTCATAACTGTACAATCGCAAATATATATGGTTGTTTTGTATATGTGTATACATTAAATTTGTCAAACGAAAATACAATTCAAGTGTTGGTTTGTAGGGATTTGATTGGTTTCAGGATTTCATCATGAGCTGACATTAGTTAGCGAACCATTGGAAAACCTGGGAGTACTGGACAGCTGTTTCGTCCTAGTTTGGAACTCTTCATCAGTACTCACCCACCGGGATTCGAACCCAGGACCTTCTGGTTACAAGGCGAGCTCGTATACCATTAAGCCATTGGGACCCGATCCAATGGTCCTTCAATTCTAACTGCCAATTCACAACATAGCGCGACCGCTAGCCAATGTCTTCGGCGAGTATTTGTCCTCACACCCGACCTGCTGCACCTTACTGGTCACGACTTCCCACTGGAACCCAGGTAACTACCTACCTGAAAATACAATTAGTAAGTTCAGATGAACTGGATGTTGATATAAGAGGATAGTAACAAAAGTGATGAGCTGTCATCAATGATTGTTAAATAAGAGTTACGTGATGGCGTGAATAGTTTGATGAAAGAATTGTGCTCAGGGCATACATGGAAACAAAATAATATATGGAATTGCACAACGGTTTTAAGTAGTTAGAAAAATAAGCATACAAACAAAAGTTAAGTCAAATCAACGGAGTTGTTACCGTGAGAGTAGAAGTGGTTGAATAATTTTCTCTTGTATGCACAGTTCTGGTTCCTCCAAATGAATAGCTAGGGCTTCTGCGATGCAAAGAAGACGGAATCGTACTGTCTTTGAAAGGCTGTTCTTCACTTTGTAGATTACTTTGAAGGAGACGTTTGATGAGATGAAATAACCATTGTTGACGAGATGCTCGATTATTGAACTCCTTATACGGCCATTACTTTCTTTCTGCGGTCAAGCTGGATAGTGTTCCTAGACCCTTTTGACGGGATGCGCGTTGAACGACCAATGTACCTAGCTCTACAGCAACAGGTGAACTGATATCTACACATAGAAGTGGTCAGGTGCGGGATCTTGTCCTTTGGTCTTCTGTAGATCAGCAGACGACTGGAGAACACTACTCTCAATGTAGTCGCAGGGAAAAATCCTCTTAAAGAGGTAGAAATTTTCTTTCTAAGGACGTCACCGAGTAGGTCTCCTTTGAAGTCGAGGTTCATATAAAGTATCTTTTTTTGGCAGGGATGGTGTCTCTTGCTTATGGATTTTTTGTTTGAGGTTTTTGTCTACGAATCTTGATGGGTAACCGTTTTTTATGAAGATTTCTTTCAGCAAGTTTAGTTCTTCTTCCATGGCATCAGAGCTTTAAATGCGTCTGACGCGAGTGACAAGAGATCTAATTAGGTTTCTTTTCCGACCGATTGGTACCCAACTGTAGAAGCTTGTCAGTTAGCCGTTCCATGTGGGTTTCCTATAGATGGACCTTCTTAAAGTTCCGTTAGCTCTCCTTGTAAGTTCAACATCAAGAATAGGGATTTTAGATGATTTTTCAATTTCTAGAGTGAACTTTGTGGCTGGATGGCATTTGTTGAATATTTGCAGTAACTGATTGAGATCGTGACCGTCATCACAGATAATAAAGATGTGGTCCACATATCTAGCATACAATTGGAAATTTTCAATAGTTGATTTGAGTGGGCCCTTCTCGAGGCTTGCCATGAAGCAGTCTGCTAGTAATGGGCCCAATGGAGATCCTATTTTGTTGTCTGTAAATAACATAATATTATTTCAGCTCCTCAATTATCTTCGAATATTGAGATTGCAACTAACTCCTTTGATACTTTTGTCTTCCGAGGATTATCAGTTTTATTTTTTAAAATTTTGTTAATGAATCCCAATGAATAACTGTTCTGAACCACTGTTTCGGAAGAACTTCAATTCCTCATTTAATTATTCAGCCGTGAATATGCGATAGATTGTTGTGAAAGCAGATTTGATAAGGTTTCTTTTATCATATATTGGAGCTTACTTACTTAATTATTCAAACTTTTGAAGATGAGGTAAAATAACTCAGGTGCTAAGGCAGCTGATAAACTTGAAATTGTGGTTACAAAACATAGGGAGATAATTCTCACCTTTAGTGTGTTTAGGAGATAGAATGAAGAAGAATTTGAATCACTAGTTGTGAAAAAAGAGAACAAAATCTTACAGTGAAGCTATATTTTTCAAGTCAGTCTTCAGTCAAACAACAGAAGTGATAAATCAACAAGCTTTTTTGATGTAAATTAATCTTGCTTTTCTTTTGCCTTTTTCGGTGCATTATATATATCAGACATCTTAGGAATATCTTTTCTCTTTAATACAACTATTTTGACTTTAGGCTAAATTTATTTCTCATACAGCTCCAATTTTAATTTGGGTGTTTGCCTACGCAAATATTGGAAACTGACTTAGCCCAGTCTCTATCCCATGAAATATAAAAATTTAAATCTTAATTATACTGGCTGAACCTTATAATTCTACACGTTAACATAATATATGCATAATACCGTTCCGGGGATTATATATCAATAAGATTCCCTCCTAACTGTTTAAATAATGCCTTGGTTTTTGTAAACGAATGTAACATGCATTAATATAAAGATGAAACTTGGAAATAAGCACCAGTTGGCATGATTCAACCAGATGTGTGTTTTAATTGACTTAATGTGGCATTTACTGTCTCCATATGCAAACACTGGGATTCAGTGTGTCAGACAAAAAAAAAACACTTTTCGTGTTACTTCTAATTACTGCTTGCTAGACGCAAAATAAATTTCCTTAACAGTACAAAGCTTTCCTGTTTATGTTTTTTTCATCCAATTGGCAGATACTAAAAAATAACTGATTGGGAAATGAGTGTGGTCACTTTCGGTAGACTAATACAGAGTCATTACGGTTAGAGTGATCACTGAAAGGTAAGCCAATCTGTAAAACTAGAAATCGTCCATAGTATCTTCAGGCAAAATGGAAAAGGAGAAAAATGCAAAGTTTGCTCTCTTTGGGCCTAAGATTCCTCAACAGTAAAAGCCGGTAATTTTCATGGTTTGATTTTGAAAAACATAATTTTGCGTGGTAAACATATTCTTGTTCAGATGCTGGTACTAAACGTTTTCCTACAGAATTTCTAAAATTTGACAGTACAGTGCAATCGATCAATAGTTGATCCTGCAAAACACAATCTCAGTCTCCACAGAATTTAACCTTATTTGTGGAAATTTCAGATCACCTATTTCTACGTCAGTCAGCAATAAGTACTTATCGTTTATTCTGCAGGTTCGTCATAAATCCACTCATGGCCAACATTACATGAGAAATCTCAATATAATAAATTGCATAGGTAAAATATATATTCATCTGTCCTGAATTCAGGTTAATGTACAAACCTGTATATTAATAGATTTGCTGCATTTCACGGAATGTGATAACAAAACAAAGTATTTCTCTTGATTGTTTACGCATGAGTGGAATTATTAAGAAAGTTTAAAAAAATTAAAGTAATAGGCTCACAGTGACTTTTCATTGCAATACGCTTAAAAGCTAATTTTAAATCTATTTCCACCTCTCACTTATCTTCATATCTGGTTGGTTTATCTGTTTTCAAGCATACTGGTACAAACGCTGCAGATGGTTTAATAATCGCCACTTAACAAATAGCCGGAAAGTGGTTGTCAATAGGTATGACATGTAATCTTATAGTACTATCAATGTCAACAGACATACATACATAAATAAACTTATAAATACATATCAATGATGCCCAACATATCAGCATTTTCTTTCCACATTTTATAAGTATTAGTTTAATAGCTCAGAATATAGAATTTGGTTTCTAAGGCACCAAATACACATTTAGGAATAATATTACCTATGAATCTGTAATCCACTAACTGGGTTTTATGCATCTGAGTTGTCATTTGAACGCGTTTCTCGAATTCTTGTTTAGAGAAACTTGATCAAGTTTCGCTTCCTGTGTAGAGGTCTTTTGCTTTTAAGCTACTTGTAAATAAGTCTTTAGAGTAATCACCGTTTTGATGATATAAGGTTGAAACCATTTTGTCTAAACGATAACCGTCTTCTCTTTTATTATCACTGTAGTCTTTATGAAATATAAGTGCCAGAGAAGAGACAGTTCTGTACTTATTTACTCTGTAGAAATCATCAATTGATTGTGAACTAACACAGACTTATAACAAGTTCTTAAATTAAGGTATGGATAATATTTAACATTTGATCTCATTAGAGCATTCCTATATAATGCTATGATTTCAGAACCATGGCCATTATTTTAGTTACAAATTTTCCCAAGGTTATTATTATCTTACACATTCACTCAAATCTCTCCACACTATGAAGTTTCAATGCACCAGATGCATGCAGTGCCCTATAATTGATTGATAAGACGTGCTTTTCGCGGAACACTATGGGCAAACGAGTATTGTAAATCCAATGCAAAGGTAGATGAAAGCTGTTGAGTATTTGTCGCAAACCAAAACGGGAGGTGACCTGATGGAAATCTTTAAAAAAAAATTAGAATTCTACAAAATATTCTCAAAAATTCAACTTTAATCTTATGATGACTCAATCCGATTTCGCATTCAAACATTCGTAACATCAATAGTCTAGGCATACATAGATTCATAAAGTACAATTAAGTATAGTTTAGATTCAGATTTGTGAGTTGCAGATTTTTCTGTCAAAAGATACGGACGTCAACTTCGATCGAATTACACACTGAATTTCAATAAACTCCAACGTTTATCAAACAATTAAAGGATAAGACATGCTGGGATTATCTTATCTGAAGCTAGCCACTCAGTATTACGAAGATCAACTGCGATATCCGTTATTCTGATCATAATTATAATAATAATTTGCTTTATTCCAAAACAGTGCTAATCTTACAGTGTGGAATTTTCCGCATTTGGTACAATATATTTAATCGAATAATATTAAAAACGACTATAAAAATAGCATTCCAGGATTGTTAATGGCAGTTCTTACTTGTCATTAGTACTGACAGTGAAATCATAAACATTCAAAAACTGTAAAACAATGATAACAATGTTAGTAGTTAAGATTATCAGTCAATTTCATCGAATATTACAAACAAGTTTAGGAATATTATTATAGGATTGTTAATGACAGTGGTTATTTGGTATTTGTAGTAACAGTGAAGTTATACATATAACTTTACATCGTGTCACATGGAACATGGAGCAAATGTGGTTTCGTTGAGTACCTATACTTGGTAGTACGAGCATATAACCCTTTGTACTGTATTCTTTTTCTACCACATGAGATACAAGGGAGAGTTGAGAATAGAGGGGTTGTTGAGGGTCAGACAATGTAGATTTAAACCATTTCTCGCATGATTTTACATATCTATCAACTAATGTAGGGGCAAGCTAACTCAGTCACACACCACTTGGCCTACTGACAACCTTTAATACCCTTCTCAAAATGACATAATCCTTTTTCACTAGCTCAGGAAAGACTAAGGGGAAGATGTAAAATCAATAGGTAAAACACAAGAGTTAACAAATTGTAAAATCAGAGGTTGAGTGATTCCAGATAGTTTTAGCTTCTTGATGTAGTAGTTTAGACAGAACATCGATAAAATATGGGGTGACCAAGTAAGGTCAGAGGATAGAAATATACCAAGGTATTTGGTGTTAGACTTACTTTCTATTACAAAAACCATCTGAATGTTGTTCAAATTCGACGTTTGATATTTTACAGTGGGTGTTTACAATCATGAGTTTTTAGTTTTAGTAACATTTTTTACGAGTTGATCACGGATTGATACTAGTTAGAGAACCATTAAAAACCAGAGAGTACTGGACAGGTGTTTCATCATGGTTTGTGAATCATTAGCAGTACGCCCAGGGCCTGCGGTTACAAGGCCAGCTCGTATACCATTCAGCCATTGGGACCAGATTCAATGGCCAGCCCATCAAATTTCTAATTTCTTGTGCTGTTGTGTTAATGTCTCAATGATGCTGTCCACGAGAAACTGAAGTTGTAAAAATAAGGCCTTCTTCAGAACTGTTGGTACTTTGGCATGTCTGGAATTCTGTGATAGCAATGTCAGAATTAACAAAATGGATGCACAAGTTCAGCTGCTACCTAATTTCGTCTTTTCTACATATGTCTGCCAATTCAACTGCTCCTGTGGAACTAGTTACTTAGGCCGTACAATTGGGCCTGTTTATCGTCGGATTTCCGAGCATCATCCTGCGTGGTTAAGTAAAGGACAAACAAAATCCATTCATAGAGCTATTCAACCTCATCTTGTGGATGCAGAACAGAAGATTGATGTTAACGAGTCTGTCTGATTCATCTACCACATAACATAACTTTACCTCAAGAGTTCGTCTGCTACATATTGCTGAGGCAGTTGGGATCCGCAGTGAGACACTTAACATATGTATCCAAAAGAAGCTGGTTCAGACATTGTCCCTACCTTGGCCATAAAGGTTTTAATGATCCTTAATTCGCTGTGTAAATTTCCTTAGTTTTATTTGATATTCTATTTGTTATTATATTATTATTACTATTTAAGCATCTTTAGTGAACTTTAATTCCATTGATCTTACTTAACAAATCGGTAGTATTTAACAGCACCAATATTGTTAATGACGACCATTCTAGAATATTCTATGCACATAAACATACATATATAATTGTATAGCCAGAAGAGAAAATTTTCGAAAAGGATATTCTTTGCTCAAATTCTTTGTTTTATGTCGGTTAAGCTAAAGATCCAGGATTAACTTCTTATCGACAGCTAAATTTATGCACACTTTGTTATCTTTGATGCAGATTTCTTTGAGTTAACTATAAAACTTCAAACATTTCTGAAAATCAGTAAGCACTGGCTGGCTATTTAATTTCTCTTAGAAGCTTCTCTTTAGTTCTCCCTTACCATTCCATGAGACATTAAGTCTAACAATACCATGCACCGAGAAGAGATCCATCACTATTTGATGAAACAGCTAGAAACTAGTGGCTTTTGATTCTAGCTTGTTGTAGGTCGCAACACAGTGCTGCCATCATCTACTGTAGTCGGTGCGTTATTGTTCTTCACCCTTATTTACTTGACTTGAGCGGCAAACATTTCCTGGAAACGTGAAATACAACCAGCCACTAGTATGAATAAATAATGAGTTCGAAATTGATTTTAAAAAAGTGGCTATTCATTGAATCTTGGTTTTCTTCGGCTACCTAGTTCATATCAGTTAGAGACGAGAACTGCTAGAGAATTTCTTAGTTTGGTACGGTTGGTCAGTAGTATAAATATAATGCAATATGAAAACTTTATCGCATAAAAGACTGTTTCATTGATAGTTCGAAACAGTGGGATTTACAAAGGAGAAAAACCAGAAAATTCAGGTATTCTACACTAACAACGAATAGTAAGTAAACGTCTGGATTCATTAAGTTTATTATTTTTTTGCACAGAAATTTCATCATCTAAATCATTTCAAACGACTAAATAACGGATTTGTTTAATGAATTCATAAATGTTTTATCACCAATTTACATTTGTTGTGTCTAATTATATTCACTTTCCAGAGTGACTCCCAAAGGTATATATGATGTATTCAAGACGAGTGTTGCATAGACTGCGGGCATTATTATTACCCCTTAAGGGTTGACAGTTCTGCCAACCAATATATAGTTTACACAATGTTTATTTTTACCAAGAGCAAAACTTCAATTCATAATATTTTTGGTGATGTTTTGTTTGTTCTCCGATACACGTGTACGTCTTTTAAAATTGAAACAAAATAAACTCATGTTGTAACTGAGATGTATATTTTTTGTTTCTTCTTTTCAAGTATTAAATATTCATAGAATTTAAACTCAGACTATATTTAAATTGTAGGAGAGATACAACAACAAATAAGAGAATTTAAGGATTCCTGACGGATAATTTCCCAAAACAAAAAATATCTTAATTGCCTTTATTGTTGTTGTGATTTGAATATATCAGTCAAACAGACAATGTGATTTTCAACTGAATCTTATACAGACTCCACTTTAATATGCATAACTTCCCGTACAGATATAAAATATAAACAAGTCCCACAGCAGAACAAGGTATGGAGATTTGGGAATTAATAACTAATAACAATAACAACATTGGAAATATACGCAGAAATAAGAACGTTGTCGAAAGCATAATAATGCAAACAGATGTTTAAACAAACACAGTAGGTCAAAGCTTTAAAAACCACTAAAATAGAATAAAACATAAACAGGAAATCAGTTAATAACTGGCGGCCTGCTTGAATCACTGGAGCTACCTAACATAATGCATCATATTTTTTCCAATTCTTATTGTCCTTGAGTGGTAAGCACACTTTCAGAATGACTTTCAAACTATCAGTGTGCATTTGGTGCAGAGGATGGGAAGCTATCATAAAGGATTAGTCTATCCTTTCATATCTGTAAAAGCATCACATCACGTAAAATACTATAGACTGATACTTTACTTGAAGACCCTGGATAAGGAGAAAATATATTATGCAATAAATGACGCTGGAAATTCTGTACACTGTAAACATTTTGCTCAAAATAAAGCTGTTTATTAATTATAATTACTATTAATTACTGATGTTTTAAATGAGTAAAATGAGTTATTCAGTATTTAGCAGGCGAAAATATCTGTTATCCTATCCAGGGATTTCAAGTGTGAACACCAGGATAGTTCATCAAAGTTTTATAAAATCAAATAAGAAGCATGTGTGAGCTGCACTAAATTTTACTCATCTATTAATCAGTTTCGTCCTTGCTTCTTTTATAAATCAGTTTAATCATTGTCACCAAAATACTTGAACTACTGCCAGATAGTTGTATTCGAGAAGCAACAGTAATCACTGATAGATAATTTGCATCAACAGTCGTATAACTGATTGTTCCGCTTGTGCTTGACATGGGCTTAAAACCATTGGTCAACACGCGAGACTATTAGGGATAAGAATAGATCCTTATCTGAAGGGAAACTGTAAAATATAATTATAATTGGCGGTTCACTGATATCCTCAATATACCTTCCTGGCTGGAACGGCTTCTGTACTTAAATAATAAAATCATTTATTAATACTGTTGCATTTGAATGTCTTGATTTTTGTAGTGAATTGAACTTCTTATGATAAAACCCAGTCGTTAATTCTTCCGAATAGTGGTTGGTTTATCCATAGACAGAGGGTTAAGGAAAGCCACTGATGATTATCACAAACTCTCCTTATTCTTATGGACACATTTAGTTGGATGGCATACACTTGACTATTCAGAAAGATCCAATGGAGCAGCAGCTGAGTGTTGTCTACGGGGACTACAGAAAGAATCTCATGACAATCTTATAGTGTTTTTTTAGCCATCGTGTTAGTTACCGGGATTGAGTTAATAATTGTAGGCATTTCCCAAGTGCAACACACACGTCCAATACTTTCCTTATCAAAGTTTCGTTTATTGAGGCTTGTTGTCCGATTAGATATAAGGTTGAGACGCTAAAATGTACTAAAAGGCTGCAGACGACGTTTCTTTGTATGAGGTCATCAATAATAATCACAGAATTAATGGACGGAGAAATGGTTTATAAGACAGAATTAGCAGTATTTGCTGATGGTTAATGCAAGGAAAGAAGATGAAACAGATAGGGGAAGACGATGAGCAAAAAAACATGGAGTTTTGATAGTGTGGAGGAAGAAGGTTCAATGAAGTGTGTGTGACAGAATCGGCAAGGGGACGACTAATTTTGGCTGAATAGCAAGTGGGGGAATTTATCGAGTTCTGCCCTTGGAGAAGACTTTAATAACCGGGGTACAATTCTTGGAACTTTTATGGAACTGTGTTATTTGGAACCGAAATTCAGTCTAGTTGGTTTGCAGGATATCCAATGTCCAACTACACTCTGTTATGTTCTGCTGCTGAGTGAATTAGTTGAGTTTTCCCCGTCGCCAAATTGTTATGTACTGGTCGAGAATTTAATAGTCCTGACGCAAGAAAGATGGAAATCAGAAGACTACTAGCTTTGCGATGATACTTATATTTTCCAAGCAAAAGGAGAGTCAAATCACACAAGAGTGTGCGAGCAAAAATATATATGAATGTCCAAACAAGTGAGTGAACAAATCAATAGACAGTCTTAACATGATTGGCTAATTATAGTGGAGTATCGATCCATATATACATAGCAAAATATAGCAGACATGTCAAAAAAAACACATTTATATTGATACATGTCACCAAGGACAGACTGTCAACAAACACACATATTATATATAATATAAGGGGAATATACATTGTTAAAGGAGACAGGTTCATCAAAGTGAAATGGTCACAGACTAAGAGAGCAATAGAAAGAGAGACTATCATATATATATATATATATATATATATATATATGGATACATATCACCTCCCCTTTTGAGAAGATTGATGATTAGTAGGATGTTTTCCTGGGGGTTTATCTGGAACCTTTGAGCTTGTTGTTGACGTCTGTCGTTTCGTCTGCCTGTTGGGTTTGCGGCTTCGGCTTCGTCCGGAATTGTCTGACATTTTATGCTTCTTGACTGCATTGCATAGCGAATTTAGTGGGACATCAGCCAGATGCAAACGATCGAACCAATCAAGTCCCAAAAGATTTAAATCACTCTTGGTGACGTAGCAAATTCCTGTGAATTTGATGTTACGGAAGGAAACAGAACATTTGAGTTCACCAATTAGTTTGAGCCGCCCACCACAGGCGCTGACAGCAGTCTGAGAAGTATTTGCGATTGGTGGTCTGCCAATATTATTCCAAAGTTTCTCTGATATAACAGTAATATCAGAGGCGGTATCTAGCTGCAGACGTGTATCATGACCATTCATCTGAAGATCAAGATATTTCCGCATACCTGGTGTTGTGACTTGACAGGTTGCGAGTAGACTCAATGATCTCCTTGGAGATTTAGGACCAACAGTTTGTCGAGCTTTCGCTGGATTTTGATATCTGGGTTTGCGTGGCTGACAAAAACCATTTTTATGACCGATGATTTTGCACTTGCTGCAACGATGATTTTTGTATGGGCAAGACTTTACAAAGTGCCACGCGCCACAATGCCAGCATGGTGATGGTGGGGTCTTCTTTGCAGTATTTTGTGAAGTTGGACGAGTATGTGTAGATTTCCGCGGAACATTAGGAGAAGGTGGGTCAGGAGTGGATGATGAGAGATTTTTGCTCTTTCGTAATGCATGAATATCAGAGCTTCTCGAAGGTGTTGATTCGACCAGGTGTGTGTCTTTCTGCAGATTAATCAGCCGTTGATATTCATCAGCTATGTCATGTAATGTTAACTTGGGATTTTGTTCTAGCTGATTGAGCAGTCGAGTTCGGATATCTGTGAAACGAGGAGATTGAAGACTGCATATGAGAATCAAGGCTTTGAATTGATCATCTGTTAAGGACCTGAGTCGAAATCTCTCACATTCTCGGTTGACTGTGCCAACGTGAGTAAGAAAATCATCATTTTCATTCATTGTCAGCTTGAGGCAACGATAACGTATGCTGAATAATGAGGAGTGGTCTCCAAAATGTTCACGCAGCAGCTTTATTGTATCATCGAAACACTTGTCACGTGGTTTCTGGGGTAAAATTAGGTTGCAGTACCGTTCATATTCTGCCGGACCCAATTTACGTAACAACACTCGCACCTTCCAAGCATCGTCTTGTGAGGCGAGATCAACAGTGAATAAATCCTCATAACGTTGATACCATGTGTCAAAAGTGACATTAGCATCTGGATTATAATTGAACTGTGAAATACTATTCACAATGCCGTCGACAGATGGTAGCATGGTATGATTGGGATTGCTTGAAGGTGAAGCTGGACCAGTCTGTTGGTTGACGAACATTTCCATTAATTTCATTTGTCGTTCAAGTAGTAATTCCAATTTCGAAGGATCCATAGTTTTCCCCGTCGCGAAATTATTATGTACTCGTCGCCAAATTATTGTTACATTCCCATCCCCAAGTGGCATAATTTCGTCTTTAAATCTTCACCACATTGCAATCAACACACACAATTGTAGTAAATGATTGTAGTCAATCTCACTTTTCTAGAATGCTAGGAACAGAAGAAGCACTGGTTCTAGTTACCATACCTGTATGGGTGAAAATGGTAGTATGTAGTCGGTAATCATTAATATATAAATTGGTTCCAAAAATTCCCATGTAATGTAATTAAGCACACAAGTCGCCAAAGAGAAAAAACTGGTTTGTGAAGTCAGTTCTTGGCATACCATACGATTATATTAAACAAAAATGAATAGGTATAAAGTAAAGGAAGATGTCTACTTACACGACGATTGACTGATTGCTTTGTATCGTCTAGTCGTACTGAGATTTTACCTTTTTAGCATGCTATGTAGATGATCATTTTGAAGAAAAGAGTAAAAGATTCCTCAAAAATAAATTTTACTGATAACGTCAACGCAGAAACTGACGATTTTGAAATTAATTTCAGTCATTCAATATTTTACTTGGTTGTTGTTTAAGAAGTATAAATGAATAACCAATGATAACACCCTAACCTCTCCAATTATGCGACATAGTACATTCTATTCACGTATATAATTGCGTTGTATGATGATTAAATGTTTCATCAACTTGGCCAAGTGCCCATTGTTTTAAACACCCCAGCGTTATCCCCTAGATTACTTCAGCTCCAAAAGCCACTTCTCTTGTGCAACGAGTGTCAGTTAATTGACTTTTTCTATTTCACTTCTGACTTTCCCGTTGACTAATAGGACCTAGAAATTCGTCGGCCTCTGTTGACATGTCGGCCACTTGTACAGATGATTCGATAATGTCTGAGGATTAACTTGAAGTAGTCGGTGGCATAGCGGTTAGGACGCTCGCCGACCATGCACATGGTCCGGGGTTCGATTCTCGGCCGACCCACTCCTTTACCTCGCTAAGCTAGAAATAATGCTGATAAAGAGGAAAGGTTAGGCATGAGGCTGTAAAATAAACACTGTTACAGAAACTTCAAGCCACTAGCTTGAAACCCTATGTCCCACTGGGGAACGTGAAGGAAAAAAAGTCTAGTGGATAACCCCATGGCCTTTGAAACGATGAGCACTCTATTCGAGCCTCAGTGGGAACACCACCATTTCCTGGAAAATGCACGTACATCCAGCTGACAAGTCCAAAAGAAGACTGAGTGCGCGACCTAGATTCAGCTATTAGGCATCATCCAACAAATAACTTCAATTTAACCCTCAAGAGCAAACATGTCGCCAGAGGCCGAACATTTCAGTTCAATCAATCAACAGAAAGATCGAAATTGAATTAAAAATGAATGATAACTTGCCATGATCTGTTTCACAAATGCTGCTCAGCATATTTAACTAAAAGGCAAGTAATTTATGAAGAATGCCACATGAATGATTGCATATAGCCAACGGCAGCAAGAAACACGATTTCAGTGATACACTGTCAGACAGATAACACACCAAGTAACAAATTAAAAATGAGAGTATAACACTGAGCAGAGAACTTTGTGAAACAGTTTAGCTTGCACACGACATTAGTATTCAGAATTCTTAACCACAACTCTCCATGGCCGGTTAACACTGATACGCCTAACGAAGCGGACCTTAAACGTCCAGATAACTTACAGCTTCTTTTAGAGACTATAGTTTACGAACTGACCGGACTGTATACAAAAGTAAGGGAAAGTTAGTGTCCCATTTAAGCTAAATGAAGTTGTAGTTATGTCTACCTTTTAGTAGGGTCTATGTAATGTATGATAATATGGGGGTACTAGTCAGTTGCAACCAAAATAATGGTCGCTATCCTCTTCCACTAGCTTTGAAAAACGAGTAAAAGCTGATACACGAAAAGCAAGTTGGGATTTGTCCATCGATCACGCTTGAGCATTCGCACCAGGCAATGTGTCAGATGTTTAAACAACTTCGCTTTAGTTTTGTAATAGATGACATTCTAAAGATAGCCCTAAAGGATGCATGATTGCTAACGAAATATTTGTTTCTCAGCTTCTGTAAATAAGCTGATTAACTTACAAGTACAAAATACTACTGTAAGATTAGGCAGAACCTATGTCCTTACTCACGTTTGCAGGTGACCAATACACAGCAGTTAGTTACAATACTGGAATGAGACCGGCGAATTTCTAGTCGTATTGCAAACGTCAGCCTGTTGTCAACACAACGTTAGTTCGGTCTTCGAAGCGCGAGTTTACGATGTTTCAGAGGATTCATTTTATTTTATACCTGTGAGACTTGGTATTCTCGAGTCGAGGATGAGTGACAAATCTCAGTACTGGATTCTTGCTGTATCCGTAGGGTTGATGGCATTCAGTGGCGTCACTGTATATGTATTTCTCAAGTTTTGACTGGGTGTGAATAGGGATACTGAATTCAGCGGCATCGAGATCCCAGCGAATTCGAAACCCTTTACTAACACTGATTAGAAGTGGTAGTCAGTCAGTGGGGTGGTGCAATATTATAAAGGATAGTTGTGTTGGGTTCGCATCTGATGGTGATTCACGAATCTTCGGTGCACTTCCAAGAATTATTCGATTCAGTGGATCAGAACACAACTAGATATGACTCAGTGGGGAGTCCTACAAATCTTTCTTCTTCTTTTCTTGAAAGTAAGGCTCAGTAACCATGCACAGACTAAGCAGAACTCGGGAGGAACAGACGAGGGAAAATCAAGCAGGCTTTAGACCAGGTAGAGGGTGCATAGATCATATCTTCACTCTTCGACAGATTCTAGAACTAAAACACACTTTTCGGCGTCCAACAATTGTCATATTTCTTGACTTGAAGGCGGCCTTCGACTCCGTGGATCGAAAGGTACTGTGGCAATGTCTGACTGTGAAGGGAGTGCCAAGAAAGTACATTGCACTAATCAAGGCACTCTATTCAAACTCATGTAGCCGTGTAAGGGCTTATGGGGAATTGTCATCTGAATTGATAACAACCAGTGGTGTCCGACAGGGATGTCCACTTTCCCCATTTCTGTTTAACTTCATCATAGATATGCTAATGGAAGTATCCTTAACTGAACGCAACGACTTAGGAATCGACTTGTTACCAGGGAATAGTCTTATGGACTTAGAATATGCAGATGACATAGTCCTGTTAGGGGAAGATGCTGACAAAATCCAGCAGAGTCTTCTGAACACTTTGAGCAGCAATCTTCGTATGTTTGGCATGCGATTCGCCCCTGCAAAATGTAAGATGCTGCTACAGGACTGGACTACGTCAACTCCTAGCTTAGTGATAGGGAGTCAAGTGATAGAAAATGTTGACCGCTTCACCTATTTGGGAAGTTGTATCAGCACCAACGGACTGATTGGCGACGAAACCTCAGCACGGATCCGAAAAGCTCGAGCTGCTTTCGCTGACTTACACCACCTCTGGCGTAGGCGTGACATTCGGCTATCAACCAAGGGACGTGTGTATTGTTCAGCAGTTCGCTCCGTCCTTCTCTATGGCTCTGAAACATGGCCAATACGCGTTGAAGACATGAAAAGGTTGACCACTTTCGATCATAGATGTCTGCGATCCCTGTCTCACGTTAGGTGGTTTAATAAGGTAAGTAATGTTGACGTTAGGCGTAGAGTGTTGGGCAAACAGGGAAAATCAATCGACGAGGCTATAAAGTTACATAGATTGAGATGGCTAGGTCACGTGGTGCGCATTCCTAACCATCGCCTCCCCCGACGGGCATTACTAGCTGATATAGGTGCAGGTTGGAAAAGAGCCAGTGGTGGCCAAACAAAAACACCGCCTCATCAATCCATGAACTCCTTGACAGTTAAACTGAGTCAGGTAGGGAGATGCAGACTCCCGGGTTGGGGCCCTCGGGACTCTAGGAATCAATGGCTGGAGACAATAGGTGACATGGCTCAAAATCGTTGTCAATGGCGCAGACGTATTCAGTCTCTGTAATCTTTCACATTCCTTTCTACCATTACCCATTCTGTTTCACTATTCTACTTGTCAGACTGTATTGATTCTCTTCACTCATCCTCTTGTCTGCCTCTGTGTGCTATTTGGAACGTGGCAACTCGAACTGGTGCACTTCGGTGCCAAGTTTTATGTTGAATCCAGACAGACAGACAGATAGAGAAGTAAAGTGAATACACCTTTAAATAGTCTTGACAGACATGCTTATGAAATTTCCTTCAATTGTTTCTCAACTATTTTATTTTGTTACTTCTAATGCATAATTCAATTCCTGTCTCGATTCAGGCATCCGGGCAGTGTATACCAGCCGTCGCACAAACTATGAGATTTTGTGTTTTATCTCTTGGGGCCCAACAAAATGCATAAAATTTGTGTTTTAGTAATAATGATAATTTTCTGTAGTTTGGTTTGTAAGGGTTAGTTATCTTTTTATGAGTTGATTCCCAAACTAGGATGAAACAGCTGTCCAGTACTCCAGTGCTGGTCACGTGTGTGGATGGATGTCCCACCAACGACAATGGTTGGGGTCACGCTAAATCACGAATGGGTAGAAGTTAGAATTCATGAGCCATTGAATCAGGTCCCAGTGGCTGAATGGTATACGAGCTTGTCTTGTAACCGGAAGGTCCTGGGTTCGAATCACAGTGGGTGCGTACTGCCGATGATTCATAACAAACTAGGATGAAACAGCTGTCCAGTAATTCAGTGCTGGTTTTCAATGGTTCTCTAACTAATATCAATCCGTGATCAACTAGTAATAATAATATCGATATTATCATTAATATATTACAGGCAGTGTTTAATTCTATAGGAGAAATTCTAATCAAGTGCATAAAATGATTATTAAGTGAGTACCGGAAATTTCAATCTAGCCTACACAAATACACCCTTAAGTCGCCTATGAAATCAATTATTCAGACACGAAATAATGAACAATATATAATTAAATTTTATTCATTATTTGTATAGATGTGATAATTTATAAAATCATTTGAAAAATAAAATATCATGTTAAAATACAAAAGAGTATTATCAACAGTGGATAGAAATGCATGAAAAACAAAAACAAGAATGACGAAAAGAAAAGGACCAAAGTGTTCGGATCACATTGATTTAAATAAAATAAGATATATATATATATATATTATATAACCGGGTAGAGCATAAATCATTTTCTCATCACATTAAATAATAAGAAATAAACTTTTAAGTGTTAGTAATCAAATAATTACATTTTACGCGAGAAAATCAACTCTTCCACACGATACTCATCACCGACAAATTGAAATTTAAAACGTCTTAAATCCTTTCGTGTAATAATTCCGCGAACCTAAAAGAATTATTGTTTTTAAATGAAAATAAAATGAATTTTAAGAAAATACTTGGTTGCTACACGATAAAGTAATTATTATATACATGTATCTAATAATTTCGGAGTTGATGTTGGTAGTACATGCGTACACAAGGAATCACAAAAAGAGACTCCTCTTATGCAATTACACTTGATTGAATTAGAGTAAGTACATTGCACTGTTATATACCTGGAAGGGGGGTTTAAACCCATTTAGAAAACTAGCACACACTGCTATTTGCAGGAGTTCAAAGTTTCAACAACTGGGACAATTTTAGCTAGTCAGAGTTACTGGGGCCGTTGGATTCCGTCGCAATGGCTGTATAGTATACGTGTTCGCCTCGTAATCTGAAGGTTCTGGCTCCGATCCCTGGTTGGGTTCATGGGTGCGTAATGCTGAACAGTCCCAGACAAGGACGAAACAGCTTTTCATCAGTATCTCCTGGCTCTTTAACTGAGGTCAATTCATGTGGTCAAAATTGAGATCAATCAAATCCCTGCAAATCAACACTTGGAAACTGTACAATACTGTCTTCTTAATCGGCGACTTTGTATATCATAATCACTTCTGTCGATAATAACTGTTTTATATATTACGCAATTACACTCTTGATTATGTATTATTTTAGTTACTATACTCTCTCATCATACTGCCAACTGTTCATACCAAGTTGAAAAAAAATTATCACCTCAGGTAAATCGTACCTTTGTCACCTACATCGAATTAAACAATAGCAACTATGCCAAATTATAGGACGAAGGGGACAACCACCGAAGAAATATTTTAGTTAAACTTCTTGTTTTCTGACGTTTTGAATAGTGATGAGTTTTACATATCTACACACATCTGAATAATGACATAAGCTTACTATCCTTGAATTTCGTGACCAATCTAAACTTTCAATTCTTGTCCCAACTCAATCTAACTATGCTACCTGATGATGTGGTGATTTAGTGCGCGATTAACATACATGCACAATAATACTTTAGCTGCAATGCTTACAAACTATAAACAATATATGATTAAAATGAATACCAAAAATATAAATCACGATAGTACTTGGTTTTGATTATCAACAACAGGTAGATGTCGAAGGCCCAGAAGACGGAAGAGGTGATAGACACGAGTCATTGTCATAGTCTAGAAGAAAATACAATTCAATTAAAAGTTATAAAAACAAATTATATGATATGCAGATGAATGAGTTTTATACTCTGCTTACTGACACACAATCTCATTTATTGAATTTCAAAAGCAACACATCAGAATATTATATGTGTGAAGATGATAAGTGCAAACAATATGAATTGTCTTTCTTGATAATAATAATAACTATGAGCTTAAGGTCAATACACTACTAGGTATAGTGATTGATACCAGGCACAAATGATTCCAAAACATCTATGATCGAAAACTCCCAACATTTTATTTCACGACCCCATAATGACTGATTCAAACAACACCTCTTCTAAGATAAACAGCTCAAGTGCTAAGGTTCCATTAGCAACCAGTTTAGTATAACGGTTGACACCATCGGAATACATGAAGTAGAAGTTAATGATGCAATCAAAAGTAATAAATTCCCAAAATGGTTGGCTTTAAAGAAAAGGCATTTTAAAGAAATCAACATCATTCGTGAAACTGCACGCACAGGCTGACTAGTTGCATTAAGATACAAAAACAAAAGTTATGTGAATAATTCCAAAGAATAACAACAGCATATTGCTGTGCCAAAAATCCAGTCGATTAAAACACACAAAAGTTTCCATGAAAGTCTATTGATTGATTCAATTTGCAGAAATTCATGACGTGCAGAAGAAATCAATTGATTGAATACGTGTCATTGAACATAATGCATTTATTTATCTACACAGAAATATGGATAAGTAAACATGACTACACTTGAACCATTCTGATTGATTCTCAAACATATCGATGAGGTTCAGTGGAGAGTGATCGATAATATTTCAATGAGAACGAATAGACTGTCTAATTTGCTCAAAAGTCTATGCTTAATCTAAACGCTGTTTGACGAGTAACAGTAGCAGTGTGAACCTTACAATTTTACAGAATTAGTTTGTAAGGATTGGATTTGCTTCCAGTTTGCTCATGAAATCATGTGAGTTAGAGAACTAGTCTGGGAACTATCGGCAGCACGCACCCATGGACTGGACTCGTGACCTGAAGGTCCTGGGTTCGGTTACTGGTGGGGACACCAACCCTTGACAAAACTTCAAACCAGTCCTACAATCAATAATGCTTTAAGAGGGAAAGTTACAAATTGGTCGCCTAAGAATTGATATTATTTATAATTATAATGAGAAAGTCAAAGACAACTTTATTGACTGCCTAAGTTCCAGTGTAGAAATTTGCAGTTCAAGTTGCCACACTTCATAAGCACATAAATGCAGAGGAAGAAAACACAGGAGCTATAATGAACGGAATTGTATAGGATCAAATATCGAAATAATAATGAGAATTTAATGGATGTTGGATTTCATAAAGAATGAATGCATTTAAGGGACTGACAACAACTTTGAGCCATGTCATCAACTGTCGCTACCGATTCGTTCCCAAGATTTTCAGGACCCCAGCCAGACAGTAAATACCTCCATATGCGGCTGAAATGAACAGTTAGAGGATCTGGATAAAGCAAGAACAACAGTGGTTTGTGTAGAATATGGCACCATCATTTATTTCGTTGGCCTCTCATCAGCTGCTTACAGCCTAAATAAATTATGAGGTTTATGTACAGAAAAGTTTTAACATACTTGCAAATTTTTCATGATGTCAGTTGACAGAAGGTTCCGCAATTAGTGAACAGTGCTCAAAAAATTGCGCTCATATAGGTTTTACACAGGGTGCACGCAACTGGAAATTTTCACATGAACGGTTAACTTTACCAGGAAAAGTGGGAAAATCATCACAATGTGCCTTGGACAGATTCATGTGTTTAAAGCAGATATTAAAACAGTGATGCGTGTTCCTCAGTGACTTTACGAATTTGGATCATTTCATCGAAATCAGTGTCACAAGTACATTTTCGCAAAATAAAACTATCAATACTTAGCATGTTCACCAGATACAAGTTTATGAAGTAGACGAAGTTTTGCTGCACTGTCTACTTCAAACAATTCCGCTTTGAATGAATCTTTAAACCTTTCGAACCGTGAAGCAAAAATGATTCCAGTACCTGCATCATATTTGGATTGTGTAACTGACTTGAGGAAAAAATCAATTTTCTCAGTGTAGGAATGACTGGATGACTGTTTAGATAATTTATTGGTTAGAATTTCAATCAGTTTCATATGAGATGCTTTATACTGTTTTTTTACTGTTATAACAGTAACTAAATATACTCAAAACACATGAAGACATGTTTAAACATGCCGCCGAAAATTAATTTGAATTCATGCAATACATACAAATCTAAAGTTTGCGCTAATTGTCCACCATTACCACTTCATTTTGAAATAATCGTGTGAGCGTACAAGTGTTGTTGACAAATATCACCTTCATTTATTTATTTATTACAATGTAAGTTCTTATTTTGAAGACTAGTCTAAGATGTGAAATACGCCTACAAAATTAAAACTTTGTAAGTTATGAGGATGATGATAATAACAATAATACGTATGTAGTACAGTTCATAGTACATGTTTATGGTATTATATCAAATCTATTCCATCATAAAAACAGACAGAATTATTTGAATTGAGAAAAAAATTATTATTTATTTACATCATACATGTACTTTAGGATTTTATACAAACTTTTTTCTGTTCATTTTTTTCGACTTTAAGGAAAAATTTTAAAAAATATCGGTCTTACCTCTGGAACACTATACGGTGCTTCACACATATAAGGTCTCAAATCCAAATAAGCATCCATATCTTCATACGATAAGTTAGCTAGAACATCCTACAAAGTGTAAGCGTGAAAATACAATCTGATAGTATGTAATCTAACTAGCTCTCAAGGTATAAACCATTCTGATATGGGTAAGTGAGGTTAGTGTAAATTAGGATGTAGTTACCGGAAACAGGTACCAGGCTGCGAAGCACACTATGCTGTGTGAAGGATAATGATACCAAGCAGTCATTCAGGAAGAAGTAGATGGAGTAGCAGTCGGAGCCGGAAATAATTGAAACATGCATGTTTAACTAAGTGTGCTGACGGAGTAATTGGAATTAGGAATCAGTACACAAATTGTCTCTCAGCTCCTTGTATTTGTCACAATTGCGTGATCCTTTTTCTTTTTCCATTCCTCGAGTTCAGGCTGAGAAATACGACTTCGGGCTTTCTGGATTTTCAGTAGCTGTGGTGGTGTTTTTTTTGGTGTGAAATTGCTAGTCTAACCCGCCACCTTCGCTTTTTTCCCGGTTTCCTATCGTTAAATGAACTAGGCGAGGTTTACGAGTGGCTTGGGGTGGAATCATACCCGGAACACCTGCGTGGTTGGCGAGTTATTTTATCACTAAACCACCAACCCCCATTTGTTTATTCCTTTACGTTCCCAGTGGAACACAGGACTTAAAGTTTCGGTAGCAGTGGTGTTTATTTTTACAGGATACGATTGCTAGCCTCATGGCTAACCTTCCCTCTTTACTGTCTTATTACTGGATTAGCGAGGTAAATGAGTGCGTCGGCCGGGGATCGAAACCCGGACCACATGCGTGGTCAGCGAGCAGTCTACTGCTGTGTCACCGACATACATCAACCCCCATAATGTAACTTAACTGAAACATATGAGAAATATAGAGAGAAGCCAACTTAGTTACACTTTAGGAGAACTTTAATCCATCAGGAGATTAAGCAATTAACTACATTTGTCCACTAAGTTATGTACTGGTATCACCTGTTTTACTAGGATTCTTATACAATTTTTAAGTGAGATAAACCAATGTATACGCTTATGAATACATCGATGTAGCATGTTTTTAAATGGAAAGTAATCACACGTAGTGTAACACTAATACAAGTAAAAAATCAGAGTACACAAAAGCCATGAATGCATTGCAAGTCACTCTCAAAAGTGTTATTCTTTAGTATGGTAGCAGAGCAGTAATATGGAAAATCGTATCTCAGTGAGTGATACAGTACGTGTTGTTATACAATTGAAGATATTCTTCTATGAGAGTTCTGTTGTCCGCTTTGCTGCAGTAAAGAAAAGTGTAAATCGATGAGCGTGCTTGATTTTATTTACTGGGAGTGAGGGGTAAGGTGGAGGGGTAAGTGTCTTACCTATTCAAAAATCAACTAAATTACCTAATTGCCAATTAAAACTAATATGCACCAGCAAGGCCACTTTTTCTCGACAGTTTCCCGGCACAGAATTCAATCAGATCAATTTTCATGATACTAAGTATATTTAACAGATAGTATTTCTCAGTTAGAAGTTATTGACCCCTGTTACTTTGTGTAATCTGTAGTTACAAATATCATTGTCAGATTATGTCAACACAAGTAGTCTCGCCGAGAGTAAACTTAAAATCTAAAAAACCTCAGTCCCACTGTTTAATACAGGCTATATTAAATATAGGAAGAATCAGGTTAAAAATTTGTTAACTTACGGCCAACTTAGGATACGATGGATAGGCATTATCATAATCTTCATAACGCATTGTGTACACTGTATTGCCATCTTTACAGAAGGCCTAAATAAAAAAAAAACTGAGATAGAAGCTAACCAAAAAATATGTGCGTATACAGGTCTAAAATAGGTATTCAACCAGAACAGTAAATTAGAGAGTAACACCACTCATGTAATAAGCTTAAGGCCTGAACCCATAAAATATATTGTACAGTCTATATAACTTACAATAACGATTACACAATGATAACAATTACCGTTATCATGGATAAGTCTGATTACCTTAGCACAATGGAGACTCTATTAAGAGATGCATGAAAATTTCAGAAACTTACAACCAACAAAGATACAACGGAGAGGACTAAGAGACAGTTGACAGAGTCACTAAAAAAGTTGAAACAACACGACCATATTTCACCTGCCTTTTATGAAACACTAAAACCTGTAGGCACTGTGATACCCAGGTTGTACGGTTTACTAAAGATTCATAAAAACGGCTTGCCACTTAGACCAGTCCTCGATATGTCTAGCTCACCATACCATACAACTGTGAAATGGCTGGTGGAACGTTTACAGCCGTTGCATAAGAAACTTGTGAAAAATAGCGCAAAAGATAGTTTTGAGTTTGTAGAAAGAATCAAAAAATTAAATGTAAAGGAAAAATACATGATACCAGAGGATATATCTTCCTTATTCACCAATGTGACTTTGATGGAAACAGTTGATTACATAGGTAATGAATTGATAAAGCTAGGTATAGAGATTGGAATTCCTGTGTCTTCCCTAAAGGAACTTCTTTTGAGGTGTAGGATGAACGTAAATTTCCTGTTAAATAAAGAAATGTACAGACAATCAGATGGTGTTGCCATGGAATCACCACTAGGCCCAATCCTAGCAGATTTTTCCTAGTGAAACTAGAGAATGGTCCACGGAAAGATGTAATAATATAATCTTGGTTTCTACTGCAGATATGTTGATGATGTATTTAAAGTTCTTAAGAAAGAAAGTGAGGTTAAAAACATATTGGATAAATTCAGTAGAACACATCCCAGCATAAGCTTCACTAAGGTAGAAGAAGAAAATGACTCTGTTTCCTTTTTGGACATCCTAATGACTAAACGAACAAACGGAACAATATGTGGACGTTTGCATGGAAAACCTACTTCCATTGGACAATATACTCACTTCCTGAGTTTCGTACCTCTACAATACAAACGTAATCTGGTTAGATGTCTGGTTCAACCGGCTAGAGTCGCCTATTCAAATGAGACACTGATCGAAGAACTCGGTAATATTCGTGATCTACTAAGCAGAAACGGATATCCAACTAAATTCGTAAACAAACACATGAACTCAGAAAGTAAAAGGTCGAAGTTGCCGACTGTTCTCAGTGTTCCTAAGGTTACAGTTCACGGGTGGTGTTGATAGATCTTATTACAACGTATGAGAAGGGCCTTCAAAAGGACTTTCTATGCAGGTAAGCTATGCTGTGTATTCACTAGCCGACCAATACTTAGTTCAAGAAATAAAGACAGACTGTCCTGTTTCGCCTCTTCCATATGTATTTACCAGTTTAACTGCCAGTGAGGAGCTATTTACATAGTAGGGCGTACGATCAGGCAAGTTCATGGTCGAATTTCTGAACACCTCCCATCTTGGTTTGGCAAAGGTCCGAATAAAGCTATACGCAGCTCAATACTAGTTCACCTCGTCGATACTGGAGATAAAATCGACTCTAACAAATCTTTTTATCGTATATCACCCAACCTCTCGCATTGTCTATGAGTATGACTTTTACATACAGCAGACGCAATCGGAATTCATCTGAACAAGCCAAAGCTATGTGTTCAAAAGAAATTTGTACACCCCCTTCTTTGCCATGGCCAACTACATAATATGTATTAAGTTTTTAAAAACGAGCTTTTTCCCTCCCCTTGTAATTATATTTTGACTTTGTTAATTTTAAAACAATTAGTCCGTTTGATAAATTTGAATAAGGCATTTAGAAGACAAATTTCGCAAGATGATATCATTTCGTAGTTTATTTACAACCGCTTTACAACTAACATGGTTAACAATAATAAAATAAAGTGCATGAATATTAGTCAGTTATATTAAACAAAAGTTCAATTCAATAATTAATATGACCCATTGCACAAGAGGTGGCTCTCGTGGCCCAAGTGGTCTAGTGGATAACGCTTTGGCTTTGAAACTATGGGTACTGGGTTCGAGCCTCGGTGGGAACATCATCACTCACTGAGAAATGCAGGTACATCCTGATGACGAGTCCCAAATAGGACGAAATGCGAATCCTCGATTCCACTGCTAGCCACCATCCACCAATTGTATACTAACTAAATGCCCGGACATCGTCGAAGCATCTGCACAAGAAGCCGATATGTCAACCTGAGACCGAGCACTTCGGTCCAATCAATCGACGGGAAAATCAAAAATTCAATTCAATAAAAGTACATACTAACGATCAATCATATATTAGTATGTACTTTTGTTTTTTAAATAACTGAGTAATTGTCATGATCTTTATTTTATTATTGTTAACCAAGTTAGTTGTAAAGCGGTTGTAAATAAACTACGAAATGATATCATCTTGCGAAATTTGTCTTCTAAATGCCTTATTCAAATTTGTTAATTTAACAATTTTTACAATTCTAGCTAATTCTATTAACTTATTTGTAATTCACGTAACCCTTCTGAGTCATCCTATTCTTCTTAGTCATCATTGTTATTTTACAAATTTCTTGATAATGCAATAACTTGTTGCCAACGGCTACGAATTAACTTATCTCGAATTCCGTAATCAATTTTCACCCGTCTTTTAAAACTTAGATATCTTGTTACTAGCATCTACTAGTTATTCGTTCTGATGACCTTTAACCTCTTAATTTCAACTCCACCTATGCCTAAAACTGATTCACTAAAATAACCACTTGATTGGTAAAATAATTTGGATTGAAACATATTTCTTCGCTCAATCTGTTGTTTTTTCTCAATGCGTAAATGAAAATTACATTTCACTACACAAATACGCGTACTAAGTAAATTCACATTCCCTCATTGTAGTTGTTTCTCAAAATAAAAAGTAAAATAAAAATTTATTTGCTTGTTAATGACATACAATCAAATAAAATAGAACAATTCACTGACAGAAGTGGACCATGAACACTGTATGAGGAGTTCAGTCTCAACTGTGAATAGAAAATTCTCCACTGAAAGTGAACAAATGTCAATATCTTGTATTTATTAGAAAATACCATGGATATTACAAAAACAACATAACATTAGTGCGTGTGCAAAATACGCAAAATAATTCAACTAAAATTATAAGACGCAATTGTTTCCAACTATAATGAATTTTAAGGTGTAAATTATTATCTATTGAATTATAATGACAATTTATAGGGAAAACAATGTGGATATAATATATTTAGCTTTGGCATAATATGAAACTATCTGAATAGAAACAAAAACAAACTTCCGATATTAAATGATGTTAGATAGACAAGCATCAACAAGATACGGCTTGATATTATTGTATAGGTTCTGGCAGAGGGGGATAGGCAAATGATTGCCGCCTTTCAATCTACAACACCTGTGAGGACGCCAATTATGAAATAGTCTAAGCGGCTATGATATACTAAAGTGTGGCCGGTACACTGGGTAGAATACTTTGATGAGAGTTCCACCTAACCCAAATATGGACTGCTAGAATTCAATTGCACTAAAAGTGCACATCATTAAACCCATGCCTGAATCAGATACTAGACACCAGTCATCCAACCATAGCCAACGTCACAAAAGCTGTACCAAGGTAAAGCATAACCATCTGGTGGTATAGCTATTTAGCGAAATTATGTACACCTTATCTTCACTTCAAATCACCATCGGCACAGATCTTCTGTGTTATGCCACTTCTGTCATTCATATTGAGTTTCTTTGTATTCCTTTCACGTCTGCCATGTTTCCCCGCAACGCTGTACCATTTGCTTTCTCTGACATCAAATATATCTCACTGCTATTCTGTTATTCTTATGCCGAAGAGCGTCTCCTTATATACTACTATCAGTAACACACGCCACAGTATGACTCCAAAGGTATTTGAAAACGGTGATGATATTTCGATTACATTAACTACAGTAATAGATAGCGCATGGGATTCCGAGATAGTTTTACTGTAAAATGGTGTGGGGTGATAATCATCTCAGTTTATAGGAAAGAAAATAAATCTCCTTAAAACAATAAAAGGGGGATCGGCTTAGCTACCATCGAATCTGAGATTCTGCGTTATATGGTTGTGTGAAAAATCAGTGGAACTCAGGAAAACAAAGTGGAGAACACCAGGTAAGTGTGAAATGCAGACGACCGCAGGCCTGCTTACTGACTTCATAGGTTACTCTATTTCATTTTCTGCAGAAGACCCTATTAAATGCAAAATGATGCAGAAGGACTGATTTGCACGGACTTCAACTTCTGGATATAGGGAATAAAGTAGTTAAACACGTTCACAGCTTCACTTAGTCGGGGAGGTAAATGAACTGTAATGGATTTATTGCTGATTGAAATCTCATCATAGAAACAAAACTTTGGTGCGGCGTCCGCTAACATGAGTCTTTTTCTGTCCAGGTGTTATATACCACAATAAATCAAAGGACGCATATGTTGTGCAACTCTTTACCCCGTCCTACTTCACAGCTGAAAAGTGGCGGTTGAAAACGGAAGATAAGAAGGAAATAGGGGTTTCCGGTCAAAGTTGCTGCGTTCAGTCTTTACAAGTTAAACTGGATAATCATTTGGGCTGTATTCTTAAGAGGTTGAATACGTTTTCACTTAATGTATCCTCCTTTTGGATGGAGCGGTATGGTCAGTAATAAAGAGGTTAGGCACTGACTGTTAGAACAGAAAAAGTTGATTGATAACGTTACGAGGCTCTGCATATCGGAATGGTCAGGACAAGTATTAAGTAATGACAAGCCACTACTTTCTTAGACAGTCTATGTCAGTTGGGAAGAGTTAGACTAAAACTGCTGGTCTTACCCACGTGGAGTAATTTGGTTTGCCTGGTTAGAGTCTTTAGGATGCCGAGAATGAGTAGTTACAAACTGCTGATGACACACCTTAAAGCTATTCACAATGATGAAGATGTAATCACTACTTGTTAGCATCCAAATTCCGAAAATCCTCATTTCTCTTCATCAACCAAGTAATCCATGTTAGCCCTAAGACATCATCGAAGGACTCGTGCTGATAGTTACTAAAGTAGATCAACGAAAATTTGAAGTGATTTTACCAAATCTTTTTCCTTTCTCTCCAAAATTTTCATCCACCATGGTTTCATCAAATTTCGTTGTGTATGTGCTTTTGCAAAATGTCGCAACTTGGTCGGATGGACTTTGTGAAGAGTTATGCACCGACACAGCATTCAGATTAGTGCTTCGGATAAAAGTTTAGTGAGAGTTGGCGTCAGCAACCTTAGATCTTGTAAGCAATCACCATTCGACTGCGGTATCAGTGATTGCTATGAATAAAAAACCATTCTGGTGTAAAGACCCTGTGCTACATTATAATTAAGAAAATTGTTCATTTTAAATGTCTTAATAGCATTATCTTTCCATAGCTGGCTGGAATGTAGTACATAAGTGAATTTTATACACCCTCATAAAATGATAGACAAAAAAATCATAATAATAGTAATTAATGTTGCATAAATAGAAGGGTAGTATTATAAAAGAGATAACATACGCGTTTTTGAAGTAAAAGTCCTAAATGCTCAGATGAAATCATGCCGACTAAGGTGCCATATGAAAATCTGGACGGATCTGTAGAACCAACAACAACTGGAAATCCATGATGTAAATTGTTCGAAATACGGTCAACCAAGTCACTGACACGCATAATAGGATGTAAAAATACAACGGGATTGGACATTAAATCATAAGCTCGTTTAGTTATAGCTAATGAATGTGGTGTCCATGGAAGTAGAGCCATGCTACTTAGTCCAATGTGTTCATCGTATATACCCTGGAAGATAGAAAAATCCGGAATGAATTCCAATACATATATATATATATATATATATATATATATATATATATATATATATATAATTTTATTACATATAACTGAAGCATAAGTATTTAACCTATCTCCTTGTAGAGAGACTTTAAAACTTACTTCACTTAAACAATCCCCCATATACTTCGCAACGGTCAAGGTCATCAGCAAAGGTAAGCCGACAATCACATTTCCTGTAGCCTCCATAAGAATAACTGTCAGACTTAAAGTCATACGAACAATACCACCTAATTGTGCTGCAGCTCCGACTAGAGCGAATTTCCCGGGATCCGAAAAATGAACAGGATCGACAGTATGCATTACATTCCCTAAAGTAGAAAGATAAATTGCAAACTTTTATTAGGCTTATTCCAAAATCCAGTTTCAAAAATGAACACATCCATTGAAATATTTCTCTGCTCGATACAACCTACTACAGGACAACAGCAATAATAATACATTGTCATCTGAATGCATCTCTGTAGTAAGATAAATTATTTCACTGAAATACTAGAACGCTAGCAGTTATTCTAACCAATCAAATGACACATGTATCGTAAAAAAGCAAATAATACATACTATTCCTAACAGTGTCTAGTCTTTTTTGACTTTCTAGCCTGATAGAAATCTAGCTTTGAATTGTATATTACCACATTATTACAACATTACAGTACAGTAAAGCCCCCAAAGGACAATAATAAACTATAGTCCGATTTTAAACACTTAGATCTCCAATTTACAAATTACACAGTTCGAGGTGAAACTTTAACAGGCAGTTATCCACAATTCCGGTAGTTTGAACTGATTCAACTGTCTACACTGAGTCAAACCTGCAACACTAGTGATGAGGTCAGTCTTAAACACGTAAAACGACCTTCCGGTGATCAAATCACTTCGATTTGACTAGCAAACATTACCGGTTGATGCGATCGGTAGTAAGTGCCGTAATGCATTTAGAATTCACATAACACTAGTAGTATCGTTGATCTAACCAGCTGAGATAATAAAATATTGGATGAATTAATCAGTTCCTGACTAAATGAAAATCACACATAGCACCATTACCAGACTTTATCACATGGCGGTTTTTGGAATAGTCACTAAAAGTGATGCATAAAAACGTATCAATTGTTAGTTAACCAATTGTTTGGAAAGTAACTATACTTCTAAACACAATTCTTGTCTGAGGATTTATGGAACCTGCTACTTCTATAGTAAAAAGAGAGTGAAGTGAGCCATCGAGATGTAAGGGGATTTATAGATGAATAAGAGCTACAGGAACAGTTTTCAATATTAACTGCAAGAGAATGCCATACCTATTATTCTCCCCCAACCCGCACCGATGAGCAAGGATGGAATAAATAGACCAGCTGGAACTGATAAACCGAAGGTAATACAGGCCAAGAAATAGTACACAAACACAAATATTGTCAATACAAAAATGCTGTACGTCATTGGTGGATCATGGAGTAGGGTCCTTAGTGAACGCTCAGGTGTTGAGAAGAGTAGCGAAGAGATTGAATTGAACTCATTATCTGCACACATCATCTTTCCACACAGAAAAACACAGAAAATAAATACGAGAATAAATATAAAAATAATTTACACAGGTTAAACGAAATGAAATGCTACTGAACAACAGTGTGCATATACATTCAGCTATCGATGAATTACACCCATTGTGTAGTGGAGATGAAGAATTAATTGTACAATGCTACTTTATTATTTTCTGTTCTGTAAAGTTTCCGTAGCGAATGGGTCGATTTTCTCGGATAGTCGCTAGCCCCACACTTAAACTTCCCTTTTTTGAGCTTAGAACTGGACAGTAAACTAGGAAAATGGTGAAGTTATGGTTACCAATTGACTGCCTAAACCAACGCGTCACAGCTCCATAATCATGATCTTCCAAAATGTAATCCTACATATAACTATTGTGAACGCAGTTAAACGGGTTAGAAAGCATAAGATGACTTAATGATAACTATGATTTGATATAGGCTATTGACAGAAATCATTTAAAAATATTTTGGTTATGAAAGTAATCACACCTAATATGCATGTGAATTTAATTATCATCAATCCACGATTTCTGAGGATTTTTATTCAACCAACTGTTCACTAAGAGTTACCAGCCCAGTGTGATCCATCTTGGATAGAACAATGACCAAACTAGATCAGCGTGAAGGGCTCCTAAAACTTTTCCAGCAACAAAACATTTTTTCTATTTGTCATCCAAACACTCGACTTCTACTTCTTAACTTTCTTAAATCTCTTCGTCCTACTACTTTTGTAGACAGTCTCTTCGCCACCTGTCGCGATCACATAGTCTTGAATTACTCAAAACTGCAGTAAATTTTAACATCCCAACCTTGGTGATAACTAACCAGTCTCCCAGGTTGAAGCAGGTTCATTGGGGACCTGATGACTAAAACTCCAATCATATTACTGCATATGACGCCTGGTATTATTAACTCAAGCTGTATCAGAGAAATGACAACTAATTATTACATTTAAACTCAATCCAGGCATAAAATCCTCCTTTACCAATCTCGTAGAACAGCCAGTAGGACAGTAAATAAATCCACATACAAAAAATTAGACGTCGTTATTTACCGTCATACACTTTATCAACTAAATCCAACTATTTTCCTATAAAAGTAACAGAAATCAACAGCAAATTAGTGAAATTTTAGTGAGATTTTTGAAAAAGTAACTTCGAGTCGTCAAATAAACACACTTCAACCGGACTGATATTGTTACACTAACAATTAATGAAAAAGTTTGTTCAAATGAAACAAAACAGAAGACATACTTTTAAGGGAAAAGAACTGCTGGTATATGCTAGCGGACTACAGTCACGAACAGCCCACATAATAGCAAAGCACAGCGTAGTCGTTAATGCACTGACTAGCATGGCTTCCAAAATTTTATTGTACTTCGTCGTAATATTTCTGTAAGAAGAAAAAATAGTGTCATAGGTGTGGTAAAGGCGACAAATACTGTATACGCCTCCTTCAACCAAACAAAACGGGAGACAGGCACAAGACATCTAACTAGCTTGTCAATCGAAATATTATTCATGAGCTTAAAATAGATAGGAAGTGTATGAAATAGTTTATCACTCCAAAAATATATATGGTGGACTACACTATGAAAAAAAAAATTCACGATATGCTGAAAAACCTCATTATCTTGTATTTGATTGATAGACTTACTTTTGCCTATATCTCGTTAACACTGAATTGGCTTTAACAAATAATGCTCCAG
Source organism: Trichobilharzia regenti (assembly GCA_944472135.2). Classification (NCBI taxonomy): domain Eukaryota; kingdom Metazoa; phylum Platyhelminthes; class Trematoda; order Strigeidida; family Schistosomatidae; genus Trichobilharzia; species Trichobilharzia regenti. The sequence continues at coordinate 82,545,743 of OX235270.1, read as the reverse complement.
ATAACCCGCCAATCAAACCCATTACTAAAAACATGAGAATCTCATAGGCGTTATAGTCGTTCAAAGACTAGGGGAAAATTACAAAACAAACGAAATTATCTCATACACATTCTCTATGCAAAATGAAAAAGTAACAGAAATTATGCAGCAAAATAACCAAGCAAATGATGGATACACTAAACTAAGCCTTGTTATTCAATTACAATAGGTTTCTCCCATTAAAATGACATTAAGTGCTTTCTGGAGTGCAAGGCTCTACCATGTATGTCTCAAAGTATTATCTGAGTTTGGTAGAGACATAAAATGAGTAGCGCTAAGTCTAAGTGATTTTTACCAGAATACATTGGTTAATTGGTGGTTTCAAGTTCAACACACGTCTGTCTGTTTTCAACATAGAACCTTGCACCAATGTAAAGCAATTTAAGTCGCCACACTCCACGTAGCACACAAAGCAAGACAAGAAAGTAGAAGAAATGCAACATGGAGACAGTAGACAGAGATATGAGGCAAAAGGAATAGTAATAACGAAGAACAATACAGTTTCATTGGAAATTATAAGTCACAAGGAGTGGATGCATCTGCGTCAGCCAGCCATTGAGAACGATTTTTAGCCATATCACCGATTTTTTCCAGCCGTCGGTGTTTACCGTCCCGAGGATGCCAACCACGAAGTCTACACCTCCCTACGTGGCTTAAAGTAACTGTTGTGGATTTCATTGGCTGATGCAGCCATGTTTTGGTTTGACCACCACTGGCTCTTTTCCAACCTGACTCTATGTCAGCTAATATTGCCCGTTGAGGAAGGCGATGACTAGGCATACGAAACACATGTTTAACCATCTCAGTCGATGTAGCTTCACAGCCTCGTCGGTTGATTTCCCTTCCCGCCCTCAACCTAAGCCCAACCTCAATATTGCTCACTTTATTATACCACTTCACACAGGATAGAACGCAGGCACCTATGATCAAAGGCAGCTAGCCTTTTCATGTCCTCCACTCTCAATGGCCGGGTCTCACAGCCATAAAAGAGGACGGAGTGGACTGATGAGCAGTACACACACCCTTTGGTCGTCGATAGCCGGATATCAGGTCTACGCTAGAGACGGCGTAAACTGGTATATGCGAGACTAGCCTTCTGTATCCGTTCTGAGATTTTGTCAGCGATTAACCCGCTGGCTGATGCAACTTCCCAAATAAATGAAGCGGTCAACGTGCCCTACCACTTCACTCCCTATTTCTAAGTGTAGTCCAGTCCTGTAACATCATCTTACATTTGGAGGGAGCAAATCACATGCTTAACATTCGTAGATTGCAGATCAAGGTGCTTAGAATACTGCATTTTGTCAGTATCTTCATCTAGAAGGACTATATCACCCTCATATTCAAAGTCAACGAGATTATTCCCTGGTAACAAGTCAATCCCTGAGTCGCTAATGTCACTAAGGGTTAAGTCCATTAATACATATATGATGAAATTGAGTAGAAATAGGGATAGTGGGCATCCCCGACGGATATCACTTCAGATGACAACTCGCCGTAACCTCTCACCTGGCTGACTGTATGAGTTCGAGTAGAGTGCCTTGATCAGTGCAATGTATTTTTTCGTCATTCCCTTTACAGTCAAACATCGCCAGAATACCTATCGGTCGACAGAATCGAATGTCGCCTTTAAGTCAAGAAATATAACGATTGTTGGACGCCGGTAAGAATGCCAATGTTGAAGAATCTGTCGAAGGGTAAAGATATTATCAATACACCCTCTTCCTGGTCTAAAGCCTGCCTGGTTCTCTCGTGTTTGTTCCTCCCGTAAACCGCTTAGTCTACGCATGTTTATTGAGCCTAGAACTTTAGATACCACAGTAGTCAAGCTAATCCCTTTGTGATTATCACAGAAAAATTTGTCTCCCTTCTTGTATATGGGGATAATCAGTGACTTACAACAACCCGATCGAACTTCCTCTGCTTCCCAGACGCTGCCTAGTACCTCAGTTAATGCAGACAGTAAACTGTCTCCACCGTACTTAAATACCTCTGTAGTCATTCTATCAGATCCTGCTGCTTTGCCTCGTTTCAGATTAGTGACAGCCTTAGTAACCTCAGTTAGGGTGTGAGGACCTATCTATATCCCATACAGGGAGGTGTTGGATGTTCGGCAGGTTGAGCGTGGCTGTGGGCCAATTAAACTGCTCCTCATAGTGCTCTTTCCAGCGATCCAGTCGTCTATCCTGGGAGCTAATTATAGTGCCATTTTTCTCGGAGATTGTTTCACTTATCATTTGCTTTTTGCCACCTGTTTCCCCGATAAGTCTAAATAGTTGTCGATCTCTTTCGCTTTTGTCGCCCACCATTCTTCACGGTCGTTACGAAGGCTTCTTGTTAGTTTTCGTTTGAGTAGCTTTCTTTCCTTATCATAATCGCAGCTCGCTGGAACCAGTCTTCTTGCGTCAATCAGTTCGGATGAAGTGTTAGAAATCTAATGGCACTTACTAGCTTTAGGTTTCAAGTTATTAACAGCTGTCTACAGCTAACTGTGTGTTGTGCCAGGTTACCTCAGGAGGAGTCCTGATATCGACTTCAAGTACTAGTTTCGCTATTTCCTCCTTAAATTAGGACTCAGTGTCTCGGTCTAGTTGTGGACGTAACTGTCTCGCTGCCGTCGGCATGGGACTCCATACGTACCATCTACATACTTCTCAGTGTGGCATAACTTCCCTACTTGGGCATTGCAGTCGCCTGCTAAAACAACTATATTTGGACGTTTTGCTTTTTGCAGCAAATTAGACAGTTTCAGGTAGAAGTCACCCTTTAGTTCATCCGAACTGCAGTCTGTTGGGGTGTAAGCGGAGACTACGAAAAGGCAACGACGGGTAGCACCAGCTTACCTTCTTTTAACAGACCCATTCAGACACACACACCGCACACATACGACTATCTACTGAGATCCAGTCAAGAAGTGATTTTCCTGCCCTAACACTCAAAGAAATCCCTACACCTGCGAGTTCTCGCAAACTAGCTGAGAGGTCTCCTGACACCCTCAAAGTGAATTTTGCAGATTCGCCTTGTTGGCCAGGTGAGGTTAAGTGAATTACCACACACGAGTTTTGTATGCGTGTCTCCGATGCACAACATACATCCATGGCTCGAGATGCCAGAGTTATTGTTAGCGATGCCTATTGTCTGATTCGGTAGAAGGTTCTATATGAAGCTGGTGACGTGGCTTTAAGATACTGTCGGGGGTGTTTCTATGGCTCTCATCGTTGTTTGTGGTCACAGAGTAAAGTGGACTCACTAGTCTGAAGAATAGCACTGACTGTAGTAGGGGAAAAGATGAAGGTGATATGGGTGGAGGAGAATGATGCTCGGGGAGACTTCGTGTGCTCTTGGAGGTGTGTGGGTGGTTACTTCCCGGCTGCCTACACCGTGGAAGTTGGTTGATTCTTCGAGTACCTGAAACAGAAGGAGGGTTAGTTTTCCGTGACCGCAGAGCCCAGGAGACAGCTAATTGAGGCCGACCACACACGACCTGCATGAACTGGTTTCTTGATCTGGTTCCGTATTAGTAAACTTACCGCCGGTTATGGACCACTGTAGGATAAGTCGGGATGTACAATTGTTGGGGTCGATCTTTTCTAACCCTCTCTCCAGAGTGGAGAGACAACATGCTGGTCATCTGACGGAAACACCTCACTGCTGCTACATCCCTGTTCCCCAGCAGTACGACTTCGCCCACAGCATAGGGTAAAAAATACTTATACTATGCCTGTAACAGCTTTTAGTCTAATGGCTATCCTAACAACCTTCCTGGGATGGTAGGACCTGGAGGAACAATGCTTCCAGCCAGTGTAGCTTGTTGGGTCATTGCGATGTGCAAGGCCAACCACCACGTCAAGGTAACAGCTATCGGTCGGCCTACAATAAACGAGATGTTTAGTTAGTCACTATTTACTCCACTGCATACTAACTGGAATTATATAATGTGGTGCAAAGCTGTTGACAGACAATGATGCAGTGACCAGCAGTTATAGCCATGTAAAGACATGCATGTCGAAAAATCAATAATAAAAGTCTTAACTTGAACTCAACTACTTTGGCATAGAAAATGCTTTGCATGTAAGATTGCTGTGGGTGAAAACTATAAAGTATTTATTTCAAATAAAACAGAAAATACTACATCTGTTAAGCTGTTTCTAAAATACTACCTTTTTAACCAATGAATCCCAAGCTCTGCATGTCTTCTCATTAACTTAAAAAGACAAAACTTCATACAAAGGTGTAACAGTTCAAGTTGCCACACTTTAGAGCACACAGAACTAGAGGAAAGAAATGTAATGAACTGGAATGGGCAAAAATTAGTGAGGATTTTCAGGAACTGGATGATAAAAAGGAGTGAATATATATGTGAAAGATTTTCGCCTTTGTTTGAATGTGGTTAATAACTTCTACAGAAAAAACTGTTCAACCAGGAGAGCTGTCTTAATCTTAAGATCTACTGTGTTAAGGCAGGTGAAAATACGTGAATTATAGCTCACAAATTTCAAAATTCGAAATCAACTATTACAACTTACTTCAAGAGTACCAAAGCTGACAAGACCTCCCGGAGTAAATTTGAATACATGAGTACGGGTGAGGGTTTTAAATAGAGCCAAAGTAAACATCGAAACCATAGACGTAAAGAGCTGAATAAAAACAATGTGAGAGTTGTAACTTTAAATTTAACAAATGGTTACCTCATTACTTACGCAAAATTGGAGATCAATTTTACGGCATAGTTATGAAGATTCTGCGACCTGAATTGAAAACAATGGGTCCTTTAGAACTGAAAACGTGCGTTTCCTAACTGGTTAAATTTCAGTTATAAATAGTTTATAATATTAGTAATAAGCAACTATCAAACTTGGAGAACACAATCCAAGCAAATGCGTATTTCGGTAATTTCCTATCAGGTTTTAATTCTATTAACCTTATCGCCATTGAATATCTACGGCTATTAATTCTGTGTGAAGCTTGAAAAATACCTGAAAACGCATAATCGCTTAAATTATGTTTCTCAATTACCATACTGGGAATATTTAAACTAACAAAATAACAAAATGTCTGTCAGTCGAATAGTTGAAATAAATAACATGAGAAAAGACATTAAACAAAGTTGGACATTTCATGATTCTGGTCAAATTAGGTGACACGGTATACAGTTAGTGTAAGAACTAATTGATGCTATTGTTTTGAGAACTACATCTAAGTGGACCACCACTTAAAACAAGATCGAGATAAATGACTAGACGCTATGCAGATTACACCAAATTCTTTGCAAATTGAAGGTAGCATCATAAAGACTTGGATACAGATGAACATGTGCCTTGTAGCTAGGTTGTGTTACATTTAAATGCCTCATAACTTTTAAACCGCGCTTTTTTTACGAGACTTGCATCCGTGCAATCTACTAAACAGACGCTTACAATCAGCCTTATAAGAAAGGACTGAATGTTTCTATCTAGATTTTTATTGTATCATGAGGTAATTACTCAGACACTGAAGTGATCAGATGAAATAGTAAAGCCCACACTAATCCAGAGCTAAAAATCATATATTGTAACCAGAGGACTACTTCAACCCATAACATTTCCAAAGGAGAATATCCGATCACCTTCTGATCTAGGATGCTAAGATCCATATGGTAGGAAGCCACAAATTTAGGTTTCTTGTTCATCATTGCTCATCAGTAAAGCCTATAATCAACCTCAAGTAAGCTCTGAAATGAAGTGTGACTCAAGAATTACACGCATTTACTTACTACAACTCCATAACTACACTAATTATTTATAGAATACACGATTCAGAATGACTTCCTCTTTAGTCATTCAACTGTGTTGCTAACGCAAATATTGTATGAGAAAACCAGGTCTCAAGTTTGATCTCAGAGAGAAGTATTCTGTAATTTCAGTTAACACTCAGTCACCGAGGATACATTTTTGTCTATTAGGTTCTAAGCCAAACATACTGTATAAGGTTTGATGGCGCTAACCAGTCTCTCCGGTTGAAGTATGTGGGTGAAATTCAAAACCAGAATCTATACGGTAGAAGTAGAGTGTTTGGGTTCATGAGTCACACCGGAGAAAGACGCAATAAGTTATTGAGATATATCACTCACCAGGAATGGTTAGAAACCATTCACGCTGACTAAATTTTCATTCGGTCAGATGTTATGCAAGTGTTGTAAATTTTGCCGTCAATAAAGGACTGTTACCCTAAGACAAAAGTGTAAATACATCCATCTCTGGCAGATAAACGAGTGGTTGATGATAATTAATTGAAGTTTTTATTGCAGTTGACTACTTATTTGTAACTTAAATAGCAGATTACATTAGTAACTTCTTACTATGTAAGTGATATCTCGTCGTAAAACAACACCATATGCACTCGATTATCCATGTCAGCAATTGACTCATTTGAGAATGAAGACGATTAGCAATTAGTCACAATAAATTAAGAGTTTTCCAGATCGACGTAAGAAACTATAAGTATTTCAAATCAAACACGAATCAACTGAACATGTATGTAACATTCGGTCCTTTGTACAGTAAAACCGATCAACTGAAGGCGAAGCTAACTTATTTTAACTAAACGTTTAGTCCATAGATTAGAGACAAGGTTTGAAAGGAGATATGCTTACATTTTCTTTTGGCCGTTTCTACTCGCAAGTTGAAATTTGACTTAAAAGACAATTAGAGCGTAAGCGTTATTTAGTGGAATTTTATCACTCCGCAATAACACAGCTAAACGTAAGTTAATTAAAATCTACCTGTAAGCTTCGTTTAGTTAGCTGAGAATTAGTTTGAAATATATTTGCCATCAGAGCACTGAATAATGAAGCTTCTTAATATAGCTACGTAAATAACAAGTAAACGAAACTTACTATTGTCCATGTTAACCTCTGGTACACAAAACTAGCACCTTCTTCTAGGGAAAATAAGAGACCACCAACTGGCGACCCAAAAGCGGCTGCAACACCAGCGGCCGCACCGGCACTGACGAAATCACGCTTTTCCTGGTCATTTCTAAAAATCTGCAGACACTTCAATGACACTTTGCAAAACCGAAGGCGTCCTTGGGATAATCCAGCAGCAATCACTGAGCCAATATGTATCATTGGTCCTTCTTTGCCAGCAGCTAACCCCCCTGAAACACACAAGACCACACCAACACCTTTCACTACCATAGTGAGGCAACGCATTACACGAGGGATATTAAGACCGTTGAGGTAACATTTGATTTGAGGAATTCCACTTCCAGCAGCAACTGGCTGAAAAACTTTTAGTAAAAACATAAACCTACGGCTAGATAGACGACCAGTGTCGCTGCGGCGCCTGTGAGGACTGAGTTTATAACACACCATAAAAAGCCTGGGACAGAAATCCACAAGGAGTGAGGGTAATAACTGATTACTATTAATGTTAAGGAAAACAACTATTAAGTCTGAAGCCAAAATTAAAACAAAAAATGCACAGTGAAAGGATACGCCAGGATATTGATCGGTATTTAGACTGGGAAATAATTTCAATGCCATAATCAATTAGACAAGCAGAAAGACCAGTAAAAACACCTATTAAGAATAAGACTAGGTGTCGCAGCAAAGCAGCTTGAAAGCGATTCTCCTGTTAAATGTTAAACTGTTAAAATCTGACATACATAAGAGGCTCTCCGTGAACCTTCATCGGTAAATATCTTATTTTGGACAGGGTCATAATCGAACCCCTAGGAAAAAATTAAACGAAGTAACAGCTGCAACCTCTATATCCTGGTCCAACAAAATATCTGGGTGAAGTTCCTCATTTGTGAGAGACAGAACATCTGTATAACTGTGACGGCGCGCGTCATTTCTGCGGAAAGCCTGAATATCCTATGAAACCAAAATGGTGACACTGCATGCGAGCACATACCTCAACATCACTTGAAATCCCCAGTCGAAAACTGTAGGACAAGTTTTGATTTGAGTCCGTACCTTCTTGATTACTGGAGATAACTTTTGCATACCGTGAAGGAACTGGACTCCTCATCTCAACGGCAACCTTCGGGAATCAACGTCTCGTATTGAAGGTCATTCGAGGTCATATCGTAAAATTCATTCACGCGCGTTTGATTTCGCAACAATGTTTCATGTGATTGGCTTTCTAAGCCTACATATGACGAACGCACCAATGGTGTTCAAACAGCCAACTACATCACCCAGGCTAACTTGGGTGAAAGAAGAGAAATAGATCAACGGCGAAGTTTAAGAATAGGGTCCCAAAACCTTCAACGCTCAAATGACCTTGAACGCATGCTAGTCGTTGGCTAACGGTTCCTGTCATTATCATAGCTGAAATATCAACCCTATTCATCAAATAAGGAGCAAGTTTCACCCAGATAACACTTTTATTACTGTTTGGACAATGTGTTAACATCTCGTTAGGGTTAGGATAGGGGTTAAGGCGAGTATTGTGGTTAGGGTTAGGTTTAGGGTTAGTGTTGGGGTTTAGGGTTAGGGTTAGAATTAGGGTTAGGGTTTAGGATTATGGTTAGGGTTAGGGTTTAGGGTTATGGTTTAGGGGTTAGGGTTGGTTTGGGTTAGGGTTTAGGTTAGGGTTAGGGTTAGGGTAGCGATTAGGAATAGATTTTTCGTTTATTTCAAGTTCGTTTGTAATCCTTATTTCCCTTGTATGTAGTCGCCAATGATCTTACTGGAACCATAGTAACTAAACCGAGGGCTGAGGAGAGGACTACACAGCAAGAGAAGAGAGATGAACCATTCCCAAAACAGCACATCTTCAGTCTCTTTGGTGATTACATCTACAGAAACTAGTCCAAATTAGCAACTGATACTCTTCATCGCAACTGGAACGTATTTTTAAGTCACATAAGAGAAATATAATCCGTTTAATGTTTTTTTCATGCATTTTTTTGTAAATATACGTTAAATTTTATGCAAAATTCCTCCTATTTTCTGATTGGTCGGCTCAAGGTCATTGTGCGTTCGCATCTCTTGGGACTCCATTCTTAAACTTTGCCAGATCAACTCCAATAATAAAGGAAGAAAAGTGTAGAGAAAGCTGTCATGCATCAGATTCACATTATAAAGATATAAGGCACTTGTTGCCCATGTTAATCGTGGCGATATATATCTCTGGAGAGATCCAGTTTCTCTTTGAAGGCGTTCACCGATGGAAATGTTACTACTTAATCAGGTGAGGAGTTCCAGTTGTTGAGCACTGTCTGAGAGAATCTTAACTCCAAAAGTATTTTATTCGACCTCCGTTTGAGCACCTTTTTGTGGTGACCTCGGGGGAGGAGAAAAGGTTTGAAAAATCAACCCCTAAATCACCCTTGAATATACACTAAGCCAAAATTAAGTCGCCTCTCCTCCTTCGGTATGATAATGGGAAGAGATTTCAATGCTCCATCCTCATATCTTAAGCAAAGTGTGACATACCACTAACAAACTGAGATCGATAAAGACAACGTTCAGTAAATGGTTCTTATCCCTGGCCTCAACTCAATCTTCCCTAGCTAACAGTGAGTTTGCCAATCAGGATCGTCTTGGTCGGAATCCACGATATTCCACTACCAGTAAGCCATGTTTTTCCATATGAGCTAAGAGCTGATCCCTTTTTGAGTTCTTCCAACACCTTTGTTATAATGCAAGTCAGACTTACAGGCTGGTAGTCACACATTATCTGCCTGTCCCTCTCTTTGAAAATAGGGCTTACGAAATCGTCTTCCCAGTCCCTGAGGAGCCTAGCATGGATCAGAGACACATCTCCGTGAGTTGAATGTATATTGTATCCGCCAAGGAGATCGGGAGTCTGAGGTGAAGTTTGTCAGGTCCAAGTGATTAACGTGGCTTCAGTTTAGACAGTAGTTTGAGAACCACTGGATCCTCTACCCCAATTGTTAGCATTTTAGGGGCTACATCAGTGACCTCGCTACACCCCTGAGTGGTACGATTAGGCGAAAAACATCGCGAAAGAATTCGAAGAGCTTTTCAGATTTGTTTCGTCCGACTCGGTAGCCTCTCCAGTGATGCTAACGAGTGACAGTATGTCACTGCTAGTTTTAGTCCTGCGTTAGATTTATGATTACAGTCTTTTCGGATAATGAAAACAATCCAGTACCAAATGTCTCTCATACTCTATTCAACTTTCGTCAATCTTGTACACACGAAAGTTTCGAATTTCGTGGTATTCTATACGAAACTCATCTCTCCCAGTCACAGCGAACCGGTGCAATAAAATCTTTCGTTTTCTTGATAAACTACTTATTTGATTTCTAATCCAAGGTGGTATATGCGACGGTTTTCGAGGCGTAGACCAAGATAAAAAGGGTGCAGTGACACATTCTAGTGTGCTACTAAATCACAACTAAGGCTCCTCTACAGTCTGGTTTCCATTAAAAGGCCAGTTAGATGGGGTTACTACATTTCGGAATGCAGGTGTCAATGTAGTTGAAGATTGAACGATCAATTCATTGTTGTTTGCTCAAACCAACTTCCGTTTATTTTCGCCGAGGCATCAAAACACAAGTCATCGTCTCATCGGTCGCTGTTCAGAAAGAACGTAGAAAAACCGTCAGAAGTAATATCGTGATTTATTATTGTAATATTTGTTCACAGACCTTAGTTATTATTCTGCTCACATGTTTGTGTTGGAATAAAGAGTTCTCGAGTCGCCAATCGGTGTTTGGGTTTGTGCGTCCGTTATAACTAAGCGTTCCTGAAATGCTTCGAGGGACAGCGAAAGGCTTGGCGTAGCAAGAGCTAGCCATTGACGGATTTTGAGAAGTGATAGACAGTTTCTGACGGCTAGTGATAGTTTTGATGGTTGGATAGTATCCGTCCGCCTTTCCTGGTGCCGGTCAAGTCCTCTTTGAACAAGCAATATCTGGAACGTTTCTGGAATTGGGTCAAGTTCAACAATGCCTGGGTCAAAGAAGGGACAGAGTGTCTTGGATGCAAACAGGAAAGTAAGTCATGGTGACTTGTCTGTTACTTGTAACGATGTGTCTGTTGTTAAGCATGATATGGTTGATGTTACTGTTTCGCCGTTCAGGGATAATAGGAACATAAAACTCCCTAAATTTGAACCACGGTGTTTCGATGGAAACCCAGCTGATTATTTACAGTCTGTAACGAAGTTTGAGATCATGCTGAGTAGTTCTTTATTAAGTGATGAAGGGAAATTGATGTATTTCATTAGGTACAGCACTAGAGTTGCTTCAAGAGCTACACAGTGCTGTAAGTTTATGAAGCCACACCACGGGTACTATGAGCCTATGAGCATACTACGTCAAAGGGTTGGAAGACATTCGATGATTGCAGGGAAATTATTCGAGGCTGTCAAGGGTAATGGTGATCAAAAACAGGATGACTCCAAGGCACTCACTCAGTTTTTGGATAATTTGCTGATTTACAAGAATGCATTGATTTCGACGAATTGCATGTGTCAATCACGTCTCATAAACCGTTAATGCCCAGCTCTTGGTACGCTCGGGTCCACGCTGTTCCTTGAAGTTTTCAGAAACGCTTAGTTATAACGGACGAAAAAACCAAAACACCGATTGGCCGCTTGAGATTTCTTTATTGTTACATCAACATATAAAAATAATAACTGAACTAAGGTCTGTGAACAAATATTACAATAATAAATCATAGCATTACTTCTGATGATGTTTCACTCTTCTTTCTGAAAAGCGACCGATGAGACGATGACTGTCGTATTCATGCCTCCGCGAGAATTGGGGAAGTTGATTTTGAGCAAACAATCAAGAATTGATCGTTCAATCTTCAACTACATTGACACCGTGCTTCGTTTGTTTCCTGTCCAGTGCCCGTCGCACCTGGAAATGAAAACAAGAACGCTAAGAACCATGTCGAGGAAAATGTACCAAATCAGCTTTTTTGTTAAAATAAAATGATGTGCATTTACTAAGGAGGGAGGGTGGCGCTAGCTGATCAGTAGATATGGTGGTGGTCACTAAGGTGAATCGCCCCATTCTGCAGGAACAGCAATATACAAATTAAAGGCTCGAGATATTTCTGATTTTTATGAGGGCTTAGATCTTTATCTTGAAAAAGATAATAGTGAACGCCTTGACAGATCATGCTTCTACCTTTAAATATATACCATTCGCTCAGCCTATTGTTGAGATGCGACCACGTGGGATCTGCACAGATTTATGGGGCATCTTATAAATTAACTTGCTATCCATTGTCAGATCTTTAAATACCACTTCACAATATCTTGTCTCACTTATTTTCTAATAACGTCTTTACTTGATTCTCATTATATTCCATTAAACCTAACATTTTATAGCTCTTTATGAATTTGATTCGACTTATTCTATTCCTATTCTCTGGAAGGTACGGTTGTGCACCAAATAGAAAAAAAGACATGAAATAAAAACAACTGGCTTGAAAATAATTGTATTAAAGCCAAAAGTGAACGCATGATAGTATAAAATATATTGGTTTCATTATACATTGCAAATGAACGTTGTCGGCCTAAGGATTAATTACTTCCCCATTCTGTTTTCTATATAAATGTGTTTATTAATGATATATTTCACTCACTTAATCTATTACACTTTAATGTTTCACCACAGCACTTTAATTTTTCTAAAACAGCTTCCAATTCCTTGTAAACGTTGTACTTACCTCAATATTGGTTGGTTATCGTATGCCTACAACCACGGGATGAAAACGAAACGAAGTCGATTTTCCCGCGAAACCTGGAGGACAATTGTACAATTCAATAACTATACAGCCTAGTTCAGACAACGTGTATTTATATATATATCAAATATTTAACTGTTGAGACATTATTAACTTGTAAACAATCTACGATTTGATATTATATCATCCTTGATCGTGCCTGTAAAAATGGCATGCATTTTCATGTAAATTTATGTTTATATGAAAATAAATTATTATTATTATTATTATACAGTAAAATAATGCTAAGTTCAGAGCATCGAAAAAAATACATCTAATTAATTTTTTGTGTATGTTACATGAACTGTTGAAAAAAAATTTTTGTGTTCGGTGGTACTGTATATAAAAAATAATGATACGTCAAAAAAATAGTTAGTACCACAAACGAATGAGTTGCGTGAATCACACGACGTCGTTATGTCATATAGGTGTGCAGATATTCTGGGAACCTTACGGTACGTCCAGAACGCGTTTTCTTAGGAGGCTCAACAGAAGATTCGGTAGCTGACGCTGTGCTAGTGACTTCATCGATGTCTAAACGATCTTCTGTTACTTGTGGATTTTGGGGTACGTTGAGCTCTATGCTCATAGGATTACCCTCCAAGTAAGCCGGTTTCAGACGGTCAATGCTGAGGGTGTCAGCATATGGTGTAGATATGTACAATCAACACATCAAAGTGGTGGATTCTGTCATGACGAAACACCCGTGGAGAATTGTAGGACTTACAGCAGTACGCCTACAACCCTTCTCAGGTTGACGCCCTAGGTTGGAAAATCGTTGCAGAGTTCAATTGCAAACTTCCTTCTATCAGCTATATCCTCAAAACTGAACGGCAACTCGCTCATGTCATTGTATCGTAGAATATAGATGACCAACAAACACACGACATATCTCATCAACCAAGTATAGAAACAGAGTAACTTACACCAAAGATAATAACATTCAAATAGTAGCTTGGAACTTGGGAAACATTTATTCATGCAAGTCAATTTAACAATTACCCTCTCGCGCAAACTTATCTTATCCTCACTAAACTGAGCAATATCTTCTGTCTTTTCAAATGCACCAACACTATTGTCAATGGAGTTGAAGATTGAACGATCAATTCTTGGTTGTTTGCTCAAAATCAACTTCCCCAATTCTCGCGGAGGCATCAATACGACAGTCATCGTCTCATTGGGGGTGGCGTTAGCTGATCAGTAGATATGGTGGTGGTCACTAAGGTGAATCGCCCCATTCTGCAGGAACAGCAATATACAAATTAAAGGCTCGAGATATTTCTGATTTTTATGAGGGCTTAGATCTTTATCTTGAAAAAGATAATAGTGAACGCCTTGACAGATCATGCTTCTACCTTTAAATATATACCATTCGCTCAGCCTATTGTTGAGATGCGACCACGTGGGATCTGCACAGATTTATGGGGCATCTTATAAATTAACTTGCTATCCATTGTCAGATCTTTAAATACCACTTCACAATATCTTGTCTCACTTATTTTCTAATAACGTCTTTACTTGATTCTCATTATATTCCATTAAACCTAACATTTTATAGCTCTTTATGAATTTGATTCGACTTATTCTATTCCTATTCTCTGGAAGGTACGGTTGTGCACCAAATAGAAAAAAAGACATGAAATAAAAACAACTGGCTTGAAAATAATTGTATTAAAGCCAAAAGTGAACGCATGATAGTATAAAATATATTGGTTTCATTATACATTGCAAATGAACGTTGTCGGCCTAAGGATTAATTACTTCCCCATTCTGTTTTCTATATAAATGTGTTTATTAATGATATATTTCACTCACTTAATCTATTACACTTTAATGTTTCACCACAGCACTTTAATTTTTCTAAAACAGCTTCCAATTCCTTGTAAACGTTGTACTTACCTCAATATTGGTTGGTTATCGTATGCCTACAACCACGGGATGAAAACGAAACGAAGTCGATTTTCCCGCGAAACCTGGAGGACAATTGTACAATTCAATAACTATACAGCCTAGTTCAGACAACGTGTATTTATATATATATCAAATATTTAACTGTTGAGACATTATTAACTTGTAGACAATCTACGATTTGATATTATATCATCCTTGATCGTGCCTGTAAAAATGGCATGCATTTTCATGTAAATTTATGTTTATATGAAAATAAATTATTATTATTATTATTATTGTTCGCTGTTCAGAAAGAAGAGTGAAAAATCGTCAGAAGTAATACAATGATTTATTATTGTAATATTTGTTTTCAGACCTTAGTTCGCTTATTCTTTTTATATGTTGGTGTAACAATAAAGAAATCTCAAGCGGCCAATCGGTGTTTTGGTTTTTTCGTCCGTTATAACTAAGCGTTTCTGAAAACTTCAAGGAACAGCGTGGACCCGAGCGTAGCAAGAGCTGGGCATTAACGGTTTATGAGACGTGATTGACAGTTTCTGACGATGGAAACAGATCTGGCGGATTCAAACAGTTGGTGAAAGTTTGGATAGTCACCGTTCATTTCTCCTGGTGCCGGTCCAGTCCTCTTTGAACAAGCAATATCTGGAACGCTTTTGGAATTGGGTCAAGTTCAACAATGCCTGGGTCAAAGAAGGGACAGAGTGTCTTGGATGCAAACAGGAAAGTAAGTCATGGTGACTTGTCTGTTACTTGTAACGATGTGTCTGTTGTTAAGCATGATATGGTTGATGTTACTGTTTCGCCGTTCAGGGATAATAGGAACATAAAACTCCCTAAATTTGAACCACGGTGTTTCGATGGAAACCCAGCTGATTATTTACAGTCTGTAACGAAGTTTGAGATCATGCTGAGTAGTTCTTTATTAAGTGATGAAGGGAAATTGATGTATTTCATTAGGTACAGCACTAGAGTTGCTTCAAGAGCTACACAGTGCTGTAAGCTCATGCCCCCTAATGAGGGCTACAATGAGGCTATGAGCATATTGCGTCAAAGGTTTGGAAGACCTTCAATGATTGTAAGGAACGTATACGAAGCTGTCAAAGGTAATGGCAGCCAACTTCGAGTTGACTCCAAGGAACATACTGAGTTTTTAGATAATCTTCTGACTTATAAGAATACCTTGATTTCGATGAATTGCATGAGTGACCTCAACTCCAGCTCAGTCCTAGAGGTAATTGCGAGACGCCTACCTACTCGACTGCAAAGGAAGTGAGTGAATATAAGCTCCCGTATGGAGGATGAGGGTATCGAGCCAAAATTTGATGATATCCTGAAACTAGTAAAAGACAGTGTCAATCAATCGATGAGCAAGTTTGCCAGTCTATTGAATCTCACCCCTAGGATAGAGCAGTCTGAGAGCAAAATGCAATCATTGATGACGAGTAGGCCTCAGAGAGGTGGATATCGAGAAGGCTCCATGATGTCCAGTAATGCATATAGACCTAGTGAGTGTAACAGGTTTCGTAGTACATCCTCAACAGATAAGTTACAAGATGCAAGACAAACACGGTTTTGTTTTACACGTTTTCAAGAGGTGCATACAGAAGTGAACTGTGAACCAGTGAGCAAGTTCAGTGATAAGCTAAATGTAAACTCCAGGTCTGACTCCGAATTGTGTGACGATAACGGTGTTGTGAAGAAGTCTGTAGTTACAACTGGTAAGCCATTGTTGAATAGAGTGTCAAAGAATAGAGTTACTGCTTCAGAGTGCAGTTCTGACTCCAAAAGTTTACAAAGTATAACTAGTCAGAGTGAAGTTATAAAACCTTTAATGATTTGTGAGGAGGAACCAAAATTGTCTACTTCTGTTATTAAAGAGTTTGAAAATGATGAACTTGACGGTAAATTGAATATTTGTGATAATGATCATGATAGTGCAAATTTGTCTTTGGTTGATCATGATGAAATGGAGGGAATGCCTAATACCGCTAAGTTAAATAAAGGTTCTGTACAACTACAACGTGAAGTAGAAATAAATGCAGATGCAGTTGCAGAAGGCATGCGTACTTGTGAGACCATCAGTGTGATTGATCAGCATGTAGCCCACCTATCATCAGATGCTAGTCCTAAAGCGGAGCTGATAGTAAAAGACACCAGTGATGGTGGTCTTGGAGGTAGACAAACTTCTGAAAGCCGAGCAACAACAGCTTCTGATCCACCGCTAAGTTCATCAACTGATATCAAACAGTCGTCGTTGGTGCTGTCATCCACAATGAAACAGACACCCATGAACTCAAGTATCCTGTGCAATGACTATGGTAGTATCAGTTCGTTTGAAAGGACGAATATCAATGGTCAGTTTAGTGTGGATAAGCCAAGTGTAAAGGAGAGAGTTATTGTTAAATTGACTTGCACGAATAAAGGCATTTCTAGTTTCAAGTTACTATTTGAATGTTATTATCTTTGGTGTAAATTACTCTGTTTCTACACTTGGTTGATGAGATATGCCGTGTGTTTGTTCGTCATCTATATTCTACGATACAATGACATGGGCGTGTTACTGCTCAGATTTGAGGATTTAGCTCATAGAAGGAAGTCAGCAAATGAACTCTGCGACGATTTTCCAACCTACGGCGTCAACCTGAGAAGGGTTGTAGGCGTACTGCTGTAAGTCCTACAATTCTTCAAAGGGTAGCGCATCAATGATCAGTCCAGTGTGCTTGGTGTGTGATTTTGTACATATGTTCATATTGTATATACTGAATTGATATCATCTGTCATCTAGCTGTTGGTAATTCTGTTTGTGTCCGGATGACTTCCACTTGTATCATCAACCTGAGAAGGAATGTAGGCGTACTGCTGTAAGTCCTGCGGTTCTTCAAGGGTAGTTTATCGTGTCAGAATACACAACATTTGATGTGTTGATTGTACATATGTATGTGTTAAATAATTGTGTGAGTTCCAATTGATGTAATTGTTGGTTAATCTTGTTTGTGTCCGTACATTCCACAAATTACAATCGTCAACCTGTGAAGGGTTGTAGGCGTACTGGTGTAAGTCCTGGAATTCTTCAAAGGAATTCCACCAAGACATGATCGGCGAGGTTGTTTGTACTATTTGTATATACGTGTGGTGTGTCATATCAATTGGTGTTTTTTGGATTCATTGTGTTTACTTGTTGTTTTCGTGTCTTGTTGTTATTGCGTAATTTTGTTAAAATTTTCGTCGTGATTATTTCTGAAGTTGTTTCGAGCCTTCTACATCCATGAATGAATTGATTGATGTTAAGGACAGCAGATGGGGCGTATACGCCGGGGAGGCTAGGCTATTGCTGAGAATGAAACGCATACGGAGATAATTGTTAGCTGCGGTCTAACACGCCGGAGAGAAAGAGTGTAAACGACTGAGGCTCGCATGCGTCACCGTTACTAGAACTGAGGCAGAATGAGTGACAAGCGATTGCAGTGGTAATTGGTAATGAGTAGATAAGAGGATGTGCGTAGAGTATCGTGAGGTGCTGCCATGGTCACGTTGCATTCTGCAAGAGTCATTCTAGTAAGTGGAGATTGTGTTGCAAGAGGATGCTTTTAACTGGAAATCGCAGGCCGTCATTGATGTGTGAGATTGTGCTGTGGGTATGCTTGTGGTGTGTTGGCTTTTCTGTTTGTTTTCCATTTCAGCTCTGTCCGTGTGACCCAGGTTCTCGCAATGGCATCCAAGTCAACGTGTATTGGTCGTGATGGAAAATGTGGATTGATCCGTTTTTTGCCGGGGAGTGTCAATGTAGTTGCAGATTGAACGTTCAATTCATGGTTGTTTGCTCAAAATCAACTTCCTCAATTTTCGCCGAGGCATCAATACGACAGTCATCGTCTCATCGGTCGCTGTTCAGAAAGAAGTCAGCAGAAAACCGTCAGAAGCTCAACAAAAGAAACTGATGCGTTATTAGCTAAATCGTTTGCACACGCATCCTCGTTTAGTGCTAATTACAAAATAATTGCAGGGGACTTCAATCTTCCAGAAGTCAATTGGCTAACTAGTTCCGGCCCCCAACGCTTCGATGAATTACTTGCCACTATAGACTGTTATGGATGGCAACAACACGTCCAGACACCTACTCGTGGTGACAACATGTTGGACCTTGTTTTTTGTCATGACACAATCCCAGTATCCACGTATGTTGGTAATAGATTTTCCAGTAGTGACCATAGAATGGTACTCTGCTCTCTGCCTTTCTCACCACTAAATACAGGAAACAAACAAGACTCAGGAAGCACAATATGTCGTAGTTACAAATATACAGACTGGGGATTAGTCCAAGAACTTATTCGACTCTGTCAATGGGATGACTATTTTACCACTGACTCCCTGGAGGCCTTAGTAACCCTGTTTTACAGGAATGTTACCCTTTGTCTAGATACAGTTGCTCCAAAGAAAATAGTGAAATTAGGTAGACACCGAACTGAATATATTCCAAGGGCACACCGTAATAAGTTAAGGAAACTGAAGAAACAGTACTATTCCACTAAGGACATATCACTATTGCTCTCAATCCACGAGTCTCTTGAATCTCTCAAGCGCCTACGCTCTCAAAAGGACCTCGACGAAGAGTTAACGGCACTTGAAAGTACCTCCAAAGTTTATAACTTAACGGCACTTCTTAAAAAACGAATGCAGTCGGCGAGGGAAATCCCATACTTACTTCACGACAAAGTAATCTACAATGAACCTGCCACTATCTGTGAACTCTTCAGTGATTGGTTTGCAAACTTTAGTTTAGAAACACATATGCCTGGTGAAACCGCTCCCCTTACTATCTCTTCCCTTGAAAGCATTGTGTTCACTAATCAGTTAATAGTACAAGCAATTAAAAGCCTTAAACCTTCCACTAGTACGGGACCGGATGGCCTCGCTTCGATAATTTTCAAAAACAGTGGGTGTGATATACCCTTGTTACTTCTTAAATTCTTCTCAATATCTATGGACACTGGCACTTACCCTAGTGAGTGGAAAACTAGCTTCATAATTCCACATTACAAATCTGGTGATAGGGCAAACGTCCGCAATTACAGACCCATAAATATAACCCCAGTTATCTCACGAATCATGGAGAAAGTTGTAAAAGATCAATTGTCAGACTACCTAATTAGGGAAGATCTTGTTACAAGGTCTCAACACGGATTTCTCAAAAATAGATCCTGCGTTACTTGCCACTTCGACTTTTTCAACTGCATCACTAGTAGTCGCGAAGCACGTAAGCTAGTCGTTGTTCTCTACTTCGATATATCTAGGGCATTTGACATGGTATCTCACAGTATTCTCTTTGAGAAGCTGTACTCTTGTGGAATTCGCAACCCATTACTGAACTGGTTAAAATCATTTCTAAGCAACAGGGTACAAATAACCAAAGTTGGATCTGTATTGTCTCATCCTAGGCAGATCTCAAGTGGGGTCGTGCAAGGTAGTGTCCTAGGTCCACTTTTATTCACAGTCTACATTAACAGCATTTGCAAGTGCTTCACCTTAGGCAAACCATTCCTATATGCTGACGACCTCAAAGTCGTCTACTCCTGCTACACTCATGAATTAAGCGATATGGTTACTAAAATACATCTTGAACTAAGTAGCCTTGCAACGTGGTGTGCTGAATCCTGTCTAAATTTTAACATTGACAAATGCGGCTGGATTTGTATCGGCAACAGTAACCTTGATCTAACTCTTGAAATAAATGGGCGAAAACTAGCTAAGCTCAACTCAGTCGTAGATCTCGGTATTAGATACTCTAGTAACCTAACGTTCGCTGAACAGACTGATTATGCCAGACGTAAAACGCGAAGGCTGATAGGATGCATAACACGCAATTTCTTTTGTTGTGAAACTAGGGTTTTATTATACAAAGTATGTGTCCGACCTATCTTAGAATACTGCCCGTTTATTCTTAGCGGACTAAGACAAAATGACAAGCTTAAATTAGAGGGAGTGCAACGGCAGTTTACCTCAAGAACTCTTGGTTTAGAAAGTGGTCTGGAATACCATGAGCGATGCGTAAGACTAAGATTAGAACCCCTCTGGAAAAGACGCCTTAAGCTAAACCTTATCTTTTACTATAAGCTAACTAATCTTCTCTTGCATTCCTCCGAGCCAATAACTAAACCTACCGCTGTCATCAGTTACAATCTTAGAAATCATCACAACCTAGCTGCTATGGAGCACTGTCAGACTTACGTGCGGTACAACTTCTTCTTAAATAAGTTTTCAGTCATTTGGAATAGACTACCAGCTAATGTGCGCGATGCAAACACACTTCCAGTGTTCATCTCCTCAGTCACCAGACTACTCAAAGATGACAATGCACTTTTGCGCCTGACTCTTACACCTTCTTTTTCACCCTACATAGATATTTTAAGTTCTTTAAACGTGTAGTTACAACAAACTACAATTATAAATTTTAATATTATTGGAACTAGATGATTAACATTTCTACACAGGACAGTAATATTTAGTTTACACATAATATAAAAGTTAGCATAACGGGACTAGTTAGTTTGTGTACCAAAATAACCACAGTTACTAAACAGAATATATATGTATATATTTATTAATCACTCCTTAAGGACTCCCGTTGCTTTCTTTTGCGTTGCTGTTGTTTGTCTTCTTTTTTCTCTCACCATTTCAGCTTCCATTTGACTTTTTGAATGAGAATGAATAATGTGGATATTTGACCATTTACAATGACAAATGATCTGCAAACATTATTGGTCCCGTATCTTTCAGTTGCCTGGTTAATAACGAATTAACTTTCTCCACGACGCAACCTGGATTACATTTGTGGAATATACTCTTATACCAATGGAAAAGTATCTATTTGTAATACAACGTCACGATTGTAGCTTATAACATAACTGATCGTATCTGTAAAAATAGCTTCCTTATTACCCAATTTGGATATAAATCAAATCAAAAATAAGATTCGGATTTGTACACACCCAAGTTATATTGAGGAATTACTTCAAGCTTTATTTTTTCCCAAGTATTTTTAATCCATCCAAAACTTACTTGGGTTTTTTTGTTAATGCGAAGTTAATATTCCTATATTTCATGACGTGCTCCATTGAATGACTGGTTATCATATTGTTCCCACAGACCTAAGACAAAAACGCCAGCAACCATGTAACTTAACCATAAACCAAATTTATGAAATTTATATAATGCTTATCCATGCCTGTATATTTGGTGTGTCCTACACAAGTAGGAAAAAATGTGTATTTTATTAAAACATTATTATTAATTATGATTGCTAATCGTATATGTAATTTATCATATTGATGATGCCTGTAAACTGGCGTCTCTCATGTACAAAATGAGAATATACTATTATTATTATTATTATTATTGTGATTTATTATTGTATTATTTGTTCACAAACCTTAGTTGTAACATTGTTTATATGTTGGTGTTAGAATAAAGAATTCTCGAGTGGCCAATCGGTCTTTTGGTTTTTGCGTCTGTTATTACTAAGCGTTTCTGAAACACTTCAAGGAACAGCGTGAGCCCGAGTGCAGCAAGAGCTGGGCATTGACGGTTTACGAGACGTGGCTGACAGCATGATATTACCGAAAGTTGTACGGGTACGGTGCGGTGGCATCAAGCTGAAATAATAATCTGCCACACTTATTCCTGGAATCTGTTTAATAGACCCTGAAATCCCGGATGTCATCATTTTTACAGAGGCATTTCTCACGTCTGAATTCACCGACATTGGCGTTTTCATCCTCATCTTCACAAGTCATGGGACAGACGTCTTCTAGCAAGGAAACATCCTAATGCTAGATTTGTGTAACAGGGGACTTCACTGCCTGAACAGTTGACTGGAAAAACCTAACATCATCTATGGACAACCCATTTAGTAATGTGATTTCGCTAGCCACAGCACAACATGTTGATGGGCTCGATGACCTTCGTCTGAGTCTTCTCAAGAGGTTTTCAGCTCAAACAGCTGACCCAGTGACTATGACCTATTAGCCATCTCCCTGGAATGGAGTTGTCAACCACGTCTCGCAAACCGTTAATGCCCAGCTCTTGCTACGCTGGGACTCACGCTGTTCCTCGAAGCTTCTCAGAAACGCTTAGTACGAACGAACGCAAAAACCAGAACGCAGTTTGACGACTCGAGAATTATTTATTCTAACACCAACATATATCCATTGTACAACTAAGCTTTACAACTAAGATCTATGAACAAATATTACAATAATAAATCACAATATTACTTCTGACGGTTTTCTGCTGACTTCTTTCTGAACAGCGACCGATGAGACGATGACTGGTGTATTGATGCCTCGGCGAAAATTGGGAAAGTTGGTTTTGAGCAAACAACCATGAACTGATCGTTCAATCTTCAACTTCATTGAAAGTAAGTGACGCACGACTGTTATTAAAGCTGTAGTCTTGGAATCAAAGGTGGCCTTATATATATATATATTTATGTATCACCTGTCGTCACGGATTCCCCTCCGGTGCTCCAAGCAGGTGATTTAAATATTCAGAGAGACTTGAAGGACAATAGTTATTCTCTCGCACTGCATGGAGACCTGAGCAAAAGGTCAGAGTGATAAACAGAATCGATGCTCCCGATTAACGTAGTGAAATGCACCCCCATGCGAATCACGTACGCAAGCGTCATCTCATATGAATTACTTGAGATAATTCCCCTGTTATTTCGGACTTATGTGGACGTAGTTGTCATCAGAAGTCACAACGCAAAAATTTACACAGTGTCAGAAGGTGGCAGCTGATTATTAGAGATCTCTATCGGTAGCACACAGTGGGTCCACTAGAATCTCCGGAAATGTGTTCACCTCTTTATATACATATCCTGTCAGGTCAAGACTGGAAAACTGTATCCATGCCTGAAGTTCTTTTATCAAGGGAGACCCACAATCTAGAAAGGGTCCAAAGAAAGGCAATACTTATGATCCTTCGTATTACAAGTTTTTCATGCTCTGAAAGACTAGACCCTTCTTTTCATACACCAGGCAAAGAGAAAATTTCATTACAGCGTTCCAAACTGTATATTATATCTAAGCACTACATCTTTTAACTCTTTCACCACCTACCAGGTTGGAACACCCCAGAACACACAGGAGGAGAGTTTAAAAGCCAAGAGGGAACCATATCGCTATGGATTTCTGTTTCTCAATCTGAATAATAAACTCCTGAGACAAATTCCCGGAAAAGTGGTGTCAACACCTTCAACTCACTCGTCGTAGAGGTGTTTGGTCAAGCACAAATTTATATTAGAAAAGGGTCAACAAGAGCTTCAGGACTTCCCCCCCAATCAATAAATCCGAAACCTGGAAATACAAGTTGGCGGTACCGCTGAGAGTGTTGATCAAGACACCGCAGTCTGAACTAATGCACAAGAAAATACGATAAAAAACGAAATGTCAAAAAATCCTCTTATCTTCTGTCAGCTGTGAAACTATCGTTGAGTCGAAGTAACCGGATTACTAATTCAAAAAGTATATTTCTCATAGGGACACGTTACAGAATAGCGACTTACAGAAAGGCCAAACCGGTGACGTTGAGACGCACAGGCACAGTGAGTCGGTGAAAACAAGTAAATAACATTACAGTACAATTGCATGCCCTCCAGCTTATAGTGTTCTCGTTCTACATAGAGATAAAAAATTTTGCAGACCAAATAAGAACATCGAACAAGTGGTCTAAAATACGAAATGTATTTTGAGATCTGCAACGTAAGACGGTGATGTCTGCTCAGTCAGCTTAAGCGATGATTTTATCCCAAACGATCATTCTGATAATGCTCATAAATAAATGAACTTAACTCGACAGTGTGTCTTATGGCGCGGTCGCCCTACTGATTAGCTTCACATCAACAGCTGAATTAAGCAGTAAAAATCAACCATCATATTGATCCCTGGAAATTCCAAGGCCAAGAGTTTTAAGGAGATATTTGCCGCCTCAATATTCTCGAAATCCTTTCCCCTAAGTGCTTGGATGGCTCTATTGCATATCCCCTTTAACTGCAGCACCATAGTCCATTACTATGGGGGTTTAATGATAAGTTATATTTTTTCTATGCTGTTGAAATTAAAATTAAAAATGTTTTTCTGGTGTGCATGTCATCGGTGTCATTAAGTAGCTGAAATGAGTTATGTATGCTTCATTTCTATCAGAAAATGTTACTTGATACTGATGTCTGCGCCATATAATGGATTTAAGGACTCAGAGAGTCCGAAAGTTAGACTTATATTATTGAATTCTTATGAACTCATGCCAGTATATTGTGGCCTATTGATTGGAACTCCCTAACACCCATCAAGCAAAGGTGGCACCCCTTCGAAAAAGAGATATGCTGATTAGCATATGATAGTCCCAGGTGCTTTTGAGTGTGATACCTCTGATTTGTTATGGACCTAACTTTGATTTACCATGTGCTCTTTTCGATGATATTGTGTTCTCCAAGCTGAATTGTTAACGCTCGTTTTCCTTGATCATATGAGCATTAGAAAATTACGGCCCTTTTAGTTCCAGTTTTTATCAACTAATTATGACTATATTTCAATCTCTAACGTTACTTCTACAACCAGATTTCAGCAGAATGATAATGCAATCGACGTTTGGTGGAACATTGTTTAGGAGACGAAGGAGGCCAAGGTGCTGACGGTAGCGGATAGTACGAAGTACACTAACGCAAGATCCAATACATGTTTAGAGTTTGACGGATATCTCGTTCAACAACTTCTAATTAATTTACTCTCGCGTACCAAAGACAAAGCAAAAGCCAATAATTGATCGTCCAAACCAACAGATATATTTAGGAACCAAAACAAGCCGTTAGACGAACGCTTAGCTAGCTAGTGATCGTGCACGTTACACGACGGGGTACCAAATGGCGGGGATGCTTGACCGGAAGCCTTCAGCTAAACAAGTCGACTTAAACAGTGGTGGTCAGCATCCAATGAGTGATTGCTGTGGTCAATAATTTTGGGGAATTATTTACCGCTACAGCTCACTCCCCCCCTAGTGGGGTCGTGAGGACCCTAAGACAGAACCAGCCGGAAGTAAAAAAACTCGATGGTTCCCTTTCGGGTGAAAAAAATCTTCCGAGCGGCTTGGTGGGATGCCTACTGGTTTGTCTGCCTATGCTAATAGGGTGTTTGTACATAGCTTCCTCGTTGTTGTTCGTTGGATTCCGTGCTTCGTTTGTTTCCTGTCCAGTGCCCGTCGCACCTGGAAAAGAAAACAAGAACGCTAAGAACCATGTCGAGGAAAATGTACGAAATGAGCTTTTTGGTTAAAAAAAATTGTGTGCATTTACTATACAGTAAAATAATGCTAAGTTCAGAACATCGAAAAAAAATACATCTAATTAATTTTTTGTGTATGTTACATGAACTGTTAAAAAAAAAATTTGTGTTCGGTGGTACTGTATATAAAAAAAATTGATACGTCAAAAAAAATAGTCAGTACCACAAACGAATGAGTTGCGTGAATCACACGACTTCGTTAAGTCAAATAAGTGTGCAGATATTCTGGGAACCTTACGGTGCGTCCAGAACGGGTTTTCTTGGGAGGCTCGATAGAAGGTTCGGTAGCTGTCGCTGTGCTAGTGACTTCATCGATGTCTACACGATCTTCTGTTACTTGTGGATTTTGGGGTACGTTGAGCTCTATGCTAATAGGATTACCCTCCAAGTAAGCCGGTTTCAGACGGTCAATGCTGACGGTGTCCTCGCGGCCGTTTTTGTCCAAGACAAAGAATTTATCAGAACGTTTAATTACTTTATAAGGTCCGTCGTATGGAGGTTCCAGGGGTCTGCGCACAGAGTCGCGACGAACAAATACATGTGAAGAAGTTTTCAAACACGGATGAACGAAAACATCAATGGACTGTGGACGAAGGGGAGCAGGTTTAACTGAACGCATTGCGTTTGTAAGCCTGCTGACGTATGAAGCGTGATCTACCACTGGTGGGAAGCTCGAGGGAGAAACAAATTCACCAGGCAGTCGCAGTGTCGTGCCATATACTAGCTCGGCGCTAGTACAACCAGCATCGGTTTTCAAGGCGTTTCGTATCCCTAGGAGAACTAACGGAAGGGATTCAGTCCAATGGGTGGTGTTTGCAGCTGACAGACCAGCTTTCAGCTGTCTGTGTAGACGTTCTACCATACCATTAGCTTGAGGATGGTAGGCTGTTGTTCGAAATCGCATGCAACCTATGATTTTAGTCAGGGCGAAGAATAAGCCACTTTCGAATTGCCGCCCGCGATCAGTTGTTATGGAAGATGGGCATCCAAAGTTAGCGATCCATCTTTCTACGAAGACGCGTGCGACTGTTTCAGCAGATACGTCCTTGATGGGTACTGCTTCCGGCCATCGTGTGAAGCGATCGATGCAAGTTAAAATATAGGTATATCCATGTGATTCAGGAAGGGGTCCAACCAAATCTATATGGACGTGTTCGAAACGAGCGTCAGGGAGAAGAAAGGTGCCAAGTGGGCTTTTGGTGTGTCTTATCACCTTGCACTTTTGACAAGCTAAGCACGTGTGTGCCCATTCCCTTACTTCTTTATTAATGCCAGGCCAACAAAACCGACTAGTTACGAGCTTGACAGTAGTTCGAATACCTGGGTGAGATAAGCCATGCAACGTATTGAAGACGTTACGGCGATAACTTTTAGGCACGATGGGGCGAGGAGTACTCGTGGAAATGTCGCATAGAATAGTATCTCTTCCCATACCTAAGGGTTTCTCAGCTAATTGTAGAGTTGTTTTCGACAACTCATGTTGAAGCTCGGTATCTTCTTTTTGAAGACGAGCCAGTTTTACTAGGTCTATGCCGTCGATTTGGGTGAGGGAACAAACGCGCGACAAGGCATCTGCCACAGTGTTGTTTACTCCGGATACATGGCGAATATCTGATGTAAACTGTGAGACGTAATCCAGTTGTCGTGATTCCCTGGGTGAATACTTATCTGAAGGTGAGTTCAGAGAGTACGTCAGAGGTTTGTGATCCGTAAAAATTATAAATTCACGACCCTCTACCGAATGTCTAAAATGTCGTATAGCACAGTACATAGCCAGAAGTTCTCTGCCGAATGTGCTGTACTTCGTTTCAGCTAATTGAAGGCGCCGGGAGAAAAAGGCGAGTGGTTGCCACTCTTTGTCAACTAGCTGTTGTAGAACTGCGCCGATTGCAGTGTTTGATGCATCAACCGAGATACTTAACGGTGCCGTTGGATCCTGATACATCAGAAGTGTGGCATTCGCAATAGCTTTTTTAATCTGGGTAAAAGCATTTCGAGCAGACGCGTCAAGTTCTATGGACTTGTTATTCCCTCGAAGGAGGTCTGTCAATGGCTGAATCAAAGAGGCACAGTTGGGAATAAAGCGTCGATAATAACTTACTAAGCCGTTAAAAGTGCGGAGACTTTTCACCGTCTGTGGCTCTGGAAAGTTCAGTATAGCCTCGACCTTAGTAGCCAGTGGGCGAATGCCCTTGCAGTCAATAGTGTGACCCAGAAAGTCGAGTGAGTCAACACCGATTTGACACTTTTGAATATTAATGGTAACACCATGTTGGCGTAACCTTTCAAATGCCAAGTCCAAGTGCCTAAGGTGAGTTTCCTTGTCTGGACTGGCAATGAGGCAGTCGTCTAAGTATGCGTATACAAAGTCGAGACCGCGAAATACTTCGTCAATGAAGCGTTGGAATGTTTGGGCTGCATTCCGGAGACCGAATGGCATACGTAGAAATTCAAAAAGTCCGAAAGGCGTAATGATAGCCGTTTTCGGGATGTCTTCTGTTGCCATCGGGATTTGGTTATACGCTTTAACCAAGTCGATTTTGGAGAATATAGTCGCGCCGGATAAGGTTGCCGTCAAGTCGTGTATATGAGGCAACGGGTAGCAATCAGGGGTTGTTTTGGCATTCACTCGCCGGTAATCACCGGTGGGTCGCCAATCGTTGCTATCCTTTTTCGGAACCATATGAAGTGGGGATGCCCATGGGCTATTCGAAGGTCGAATGATGCCAAGGGTAAGCATATGGTCAAATTCATTCCTGGCGATTCTCAGTTTGTCAGGAGCTAATCGTCGTGCTTTAGATGTCACAGGTTGTCCTGTGGTAATGATGTGGTGCATAACATTGCTGGTTATGCACGGTAGGTCGTTCGACGGGCAATTAAGTTCCGGATACTTGTCAACATAGGTTGAAAAGTTGGATCAAGATTGCCTTTATCTTAACGGGTGACAAACTAGGGCCTATGTAGCTGATGCCTTTGATAGACAGACTAGTAGTATTGTCAATCAGTCGTTTTCGGCGGACGTCTACGAGTAAATCATGATGATTAAGTAGGTCCGTGCCAATGATGGGCATTGTAACGTCAGCGAGAAGGAAAATCCATCGAATAGGTTTGCGTAAACCTACGTTCAGATAGACGTATTTCCTACCAAAGGTTGCGATTGGTTTTCCATTTGCAGCCTGTAAGTTGAAGGTAGGTTCCTTCTGTCGATCTGCTGCTGTAGCAGGAAGGACGCTGACTTCGGCGCCTGTGTCGACTAAGTATCGAGTCTGGCTTATCACATCATGGATGTAAAGTAGGCGGCTAGTGCCACCGGCGACGGTTGCCGCTAACGCGTGCCGGCGGGATAGTTTCCCACAGACTTTGAGACATTTCCGAAGTTACAAGGCTTACGGCAACACTTCGCTTCTTGGCCATAGGTGTTGTGGTACCAGCACCAGTCAGGGTTTTTCAGTGAACGTGGTTTGGACTTAGATCGACCACGTGAGTTCCTGCGTTGAGGAGATTTAGGACGACGGTCGGAGGATTTAGAAGGCATGTTTGACCTAAACATCTGCTGGATGGAGTTGCATAACTCTATCATTGCAGGATCCTTACTCGAAGTCTGCTTAGTCATCGAGCATATTTCGGGAACAGACCGTTTGGTAATCTCTAGAATCCTATCTGCAGTAATAGCTAAGTCCTCTATTACAGTACCCTGAAGTGTCACAAGTACGGTCTGTACAGACTGTGGCAACTTGGATAAGAAGAGTTCTCTAAATAGTCCTTCGTCGAACTGACTTTGGCCAAGACTTCTCTCATTCTTGTCAGCATGCTCACGGCTGACTGATCTCCTAACTCGATGTTACGAAATAATTCATCTAGACGTTGTCGGTCCGTGAGAACGTTTCTCCTGAGGAGGGATGCTTTGAGCAACTCGTACGAGTTACTTACCTCGGGACTCAACATCTGTGATGTTACGTACTTGCTGAATTCCCGCGGTAGGGCGTGAATAACTGCAAGTAACTGTGAACGTTGATCGGTTATCCCATGCTCACAAAAATCTGCTTCAGCTAGCAGAAACCACGTTTCAGCATTATCTGGCCAGTATGGTACGAGCTGAATGGTTTTAGGAGTTGAGCGGATACGGATGACCTTGGGACTAAGATCACTCATGACGAAAATTATGTCGAATAATATATGGTACAAGAACAAATACAAAATGGAACGAACTCACCGTGGTTATCCACGGATTTATCGAAGATGAAGTTCACGGTTGGGCTCACCAGTTTGAAGGTTGACGGAATTCTCTTACACAGCCTCCGACTTATTAGTTCTCGCGTACGAAAGACAAAGCAAAAGCCGATACTTGATCATCAAAACTACGTGATATATTTCGAAACCAAAACAAGCTGTCAGCCAAGTCTCATAAACCGTTAATGCCCAGCTCTCGCTACGCTCGGGCCCACGCTGTTCTTAGAAGATTTCTCAGAAACGCTTAGTTATAACGGACGCAAAACCCAAAACACCGATCTTCCGTTTGATATTTCTGTATTGTTACACCAACATATAAAAGGAATAAGCGAACTAAGCAAACTAAGGTCTGTAAACAAATATTACAATAATAAATCGTTATGTTACTTCTGACGATGTTTCACTCTTCTTTCTAAACAGCGACCGATGAGACGATGACTGTCGTATTGATGCCTCCGCGAAAATCGAGGAAGTTGATTTTGAGCAAACAACCAAGAATTGATCGTTCAATCTTCAACTCCATTGACACTCCCCGGCAAAAAACGGATCCAACCATTTTTTCCTTCACGACCAATACACGTTGACTTGGATGCCATTGCGAGAACCTGGGTCACACGGATAGAGCTGAAATGGAAAACAAACAGAAAAGCCAACACACCACAAGCATACCCACTGCACAATC
The DNA here is from genome assembly GCA_944472135.2 of Trichobilharzia regenti. Classification (NCBI taxonomy): domain Eukaryota; kingdom Metazoa; phylum Platyhelminthes; class Trematoda; order Strigeidida; family Schistosomatidae; genus Trichobilharzia; species Trichobilharzia regenti. The sequence continues at coordinate 82,514,845 of OX235270.1, read as the reverse complement.
TCACACATCAATGACGGCCTGCGATTCCAGTTAAAAGCATCCTCTTGCAACACAATCTCCACTTACTAGAATGACTCTTGCAGAATGCAACGTGACCATGGCAGCACCTCACGATACTCTACGCACATCCTCTTATCTACTCATTACCAATTACCACTGCAATCGCTTGTCACTCATTCTGCCTCAGTTCTAGTAACGGTGACGCATGCGAGCCTCAGTCGTTTACACTCTTTCTCTCCGGCGTGTTAGACCGCAGCTAACAATTATCTCCGTATGCGTTTCATTCTCAGCAATAGCCTAGCCTCCCCGGCGTATACGCCCCATCTGCTGTCCTTAACATCAATCAATTCATTCATGGATGTAGAAGGCTCGAAACAACTTCAGAAATAATCACGACGAAAATTTTAACAAAATTACGCAATAACAACAAGACACGAAAACAACAAGTAAACACAATGAATCCAAAAACACCAATTGATATGACACACCACACGTATATACAAATAGTACAAACAACCTCGCCGATCATGTCTTGGTGGAATTCCTTTGAAGAATTCCAGGACTTACACCAGTACGCCTACAACCCTTCACAGGTTGACGATTGTAATTTGTGGAATGTACGGACACAAACAAGATTAACCAACAATTACATCAATTGGAACTCACACAATTATTTAACACATACATATGTACAATCAACACATCAAATGTTGTGGATTCTGACACGATAAACTACCCTTGAAGAACCGTAGGACTTACAGCAGTACGCCTACATTCCTTCTCAGGTTGATGATACAAGTGGAAGTCATCCGGACACAAACAGAATTACCAACAGCTAGATGACAGATGATATCAATTCAGTATATACAATATGAACATATGTACAAAATCACACACCAAGCACACTGGACTGATCATTGATGCGCTACCCTTTGAAGAATTGTAGGACTTACAGCAGTACGCCTACAACCCTTCTCAGGTTGACGCCCTAGGTTGGAAAATCGTCGCAGAGTTCATTTGCTGACTTCCTTCTATGAGCTAAATCCTCAAATCTGAACAGTAACACGCCCATGTCATTGTATCGTAGAATATAGATGACGAACAAACACACGGCATATCTCATCAACCAAGTGTAGAAACAGAGTAATTTACACCAAAGATAATAACATTCAAATAGTAACTTGAAACTAGAAATGCCTTTATTCGTGCAAGTCAATTTAACAATAACTCTCTCCTTTACACTTGGCTTATCCACACTAAACTGACCATTGATATTCGTCCTTTCAAACGAACTGATACTATCATAGTCATTGCAAAAGATACTTGAGTTGATGGGCGTCTGTTTCATTGTGGATGACAGCACCAACGATGACTGAGTGACACAAGGTGATGAACTTAGCGGTGGATCAGAAGCTGTTCTTTTTCGGCTTTCAGATAGTTGTCCAACTGCAAGATTACCACCACTGCTGTCTTTCACTACTAGTTCGGGTTTAGCACTATCATCTGATGATAGGTGGGCTACACGCTGATCAATTACACTGACTGTCTCACAAGTATGCACACCTTTTGGAACTGCATCTGCGTTCAATTCTACTTCACGTTGTAGTTGTACAGAACCTTTATTTAACTTAGCAGTAGTAGGCATATCCCTCATCTCATAATGATCAACCAAAGACAACTGTGAAGTATCATGATCATTATCACGAATATTCACTTTACCGTCAACTTCATCATTTTCAAACTCTTTAATAACAGAAGTAGACAATTTTGGTTCCTCCTCACAAATCATAAAAGGTTTTATAACTTCACTCTGACTAGATATACTTTGTAAACTTGTGGAGTCAGAACTGCACTCTGAAGCAGTAACTCTATTCTGTGACACTCTATTCAACAACGGCTTACCAGTTGCAACTACAGACTTCTTCACAACACCGTTATCGTCACACAATTCGGAGTCAGGCCTGGAGTTTACATTTAGCTTATCACTGAACTTGCTCACTGGTTCACAGTTCACTTCTGTATGCACCTCTTGCAAACGTGTAAAACAAAACCGTGTTTGTCTTGCATCTTGTAACTTATCTGTTGAGGATGTACTACGAAACCTGTTACACTCACTAGGTCTATATGCATTACTAGACATCATGGAGCCTTCTCGATATCCACCTCTCTGAGGCCTACTCGTCATCAATGATTGCATTTTGCTCTCAGACTGCTCTATTCTAGGGGTGAGATATAAGAGACTGGCGAACTTGCTCATAGATTGATTGACGCTATCTTTTACCAGTTTCAGGATATCATCAAACTTTGGCTCGATACCCTCATCCTCCATACGGGAGCTCATCTTCACCCACTTCCTTTGCAGTCGAGTAGGTAGGCGTCTTGCTATTACTTCTAGTATAAAACTCGAGTTGAGGTCACTCATGCGATTCATCGAAATCATTCCATTCTTGTAAATTAGCAAATTATCTAAAAACTCAGTGAGTGCCTGGGAGTCATCCTGTAATTGACCACCATTACCCTTAACAGCCTCGAATAATTTCCCTGCAATCATCGAAGGTCTTCCAAACCTTTGACGTAATATGCTCATAGCCTCGTAGTAGCCCTCTTTTGGCTTCATAAACTTACAGCACTGTATAGCTCTTGAAGCATCTCCAGTGCAATATCTCATCAAATACATCAATTTCAATTCATCACTTAATGAAAAACTACTCAGCATGATCTCAAACTCCTTTACAAATTGTAAATAATCGGCCGGGTTTCCATCAAAACACCGTGGTTCAAACTTAGGGAGTTTGATGTTCCTATTATCCCTGAACGGCGAAACAGTAACATCAACCATATCATGCTTAACATCAGACACATCGTTACAATTAACAGACAAGTCACCATGACTTACTTTCCTGTTTGCATCCAAGACACTCTGTCCCTTCTTTGACCCAGGCATTGTTGAACTTGACCCAATTCCAAAAGCGTTCCAGATATTGCTTGTTCAAAGAGGACTTGACCGGCACCAGGAAAAATGAACGGCGACTATCCAAACTTTCACCAACTGTTTGAATCCGCCAGATCTGTTTCTATCGTCAGAAACTGTCAGCCAAGTCTCATAAACCGTTAATGCCCAGCTCTCGCTACGCTCGGGCCCACGCTGTTCTTAGAAGATTTCTCAGAAACGCTTAGTTATAACGGACGCAAAACCCAAAACACCGATCTTCCGTTTGATATTTCTGTATTGTTACACCAACATATAAAAGGAATAAGCGAACTAAGCAAACTAAGGTCTGTAAACAAATATTACAATAATAAATCGTTATGTTACTTCTGACGATGTTTCACTCTTCTTTCTGAACAGCGACCGATGAGACGATGACTGTCGTATTGATGCCTCCGCGAAAATCGAGGAAGTTGATTTTGAGCAAACAACCAAGAATTGATCGTTCAATCTTCAACTCCATTGACACAAGCCGTCAGACGAGCGCTTAGCTGGCTAGTGATCGTGCACGTTACACGACGGGTTACCAAGTGGCGGGGATGCTTGACCGGAAGCCTTCAGCTAAACAAGTCGACTTAAACAGTGGTGATCAGCATCCAATGAGTGATTGCTGTGGTCAATAATTCTGGGGAATTATTTACCGCTACAATGTTAAAAAATACCCGGCATGCCACCATTTGTGGTAGACTAAACGCAAACCACAAGGCCAAATTGAAAAGGGCTAATTAATTACGATATGTAAACAGCATATTAAAATTGTTAAATGAATCCATTATTTAAGGCCCCGATTGCTTGGAATTAGGTTTAAGTTCAGATTCCAAAGTTTACATTATTTAATCCAGCGGTTTGAATAATGGGTAAGCATCAATGATATTTTACTCGACTGCAGACTGTCAAAAAGTGTGGTTGGATACGCTTTAGTTGAGGATGTGACGGTCCTAGGAAATTCCAAAGAATCAGTATTGGCAAATGAGCAGTTGCCGAAAGTAAGACGACACAGCAACAACTAATGATAAAGTCTCACGGCGTTATACAGTAATTTTTACTGATGACGTTTCGAGCACAATTTTTTCATTTTGTCTATTCAGTTTGTAGTCTCTTCCTTATTACGTCAATTGTTACTATTACTACTCTCACTTTGAACTGTCCCTGGTATTATTTCACTTATTCCACTTGTCATTCTAAATCAATTCGTTTTTACAACGTTAAATTCTATGCTATCAAATTTCACACAATATTACGTAACGTTTTTGTTCTATTCGATTTGTTGACTAACCCTATAATTGCATACCCTTTTTCAAGTTCTATCCATCCTATGAATTATTCTATGTATGACATTTATTATCTTGCCACTTGACATTTAACTATGATTATAATCGCAGACATTTTAGTTTTCAATTGCATTTCATACTATTGCTATTATTCTTTTCATGCATTCACACCTATTATTCAATTCCCTCACCGTATATAACTTCTTAAAAACTATATATACGATTGTACAGCTTGATGATAAATTCGTTGAAAAGACTCTTTGCTGAATCACTTGTTTTGATTTTCTATGTGTTACAATGGGAATTTTCCATGAGTTAAATAACATTCAACCAGAGAATGATGAAACAATGGTTAGTTTTGATATAACTAGTCTTTACACTAATCAATATAGTAATCAATGCAGCCTTAAAAGCAGTTAAAAAAGGACCAATTGAAGATCCTGAACTTACCCACAGGACGAGCTGCCCACTCAGAAAATTATTTTGGGAATTCAGTAATGCTTTACAATAACCATCTTTCAATTCCAAGGCAAAATATGTAGACAAACAGGTATAGTAATGGGGTCGCCAATATCCCCTAACGTAGCAGATATCTTTATGGACAGCTGGGGAAATATTGCTCTTATTACATCTAATCCTACACCAAAAATATGGTGGAGATATTTGGATGACACTTTCACAGTGTTAGAAACACAGTATATCTCTAGCTTATTGACGCATTTAAACTCACTAGTAAGAGAAATAAAATTCACATTTGTATCGGAAAATGAATGAGAAGAATCAGCTATGTTAGATTGTAAAATGAAATGAACGGAACAACGTCGACTGTGCACCAGCGTTTATACAAAGCAAACTCACCTTAACAGATATTTAGCCTTTTATTCTTTTCATGCATAATGAGTGAAGGCGGGCTTGGTCAAGTGTCTAACAAACCAAGCAATAGCACTAAGCAGGATAAGAAAAGACCTAAGCGACGAAATAAAACAGAAGAAGCGTTGGTATGAAATAGCTATCCTATAAAATTCATTAGGAAGATCATAAGAGGTCAAAAGCAAAACAAAAGTAATTGTGAAACTAGTGGTGATAACATAGATAAGAGAGAATATAAGTCGTCCACTGTTATACCATATTAGAAGGGGACATCTGAGACCCTACGTAAGATTATTAATAAAGCAGGAATTGCTGTGGCATGTTCTGAAGGTGAAAGGACCCAGTTAACCAAATTAGACAAATTAATATAATTTACAAAATATCCCGCAATGACTGTGAGTTACGTCAACTACATAGGTCACTCAAACTAGTAGATCGGGGTAGTCAGATTGTCGGAATATAAGAATTTAGATAAGGTAAGAATGGTTGACCCCGAGAAGATAAGTAATTTAGATAAAAGGCTTAGCAACTTCACTGCATGCATTAACACACAACAACATGGTGGCGTGGGAGAGGGTTAAAATTCTAAAAAGTAATCTAAGTAGGTGGAGAGAGAGGTTGATGGCTGAATCCTTGTTCATCGAGTCTTCACCCAATTCGTACAATAGGAATGCCTCATCACTCATACTGCAAATATGGAAAATACTACTACCGATCATATCAAGCGGTGAAAAATAGTGGAATTATATAAACGGAGTTAGAAGGTTGTGTGAGTACATTGATATGATAATGAGGAATAAATCATGCTCTAAACGTCATCAGTAAATATTGCTGCATAACACTATGACACCTTTTCATGAGTTGACGACAGATTGATATCAGTTAGAGAAACATAAAAAACCAGTCCCTAAGTAATGGACAGCTGTTTCATCCTAGTTTATTATGAATCATCGGCAGTACGAACCCACTGGGATTCGAACCCAGGACCTTCCGGTTACAAGACAAGCTCGTATACAATTCAGCCACTGGGACCCGATTCAATGGCTCATGAATTCTAACTTCTATCAATTCCTGATTTAGCGCGTTCCGAACCCATGACGTTGGTGAGACACCGAATCACACAAGTGAAATCAAACCGGATCTAAATGCCCACGAATTCATAATAGAGGTCAAGTGTGTGGATGGAGGTCTCAACAAAAAAAATCCTTCGAGTGGCGATAAATCAAGAATTGGTAGAAAATAGAATTGACGAAACACTGAAACCGTGCCCAGAGGTTGAAAAGTAAAGGAGCCTCAATTATTAAATGAGGTGCTTAACAATTTCTATCTCTGTATTGTTTAAATACTTACTGTTGATTGTTTATATGTTTCTTATATGAATTGCAATATAATTCCGCTAAATGTAAATTCCTGAATTCCTCCCTCTCTGTGTTTTCGTTGGATTCTTGTAGTTCGGTCATCTCGAAATACCAATACTACGATTACAAATAATTACTACAAATTGGTGTCGCGAGGGATCTAAATAATCTTGGAAAATTCCCTATAAATGGTTCTCCGCGGGAGATTGCTGATTACCTTGAATGCTTCGATGCGTGGTGCATTTCAAAGAATGTTCGGGATGACAAAATACCAGCACATTTCATCACTGCTATTGGGCCAGATGCATATACCCTAGTGAGGAATCTAGCGTTTCCAGATAAGCCTATTTCTCTGTCATATGTCAAGATTCGTGAACTTCCGATACATCACTTTCATGTAACTACTTTTGAGACCAGAGAGAGGGCTCAATTCAATAAACTGGTTCGTGCTCCCAACCAGAAGATTAGAGACTTTATTCTTCAACTCCAAATACAAGCTTCAAAGTGTAACTTTGGAGATCAGCTGCATTCTCAACTACGTGATCGTCTAATTGCTGGAATAAATGTTCCTAAGTTAGAGAAAGAGTTAATTCAGATTCCTTCTTGTACCTTTCAAACTGCTAAAGATTTATGTATTACATATGAAGATGTCAACAGTGAATACTCTGCTCCCACTACGTCAGTATCTGATGTCATGCTGTCCAAAGTCGAAAATACAAGTGTTCATGGAAAGCAATCCAAACTGTCGTCCACAGGTAACAGAATACAGCGAGATATCAAAAACATTAAACCGTGTTTTTCCTGTGGAAAGTTACATCTACAAAGCACTTGACGTTTTCGGGGTGCTAAGTGTCACAAATGTGGTAAAGTTGGACACATCAAGACTGTTTGCAGAAGTTCGAGTACTTATTTTACTCAGAACTCTTATAATTCTCCCAATCCGTCTAGTAAAATGGAGTCAATGTGTCTTTCAACTTTTCAAAATACTCAATCTCATCCAATGAAAACCTCCACTACAAGTTCAACAACTCAAGCGTCAACTGTTTTCAAAAATGAGGTAGCCGAGTCACAATGCGAACTGTCGAAAACACGAGAAAAACTGGATGAGAAGAGAGAGCAACTGATTAAAATGGAGGAATTGCTGCATATGCATAGACTGCGTCTGTTGAATGCAGAGTATACAGGTACCCGTGAAAGTCCTGCAAAACGTTTCAAATCTCGAATTCTCAGAAAGCATCTGATGTCGATGACTTCTAATGCACATTATTACAAAGGGAATGACTATAGACCTTCCGTTGGAATCATACTACAAAAAATGGGAAATCGAGTGGTGAAGATATTAGACATCAAAGATCACTCAGTTCATAACAGACACCTGGACAAAGTGACAATAAATGAAGTGGGTGGTTCCAATTATAATATTAATGATTCCGCTACTAATCCTGATTTTGTAGACAATTCAGAAATAAGTCCAGATAATAATGATGAAAATAGAATCACAGAATCAGTTAGAAGGTCGCAGCTACTTGCAAGCAAACCGAGACATCGTTATAAATACGCAAGGAGATATTCCACGTGTGGCGGATGTGGTGATTGACAATTTCTATCTCTGTATTGTTTAAATACTTACTGTTGATTGTTTATATGTTTCTTATATGAATTGCAATATAATTCCGCTAAATGTAAATTCCTGAATTCCTCCCTCTCTGTGTTTTCGTTGGATTCTTGTAGTTCGGTCATCTCGAAATACCAATACTACGATTACAAATAATTACTACAAATTGGTGTCGCGAGCAGGATCTAAATAATCTTGGAAAATTCCCTATAAATGGTTCTCCGCGGGAGATTGCTGATTACCTTGAATGCTTCGATGCGTGGTGCATTTCAAAGAATGTTCGGGATGACAAAATACCAGCACATTTCATCACTGCTATTGGGCCAGATGCATATACCCTAGTGAGGAATCTAGCGTTTCCAGATAAGCCTATTTCTCTGTCATATGTCAAGATTCGTGAACTTCCGATACATCACTTTCATGTAACTACTTTTGAGACCAGAGAGAGGGCTCAATTCAATAAACTGGTTCGTGCTCCCAACCAGAAGATTAGAGACTTTATTCTTCAACTCCAAATACAAGCTTCAAAGTGTAACTTTGGAGATCAGCTGCATTCTCAACTACGTGATCGTCTAATTGCTGGAACAAATGTTCCTAAGTTAGAGAAAGAGTTAATTCAGATTCCTTCTTGTACCTTTCAAACTGCTAAAGATTTATGTATTACATATGAAGATGTCAACAGTGAATACTCTGCTCCCACTACGTCAGTATCTGATGTCATGCTGTCCAAAGTCGAAAATACAAGTGTTCATGGAAAGCAATCCAAACTGTCGTCCACAGGTAACAGAATACAGCGAGATATCAAAAACATTAAACCGTGTTTTTCCTGTGGAAAGTTACATCTACGAAGCACTTGACGTTTTCGGGGTGCTAAGTGTCACAAATGTGGTAAAGTTGGACACATCAAGACTGTTTGCAGAAGTTCGAGTACTTATTTTACTCAGAACTCTTATAATTCTCCCAATCCGTCTAGTAAAATGGAGTCAATGTGTCTTTCAACTTTTCAAAATACTCAATCTCATCCAATGAAAACCTCCACTACAAGTTCAACAACTCAAGCGTCAACTGTTTTCAAAAATGAGGTAGCCGAGTCACAATGCGAACTGTCGAAAACACGAGAAAAACTGGATGAGAAGAGAGAGCAACTGATTAAAATGGAGGAATTGCTGCATATGCATAGACTGCGTCTGTTGAATGCAGAGTATACAGGTACCCGTGAAAGTCCTGCAAAACGTTTCAAATCTCGAATTCTCAGAAAGCATCTGATGTCGATGACTTCTAATGCACATTATTACAAAGGGAATGACTATAGACCTTCCGTTGGAATCATACTACAAAAAATGGGAAATCGAGTGGTGAAGATATTAGACATCAAAGATCACTCAGTTCATAACAGACACCTGGACAAAGTGACAATAAATGAAGTGGGTGGTTCCAATTATAATATTAATGATTCCGCTACTAATCCTGATTTTGTAGACAATTCAGAAATAAGTCCAGATAATAATGATGAAAATAGAATCACAGAATCAGTTAGAAGGTCGCAGCTACTTGCAAGCAAACCGAGACATCGTTATAAATACGCAAGGAGATATTCCACGTGTGGCGGATGTGGTGATTGACAATTTCTATCTCTGTATTGTTTAAATACTTACTGTTGATTGTTTATATGTTTCTTATATGAATTGCAATATAATTCCGCTAAATGTAAATTCCTGAATTCCTCCCTCTCTGTGTTTTCGTTGGATTCTTGTAGTTCGGTCATCTCGAAATACCAATACTACGATTACAAATAATTACTACAAATTGGTGTCGCGAGCAGGATCTAAATAATCTTGGAAAATTCCCTATAAATGGTTCTCCGCGGGAGATTGCTGATTACCTTGAATGCTTCGATGCGTGGTGCATTTCAAAGAATGTTCGGGATGACAAAATACCAGCACATTTCATCACTGCTATTGGGCCAGATGCATATACCCTAGTGAGGAATCTAGCGTTTCCAGATAAGCCTATTTCTCTGTCATATGTCAAGATTCGTGAACTTCCGATACATCACTTTCATGTAACTACTTTTGAGACCAGAGAGAGGGCTCAATTCAATAAACTGGTTCGTGCTCCCAACCAGAAGATTAGAGACTTTATTCTTCAACTCCAAATACAAGCTTCAAAGTGTAACTTTGGAGATCAGCTGCATTCTCAACTACGTGATCGTCTAATTGCTGGAACAAATGTTCCTAAGTTAGAGAAAGAGTTAATTCAGATTCCTTCTTGTACCTTTCAAACTGCTAAAGATTTATGTATTACATATGAAGATGTCAACAGTGAATACTCTGCTCCCACTACGTCAGTATCTGATGTCATGCTGTCCAAAGTCGAAAATACAAGTGTTCATGGAAAGCAATCCAAACTGTCGTCCACAGGTAACAGAATACAGCGAGATATCAAAAACATTAAACCGTGTTTTTCCTGTGGAAAGTTACATCTACAAAGCACTTGACGTTTTCGGGGTGCTAAGTGTCACAAATGTGGTAAAGTTGGACACATCAAGACTGTTTGCAGAAGTTCGAGTACTTATTTTACTCAGAACTCTTATAATTCTCCCAATCCGTCTAGTAAAATGGAGTCAATGTGTCTTTCAACTTTTCAAAATACTCAATCTCATCCAATGAAAACCTCCACTACAAGTTCAACAACTCAAGCGTCAACTGTTTTCAAAAATGAGGTAGCCGAGTCACAATGCGAACTGTCGAAAACACGAGAAAAACTGGATGAGAAGAGAGAGCAACTGATTAAAATGGAGGAATTGCTGCATATGCATAGACTGCGTCTGTTGAATGCAGAGTATACAGGTACCCGTGAAAGTCCTGCAAAACGTTTCAAATCTCGAATTCTCAGAAAGCATCTGATGTCGATGACTTCTAATGCACATTATTACAAAGGGAATGACTATAGACCTTCCGTTGGAATCATACTACAAAAAATGGGAAATCGAGTGGTGAAGATATTAGACATCAAAGATCACTCAGTTCATAACAGACACCTGGACAAAGTGACAATAAATGAAGTGGGTGGTTCCAATTATAATATTAATGATTCCGCTACTAATCCTGATTTTGTAGACAATTCAGAAATAAGTCCAGATAATAATGATGAAAATAGAATCACAGAATCAGTTAGAAGGTCGCAGCTACTTGCAAGCAAACCGAGACATCGTTATAAATACGCAAGGAGATATTCCACGTGTGGCGGATGTGGTGATTGACAATTTCTATCTCTGTATTGTTTAAATACTTACTGTTGATTGTTTATATGTTTCTTATATGAATTGCAATATAATTCCGCTAAATACAAATTCCTGAATTCCGCCCTCTCTGTGTTTTCGTTGGACTCTTGTAGTTCGGTCATCTCGAAATACCAATACTACGATTACAAATAATTACTACAAATTGGCGTCGCGAGCAGGATCTAAATAATCTTGGAAAATTCCCTATAAATGGTTCTCTGCGGGAGATTGCTGATTACCTTGAATGCTTCGATGCGTGGTGCATTTCAAAGAATGTTCGGGATGACAAAATACCAGCACATTTCATCACTGCTATTGGGCCAGATGCATATACCCTAGTGAGGAATCTAGCGTTTCCAGATAAGCCTATTTCTCTGTCATATGTCAAGATTCGTGAACTTCCGATACATCACTTTCATGTAACTACTTTTGAGACCAGAGAGAGGGCTCAATTCAATAAACTGGTTCGTGCTCCCAACCAGAAGATTAGAGACTTTATTCTTCAACTCCAAATACAAGCTTCAAAGTGTAACTTTGGAGATCAGCTGCATTCTCAACTACGTGATCGTCTAATTGCTGGAACAAATGTTCCTAAGTTAGAGAAAGAGTTAATTCAGATTCCTTCTTGTACCTTTCAAACTGCTAAAGATTTATGTATTACATATGAAGATGTCAACAGTGAATACTCTGCTCCCACTACGTCAGTATCTGATGTCATGCTGTCCAAAGTCGAAAATACAAGTGTTCATGGAAAGCAATCCAAACTGTCGTCCACAGGTAACAGAATACAGCGAGATATCAAAAACATTAAACCGTGTTTTTCCTGTGGAAAGTTACATCTACAAAGCACTTGACGTTTTCGGGGTGCTAAGTGTCACAAATGTGGTAAAGTTGGACACATCAAGACTGTTTGCAGAAGTTCGAGTACTTATTTTACTCAGAACTCTTATAATTCTCCCAATCCGTCTAGTAAAATGGAGTCAATGTGTCTTTCAACTTTTCAAAATACTCAATCTCATCCAATGAAAACCTCCACTACAAGTTCAACAACTCAAGCGTCAACTGTTTTCAAAAATGAGGTAGCCGAGTCACAATGCGAACTGTCGAAAACACGAGAAAAACTGGATGAGAAGAGAGAGCAACTGATTAAAATGGAGGAATTGCTGCATATGCATAGACTGCGTCTGTTGAATGCAGAGTATACAGGTACCCGTGAAAGTCCTGCAAAACGTTTCAAATCTCGAATTCTCAGAAAGCATCTGATGTCGATGACTTCTAATGCACATTATTACAAAGGGAATGACTATAGACCTTCCGTTGGAATCATACTACAAAAAATGGGAAATCGAGTGGTGAAGATATTAGACATCAAAGATCACTCAGTTCATAACAGACACCTGGACAAAGTGACAATAAATGAAGTGGGTGGTTCCAATTATAATATTAATGATTCCGCTACTAATCCTGATTTTGTAGACAATTCAGAAATAAGTCCAGATAATAATGATGAAAATAGAATCACAGAATCAGTTAGAAGGTCGCAGCTACTTGCAAGCAAACCGAGACATCGTTATAAATACGCAAGGAGATATTCCACGTGTGGCGGATGTGGTGATTGACAATTTCTATCTCTGTATTGTTTAAATACTTACTGTTGATTGTTTATATGTTTCTTATATGAATTGCAATATAATTCCGCTAAATACAAATTCCTGAATTCCGCCCTCTCTGTGTTTTCGTTGGATTCTTGTAGTTCGGTCATCTCGAAATACCAATACTACGATTACAAATAATTACTACAAATTGGCGTCGCGAGCAGGATCTAAATAATCTTGGAAAATTCCCTATAAATGGTTCTCCGCGGGAGATTGCTGATTACCTTGAATGCTTCGATGCGTGGTGCATTTCAAAGAATGTTCGGGATGACAAAATACCAGCACATTTCATCACTGCTATTGGGCCAGATGCATATACCCTAGTGAGGAATCTAGCGTTTCCAGATAAGCCTATTTCTCTGTCATATGTCAAGATTCGTGAACTTCCGATACATCACTTTCATGTAACTACTTTTGAGACCAGAGAGAGGGCTCAATTCAATAAACTGGTTCGTGCTCCCAACCAGAAGATTAGAGACTTTATTCTTCAACTCCAAATACAAGCTTCAAAGTGTAACTTTGGAGATCAGCTGCATTCTCAACTACGTGATCGTCTAATTGCTGGAACAAATGTTCCTAAGTTAGAGAAAGAGTTAATTCAGATTCCTTCTTGTACCTTTCAAACTGCTAAAGATTTATGTATTACATATGAAGATGTCAACAGTGAATACTCTGCTCCCACTACGTCAGTATCTGATGTCATGCTGTCCAAAGTCGAAAATACAAGTGTTCATGGAAAGCAATCCAAACTGTCGTCCACAGGTAACAGAATACAGCGAGATATCAAAAACATTAAACCGTGTTTTTCCTGTGGAAAGTTACATCTACAAAGCACTTGACGTTTTCGGGGTGCTAAGTGTCACAAATGTGGTAAAGTTGGACACATCAAGACTGTTTGCAGAAGTTCGAGTACTTATTTTACTCAGAACTCTTATAATTCTCCCAATCCGTCTAGTAAAATGGAGTCAATGTGTCTTTCAACTTTTCAAAATACTCAATCTCATCCAATGAAAACCTCCACTACAAGTTCAACAACTCAAGCGTCAACTGTTTTCAAAAATGAGGTAGCCGAGTCACAATGCGAACTGTCGAAAACACGAGAAAAACTGGATGAGAAGAGAGAGCAACTGATTAAAATGGAGGAATTGCTGCATATGCATAGACTGCGTCTGTTGAATGCAGAGTATACAGGTACCCGTGAAAGTCCTGCAAAACGTTTCAAATCTCGAATTCTCAGAAAGCATCTGATGTCGATGACTTCTAATGCACATTATTACAAAGGGAATGACTATAGACCTTCCGTTGGAATCATACTACAAAAAATGGGAAATCGAGTGGTGAAGATATTAGACATCAAAGATCACTCAGTTCATAACAGACACCTGGACAAAGTGACAATAAATGAAGTGGGTGGTTCCAATTATAATATTAATGATTCCGCTACTAATCCTGATTTTGTAGACAATTCAGAAATAAGTCCAGATAATAATGATGAAAATAGAATCACAGAATCAGTTAGAAGGTCGCAGCTACTTGCAAGCAAACCGAGACATCGTTATAAATACGCAAGGAGATATTCCACGTGTGGCGGATGTGGTGATTGACAATTTCTATCTCTGTATTGTTTAAATACTTACTGTTGATTGTTTATATGTTTCTTATATGAATTGCAATATAATTCCGCTAAATACAAATTCCTGAATTCCGCCCTCTCTGTGTTTTCGTTGGACTCTTGTAGTTCGGTCATCTCGAAATACCAATACTACGATTACAAATAATTACTACAAATTGGCGTCGCGAGCAGGATCTAAATAATCTTGGAAAATTCCCTATAAATGGTTCTCCGCGGGAGATTGCTGATTACCTTGAATGCTTCGATGCGTGGTGCATTTCAAAGAATGTTCGGGATGACAAAATACCAGCACATTTCATCACTGCTATTGGGCCAGATGCATATACCCTAGTGAGGAATCTAGCGTTTCCAGATAAGCCTATTTCTCTGTCATATGTCAAGATTCGTGAACTTCCGATACATCACTTTCATGTAACTACTTTTGAGACCAGAGAGAGGGCTCAATTCAATAAACTGGTTCGTGCTCCCAACCAGAAGATTAGAGACTTTATTCTTCAACTCCAAATACAAGCTTCAAAGTGTAACTTTGGAGATCAGCTGCATTCTCAACTACGTGATCGTCTAATTGCTGGAATAAATGTTCCTAAGTTAGAGAAAGAGTTAATTCAGATTCCTTCTTGTACCTTTCAAACTGCTAAAGATTTATGTATTACATATGAAGATGTCAACAGTGAATACTCTGCTCCCACTACGTCAGTATCTGATGTCATGCTGTCCAAAGTCGAAAATACAAGTGTTCATGGAAAGCAATCCAAACTGTCGTCCACAGGTAACAGAATACAGCGAGATATCAAAAACATTAAACCGTGTTTTTCCTGTGGAAAGTTACATCTACGAAGCACTTGACGTTTTCGGGGTGCTAAGTGTCACAAATGTGGTAAAGTTGGACACATCAAGACTGTTTGCAGAAGTTCGAGTACTTATTTTACTCAGAACTCTTATAATTCTCCCAATCCGTCTAGTAAAATGGAGTCAATGTGTCTTTCAACTTTTCAAAATACTCAATCTCATCCAATGAAAACCTCCACTACAAGTTCAACAACTCAAGCGTCAACTGTTTTCAAAAATGAGGTAGCCGAGTCACAATGCGAACTGTCGAAAACACGAGAAAAACTGGATGAGAAGAGAGAGCAACTGATTAAAATGGAGGAATTGCTGCATATGCATAGACTGCGTCTGTTGAATGCAGAGTATACAGGTACCCGTGAAAGTCCTGCAAAACGTTTCAAATCTCGAATTCTCAGAAAGCATCTGATGTCGATGACTTCTAATGCACATTATTACAAGGGGAATGACTATAGACCTTCCGTTGGAATCATACTACAAAAAATGGGAAATCGAGTGGTGAAGATATTAGACATCAAAGATCACTCAGTTCATAACAGACACCTGGACAAAGTGACAATAAATGAAGTGGGTCGTTCCAATTATAATATTAATGATTCCGCTACTAATCCTGATTTTGTAGACAATTCAGAAATAAGTCCAGATAATAATGATGAAAATAGAATCACAGAATCAGTTAGAAGGTCGCAGCTACTTGCAAGCAAACCGAGACATCGTTATAAATACGCAAGGAGATATTCCACGTGTGGCGGATGTGGTGATTGACAATTTCTATCTCTGTATTGTTTAAATACTTACTGTTGATTGTTTATATGTTTCTTATATGAATTGCAATATAATTCCGCTAAATATAAATTCCTGAATTCCGCCCTCTCTGTGTTTTCGTTGGATTCTTGTAGTTCGGTCATCTCGAAATACCAATACTACGATTACAAATAATTACTACAAATTGGCGTCGCGAGCAGGATCTAAATAATCTTGGAAAATTCCCTATAAATGGTTCTCCGCGGGAGATTGCTGATTACCTTGAATGCTTCGATGCGTGGTGCATTTCAAAGAATGTTCGGGATGACAAAATACCAGCACATTTCATCACTGCTATTGGGCCAGATGCATATACCCTAGTGAGGAATCTAGCGTTTCCAGATAAGCCTATTTCTCTGTCATATGTCAAGATTCGTGAACTTCCGATACATCACTTTCATGTAACTACTTTTGAGACCAGAGAGAGGGCTCAATTCAATAAACTGGTTCGTGCTCCCAACCAGAAGATTAGAGACTTTATTCTTCAACTCCAAATACAAGCTTCAAAGTGTAACTTTGGAGATCAGCTGCATTCTCAACTACGTGATCGTCTAATTGCTGGAATAAATGTTCCTAAGTTAGAGAAAGAGTTAATTCAGATTCCTTCTTGTACCTTTCAAACTGCTAAAGATTTATGTATTACATATGAAGATGTCAACAGTGAATACTCTGCTCCCACTACGTCAGTATCTGATGTCATGCTGTCCAAAGTCGAAAATACAAGTGTTCATGGAAAGCAATCCAAACTGTCGTCCACAGGTAACAGAATACAGCGAGATATCAAAAACATTAAACCGTGTTTTTCCTGTGGAAAGTTACATCTACAAAGCACTTGACGTTTTCGGGGTGCTAAGTGTCACAAATGTGGTAAAGTTGGACACATCAAGACTGTTTGCAGAAGTTCGAGTACTTATTTTACTCAGAACTCTTATAATTCTCCCAATCCGTCTAGTAAAATGGAGTCAATGTGTCTTTCAACTTTTCAAAATACTCAATCTCATCCAATGAAAACCTCCACTACAAGTTCAACAACTCAAGCGTCAACTGTTTTCAAAAATGAGGTAGCCGAGTCACAATGCGAACTGTCGAAAACACGAGAAAAACTGGATGAGAAGAGAGAGCAACTGATTAAAATGGAGGAATTGCTGCATATGCATAGACTGCGTCTGTTGAATGCAGAGTATACAGGTACCCGTGAAAGTCCTGCAAAACGTTTCAAATCTCGAATTCTCAGAAAGCATCTGATGTCGATGACTTCTAATGCACATTATTACAAAGGGAATGACTATAGACCTTCCGTTGGAATCATACTACAAAAAATGGGAAATCGAGTGGTGAAGATATTAGACATCAAAGATCACTCAGTTCATAACAGACACCTGGACAAAGTGACAATAAATGAAGTGGGTGGTTCCAATTATAATATTAATGATTCCGCTACTAATCCTGATTTTGTAGACAATTCAGAAATAAGTCCAGATAATAATGATGAAAATAGAATCACAGAATCAGTTAGAAGGTCGCAGCTACTTGCAAGCAAACCGAGACATCGTTATAAATACGCAAGGAGATATTCCACGTGTGGCGGATGTGGTGATTGACAATTTCTATCTCTGTATTGTTTAAATACTTACTGTTGATTGTTTATATGTTTCTTATATGAATTGCAATATAATTCCGCTAAATACAAATTCCTGAATTCCGCCCTCTCTGTGTTTTCGTTGGACTCTTGTAGTTCGGTCATCTCGAAATACCAATACTACGATTACAAATAATTACTACAAATTGGCGTCGCGAGCAGGATCTAAATAATCTTGGAAAATTCCCTATAAATGGTTCTCTGCGGGAGATTGCTGATTACCTTGAATGCTTCGATGCGTGGTGCATTTCAAAGAATGTTCGGGATGACAAAATACCAGCACATTTCATCACTGCTATTGGGCCAGATGCATATACCCTAGTGAGGAATCTAGCGTTTCCAGATAAGCCTATTTCTCTGTCATATGTCAAGATTCGTGAACTTCCGATACATCACTTTCATGTAACTACTTTTGAGACCAGAGAGAGGGCTCAATTCAATAAACTGGTTCGTGCTCCCAACCAGAAGATTAGAGACTTTATTCTTCAACTCCAAATACAAGCTTCAAAGTGTAACTTTGGAGATCAGCTGCATTCTCAACTACGTGATCGTCTAATTGCTGGAATAAATGTTCCTAAGTTAGAGAAAGAGTTAATTCAGATTCCTTCTTGTACCTTTCAAACTGCTAAAGATTTATGTATTACATATGAAGATGTCAACAGTGAATACTCTGCTCCCACTACGTCAGTATCTGATGTCATGCTGTCCAAAGTCGAAAATACAAGTGTTCATGGAAAGCAATCCAAACTGTCGTCCACAGGTAACAGAATACAGCGAGATATCAAAAACATTAAACCGTGTTTTTCCTGTGGAAAGTTACATCTACAAAGCACTTGACGTTTTCGGGGTGCTAAGTGTCACAAATGTGGTAAAGTTGGACACATCAAGACTGTTTGCAGAAGTTCGAGTACTTATTTTACTCAGAACTCTTATAATTCTCCCAATCCGTCTAGTAAAATGGAGTCAATGTGTCTTTCAACTTTTCAAAATACTCAATCTCATCCAATGAAAACCTCCACTACAAGTTCAACAACTCAAGCGTCAACTGTTTTCAAAAATGAGGTAGCCGAGTCACAATGCGAACTGTCGAAAACACGAGAAAAACTGGATGAGAAGAGAGAGCAACTGATTAAAATGGAGGAATTGCTGCATATGCATAGACTGCGTCTGTTGAATGCAGAGTATACAGGTACCCGTGAAAGTCCTGCAAAACGTTTCAAATCTCGAATTCTCAGAAAGCATCTGATGTCGATGACTTCTAATGCACATTATTACAAAGGGAATGACTATAGACCTTCCGTTGGAATCATACTACAAAAAATGGGAAATCGAGTGGTGAAGATATTAGACATCAAAGATCACTCAGTTCATAACAGACACCTGGACAAAGTGACAATAAATGAAGTGGGTGGTTCCAATTATAATATTAATGATTCCGCTACTAATCCTGATTTTGTAGACAATTCAGAAATAAGTCCAGATAATAATGATGAAAATAGAATCACAGAATCAGTTAGAAGGTCGCAGCTACTTGCAAGCAAACCGAGACATCGTTATAAATACGCAAGGAGATATTCCACGTGTGGCGGATGTGGTGATTGACAATTTCTATCTCTGTATTGTTTAAATACTTACTGTTGATTGTTTATATGTTTCTTATATGAATTGCAATATAATTCCGCTAAATACAAATTCCTGAATTCCGCCCTCTCTGTGTTTTCGTTGGATTCTTGTAGTTCGGTCATCTCGAAATACCAATACTACGATTACAAATAATTACTACAAATTGGCGTCGCGAGGGATCTAAATAATCTTGGAAAATTCCCTATAAATGGTTCTCCGCGGGAGATTGCTGATTACCTTGAATGCTTCGATGCGTGGTGCATTTCAAAGAATGTTCGGGATGACAAAATACCAGCACATTTCATCACTGCTATTGGGCCAGATGCATATACCCTAGTGAGGAATCTAGCGTTTCCAGATAAGCCTATTTCTCTGTCATATGTCAAGATTCGTGAACTTCCGATACATCACTTTCATGTAACTACTTTTGAGACCAGAGAGAGGGCTCAATTCAATAAACTGGTTCGTGCTCCCAACCAGAAGATTAGAGACTTTATTCTTCAACTCCAAATACAAGCTTCAAAGTGTAACTTTGGAGATCAGCTGCATTCTCAACTACGTGATCGTCTAATTGCTGGAATAAATGTTCCTAAGTTAGAGAAAGAGTTAATTCAGATTCCTTCTTGTACCTTTCAAACTGCTAAAGATTTATGTATTACATATGAAGATGTCAACAGTGAATACTCTGCTCCCACTACGTCAGTATCTGATGTCATGCTGTCCAAAGTCGAAAATACAAGTGTTCATGGAAAGCAATCCAAACTGTCGTCCACAGGTAACAGAATACAGCGAGATATCAAAAACATTAAACCGTGTTTTTCCTGTGGAAAGTTACATCTACGAAGCACTTGACGTTTTCGGGGTGCTAAGTGTCACAAATGTGGTAAAGTTGGACACATCAAGACTGTTTGCAGAAGTTCGAGTACTTATTTTACTCAGAACTCTTATAATTCTCCCAATCCGTCTAGTAAAATGGAGTCAATGTGTCTTTCAACTTTTCAAAATACTCAATCTCATCCAATGAAAACCTCCACTACAAGTTCAACAACTCAAGCGTCAACTGTTTTCAAAAATGAGGTAGCCGAGTCACAATGCGAACTGTCGAAAACACGAGAAAAACTGGATGAGAAGAGAGAGCAACTGATTAAAATGGAGGAATTGCTGCATATGCATAGACTGCGTCTGTTGAATGCAGAGTATACAGGTACCCGTGAAAGTCCTGCAAAACGTTTCAAATCTCGAATTCTCAGAAAGCATCTGATGTCGATGACTTCTAATGCACATTATTACAAAGGGAATGACTATAGACCTTCCGTTGGAATCATACTACAAAAAATGGGAAATCGAGTGGTGAAGATATTAGACATCAAAGATCACTCAGTTCATAACAGACACCTGGACAAAGTGACAATAAATGAAGTGGGTGGTTCCAATTATAATATTAATGATTCCGCTACTAATCCTGATTTTGTAGACAATTCAGAAATAAGTCCAGATAATAATGATGAAAATAGAATCACAGAATCAGTTAGAAGGTCGCAGCTACTTGCAAGCAAACCGAGACATCGTTATAAATACGCAAGGAGATATTCCACGTGTGGCGGATGTGGTGATTGACAATTTCTATCTCTGTATTGTTTAAATACTTACTGTTGATTGTTTATATGTTTCTTATATGAATTGCAATATAATTCCGCTAAATACAAATTCCTGAATTCCGCCCTCTCTGTGTTTTCGTTGGACTCTTGTAGTTCGGTCATCTCGAAATACCAATACTACGATTACAAATAATTACTACAAATTGGCGTCGCGAGGGATCTAAATAATCTTGGAAAATTCCCTATAAATGGTTCTCCGCGGGAGATTGCTGATTACCTTGAATGCTTCGATGCGTGGTGCATTTCAAAGAATGTTCGGGATGACAAAATACCAGCACATTTCATCACTGCTATTGGGCCAGATGCATATACCCTAGTGAGGAATCTAGCGTTTCCAGATAAGCCTATTTCTCTGTCATATGTCAAGATTCGTGAACTTCCGATACATCACTTTCATGTAACTACTTTTGAGACCAGAGAGAGGGCTCAATTCAATAAACTGGTTCGTGCTCCCAACCAGAAGATTAGAGACTTTATTCTTCAACTCCAAATACAAGCTTCAAAGTGTAACTTTGGAGATCAGCTGCATTCTCAACTACGTGATCGTCTAATTGCTGGAATAAATGTTCCTAAGTTAGAGAAAGAGTTAATTCAGATTCCTTCTTGTACCTTTCAAACTGCTAAAGATTTATGTATTACATATGAAGATGTCAACAGTGAATACTCTGCTCCCACTACGTCAGTATCTGATGTCATGCTGTCCAAAGTCGAAAATACAAGTGTTCATGGAAAGCAATCCAAACTGTCGTCCACAGGTAACAGAATACAGCGAGATATCAAAAACATTAAACCGTGTTTTTCCTGTGGAAAGTTACATCTACGAAGCACTTGACGTTTTCGGGGTGCTAAGTGTCACAAATGTGGTAAAGTTGGACACATCAAGACTGTTTGCAGAAGTTCGAGTACTTATTTTACTCAGAACTCTTATAATTCTCCCAATCCGTCTAGTAAAATGGAGTCAATGTGTCTTTCAACTTTTCAAAATACTCAATCTCATCCAATGAAAACCTCCACTACAAGTTCAACAACTCAAGCGTCAACTGTTTTCAAAAATGAGGTAGCCGAGTCACAATGCGAACTGTCGAAAACACGAGAAAAACTGGATGAGAAGAGAGAGCAACTGATTAAAATGGAGGAATTGCTGCATATGCATAGACTGCGTCTGTTGAATGCAGAGTATACAGGTACCCGTGAAAGTCCTGCAAAACGTTTCAAATCTCGAATTCTCAGAAAGCATCTGATGTCGATGACTTCTAATGCACATTATTACAAAGGGAATGACTATAGACCTTCCGTTGGAATCATACTACAAAAAATGGGAAATCGAGTGGTGAAGATATTAGACATCAAAGATCACTCAGTTCATAACAGACACCTGGACAAAGTGACAATAAATGAAGTGGGTGGTTCCAATTATAATATTAATGATTCCGCTACTAATCCTGATTTTGTAGACAATTCAGAAATAAGTCCAGATAATAATGATGAAAATAGAATCACAGAATCAGTTAGAAGGTCGCAGCTACTTGCAAGCAAACCGAGACATCGTTATAAATACGCAAGGAGATATTCCACGTGTGGCGGATGTGGTGATTGACAATTTCTATCTCTGTATTGTTTAAATACTTACTGTTGATTGTTTATATGTTTCTTATATGAATTGCAATATAATTCCGCTAAATACAAATTCCTGAATTCCGCCCTCTCTGTGTTTTCGTTGGACTCTTGTAGTTCGGTCATCTCGAAATACCAATACTACGATTACAAATAATTACTACAAATTGGCGTCGCGAGCAGGATCTAAATAATCTTGGAAAATTCCCTATAAATGGTTCTCTGCGGGAGATTGCTGATTACCTTGAATGCTTCGATGCGTGGTGCATTTCAAAGAATGTTCGGGATGACAAAATACCAGCACATTTCATCACTGCTATTGGGCCAGATGCATATACCCTAGTGAGGAATCTAGCGTTTCCAGATAAGCCTATTTCTCTGTCATATGTCAAGATTCGTGAACTTCCGATACATCACTTTCATGTAACTACTTTTGAGACCAGAGAGAGGGCTCAATTCAATAAACTGGTTCGTGCTCCCAACCAGAAGATTAGAGACTTTATTCTTCAACTCCAAATACAAGCTTCAAAGTGTAACTTTGGAGATCAGCTGCATTCTCAACTACGTGATCGTCTAATTGCTGGAATAAATGTTCCTAAGTTAGAGAAAGAGTTAATTCAGATTCCTTCTTGTACCTTTCAAACTGCTAAAGATTTATGTATTACATATGAAGATGTCAACAGTGAATACTCTGCTCCCACTACGTCAGTATCTGATGTCATGCTGTCCAAAGTCGAAAATACAAGTGTTCATGGAAAGCAATCCAAACTGTCGTCCACAGGTAACAGAATACAGCGAGATATCAAAAACATTAAACCGTGTTTTTCCTGTGGAAAGTTACATCTACGAAGCACTTGACGTTTTCGGGGTGCTAAGTGTCACAAATGTGGTAAAGTTGGACACATCAAGACTGTTTGCAGAAGTTCGAGTACTTATTTTACTCAGAACTCTTATAATTCTCCCAATCCGTCTAGTAAAATGGAGTCAATGTGTCTTTCAACTTTTCAAAATACTCAATCTCATCCAATGAAAACCTCCACTACAAGTTCAACAACTCAAGCGTCAACTGTTTTCAAAAATGAGGTAGCCGAGTCACAATGCGAACTGTCGAAAACACGAGAAAAACTGGATGAGAAGAGAGAGCAACTGATTAAAATGGAGGAATTGCTGCATATGCATAGACTGCGTCTGTTGAATGCAGAGTATACAGGTACCCGTGAAAGTCCTGCAAAACGTTTCAAATCTCGAATTCTCAGAAAGCATCTGATGTCGATGACTTCTAATGCACATTATTACAAAGGGAATGACTATAGACCTTCCGTTGGAATCATACTACAAAAAATGGGAAATCGAGTGGTGAAGATATTAGACATCAAAGATCACTCAGTTCATAACAGACACCTGGACAAAGTGACAATAAATGAAGTGGGTGGTTCCAATTATAATATTAATGATTCCGCTACTAATCCTGATTTTGTAGACAATTCAGAAATAAGTCCAGATAATAATGATGAAAATAGAATCACAGAATCAGTTAGAAGGTCGCAGCTACTTGCAAGCAAACCGAGACATCGTTATAAATACGCAAGGAGATATTCCACGTGTGGCGGATGTGGTGATTGACAATTTCTATCTCTGTATTGTTTAAATACTTACTGTTGATTGTTTATATGTTTCTTATATGAATTGCAATATAATTCCGCTAAATACAAATTCCTGAATTCCGCCCTCTCTGTGTTTTCGTTGGACTCTTGTAGTTCGGTCATCTCGAAATACCAATACTACGATTACAAATAATTACTACAAATTGGCGTCGCGAGGGATCTAAATAATCTTGGAAAATTCCCTATAAATGGTTCTCCGCGGGAGATTGCTGATTACCTTGAATGCTTCGATGCGTGGTGCATTTCAAAGAATGTTCGGGATGACAAAATACCAGCACATTTCATCACTGCTATTGGGCCAGATGCATATACCCTAGTGAGGAATCTAGCGTTTCCAGATAAGCCTATTTCTCTGTCATATGTCAAGATTCGTGAACTTCCGATACATCACTTTCATGTAACTACTTTTGAGACCAGAGAGAGGGCTCAATTCAATAAACTGGTTCGTGCTCCCAACCAGAAGATTAGAGACTTTATTCTTCAACTCCAAATACAAGCTTCAAAGTGTAACTTTGGAGATCAGCTGCATTCTCAACTACGTGATCGTCTAATTGCTGGAATAAATGTTCCTAAGTTAGAGAAAGAGTTAATTCAGATTCCTTCTTGTACCTTTCAAACTGCTAAAGATTTATGTATTACATATGAAGATGTCAACAGTGAATACTCTGCTCCCACTACGTCAGTATCTGATGTCATGCTGTCCAAAGTCGAAAATACAAGTGTTCATGGAAAGCAATCCAAACTGTCGTCCACAGGTAACAGAATACAGCGAGATATCAAAAACATTAAACCGTGTTTTTCCTGTGGAAAGTTACATCTACGAAGCACTTGACGTTTTCGGGGTGCTAAGTGTCACAAATGTGGTAAAGTTGGACACATCAAGACTGTTTGCAGAAGTTCGAGTACTTATTTTACTCAGAACTCTTATAATTCTCCCAATCCGTCTAGTAAAATGGAGTCAATGTGTCTTTCAACTTTTCAAAATACTCAATCTCATCCAATGAAAACCTCCACTACAAGTTCAACAACTCAAGCGTCAACTGTTTTCAAAAATGAGGTAGCCGAGTCACAATGCGAACTGTCGAAAACACGAGAAAAACTGGATGAGAAGAGAGAGCAACTGATTAAAATGGAGGAATTGCTGCATATGCATAGACTGCGTCTGTTGAATGCAGAGTATACAGGTACCCGTGAAAGTCCTGCAAAACGTTTCAAATCTCGAATTCTCAGAAAGCATCTGATGTCGATGACTTCTAATGCACATTATTACAAAGGGAATGACTATAGACCTTCCGTTGGAATCATACTACAAAAAATGGGAAATCGAGTGGTGAAGATATTAGACATCAAAGATCACTCAGTTCATAACAGACACCTGGACAAAGTGACAATAAATGAAGTGGGTGGTTCCAATTATAATATTAATGATTCCGCTACTAATCCTGATTTTGTAGACAATTCAGAAATAAGTCCAGATAATAATGATGAAAATAGAATCACAGAATCAGTTAGAAGGTCGCAGCTACTTGCAAGCAAACCGAGACATCGTTATAAATACGCAAGGAGATATTCCACGTGTGGCGGATGTGGTGATTGACAATTTCTATCTCTGTATTGTTTAAATACTTACTGTTGATTGTTTATATGTTTCTTATATGAATTGCAATATAATTCCGCTAAATACAAATTCCTGAATTCCGCCCTCTCTGTGTTTTCGTTGGACTCTTGTAGTTCGGTCATCTCGAAATACCAATACTACGATTACAAATAATTACTACAAATTGGCGTCGCGAGCAGGATCTAAATAATCTTGGAAAATTCCCTATAAATGGTTCTCCGCGGGAGATTGCTGATTACCTTGAATGCTTCGATGCGTGGTGCATTTCAAAGAATGTTCGGGATGACAAAATACCAGCACATTTCATCACTGCTATTGGGCCAGATGCATATACCCTAGTGAGGAATCTAGCGTTTCCAGATAAGCCTATTTCTCTGTCATATGTCAAGATTCGTGAACTTCCGATACATCACTTTCATGTAACTACTTTTGAGACCAGAGAGAGGGCTCAATTCAATAAACTGGTTCGTGCTCCCAACCAGAAGATTAGAGACTTTATTCTTCAACTCCAAATACAAGCTTCAAAGTGTAACTTTGGAGATCAGCTGCATTCTCAACTACGTGATCGTCTAATTGCTGGAATAAATGTTCCTAAGTTAGAGAAAGAGTTAATTCAGATTCCTTCTTGTACCTTTCAAACTGCTAAAGATTTATGTATTACATATGAAGATGTCAACAGTGAATACTCTGCTCCCACTACGTCAGTATCTGATGTCATGCTGTCCAAAGTCGAAAATACAAGTGTTCATGGAAAGCAATCCAAACTGTCGTCCACAGGTAACAGAATACAGCGAGATATCAAAAACATTAAACCGTGTTTTTCCTGTGGAAAGTTACATCTACGAAGCACTTGACGTTTTCGGGGTGCTAAGTGTCACAAATGTGGTAAAGTTGGACACATCAAGACTGTTTGCAGAAGTTCGAGTACTTATTTTACTCAGAACTCTTATAATTCTCCCAATCCGTCTAGTAAAATGGAGTCAATGTGTCTTTCAACTTTTCAAAATACTCAATCTCATCCAATGAAAACCTCCACTACAAGTTCAACAACTCAAGCGTCAACTGTTTTCAAAAATGAGGTAGCCGAGTCACAATGCGAACTGTCGAAAACACGAGAAAAACTGGATGAGAAGAGAGAGCAACTGATTAAAATGGAGGAATTGCTGCATATGCATAGACTGCGTCTGTTGAATGCAGAGTATACAGGTACCCGTGAAAGTCCTGCAAAACGTTTCAAATCTCGAATTCTCAGAAAGCATCTGATGTCGATGACTTCTAATGCACATTATTACAAAGGGAATGACTATAGACCTTCCGTTGGAATCATACTACAAAAAATGGAAAATCGAGTGGTGAAGATATTAGACATCAAAGATCACTCAGTTCATAACAGACACCTGGACAAAGTGACAATAAATGAAGTGGGTGGTTCCAATTATAATATTAATGATTCCGCTACTAATCCTGATTTTGTAGACAATTCAGAAATAAGTCCAGATAATAATGATGAAAATAGAATCACAGAATCAGTTAGAAGGTCGCAGCTACTTGCAAGCAAACCGAGACATCGTTATAAATACGCAAGGAGATATTCCACGTGTGGCGGATGTGGTGATTGACAATTTCTATCTCTGTATTGTTTAAATACTTACTGTTGATTGTTTATATGTTTCTTATATGAATTGCAATATAATTCCGCTAAATACAAATTCCTGAATTCCGCCCTCTCTGTGTTTTCGTTGGACTCTTGTAGTTCGGTCATCTCGAAATACCAATACTACGATTACAAATAATTACTACAAATTGGCGTCGCGAGCAGGATCTAAATAATCTTGGAAAATTCCCTATAAATGGTTCTCCGCGGGAGATTGCTGATTACCTTGAATGCTTCGATGCGTGGTGCATTTCAAAGAATGTTCGGGATGACAAAATACCAGCACATTTCATCACTGCTATTGGGCCAGATGCATATACCCTAGTGAGGAATCTAGCGTTTCCAGATAAGCCTATTTCTCTGTCATATGTCAAGATTCGTGAACTTCCGATACATCACTTTCATGTAACTACTTTTGAGACCAGAGAGAGGGCTCAATTCAATAAACTGGTTCGTGCTCCCAACCAGAAGATTAGAGACTTTATTCTTCAACTCCAAATACAAGCTTCAAAGTGTAACTTTGGAGATCAGCTGCATTCTCAACTACGTGATCGTCTAATTGCTGGAATAAATGTTCCTAAGTTAGAGAAAGAGTTAATTCAGATTCCTTCTTGTACCTTTCAAACTGCTAAAGATTTATGTATTACATATGAAGATGTCAACAGTGAATACTCTGCTCCCACTACGTCAGTATCTGATGTCATGCTGTCCAAAGTCGAAAATACAAGTGTTCATGGAAAGCAATCCAAACTGTCGTCCACAGGTAACAGAATACAGCGAGATATCAAAAACATTAAACCGTGTTTTTCCTGTGGAAAGTTACATCTACGAAGCACTTGACGTTTTCGGGGTGCTAAGTGTCACAAATGTGGTAAAGTTGGACACATCAAGACTGTTTGCAGAAGTTCGAGTACTTATTTTACTCAGAACTCTTATAATTCTCCCAATCCGTCTAGTAAAATGGAGTCAATGTGTCTTTCAACTTTTCAAAATACTCAATCTCATCCAATGAAAACCTCCACTACAAGTTCAACAACTCAAGCGTCAACTGTTTTCAAAAATGAGGTAGCCGAGTCACAATGCGAACTGTCGAAAACACGAGAAAAACTGGATGAGAAGAGAGAGCAACTGATTAAAATGGAGGAATTGCTGCATATGCATAGACTGCGTCTGTTGAATGCAGAGTATACAGGTACCCGTGAAAGTCCTGCAAAACGTTTCAAATCTCGAATTCTCAGAAAGCATCTGATGTCGATGACTTCTAATGCACATTATTACAAAGGGAATGACTATAGACCTTCCGTTGGAATCATACTACAAAAAATGGGAAATCGAGTGGTGAAGATATTAGACATCAAAGATCACTCAGTTCATAACAGACACCTGGACAAAGTGACAATAAATGAAGTGGGTGGTTCCAATTATAATATTAATGATTCCGCTACTAATCCTGATTTTGTAGACAATTCAGAAATAAGTCCAGATAATAATGATGAAAATAGAATCACAGAATCAGTTAGAAGGTCGCAGCTACTTGCAAGCAAACCGAGACATCGTTATAAATACGCAAGGAGATATTCCACGTGTGGCGGATGTGGTGATTGACAATTTCTATCTCTGTATTGTTTAAATACTTACTGTTGATTGTTTATATGTTTCTTATATGAATTGCAATATAATTCCGCTAAATACAAATTCCTGAATTCCGCCCTCTCTGTGTTTTCGTTGGACTCTTGTAGTTCGGTCATCTCGAAATACCAATACTACGATTACAAATAATTACTACAAATTGGCGTCGCGAGGGATCTAAATAATCTTGGAAAATTCCCTATAAATGGTTCTCCGCGGGAGATTGCTGATTACCTTGAATGCTTCGATGCGTGGTGCATTTCAAAGAATGTTCGGGATGACAAAATACCAGCACATTTCATCACTGCTATTGGGCCAGATGCATATACCCTAGTGAGGAATCTAGCGTTTCCAGATAAGCCTATTTCTCTGTCATATGTCAAGATTCGTGAACTTCCGATACATCACTTTCATGTAACTACTTTTGAGACCAGAGAGAGGGCTCAATTCAATAAACTGGTTCGTGCTCCCAACCAGAAGATTAGAGACTTTATTCTTCAACTCCAAATACAAGCTTCAAAGTGTAACTTTGGAGATCAGCTGCATTCTCAACTACGTGATCGTCTAATTGCTGGAATAAATGTTCCTAAGTTAGAGAAAGAGTTAATTCAGATTCCTTCTTGTACCTTTCAAACTGCTAAAGATTTATGTATTACATATGAAGATGTCAACAGTGAATACTCTGCTCCCACTACGTCAGTATCTGATGTCATGCTGTCCAAAGTCGAAAATACAAGTGTTCATGGAAAGCAATCCAAACTGTCGTCCACAGGTAACAGAATACAGCGAGATATCAAAAACATTAAACCGTGTTTTTCCTGTGGAAAGTTACATCTACGAAGCACTTGACGTTTTCGGGGTGCTAAGTGTCACAAATGTGGTAAAGTTGGACACATCAAGACTGTTTGCAGAAGTTCGAGTACTTATTTTACTCAGAACTCTTATAATTCTCCCAATCCGTCTAGTAAAATGGAGTCAATGTGTCTTTCAACTTTTCAAAATACTCAATCTCATCCAATGAAAACCTCCACTACAAGTTCAACAACTCAAGCGTCAACTGTTTTCAAAAATGAGGTAGCCGAGTCACAATGCGAACTGTCGAAAACACGAGAAAAACTGGATGAGAAGAGAGAGCAACTGATTAAAATGGAGGAATTGCTGCATATGCATAGACTGCGTCTGTTGAATGCAGAGTATACAGGTACCCGTGAAAGTCCTGCAAAACGTTTCAAATCTCGAATTCTCAGAAAGCATCTGATGTCGATGACTTCTAATGCACATTATTACAAAGGGAATGACTATAGACCTTCCGTTGGAATCATACTACAAAAAATGGGAAATCGAGTGGTGAAGATATTAGACATCAAAGATCACTCAGTTCATAACAGACACCTGGACAAAGTGACAATAAATGAAGTGGGTGGTTCCAATTATAATATTAATGATTCCGCTACTAATCCTGATTTTGTAGACAATTCAGAAATAAGTCCAGATAATAATGATGAAAATAGAATCACAGAATCAGTTAGAAGGTCGCAGCTACTTGCAAGCAAACCGAGACATCGTTATAAATACGCAAGGAGATATTCCACGTGTGGCGGATGTGGTGATTGACAATTTCTATCTCTGTATTGTTTAAATACTTACTGTTGATTGTTTATATGTTTCTTATATGAATTGCAATATAATTCCGCTAAATACAAATTCCTGAATTCCGCCCTCTCTGTGTTTTCGTTGGACTCTTGAAGTTCGGTCATCTCGAAATACTAATACTACGATTAGAAAGAATCACACCTATTTCTTTTTTTATTCAGAATTCACAAGACTTAATAACGTATTACATATTTTTGTTGGTTAGTATTATTATTTTTTTACATTTAACTCATAACCCATCGACTTTTCTTTGTGTTTTATTAAAGTGAAATTGATGAACAAAAATTAGTTTCTTTAATATTATGTCAAAGGAAATTTATTTTATAATCAACGACGAAATATGAGATAAAATCAAGAATGTTGAAGAAATCAGTGAAAAAGTCAATAGTTGTCTTAAAAAGCCTTGTTTTCTGTTGTATTTCTCTGAAGAATTTGAGTATCATCTTTACTGTCTTCTTTGTCATGATTACCACGATGGCTGAACTGATCATCTTTTGATTGACTTTTGCTCAAAATAAGCTGATTTTTGATTGACGTTTCACTTCTGACATTTTCAGTAAATCCTTGTTTCCAAGATTTTGAGTCCCCCTTACAAGCTTTATATAGTGCTCTATCTCGTAAGCCATAAATAATAAAATTCCAGGAACCCTGAAATAGCATGCAAATGAGGGGTATGAATTTACTGCATGTGGAAGGTATAAATATAATTTAGATGAGTTGTACCTTATGGTGAGTCAGAATTCTGAATCGGCTGGACGCACTACAGAACTACTTGTGCTACTGTCCAAATTCCTCAGTATTTATACTATAAATGAAAAACAATCTCTAGTGAATAAAAGTTTTCGTTGCATTTTGTTTTATGCTTTCTACCTGGATTGAAAACTATGAGATTCATCTGAAACCCTTAGGACGACTGCAAAGGCATTACAAAATATGCAACATGCATATATATATATACAGGCTAATGGGAAATCAAGGACAACGTAGCACTGTTTTTTTATTTCTTTACGTTCCCAGTGGAACATAGGTCTTCAAGCTAAAGGCTTGAAGTTTCGGTAGCAGTGGTGTTTGTTTTTACGGGATGGGGTTGGTAGCCTCATGCCCAGTCTTATTACTGGATTAGCGAGGTAAAGGAGTGATTCGGCCGGAGATGGAACCCCGGACCACATGTGTGGCACTGTAAAGTCACGTATCTCAGCAATGAAACTTCTCAGAATTGCGTACTTACCAGCCCATGTATGATAAAGCTGGGAACATTCGGGCTTCAGAACGAGTTACTTATATAGTTTCGGAAATGAGATATCAGTGTGAGGGTGCATTCGTGAAAGAAAGTGAAGCATCCATGTAGTACTCATTTTAATGGATTCTGAACCTTATCAGATTTTACTCAACACCCATGTACACCTTCATGTCTTCGGTAGTCAGCTATTCTTGACTGTTCAGGTCCTGACAGGAAGAGTGGGATTCAAGCTTGTAGGAGAACTAAACTCAGGAGATAAAATTACAAATACTTTTTTAAAGTTAATTTTGACTCGAAATGCAGCTTAGTACCTATTTTCCAGACAAAAAACTATGGTTTTAGGAAGACATGTGTAATTCTGAGTATTGAAGCCTGACTAAAATATGCATAGATGTGAAAACTAATCAGTTCTAAAGCATTTACACTGCTTGCTTACAGTTGAAAAAAAAATTATTTCATATTTTTTATTTCTTCCTTCATTGACTGTTGTTTGTTTAGTAGTGTCTTCAGCTAACAGTTACTTCAGATATCAGTTGAGCTTATTGTATAACATTAAAATATATGGGTGGAAATCACTTGTCACATCAATAACTTACCTGTAATGAGACCAGAGCAAATGCAACGAAAACAAGGTATGGCACTGTCAGTTGAATAACCATAGCAAACAGACTCCATGTGATTGTGTGGTATAAAACTAACGAGTTAAGTTTTTTAACGCGAATTCTAGAATAATAAAATGAAATAATGTAAATGGAGTTATCTCTTCGGAAGAAAGTTTTGTTATCCAAATGAATACACAAAGCTAGGCATCAATAAATTGAGAACAATTCCGTTTACAGTGTGCACTCGTCTACTGGGTTGATAGGGCTGTTAGTTCTCTTCCGATAGTACAGCTGTCCTTGGAGAGCTAATTTGGGTTGATAAATCGGAATTTTGATGAAATAATCACTTTTAACTAATAAAGTGATACACATGAAGTTAACATTAGCACTTACGTCCTAAGTTACCTCTACAGACTGCTTTTTAAGGACCTAAATATACTGGCTTTATTTCTTGAACGACATAAATCTGCACCAGTGGAATCAGTCAAATATTTATACTCATCTTATGAAGACACAGTGCTAATGATAGAACTGGAAGCGTTTTTTTCTTAGATGAAAAGAGAGGACGTCTTGTGTTGTGTCAGGCCGTCGAGTGTTGACATAGTATAGGTTAAACACTGCGCATAAGGCTAAGCCGCAAACTGCAAGGGTTCTATTCAGTCACCAGAATGAAATCTGCTAATGGTAGTTTAAATTAATTATAGCAAAGTACATCAATTCAAGATGACCATTTTCACCTGAAACCCGGGAAGTGAAATGTGTGCTGATTTTTAAAATTTTCATACAGTCACACATTTAACTGATTCATAAGTCAGTGAGTCATAATCGCTTCTGTATTCAGAATCTAGTTTTACATTTAGTCATGTGTGATGAATTAGTATGTATTATTATCACTTTTGATTATTCTCATTTATGTGTGTATGTGTGTGTGTTGGAGTTCGCTTAAGGGTAAAAAAAAACTAAGTACATTGTGTGTTTAACACATACATACATGTGCGTTCAGTTTGACTGACTTCTTGAATTTTGGCTACAAGATTACAACTAAAATCACCGTGGTTCTTGTTTGATTCTGATTACAATTTGAATTAGTACTAAATTTGTGAAAATCACTTCTTAATGTGATTGTAAAAACACCAGAAAATGCATTCCGCAAATATTGTTGATCGCATAGACCTAGCGCACATAAAACTGTCGTGTATTAAGTATCTTTGAAAAAATTTACGTTATTTATTAATTTGAAATTATAACTTAATAAGGGTATTTTAACTGAAAAAAGTTCTACTCATACATGGTTTAGATGAGAACATCAGCTATTCGGTGTTGAATGACCTAGCTTATCATTCAAAAATCATGCCAGGGTACTTAACCACTTCACAGCACTTAAGTTTTCTGTGTATTTCTTTTTCTTTTCTCCGAGTAATTTGCTGATACTCTAGTAGCTGTGAAGCTGCGCGTTTACCTGTTAATTTTAGGGTTGTAGCAATGACCGAAGCAGTGCACATTCCTAAAATGTGGCTATTCGATCATAGAGTCAAGAAAACCATCACAAACAAAGCTAAAACTATTAGTGGTCATCAAGCTTGACAAAGAACGCAACAGAGAAAAACATTATCCACATTCTGCTGTATTGAGAAAAATTTTCACTAAGTTTAATTTTAACGTGACATAAGAGCTTCAGAAATAAACTGCCAGTTTCTTTCTTCAAACTTTGTTGCACAATGGTCGAGTGTTTGCTAGCACTGAAAAAGAGTAAGGGTTAATGCGTGTAGACTAAATTTTACGTCATGTTCAGTCACAAAAAATGTTCATCTAATTATTCTTTAAATAGTCAGCTTCCTTGAAACTCCTAACAACTTCGTTTACTTAAACTATTTGTATTATTTCATATTCTGTCAATAAATTTAGGTCAACTTGATATGACACTGTTCATTTCATTGTAATACAAGAATTTCAGTATTGACTGGCTTCTACGCGATAGAGAAAAATCCAGTAAATAATGTAACAAACATGGAATTTTCAAGGTAAAACTTTACGTTATAGGCGAATTGGACGTCTATTAGTGACTGTTAGCGCTTGTCGATCAGGTACAATATTATTTCTTATCAATAAAGGTTCATCCTATTCTTAAGCCTATAGACAAAGTCATGATTATTTGTAACTATCATGGGGATATATGAAATGCCTTGCACGTTTTATGATACTCCTTATGGTGTATCATTAAGTGTTTCTTTGGTCATACTGTTTGAGATTGCCAATATTTCTTTACATTTTTTCATATACCATGATTCGTGTTAATTAACTTGTCATAATCCTTCTGAAGTATATTAACCGCCAAGATGAATTTCAACTGACAAATTTAACCGAGGTGTAGGACTGAAAAACACTGTGCTCAACGACACATTCAGTATAATAAATCAATTTTTCTGACAAGCTAAACAAGTTCATTTGATGTGGTATTTTTCCTAGATGAGGTTGGAAGTAATCCTTGTTGCTAAATGTTAGACGCCTGACTAAAGCAATCTAACTTAATCAGTAGGTTACGTGATATAAAACTGCAATGCGTTAAATTTAAGACTACTTTCGGTAACCTACTGTTAATTACTGAGTCTGTGTCAAGCCCTATTGTCTACATATTTTATTTTATCTGGAGAACTTCTATCTTCGTGACTTCAATCAGTGTCACCATTTGAAAGATAATAACTTTTTCAATAATTCAGAGATAAAATCTTCAGCTTCACTTATGAATAAAATGGTATAATTTTCAAGTATTGGTTTTTGAATGATCCTCCATATGATCAAACAAAATCTCTACAAAACCAATACTTGAAAATTAATCTTATGCTCACTAGCGACTGGCCCTATTCAGGCAGTTAACCTGGGGTTCTAGTGGGAAGCCGTGACCAGTAGGGTACAGCAGGTTGAAGATGAGGCAGTAACTCATCGAAGAAGACATTGCGAAGTGGTCGCGCTATGTCGTGAACTGGCAGAAGTTAGAATTCAAGGACCATTGGATCGTGTCCCAGTGGCTCAATGGTCTACGAGGTCGCTTACCTTGTAACCAGAAGGTCCTGGGTTGGAACCCCCGTGGGTACGTACTGATGAAGAGTTCCGAACTAGGACGAAACAGCTGTCCAGTACTCCCAGGGTTTCCAGTGGTTCTCTAACTGATGTCAGCTCATGATGAAATCCTCCATAGGATCAAAATGGTATAACTTTCTGAGGCTTTTCAGAAACGCTTTTAAACATGACTTTCAATAAGTATGGTTCCATAACAGTGGTTCATAATATTCAAAATATGAGATGTTAAAGATATACAGCTTAAGATGACAATAGAGATACTTTTAGTATTTTTTACTGTTTACTTCATGATAAGGGGATTGGTAATAATGTTATCAAACCTGACGATTAAACATTCAATACCCAACATGAAAGTTATGTAAAACAACAAACAATCGAAATGTTCAACAAGATGGGAAAAATATTAATCATTGACTTACAGAAGTCTGTCAAGTATATATGCAGACAAAAATGCTGGGGTTTCTATATTGCAGGTTAGAGTCATGCATGTCAGTAAAGCGATAATCGTGTATGCGAAAACTGAACCAAACATGATCCAAAATTCCAGTGATTCTCGTGATGGCAAACACAACAGATCTCCTCCTTGTGAACTGGCTTTCGATATTATGGTAGGCACTGTAGCCAATGAGGCTGGTAGGAAAATACCGATAGTCCATGCCCAACAATATGTCATTTTCAGTTTACCCGACACATAACATTTAAACACACTGATTGTTTCATTTGCTAGCCAACTGGAAACCAGTATGGAAAAGAGATTCATCGAAAAACCGATAACTTGACAGGTGATTTGATAATTATTCAGAAGTGGTTCAATCAGAAGTGTGGCGTGAAATCCTATCTGGCAAATGCACAGGCCGATTCGGGTTAAACACATGTCTGGCATGTCAGTTTTCTTCAACACCGTTATCAGTGTTATTAGGAATAAGACTGAACATACCAAGGACAGACTATTTCCACCCATGATAATAATATTCATCACCAGATCCATTTCTGATTCACTCGCTAAACCCCATGCCTTCCAGATTGGTGGATTTCTGTAGGACGCTTCTTCCGATTCCATAGCTACAGAGAACAAACTTAGGTGATTGCATTCACATTGGACATGCGTTAAATTGGCTTTTACTATTTGACAGCCACTGGTATCCCATTCACCATTTTGTATCTCTCCATTTTTCCAGTATACACAACGTATCTGATTAGCTAGTTCATCATTGGATCGCTCAGCCTTATAAGCCTTCCAAATCTTACGTCCTGTTGTTTGGTAGTAATAAACACTTTGATATTTATTTCTTTTCAGTAAGGGTATGACATACTGTATTCTGATGGACAGGTTATTGTTATAATTACCATTAGAAACAGCATTACTTAATGATGCTTCCGACTGATTTGTAGCAAAGAATTTGACTGAATATAACGGACTCGCGATGAAGAATACACGTTGGACATTCATCTCAGGTACACTACTATTACTGTTACTAAGCGTATAATATTTGGCCTCTAAATTTACCTGTCTTAGTTGTGCGTTTGCGTTAAATTTTTTTAAAGGTATATCAGCAATCATAAATTCTTCATTGTCTTGTAAATCCCTATTTAGTATTGTCAGTATTGATAAACCTCCTGTTATGGATGTATTACTTCGTTGTTCTTGCACACTATTTGACTTCCGAATACTAGTGGGATTTATTGTAATTTTAAATTGCGAATGCCAGTTGTTCCTTGCATAATTTGTTTGATATGATACGTTTAGTGCCAAGGAATTCGAAGAATTAGTAGAACAATTATTATTCAACTTAAAATTTAGAGAATAACTGGCTACATCCAAATCAAGTGATTTCAACAATGTGTAACACTGATTCGTTTGATTGTCTGTATTGAACGTTGAAATGTATAAAAGGATTTGATTCAGATTACTTAATAATTCATTATAGGACATTTTTTGATCATTTATGAGAATCGACCATATTTCTTTAAACTTTGAAGACAATAATATATGAACTAAATTTGTAATACTTGAGTGAATATTTAATTTAATTGCAGCTATTTCACTATTAATTAGCGGACTCATTACATCTGTTAATTTCTGAAACGCTGTAGGCCATGCACGTATTATCCTTAGTGTTGAGAATAAAAGACTTATAGCATATCCATTATCATTACCACTTGAACTATTAATACTACTGCTGCCATTACTAAAAGTATCTGTAGTATTGTATTTCATCAAAAGCTCTGTACTAATTTGCAATATTTTCATAAAATCTGATGGATAGACAAGCTTATTAGCTTGACTTGCCATACGAATGATGTTCGACTGAAAAAGAAAACAAGTTCAACAGATAAAAAGTGTATTACTGAGTGTTGCTGTATAATGTTAAATGTCAGTACATGTGCTACTTCAAAAATTGAAACCGAAGACTAAATTTAAAGTGCATATATGATGCATTACTTGAGATTTCTTCTAAGTGATTGCTATGCGAATAAACAAACAGCTGTGGAATATCCTAAAGTATTTAAACGGACAGCTTTGAGTAACTAACTAGTTACTGAAATATTACTGATGAAACCAGGATTAATTCAATAAAATCATTTAAATTGGTCCACTAATTAGAATTTCGGCTTTATGCTGGTCATGATAAAAAAATACTCCGGTATGTAAGAAGGGAACTTTGAGACTGTAGCATTATATGACTATTCTACATGAGTTAAATTTGTTCAATAAAGCATGCAGTGATACAGCATTATTTATAGTGTGCCGTTGTGGATATCAGTTTATCCCGCAGATTCGTATAGTGTGGATCTGATATCTAATTATTTTGTATTATTACAAATGGTTTATTCCTATGTCGGCTTAGCCGAAATAATGTCGACTACTACTGTGTGTATTTGTAGACAATGACAAAACGGAATGAAGTACATTGACAATCCTAAAATAAACAGTTATTTAGAAAAGAGACTAATTATCCATTGAAGTCATTCACTGATGTATTGGTTAGTTTTGAAATGAGTATTATCATTTGTTAATGGTGTGAATAAAGTTGTATTTATGGTCACTAGGTGGTAACCAGTTTAGCTAATTATCTTTTAGCATGGTGACTGAAGTCTATGAGTCATTTATGCAACTTGTGTTTCACATTATGAAAGGTACTAACAGGCAGGAATCACTGAACCGCACATCGATAAAGCATGTCTCTCACCTTGATAAAATTCAACTTTTTTCGAAATTCTAACTAGAATCACCTAGACTGGAAACAAGTGATGGAGACACCAATCTGCTTGGGTCACAACCTAATTATCAGTGATTTCATTGATTAAAAACAAAGCTATGGTGTTGCTTTCGTATGTGACATACTCATTTACCGCGAAATCATTATAATTAATGTGT
Source organism: Trichobilharzia regenti (assembly GCA_944472135.2). Taxonomy (NCBI): domain Eukaryota; kingdom Metazoa; phylum Platyhelminthes; class Trematoda; order Strigeidida; family Schistosomatidae; genus Trichobilharzia; species Trichobilharzia regenti. The sequence continues at coordinate 82,475,470 of OX235270.1, read as the reverse complement.
CTATGAACGTTGTCATTCATCCAACTCGTGTAAGCTTCACTTAATCTTAAGTTTTACTTGATAATCCCTAAGTACACTATAACAACATAGTAACTAGTGGCTTGTGAAAAATTGAAGAGATTTTAGAAAGAGAAATGTATGAAAGAAAGAGCCACAATTATCTTATCTTCTGGTTGACTCAGTTGCCAACTCATGTACGTAAAGTAATAGTGGATGACTGGCTATATTAGATGTCCTAAGCCTGTGAAATGTTACAATCATGTGAAAGCATAAGAAGTCTTTTTATAGACATCGATGACTAATTTAAGATATTCACCGGTAGCATAAAGTACTCGTATACTAACTGAATACAGAGTAAACATGATCAACAAGGTTGAAATAAAAATAAAACGGAAAATGGAAAAAATCTCACCAGTGTATAATCCGTGCACACAGAACCGTCTGTCTGCTTACAGCCCTGCATCAGAATGCATGTAACTGTTTCTGGTAAGTCTGCATTACTATCACAGTCGCCCCGTAGGAATTTATGAGTTCTCCTAGGTTTTGAGCAACTGATAACTTTGCTATTTTCCCAGTATGCTGAAAAAGATATGAAACTCCAAAGTCAACTACAAAACATACTGTATGATACAACAAATTCATAATAAGCAAATGAATGAAGCAAGGATCCTTGAAACTTTGAATAAAGTCATTAAAAAAAAGCTGGTTTTCAGTTTAGTTGATTACGTCAGTTTATGATTCGAACATACTATAAGTTTATTTTACTAAGGCGTTTCTCATCAACTAATTAAAACAAAAAATTATATCCATTTTTAACTGCTTAATTCATGTTATTCCCACTCCGCAATATCAATGTCACTTTCTCTTAGACGTGTCAGTCACTTTTCCAGGGAATTTCCTTTTCTAGAGGGTGAAATATTATTTTGAAATAAACTATACTTAAGTTATTCTATACTAACAGCTTTTCGATTTTTATTCAAATTAATAGGAATAAACAACTATGTGTCATACCATGCATGAACTAACGGTCGAAAATGTGGAAATTTGAAAAACACCACATGTTTGAGAAATACGGGAGTTACTCATTGCAATTTTCTGACCTAAAAAAAAATAGTTTTTGCAGTTATAAACCATGAATTCTGCCTAATGATCTCAGAAGGAAGCCAAATACTAGCATACACGGAAGAATATCAGTCTCGTGAACATGACCTCTGATGAATAACCAATAAATTCCAAATGGAGTTTGCTTCTTCCATTTTTTACAGATATTATAGCTAAGATGTTTGGAAAATATTACCACCATGTACAAATTGAACAAGAATGACTGGTTTTTGGTAGTGTCTATAGGTCACTGATGCAAGGATTTATGCTATCAAATAATTATTCTTTCGAAAGTGGTTGAAAAATAATATATAAGTTAATCATCCAAAACCTATTATGCGCTGTTCGCACGATTTTGTTTTACTCAGGAACATTAACGATTCTGTGGACAACATTGATGGCTTTTAAGAAATTCACTAGCTCTAACACACTAATCAACACATTTAGAAATGTACTACAAACAAGAGTACTGTGAATAGTATGCAATTAGTTCATTCTAGTTTCTATGACTTTGATTGGTGAGCACACGCACTTCTCTATCACAGTTTTAAACAGAAATGAAAAATACATGAAAAAATGCTCTGAAAACGTTATACAACCAACCTAAATTTGTGATTCCACCTGTAGCGAGCACTTGGTTGGTTGCATTGTCGGTAGAATTCCTCAATTTGTAATATGCAGAACCGATGTAAACACTTGATGTGACATTCGTATCAACCTTCATGTTCAACGCAGAGTTTGGTATCGTTGATGAGTGTTTGCGTATACCATCTATGTAGACTTCAAGCGACCCGGTTTGATCTTCTGGTGTACTATACCAGCTGAATGCAATATTGGTCCATACACCAAGTTTTATCGAGTTTACTGAATCAATTAACCATAAAAAGCCTTCAGTATATATGCTGACTATCAATGAAAGTTGTAGTTTTCCATTTTGTGCTCGACCAGTGATACGAAGGAGAATTCCAGGTCTGTCGGGTGGACCGGTCGATAAGATTATTGCGGTGACCTGATATTTCAATCATACCCAATAAAAGAGAAGAAGTGGATTTTGCAATAGCGTTTCTAAGGATATTAGATTACAGAGACGTAGCTGAGTAGGTTTTCACCTATGCTTCAGAAGCAAGATCAGAAATTAACAGTTACTAACACAAATGGACAGTTATACTAAGTTAAATTAAAATTATCCAATTCCAAATGATTCTCATATTTTAAACCTTGAAAAATCTTGGGGACTTTTCACTACGATAAGTGATTCATGTGATATTCTTACTTCATAGTTTAATTTTTATCATACAAACTGCCTATGTATTGGAATTACTATACAGCGAAAATGATACCCATTGTGACCTTCTACAGATGTTCATTCCTCTGTCTCAAAAAACATATACTATTCAAACTACAAAACCTTCCAGGCATATATGATGGATTTAATTTTGTCAAAACCCAAACATTTGGACATTGTAACATTATCTTTATGAAGTATAAATTCATCCTAATTTTCATATTATAGGTTTTTAGTTTATTATTACCCACACAGCACACTAACAAAGTAGTGGTGCTGTATAGGGGTGAAAGGACTAACGATGCACGTAGAAGTAGTCTGTGTTGACGATTAAAAAATGAGCGGTTCTAACAGTCTGTAATCTTCATAAATAGTAGACTAAGTTTAAGGTAATACTTTCTCTATCAGCAGTTTAGAAATCCTCTTCAGCATGTGTAAGCAATTATTAGAGTACCCGCGGTTTGTATAATTTTCCGTCTAAAGGCTGTAGCAGTCTTACTGTTTGGTTATACACGAAGCTTCTATCACAATTGGAAGGACATGTTTTATTTCGCTTTGCAGTTATCAACACTTATCAGTGAAACTACTCTTTCTTAAGGATTTTAACGTGCCTTACTACTTTTGGAAATCAAAGATTCTGTCACGAAGTTACTCAAACAATTGTTTATTTTTACTTACATACCATTTCGAAGGTACAGGCCCTCTAAAGCTCTGCACACTGTTAGTATCTAAGGCTGAAAAGTATCATTTATTAGGTGGTTAGAAATTATCTCGTCCAACCAAATTTGAAGTGATATTAGTGTCTGTTTGACACAATCCAAAAATTCCTATTGAACGATTGTTTTGAATACTTTGATTTTCGATAACACTTTTCCAACACTGTGTTTACAACAAATTGCTACTAAATATTTATGGAAGCACATATTAAACTACATCAAAATGATAGAAATAATGAAAATAACTGTCTAGGCATATAACTAACATTTTCATTGTTGTTCAAAGTAATATTGTCGCCAGTCTGATTAACAAATCCACTGATCATTATCCACATTGACATTAATATACCATTTTTACTACATAAATCCGGATTTTGAAAACATGTTATCAGTGGAGTTAACAATGGTTTACTGAATGTCTCTAGTTGAGAAGCTGAGTTCTCACGATTATTGTAGTCAGCAATAGTTCCTTGCAGTGATTCAAACATATCTATTTTCTGATAACAAGTACTTTTACTAGGTGTATTGATGACTGAATTTAAATCATATCCAGTAGACGTATCATATAATGTCATTGAGCTTATGCACAATTTTAGACCACGTCCAACTATTACACTTTGTTGCATTTTCATTTGAGTAGACAATTTAGCATTTGTTTCACCAATGAACGTTCCATTTTCAATAGATGCCAGTAAATCACCATCAACACGTATTGTTAATGGTCGATCCTGATAATAAAAAATTTGGATATTAATCCATTTACCTGGTTGGTAAATTGAAGTAAGCTTGACTGAATTTTTCGATGTCGAAAACTGGCCTCGTATTTCAACTCTCAATTCACTTTGATCTGTTGATAAATTAATAAATAAGCCGACACTTTTTGTGACAGCACCTATTGGTGTTGTACGCAGAATTTCTTGCTCCCTGCCTGATTGTCTAGGTAATTCAATTAGTTTTAAACGAATGCCTACAGCGAAACTTTTACACGATGATGGATCGTATAGGCAAGAATCGTATAAATTGGTTATAACTCCGTTTTTTTCAATTGTATCACCAGTGAAACTTATATATGATAATTCATTACCTTGGGTACATAATGCACCCTTTAAATTATCATACTGATCACGACCTTGGTAAACGTTAACGCCTTGTATACGATTCGGTGTTAAATCCTGAAGAAGACCATTCATTTGCCAGTAGAAAGTTGAATATCTCAACTCCAATAATTCGAAATACTCTAAACCAATTAAACTCATCATATTATTCAATGTCAAATATTTTGGTTGTAAAACTATCAAAGCAACTGAAAATGTTAATTTTTCAGTTGGGATGAGGCTTTTTGAACTAATTAACAGGAAAGATTGTTTATGTGTATTTGTTTCGTAGAATAAGTTTTGAGATTTCTTAATTGCATTATCAATCCATTCTTGGTTTGTTGATTTAGCTAGTTGGGTGTTTTTATTGCACTGCATTAATATCAAACCATTTATCAGTAATTGTAGAACAGTATTGCTTTCAGTACTGGTTGAAGTTGTGCCCCAGATTAGGCTCAGATGAATCCATTGCATATTTTTTTGTTGTAAGCCAATTTCCAAACCATCAACAACACACTTCCAATAGTCTCTTATTGTGTTATTGCCTTGAACAACTTCATATTGTAACCATCCCCCTAGAAGTGCTCCATTATTGGAAACAACTAAGCCGTAATTTCCACCAGCTCCGGTAAAAAGTATAATTGGTTCAGTTTGATTGGCATTGGGTTTGTAGAAATAACCGCCGAAACGATACCAGCCACCAATACTTAATCCCTAAAAAATAAACAGAAATATTACAAATTTTTAGGAACGGAAATCAGTTTTATAATAGTATAAATGTGTTTGACAAATAACATGCAATATGTTTAATATTCCGCCGAAACGTAATGTATATCAAAAATGCGCCATTAATTTACACTGAATTCGTTAATGTAGCCTTGGAAGTGAATGTGTTTTTTAAACAGCCATTTAATTGGTCTTTAAATAATATTCATTTTGCAGTTGGTAATCAAATGATGGAAAGATTAATCTACAAGGTCAGTACATTTTACCACAAATACAGGCTGATTATCTATGCCTTTTATGATCAATCTACGCATATTGGATAAGGAGTTTTTGACTAATCGAACTATCTAAAAAGTAACAAGGGTCTATTTGAATATCGGTTAGACTGGTGTGTTACAACATTCTTGGTAAAAGTATTACGGCATCTTCTGTGTACCTAATTTGAGCAGATTACCATTATTTAACTTTATAGTTGTCCGAAAACACCATACTGTTAAACTGTTTTCGGTGTAAAAAAAAAAGAAATTTAGGCTTATTTGGCAAACAGGACTGCGTCCGTGTTTCAGCGGTGGAATACTCGCCAGACATGCACACGGTCCAGATTTCTACAACCTGCCGACTCACTCCTTAACCTCGCCTAGCCGGTAGTAAGTCTGAAAAAGTGGGAATGTTGGGCACAAGGCTAGCAGCCCAACCACTGCTACTGAGACTTCAAAGCTGAAGCCTGAAGCCGTCTGTTTCACTAGGAAAGCAAAGGAATAAAATTATTATTATCATTATATCCTTTAATTCCTAGAGGAACATAGGGCTTCAGCCGCGCGTTTCCTACCAACTTTTTCACCCCACTCCAAGTCTGCCCACATGCTTTCATTTCCTCTTCACATAACCTCCTCCAAGTCACCCTTGCACTGACGACCCACTCGCCGCTTAACTTTCGGGTTCCACTCGAGCGATGTCTTGTCTAGTGATGTCACTTGATGGTTTCCTCAGTGTATGGCCAATGCATTTCTATTTCTTCCTGCCTATTTGTTTCACAATCGGTTCCTGCTGTGTTGGTTCGCCCATTGCCAGAGATCCCTGTTGCTGATCTTTTCTGGCCGGCCATCTGATCTTGAGTATTGAGCGAAAACAGCTGTTAATGAAGGTCTGTAGTTTGTTTGAGATGCTCTTTATGACGCGCCAAGTCTCTGATCCGTATAGTGAGTAGCATTGACTTCGCATTAGAGTTGAAGATCCGGATCTTATTTTTGATGATGAGTGCTATTGACTTCCACACAGACTTGAGAGTAATGGAAGCGTTTCCTGCTTTCCCGATTCTGGCTTTGATATCCCCGTCAGTTCCGCGCGGCTTTAGTTGAAACGATGCTTCCCAGGTAGGTGAAGGAGGTTGTTTCTTTCAGGTTCCTCCCATTTATGCAGGCTGATTGTTGTCTGTTGTTGTAGCTGTGGCTGTTGGTGTTGGCCAGGAATCTTCATCGCCTCTGTTTTATCTATGTTTACTTGAAGTCCTATGTTTGGTGCTTCTTCTGCCAACTTGTTGCTTTTCACTTGCATATCTTCCAGTTTGTGGGAAATCAGACATATATCATCGGCAAAGTCCAGATCCTCGAAGATTTTTGCGTGAGTTCATTTCATGCGTGTTTTTTCATTGCCCGTTGTCTATCGCATTATCCAACCTACTGCAATCAGGAATAAAATAATAATCACAAATCAGCAACAGATCTAGTCAGAAAATCGAATGGACAGAATTGTCATGAAAGTCGTGTAAGAATGCAGGTCTTCATGTTACAGAGTTATAATGTCGATTAGTGAATTCTACTGCAATCCACAGTGTATAAAGAAAACTGCATGGAACTGACTGTATTATAAAATGTGTTAGATTAAGAACATCGATAAATAACAAAAAGAAAGGAATGTTTTATTCGGAGTTACATTATTCTGTAAAAATATGAAGCTGAAATAGACATATGGTATCTTATAGAAATAGTGTTGCTTTAAGACATTGTGCTCACAATTTATTTTCTCTGCCTGTAGCACTGGGTGACGGGAGTTTGAATCTGAGAATGGAAATGAGTTCCTTCAAGGTTGCAGATACTCCTTGATGATGAGTGCCAGCTGGCACGAAACCCAGGTAGTAAGCTTCCTGTCAAAATATCTAATACCAACAATTCACAGTGGACCGTGATGGCGAGCCACCTAGCATAGTGGCCACCCTGCCAACTTGACTGCAGCAAACAAAGGACTAGACAACGCATGATACTAGTTACTGACTAGTGTCCAATCAAAAATATCAGTGATTTATTAGTAACAATGAAAGCAGCAGTGTTTCAAAACATAACAGCGATACTCATCCTGAGTGCCAGCTTTGTCTCTTTTTTAGATGAAAGCAGAAAAGTAGTAGGTCAAGCCTCCTCTTCAATTTTATGACAGAGGTGAGAGAACTTCCTAAAATCACATTGTTTTGTTAATCCCATATACTCTTATATTTAATGGGCATTGTTGTGTGCAGCCACTAATTATTCGGTTGAATTGTTATATACATAATCAGTACAGATTGTTCATTACGTAAATAATCCGTACACCTGAGTTTAAAAATGTGAAGCAATTTGCTTACCCTTTCACAGAGTTGTAAGTTGAATGGACATGTATTCGGTTGAAAAGTGCCCAAACGTAGAGATCCTCCATCAGTTAGTTGGACTGTTTCAGGGTTGCTTAGTAGATTTACCGAATCTGGAACAGTACTATTTCTAATTGCTCCAGGCTTTGAAATATTTCTTGAAACAGCATCACGGATTGTAGATAATGGTGGACTTATCATATACCTGCCAAACCACACATTGCCAGTTATATCATGTAGATGTGGAACGCCTAATAATCCGATTTGCTGATTGTATTCTTTCTGACTCAATAATCTGTTGAAATAAGTTATTTCACCTAGTGCATAATGACTCATTTCCCATTGAGCTTCATTCCCATTGCCTTGTTTACTTTCATAATCCGCATCGGACGATGACAACCAAGTTGACTGGTCATCTGTATTAAATCGTCCTAGTACGACATAAGGTGGTGATTCACGTGGTTTATAGACCTTATTACCGTTGGGAAGCATACTGCCGAAATTGTTACCATCTAGTAATAATGTTAACCCAACATCTCCACGCCACAATACACCAATATTTATCCATCGTCCTGTAAAGTTTAGATATACTAAAGTATACTAAAATGAATAGAAATGTTCATTTAACACAATCCAAACCAGTAGGTTAATTTTGTAAAACAAATGCATAGGACTAACAATTTAGATATGTTGTTATGATGTCATTTAAATACAGAAAAGATTGACCAAAATTCCATTTAACCTATTTACCGAGTTAACACGCAGCACTCCTAAAAATCATGATGGAATATGCAGTTTGTACGTCGGCGTTTCAGTTAATAACTTCCCTTCTTGTATTCGGATGATTTTATCAAAACTTCCATCTTTTCCTTGTACTTTAAAGTGCAAAAGAGAATTCTGATGAAAATCGTCAACTCAAAAGCTGATTCTCTGATATAATATACGCATAAAAGTAGGATATTGTGAGCATAGCTCCCTATTAGATTGTTTATTTGAGAGTGATCTCAAACTCATAAACATATTAAAGTAATAACATCATCTAATTATATGTCTTTGTACTTCCAGAAATCCTTATTCCTTTATGTTAATTATTTGCAGAATTTCTCAAATTCTGATTAAATTGGAAAAAATACCAACACATCTTTCACAACATGATTATAATTAATATATTGTGATCAAAACGTCATCAAATATAAGATAGTGCATTACTGTCAAATATGAAATATGCTGTAGGTGCGTTTTCATCAGATTTACATCATGACGAGGTGAAAAATATCAGCGGGTAGGCAAAATTCAATTATCTGATAATCTGCATATGAGTCTTCACTAGTGTACTTGTACGGAATGATCACACAGTCGTCAGAATCCAAAGCAAAAAAAAAATAATATAAGAAATATATTTCAGTGATACGTACTCGTCTAACTGGAGAGCCTGCATGAAAATCCAAACATAACACAACACCATGCCAAACTGCGTGAATGCTTGACCGCGTTTAACTTAAGCAGTGAACATCGATATCCACTGTTGAATGATGGAACCTGTAAGCTAATAATTATAGGGAATTATTGACAACTGTCCATCCTTTAATGCTCACGTATATTTCGTTCGAAAATTTCAAAGTGTTTCCATCCTCACCAACCGGTTTGTGTCCCAGACAAGCACATAATGTGATTCATTTATAGTATTTTCATATCTAAGGAACATCTTCCTACCTAATGTTTTCCACACTGTTTTATTCAGACTTTTCAGTCTTGAAAACTAGATCTATCAAATGCTTCTAACAGTTATAGTCATTACACCAAAGTACAAGGTCACTTCACTTCTGAAGTAAAATAAATAGAGTAGCATTGACGGGCTACGTGATGGCTCTTTTCAGTTTCCGATTGTTGTATGACTTGTTAAGCAGATCAACCAGGTGACTTTGAATACAACGATTGTAATCTATTACAGTGTTAGAATTAAATCCAAGAAATATTGAGGATTCTGTGCTATCATAAATAGTCATTATTATTAGGATATATATATATATATATATATTAAGCAACCTAGGCATTTGAATTCCTTCAAAGTGGATTACTTAGCACTAAGTAAATAAAAAGACCGTTAATATCACTTAGAAACTTCATGGAAAGTTCCTATTAGTGTTTATAGCAAGCTAATATTCAAAGTGACATACCAACTTTATAGCTGCTTGAATCGAGGACTAATTGCCAAGTTAGCGAAAATTGTGATACTGAGACCCCGATTAACGATGTATCCGTAAATAGTGATATTCCTCGGAAATAGTTCATTGTTGATGAGCTAGTGCCACCATCACCAGAATTAAAATAAAATCTTAGTCGATTTTGACTGACAGATAATAACTTAATCCATATTGACATTGAAAAGCCACGAGCATTACAAGCAGTCAAACTTGGTTCATGTAAACACCTCCCTATCCATATTAGATTGGTTGGCACTACCTCAGAGGATTTGCGAAGACCTATAATGACAACAATAATGAAGATAATAGCCAAGAACTATTTAATTCAAACTGAAGTTCTATTAACCTATATTGCAATAAAAGACACTTACTTATGAAACAGTCGCAACTCATTTGACTAGCATCTGCTTAGATATCTTGGCAGTCGTATTTCTTGGTCTATCGAGAAGTAGTTTTATCACACAGAAGTTGAAGATTGTTAAACTTTTAAGACTTTCACATACAATTATGTCATATGAAGAGAAAAATGTAATCATGGTGACCAAAAATCTAAGATATATTATCTAACTTTAATCATTAGTTCTGAATTAATGTTAAATTTTCTGTCTTATTTCTGATCACAAATGAATTCGTTTTTGGTTATGGGCATTTCATGACAAATAGCTCACAAACCTCGGGATGATAAGGTAACTGAACTGTAAATGTAAATATATATATATATATATATATTATTATTAGAGAGAAGCTTCTAGAAAACTAATCGACAAGTTTGTAGTTAGGGGGTGGGTAACAAATAATTAGTTAGTTACTTACTTAGGTAAGAGAAGATCGAAATTTGGTGTGGCCAAGGGGTCAAATTAAAAGATGATGAAGCATTAGGTCTAGAAGAACTATCTCTTATGAAAGTCAGACAGAAAAAAGAGGGGGAAGTTGAAAAGGTAAATTAGCGAAGTTAGTTCCAGCTACCTTGTCATCCTGACGTTTTATCTCACCATGGCACCCTTATAATATGCTTGTTAACAGACAAAGATATGTTAAATTTTCCGCTGATTTTTATTTAGCGATTTGAAAGACTTCAAGGACCCACTGACAGTTAAGGAACTTAGTGAGTTACTATGATATTCCGTCAAGCTTGCAGAAGCGAATGTTAATACTGATTTGTATTTATTAAAGAATATAGGTTGTATGCGGCTGATGATAACCAACGAAATAAATAGAACCATGTTATTCTGCACTAATGTTTGTGCTTTCTCTGCTCAATTTTATAGAAGAGAATCCATCTATGAAATTATTTTGAAAAATTTCACTACATTGGTGGGTCACACTCCATCTAAACAATCCCCTCTACCACCACAACTACTATTACAACTACTATCCACTACTACAAGAGGTTGGATCACACCATAACCTGTCTTTTTGTCAAGCTCTTTTACAAAGGGAAAATGGAGGGAAGAAGATTAAATAGAAATCATGTTGTTGAGTAGCTTACGCAGAATTAAAGGGAATACTTTCCGAAGAAGGAAGTGCTCAGTTGAAAAACTGAAGACTAGTTTTTTAAGTTACAGTACAGAGACTGTTAGTTATAACTCTGTGTATGTTTCTGAAACAATATAGCCGATGGGTGCCAATAAGTACAAAGCATATCTTAGGACTCTGAAACGTTCTGATAATTGACACCTGATATTAAATCACGATGTACCGTAGTGTACTGTTTGTGTAAAGTTTAGCATACTGTTCTACTGAACATAAATAACTATTCAAACAAGAGATGATGTCACATCCCACAGTATCTACTAATTAAAAAGTACATGCGGTCACAAATAAATAGGAAGGACTCATCGATTTCTGAAAGTAAGGGTTTCAGACCCTATCTCCAAATGGTTTGAGAAGTCGAATCCTCTGAACCCATTAACGATGAATACAAGTGACGTAGCTTTTCCATTGAGAAATATGTAAATACGAGGCGAAAAACTGATGTCTATACCTCTTTTAATCCTACCTACAAAACTTATCTGAGGCACATCCGGAAGTTTCTGTAAGCCCTATTGATTACAAAGTTTAAACCACCTGTATCTGTTCAAAAACAACTGGTTATCACATTAAACCTTCCCTGATAAAAGTTATTTTGTTACCAGTACATATGTACCATTATCTCCCTTCTTTGTTTTATTGATCTCCATTGCTATTTTTACCTTCGGTTTGGCTGTTTAACTTGATCTATGTCTATCTATTACTCTTTAACGATTTATTATTTTCATATTTATTCCTATGACAAGTGTAACAACAGAAGACAAGGGCCAGGCAACAGATCGCTTATTGAGGAAATCAACAGATATTTATATATTTTTATGTACATTATTATTCGTTATTATTAGCAGAAACACAGTGTTTCCTGATTAGTCGTTTTCTCAGTGAAAGTTATTCTGTCAAATCTTTGTGTCCGTTTCTTTGAAGGTCAGACCACGTATCTGCTAATCGTGTCCATTCACGCAAAGTCTTTATTCTCGTTTTCTCATCACCAAGATTTGGGAAGTAAACATTGACGTAAAGTACTGTCTACGAATTTGGCTAGCAGACAGCTCTCACCACACAAGTGCGTGTATGATCAGATTGTTCGAAATTTAATGCGCAAATACATTACACAAATCAGATAAGTTACATCTTCCTTCTGTTTTGGAGTAACTTTATTTAAAAAAACTCTAGAAAAACCTTAGGTCGGACACTTTTATTTTGTCGGTAATCTTTGTAAGATTTTAATTAGTTTGTTAAATAAATACCAGTAAAGTTCCCCTAACCTATGTAACTGATGACGTATCCTGTTGTTGAAAGCAGGGACAGATTGTGCAGAATTCTTTCTTTATTACTTTCTTTGTGAGAATAATAAGTCCTAGAGTTCGATTCGCTTAGAGCAAATAATATTATAGAAACAAATTACTGGGTTTAAATCTCACACTAGAATTTCTTTTTTTATATTCTTACAGCTCTAAGTTTATATTAACGTACCAAAAGAATGAGTAATGTTGAAGTTCTGCTCGAAATATACTGGAAACTTTCTATTTAAATAGATCACCACGGAAAGCCCCAGTAAAATATTTCAGAAAATAGGCATCAGTTGAAATTTTAAAAAAAACTGAACGGATGATTGATGTTGTAATTTACCGGAAATATTCATTAAACTGCATTTTTGTTTCGTATTATAAAACTACAAGTATTCAGCATTCATCCCATTAGGAACAAAAATGCATCTCAACAAATGTTACTCCCAAAAACTATCAGAATGCAACTTGATTCTCAGCTAACTTGTTTAAATTTACATGTAGTCTGTAAACAAAAATAGTTAGGCCAATTCATCTAGAGTTCATTAGGATATCATTTGATTTTATCCTTCATTAGCTGAAACCACAAAAGAAAGTCACAGTATATCAAATAGAAGTCTAAAATTTATATACTGAGTACTTATAATTTATCGACAGTCTAAAGCCCTTAGTCCCTTAAAATCCAGCGGGTTATAATCAGTTATTACTACTCTCTAAATGATGACACAAAATAAAGGTAAACAGTTTACACTTCATACCTAACATCATATATTGATGTGGTTTCATTCCGAAGACGGGTACTGTGGATTTGTTCTCATAATCAGTTTGAGTGAAAGGAAATTCGGCATGTTTCGATTGAAAAATTGAGGCAAGTGAATAACCAGGTATCTCTGTTAAGGAGTAATCATTTTCCGGTTGTAAGTAATTATACTTCCTTCTGACTTGCATTTGTGCATCGCTATCATAGTGTATATATGGATCAGGTGTCCAATAGTAACTGGCATTGTGCAGATTTTCTAGTTGACCTCCTATTTTTTATTGCACAGAAAAAAGAATACTTGTTTACCAATTACAATATTAAAATAGGCATTAACAAAGTGTCGTCAAACTAACCAGACTTTTATGGAACACACTAATTTTAACCCCTTTTCTGTTTATCATGACAATCTATTTATAGAAACGTAGTCCATTCCTATGGTGGTTTAATGACAGGTTATATTTTTGTATGCTTCGTAACTGAAAAGATTGCGTTAAAAAGGTTTTATTATGGAGTACTTATTATCGGTGGTATTACATTCTTAAACTGAGTGATATTTGCTGCACTTTTTTTCAGAAAATGCTGCTTGATTCCGATACCGAATGGATTAAAGGAGGCAGTCAATTCAGAAGTTGAACGCATATTATTGATTTTTCATGAAAACATGCTGGTATATTACGATTGTTCCCTTGGATTCCTAGTGGAACGAATATAGGGCTTCAACTGCACGTCTCCACTTGTTTCTGTCTTCTGCTGTACTTTTCACCTGCATCCATCTTAGTCCATACTCTTTCAACATCTCTTCACACGATCTCCTCCATGTCACCCTCTCAATGACGTCCCACTCGCCGCTTCCCTTTCGCGTTCCACTTGAGTGACGGCCTGACGCTCGCGCGATGTCACCCAGCAGTGGCCTCCTCAGCGAGTGTCCGATCCATCTCCACTTTCTCCTGCATATTTGTTGATTGGCGATTGGTTCTTGTTTAATTTGTTTGTTCCCATAGTTTCTTGTTGGTGATTCTTTCCGGCCCGGCCATCTAATCTTCAGTATAGAGCCAGCGAAGTTAGTTGTTGATAAAGGTCTGCAATAGCCTGTTGGGAATATTCTTTGTGACCCGCCCGCCCGCCAAGTTTCTGATCCGTATGGAAGAACTGACTTGAGGTTTGTATTGAAAATCCTACAAAATTTTGTTGTTGATGCTGGCTGAGTGACGAAGATTTCCAGATTGATTTCAGGTTGATGAGTGAATGCGTTTCTCGCCTTCCCGATTCTCGCTCGATTTGACATCCTCGTCCGTTCCGACTTCCTGTAGTTGAGACAATGCTCCCTAGATAAGTGAATGAAGTGACCTCTTTCAAATCCCTCCCGTAGATGGTGATTGGCGCTGGATGTTATTGCTGCTGTTGTTATTGTTGTTGGCTGGTTATTTTCATAACCTCCGTCTCGTCTATGTTCAACTGGAGTCCTGTCTTCGCCGGCTGCTTCTTCGACTAGCTTGTCGGTTTTCGCTTGTAAGTCTTCGATTTTGTGACTGTGACATCAAACATAAATCATCAATACGCGAAATCCAGGTCTTCTAGGTTCTTCACGTCGGTCCAGGATATCCCTGTCCCGTTTCTCGTTTCCCACTGTCTGACGCATAATCCAGTCAGTCCACCACAATTAGGAATATCATTGGTGATAATAAGCCAGCACCCTTGTCTGACTCCTGTGTTTACTCCAGACGCCTCACAGAGTTTTCCGTTTTGGATGACTTGACATGTTCCGTTGTCATACAGCTGTTGAATAAGGTTGATGGATATTTGGGGTACGCCGTAGTACTCGAGAAATTTCCAAATTACTTCGAGGACGACTCTGTCGAATTCCTCCTCAAAGTCCATAAAGTTGAGGTAGAGGTTGGCATGGTATATTGTAGCCTATTTATTGAAACGGTATGATAACCAATGAATAAAGGCAGGGCCACCTCAAAAAGGGGATAAGCCCATATTCTGAGAAAAGACTGTTTTTAATGAATTTATTATCAAGTGTTATATTCGCAAATAATATATATACATACACATATTTCTTAAGAAACTATATACTGCGAGAGAATTTGTCACTTGATGTTGAATTATGATTACAACCACAAACATTTTATCACATTTCACATTATCACTTTTATGTATTTACATCTTTACATTTTTTCACGGCATCACCCCTCAGTCTTTGATCAGTCAAGAGAATACAACTTTGAAGTGCAAAAATGAATTCTTGCCTGATGAAATATTACCATCAGATTGAACAGCAGGAAACTAATCCAGCCCAATTTGCGACTGTACGTGTGGGATAACGAACAGAATAACGTTTCATATTTTTTAGATGATAGGTGAATTCACTAGACTGCCGTTTTCAAGAAATGACGGACAATCTTAGCTTTAATCAAACCAAAGTAACCTTTTTCAATCTCTTCAAGTCACTTATCTACACTTTAAGGCTGACATGTGCAAAATCAGACTGAAAATGGTTTTACTTAACACCTTTTTCTATTTAGGAAGTGAAGTAATACTGCTCAATAATAATTCTGTGTGAAATAATTTAAGCTACAATGTCAAAAAACCTCAACGAGGTGTAAGTCTGACTTGATAAATAAGTTTGATCTTCCGTTGAAGTTTTATGGGGTGCATTAAATGCAAGATCCTGCTCGTCGAAGTACGTGAAGCTACGGTTTATTCAAAACTACAGCAGATGTAAATGCTAAAAGTTATTTTCTGGAAGGATAACATTCAAGACTTCACTTCATCAGGCAATTTAAAAAAGAGCACTTTTGGCGTCAACAGAAGACTATTAAAGTTTACTGACTGCCAGAACACAGTTGCTCCAAATTTTTTTTGTTTTGCTGATTTCTTTCGGTCGAAAATGACCCACAGATAGTTTTGCGTATAAATGACTTCTCTTATTTACGATAATTTTCGACAATTTTAACTCGATTTCTAGCCTTTTAACGTTTCACTAGCAAAGGTGACATCACTAGCATCGAGACTTTGAATTCTTTTTGAGAAAATTGAATCCTCAAAAAACAATGAAACTGAGAATCTTCTTAAGAGAAGATTTCCTATTCTTGATACAGAAAATTTCTGATTATATTTTCTGGTTCTGTTGTCAAAAATGGTTTAAGTGATTCATTCGTCCAATGTCAAATAACCTGACTTACTTGTGTAACCTACGAAAAAATGGGACTCAAATGAATACAGCCATCGATACCACAGAATGAAGTCACTGAGGCATATCCCAGCAGCTGTCCTACTTATTTTCGAACTTCCAAGAATCAATCCTTGAAGGCAGTTATCAGTTTTTCTCAGTGGAATTTCTGTCGGTGGCAGAACTCGGTCATCAGGCATTTTGATACCATTGAAATAAACGTCAACAACAGGATTCATAAAGTCTGATACAGCTACGCCAAGATTAAACCAAACGTCTTTCGGTACAACATTATATACACGAAAGACTACCAAACCCCTAGTCGTATTAACTGAAAAGGAAGGAATAAAAAGCAACACTGCAAGCTGTGATTTGTAATTAACTTGTCTACAATTTTTAATAGTTTTCAACAGTTACTGAAAAAAAAAATGGTTGAAATCCAAGAAGCACACAACAGTCGTTTTGTGTGAGTTTGTCGCTCGTTGGCAGTATGTCATAATAACCTACTCATTCCAATAAAGTCAATTATACATTTGTTAAATGCATTAATGGCTAGTTTGATTAGTGAGATTTTCCTTTAATTGAACTTTATTTGCCACGTCATTTGACTGCCGAAATGTGAACCTGGAGTTCGCGTCATTTGACTATATATATATATATATATATATATGTAATTCAGCAACCACTACAATGTAGTTTCTTCAGAATCACACGAGACCATTTTTCGGATTATTATTCAGAATCATCAGCAAATAGGTGCACCACAACTCACAGTTTTTATCATTGTCTCCATGGAGTTACACACTACCAATGTCATATATATATATATTAAAGTCTGGTGCATTTCTTCAAAATACATCTGTCAACGTTGGTGAACATTGAATAGTTTGCTTCTGCGACTGGTCTCCATTTGGAGGGAGACAAGAAAGCCGTCATCGCTTAATTGTATACTGGTTGACAAAAGATTGGAGAATTACGATCAGAATTTTTAGCACTGATTAATCACTGTAAATCTGTATGGTTATCGCTTGGAGAACAAATAATCATGTTCCGCAATTGTTTCCTATTGTTCTGCGTCGGTTACAGTGCATAGTGTTCTACGTATTAGGCTTAATCTTCTGAAACCAGCTAAAGCTTCAGGATCTCAGCTGTCTGGATATCTGACAACATCTATGCAAGCAAATGATTTATTCAACAGCCGTGTTATTAAACGTAAAGTATCAGGTGTAAAATACTTCAGTCTTTCAAAGATAACATTTCAGCGTTTTCAAAGAATGTTCGAATCAACGTTATTTACCGCGAAGTGCACCGTAAAATTAATTTCAACCCTTCTTTGGAGCCTGCAGACTCGGTGTTTGTATTTTTCGAATCCATAACCAAGAAAGTGCCTAAGGATATATTATGTTTTCATAAAATATTTGTTCTTATGAAACCTTCTGCGGTAATCAAATTTTCGAACTGTACTGTTCAATTATCACTTTTATTCATTCTTATATTTATATGTGATTCCAACCTCTTAATTACCACTTTGACTCTGTTCAATTTTCATTTTGATATTTTAAACTCTGTTAACTATTATGTAAATTGGTTGGAGGATTTCATCATGAGCTGACATCAGTTAGAGAACCTTTAGAAAACCTGCAAGTAATGGACAGGTGTTTCGTCCAATGGTTTTCCAATGGTTCTCTAACTGATGTCAGCTCATTATGAAATCCTCCAACCAGTCAAACAAAACCCCTACAAAACCAATATTATTTAAATAAATATGTGATATATATGTGTGCTGAGTGTGTTCAAAATGTGTTGTGCCAGTACATAACACGTGTCAGGAGAATAAGTTATTCCCATTATTTTTTCACAACATATAGAGTGAAACAATTGCTTTAAATGTATGAGTTTAGTGATTTATTTAAAACAAAGGGCTTTTGAGATTTCTGAGAATATGGTGGCTCTATGTACAACACATATTTTTCTTCATTCACTAATCCAAGAGAAGATAAATTTGGTCAGATTGTGAGTAATTTCACATTCGTAATGAGTGACTATATCTGCTTTATTGCTAATATTATTCTAGGTGAATAACTTAACACTATTTATTCAGAAATATTTAACAGAACAATGAAACTCTGCCTGAAACTAAATGATTGGTAAAGTCATAAACCTGAAAGAATAATTCAAAAAGCGCTATAAGTTACTTAGGTAACTATATGACAGCTAAGAAGGGTGAACGAAGAGTGCTCAACAGAATAACGAAAAAACTCAACAGCAATGCACCTCCTGCAGATCTGCAGCCTCAGTTTCATTGTTTCTTATGAAAAAGCAATTCACAAAGCATTTCTCAACTTCATTATTAATTGGGAAACTAAATGGAAAACTTCATCATTTTAAGTAAAATTCCACTCATAAGTGTTCACTTACTAAAAATGTTGATGTAATTATTGTACACTGATACAGTCAAACCATTAACAAATTCAAAAATATCCAGTATAACCGAACTAGTATTCAATTCTGTTGGTATTTTAATCCAAACTCCAATCGATAAGCCTTGAGAACACAGAGTCAGATTCCCGGGACAAACACTTTTGTCGAATGAATCCATCTGAAAAAAGTATGGGTGGAAAGAAACGGTCATTAGATAATAGTTTCATTTGACAATATATATGTAACAACAGAAGACAAGGGCCAGGCAACAGATTGTTTTATTACGAAAATCAACACGTATTTGTATAAATTTCACATACATTATTATAGCCTAGTCAAGTAGACAAACGCAGTCTTCTGATTGGTTGTTTTCGAGTTCCTCGGAACGTGGAGCCATCTATCTGCGAATCATAATTGCCCACGTTTAAGTTTGCTGTGACTGATTGTTGAAACAGCCTTGTTCATATTTGCTCACGGCCCATATTATTGACCTAGACATTGACATAGATTAATGCCAACCAATTGGCTAGCAGGCTGCTCTCACTACATATAGATTTATATATATATATATATATATATATATATATATATATATGCCAAGGTTTAGCTAGTCTGTAATAATTTTTCTAGTGCTTTTCATTTCTAGTGCACAATACTTTAAAATATGTTATATGTCAACTAAAAACGGAACTGTATTTAAGAGTAGATTGTGAGCACTGTGGTAGAATGTAGTCCCATATTAGATAAATTAACTTGATTTAACACACAGTGATACGGAGTCGATAACTGGATTATGTTTTGAGCACAATTTATAAGACATTAGGTACTTAAACCAGCTAACTCTCTCAAAGCTAAACTCTGTCGGCCTAAGAATCCCATAGAAGAAGAATATAATTTTCCGAATACCATGTAATAATTGTGGGGTCAATTACACAGGTCAAACTGGTTGATCGGGGTCAATTAGATTACCGGAAACTTAGCCAGACAGAATGACTGACCTTGCAGAGTTAAATAATCTAAAATAAAGGCTTGGTCACTGCTATGTATTCACTTGCGTATTACTTATATCTTAATACTATTTACTAGTTATGCATAAATGTTTATAACTGATTTTCTCAGCAGACCACGGATGAACCCTGCCAAGATTTACAAAATTAATAAATAGTACCTATTTAGCGTTCTGTGTTTCTCAACAATCCTTTAAATGACACTAATTACTGAGTAATAATTAAAAAAAAAGCCAATTGCACTTGTGTAAAATTTCTGCCAAAAATCAATCATATTTGCCTGAAAGCTATTCCTAAATGTGGAGCGAAATTTTCAGCTTACCTCAAAACAGCTATCAGGTTCTACTAACTGGTAAGCAGTTTTCAACTTAGACCGATCGACTACTAGTTTAACATCATTTCTTGTGTAATTCGTCGTTAAATTTAATAACGGATTGTAATAATCAGCAACTTGGTAAATAGGATTTAAAACTTTGCTAATTTCTCTACTTGGTATAAGCTCTTCAACTTCATTAGTATAATCAGCATAATTTAGTTGAGGTTGGATAACTGGTTGTTCTGCGACCACTTTGCTTGTCAATAAATAGTTATCTGTTGAGGGGAATTAAAACCGGATTGATATGGATAGACTGCAATTGAATTAAATAGTTTTGTGTGGGAAAGGGGTAGTCAGGTTAAAGTTTGAAAAACTATTTATCAATGAAACTGATACGAAAAGTGACCCAGAAATCGCATGAAAGTTAGTAAACATAAGAATGTTTATAGCATACAAAATAACTAAATGCTATGACGCATAGCATTTTTTTTCTTCATTTCGCTTGTGAATATTCCAGCAAATATACTGGTTCTTATGAGATAAGAAGACGTCATTTTTAGGTAAAATTCAAGATGACTTCTTGCGACTTTACTTCAGTAGTATGATTTATTAAGGGAATACCGTCAAGCATAATGGTTTGAATGGTAATAGAGAAAATATTGAAAAAATAAACTCATTTGAAATGTATGTAAGCACTACACCATTAGTCGCAGAACTCAATGAAACAACCTACTATCTCCGATATGTCAATGATGGGTTTGTTGTTTGTAATAATATTAATCATGCATCTGTATTATCTGAACGTCTCAGTGAGAACCACTCTAACATTAGCTTCACCCTGGAATATGAAGATAACGATAAGTTCAATTTCCTAGATCTTAATGTAAGAAGAAGAAACGATGGTACGATCGAAAAGACCATCAAGAGAAAGGAAACCAGGACTGGATAATATCTTGACTACCACAGACTCTGTCCTGTAGGGAATAAGAGTAGATTGGTGAGGACTCTGTGCAACATAGCCAGGAAGGTATGATCACCAAACAAGCCGGAAGAAGACTTGGCTGAGAAATGCCAAACGAAAAATATGTGGCTATCCAAAGGGTTTTATTTTAAAGTTTAGTGAAGAAAAAGATGAGAAAACTAAACATTTAGGTTTTGAAAAGAAGGAAATGTTTGCCTTCCATTTGAAGGTAGCAATGAAAGGAACAATGAAAAGATGCTTCTCTGCAGCTAAGCTCGTAGCACTATACAGCACCATATT
Organism: Trichobilharzia regenti; assembly: GCA_944472135.2. NCBI lineage: Eukaryota > Metazoa > Platyhelminthes > Trematoda > Strigeidida > Schistosomatidae > Trichobilharzia > Trichobilharzia regenti. The sequence goes on along the minus strand of OX235270.1, from coordinate 82,453,971 downwards.
CTCTATCAGCTAATCTTAACTGGATAAGTGCCCCACTGATTTCATTAACAAGTGCATCAATAAACGTACGTGCACTTGATTCTGTAAGTACATTTGAAAGGTAAAAATAAAGGTTTCTATCCGGTTTTCAGAGCATATCCCAAGAAACTTATGTCTAAGAGGAAGCAAAAATACGCAAAGTGCAATCATAAGACACCTTGAGGATACGGGTCATTTCGTCGAGATTCCCAATACTTCAAAATATTAAAAATAAGAGCAACAAATTTACTACGAATTGCTGAAGCAATTGCAGTCAAACCTTTCAAAGTAAACATATACATACAGAAATAGTGTTATCAATCTCTCACTCCTTAGGTAACTGCATTTTGATTACATTGATTAGTCATCTATATAAGTGATATCAGTTCACTGAGTAAGTTTCCAATTTTATGAGCTATAACGTTATCGAGTTGTTATCTAAATGTAGAAGCTAGCACTGTTTATTTGACTTTTTCTGTTTTCTCCTTTCCCCTCTATTTTTTTATCTTGAAAGCATATAAATTGATGGTAACTTAAAGTGGAAATTGTAATGCTTACATTTTGGATGCATTAATTTTATAATACTTTCTCTACAATCATTCAAACACAGAAGTATGTTATCGCCATTATCAATAAACATTGTAATTCCAAATAGTTTGCAACTGATGAAAATCTGTGAAATAGAATAATATCATTTAATACCGTAAATGTGGTCTTTCTTTGTTGAAATTTATCAAGGTAACCAGGTGTATGAAATATAATTGTATTCGGAGTTAATTGGTGGATAGTGACTAGCAGTGGAATCAAGGATGCGCGTTTCGTCCTGGTAGGGACTCGTCATCTGGATGTACCTGCATTCCCCAATGAGTGATGACATTCCCACCGAGTCTCGAACCCAGTGACCATAGTTTCAAAAGCCAAATGTATTCACTTTAAGTTGGTTCCGTCCGAGATAGATATCAGCTATCCAGTGGTGCTCAGTTTCCAATGATTCTCCAGTAGATTTAAATCCATGGTTAAATAAATCGAATAATTAAATCATAAGTTTTCAAAAAAAGGAAGAGTTTATTTTGTTTTGGCTTTGACCATGAATTGATATCACTTAGATAACCATTAAAAACTAGGTAGTACTGGAAAACTGTTTCGTCCTAGACTGCGACTCATCGGCAGTACATACCCACTGGAGTCCGGACGTTAAAATCTTGTTGATTTGATGCTGCGCTTTTGTAATCAGACAAAATTAATGTGTTCACTGATAAACTCATAATTATTATTATTGCTCCCTTGGGTTCCTAGTGGAACATAGGGCTTCAACTGCACGTCTCCACTTGCTTCTGTCTTTTGCTGTACTTTTCACCTGCATCCATCTTAGTCCATACTATTTCAACTCCTCTTCACACTATCTCCTCCATGTCACCCTTGGACGTCCAATACGCCGCTTCCCTTTCGCGTTCCACTCGAGGGCTTGACGCGCAATGTCACCCAGCGGTCTCCTACATATTTGTTGATTGGCGATTGGTTCTTGTTTAATTTGTTTGTTCCCATAGTTTCTTGTTGGTGATTCTTTCCGGCCCGGCCATCTGATCTTCAGTATAGAGCCAGCGAAGTTAGTTGTTGATAAAGGTCTGCAATAGCCTGTTGGAAATATTCTTTGTGACCCGCCCGCCAAGTTTCTGATCCGTATAGAAGAACTGACTTGACGTTTGTATTGAAAATCCTAAATTTTGTTGTTGATGCTGCTGAGTGACGAAGATTTCCAGATTGATTTCAGGTTGATGATGAATGTGTTTCTCGCCTTCCCGATTCTCGCTCGATTTGACATCCTCGTCCGTTCCGACTTCCTGTAGTTGAGACAATGCTCCCTAGATAAGTGAATGAAGTAACCTCTTTCAAATCCCTCCCGTTGATGGTGATTGACGCTGGATGTTTTGCTGCTGTTGTTGTTGTTGTTGGCTGGTTATTTTCATAACCTCCGTCTTGTCTATGTTCACCTGGAGTCCTGTCTTCGCCGGCTGCTTCTTCGACCAGTTTGTCGGTTTTCGCTTGTAAGTCTTCGATTTTGTGTGTGACATCAAACATAAATCATCCACGCGAAATCCAGGTCTTCTAGGTTCTTCACGTCGGTCCAGGATATCCCTGTCTTCTCGTTTCCCACTGTCTGACGCATAATCCAGTCAGTCCACCACAATTAGGAATATCATTGGTGATAATAAGCAGCACCCTTGTCTGACTCCTGTGTTTACTCCAAACGCCTCGCTGAGTTTTCCGTTGTGGATCACTTGACATGTGCCGTTGTCGTACAGCTGTTGAATAAGGTTGATGAATATTTGGGGTACGCCGTAGTACTCGAGTAATTTCCAAATTACTTCGCGATCAACGCTGTCGAAGGCCTTCTCAAAGTCTATAAAGTTGAGGTAGAGGTTTGATTGCCATTCCATGCTTTGTTCTGTGATGATGATGCGTAGAGTTGCAATTTGGTCAGTACATGATTTGCCTTTCCTGAATCCAGCTTGTTCTGGTCGGAGTTCTGTCTCCAGTGCGTCCTTTAATCTCTCCAGGATGATGCGACTCAGGATTTTACTTGGCGTCGACAGGAGCATGATTCCTCGCCAGTTCTTGCAGAGTGAGGCGTAAGTCGCCCTTCTTTGGTAGTTTCACGAGGTAACCTTTCCTCCAGTCAGTAGGCACCTTTCCCTCCTTCCAGACCTTTTGCAATAATGGAGTCAGCATGTCTGCTGTAGTCTCTGGGTCTGCTTTCAGTGCTTCAGGGGGTATTCCATCTGGTCCGGCTGTTTTTCCAGCTTTCAGAAGTTTGATTGCATTCAAGACTTCAGCTCTCGTTGGAGGATTGGTGTCAACTTGCAGTTGTGTGTGCGCTGTTGTTGGTATTTCTGGACGGGTTGCAGGTGATGGTCGGTTCAAGAGTCCTTTGAAGTGATCCGCCCATTGTTTAATCTGTTTTTCTTCCTTGGTAATTGGGTTCCCTTGGCTGTCTTTTATAGGTTTCGCTTGTGTTGATCTCTTCCCGGATAGAGATTTGGTTATCTGATATAGTGTCCTCAGGTCCCTTTTGCCTGCTGCCTTCTCAGCTTCAGTGGCAGGTTGTCGTAGAATCGTCTTTTGTCCTTCCTAGCACTCTTCTTCACTTCTTTGTCCAGTGCTGTGTAAGTTGAGCTCATCGTCTCCTTCTCCTGTCCGTCCTTGCATTGAATCATTTTCTCTTTCACCATTCTCCTCTCTTCTATTAATTTCCAAGTGTCCGTTGAGAGCCATTCCTTGTCTTGTCTCTTCTTTCTTCCTAGAACCGTTGAACACGTTTCGTTGAGAATCGCCTTCAGAGACTTCCAATGTTCTTCCACGCATGATTCTTCAGTGATGTCGCGTAGTGTTTCCTGCTTTGCTCTGACAGTTGCAGTGAAAGTGTCTTTTGTGGTTGTGTCCTTCAGTTTTGAGTGTTGAACTTGCATTGTGGCCTATCCCCAGCTATCCTCGAGGCTTTTAGTTTCACCTTGAAAGTCCCTTCTACTAGATAGTGGTCTGAACCCACATCTGCTCCTCTCCTCGACCTTGTGTCCAGTAGGCTCCGTCTCCACTTTCTTGAAATTGAGATGAAGTCTATTTGGTTCTTGGTGTTTCCATCTGGTGAAATCCATGTCGTCTTGTGTATATCCTTGTGTTTGAACACACTACCGCCAATCACCAAATCATTGAAGGCGCAGAAGTCTGAGAAGAGTTCACCATTGTCGTTCATTTCACCGAGGGCCTCACGACCCATGGTGAGTTCTCTTCCTGTGTTGTCTCCTCCCAGCTTCGCATTCATGTCGCCCATCAGGATTTTGATATCGCCATTTGGGACGTTGTCCATTATTGCTTGTAGTTGTCTGTAGAACGCCTCCTTCTTCTCTTGTTCTGAGACGTTTGTAGGCGCATAGCATTGACATTGAATGACTGTAACTTTCCTTCCTTTTGAGTTGAACCTGGCTGTCATTATCCTGGAGGAGATTGGTTCCCACTGCATGAGAGCTTTGGTTGCTGTTGGTGACATCATGATGGCCACTCCCTCGGTGTGCTCATGGTTGTCCTCTAGGTGGCCGGAATAGATTACTGTCTCTCCAGTAGGTAGTTGGCACCTTCCAGTTCCGTTCCATCTGCTTTCGCAGATTCCCAACACTTCTATTCTGTACCTTCTCATTTCAGCGGCTATCTGGGCAGCCTTTCCAGTTTCGTACATTGTACGAACATTCCAGGTACCCATCCTTACTTTTGCTTTCATCGAAAGAAGGCACATCGGCTGACTGGCTTCCCGAAGGCTTTCACCAGCCTGCGTCATTTCACTTCCCCGATTCCAGCGAAAAGTAAGGCTATTGCTTATGTTTTTAGAATTTTTAATATATTTATTCGTTGAAGTTTCTGTAGCGATTTGGTTGTTTTACGGGGGTGGAGTTGCTAGCCCTACGCCCCAACCCTCCCTCTTTACCCGGGCTTGGGACCGGCTAGAAAACTAGAAAGCTAGTAGCCTAGCAAGCTAGTAATTGAATTTCACATCCCTTTGGACGTCAAAATGAATATCGCTTCAACATTGATTCTTTTCAGATCCACACGTCAAAATCCTATGTTGGAGGAGGAGGTATCTACATTCACAATTTAACATACATTAAATGTTGGTTTTCATGCATTCAGTTAGTTTCAAGTTAGATCACGAGTAGATGTAGTCGGCGCTTATTCATCGTCCCACTAGACCTGGTGGACTTTGTAGGGCCATTGGATTATGTCCCAACGACTAAATAATCCAGCAGCTTGCCTCCCAACCTAACTATCTCGGGTTCAATCTACAATGGAGTCATAAGTACAGAGTAGTAGGAGGAAACAAATGTTCAGTACTCGCTGGTTTTCAACAGTTCTGTGAATGATATCAATCTTTGATGTAGGGTGAAACACATTAAGTTTCTTGTGATTGTGCAAAGAAATGTGATTGATGATTTGTTTCCATGTTTTATTTTTGCATCTCTTTCTGAAAACTCAGGAAATGATTGTATAGTGAGGACTTTCAACTGTAAAAGCCTCCAGTAGGCAAAAATCTCACACAAAGGAACAAGAAAAATTGAAAATCTTTTAGAAAATGGTTTATGTTAAAAGATCTGGTGATTAACCCACCTAGGCCTCCACCGAATATTTCATCCAACTGTATTGGCCAGTACCATAAAGCGATTGCAGCCACTTTCATTCCTGGATTTACTGACGAGGAAATCCTCTTTCCATTTATATCAATGCTACAACCAACCAATATCGATGTGGGTGATAAGTTACTGCCCACATAATTATCTCCTTGATAGAAGGTTTTCATGGCCACTCTTTTTCCATTTATCACAATCTAAAGCAAGGAATATAAGATTTCTAGATGTAGACAAAATCATTTCTACTGTCTGATGAAGAGTGTTAAAAGAACAGAAGTTTCAAAAATGCAGAGAGTTTGTTCGTCCTACTATTCAGGAAGGCTGACTCCTAATTATATTAACGCCTTTGTTTATGGGAAATGCCCAGTAGCATTTAAAGGGAACAAAAACTGTGAAAAAGCTATATGCAGTGAACACATAAATTTCAGTAACATTTGGCAGATGGAAACTCTACAAACATTGTTATTTGTGCAATTTTTCAAGGTTAAATTACTTACGAATACATGAACACTGTGATAACAAATATACGATTTATGAGTGATGAGCGATAATCTGTCAGTCATTTTTATGTTAATAATATTTATCAAAGCATATATTAACATATAAATTGGAGTTATTGGGGTAGAATTAATACAAAACGAACTGAATCGATCTGACATATGCAAACCATATAGGACTAAATAATCCACTGGAGTCTACCGTTAGTTAAGTTAACCATCAGACATCGTCGAACCGTCCTTACTAGGAACCAAAATGTCAACTGAGGGCGAACACTTCGGTCAAATCAATCAACAGGGAGACCAAATTTTGAAAATTGAAGAACTAATAATACAATTTTAACATATCTGATCTGAACTCATAAGATACTTTGAACACTCATAACGAAGATAAATACTCAACTACGATTTACAATCAGCACATATCCTAAGAGAACTAAGAGCATGTCAGGTAAATAATAATAATAATAGAGAAAACACTGTAAATAGAAAAGATAATTTCACACAAATGCAGGAAACTGTACATAATCACGAAGAATTTTAAAACTTTTAACCTTCGTAGTTGTTTGCAGCTATGAAGAGGGAGGCATAACGAACCACCTATTTCGCTAACAGCAGAAACAATTTATGTTTAAGTTTAGTATACCATTTGTTCTAATGATAGTAATCAGTTCAAATATCAGATATTTCAAAGGTGTGTGCTTACAACTAAGATCCACTTGGTACTCGTTGGTCTTCATCCCTAAACAACCTTAAATATATACCAAAACGGGCCATTTAAGCTAATATTCATATGAAATGTGTTTCCAACGAACAGATTATGACTGAAATTGACTAAATAATACTGGGGAATATGCAAAGAAAGCAACTTACAAAACTATACAAGTTATGTGCAACACACTTTGTAGTGGTGCTTTGTAAATATTTTTGATAGAGTAAAATTCTGAAATAGAATGCTTCCTTATTGATACCTTACACAGAAGTAAAGTATTCACTATGTACTGATGACATTTTAATCCCACTTTGTTGCTCAGAGTCATATTTTTTTCCAATAAAATCAAAGGAAAACAAATGGTAAGACCATATAAAGAAACTCCTAAAGTTTCATGTGTCCCTTAGTATGATTATAATCAATAAACGCCCATCAAAATGCTATCAAATAAACAATACTGTATCACTGTATTTCATGTCAAGTAAAGTTATTCTGTTGTGGAATATCTATTATTGTATGGTCCGTAATTTTTATTTCGCTTTGCGGGTTCATATTTAACAGTGGAATCCACCTACGTATTCGGAAGAAATTCTTATAGCTGCTTCCCTTACCTTAGACATTTTCACATGAATATAAGCAGCTAAATCAAGCCCTGGTTATCCAGTACTTCAAAATATCTTGATTGGAAGTGAATTGGTTATCTAGAGCTTCTCACCTTGGCGTAATTTGCTGTAGTTTATTGACAAAAGTATATTCAACAGCATTCAAACTCTCAGTGACAGAAAAGTAAGAAGATCTATCCGACTTGCTTCAAAGTGAGCTGAAGTAAAACCAGATACGGTAAACTATCCAAGAACTCTTTAAGGTGTTATACAGAGTGAAGAACTCCCACTCAAAGATTATTTAGTTTTGTGGATAAACATGAATTATGAAAGATAGTACATGCTTAGTCCGCAAGATTAGTTTATAAAGATGATTTTACCACTGTATATAGCCGACAATATTTTCATGTAGAATGCATTATGCCAATTATGTAAACTGTTCCAACATGATCTTACAGTGCAATGTATTGTAGTATTACAGTCATTTAGTGGAAAACTGTGGATCTAGATTTATTTTCCAAAAATTATGCATTTCAAAAGACCACTTAAATAGTGGTTACTAATTTGTAATCAACCGATATACATTCAAAAGTTCATTATTTGTTAAATTATGATTATCCAAGTATAATGAAATTATAGACTGAGTTATGTGATAAACAGCTGAGATCTAAATTTTGATTTACCTTTATATTTTGTGCACTTTTACCCCAAGCTACACCAATGTTAGTCCACTGATTTAGCGTCTTCGTTATTGGCACTTGAACTGTCCATTGAGTACTTACGGATCTCAGCCGAAACTCCAACATACCACCATTAATTAAGAGTGCAAATCCATTTGAATTTTCTGGAGCTACGGATTAATAAAACAGAAACAGCATAAAAGTTCGTGAACGTCTACTATAATGAATTTTCTCTGTCAAAACAAATCTTCAAAATGTACTCTCCATTTAACTCAAATCCCAATATTCTGAAAGTTCAATAACGTTTGAATGAATTTCGTGAGTCAAGGTTTGGTAAAAGGCGCTGATTCATGAGACATTTGTTTCCGAAGGAGGACATATTTTAAGAAATATCTACTGTAACCCTGATGATGAATGTGAAAATACAATGATTACTCGTAGATCTCAAAATAAAGTGCTAATTTTACAAACCACATAATTTATAAGTTTGTTTTGGATCAATAATGAAAGTTATGATAAAGGGGAGTTTCGCTTCCAATGAGCCTAAGTTTAAAATAAATTTAAGTGTTTTCCTGTTAGCTTCCTGGAATATTGTAACAGATTCTACTGACCTCAAAAGTTTACAACCCATCCATTTCGACAACTGATTTTCAATCTTTAGGTATTTGTGAAAAGGTAACACCAAGATTTCCTACTGCATTTGTAACGAAGTAAAGAAGTTGAAGTCACAGCTTCAGCTAAGTTCGAAATTTCTACAGGTTTTCCTCATTATCTTGCATTGTGGACACTGATCATTTTGACACCGCATTGTCGTTTCCTTCACGGTGGTCAGGTGAGTCAGGTATGGCTTTTAGATCATTGAGTTAACACAAAACTGGTTTTTATATGAGCTGGCTACGATTATCATTCAGTTATTCAGCTTTTAGGTTTTGGTACACGAGTTACTTTTGTTATTCTATATTAGATAAGTTTATTTCAGATAGCACACGAAGACACAGTATCAACAACTTGATGACGTTACGAGCACCATTTATTGCTCATAATCACATTAATTGTCACCGCACAACTTTGACTAATGCGCTGTGATTATGAGTAATAAATTTCGCTCAAAATACCGTGCAGTTATCAATACCGTATCACTGTGTATTATATGAAATAAAGTTATCCACCACGTTACCCGATTCCTTGAGTTACACTAATTATTTTCGTTATCTTGATAACACAAGGTAAAAGTGCTCGCAATGAGTAGTTTTTGAATTGATTTTTAACTAGCCGCAATATTTTCAATAGTAATAACTATTGACCAGCTAGGATTAAATGCCTCATTAGAAAAACTGTATAAATATTGTCAGAAATTTTTTGGATACTACTAAATCCCTTGTTAGTAGTCAAGATAGTGAATAATGGTTAACAATAACTTACTAGTTGTCAAAATTATTTCCGTGGGATTCAAATTTTCAGTGGTAAATTGAAGCCAAATTGATAAACTCAAACCATAGTCACATTGTGTCACATCTAACAAGCACTGTCTAAAGTAAAACCTTTCACTACTGATACTGTTCAGTAAGCTGATGCAACTTTGGTTACTTCCATCTGAGTTTATATAAACACTTTGTTTATTGGGTTCAATACCGGGACCACGTATACTACTGTCTGACAGTGTTCCATTCAAAGGTATAAATAAAGACTTTTTCGAATTTCTCAGGTCATCATTAATCGGTCCTGATCGATACAGTTTCTCATCAAATGATGCTAATCTCTCATAAATAGACTTTGTCAGTATGTTACTTTCCGGAGCACGATCAGTGATAACGGATATTCCTTTGTCCTGCTCAAATGACCAATAGTGATTAGCTGTATTCTCATATCTGATATCTGTGTTGTAAAGGAAATATAGGAAAGAGGAGGGAGAAACTCACAATGAAATTTAAAAAAAATTACATTCGACGCAGTATAATCCAGAAAGCGATCGAAAGCATTCAACCAATAAACACTGAGGTAAGTATAAGTCTGCCTTAGAGAAGAAGTTAGAGACGTATTAAAAGCCTTCAAGTGATTAAAAACAAAAGCGATTTACTAAACGGCTCCAGACAATACAGTTGATGTAAAACGTTTTATGTGATTACAACATTCTCATTGGCACATTCATCAGTAAAGACCAAAATATATTGCCAGCAAAATTGCGAAAGTCACTTCTTGTAAATGAGTGAATAAGTCAATTTACTCGTTATTAGGGAATTAGTACTGTTAAAATCTAGATGTTTACTGGTGTTTCACATTCCAGTGATCCATGATGAATTATGATGTAGTTTTATATGAATTCAAAGGTGAATAGTATTATTAATATTATTGTTTCCTTTAGTTCCTAGAGGAACACTGGGCTTCAGTTGGACGTCTCCATTGTGGTCGGTTCTCTGCCGATGTTTTTACTTTCCTCCACGTCTGCCCACATGCTTTCATCTCCTTTTCACATGACCTTTGTTGAATTTTCCTGATGTCAATTAAATCGAATCATTGTAACAATTAATTTGAAAATGTATTAAGCTAGAAAATTGAACACAACTAGCAGGGATCTGCTTTTTATGCTTATTGATACTCTTTAATCAAGCTTATTTATCTCCATACGGATATATACCCACCAGAGACCGCATTTTATCTCCCGCAGAACCCTTATGAATATATTTCCAACACTTATTCCCCCTTATGAACCCGAATAAAATGAAACAAACAGTTTGAGAAGAAGAATATTTTATTATTCCGCTTTGTCGGGCTCTTAGCATGCGTATACAGCCTGGAAAGAAATATTTCTTGATAAGAACACGTATCTTGTTTGACTGTTTTAGCCTATTCAGTCTCGTTATATTATAATTTGTTTCTTCTTCTTCTTTTTATAACTTGAGTTGAAGTCAGCAAACAGTTACAAAAACTATCAGCTACTTATCACCAGCTCATCCATCTCTTGCTCTCTTATGCAACTCTTTCTTCAGAGTTTTAGTGAGAAAATGTTATATATAAGTTACATTAGTGAAACTTCGGAGCATATTTTATTATTTTTTGGAGTCTCTTGTCAACTGACTTCATGTTACCCTTGCAAGTATGTTAAACGTTTCTCTGTACACATACTTTATCAGAAATATTCCTTTCCAGGTTGTATGCGGCCAATCGAGAAACCGACGAAGTAGAACGATAGCATATTGATTATTCAGCTAAAACTGCTAGTTTTGTTTTATTCACATGGATTTATTAATTTCTAAGTACAATATTATCATTGTTATTTTAGTTAGTTATTAGTGTGGTCTACAATGAAACCTGAAAACTGAGGTAAAGAGAAGCCCAATTTGGTATCTACAATACAAGCTTGATGTAAAATATCTGGTAAATATCCAGGCAGAGTATCATATAATAACCGTTTATAATGAGATCAAAATTTTATTTTAATAGTATGATACATGCAAATATTTTAACTCATCAGTTATTTGATACAAAAATTAAGCAAAATAAATCTTACCGACTAAATCTTCATTCGGTAGCGGATAAAGTGGGACTGGTGGTGGCACTATTTTTGGACCAGAATTATCTTCAAACGATGGTATTTGCTCTGTAACCATTGGCACAGTAGTGGGAGTAGGAGTAGTGGAAGTTTGAGTAGTGGGCGTTGCAGTGGTTGTAGACAGTAGTGGTGCTTTTGGTAAAAATTTGAAACAGGATAACTATTATTATCCATTATTTTTGTCAGTTCTAATGTATCGAATCTGTTTTCACTCATTCAAACTTCTTTTAGTAAAATATTAGTTACTTAATAGCACTGAATATTATGCTTAGGTGTCTACAAATCACTTTGATACTGTTAAAGAAAAGTTAACTGTTTTTGAGAAGGCTTTACTCAAAGCTGAATATCATTATTGATGAAACTACATAACTGGCTTCAGGTGCTAATTTCATCATGGAAGTCTTCACTGAATAATTCTAAATCTGATTGGAAAGTGGATCAGAATTTGAGTTTGAAAAAGTAACTTCTCTACGAAGGCAGCAAAAAAGAAATCCCGTCTCTTTCCTTTCTTACTAAACACCTACAAATAATCTACAATAAATTTTTTTTCAGAGACAGTGCAGAAGCGTTTGCATTTTATTTGGGAAATAATATATATTCAAGCTTTTTAATATCGGCTTTCTAATCAGTTACAGCTCAAGTAAAAAGTGTAACTAGTTATTTAGATATAGTTTTTTTCCCTTATCCTACTATATAAAGAGTCCATCCATCTCTTTTATTGTGACTTTTAAAACATTCCGACTACTTAATATTTAATCCACGATTAATAAATTTTAAACAAATTATTCAAACAGTTATCAGAAAGCATCGTTATTTATTGTTTACCGCTAGTAACACCCAACTGACTTGTTGTAGAAGTAGATGTAGTAGTAGTAGTAGTAGCAGCAGTAGTATTAGTAGAAGTACTAGCAGTAATGGTAGTAGTAGTAGTATTAGCAGCAGTTGTGGTCGTTGAAGTGGTATTGATAACATTGGATGTAGTTTTAACAGAAGTAGATGGAGCAGTTGTTGTGGTAGTTACTGGACTTTTTGTAGTCGTAGTGAGAATACTCAAAACAGCATCTACTGTATTGCCTACCGTAGATAATAGATTTGTCGACCTTACTAACGTGTTCACTGGTGCTGTTGATACTGTCGTCATGGGTATCATCGATACAAATGTCGTCGTCGGTGCCAATATTATTGAGGTCGTGGTTATGGGTGTTATTGTTGCAGCTGTCGTTGACAGTGTTGATGCTGTAGTCATCTTCGTTGTGGAGGTTGTTGTTGTGGTTGCCGTGGTCACAGGAGTTTTCGTGACTGTCATCACCGCAGGCGATGTCACAATTGTCGTTGTCATAGGTGTTGTTGTGGTTCTCATTACCGTGGAAGTCGTGGTGGTCGCTGTTGTCAAAGGTACTGCGATGACTGTTGTGTTTAGACTCGTCGTAGCCGTTGTTCCCAATGGTTCTGTTGCAGGTAATTTTGTTGTGGTTGTTGTGGGCATGAAAGTCGTCGTACTGGCAGTCGTCACAGGTGCCGTGGTGACTGTTGTGGTCGCAGATGTGGTTGTTGTATTCAACGTCGTCACTGGCGTGGTTGTTGTGACTGTGGTTGCCGCGGAAGTCATCGTCATGGGTATTGCTGTAGCTGTCGTTATCTCCGGTACTTTCGTTATGGTTGTTGTGATCATGGGAGTCGTCGTAGTGGCTGTTGTCACAGGTGCTGTGGTGACTGTTGTGTTCGCAGATGTGGTTGTTGTATTCAACGTCGTCACTGGCGTGGTTGTTGTGACTGTGGTTGCCGCGGAAGTCATCGTCATGGGTATTGCTGTAGCTGTCGTTATCTCCGGTACTTTCGTTATGGTTGTTGTGATCATGGGAGTCATCGTAGTGGCTGTTGTCACAGGTGCTGTAGTGACTGTTGTGGTCGCAGATGTGGTTGTTGTATTCAACGTCGTCACTGGCGTGGTTGTTGTGACTGTGGTTGCCGCGGAAGTCATCGTCATGGGTATTGCTGTAGCTGTCGTTATCTCCGGTACTTTTGTTGTGGTTGTCGTGACCATGGGAGTCGTCGCAGCTCCTGTTGTCTCTTGTGTTGTCGTGGTAGCTGTCGTCGCTGCAGGCGTTGTCGTGGTTTCCGTTGTTGTAAGTGTTGTTTTTGTGACTGACGTGGTCAAAGGAGTTGTAGTGCTGGCTATTGTCGTTACTGGTGTTGTCGTTGTAGCTGTTGTTAACGCTGGTGTAGTCATTATTGTTGTCGTGGTCATTGTTGTTTCGGTTACGGCTGAGTCTGTTGCAAGAACTAATGTCGCAGGTGTGAGATTTGGAACTGCTCCATTTGTTCCCGCCACCAGTATGCTCGATTTTGTCGCTGAATTAACAAGAATATTTTGAAATATATTATTAGCCCGTAAATCAAAATAGCTTTCAATAAAAATTCCGAGTGCTAAAATTGTTTCACTTTACAATTCATTATTTTTTGCGAACGAAACTCCAAACATTTAGATTATTTGTCGAAAGAACTACTTTCGAATATATCTCGTTATTTTGATATAAAATCGAAAAGCAACTGTTTAACATATATGGACGTTAGCAATTCATCCTGATATCCAGCCTTTATAAGAGGTGTGTGACAAATAATATGGTATTAGAATAGTAATCTGCTTTGTTCAGTATTCCAAAGAAACGGTGATATTTATTTAAGTACATTTGTCTAGAGAAATTAAATCGACAGTACATTTCAATTCAGAATACCACTAATGTGAACATTATGAAAATCGCCAATATCCCCGAAATTATTGTGTACTTGTTCAGCGAAAAAGTTCATGATAATACAGAAACCATAATATTAAAGATTAAATTACGCGACATGAATATTTTTATTTTTACAGAATATCCATACTGTAAGTGACGACTATAACGATGTCATGTATTTCCCAAGTTGACTGGAATAATCCTCCCATTTCAATTATGTTGGTAGACTGACAAAAATTCTATCTGAAGAAAATATGGTTACCTTTAGAGAGTTTTGAATGATTATCAGATTGATGTTTGTTGAATATTAAATACAACAAGAAGTAAGTCCAGGAAGTTATAAAACTCAAATTAAAAAGTGAAAGCATTAAATAAAAACTAGAAAACACAAATGTTTAGTCATTTATAATTTTTTTTTAAAACGTACAGATTATTTATGGCTAAACTGAATTGTATGACTTCTCTCTTAGCAAGAAACCACGGAGTAAGAGCGAAATACACAGAATATTTCCGCACGTAAAGCTGATTTTGTTTGCGAAGACTTCAGATGTTTTTGCAAGAAATGATGCAATGGAGTGTTTTTGCAAAAAATCCATGAACCTGTGTACTGCTGAATAGTTTTTCAGTAAGATATGACTTCCGTCTGCATTAAAATTTTCCCGTAGAACTGGTCAAGAAACTGTTTCCTTGCTAGTATCCATTTCCTCATAAGATTCTTTTTAGTAGTTCGTTTTTCAAGAATGGAGATGCTTGAATTTCCATCGTTTCCGGGTGATGTATTCCCATCCTGTCGATTGTAGTCTAATTAAATGTGGAACAGTCTGATTTCAAACAATTAATCTCCCAAACACAGAATGTTCATACAATTTCCAAATTAAGCGAAGCTTATTAATCAAATTCATATTTTATAGTTAATCCAGAATCAAGCAAAAATACTGGTTAGTTGACCTTTTGTGTGAGTTGCTGCTGTCCCAAAATAACCGGAAACATGTGTATAAATTTCAAGATATAAGGAAGAAAATGATAATTCCCTTTAAGTGAAAATTCGACCAAGAAGAGTTCAGAAGAATATGAATATAAAATAAAGGTGGATATAAAAAGTGAATAATCGACGAACTTCTTACATAAACGATGCATTGCGATGTAATATAATGTTCTATTCTTTCGTTATAATAGGAAATAGAACGGATGCACTTGTGATCGTTTCACAACATTCTAGCAACACAGCCTGAAAGTTTCCATTATCTGTCCTGATAACATCAATCAGGAAATTGTAATCGCCTTATACAGCCTAAACGGAAGATTTTCGAATTTATGAATTCATCAAATATTTCGGTACGCTCACCACGCTTAGGCATATAACAAAATGAATGATAGTTAGATGGTGACTAACACTGGAATCCAGGATGCGCATTTCGTCCTATTTGGGACTCGTCGGCTGGGTGTGCTTACATTCTCTAGTGAGTAATGATGTTCCCACAGAGGCTCGAACCCAGTGTCCTTAGTTTCAAACGCCAAAGCGTTATCCACTAGACCACTTGGGCCACGGGAACCACCTTTTGTGCAACGGGTTATATTAATTAATTAATTGAATTTTGCATTTTCCCGTCGATTGACTGGACCTGAGACCGAGCACTTCGGTTCAATCAATCGACGGGAAAATGTAAAATTGAATTAAATAAAATGAATGATAGTTTCAGTAGCGTGTCTCATTATTCAGCCAGTTTAGTCTCTAAAGCTTGGTAATTAAACCGAAGGCTAGACATGAAATTAACACTAATTAGGTATATATATATATATATATATAGTAGTAGTTGGTAAGCAATAAATAACATCAAGATATTTCACCAGTCCATCAAATAAGAAAAGGCCACAGCGTGATTAGCATGCTCTGAGTCTTCAGAATAACATGCTTAGATTGTATTCTGAATTGTAGTTTCTACGACTTGTATTTAAAATGTGAAGCCTTAGTTACGCTTAGTTCACATATCATATGGCATAAGTTAGAGATGTTTCTGGATTGAAATGATAAAATAACCATTTTAAAGCAGAATCTGTTACATAAACACAAAAGTTGACGTCATACATTTTGAATGTATTTTAACGGATTGACTTTAATATCTTTATCAATGCGATTCGTATAGTTTCCTAACAGCACTATGCGAAAAGACAATCACTCATTAAGGTTGAATATGCATCAGTTTGTTTCAGTAAGCAAATTTAGAAAGCTATGAGATACATAATTCTGATGTAAGTAATCAGTCCGACTCCACTGACTCAGTGAATATCATGGTGAAATTCAATCTGCGACTGTGTACTATGCAAAGTCCTGATTTCTCCTAAATTTAATAAGCTAACCAAATTTCACTTTGACATTTGCATTCAATTAGTGTGTCTAGATAGACCTGAAATAAAGTCAGCTGATGATAGAGAAAATCCAGCACAAAAACAAAGACAAATATATCAACTGTGAAAACTCTTTATTAGTACTTCTGTTCCTAAATAAGATGCAAGTGACTCAAGTATCACAATTCAACTGACTTAAAAATGCTGCTACCGATTCACTTTACTATTATTTCACATTTACATATGGAAGGTTAATAAAGTTCAAAAATGGCTCATGAGGAAGTGGATATCTTAATTCTGCACTCGTCAGCACTCATTAGGATTATGATTTTTATTATTATATGAAGGAAACTAAGTTTTTTGCAACCCAAAGTGAATAAATTTTCATGATCATTACTGTTCCCATATAGAGACAAGGATAATTTGGCGGAGAAACTATCAGGTGGCTTAGATTCCTATTTTAAGAAAGTAAGCTTTCTTATCATCACAACAATGGTAAGTCGGACAGATCAATACGGAGTGGCTTTATTGCATATCCCCTATAATCGTGGCATCATAGTCCATTGCTATGGTGGTTTAATCACAAGTTATATGCAGTTGTAAATGTTTTTCTGGCGTTTATAGTGTCAGTCTTATTATATAGTTGAAGTGAGTTACATATGCTTCACTTTTATCCGAAAAGTTGCCGAATACCGATATCTGAGCAATGTAATTGATTAAAGGAGGCCGTAAGTTCAAAGGTCAGACGCATATTATTGATATTTCATGAAATCATGCTGGTATACTTTGGCCTATTTATTAAAACGCCCTAACACTCATGAAGTAAAGATGCCATTATAATCACAGTCGTAGTACTTACTTTGTTCAAAATAATATTTGAAGAATGATAAGAACTCTGTCAACACATCAACCTATAAATATTATCAATCATAAAAATGCCCTTCAAAACTGAATATTATGTGTAATTATTCGAAGAAAACTCTGTCACTTACTGGTTGTCGGTATCTCATCTGAAATAAACAAATTAGAAAGAAAAATTTAATACGAGAAATTATTTAAATGCTACACATAATTTAAAAAGTAATAATGCAAATAAACTAATCAGTGCCTACAGATGCTCTCATCAGTAAGTATTTATCCCTAAAACAGACCATATACAACACACACTTTCAAAAGTGAAGTTAGTGATACAGTAGTTTACGCACTCCTATTAGTAAACGACCATCACTTGTTAAAAATGGTGGACTATATGGAAAAATACTAAGTGCTTTTCTTCCTTTCTACATACATGCAAAATAGACCAAATAATTAAGGAATATAATCAGAGAACATTAAGTTATAGTTTTTAAAGATCACAAAGAAGTAATAGTAAAGAAGTGAATGCAAAGCAGTTCAAAGGAATGATTTCCATCTTTTCCATTTCATTATTCTGTGTGAAAGAGAAATCTTCGGAATGAATTCATTGCATAATTCAGTTTCATGGCAGATCTTCTTCGTAATCCTGAGTTTATTTTCTACAAAAATATAGAAAGGAAAATAAAACGTTAGGTATTCGGTAGATTCAATTTAGACTACTGCTACACAATACAGTTAAGTATTATATTATTAAAGACACCTATTGTGTGTATTTAATTGTAATGTGATTGGTTGAAATAATAAGCTCATTATTTTGCAACATTTAGATTACGCTGAAATTTTACTGGATATCTGAACACAACTGAAAAGGAATAAAGTTATGTATTCAAAGGTCATTTAATTTTGATTGTTGTCCGTCAACAACATAAGAACATGTTTTTCCACCTTTAGAAAATCTAGTATAAAATAAATATTTTAAAAACAAAATATATATAGCTATGCAATGCATGTGAGATAAACGCAAATATTAGGCTAACCTAAACTTAAATAAAACAATCAGGTTTCCATGTTACTGAACAATATGTATGAATTGACAATCATATGACTAGTTCTGTTATGAAATCAGGTGTCCTCAACGTCCATTTAAGGCATTTGTAAAGTGAATATAAACCCTAAGAACTCATAAACAATGGTGGGAGTAGGCAGTGATCTTGAGAAAAATTGAATGAGATAAAACTTTTTAACAATAATTTCTGTATATTTCTCGGCTTGGAAATCAGCTTTAACCAATAAAAAACGTATTTTCTGAACTTATGGAAAGCTACCAGTAACTAAAAAGATTATAATCATCTCGTAGTATTTTAAGTGATAGGAATATCTACTACATGTAACGAATATTCATTCCTGAAAGAGAACTCAAGAGAAGTTCATGATTTTCACCAAACATCAACATAATTAACTGTATAACAGGTGCGTTGAGTGATTAAGCAGTCTTGATTTTGACAAGGTATTTCACTGATCTAACCGACAGTAAAGTTACAGATTTTTAAGCCAGTTGATAAAGAGCTATCCAAAACGTTTTGCTGTAAAATAGATTACTTTTCGATAAAAATGGTTATTGAGAAGTAGTAAATTTCACAGCATTCATGTTTTACTACGCAATAATTTACACACACACACACAGAGATTTTTAATTTTAGTTTAATTGTTGTCATGATTGTCTAAATTCGATCCCACAAAGAACAGGAATAGAAACTTTGCATATCTGTAAGTAGATGTAATAATTCATACACTGAAAGACATTTAGCAGTGCGGGTTTTCCTTTTAGTGGGTTAGATTATTAAAGTTACGCGAATGTTTATTACTATTTAAAAGCTCTACCTCGGGCTTTTCGTAAGACGATTCAATTGCACAAAAATGCTCAACATCTGTTGACAAATTGTTGACAAATATGGACACTTTGACAGTGACTTAAAGTTGACATTAATTGTTGGTGGCTAGTAGACTAAAACACTATGCCCGTTTCACCGTCTTGAAAAACTCATCAGCTGGATACTAATAATCACTTCACAAGAGGTGGCTGTTTTTGCTCACTGGTCTAGTGAATGACAGTTTGGTATCTGAAACGAAATATTGTGAGTTATAGTCCCAGTGGTGACACCATTACTGACCTAGGACACAGGCACATCCAGCTGACCAGCTTCAAGCAGGACATTCTGGATTCTAATGCTGGCTGTCATTAGTCAAATGACATGAATTTATTACAAGCTGTTTTAAGTTTCACTTTTTGACATGGTAATACTATAAAGTTTTCTTCAGTAATTCCCTACTTCTGGAATTGATCCCTGAACTTCCAGTTGTTAAAATGCTTTCACAAAATTCACTCTTCTTTCATGAAGCAGCGCTTCATGCTGTTTAACTTTTCGCTCTGTTTCCATTATTCATACAGGCATATGTGCTGTTAACTAACTCTACTAACTAATAAAGTAAACAGTTAGTATTTTATTTATCCTGTCGATCGTTCATATATGCACTTCTTTTTTAACTGTTAGGTGGTAACTAGTAGTGATATCGGGAAAACTTATTTCTTTCCTTTTGTGACTAGATAGATGGACATACCTGTAATAGCATTTATCGTGTAAAGTTTTTACAATTCGACATCGCATTGATGAGCAAAACCAAATACCTTTTCTTAGCTTAAAAGTGAAATAAAAAAGGATATAATGCCAATACAGTTTATTATGTTTCAGAAAAAGTAACATAAAAAATATTCTTAAGTACAGGTTCTCAGGGATTTGTTTAGTTTCAAGTTAGATCAGTTAGATAACTACTTAAAACTGGACAGTTGTTTTATCCTAGTTTCCGAAGGTTCAGCAGAACGCACCTATAACTCCACTGAAGATCGAACCCGGGACCTTCAAGTTATGAGACGAGCCTATTGATCATTAAGCCATGAATTCTTACTTCTACTATTTCTCAATATATGACACAATAGTCAGCCGATGTCATCGACGAGTATTTATCCTCAAAACCGATATGGTGAACCCAATTGCCTGGTTTTTACTGGTTCTCACACCGATATCAGTCCATGATCTAACCTGAAATCGATCAAATCACTAAAAGCCAATGCTTGAAAACTAAGAATTTATAGGCCAGTTGGCTTATGTTCCCTTAATTACATGACACGGAAATTCATCATAAAATGAAAATTAATCTACCGTATATTGGTGGCCGACTAAAGAATGACTCTGTCTAATGTTCCATTGTGGAGTCATGACTAGTGGGCTGCAAGGAGAGGTACTCTACTGTGATAGTGACTGAAGCAATACATAAGGGATCGGCAGGAGTTAGAGTTTATGACTGGATGACCAACAGTCTCTGTCTGTAATCTGAAAGTCCTAGGTTCTATGTTTGGTGGAGTGACGGGTTTGTAATGCTGAAGTGATCCAAATTTTGACGCAAAAGGATAGCCGGCAGTTCTTCGTTTTCAGTGGTTCCCTAACTGATATCACTTCGTGATTCAGCTAACACTTTTAACCTCACAAAAATGTAAACTGTCTAAATATTCCCATGAAATCATAAATCTCATATAATACATCATTTGCCCCTTAAAATTAAATTAGCACTCATTACTGCCTGTTGTGCTTTTTTACAGCTCAGTAAGGGAAATTTATCAACTAGGAGAGTATAAACTCCTGTATGATGTAAAGTAACTTATACGGGTGTAAAGTTTAAATTAACGAATATGATTCTGAATTCATCATACACACAAATTTTAACCGGTATACGAGTTTAGACAGAATGTGACGAGCATACAGCAGAGTGAAAGAACTCATTAGTTACTTCGTTTTACTGAGTATTCCTTTTTAGTATCATCAGTCCAATCTCCTAAGGATCAGGGAAATAAATAGGTTTGTCCCGCTGATTTTGTTTCATCACTAGTAGCTTCTTGGATGTCACTAAACTGCCCACAAAACTCCTAATTAGATTAATTTTGGTAAAGTGGTTCGTCATTTTTATATTGCAGTTTATGGAAAGTGTTTAAACAGTCTATTCAAGTTGACAGGAATAAAAATCATTTTGAGGCAAACATAACATTCGTTTCCGAGTTTAGAATGGTCATCGAAATTACATAAAATAATATATAAATAACCAAAGGATTCCGAAAATTCCGTGAATATTCTGATAGAAAGATAGAAAATCAAACACACAATGTAGACAGACAATTTTATTCCGTGCTAAATCTGACGAATTGACATCATTTAAAAAATCAAGTGAATAAATATATAGAACCTGTCTGAAGATTGCGGTGAAGATTCCGTTAAAACAGTTATAAAATCAGCACTTCATATAAGATCTTTATAGATGCTTCTTTTTAACACCTATAGCCTGTTTCAACAATTTGTTATTGTGAAACACTATAAATGTGAATAGACGTTTACTCTGAACAACTTTAAACGTCAGCATCGCATAAACTACCAGAAAAGTCACTATAGATTACAAATTTCGATAACTACTGAAGCTTTAGCTACAATCTCTAAAATATTTCCGAACATAAAATATAAACTCTTCTTTCTATATTCTAATGCATAAGAGTGATTCAGTGGATAAAAGTAGAAGTATCATTAGAAAATTGCTTATTTTGGTAAGCAGATCGTTTATGACAGACTAAATTAGTCACTCACAGAATAGGCCATTTTGATTTTGTGTTTTAGTCTCTTTTCTATCCAACTATTTATAAAAAGCAAGGTGTAGGAAACCAAACACATGCCTTATAAGACAGTTCATTCTTAGTATTTCTACTACAATTCCTCATGTCCTAATCGATAATATCTTTTGCGGTTATTATTGTAATGCATGCAGCTTCTGTTTACAACAAGTTATTCCAGAGATTATTTCTGTGGATGATTTGTTTGTAGGGCTGAAAATGGTTACTGTCAGAATGGTAATTGCTTTCCGAGTTTTTAGCATGTACATATCTTTTACGATTCTTGTACCCAAGATACTGGAACTACCATTCGACTGATGTTCTACTTTAATTTACATCTTGGCTGAATTCGATATTAAAACTAAGCACACAAAAAGCTGTTCTAATGTTATTACAGATAACAGATATTTAGTTATCATATTTTATAAAGAATACTATAGCTTCATTCCTATGTTTCGTATAATCTTGTTCGGGAATAACATAGTGTTTATTGTATGAAAATGTTGGAAAACACTATTAACGCATTCATCTGTCTTTTCAGAATTTGTATGCCTGCACAGTGCAGTCATTTGGTTTCATTTATTTTATATAACTCACCACATTACTTTCACTGGACAGATCTCATGATCAAATTTTACTAAAAATGAACTAAAGATAAACTTTTGTAATTACTTTATCATTATTCTTTTAAATAATATCAATTATGAATGCTAAACAAAGAAAGTATTGAAAAGGTTACTTTTATATTTAACTTTTAAAATTATGTTTCAATTGTCCGTAAACAATATGCTGCTAGGTAACCAATAACAAAATGCCAGTGCATAGAATTTTATTTATTCATTTCCAGTTTGTTGACCAGAGTTTCAAGGATATGTTCTTCCTTACTTTTGTTCACAAAAATACTCTTTAAGAGTATCTAGTTACCATTTGTTGAAATATCACGCATTTACTTATAGGGCAAAGTGAATGAGAGCTTTTTTAAAATTAATATTTGAATATTACTTATTTTACTTCGTGAAAGCTTATTACCTTGAAGACATTCTTAATTAGATAGAATACGAGAAACCATACGGCAACTTTGTAATAAAATCTAGTGAACGTACTATGGGTTAACCACCAAGTTACCAACACTGTCGTTAAACTCATAAATCACATGAGAACTGATAAATCCTGCTAATGACGCTTCACACTAGTATGTTGGATTGTCTTGCGTCATAAAAAGCAGTTCTAGCAACCGTGCTACAGTCCCCTTATTTCGGCTGATATGTAATCACTCACCTGTAAAAGAGAAGAGGTTTATTAATAGGTGATTAAGTTTGTCAGAAGCAGATTAGTAGTTCTACTTACAAATAATTGCATCTAACCAGTGTTTTGATTATATTTATCAGCGGTTGAAATCGGTTTCCTGTTTAGAATTTGTATGATATAAATTTTGACGTGTAGACATAACCTTTTCTTCCTGAAGCTTAATATTACTTAACCCATAAAGACACTCATTAGCTAACTGCATTTCACGAATTTACGTTTCTATAAAGCACGAAAAACCACATTTTTTTCATCATATTTGACAGGTTCTTATCAGCTACAGACAACTTGAAATGATAACGTCTATAAAAGAATCTAAATAACAAACCAATGTTGAAATGATAACTGAGAAAATATTGTAAATCAGGGACGTTCAAAATGTACAAATAACAATTTTTAGTTCAAGTTGTCATCAATTTATATGCATTATGAAGTAGAAAGCTGGAGGGAGAAGATGAAAAACAGGAAAGAAGTAAACAATATTACATTATAAGGTTACACAACAACTCAAGAAAATTATACTTCATATGACTGAAATCGGCTCATTGAGATGAAATCACCAATATGGATGATTATGCGTTTGGAGTAGTCAAAATCAATTAACAGTTCACAAAGTCGTGAGAGATTGGTCATACTCTCTTTCTATATGCATAAGTTCAGTTGGTTGTAAACCCCTTATTACAACTGCTTCAGCAAATATGAGGAATTTCGACTGAATATTAGATAAGTTTATTTGAAATAACACACAGCGATGCAGTATTAACAACTGAATGACGTCTTGAGCACAAATTACTGCTTGCAATCATATAAGAAAATTGCTGCCCACAGAATACCTAACATTCTGAAGGCTTTGGAGATCTCGTCGAAACATTCCGTAACAATGAGTTGTCTCATAACTGCACTTTGTAGATGCTTGCTTCCATTCAGGCATGAAGTTTCTTGATATATGTTCAATAACTCATATAAAACCTCTGCATTCTGTCCCTCCGATATACTTGCAACTTGAAGTGCGCGTAAATTTATAAACACAGTTGTAGGTGACATCAGTACTAGAGCATTAGGTATTTCATGGAGAATATTGAGAACAACGATTTGAAATCTCATTTTTTTTTTGACAGAGCATGAATTCAGAATGCTTGAAGTATTCTTAAAGAACCCAGAGTTTAAGGTTTCCTTTGTAAACTGTTATTTCAAGATGTATTCCCAAAGGGTAACTACAATGACCTGTCGGCTTAGACATATTGTGAGAGACGCTATCAGAGATGTAATGGATCTCAATTTTGCACCTATCCTGGCTCATCTTATGCTTTTATGAAGCAGAAAATAAGTTGTCTTTGATAAACTGCCCCTTTATTTAATTGTTTTGGCTATTATTAATAATAAATTTTATCTCACTGATGACAAAGGGGTATGAAGTCCAGGAGCAAGCAATTGCAGCTTCGAAAGATTTATTTGCACAATCTCATATACCGCATTACGATAGGAACTTTAATAAAAAATATATTTTCGCATTAAAAGGGTTCAACTTAAGCATTATACTCAGTGCTCATTTTACACTTAACTTTTGAATTAACAATTCTCAACGGCTTGTTGAAAAAGATTCACAATTTGGATCAAAACGAATAAATGAGGAACACTAATGTTTTTCGTGTAAAAAGTTTTCAGTTCGTTTGGACAAATGTAACATTATGACCATTTTTAATGTTATCATAACTCTTACCACAAATTCATTGATTTAAATCGTAACTGGTATTCTAACGGTAGAAGATGAGAGACTTGGTAAAGGAATGTTTATTTAGAATTCGGTATTTCTATATGGCGAAATTATGTACACCTCATCTTCAAATTGTCATCTACGCAGATCTTCGGTATTTTGTATTGTGTTTCTTTGTCTTCTTCTCGTGTCTCCCATGCTTCACCGCAACGCTGGTTTATTTTTTCTCTTTGGCGTCATTTCTATCTCTCTGCTATTTGATGTACCTATGCCGATGAACGTCTCTTTATATAAAACTGATAAATCTTGTCAGTAGCACACTCTACAGTATGACTATCAACAAAATTGTTTAATATTATTACTAACTAGTTACTTCAATCTTTTCATTTTAGGACACTTCAGCAAGTCGACTGGACCATGAAGGCGCAAACGTGAAAACTCCACGGTAGCAAACAATCACGAAGTGCTTTTTTCATTCTAAAAGTTAGTGTAATTATCCTATACCCAAGTTCTTCTTCATTATGACGTAGCACAATAGTTCAGGTAGTATTAAAGGAATTTCGAAAATGTGGCTAGAGTGTTGTATTAATTTGTTTATTTTAGATATCAAAAGAACTACTTTCAAGAAGATAGTAGTGTAAATTATTCTAATACCAATTTCAGTTTCCCCATCTCATTTACTATCATCTAAATTTTCTCCACTATGACTTCTTACATTGTTAGATTTCATTAACAACTTCTAAACTATAATGAAGAATGAAAAATGGAACTAACCAGAAGTGGAATTTTAAGAGGGAATTATTGTTTACACTACCGATTGGTGTAAATGTCTAATGATTAATGTGCTACTATCGGCGTGTTATTATGTACTATTATTGAATTTTATTGGATTTGCGGCTGCGGGAAATGAATTCCAAGGTTATAACATAATCTTACAAAGCACTCAAATGAACTGTGGATTAAAATGGGAAGCCAGTGGTTAAATAAAAGTGAAAATGGCAAAATAGTAATATGTATATATATATATATATATATATATATATATATATATGTCGGTAGCTTCGCAGTTTGTGCATCCACTACTGCTAATCAGCAGTCAATATCGGCAAATTAATTTTTTTGTAACCTTACGCTAACAACCTTGTTGATTTCTTCTGACTCCATTTTTGTTTGTTCGTTTATTCTGATGGCCCATAAATTCAGACTTCTGCCAATTCACGATATAGTACTACTGTAGTGAGAGCAGGCTGCTAGCCAAATTGGTACTCAATTATTTACGTCAATGTTTGTGTCACAAATATTGGTCGTGCGAAAATATGAACAAGATTGATTCAACAACCAATCAGAGCAGACTTGGCGTAGGCAGATACAGTTAACATATAGATGACCTGACATTCAGGTAACAGTTACAAAGAGATGCAAGGTCAACTTTGTGGGAGAAAGAACCAATCAGAAGACTGTGTTTGTTTGCCTGAATAACCTATAATAATGTACATGAAAATATATAAATACGTGTTGATTTCCTTAATAAACGATCTGTTGCCTGACTCTTGCCTTCTGTTGTTACACTACCACTAGCCAATGTGATAGGCTAGTATTTGTCCTCGCACCAGACCCGCTGTTTGTGCCAAATCACCACTTTTGTTGAGTACGTAACAATGTGATTGTACACTTTTTGGTTACTTGTATAAATTCGAGATATTGTACATAATTTTTGTTTAAAACGCTTCTTGTTAAAATATACATAACTTCCGTGTACAATTGAAAAATACACTCTGCTGTTGGAGACTTCGTCTTCTCCCTGGTCCCTTCTGCTTACTTGCTCCACTCACACCGTGTTGTATACTTCGGATTTATTGTAGGAGCCTACTACTTTCAACCGAAGACATTTCTACAACCGGAACACAGCAGCTACAGCAGACGCAGTCCAAACAGTTAACGTGCCTGTGGATTATATAATTAATTTGTAGCCGAGGACTTATACTGTATAACCAAGTAATCCTTTTTGTTGCTATAACTCGTCACTGTATTTTTGGTAATATATTGTGATTTAACACTCCACTGACTTGGATTATTACTTTTATATTTGGAATGTTAGTGAACTCTAATATTAGTCCCCTACACTTTTGTTACTACTCCATGCCATAAAGAAATTCTATATAAATATGATTTTAAATCTACAGTAAATGAATACGACGAAAAAATCCTCTTCGCTGAACTAATTGTCATGTTTTCATTGGTATTCAGATGGGAAACTTTAATGAATCTTACAAGTTCCACAAGATCCTCCCACGTGCATCATATTTCTTTACTGGACTGAATCACTTCCAGTTGATTCTGGTGGAGAATTAATGTGGGAGGTCAAAGATGTTCGTCAATTCAACTGAATCTTCAGCTTTTCCCCTTTAACGGTCAATTTGTTTGTTTGTACTGACTGAATCAGATTCCAGATAATTGGAATTTCAAGAAATAAGAGTGAGGAGGTGCGTCGTGGTGTGATTGTATATCTCTTCACTCTCTTCATACCGTTGTTAGTAAATACACCTCTGCGCAGACGTGAGGTTCATATTCTCCCCTCTTTAGCCGGGGAGGTGTTAGGAGAAGTCTGACCCAAATAACCTGGTGGCCAGACTAAAGAGTGAGAGGTGGTGTGGCCAAAGCTCGGGTTTAGCAGCATGGATGGCAACACAAAATTCAAAAGCGGTATTTGTGGAGTACTCAAAAATAAACCTATCCAAATTTTACTACTATGTAAGAAATGAACAAATTGTACACTACTTTGTTTTAACCATAAACTCTGTACTTTGAACTTTACCTCGGGTTTTGAATAAATATATAGTTCTGCTTTCGACTCTCCGTCTTCTCCACCATCCCAACTGCCGTCGATCAATTTTAATCACCTGCCTTCTATCTCAAATTTTTGCAGGAGCACCGTAGTTCTTCCTACGTACTTTGGTCGACCTCCGGCAACGTCAACATTGGGGAATTAGTACTGGAGCAGTCTTCCCGCAGCACCTGGAGTCTATTACGTTTATTGTGGACTTTGGATCTTTGTAAACCCAAGTAACCAAACTTTAATACATTCTTCCCGTAACCAATATAAAATAACGCGCGCTGTTTGAAAGGGAGTGCTTTTTTCACGTATTTCACGTTTTTGACAAATCGCTGTTTTGTTGTGTTATTCACTTCAAGAACATTTAAAAAAAACTTTAACTTGACTTTTGTCTGTTAAGTTTTGATTTTAACCACTTATATATTCTATATTGGGTAAATTGTCTTGGCTGTTTCCAGTAGAATTTCATGATGTCAAAAGTACCACATAAATGTAATAGGGCGGAGTGTTACTTTTTGGTAGATGATGGAATACAGTGTAATAACTGTGAAAAATGGTATCATAAGATGTGTACTGGATTACGTCCAGCTGCATACAAACGCTGTACTGCTCCAACATCCCACTGGATGTGCAGAATGTGTTGCTCTCCAAAGATGACCTTAATAAGGGAGGCTCACGAACTGCTCTCTAAAGCCATGGAACTTCCTGATGATAGCGTGGCTAGTAAGAGTGACACGGACTGCCCGTCTGAAGATGAAGCAGTAAGTGCCATCATGAATGTTATCACACCGGCGGTTACTATCCCAGTTACCCCGGAAGTAAAACCTACTAGGCGTTCGAAGCGTCTTAGTAAGCGAAAAGGTAAAAAAACGGAAGCTGTAAACAGCACCTCAGAACCAGAGAACACCGTAAGCGAAGTTCACCATGAAGGTGGCGCAGACACTGATCTTGATTGTACCATCAAAAACTGCAGCAGCCCTGAGAAGCAACTGCAGGCAGATGATAAATGGGTAACAAAAATAAGCAGTCGAAAGAAATATAGTAATATTGATGGTAGGCAAACGTCTGTCACCTGTAGCCAGGCTGCATCAATAGTGGTGAGAAAGGACGTAGCCACTGCTAAATACGACAAGCTCTCCTTAGACTCTAACATAATTGTTGGAAATTTGGAAGAGTCCAAAGAATCTGATCCCGTGAAAAGGCACGATCACGACCTTAAATTAGTGAGTAGTATTATAAGGAAGATGCTCCCAGCGAATTTCCCTGGAGTATCGATTAAAAAGCTGATTAGAATAGGCAAAAGAGATGATGAATGTTCTAATCAGCGTAGGTTGCTTAAAGTAGTCTTAGGTTCTCCTGATGAACGGAATCATCTACTGGCTAATGTACACAACCTTGCCGGGTCAGGAATTTCAGCCAGACCTGATTTATCTCTTGAAGACAGACTTAAACGAAAAGAAGTTTTGTCCCAGCTAGAAACAAGACGCAAAAATGGTGAGACTAACCTTAAACTGGTGGGTTTTCAAATAGTCAGGTCTTGGAAACGTATGCTTCCAAGACCTGTGTGGATAGGCCAGACCGCATAGGAAGCCTGAAGGTAGTGTACACTAATATACGTAGTATCGGGAACAAATTTCACGAGCTAGGTGTATTAGTAGAAGACCTTAGCCCAGGTATTGTGGCCATTACTGAAACATGGCTGGTTTCGGGATTAGATGACACACCTGAGCTATGCGGATTTAGTTGCTTGCGCAGCGACAGAGTTAAGGGTCGTAGAGGTGGCGGGGTTGCTCTGTACATCAACAACTCCCTACATGTTCGTTCCGTGAAATCTGAAGCTCATGACAGTGGGACAGGTGAGGTAATTAGCTGTGAAGTAAGCTTTGCAACCGGCACTCTACTCATTGGAGTTCTGTATAGAAGTCCCTATTGTCAGTGTGATGACTTCATTTTAGATCACCTCAAACAATGGAGTAAACACAGTAGCTGTCTTATTCTAGGTGATTTTAATGCACCTCATATAGACTGGGTAGCTGTCACATCTCCAGGATCCGCTGATAAGTTTGACAGCCGGTTACTCTTGACAACCATGGAAAATGCCCTGACACAACATGTCTTAGGTAGTACAAGATTCGGTTCTACCCAAGGATCTTCCTTGCTGGACTTAGTGCTTACTCATGACAACGACGACGTGGATGGTCTAGTTATTCATCCACCTCTAGCAAACAGTGATCATGGGGTGTTAGATTTTAACTTAAGGGCTGGCAATTTAGTCAGTTTTCAACCCAAATCCCGGCCTAGTGTTTGGCATGCTGACATAGTGGCTATAAAGGAGCGTGCTTCAACTGCCGACTGGTCAGTCAACATTGTCTCATCCATTGAAGATGAATGGGATAGATTTAAGAATACACTTGAGAGGGTTACCACTGATCTCATCCCCTGGAGGGTTCCTAAAAGGCCAACAAATCGGCCACCATGGATAAATAGACAAGCTATAACACTCCTGAGACGGAGAAAAAGGTTCTGGAATCTCTTTGTTTCTACTGGGCTACAGCAGTTCCGGCTGAAATACTGTGAAACCAGAAACCAGTGTAAAACTTTGATCCACCAGTCAAGGATAGCTTACGAAACCCAGTTAGTTAAAAGTTCACCAGGCTGCCCAAAAAGACTCTTCTCATATATCAAGAGAAGAACACGTAAGAGTGATGCTATCCCACCTCTTATGCTTGAAGATGACCAGACAAACATGGCTGAGGATAACTTGACCAAGGCTGAGGCTTTGTCCAGGCACTTTAGTCAAGTATTCTCTGATAAAATTGATACCAGCTTTGTAAATTTTCCAGAAGGTAACTTGAAAATGGCACCCTTATACATTGGAAAGGATACTGTCCTAAAGTGGCTTCTAAGGCTCAATCCTGGTAAGTCCAGTGGCCCTGATGAACTCCACCCACGTATATTAACAGCATTGGCTGAAAGCATAGCCGAGCCATTGTCGGTAATCTTCAATATGTCTCTGGACCAGTCTAAATGTCCAAGAGACTGGAAAGATGCCATCATTAGTCCGGTCTTCAAAACCGGATCTAGAAACTTAGTTCAGAACTATCGTCCTGTTAGTTTGACCAGTATTGTTGTTAAACTACTAGAAAGAATAATTCGTGATGCTATCATTCAGTTCATTGAAGGGAACAAACTTTTCGCTGTGGAACAGCACGGTTTTAGAGCAGGTCATTCTTGCTTGACCAACCTTCTTTTGGCCAGAGAAAGTTGGGCAAGCTCAGCTGATGCTAATATACCGGTGGATGCCATATTCATAGACCTTAGCAAGGCGTTTGACAGGGTTTCTCATTCAGGTCTTCTAGTAAAGTTAGGTAGTCTGGGAATCAATAAAGTGGTTACCGACTGGATTCAAGACTTTCTAAAGGACAGAAGACAAAGAGTACGAGTTAACGGGGTTTTATCAACATGGGAATCGGTTAAGAGTGGCGTTCCTCAGGGTACAATTCTAGGCCCACTTCTTTTCCTGATTTATGTTAATGAGATTCCATCGGTAGTTAAGTCATCCTGCTTACTGTTTGCTGATGACATCAAGATATGGAGGGCTTTGCACGATGACAGTGATCAACTTGCTTTGCAGGAAGATTTAAACTTGTTAAGTGATTGGTGTAAGCACTGGGCCTTGGAGATTAACTTAAGCAAGAGTGTAGTTATGCATGTATCCCATAGTCACGTGCACAATTACTCAATGAATGGCATTACTCTCCCAGTGGTCACTGAGTACAAGGACTTGGGAGTGGTTGTGCAGCATGACTTGAAAACAGCAACAAACTGTAGAACTGCAGCCACTAAGGGTTTTCGAATGTTATGGGCCATACGCAAGGCTTTTGCGAACTTTGACGCTGATATATTTCGTATATTATATCCGACTTATATCAGACCTCATTTGGAATATGGGATCCAGGCAGCGAGCCCGTGTTTCAAATACGAAATAGACTTATTAGAAAGGGTGCAAAGAGTAGGAACTAAGCTAATAAAGGGTTTCTCAACCCTGTCATATGAGGAGAGGTTAAGTCGACTGGGTTTATTTCCACTGTCATACAGACGACTTAGGGGTGACCTAATACTAGCATACCGTATCCTAAGAAATGATTTTGGAGCTAATTTATCTAAATTATTTCTTCCTTCTAGCACCAACCAATTGCGAGGACATCACCTCAAGGTTCAAAAACCACGGTCGAATCGTCTGCGTCTGGAAATCCGTTTTTCGCATCGAATTGTGAACCATTGGAACTCCCTACCGGAACATGTCGTATCAGCGCCATCCGTTGATTCATTCAAGGCGAGATTGGACCTCCTGTATGAAATAAATCGAAAGGATTAACACAGGCATATAGCCTACTATCCTAAATAAATTGTAAACTGTAAACTGTAAAATGTAAACTGATTTGGTACTTTATTTTCTATTTGAATTTGGGTAACTAAGCTAACAGAGTAAAAGGTCCACCACAATAACTGGTGAGCCCGTTTCGAACCTTTTTTTATGGTTAACCCGTTTTCGAACCTTTTTGTTTGGATTGTTAACTCGTTTTGAACATTTTTGCTGCTATTTTGGCCTTATAAACTCGCATTGCTTTAATTTTTGTTACCACAAGTTTTGCTATTCTGCGTATCTCTATACTTAAATATTTTTTGACAATGGCTCCATATAAACCTACCACTATTCCCGAAGAACTTCATAAAGGCGAAGTGATACAGAACTCTCCTGTTACCGCCTTGCCGGATTCCACATCTATGAAGGACGCACCAACGTTTTGGTTACTTTCCCAGTTAACATCTCAAATGCAAGACTTACGACTGGAAGTGTCTGAGCTTCGAGCACAAAGGAACCAGTCACATACGGTATCCAAGCAACGGCGATCAAGATCTAGACGACGTTCTAGAACACCGTCCCAAAGCCGTAACATTTGTTGGTATCATAGGAGGTATGGGCATAATGCCCTGAAGTGTCTTCGACCGTGTATGTACAACAGTGGTAACTCAACTCAGGGAAACTCCCCAGCCAGACAGTAATGGCGACGGCTGTTACTGGCAATCACCCCAGTCGCCTTTTCTATGTGAGGGATTTGACTACCGGCACATTATTCCTGGTAGATACAGGCGCCGAGGTCAGTGTTATTCCCCCCTCACTATCCAGGCGATCAGCCAAAATACCTGGAAAACTTTCACTTCGTGCTGCCAACCAAACCAACATACAGACGTATGGCGAACAGTCAATGATTTTAAACCTAGGATTACGCCGACGTTTCACATGGATCTTCATAGTAGCTGACGTACGTCACGCTATACTAGGTGCAGACTTCCTAAGTCACTTCAATCTGTTGGTTGATATCAGCAAGAAAAAACTGGTTGACAATTGCACCCAACTCAAGATCCACGGTATTACATGTGACTACTCTGTTCATAGCATCTGTATAGAAAAGCCGGAGAGTGAAATGTTCTCTGCTTTATTGCAACGATTTCCTAAAATCCTTAAACCATCATACAACGTCGAAGATATATCTCATACAGTTACGCATAAGATCATCACAACAGGACAACCTGTGAAGGCACGTCCACGACGGTTACCACCCGATAAACTAGCAGCAGCTAAGTCGGAATTCGAACATATGATGCAGCTAGGTATCATACGACCATCTAACAGTCCATGGTCTTCACCTTTGCATATGGTACCTAAAACTAATCATGACTGGCGACCATGTGGAGATTATCGCGCTTTGAATAACGCTACGGTCCCAGACCGTTATCCTATACCTCATCTCCACGACTTCTCCTTGACCTTACATGGAAAGACCGTTTTTACTAAAGTTGACTTGGTCAGGGCATATCATCAAATACCAGTCGCTCCAGAAGACATTGCAAAAACAGCAATTATCACGCCTTTTGGATTATTCGAATTCTTGAGAATGCCTTTCGGACTAAAGAATGCTGCTCAAACATTTCAGCGTTTTATGGACCAAGTTACCCAAGGTCTTGATTTCGTCTTTGTATATATCGACGATGTCTTAATTGCCAGCTCATCGATGGAAGAACATATGCAACACTTAAGCCTGTTATTTCAAAGGTTTGAACAATTTGGAGTTGTTATCAATCCAAAGAAATGTATTTTTGGTTCCCCTTCCATTGAATTCTTAGGACATCGAATAACTGCCGAAGGCATCAGACCTACCGAAGATAAGATAAAAACTATTAAGAACTTTCCCGAACCTGATTCCTTAAAGAAACTTAGACGTTTTCTCGGGATGTTCAACTTCTACCGACGTTTTATTCCATCATGTGCCTCCATAGTTCAGCCACTGACCGACCTACTTAGATGCAATTCGAAGAAATTTCAGTGGTCTGAAGAAGCAAAAGCAGCATTTAATAATGCAAAAGATGCCTTATCCAACGTTGTAATGTTATCTCACATCAACCCAGAAGCTTCACTCATTTTATGTACAGATGCATCGCAGGTAGCAGTGGGAGCAGTTTTACAACAAAAGTTCAATAATGACATCACTCCACTTGCTTTCTTCTCCAAGAAATTGGAACCTGCGCAAACTCGTTACAGCACTTTTGGCAGAGAACTGTTAGCCATCTACCTAGCAGTGAAACATTTCAGCTTCTTACTACAAGGTCGACATTTTACTATCTTAACCGACCATAAGCCTCTTTGTTATGCTTTCACCACTTCGTTGGACAGACACTCTCCGAGAGAAGCCAGACAACTGGATTACATCTCACAATTCTCAACAGACATCCAGTTCATCAAAGGAGATTCCAATATCGTAGCCGATTCCTTGTCTCGATGTGACGTTAATCACCTATCTTCGATAGATATTAGCTTAGACAATATTGCCAAGCTGCAGAAAAATGACGCCGAACTCCATACTTGTAGACGAAACTCCTCCCTACAGTTGCAGGATGTACCTATTCCCCTGTCTGATACAACTATCGTCTGCGACGTTTCAACGGGCGTTCATAGACCTTTTGTTCCACTAAGTTGTCGAAAACCTTTGTTTGAACATCTACATTCATTGTCTCATCCTGGAGTGCGTGCTACGGTCAAGTTAATCAGCGAGCGTTTTGTTTGGCCCAAGATGAACTCCGATATTCGGAAATGGGCCCGCCAATGCTTGCAATGTCAAAGATCCAAGGTACATCATCATACCGTCACACCTCCAAAACAGTTCAATTTACCGGATAAACGATTTCAACACGTTCATATAGATATTATTGGACCATTACCGCCATCCAGAGGATTTACTCATATACTTACTGCGATTGATCGATTTACCCGATGGGCTATTGCTTGTCCACTCAACGATATATCTGCAGAAAATATCGCTTTGGTTTTCTTAGATCGCTGGGTGTCAAACTACGGAGTACCCACAACTATTACAACAGACCGAGGAGCTCAATTTCAATCAACTCTGTTTCGAGAGTTTACGAGACTCCTTGGAGTGAACCATATCTCCACTACAGCTTATCATCCTGCAGCGAATGGTCTGGTGGAACGTTTCCATCGACAACTGAAAAGCTCGCTTATGGCACAAGCTGACTCATCTAAGTGGAGTGAACACCTACCATTAGTTCTTCTCAGTATCCGATCAACTGTAAAAGAAGATTTGGGATGTACACCAGCTCAACTTGTGTATGGTACTACC
Source organism: Trichobilharzia regenti (assembly GCA_944472135.2). Classification (NCBI taxonomy): domain Eukaryota; kingdom Metazoa; phylum Platyhelminthes; class Trematoda; order Strigeidida; family Schistosomatidae; genus Trichobilharzia; species Trichobilharzia regenti. The sequence goes on along the minus strand of OX235270.1, from coordinate 82,418,542 downwards.
CTCACATTGCCTGGTCAGTTAGTTCCGTCTAATGATTCAACTGAAGTAAATATCTCCGACTTCACCAACCGCCTTACCCAGCATATGCTTCAGCTTCGACCAGTAGCCCCTCGCCAATCACTTCAGAAAGCTCAAGTTAATAAGAATCTACTCACTAGCAAATTTGTATTTGTTCGCGTCGATGCCATTAGAAAAGGTTTACAACATCCATATGAAGGTCCTTTTCTAGTACTTAAACGCACCGATAAATACTTCACGCTGAACAAACATGGTAAACCGGAGACTGTTTCTATCGACCGTCTTAAACCAGCGTACACCGACAGCGAATATGAAACACTAGCAACGCCGGCACCAATAAACAATCAGAAAGTCAATGCAACTCCAACTCTCCCGCTCTTCACACTTCCCCCTGTACAGACACGCAGTGGACGGCAGATCTGTAAACCTGCCCGCTATGTTCATTTTATTGACTGACATAAAATACGTTAACCTCATTTAGACATTCTTCTCATTACTATTGTTGTTGACATTCATTTCATTATAACCATAAATATTTATTAGTATTATTGTTTGCTGTTCGTTAACTGTACTGCAAGCACACGCATTCACCAAGTATATGTATATATCTATTTATATATGAATTTCACAAATGTTAACGAACATGTCATGGTTTATTATGTACATAAATTTTTTATTTAAAATTATAACAAGTTTTGATTTTTTTTAAATTCCTGTATGTGCTAAACTTTATACGACACGGATGCATTCCATACATCCTGATCTAACTTTGTATCCTTATTGTTGTTGATGTTATTTTTTGTTATCCTTATTGTTGACATTGTCCCTTATTTATATTGCTTATATTCATGTAATCGTCCACGAGGACAGTACTGATGGTCCTCCGGACCTCTAAGAGGGGGAGCCCTGTGGAGTCCTCAAAAATAAACTTATCCAAATTTTACTACTATGTAAGAAATGAACATATTGTACACTACTTTGTTTTAACCATAAACTCTGTACTTTGAACTTTACCTCGGGTTTTGAATAAATATATAGTTCTGCCTTCGACTCTCCGTCTTCTCCACCATCTCAACTGCCGTCGATCAATTTTAATCACCTGCTTTCTATCTCAAATTTTTGCAGGAGCACCGTAGTTCTTCCTACGTACTTTGGTCGACCTCCGGCAACGTCAACATTGGAGAATTAGTACTGGAGCAGTCTTCCCGCAGCACCTGGAGTCTATTACGTTTATTGTGGACTTTGGATCTTTGTAAACCCAAGTAACCAAACTTTAATACATTCTTCCCGTAACTAAACTGATTTGGTACTTTATTTTCTATTTGAATTTGGGTAACTAAGCTAACAGAGTAAAAGGTCCACCACATATTTCTAGTTAAGTCCACACGAAAACGATATCCGAGTCTTCCAAACAGCTTTACTAACTGCTTTCCTAGAATCTCATTACTGTTTTGACTGTAAGGCGATAGCATATTTGGTGGTTTCTTGTGGTGATAGACGGTCTCCACTGCTGTATTGTTTAAATGCTTATCGTTATTTGTTGATATTTATTATATAAATTACAATTAATTCTGTAAAATTCAAATTTCTAAATTCTGCCCAATCTGTATTATTGCTCGGTTTCCTGTGATTTGGTTATCGTGAAATAGTGTTACAAATAACCATTATGTTTCGGCGTCGCTGTGACATGAAATACTTTTCGAAAGTTTCTTGTCAGCGGTTCCCTGCGAGAAATCGCTAATTTCTTTGATTGCTTTGACGCGTGGTGTATGTTGAAAAGTGTTCGTGATGACGAAATTTCAGCTCATTTTATTACTCCGATTAGACTAGATGCATGTGGTCTACTGAAAACTCTCATTTCTTGGTAAATCAATTTCTATGCCATATGACCCCTAAGAGATCACTTCCGTGTTGCTTCTTCTGAAACACAAGAGAGGGTTCAGTTCAATAAACTTGCTCCTGCTCATAACCAAAAGATTCAAGACTTTATTCTCTAGCTTCAGATACAAGCTTGAAAATGGGAAAACTACCGACTTACACCCAATTGTCGCTTATTGCAGCAAAACTGCACTACCCCAGAGACTGAAGACATTCTGTACAAGTTACGTGGCTCAAAACAATTTTCCAAAATAGATCTCAAAGATGCTTATTTTTAGATTCGTCTTGAAGAAGCTTCTAATGCACTAACACCATTAATACTCCTTTTTGATTGTTCAAGTACAAGTTCTTGGCTATCGATTTAAAGGTTTAATCTGCAATATTTGAGAAAGTAATAAATCAAATTATAGATGGATTAGATGGTGTTAAATCTCGCCAAGACGACATTATAGTTGATGGAGGAAACATAGAATCGAATAATGAACGTCTTTTAAAACCATTCTGGTATTTCTTTGAAAAGATATTCTTGTTAATTTGTCTAAATGTCATTTTTCCTTGTCATCTGTATCATGCTTAGGATAAAAGGTATGCTGTGGTCGATTTTTAAATTCATGCTATGCCTTAATTATTGTGGATCCTTATTCTAGATGGCCAGATGTCATAATTACAGATAGTCCTAACGCGAAATCCACACACACAGCTTTGAGGAGAATTTCTAGGTGGAAAGGAATTCCGGATGTCTAAGTTACTGATAATGGTACTCCTTTTACTGAGAAGAACTTCAGTGGCTGGTTTAAAGATGTAGGTAGTTGTCGTCTGTACACAGTACCACGTCCTCCACAATCGAACGGATTGGCAGACAATTCTGTACGAACATTGAAGAGAGCCATAGCATCAGTGAGTCCCAAGAATCTTGGCGAGCTAGAGAGATATGTAGATAACTTCAATATCACAGTGTGGAGCATACAAATACCCATGAAAGTCCTTCTAAGCTATTCAAATCTCCAGTTCTCCGAACGCATCTGATTTCCATGACTTCTGAAGTGTAACATTATAGAGGGAATGACATTCTGTTGGAATCATACTACAGAAAACGGGAAATCAAATGGAGGAGAGGTTAGACATCGAAGATCATTCAGTCCTCAGAAAACACGTGGATCAAGTGAAAATAAATGAATTAGGTCGTTTTGATTAAAATTTTGATGATTCCGATACTAACCCTGACTTTGTAGATAATTCAGAAATAAACCCGGAAGATTCCGCTGAAAATAATACCACAGAATCAGTCAGAAGATCGGAGGGATGTTCAACTAAACTGAGACATCATTATAAACATGTGTAGTTGTAGGCTATTCCCAAGAATTATTGGCCACAGAGTTCATCATTGAACACTGGATGCTAACCGTCACTATTTAAGTGAACTTGTTTAGCTGAAGGCTTCCGGTCAAGCATCCACGCCATTTGGTACTCCGTCGTGACACTTTCATTCGTTCGTTCGTGCACGAAGCGATCATCTCGCATTTCGATTTGGTCCCCAAAATACACTTCGCAATTTGGACGATCAATTCTCGTGTTTCGCTTTGCCTTTGTTCCACGTGGGACGAATACTAGAGAAGTCATGGGTAACAGATCCTGTGTTAGTGTATTTCGTACCATCCGTGAACGTCAATATCCTCAGCCTCTAGAGATTCCTGGTTTTCGGTAAACTTCTGTGTGGTTCGTCCCTCCACTCTATGGTTGCAGCTTTCGTTGACTCCAAAAGAAGTGGTGCTGGGACTAATTATATTTTGCTTGTAGTCTGCTGTGTGTTAAGACTTTGTTGCTACTGTGAATGGAGTTGATCTTTTCACCTGTTAGTCTTCCGTTGTCGTCGACAAAAGAAAAGAGATAATAATAATAACACATGTAATTAGTGTAGGTTATTCAGACTAAAAGACAGAAAAAAGAAGCAAAGAAAACGTAAAAACAGACAACTAATTAAATTTGAAGTCAATATATATACATAAATGTATAAATGTATATAATATCAATAACAATAACAAGTGTAGGTGTTGGAATAGTCAGGAGAGTAAGACAGGAGAGAATTTACAGAAGTAAGGCGGAGTTAAGATGTCTACCCATTAATGGTGTATGGGATTTTAACGGGATAGGTCATTTGGACGCAGCGCTTGTGTCGCTGAATGATTGTCCAGCCCTCCCCTAAAGGTGTCCACAGACAGTGCCATAGCTACATCTAAAGTTAAGGAGTTCTAGGAACGGCAAACCCGGAATAAAAAGAAGTAGGGGTGCACTCGAGTCTTTGCTCTCTGATGAGCTATTCTTCTGGGATTTCCACGAAGGAGTCCATACCTACTTAATCGTAGAACACCTTTGTTTGGGTGGTTCTGGTCACTTGTTTTCTAATATGCAGTAACCGAGTTCTGGCTAAGTCGACGGTAGCTAAGTGTGAAGAAACCAAATTGGTTTAGCCGTTCATCAAACGGCTTGTTGTGGAAACCCATCACTCCTTCTGTCATCCGCCTTTGAACTCTTTCGAAAATCTTCACGTCCCTCCTAAGCTGTGGTGTTGCACTTCAAGGCGTCGTCCGACGTATGTTAGAACTTAGAAAGAGCCCAGGAGTGAATGCATCCAACTTTTTATGTGTGAAGTGTATGACCACATATGCCCTCGCTGCATCCCCCTTTAATTCACGCCTGTGTCCATTTCTGACGTTAGAAGTAGACCTAAATCACTCTTCGACGTTGTGCAGAACAATCTTTCGTTGGGCAGGGTGTAACTTGTATTATGCAGCCTAAAGGTGAGTAATTTCACTAATTTTCACTTTTTCAGGTTGAAAGTCATACCATTTGCCATCACACAGTCTTCCAGAATATTTAGGTCTGCTTGCAGCCTATTTGAGTCTTCTGTACACTATTGCTCTCAAAATCTTTAAGTCGACAGGGTGAAGACGAGTCGGGCAGCTTAGACGGCATGGTAGGTCATCGATAAAAAAAATACAAAACATCAATGTCCCCAGGACAGAGGCCTGCGAGCTGTGGCAGGAAGACTGGACTCTTTTGGCCTTAACACAATTTCCTTTCAGCTAGGCAGTCGTTCAACCATGACAGCAGAGGCTCATCTACACCTGCCTGACTTATTTCGTGTAGGAGATCATGTTGAACTGTGTCAAATGTCCTCTCGAAGTCTAAAAAGACGACATGGCTTGGAATATTCATATTTCACCATGATGTCCAATCGTCCCAAGCTGAAAGAAAGTTTGTTACACAGGATTTGCCTTTCCTAAAACCATGGTGGGCTTCATGGACTCTATCAAGGCTCTCCCTGATGTGATCATTAATAATACTTTCTAGTACTTTTGATAACACTGGGAGTAGCGCTACTGGTTCGTGAGTGTCGGCATTTTTCAAGTACTCACCATTGAAAATCGGAGAATGGATGGCTATCTCCTGCTAGCTTGGCAGTTTTCACGAACAAGTCACATAAAGACCTAAGGACTTTCCAGATGTGAGTCTCTGTAGCTTCCCTTGTAATTTTGCCAGGTTTATTTGTAGGGTAACCATTCGGTTTACCTCCGGTGAAGTAGTAGCGCCGCTATATCGGTCCGTACGAGTAATACCCCCATTGCTGTTTAGCCGTTTGTCGAAGGATAAACTGAATGTGTCAGCCATCTCCAGACCAGTGAAGTACCGATCGTTTGGACCTACTAAGGTGCATGCCCACTGGTTGGTTGGTCTTCTCTCCGACATGAATCGGTACAGGCTTTTGGGGTTCGCCAGAAGATTTTCTGCAAGGTTGGCCCCAAATCACCTCCTGTCACTCCTGATTCTCACATTGCACTGGATTTTGAGTTCCAGGTATTCATTGTGGCCACGCAGACCAAGCCTTCTGGTTTGCTAGCAGAATAAGTTGCGTACCTCTCCTAAGCCAGGAAGACCTTTTCTTCGGCTGTGATGTGACTAAAGGGACGTTATCTAGGATTACTGTAAGAATGATTTCTTTTGCCACCTCCCGGCGTTCATCGACAGATAACTCAGCCCATTCTATGGGCCATTCTGTATCGAACAAAAGCCTCTGCATTTCAGCGTAGTCCACCTTGTTGTGGCGCAGATATGGTCGCGTAAACACTCACGGAAAACAAGATCGAGTTCTATGACTGCGTGATCACTACTATCCAGCTTGATCATGATTTGGACACTTTCTACAGGTGATTGGTCACTAGTTAGAATATAGTCTAGTTTTGATGACTTTTCGCTAGGGTCCCACCTAATGTCGTCTCCAAAGTTCTCAGTCAATCCTATTTTTCTAATGGTTAGTAGTGGACTTTGACCGAATTTTCCCTGAGCATAACCCGAGCCAAGGTTCAGGGATGAGACATTGAAATCTCCAGATATAGGGATTTGGTTGCAGCCCAAGTCCCACTATCCCTGTGATGGTGCTGAGCAGTAGCTGGTTCTGCCCTTACCCACATGTGGGTGATCGGTAGATGTGAATGTTTGGTTAGTCCCATGGAAAAATGACAACAAATGGAGTCTGGGAGTTAAGTAAGTGGTGGGTCCATCGCAAGTGCGCATTTAAATTGCTTGTAAAAGTAAATGGCAACTCTCTCCCTCCTTTTTATTTCTGCCTCTTCTGACCAGAACCATGCCACTTATACTGATTCCGTTTTCGGCGATGGTACGGGTTAGCCAGGTTTCATTAAGGATGATTATTTTAGGGTGTAGGTGTGACTTGGAATTTCTAAATTCACCTACTTTCCCTCTCAGCCCTGTCACACTGCTATACAGGCAGCTGATAGTGAGTTTCACATCCTCAGCGTGTTTTGCGGTAGTTGAAGTTACGTCCTCTGCTGGTGGAGGACTTGATACTGGGCATAGTTGGCAGACTCCTATGGAACCGACCTGTTGCCGATTTTCCCTTGAGTTCAAGTAGAACACTTAGGTGAAATCGACTGTCATTCTCAGTGCTGCATCACTGTAGTGTCGCCAAGGCTTGGGGGCGCACTAGGCCTTCGGTTCGTTGCCTCCTTATGGCTCGACGTCTGCTTCCGCATCGTAGGATGTGTCTCCCCAATTTACCGTTGTTTTAGTATAATTGTTGAAGTACTAGAGCCAACTGTTCCAGGGAGTTGAATTTTACACTCAGCAGATTTGAGGAGCTAATCAACATGAATTAAGGGGCGTGGTAGCCTGAAAATTGAGACTGACTCAGAAGCACCAAGGGCCATCTGAGATAACAGTCATCTCCATTGCTGTGTCTAATGCACGGGTATTTTACAAACAGTGCCAGTTTCCATCTCCGGAACACCATGTATGACCATGGAGGGAGAGGGCATCAGTACCCATGACTCCATCGCCATTTGACTGCTAGCCCATGATCTATCATGTCTTATTCTTATGTTGGAACTCCTGTCGATTGCTAATATGTGAACCAGCAACAGCATTATTCCAGCCTCTTCGGCAGAGCCCAGTATCACCCTCAATGGAGCTGGCTTACCATGTGTCCAAACACCCCTGTACAGTCTGCACACTTTCGCTGAATTGATGTTCAGGCCTAATTTACTGCACAAATTGGACCACTGCTCCTGATTATACATAGCTCTTTGTTCAAGCAAACTATAATTACACAAGGGTACAATAAACAGGACAAGGAACTTCTATCCACTAACTTCCGATTTAAGTTCGGTCTTTTGCTACCTGTCCTTCTTCGTAGGTTCGGTCACTTTGGATTTCATCAGGTTCTAACCAATCTTCGCTATGTAGCCATGCTGCTAACAGATGCAAGAGGTGCTTTGGCAATTTCGTCTTCCCCTGCAGTTCCAGGTGCCTTAGGAGTCCTCTGTTTGTGAATATTCATATTTCCAGTCGGTTGGGCTCTCAGTATCCTTCCTGTGGTTTTCATCAAATTTTTGTGGTGTTGTGTGATCAGGTGGGGCGCAGCGTGAGACTGTGTTGAGACACAAATTGGCGTTCTGTATTTTTATCTGGAGACACTCTGTTTGGGACTGTGACTAGGCGACAAATTGGGCAAATGTACTAGAATCATGGGCACGGGTTATTTGGCACCCTTTTGTCACAACGGCAATGCCCCCATAGTTTGCATTCAAATGTTGAATCAGTTCTGGAAACGAAAGCACTTAGGGCCTGGTATTCGTCTCCCTTTCTAGAAGACCCTTTCGAGGTCTTATGGCGTCTTGAGTGTTTTTTTGCTTTGCCGTGTGTTACACACCGGCCCCAAAGGATATAAGTTTAGTACCATGTCCACTTGGTATTGCCTTTGCCGTTTTAGTGCCAGACTGTGGCGATGTAGGCATAGTATCAGAACAGAGGAGGTTTACACGGGTCTTTAAAATCTGTAAACGAGATGGGGTTGATGTCCCTACATTGTTGTCTCCTTTGGCTGAAGCCCCTGTGACTACAAAACATCAAGTTTTAGAGCTTTTCTAATGCTGCTTTCAATCCCCGTATTAACAATTACCATAACTTATGCTAACATATGAACAACAGAAAGCAGTGGTATCTGCCCAATAGAACAAGAACAGAAAGATAAATAAAGTACAAGATAAGGAAAAGTGTTGGTTTCACCTAGTACTTTTTGATTAATCGGCTTCACAGCAATCACGTGGCAGACCAGCAAGTCTTGTTCATCTGAACGAGTGAGGAAGATGCTGCTACAGATGTAGCACCTGAAGCCTTGTCAGTAGTTTTATTTGTCCCTCCACTGTGGTAATTAGGTTCCTTTTACCATCTTAAATGGGCTTGATCTCCGTTGACCTCTTCTCTGAAACAGTTATGGTAACATGATATGATTTTCTGCAGTCCAATTGAAAGTGTCATAAAATTGTATTTTATTCACTTTTTATTCAATCTGAGTTCATCTCATGATTATATTGTCTATCTTTACACTGCTGCAACTTCCGTTCCACCATCGTCCTGTCTATTGTTAGCTTCCATGAGTCCATGTCAATGTAGTTGAAGATTGAACGATCAATTCATGGTTGTTTGCTCAATCCCAACTCCTCCATCATTTTCGCGGCAATCATCGATAGTGCAGTCATCGTCTCATTGTTCACTGTTCAGGCGAAGACAAAAAACTATCAGAAGTATTATCGTCATTTATTGTTATAACATTCATTCTTAGACCTTGTGTAATAACCTTATTACTGGTTACATGTTGGCGTAAGAATAAAGGATTCTTGAGTCGCCAATCAGTTTTCCGGTTTTCGCGTTGATTAATACTAAGCGTTTCTGAAAGTCTTCGAGTGACAGCGTGAGGTTCAGCGTAGCAAGAGCTGGACATTGACAGATTATGAGAGTTGGCTGACAGTCCATATACAGCCATTCCTTGTCTTGTCCCTTCTTTCTTACTAAAACGGCGGTACAAATTTTCTTGAATGTCACCTACACATCCACTTAGGTCCCCTCAATGGTGCTACATAGTGTCGCCAACTTTTTTCTAATGGCTTCAGTGAAGGTATTGAACTTGAATTATGGTGCATTTTCGGCTGCTTTGAGGCCTTGCAGCCTGACCTTGGAGGTTCCGTACACTAGATGATGGTTTGACCCCACGTCTGATCCCCTTCCCGACTTTGTATTCAACAGACTACACCTCCACTTTCTTGAGCACTACTGAGATGAAGTTTGTCTGGTTTTTGGTGTAGCCGTCAGGTAAAATCCATGTCGCCTTGTGCACATCCTTGTGTTTACACACGCTGCCTACAAGTCATTGAAAGTGCCGAAGTCTGCGAAGAGTTCTCTATTCTCAGCCGGTTCACCAGGAGACCGTAGACTCATGATAACTCCTCTTCGTGAGTTCGACAGGTATTCACATCAACCATAAGGGTTTTGATGTTCAGGGTGTCGTCCATTAGTGTTAGCAGTTGTCCATAGGAATCGTCCCTCTTCACTTGTTCCAAGTTGTTTGTGGGTGTACAGCACTAGATAATTGTTACTTTCATAATCCTGGAGGAGACTGGTTTCCACTGCATTAAAGACATGGCTGCTGTTGAAGACGTCATGACAGCCCCTCCTTCCGTGTGTTGGTCACTGTCGTTTGGGTGCTTAGGATAGATTACTAATTCTCTGTTTCATCTGTTTTCGCAGATTCCCTGCACTTCAGCATAATATCTCCTCATTTCTTTTTTACCTGTCCAGCTTCATGAACATTTCCCGTACTAATCGTTATCCATTGGTACTCTCTGAAATTCAATTTACTCAGGCTAACGGAACATTTCTTAATAAATAACCGGACATTGGCCTTCGATTGCCCCACAACTACTTTCTGCGACAGCGCACGCCCGCGTTCGTTTAACGCGTATGTAAGTTCGCTTTCGCCCAAAATTTATACTCTCAAGTATTTACACATGTTTCTTCATATAGCGCTGTTATCGTCTCGTCACAGTGAGCGTTTAGCTCATTTTAGTACGTGTAAACCTGAATGCATTCAATTTTAATACCGCGATTTTCACATTACAGTCCACAACGGCGGGGTGGGTTCATATTTTTACTCTGGAAACAGATGGCATTTACAGTGATGCTTTTGTACAAAAAGCACAAATGCTCCTGCTATTTTGATGACCTCATATAACTATCCTAGCCAACATTTGCTTCGGGCGCACTTCAGATATTCCGGGACATAATCTTCAGGTGCTTAGCTGAATGTGGGACATTTGTCTGCAGTGAACCCGAAGTCTGGCCCAAATTTTCCGCAACTGACGTTAAGATTTGACTACTCGCCAATGCTTATCCATTGAACCCTTAGTTTGTGGCCACATGTATGACACACATAATATGTTCACAGCTTGCCGCAGCTAACAACATACTTCCGTCAACTCGAAGACTTATGCTGTTTAAAATCGGTTGAATTTGAGGACATTTAGAATTCATGCGAAATATATCATCGGTGTAGGGGTACTAAATGCAATCAAAAAATCATTCGAAACAAATGAAATGGTCATTCTCATTCTTTCTGTATGCTTTATATTCCTCATTTTCCGGCCGGTGGAGGTCTGAAAATGCATGAAATGAAAATTGGAGCTTCGGACACCCCAGCCAAATGAAGTCCAAAGGTCGAAGGACATTACAGGATGATATTCCTCATCAGATGGTTTCGTCTCGAGGGAAGGAATGACGTCGTCACTATCCAACTGCTGTCTTCCTAAAGACCCAATCCTACACTGAAATGGTTCTCAAGAAATCCTGGTCGACGCTCTCAGTCGCTTTGATTCGCGCTATCTCGGTCTCATTCTCAGCGAAGCACGATTACATGACTGACTTCAAAGACTCAAGGGGTCACGCAATAGCCTCTAAGAGTGCTGAGAAATCAAATCTGAAGTCATCTGTCCTTTTTTTGCTTGGATGCCCAAAGGTGATGGTTGAAACGAAATGTAACTTACATGACAGCTGGTGACAGATTGGAAGCCATCAGCACGGACGTAAGCTCAGGCAAGCCGAAAAGCAGTTATTAATGGACTTTAATATACCATTCATTTGTGTTAACCTCTTATGGCAGACAAAAAATTGGTGTGTTCAGCTGAAACTCTCTGTCAGCTAACAAACTAGATTATTGATGAGGATGTGCAACGTCCGCTGAAATTTTTCATGCCGGCCCCTTAACACTATGATGGCTGACCAAGAATTACGGCCTACTCGTCCACCTTGCATTGGCTTGTAGAAAGTGTGTCCTCAGCTGATGGCTGCATAAGCGCTGAATGGAATCCTTCGGATACTCTGTATAATTTTATGGCTAGCTATAATCAAAGGAAGCGTAACCACAAAGTGTCGACTTGCTGCAGCGCTGCGAAGAAATGAAACCTTGAGTCATGGAACCTGGTGCAGACGCTGCGTGTTTCTTTACTTCTGTGAAAGAAAACGACCAGGGGATGACCGGGTGTTTACCGATTTCCAGCAGCTAAGAAACTGTCATAAACCTACCCAAAACTTGGACTTTGATAACGATGAACTGTCTAGTCATCTGCAAAGAGTGTTCTACTATTATATCCAAAAGTAGAGAAATATGATTGATGGAAGTATTCGGTGGCACGTATTTATACAAATGTGTGTGCGTATTGAAATAAGTTAAACCGTAAACAAAAAGAAACCCCCAAGTTGGCTGTATCCTTGGTATTGCTTTACTGTGGATACATGTCAGCCCTCATTAAAAAGTATCATATTACAAGGCATTGGAAGTATGCAGTAAAGGAATAATAACGTGATATCGCACAGAATCTAATCTTACGTACTTTGCTTTAATTTCTTCGAAACTATGAGTACATGTTTCGCTCTCACATTTGTTCTCCTAAGATGTCCCCAGGATCTAATGGTTACTAGTGAAAGTCCTGTGCGTCTTATTAGTAGGAAAAATGGACTGAGCTTAACAAATAGTTCAAGGCATTTTGAACAAAATAACGCAATTTTCTGGGAGAACTAACCTTATTCCAAGGCTGGAAAGAGTAGCAGGTTGTTTAGTAGTACAGACGCATTAGTAAGAAGCTCCCTTTCCCTGAAAGTTTATCTGTTTGAACGGAAGGGACTTGTTACTACACTGTGTAGAAAACGTTTGGTAGATTCAGACGTGAGGCAAGAAAAATTATCTAATAGCCTGTGGTTTATTACCTACTGAAGCAAGTGAAGCAAGTCATGAACTTTATTTACTATATTATCACTCAAACATAAAGCAAATCACTGATTTCTAAATAACACAACAATGAACTATAATTCAAGAATTCTGTACACAACAAAATTATGTATGAAAAGTGACTTCAAGCTTTATTTTTTTTTCCCAGGCACTTATAACCCATCCACCAAAGACCTGGTTTTTTTTGTTAATGCGAAGACAATACTTCTGTATTTTCTGATGTGTTGCACTCACTGAAAATCTAACGGATTTTTCCAACTATGCACAGAAACGATTGTACATAAGTGAAAAGGATGTTTTATACTATTGGGATTAACATTTATCAAGTGTATGTATAATCTCCAGTGTACATGTTAAACATATTTTGCTATCGACTGTAAATTGTGACTGAATAATATGGTCCTATTTCTGTAACAATTTGATGATGCCTGTAAACCGGCGTCCCTCATGTACTGCATCATGAGAATAAATTTATTTATTTATTTATTTACAAAGGCCTAAGGCTGCCTACAAATCTCATCTACATATTCTTTGCATCATTATGTAATACATAAAATGCTTTGGATGACTTAAAATATATCTAGTTTTAAATGAAACAAAATAATGTTTTAGGAACAAGGAATCAAAATGACTTCCAAGTAGGCTAGGAAATGTAAAAGAAATAATCTGCGATCAGTAGATATCCAGTGGTCGGCCAAATTTGAAATGTGAAGCTTGCGTCGGAATTCACAGAGTGTAAAATTATGTGGGTGCAGGAATCGTGAGTTTATTGTATTCAAAATAGTAATAACAATATATATTTCTTCTTGTTTATGCAGGAACATACCAATTGTACAGGCATGGATAAGTTATTATATAAATTACACATAATTTGATGTGTGATGGATTTACAGTTTGGTTGTTCTTTCTGACATTAGAGTCAGTCGGAACAGTCAGCTATAAAGTCTGTTTGTGTAACACATAAGGAGATATAGAAATATTGTCTTCGCATTAACAAAAAACTCAGATATCAGATGAATGTAATACAGGTATCTGGGAAAAATAAAGCTTGAAGTCAATTCTCCTATATAACTTTGTGGTGAACAGCACCCTTGGCTTAAAGTTTATTGATGTATTATGTTGGGATCAGTGATATATTTATTCCATTTTTCACCAGTCTTATCGTAGTTTTATAACAGGAAAGAGATTTGATCATGGATGCGAAAACTAGATAAGGTCATGTTGAGTTGATTTACTGCATCAAATGGTGCCGAGGTCGATTCCGGAATTCTCTATTTACGCCATTTGTGTCTGCATGGCGGACTGTATTCGTAAGTTGAGTAAAGTGTTGAAAACTGTTTGAAAACCAGTTTCTTCTATATTTCAGATCATGAATACTCATTCACAGCATGTTGGCCAGCGTCTTCAAATGGTAGAATTGGATAGTTCATGGAATTAAGTGGTTATGAAATAAATGGTTTGGAATTAATCTTCATTTCAGTTTAGATGCAGGGTTGTTCGACCTCGACCAGAAGATGAATCGGAGCAGCAGAATACCAGAAAGAGAAAGTATGTGAACACGAAAAGGATATTAATGCATATATATATATGCGTCGGTGGCACAGTGGTTAGGACTCTCGCCGACCATGTACATGGTCCGAGGTTCGATCCGCTGCCGACGCACACCTGCTGTCAATGCAGTTGAAGATTGAACGATCAATTCATGGTTGTTTGCTCAAAACCAACTTCCCCAATTTTCGCGGAGGCATCAATACGACAGTCATCGTCTCATCGGTCGCTGTTCAGAAAGAAGAGTAAAACACCGTCAGAAGTAATATTGTGATTTATTATTGTAATATTTGTTCACAGACCTTAGTCATACTTTTTGTATATGTTGGTGTAACAATACAGAATCCTCGAGTCAACAGCTGGTGTTTTGGTTTTTTCGTCCGTTATTACTAAGCGTTTCTGAGAAACTTCAAGTGACAGCGTGAGCCCGAGCGTAGCAAGAGCTGGGCATTAACGGTTTACGAGACGTGGCTGACACCTGCTATCTATGGTCGGCCTGCAAAATCTGGGCTACCGATATCCATGCTTAAAATTCCATACTTGTGCCAAAAATACGGTGTTGAATCAAGCTGTAATCAAAAATAAATAAATAAAAATATATATAAATGTTTATGTCAGTTGTATATTATACTTTAGTAAGCATTTACCTATATTGTAGTTGTGTTTTCACGTATTTATACGAAATCTCAGAGTTTATTTAGTGTCATAATGTGTATTAATTTGTTTGAGCGTTTTAGTGTTCTAATGACTGATGCGTTTTATAAATAAGTGATGGGTTCTGCTGGGATAGTCATTGGGACAAAACAGTTTATATAGCAAGCGTTTGAAGGTTACAATAGAGTGACACGTCCTATTTCTAAGGGTAAACTAATCCTGTATGTTCCGTACTAAGTTTTTATGCATCCATGCTGCTAGTTTATTTATAGTTTTTAGATTGCTAGGAGTAAATAGTTTATTAATATAGTCAGTAGAGTGAAACGGTCTGTATAGAGAGCGTTTGAGGCTTGTAACCGAAAAGCAAGTTCTGACATCTAGGGGCAGGCTATTCCATATTTTAGAATATGTGACTGTGAAGAAGTTTTCACGGAGTGTTGACTTAAAAGAGTGAGTTGTCACTGTGCAAGTTTGGTTATGTAGATCGTAAGAACCTTCCTGTGCGAATTGTATGTCCCTGTTACCTGAGAATGATATTTTGTGAAGGACCTTAAAGAAGAATATTAGGTTTATAATAATTCGCCTTGTCCAAAGTGGGTCAAGTTTTAGGATCATGCAGCGTGAGATGTAGTCTTTCTTACAATCATAGCCAAGTAGTTTTGGGGTAAAATATCGTTGGAAACTTTCCATCCTTAGCTTATCACGTGTGCGAGTGCTGCTTATAATGAATGGACAGTATTCCAGCAGTGGTCTGACACATGTTTTGTACAGAATTAGCTTGGCTTCATTGTCGTGAAAGCTCCTGAGTAAGCATCCTATGAGCATACTAGATTTTCTAGTCTAATAGTCACACCAACATACATGCGGGCGGACATCACCTTCCACCGATTGTGTTCATCAAGACCAACACACGTTGACTTGGATGCCATTGCGAGAACCTGGGTCACACGGAGAGAGCTGAAATGGAAAACAAACAGAAAAGCCAACACACCACAGGCATACTCACAGCACAATCACACTCATCGATGATGACCTACGCCTCCAGATAAAGGCCTCCTCTTGACATCTTGCGACACAATCGCCACTTGCTAGAATGACTCTTGCAGAGCGCAACGTGACCATAGCACCACCTCATAATACTCTTCGTACATCCTCTTATCTATTCACTACCAGTGCGATCGCTTGCCACTCATTCTGCCTCAGTTCTAGTAACGGTGACGTATGCAAGCCTCAGTCGTCTACACTCTCACTCCGCGGCATGTGGAACCACAGCCTAAATAGGAACATTCATTCTCAATTATTGATTTCACGGCTAATCCTTATCTCCGTGTGCATGTCGTTCTCAGAAATAGCCTCCCCGGAGTATACGACCCATCTGCTGTCTCTAACATCAATCAATTCAATTACGGATGTAGAAGACAAGAAACAACTTCAGAAGTAAGCACGACGAACAATTTAACAAAAATACGCAATAACAACAAGGTACGAAAACAACAAGTGAACATAGGGAATCCAAATACGCCAACTGATATGACACACCACAGATATACACAAACAGTACAAATAACCTCGCAGATTATGTCTCGACGCAATTCCTTTGAAGAATTGCGGGACTCACACCAGTACGCCTGCAACCCTTCTCAGGTTGATGCTCTAGGCGGGAAAATCGTCGCAGAGTTTATTTGCTGACCTCCTTCTATCATCTATATCCTCAGCTTTGAATCGTAACACGTTCATGTCATTGTATCGTAGAATATAGATGACTAACATAAATACGACATATCTGACCAACCAAGCTTGGGTACAGAGTAACTTACACCAAAGATAATAACATTAAGATAGTTATTTGAAACTTAAAATACCTTTTTTCATGCAAGTCAATTTAACGGTTACCCTCTCATACACACTTGGCTTATCCTCCCTAAATCGACCATTGACTTTCATCATTTCAAACGGACTGATACTAGCATAGTCATAGCATAGGACACGTGAGTTCATGGACATCCCTTTCATCGTGGATGACAACACCAACGACGACTGATTGACACCAGTTGATGAACTTAGCGGTAGATCAGAAGCTGTTGATTTTCGGCTTTTACAAGTCTGTCTAACTGCAAGATTACCACCGCTACTATCTTCTATGATTAGTTCCCGTTTAGCACCAGCATCCCTCGATAGGTGGGCTGCACACTGATCGTTTACATTGACGGTCTCATGACTATTCATGCCTTCTACCACTGCATCTGCTCTTAATTATACTTCACGTTCAAGTTGTATAGAACTTTTATTCAACTCAGTAGTAGTAGTAGTATGCATTCCACTCACCTCATCATGATCAGCCAAAGACAAATCTGCACTATCATGACCACTGTCACAAATACCCACTTCACCTCCGTTTGTTTGATCAACTTCATCATTTGGAAACTCTTCAATAACACCAGTAGACAATTTGGGCTCTTCCTCACAAATCCCTAAAGGTTTTATGCCTCCACTCTGACTAGTAATACCTTGTAAACTTGAGGGGTCAGAACTGGACTCTGAAACTGTAACTTTCTTCTCTTGCACAAACTGCAGTGTTGTCTGTGACACTCTTTTCAACATTTGCTTACCAGTTGCAACTACAGACTTCTTCACTGCACCATTATCGTCACACAAATCGTAGTCAGAACTTGATGACTCTGACTTCACATTTAGCTAACCACTAAACTTGCTCACTGCTTCAAAGTTCGCCTTGGCACGCACTACTTCCAAACGGACGAAACACAACAGTGTTTTCCTCGCAATTTGTAACCTATCTGTTGAGGATGTACTACGAAAGCTGTCACAAACACTAAGTTTATATGGATTACTAGATACCGTAGATTTTTCTCGATATCAACTTCTCTGAAACCTCTTCGTCATAAATGACTGCGTTTCGCCATCTGACTTCTTTATTCTAGAGGTGGGATGCAATATACTGGCAAACTTGCTCATAGATTGATTGACACTATCTTTTACTAGTTTCAGGATATCATCAAACTTTGGCTCGATACCCTCATCCTCCATACGGGATCTTATCTTCACTCACTCCCTTTGCAGTCGAGTAGGTGGGCGTCTTGCTATTACTTCTAGTACAAAACTCGAGTTGAGATCACTCATGCAATTCATTGAAATCAACGTATTCTTGTAAATCGGCAAATTATCCAAAAACTCAGTGAGTGCCTTGGAGTCATCTTGCAATTGAATACCATTACCTTTAACAGCCTCGAATAAGTTCCTTATAACCACCGAAAGTCTTCCAATCCTTCGACGCAGTATACTCATAACCTCAGAATGTCCTTCGTTAGGAGACATGAACTTACGGCGATGTATAGCTCTTGAAACAACTCCAGTGCAATACCTCATCAAATATATCAACTTCATTTCATCACTTAATAAAATATTACTCAACGTGATTTCAAAATCATGTACAAACTGTGGATTTTCAGCTGGGATTTTGCCGCCTATTATCCGTAGACGGCGAAACATGAACAACAAACTCATCATGCTGAGCGTCATACATATCATTACAATCAACAAGCAACTCAGCATCACTTACTTTCCTGGTTGCTTCCTGGACGCTTCGTCCCTCCTTTGGCCCGGGCATCATTGAACTTGACCAAAAAATTCCAGAAAAGTTCCAGAGAATACTTGTTCAAAGAAGACTGGCAGGCACCAGGAAAGACGAACATAAACTATCTAAACACTATCAGAAACTGTCAGTCAAGTCTCATAAACTGTCAATGTCCAGCTCCTGCTACGCTGGGTCTAACGCTGTTCCTCGAAGACTTTCAGAAACGCTTTGTTTTAACCAACGCGAAAACCAGAACACTGATTGGCGACTCAAGAATCCTTTATTCGTACACCAACATATAACCAACAAAAATGTTATTACAGAAGATTTCTGATAGTTTTTTATCTTCCCCTGAACAGCGAACGATGAGACGATGACTGCACTATCGATGACTCCCGCGAAAATGATGAAGGAGTTGGGTTTGAGCAAACAAACATGAATTGATCGTTCAATCTTCAACTGCACTGAGAACCTGTGTAATTAATTTCTTCTAACCCTCTTATAACGTAATCTTTCCTAACTCTCATAACAAATTGACAGTTTATGGATATACTGAAGGCGGAGAATAGATTTAAACCAGTGTCTCCATGCCATCGTGGACTGAACAATCAGCCATGGACACCTCCTTTATTATTGGAAGCTTTATTTATTTTTTATTTTTGGTTACACCTTAACAAAAACGATGAAGTCTCTTCGCATCGAAAACCCGATGTGCCTGTCAGTATGCCATCTAATTTTCATTTAACCCTGGCTGAATCACACCATCTCCTTTACTTCGCCTCAGCCCTTACCACTAATCAGACATCAGAGTGAAGAAGGACGTGGTGTTGGTTGTCTTAATTTTGTTAGTAACAAATTCCACGCTGTAGAAGTTGGCGATCTGGATTGCTCACTGACAGACGCAGTATGGGTTGCACTGAACGCTTACTTAAATACAAAACTTATGTTTGGATGTATATACCGCCCACCGAATTCTGATACTAACACAACGAACCATTTATGTGGAATTTTTGAACACGTTTCTTCTCTAAATTTTGATTATAAAATCATATTTCGCGACTTTAGCACACCTAATGTCCACTTGAATAGCCTAAATGTTCCTCTAAACCCCGATCGTTTTTATATATACGGTTGAATTCTATGGATGAACACGAAATGTTTACCACCACACACGCAAATCCACCATCCTGGATCTTCACTCACAGAATTCTCCCCGTCAGCATTCATGTTGGGCCTCTATTTCCTAGTAGCGATCACAACAGGGGCATTTCCACCTTTAACCTATCAGCAAGTGGGTCAGGCGAAGGCCATCACCGGACAGTAAAAGTCAGAGACTTTTCAAGTGCTAAGTAGGAAACAACACTGTCCTTTATTCGTTGCCAAGACTGGGATACCTTTTCTCCTAGGCAAACATTGATAATGATCTTGACAGTTTCTACTCCAAGACATCAGCTTGCTTCTAGGGGCCTATCCCTTTGTATACATCCGAACGCAACTGCGTAACTCAACTATATATAGCGAATGCAGCCAGTAAGAGGATAAGAAGATTTGGTAAAACTTATGGTAAACCTATGGACTTCTCCTCTCCACTTAGCATCCCAAATGTATATGATGAAGTCAGATCGGACAATGCCAATAAAACTTACAAAGAAGAACTTGTCACCCTTAGAAATAACTGCCACATTAGTTGTCTTTGCAGACATTCTAAAAAAAGACTTCAACAAAAGCAAGGTAACATTCCTTACATTTTTCATAATAATGTTGCTTTTAAGGATGACGGAGGCATAGCTGAACTCTTCAACATGCACTTTCCTGTTTCATACAGATACGACATTTTCGCCTGCATCGAATTTGACTCTGTAACGGGCAAGACACTGTCAAATATATGCTTGAATGCTGATGTTATAAAAAGTGCAATGCGTTCATTGAAATTCTCCAATACCCTGGACCTGACTCAATTCCCGCATCTTTCCTAAATAATGGATGCTCCGATTACCCTCTCCTTTTGCTTAAAACATTTTCGAAGTTCTTTATGAACGGAGTTTATCCTTCCAAATGGAAGCAGACATATATTACCCCTAAATTTAAATCCGGATCAACATTTGATGTAAAGAATTACAGGCCGATCAATATAACATCTGTCATGTCAAGGATACTTGAGAAGATAATCAGTACCAAAATCACTTACTTCTTATTGACTGAAAACCTCACGACACCTTCTCAGAAAGGTTTTATAAAGTTCAGGTCATGTATGACTTTCCACTTGGAACTATTTTATTTTATAGCTGGACTTACAGACAAAAAGTTCGTTGTGCTCATTAAGTATATTGATTTTAAGAAGGCATTCGATAAAGTATGCCACAGTTTACTCCTGGGAAAACTGAAGCTTTATGGTATATCTAGCAATCTCTTGGTGTGATTCATTTATATGTGGTCGGTCCCAATCTGTGAAGATTAACGGCACATTTTATAGTACCGCTCCTATATCAAGAGGCGTAATTCAAGGTAGTGCACTGGGGTCTCTCTTCTTCCTTATATACCTAAATGACGTATGTGATCTTATGTAGCATGGCAGATAGTTCTTATATGCCGATGACTTGAAGGTGGTCTATCACAGTACCACCCAAGAAGCGACAAATCTGTCTGATAAAATTTAATCGGATATTGATAACATTGAGGCTTGGTGTAGGTCGTGGATGTTGCAGATCGACGTGGAAATGTGTGGTCTGTTATGCTCAGCTCGCCTTCACATCTCACCACCCATAACTATATACAACAAGCCAATCACTATCTTTCCTTCTGTGCTTGACCTTGGGCTCCGTTACTCTGCTGATTTCAAATTCTCTATGTTGCCAAGTTTCTAAAGCCAGAAGATTACTTGGATTTTCATCTGATAACTTTCGAACCCAGTAATCTAAAACGCTACTGTGTGAAACGCCCCTCCTTGGGAACTGTCCCTTTATCCTAGACAGCATCTCTGTTAAAGATAAACTTAAGATTGAGTGTCCAAAAAGATTAACTAGTATAATCATAGGAACGAGTCTGAATTTTCCTTACAACTATCGTCGCACAACTCTTAAGATCGAACCCCTATGGTTTAGGCGCCAACAACTTAACCTCATTCTCGTATTTAAAATTCTCAAAGGAATAGTATACTTTCCCAATAATAAGCTTTACTTTATTTCTTCAACATATGAATTACACAGCAGCGGGTCTTCTGTAAGTCATACTCTTTGTCGAACGAATTCTCGTTCCAACTTCTTTACAGTTAAATACAGGCAAATATGGAACTTCTTGCAAATGAAAGTAAAACCAGCACCACAACGCAACGATTCATTTATCTACTAAATAAATATTTCTCCGGAAACATTTCTGACACAGTCTGCCACACCCTGAAAACCCGTGATATTGTTTTTTTCTCTTTTTGACTTATATAACTAAACAACCCTGTTCACTCAACGCATTGACGGAAACGGTCAGAATTATCATACTTATTTGGTATAATTAACGTTGTGCTAATACTGTTCTCTGTCCCTTTATTATTTGACTCAGTTATTTTTTGAGCAAGCTTCATCTCAAAATACCGCAATCTTTTCATACGAACCCGTAGTGATGCACCGAATTTACATGAATCATCCTCTCCGCGAAATCGTCTCCATCACCTGAAAAAATCTGCCAGCACTGTCTGTCATACCTTTACAGCCACCCAGCTGCATTTAACAGCGGTTGCTGACTATCAGATCAATCAAATACTATAACAAATATCCCTTGCAAAGCTATGTAATGGACATTTCAGTGTCTTAAGGGTTCTACCCCAAGGTCGAAAAGTGAACAACCTGGATATTGCCGTGATTAAAATCTCCTCTTGTGACTAATTAATGTTGTGTGTAAATACCACCTATTTCTACGCAAACTTCAGCCTTACAAGGCATCATCTAAATTATCAGTTTAACTAAACTATGAGTCTTGAATATAAATGTGTTTCATTTTACTGTTATGTTATTATAATCCTGTGTAATCGAATTCTTCTAAACCATCTATCACAATTAACCACTGTCTCTTTCTCTGCATATAAATGTACTTTTATGTAATGATTTTCGCACCTTTTCATACCGCCCCTTATTTTTCATATGTTAATATCTAAAATATAAAAGGTAGACTACGTTTTTATTGTACATGCATATTTTTAAATGCTGTTAGAGATGATACATACATGATGGCTGAATGAAAATAGTCGTTCCTACCATGAATTTCGTTGAGTTAGTTAGTGAATGCAAAAACAGTCTATGTGATGCAGAGCAATAAAATTGATTTTTAAGAAAGCAGTGTTTCCCCAGGGCCTGGCAGATGAAAAGGTGTTGGGGCGGTGAATGCTATTCAGTGGATATGATAGTGGGGACTTAATAGAACCTCCATTATCTGTGGAAAAGCGCTCTGATGTCAAGGCTCCTGGGTTTGGATAACTTCAACAAAAAGAAAAAGAAAAACTGCATGTATGGAACTGCTTGTGCACAAACTCTCCAAAAACAAGCTCATGGTGTGATTTCTCCACTTTAGAAGGACATCTAATCATAACAGCAGCACAAGTATTAATTAGCTTTCGCTTTTCTTCAACATATTTTACGCGCTTTGGCTTACAGATTTAACCTCTTTAGCATCTATTCCAAACATTAACCTACATGGGTGGAGACAATCATCCTTCGTTCCCCTCCAACTTATTTTTTTACCACCGTAAACTTGAACCAGCCGTTAGCATATAACCCTAAAAGATTCAATGACCATAGATTCTTCGTAATAAAAAAGGTAATGGACCTTGTGTTTATCGCATATTAATTGTTTAAATTATTATTATTTGCTGCACTGTACCCCTCTTCCTGTTCTCTTCTGTCTTCGCTGTCCTAAGGTACCGCATTGGAATACTATTAATGTAGTTAAAGATTGAACGATCAATTCATGGTTGTTTGCTCAAACTCACTCTATATTTTGGCGGGAGTCATCAATACTGCAATCATCGTTTCATCGTTCGCTGTTCTTTGGAGGCTAGAGAAAACTATCAGAAATTTTGTGTACAATAACCTAATGGTTGGCTCTGTATTGGTTCAAGAATAAAGGGTGCTTGAGTCACCAATTTATGTTCTGGTTTTTTGCGTTGGTTATTGAGCATAGTTCCTGAAAGTCTTCCAAGGACAGTGTGAAGTCTAGCGAAGTTAGACCTGGACATTGACAGTTTCTGATAATTCTCCCGGAATTATTCGTCTTATCTGTTGTCAGTTCGTCTTTCCTTGCGTCTGCCCGTCTTCTTTGGACAAGTATTATTTGGAACTTTTCTGGATTGTTTGGCCAAGTTCGATAATGCCTGGGTCAAAGAAAGGACGAACCGGTTTAAAAGCAAACAGAAAAGTAAGTAATGCTGAGTTGTTTGTTATATGTAATGATGTGTGTGATGTTAAGCATGATAAGATTGATGCCAATGTTTCGCCATCTAGCGAAAATAGAAAATTTAAAATTCCTAAATATGAACATTGGTGTTTCGACGAAAACACAGCTGAAAATAAACAGTTTGTACAGGAGTATGAAATCATGTTGAGTAGAGTTTTATTAAATGATCAAATGAAGATGATGTATTTCATAATAATATATATTTCTGCCTGTTTATGCAGGAACATACCAATTGTACAGGCATGGATAAGTTATTATATAAATTACACATAATTTGATGTGTGATGGATTTACAGTTTGGTTGTTCTTTCTGACATTAGAGTCAGTCGGAACAGTCAGCTATAAAGTCTGTTTGTGTAACACATAAGGAGATATAGAAATATTGTCTTCGCATTAACAAAAAACTCAGATATCAGATGAATGTAATACAGGTATCTGGGAAAAATAAAGCTTGAAGTCAATTCTCCTATATAACTTTGTGGTGAACAGCACCCTTGGCTTAAAGTTTATTGATGTATTATGTTGGGATCAGTGATATATTTATTCCATTTTTCACCAGTCTTATCGTAGTTTTATAACAGGAAAGAGATTTGATCATGGATGCGAAAACTAGATAAGGTCATGTTGAGTTGATTTACTGCATCAAATGGTGCCGAGGTCGATTCCGGAATTCTCTATTTACGCCATTTGTGTCTGCATGGCGGACTTCCTCGAGGGAATAAAAAGTCTGTCGAACTCGACGGAATTGATCAAATGGCCTTACATCAGGTTCAAAAAGAGATTGCGAAAGCCCAATTTCTTCTCAAGGTAGGTGAAGATTAAATACTCAATTCATGTTTGTTTGCTCAAACCCAACTCCTTCATCATTTTCGCGGGAGTCATCGATAGTGCAGTCATCGTCTCATCGTTCGCTGTTCAGGGGAAGATAAAAAACTATCAGAAATCTTCTGTAATAACATTTTTGTTGGTTATATGTTGGTGTACGAATAAAGGATTCTTGAGTCGCCAATCAGTGTTCTGGTTTTCGCGTTGGTTAAAACAAAGCGTTTCTGAAAGTCTTCGAGGAACAGCGTTAGACCCAGCGTAGCAGGAGCTGGACATTGACAGTTTATGAGACTTGACTGACAGTTTCTGATAGTGTTTAGATAGTTTATGTTCGTCTTTCCTGGTGCCTGCCAGTCTTCTTTGAACAAGTATTCTCTGGAACTTTTCTGGAATTTTTTGGTCAAGTTCAATGATGCCCGGGCCAAAGGAGGGACGAAGCGTCCAGGAAGCAACCAGGAAAGTAAGTGATGCTGAGTTGCTTGTTGATTGTAATGATATGTATGACGCTCAGCATGATGAGTTTGTTGTTCATGTTTCGCCGTCTACGGATAATAGGCGGCAAAATCCCAGCTGAAAATCCACAGTTTGTACATGATTTTGAAATCACGTTGAGTAATATTTTATTAAGTGATGAAATGAAGTTGATATATTTGATGAGGTATTGCACTGGAGTTGTTTCAAGAGCTATACATCGCCGTAAGTTCATGTCTCCTAACGAAGGACATTCTGAGGTTATGAGTATACTGCGTCGAAGGATTGGAAGACTTTCGGTGGTTATAAGGAACTTATTCGAGGCTGTTAAAGGTAATGGTATTCAATTGCAAGATGACTCCAAGGCACTCACTGAGTTTTTGGATAATTTGCCGATTTACAAGAATACGTTGATTTCAATGAATTGCATGAGTGATCTCAACTCGAGTTTTGTACTAGAAGTAATAGCAAGACGCCCACCTACTCGACTGCAAAGGGAGTGAGTGAAGATAAGATCCCGTATGGAGGATGAGGGTATCGAGCCAAAGTTTGATGATATCCTGAAACTAGTAAAAGATAGTGTCAATCAATCTATGAGCAAGTTTGCCAGTATATTGCATCCCACCCCTATAATAGAGCAGTCTGAGAGTAAAACGCAATCATTGATGACGAATAGGCCTCAGAGAGGTGGATATCGAGAAGGCCCCATGATGTCTAGTAATGCATATAGACCTAGTGAGTGTAACAGCTCTCGTAGTACATCCTCAACAGATAAGTTACAAGATGCAAGACAAAGACGGTTGTGTTTTACACGTTTGCAAGAGGTGCATACAAAGGTGAGCTGTGAACCAGTGAGCAAGTTCAGTGATAAGTCAGATGTGAAATCAAGGTCTGACTCCGAATTGTGTGACGATAACGGTGCAGTGAAGAAGTCTGTAGTTGCAACTGGTAAGCCATTGTTGAATAGAGTGTCACAGAATAGAGTTACTGCTTCAGAGTACAGTTCTGACTCCACAAGTTTACAAGGTATTACTAGTCAGAGTGAAGGTATAAAATCTTTAGGGATTTGTGTGGAAGAACCCAAATCATCTACTGCCGTTGTTAAAGAGTTTGAAATTGATGAAGTCGACCAGATAGATGATGGTAAATTGAATATTTGTGATAATGATCATGATAGTGCAGATGTGTCTTTGGTTGATCATGATGAAATGAGGGGAGTGCCTACTACTGCTAGGTTAAAAAAGGGTTCTGTACAGCTCAAAGGTGAAGTAGAAATAAATGCAGATGCAGTTGCAGAAGGTATACATACTTGTCAGACCGTCAGTTTAATTGATCAGCATAAAGCCCACCTATCATCAGATGCTAGTGCTAAACCTGAGCTAATAGTAGAAGACAGCAGTGGTAGTAATCTTGCAGTTAGAGAATTTTCTGAAAGCCGAACAACAATAGCTTCTGATCCACCGCTAAGTTCATCAACTGGTATCAATAAGTCGTCGTTGGTGCTGTCATCCACAATAAAACAGACGCCCATCAACTCAAGTATCTTGTGCAATGACTTTGATAGTATTGGTGCATTTGAAAAGACGAAAGATATTGCTCAGTTTAGTGAGAATAAGCCAAGTGTAAACGAAAGAGTAATTGTTAAATTGACTTGCATGAATAAAGGCATTTCTAGTTTCAAGTTACTATTTGAATGTTATTATCTTTGGTGTAAATTACTCTGTGCCTACGCTCGGCTGACCAGATACGTCGTATGTTTGTTCGTCATCTATATTCTACGATACAATGACATGAGCGTGTTGCTGTTCAGATTTGAGGATATAGCTGATAGAAGGAAGTCAGCAAATGAACTCTGTAACGATTTTCCAACCTAGATGGTCAACCTGAGAAGGGTTGTAGGCGTACTGCTGTAAGTCCTACAATTCTTCAAAGGGTAGCGCATCAATGAGCAGTCCAATGTGCTTGGTGTGTGATTTTGTACATATGTTCATGTTGTATATACTGAATTGATATTACCTGTCATCTAGCTGTTGGTAATTCTGTTTGTGTCTGGACGACTTCCACTTGTATCATCAACCTGAGAAGGAATTTAGGCGTACTGCTCTAAATCGAACTGTAGGACTCACAGCAGTACGCCTACATTCCTTCTCAGGTTGATGATACAAGTGGAAGTCGTCCAGACACAAACAGAATTACCAACAGCTAGATGACAGGTAATATCAATTCAGTATATACAACATGAACATATGTACAAAATCACACACCAAGCACATTGGACTGCTCATTGATGCGCTACCCTTTGAAGAATTGTAGGACTTACAGCAGTACGCCTACAACCCTTCTCAGGTTGACCATCTAGGTTGGAAAATCGTTACAGAGTTCATTTGCTGACTTCCTTCTATCAGCTATATCCTCAAATCTGAACAGCAACACGCTCATGTCATTGTATCGTAGAATATAGATGACGAACAAACATACGACGTATCTGGTCAGCCGAGCGTAGGCACAGAGTAATTTACACCAAAGATAATAACATTCAAATAGTAACTTGAAACTAGAAATGCCTTTATTCATGCAAGTCAATTTAACAATTACTCTTTCGTTTACACTTGGCTTATTCTCACTAAACTGAGCAATATCTTTCGTCTTTTCAAATGCACCAATACTATCAAAGTCATTGCACAAGATACTTGAGTTGATGGGCGTCTGTTTTATTGTGGATGACAGCACCAACGACGACTGATTGATACCAGTTGATGAACTTAGCGGTGGATCAGAAGCTATTGTTGTTCGGCTTTCAGAAAATTCTCTAACTGCAAGATTACTACCACTGCTGTCTTCTACTATTAGCTCAGGTTTAGCACTAGCATCTGATGATAGGTGGGCTTTATGCTGATCAATTAAACTGACGGTCTGACAAGTATGTATACCTTCTGCAACTGCATCTGCATTTATTTCTACTTCACCTTTGAGCTGTACAGAACCCTTTTTTAACCTAGCAGTAGTAGGCACTCCCCTCATTTCATCATGATCAACCAAAGACACATCTGCACTATCATGATCATTATCACAAATATTCAATTTACCATCATCTATCTGGTCGACTTCATCAATTTCAAACTCTTTAACAACGGCAGTAGATGATTTGGGTTCTTCCACACAAATCCCTAAAGATTTTATACCTTCACTCTGACTAGTAATACCTTGTAAACTTGTGGAGTCAGAACTGTACTCTGAAGCAGTAACTCTATTCTGTGACACTCTATTCAACAATGGCTTACCAGTTGCAACTACAGACTTCTTCACTGCACCGTTATCGTCACACAATTCGGAGTCAGACCTTGATTTCACATCTGACTTATCACTGAACTTGCTCACTGGTTCACAGCTCACCTTTGTATGCACCTCTTGCAAACGTGTAAAACACAACCGTCTTTGTCTTGCATCTTGTAACTTATCTGTTGAGGATGTACTACGAGAGCTGTTACACTCACTAGGTCTATATGCATTACTAGACATCATGGGGCCTTCTCGATATCCACCTCTCTGAGGCCTATTCGTCATCAATGATTGCGTTTTACTCTCAGACTGCTCTATTATAGGGGTGGGATGCAATATACTGGCAAACTTGCTCATAGATTGATTGACACTATCTTTTACTAGTTTCAGGATATCATCAAACTTTGGCTCGATACCCTCATCCTCCATACGGGATCTTATCTTCACTCACTCCCTTTGCAGTCGAGTAGGTGGGCGTCTTGCTATTACTTCTAGTACAAAACTCGAGTTGAGATCACTCATGCAATTCATTGAAATCAACGTATTCTTGTAAATCGGCAAATTATCCAAAAACTCAGTGAGTGCCTTGGAGTCATCTTGCAATTGAATACCATTACCTTTAACAGCCTCGAATAAGTTCCTTATAACCACCGAAAGTCTTCCAATCCTTTCACGTAGTATGCTCATAGACTCATAGGTGCCCTCTTTCAGCTTCATATACTTGCAGCACTGTGTAGCTCTTCAAGCAACTCCAGTGCATTACCTCATCAAATGACTTAACCTATTTTCATCAGTTAATGAA
Organism: Trichobilharzia regenti; assembly: GCA_944472135.2. Lineage (NCBI taxonomy): Eukaryota > Metazoa > Platyhelminthes > Trematoda > Strigeidida > Schistosomatidae > Trichobilharzia > Trichobilharzia regenti. The sequence goes on along the minus strand of OX235270.1, from coordinate 82,389,403 downwards.
AAACACTTAACATGATTTCAAATTCCCTAACAAACTGTAAATAATCAGCCGGGTTTCCATCGAAACACCGTGGTTCAAATTCTGGGAGTTTGATGTTCCTATTATCGCTGAACGGCGAAACAGTAACATCAACCATGTCATGCTTAACATCAGATACATCGTTACAATTAACAGACAAGTCACCATGACTTACTCTCCCGTTTGCGTCCAATACGCTCTGTCCCTTCTTTGACCCAGGCATTGTTGAACTTGACCCAATTCCAGAAACGTTCCAGATATTGCTTGTTCAAAAAGGACTTGACCGACATCAGGAAAGATGAACGGTGTCTATCCAAAGTCGTGCCAACTGTCCAAAACCCTTTATAAACTGACGTTGTACTGTCAGAAACTGTCAGCCACGTCTCGCAAACCGTTAATATCCAGCTCTTGCTACACTGGGACTCACGCTGTTCCTTGAAAATTCTCACAAACGCTTAGTAATAACGGAAGCAAAAACCAAAACACCGATTGGCTACTCGAGAATTCTTTATTGTAACACCAACATATAGGCAACTTTAAAATTAAGTTTTAACTAAGGTCTATGAACAAATATTACAATAATAAATCACAATATTGCTTCTGACAGTTTTGGTCTGACTTCTTTTTGAACAGCGACCGATGAGACGATGACTGTCGTATTGATGCCTCCGCGAAAATTGGGGAAGTTGGTTTTGAGCAAACAACCATGAATTGATCGTTCAATCTTCAACTACATGGACATACATTCTGCACGTGAAAAGACTTTTTATATAGGAATTTGCTAAAGACGCATACCTAAACCTGATGATGCTACAAAATTATACAAGAACATATAGTCTGAATGATATTTAGCGTGAAATAAACCTTACATATAGGAGTTCTTCAGAGTTTAATTTCTACAGCAATTTAGTAGCATGTCACATTTCCACTGCATGCAGTAGAGATAGATCATAATAAGTGGCTTGTGAAAATCACACTTGACTAAAATGCAGTTAGCCTTTGATAGATTGTTTCTGAGCAATAGTGTAAACTGCGATTGTTGCGTCCTCACTTGGTGGCTGTTACTGTAAATCCTGTTTAGAAAAGACTGCCAAGTATTGCACAGTTGGAGTCATCAAAAATGTCATATGCAAAAAGGCTGTGGTGGACCAGACTATAAACATTGTAGCAGTACTTCATGAAATGTTTATCAAAACAATTTAGATTAAGCACAATATATCACGGTCATCCAGTCTGAGAATTGTCACATTGCCCAGTTACTAAGGATGCAGACTTAGAACGCGTAACAGATGCACCGTAAGGGTCTGTAGTGGCGGGAGTTCATTTAGTTAAATCTTGCCAGAAAACTCCTGGCAATTCCCAAAAGCCGTTGCAGATTCTTGTCGCGAAGAAGACCTACCAGACCGGAATGGTTTACCTTATAAAATCAACTACTATTATTATTGTTCCCTTGGGTTTCTAGTGGAACATAGCGCTTCAACTCCACGTCTCCACTTGCTTCTTTCTTCCTTCTGCTGTACTTTTCACCTGCATCCATCTTAGTCCATACTGTTTCAACTCCTCTTCACATGATCTCCTCCATGTCATCCTCGCACTCACGACCAACTCGCCACTTCCCTTTCGAGTTCCACTTGAGGCCCTGTCGCGCGATGTCATCAACCGGCCTCCTCAGCGACTGTCCAATCCATCTCCACTTTTCTCTGCATATTTGTTGGGCGGCGATTGGTTCTTGTTTTGTTTGTTCCCATAGTTTCTTGTTGGTGATTCTTTCCGGCCTGGCCATCTGATCTTCAGTATAGAGTGAAGTCTAAGTGTTCAGTAATTCGCTGATTTGGAAATAGATGAAATATTCATATAGATGTTTGACGAACAACTAAACACCACGGCGGGTATTACTCCCATGGACCTTAAACATTACTGAGCAATCAAGCGAAAATCTAAGGGATAATCTCTATATCAATCAGGTCGGGAAAGTCTCCAGGCTGTCACGACATCCTACCATCGCATCTGAAACAGTTTACAGAAGCTGTAAGCAGGCTGTTACGCGGCACATTCCAATACTCCATTGATTCAAAGGTGTGGAAAATAGCCATCCCTTCTTCAATCTTCAGAAGTGGGGATGGGCATAACGCAACGAATTACAGACCACTGGCGCTACTCCAGTTGTTTCTGTGATAGTGGAAATTTAGGCTGATTGCCACATAAGGCAACACGTCGAGAGGACTGAGATATTCCATGAAGACAAACAGAGTTTCAGGAGAGGTAGATCATGTGTGAGAAACCTTGGAATTATTAAACATTACGGTGGTAGCCCTTAGTGATTCTGACTTTATCAATGGTCCGTCGTTCTGCCAAAACAGCCAGGCTAATATTCCGCTGGTGGCGTGAAGATCTGGAGGGCAGTAGAGCGCTTGCAGGATTCAGAATGGCTTCAGTTCGGCATGAAAGTTCTGGGAAGCTAGGCATTCTTCAGTGGTGTGACTTTAATGCACAGTACAACTACGTACCCGGACGACGCGAGGGGTCACATGTAGCGTCAGACAAGTAATGTGAGATCCAGACATGAGTTAAACGGATGATATGGCCATGGTACATGCAGCTTTACGTTTTAAGCATAGACAGGCAGGTGCTCTCACTCCTCGGCTTTTTGAAGGCATGTATATACATCCGTAAGTTCACGCTTTCAAGTGCACAATGTCACTGTTCTCTCGTTACTTGAAAGGGGCGATAGTCTCTTCGAAAGAGTCCAAAGGCGGGCAGCAAAGGGGATGAACAGTCTCCAGAATCAAACATATAATGGAAGTTTGAAGAAATTAAGCAGTATCATACTTGGGCGCCATTTGCTTAGGGAAGACCTAATGACTGCCTAAAAGAGTACCAATGAAAAGAAATATATGAACACAGGTGCTCTGCATTACTTGATAACGGGATTCTTAGCAGCAGCTTGTAAAGTAAGATGCATCAGACAGCGAAAACCCGAGGTGTCCCCACTACCTTGTCCACCAGTTATAGTCTTCCTGGAATTATTTAGAAGCATTTGTGGACACCTCACCTTCAGATAAAAGATCATAGAAAAGGCCGAAAAATCATGCAGATATATAAGAAAATAATGCAAACAACGTATCTCTAAAATTCACATACCTCACTGTTAATGTATGCCATATGAAATGGTTCTTGCGCGCGTTGTCTGACTAAACTGCCGTACACATATATTCTAGTATTTCTTCGTTCTTATTAATGTGCGCAGACGTTGTGGCTACTCGACGCCCACAACGTAAATCAAAAGGCACTTGCGAAGAGTACGAATGTGTATTATAGCAGTAGTCAAATTCGAAATTGTGTCAAGGTAATGTTCAACAGTAAATTGACAAATGTTTGCGATGTATATATAAAAGCGGTCTGTATACACATATAATACAAGTATACAAATTAGATTAAAAAGCATGTTTACAGTTGATATAGGGGTACTACATGGTCTTGTATCATGCCTACTCTCGCTTATCTCAATCTTCTAACACTGCCGTTCCATTCCCACATATTATTACTATTTCCAATCATTTTTTTTTGTTTATTTCTAACCACGAATTTATTTTTTACGTTTTCTTTTTAAGTCGGCACATTCTACACTATCTTTTTGAATGATTATTATCCTTTTCCTCGAATATACCGGAAGAATATCGGGGGAAAAGATCAACTCCATTTACGGCAGAGAAAGGGTCTTAACACACTAGATGCTGAAAGCCAAATTTAATAACTACGGACCTATTCTCTCTTTTCCTTCCCACCAGGTCGGAATACCTTAGAGGACATAGCAGGATAGTTCAAAAGTCAAGGAGAAATCATATTGCTGTTGTGTACTGGTTCTGAAACTGAGTCATAAGCTCTTAGAACCAACTCCGAGAAGAAGTGATATCTGCAATCTCAACTGATTCATTCATTAAGGGTTTGGACAACCACAGAAGCTTTCTGGAAAGGGATTGGCATAGGCTCCGAGCCTTCCATCCTCAACCGAAAAATCTGAATCTGAAATCTAAATCGGAATCTGTACCACTTCCTTTGGAGTCAACCAAGGCTAGGGCAGAAAAGTGGCAGAACGTACTACAAAAAAATTTTACTGAAGGTCCAGGGGCTTCACCTTACAACTAAAAGGAGAATACAAAGAAGTTAATTTTGTTTGCACTAATACGATGTTGGATATAAAATATTTTCACATTGTTTTAGATGATTGCGTTACTTTTGGCAGGTGTTGCATTTCTGTAAGTTGTGTAACAATTTCAGTGTGTCATGTAATATAAACTTCTGAATATTTAAGAAGTCTATACAAATAGTTTTGAAGATTTTTAAGTTGCTGGAAGATATCTCATTAGAGTGCCTAAGATACTCCTCTGACGTCGAATATATTACTTTAGCGTTATTCTGGGGTGTAAGCAAAGTATTTCATGTGATCATCCACGTATTCATGTCAAGCCTAATTTTTTGTACCAGCTGTGGACCAAATATTTCGTCATGTATACAAAATGAGTGAAAATATGAAGATGTTTTCGGGAAGTTAAACTGTATCAACCACTTTGATCGACTTAACCACTGACTTTAAGTAATTAATCACTGTCAAAGAGCATTTAAAGTATCAGGATTAAGAACAAAATGACTCTAAATTATGGTTTTCTGAAATCCGTTCTTAGTCTTGATTCTGTTCTGTAATATACCACCAGAATCCCACTCGTAAACGCCTCATTATCCTGTCAAGCTTCCCATTTTTTGCTCAAATTCGCTTACAGCAGTAATAAAATGTAGCAGGACTTCCTAAGTGGCAATAAAAAATCATTTCGCGACTAGTGCTGTTTTTGTAGTCCTTGACATGAGAATCTTTGACCCTCGCAATGCTAACCTTAAGTTATTCACTTGTTAAAGTTAGCGCTCATTTTATACAGACTAATTGTGATGTAGTGTGATTTTAGTTATTACTGGAGTCTCAAGTACAAAACAGTGAAAATGCTCGCAGATATACCATTCTTTAAATTTCGGAAGCTCCTTTGAGAGGTGATGTCACAGCTCTCCAAACATTCTCCTCAAAAGTGCCTAATTAGGCTTGTTGTACTCCTCTAAATTGTTTAGGCCAGCAGTCAATGAATTAATGAATTCCGACCACTAGTGACGATTCTCCAACAGAATGCAAATTTAGCAATAAGATTGATGGGTCTGTACCGCTTAGATATGTCCAAGTCACATCGGATGATGATGCTTTCTTCACACCCTTATTGATTAGCTTACCCTCTATTTTAGTTTATGTGTTATGTCAATGTTACGTGATATGTTGATCAATATTAGGTGACTTGAGGAAATCAAGGATAACACCGGTGTATGGTACGACGGAGTGCACTGCTATTTAGTAGCTGGATATCTCGAATGCACTGATGATGTAGGTTGAAGTCTTTCAAGCTCACTTTCTATATCTGCGTATCATCATCGCTAGCAGTGATTTGATTTTACGAACCATCTGATTATTTCCAATTTAGTTGGTTGTCTTCCGTATTCGTTAGTATCTTCCTATGTGCAGGTAATTTAAATTTATGAGGTGGACCTTGAATCTTCTGGCATTTTTCATAGCGAAACACTTAATTCACCAAGTTAAACCAGATATAAATGTACATAAGTGCCTCTTTATTTTGCAAATCTGTCTTGTTTATATCAGTAATGAGGAGTTTGACTGATTCTGATCCCGTTAACTAGCAAGATGTTTTGATTATCTGTTGAAGGACAAGTGGATACTAACAGAGTATTCAAATTATTTATAGGGAGTCTGACGTGTGAACTACGCTGCTGACCATTAAAGGCTGCGTTTTATCTCTTGTTAGGTTAATAATGATGTAAAATATGCAGTTTTAAGTAAGAATACAAATTTAGTCAATCAGTTTTTGAAGCTATTACGTCGGTAGATAAGATGTGCTAGACATGCTAAGTTGTCATCTTCGTAAGCGAGCAGTTATAGGTGATATTTGATTAGTTTGTAAACCCGAAAAATAACCTTGATTCACTAAGCTTCTGACACTTCGCTTGAGTACCGTAAGGTGTAACCAGCGAAACAGGTGTCGCAGACTTGATAACGTAGCTTAAAATTGTTTTTAGTGGCTTAGATACATCCTCTCTCTGCTAAAATCATCCAGTCCTCATTATTGTTCACGTAATTACTGTCTCTTCCATACATATTTTTGTCTGCTTCAATCTCGTTGCATTCAGTATCTCCACCTTTATGTGTGCTTTTGTAAAATGTTGTAACTTAATCTGCTACACTTATGTGGAAAGTCCGCTAAAAATTCAGTCAGTCCTTCGGATGAATTGCTTCTCATATGTTCTAGGCTTGTTTAAGACTACTTAATTTCTCACTTAAGTGCTTGACTTTTAACTTCATCCTATTTTGAGTCGTTTGGAGTTAGATACACTAGGCAATTTTTGAGTGTTTCATCTTCCTCTTGGTGTAGCTGTATATTGCTGTCACCTTTCTGTGCAGATGATGTCATAATAAGCCCAGAAGTTGTTTACTAATGTATGATCTAGCTGTCTAAATAATTACGAAGTGGTAGTTCATTGATCTTCCAATTTACAATCTTACTTGTGTACTGTTGTCTATATAATTACCTGTGTCAAATAACATACTTCGTTAGTTTATGTTACATTTGAAGGGCTTTTTCAAATTGAAACATGAAGGAAAACAGCGGTTTAATAAAGGAAATGTGAAGGATTATGTAGGGTGTCAAAATAAAAAAAATTGGGGGAGAATAGGGCGATTGATGAAACTTTCTTTTCTTATTTAATATTAGACTAAGTTAAAGTGCTTCTTTTATAATTTGCGTTCTACTTGTCTAAATTTTATGTTTTCATCTTTTATGACATTGAAACCAGGCAGTACTACGGCTGATTAATTGCGGTTCGATATTTCGACGGGAAACTAGAGATCCTCGTTTTTCTGTAGTGTTATTAGGATGAAGGTATATGGCTTGTTACTTTAATCATTTGCACATTCAAGGAGGAAAAATCGGATAAAATAAAGAGCATCATAGACTTTTTCAGTACTCCACTAAACGAAGCTGAACTACTGGAAGGAGGAAGTAAACCTGATGAACTGTATACACTTTGCGATGATCCCATGGAAGCACCCATCAAGCTTATCGATGAACAGCTGAAATTTGCTGATCTTAAAGCACTTCAGAATCTTTTCGTTGATAATTCTGGGTTTCTTGTTGTTGGCGCTATTGGTTTGCAGGTAATTAACTACATCTTAATCTTCTATTATAGATTTAGGGGTCAGGAAAATCATCTATTCTAAATATTTTGGCAAATTATATTTCTGACGACTGTTCCATTTTTGATGGTCCTTTTGATATCCAAAGTGTTAACCACATATTAAATAACAGTCCATGCACTGGTGGTGTCAACCTATATATTACTCAGGACCGCGTAATACTTTTGGATGCTCAGGTGAGTATGTTTGTTGCTACCTGAAGTAAGAGATTGACCCATGCAGATCCAGGTAAATAATTTTACGAAAGTGTATCACTCCTGTTGAATACAATAACACAAGAAGAGAGATACTGTCATAAACACATAAGACTGAGGGTTTATAATAAAATAGAGACTGGTAGAAATCCTTGAACCGATAGCTGCTATCTGGACAAGGTGGGTGGGTTTGCATATCGTAATACCGGCAGCGGCAAGTATTGTTGCAGGTCAAAATATGCTAAAAAGTTGGTTGCATATTGGGTAGCCTAAATCATAGTGTAAGTTGATTACACTATGTTGGAAGCAGGTTCTGAGGGCAAAGTAATGGAATTTATCTCGAAGATTCAGTCGAGCATTAATACTGCAACTCCAGTGCCTAATGGTATTCATCTGTCTGTTTTCATTCACTAGCAGTCCACAAGAACTATCCCCAGAATTCTTCGACATCTGCAAAGGGAATATACTACAATGGCGAGGTAGGGTTATGCAAACAACCACATGGGTCGTGTCTCAGAAATGGAACGTATATGTGTTCATCATTAAATAAAATAATCTAAGTGAGCCTTGTAATCCCCTTTGGCTTGGATGTGGCAAGTTTCAGTATGAAGCTGACAGGGAGGTTTTGTCCAGTTAGGAATAATTTGGAAAACACTGCATCTGCTGCATATAGGATTAACTGCGGAGAGAAGCATAAAAGGCACTGCCCCACATAATTCAACCTAGGCAGCTGGGTAATGCCGTCTGTCTCCGCACAATAAGTGTGGCTCGTAGTCTGGTGCATGATTATTTTGTTCTGGATAACTGAGTTCTAACATAGAATTAGAGGCCGAAGTAAGGTGATAAATGATATGTATCCACATACATATATATTTTTATGTGTGTGTATGTTGGTCTCTCTTTCTGGTTGCTCGCTTAGTCTGTGACCTTTTCACTTGTGTGAACTTGTCTCCTTTAATAATGTATATTCTCCTTATATTATATTATATATAATATGAGTGTTTGTTGACAGTCCGTTGCTTGGTGACATATATCCATATATGGTTGTTCACATGTCTGCTATATTCGCTATGTATATTTGGATCGACACTCCATTATAATTAGCCACTCATGTTAAGACTGTCTAATGATTTTTCCCACGCTTTGTCTGGAACATTTATATTTATTCGCATTCACAATTTGTGTGAACTATTTTACTTACTTACCACTTTGGTGTGAGACCATTTTATTTTCGTCTCCTTGTGTTTGGACAATAGAAGTATCATCGCAAACCTAGTGGTCTTCTGATTTCCGCCTTCTCGCGTCAGGACTATTAGTTTCTCGACCAGTCCATAACAATAAATTAGCGACGAGTACATAACAATAAACATACGAGCTTCGTGTACTTGAATGTGTAAGTGCTGTTTGCTTCTTACCTGCCCACTTCGTTGTTTCCCAGTAATCACTTGTTTTTCATGCAGCTGATAGTAAGCCACATCTATTGTATGAAGACTAATAGTGCTATCTGGCTACCCAAATCTCATAAGTAGAACGGGGTTCTAAACAATAAACTAGTGGCTGGAAGTCGAGCGCCCAAATCAGTAAGCCACATTTCCACTCGTTGGAGTAAAAAATATCTCATATTGTGTAGATTTCTGCGTTACATAGAGTAGGTAAGGATGTACAGTTTGTCAGGTTGCTATTTGGTTGCACTTTCTAGGAGTGAAAAGGGCGCATAGCTACCCTTGTAACTGTGCGATTGAAACATTCAAACTTACATCTATTTTTGTCTGGAAAATAGTTTTGCCTTCGGATCGCTACCAATACATCAGCTTCTTGTATGATGATAGTTGCTGATCCTAGTCTTTTCTCTATCCTTACGGTGTTTCTAGTATCCTAGCCTCTTTAGCTTTTGGGTTGTATGAACATAGACGAAGTCACCAACTGAAGCTAGCATTTACCTATCGGTAGGTGTGTGAAAGCACGGGTTCTGAAGGATTTTGTATTATTCATTCGCACTTTGGTAGGAAAAAGCACACTTGATGACACTAATCGCCAACTGATCTGAATGTTATCGCACTATAAAGTGATACCGGTCGTGTATTCACTGCCAGTAGTGAAATCTAAAATCAGCGTAGCATAAGATGCATCGTGAAGATGAACAACCCTGGGTAATTTTTCTACTGATCTGACTTACGGTGAATAACTTTTTTCATGCTCTAGTTCCGTCTGAGATATATTTGTACGGAGTTCTTAAGATATTGGTAAAATTCTCACGAATGCACCTTTCTAAAACAAGGTCAATAAGCCATTCTTTCTTACGATTTAAGGTAGTCTTAATACCTATGATACCAGTATGATGGCCAATATTTTTCACACAACTAGTGACAAAGTAACATCACAATGGGCATCACACTATGTAGGCCTCGCGTAGAGGTTGATTCACTTGTCTCGTTAAGCTGTGTTAGTAAGGTTATGTCTCCACGTTTAATATGAGCCAAGGTTAAATTGTATCGGCCAGCCTTGGAACAATTTCCTATTTGGAGTTCTCTTTAAACCTCTGCTTCTATAGGTAGCGAATAATGTGATTAATGATTACTTCATAGTCGCCCAACTTGTCATATCTCGTATCTATAAGCTAACAACAAAGGGATAAAAAATAAAACGATACCATCTAAAGTTGCACGGCTATAAAACACAAAGGGCTAAAAGTTTAACACCAGTAAAGAAATATAATATTACGATTAAGATGGAGCCAGAGTATTCATTTGCACAACTTTTGTGCCAGGGCATATTCTCGACTGTCATACGTTACTGTGCTTAACGGAATCCCTTTGGTCGCAAATGTTATAGTCTATAAAACACTTTATTGTAGTGCTAAACTTAAAGTTTTGATATGTTTGTGTATATGTTGCCTATGATAATTATACTTTTCTGGGGATAGATAATTCGATAAATTCCACAAAAACAACAAGACTGCGAGGGTTATTACCGATAACAGTAATTTTACAAGATACAAAGGAGAACTACACCGTTCTATTCAAATCCCATTATATTGCACAGAAAGAAGTCTTGTTATATTTGTACGTTAATTAATTGTCTATTGAAAAACCTTGTCAGCTCACAGAATAGATTGTTTGAAACGTGACTTTTATTAACCGACTATAGCTGGGAATTCATTTTATTTCACAAGTGGCCAGTTATTTTGTTGCGACTATGGTATTAGAAACTGGTTGCTTGAAGTTTGGTTTAAAACACAAATACTATTTTATACACTCCCTGCTACCTTATTTTTATTGCATGAACATAGTTATTTGCATTGAAAGTTTTCTTGTTGTACGTTAAATCCTTTCCTTTAGCCGTTCATTATAAATTTCTATCATGTTTTTTTTAAAACATTTTGCTCTTACCAGTGTAAAGAATCTCTGAGTATCTTGGATCTCCTTTTCAGCCTCTCCTCTCATTTGCACTTACAAATTATCATATTCATATGGCCACTTCTGCGGAAACGCCGTCTACATCTGGAAATCGTACAGGAAATTCATCTCTCACGGGTCCTGGCAAGTGGAACATAGAAGTTTGGGCTGAAATGGCATCTATGCAGGTTAGTCAAATTTGTACCAATGTTTTTGGATGAAAAGGTTGAGACTAGGTTCAGTGATGATCTGGTTTGCAAGCTAGATGGATAAGAAAAACGAATTCGAGAAGTCCTATAAGGCCCCGGTATCCGGGTCAGTCAACGGATAATAGACTCATAACTTGTTTACTGTCAAGAAAAACAGAAAAAAAGAGTTTTGTGTTCACTTATTTCCACCTTAATTAAATGACATATTATTGGTAAATGACAATTGTAGGGGATTAAAACAGACCACTGCAAAGAATGTACCTGAAGTGATAACACCAAAATTGAGGTTATCGAAGCTATACGCGGAGGGGCGGATTTTTTCATAACCCGTTTCATTTAGAAGATAACCACACGCACACCGAGGGCGTGGCTATCATGATGTCACCAACGGCAACGAAAGCCCTGATACAATGGGAGGCGATTTCGTCCAGGATAATGACCGCCAGGTTCAACTCCAAAGGAAGGAAAGTGTCAATCATACAATGTTATGCACCCACAAACAACGCAGACCTCGAGAAGAAAGAAGAATTCTACAGGCAACTACAGGCAACAATGGACAATACTCCAGCTGGCGACATGAAAATACTAATGGGAGACATGAACGCCAAACTGGGACCAGACAATACGGGAAGGGAACTCATCATGGGTAGAGAAGCTCTAGGAGAAATGAATGAAAACGGAGAACTCTTCGCCGACTTCTGCGCCTTCAACGAACTGGTGATTGGTGGCAGTGTATACAAGCACAAAGATATCCACAAGGCTACATGGGTGTCACCAGACGGGCAAACCAAAAACCAAATCGACTTCATCTCAATCTCAAGGAAGTGGAGGCGCAGCCTACTGGACACAAAAGCAAGAAGAGGAGCAGACGTTGGCTCAGACCACTATCTCGTACAAGGGACAATCCAAATCAAATTAAAAGCTTTCAAAGAAGGAGGAGCTGCAGATAGACCACAAGCCAAGTTCAACACTCAAAAGCTGAAGGACCAGGCTACAAAGGACATCTTCATTGCAAGCATAAAGGACAAAGCCGAGACACAAATCAACACTAGCGAAGAGGTCGGCGTTGAAAAGCACTGGAACAACTTGAAAACGGTGTGGAGCCAAACCTGCATAGAAATTCTAGGCAGAAAAAAGAGACAGGACAAACAGTGGCTCACTACGGACACTTGGAAACTAATAGAAGAGAGAAGGACAGTGAAGCAAAAGATTATCCAGTGCACGGACGAGCAACAAAAACAGGAGCTGAATGCAAGCTACAATACACTGAACAAAAGAGTGAAGAAAAGTGCCAGGGAAGACAAAAGAAAATATTATGAAACCATGGCAAACGAAGCAGAACAAGCTGCAGGCAAAGGAGACCTCGCCACACTCTACCAAACAACTAGGAACCTTTCGGGCAAACGTTCGACACAGATTAAGCCAATAAAGGACGACAATGGAAAGTCAATCACCAAAGAGGTGGAACAGAGAAAGCACTGGGTTGAACACTTCAAAAGACTTCTAAATCGTCCGCCACCTACAACACGTCCAGCAATACCAACAACGGAAGCAGAACTACCAGTGAACACTGACCCCCCGACGAAATCAGAAGTCCTGAATGCAATCAAGATGCTTAAAACTGGGAAAACACCGGGACCAGATGGAATCCCAGCAGAGGCTTTGAAAATAGACCCAGAGACAACAGCGGACTTGATGACACCACTACTGGAGAAGGTGTGGAAAGAGGGCAAAGTACCCGAGGATTGGAAGAACAGTTACTTATTCAAACTTCCAAAGAAAGGAGACTTAAGTCAATGTAAAAACTGGCGTGGAATTATGCTTCTGTCCATTCCAAGCAAGATACTAAGTCGCATCATCCTGGAGAGAATCAAACAAGCCCTAGATGAAAAACTTCGTCCGGAACAGGCTGGATTCAGGAGAAACAAATCATGTATTGATCAAATCGCCACTCTACGGATCATCATTGAACAAAGCTTGGAATGGCAGTCACCTCTCTATCTCAACTTCATCGACTTTGAAAAGGCCTTCGACAGCGTCGATCGAGAGGTCATTTGGAAACTACTTCGCTACTACGGGGTCCCATCGACAATTATACACCTCATCCAACAGTTATACGACAATGCTGCATGCCAAGTAATCCACAACGGGAAACTTACGGAAGCCTTCGAAGTGAGGACGGGAGTGAGGCAAGGCTGTCTACTATCACCAATGATCTTCCTGATTGCAATTGATTGGATAATGCGACAGACAACGGCAACCAACGAGGGAACAGGCATAAAATGGACTGACACAAAAGACTTGGAGGATCTGGATTTCGCCGATGATATATGTCTGATTTCCCATAAACTGGAAGATATGCAAATGAAAAGTAACAAGTTGGCAGAAGAAGCATCAAAGATAGGACTTCACGTGAACATAGATAAAACAGAGATGATGAAGATTCCTTGCCAACATCAACAGCAACAACAGACCACAATAAGCATAAATGGGAAGAACCTGAAAGAAACAACCTCCTTCACCTACCTGGGAAGCATCGTCTCAACTACAGGCGGAACTGACGAGGACATCAAAGCCAGAATCGGAAAAGCAAGACAAGCTTTCATTACTCTCAAATCTGTGTGGAGGTCAACAGCAATCAGCATCAAAAATAAGATCCGGATTTTCAACTCCAATGTGAAGTCAGTGCTACTATACGGATCAGAGACTTGGCGAGTCATAAAGAGCATCTCAAACAAACTTCAAACCTTCATTAACAACTGTCTCCGCTCAATACTCAAGATCAGATGGCCAGAAAAGATCAGCAACAGGGATCTCTGGGAGCGAACCAATCAGGAACCGATTGTGAAACAAATAGGCAGAAAGAAATGGAGATGGATTGGCCATACGCTGAGGAAACCATCAAGTGACATCACTAGACAAGCCCTCGAGTGGAACCCGAAAGGGAGGCGGCGAGTTGGTCGTCCAAGGGTGACTTGGAGGAGGTCATGTGAAGAGGAGATGAAAGCATGTGGGCAGACCTGGAGCAGGGTGAAAAAGTTGTCAGAAAACCGAAGTCAATGGAGGTGCGCAGCTGAAGCCCTATGTTCCTCTAGGAACTAAAGGATACAATAATAATAATGATATTGTTTAGTCTGACAAAAGTAGCTTCGTCTAGTCTAAAGAATTTAACAGTAAGCGTTTGAGTTTTTTCCGTTTTCATCTGTTTCACGTGTGTCTTTATTTCTCATGAAAATGTTGGCACACTCCATTGGTATATATATCTGAAGATTAATCACCTAAGAAATATACATGCTAACCGTCCGCCTTTTTAGGAATGTCAAATTTTATATTACCTTACACAAAAAATAAACTATGCTAATGAAACAAAAGATATTCAAAAACTGTCTCAAGTTTTTGCTATTCTTTCTCATGTTCAATGAAAACAGTTTTATCTCCGTTAGTCGATTATTATTATATCTGTGAGCACATTTTATGGGATTATAGTCACTTTTTTGTGTACTCCTGCATACTTTCTACTTCAGCCATTCAACTGAAACACTAAATGAGTTTAACCCACATAGGTGAGAATAAGCCAAGTAGGCATATGTATAAAAAATTTGACACTATTTCATCTACCACCACAGTAACAGAATGCCGTATTGTTGAGTTAGATTGCTGTTTGTCTAAAATTCCTCTGCTATACCGGTCGACTTCTGTTCTACCTGGTATTTCAGAAATATATTGGCTTGATGAGCAAGACGACTGATTCTGGCGGGCTCCAGACATAATGAGAAGAGGAAAGTCTTCGCAACGACCGCAAGCAGTGGTTGGCCAGAAAAAAGCCAAAGATACAAATGGCGTCGGTAACAGATAACGCCAGATTCGTATTTAGGAAACAAGTAAAACACTAGTAATAAGAAAGACACTGTTCCAGAAAGGTGGCATCTTAATTAACTGTCGGGATAGAAGGCTGGAACGTTGGACGGAACACTTTGAGGAGCAACTTAAGTGACCTTTAGCCATGCTCAACTTGCCCAGCATCCAACACCTACCTGAATGGGATATCGATATGTGTCTACCGACTGTAACTGTGGTTACAAAAGCTGTCTCTGGTCCGATATGAGGCAACGCAGCAGGACCTGATGGAATGATTCAAGAGGTGTACAAGAGTGGTGGTAACAAACTGTTGTGTCAGCTAACCGACATATTGGGTAATGTTTACAAATTAGATATAATTCCGTTGTACTGGTGTAAATCATTGATTATATTAGTGGATAAAAAGGGAGACAAATCGACCTCTGATGATCGTAAAGGAATTAGCTTGGCTAATGAGTGTCTAAGGTTCTGGGTTCAATAATCGTGCCTAGAATAAGGGGTACTCGGGCTAAACAAACACATAGAAAACAAGCCCCGGCCCAGGAACAGCTCGTATTGATTATACCTTCATTATTTGATATATTCTGAGACGTTTGGGTCAGACGCTTGTTATATTCCATGACGTGAAGGCACAATTTGACTCTGTCTACTGGAAGGTGTTGTGGTAATGTTTGGTCGTGGAGTACCGAGAATGTCCATCCCACTAATCAAGGCACTCCTTTAAAACTCACATAGCACCGCTATCTGAAGTGATTAAAACCAGTGATTTCCATTGGGGGTACCCATTGTCTCCAATAGTTTAATTTAATCATGTATTTACTAATGGAATCAACCCTAACTGACTTCAGTGACTCGGAAATTGACTTGTTACCAGAGAACAGTTGTTGTTGACTTAGAATATGTGGATGATATTGTCTCCCTTGGCGGAAACGAAAGTAAAATACTGAGTCTTCTGAACACATTGAACAGCAATCTTCAAATGTTCGGTATGCCTTTCTCTCCTGTCAAATGTAAGTTGATGATGCAGGACTCATCTTCACCAACACCCAGTTTAACGATAGGAAATGAAGTGGTTGAGTGTGTTGACTACTTCAATTGTTCGGGAAGTTGTATCAGCCCTAAAGGAATGATTGCTGACGAAATCTAAGCACAGATATAAAATGCACGTGTGGCATTGGCTAACTTACGTTATGTATATCGATCAAAGGACATGTGTATTGCGCATCAGTTCGCTCTGACTTCCTTTATGACTATGAGATGTGACCGTTCGAAGTGGAAGATATGGAGACACTACTTGTCTTTCACTGTAGATATTTGCGTTGCACCTTCTATGTTATGTGATATGTTAGGGTGAATAATATTGTGGTTAAGCTAAGTGTTAATTTATGCGTCTATGAGGTTGTGAAGGTGAATTGATTGAGATGGCTAAAACATGTGCAACGCATACCTAACCGTTGCCTTCCTCGATGAAGAACTTTAGTTGACAAAGCGCTGGGTTAAAAAAGAGTTAGGGTTGGTGAAACCAAAGTGCAGTATAGGTTCATGAAGTCTTTGAAAACTGACTTATGCCACATAGGGATGTGTAGGCTACTTGGTTGGGGTCCTCAGGATGCTAAGAATTGATGGCTGGAGACAAATAGTGATATGGCGTAGAATCGTTCACAATGGTGCAGACGTATTCACTCTTTGTGATATGCGATATCCATTAAACCCGTATGTTTTTGCATGTTACTATTATTATTTCTCTCTCACATTTCTGCTCATTATAGTGTTGTTTTGAGTCTCCTCTTTCTTTTTTCTAACTTTCTGTGATATGTGGAAAACAACTGTTGCACGTCTGCGCTAAGTTTTATGTTGAAATGTAGTCAGTCCGGACTGGGATGTAACATTTGTCCAACGGTTCTTAATTTTTATTGGTTATTCAGTGGACATATTATTTTTAATAAACCACCTTCTCAAACCAACTACGTGATTTCGAAAGTAAATCCCTTCATAAGTTAATATTAGCCAGGAAACTAATAAAAGGCAACGAGAACTGGATAGATGGCTTAGTATGACTGCCTGTGACTGTGTGAAAGCACGACGTTTCATACGGTCATTGGCCCACGTTCCCGAACTCTTACCAATTGAAGATATAGCTTAACAACAGTATCAAATAAAATGATCTTGTTCTCAGATGAAAACCATTTACAGATCAGTTGATTCGCTAAACAATTCTAAATTAAAGGAATAACAGAAAAAACTATTTACAGTAACTTTATGTGACTGGTGGTAAGTCCTTTCCATCTTTTCTCTCACCATATGTTGCAGCTGTGGAGTTTAGACTTCTAGTGAACACCACCAGATACGCAAACTGTTCAACTGTTCGTTCCTAATACTTTCTTAGACACTTGGTGAATGTCAGTTGTAGTGAAAGACAGCTAGTGTCTCCATATCTTCCACTTCGAACGGTCACATCTCATAGTCATAAAGGAAGTCAGAGCGAACTGATGCGCAATACACATGTCCTTTGATCGATATACATAACGTAAGTTAGCCAATGCCACACGTGCATTTTATATCTGTGCTTAGATTTCGTCAGCAATCATTCCTTTAGGGCTGATACAACTTCCCGAACAATTGAAGTAGTCAACACACTCAACCACTTCATTTCCTATCGTTAAACTGGGTGTTGGTGAAGATGAGTCCTGCATCATCAACTTACATTTGACAGGAGAGAAAGGCATACCGAACATTTGAAGATTGCTGTTCAATGTGTTCAGAAGACTCAGTATTTTACTTTCGTTTCCGCCAAGGGCGGAAAACATCATCCCTACACTTTTTAGTAGTAAATTGTTTTTGACTCCGTATAGGACTGTAGTCATTGTTTCACTTTTCTCAAGCTCACTCAACTGATATTTCCGTTCGAAAATTACTCACTCACTTTTGGTTGCTGGCATTTTTGATCACTCTCAACCTAATTAGTCTCAATTTAGGACATCTCATCAAAGCTGTAGAATGTGTGCGCAGGAACAAATTAATATCAAACACTGAATTATAGTTCATTTCGTTTATATGTGGTAAGTTAATTGTATAGTCAATGTACGTTTCTGTCTGTCATTGGTAAGACTTCGAAAATCAATAAAAATTATATCTTCTACTGTTTTATCCACTTTGTATGATGTATCTTTCATACTTATGTCTTTTATGTTAGTTTACTATTTTTGTAATACTAAGATTAGTATTTAGACATTGAGAGGTGGTAAATTATAAATGAATTGAGCTTAGTTACATGCATTAACTATGACAACAACGGACATTGTTCGTAGTCAGCTTTGTGTTGAATTTTGTATGAAACCAAGCTGAAATACACTTTTCGTTGAAGGTGATAAGAGTAGTGCATACCGACCGAAAGCTGCTACCTTGACGTGGTGGTCGGGCTTGAACACCGCAATGATCTATTCAAGCTATACTGGCTGAGACTTATGTCTCTTGAGGTCTACCATGCCAGGCAGGTTGTTTGGATAGCGGTTAAACAAAAAGCAGCTACCCAATCCAACATCATGATAAATACAAAATCACAAAATTTCATGCCGGATCGGCCGTGGCCCGGATTAACAACGACCGCGCTTCCTGCTGCCGTGTCACAGGGCAGGAGTGATAAATATGCTACTGAGACACACAAAACAAAAAATAACAAACAAAAAGAGGCCGCGTGTGACCGGCCTCAAGCAGTTGTCCCCTGGGCTCTGCGGTCACGCAACCAACTTCCACGGTGTGGGCAGCCGGGAAGTAACAATCGCCCTCACAATCCGAAATGCACGCGAAACCTCTCTATTACTCACTCATCTTTGTCTTCATCTTTATCATCTTGCCTTCCACTGATGCAACTCCTCGACTTGATAGCTCTCCACTTCCTCTCCACTCTGCGTCCACTAAAAACGATGGAAGCCAAAAAACCACCACCGACAGCCTCTTAAAGCCGCGCCACCAATTTCATATAGGAGCTCTTAATGTTAGGACACTTTGCCAAATAGGACAACAAGCATCACTAGCCAAGACCCTGGCATCACGAGCCATTGATGTATGCTGTGTTTCAGAAACACGCATACAAGACCCAAGTGTGGTTATTCACCTAACCCCACCTGGCCAACAGGTTGAATCTGCAAAATTCACCTTGAGGGTGTCAGGAGATGCCACAGCTAGTTCACGAGGATTAGCTGGCGTAGGGATAGCTTTGAGTACTAGGGCAGAAAAGACATTGCTTGACTGGATCCCGGTAGATAGCCGAATGTGTGCTGTCCGCCTGAACGGATCAGTAAGAAGGAGAAAGGACTGCACTACTCGCCGATGCCTTTTCGTAATCTCCGCCTACGCCCCCACTGACTGCAGTTCAGATGAAACGAAGGATGAGTTCTACCAAAAGCTGTCTAGTTTGGTGCGAAAGGCTAAACGCTCAGACATAGTCGTTCTAGCTGGTGACTTTAACGCTCAAGTAGGGAAATTGTGTCAATCTGAGAAGGATGTCGGTGGCACCTATGGAGTTCCGTGCCAGCGAACCGACAACGGTGACCGTCTCCTACAGTTCTGCTCTGATAATCATTTGTTTCTTGTAAGCACTAACTTCAAACACAAGGAGAGACACTGTTTGACTTGGAGACCCCCTTCATCAAACCAACGCTGGACACAAATAGACCACATAGCAATAAGCTATCGTTGGCGTGGGTCGGTAGGAGATTGTCGCTCCTTCTGGAACACGTGCGTAGATACCGACCATGCACTGGTCCGCGCTCGGGTGTGCTTACGACTGAACGGACGTAGGAAACAGCTGGCGGTAAAACCATCACGTCCCCAGCTCGATCAGGAAACTAAATCCGTATTTGAGGAAGAACTAGCTAAACACATATCTGTGTTCGACAGCTGTGCTCACCCTGAAGAAGCTTGGAAAAATATCCAGGCAGCCATAGATACAGCTGTAAAAGCTGTGAATAAGGTAAACCCAAAGGTGAGTAAAAACCACTGGATCTCCACCGCCTCATCCGAACTGATAGATGCTAGAAGACTTATTCCGGCGAGCTCCGAATTCAATGAGGAGCGAAAGCTGCACAAGAGGAAACTTACGAAAAGTCTCCGCAAGGACCGTGAACAGTGGTGGGCGACAAAAGCCAAAGAGATGGAGAAAGCTTCGAGGATAGGCAACACCAGGCAACTCTTTAGACTCATCAGGGAAACGGGTGGGAGAAGACAAATCATTAGTGAGACAATCTCGGAAAAAAATGGCACTATAATTAGCTCCCAGGATAGACGACTGGATCGTTGGAAAGAGCATTATGAGGAGCAGTTTAATTTGCCCACAGCCACGCTCAACCTTCCGAGCATCCAACACCTCCCTGAATGGGATATAGACACAGGTCCTCCGTCACTAACTGAGGTTACTAAAGCTGTCACCAATCTGAAACTAGGCAAAGCAGCGGGACCTGATGGAATGACTCCAGAGGTATTTAAGTACGGTGGAGACAGCTTACTGTCCGCATTAACTGAGGTACTAGGCAGCGTCTGGGAATCAGAAGAAGTCCCATCGGGTTGGTGTAAGTCACTGATTATCCCCATATACAAGAAGGGAGACAAGTCTTCCTGTGATAATCACAGAGGGATTAGCTTGACTAATATAGTATCTAAAGTCTTAGGCTCAATAATCATGCGTAGACTGAGTGGTGCTCGGGAAGCACAAACACGAGAGAGCCAGGCAGGCTTTAGACCAGGAAGAGGGTGTATTGATCATATCTTCACCCTCCGACAGATTCTAGAACATAGGCATTCCTACCGGCGTCCAACAGTCATTATATTTCTTGACCTAAAGGCAGCATTCGACTCTGTCGATCGGAAGTTCTCTGGAGATGCTTGGCTGTAAAGGGAATTCCGAAAAAATAATTGCACTGATTAAGGCACTCTACTCGTACTCATACAGCCAGGTGAGGGCTTACGGCGAGCTGTCATCTGAACTGATGACGACCAGTGGTGTCCGTCAAGGATGCCCATTATCTCCTTTTCTATTCAACTTCATCATAGATGTGTTAATGGACTTAACCCTAGGTGACTTCAGCGACTCAGGGATTGACTTGCTACCGGGATAATCTCGTTGACTTGGAATATGCAGACGATATAGTCCTTCTAGGCGAAGACGCTGACGAAATGCAGAGTCTTCTAAACACCTTGAGCGCAATCTACGAATGTTTGGCATGCGATTCGCTCCCGCCAAATGCAAGATGATGTTACAGGACTGGACTACATCGACGCCTAGTTTAAAAATAGGAAGTGAAGTGGTAGAGCACGTTGACCGCTTCACTTATTTGGGAAGTACCATCAGCCCCAACGGGTTGATCTCTGACGAAATCTCAGCACGAATACAAGGGGCTCGTTTCGCATTTGTTAGTTTACGCCGACTCTGGCGTAGACGAGATGTTCGACTATCGACCAAAGGGCGGGTGTACTGCTCATCAGTCCGCTCCGTCCTCCTTTATGGTTGTGAGACCTGGCCACTGAGAGTGGAAGACATGAAAAGACTAGCTGTCTTTGATCATAGGTGCCTGCGTTCTATTTCCCGTGTAAAGTGGCATAATAAGGTGAGCAACATGGAGGTTAGGCGTAGAGTTCTAGGTAAACAGGGGAAATCAATCGACGAAGTCGTGAAGCTACAAAGACTGAGATGGTTAGGACATGTGTTACGTATGCCAAGCCATCGCCTCCCTCGACGAGCAATGTTAGCGGATATAGGGTCAGGCTGGAAAAAAGCTAGCGGCGGTCAAACAAAAACTTGGCATCAGTCAATGAAATCCACAACAGTTGGTCTAAGCCACGTAGGAAGGTGTAGACTTCCAGGCTGGGGTCCTCGGGACGGTAAAAATCTATGGTTGGAAACAATTGGTGACATGGCTCAAAATCGTTCTCAGTGGCGCAGATGCATCCACTCCTTGTGACTTATGATTTCCAATGAAACTGTTTTGTTCTTCTTTATTACTCCTTTGTCTCACACCTCTGCTCACTGTTTCTATTATGCTTTTCTTGTACTTTCTTCTCTTGCTTCGCGTGCTACACGGAATGTGGCGACTTGAACTTCCGCACATTTGTGCAAAGTTCTATGTCGAAAACAGACAGACAGACAGTGCATACCTTTACACAATTACATGCCTAATATGTAGAAGTTTAACTATTCTTATGCTCTCTCTCTCTCTCAGAAATTTATTGATCAAAGCAAGTGATTCTAAATGTGGCTTTAAAATCTTACAGTCAACGTATTTGGTTTATGGTTATTTCTGTTGCCTGGATATAACAGTGTACTTCGTTATAAATGTAACAATATATTTTTTAACGTATTTAAAAAGAAGTTAACTTAAGATGTTTGAAATAAATTTTTATGTGTTATTCTCCATTCTCCTGTTCTCACGTATACATTTTTAGATAGTGGCATTTTTGGTAAACGTATGCCATGTGGTACTCGTTGTCAGTGACAATCTAAGCACTGCACCAACTCAATTACATCGATTTGTAGACAGAGCAATCAGTTTGAAACCCACTGTTTTTACACCGAATGTAATTCCATTTCATGCAATGCGTGATAAACAATCGTCTAATATTCGTAAAAAATCTTCTAATGGTACTGTTGATTGTCCAGAAGTGAAAAATTTAACAACTGCAGTACAACGTTTAGAAATTTCCCATTCTAATGGTGTTACAAACGTACCCGTTAGCAATGAGGCTGATGACGTTAGTGAATTAGAAGACGACGTCGCATCTTTATCCGAACAATATCATCAAGTTGGTAGTAATTTTCCTACATCGAATCACTTTCTTCGACAGTGTCTTCAGTCACCTGAAGCTGAGTCTAGAGATGTTTCAAATGCAATAAATCGTTTGATGAGTATGTTATTTGTGTTAACTACCTACTTTGAAATCAACATTAAAACTTTAGTTTCTTTTTCATCAAGTTATCATTTATTATTGCTTCCTTAGGTTCTGAGTGGAACATAAGACTCCAACATCACTTCTCCACTTTGTCTCACAGCCGTAAAAGAGGAAAAGATAGGGAACTGATGCACATTACACATGTGCTTTGATCGGTAGTCGGACATCACCTCTACGCGTGAGATAATGTAAGTCGGCAAATTCCACATGTGCACTTTGTATCTGTGCTTAGATTTCGTCAGCAATCATTCCTTTAGGGATGATGAAAATTTCCGAAAAAGTGAAGTGGTCGTAAGCCCGGGAAAAGAGGAAGGTTTAGGCTTGGTGTTAGTGTCCCCACCCCAAGAAATCAACCCAGTAGCCACAGAAAGTTCAAAGCACATAGAAAATTTAGAAAGACAAACACATAATATAGACTAGAAAAGAATTCAGGTATTTAAAAAAATCGTGTTATGTTGTGAAAAAGAGTGTTAAATAGAGTCTCAGTATTGGTTTGTAACCTTTACAGGGTGATCAAGCAGAAATTCTATCAATGTGGAATCTAGGATTCCTGCATACCGATCCGAAGTACCGCATCTAACATCTGCACATCGTTGAGAAGGTAATTGAAGGCCAATCAACTAAGATCATATGATGATGAAGCTTACGGAGAGGTAGTGTAACGCAATAAATATGATATTACGGCTAATATTAAAACGAAAAATAGGCGAATGGTATCACTGCTACTGCTACTTAGCCTTATCCCTTGCAGTCAGTCTCCTACGTAGTGTAGAGTAACCTTCTGAAAGATTCCATTGAAAGTGACCTGTTCGCCAAATCATTCATTCTACGGTTTCAAAGTGTTTTCAGTGTGAAAACTTTTACAGTCTTTCATAGGTTTCTTGTTGGATTTTAGTTTATCCTCGAATTTGTATCAAATTAATTAATGTCCTAGCTGATTGATTTCTAAATATTTTGTGTACAAACTTTTGTAATGAATAATTACTTTAATTGAATTTTTCAGATTTAACTGACTATTCGGCCTCACTAATACATGTATATAATCAGGCCCCAGCAACCGCATTTCTCAATCCCGATTTTTGCGCGAAACTAGATCGATACAAAAATAAGATACTTCCACTTATGTATCCGGAGTATAGAAGATTAATGTCACTGGTTAGCGCTGGTCCAAGGATATTATCAGCCCATCTACAGTCAAGAAGCCCTGACCAGTGTACGACTGCGCATCGAAATAACATTTCCAATAATGCTCCAAAACTGATTAATTCAGACACTACTGTCATCAAATTGTCCACTAACAATAGTCTTGGAAACCGTATAGTTCCCGATAATTCTGTTGCTCAGGGCTTCTCAGGTTCTCCAGATAATTCAAGTGGTTCAAGTGATGATTCCCAGGAAAATTCTGCCGCAGCAACACTATCTGCACTTTCTGCATCCAATGAATGCCCTGAACCATCATTAACCCCATCAGACAAAGATCCTTTGTCCTCTCAAAAACCTGATGATGTCGAAGACTTCAGTCCTGAAACGTTAGTTTCGTCTGAAGTGGAAGATGAATCGAAAACGGGTGAGTTAACTGCGGTTTTTAGATATCTTCAAGTAGTGAAATGGCGGACAGAAATCGGGACAAACTTTAGATTTGCATCTTAAACGCATTAGCTACAAAACATAAGTCCTTATGGTTGCATCTTTAATGGGAAGAGAAAACAAGAATTATGATGCTTATATATAATTGCCCCATTTTTTATGTTTCTTAGATTATATGCATTTCAGTGACTTACTAACTAGTAGAGACTATTATCAAAACTATTCAGTCAACTGTGTATTATAAAAAAGCTTTAAGAAGTGAATTGCCTGCTAAAAACGACTGCACATCTACCTTCAGTGTAATTCCACATTACTTGGTTTATTAGATGTATCACACAGTAAAACAGTATTATTTACTGGATGACGTTCCGAACAAAATTTATTGTTCATAATCATTTCATCAATTATAATCACACGAATTCGAAAATTGAGTTTTATAGTTTTCTCTGTTCTCTCCTATTTGTCGTCGTTGGGTTAGTAGAATTTTCCAGATATCTGGGACAGGCGTTGAATCATTCATGTTACATGTGTTGTGTTTGCTGGTTGGTTCGATAAACAAAGCTTCCGTTATCAATCTCTCCCTCCACCCTGTTCTGTTACATTAGATTTCAAAACTGTCATCCTATCCCATCCTATTGTATGGTTGTGTGTAATTGCATGTAGTGAGTACTATAGCTGAACTATTCTCTAGATTTCTTAGGTTATTCGGGTCAACTAATCTAGATATTGCTGCTAGGTTTTTATGCTCGGCTAGTCTGACTGCCCCTGTCCTACTACTTTGACCTATGTATTTGACCTGACAATCATTCCAGAAGGCTATTAGACAAACTAAATTGTTTTGTTTTAAAGGCTCTATAGGATCATTTAACCGACAGAGCTTGTTTCTAATTGAGTTTGTGGTCGGTTTTAATGCCAGACACTTTTATTTCTGCCTTGTGAAGAATTCTGCGTAAGGTTTCCGAAGTTCCTTCCTTGTATGGAATTACTACTGATGACTTAGATTCCTTGTTGTTTGTGTTTTCTTGCGCATGTTTGACATGCATGTTGTCATTAATGTTCCTAATAATACTATTATCATTGTCCTTATTATTATTATCATCACTATCACTACCATTATTATTTATTTGATTTTACACTACTCTACCTACTTTCTGACTAATTTATCAGGGTAATTATTAAGCTTCAAAGCTTCTCTTATATGCCTCATTTCCTGTGTTAGATTTTCCTTCATACTACTTAGCTTTTGTGCTCTATTATTTAAACATATCACCAATCCTATTTCCACTGACATAGGGTGGGATGATCGGAAGTCCAAATATCTGTTTGAATGTGTGGGTTTCCTGTAAACACTAGTGTTTAGCTTCCCATCTTCTTTCCTTTTTACGCTACAATCTAACATTGGAAGTTCCCCTTCCTGACTTTCCAATTCACAAGTGAATTGAATTGCCTCTACCTTCGAGTTGATGTGCTCGGAAAATCTATCTACATCCTTTGTTCTGAGTACAGTGAATGGGTCATCTACATACCTCCACCATACTTCGACGTGGGGTGGGGTTGGACGTCTCAATCACTAACTCCTCCCACCTATCCGTGAATATATCTCCCACGACCGGGGATATTGGTGACCCCATGGCATCTCTCTCAGTTTGTTTGTATATTTTCCCCTGAAATTTAAATACTGTAAAAGTTAGGCATGGCTGCACTCCTAACGTCATATTTTCTACTGGCATTTTTGTGGTAAGCCCTAATTCTTGTTCATAAATGAGTTCGTTGCTGACTTCCTTTATAGCCATGTTTATCGGTATACGTGTATATAAACTGACAATGTCAAAACTAACCATTTTCTCCTCATCGTCTAATTTTAAACTATCTAATCTATGTTTTAGTCCATAAGAATTTGTTGGTATAGATTTTGAATAGCTTTTCCGGAGATTTAATACCATGGGTAAATATATTTAGATAATTCATAAGTAGGTGACTTATGAACTTTAACAGCGCCATACATCCTAATGGGGTTATTAGTTCTGGACGTTATATTAAACCACTCAGACTCACCTAGAAACGGCTTCATTTGGCGTATAAGGTCCGCTGTGGATTTCTTAACTTCATTCATAACAGTGTCTATTGATTTATTAATTTCCTCATACGGTCTTGTTTGTATGTGAGTATTCACCTTGTCCAAATAGTCTGATTTGTCTAATACTACTGTTGCATTTCTTTTGTTTGATTTTGTGATTACTATATCCTTGTTATTCTTAGTGTTTTAGGGCTTCTATCCCTGGTTTTGTCAGGTAAGGCTTTCCATGTTTTTGTTATTTTAATGTAAGTGCACATTGTGCCCATACTTCGTCAGCTGTTGTTTTGTCTATCTCACTTAGTGTTATTTCCATTTTCGGGGTGACATCCTCAGGTTTCAGTTTGTCTACCGCTACACTGAAATTTAGTGCCTTTTCTAATACACTTATTTCGGTCAAAGTGAGCGTCCTCTTCGAATTAGAATCCAAGAATTTAAATTAGTTGCGAAAACACACGATATGCATTTTTTCATATCGATGCATGTACGCAACCACGGAAGCGAATATTACTGGGAGGATGTAGAAATTTTAAATAGAAGAAACACCAGAAATACGGCCAATCAGTCAATAAAAATGATCGACAGTGCTGTAAATTAACAACCATTCACGACAATGGCTTTTAGCAGATGCAATTATATCACCATTCATAGAGAATTCAATCAAGTTCACTTAATAATAAAGCCTGGTCTGAGTATTTTGTCTAGAAGATATATGAAATCTTCGGAATTAAATCAACCAGTAGCTCAGAGAGCACAATCAAATCAAACTTGTATGTACTTTCTAAAGTTCTGAATAAATTTTTCAACGAAACAGTGTTCTGGTATAAAATTTTTGACTATTCTTTTTTCTATATCCTCAAGTTTGTAGTGATAGCGTCAAATATAACGATTTTTCTCCACAGATTTTCCAACGGTTCTCTAACTGATGTCAGCTCAGTATGAAATCTTCCGACCAATCAAAACAAAATCCCTGCAACAAAACTATACGTGAAAATTACGTCATAATTGTTTCTACACATGTGATGGAGAAATTTTAAAAAGTGGAAAAGCGGAAACACTACTCAACAACTACCAGGATTTTTATGGACTTTTTAATGAGACATACCTTTTAAGTGAAGGCTTATGACATCACCTAGCTGGTTAAACTTAGGCCGACAAGCTGAGGCTCGAATCTGTAACCCATTATTTTGAAGTTGGATATTAATATTATTAGGTGTTTTAATTAACTCTATGTTTACACAATGAGATATTGTAATATAGCAGTTAGCATTAGTCAAGCTGATAATCTGAAAACCCTACACTTGAAATTTGACCAGTTAATTTAGGTTTTGTTCCCCCACAGTGGATTTGAATTTGTAAGTATGCTACTATCTAAGACAGAAAGTGTTTCTATATTTATGAATTTACCTTTTCTTTTCGTATTACCAACTTATTTTTTCAGACATATTACCATTCTCCATTATGGATATCAAGTTGATTATGATTATGAGCAACAGTTTGTGCTCGAAACCTCATCACTTAATATTACTGTATAACACTGTGGGATTTATCAAAAATAAAATCTTATCCATAATATGGTTATACTCTACCACAGTGCCCAAGTTTTATACTTATATCAATAATAATTATCATTCTAAACAAGAGAAAAAATGCAATGTAAACAACAATTTAGAAAAATAAAGTTAATTCAATTTAAACAATTTGTGGTTTATTTTTAAATAGGTTTATTTTTGATAACATATTTGTTTCAGACATACAGTGTTTACACTCATATTTGTGGATTAACTAAAAACATTCACGTTCACCCTATTTGATATTTTATCTCGAATTTTTTTCAATAGATAATAGTATGAAATTTTGGGAAAACTTTCTACGAATTTTTATTTTGTTCGGTTTAATGTTCAGAAGACATTATATCTTGTATCCTACTGGTTAATTTCAGCTGGTTAATTTCTATTTTGTACCCACCTCACTAAGATGAAGAAGTATGCTAGTATTTGAGTATTTGGAATATCAATGTCCGATGTGAATTATTTTCTGAGGTGAAGTTTTAGTTGGCAATTATTCATTTCCAGATTATTATTATTATTATTATATCCTTTAATTCCTAGAGGAACATAGGGCTTCAGCTGCGCGTCTCCATTGCCTTCTGTTTTCTGCCACCTTTTTCACCCCACTCCAAGTCTGCCCACATGCTTTCGTCTCCTCTTCACATGACCTCCTCCAAGTCATCCTTGCACTGACGACCAACTCGCCGCTTAACTTTCGGGTTCCACTCGAGCGATGGCTTGTCTAGTGATGTCACTTGATGGTTTCCTCAGTGTATGGCCAATGCATCTCTATTTCTTCCTGCCTATTTGTTTCACAATCGGTTCCTGCTGTGTTGGTTCGCTGATTGCCAGAGATCCCTGTTGGTGATCTTTTCTGGCCATCTGATCTTGAGTATTGAGCGAAGACAACTGTTGATGAAGGTCTGAAGTTTGTTTGAGGTGCTCTTTATGACCCGTTGGCCAAGTCTCTCATCCGCATAGTAAGTGGCACTGACTTCACACTGGAGTTGAAAATCCGGATCTTATTTTCATTTTCATAATGAGTGCTGTTGACTTCCACACAGACTTAAGAGTAATGAAATCAACTTTAGGTCTAATAGGGTATCCTGATTTATGAACTTTAACAGCGCCATACATCCTAATGGGGTTATTAGTTCTGGACATTATATTAAACCACTCAGACTCACCTAGAAACGGCTTCATTTGGCGTATAAGGTCCGCTGTGGATTTCTTAACTTCATTCATAACAGTGTCTATTGATTTATTAATTTCCTCATACGGTCTTGTTTGTATGTGAGTATTCACCTTGTCCAAATAGTCTGATTTGTCTAATACTACTGTTGCATTTCTTTTGTTTGATTTTGTGATTACTATATCCTTGTTATTCTTAGAGTGTTTTAGGGCTTCTATCCCTGGTTTTGTCAGGTAAGGCTTTCCATGTTTTTGTTATTTTAATGTAAGTGCACATTGTGCCCATACTTCGTCAGCTGTTGTTTTGTCTATCTCACTTAGTAGAGGGAGAGATTGATAACGGAAGGTTTGTTTATCGAACCAACCAGCAAACACAACACATGTAACATGAATGATTCAACGCCTGTCCTAGATATCTGGAAAATTCTACTAACCCAACGACGACAAATAGAAGAGAACAGAGAAAACTATAAAACTCAATTTTCGAATTCGTGTGATTATAATTGATGAAATGATTATGAACAATAAATTTTGTTCGGAACGTCATCCAGTAAATAATACTGTTTTACTGTGTGATACATCTAATAGACACAGTAATATTGAATCGCATACTAACACAGTACCCAATTTTGTACACATGTAAATTTAGGTTCATTGTATTCGAGTGTTTAAACTATCGCAGGCTTTTTTGTTTTGTTTTTTCGAACTGTTTCAAACACGGTGAATAATAGTCTTCGCATATAGGGCAAGGCTTGAAAATATTTTGTTCTGTTGCTTAAATGCTCAAATTCATAAAGCATTTATTGTCAACTAAACTTAGAAGTTTTACGGCTTCAGTCATGTTCGAATGTAGAGCGACAGTTGGTTTTTGTTAATTAATTTCATATTCATGGTGAATGTTTCTGATGGCGCTTCCTTCGAAAAAAATTTATGTAGGAGTGACATGAAATTTGTTTTTTATCACAATTAAAAGCATGTTTTTGTTTTACTATGGAAGCTTTTGTAGCCCGATGATGATGTCCTGTTTCATTTATAGTTTGTTACTACTAAAAGGAAACCTTTTTCTCTTTGAGCAAACCATATCGAAAGTTCTCTTATATCCATTTTAAGATTTTATCGTCAAATTTAATAGGCTTGTCATAATCTCTAGATAATCACTTCATCAGTGGTGCTTACTTCGTTGTCATTGCTTCACAATAATCT
Source organism: Trichobilharzia regenti (assembly GCA_944472135.2). Taxonomy (NCBI): domain Eukaryota; kingdom Metazoa; phylum Platyhelminthes; class Trematoda; order Strigeidida; family Schistosomatidae; genus Trichobilharzia; species Trichobilharzia regenti. The sequence continues at coordinate 82,358,883 of OX235270.1, read as the reverse complement.
GTTAACACTGAATAGTAGATCGTGCAATTAAATGATTTGGTTTTCTTCTGTACATACATATACTGGAAATAAATTAATTTCAGTCTATCTCGTTGTGAAATTTCAGTACTATCTTAGATGCCTGTCTGACAGAGATAGAAAATAATCAGGGAAAAGTGAACTTATAATAATGCAATGAATTAGTCATCATTTTTTGTTGGAGTTTGGTCGTTTGGAGGCGGGAAAAAGGGAAAGAAGAAGAACAGTAGATACAAGGGGTAGTAAGAAATGGGTCGGATATATTTTGATCAATCCTCTTCAGTTGCGCATACGTTTTATAGTATTGGCCACATAATAAAATTGTGTGTTATACTTGAGCTCATTTTAATTAGAATTTGTCGATTAGAAAAGTGTTTCAAAATAACTTCGTAATAAATGAAATCGTGTCAAATGGCGTTTGATTAAATAGATGAAATAGTCTGAATGACTCAGTCCTTAAACTACCTGGCTGATATCAGGTACAGAGTTGTCATCTGGATGACTGGAATGGTCTACTGACTAAAGTTTACAATCTGAACAGTCTGTTTGCCTTCCATCTGCTGTTACAAATCCCTAACACTTCTCTGCCATATCTTCTCTTTTCTTTTGCAATCTGAGGATTCTTCTCAGCTTAGAAGTATCGTGCAGACATTCCATGTGGCCATGCTTATTTTTGCTTTCATTTGGAGAAGGCATATCGGCTGATTGGCTTCTTGAAGGTTTTCACTGGCCAGCGTTATTTTTCCCCTCCGATTTCTGTGAAGAATAAGTTCTTTTTATATATTTTTATCGTGCTTTGAATTCCGTTGCCTCGATTGGGTTAATTTTTCTGGGGTAAGGTTGCTAGCACTACTCCTAACCTCCCTTCTTTTTCTGGGTTTTCTGGCTAATAAACTAGAAGAGGTTGAGCAACCGCGTTAATGCTGTACAATAACCCTGAGAAATAGTTCTACGCTCTAAGATTGTTCCGGCCAATGTTTTAACATGTGCCTATGTTTCCAAAGGGCATCAGTTGTCATCCTTCGTTTACCTTGGTAACCCATTCCCCGAACGTTTGTATTTTTTTTCGTCCTTCTCTATGGCTCTAAAACATGGCCAATACGCGTTGAAGACATGAAAAGGTTGACCACTTTCGATCATAGATGTCTGCGATCCCTGTCTCACGTTAGGTGGTTTAATAAGGTAAGTAATGTTGACGTTAGGCGTAGAGTGTTGGGCAAAGAGGGAAAATCAATCGACGAGGCTATAAACTTACATAGACTAAGATGGCTAGGTCACGTGCTGCGCATGCCTAACCACCGCCTCCCCCGACGGGCATTACTAGCTGATATAGGTGCAGGTTGGAAAAGAGCCAGTGGTGGCCAAACAAAAACATGGCCTCATCAATCCATGAAATCCTTGACAGTTAAACTGAGTCAGGTAGGGAGATGCAGACTTCCGGGTTGGGGCCCTCGGGACTCTAGGAATCAATGACTGGAGACCATAGGTGACATGGCTCAAAATCGTTGTCAATGACTAGCGCAGATGTATTCAGTCTCTGTAATCTTTCATATTCCTTTCTACCATTACCCATTCTGTTTCGCTCTTATACCTGTCAAACTCTATTGATTCTCTCCACTCATATTCTTGTCTACCTGTGTGTGCTATTTGGAAGGTGGTAACTCGAACTGGTGCACTTTGGTGCCAAGTTCTATGTTGAATCCAGACAGACAGACAGACCTTTGTATTTATATTTCACAACATTATTAAAACGTCGTTTCTGTCTTTTAAGTTTATTATGCTTTATTACGGTTCAGTTCTTATAGAACTGTAATCCTAGACCTTCTCAGCTCTCATATCTGTATTTTATTACATTTTACTTTCTCGTTATGTTATTATGAAGTCGTATACTTGATTAGATAACTGTTTCTGTCTTTATGTTATTCACTTTGTTATCCTCAACGAGGTCTACTTTCTGAGGAATTTATTTCTAGTAAAGCTTGTGATATCTAATTCACGTGAACTTCTATGAAAAGGCTTTCTGTTTCTCCTTGATATTATTTCGCCACTCTGAACTAATCGACTTAATTCTACTAGATAAACTGAAGTATAATAAAACAATTAGTCCCTTTGATAAATTTGAACAAGGCATTAAGAAGACAAATTTCGCAAGATGATATCATTTCGGAGTTTCCTTTACAACCGCTTTACAACTAACATGGTTAACAATGATAAAATAAAGTTCATGAAAATTACTCAGTTAAATAAAAACAAAAGTACATACTAATGACCAATCATATTAAGATAGGTCATGCAGTCCAGGGTAGGCGAAGATTGAAGTATAATAAATATATTTTTTTTATAATTCTATCCAATATTGCAGACTTTATAAGCCTGGAGTGAAATGATCAAGTGCGTCGGTGGCACAGTGGTTAGGACTCTCGCCGACCATACGCATGGTCCGGGATTCGATCCCCTCCCGACGCACACCTGATATCTATGGTCGGCCTGCAAAATTTGGGCTACCGATATCACATGCTGAAAATTCCATACTTGTACCAAAAATACAGTGTGGAATCAAGCCGTAATGAAACAAACATAATGGATTCCTATTGTATCGTTCTAACGTTTGTTCACATTCTTTACAAGTTTTGAAAGGCAAATATGTATGTTCCATTTGTACTTATAGAAAAAGAATATAAAAACTCAATAGTCTCATATATATATATATATATATATATATATATATATATATATATATATATATATATATATATATATATTTGCCTAATAAGTTATGAGTTATATTCATTTTGGTTAGTTGAAATTAGACAAATCAGATTCCAGCTCTGTAATCCAATATTTAAAAGTCGACCACCTACCATTTTACTTTACTAAATAAAAGTTAACGAAAATTTGTTATATTTATATTATTATGTTGTCGTATTATCAGATGTTGCTCATTGTCTCCATTCACCAGTCAAAAGTCAAGGGAAATCAGAGATTGTTACAACTGAAAATTTTGATGGGTTAGTAATATAAGTTTATCGTGTATATAGTGTTTCATTAATTTTTGTCTTTGTTTAACAGTAAGCTTATTTTCATGGGAGAGGAAGACCTGCTATCTGACGATATGCATTACTCACATATTACTGTATGAATACGATCCGTGTCGTGGATTATTGTGCATTAAAAAAAGTCAACTGTAACTTCATACGTTTATTTCCCTTTATGAATTTAAAGCGCGAACTTTTTTGTACAGACCAAGATGGTATCATCATCTATTTCGCTGACTTTTCATCAACTACGTACAGCTTCCAAATGTTACATGTTGTCAGTTGATAGGAGGTTGCAAACTCAGAAAATTTCACTTATATACTTTTTATCCAGAAAGTTCAAGTCTAGACAAAAATAAATGTTCGCATACAATCGCGAAGAAGTTATGTAATGAAGACAAGAGGCGAATACGGTGCTGAGTAACTGTGTGGTGAGCTCAAGTCAAATCATAGAAACAAGAAACAAACAAAGTTGAACTATATCAAAGTGGAGGGAGGTTAAAGCCAAGGACTACGTAATCAAATGAGAGAGTGAAGACATCCAATTACCAGGGCAAGGAAAGAGTGAACACAGGCATTTGATAGCAATTACTTTGGTAAACTTGAGGAGAAATCAACTGTTTTGTCTACTGATAATTTAAAAGGATTTTGTAATGTTCACCGCATGCCCTGTATTAATGAAATGTCTGACAATGACACTATTGTGATTATTTGTTCCCTTGAGACGTCGACTTTTTGGTACGTGTTCAGAAAATTGGAGGTGTATGCCCTTCTTTCTCTTCTTCCAATGTAACTGCTCCCACAGATGTATATAAATTTGTATACACAGTAAGAGTTAACATAATAAGGGTATCTGTTGACTTTTGATTTCACGATAGGTTCTGGCTAGTGATATATTTAATCTTTTGGTAACATCGTTCCTGCAATATTGTCACCTTTAAAGTCGAGCTGAATGAAGATAGGCTTTTTTCCCACTGTGGTTTGTCTTGCATTTGAGTCCTCATATCTTTCGTGCTTGTTAATGCATCTCTGCGTGATAGTGTTGTCCAGCTTTCTGTCAGCTGACATCATGTAAAATTTTGAAGCTGTACGCAGCTGATGAGAAGGCAACGGAATAAATGATGGTACTATTTTATTCTGCACAAACTGTTCAACTGTAACTATTTAATGTTTGTCGCTTACAAAGTATTCTTTGATTATTTAATACAGTGTTAATTGAAAATAAGACAAAAAACGTGGGTGGAAAATGGACCCAAACTGCATATCACCAATGTCTCAATTGATTGAATAGGATGCTAATAGCAATAGGTTCACCTGTTACTTCTTTATTGCCAATTTGCAGATATTTGCTTTCTACAGTACTATTAGTACATCGAAATATAATATTAAACACTATTCCGAACGGATTATTGCAATCCGTTTACTTTCGAACACTAAACCTTTGGATATAATCTTGTTGACTACTAATACCTATAACTAAACGTTTGACATTTTGTGACTTTTTATAACTAACTCACTTCAAAAGACTTCTAAATCCTCCGCCACCTACAACGCATTCAACAATACCAACGACGGAAGCAGAACTACCAGTGAACATCTACCCTCCAACGAAATCAGAAGTCCTGAGTGCAATCAAGATGCTAAAAGCTGGGAAAGCAGCAGGACCAGATGGAATCCCAGCAGAAGCTTTGAAAATGGACCCAGAGACAACAGCGAACTTGATGACGCCATTGCTGGAGAAGGTGTGGACAGAGGGAAAGTACCTGAGGATTGGAAGAAAGGATACTTATTCAAACTACCAAAGAAAGGAGACTTAAGTCAATGCAAAAACTGGCGTGGAATTATGCTCCTGTCCATTCCAAGCAAAATACTAAGCCGCATCATCCTGGAGAGAATCAAACATGCCCTGGATGCAAAACTTCGACCGAAACAGGCAGGATTTAGGAGAAACAAGTCATGTATTGATCAAATCACCACCCTACGGATCATCATTGAACAAAGCTTGCGATGGGAACTATCTATCTCAACTTCATCGACTTTGAAAAGGCATTCGACAGCGTCGATCGAGAGGTCATTTGGCAACTACTTTGCTACTACGAGGTGCCATCGACAATTATACATCTCATCCAACAGTTATACGACAATGCTGCATGACAAGTAATCCACAACGGGAAACTTACGGAAGCCTTCGAAGTGAGGACGGGAGTGAGGTAAGGCTGTCTACTATCGCCAATGATTTTCCTGATTACAGTAGATTGGATAATGCGACAGACAACAGGCAATGAGGAAACAGGCATGAAATGGACTCACACAAAAGACTTGGAGGATCTGGACTTCACCGATGATATATGTCTGATTTCCCACAAACTGGAAGATATGCAAGTGAAAAGCAACAAGGTGGCAGAAGAAACATCAAATATAGGACTCCAAGTAGACAAAGATAAAACAGAGGTGATAAAGATTCCTGGCCAACAGCAACAACAATCAGGCAGCATAAATGGGAGGAACCTGAAAGAAACAACCTCCTTTACCTACCTGGGAAGTATCGTTTCAGCTACAGGCGGAACTGACGAGGATATCAAAACCAGAATCGGCCAAGGAAGACAAGCTTTCATTACTCTCAAATCTGTGTGGAGGTCAACAGCACTCAGCATGTGGACAAACCTGGAGCGGGGTCAAAAAGGTGTCAGAAAACAGAAGGCAATGGAGGTCCACAGCTGAAGCCCTATATTCCTCTAGGAACTAAAGGATACAATAATAATAAGGTTTATGCAGGTGGTGATAAGAATAACAAAGGTAGTAATATGTGTATGTGTAGACAATTCAATAAATAAATTAGGCCAAATCTTAAAAGTTACGTAATACTAAAGGTGAAGTGGACAGAAAATTCAAAGTTTAAATAAATATCATAAATATACGCAGGAGATCGAAAATAAGGAAGAGTGGGAAGATTTTGAATAGAATTCACCTAGGCCAAGGGAGAGACAAAGGTAGAAGAAACTTCTTTTGTTCTCTCGAATTCCCATAGCTTCGGCCATGTTTAAAAGACGGATTCGAATTCCGTTCGAAAGGCTCAGTGGAATGCGTTAGATAACTTTGAAGGCACTATTTTCGTCTACTCGGTGACCGCTATCAATCAAATGAGCCAAAATAGAACTTCTTATAGATTTTATTTGGTTCGGAAAAGGTCAAATAAAATCTATAAGAAGTTCTATTTTGGCTCATTTGATTGATAGCGGTCACCAAGTGGACGAAAATAGTGCCCTCAAAGTTGTAGATAAGTCTATGTAAATGAGAGTAAAGCCTGATGAAGATCTAATTGAAAACAATATTGTTCGTGTATATGTCTTGTTCTAATATAAAATATGTGAATATTTAAAGATTTTCCTTATTCGTAGACATAAAACACTGAATAATAATAATAATGACGGTGATAATAATAACTGTACCAAGAAATTCGATTCATCCTCGTCAAATATAGTTTCTCAATGTTGCAGTGTCTTGCGAACTATAGAAGATGAACTGAATTTTACTGTTAATGAGGACAACTCATCTCCTGATAATCTTTCCACGAAGGATGCTGATATAAAATTGTCGGAATTATTGTCATTTGAAGATAATTTAAAAAAACATAATCTAGTGAATACTCCTGAGATTAACGGTGAAACATTGAATGACAGTCTTGTGAAAATGCATCGTGATGTACACACTACCAGACGTGACTTCTTCGATGTTCAAAGGAGACTAGATAAACCACGATTATTCTTGATACCAGAAGTAAATAGTAAAGGTTAGTTGTCAATTTCTTAGCTTAGAAATTAAAAGTAAAGATGTATACCTTACAAATGATGTTCCTCTTTTTCTACTTGTCTGTCTGTTTTCGACATAAAACTTTGCACAGATGTGCAGCAGCTCAAGTCACCACACTCCATGTAGCACACAAAGCAAGAGAAGAAGGTAGAAGAAATGCATAATAGAGACAGTAAACAGGGATATGAGACAAAAGGAATTGTAATAACGAAGAACAACGTAGTCTCATAGTCATAAGGAGTGGATGCATCTGCGCCATCGAGAACGATTTTAAGCCATATCACCGATTTTCTCCAGCCATTGGTTTTTACCGTCCCGAGGATTCCAACCAGGAAGTCTACACCTTCCTACGTGGCTTAAACTAGCTGTTGTGGATTTCATTGACTGGTGTCATGTTTTAGTTTGACCCCCGCCAGCTCTTTTCCAAACTGACCATTTTTCAATTTATTGTGTTAAAGGCTTGTTTGCTACAAGCATATAGCAATTTAATAACTGCTATGCGAATCTTTAAGAACTTAAAACAACAGATTTGTTCATTATGCTGTCTACTTGGTATTACCACCTTCTAATGCCAAATTACCAGTAGCATATCTTCACCTTGAAATTATTTGGTTCTTACTTCTACGTTACCTAGAAACATCTGTAGATGCATGAAAGACAAAGAAAGCTGTATTAATTCCAGGTAAAGACAGAAAATCAAATAACCTTAGTCTACGTGAATCATTGAGGCATACGGCTTTTTCACACTGCATAATCATTCTCCTTCTTTAGTCGTTCCACATAATTACATCCATAAATCATGTTCACTTAAAGAGAACGATATTCCATTATGTGATACACTGCCAGTTAGGGTTATTTGACTTGAGAATTCTGTACAAAGAGTAGAAATGCCTCTGTAGTAAGACAGTTGAGATATTCTGTACCTGCATATAAAATACTTTTATCAATTGTCATTATTATTATCTACTAATAGTGTTTGTGAGTGTTATATCCTGCTACTTATACTTCATTTCTTTCTTAATTGGTTTTCACTGTTTAGGCCAAACCCCAACAGGATGTCCAACATACATGACTTCTGCACGTATTTTACAGGAAGCTGTTTTCTCTACACCTCGGCAGCATATGATGCCAAATTTTAATGAGAAAAAGTGGTATGTATCAACTGCCTTTCTTTAAGATACATAACTTTTCATTTTAGGATTACGTATGCTCATAAAATGTGGGATGCGGTTGCACATTCTCCATTGCTGTTGGATTATCATTCAGTGCTAATGAACGAATTATAACTAACTAACTCACTTCAGTGCAGCATAACTGTGTATATAGTAATAATCATAATTTTTATAATACCTTTGTTCTATGAATAAAAATTTGCATTTCTTTTTTATATATTTTGCAACCATATGACGAACACCAAAAGTCATTACCTCACGAGTGAAAATGTAGAAGAGATGACAATAAAGCCATACTGCTGTGTCCAATAATGCGTAAAATACACAATATGTTGAAGATATCATATACGACACACCAAGCAGAACATATAAGAATAAAACTTGTGCACTGCAGTAGAGTATAATTCCATTGTGGGTGAAATTTATTTTGATAAAGTCTCAGAGTGTTATTCAGTGACGTTTACTGTAAATAAATACTTACAGCAAATATTACTGGATAACACTGTCAGACTTTATCAAAATAAATTTTACCCATAATGGAACCAAGCAGAACAGTTAGCCTCCTTTATTTAAGGTCAATTACACATATCTTGGTCTCTGAATTGTTCGATGACCTATGTCAGTTACCTATCGAGGTTAAGACGGTACATGGCCAGAATCTCTCTTCTTAACGTACTGTACCTTTTTTCCGTTGTTTACAGTCAGTTCAAGGAAAAGGCAATTAGTTGACTAGATTTGACAGAACTGCATCAACTGCAGTGTTAGATGAGTTAGCTGAGGTATTTAAGGGTGCTTTTGGATCCTGACATATTAGTAAGGTGATATCTCCTACGACTCTTCATATTTTGACGAAAGTGTTCTTAGCGGACTCATGGAGATCCACGTACTTGTTATTCCCTTGAAGCAGTTCTGTCACCGACTGGATTAAAGAGATACAGGTGGGAATGAACCGTCAGTAGTAACCAATCGGTGATATCCTCCTTCGTTACCGTGAGGAGCGAGGATGCCTATCATCTGTTCGATGGGCAGATAGTACGAAGGTTGGACATATGGTCGGATTCGTTTTTGGCTAGTTTTAGTTTGTTAAGAGCAAGTTTCCGGGCATTGTGTTTGCGATGCAGTGCATAACGTTTCTGCTCATACACACTGGATCGTTCGTGCAATAGTTGCGTTCCGGGTACTTGTTGACGATCGTTTGGAAAGTTTTTTTTAATCACTTACGAATTTAGGCCTACGTAAATGGTTCCTTTTATATATATATATATATATATATATATTAATGATGACATCTGTCAGTCGTTGCAGGCAGGCATCTATGAGTAGGTCACAATGGTCAAGTAGATCCATGTCCTTGTTGGGTATCGCGATGTCAGTGAGAAGGAAAATCCACTGAGTAAGTGTATATAAACCTATTTCCAGTTAAAAATATCTCTGGAAGGTTGCGATGTATTTTCCGTCGGTAGCCAGCAACTTACAGATAGTTTTCCTCCGATAATCTTCCTCTATGACAGGGAGGATGTTGACTTCTGCACTAGCATCAGTATAAAGTAGCGTATTTTAGTGATGGCCTCTCCAGTGTACAACAAGCGGCCAAACACCATCGGCCACGGTCACCAGTGATGACAGTTTGACATATTTCGCTATCAGAATGTAGGCCAGATGTTCATGTTTCTGAAGACCTTCTAATGGCTTTTTATGTCTAGGCTTGCCACATTTCGAAAGTGACAAGTACTTCTGAAGTAAATTTTCTTACATCAAATACACGATTTGACATTTTTTTCCGAAACAATAATACAATAAAGTATTATTCACATATTTATTCTGGAGAAAATGCTTACAGAATGTACAGATTTCTTGGCGTATCATGTGTGAATGACTTTTTGATTCCTCGCTATGGCCATCCGTAGTATTCACTCTGGATAGCATCACCTAAACCTTGGACGTAAACAGAACTGGACTAGTGTCCAGTCAAAGAACTGGATATTCGACGTCAGTATCTTCATATGCTATGAATACATATTAATCAACCTGAAATTTGAACGAAGGAATTCACGTAGATGGGCGTCAGACTAATTAAGTAATTTATACTATAAAAAGACTGTTTCTGCAACCAGAGAATGATATCTTTGATCTGGTGATGAGAATCAGGAACGAGCCTAACTAAACCTGTGTTGTGTTACAAAAAAGTGACAGGAATGAATGGTCAATAGCCCTTGGAGCTTTGCCATATGCTGTGGAAATAAATATATGGAGAAATGTAACAGTTTTCAGTAAAGTATTTCCGTATTTTTCCCAGTAGTAAAGTGATGAGAAACTGTAACACATTTTTAAATTGTGATTTTCAATGGCTAAATACTTATAAATCAGAGAACAGTAGAAAGAGATAAAATTCGGAAATTCATATTTGACAAAGATATTTATACTATGCACTTACCACAAATCGAAATAAGCAACAATAACAGTTTAAACCGTATACCTATAGCAGTTGTCAGTCACCACGACCATTTTATCGTTTCTAAAGTCCACTAACAAACATCATGTGTCGTACCATCTATTCCTCATGCGAAACCGTCTGTAGGAAACTTCTTAAGATCCGTTAATTTCATGGCGGTGCCAAAATGCAATTTAAAAAAATAAATAAATACTAGAATATCAAACTGCAACACTGATGAAATAGATTTTAGAAACTCATATTGTGTATTTACAATAAATGTCAAAAAATAGTAATAACAAACAAAGTACAATAACATAAGCTGTTACTCACAACAAGTGTTTCCACCACCACCACCAACAACAACGGTGTTTGACTCGCATTCCATTGAATCTTTAGTTTTAATGTTATTCAGTGCATCAAAGGAACTGAACAAGTACATTAGAGTTGCGTAGTAGGGTGAATAATTTAATGTATGAGTTGTAAGCAGGATGCATATAGAAACGAAGAAAAATATGGAATTATATAAGAGTTCAAATGAAATACAAGAGTTATAACCAGTACACAAACATAAAGTCAGTAGGAGTCAACACGGTTGTTGCCATGATATTAGAAGTGGTTGAATGATTTTCTTTCTGGCTTTTTCCACTGAATGGCTAAGGGTTCAGCAATGCAGAGGAGACGAAAGCGTATTTCCTTCGGGAGCTTATTCTTCACTTTGTAGATTACTCTGAAGGAGGCATTTGCTGAGATGAAGTGACCAGTGTTGACAAGGTGTTCGATTATCGCACTCCTTATAGTGCCACTACTACCGTTCTGCAAATATGCTGGATAGTGCTCTTGAACGCGTTTGAAAAGATGCACGTCGAACAACCAATGTACCTGGCTTAACAAGAAAAGTGAAGTGATACATGCAAAGAGAAGTTGTCATTGCGAGCTCTTGTCCTTAAGGTTTCAGCAGACCAATGGCCTACTGGAAAGCACTAATGTTAGCGTTGGTGTGAAGAATGTTCTTCTTAAGGATGATGAAATTCTTGCCTTCAAGGATATCTCAGGTTAAGTCTCCGTTGAAATCCAGATTCATATAAACTATCTTTTTCGAAACAAGTGATATTTCGTTCCTCTGGACCTTGGTTTGATATTGTTGTCGATGAATCTTGGCGGATATCCATTCGCGATATAGGTTTATTTCAGAAGATCCAGTTCTGCTTCCATGGCGTCAGGACTACGGATACGTCGAATCTGAGTGGCAAGGGATTTAACCAGGTTTAGTTTCCGCTCAATAGGTACCCAACCGTAGAAATTTATTAGTCGACCGTTCCATGTGGGTTTCCTATGGACTGATCTTCTTTAGTCGGGTTTTCTTAGTTGTTTCACATCAAGAAAGGGAATTTCGGATCCGTTTCCGATTTCAAGAGTGCATTTTATTGCTTGTTGAATACTTATGGCAATCGATTGGGGTTATAAATATTGTCTCAAAAATGAAGATATCATCTAACTACGTCTTCAACTTTAGTGGACTGTTTTCAAGGCTAGCTACGAAACAGTCTACTAGTAATGGAATCTAGAGAGATTCCATCGCAGTACTATCCTTTTGTTTGTAGATGATGTCATTAATAATCAACTGTACATTGAGTATACACCCCAGTAGCATTTCTATCAAACATGTCATCGTTATTCCAATGTTTAACTAGTTAAACAGACAGTTTTCGTAGGTGGGACATTGATGGAAAGTTTCTGGTCAAGGGTCAGATTAATAGATTTACAATTAGGAATTAAAATGCCATAATAAACAGAGGGATGGATAAAGGTCAGACAAAGTAGCATCGTAATTACTGAGAAGATTCTGTAAATGGAAAAAACAGCAGGGACCGTTCGACGGTAAAGGAACTGAACAAGTTTCGCTTGCTGAAGCGAATGCGAAGATTTCCTTCTGGAAAAGCTGTCTGGATAAGCATGAATACCCAAAACCATTCTGAAAAAATCTGAGACGAAACCATATTCTTCCAATTCATGCACGCTCAGAAGACACACCCAGAATCACATTGATGCCGTCCGATCCAGATTAGCTTAACTGGAAAAAAACATCCATATGGCCTCCCACGATTTGACTGTCATTCGAACACTACGCCGATACAGTTTCGGGAAGGGAAAGGAAAATATTATCATGAAACTTAACCAAGGCCTAAAATCAGTCACCGAGGCAACAGCTTTCCCGTCTTGTCCTGAGAAATATATATTCAATTTTTTTGATGTCTCACTTTCACCGATTCAAATGCAAATCTTGTCGCTCGGACCAAAATTTTTTGATGCATCATCAAAACTAAACGAATTGAACACCAAAGTACAATTCGAGAATTTGATTAGTCAGACGAATGATATGGTTCTAATCTCATATGACAGTATAGAACACTTCAGATCAACCGTTTTGAATTGCTGCATCCAGTGAATCCTGTATTCTCTCCAGGATGACGCGATTTAGTATTTTATTTGGTGTGGACAAGAGCATTGTTCCACGCCTGGTTGTGCGAAGTATTAAGTCGTTCTTCTTTTGTAGTTTGACACCAACTGAGTCTATAAATTTACGTGCGATTTCGGTAGCAGGTACACTGGAAGTACAGAAAGAATAGCTTCTATCCATTTTTCAGAGCATATCCCAAGAAACTTACGTCTAAAAGGAAGTAGAAATACGCGAGAGCCTGTCGACCCATGATGAGTTCTCTTCCTGTATTTTCTGCTCCCAGTTAGGCTAGCGTTCATTTCGTCCATAAGAATTTTGATGAAAAGTTCGGTTCGATTCCATCTGATCTCGCAGATTCGTAGCACCTCAGTGCTAAATGTTCTCTTTTTTCACAACCTGGGTAGCCTTCTCAGCTTCGTACATTGTATGATCATTCCACCTCTCCATGGTAATTTTCGCTTTCGTCGAAAGAAGACACGTTGGCTGAATGGCTTCTCAAAGGTTTTCACCGACCAGTGTCACTTTGTCTATCCCATTTCAGAGGGAAATAAGTTCTATTTTAGATATTTTTCTTGGTCTTTGAAGTTTCTGTAGCAATTAGACTGATTTTTTGAGGTAGGGTGGCTGGCCCTATACCAAACCTCTTCTCTTTTTCGATCTTAGAGTCGGCTAGAAAACTAGCTAATAAGTCACCTAGGGGAGGTTTCAGTAGCTCAAAAACGACATTATTGGAAGAAAACGCTACATCTTTCTTGTTTTTATAGCAATTTATCTGATCGATTTTTCAGAGACACTATGAGTTTCAAACTTAATATCTGGGCAAGCTGGTTCATGCAGTTCCAAATCATCCTCTAAGGAAGGAACTCCTCTCATTTTCTCTTTCAGTCTTAAAAAGCTAAACTTGTTTTGCAAGAGCAGAATTCCTCTCCTCTTCTCATCATGAAACTTATGAAAATCTAACCCTTGTCTCTCCAAACAGACATTCCCTCAACTCAGAAAAGACCAACTTGTAGCAATTTTTTAGTACGGTCAGTAACGGAACTTATTTTAGAGCCATAACATGAAGGTCCATCAAATGGGATATGCCAAGTATCTTCAGAGACGTAAAACTGCAGTTCATTTTCCTTGACTGTACCAGGTTCCGTGCGCCTGGTAAACATAATTTTAAGTGGTTTGAGGCAATCAGTAAGATTTAAGATGTAAAAGTATCCTACTCATAGAGTTTGAATTACCTGCTCGAATAACAATCTCAATGAGGTACTGAATGATTATTACAGGATTAGTTGGTGAAAAATTATATCCACAAAAGTTTATTGATAAAAATATGAATGTGACGCCAAGGCGAGCTAGTATGTCGACAGCTCTATAGGAGTCCTTGTTCTTAAAACTCCAGTTCCTTGTGACAACTGTGAAATAATAATAACATGACGCCTAAATGAATACAGTAAGATGAGCATTCAGTGCAGCGGAAGTACCCCGTTTTTTCACGTCCAGTGAAATTTCACGTCAGCGAAATAAACTACCTAATTTCGCCTCCTCTCTGTTTATCTACTAGTTCGACTACTGTTGTGTTGCTATTTGCATCAAGCGTACAACCAGGAATGTTTAGCATCAGACTCCGGATATTATCCTGCGTGGTCTAGTCTCATTTTCTGTTTTAGCTCACATTGCAGATACTGAACAAGGCGTTTACAGTTATTCAAGTTCGTGCAGACGCTTTCCTAACATTGGACACCATTATTTGATTGTAAAAATCTGAGAATTTCCTTCCTGCAGTTGTTTTCTCAATAGAGGAGTTGTTTTAAAGCGGAATTTATGGATGTAGCGAATTAGTTCCCTCATTCAAATCAGAAACAAAAAATCATTTCGATCTCAAACCATTTCATAGCCCTAAAGGAATTGGGCAGCGAATACGATATAATTATCACTGGAACGAAAAATAACATCCCACTTAGTAAACCTTCATGGCATAGACGTTTACTGACAAACAAAGGTTTAGTTCTGTGAAACCCATGGGACCTGATTCTCCAAAGCTTTATGAATTTACCGAGATTCATGAAGTTGAAGAACCACTATATCCAATCCTATCAATATGTCATTGTGGCATACATAAATTGGTAAAATGGTAAGCAGACATAATAATCCCAGTACGTGATGAATTATGTGAATTCTCTTTGTGAGAGGTACGTTTGAACTTGTTGACTATCTTGTAAAGGTGAATATACAAGATATGAAAATGTATTCTTTTGATGTTAATTCCTTGTTTACTAATATACCAGTGATTAAGACTATTTATATTCTTCTTGATTACATATCTTCTAGTTGTCTTTCATTCTCCATTCCATTAACTTATTTGAAAGAGTTATTATGGTTACGTACTAACTACGCCTATTTTGCATTTGAAGGTGAGCACTTTCGACAAGTGGATCGCGTTGCTGTAAACAGTTCATCAGGAATTCTTTTTGTCTGATGTTTATATTATCTTTCATTGAAAATTTGTCCATTGATTTAATTGCTAAAGTGCCTTTTTATAGAAGATAAGGTGACGACATTATTTTGATATGCATTATTCATGAAAATACGAACTATCTACTGGTTAGTCTCAGCTCTATACAAAATCAAAAAAGTCTTACGCATAAAGGATGAAGTCGTAACTACTCTGCATTTCTACACATACTTTTGAGTTGGAGAGAGGCCTAAATAAAGCGATTATTTTATAGGAAGCCTAATTTGACGGGGTGATATTTAAATTTTCAGTTTCTGTCCATTACTCTATACGAAGGACTTGATAAAATGCATATCAAAGAGGATTCAACGTATTTGTACGGTTGACCGTGTAAATAAAATACTGATGGATACTGTTATCAAAAACAGACACTCTTTAAGATTTTTAAACTACCATAGAACTCAGTTTTTTCAAAACTTACAGTCCATACTGTCCCTAAGAAAAATGTCTTCATCAAATTACCATTCGACGAGCAAATAAATAGCAGGATTCTAAGACAGAGACTAAACTCGGTCATCCGTAGAACCCACTATTCAGCCTTGCTTATAATTATTGAAAAAGCTAAAAGCATGCTCCACTATAAGCCTCAAAAGTGCACAATTGATGACACCACATCTCGTAGTACATATCAGTTTATATGTGTGTGTGGTCGCACATACACAGGGAGGATTAATCGTGCTTCGCATGTGAGGTTGAAAGTGTGTATCCCCGATTGGTTAGGAAGACAATTAAACTGTGAAATCTCGATAGACGCAGGTGGTATACAGACACCCATGTAGCAACATAAGTGACATGAATCACAAGATTAATACTGTGACGCTGTTTTTACTGACGTTTCGCTATTTAATGTTGATAGCCCTATTAGTTATCAGTAAAATCTCCCTGTGTGTGTGTGTGTGTATGTATGCAAAATATCACTACTACTCTTAACCTACCCAGTTGGTCATTATCTGATTATATTGTCAACGGTAGTGTTGATTGTTTTCCGTCCTAGTCTTGAGACCTTGATCACTGTTTATTTTAATTGGCTTTTAATTGTTTTTTTATAAGTTGATTTGACAAGCAAATGTGTTATCAGACTGTTCGAAATGTATCACACAAATACACCACGTTATGCAGATAAGCTTCGTCTTCTAATTACAATATCCAAATATTCATTTGTAATGTTTGGGAATACAGTATATATATATATATATATATATATATATATATATATATATATATATGTTAGAAATGCATTACTACTTTCTCCTAAAATATTAGACAATACTAAACATTTCACATCCGGTTAAGTAAAACGTTCTGCCATAAACTGGGTATTTCACTTAAGGTCATGCATGTCTGATGCGGCAAAATCAGTTGATAAAATCGATTCGTGTTAAAATTACTTCCAGTTTTAAAGTGGTTTGGTTCTACCAGAAATATATTTTCAGTGAATTAACATATCATAGTTTCGTATTTTAGATTGCTCTAAAATATTTACTTCTTGACAAAGTAGGAAATGTAATTTCCAACTGCTAGGTTGTCGGAATTTGATTGACTGCTAGATAAATCTCATCGGGAATTGATATCAAGCATAGAATCATCAGAAACTAGAAGCATCTGTTTATTTCGCGTAACCTGAAGGTTGTTTGGTAGTGTTGGTGGTGGTGGTGGGTAATACATAGATCTAAACTGGGATAAAAATATTCAGGCTTACAATGTTCGTCGACTGTTGATGATTCTACAACTGATGTTAGATTAGATTTACATTTTATAGTGGACAGATAGTTTTATCATTCTGAGGTGGTGTGATACAGACAATGTGTTCCAAAGAAATATTATTCTCACAGTAAGAATCATTGTATTTGTTGATGTTGACATCTGAATACTATTCCCACAGTCCAATGCTACATTAGCAACAGAACATTATAAGTATATTTGAACTTTCTATTTAATGTCATTTAATGTAAACCAAAATCATGCTCCAGTAGACGCCAACTAAAATCCTGAGTCGCATCATCCTGGAGAGAATAAAGGACGCACTGGATACAGAAATCCGACCAGAACAAGCTGGATTCAGGAAAGGCAAATCATGTTCTGACCAAATTGAAACTCTACGCATCATCATCGCAGAACCAAGCATGGAATGGCAATCAAACCGCTACCTCAACTTCATAGACTTTGACAAGGCCTTCAACAGACAAGGTTGACCGTGAAGTAATTTGGAAACTACTCGAGTACTACGGCGTACCCCAAATATTCACCAACCTTATTCAACAGCTGGACGAAAACGGAACATGTCAAGTGATCCACAACGGAAAACTCAGTGAGGCGTTTGGAGTAAACACAGGAGTCAGACAAGGGTGCTGGCTTATCATCACCAATGATATTCCTAATTGTGGTGGACTGACTGGATCATGCGTCAGACAGTGACAGGGAAACGAGAAACGGGACAGGGATATCCTGGACCGACGTGAAGAACCTAGAAAACCTGGATTTCGCGCGTGGATGATTTATGTTTGATGTCACAGTCACAAAATCGAAGACTTACAAGCAAAAACCGACCGACAAACTGGTCGAAGAAGCAGCCGGCGAAGACAGGACTCCAAGTGAACATAGACAAGACGGAGGTTATGAAAATAACCAGCCAACCAACAACAACAACAACAGCAACATCCAGCGCCAATCACCATCAACAGGAGGGATTTGAAAGAGGTTACTCCATCCACTCATCTAGGGAGCATTCTCTCAACTACAGGAAGTTGGAAGTATGAGGATGTCAAATCGAGCGAGAATCGGGAAGGCGAGAAACACATTCATCAACCTGAAACCAATCTGGAAATCTCCGTGACTCAGCATCAACAACAAAATTCGGTCGGATTTTCAGTACAAACAGCGTCAAGTCAGTCAGCTCTTCTTTCTATACGGATCAGAAACTTGGCGGGCGGGTCACAAAGAATATTTCCAACAGGCTATTGCAGATCCTTATCAACAACTGTCTTCGCTGGCTCTATACTGAAGATCAGATGGCCAGGCTGGAAAGAATCACCAACAAGAAACTATGGGCACTAACAAACAAAACAAGAACCAATCGCCCAAGAAATATTCAGGAGAAAGTGGAGATGGATTGGACACTCGCTGAGGAGGCCGGTTGGTGACATCGCGCGCGCGTCAGGCCATAGCTCGAGTGGAACCAGTCCGAAAGGGAAGCGGTGAGTGGGACGTCATTCCAAGGGTGACATGGATGAGATCGTGTGAAGAGGAGTTGAAACAGTATGGACTAAGATGGATGCAGGTGAAAAGTACAGCAGAAGACAGAAGCAAGTGGAGACGTGCAGTTGAAGCCCTATGTTCCACTAGGAACTCAAGGGAACAATAATAACAATAATGTAAACCAAAGTCTAACGCTCAGGGATTTGTTAAAGAATATAAACTGTATAGACATTAATAGCTGTTTGATAATTCGAAAACATACCTTGGCTTCCGTGTCTTACCTTCTACTATTACAATTCTACTGATGCATATCAATATCACTAGTGTGATCTGCTGTGAATAAATTAGACTTTGAATAAAACATTTTAATAGTCACTATTTTATTTACTCATTAGGGATAAATTTAGCTCTTCTATTTCATAATTAATTGTGTTACACTTTAGACAAAAAGAAGAATGATAACAAAATGTTTCGTTTGTGCCACTTTAGCATGCAAACAAAAGCAACTTTTGTTTTCATTAATTTCAATATATTAAATATTCCCATAGGAAAATTTAGAACAACACATTTAAGCGAACAATATTGTTTTCAATTAGATCTCATCAGGCTTAAATCTAATATATATATATTTAAGTGTACAAATAAAAATTCAAATATAAACCAATCCTTTATATATATTTCCAACCCCTTTCTTATCATCCCTTAATCTTATCTTTTATTCATTATAAACGTGTTTCATTTCCTTTCCCTACAATCTAACATTACGTAATCGGTTCATTTGTTTTTACTAGCCTTTATCGACTACTTCCACCTGAACGATTGTTTGTTTAATCATACTGTTTTTCATTATTCGTGTTATCACAGATTGCCTCACTTCTTCATCCTTATTATTGATAAGAGCATTATTATTATTACTATTATTATTATCATTACCACTATTATGACTAACTGCATAATTTATATTCACCATCGTATTATCCTATAGACAAAACACCAGGATTGGTTTATATTTGAATTTTTATTTGTACACATATATATATATATATATATATATATATATATATATATATATATATATTAGATTTAAGCCTGATGAGATCTAATTGAAAACAATATTGTTCGCTTAAATGTGTTGTTCATTAATTTCATCTAAAATTTACACATGGCTTATTTAATTTCAATAAAATTAGATTTTCCTTGAAGATCTCATGAAAGCCAGTTTTCGTCTTTTTGTAAATCGGATTGAAGTCTTAAAATATTTCTGCAGACTAGACTTATGTGAATACTACTACATCAGCTGATTTGAGTAGTGTAAAATGTTTTGCAAATAATACAATATGTTTTAGATTGAGAGGAAAAGACCTGATTGGTTAGCTAATGCGATATTAAACACAGTGACGTATGACAGAGTACCACTATCCATATACTGACTGCAATGAAATGATGGCTTGGCAGGCAGCTGGTTTTCTGAATTCAGGTGGTAAAGTGTTGGAGTAGAAATTCGACAAGCGGTGATTAGAATCGTCACATAACCCAGATTTCCATTTCATCCTTAGTCATCATCCTTTATATTGGTAATCGTCTACCACCACAGGGTAAAAAAAAACTACGAATAATAAGGTGAAATTAGTTCCGCTTATTAATGAAGATAGCTTTGCAGCTAGCATGTTAACTAAGCTTTACTTTACCTCACTTTTTATCTTATGCCTAATCATATTTCTGGTACATCTTATTACTTTATAGGATGATTTCATTGCTTGGTTGTATAGTTGTCAGTGCTGGTTTTCCATGTATCTTTGGAGCTCGAAATTATAATCTGTATGAATTTACCTTTATTGTTGTTTTAAATCAACTTAGCATTAGTATGACTATGTTCGAGATTTGTAATCATTTGCTTACTATTTCTTTAGTTTTACCTACTCATAGTTAATTAATATTATTATTATTATTATAGCCCTGTATAAAATTCAGACTGACATTCTATGTATACCAAAGTTAAATTTAACTTAATTTAAAATGAACCTGAATGATAGCCTGCCTAAATCGCTGGGCCACCAAATCCAATTTTTTTCCCCCGTGAAAATATATCATATTTACTGTATTTCGTGTTGTTTTAACCACTCAACTGAGTGCTTGAATCCTAACCTACACTTGTGCACATTTTCAAAAAGGTTTCAACCTACTGCTAGGAAATCTTTTAGAAAACAGAAGAAAAACTTTGTGGAGTAATGGAGCAGACTTTGGATGGAACAATATTACTTAAAGGGATGCATTATCAGTTAGTGAACACATTGCACGAGTAGTGAATACCTTGCAATAAAACAGGTTGAGAGTTCTGTTTTACATTTAAAACAAACTTTTCAGAATAAAGCCTTTATTAATCATAATAACATTAGGGTATAACACGGCGTAAAATAATAGGGTAAAGGGTAGACTAAGAAATATAATTACTTCACAGTAATGAACGGTGCTAGAAAAATGAAATATTTCCGCAAATATTGAACCGAAGATCTTTTCTCTCCAAGATGAAAGTGAGCATTTTTTGGGTATAGCAATAATAAACCTTCCAGTTTACTAGACAGAAAGCCTATCATGTTAGCATGATAAAATATTACTTCAGTAGTCTCTTTCATTGGCATAATTATGAGTAGAGACTCAACACTTAAAGGAAATCAGTGTTCCATTGTTATATCGATATCCTGAGTACTATTGACAAACACAAAACTATCTTTCAGACTGTGAAAGCTAGTTAGTTCGTGGTATGAAGAGTTCGAGATTGTCAAAAAGATGTCACAGCTTTGCATATTTTACCACATTTGTGCTAAATATGTTCTTCGTGGCCTTTTATTACTACTATTACTATTAAAACACACATTACACACAATCGTCAACAGGAGGTGCTCGAGACAAAATCTCATACTTGCGATAAGGCTGGGACACATTCCGGATACACAAACCGTATCATGTGGTTGTATTAAGAGGACACTCAGCAAACGTTTCAGTTTAAATCGGATCCATAATGCAACGGAGCAGAGTTCAGAGGCATATTCCCATTGTCGCCGGTAATCTTGATGTCTCATGGACATTATATGAACTTTACCGACACAACTGATTGAGGACATGATCAATCTTCTTCACATCATTCATTATCATATCTTTGCTATTCCACTTAAGCTCGGAAAAGTTTATTATTATTTAGTAATTTGACTTAGTTAGGCAGTGTAACCTTTTTTGTGAATTTAAAAGTGGCATTCAAATTTTCCTTGGGTAGGAGATTCTTGTGTAACTTTGAACCAATGGGGAATTAATTAGCTAGATCCAGGAATCTGGCTTTTGGCCAACTTTCTTTGACCCTGGATCCTTAGAGTTAGAGAAGTGATTAAACAGATCCTCAGACTGAGTTTCCAGACCAGTTTGATATACTTTATTGTATGGAATAGTACTTCTAACTAGAGTGTAAAAAATGAACAGCAGACAGATTCATAACGTGCCTTTCTAAATCTTCTGGGTTAAATTTCCCGCACTCTTCAAATTATTAATTTAGATAATTCGTGAAACGTTTATTAACATTTACTATTCCTCACATTGAGACGAAAATGTAAAAATGTGCTTTTATTTGTCTAGATCAATGATGTACAATAAGGTGAATTTATCAATGATAGACGATTCGCTAGCATGCCGTCATCATTTACAACACAATCAGTATGTAATAGTGTATAAAATTTAAGCATTAGCAAAATAGCTCTGTATAGTATGAAAATAAGCTTTTATTACACTACCAGAGTTGAATTGTCTGAGTGACTTTATTGGGGAGAAGAGAGACAGGAGAAAAAAATTCAAACAAAGGATGGACTTTCCAGTAATCTGAAGGTGAACATATACTCAGTAAAAAATTGACTCATTTACACTGTTCTTGAAATAAAGTCTAACTAAAGTTTGTTTACTTTGTGGTGGCTTCAAGTGAATCCTATGACGCATTTTCCGTCCCATCAGGCACTCGTCAGCTGCACGTGCCTGCCCCTCAGTGAATGATGGTGTTCCCGCAGAGAAATGAAACACAGAATGCATCAGTCTGAATGCGAAATTATCATCCATTAGTCTGCTGGACGATTAGAATCACTTCTTGTGCATCGTCTGTGATATGTAAGAGATGTCAACGGGAATTCTGAAAAACAAATAAATAAAAATTAGTGAATTCTATATTTCTTAATCAAATTCCCGTTCAATATTTGGGAAATAACCTGGGCATAACGTATATGACATTTATTATCATAAAAGTTTTTGTATTTGGTTTTACTGACGTTTCTCTATTTAATGCTAATAGCTTTATGAGAATTTACAAATTCTCTAAATATCAACAGATTCCTTAAAGAATTTAAACCTAAAATTGGAAATTCTCTTTGGTTTAAACTAAAATCAAAATCTTGTTTATCCTAAAGGTTCTGCTATCAGCCACAGATACACAAAATTACAATCTCACCGACTTTTACCAACTCACCGACTTACAACCTCGCCAAATACTTATCTTCACTGAAATCACTCCAAGAAGACACTTAGCATGCCATCAGAGATTCATATGATTTTATATCCAAAAGAGAAAACCAGAAAACTGATAAGAAGATATTATCGTAAGCTATGATATCAACTCATTATATACTAGAATTTCCATTACCGGAAGTTTTGACATCGTTTTCAGTTTACTAGAATCAGACAGACCCAACTATATTACAAAGATGTCTAGTGGAAACCGGTGAAATAACTAGAACCTTTAAATCCTGTCTGGAAGCCGATTATTTTACATTTAAAGGGAATTTATATAGATAGTCAAATGATATAGCCATGGACTCACTAGTTTACCTAATAGTTGCTGATCTTTTCATGAATACATTTGAAGATGACATATCAAACATACTCACACATAAAAAAGGTCAAGATACGCCGATGACACCTTCATCGTATTCAAACGAGGCCTACATGGTTGGAGAAAGTGAACAGTATATCTCCCCCAACATTCGGAAGCAGAAGCAGATTTCTGGGAGCTACCTTTTCTAGACTGACTAGTTGTGAGGAAAGAATACTGTCCTTTCAATATATATGTATTCAAGAAAAAACACTCATACCCAGATTCAGACTTTAGTTCATCACAGTCGATCAGTGCAAAGGTATCAGTTGTCTCAAGTCCTGTTTCACAACGTATGAGAAGGAGAAAGAAGAAGAAATATCAGAGATTACCGAAATTCTCAAGAAAAATAACCAGCCAAAGGATTTCATGAATAAAATCAACACCAACATGAAGCACGGTCGAAAATGTATTCTGAAGATAAGGACCTCAACAAACGTCATTCTATATAGATCAGAAAAGACAGACGATATCAGAACAGCACTCAAAAAACACAGCATCAAATTTTTTTTCTTCAAACATTAAACATACTACAAAGCAGCCTTTTCCATGTAGAAGACCAAATCCCAAAGCATTCACAATCTAATTGTGTCTACAAAATAAAATGCTTGGAGTGCGATGCGATATATGTCGGGCAAACCTTGCGAGAAATCAAGATCAGAAGAAATGAATACCGTAAATTATCTATTCGACCACCGGAAAATCTGACTAAACTAGAAAAGCGTGAAAAATCAGGCCACAAAACTGATGTGGATAAAATTGAAATCATCCAGAAAAATTTCAGATATCACAAAGAACGTCTAATATCAGAAGCACTTCATATCAAATGGAATCCAAATTTCTTGAATAGGAATGATGGACTAAAACAGAATTTGACCTGGTTCCAACACTCACCCCCCGCCCCCAGATGAAGTGACAAAATCAACTAAAATGTGACAAGCTGTTTTTATAAGTCTATACACTTACCGAATTCAACAATCTACACATGGTTTTGCTATCTTTACCAATGAGCATTCTGACAACATAAAAATTACTTCATGCTGAAGAAAGATGATTAATTTTGCTATACATAGGCTAAGATTTTGGATATGCTGGTTCAGTAATACTTTGATAAAGTTATTAGCAGCAGTAAATAGCGAAACAGTAAAAACAACCTCGTTTTGTTTTTCATTCATTTGGAAATGTAAAATCTCAAATAATGAAAGATTAGTGAGTCTGAAAATAAAGTTTAGAGAAGAGAGAATAAGCTATTTAATTTTTTAAGCAGCAAATATGTATAAATCTCTGAACAAGGATTCTACAAAAAATTATTCATAGTCTTTTTATTTTATTGCTTTACGTTCCGAAGGGAACCTAAGTCTTCAAGCTTGAGCTTTGAAGTTTCGGTAGCAGTGGCTTTTATTATCAAGGTCTGGGGTTGATAGCCTCACGCCCAATCTTCTCTCCTTACCGTAGTAGCGAGGTTTGGGACTGCGTCAGCCGAGGGTTGATACTAAGACCATGTGCGTGGTTGGAGAACGCTCTATGACTGAACCACCAACGCACAATCTTTTGTCAGTCTTACTTAATCCATAAATTATTCATTTAAAACTCTTACACTCTTCTTTACAGAATTATAATTAACTTATGTGAATGATTTTCCCACTCATTAAGGAAGGTTTGCAATTCCGACAGTTTGCATAAGGACATATATATAATCCTACTAATCAATAGTGTATATTGTTTGTTTGACAAATAAATATTCATGTGTGTATTTGTGATATATATTTTGACAAGACAATAGCAGTAACATGAAAGTACTTGTCATATGCTACTAATACGTAGATCAATAAAGAAGAAAAGATAGGCGTTAGCAATCAGTGCGAGTAAAGCTCGTTAATTCATAGAGCAAAATCATGAAAACGTGTTTTATAAAATCCAGAATATATCAAATACAATTCATAGTTTCACAACAAATAACTTTCAAGCATACGATATAGTAATTCGGTGGATGATGACTAGCGCTGTAGAATCTGCAATGCGCACTTCTTCCTATTGGAGACTGGTCGTCTGGATGTACCTTAATTCCCAAGTGAGTGGTAGTATTCCCACTGAGACGGTTCAAACGTCAAAGCTTTATCCAATAGACCACTTAGGCCAAGAGAGCCATCTCTTTTGGAATGGACATCACTTATTATTTTCCTGTCGATTGATTGGCCTGGGATGTCCAGTGTCTGTTAACATGACCGCTCCAAGTACGGACGGTAGGTTTGTTCTGCCGTGTCTAAAAATTTTCCACGTATTTATTCAAATGCCCTGAGAATTTATTCTACATACGTTATGTTTTTGAAAGTAGGCTAGAGTCAGCCATGTGCGATCTATCGTAATATATTTTACGATCAGTAAGACTAGACATCTTGAAGCTCTAGACAATGGCTTTACTACAGTTTTGAAGCAGTCAGCAGGAATAACCTTATAAACTGTTATTCATCTACTAAATTTTTCATTTGGAGGAAGTACGATAATTAATGATAAAGGTACTTTTTCTTTTCTCCTAATGGTGGCTATCACTCGGATGAAACGACAGTGGGTTTCTTTTTGATTTTGATAAATCTTTTCCTAGTCCCAAAGGAAGGTGTTCAGCATTTCTTTTGTTAATCTGCCCAGTTGTTCTGTTCACACAATATTTCTTGCAGTGACGGCTAAATTTGTTGACGTATACAGCAGTGGTACAGCCAAGCAAATTATTCTTCTCTGGTGCAATGACAACCGTTCAGCTAGAAGATGATAAACGAAGAGCGGTAGCTGTACAGGTCCTTTTGATACTACTGGTCGGTTCTTGGTACAGAGCTTCATTGATCATGTCCTCACTGAATTAGAGCCTTATGGACAACTGTCTCTTTTCAATTGTGACTGGTTTAACTTTGCTGCATACTTTATGCATATATCTCTATTAGGTTAAGCGATTTCGACCGGAGTATTATGGATTTAAACTAAAGCATTTTCTAAAATCTAATCTCAACTGACCTTATTCATCCTAGTTGTTAGACATTTAAGTGAACGGGTATGAAGATAAATTATTGCATGGCGCTGTATAGTACTGATTGATTAAGATGAGTAGTAGGACACCTCTTATACCAACCTTTAATACTTGCTAGATAGACAAGAAGTGATCTAAACACCCGGCGGCGTTCTGGATTTTTTGGGGCTGAATCAAACTAGGTACACCCTTGATAAGCTTGGCGTCAGACGAGCTATCACTTCAGTCTCACCAGTAAGCACTACTAGTGTGGTGATGTGATATAGATTATTGGGTTCCAACGGAATATTATTCTCACATTCAGTAGTATGTTAGCAACAGAAAAATATATACATATATATATATATATTTGATTGGGAATTAGTATATATATATATATATCCTGGACCGGTGCGAAGAACCTAGAACACCTGAATTTCGTGCGTGGATGATTAATTTCTTTTTTTGCAAGCCGCCATGCAATTATGTTCATGGTGGCTCTTTGTGCGTCGGTGTCACAGTGGTTAGGACTCTCGCCGACCATGTACATGGTCCGAGGTTCGATTCCCTGCCGACATACACCTGATATCTATGATCGGCCTGCAAAATTTGGGCTACCGATATCCATACTGAAAATTCCATACTTGTACAGCGTGGAATCAAGCTGTAATCGAAAAGTAAATAAATAAAAAATAAAAAAATGTTTGATGTCACACAAAATCGAAGACTTACAAGCGAGCGAAAACCGACAAACTGGTCGAAGAAGCAGCCGGCGAAGACAGGACTCCAAGTGAACATAGACAAGACGGAGGTTATGAAAATAACCAGCCAACCAACAACAACAGCAGCATCCAGCGCCAATCACCATCAACGGGAGGGATTTGAAAGAGGTTACTCCATCCACTCATCTAGGGAGCATTCTCTGAACTACAGGAAGTTGGAAGTATGATGATGTCAAATCGAGCGAGAATCGGGAAGGCGAGAAACACATTCATCAACCTGAAACCAATCTGGGAATCTTCGTCACTCAGCATCAACAACAAAATTCGGTCGGATTTTCAATACAAACATAAGGAGAAAGTGGAGATGGATTGGACATTCGTTGACGAGGCCGCTTGGTGACATCGCTCGTCAGGCCATTGCTCGAGTGGAACCAGTTCGAAAGGGAAGCGGTGAGTGGGACGTCAGTAAGAGGGTGACATGAAGGACATCGTGTGAAGAGTAGTGGATGCAGGTGAAAAGTACAGCAGAAGACAGAAGCAAGTGGAGACGTGCAGTTGAAGCCCTATGTTCCACTAGGAACCCGAAGGAACAATTATATATATATATATATATATATATATATATATATATATATATATTGAAGATTCTATTTCATATCGGTTAATGTAAACCAAAGTCATACGTTCAGTGATTGATCACAGAATATAAACTGCATACAGAGAAATAGCAGTTTGGTAACTTGAAAAGATATCTTGACTTCAGTGTCTTGCATTCTGCTGTTACACTAGTTGATATGAGCGGTATATGCTCATTCATCTCATTCAGTTAGAAGTACACAGTTTCATGTAAATAAGCATACTTCCTTTGTTGCCATTTATGGTATCACTCAGATCACACATCATGATTTGAATCATTTCAGCTTCGAAAAGAAACTGTGGTGAAATTTTACCATCTCAAACTGTGTAAACTCCAGATTGCAATTTAATTTGTGAACTGTGTATCTGCTGAATAGGAATTCTTTTAACAAGAATAAAACAGTAACAACAAGTTAAACAACGTAGTGTATAATTTGTTAAGGAAGCGTTAAATTTAACAATTTATGGTTACATCCCCATAGGAATAATTAAATGACAAAAAATACAGAAAATTTATGAGAAATATATTTTCCTTCAACATAACTAAGGCTGTTTCGATTCGAAAACTTGTCAGTGATGAATTTTTAAAACAAATGGTTCAAAATTTTTCAAATTATTCCTATTTGAAAAAAATTAAAAAAAGGAGCAGACCTAGTTGTTAATAGGATGTTTAAAAGTGTATGCTTGTTTTGAAGGATTAACTTAAATATATTTAAGCCGGTGAACCACTTTGTTTCCTTGATATAAGAATAGAACTTGGGCATTGTGGGAAAGTATAATTCAATTATGGATAAAATTTATTTTTATAAAGTCTTCCACTGCAATACAGTAATATTTACTGATGACGTTTCGAGCACAGTATACTATCAATAACCATATCAAGTTACGCACACAACTTTTCAACGTGGTTCATATAGTTCCATTATTTCTTATCTCTTGATCTGACTGGTAGTAGTATTTTCCATATTTCCAGTATGAGTGATGAGTCATTCCTATTGTACGTGTTGGGTGTAGATTCGATGATCAAGGATTCAGACATCAACGTCTCACTCCAACAACCTAGATTACTTTTTAGAATTTTAACCCTCTCCAACGCCATCGTGTTGTTCTGTGTTAATTCATGCAGTGCAATCGCTGAGCTTTTTTCTAAATTACTCATCTTCTCGGGGTCAACCATTCTTACCCTGGCTAAATTCTTATGTTCCGACAATATGACTAGCCCCAACCTACTAGTCTGACCTATGTAGTTGACCTCCCAGTCATTGCAGGATATTTTGTAAATTATATTAATTTGTCTAATTCGGTTAACTGGGTCCTTTCACCTGCAGAGCATGCCACCGTAATTACTGTTTTATTAATAATCTTACGTTGGGTCTCCTCCTTAAATGGTATAACAGTGGATGACTTATATTCCCTCTTATTTATGTTATCATTATTAGTTTCACAATTACTTTTATTTTGCTTTTGACCTTTTCTGATCTTCCTAATGAATTTTATAGGATAGTTATTTGATACCAACGCTTCTTCTATCTGTTTTATTTCGTCACTTAGGTCTTTTCTTGTGCTACCTAGTGCTATTGCTTCATTTGTTAGACACTTGACCAAGCCTGCCTTCATGCATTACGGATGTTTTTTGTTTTTCCTTCACGTTCCCAGTGGAACATAGGGCTCTAAGCTAGAGGCTTGAAGTTTCTGTAGCACAGTTAATTTTTACAGGATGGGGTTACTAGCCTCATGCCCAACCTTTCCGCTTTACCAGTCTCACTACTGGCTTAGAGAAGTAGAGGAGGAGTGCGTCGGCCGGGGATCGAACCCCGGACCATGTGCATGGTCGGCGAGAGTCCTTACCGCTGTGCCACCGACACATTACGGATGAGAGAAATCAAAGGCTAAATATCTATTAAAGTGAGTTGGCTTTGTATAAACGCTAGTGCCCAGTCGACATTCTTCCATTCATTTCATTTCACAATCTAACATAGCTGATTCTCCTCATTCATTTTCCGATTCAAATGTGAGCTTTACTGCCTATACCAGTAACTTTATATATATATATGAATAAACTAGCAATTTATTCTGTTTCGAACACTGTGAAAGCTTGAATGTTTTAGGCGCCGTAATTTGTCAGTTATCTGCAAAGGCATCTGCTACGATAGGGTATATTGGTGGTATATCCCATTGCTGCTCCTTCTGTTTGTCTACATTTTTTTGCCTTGGAATTTAAAGATAATGTACGTGAAGCTTAGTCAAATTTCTAAAAAACCTCCTCAATGGGTAACTTCGTCCTGTGAGTAAGTTCAGGGTCAGCAGTTAGTTCTTTTTTAACTGCTTCTGTCTGTCTGCTTTCAACATAGAATTTGCACCGATGTGCAGAAGTTCAAATCGCCACACTCCATTTAGCACACAAAGCAAGAGAGGAAAGTAGAAGAAATGCAAAATAGAGACAATAAACAGGGATGTGAGACTAAGGAATAGTAATAACGAAGAACAACATAGTCTCATAGTCACAATGAGTGGATGCATTTGCGTCATCGAGAACGATTTTAAGCCTTATAACCGATTCTCTGCAGCCGTCGGTTTTTACCGTCCCGAGGACACCAACCAGATAAGTCTACACCTTCCTACGTGGCTTAAACTAGTTGTTGTGGATTTCATTGTATGGTACGTTGTTTTTTAACTTCTTCTAAGGTCATATTGATTGATGTATTAGCATAAAGACTAGTTACATCAAAACTAACCATTTTTTCATTTAGTTTCCTTATTGCCTCAATGTTCTGTTACATTAGAAATCATACCGTTTATCATTCACTACCATATTTCAGTACCGGTTAGACACTTTCCTATCCTTCTTGTATTCATAACTTTAGTAGGGAACTTATAAAATGAGTGTTGAAAAACATTCATATATATATATATATGCATGCAAAACATATTTTTATCCCTTGGGAATGAATGGGTGAAAAAATAATATTATGCTATATATTTCATGTTTATTATTGTAATGTATTTTTAAGAAAAATTATCTGCTTTCACTATAAATTTTTTCGATACAATACGTATAAACATACTTCTGAATAGAATATATTGCGTGTCATTTTGGTTACTCCTACTCTTTTTCTATCAAGAGGAATTATTCCGTTTGTTTATCTTTTAATGTATAATTACATTCTACTCGATAATTCCCTATGCATGGTTTCACAATTATATATATATTCATATTAAGTCAATAAGAAGTTTGTGTATAGCAGGAACACAAAGAATTTCGTGTAGTAGAAAATTATTAGGCTAAGTTTCAAAATTAAATATGCATATAACACGGTGTTTGTTATGCAGTTATAATTCTGTTTTAGAGTGTTTATTTGAAGTAAATCAGTGTACTGGAATCAATACTGATGTCGACACAGATGAATGATTGTGAGTGCAGTTCATCAGTGGAATGTATTCGGTTAGCTAACGAACCTCATACGAACAAGAATAAGATAGGATAGGATTATACCAGAAAAGTATAAGAAATTCATTATAATGAAGGTTTTTGTATTGTAAAAGCAATATACTTTTGTTTTTCATTCATTGGGAAATATGAAAACCTTTGATAGTGTGAAATATTCCCATATTATTAATTAAAAGTCAATCTGAACGAAGAATATTCTTTTCAATAATTTCACTTCAGGTTCTTACAATTATAAAATATAATATTTGTGGTCGTTGCAATAATAGCCAGTTATGCTGCGGATACATTTTCTATGTAGAATAACAGATTAGTTATGGGGTGTCAAAATAAATAGTCGTATTTGTGTGACAAACGTGCTAGGCTGAAATCGATTAAAAAATATTGTAAAACGGGAGACAATGGTCGTGGTGATTAATCATAATAGATTTATAGAGTGTGGGGTAGGAAAATTGACAAGTAAGTCAGTTCAAGGTTATAAAAGGTGTCAGGAGAGTGGCTAGTACAAAGGGGTATGTGTTCGACAGGAGATAGTAAGACTGCAATGAGAGCTTCATAATGAGATAATGAATATCTTAAATGAAACAGGTGGAGGCATATATTGAGAAAACAAATAATATCACTAATAATAAGTCCGTATAAATGAATCGAAATTCGATAGTATGGAGGGAATGTTTACATAAAGGGCATAAATTATGACGAATAATAATAACTATAATAATAATATTTGTAATAATAAGCAAAGTAAAAAGAGGCAAAAAACCAACAAAAAACCAAGAGGGTTAAGGGAAGGAGAACTCTTGGTGAGAAGAAAAATCTTCAATCCATGTTTGGCCACGGTAGGAACAGCGTCTGGACGTGTTCTTTTTGGATACAAAGTTCAGGTTTAGTCGATTTTATTGCAACGACTTCAGCTATGTGTAGGAGCCGTAAGCGAAATGTACGTGATAACGACTTCGGAATTCGGTATATAACTCTGAAAGCTGTGTTGAAATCGATGCGATGTCCAGTATCGACCAGGTGTGACAGGATCGAGCTTTTTACGCATTTAATTTCCCCCTTGCTGAACCAAGCTGGTAAGTGTTCTCAAACCCGTAGACGAACCTACCTAATCGTGCGCCCTATATAACTTGAACCACAGCCTAGTACGTTTGTCACACAAATACGACTATTTATTTTGACACCCCATAACTAATCTGTTATTCTGCGTTAAAAAATGTATCCGCCGCATAACTGGCCTTTATTATAACGACCACAAATATTATATTTTATAATTGTAAGAACCTGAAGTGAAATTATTGAAAAGAATATTCTTCGTTCAGATTGACAAAAACCTTTATTATAATGAATATCATATACCCAATGCCTAAATTTTTTCAAACTGTTAAAAGTGAACTTGGTTTGGACATATATACAGTATAAGAATGTTTAAGAAGTGCAGATAAAACAGATCATGGTATTCAATAGATTATACGTGATACTTAACGAATACTATAGCATAATTTATGACTATATAGGTTGGGAAAATATCTGCATAAGTTGTTGAAAATCGAAATTAAACGGTATTATGCATTCAGTGCTTGAGAAATTCTTGATTTCATAGTGCACTTGGATGGTGATAGAAGCTATAAATATTTTTTTAGACTCTTTTATTTCGGATTTTTAAAATCCCAATCGTTTCCGCTGTTTGCAGAAGTCGAGGTCCAGGTGGGAAAAACACAATAAATCAACGAAAATAACAGGTTAACGGATAGATGAGATAATGGAGATCTTTTGGGTTCTGAATATGACAACACTGGAAAGTGTTCACCATGTCAAATTACTGAATTCCTAATACAACGACTGATGTAGCTAAGCTCCAATGAGTGGCTAGATTTTTGAATGTAACAAAAATTTCAAATGTTATCATTAGACATATGGAAAGTGGGACTTCCGTGGATGATTCTGTGTAGCTTTTGAGTCACTTGACCTTAATCACCGTGGATTACTGAGTCATAGCAAGAGTTAATTCGGTGACAGCTAGAAGCACAATAAATGATGTCAATAGAATCTCCTCGTTTTTTAATACTACCAATGATAACGTTTAAAATGATACTGAAACATCTAAAAGTCTTACTTAAATTCAACGGTGTACTTTATTATTAATATTTTTTCGCTTTACATTAATTTACAATTTCATAAAAGCACAATAATATTAACACATAAATCGTCAAGACGACTGAGAAAACAGAAATGTTGAAAAGAGAAGGAAATTGCCAGGAAATAATTCTGCAAGGCTTTTATTGCCTTCTCACTATTTCCTTAATACTAAAAGTGACTGTTCTCGCTACGGAAATTTTTACACCTATTTGTTTTATTAAATCATATACACTAATAAGAAATAATGTTTCCAAATGAAGTTGCTTTAGAACAGCTAAGGAAGATTGTCTCTAATATTATACATGCTGAAATAACAGAGAAGATTTGTATCTCAGGTAGATGATTTCGAATGGTTGTATTTCCTGAGCTGCTGGTTGATTTAATTCCGAATATTTCATAGGCCTATTAGACAACGTATTCAGACCAAGCTTTAAAATAAAGCGAACTTGTTTGAATTCTCTATGAATAGTGATATAATTGCATCTGCTAAAAGCCATTGTCGTAAATGGTTGTTAATTTACAGCACTGTCGATCATTTTTATTGACTTGAAATTTGAACTTTCTTTCGTGTCACTTGATTAATCAAGAGAACAAACACAGGAAATTTTGAAACACAAGTATACTTAAAATCAACATATACATATCAAATACTAAACCATAACACCAATGGCCCAATGACTCAAAAAAGAAAGTGTGTATAGGCTTTGCTTAAAAGAGTTTAAACATACTGTAGCACTACAGTGCTGAAAAGAACAAAACTGAAATATCTACTGACTATTTTCAAAGAGAATGATTAACAATACAATTCCATGAGAAAACGTTTAAACTGAAGTCGAAATACCAACAAGAAAGAAAGCATCCTCAAAGAATATTAAAAATTCAACCTACCATACATAAAGAATAACTCTGAAATAAGAGCGACAATACTTCGACTACGAAAACACGCACACAAGCCAACACAAGCACTTCATCCAATATTGTACAGTTCACACCTAACAGCAGAAGAGGATGAAATCAATACCATTCACACAATAAATTGCGGAAAGGGCAATAAACAGTACATCGGCCAAATAAAAATAGGTGTAAAACTTTGGCACTGTGGCAGTAAGTAATTCCATATTACTTGCTTACTAGATGTATCACACAGTAAAACAGTATTATTTACTGGATGACGTTCCGAACAAAATTTATTGTTCATAATCATTTCATCAATTATAATCACACGAATTCGAAAATTGAGTTTTATAGTTTTCTCTGTTCTCTCCTATTTGTCGTCGTTGGGGTAGTAGAATTTTCCAGATATCTGGGACAGGCGTTGAATCATTCATGTTACATGTGTTGTGTTTGCTGGTTGGTTCGATAAACAAAGCTTCCGTTATCAATCTCTCCCTCCACCCTGTTCTGTTACATTAGATTTCAAAACTGTCATCCTATCCCATCCTATTGTATGGTTGTGTGTAATTGCATGTAGTGAGTACTATAGCTGAACTATTCTCTAGATTTCTTAGGTTATTCGGGTCAACTAATCTAGATATTGCTGCTAGGTTTTTATGCTCGGCTAGTCTGACTGCCCCTGTCCTACTACTTTGACCTATGTATTTGACCTGACAATCATTCCAGAAGGCTATTAGACAAACTAAATTGTTTTGTTTTAAAGGCTCTATAGGATCATTTAACCGACAGAGCTTGTTTCTAATTGAGTTTGTGGTCGGTTTTAATGCCAGACACTTTTATTTCTGCCTTGTGAAGAATTCTGCGTAAGGTTTCCGAAGTTCCTTCCTTGTATGGAATTACTACTGATGACTTAGATTCCTTGTTGTTTGTGTTTTCTTGCGCATGTTTGACATGCATGTTGTCATTAATGTTCCTAATAATACTATTATCATTGTCCTTATTATTATTATCACTATCACTACCATTATTATTTATTTGATTTTACACTACTCTACCTACTTTCTGACTAATTTATCAGGGTAATTATTAAGCTTCAAAGCTTCTCTTATATGCCTCATTTCCTGTGTTAGATTTTCCTTCATACTACTTAGCTTTTGTGCTCTATTATTTAAACATATCACCAATCCTATTTCCACTGACATAGGATGGGATGATCGGAAGTCCAAATATCTGTTTGAATGTGTGGGTTTCCTGTAAACACTAGTGTTTAGCTTCCCATCTTCTTTCCTTTTTACGCTACAATCTAACATTGGAAGTTCCCCTTCCTGACTTTCCAATTCACAAGTGAATTGAATTGCCTCTACCTTCGAGTTGATGTGCTCGGAAAATCTATCTACATCCTTTGTTCTGAGTACAGTGAATGGGTCATCTACATACCTCCACCATACTTCGACGTGGGGTGGGGTTGACGTCTCAATCACTAACTCCTCCCACCTATCCGTGAATATATCTCCCACGACCGGGGATATTGGTGATCCCATGGCATCTCTCTCAGTTTGTTTGTATATTTTCCCCTGAAATTTAAATACTGTAAAAGTTAGGCATGGCTGCACTCCTAACGTCATATTTTCTACTGGCATTTTTGTGGTAAGCCCTAATTCTTATTCATAAATGAGTTCGTTGCTGACTTCCTTTATAGCCATGTTTATCGGTATACGTGTATATAAACTGACAATGTCAAAACTA
This sequence comes from Trichobilharzia regenti, assembly GCA_944472135.2. Lineage (NCBI taxonomy): Eukaryota > Metazoa > Platyhelminthes > Trematoda > Strigeidida > Schistosomatidae > Trichobilharzia > Trichobilharzia regenti. The sequence goes on along the minus strand of OX235270.1, from coordinate 82,322,775 downwards.
ACCATTTTGTTCTCATCGTCTAATTTTAAACTATCTAATCTATGTTTTAGTCATAAGAATTTGTTGGTATAGATTTTGAATAGCTTTTCCGGAGATTTAATACCATGGGTAAATATATTTAGATAATTCATAAGTAGGTGACTTATGAACTTTAACAGCGCCATACATCCTAATGGGGTTATTAGTTCTGGACGTTATATTAAACCACTCAGACTCACCTAGAAACGGCTTCATTTGGCGTATAAGGTCCGCTGTGGATTTCTTAACTTCATTCATAACGGTATGTATTGATTTATTAATTTCCTCATACGGTCTTGTTTGTATGTGAGTATTCACCTTGTCCAAATAGTCTGATTTGTCTAATACTACTGTTGCATTTCTTTTGTTTGATTTTGTGATTACTATATCCTTGTTATTCTTAGAGTGTTTTAGGGCTTCTATCCCTGGTTTTTTCAGGTAAGGCTTTCCATGTTTTTGTTATTTTAATGTAAGTGCACATTGTGCCCATACTTCGTCAGCTGTTGTTTTGTCTATCTCACTTAGTGTTATTTCCATTTTCGGGGTGACATCCTCAGGTTTCAGTTTGTCTACCGCTACACTGAAATTTAGTGCCTTTTCTAATACACTTATTTCGGTCAAAGTGGCGTCCTCTTCGAATTAGAATCCAAGAATTTAAATTAGTTGCGAAAACACACGATATGCATTTTTTCATATCGATGCATGTACGCAACCACGGAAGCGAATATTACTGGGAGGATGTAGAAATTTTAAATAGAAGAAACACCAGAAATACGGCCAATCAGTCAATAAAAATGATCGACAGTGCTGTAAATTAACAACCATTCACGACAATGGCTTTTAGCAGATGCAATTATATCACCATTCATAGAGAATTCAATCAAGTTCACTTAATAATAAAGCCTGGTCTGAGTATTTTGTCTAGAAGATATATGAAATCTTCGGAATTAAATCAACCAGTAGCTCAGAGAGCACAATCAAATCAAACTTGTATGTACTTTCTAAAGTTCTGAATAAATTTTTCAACGAAACAGTGTTCTGGTATAAAATTTTTGACTATTCTTTTTTCTATATCCTCAAGTTTGTAGTGATAGCGTCAAATATAACGATTTTTCTCCACAGGTTTTCCAACGGTTCTCTAACTGATGTCAGCTCAGTATGAAATCTTCCGACCAACCAAAACAAAATCCCTGCAACAAAACTATACGTGAAAATTACGTCATAATTGTTTCTACACATGTGATGGAGAAATTTTAAAAAGTGGAAAAGCGGAAACACTACTCAACAACTACCAGGATTTTTATGGACTTTTTAATGAGACATACCTTTTAAGTGAAGGCTTATGACATCACCTAGCTGGTTAAACTTAGGCCGACAAGCTGAGGCTCGAATCTGTAACCCATTATTTTGAAGTTGGATATTAATATTATTAGGTGTTTTAATTAACTCTATGTTTACACAATGAGATATTGTAATATAGCAGTTAGCATTAGTCAAGCTGATAATCTGAAAACCCTACACTTGAAATTTGACCAGTTAATTTAGGTTTTGTTCCCCCACAGTGGATTTGAATTTGTAAGTATGCTACTATCTAAGACAGAAAGTGTTTCTATATTTATGAATTTACCTTTTCTTTTCGTATTACCAACTTATTTTTTCAGACATATTACCATTCTCCATTATGGATATCAAGTTGATTATGATTATGAGCAACAGTTTGTGCTCGAAACCTCATCACTTAATATTACTGTATAACACTGTGGGATTTATCAAAAATAAAATCTTATCCATAATATGGTTATACTCTACCACAGTGCCCAAGTTTTATACTTATATCAATAATAATTATCATTCTAAACAAGAGAAAAAATGCAATGTAAACAACAATTTAGAAAAATAAAGTTAATTCAATTTAAACAATTTGTGGTTTATTTTTAAATAGGTTTATTTTTGATAACATATTTGTTTCAGACATACAGTGTTTACACTCATATTTTGGATTAACTAAAAACATTCACGTTCACCCTATTTGATATTTTATCTCGAATTTTTTTCAATAGATAATAGTATGAAATTTTGGAAAACTTTCTACGAATTTTTACTTTGTTCGGTTTAATGTTCAGAAGACATTATATCTTGTATCCTACTGGTTAATTTCAGCTGGTTAATTTCTATTTGTACCCACCTCACTAAGATGAAGAAGTATGCTAGTATTTGAGTATTTGGAATATCAATGTCCGATGTGAATTATTTTCTGAGGTGAAGTTTTAGTTGGCAATTATTCATTTCATGGAGGATTAATCATGAGCTGACATCAGTTAGAGAACCACTGGAAAACCTGGGAGTACTGGACAGCCGTTTCGTCCTAGTTTGGGACTCCTCAGCAGTACGCACCCACCGGGATTCGAACCCAGGACCTTCTGGTTACAAGGCGAGCTCGTAGACCATTGAGCCACTGGGACCCGATCCAATGGTCCTTGAATTCTAACTTCTGCCAGTTCACGACATAGCGCGACCACTTCGCAATGTCTTCTTCGATGAGTTGCTGCCTCATCTTCGACCTGCTGTACCCTACTGGTCACGGCTTCTCATTAGAACCCCAGGTTAACTGCCTGAATAGGGCCAGTCACTAGTGAGCATCAGATGTCAACTCATGATTAAATCCTCCATGCAATCAAACAAAATCCCTACAAAAACCAATACTTCAAAATTATTCATTTCCAGATTATTATTATTATTATTATATCTTTTAATTCCTAGAGGAACATAGGGCTTCAGCTGCGCGTCTCCATTGCCTTCTGTTTTCTGCCACCTTTTTCACCTCACTCCAAGTCTGCCCACATGCTTTCATCTCCTCCTCACATGATCTCCTCCAAGTCACCCTTGCACTGACGACCAACTCGCCGCTTTACTTTCGGGTTCCACTCGAGCAATGGCTTGTCTAGTGATGTCGCTTGATGGTTTCCTCAGTGTATGGCCAATGCATCTCCATTTCTTCCTGCCTATTTGTTTCACAATCGGTTCCTGGTTGGTTCTCTGATTGCCAGAGATCCCTGTTGGTGATCTTTTCTGGCCATCTGATCTTGAGTATTGAGCGAAGACAACTGTTGATGAAGGTCTGAAGTTTGTTTGAGGTGCTCTTTATGACCCGTTGGCCAAGTCTCTCATCCGCATATTAAGTGGCACTGACTTCACACTGGAGTTGAAAATCCGGATCTTATTTTCATTTTCATAATGAGTGCTGTTGACTTCCACACAGACTTAAGAGTAATGAAAGCTTGCCTTGCTTTTCTGATTCTGGCTTTGATATCCTCGTCAGTTCCGCCCGTAGTTGAAAGGACGCTTCCCAGGTGGGTAGGTAAAGGAGGTTGTTTCTTTCAGGTACCTCCCATTTATGCTGGCTGATTGTTGTCTGTTGTTGTTGTTGCTGCCGTTGGTGTTGGCCAGGAATCTTCATCACCTCTGTTTTATCTATGTTCACTTAAAGTCCTATCTTCTCTGGATGCATCTTCTGCCAGCTTGTTGCTTTTCACTTGCATATCTTCCAGTTTGTGGGAAATCAGACATATATCATTGGTGAAGTCCAGATCCTCCAAGTCTTTTGTGTGAGTCCATTTCATGCCTGTTTCCTCATTGCCCGTTGTCTGTCGCATTATCCAATCTACTGCAATCAGGAAGATCATTGGCGATAGTAGACAGCCAGGCTTGTCTCACTCCTGTCCTCAATTCGAAGTGACATAAGAAAAGAATTTGGCCATTCTTGCGTAGTATAATTCCTTTATAGAATATATTTATTTGATATAAGTTCTCAAAAGTACTGGATTATTTACTGATGACACTGAGAGCACAATCTATGTCTCATAATCGCATTAAGGCATTCACAAAACATTCAAACCTCGTTTATATAATTCCCTTATTTCTCACCTTTTCATATTACTGGAAGTGATGTTTTTTCACATCACTGGTGTTGGCACTGCGTCATTCCAGTTGCACATGTTAGGTGTAAATTCAATGAATTTTTCTCTTAACTATTAATCTTCTTAAGGTCAATCATCCTATACATAACTGAATTCTTATGCTTCGATAATCTGACCACCTACGATCTGCTGGTCTGCCATAGGTAGATGACTCCAAAGCCAGTTCAGACCGTTTCGTAGATTACATTATTTCGTCTAATTGGGTCAGATAGCTGGTTTTGCCCATACAGCTTATCCCAGACTAAGTATTTAGGCTTAAACGACAGACTAATTCCTGTTTTATTAGGATTTGTCATAGTGTTTCAGATGTCACATCTATCTTTAAATTCCAAGGCAAAAAATATAGACAAACAGAAGGAGCAGCAATGGGATACACCATCAATATACCCTATCGTAGCAGATGCCTTTGTGGATAACTGACAAATTACGGCGCCTAAAACATTCAAGCTTACTGCGAAAATTCGATGGAGATATGTGGATGACACTTTCACAGTGTTCGAAACAGAATAAATTGCTAGTTTATTCATATATATATATATATATATATAAAGTCACTGGTATAGGCAGTAAAGCTCACATTTGAATCGGAAAATGAATGAGGAGAATCAGCTATGTTAGATTGTGAAATGAAATGAATGGAAGAATGTCGACTGGGCACTAGCGTTTATACAAAGCCAACTCACTTTAATAGATATTTATCCTTTGATTCCTCTCATCCGTAATGTATGAAGGCAGCCTTAGCCAAGTGTCTATCCAACCAAGCAAAATCTCGTGGTTGAGAAGTGAAGAAGATAGAAGATATTGTTAGTATTAAATAACTATCCCATTAAATCCACTGAGAAGATCAAGAGAGTTCACCAGGGGAGGAAAAGATGTGGTGGATTTATTGACCATAGCAAAAATATGAAAGAATTTGGGACATACATCGTTTTATTATATGAGGAAGTGACAGCTGAAACTTTGGTAAGTACTCTTGACAAAGCTGAACGTCATTCTGAACTCAGAAAGTCATCAGTAGATAATAATGTATCACTGTGCACTATTCTTCTTCAATCGTATCCTCTAATAGATACCTCTACAAAGTTATTAGGCAAAATTTCGTTGGCGATGATTAAGACAGTGTGCATTTTGACGGCAAACCTTTGAAGTGATGTTTTTCACGTCTTAAAGAAGATGAATTCCTCCCACTAGTAATGCTGCGGAAACTTTATAGGAAGGCCATCAAATGACATTGCACACCAGGTCATCAATCAAGTGGAATCTGAGTGAGCAACGACTACTGAGACGTCCCAAAAATTAAATGGGGAGGACTGTTTGTGTTAGGTGGAGATCAGAGATTTCCAGCAATCGTTGTGTCCGCTTAAGAGGACCACAGAAAATGGAACAAAGTGGAGATGTGTTGTTCAAACCCCATATTCTACACGGAACCGAAATGAACAATTACATATGTGCGCATATATATACGTCTTCGTAACCTCGAAATCCTGTATGAAAAATGGCAATGGCCTCTTGAAGATAACTAAGTCCTATTTTGCTATTTGCAGTTTAGTCAATACATGGTACAACGACATCAGCAGATCTGCTTGATGTTAAGGGTGGAACAAATTTTGTGATGATAAGTAACTCTACCAACTTTATGGGTCATTTTAATAATACTTCCGTCCTTCTATGAACCATAATTTACTGTAAAACAGTGTCGTCACGAAATAACATAGTTGCTGAATAATTGTTTGGATATCGTTTATAGATAATAAATCTTCATTAGTTTGGTAATATACTTCTCCAGTCCCAACTGTTAACTCATATGCTACACTTGGTACAATAATCAAAGAACGGCATAGTAAGTAGTCGTACAGTAACCCAGGTCGAGTACTGGGTACCTGTCAAAATGCTGGTTATCTTTTACCTGGTATAATAAGATGTACACTCACTATATATAACATTTGAATTCTTCTTATTATTTAATTTTTAATTTTTTTATATTTTTGATTACAGCCTGACTCAACACCGTATGTTTTGGTACAGGTATGGAATTTTCAGCGTGGATATCGGTAGCCCAAATTTTGCAGGCTGACCGCAGATATCAGGTGTGCGTCGGTAGGGGATCGAACCTCGGACCATGTGCATGGTCAGTGAGAGCCCTAACCACTGTTCCGCTGACTCTTAAGTTAATTTTTAGTCACTTACAACAAAATTTTAAAACAAAAATAGGCGTAAAACCAAGATTTATCATACTCCTATTGATTCTTAAAACATGAAAACAAGATTATACAAGAGGATATAGTTTTTAAGTCCTTTGGCCATTAGGAAGTATTGAGCATGCCTCGTTTTTAAAGGCTGACGGCTACCGCTTGAATAGGTAAGAAATAAAATAATAAACATCAAATGCAGTATTCATATCATCTAACAACAGCTTCAACCTCTCTTAATTTACTAGCTGGTCCTAGGTCCAGAAAGATGAGGAAGGTTGGGCGTAAAGCTGGCGACTCTTCCCTGGGAAACCAACCAAATCTTTATATAAGCTTCAAAACACAGCCAAGATCAACAAATCATTGTGGACATTACTGCGTCTCTCTATGGTTAGCAGTAAAATCTACTATGGAGTTCTTTTGGTTGGATTTACTAGCTCCTCAGGAATCGCAGGTTCCCCCCTTAGACTCGAAGCCACATCAAGTGTCAAACAAGAAAACTTTAATTTGTAATCATGGTATTACTGAGGTAGCAGTTCAAGGAGACCATGTGGTAAAAGCAGGCCGACATAAGGAAACAAGAATTCAAAATAAGAAATACATTATCTCTTAAATGAAACAAAGATGGCATCATATTTGGTGATAAGACAATCTCAAGGCTTAAACAGAATATTTAAATAATTAATGACGGAGAAATCAAATGAAAAAAGTTAATATGGAAATAAAGATCAGTTTACTTAATAAAAGTACCATCGCAGGTTACATATCATATTTTTATCAATGTAATGTAATAGTCAAAAGTAAGGATGATATATATATATGTAACCTGAGCATTATTCTAAGAAGAACAGTTTGTAAGATAGATTCTAAAATGGTGTGCACTTACCAAAAGGAAATCGAACAAGTGTAATAAAGTAAGGACTGAAAGACATACAAATAGGCTCACAAAAACAATGAAACAAAGAAAACATAGTGTGAAATATTCCCACATCATGAAATACAAGTCAACTTGAGTGAAAAAATATTCTTTTCAATAATTTTTCTTCAGGTTCTTACAACTATAAAATATAACAGTTATTATCGTTACCAATTTTAAAAGCAGGTATGATACTATATTTTCACCAGTAAAACAATCAGACGGTGAACACGTCAAAATAAAATGCATAAAAATAGTATTGTTCCTACGTTATAATAACTATTCAACTTGTCAACGACCTATCTAGAAAATAACTTATTTCAAGACTGCATTTACAAACAAACAAACACCATAAAGGATTTTTCGTAAAAATACAATACATTCTCAACATTCATGAAAAGAAGAGATACAATTGACAGATTTTCAACCAAACCGAAAGGAGTGACGAATGCACCATCACCAAAATATCTCCACTTAACCAAAGAGATAACTTGATCGAAACAATTCACACGGAAAACACATCAACAAAATCGATGACCAAAAAGAGAAACACAAGCATACCAGTGGATGGTGACTAGTAGTGCAATCGGAGATTCGAATCTCCTCCTACTACACACTCAACAGCCGAATGAACCTGCATTCCATGTGACTGATGTTCTTTTCATTCAACCTCAAGTCACACACCGATCACTGTATACACCGAAGCAGCAGTCACTAAACGAGGAAGACAGTCATCACAGTCACCTCTTGAGCAATCGGTGACAATATATGATTTCCTTATTTTAGCCTTATCTGCACCTGCCATTGACTTGTTATCCCAGACATAAATTCTCTATCTCTGAGACTCAGTCTCAATGGGATCGACCAACCTCATTGGGAATCCAGGAACATCCAGCTGACAACTCACAAAGAGAATAAGATGAGCATCCGGGATTCCGCTGAAAACGCTTGCAGAAAACGAGAAGAAATTCACGTGAAATTCCATACATTTTCGAAGCGTCAGTACCACCAGTCAGCGTGTAAATATATACAACCGACATTTTGACACACAATACGATCAATCAACGGGAGGTGAGAATTGACCTGACAACAAATAGAAGAGTAATTCGGACTTAAAATACAACACAAAGTTACATTTGGAGTTTTCAAGTATTCACGCAATGACAACAATTATCTCAACTAAACTACAATCCTCCTCCTCCTCCTTAAAAAGCAGAGTCAAACAAGAGAAATGTAAACTCTCAACAATCATGAGAAACTCACATGCACAAGCCTCTACAAACACTGATAGACAAGACTTGTTCATACCTCAATAACTGAAATCAGACACACCAACAACACCTGACTTAGTCTGAGTTCAATCCGTGAAACTTTATCATCATACTACCATCTAGAAATCTCACTCACTTCCATTCAACAGTCGGATGTTCAATATCAGATCTACAGTCGGCACAGTTATCAGTCAACAAGTAGATTTCAATGTACAAATACACACATCGCTTCAAACACACACACACACACATACGAACACATACATACCTACACAAATACATAAATACATGCATGCATGCATGCACGCATACAATCACTGATATGTTCAGATGACGGTGAGAACAATTGCGACACTGGCATGATGACATTTGACTGAACATGAATAAAGTGAGACAATATCAATGATGAGTTATTATCACATCACACTGATGTTGAGATAGACGGCGTACAAAGAAAGCGATGACAAATCACGTGTGATGAAATCAACGGGTGAGTGGCGACTTCCTCCCAAACATTATTTTGCACATCCAGTCATCCTTGTCCTCTGATACACACAGATATACATTTACATATATATATGTATGCATATAATCATGTGCATATGGATAGAAGTTCTCGCAAATCACATGGGAATGAGGAAGCGAAGTTTTTGGCCGGGCGACATAAATAATAATTCATAATTATGTAGGAATCCTACTATAATCATAGTGGTTTGTCCACTAATTTCACCTCAATTGATGATTTCAACACGTGAATAGTTTGTGTCTGAAATGCGAACCGAAGTGAGAGGAGTGAGCTGTCGAAGCCGTGAATTCGTTGTCTTTGACAGAGCGATGTACTGCTTAGTTCGATATGTGTCGAATTGAAGATTTCATTCTATTAACATTAACATTGTTACAATGTTCACAGAGATTCATTCGTATCTTCAATTTCTCTGGAAACTGCAAATCAGGAGAAGTTGATGAGACCGCTCTGATGTGATGTGATTGTAAAGACAATATTCGTTTGCAACATGTGTTTTGAATCTGTGATTAGAATGGAACGCGGAGTGCATTCTTCAGTGAGAAAGAAATAAATCCGTGCATTCACTCATTAGTGTCCTTTGTGGAAATATTATTAATTATAAATTCATTCTGTAAGTTTACTTTTGTTTATTTGCTTGCTGAAAATTGAACGACGTTTGCTTATTAAACACTGACAAATTCCTCATAACATTAAGTATAAGTGAACCGGACTCAAAGTTTCAACTGCATGAGCTTCGTGTATGAAAGTTTTTTTTCTCCTTAATGGCCTGTTGGTGGTGCGTGGCGCTTGGCATATCAAGCTAGCTATCAAAATATGTTTTCTTTTCAATTTTTGGATAGTGACTAGCAGTGGAATCCAGGATAAAGCGCATTTCGTCCTGTTTCTGAATGTTGAACTTGAATTGTGGTTTGTCTCCAGTTGTTTTGAAGGATTTCAGCCTCACCTTGAAGATATCTAGAACCAGATGATCGTCTGAGCTTACATCTGCTTCCCTTCTCGACTTTGTGTCCAGCAGAGTGCATCTCCACTTTCTTGAGCAACACTGAAATAAAGTCTGTCTAGTTAGTTGTGTGTCCATCAGGAGAAACTCATGTTGGTTTGTGCATATCCTTTTATTGTACATGCTGCCTCCAGTCACCAAATCATTGAAAGCCTAAGAAGTCTGCGAAAAGTTCTGCAATCTCATTCATTTCTCCGACAGCTTCTCGACCCATGGTGAATTCTCTTCCTGTATTGTCTGCTACCAGTTCGCCTAGCATTCAGATCGCCCATGAGGATTTTGGTGTCTCTGTTTGGCGTGTTGTCCATTACTGTTTGTAGCTGTCCATATAAATCTTCCTTCTTCTTTTGTAGCATTGACTAATTGTAACATTCTTGCCTTCCTTTTGAGTTGAATTTTGCTGTCATGATCCTGCAGGATGAAATTGGTTCCCACTGCATTAGGGCTTTTGCTGTCACTGGCGACATCATTGTAGCCACTCCCTCAATGTGTTCGTGGTTTTTATCTGAGTGGCTGGAGTAGAATACTGACTCTCTGGTTGACAATCTGGATAATCCACATTGGTTCCATTTGCTTTCACAGATACCCAGCACTTGTATGCCATATCTTCGCATTTCGTTGGCTACTTGGACAGCCTTCAAAATCTCATAAATTGTACGGATATTTCAAGTCCCCATTCTTATTCTTGCTTTCATCGAGGGAAGACACATCGGCTTGCTGACTGGCTTCCCGAAGGCCGGCTTTCACCAGTCCGCGTCACTTCGCTTCTACGATTCGAGCGAATAATAAGATCGTCCTTTGAATTTTTTGGATTTTTTAATATATTTTCTATTCCCCGAAATCTCTTCAGCAGTTTGATAGGTTTTGTGGTGTGAAGTAGCTAGTCCCACTCCTAACCCTCCCTCTTTACCCGATCTTGCGACCGTCAAGAAAACTAGCAAGCTTGTTAACTAGGCGAGGTTCGTACTATCTCTAGGTTGTTATTATATTATTCTTTCATTGGAAACAATTAACTTTCATATGCTTCGTGTAACTATGTATTGTATTTGTACAATTTGACTTTTTTCGTGGACGGTTTGTAACTAACATGATGAAAACTAGCTTGAATTATTATACATTCGGTTGACTTTTAGAAAATTTTCATGGTGAATAACTAGTGAATGTTTAGAACTATGAACGTCACTTATTTATAATTTAACTTATCAATTTAAATAAACAAACTTTCAAATGAAGAGTAAAATAGTGGTATGGAAACAAATCTTTAAAACAGGCCTTTAATTAAACAAGTTAACAGTGAAGTGTGTAAAAAGTGCCTTGGAAGATGTAACAATCTTAAACAGAAGAACATTTCATACATTTATTCCCCTTAATGAATTTGAACAAAGCAAGAACTACAGCTTTAGCAGAATAAAATGGTACCATCTTTTATTTCGTTGCCTTCTCGTCAGCTGCTTACATGGCAAAGACATTATTAAATATATCTACAACAACAATTTTAACATACTTGCACAGAGTTAAGTTTAAACAAAAATCAGTCGATCAATTTTTTTATTTTTTATTTTTATTTTTGATTACAGCTTGATTCCACACCGTATTTTTGCTACAAGTATGGAATTTTCAGCATGGATATCGGTAGCCCAAATTTCGCAGGCCGACCATAGATATCAGGTGTGCGTCGGCGTGGGCTCGAATCCCGGACCGTGTGCATGGTCGGCGAGAGTCCTAACCACTGTGCCACCGACGCACACTAAAAATATATACATATATAAATATGCAATATTAACCACTATCCCGAACAATAATAATCAAACACAATGGAAACTTTTAGCATTTCACATTCGGAGGAAAGAGAGGTGAAATTATCCAGTTACCAGGGCAAAGAAAGGCTATATATATACTATTGATGGATATGAGCAGATGGAAGCCAGTCGCTTTAAACGGTAATGCTTGCTAAGGAGGTCACAGTGATCTAAACACCTGATGGTTTACTTCTGCTTGCTTCTTTTACTCTCTCTCTAACTCAGATCTACTTGCATTATTCTGACCCTAAATAAATAAGTATGAATAAGTAATATGGTAAAAGCGCCACCCGATTCAATTCAATTTTCTGAAAGCATTAACACTGCCGCCTTATCATTTGCTTACTTTGTTGTGCAAGCAGTTATGTCATCGTCTGTGCTGCTGAAAATACAATTTACATAGTCAACCTGATATCCATTTAGTGAGAAGAAAAATGATCAAATTCTAATGAAGATGTATGTTTCATTAAGTTATTTATATATGGTATCCTTTGAACACTTGTATTTGAAACTACCATTGATCATTATAAAACTAGCAGATCTAAAACAGTCCTGTGAATGCCACTGTGTGTAAATTTCTGCTACTCTAGCAAAATTATTCATAATTTGGACTGTGGAATCGAGCTTAAAAAAACCTCGCTGAAGTCGTCCAGAAATAAACGGAGTGACACTAGGCAACATCATTACGCTGACAAATGCTGGGACTCTTTGAAAGAGATGTAGAGAAAAGCCTGTTTCACATAAGATAAGATAATAGCTTTATTCCAAATCAGTACTTGTGATACAGAATGGAATTCTCAGCATTTTTACTACAATATTGCATCCAGTTAGTACATTAACAATAAATAAAGTTCTACATAGATTAAAGTTATCTCAGTCAGTTTCGACAACAACATATTATCATGTCGGTAGCAAAGCCAAAATTTAAACAGAGTGTTTGAAGGTGTTAGAAAAGTAGATACTACTAGCATATTCACTGGCGTAAGCGATAGCAAAATGGTCGAGATATACAGAGTGTGAAAGAACGAACAAGAATGTTTTAAGTAGAGTTTGCAAGGAAGAGAGAAACAAAACAGCACATAACAAAAATAAATACAGAATGAAGAGCGAGAAAACGTTGTACCTATAAATGATGTGAGTTGGAAAGACGAGATCCATTGGTTCTACTGACTATTTAATAAGTTAAAGGTTTCATGCCTGATGCATTCTTTATCGCACAGAACACGGGCTATGTAGGGTATGGATGAGTTTTTGTACTTACTAGTGCGGGCATATAGTTTCCTATATAGGCTTCTGGTTTTCCCTGAAGAGAAACATGGGGAGAGTTGTGAATGTAGAGGGTATTGTGAGTCAGATAAAATGGATTTCTTCGGCGACAAGAAAAAGTAAGATAATGAATGACTTTTTATGGATAAGTGGGGGCTGATAATCAACAGAAGCACGATAAACTAGAGGACAACGTGGTGTAGACATCAGCGATGAAAGCAGGAGCTGAGCACAGCCTATAGAGCGCTGAATAAAGAAGTGAAGAAAAGTGCTAGGAAGGATGGCACGACACATACTGACATCTTAGACATAACAAGCTAAAGGTAACGCAGCCCTTCATCCAGTAAGAGATCAGCTCACATGAAGTCAGTTAAAGACACTGAATTTAAGGCAGTTAACAAGGAGGTGAGACGGAAACGATAGTTCAATCGCTTCAAATGACTCGTGAGTCGATCACCATCTACAAATGGTGTAAAAATACCACTAACAATCGCGGGACTATGAGTGCACAGCAACTGTCGGACGAAACCGACGGTCTTGGGGGCCATGGGGTTTCTAAAGTTCATCCAGGAGAAGTCTAGTACTAGCTGAAATTAGCTCAGAAAAATTAAGGGCAGACTAAGAGATCTCAGCAGACACCCTCACTCTACTAGAGGAGGCAGAGTGGAAGAAAGATAAAGTGCCTTTCAATTAGGAGAAATACGACCTCGTCAGATTAACAGAGAGAGAGGAAACTTAAGCTCTAACAGCGAATGATGTCAAATTATGTTGTTGTCCACACAAAGCAAAACACTGAGAAATATTATCTCGGAAAACCTAAAAGATACATTGTATCAAAGACTTTGACCGTAACAGGTAAAAACCGGTTATGCACGGATCAAATTATGAAACTACACGCTATCACCGAAACAGAACATAGAACACATCTTCACCACTACCTTATCAACTATAGGAGTTCTTTTTTTAGCATCGACCGTGACATAATTTGCCAACTGTCTCAACACTACGGACTGCAGTGCTGCAAACCTATTTAAGCATCAATCAATAACTATTTGATGATGTTGTATGTCACTCAATTTCGTAACTGTAGGATAATACGAGCGTTTTCAGGTAGGTGAAAGGCAAGGCTGCCTACTATTACAGATAATATTCCTTTTTGTGTCAGACTGCAAAATAAGGTAAAAAGTGAGTGGGTGGTGAGATCAAGGGCAAACACTGGGCAAGAGAGATGGCACTAGATGATCTTGATTTTGCAGATAATTTAAATTTCATCTTACATAAACTCTAAAATTTCTAAATCAAAACCAGCAAGCTGAAAGGAGTGGCAGTGAATACAGGACTTCAAGTGAGCGTTTAGACGACAGAAAAAATGATCAAGAACAGCAGTTGTCATATATGGGAGAAATTTGAAGAAAGTCGTCTCTTTCACTGACTAAAACATCCTCGTTTCATCTACAGGTGGAAGGAATAAGAATGTCAAGGCCAACAAGGATAGGACCGGAAGAGCTGGACAGGCGCTCATTACTCTAAAATCGGTGAGGCAATTTAAAACACTTAGCGCATGTAGATAGATCCAAATTTTTGAAACAAATGTAGACTCAGTGCTTCCGTATGTTTCAGAGATTCGACAGAAGAATATACAACAGCCTTTAGAATTTAAACAACAACTGCCTGTAAGAAGGGATTAGTCAAGAGTAAATTTGGTAGGTATTGAACCAACCAGGGACCTAAACAAATCAGCACTAAACGTAGAAACAGACTGGGCATACTTTGAGAAGCCATTCAAAGGACATCGTATTTCGGGCTCTTGAGTGAAACCAATGGGGGTAGCCACGAACTGGGTGCAGGAAATCACGTGCAAAGGAAACGAGAGCTCATGGACAATAGTATTACCAGAAAACTGAAATCCTATGTTGTACTCACAACTCAAAAAATGAATAAGAAAAGAACATTAGATTCTAAGTGACAATGACGCTTTGGAATTCAAAATCATTGTATTAGAAACTGATTTTCTTGAAGAATTAATTTACCTTACAAACTGTGGTAATCGTTTCATTTTTGGTCATCTAGAATTCTTAACAATAAATTAGATTTATTCCATATATTTAACGTTTTCCAGGAATATGTTAAAGATGTTTTAAGATATCCCTAGATAGGTATTCTGACATTTATTGGATACCAACTAAGTGAGATTGAAAAAAGAGGTCTTGAAGATGGGAGATCGTAAACCAGCTGCCTTGCATTCTATTGACTGAGATACTAGTTGCTTAAAAGTAGAATCTATTTTTAGATGGAGTAAATAGATGAACACAAAATGCAATTAAAAATTACACATCTTACAGTTGTTCAGTAGACCTATAAATTTAGATCACGTAGGTTAACCTCACTATCTGTAATGATACCAACTTTTGTCGTGAGCCTTTTCAAATTCTTTTTCTTCATTTACAGATTCCCAACACTTCTATTTTATATCTTTATATCATTTCTGTGGCTACCTGGGTAGCCTTTCCAGTTTCGTACATCGCACGAACATTCCACGTTTCCATCCTTATTTTTGCTTTCATCGAAAGAAGATACATCGGATGGCTGACTGGTTTTTCAAAGGCCGGCTTTCACCAGCCCGCGTCATTTTGCCTCTCCGATTCCAGCCAAAAATAAGGTTTTTGTTTATATTTCTGGTATTTTGTTCTATTTTTAACATAATTATGCATTGAAGTTTCTTTAGCAATTTGGTTAAGTTTTGGAGGTGGAAATGCTAGCGCCACGCCCCAACCCTTTCTCTTCATCCGGGCTTGAGACCGGCTAAAGATAAAGAGAAAGATAATTCGGATTTTCAAAACCAAAGGAATTATGATAATAATTTATGATAATTTTGTCCTGACTACAAAATAACTGCAAAACATAATGTCAATGTAGTTGAAGATTGAACGATCAATTCATGGTTGTTTGCTCAAAACCAACTTCCCCAATTTTCGCGGAGGCATCAATACGACAGTCATCGTCTCATCGGTCGCTGTTCAGAAAGAAGTCAGAATAAAACCGTCAGAAGTAATATTGTGATTTATTATTGTAATATTTGTTCACAGACCTTAGTCATACTTGATTTATATGTTGGTGTAACAATAAAGAATCCTCGAGTCAACAATGGTGTTTTGGTTTTTTCGTCCGTTATTACTAAGCGTTTCTGAGAAACTTCAAGCGACAGCGTGAGCCCGAGCGTAGCAAGAGCTGGGCATTAACGGTTTACGAGACGTGACTGACAGTTTCTGATGGTAGAAACAGATTTTGGCGGATTCAGACAGTTGGTGAAAGTTTGGATAGTCACCGTTCATCTTTCCTGGTGCCGGTCAAGTCCTCTTTGAACAAGCAATATCTGGAACGTTTTTGGAATTGGGTCAAGTTCAACAATGCCTGGGTCAAAGAAGGGACAGAGTGTCTTGGATGCAAACAGGAAAGTAAGTCATGGTGACTTGTCTGTTAATTGTAACGATGTGTCTGATGTTAAGCATGACATGGTTGATGTTACTGTTTCGCCGTTCAGGGATAATAGGAACATCAAACTCCCTAAATTTGAACCACGGTGTTTTGATGGAAACCCGGCTGATTATTTACAATTTGTAAAGGAGTTTGAGATCATGCTGAGTAGTTTTTATTAAGTGATGAATTGAAATTGATGTATTTGATGAGGTATTGCACTGGAGATGCTTCAAGAGCTATACAGTGCTGTAAGCTCATGCCCCCTAATGAGGGATACGCTGAGGCTATGAGCATATTACGTCAAAGGTTTGGAAGACCTTCAATGATTGTAAGGAACGTATACGAAGCTGTCAAAGGTAACGGCAGTCAACTTCAAGATGACTCCAAGGCACTTACTGAGTTTTTAGATAATCTTATGACTTATAAGAATACCTTGATTTCTATGAATTGCATGAGTGACCTCAACTCGAGTTTTATACTAGAAGTAATAGCAAGACGCCTACCTACTCGACTGCAAAGGAAGTGGGTGAAGATAAGCTCCCGTATGGAGGATGAGGGTATCGAGCCAAAGTTTGATGATATCCTGAAACTAGTAAAAGATAGTGTCAATCAATCTATGAGCAAGTTTGCCAGTATATTGAATCTCACCCCTAGAATAGAGCAGTCTGAGGGTAAAACGCAATCATTGATGACGAATAGGCCTCAGAGAGGTGGATATCGAGAAGGCTCCATGATGTCTAGTAATGCATATAGACCTAGTGAGTGTAACAGGTTTCGTAGTACATCCTCAACAGATAAGTTACAAGATGCAAGACAAACACGGTTGTGTTTTACACGTTTGCAAGAGGTGCATACAAAGGTGAACTGTGAACCAGTGAGCAAGTTCAGTGATAAGCTAAATGTAAAATCCAGGTCTGACTCCGAATTGTGTGACGATAACGGTGCGGTCAAGAAGTCTGTAGTTGCAACTGGTAAGCCATTGTTGAATAGAGTGTCACAGAATAGAGTTACTGCTTCAGAGTCCAGTTCTGACTCCACAAGTTTACAAGGTATTACTAGTCAGAGTGAAGTTATAAAACCTTTTAGGATTTGCGAGGAGGAACCAAAATTGTCTACTTCTGTTATTAAAGAGTTTGAAAATGATGAAGTTGACGGTAAAGTGAATATTCGTGATAATGATCATGATACTTCACAGTTGTCTTTGGTTGATCATGATGAGATGAGGGATATGCCTACTACTGCTAAGTTAAATAAAGGTTCTGTACAACTACAACGTGAAGTAGAAATAAATGCAGATGCAGTTGCAGAAGGCATACATACTTGTGAGACCGTCAGTGTGATTGATCAGCATGTAGCCCACCTATCATCAGATGCTAGTGCTAAACCTGAGCTGATAGTAAAAGACAGCAGTGGTGGTGGTCTTGCAGGTAGACAACTTTCTGAAAGTCGAGCAACAACAGCTTTTGATCCACCGCTAACTTCATCAACTGTGTCAATCAGTCGTCGTTGGTGTTGTCATCCACAATGAAACAGACGCCCATCAACTCAAGTATCTTGTGCAATGACTATGATAGTATTGGTGCATTTGAAAGACGAAAGATATTGCTCAGTTTAGTGAGAATAAGCCAAGTGTAAACGAGAGAGTAATTGTTAAATTGACTTGCACGAATAAAGGCATTTCTAGTTTCAAGTTACTATTTGAATGTTATTATCTTTGGTGTAAATTACTCTGTGCCTACGCTTGGTTGACCAGATACGTCGTGTGTTTGTTCGTCATCTATATTCTACGATACAATGACATGAGCGTGTTACCGTTCAGATTTGAGGATATAGCTGATAGAAGGAAGTCAGCAAATGAACTCTGCAACGATTTTCCAACCTAGAGCGTCAACCTGAGAAGGGTTGTAGGCGTACTGCTGTAAGTCCTACAATTCTTCAAAGGGTAGCGCATCAATGAGCAGTCCAATGTGCTTGGTGTGTGATTTTGTACATATGTTCATATTGTATATACTGAATTGATATCATCTGTCATCTAGCTGTTGGTAATTCTGTTTGTGTCCGGACGACTTCCACTTGGATCATCAACCTGAGAAGGAATGTAGGCGTACTGCTGTAAGTCCTACAGTTCTTCAAGGGTAGTTTGTCGTGCCAGAATCCACAACATTTGATGTAGTGATTGTACATATGTTTGTGTTAAATAATTGTGTGAGTTCCAATTATTGTAATTGTTGGTTAATCTTGTTTGTGTCCGGACATTCCACAACTTACAATCGTCAACCTGTGAAGGGTTGTAGGCGTACTGGTGTAAGTCCTGCGATTCTTCAAAGGAATTCCATCAAGACATGATCCGCGAGTTTGTTGTACTGTTTGTATATACGTGTGGTGTGTCATATCAATTGGTGTTTTTGGATTCATTGTGTTTACTCGTTGTTTTCGTACCTTGTTTTTATTGCATAATTTTGTTAAAATTTTCGTCGTGATTACTTCTGAAGTTGTTTCGAGTCTTCTACATCCGTGAATGAATTGATTGATGTTAAGGACAGCAGATGGGTCGTATACGCCGGGGAGGCTAGGCTATTGCTGAGAATGAAATGCACACGGAGATAATTGTTAGCTGTGGTCCCACACGCCGGGGAGAAAGAGTGTAAACGACTGAGGCTCGCATACGTCATCGTTACTAGAATTGAGGCAGAATGAGTGACAAGCGATTGCAGTGGTAATTGGTAGTGAGTAGATAAGAGGATGAGCGTAGAGTATCGTGAGGTACTGCCATGGTCACGTTGCATTCTGCAAGAGTCATTCTAGCAAGTGGCGATTGTGTTGCAAGAGGATGCCTTTAACTGGAAGGCGCAGGTCGTCATTGATGTGTGAGATTGTGCTGTGGGTATGCTTGTGGTGTGTTGGCTTTTCTGTTTGTTTTCCATTTCAGCTCTGTCCGTGTGACCCAGGTTCTCGCAATGGCATCCAAGTCAACGTGTATTGGTCGTGATGGAAAAAAGGGTTGGATCCCTTTTTTGCCGGGGAGTGTCAATGTAGTTGAAGATTGAACGATCAATTCATGGTTGTTTGCTCAAAACCAACTTCCCCAATTTTCGCGGAGGCATCAATACGACAGTCATCGTCTCATCGGTCGCTGTTCAGAAAGAAGTCAGAATAAAACCGTCAGAAGTAATATTGTGATTTATTATTGTAATATTTGTTCACAGACCTTAGTCATACTTGATTTATATGTTGGTGTAACAATAAAGAATCCTCGAGTCAACAACTGGTGTTTTGGTTTTTTCGTCCGTTATAACTAAGCGTTTCTGAGAAACTTCAAGCGACAGCGTGAGCCCGAGCGTAGCAAGAGCTGGGCATTAACGGTTTACGAGACGTGACTGACACATAACTTGTTTTTCTTTCGTATACTTTTCAGTACTAAATAAAAGCATAATGTGTTGGTGTTTTTACACGTATGAAGTCTGATTTGTTTCTGCATGAAAACATTAAACAAATCATAATGACTTATATGTCAGTGAATAAAGGGCATTGAATAACTTTCGTGAATTCAATCTTCACTAAGCCTACACATGATTCCCAGATTCTACTTATTCATCGCAGGCAAAGTGCTGGCCTCATAATCTCATAATGATACGCTAAATCTGTCAACCAGTTTTGTTTACCCGCTGCTAAAGAGTTTTAGGCTAAACTCTTGGCGTTGGTCCCTTAGTTTTGCCATCAATGCGTTCTTGTGAATAGGCTAAAAACAGAAACTAAACAGCTAAATTGGCAGTCTTTCGCAAAGTATATCTTGAAGTTAGTCAAGCAGTGTATTTCATTAGCTTACCTTCACCATATTCATATTTGGTTTGTATACATTCGATAAAAATGCATTCATTAAACCACACTAATACTTTCAAATTATACGAGTCATTTGCAATTAATGATTATTAGGCTATACAGTAGGACATTTTCGGAAATCAAAAGAAACAGTATCACTGACTCCCCAACAAATGAAAATTTATTTCCTCTAATAATCTCTCACAGTCGGTTAATCTCGTACGGAAAAATTTCTTTTAATATGTACCCAGCATAAGAAATTAAAAACAATATTAGGTTAAACTGTCATAGAGTAAGTAGAACGTATATTTGTGCAAAATAATGGCTTTTAAGTATTAACATGGATGTGATTAATCCAGAATAATTTTGCATCAGTTAACAACGATAAATTAATGAAATAAATTTCTGATTTTTACACTTCAGACTCTGGATGGAAGCATGCTTATTAGGTACCTAAGTTGAACTTTTACTTTAAGATATGCGTAAAACTTTAGCAAGCACCTCATCAATTGACATTTTCGGTTCGGAGTGGAATATAGGACTTCAGAAGCACAAACAGCCTATTCAGTTTCAAGCATTGTGGAGAAATTCTATGTCTCCTCACCTACTGTTGCTTTTATCCAAAGATGACACATCGGCTGACTGGTTCCACGAAGGCTCTTACTATTCTGCGTAACTTAGTCTCTGTGATTTCAGAGAAGAATAAGTTTATTGTTTTTTGTACTTTATCTGTGCTCTGAATATTTTCTGCAGAGTAGGTCACCTCATGTCAAACCTTCCCTCTTTCTTCGGGATAAGGACTGGCCTTGAAACTAGGCATGGGTACGAATCTAAACATAAGTATACAAAATTCTACACTCGACTAATCTATTTCACTGTTCTACAATTAAAGTGAAACGCAATGAAAAAAGGAAGACTATAGCGCAATCTGCTAAGACAAAATGTATATAACATCAACATGATGTTATGCAAGTCCATAAAGTGAGTTATACATGCGAAATCAGTAACTGAGCCCTCACTGAAACTGAAGAGAAATATTCCATCGAGTGACTATCATTAAGTAGGCTAGTTAGTTAATTATGACAAGATAGGCATTAATACTTATCAGATTAAATAGATTACTTCTGTCAAAGGGTTTTTCAAAATACCTAACTCAACGTCACACATATTTTCATAGACGTGATGCTATTAAAATATCGCAAGTTTTCTTAATCACTTGTTCATATCTTTCTCTTGTGAAAATGTCACTCACCTGAAAAGATACAAGACAATTCAAAGGATTATCATAAGTGCTATTGAACGGTCCTTAATTTTAGATACACATGATAGTCCAGTACCCTACCAACTAGACTGCGAAGTTCACCTGCCATTCAGGTCTCCTTTTTGACTGAAATCACTATGAATAATACACAGCTGTCATATGAATGAGTTAAACGTAACTGTCAGTTTAGTATCATCTAACAAGTTGCCAATATACATCTTATCTTTCATTCTTATTCATACTTAATTTGAAAGATTCTAGGTGGTTCTTAAATGATGGCGAAACTGCCTTACATAGTACTCAATTGTCAGACTTCTAATAATCAAAATGCTAGTTAGACAAATAAAATTTATTCAGATCAGACTTAATTACAGGCAAATACATGATGAACAATAAAAAGAAAATTCATTTCAGCAAATGTAACTGGGATAATTTTGAAAAATAAACAAGGGAGGAATGCGAAGTGTAGACTTTGACTTGAGCTTACGACTTCGAAATATTCAGGCTGGAACTCTTCCGAATGAGTAAAGTAGTCGAAGTTGCGCATTCGTCTGCGATATTTAAATGGATTGGCCAGTCAGAAGCCAACTCATGTAATCTCAAAATTAAATAACTACACGTCGATTTGACCAGAATTGAGAAGAGTAAACATGTCTACGTAAATAAACATATACACAGCACTAGTTGACAAAAGACTGCACAAAAATCAAAATATTTACAATGAAAATAAGACATATTTTAAATAAATTTGAGATTTTCCCGTCGATTGATTGGACTGAAGTGCTCGACGGGAAAATCTCAAATTCAATAATTAATATGACCCGTTGCTCAGGAGATAGCTGTCGGGCCCAAGTGGTCTAGTGGATAACACCTTGGCGTTTGAAACTAAGGACACTGGGTTCGAGCCCCGGTGAGAACATCATCACTCACTAGGAAATGCAGGTAGATCCAGATGACGAGTCCAAAACAAGACGAAATGCGCTTTATCCTGGATTCCACTGCTAGTCACTATCCACAAATGGAAAAGAAAACATATTTTGATAGCTAGCTTGATATACCAAGCGCCACGCACCACCAACAGGCCATTAAGGAGAAAAAAACTTTCATACACGAAGCTCATGCAGTTGAAACTTTGAGTCCGGTTCACTTATACTTAATGTTATGAGGAATTTGTCAGTGTTTAATAAGCAAACGTCGTACAATTTTCAGCAAGCAAATAAACAAAAGTAAACTCACAGAATGAATTTATAATTAATAATATTTCCACAAAGGACACTAATGAGTGAATGCACGGATTTATTTCTTTCTCACTGAAGAATGCACTCCGCGTTCCATTCTAATCACAGATTCAAAACACATGTTGCAAACGAATATTGTCTTTACAATCACATCACATCAGAACGGTCTCATCAACTTCTCCTGATTTGCAGTTTCCAGAGAAATTGAAGATACGAATGAATCTCTGTGAACATTGTAACAATGTTAATGTTAATAGAATGAAATCTTCAATTCGACTCATATCGAACTAAGCAGTACATCGCTCTGTCAAAGACAACGAATTCACGGCTTCGACAGCTCACTCCTCTCACTTCGGTTCGCATTTCAGACACAAACTATTCACGTGTTGAAATCATCAATTGAGGTGAAATTAGTGGACAAACCACCATGATTATAGTAGGATTCCTACATAATTATGAATTATTATTTGTGTCGCCCGGCCAAAAACTTCGCTTCCTCATTCCCATGTGATTTGCGAGAACTTCTATCCATATGCACATGATTATATGCATATATATATATATATGTAAATGTATATCTGTGTGTATCAGAGGACAAGGATGACTGGATGTGCAAAATAATGTTTGGGAGGAAGTCGCCACTCACCCGTTGATTTCATCACACGTGATTTGTCATCGCTTTCTTTGTACGCCGTCTATCTCAACATCAGTGTGATGTGATAATAACTCATCATTGATATTGTCTCACTTTATTCATGTTCAGTCAAATGTCATCATGCCAGTGTCGCAATTGTTCTCACCGTCATCTGAACATATCAGTGATTGTATGCGTGCATGCATGTATTTATGTATTTGTGTAGGTATGTATGTATGTGTTCGTATGTGTGTGTGTTTGAAGCGATGTGTGTATTTGTACATTGAAATCTACTTGTTGACTGATAACTGTGCCGACTGTAGATCTGATATTGAACATCCGACTGTTGAATGGAAGTGAGTGAGATTTCTAGATGGTAGTATGATGATAAAGTTTCACGGATTGAACTCAGACTAAGTCAGGTGTTGTTGGTGTGTCTGGTTTCAGTTATTGAGGTATGAACAAGTCTTGTCTATCAGTGTTTGTAGAGGCTTGTGCATGTGAGTTTCTCATGATTGTTGAGAGTTTACATTTCTCTTGTTTGACTCTGCTTTTTAAGGAGGAGGAGGAGGAGGAGGATTGTAGTTTAGTTGAGATAATTGTTGTCATTGCGTGAATACTTGAAAACTCCAAATGTAACTTTGTGTTGTATTTTAAGTCCGAATTACTCTTCTATTTGTTGTCAGGTCAATTCTCACCTCCCGTTGATTGATCGTATTGTGTGTCAAAATGTCGGTTGTATATATTTACACGCTGACTGGTGGTGCTGACGCTTCGAAAACGTATGGAATTTCACGTGAATTTCTTCTCGTTTTCTGCAAGCGTTTTCAGCGGAATCCCGGATGCTCATCTTATCCTCTTTGTGAGTCGTCAGCTGGATGTTCCTGGATTCCCAATGAGGTTGGTCGATCCCATTGAGACTGAGTCTCAGAGATAGAGAATTTATGTCTGGGATAACAAGTCAATGGCAGGTGCAGATAAGGCTAAAATAAGGAAATCATATATTGTCACCGATTGCACAAGAGGTGACTGTGATGACTGTCTTCCTCGTTTAGTGACTGCTGCTTCGGTGTATACAGTGATCGGTGTGTGACTTGAGGTTGAATGAAAAGGACATCAGTCACATGGAATGCAGGTTCATTCGGCTGTTGAGTGTGTAGTAGGAGGAGATTCGAATCTCCGATTGCACTACTAGTCACCATCCACGGGTATGCTTGTGTTTCTCTTTTTGGTCATCGATTTTGTTGATGTGTTTTCCGTGTGAATTGTTTCGATCAAGTTATCTCTTTGGTTAAGTGGAGATATTTTGGTGATGGTGCATTCGTCACTCCTTTCGGTTTGGTTGAAAATCTGTCAATTGTATCTCTTCTTTTCATGAATGTTGAGAATGTATTGTATTTTTACGAAAAATCCTTTATGGTGTTTGTTTGTTTGTAAATGCAGTCTTGAAATAAGTTATTTTCTAGATAGGTCGTTGACAAGTTGAATAGTTATTATAACGTAGGAACAATACTATTTTTATGCATTTTATTTTGACATGTTCACCGTCTGATTGTTTTGCTGGTGAAAATATAGTATCATACCTGCTTTTAAAATTGGTAACGATAACAACTGTTATATTTTATAGTTGTAAGAACCTGAAGAAAAATTATTGAAAAGAATATTTTTTCACTCAAGTTGACTTGTATTTCATGATGTGGGAATATTTCACACTATGTTTTCTTTGTTTCATTGTTTTTGTGAGCCTATTTGTATGTCTTTCAGTCCTTACTTTATTACACTTGTTCGATTTCCTTTTGGTAAGTGCACACCATTTTAGAATCTATCTTACAAACTGTTCTTCTTAGAATAATGCTCAGGTTACATATATCATATATATATCATCCTTACTTTTGACTATTACATTACATTGATAAAAATATGATATGTAAGCTGCGATGGTACTTTTATTAAGTAAATAATAATAATAATAATTTTTCCTTCACGTTCCCAGTGGAACATAGGGCTCCAAGCTAGTGGCTTGAAGTTTCTGTAGCAGTGTTTAATTTTTACAGGATGAGGTTGCTAGCCTCATGCCCAACCTTTCCTCTTTACCAGCATTATTTCTGGCTCAGTGAGGTAAAGGAGTGTGCCGGCCGGGGGTCGAACCCCGGACCATATGCATGGTCGGCGAGCGTCCTAACCGCTATACCACCGACGCACTTTATTATTAAGTAAACTGATCTTTATTTCCATATTAACTTTTTTCATTTGATTTCTCCGTCATTAATTATTTAAATATTCTGTTTAAGCCTTGAGATTGTCTTATCACCAAATATGATGCCATCTTTGTTTCATTTAAGAGATAATGTATTTCTTATTTTGAATTCTTGTTTCCTTATGTCGGCCTGCTTTTACCACATGGTCTCCTTGAACTGCTACCTCAGTAATACCATGATTACAAATTATAGTTTTCTTGTTTGACACTTGATGTGGCTTCGAGTCTAAGGGGGAACCTGCGATTCCTGAGGAGCTAGTAAATCCAACCAAAAGAACTCCATAGTAGATTTTACTGCTAACCATAGAGAGACGCAGTAATGTCCACAATGATTTGTTGATCTTGGCTGTGTTTTGAAGCTTATATAAAGATTTGGTTGGTTTCCCAGGGAAGAGTCGCCAGCTTTACGCCCAACCTTCCTCATCTTTCTGGACCTAGGACCAGCTAGTAAATTAAGAGAGGTTGAAGCTGTTGTTAGATGATATGAATACTGCATTTGATGTTTATTATTTTATTTCTTACCTATTCAAGCGGTAGCCGTCAGCCTTTAAAAACGAGGCATGCTCAATACTTCCTAATGGCCAAAGGACTTAAAAACTATATCCTCTTGTATAATCTTGTTTTCATGTTTTAAGAATCAATAGGAGTATGATAAATCTTGGTTTTACGCCTATTTTTGTTTTAAAATTTTGTTGTAAGTGACTAAAAATTAACTTAAGAGTCAGCGGAACAGTGGTTAGGGCTCTCACTGACCATGCACATGGTCCGAGGTTCGATCCCCTACCGACGCACACCTGATATCTACGGTCGGCCTGCAAAATGTGGGCTACCGATATCCACGCTGAAAATTCCATACCTGTACCAAAACATACGGTGTTGAGTCAGGCTGTAATCAAAAATATAAAAAAATTAAAAATTAAATAATAAGAAGAATTCAAATGTTATATATAGTGAGTGTACATCTTATTATACCAGGAAAAAGATAACCAGCATTTTGACAGGTACCCAGTACTCGACCTGGGTTACTGTACGACTACTTACTATGCCGTTCTTTGATTATTGTACCAAGTGTAGCATATGAGTTAACAGTTGGGACTGGAGAAGTATATTACCAAACTAATGAAGATTTATTATCTATAAACGATATCCAAACAATTATTCAGCAACTATGTTATTTCGTGACGACACTGTTTTACAGTAAATTATGGTTCATAGAAGGACGGAAGTATTATTAAAATGACCCATAAAGTTGGTAGAGTTACTTATCATCACAAAATTTGTTCCACCCTTAACATCAAGCAGATCTGCTGATGTCGTTGTACCATGTATTGACTAAACTGCAAATAGCAAAATAGGACTTAGTTATCTTCAAGAGGCCATTGCCATTTTTCATACAGGATTTCGAGGTTACGAAGACGTATATATATGCGTACATATGTAATTGTTCATTTCGGTTCCGTGTAGAATATGGGGTTTGAACAACACATCTCCACTTTGTTCCATTTTCTGTGGTCCTCTTAAGCGGACACAACGATTGCTGGAAATCTCTGATCTCCACCTAACACAAACAGTCCTCCCCATTTAATTTTTGGGACGTCTCAGTAGTCGTTGCTCACTCAGATTCCACTTGATTGATGACCTGGTGTGCAATGTCATTTGATGGCCTTCCTATAAAGTTTCCGCAGCATTACTAGTGGGAGGAATTCATCTTCTATAAGACGTGAAAAACATCACTTCAAAGGTTTGCCGTCAAAATGCACACTGTCTTAATCATCGCCAACGAAATTTTGCCTAATAACTTTGTAGAGGTATCTATTAGAGGATACGATTGAAGAAGAATAGTGCACAGTGATACATTATTATTTACTGATGACTTTCTGAGTTCAGAATGACGTTCAGCTTTGTCAAGAGTACTTACCAAAGTTTCAGATGTCACTTCCTCATATAATAAAACGATGTATGTCCCAAATTCTTTCATATTTTTGCTATGGTCAATAAATCCACCACATCTTTTCCTCCCCTGGTGAACTCTCTTGATCTTCTCAGTGGATTTAATGGGATAGTTATTTAATACTAACAATATCTTCTATCTTCTTCACTTCTCAACCACGAGATTTTGCTTGGTTGGATAGACACTTGGCTAAGGCTGCCTTCATACATTACGGATGAGAGGAATCAAAGGATAAATATCTATTAAAGTGAGTTGGCTTTGTATAAACGCTAGTGCCCAGTCGACATTCTTCCATTCATTTCATTTCACAATCTAACATAGCTGATTCTCCTCATTCATTTTCCGATTCAAATGTGAGCTTTACTGCCTATACCAGTGACTTTATATATATATATATATATATGAATAAACTAGCAATTTATTCTGTTTCGAACACTGTGAAAGTGTCATCCACATATCTCCATCGAATTTTCGCAGTAAGCTTGAATGTTTTAGGCGCCGTAATTTGTCAGTTATCCACAAAGGCATCTGCTACGATAGGGTATATTGATGGTGTATCCCATTGCTGCTCCTTCTGTTTGTCTATATTTTTTGCCTTGGAATTTAAAGATAGATGTGACATCTGAAACACTATGACAAATCCTAATAAAACAGGAATTAGTCTGTCGTTTAAGCCTAAATACTTAGTCTGG
Source organism: Trichobilharzia regenti (assembly GCA_944472135.2). Lineage (NCBI taxonomy): Eukaryota > Metazoa > Platyhelminthes > Trematoda > Strigeidida > Schistosomatidae > Trichobilharzia > Trichobilharzia regenti. The sequence continues at coordinate 82,294,484 of OX235270.1, read as the reverse complement.
GATAAGCTGTATGGGCAAAACCAGCTATCTGACCCAATTAGACGAAATAATGTAATCTACGAAACGGTCTGAACTGGCTTTGGAGTCATCTACCTATGGCAGACCAGCAGATTGTAGGTGGTCAGATTATCGAAGCATAAGAATTCAGCTATGTATAGGATGATTGACCTTAAGAAGATTAATAGTTAAGAGAAAAATTCATTGAATTTACACCTAACATGTGCAACTGGAATGACGCAGTGCCAACACCAGTGATGTGAAAAAACATCACTTCCAGTAATATGAAAAGGTGAGAAATAAGGGAATTATATAAACGAGGTTTGAATGTTTTGTGAATGCCTTAATGCGATTATGAGACATAGATTGTGCTCTCAGTGTCATCAGTAAATAATCCAGTACTTTTGAGAACTTATATCAAATAAATATATTCTATAAAGGAATTATACTACGCAAGAATGGCCAAATTCTTTTCTTATGTCACTTCGAATTGAGGACAGGAGTGAGACAAGCCTGGCTGTCTACTATCGCCAATGATCTTCCTGATTGCAGTAGATTGGATAATGCGACAGACAACGGGCAATGAGGAAACAGGCATGAAATGGACTCACACAAAAGACTTGGAGGATCTGGACTTCACCAATGATATATGTCTGATTTCCCACAAACTGGAAGATATGCAAGTGAAAAGCAACAAGCTGGCAGAAGATGCATCCAGAGAAGATAGGACTTTAAGTGAACATAGATAAAACAGAGGTGATGAAGATTCCTGGCCAACACCAACGGCAGCAACAACAACAACAGACAACAATCAGCCAGCATAAATGGGAGGTACCTGAAAGAAACAACCTCCTTTACCTACCCACCTGGGAAGCGTCCTTTCAACTACGGGCGGAACTGACGAGGATATCAAAGCCAGAATCGGAAAAGCAAGGCAAGCTTTCATTACTCTTAAGTCTGTGTGGAAGTCAACAGCACTCATTATGAAAATGAAAATAAGATCCGGATTTTCAACTCCAGTGTGAAGTCAGTGCCACTTAATATGCGGATGAGAGACTTGGCCAACGGGTCATAAAGAGCACCTCAAACAAACTTCAGACCTTCATCAACAGTTGTCTTCGCTCAATACTCAAGATCAGATGGCCAGAAAAGATCACCAACAGGGATCTCTGGCAATCAGAGAACCAACCAGGAACCGATTGTGAAACAAATAGGCAGGAAGAAATGGAGATGGATTGGCCATACACTGAGGAAACCATCAAGCGACATCACTAGACAAGCCATTGCTCGAGTGGAACCCGAAAGTAAAGCGGCGAGTTGGTCGTCAGTGCAAGGGTGACTTGGAGGAGATCATGTGAAGAGCAGATGGAAGCATGTGGGCAGACTTGGAGTGGGGTGAAAAAGGTGGCAGAAAACAGAAGGCAATGGAGACGCGCAGCTGAAGCCCTATGTTCCTCTAGGAATTAAAGGATATAATAATAATAATAATAATAATAATAATCTGGAAATGAATAAATTTGAAGTATTGGTTTTTGTAGGGATTTTGTTTGATTGCATGGAGGATTTAATCATGAGTTGACATCTGATGCTCACTAGTGACTGGCCCTATTCAGGCAGTTAACCTGGGGTTCTAGTGAGAAGCCGTGACCAGTAGGGTACAGCAGGTCGAAGATGAGGCAGCAACTCATCGACGAAGACATTGCGAAGTGGTCGCGCTATGTCGTGAACTGGCAGAAGTTAGAATTCAAGGACCATTGGATCGGGTCCCAGTGGCTCAATGGTCTACGAGCTCGCCTTGTAACCAGAAGGTCCTGGGTTCGAATCCCGGTGGGTGCGTACTGCTGAGGAGTCCCAAACTAGGACGAAACGGCTGTCCAGTACTCCCAGGTTTTCCAGTGGTTCTCTAACTGATGTCAGCTCATGATTAATCCTCCATGAAATGAATAATTTCCAACTAAAACTTCACCTCAGAAAATAATTCACATCGGACATTGATATTCCAAATACTCAATACTAGCATACTTCTTCATCTTAGTGAGGTGGGTACAAATAGAAATTAACCAGCTGAAATTAACCAGTAGGATACAAGATATAATGTCTTCTGAACATTAAACCAAACAAAGTAAAAATTCGTAGAAAGTTTTCCAAAATTTCATACTATTATCTATTGAAAAAAATTCGAGATAAAATATCAAATAGGGTGAACGTGAATGTTTTTAGTTAATCCACAAATATGAGTGTAAACACTGTATGTCTGAAACAAATATGTTATCAAAAATAAACCTATTTAAAAATAAACCACAAATTGTTTAAATTGAATTAACTTTATTTTTCTAAGTTGTTGTTTACATTGCATTTTTTCTCTTGTTTAGAATGATAATTATTATTGATATAAGTATAAAACTTGGGCACTGTGGTAGAGTATAACCATATTATGGATAAGATTTTATTTTTGATAAATCCCACAGTGTTATACAGTAATATTAATTGATGAGGTTTCGAGCACAAACTGTTGCTCATAATCATAATCAACTTGATATCCATAATGGAGAATGGTAATATGTCTGAAAAAATAAGTTGGTAATACGAAAAGAAAAGGTAAATTCATAAATATAGAAACACTTTCTGTCTTAGATAGTAGCATACTTACAAATTCAAATCCACTGTGGGGGAACAAAAGCTAAATTAACTGGTCAAATTTCAAATGTCGGGTTTTCAGATTATCAGCTTGACTAATGCTAACTGCTATATTACAATATCTCATTGTGTAAACATAGAGACTTAGGTCATAGGAGTCTTCGTAGAATCTTGGGAAAATGTGTGGTTCAAATGGGAATGTCTACGGTATCGACTTAGGAAGTGCTTTATAACGTTTAATAAATTATTTCGGTCTTCACTGTATTGTTTAACGTATGTAGATCTATTCCTCGACTACATAGGTCACTTTACCAATAATTCTCTTCATGTCGTATAATTCGGTATCAATAATTGCGGGTTTTAATATGTATCGAAATAATTCTTTGTAATTCCTAAAATGTGGATTCTTGTCTGCAATCTAAATGCTGCTGTATGTGTGTTGGCCCAATTCTTATGATGATAGCCTCTGTTTACTGTTATTTTTTTGTGCATTTTAAATAATTGTTCACAAGGAATTATCATGAAACAGCTAATAAACTATCAGGATGACATCGTGTATTTGATAAATGAAGGGAAATCAATAAAGATCAATTGTGTTTTGGGGATTTATGACCACAGAATTTAATAGAGGAGATAGATGTATAGACAAATTTACAACTCCACTCTTCTCGATGTTCTTTTTTGTGCTTTGTTGTATTTCTCACTCTATGAGGTTTACTATTTATGTGCCTGTTGAAATTATCATTTCTGCTTTGGTGGAAATACTAATAATATTATCATCATTATTATTAATATAATTGTTCAACTTATTAAATTATTGCTTTATTTTGATATTTATGCCTTTGCATGATTGCCTGACTGCCTAACTTCTTTCTAAACAGTCAAAAAGATTATTCTGTTATTCATCTGGTTCATCTTGTTCCTTTAGGAGTTACCATATCTCATATTCAATCTTCTCGTTTGTATTCCCTGTGAAAAATTCAATACCTTTAATCACACGGGAGGTCAAGAATTGACCAGTTTCAATGAAAATAGATTAAACCCTAAGAAAATCCCCGGTGACAATCAGTCACATCCAGGGCCACCAGGACGGACCATTACTATATTAGTGAAGTGTTCCGTAAGTCTACCTCACACTGAAGCTAAGGCTGAAAATGGTGTTTGAGAAGACAATAAACGCTTTGAAATTAAACAAGACAACCCAGACTACACAGTAACACACAATGCATTACATATCCTTATGTGAAATTATTTCTATGTAGTAATCAGCTGCCTACTGCTGGAGGAAAGGTTACCTCGTGAAACTACAAAAGAAGGGCGACTTAGGCCTCACTCTGCAAGAAGTGGCTGGGAATCATGCTCCTGTCGACGCCTAGTGAAATCCTGAGTCGCATCATCCTGGAGAGAATAAAGGACGCACTCGATACGGAAATCAGACCAGAACAAGCTGGATTCAGGAAAGGCAAATCATGTTCTGACCAAATTGCAACTAATGTCAGCGCATGATGAAATCCTGATATCTACTCACCATCATCGAACAAAGGATGGAATGGCAATCAAACCGCTACCTCAACTTTATAGACTTTGACAAGGCCTTCAACAGACAAGGTTGACCGCGAAGTAATTTGGAAACTACTCGAGTACCACGGCGTACCCCAAATATTCATCAACCTTATTCAACAGCTGGACGAAAACGGAACATGTCAAGTGATCCACAACGGAAAACTCAGTGAGGCGTTTGGAGTAAACACAGGAGTCAGACAAGGGTGCTGGCTTATCATCACCAATGATATTCCTAATTGTGGTGGACTGACTGGATCATGCGTCAGACAGTGACAGGGAAACGAGAAACGGGACAGGGATATCCTGGACCGACGTGAAGAACCTAGAAAACCTGGATTTCGCGCGTGGATGATTTATGTTTGATGTCACAGTCACAAAATCGAAGACTTACAAGCAAAAACCGACCGACAAACTGGTCGAAGAAGCAGCCGGCGAAGACAGGACTCCAAGTGAACATAGACAAGACGGAGATTATGAAAATAACCAGCCAACCAACAACAACAGCAACATCTAGTGCCAATCACCATCAACGGGAGGGATTTGAAAGGGGTTACTCCATCCACTCATCTAGGGAGCATTCTCTCAACTACAGGAAGTTGGAAGTATGAGGATGTCAAATCGAGCGAAAATCGGGAAGGCGTGAAACACATTCATCAACCTGAAACCAATCTGGAAATCTTCGTCACTCAGCATCAACAACAAAATTCGGTCGGATTTTCAGTACAAACAACGTCAAGTCAGTCAGCTCTTCTTTCTATACGGATCAGAAACTAGGCGGGCGGGTCACAAAGAATATTTCTAACAGCCTTTTGCGGAACTTTACCAACAACTGTCTACGCTGGCTCTATACTGAAGATCAGATGGCCAGGCTGGAAAGAATCACCAACAAGAAACTATGAGCACTAACAAACAAAACAAGAACCAATCGCCCAAGAAATATTTAGGAGAAAGTGGAGATGGATTGGACACTCGCTGAGGAGGCCGGTTGGTGACATCGCGCGCGCGTCAGGCCATAGCTCGAGTGGAACCAGTCCGAAAGGGAAGCGGTGAGTGGGACGTCATTCCAAGGGTGATATGGATGAGATCGTGTGAAGAGGAGTGGATGCAGGTAAAAAGCACAGCAGAAGACAGAAGCAAGTGGAGACGTGCAGTTGAAGCCCTATGTTTCACTAGGAACCCGAAGGGAACATTAATAATAATAGTAATCAGCTGAAATGGCATACTTAAAGTGACAAAATCGTTCACATAACATTCACTATTAGGGTGAATAATGTTCATTATAAGCAGTATTCACTGGCATCCAGTACAAGGTAATTTGTTGTCAATCAGGACTAGTTTTCTTTGAATTAAATCTTCTGAAAATTGTATCGTTAAACATTTCTACTGTTATATTCCAATGCGTCTTAATGCTCACATGAATATTTCAAGTCATATGCTGATGATTTCTGAATTGAATAATTTATAGTCGTCTGATTCTTCAGGTAGAGCAACACAATATTATCGAAGTATAACTACTATTATGCTAAATTTATCCATAATAAATTATGGATGTTCAACTGTATAACCTAAAGACGTACGCAGAAATAATATTTGTATTTATTGACAGTTATTTCAAATTTCACTCGAAGTTTGCTAGTAGTTTAAAGAAATACTGAATTATATTTCGATGTCACTTGTTTTAATCTTCAATGAGGAAAATGAATAATGTCTGTCATATTTTGTGTCAAATCAAACATCCCAGTATTGAAAAAATATGAGAAATAAGCACCCGTTTAGTTATCCTTATTTTGGAGTAATGAACGATTCGATTGTTCCTTCTTTAAGTAACGTGTTGTTTTATACTTTCTAATCATTTTAATAGAATTCAATAGTATTTTCAACTTTCAAAGTCAACGGTAGATTTTATTACATAAAAATAATATTACGCTAAAACATGTTTTAACTTTTGCATTCAATGCTCATTTTATCCGTGTAAGTCTTTGGTTAAAAATGTCTTTGATTATTGCTGCTCGCTAGACTTTCTATATGTAAATAATGAGCAGGTTCCCAGAAATTCGGTATATGCATGAATTTATTGATTTCAATGTAAATTTCGTCTGAAACCGAAATGAGTTGGAAAATCATTGGAAAGGATAGAGCTTAGGACAGCTTTATCAACCATAAGGTATTTAACTCAGGTTGTGTGTGCTGTTCAGTCATTCATGCTATACGGAATTTACTTACTGGTGAGTTTTACATTCTACTGTGTCAGTTAGACTGTGGAAGCTCATCCATGTCATTATTTGATGGAAGCACTACACAATGAATCGATGGAACTTGAAATTCAAGGACTGTTGTATTGTAATCAAAGTGTTTCAGTGGCCGAGGCATTAAACTCTTAACTAGATGGTCCTAAGGTTGACGAAGAAAGAAGGCTTTGGAAGGTATCACAAAAGTCCGAAAATAGGAGGAAAGATTTCAGTTCTAAACGAGACCCAAACTAAATTAATCCACTATCTGACTGCTCCCAGTAAGCACTAATTGTGAGACTGTTTTATGAAACAGAATGAAAGTTGAAACAAAATACGCGTTTTAGAGTTATATGACCAAAATAATTTTGATATATACTCGGGATATGGAAATTATTAGCCAACCTAAATAATAGTGGAAAACACCAATATGGACATTAGAAAGAAGAGAACACGAAGTTCAGCAAAGATATCTTTTAAGCGATTTCATTTTCAAAAGCTGTACAATCGCAGCTAAATACGTAATTTTACATGGATACAATTTTTGTCTGATTCCACATAATTACGACGGTGAATAAAAAGTGATAATTATTTTCAACTATATATGGTTTACAAAAAGCTTAGAAACAAAATTACATAGGATTAGAACAGATAACAAGTGTGTAAAAAGTGAGCATGAAAACAAGATTGAAATAATAATTTTCTACTTGAAATGGAAATTAGGAGGTGTGAATATAGACTACAAGAGCCTTAGAAACACAAAAATCGCACAGGATTAAGATATAATTGTAAAAAAGTTATTTAAAATGAATTATAAATGTGAATAGGAAAAGCATGGAAACAAACTTAAAATAACTGCTTATTTTTCTATAACTGAAAAAATGGGGTGAATCGAATGAAGACAGAGGGAGTAAGAATTATACACACAGCGAACGAAAAAAATCAAAAAGAAAAAAGAAAACGAAAGAAGAAAAAACCGAGAAACATTCCGTACTAGGTCTATGGTAGTTGTAGAGGTTGGACTAATTTCTTTTGAACACACAGCTCCAGCTTCTCGATGCATATTGCTAGGGCTTCTGCAGTATAGAGAAGTCGGAAACACTGCTTTTAGTAGGTTTCTGTTGACTATGTAAACTACTTTGAAAGAATCAGTTGAGATGTTGTGGGAGGTGTTGACCAGATGTTCAATAATGACACTTGTGATTGAACCGGTGCCTCTTCTTTTCAGCCACGCTGGGTAATGTTCTATGGTACGTTTTGAAAGGATGCACACAAAACGACCTATGTATCTAGCTCCTGACGAGCAGGTGAACTGGTATACGCACATTTAATTGGTCATATGCGAGAGTTTGTTCTTCGCATTGTTTCGAAGTATTAAACAGCTAGAGAATTTCTTTCTTAATGTTGCTGTGGGGAAAATCTTCTTTAAAGAGCTGGATGTTCTCCTCTTCAGGATATCGGCTGACAAGTTTCCCCTGAAATTCAGATTCATTTACACGGTTTTCTTTGGCGCTGAATCACAATATTCTACGTTTGGTTTAGGTTTCATGTTTTTTTCTCGACCAATGTGCATATTTTCGAACAATCTGCATATACCAGTTCACCTGCTCGTCAGGAGCTAAATACATAGGTCGTTTTGTGTGCATCCTTTCAAAACGTGCCATAGAACATTACCCAGCGTGGCTGAAAAGAAGAGGCACCGGTTCAATCACAAGTGTCATTATTGAACATCTGGTCAACACCTCCCACAACATCTCAACTGATTCTTTCAAAGTAGTTTACATAGTCAACAGAAACCTACTAAAAGCAGTATGTTTCCGACTTCTCTATACTGCAGAAGCCCTCGCAATATTTCGATACTGACGTCTACTACATGTGTAAACCAGAAACAATACACATTTTAATACATGAATGTCTCTAATAGTCTTATGCATGAAGTACCTGGTAACAGTTAGAAAACCTGAGGAGTTGATAATGTCAACGAAACCTAATCAAAATATGCCTCAGGGGAGGAATAGTAATAGGGAAAAAGTGTTGATGATGCGATGTATAATAACACACAACACTAAATGAACCAAACCTTGTGATATTACGCGAAAATCATTCAGGTAAAAGAAGTAGAATAACTTTTATTTATTTTTTATTGTTAACTTCTTATCATTAAAAGATTAAGATCATCCGAGGAGGTGTTATCGAATGAATGCTTTTGTATGCATAGATCCGGCTTGACTATTTCCACAGATAAAGCCTTAACAATACGGAGGCACCAAGTGTGATAGGTTATTTAGACTCCTAGATAGCTCTAAAGTTGACTTGATTTTTGATTTAAAGCTTGACTCCACACTGTATTTTTGGTACAAGTATGGAGTTTTCAGCATGGATATCGGTAGCCCAAATTTTGCAGGCCGACCAGAGATATCAGGTGTATGTCGGCAGGGAATCGAACCTCGGACCATATGCATGGTCGGCGAGAGTCCTAACCACTGTGCCACCGACGCAAATAGCTGAGACATTGAATCGGACCTATAAAAACGTGCAGTCACTACTCTTCTCATATATCCAGTCCAACTCTCCTTGACGATGAAGGTTCTTGTGTTTTTCTAAACAATCCCACATAAGCAGTTGAATCATGTAATTTCCTGTCCTACATTTTGTTTTACTATGGTTTTTTCACAAACAGATGATAGGATAAGGCGAAAAATAAAATATATTTTAGCAGTTAAAGTGATAATGGCACTATATAGCCAAATATCGCATTATAGCGAATGAATAAACCTTCCACTGACTCAGACTTAAAATATTTCCACTTAATACACATGTATGAAATTCTTTTAGCTTTAAGAAAACTAACGCTTCTTGTTACAGGATTTCATCATGAGCTGACATTAGTTAACTAACTTATATCAGCTCATGATGAAATCCTGTAACCAATCAAAGCCGTACAAAGCAACACTTGAATAACTCTTTTTGTGTTCCAAAAAGTGATGCAGTTTCCTTATCGTAACTTTTAAAAAACGAAGTTGTTATTTGATTAAGTGATGTCGTGTCTAGTAAATGTGTCTAGAAAAGATTTTTACTTTTTTGTTCACGCCTTTAATAATCTGTCTATGATGACGTTCCTACTTTCGGAAATCATTTTTCATCATACTCTTTGGGGATAATATTCATCTTCAAATGACCAGTTTAGCAGACAGAGAATATTCTTTTCAATTATCTTCATTTCAGTATTCAAAGAGATATAGCCTTGTCAGCCACAGAATGATTGATATCCGCAACATTAATGTGTTTTTGTTTTGTTCACCAAAATCGACTGATCTACCATTATACCATTTCAATGACTAACTTATTATTTTTGTGCAGAAAATGAATCCATTAGAAAAACAAATTGTATTATAAAAGCTTTCTTTAAATTTATGTGATGTGCAAAATTCCAGTCGATGACATTCTCCCATTTGTTAATTATAAAATATTAAAGAAAATAGAAACGATAAAAATGACGATAACGGTAATTAGTAAAAAGCATGAACGAAGGAGCTGCAAAAAGCATACCAAGTTTATTCGTTATTATTTTTTGTATTTCCATCCCATAATTAATTAATTGATTAATTAATTGAAGGGAAATACAAATTTCTTCAGTGAATAAATATTTCTTCTCACTGGCTTTCTGTTCAAATTGTTTATACGTATCTATAATGTGGCAAAAAGGTACTGAAAATTCTGCTGTCGATAAACATATGAGAAGAATAAAGATCTCCAACCTGATTTTAAAGAGGCTAGCGTTTTTCATGGATTAATTACCTAAAATGACTAAAGATTATTAAATAAGTGGATTGTTATTAAGAGATATAAAGTAGGTCAGGAGATTTTATAAATTAAAGTTGGGATGTTGACGATGATAATGATGATGATAACAATAGCGGAGGCAAAGATAAACTAGAGTAGAGTAAATCCACCCGTAGAAAAAAAAACAAAACAAACAAAGAACATTACCATGACGAAATTAAGAAAAGGAGTTTAACAAAATCTTTTTGAACATATAGTTAAGATTTTATTCCATATATAACTACTGGCTAAATTTATCCCGCTGGATAACTTTAAAGGATAAACCATGCAGGGCTGAATAACCTGACGCAGTTTGTTCACAGGCAGAACTTTTGTCACCTTGTGCTTGCCTTTCAAAAATCAAACCGTGTACTGTTAAGCTACGCGTTCGGTGTATTCAGCTCACAGGGGGATTCGAAACAGTACAGTTACACATTAGTGGATGTATGCGGTAATTTATCATTCACGTGTCATTGAATGATACTTCGCCTCAAGAATACCAGATTAAGTCATCTACACAGAAATTGCATCTTATAATTGGAGTCTTCTTTAGTACTGTGACTTGTCTAGTAGAGACTAGTTTCTTCATATTTCCTTCATTAGAACTTATAGAATACCTACTATTTCAGGTTGTTATACGAAGGTTTTAAAGTACTTCATCAACCGTATTTTTGGAGGGAATATTCAGAACTCTGGAACATAGTTCATGGATAAGGTTTCTTTTTCTACTTAGTGTATCACCTTGCAAATTTGGCCATAGCTAAGTCTACCTTTTAATTTAATGTTTTATGGTTTGTGCATGAAATTAATATAATATCACTTTTTACCAATTGCTAATTGAAGGTAAGATTGAGGTATTCGTTAAAAATTAGTATTTTTAATTCGGTCACTCGGAAAAGGTAGTTCCGCTGGCCTGTCTATAAGGCACACATTGTTTCGTGCGGGAAAATGATACTACCCTATCATTCAACCTAAAGTGTTAACAGATTTGGATCCGGGACCTGCTGCCTGAAAGGGAAGCTTTTAAGCCATGGAATCATATCTCCATTAAAACTTGATATTTGTAGGACTATTTGTAGTTCAATATTTATCATTTAACAACTGATAAACCCACTATTTAGGAATGAAAGTATTTCTCATACACATCTGTAGAAATCAGAACCGTGTCGCAAAAAGTTGCTTTTCAGTGTTGGCAACATTTCTGGCTCCGTGTGTATTTATATCATTTTTTGATAACTGTGTCAAAAGAGAGATTAAGGTGATTGAAGTGTGTTTGTATAGCAGATTGAATGTACTTCTTGTTTCCAACAGGTCCCACTATTTACGATTTATTCATGGAACAGTTAGCTTTCGATGGGGTTTCCATTTGACCACTAAGTAACATATCTTACGGCAACAATAATAAAAACCAAAGGTGATGATACGATTAATCAGAATAAAAATCGTAAGAATATTTGTCAATGAAGAATCAGAAGCATGGTTACAATTAGTTTATTAATTTTGCATTTCACCCATTCTGGTCACCGTATCTCAACGATAACTGGATTTAAAGTTGTCTGCATGGTGAAAACTAACCTGTTAGAACGAATGCCTACTTCATCAATAATGCTGACATTTTAGCTATCAGAAGCGAAACTGTTAGTAAAAAACATGGAAAATACTGATTGAGTGGGTGACCCCTTGAAATACGTTAGGTTTACACAATGTGAATACTATTTGTTTTTGGTTAGGCGATTTATTTTGTAGGCATTCAAGACATTTTCAGCATTTCATCATGAGCTGACATCAGTTAGAGAACCACTGGAAAACCTGGGAGTACTGGACAGCTGTTTCGTCATAGTTTGGGACTCTTCATTAGTACTCACCCACCGGGATTCGAACCTAGGACCTTCCGGTTACAAGGCGAGCTAGCTCGTATACCATTAAGCCTATGGGACTCGATCCAGTGGCCAGTCCATGAATTCTAACTTCTGCCAATTCACGACATAGCGCAACCGCTAGCCAATGTCTTCGGCGAGTATTTGTCCTCACACCCGACCCGCTGCACCCTACTGCTCAGCTCATGATGAAATCCTGAAACCAATCAAATCCCTACAAACCAACACTTGAATACCAAGACATTTTCATTTTTCATTCCCAGTAAATCCAGTATAGTCATTTATGTATATGCGTTATTGTCGTATGAATAAATTTGAAATTAAAAAAAGTTTTTTCCATGTTTTAGTTATCCTTCGGGGGATTAATAAATTACACAAATAAGCTTCCAGACATACGTTCCTTCGGAGAGTTGATGAAAAACATTTAACAAAGGCATACAGTTTTGTTCAAGTGAATTCTTTTTGTTGTTGTTTTTTTGTATTATCTTACATGCCTTTCTATGAAAACTTAACTTACTCTTGCTCAACCTATATTTTAATTTCCTCCTTCTAAAATTGAATTTCCAGATTGTTAAATATTCAATAAAAAAAACTGTTTTCATATTTCTTTCTTTTCTGTTCTTTTGTGATGAACGTGTTTAGTTGAACAATATTTGTTTAAAAAAACAAACAGTCAGACAGTTTATTAGATTACTCTATAAAGTTGTAAGTCACCTGATAAGCTATTTCTAGACAAGATGTAAACGCATCTAAAGATATTTAGGTGACTACAGCGTTTCTATGTGATGTAATTTCCGTTAAGTCAGTAAGTTAAATATTATGTTTTTCATCGGTGTTACTTCAGCTTTACGCGATTTCATACACAATGAAGTCTAATAAAGATAAGCTTTATGTTAATTTAACTGACACTCATAAAAGTCTGTGTCATAATTAAGTGAAATACATTTTCTTTCACATTTACACTCATCCAGTGACGGCTTCATTCAGCGTACTAATACAGCAAAATGCGTTTTTATACAGTTTCCATGACGTCATCAGTGTTATTGTATAAGTGAGCACATTTAGTTTTCTAAGGATGATTATGGTTTAATGTAATCATAGTGTTTTATTTAGACTTTCAGTGTTCCGACTGTGGTGAGTTATGCGCTGTAGTCATTTTGACTTCTTTTTAGGTAAAAAAATTAATTTTAACTCCTTCTACCAAGATTAGGGAAAGTCCTGAATTCCAACTCTGGTGATGCGTGCGTACTGACGATAAGTCTCCAAAACTAGGATGAAAAACCGCTCTCCATTCCTTTATGGTTTTCAATGGTTCTCTTTTTTATTTCCTTCATGTTACCCATTGGAACATAGGGCTTCAAGCTAGTGGCTTGAAGTTTCTGTAGCAGTGTTTATTTTACAGGATGGGGTTGCTAGCCTCATGCCCAACCTTTCCTCTTTACTAGCATTATTTCTGGCTTGGCGAGGTAAAGGAGTGCGTCGGCCGGGGATCGGACCCCGCACCATGTGCATGGTTGACGAGCGTCCTAACCGCTATGCCACCGACACAGGGTTCTCTAGCGGATATTAGTCGTGGTCCAGTTCAAAACGAATCAGATCCCTAGAAACTAACTTTAATTAGTTGAAAATGTATATGTTTCTTCTGTCAACTTTCTTATAAATTTTTTCTGTAAACGTTAGGGATTTGAGATCTTCTTAAAATACACTGAATAGATAGAATCCAAAATATTATCTGTGGTTTAAGCCAGAAAACATCAATATATTACACAGTTATTAATTGAAAAACTTCTTTTTTTTTTCCTGCACGTTCCCAGTGGAACATAGGGCTCCAAGCTAGATGCCTGAAGTTTCTGTAGCAAAGGTGATTATTTTTACAGGATGGGGTTGCTAGCCTCATGCCAAACCTTTCCTCTTCACCAGTCTCACTAGTGGCTAAGCGAGGTAAAGGAGTGCGCCGGCCGGGGATCGAACCCCGTACCATGTGCATGGTCGGCGAGCGTCCTAACCGCTATGCCACCGACGGTCACACAGAATAGAAACTAAGCCCAAACTACTGTATAGTGAAATTACTTAAGGTATTCCTGGGTCAGTGGATCATTAAGGATTGAAAAGAAAGTGACGAAAATTCAAATGAAAATCTGGACGGTAACAGAATCCTAATAAGCAGGTAGACAACTGGACTAGTAACTCGGAGGCCGGTGGTTCGAGTCCTGTAGCGACGCGAGTTTCTGCTTTTCTTCTAGTAATCAACAAACTGATTTTTTAATAAAAAAAATACTGCTAGGAGATATTGTTCCCTTCCACAGTTGTGAAGTAATTTGTCTTCAAATGATGATTCTAAATTCAAACTTGCTTAAGAGGCTATTATTTGAGTTAATAAATCCCAACTTATGAACCCAGGAATTTAATCGTTCAGTGCACTGTCACATTTCTTTCATGCTTTTCCATACTGATTCTGTTGATAGTTCTCTTTCAACTACACTGAAAACATAAATGCATAAATATTCATCTTGTAATCAAAATGAACTTAAGTCTATACAAATTAGTTAAACGCACTTGGCTATATATGCATTTGAATATTTTAAATCACAAACAGTTTATGGGTACCAGTGGAAATTTCAAGTTATATAGCTTCATATATAAAATAATTTCTAGCACGTGCAATTATGGGGTGTAAAAGCTAACTTCTTCATTTAAATATTATAAAGTTAACTGAAGAAGCTAGAAATTACAAGTACATAATGATAAAAATGTCATTACTGTTTTTCATTAAAATTTTATTTGTACAGTGTCAGCAAAATAATTGTTCATTTTGTTTTGTAATTCTTCAAATCAATTAAAGATGACATTAAGCATACTATTACGCAAGTTCATCGTCGAATTTCTGAATACGCTCCATCCTGGTCTGACAGACATCAGAATAAAGCTACACACAGCCCGAAACTTGCTCATCTCATCGGTGCTGGACATGAAGTTGATGATAAATTGGTTTTTAAAACTATTCATTGTATTTCACACAAATTATTGCATCCTCTGCCAGCAGAACGTCTGCTTAAAGCAGAGACAATCGGATTTCACCCGAAAAAGCAAAGTCTGTGTTCAAAGCAAATTTGTACAGCCTCTTTCTTTACCGTGACCAACTTTACAATGTGTATTAAGTTTCAAAAACGATTTTCCCTTACCCTTGTAACTATCGTATGACTTTGTTATTTTATTATGATTACAATTCACATGTCCAATTCTTAGTTTTTCTGACTGGACTTTACTCATCAGTTCATAGTGTAGCCTCCATTAAAAGAGGGCCCACGATTACAATGCATCTTTTGAATGAATACTGAACAGTGAGGGCAGTTGACAGGAAGGTAAAAACTTAGGTTTTATGCACTTCTCACCAATGCGTCCGCTTTAAGATTAGAACCCTCTAACGTGTGGCAATATGCATGAAAACCGACATCTAAAACTTCTTGCCAATCACCTGTAACTATTACGCAGGCTTCAATCAATAAAAAAATTCTAATGAAAAATGAAAATACTCCTATAAATACAGTTATACATATTTTATTGTAACTAATTAACCCGGATTAAAGAGAGTTAAACTATTAGTGAAATCGATCTTTTAAGAGAAACATTTTTTATTTTGAAGTTAATGGCTTTGTGAAAAGTTAGCTGTAGTTACGGATAAACTTTAGGTAGAAGAACCACTAATTCTGAAAATTACCGAACACCTGTTTAGTTTTCCCTGAAAAGCATTTTTAATGACCTTAATGCTTTCTTTTACCAAAGTTATCCATTTTATTTACGGTTAACATGAAGCTATTGGAATATCTACAGAAATATATACATTTCTTATTTCATATTTATATGTTGGTATGTTGAGAAAATATATGTAAAGAAAATAAATGCCTTTACAAATTTTTTTATTCACTATGTCCAGTATGAACTATAAACTAAATCCAATGTAGATTTCTCACACTTAAAAATCTACAGGTAAAGGAAAAAATACTTTGGAACTACAGCAACACTCCAAAAGATCTAGATTTTGCGGACGAGTGATGTTCAACGTCAAATAAACGCAAAGACCTACGTGTAAAAAGCAACCAGTTGGAATAAGACGCAGCAAAGACAGGACTGCAAGTGAGCATACAAACAGAGGTGATGAAAATAAAAAAACAAGAACCAACAAAAGCAGAATTTTTGAACGCAGATAAGCTACTGAAATCTGGAAAGGCAGCAGGATGGAATTCAACCTGAAGCACTGAAAACGGGCTCAGAGACTGCAACAGATAAGCTGATGCAACTATTGCAGGAGATTTACAATGAAAGAAAAGTAACTACCCATCATCGGAAGAAAGGCCATCTTGTCAAACTACCTAAGAAAGAAGACTTAGGTCTGTGCAAGAACTGACGCGGAATAATACTGTTTTCCATGCTTAGTAAAACCATGAGTTGCATCATCCCGAAGAGAATAAAAGATTCATTGGATGCAGAACAACACTCAGGAAAAGCTAAGTTAGGAAAGGCAAATCAGATGTGGATCAAATTACAAACCCAAGCATTATCATCGAACAGAGCCAAGAATGACAGTCAAATCTCAACTTCAGTTTTGTCAATTTTGAAACAGCCTGCGACAGCGTTGACCAAGAAGTAGTTTGAAAACTACTTCAACTACTACTTCAAATGTCACAAATCTCCATCAACCTTGTTCAGTAGCTGTATGACAGTGGCACGTGTAAAGTGATCCATGATAAAAAACTCAGCAAAATTTTCAAGTAAAGACGGGAGTAAGACAAGACTGCCTACTACCACCAATGATATTTCTAACTGATCAAAAATGCCCATTGAAATTTACAAAAAATGGATACCAAATAAAGAGTACTCTTTTCGTAAACTTCACCATCAGGCTCTACAGTTATGTATACATTATAGTGAATGAATGATATAAACAACATTAAAGTTCAAATAACATCGAATCAGTAATATCAATATATTACAGTCCAATAATATCCAAATAAAAAAAGCTGAATGTCATAAAACTTAGAAGAGATAATATTTAAAATTCATGAATTTATTGTCTCTATTGAATACCAGGGCAGTAGTAAAGGCTGAACTTGTTTCTTCTGCACACAGAGCACCGGTTGTTTGAGGCTAATTGTAATAGACACTGCTGTTTGGAGCATGCGGTGCGTCGATGTTTTCGGCAATTTATAAGGCACCCGTTAGATGAAAGAGAAAAATTCTCCAAAGCTACCCATGTGGTTCTTTGCACAAGGTGGTCCAATATCGAACTGTTAATGTTTTTACTACACTTTTCCTTAAACATAGTGGGCGATGTTCCAGAGGAGGAAAATCAAGATCATAGTGCGACGGCCGATATAACTCGCTCAACAAAAGCATTTGAATTGTGGTAGAGCGGAATATTCAAAAACCAGCAAAATGTTATAAGAATAGCCAAAACATGAACTTCAAGTGAACATAGACAAGACGCAGGTGATAAAGAAAACCAATAAACCAACAACAGCAACAAATGCACCAATCACCACCAACCAGACAAATATAAACAAAGTCACTCCCTTCACTTATCCACACAGCTTCGTTTCAAAAACAGACAGCTAGAACACGTGAAAATGAAAAAACACCACAATCAGACATGGATAACAGACATTCATCACTCTGTAATCACTTAGTATTTCATCTATCTAATCATCACACCATGGACAATAAATTTCCGATTCACAACACCAATATTGAGTACGGGAGTTCTTCCACGTGGGTAAGGAACTCTGCAAGCTTACCACTACAAGCATTTCCAAAAGTCAGCTGCACACTCTCATCAACAACCCCCTTTCATAGCTCCATATTGAAGACTAGATGGCCGACCAGAAAGGATTAACAAAAAGAAATTGAGGGGAGGTAGAACGACGAATCAACAACCTATCACTCAACAAATATTCCGAAGTAGATAGAGATGGATTCGACTCCTGTTGAATAGGCCACTGAGTGGAATCGCTGATCAGGTCATCAGGCGAGTGGAACTCGAATGGGAAATGGTGAGTTTGATGTGTGAGGATAAAATGGAGGAGATGAGAGACTGGGAGCAATCGTGTGGTCCGCTAGTGAAGACCACGGAGAATGAGACAAAATGAAGATGTGCTGCTGAAGGCTAGCATTCCACTAGGAACCTAAGGGAAAAATTTTAAAATAATAAGAAACAAGGATGCAGTATAATCTCGTGCATTTCACAGTGTAGAA
Source organism: Trichobilharzia regenti (assembly GCA_944472135.2). Lineage (NCBI taxonomy): Eukaryota > Metazoa > Platyhelminthes > Trematoda > Strigeidida > Schistosomatidae > Trichobilharzia > Trichobilharzia regenti. Next base: position 82,276,111 of record OX235270.1, on the reverse strand, counting down.
TTATCAAACTAATTAGTTGACGTATTAGTAAGGTTATGTTATTTGGGTGTATTAGAAATGTATACTTCTTTTATTATTAGTACTAAGTAGTAGTATAAACAGCACTAAAATTCTATTGACTACATGTGAAAAAATTTTGAATGCATTTTTATTGAAAAGAAAAATAAATCAGTTTATCCTATACATTCTCAATTTAACACAATAAATTTTGTTATGAAAACCTTTCTCCTCTGGTTAAGCAACACAAACAATAAATTGCGTACACAAATTAGGTGTTAATTTATCAAAATATTATGCAGAGAGTAAGCCGCAACAGAACATATTATTATTGTTAGTTAGACAAGTAAATTAGTGAATATCAAAAGTGCTTTCATTTCCGTTTTATTCTTTGTTATTCTTTTTAACATTTCAATCATGCTTAAAATGAAGTCATCCTTTTTTTGCAGGAAATTTCGCATGAACCTACTTGTTAGAATTATCTGAATCAGAAAGATTGTATTTCGCAGAATAACAACATTTTCTTAGAAAATGGAGAAACAGAAATACACAAAGAGGATAACGAAATTCTGTGTACATATTATATTAATGATTTCATTGGCCTTACTCCATGTTGCTTAATTCTCCGGCATAAGCTTATGAAGTTAAACGTGATCTAGTGTTTTGAAACACTAGCTGCTTGTTTTGATAGGTGAAGTCGACAGAATTACAGTACTATTTTTAGTAAATGTCGGTCAGAATTCAAATTATTGTTAAACAAGCCATCAATCCAATTACTATTCAGATTACAGTAGTTAAACAAACAGAATAAGTAGAGTAAATTAAATTTATTCATTTAAAGATATTTATTGCAGGTATTTGGTTCAAAATGCAAATTAGTACACGAGGCGAATATATGCATACACATAGTGTTTATCCTTATTTATTACCACTTGGGGACAGAATCTTCTCCGTGTGAGTCCATATTACTAAAATATTGGCTTAAAAGTCCTTTACAATTTCAATTTCAAAAATCGCATTGCTTATATGATGAATAAAACTGGAGAATTTATTGGTTATTTCGTCATTGAAAATAGTTAAGATTAACCTAACAGATAAGCTTCTAGACAAAGTTAAAAAAGTTAGAGAAGTTCAGGCAAGCTGCAATAATTTGACTATTACAAAAGGAAAGTCTAAAATCTTCAAGGCTTCTAACCTCCTGTAAATAGAACAAGTTTAACATATACGGATGAATTCAGCAATCGAAGCCAAACGAGGTCTAACCTGAAAGCAAATGTAAAGTGTAAACTCCTGTAAATGACCCAACTATCTCATCCACACAAAGTTGTTTTATGTTACTCTTGAGGTAAAACTCGGGATTAGTTGTTGGCGAAGTAATACTAGTCATTACGCTTGCATTAATGTTAGAATCTTAACAGGGAATTTGAATTTAGAAGTTCAAGGAAATTTTTTAAATATGCAAATGACTTCAATAATTAAATAGCAAATGAATCCACACAGAATAAATTATTTAAATATAAGTTAGGTAATTAGAGCCGGTTGTCAAATACAATGGCCGGAAAAGTTGCAATATCTTTGAGATCAGAGCATATTGCCTAGCAAACTTTATAAGTGCTTTGGAGTAGTAACCTTAATAGGATGTTTCAAATCCTCTATAAAGATAAGAAACAATATTAATAGTGATATTAGTAAAGCTTTATTTCAGACAATAATGTGAACATGTATTACGGACATTTTCAGCGTATTTAGTCCCTAAATATTTTTTCTACATACAGAATTTATACATAAAGTAATAATCTGAAGTTTATCATTTGTCATAGTGTTGTTGCATATGAGGAGAGAACCAAATCTGTACGTTTTTTTCTTCAACTGCATAGTGTTTAGTGGGAAATTAATTGAATATGCGCGTCATTCGATGCAATTGTACGACTAAAACGACACGGAGTGCAGAACAGTTTAGGCATTTCGGTGGATAGAAATTCTAGTAGCCCAATAATTTAAGCAGGCCGCCGGACATTTGTTTGCGCTTATTAACCTTCAGAAACAGAAACTACTTTCCTCATAACATGCTAAATATTATTTCACATGCAGGCACGCAAGATTCAATGCAACTGGCAACATTTTTGCAATCATTAGTATGTCTTCCCGCGGTTATATCAAAGATGAAAGGTCCATCCACGTACAATAAGGATAAATGTGATATTTAAAATAAGTCTAACTCACCATACCAACTTATTTTTTTAAATTATGACAAAAAAATTGCCCATCATTTCTATGGAAGAGTCCCAATAATGATAAAAAAATAACTACAAATAGTTGGAAATTCTGATTGGTTGAAATATTCCTGTACAGTCATGCACCTACAAGTGATTGGATTTTTAACTCCTCATAAATTTTTATTCGTCATTTGTTAAATATTTCATCTATGTGGTGAAATATTTTCCCCTTTTTAAAGTATAAATATGTGATTAAAATGCACCGTTCATTTTCGCATTATTTCGAATATTTACCTTGAAAAGATATTCAAAAAGAGAATTACTGCATTCATTTTTGTTCTGTAGCAGAAAATGTTTGATTCGGCTTTTTGTTAGTAAACGTTGACGTAAACAAACTTTAACTGCTCCATAAACATAATCATAACTATTTTCAACATTTGGTAAGGTATACAATGGGTTCAGAACAGAGTCGTCCTTCTGGTAACAAACAAGCTGGGTCAAAAAAGATTAGTGTAGCAGCCGTTCCGCAAAATGATCAACAAAAATTCAATCAAGAGGATGCTATACAACCGAATGAAGTTCCCCCAGACAATAATCACAATACTTATGATGATAATGACAATAATAATGAGTCGAAAACAGAAATACAAAAATCAGGACCACCGAAACCAGGCGAAATTAAGTCATTTCGACAATTGTTTTCAGACTTCGAATTGGATGTTCTCTTCTCTACATGGCCATTGTTGTCAAAAAATCCAGTTGGAACTGGTTGTCTAGTATTTAAAAATGCTTTTGAAATCCATCCAAAATTACGAAATTTTTTTGCATTCGGGTAGGTTCTGATGTTCATTCATTTCACGTTTTGAACGAACAGTAATATTTCCTCATTTAGTTCTACAGTGTCGTATTTTGAATAATGCCTGACGAATATTTACGCTGGTTAAGTTTCCAGCGTCACGACTTATTCTATGGTGCATGAATTACTAAGAAGGTTTAGGGTTATGCCGACAAAGTGTTTTATCATAAATATTAATGTTTTTCATTATAGAAAATGTAATTTACCAACTGTTTGGTATCTTATTATTTAAATAGTTGTTTTACCTGTTCTGAATCCGGAAATGCTAATCAGTGAGATTTGTAGGTCTTCATTTTTGAAGGAAAAGAAAGTTCAGGGAAATTGAAACAACAAGCAGTACTCGCAACTGTGCACAAGCCGATATAGTACTTAAATATTCACAAAAATTCAAAGAAATCACACTACTGAATTAGTTATTTGCACTGTATATTTCTCAACTCTGATTAGTATAGCTAATCTAAAATCCCAAGTTATGCATTAGGATTTAGTTTTATGTCTGACTTTTAAAATCTTGATGTCGCATCCAAGAAATACACCTTTAGCATTTCATGCGATTATTAGTCATCAACATAGAGATTGTGTGGCTTACTGTTATTGTGTGTCGAAATTGTAATCATATCTAATGATTCCTGACCAATGATGACTAAAATATCGGTCTTAAATATTTGACTTTATGTAATTTGGTGAATTCAGAGAGAAAGAACGTGTACTTAGTAGAAAATTTGCACTTGAAACAGAATAAAATTATATCCCTTAATTTGGAAAAAATGTGAAAATATATGTGATCTATAGGTACATCGGATTAGACGTTTGCCTTATAAATTGATCATTCAGTTGTGTGGACGGAACTTGTTATTGTTTGTAGACAGAGCGGGTCACTAATCGCAAATGCGTTATCATCAACTCACCTATTTCAGTGAGTACATAATATGGCTTTGAAGAGGTAGATATCGGAGTTGCATATTTACTAACCCTTAACTCATAGCCTAATAGCTGCTTTCCGGGGCTAATGGATCGAATTCTACTGCGACCTGACATTCTGTCACTTTCAGTCATCCTGTACAACTTAACCACAGCTACCAGTTTTATTTAAAACTATTTCTTTAGTTCAAAAATGAATAACCTTCACACAGAATATCTTCTTATCAGTGAAATAGTTTCAGATGGTTGTCTTGCTACTAATGCTAAATGAAAGAATAAATCTACAGTCAGGAAGCTATTTTCATCCGACGCGACTGATATAATTTAAGATTGTTGGTCAATTTGTAAATATTTCAAGAAAGGAAGTAGCTCCTGCCTAGTAACTGAGATTCTTCCTTCACCCACCAAAGATAAAACTTACAGTTTTACTGTCAACTCAGTAAAAATGACATGAGAGTCACTTTAAAGCTTTTTTAATCCTATTTATCAATCATTATCAGTCGGAATATGAATGAAAAGAAGCAAAATTCGGGCACAGTTTAAGTTATCCCGCAGCTATCTTTCAATGGCCATAGTATCTCTTACAGCTAGTCACGTCAAAATATGCCAAAAACACAAATCTGAGAATCGGAAATTGTTTTACTTCTGCATCCATCCCTAATAAGCACGTTTAATCTCATCGAAATCCGTAGGCGTAGGGAAATTGGAAAACTTACACTTCACTTGAATTAAGGTCATATGACATATAATTTGACGTTAGAAATGTCCTATCAATTGCTTGTTTAAGTCATATTGCTTATTATTCCTCAGTTACATCATATGCAACCACATTCACGTAGCATTGAGACTAAAGACAAGAAAACGTTGTAGTATTTATAGTTGGATTTTGGGAGCTTAAAAGACAGTTTTTAGTACGATAAGTCTCTAAAATTAGACGTGAACTCATAAAGAAGACTTGCAGACAAGGGTGAGAATGGAATTCTTTTGGTGTTTCTTATGTGTTAGTGTTTGATTGTGAAAGTTTCACACCTAGAACTGGTAGCATCTTCACTACGAACTGTTTAATGTATATAGAGGAACTCAGGGAATATCATACGACATAAAATTGCAACATAAGTTATTTATGGCTAATGTTAAATGGTTGGAGGTAATCGGCAGGAAGCCTTGGACCTAGGAATAGACACCTAGACCTAGAGAGGACTAGACACATCACACTATTTACTAGTGTCAAATCAAAATTACGGCTAATGTTTAGTAAAGTTACTGACGTGATTATTCCAATCACTTCATCTTCAAGCTACTCAGTGAATAGATATTAACAGAAAGGGACGAAGACAAACGAAACAGACTACTAGAATACTACATTTATACTCATGTTGTCATCATTCTTTGGTTGTAAAGAAAAATGTCAGTAAAATCTGTTGGCATTTGTAGTTCAGTGGTCCACTGAATATGTATAATAAAAATCGATTTTTTGAGTAGTAAAATGTTCATTAGTCAGCAGCAAGCGTAGGATATTCACTATGATGGAGGTTGTGACTTCTTCACTGTTGTCACAGAGGACTTCGTCATTCTTCAAGCTAATAAATGGGTCGACAAAGTAATAAAAACTCACCGCTGTTAAGTTTATTTCTTTTAATGCCAGTCTAAACACGTTAGTATGTTGACCGCGTCGAAGATAATATAAGCTCACAACTTTAATGTGATTGATTATTCACTAATGTTTCGATATCTCCATGACGTATACATTTTCAACCGTAGATAAAATGCAAGATACATGTTGATGAAAGCCTAATTATCCCTTGTGGCTTGATTTTACATTGGTTCCTAGCTTCAACAGAGAACTGGATGCCTGATAACTACATATTCGTTACTGTCGACCTAAATAAGTATTTGTCCCAAAGAGAGTTTATTTCATTTCATCAGGTTATACCTCAAATGTTTTCACCTTGAAAGTGAATGACCGGAGTATCTCCGGTTAATTCCTGTTCATCACAAACACTTTTTAACATGCATGCTATCAGAAAACATATGTTTGACTTCGAAATATGTTAAACAGTATTTTAATTTAAATTCATAATCTAATTCACATAAATATTACCAGTTGTTTCTACTTTCTATGTTTGAAATAAGAAGTAAGTTGCCTTTCTTTTACAACAATCTTTAAATGAATAAATTTAATTTACTCTACTTATTCTGTTTGTTTAACTACTGTAATCTGAATAGTAATTGGATTGATGGCTTGTTTAACAATAATTTGAATTCTGACCGACATTTACTAAAAATAGTACTGTAATTCTGTCGACTTCACCTATCAAAACAAACAGCTAGTGTTTCAAAACACTAGATCACGTTTAACTTCATAAGCTTATGCCGGAGAATTAAGCAACATGGAGTAAGGCCAATGAAATCATTAATATAATATGTACACAGAATTTCGTTATCCTCTTTGTGTATTTCTGTTTCTCCATTTTCTAAGAAAATGTTGTTATTCTGCGAAATACAATCTTTCTGATTCAGATAATTCTAACAAGTAGGTTCATGCGAAATTTCCTGCAAAAAAAAGGATGACTTCACTTTAAGCATGATTGAAATGTTAAAAAGAATAACAAAGAATAAAACGGAAATGAAAGCACTTTTGATATTCACTAATTTACTTGTCTAACTAACAATAATAATATGTTCTGTTGCGGCTTACTCTCTGCATAATATTTTGATAAATTAACACCTAATTTGTGTACGCAATTTATTGTTTGTGTTGCTTAACCAGAGGAGAAAGGTTTTCATAACAAAATTTATTGTGTTAAATTGAGAATGTATAGGATAAACTGATTTATTTTTCTTTTCAATAAAAATGCATTCAAAATTTTTTCACATGTAGTCAATAGAATTTTAATGCTGTTTATACTACTACTTAGTACTAATAATAAAAGTAGTATACATTTCTAATACACCCAAATAACATAACCTTACTAATACGTTAACTGATTAGTTTGATAATTCTACACTGTGAAATGCACGAGATTATACTGCATCCTTGTTTCTTATTATTTTAAAATTTTTCCCTTAGGTTCCTAGTGGAATGCTAGCCTTCAGCAGCACATCTTCATTTTGTCTCATTCTCCGTGGTCTTCACTAGCGGACCACACGATTGCTCCCAGTCTCTCATCTCCTCCATTTTATCCTCACACATCAAACTCACCATTTCCCATTCGAGTTCCACTCGCCTGATGGCCTGATCAGCGATTCCACTCAGTGGCCTATTCAACAGGAGTCGAATCCATCTCTATCTACTTCGGAATATTTGTTGAGTGATAGGTTGTTGATTCGTCGTTCTACCTCCCCTCAATTTCTTTTTGTTAATCCTTTCTGGTCGGCCATCTAGTCTTCAATATGGAGCTATGAAAGGGGGTTGTTGATGAGAGTGTGCAGCTGACTTTTGGAAATGCTTGTAGTGGTAAGCTTGCAGAGTTCCTTACCCACGTGGAAGAATTCCCGTACCCAATATTGGTTTTGTGAATCGGAAATTTATTGTCCATGGTGTGATGATTAGATAGATGAAATACTAAGTGATTACAGAGTGATGAATGTCTGTTATCCATGTCTGATTGTGGTGTTTACATTTTCACGTGTTCTAGCTGTCTGTTTTTGAAACGAAGCTGTGTGGATAAGTGAAGGGAGTGACTTTGTTTATATTTGTCTGGTTGGTGGTGATTGGTGCATTTGTTGTTGTTGTTGGTTTATTGGTTTTCTTTATCACCTACGTCTTGTCTATGTTCACTTGAAGTTCATGTTTTGGCTATTCTTATGACAGTTTGTTGGTTTTGGTATATTTCAGTCTACCATAGTTAGGAATATCATCTCTGGTAGTAGGCAGTCTTGTCTTACTCCCGTCTTTCCTTGAAAGGTTTTGTTGAGTTTTTCGTCATGGATCACCTTACACGTGTCAATGTCATACAGCTGTTGAGTCAGATTGATGGGGATTCACGATAATTGAAGCCCATAGAGAGAATGTGGCCATTACATTTTGGGCCATCTAGGCCTTCAGAGGCTTTATTTATTTATTTTTTATTTCAGCTTGATCTCACACTGTATTTTTGTTACAAGTGTGGAATTTTCAGCATGGATATCATTAGCCCGAATTTTGCAGGCCAACAATAGATATCAGGTGTGCGTCGGCAGGGGTACGAACCCCGGACCATATTCATGGTTGGTGAGACTCCTAATCACTTTACCACCGACGCACAAATGCCATACTAACTTGGTCTACTTCCTTTAACATTTTGTTTGCTAAACGTTTGCATTTATAGGCTCTGTGGTTTACTGAAAATATCATTTGACTTCCTGGCAATGTCAAACCTTGTCCCACCTAATGTACTTTTTGTAGACAATTCGAACTCAGTATTTTTCCATAACTGTGACCTACTGTTAAGTACTCCATTATGGATGAAATTTTTATTTTGTTAAATAATACAGTGCTATACAGTAGTATTTACTGATGACATTTCTTCCATAATGAATTAATACTCTACCACAGTCCCCAAGTTTTACACCTATTGTTAAGTAGTTGTTGACTGACATTACTCTGGTCACATACTGATAGATGGGTGAAGACAATCACCTGTTTTGTGTTGACACAAAATTGTGTTATAGAAAAAAAGATGCGTTGAACTAATGCTAAATCAAATGTGCAGGCAGCTAAACTTTATTATTTGACTTCTTGGAGTTTGCCTGTTGTATATACATTCATATTTATGGGGACAATTGAATGTTAAACATAACTCTGGATTATTATAGAGTTCGACAATCAAACTGAAGCTTCCTTGTTCTAGGCTTCACTACATACACGTTATGGAGGATATATAATATTCAGACTGAACAAAGAAACATCCATAATTCAAATGGCTGAGTTTTTCCTAACTATGTAAGGGAAAACGATTTCAGTAAATTGTACACGGTCTATCCCTTTTTTTAAATTGGAAGGTAATAAAGGCGTTAACCAAGAAATGTTGGGTATCACCAACATTGAGATCGTCTTTCTGCTTTGACTAGGCAGCTTTCATTGTCATTACAGGTGACACCTTTGAAACAGTTATGCCATCTAGCTGATGGAACACATCATTACAAACAACCATTTGATTTGCAAAGCCTCACTATTACTTCATAGTAGATATTAATTATTGTATTTGACATTACGACTTTATAATTTTGCTTGTAGTTACATTCTGTTCTGGAAGCAAACTGTTTACTTATTATATTAGTATTTGAATTTGTACTGAAATAATCATTACTTGTGTAAGATTACGTGAGTAAGATTTCGTTGCCAAACAACGCAAGATGATTTAAAGACTCCCATAGTAGTTAAGATAGCAAAGTATCCATCTTCGAGAAATACTATAGTGTAGGTATGTGTATATATATATAAATTAAGCAATAAATTTACGTATATTATCTGCTTAAGAATATTTCTCTAGTGAACAATCACGTCTAACAACCCTTAATTGAATTCGAAGACCGCTTGAATTTCAACCTTCTAATTGATAAGGAGAATGAATTGCTTTGATTCAGTGTGCTCTATGCTTAATTCTACAATGAGAACAGATCACTTTTGAAGTGAATTCATGAATACAGATGCAGAGTTTCGCATTTAACAAATTTTAAACACCACAGATAGTCTAAGTAAAATTGTCCAGTACTTCCTTTATATCTGAATAAAGTTTAGGTTATGAAAATTTATGTGTGCATTTAAAGTATTTCAATATTTTAAGTTGAACAATTTGCATTTTATCTCAATGGTTAATTAAAATTTCTCTCATAATAGGATTCATTTCAGCAATAGTCGATAAGCTTTACTCTTCTCGCCCAACTGTTTCCATGGTTCTTGAGTTATCCTTTTTTCTTCTAGAAAACTCTGTTTACTTTTATCCTTAACAGTATTCGTATTTATTTTCCAAATTTTCAAGTAGTGCTGAAAATTAAATTATTAGAAACTATTGAACATTTAGTCACGAGAGGTACTCACTAATTTCTTAGTTTCGATTTGCTGTTTAAGTTTGCTTACGAAACCCATGAATAAAAAGAATGTGTTGAGCAGCATACACAATATTATATTAAAAATATTACAGTTTAATTTAAACTTCAAGCCGTTTATTCTGCCATTTATGTAGAAGCAGTCAGGCAGATGTATCGAGGCTTATTATAGGAAGTATATATTCATCTCTGGTTTGTTTAGAAACCAAAATATCCTGATAAGCACTCATAGGGCATAGAATAATGACATAAAGTCCCCCGTCAGCTACATCAGGCAGCAGTCTAAAATGTAATACAGAAAAGACATACTCAATAAAGACATCCTATTTTGATTCAATATTTTGATACACGCTTAGTGCAGAAACTATACTGCATAATTTACATGAAACTGCACCTGTCGGTAACTATGAAAGGTAGCCTCGAGTACCAAACATTTGGACCTATAAAATGTAAGTAACAGACTAAATCTGTGAAACTAAACTTGAAATTACTGTGTAGACAACTGAAAGCGTCCATTAAAATACCTCACTGTATTTAAAAGATCACTACTGTCTCTTCTTAGTACATTGAAATATTTTGGTTTGACACTGGTAACTAGTGTAATGTGTTTAGTCCTCTCTTTGGTGCAGACTGAATTCTATCAGTCAGGTTGTAATGTAGCAGCCACCATTCTAGATAGCTCGCCATCACGATGCACATTGGTTTGATGATATTATATGGTTGGAGGTAATTGGCAGGAAGCCTTGGACCTAGGTTTTGTGCTAGTTGGCACTCGTCAGCATTATTTTCAAATAGTGACATTTGATAAATCTGAATAAGGCACTTAGAAGACAAATATTGCGCGATGATATCGCTTCAAAGTCTCTCAGCAGTCATATTAAAACTAGCATGAATGAACATAATAAAAGGCTTCTCAATTACTTCACAAAATTCCTATTCAGTGTTACTGCAGATGATGAAAGCACTTTGTACTGATTATTTGTATTCCATATCATATTTATAGAAAAGCGTGGATTTCAAGTATTGCCTAACCTGCACAATTTGACCTATTACATAGGGTACTTCATGCATAATATTTCCTTTTATTTCACATAGATAATTAACGGTCAACTATTTTCTTATTGTTAGTCCAGCTCTTTGTAATAAAATTGAAATTACACTAGAAAATGAAATTATTACTGTAATATTTGTTTTCTAAGTTTGTTGGAAGTAATAAATAAACAACTGTTATGCAAATCATAGGATACAAATATCTGCATGCATTGGTACAACACACATGTGTTATGCGCATCTTATACAACCCCTATCATTTCAACACTACTTAATTCACTGTTGCAACAATGCCATACACTGAAAACAAGACAACTAAATGACATAAACTAACAAAAAAAAATAAAAGGTTCACTGATGCGTAAAAGGCTTCAAAGAAGCGCATAGTAAAAGCTTCAGGTTCTGCCAGTCACGATAAAAGATTTACGCTCTCCTAAATGTATTGAGCATTTGTTAGACACTAACCAGTTATTATTATACACTTATGCAATTGAAGCCAGTCTCTCTGCACTCGAAGATGACATAATCCTTATGGAAACTTAACAAAGATCACTGTTATGCGTGCAAATAAACAGTAGATTCGCATGATATATAATCAAATTCAATAAATCAGTGTAGACAACTGCAATACATTTAAACAAAACTAAATAGGTGATAAGCAGGAAAAAAAGTAATTGAACATGTATGTAATCAGGAATCAATAATTATTCTCAGACATTCGTTAAACACTTTGTGCATTTAAAAAGTCTTAGTATGAATAATTATATTTGCTTGATAGGCGATTGGATTCAGTAAAAACTGACGAAATGCTGAATAACTAATGTAGACATTTACAGTACATTAATTTCTCAGTATACTATAAATGTTTTCTTTTACTGAAAATATAGAGAAAAAAAAGCCTAATAATTATTAATTAAGTGTGAAAAAAGATTTCCTAATAAGAGAAAACGACATACACTCAAAGAGAATAACTCACAATAGGACAGTTTTCGTTACAACATTAGGCGAAATTATTTTATTTTTTAGAAACTAAGAAACATCTTGAAAAATGTACATTATTCATTAAAAAGTTGAGAAACACGGAATGTATCGAATTTGATTATCAATTTTAGTACGTAATTTCTCGTTGATATATATGTAGACCGAATCAAAACTGCTTCACTTTAGTCTACTGGCTCATTCAAGGAATGTATTGATGCTGACTTAAAGTTATTTGTTTGTTGTTGGCTAGGATTGGGCCAGATCCTTGAGCGCTTCAGGTTCAAGTCTTATTAGCACTGCCATCCCTCAAAGGGCTGCTATAGGTGCATCCATCATCAAATGAGACAAACGTCCTCGATTCCAGTGCTGATCACCACCTAAAAAATAATTTTGTATCTTCTTTAGTATAGCCAAATGGACTGTTAGAGCAGATTAAGGGGATATAATTTTACTTCATCCGCTTGTCAACAGCTGCACCATGTTGTATGACATCACATCATCTTTCCAGTTACGCTAAAAATTTCTCTTTACATGTACTTAGAAATAAAATGCCTAAATAACGCGATATAATAGTAATATTTCAATCCAACTTTCGGTTTTGCTTTGTTTAAATCCATAAACAAAAGTAGGTGTTTGCAGCTACTGTTCTATAGATTACGAAGCGAAATAATACAAATAAAAATAGCAAATAGAATAAAGTGAAGAGTCCATGTCCAGTAAATTTAAATCATCACGGGAATATTTTACTGAGAAATATTTGTGGGAGAAGTGATCATTTCTCAGTACGACTAAGAAAATATAGAAGAAAAATTATTCACTCACTATTCTTGAAACAATTTAGTGAAAAGCATTTTATTATTCTTACATTTTTTTACTTGACAACAAAATCACCTCCATAATAATTATTTTAAAACTGTGTGAATACTTGGCTCATTATTCCACTATTTTTAAATGCAACTGCCATTTTAAGTATGCACGTAAAAAGGAAGTGAACTGATCAAAAATCAAAATCCATTGAAACAGGCATTTTAAGAGATGCAAAAATGAAAGATTTTAAAATGTCAGTAGATGCGACCGTTGTCATTCACTGTATTTAGAAGAATGAAAATACTAAAATGAACACAGTCTGATATCCCGCTTCAAAGCAATCACTTTTTATGATGTTCAGGGAGCCTTTGATCTAGTTTTATATGCTAATTGGCACTAGTCATCACGGTGTCATTGAAGGACATTATGTTCCCTCTGAAACTCGAACCTGTGTCACATAGTGCTGCAGTCAGAGACGTTACCACTGGGCTGTTCGACCTCTACAGAGTACTGGACATCTGTTCTGTCCCAGTTTTGAGGTCATCAGAAGTACGAACCCGCAAGCGTTCCAACCCAAGACCTTACGACAGACCATTCAATCACTTGAACCCAAACCAAGGAAAACTGCACAGCTGTTTCCTCCTACCTTCAGTGCTTCTCAGCAGTGTTCACCCACGATCCCACCAGAGATCGAGTACGGGACCTTCAAGTTATGGGATCAAACTCGTTGAGCATACAGCCACTTGGGCTGGATGTCATTGCACGCCAAGCCATCTCTCAAGTGGAAGCGACGAGTTTGGCGGTCAAGGGTTACATGAAGGAGATGAAACCTTATGGACAATTGTGGAGTCATCTAAAGAGGATGGCAGAGTTCAATGCAAACTGGAAGTGTGTTGCTGAAGCCCTATATTCCATTCGGAATCCAAGGGAGTAATAATAGTTGTGTACAACTTTACGGATAAAGTAAATAAATCAGGGAAAGAATAAGGTGTCTGTTGAGTTTAGCCATTTTTGTTTATTTCTATTCACTTTAAAACATATCGTTTATAAGGATTTTTGACGTTAATGGCTTCAGTCAAACAGATCATTTTTTTAGTTGTATTATCCCACTCAAAATAATGATATACATTTTTTTTCGCGAAGAAAAATATGGAATACGGTTTTTGTAAATTTCAAAGTTCATAGTGAATTTCACCATGGTTTCATTTGTTAAACTAACTTTTTTTTATACATCCCATGCACAAGAAGATTTTTAATGAGGAATACAAATTAAAGTACAATTTTTAAATAAAAGTAAATCGAGATCTACTCACACTATAAATTGTATTCTGCACAAAGCTGTTTAATGACTGAGATTGAGGCTCGTTTACACACAAACACATGAAATGATGAATAGATTAAAAACGATCAGTTCAGGTACCCCTGTGATCCACTTATTATTGCTTCTTTCCACTTTAATTGTTAGCACATTAAATTCAGATCAGCTTGCCAATTATAATTTATTCAAAATTTTGTTGTCACTGCTTTTCCAATAACATTAATATTCTCATCATAATGATTACCTTTTCCATTGATTTGATCTCCGAATAGAACATAAGGCTTCAAGCCTTCATTATTAAAGTCTCAGTAGTTCTTGCAGTATTTTTACCTGGTGGGTTGCCATCCACACAGCCACCCTCTCTTCTTCCCCGGTCTTACAACAGGTTATGTAGGATTGAGGAGTGTGTAGTCAAGGTTTCGCACCCTGGACAACGTGCGCGGGTAACGAAGCTTCTACTCTTGGACCACCGACGCACCACTGTGCAAATACATATTTTCAGTAACTTCTTATTAGGCTTTACAGTTATAAGATGAAGTATTTATCATGAATATCTGAAACAAATACGGTCCGTAAGATTATAGTTCAGGCATATAAATCAGTGGATGATAATCATGGTAACAATATTAGCAATAATGATAGAAATAATAATAAAGAAAGAAATTGTGTAAGTGTTTATATAACTTAGGTAATCAGTCTTGCTGAAATGGTGAGTACAATATATATATATATATATATATGTTGTTTATTTATTAGGATTATAGAGAAAACTTAACATTTTTCTTTCACAGCCGTTGCGATTTTCCAAGCATGGAACTACTTATGATGTTTTCATAACAGTATGACAGTTCCAACAAAGATAAAGATAACAGTTATTCAATGCTACTGAGGTGAAAACCATGCGAGGCAAAATGAGATAGACCGGGTTTTAAATGCTTATGATAACTACCATAGCTCTGTTTAGCAATCGAAGGCGGAACAACCTACAGAACTGAGGTATGGCCGTGTATAGTCTTGTAAAGACTGCTTCCTATCCACTAGGTGTGCAAATATGGAGCTCCTGATTATCTTTGTTATTATTTTCATTCTGATCACTTTGATTATTACCCACTAATTCATATTCCTAAATTTTAATTCTAGTCAAGTCTTCATAACTAACAATTTCGTTATACAAGTGCACACTCGGTGAGAAATTGTGGAAAAATGTATTCCCTAGTTCTAGTATGACTTCACTTCTTTGTTTATAATTACTAGCCGCTTTTATTATCATTACTACATCTTCATGCTAATACAGCACTAATGTTTAGCCAATATCCAGTAAAATATAAAAGACAATTATCTTGTTACAGATGAGTAAAATCTACAAGTAACGTCCGGATAATTTAAAACCGAGTAGCTGCATCAAACGCATTATTCTAAAATTGTCAGCTATGAAATTAGAAAGTGATACTAAGTTTAAACTTGCATACTATGTGGCACTGAATACAGGATGAAAAATGCTAAAACACGCTGTTAACCTACAAGTGTGTTGAATTAATCCTATTTCATTTATAATGGTATGTGGTCAAATCAACATTTTAAAGTTCATTAAAAAGTAATATTCCTTTAAATGCGGACTAGTCAAGACTCTGTACTATAAAGCGAGGGGAATATGCTCTACAGAGAAATTAGAGAAAGAATTTGAATTTCTTGAAAAGATGTTGGAGAGCAATGGGTACCCTCGAAGGTTCATCAACAAGTATGGAAGATCTGAAGTTACAAATGTAAAAAAATCACAGTGGGTATAAAGCCAATCTACTTTCAGCTTGATCATAAAAGTGAAAACATTGCAGCGATGATCAACAGAAGGCTGAGTACATCACTAGTCATAGCCCATCCTGCAGCTAAGCTCGTTCCCGTCTATCGAACAACTTGTTCCTTGGTGGAATCAAAAATCGATAGATATCCTTCTTATGTTAACTCCAACTATATATAAAAATTTACACGTATCTGTGGGAGCAGTTACATTGGAAGGACAGAAAGAAGGGGATATTTACGATTTCCTGAACATGTAACAAAAAGCTTACGTCTAAAGGGAAGAAATGCTTTAAACAGTACATCTCCAGGCATCTCCTTGGCACGGGTCATTAGGTGGACGTCAAAAATTCGTTCAAAATTATGAATAGGCAAAAGAGCTCAATTCTCCTTAAGTTTGCTGAAGCCATTTCCATCAAACGCCTGAAACCTGATTTATGCGTCCAGAAAGAAGCGGTTATCAGTCTTTCTTTTCCCTGGTAACTGGATATTTCCATCTCTCTTTCATTTAAATACGTAAGACTAAAAGTTTCCATTGTGTATGATTAATATTGTTCGGAATAGTGTTTATTGTTACATATATATATATATATATATATATTATGACAGTATGTATATACTGATTGATTGATTTTTGTTTAAAATGAACTCTGTGCAAGTATGTTAAAATTGTTTTTGTAGATATATTTAGTAATGTCTTTGGCCTGTAAGCAGCTGACGAGAAGGCAATGAAATAAAAGATGGTACCACTTTATTCTGAAAAAACTGTAGTTCTTGCTTTGTTCGAAAAGTAATAGTAATAATTATTATTCCTTAGGGTTATGAGTGGAACATAAGGCTTTGACAGAACATCCCTACTTTGTCCTCTTCTCTACAATCCTCATTTTTGGTTCCAACATCGCCAATAGTCTCTTTCCCCCTCCCCCACTCGATCTATTCCATATCATCCTCTGACACACACCCAACTAGTCATTTCCCATTCGAGTTTTACTCCAGAAATGACAAAGTGTGCAATGTCATCCAACAGTCTTCTCAGCGTGTGTTCGATTCATCTCCATTTTCTTCGGTATATTTGCTTGGCAACAGATTCCTGGCTGGTCGTTCACAGAGTTCATTGTTGTCACCTGATCTTCAGTGCATGACGAAGACAGAATAGAAATAAAAATTGGGATATTTAATTGAAACAAGCTTTTTGTATTTTTACCATTAGATCTAACTAAATAGGAATAAATTTAGAAAATTTGCGAAACTGATTTATCTTACAGTAAGCAAATAAAGAAGTGTTGACAAATTTTTGTGACATAATTTGACGACAAAAACAAACATTAACTATTTATTTGTTTCAGAAGCTTGTAATATCTATGGTTCTGTCTATCACTGACTGTTTAGCAAACTGATAAAAGATATTTCTGATTCCATTCAACAATAATTTCATTTAATGAAAACACTCTATAATACAGTATTTTTTCGATGCTCTTTCCAGAACTTTGTTCCATTATAGAACTATATAAATAAATTTTAAAAGTAGTGTGATTTCCTAAGCATGGTTATTAGCAATAAACTGTGATTGAAACATCATCAATGATATATAAACTGCCACTGTGTCTTTAATTGTTCTACAATTAAACTTTACTTCACCACAATGTCCACACTATTCTTACGTTAGTATGTAGGTGATATGAAGTACTTGAAGATGATAAGTAGCCATGCAAAATGTGATGACATTGGACTGTTGATGATAACTACTATGATAGTTAAGCGTTCTCAGTATGAAACACTTGTCCTCATGAATTACTGAATCTAAGCATATAAACTAATAATTTATAGGGTTGGTAGTGAGGGAAATTCTGTTTATGCCTATATTTACTTAGCGACTTCAATTTATGCATCAATGATAAATCTATTTTTGTTTAGCTGGATTAAATTATTTTTGTCACAATAACAGGAGGTTTTAGAGCATTTTATTTAAGAATAATATAATATTGACATCGGTGAACTTTGTAAATTTTCTTTTAACTAAGGAACATGTAAGCTACACCTTTTTATTTGAACTTTGTTTCCCCTTTGATAATTTAATGCATCTGGGGTTTTTGAAGTAAACGGAAAACAGGAAGTGTACGTTTTTTATGGACTATTCTACACATATTTTTTATTAACACACATATTCACAGAGATGTCGAGAAAATAAAATCTTGTTATTGATTGGATCACAAAATGTAATGTATGCCTTAGTTGTTCTATGGTGGTAGTGTGCCAGTCAAAAAGGTACCTGGCCTACACTTCTGGAACTCCTCCTTATCGGTACTATACCCAGAAAAAAAAGTGAAGTTTAGGCGTTAAAAAAATATTCCGTCGCTATTGAAAATTCCGTGCTCAAACCTTAAGTCTAATGTTTTATTCAGAATACTCAAAAGGTTAAAATAGAGTGTTTGGGGGCTTCTATCACCGTCTGTCAACACTCAAATAGAGCATTTCAAAATATTTAGAACTTTTCACGACATCCCAAATTTTTAGTAAAAATTTAAGGTTTTTACAGTTGGTTCGTAAGGACAAGATTTGTTTTGACGAGTTTGACCACAGACTGATGTCCTTTTGAAAACCATTGAAAATCAAGGAGGACTAGACAACTGTTTCACCCCAGTTTGGAAATCATCAACAGTGCCCACCAACTGAGGTTCGAAACCAGGACCTACCAGTTACAAGACAAGCTGGCTCGTATGCCATTCAGCCACTTAGATCCGATTCAGTGACCAGCCCATGAATTCTAACTTCTACTAATTCGTGATTCAGCGTGACCACCAACCAATGTCATCGGTGAGACATCCATCCTCACACGTGACAACGTGATGGACCTCACTGGTCGTGACTTCTCACTAGAAGAGTCTAGGAAACTTCGTCCTGTAGCACGTCAATAGCAAGCATCAGAATAATTTTCAATAGTTGGTTTGTAAGGATTCTGTCTCTGTCTGGATTCAACATAGAACTTGGCACCGAAGTGCACCAGTTCGAGTTGCCACGTTCCAAATAGCACACAGAGGTAGACAAGAAGATGAGTGAAGAGAATCAATACAGTCTGACAAGTATAAGAGTGAAACAGAATGGGTAATGGTAGAAAGGAATATGAAAGATTACAGAGACTGAATACATCTGCGCTAGTCATTGACAACGATTTTGAGCCATGTCACCTATTGTCTCCAGCCATTGATTCCTAGAGTCCCGAGGGCCCCAACCCGGAAGTCTGCATCTCCCTACCTGACTCAGTTTAACTGTCAAGGATTCCATGGATTGATGCCATGTTTTTGTTTGGCCACCACTTACTCTTTTCCAACCTGCACCTATATCAGCTAGTAATGCCTGTCGGGGGAGGCGGTGGTTAGGCATGCGCAGCACGTGACCCAGCCATCTTAGTCTGTGTAACTTTATAGCCTCGTCGATTGATTTTCCCTGTTTGCCCAACACTCTACGCCTAACGTCAACATTACTTACCTTATTAAACCACCTAACGTGAGACAGAGATCGCAGACATCTATGATCGAAAGCAGTCAACCTTTTCATGTCTTCAACGCGTATTGGCCATGTTTCAGAGCCATAGAGAAGGACGGAGCGAACTGATGAGCAGTACACACGTCCCTTGGTTGATAACCGGATGTCACGCCTACGCCAGAGATGGTGTAAGTTTTAGTAAGGATTAGCATTGTTTTTACGTCTTTTACCACGGAAGTTCAAGAAAAGTGTATGCGTTCTCATATTTCTCACTACTTTTCTGTATTTGTGAACAGTGGAAACATGAGAAATCGGCAATCTTCCAAGAGTGTATAGAGTATAGTATACATAAACAAGAATTATGCATTTATTTATATTTTAATAAGTAAAAAAGTTAGTTTTTTATTATGCATTGTTAATATCGTAAGGATATATATTTATATGCATTTAGTTTTAACATTTACTAGCAAATTATGATAAATATCATCTTTTGTTGCCAGGATGCATTGCGTCGTCATCTAGACATGTGAAAAAAATAAAAAGACGTAATTCAGGAATAAAAAATAATAACTAAATCAAAGAAATCTCGTGCCCTATTTTTCACTAGGGAAGAACAAAACTTCTTTTTCTTAAAAATAGATGAACTCAGTGCAGATGATTTAACTATGCCGTTGGGTTTATATGATAGTTTTGGCTGCCCGTGACCAGCAGTGGATATGGTTCTGTTGTTTGAATCGATGAGTGTTGGGTTGAAGTCGGCATAAGAACACTATTACTCACTGGAAATCGAGATTTGACCGGCTGTCAACTGTCTTATAGCCGAAAACACGCTTCCTGTAATTCACTACTAATGACCACCAACCAAATAAGATTAAACCAATTAGGTGGTTGGTTTAATTGTAATTAAATCAACCAGCTGAGAAAGCACAACCAAAAGTAAAATCCTCTGCCTAGCCTACGAATCTTCTGTATTATTTTAGTTAAATTTTTTAAATGCCTTTATCAGCACGTTTGGATAAAATTTCAAATTATATTCTAAATACATTTTAATTGAATTTTAGATATTCTCGTCGATTGATTGGATCGAAATGTTCAGTCTCAGATTTACATGTCGTCTTCTTGTTCAGATGCTTCGACGATGTCTGGGCATTTAATTAGAATTTAACTGGTGGATGGTGACTAGCATTGGAATCCAGAATGTGCATTTCATCCTGTTTGGGACTCGTCAGCCAAATGTACCTGCATTCCTCAGTGAGTGATGATGTTCCCACCGAGGCTCGAACCAAGTTCCCATAGTTTCAAAGGCCAAAGCGTTGTCCACTAGACCACTCGGGCCGCGAGAGCCAATTCTTGTGCAATGGGTTACATCACTGGAAAATCCAGGTACATCTAGCTGAAGAGTCCCAAATATGACGAAATGCGCATCCTGGATTCCACTGCTAGTCACCATCCGCAAATTATATTCTAAATATTCGGAAACATCGTAAACTGCATTTAGTAGATGATGATTTCCATATCTTGAAAGTGTTTGGTGTTACAAAATTTTTTTGCAAAGGATGGAGCAATCGTCTCTTGCAATCTCTGTTGATAAAAAATAAGGACAGAACCTGGAAATTCTACATCTGGCATGCTTAAGGAATATTCCGATGAATAAAACGTAGTAATCCGCTAAAGATACATCGTATGGTAATTGATATAACTCTCCTCATATTTATAATCATATATAAATGAGAGGCATGATTACAGCAGATACGACAACGAGGTGAGGTAATAGGATAAATCATGAATTCCAATCATCACACCACTTTATTTCACAACTCACAAATTTTATCTAATTACGATTCATGTAGTAATTTTTCGATAAATGAAAAATTTAAAGTCTTTTTAATCATAGGTACTTTTCAGCCACCTAAGTTCCAAACTTTCTTCTTCAAGTGGACATAGTTAATCAAGTCAGTAATTTGAACTAGTATTATTGGTATTATTAAGTCTGATCAGGTAGCCCGCCATACTCAGATAAGTTGACAGACTTTATTCAAAGACTAGAAATATGTTTTAAAGTATATATTTTAGAAAATCATATGGTGAGCGTAATGACACTGTTAAAATTCATATTGAGGATATCTCCCAGTAGTCTGAGGTGTTATGCATAAATAATGAGTATTTTCAGTCATTTGCATAAAATATTTAAGGAATGGTGGAAAATCATCGGATATTTGATAAAAAATGATAAACACCTAAGCGGAAAATAATGTGAAGTCATGAAGATAGCAATAATTTATAGAATGACGTTTCTCATAATGAGTTCCACCCGGAAAAGACTTTCAAAACTTTCTCCGCATTATCTGCAAATACAATCGTTTTAAAAATTTACTGAATGGAGTGAGTACACATACTCACCAATGACAATAGCTGGTGGTCACACCAAGATAATGAATTCATAAAAGCTGGAATTCGTGGGCGGGCCATTGAGTTGGGTCTCAGTGGATGATTTGTAACCGGTAAGTAAATGGGTGGTACTGCCGATGAGTGGAAAACTAAGACAGAACAACTGTCCATCCCTCACTGGTTTTTAATGGTTCTCTAGCTGATAACAATCAGTGATGGACTTAAAGTTACACTGTATTTTAAAAACATAAAAACAAGATTCATTTTCCGGAGATTTTGCTGTGAAAACCAGTTTTTCTAGTGAAATATGTTTTCCGGATATTGGCAAACTATAGATATTAAAACTTCTTAAGTTGCCTTTTATTCGTGACTGGCATCAGGATCAAGAAAGATTAATGTACTTTCACATAAGTGACTGTTATTGTTTCCTCTGTAACGTGAAGCTAGAATCCTTCGCTTCAAACGCTAAAGCGTTATGTCCTTGTTTAATAAACCATGGCAACCATATCTCAACGAATATGAAAAAAGACACGCTCATTTTGGCGATCAACTACTCCCTTATTTAATCTTGAGAATAAGTAGTTAGGAGATCATCTAATTCTTAAATTCTTTTACAACTTATTTCACTGCAATTCTTAAGGCAAGGAAGAGAAGTGTAGTAATTGATTCCATTAACAGTGTAAGATATAAAGTTTGCAAAAAACGATCACTGATATGGTGAAAAGGTAATATGTGGCGATAAGATAAGAAGGATGAAGGTAATCATCTTTTCGGAGCTTGTAAGATTATTGGCTGGTGGAAATATGACGGGTCACACACATAAATGGGACACACTCCACTACTTCTGTTTGTCAGAAAGAATAATATTTAGCCCTACTAAATGACAATATATTCATCTTTTACGAGGAAGTCGAAAATTATGTAATCAGCTGTAATTTACCTGAGAAAAATTATAACATTACTGTGTTACTAAATCTTGCTTCTATACGTATTGTTTTCCCTAAATAATTTTAGGCTGGAATGAGTAAAATACATAAGCAGTCTAATATAAGACTGAATTTTTATATTATCATTGTTAGTTTACAGGTATTTGATTGGTTACAGGTCCCATCGGTAGGGGACATCAGTTAGAGAGCCACTGAAAACCAGGGAGAACTGAACAGCTGTTTCATCCAAGTTTGGAAATCATCAACAGTGCCTACCCAATGAGGTTCGAACCCAGGACCTACCAGTTACAAGACAAGCTGGCTCGTATGCCATTCAGCCACTTAGATCCGATTCAGTGACCAGCCCATGAATTCTAACTTCTACTAATTCGTGATTCAGCGTGACCACCAACCAATGTCATCGGTGAGACATCCATCCTCACACGTGACAACGTGATGGACCTCACTGGTCGTGACTTCTCACTAGAAGAGTCTAGGAAACTCCGCCCTGTAGCAGGTCACTAGGAAGCATCAGAATAATTTTCAATAGTAGGTTTATCTGGATAAGATTTGCTTTTACGAGTTGATCTTAGACTGTTATCAGTTAGAGAATCATTGACCAACAAGGAGCACTGGACAGCTGTTACACCCTCGTTCGAAACTCTTCATTGGTGTTCACCCACTGGGGTTGGAATGCAAGACCTTTCGGTTGCAAGTCAAGATCGTATACCATTTAACCGCTGGGACCTAAGCTCGCTCTCTGGTGGTGGGTGCATACTGACGATAAGTCTTAAACTAAGAGGAAATAGATGTCCAGTAATATATGGCTTCATAACAGTTTACCAGCTAATATCAACCCACGATCGAACCCGTAACCAGTCATTTACCTGAAAGCCGATACTTGATAACTAATCTGATGTTCACTGGTGACTCACTTTATGCTTGAAGTTACCTGGGGTTCTAGTCAGAAGTCGTAACGAGAGAGGTCCACCAAGTTAGATAAGAGATCACTTACTCGCCTATGGTATTGTCTGGAGGTTGTGCCAAATGTAATATATGTATCGCGAATCTCTATGTTTTAAAGTTGTTTTTCACGAAAATATCACACCTTCCTAATTTCACTCATAAAACAGATAAATAAATTTAAAAAAGCATGTACCTCACAAAAAATAAGATAATAAGATAATCACATGACTGCAGACTTCAAAGTATAAGGCGATATAAATGTGGACATTAACGAAAGAGGAAACTGAGGGCAGTTAAATTTAGGTAAATAAATAATTTAAAAAATTCGAATATAAAATTTTATAAACTAGATATCGAAAAACAAACAGTAAATAAGAAATTTTAAAAAAATTGTTATTGAAATAATGACCATCATTGAAATCTATGAAGAATTCTAGAAACAAAAATTCAAATACGCGTTTTAATAAAGCTTAAAGGAGCTCAGTTAAGTGTTTTAGTGGAATATGTTTTGATTAAATCATTAGTTTAGAGCAGTATTCATTTTTAAACTCACAAAGTAGTAATGTAGAACATATTAACAAATCGAAACATAAAATTTATCCACTGTTCACAAATGACTGACTACAGGATGGGCTTTCTGAAGTTCTAATAAGAAGTAATGATCTGCTCAATTCATGAAGATCTGAGTGAGAACAGATGCTATCCAACGGCATTTGCTACCCTTGACAATATACTTCACCAACCGGCAGCAGTAAGAATCCATATATATATATATATATATATATATATATATATATATATATATATATATATATATATATATATATATATATATATTGTTCGGTTCGGTGCTAGTGGCTGAATGCTTACCTGCTTACCTAGTAAGCTCAAAGCACTCGGTATCACCCCTTATGAGATCATAAATGCGTAGTGAATGATAATCTCAAATCATGATGAATCAGCGCTCGATTACTTCCTGGATCCAGTGGTTCTCAGTCTTAATTTTTTTATACAACAAAAGAAATCTTTTCAAATTTCTCTGTTTGTGGTTACCTCACCCACTGAATCTCTTTTAGGGGAAAGAATCGATAACTCTGGAATCACCCAACTGTATTTCATTTCGCTTTAAGTTTGACACTTCAGAAAAATACTGCATTTTGGTGTTGTTTCGTTCTCCTAGCTAGATAATTTATCAGCAAAACTTTCATCGTCTTAACAGACAACATCATGTCTAACTTTAAGATGCACTCAGCTAATTCACTCCTTCATGAATGTAATAACTGTCTCTGTCGGTGGTCATGACTTGATGATTTTATCGTCCTCTTATCTACTTATATTGTCTCTGATTATTTTGTACATCCAGTATTCGCCTTTTAGTTCATGAGAATTCTTTTTCACCAATTGAACAATCTGATCTGTGTCTATTTACCCTCTAGTCGCAGATTTGTTCCGCTATCATGTTTCAGCTGGTTCCCTGTTTATTCTTGATTTTACCTTCTTGTTACACCTAGTGATGTGCCACCAGATACTGAAATTATACTTTATGTCCGATTTTTCATTCGTATGTGGATGAAAAAATTATGATGTTCACCTCTGACTGTTGTATATGTTACTTTTATGAATTCCCCACTTTGTTAACTGCATTTCATTTCGTTCAGTCCCCATGTATTTGTGTTTCGATATCAGACAATCACAAAACTGATATTTCATAATATCATTAACTAATTCATTTCTTGAAGCAGGTTTTTGCACACTTTTCATCGTCTCGGTTTTCATATAACTCTTTCTGGAACAACACCATCTTTCGGATTGGCTATTACTTTTAAGTCAGAGGATTCATATCTTCATCGACAGTTTTCGGAAGTATTGCTTTGTCTAAGATTTCCACTCTTTTCTAATCGAATCGGTGTCCATAGCTATTTACATGCATTGAATATCGTGTTTTCGGACGGCTAGTTTGCATTAGTAGGTAAGAAAATGAACAGGACATCCCTTTATAAAGATAACGTTGGATTTGTCTTCTTTTAATGAAAATTTAATTTTCTAAAGAAAAATAAAGGGATTTCATTTCTTCCGTCCTATTTAGAACAGAAGTTCTGCAGTTTTTATCTTGACTCTTTTGAATAATGTATACATGTATAAACTTGCTTTTGTGCTCTCTTAGCTATTTTTTGCTGTTTAAGGATTCAGTGTGTGTGGGTAGGTTTTGTGTATACTTGTGTTTTTATCTTCCTTGTATATGTTCATTTGTTCACATCCAGAAATGGGATTTCATTGTCTTAATTTTATTGTTCAGTAAATATGATGCCTGTAAAAACGCCGTTAATTAGCTTACTCATATCTCCTTATTCATTTTTATGATTATAACAAATATATAGTCAATATAACGCGTACAGACTTTTCATTTCATTGCTGTTTGAGTTATGTTCAAAGCTTTTACATAACAATTTCAGCTATCAGTCCTTATAATGGTGGTCCCATGGGGGGTTCGTTTAGTCTTTTGATGTATATTCCACCAAGGAATTGAAAATACTTTGTAGGAAATAATATTGTGAAATTCCTCAAAATTAAACATTAAAATCTTTAGTTTTTGTACAGGGTGCTCATTAGTGTCGAGTGGTTACCGTGTCATTTCTCTTGCTACTATTTATCCAATTGTAACACAATGCTATGATACCATATACTTGAATGATTTCAGTTGTTTATAAATGTTTATTCGGAGACTGCGTGATTATATGATGTTATATTAACTGATATTAACTAATATCATTTAATAATCCTGTATAACATTGTATGATTTATCAAAATAAAATCTCATGCATAATGGAGTTGGTTTGCTATGGTTTTTCCTGAGTAAGTATTGTATTCACATTCGCCTATGATTTTTGCGTATGTATTGACTAAAAACTAATACACCAACTCTTTGACATTTATGACTAGGAGGTTTGAACCGTTACCTGGTTTGTGAATATCCTTTTGCGATGAATTCAAAAGTCATCACGATGAATCACAAGTCTATTGTGTCACTGTTTCACAGTGTACTTTCAATAAAGTTTAGAAAATGAAATAAAGCAAGTCCAGTTTAAGAAGAAAAATGTTTCAGAAGTTAAAACTCTGTCTAAACTTTATTTTTCGTTTAATGTCAATGCATAATCACAAAATTTTATCCTTTCTATTGAAGAACAATAAGTTGAATAGACAATTTTGTTAATATGAGACTATAAACTAGAGCTTCTGTCTCATTTGAGTAGTGTGGTGAGTTGCATTCAACTGATTTAAGCTCATAGACTTTGTTTGACGTGAAATTCATTTTCCATATGAAATAACACAAGAAACCAATGAAGTCAGATTCATAATATTTCCTGATTTCAAATCATCAAAAGCCAAAATGAGTAAAATTCCCTTTCCTTATTCATATTTTCTACAATCTTTTTTGTGAGGGATAAAAAATTACTCACAAAGTCCCATACATAGCAGATAATTTCAGATACATAATTTTAACTCATGTCTACGTTTCACTCCGTGCCAACGCTTTTCGGATAATCTGGTCAGATCTTGATCTGATTTAGTATATAAAGCGGGTAATTTTCGATTTAGATATCCACTGGTTTTTTTCTCCTGTATTAAAAACTATTCACCTAATTCTGATTGCTTTAATGTACAAAGGAGTAATTAAACTTTTTTAAAACATTCTCACAATGTGCCTACATATATTTTGCTTCAAACTGTGAGTAAATTATCGGTTTTACTACAGTGATTTTAATACATAAGTGTTGCCCAGTAATTATTTTCATAAGGTTAACTTTTTTTCAAGAATAAATTATTGAAAACATAAGCAAATTTCTGAAGGCAATTTTTCAGTCTAATTATAACTGGAACGAACCACTTCTACTAGTAATGAAAATTTTTAAGACACGCATACTACTGCTTGTTCAATAGTTCCTTCAATATAGCACAGATCCGTAGTTGGCTTCACTATGATTTCCAAAGACTGAGGTCTGATAATATGCACATGAAACTAGTAGCAAATATAAAGCTACCAAAATAACACTTCATCGAGGGTTGCGAATATCGAGCATATTTTACGTTTATAAACTGTGATGCCAATATATAAACCAAAATATGCTTCGATGTGTTTGTATACGCTTAGAATGGATCCGCTCTCCCAAGCTTAATTTACACTGAACTCAAATGAAACCAGTTATTTTATTCGGTATTTATGATAAAAGAATGTGCAAGAGACCCTAGTCAACTTTTATTGTTTCTTTTTGTTGGCTATTCAGAACAGTAACATTTCATGCCGGACATTGCGTTTTTTGCAATGCGCATAAATTAGTGTTTTAAAAGATTGCTGTTTAGGAGAAAATTTCAAATTCTAAGAGAGATTATTGCACCGTTTTAACAGAACCTGCTGTTCAAAGCATTTTTAAAGTCTTCTTAGACTTGAGACATGAATACTTATAAATAAGTTCCGTATGCTGATGACATAGTAAGTATATCATAATTAAATGATCTGGTCAACTCTGTTTCTCAATGAATACAAGAGGCTTTGACAGAAAGATTACTTGTTTCTGAGTTTAATTAAAGTCTACCAAAATGGTATGGTCCGGCTGTAATGAAAATATTCCCCAAAAGTGTATATAAAGACAAAAGGTAAGATACAGCATGACTTCCGCATTTTAAGAGAATCGAATGAAATTATTAACTTTTTTAGATGACATCATTTAATGTTTCAAAACTAGCCATTATAGTACATAGATTTCTGCAACTTACTTTAGTTCGAATTCCTGATATTTGTCTTTTTTTATTTTAAGTTCACTGGCTAATATACATAATAGTGACTATGGAGTGTAAAAACACCGTTGACCTTGAACGCATATCCTTTGTTGCGTTACAGAACCTGCCGTTACTACAGTGCCAGCATGAATACTTTGCACTGAGTGAGGTGCGAATATAATCGTGATCTCGTTTTTAAGTACTTTTTGGACAATGGGTTGATAGCTCCTTAGGGTTGGTATTAGTACTAGGGTTAAGACTATGGTTAGGATTACGGTTAAGATAAGGGTTGGGGCAAATATAGGGGTTGAGGTAACTGTTAAGGATATGTTGTCCATATAGATGAAATCGTTTTGATAGCTGCAAAATCTGAGAACTTATACTCTTCATTGCAATTGGGAAGTACTTGTCATTATTTTAACTGTTTTTGTGAATAAACTGCTTTTTGATACATTATACACGTCAGGTTGTGTAATCCAAAGAACAGTCTGCGTTCAAGGCTATTGATGCGTTTATACACCGTGGTCAGTATTCGTTATGTTTGCCATTTCACTTATACTCTTTTTATTATTTCAGTAGATTTTTAGTTTTTTTTTCTTGTTCTGATTGGTATTTGCTTGTGGTTGTAAACTGTTGGCTATATTTTAACCGATTGCACTTTTATAGAAGAATATGCGTGTTTATTTTCTGTGTTGTTCGTATCACAAATTAACATCCCTAATTGTAATAAAAAGTTGCTTTGCAGTATAAACCACTGTTTCCCGAAGCATACATATGTCATGCGAATTTTAGTTTTCACATTATTTACACAGGAATAAATAAGCTTTCTTTTCTTTCATTGAGTTCTATGAATTTTTTTTTAAGCCAAAGTTTGTTAAAAATTCAATGTTCAATTAAAATTCCAATTAGGTTTAGTTTTAAGTCACAAGAGAAATAAATTTTTATGTAACGAAAATGTTGATAACAATGTAAATAATATTATGTGAAAAATAACGATGCATGTGTATTTAAAATTTAATGTTGTGTACAAGTACTTTTTCGTTTTCTGTGATGAATAGTGTGAAGTGTAATTAGCCTAGGACTATTCGTTGTTACTGCTTGAAGATTGAAAATATGAATACGTTTAATTTTATATGAGTGCATTCATTGAGTGTACATATTTAGGTATTCATTCAAACCTAGAGCAGAAGCTATGAATAATGCCTAAAAAAGAATTATTTTAATTACATTATTTTGCTATGTAATAAAAAAAATCACTTCCTGCATATCCCGCACTCTGTTTGGTCCCCAAATTATAGCCAGTGCTAACAGCCAATACCAGTAGTCAGTTTTCAGAGAAATTTCTATTTACTTTGTTGAAGAACATTTCCTGTTTAGGTTCATTTGAGACGTTACAATTTATGGTTTTGTATGATGGATTGTTTTCCTCAGGAAACTTCAACTTGCTATAATCCTGCTTTTACTGTTATTATCATCAACTGGAGGAAACCTTTTGCCTATTTATCAACATACATAGACTTCATGGCCTAGAAAAATCGACACAGCAAAGTAGCTGCTGGTTATGTAATCTTTCGAAGTCTTATTTTAGCTAATTGCTTTTATTATATCTCAACAACACCAGAAAATGGAAGAAAAGCATGATTTTTGACTCTCTGTGAAAGTAAATGGCAACAGTTGACTGATAGTAACCCACAGTAAAATGGTCGTTTGCAGAGATATTTTTCGCATTTTATAATTTTCCTTCTTTACTTGATATAAGCTAATGTTCATCTCCTCAACTGTTCGGTCAGACGTTATGTAATTCATTCTTGAGAATCTTCGACATATGATAGCTTTAAGAATACACTTCCGATAAGTTGTTCACATGTATTTATCTGTAGGAAGTGGAATAATAAAGCACGATTATTCCGGTGCTTAAATGCTGGAAAATTATTGAAACATCTTGAACATTTTCACCTCCTTTACACCCGAAATTTGTAATACAAGTTTAAAAATAAATTGAACGGTTATTCATGGATTCTTTGGTATATTTGCATACCGTAGATGACTGCTTAGTAGAACAACTTGGAAAAGCAGATATTCTGAGGATGCCAGAATTCTACACAGAAGTGATATTTAGTTGATTGAAGATGTGTTTTCAAATAGTGAATTAGAAAAAGAAATGAATTTAATTGGCATTTTTAGTTTAATTGTAACTTCAGTTAAGCGGAAGACATAGAGAAAAGAAGTCAGTGTTTTAAAATAGTAAGACTGTATCTTTTTTAGAGTGAAATGAATTATTTTTCAAATACTGGTTTTGTAGGGGTTTTGTTTGATTGGTTGGAAGATTTTATCATGAGCTGACATCAGTCATAAAATTGGCAGAAGTTAGAATTCATGAACCATCGAATAAGCTGCCAGTGGCTGAATGGTCTACGAGCTCGCCTTGTAACCAGGAGTTCCTAGGTTTGAACCGTAGTGGCGAGTGTGTACTGCTGACAAGTCCCAGACTTATGTAAAAAAGTTGTCCAGTACTCCATGCAGGCTTTTCACTGGTTTTCTAACTTCTGACTTCAAATCATGATAAAATTAATTAATTTCAGAAAATGGGGTTCGTAATAAAGAATTAATCAAATAAATTCTTACTGTTTACCAGATAAATATAAGTATGTTGTTTACTTAGGAATTTCAAAATGATATGCCTACATCTGTGTTTGAATGACTTCTTGAATATTTTATGAGCTTAGCACTAAATTATGTTTCTCATTTTACAAATACTTTAGTAATCTCAGTCCAGAAGAACTACTCGACAGTCCAGATCTTAAAATTCATTCTGCAAAAGTCATGAGAGTGATACATAAAGCAGTTGAAGCGTTAAATGGCGACAGTAAGTCATTGTATGAGGAATTGGTTATTCTTGGAGCAAAACATGCAGCTATAGCCGATATGAAAATAGAATATTTCAAAGTTGGTTTAAAATTTTAAATTTTTTTCTGATTAATTATCATTTTGATATTGCCATTTATCTTTACTACACTACCAGTGACACATTTAGCAAACAGTTGATGCACTAAGTTTATTCTGGAAAAATATCTGCATTCTATCATGATTAAATACATACATTAATCATGAGTATAATTAACAACAGAGATTCATTCTACAAAGAGGTATTTCTTCTCAACGGCTTAAATTTTGAACCGTAAAATAGGATTAACGTTATATAAACAAGGCCAGATATTGAATACCTCCATGATATAAAACATGTTAGAGGAATAAAGTTGAAATGCGTGAAATACTGAAAAGGTTATTGAAGAAAGCAGTTTGTACTGAGACAGATAAGGTGTATGCGACACCATCAATAAAACTGGAATCACTATAATGACAAAAATAATGTAAGAGGCATCAAAAAACAATAATAAGACGAAGGTGAAGGGAGTGTCTTAGCAAAACTTGCTGGGAAACTTCACCTGGACTTGAATTCAGCGAAAGCCTACGATTTTCAGATGCTCTAGCAGAGAGAATCCGCCTGCATCGTTCAATGAAGAAACCTCCATTGGGGTATAGGGTAAACTAAGAGTAAACAAATGCCTTAATTTGTCATTCACCTGTTGTTGAACCGTACGACGATTGAGGCACATTGGAAATGAATTTGATGCATTTAGGGGGCTTATAGAGGCTGCTTTCGTTAGTTCAGTCTTTGCAAAAAATCCTCATCTATCCCCTTTAAAATAACTATGGTCTAACTCTTCTTCAATCACGAAACATACAGGTAGGAAAACCTTTGTTAGATTATTCGAAAAGTTTAGCAGTTGAACTACTTTTAAGTTGAATAGTTGAAATAACATCCGTGTTTTGTTTTTAAACAAATGAAGATTGGTGACCATATTCATATCAACTATGAACTTTAAAATAGTGGAAAAGATGCGGATGTAATCTGTTAATGTATTATGTGGGAAGAAGATAGTAATGGAGTTCGAGATTCAAGTTTTGTCTAGTTTGTGATTGTTTCTCAATGGATTAACAATGCCTCTACCAAGACTGAGATGAAATGCTCATCTTTCTATTCAGAAAAGCATTGTCGACTAAGCTACTTTACCAATGTTTCACATGCTTATTGTATGCAATCAGCACATAGTGAATATAAGAAGCATTCTTTGTACTAACATATTTCACGAATAATATTAAGAGTTATTAAATCAGCTAAATTTCTGAATAAATATTCATAAAAGTCGCACTTTATGAAGTTGAATTCTAGTGTCATACCGATCATGGTCTCAAGTGTTTCAAAGTAAAACAGGTAGATCTCTTGATCCAAAAGGTTTTGTGCTCCACAGAACTTACTTTTCAAAGTGGTTTTCAGCTTTACTAAGACATTTTTCATTCTCTTTAGCTCTTTGCAGTATTTGACGAGATAAATTTCCCTTGAAAAATTAATCTCAGTAGTGTCGTTTCTTACCATGTGGAGTTAATTACCTGTTTGTCCATATGAATCATTAAGAATAACGACCATCCTAAACTAGGACTATGCTATTCCTGTGTAATATGGTTATTTAAAGAGGAACAGGTGAAAAATAGCAGCTTACAATTGTTAGTCACTTGGGTGTAACAGATATCATATGCCTAGTGTTTACAATTAACATGATTGACTGAATCCACTCAGCATTAAAGTTTAAACTTTTGAATTTAGGTGAGTGTTTATGAAATTGAAGAATGGTACACAAATGTTGAGCGTATTTCTCCAATTATTTCATAATAAATTATAAAGAAATTATAAATGGCTTGGACATTTATTTAGTCTTCAGTTTATTTAATATTCATGCGAAGAAACACTTAAACTCTGATAACTTTTTGTAAACAAACGATAGTGAAAAGTAATAGAAATCTAATTTAATGTGAGAAATGTTGGATCTATTCACATATCTAAATTGAGAAATAAAACTGAAGATTTATGAACTCACTTATCAGTCAATAATTTTATTTTACTACAGTATTAATGTTATGATAATTAAAAGACGATTGTGGAAATGTGGTTCATTTGCCTAAGCTGTCAAAGTGTAGCCACTGGAAATCATGTCCAAATTTCTTTTCATTCACCTCAGATTATTCAAATGGAGAGTATCGTCAACTCTCACACAAAGAATGTGCTGCATAGCCTGGTGCATGATAAATCTGTTCCGTAGAACTGGTTTATAGCAATATTTGTTAAAATATTGGTTACTACTATCGGGATACATGTTTATTTATACGCATGCATTTACTTCGCTTTTTCAGATTATTAAAGAAGCCATCCTAATGACCTGGGGACGTTTGATCTATGAAGAATTCACCGATGATGTAAGAAAAGCTTGGGGACATGTCCTAGATGAAGTGGTTGCAATAATGACAGAGGGCTGTCTAATTTTTGAAGAAGAAGAAGAAAAAATGCTCGAAGAGGATGACACCTGTCAAGATCTCAATTCTGTACCGAATGACGAACATCATTGTGTAAAAGAGAAGAAAACCAACCGAACAAGTGTTGCAACTGTTCCAAAAGAAGAACTTGCCCAAATCTATCCAAGTTGTAAATAATACTGACAGTATTAATAACAGTATTATTGAAATAGGGTCATGCACTCATTATCTTAGTCGTTTTGATTTTTCAGTCAGTAGATGCTACTTTTGTCTGATTACCCGACAGTTGGATGTCAATCAACCTCATTGAGTAATAATTTATGTGTAAAGACTTTCATTAACATTACATTACGTACTTATTCATCATTATGTTCATCATGATTCTTGTTTTTTTTGCACTCGTATATTCATATTTTTGCATTCACATGATAATAAAAAAAAATTCTTTGAAGACAAAACTCATTGATTTGTGTGAAACTTTTTATATTCAAACTAGACTAAATCTGGGGGATTTTCAAAATATGGAGGCAGAGAATTTGTAACTTTTCTCCAAAATAATTATCTTATCAAACTGTCTGCTAATGTCTTCGTTTATAAAAGTAGACTTGATGTAAACGACTGGTGATTGATGTTACAAAGTATAGCTGTGCGTTTTCAGAAATCTAGCTGGTTTTCAAACAAGTTACAGGCTGATTTTGTGGAGAAATCCATCTAAGAAGCACCTGGAACCATGTTAGACGAATTTTTGTATAAACTAAAGTAGATTCAAAGTTTAAGAATCTTGTAGTTTATTCGACAAGGCGCCTGGAGAATGGTTGTCAATATACTAATAATTTTATTTCGAGCACAAACTTTATCTGAGATAACAAAAACAATCAGTCCCTTTGACAAATTTGAATAAGGCATTTAGAAGACAAATTTCGCGAGATGACATCATTTCGTAGTTTCTTTACAACCGCTTTACAACTAAAATGGTTAACAATAATAAAATAAAGTTCATGACAATTACTCAGCTTAATAAAAAACAAAAGTACATACTAATGAGCAGTCATATTTAGATAGGTCAAGTAGTCCATGGTAGGCGAAAGTTGAAGTTTATTGTTTTTGTACACATAGTTTATGATGTATGTGATTAATCCAAAGTGCTCCCATCACCTTCAATAACCTTGAATTAGAATTATGTGAAATAATTGTGAGACAATCATTACATTGATTTCGTGACCTGACATTAATAAGTGTTTTGCAATGGATGATGCTGGATTTCTGTTCAGATCCATCGCGTTGGGATTTTCTCTGTGATTTAGTAGCCATTTTGGAACATGTTCTTTTCAACGATATTGAAACATTTTATTTGTTCTACCTATATAGCTGTAACCGCAACTATAGGTGAACTTGTAGATACAGTTTTGAAGCAGAGTCCACAGAATTTCGTCCTTTAATCGTAGGTACAGGGATCGAAAATGTTCGGCATGTGAGAGAAAGAGATGCGGCGTAGAATGTGCGTTTGATGGCTGACCAAAGTCTCTGAGCCCTCAACTGCATAAACTAGTCACCCTTGAATTGTAGGTTAATAAAAAAAATAGCTTTCTTTGGTACAGAAGCTGTCTTTTCGAGATGTGGTCTTTCTTTTCTGTGACAAGTGATAAAGTTCTCCAGATAACCGTATGTCGGAACTCATTCATCACTGTGTTACTCGTGCATATTTTTCGGGCCCTTGAGAATTTTGTCTTCTAAAGGCCTTATTCAAATAACTTTATCGTAAATATTGAAATTATTTATCTCCTTTTACAATTGAATAAATAAATAAATAAAACAGTGAAAATAATAAAACTAGAAAAACTTGAAA
Source organism: Trichobilharzia regenti (assembly GCA_944472135.2). Taxonomy (NCBI): domain Eukaryota; kingdom Metazoa; phylum Platyhelminthes; class Trematoda; order Strigeidida; family Schistosomatidae; genus Trichobilharzia; species Trichobilharzia regenti. The sequence continues at coordinate 82,240,386 of OX235270.1, read as the reverse complement.
TAATACAAAATTAATAGATGTAATACTAATAATAATGCTAGTATTGAAATGTTGTTTATTTACAAGTTTAAGAGTAGTTTTACTAATTCTTTGATGACATTTTGCTCTTCACACAACATCCATGATACATATGGTTTGATAGAAATTTAAATATTTAGATGTAGGAACATGAACTCCTGTGAAAATTCTTCTGATTTAACCCAAAGAGATATAAGAAAGCATTTGTGAATAAAGAGGATGTTCAGTATTTAACAACATGACTACAACTGACTACTTGTAAGAATTAAAGTGCATATCAACAACTCTGTCATTTAATTGAATTAGAAGCAGAACACTAACCCTGGTAACAGCCTTCAAAGTTCTGTATACTACAATGTAGACAGTGAAAAAGAATAAGAGGAAATAATATTGATGTATGAGTAGAATCTACGAATTAATAAATTGTAGAAGAGGATGACTTATTCCAGGACGTCTAACCTTCCTTATGTTGTAAGTTAAAAAAAGTTTTTATTAGAAGTCAACAAGATATAAGACAACCAGAAAAGGTTTTAATGGAAACTGTTTCACAGATAGGCAATATTCAACATAAATCTTGATTCTCTGCCGTCTGTATTACGAGAATCATGGGATTAAATCAACTCCCTTATGACTTGTTCCTGCCTAAAACCAAAATTAACAGTCTGAAACTTAGAGCGATTAAGTTTAACACTGTCTGAATAACATTACATACAGTATACTGTTTGAGTGTTAACTAAACACTGACTTGAGATAAAATTTATCTGCTTGATGATAGTTAGCCGCACAATCTAGATGGCCTGTCTCATCCCATTCTAGTGTCATAAAGCGGGTGAGCTCACATCCGAAGTGATTGCTGGTGTTCTCGCGAAAACTCGAGCTCAGCACATATCGTTTCAAATACCAAAGAATTATCACTGTATAAGATTCATTTGTTTACTTCAAAATATTATTTACAAATAAGTTGTATATTTTGTAAGACTTGAAGACAACTCTGTAAACTAACTGGAAGGGGATGCACTCCATCACTCCGTAGGTGAAATCTTAAAGAAAAATGCTTGGGTACTCAAGCCTGAAGTCCTTATCGATAATCTCAAAGAGGTGTAATAAAGAAATCAGATATGTCAGACTAGTAATATTAGTCAATAATTACTCTCTACTGCACAATTCGAGCACTTATACCATCAACTCTACGACCTGAAGCCCTTAGACGAAGATAAAAGAGGATGGCTAAAGTCTAAACTTGTTGATATTGCTAACCAATACCACATATCACCAATGGAGAAGCAGAAGATGCTGACCGAAGAGCATAGAATGGCTCTGAAGAAACTATATGAAAACGATGAAATCGTCATATTTAGACCTGACAAAGGCTCTGGGGTTGTTATAATGAACAAAGCTGATTATATACATAAAATGATGACAATTCTAAACGACAAAGAAAAATTCCAAGTAGACAACAAAAAAGATGCCACAACGTCATTTGAAAATAAAGTTAATAAATGTCTCAAAGAACTTCTAATGAAGAAACTAATCAACAGCGAAACATATAATAAACTGAAGTCAAAAGGTGGACGCCTGCCGTCTATGTACGGCCTACCAAAAATTCATAAAGCAAATGTGCCATTAAGACCAATCCTGTCAATGATTGACTCACCATGCCACAAGCTAGCTCGATGGTTAGCTGATTCTATAGAGCCCATTCGAATTAAATTTGCAACCCACAGCCTGAAGGATAGTTATCAATTTTCCAAGGAAGTTGACAATATCGACATATCAGACAAACTCATGGTATCGTATGACGTGACCTCCTTGTTTACAAATGTACCACTGATGGAAACAATTGATATAATTTGTAAACAAACGGATCTACTACCATTACCGGAAACAGAGATGAAGCGACTTCTACTGCTCTGCACAAAAGATATACAATTCAAATTCAACAATCAACTTTACCGACAAACCGATGGGGTCGCGATGGGTTCGCCTCTGGGACCTATCCTGGCTGATATCTTCATGGGCTACCTTGAGCAGACACAACTAAGTTCTGCTATCAATGGAACTACCTACTATCGCCGATATGTTGATGACACATTTGTTGTTTGCAACGATATGGATCACGCATCGGCACTATATGATCGCCTAAATGAGATACATCCAAATATCAAATTCACCATGGAATATGAACATAATAATGAGTTCAATTTCCTGGATCTAAATGTAAAAAGAACAAACGAAGGCACGGTCGAAAAGTCCATCTATAGAAAAGAAACCTGGACTGGACAATATCTTCACTATAACAGCTTTTGTCCCATAAGCTATAAACGTGGATTAGTGAGGACTTTGTATGACAGAGCCAGGAAGCTATGTTCACCAAACAGGGTCGAAGAAGAATTAGTTTTCGTCGAGAAATGCCTAAGGGAAAATGGATACCCTAAGGGATTTATTCAGAAGTACAGCAGAGAAAAAGATGAGAAAGAAAAGCATCCAACTGTAGAAAAGAAAAAAGTGTTTATCTGTCTACCATACAAAGGAGATGCAGTGTCACAAAAGATTGACAAAAGACTGAAAGGTGCAATAAATAGAAGCTTCCCAGCAGCAAAACTCATAACAGTATACAGCACCACTCCTTCTTTAATCCACTCAAAACTGGATAAATACCCTGCTGATGTCACCTCCAACTGCGTTTATGAATTCACGTGCACTTGCGGGAGCAAGTACATTGGAAGGACAGAAAGAAGGGCTTCTATCCGGTTTTCTGAACATATTCCCAAAAACCTGTGCCTGAAAGGAAGCAGATATTCCCAGAGTGCAATTACCAGACACATTATTGATACCGGACATCTCGTAGAGATTTCTAAGTCCTTCAAAATATTAAATAGACAAAGGACAGCAAATTTACTACGATTTGCCGAAGCAATCGCAATCAAAAGACTTAAACCAGACTTATGCATACAGAAAGAGAGTGTGATTAACCTCTCACTCCCTTGGTAACAGAATTTTGATTTTGATTAGTCATCTAATTCAGTGATCTCAACTCACTGAACAAATCTTAATCTCATAAACTGTAACCGTTTTTGTTTCTTGAGTTGCTATGTGAACCTACAAGCTAACACTGTTCTGTTAATCAATTTTTTCTGTTTTCTGTCTTACCCCTCCCCCTCTTTTCAACTTTAAAAGCGTATAAATTGATGATGAAAACTTAAACTAAAAAATTGTAATGCTTTCATTTAGATGCGTCAATTTTATAGTATCTCTTTTCTACCACCACTCGAACATTAAAGTATGTTATTATCATCTATATAACCATTGTAATTTCAGGTAGTCTGCAGCTGATGAGAACCTGTGAAATAGAATGATATCATTTTATACTGCGAATTTTGTCTTCCTTTCCTTACCGAAATTTATCAAGGGAACTAAATTTATGAATACTCTCTACTAATTATGAAAATACGTTTGTGACCCCCTGATAAGTAAAAAAATGGTATTGGCAGTATGTGTATATGAGAGTTCACAAATACATATATATATATATTTCAGTCATAATGCTGTTTAAAAAAGACACATCTAGGACTCAGTGTAGTAACATCTCAACTATCGAAACTTGGTAGATAAAAGTTTCCCATCTACATAGTATAGTAAGTTAATTTATACAATCAGATGATCTACAATAATTAAAAAATCATTCGGTTAGGTTAGGCAGGTCATTAAAACACAATTAATCAGTTAAGAATAAAACGGTATTCCCGCGCAATAAAAAAACCTGAAAAAATAATCTGCGGCTGCTTTGATCCATAAACTCATCCACTGTCACATTATATTGCACGTTTTGTATTCAAAAATAATACAGCTGAGTGGGAGAAAGAGTAGTTGCATCAGTATATCCTTTTCAGTGAAACTACGCTACATAAATCGAAGCTGTATGATTCAATATCAGCGTCATATATCTTAGACAATTCTATTATAAATTTAATGTAGGAATTGGCAAACTGTTGAACGTTGTATGATAGCTTTGACATAATTAGAAATAGCAGACTGTGCCCAACTTCTCATCTGCTGTCTACATTAGGTAAGTGTATTTAATATAATACAGAGAATGATACGGTACTAATAACTAGATGATGCTTGGTGCGTATTTAATTTTTTGTAACCAGAATAACAGTATTCTTAATAGATTACACAGCAAGATATATAATCTTTGCATCAAATAATCAACATCAAAACGCCTATAAGTAGCCGACTATTTTCTTTAAATACCGTGAATTGAACAACACTATAACTCGAAATGTTTTGTCACTCCAACAACGAATTGGAGTAGTATTCATTTACATGGAACTTGATAACAACGGATTCTATCCCCACTTATTCAGTGTTTGCAACGATATTATTTATTGATTTTTCCTCTGAAATATAGTTCATTAGCTTCATAGCTTACTCTAATCAACTAACATTTGTGTTCCTCCTATATTTCATTTGTTGAATACCAAAAATGGTAGGTCGTTAAAATCTTAAAGATGTGCATTTTGTAACGGAAAAAATGTCTGGGAAATCCTTCATCCTTGATCTAATCACACTGTTTATACTTGCTTGGATGTTTCAATTAACTTTTTAATTATCATCCATTTTTCGCCTAGACTGCATATTATTGTCCTGAGATTTGCATATCACATGCTGCATTGATCCTCATTATTTGTCTTTGTCCCTGTTTAATCTCTAATTTTAATGCTTCTCTTTGTGGTTGTACCATACGTTGCGTTGTTTTACGATGTGGTTTTGTTTGCATGAATGAAGGTCATTCTGACCTCAAACTATCTGTAGGAAGTATTGGTGTGTGATTCTTATAGACAGAGTTTCTGACCCCACCCTTTTTATTCTAAGGTACTTCTCGCAGTCAAATTTTGGTTGACTAATTTTGTTCTACAGTACCTGTTTTGTACTTAGAAAGTAATCTTGTCTACACACCTACTTAACGGCACTGTTGAGATAATTCTCAATATTTGACGTTATTATTATTGAATGGAAGCACACTTAGATTCAACAACAAATAATCACCATTTTGCTCTCTTTGGAGGGCTTTGAGACTGTGTATGTCCCAAGGAAGTTTTGTCAGACCACAGAAAGTCGGTTTCGGTCCCAACAAATGTGTCTTACTAGTGTGTAAAATCAAATCAAAGGAAAACTGATGCGGTATATGAAAGTAAAATTCTTTAGCCAAAAGACACAACCAGGTTGTTATATAACACTAGTCCGAGCTAATATTATTTATGCCCAAAGTAATGAAACTGTTTAAGCTAATATAATAATTCTGTCACAGTTGTATGTCAAATTCTGGTACCATAAATAGAACAGTGATTATCATCTCTAAGAGGATTCTCGTTCGGGAGGCCATGAACTTGGCATAGTTACAACTGTTGTGAGGTGCTTTTAATTAAAAGATGTTTTGATTGTGAAACTTTTCATACTTGCGAACTTGACTGATAGAACTCAGTCAGCAGCAAACAAAGAACTAAAAGCATTACGCTAGTTACTACCTCCTGTTCAGTCAAAGGATCTAATACCGTCAAACAGGAGGACAGTCGCGACCCAAAATAGCTTAGTGGTAACATCTCTAACCGCGATCCTGGGTGGCACGGTTTCGAGCTCTAGAGAAGACATGAGTTCCTCCAAGATTTCAGATGCGCCTTTACAACCTGTGTCAGCAAGTACGAAACCTAGATCGAATGCATCCTGCCAACTGCCTCCAACTGCCTCCAACTATCTAATAACAACAGTGCAGGGTGCAACATGGTGGCGACCCACTTAAATGGTGTTCAAACTGCAAACTTGACCTATAGAATTCAGTCTGAGCCAGACAGAAGACTAGATGACAAATGACACTAGTTTCTTGCCACCTAGTGCTCACCCAGCCTATTTGCTTGAGTCATTACTTGCCGATAAATCGCAGGAACTTGTTATCAAGTATAAAGTCTATCTAACACTAATGTTATACAAATGTTAGATGACTTCTCCTCTGGTACTTAATTTAAAAACACACTCTGTGATTTCATGTAATGTATTCACACAACAACGGGAGGAATATATCACCACAGAGAATTACGTTGGTTGGTACATAATAATAGTGAAAAATATTTGGTGTTATCTTCAAAAACTGGGCTATATTTTTTGGTGTGAAGCCGGCAGCCTTACGCTCAACCTTTCGTCCTTTTCCAAACTCAGAACCGATTAGCAAATCTTCATTTTATTGAATGTATGTTACACAAAATTTTATGGGAAAATATGATTAGTTTATTATGTTTTCAGCGTTGTTAAGTATCATCACTTTTGTAAATCAGACCCTATGATTGAAAATCTTTGTGATAATTATTCATGATGTTAAATTACTCCACGATAAATCCTACGTTCTTCAAATCACTTTGTGAAAGCCATTTCTTTCTTTAAAATAACGGATTGTGTAGAATAACGCTGGTAATTTAGGTTCACTTAAAAATTGGTTTTGATATTGCAGAAACACACTGGACAACATTTGTGTTTGCTGTCGTTTAGTGAACATCCTAGTGAAGATATGGAACCTTTGGGATGTAGGTGATGACAGTGATAAACCAACGTAGAACTCTGAGCAAGCCTACATTAGTTGAAGTTATCATAATTCAGAACAGCAATAGTAGAAAACACACCTATGTGGGCAACAAAGTAATTAACATATATGGTCACAAACTCTATGATATGTGGTGAATATAGCTATATCATCCTGAATGATTCTAAGTAATATAACTAATGGCCTCTGGCTGCTGATTCCTCGCATTCTGAAGATAGCAGCCAGAGAAACTCCATCCCCTTAAGTTGCTGGTACAAGCAACCAATAAATCCATGTGGAACGACATCTGACCCACTTTCAGCCACCACTGCTTGCTCTAGAAATTTGTCCTTTAGCACGCATAACACATTGCCCTATCGTTTTAAACAATCAAAATACACAGCTGAGACAACTTACTTCCTACTCTTCTTATGTTCAGTCACAGTACAACTTACCAGCCTAGTGAATTTAATAAAAGTGGTCAAAATGAGATACTGGCGGTCCAGAACGCGTAATTTTCATATATTGTCTAACCTTAAAAGCCGTAAACCATAGTCTTTAAGTAAGATAGAGTGAGCTAGTATCCGGTATGTATGCTCCGCCAAAAATCATCCTGCTTGACAAATTTTCAAAAGAGCATTGGCACCTTGATGAGATTTCGAAAGCTACTAGACCACTAAGTTTGACGCAACCGTCTCAGCAAGATAAGTACTCGAGGCATTCAACTATTGCATTGGCTATCCAGTAGGTGATAGCTAATGCAGACCAGTCTAGTAGCACCATCTTTCATTATCGTTCTAATCTCACGTTTAACCTACACAGGTCTTTGCTCAGAGTGTTTAGAAGACATTTTGTTGGTATCTTTACCTAGAAGAATTATACCATATGTGTATTCTATTTCAGAAAGGCCATCCCTCGATACCAAGGCAGCTTTTGCGGTTTTGGAGTAAAACAGCGTCATTCTAATTAGTACAGTTCAGTAAAAGTGAACAAGAACGGTGACACTGACCACTGTCGACCGAAGAACTGGCTCTCAACACTCTGAACAACAATACCCCATAAACATCTGCAAAGCTGTGTGAGTTCAAAAACAAAAAATATCGATCAGCATACTACGGCTTACAAATACTCTTTTTGAAATCAAACACTGTATTAGCAGTTCAGTTAGATACCGAACGCTACTAAGTGCGTTTGTTTCAGAATCTTCCAAAGAATGAAGATTGGTTACTTTAAAGTTTTCAAGAGATATTCAGATGTTTGCATTAATACCGACTCCAGAATCTTGGATACAATTGCAGTCAAGCAGTTTAAGGCATAATTATTACAGGTAAATTTGTTTCTTTATTTATAAACTAGGATAAGCAACGATCTACTTAGTCTGCTACAACTGTTTTGAATCCCTACACACTAAATTCCACTTAAGTTAATTTAGCTAACAGCTTCTCAGCACAGATCCTTTGCAAACCAGGGAGAACTGGACAATTATTTTACTCTTGCCTGAGATGCCTTAACAGTATGCACTCATAAAGAAACTGGGGATCGAATCTGGACCTTCAGGTTGTGAGGCGAGTTCACTAACCATACAGCCACTATGATGGAATCACTTGAACTTGGAGACTACACACCTGACTTTCAAGTTGCGTAGATGTACACATTTTTAACATGGTATTGAAGTTTAAACAATCAATTATTTAACAAATTCGTGATAAAGTACGATCTTGATGCCAATTAAAGAGTAGATGCTTGTATTTTTTCGCCGCTAAAATCGATTTTGAGTTTCCAGCAATTGATTTAAATAAATGAGTGAAATTGTTCAAGCGCAAAATAATGAAAGAGGTAATGACAGAGAGATGAAATTTGGACTGCATGCTTTATCTGTGAAGATCTATTTGTTATAGTGATATATTTTTTGATAAAAGCTAAATGGAGCTGATGAGAGAGGAGAGATAACGGAGCAATGAACAGTAATTTACCCTCATATATTCTTAAATTAGGATGAAACAGGTGGTCAGCACCTCGTGAATTTAAAGTATTCTGTAGATTATAGGCGAATACTAGTGCATCGGTACTCCCAAGAGGCTGGGTTACTGTTACCAAAAAACTACACATTCAGTAATACGACAAACTAAAGTGAGACAATAATTTCTAATCAAGCCATCTATCCGTATGAACAATCTACATATTATGCCAGTGATTAACTAACAATACTGGTTTCGAATAACTTGCAAAGTAAACTGAGGCAAATTTCCGTGTAGATTATATCCTGTCAAAATATATTTTCTATGGACAAATTATAGCTTTTTAGGGAAACTGTCATATCACCTTCGAATCAGTCATGAGCTCGAAAAATAAACTGGTGACAAAGAAAAGATGCACTAAACCACTTATTCCACGTGGGATAGTTAGATGATCACAATTAACTTCAACATTATTTATTGTTGATTAGTTTATGAGGTAAGTCAATCATTCAATGTTACATGACATTTGTAAAAACTGATTCGATAAAACGCGGTAACTAACCCCAGGTTTTATATATTTACAAAACACTAGATTTCAGAGTATGTTAACACTCAAGGAATATTGAATGTTCACTAGGAAGTGACCAGCATCATGTTTCTAGTCATCATTAACTGGGTGGTCACTAAATTCTATGTGTTGGGCTTGAATCTCAGAGGAGATATCAGTCCGTTGAGGACTGCAGACACGCCGTATTGACAAGTGACAATAAGCACCAATGCTTGGGTCTACGGTTTGCTGTTCATAGTCTTTTATCAACTAACATCGATGCCTAAAAAAACTGAACTAAAAGTGGACAGTGTCAGTCTCATCAGATAAATTTTCAACCAACAAAATTGTCGACTATCATAAGCCGTAGGATATACAATTTTTCCATCTGTATGCAGTTTAAGCTTTTATAGAAAGTGGAGTGTTTTTCAGTCTATGGAGAAACACTATGAGAAACCATTTTCGGTGCCCTGATTTTTCATCCTATAATCTTGATGTTTTTAAGATGTTTATTTAGGTTTATACACCTATGAGTGTGTAAATTCCAAAAGAGATTTTTGAAAACAAGCTATAAAATCACACCAAAGTAGTTAATAATATGTTAAACAGTATTTAGTTTTTCCTTCTTTCTTTTGAAATAGCATAGGAGACAGTCTTCCGGTTCTAACCTTCACATTAATTATAAACTAGAAATGAAAAAGAGAAGACTCTTTTATCTATACAAAAACATTCTATTGAATAAAAATCACTTTCTATGCCAGTGGTATTTCCAATAGATTCTACGGCATATCTCCTAATGTATTAAAGCTATCAAGTTCAGTAAAATGAAATGTAATCTTCAATTAAAAAAGGCTGAAATCTGATTGAAATAGGTAGAGATATAAAAACTAAGAGTTAATAGTCCCTCACAATTGTTTAAAATTTCAGTATTAAGTTAAGTATTAACATATAAATGACTAAGTGTGATTGATAATGATCATAGAAGTCACGTTTGTACAAATGATATTTAGGAATTTGTTTGAATAAAGTGCCCATTATAAATTTTGAGAAACTGGTTAGTGAACAAGGAATAACCGAATTCAGACTATTCTAAAACCTTCACATGAACAGATGGAAAAATATAAGTTTGAACTCGTAAATGGATCTATATGTTCAAACGATGTGATTGAAAATGAGCTTAAGACTGTATTTTTTCTCCTTCACGTCCCCAGTGGAACATAGGGTCTCAAGCCAGTGGCTTGAAGTTTCTGTAGCAGTGTTTAATTTTACAGAATAGGGTTGCTAGCCTCATGCCCAACCTTTCCTCTTTACCAGCACTATTTCTGGATTAGAGAGATAAAGGAGTGCGTCGGTGGCCGAGGATCGAACCCCGGACCATGTGCATGGTCGGCGAGCGTCCTAACCTCTGTGCCGCCGACGCACACTAAGACTGTATATTAAACTTTAATTAAGAATAGCTATTCAGAATATTTTCATAGTGAAACACAACCAAAACAGTTTCTAAGATATGTTCTATATCTGTAAACAACAGGCCTTTATAGATGTGATTACAATTCAGAGATGAAGGTGAAATCGGTTCAAATGCGTCGATGGTGCAGTGATAGAATGCTCGCCAACCATGCATAAATTCTGGCGTACGATCCTCGATTCACGCAGTCCTAGCCATCGCTTAGCTCTCAGTAAGCCCAATAAAAAGGGAAGGTTAGGCGTGAAACTAGTAACCCTATCCCGTTAAAATAACACCATTCATAATGAAAAATGATTGATTGTAGCTGAGTTCTAATGACAGCAATCACTTAGATATACACTTTATTGTCTTCATATCATACATTAGCATCGACTTCTAAATACTTATATTTGACGAGAAGACTACTTGAATGAACACAGAAGTGTTTATGTAACGGATGATGAAATATGTTAAAGGATCGATCTGGTTTTACGCGGTAAGTGTGGCTAGCAGCCTCGTAGATGAGAAATTTGTGCTGCATAACTAAGTCCTGAAAACAATATTTTTATATCGGAATTACCTTGCGAGTGAAGAAGTCACCGTAAATTTGTAAGTTATTTCTTTTATAGTAACTTGCTTTAATCAGTAAGATGCAAGATGAACACTTTCTTCACCATTTCTATTTCTCGTCTAGTGAATCGTTCAAGGTCTTTAGGTAGCAACATGTAGTAACATGCAGTAGGCACCAATTTCATCCAGGGTCATGACAGCAGGATTCAACTTAAAAGGAAGGAAGGTCACAATTATCCAATGCTACGCACCTGCGAAAAACTCGGAAGACGAGAAGCAAGATTTTTGTAGACAACTGCAAACAGTAACAGATAAAAATCCTAAATAGCTATATCAAAATCCTAATGGGCGATGTGAATGCTAGCCAAAATGGGAGCAGACAATACAGGAAGAGAACTCATCACAGTCTTCCTTAACTTGCATGATTTGCTAATCTGATAAAGCATGTACAAGCACAATGATATACACGATGAAATATGGATTTCACCTGACAGACACACCAAAAACTAGACTGACTTATCCTATTATTGCTCAAGAAAGTGGACATGTAGTCTTCTGGACACGAAGTCGAGAAGGGCAGCAGATGTGGGCTCAGATCATCATCTACTTCAAGGATCTTTCAAAGTGAAGCTGAAATCCATGAAAACAGATGGAGACAGACCACAATTCAAGTTCAACACTCAGAAATCATCCCCCTGTTCATTATGGCACTCTAATTCCTAATTTTAATTTCTATTTATTTGCCCCTTAACCGGAAAATTATTCTGTAACTTTCCCATCAATTCGATATAAATACACGAATGTACAGCCTAGATGATGTCTTCGTCGAAAAGAAAATTTTCTTCGCTGCAATTGTCTTCTTAGAAACTGAAGGATAAACATACAAGGGATACCTTCGCTACAGACCATATCAGAGCAAAGTTGGAGACACTACGTGGCATCACTAAGGAAATCTGATTGGGAGAACAGCGGAACTCTGTGAAAGTGACTAAACAAGACATGCTTTTATATGAACACCATAAAGATGGTGGAAGAGAGGAAGATGGTGAGGTAGAAGATGAGCAATGCAAAGTTGGACACGAGAAGGAGAAGCTGAGTTCACTATATATCGCACTGAATAAATAAGTAAAGAAGAGTGCTAGGAAAGACAAAAGATGATTTTACGACACACTTTCAACTGAAGCACAACAGGCAGGCCTGAGGTAAAACAATACTCAGAACATCATATCATATCTCTATCTGGGAAGAGATCAACACAGCTGGTAAGAGAAATAAAAGATGCTCAAGGGAACCTGACCATGAAGGAGGAGAAACAAATAAAACAAAATCCTGGAGGCAGCTAAAGAGGACGGAAAAGAACAGGATGAAGTGTGGATGTGCTGTTGAAGCCCTATGTTCCACTCGGAGCCCAAGGAAACCATAAATAAATGCTACAAATTTGATAATACTGAAATATAAAAAAGCTTCGTAAAAACACATAAATTTAACGCGTGTAAACCTAATAGGACTAATTAAAAAGGTTTTAATATGTATCATTTACATTCCTTTTACGAGTTGTTCACGGATTAATATTGGTTAGAGAACCATTGAAAACCAGGGAGTACTGGACAGCTGTTTCATCCTAGTTTGGGAATCATGGGCAGTACCCACCCACCGGGATTCATTTATATTCATAAGATAGTTTAGGCATTTATCACTAAGATCAATACTAAACTATAATTTTCAATCTGTACACATCCTAAGAAAATTAACAGCATATCAAATAAAGTAATAATAGTAATAATAATAATGTAAAAGAAATAGAAAGCAAAAGAAAGAAGATAAAGAATATTATAAAAGTAAAATAAAGTATTCTACCGAGTTAGATTTAGGCTAACTGCTGTCTACTTTTGTATACGCAGATCCAGTTCCTTTGACCTGACTGTGCAGGCTTCATCAAAACCAAGAGGTTTTTCATAATTTCGCTTATTAATAACTGTAAAGCCATGACTCGGCATTGTACGATCATTGTCCAATAAATGCCGCGTGTTTGAGCTCTGATGTTAGATGTTACACCCATTATCGTGCAGGCTCTTTCTTCGGTTTTTTCGACGGTGTTTTTCAAACTTATTCGCTTTCATGTTTTCCAATCTCTCACCAGCTTCATTCCAAACTTTTTGACATCAATCAGTCTGTTTTACCTTTGAAAATGAGTAGATTATAGGATATGTTAATCTCTTTTCTATCTTCGGTCACAGTAACTTTTTTATGCACGTGTTGTTTGAGCCAGTGTGTGGAATTGATTTAATATCTATGAAATATAAGTAAAAATGTCGAGTCTGACAACAACAAAAGAAATAATTCATCAGGAAAATACATTCACTTAATACAGTGACTTGATATAGAAGCTCATGTTTTTCTGAATACTCTAGCTATTGTTTACACGCCTTATAAACTTTGTCGGTCGGTCTTTCAACATCAATAAATACTCCACCTTCAGTACGTTCTTTCATTCAGGATGAGATAAAATGAGTAGAACTAGTGTCACAAATAATTTTGGAAATTTATTTTCAATAAAACTTCATAATATCGAGAATTCTTAACAGCCCAGGAATAAAAGTGTCATTCAAACCGACAAACACAATTAGAAACAAGCTCTGTCGACTATAGGATCCTGTGGAACCAATAAAAAAAAATTACTGAACTTATGTAATACCCTGCCTGCAATGATCTTCAGCTCAAATATGTAGATCAAAGTAGTAGAACGGAGCCTAAAAACCTAGCAAAATCTAGATAAGTTGACCCGAATAAGATAAGAAATCTGGAGAGTAGTTCAGCCATACCACCAACTACACGCAATTACACACTACCACACAATGGGATGGGATAAGATGAAAGTTTTAAAATCTGATGTAACAGGGTGGGGAGAGAGATTGATAATAGAAGCTTTGTTTGTCGAATCAAGTGCAAACAAGTGTAATAGGAATTATTCAGTACCCGTCCGAGACATCTGGGAAATTCTACTACCCCAACGACGATAAATAGGAGAGAACAAAGAAAACTATAAAACTCAAGTTCCGAAGTCGTGTGATTATAATTGATGAAATGATTATGATTGCATGGAGGATTTCATCATGAGCTGACATCAGTTAGATAAACACTGGAAAACATGGGAGTACTGGACAGCTGTTTCGTCCTAGTTTGGGACTCTTCATCAGTACGTACCCACAGGGGTTCGAACCAAGGACCTTCTGGTTACAAGGCAAGCTCGTAGACCATTGAGCCACTGGGACCCGATCCAATGGTCCTTAAATTCTAACTTCTGCCAACTCAAGATATAGCGCGGCCACTTCGCAATGTCTTCTTCGATGAGTTACTGCCTCATCTTCAACCTGCTGTACCCTACTGGTCACGGCTTCCCACTAGAACCCCAGGTTAACCAATACTTGAAATGATTATGAACAATAAATTTTTTTTCGGAACGTCATCCAGTAAATAATACCGTTTCACTGTGTGATATATCTAATAAACAAATTAATATGGAATTACATACTACTACAATGTCGAAGTTTAGCACATATATTCATACCAGAGGTTTTTATTTAACGAATTTCTGTGATTTTCTCTCTGGAATTCAACTTTTACGACATCATCGCCCAAATGAACACTAGGCATAAATTTCGCTGCATATCGTTTTTGACTACTTTACTCAAGCTGTCTGGAAAAATAACGACAAACTATGTCACTTGCTTCGGTGTATATCTCAGTATGTATTTTTTTTTTGTTCGTTTACTGCCAAAATATAAATAGGAGATAAATACAAATATTCAGGCCTGGCAGAGAAAATCGATAGCTCAAATGGATGATATTAGTATAGATGTGTTGTATGAGTTATGATAGTTCAACTGAGGAGCTTTTATTGCCTAGCTAGACAAAATCATCAGCTCTAATTCCAGTTAAACCATCCAGCTCAGGGAGTGTAGTTCAACCATACCACCGACTACACGCAATTACACACTACCATACAATGGGATGGGATAAGATGAAAGTTTTAAAATCTGATGTAACAGGGTGGGGAGAGAGATTGATAATAGAAGCTTTGTTTGTCGAATCAAGTGCAAACAAGTGTAATAGGAATTATTCAGTACCCGTCCGAGACATCTGGGAAATTCTACTACCCCAACGACGATAAATAGGAGAGAACAAAGAAAACTATAAAACTCAAGTTCCGAAGTCGTGTGATTATAATTGATGAAATGATTATGATTGCATGGAGGATTTCATCATGAGCTGACATCAGTTAGATAAACACTGGAAAACATGGGAGTACTGGACAGCTGTTTCGTCCTAGTTTGGGACTCTTCATCAGTGCGTACCCACCGGGGTTCGAACCAAGGACCTTCCGGTTACAAGGCGAGCTCGTAGACCATTGAGCCACTGGGACCCGATCCAATGGTCCTTGAATTCTAACTTCTGCCAACTCACGATATAGCGCGGCCACTTCGCAATGTCTTCTTCGATGAGTTACTGCCTCATCTTCAACCTGCTGTACCCTACTGGTCACGGCTTCCCACTAGAACCCCAGGTTAACCAATACTTGAAATGATTATGAACAATAAATTTTTTTTCGGAACGTCATCCAGTAAATAATACCGTTTCACTGTGTGATATATCTAATAAACAAATTAATATGGAATTACATACTACTACAATGTCGAAGTTTAGCACATATATTCATACCAGAGGTTTTTATTTAACGAATTTCTGTGATTTTCTCTCTGGAATTCAACTTTTACGACATCATCGCCCAAATGAACACTAGGCATAAATTTCGCTGCATATCGTTTTTGACTACTTTACTCAAGCTGTCTGGAAAAATAACGACAAACTATGTCACTTGCTTCGGTGTATATCTCAGTATGTATTTTTTTTTTGTTCGTTTACTGCCAAAATATAAATAGGAGATAAATACAAATATTCAGGCCTGGCAGAGAAAATCGATAGCTCAAATGGATGATATTAGTATAGATGTGTTGTATGAGTTATGATAGTTCAACTGAGGAGCTTTTATTGCCTAGCTAGACAAAATCATCAGCTCTAATTCCAGTTAAACCATCCAGCTCAGGGAAGGAAACTAAACTAATTTCGATTTATGCATTTATCCATGAGAAATCTAAAAAGTACTGATTTCTACAAAATGCCTGTTTTGTATTTTTGCTGTCTTTTACTTGATAGCTAATTATATCAGTACGGTATATATAATAGGTTGCGACTAAAGAAGTGTTACTTGTCCCTCACTTTACCAACTGGAATGAATATCAGACCTACCTGCCAACAAGGTTATCATTTCACTGCAGTTATCATAGGTAATCCTCATATCTTTCATCCACCCAGATTTTCACTTCACTCCCCATCGTCATCCATTGAGTCAACAATAGTCTGCCAAGCCAAGCATATCTTGCACATCCTCTCCATCAATATATATATATATATATATATATATATATATATATATATATATATATATATATATATACTTTACTTGCTTTACAATACATTAGTAATAATTTTTTTATTAGTCCATGTTTGAGCCATTTTATACACAAATATTTATTCATTCATATCCAACTGTACATCAATGTGTCTGCATAAAGTAATCTATTAAATCATAAAAAAATAGGATTTGTATTTACGTGAGCACATTATAAATATGAATAAATATATGAATGCAGTAGAAACAAGATGTTATCATTTATTAACCTGAACGTTGATGTTTTACTGCTCTCTACATTTGTGTGATTTAACAAATTAGGCTTAGTTTTATTGAACTCAAGTGTATTTTTCTCCTCAGCTGGAAGAATAAAAAGGTAGTAAAAGTCATGATTTTATTTACTTGATGGTCTCTAACCATTAGCTCGACGGACTTGATTATCGACTAGGTTCGTATAGGGATTCAAACGCCAAATTGCAAAGTACTCATGGGAAAATCTGTTCTGTAGGTCGTTAGCATTTGAAATGATAAAATATAAAAGATAAATCCAGTTAGTACATCTAGAAATGAACGAATCACAGATAGTGTGTTTCACTGCTAAGGATACAATATTAAAATGAATATACGTCTAATCATAAAATTCTAGATACTAACAGTTTGAACAGACATGAAGGTGTGATGTTAGATGACGCATAGGAAATCCTGATTAATAAACAAGAATGGATATGTATACAATTGGTGGATGGTGGCTAGCAGTGGAATCCAGGATGCGCATTTCGTCCTAATTGGGACTCGTCAGCTGGATGTACCTGCATTTCTCACTCACTGAGAAATGCAGGTACATCCAGCTGACGAGTCCCAAATAGGACGAAATGCGCATCCTGGATTCCACTGCTAGCCACCATCCACCAATTGTATACTAACTAAATACCCAGACATCGTCGAAGCATCTGCACAAGAAGCCGACATGTCAACCTGAGACCGAGCACTTCGGTCCAATCAATCGACGGGAAAATCAAAAATTCAATTCAATAAGAATGGATATGTATCACTAACTAATAATACTTGGTCAAAGTTTCCCGACTGTCTATATCTACTTATGGAGACGTTAAGACATTGTTTTACAACTGTTTATCCACACACACACACACATATACACACTGTCTTTAAAGTGTTTAACAAAGGTAGATCAATATTTGTAAGTCTGAGGTCGAATTCTGATCACAACTCGTACAATTTTGTTTATTATACTTGTTAATATTTGTTTTATAAATCATGATTGGACAAAGTTTTTAAAAACTAAAGATGTTCCTTTTATATATAGACCTGTTATGTTAATTTCGATTAATTTCCCTGAAGAAGTTCGGACCAGATTGCCGAACGAAACGTTGGAATTACTCATTTCAATATCGCTGAGATTTTACAAATATAATTTTTTACAAATGAAACGTTGAGATTGTTTGAGGTAATCTTTAAAATTATTTATACGCCTGGACGAACGATGCATTTTTTTCATTAAAAATGTCATGAAAAAATATAATTACCGAAAAAAGATTCTTCATGCATTAGATGTTTTCGGGTTTTCGTGTACATGACGAATTTGAAGGCAGGTTTCACCTCGAACCTTCTGTCTAACTACAGGACTATTTGGAAGTGCACACTAATTACTTATTTAGGAGTGAGGCCTAGATACATAGATCATATACCATGACTCACGAAGACATCTATTCAATTTGTCTGCTCTACTGAGTCATTTGAATTCGATATTGTCTGTACAACTAAGTGTAATGTCATACTTGGAGAAGTAATTCTAAACGTCCATCTTAATCCCTTATAACAAGAGATATTTCACTTATTACTTTAATAAATGAAGATATAGTCAAGCATACAAATTTTTGAAGTACTGAATGTTAAACCAGTGTTCTTCACATCTATAAATCATTTTGTAAACATGAACAGTTAAACCATAATCTCAAAAAACAAACAACTGGAAGTCACAGATTTTAGTAGCTTTAGTGGATTCATAGTTTTGTGGATGACTTTATCATTAACGGATATAACGGTAAGCGCTAAAATACTTTCGAAAATCTAAATGTTAACCCTAAAAATTGAACTATGATGATCCTTATATTCCTCAATAATAATCGTATAACGAGTTTATTGTAAGAATAATTATGTACCGAAAACAGAACGGTGTCTAATAGTTTACTTTTACCAAATTTAGCTTTTTTTAAGAATATGGTACTTTACCAGGCTCTTTTCAACAGACACCTTTCTGAAAGCTACCTTTTACAAGTTGGTATAACAGAACAAATGTTTAATAAACAAACCCTTGTGCGTCGGTGGCACAGTGGTTAGGACTGTCACCGACCATGCACATGGCCCGAGGTTCGATCCCCTGCCGACTCACACTTGATATCTATGGTCAGCCTGCAAAATTTGGGCTACGCATATGCATGCTGAAAATTCCATACTTGTACTAAAAATACAGTGTTAAATCAAGCTGTAATCAAAAAGTAAAAAATTAAATCAATTAACTATGAATAGAGGTTTTATTGCAAGATATATTAATTTTAATGACTTACATGTACATGTGCATATTTCCACTGACAATTCCTCTCGTTATTTTCAAGGTTTTCAAAGTGAAACTTTATTGTAACCAGGGTCGTTTATAAGCTACATGATTCTCCTTACATCTCGAAAGTGTTTAAACTTGCTGGTTTCCAACTGGATATCCGGCTTCTTGGTGAACGCAAACATTATTGACGTGAAACAGGGAATAACATGATATTTGTTCTACAATTTTCTGTTTCAATTATTCGCATCTTTCTGACAAATAATTATGAAATACATGGCTAATGTGTCTTCTTATTAACTATTTTCTGCCTATCTTAGACCACATAAAGCTTTTTTAAAATACTCAGAAAGTTTTTCATCTATTTCTTACTGATTTCCAGTAGTTGACCGTTAAGCGGAATCAGCATTGATTAATCTTCTTTAATAAGATGAGGTCCACGAAGCTTCATTATTAAGTTATATTCACAATCATTAAAAATTTAAGTATTTATAACACACTGAAATAATTTTCTGTTTAGAAAACACTAAAATAAGTAAAATAAATCATCAGTACTGTCTATAAATTAAGCTCAGTCAACGTAAATGAGTTTGTATGTAATTTTATTTAAAATATTCTCATTGTTGTATCGGTGGAAAGCAACAGAAACTGGTAACAATCAGAAGGCTAACAAGTAAAAATTGTTGACATGCAACCAAAGTCCAGAAAACAGAATCACTTCTTTCATTATTACATAAAGACATGTGGTGTGCTGTCTGTATTGCAAATTTTTTTCTCAACAGAGCATACAAAGTTAACGGCACTCAGGTTTTGATTGCAGGGACACACAACCACAGGAGAAATTGTTGATGTGGTGTTAATATTTATTTGTAAAATGAAGAAAATGAGTTTTATTATTCTTCAGGACACAGTATAACTTATGTACGGGTTTTTACTGAGACTCTAGCACAGCTTCTAACACTTTGATCTTATTATTTATCTTTACTATTCCTTCCTTGAATTATAGATCTTCAGTGGCACATCATTTTCAACCGGTTCCACGATTGCATACAAGCTTAAATTTCCTGCTAGCATGATCTCTCCCACGTCGCCGTGATACTGAACCAGCCACTTTCCATTCGGGATCCATTGCATGCTGCGTCTCAAATTTCATGTCCCTGAATCGCCTTCTCAGTGTATGTTCAGTCCATTTGCACTTCCTTCTGCATATCTGTTGGGTTAGAGATCACCGGTTCGCTGCCTATCAGAGCTCTTTGTCACTTATCCTTTTCGTCCACCACTCTGACCTCCAGAATCAAGCGAAAGAAACTGTTGATGGAAGTCTTTTGTGACCTGTTGGTGAGTGCTTGCCTTGCCTCCTCAATCCCCTCTTGGATTTAATGTCATATTCAGTGTCACCTGTAGTTGAAACGATGCTGCCTGAGCTAGTGAAAGAGACGACTTCTTCTTCCATTCCTCCCAGTTATTGTGACTGATGATTGTTGTAGTTTGTTGGGTGCCTTCATTACCTCTGTCTTATTTGTGTTCGCCTGAAGTCCTGTTTTTTCTGCCCACTTCACCAACTTGTTATTCTCCCTCTTAGTTCTTCCAGTTTATGCAACATTAGACACAAATCTTTGGTGAAAATAAGATTTCCTAAGCTTATTTCAATGGTTCATCATTTGCTCATCTCGTCATCTCCCACTGTCTGTCGCACGATCCAGTCTACCACAGTCCGGATGGCGATCGCTGGTGTCAGACAGCCTCGTACCAATTCCGTCTTCATTGCAACAGCTTTGGTGACCCTGATGTTCTGAATAACTTGGCATGCGTCATTATCACATAACTGTTGAATTAGATTCATAAAAGTTTGCGGCACTGCACTGTGTAGCTTTAAAGGCGTCTTTTGATCCATCTAAAGTCATGTGGCTAAATATTTTGAATGGGATGAATAGCGGCATAGTACCACTTCTTGAACAGTATTAAATAACCTTCCTTCGGCAAATTCGTGAAATGTGCCTTTTTCCAGTTAGTGGGCACCTTTTCTTCCCAATACATCCTCTGCAGTAGTTTTATGTGCATGCCCACTAAGATTTCTGGATCCATATTCAGTTCCCATAAGGGAATTCCATCTAGTTCTTCTGTAACGACAGAAGGCAAAGCACAGAAGTTAAGGTATATTTCCAATTGATCAACCGTTATTTATTATATACATTTTATATTCGTTAACCAGTCCCTGAGAGTGTGATTTTTGTTTACATTAAACCACATGAAATAGAATGTTCATATATAATGCATATAGTATTCTGTTGCTAATGCAGTATTGAACTGTGGGATTATGTGAGAATAATATTCCGCTGGAACACACTGTCTGTATCACACAGCCACACTTCTGCATTCTGCCTCATCAGTAACCTTATGGACTTAATAATCTGTCGTTAAAGAATGTGAGTTTGTGAATTTTTCCATCATATTGAAATGTAATCTGTAAAATAATAGTTTCACAAAACCGGTGTGATGACCAAGGTATGCACAGAAATAGGTTGAAATAATATTTTGATATATGAAGACTAAAAAAAAGACATGTAAAAGACGAAACTAAAATGGAGGCAAAGAATTCTTGGTGCCAGTAAGATGTTATGATTTAGCGAACTACTTGCTAACATATATCTACGCCTCACCATTATTTTTAGCGCTTTCCTGTAGTGTAAGGACATTTATAATACATACCCAAATATCATCACAATTTCAATTTCCACAATGATATGTGTAACACAGCTAACGGTAGATTTCTACATTCGCTTAGCATGCTTTTAGCTTACATTACTCTATCTACCTGTCAGTGATAACTTGTTTGGAAAAGCTACATCATTCTATAAAAACAAGTCGACTTTAGCTCTGTCGTGTAGAAATGGAATATTGTTCGATAATAGGAAACTCCTGTTCCTTCAAAATGCTCACCAGTACACTAAAGAAGCGAAAACCGACAAACTTGTCAAAGAAGCAGCCGGCGAAGACAGGACTCCAAGTGAAAATAGACAAGACGGAGGTTATGAAGATAACTAACTAACACTAACAGCAGCAAAAACATCCAGCGCCAATCACCATCAACGGGAGGGATTTGAAAGAGGTTACTCCATCCACTTATCTAGGGAGCATTGTCTCAACTACAGGCAGTCGGAACAGACGAGCATGTCAAATCGAGTGAGAATCGGGAAGGCGAGAAACACATTCATCAACCTGAAACCAATCTGGAAATCTCCGTGACTCAGCATCAACAACAAAACTCGGTAGGATTTTCAATACAAACAGCATCAAGTCAGTCAGCTGTTCTTTCTATACGGATCAGAAACTTGGTGGGTGGGTCACAAAGAATATTTCCAACAGCCTGTTTCAGACCTTTATCAACTAACAACTGTCTTCGCTGGCTCTATACTGAAGATCAGATGGCTGGGCCGGAAACAATCACCAACAAGAAACTATGGGAACAAACAAACAAAACAAGAACCAGTCGCCAACCAACAAATATGTAGGAGAAAGTGGATGGAGATGGATTGGACACTAGCTCGCTGAGGAGGCCACTGGGTGACATCGTGCACGCGTCAGGCCATCGCTCGAATGGAACCCGAAAGGGAAGCGGTGAGTGGGACGTCAGTGCAAGGGTTACATGGAGGAGATCGTGTGAAGAGGAGTTGAAACAGTATGGACTAACTAACATGGATACATGTGAAAAGTACAGCAGAAGACAGAAGTGGCAAGTGGAGACGTGCAGTTGAAGCCCTTTGTTCCACTAGGAACCCAAGGGAACAATAGTAATTAACTAAAGAACACTTAAATGTGAACATCTGGGAAAACAAATAGCAGTCGCTGAACACCAACACATATGCTTCTAGTAGGATGCATCAAAATTAAGCTTTTGTTGTTTAATAAAATTTAGAAAACACTGAAAAGCTTTAAATTATACTACCATAAACTGAATTAGACTCAAATTGGCAGTTATTAATTCTAACATTTGAAATGTATGTTCGCTAATCGACCAGAAGTTAGAATTCACAGATTATCCGGTGGCTCGATGGTTAGCAAACTAAGTTTAATTCCTCATGGAGTTATGTTGCACAGTGCTAAAGATGTCCAGTGTCCCCCAGTTTTCACTGGTTGTCTAGATGACTTTGATTTATAGTGAAATCTACCTTGAAAAGGAAGGCAACAAAGTACAATTGTCAAAATGGTATGCGGAAACGTGTAATTAAGTATGTAAGTCCATATATAGTCAGAAATTGTCTGCATACTTTACTCTGTAAGTGTTCTACTTATTCGTATTATATTTCTGAAATTTTTATGGCATATGCTGAACACTTTTAATGAGATATTATTATTATTATTCACTCCTAGCATTCCAAATGTAGCATAAGATCTAAGCAGTACACCTTCATTGTCCTTTTTTCTTTGCTATCTTTTTAAGTTGGCTCTATGATTGCTTAAAAACATTTATCTCCCCTCCATGTCACGCTTAAATGCCCAATCGGCTGCTTCTCGTTCTGATTCAAATTGATGGTCTGGTGTGTAATGTCACTTAACGATCTTTTAAATCTATGTTCACTCCGTCTTCATTTTGTTTCTGCATATTTGCTGAATGAAGGATTTCCGACCAGTTCCTTTCTTGCCTGTATTCAATGCGATATATATTAGTAAATGAAACTTTGAAACAAGCAGAATTATTTGAAAATGTCCTAATGTCAAAGACTTACTGTTTTAAAATATTTTACGTAAATGCAGTAAATACATCAACTAATTGTACGTTAAATAAAACAATTTACTGAATGATTTAAAGAATAAAGGATAAGTCTGTGAATATACTACTGACTACAATAAGTAGCTGAAGACCATACGTACTAGATAGTAGTGCTTTCTCTGCATAAAACCACATACTAGTGATTGGAATGAATAGTTGCATACGACTCATATCAAATCAAGGTAATCTAACCACGGGACGGCCGTTTTGCTCGTTTAGGACCAACCTCATCAGCAGTGTACTCGATTTGAGTCAGCTCAATTTCCAAAGGAAACCATGGTGGTAAAATTACGCACATCCAACTCTATAGGTTGCGAATTGCTAACTAATCGGCAGTTTCTGAATTTGATTCCGAGTATTAACTTCTGTCCAGATGGTAGCCTCCTTAAAATTAGATATTATACATAGAAGCACTAATCTTTTTAGGACGTACAGCTAAGTAAGGAAATAAAGAAATCAAACTAAAAAAAAGTCGAAATTAAAAAGTAAATGGATGTATTTAGGGAATATATATGATCAGATCTTAGTTAAAAAAGATCTTTATTTCCAGTTGAAGGAGACAAAATTCAGGATTTCACTATGAGCTGACATTGGTTAGGGAACCATTGGAAAACCTGGGAGTAGTGGACAGCTGTTTCGTCATAGTTTGAGACTCTTCATCAGTACGCAACCACCGGGGTCTGAAACCAGGACCTTCTGGTTACAAGGCGAGGTCGTAGACCATTAAGCCACTGGGACCCGATCCAATGGCTAGCTGTCCAGTACTTCCCAGGTTTTCCAATGGTTCTCTAACCAATGTCAGCTCACGATGAAATCCTGCAACCAATCAATTAAATCCCTACAAACCAATACTTGGAAACAAAATTCAGTTTACCAACCTCCATTGCCAGTACTGAGTTAATTGTCTTCTGAAAGACGTTTTCCTGCAGCTTCTGAAATCATTGTGTTGTAGGAATGAACAGGGCACTTATTCTGTTAGTGGAAGAAGAATTAAAAAATTATGACTCACATATCACAATTTTGTTGATGAGCAATAGTCTTACCTGCAAATCATTAGTAATCAGTCATTTCGATATCCCTGCAGTACTTTGAAGTTTCTGTAGCGATAGGTTGATTTCCCAGACTAGGGTTACTAGCCCCTCAATCAACCTCCTCTCTTTCTCTTTTTGAGCTTAAGACCAGCTATCAAACTAGACAAGACTTCAGGCTGATAGTGAGAAGATGGCGTTGATGAAAATGCCTAATCGACAACCACATACAGAATTCAAGCTAGCTTTTTTCTTCTTGTATTCCAAATCTACGAATAACTGATGTTATATGAACACATGCGATATGCGACAAGGAGGTCTGGGAATTAAGTTTTATGCTTATTCGCATTCCTCAGCAGGGCCTATCAGCAATACTGTTAACACCTAACCTAAGACTACAGTCAAAGGCGTAACTGTGCAGTTATTCAAGACGCATCTAGTTTCCTGTATGAGTATATTGCACACACTGACCGGTCATCTAGGCGTAATTAGTCAGTATCATAGTTCAAACTTGGCTGATGTAGCTCAGTTATGGAAGAGTGACCTTAGTTTCATCTTAGTGATTAAACAGTGTATACGTACGCTAATATTATACAGTGTAATTTGTCACTTTTCCAACATCATAAAAGTTTATCTCAGTTGTAACAAATATCAAACAGTGAAGCAATATTGTTAACGTAATTTAATTATTCGTGGTCGTATTCAAAGTAAGCTAACCAGTTCATGGAATACGGCTTCATAGCCCTATAATTTAGAGAAAAACAAAGCTGAAATATCGATATATTTGAAAAGATACTGAGTGATATTCATTATAAGTGCTCCATGAAGATTTAATTAAATTATTAGATTTCTCAAGTATCATATATACCGTATATCCTCCTAAAAAAGCTAAAATAGTCTGAGATCGCTACCTTGAATTCAAGTTTTAAATAGAACCACAAACGGGAGATTTGTCAATAGACAGTGAGAACAAGAAATTTTACAAATCTGATTAAAATATTTAGGCAATTACCGTTAATCTACTGAAAAAAGAATCAAATTCACTGCTACACTAAAAACGGGGACATTGTACTTATGTATTATACTAAATTAATTGAAAGATACACAAATATACCTTAAATTGCTATGGTAACGGTGAACTTCATGACAGCTGCGAAACTTCAAACTCATGGTAAGAAATCCAGGTAAGTTTATGTATATCTGTGACTTGATGCAGATGTCGGAGAGTTAAATTGTCCTGTTTCTCACATAAAGTAAATCAGTAGATCACATATTCGTTAGAGTCAGTCAACTAAGTGACGTCAAACTCGTATGGAATGGGAACATTCAATATTTCTATTTCGCGAAGATCTAATTTCCCATATTTTCCTATTTAACAAACGTATCACACCTCTGGTTAAATTAGTAGGTTAAAAATCTAGTTTACTAATTTATTTATCTAATAAATAGTTCTGTTCCCACTAACCTAATTATTGGCTTCAAAACTGAGTTACACGTAATCCAAACTAGGAATGATATACATGAATATTCATGTGTCATTGTCTTCCACGGAAGTAAATGCTATATGACAGTCACTTGACTCCTTCAAACAATCTCTCGTCTATCTTAATAGTAGAATATTAAGGTTTTATTATGTTCATATATATGTTATCCAATGAATGATTAGTTGTTATTATTTCCCTGAGTTCTGAGTGAAATATAGAACCCTGATCGCATATCTCCAGTTCATCCTGTTCTCTGTAGTCCTCTTAAGCTAGCTCTACTAGTGTCGTCACACTATTTTCCCCATGTTGTACTTGGACGTCAAACACGTCGTTTCTAATTCGCGTTCCACTCGACTAGCGGCCTGGTGTGTGATTTAAATAACGTTAATTAATTTAATTAACGAATTAATCGTTGGTCTCTTCAGCGTGTGTCTAATCCATCTCCATTTTTTTGACATATTTGTTGGTTGGTTTGTGTTGTTGATCTCTTCAATCCTAGGGTTTCACGTCACTATTTCTTTATCCTTCACTATTTGCAGTAGTTTCCAGCAACTTTTAAGAACAATGTCTTCATTTTCAGCCCAAATGTAAAGTCTGTCACTTCTTCTATATGGGTCAGAATCTTTGCGACAGTGTCACCAAAGCTATTTCCAATAATTTACAGACTTTGATCAACAGCTGATTTTGCTGGTTCCATACTGAATATTAAATGGCTAGTCAGAAAGGATTAGCAACAAGAAACTCTTGCAATAAAACAGTCAAGAACAGATCACTCAATAACTGTGTAGGAGTAAATGGAGATTGATCTGAAATTCGCTAGGGAGACCGTTGAATGAAGTCGCGAGCTAGGCCATTACTCCAGTGCAATCCCAGTGGAAAGTGATAAGTGAGTCGTCTGAGGTTGACACGTAGGATATTATGAGAGGAGAGGATGAGATATTGTGGGCAGTTGAAGAGGACAGCTGAGAATAGAACAAAGTGGAGATATACTGTTGAAGCCCTGTGTTCCACTCAAAACCTAAGGGAATAAGAAGAAGAGCTCAGCATTTGGTTAGTGATATGAGATCGATATTCATGACAAAATCTGAAAAAAATTGAAAGTACTTATCAGTAAGTGAATACCATTCTGAGATACAAATAACACATTTTGTCTAACAGATACGCTTATTAGATAAAAATACATATAGAAAAAGTGGATGAAACGTCATTTTTAAATGAGCAGGAAAGTGATTTCTGCTTCAGTGGTTTAATGGTACAGTGATCCCCAACCACACAAGTGGTCCGTAGTTCGGCTAGCGGCCGACGCACTCCTAAACCCCACTCAATGGTTGGTATGTACACCAAAGAGAGATTGTAGCGAGTGAAATTACCAACATGACTACTGAAACTTCAAAGCCCAGACGGAACTCAAAAACGCTAATAAAAAATATAGTGATTTATGTTCATATGAGAGTTTCAATACTTTACAAGTCTTTATCGTTGGGCAAACAATATTGCTTGTTCTTTCTGAAAGTCATTCTTGCCTTAACGGACACCTTCACATCCAAACCTCACAAAAAGGTTGAAGCATGCAATCTACGAAACAACTTTTTATTGTCCATATGTAGATGAAACTTTTGCAGTGTTCAGCAACGAAAGGCATACTTCCTACCTACTTCGATTGTTCAGCTAAACGCACACACAAAGACTGCATTCACTATGGGCCATGAGAATGATGGAAAGTTTCATTTCCTTGACACTGCTGTGAAACGCTTGGAAGATAGTAGTCTCCAGAGAAAGATCAGTTCACCGTAAGCGTTAAGCGAGCATTGGTCAAGACTCTTTTTTATTGAGTCAGGAGAATATGCTCCACAGAAAAAACAAAGGGAAATTTCTAATCCTAGAGAGGATATTGAATAACAGCGGTTACCCTTAGATGCATTTACAAAAACGCAAGATATACAGTGGGAAAAAGCCCACCTTCATTAAACCCGACTTGAAAATTAACAATAACGCTTCAAAACATTGATCTTTGTTTGCTCTGTTTCCGAACATTTTAACAGTATTACTTGTATTCTATAGTTTGGTTTGTAAGGGTTAGTTTTGTTTTTACGAGTTGATTACGGATTGATATCATTTAGAGAACCATTGAAAACCAGAGAGAACTAGACAGCTGCCTCATCCTAGTTTTGGAATCGTGGGCAGTATGCACCCACTGGGATTCGAACCCAGGACCTTCCGGTTACAAGGCAAGCTGGCATGTATACCATTCAGCCACTAGGATCAGCTTCAATGGCCAGCCCATGAGTTCTAACTTCTACCAATTCGTGATTTAGCGCGACCCCAACCATCGTCGTAGGCGGGACGTCCATCCTCACACGTGACAACGGGATGGACCTCTCTGGTCATGACTCCTCGCTAGAACTCCAGGAAACTCCATCCTGTAGCAAGTCACTAACGAGCATCGGATTAATATTCTATAGTTTGGTTTGTAAGTGTTAGTTTCGATTTTACGAGTTGATCACGGATTGTGTTACAAAATTGCCAACTCAGGATATTCACATGATGTTATAAGTGAAGAGAAGCATTTAGAAGTACGATCTGTGTGTCGGTGGCACAGTGGTTAGGACTCTCGCCGACCATGCACATGGTCCGGGGTTCGAGCCCACGCCGACGCACACCTGATATCTATGGTCGGCCTGCGAATTTCGGGCTACCGATATCCACGCTGAAAATTCCATACCTGTACCAAAAGTACAGTGTGGAATCAAGCTGTAATCAAAAAATAAAAAAAATTTATATAGAGTTTGACCTCATACCTTCAAAGGATTACTATTGGTTATGTCTTTAACCAAAAATTAGATGCATACATTTTCGTTCTTTTTACCCATGAGAATGTTACTATGATTCGAAATAATCTAGAATAATAACTATGTCTTACATAGATATACAGATGTTTCTTGTTGCACGTATATAAATTGGTACACATTTACATTTTCTGTGAACAGACTGTGTTCTGGCTGTAACTGTTGGAATTTTCCATATAATCCTAGTGTACTCTGTGATTCAAATGTCTGATACGACTGGACTGAACTAAGCTATCGATCTCACTGATTGGTAGTATGTCTGGGTGATCAGTGCTTATGGAAACTGATATTACCTTCAGATTCTCCCATATATATCAGAGTATGAAAAACTATTCATTGAAATTCGCATTATTAGTCCTTTCCACACACTTGGTAGATTGTCACTTGTATGTAATAATATGACCCAGATAGTTTAGATATAGCCTATTTGAAAGAGATTAACTCTTTGACTAAAGGTAATTCCAAATGTCATTAGGCAGCCAGTGATTTCTTACTAATAGATATGAGGTTGAATTTCTGTCCCTTATCACATCTGTCTTAGTTTTACTTTGTATTAAGAAATTCACATTCACTGAAGTAGCTCTCAGCTAAATATCAAAACTACAGACAGTTTGAAAAGTAAATCACTATAAGAAACTCAGATGACTAAAATTAGAATAAAATGAGTTCAACCCAACAGCTGTACGACAATGGTGCATGACAAGTAATCCACAACGGAAAACTCACGGAATTCTTCGAAGTAAAGACAGGAGTAAGGCAAAGCTGCCTACTATCGCCAGTGATTTTCCTGATTACAGTAGGTTAGATAATGCGACAGAAAACGGGCAATGAGGAAACAGGCATAAAATGGACTCACACGGGAAAATTGGAGGATCTGGACTTTGCCAATGATATATAACTGATTCCCCACAAACTGGAAGATATGCTAGTGAAAAGCAACATGTTGGCAGAAGAAACATCAAAGATAGGACTTCAGGTGAAAACAGAGGTGATGAAGATTCCTGGCCAACACCAACAGCAGCAGCAACAACAGACAACAATCAGAATAAATGAGATGAATCTGAAAGAAGCAACCTCCTTTACCTACCCACCTAACGACCGAAAGAGCATCGTTCCAACTACAGGCAGACGGAACTGACGGGGATATCAAAGCGAGGATCAGGAAGGGAAGGGAAGTTTCCATTTTTCTCAATTCTGCGTGGAAATCAACAGCACTTCTTGGCAGGGAAAACAAGATCCGGATTTTCAACTTCAATGTGAGGTCAGTGCTACTTTACAGATGATTAAATTGGTCAGTGCGTCACGGAGGGCACTTCAAACAAACTACGGACCTTCATCAACAGCTGTCTTCGTTCAGTACTTCGCTCAAGATAAGATGGCCGGTCAGAAAAAATCAGCAATAAGGAGGGATCTCTGGGAGCGAACCAACCTATCAGGAGCCGATTGTGCAACAAATATGCAGGAATAAATGGAGGTGGATTGGCCACACTCTGAGAAAACCATCAAGTGACATCATACGCCAGGCCATTGCTTGAGTGAAACCCGAATGGGAAGCGGTGGTTGACATAGAGGAGGAGGAGGAGGAGGCCATGTGAAGAGGAGAGAAAAGCATGTGGGCGGACATGTAGCCAGTTGAAGACGTTGGCGGGGAACCGAAAGCAATGGAACGTGCGACTGCAGCCCGATATTGCTCTAGGAACTAAGGGAAATAATAATAAACCAAGTTCGCTTTTAACAGTTTAAGGAAATTTGGGCATTGGTTATATGATATTCGTTATTATAAAAGTTTTTGTATTTCCCACTGATTGAAAAACAGGTCACACTATTGATTTTGACAGCATTGAAATAATGCAGAGAAAATTTGGAAAGCACAAATATAATCTGATGTCAGAAGCAATTGTCTGAATAGGAATGATGAACGTAAATAGAATTTGACCTGGTTACAGTACTCCTCTGTCCCATGAAATGTCAAAATCAACAAGTATGTGATAAGCAATTTCATTATGTAAACCCATGCTGTTTTTAAAATTTTATACGCCTATCAAATCTAACAATCTACACTTGATCTTGTTATCTTTACCAGTTGGCTAACTTGACAACGTAAAAATTACACTATGCTGATGAACGATGATTAAGTTGTTATATACAAGCACATGGTCCGGGGTTCGATCCCCTACCAACGCACACCTGATATCTACGTTCGGACTGCAAAATTTGGGCTACCGATATCACATGCTGAAAATTCTATACATGTACGGAAAAATATGGTATGGAATCAAGCTGTAATAAAAAAAAATTAATTAATTTTGTAAATTCTGGTTTAATAATACTTTGATAAAGCTATTAGCATTAAATAGGGGAATATAAGTGAAAACAATATCACTTTGTTGTTCATTTATTGACAAATACAAAAACTTTTACAATGATGAATAAGTATTATGGATATTTAATACAGCTGCCATTATATTCTAAAATGTCCAGAATACAAACACTGTGTCGATCATCCAAGTAGAATATGTGAAGTATTTTAAAAGTGAGTGAATACTGACGTGATAAAATGTCCATGTACGATAACTAACATCACTATTGCAAACAAGTTCGTAAAATATTGACGATAAGGTTCTCCATAATGATTTCATTTTACTTTGCTGATATTCTATAAGCGAACAAACTTTAACCTATAATTCACTCTATTATCGTATTTGAAACAAGGAAATACTTCTAAATTCAGTCAGTGTACAACAAATACGTTTTGCGGCAACAGTAACTAACAAAGAAGGATCGGTTATTATTATTATTACTATTATATCCTTTAATTTCTAGAGGAACATAGGGCTTCAGCTGCGCATCTCCATCGCATTCAGTTTTCTGCCAACTTTTTCATCTCGCTCCACGTCTGCCCACACGCTTTCATCTCCTCCTCACATGACCTCCACCAAGTCACCCTTGCACTGACGACCAACTCGCCGCTTCCCTTTCGGGTTCCACTCGAGAGCTTGTCTAGTTATGTCACTTGGTGGTTTCCTCAGTGTATGACCAATCCATCTCCATCTCTTCCTGCCTATTTGTTTCACAATCGGTTCCTGGTTGGTTCGCTGATTGCCAGAGATCCCTGTTGCTGATCTTTTCTGGCAGGCCATTTGATCCTGAGTGGTATTGAGCGAAGACAACTGTTAGTGAAGGTCTGAAGTTTGTTGGAGATGCTCTTTATGACGCGTTGGCCAAGTCTCTGATCCGCATAGTAAGTGGGACTGACTTCACATTGGAGTTGAAAATCCGGATCTTATTTTTGATAGTGAGTGATGTTGACCTCCACACAGACTTAAGAGTAGTGAAAGCTTGTCTTGCTTTTCCGATTCTGGCTTTGATATCCTCGTCAGTTCCGTGCGCCTTTAGTTGAAACAATGCTTCCCAGGTAGGTGGAGAAGGTTGTTTCTTTCAGGTTCCTCCCATTTATGCTGACTGTCGTCTGTTGTTGTTGCTGTTGGTGTTGGCAGTGAACAGTGAACCTCTGTTTTATCTATGTTCACCTGAAGTCCTATCTCCTCTGGATGCCTCTCCTGCCAACTTGTTGCTTTTCACTAGCATATCTTCCAGTTTGTGGGGAATCAGTTATATATCATCGGCAAAGTCCAGATCCTCCAATTTTCCCGTGTGAGTCCATTTTATGCCTGTTTCCTCATTGCCCGTTTTCTGTCGCATTATCTAACCTACTGTAATCAGGAAAATCACTGGCGATAGTAGGCAGCTTTGCCTTACTCCTGTCTTTACTTCGAAGAATTCCGTGAGTTTTCCGTTGTGGATTACTTGTCATGCACCATTTTCGTATAACTGTTTGATGAGAGGTATAATTGTCGATGGGACCCCGTAGTAGCGAAGTAGTAACCAAATGACCTCTCGATCGATGCTGTCGAAGGCTTTTTCAAAGTCGATGAAGTTTAGATAGAGAGGTGACTGCGTTCCACCCTCTGTTGAATGATGATCCGTAGTGCTGCGATTTGATCAATGCATGACTTGTTTCTCCTGAATCTAGCCTGTCCCAGTCGAAGTTTTTCATACAGAGTGGCGTGTTTGATTCTCACCAGAATGATGTGGTTTAGTATTTTGCTTGGGATGGACAGGAGCATAATGCCACGCCAGTTCTTGCATTGACTTAAGTCTCCTTTCTTTGATAGTTTGAATAAGTAGCCTTACTTCCAATCCCTATTTACACAACATGTACGATTTCGCGATGACAAAATCTTTGACGTCCTTAAACTGGAAATACACTTCGTTGAATACATTTACCACATTCTTATTATTATGATTATTATTATTTGATCCACAAAATCACAGTCATCGGTTAAAATTTCATAACTATAAGTCTATGTAAATTAGAGTAAAGCCTGAAGAAGGTCTAATTGAAAACAATATTGTTCGCTTATATGTCTTGTTCTAATACACATATATGGTAGTACGTTCGTGTTACGACTTACTCAGTTGCTTTCAAAAGCTTTTAGTAATAAGTCATTTTTTGACTAAAATATCTCTTCAAGTAAGTGATTGTCCTGGTACTTGTTGATATGTTACATTTATAGAGTATCGACTGGTTACTCGTTTTATCCTGCACTTTCGTCGCATAATATTTCTAAATAATATTTTCCAATAACACATCCCTTCATTTCCACTGTATGATTCACCACACCTTAAGGCAAAGTAGTTCATCACTAATAAAATTGATTGATTTAAAGAGAAAAGCTAATCACACATCCATCAATCTTTCCAAAAATTACTGAATACATAAAATACTTACTTTTGAAAACGGACTGAGAAGTCTTTGAATGACATTATAACAAAATTAGATTTTAATGAAAAAAAATTACAGGTAAAACTTTGACGACAGAATCAAAAATTCAAAGCACACATTAGACTTTGGCAAATACTTGTTTGTTAAAAATAAGTTTGAAAACTGAAACTATTACTAACCGTTTTACAATAACAACTATTAAAATTTTCTAAGCAACATCCTGGGTGGTACTAGGTGTGCATATAAACCACTGTAGCCACTTCCATTAAGTTGAATGCATCTGTCATCCGACACAGAAACCGTACTGCTCAAACACCAAAAGTGTATCTTTAAAAAAACTATTACTCTAGATAGCAAAAGTATTTAGGCATTCAGACATTTAGAAAAAACAAGAAATTTGAGAAAAGAATATACTTATATGCATATATATCTTTATATACATAGAATATTCTAGAATGGTCATCATTAACAGTATCAGTGTTTTTAAACACCATCGATTTGTTAAGTAAGATCAGTTGAATTACGGTTCACTTTCATTTATAATTCCCCAGTAGAACATAGGGCTTCAAGCTAGTGGTTTGAAGTTTCTGCAGCAGTGTTTATTTTTACAGGATGGGGTTGCTAGCCTCATGCCTAACCATTCCTCTTTACCAGGATTATTTCTGGCTTAGCGAGGTAAAGGAGTATATCGGCCAGGGATCGAACCCCGCACCATATGCATAGTCGGCGAGCGTCCTACGGTTCACTAAAGAGGCATAAATTATAGTAAGCATAAAGATGTAATGTCAAATAGAATATCAGATACAATTAAGGAAATTTCCACAATGAATTGAGGATCATTAAAACTTTTGATAGCCAAAGTAAGGACAGTGTCTGAACCATCTTCTTTGGATACATAAGTTAGGTTTCTCACTACGGATCCCAACAGCCTCAGTAATATGTAGCAGATGAACTCTTTAGATTAGTTGGTATGCGGTAGATGACTTTGAAAGCCTCGTTAACATCAATCTTGTGTTCTGTATCTACAGGATGAGATCGAATAGCTCTATGAATGGATTTTGTTTGTCCTTTACTTAACCACGCAGGATGATGTGTCGGTAATCCTACGAT
Source organism: Trichobilharzia regenti (assembly GCA_944472135.2). Taxonomy (NCBI): domain Eukaryota; kingdom Metazoa; phylum Platyhelminthes; class Trematoda; order Strigeidida; family Schistosomatidae; genus Trichobilharzia; species Trichobilharzia regenti. The sequence continues at coordinate 82,205,205 of OX235270.1, read as the reverse complement.
AAGCATGCCTGATTGTATCACCTATGTAACTGGCTCCATAGAAGTAGTCAAATTGGTAGATACCAAAATATATTTTCCAGTATTAGTAAATAAGTTTTCAAACAAGTTTGTTTTAATTTTCGTGTAGATTTCGTCACAAACCAAAATCGCTAGCAGCCAGTGCCTACTCACGATTCCACTAAACATTCATACTTATATATTCAGATTATGAATAAAATACTTTGGAATTCAATGAAATCTCCGTTGGATTTCGGAAACAAGACTTCACTGTCTAGCATGAAATGCACTTATTGAAATGGGACGATAAAATTTTCTTAAACATTGTTTCGCACTATGAATGCAATATTTCCTCGAATTCTTTCCGCCATTTTATCTCCTCCTGTACATATTCTATCCATAATGTGAAAATCCTACAAGTAGTTATAACCGATTCAAGAATTATTAAACTGAATTATCATTATAATGAACGTGTGTAATGTATTCTAAATGCTAAATGATGGTAAATCTTAAATATAATAGATATAAATGACATATTCACAGAATGATACGGCTGAAAACTACTGTCAGTGATGAATTAAACAACCGGTGCTCCGAGTGTAGAAGAAACAAGTCCAGATACAACTACTGCCCTAACCAGCCTTCTGTGGAGACTATAAATTCATGAATTTATATCATTATTTTTCCTAATTTTTCCAATATTCAGAGTGTATTGTTGTGCTGATGCCATCAAACTGTAATCCATTGATATTATAATTGATTTGATGTTATTTAAGCAACATCAATATTCCTATGAACTGTGATCAAGATTCGACCCGAAGAGTTCCCAAATAATTAGACGCCGAGTGAGAAACAGACATTTCAAAAATTAGTCTAAAATTTTTTTTGAAAGTCTGAAGTCAAAGTTTGATCAGAGTTCATACAATTTTGTTTACTAAACATGTTGATACCTGTTTCATGACTCATATGATTGGATAAGGTTTTTAAAGACAAGAAATGTCCTTTTATATATAAACTTAGGTTAGCTTAATTTCGATTTATTTCCTTGAAGAAGTTCGGACCAGATTGCCGAACTAAACGTTGGAATTAATCATTTCCATTTAGCTGAGATTTTACAAATATAATTTTTACAAACATGACTGTTGTTAAGAAATCTAGTTGGTTCACTATTATGTTTATATGACTGTAGAACCTGTTGATGAAGTTATCGAAAAGAATATTCTTTTGAAAGATAACTTATCCTGAAGGTCAGGAGATGATTAGTTCCTGAGAGCAGCATGAGTAAATAAAGATGTCGAAAACTGTTGATAAAGAAAGCAATTCTTGTGATTATTTGATAAACAACCTACTCGTGATGGTTGTAGTTCAGTGAACTTCAAAATCTGAAAATGTTTTATTTAATATAATACATATATACATCACCGTAACTGTTTTAATGAAACACACGCAGCTCACAATTCCAAATAAAACTTTCTTATATAAAACAACCTATTCGAATACATAGTCCAAACTATATTATTTTCCAGGTCTTGTCAGCTGCAACTGCGTTTATGAATTCACAGGTACATACAGTGGCAGGTGTGTAAGAAGAATGGAGAGATGGTTCTCTACAAGGCTTGTTGAACAAATACCCAAGAATCTCCGTCTTAGAGACTGATCATCATAGCTTGGCACCTTGCTGACGTAGGATACCAAACCCGCATCTTTTTTCCTTCACGTTCCCAGTGGCTTGAAGTTTCTGTAGCAGTGTTTAATTTTACAGGATGAGGTTGCTAACCTCATGCCCAACCTTTCGGGGATCGAACCCCGAACCATGTGCATGGTCGGTGAGCGTTCTAACCGCTGTGCCACCGACGCAAACCAGCATAGTACAATCTTTCAAGGTGGTGAACAGACATAGCACACCATGACTACTTCGAATGGCTAGGCTTATGACCACTCAAAGAGTGAAACCCGAATTATGTGTACAAAAAGAAACTGTTACTAACTTATTGCTATTATCATCTCAACTTATCCAAACTCCGTCACAATTTTAGGACTTAACTGGAGAACTACATTCATTTGTTTCTTCACTAATTTTCTTAATATTTTTTTCTGCTTAACCTCCTTCATTTCGGCTGAATAACTTTGCACGGAACTATGCAGCTGTCTCTACTTATGTATAAATTACCCTTAAATTTCAGAAAAATTCTTCCACGTATAATATATAATGTCTATTTTGTACCTCTTCTTCACTCTATTCTCATAAAATAAACTGGTTGTTCGGTCAAACTATGTTTAAATCCTTTCGCATCCATTGCTCATACAGCTTATTATTCAGGTTATGAGCAGCTGAAGAAAATCCAATGAAACAAAATCAATTCATCTTTTCCCGCAAAAGTCATTTCTGTTGCGTTATTCAAATTTTTCAAAGGAATGAATTGTATGAAGGAGGGAAACCTTTCAGATTAGGCACTTTCCGACTTAGTTGGCAAAAGACAAATCCCAAAATGTTTGGTTGTCAGCCTGATCCATAATGTGACAAAACAAATTTCTAAAAAATAAGTATTGTATACACCTCAACAGCGCTTACTTCAGATACCATAAATCAATTAAGTAAGAGTGTTGCATTATTCATCGTCTCCTTACCCCAAGCCGGCTTAACTTTATTGTCTCATTTTTGCTTCTCTCCACTTTCCTCCTACACCATAATCTGTTTTCGTTATTTGCTTTTTTGTGCTTAGTAAGTGTTATTTTCGTAATACCTACTTTATAGTCACACATAAATTATTAGCAGATTTGTGTTATTTCATTATTTGCGAATTTAAATCCATCTTACTTTTATACTGCCAATTGCATTTCATTATAAAATGAATTACCTGTGTACTATGATTAGTAATACTACGAATTTGACAACATTAATATAGAACCTGAAAGAAATACAAGGAAATAACTTGCTTCTCTGTATTACAGTGTTAAAGTGTTATGTGATGATAGAAGACGTTTTTGGCGAGAAATTATTCCGTATGATATTATCATAGTCGATTCTATAAATCCTATGATGTCTGACACGTATTCAGCTTTTGAATAATCCTCTTTATTCATTGAAATTAGTTTTCCTAAATGTGAATTTATAAATAAATATATCTAAACTAACAATACAGCTGAGAAAATATCCTGTCCTGGTATCTCGAATATCACTGTAACTTCCCACTAACTTATTCATCATTTCGTCAATGCTTATTTCTACAACAATTTCTCTAGTGGTTTTGTTTACGACTCGAAAACCATTTTACAAGTGACAGTTTGAAAAGTAAAAGTGGAATGTATACCTCATTAAACATTTAAAAATGAGAACAGCAAATATCTCTTGCGTATCAGTTGTCTCTTAACATCTGTTCATGATTGCTTCATAGTAGACCTGTAACTGTGAATGCCTGACATTGATGTAACTCTTAGAGATTCTGATGAATTTCGGTGTGGACTATATAATCAATCAACATCAACTAGAAAAGCATTGTAAACCAAGGATTAGTAGAGAGCTGTTTCATCAAAGTTTGTTAGACCTTAGCAACAATGTTTAACTTTGGTATTTCTAGCAGTAAGTTAGTCATATATTTAAATATTCTCTGAAGCTAAGACTTGCATAATCCACTTTAGAAAGTGCTCTAATACTAAGTTGAAACTCTGTTCAATTTCAGAAGCGAGAAAATTCTGCAGAAACTTCTAGCTATAAAACCTACCATCAAGAATTTTCAGTGTTTCATAACTTAATTTTCAATAATCTGAAGGCAGTGAAAGCTGAGAACAGTATTTAAAAAGTAGGGACATATTTAGGTTTTTATGCCCGTGTCTTTTAAATCCTAAGTTTTGGTAGAGAATAATTCGTTGGTCAAGGTTTTAACAGCTTACAATATTAAGAAACAGGAGGTTTATTCCGAATTATTATAATGTATATATATATATATAATATGAACGGGTTTCTCAGGTGATTCATTAGATAAATTCATTCATTTTATTACTATCCACCATATTTTTTCGAAAAACCTATGAATACAAACAAATTTATGTGGAAGTTTAAATTTAACTTCAAAATGTTCACCCATTTCCCGTTGGTTGATTTTATTCGATAGAAATGCTCATTTTCTTTTGATATATCAACTCTGAGAACAGAATGCTTCATCCCTGTCTTAAGTTTGAAATGATTTCAGTTGGAAGATGGAGGCTAGTAGTGGAGTTCAGAATGCTTACTTCATCCTACGTGAGTCTCAATACCAGGATATACCTTCGTTCTTAGTGTGAGGCGGTGTTTCCACTAAGACTTTGACCCATCACTCATTGTTTCAAACACCAAAGTTTTATCTGGTAGGCCATGACACCAACCTCCTTGTCAGTGGGTATCAGATGCTGGTTTTTGAAACTATTTTTAAATTTCCCAAAAGAAAGCTTTCGTGGTCTAGTATATAGTGTTTGAAATGATGAATGCTGGATTTGCGCTTTAGTATAAAACCGATCACATATTAAAGGTATGGATACATCCAGCTGACAGATCCCAAAAAGGATGAAACGCGTACTCTTCATCCCAGGGCTAACCATCGTAACCTTAGAGATATGCGAAAATCAATTTATTTTAATATACTGCTATCGAATAATGAATTATGGTGAAAATGTCCACCGTGTAATTTGTATCTCAGTATTCACAGGAATAAAACCCGGAGGACTCTGTTTTAATGAAATGACAATTTGGATTTTGATAAATGCATAGTATTCAAAATAAATGCTCTCACAGTTAACTGAACAGACTTATGCATTTTAAAAGACTTTGTTAATATAGCATTTTTGGATTTAAAAGAAATTATGGTGCTTTTTTCAATGGCACCGAAGTTACATCTAAAGATGGAGAACGTGATGAAATCTCTGTTTTCTTGTTTTGTTTTTTTTCCTACTATAAAAGGACAAGCTTTTGATAACACGTAACGATTAAATCTTAATACATGAAAATATCAAGTGAAAGAAGCTTTCACTTATTTCCTCGCATTCGTTTCACATTCACATTTACCTGCAATAACAGAGTGTGTATCCTCTACAGTTAACTGTCAGTCAAATATGGTCATATTCTTTTTGTTTTAAAATTCTGAATGCGATAACATCAGTGTAGACTAAAACACTTATCAATACAAACAAACAACAATTCCTCCTGCTCCCCCTCCCCCTCCTACTCCTACTCCTATACCTCATTTTTCCTTGTCAAATTCATAATTCTATCAGTAACAAAATTCATTTATCATTTTTACACTTTCAGTCAATCATTTTGTCATCAGTATCAATAATATAAGTTATCAGTACTATCAGTTTCTGCATAGATATAAATTTCGTGTGTTTTTTTTTCAACAGGAATGTAAACTTACTTTGGTTACGTGTACCTAGGAAAGAAACATGCTTTTAGCAAACATCTCATCACAAGTATGTGGAATAAAATACACTCTATTTACAACAACTTTTCCAGTGTAACCTGATTATTATTATTATATCAGCGATAATGGGACATTTTCTTCTAAAAATAAAATGATATATCATTTACTAAACTAGAAATTTTACATGATAGACGTTTAATTATGTCTGAATTCCAGTAGATATAATTTCTGCTCATAAATGCTAGTTAGTTTTTGCATAGTATAGTTATTGTTGGTGAATATGAAATCCCCTTGAAATGATATCTTGAAAAACTAGAATTTTGATACATTGTAATGGGTTATTTCAAGCTCAAACGCTTTAAATAACAAATGACTTTAGCGGTGCACAGATAATCTTACTAAGGATATGTAGAATAATCCACTTATATACCTTCTTAAAATATTTCCTTCAAACGTGATAGAACTATTGATAGATTTCTGTGCGTCAGTAGCACAGCGGTTGAGACTATCGCTGACCATGCACATGGTCCAGGTTGGTATACCCTGCCAACGCACACCTGAAATCTATGGTCGACCTGCGAAATTTGGGCTACCGATATCATATGCTGAAAATTCCATTCTTGTACCAAAACTACTGTGTGGTTTCAAGCTATAATTAAAATACAAAATTAAATTAATTAACACTGTATTTACAGATGAATATACGATAAATAACAATATACATGAAGCAAAACATTTCATACACATGGTTCCTTTGGTAAGTTTACATAAAACAAGAAAGATTAAATTTGCAGTATAACATTAAATCATTCCATGCCACAGGTTTTAAACATCTGTAGACCGCCTGAAATTATAATGGTCATCAAAGAATGCAAGTAACATACTTCAAACTATGAAAGACACCAGAGAAGATGTTCAGAATTAACGCATTCAGAATGCTATTATCACAATTTTTAAATCAAGTAATCATCAAGTAATATGCATTTCCAAGTAGAAACGAGTGGGAAAGAATATAGGAAACAGAAAAATAATAAAGTATTTGCATATATGATTACACAACAACTCGAGAATATTATAGTTTAAAGTTTACAGTTTACAGTTTACAATTTATTTAGGATAGTAGGCTACATGTCTGTGTTAATCCTTTCGATTTATTGCATACAGGAGGTCCAATCTCGCCTTGAATGAATCAACGGATGGCGCTGATACGACGTGTTCCGGTAGGGAGTTCCAATGGTTCACAATTCGATGCGAAAAACGGATCTCCAGACGCAGACGTTTCGACTGTGGCTTTTGAACCTTGAGGTGATGTCCTCGCAATTGGTTGGTGCTAGAAGGAAGAAATAATTTAGATAAATTAGCTCCAAAATCATTTCTTAGGATACGGTATGCTGGTATTGGGTCACCCCTAAGTCGTCTGTATGACAGTGGAAATAAACCCAGTCGACTTTACCCCTCCTCATATGACAGGGTTGAGAAACACTTTATTAGCTTAGTTCCTACTCTTTGCACCCTTTCTAATAAGTCTATTTCTTATTTGAAACACGGGCTCGCTGCCTGGATCCCATATTCCAAATGAGGTCTGATATAAGTCGGATATAATATACGAAATATATCAGCGTCAAAGTTCGCTAAAGCCTTGCGTATGGCCCATAACATTCTAAAACCCTTAGTGGCTGCAGTTCTACAGTTTGTTGCTGTTTTCAAGTCATGCTGCACAACCACTCCCAAGTCCTTGTACTCAGTGACCACTGGGAGAGTAATGCCATTCATTGAGTAATTGTGCACGTGACTATGAGATACACGCATAACTACACTCTTGCTTACGTTAATCTCCAAAGCCCAGTGCTTACACCAATCCCTTAACAAGTTTAAATCTTCCTGCAAAGCAAGTTGATCACTGTCATCGTGCAAAGCCCTCCATATCTTGATGTCATCAGCAAACAGTAAGCAGGATGACTTAACTACCGATGGAATCTCATTAACATAAATCAGGAAAAGAAGTGGGCCTAGAATTGTATCCTGAGGAAAGCCACTCTTAACCGATTCCCATGTTGATAAAAGATTATAAGATTAAAATTAGCTCAGTGAACTGAAATCATTAATATGAATGATAACTCAATCGACGTCGTCAAAATCAAATGCAGTTTCCAAAGTAGTGAGAGAACCATCACACTCTGTTCCTGTATGCATAAGTTTGATTGTAATCGCCCCAGAAAACCAAAGTAAATTCGGTATCTCCTCTGCATTTAATGCATTGAATTATGTGAACATCTTGACGAAATGAGGTGTCCAGAAATTGCACTTTCTGAATATATGCTTTCCTTTGAAGGTATGTTTTTTGGAAAATTTTCAAAAAACCGGATCACTAGATCGTCTAAAATATTATTTCAAGAAAGTTTGTTATAACAGCATGATGTATATTTAAAATTTTATAATTTAGAGTGAAATATTTTTTAAGTTTGATCACAGATTGTTATCAGTTGGAGAGCTATTGGAAGTCCTGGCAGTACTGGACAGCTATCTTGTCCTAGTTTCAGACTCATCGACTGTATGCACCCTCTGGGTTTCAGTTTCAGGACCTTCTAGTCACAAATCAAACTCGTAGACCATTCAGCCACTGGGACCCGATTCAAAGGACAGCCCATTCTTTGATACTCATTAGTGACTGGCTATAGGACAAAGTTTCCTGCAGTCCTTGTGAGGAGTCCTAACCAGTGTAGTCCACTCAGCCAGCCAATGGCACTGGTTGGTGGTCGCGCCAAAATCACTAATTGATGGTAGTTAGAATTCATGGGCTGGCCGTCGGGTTGGGTTCCATTGTCTGAATGGTCTATGAGTTTGCTTTGTAACCGGAAGGTCCTGGATTTGAAACTCGGTGGTAGGTGTGTATTGCAAATGAGTCCCACAGTAGGACTAAGCAACCAAGCACTTCCGCCTGATTTTCAGTGGTTCTCTAACGGAGATTAATCCGTCATCAAAGCTGAAACAATTCAAATCCCTACAAACAAACTCCTGTAAAATATTTTACAAATTCTTCCTGGATTACATGCGATCTTGATTCACATTTCTTACGAAATAATAAAACTCTGACGTCCCCTGAAAGTTAAAATGACAACGCATAAAGTATTTTAAATTAGAAACTGCTAAATCTATAATGTAGTAACCTTAAGCGTGGAAACTCCCAATTCACATTGTTTCTAGATTATAATATAAAACAAAGTGAAAAGCTCAAGATTTGTAACGAGAGTATGAAATAGTATAGGAAAACACTAATTAGTGACAGGTAGAAAGAACACACAACTTACAAAGAAAATAGAGTTCATAAGATTGATACTAACTTGATGAGTTCTGATCATATCATATTTTGGAGAAGTTAGGAATACCTACATAATCTTCAGTACCCACTAGGCATCTTGAAGGTGCACTGGCGAAATATCTGCTTTTACTTCGAACATAGAAGTTTCAGAATGTGTTCAGAAAACCAGATGAAAACCTCATAAGTTATGAAATGAAACAACACCACAAATTTTGGAATTCAGAGCAAATTATGTACTGATGGGAAGCATACAATGTGTACCAAAGGAATATTATTCTTAAATATTCTCACAGTTCAGGTCGGCATTAGTAACAGAATACTATACATGTTTGAACATTCTGTTTCATGTCGTTTGATGTAAACGTAAATCACAGGCTCAATGACTGGTTAAAGCATATAAACTGTAAATATATAAACAGCGGTTTGATCACTGAACAATATACTTTGGCTCCTGTGTTTCGCCTTCTGTTGTTACGATTAGAAGAAAGCACTGACATATTTATCCGTTCAAATCCATATGAAATAATTTATTATTCTTTTCTAAGCACCAAGATAAGTTTATTATTCTAAACAATCGGTCTCACATTTATGAGGTTACATCTGACAGTCACACTGAAAACAAGTTCAGAATACACGAGTGCATTTCTTTAGACAACCGTTTGAGAGAGAGAAAGAGAGATTAATTATCGTTAAGTGTTATGATCAAAAATAAAATAAATAAATAATAAACAGTAATTTTCTTCAAAAACGTGATTTTCATTATTCCTCATTAAATCATAACATTCTAACTCAATTCATCCTCTTCATCGATCACCATATTAAACATTTTTTTGGATAACCTACCTATCAAGTGTGTAAGAAAACGCCTTGTTTTTTTGTGTATGTATATAATGAAGATAATAAATTTTATATTCTCTTAACCTCTTTTTTTTAAAAAAGGAGGCTACAAAAATTATGCCACTCAACTAAACATTTTATACCACTTTCATCATTATAAATAAAAGGTACGTTATATCGTTCTGCAGTTTGTAAATTTCTAGAGTTTTGTAAGTCTTATCCTTATCTCTTCAAAATTTATCATGAAACAGCATACGAATTAGGCTTCACTGTGTGAAAACTGTGCAGTTGCAATGATATTAGATGGTTGGAAGCAATCAGCAGGAAGCCTTGGACCTAGGTTTCGTGAGAGCTGGGACTTGGCAGCAAGGCGTATCTGCAACGTTGAAGGAAATCATGTCCCTTTTGAGATTCGATCCGGCATCATCCAGTGCTGCAGTCATAGATGTTACAATACAGTACAGTTTCGACCCGAACTAGCTCTGCTAGTAAAATTACTGATTGCAGCACTATAAATTTTGGATTCACATCTTAGTGAACTTCACCTTTGAGATTTCAGATACGTCTTGTTGTTGAGTGCATGTAATGAAATTACTATATTTAAGGGTTCTAAGAATCAAAGATCAATATCTATTCTTTCATTAATGTCAGTATGCAGCTGCAGCAAAATACTTCTCAGTTATGTGTTACGTTTATTTTGATATCATTTATTTATTTATTTGTTCGGAGCATAAATATGAGTACACAACTACCGAAAACAAATTAAGTAATAAATTGTGTTGTATGAATTTTATATTATTTAGCAGTAGTACGTAAACCTGGTTTATATGTATTAACTTATCAGTGAAGTTAACTTTGCAGTTGAAAACAAAAAAAAACAAAATGAAATATCTAGCAACCGCGAATGAGTCAAAGGACCATTGAAAACTGGGGAACACTAGACCTCTGTTGTATTCTAGCATTGGAATCTTCAGCAATATGCATACATGACATTTTTGGACAGTTAACCCGAAATTATAACTCATGGTTTGTTGAGTTCTAACCTAGTGACTGGATTGTGACGTGCCTGATTAGTAACTAGAAGGTAGTGAGTTCGACGTTTGGTGGAATCATGCTGTCTACTGTTGAAGAGTTTCAAACTGGGACGAAACAGCTACCTGAAGCCCACTGATTCTCAGAGGTCCTTTAAATGATGCCAGTGTGATACTAATTCTTGATGTGATTATGAGCAATAACTTGTGCTCGAAACGTCATCAGTTAATACTACTGTATAACACTATGTGATTTATCAAAATTAAATCCTATCCATAATAGAGTGATACTCTACCACAGTTTTATTATTATATCAATAATACATATGGGAGTAATTCTATTTTAAAAGCAGTCAATTCTCCACAAATTCAGCATCTGAAAGTTCTAGTTGAATTTTATTTAAAAAATGCATTTGGTTTCAAGTCTTATTACTCTTCTTGCTAACTTCTCCAATTCCTTCATTTATATGTCCTATGATTTGGTGCTAAATTTGTGCTTATTATTATACACATATGTTGTGAATTGTAATCTAGTGACAAATCACACACAAACACCACTTGAATTTTCGGTTCTATGTCATTAAAATGCATTAAAGTTGCCAATAATAATTCTTCCCTAACTGATACATACACATAATTGTAGAACCTGAAGAAGGTATAGAACAGAATATGCTTTGTTTACTAATCAGAGTTTTGAAGTTTATAATTAACATTTTTATATAACTTCATTAGGGTGAATACCTATTTACTACGAGACAAAATTAAACAGAGCTTCTACAGAAACTTCAGTACGATGGGTCTCCTTGCGACAAAAGAAAAAGTCTGTATGGAGACATGGAACGTCCGCACCATGTATGAGACTGCCCAGGCTGTCCAGATTGTAAACGAGATGAAAAGATATGATATTCAAGTACTGAGAATATGTGACATCCAACGAAAGACTCTCGAGTAGAACCCTAACTTGAAGCGACGAGTTGGTCGTCCGAGGTTGGCATGGAGGGGGTCATGTGAAGAGGAGATGAAAACATGTGGGCAGACTTAGAGCCAGGTGAAAACATTGTGAGAGAACCGAACGCAATGGAGACGTGAGGCTGAAGCCCTATATTCTTCCAGGAACTAAAGCAAACAATAATAATAATACGAGACAAAATAATTATGACAAATATTAGACAAAATGTGCCGGAATAAATTTTGTCAATTCTTTCCACATAATCACTATCATCTTTTTCACAGACATGAGGCTGAAAAAAAGACTGGAAATACTAACAGAGGCAGATATTTTTGACAATGCAAGAAGTTAAATAAACGCGTTTGTTAAACTGTATTTGGAAAGCTATTTAGTGTTTTATTTTACCATTGGTTTCAATTTACTAAATATTATCAGTTAAATCTTTTTCCAGTCATATTATCACTTATCTGGTGACATATACTCAACAACGATACTGAACTCCAATTTGCCAGACTACTAAACGACAGAAGATAGAATTCATGAATTTTAAGGCGTAGGCTTCAAGATAAGTTTTCGGTGGATCCATGGGTGGATGCCTGCAAAACAAGTTCAAAACTAGGATAAAACAGCTATCCAGTGCTGCTTTATTTCCTGTAATTCGCTAACTCATATCAGTTCGCAAACGAAATCCTAAACGAAACACTGCATTGATAATAATAATCCTACTATTTATTTTATTCTCACTTTATTATATGTGTACTTGACCACTCAGTAATTTTACTAGACCTGCGTAGTTTTAATTGTTCCTTGTCCTTCACTTGTATAAATGTCGGTGAATTTTTTGTTGCTCGTTCAGTGATTCACATTAATTATTATTAGTTTGTCAGGTGCCACATTCTCAGGCAGTGCCATCATTAACAGCTGTACTTTCAACCCAACAAGAAAAGCTACCTCCAAAGTCATTTTGTTCACGAATTCAAACATTAAATATATATATATGTATATATACATGCGTTACTTTTCAAAACTAAATGCTTTTTAGACTTTTTCATCATAAAAGAAGGTTTAGAAATGTAAATAACAACCCAGTCATCATTAATTGTTCGGTTGTGTAAACGAGAACAGAACAAAATCTGAGAGGTTTACACTTTAAAATGATTATTCAAACTACAATTCATGCCTTAAAAAGTTAGTCTACATGTGGTGATAACTAATGTATGTGAGAAAAACGACGGGGAAACACAGACTTCTTATCTAGTTTAGATACTAACTGCATAAAGTGAACTGAAATCATGGGTTAATGTCTCACCAGTATATATATATATATATATATATATGAGTGACCTAAAAATCTCTGCTGAAGAGTCTATTCACAATGTTGATTTTAATTCTATGTAATTCTTTTTTTATTTTATTTTTTTTTATATTACAGCTTGATTCCACGCTGTATTTTTGGTACAGGTATGGAATTTTCAGCATGGATATCGGTAGCCCAAATTTCGCAGGCCGACCATAGATATCAGCTGTGCGTCGGTAGGGGATCGAACCTCGGACCATGTGCATGGTCGGAGAGAGTCCTAACCATTGTGCCACCGACGCGTCTAATTTCGTGGTGATCATCATTTCCCCCTGATTTGTTTATCATCATTCCCAGACTTGCACGTCTTCTACCGTCTTGGTCATTATAATTCGTCTTTGTTTTTGGTTGATTCCTATTCTTATCGCTTCAGTTTTTGATTGTGTTATGCTGGATTGTTGACAGTAATGTGTTGTTTTGCTATTGTTGATATTTTTTTAAGCAAACTCAAGGTTGCACTGTGAAGCACTTACTTGCTCTTGGACTGTCTGAGGGAAACATTTTCTGTTCTGTTTGTTTACTGTGGGCAGTATTTTTATCTTATTTTGTTGTTAATTTTCACATATTTAACTGTTGTGTATGAATACTTATTTTCAACGTAAACACTGTATCTTGTTCCAGAGAAAACTTTCAACTGTATAGTTGCGTGATGGCCATGTTGAGGTATTTTTGATATAACTTTTTATTGCTTAGTAGTACAACAATTTTATCTGTTTAAATCGTGTCTTCATATCATCAGAATATTATCCTTGACTGCGTATGACTCACGAAAATTTTTATAAGTTATAATGAAGAACCCAGTAAATCGTGTGGATCGTGGTAATTTGGTTCCGTAAAACTGTTCCCTACATTCCTAGATTTTGTTGTTGGTTACAGTAGTAGCAACGGTCATGACAGTGGCACACGTATGCTATCCTCCAACCTAGTTGTTTATTTTGTGGCACAGAACAAAAACAGTTTACAAGACAAGCTAGAACAATAAACTGACTACCCAAAACACTAAATATATTTCGATATCGATGTTGTCGAACCAAGATATATGCTTAAATAACTGGTTATCGTGCTCAAACAACTGGATGTAACACTAAAGCAAGCCAATCGATGGGGCTGTTTCATCGTATCCCTTCAGTTTAATCAGTCTACATATGTTACACACTCTTGAGCGTATAGCAGTATCCTGGTGTCTACGGTTTAAATACAATCCATACAACATGCAAAGTTTGCGTTACACATAGTCAATATGGTATTTCCTTATGCAAATTTTGGGATCTCTCCTCCTTTGGCGGCAACAGTAGTGTGTAAAACTCTACTAACCACAAACGAATCGTTAGAACTTTAGTCGAACGCATCAACTGACAGTTTTTGAAATCATAATGTAGCTGGACTAAAGTGGAGCAGTCCAAGCGAACGACCAACAAAATGACCTCTAACAACCAATTAGATGAACTTTGTCGTACAGATATCATCCTTATCTTGTATTTTAATACTGTTTTTATGTTATCCTACTGTGAACATTTTGAATGTTATGTTTTACAAAAATGTTGTACCTGTCGTGTGGAAAGGCATTAAAATTACCCCGATACCTGAATCATCCACTGGTTAGGATGCTAAACTGAGACCTATTGCAACTACTTTTCCTTTTTTGGAATCAACGGAAAAATTACTTTTACTTAACCCTGAACCTTCATTGAAAAATTTTAATGAACCTAAATTATTTGCATATTAACAGGGTAGTTGTGCTTTAGATGCTGCTGCTCCATTACAGCACATAGGTGTTCACTCTGTCTTCATGGATTACACATCTGCTTTTGGGTCTGTACTCAGATGTGTTTTGTTAAAGTAGCCGATGACTGGTTGCAATGCTATTTGTCTGACAGAATGCAGTATACCCCTATATGAAGGCAAATCATCCTCTTCCTTGCTTACTATAGCCGGTGTCCCTCACGGTGCTGTTCTCGCTCTTTTTTTTCCTTCTTTCTTCCTGCACGATTTGCCTCTTTCGAACGCAACCAGTTTTGTTAAATATGCTGATGATCTGACTGTTCCAAACTGGATAGCTTTTTTTCAAACATCAACCAGAGGTCCAAGTTAAATGGTCTTACATTAAATCCTTTTAGATTTCAAGCAGTTGACTTTACCTTCAAGAACAACCGTGATTCACATGATGCTTGTAACATAGATGACACTGAGAAAAAACCAAAGTAAAACAATTTTTAATCGTCCCACATCCTGTTGATTTCCAAGAAAATGCTTCGTCTAATCGTCTACATTAAGAAGTTAAAACATTCAGGTATCATTCAGCCTCTAATTTTACGATTTGTTAGCTCTAGAATCTTACCTGTTTTTTCTTTATTGCCCCCCTTAGCGTTATCTGGGTTACTCGAAAATGACTTTGGTGTATTGCGAAGGGCATCAAAGGCTGTCAGTAGGGCAACTGGTGTGGTATTAAGTCAGGTCGTTACTATTGTGGTCTACAGACATCTGGAATCACGCAAAAACTTGGCAAAATTCATATTGTCTCACTCTCGGCACCTTCTTAATTCACAACTCTCCCCTTCCATCTCGTCAGACGTGACTAGAGGTCACCATAAAGAGGTATATGCTCATACAACTAAGTACGGAATCTCAACGATGCTCTGTTTGGTTAGCATTCTATGAAATAGAGAAAGTGTTAAACGTAAAACCTATATCTTATTATTTAATTAGCAAAATAAATAGCTCTTTGATCTTCCATTTATTGTTTGTGATAACACTATTTCTATTATTTTATAATTTTATAAATTATTATTTTATACTTTATGTACACTTCTAAATTTACTGTTACTGTAAACGTCAAAAAGCTGCTGTCATCAATTTTGTGTACCTATACCATGTACTGTACCATGCAATATTGTACTAAATGATGGGAAGTTCATGCTGCATCATAAGTACTGTTTTGGAAAGAAATATCTCTTATTATTACTCGGCTTTTGGGATGGACCAATTCTGCAGCGTTTCAGAATACCTGGAGCTACTATCATTATTATTATTACTATTATCGTTTCCTTTAGTTCCTAGGGGGACATAGAGCTTCAGCCGCACGTCTCCATGGCTTTCGGTTCTCCGCCAACGTCTTCCATTGGCTCCAGGTCTACCTGCATCTTCTTTTCACATGACCTCCTCCTCCTCCATATCACCTTCGCACTGACGACAAAATGGCCGTTTCCCATCCGGTTTCCAATCAAGCAATGGCCTGGCTTATGATGTCATTCGACGGTCTTCCCAGACTGTGGCCAATCCACCTCCATTTATTCCTGCATATTTCTTGCACAGGCAGTTCCTGGTGGTTCGGTTCGCTCCAAGAGATCCCCCCTTATTGCTGATCTTTTCTGACCGGCCATCTTATCTTGAGCGAAGTATTGAACGAAGACAGCCTGTAGTTTGTTCGAAGTGCCCTCCGTGACGCACTGACCAATTTACTCATCCCTAAAGTAGCACTGACCTCACATTGAAGTTGAAAATCCGGATCCTGTTTTTGATGCTGAGTAGTGCTGTTGATCTCCACACAGACTTTACAATAATGAAAACTTACCTTGCCTTCCCGATCCTTGCTTGAATATCCTCATCAGTTCCGTCCGCCTGTAATTGGAACTATGATTTCCAGGTCAGTATGCGATTAACTGGGGAAGGTTGCTCCTTTCATATTTCTCCTATTTATGCTGATTGTTGTCTGTTGTTGTTTCTGTTGCTGTTGACTAGGAATCTTCCTAACCTCTGTTTTCACTATGTTCACTCTAGGTCCTATTGCTTACCCTTTCCGTTTGGCCATTCGACCTTCAATATCGAGCTGAAATAGGCAGTTGTCGGTGAAAGTCTGAAGCAACCGGCTATAAATGCCCGAAGAGGGAGCTATGTCCCCGAAGCATTTAGAAGTACGGGCATAACAATAATGTTGGATATTCGGAAATCTTTGTTGGTGGTGAGTACTGTATGCTTCAACACTGGTTTCAGCGTGATGAAATACCTTTTCGATCCAGTTGTGGCACGACTTTGCAGTGTACCTTGAGCGTAGGAATTTGTGTTATAACGCATTCACGCACTTCTCGCGCCATGTCATCTCTTGATTGCCGACACAACTGTGCACATATGGTTCGCTCCCTTGTTGTGGTACCACTCAGCTCACTCTTTGAGCTTACTACCCAGCCGAAGCACCAGATAAGTTGTACGACATTCTTATTTATTGAAATTGATATTCTGTCTGTGTAAGAATAAAACTCTCATCAGGACACACTACCCAGTCCCCAGCCTTTTTACTTTGCGTTTCTTAATCTGTACGTACATGCTAGGTAGAGTACTGGTTAGTGAATCAAGAGGAGAAGTCTTTAGTGATGTACCTTGCTTCGGATGCGGACAACTTCTAAGAGAAAAACGCGACTGGTACCCAATAGGTACGCACCTGTTGCTATAGTACAGCTTCTATGACCGTGTCGGATGCGTCAATAGAGATATTGATTAGAAGTTTGACGTCCAGATAGACCAGCATGGTTGCGTCTGCGATCGCCTTCCTAATTTTTCTAAACGCTTCCAGAGCCTCTGGTGTCATGATAAATGTCTTGCACTTACCTTTAAGTGGCTCTGTGAGTGCAGTTAAGATATGCGTAAATTGGGGAACAAACTGACGGTAATAACTTGCCATACCTAGAAATGTGGGCAAAGATTTCAGGGACGAAGGCTCTGGGAAGTTTTGAATAGCCTGCACCTTTTCTGGTAAGGGGGGATGCCATGTTCATTAATTACATGTCCCAGAAAAGTCAGCGAACGGACACTAATCTGCCACTTATCCATATTGAGTGTCAAACAGCATGTTGTTGGTCTCTCAAAAAGCGTCTGCAAATGAAAACGGTGAGTCGCTTCGTCTGGACTAGCCATGAAGATATCATCAAGATGAGCATGCGCATAATCCAGTCTATGCAAGACTTAGTAGATGAAACGCTGTAACGTCTGTGTGACACTGCGGAGTTCAAAAGGAATTTGAAGAGGCTAAAGTAGTGATCACTGCTGTTTTAGGGAAATCCTCTTGGTGAACTGGAATTTGGTGGTAGGCTGTCATCAAGTCACATTTGCTGAACACTGTAGCACCTTTTAGAGAAAACTTCAGATCGTGTATGTGTGGGACAGGTTAATGATCTGGAACAGTCTGAGTGTTGAGACTGCAGTAATCACCACAAGGTATCCAGTCCAGCCCGTTATTCTTGGCCACCACTTGTAGGGGTGAAGACCACGGACTGCTAGTTGGTCAGATTATCCCGATCTCTGACATATATCCAAATTCGTCCTTAACGACTTGGAGTTTTCTTTGGGATAACCGCCGTGGCTTTGCAAAAACAGATGGGCCGGTCGTCATAATGCAATGAGTGACATTGGAATTCACGCATGGGAGCCCGGAAACCGGTATGAAAAATTGGCGAAAGACTGGAGGACGTCAGAGTATGAGCCATTAGTGGCAGGTATTGGGTGCACTGGGTTCAGAGAGAATTTGTGCGTGACACTAACGCAGACTGATGGCCATAAGGATGAATCGATCAACTTGTGTTTGTCAGCACCTACAGGGAACTGATATTGCTGCAAAAGATGCATTCCAATGATACCGATGGTAAAATCTGCCACAATGAAAACCCAACGAAATGAGCGACGTAAGCCAATGTTGAAATCCAGAAACCCTCTGCCACGCATTGTGATAGGCGAACCATTTGTGACGTGGAGGTGTAAGGATACTGGCGGCAGGTGCTCTTCGGTTGTGGGTGGAATCACACTGGCCTCCGCCCCAGTGTTAACCTTAAGCCTGTCCCAGTGTTGCGGTCAGTAACATAGAAGAGGCGACATGGAAGTGCTTCGCCAGCGACGTTGGTCGCCATCACGTGCTGGCCCGCTAGTTTACCGACTGTTTGGCATCAAAGATGCAAGGGCCATTCTTTGGTAGCTTGATGGGTTATCTTTTCTTCAAATCTGCAAGTAAATTTCTTTACTCACACACATACAGTAATGGAATGTGTGTTCCTGTTATGTCATCCGGAAGGATTCCATTTAGTTCTGAAGATTTCACTGCATTCGCTACCTTTTAGCCCACTTCTCATTTTCTGGGGCTTCACTGATAGGTAAGGGTATGGTGGTCGCATTTCGGGATGAAGTGTAGGGGAAGTCAATTCAATAGTCCTGTGAAGTGACCGACACGATGCCTTGTTTCTCTCACTTTTTGGCAATAAAACCTTACCTGCAATCACCTTTTCCCAGATATGGATCAGGTAATTACTTGGGTCTCCTACCTGCAGTCTGTATTGCTTCGGCGGCCAGTGAGTCGTTATTGAGTTTCATATCCTTTCCAGCACTCTACTTCACACCCTTATTCAGTGGGCTGAAGTTTGTACCCAGCCTCTGTTTATTTTCTTAGTGTCCTTACTTGTTCGTCTTCCTCTTCATGATCTTCCTCTCCTCCGACAGCTTCTTAATGAATTCAGAAAGTCATTCATTTTCTTACCAGTTCTCCTGGCCCAAAGTGTGTGCACAGATTCCCTTCCCAGACACTTTCATCTAGCGGACAGAAAGATTTCCTGTCTGACAGTATAAAACATGTTGCTGGGTTATCTAAGTATATTAGAAAGACTGTGTCCAAGTACTAGTTCACTCGTAATTTTGTAGATTTTGAATAGCAAACACACATTTATCTTACTGTCGTCGTGATTTCCTCCATAATGTTGCACAGCATTCGCAACAGTTTCCTGTTACCTTTATATCTTACTCCAACAAGGGGGTTATTAAATGTGCAGAAGTCAAACCCCTTTTTTGCTGGCTCCTAGAGCTGTCTAACCTATTCCAATAGCTTTATTATCCATGCATATATAAAATCTGTCAGTTAAACCAATGTGCCTCCATCTACTTTGTCAAGCGAAGATAATAGAGCTAATGGATTTGTCAGTGACTTCCAACTGTCTCCAAATGTATTGGGCATTTAAATAGCTTATCATCCCTAACTGCTTTTGCGAAGCTAAATGTGTAATGACCTCAAGGTCAGCGAGTTATAGTGGCGTATCAAATGTCAGCTGAGGCTGCTCTGAATGATTTCTTTGTGAGAGAACGGGAGGAGCTACGAGGGCTCGAAGACGATCTAAACTTCTCAGATGAAGGTTTGTTTTCTAGCTAAAATGTCATAGTGGAATTAGGTAAAAAAGCAGGTCCTGAAACTCCCCAGACAGTTGAAGAACCTGAATGCATCAGACGATGGGCTGCATCTTTTCAAAAGCGCATCGAAATTAAGGATAATGCTGAACGCCAGAGTATGTCTCAGTTGGAGGAACAGGGACTCAAGGTAAGGGTTATTTAGTTATCGTTTTCGTTGTGTTTTTTCTGTCGTTTAGCAAATATCTAAGACATTGAAGCCTGAAGAGTTTCTGTAGAATTTTATAGTCTCTTCTAAATGGATCTTATATGTTTATAATTGTCTCGTATGCGTTCTGTTCACTTTATAGCGTACATACTATTAGGGATGATAGGCTTTAGTCCAATGAATGTCGGTGGTTCCACTGCACAGGCAACAGACCTAGATTTTTCAAATGAAGTTGATCATTATCTTTTTCTACAGCTCACCAAAGCCTGTTGTCATTATCTAGTATGGCGCATGACAATTTAATTGTCAAAGGTATCTCATGTACATAAATTAAAAAGAGAACAGAGTTTAGAGTTGTACCGCGAAGAATACCACTCTTCATCGGTTGTGGTGATTATAAGACACTAATAATCAGAATTCTCTATTTTCTATAGTAGTGGTGGTCATAGTCTTATCTAAAGTAGTCTTAGATGCAACCCATCACCACTTTACCAGTCCAGAAACTACTTAATTCACTAATGATGGCATTTTTCCAGTCTCTTAGAGACTTAGATTGTATCAGTGACGTGTTAAACAGCACGAACACCGGTTTGGCAGTCCAGATAACATTCATGGACGGAGTTCATCTGAACTACTGAGTCTTGATATGTAAGGGTTCCGTCCCTAGATCAGCTTCCATTATAAAAAAGCACGAGCATGTTAACACAGTTTTAGCAACCACGCTATATATGGCATTCTTTGTATTTCTTGTGTAAACATTAAATATGAATCAATTTAATCCCATTGCTTTCGTTTAGCAGCCTTTGCTTCCGAAGTGTCGTTGAGGTCCAAAAGCCACGAGTACCATTAAAACTGTCCAATAATAGACTTCTTAGTTCTTGGCATTTCGTAACAACATGATTACTTTATATTTACCTCACATTCTCTTTACAGAAACCACTAACATATGGAACACAAATGAAGACACACAGTGCTCATCACCCAGTTTTCTGTTGCTTCTGTCACATGAAACGAAGGAATTAGGACTTAGCGTTATTGATTTCCCACGGCCTAAGGATGTCATAAATTTAAGCGTTGTTTATTCTTTTCGTTTTCTTTAAGATGGTCGTGAGGTGTTTTACGCCTAGATTACCTTCGACTACCCACTTCATTGGCAGAAAATGCCTTATCAGATGACTCGGATACGAACCGGGAAGTATTAATAGAGCTTGTAGGGTAATGTTTACCCACTTAAAAGTATAAACGCTTCAGCACTATTGTTTACGCTTACATCCATAACCTTTATCAAGAAAACATTCTGCCGACGACTTCTTTATGCAGAATTAGATTTTTCAAATTCCGATATTTCCAGGAGTTAGGCCTTTGGACTGCTAAGTAACGTCTGCAATTGAACGCATACATAATATAACACTTCTTGACTTTATATTTTAAGTTTGTTATGCACATGACTAGAATGCAAAATATCCATCTGGTATTTGTTTTTCAGTCTAATAAATCCATCAAAACCCGACAACAAAGTGTTTGTGTTGTATTACATAAGTAATTTTGTGTTCAAAATAACACAATAGCACTTCGAGGTCCAACGATTTTGTGACATTTGTCTTGCAAAAATTCCCCGTGGGATGTTTAAGCTTGATCAAAGATACACTTCATAAGATTATAGTCCGATTTCTTCTGAAGAAATAACATTAAAGTAATTTGGCAATAAATGACACACGAGTTATATCTTCTATGTAAAAAACGATAGCTCTCGTTGTTTTTCAAATGCGATAGTTAGAGATAGATTCGAGTATCAGATCACCAACTCACGGTCCAACTTCAAAGAATATATCTATGCAATACGTAGAAGGGAATATTGTGACTCGGTAGTTCGCCAATTCACTCAGATGTGCGCATTGTCATATTACTATGACACATATACATGCTCTTTTGCTTTTATGTTATATTCATTCTCAGTAAGATAGTAAAAAAATCTTCATGGTCATCATCTAATTGCTATAAGTTTTTTGAATGCCATATTTCTAAATTTGTTTGCTTAAAACCGTCATACTACTATCTTAATTAGCTCTTCCATCATATGTCAGGATCTCGATACATAACTGTCGAATAGTTTGCTTGAAAGTACTGACTATGCGGATGTACTCGGCTATATTACGTTACATATGTAACAGCTTACCTTCTTTTGAACCGTTGTGTGGATTGACTTCTGTGCACTGTGTATCAAATAAAGTCATACACTAGTTAGGTGAATGATGAATCGACTAACTTCAATGTTTACAATCACGACTAGTAATTGGCAGAACCTGTACAGTTTGTTTGCTTTGCGAGTTGGTACTGTAACTGGCCTTCAGACGGAATGAAAAAGTTCTGAGAATTTTATTCACACAGTAGCCACCAGTGTTTACCACTTTATTTCAAGTAACTTTTTAATATACTGATAAACGTTTTACCGAGTACTGATTTCCATAAATCGCTATGAATAATTTACTATTTTTATTCAAAGGATTTACACGAGTGGGCACTCCAGTACCGCGATTCTCTTTCCCGAGGAAGAAAACTCAGTCGTGCTCATGACAAAGAACTTCGCGATGCCCAAGTAAAAGCTGCAGAAGCATCAACTATGATGTCACAAGTCGATGCTGGTCAAGCTATTTTGTGGGATAGAGTTTGTCAGTTGTGCAACTT
Source organism: Trichobilharzia regenti (assembly GCA_944472135.2). Lineage (NCBI taxonomy): Eukaryota > Metazoa > Platyhelminthes > Trematoda > Strigeidida > Schistosomatidae > Trichobilharzia > Trichobilharzia regenti. Next base: position 82,182,277 of record OX235270.1, on the reverse strand, counting down.
TGTTACTTCTACAAATGAAGAGACTACAACTGTCCCTATAAATTCAAAAGACAGTCAACGAGATCTTAACAGAATGCGCGTGCTCCTTCTACAACTGAAAAAGAATCCTCCTTCAGTGCAGTCGAACAGTAGATCTCACTAAATACATTAACATCTCTGTAGTGAAGTGCAATATACTTTGAGTGACTTCGTGCATTTACTTATATTATGACCAGTTATTTATACATTCCATTTATTTATTATCATTTTTTCCATGACAAATATTATCTTGGTTTTGCATTACTTCATAAGTGATATGGATTTTTCCTTAATCAATCTAACTAAATTATGCATATTCCTGAAAACTAATTAGATTGTCCATTTTTTAAAATCTACTTATAATATATTACAGATTCTCCTCTCATTTTGTTATGGATGTACCAATAGAGGTCAGTTTAATTAACCTCAACTTTTTGCGAAAAGGACTTGCCGCCAGAGCTAGATTTTGTTGACTCCGTATATCTGGTATGCAGTTCGCCTCAGTAAAGTTATCTTATATAACTGGTCTGTACCGATCCCTTGTTTAAGAAAAGTGAGTGAAATGCTTAAATGTGTCAACATATTCATTTATTTAGGAATTTGGGTCAATACTGATGTCTGAGCACATGTGAAAAACGCTGGTTTGGCATTTAAAGAAATGCATCACCTTCGACGCTGGTGCTATGTGCAGTAACTCGTTAAAAAGAGTATGGAGCGCAACAATTCTTTCCGACTGTCATACGTGACCACAGAGGTCTTCGACCACCAACGCTTTCGTTCGACCGCTCGCGTTAGATGGAGCAATATAGTAAGCGGTTTTGAAATTAAGCTTATAGTATTGCATGTGAACGCAATCCAATCGAGAAGGTTGTGAATCATCATTGTCTATGGTGATCTGGATCTGTCCAATCACTGTCTTTCTCGACAAGGCTGAAAAAGAGTTAGAATGTTGTTGAATTAAAATATGTCGTCACGAAGTCACAAATAGTTGTAAGGTATAGGTTATTTGAGCTCTTCGAGGTACTAGTGTGGTGAGAGCTGGTTGCAAGCCAAAATTGTAGACAATTCACGTCCCGAATCAGTCATGAGAAAAACAATAACAAGGCGGAGTTCACGTGTGGAAATATGATTCGCAGATACATGGCTTGATTTCCTGAGAAACGGCCACAGAGAAAACAGAATAATCTCCAGCAAGAAAACAACCAATCAGAAGAGGTTGCTTCTCCGCTAGCGATGATGTACGTGAAAATTAATAAATACTTGATTTTCTTAATAAACGACCTGTATCCTGACCCTTGTCTTCTGCCGTTACACTAGGAGTCAGTAATTGAAAATGAGAGGTGCTTCGAAATCGTTCACAGTGGCACAGACGTAATCACCCTTTACCATGCCCCAGATCCTGAGACTTTTCATCATTCTCTCTTCTGCATATGTTTGTTCGCAACGGTTCATTGATTCTCCTCTCATATCCTATGTTTTACTTGTAAGTATGACAATTTGAGCTATTGTGTACCTGCAAAAATTTGTAGGCTGATTCTTTAATCCGATTGACTCGCAACTTGCTGTTAATCAGTACATTAGTCTATGAGACCTAATTTCTTTGTAAAATCTGAAAGGGTTTTACAGTACGCGGTAGTGGAATAGGCACTTATCAAGGTATAAGTTCGCTTAACGAATCCTATAGAAGGGTTTTCTTGCTAGCTTTATACGCGGTCAAGTCACTAAACTGTTGTGCCACAGGCAAACCTTTTATTTGCAGTGTTTGGCAGAGGATAGGTGAAATTAACAATATTTGGGTACGTAGCAAGCCTGTGTATGGTAGAATAAGGGTATTAACGATAAGGAGACTAAGCACAAAATTATTAGTAAAGGAAATCAGTGGAAGCGGTTGAATAAATCTCTCTGCAAATCTAGCCACCATCTACACCAAAGTGCAGAGTAATCTTAAACAGTTTTACACCGAAGAGTCGCTAATGGCGGTTAGGGTGAATAACTGCAGCTTTTTGTGAAACTTACGCTTAGATTGCGCCCTGAAAAGTCTTTTTTTATAAAGTCTGATAAAAATCCCCGGTTATGTCTCAGTCTTACATACCCTCGTTCGTCTTATACCTGTATTATGATGGATTAACGACTCCTAGTGCTGCCGGAATCTTGCTGCAACAACAACTGTTAACCACTAGTATTAGAATTTATGACAACAATGCCCGTTGCATCAAATTAAGTGGAACATTTTCCTTTTGACCACATTTAACGGTTTCTTTAGTGGAATTCAAGGTAGTTGAAAACTGCATACTTTTTCGGAAGAATTTATTTTAAGATCACATAGGCCATATCAACAGCAAAACCTCTCAAAGTTGTGTCGATTTCGTTAATCATACCGTTGATTACTATTGTCGAAAACAGCACAAAAGGTATATTACAAATTATTCATGTGTTTCGGAGTCTGTTTCCATAGTCTCGGCTTCTTTGACATCTTCACTCGGAATTGCTTCTTCCATCTTAGTGTCTTCTGTTTCAACCTTTTCTTTAGTACTCTCATCTGGTAACTTTGTAGGCTCCTTAAAGTGTGGATTAACTATAGATTTATTTACAGCCCAGACCTAGTGGATACGGGAAAGAAAAACAAACTATTAAGTACGAATACGCATGTGTGCAAAGAAATAAGGTTAATATATGTTATAATCGTGCGTCGATGGCAAAGCGGTTAGGACGCTCGCCTACTATGTACATGGTCCGGGGTTCGACTCCCGGCCGACGCACTCCTTTACATGGCTATTCCAGAAATAATGCTGGTGAAGAGGAAAGGTTGGGCATGAGGCTAGCAACCCCATCCTGTAAAATTAAACGCTGCAACAGAAACTTCAAGCCCCTAGCTTGAAGCCCTATGTTCCACTGGGGAACGTGAAGGAAAAAAAAACCATGTTATAATCAGGAAAAATTAGCGATTAATACTGACTAAAGTTTGAAAATAATTGCATGAAGGACATAAAGTAACTTTTGTTTACCTGAATAAGTGTCTCACTGAGTGGTATCATTTGTGGCAGAACTTCAGTCACGTGTAAATCCTGTAGTTCGAACCATTTTCCAGTACCACGATGTAACAAGTGGATACGGTGAGTTCCAGAACCAGGAGTTGGAGGACCATCGTGCACAACATTAGCTACCAGATCGTACGTAGTATACCTGCTCATACCAGTTATTATAAGAATTAGAAAAAGTTAACATTCTAAACGAAGTCATGAGTGGAACGAAATTGCTACAGAAAAAGACAATTTTTAATTAACTTTAAAAATCATATCCATATTGGGACCAGCATTAAGTACTTTGAAATAGGTCAAGCATATGTATGAACTCATGGATACTTATGTTCCATTTTGCTGATAAGGCTTATTGGTTCAAGCAGCTAACTTTCAAGTATGTGTCTCACGTTCGGATCCCACTCCACTTACTTCAGCCTGAGCAACAAGAAAGCATCACTAGCTTCTATACCACACAACTTGGTACAAGACAAAACTATTCTCCGTAACTGGATCCGAACAACATGTTCTGTTTTGCTAAAGAAATGGGTTTTTACGTGCTCATCTAGTCACCTACTGTGGACGTCATAGGGCTTACCTGTTGTAGTAACGCAACCGATATCCTCTGACTAAATTGGTCGATCACCCATATGGCTCAAACCAACTGTAAAACACTGTGGGTTGATATCATGTTTCCGACTGACGATCGCTATCTTTTTTCTAACCTAATCCCATGATGATGCTGTGCAGTACACTTTTACTTTGATCACCGGCCGTAAGTTGGTAAATTCCGGATGAATCTTCTGTATTCGAGCTAACATTTTATCAGCAATCAGTTCATTGAGGCTGATACAAATTCCTAAATAAGTGAAGTAACTAAGACGGTCAACTAGTTCACTTTGTATATTTAAACTAGGGGTCTGGTCTTCTCATGTGTGAAAAGTTAAACCAGTGCAATTTCATGCAGTTTTACGCTGTAAAGTCAGTCAGCCTGTTTCCAATCATATTTGGAGTCGAAAGTCAGAAAATATTTTAGATTTGTACTCTAACCTTGATGATCGTGGACACAATCCGACAGCTTTTGTCAAATTAGACAGCAAGTCTCAGTAGTACACGCTGCGTTAGTTGTACATTTATACAAAACAGCAGTAGAATTATTCACTTGACTTAAGATTATGACGAGTCTGAATAAATATGGTCTTACAACCAGAAAGGAAATCAAATGCATTTCACTTAACTTTTGTACAGAAAAGTCTTGATCTCACACTTTTCTAGAGCGTTCAATTCATTTCTCACCTTTTGAAACGATTTATTTCTTCAATGAATCTTCTGCGTTTTATGTAACTTGCCACACGAATTCCTACCATGTATATGGTGTGGGTAGACTTTAGTATAACCAACTAGCTTAGATATCACTATAAATGAACAACTTGATAGTGTGAGAAAAGTAATAAGTTCTTAAATCTGACTTCCTAGAAAAACGTATTTAGATATACACATCCAGACAAATTATACGCGAAAATATTCACATAACACTAGATACCGGAATAAATCAATGAACAGGAAACCCTCGGCTTGAGTGGACATTTTTCAGCCAGGTACATAGGTGTATGTTCTTTTTGTCTCAAACCTATCAATAGCACTAAATATTGATCAAAATCCATCCACATTATCTGAGGTGATTCACCACTTTTCAATATTCTATTTCGAAAACTTTACTTTCAAGTTATTATTCTTTCAAAGTAATTCACTTCTGAATAGCACACTACTGAGCAATAAAAGTAGTAAGACTTACCTATGTTTAGCTCGAAATTCAGGAGCTAAAAGATCTCCAAAATCAATACTTTTGATTGGGAAATTAACTATTGTTGGATTTTTCTCCAAAGTAAAAATATTTCTAACAAATCTTTTCATATACAGGACTAAGTATAAAGGAAGTCGACGAAGCTCAAACCGACGCATAGTTGAATCTCGATGAGTTTTATATTCTTTCTCCGTAATACCATTGAATTTTGCAAGCAAAGTAGCTAACGACACTTGCGGGATAATATTTTCTTTAAATTCATCTAAATATAACGGAGGTGGTGGTAAATCACATGTCAGGTAGAAGAAATTCGTATCTGATATTGTTGTCTGAAAACCGAATTGCGAGAAACAACAATAAACAACCAAGATAACAGCGGTGCAGCATAAAGTAGAAGTACTACTAGTACTCCCACAAACTTCTTAATGACTGCTGACCAAAACCAACAATTCTCTGAATTGACAACTATTATTATTTTATTTTATTCCTTTGAGTAGAACATAGGGCTTAAAGCTACAGCTTTGAAGTCTCAGTAGCAGCGGTGTTTCTAGCCTTACAGCCAACCTCCCCTCTTTGTCGGGATTAAAATCAGCTAAGGGAGGTAAAGGTGTGCGCTGACCGGGACTCGGACCCCAGACCACGTGCACGGCTGGCCAGCACTCTACCGCTGAACCAACGACGCACGAGAAGAATTATAGTAGATCCAAATAAACACAAACAGGCATTCAGCCATTAAAAATATAGCGGAGTACAATAACATATAATTATGAATGTTCGTCAAAGGAATTAATTATGCAAATTTTTAAAAGCAATCTGGATGAACCTTTTTCTCTTTTAATTCTTATTAAACACCTTAACTTGGTTTCCGAAAAACATAACGTACTTTATAATGAGTAATTCATACAAGTACAATCCAGCATAGTTATGCTGAACAAAACTACCGAGACAATGTTGCATGCTTTGCTAAAACACATTAAACCGTTCATTTTTTTTCACAAATAATTTACATTTGGCTAACAAATTAGGAAGTGTGAAAACAAGTACTGGAAACTCCACTTTTCTTATTTATTAGTTTGTATCACCATTATCAGAGAAAAAATTTTCATACACCCAGATTACCAAATATATTTCTAAAATGCATGATTCATGAAGGTATTGTAATATGATTCATAATTTACGACGAAAAATTTCACTGTTAGATATGATGTACTACACTTAAAGTTCATCGAATAGACAGACTTCATTAAAAAAACCGTTTAGGCTACTGATTAATAAGGCTTAAATGAAAGCAAGACGAAGGGAAAAAGAACTTTAAAACGTATGCATTATGCACCTCTAAATACAATGCTTTAGTCCTCGCTCTTTATTCTCTTGATTCCTAGAGGAAAACATCTTTAGTTTAGGATATTCACACTTTGATCAAAACATCTAAATTAAATAAGAAACTTACATTTCAGTTACACTTACTTAACAGTATTCAATATGCTGATGACTACTACAACAATTAAATATCAGTCAAGTGATACAAACAAATACTACTGAATAAACCTGTCAATCGAACAATGCAATAAAAGATTGAAATTACCATATATTCAGGACTATCAGCCAATGATGCTTTTTCTTCTTCCGTTAGATTCACAGGCATTATTTTCCGACTGTACATCCTCATCTTCCCTTGTAAGGTGGAAGATATAATACTTTTAGTAGGCATATTAACTGCACTGGTGGACTGGGGAGTTCTTCTGGGCTTCAAAGCTTTGTCTATTGTATTAACCAACCAGGACAGAAATTCAACAGCATCTCCTTGTTCAGTTATTTGGAAACGTTTTTTACTGCACAATACAACCGCCTGTGTAAGAAATATGACTTTAGTTATTTGAAAGATTAAGTTTACATTTAGAATCATTTTGTTTAGAAAGTGCTTGAATGTATTTTACCTGTAATTTCATTTAGTGGCTTCTACAGGTTAACTTCATCTTTCATGTCACCTAAACTCCAAGTAATTACGCTGCTGAGAACTAGTGCAATTTTCACTCACAACCTTTCCGATCTGTCTGTTTTCGACATAGAACTTTGCACATATGTGCGGCAGTTCAAGTCACCACACTCTATGTAGCACACAAAGTAAGAGAAGAAAGTAAAAGAAATGCATAATAGAGACAGTAGACAGAGGTGTGAGACAAAGGAATAGTAGTAACGAAGAATAAAACAGTTCCATTGGAAATCATAAGTCACAAGGAGTGGATGCATCTGCGCCACTGAGAACGATTTTGAGCCATTTCACCAATTGTTTCCAACCATTTGTTTTTACCGCCCCGAGGACCCCAACCAGGAAGTCTACACCTTCCTACGTGGCTTTCTGATACATTCAGACAGACAGTCACAACAGATATACCAAGAACAAGACACATTAAAATATGAAATTAATCAGGGAATATGAGCAGCAAAACCAAGAAAGCGAAAGTTGGGAATCCAAGTAAATGTTATTATGCTCACTAATGATATAATTGACTGACCACCTGAAAGCTTCACATACAAGTACAACAGTTCAAGTTGTCAAACTTCGGAAAAGCACACAGAGAGGTAACAAAAATGGGATGAAACTGCAGTGACCGACAATGTACAGGAAAGAAAATAACTACAATAAGATAAATGGATATTTTCAGTTAATATCAGTAGAAAGTTTGAGCATTGTGGATTAGATTAAATAAAGTATAATTATATTTCAATGGTTTACACACAATGATAAGTTTTGTTATTGGTAATATTTCGAGCAAAATTACTGCCTGTGTTCACACCACTGTTGGAATTAGATATTTTCAGGATCTCGAAAACATCAAGAAGTGAATGTGTTAGCGTTATGTCACGGAGGCATTTTAATGACCCCAACTAGATGGTCTGCATCTTACATGGCTCAAGTCAATACAGCTAGAAACTTTATGAATTGGTACTCTTTTGTTCTGACTACCCCCAGTTTTTTTCAACCTAAATGCTATTTCAGCTGATGTTGCTCATTGAGAAAGTTGGTGGTTCGGCAAGTGTGAGCGTGAAAGACAGGACCATGAAAATGGATGTTTATAAATAAATGATACACAACACCAAATAAGAATGTAACGTGCGACACAGTTGAGAAGCTTGGCTTCACAAGTCATGAGATCTATGCGAAAAATGACAAAATAGGTGTTGGAGTAAACAGAACCTATTTACTTATCAGGTTAAATGAACTTTAACAAGCCGACTACTCATAAACATAAGCTACAAGTTAACGAATCAGCCTTCTACGTTGCCTCCAAATGTTTACAATGATTCATACATAAATAAAATATAAATTGTCACTATTAACTTTATATCGTACTTGGATAGGTAACTTGAAATAAAATTCAATACAGCGAAATAGGAAGGCCGGTGATTTAATTCATCATGCTATTTATCTAATAATTACTTTTGAGTAAATGGAAGATTAGGAGTTCGAATAAAATTTGAAAACCTGAAGTCAGTATCTGAGTGCAGTGTTTCGTGAACAATTCCAAGAAATGTTGTCCACATTAACAACACCTGGTCAACATAAAAAAAATCAAAATATTAACTTAAAAAACATAGGACTGCAATTCAAGGGCGGTATGCTTAGCGAAATAATTACGAAGTCAAGAAGATCAGTTCTAAGAACTTTTAATGCTGATAGACTACAAGTTTTATTTTCTACACGACCGATGGTGACTCCTCAACCAAAAGATGAAGTACCAAGACTGGCCACTTCTAATTGTAACCACCTATTCAACTGCACTTGTGGAACGAGTTATATTGGCCGTTGCTCTGAGAATTTGATTTTTCGCACTCGGGAACACCTACCAGTGTGGATGAATAAAGGTGTAGTAAGAAGCATCAATAGCTCCATATTAGAACACCTGGTTCAAACTAGCCACAAAGCCAATGTTGAAGTCCCTCTCTATCATCTATCGGGTACCGAAAAAACTGCCAAGAACATTCAGGTACAATATACTCCAAACACCAGAGGCTATCACCATTCGTCTTAAACAACCGGTGCTCTGTGTGCAGAAGAAGCAAGTCCAGTCACTACTGCTGCCTTGGCCTTCAGTGGGGACAATAAATTCATGGATTTGTATTATTATTTTTCCTAACTTTTCTGATATTCAGTGTATTAAGTTGGTGTCATCGAACGATAATTTATTGATATTATCATTGATTCGATGTTACTTAAACATCAATGTAGTTAATCACACTAATTCATTCAGTATTATGTATATATAAATGTAGAACCTGATGAAGTTGTCGAAAAGAATACTCTTTGTTCATAAACTCTTCTTTTGAAAGTAGTAATGGGCATTTTTAATCAGTTGAAAGATAGGTATTATTTCACACGGAATCAATCAATATATCAATATGTTTTAAGTCAAGTTTTACTTGCCTGTAAGAATTCATGAGGTGAAACATGAGTTTTAAAGTTGCGAGGATTCCACAGTTTTCGAATTAGTTCACCAAATCTGTTAACCAAAAGCACCATTTGATCTCCAGAACTTATACGTGAATTTTCATAATTGTTTATGTTCAAGAAGAAGTCTCGTAACGGGCTCATATGGCTGAGCATTTGTAATATGACATTGCAATAATCATTAGCCTAAGGGAATAATAAGAGAAGTATGATGAGAATATTGCACTTAAATTAGACAATTTATAAAATGATTGTTAAGTAACTTACTTTTATGTTATTAAGACCTACAACACCAGGATAATATGTAAGACCGTTGTAAGCTCTGACCATTTTTGAATTTTTATCTAATGCAGAAATTTCGGAAGCGTCGAAAGTGGGATTCAAAAGATATGTGATGTCTTCCAGTGATCCATCTAAAATCTCGTAATCATCGGGTAAACAATAAAACCGTCGAGTTTCCAAATTAAGGAAGACATGATGACCTTCACTAACGCTGTGCGTATAGGCATGCGTAGAATTGCCACGACCCTGAAGTGCAAACAACAAAGAATATTATACACTTAAAAATAAACACAAAACTAGTAGATGGGACACCTAGAGCTGAATTTATTAATGCTACATGGACAAGTGAATCATTTTAGAATCAACAACAGTAACACACTCCACCAACAGCTATCTCGAAATACTTTGAGTGGAAAAATTTGCAGAAACCAAAAAGGGTTAATTCTAAACAAATGGCTAGTTCGAAGCAATGAGGATAAAAAGTTATGTATCCTCAGTTCGTATAATTTCTTCGTGGTTTAAAAAAACGGTTTCCCTGCTTCATATGAAAACAATACACATCGCAAGCCGTAACGTAATCTTAGGGTTAATGACACACTGATGATTAAGGCTAAAAAATAGACTAGGTACTTCGTAAGCAACCCCAAGTTCACGCTGAAGAAATGAACTATTAAGTGTAATATAGGAACAGGGAAACAGGTGAACATTTATATGAAACGGAATACAACAATAAACTAAAATACTTAGGAAGGGAATAATCAAATGAAGACTAACTGTACTGTTTAAAATTTCGATATCGTTATTGTGTTCAATTTCCTGATTCAGGTCTTCGATGTACTAGGCAATATGTCACACTAATTGTGACGGCTGATGATATTAACCAGCTGTTCAGACTGAATTATATGAAACGGGACTCGAACTCGAGACTCCCTGACCGACAGCCAAGTGCTTAATCAAATGAGCTAGGTCTCCACAATTACGGTGGTAAATTTTATTGACATAAGTTTTAAAAGATGATACTTGGGGATTTTAACGAACAATGCTTTTGGGAAAACAGCCATCTTACTACTAATACTAAATTAGAAGCGATTCCCCGGCAACCCGAACCAAAACACATGGTTATTTTCTGGTAACACGAGTCTTCTGGTCAATTTTTAACTCATGTTACGTTATGTTTTACACTTCAGTGACACATGAAGACCAAACAATATACACGTGAGGCGAGGGGTGTAGCCTGAAGTGAAGTGATATGAAGTAAAAACTGCTCTGTCAGGATCTTTAGGAAATAAATGGTTCCAAGCTATTAGCTGGAAAGTATCATTTAGATGGAGGTACGGCTTATTGGTTTGAGTTATCGACTTTTGCCCAGTGGACCCATAAATCGAAATCCACCTCACATGCTTCAGCTTCAAACGCCAGGTTTTAACTAACTGACAGCCTGATACATCGGGAACCTGCACAACAAAGCTGTTACCGTAGTATGCCCCAGTCCTTCATGTGTTTTATGACAGACCACACCGATCTCTATACAAAAATTCATGTTGGAATTACGACAATGTGGTTGGTTGCTGCCGCTGGATCTGGAGTGTAACGTCTACCATTCGTAGTTGCCACTTTCTGATCCTCTGTTGGTTTCAAAGTCCCCACAGCCATTGCGACAGGACACAGGGGTACGGCAACTATGCGCATATTGCGTCTTAAGACTCGGTAGCAAACTCATGGGAATTTTCACTTAAAAAAGATAATATAAACCTAGTACATTGAAACATCTTGAAATGCCATAATAGGGCCAAAAAATCTTCATTTCTCTACGCAACTGCAGAGACGCAAAGAGATAACATTAATTAGCGGTAAGAACAGAAATAAATGATTGTGGCATGGAAATAAAACCCATTCCTAAGTAAAAGAAAAAAATACCTGAAAGTATTTCCCGCAGACGAGGCACGCATAGACGTTCAGGTGGGATAACGAAACAGAACATAGCTTCTCGAAGTCAAAATCTAACATGTTTCTTCGTATTGTATCTAGGTATGGACATGATCGGCTTCGAATATCCTCATTTTGTTCGTTATAAACAATTACATTTCCAGTAGGCGCGTGTTCGTCTGTCTAGAGGGAATTAATGAAACCCCTTAAACTACCTCATCATCGTGTTTTACTCTCTTCGACGGCTTCTGTGAAGTTTTCTCGAGCTTCCTCTTATGACCGGACGAAGGCGTAAGAGTGTGAGGCAGAAAAGACAACGACGACATCAGTGTAACGCAACAACTGAAATTTAGGTCGTGTAGTATTCTACATTCAACATAACATATATCACAATTTTATTTAAAATTATTGGCGAAAAAAATTTCCAAGCGGAATTTCAACAGAACGTGATATTCAAGTCCGGCCGAGTGGTGCTACTGGTTTCGTAAATTTCACTTTCAGTTTCCTTCAATAATGTGAAATTTTAGCGAGTTCCAGTATTTAAGATCTACTCTCCGACCAGTCGTAGCGTTGCTGAACACAGCAGATGGAGACGTCTCACACTCCTATACTACACCACATCTCTTTATCAACGCGACCAGTCGTTATAGTTTCGTACATTTTCGAATATTCTATGCCTTCATTCTTATTTTCGCCTGCATCGAAGAAGACAAATCAGATGAGTGGCTACCCGAAGACTTTTGACAGACTGTATCATTTTGAGCACTCTTTGACTGACTCCGCCCTCACGTGACCCTCCCCATGTCAAACCCGAATGCTCAGCCTATTGTCTTCCATTCAAGTTCCACTCTTAGGGCTGGGACACTATGTCATTCGAGGGTCTCTACAACGTCTACCAAGGACTTCTCTGTTTACTTCTGCGTACCTGCTGGGTGGTATGTGCCTGACTTGTTCGTTGCTAGAGTTCTCTGATGATTTTTCCCTCTTACCACTCTCCAATCTTCAGTATGGAGCGACGGTAGCTATTGAATAAGTTCAGAAGCCTTTTGGGAATCAGTGGTGAAAATTCAAATCTTGTTTCTTAAGCTGGGCGCAACAGTTATCCACATTGATTTTAGAGTAACGAAGGTCTCTCTCGCTTTACCGTTTACGGCTTTCACATCCTCGTTGGTGGTGCACGCAGCCAAAACCTTGCTGATCAGATAGGTGAAAGAAGTCACTTCCATCAAATTTACCCTATTAAAAGTAAGGGATTCTTGTTGTCCTTGTTGTTGAAAAGACATCTCCATAATACCTGCATTCTCCGTGTTCTTTTGAAGTCCTTTCTTCGCTGCTTCTGCTCTCAACCAGTCGGTAGATGCTCGAGTTTGTATGATATTAGCACATGGTCATCTCCCCTATTTCCACTGTCTGCCTCGTGACGCAGTCCAATGAAATCAGAAATATCATCGACGAGAGTAGGCAGTCATGTCTTCCTTTCCTCCTCACAAAAGCGTTTTGTCTGAGCTTTCCGTTGTAAGTCACTTGGAGAATAGTATCATCGTGTGGGTGTTGAACGAAGGTTAAGAGTGTTTGGCTCACTCCATAGTTCCACAAAAGCTTCAGAAATATTTCATGGTGGAAGATGTCGAAGTCCTTATCAAGGGGTAGCCTTTCTCGCAATCAGTGGGTACCATTGCTTACTTCCAAACCTTCTACGACAGTGGCGCGGGCATTAACGTAGGATTTTATTCTTTCATATTTATCGTTTCTGTTGTACTCTGTCTGATTCCGCTGCATCAAATTAAAGCAGAGCAGCCATCAGTGATTGACCTTTTGCAACCAACCAGAGTTACAATTGGTGAAAACAAATCAGATCACGTCTCGTGTTTTGGATTTTCTTAAGTTCCAGGAGGATCTAGTGTTTGATATCTGTTTGAACAATGAAATAATTGGATTTACTGAAACATCTATACTCAAGCAAGGAGGTCTTGATAAGATAATTAGTCTTTTACGAGGATTGCATTAGACAGAGCGCAGAATCGGAAATGTAAACGCACCTAACAACAGTGTTCTATGGTCATCTTTATAGTAACTTCGAGACTTTAATTTTCTCTTAACTCTATTTAGTTGCTCGAAGTAAGACTGGTCGGGGTGGATATTGCGGTATTACATCGTCCTTGTTGCTTTGATGGTATTTAGTCTTCCGCTTTCGTGAGCGGATTAGTGTTCGCTGACAATTCCGTATCCTCTGAGATTATTTCTAGACTAATTTCGGGTGACAGTGGATACAAGGGCTTTTACAAGTTATCGGCACAGAGTCTACTTTGCCTCTTCTCCTTCGTAATTAGGTTTTTTGACTAACTTTCAGTGGTTCGGTCTGTATTGATATGTATTCGGATGGAGAACCAGTTATTCCAAAAATTGTTCACAGATCTCCCTTATCTGAGGCCTGTCCCGTTTCACTTGCCAGTGTGTCGTAAGATTTTTGTTTGTCTTTCACAGCACTCTTCTTCACTCCTTTATTCTGTACACTGTGGAATAAGCTTGGCTTCTCTTATCATTGTCCATTTTACACTTCTGTTCCAGCATTCTTCTCCGCTCTATCGGCTTGCACATGTCCGTAGGGAGCCATTCCTTATCACACCTCTTACTCATTCCTAGGATGGCTATAAACATTTCCTTTAACATCACTGTACAAGATTTCTAGTGTTTTTCTATACAGGTCTCCTCGATAATGCCATATAGTGTCTGTGAATTCGCCCTGAAGGTCTCAGTGAGGGTTTGTTTTACTTTGATGATGTGTAGCCATAGCAAGCACTTGTTTTCTTGAACGAAGACTTTAATCAACTAGAAAAGTAGTCAAAATCAGACGTTTAACAGATTGTGCGTCGGTGGCACAGTGGTTGCAACTCTCACCAACCATGCACATGGTAAGGGGTTCGATTCCCTGCCAACACACACCTGATATCTATGGTCGGCCTGCGAATTTTGGGCTACCGATATCCATGCTGAAAATTCCATACTTGTACCAAAAATACAGTGTGGAATCAAGCTGTAACCAAAAATAAATTAAAAAAATAAATCTTTCATCCATCATTTCAGCTGTAGACACTCTTAGTATGCAGAAGTGATCTGAGTGACTCCTGATTTTTCGTTTTTAATGATGAAACTTATGGTATGAAGTCCCACTAAAATACTTGACTGCATTAAAAAGGTTATGCACCAAAGATAGGAAGTATGCATTAGTCCCACACGGAGATAGTCCACTTGATAATATATTTACACACTTGAGCATAGAATGACAGTTTTAAATTTCGAATGAAATTCATATAGTATAAGGATAGGCTGGGATGACGAGTACCATTAATGCAGAAAGCAAAGTTTAGCATCATCGTACACCATTATATAAAATCGAAAGCATTTATGTTAATAAACAAGTCATGTAACAGGGCGATTCGCATAGTTTTCTGGTGTTTATTTCAGAACGTTAGAGGTACTCTGAAATAGTGTCACACTCTTTGCAAGTGATTATTACAGTATATTTCGTGATCCCAGCGATAACTGCTGCATTGTGTTGGTGGTCGGGCTTGAATGCTGTAATGACCCAACATGCTAAACTGCCAGGGACTCGTGTCCCTGCAGGTCCTACCATGTCAGGAAGGTTTTCTGGATAGCGGTTCAACTAAAAGCAGTTACCATGGGGTACATGGGCTCCAGTATCCAATCGGACCAAATGGTGTATGAACCCATATGGGTCACCGGCAACCTTGGGAATGCAGCTCCTGACGCTGCTCCGCTGCCTTGCGGATGAGACTCCAAGTCAAAGGCTCAGTGAGTACTCCCTTAATAAAACCACCTGCTTCGGTCTGGGCGCCCAGGCAGTATCTCAGCCCCCACACAATGAATCAGATGAAGCAACAAACAATCGATGAAACTTATCGCGTGCTATTGTGGTGAGAGCAGGCTGCTAGCCGATTGGTTGGCACTAATCTACGTTAAGGTCTAGGTCACTAATATGGGCCGTGAGAAAATATGAACAAGCCTGAGTCGACAACCAATCACAGCAAAGTTAACGTGGCAGAATATGATTCGCAGAGAGAACTCTATTTGTCAAGGAATCCCGAAACAACCAATCAGAAGCCTGCGTTTGTCTACCTAAACAACCAATCAGATGACTGCGCTTGTCTATAATAATGTAGTTGAAAGATGTATAAATACGTGTTGATTTTCATAATAAAACGATCTGTTGCCTGGCCCTTGTCTTCTGTTGTTACATTTGGTGTCGCTGCCTACCGACAAATGGAAAGCCTATGCCCTGCTGTTTTTGATGGGGACATATGGATCTTCGGGCAGGACTTCAAGGCTTCTGCGCAGTTGAGTGGCGTTCAAGATCTGTCAGCGATGGAGCTGCTACTTGAGACGCTGCTGGGAGGTCGGGCTAAAGCAGCATATGAAGGTGTGGGCCGAAGTATGGACGAATGTTCGACAGGGTCAGGCAAACAGTTTCCAAAGTGGGAAGGACCATATATGGTCACTTCGAGATGGGGTTACGCAGACACAGTCGCAATGGCGAACAATGAGAGGCGCGTGAACGTCAGCGAGCTCCAGAAATGGATACAGCGAGACAAGCCAACGATGACGCCTGCAACAAGTAGATCAAGCCGACTTCAGTCGCACGTATTTGACGGGGGGACGAGTGTGGTGAGAGCAGGCTGCTAGCCGATTGGTTGGCACTAATCTACGTTAAGGTCTAGGTCACTAATATGGGCCGTGAGAAAATATGAACAAGCCTGAGTCAACAACCAATCACAGCAAAGTTAACGTGGCAGAATATGATTCGCAGAGAGAACTCTATTTGTCAAGGAATCCCGAAACAACCAATCAGAAGCCTGCGTTTGTCTACCTAAACAACCAATCAGATGACTGCGCTTGTCTATAATAATGTAGTTGAAAGATGTATAAATACGTGTTGATTTTCATAATAAAACGATCTGTTGCCTGGCCCTTGTCTTCTGTTGTTACACTATGACACAATGATTCGAAGTAATATTGATGCCTCCATTAACTTGTGTCCTTCCTACCTTACTGTTATATTTATACAGTTTCCTGTATTTTACCTTTGCTAAACTTGACTTCTTAACCTTTGACAGACTTTAGCCTTTGTCTAGATTCCCAGCCTATCTGTGTCATTTCGAGATGTTAGTGAGTAATCCTCAGAATGGTTGTCTCCAATGTGACATCTAACACAGATATCCTGAAACCGCGTGCCACGTTCAAGCTGGCCACCTACAGTGTTCGGACGCTGATGCGAATCGGACAACAGGCAGGGCTGGTAAGAACTTTGGTAAGCCTCGCCATCGATGTCTGCTGCATTTCGGGGACCCGCATTCAAGACCCCAGTGAAGTGCTTCAACTATCCTCTCCATCTGGAAATTCTAGCAGTATGTACCACCTGCGCTTATCCGGGGACCCTGCGGCGTCGACATCCGGCGTAGCTGGTGTCGGTGTTGCACTGAGCGCTAGAGCCGAAGCTGCGTTGCTCTACTGGATTCCCATTAACAGTCATTTATGTGCTGTGAGGTCGGAAGGTTATACGAAAGTAAGGAGTAGTAAGCCAGATAGGCGCTGCCTTTTTGTTGTCTCTGTCCATGCACCGACGGATTGCAGCCCGGATGCAATGAAGGATGAGTTCTACCACCAGCTGAGAGACCTCTTGAAACAGGCGGGTCGGAGGGATATCGTAGTGCTGGTTGTGGACTTGAATCCACACATCGGGCGTCTAAGCTCAGAGGAGAATCGTCTAGGTGGTCAATGGGGACTCCATGGTCTCAGGTGAGATAATGGGGACCGTCTTATGCAGCTTTGCGCGGATCAAAACTTATTTCTAGTCAGCATCAACTTCCAGGACAGCCATCGCCGTAGCGCTACCTGGCGTCCTCCCTCTGCGAAGCAAGCCTGGACTCGGATTGATCATACTGCTGTCAGTTTCCGGTGGCGAGGATGCATACAAGACTGTCACTCCTTCTGGAGCACATGCCGATCATGCGTTAGTGTGTGCCAAGTTCGTCTTCCGATTTGGTGGGTTTCATAAAAGCCGTTGATATGAGCAAACTAGCAGCACCTGCTACTTCTTTGAAATATCAGAATGAGTTAAAATCAGAGCTTGCCAGCAACCCCCAAGTAGTATAGACGAACATTGGCTTCATCTGAAAGGTGTAATGCAGAGGGCGAGTGTAGCCGCTTGCGGCTTGAAAGAATGCTCCGCTAAAAACCAACAGGTTCCTGCGAGTTCCTTGCCACCTCTGAATGAACGCCAGTCCATTCAGGCTGGTAGCGAATACTAAAATGAGCGAAAGGCGCTCACGCACAAGATAAGACGGTGTTTATGCAAGGACGGCCAAGCCTGGTGGTCAGAACGTGCGTATGAGATGGAGTCAGCTGCTGCATCTGGCAACAGTTGGAAGCTGTTCTAACTCATCCGAGCCACCGGCAGTAAGAAACAAGGTGTCAGCGAGACGGTCTGTGAGGTGGATGGCACGCCAATTACCAGCATGAAAAGACGCCTGGAACACTGGGTAGAGCACTTCGGGAAACAGTTTAGCTGGCCACCAGCTTCAGTGTCTGCTGTCATTAGCCCCAGTGCTCTTTGGTCGGTGAGTACCGACTCATTCACCGAAGCATGGTCCGTAAGGAACTCCAAGTGTTAAAACGCCGTAAGGCGCCTGGCCCAGACTATCTGCCCCCGGCTCCTTTTAAAGATAGTGGCAAAACTCTCACAATGGCTCTAACTGGGTTGTTCAGGAAGTTATGGGAGACAGAAAGTATACCATCAATGTGGAACGAAGCCATTATTGTCCCCATCTTTAAAAAGAGTCGACGTAATTCATGTGACAATCCTAGGAGTATCAGTCTGCTACCAGTCGTGTCTAAAATATTGGCTTCTGTCTTTCTTCGCAGGCTGTGCAAAATATGTGAGGGTTGATTCGCGAAGAGCAGGCTGGGTTTCGTTCAGGTCGTGGATGCATTGATCATGTGTTCACCCTTCGTCAGTTGTTGGAACACCGCCACACTTATTGCAGGCCAACGATCGTTGTGTTTCTTGATATTAGGGCTGCCTTCGATTCGTTGGACAGAACTGTGCTCTGGAACTGTCTGTTAGAGAGGGTTGTGCCTGAGAAATTTGTTAACATCCTGAAAGCCCTATACAGAAACACCTCAGGTAGAGTGAGGGCATACAACCAACTATCACCACTGTTCCCAACCAACAGTGGGGTTAGACAGGGTTGCCCAATCTCTCCGTTTCTCTTTAACTTTGCCATCGATGACATTCTGGAGTCAGCTCTGAAGGATGTGCATGAAGGTGGTGTAGATCTGCTGCCTAGAGATAGACTTTTCGACCTCGGGTATGCAGACGATATCGTCTTACTGTGCGATAGCATGCAGGCTGCACAAATCGCACTTAATCAGTTGGCAATCAGTGTCTGTAAGTATGGTATATACTTTACGCCGTCTAAGTGCGAAGTACTGTTACAAGATTGGTACTCACTCCTGCCGGTGAACCGCTTGAAGTTGCTGATAAGTTTGTGTATCTGGGTAGTTGTGTGAGTGCTGGCGGAGGAGTGACGGATGAGATTTCCAACCGTATAATGAAGGATAGGCTAGGGTGGCATACATCAACTTCAGCCACCTCTGGCGCCGTCGCGACGTTAACCTGGTTGTCAAAGGTCAGGCATACAATGCTTCGATGCGGGCTGTCTTGCTCTACGTTTGTGAAACCTGGCCTCTCCGAGCTGAGGATGTACGGCGACTCTCCGTGTTCGATCATCGCTGTCTCCGCAGGATTGCTTACGTTCGACAGATGGGATCATCGCGTGAGTAATTTTGAGGTTCGGAGGCGTGTGTTCGAACATAGCGGATATCACCATTCATTGAGTGTCATCATCTGGAAACACCGGCTCCGGTGGCCTGGATATGTGCTACGAATATCATCCCACAGGCTTCCGTACAGGTCTCTGTTCGCTAGCCCTGGGACGGGATGGAAAAGGCGCAGGGATGGTCAGTCCACGACGTGGCGTCGTGGGATGAGGGATTTTTGCGCTAGATTAGCATCACTTGGTGTGTCACGACTCCCTGGTTGGGGTCCGAGAGATAGCTCAAATCGATGGCTCGAAACGTTATCGAATATGGCTAAGGATCGCAGTCAATGGTGAACGTGTTGCAATTTCCTTCTTTCTTCCCTTCCCGATGATAGTTAACGAATACTGTTTGAACTTGTTAAGCATGACTGTTTTCCTTCCTGATAGAGTTCTTTATCCGTTCTCTACTTATATATATATGTTTTTTCTCTTCTTTGCTTTTTTGTTTTTCTTTTGACCTATGTTGTCTTTTTATTATTGTGTGGCGCATCCTTCTTGGTGCCATATTGTACCAAGTTTTTATGCGTTTAAATATATAATAATAAATAAATTTCATGACCAGTAGCTTTGATATTTTAAAATATAATCTTTGGAAGTCTTGCGTCTCATTGGTACTGTTATTATTTTATTTTCATGTTTGTACGTTTTTTGTTTTGATGGAAAGCTCATTAACTGTTATTGCTATAGCTATACATGAACATGGTTTATCCACTGCCAAAGTTCCCTATTAAGATAATTGGTGGAGGACGGACGAGCATGAAAGAGTATTATCAAGAATAAACGTTGGAGGCAATAGAATCACAAAAATTGAGAAAATGTAAAGTTGTAGATCATTCTGACTCAGGATGGTGTGCGTTTTTAAATGAAAGAAATCGATTGGTTATCTGTTAGGGCAAGTAGCAGTAAATTTTGGATCGTTCCGTCCCTGGAGTAGATGTCCAATTGACCTGCCAACTATTTTAAAACCAGTCATTTAAATGCATTGAGGACTTATAAAAATTGGTTGGTGAAAGACCGACGTGGATTTTCGTATGATAAGAACAAATGATTTAGGGATTACTAGATTGGCTTTTTCTCCAGCTGAGCCAAGCAATCCGGATCGTCATTTCACTGTAGTCCTGACTAATAGGATCCGGTCATTACCATCATCATCACTGACTCCACAGTCTATATTATTTATTCTGTAGTGCAATCCTGTGGGATGTCAGCCATGATTCCGAATACTTCAATGGTTGTGCCTCTGTCTGCAACACTGGGAGACACCTATTTGAATCACAAATAGGATATCAGTACTTTCAAGACTGCATATTACCTTGTCACGGAACGCCAATAAGGACGAAACGCACGTGAACATCTTTTTGTCGTTTGTCCCTAACTAACATTAATGTTTACTAAAAATGGAAGATAACTTATTTTCCTAAACATAAAAAAACACATTATGACTGAAAAATGCTGTCTGTAATTGTCTTGTAGCGGTGAATAATTCCCCAAAATTGTTGACCACAGCAATCGCTCATTGGATGCTGACCACCACTGTTTAAGTCGACTTGTTTAGCTGAAGGCTTTCGGCTAAGCATCCTCGTCATTTGGTACCCCGTCGTGTCACGTGCACGATCACTAGCTAGCTAAGCGTTCGTCTGAAGGCTTGTTTTGGTCCCGAAATATATCACGAAGTTTGGACGATCAATTATTGGCTTTTGCTTTGCTTTTGGTACACGAGAATTAATAAGTTAGAGGTTGTGTAAGAGATTCCGTCAACCTCTAAAATGGTGAGCCCAACCGCGAACTTCATCCACTATAAATCCGCAGATAACCACGGTGAGTTCGTTCCATTTTGTATTTGTTCTTGTACCATATATTAGTCGAAATAATTTTCGTCATGAGTGATCTTAGTCCCAAGGTCATTCGTATCCGCTCAACTCCTAAAACCATTCAGCTCGTACCATACTGGCCAGATAATGCTGAAACGTGGTTTCTGCTAGCTGAAGCAGATTTTTGTGAGCATGGGATAACCGATCAACGTTCACAGTTACTTGCAGTTATTCACGCCCTACCGCGGGAATTCAGCAAGTACGTAACATCACAGATGCTGAGTCCCAAGGTAAGCAACTCGTACGAGCTGCTCAAAGCATCCCTCCTCAGGAGAAACGTTCTGGTGACTCTAAAGAATAGCGGCCCAAACCGAAACGACCTTTTAACGCAAAAATGACCTTGACAGGGACAACTTCGGCCAATGAGAAGGCTCAAAAAGAAGGCGCATAATTGTAGAAAACGGTTTATATAAATGTAATGCAATCATAATAAACAGTGGCAAAGTTAAACTTTCGACACCACTAACAACCAATCAGCAAACGACTTTGAACGGACCAATCACATCAAAGAGGCATATATGATGAATGAAAATGTATATTTATAGAAAAAAAGCATAAAATAGAGAATAAAAAAGTTACATGGGATATCTTTCTCGAACATGTGAGAAAAACATCTCCCAGTTTAGCATGGGACTGTCAATAGAGAAGTTACACCACATCCTGTACATATATTCATCCAAATGACCATAAATGAGATCCTTTTGAGATCCCCTTAAAGCCCTTATCCTATTTTTCAACCTGCCCCAAAATCCTTCAATAGAATTTGTATGTGTCCTCGTAACGGGATCCACAAAATCACTTGAATGGTTGACTCTGTGACGAATACATCCCAGAGATGACAGTGAATTGTAGCCTTTCCACTCGTCGGTGTGTATAATTGACCCCCGCTTAACAAGTCTGGTAATAATAGGTATAAGAGTAGTTGCTTTTCTATCTGCTATCCTTAGGGAGAGAAGCGACCTAGCGAAAAAACTTCCTACCAAATATTAAAATTATCAGCTTACTCTCTCTAGCGTTGGTAGGCTTCAAACATATAGCACAACGATGAACAAACCCATCAGTTGATTTGGTATAGCTTTTTAAAGTCGTGATGCCACAACACAAACAAATTCGCTATTTCCGGCGCAACTCAAATCCAGGAAATACTGGAAAACGCTAACCTCCTCGAATTGCAACAATAGCTTTGTAAGGTCACGCATTAGAAATGAATCAAGCGCCATACAACATTGAACTGCGTTCGTGAACCTCATTGGATAATTCGACATCGTTCGTGAATCTCATTGGATAATTCACTGATTGGTAGTTAGTGGTGTCGAAAGTTTAACTTCGCCTAAACAGTTACAAAGGATGGCGCTCACGTATATGTCTCAAAAAAACCTCCCAGTTTCTCATGGGAGTCTTCATAGTCGTATGAAACCAGTTTCGGTACATAAATTCATCCAGGTAACTGTAAATCATGGGATTTCTCGACCCATTAACCGCTCTTATACGTCTTTTTAGACGACTCCTAAAACTTTCAATGGAACTGGTGTGGGTTCCATCTAAAGGATTCCGGAAACCGTCCGTATGATTACCAACATGATGAATGTACCCATGATTCGATAATTGACGGTATCCGCTCCATTCATCTGTATGAATAGTCGTCCCCGGCAACACCAAACGCTTAATAATAGGCACTAATACTGCTGCACTGCGACTGGGAATCGCTTCTATATACCCTTTGCGCAGTGTCGTGTCGTAGATACCCAGTATCCACTACTGGTTTGCATGTAATTTCCCACGGTTGTATTTCCTTTTTATAAGTACAGTCTCATCGATATGGGCTATGCTGCCGACTCCTCCGAGAACTTGAGTCAGGGTGTTCATTTTCCAGGAAGAAACATCTCTGCAGTAGTTGTACCATTGCACTGCTGACACCTCTGAATTTTCCGTTTCATAAGCTGTGGCTGTGACTGCTCTTTTCAGGACCCAGAAGTTACAGATCATTAAAATTTTCGTCAAAGGTAGTTTAGACCTTGAGAGAAAAGTTCCTAAGGGATCTGTTAACTAAAAAACAACGACAAACCTTCTCGAACCGATTTCTTCCTTCGGCACTCAATACATCTGTATACAAAGCCATCAATGGCTTCTGTCTATTTTTGTATATGCATAACTCCTCCGCATTGGCAAATTTTCGGCAAAGCTATCAGTCCGTTATCCAAAAAGTAATCGAAAACATCCATGATTACTTCCGAAAATGATACAGTCAGCTGATTCCTTCCTCAAGGTCACTTTTTTGTTCGAAGGTCGTTTCGGTTTGGGCCGCTATTCTTTAGAGTCACCAACGTTCTCACGGACCGACAACGTCTAGATCAATTATTTCGTAACATCGAGTTAGGAGATCAGTCAGCCGTGAGCATGCTGACAAGAATGAAAGAAATCGTCGGGCAAAGTCAGTTCGACGAAGGACTATTTAGAGAACTCTTCTTAACCAAGTTGCCACAGTCTGTACAGACCGTACTTGTGACACTTCAGGGTACTGTAATAGAGGACTTAGCTATTACTGCAGATAGGATTCTAGAAATAACTAAACGGTCAGTTCCCGAAATATGCTCGATGACTAAGCAGACTTCGAGTAAGGATCCTGCAATGATAGAGTTATGCAACTCCATCCAGCAGATGTTTAGGTCGAACATGCATTCTAACTCCTCCGACCGTCGTCCTAAATCTCCTCAACGCAGGAACTCACGTGGTCGATCTAAGTCCAAACCACGTTCACTGAAAAACCCTGACTGGTGCTGGTACCACAACACCTATGGCCAAGAAGCGAAGTGTTGCCGTAAGCCTTGTAACTTCGGAAATGTCTCAAAGTCTGTGGGAAACTATCCCGCCGGCACGCGTTAGCGGCAACCGTCGCCGGTGGCACTAGCCGCCTTCTTTACATCCATGATGTGATAAGCCAGACTCGATATTTAGTCGACACAGGCGCCGAAGTCAGCGTCCTTCCTGCTACAGCAGCAGATCGACAGAAGGAACCTACCTTCAACTTACAGGCTGCAAATGGAAAACCAATCGCAACCTTTGGTAGAAAATACGTCTATCTGAACGTAGGTTTACGCAAACCTATTCGATGGATTTTCCTTCTCGCTGACGTTACAATGCCCATCATTGGCACGGACCTACTTAATCATCATGATTTACTCGTAGACGTCCGCCGAAAACGACTGATTGACAATACTACTAGTCTGTCTATCAAAGGCATCAGCTACATAGGCCCTAGTTTGTCACCCGTTAAGATAAAGGCAATTCTTGATCCAACTTTTCAACCTATGGTTGACAAGTATCCGGAACTTAACTGCCCGTCGAACGACCTACCGTGCATAACCAGCAATGTTATGCACCACATCATTACCACAGGACAACCTGTGACATCTAAAGCACGACGATTAGCTCCTGACAAACTGAGAATCGCCAGGAATGAATTTGACCATATGCTTACCCTTGGCATCATTCGACCTTCGAATAGCCCATGGGCATCCCCACTTCATATGGTTCCGAAAAAGGATAGCAATGATTGGCGACCCACCGGTGATTACCGGCGAGTGAATGCCAAAACAACCCCTGATTGCTACCCGTTGCCTCATATACACGACTTGACGGCAACCTTATCCGGCGCGACTATATTCTCCAAAATCGACTTGGTTAAAGCGTATAACCAAATCCCGATGGCAACAGAAGATATCCCGAAAACGGCTATCATTACGCCTTTCGGACTTTTTGAATTTCTACGTATGCCATTCGGTCTCCGGAATGCAGCCCAAACATTCCAACGCTTCATTGACGAAGTATTTCGCGGTCTCGACTTTGTATACGCATACTTAGACGACTGCCTCATTGCCAGTCCAGACAAGGAAACTCACCTTAGGCACTTGGACTTGGCATTTGACAGGTTACGCCAACATGGTGTTACCATCAATATTCAAAAGTGTCAAATCGGTGTTGACTCACTCGACTTCCTGGGTCACACTATTGACTGCAAGGGCATTCGCCCACTGGCTACTAAGGTCGAGGCTATACTGAAACCGGCTTACTTGGAGGGTAATCCTATTAGCATAGAGCTCAACGTACCCCAAAATCCACAAGTAACAGAAGATCGTTTAGACATCGATGAAGTCACTAGCACAGCGACAGCTACCGAACCTTCTATCGAGCCTCCCAAGAAAACCCGTTCTGGACGCACCGTAAGGTTCCCAGAATATCTGCACACTTATTTGACTTAACGAAGTCGTGTGATTCACGCAACTCATTCGTTTGTGGTACTGACTATTTTTTTGACGTATCAATTTTTTTTATATACAGTACCACCGAACACAAATTTTTTTTTCAACAGTTCATGTAACATACACAAAAAAATTAATTAGATATATTTTTTTTCGATGTTCTGAACTTAGCATTATTTTACTGTATAGTAAATGCACATCATTTTTTTTAACCAAAAAGCTCATTTCGTACATTTTCCTCGACATGGTTCTTAGCGTTCTTGTTTTCTTTTCCAGGTGCGACGGGCACTGGACAGGAAACAAACGAAGCACGGAATCCAACGAACAACAACAAGGAAGCTATGTACAAACACCCTATTAGCATAGGCAGACAAACCAGTAGGCATACGACCAAGCCGCTCGGAAGATTTTTTTCACCCGAAAGGGAACCATCGAGTTTTTTTACTTCCGGCTGGTTCTGTCTTAGGGTCCTCACGACCCCACTAGGGGGGGGTGAGCTGTAGCGGTAAATAATTCCCCAAAATTATTGACCACAGCAATCACTCATTGGATGCTGACCACCACTGTTTAAGTCGACTTGTTTAGCTGAAGGCTTCCGGTCAAGCATCCCCGCCATTTGGTACCCCGTCGTGTCACGTGCACGATCACTAGCTAGCTAAGCGTTCGTCTGAAGGCTTGTTTTGGTCCCGAAATATATCACGAAGTTTGGACGATCAATTATTGGCTTTTGCTTTGCTTTTGGTACACGAGAATTAATAAGTTGTGTAAGATAATTCCGTCAACCCCTCTAAAGTCTCTACCATTCAACCCAAAAGGAACAGATGGAGTGTCTTAAACACACTTCAGGGAGAGGAAAGAATACAAAATTTTATTCAATTCTTCGAATATACCTGACAGTGATGAAAGAAATTTTCAAAATTTTTAGTCAACTCTATGTGAGTAGAATCTATGTTAGTGGAAGGCGAATTCAATATTCGTAAATGATACCACTCTATTTGTGTAAACGGGTTGGCTACAATACATATCTAGTTAAGAAGTGTTGAAAAATACGAATCTCAAGAAGTTTCTTAACCGGAGAGAATTTGTTTCGTGACTAAATCTTTCATTAGGAGAGGAGAGAAACAGTAAAGGTGGAGACAACTGGATGAAAAAAATCAGGAACCAAGGCACACCAAGAACAGTTAGCCTCAGGAAGACTGAAGAAACTTCACTTGAAACCTTTTGACAGCGGTCGTGTGTACAGTGTGTCATTGACAAGAATTGTTAAATGGTATGTTGATAACACTTTCTGTAAGAACACTGAATAGCGGGTCGGTAATTTAAGTTGCAGATGGGACAAATGAATACAACTGTGAAGCAGTAAAGATAGCACGAAACAAATAAAAGGAGGCAGTATATAAATAACGTATTTTAGTTGACATTTCAATGCATGGTTTTATATTTTGAAAGTCTCCACATAATTTTGAAAGCTAAATGATTCTTCTACCAGTAATCACAGCGTTATTTCGATAAACCATTAATTCATAAGTTGGAAAAGACTATTTTAGTTTTTCAGTGGTGTAAAATCGTCACTTATTCGTCTGATTATGGAACAAAGGATATTCTTTTCGACTGAACACCAATATTCCAAAGTAAATAACCATGAATAACAACGAATATATATAGCAGTCAATGCTGATAACTGATGTTCATATTGAACTCTATTCATATTGATTACAAACTTCAATGAATGAATGATAATGTCAACATTTATCTTTCCTGAAAGACAATAAACTTCAAAAATATGACCTGATTCACTGGATATATTTTGTTAAAAAAGTTCATTTACTTTTATCTATTTATAAGTAGTATGAATTATAATGCATTTTATTTTGGATGTGATTTCAAGGCTGTCGTTTTGAGACGAAGGAACATAAAATTCTACTGGGTTGGTGATGGCTCACAGTAGAGTTCAGCATGTGAGTTTCATTCTGTTTCAGAATTACCACTATTGTTACCACCTGTCAGCTGTATAAGCCTGAACCGATGGGAATGGCGTTCATGATGAGACTGAAACCCATCACATAGAACCCTACAAAGGACTAAGCAAGTTTTCTGAATTCTCCTGCTTACCATTCATCTAATTTTGAATATATATATCAGTAGCACATTTATAGGAACTGAATTTCACTAGGGTGTGCAAGGTCGCTTGCATTCTGAATGGAATATAGTGCCTCCTCAGCACATCCCCATTGCACTCGGTTTTATGTCATCAGCACTATTTTCACTTTACCAAAGATTAATTTCATGGTGTGTCTATTGGAGGCTATTCTCTTCATTGCGTTTGCACAGAAAATTGTCCATCATGTTGTATACATTCTTTGTTCCTTGTAGTAACACTTCAGCTGAACCCCAAAGAGTCTTCAGTTGCAATACTGTTTACTTCTACTTAACATTGGACATTCGCGTGTAGTCTTTAACAGCATCTATAAAAATCGAGTAATGAGAAAGAAATGGACGGTTCAACCAACATTTTTTCTTTAATATTACAAAAAACAGCAATATTAGTAGTAAGGTTATTGTACTATTATTGTCGAAGAAATTGCCACACAACACTTTAGTAGGATCAACTTGTTGTAAACGAAATACTGAAATGAAGAGAAAGAAAGGTGAGTGAATACCAGCCAATGGTATTCACCTTTAGGACACTAGGTAGTATTGAGGCTGAATGAGACTAACTTAAAATGGCAACAAAATACAACCGATTACTGGCAGATTTCCCAGTTCCGTGTGTAAATTCATTATGCTTTCCTCAAAATATTCATATGACAATATGCAGTCTTTTCGAAAACACTAGTGGAAATCCACAAAATAAAAAGTATACCAAGTTGGCACACATACCACTACTTTTTGATGTCAGTGGTTAGTCATAAATGTGATAGTTGTTTCCTGTTGATGAAATCCTTTTTTTAGTTACCAACAGTTTCTGTTCTCGAAAAATTGGTGATATTATTGAACTTAACTTAATTTGATTGTCTAATACGAGTTGTAGTGTCGGTGGCATAACGGTTAGGACTCTCGCCGACCACGCACATGGTCTGGGGTCCGATCCCCGGCCGACTCACTACTTTACCTCGTTAAGCCAGAAATAATTCTGGTAAAGAGGAAAGCTTGGGTATGAGGCTAGCAACCCCATCCTGTAAAATAAACACTGCTACAGAAACTTCAAGCCACTAGCTTGAAGCCATATATTCCACTGGGAACGTGAAGGAAAAAAATACAAGTTGTATGAGAATCGGATATTGTTATTCAGTATGAAGATGGACACAACACTGATGGTTGGAATAAGTGAAAAGTCAATAGAGGGAGAGGTGCGGATAGCATAAGTTAATTGAATTCAAACAGATTGTAGTCTATGGGTCACTCTGATTGTAAGTAGAGTGAAATTCAACCTCAATTGCAATTCATTTATTTCATAACACTCAGTCAACAGTGCAAGTTCACTATATGAAAGACATTCAACAGTGTGAAACACTGAAAAATCGATCCTCACATATAAACAAAAAAGCCTAAAACATGAAGTCTTACTGACTAATATCACACTGGTGAGGCCCGTGTTCACTGCGCACACACAGATTTTCACTGATCAGCTTAACGACGACGCTGAACACTCCAATGTGTTCTACCACTGGAAATGACAGCATCTAGAAATCCATCAAATGTTAACCACCAGAAACTTCAAAATCAACTCACTGAATAAAATTATAATTAAGAAAGACGTAGGCGAAAATGCATTGGTGTATGGTGTTCAAAAAAAGCACGACGAGTTTATGTAGCACTTTAATTGTATGCAAACACTATTTATGTCAATCGCACTCTGAGAAAAACCATAAGAATATCCGAAATACATATTAATTTTTACCGGATAGTCAATGTGGATATTTTAATTCAAGGTTACAATACACAGAAATACGCAGCTCGAAAATAAGCAACACACACAGTCAACATATGAACTTAATGCATTCAAGAGTCAGTGAAGATAATTATATGCATGACTGTTCAAATCGTCATCTCTAGTGCAGGAACAAACACTTTATCGAATTTGAATGTATCATTTATAACTATTATTCCTTTGGGTTCTGAATGGAAAATAGGGTTTCAGCAGAGCAGCTGTTCCCCACAGTACTCCTTAACTCGTCGTACGATTGCATATAGACTCTCGTCTTCTCATCACAAGAACACCTCCAAGTCACCAATATACCCACGCCCAACTTATCGTTTCCCATTCAAGTTCCACTAGAGAGATGGCCTGGTGCGTGATGTTACCGGACAGTCTCCTCAGCATGTGTCTCATTCATCTCCATTTTCTGTAGCATTACTGTTGAAAAATAGGTTCCTTTCCTGAGTTTCTTGTTGTTAATTTTTTCTGTCTGGCCATCTGAACTCCTATATGGAGATAGCGAAGGCAGCTGTTGATAAAAGTCTGTAGCTGGTGTTTGGTAACGTTTCCAGTGACACGCCCTCCAAGTTTCTGACTCATATAGAAGAATTGAGTGACTTAACATTGGATTTGTTTATTGTATGAGCATTTTGCCTCCCGATACTTATTTTTGTTTTCATTCAGACGAAACACACCAGTTGACTGGCTTCCCGAAGGTTTACTTCAGTAGGCATCATTTCGTCTCTCCAATTTCAGCGAAGTTTGTTTTTCATTTTTTTTGTATTTTGAAGTCTCTATGGTGGTTGGATTAATCTTCTGGGATCGGTTCACTAGCCATACATCCAACCTCCCCTCTTTTCCCAGGCTTAAGACCGGTTAGAAAACTAGCGAGCTAATAAACTAGACGAGGTTGAAAGTAACATTAGACATTATTAAAAGTGGTCATGTATGGACATACTATACGAACATGAGGAAAAAGGGTGAATGAAAGGTGGTACAGTGGTTAGGACTCTCGCCGACCATGCACATGGTCCGGGGTTCGAGCCTCTGCCGACGCACACCTGTTATCTATGGTCGGCCTGCAAAATTTGGGCTACCGATATCACATGCTGAAAACTTCATACTTCTACCAAAAACTACGGTGTGGAATCAAGTTGTAATAAAAATAAAGGATTTAATAAAAGATTAGTTGCTACGAGATTGAATGGAGGTAAAGATTAATTTAGGTGATAAGAGGACAAACAGAATGAAATAGTCAGTGTTCACCAATGTATCAAGTTAGAAATAGTCTACTTTTAAAGAAGTAATTGAGTTCTCATTCTCTGGATGGCATCAGCTCTGGGAATTCAAAATAATCACGAAATGCTTTTAAGGCATTGGATATGGTGGCCTTCAGCACTGTATCTTTCAGATTTATCAAGGGAATTAACTGAAAGTAACACAAGTTTATCACCTCGTTTCTAGTTTGGCAAAAACTAACGAAATACAATTAATTATCTTGTATTCTTCAGATTTTATGGTGTTTTAATTATTTCATTTTTTTTTTTTGAAGAAAGTCATGTGTAAAGAATCACAGATAACCGATTTCCTTTTAAATAGTGGCAAACATTTGTGGGAGGAATTAAATCCGAATCTCCACATGCAGTTTTGGTAAGTTGAAATTAATCCTTGAATAGTTGCAGCTATTCAGTAAACACTCATAAAGAAGTTGTTATATCCTGCAATATGTCAGAGATTATGCAAGGTACTTATGGTGCTAATTTTAAATATTGGATAACAGAATTATAAAACCCTGAAGAATCACTGGCAAAATAAACAAGATGAACAGATAAGGTAGTAATAACAACTTTGGATACAAAAAGTCACGTATTAAGAATTAATTATTTGAACTTATTCCCATAGATCAGGAAATGATAATTGTATAAGAAATCTATATCAATAACGTCTATTGTATACACACACGCACACACACACACACAACGTTGATTATCCAAGGAAGAGTCCAAAGTTGACAGCTGTATGGTTGTCATAATAGACAAAGTATTAGTGGTACCATGTTTTAAAAGAGTTGCCCATATTCAATGTTTAGTTATCATTGGTGGAACGAGCCTAGCTCCTCACCTGTATCTATTGACGTGACATGATGAGTTATTGAAACTCAAGTACAGTAAGATTTTAATTCATAATAATCTGAATACAAATAAACTTTGATTAGAAGAGTGGAACATGTTTTCTATTCTTTCGTTACATTCTGAAAAGATATATTACAAAATTCACACCCACTCAAAATTTTTGTTGCTGAAAGGCCTCTCTACTTGAATCTACAATTCAACGGAGACTCACCTACTGATATACTGGGGAACTGTCTATAGCGCTTACTGAAGAAAACCTCCTTCGTGACTGAACTTCGCATAGACGCAAAGGATAAGCTACCACTGTTGGTCTCATTAGTGGGTATCTATCAATCCACCTGCTCGTGTGGAGCTAGGTATGTTGGTTGTAGCCAGCATTCTCTATCCAAACGTATCACCGGACATTTACCCTCATGGTTTTATAAAGGAGAAAAAAGATCTCCTCGCCACAACTTAATCCTAGAACGCCTGATCCAAATCTGGACAACAAGCTAACCCACAAACCAACTTTAAAGTCATCTATAGAATATGCAGGAATCTTGTCAAAAAAGTACGAATCAAACTTCTTCAAATCCCGCAGAAGCAATGGGGATTTACATGTTAAATCGCAAACTCTACTTACAGAAGAAGTTTGTTCCCCCATTAAATAATCACTGGAACCTGATCTATCTTAGCAACCAGTTATTATTTTCTTCTCTCGTCCCCTATCAAATATCTACCCCTTATTAGCTCTGTTGTTAACTTGGCTCAAGTTCAATTTCAGTTGGATAGTACTCAGACCTGTCGATTGTGTCACATAACTCAATTTACTCATTTAGTTTTATTTTAGTTTCTATCCAATGAACGTCGTTTATATTACGTAATTCGTTATAAATATATATATATATATATATATATATATATATATATATATATATATATATATATATATATATATATGCGGTTATGCAGCTTGGGAGTGATATCGCTGAAAAAGGATAGCTTTTCGCTGAACATCTTTTCTCTTATTTATATATACGACTTAAAGGATATTTCCAATTTGTTGAAATTCATTTTGTCAAGTTTATGTTTACGCTTAGTTTAAGAAAGAAGTTATAATTGTAAGGTATTGACTTATAGGGATTTTGTTTGATTGGTTATGTTGGTTAGAAAACCAGTGGAAAACCTGAAGGCAGTACTGCATAGCTGTTTAGTCCTAGTGCTTGAGACTCTTCAGTAATATGCACCCAGTACTTCCCGCAGGTTTTCCAACGGTTCTCTAACCGATACAGCTCATGATGAAATCCTTCAACCAAAAAAGCTATAACTTATCATCAAATGACGTAAACCAAACATTAAAACAAAACACATACACACACACGCGCGCAAACTATTTCCATTATTTGTTTATTTGAATTAAATCAATAGAGAAAATGCAGACAAGAAATGAAGAGTATTCTATAGAAAACCGTAAAAAAAGTAAGCAGTGTGTACGCATGTGTTATAAAGCAGAAAGTGAACCAACTAAGAAAATAAAACCAAAATAATAATAATTATTATTATAAGAAAAATGATAACCGCTGTAAAGACAGTGTCAATACAGACGAGACATGACTAGACAAAAAAAAGTAACAATGTATAAGCAAAAATAAACGAAAATGAGAAAAGGTGAATGAGTCGCCACTTCATCGAATAACACTGTTCGAAGTGGTAGCAGTGGTAGTAGAGTAGTAAAAAAAAAATGTTAATGGAGAAAAACAGACTAGTGTAACTTTAACACTATAATTCAAAGTCGACTTCATTGGGGGATGTTCTGACTACCAGAACCAGATAAGAAGAAGAAGAAGAAGAATAAGAGGAAGGCGAAGGTTAACACAAATATATATAGGAAATGTTTTTATACACTTTACTCCAGATGTGCATTCAATATCAAGCAGATGAAATCTTCTTTAATAAAATAAAAAAGAATCAGTCATTCTAATATTACTGGTAATTAGTGAAAATTCAGCATTTTATACTGTCCACGTTATCACTGATTTGTATATATATATATATATATATATTATAGGTATAAATATGCATATATATGTATAAATGTGTATATCAAGACATACTTTAATTTCTTTACAAAGTTGAAAGTGATCATGAAAAAATAATTGATTAACACTAAAGTACACTGAAAACACTAGTGTACTTAATTAAGTGTTACAAGTAATAATTGTTACATTTTAAAATAAATAAAATACAAACATTTATTTATCAGCGGGAAGATTTACACAATAATGAGTATTATATCAAGACAAAAATGTAGAAAAAAAAGGGGGGGAGATTAATAGAGAAATTTGAAAAGGAGGAAAAAATAATACAAAAAAAGAAGATGGAGAATTTAGCTGAACAGTACTTTTTTTTATTCTTTATGACATTTAGTACTTGTCAAGGAAGATACCGAAGAGAACGATGATTTCTCTTCTTTTGTTTGAGTAGATAAATTAGGCTTAGATTGCACTCGACGTTTGGCTAATCTTGATGATTCAACTGGTTCTAATATTGGTATTTTAGTTGTACTGTTCAATGCCTTAAAGGTAGCCTCAACGGAATTCTATACAAAGAAAGATAAAAACGAAAAATAGACAAACAAACAAATGAATGAATGAGAAATAAACAAAATAGCTTTAAAAGTTGATGCTATGGAATGTGTCAGTATGTTTAGCAGCATATCATATATTGATTCATGAATAGTCTCCATCCAGATATTAATAAAATCAAGACAAATAGTTCCGTGAAGAGTCGCTTTTTGGCAAATTTTTTATAACTGTACAAAAGTGATTTTTAATTCTTGTTCTTTTTTATTGCTTCAACTTAATCTTTCCTCAGCTACCTGAAAGGGTTTTTGTTACTCTAAAAGAGGCACCAAAATGCCATCAGTAGGGCAAGTGGGGTTGTTGTGAGAGCAGGCTGCTAGCCAATTGGTAGACATTAATTTACGTCAATGTCTAAGTTGCTAATATTGGCCGTGAGAAAATATGAACAAGACTGATTCAACTACCAATCACAGCAGACTTAACGTGAGTAAATACGATTCGCAAATATATGACTTAACTTTCTGAGAAACCAGGCACAAGCAGCACAGAATAACCTTGAGCAAGAAACAACCAATCAGAAGACTGTGTCTGTCTGCTTAAATAAACTATAATAATTTACATGAAATATATACAAATACGTGCTGATTTCCGTAATAAACGATCTGTTGCCTGGCGATTGTCTTCCGTCGTTACAGGGTTAATACTGTTAATATTGTTGTGGAAAGACATTTGAATGCATGTGAGAAATCGGTGAATGTGAACTTGTTGGAATCTGAGCAACATTTCTCTCTATATACACTATTCCCTCTTTGCATTTCATTGGGTAGAACTAGAAGCAAGTATGGGAGACTGTATGCTCGGACGAATAAGTATGAAAGCTCTGCTGATAACATATTTGGGACACATTTCATGTGATGAGGAAAGTGTAAGGCATGTCACTACTGACTTATTCAGAAACGTTAGGAAGAACAACCCTTTTTATTCTTCATTTGACAAAGATGAACAACAGAAGGAGAGGCTGAGTTCAATGTACACTGCAATTAATAAAGACGTGAAGAAGAGTGCTAGAAAGGACAAAGGAAAATTATACGACACACTGTCAACTGAATCAGAACAGGTTATATATATATATATATATATATATATATATAGTTTATATTCTTTAACCAATCACTGAGCGAGTGATTTCGGTTTACATTAAACGACATGAAATAGATTTTTCAAGCATATATGTTATTCTGTTGCTAATGTAGTATTAAACTGTGAGAGTATGTGAGAATAATATTCGGTTGGAACACGTTGTCTGTATCACATCACCACACCTTGACCATCTTTTATTGGTTCCACCTGCATTGATCTCTTCCCACTAAGAGACCTTCTATCTAATTATGTAATGTTCTGAGGTCTCTTTCACTTGTAACCTGTTCTGATTCTGTTGACAGTGTGTCGTATAATTTTCCTTTGTCCTTTCTAGAACTCTTCTTCACATCTTTATTCATTGCAGTGTACATTGAACTCAGCCTCTCCTTCTGTTGGTCATCTTTGCATTGAGTCATCTTCTCTTTCACCATCCTCCTCTCTTCTCTTCTATTAGCTTCTAGGTAGGTTTCCGATGAGAGCCATTCTTTGTCTTGTCTCTTCTTTTTTCCTAGAACAGTTGTACACGTTTCCTTGAATATCGCAGTAGGACCAGACGGAATTCTTTCCGAAGGACTGGGAACGGACACAGAGACTGTGGTAGATGAGCTCACGTCATTATTGCAAAAAAGTTTAGAAGGAGGGAAAGGTGCCTACTGATAGGAAGGAAAGCTACCCTGTCCAACTACCAAAGAAGAACGACTTACGTCTTCGAGAAAAATGGCGTAGATTCATGCTCTTGTCCATGCCAAATAAAATACCAAGTCGTGTCATGCTGGAGAGAATAAAAATGAACTAGATGCAAAACTTCGTCTGGAACAAGCTGGATTCAGAAAAGGTAAATCATGAATGGAGCAGAGTGCAACTTTACATGACGTCATCGAACAAAGCATAGAATGGCAGTCCAATCTCTACCTCAACTTCACTGACTTTGAAAAGTCATTCGACATCGTTGACCACGAATCAATTTGGAAACTGCTTCAACACTATGGCGTGCCCTGAAACCTTCATCCAACAGCTATATGATGATGATGATGATGCTACATGTCAAGTGATCCACAACGGAAAAACACAGCAAAGTCATAGAAGCAAAGAGAGGGATGAAAAAAGGGTGTCTAATATCACCGGTGATATTCCTAATTGCGGTCGACTAGATCATGTGGTAGACTGTGACGAGGGAAGAGACTGGAATACACCGAACCGATAAGAAGACTCTATAAGATCTGAATTTCGCGAACGATTTAAGGTGAATGTCACAAGAACTTGAAGATTTATAAGAGAGAAACAAATAATCTGGCTGAAGAAATGGCGAAGACAAGACTCCAAGTGAACATGAAGAAAATAGAGGTAATGAAGATACTCAGTCATCACTACCACCACCTCCACTGACAAGAATTAGTCATGACTTATAAAATCTGAGAGACCTCAAGGAAGTCAGTTATTTCATTTATCTAGGTGGCATTATTTGAAGAAACTCCACACCAGTAACAGTACATTATTAGAATATTTCAACACTGATGTTAAGTCACTCGATCTATATTGTTCATAAAAGTGCATTACGAAAAGCATTTCCAACAGGCCGCAGACTTTTATCATCAGCTGCCTGCATTCTATGTCGAAGACCAAATGGCCAGAAAGAATTAGGAACAACAAGAAACTCTGCAGTGTAATAAATCAACCAAAATCCTATCGCTGAAGAAATAGGTAGGAGAAAATGGAGTTAGTTTAGGCACACACTGGGAAAACCGTCGAATGACATCACGCGCAGCGTAGGCCATCACTCGAATGGAACCCCAAACGACGAATCAGTCGTCTAAGAGTGAAAGAGAAGACCGTGATTAGAAGAGATGACAGACTATGGGCAATCGTGGACCTAGCTGAAAAAGACAGTAGAAAATAGAAGAATGTGGAGGTGTTTTGCTGAAGCCATATGTTTCACTCGGAACCCAAGAGAATAATAATAATACGCCATTGTCCCTCCATGATGTTTATGTTAATTCATTAATGTAACCAATATATATTGTTTTTAAAAAATAATAAAAACATTTGCAAGGTATTTTTTAGTGAAAATATTGAATTTAAAAAAAAGAGACAGGAAAATAGTGCATAACACTTACTTTAGTTTGATTCACATCGTGTATTTGAAAATTGGCTAATAGATCAGGTGATAGCTCTTCACGATTTTTAATCCATGGGTGTGATAGAATCATGCTAGCTGTACATCGTTTAGATGGTTCAGGATTCAACATTTTTGTTAATAAATCCTGTGAATAATGAATCGAAAGAGAGATGACCAAGTGTCAGCAATGGAAACGGTGTTTGAGGTGAAAAGATACAGAAAAAAAAGGAAGTAAATCAGAAGAATATAAAACATTATTATGATTTCACTGCATTACAACTTAAAAAATTGAAGATATTGTAGTGTAGTGTTTATTCGTATGACGAACAATTACTGATGAACGCTGAAGTTCAAAATAAAATTTATTGATAACTAAATTCAATTATAAAAATTTCTCTATGGATAAACTATGTAAATATACTGTCCTCAAAAATTTGTGTCTAAATCATCGCATTGTTAGGCTTTGTTCAATAAATATTGGACACTACCAGCAATTTAATTCCTAAAATAAGTGGTCCTTTCATGTAAAATTTTCACTGTTAATTAGAATTGACAAAACCCTTTAAATTGGCACTGAAAGTTAAAAAAAATTATTTAATTACCCAGTAATTTATGAAAAAGTTTCATCTGAAATTCAAGTGTTTCTTGACTCATTTATTCCCTTGCCTAAAATAATTATGAGTGCTTGGTGCTATACACCATTGATTGATTAATACGAGTAACTGGATATGACGTACAGCAACACCAGTAGGGCTTACTAGCTAGATCTAAACATCACAGGGGATCTTATCTTCTTTGGAGCAAACCTCATCAATCAACAGTATATCTAGGAGATTTGAATCGATTCGCCCCTCTGAGCTGAATCCAACTGGGCACAGAGCTGATGACGGAAAAGTTCAACAATAGGGTTTCGAAAGAAGGGAACGCACGAGTGACCTTGAGCCGACCAGTCACAAAAATGAGGAATGTTTGCACAAAAAATGACGTATATTTACAAGAAAATGCATGAAAACACACTAAACACGGTATCTTTCTCTGACACGACTTGAAAATACGTCCCAGTTATAATGAGGAGTATCAGTTGCTACATCAGACTAGTTTCTGTGCATATATTCACCGAGCTGACTAAGGATGAGCTGTTTTTTGAATCATTTATTTCTCTTATCCTGGTGTGCGGTCTTCCCCAAAAGCCACCAGCTGAATTACTACGGTTTCCAGTAAGAGGATCGACGACTACTTACCAGGGAAATGTGGATAATAAAATATAATGACATCAACTCTAAATCTATCCCTATTAGTAACCCTAACCTTAATCATAGCCATAATTACAACCCCTATCCTAAAAGGAAACCTAACCCTAATTATGACGCTGATCCTAATCCTTACCTCAATACTTACCTTAACTCTAATCCTAACCCTAACGAGATATTAACACATTGTCCAAACAGTACTTAAAAAACGTGATCTGGGTGAAATTTGCTCCTTCGTTGGTGAATAGCGTTGATATTTCAGCTATGGTAATGACAGGTGCAATTAGTCAATGACTAGCATACGTTCAAGGTCATTGGAGCGTTTGCATTCCTGGGATGCTATTGTTGAACTTCACCCTGATGACCTCAGCTATAAACAAGCGAAAGGCCACCCAGTGTTCAGTTCACTTTTAGACCTGGCTAGCAAACAATACTGGGTAATTTGCCTGGTATCCAAGTTATCATATCATGTTGTGTTGCAAAATATCGAAATAAAATAATAGTTGGCTGTAGTTTTATGCAATACCGATACATTTGGAATCTGTATCAAGTTCCACTGAAAATTTAACTGCTTTGTGATTTAAGCACGTTGATTATACCCGATAACCATTTGTTTCACCTGCAAATAAAAATCATTTTTCCCTAATAATTATTAACCCAGAAGTTATAAAGTCAGGAAGAAAAACAAAGCAATAAATTCATTTGTATTCAAAGCTTCAACTGACCCTGATTCACATAAAATAATCTCAGTGATTCTTATCTAATCATTTCCACATGGATCTCATCAAATAATAAAAATATGCAACCAATGTGTTAAAGAATATGAGTGCGTCCGTGGCACAGCGGTGGAATGCTCGCCGACCACGTATGTGGTCCGGGGTCCGATCCCCGGCCGACGCATTCCTTTAAGCCAGTAATATAAAAAAGGCTGGCAAGGAGGAAAGGTTGGGCATGAGTCTAGGCACCCCATCCTGTAAAAAATAAACTCTGCTACAGAAATTTCAAGCCTCTAGCTTGAAGCCCTATGTTACACTGGGAACATGAAGGAATGAAAAAAAGTTATTTAAACTATAAAAAAAGAATAAACTTATTCCACTGACTATGCTATTTGTTAATTTGTGAAAAAGGAAGCTAACTCGATGGTATAAAATGAATTAAATTTGGAAAAAGCGAACAGAATGTTAGAACGAGAAAAACACACAGTCATTATACAAATATAAAAAAATTGGTAATGCAATTTGCTATTACGGAAAAACACATCATATTTACATACTTGTAACTACATTAAAAGTTGACCAGATCGAAGGACAACAAACTGTTTTGGTTGGTTGGCAATTGTCCCAAGGTGAAACAAGTTGTCCGGTGAAGTTATTTCATGTCCACAAGATAAACTAAATCTAAATATCAGGAAATAAACACCCCTCCACATTTGTGGCCATTGACTTAAAATATTGCTTTCTTATGAATCCACATCCCTACACTACACTAGCATTAACGTAATAAAATAAATGAATGATTTGCTACCAAATACCAAATTAACCCATAGGTTTCGTTTCGATTATTTTTTTTTATTTACCTTGTTTTTAATGTATATGAAAATGGTTCATTAATAAAATAACAAAATAAAAAGTAACAGAAACTTTGTAGTAAAAAATGTGTCGAGATAAAACCGTAACGAAAGAATTATCCCCGAATGTTATGAACATAATAGGAAAACCCACCCAATCTATGACTGTAGAAACAAGAGTATAAATAAAAACTTAAAAGTTGAACGACAACACAGCAATCAGAGGTCAAAATTGACTATGAAAATAAAGTCATTTTCTTCAACATTAATATGCATTCCGCAGAGCATAATTAATTCTCATATAATTACAATATTTTCTAGACACAATACATTTATGAAAAAAGTACAACAACTTCGTTAATCTAACTTTTATCAAGTGTTGAATTTGAAGGGATTCGACTGGTTACAGATTTGATCATGAGTTTACATCAGTTAAAGAGGAATTAGGAAACCATCAGGGAGTACTGGACAGCAGTTACGCCCTGGCTTGTGGCTCCTTAGCAGTACCCACCCACCGACATTGCTCGAACCTAGAACTTTCCAGTTACAAAGCGAGCTCATAGACCATTCAGCTACTGGGAACCAGTTTATCCATTTGCCCATGAATTCCAACTTCTGCCTACACTAAACATTCTTTCTTCCCTTTAATTTCTAATTCTTATAAACAACTTATAAGCAAAACCAACTCACGAATAATATTAGCTATGTTGATAATTAGTAGATTAAGGTGAGTGTATGTATTCGTGTGAAGAACATTAAGGCTATTAATTGAAAAGGCACAGCAGTAGAATGTTCGCCAATCACGCATGTGGTTTGGGGCTCTATTCCCTCGTTAGGCCTTTAATAAAACCATTAAAGAGGGAGGGTTGGGCGTGAGGCTAGCAACCTCACCCCATAAAACATAAAATCAATGCTACTGAAATCTCAAGTGTCTAGCTTGAAGCCCTATGACCCACTGGGAACATAAAGCAATAAAATTTTTGAAAAAAATAATGCACAGTAGAAACTTTACTATACAACAGGGGTATATCATATTTAACTAGACAGAATTTTTTCTTAAAGAATACTCTGGCGGTTTGCTTGAATCCCTGGGCTACTTGAAACAATAAATCATGTTTTAT
This sequence comes from Trichobilharzia regenti, assembly GCA_944472135.2. Classification (NCBI taxonomy): domain Eukaryota; kingdom Metazoa; phylum Platyhelminthes; class Trematoda; order Strigeidida; family Schistosomatidae; genus Trichobilharzia; species Trichobilharzia regenti. The sequence continues at coordinate 82,140,946 of OX235270.1, read as the reverse complement.
CTTAACTACTCAGCTATGTCACTGAATCATAAAATGTACTCAGTTGGCTTTCAAACCACCCGGTGTGCATTTTACGGAGATAAAGGGAAAAAACATCATAAGCGATTAGCCTGTGCTTTCATATCTAAAAGAACTGGGTCACGTGGTATACTGTGGACTGTTACTTTGCTTACAACTTGGGGATGAGAAGAAAATATTACGCAATAAATTACTGTTAACATTCAACACACTGTGTATATATATTGCTCAGAATAAATCTATTTTTATTTTTAGCATAAACTTTGTGGTACATTAAAAAATAAACATTCTTTTCAGGAAAAGTAAATATGTTTTAATTCCGAGAAGTGCAATGTTTATGTTCTAGACAGTATTTAAAACACGTCATCTACTTAAAATTTTTAATGTAGCAAAAATATTCATTCAGATATCTATAAAATCCACTCACATGGTAAAATACAGTTACTGGTGACACTATTAAACTTTACCCCCAAGAATTCGTGGAACATAAACTCTACAGTGGCGTTTAAAAATGTAAAATACTATCAATAAATAGTTCTAGAATTCCCAAATATTATTTATGAGTCTGCAGTTTAGTGAAAGCAGCTTCTGTTTCCAGCTCCTGGTACACAACCAATTAAAATGACTTCATTCAGACGTTTCCTAAAATCTATTTCTGGAGTTCTCGTCCATATGAGTTAAAGTGCGTAATGAGTTATACTTTTTTTCATTTCAGTGATAATAAAATGTTCACTTTTTTAGTCAACCAGTTGATGGGAGATACATGTTTATTTATTTATTTTTATTTTATTTTTTATTTTTGATTACAGCTTGATTCCACACCGTATTTTTGGGACAAGTGTGGAATTTTCAGCGTGGATATCGGTAGCCCGAAATTCTCAGGCCGAACATAGATATCAGGTGTGCGTCGGCGTGGGCTCGAACCCCGGACCATGTGCATGGTCGGCGAGAGTCCTAACAAGGTAAATAAATCGACGTGGTTTAACCAAAACGAAATTATTATTATTATTATTACACATTAGGCTTGAAATACGTGTTGAGAACAGTTTATGTTTGTTATTCATTTCATAACTTTTGTAATTGATTTTTAGCTAATCCTTACAGCTAGTAAGTCATTTTTTTGAAAGACTAAGTAATAGTGTAAATAGTATTAGCATGATGCTATCTAAAAGGTATTGAGTGGCAGTGGGGATCCATGCTATGCGTCTTTCCTTCGTTTGAAACTGGTTAGCTGGTGCAGCCGCATTGCAGAAATGGTGGCATTTTTCACCAAGACAAACTGGGCATTCATCGTCAGAAATGACAATGCATTACACACTAGCTAAAGAGACACAAGCGCTATTTTCAAAAAGAAGGAAGTTTTTTTGAGATGAAATAAAATTTAGAAAATTCATAGACATTCTGATGGTCCTTACATTATGAGAACATGAAAAAGGAAAGCATCAACACAGAATTCAGTAACTCTACATAAGAGACTGACTTCATTTAACAAAAGGCGATCACACAATATTAGTTGTCTATTGATGATGTTTTGAGCACAGTTTACTGCTCACAAGCATATCAAAGTGACTATGAGCCAGAATAATGCTCAGTAGTAATATCTGTGACTGCACCACTGGATGATGTGGGTTCGAATCTCAGCAGGGACATGAGTTCCTTCAAGACTGCCAATACGCTTTGTTGAGTGGTGAGTGCCAACAAGCACGAAACCTACGTCAGATATGGCGTCCTGACGTTTGCCTCCGACCATCTAATTACAACAATTCAGAGTGCACCGTGACGGTAGGCCACCTAACATAGTGGCCACAGTGCAAACTTGATCGATAGAATCCAGTCTGCACTAGTTACTGCCTAGTGTTCAATTAAAAAAAAATAATACTGCTTTTAATGTCATCAGTAAATAATTAATAAGGCACAACTGTGTTTCTACCATGGAAATCTACTCTGCCACAGTGACCTAACTCTATTCTTTACATCAGTAGAACTAGATATGATAGAGAAGATTTGTAGCTCAGGCGGATGATTTTGATGTGGTTGTGTTCTCTGAGCTGGATGGTTGATTTGCGAAGCTTTCATCACCCTACTAGGTGACATCCTCAGAGCATACTTCAATTTGAAGTGAGCTTTTAGATTTCTCCACGAGTTTATTAATCATCTCTCCTGGTCACCTTCAACGTGATTGGTTGTTTTTATGTGTTTTCACACCTTCTAGATTACTTGTATTGAAATTGATTGTTTCTTTGGCTTGAACTTTGAACCTTTGTGTGTGAAGTTTCTTTCTTATCGGTTGATAAATTTTGTCTATTTCTATGTGTTTAGTGATTGGTGATTCACTGGAATGCCAAACTTGGCATTCAAAACCAAAGAAACAATCAGTTCCAATACAAGTAACCTAGAAGGTGTGAAAACACATAAAAACAACCAATCACGTTGAAGGTGACCAGGAGAGATGATTAATAAACTCGTGGAGAAATCTAAAAGCTCACTTCAAATTGAAGTATGCTCTGAGGATGTCACCTAGTAGGGTGATGAAAGCTTCGCAAATCAACCATCCAGCTCAGAGAACACAACCACATCAAAATCAGCAGAACTCAATAATTGTTCAAACCCATTGTGACTTTCACCTAGTGAATGAGCAACTATGTTTTGAAGTCTACTGACTTAGTTCACCATTTTTCTCATTCCGATAATCAGATAAATATTACCTCGTGCCTATGCGTAAATAAATAACCATTTACTCAAGTAAATCCATTCACACCAATAAATCACTTTGTAAAACCACTAAAATTCAACTTATATGAACAGTACAGTCGATTTTCATAAAAAAAATATTTGGAAGGCAAATTCATTTCCTATAACGCTGAATTCCTTACACCTTCGGGAAAACCAACAAACAAACAACAGAAACCGAAGACTATATTTTGAAGATGTTTTTGCAACGATGTTTAATTCGACTACGTATGTATGAAGTAAAGCTTTTATTACTACGTCGCGTAATAACTTTCTTGTCTTTGAAACTAGATTATCTTTGATCGCCTCATTACTATAAAAATATATGAATTTTTTTAGACGTCTAGATTGGATAATAGTATTACTGAGATAGCCATGCCTATAAAAAAAAGCAGAAACTGATACACCGATAAAATAAATCCTCTAACTGTAGAAAAAATCAAAAACAAAAACGAAAGATATTCAATTATTGAGTTATTAAGAAAACAACACTAAGGAGATGAGAGATCATGCGCCATTGTGAACCCAATTGAAGAAAATGGCAGAAAATAGAAGCAAGTGGAGATGGTTTGTTGAAGCCCTATGTTCCACTCAGAAACCAAGGGAACAATAATCATACACCACTCAAAATATTCAGGGCCATTTCGATCGATGAAATTATATAGGATTTTTCAGAAAACTAACTGACTGAAAAGAATTCATAGATATAATATAATATCATTATCTCTCTATAAAATCAGTGATGAGCTCAGCCGCAAACGATTGAAACGACCGTCCTGTGTCCGGTTCACTTCGATCTGTGGCTGGTAAGGATTACTGTTTCATGTGAGTGATTTTCAACTCCTCACAGAACAATTTTATACACTACAACGCTACTTCGTTTGTATTCTCGACAGTTCATTTATATTATAATTTGAATATTTCTGCTCTTCAAAACCAAAACTCTGATTAATTATAAATGATATATTTGAATCTAAATAAAAGCTAGTTCACATACTTTATAAACGCCTTTTGAATGAGGAATATGGTAAACGTTGCTTTTTTTCAGATCACCTACTTAGATTAATTTTCCCTTGCATTTATGGACAATTTATTTGAAGCAATAAAACATAGATTTCTTTTCTTTATTTTCTTTTTCAAACTTTATAAAACACTAAATATTCTGCTCAATAATAATAACCAGAGCATTTACAATGACTTCACAATAATGATTAATTCTCAAAGGTGATTACATTAAAATTTCATGTGAAAAAAATTTCACCTCAAAACGATGCGAACAAAGATAATTATAGAGTTATTTCTTTGACCTCACAAGTGTATTATGCGCGCCTAAGCAAGATTCAACTAAACAACCTATTTCATTCAATATATCATCATGATAGAAAGCCATCACCTTTTTTATTTTAAATAAATTATTTTTGAATAATTTTAATAGTTTACATTATTTTTAAATGATATATCTGTTATAGTTTGTTTGAATGGTGATAACATGCCCTTAAGAAATTATGCATACTATTTATTATTCATGCACTTCATTTCTGTGCAGGAATTTGAAAAATGATCTAAATACGACGAGAATGAAGACAGAAAGACAGATAAACTTTAGGATCAATGGTCTGGAAACAAGTAAGTAGAATGTTGACGAATAAAAACGTTGTACTCCGTTGTTCATTTATCTAATATGCGTGTGACAAAAGCCCAAAATCTACGAAATTAGAGCAGTATGGTTATATATATATATATATATATATATATATATATATAATATTATTATTGTAACCTTTAGTTCCTAGAGGAACATAGGGCTTCAGCTGTGCACCTCCATTGCCTTCGGTTTTCTGACAACTTTTTCACCCTGCTCCAGGTATGTCCACATGCTTTCATCTCCTCCTCGCATGACCTCCTCCAAGTCACCCTTGGACGACCAACTCGCCGCCTCCCTTTCGGGTTCCACTCGAGGGCTTGTCTAGTGATGTCACTTGATGGTTTCCTCAGCGTATGGCCAATCCATCTCCATTTCTTTCTGCCTATTTGTTTCACAATCGGTTCCTGCAGGTTTGGTTCGCTCCCAGAGATCTCTCCCTGTTTCTGATCTTTTCTGGCCGGCCATCTGATCTTGAGTATTGAGCGGAGACAGCTGTTAATGAAGGTTTGAAGTTTGTTTGAGATGCTCTTTATGACTCGCCAAGTCTCTGATCCGTATAGTAGCACTGCCTTCACATTGTAGTTGAAAATCCGGATCTTATTTTTGATGCTGAGTGCTGTTGACCTCCACACAGATTTGAGAGTAATGAAAGCTTGTCTTGCTTTTCCAATTCTGGCTTTGATTACCATTCCAAATAATTTCTGTATTCATTTATAACACATTTATAGCTTCCTAATACCAAAATAATACAGGTAAAAAACTACAATAAATTATCATAATTATTTCATTATTAATCATAAAATAGATCTGAGGGAGGAAGACTATTTATCACACAGTCATTAATAATAACAGTGATAAAAATATTAGGAGATAATTTATTATGATTGCTTAGACTGATAAGAAATTATTGGATTTAGAAGGAAAAAGAGTGAAGCAAAATCACTTCTGATCAGCACACTTTTACAGTAAGAGTATCCAAAATCACAATACAAATAGAGAAGTGATGAGTAACAATTTTTAACTTTAAGTGTTCTATAGCCATGCACAAATACTTTCTTCAAGTATCCAATCGATCATTTGACTCAGTATAGCTCAAGGTGTTATCACACAAATATATGAGCCAGAATAGAAATCGGTGACTAAAAAATATGACATCATTTCCATCTTACCTTCTTTTTTTTCGGGAATCATATAAAGTAATGAACACTCCTCTGAATAACCAACTATCATCCCCTAGCATGATGGTGAGAGAAAACCTAAAAGCCTGTAAGAAGGTTGATGGTGAAGGATAAGTTTGAATTTGCGGATTCAGTAATTCAAATAAATTTATCTAGGTTAACCATGGATTCGTTAGACATATTTCCCCATTCATTAATATTTCCTTAACGGAAATTGTATATTACCCCTGTCAGTTTGTCAAATCAAATAATCTGAATGCTGGTATACCAACTAAGCATATCAAAGAACTAAATTTGAGATTCACTTTGAATGTCAAACATTTATTGAATGGTCAGATTCACCGACAGAGAGATGGAGTAGCAACGGGTTCTCCGTTTGGTCCGTTGCTTCATGGCGTACTTTGAGTCAAGTAAACTCCTAACCAGCAATCAAACGGTTTGAAGTTTACAAACGGCATATGGGTGATATCTAATTTTTTTATTATAGTTTCACTTCATACAGTATTTTTGATACAAGCATGGAATTTTAGGCATTTAATATCGGTAAACCAAATTTAGCAGGCCAACCATTGATATCAATGCATAACTGAGAAACTTATAAGGTAAGCTGATAGTAGAGTCGACTATGATTAGATTGTTACTAAATAAAATGATTTGAAAACACTTTAAGAAAAAGAACTGAAATTATTCGTGAAAAACAGTAGGATATCTACAAAGAGAAAACGAAAAACGAATATTGAACTTAAAAATGTTGATATCCAGTAATCTGGTAAGTGAATAATCGGTCGAATACCTTTCAATTTAACGACATAACAGTAACTCATGTTGAGAGAAGCCGTTCGCAATTAATTCTTAATGGTCTACATAAGCTATGGGTTTGAAGTGAAGACAGGAGTAAGACAAGGCTTCTTACTATTAGCAGTGATATTCCCAATTCTAATGAACTGATTTATACATCAGACAGTGCGTAAGGAGGGAGAAGACAGGAACATGTCAGACAAACGAGAAGATTCCAGAAGATCTGGATTTCATGTATCCTTTTATGTCTAATTTCAAATTAATTTGAAGACTTACAGGTGAAAATCAACAAACTCACAGAAGCAGGCAACAAAGACAGAACTCCAAGTGAATATAGAGAAGACGAAGGTGAGGAAGATAACCAGCCAACAACAACAACAAGCACCAATCACCACCAATGGAAGAAATTTGAAAGAGTTCAGTCCCTTCACTTATCTAGGAGGCATCGTTTCAATTATAGGCAACAGCATAGATTAGGATGTCAAAACGAGAATCCGAAAGACAAGACAGACGTTCATCACTATCAAATTAGTGTGGAGCAAAACTCGGAACTTCAACATCAATCCTAAGTCATTCATTTCTTCGTAATGCGTGAGAAACTTGGCGCATCACGTACAGCATCTCCAACAGGTTGCAGACTTTTATCAATGGTTAATTTTGCTTTGTACTGAAGATCAAGTCGCCAAAAAGAACTGGTGACAAGAAACTCTGGGGACGAATCACTTCAACAATCTATCACTCAACAAATTCCAAAGGAAATGGAGATGGGTGGAATATACACTTAGGAGGCCATCTGGCTGGAATAGCGTGCTGGGCTCTCGAATGCAGCCACAATCGGAAACGACGAGTTGAGAGTTGGTCCGACGGTAATGTGGAGGAAATCGTATGAGAGGGAGATGAGCGACTATGGGAAATGGTGGGGTTAGCTCAAAAGGATTAGGGAGAACAGAACGAAAAAGAAATATGATGTTGAATCCTTATGTTTCATTCGGAACTTAAGGGAATAATAATAATTAACAGTAACTTGAGTTATACATTCACATAACTAAAAATTGAGTATACTCAGAAGTGTACTGCATAACTACGGGTGATAGCAAGAATGAATAATGATTCCACTTCTAAAGTCATACCACACTCAGTGGATACAGACAAATCTTAATTATCACACACATAATAATCAATCAGGCGAAATAAGTTTAGAATAATGCTTATCCTTATTTTTTTTCTTCACGTTCCACAGTGGAACATAGGACTTCAAGCTAGTGGCTTGAAGTTTCTGTAGCAGTGTTTATTTTTACAGGATGGCGTTGCTAGCCTCATGCCCAACCTTTCCTCTTCACCAGCATTGTTTCTGCGTTAGCGAGGTAAAGGAATGCGTCGGCCGGGAATCGAACCCCGGACCGTGTGCATGGTCGGCGAGCGTCCTAACCACTATGTCACCGACGCACAAAACCTGGGAGTATTGGACAGCTGATTCGTCCTAGTTTGGGACTCTTCATCAGTACACACCCACCGGGATTCGAACCCAGGACCTTCTGTTTACAAGGCGAGCTCGTATATCATTAAGCCACTGGGACCAACTTATTCTTATGGTAGGCACTAATTGTACCAACCAGATCACATATTTTTGGTTTCCAGAGGAAATCATGACGAATTTCCACTTCTAACTGTGTAGTTTGCAAATTTCAGATATGATTCTATGTATTAACACTTCACGCAAGTAGTTAAGCAGGGTTTGGTTGACTTAAACTGGTTTCAGCTGAGTTAAACTACGCATATCGCTTACGAGCTCGGATTCGAAGGAGTGTAACGGCTGTTCAGGCGTGTAGGTCACTTTGACCTGGGTAGTAAGAGCAACCGGCTGATGTGATTGGTATCCTAAATACTCCTTTTTATTTGGCAGCGTATATCTTCATGAAATAATTACATTTTGAATTTGATTAACATATGCCACAAAAACTGCTGTTCATAAAATACCGTTTGGACATGCAACTAGGTGGAAGATGAATTAAAGGTGGAGCCATATATTTACTTTTTTTAAATGACATCAATATAAGACATATTTGTTTTGATTCTTGGTTAAAATGTTTTCTTGGGTGTAACAGTATTTAGTTTGATTTTCCTGCGATTTAAATTTCAGGATTGTGAGTTACAGTCATTAGATACCATAAAATGTAGACTACTAACTGTCATATTCCATAATCCTGGAATTTAGACAAGCATATATTCGTATCTGCATTAATAAATGTCAAGATCATCGAAGTGATGGGTGGTAGACCAAAATCATGGTTATAATAAATGCATATTTTCTTGAAAGTACTTATGATGTAAGAAAAAGTGGACTAATTAAGTGATTAGAAATTGCGCAAATCGATTTGTAAAAATCTGAAAGTGAAAATCGTTCAAAAATTGTATTGTGCCAACTTGATTGTGCAATACAACATACCTTAAGTGTTTTGATGGTGGATAGCTGCAGGACCCAGCACCTGTACGCTATCTAATTCGGAATTAATCAACCTAAGAGAAATGCTCAAGCCATTATTGATAGTTAATGACTTCATTTTATAACAAGTATACTAATGTTCCGTGGGAGAGGTGTAAACCGAATTGTATGTTACCTGTAACTGTCATAATCAAGATGAAACTTCAGAAAGCATCAATGAATACTTTGGAAAAGTCTTATGACCAACAATAAAAACCACGTTCTACTTTCACACCACTTAAAAATATGGTGCACTTTGTAGAGAAAGCGTTTACTTGAAGTAATTTAGTGAATAGCGACTAGCACTGAAATCCTGAACCTCGCCAGATACTAGCTTGCTAGGCTACTAGCTTACTAGTTTTCTCGCCGGTCCCAAGCCCGGGTAAAGAGGGAGGGTTGGGGCGTGGTGCTAGCAACTCCACCCCTGTAAAACAACCAAATCGCTACAGAAACTTCAACGAATAAATATATTAAAAATTCTAAAAACATAAGCAATAGCCTTACTTTTCGCTGGAATCGGGGAAGTGAAATGACGCAGGCTGGTGAAAGCCTTCGGGAAGCCAGTCAGCCGATGTGCCTTCTTTCGATGAAAGCAAAAGTAAGGATGGGTACCTGGAATGTTCGTACAATGTACGAAACTGGAAAGGCTGCCCAGATAGCCGCTGAAATGAGAAGGTACAGAATAGAAGTGTTGGGAATCTGCGAGAGCAGATGGAACGGAACTGGAAGGTGCCAACTACCTACTGGAGAGACAGTAATCTATTCCGGCCACCTAGAGGACAACCATGAGCACACCGAGGGAGTGGCCATCATGATGTCACCAACAGCAACCAAAGCTCTCATGCAGTGGGAACCAATCTCCTCCAGGATAATGACAGCCAGGTTCAACTCAAAAGGAAGGAAAGTTACAGTCATTCAATGCTATGCGCCTACAAACGTCTCAGAACAAGAGAAGAAGGAGGCGTTCTACAGACAACTACAAGCAATAATGGACAACGTCCCAAATGGCGATATCAAAATCCTGATGGGCGACATGAATGCGAAGCTGGGAGGAGACAACACAGGAAGAGAACTCACCATGGGTCGTGAGGCCCTCGGTGAAATGAACGACAATGGTGAACTCTTCTCAGACTTCTGCGCCTTCAATGATTTGGTGATTGGTGGTAGTGTGTTCAAACACAAGGATATACACAAGACGACATGGATTTCACCAGATGGAAACACCAAAAACCAAATAGACTTCATCTCAATTTCAAGAAAGTGGAGACGGAGCCTACTGGACACAAGGTCAAGGAGAGGAGCAGATGTGGGTTCAGACCACTATCTAGTAGAAGGGACTTTCAAGGTGAAACTAAAAGCCTCGAGGATAGCTGGGGATAGGCCACAATGCAAGTTCAACACTCAATTACTGAAGGACACAACCACAAAAGACACCTTCACTGCAACTGTCAGAGCAAAGCAGGAAACACTACGCGACAGCACTGAAGAATCATGCGTGGAAGAACATTGGAAGTCTCTGAAGGCGATTCTCAACGAAACGTGTTCAACGGTTCTAGGAAGAAAGAAGAGACAAGACAAGGAATGGCTCTCAACGGACACTTGGAAATTAATAGAAGAGAGGAGAATGGTGAAAGAGAAAATGATTCAATGCAAGGACGGACAGGAGAAGGAGACGATGAGCTCAACTTACAAAGCATTGGACAAAGAAGTGAAGAAAAGTGCTAGGAAGGACAAAAGACGATTCTACGACAATCTAGCTACTGAAGCTGAAAAGGCAGCAGGCAAAAGGGACCTGAGGACACTATATCAGATAACCAAATCTCTATCCGGGAAGAGACCAACACAAGCGAAACCTATAAAAGACAGCCAAGGGAAGCCCATTACCAAGGAAGAAAAACAGATTAAACAATGGGCGGATCACTTCAAAGGACTCTTGAACCGACCACCACCTGCAACCCGTCCAGAAATACCAACAACAGCGCACACACAACTGCAAGTTGACACCAATCCTCCAACGAGAGCTGAAGTCTTGAATGCAATCAAACTTCTGAAAGCTGGAAAAACAGCCGGACCAGATGGAATACCCCCTGAAGCACTGAAAGCAGACCCAGAGACGACAGCAGACATGCTGACTCCATTATTGCAAAAGGTCTGGAAGGAGGGAAAGGTGCCTACTGACTGGAGGAAAGGTTACCTCGTGAAACTACCAAAGAAGGGCGACTTACACCCACTCTGCAAGAACTGGCGAGGAATCATGCTCCTATCGACGCCAAGTAAAATCCTGAGTCGCATCATCCTGGAGAGATTAAAGGACGCACTGGAGACAGAACTCCGACCAGAACAAGCTGGATTCAGGAAAGGCAAATCATGTACTGACCAAATTGCAACTCTACGCATCATCATCACGGAACAAAGCATGGAATGGCAATCAAACCTCTACCTCAACTTTATAGACTTTGAGAAGGCCTTCGACAGCGTTGATCGTGAAGTAATTTGGAAATTACTCGAGTACTATGGCGTACCCCAAATATTCATCAACCTTATTCAACAGCTGTACGACAACGGCACATGTCAAGTGATCCACAACGGAAGACTCAGCGAGGCGTTTGGAGTAAACACAGGAGTCAGACAAGGGTGCTTATTATCACCAATGATATTCCTAATTGTGGTGGACTGATGGATTATGCGTCAGACTGTGGGAAACGAGAAGACAGGAATATCCTGGACCGACGTGAAGAACCTAGAAGACCTGGATTTCGCGCGTGGATGATTTATGTTTGATGTCACACACAATCGAAGACTTACAAGCGAAAACCGACAAACTGGTCGAAGAAGCAGCAAAGACAGGACTCCAGGTAAACATAGACAAGACGGAGGTTATGAAAATAACCAACCAACAACAGCAACAACATCCAACGTCAATCACCATCAACGGGAGGGATTTGAAAGAGGTTACTTCATTCACTTATCTAGGGAGCATTGTCTCAACTACAGGAGGAGCGGACGAGGATGTCAAATCGAGAATCGGAAAGGCGAGAAACACATTCATCAGCCTGAAATCAATCTGGAAATCTTCGTCACTCAGCATCACCAACAAAATTCGGATTTTCAATACAAACGTAAAGTCAGTTCTTCTATACGGATCAGAAACTTGGCGGGTGTCACAAAGAATATTTCCAACAGCCTGTCAGACCTTTATTAACAACTGTCTTCGCTCAATACTGAAGATCAGATGGCCGGAAAGAATCACCAACAAGGAATTATGGGAACAAACAAAACAAGAACCAATCGCCCAACAAATATGCAGGAGAAAGTGGAGATGGATCGGACACTCGCTGAGGAGACCGCTGGGTGACATCGCGCGCCAAGCCCTCGAGTGGAACCCGAAAGGGAAGCGGCGTGTGGGACGTCCAAGGGTGACATGGAGGAGATCGTGTGAAGAGGAGTTGAAAGAATATGGATTAACATGGATGCAGGCGAAAAGTATAGCAGAAGACAGAAGAAAATGGAGACGTGCAGTTGAAGCCCAATGTTCCACTAGGAACCCAAGGGAGCAATAGATAAATAAAAATGATAAAAGTGAAATCCTCGATGAGTACTTCGTATTACTCGGAACTCCTTATCTATATATGCCTGCATTCCTTAGGGAGTGATGGTGTTCCTACTGCGACTTGAACCTAATACCTATCATTACTATAGCCAAATCGCCTTCCACTAGAAGAAATGGGTGACGAGTGAAAACACCATCAATCACTGGGAGATGAAAGCACATGCACATGACGAGTCCCGAATAGGGTGAAATGCGCATCCCCGACTCCAGTGATGGCGGTCACCATCCAACAAATTACTCCAAGTTAATAATCGAACAATGCTGAAGCGTCCGCAATAGGAGCCGACATGTCAACTGAGACCAATCGTTTCAGTCCAATCAATCAACGGGGAATTCATAAGTGAATTAAAAACAAAGCGTTTACTACTATAGGCATTAGGTTCGCCCCTCGATGAAAAAATCATCACTGGGGAATGCAGGTAAATCCAGATGACGGGTCCCAACTAGGACGAAATGCGCATCCTAGATTCCGCTGCTAGTCACCATCTACCAATTAAATTCTAATTGAAAGCGTTTGCTACTAGTTGAAATGATCTAATAATGATTTAGTTTTGAAGACTGGTGTTAAAATAATACGACTAAAAATTCAGAGTTGATCTTTGAATGAAATCTCTGTTGACACAGTACCTTACAGCTAGATTCATCTTCAATAATTTACAAAAGACACAAAACGTTATCCAGTCAGTATTTTTGTTATTTTTTTTGTTTTTTCTGTGAAATGTATCGAGAATTCATGAAAACAATTTGAATTTCTCAGCTGCTGTTTTTTTATAATTTCTAACTATATTTTATTACGTTATCATAGAAAGATGAGTATAGAGAAATACAATCAGAATATATCAGAGTTTATCATCATACCAAACAGTTTATAAACTGAAAATTAAAAAAAACATTCGACCCTTTTATCGAACATGTGTGTCATGTACCTATATCTTCCTAAAGTTTTCACATAATCAGTCATGTGACAATTAAAAGCACACAATGATACACTTGAAGATAATTTTTTTAACTATGGTAACATGTATGAAAAGAATTCGTTACAAATAAAGAAGAAAATCTGTGAGATGTACCATTGTAAGAATTATGAATTTCACTAATTTCATAACCAAATTGACATAAAACTATTTTGAGTATAGTTTTCCTAACGAAAATTTCGATGAAATTGTCAATAGTGTGTTTAGGCCAGAGTGAGTGCCAAGCTGACAGTGGAATCCAGGGTGCATGTTTTGCCATATTCAAGACTCATCAGATGAACGTCTGTGTATCAGCAGTAAGGTAAAGTGTTCTCACTGATGCCGGAAATCAGCACCTATCGTTCTAGTTCAATCATACCAATCAACAGGAAATCCGAAATAGTAAGGATTTTTCTTCACAGCATTTTCAGCAAATATTCAAGCATTACACTCAGTAAACTACAGGAGGAAATAAAGCTGATAGGTCCATTTTGGGTATCAAAAAGAAGTGTTTGTCGAAGATATGAATCGATGAAAAAAATTACTAATTGTCTTCTTTCTCTGTTCGAAACTCAGAACGTTTACTTAGCATAACACTCAACAAAACTATGTCGAAAGTAGTGAGCTAATCTGTCAATACACAAATCCACTATGATTCACTGTCATACCACTTTATGACTTACAGGTGAGCAAAAATCAAGAAATACTTTATCAATCAAATTTATGCACAGAAATAAGTATTTGAGAATGTCATAAGAACTAAATCACTCTTCCAAATAGACATTAAGCACAAACTGGTGCAAATTGCTCAGGAAGTCAAAACAAAGGAAAACCGGCTCCTTTTCAATTTTGAAGTGTAAGAAACATCAAAAACGTCAGTTCAGAAACCAGTTCACGACAGTTTAGGAAACACACAGAAAGATTTAATCTGAAATTAAACCGGTTTCCTGTCGGTATACCATTCAAAAAGTGAAATATCAATTAACAGTCGGTTCGCCGTACAGTTTATGAATACTAAGGATGGTGGTAAAACCTTCACAGAAGGAGACTGTGACTTGGAGAACACCGTAGCCTCTTACAGCAAAATAGGATCAGTAAACTTATACTAACAGTGATTTACTGAAACGCTAATTGCATGACATTAGGCTGAAATCTAGAAGTATCAAATTCTCTAGGAGCTTACTGTTCTATATTGTCCTTCACTGAGTAAAAAACACACTACTAAAACGCTTTGGCAGATTTATAAAGCCAATTGAAGTCGTTCAAAAAGACAATGACAACTGTGAAGTTAAACTTTCTCCCAACAGTAACTACAACTCAATCTCATTATGACTTGAAAGAACAAACTTAACATGAAACTTCTTCAACCGTCGTACCGTTAGCGTGAAGAAGAAGAAGAAGAAGAAACAGAGTCGTCTAGATAATCAAAGAAGGAAAAAGATCAGAAGATTCAGAAATGGAAAGATCATCATGTTACCAACAGTCACAGGAGGAAACATTTGAGTCATGAACTAAGAGAGTGAAACTACGAAACCTAGTACTCTGTCAAAAGCCAGTAGCGCGTATATAATCATCCGATCACTAGAAATTTTATCAAAATATTACAACAACAAAATGAAGCAAGATAAATCACGGCTAGTTTAACAACAAATTCACAGTCTGACGCACTATCGATGCTACATCTTCGTATGAATAGTAGTTTTAATTCAAACAGCTACCACATAAAGCCTATCTTATAAAAAACTTTCTGTAAATACAAATAGTTAGTGGACTCCACCAACTTTTTAACATAGACATCTAACTAGACGAAAGTAAGAAATTCTCAAACATTTTTTTTATCATTCTAATTAGAGTGAAACTTACAAGGACAGCACACTACACTTTATATGCGCTGAACAATGATGCACACTGTAGTGGAAAGAGAAAATCTAATGCACACGTTTTGCTGAGATGTGTGCCAAAGTAATTTTAGTTCATCGGTTAACTTGTGAAAAAAATACAGAGAAGTACTAAGAAGTTCATTTATTATCTACGATAACTGCTAAAGCTGCATAGCAAAATCAAGAGAACCCAATACTACCAAAAATGTTCAAATCGAAGGTCAGATGACTCACCCTAGACTATATATCTAAACTGTGATTAAGATAAAAAATACAACATAAGGATAGCCATAAATACACCAATTCAGCAAAGCTCAGATAACTTTGATATACTCTCACTTTATAAACAAAGTATCTAAAGTCTTAGGCTCAATAATCATGCGTAGACTAAGTGGTGATCGGGAGGCACAAACACGAGAGAACCAGGCAGGCTTTAGACCAGGAAGAGGGTGTATTGATCATATCTTCACCCTCCGACAGATTCTAGAACATAGTCATTCCTACCGGCGTCCAACAGTCATTATATTTCTTGACCTAAAGGCAGCATTCGACTCTGTCGACCGAGAAGTTCTCTGGAGATGCTTGGCTGTAAAGGGAATTCCGAGAAAATATATTGAAATGATTAAGGCACTCTACTCGTACTCATACAGCCAGGTGAGGGCTTACGGCGAGCTGTCATCTGAACTGATGACGACCAGTGGTGTCCGTCAAGGATGCCCATTATCCCCTTTTCTATTCAACTTCATCATAGATGTGTTAATGGACTTAACCCTAAGTGACTTCAGCGACTCAGCGATTGACTTGCTACCAGGGAATAATCTCGTTGACTTCAAATATGCAGACGATATAGTCCTTCTAGGCGAAGACGCTGACGAAATGCAGAGTCTTCTAAACACCTTGAGCCGCAATCTACGAATGTTTGGCATGCGATTGGCTCCTGTTGTAAAATGCAAGATGATGTTACAGGACTGACTGGACTACATCGACGCCTAGTTTAAAAATAGGAAGTGAAGTGGTAGAGCACGTTGACCGCTTCACTTATTTGGGAAGTACCATCAGCCCCAACGGGCTGATCTCTGACGAAATCTCAGCACGAATACAGGGGGTTCGTTTCGCATTTGCCAGTTTACGCCGACTCTTGCGCAGACGAGATATCCGACTATCGACCAAAGGGCGGGTGTACTGCTCATCAGTCCGCTCCGTCCTCCTTTATGGTTGTGAGACCTGGCCACTGAGAGTGGAAGACATGAAAAGACTAGCTGTCTTTGATCATAGGTGCCTGCGTTCTATTTCCCGTGTAAAGTGGCATAATAAGGTGAGCAACATGGAGGTTAGGCGTAGAGTTCTAGGTAAACAGGGGAAATCAATCGACGAAGTCGTGAAGTTACAAAGACTGAGAGGGTTAGGACATGTGTTACGTATGCCAAGCCATCGCCTCCCTCGACGAGCAATGTTAGCTAACATAGGGTCAGGCTGGAAAAAAGCTAGCGGCGGTCAGACAAAAACTTGGCACCAGTCAATGAAATCCACAACAGTTGGTCTAAGCCACGTAGGAAGGTGTAGACTTCCAGGCTGGGGTCCTCGGGACGGTAAAAATCTATGGTTGGCAACAATTGGTGACATGGCTCAAAATCGTTCTCAGTGGCGCAGATGCATCCACTCCTTGTGACTTATGATCTCCAATGAAACTGTTTTGTTTTTCTTTATTACTCCTTTGTCTCACATCTCTGCTCACTGTTTCTATTATGCTTTTCTTGTACTTTCTTCTCTTGCTTCGCGTGCTTCACGGAGTGTGGCGACTTGAACTTCCGCACATGTGTGCAAAGTTCTATGTCGAAAACAGACAGACATAAACAATAGATGGGATGAATCTCACATATTAACAGAATAAAAGTTCATGATAATTCACACCAAAACGCATATATATATATATATCGGCTTGAATCACATGTTTTGGAGACTGAATGTAAACGATGTGTTGTTAGGTCATGTAAAAGACATTCAGACTACGATACAAATAGTATTTGGATACGTTAATACTAACGCATCTGAATAGCCCAGAAAAATGAAGGTTAATTTCAGTCGCTTCGATATGCTTCGGGCATGTCCGCCACCGACTTATCCACCAAATTTACTGCTTATAAATGCAATAGAAACTACAGCATAAGACATGTTAAGAGCTTCAACACAAGTTGCACTATTCTCATACCTCAATAATACGATTAATCAGCGATAATCTTAGATATGTATACATCCTCCCATCTATAGTTCACAGAATGACAGTGATTTAGAGTATCCAAGCTTCACTATGATGGTGTGTCGTAATATGAAGTCTTTTTAAGTGCTGTTGGACTGCAACTGTATTTCACTTATAATAACGTATAACTGTTAGATCGTGAGGAGAATTATTTGAAAAAACTTTTTTCGATCAGATTGACTTTCATTCAAATTCTTCATATGATAAATTGTTTGACATAGTTAATAGTTTCGTTTAATTGGTTCTATAATATCCATGTTCATAGGGCCTTATTCACTATGGCGTTGAAATGCCTGTTTCATCCACTCATAATATTGAGCCTGGTGAGTCTCGTATTCGAGATAAGTCACATATGGCTTGTCTATCCAGTACATAACTGATTCACACTGTCATTCATCGCAGAAATTATGCTTGCGTGTATATAAATACATGTACTAGTGGAATGAATGGTTCACCCAGAGAGAGGACACCCGAGTAGTTGCACCACAGGATGACACTGAATGCAGTCCTCGTCTCTCAAGAAGTTGTGTGAATGTGTTCAGTCTTTCTGAAAGTCAATGCAAAAATCATCCAGTTAATGAACTAGTTGATCTTAACAGTAGTCATGTAACCCTCTCAATGTTTAAGTGTCATACATGTCTAAGTTCACACATTCAACTACTGAAATTATGACTGCCTCATTAAAGCAGCACCCATCCTTCCTCACATCATATTAACTGCATGCATAACTGTGGTAATTCTACTAGTACTAATACATACAATCACGTCCTCCCTCGACTCGCTAGGAAAGGGATGCATTTATAAGAACACATTCAACCAACAAACAGAAAACTAAAGAAAGCTTTACCATCGCTTCCAACGTCTTGATAACACTTCGGAAAATACACCAACCTCGGTGCAGTTACATAGTCTCATGACCACATTCCAAACTTGACCAGCGAAACTTAGTCATCACAACCAACACTAAGGTCTAGTAGACAGATTACATTGCTTACTCTCTAATCCCCAATCAATGTAAACGACTATACTAAATAGACGTGAATATTTTAGAAAATATCATATGTAATAAATTATAACAAAACACTAGTAAAGTGTATATCATTCAGTGACAGCATTACACAAGGTTCACAAGTGTTTTCATTATTCGATCTACTTTTGTCTATTCTAACAAAATCAACAAGATTACCATCGCTATTATCACTATTTTTGGTTGTGGTTTATTATCTTCTGCTTGAATTAGATCGGAGGTGCTACTTTTTAAAAATTAAAGTGATATATTCCACAACTGTGTCGAATAGGAGATAATTAAAATATATGTAATGGCAGAAAATTTCTGAGGAAATATAAACTACTGGATAAAAAACCTAAATGTGTTTCATATTAAGTGAGGACACATGACTACAGAAAAGCAATTCAAGGAAAAATTTGATAAATACGTACATGCATGTGACCATTAGTGACGATTTCAGTGAAGTTTTAGATAAAAAAACAAAAGTCTTCTGAAGAAAACACCAACGAGTTATGCTATATGCAGTCAAGTTGTACAATGCTGAGTGAATAGACACACTGTAGGAGGATAGAACTACAAAGTATCAGCTACCAGGGGATTTGTGAACAGATGTATTCCAAAGTAATTGCATACCTATTGGATTTATTCTGTTGAAAGTAACATGACTTTTGTGAACAATGCAGAAGGAAGTCAGCGAAGTCTGGGGAACTTTATTTCGCAGTAACGGGAGTGTTTATAACAAAAAGAGAATATACCAACCATATAATATATACACATATACGTATTCCTAATGTTATTCAAGAACTTTATAATCATCATAGAAAAGTTATAAGAAGAAAGCACATACCTTTGCTGAATCAGATATTTTATTCCAATCATTATCAACTAGATCTAATCGTCCAGATTCTATGCGAGATAAAATGACCTCTGGTGAATCATTGGGCTTAAATGCAAATGGTGTTTGTCCAAACAACATTGTATACATTAGCACACCTAAACTCCATACATCACATGCAGCATGATAACCTTGCATTTTAAGTACCTTTAGATATGTGTATACATTGAAATGATACAAAGAAAGAAAAAAGAAACACTCATAAATATTTCTGATATAAAGGTGAAAAGAAAAAAAGAACGATAAACAACCAAGAAGACACAAAAATATTGATTTTAACTATGGAAAGCAAAAATTTCACTGAATATCTGTTTTATTACGAATTCAGTTTCATATTTCGCCTAGAACCAATGTCTACTTGTGAAACACGTAGACCTTCATTATTAACAAACGGCATTTTCCGATTAGCTCTGTTAAGAATCAAACAAGCTGAATTGTTCACACAAAAATTGTAGAAGAAACTCTGTAAACGGAAATACTCACTCAGAAGATATTGCTGATACAGTGTGTGGTGTGTTGATGGAAGTGTGATGTTTGTGCTGCCACTCCTACAGAAGCAGAAGTCTGGCTAAAAACAGGTCATATTTATCCCGAAGGAACTGTGGTTGGCTTTCAGTAAATACAACTACTGATGCTGTTGTCAGTGTTCAAATCGACAATAAATCCATCTACCTATTCTCTATCATAGTGATTAATGTTAACAATAGTTTAAATTGGACTGATGGGTTCGCTGTAGATTTATAAAAAAAGCTTTTACTAATAATATAATTCAAAAGTTTATAGGTTCTGTCAGACGCCAAATTCTGAATTGCGGAATATGAATTTTATCTTTCTATCACTGCATTTTTTTCACATGACGTACTGATTTCATTAGAGAAGCCATATGACCGGAGAAAGTCGTTAATCATGAAAGACAGTGCAAAAGTCACGTGTGCTACTGATATGATTTATCAATGTTATATAAAGAGATTTTCATCGGCATAAGAATATCAAATAGCGGAGACAGAGAGAGATAGAGATTTAACAACAGTGAGAGAAAATGATTGATTCGGCGTTAAACGGCGAAACATGGGGGACACAAAAAGAAAAATGAAGAAACAAATTACGAAGGGTAGATGTAGCACAACACGGAAGATTTGTACAAATGGCGATTTTGAGATCAGGTTTACATAATTTTGCTATAATAGAGATACTAAATTCCAAATAAACATTCCTTTGTCAAGTCTCTTGCCCTCTATAATTACACAAGAATTCGTTGCTTGATGGTTAGGCTTTGAATTCAAGCTATAACAAAGACAATTTCATATTTACAATTATTTATTATAATGAAGAATAATGTAAAGATTTTCAGTTACGCTTATCCAGAAGTTATTAAACTTGTGAATAGTTATTCATTTGAATAATTTCTTTTCATTAAATTCAAGCGATGAACAATCAGGTGGTGTATGTATGCCTAACGCGTAAGAATATATTCAACACATGATAAAATTATGTAAAATAGAAATTAGAGCTTCCACAATTCATTTTTAAGAAGTTCTACAAAGTGAAACTAGTTCGTTTAATTAAGATGTCATGTGTGTATAAATTAAATTAATTTCTGGCAATTATAAATGTTATCATCATAGTCGAAGGTAACAGCTTAACAGTCCAATAGAAACCAGGAGGGCGTGAAAAGCTAAGAAAGTGTGTTTGCTTATGTTCATACACAAACGGAGAAAGTCATTACATTTGATATTCGTTGCAACAAAATCCTCGACATAATAATAATAATAATAATAATAATAATAATGATAATTTGTTCGAAAAGAAATTGTCAACTTGCTTACAACAAACAGTAATGCCACAGAATAATGAGCCTAATAAATTAAAAATTATTCTTTATGCATAACGTCTTGCCTTCATTATTACTGTTGCCTGATTTTGAGGTTATGCGGCCGGATACTTTGTTAACCAACTATTCGAGTTTATCTTAAACTGCAGAGAGTGTTGTTAGCCAAGAGGTGCCACTTTAAAATGACTACAAGAACAGGAGTATGTATAAAAATTTATTTCACATTTCAAGCATGTTTTATGAATGAAACAAAGCATAACTAGCCAACTAGCAATACTTGAATACCAATGAGATGCTCACTGGCGACTGGCCCTATTCAGGTAGGTAGTTACCTGAGGTTCTAGTGAGAAGTCGTGACCAGTAGGGTGCAGCAGGTCGGGTGTGAGGACAAATACTCGCCGAAGACACTGGCTAACGGTTGCGCTATATCGAGAATCGGCAGAAGTTAGAATTCATGGTCTGGCCATTGGATCGGGTCCCAGTGGCTGCCTAATGGTCTACGAGCTACCTCGCCTTGTAACCAGAAGGTCCTGGGTTCAAACCCAGGTGGGTGCGTACCGCTAGAATAAACTCAAACTATGACGAAACAGCTGTCCAGTACTCCCAGATTTTCCAATGGTTCTCAACCAATGTCAGCTCATGATGAAATCCTGTAACTAATCAAACAAATCCCTGCAAACCAATACTTGAATAAAAATGAAACATAAATATTGATTCAGGACTTCAGCATAGTATACAACAGAAGAAATTAAACAGAAAAAACGTACAATAACAAGGTAGGATAAAGTGCATTCGATGAATAGCTTACCTCAGGTGCAACAAAATTCACAGTATAACACGGTGTCATTAATAGACCATTTTCTGCCCTTAATTGCTTAGCAAAACCGAAATCACATATTCGTAGTGCAGATGAACGACCAGAGTCATCTGCATACAGAATATTCGATGGTTTAAGATCACGATGAACAACCTGGTAAATGAAAGAATCCGACCTTTAATATATTGAAGAAATTTAGATAAATTATTATAAGATTTAACCTCGCCAGATACTAGCTTGCTAGGCTACTAGCTTACTAGTTTTCTCGCCGGTCCCAAGCCCGGGTAAAGAGGGAGGGTTGGGGCGTGGTGCTAGCAACTCCACCCCTGTAAAACAACCAAATCGCTACAGAAACTTCAACGAATAAATATATTAAAAATTCTAAAAACATAAGCAATAGCCTTACTTTTCGCTGGAATCGGGGAAGTGAAATGACGCAGGCTGGTGAAAGCCTTCGGGAAGCCAGTCAGCCGATGTGCCTTCTTTCGATGAAAGCAAAAGTAAGGATGGGTACCTGGAATGTTCGTACAATGTACGAAACTGGAAAGGCTGCCCAGATAGCCGCTGAAATGAGAAGGTACAGAATAGAAGTGTTGGGAATCTGCGAGAGCAGATGGAACGGAACTGGAAGGTGCCAACTACCTACTGGAGAGACAGTAATCTATTCCGGCCACCTAGAGGACAACCATGAGCACACCGAGGGAGTGGCCATCATGATGTCACCAACAGCAACCAAAGCTCTCATGCAGTGGGAACCAATCTCCTCCAGGATAATGACAGCCAGGTTCAACTCAAAAGGAAGGAAAGTTACAGTCATTCAATGCTATGCGCCTACAAACGTCTCAGAACAAGAGAAGAAGGAGGCGTTCTACAGACAACTACAAGCAATAATGGACAACGTCCCAAATGGCGATATCAAAATCCTGATGGGCGACATGAATGCGAAGCTGGGAGGAGACAACACAGGAAGAGAACTCACCATGGGTCGTGAGGCCCTCGGTGAAATGAACGACAATGGTGAACTCTTCTCAGACTTCTGCGCCTTCAATGATTTGGTGATTGGTGGTAGTGTGTTCAAACACAAGGATATACACAAGACGACATGGATTTCACCAGATGGAAACACCAAAAACCAAATAGACTTCATCTCAATTTCAAGAAAGTGGAGACGGAGCCTACTGGACACAAGGTCAAGGAGAGGAGCAGATGTGGGTTCAGACCACTATCTAGTAGAAGGGACTTTCAAGGTGAAACTAAAAGCCTCGAGGATAGCTGGGGATAGGCCACAATGCAAGTTCAACACTCAATTACTGAAGGACACAACCACAAAAGACACCTTCACTGCAACTGTCAGAGCAAAGCAGGAAACACTACGCGACATCACTGAAGAATCATGCGTGGAAGAACATTGGAAGTCTCTGAAGGCGATTCTCAACGAAACGTGTTCAACGGTTCTAGGAAGAAAGAAGAGACAAGACAAGGAATGGCTCTCAACGGACACTTGGAAATTAATAGAAGAGAGGAGAATGGTGAAAGAGAAAATGATTCAATGCAAGGACGGACAGGAGAAGGAGACGATGAGCTCAACTTACAAAGCATTGGACAAAGAAGTGAAGAAAAGTGCTAGGAAGGACAAAAGACGATTCTACGACAATCTAGCTACTGAAGCTGAAAAGGCAGCAGGCAAAAGGGACCTGAGGACACTATATCAGATAACCAAATCTCTATCCGGGAAGAGACCAACACAAGCGAAACCTATAAAAGACAGCCAAGGGAAGCCCATTACCAAGGAAGAAAAACAGATTAAACAATGGGCGGATCACTTCAAAGGACTCTTGAACCGACCATCACCTGCAACCCGTCCAGAAATACCAACAACAGCGCACACACAACTGCAAGTTGACACCAATCCTCCAACGAGAGCTGAAGTCTTGAATGCAATCAAACTTCTGAAAGCTGGAAAAACAGCCGGACCAGATGGAATACCCCCTGAAGCACTGAAAGCAGACCCAGAGACGACAGCAGACATGCTGACTCCATTATTGCAAAAGGTCTGGAAGGAGGGAAAGGTGCCTACTGACTGGAGGAAAGGTTACCTCGTGAAACTACCAAAGAAGGGCGACTTACAACTCTGCAAGAACTGGCGAGGAATCATGCTCCTATCGACGCCAAGTAAAATCCTGAGTCGCATCATCCTGGAGAGATTAAAGGACGCACTGGAGACAGAACTCCGACCAGAACAAGCTGGATTCAGGAAAGGCAAATCATGTACTGACCAAATTGCAACTCTACGCATCATCATCACGGAACAAAGCATGGAATGGCAATCAAACCTCTACCTCAACTTTATAGACTTTGAGAAGGCCTTCGACAGCGTTGATCGTGAAGTAATTTGGAAATTACTCGAGTACTATGGCGTACCCCAAATATTCATCAACCTTATTCAACAGCTGTACGACAACGGCACATGTCAAGTGATCCACAACGGAAGACTCAGCGAGGCGTTTGGAGTAAACACAGGAGTCAGACAAGGGTGCTTATTATCACCAATGATATTCCTAATTGTGGTGGACTGGATTATGCGTCAGACTGTGGGAAACGAGAAGACAGGAATATCCTGGACCGACGTGAAGAACCTAGAAGACCTGGATTTCGCGCGTGGATGATTTATGTTTGATGTCACACACAATCGAAGACTTACAAGCGAAAACCGACAAACTGGTCGAAGAAGCAGCATAAGACAGGACTCCAGGTAAACATAGACAAGACGGAGGTTATGAAAATAACCAACCAACAACAGCAACAACATCCAACGTCAATCACCATCAACGGGAGGGATTTGAAAGAGGTTACTTCATTCACTTATCTAGGGAGCATTGTCTCAACTACAGGAGGAGCGGACGAGGATGTCAAATCGAGAATCGGGAAGGCGAGAAACACATTCATCAGCCTGAAATCAATCTGGAAATCTTCGTCACTCAGCATCACCAACAAAATTCGGATTTTCAATACAAACGTAAAGTCAGTTCTTCTATACGGATCAGAAACTTGGCGGGTCACAAAGAATATTTCCAAAAGCCTGTGCAGACCTTTATTAACAACTGTCTTCGCTCAATACTGAAGATCAGATGGCCGGAAAGAATCACCAACAAGGAATTATGGGAACAAACAAAGCAAGAACCAATCGCCCAACAAATATGCAGGAGAAAGTGGAGATGGATCGGACACTCGCTGAGGAGACCGCTGGGTGACATCGCGCGCCAAGCCCTCGAGTGGAACCCGAAAGGGAAGCGGCGTGTGGGACGTCCAAGGGTGACATGGAGGAGATCGTGTGAAGAGGAGTTGAAAGAATATGGATTAACATGGATGCAGGCGAAAAGTATAGCAGAAGACAGAAGAAAATGGAGACGTGCAGTTGAAGCCCTATGTTCCACTAGGAACCCAAGGGAGCAATAATAATAAAATAATAATTATAAGATTAAAATTGATACTAAACAATATTGATAAAGTGATTAATCTGCTAAGGTTTCGTTGTTAAAATCATTAGGAAAACATAATTATGATGTTAGGTATTATAATCCTCATTAACCAATGAGGTTAAAAGATATTTGGAGGCAATCTGCAGGAAGCCTTGGATCTTGGTTTCGTGCTCATTGACACTCGTCAGCAGGACATATCTGCAATCTACACCGAAGATAGGACTAGACACACTACACTAGTTACTGACTAGTGTCCAACCAAAATATACAACATACAGTGGTAACGTCTCTGACTGCACCACTGGGTGATGCGGGTTCCAATCTCAGAAGGGACATGAGTTCCTTCAAGATTACAGATACGCTTTTCTGACTAGTGAGAGCCAACAAGCACGAAGCCTAGGTCGAAGGCTTCCCGTCGATTGTCCCCAACCATCTAATAGCAACACTCCTGAGTGAACCGTGATGGTGAGCTACCACCTAGCATGGTGGCCACATTGCAAACTTGACTGAGAGTATACAGTCTGCAGTTAACAAAGGACTAGATACATGACACTAATTCGTGTCCAACCAAAAAAATTCATTCTCAGCGGTTCGACTGCTTATAGTAAGACTGCCCAGAATAGCTTTGACTTGTAGGCTATGACTCATGCAGTGAGGCGCCATATAAGATAGGATAAAAATCTGAGTTGTGACAAAACTTGAACTGGTGTCCTCTGATTCCATGTGGTTGTACAGCAACTAATTTGGTGATCAGCTCATTTATTTCAATGTAGACGAAAACTAGAGATAAGAATTTTGCTCAGTGTGATTTGATTTTCAATTTCCTCATTTTACCTGATAATTTGCACACTAATATTCCATATGAAAACGAAATCATTAGCATTTTTGTTTTTATTGGGAATGAAAATCTAATATACAACCCATTTTTCTATAACTGAGCGTCAGCTCAGAGACTGTTGTGTCACAAGAAGAATATACTTTCAGTTAAGATTTCACTTGAAGATATCGGACGAAGGCAAAATATCATGCAATAAACTCCTCTGAAAATTCTGTAAACCTCATAAATACTGTCCACGATAAGGATGTTATTATCATTATTATTTACAAAGTGTATTAAGTTTATTTACAAATCAAAACCTATTTAACTCAATGTGTATGTATATAAAAAGCTATGAAAGACAAGTTATCGCGATTCATTATTTACGCAAATGTAGATAGCTAAAATTCTGCTATTACGAAGGCCTACTTCTAAGTTTCATGGCCACTGAAACTTGTCAGAAAGAACTCATCTGCAGCTTCAAAGGAACAGATTGATGACCGCTTCAGAGATTTCAACCTGCATCACCCAATGCTGCAGTTATACAGGTTACCATTTAGATATTCCAGATTACAATTGAAAAAATCCCTCTGCCAGGTTGTTTATGACAGTGTCACATCAAAAAATACAAGATATATGTAGTTGAGGTCAAATTAAAAAAAATCATTGGTTAATGAGAAAACAGTACACAGTTTGAGTTGCAAAAACTCTTAATAAGAAAAGGTAATTTTCATCAATGCACGAGCCAACTGTTCAAACTCAGGGATAAGTTAGACACCAAACTTCATTCTTATAATAAAATGTTTCCTGAAATATCCAACACGCTGTCGAAAGTCCATGTATTTATTATGCAGTTGTAGCTTAGTGTTAATTTATTACAAAGTACTTCGAAAACGTTTGCAAGCTAATTCAATCATAAATGTTAGTGTTAAAAAGTATACAAACTCATCTATATATTATTCAGACAAAAATAAAGATAAGATGAATTCTAGAGGAATCAAAGTGTGTAGTTTTTTAACTTCAATTGTACTATATTCCCTAGAATTCTCCTCCAGCTAAATTTAAACATTCAGTCACGAAACAGTCATTTCAATATATAATTATATTCAGGTGTCTGTTGGTTGCATTCAAGTGACACCAATTAATATAACGATTACAGTCATATGCGGACTCTAATAAATCAGTAATAATCATGATTTCGACAGGTTATTGCTTGAATTTTAGAGGGGATATCACGCCTTGGTGAACAGGGTAGATGAGAACGAATCCTAGCTCAAGGGCTTCGTGTTGATTGCCTCGAACACAAGTGCATAGTGTCTTTCTTCTCGTTAAGAGATAAAAGAACACATAATCAAGACTTCATTTATTAAAAATTTTTTATGCGTTACCATATCTCAAATAAATACACTAGGACTAAATGTTCATCAAATGGCAACTAATAGTAATCACAAAAATCCAAGAAACATGTAAAACACTTCAAATAAAAAAACTGTCTATTGTACATTCCACTGAGCTTCATTGATAGAAAAGGACAAACATGCAGTACATAAAAAAAATACGACTGATAATAAGTGAATACGGATATACAGAATAATTGTCTATAAGCTGGTAATATGCTATTTCAATTAAGTTGTACATTTTCTTAAAATAATAACCGCCGTTTACACTTAAGCAACAGATTTTTTTAATGTATAATATTATGTATATGGACGATGATATACCCTATCGTGAATCAAGCCTGCCGCGTTTTCGTTTTAGTACACTTGTATAGGTAGAATGGAGGCGGTCATTTGCTGTTTGAATTCTTACAGGTAGTTGATTTCGCGTTACGAGCCTAAAGGAAGGCTATAATCATACCAGATGTTACCTTTGGCTGTTTGAAAGATGTTCTAGCAAATTCTTCACGTAGCTAGAATATGTTTTGTAACATTTACTATACTATGCACGAATACACCTCTCAACAGCCTTTATCCTCATTCACATCCTATCAATTATATGTTTTTCTTTATATCCTACAGAATTAAGAGATTTGATATCTGCACAATTGGTGCTGTTATCCATTATTTTCAGGGATGACATTCTTTTCAGTGAAAGCTAAACCATTTCGACAAAAAAGAATAGTCACCGGGAGTTGTTTTTTAAGAGAAATGATCAGTGTTTGTCATCAATGATAATTTTCAGTCAAACTTTAAACAAATGTTCATGTAGTGCAGCATACAGTCAACTTTGAGTCTGTAATGTTCGACCATTTATTCATAAACCTTTAAAGAATGTACACGACAGGCAAACGTCATGTATAGAAACATACACATATGTATATCCATCCATATATATGTAAAAGCTTACCATATTACTATGCAAATAATTCAACGTATTTGCAATCACATTGATTACATCACTAGCTTCACGTTCAGAAAGACACTTTTGACGGATTATTCTATCCAACAATTCCCCACCTTTTAAATACTCCATAACTAAATAGACTATATTCTCATTTTCATATACCTTAAATAAAAGTAAACAAATTAAACAAGATAACAAAAAAGTAAGAATAGATTTAACAACAATGATTTAAACACTTCGATATGAAATCTTTTTACAAATATATGAATAGAAAACTGCTTCGGATCCAATAATGTTGAGTATTCTTTTACAATACTGATCTTCACAGTATATATATTTGTATCGAAGTAACAAAATCCGATGAAAAAACTAAACCGGTAATATTTCAGTCTCAACTACAGGAGGAACGGACGAGGATGTCAAATCACGAATCGGGAAGATGAGAAATACATTCATTAACCTGAAACCAATCTGGAAATATTTCCAACAGCCTGTTTCAGACCTTTATCAACTAACAACTGTCTTCGCTGGCTCTATACTGAAGATCAGATGGCTGGGCCGGAAACAATCACCAACAAGAAACTATGGGAACAAACAAACAAAACAAGAACCAGTCGTCAACCAACAAATATGTAGGAGAAAGTGGATGGAGATGGATTGGACACTAGCTCGCTGAGGAGGCCACTGGGTGACATCGTGCACGCGTCAGGCCATCGCTCGAATGGAACCCGAAAGGGAAGCGGTGAGTGGGACGTCAGTGCAAGGATTACATGGAGGAGATCGTGTGAAGAGGAGTTGAAACAGTATGGACTAACTAACATGGATGCATGTGAAAAGTACAGCAGAAGACAGAAGTGGCAAGTGGAGACGTGCAGTTGAAGCCCTATGTTCCACTAGGAATCCAAGGGAACAATAATAATAATAATAATAATAGGAGAAAAATATTTTAACAGTAAGATCTTCGTCAGGAGACAGCATCAGTTAGAGAGACAACTGTAAACCAGGGGTGAGCTGGACAGCAGTTTCGTTTGCGTATGGGACTATTCAGTAGAGCAAACCCAAGACCTCTGAATTCTAACTCTATCAATTTGTGATATGGTGCTGCCCCCAATTATGTATTCAGTAATCATCCACTCCACCTTGGCACGGTGGACCCTTCACTGGTCACAGCTTTCCACTGCAGCTTCAGGAAGCCCATCATCCAGTGGAGCAGCAATGAGCTGAATAGTAGTATTCAGATTACATAGCATTTGTAAGGAATTGAGATTAATTTCAACATCAGAAAAGTATTTATCACAAAATCAAGAAATTGATATTAAGCTTTCAGGTTAACATATTCACGTTAAGTGAATACTAAGAAACACAAAAATTAACACAAATTAACAAAAATTAGCAAAACTAGCATAAAGTATAAAAATAACTGAATATCTGTTTACATTTTACATGACTAAACATACAATTCAAGTTCATGCAGGTTGATAGTCATCTATAGGTGAGACACTTTGCTTGACCGCAAATTATACAAATTAAAAAAAAAAACAGACATTTAAGTAGACAAAAATAAATAAGTGAAGAGTTCCAGCCAAGAAGTAAGAATACAGCAGAAAATATTCAAGTTTTCAACCGCTGTATTTTATTGACTGAGGGAAGTCACTAATCGCTAGCACAAAATCATATCATTCCAAAACCTTAGGCGTTACAAGATGAAACTTGACGAAATTGAAACTATCCACAAAGACTTAAGAAATGTACATAAGATTTCAAATAGATATTCGGAGTTGTCCCGATAAAAAGACACTATTTGATGTAAAATCATCAATCTTTACCACGCAAATAGATTTTAAGACACACGTTATGAGAAGTTCTGCATCTACCCACATGAAAACATTATTTATGAAATAAAAAACAATTTGAAAAAAGAGATGCGAAGAATGGGAGGCATGTTCACATTCTATTCTTCTGTAATAAAGAGGGTTTCTTTAGATCCTTAACATTTGCGTAAGGAAGAAAACACTAACAGACCTTAGAAAGCTGGCTGTTGGTCACTTATTAGTAAAGCTTATCTGTGACTGTGAAAAAACCAAGTTTCACGTAAAATTTGAATGTAAACAACCCAACGTCAAAATATGATTTTATCAATAAATCCCATATGTTTAGACTTATTTACTGTATAACTTGTTGTTGTTCTCTAACTCAAACACAAATTCTCTAATCATCTTTAGAACTGTGCTGCCATTTCTTTATGCGATATAAAATTCTGGACAAAGCAAAACACAAGTTCGAAGCGGTGTGGTTTCAGTTATCCCAAAGATTGCATCGCAAACTTAAAAAAAACTGTTTTTGGCAATCTCATAGGACAAGAAATCTATATTTGCAATTTATCAACTGTCTGTAGGCAAATCGCTCTATTAAACCAGGAAAGATTGTGCAAATCATTTGCCTTTCGATAGTTTGGTATCAGTGCAGCAATAGCGGAACTGTTGGGCTGAAAAAGCCCAAATCCAGATTGGATAAAGTAACCATCATAGAAAAATTCAAATATAAGTCATACCTGAAATATGCATTTGTGTATATATTCATCACTGTGGAAATCAGTCATCGACACAGCGTCGTTCATCTTCACTGTTTGCTACACAAGCTCCTTCAATTTTCACTGAATTTTCATATTCCTTATACTTCGTGTAGAACATGGGCTTAGGTTACTGGCCCCAGGTTCAACCTTGTCTCTTTGGCCAGCTTACTTTCGCAGCTGCCGAACTAGACAAGGTTTAGCGGCGCATCAGCCGGCAAACGGTTTCCCGCTTCTCACATGTGTATGGTTAGCAAGGTGTCTACTCTTGAACTTTGCCGACAAAAGATCGATTGACCATTATTGGTCAGTTATTATAATGTAACTATCACCAAATATAAATTTGTGTAACAAAAAACAGCCAGTGACGAATAAAGTCCTTTAATTATTGATGTCTATACAAGAACCAAATAATTAAGCAAATAAATCAGATCAAATGAAAGTGATATAGTGATAAACAAAATCGATATAATTAATTGCCAGCCATTGATATAGATTTTATTGTAGATAATCTATTGATATATACATATATACATGTGAAGCAGCTATATTATGAAACAGTAGGTATATTATAATAGATATAATTTGCCGCAAAGCAATGAAACGTTAACCTCAAAGTCTTCGCTTTCATTTTACTACCAGAAACAGCCAGAAGAAAATCAAGGTGAACACTATATATATATATATATATATATATATATATTAAGCCTTCAAGCGGTCACTGCAAATTTTTATGAAATCCCACAAAAATGCATAGGTAGGTTTTCAAGGATTTTATTATTTTGACAAGAGGATTTTCACACCAGCTGAAATCAGTTAGAAAAGCATTTAAATTCAAGTGCGACTGGACAGTTACTTCATAATTATTTGAGATCGAACCCTAGATTGAGGGCCTTTACTAATGTGCCAACAAAGTGGAGTACAATCACTTATGAATTTCAACCGATGTCAATCTGTGATAGAGCGAGCATCACAGCTTGTCAAAGTCAGAAGTGGGTATCTTTCATTACACTTGGCTTAGTGGACCCACGTAGTAACCTCTTCTTAAGATAACTTTAAGAAAGTCAGTTCCAAAGCCAGTAAACAATCAGCAGAAATTCTTCATATCAATTTAAAATCACTTCCTTGACTGTAACTTGCAGCGGAATCTAAGACAGATATATTGGCGTACTTGAGACCCGTGAGCAGGCTGGTGCACGAGAATCACAGAAACTAATATGGTTCCCTTTGAGTATGAGACCCAATATCCATCTGGTAATATTTAATTTCCCATAAATATTTATGTACCAAATTGATTGTTCTCTTTTTTAAGTACATAGGTATGGTTCAGTGAGGTCAGTCAGTTTGTTAACAAAAATGCAAACGAGATAACACAAGTATGAGAGAACCAAAGAGGAAGAAGTTTGAAAAAGCTTAGCTACACTTAAAAAAACAGTGAATGAATGTCCCGCGTTTCATGATGACATCTATTCTGATCGATACAAAAATACCAGTAAGGAATTAATAGTCAGTGTTTTCCATTTTATTCTTGACGAAAAACTTTACGCAGCATTAACTGTCAGAGCGTCATTCTGTTGAAATTCCTTCCTTCACCAACAAACATTAACTTCATTTAAAAGTTCATTCATTAAAATAGCAAGAAATAAATTACAATGGATTATCTGTCCTGAATCACACGAAATAGTCTTCAACCATTCGTGTTGAGTGTGTTGCTTAGTCTAAAAAGAGGATCAACATTCTGTCTCACACAACTGAAAGTGTTTATGAATCGATGCCTTTTTTGATTTACCTAATTTTTTCTTTCTCTCCTTTATGACTGCAAATCAAATCATTTTAATTAAATGTTTAGAGAAATAAAGGAGGAAATACAGCTAGAGAATATACTACTTGTAAAACAACCTTTATAGGAATCATAAAATACCAGCTGAGCAGGCTATCTTATAACACTGCTTAATGAAATATCAACAAAATGAATGAAAGTTGAAAACTATCAAGTTTTTTTTCCCTTTTTATTCCTTCGCATCCCCGGTAGTACATAGGGCTTCAAGCTTTAGCTTTGAGGTTTCACTCACTAGTTGTGGTGTTTTTGACAAGGTGGGTTGCTAGCCTCATGCTCAACTCCCTCTTTGTCGGGACTACAAAGGTAAAGGCGTATGGCGGCCGGGACTCGAACACCGGAACACGTGCACAGTTGGCTAGCAGTCTACCGCTGAAACACCGACGCACAAAACCAACAAAAAGTGAAAGTAATCAAGTGAGTAAAGGAAACAGTATTAAACTTTAATAGAAAAAGAAAACAAAAAGGTGAAAGCATAACACTGGATAAGTAAAGCGAAAATGCAAATACTGCAAACAACTTACATCCCGAACTGAAACAATATTTGGATGATTATGGTGTCTAAGTAGAATTTCAACTTCTTCTCTGGCATCTCGCTTCGATTTGTCAATAATCTGTGTTTGTATGAAGAAAAGTATTTTAAAAAATTAGTCAGATAGTAAAACTTTTACTATTGTTAATTCAAGATAAATGGACATATAGGTAAGCAGATGAATAAATCTTCTACTACTTTATTTAATCATCGATGTGAACTGATTGATGAATGCGGCGTTTATATTTAAGCATCATGAAGGTGTCGAATTTTTGTTGTATTGTGACTCTAAATATACAGACCAGTAAAGATCACTTGTATCCCCTACGTAAGCGTACTTCGAGAAACTGCACGAGTACTAAATACTGATTGATATTAAAGGAAAATATCTCAAAGATACCTCAAGCATTACTTCCATAGTTATGCCCACGTTTAATGAAACTAAGATTTGAGCATCGTGAACATTTTGTCCACCATTCTGAGTAAAATGAATAAATTACACATGTCTACTTACCATATACGTGAAGATGCTATGTCAGCACAGTTAGGATTAAGTTGAAAAAAAACTGCATAATGATTAAACCTAAAGTATTTATCAGTCCATTATTAATGTTATTGTTTCAGTTAGTTCCCAGAAGAACATAGGGCTTCAGTCGCACGTCTCCACTGAGTTCGGTTCTCCGCCAACTTTTTCACCCGTCAGATTTGGCTCCACTTCTGCCCACATCTTTTCATCTCTTCACATGACCTCCTCCGTGTCACTCTCTTACTGACGACCAACTCGCCACTTCCCATTCGGATTTCACTCGACCGACGGCCTGGCATGTGATGTCAATTGATGGTTTTCTCAGAGTATGGCCAATCCATCTCCATTTCTTCCTACATATTTCTTGCACAA
Source organism: Trichobilharzia regenti (assembly GCA_944472135.2). Classification (NCBI taxonomy): domain Eukaryota; kingdom Metazoa; phylum Platyhelminthes; class Trematoda; order Strigeidida; family Schistosomatidae; genus Trichobilharzia; species Trichobilharzia regenti. The sequence continues at coordinate 82,106,368 of OX235270.1, read as the reverse complement.
TTGGTTCCTGCTGGGTTGGTTCGCCTACAGAGATCCCTTACCATTGCTGATCTTTCGTGGTCGGCCATTTGATCTTGAGTATTGAGCGAAGACAGCTGTTGATGGAAGTCTGTAGTTTGTTCGAAGTGCTCTTGATCACGCGCCAAATCTCTGATCCATAAAGTAGCATCGACTTCACATTGGAGTTGAAAATCCAGACCTTGTTTTTCATGCTGAGGAGTGCTGTTGACCTCCACACAGACTTGAGAGAAATGAAAACTTGTCTTGCTTTCCTGTTCCTTGCTTTGATATTCTCATCAGTTCCACCAGTAGGTAATAAGATGCTTCCCAGGTAGGTGAAGAAGGTTGCTTCTTTCAGATTCTGTCTGTTGTTGTTGCTGTTGGCTAGGAATCTTCATCACCTCTGTTTTCTCTACGTTCACTTGAAGTGAAGTACTATCTTTGGTGCTTCTTCTGCCAAATTGTTGCTTTTCAGTCCATAATTCCGATATATATATATATATATATATATCGGTCTGAATAGTGTAATAATGTGTAGCTCATTTAATTGGAGTCCACTTGACTATAAAAAGCCAAAGTTGAAAACCCTCTTAGAGACACTTTAGAACTGATTCACACTGATGCAGGTCCACTCATGTTATATCTTTATTCTAATAAAAGCTTTACTCTTTTTCATTTCTTACATCTCACCATAAAATGAATGTTTGTCTCAATTTATATTATTTTCTAGTTGATATGTAGATACGAACTGTGACAAATTGGGTCATTAGACAGCAATGCCAGGTTCAACAAAGATAACATTTGTCTGCCTTTCCACGTTACAGCCAAATGAGGTCATGCTGATAAAGGAGTGAGAGAGTGAATAATTTTCACGTTTCTCTTCTTCAAAAACAAAATCAATACACTTGTTGTTCAATACACCAAACTACACATAGATGTGTGAAAAAAATACAAAACATTATATCACATCATTAACATTTCTTGTAGTAGGTGAAACTACAAGACGGTAATAAATGTTTTCCATTTTCTTAGTTTTTAAATAATATAAGTGTAGTGTGATTGTAATGGTGTGTTCATTCCTCCGTGTGTTTATAATCGGCCAACAATGGACACAGTTTGAGCATTTATTACTAGCTTATAGTGAACCGAATAAAATAAATAAATATCGAAATTTCTCATAACATTTTTGAAAGTGACACTACAAAATACAGGTTCAGGAAAATGAAAAAAGTATGTACATTTTCGTGAAATTGTATAATAATTCTTTATCACAGCTGTGACGCAAAGTGATTACTGTTCGGAAGCTTTTGCTCCAGGTGCCTAGTACTTTATCAATTTCGGAATGAAAAGATGTTGATGAGAAAGGAAATGTGCTAAGAAACTGAATATATATATATATATATTTATTAACTAGTAGAACACAAATAAACAGTTGTTCAATACTAATTTTATAGATTGTAAGACTAACTTCAACGCAAATGTTTAGCCATTCTAGAAAATAAAGATTAACGAATAACATCGGGACTACTTTCACTAATAGACAGTATTTATACAGTGATTTCAAAATGTATCATGTAACTGAAGTTCGAAAATTTAACAGAATTTTAACAAGCATATATAAATAAATGAATCAGTTAAATGTTTTTATAAGCCTTTATGAAGCTAGACTTAAAACAAGTGTTCAGTCTGTTAAACTAACTCAGTGTAACAGTCATATATATGGGGACATCAAACATACGGAATAATTTTAAGTGAATTGGAATTAACAAGCCTGTCTAATTCCAGACTTGCGACATAATATATGTAAGACGCTAACTGTATAGAAATTACTTTCCATAAAATAAATTTAAATCATTTCTGTGGTATAACTTTATTTGTACAGATGAATAAATATGCTCTAGCCTCTATGGACTTATTGAAAACTAATTTCAAGGTCTCATCATGAACCCGACCTGCTGTACCCCTGCAAACCAACACTCGAATATCAATCCGATGCTCACTAATGACTGGCCCTATTCAGGTAGGTGGTGACATAGGTTCTAGTGAAGTACAGCAAGTCGGTTATGCGGACAAATACTCGGGGATGATGTCCGCTAGTGATCGCACAATATCATGAATTGGCAGAAGTTGGAACTCATGGGTCATTGGATAAGGTACTAGTAGCTCAATGGTCTACGAGCTCGCCTCGTAACCGGAACGTCCTGGGCTCGAACCTTGGCGTACTTATGAAGAGTCTCACACTAGGACGAAACAGCTGCCCAGCACTCCGAGGTTTTTCAATGATCCTCTCATCGATGTCAGTTTATTACGAAGCCCTGAAAGCCAATACTTAAAACTACTTTATTACGTCAGGCAAGCACAGTAACTCTCTAACAGTGACGGACCGTGACTCCAACTTTTACCCTGAGAAAAATTGTACAGCATACATGTCTTATGTGCAAATGATACAGTTTACTGTCAATTAGCCGAATTCGATAGTCAGTTATTTACAATCCTAATAACAAAATAGTATGATTCACACGGTCTGATTTATAAGTAGTGCTCAATTTCAATTCACCAATGAGTATTCTACAATGAAATATGATAGAATTTTTACTTCTTTCAAGTTAAGCGAATGGAAATTAGTTGTAGAAATGATTGTTCTACGATAAAAAGATTTAAATCAATCTGGTTAAGGAGTCTTCGATTGACTACAATCAAACCCAAGTTACACAGTCTAATTTCGAAAAAAGAAACATTGGATGAAAAGCCTCAGTTTCCAATAAATTTATCTTATTACCATGGGAAAATATGCAATACTTAATATATACTTAAATGTTGTTCTAATAAAGATGGAATTAGCCGATCTCAGACCAATTACGCTTACCGGCACTAGTGTATCAAATGTGTTTTTTAAATAAGCCGTTGGCAGTAAACCTAAATTGTAGTGCAAATTAACACACACTAATAAATACGTTTTAAACAATAATTGAGGCTGACCAGCTCAAACGTATTACTCTTATATATATATATATATATATATATATATAATTTTATGTTGTACAAGTGTTTATTTATAAAGTACAAAACAGCATGAAATCGGTCACAACACTATGCTTGTTCAAAAGTGCATAGGTAAATTTCACACTATGTATTATTGATACAAATAGTTAAGAACAAGTTTCACTGCAATATGAATCTGTATTATAATTTTTTCTAATTGTTCCGATATTCAGCGTGTGTTGTTATGTTGGTGCTATCGAACTGTAATCCATTGATATTATTACTATTATTGATTCGATGTTATTTCAACAATATTAATGTTGTTGATATCACTAATTCACGACGTCGGTGGCACAGTAGTTAAGAATCTCGCCGACCATGCACAATGGTCCGAGGTTCGATCCCCTACCGACGCACAGCTGATATCTATGGTCGGTCTGCAAAATTTGGGCTACCGATATCCATGCTGAAAATTCCATACTTGTACCAAAAATACAGTGTGGAATTAAACTGTAATCAAAAAAAAAAATTCATTCGTTTATGAATGAATTTGAATAAAGCAAGAACAGTTTCTGCTGAATAAAATCGTACCATCATTTATTTTGTTGGCTTCTCATCATCTGCTCATAACCCAAAGTCATTATTAGGTATAGCTACGTAAACAATGTTAGTATTAACATACCTGCACAGATTAATAAATGTGAACTTGCACATAGTTCATTTTTAAACAACAATCAATCAATCAGTATATGCACACACTAATAATACATATAATAATAAATAATAAACACTTTATCCCGAACAATAATGATCATAAACAATGGGAACTTTCGGCATTACGTAATCAGATGAAAGAGAAAATGAAAATATCCAGTTGCCAGTGCAAGGGAAGACTGATAACCTCCTTTTTCTGAATGCAGAAATCGGGTTTCAGGCGATTGATGGAGATTGCTTCGGTAAACCTGAAGAGAATTGGACTCTTTTGACTACTGATAGTTTTGAACGATCTTGCGATGTCCACCTCAAGAACCATGTCAAGGAGATGCCTGGCGATGGCACTGTTTAAAGCATTTGTTCCCTTTAGACATAAGCTTTTTGGTACATGTTCAGAAAACCGTAGATATGCTTTTGTCTCTGTTCTTTGAATGTAACTGCTTCTGCATATACTTATAAATTTGTATATACAGTTGGAGTTAACATGAGAAGGATATCTGTGGAGTTTTGATTGCACCAAAGAGCTTAGCTGCAGGATAGGCTAAGCCTAGTGATGTCCTCAATCTTCTGTTGACAACTGCTGTAAAATTCTCATCTAGTAGAGGGGCTCTTTTCCCAATGTGATTCGCTTGACACTTGAGCCTTTAGATCTTCCGTACTTGTAAATGAACCTTTGAGGGTAACCGTTTCTTTTCAACATCTTTTGAGAAACGAATTCCTCATGTAACTTCTCTGATGAGCATATTCTCTTGTTCAATACTATAGAGTCTTGAAGAGTGACCATTTGAAGCTTTTTGGAGAAAAACAATAAAAATGCAGGCATTGTGCTTTCCATGTAGGCTTTCGGGAGATTGACTTCTGGAGGCTACCATCTTCTAGGCGTTGCATGGCGTTGCCCTAGTAACTGGATATTTTCATCCTCTCTTTCATCTAATTATGTAATCCCTAAAGTTTCCATTGTGCATGATAATTATTGTTCGGGATGAAGTGTTTATTATTCATTATTATATGTTTTATTATTGTATGCATATATTGATTGATTTTGTTTAAAAATGAACTCTGTGTAAGTATGTTAAAAGCGTATCCTGCAGCTAAGCTCGTTCCCGTCTATCGAACAACTTGATCTTTGGTGCAATCAAAAATCGATAGATATCCTTCTCATGTTACCTCCAACTGTGTATACAAATTTACATGTATCTGCGGGAGTAGTTACATTGGAAGGACAGAAAGAAGGGCATATCTACGATTTTCTGAACATGTACCAAAAAGCTTATGTCTAAAGGGAACAAATGCTTTAAACAGTGCCATCACCAGGCATCTTCTCGACACGGGTCATGAGATGGACGTTGAAAAGTCGTTCAAAATTACCAGTAAGCAAAATAGCTCAGTTCTCCTTAAGTTTGCTGAAGCCATTTCCATCAAGCGCCTGAAACCTGATTTATGCGTCCAGAAAGAAGCGGTTATCAGCCTTTCTTCGACCTGGTAACTGGATAATTTCACCTCTCTTTCCTCCGAATGTGAAATGCTAAAAGTTTCCATTGTGTTTGATTATTATTGTTCGGAATAGTGGTTAATATTGCATATTTATATATGTATATATTTTTGGTGTATGAGTATATTGATCGATTGATTTTTGTTTAAACTGAACTCTGTGCAAGTATGTTAAAATTTTTTAATTTTAATTTAATAATGTCTTTGCCATGTAAGCAGCTGACGAGAAGGCAACGAAATAAAAGATGGTACCATTTTATTCTGCTAAAGCTGTAGTTCTTGCTTTGTTCAAAAATTATTTCTGTATATATACTTAATAATGACTTTGGGTTGTAAACAGCTGATGAGAAACCAACGAAATAAAACTGTTGTTCTTGCTTTATTCAAACACTGATTCAATCACTACTATGTATTTATCACTGTAGAATCTGATGATAAGGTTATCTAAAAGAATATTCTTTGTTCATTAGTCAGTCTTTTGGAAAGGAAATTAATTGTTGTTCTATGTTAGCCTACGAGTTAGGAATTGTATGACTATTGATAATGGAATAATTAAGGCATGAGTTAAAAATACAGCTCTCTCTATACTCATTAATTTCCATTAAAAAAAGGTGCTTTTGAGACATACAATACACTGGGGGGGGGGGTGCGGATAGGTAAAACACGCGTAGGAGAGTATGACGACATAAAAGCAAAAAAATACAAATTCACATATTTAAATAATCCTAATTGTAATAAATTATGTCTTCCCAAATTTATGAATAACAACAATATAACTGGGTAGAAGAAAAAAGTAAAAAAAGCCTATTAGTAGTATAGTGAAAGAAAACAGATAACTGAATGAAATCGATTGATAAGTTAGTGGTGAAATATGTCGCTTCATTTGCTGCATACGCAATGTGTTTTATGCACATGAACACAAAGTCAACTCACATTCAAACTGTATATCTGTAATGATTTTTGGAACGATTTGACCTGAAACTTACTCATCTCACTTTTTTAGAAAAGACATGTGGTTTACAGTAATTCAGTTTTACTGAAAGATGATACAGTCTGTAATACCTGTGATCTTTGTTAAATGAATTATTATTGTTAATAATTATTTACCACGGATAGAGTCTTTAGGATACACAAAATTTAAAGGATACAGCTGATTACTACAACTGGATAGTTTAGTTAATATTAGATTGAAAAGAACAGGAAGTTCATCAAAGATATCTTTTCGGCGATTTCATTCTCAAAAGCTGTATATTATTATTATTTCCTTAAATTCCTAGAGGAACATAGGGCTTGAGCTGCGCGTCTCCATCGCGTTCGCTTCTCTGCTAAAGTTTTCACCTGGCTCCAGGTCTGCCACATGCTTTCATCTCCTCCTCACATGATCTCCTCCAAGTCACCCTCATACTGGCGACTAACTCGCCGCTTCCCTTTCGGGATCCACTCGAGCGATGGCTTGTTTAGTGATGTCACTTGATGGTTTCCTTGGAGTGTGGCCAATCCGCCTCTATTTCTTCCTGCTTATTTGTTGCACAATCAGTTCCTGGTTGGTTCGCTCATTGCCAGAGATCCCTGTTGCTGATCTTTTCTGGACATCTGATCTTGATTATTGAGCGAAGACGACTGTTAATGAAGGTCTGAAGTCTGTTTGAGAGGCTCTTTATGACGCGCCAAGTCTCAAAAGCTGTACAGTCGCATTTATATGGATTAGAGATTTGAGAATCAAATCGCCGGAAAGATATCTTTGCTCAACTTCTTGTTCTTTTCAATCTAATGTTTCAATGGGTATTTTCCACGAGTTTAGTTAATCACTCCAATTTTAAGTAGTCGGCAGTCGATGAGAACTAATCCAATCAATTAATATCATTTTACTCTGTAAACATTTTCTTGCCTCATCGAAATATACAAGAAAATTAAAGAAAATTATCTAATATACAATTAGGATGGAAGTGCGCATCTATGCCATTATTTATTTGTATCTTAGATACTAAGAGCAATAGTAGTATTTCTTCTATGAAAATGTCTATTTCTAGTTTCACATAATATTAGTCATCTACTTTTAGTAGTAATGCATCCGTTGATCTCAAGGAGGAAACAAAAAATCTCATATACCTACCATAAATACATGCATACATCACAGTAAATTGATGAGACTGGCAACACAAGGAAAACAATTGAAAAACAAAACACGTGTAAGCGACAATCATCTTTTGCCTAAGAATAATAATTATTCTACTGGGGAAATGTTTTATTTTTTAATTCAAATCCCCCGCCCCGCCCGCCCCCCCCAAAAAACCCGAATGAAATTAGACTATGCAAATAAAAGTAGTAAACTTTGAGTCAATAAATATATATCCCGGCTATTATGTTCATCAAAGTATGTATGCTGCTTACGGAATAAATTCAGCAATGAAAGGGAGAGAGAAAGTAAATTTTTAATATAGAGAAAAAACAAACACCCGATTTAGACATTTGGAAGACAAAAGGACTATTTCTTTTTATATGGGACATAAATGAACTTTATTTCCAAAATACAGCATAGAGTGTAAACTGATGTTGGAGGATGACAACTACTTATCGGTATCAGACATTGTTTGAGCCAGGACGATATTTTGTTAAGTCTTTTAAAAAACTAAATATCACCTCTTCCAGATAGTATCGCAGTAGTGATGTAGATGATAAATGACTAATATTGAAAGTTTATAGGGGGATTTATAATGAATGCTCAATAGACGTCGAAGCTGCCAATTTCCATTTACTTTTTCACTTTATGTTTCCAATTTTTTTTTAAACAAATGCGTTCATTTGTTTAAAATATCTAGTTAGAGATGAATGTTTCAGCTGGTTTAATATTTTTCAATTTCAGATAACTATGAAATCACAGCGAGAATCATTTTTTGATTGAACACTAGTCAGTAATTGGTGTGATGTGTCTAGTCCTCTATTTACTGCAGACTGAATACTGTCAGTCAAGTTTGCAATGTGGCCACCATGCTAGGTGGCTCACCATCACGGTCACTCAAGAGTGTTGTTATTTGATGGTTGGAGGCAATCAGCCACAGGAAGCCTTCGACCTAGGTTTCTTGCTTGTTGGCACTCACTAGTCAGCGAAGTGTATCGGAAATCTTGAGGGAACTTATGTCCCTTCTGAAATCGGAACCGGCGTCACCCATTGGTGCAGTCAGAGACGTTACCGCTGAGCTATTCGGGCTGACAATAGACCTCCTGTTGGACTGTAATGAATATTTTTGCATTGGACACTAGTCAGTAACTAGTGTAGTGTGTCTAGTCCAATCTTCGGTGAAGACTGACAATTATCAGTCAGTGAGAATCATTGTATCGAGAAGACCAGTGGTAAGTAATTCATTAATTCTAAACTTGCTTCAGACAGTCAGTCTTTAACAGTTTTAAGTAAATAAAATATCATACTGTGAATTCACTATAAAAACGAAGAGATAAAACCAAACAGTATACTAAATCCTATTACGGATAAAGTATATTTTGATAAAGTCTCGCACTACTACTGATGACGTTTCCAGAACAATATAGTGCTCATAATCATATCAAGTTACTCCCATTTTTCCAGCTTCGTTTATACGGTTCCTCTATTTCTCATCTCTTGATATGATTGGTAGTAATATTTTCCATATTTCTGGTGTGAGTGATGCATCATTCCTATTGCATGTGTTAGGTGTAGATTCTATGAACAAAGATTCTCTTCACCTACTTATATTACTTTTTAGAAGTCTAACTCTCGAAATCGAATATCACAGATTTCACGGATTCAATTCTATGAGGATTAGTTTTCTTGTTTATATTTAAGGTTGACTAGTCAATACTAATTATGATAGGATCTCCTTTGATTGCTTCAAGAATAGAACATACGATCTCAAGCTTTGAAGTATCACTAGCGGCGGTGTCTGCTTCAATGAGGCAGAACTGCCAGCTTCAAATCCAAACATCGCCATAGTTATTTTTCTCACTTGATTATCATTACTTAGAAAAGGTGTCAAAAAAAGTAAATCACATAACTTTCATTCCGTACTTAGGTATACTACATAAGACAGCTAAGAAAAAAAATAACATAAACAACATCCGCCAGCAGACGAAAATCACATTGATCGATAATATACTATATACGTGTACATAACATTTCAGTATAAAAAAAAACTATAGTGGAATAAAATTATTGTTATTAACATCATCATGAACAATAGACGTTATTGTTTTTAATTCCTGAACAGCACTTATTCACTACTATCATTCCATCAGATGTATTCCGAAAGTATAACACGCTATGAGAAAAACAATGTAAACATTAAGCAGTAAGACCTATCTATTATCACGTAATAATGTTTATAAACAATGAAATGAATGTAGTCGAGTGCAATTTGATATTGAAAAAATGGTGTGAAAATGCTTCCAAAAAAAGAGGAAATTAGAACTCATTTATCCTGGACAGATTTTCCTTGTATCATGCTGAAGGTAATATTTATTGTATGAGGTGTGATAACTACTGATCCGTTGCTCAGTATAAATTTGGTGAAGTATGACACTTGCCCATGACCCAGTGACAGAAAATCGGGTGTTTGAGCCAGTGAGCTACACCTTTATAATAAGAATAACTGATTTTTCATGAATTCATTTATTCATCAACATAACCAGAACTTATACGGGAATTTCAAAACAGTAAAATGCTTCTTTAAATTGGAATAAATCGAAAAAGGTTTTTCACAGTATTGTGAATAATTTTGAAACAGGCTGATCAATGTCAGTCGTTTGTTATACCACATGTGATATGCCGTAAAACGAAATGAAAAGTAATCACGCTTGTTAAAGACGTATCTTTTGACCTGCTGTTTGTTGGTGTATGAAATTTTTAATAAACCTATTATTTTATCATTGATTATTTAATTTGATTGCATGAAGGATTTCATCATGAGCTGACATCAGTTACAGTACCACTGGAAAACCTGGGAGTACTGGACAGTTATTTCGTCCTAGTTTGGGACTCTTCAGAGTATGCACGCACCGGGGTTCGAATCCAAGACCCTCTGGTTACAAGGCGAGCTTAAAGACCATTGAGCCACTGGGACCCGATCCAATGGTTCTGACTTCTGCCAATTCACGACATAGTGCGACCATTTCGCTAAGTCTTCTTAGATGAGTTACTACCTCATCTTCAACCTGCTGTACTCTGCTGCTCACGGCTTCCCACTTGAGCCCCAGGTCACTGCCTGAATAGGGCCAGTCGCCAGTGAGCACCAGAATTATTTTCAAGTGTTGGTTTCGTAGGAATTTTTGTTTGATTGGATGGAGGATGTCATCATGAGCTGAGCTAGGAGAAAACAGCTGTCCAGTACTCCCAGGTTTTCCACTGATTCTATAACTGATGTAAGCTCATGATGAAATCCTCCATGCAATCAAACAACATTCCTACAAAACCAATACTTGAAAATTATTTTATTTCTTTACGTTCCCAGTAGAACAAAGGGCTTCAAGCTGGAGCTTTAAAGTTTGAGTACCGGTGATATTTATTTTTACGGGATGGGATTGCTAGCTTGATGCAAAACCTTCCCTATTTACCGGTCTTATTACTGGCTAAGCGAAGTTAAATGAGTGTGCCGGCCTAAGATTGAACCCCGAACCACATGAGACGTGGTTGACAAGCATTCTACCGCTGTGCCACCGACGCACAATAAACTTATAAAAAAACTCTGAATTTCATTGTTTCTTTTATTAATAGACGTGAATAGTACAAGAACAAAATAATATTAGAGATCAGCTTAAGTCACACTAAGTCTAATCATTTCAATCGTCGTTGTGTTAACCACCCAGTCGACTATCCCCACAAGACATCTCAGAGTTCACAATAATTTTTTGTTGATTTTCTTGAGACACAGATTCCACAAGATTTCAACTGAATTTGGAACTGATAAATAATTCCTATTCAGACGTTGTTGGAAACAAAACACGTAGTTCACCGAATTCATTTTCCCTTTTCGCTGTACAATCGCATTTATATACAATTTTTTCATGAAAAATATTAGTGACAACAGCGATGAGTTGTCACAAACATAGCTGTTAATATTAGTCTATGCATAAGAAGAGTTGAATAAATCTGTTAAGGTTACGTAATAGGATGAATAATTTACTGAATGAGTTGTGGTCAGGGTATGCATAAAAATGAAGAAAAATGTAGAGTTGTTGATAAGTTCTCAAGAAATACAGGAGTTTTAAGGCATTAGAGAAACAAGCAAACAAAACTCAAGTCAGCAGAAATCGACGAAGTTGTTAGCACAATAGTAGAACTGGTTGAGTAATTTTCTTTCGTATGCATAGCTGCAGTTTCTCTAACTGAATGGATAAGGCTTCAGAAATGCATAAAAAAGTTTTACTATGCTCATTGCAGTTAGATTTCAATTTGCATGTAGTCTAAACACTAATCTTACAATATTGGTTAAGCGAAACAATGTGAATACGCACAGTTTTCCACTGCAAGCTAATAACTGTTAACAGAAACTTTCTTAATGTAACCCAAAGTCATCTCCGAAGCTTCTGTTTTTGAATTTTGCAGTACACTGTTTATTGTATGCTTAAAATATAACCAGGCCACAAAAACTAATAGCGCAAAAGACCTTATCTCTGATTGAATAACATACTCTTTTGAGATCAGAAAACACAATCGCATTATACATTAATTTCCAAGAATAATAACACAGTATAATAATGCCTGAAGCATACTGAACGTGAAATTGTATTAAATTGAGTCGTTGACTGACAGAATGAGATAAGGTCTTAAAAATAACATTAAAGTTGCATTCAATCCAAAATCAAACATAGAAAGGACCCTTTAGAATAGAATCAATCCGATATACACATAAATCTTATGTATTCTACTGCCATAGTAACGCTGAACGAAGTGATTAACAGCAGAGCTAACAATACAGCTTCTCAGCTTCAAATCTCAATCAGTTATTAAAAAAATCAAAACATCTGCCAGTGATAGTTTACAAGTCAAACTAAGAGATTCTCACTTAGGTTGGCTATAAATTTACCTTATGACCTTATCATCTGTCAGTCAATATATATATATATATATATATATATATATATATATACAAGCTGAAATAGATAAAACTCATGTTTATTAGTAAGAAAGGAATGTATACAAAAATAACAGTGAAACTGAGGTAAGAAGAATGTCTCCAGTGAAGAAAACGCATGTAAATCAAATTTGTACCATTATATTACCAAGATAACTAATATATAAACAAGGTCACTCTATATATGTCCTTATAACTAAATAATATTAGTTTGAAGTGGACAAGAACCATTGTAATAAAAGAAAATAAACTAATTTGTTTTCTGTGAATCTCTTTGCCTAGCAAACTGTATCTCTGGTAATATGATCTTTCTAAAGAATCAGTGAACACGCAGTACATATATATATATATATATATATGAAGGTAATGGAACAAAGGCATGTAATTCTGACTCCGATTGTATAACATGCTGATTACATATATATGTACATTGCATATATGAAGTTATTGTATTTCACGTTTAACTAATCAATAATAATGTAGCGTAAAGAGATCATTTTCCTACTCATAAATAAATCATTTATAAATTATTTTTTTAAATACTCGACAAAATCACAATTTAGGCGTAAACATTCTGTTTTTATTTCTTTATTTCCCAATGAGCAGTGCACTGTACTGGTGGTAATTAGATTCACATGTAGAAAAAGCAATAATTTCGACATTTCATTCCACATAAATTGTTTACAATAACCATTAGAAATCATTTTAAATACAGAAAATGTTTGTTTGTTTTTTTTCCTTGAAACACAAAGTATTGATTAATCTGTGAGGAGTATACGAATTTCAATTTTTGTATAGATCAAATTATACACATTAAAAAAAAAACAATTTATTGTTTGACTAAAAAATGTGAGTGGTTATAAGATTCATTCTTTTTTATTTGGGGATTTGAATTAATCCTACTTCATTGATCTCCTTATTAAAGAACAATGACTACCTAACCAAAGATCATTGAATGAGCGTTATAATCTCATGTCGGGATCGAGTCAACATACTTCATATAGGACGTTAACCAGCTGATCGAACCTGAATGGCTCATAATTTTTAAATTCTGTCGATTTACTACACAAAAGCCAGAAAACAGCCCTGTGAATACAAAAAAGCTGTTTTCATCCTCAAAGTGTAATATTTTTAACATTTTAATATCAGTAATAAGTTTGAGCATTGTGGATTAGATTAAATAAAGTATAATTATATTTCAATAGTTTACACACAATGATAAGTTTTGTTATTGGTAATATTTCGAGCAAAATTACTGCCCGTGTTCACACCACTGTTGGAATTGTGGAATTGGACAAAATAATTCCAACGTTGGTGTGAACACGGGCAGTAATTTTGCTCGAAATATTACCAATAACAAAACTTATCATTGTGTGTAAACTATTAAAATATAATTACACTTTATTTTAATACATAATTCATAAAATTCCAACGTGTTACGTTCGACGATAATTTTACACCTAAGGTTAACAAGTTCATTTAACCTTTTGATAGTGTGTGGAGGGAACCTTCTCTTTAAAAATTTAAAACAATTAGTTCCCTTTATGAATTTAGATAAAGCAATAAGAAGACGTAATTTGTCTCAATCGTGTAATGTACTTGCGCAACACATTTCGAACAATCTGATCACACATGGACTTGTCATAGGAATATATATGAAATTAATGAAGAGGTAAGAGGTGAGAAAATAGACTTAGGTCAAGTTAAAAGGACATATTCAAGGTCAAAATAATAATGAAGACCACTAAACCAAATAGCAGAGGTAATAGTACATCTGCTATGGTATCAAAACAAAATTTACCAAAGAAGGTTTAATGTGATGACGAATTGTTTATGAACGCATAAAGGTGGCTTGAACTTTCTAATTGCCAGCTAGGGCTTCCACAAACTTAAGGAAACGCCCCAAACACGTTTTATAGATAGGTTTAAAAGATCTGTTAACATCAATTTTATGCCCTGTCTCTATAATATGTTTCGCAATAGAAGAGCTAGGTTTCCTGTTCTCACCATTAATAGGTTCTGAAGATTCCATTTGTTTCTGGAGCCATTTATGAATATGCTCTGAAGCCCTTACTTGCAGAGATTGATGAGTCCTCCCTATGTATGTGTGTCCACACGTACATTCATATTGGTAAATACAGTGGGATGTGACGTCATTTTTCGCATGTTCGAAGGGCTTAGATAGATTTAATGGCTTTACATTCCCTAATTGTTTAGTGTAGTTCAATCAAACTAACTGATCATCTTGGCTATAATCATTCTTAAGAGCATCTCATAACTTCTTGTATGATTATAGCTGTTACTGTTCACTACGCATACACATATCATAGCTTCCACTAACCAATACTGAAATATTTTTTCATTATTGGTGTTTATCTTCCTTTCTACTTGGTATTTTTATTTGCATTTTTTTGTTATTTTTGTGTTTCTTTTTGGTTTTTGTCGTTTTTCTATATTTATTTTCTTGTAATACTCCTTTTAAACGTACGGTGAAAATTAGATGCAATATTCTAGATATGTGCTGAAAATTCCACACTGTACCACAAGTACTGTTTCTGGAATAAAAGCGAAATATTATTATTATTACTATTATCATGATATTGTGGTGAGAGCAGGCTGCTAGCCGATTGGTTGGCACTAATCTACGTTAAGGTCTAGGTCACTAATATGGGCCGTGAACAAGCCTGAGTCAACAACCAATCACAGCAAAGTTAACGTGGCAAAATATGATTCGCAGAGAGAACTCTATTTGTCAAGGAATCCCGAAACAACCAATCAGATGACTGCGCTTGTCTATAATAATGTTGTCTGAAATATGTATAAATACGTGTTGATTTTCATAATAAAACGATCTGTTGCCTGGCCCTTGTCTTCTGTTGTTACATTTGGTGTCGCTGCCTACCAACAAATGGAAAGCCTATGCCCTGCTGTTTTTGATGGAGACATATGGATCTTCGGGCAGGACTTCAAGGCTTCTGCGCAGTCGAGTGGCGTTCAAGATCTGTCAGCGATGGAGCTGCTACTTGGGACGCTGCTGGGAGGTCGGGTGAAAGCAGCATATGAAAGTGTGAGCCGAAGTATGGACGAATGTTCGACAGGGTCAGGCAAACAGTTTCCAAAGTGGGAAGGACCATATATGGTCACTTCGAGATGGGGTTACGCAGACACAGTCGCAATGGCGAACAATGAGAGGCGCGTGAACGTCAGCGAGCTCCAAAAATGGATACAGCGAGACAAGCCAACGATGACGCCTGCACCAAGTAGATCAAGCCGACTTCAGTCGCACGTATTTGACGGGGGGACGAGTGTGGTGAGAGCAGGCTGCTAGCCGATTGGTTGGCACTAATCTACGTTAAGGTCTAGGTCACTAATATGGGCCGTGAACAAGCCTGAGTCAACAACCAATCACAGCAAAGTTAACGTGGCAAAATATGATTCGCAGAGAGAACTCTATTTGTCAAGGAATCCCGAAACAACCAATCAGATGACTGCGCTTGTCTATAATAATGTTGTCTGAAATATGTATAAATACGTGTTGATTTTCATAATAAAACGATCTGTTGCTTCGCCCTTGTCTTCTGTTGTTACAATATTAGCTGCATAAAAAGTCTTTTTAACAGTAGCGTTCAGTCTTTGTCTAGTTATCAAGCTGCTCAAAAACAGTTGGCATTTTGTGTGATTGTATTTCCACAAACATTTTCATCCCATTCCCTATATCTTATTTAAGGATTTATTACTTCTATGTACTAACCATGTTAGGTTTACATTTGAAGGCGATTGTTTATTTAACATTTTAGTTGAATTCCAGACGCCAGTCAATGAGACAGACGTTACTGATAAAGAGTGGATATCAGTTTGAAACCATGCACTCTCACTAACGAGTCTTCAAAATACACAGAAACAACTATCGAGTACCTTCCAGATTTAAATGATGCCAAGTTTTATGTAGGTTGTAAAAAAATCTACTTCAGACATCGGAGAATAAAATTATTTGACAAAAAAAGGCATAAAGAGACAGTATCATCTATTTACTGATGTTTCGTGAATCATATGAATATAAACAACAAATAAATACATAAAGCCTGTTTCATTCTGTTATTATCAGTTGAAATTATTACTAAACTATGGAATTATACTCTAAAATAATTCGAAAATTCTGTATTTATAACACAGTGAAATTTTACTCAGTAAATAATACAGACGGAGACACTCCATTAAATGATATCAAGGTAAAAATAATGCATAACAGTAGTGAAAGGCCTCGTTGTCTGAATAATTCACAGTGAAAACAGTCTAACATCACTTAATAAAAAAGGCTTTGTATATATACATCACACCTCCGAACAAAATAAAAATTCATGTTGATTATTATTAGTTTTATTTGTTGTTTATTATCTCCTGCTTGAATTAGATCGGAGGTGCTACTTTTTAAAAATTAAAGTGATATATTCCACAACTGTGTCGAATAGGAGATAATTAAAATATATGTAATGGCAGAAAATTTCTGAGGAAATATAAACTACTGGATGAACCCAAATGTATTTGATAATAAGTGAGGTCACAGTGCGCGAATTCTATGCCAACGTCTATTTGAGATAGATTTGGTTTCCAAATTAGCTTCCTTAAGACTGCCTATATGTAATTCACTAAGATTTAAAACATTTATGTACAGATTTCAGACAGTGACTGTAGGTAAAATTTATTTTGATCAAGTCTCACAGTGTTATACAGGAATATTTACTGATGACGTTTTGGAGCACAATTAATTGATCTGAATTTTTTTTATTACAGCTTGATTCCACACTGTATTGTTGGTACAGGTATGGAATTTTCAGCATGTGATATAGGTAGCCCAAATTTTGCAGGCCGAACATAGATATCAGGTGTGCGTCGGCCGGGGATCTAACCCCGGACCATGTGCATGGTCGGCGAGCGTCTTAACAAAATCATATCAAATGCTCGAAACGTCATCAGTAGATATTACTGTATAACACTGTGAGACTCGGTCAGAATAAATTTTCATCCACAATGGAATGATACTGTACCGAAGTAAACACTCTCTAAAACAACGACCTCAAGCAACTCGCAACAAAAACTGAACAGTAATACCGATAAGACCTTTAGGGAATCGTTTCAACGATAACAAAATTATCAAAGGAACAAATTGCTGAATGGCCACACATTAGCAACAAAATTTGCAGCCACTGGTGTGTTGTTGATGTCAAGAATAAAAATATCTTCAGCCTGAAATAAATTATTTCATAAGAAAGAAAAGTGAGGAAGAAATAAAAATCCAGCCTTCTTGTGAATGAGGAGTTAGTCAGTCAGTTAATCAGTCAAAAAGAACACCTAATTATGTTGACTATATGTGATGACATCTTTTTATGCATCAAACTCAACCTGTTTATATAATGTATAGCTAAAGAGTGCAATAGCACTGCTTATGGCTTAGCTTTAGAAGAATACGCTAAACATGCACTTTCATTATTAGGATTAGCTCAGAATAACAAAAATGTTTTCTTTTTTAATAGATGTGAATATAATGGATGATGACTGAAGCTGTAATGAAATTCTGTGTCTCGGCAAAGACTCGAACTACTAATCTGGTACGCTACCAGCTGAGGTCGATAACCCAATTATCAAACAGGTTATCATTGGAATACAATCACAATTCCCAGCTGTTATGTGAAACAGTGTTAGACTACTATTTATTTATCAACACATTAGGTTCCTTCCTTGTCAAATCACCG
Source organism: Trichobilharzia regenti (assembly GCA_944472135.2). Taxonomy (NCBI): domain Eukaryota; kingdom Metazoa; phylum Platyhelminthes; class Trematoda; order Strigeidida; family Schistosomatidae; genus Trichobilharzia; species Trichobilharzia regenti. Next base: position 82,088,328 of record OX235270.1, on the reverse strand, counting down.
AAGAAGTAAGAGTAGGTCTCTATAGGAACTGGTTCGGAATAAAGCTACAGTCCACACCAAATAAAATACCTTGAAGAGAATATAAGATGCACTAGATGCAGAGCTCCGCCTAGAACAAGCTGCATTGAGGAAAAGCGAATAATCTGCGGATCATAACAACTCTACGCATCATAATCGAATAGAGCATAGAACTGTTGTCAAATCTCTACCTTAACTTCATCGACTTTGAATAGGTCTTCGATAGCGTTGACCATGAAGTAATTTGGAGACTACTTCAATACTATGGCGTAACCCAAACCTTTATCAGTCTCATTCAACAGCTATATTACAGTGGTACGTGTCAGTCAGTCCACAACGGTAAGCTCAGAGAGGCTTTTGAGGTCATTACAGGAGTCAGACAAGGTTGACTACCAACACTGATGATATTTCTGATTGTGGTGGACTGGATTATGCGTCAGACTGTGGGCGGCGAGAACACAGCAATACGCTGGACAGATAAGAAGACTCTAGAGGATCAAGATTTCACGGGTGACCTACATCTAGTGTCACATAAACTTGAAGGCGTGCGCACGAAAACCTGGCAGAATCAGGCAGCAAAGACAGGACCAGTGAACATAAAGAAAAAAGGGGGTGATGAAAGTAATCAACCAACCAACAACAACCAACACCAATCACAATCAATGGGAAAAATTTCACAGACGTTCCTTCCTTCACTTATCTAGGAACCATTATTCCAACTACAGGCAGTCGACACTGATGAGGTCGTTGAGATCAGCCAAATTCGGAAAGGTGAGACAGACGCTCATAACTCTAAACTCAGCTTGTAAATCCTCTGCACTCTGCACAAAGAACAAAATTGGGATTTTCAACACCAATCTGGAGTCAGCCAGATGGGTTAGAAACTTGGCGTATCATGAAAAAAATTTCCAACAGGCCGCTGCAGACTCTTATCAACAGCTGCCTTAGCTATCTCTATGCTGAAGATCAGATCCCTAATCAGAAAGAATTATCAACGATGAACTCCGGGAACAAACCAGTCAAGCACCTACTACTCAACAAATATGCAAAAGAAAATGAAGATTTGTCAGATACACACTGAGGAGACTATCGGGTGACATCGCGCGACAGGCCACCACTCAAGTGAGACCCAAACAGGAAACGATAAGCTAGGAGTGGGTCCAAGAGTGACACGGAGGAGGTCGTGTGGAGAGGAGATGACAACTTAAGACATCGGATATGCTTATTTTGAAATTGTTTTCTTTATTTTTGATTACAGCTTGATTCCATACCGTATTTTTGGTACAAGTATGGAATTTTCAGCATGTGATATCGGTAGCCCAAATTTTGCAGGCCGACCATAGATATCAAGTGTGCGTCGGCAGGGGATCGAACCTCGGACCATGTGAATGGTCGGCGAGAGTCTTAACCACTGTGCCACCGACGTTTTATTTTTTGCTTTATATGTTACACTCTAGAGGACAACATTTTACAGATCACTTTTCTCACAATAAATCAAGAAAGATTTATGTTATATTTTAAAAACTGTGAAAATAACTATTTACAGTAGAATGAATTTAATAAGTGTTTACATTTAACTTTTAGTATAGGAAAGTATTTTCATAAGAACGAATTTGTTTATAGCATCTTATCATGACGGTTCTGTCAAACTATATCACTCCATAGTTTTATTCCCATCTATAGTTAAGAAGGTTTTTCCCAAAAATAAAAAATTGTTTTGAGTTTCATCGAAATCAAAGATTCAGATCTTCATATGATATATAATTCACTATACAGCTATTTGATGGAAGCACTAGTAGTGTTTACCATATAGCCTGAATGGTTCGATTCCTGATGAACGAAAACTTCTAAGCAATCTCACAATAAAACGAAAGTGACATTGGTTCATTGACAAAAAAAGAACTTTCTTCGATATGACTTTGCCATTCACATGAGATATCCTTTTTTTACAATGATTGGAAACACTTACATTTATAAAATCAAATCAGTTTAACATCATAAATGTGTTTTTCAAAAAATAAAACCTTTTATTCAATTATCAACATTCTGGAATGATGCTTGCATTCACCATATAAAAAAGCCACCAAAAAAGATAAGCAAATAGATGACCGCCTACAACTACCTTTTATTTAATTTCGAAAATCTGCATATATCGAAAAAAAAACACTACACACGTAAGCAACCACCCACGGTTATGCAATCAAAACAGTTCAAATTTTCAGAAGGCATCACACTTACATAACGGACATTTTAGGTATGTTGATTGATTTGTGCTATTTGGTGATGGGTGATGTTCAGGTTAGCGAAGTTAATGTATCGATTATATATATATATATATATCAAGCATTTTCTGAAATCTTTAGTGTTTTTTTTTTATATTTCTATTACAGACCTTATTAAAGTGAAAAGCATAGTAGGCTGGTATATATCTTATCAGGCGAATTGTTCCATATCACGCAGTTTACATTTTTCCGGCCTACATTTAGCTATCCTTACATTTATCTAGACATAATTTCTTCAAACAGGCAGAGTGACATCAGCATGATAGGAATCAGTATTACTGCATAACCATGAAAGATCCCAATCCTTATATCCATGCATTAAATATAAATTCGTGAAAAAACAAGCGAACAAACACGGAACACAAAAAAGAAATAACTTTACAACCAAATGACATGAAAATTGCAATCCCAGTTTAAAATAAAGGTGAATAAGGATTACACATCTGTGTAAGTGTTACTGATTCTCAGTGATCATCCGGAACTTGTAGCTATAAGTTGAGTTTATCATATTCACAGTTAAGCGTATGCTCAATGAAGCCTATTTGTGAATTAATCATTCGTCTATTCTTGCTTTAAGGAGTTAATTTTCAATAGATATTATGTTTTCTTGTAATTAATCTGACTGATGGTTCATTACTACTACCTATGATTCGTTAGACAGAACTGTGTTCTGGAACTGTCTGTTAGGGAGGGGTGTGCCTGAGAAGTTTGCTAACATCTTGAAAGCCCTATACAGAAACACTTCAGGTAGAGTAAGGGCATGCAAACAACTATCATCACTGTCCCCAACCAACAGTGGGGTTAGACAGGGTTGCCCAATCCCTCCATTTCTCTTTAATTTTCCCATCGATGACATTCTGGAGTCAGCTCTGAAGGATGTGCGTGAAGGTGGTGTAGATCTGCTCCCTCAAGTATGCGGACGATATCGTCTTACTGTGCGATAGCATGCAGGCTGTCCAAATCGCACTTAATCAGTTGGCAATCAGTGTCTGTGATTTGCGCTGTCTGTGCAAAGTACTGTTAGAAGATTGGTAGGAGCCTGTTCCTGCACTCACTCTTGTGGGTGAACAACTTGAAGTTGTTGATAAGTTTGTGTATCTGGGTAGTTGTGTGAGTGCTGGCGGAGGAGTGACGGATGAGATTTCCAACCGTATAATGAAGGATAGGGTGGCATTCACCAACTGGAGCCACCTCTGGTGCCGTCGCGACGTTAGCCTGGCTGTCAAAGGTCGGGCATACAATGCTTCGGTGCGGACTGTCTCGCTCTACGCCTGTGAAACCTGGCCTTTCCGAGCTGAGGATGTGCGACGACTCTGCGTGTTCGATCATCGCTGTCTCCGCAGGATTGCTTACGTTCGATAGATGGGATCATCACGTGAGTAATTTTGTGGTTCGGAGGCGTGTGTTTGAACATAGTGGAGATCACCATTCATTGAGTGTCATCATCTGGAAACACCGGCTCCGGTGGCCTGGATATACGCTGCGAATATCATCCCACAGGCTTCCGTACAGGTCTCTGTTCGCTAGCCCTGGGACGGGATGGAAAAGGCGCAGGGATGGTCAGTCCACGACGTGGCGTCGTGGGATGAAGGATTTTTGTGCTAGATTAGCATCGGTTAGGGTCCGAGAGATAGCTCAAATCGATGGCTCGAAACGTTATCGGATATGGCCAAGAATCGTAATCAATGGCGAACGTGTTGTGATTTCCTTCTTTCTTCCCTTCCCGATGATAGTTAACGAATACTGTTTGAACTTGTTAAATATGACTGTTTTCCTTCCTCATGAAGTTTTTTTATCCTTTTTCCACCTATATTTTTACTTTTAATCTATGTTGTTTTATTATTATTGTGTGGTCCATCTTCTTGATGCTTTATTGTATCGTTTTTTTTCTGCGTTTAAATAAATAATAAAATAAACAAACCTATGATATTTTCGATTTATTTTAACTTTCACTATACGCCACTGTAATTTAGGCGAATCATTAATTGTGATTACAACAACCTAGACAACAAATTGCTTTGCATAAACAAAAATCACTTTAAAGTGATCACTTAGTGTAATGCACGGCGGCCTGCCTAAATCACCGGACAACATAATTTTCCACAGAGCATAAAACATCAGATTTACTCAGTTATACTTTGATGATATTAGATGGTTAGAGGCAATCGGCAGGGAGCCTTTGACCTAGGTTTCGTGCTAGTTGGCACTCATCAGCAAGGAGTATCTGCAACCTTGGAGGAACTCATGTCCTTTCTGAGATTCAAAACCTAGGTCCAAAGCTTCCTGCCGATCGCCTCCAACTATCTAATATCACCAAGTCAATGTGCACCGTGATGGCGAGCTACCTAGAATGGGGCTACACTGCAAACCTGACTGATATAATTCAGTCTGTGCCGAAGAAATGACCAAACACATCACACTAGTTACTAGTGTCCAGTCAAAATATCACTTATACTTTGTTTTTCAAATACGTGTTTATGTCTCTGGAAAACAATCTATACTTAAGTGCATTTTCCAATGGCTTTCAGCATACCCCTTCATATGTTTTGAAGGGAAAAATACGTCAGTGGTTGGAGAATGTTGCAGACAGAAAATTCCGTCAAATTATCCACTGCGGAATACTGCTTTAAAGATTCTGTATAAGTGGTGGACGAAACCAAACTGAAAATTCTGTACCGAATATAAGCATTATGTTCAGAATAAAGCTATTATTGTTCTCATTATTATGAAGCACGTATTTATGAGATGTATAGAATAACATAAGCATTTCAATTCATAAAGATGTCTGTAACCATCTACCTTGAGATCACGCATGACAAAATGACGCGTTCCTTAACAAATCACTTGACACTGAAATACAAATTGAAGATGAAGATTTCACTGAAATCATTATTACATTGAAAGTAGAAATTACAATTTGTAACATAACCTTTATAGCTGTTATTGATTGCAGTATGATGTAGGTGAGAAAAATGCTCAGTTTTTACGTCTTAGAGTGTAGACTACAGGTCAAACCATATTTTCTTTTTTAAAACACGTGTAAGTAAAATAACCTATAGGTATGCTTCACCATAAAAATATATATTCAAACCAGTGAAATATGCCAAAAACTACAGTAATTGTTATGCAAACAATCACTTGAGTAGACATATTCATGCAAGTATTTTATAAATGTTTAGTGATGAAGCTAAGAGAAAGAAATGTTATTAAAAAGTCAACACCGAACCAGACAAAGAATAAGTGAATATTGAGGTTAACCTTTACATTTAGTAGTTGTCATGCCCAGAGAGATGTACACAGAAATATCAAATGGAACAACAACAATAACGACAACCAACTTATAGAAAAAACAGAAATAAACATAAATGTTTCACTGTGATTCTTGATGAATGACTGAATTATGTATCGAAATGATGTATACTATCCTTGAAACAGTCATTCACTAGGCACAACCTACAATCTTGAATCAACTTCTCAATTTCCCTTGCCTACATTGATAAATAATCTTATCTTGTAAAGAATTATTTCTAAGGTATTAGTGAAGTTCAAAAACATGGAAGTATTACTGGACAACTGTTTCGTCTTCAACACTTCACACCGACTGCCAGAGTCCCAACACAGGACCTTCTAGTTACAAGGCGAGCTCGTAGAGGTTTCCACCATCGGGACCCAGCCCAATGACCCATGAATCCCGACTACTGCGAGTTCACGATTTATATATAGATTATTGGTATCATGAAGCATTGGATCAGATCACAGTGGCTAAAGGGTCTACGAACCAGTGGGTGTGTACGGTTTGTTGAAGAGTCCCAAACTAGGGAGAAACAGCAGTCTAGTAATTCAAAGTTTCTCAGTCCTCCTCTTTTTTTCCTTCACGTCCCCAGTGGAATGGAAGGCCTCAAGCTAGAGGCTTTAAGTTTCTGTAGTAGTGTTTAATTTTACAGGATGGAGTTGCTAGCCTCATGCCCAACCTTTCCTCTTTACCAGCATTATTTCTGGCTTAGCGAAGTAAAGGATTGCGACGGCCGAGGATCAAACTCCGGACCATTTGAATGGTCGGAGAGCGTCCTAACCGCTGTGCCACCGACGCCAGCGCTCCTCTAACTGTTGTCAACTGATGATCAAATCTGTAACCAATCGAATCCCTTCAAACCAACATTTGAGAAATTTATAAACCATTATGAGTATGGAATTTAATGGTTCTGATAATAAATGTAAAACAAATGTCTCGAAGTGTAAGAGAATACTGGAAACATCTTTTGTGATATACCACTTTAAGGAATTAAGCACTACCTATATAATCTGTATATATAATTTTATACACCAGATACATTCATTTATTTATGTAAGAGGTTTCTGAAACATATTGCCAAGTGAGGCAAACATATTTAAGGCTTGAATTTCAAAGCAAATCTTATTGTAAAAGGTGGGAACTAGAAACGAATGTCCATTATTACCATATTAAAATTTAAAACAAAATTCAAGTTTACTATAAATAATATTTAAACTAAATAGACGTAGGCACTAAAATTACACGACAATTAACACATTATGTTAAATATATAATCTTATCCATTTAAGATTGATGTAGTCTTTAGTCTCCAAATAATTTATTATGCTGTATAGACGATCGCATTACACATCCATTTCATTTGTATCCCGTTAATTTTTGGCGATGTACACTCGAGTTGAAGTGCGATTCGTGATACTTGTCAATGCTTTGTAACTATCTCGGCCCACCCATCAACTGATTGAAGTTTGTTTGTAGGAATTAAAAGATGAGGCAATATGCGCAAAGTTTGGCTCATAGTGCAAATACTAAAACGTACCTTGAGATAAACGAACCGTAATGCATCTTGAAATTATACAGCTAGTCATTTAATCAATGCAGATACATCATATGTTGACTTTTAAGCCCGCACTGGTAAATTTATGATTTTTTGAAAGTAACTTAGTTAAGAAGGAAAGTGACTCGAAAATATCTGAGATATTTACTTAGCAGTGATTGTATTCATTAAAATTGTAAAGATGTTTATTTACAGTAGACATTTAAACCCATAGTTTATTAAAATATGAATAGATGAACCAAAGTGCTTTAGATAAGTAATCACTAGGCCTAATAGTGTGCGTCGATGGCACAGCGGTATAATGTTCACCAACCACGTATGTGGTTCAAGGTTCAATCCCAAGCCGACACACTCATTTAACTTCTCTAAGCCAGTAATAAGACTGGTGAAGAGGGAAGGTTGGGCACGAAGCTAGCAACTCCATCCCATAAAAATAAATATTACTGCTGCTGAAACTTCAAAGCTCTAACCTGAAGCCACACGTCCCACTGAGAACACAAAAGAATAAAATCAAAAAATCAGGCCTAATAGTATGATAGCAGAAAATGTATAACAAGGTTAAACCTCAATAACTATGATGTTTTAGCTATTGCCTTAGAAGATCATTTAGTGAGTTTGATATATGAATTTCGGGAGAAATTATCATCAACTAGAATATAATACTCGTAAGATAGACAAATAAATGTTTTATTTTTAACTAGAAAGGATGGTAAAGCAATTCACCAGTGAATTTAAAATATATTGGTAAAAACAGTCTTTTTCCGTTAGCAGGATTCCACTACCCTAAAATAGCTACCTAGCGAAATAATATTAATAATAATTATCATTATAACAGTAAACTAATATTCCCATAATTTATTCGTTTTGAATTATAACAGTTTCAAACTTTCTAAAAAGAAGATATGATCACATCCTAACTACCAGCACCATCAATAGCTGGAATACCAAGGACAAGTATTCATGACGTTTTGCCACAAATAATATTTACTGAATAAAATTGCTGAAAAAGAGGAAGAGACTTGGGACTAACAAGACTCAACTGAGGTTACTTTAGATATGAGAAGACAGTAGTCACAGACTGAAAGTATCACAATTTAAAACTGTGGAACTGAATCACAGATAGTTTCACCTTTTATTAGCATTAAATCATTTTCCTGTTCTTCTAAATCCAGTTGCCTTTCGTTTAGCACGCCCGCTATGCTTCTATCTCCTTCCATGTACCGTACAAGTGTGACAAAGTAAACTAATATATTCCATAATTCAATCAGAAGAGAATTTATTTTTTAAAAGTTACCTTTTTAACCTATGTCATACTGAAATAAGTAAACTTTTGTGATGAAGAAATAAATGAAATAACGAAATAATTGCATGAGTGTCGTAAATTGGCAGAAGTTTGAATTCATGGGTCATTGGGTCGAGTCCTAGTGGCTGATTAATGGTCTACGAGCTCGCCTTGTAACCAATAGGTCCCGGGTTCAAAACCCAATGGGTGCGCACTTATGAAGAGTCAAAAACTAGGACGAAACAGCTATCCACTAATCTCTGAGGGTTTTCCAATGACCCTCTAACCGATGTCAGCTCATGATGAAATCCTGTAACCAATCAATCAAATGCCTACAAATGAATACTTCGATATATTACCATGTAACAACCACGTTAAATGCCTAGATAATTAAAAATTTTACTGTCTGATTTCAATATTTCAAGAGTGAACAAACGAATCTAAACTGCAGGAAGGATGTCTTTTGTTATTTCAATGTAGAACTGAAAGGTGTATTAGAGAAATACACTTGAAATCTTTTTTTAAAAATGAATCTATTTGAGTCTAAACATACTGACAAATTTTGATTTGACACTAGTAATTAGTGTGACGTGTCTAGTCCTTTCTTTGGCGCAGACTGAATTCTATCAGTCAGGTTTGCAATATAGCCACCATTCTAGGTAGCTGGCCATCACGTTGCTTTCCTGCCGGTTGCCTCCAACTACCTAATACCAACAAATTGCCTAGATATTAAAAGAAAACTTTTAGACTAGACACTTTGAAGTTATTGGTTATGACGACATACTAACTATACTCATTTTTCCTCTTAATGTTTAGAATTTTCGACAAAAAATAAAAACTGATGCAGACTAACATCTCGGCAAAAAATACTAATAAAAGTTAAGTCATGTGATGAGAAGCAATTAAACAAACAGTCCACAGATAAATTTGAAAGTAACAGAAAAAATGCAAGTGAAAGCAAGGGCATGTGAAACAAAGCTTGTAATATTGTCATTTGCATATTTAATCTAAAAAGAAGGAAGCATAATGAATCCATTGAATTTATTCCTAAAGAGAAATGCATCTATTTAAGGTACTAGAGTTCTCTCTACAACATCCTGTAAAGAAAAAGTGAATAGAATGTGACTCTATCCTAATAACGAACAAAACACAGGGAAAGTACAATACAATAAATGCACACGAATTAGGTGTTCACAAAATGGACATTACGTCAATGATAGTAGATATTCACATTCGTCCAACAGCCACGGCTGCTTTACACATTTCAAATCAAAGTAACAGGTGAACAGATTACTTTGACTGATAACGATTAACAATGGAATTCAAGATAAAAGTCTCTTTTCGGTGAATTCATTAACTCAGCTATACAATTGCTTGTATACATAATTGTTTTGTGTGTGTGTGTGTGTGCGTGTGTGTGTGAACAATAGGATTGTCAAACAAAAAATAACCCTAGCTAATTTCTTACTTTTTTTTAACAATCCTAATGGACAGCTTAATGATTGAGTTTGCCGAAAAGAGATTCTTCGCTGTACTTTTCTGTTCTGATATTAATATCTGGATAGGTATTTCACATGAGTCCGAGATACACAAAGAACAAAACTCGGGTTTACAACACCAATGTTGAGTCATTCAGTCATTCTTTTTATATAGGGTAGAAACTTGCCACGCGTATCAAAGAAATCCGTTCAGAGAGCCCGCTGCAGACTTTTATCTGGAGTTGACTTCGATGTTCTATATTAAAGATAAGATGGCCAATGAGAAGGAATTAACAGCAAAAAACTCTGGGAACAAACCAGTCAAATACCTGTTACTCAAAAATATGCGAAAGGAAATGGAGATGGATCGGACACACACTGAGAAGAATGGTGAATGACATCACGTGACAGGCCATTGCACGATTGGGAACCGGCGGGGAGACGACAACTTATGGGTGGGTTCGAGGGTTATATGGAAGAGGTCATGTGAGGAGGAGATGAGAACCTATGTGAAATCATGGGGGCAGCTGAAGAGGTTTGCAGACAATACGAAAGAATGGAGATGTGGTGCTGAAGCTATATTTTCCAATATGAACTCAAAGGAATAACAATAATAATTTCGTACTGTCCGGGACTCATCAGTCAGTGATGGTGTTCCCACTAAGACTAGACCCTTGCAATCATCTTTTTAAACCTGGAAGCATTATCGACTAGCCCACTTGGCCACGACAGCCATCTCTTTTATAATATAGCAACAGATGAAGACTTCAAAAATCCCCGGAATTTGTCAACTATTTCGAGACTTACATACATTTTCAGGGTAGAAAGTGGATTGAGTCTGTCTCAAGCTAAATAAATTTTCCACCACGTACTATAACTACCACTTAACTTTGAAGATAATATACCTAATTCACGCTGAACAGATGAATTCAGTTCACAGAATTCTAAATGAACCATATATACGAATGAGTTTTGTTTTGCTGACCATGGACACTCCACTGTGCCGATAAAGAATAAAATTTAAAAAAAGAGATATTGAAATCCAAATAAAGTAAATAGTCAAAAGTGTCATTTGCAGATCAATACAAGGATTATTCCATATCACGTATTAAACAAATCTTGCACTATTCAATTAAATCTATCGATCTCAATAGTGTGCATAAGATCAATTACACATTGTTGTGCATTTAGGTGACTGTGGATTTCGATTATTCGCAGAACTATTAGTTAAAACAACACACAGGTCGACTATAGCTATATCACTTGAAGTTCCTAAATTTAAAAATTTCCCTTCATCTACATTTGAAAATAAAACATCGAGTAGTTCAATGGCCAACAGCATAATAAAGACTGTAATATTCAAGGGAACTGTTTAAAACATTCGAGGTATAGGCTTTTAAAAAATAATCGGTAATGCTTATTGAAACGATAACAGGTTAAATTATTGACTAGGCACTTCATTTGTTCCCTATTGCTTCGATAGGAAGATGTCAAAACAAGATGCATAAACAAAGCAATAAAAAAAACAGGAAAAGAAACCGCTAGACTAATCGCAGATTATTGTAAATAAAAACAAATGCAGCTTACCTTTACACAACAAACAGAATTTGTATTTCGATTACGACATTTATGTACAGTGGAGAATGAACCTTTACCAATCTCTTCTAATAAAACATAATCCAGTGTGAATGGTTTATTTTTAACACCAGGTAGACCGGATAATCGAAGAAAACATTTGGCAACTGAAGGGGTTAAAGGCGGTAGATCTTCTGGAATGTATGAATGATTTGTTCGATCTTCATGGCATGGCAAGAAAGAAAACAGATGAATAATAACTGTAATGAAAATTAAACAGCAAATGTCATAGACTGTAAACACTGTTTTAATAGACTTGAGCTTTGAAACTGTATGAAAATATATGGTATCTTGAAAAGTTAAATGTAACACCCTTTATGGAAGAGATATGAAGAATATAGTGTGCTAATTAGTCTTTTATGTCTTAAAGTCACTAAACAAGTGGTTAATAAAAATGCAATAAACACCTAAATAAACGATATAGCTGCAACTTGACACAATTATAGAGTTAATTTACTGATATTTCAAAGTGTGAATACGCACTTAGTCGTCTCATAGCTAGTCAAACGGGTAAATTCCATGCACTACACAAATCTATCAATACTTCATTTCTCATACTTCAGCCTAGGTTTACTTTATAAAAGAATGTCATTAAAGTGTTCTATCCGATTTATCGAATCTTAATGCTTCATTCTATTCATATATATATATATATATATATATACATACATAATATTCAGTCACTCCGTTGGAATCTAATGATCAGTCACTTCTACTTCCTGTCAGTTTACAATGTAAAGCCTAACTGACGCCTGTTCACGATGCATTTTATACTGGCATAAATCGAAACTGCATGGAGGATTTCATCATGAGCTGACATCAGTTAGAGAACCACTGGAAAACCTGAGAGTACTGGGCAGCTGTTTCCTCCTAGCTCAGCTCATGATGAAATCCTCCATCCAATCAACCAAAAATCCCTACGAAACCAATACTTGAAAATTAATTTTGTGCTCACTAGCGACTGGCTCTATTCAGGCGATGACGTGGGGTTCTAGTGGGAAGTCGTGACCAGGAGGGTACAGCAGGTTGAAGATGAGGTAGTAACTCATTGAAGAAGACATTTCGAAATGGTTGCGCTCTGTCGTGAATTGGCAGAAGTCAGAAATCAAGGACCATTGGATCGGGTCTCGGTGGCTCAATGGTCTACGAGCTCGCCTTGTAACCAGAAGGTCCTGGATTCGAACCCCGGTGTGTGCGTAATCTGAAGAGTCCCAGACTAGGACGATGACTGATGTCAGCTCATGATGAAATTCTCCATGCAATCAAACAAAAAATCCCTACAAAACCAATACTTGCAGATAAATCGAAATTCCTACAAACTCGAAAATAGAGACAATAACTGCATAAATTAAGGTACGATTTTGTATACAACACACAAATTAATAATACACTTAGATCAGATTGTATTTTCTACAAATTGTAAGAAAATTACAAAGTAAATCCCTCATATATTCAAGCTTTTTTTAATTTTTAGTTACATTTTAGATAAAAAGTCACACTTTCCATTATAATGAAAACACTTATTTTATACCATACACCCAAATATACACCACGTATATATCTAATCGTTGTCCATACATTCAATCACAGGAAACTTAAATTTGGTATCAATAAAATCTATTGATTCTCACATAAATGGAAGGAAATTCTTCTTCTAAAGTGTCTAATAATAATAATAATAATAGTAAGAAGAGTAAAATCTATGGTTAAAATATTCCTATTACAGAAATAGAACCAATCTCTGCATCATGCCAATAAAAGACGTATGTAGGTGGTGAAATAATTAGAGAGAGACAGGAGAATAGATTCACCTAAATATTACCTATAAACGAAAAAACACGTAATTGAAATGAATCCATGCCAAATTTTAGTAGTCACAGTTAGAATGTCCATACAAATTGATGGAAAAAAATTAAATATTGCCAAAAACAAAACAGTAAGACCTTTTCTCCTTTATATCGTCAAGGTAAAAAAAACGAATAATGTAGACATAGTAAACATACCTTCTTCACGTCTAGGAGTATTATTGTTATTATTATTATTATTAGTAGTAGTAGTAGTAGTAGTAATTTTTCCTTCATTTGAATTGAAATGACTAATATTTGCACCATTCAACACTTCATTATTGTTATTGTTACTATTACTAGCATTATTACTGTTTACATGGTTGTTATTATTTGTAGCAAAAAAGTTAGGTTCTTGTTCTGTAAAAAATCCTGGTGCTACATAACTGAATTCACGGAATAACGCGTGAGCTGATGCACTTGCCGGAGGACATGGAGAATCTATAAGTTACAGCAAACAATAAATTTTGAAACATTAAACATATATAAATATATAATACACAGGTTAAGATAATCACGGTAACACATAATATGTCATTTACAATGAGCTCTAGAGGACTGATTACTGAACAAAGGATATTATTTCTGATAATTTCCTGATCAGGCTCGACCCACATTTATATGACTGTTATAATTAAAGCACGATTTTCGTCATTAACAGCATTAGTGCTGTTAGGATCCTCGCCGACCATGCACATGGTCCGAGGTTCGATCCCCTGCCGACGCACACCTGATATCTATAGTCGGTCTGCAAAATTTGGGCTACCGATATCCATTCTGAAAATTCCATACTTGTACCAAAATACAGTGTGGAATCAAGCTGTTAATCAAAAATTAAAAAAATTTTTTAATTACATTAAATAAGCAGATTATATTTCAAAAGCATTAAGTAAGAGAGGATCATCCAAAATGGAACAGTTTTTTCAACTCCTTTCATCTTCTACATCCCCACATTCCACTGTTTTCTCAGTTCAGTTCATGTTTATGTAGTACGTATTATTCTGTGCTAAGCTCTGTGAAAACACGTTATACACTTTAAACAAATCAGAGACATTGCTTTTCTTGAGTAAGTCCAAATGCTGTCGTCTTAATGAAATGACGGTTATTTGTGGATGAAGACATTAAAACTAGGAATCGGTGATCTTTCAATTCTCTAACATTTCCTTGCACAGGGAAATTCGTCTAAAAACAAATGAAATTCCCCAGCAATCGAGAATATTTAGTAGACAAATGAAATGATCGACAATACATGTTGACCCTTCCGATTATTTTAAAGTGCAGTAAACAAAACCGTAGGTTAAAGAAATCTAGTGTAACAAAGATAAATATGACAACTGAAAAAGAATTAAATAAATTAAAAATATACGAAGAATAATACAACAATTATTATGATTTTATTATACCCTAAGGTTCCGAATGGAACACAAAGTTTCAACAGAACATCTCCATTATGTCTTGTCCTCTGTAATTCTCTTCAGCTGACTCTAGGATTGCGCGAAAACTTTTGTTTTCTCCTCTCACAGTCTCCTCCATCTCACCTTCGCACGCAAACCTCACTATTTCTCCCTCAGGTGATGGCCTGGCGTGTGATGTAATTCAACGGTCTCCTCAGAATACGCCCGATTTGTCTCCATTGTCTTCGGAATATTCATTGAGCAATAGACTCTTAGTCGGTTAGTGGCCACAGTTCTCTATTGCTAATCGTTTCGGAACGACCATTTGATCCTAAGTTTGGAGCCGGCTGTTGGAAATGTCTTTTGTAACTCATAGTGCAAGTCTATGACCCATCCAGAGGAACTGACTGACTGCAGATTGGTTTTGAAAACTCGAATTTGTTCTATATGGTGAGTGCAGACGATTTTCATACTGATTTCAGGGTCTTGAAGGCCTGTGTCCCCTTTCCATTTCTGGTAGTTGAAGTGACCCTTCCTAGATAAGCGAAGAAATTGACGTCTTTCGAATATCTCCCGTCATAAGGTATTGGTGCTTGTTGTCATTCGTTGGTTTTTTGGTTATCTTTATCACCTTCGACTTCTCTGTTTTCACTTGAAGTCTTGCTTCTTCTGCCAACTTGTTGATTTTCGCCTGTAATTCCTCGAGTTTGTATGATACCAGACATAAATCATCCGCGAAATCTAAATCTTCCAGAATCATCTTATCAGTCTAACGTATTCTTGTATTCTGGCTCTTCACAGTCTGACGTAATGCGACAGAGTTGACTAGAATTGTTTGACTAGTAATGCAAGACTTTCAGAACAGCTCAATCACCATTTCTACAGACTCTTAGACATATTTAGTACTAACACCTACAATATGCATTTCTATCTAATCAAACTATTTAATTAATTTCTAATAACCCGTCTCTCAACATCTCTGAAATGTATTCAAACATAGACGAAATTCATTTTCTACATAACATTGTATATTCAATGTTAAATGGAAAGTGCCGACATGAAAACATCTCATCGAACTAACAAAATATTTCAAATATTTTAGAATGTGCAAAGGACTTCTCTACTCCATCAAAACAAAATCAACTAATTTTTTTTTATTTTTGATTACAACTTGATTTCACACCGTAATTTTGGGACAAGTGGGAATTTTCAGCGTGGATATCGGTAGCCCAAAATTCGCAGGCCGACCATAGATATCAGGTGTGCGTCGGCGTGGGCTCGAACCCCAGACCATGTGCATGGTCGGCGAGAGTCCTAACCACTGTGCTACCGACGCACTAATAACATTTCATAAGTTATTTATAAAGAAGGGAGATGAATTCTACATCAATAAAATTTGGCAAAACATTTAGACATCTATTTAAAGAGAAAATAATTCAAATTCACTTGCTGTTGCTGTAAATAAATACTAAGTATTTAAATAATTTTGATATACTTCCATAACAATCTATCAAATGGTAACTTTGACCGATGAATAGAACCGTCTAACAAGCAATCTCCCTAGAGAGTAAACAGTCAAATCACCATTGTAGTGTCTACAAACTACTATTATTATTATGCTTGTCGTTTCATTTTTGTTGAAAATATTTTAATTCAGTGTCAATATATGCAAATTAATCATTACTATTATTACTATATAATGTATGCATACTGTTGAATGACTACAAAAAAAAGTTTACTATAGTCACGTAAGTGTTTCGAGAAAATTGATAATTTTCTCTTCTCTAATTTGGGAGATACACAGTGAATACTATGCTATAAATTATAAAAGGATATAGTTTCTAGATTACTAATTATTATAAGCAGGAAACAGCAACTTATCAAAATTTAATCCTTACTGGATCATTACGTAGAACACTGAAAACTTAATCCACAGAAATAATATATCAGAATAAAGACTAAAAGATACGTCGATGATTCAGCTGTAGGATGCTCGTTAGTCACAGGTCGACGTACTCATAGACCTCGCTTAGTTGATAGTAAGCCCGGTGGAGAGGGCAGGTCGGGTGTGGGGCTAGCCCCCCCTCCATCCAACAAAAAAACCAACACCACTGAGCTACTGAAACTTCATAGCTCTAGCTTGAAGTCCTGTGTTCCACTTGGAAGGCAAAGGAATAAAATATTGAAATAATATAAGCTAAAAAGCTAGAATTCGCAAGTCTATCAATAGAAAGCCTAGAAAATTATACAGCCATTAGCGGTTTGAGTCCTATAGCAGAAATATTTTTTATTTAATAATTGGTCATTGCGTGGAAATTTGTCACGGCTGTCACAGATACACAAAATATATTGGTAAATATTTTTACGAAAATATGTCACACATATATCTTATCATTGATAACAAGTAATGTAGTAAGAAAAACGCAACAGTCAGTCGAGGATAATAAGGTGTAGTAATTTATTTAATTGGTTTTTCGATCCTATTGTTTATTCTGCTGTCAGAAGTCATGAATTAGGGCGGAGACGTTCGAACAATAAATTGAGTAAACAGAACGATATCCATCATCTTATTCTGCTCGAATTTTAGTCATTCGTCTGTTCCACCTATTGTTGTACAGGCCTTTCTGGAGGATCTAAATCAAACATATTTACACTTATATGTAAATATAGCACTAATAAGACATCAAATCAAACACTAAATTACAAAAATTCCTGACCTTAAACTACTACGTGATTGTTTGACCAACAGAAAAGAAAGTTTTAAATTAATTAAAGAAAAATAAAATTAATTACCACAGTAATCTACGTGAAGAATTTAGGCGCTATATTAGTATATAATTTCATTTATCTCGTTTGAGTCAGATTGTTGAAAATGAATTGTTCACTGGATGAAATTTTAAATAAAATTTATCAGTCCTAATCATATCGAAAGAGAACTTCACAAGTTTTAATTTAGTTTTCATAGTTCCAATTCTTCTGCTTCGTTCCTACAGTAGGATGACAATGTTATACCATTAAAATGCAACATAGCAGGCAGAAAGATGTTCACTGTATAATAAACAGACTGAACTCCTCTCCTATTTACATCAAAAGTCGAACAATCCTTATATATCCCTTGTTATGATGAGTTTCAACAATTACTCAGTTTAAAAAAATCGCTTAGATAGTTCATAATACACATCTTCAGAATTAGTTTTCTGAATAAAATAGTGTGAATTATTAATAAGACGTCTTGGTATTTAGAATGATGAGTACTGAGGTCAAGTCCTCGTGGGAACGCTATCGCTTCCTAGGGAGACAAGTGTATGCAAATGACGAGTCCCAGATAGAACGAGACGTACTTCCTGAATTCCACTGCTTTCCAAAAAACAACCAAAAGAAATATACATATATGAAACAGTTCAAAAGTGAATGCAGAACACTTTTTTAACAAAGGGGACTAATCTTGTTTACAAGGAAATCAAGAAAACATGTTGCTTATGTACTTACAGTCTTATGCAATATAAATGTAATTGCTAGCAAGTTGAGAAAAATTAAAAATGAACATTATGACAAACGAGATATAATTTGGACTATTGATTTTGTCTGAACACTATCCATATGCTGAAGAGTTTATTAAATAGTAAAAGCACAACAGTTACTACAAACCATAGTTTATTTAGTCAAAATAAGAACAAACGATTATTTTCAAGAGTTAGTTTATAGGGATTTGATAATTTGTCTTAAGCTTGATCAGGGATCGACATCAGTTAAATAACCACTGAAAACCAGCGACTACTGGACAGCTGTTTCGTCTTACTTTGCGACTTACCGGCAGAATGCATTCACTGAGGCTTTAAGCCAGGACCTTTCGAGTTACAAGCCAAGCCCACACACCATTCAGCTACTGCGACCTGGCTCGATGACCAGCCCATGACAATTCGTGGTTTTAACACGATTGGCACCGCCCAATGTCATAAGCGGCTAGCAGTTTATCGCACGCCCGACCGGGTGGACACCACTAGTCACGACTTCTCGCTAAAAATTCAGGTGGCGCAGCGGTTAGGACTCTCGTCGACCATGCACATGGTCCGGGGTCCGATTCCCGGCCAACACACACCTGATATCAATGGTTGGGGTGAGGAATTTGGGCTACCGATACCACATGCTTAAAATTCCATACTTGTACCAAAATACTGTGTGGAATCAAGCTATAATCAAAAACACCCAGAGCCAGTCACTAGCAAGCGTCAGAATAATTTTTGAAAAGTTAGTTTGGAGGGATTTGATCTGTCATTTACTTGCACGTAGATAGATTTTTTAAATCCTAATTTATCATTGTCAACTGAACAAAAACTTACTTATTTCAAGCCGCAAATTTATGCATTAAATAATAAGTTTTTAATGGTAACAATCTCAATTTTGCATATTTCAAAATTTTGTTGCAAAAAAGAAACAGAATTTATTGACTAATAGGTTTGTTCAACATGGTTTCTAAAAACTCAACGTCTTCAGCGGTGGCACTTAATATTTAAGCGAAAACTGCATACCAGAGAATCTGAGAATAAGGAATAAAGAAATTAAACGACAGAGTACTTATCAGTCAGATACTCAAAAACACGAACGTAGTTGTTTGTACACAAGTTGCGATTTTATCCCTATAGCTTTACCCTTTTCTAAAACAATTATATATGATGATATTATTCCGGCATAAAGCAGTTTGTGGGAAATATGTTTGTAATGAATGTTCACATATAGTGAATATATCATTCTGTGAATGTAAAGTCAGTAAAAATGGTATGCGTATATGCAGTAACCTTACTCTGAATGTTGCAGAAATTAAAACTTATGGTGTGTTGATATTCCTTGAATGTGATTTTTAACATATCATTCAGTTTGTCCAGGCTAGGCGTAAGCTTCTTGAATAAGATTTACAAAGAATTATACATATATGTGTTGAACTTGGGCACTGTGGTGGTAAGTAATTCCATATTAGTTTGTTTATTAGATGTACCACACAGTGAAACAGTATTATTTACTGGATTGGATCTCTTCTTTCAGGCATAATTTTTGTAGGCTTTCTATTCTGCTTTTAACTCTGTCCGTTGGAACTGGAGCTCGTAGACGTAGGTATTTAGGAATGATTTCATTTTTTAAGCATCGAATGTTGAAAATACGATGATTTCCATATCTTGCTTCACTTTGTGAAAGTCGCCTGACCGATAGCTGCTACCTTGACGTGGTGGTCGGGCTTGCACAACGCAATGATACAACAAGCTACACTGGCAGGAACCAATGTTCCTGCAGGTCCTACCATGCCAGGAAAGTCGTTAGGATAGCGATTAGACTAAAAGCAGTTACCGGCATTGTGTAAGTATCTTTCTTACACTATGCTGGGGGTCTGAGGGCGGAGTTGTACTGCTGGGGAATAGGAGTGTAACAGCAATGAGGTGTTTCCCTCAGATGATCAGCATGCCAGCTGTCTTTCCACTCCGGAGGGAGGGGTTTAGAAAAGGTCGACCCCAAAAACTGTACATCCCGACTTACCCTACGATGGTCCGTAATCGGCGGTAAGTTTACTAATACGGAACCAATCCCAGAAACCAGTACACACAGGCCGTAAGTGATCGGCCTCAAGCAGTTGTCCCTTGGGCTCTGCGATCACGCAAGACTTTTTCTGTTTCAGGTACCCGAAGAATCAATCAACTTCCACGATGTGGGCAGCCGGGGAGTAACAACCGCCCACACACTTCCAAAAACACACGAAGCCTTCCTGAGCATCATTCTCCTTGTGAAAGTCGAGTGCCTTTAATGATAAGACTGGATCCAGCAAATAATACTGTTTCACAGTGTGATACATCTAATAAACAAACTAATATGAAAAGAATTATACATTTTGCTACATCTTCACCACTTCATATTAAAGATCAAATAGCTAGTGAGAAAGAATTAGCATCAAGAAACTATGCAAACGAAGTAATCAAGAACTTATCGCCTAACAGATATGTAGAATAAAGAAAATTGAGGTGGATCAGACACACACTGAGGGGACCATCGAATGAAATCATTAAGTGGAACCCGAAAAGGAAACGACGAGTTGGGCATCCATGGGTGAAACAGATGAGGTCGTGTGAACAGGATATGAAAGCTACAGAACAATCGTGTGGACAGATAAAAAGGACTAGAGAGAACAAGACAAAGTGGAGATGTGCTGTTGAATCCCTATGTTCCAGCAGGAACCCAAAGGAACTACAACATAATAATAAATAATAGTCATATAGAATCAAATCGATATTCAAAGATTGAGTAACACAGTTTTAGGAGTGGTGTGTAAATAAATTATTTGCAAGTACACGTAATACACATATATAATTTGAATCAACCACACTCAATTGATTGCACATATAGACAAAATGCCACCTACCATGTGGTGTACGAGATGTATATTCTGGATCAAAATTTAGTATCTCATTAATTGACGAACAAGGAGGTTTAAATGGAGGTTGAATACGACCATTTAACAGATCATCCCAGTTGATTGTAGCAAAAAATTCATGACTTTTTAACTGATCGAATCCATCTGGCCCATGACCTAGATAAAACACAAACAAAAGAATAGAGAAATGAAAAAGTAACTAGGACAGACATACAAATAAAAATGCAAGGAATCATGGTGAAACAAAATTCAAACCACACAGTGTATTGCTAATAACCAACAAAAGTATTATGGATTGTACTTTACATTGGAATTATGTTTCAGTAGCTAAGTACACACACACACACAGTCCAGTGAACGTTTTGTTGAGCAGTGAAATGATAACAGATTGTTGAGGATAAGGTGAATTCACTCCATCTCATAGGGTTTGTAACATCTGCTTACAGGTTGACTAATAAAATAATTAGGTATTCATTGTGACAAAAAATTGGAGCGTCACCAAAACCAAATCCAACAGCCAGTTGCAGACTTTTATTAACAGCTGCCTTCTCTGGCTTCATACTGAAAATCAGATGACCAGCCAGAAACTCTGGAAACAAACGGATCAAGGACCTATGGCTTAACAAGTAATCTTAAAAAATGGAGATGGATAGGATACATGCTGGCGAGACCATCAAATGAGATCGCGTGACAGGCTATCACTCGAGTGGGACCCGAAAAGGAAACGACGAGTTGTCCGTGCGTAACATAATCATATGATTATGAGCAGTAGTTTGTGATCGAAACGTCATCAGTTAATATTGCTGTATAACACTGTGTGATTTATCAAAATAACATTTTATCCATAATGGAGTTATACTCTACCGCAGTGCCCAAGTTTTATACTTATATTAAAAAACACAACCTTCTAGAGATTTATTCCAAGACTATCAAATTAAAAAAAAGATGGATTAATCACCATTCACTCTTTCACTCAAAATTCTACCGTCTCTGCTTTTAAACTGCTGCGAGTTAATTATTACGTAGCTGATGTCCAAGTTCTTATTATTTATTATTGTTTCCTTTAGTTCCTAGAGGAACATAGGGCTTCAGCCGCACGTCTTCACTGCGTTCAGTTTTCCACCAACGTTTTCACCTGGTTCCACGTCTGCCCATATGCTTTCATCTCCTCTTCGCACAACCTCCTTCATGTCATTCTCCCATTGACAACCAACTCGCCGATTCCCACTCGACCTATGGCCTGGTGTGTGATGTCACATGATGGTTTTCTCAGAATATAGTCAACCCATCTCCATTTCTTCTTGAATATTTGTTGCACTGCTGGTTCTTGCTTGGTCCTCTCCTAGAGATCCCTGTTGCTGATTTTTTACTGGTCGGTCAACTGATCATGAGTAGTGAGCGAAGGCAGCTGTTGATGAGTGTCTGTAGTTTGTTTGAGGTGCTCTTTATGACGCGCCAAGTCTCTGATACGTATAGTAGCATTAACTTCACATGGGAGTTTAAAATTCGGATCGTTTTTTCATGCTGAGGAGTGCTGTTGATCTCCACACAGACTTTAGAAAAATGAAAACTCGCCTTGCCTTCCCGATCCTTGCTTTGATGTCCTCGTCAGTTCCGTCTACCCTTAGTTGAAACGATGCTTCCCAGGTCAGTAATCAGGTAAAGGAGGTTGCATCTTTCTCCCATTTACGCTGACTGATGTCTGATTTTGTTGCTGTTGGCCAGGAATATTCATCATCTCTGTTTTCTCTAAGTTCACCTGAAGTCTTATCTTCGCTGGACGCTTCTCCTGCCAACTTGTTGCTTTTCACTTGTATATCTCCCAGTTTATGGGAAATCACACAAATATCATCGGCGAAGTCCAGATCCTTCAAGTTTTTATGTGGGTCCATTTTATGCCTGTTTCCTCGTCGCCCACCGCTGTCTGTCGCATTATCCAATCTACCGCAATCAGGAGAATCATTGGAGATAGTAGACAGCCTAGTCTTAATGCAGTTTTCACTTCGAAAGATTCCGTGAGTTTCCCGTTGTGGATTACTTGGCATAATTGTGTGTAATTGTTGGCAGCACCCCTTAGTAGCACAGTAGTTGCCAAATAACCCCTCGATCGACTCTGCCGAAGGCCTTTTCAAAGTCGATGAAGTTGAGATAGACAGCTAACTGCCATTCAAACCTCTCTTCAATGATGATCCGTAGTGTTGCGATTTGATCGATGCATGACTTAGTCCTTCTGAATCAAGCCTGTTCCGGTCGAAGTTTTTCGTCCAGGGCTCGTTTGCTTCTCTCCAGGATGGTGTGGCCTAGCATTTTGCTTGGGATGGACAGGAGCATAACGCCGCGCCAGTTTTTGCATTGACTTAAATCTCCTTTCTTGGCAGTTTGAATAAGTAGCCTTTCTTCCGATCCGCAGGCACCTTGCCCTCTGCCCACACTTTCTCCAGTAGTGGTGTCATGAAGTCCGCTGATGTTTTCGGGTCCATTTCCAATGCCTCTGCTAGAATTCTGTCTGGTCCTGCCGCTTTTCCAGTTTTTAGCAATTTACTGCCCTCAGGATTTCTGTTTTCGTCGGAGGGTTGATGTCCACTGGTAGTTGTACTTCTACTGTTGCTAATTATTGGATACGTTGTAGGTGGCGGTCGATTAAGAAGTCTTTTGAAGTGTTCAGCCCAGTGTTTCCTTTGCTCCATCTCTTTGGTTATTGACTTCTCATTGTCATATTCCACTGGCTTAATTTGTGTTGAACGTTTTCGTGATAGGAACCTAGTTGTTTGGTAGAGTATGGCGAGGTCTCCTTTGCCTGCAGCTTGTTCTGCTTCACATGCCATAGCTTCATAATATCTTCTTCTGTCTTGTCTGGCACTCTTTTGTCCAAGTTAAAAGACAATAATCTATACGCCAATCAAAATCAATGGGCCCTATGATCATATCTCCCATGTTAGGTGGTAATAATAGGAGGAATAATATGGAGGTCAAGCATCAAGTGTTAAGCAAGAAGAGAAAGTCAATCGATCAGGTTGTGAGGCTACGACATGTGCTACGCATCCCTAGCCATCGGCCTTCCTCAACACCTAATGTTAGCTGACATACAATCAGACTGGAAAAGACCTAGTGATGGTCATATAAAAAAAATGGAATCAGTCCATCATATAGTTAATAGTTAGTTTTGAACCACGTAGGGAGGTGAATACTAACTGCTTAGCTGGGGTCTCGGGATCCTAAGAACCAATGAAGGCTGCAGGCAATTGGTGATGTGGCTCAAACTCATCGTTATCACTAGCGTATATCCATTCACTCTTTGTGATCTGCCAAGTTCAATAAGACCCTACTGTTTTTCCATGTTACTTCTCTTTCTCCCTCACATTTCTGCTTCTTGTTTCTTTCATCTTTCTTTTGAATCTCTTTTTTCTCTCCTTTGTGTGCTTCATGGATTGTGGCAACCCGAACTACTGCACTTCTGTGCAATGTTGTATGTTGAGACCAGTCAGTGGACCCAGTCACCAACTTTCAAGTCGAAATTATCTACTAAACTGGTGGTCAGATGTTAGCTTGGAGGGGAATATATCACAATTATACAGCCTACATGAGATTTAACTTAAAAGTGAACAATTTTTTGAATACTTTTGCTCCACAACTTTTTTAACGGGATTTAATTCAGCCAATGTTGCTCACAATAACCCGAGAGATTAAATTAGCAATGGTCATTGAAAAATAAAAAAACGATTATTCTGAAAAAGTTCACTTAGCCACGATTTCATTATCATAGCATCTATAAGTGAATTAGCATAGACAGTGTTTGTTCAAATATATATATATATATATATATATATATATATATATATATATATATATATAATTAAAATTTGACAATAAGTGAGAATGTTCAAGTGAAATAATGTTGGTCAGTACATACATATATGAATGATAAATCGATTAGAAAAATTTTATACAGCTAAAGGATAAAGCAAAGTGAGAAAACCACATAAATAAAAGCATGAATATAGCGTGAGCCTTATTAACAGATAAAGAAAATAATTTGTGGAAATGAGAAAGGCAAATATGATAATGTGTCAGGTCAAATTGGATAAGACAAGGCAAAAAAGAGGAATGCAATCTTGTTATCATTTAGAACAAAAATGTTGCAATTTTATAACAAATACCGTCAAGTACCATGTGTTTAATATGATGTATTAGGTTTAAATTTATGAAAGGGACTGTAAATATTCTTCTGCCTTCATATGGTGTATCGTCAGACTTTTCTCTTATGCTGAGGAAATTCAACCTGTAAGAAGGATGTATTAGTGGGTGTACGCTCTCTTTTACTCAGTAAAGTCACAAAATGTTCACTAAAGTAATGTAAAACATTCATCAATGTTTTTCCTGTGTACCTAGCTCAAAAAGAGTCGGTTAACATATAAGTACACATTGAAGTGGACATTGGATTTGTAGGAATTTGAATGACTACGGAGAACATTTTCTTAAGAATAAGGGACATTAGTGAATAGTTGGTTTGTGTAAGTTGCTTGTAATGCGAAGTTATAAAAAGCCGCTTCACTGGTCTTGTCACGACTAAAATTTCGTATTAATTGTCTGCTGTTAGTTCCCACAAATCTCAACAGACATCCATTCTCTATAAAGTTTGATTTTAGTTATTTCAGTTTTTTTTCTTCAACATTGTTTTCACTGAAAATCTCAACAGGCATTTTAGGAAAGAAATAATTAAATCCCCTATCGCCTACAAGAAAATATATGTAAAACGTAGAGCTGTTAGATCTAGGTAGATTATCTATAAATCGATGTTTACAGTTATACAACAGTTGTCTTTGCCAGTAGTTCATCAAGAAATCCAATAATCTAATATTTTTGCAAAACTTGGGCACTGTAATACTAGTATGTGTATTACGTATTAACGTATTTATTGGATAGATTACAAAGTGAAGCAGTATTATATACTGGATGAAATTTCGAGCACAATTTATTGTTAATAATCACGTCATAATCAGATCGAGAAATTCAGGAAATAAGTGCAACAGAAATCTGTATCTAATACCAAAGAGACCAGTAAAAAGACGTTATTGAAAACCAATAAATGTTTGAAAAATGACTACATTTCAGTGTACTGATAGATAGGTTGAAATCTAAGGATTTCATTCTAATAGGAGTAATAAACCCAAATGCAACAGATAAAACAGCTAAAAATGAAGTAAGCGCTTAGTGTATACAAGCATTAAAACGTTAGGAAAGACGAAAACAGAACGAAACTAGAAGTGGAAACCTTAAGCAACCTTGAGAATAACAAGGATAGAATAATTTCTAAATCAGACAAAGGCACTTCTACAGTGATATTAGATAAATCACGCTATTTGGAAAAAATTAATACCCGTATACAAATAGGACCGTATAAAAATGACAATTAATATTATTATGAGCAGTAAATCATATTCGAAACGTCATTCAGTAAATAATACTGTCTCGCTATGCGACATACTTTTTAAACAAGTTAATGTACAGAAGCCAAGGATTCAGTTTCTGAGTGCTTTATAAATGTTTTGTACATCAAAGTTATCACCACGCATGATGAAACCTTTATACAATTTGACCAATAGTTGAAATCAGTTGGAGGACCATTGGAAAACGTAGGAGTACCACACAGATGTTTCAATACGGTCTGGGATTCTTCATCAGTGTGTACCCACAGGGGTTCGAACCTAGGACCCACCAACGACAAGGCAAACTCGTAGACAATTCAGCCACTGGGACGTGATCCAATGGCGCATGAAATCTAACTTCTGCCAATTTGCGGTATATATATATATATATATTGTGTGTGTGCCGCGACCTCCAGACAATGTCACAGGTGAGTAACTGATCTCTTACCTGACTTGATGGACCCCGCTGGTTACCACTTCTCACCAGAAGAAGAGTCCCGAACTAGAAAAAAACACTATCTAGTGCTCCCAGATTTTCCAGTGCTTTTAAAACTGATATCAATTCGTGACCAAAACCGTAACCAATTGAATCCCTGCCAACCAACATGTGAAAACATTTTCAAACATTCAATTTGGAAAAGCTTAATCGTTCATAACCTGTTATAAGTTTATTTTTTTTCATCACTGGCTAGAAAGCATCAGCTAACAATTGAAATTGTGAATAATCCATAAAGATGGTACACCTCTGCTTTCAAATCAATCTGTTAGATATGAGACACATTAAGTGTGTGCCAAAGTACGGGATTTTTTCGGATATAATTTTAATATTTCTATGTGCTTACCATATTACCTTCATCCTTAAACACTTTGATAACCTGACTGTGATTTGTTTGTTATCTCAATCAACATTATCACATTTCAACGCTACCACTGTAACGTACTAATAAAGCAATGTTATGCTCCATTTTACTTCACATATACAAGTACAACTGTATGGATGGAGAAGCCCAGTTGTAGATGATATTTCCCCTATTCACTGAGACTTTGGAGAAAACAGAGATGCTTAAAATATCAGCAAGAGTGGCTAGAACTGCATAGGGCAGAAGTTAAACACTATTTAACCTCGCCTAGTTTATTAGTTGGCTAGTTTTCTAGCCGATCCCAGGGAGAAGGCCGTCGAATGAAATCACACGCCAGGCCCTTAAGTGGAACCCCGATTGGGAGAGAGGAATGGACCGTCAGTGAGAGGGTGACATGGATGAGATCGTGTGAAAAAGAAGGGATGGAAGATTACGGGTAGTCGTGAACTCAGATGAAGAAGACAGCACCAAGTAGAACAAAGTGGAGATTTGTTGCTGAAGCCCTATGTTCCACTTGGAACCCAAGAAAATGATGATAATAATAAGGATCATTAATTTATAATTCTGTAGTAGTTTCGATTCCTTTATATCAATGGACTGACATCAGAGACAACTGATCACTACACGTATGTGATAGAAACACTAATGAAAAGGGCGATAAATGAATCGATAGTTCTCTTCCGTCTACATATAAAACACATTTGACTGAATCCCTCATCGAATAGTAATCGGCGTAGTTTGTATGTATGCATGCAGTATAGTATGTATTGAATTCACGTGAACGAGTGCACAATCTGCCTATTAAGTGAACTGACAAATAAAGGCTTTTGGTGCATTTGAGTCAAAAATTTGCGATTAAAATATTGAATGGATAATTTACGCTTATAAGAGGACAAATATTCACTCAGTTGTAATACTATTTTTAATGTTTTATTTTAACAGACGATGCATGACCCAAAGGAAAAGTATATTGTGAAAGCTATCGAATGAGGAAAAACACCAGATTGCCAGGCTAGTGCTGGTTTAGAAATTAAGTTTAAAAGAAAAAAAACAGCCAGCAAACCATGTCTTCACTACAACAAGTCACAAATAATGAGACAGATTATAAGTAGATAATATTTCACAGCTAAAGTTAAAATTCGCCATAATTATTGATCACTGAGAAAATAGCAAAATGAAATGAGAAATAAAAATTATTTTTCTGCCATTCGGGAGACAAAAAACAAATAGGAGAAGTAGACCAATTGCAGTCACAAAAGAAAAAAACATAGTCAGAATATAAAATTAAAGGAGATTAATTCATGTGAAATACAAACTGAAATATGAAATACACAGCAGTCATTATAATGAAAAGTAGTGCATTCAACTATGAAACAAAGTGAATTAAAAAGTACACATGGATTGACGAAAATCGACAGCCAGTTAAACGAATGGGGTGATCTAAACAGATTACGGTCCAGTGATCAATCAGTAAACAAACAGTCAGATAAATCTGCTGTTCTTGATGTCAATTATCTAATCTAAATGATACATCCTTAATAGGCATAAATCACCACGGAATATACATGTATATCCAGTGTAAGGTGAATTTATGTATCGGCAGGAGATACGTACGCGCAGTGATTTACTGAGTAAGTTAACATCAGAAGAAGAACAGAGTGAAATGGCGATGTGTTTCTGAAGCCCTATGTTCCACTCGGAACCCAGGGAGATAATAATAAAAGATAAATAATAATATTAACGATATCAGAACACAACTGGTTCGTTTGAAATCAAAAGTATGCATTCTGAAATAGACATAAACAGAAGAAATAAATCCACATTTTTCTTACCTAATCGGTTTGATGGAGTTCGTTTGAAAAGGGCACGTAATAAACTCTGAGCTGAAGGACTTAGAAATTGTGGCATTGACAATTTAGCTCTAAACAGATAAAGAAAAGACGAATAGATCAGTTTTTTTCAAGTCAGCTAAAATCGTTATCTTAATGATAAATTAGCTCCAGAATGAGTGCTTTTCAAAAAATAGCTTCAGAGTAGACTTTTTCACCACGAACTTCTGCCTACTTATGACTCAGAGACCCCACCTACTGACAGACAGTGTTGTCGGTTTCCACCCGTCCTTATATTCTATTGATACAAATTAGAATTCAGAGACCACTGTATTCTGTGCCAGTGACTCAATGATCAAGGGGATCGCCTCATGAACTGGGCGTCTCAGTTTCCATTTCCGATGAGATCAGTGGTGACTACTACTCTTCCTAGAGTCCTAAATAAGAATGAAACAGCTATCCTGCACTTCATGGTTGTCAAAGATTTTCTTTCAATAAAATTAATCAAATCTCTGCAAACAAATACTACTTAAAAGTGACTTTTTCGAATAAGTAATGGAATAAGATAATCAGCGTTCAAGTTATCAGTAAAATAGGAGGAAATAGAGGCAGCAGCCTGAAGATTTAGAGTTAGATTTCTTTAAGTCATTTATATTTTATAGTGAAATCATGTAATTAAATATATTGCATTCAAGTGTAAGGTCTAAGGATCAAACAAAAATGTCAACCATTCGAGGAATCTGCACACATACAGTGACTGATATTTCAACTTATGAGAAAAAATAGAATCGTATTCATCTACTTGTTATGTTAAACGAAGTAAGATACAACAATGAAAACTGTGATCACTCAAGATCAGTGGTAACAAATATTATTTACTAAACTCCGAAAGCTATGCCGCTTTTATTTCAAACCTATGTTATTATAACTTCATTATGCTATGATATGTCTAAACTGATCTTCACTAATTTATATGATCTTACATTAAAACAGCTTCGGGGGCATAGCGGTTAGCACGCTCGCCAACCATGCACATGGTCCGGGGTTCGATTCCCGGCCGACGCACTCCTTTCCCTCGCTAAGCCAGTAATAAAGCTGGTAAAGACAAAAGGTTAGGCATGAGACCAGCAATCCCATCTTGATACAGAAACTTCAAGCCTTCTAGCTTGAAGCCCTATGTTCCACTTGGAACGTGATACATTAACGAATCCCAAGCCATCGTAGATACATTTTTCCTGGACGACTAATTAAAGTTATCGCAATAACAAAAGAGCACTAAATTTTTTTTATTCAAAATGATAATAGGGCAAACAGAATGAATAAAATGTAAACCCTATATGGGTAATCTTTTCTACGGAAACTACTGACTTTATTTTATTCTTACTATAAATTCTACGATATAAAAAAGGTTACCAAACGATGTAGAACATTTTAGATCGTCAAGACAAACAGGAAGTCAACCGGAAAAAAATAAATGTATGGAGGATGGTAAAACCTGTCCAACGCACAATGCATAAAGGTAACAAAAAGTACTGGACTTAAAAACAAGACACAGGAAAGAAATTAAATGTTAGGGTTTATAATAGGAATCTGTAAAACCACTAGCTCTCAATGATATAATTTCGCTTATCTTTCCCTTATAGTAACAACTACTTGATTTTGTTATTTAAACAGTGTCGGACTTACCAATTAGTAAACTAATGCAGTTCAAATACCTGAATCAAATCTCCTAAATACTCTCTAATCGATGGTGAAAATTCATGTAATGAATGATGATTAGAAGTAAAGAGGAAATCTGGGCCGCTAAAGGACTTGAACTGGTAGCCCCCCTTGGATTACCATTCTAATGTTCTGTCAAGTGAAATAAAGGTACAACTATCGACAAAGTCATTATGTCACTGCAGTCGTCAACAGCAGTTGTTCAATCAAAGACCATCCTAGACAGTTTCACTACTAACTAACAACTTGTAAAATTATATTCAAGAGAAAAAATGTAATCTTATACTCGTAGAATTACCAAAACCACTTACTGATATGATGTATAGAATTAACGGTTAGCGACTTCTTTTGTCTTATATTAGTGTCAGATTATTTGGTTCATTTATTAAGGATGGTACATGTGCCAGACAGTTGAAGGTATTTGTCAGGAAGCCCTGGACTTAGGTCTCGTGCTTATTTGCACTCGTCAGAAAGGTATTTCTACAGTCTTGAAGAGAATGACGTCCACCTCCAAGTGTTGCAGGAAGAGACCTTACCACTGAGCTACTCTAGGTGATAGAATTTAGTCACTACTAAAACTAAGAAGTAGACAGATAACATAGTTTTCACTCTTCTTACTAATCAATAATATATGTATGAACATTTCATTCATAATAATAATAACAGTTAAAAATGTAGATTTATTACTGATCCATTCATTTTCAGCTTCATCATGTCAACAGTAAAATTCTCGAATTTTTACAAAATTAGGATCTTATCCAGCAACATTTTTATCCATGTTTTCTTTATACCAATAGGACCGTATTTTTTGTTGCTGTTTCTCTCTGCCTAGTTTTGTTCTTGTTTGATTCTTTTCCCCTGATTAATCGCTGACATGTTACACAATCAATATATTCTTAAGAGCAAACGTAATTTAGAAAAATTCACTTTCTACTATATATGAAATCTTATCAACTTCTTTTTGCATAATAAATTATTTAAAAGCATATAAGAAAAATGTTTTTTGAAGGAAGCATCATAATATTTTACATAATCAAATTTGTATGAGCGTCGGTGGCACAGCGGTAGAATATTCATCAACCACGCATGTGGTTTAGGGTTCGATCCCCGACCGACACACTCATTCACCTTGCTAAGCCAGTAATAAGACTGGTAAAGAGGGAATGTTGGGCATGAAGCTGGCAAACCCATCCTGTAAAAATAAAACAGCACTACTACCTAAACTTCAAAGCTCTAGCTTGAAGCCCTATGTTCTACTGGGAACGTAAAGGAATAAACAAAATAGGTGTGAAGACTATACACTGGCTAGCATGATATTGAACAAGTAAGTATTGAGAATGCACTAAATTCACTGCGTAGATAAATATTATTGATTTAAGGATAAAACTTAAGCAGTGTGGTAGAGTATATTTCCATTATGAATAAAATTTATTTTGATGATAAAGTCATACAGTGTTATACAGTAATATTTACTGATGACGTTTATAGCACAATTTTTTTATCAAGGTGACCATGAGATGATAATGAGCAAAAACATTGTGTTCGAAACGTCATCAATTAGTATTACTGTATAACAGTGTGTGGCTTTATCTAAATAATTTTTTTATACCTAATGGCATTATGTATTTTGAATAGAATTCAAAAACTACTTACTTCATTTGCAACAAAATTTTAATCAAATACGATAGCTGATCTCTTTGTATATCCATATATTTAACTCGTGAATAATTGAAATAAAGTAATAATAATAACAAAATAAAAAAAAGGCGGACGAAATATTTTGTAGGCGTACAAACTTATTCCAGGTAGTAACAACTCTTTTTTTGAGTATATATATATATATATATATATATATACATTAACGCAGCAAACACAGCTCTAGAAAATTTCAAATAGTAGAAGTTCCTGTTGTCGAAATATAATTAAATCACACAACTAAACTATTCAAATAACTGAATAGTGCTAATATAGTTGAACACACAGCCTATTTTGTATTACTGATAACTAGAAATATCAGATGATATCAGTAATTCAAAGACGTTTAATTCAGTATTATACAAAGTACTATTTCATTCTCAGTAATTGACATCAATCTTACACTTACAAAAATGCAGCTTATTACCAGGCTGTTTTTTTTCAGCACCAGACTAGACAGTAGTCATTTGTAGTCATTTATAAATCGACAAGATAAAGATAAATTCATTTCTGCCTATCTAAAAGTGTTAATTGTGTATTATCAAAAAAAAGGGAATTCCTCATTGACAAATTAACCAGGAGACTTACTTTAAAATCATTTGCATTGTATCTTTACGATTTTCATTATGAAAAGGTAGCATGCCAGTAAGCAGTTCATACATAAGCACACCGAAACTCCACCAATCAGCTGCTGTACCGTGTCCATGTCTATTAACAACTTCTGGAGCCATATATTCCACTGTCCCACAAAATGAGTACGTTCGATCGCCAGCAGATTCAAAAATTGACTCTTTAGACAGACCAAAATCTGTCAGTCGTACATGACCTTCTTCATTGAGCAAAATACTTAATTATTGGCATTGAAATAAGAAAATAGACAAGCAGAATTAAATAATTCCATACATATGTGATTACTAGTGTTAGACTGGAACGATCTTAGCCGTTCAAATTCACTTGCACTATAACTTCAGAGTGAAGAATATGCATCCTGAAGTTTGGATATTAGTGTGAGAGTTTTCTGTGAGTTGTGTTTTTCTGGTAAGAGATATCTTAAAGTTTTGGAAGTCTAAGCATAAATCACTTATTCACCTATGTGTCTTTCTAATTATATTCTTGTTTTTTTATCCCTGAGACCAGTATTGCTTCCAGCACTTTGAAGCATTTACGATTAACTTTGTCCCAAATACACTGATACAAAATTTTAAATTAGGAACCTGATAAAATCTTCAGTTGTCACCTGTATTTCTAAGGCTTTTATTTGGCAACAAATGAAGTGGATATGTGGCTTCCTATTCAGTAAAAATGTAAAAGTTACAGTAGAAATGAAATTTTAGCATGGTTTATCACGAGGAACGTGCCAAACACTTGATTCGACTTTGATTTTCTTCAAAAATCAGGTAAATAAAATATCAAGCGTTTTTTACCTTTGAAGTGGGAACATTGTTTTATAAGATAATTTGGCGTTGACTAGGTTGCATTTCTGTTTTCACTGCAATCTTTTAATGCACTGTTTTAATTTACCAATATAGTTCTTAGATAAATGCATTTAAACATAAGACATGACACAAACATCAATTACTCTCGAGGAACGACACAACTATAGTTCTAGAAGTAATATTCAATACTCTCATATTTCATTACTTCTTTGCGATATGAGTAATGCGGTTATACATTCGTTCATCATCAAATAGCATCTAAGCATTCGAAGCTGACATTTTCAGCAACAATAAAGTACTGTCGGAAATTTCAGTCTAACCTAAATAGAAAACTCTGTGATAAAGTCAATAGTCTCGTTTCTTACGATAAAGTACCTGCTTTGACTTTCTTTATGAAGCAAACTTTATTTTAAGTATGAAGAATCATTTACTTGGTCCACTTCGCTCTGTAACCAGAAATATAAACAAAATGCTCTTTCGACTTTAGAGAAAACCAAGTGTTAGCGATTACCGTATAAGCAAAATATCATCTAAACTGTATTATGACCGGGTTTATCATTGGAATTTATTATTCGGTATTCAATGATAGAGATCTTTAAACCCAGTGCAATTTAAAAAACTAGCAAGCTTTATACATTAAAGTTATACCTACAAACGAACAAGTTCTGAAAGCTTTACGAAATTTCGCTTTTGAATTTATCTTGTTGTTGTTGCTAGTTGGGTTTTCTACTGGTATTAAACACTAAAAAATCCGTAACTATACACAGTTTAGTGTCTTCAAATTCCCACTTATTAAATTTTAGATAACTTTTAAACTACCAACAGGATATATCTGTGCCGTCTTACACATACACAAATATACATGTATGCATACGAATAAAAACGATGAAATTTAAGACATCACAGGTTTTGCAGCCGAATACATAAGCCACAACAAACAACACGTTAAACTTAAGAGTCCTAGACATTTCACAGCTTCGGGAGTGATAGGCAGCAAACTCAATGAAGTGTGAAAAATCCTGAGACATCTTAACAAGAACTCCAAAATATTAGCCTGTACCATCCTTGGGGTTTGAGTGAAACAATCTACATCACTCCATATACTATAAATCAACAGCCAAACACAAAATAAAATGAAACTGTACTCGTTGTAACATCTCTTGCTTTAAATTATTATGAACTTACTTGTGGAAACCTGTGAGTTGGTCAGCATAAAACATATTCCGGTCACTTCAACTGATGAAGGAGAACAACCTCATCATTTTGCCTATTCTTCCTCTCTAATGTTACTTAGCAGTTAGCTTCGTATGACTTGAAATGGAAAATTTATAGTCAAAAAGCCGTGATTCATTTGTCTCCTACTCTATACAGACCGTGTTGTACAGTTGGAAAGTAGGACACAACAAATGACTTCATATGTAAACATCCTCTGGTGAGTTACTTGATATCACGTTGGCGCAGAAGATTACACAACTTGATCTTTTGTTGGAAATTAGTTAATGAAGGACGTTGTAACATCTCAAGCGAATTCGGAATTCGTGGAGACCAGTCCCATAGCTGAATCAGTGCATTGTAATAAAGTTAGTTAAAGGACTCTCGGCTCCATACTTAGTCTCCATAACACCATATAACTTAGGATCTTAGACGTACCAGGCAAGACATGTTTTTTTCTCATAAAATAATATGGCCACCGATCCTCACAATTCTCGCATGACTTTCCTGTATTTACATGCAGTGAGCAGCATCTCATTTAGGCTAGTTAATAATTTCTTACCAAATTTGTGAAATATCAACTTTGTGAATTTAATCAAGCATTAAACATCCACATTCAGTAGCTCCGTATAAGCCAAAATAAATTTCAGTGATTCAGTCTAAGTAATACACACTGTCATAGGCAAAAAATTATTTACAAATAAATACTTGGAAGTTATGCGATATACTCCTGATCACAACATATTAACTAAAAATAATTTTTCAAAGTATTCTTACTTTTCGGGCTTTAGATCCCGATAAACTATCCCATTGCTGTGTAAGTAATTTAAGGCCAATGCAATTTCAGCCAAATAAAACTTAACGTCTTCTTCTGTAAACATGTACTGCAAAATAAAATAGAACTTAAGACTATACAGTTACCTCCTTTGACAAACGAGAGAAAAGATCACCACCTCGAAGGAACTCTAATATTAAGTAAACTTTTCCCTCGGTTTGGAAGGCTTATAAAGTTAGGTTAGAGTAATGAACATACCATAATGCAAATCTACTATGAAAGGATGTTTAATTCTAGTTAATATGTCTCTCTCCAACTTCGTCCTGATTCTGTCACGCACTACAATTTCGATAACGATATCCAGATAGCTAACCTTTCAGCACGGCCTTTTTAAGGACTTTCATCGCATACAAAGTCCCTTTATCACTGCCATTGTTTTTCCTGACCAAGAAAACCTTAAGGTAATTAGTGACTAGTGCAGTTCAGCTAGCGTACCTTTCCGAATGATCCTTGGCCAATAACATAAAGCAAATCAAAGCACGAGGCGTCAACTTTCTCTGACTTGTGTGCTAAGTTCTCAATATTGACTTCAACCTCAGAAACGTCAACCTAAAAGTTATCGAACATTTGGAATACACTAACTTTTTGACACGTTTCTTCCGGTGACTCATCTATAGAAATACACTTTGTCTTTCTATAATTTTATGAACTTAAAGGACTTACCTCCTCACTAATATCACTTGCCTTCAGAAATGGTTGACCTAAATGAGCAAGCGGCATCTCATTGGTGTTAATCACACCTTTGAAACAGCACACTTTTTGCTTTCAATGAACTCTAACATTGAGCATGTATAAAATATAAACAATATCCTGGTATCGAGGTAAGTTGTTAATTCAACATAGGTTAAAAACCCCGTTGAATTTTTTAGACGATACGTCATGTTGCTATCACATCCTGCATTGTTACTTAGAATTCCTGAATATCATTTTACCACATCCAATATTCTGATTACGAGCTAGTATAAACCAGTGATTTCTTTGAGCTCGCTTCATGATTGTGAGGTAGAGGTTTCAGATCTTCGGTGAGCTTCTGTGTAGTAAGTCCCGCCACTCGACTGCTTTAGCTCTGGTAGACTCCAAGAGGAGTGGTGTGGGGATTGGTAAAGATGTGGTTTCTGGTATGCAGTATGTTAGGACTGTGTTGCTGCCGTGAATGGAGTTTGACCTAACTCCCGTTGGTCATTTGGTGTAGTCGCAAAAGCAGAATAGTAATAATAATAGGTTGTAGTGTAGATAATATAGTTTGAGATAAGTGGAATAATAAAGGTGACCTAAGGAAAAGATAGAGTGAGAGAAGGCAGAACAGGTTGTGGGGATTTAGTTTGTACGCTTATCCATTGACAGTATGGTTTTAAGTTTTATGAGGATAAGCCATTGAGACACAAACCTTGCGTTTCTGCATGATTGTCTAGCTTCCGCTTAAAAATCTCCACGGATGGCACTGCAGTTACGACCTCAAGGTGTGGCCTCACATATGTCTTATGTAACCTTAAGAACAGTTCGGCAGTAAGAGCTCCCAGCTGCCTATGCATAAAGTGTAAAGTTGCGTAGGCTCTGGCGACGTCCCTTGCGTAATTTCCACTGGTGTCTAGCTTTTCTGTTAGAATAAGACCTAGATCGCGCTCTGATGGAACACAACTCAAGTTCTGGCAACCAATGGTGTAATTTACACTCTGTGACCTGCCGGAATGAAGTTGCACTACTATGCACTTCTTTAGGTTGAAAGGCATTCCGTTAGCCAGAGCCCAGTTTCCCAGAGTTTGCAGGTCAGCCTGAAATCTATTTGAGTCTTCCGATGAGTTTATTGCTCTCCGAATCTTTACGTCGTCAGCATAAAGAAGCGCAGAGCAGTTTAGTTGGGAGGGCAGGTCGTTGATAAAAATCAAAAACATCAACGGCCCTAGGATAGAACCCTGAGGAACCCCTGATGCTGAGGTGTGCCAGGATGATAGGATGCGGTTGACTTTGGTGCAGAATTCTCTCTCGCCTAAGTAATCTTTTAGCCATGCGAGAAGTGCTCCAGAAACACCCGCCTTGCTTATTTTGTGAAGGAGCAGACCATGGTGAACTGTGTCGAATGCTTTCGCAAAGTCGAGAAAGATCACGTGGACTGGGACCTTTATGTCCCAGGATAGTGTCCAATCGTTCCAAGCTAGTAGAAGATTCGTCACGCAGGATCTTCCCCTCCTGAAACCGTGCCGTGCTTCGTGAAGAAGGTTAGTCCCGTCGCAGTATTTTCTCATGTGGTCGTCAATGAGACTTTCCAATATTTTCGATATCACTGGAAGTAGAGCAACCGGTCTGTAACTGGTCGCATTCTGCGGGTCACCACCCTTGAAGATAGGGGATAGGATTGCTCGTTTCCATTCACATGGAAGTTTCCCTACATCAAGGGAGTGTTGGAACAGATCACCTAGGGGTTGGCAGAGACTTTCTGAACACTACTTCAGGACGGATGGTCTGATGTCATCACAACCCGAAGACTTTCCCGAAGCCAACTTTCCCAATTTTACAAGTACCATAGCCGGGGTAATTTGAAATGTACCCAGCAGGTTTCCGCGCGTTGGTTTTGCGATGTAATCTTGATGTTCTGTGGGGGTAATATCTTCGTTACTGTTTAGTAGCCTGTGAAAGGCTAGGCTGAATGTCTCTACCATTTCAAGACTAGTAGGAGATTTCCCATCAGAACCCACTAGATTGCATGCTCCCTGGTTGGTCGGTCTTCTTTCGGACATAAACCTGTATATACTTTTGGGGTTCACGAGAAGCTTATTGGCGAGGTTTCCCTGAAATGTCCTTCTATCGCTCCGGACTCGTATGTTACATCGATTCCTGAGTTCAAGGTACACTTCATGTTCGGGTTGACTCTTTGATCGTCGCCACGCAAACCAGGCTTTTCGCTTCGCCTGCAGAAGGCGTTGTGTCCCCCTTTTTAGCCATGAACGTTGCTTCCTAGCTTTTGGTGTGACTAAAGGAACAGTGTCTGAGACCGCCTGGTGAATGATCTCCTTTACCACTCTCCAGTGTTCTTCTACTTTTACCTCTGTCCATTTTTTAGGCCAATTTGCTTCAGACAGAAGTCTTCGCATTTTGGTGTAATTGGCTTTGTGTTCGAATTTAAGTTACTCTGACTTTTTTAATCAGAAGGCCCCGAATGAAGTTAAGAAGCTGACTTCTGTTTTCAATATGCTAAGCATTTCGGTACACATGCTGAATTGTTTCCATCTTAGCATGCTTGCTTAGAAGAAGTTGGCTGCGAAACAAATGTATTCCACCTGGAAAGCAGTAAGTTAATTCTACTTACCTTGATGAACCGCAGACGATCGTCGGGCCGCGCACACTGATCTCAAACTTCCAAACAACCGGAATCTCGGATAGGTTCTTGGGTAAAGGATCAAAGGGAGA
Organism: Trichobilharzia regenti; assembly: GCA_944472135.2. Taxonomy (NCBI): domain Eukaryota; kingdom Metazoa; phylum Platyhelminthes; class Trematoda; order Strigeidida; family Schistosomatidae; genus Trichobilharzia; species Trichobilharzia regenti. The sequence continues at coordinate 82,048,716 of OX235270.1, read as the reverse complement.
ATCGATTGAAACATAAGATTATAATTCGTCTGGGCTCTGTGTGAACCCACAATTCAAGTATGCATACTTGAGTCCAAGTTTAAACTTCGTGTCACATTATTATTATTTATTATTATTGCACCTTGGGTTCCTAGTGAAACATAGGGCATCAACTGCACGTCTCCACTTGCCACTTCTGTCTTCTACTGTACTTTTCACCTGCATCCATCTTAGTCCATACTGTTTCAACTCCTCTTCACACGATCTCCTCCATATCACCCTTATACTGACGTCTTACTCGCCGCTTCCCTTTCGGGTTCCACTCGAGCGACGGCTTGACGCGCGCGCGATTTCACCCAGCGGTGGCCTCCTCAGCGAGTGTCCAATCCATCTCAATCCATTTTCTCCCGCATATTTGTAGGTTGACCATTGGTTCTTCTCTTGTTTCTTCCCATAGTTTCTTGTTGGTGATTCTTTCCGACCCGACCATCTCATCTCCAGTATAGAGCGAAGACAGTTGGTGATAAAGGTCTGAAACAGGCTGTTGGGAATATTCTTTGTGACCGGCCCACTAGGTTTTTGATCCGTATAGAAGAACTGACTGACTTGACGTTTGTATTGAAAATATGACCGAATTTTGCTGTTGATGCTGAGTGACGAAGATTTCCAGATTGGTTTCAGGTTGATGAATGTGTTTCACACCTTCCCGATTCTCGCTCGATTTGACATCCTCGTCCGTTCCGACTTACTGTAGTTGGGACAATGCTCCCTTAATAGGTGAATGAAGTAACCTCTTTCAAATCCCTCCCGTTGATGGTGATTGGCTGCTGACTAGATGTTGCTGCTGTTGTTGTTGACGTTGTTGGTTGGTTGGTTGTTTTCATCACCTCCGTCTTGTCTATGTTCACCTGGAGTCCTGTCTTTGCTGTTTCTTCGACCAGTTTGTCGGTTTTCGCTCGCTTGTAAGTCTTCGATTTTGTGTGACATCAAACATAAATCATCCACAAGCGAAATCCAGGTCTTCTAGGTTCTTCACGTCAGTCCAGGATATTCCTGTCTTCTCGTTTCCCACAGTCCGACGCATAATCCAATCCACCACAATTAGGAATATCATTGGTGATAGTAAACCAGTGTGGTGAGAGCAGGCTTCTAGCCGATTGGTTGGCACTAATCTACGTTAAGGTCTAGGTCACTAATATGGGCCGTGAACAAGGCTGAGTCAACAACCAATCACAGCGAAGTTAACGTGGCAAAATATGATTCGCAGATAGAGAACTCTGTTTGTCAAGGAATCCCGAAACAACCAATCAGAAGCCTGCGTTTGTTTACCTAAACAACCAATCAGATGACTGCGCTTGTCTATAATAATGTTGTCTGAAATATGTATAAATACGTGTTGATTTTCATAATAAAACGATCTGTTGCCTGGCCCTTGTCTTCTGTTGTTACATTTGGTGTCGCTGCCTACCGACAAATGAAAAGCCTATACCCTGCAGTTTTTGATGGAGACATATGGATCTTCGGGCAGGACTTCAAGGCTTCTGCGCAGTTGAGTGGCGTTCAAGATCTGTCAGCGATGGAGCTGCTACTTGAGACGCTGCTGGGAGGTCGGGCGAAAGCAGCATATGAAGGTGTGGGCCGAAGTATGGACGAATGTTCGACAGGGTCAGGCAAACAGTTTCCAAAGTGGGAAGGACCATATATGGTCACTTCGAGATGGGGTTACGCAGACACAGTCGCAATGGCGAACAATGAGAGGCGCGTGAACGTCAGCGAGCTCCAGAAATGGATACAGCGAGACAAGCCAACGATGACGCCTGCACCAAGTAGATCAAGCCGACTTCAGTCGCACGTATTTGACGGGGGGACGAGTGTGGTGAGAGCAGGCTTCTAGCCGATTGGTTGGCACTAATCTACGTTAAGGTCTAGGTCACTAATATGGGCCGTGAACAAGGCTGAGTCAACAACCAATCACAGCGAAGTTAACGTGGCAAAATATGATTCGCAGATAGAGAACTCTGTTTGTCAAGGAATCCCGAAACAACCAATCAGAAGCCTGCGTTTGTCTACCTAAACAACCAATCAGATGACTGCGCTTGTCTATAATAATGTTGTCTGAAATATGTATAAATACGTGTTGATTTTCATAATAAAACGATCTGTTGCCTGGCCCTTGTCTTCTGTTGTTACACCAGCACCCTTGTCTGACTCATGTGTTTACTCCAAACGCCTCGCTCAGTTTTCCGTTGTGGATCACTTGACATGCGCCGTTGTCGTACAGCTGTTGAATAAGGTTGATGAATGTTTGGGCTACGCCGTAGTACTTGAGTAGCTTCCAAATTACTTCACGATCAATGCTGTCGAAGGCCTTCTCAAAGTCTATAAAGTTGAGATAGAGGTTTGATCGCCATTCCATGCTTTGTTCGATGATGATGTGTAGAGTTGCAATTTGGTCAGTACATGATTTGCCTGACTTTCCTGAATCCAGGTTGTTCTGGTCGGAGTTCTGTCTCCAGTGTGTCCTTTAATCTCTCCAGGATGATGCGACTCAGGATTTCACTTGGCGTCGATAGGAGCATGATTCCTCGCCAGTTCTTGCAGAGTGAGGCGTAAGTCGCCCTTCATTGGTAGTTTCACGAGGTGAACATTACTCCAGTCAGTAGGCACGTTTCCCTCCTTCCAGACCTTTTGCGATAATGGAGTCAGCATGTTAGTCACGTCTCGTAAACCGTTAATGCCCAGCTCTTGCTACACTCGGGCTCACGCTGTCACTTGAAGTTTCTCAGAAACGCTTAGTAATAACGGACGAAAAAACCAAAACACCAGTTGTTGACTCGAGGATTCTTTATTGTTACACCAACATATAAATCAAGTATGACTAAGGTCTGTGGACAAATATTACAATAATAAATCACAATATTACTTCTGACGGTTTTATTCTGACTTCTTTCTGAACAGCGACCGATGAGACGATGACTGTCGTATTGATGCCTCCGCGAAAATTGGGGAAGTTGGTTTTGAGCAAACAACCATGAATTGATCGTTCAATCTTCAACTACATTGACACTCCCCGGCAAATAGGGATCCAACCCTTTTTTGCATCACGACCAATACACGTTGACTTGGATGCCATTGCGAGAACCTGGGTCACATGGACAGAGCTGAAATGGAAAACAAACAGAAAAGCCAACACACCACAAGCATACCCACAGCACAATCTCACACATCGCTGACGACCTGCGCCTCCAGACAGAGACCTCCTCTTGACATCTTGCAACACAATCGCCACTTGCTAGAATGACTCTTGCAGAATGCAACGTGACCATAGCACCAACTCATGATACTCTACGCACATCCTCTTATCTACTCACTACCAATTACCACTGCAATCGCTTGTCACTCATTCTGCCTCAGTTCTAGTAGCGGTGACGCATGCGAGCCTCAGTCGTTTACACTCTTTCTCCCCGGCGTGTCGGACCGCAGCTAACAATTATCTCCGTGTGCATTTCATTCTCAGCAATAGCCTAGCCTCCCCGGCGTATACGCCCCATCTGCTGTCCTTAACATCAATCAATTCATTCATGGATGTAGAAGAGTGGACACAACTTCAGAAGTAATCACGACGAAAATTTTAACAAAATTATGCAATAAAAACAAGGTACGAAAACAACGAGTAAACACAATGAATCCAAAAACACCAATTGATATGACACACCACACGTATATACAAACAGTACACACAAACTCGCAGTTCATGTCTTGATGGAATTCCTTTGAAGAATTGCAGGACTTACACCAGTACGCCTACAACCCTTCTCAGGTTGACGATTGTAAGTTGTGGAATGTCCGGACACAAACAAGATTAACCAACAATTACAATAATTGGAACTCACACAATTATTTAACACAAACATATGTACAAACAACACATCAAATGTTGTGGATTCTGGCACGACAAACTACCCTTGAAGAACTGTAGGACTTACAGCAGTACGCCTACATTCCTTCTCAGGTTGATGATCCAAGTGGAAGTCGTCCGGACACAAACAGAATTACCAACAGCTAGATGACAGATGATATCAATTCAGTATATACAATATGAACATATGTACAAAATCACACACCAAGCACATTGGACTGCTCATTGATGCGCTACCCTTTGAAGAATTGTAGGACTTACAGCAGTACGCCTACAACCCTTCTCAGGTTGACGCTCTAGGTTGGAAAATCGTTGCAGAGTTCATTTGCTGACTTCCTTCTATCAGCTATATCCTCAAATCTGAACGGTAACACGCTCATGTCATTGTATCGTAGAATATAGATGACGAACAAACACACGACGTATCTGGTCAACCAAGCGTAGGCACAGAGTAATTTACACCAAAGATAATAGCATTCAAATAGTAACTTGAAACTAGAAATGCCTTTATTCGTGCAAGTCAATTTAACAATTACTCTCTCGTTTACACTTGGCTTATCCTCTCTAAACTGAGCAATATCTTTCGTCCTTTCAAATGCACCAATACTATCATAGTCATTGCACAAGATACTTGAGTTGATGGGCGTCTGTTTCATTGTGGATGACAGCACCAACGACGACTGATTGATATCAGTTGATGAAGTTAGCGGTGGATCAAAAGCTGTTGTTGCTCGACTTTCAGAAAGTTGTCTACCTGCAAGACCACCACCACTGCTGTCTTTTACTATCAGCTCAGGTTTAGCACTAGCATCTGATGATAGGTGGGCTACATGCTGATCACTCACACTGACGGTCTCACAAGTATGCATGCCTTCTGCAACTGCACCTGCATTTATTTCTACTTCACGTTCAAGTTGTACAGAAACTTTGTTCAACTTAGCAGTAGTAGGCATATCCCTCATCTCATCATGATCAACCAAAGACAACTGTGAAGTATCATGATCATTATCACGAATATTCACTTTACCGTCAACTTCATCATTTTCAAACTCTTTAATAACAGAAGTAGACAATTTTGGTTCCTCCTCACAAATCAATAAAGGTTTTATAACTTCACTCTGACTAGTAATACCTTGTAAACTTGTAGGGTCAGAACTGGACTCTGAAGCAGCAACTCTATTCTGTGACACTCTATTCAACAATGGCTTACCAGTTGCAACTACAGACTTCTTGACCGCACCGTTATCGTCACACAATTCGGAGTCAGGCCTGGAGTTTACATTTAGCTTATCACTGAACTTGCTCACTGGTTCACAGTTCACTTCTGTATGCACCTCTTGCAAACGTGTAAAACAAAACCGTGTTTGTCTTGCATCTTGTAACTTATCTGTTGAGGATGTACTACGAAACCTGTTACACTCACTAGGTCTATATGCATTACTAGACATCATGGAGCCTTCTCGATATCCACCTCTCTGAGGCCTACTCGTCATCAATGATTGCATTTTGATCTCAGACTGCTCTATTCTAGGGGTGAGATGTAATAGACTGGCGAACTTGCTCATAGATTGATTGACACTATTATTTACCAGTTTCAGGATATCATCAAACTTTGGCTCGATACCCTCATCCTCCATACGGGAGCTTATCTTCACCCACTTCCTTTGCAGTCGAGTAGGTAGGCGTCTTGCTATTACTTCTAGTATAAAACTCGAGTTGAGGTCACTCATGCAATTCATCGAAATCAAGGTATTCTTATAAGTCATAAGATTATCTAAAAACTCAGTAAGTGCCTTGGAGTCATCTTGAAGTTGACTGCCGTTACCTTTGACAGCTTCGTATACGTTCCTTACAATCATTGAAGGTCTTCCAAACCTTTGACGTAATATGCTCATAGCCTCAGCGTATCCCTCATTAGGGGGCATGAGCTTACAGCACTGTATAGCTCTTGAAGCATCTCCAGTGCAATACCTCATCAAATACATCAATTTCAATTCATCACTTAATAAAAAACTACTCAGCATGATCTCAAACTCCTTTACAAATTGTAAATAATCAGCCGGGTTTCCATCGAAACACCGTGGTTCAAATTTAGGGAGTTTGATGTTCCTATTATCCCTGAACGGCGAAACAGTAACATCAACCATGTCATGCTTAACATCAGACACATCGTTACAATTAACAGACAAGTCACCATGACTTACTTTCCTGTTTGCATCCAAGACGCTCTGTCCCTTCTTTGACCCAGGCATTGTTGAACTTGACCCAATTCCAAAAACGTTCCAGATATTGCTTGTTCAAAGAGGACTTGACCGGCACCAGGAAAGATGAACGGTGACTATCCAAACTTTCACCAACTGTTTGAATCCGCCAAAATCTGTTTCTACCGTCAGAAACTGTCAGTCACGTCTCGTAAACCGTTAATGCCCAGCTCTTGCTACGCTCGGGCTCACGCTGTCACTTGAAGTTTCTCAGAAACGCTTAGTAATAACGGACGAAAAAACCAAAACACCAGTTGTTGACTCGAGGATTCTTTATTGTTACACCAACATATAAATCAAGTATGACTAAGGTCTGTGAACAAATATTACAATAATAAATCACAATATTACTTCTGACGGTTTTATTCTGACTTCTTTCTGAACAGCGACCGATGAGACGATGACTGTCGTATTGATGCCTCCGCGAAAATTGGGGAAGTTGGTTTTGAGCAAACAACCATGAATTGATCGTTCAATCTTCAACTACATTGACACTCCCCGGCAAATAGGGATCCAACCCCTTTTTTGCATCACGACCAATACACCTTGACTTGGATGCCATTGCAAGAACCTGGGTCACATGGACAGAGCTGAAATGGAAAACAAACAGAAAAGCCAACACACCACAAGCATACCCACAGCACAATCTCACACATCGCTGACGACCTGCGCCTCCAGACAGAGACCTCCTCTTTACATCTTGCAACACAATCGCCATTTGCTAGAATGACTCTTGCAGAATGCAACGTGACCATAGCACCAACTCATGATACTCTACGCACATCGTCTTATCTACTCACTACCGATTACCACTGCAATCGCTTGTCACTCATTCTGCCTCAGTTCTAGTAGCGGTGACGCATGCGAGCCTCAGTCGTTTACACTCTTTCTCCCCGGCGTATACGCTCCATCTGCTGTCCTTAACATCAATCAATTCATTCATGGATGTAGAAGAGTGGACACAACTTCAGAAGTAATCACGACGAAAATTTTAACAAAATTATGCAATAAAAACAAGGTACGAAAACAACGAGTAAACACAATGAATCCGAAAACATCACCAATTGATATGACACACCACGCGTACATACAAACAGTACACACAAACTCGCAGTTCATGTCTTGATGGAATTCTTTTGAAGAATTGCAGGACTTACACCAGTACGCCTACAACCCTTCTCAGGTTGACGATTGTAAGTTGTGGAATGTCCGGACACAAACAAGATTAACCAACAATTACGATAATTGGAACTCACACAATTATTTAACACAAACATAAGTACAAAGAACACATCAGATATTGTGGATTCTGGCACGACAAACTACCCTTGAAGAACTGTAGGACTTACAGCAGTACGCCTACATTCCTTCTCAGTTTGATGATCCAAGTGGAAGTCGTCCGGACACAAACAGAATTACCAACAGCTAGATGACAGATGACATCAATTCAGTATATACAATATGAACATATGTACAAAATCACACACCAAGCACATTGGACTGCTCACTGATGCGCTACCCTTTGAAGAATTGTAGGACTTACAGCAGTACGCCTACAACCCTTCTCAGGTTGACGCTCTAGGTTGGAAAATCGTTGCAGAGTTCATTTGCTGACTTCCTTCTATCAGCTATATCCTCAAATCTGAACGGTAACACGCTCATGTCATTGTATCGTAGAATATAGATGACGAACAAATATACGACGTATCTGGTCAACCAAGCGTAGGCACAGAGTAATTTACACCAAAGATAATAGCATTCAAATAGTAACTTGAAACTAGAAATGCCTTTATTCGTGCAAGTCAATTTAACAATTACTCTCTCGTTTACACTTGGCTTATCCTCTCTAAACTGAGCAATATCTTTCGTCCTTTCAAATGCACCAATACTATCATAGTCATTGCACAAGATACTTGAGTTGATGGGCGTCTGTTTCATTGTGGATGACAGCACCAACGACGACTGATTGATATCAGTTGATGAAGTTAGCGGTGGATCAAAAGCTGTTGTTGCTCGACTTTCAGAAAGTTGTCTACCTGCAAGACCACCACCACTGCTGTCTTTTACTATCAGCTCAGGTTTAGCACTAGCATCTGATGATAGGTGGGCTACATGCTGATCACTCACACTGACGGTCTCACAAGTATGCATGCCTTTTGCAACTGCACCTGCATTTATTTCTACTTCACGTTCAAGTTGTACAGAAACTTTGTTCAACTTAGCAGTAGTAGGCATATCCCTCATCTCATCATGATCAACCAAAGACAACTGTGAAGTATCATGATCATTATCACGAATATTCACTTTACCGTCAACTTCATCATTTTCAAACTCTTTATAAACAGAAGTAGACAATTTTGGTTCCCCCTCACAAATCAATAAAGGTTCTATGTCTTCACTCTGACTAGTAATACCTTGTAAACTTGTAGGGTCAGAACTGGACTCTGAAGCAGCAACTCTATTCTGTGACACTCTATTCAACAATGGCTTACCAGTTGCAACTACAGACTTCTTGACCGCACCGTTATCGTCACACAATTCGGAGTCAGGCCTGGAGTTTACATTTAGCTTATCACTGAACTTGCTCACTGGTTCACAGTTCACTTCTGTATGCACCTCTTGCAAACGTGTACAACAAAACCGTGTTTGTCTTGCATCTTGTAACTTATCTGTTGAGGATGTACTACGAAACCTGTTACACTCACTAGGTCTATATGCATTACTAGACATCATGGAGCTTTCTCGATATCCACCTCTCTGAGGCCTACTCGTCATCAATGATTGCATTTTGATCTCAGACTGCTCTATTCTAGGGGTGAGATGTAATAGACTGGCGAACTTGCTCATAGATTGATTGACACTAGTATTTACCAGTTTCAGGATATCATCAAACTTTGGCTCGATACCCTCATCCTCCATACGGGAGCTTATCTTCACCCACTTCCTTTGCAGTCGAGTAGGTAGGCGTCTTGCTATTACTTCTAGTATAAAACTCGAGTTGAGGTCACTCATGCAATTCATCGAAATCAAGGTATTCTTATAAGTCATAAGATTATCTAAAAACTCAGTAAGTGCCTTGGAGTCATCTTGAAGTTGACTGCCGTTACCTTTGACAGCTTCGTATACGTTCCTTACAATCATTGAAGGTCTTCCAAACCTTTGACGTAATATGCTCATAGCCTCAGCGTATCCTTCATTAGGGGGCATGAGCTTACAGCACTGTATAGCTCTTGAAGCATCTCCAGTGCAATACCTCATCAAATACATCAATTTCAATTCATCACTTAATAAAAAACTACTCAGCATGATCTCAAACTCCTTTACAAATTGTAAATAATCAGCCGGGTTTCCATCGAAACACCGTGGTTCAAACTTAGGGAGTTTGATGTTCCTATTATCCCTGAACGGCGAAACAGTAACATCAACCATGTCATGCTTAACATCAGACACATCGTTATAATTGACAGACAAGTCACCATGACTTACTTTCCTGTTTGCATCCAAGACGCTCTGTCCCTTCTTTGACCCAGGCATTGTTGAACTTGACCCAATTCCAAAAACGTTCCAGATATTGCTTGTTCAAAGAGGACTTGACCGGCACCAGGAAAGATGAACGGTGACTATCCAAACTTTCACCAACTGTTTGAATCCACCAAAATATGTTTCTACCGTCAGAAACTGTCAGTCACGTCTCGTAAACCGTTAATGCCCAGCTCTTGCTACACTCGGGCTCACGCTGTCACTTGAAGTTTCTCAGAAACGCTTAGTAATAACGGACGAAAAAACCAAAACACCAGTTGTTGACTCGAGGATTCTTTATTGTTACACCAACATATAAATCAAGTATGACTAAGGTCTGTGGACAAATATTACAATAATAAATCACAATATTACTTCTGACGGTTTTATTCTGACTTCTTTCTGAACAGCGACCGATGAGACGATGACTGTCGTATTGATGCCTCCGCGAAAATTGGGGAAGTTGGTTTTGAGCAAACAACCATGAATTGATCGTTCAATCTTCAATTACATTGACACAGTATGTCTCCTCTAGTCTCTAGGTCCACTCTCAGTGCTTCTGTGTGTATTCCATCTGGTCCGGCTGTTTTTCCAGCTTTCAGAAGTTTGATTGCATTCAAGACTTCAGGTCTCATTGGAGGATTGTTGTCAACTTGCAGTTGTGTGTGCGCTGTTGTTGGTATTTCTGGACGGGTCGCATGTGGTGGTCTGTTTAAGAGTCCTTTGAAGTGATCCGCCCATTGTTTAATCTGTTTTTCTTCCTTGGTAATGGGCTTCCCTTGGCTGTCTTTTATAGGTTTCGCTTGTTTTGATCTCTTCCCGGATAGAGACTTGGTTATCTGATGTAATGTCCTCAGGTCCATTTTGCCTGCTGCCCTCTCAGCTTCAGTGGCCAGATTGTCGCAGAATTGTCTTTTGTCCCTTCTAGCACTCTTCTTCACTTTTCTTCCAGTGCCGTGCACGTTGAGCTCAGAGTCTCCTTCTTTTGTCAGTCTTTGCATTGAATCATTTTCTCTTCCTCCATTTTCCCCTCATCTATTATTTTCCAAGTGTTCGTTGAGAGCCATTCCTCGCCTTGTCTTTTCTTTCTTCCTAAAACCGATGAACACGTTTCGTTGAGAATCGACTTCAGAGACTTCTAATGTTCTTCCACACATGATTCTTCAGTGCTGTCACGTAGTTTTTCCTGCTTCGCTCTGACAGTTGCAATGAAGGTGTCTTTTGTGGTTGTGTCCTTCAGTAATCGAGTGTTGAACTTGCATTGTGGCCTATCCCCAGCTATCCTCGAGGCTTTTAGTTTCACCTTGAAAGTTCCTTCTACTAGATAGTGGTCTGAACCCACATCTGCTCCTCTCCTTGACCTTGTGTCCAGTAGGCTCCGTCTCCACTTTCTTGAAATTGAGATGAAGTCTATTTGGTTTTTTGTATTTCCATCTGCTGAAATCCAAGTTTAAACTTCGTGTTACAGCTTTTCTAAAAGAGATTAACCATAATCAAACTTACAATTTAGACCAGATATAATGGCGCTAAATAAAATTTGGGCTTAAATGCGCCTCATTATCCAATGCTTCGCCGCTATAGAAGTGGTAGAGGATTTACCTACGCATTTGAACGCAGTGATATCATTTTCTCTAAATTGTCATGGAAAAGGTATAAGCACAAGGAAATAAGTGTGACGCCCACGAGGTTTGAATTTTGAGAACTAACTCTTCAAAGAGTGTAGACAGGGCAGCTGCACTAAACCCGCCCCACTCAAACACACTGCACAAGCCATTGTACTCTAGGTGACCTGCCGAATATAAGTCCTATCCGTCTACAGCCAACAATCAAACCTATGGTTTCGGAAATCTATAAACTATATGTCCCAGAGAAAGTCCTGTCGACAGTTAACATTTCAGGAGGGAGAAGCTTGCGCACTACCACACTTTCTTTCCGCAGTTTTAGAATATGAGCACAAACAGCATAAATACAGTCCGCCATCCAGTAAGGATATTCCTCTACACCAGAGAGCTACACGGCGGAATGTCGCAACCATCACTAATAATGCTCAGTGGACAGATATCTACTCGATAGGTAGTAGCATGTTGCATCCTCGGACTTCAAAATCCACAGACCGAATAATTAGGATGAAAACACTACACCTACGAACAATAACCACCCTGGAATCAAATAAGGGAGTTGACACGTCCATACTGTTATTTCATTTGGTGTAGGGCAAGGTTAGCTGTGGAACTGGAAAACAGAGGCATTGTTGACATGAAACGGCGTGACTTGCAGCATTAGTGATATCTATACCCACAAATACAGCTGAGAGGGATTGCAGCTGGCATCCGCATGAATCACACCGATCCAACATTGGAAAATTACTGCTCACAACGTAAACTTGAGATGCTTAACATATTGAACGCTTTATTCAAAGAATGGTAAGCGGCTGAAGACTACTTCGCTGACAAAACTCGACATGCTTAGGGATTTATGATGACGTCTGTGAAAAGTAAGGCTTAACATCCGGACACTCATGGGCCAAGAAAAACGCTAAGTTGTTCGTAATGGCAGCCATTTACTTTGGAATCAGAGAGGAGTAGTTCCATTGGAAGTTCACTTTGTTACCTCCTGTAGGATATCGAAGGAGTACGTCAAAACAATTGAAAAGCTAATGACAAACCAATTTATCTTTGTGGATTGAAACACTGGATAATTAGGTTTGCAAAGGACAAGAACGCTGTGGCTGTGTTATGGTCTGATTGTGAATATTCTCTTCACATCGTTAATAAATACATCTTTAGCTAACCATGGGTTCTACATTCGATTTTCACTGGTGAGGGTGGTTTTGTGAGCAGCGTGGCCAGTGGGGTTAGGCCAGAAGGTATTGTGGACAAAGGTCAGGTGTAGCGGAATAGTTGGTCACGCAACAACCATGGGCGTTATTTATAGTTTGACCCAGCCGGAAAGGAGCTTGAAGTCTTAACTAAATGGTTTCCTAAGCTCCAACTGAACACCATATCACCCGTGAACATCTAACAAAATCGTGGCGTGGTCAGGAAAAGCAACAAAGTTGAGGGCTTGAAAAATAACCACTCTCCCATTTCCCTCTGGTTGGCATCACTCAGCCGGAAATCAGGTTATTACTCAGCACTCATGACGAGGAAATAAACTCACGTGAGGTAACACCAAGCAGCGAATGGGATGGCAGTGGACCAAGTGAAGTGGGATTAGGATGAGCAACGGGAGCAACAATTACCGAACTTTTGCAGTCAGCCTGGTGTTGCCATATTTTACTCATCCCTGAGCTTTTTGTGCAAGAGCACTTACCACGAAGTATTTGGAGCATGGTACGACAAACTGACAAATATCTTCAGCTGTGTGAAAACTTTGATGAAGCACATTCTTAAATACCGCGCATTGATTGCAATACAACTGCTGCATTCTCACTGACACGCAATACGATGTGAAATAGTCGGAGAAATTTAAGGCGTAAACACCACCTCTATTCTACCTATACACTAGGAGATGTCGCATCAACCTTGATTAAATGTAACCTGCACCCCCGTGTGTAATGAAACCAAATCCATTAAATAAGCACTAATCGATGTTTTGTTTTCTTTCATTGAAGGAAGATAATCGGGAGTTAACTACGCGGAACAGGAGGTATAACATTTTCATTCACCCAATATTGACGAGGGAAAATCAAGAATGTTAGATCGTAAAACCCGATTCGCGCAATCTCTGCGATTTGATTCTGGCCGGATATATGTCCTCTGATCAGCTCACATCTTGCTTTCGTAATTTGTTTGAATTTCACTCTTCACATTGCAGACCGGCATCGGAGGTGACAAATCTGCCGGATACACATGGACTCATCATCAGATACTGAATCCCAAGAAATGTTCCTATAGGAATATGTTCTGATCGCTCCACGACTGGTTACTCCTCACAAACTGCCAGCTTCCCTCTCTAACGCGAACTATACAGTGTCCAAACAATGCATACAAACTTTCCTGTGCCTATTTCGGTCCTGTTACTATTATGAACATATTCTGGATATCCTCTCTGACTGCTCTTTCATGCAAGCTAACGTTGCGGGGTTTCGAATCACGAACTAGGACAGTACCAACTGGAAAATACTTGGCGCATGTCTGTACTAGGAATTGGGTCTGCAACACGCGGCGATGAATCCATCTGTGCTCTAACAACAGCCTGAAGAGCCTGATGGATTACATCAATCTTCTTCAGACCGAATGGGCCCGCGCGAAAATTCCTGTGGATGCAATAGCCACATACAATATGGTTTGCGCTCATTTCATGGAAGGATTGATGCACTGTGATTTCCATGCTCACCTCCTTCGAATAATTCCGACCGACATTGTGAATCTGAAGCAGATGAATTCCAGACGCTGTCTAACCGGCAGGTGTGGCAACTTCATGTAACTTCTTCCAACGGCGTCACTGCTGCCAACATACACAGACTAGCTCGCACAAACGTGGATGGAAAAGAATTAGGGGTTCTGGCCCCTTAGACTGCTTTCAACGTCACCGGCTCATTAAGAAAGCACAGGGCTGCTATCACGATAAAATCTGGTAGATGGAAAGGCTTCCTAACTACAATTGTTCTGTTTTCCTCTAATGTTACTCCTATCTCTATTACTCGCACCGTGGACGGACAAAAATCAGTAGTCCTGAAAGACACAAGCATATCCATGTCCATGATAAACATGCGGTAGTTTGATCTTCTGACCACAGAACTCAAACTTGAGTATTTCCGTTCCATTCTGACAGCGGTGAATGGGGCAAAAATAAAGGTGCATGCTACAACCACATTTCAGTTAGGATTACATCGTCTGAAGGCGCAGTTTCAATTCCTAGTCTGTTTAAAAACTGCCGGGGACATAATCTTAGGCGCCAACTTCCTAAATGCCCGTCACAGCACCTTAAATACTAGCAGAAAGCATATCGAGATACATTCTGTCCTCATACTTTTTTGACATAGCTGTCGACTGGATATAGTATCGAGTGTAAGTATGCCAAGAACACTTGATAAAATTTCTATAAACCTATCCAACAGATGAGATTCCCCTTAAAATTGTTTCTCCTATTCAAATATTCAACTCTATATTCGATGGCGGACACAATCATTGTTCAATACGCCATCGAAACTGGGAATCGTATCCCACCTTGCCAACCATCTCATAGAATCCCAATCCACTATCAGTCGCAATTAAGCGTTACGATCTGTGAGATGTTAAGGAAAAAGATTGTCACACCGTCCTCCTCTCCTTGGGCACTACCTAGTGTCTTAATTACAAAAAAGATTGCTTTACTAGACTTTATTTCGGTCACCGTCGGTTGAATACCACTACCAAATATGAACTGTTTCCACCATCCGGAACAGACACCACTTCATACGTGCTAAAGTGCACCTGCCGAATACCAGTTTTTCTAGCATGAAGTAACTTTCCTGGGTCACCACAAGGCATAAAAATGTGATCAGATCCGAGTAGGTCTAGATTCATTTTAACCCGAACTCTGCCTGAATCACTAGTGGTCTCTAGAGTTTCCTTGGATCAGGTTCATATTATAGACGGACTGTAGCCTACTTTGTGTCATTAGCAGCAGCTTTACATCGATTAATTCAAAAACGGAGGAAGTTCGCATGGACTGGAAGTGCGTTTTTGATGAATTAGAGAAACGCCTCGTTTCTCCATCCATACTAACGTTTCTCAACACATCTCCGACTGCCGATCCGTTCCTTTTGGACACCCATGCCAGCACTAAAGTGATAAGGGGTGTTATGTCACAGATGTCACCTGACAGACACGAGCGGGTCATAGCGTACACTACTAAGAAGGCAGAAATATGTCAGACCTAAGATTCCACCACCAGAAAGGAGATAATTTGCCCTGTTCACATTCATGCAGCACTATCATCAATACCCTACGAGCGCCCTTTACGAGTACTCACAGATCATCGTGCATTGCAATGACTGCAAAAGTTCAGGAAACTTACTCACGTACTCTTTAAAATTTCGTTCAAACTGAATATGCATTCTCTGTTCAGCTCATGTCTTGCTCTTGTAATATGTGTGGTTGTTGCTGCGTTCGTTAAACTTCCTCCTGTAGGGGGTGACAAAATCATTTTACGAGAAATTTGTAGACTTCAGTGTGAAAATGATGCGACACATACAGCTTGTCAACTGCCACTGAACCAGTTTGTCTCATGCATCACCGAATGCAGTAAGATCTGTGGTTCAACTTCCTTTGTAAACTTCAGTTTTCAATGTTAGCATCTTCCTGTAGTCTAGTATTCATCCTACCGATGGGCTCATACCAGCTAAAGTTTTCAATCTAGGAACTGATCGCTATGGACGCTGTAAAGTTGACTACTGCTTGTAAACTGTGTAAATAAGTTATGTTACATCAATATGATGTCATACCACTTGGATAATGGCCCCCACCTGTTCATTTGGTCGTCGCTAACTGCCCTCACTCTCCAGCTTTCCGCTTTTCCAAATTCAAGTTGGCTGCTGGTGAAATATGCTTCAGAAGTGTTTCTAGAATTGAAAATGACGAAGACACTTCACCAATAAATAGGAATAATGGTGTCAGACACTAGTCAAAAAAGAAGTAGAATGTCTCCGCAGTCACCTTGAAGATTCACCAATTGCATTAGGAAGGCAGGGTAAGCGGAAATTTCAGCCATGCATTTCTGATTTATTAGCATTCCCACATAATTCTCTTAAGAAGGTATTTTCAAGCTGTCCAGTTAATTATTTCATTTGGAACTTTGTTCGTCAAACTCTAACGACAGATAAAACTATGCACAGAATCTTGTACCTCATACACAGCTTTTAGCCGCAACCATTAATAACGGAGGTGGTGAAAGCAAATATGAAGCGTCTGAACTGGATACACGTTTTCAATAGTTGACTGCTGTTTGAAAATCTTTACAAGCACTACATTATCGACCTCTCAGTGTTATCTACCTATCCATCGCATCGTCGTTCACTGACTTGAGCAAGCAGAGGCGATTAATAGATGCCTATATCGATGCCGAAATGCGACAAGCACCTCGACTGAACACTGAATGTCACTGTTTTCCCACAAGCACTTTCTACTGCGCTGAGCTTCAATACTGCTAAGAGTACTGGCTGCATGAGAAACTATATTAGACAAGGTTTCATCATATCTTCATATAAACTTATCAGATAAGCTTTATAAGGACGGAGATTCGGTGTGAAGTCAAAAGGTATCCAACAAAATTATTATTTTCATGTAACAATCTAAAACCTAAAATGAGAACGCGAAATCCCCTATATCTGAAGCCAGCGGCTTAAGGCGATGATTTTATATCTATGTGCCGCTGATCAATTGTGACCAGTTTTTACTTCCATTGATATTCTATAACTCCTTATTTTAGACATGCTGAAAACTTAAAAAAGTGGGACACAACTTGGGAGAAATCACTCGGGTTATTTTTCGTGCACAAATTTAACCCCTGTGAATTTCTCTTGCAACTCAAGAAAATGTAGATGAATTCTGCTGGATTTTTCTTCCAATGAGCTTGCATCATCAATTTCTTTTCGGAAGGCTTATATACACCATAATTATAATGTCTGGATTCAACATAGAACTTGGCACCGAAGTGCAGCAGTTCGAGTTGCCACGTTCCAAATAGCACACAGAGGTAGACAAGAAGATGAGTGAAGAGAATTAATAGAGTTTGACAAATATAAGAGTGAAACAGAATGGGTAATGGTAGAAAGGAATATGAAAGATTACAGAGATTGAATACATCTGCGCCATTGACAACGATTTTGAGCCATGTCACCTATTGTCTCCAGCCATTGATTCCTAGAGTCCCGAGGGCCCCAACCCGGGAGTCTGCATCTCCCTACCTGACTCAGTTTAACTGTCAAGGATTTCATGGATTGATGCCATGTTTTTGTTTGGCCACCACTGGCTCTTTTCCAACCTGAACCTATATCAGCTAACAATGCCCGTCGGGGGAGGCGGTGGTTAGGCATGCGCAGCACGTGACCTAGCCATCTTAGTCTATGTAACTTTATAACCTCGTCGATTGATTTTCCCTCTTTGCCCAACACTCTACGCCTAACGTCAACATTACTTATCTTGTGAAACCACCTAACGTGAGACAGAGATCGCAGACATCTATGATCGAAAGCAGTCAACCTTTTCATGTCTTCAACGCGTATTGGCCATGTTTCAGAGCCATAGAGAAGGACGGAGCGAACTGATGAGCAGTACACACGTCCCTTGGTTGATAACCGGATGTCACGCCTACGCCAGAGATGGTGTAAGTCAGCGAAAGCAGCTCGAGCTTTTCGGATCCGTGCTGAGATTTCATCGCCAATCAGTCCGTTGGTGCTAATACAACTTCCCAAGTAGGTGAAGTGGTCAACATGTTCTATCACTTCACTCCCTATCACTAAGTTAGGGGTTGACGTCGTCCAGTCCTGTAGCAGCATCTTACATTTTGCAGGGGCGAATCGCATGCCAAACATACGAAGATTGCTGCTCAAGGTGTTCAGAAGACTCTGCATTTTGTCAGCATCCTCCCCTAACAGGACTATGTCATCTGCATATTCTAAGTCCATTAGATTATTCCCTGGTAACAAGTCGATTCCTAAGTCACTACGTTCAGTTAAGGATACTTCCATTAGCATATCTATGATGAAGTTAAACAGAAATGGGGAAAGTGGACATCCCTGTCGGACACCACTGGTTGTTACTAATTCAGATGACAATTCCCCATAAGCCCTTACACGACTACGTGAGTTTGAATAGAGTGCCTTGATTAGTGCAATGTACTTTCTTGGCACTCCCTTCACAGTCAGACATTGCCATAGTACTTTTCGGTCCACGGAGTCGAAGGCCGCCTTCAAGTCAAGAAATATGACAATTGTTGGACGCCGAAAAGTGTGTCTATGTTCTAGAATCTGTCGAAGAGTGAAGATATGATCTATGCACCCTCTACCTGGTCTAAAGCCTGCTTGATTTTCCCTTGTCTGTTCCTCCCGAGTTCTGCTTAGTCTATGCATGATTACTGAGCCTAGGATTTTAGAGACTATGTTCGTTAGGCTGATCCCCCTATGATTATCACACGAGGACTTGTTTCCCTTCTTGAATATCGGTATAATGAGTGACTTACCCCAGTCTGATGGTACTGTCTCTGATTCCCAGACTTTGCCTAGTACCTCAGTTAATCTACAAACTAGTATGTCACCCCCATATTTAAACACCTCCGGAATAATTCCGTCGGGTCCTGCCGCTTTGCCTCGTTTCAAATTACTGATAGCTTTTGTAACCTCACCTACAGACGGCGGACCAGTGTCTATATCCCATTCGGGTACGTGGTGGATGGCGGGGAGGTTCGGAAGGCTTATATACACCATAATTATAATAGGCAGCTGTTTGTTTTACAGTTGCTTTTTAGGCCATCAGATTCTCACCGAATTTCTAAACGAAAATTATTGGTGCTGATTATGCATACGGTCAGGCTCAGATGTCATTTTCTCTCCATTTACATGCTGATAGATATGCACAGTCCCAGAGTTGAAAGTCAGGTAAGCTATTAACATTTTTCCCAAAGAACCTACGATGTCCTACACACCGGTTACACTACTCTTCTTTATGTTATCACAGTTTACAGGTTAAGAAGGGTCATGATCAATTCAATACTAGTGTATATCATTTCGTTCAATACTTTTCACGTGTTATGAAACAACAGTACACCCAGACTCTACAAATAAATGAAAGTAGGATATGAACATTTGTACGAGAATTAACTTGCAGGGTATTAGTTATGACATTCATTAAATAAAGTATGCCAACCTCGCTAAATTTAATATGCCTAATTATTTTGGCGATCAGTACACTACCTGACTTGTGAGCACCCATAACAAAACACAAATCCAAATGGTCCAGTTATTTTGAGATGTGTTCTGATGAGCAGTATATCTAAATACAAAAGAAAGTTAAGGTTATTTAGGAAAAACATTTTAGGACTCATCCAGCTACTGTAACTGAACTATGGACTCTGAGTGTAGGTGCATTGACAAGACAATGAGGGACGGCAGAAATGGCATCCCAATATGACCGTTAGAACAAAACTTTATATATCCAGAATACTAAAACTAACTGTAATTTCATATTTACTCAAGGTGATTACTCAACAAATTTCTTCAAGGCAGTAACCATTCAACTTGTGCATTTATAAAGTTATTCTTAACAGTGATAGAAAGTGGTTATTTCTTAAGGTGTTGTTTAGTTTAAAATTGTCATTCCACACCTATTACTTGACCTCATTCACAACCACCTGGTTTTAATGATTTCCAGTCATCTAGAAGTCTACATGTGCTGTCAATTGCATAAAATCTCTATTTCAAGTGAGACTTCGATCGGAAACTTTTGGTACATTTGTGTGGCTTTCATATATGGGTCAATAGACTGGATAATACTCCATGTATGTATACTGTCTTCTAATTTTCCGTATATTTGATTAGGCATCATCACCAATGCTCCCTATCTTCTAATTAATTAGTTCTGAGATATGAAAATAGTCTTAAGTTGCATTCAGGTAACAGAAAATCACAGTATAAGCTATGGAAAAATTCAGATTCTTGCACTCGATGGTCAGAGACTGGAGTTGAACACCAACCGACGCTGGGTCGACATGGAGACACCTAATGCAGGCAATGACAAGGCACGTTCAGTTTTATAATTTCTATCCCCGAAGATTGATATAGTATTATTCTACTCAATTGGCTGTTCAAATTTGTAAAGAAGGCGTAAGTAATATTGTCGAGTAGCCAGCTTCAATCTTTGTTTTACTAATTTCTACGTGGTTAATGTTGCATTTAATTTATGTTTCTAACTACTGAATTAAACTTTTACATCACACTATGTACTAACACTCGCTTACTTTTAGAGTATTTTCAACCACATGTAATGCATAGGCGAAAGACAATGCAAACACAAAGTGTAGTGGCATTCAATAACTCTACACGAAACACCGATTTGCATGTGCAAGTGAAAGCCAAACTTGTATCCTTATGTGAAGTAAAATGGTTATAAAATTTCTGAACCATTCTGTACTTGGAAACGCTCTGCCTGAACATGAACACACCTTAAACCCTACAGAGAAAATAAATAAATACTCACTCAAGAGTTTGAACATTTCAAAACCACCCACATATATATATATATATATATATATATATATATATATATATATACCAAAATTGTTAAGTAATTTATTTGAGAATATTTTTAGATGTGAACATAAAAACAATCTCGATAAAGTTACCACTCATCTTCTTGTCTACCTCTGTGTGCTATTTGGAAGGTGGCAACTCGAACTGCTGCACTTCGGTGCCAAGTTCTATGTTGAATCCAGACAGACAGACAGACCGAAACTGTGACCAATTTAAGAAGTGAAAACCAACACACTAATCGAACCGAATAAAATTACAATGTATGAATAGAGTTTTAAAATACTTCACTGATTTTCCTTTTCTTTCAACCTAGGAAAATGATAGGGAGAACGACCAATAAAAAAAAAGTGGAAAAAATCAAGAAGAAGAAGAAAATAATCTCTTTTCAAGCGAAGAAGATCAAGTAATAGGATTTAGATAAAAAAAAAAGAAATTGACAATATTTTCGTGAGTAAAAGCGTAAATGAGTAAAGTACCTGTTATCCCGCTACCAATATATATATATATATATATATATATATATATATATATATAAGTGATGACAGTGGTAAAGATGAGAGTTATAATGATCAATGGAGTTATTTTAGCACTAGTAGTGGACAAAAATACACATGCTTACATATACAACAACATCAACAACAGAAAAAATACATAATTAAGAAGGAATACAACAATACTTAAAATACACATATGAGATGATCAGAGATACATCGAATTGTACACATAACTCCACACATACATAATATGACAGAAATACGATGATGACCACCATTGGAAGAAGAAGAAGAGAAAGAAAAACACAAGAAAGTCATGATTTTCTTCCGTTTTTTCTTTTTAAAAAAAGGTATATTTCACTAACAACCGTTAACTATTTTAAAAACTACAACGACTATCAAAACAGATAATGCTTAAAAGAGAATATACGATTGAGCACTTTTAGTGGTGGTAGTATGGTGATGACAATGAGGAAATTGGGAATGATCATGTGTGTGTGTGTATGCGTCAGACAGACGAGAAGGCCATTGTTTTACAACACTATCATAGTTTGATAGTTTCTTTTTTCTGATAACTCTTTTCAATGTATTGCTTTTTACACAAATAAGTAACATGTTTAGCAAACGCATAACGAATATATGAAAGTAAAGGTAGAGTAAAAATAAGAGGAAAAAGTAGGGCTGAAGATGCAAGAAAGGAGAAAGAAACGTTGATTTAGACAAGAAAAAGTGTAAATATAGCCCATAAATTGGAAAATATGGCAAGTTAGTTGTATTCAAAAAGGATAAGTACATAGGTGAGACAAATAGACGAATAAATTGTATATATAAGTTAGTAAAAGTAATTAATACGAAAACGATAACGACGAAGACAATGACAACAACAATAATCGTAAGAGAAAAAAAGGCTATAGACAGAAAAAGAAATCGATGGGGATAAGGGAATGGAGCAATAAACACAACAACAACAAGAAAAAAAGAAGGAAGAAGAGTCTATGCCGATCTCTTCAAATCAGCTGTTTGTATACCAGCAAGTATACGCTGCCATAAAGCTGGACTACACTTTGGATGACGACGAATACGAGTGAGTAAATTATTCCAATGTAATCCACAATCAATAGCTGGCATACTTAAATGAACATTATATGCTTTTAAAACAAGATCAACGAATTCATCCCATTCAGCTTGACTTTGTCCAATAAACTGAAGTCTTTGACCAATGTACTTTTGAAATCTATGTTAAAAGCAAACAACAGTAATAATAATGATGAGAATATTTAATTGTCTAATAATAAGTGGGTAATCAACCAAAATATATTGTGAGAAATAATTTCAACTACCAGATCAATGGTTCGAACTCCATATCCCTGTCAAATGCATGCACAGCTTGTTGTTCACTAAAAATTTCACTTCATATCATCTCCTTTGTATCATCCTTACAGGTATTCAATTTAATTAAGACTACACGCATATTACATCACCATTAAAACAAATGTCTAGTGTAAATCACACATGTCGATTTCTTTGACTGAAAACAAGGTATGACATTCACTGACACGGCATTATGATGACGCCATATGTGTTTAGATAGACAGTTTTAAAAGAATTCATGCAAAATATACTATGTCTACTTTTTAGAATCACATCAAGAAAAAATAAAAGATGTGATGTAACTTTATCGACTACATAAACCCCGAAATATTATAAGTTTATACAAATCGTCTATAGGTATGAATAAACGCAGTCCAAAAACTCCCTGGGATTTGAAAGAGGTCACTTCATTCACTTATCTAGGGAGCATTGTCCCAACTACAGTAAGTCGGAACGGACGAGGATGTCAAATCGAGCGAGAATCGGGAAGGTGTGAAACACATTCATCAACCTGAAACCAATCTGGAAATCTTCGTCACTCAGCATCAACAGCAAAATTCGGTCATATTTTCAATACAAACGTCAAGTCAGTCAGTTCTTCTATACGGATCAAAAACCTAGTGGGCCGGTCACAAAGAATATTCCCAACAGCCTGTTTCAGACCTTTATCACCAACTGTCTTCGCTCTATACTGGAGATGAGATGGCCGGGTCGGAAAGAATCACCAACAAGAAACTATGGAAGAAACAAGAGAAGAACCAATGGTCAACCTACAAATATGCGGGAGAAAATGGATTGAGATGGATTGGACACTCGCTGAGGAGGCCACCGCTGGGTGAAATCGCGCGCGCGTCAAGCCGTCGCTCGAGTGGAACCCGAAAGGGAAGCGGCGAGTAAGACGTCAGTGTAAGGGTGACATGGAGGAGATCGTGTGAAGAGGAGTTGAAACAGTATGGACTAAGGTGGATGCAGGTGAAAAGTACAGTAGAAGACAGAAGTGGCAAGTGGAGACGTGCAGGTGAAGCCCTATATTCCACTAGGAACCCAAGGGAACAGTAATAATAAATAAATAACGACTCCCTACTTCATTCATTTCTCCATTATATATATAGTCCATATATATGCAAGATTGATGACAGATTGATACAATACTGCTTCACACTATTGTTTAGACATTTTTTTAAAAACTGGACTAACTTAGGACTCAGTTTATTCAGAAACGATTTTTCCCCATGTTACGGGCTAAGTATAGATCCACACTTATTGTATTATGAACGATGATGACACTCTACCAGCAAATCACTCAGACTGACAAACACACATGTAGGTGGAATGAATCTCGAATCCTTCATACCACCACCAATGACTGAGAATCATGTGCTAAAGGTACAACACTTGCAAGTGGTTATAAATATGCGTGACTGATTACCTGATCATAGAAAACGCGGATGAAAAATATACAATATATAGAAAATAAGTTATTCAGGAAACACATAAACACATAGAAGAAATATTAGAGAATAATCCATACAGCTATCCCAAGTAAAATACTACTTAGTTTACACTTCTAAAATCGATTAAAATACCGAATGACCAGGTAGATAAGATTATGTTCATATTTGTTTACAACACATACACCGAAGATTAGTAGTTTATGAACACACGGTGTTAGTTCTCGAGATAATGTGTATTATTTATTATGATTGTACCCTTGGGTTCCTAGTGGAATATAGGGCTTCACCTGCACGTCTCCACTTGCCACTTCTGTCTTCTACTGTACTTTTCACCTGCATCCACCTTAGTCCATACTGTTTCAACTCCTCTTCACACGATCTCCTCCATGTCACCCTTACACTGACGTCTTACTCGCCGCTTCCCTTTCGGGTTCCACTCGAGCGACGGCTTGACGCGCGCGCGATTTCACCCAGCGGTGGCCTCCTCAGCGAGTGTCCAATCCATCTCAATCCATTTTCTCCCGCATATTTGTAGGTTGACCATTGGTTCTTCTCTTGTTTCTTCCCATAGTTTCTTGTTGGTGATTCTTTCCGACCCGGCCATCTCATCTCCAGTATAGAGCGAAGACAGTTGGTGATAAAGGTCTGAAACAGGCTGTTGCGAATATTCTTTGTGACCGGCCCACTAGGTTTTTGATCCGTATAGAAGAACTGACTGACTTGACGTTTGTATTGAAAATATGACCGAATTTTGCTGTTGATGCTGAGTGACGAAGATTTCCAGATTGGTTTCAGGTTGATGAATGTGTTTCACACCTTCCCGATTCTCGCTCGATTTGACATCCTCGTCCGTTCCGACTTACTGTAGTTGGGACAATGCTCCTAGATAAGTGAATGAAGTAACATCTTTCAAATCCCTCCTGTTGATCGTAATTGGCGCTGGATGTTGCTGCTGTCGTTGTTGGTTGGTTGGTTATTTTCATAACCTCCGTCTTGTCTATGTTCGGCTGGAGTCCTGTCTTTGCTGCTTCTTCAACCAGTTTGTCGGTTTTCGCTCGCTTGTAAGTCTTCGATTTTGTGTGACATCAAACATAAATCATCCACAAGCGAAATCCAGGTCTTCTAGGTTCTTCACGTCAGTCCAGGATATTCCTGTCTTCTCGTTTCCCACAGTCCGACGCATAATCCAATCCACCACAATTAGGAATATCATTGGTGATAGTAAACCAGCACCCTTGTCTGACTCATGTGTTTACTCCAAACGCCTCGCTCAGTTTTCCGTTGTGGATCACTTGACATGCGCCGTTGTCGTACAGCTGTTGAATAAGGTTGATGAATGTTTGGGCTACGCCGTAGTACTTGAGTAGTTTCCAAATTACTTCACGATCAATGCTGTCGAAGGCCTTCTCAAAGTCTATAAAGTTGAGGTAGAGGTTTGATTGCCATTCCATGCTTTGTTCCGTGATGATGACGCGTAGGGTTGCAATTTGGTCAGTACATGATTTGCCTTTCGTGAATCCAGCTTGTTCTTGTGGTTGGCGGAGTTCTGTCTCCAGTGCGTCCTTTAATCTCTCCAGGATGATGTGTAGGTGTATGCATATAGATATAATAAGCAAGTGAATGAGTTCATCCCATAAAATGACCGATTAAATGATATCGACAGAAAACTTTTAGTGTTGTTTTGGAGTTTAATAATCAAAAAGAATAAGTAAATAAACAAATAGATACCAAACTGACTGAAATGGCATCTTCTTGATACCTCATCTACTTACAAAGTTTTGGAGTTTATCAGCATTAAACGTCAAGATCAGTTGTTTTTTTTATTCATTGGCGTTCCTAGTGGAACATAGGGCTTCAACTGCACGTCTCCACTTGCCACTTCTGTCTTCTACTGTACTTTTCCCTGCATCCATCTTAGTCCATACTGTTTCAAGTGTGCGGCTACAAACTTGACCAGTGAAGTTATTTTTCTAAAGGGGTGGGGTCGCTAGGGTCACACCCGACCTTCCTTGATTACTGAGCTTGCTACCAACTATTTGGCTACCCGAGGTTCACGAGTACATCGATCGGCAGTTGAACCCCACCAGACGACGTGTGTGGTCGGTCGGCCGGCATTCTGCCACTGAACCACAGACGCAGTTAGCCTAGTTTATTACTTAAAGGCATACTACAAAAGAGCACGAAGAATGATGCATTTCTTGTTAATTTAAATTCAGTGTAAATAGCAAAGAAATTCTCACAGACAGCATGATGATATGATATGCTACTGGTTGATATGAGCAGATGACAACCAATCAGAACAACTAATGGTTCTTGCTAGCCAAATCGAAGCGAGATCTAAATACTGGACGGCTAAAGTGTTTGTTTACAGCTGATTTCGTCAGCAGTGTATCCGATTACACTCAGTTTAGATAGTCGAATCAATTCGGATAACTAGAATTATATTCTATCTATCTACTTTATTAAAATGCCATAAATATAAATCGTGTGTAAACAACTGTCTTTTACCAGTGATATGTATTTTTCCACCATGTTTTATTCAATTTACAATTCTGAAAAATATAATTATTACCTACTGTGTTTCTAAATTGATAAACATCATCATCATCACCAGGATGAAATTCACTATAGTAACACACCAGTACTTAATTTGCTGCTTGGGAATGGAATTTTAGGAGAGACAGAGAGATGGAAGGGGGAAATGGTAACTTTTAAAACTCATGGAAACATATTGAAATTATAATTAATTTGTAACAATGTTATGCATAATGAAAACTGTTGAAATTCATACGTTATTTCGCCGGCAAATGTCTCTATATTATCACACAGATTTGAAATGTAAATTTTAATTACTGAAATAAGCCAATGTTTCACTTAAGGGAAACTTGTATAACAGATACGCACACGCACACACACACACACACACACACACGCAGAGCTATATATTATGTATAATCACATTCCCATCCCATAAATCATATGTGTACAGCAGAAATCCTATTTGAGAACTGATTAGTTTTCATTGAAAAAAAAGAAAAACGAAATCTTCCCAAGCGATGTAATTTAACTCATTGAAATGTACATAATCCACTTTCTTCACTTTTAAAGAATTTCGAAATAGATAGCTAATCGTCTTTATTATCTCCACAGTTTGAGAATCGCCTACATTGTATATAAAACATAAGTATCTGTTAGGATTATTCCTTGAAATTATTTATAAAATACCTAGAAGAGCAAAATTGAAGAGTATTACAGTGGAAGTGAAAGTTTAATTGGAACTGAACTGAATCCTTGAGGTTTTAAGCAAATTTATTTGTAGAAGATAGAAACCCACCTGTCATCAAAACTTTTCTAATCTAATTTAATAAATTCTACTTCATTACATCAAAAAAAAGAAGAAGACAGAAATGATGATCACAAAGGAACTCTTTGTTGAGATACGGGGATAAGAATTCACAAGTTTGATTCTAAGTTGAAAGATGTTGGTGTCATTGTTATAACTCATTTGTCCAGGCGAATTTTATACTCTTGTATCGAAATATAAGCCACATAGACTTGTTGAGAGATTCCTA
The DNA here is from genome assembly GCA_944472135.2 of Trichobilharzia regenti. Taxonomy (NCBI): domain Eukaryota; kingdom Metazoa; phylum Platyhelminthes; class Trematoda; order Strigeidida; family Schistosomatidae; genus Trichobilharzia; species Trichobilharzia regenti. Next base: position 82,020,917 of record OX235270.1, on the reverse strand, counting down.
ACGATACACACCCCAGTCGCCCAAGCTGAAGAGCAGTCGGAGCAGACCGGCTGGGTGAAATCGATTGCTTATACCAACTTTCAACCTATAGCACGTCGCAGAACTGAAAGTGAACTTCACATATTGAACGTGATTGTTTCAAATATTTTAGTTGAGTGTAGGGTATATTATTACTAAATACAGTAACAATTATATGTTGATTGGTGGCCATTAAGAGTTTATAAAACAGTCGTACCACAGATTAACAATAACACCAATCACAGCGGCGTTGACAAACAGATAACTTTAGACATTTGTGTCAATCTACTTCTTGAGCTTGTCATCGGAAATTAATTAATTTAAACTCTATGAAATATAAAGGTGTGTAAAATGAAGTTTCAATCAAGTATGCATTTATGAGTGCTTTCCCTAAGAAGAATCACACAAGTTCTGCAAGAAAGTATATGAAGTTTAATAATCTTGTAGATGATAGCAACTTGTAAGCAATGTCTCTTGAAAGTAAAGTTATTATACTTTCAGGGAAAAATTAGTCAAAACAATAACTTACAAAGTATGCGTTTGATTGATTAAATTCTCTACAACATCTCTACCAGTAAATTCATTTGCATTTGACTTTGTTTGTTCATCAGTCCCAGTGTAATTAGTAGTATGAGATGAAGTGGTTGCAGCCGGTGGTGTAACTGAATTCATGTATGCATAAGTTTGAAGGAAAGGACGAATGTACGGTTGCGCATTCATTTGCCATTGTATTGGCGTTTGATAAGGTGGTCGGTTTAATGGATGCCCTAAATTAGTTGGTTTGTTAGAATTAATATAAGAATTAGAATTTATATTCAGTTCAGAATTTAAATTCATTTGTTGAAATTGACAAATATTTTCTTGTAACTGATTTGAATATAAATTTTGTTGTAATACAGGGTAATTCATAGGTCCAGTAGGATGTGACCACGGTATATTTGACGGGTGAATTGAAGGTGGTAAGAATGAGTGATAGTTAAATGAGGAAGCCATATTGTTTGGATCTGAATGAGAATAAGGTACAGGGATAATTGGAATAAAATCCTGTGGATTCTGAACATTTGTATTTATTGGCCAGTTAGATGTAGTCATAGACGGCAGTGTGGTCCACAACTGATTGGGCATATGAGAATGATCGGCGAAATTTCGAGATGTGTTTGGACAAAAGTTAATATTTTTATCAGCAGTCTCAGAAATAACATCGTTGGATGACTGAATACCAAAATAATTATGTTGGTCAAATGATGGATTCGTGATAGAAGCATTATTGACACAACTATTACCAACAACACTGGGACCACCACAAACTGTACCCGTAGTAGTAGATGTGTTCTCCTTCATACGTTTCTCATAATAGTCAATGACTCTAGCGGTTATTTGTTCCATTAACAATGGACAGGTGACACACTGTAAAACTAAATTGCAGTATTCATTCACAGCCATAGGACCTAGACTACTGGCTACCTACAAAAATATTTTCAAAAATAAAGCAGAAGAATACCATTTAAATATTACTGGAGATGTACATAAATTACAAAACGTACAACACCGAGACAAACATTCACTGTTAACCATACGAATACCAGCAGAACATGTTTATTATTATTTTATTCCTTTGAGTTTCCACTGGAACATAAGCCTTCAAGCTAGTGCTTTTTGAAGCTTCTGTAGTAATGGCTATATTTTTACAGGAGGGGGTTGCTAGCCTCATACCCAACCTTCTTTTTATTTGCCGAACTCATTACCAGCTACGCGAGGTTTAGGAGTGCGTCGGTCAGGGATCGAACCCCGGACCACGTGAGTGGGTAGCGAGTATTCTACGTCTGAGTCCCATGTTACCGCTTAAGAAATGAATAGGGATTTTGAATTTTACCATCTATGCTAATATAATTTATTCGGCGATTAGCCATTCCTATATTTTGTGAGATCAGATGATGCAACCTACCTGACTGAACTTCAGTAATTCAAAAAGAGTGCCAATATATGCTCCATTGCTTAAACACCAATGAACTATGTAATGTGAATGATACATGCGTCAGCTAACTGACAAACAGAAGGTTTTAAAACGAATGTCTGCCGTACTCTGTATTCAGGCGACAGGAGATAGTATTATTATATAAACTCTGACTTGTTAAGTCTAATTTATAGCCTAATGAAAGTCAAAAGTAACTTATTAAAATTTATATGTTATTAAATATATTTATGTGTATTAAAGGGAAAGCTAATTGTTTAATCTATTATTATTATAGGCATAATTTTTGAAAGCTAATTAACCCTACTTATTAAATGTTATTAACTATTATATATTCTTATCTTTCTTCTTCTCTCCTTTTCTTTTAAGTATCACTTTAGTTTTCTTTTCATTTTCTAAAATACCATTTTGAGATTTAAAGGAAATAATTACAGGCCTTAAAATTTTTTTTAAAAAAAGCACCAGATGAACACTTTGTATATATTTAACTAAACAAATTAAGTAAAATGGATAGAAGACGATAAAAAAAATCACACACACATACATACATCCATTATGCATAATAATCACAATAATAATATCCAACTTTGAAAATAAATACGGATACTCTTGCTTACATCTAAAGTCCATAGGATATGTGAATCACACGATTTTGAAGTGGTCGAATTAGTCAGATTAAAATATGCACTAACACTTGATGGTACTTTGATTTGATTCGATCCACACGATGAAGACACACTAGGCATAAAATACCATGATGATGAATTCTCTGATGTCAAACAATTAGTTGAATTAACTTCATCATTGATTAGATTACTACGAATATTGTTGTTTGCTACTGATACACCATTGTTATTACTATTATGATTATGATTATTAGCATTATTGTTGTTATGAGAAGAAGAAGACGGAGCATCATGTTGCGTTGCATAACGTCGTTGAAAATGATGCGTTAGATTACCACGATGATTTTGTTGCATATGATAGTAGTGTTTTCCACGCATATTCTTTGATGGCATTGAAACAACAATAGTATTATTTTGACGATTGAAATTCGAACTGGTGCCAGACTATGTTGAACAAAAAGAAAATTACAATGAAGTAATTAAGGCAAAAAACAAACAAACAAACATTTAATGTATCTTATCAACAGGGTTAAGAATAACCTTCAGACTACTTTAGTAAACATAAAAACTGTAGAACTTTTCACGAATTGACCTGTTAGAATTGTCATGTTTCAGAAAAGCACACAAAGTAAGGGAAGGCTTCTACAAAAATACCAGAAGAGTAACAATGACTTTCAGGATGTGGAGGATGGTACGAAGCGAACAGTGTCACCAAGAGTCTCCAACTAGTGATTATTAGCATTTCAACGATCCAGTTAAGCGGTTTACATCTTAAATCGATAGTCAACGACTTCATGCTTCTTATTCCAACCTTACCCTAATTCAGATAACATCCCATATGAGGAAGACAGTAACTTGTCTTGTATAACATATCAAAGATTTATAAGCCCGTCTATCAACTTGTTCACACTGTCTAACACTCGTTTCCCAACCCCATTCTTACATACTATATTACACCACGAAATACAGATAAGTGAAAGAAAGCACCAATGATGAAGATGTACTAATCTCTCTTTTACTTCCATGTCTCACATATATTAGACAAGTTGGAACCGATTTAACGCATACCGCACCTATAATCCTCCATAAATGACCTGATTCACAGACTCCAGTCTTTCCCTTGAAATGCTCTAATACTTAGTCATGCATCCATAAACTCAACCTGGAAAGTCCCATTACCCACCTTCACGTAGCTGAGGGTACGAATGTTCGAGGAGCTGAACTAATGGACATGGAAGTTCACCTAGAAAATGCGGAGAACCCTGATTTCAAGCTTCGGGATCTTGAAGGGATGAATGGCGGGTACGAACCTGTTTTAGTCACTGACAACTATGAGAATGCAGTTCCTACTATCTCGTGGATTGGTTGCTTAAGAGAACCGCCATCTGCTTCACTTTCGGCGTCTGGGGGTTATTTCAGCCTCTATACAAATCATGGAAAAAGAATCAGTTGAAAAGAAGCCAAACAACTAGCCAAAATTATCGGTTAGTAAATCATCGCCAACTACAGATTCAACGACCAACATACACTAGCCAAAGCTTTGTGTGAGAACTTAGGGAAATCACTTTCAAGCTTTGCTACTGCTACTACTAATACTACTGTGGTGAGAGCTGGCTGTTAGTCAAAATTGGTGGACAGTAATTTACGTCAATGTTTATGTCCCCAATATTAGTCGTGAGAAAAATGAAAAGAAAGGCTTCGCGTAGGCGGACACAGTCAGCATATAGATGATCTGACATTCAAGAAACAGTCACAAAGAAATGCAAGGTTGACTTTCTGTGAGAAACAACCAATCAGAAGACTGTGTTTTTCCTCTAACAATAATCTATAATATGTACATGAAAATCTATAAATACGTGTTGATTTCCTTAATAAACGATCTGTTGGCTGGCCCTTGTCTTCTGTTGTTACACTACTACTGATAATAATAATAATAATAATAATTAGGCAGCGGTAGGTTAAATATAAAGATTAAAGTTTGTTCGAAATACGAGTTTATCAAGATTATCCTCAAAAAATTAAATTCATTATTAAAATAAAATAAATAATTGAAACTTACTTGATTAACTGCCATTTTCTTAATAGCACATTTTGCACAAAAGAATGCCTTAACCAAATATGTTTGTGATTTCACTTCCAACGCTTGTAATTCACTTAGTGTAGATTTTACTGATGTATTAGATAATTTTTCTTTGTTATTTAAAGATGCTTCATTAGAACCATTACTGTTATTCGAATTAGGATTGTTATCATCACCTAATCCATCAGCTATTGATTCAGTTAAACGACATGAATCCCCTTCGGATAAAATAGAGCCTTGATCAGACATTGATGGATGTACTACAACTGAACTGGACGCAGTACTCGATGTAGTCAATTGACATGTTGATGTCAGTGTCGATGAAATGACTGATGAAAGTGAGCTACCTGATATCACTGTAGCATCAGTTATTGCATTAAGATTTAATGTATTAATACAACCATTGTTGTTGTAAGTGTTTATAGAGGAAGCTGATGAAGATGTGATAGACTCCACAGACTGTTGATGTTGTTGCTGAGGTGGGTTACTTAAAACATTACAAACCAATGATGGATGAATATTTGGGATAACCATTGTAGGATTGAAAGCGTATACTGATGGATCAATTACTTGGTCAGTTGGATATGTTTGATATGAATTGCATGCTTAAAAAAAAGAAAAATGATAATAATAATCCAATAATTCGATATATATATATATATATATATATATATATATATATATATATGTATACAAAGAGAGAGACATTTCACTTACGTAAAATGTTATTTGAAATCGTAGGAGATAGTGAACTAGAAGGATTAATTTGATGTGCAATAGTAACGAATGGACTGCTTTGAATTAAATTTGCCGATTGAGATGATGGTGATGTCGGATGGTTAGCGTTTGGAATAAACTGCGGGTGAAGGAAATAATTACTTGGTAGTTTCTGTACAGGTACAGATGCCAGACTTTTACCCAACGGTGTTGCCTGAGGTATAGACGGTATTCCAAAAGGATACGATGTATTCGGCTGTAAAATAATCAAATAATTACACACAATTGTATTACTGAATTAAAAAGGAAGTTGACTAATTTTTTATTTAAATAATAGTCATGACACATATGAATAACAGTTACCAATGCTTCTGAGTGATACAATGAGATTCCAGGTAGATTCATCCAAAAGCAATTCAACAACAGGCATTTGAAAACCGACCGAACAAGCATCTGAAGAAGTCTTTTAGGAAAACACTAGTTGACCAGAACTATAATGACTTTAGGCCAAGAGGTTCAAGCACACCGTTCACGTATGACCCACAAATCAAAAGTACTTTCGTTACCAGTAGTGTCAATGTCAAAATCACCATGTCATAAACTGAGTCGATGAGTGGCACAAAAGTAAGAGGTCATCCAAAAAGTAGCAAATTATAGGTTCGAAAATTCATTTCAATTTTGTCTTGAACCACAGAAGCCTGTCTTTCGAACATATTCAAACAAGCGTTTAGTTTCAAATAATGAGTATTCGATGCTTACGAGCAAACGACAGAAACAACAGAAACCAAATGCCAATAGTCAGAAACGTGCTCTCTTCCTGGTAACTAAATGAAAACGAATTACACTTCTTTCTTGTTGCTGGGATGTGAACTCAAGTTGTAGAGATAAAATTCTATTAGAGGTTGACTTCAAAAATTCTCACACAAATAAGACAACAGGTTCGATCACGGGTTGATATCAGTTACAGAACTATTGGAAGAAAAAAAAACGAACGGGGTACTGCACAGATGTTTGGTCCGAGTTTGGGACTCACAGACAGTATGCAGCTACTGTTCGAACCCGCGACCTTCCGGTTACAAGACAAGCTCGTAGACTATTTAGCCACTGTGACCCGATTCAACCATTGAATTTTAACTTCCACCAATTAGTGACTTTAGCGCAACTGTTTATCTGTCTGTTTTCGACATAGAACTTTGCACCGACATGCAGCAGTTCAAGTCGCCACACTCCCTCCATGTAGCACACAAACCAACAGAAGAAATGTATAATAGAGACAGTAAACAGAGGTGTGAGACAAAGGAATAGTAATAACGAGGAACAATATAGTTTCATTGGAAATCATAAGTCACAAGGAGTGGATGCATCGGCGCCAGCCATTGAGAAGTATTTTGAGCCATGTCACCAATTGTTTCCAACCATTGGTTTTTACTGTCCCGAGGACCCCAACCGGGAAGTCTACACCTTCCTACGTGACTGGCTTAGACTAACTGTTGTGGATTTCATTGACTGATGAGGCCCTGTTTTTGTTTGACCGCCGCTAGCTTTTTTCCAGCCTGACCCTATATCCGCTAACATTGCTCGTCGAGGAAGGCAATGACCAGCCATACGTAACACATGTCCTAACCATCTCAGTCTTTGTAACTTCACAACTTCATCGATTGGTTTCCCCTCCTTACCTAGCACTCGACGCCTAACCTCAATATTGCTCACCTTATTATACCACTTCACACGGGAAATAGAACGCAGGCACCTATGATCAAAGACAGCTAGTCTTTTCATGTCTTCCACTCTCAGTGGCCAGGTCTCACAACCATAAAGGAGGACGGAGCGGACTGATGAGCAATACACCCGCCCTTTGGTCGATAGTCGGATATCTCGTCTACGCCAGGGTCGGAGTAAACTGGCAAATACGAAAAGAGCCCCCTGTATTCGTGCTGAGATTTCGTCAGAGATCAACCCGTTGGCACTGGCTGATGGTACTTCCCAAATAAGTGAGGCGGTCAACGTGTTCTACCACTTCACTTCCTATTTGTAAACAAGGCGTCGATGTAGTCCAGTCCTGTAGCATCATCTTGCATTTGGCGGGAGCGAATCGCATGCCAAACATTCGTAGATTGCGGCTCAAGGTGTTTAGAAGACTCTGCATTTCGTCAGCGTCTTCGCCTAGAAGGACTATATCGTCTGCATATTCCAAGTCAACGAGATTATTCCCTGGTAGCAAGTCAATCCCTGAGCCACTGAAGTCACCTAGGTTTAAGTCCATTAACACATCTATGATGAAGTTGAATAGAAAAGGGGATAATGGGCATCCTCGACGGACACCACTAGTCGTCATCAGTTCAGATGACAGCTCGCCGTAAGCCCTCACCTGGCTGTATGAGTACGAGTAGAGTGCCTTAATCAGTGCAATATATTTTCTCGGAATTCCCTTTACAGCCAACTATCGCCAGAGAACTTCTCGATCGACAGAGTCGAATGCTGCCTTTAGGTTAAGAAATATAATGACTGTTGGACGCCGGTAGGAATGACTATGTTCTAGAATCTGTCGGAGGGTGAAGATATGATCGATACACCCTCTTCCTGGTCTAAAGCCTGCCTGGCTCTCTCGTGTTTGTGTCTCCCGAGCACCACTTAGTCTACGCATGATTATTGAGCCTAAGACTTTAGATACTATATTAGTCAAGCTAATCCCTCTGTGATTGTCACAGGATGACTTGTCTCCCTTCTTGTATATGGGGATAATCAGTGACTTACACCAACCCGATGGGACGTCTTCTGATTCCCAGACGCTGCCTAGTACCGCAGTTAATGCAGACAGTAAGCTGTCTCCACTGTACTTAAATACCTCTGGAGTCATTCCATCAGGTCCTGCTGCTTTGCCTTTTTTCAGATTGGTGACAGCTTTAGTAACCTCAGTTAGGGATGGAGGACCTGTATCTATATCCCATTCAGGGAGGTGTTGGATGTTCGGCAGGTTGAGCGTGGCTGTGGGCCAACTAAACTGCTCCTCATAGTGCTCTTCCCAGCATTCCAGCGATTTTAGCGCAACTACCAACTAATGTTATTGGCAAGTACTTGTCATCACCCGACCGTCGCCCGACTGGGTTAGTGGTCTTCATGCTAGCAGTCGCCATAATAAAAACCCGAACTCTCAAACTTATAACCAATTGAATCCCGACAAACCAACACTAGAAAATTTCTAATTTATTTGTGAATAAATATTGATCCTAAAATATTCGGTATCAATATATAGTTGTTGAATGCATTGGAAGTCTTTTAAGCTCTTTTCTAATTAGACGACTGTATGTGTATGTTGTCATAGTCACTACGTAACAACAAAACTTTGCTAGAGAAGTACATCGAATGAAAATCCAGAAACACTATTATGAAATAAGATTACATAATCTGTTCTATCCCACAGAGGCATCGAACTCCACATGGCGCACTCCTAAACCTGGCTTAGCCGGTAGTGAATCCAGTAAAGACAGAAGGTTGGCTATGAGGCTAGCAACTTCACCCCATAAAAATAAACACCACTGCTACTGAAACTTCAAGGCGCACACGCTTGAAACCCAGTGTTTTCCACTTGGAACGCAAAGGAATAATAATAATATGGAGAAGAATCCCGTACAGGAAATATAGTCTTTCATAGAGTTCAAACAAAATACATTAGGTTTAAATCTAATACTAATGCTGCTAATGCAGTGACTGTGATGATCACTATAAAGGCATCAACTACGCCTACAGCAATAGCATAATAAATTACAAATAACTTACTTGTACTGATGATACTAATTGTGTTTGAGGTAAATAACACGGTACATGATGTGTAGATTGCAATTGTGGCTGTGAATTATTCACATTTAATAAGTTGTTCGTTTGCTGTGGTTGTTGTTGTGTTTGTGGTTGAGATGGTGGTTGTGTTTGCTGTAAGTTAAACATGTTTAGATAGTACGGAAAAGGAGGGAACTGTGGTTGTTGCTGTTGTTGTTGTTGTTGGGGCTGTTGCCGAAGTGAGAAGTTGGAATAGTTTGGATGGATAGGATATACTGAGGGTGGATACATAAATGGTTGTTGTTGTCGTTGTTGATGGTGATGATCTGGTCGTAAAATTGGTGGTTGAAATAAGTTAACTGGTTGATAATAATTCCATGCATTGGTTAAATCACTGTTTAATGAGTTGCTATTACCCGCACTACCCATATCAGTTGAACCACATAATGGTGGTACACCGGATGTATTATTAGTATTAATATTATTACTATTATCAGTATTATTATTTATTTCACGAACAGGGATAGCTGAATTACTCAGTGGAACATTACCTTCAGATAAAAGTGTGTTGCAAGTAGAATTTCCTGTGATTGTAGCAGCACCAGCAGCGGTATTAGTATTATTATTAGTAGTAATTGTAGTAGTACAAGAAAGTGGAGGTGTATTAGTTAGTGTAGAATTACCTTCACTTACATTCTTTGATAATGATTGTTGATTTAAATTCATATTATCTAGTGAATTCAATGCTTGTTCATGTTCTTTTGTAACAGAATGATATAAAGAGAACCAACTTCTTGCTAAAAAGAAGTAGATTTCTGGTAGAGTACCATGGGAGGATTGATGTACACTTTTTTCAGTGCATAAAAGACCACGTTCAAGTGTAAGACTTGAATGTTCACCGCATTGTTCTAATGCTCGATATAATTCTTGTGGTCTCAATACATTACATAGTGATAGACTTGCAAGACAAAGTTCTGCAGCGATATCAACAAGCTATAAAACAAACAAAAAAAAACCAAAATTGAAAGAAGAGAACAAAACTGTGTGATGAGAACATGTTCATCAATAAAGACAACGACATTATCTAGTGATAGGAAACAAGTCAATTAAAAATGGGAAATTTCTAGCACTGTATATAAAGCAGAAGAGATACTAAAGCGTTGAATCTGTACCAATACCGAAACTGTATACACATTACATTGGTTACTGTTACCCAGTGTCCAATAAAAGTGTCGAATTTACTCCTGCAGAAGGTCAATCACGAGTCCGAATAAATCAGTGGTGACATCGGTGACTGTAGCACTTGGTGATTCCTTTTATTCCTTTATGTTCCCAGTAGAACATAGGACTTCAAGCTAGAGGCTTGAAGGTTCAGTAGCAGTCGTGTTTATTTTTACGGCATGGGGTTGCTGGCCTCATGCCCAACCTTCCCTCTTTACCAGTCTCATTACTGGGTTAGCGAGGTAGGGGAGTGAGTCGGCCGGGGGTCGAACCCCGGACCACCTGCGTGTCTGGCGAGCATCCTACCGCCACTGTGCCATCGACGCACAGCACTTGGTGATGCGGGTTCCAATCTCAAAGGGTCATGAGTTCTTTGAAGATTGCAGACGACTAGTGAGTGTCAACAAGCACGAAAGTCAAGTCCAGGACTTCCTGATGATTGAGCAAGTACACATTAGACAATACACTGGAAACGACATTGGAAACTGATTATTCATTGATTCGAAATTGATCTACTAATGGCACCTCCATTTCTTTTCAAAACGGATAACGATGTCAGTCGTAATGATAAATCGCGACAATGAACCCTTTCATCAGTATTCTTCATTTGATGACTAGTTTGTGCACGATACACCCAGGTCCATTTGTTTACTGTTTCTCTTACCGTTAAAAAAACAACTATATATCTCTTCGACACGTAACAACATGCATACGTAGATGCGTGTTTGTTCTACGCCGATTCATTCATCAATCAGTCTGTTAGTGACAAAGCCATAAATGAATTTCTTTTAGGCGAATAACACTTTTATGTGAATCTGATATCAAAAAATCAGAACAAAATCAAGTACATCTCTAGTAACAAGTAAACATCGTAATTATTTTTGAATAACACGCATAAAAATTGATTTGAGCCACTTTACTGAGAACAGAAAAAATAACACCGACGGATATATTTTCATCACTGTTAACACTTACAACATTTATTCATCAACATAAAACAACGAAATTACTGAGCAGAATTTAACAAGAGGGAAATAAATCATTAAAAAAAATAAATAACCTGTCTGTCTATCTACTTCTTTTCTGAATTGTTGAAGTTTCTGTTTAAATTTTCATGTAGAAGTCAATTATACTGTAGTGATTGTTTTATAGAAAATAATCAATCGACTGAATAGTTAGTGAAACTAATATAACAGTATCTCATTTGAATAAATCTCAGCATATTTTTCTAACGTTCATTCACTCATTTAATCGTTTATTATAACAGTGAGATTTTTTTTAAATTTCACGATGGATTTTATGACAAACCAACTAACATCAATTTAGGGAGGGGGGTGGGAGAATTATAGAACAATTGAAGAGCCCTAGACAGTTGTTTCAACTTACTTTACTTTTATAGTAGGACTTATCATGCGTCAGTCCACCTCAGATTACACACAACAATTGAGACATATTAGAAAAATTAATGGTAAAGTGTTGCTACAAGCTTTAAGTGGAAGTAAGCTAAAATAAACCACGCACTTGGAACAATACTTTTATGCCATAGTCAAACCAATTCACTCTGTCCTCTTCTATGACTGTGAGACATGGTCGATGAAAGTGAAAAACACGAAAAGGCTAACTGTTTTTGATTACAGATGTCTAGATTGTTTCTCCTATCTTACGTGGTATACTAGGAGAAATAATATGGAGGTCAAGTATTGAGTGTTAAGTAAGAAGAGGAAATCAATCGACCAGGTTGTGAAATTACATCGATTGAGATGGCTACAACATGTGTTACTCATCCCTAGCCATCGCCTTCCTCAACATCTAATGTTAGCTGACATACAATCAGACTGGAAAAAACCTAGTGGAATCAGTCAATCAGATCGTTAACAGTTAGTTTTGAACCACGTAGGGAGGTGAAGACTAACAACGTGGTTGGGGTCCTCGGGATCCTAAGAACCAATGAACGCTGTAGGCGATTGGTGATATGGCTCAAACTCATCGTTATCAGTAGCATAGATCCATTCACTCTTTGTGATCTGCCAAGTTCAATAAGACCCTAATGTTTTTCCATGTTACTCCCTTTTTTCCCTCACATTTCTGCTAGTCGTCGTTCTTTTGAATCTCTTTTTTTCACTCTCTTGTTTGTGATTTATGGGTTTTGGAAACCCGAACTTCTATGCACTGTTGTATATTGAAACCAGTCAGTCAGGTTTAATAAATGATTGATATTAGAATAGTTTTGTTACAAAAAGTGCCATTAATGGAACACTTCGAAAAATGCTAATAAGCAAAAGATCATTTTGAAGCTTCCGTTGTCTTTCTGTCTATCTGTCTGGATTCAACATAGAACTTGATACCGAAGTGCAGCAGTTCCAGTTGCCACGTTCCAAATAGCACACAAAGGTAGACAAGAAGATGAGTGAAGAGAATCAATACAGTCTGAGAAGTATAAGAGTGAAACAGAATGGGTAATGGTAGAAAGGAATATGAAAGATTACAGAGACTGAATACATCTGCGCCATTGACAACGATTTTGAGCCATGTCACCTACTGTCTCCAGCCATTGATTCCTAGAGTCCCGAGGCCCTCAACCCGGAAGTCTGCATCTCCCTACCTGACTCAGTTTAACTGTCAAGGATTTCATGGATTGATGAGGCCATGTTTTTGTTTGGCCACCACTTACTCTTTTCCAACCTGCACCTATATCAGTTAGTAATGACCGTCGAGGAAGGCGATGGTTAGACATGCGTAGCACGTGACCTAGCCATTTCAATCTATGTAAGTTTATAGCCTCGTCGATTGATTTTCCCTCTTAGTCCAACACTCTACGCCTAACGTCAACATTACTTACCTTATTAAACCACCTAACGTGAGAAAGAGATCGTAGACATCTATGATCAAAAACAGTCAACGTTTCATGTCTTCAACTCGTATTGGCCATGTTTCAGAGCCATAGAGAAGGACGGAGCGAACTGCTGAGTTTTCTAGAGTTCGTGGTAAGAATATATAACCACCAACAGGTGAAACGTAGATTTCAGTGATTCATGGTTGCTAACTTCATTTAAAACAATTCCAAGTTAGTGTTCCTGCTGTTAATCACTATACATTTGCACTCTACTAAGTTCGCCTTACTGATTTTATTAAAATTTCCGAAAATTCATCTAGCAGGAAGTCACCAATAATGAACATCAAGTTATATAAGCGATTGTCGGAAATGGCAACGAGTGTAGCAATCTGATGCTAATTAGCCGAGGCGGTGAAGCCTTCTACTTCAGTGCTACGGTGAAAAGCTTTTTTGATAAGGATATCAGCACCTCTTTATCGAGTGTTACTTATTAACATCAAACCAAAGATGTGGGTCATTGACTTAAGATCTCCACTTTCAGTCAATGAGCTTCTGGTCCAAATCTCGTTACACGTAATCCAGCTTGAGTAACCGGTTATCGTTATCATGTATCCGCCTAGTAAATAGATTTAAATCGCTGAAATACATTTATTTCAAAGAGTGAGTCGGTGGCCCAGTGGTTAGGACTCTCACCGACCATGCACATGGTCCGAGGTTCGATTCCCTACCGATGCACACCTGATATCTATAGTCGACCTGCAAAACTTTGGGCTACCGATATCACGTGCTGAAAATTCCATACTTGTACCAAAAGTACAGCGTGGAATAAAGCTGTAGTAAAAAAAATAATAACAATAAAGAGGTTTCAGTTAGAAACTATGGTATAAGCTGTCTTTACAACTAATATCCACAATGCATATTTGCCTCATTTTTGAAAACATCTACACTTATAAATAAATAAGGATTCAAATGTTTAGGCTGGTTGAAGTCAAATAACTGTGCGCAAATTAAATAAGTGGCATAATGGACATTAAACAGAATAAAGCTTATTCTTACCGAACGATTATTTTCTCTTGATAACTGGAATGAAATAGCAGCAAGCTCTGAAGCTGTAAGATGTTGTTGCCAAGAATGATATAAAATACAAGCAGCCGGTATACCGATTTCAAATACTTGTTGACTAATCCATCCACCATTTCTTGAAAATGTACGATTTTGCCATGAAGGCAGAAGACCATTGAAAAGTCCCAAACCATAAAGTCCCAACTAAAGAGGCATGAAAAAATAAAATATGAATGTATATTATCCGACTGATATCCACCATAATACTAACATTTGTATTTTCTAAGTGATATGACTGAAAGTGGACTGCTGCGGTAGGTGCTCTCACAGAGTATGACAACTCGAACTGTATGTTGATAAGTCACTCGTATTACGTTTGAAGAAATCTCTCATTTCACCTCACTGCATACATTCGTTTATTCATTGTACATTTCGTAGAACCCATTGTGATATACTACTGTCTATTCCATTCGGTAAATTATACGGTATGGAACACAGCATCAAATAAGCAAACTAAAATAGAATCACAACAACCATCACAATGTTCAATTCCTATTAATTTATTAGTTTCACTGTACAGCTTCCACCTTATCTTACTTAATTTCATTCACATTCTTTTTAACATATTTATCTTAATCGAAAGAGTTGTTCGTTTTCTCCACAACATTACTCCTCTGTTTTTTCCCACCCTATCGTTCTCTATCTTTCTCTACTCATATCAGCTGGTAACAATTCAGATTGGCAAATATCTGAACCAATCTTATTTCGTTACGATCAATTATACAACCGATATGCATGTTTTTTTGATTATAGCTTGATTCCACACCGCAGTTTTGATATAAGTATGGAATTTTCAGCATGTGATATCGGTAGACCAAAATTTTGCAGGTCGACCATTGATATCAGGTGGACCATGCACATGGTCCGAGGTTCGATCCCCTGCCGACGGTGCAGGTCCCCGGTGCATGTGCATATATATATATATATAAACTAGGACGAAACAGCTGTCCAGTACTCCCAGGTTTTCCAATGGTTCTCTAACCAATGTCAGCTCATGATGAAATCCTGTAACCAATCAATCAAATCCCAACAAACCAATACTTGAATACTAAATATTGATGAACAGTTACGCTGTATTACATTTTCATGGTCACAGAAAAACTTAAACAGGTGAATTCTTTTCTTTTTAAAAAACGACTTTCTTTTAGCACAGGAGATTTAACTTTAGAAATAATACAAATAATATATATTAATAGATTTTAATTTTAATTATGAAACTGATAAAGAATGTCAAAACTACTACACATATTTACTTCAACGTTGTTTCTGCCCTGAAAGCGATTAGCGAATCACTAAAAATCAAACATTGAAAATTTACTTTATCTAAGTATGAACACATTCATCAACCTGAAACCAATCTGGAAATCTTCGTCACTCAGCATCAACAACAAAATTCGGTAGGATTTTTAATACAAACATCAAGTCAGTTCTTCTATACGGATCAGAAACTTGGCGGGCAGGTCACAAAGAGTATTTCCAACAGCCTGTTTCAGACCTTTATCAACCAACAACTGTATTCGCTGGATCTATACTAAAGATCAGATGGCCGGGTCGGAAAGAATCACCAACAGGAAACTATGGGAACAAACAAAACAAGAACCAATCGCCCAACAAATATGCAGGAGAAAGTGAAGATGGATTGGACAATCGCTGAGGAGGCCACCACCGGGTGACATCGCGCGCGCGTCAAGCCGTCGCTCGAGTGGAACCCGAAAAGGAAGTGACGAGTAAAACGTCAGTGCAAGGGTGACATGGAGGAGATCGTGTGAAGAGGAGTTGAAACAGTATGGACTAAGATGGATGCAGGTGAAAAGTACAGTAGAAGACAGAAGTGGCAAGTGGAGATGTGCAGTTGAAGCCCTATGTTCCACTAGGAACCCAAGGGAACAATAATAATAGTAAGTATCAGATCCTTCAGTAGTATTCACAAACTGACCACTACAAAGAATATACGGGTGTAGGACAATAAAACTTCTTCGTGAAAAATGTTGCTTCTTAGTCATTGGATGGTAATTCAATCGTCAATATTTTTAAAATTTAGACCATATCGTAAGATGGCGGTGGTGGAGTTATAAGTCATGAGCTCTGTTAGATTTCAACCCAGAAAAGCTGAATAGTAAGTAATATGACAACAGCGCATTTGACTTGTTACATAATCATAAGTGAGAAGCACTGGTCAGTCACAAAACACGATGAAATAGACTTCCAGAAAATCCTAATGATTCGATAAATGATGCTTGCCTGTAACGATGTCTATCAAATTTCAAAACTTCACTTTTGAAACAAGACTGTAAATATTGTCAATAACAATTTTTTTCTAAAACGAATGAAACAAACCTGGAAAGAAACCAATTGAAGATTACGATGCACAGTGTCATTTGCTTCGGGCTCAGCTACAAACATCGATCCATTACCACTTGGTCCACAAGCACCTTCTCGAATTTTTTTAGCCAGTTGGAAGACATGAAATGCCATTGAATCGGATAAAGGTTGTGGTGGTGGGCGTCTGAGATGACAATGCCAGCCAATACGTAAACGAAATGGACCAGTGGTTGCCGATAAATTTCGAAGAGGTAAAGGATAGGATTCTGAATCTCTACATGAATTGGTATTACGCTTTGTATTACTTTTAATTTCACTATGTGAACCTGAAGGAATATTGACGTCATCCGACTATAATTTTAAATGAGTATAAAAAACAACACAAACAAGTCATCAGTACATCATATACAGAAAGAGATATTTTCATGAATGACAACTTTAACCATTGTAAGAATTATTTAACACAAATTTCGAGTTTTAATTACTTGCATATTATAAAATCTCGCCACCCAAAAACATATCCTGGGATCAACTCTTGTTCGACGTACTCCTAAGCAATGGAAAATATCCATCAGGATATTAGAGAGAGAGGAACAAGAAGCTTAGCATATATATACCTTTTTGGCGACTTCATCCTCGAAAGCCGTACACAATCGCATTTTCATACACAAGTTCATATTAGTTGCAATTATTATTTAATTCAAAGGTGATGCTAATTTTCAGCTTGATATAAGAGTTTGAAGGTGTGAACATAGATTACAAGGGGGCATAGAAACAAACCTAAACCTCGCTTAGCCGGTTGGAAGTCAGGCAAAGAGGGATGGTTGAAAGTCAGGCGGCTAGCGACCTCATCCTGCAGAAAAAACAACACCGCTATTGAAACTTCAAGACTGAAGCTTGAAACCCCATGTTCCACTGAGAAAGTGTAAAGGAATGAAAAAGTAGTGTTGAACAAAATTTGGTTCAGAAGAAGCATACTCTTCAGAGTCTTTTCTTCCTTTCCTACGTTTATAAAATGCAATAGTAGAACAAGGATTTAACGAATTGTGATTAAGAAGACAATTGCTGCGAAGAAAATTTTCTTTACGACGAAGTCATCATCTAGGCTGTACATTCGCGTATTTATACCAAATGGATGAGAAAGTTCCAGAATAATTTCTGGTCAAGGGTCAAATTAACAAAAATTACAATTAGGAATTATAATGCCATAATAAACAGGGGGTACGGATAGAACTCAAACAAAGCAGCATCATAATAACTAAGAAGATTGACATTGTGCAATTAGGGGTTAGAAATGTAGAAATAACAAAATAGACAGGATGTTTGGATAAGAACTAATGTGATGAATAATTGTTTATGCAATCATGGATTTAATATGTAGAAATAGTAAAATGACAAAATAAACACGAAGTTAAGGTACGAAAATATGGTAGTGTAAACAGGGATTAAGAAAAACTTAAAATAACATGAATAAACAGGAAGTTTAGATAAGAAAGGAGATGGGATGGTCATCACTAAAAAATTACCTGTTTATGATGGCCATGGCAAGGACAGGGGTTGGACGTATTTCTTTTGTATGTAAAGCGTGGGTTTGAGCTTTTGTATAGCTAGTGTCTCAGCTATGCCCAGATATCTTGATTTCACTCCATTTGATAGGTTTGATTGGATCTTGTATATTACTTTGAAGGATTTTTTGAAAGGCGCTGAATGTCCTGAATTGACCAGATGTTCTGTCACTGAACTGTATACATTCTTTTGGTCTCCTTTTACTAACCAGGCTGGATACTGTTCACAAGCGCGTTTTTCAAGTCGGCGCATGGTACACTCAACGTATTCAGCTCCATAAGAGCAAGTGAACTGGTATATGCACGTTGAGGTGGCTCAATGCGACAGCTTGTCTTTCGCGTTCTGGATGAACAGTTTCTTGCAGAAAAACGTCAGTCGTAGGCTCGCAGTAAAGAATGTTTTCCTTAGCGATTTGGAGAGGCGTTTACGAAGGATTTCTGCTTCAATATCACCTTTGAATTCTAAATTAAGCAGAAGTACTTTCTTTGGAACGGATTGGACTTGTTCGGAAATCTTCTTAGATTTGAGATTCTTGTCTATGAACCTGGGCGGGAAACCGTTTTCCATCAGGGTTTTTCGGAGATTACGCAGTTCTTCTTCAACCACTTCCTCGCTGCATATCTTCCGGATCCTCGAGGACAGAGCGTATATCAGGTTCCTCTTTCTGCTTAGGGGCACGAAGCTTTGAAAGTTGATGAATTGTCCATTCCATGTGTGCTTTTTGTAAATGGACTTTTTCAGAGAGTTGTTGGCGTTTCTTGTCACATGGACTTCGTCGAAAAGAAAATTTTCTTCGCTGCAATTGTCTTCTTAATAATTCATATAATCCAATGTGTATAATCCGTGAATTGTGATTAGTTATAATAAACGCTTTCATACATTTTAGCCATCACCATATTTATTTATTTATTTTTTTATAGCTTGATCTCACACAGTATTTTTGGTACAAGTATGGAATTTTCAGCACGTGATATCGGTAGCCCAAATTTAGCAGGCCAACCGTTGATATCATGTGTGCGTCAGTCGGGGACCGAACCCCGGCGAGCGTCCTAACCGACAAACAAGACATCCTGTATACATAAAATGAGCCGACTTTCGATGCCCATTTGTAACATAATTAAATGTTAGCATTATTATTGTTGTCATTATTGAAACAATTTGAAAGAGAATTTGTTCTACCCTAATAGTTCCGACTTTTTTAAAAGAACATTGAACAAGATATTCGTAATTCTCAACCAGTTTTCGAATGAATGCCGAGATATTTGAGCACTCTGCTGCTCAGCAGTCCGCTCCGTCCTCCTTCATGGTTGTGAGCGAGACCTCAACATTGAGAGTTGAAGACATGAAAAGACTAGCTGTCTTTGATCATAGGTGCCTGCGTTCTATCCCCCGTGTGAAGTGGCATAATAAGGTGAGCAACACTGAGGTTAGGCGTCGAGTGCTAGGTAAGGAGGGGAAACCAATCGATGAAGTTGTGAAGTTACAAAGACTGAGATGGTTAGGACATGTGTTACGTATGCCTGGTCATCGCCTTCCTCGACAACGGGCAATGTTAGCCGACATAGGGTCAGGCTGGAAAAAAGCTAGCGGCGGTCAAACAAAAACATGTCACCAGTCAATGAAATCTACAACAGTTAGTCTAAGCCAGTCACGTAGGAAGGTGTAGACTTCCCGGTTGGGGTCCTCGGGACAGTAAAAACCAATGGTTGGAAACAATTGGTGACATGGCTCAAAATACTTCTCAATGGCTGGCGCCGATGCATCCACTCCTTGTGACTTATGATTTCCAATGAAACTATATTGTTCCTCGTTATTACTATTCCTTTGTCTCACACCTCTGTTTACTGTCTCTATTATACATTTCTTCTGTTGGTTTGTGTGCTACATGGAGGGAGTGTGGCGACTTGAACTACTGCATGTCGGTGCAAAGTTCTATGTCGAAAACAGACAGACATATTTGAGCAAACATGAAATAATTTCCTAAAGGCGATAGTCTCTAGCAAAGTTTTCGTTTGACAGACTATCGTCAGTAAACTGTGCGACAAACAAAGGTAAAATGAATATCTGGGTTGTGGTAGGGCTAGATAACCAGAGGTCTCTGATTTGAACCCTGCAGCGACCTAGATAGACTTTCACCTTACCTTCACAGTCATGACTCGTTGAGCATCATATGTCATTGAATAAAGTGCGGTTAAATTAATTGCAACGACAAAACATAAATTATGCATATATGATGTATTCTTGAGAATCGCGATATTGAAATATAGGAACACTAGAAAGAAATTCAATCTGATTAGAATATGTGACTTAAGAAAAACGGAATTTAAACCTTCTAACACTCCTATCACAATTTGTTTAAAAAGTCTTGAATACACGTGAAAAGAGAGACCATGGAAAAAGTGAATTTTTATTGAAGATAATTAATTTTTCCGACGTCAGCCTATAGCCAATTCTTAAAGGAATAACTCGAAAAGTACCAAAGCATTGATAAAAAAAACACCTCGGCAACTTGCACACTAACTGCTTTCTTTAGTTCAGTTAGTTTGCTGTGTGTACGGCCAGCAGTCATTAGGACTGTGTGAATGCTGATCACAGTAAATGGTTACCTAAAGTAAAGTAGACTGCCACTTGACTCTAAATTTGCAGTTGATTTCGTTGATGGTCAACCAAACATCACTTACAGGAACTATTAAACTGCAATCACATACATCCTAAGAACCCAGTTACTTCGGACAAACTGTTCATGTGCCAGGCTATAAAGTCCTCAGTTATTATGTGAAGCTTGGTTACAATACCTAGTTGCATACGCTGAATATATATAACACTAAATAATAAGAAGTTTGAAATGCAGGAGAGAAAAAAAACAGTAACATACTACATCTTGAAAATAATTTGCCTGACAAGGTTTAGTATTGCTATCATTATTAATTAACTGTTTCGTAATAGCAATCTGTGTTGAAATACATTCATTACCACCATCATCATCAACATCAGTGGAGGAGGAAGAGGGAGAAGGAGGTGATCGTGACGATTGTATTTTACCACTCTGGCCCATTGAAATTTGTTTATCATTCTCATGTTTATTATAATTTTTACTTTCTATCAAAGTTGCTGTTGTAGACAAAGAAACTGAATTCGAGGTGTAATCATTTATAGACATTTGTTTATAACGTTCAGCAATATCTCCACATCCACCATCACTACTTTCAGTTGTATACGCAGCTGACGATTTTTGACCAACTAGAATTAATCGACGTATTGCATCAGGTGAATTATCACTACTTGTTGTTTCTGGTGCACTAGTATCAACTGCAGAGAAATGACACATTCTTCTACGTGGATCGCATAAAGCTGCATATCGTAAGTTATCCAGCTAAGAGTATGAAGAGAAAAATAACCCATTGAAAAATACACGGAATAAAACAGGTGAATGGTCAACTAATATTAGAAACAACAGATACATCTATTAACCGTAACGTCTCGCTAAATGTAGAAATTGATCGCTTGAGATAAAATTTCAGAGAGGGGAACAACTATTACGACGCTGAGGCAACGCCTTGCTGACGAGTAACAAAGTTGTCGTCTGAAGGAATGATAACCAAATGCGTTCCGTCAAGGATGTCCAGTGTCTTTATTTCTGTTTAATCTCATGATACATGTATCAATGGTATTGACGCCAGCTGACTTTAGCGACTGAAGGATTGACTTGTTACTAGAGCATAGTTTCATAGGCTTAGAGCATGCGGATGAAATTGAAGACGCTGGTAAAATGCAGATTTTTCTCAACACCTTAAGGAGAATTATTAGAATGCTTATCTCACGATTCGCTCCATTTAATTGTGAGATAGTGTCGCACGGAGTAAGTCTACACTGACTTATTTATTTGAGAAATTGTATCAACCCTAATGGACTGATTGTTGACCAGATTTCAGCACAAATACAATAGAATTTGTCAACTTACATCATCTCTGCCATAAATGTGATATCCATTTTATAGATCAAAAGTGATGACTGCTGCACAACGATCCAGTGCGTCCTTCTTTATGGTTGTGCGACATAGTTAGTGAAAGTGGAGGATATAATGAGTATTGACGATAGGTGTTTGCGTTCTGTTTCACGTGGTATAACATAGTTAGTAATAATGAGGTTAGGCGTAGTGCTAGGTAAGGAGGGTGTAAGTCAATCGATGAAGCAGTGAAGCTACATCAATTGAGATGGCTAGGACTCATTTTGTGCATTCTCCAGTCACTGCCTTCCTCAACAAGCAATATTGGCTGACATAGCATTACGTTAGAAAGGCTAACGTAACCTAACAATCGGTTTGAGTCATGTAGACAGGTGTAGACTAACTGACTGGCTGACTGGAGTCTTCGACGAGGCCAAGTATCAAAAAATAAAGACTATTGATGGATATAGCTCTAAGTTGTGCATATCTATTCATTTCTTGTAATCTAGCATATATCCATTATTCAATTCTCATGTTTTCCTACATTTCTGCTTATATTATAGTTCCTTTGAATCTAATTTTTTTTCTTTCTTTTCTCTACTTTTTATGTGCTACACATTAAAGTGTGGCAACTTGGACTGGTTCAGCTTTTCTGTGCAAAGTTCTAAGGTTGGAACTCAGCAGTCAAGTACATTTCACCGAGATGTAAGTTACCTTAAGTTTATCACACCTAAGATTTTAATACGTTGAATAATGGAATGACACTTACATGTAAAATGTACAAATGAAATTGAAATGTTGAAATAATAACAGAGTGGATGTTGTCATTGAGGTAAGCGTACAAGATGTTTAGAAAGAACACTCGACTTTGAGAAGACCAGAAGACGTTAAAAAGTAGTAATCATATTTTTTTTTAAAAGATGTCTCTAAGGCTTCTGTTTAATCTCCTTAATAAATGGAAGTACTGTGTGTATGTATGTGAAATTCAACAATGATAGCGTTTTACAAAATTCACTTTGAATGTTCTTTCATAACAAGATGATGAACATGTTCTTCACCGAAATTATTTACTTATTTATTCAGTCAGTCAGTCTAATGTAAGCCTACACAAAGAAATGGAACATTTCTTACATAGAATAAATCTGATTGCAAAAAAGGCAAAGGGCTACTCTAGGGTAAATTTCATTACAAACTAACATAAAACCAATGGACTTCTGTCTCATCACACACACACACACACTAAGAATCTTTAACAGTCTGTCTGTCTGTCTGTTTCCGACATAGAACTTTGCACCGACATGCAGCAGTTCAAGTCGCCACACTCCGTGTAGCACGCGAAGCAAGAGAAGAAAGTACAAGAAAAGCATAATAGAAACAGTGAGCAGAGGTGTGAGACAAAGGAGTAATAAAGAAAAACAAAACAGTTTCATTGGAGATCATATGTCACAAGGAGTGGATGCATCGGCGCCAGCCATTGAGAAGTATTTTGAGCCATGTCACCAATTGTTTCCAACCATTGGTTTTTACTGTCCCGAGGACCCCAACCGGGAAGTCTACACCTTCCTACGTGACTGGCTTAGACTAACTGTTGTAGATTTCATTGACTGGTGACATGTTTTTGTTTGACCGCCGCTAGCTTTTTTCCAGCCTGACCCTATGTCGGCTAACATTGCCCGTTGTCGAGGAAGGCGATGACCAGGCATACGTAACACATGTCCTAACCATCTCAGTCTTTGTAACTTCACAACTTCATCGATTGGTTTCCCCTCCTTACCTAGCACTCGACGCCTAACCTCAGTGTTGCTCACCTTATTATGCCACTTTACACGGGAAATAGAGTGCAGGCACCTATGATCAAAGACAGCTAGTCTTTTCATGTCTTCCACTCTCAGTGGCCAGGTCTCACAACCATAAAGGAGGACGGAGCGGACTGATGAGCAATACACCCGCCCTTTGGTCGACAGTCGAACATCTCGTCTACGCCAGAGACGGCGTAAACTGGCAAATGCGAAACGAACCCCCTGTATTCGTGCTGAGATTTCGTCAGAGATCAACCCGTTGGGGCTGATGGTACTTCCCAAATAAGTGAAGCGGTCAACGTGTTCTACCACTTCACTTCCTATTTTTAAACAAGGCGTTGATGTAGTCCAGTCCTGTAACATCATCTTACATTTGGCGGGAGCGAATCGCATGCCAAACAGTACATAGTCATGATGCACAGATAACGATACCAGAGTGTTACTTTTTAGAATCCAATGGTGTATGAGCTCTAAGTTCTTTCAATTGACGGCATAACAACTAACTCAGTGAAACGTCTCATTAGAACTTCACAAACAAAGACGAAATGGTTCTTCAAATGCTCACTAGTTTTCACTCGTTCTCTAACCGATGTGTGTCTGTGGCCAAGCATCCACACACACACACACACACACCTTCAAACAAATCAAATCTCTACAGAGCAACACTTAAAAACAGCATTTATTTTAAAAGAAATATTTTAAAAAGCAATCTGCCTTATATGAATTGTTGTTTACCATACCTGCGGCCTCCAAAGCCTCAGGATGGTCGGGGGTGGGTGTCTTGCGCTGCGGGTTGGCCACCCCTCCGCACACCTCTTGAAATGCTCCCATATGACCGGGCGTCTTACATAGCCTCTCCTGAGGAAGTCCTACTCACTGCCTTCACGTGGCGGAGGTGTTTCTCACCAAAGTGAGAGGGCGAAAGCGGATGCCCGGCGCTCTCCACCGCGTTGACTGTCCATTGGATGACGGTCTAGGGGAGGTGGCTAAACCCTGATTCCAAACCTCCAACGACTGGTGTATGAAGCTCACTGGAGCTCACCGGCAGACGTATGGACAAAGGGCTTGTTGGATGTCCTGGATGTCTGGCCCCATTCAAAAAGGCGTATGAACCGAACTCCGGTCACCGGCTGCCAATGGATAGTGGACTCCTTACTCCACTCTTACTGCCTTGTAGGTCACACTTGGCTGTGTAAAGGCTAGAGCTGCACTCTCAAACAAAAGGCCGAGCGATGCTGGGGACATCACTCGTACCAAATTCCCATGAAACTTCATGAACTCTCTTACAAATTGCCGCGCCTGGGCAGCGATGATTCGAGACGTTCATGAAGCCGGCTCATCCTCCCGTAGGAGATAGCCGAAGTAAAGTAAGAAGTAAGTTGTTTACCATCTGCGCACAACATACCTTTGAATCAGATAATGTATCCGTGTCTTCACTGACCGAGACTGGATCAAACGATGATAATGGTATATTATTAACAGATGCATACTGTTTCATCTTATTAGATGAGTTATCCCCATCTGAAACTGGCGATGTATCAGGCATATCTGAATATGCATATTTATCTAGACATCAGAATAACAAAGAAAAAGAATCACTTCAGAGAAATATCGATAGTCAAATTTCAATATACAGTTAAAATCAGTTTGTGAAAAGAAGAAACTAAAAAACACATTCACATTATACACTTATCAAATTACAAATAAAAATAAAGATTTAAGTGTTCGCATGTAAGGATTCGATTGGTTACAGGATTTCATCATCAGATGATATTAGTTACAGAACTATTGGAAAACCTGGGAGTACTGAAGGGCTGTTTCATCCTGGTTTAGGACTCCTCATCAGGACGCACCCACCACCAGGGTTCGAACCCAGGACCTTCTGGTTACAAGGCAAGCTCGTGAACAGTAGGGTGCAGCAGGTCAGATGTGAGGACAAATACCTGCGGAAAACATTGGCTAGGGGTCGCGATATGTCGTGAATTGGCAGAAGTTAGAATTCATGGGCCATTGGATTGGGTCCCAGTGGCTTAACGGTATACGAGCTCGCCTTGTAACCAGGTCTTGGGTTCAAACCTCGGTGAGTGCGTACTGATGAAGAGTCCTAAACTAGGACGAAACATGTCTCCAGTACTCCCGGGTTTTTCAACGGTTCTCTGACTAATGTCAGCTCATGATGAAATCCTGTAAAAATAAACATGTTTGTAATATCTAAATAATCAACAGTATAATAAATTGTGTTATTTAAAGACTACTTGAACAACTACTTCGATAAAACAACGGAAAATATCGGTACTACAACAAGTACATATCCATGTAGAAAAATTCTACGAGACATTTCTGAGATGACCATCAATAACTTTTATTATCCAAAAGAAACTGTGCAAAAGAGTTCAAACAAACTGTACCACACCGTAGTGCTGAAGAGAATAGAAGAGAAATCCTATACTAATTATCTTCAAGAAGAATGAATACCCGTAAAGTTTCATCAGAAAATGTTTTAACTGAAATCGGAATCGGAATACCATCAAGAAACCATCCTCAAAGAACCGCATATAACATATACAGCTGAAATAACGGCTAGAATATCGAGAAAATGTGAATTAGACAGAGTACATAAGCCAACACGACCGCTTCATTCAATATTGTGCAGACCAAAGGATCCAACAGAAAAAGAAGGATCAAGGATGAGATTAAAATTCTTTACAAAATAAACTGCATAAACCGTAATAAACACCACATTGGTCAAAATGGGTGTTCTCTTCGATTCAGAATCCAAGAACATAATTTAAATGCAGAAACACGCAATAACTATTCATTCATATCGATGCATGTAGACAAGTATGATTGAGAGAATGTGGAAATTGTAAAACATATTGAACACAAAAAATGCCAGGGACTTTTCAGAAGTCTAGTGCTCAGACGAATGAGAAAAAAGAACAAACGCATAACTGTGGATCAACTTTACCAACTAATATAAAAATAAGTCACATGACAAGAAAGTTCGAATTCTAAGCCAGTAGAGATGCAGATTAACAACCATTGGTGACAATAGTTGTCAGAAGATACAACTGTATCACCATTCATGGAGAATTCAAACCAGTTTACCTTGTATTAAAACTTGCTCTGAAGATGTTGCACTTGGTCAGTGTGTAGTTTTCTTTTGATAAAAACTTGAATTTCATTTTTCACGGGATACGTAAAAAAGATTGCGATTCTCATCAGTAATTATCACAGTCATGTAGCTGTACATTTCAAGACATTGTCAACTTCACTTTACTTTTCACTGTAGAGATTCGTGTGTTATCGCGATACCAGTTAGTGAACAGAAAACAGTGATAGGGTCTCCAAACGCTCCCCTAAAGATTTGCTGACTGACTACACTAGCCATTTAAGATTATAATTCCATTATGTGGATGCGAACACCCACCAGAAATGAAATACGCTACCTTATTTGATGTTGGCTTTTATTTACACTAAATTTCTTAAATTACCACCAGTGAGTCGCGAATTTAAGCCCCACTCTATTTATTTCATCCTGGGTGACTGACTGGGTAGTATCAGTGTGTTCTGTACACTGAAAATGAAAAATCTTTTCCGGTTAACTGTTATCACTGCTACTACCTAGATTGTTGCAAGGTGCAGAATGGTTAAACCATATCACTCGGCAGATAATATCGCCTTGAATTATATAAACAAATAAGACAGGGTAATAATAATAATAATGACAACGACAAAGAAGATAAAGGGAATTATTTTCGATATACCTTCGGGAATACGTGGAGTAACTTCATCTACACCAGTGTTGATATCATCACCTTCTTTACAATTTATTTCAGTTACTGGTGAAATTTTATCATTATTATTATTATTATCATTGCTACTACTACTATACACAACTGTTTCAACCTCCGTTAACTGATTTAAACTTTGAAAAGTTGGATTTGACATTGAAGACATCGCAGGATTCGTTACGGGACTTATCGTTGATAAACTGTTCAACTTGACTGAATTAATAGTGGTTGTAGTGCTGATGGTATTCGGAGGATTAGAAGCAGTAGCAGCAACAGAAATAGCTGAATTTTGTGACGCAAAAGATTTATTCTCATGTTTAATGATCTCCGCCAGTTCAGGAACTGAATTATAACCTACATTAGACGACTGAAAATTCATTAATTCACGAGAATCCAAGTTTAAACAAGCCCATAAAGGTGGTGACTTAAAATGCGGATTGTAATAACGATCAAGTAGTCTGGCAAGTATCTACATAAACAAAAAGAATGAAGAAATACAAACTCCATTAATAATTATCATAATACTTCATATTAATTTGGAAAAATAATAATAATGTAGTTTCATGCCTCAAGGTAACGAATCAGAACAATGTTAGTTTGACTAATTAACGACAGCGATTTTGAACTAGTTCACAGACGTTAGGCAACTTTTAACTAGTGAATCATGAGTCCGAAATATGTTCCATCAAGCCTATATCATACAAATGTGTGTGACCTATTTACAAATGCATAGGCACACACCATAATTATAATAATAGTCATAAATCATGGAATCAGTGATTGCTGATCTGAGTCATCCAAGAAAAAAGAGACTGTCAGTTTGAGATGGATGAAATGATTAGAAAATCAACAGATTAAATCAAAGCAGCATATATCTTTACATAAATATTAATATTTCATGTGCTCTTGTTTCGCTGATTTGCTCCACCTATTATTTTTTTACCATCTGGACGTTTTTTTTAAAGTTGTTTTCTGCCCTCCTGGTTCTTAACTTTACCCCCAACCCTAGCAAATTAAAACACTTTCATGTCAGGTATCATACATAACTTTTCATTTTTCAACATCACATAAAAAACAGAAATTTGTGAAAGCTACTCAATCCTAAGAACTAGTGTTTAAAAAAATTAGAACAAAATCAATGCAGCATAACTACAGATTTTTGTTCATACTTAAACCTACGCTTACACTAGAATTAAAAGGTTGACTGAAGGATGGTTCAAACACAGATTTACCAAGAAAGTAAGAAATTAATTTACCACAATATACATGAATAGGGAGTTCTAATTATGGCAGAGAAATATACACCAAAGTGTATCACATAAGTTTAATTTGCAATTTGAATTGAATTTATAAGAATATAACAGAGAGTTAAAAGGAATAAAACAATAGCTTGTGGAACTGTTACTATTTTTTGATTTTTTTTTTATTTACAGCTTGATTCCACACTGTATTTTTGGTACAAGTATGGAATTCTCAGCATGGATATCGGTAGCCCAAATTTTGCAGGCCGACCATAGATATCAGGTGTGCGCCGGCGTGGGCTTAAAGTGATGAATAGCAACAACAACTACATCAACTGTGATCAATTCTGAGTAATATCCCCTGGAAGGTTCGATCAATGATTCTGAACACTGTACCAAGGCCGTTCACATCCACCTGTATGACTAATGAGGGCCTTCAAATAGTTTGTACAGGTTTTCGATCAACCAACTTTAATCTTCTTTAAGCCCAACTTCGTCCAAGCCCAATTAAGACCAAGGAAGTCACTGGATTCGTGATATCTGTATTCTTGATGAGGTTTTATTATCAGCTCACTGCAACTGATAAGTCAAGAGGTCAATTTGTAATAACAGAAGACAAGGGCCGGCAACAGATCATTTTTATTACGGAAATCAGCACGTATTTATATATATTTCCTGTACATTATTATAGCTTATTCAAGCGGACAAACACAGTCTTCTGATTGGTTGTTTCTGGTTTCTCGGGAAGTTAAACCATATATTTGCGAATCTTATTTGCCTGCGTTAAGTCTGCTGTGATTGGTTGTTGAATCAGCCTTGTTCATATTTTCTCACGGCAAATATTAGTGGCCTAGACATTGACGTAAATTATTGTCTACCGATTGGCTGGTAGCCTGCTCTCACCACAAATGAACTCAGTCACTTTATATGAGATATCTTTAGATCTATGGATATTCCATTCTACTTAGCAAATGTAAAATATGTACTAAATATGCTTAAATTTCATTAGTTTTTAACATCTTCCGTGCAACACAAGTGATTTCTAAGCACTGTAGATGATCCCTGAAGGGTAAATCGATTCCTAAAAGATGTCGTTAGTAGATTCAGAGGTGAAAAAAAATCTCATAAAATAATGAACAAACTTATAGACAATCTGAAGAAAACTTACTCGATCCAATTTCGGTATATCATCTCGATATATATGAAAGAGATAGAGAGCTAAAGCGTCTTCTTGTGCACGTTGACCTTCAATAAAATAGGTGAACAATTTCTCCGGTACACGAGATTTTACACCCAATACTGATATCACAGATTGTAGGCCTAGTTCTGCATCTGATGTAATACGCACATTAATATTATAATCTGTTTTTTTAATTTCCAGTGAATTATTTCTCATATCATTGTGTAAATTATAAATTTCCATTGCTAATGGTAAACCACTTCCATTTAATACAGCACCAGTTGTTAAAATTGGACAAGCCAATATATTTAGTAGGCCGGTTGAATTCATATTCTGTGTAACATTTTCTGTACTCTGATCCAAAGAGAGGATAAGATTAACCACCCGTGGACATAAGGGATTTCTATATGAACTTGATACACCAACTAATTGATGAAATAAGTAGGTGACCAGGTTAAATGGAACTAGAATATCTATTTTTCAGAGGGATGTCAAAAAGAAAGATCAGATGAATTGATTACATATAATTAAGAAAGATAGAAAAGAAACGTATTCAAACTATGTAAGAGTAGATATGATGATGATGATAATAGTAATAATAGAGGTCAGCAAAATAACAAATACTTCAATTAATGGATAGAAAGTGATGTTTCTAAGGAAAAATAATAACTACCATCTGACTTAGTATACACAAACTTGATTTTGAAGAGAATCTCATCAAGATTTAAGAGGAACGAGTGACAAACGAACCAATTTTCGTTCGTTATCAACAACCACCACAATCACATAAGGTTGAGTCATCCATTGTCTTATGAGTTCAACTTTAAACTGAAAGTGAGAAGAGTGACCACCTGGGACAACCACCAAAATAGATTTGAATGTTCAAGCAGTCATTAGAAATGGTAATATAAGGAAGCAATTAGACAACCAGATACTAATAACTAGAAAATTGCATTCCTCAAAAATGCTTGAAATGAAGCCTAAGCCGGTCGGTCCTTCACTATGTGCCTTGATTTATAAAGAAAGAAAAAGTAGAATTTGAGAGCTGTGGTAGACAATAATTCTCTATCCGATAGGTTTATTTGATATGAGAACATACAGTATTATCTAGCCATTAACTACTGTATTAGTGTTATATCACAAATAAACTCATCTGGTAAGTGTTAACACTCGATGAAATTCAATCCAGCTATAAGTATACCATCATTTTAGAAGTATACGGCCTTCTACGATTCCAACTACTGACAGATATATTGATTGTCAAGTGTTGGTTTGCAGGGATTTAGTTGGTTACAGGCTTGACCGCGAGTTGACATCAGTTAGAGAATCACTGAAGAGACTGGCAGTTCTGGCCAGGGTTTCATCTTGGCTTAGTACTCTTCATCAGTATCCACTGGTGTTTAAACACAGGACCTTCGGGTTACCAGGTGAACTAGTAGGTCATTCAACCAGTGGGACTCAACTTAATGCCCCATCAATTCCAACTTCTGACAATTCACGATATATTAATTATCATGATAAAGTCTATTCTGTAGGTGTCAAACGACATCACCTTTGGTGCTGGCAAATTATTCAGTAACTTATTATGTGAACAATGTACTCAGCAACAGTGACGATAATGCTGATGGAAGACCACCGAAGTATTGTAAATACCAATGCCTGAATAGTTTTAGGCGCCACTTCAGTACAAAAGTAGTAAACGGAAATGAAGTGTCATTTCGAGGAGACAGATATAACGAGAAATAAATAACATGATGAGTAGTACAATGTGTCATTTTAATCAAACTTAAGTGTATATGTAAAAATAAAAAAAAGTACGAAATGATGAGTTGTATGAAAAGTGTATCTAATCAATCCTTTCCCAAAGAACATACACTTTTAATACACTGTGAACTGATGACTTCTACCACCAGACTAACTGTGAATAACAAAAGATAAAGTCTCTCAGAAATTAAGACGAAATTACAACTCCTTAGTCAATCAAGCTACTAACTCTCTCTCTCTTATTGAATATTCTGATAAAATTCGCAATTTATCACGGTGTAGTTCTTCAAAAATCCAGGGAGATGGAGAGGAGAGCAATCATCCTTTTGACTACTACAACTCTTAGACAATAATGCTTTAATCTAAATAGTTTCTTCTCTATACTTGCTATGCTAAACTCACCTTTTTGATGTAATGTTAATCCAGATATTACTTGTTTCGCTTCATTACGTATACTTGATATAACATTCGGACAAGCAATATGAATTGGCAGTAGACACAAACGATTCAGTAAGCCAACTTCCATATCGAATAATTCCACCTCTAATAAAGGACTGCAACACGGTGGTCTAGGAAATTTTAAAGCACAAAATCCTAAACGGAATGCTAATTCAATATCAATACACTTCCATGTATCGAAAGATTTAATGAAGTAGGCATTTCTGTCCTCTGTTTGACGATTGTGATCATTAGTGCTGTTAGTATTGCAACCATTAGTATTACTGTTGGTATAAGCTTCGTTATTATCATTATTATGGTTATTACTATTATCAGTATTATTAGCAGCAGTAGCAGTTGCTCTCAGGTTATTATAATTAATACTGCTTGGAGTTTCAAAACGTGTCGGTTTTGTATAAAGTCCACGTAGAGTTTGTTTAATATTAAAAGTATTTCCATTGATTGAAGAACTAGGTGTATTAGAGACAAATTCATCGTGTGAACGAGAAAGACATTCCATGACACAGCGAATTTGATCCAACCAACGAATAGCCTGTACAAAGTAACATTTTGGTTGCAAAGAAACAAAAAAATAAACAATAACGAAATACTTATGACTGTAAGAAGAATGAGATAAACGTTTATCGTTCATTGTCATGTTAAATCATCTGCCATTATACTTCCCGGTGTACACACAAACTGAACCACTGGCTAAAATAATTAGACAATTTCTAAATTACTCAAAATGAAGATAACTATTGGGCGGTCTACACTTCTTTATATGGACTTATTCACTGGTGTTCTTATTTGCCACAGACATCACTAGATTTTCGACCAATTCCCCCACCCCCCCTCACAAGCTATTCATCTGAAGGAGGAGTTTCCTGCATACTTGATTGGATAGTCGTTCAACAAGTGTATCAGACATCTTGTACACTAGAACTACTACAAATTCATGATAACCGTACAGATCAACTTATCTTCAGGCGCAGAAATATATGAATAATGTAGATGCACACTACGGTGACTGGTTTCAAAAACTTAACAAAAACAAGCGAATATTTACTTCTCCTTCTTTTTGTAGAAATACTCGCAACACTCTGTAGAAAGTGACAGAGTGAAATACAAAGAAGTGGGCGCACGCGTCCCTCAACGGATGTAAACATCATAAACAGTACGAGTCAATGAATGTATAGGAAGCTTTCTTCATCTGCGTATTATGGGAAATAACGTGAATTGAAATGAGTAAAACCAGTTGCAAACAACTCTTCATAGTAGTAGTAGTAGTGTAACGGATATAGTTCCCTAACACCTTGACCTTACAGCATATGCTACCCATGACAAAAAAACTATGACATTAGATAAGGACAATAAAGAAACACATATAAGCTTGCTAAGGCTTAAAATTGCTTCAAAAACAACTCGCGAAGGCATATTGCCTAAGAGTGCGTCATTATTCATCGATGAGAACAACCATCTGTCAATCGATAAAAAAGCGAACTAACTAGAGAGATGATTAACCATGTTTATTACAATGAATAAGAAAAATTAAACACCAATAATAAAAACACCTTTCAACTAACCATATGACCTTGTAAAACTTAAGGTTAGATAGGTCAACAGGTAGAATAGGCGATTTTGCTTACCTCTGTTACTCAATAATATTTATTAAATTCAATAGAATTGTCTAATCATTAAAACCCCATAAACTGAATATATTCTTGATGAGAATTTGGTAAATCCCAAAAGAGTTCAGTTGACCAAACTGGTCGTTTTCATCATAAAATATGAAACTTGAAAAACAATTATAGCCAAACCAAAGGTAGCATGATACATCATACTACTATATACAGTGGAAAAACAAACCTAACAGTAAAACTACATAAATTCCTTAATATCACACCGTACTACTACCACCAATTGTGGCATCACACGATGAGTTACCCACTTAATCCGGACGAAGAACCTCCTAGGATAGAACACTATCCTTCATCAACTCTATATGGGTTATTATTCGTTAGGAAGTTATACTGACAATTATATTGTTAATAATAGGACTGAAATAGCCATTCGAAGGTGGATATTGGTAAGCTTTGCTCCAACCAATATCCGACATCAAATTACAGTGAGTAGTAGGTGTCGTATCACAACTTCGCATTCATCTTGTACACCTATAATCGATAGACTACAATCGGTACTTAGGATGACAAAGTTGAACTATTTACCGTAAAAAATGACTAATTCTATAGGATTTTTTAAACCCGGGGGTTAAGATTTTGTGCTTCTGGTTAAAAACAAAAAACTCGGGTTGCAGATACGCCTTACTGATGAGTGCCAACTAGCATGAAACCTAGGTCCAAGGCTTCCTGTTGATTGCCTCCAACCATCTAATAGCAACTCAGGATAGTGTTATTGAGCTTAATAGTTATACTGAAAACTTAATCGATATGTTCATGTTAGTACTGGAAAGCAAGATATGATATGCAATACTTTTCAATGACAAATACCCATAAATAAATAAATCGCCTTTCAGCTGTAAGCTTAACAGTATGAGCTATACGATGACGTTGTGAGATGACAGGGAAAGGTTGTCTAGTAAATCAATAGATTCTCAAACAAACCATCAGCTGTCTGCTTGAATCACTGGGCTATCTGAATCGACATTCAGCTCAATGCACCATATTTTCCTTAATTCTTATTTTACGAGTTGATCACGGATTGATATCAGTTAGAGAACCATTGAAACTGATATCAATCCGTGATCAACTCGTAAAACATAACTAATCCTTACAAACCAAAACTATAGAAAGTTAATTCTTATTGTTTTAACCTATCAAATCAGCTGTTTTTCAGCCACAAAATATACTTACTCACGTACATTTGTGATTGGCTTTCAAACTATTGGTGTGCATTACTCGGAGATGAGAGAATGGGGTCTATGCTTTAAACAGAACAACACTGTCACATGATATACTACTACAGACTGTGGTTTTACTTGAAATCACTGCATAAAGGAGAAATATTGCGTCGGTGGCATAGCGGTTAGGAAGCTCGCCGACCATGCACATGGTCCGGAGTTCGATCCCCGGCCGACTCACTTCTTTACCTCGCTGAGCCAGAAATAATTCTGGTAAACAGGAAAGGTTGGGCATGAGGTTAGCAACCCCATCCTGTAAAATTAACACCATTGCTACAGAAACTTCAAGCCACTAGCTTGAAGCCCTATGTTCCACTGGGGAACGTGAAGGAAAAAAAAGGGGAAATATTATGCAAAACATTACGCTGAAAAATTCTGTACACTGTGTAGACATTTTCTACAAAATAAAGCTATTATTATTATTATTAAAAACTCCCCACTAATTATGAAAATAACGTAAAGTTTTGAATATTGAGCAATCAGCGTAAATCATATGCTCACGTGGTTTCCGTTCCACAACTTATATTTAAATGCTCTGTTTAGCGCTTGAATGTTCAAGTATGTTTACCCGTTCATCACTAACTTCAAATTGCCTGAAGTTATTTAAATCATTCTTGAAAATTAAAGAAAATAGTTCATTTGTATTATCGTCAAGAGTAGAAAGAGAACCTTCGTGAGTTCTTTTAACAATAGTAACGAATTAAATGACCAAGCAGTTTTCATAAATTAGAAGT
This sequence comes from Trichobilharzia regenti, assembly GCA_944472135.2. Taxonomy (NCBI): domain Eukaryota; kingdom Metazoa; phylum Platyhelminthes; class Trematoda; order Strigeidida; family Schistosomatidae; genus Trichobilharzia; species Trichobilharzia regenti. Next base: position 81,984,853 of record OX235270.1, on the reverse strand, counting down.
CGATAAGGAATTTTGTGCGAGTACTCACTTATAGATTATTATATTTACTACTTTTCAATTAAGTAGTACAGTGAAGGAAAGGAAAACACTTAAGACAAAATATCTTTTCCCTTAGCTACCTTGAGTTAGATTTTATAAATATCTTACCATATTTTTAGTATATATATATATATAACATATATATATATATATAGAGAGAGAGAGAGAAGTGGAAAAAACGAACAAAGAATACCAGTGAAAAAGCAAAATAAACACGTCTGGTAAAATATAAAACTAAAACATTGAAAGTATACCTTTGCAGTATATTCAATTGATAAGTTATTATATAATGGATGCAGTTTAATTGAACTGGCATATTTTTCTGTAGTTTCACGATTACTGTTCACATTATTTAAAAAAGTGGTAACCTTTTTAGAACGTGAATTTCGTGCATTTTTTCGTGTATTTGAACTATTTCCCACGGGTATGCCACCACTACCCCCAGCAGCACCGCTAGACCCAGCAATCAATGAATTTGTTGATGTTGACTTCTGTTGGTTATTTGACTGGAAGTTGTTATTAGGATATGATTCATGCATATGACTGCTTGGTTCACCCATTTGTGAATTAATATTATTATTATTATTACTATTTCGATTTGATGAATGTACTGAATTACTTTGAGACACAGTTTGATATTTAATTCTGCCAACAATTTCAAATGATATTTGTTCACATTCATTAATAAATTCATTACTTGTATATAATAACAAAAGCGCTAAATATCTTGCCCATTGTAAAGCTTGTTCAGTATATCCATGTGCATCGAATGCTTGAAATCTTGAAAAAGCGAACTATACATAGATAGGGGAGGGGGAAAAAGAGGGGGAAAATATGTATCATTAATCATTACAAAAGGCTAATGTTGTCTTTTATTGACTGATTCATTCATTCACCTATATAAATAAAATATGACACCAGTGAAGTTGTGTGCCTTATACGTATCAGGTCCTCAACTCGAAACCACTCAGTCACGTCATCTCAAATCCCATTCCACTTACTGAAGTCTGTACAACCAGCCAGCATCAGCAGTAGCCGTATCACAACAGATGAAGCTTATTGCCAGTTGAATAGAAATGCAAATGGGTGTGTTGTTGGATAATATTTCTCCTTTTCTTATCAAAGTGACTAGAATAATAATAAATCGCAACGAGTAAGATGCATTTTAATGAAGACATTGACTACCACTATAGTTGTTAAACTGCTACCATCAGATAGATAAGTGATGAAAATGTTTTGCAGCCTCGAAAATAATGAAATAATATATGCATCTGTGTGATTTAGAAAATCTTAGAACAGTGTCTCACTGACAGACTATGACCTTCTCATTTTAACAGGTAGTATAAATTAGAAGAACATTTTGATTTTGTTACATGAACATGAAAAATGTAAAAATGGACTCTACGAAATAAAGGCGACAGAAACTTTTACCTACGAAATGAACGAGAAAAAAATTGAAACTATATTTTTATTTCAAAACTGATCAAGAACTGACTTAGGTTAGAGAGCCATTAAAAACCAGGAACTACTGGGGAGCTATTCCGCCCTTGTTTGTGAGTCTCCAATAGTACGTACTCATGACACCACCAGGGATCCAACCCAGCACATTCCGATTGCAAGGCGAGTAAGTAGACCATTTTAGCTACCGGTGTAAAGAAGAAAAGACTGATTAAGCTCCAAGGTCATATTTATCAAGACAAACGCATTGTATGCACATAGATTTTGCACAACTTACCTTTTTAAGTCTTCGTTTGCACATCATTTGCATATTTTCAACTTCATTCTGTAGTCAGTCAGTCACTTAAGAACACTAGGCAGATGTTCAAAGACGTTGGTTTGCAAGGATTCAACTAATTTTAGGACAGATCAAGAGCCAGCTTCAGTTAGAGGACCATTGAAAACCAGAGAGCATTGCTCATTCATGACTCCCCTTCAACTCAGATTTAACTATATATATATATATATATATATATATTTTAAACATTAATATGGAACCAATCTGATATTCGCTAGTTAGTGGTTACAGGAGGTAGTTACCTGGAGTTCTAGGGAGTTGTGACCAGTAGGGACGACCCATAGATGGCTGGTGCGAATTGTGCTAAAATCACGAATTGGTAGAAGTCAGAATTCATTGGCTGGCCATTTAGTTGGGTCCCAGTGGCTGAATGATCTACGAACATGGTTTGTAAATGGAGGGTCCTGGCTTCGAACCCCAATGGCTACGTATTCCAGACGAGTCCTGAAATAGGCTGAAACAGCTGTCTGGTACTCCCCGATTTTCAGTGGTTCACTAACTGACTTCAATACATCGCCAAACTTGAATATACACTTATTTAAATGTACTCAGACTCTCGTATACTGATCTTTTCGAATTGCTTTAGCTTTCTACAACTTTTTTAGCTTACGTTTGTTTATCTCTTATTATACTTACAGAAATGATATAATGACAACTTGTTGGGATTCAGTTACCCGAAACAGATTTACCATGAATAGGTTATGGAGCCAGGCTTATTATGTGAAAGCTGATGGAGTTATCCAGTTGCCTTCCCGCCGCCCCCCGGGGGGGGTTGAGTAGGTGGAAAGGTATATGAACCTAGGACCCAATAACCAATGAGCCACACATATCTACTGATGATAAATTAACGTGTGACAGACTCCTTTTTAAAGCTAAATTATCAAATCACTTAGGCAAGAAAGCATTTAATTTAAGCAGGATATTAGATATCTGTGTGATTACAGCAAACGCTAACCGAGTTATTAACGTAATACAAACAATAATTATCAAAACACATAAAAATGTAAGTTAACAAACTACAACGTAGTGGATTAATCATGACAATGTTAAATACATGTAAAAATATCAGATTTATTTACTTTAATCTTAAGTGGAACAACATGAATGTGAATTTGAAAAAAAAAAAAAAGGAAACAGGAACAAGACAAAAAACCTTTTAAAGTATGCAACAAAACGAACAAATTTATTTTAACAGCAATTAACAAGTATTCGAAAGTATGTATTACGCAATACGTATGTTTCGAAACACATGTAGCTAGCTTCTAGTAAGTCTGCTTGTCAGTACAGTAAATAATGTTACAACACATTTATCCGAGGCAGATACAGAGACACATTTGTTGTGTCAACTTAGCTTCCGGAACAGGTGCTTCATATTCAAGGCAATGAACAACATTTCTTGTCTGATGGCTGGCGATACCACCCAACTGTCCAGGATGAAGTAGGTGGAGCGGGATAAGAATCCTGGAGCCACTTCCATATAGATTTGTTATGTGAAGACTAATGATACTAACCGGTTGTCCATGTTAAGATAAGTGGAATGGGATACGAATTTACAATTAATGTGAATAATAACAAGTCAGTAAGTTATAATCTAAGCCAATGAAACAGTTCACTTGACAAGTGTATACAGAAATAATACAGCGTTCACACAATAAGAAACAATATTTACGTATTGTTTAGAAGAACTTTAACCTTGGAGGTGCGATTTTACACTAGGTATCATCACAATTAGTGCAATTTCATGAGGAAGCACCAATTCAACTATGCCAGTACGGCGTACATTGACTCAATGTAACAAGCGCAAATACTTCGCTTGAGATAATTACTTCATCCCTACTAAATTAAGAAACTTAGCAATTTTATTTTCACTTAAAAACACTCTATTCTACAAGAAAACACTCAAATTCACAATAGTATAAAAGATATCTCAAAAAAAGTGTAATTTCTACTTTCAACTGAGTAGCATTTGTGTGACAGATACCAAATATCACTTATGATTATAATAATTATTGTTCCTATTGAGTTCCTAGCGAAACATAGAGCTTCAACACCATATCTCTACTTTGTTCTATTCCCTGAGGTCCTCTCTAGATAGTTACACGATTCGCCATAATCTGTAGTCTCCAAAGTGTCACCCTCGGATCACATCCCGACTTGTCATTTCCCCATTCGGATTCCTTTCGAGTGATAGCCTATTGCGGGATATTATCCGACGGTCTCCCCGACATGTGTCAAATCCATCTCCATTTTCCTCGGCATATTTCTTGAGTAATATGTTCTTGGTTGGTTCGTTCCCAGAGTTTCTTATCTCCAATTCTTGCTAGACATCTGATTTTCAGTGTGGTGTTACAGAAGGTAACTGTTGGTAAAGTCCGCAGTAGCCTGTTCCAAATCCTTACGATGAAGCGCCAAGTTCTTGAACCATATTGATTTAACTGACTTAACATTGGTGTTCAAAATCCCAATTTTCTTCTTTATGCTAAGTGCAGAGTGATTTCGCAGTGATGAAGGTCTTCCTTACCCTTCCGATTCTGGTTTTGACATCCTCATCTTAACGGCGTGCCTGTAGTTGGAACAATGGTGCCTAGATGTATTCTGTTAACTGTGATTGGTGCTTCTTTTTATCATCGGTTGGTTACCTTCATCACCTCCGCCTTTTCCATGTTTATTTGAAGTCCTGTCTTTGCTAACCAACTCTTCTGCCAACTTGTTGATTTTCGTCTGCAAAATGCAGATTTTCTACAGTTTTCTTATTGGTACAAAGTACTCCTGTCTTCTCGTTGCCATGCTTGGTGTCCCGCATAATCTAGTCCACCTTAATGACGAATATCCTCAGTGTTAGTGATCACTCTTGTATTCATTCCAAAGGCTTCACTGACTTTTCTGTTGTGGATCACCCAACATGTAGCATTGTCATATAGCTGTTGAATGGGGCTGATAAAGATTTGAGGCACTGCACTCCATAGTGTTGAAGTAGTTTCGAAGTTACTTCACGGTCAACCCCATCGAAGACCTCTTCATAATGCTTTGTTCGATGACGATGCGTGAAGTTGATATTTGATGCGCATACGATTTCCTTTTCTGAATCTAGTGCATCTTTTATTCTTTCCAGGATGACACAACTTATTATTTTGCTTGGCGTGAACTGAAGCATGATTCCGCACTAGTCCTTGCAGAGGCTTAAGTTGTCCTTCTTTTGGTAGTTTGACAAGGTAGTCTTCCTAAATATCACTTGATTACTCGAAAATCAATCAGTGAAGCAGCAGGTTTCACGCTTTCCGTCTACAGATTACCTGATACTTATCACTTATTATGATCACACACATGTTAAGCAAAGAAATATATGTAAAAGTAATTTTGTAGGAATTCGATTTGTTACACGTTTGACAATGGAGTACTGGACAACTATTTCGTCCTAGTATCGGACCCATCATCAGTACGCACCCACTAGGGATTCGAGCACACAATTACTTATTAAACACCAAACACTTTACCTCAATATGATTAGCAGGTAATGGGAGGTTATTGAATAATTGTGAATTTATCTGATCCATATTCCAATAGTTGTCCAATTCAATCGGAGAATAGTGTTTCATTGAATCAAAGTAATTTCTTGAAAATGTTAAGATAACATTTGCATAATCCGTGATTTCAGAATCGCTAGTAACATGTGCTCCATAAAACGATGGCATAACTAGAAAAGAACAAATAAATAAATGCAGCAATAGAATAATTTTGGTGATTACACAACAACGCATTGGAAACAACAATTGATGGGTTATATACGTCAAAACCAAGTTCAGTTTTAAAAACTTTTTGGACATTGGGTATATGATATTCGTTATTATAAAAGTTCTTGTATTTTCCAATGAATGAAAAACGAAATGGTGATGATTTTACTGACGTTTCGCTATTTAATGCTAATAGCTTTATCAAAGTATTATTAAAGCAGAATTTACAAAATCTCAGCTTATATATAGCAACTTAATCATCGTTCCTCAGCGTGAGGTCATTTTTGCGTTGTCAAGTTGGCCAACTGATAGGCATTATAAATATCTCAACAACAGAAAAGCCTCGATCACTACTTCCGGATATGGTATCATCACCATCATCATTATAAGGATGAATTTGAATGTCATTTTACAAATATACAAAAGTGTGAAATATCTTCAGACTACATAATTTACTTCTGAGATATTGCATTCACCAAGTTGACTGTTTTATGTGTTGTGTTCATATTATTCTTCTACCGGTCAAGTATGGTATGATTTAACACTTAACATTTACTTAAGCTAATCTATTTTTCGTGCGCTGGTTGAATGGCAGAATGCTTGAGAATCAGGCGAGTGGTCTTTGATCACAGATGTCTCCGTTCTTTCTTCCATTTTACGTGGTATACTCGGAGGAATAATATGAAGGCCAGGCATCGAGTGTTAAGCAAGAAGAGAAAGTCAATCGACCAGGTTGTGAAGCTACATCGATTGACATGGCTACGACCTGTGCTACACATCCCCAGCCATCAGCCTTCCTCAACACCTAATGTTAGCTGACATACAATCAGACTGGAAAAGACCTAGTGATGGTCACATCAAAAAAGTGGAATCAGTCCATCAAATCGTTAATAGTACGTTTTGAACCACGTAGGGAGGTGAATACTAACTGCTTAGCTGGGGTCCTCGGGATCCTAAGAACCAATGAAGTCTGGAGACAATTGGCGATATGGTTCCAACTCATCGTTCTCAATGGCACAGATGCATCCACTCCTTGTGACTTATCCAATAAAACTATATTGTTCTTCGATGTTACTATTCTTTTTGCCTCGTATTTCTGTTTATCTCTGTTTTGAATCTCTTTTTACTTTCTTCTCTGGCTTTGTGTGCTAAGTGAAGTGTGGGAACTCGAACTGCTACGCATCCGGGGAAATTTCTACGTTGAAAGCAGTCAATAGCTGCCACCCAGCCATCAAATTTACAACTGACAGGAAATCTCATTTCTGGACGTCCGACTAACAAAGGAGACTGATAAGACTCAAAAGAGATCAATATATCAAAAGCCTACGTGGAACGGCCAGCTGACAAACATTTACTGTTGGGTACCCATCAATCGCAAGTGGAACCTGATAATATCTATTGCGACTGGTATCCGTAAAATATGCAGCCCCGAATTAGTAGGAGATCATTCTCTTGCGGAAGACAACACTTGAGAATGGCTATCCACCACATTTTATAGATAACTGCATAGAGCTGAAAATCAACAAAGAACAACCCATCTCTGTGCCAAAGATGCTATACATCAAGGTAGCGTTCTGCCTGACATCCTAAAGGGAAGAATACCTAACACCTGAAAAGAACATTCACTGCTGCTACATTACGACTGGTATTCTCAAATCGTCCATCCCTCTTCAATAAATCCACAGATAAACTATCGCATTTGACCACTTCTATGTGTATCTACAAATTTACTAGATCTGGTGCCACAGGATGTATACGTTGGTCAATGCATGTTTAATCTAAAACAGACAAAAGGCATTATCCCACATGCCTACGAAAAGGTAACAGGGGATCGATAAATAGTGCTATAATTAAACATATAATCAACACTTGTCACTCAATATGCAAGGAGAATTCATTAAGAGTCAAAAGAAGCCTCCCGAAAACGGTAAGCTTCCGTATACTTTGCATTGCCATGGCCTCAGAGATCCGGATAGAAAACCCTGATTTATGTACACAGAAGAAACTTCTCTGCCCTCTCCTTCTGGCTTGAATATAATTTCAAGTTCTACTAATTTATTAATAAGGCTTTTTTGAATGTTTGCATGACTTTTTGGTAACATCTTTGTCCCTTAACCAACCCTTTATTTACTCTTTATACCTATTACGTAATTTATTCTGGACATTTGTCTCCATTAACATCCTATTTCATATTACGTCACCTTTGTCAATACTTACCAATCTTCACCCGCCCCTAGTTACAATTTTGATTATTCATCACATTTTAGAGACATTTTGGTGACGTAAACAGTAACCCTAACTAATTTTTATTTCTGTTTGACACACACACACACACACACATGAAATAATTATATATAGGTGGGATTGTACGGCTAAGTGACGGAATTCGCCGAAAAGAGACTTTTCCCTAAACTTTATTGTTCCTTAAATAAATAGTGGTTAATATTGCATATTTATATATGTATATATTTTTAGTGTATGAGTATATTGATCGATTGATTTTTGTTTAAACTGAACTCTGTGCAAGTATGTTAAAATTGCTGTTGTAGATATATTTAATAATGTCTTTGCCATGTAAGCAGCTGACGAGAAGGCAATGAAATAAAAGATGGTACCATTTTATTCTGCTAAAACTGTAGTTGTTGCTTTGTTCAAATAAACTTACACTTGAAAAATTCTGTGGCACAAAGACCATATGTTGGAGGAACTTCTGATGACCAAGAAAGTCTAAAAAATATAAAGAATTAAAAGTAAAAGTGGATTGTAGGAAAACTAAATATAAATATCTCATTCCAACAAAATACGGATTAAACACCTACGACCTTTTTTCAAAACCACTCATGCATTAAGTAAGAATGATAATGATAATAATAATAGCCAAAAGAAAAAGAAAGGATTTCTTATGATAATGTTAACGTAAACAGCTATTTTAACACATTATTATCATTACTGTCTTCAATTAAATAATTGAGGTTGGATAACGTCTTTTAGACGAACAATTCTTACAATACAAATAATGTCCATGACTTTTAAAAAAGATAATGCCTAAAGACTGTTTATAATGAGTATGTTTGCCGACAAACAGTAGACTTGTTTACGGTACTACTTAAATCCACGAAAAATAAATTGATAACAGAAAAACTATATGTACTCTATACACGCACGCACACACATATAGATTATTACATATATCTGCATATTAATTCACATAAGGGTATTACCAATAAATAGGTTAACAGGAGAAAATATGTTGAATAAGAAAAACTCCAAAATCTTTAGAATGATATTTTTCATGTGTCGGTTTCGGGTATGTTAGATTTTAGAACATCGTCTAGCCACCCCCCCTCCCTTCTTCAGATACTAATACGACACTCAGTCGTACCCTTCAAAGATAACGGTTATGTGTTCGTTCAACTATCCAAACTTATTCCACTTCAATTGTAATTCAGTTAATACTCCATGCTGACATAAATAACAATCAATTGTGTAATAAAGAACATTCTTTCCTATAATTTCGTCATCAACTTCTACATTTGTCTGACAGTAACGATTAAAGAAGGATTATTATCAATTAACAACATTAATGCTGCTTTAAATTACATTCAAACCATTCAATAGTATCGACAGGTGATTACATTTCAAGAGCATCAGTAAGAGAGATAATAGGCTATATATCAGATAAATTAAGGGAAGTAATAGAGAATTTATAAATTTATACGTTCAACAATTGATAGGTGATGATATACTAAATGAAATAATAACCAACAAGTTCAGAGAATCAATTCAAAGAACGTTTACTGCCGGCAAGCTGCAGCTTACATTCTCCACACAACCGTTGTGAATCCCAACTCAAAGATGAAGTATCTAGGCTATCCACCTCCCATTCTATCTATCAATTCAATTGCTCCTGTGGAATCAGTTAGATTGCCCATTGCTCTAGGAATCTTATTTTTCGTGCTCCGGATGGTTTTTGAAAGGTCAATACTACTCGTTTAATGTTATCTAAAATATTGATATTAGTAACAATATTCTTTAAATTGTTATGGTCATATAAATGTAGAACCTGATGACGAATTTATCGAAAAGAATAGTCGTTGTCCACCAACTAGACCTATAAATTTTCAATGGGTACTTTCATTGAATCATATAATACATATATACTTCAGTCACCTTAGATAACGAAGGTTTATAACCTGACCTATTCATATTCTTTTGTAACATCTAACCTGGACCACAAACAATAACGTCGAAAACTAATACACCGTGCTTCTAAAGAAAACAATGAATAGACGCTTTCTGAAACTATATAATACAACAAATGTGTAGGACAGTTCAACATGTAGCTAATGTATTGAGCCAAATAAGAAGGTACAGACGGCATGATTCAGGTCCTGAAGGCGCTAAGATTCAATGCTTGAAAACTGTTTGTGACATGCGCCTCAAGATAATTCTAAATGCCACAGACTCATTTTAATCTTTGTGATCTTTTAATGGATTGGCCATACTCTGAGAAAACCATCAAGTGAGTGACATCACACTTCAGGCCGTCACTCAAGTGGAACCTAAATGGGGAGCGGCAAGTTGGTCGTCAGTGCGAGGGTGACATGGAGGAGGTAATGCGAAGAGGGGATGAAAGTATGTGGGCAGACGCGAAGCCAGGTGAAAATGCTGGTGGAGAAGTGAATGTAACGGAGACGTGCGACTGAGGCCCTATGTTCCTCTAGGAACTAAAGAAGACAATAATACATAATAATAACAAACCCTCATTACTCTTCGTATTACTATACTTCCAGTTACACATCTCTGTTTATTGTAATTCCACTGCATTTCTTCTCACTACCATTGTGTGTACTTTTATGCAATTATGCTAACTTGAACTTGTGCGTCGGTGGCACAGTGGTTAGGACTGTCGCCGACCATGCATATGGTCTGAGGTTCGAGCCCACGCCGACGCACACCTGATATCTATGGTCGGCCTGCGAAATTCGGGCTACCGATATCCACGCTGAAAATTCCATACGTGTACCAAAAATACGGTGTGGAATCAAGCTGTAATCAAAAAATAAAATAAATAAAAATTAATACTGAACTTTGATGCAAAGTTGTACGTCAAAAGTCCAACTGAGTACAGTTCAATAGATATATTTATTTATTCATTAAAAAATACCCTATAATTACATTATATTTAATTAAGGAAATAATCTATGAAATAGAAAGATTTTCCCTTCTCTTATTTTCCTCTATCATTAACTTTAAAAAATCACCTAAACAGTAATGAGATATAAAATGTACACACTGTTACTAATAGATATATAATAAACAAACTACTAGTATTTCATTCATTATGTGCAAAAGTAATAGATATTTAACAAAAGTAAATTACCTGCAAGCTGAAAGAGCTGGCATAAATCCACTAAATAAGGAAACATTTTTCGGGATATAATCTGAACTATCTTGATCAGGCAAAATATCATTGGGAAATAAAGAACCACCTAGTGTATTACACCAAAACATTGTCACTACATTTTTATCACCAGATGTTGTAGAATTCAACTGATAATCAGCTTGTGTTAAAGCGAATACATGAAATGCTTGTAGTCTATGGGCAATCTGTTGTAATAGCCAACTATTACCTGAATACGATTTACAATTCGAGCTAGAAAATAAACCATGTCCAAATGACGAGGAGGAGGAGGATGGTGAAGGGGATAAAGGTTTATTATTAGCATGGCTTAAAATTGGTCGAAGTTCAGGATTTAAACAAGCCAATCTCCAAAGTTGAACAATTTCTTCGCATAACCATAAAGCACCACATTGGGTTTGTTTTTGACGAACAGATAAAGTTTCAGGAAAATGACACGGGTTAGTTTGAACAGTACACCACCAAAACATGACCTTTAACGATAACAAAAAAAGGAGAAATATAACAAATTTTTACACATAATTCATTCATTCATAAATCACTTAGTCGTATATAGTTCAATAATCACATGCACGTATTTATGCATTACCATACTTTCTACGCATTACTTGTCTTATCTGCATTTCATCATGTTTATTCACTCATTATTTTATTTCTAAAAGTAGCTGCAACGAAATCCAGCAACTTAGCCTAATAAACTACGGTTTAAGAAAAAAAAATACCTATTTTCAGTTGAACAAATTTTTCCCACCTAATTCACAACCGTCGAGGGGAAGAATAAATACGTAGCACTTTGAATAATTTAACAATTAATGATGGAGATCTGCTTAAATCACTGGGATAACAAAATTTTCCATCCGTAAAAATGTATCACGTCTACTCTGTTTCACATTGTTTTAATGATCTAATTACTACAATGACACACAGTTAATACTCGTGCACAATTTCAAATAAGTTTTTAACTACCACACCAGGAATTTTCCGACAAAAATGGAGTAAGGACAATGTGAAGCAGTACCGGAAAAAGCTTCGGGTGACAAAAATATTGCTCCGGAGGATAAATTATCGATTACTATATTTTCTATAGTTATTATTTACTATATTATTTGGAGATTCTGCACAAGGCGTAAATACCTTGCAATGAAAGTTGCTGGAGATTATGTACTGTGTATAAAAACATTTTTCAGAATAAAGCTATTATTATTACTATTATTTAAAAAACCAGATGGCACACTTTAAAAAGATATTATATGAATCCTTTTCAACAAGCTTAATAACTTAGAAATACTGGGCGCCTACAATAGAACGCAACGATTAATCATATAGATGGTAAGTACTTCGAGATATTGAAAATAAGCGATTCAACATTTCGAAAGCTATTCCTAACAATCAATAAAATAACTGAAGAGGAGGATATAGCTGGAAATTTCATTAGAATTTTATTAATAAATATATTAGTTTATCGAAATTCTCTCAAGAGAATAACAGAACTTAATCGCAGCGATTATGATATCGATAAAAGGAAAGAAATACTTAAAATACTCACGCAATTAAGTCAGTAAATACAAAATAATAATGTATAATAAATGTCTTTAGTTAACAACTGTTGTCATCTCTTCATATCTGTGATTTCCCCTTGGTATATATATATATATATATACTCAACGAAGAGGAGGTAAATTCAACTGATGAGTTCAAAGAAGGAAGAAATGTACAACCTCGATCCCATTACTAGCTACCAACACAAACATATGACCTCGAATTGTAGTAGACTTCGAAATTCAATTTTATGACATTAACACCTATTAAGTACTTGACTCCAAAATTTGACAGATGGGACAGGGAGACTAAGAAAGTAAACTGTTTAAGTAATTGCTGTTTATTAGAGGAAGTTTAAAGACGAACTCAACAGTAAGACTAATCATAAACGAGGCATGAACATTTACCAAAAATATGAACACAAGGTTCTTTTGTTGTGTAGAAGGCCAATTAGCTCATGTAAAAACTACGTCACGCGACAGCTAGAAAATGGTAGTCTCCAGAGATCGATTTGCGGAAAGCTTACATGGCGTGGACACTACTTACATTTTAATGGTTTTTGTCCAAATAGCTATAAACCAGCACTAGTAACAACTCTGTTTTATAGATTCAGGGAATATGCTCAACAGAAAAATTAGAGGGGGAAATTCTGATTCTCAAACGGATATTGGAAAACAGCGGTTACCCTCAGAAACTCATTAACTAGTACAGAAGATGTGAAGGACTAAATGACAAACGAACCACAGTGAGAAAATGCCTATCTTTATTCAACTCGATTATGGATAAGATTTTATATTGATAAATCTCACACAGTGTTGTACGGTAATATTAACTGATGACGTTTCGAGCACAAGCTATCGCTCATAATCATATCATATACATGAACTTGATATGATTATGAGCAATAGTTTGTGCTCGAAACGTCATCAGTTAATATTACTGTATAACACTGTGTGATTTTTCAAAATAAAATCTTATCCATAATGGAGTTATGCTCTACCACAGTGCCCAAGTTTTATACTTATATCAATAATTCATTCAACTCGACTTTAAAAGGAACAATATTGCAGGAATAGTTAACCGAAGGTTGCATACGTCACTAACCACAGCCTACCCTGCAGCTAAGTTGATTCCTGCTTGTCAGAAATGCTCTTTGGAGCAATCAAAAATTGAAAGATGTCCTTCACATGTTAACTCTTTGTATAGAAATTTACATGTACTGGGATAGCAGAAAGAAGGGTATACCTCCGATGTACCAAAAAGCCTACGTCTCAAGGAAGCAAATGCTCACAATAGTGCCATTGCCAGACAACTCATCAATACCCATCGTGTACTACACATCACGAAATCCTCTAAAACTGTCAGCAGACAAGTGTGTCTAAACAACCCCTATCAAATGCATGAAAGCTGATTTATGTGTTCAGAAGGAAGCAGTTATCAGTCCTTCCTTGCCTTGGTGGTAACTGCATGTCTTTATTCTCTCTTCCATTTAATTATATAATCTTTGGCTGGAACCTCTCCCCTTCCCTTTGATATAGTGGTGTAACTTCACTGGTCTCTTGTTTCTATTATATGGGTTGGACACACTACATTATTACTCAGTTTATTAATCAATCAACAACTTACCCACCTCTTCTCTTCATTACGTCACTCCTTCACCACTGTATGCAAACATTTATTTTTGTTAAACTCGGGCTCTCTGGGTGAAAACTATAGAAGTGTGATTTCCTGAGCACCGTTTATTTAGTTTAGAGTCTCCTGTCAACTGACATCATGCAACATTTAAAAGTACGTTAAAATTGTTCTGTACATAAACTTAATAATTTCTTTAGGCTGTACGCAGTTGTTAACAAGCCAACGAAGCAAATGACTGTACCAACATATTCTACACAAACTGTTGTCCTTGATTTATTTATTCGATTATAGTATAAGCATTAGGCTGATGGACAGAGGGACAATAAACTTCCTCACCATCTTATGGCTTAATAGGTACATAAAAATATCATATGAAAAAGTGCAGACTAGGAGAAAAGCAGTAACTGTACAAAGAGTTCCTAAGTCAATAATTCTACCATTCACCTTACCAATATGAGTGATCAATACTCATACTCTTACATTCAATCATGCAGTTAAACGAAAAAATCACACAGTCACCTTAGCAACAATAAAAACAACAAATCTGATACACCTTAGTAAGCATTTCCCATATGAGGATAACATAGAAAGTATATGAAAAACTATTTTTGTATAGACCTCAGCAGAAATTGAAATAAGTAAATTCTAACGTTTCGTTCGGAGAAACTGGTCCGAAAGTCTTCAGGGAAATGATCAAAAATAGAATAACGCAAGGTAAATATATTACTTATTTCAATTTCATTTAGACTTCTACAAATATAGTCTTCTTAGGTATCTGTGCTTTCTACTAACCAGTCAAATCTTAATGACAGAAGGAAAACGGATTTAATTTTAAAAATGCCGCAATATTATATTCGTAGAGTAATGAATTAACTGAATTACCTCAATCATGTCTAAAATACAGCGTGTAACAATTTCTAGAAGTAAAACAGCATTATTATCTTGTCGTTTCATCATATTTCCAATAAATGATAATAAATCCCATAGCCCACGTGGTTCACTAGATCGACGTGACTGAAGTATACAACGGAAATTCTCCATCTCTGCGGGTAAATTAAAACTCAATGATCCAATATCACTGTAGAGTACAGGTCTTGGAGCCCAAAATCTACGCAGGGTAACTCTTAACTTTTCTTCTAATACACCACCATCGAAACACCATGCTGCAGCATCACCTAATGCACCACCAAGAGTTGGGTCTATCATTTTTAAAAAGTTGTAAGAACAAAAACAAAAATTGCATACACTACAGTTATCTTGTGATTTTTACAACACTTAAAAGTTAAACATACAAATAAATGGGTGTCTGTGACATAAATCTACCACAACAGATTTCACAAGCTACAAGTTCTTTTGTATCATGTAGATTGAAAAGTTAGCTAGACTGTGAGTGCACGTGAGCTCAGGCTAACAATTTCATATATAATAACTACGTACAAATGGACATTATCACGCTATCATTCTTTAATTGGAACCAATCCGTATTACAAGTTACTTTTTATGCCACAATCAACAATTCAACAAAAGAAAACAACAGTTGGTGAGTAAATAACATTCAGTGAATACAATTCACATCACTCTTGGGACTGTATGATGAAGTATACAGTGCAGAATCAATAAAATCTCATCTTTCAACTACATCTGCATATTGACAGATGTCTGGTGCAAAACACATCCATAAACTGGTTGAAATGCACACCAGTTACTGGTAACCCAGTGGTAGATAAGTGCAACAGATCCCTTTGCCTATATAAAACTATCGCCTCACTGTATAGACAATTTCTATCATAATAATAAAATGAAATATTTGTGCATTGATAAACTGATTGACTGAAGATAACGCACCAACATTCCCTTATTGTAACAATACGAATTAAACAAAAGCGTAACTCTGTTGTTCTCCTCAAAGTTGAGTAGTGAAACAATTATACAACAACTCACCAGGTGCTCCAGCAGAATTCTTAATAGGATTATTTGTACCTGTTAATAACTGGTCGAGTATGCGTTGTGCAGCTGGTAAAATCTGTTCATCATTCATAAGAGAGAAAAAAGAAGGGATAAAATGCAATTCGTATATTGAATAGTAACCTTTCATTTCATATTCATTTTTATACAAAAATTACAAACCATGCAAAACACGTATGTGAGACAAACAAGTTGAAACTATCGTCAAAAGGTAAGAGAAGTTGACAATTTCATAGAATTCAGTGTTATAATGAATGCCAACAAATAATAGATAAAAAAGTATGTACTAAAATTACTGAAACCATGAAGCTGTGTAAGCAGTTAGTTTACAATTCAAGGTAATAAAACCCTGTCTGTGTATTTTCGACATAGAACTTTGCACATATGTGTGGCAGTCCAAGTTGCCACACTCCCTCCTTGTAGCACACAAGGCAAGAGAAGAAAGTAGAAGAAATGCATAATAGGGACAGTAGACACGGATATGAAACAAAAGGAATAGCAATAACGAAAAACAATATAGTTTCATTGGAAATCATAAGTCACAAGGAGTGGATGCATCTGTACCAGCAATTGACAACGACTTTCAGCCATATCACTAGTCGTCTCCAGCCATTGGTATTTACCGTCCCGAGGACTCCAGCCAGTCAGGAAGTCTACATCTTCCTACGTGGCTTAAACTAACTGTTGTGGATTTCATTGAACGATGAAGCCATGTTTTGGTTCTACCACCGCTAGCTCTCTTCCAACCTGACCCTATGTCAGCTAACATTGCCCACTATCGAGAAAGGTGATGGCTGGGCTAGAATGCATAACACAAGCCCTAGCCATCTCAATCGATGTAGATTCATAGCCTCGTCGATCGATTTCCCTCCCACCTACCTAGCACTCGACGCCTAACCACAATATTGCTCACCTTATTGTACCACCTCACACAGGAGACAGAACGCAGGCACCTATGATCAAAAACAGCTAGTCAAGCTGTTCATGTCTTTCAAGATCAATGTCGAGGTCTCGCTCACAGCCATGAAGGAGGACGGAGCGGACTGCTGAGCAGTACACACGTCCTTTGGTCGACAGCCGGCTGGGTATCATGTATACGCCAGAGACAGCGTAAACTGGCATGTGCGAAACGAGCCTTCTGTGTCCGTGCTGAGATTTCGTCAGCGATGAACCCACTGGTACTGGCTAATGTAACTTCCCAAATAAGTGAAGTGTGAACACGCTCTACAATTTCAATCCTGCCTATCTCTTAGCTAGAAGTCAATGTAGTCCAGTCCTGAAGCATCATCTTACATTTGTCGGGAGCAAATCGCATGTCAAACATTCGTAGATTGCAAAAGACTCTGCATTTTGTCAGCGTATTCACCCAGGTGAGAAGATTATATCATATGCACATTCTAAGTCAATCAGATTATTCTCTGGTAACAAGTCAATCTGTAAATCGCTGAAGTTAGTTAGGGTTAAGTCCACTAGTGCATCAACGATGAAAATGAATAGAAATGGTGATAGTGGGCATCCCTGACGAACACCACTAGTTGTCACCATTTCACATGACAATCCCTGTAAGCTTTGATTGACTGCATCAGTTGAAGTAGAGTAGAGCGACTTGATCAATGCAATGTATTTTCTCGGTATTCCCATTACAACCAAACATCGCCATAGTACCTCTCGGTCCACGGCATCGAATGTCGCTTTCAGGTCAAGAAATATAACGACTGTCGGAAGCAGGTAAGTATGCCTGTGTCCCAGAATCTGTCGAAGACTGAATATTATTTATTTATTTATTTATTTTTTGATTACAGCTTGATTCCACACCGTATTTTTGGTACACGTATGGAATTTTCAGCGTGGATATCGGTAGCCCAAATTTCGCAGGCCGACCATGGATACCGGGTGTGCGTCGGCGTGGGCTCGAACCCCGGACCATGTGAATGATCGGTGAGAGTCCTAACCACTGTGCCACCGACGCATATGATCAATACACCCTCTTCCTGGTCTAAAGCCTGCCGCCTGGTTCTCTCGTGTTTGTGCCTCCCGAGCACCGCTTAGTCTATGCATGATTATTGGGCCTAGAAATTTAGATACTATATTAGTCAAGCTAATCCCTCTGTGATTATCACAGGAAGACTTGTCTCCCTTCTTGTATATGGGGATAATCAGTGACTTACACCAACCCGACGGGACTTCCTCTGATTCCCAGACACTGCCCAGTACCGCAGTTAATGCAGACAGTAAGCTGTCTCCACTGTACTTAAATACCTCTGGAGTCATTCCATTAAGTCCTGCTGCTTTGCCTTTTTTCAGATTAGTGACAGCTTTAGTGGCCATAGTTAGGACGGAGGACCTGTGTCTATATCCCATTCAGGGAGGTGTTGGATGTTCGGCGGGTTGAACTTGCGGCTTGAAAGAATACTCCGCTAAACACCACTGGATTTTTGCGAGCTCCTTGCAACTCCTAGATAAACGCCAATCCATTCCAGCTGGCAGCGGATACAACAATAAGCGAAAGGCGCTCACGCGCAAGATAAGACAGTGTTTACGTAAGGACCACGAAGCCTGGGTGTGAGATGGAGTCAGCTGCTGCATCTGGCAACAGTTGGAAGCTGTTCCAACTCATCCGAGCCACCGGCAGTAAGAAACAAGGTGTCAGCGAGACAGTCTGTGAGGTAGATGGCACGCCAATTACCAGCATGAAAAGACGCCTGGAACACTGGGCAGAGCACTTCGGGAAACAGTTTAGCTGGCCACCAGCTTCAGTGTCTGCTGTCATTAGCCCCAGTGCTCTTTGGTCGGTGAGTACCGACTCATTCACCGAAGCATGGTCCGTAAGGAACTCCAAGTGTTAAAACGCCGTAAGGCGCCTGACCCAGACTATCTACCCCCGGCTCTTTTTAGAGATGGTGGCGAGACTCTCACAATGGCTCTAACTGGGTTGTTCAGGAAGTTATGGGAGACAGAAAGTATACCATCAATGTGGAACGAAGCCATTATTGTCCCCATCTTTAAAAAGAGTCGACGTAATTCATGTGACAATCCTAGGAGTATCAGTCTGCTACCAGTTGCGTCTAAAATATTGGCTGCTGTCTTGCTTCGCAGGCTGTGCAAAATATGTGAGGGTTGATTCGCGAAGAGCAGGCTGGGTTTCGTTCAGGTCGTGGATGCATTGATCATGTGTTCACCCTTCGTCAGTTGTTGGAACACCGCCACACGTATTGCAGGCCAAGGATCGTTGTGTTTCTTGATATTAGGGCTGCCTTCGATTTGTTTAACAGAATTGTGCTCTGGAACTATCTGTTAGAGAGGGTTGTGCCTGAGAAATTTGTAAACATCTTGAAAGCCCCATACAGAAACACCTCAGGTAGAGTGAGGGCATACAACCAACTATCACCACTGTTCCCAACCAACAGTGGAGTTAGACAGGGTTGCCCTATCTCTCCATTTCTCTTTAACTTTGCCATCGATGACATTCTGGAGTCAGCTCTGAAGGATGTGCATGAAGGTGGTGTAGATATGCTACCTGGAGATAGACTTTTCGACCTAGAGTATGCAGACGATATCGTCTTACTGTACGATAGCATGCAGGCTGTCCAAATCGCACTTAATCAGTTGGCGATCAGTGTCTGTGAGTATGGTATGTACTTTGCGCCGTCTAAGTGCAAAGTACTGTTACAAGATTGGTACTCACTCCTGCCGGTGAACCGCTTGAAGTTGTTGATAAGTTTGTGTATCTGGGTAGTTGTGTGAGTGCTGGCAGAGGAGTGACGGATGGGATTTCCAACCGCATAATGAAGGCTAGGCTAGGGTGGCATACATCAACTTCAGCCACCTCTGGCGCCGTCGCGACGTTAGCCTGGCTGTCAAAGGTCGGGCATACAATGCTTCGGTGCGGACTGTCTCGCTCTACGCCTGTGAAACCTGGCCTCTCCGGGCTGAGGATGTGCGGTGACTCTGCGTGTTCGATCATCGCTGTCTCCGCAGGATTGCTTACGTTCGACAGATGGGATCATCGCGTGAGTAATTCTGAGGTTCGGAGGCGTGTGTTTAAACATAGTGGAGATCACCATTCATTGAGTGTCATCATCTGGAAACACCGGCTCCGGTGGCCTGGATATGTGCTGCGAATATCATCCCACAGGCTTCCGTACAGGTCTCTGTTCGCTAGCCCTGGGACGGGATGGAAAAGGCGCAGGGGTGGTCAGTCCACGACGTGGCGTCGTGAGATGAAGGATTTTTGTGCTAGATTAGCATCACTTGGTGTGTCACGACTCCCTGGTTGGGGTCCGAGAGATAGCTCAAATCGATGGCTCGAAACGTTATCGACTATGGCTAAGGATCGCAATCAATGGTAAACGTGTTGCAATTTCCTTCTTTCTTCCATTCCCGATGATAGTTAACGAATACTGTTTGAACTTGTTAAGCATGACTGTTTTCCTTCCTGATGGAGTTCTTTATCCGTTCTCTACTTATAGTTTTTACTTATGATCTATGTTGTTTTATTATTACTGTGTGGTGCATCTTTCTTGGTGCCATATTGTACCAAGTTTCTTCTGCGTTTAAATAAAATAAAATAAAAATCCCTGATAAGCCTAAATAGTTGTCTGGTGTTACCAATCCCCGATGCCTTTTCATTCTCTTCCGCTTTTCTCGCCCACCACTGTTCACGGTCGTTACGAAGACTTCTTGTTAGTTTCCGTTTGAGTAGCTTTCGCTACTCATCATAATCGGAGGTCGCCGGAATCAGTCTTGCGTCAATCAGTTCATATGAGGCGGTAGAGATCCAATGGCTAACTTTTGGCTTCAGGTTATTAAGCGCTCTTACAGCTGTGTCTACAGCTAACTGTATGTTGTGCCAGGCTACCTCAGGGGAAGTCCTGCTGTCGACCTCAGATACACATTTCGCTATTTTTTCCTTAAATAGGGACTCAGAGTCTCGGTCTATTTGGGGACATAACTGTTGGCTGCCAGCAATTTCTTATGTCCGTTTAGTCGGAACCATAAACGTGCGCGGATCAGAGCGTGATCGGAGTCTACGCACGTATATATATATATATATATATATATATATATATATATATATATATATATAGTACTAAATGTGTTTAATGAGTCTTGATTTTCAGGGGTTCGGATCGATAGCTGCTGTCTTGATGTGGTAGTTTCCGGACGAGCTACACTGGCTGGAACGAATATTTCTTAAGGTCTTACTATACCAAAAAGACTGTATGGATAGCTGTCAGACTAAAAGCAGTTAATGTCGTGATGTGAGTCGTTTATACTATATTAGGGCTTTAGAGTGAAGTCGTTTTGCTGGTTAGTAAGGATGTGACAGCAGCTACGCGTCCCCCTCCCAGACGACCAGCAAACCAAATATGCTACCCTTCAGAGCTCTGGATATGGGGCCAGAAAAGGTCGAGCCTGAAAATTGTATATCCTGACTTAACGCTGGCTACAGACCGCTGTAGAGTAAGATTTGCACACTGGTGCAACACCAGTAACCACCAAATAGATTATGTGTAACCAACCTCAAGCTTTTTTCGGTTGGGCTTTGTGGTCCCGCAACATTAATGCTCTTTTTATTACGTGTATTTTACAAAGAAATCAAATTTCGTGGTACGGGTAGCGGGAAAATGATAATCAGTTATACACTTCCATGAGCGCACAAACATTTCCTGATCATCTTGCTTTCCTCCTACTGGTGATACTACTGTACAGGCAGATTCTTCACCTCCTTTTAACTTAGTGACCATTAGTGGCCACTTGAGACAAAAAAACATTACTCTTAGTCTGTTAAATCCACGTTGACAACTTCCTGTTGGAGTACTCCAAGTCTGGACCTTATGCAGAATCGGACAAAAGGGATAACTAGTCAGAACTCTGGCATCTTAAGCTGTGGATGTTTGCTGAGTCTCAGAGACATTCATGGACTGAGATGGCTAGGACACGTATTACACCTACCAAGCCATTGACTTTCACATCAGATCGCATCGGAAAAGAGATAGGGGTGGTCAGATCAAAAACAATGCATCATTCCATGAAGTTTTCGACTGTTGGTTTTAGTCATGTGGAGAGAGATAAAGTCTGTCTGGGGTTTTACAGTCACTAAGAAACAATAACTAGAGACTGTTGGTGACTTGACTCAGGACAGTTCTCAACAGTGTGAACCCATTCATTCTTTCTAGTCCAACAGATCCTTTAAATCCTCATTATTCTACATGAAATTACTTCATCTCCCACGCATTTCTGTTTAATACAGGTTCTTTGTACTTCTTTTTTCTCTACCTTGGCAGGGAAATTGAATCGCTGCACTTTAGTGAAAAGTTCTTTGTTGAAAATTTCACTTCCGCTCATTTTAAAATGTTATTAAACGTATTTCCGTTTGCAGAAAAATACAACCTTTCTAAATCACTCTATTTTGGTTTGTTTTCTTTTTCCATTCCGTTGTGAAAGGTGCATACTGGTGGGAGGTCCTATGTAACTTTTTTCTTCGTTGCGCGGGCCACATGAATGCTAACGAAGATTTATTTTTTTAGAAATTTTTAGAAAACGTTAAACATTTCTGCTTAGACGTACACAACAGATTCAAATTTGATAAATAAACAATAAACTAACCTTTCTAGGTCCAACATGACAGATTAAATTTTGAGCAAACTTCTGTAAATCTTCTCTACTTAATTTTGACAGAGACTCTGATATTGGGGCACGTAATAAAACTTTTTCAGGCTGCCGAATACGCATTAAGCATGTCGCAACAACATGAGAACACCATGTACCGGTGGGATTTTGCCCATTTGTAGGCATCAAATCACCATGCACATTATTTTGATTAGCAATATGTTGATTATACAACCATGAACGACGACTATTTGGAGAAATTTGATTCGGTGCATTCTTCAGCAAATTATTTCTCATAAGATAACTATTCGGTTGGTCGGGCATTTGACGTGAGTTAGTATGACAATTTGCGAAGACTGATTCATTTCTAGACCCAAATTGCCATAGCATTCCTGAATTAGACTCTGTGGTATTCATTGGCCTATAGGCAAAAGAATTTGGTTTCATAGAATTTCTAACTGAAGACAATGGAATATTCTCCATTGACCCTGAATTGACTACATTATTTTCACCTGTATTTGAAGGTGATGCTACTGCTGTACACCTTTCTTCTAAATCAAATGTACACGTACATGAACACGAAGTTATTCGTTGTCGATCAAAAGTTAATGAAACACGATGAGCAGGATAATCAGGCTCTATATTGAATCCACGTTTTCGCATTCTGCTAGTGCTATTATTATTATTGTTATTAGTATTATTCGTAACATTTTCATTGGTACCCCCAGCATTATCATGATTTGATTGTAAACGATGTCCATCATTCGGATAGAAGTTGATAACATAAGGATTAAAATAATCTGCAGAACTAGGATTTACAGTACCATTCTCTTCGTTACTTGTTGGAGGCACATACGCAGGTGCGATATGAAGACTCGTTAAGACAGTTGCACTTAGATGAAATCCTATAGAAAGAAAAACAATAGAAATAACAGAATACATTCAATATAAGTGGAATTCTAAGAAATTATCCTGTAAAGCACTACCGTTTTTGTATTCACTACATGTCACAACCAGTTAAAAATAGGTACATACTCTACTGAATGGAATCCATTAGGGAAGATGAAAACAGTGTGAATAGACCTGAATACAGTGTAAGATTAGTTGACAACGGTTGGTAAATATTCCATCAGTGTTCCCCCGATCGATTTCATGTTTCGTTTACATTAAAGTAGACGTTCAGCGTGATATATCACTGGCCAGGATCCAGTAATCAATCCAACCAGCACACCAACTCACCCCTTAGAACCGAATTTTACTTTGTAGTGTGAAGATTATAAACATGAGGTTACTTGCATATGTGAGATTTCCATAAAATATCATGTGACAACCCAATATATATATATATATATATATATATATATATATCACGCTCCAATAAAATCAAACTTAGGGTTTAACTCCTTTGCATACTTGATTTGAATCGCCTAAGAGTAACTTACTAAAAATAATGTAATTTTGCTTGAATTTTAAGTCCTGAAAGGCAAGCTGAACAAATAGTACAAACGCTCAGTAATAATCAACTTCTAACCTCAGAAAATCTAGTTCCCAAGACATATACCAGAAATATTCCACACAAAAAGACTTTATTTTCATTTGTGCAATCAGTAGAAATTCAAATAAATCAATGTATCGACAGCCTCAGCTATGTGGAAATCTAAGTTACAGTACTCAGTATTGAGTAAATAAAAAATGACTTGAATTCTGAGTCTATTAAATAATAAGCAAAGAAGTGCTACAACACAAAAAACAACCATAAGTACAATAGGTTTTGGTTTGTGTACACATTTGAGTACACATAACATTTTACACGGCACTATGAACACACCACAAAATTGTTAAAGATATCCAGTTTTCTTAGTCTATAATTCCATGGTTTATAACTGCCAGATTATCAACAAAAAACTTAATACGATTGTTGCAGTCTACTGCACAAAAACAAACAAATTGCATCTCAGGATAGCTTACTTTGTCCTAAGAGTGTGGCAGTGAACTTCATTTTAGAAATTCAACTATTACTGAGGTACTGAAAGAAAATCCTAGCCATTACACACAAAAAGATATTATCCCTGAGGACAATAAAAAATCAACTAACCTATCTGAACACATTCTTTTACAGCTCTGTCTAGCCATAACGCTTCACCTTGGTTGAATTCGTATGAGCCACCACTGCTAAGACAAGAATATAACCATATATCGTCTTCATCAGTAGGAAAACTATGAAAAGCTATAAGTCTTTGTAATTCTTCCGGTACAGTGACTGGACTAGACTCAACAACTTCGAATGGAAAATGCAGAGCGATTGTTTTAGCTGTGAGGACGAGTAGTGACTCCGGTGAGTTGAAATGCTTGCCTGCAAAATAAAAGTATCAGTCAACAAGTAAGATATTAACAAGACATTGATATGACATCCATTAAAGTAATAGGATAGATAACTGAATACAGCAAAAATAATAATTCATAACCTGTAAATATCTAGGTTTTATGTCAAATTAAAATGAAAACCAAGGATATTTGGTGAAAACAACTAATCGATTACCGCACTTTTAACCTTATAAACCGCATTATGACTATTGCGTAAAGTGATGTAGTGACACTTCAATCAAACATACGTTATTTATTTCGAGTTGCTGCCTTCCTCAACAAGTAATATTAGCTGAAGTAGATTCATAAAGTAGGACAGCCAAGAGTGGTCCGACACGAATCCATGACGTATTTGGCTGCTGGTCTGATCTATATACAGAGTTATGGTCAACTTGTTTAGGATCACTGAGTATCAGCAGTTATAAAGGATGTGATTCAAAGCCGCTCAAGGTTGCATCGATGGGCTAACTAGTCATTTCTGAAACCAAATGGCATATATATATAATACATTTTCTGTACTAACTTATCCCACTGTAATACTATCTTAGTCTTATACTCTTTTTGTGAGCTGTTTTGAAGTGTGATGACTTGAAACGGTGAGTTTCTACGCGAATTCCTAAGTTCATCTGTCAGTCAAGTATAGTGAATAGCCCGTAGTAATGAACAGAAGTAGTAAATGACAATATTATTATGAGTAAAGTTCTATTTTTTCTTTGAATGAACTCAAAATTTACTAGTCTGCACGATACCTTAAGCTCATATAACCAAGCAGTGGTTGTAATATTACATGTAAATTATAACGTAGTGTATTAACATATTTGCAACTATTCAATTTTACATGAATATTTAGAGGACATCTCTATACATACAGAAGAGTCCTTAAGAATTTCTCCTCAGGACAGACTCAACAGTAAATCTTATTTTAACATTGAATATTCATATGCCGAAAAGTGAGACAAGGAATATAATAGAAGTAAAATGTGATCTCTAAGCAACCCCACTTCTGAGATCTTACAACATTGGTTTACATTTATGTTCACTAGTGTGGAGAACAGCTGCATTTAATGAGAACTTTCAGTTCCTGGCATAATGCTGAAACTTTGGCACACTGTGTATGATTGAATATTTTCAAGAAATATTTGAACTAGCTTCACGTAGCGAGGTAGGAGGAATGAGATATTTCAAAGGTTGGTACTGAGGTTTTGCTTGCTTTCATTCAAATGACACCTGACAGAATAAAGGCAAAACTAAAACTACTAGGGTAGTATAATATCTGCTTTATTTGTTAACTGTTATACATAGAATATCGCAGAGAAAACGATTACGCAGCTACCTATCTTCCTTTTGGAAGCTCAAAGCTTACAGCTTTTTTCATACACGTCCATGACCTTAGGTAGTAGTCCTAAGTATGATAGAAAATAAAACCTGAAGCATAAATAGCACCACAAACAAAGATCGACCTGCGGATTCTCAATGAATATAGAGTCAAACTATCTTATAAGCTACTAAGCATATAACCAAGAGACAACGACGATTCCAAGCTTCCAAAAACAAAATTTCGGGATGGAAACATTTGATCAATAAATTAACTTACGGCTATAGTCCTCTTCTTTTTCATAAATATTTGGCTTCGTCAATCCTCTGAATGTGAAATCCAAATCGAACTCGCTACTAGGAGTGTATATGGAGAAGTCTATGTCACTTTCAACGTCATTAGTCGTTCGGGCTGATGAATAAGAGCTCATTGTTTCTGTCTTAGGACAGATAAACCGGTGACACAGTAGAATCAGAAATGAACAGCCACGAAGTCAGTGATCACGTATTCATGCCTAAAGTGCACGCAAAAACCACAGGTAACATTTGCATTTCTTAAACAAAAACATAAGTGTATAAAGTAAACACAAAGGCATGTCTGTCTGTCCTTTGTCGACATAGAACTTCGCACAAATGTGCGGAAGTTCAAGTCGCCACACTCCGTGTAGCACGCGAAGCAAGAGAAGAAAGTACAAGAAAAGCATGATAGAGACAGTGAGCAGAGGTGTGAGACAAAGGAGTAATAACGAAGAACCAAACAGTTTCATTGGAGATCATAAGTCACAAGGAGTGGATGCATCTGCGCCACTGAGAACGATTTTCAGTGGCGTATATTAGGTGATTTCCTCAGCTACATTTCAAGGACTTTAGAGGAACATATCTAATTAATTAAGACCAAGAATTCAAACTTTGATATCATTGATCCAGTTACACCATTTAAATTTCAAAGACAAAGATTTAAAATCCTCGCTTAAATATCCCAACCCCATTACTCGGAATAATATATCAAAAACTTCATAAAATTGAAGTTAAATCTAGACATTCTAATCATTGGACTGCAAGTTAACGCAAGTGGGAACGCACCTAAATGCTCAGAACTAAGTAGCGTCACTAGCTCTGTATGCAATTTTACATTGACTCACCATTGTTACTGAAAATTAACAAGCACTGTTATTTGACCCCATATACTTATAACCTTAGGGCACGCGCTGTCAGTAAAATTTGGAGTCTTTCCAAGAATAGCAATCTACTGATTTACATCTATTTTTTAGTAGTAAGTAACTATGATGGACAATAAACTTTAAAATTTAGGTCTGGGCAATCTCAAATTCCAGCCATCAAACAACCTCAGTATATGACAGAAGTAATTTGGGTGCAGTCACATAGTCTTCATTGTCTTCCATAAACTACAGATTTTCATATAAAAGCACTAGAAGAAATTAAGCGAAAGCCCAAAATATACAAGAAGTCCTTTAGAACTTTTAGGTACAGGACATACTCCCTGACATGTTTGAAGATAAGTTAGGACTTCACAAAGAAGCACTAAACATACCCCCAAATATACTTAACATTTTCCGTGTTAAGTGGCCTAGATGATTATAGAACTTTTTATCCTGAAACCGACCTCCGAAATCCATATCGTAAAATCTGAAGTCATATGTTTCATAAAAAGCAATGTGCATATAACTCTACAGAATTAGTTGGATAGTCTGTAAGCCTTTAGGTTTTTAATTGGATCCAATATTGAACATGACGGCAGAAGCTAAGACAAATAATTGGTTGCCTCAAGTGACTGCGAGCAGGATGCAGACGCTTCGGGTAGGAGAGATGTACAATTATGGGGCGCACCCGGTTTATGAAACATATTTGATCCATGTTGTCACCACAAGAGTATCTACAGTGTGGCCGATGTTTTCGAAGACTGAATACATTTGTATGGACTTTCAATATTGCAGTATGCAAATGATGTAAACATATTTATAAAGTTATCATTCTCCATAGTTTACGAACAAAAACGAACCTAAAAATTCTAAAATTAGAGTCTGCAGTGCGCGCAATACTATTCCTAGGTGTGGCACATTCAGGGAAATTGGAAGCAACAAATCTGATTTGTTGAAACATTTTCTAAAAGTCAATTTACCAAGATTTTGAAACACAAGAGAACAGTAACAATATTTGGGCTTCTGGGTGCACTTATGGGTCAGAATGTGCAATCAGAGTTAAAAAATAGTAGAGGAAGTGGAACAATGAATTGTTTTGTACTAACCTATCAGTCTGAAGTTAAACCTTGTCCAAAAAATGCAACACAGCAGCGTGAGTTGAAACCTTAATTCCACAGTAGGAAACTAATGTTTAAAATAACCACTGCGGAAACTATGACCTTGATATTTACCTTGTCGTAAACGATACGAATTCCAGGTAATCATATGAACAAAGTGAATTTAATAAATGGTTCTCAAAGTTCCGAACAGATGTTAATTCACTCCACTGTTTAGCGTCTTCCAAAACTAAATGCAGCAATTTCTCGGAATGAATGCGCATTCTTTCATGAAGGGTTCATTCGCCAATGGAACAGACGGTAAACTTTGTTCTTGATGAAATTCGGTTACACTGTACCGACAACACATTGATTAATAAACAAATAACTTCCTTTCCACAAAGTTGAAAGGAACAATCATGTCTTAATACTTCCCTATTTGACAACATTCAAGTGGTGGAACTGCCATCACAAAGATTGAAACCTAACTTTTTACGCAGACATCTTACTTAATCTGCCGTAGGTCAAAGATATTCGGGTTTCGGTCAGAGAGCCCCAGAAAGCGCGAACCATATTCTTAATAATGCTTATCACTATCAGTGTAATCTTTAGTTTTCACTACTTGAACACTGTTAAAGTGTCATTCTCAAAACAGCAAACTAAAAGGCAAGGACTAAGTCCCACTTAGACTATCAGAAGTGGAATTTTTAAGCCATGTAACAATTCACTTCACCTTATATTTTCAAAAGTGGATTACGTGATAGTGAGACAAAAGCTATACTTTCTGACGGATTTTATCTAACCCTTTAGCTATGTACAATATCACAAATGCGACGAAGTAAAGACCAAGAGACTTGTATTGCACACTAAAACACAATTATTAATTAATCTTCAACATTCGCAGATGTTTTTACGTTTAATGCCTTGTCTGTAGATAAGTGAGCTCCTTATTTTGAGAATTTGACCTGATGTATAAAACGATCAGCTTTGCAGCTTCCACAAGTGCAGCAGACATTAGAAAATACTGTAACACTGTGGCTGCCCGATATCTTGGAATTTGCATCATATTTAATTACGTTAAATACCTGCCAAACTAAAGAACTATCTTCAGTAAGTTACATGAAGAAGACCTTTCGAAAGCTAAACGCGAATCTTGTGTGCGTTAAACTGGCAGCGTCTTATTACCAAGTCCTTTATAGAGTCGTCTGTAGTTGTATGTTATTTGAAGCCAATTTAATTAAATGATTATCAGCTTTGGCTGATGGTTTGCCAACGTAATCTAAGCTGTCGAGTGAATCGGAGGACTTTAAGCAATCATCCACACAGAGGTAATAGTCGAACACTTAGAAGAGATTACGTGAACCAAGGCTCAGACGATGCAAAGCTAGAACAGGCCTAAGGAGTCTTCCTGCAGGGGGTCAAAATAATTCCTGCATTCGACTGAACCTCTGCCATTTCGCCTTCAGTGGTCGGTGTGTTTGACTGTACTGGGTGAATCACATTTCGGATAACTGTAGTTTCTAGGGACAACAAAGTGACAGCTGCGTCGTGGTGTTTCTGGGGCATGGTAAGTTAGGCGACTTTCCAATGTTTAAACTACGCTTGTCTAATTTCAGGTTGGCCACATAGTGTGCAGGGATGGGTTGCCCAGGGTGATGCAGCGGATGACCAATAGGAAAACCCTTCCCCCTTCACTTAATTGTATCATGATTGGTTGTAAATACAATCCTTAACCTTGAGTCTTCATCCTTACTATCACGCTAGACTTGTGCGGTCACCCTGCTAGCATGCGCTTTGCTATCTGTTTGGGATCATTCTTCGACGATCGGGATTACAATGTGATTGTATGGCCTTTTACTATCTTTATAAGTACATTCTAGGACAGTCGTAAGTATTGCATGCTCACGTGACTAGTTAGGGTATTATTCATAGTAGCCTGTTAGTTTGGTGAACTGAACCAGACCGAAAAGTCATAATTTAGTCTGGCTGAGCCTAAACGAGTCGGCATAGAGGGCTACACAACAACCATGAGCGCTAATTCTGGTTGAAGCCAACTAGATATGGGATCAAAGTAGTTGAAGCAGCCTAACTGACTGGCTTCCTTTAAAACCACTTGGCGGGAGAAATTCTGTTCTCTATCTCAGCAATGTTTCATATGCGCCACCATCCAACCGTAAATTCTTTGATGAAGGTACTTTCAATGTCTGCGTTACATATTAGCTTGATTCGTTATATATTTCTATATTTGCTGTTAGACTCGCGCAAGTGTTTCGCCGGTTCCATGACTGTAACCAATAACTCTTTCACTAATAAGCGTTTGTTAATCATATAAAAAAGCTACCAACTTAGTCACCTGTTGACCTGATGACTGATAGCACATATTTGCGTGCAACAACGAGCGACGCAACTCCCAAAAATATGGAAGTGAGACACAGCTTGCCAATACTCTGAAAGCGTCGAGCTGCTGTGTTACTACCATCTACTGTGGCTGGGACTGACAGCAAAAATATGTTGACAGCTAGTAATAGCATCGCACCTGGTCCTAATGTAACAACAGAAGACAAGGGCCAGGCAACATATCGTTTTATTACGAAAATCAACACGTATTTATATATATTTCACATACATTATTATAGCTTATGCAAGTAGACAAGCACAGTAATCTGATTGGTTGTTTATCAGAAGTTAAGCAGACAAATGCAGGCTTCTGATTGGTTGTTTCGGGATTCCTCGAAAAATAGAGTTTTCTATCTGCGAATCATATTTTGCCACGTTAAGTCTGCTGTGATTGGTTGTTGAATCAGCCTTGTACATATTTTCTCACGGCCTGCTCTCACCACACTAACAGAGACCTCTTCACTTCACTTTATGTACGTATCACAAAACTTCAGATACCAAGTCCCGCTTCAACACTTATTTTAGAAATAAAACGACCGTAGAAGAGCTGAAGACTGAGATGCGGGATATAAGGTGTGGTAAGGATATGAATGCAGGATGTTCAGAAAATTTGGCCAGCATATCTGAGCTATCAACACAGATTAGTGACATGAAATCTCAGGTTTCCGAACTTACACCTCTGGGCATCCTGACCAGAACCATAAACCCTGGCAAAGTTGATAGAGAATCGGTAACTAAGGAAGATATTCTGATAAACTTCATCACAACAGAGGTTATCAAGAGACTAGATACTAAACTGAGTGCGATAATCTATAATACACCGGATAATGAGGGGTGGAAAAAGGTTAAGAGAATCTTATTTCGAGAAGCGAAAGTGTCTGACTCCCAAACAAAGTGTCACAGACTGAAAAAGAGTCAGCACGACCACTGCTGCCCTATACGCCTTCAGTTTGAAACGCAGAGAGAGACTAAGAAATTCACGACGTATCCTACTGTGGTGATAGCAGGCTGCTAGCCAAATTGATAGATATTAATTTACGTCAATGTTTATGTCCCAAATATTAGTCGTGAGAAAATATGAACAAAGACTGATTCAACAAACAACCACAGCAGACTTTGCATAGGCGGATACAGTTAACATATGGATGATATGACATTCCAGAGACAGTCACAAAAAGATGCAAGGTTAACTTTCTGTGAGAAACAACCAACCAGAAGACTGTGTTTTTCCTCTAACAATAATCTATAAAATGTACATGAAAATCTATAAATACGTGTTGATTTCCTTAATAAACGATCTGTTGCCTGCCTCTTGCCTTCAGTCGTTACACCAGTGCAGGTCGTGAGCTGCAAACAAATAAAAGTTGTAGCAGATAAGACAGTGATTGAAAGACGTGCTTACAATCACTTCACCAAACCTAATGGTAAGAAAGGCAAGACACTGTAAGTCACCAAAATAGAAAACCCCTACCCAACAAAATAGAACTCACAGTCTCCCCCTCCCAAATCTTACAAAAGTAGCTTCAGAGAACAGGATACCAACCAAAACACTTGTGAATTATAATCTTACTCTTAAATTAACCCCTTCACCATCTACCATGGATCTAGATATGTCTCTAGGTAGCCCCATACAGAAATCAATGTCTCTCGTAAGTCGACAATATCCTCTCCTAGCCAAAACGTGAGAATTCAAATGGAAGTAGGTAACAAACATGCTGAAATACGCCACTTGTAACGAAAAATCCTTAACATTTTCAAATTACTAGGAAGAATCCATGCTGTCAGGGAAATGAAACACAAAGTAGTACCAACAACCACATCAAAAGCAGAAATAACATCATGCGGTTCATGCACAATAACGAAAGAACGTGCTCGCTTACTAAGTCACACTGGTAGCTGGTGTAACGACACCATCGCGTAAAATAGTCCGAGTGGCAACACTCAGAGCTCAGCCGCCAACCACTCTGGGTCTTCAAAAGATGACACACAAACTTCGACAGAATATGCGGAACAAGTCTGCCGGGAATCAAAGCACAGTGCTGCAGTGCGTATAATGAAACCCATGTAAGGACACTTAAAATGTCTCCAAACAATAGGCAGATTGATCAACTATGGACGTCACAAGGTAACAGCGATTTTTTATCCATCACATCCCTGTCAGCACTAACCAAACAACTGGTGGGGCGTTAACTCTTTTGAACCCGTACCACCAATGTCGGCTCCCTATCGGGAAGAAAACAGACGCAGTCTGGTGTGCACGGAATTAACAATCACATCCACTCCTTGTACAGGCATAGGCCGAATAAGAACTCCCACCGAAGACTTGAACTACCTCATCCTATAGTAAATCCAATGACAAAACTCATTATTCACTAAAAGAAGTGGATAGTAACTCGGTAGACATAGGTGAACATGGTACCCAAACTAACTGCAACACAGGGTTGTTATGCCATGGAGAACCAGTGGATGCTGATCCACACTTCAGCCCGATTGACGAGCTTAAATACTTGAAACACTACTTCAACTCTCAATTTTAATTAATCCTTATTGATGCTAGATCCATCCTAAACAAACTACCGATGCTCAGGACACACACGCTGGTATATAAACCCCCAACAATCATTATTACTGAATCCTGGTGTCACTCCAATGCGCCGGATGAAGAGATCAGCATCGATGGCTACGAACACTTTCGATGTGACAGGATCAGTGGTAAGGTTGGAGGCTGCATAATGTTTCCTGAAAACTCTTACCGTATGACGCCTAGAAAATAGGGAATTCAATGACATACATGACACCCTATGGGTCAACGTACAATTCAGAAGTGTTACACTACTAGTAGAATGTATCTACAGAGCGCCTGGCGCCTTTAGTGATTACGTGGCTTAACTCATTAATGCACCGGAGCAAGTATCCACCCTTCCATGCGAGCATAAGATCATATTTTCCCAACTATGCACAGAAATGACTGTACATAAGTGAAAAGGATGTTTTATACTATTGGGATTAACATTTATCAAGTGTATGTATAATCTCCAGCGTACATGTAAAACATATTTTGCCATCGACTGTAAACTGTGACTGAATAACATGGTTCTATTTCTGTAACAATTTGATGATGCCTGTAAACTGGTGTCCCTCATGTACTGTACTATGAGAATAAATTTATTTATTTATTTATATGTGGAGACTTCAACTTATCCGAAATCAACGGGGATTTATTAACAGGCACAACTAAATATGACAAACTGGCACTAACCCTACAAGAGGTGACAACGTACTGGACTTAATATTCTGTCACGATATAAGTTTCCTCTCAATCTTAGTGTGTTCCAAGTCTTCAGGTAGCGACCACAAAACTTTGATGTGTACACCACCACTTCCACTGAGTGGCAATGTAGCTAATACCTCCACTTCACATCAGATAACGTACAGGAACTATAGTACGGAAAACTGGGCTTTCGTGGAATCGATGCTACGATGGGGCGAATACTTCACTACTGATGACCTCTCGGAGCTCTGAGCATCTTCTACCACAACTCAAACACATGTTTAGATGCTGTCATTTCACTTCAAATACAAAGAGTTTCCCCACATTGAAAGTCATTTATAAAACCAAAGGATCGTATGAAGCTGAAAAGACTGTCGACAAGTTACTTCAAACACCACGACCTTGACACACTAGGTTTAGTACTTAACGCTTTTAGCCGCATCTCACAAGCTCGAGATTTGCGTACGAGAAACGAAGAACGTGGCGTAGCAGCCAGCCCTACTACGGTGTATGCCTTCACAGAAAGCCTAAAGGAGCTAACTAGTCGCAAAAATCACAGCATTTCTCTCCTCACAGACAAGGGTAGGCTATGCATTGATTCTGCAGACATGTCCTACACAAGTAGGAAAAAATGTGTATTTTATTAAAACATTATTATTAATTATGATTGCTAATCGTATATGTAATTTATCATATTGATGATGCCTGTAAACTGGCGTCTCTCATGTACAAAATGAGAATATACTATTATTATTATTATTCAACCAAACATTTTCACCTAACCACCTAAAGCCTACAGTCCCATTACTCGGTATACACCTGTCAATCACGTCTCAAAAACCGTTAATGCCCAGCTCTTGCTACGCCAGGCCTCTCGCTGTCCCTCGAAGCCTTTGAGAAACGCTTAGTACTAAAGGACTCGAAAACCAGAACACCGACTGGCGACTCCAGAATTCTTTATTTCAACACTAACATATAAGCAGCATAATAAACTAAGCTTTCTGACAGTTTTTAAGGTTCTTTCTGAACAGTGACCGATGAGACGATGACTGGGAGATTGATCACTCGCGAAAAATATGAGGAAGTTGGGTTAAGGCGAACAACCACGAATTGATCGTTCAATCTTCAACTACATTGACACTCCCCGGAAAAAATGGTCCACCATTTTTTTCCATCACGACCAATACACGCTGACTTGGATGCCAGTGTGAGAACCTGGGTCACACGGACAGAGCTGAAATGGAAAACAAAGAGCAAAGCCAACACACCACAGGCATACCCACAGCACAACCTCACACATCAATGACGACCTGCGCCTTCCAGTTAAAGGCATCCTCTTTACATCTTGCAACACAATCGCCACTTGCTAAAATGACTCTTGCAGAACGCAACGTGACCATAGCATCACCCCGTGATACTCTACGCACATCCTCTTATCTATTCACTACCAATCACCACTGCAATCACTTGTCACTCATTCTGCCTTAGTTCTTGTAACGGTGACGTATGCGAGCCTCAGTCGTCTACACTCTTGCTCCTCGGCGTGTGCGACCACAGCATAAATAGAAACATTCATTCTCAATCATTGATTCCGCAGCTAATCCTTATCTCCGTGTGCATGTCATTCTCAGCAATAGCCTTCCCGGCGTATACGACCCATCTGCTGTCTCTAACATCAATCAATTCATTCACGAGTGTAGAAGACTCGAAACAACTTCAGAAGTAATCACGACAAAAATTTCAACAAAATTATGCAGTACAACAAAGTACGAAAGCAACAAGTAAACACAACGTATCCAAAAACACCAATCTATATGACACACCACACATGTACAAACAGTACACACAAACTCACAGATCATGTCTTGATGTAATTCCTTTGAAGAATTGCAGGACTTACACCAGTACGCCTACAACCCTTCACAGGCTGACGATTGTAAGCTGAAGAATGTCCGGGCACAAACAAGATTAACCAATAATTACATTGATCGGAACCCACTCAATCATTTAACACAAACATATGTACAATCAATGCATCAAATTTTATGGATTCTGCCTTGACGAGCTACCTTTAAAGACCTGTAGGACTTACAGCTGATCACCTAAAACTCCCCTCAGGTTGACGTTCTAGGTTGGAAAATCATCGCAGAGTTCATTTGCTGACCTCTTTCTATCATCTTTATACTCAAATCCGAATGGTAGCACGCCCATGATATTGTATCACAGACAGATATAGATATAGGTGATTAAAAAACATACGAAGTATTTGATCAAGCAAGCGTAGAAACAGAGTGATTGACACCAAAGATAATAGCATTTAAATAGCAACTTGGAACTTGAAAAACCTTTATTCATGCAAGTCAATTTAACAATTACCCTGTCGTATACACTTGGCTTATCTTCAGTAAGCTGACCATTGACATTCGTCAGTGACTAGCACAGTCACAACATAAGACACATGAATTCATGGACGTCCCTTTCATTGTGGATAACAACACCGAAGACAACTGACTGATACCAGCTGATGAACTTAGCGGTGCATCAGAAGCTGTTTGACCTGTAGGAGGTTGACTAACCACAGGATTACCACCACTGTTGTCTTTTACTATTAGCTCCAGTTTAGCATTAACATCTGTCGATAGGTGGACTACACGCTGATAATTAACACTGACGGTCTCACGAGTATCCATACCTCCTACCACCGCATCTGCCTTTAATTCTACTTCACGTTCACAATGTGCAGAACCTTTGTTCAACTCAGCAGAAGTAGGCATTCTGCTCATCTCATCATTATCAGCCAAAGACAAATGTGCACTATCATGATCATTGTAACAAATATCCACTTTACCGCCGTTTGTATGATCGACTTCATCATTTTCAAACTCTTTAATAACAGTAATAGATGATTTGGGTTATTCCTCATAAATCCTTAGAGGCTTCATACCTTTACTCTGAGTAGTATTACCATGAAAACGTGTGGAATCAGACGTTGATGACTCTGACTTCACATTTAGCTCACCTCCAAACTTGGTCACTGATTCACAGCTCTCTTATGTATGCACTTATTGCAAACGGATAAGAAACAACCGTGTTAGTCTCGCAATCTGCAACCTATCTGTTGGGCACGTCCCACGAAAGCTGTCATACTCATTAGGCTTGCATGGATTACTAGACACCATACAGTTTTCTTGATATCCACTTATCTGAGACCCTTTCGTCATCAATGATTGCGTTTTGCTCTCAGGCTGCTCTATTCTAGGGGTGAGATTCAATATACTGGCAAACTTGCTCATGGATTGATTGACACTATCTTTTACTAATTTCAGGATATCATCAAACCTTGGCTCAATACCCTCATCCTCCATACGGGAGCTTATCTTCACCCACTTCTTTTGCAGTCGAGTAGGTTTGCGTCTCGCTATTACCTCTAGGACGGAACTTGACTTCAGATCGTTCATGCAATTCATCGAAATCAAGGTATTCTTGTAAGTCATCAGATTATCCAAAAACTCAGAGAATCCCTTGGAGCCATCTTGTAATTGACTACCACTACTCTTAACAGCCTCGAATACGTTCCTTACAATCATTGAAGGTCTTCCAAACCTTTGACGCAGGATACGCATCGCCTCAGTATATCCTTCGTTTGGGGCACAACCTCACAGTACTGTATAGCTCTTGCAGCAACTCCAGTGCAGTACCTCATCAAATATATTAACTTCATTTCATCAGTTAATAAAAAACCACTCAGCATGATTTCAGACTCCTTTACAAACAGTGGATAGTCAGCTGGGTTTCATTCAAAAAACCCAGACTCAAATTAGGGAATTTTAAAACCTCTACTATTACTAGACGGCGAAACATGGACATCGACCTTATCATGCTAAGAATCATGCACCTCATTACAAATAACCGGTAACTCATCATTGCTTACCTTCCTGTCTGCTTGCAAAACGCTTTGTCCTTTCTTTGGTTCAGGAACTATTGAACTTGACCAAACGATCCAGAAATGTCCCAAATAACACTTGCAGACGCGATGAAAGACGAATGGCCAACAAACACGACGAATAATTCCAAAAGATATCAGAAACTGTCAAATGTCCATGTCCAACTACACTGGACTTCACACTGTGCTTAGAAGACTTTCAGAAACAATGTCCAATAACCAACGCGAATAACCAGAAAACGGATTGGCGAATCGATAATCCTTTACTCATGCGCCAATAAGTCGCCAACCATAGGGTTATTGTACACAAAGTCTAAGAATAAATGTGATAACAATAAATCACAATGATACTTCTGATAGTATTTCTCCGTCTTCTAACCAACAGCGAACGATGGAACGATGACTGCAGTATCGATGACTCCCGCCAACATATGGGGTTGGTTTTGAGTAAACAACCATGAATTGATCATTCATTCTTCTACTACATTGACAGTGATGCTACATAATATTTCTGATTTCGCTCTGGTAGGTACACTGAATGTGTCAGCCGGAGTTTTACATTTCCGTTTCCAATTATTGAACTGGAATTATGATCCATCTCCAGCTTCTCCGAAGGCTTTCAACTTGAGCTTGAAAACGACTCGCTTCTGACAGTGGTCTGAGCCTACATTTGCTACTATTTCCGGTTTTGCGTCCAGTACACTGTCTCAACTTTCTTGCAGTTGGGACTAGACCTGTCTTATTTTCTATGTTCCCGTCAGTGAAACCCACGTTGCCAAAGCATTGGATGCAAACGTGTATTAACCTAGTTGGGGTCAAGGTGGTAGAACGTAGGCAGTTTTCGGATCATAACTGAGCAGAGTGAGATATAGGGTCTGTTTTGAAAATAACGTGGATAATGCAGGAGAAAACGGGATTTAAGGTCAAAGACGTTGGTAAAATGGGGGAAATGTAGGTAATAATTTCCTAATGATGTTGGGAGAAAAGGAGAAGAGGAGGTGTTACTGGTGCCGCACGAATAACTCCGTAGGATACAGGCATGGAGTCCTCACCGAAACCGGAAAGGAAACATATTGCTTCAAAGAAACTTTAGCAAATCCCAAATAAACCATACTGTTCCAGTTACAGTTGACCAAATCCATAACAAAACCAAATGGCTACAAATAGAATCATACTGATAACTGAATGCTTAAGATCTTCAATATAATCGTACTTTTAAACAGCATTTATCGAGTAAACATAATACAAACCTTCAGATATGAGTTCGTCTGGCTTCCAAATACAAAGAGTACAATAGCTGAACCCATAATTAGTGCGAAATTAAAAAAATGTCATTTCAAAGGAGAAGAGTATAGGAGTTCAGTGAAGCATAAACGGTCTAATAAATGCAAAATGCAAAACGGTATCCACAGTACAACTTCAGTATTCAAAGGTGGAAATCCTAAACTTAACAGGGAGCAAAACGTGAGAAAGGGGTTATATTTGTCGCATTTCACCCACATTTCGCCCATGCCTCGGCCTATCAAAATTGTTTGCCTTCCCACTTTTTGAGACCTACGTTCCCAGACTAAGAAGAGTTCTATGTTCTCGCTCATCCCACTGAGCATCTGTCCCTGTACTGCCTGCTCCAAATCACCTCACATTCATATCCGTCACCTGAATTTTTGTCACTATCTATCTGCGATATTGTCTTACACTAGTTGCAGTTGTTTGTTGAATTCCTTCTTCTATTAGTCTTCTTTGCTTGTAGAGTTTCGTGTAGCATTTTGTGACTGCACCTTGCATTTCTTTTGAGTTTAGTCTTGTCATCACGATGTTGGTAGAGACTGTAACTCACTGGATGAGAGCTTTCGAAGCTGTTAGTGAAATCATGACAGCCAACCGCCCAGCGCTTTTGTGATTGTCGTCTGGTTTACAAAAGTAGGTTCATGCATCCACAGCTAACGATTTCATGAGTCCATTTCCATTCCATCTTTTTTCACAAATTCTTTGTACTTCCATAGCACTTCGTCTCACTTTCGCATTTTGGGAAGCTGCGCGAGTCGATATTTAATATGGTGTGGATATTTCTTCACCTCATGCCAGTTTTCGCTTTTGTCAAAAAAGACACAGCCTACTGAATTTCCTAAGGCTTTCACAAGCCAGCTATATCCATCCTGGAATTAAAAAGTCCTCCCTGTTCCGGCGACGGATAACTTTTCTGTAATTTCGGTCGCGATGGCGGTTTTGTACGGTAAAGGGTTGTTACTCCTGAACAAAACTTTCCTTAAACACACAGATTAGGTTTGGCTAGTAAAGTAGATGAAGATCTTCTGATAGGAGTTATTTATTCTGTTACTCCCAAACTACTTTTCCTACTGAGATCAAAGACAAATCAAAACAGCAAATTCATCTCCCGAAATACGGGTACATTCAGAAATCTAGATGTAGAGAGATGATGATTGCCTAACTAATCAGGGTTTGTACACGAACGATCAGACGTAGCACGACAGCATGTCAGATGGAGTCAGTGCTTGACTAAGTACCTTCAGTTTTACAATTCAATTCATAGTGTGAGTGAGCATCCAATGTTGAATGAAGAATGCTGTATGCTGATTATCTCCAAGATCTTTCTGCCACTACACGCAGTAAATATAAAATTAAAGTGTTCAAAATCCGGGCAGTGCTTAAATGATAAACCAACAACAAGATACTCGAAAACAAATGTCACAGAATGAAGGCCAACTGCGATAGTAAGTAGCCAAAAAGACAACTCAGTTTTTGGGTAGGTGTATGAAATACTTTTAGGTGTATGTTGTAAGCGTAAAATAGTAACTAAAATATGATATTCCTATTCCACTCTCTAAAATAATTACGATTCCGGTAAAACCCCTGTCACCATGTTGTGAACTAAGGTTCCACGGCGGAAACAATGTTTAAACTTATTTTTCACAACTGTGATATAAAAATTATGTTTTCACGCAAAACTTTCACACTCCTTTTCGTGAGTACTGCCCATTTATTTTGGAGTTCATTTGTGTAATAATTATGTGTAGCTTCAATTAGTAATATTGTTTTACCTAAAATGTGATCACTCATTCGAATTTACGAGGCAATGGATATGCTGATACTACATAACCCTTAATGAGATTTAATAAAATAAGTGTCTGAATGTTCGCCTAATCAGTACCTAACTTAAATTGTTAGAAGTGTGGCTGACTAAACCGCAAATTCAGCAGCCATGTAAAACTTCGAATATAAAAGTCTACATTAGTTAGGATACATGAACAAACACCTCATATCCCGACTCTTCCCCTTTACGTCAGTCTCGACTAGTCTTTGATAGAGGGCGCGGTATCAGCATCTATGGCTGAGATGTGTGCCCACT
Organism: Trichobilharzia regenti; assembly: GCA_944472135.2. Taxonomy (NCBI): domain Eukaryota; kingdom Metazoa; phylum Platyhelminthes; class Trematoda; order Strigeidida; family Schistosomatidae; genus Trichobilharzia; species Trichobilharzia regenti. The sequence continues at coordinate 81,943,202 of OX235270.1, read as the reverse complement.
GTTTTCTACTCAGTCTTGCCGACGAAAGAGCTCAAGTATGAGATTTCTTGCAGAACCGGCAGTCTCAATGTGGTCTCAGGGTAGGTCTAGATAACGCATCAGAATTTATATGTCGCTTGCCATGGAAGTGTTCACATTAAAAATTGTATCCGTGGAGATATTCCTGTCAACTAGCGCTTTCGCGTCCAAAGTCCTTGACATATCGAAACCATCGAAGTGCTTTACGACCTGTGTCGATGTAGCTGAAGATTGAACGATCAATTCATTGTTGTTTGCTCAAAACCGACTTCCCCAATTTTCGCGGAGGCATCAATACGACAGTCATCGTCTCATCGGTCGCTGTTCAGAAAGAAGTCAGCAGTAAACCATCAGAAGTAATATTGTGATTTATTATTGTAATATTTGTTCACAGACCTTAGTAGAAATATTTTTTATATGATGGTGTTACAATAAAGAATTCCAAAGCGGCCAATCGGTGTTTTGGTTTTTGCGTCCGTTATTACTAAGCGTTTCTGAGAAACTTCAAGGAACAGCGTGAGCCCGAGCGTAGCAAGAGCTGGGAATTAACGGTTTACGAGACGTGGCTGACAGTTTCTGACGGTAGAAACAGATTCTGGCGGATTCAGATAGCTGGTAACAGTTTGGATAGTCACCGTTCATCTTTCCTGGTGCCGGTCAAGTCCTCTTTGAACAAGCAATATCTGGAACTTTTTTAGAATTGGGCCAAGTTCAACAATGCCTGGGTCAAAGAAGGGACAGAGTGTCTTGGATGCAAACAGGAAAGTAAGTCATGGTGACTTGTCTGTTACTTGTAACGATGTGTCTGATGTTAAACATGACATGGTTGATGTTACTGTTTCGCCGTTCAGGGATAATAGGAACATCAAACTCCCTAAATTTGAACCACGATGTTTTGATGGAAACCCGGCTGATTATTTACAATTTGTAAAGGAGTTTGAGATCATGCTGAGTGGTTTTTTATTAACTGATGAAATGAAATTGATGTATTTGATGAGGTATTGCACTGGAGGTGCTGCAAGAGCTATACAGTGCTGTGAGCTCATGCCCCCTAATGAGGGATACGCTGAGGCTATGAGCATATTACGTCAAAGGTTTGGAAGACCTTCAATGATTGTAAGGAACGTATTCGAGGCTGTTAAGAGTAGTGGTAGTCAATTACAAGATGGCTCCAAGGGATTCTCTGAGTTTTTGGATAATCTGATGACTTACAAGAATACCTTGATTTCGATGAATTGCATGAACGATCTGAAGTCAAGTTCCGTCCTAGAGGTAATAGCGAGACGCAAACCTACTCGACTGCAAAAGAAGTGGGTGAAGATAAGCTCCCGTATGGAGGATGAGGGTATTGAGCCAAGGTTTGATGATATCCTGAAATTAGTAAAAGATAGTGTCAATCAATCCATGAGCAAGTTTGCCAGTATATTGAATCTCACCCCTAGAATAGAGCAGCCTGAGGGTAAAACGCAATCATTGATGACGAATAGGCCTCAAAGAGGTGGATATCGAGAAGGCTCCATGATGTCTAGTAATGCACATAGAACTAGTGAGTGTAACGGGTTTCGTAGTACATCCTCAACAGATGGGTTACAAGATGCAAGACAAACACGGTTGTGTTTTACACGTTTGCAAGAGGTGCATACAAAGGTGAAATGTGAACCAGTAAGCAAGTTCAGTGATAAGCTAAATGTAAACTCCAGGCCTGACTCCGAATTGTGTGACGATAACGGTGCGGTGAAGAAGTCTGTAGTTGCAACTGGTAAGCCATTGTTGAATAGTGTCACAGAATAGAGTTGCTGCTTCAGAGTGCAGTTCTGACCCTACAAGTTTACAAAGTATAACTAGTCAGAATGAAGATATAAAACCTTTAATGATTTGTGAGGAGGAACCAAAATTGTCTACTTCTGTTATTAAAGAGTTTGAAAATGATGAAGTTGACGGTAAAGTGAATATTCGTGATAATGATCATGATACTTCACAGTTGTCTTTGGTTGATCATGATGAGATGAGGGATATGCCTACTACTGCTAAGTTAAATAAAGGTTCTGTACAACTACAACGTGAAGTAGAATTGAACGCAGATGCAGTTCCAGAAGGTGTGCATACTTGTGAGACATTCAGTGTAATTGATCAGCGTGTAGCCCACCTATCATCAGATGATAGTGCTAAACCCAAACTAGTAGTGAAAGACAGCAGTGGTGGTAATCTTGCAGGTAGACGACTTTCTGAAAGTCGAGCAACAACAGCTTCTGATCCACCGCTAACTTCATCAACTGATATCAATCAGTCGTCGTTGGTGCTGTCATCCACAATGAAGCAGTCACCCATCAACTCAAGTATCTTCTGCAATGACTATGATAGTATCAGTTCGTTTGAAAGGACGAATATCAATGGTCAGTTTAGTGAGGATAAGTCAAGTGTAAACGAAAGAGTAATTGTTAAATTGACTTGCATGAATAAAGGCATTTCTAGTTTCAAGTTACTATTTGAATGCTATTATCTTTGGTGTAAATTACTCTGTGCCTACGCTTGGTTGACCAGATACGTCGTGTGTTTGTTAGTCATCTATATTCTACGATACAATGACATGAGCGTGTTTCCGTTCAGATTTGAGGATATAGCTGATAGGAGGAGGTCAGCAAATGAACTCTGCAACGATTTTCCAACCTAGGGCGTCAACCTGAGAAGGGTTGTAGGCGTACCGCTGTAAGTCCTACAATTCTTCAAAGAGTAGCGCATCGATGAGCAGTCCAATGTGCTTGGTGTGTGATTTTGTGCATATGTTCATGTTGTATATACTGAATTGATATCATCTGTCATCTAGCTGTTGGTAATTCTGTTTGTGTCCGGACGACTTCCACTCGGATCATCAACCTGAGAAGGAATGTAGGCGTACTGCTGTAAGTCCTACAGTTCTTCAAGGGTAGTTCGTCAAGGCAGAATCCACCATTTTGGTGTGTTGATTGTACATATGTTTGTGTTAAATAATTGTGTGAGTTCCAATCATTGTAATTGTTGGTTAATCTTGTTTGTGTCCGGACATTCCACAACTTACAATCGTCAACCTGAGAAGGGTTGTAGGCGTACTGGTGTAAGTCCTGCGATTCTTCAAAGGAATTCCATCAAGACATGATCCGCGAGTTTTTGTATACTGTTTGTATATATGTGTGATGTGTCATATCAATTGGTGGTGTTTTTGGATTCATTGTGTTTACTTGTTGTTTTCGTATCATGTTGTCATTGCATAATTTTGTTAGAATTTTCGTCGTGATTACTTCTGAAGTTGTTTCGAGTCTTCTACATCCGTGAATGAATTGATTGATGCTAGAGACAGCAGATGGGTCGTATACGCCGGGGAGGCTAGGCTATTGCTGAGAATGAAATGCACACGGAGATAATTGTTAGCTGCGGTCCGACACGCCGGGGAGAAAGAGTGTAAACGACTGAGGCTCGCATGCGTCACCGCTACTAGAACTGAGGCAGAGTGAGTGACAAGCGATTGCAGTGGTAATTGGTAGTGAGTAGATAAGAGGATGTGCGTAGAGTATCACGGGGTGATGCTATGGTCACGTTGCGTTCTGCAAGAGTCATTTTAGCAAGTGGCGATTGTGTTGCAAGATGTAAAGAGGATGCCTTTAACTGGAAGGCGCAGGTCGTCATCGATGTGTGAGATTGTGCTGTGGGTATGCCTGTGGTGTGTTGGCTTTTCTGTTTGTTTTCCATTTCAGCTCTGTCCGTGTGACCCAGGTTCTCGCAATGGCATCCAAGTCAACGTGTATTGGTCGTGAAGAAAAAAGGGATGGATCCCTTTATTGGCGGGGAGTGTCAATGTAGTTGAAGATTGAACGATCAATTCATTGTTGTTTGCTCAAAACCGACTTCCCCAATTTTCGCGGAGGCATCAATACGACAGTCATCGTCTCATCGGTCGCTGTTCAGAAAGAAGTCAGCAGTAAACCATCAGAAGTAATATTGTGATTTATTATTGTAATATTTGTTCACAGACCTTAGTAGAAATATTTTTTATATGATGGTGTTACAATAAAGAATTCCAAAGCAGCCAATCGGTGTTTTGGTTTTTGCGTCCGTTATTACTAAGCGTTTCTGAGAAACTTCAAGGAACAGCGTGAGCCCGAGCGTAGCAAGAGCTGGGAATTAACGGTTTACGAGACGGGGCTGACAGCCATTCTATGCTTTTTTGTGTTTTGACGACGCATATAGTTGTAGTTTTATCAGGGCATGATTTGCTTTTTCTGAATCCAGCTTGTGCCGGGCTAGCGGATTTCTTTATCCAGTGCTTTCGTTCTCTTTAGGATGATATGAATTAGTATTTTACTCGGCATGGACAAGGGCATGATTCTGCGCTAGTCGGTTCTTATAGAACTAGTCCTAATTCGCCTTTCTTTAATAGTTTAAAGGGGTGGTCTTTCTTCCAATCCGTATGTACTTTTCCCTGTTTCAAAATATTTTGCGAAGATGGTGTGAAAACATCTTCCACAGTCTCTGAATCAGTCTTCACTGAGTCAGCGTGGGGGAATTCCATCTGGTCCAACTGATTTCTCCACTTAAATTTGGTAGGTCGATCGCATTTAGGATGTCTACTTTCGTTAGGAGATTGATGTCTACTGTTAGGCAGTTCCCTGCGTGCTTTTGGTGGTGTTTCTCGACGAGATACAGGTGGTGGTCGATTCAAGAGTCCTTTATAGTGATCAGCCTACTGTCTTGTTTGTTTCTTTCCCTTGGTGATCGGCTTACCTTGAACATCTTTCATTCGTTTCATCATCTGTGTTGATCTTTTTCCGTATATAGACCTGGTTACCTGAAATAATGTCCTGACGTCTCCCTTATCTGTAGCCTTCTCTACCTCAGTAACCAGCCAATGTGTCGTAGAATTGCCTTTGTCCTTCCCAAAACTCTTCTTTACTGTTTTACTCAGTTCAGTATACATTGAACTCAGCTTCTTCTTCTTATACACATCTTTGCATTAAGTCATCTTATCTCTCACCATCCCCCTCCTTTCTTCTATTAGCTTCCAGGTAGGTTACCGATGACAGCCATTCCTCGTCTTGTCACTTCTTTCCTTCTAGAACAGTTGGACGGGTTTCCTTGAATGTCTTCTTCAGAGAGTTCCAGTGTTCTTCCACGCAGTTCTTCTCGGTCATGCCATGTGGTATCTCCGACTTTGCTCTGATCTGTGGTGAAGGCGTCCCTTATAGTTTTGTCCTTCAGTTTTTGAATGTTGAACTTGAATTTTGGACTACCTCTATTTGTTTTCATGGATTTCAGCTTCACTTTGATGGTATCTTGAACTAGATGATGGCCTGAGCCCACATCTGATCCCTTCTCGACTTTGCATCAAACAGACTTTATCTCCACTTCCTTGAGATTGAGGTAAAATCTATTTGGCTTGTGGTATGTCCATCAGGCAAAATCCGTGTTGCTTTGTGTATATCTTTGTGTTTGTACACTCTTCCTTCGATCACCGAGTCGTTGAAAGAGCAGAAGTTGCGAATAACTCTCGCTCACCTCTTGACCCATGACGAGTTCTCTTCGTGCATAATCTGCTCCCAGTTTGGCTCGTATTCATTTCGCTCATGTTGTCATTTGGGATGTTGTCTATTACTGTTTGTAGTTGTCTGTAAAAATTTTGCTTCTCCTCCTTTCCGTGTTGTTTACGGTACTGTGCGTAGCATTCGATAAACGTGACCTGCCTTCCTGCCATTTGACTTGGATCTTGCCGTCACAATCTTGGATGAAATTGGTTCCCACTTCAATACGGCTTTGGCTAACATTGTTAATCTCATGATAGCCACTCGCTGCCTCAGTGGGCTTGTAGCTGTCGTCTACGTGACGGGAGTAGATGATTGACTCTCCAGTTGACAATGTTGTCAGCCTATATCCATTCCACCTGCCCTCGCAGTCACCCAGCACTTCCATGCATGATCTTCGCATTTTGTTGGCTAACTGGTCAGCTTTCCCAGTCTCTTACATGCTACGAACTTTCCACATTCCCACTCTCATTCTTGCTTTCATCGAGAGAAAACATACTGGCTGACTGGGTTCCTGAAGGCTTTCACCAGTTCGCATCACTTCACCTCTCCCCTTCCAACGAAGAGTACGACCGTTATCTGAGTTTTCGTATCTTTGATATATTTTTCTTTTTTCAAAGTTCTTCTGACAGTTTGAGAGCTTTTATTGTGTATGGTCGCTTGTCCCACGCTCAATCCTTCCTCTTTACTCGGGCTTGGGATTGGCTATAAAATTATCAAGATATTTAACTTGGCGAGGTTGATTTCAGACGAGTTCCCCGCAAAATGACGATAATACGAAGCCAATTCGAGAAAACCATGTAACTCATTTGTAAACTTTGGTACGTGCGATTCTCTAACGGTTGTAACTTTCCTGGATCGCTTTGTATTCCATTCGTGCTGACCACGTGCCCCAGGAATGTGACTTCCTTTCTGGGCAGTCGACATTTAGTGGGCCTCACGTGAGTCCATGACCATGAGCAGTGTTACAGTTGTTCTTTGATAATGTGACTGGACGCCATGATGTCGTCTAAATATACCAAACAAACTTTCGGAACTAGTCCCTAGAGTACTCGTCAGCCAACTCTCAGAAACTGTCAATGTCCAGCTCTTACTACGCTGGACCTCACGCTGTCCCTGGAAGACTTTCAGAAACAATTTCTAATAACCAACGCAAAAAACTAGAACAAAGATTGGCGACTCGAGGAACCCTTCATTCTTACGCCAATATGTAACCAACAATAAGGTTATTATACGCAAGGTCTAAGAATAAATGTTATAAAAATAAATCACGATAATACTTCTAATAGTTTTCTTTCTTCCACTGAACAGCGAACGACGAGACGATGACTGCTGGACTGATGACTCCCGCGAAAATATGGGGTTGGTTTTGAGTAAACAACCATGAGTTGATCATGCATTCTCCAACTGTAGGAGAAGCCCTCCGTGGGTTTTATGGTGTAATTATGTTTTTCTGTGACATTTCCGCATCTTTGCTTTCAAACTGTGGGTGCAGTTTAGATGGAACTTGGTGAGCTGCTTGTCTTATCGATGCACGACGGCCAGTGTCAGTAGTGGGTTTGACAGCTGTCTTTCTCCCTGGGTTACCCGGTATTGACGAGACTACCTCAAAAATATCTGACACTAGCTGATGTGTGACTGCTTTGGGCTGTTGTGTTGCTCTATTTGACCAAACTAGGGTACACGTATAACCTAGTACTTCTTCGCTTTTATTATTGAGTCCTAACGTTGTGAATACTCGAAATCCACAACGTTAATCAAAAGGTACTTGAGAAGGAGTACGAACGTGTTTTCCCACAGTAGTCAAGTTCAAAATTTGAGCGAGTACAACGTATTAATTTTTAGCAAGCAATCTTTACAGTGATAAACAAATCAAAGTCCAGTTGCATAGTGAAAGTATATTACGATGATGAATAATAAAACGGGTAACTACAGTGTACTCCAGTGACCTGTGCTAACATTTCATCTATCAAAGTCGTATCATCTGCATTCACGCTCGACTGCAGATATGTTATATTGCTGTCTAACGCCAAGCAAAACGTTTAACTCAATAGAATGAGCGCCTGAGATTCAATAAATATTGAAGCCTCGCAGCTAATTACAAGATCATAGCCTACAATTAAGTCCCATGACAGTTTATTAACTACTTAACTGGTATGCCATATGCAACCATCTCTACCATGCTATCATTTTCTCAGCTCCCTGAGTACCTTCATTCTGGACCCACTGGCCGATTGAAATTGTAGGTGAGGAGTGGGTGCCAGTTATTTCTTACTACATATCTGCCTGACAAAATTTACGAGCTGCATCTTTACCTACCAAACTATTGAGGGTTTTGCCTTGGGATATTACTATGACGTTCGGTAAGTGACTACCTACACACGGACCATCTGATATCTGCACTACCCCAGGTACAACAAGTAGAAAGTCACCATTTTCTCTTGAAATGTGACGGTTCGTCCAGCCTGACATCGGTCGTGATTGTTCTACGGGGTAAATTGTGTTGCAGGCACATCTGGGGAACTGTCGCGGTCTCCACTCTAGACCGCTCTCTCTTGAAATTTCGAAAAGATGGCGTTGGTTCTCTGGACAGTGACACCGTACATGACTTAAAAAGCTTTAGAAGTTTAGAGGGTTTGGCGGAATTATCTTACACAACCTCTAAATTATTCTCGCGTACCGAAAACAAAGCAAAAGCCAATAATTGATCGTCCAAACTAAGTGATATATTTCGGGACCAAAACAAGCCTTCAGACGAACGCTTAGCTAGCTAGTGATCGTGCACGTGACACGACGGGGTACCAAATGGCGGGGATGCTTGACCGGAAGCCTTCAGCTAAACAAGTCGACTTAAACAGTGGTGGTCAGCATCCAATGAGTGATTGCTGTGGTCGATAATTTTGGGGAATTATTTACCGCTACAGCTCACTCCCCCCCTAGTGGGGTGGTGAGGACCCAAAGACAGAACCAGCCGGAACTAAGAAAAGCCCGATGGTTCCCTTTCGGGTGAAAAAAATCTTCCGAGTGGCTTGGTGGTATGCCTACTGGTTTGTCTGCCTATGCTAATAGGGTGTTTGTACATAGCTTCCTTGTTGTTGTTCGTTGGATTCCGTGCTCCGTTTGTTTCCTGTCCAGTGCCCGTCGCACCTGGAAAAGAAAACAAGAACGCTAAGAACCATGTCGAGGAAAATGTACGAAATGAGTTTTTGGTTAAAAAAATGATGTGCATTAATTATACAGTAAAATAATGCTAAGTTCAGAACATCGAAAAAAAATATATCTAATTAATTTTTTTGTGTATGTTACATGAACTGTTGAAAAAAATTTTGTGTTCGGTGGTACTGTATATAAAAAAATTGATACGTCAAAAAAAATAGTTAGTACCACGAACGAATGAGTTGCGTGAATCACACGACTTCGTTAAGCCAAATAAGTGTGCAGATATTCTGGGAACCTTACGGTGCGTCCAGAACGGGTTTTCTTGGGAGGCTCGATAGAAGGTTCGGTAGCTGTCGCTGTGCTAGTGACTTCATCGATGTCTAAACGACCTTCTGTCACTTGTGGATTTTGGGGTACGTTGAGCTCTATGCTAATAGGATTACCCTCCAAGTAAGCCGGTTTCAGTATAGCCTCGACCTTAGTAGCCAGTGGGCGAATGCCCTTGCAGTCAATAGTGTGACCCAGGAAGTTGAGTGAGTCAACACCGATTTGACACTTTCGAATATTGACGGTAACACCATGTTGGCGTAACCTGCAAAATGCCAAGTCCAAGTGCCTAAGGTGAGTTTCCTTGTCTGGACTGGCAATGAGGCAGTCGTCTAAGTATGCGTATACAAAGTCGAGACCGCGAAATACTTCGTCAATGAAGCGTTGGAATGTTTGGGCTGCATTCCGGAGACCGAATGGCATACGTAGAAATTCAAAAAGTGCGAGAGGCGTAATGATAGCCGTTTTCGGGATATCTTCTGTTGCCATCGGGATTTGGTTATACGCTTTAACCAAGTCGATTTTGGAGAATATAGTCGCGTCTGATAAGGTTGCCGTCAAGTCGTGTATATGAGGCAACGGGTGGCAATCAGGGGTTGTTTTGGCATTCACTCTCCGGTAATCACCGGTGGGTCGCCAATCATTGCTATCCTTTTTCGGAACCATATGAAGTGGGGATTCCCATGGGCTATTCGAAGGTCAAATGATGCCAAGGGTAAGCATATGGTCAAATTCATTCCTGGCGATTCTCAGATTGTCAGGAGCTAATTGTCGTGCTTTAGATGTCACAGGTTGACCTGTGGTAATGATGTGGTGCATAACATTGCTGGTTATGCACGGTGGGTCGTTCGACGGCCAGTTAACTTCCGGATACTTGTCAACCATAGGTTGAAAAGTTAGATCAAGAATTGCTGTCAGCCCCGTCTCGTAAACCGTTAATTCCCAGCTCTTGCTACGCTCGGGCTCACGCTGTTCCTTGAAGTTTCTCAGAAACGCTTAGTAATAACGGACGCAAAAACCAAAACACCGATTGGCTGCTTTGGAATTCTTTATTGTAACACCATCATATAAAAAATATTTCTACTAAGGTCTGTGAACAAATATTACAATAATAAATCACAATATTACTTCTGATGGTTTACTGCTGACTTCTTTCTGAACAGCGACCGATGAGACGATGACTGTCGTATTGATGCCTCCGCGAAAATTGGGGAAGTCGGTTTTGAGCAAACAACAATGAATTGATCGTTCAATCTTCAACTACATTGACACTCCCCGCCAGATAAAGGGATCCATCCCTTTTTTCTTCACGACCAATACACGTTGACTTGGATGCCATTGCGAGAACCTGGGTCACACGGACAGAGCTGAAATGGAAAACAAACAGAAAAGCCAACACACCACAGGCATACCCACAGCACAATCTCACACATCGATGACGACCTGCGCCTTCCAGTTAAAGGCATCCTCTTTACATCTTGCAACACAATCGCCACTTGCTAAAATGACTCTTGCAGAACGCAACGTGACCATAGCATCACCCCGTGATACTCTACGCACATCCTCTTATCTACTCACTACCAATTACCACTGCAATCGCTTGTCACTCACTCTGCCTCAGTTCTAGTAGCGGTGACGCATGCGAGCCTCAGTCGTTTACACTCTTTCTCCCCGGCGTGTCGGACCGCAGCTAACAATTATCTCCGTGTGCATTTCATTCTCAGCAATAGCCTAGCCTCCCCGGCGTATACGACCCATCTGCTGTCTCTAGCATCAATCAATTCATTCACGGATGTAGAAGACTCGAAACAACTTCAGAAGTAATCACGACGAAAATTCTAACAAAATTATGCAATGACAACATGATACGAAAACAACAAGTAAACACAATGAATCCAAAAACACCACCAATTGATATGACACATCACACATATATACAAACAGTATACAAAAACTCGCGGATCATGTCTTGATGGAATTCCTTTGAAGAATCGCAGGACTTACACCAGTACGCCTACAACCCTTCTCAGGTTGACGATTGTAAGTTGTGGAATGTCCGGACACAAACAAGATTAACCAACAATTACAATGATTGGAACTCACACAATTATTTAACACAAACATATGTACAATCAACACACCAAAATGGTGGATTCTGCCTTGACGAACTACCCTTGAAGAACTGTAGGACTTACAGCAGTACGCCTACATTCCTTCTCAGGTTGATGATCCGAGTGGAAGCCGTCCGGACACAAACAGAATTACCAACAGCTAGATGACAGATGATATCAATTCAGTATATACAACATGAACATATGCACAAAATCACACACCAAGCACATTGGACTGCTCATCGATGCGCTACTCTTTGAAGAATTGTAGGACTTACAGCGGTACGCCTACAACCCTTCTCAGGTTGACGCCCTAGGTTGGAAAATCGTTGCAGAGTTCATTTGCTGACCTCCTCCTATCAGCTATATCCTCAAATCTGAACGGAAACACGCTCATGTCATTGTATCGTAGAATATAGATGACTAACAAACACACGACGTATCTGGTCAACCAAGCGTAGGCACAGAGTAATTTACACCAAAGATAATAGCATTCAAATAGTAACTTGAAACTAGAAATGCCTTTATTCATGCAAGTCAATTTAACAATTACTCTTTCGTTTACACTTGACTTATCCTCACTAAACTGACCATTGATATTCGTCCTTTCAAACGAACTGATACTATCATAGTCATTGCAGAAGATACTTGAGTTGATGGGTGACTGCTTCATTGTGGATGACAGCACCAACGACGACTGATTGATATCAGTTGATGAAGTTAGCGGTGGATCAGAAGCTGTTGTTGCTCGACTTTCAGAAAGTCGTCTACCTGCAAGATTACCACCACTGCTGTCTTTCACTACTAGTTTGGGTTTAGCACTATCATCTGATGATAGGTGGGCTACACGCTGATCAATTACACTGAATGTCTCACAAGTATGCACACCTTCTGGAACTGCATCTGCGTTCAATTCTACTTCACGTTGTAGTTGTACAGAACCTTTATTTAACTTAGCAGTAGTAGGCATATCCCTCATCTCATCATGATCAACCAAAGACAACTGTGAAGTATCATGATCATTATCACGAATATTCACTTTACCGTCAACTTCATCATTTTCAAACTCTTTAATAACAGAAGTAGACAATTTTGGTTCCTCCTCACAAATCATTAAAGGTTTTATATCTTCATTCTGACTAGTTATACTTTGTAAACTTGTAGGGTCAGAACTGCACTCTGAAGCAGCAACTCTATTCTGTGACACTATTCAACAATGGCTTACCAGTTGCAACTACAGACTTCTTCACCGCACCGTTATCGTCACACAATTCGGAGTCAGGCCTGGAGTTTACATTTAGCTTATCACTGAACTTGCTTACTGGTTCACATTTCACCTTTGTATGCACCTCTTGCAAACGTGTAAAACACAACCGTGTTTGTCTTGCATCTTGTAACCCATCTGTTGAGGATGTACTACGAAACCCGTTACACTCACTAGTTCTATGTGCATTACTAGACATCATGGAGCCTTCTCGATATCCACCTCTTTGAGGCCTATTCGTCATCAATGATTGCGTTTTACCCTCAGGCTGCTCTATTCTAGGGGTGAGATTCAATATACTGGCAAACTTGCTCATGGATTGATTGACACTATCTTTTACTAATTTCAGGATATCATCAAACCTTGGCTCAATACCCTCATCCTCCATACGGGAGCTTATCTTCACCCACTTCTTTTGCAGTCGAGTAGGTTTGCGTCTCGCTATTACCTCTAGGACGGAACTTGACTTCAGATCGTTCATGCAATTCATCGAAATCAAGGTATTCTTGTAAGTCATCAGATTATCCAAAAACTCAGAGAATCCCTTGGAGCCATCTTGTAATTGACTACCACTACTCTTAACAGCCTCGAATACGTTCCTTACAATCATTGAAGGTCTTCCAAACCTTTGACGTAATATGCTCATAGCCTCAGCGTATCCCTCATTAGGGGGCATGAGCTCACAGCACTGTATAGCTCTTGCAGCACCTCCAGTGCAATACCTCATCAAATACATCAATTTCATTTCATCAGTTAATAAAAAACCACTCAGCATGATCTCAAACTCCTTTACAAATTGTAAATAATCAGCCGGGTTTCCATCAAAACATCGTGGTTCAAATTTAGGGAGTTTGATGTTCCTATTATCCCTGAACGGCGAAACAGTAACATCAACCATGTCATGTTTAACATCAGACACATCGTTACAAGTAACAGACAAGTCACCATGACTTACTTTCCTGTTTGCATCCAAGACACTCTGTCCCTTCTTTGACCCAGGCATTGTTGAACTTGGCCCAATTCTAAAAAAGTTCCAGATATTGCTTGTTCAAAGGGGACTTGACCGGCACCAGGAAAGATGAACGGTGACTATCCAAACTGTTACCAGCTATCTGAATCCGCCAGAATCTGTTTCTACCGTCAGAAACTGTCAGCCACGTCTCGTAAACCGTTAATTCCCAGCTCTTGCTACGCTCGGGCTCACGCTGTTCCTTGAAGTTTCTCAGAAACGCTTAGTAATAACGGACGCAAAAACCAAAACACCGATTGGCCGCTTTGGAATTCTTTATTGTAACACCATCATATAAAAAATATTTCTCTAAGGTCTGTGAACAAATATTACAATAATAAATCACAATATTACTTCTGATGGTTTACTGCTGACTTCTTTCTGAACAGCGACCGATGAGACGATGACTGTCGTATTGATGCCTCCGCGAAAATTGGGGAAGTTGGTTTTGAGCAAACAACAATGAATTGATCGTTCAATCTTCTACTCCATTGATAATTGCTTTTATCTTATGGGGTGACAAATGAGGGCCTATGTAGCTGATGGCCTTGATAGACAGACTACTAGTTTTGTCAATCATTCGTTTTCGGCGGACGTCTACGAGTAAATCATGATGATTAAGTATGTCCGTGACAATGATGGGCATTGTAACGTCAGCGAGAACTAAAATACATCGAATATGTTTGCGTAAACCTCCATTCAGATAGACGTATTTTCTGCCAAAGGTTGCGATTGGTTTTCCATTTGCAGCCTGTAAGTTGAAAGTAGATTCCTTCTGTCGATCTGCTGCTGTAGCAGGATGGACGCTGACTTCGGCGCCTGTGTCGACTAAATATCGAGTCTGGCTTATCACATCATGGATGTAAAGTAGGCGGCTAGTGCCACCGGCGACGGTTGCCGCTAACGCGTGTCGGCGGGATAGTTTCCCACAGACTTTGAGGCATTTCCGAAGTTACAAGGCTTACAGCAACACTTCGCTTCTTGGCCATAGGTGTTGTGGTACCAGCACGTCAGGGTTTTTCAGTGAACGTGGTTTGGACTTAGATCGACCACGTGAGTTCCTGCGTTGAGGAGATTTAGGACGACGGTTGGAGGATTTAGAATGCATGTTTGACCTAAACATCTGCTGGATGGAGTTGCATAACTCTATCATTGCAGGATCCTTACTCGAAGTCTGCTTAGTCATCGAGCATATTTCGGGAACTGACCGTTTGGTTATTTCTAGAATTCTATCTGCAGTAATAGCTAAGTCCTCTAATACAGTACCCTGAAGTGTCACAAGTACGTCTGTACAGACTGTGGCAGCTTGGTTAAGAAGAGTTCTCTAAATAGTCCTTCGTCGAACTGACTTTGGCCGACGACTTCTTTCATTCTTGTCAGCATGCTCACGGCTGACTGATCTCCTAACTCGATGTTACGAAATAATTCGTCCAGATGTTGTCGGTCCGTGAGAACGTTTCCACTGAGGAGGGATGCTTTGAGCAACTCGTACGAGTTACTTACCTAGGGGCTGAACATCTGTGATGTTACGTACTTGCTGAATTACCGCGGTAGGGCGTGAATAACTGCAAGTAACTGTGAACGTTGATCGGTTATCCCATGCTCACAAAAATCTGCTTCAGCTAGCAGAAACCACGTTTCAGCATTATCAGGCCAATATGGTACGAGCTGAATGGTTTTAGGAGTTGAGCGGATACGGATGACCTTGGGACTAAGATCACTCATGACGAAAATTATGTCGAATAATATATGGTACAAGAACAAATACAAAATGGAACGAACTAACCGTGGTTATCTGCGGATTTATAGTGGATGAAGTTCGCGGTTGGGCTCACCATTTTAGAGGTTGACGGAATCTCTTACACAACCTCTAACTTATTAATTCTCGTGTACCAAAAGCAAAGCAAAAGCCAATAATTGATCGTCCAAACTTCGTGATATATTTCGGGACCAAAACAAGCCTTCAGACGAACGCTTAGCTAGCTAGTGATCGTGCACGTGACACGACGGGGTACCAAATGGCGGGGATGCTTGACCGGAAGCCTTCAGCTAAACAAGTCGACTTAAACAGTGGTGGTCAGCATCCAATGAGTGATTGCTGTGGTCGATAATTTTGGGGAATTATTTACCGCTACAGAAGCGACTTTTTTGCCCTCACAATCTGTAGTGCCTCTGCTGGTGATGTGAGACTACTCTCGATGATTTTCCCTCTGACCTTGTTAAAGAGTAGTCCCTCTTATAACTGGTGTACGGTATGCAAACTAATGGCTTCTGGAGAGGCTCCGTTAAAGGCTCAGGGGCTACTTCTTGTAAATGCCACATGTACTCCTCAGCATCTCCACAGAGTTGAATACAGGCTTGAAAGGTGGCTCAGTGCCTGACGACATGATATTGAGTAGCAAATGCACTATGCATGGACTTAGACAATCTCCCCACATAAACCGTCTCTGAACTGCTAACGCCAGATACCTTGAGACATTACAAAGCAAGTAGCAAAAGCGATACCCATATATGTTGAAGCACAAATTAACGCAAAGTACGTATGAATTACAAGAATATGGAACTAATAATACGGGATCGGTTAAACCGGTTCACATAAAACCGACAGACATGTTGAGTACGTAACAATGTGATTGTACACTTTTTAGGTACTTGTATAAATTCGAGATATTGTACATAATTTTTGTTTAAATCGCTTCTTGTTGAAATATACATAATTTCCGTGTACGATTGAAAAATACACTCTGCTGTTGGAGACTTCGTCTTCTCCCTGGTCACCTCTACTTACTTGCTCCACTCACACCGTGTTGTAACTTTGGATTTATTGTAGGAGCCTACTACTTTCATCCGAAGACATTTCTACAACCGGAACACAGCAGCTACAGCAGACGCAGTCCAAACAGTTAACGTGCCTGTGGATTATATAATTAATTTGTAGCCGAGGACTTACACTTTATAACCAAGTAATCCTTTTTGTTGCTATAACTCGTCACTGTATTTTTGGTAATATATTGTGATTTAACACTCCACTGACTTGGATTATTACTTTTATACTTGGAATGTTAGTGAACTCTAATATTAGTCCCCTACAAATTAATTGGTGAGCCCGATAAGAACACGGATTATTTTGGCATATTCATATTCTTATTTTTGCTATTTTTATATTCATTGTGATTTTGTGTGTGGTTTATATTTGTATCCTAATTTGCACCAATAACCTCATATTATAATGTCATCACCTCAGTCCGGTACATCAAACGAGCAGACAACTAATAGCGAGACAAATGCCACAATAAATGCCATCACTGATTTTCGTTTACCCCAATACGGTTTCGCAGAACCAAGGATTTGGTTTGCGGTAATTGAACCGTTGCTAGAAGCACGGGGCATTAAGTCCCAAATAGCCAAATATGGTATGGTGCTGGCAGAACTCCCTCCGTCAGTATTGACAGAAATCAGCGATTTCATCGAAGATCCTCCGACGGAACATCAATTTGATAAACTTAAAGCCCTCCTCATACAACGTACCAGTTTGTCGGATGAGAAAAGAATCCAACAATTGCTCACAGGCTGTGAACTAGGCCCACGTAAACCATCCCAGCTGCTCAGGCACATGCGCCAGTTAATCGGACACCATAAAGTAGACGAGGTAGTGCTGAAACAGATGTGGTTGCAACGTTTACCTAGAAATGTCCAGCAAATTTTAATCATCTCAGGAAAGTCGTATGACTTAGACCAACTAAGTGACATGGCAGATAGTATTTTGGATGTTTTATCCGATAACACCATAAGTCACGTAGCATCTGATAGTGCCACACCGTGTCATTCCACACCCACGGCAGACACACCGATACTCGCCGCCATTGCAGACTTAGCGGCAAGGATTGACAATTTGGAAACTAATAAGTCTGATCGACAAGTCCGGAGACGGACTTCACAAAGAAGGTCACCATCACGACGACGATCCTTCTCACGACAGCGTTCTTACACGTCTTCTCGGGATAGCAATATATGCTGGTATCACTGGAAGTTTGGACGTCATGCCCTGAAATGTGTAAAACCGTGCAGCTTTAGCGAAGCCAACCAGGCTCAGGGAAACGCCTCAGCCAGACAGTGATGGCGACAGCTGTTACTGGCAAGCAAACAAGTCGCCTCTTCTATGTGAAGGATAAAACTTCAGACACTTTATTCCTGGTAGACACGGGAGCAGAAGTTAGCGTAATCCCTCCTTCACTATCCAGGCGATCTACACGGACACCCGGAAAACTGTCTCTCCGGGCAGCTAACCACACAAGCATACAGACGTATGGAGAGCAATCCCTCATACTGGATCTAGGTTTACGTCGGCGTTTCACATGGATTTTCATAGTAGCCGACGTCAGTCACGCCATCCTCGGAGCAGATTTCTTGAGTAATTTCAACCTGTTAGTTGACGTCAACAATAAAAAACTGATTGATAACAACACCCATCTAAAGATCCATGGAATTATCTCCAGCTATTCTGTCTATAATATCAGTATTGAAAGACCAGCAGATTGCCCTTTTTCCTCCCTACTTCACCGTTTCCCTAAAATTCTTAAGCCGTCGTACAACATCGAGGACGTCCCTCACACAGTTACTCACAAGATAGTTACTACGGGTCAACCAGTTCGTGCTCGTCCCGTAGATTACCCCCGGACAAATTGGCAGCAGCCAAGGCAGAATTTGAACACATGATGCAGCTCGGCATCATCAGACCCTCCAATAGTCCTTGGTCTTCGCCCTTACACATGGTGCCTAAAGCTGATCATGATTGGAGGCCATGTGGGGATTACCGACATTTAAACAATGCCACAGTTCCCGACCGTTATCCTATTCCTCATCTTCATGATTTCTCCCTGACATTACACGGAAAAACCATTTTTTCTAAAGTAGACTTGGTCAGGGCCTATCACCAAATACCAGTTGCCCAAGAGGATATCGAAAAAACGGCCATCATCACACCTTTCGGTTTGTTTGAATTTCTCCGCATGCCATTTGGCCTAAAGAACGCAGCACAATCCTTCCAACGTTTCATGGATCAGGTCACACAAGGTTTGGACTTTGTATTTGTATATATCGATGACGTTTTAATTGCTAGCTCGTCGCCCGAAGAACATACTGATCACCTCACCATCTTATTTCAACGATTTGAGCAATATGGAGTCGTCATTAACCCCAAAAAGTGCATATTCGGTGTCTCCTCTATACAGTTTCTGGGACACCACATAACCACGAATGGTATTACGCCTACGGAGGAAAAGATAGAGTCCATCAAAAACTTCCCCGAACCAGATTCACTCAAGAAGGTCAGACGTTTTTTGGGGATGTTTAATTTCTATCGGCGTTTCATTCCTTCGTGTGCCTCCATCGTCCAGCCGTTAACCGACCTCCTTAAAAATGATCCTAAAAAGTTTCAGTGGTCAGCTGAAGCACGCGAATCATTTTGCAACGCAAAAGATGCCTTATCCAGAGTTACTATGCTATCCCATATCAACCCCGAAGCGTCGCTTATTTTGTGCACAGATGCCTCCCAAGTAGCTGTAGGGGCAGTATTACAACAAAAGATGAAGGGCGAAGTCACCCCACTCGCATTCTTTTCTAAGAAGTTGGAACCGGCTCAGACACGATACAGCACTTTTGGGAGAGAATTGCTGGCCATATATCTTGCAGTGAAGCATTTCAGTTACTTACTACAGGGCCGGCATTTCACTATTTTTACTGACCACAAGCCCCTGTGTCATGCTTTCACTACTTCACTTGATAAACACTCCCCTAGAGAAGCCAGACAGTTGGATTATATCTCCCAATTTTCAACCGACATTCAGTACATCAAAGGGGATGCGAACGTGGTAGCCGATTCTCTTTCAAGAAGTGACATTAACCAGCTCCAAACGTCGGTAGACATCAGTCTTGATCGTATGGCTCAATTACAAAAAGATGACGTTGAACTCCAAACCTGCCGCAGAAACTCTTCCTTACAACTCAAAGATGTGCCTATCCCCTTATCAGATGCAACCATAGTCTGCGATGTATCTACCGGCACTAATCGTCCATTTGTCCCTCTCAGTTGCCGAAAAGCATTGTTCGAACATTTACATTCGCTTTCTCACCCTGGAGTACGCGCCACGGTCAGACTGATCAGCGAACGCTTCGTGTGGCCTAAAATGAACTCTGACATTCGGAGATGGGCACGAGAATGTATCCAATGCCAATGCTCCAAAGTACACCGCCACACTATTACAACCCCGAAGACGTTTAAATTACCCGAAAGGAGATTTCAGCATATCCATATAGATATCGTGGGACCATTGCCAACATCAAGGGGATATACACATATCCTGACAGCGATTGATAGATTTACTCGTTGGGCTATTGCATGCCCCTTAAACGACATATCTGCTGAAAACGTTGCTTTAGTTTTTCTCGACCGTTGGGTGTCAAACTACGGTGTACCAACTACTATTACATCCGACCGCGGTCCTCAATTCCAATCGACACTCTTTCGCGAACTGACGAGACTTCTGGGAGTGAAACATATCTCCACAACAGCCTATCATCCGGCAGCGAATGGTCTAGTGGAAAGATTCCACAGACAACTGAAAAGCTCCCTGATGGCGCAGAATGATACATCTAAGTGGAGTGAATACTTACCTTTGATTTTACTTGGTATCCGATCTACTATCAAAGAAGATTTAGGATGTACACCGGCTCAACTTGTCTATGGCACCAACCTAACCTTGCCTGGACAGCTAGTCCCCTCAGCCGATTCCACAGACGTGAACATTGCCGACTTCACTAACCGATTAACTAGACAAATGCTTCAACTTCAACCAACAGCACCTCGACAATCTCCCCGACGAGATCAGATCAACAAACATCTACAAACTTGCAAATTCGTCTTCATTCGAGTCGACGCCATCAGAAAAGGATTGCAACCTCCATACGAAGGACCCTTTCAAGTTATTAAACGTTCAGACAAACACTTTACCGTGAACAAGAATGGAAAACGAGAGACTATTTCCATTGATCGAATCAAACCCGCATACACCGACAACGACTTCGAATCTACATCGGCAACTGCGCAATCAAATAATCAAACATCCGATTCCACTCCACCGGCACCAAGTCTTATCCTCCCTCCATATCAAACACGTAGTGGTCGGCAAATCAGTAAACCGGCTCGCTACGTTCATTTTGAGGACTAACAAAAGAAAAATAATTAAAAATTATTATTATTTTTTTCGTTTAGACATTATCATCATGACCGTTAGTATTTCGTCGTAAACTTTGATGTTACTATCACTATTATTTATTTATATGTACCTCACCGAAAAAACAGGTAGTGTCCTTTCCAAAAACTACTGATCTTTAATCCATATTTTTTTTAATGTTTCTTTCCCCTCCTTAATTACTGTGTATTTACATATTTTTCTTTATACATTAAAAATCTATGTTCATGGTTAGTGCAAATTTAAGTGACATGACTTTCTATTTCAATTTTTATTGCTGAACTTATTGTATATGCTTTCAGACTTTACATGATTCACATACCTTCTCGCGTTTATGCATGTTGTAATATATCCCTATTTTTATCCAAAAGTTGCTATTACTATTATTACTTACTTCATAGTTTTACGTATCATTTTCCGGTTGTCTCTCCGGACCTCTAGGGGGGAGCCGTGTTGAGTACGTAACAATGTGATTGTACACTTTTTAGGTACTTGTATAAATTCGAGATATTGTACATAATTTTTGTTTAAATCGCTTCTTGTTGAAATATACATAATTTCCGTGTACGATTGAAAAATACACTCTGCTGTTGGAGACTTCGTCTTCTCCCTGGTCACCTCTACTTACTTGCTCCACTCACACCGTGTTGTAACTTTGGATTTATTGTAGGAGCCTACTACTTTCATCCGAAGACATTTCTACAACCGGAACACAGCAGCTACAGCAGACGCAGTCCAAACAGTTAACGTGCCTGTGGATTATATAATTAATTTGTAGCCGAGGACTTACACTTTATAACCAAGTAATCCTTTTTGTTGCTATAACTCGTCACTGTATTTTTGGTAATATATTGTGATTTAACACTCCACTGACTTGGATTATTACTTTTATACTTGGAATGTTAGTGAACTCTAATATTAGTCCCCTACAGACATTGACTGTTATTCCTCCTTCTATTACTAATCATAACAACTACATGCCTATTTCTTTTGTGAGAGCAACACCACCGAAAGGAGAATGCAAGATAGAAGCAACTGAGGACAGCTTTTGTGTAGTGAGTGGTTGGTGTAATGGTTTGGAAGGTGAAAAGGAAGGCTGTAGTTTCAAAAACCGGGGCCTCTGAGCAAAAACAGCCTTGCTCTTTTATTCCTGTGGACTTTAGTGTTACCCTTCTACCGAGATTGCTATTACTGATAAAGTATCTCAATTGACATCTGTGTTCTATTTCTCAGATATAGCTTGCTTTAGTGTGCTTGATACTTCATTGCCCGTACTGTCTATTACACGTGTGTGCATTTTAACCACGCGGAGAATGTCTTCGAAACAAAGATGTCGACTAAAATGACCCATTTCTACATTCATCGAAAAGTGTACAAATCCATCAGTATGGACTCTATAGAAGTGGTAAAGAAAAGCAAATCAAAATGACCAAATTATTCAGGGACATGTACGAAAGACCAATATATTTAAAGGCTAAAGTTATTTTTAAGAAGGTTTTATAACTTAGGTGGCTAATATGGTTGGCTGAGCTAGGGTCCGCAAGAATGTACGTATTAATTATCACTAAAGAGACATAATATCGCGTTTTCGTTAAAACAAAACATAGAACAATTTAGACTTTCGGAGTTGATACAGAAGTTTATTTAGTCAGCTTTTGGCTGATTCAGTTTCATTTATTTATTTTAACTTCACTTGTAATTTTTTCCCAGGATGGTAACTAATCCCGTAAATTTCGTAATTTCCTCATTTTTGAAGTCATGATCGTTTGTCTTAAGTATACCAGGTATTATCCCATAAAATTCACTGACACCCATCGACTAATGGGAGAAGAATTCCTGGAATCTTCCCAATACTGATTGAGAAACGTTCCCTTTAAAAGATTTTTAAAACATATTTATGAGTAGAAAGTAGACTCGTTTGCGTGCGAAATTCATTTGAAAATTGGTGGAATGAAAATCTTTGGCTTCTTCAATTTATCGCTACAATTTTCAAAAGTGTCGTTATCGGTTTCATTCTATTCAGTTTGTAACAACAGAAGACAAGGGCTGGCAACAGATCGTTTTATTACGGAAATCAACACGTATTTATATAAATTTCACATACATTATTATAGCCTAGTCAAGTAGACAAACGCAGTCTTCTGATTGGTTGTTTTCGAGTTCCTGGGAAAGCGGAGCCATCTATCTGCGAATCATATTTGGCCGCGTTTAAGTTTGCTGTGATTGGTTGTTGAAACAGCCTTGTTCATATTTTCTCACGACCCATATTAGTGACCTAGACATTGATGTGGACTAATGTCAACCAATCGGCTAGCAGCCTGCTCTCACCACAAGTTAAATATACACTACAGATAGTTTACCTGATAAGAGGAAAAGGTTGGAACAATAAATTTATGAGTATTTTGTCTAATTTCATCACTACATGGCAGAAGTGTGAGAATTTGATTGACATCACAATAGGTTTCAAAGCGATCTGACATCAGACAGAGATTACTGGTGAAACTGGCATGCATAAGTGAATATTTCGCATTGATTTTAAGTTCTTCATTGGTACAAAATCAATGTTCTACAGAAGATTATTACCAAGATCATCAACCCTGTCCAGTGGAGTTGCAAACAGTAAGCCACTGAATTTTAACTCAGTCGTTAAGCAGTGACAATACACTCAAGATTACTGATATTTTGTTTCTTGATCTCTCTCGAGGCATAAGATGCTTTCCAGAAGCAGATTTCAAAATATGTCCATCATTCCTAAGTTCCAAATAAATATTCAGTTGACGAAAATTTTCAGAACGAAACCATGAAGAGAAATAAATAGTAAATTAATCCTCCTCCTGCTCCTACTAAAAATATGCAGAGGGAAATGGAGACAGATTAGACACCCGTTGGGTCACATCAAGCACCAGGGTCTCAAGTGGAAGCCAAATGAGAAGCGTCCGTGGGGGACATGGGACAGATTGTGTGAGAAGGAAATGAAAACCTATGGGAAGTCATAAAGCCAACTAAAACAGGCTATAGGGAACAGAGCGGAATGGCGATGTGTTGCTCAAATCCTGTGATCCAGCTGGAATGCAAAAGAATAACAGCAAGAAAAAATCTTCGTCATAAGCAATATTATCTTAGGACAGACATAAATACCGAGATATCAACAAATGTTTGTCGATCACTTGCAGAATGCTAAATGTTATACCCTACATAAATTAATGTATTTGGCTTAAGTAAACATTTTGTTCGTAAGCGTATTGTTTGAAATGACCACGAATTATCAGTTAAGTGCACAGTAAGTTTGCATTCACGTGTCATTTCTTGGTTACTAAGATCCTACCTTTCTTGTCATGTTAAAATAATAGTGTTAAAGGCACTAAAAAGCATTGAGCGAAGATACTTAGCTGTAAATAAGGATTAAAATTTTTTGATGTTGTCTGGGTTTTGTAAGTTCGTCCTATACACTGCATCAACAGGCTGTGTGACATCTTTAGCTTAAGTGGCCAGTCAATTCCATTCAAGTTAGCAAATATGCAGGCAAAGTTACAATGACAAGAACAAACCAAAAATTTCAAATCTGTCGTACTGTATGCAAATTTTTAACAATAAATTAGTCTACTTATTAGTAGTAAAAATTAAATACGTAAATATTCTCCCCAAATATTAAAATGAGTAACATGTCAGTGCCTAGTACTGATGTTGCTAAACATGGTGATTTCCAGTGGACGCCAAAAATGTCTATAGATCTGAATTACCAACGAAAAACAAGTACAGTACCCAAAATTACTGCGGAAAATTTGAGGAAAGGAATGTTAAACAGCTATGTAAATTAAAATTTAATCTGAGTTTAAACGAGACAAAGCTTTCAAACAGTTAAAGTGAAAGTTTTACAGTATTTTGAACTTATTCTATGAATAACAATAAAGCTTTATTTCAGAAAACATGTGAACACATAATATAGAAGGTTTGGGTGTATTTAGTTCCAAAATATATCCTCATCATGCAGAAATTACATGTAAAGTAATAATCTGAAGTATGCGATGTTGTGTAGTGGTGTTATATGTGAAGAATGAACCAATTCTATTTATTTTCTCTTCATTTCCTTCATGAACTAAAAAGTGTTTTGATAAAAACTAATTGAATATTTGCACAAGCTCATACTGTGAAGGAAAGTTTGAGTATTTTGATCGATGGAAGTTCTGGTAGCCCATGGATATAAACGCGTTGTCATCTCAGTAGGCTGACGAAGATTATATTTTTCAAAACATTCACTTTATTTGTATACTAGATGTTAATCAGAAATCGATAAGAGAAAATCATAACTAAACGGTAACCACAGTAATAATAATAGAAGAAATGGTCAGCTACATGTCAATTTATTACTGTTATGCAATACATGTCACTCATTCACATGACATCTGGCTTGAACTCATGATGGTTTTGGTGTCTTGATTTTAGTATGAATTGCACAGACCAACCAGTAGATTGAGGGCTAAGAACGCTAACATCGCCGATTAGAAATCACTGGCCTTTCATGCGACTTTCAATTACCTCTTATTTCGCTACTAATAAAAATTATAATATATTGAAACCGTTAAAGAAACTAATGAATCCCTTAAAATTCCAACTATTCAGATAATTTATTCAGTGACACTTGGGCGTCGGTGGCACAGCGGCTAGGACGCTCGCCGACCATGCACATGGTCCGGGGTTCGATTCCCGGCCGACTCACTCCTTTACCTCGCCAAGCCAGAAATAATGCTGGTAAAGAGGAAAGGTTGAGTATGAGGCTATCAACCCCATCCTGTAAAATTAAACACTGCTACTGAAACTTCAAGCCACTAGCTTGAGGCCCTATGTTCCACCGGGAACGTGAAGGAAAAAAAACCGATTCAGTGACACTTAGATGATTGTAAATATTTATCTGTAAGGATATATATATATTATGAAGTAAATATACGGTGCGATAAATTCACTCATATAAAATTCTAGTTACACTCCAATTATCATTGCGTTACTTTAGAATTCTTGCTTCGAAATTTTATTGATTTTGAAGTTAACTCATTACTAAATCTTACATTTTTCTTGATATTTTAATTTGTTTGGTGTTATGTGGTTGGAACTAACCAACAGGGACCCGTGGACCCAGGTCTCAAGATTATTAGGATTCTTCACCAAGCTACATGTTCGTCTTCAAAAGAGTTGATATCCCATGAGGATTTGAATCCACATCACGCGGTGTCGTAATCGAAGACGTTATCACTAGTCTATTCGGGTTAAGTGTAATAGATTGATTGTTAGAAATGACTGTACTTTTATAATTTCATTATGTTCAAATAAGCGAAAGGAGAACCATAAAAGAAGATATATGTTATTACTGGATAGTTGATGACCAACATCTGGATCCAGCATCCAGATCTTTTTCATACTTATTACTTTTAGCTGAATGAATCTATACTACTGATCACCTCGAAAGTCAATTTCAGACCACCAAAGTTGCTCCTCAAGAAATAGGTACCAGTTATCATTTAGCAAGGTATCAGTTCTATGAGCAGATATGCCAACATACTTCAACCGCACTTTTGCTTTCATATAAAAAAATGAGAATAAATTCAGAACTTTAAGTAAACATTATTTATTCATTTAGAATGACA
The DNA here is from genome assembly GCA_944472135.2 of Trichobilharzia regenti. Lineage (NCBI taxonomy): Eukaryota > Metazoa > Platyhelminthes > Trematoda > Strigeidida > Schistosomatidae > Trichobilharzia > Trichobilharzia regenti. The sequence goes on along the minus strand of OX235270.1, from coordinate 81,916,876 downwards.
CTAAGGACGGGTGAAATAATACCGGGAACAACTCAAAATTCCGTTCAACTCCTCCAACTTGCATGATCTCAATCTCCATTCGCATTTTGGCTCTGCTTATTTTTCGTTTTGTTTATTCAACTTGTATGTTCCTCCCTTATTCAGTAAATCGTTACTATTATTATTCTCACTTTGAATTATCCCCGGTAATATTTATTCATTAATTAATTTAAGGTGCGTCGGTGGTATAGCGGTTAGGAGGCTCACCGACCATGCACATGGTTCGAGGTTCGATCCCCGGCCGACTCACTCCTTTACCTCGCTAAGCCAGAAATAATGCTGTTAAAGAGGAAACGTTGGGCATGAGGCTAGCAGCCCCATCCTGTAAAAATAAACACGACTGCTACTGAAACTTCAAGCCACTAGCTTGAAGCCCTATGTTCCACTGGGGAACGTGAAGGAAAAAAATTAATTTAAGACTTAAGTAATGGTGTTTGGATTCCAGGACGCGTGTCTTATCCTGCTTGGGATTCATCAATCGGAAATGCCCGAATTCGCGGCGACTGACGGTGTTCCCAATGATACTACAACCCAGAATACAGTTTAAAATCTCATTGTGAGTATTATGAGAACATCAGTGAAGACTAAACAGTTGACGAGAAAGACCCGTTTCAAAATGCAGAGTTAACTAGGCGTCAATCACTTGAAAGGAAAGGCTTGAAAATGAACCGGTAATGGCTAGCTGTTAATTACCACCCTCTGCATCAATAACATTCTGCCTTCCTACTGATTAGGCATGCTTTAGGTTGAAAGACAGGATCTAGCTGGCTAGCTAGTGTGATGATAAAGGGACAGTGATATGTCTGTGATATATTTAAATAGCAACTGAGGACCACCGGCCATGATTTCAATAAAATAAAGAAGTGACAATTTAACGAAGAGTTGTCTATCATTGATTTCTTCAAGTATTTACATTTATTAGTTGAATTCAAAATATTTTGTTGTTGAATTCATACGAAGGGACTACTTTATTCTTGATAATCTATTAATTCCCATTGCAAAATTATGAACAAAATATCCAACAAAGTGAATCTTTTCAACTAAGTTATCATCAAACTGTACAATAACATATATATATATAATTTAAGAAATGATATCTCGTGAGGAAATTTAAACAAAATGTGTGAATAGTGGCGTGGAGTGTGATAAAATGTTTTTGATTATATTCTTAGTTAGATATTAAGAGATGAAACAAATTATCACAGTTTATAGGATGTATAAATATCGGAGAGTGATGTAAAATTATTAGGAATAACAGAATTAGCAGGTAAATAAAAATATTATATACCACGGTGGGATGTTTAATAAGGTAGATGTTAATATTAATGAAAACAAAACATGTAGATCAGCGAAGAGTCTCTTTTCGGCGAATTCATTTTCTTAGCTGTACAATCGCAACTATATTTGTGTTGTTTTGAATGTATGTGTACATTAAGTTTGTCAAACAAAATTACAAATGGTTAAGGTTACTTTTTACATTCAACGACACCACCTACAGACAAAAGGATGGTACTACAGTGGGATCTCCGTTGGGTCCACTGTTATCACATTGCTTCGTGGCAAGCCTCGAAAGAGGTTCGCTAAAGCCAAGCATTGACAATTTGCGACTGTATAAAAGATACGTGGACGACATTTTCATTATTTGTGACATCAACAAAGACCCCAATCTGCTGCTGAAGACATTTAACAATTGCCATCCGGTAATAAAATTCACTCTTGAAATGGAAAACGAATCAAAAATTCCCTTTCTTGATGTGGAAATGACAAGAAAAGGTGATGGGAACCTAAGAAGATCAGTCCATAGAAAACCTACGTGGAATGGTGAACTAACAAGCTTCTATAGCTGGGTACCCATTCAACAAAAGCGGAATTTAATTAAATCACTTGCCACCCGCGTCCGACGCATCTGTAGTCCCGACGTTCTGGAAACATAATTATATATTCTAGGAGAAATCTTCCTCCAAAATGGATACCCGATAAGATTCATTGACAAAAATATCAAACCAAGAATTCGGAGAAAAGAAACTTCACTTTCGCCTAAAAAGAAACTTTACATGAACTTAGATTTCAAGGGAGATTTAACAAGCGATATTCTCAAGAGAAGGATCACATCATCTCTGAGAAGAACATTATTTGCAGCAACGCTAAGAATGGTGTTCTCCAGTCGCCCACTGATCTGCAGAAGCCTCAATGACAAGATCCCGCATCCGGCCACTTCTGTGTGTGTATATTAGTTCACCTACTGCTGTGGAGCCAGGTACATCTGTCGTTCGACGCGCATCCTGTCAAGGGGATTCAAGAACACTTTCCAGCATGGTTGCGAAAAGGCAATAGTGGTGCAATAAGGAGTGCGATAACTGAACACTTGGTTAACACTGATCATTGCATTTCAACAAACGCCTCCTTCAAAGTAATCTACAGAGTGAAGAATAACCTATCAAAGGCAATACGGTTTCGTCTCCTTTGTTTCGCTGAAGCTCTGGCCATTCACATGGAAAAGCCGGATCTGTGCATACAAAAGAAGATTACTCAACCACTTCTACTCCCATGGTGACAATGTTCTGATTTGTTTTGGGTTTTTACTTTTATTTATTTATTTTTTTTTGATGGCTTAATTTCGTTCCTTTGCCTGTTCTTTAACTGCTTATAATTCTTGCATTCACTTAGATCTCTTACATAGTTTCGTATTATCTACTTTGTTTCTATGTGCATCCTGAGTAAAACTCACTCATCAAACTATTCATATTATTATTACATAACTTCTTTTAACAAGTGTTTGTGACAACTCATCACCCTAGTTTCATTAACACTTAATTTTCTTAACCTGTATTACCAACCTTCACCTGTTTAGTTAAAAGTAACCTTAACCAATTGTAATTTTGTTTGACAAACTTAATGTACACATACATACAAAACAACACAAATATAGTTGCGATTGTACAGCTAAGAAAATGAATTCGCCGAAAAGAGACTCTTCGCTGATCTACATGTTTTGTTTTCATTGATGCCTGGATGGGGATTATCCATGAAGATGTTAACAACGCAAAAAATAGATTGAATTTAAATAATAAGTGGCACAACTGAAATAAAGCTGACAACTGTTCAGAATTAATATGAATAGGCAAGGCCTCCGCTGTCTTTAGAAGTTTCGAACGAATAAAACGCTTTAAGTTAGCATGAATTCGGTAGATGATCTTTAAATCATATTCACAGTTGGTTGAGTAATAGAAGTCAATCAAGGGTTCCAGAATACAGCTTCTCACACCCTTCCTTTCTCTTTTGTGAAACAATATTGGAACTTGCTCTCGTATCTGTTTGAGAAGCATTCCCTGGCTAGGGCCAATGCACAGGAGCAAGTGGATTGATAACCTCACTTGGAAACAGTCAGACGAATAAGGTAATCTTTTACAGAGACAGAGAATAACTTTTCGCTGGTGAAGGCTATCTAGAGTTTCGCTGTGAAGAATATCTTGCTGACTGACTTAGCAGGATGATTTTCAGGCATATTTTAAGCATGATTACTTTTGAATTCCAGGTTTACGGAGATGATTTTCTTGCAAAATGAGTTAGTGATTAGTTTTGGAGTATTAACTTTCCGTTCTGTAATCAATAAATTGTGTTTGGATAACCGTTTTCAGCTGAACTGAACGTTGAAAGTGCTCCTCAATAAGCGTTCTTTGATGTAAATTGTTGGTCACACTAAGTTTAAACTATGGGAGTCAATACAACCTCATACATAGGCAGACACTTTCTGTGAGATGCACATCAGTAAACAACGAAATCACATCTAGTGAAAATAATATAACTTCGCTTGAGGCATTAAAATATTTAATATACCCAACAAACTGAAACATATCGCCAGTGGAATACTAAGACACTTGCCTTCTAACTGGTTGCAGTATTTCACTATCAATATTTCTGATCTTCCAACAGCAGACACAAAATACTAGTGGTCAACTTAGAATACACAATACTTAATTCTTCATGGATATGTTGATATTAAATGGATTTGTAACGCAATCGATCTCGCATTCAACCACCTTGAACAGTTTCCTGTTATTAATTTGTTGTTTATTGTAAAACATACAATGAATGTGACTACGAACATATTTCAGACCTTGAGGTATTGAACACGAGGAAGTATAGAAATTTTCAAAGTTTTTTGCGAGTGACTCCACATAAAAATGTATCCAAGACTTCTAATCCCTAAAGGAAATTCATAATATAGTTGTCGATTTCTTCAGAATTTCTTCCACCCCTCTTCTTTTAATGCTGCTATACTGATTCCACAATTGAATATGAATGAGGGCAAGTGAGTGATTACACGTAAAAGAAGTATATCACCCAACTGAGTTACATATTTTTGTAATGGAGCGATTTCACCCATCATAAGTAAACAATTTACTTGATTCGAATTCACTACATATTTTTACGAGAGAACCATTGAAAACCAGCACTGGAGTGCTGGAGAGCTGTTTCATTCTAGTTTGGGAATCATAGGCAGTACACACCCACTGCTAGGACTTGCAACACAGGACCTCCCGGTTACAAGGCAAACTGGCTCGTATACCATTCAGCCACTCGGATCCGATTTATCAAATAAAAAGCTGTAAACTGCTAAACCAAATAAGATATTTACCTTTTAACAAAAATCTAGGACTAACATAAAGATTAACTCAAGGTAATAACAGAACTAGATTTTTTTTTAATACTATGACTTTTGAATCCAAGCGAAAATAAGATTCAGAAATAAACAAATTTGTGAACTCCACTCAGAATTATTTGTGTACACACATAAATATACTCGTAAACATTTTACTACGCAACGTTTACAGTGAATTTTTTTTTATAAAATGCATCACAAATGAGTAAATCATTTAGTTTAATATAATTGTTACACAAACACACACCACTACTACTATCACTACTCCTACTTCTACTAACACAACGACGTATATTTCTCTCTTCCAATGAGTCATTTCTCATCTAGAAGAAATTTAAATAGCCATAAAATGATGTAGGTAGAAAAAGAGATGAAACATATGAGTAATCAAATCTTAATGATGATTTAACCAGAGGCGAGTTCATACCATTCTATCTTTGATATTCGTTTAAGAGAAAATGAAGCTGAATTATTATTGTTATTATTCTAAATCCATCTGCTTTCATATTTATTTGAAGTTAATTCTGGTAAGCTTCTGCAAAATTTTACATTAAAATCAAACCTATAACTACTTATTGGTTCATTTCATAAACATTCATCTAAAAAATGTAATCATGGAAGAAAACAGCAACTTTTGTGTAAAGCATATACCGTTACGTAACTGCAAAGAAAAAAAATTTCCCAACACATCCAACATCCTCGTACTTCATGCCAACTGATTAACAGTCAAATGGCTTGTTGACACAAAGTAATCTTAGATATATTAGTAGTATTATAATGGCCTTAGCTTTTGAGCGAAGCGAAGGACTACGACAGAACATCTGCATTTTTTTCTGTTCTCCTCAGTCCGCTTTAACTGGCTCCGCCATTACTCATAGTCACTCATCTCCCCTTCAAACGATCTCCACTATATCACACCCGGACTGTAGCCCAACTCATCACTTCCCATCCAAGTTCCAACCAGGTGGTGCCCTGGCGCGCGATGCCCTCCGATGGTCTCCTCATCGTGTGTCCGATCCATCTCCCTTTTCTCCAGCAACGCTTGTTGACTGGTTCGGTCCTAGATTTTCTTGTCCCTAATTCTTTCTGGACAACCATTTCGTCTTAAATATGGAGTGCAGGCAGCTATTGATAAAAGTCTGCAGCAGCCTGTTAGAAATGCTTTCCATGACATACCCTCCAAGTTTATGCCCCACAGAGAAGAACCGACTGACCTAAAATTGGTGTTGAAAATCCGAATTCTGTTGTACATGCTGAATGCAGAGGATTTCCACAATGATTTCAGGTTGATAAATGTGTATCTTGCCTTTCCAATTCTGGCTTTGACATCCTAATCCGTGTCGTCTCCCTGTAGTTGAAACGATGTTTCCTAGATGAGTGAAAAAAGTTAACTCCTACAAATTTCTCCCGTTGGTGCTGGTTGTTGTTGTTGTTGTCGGTTGATTGCTTTCATCACCTCTGTCTTCCTAGTGTTCACTGTAAGTCCTGTCTTAGCCGCCTGCTTCTTCAGGCAGTTTGTTGGTTTTCACCTGTTTATGTAACACTAGACATAAATCGTCCTTGAAACCCAGATATTCTACAGTCTTCTTATCGTTCTAAAGTACTCCTGTCTTCTCACTTCCATGCACAGTCTGACGGATAATCCAGTCCACAACAATTAGAAATATCGTCAGTCTTAATTAGCAGTCTTGTCTTGCTCCCGTATTCATTTCAGAGGCTTCACTGACTTTTCCGTTGTGGATCACTCAACATTTAACATTTTCAGTTAGCTGTTGAATGAAGCTGATAAAGATTCGGGCAACTGCACTCCATAATATTGAATTAGTTTCCAAGTAACTTCACGGTCAATTCTGTCAAAGGCCTTTTCATAACGCGTGAAGTTGAAGCAGAGATCTTCATTTCTGTGCTTTGTTCAATGACAACGCTTAGAGAGGCTATTTGATCCACATATGATTTGAATTTCTTGTCAGCAGATGGCCTCTGTAAATGTAATCCTTCGTACTCCACTGAACTGCAGACAGTTATAAGGTAATTTTGTCCATTAAATAACTGTCAGAACTTTTATTTGGGTAACTTAGTAGGTAAAATCTTAGCACTGAATACCATGATGATCATTTTTCGTCTTGATTTCAAAAGTTGCTGCTTTTGTTAAAGCACTGGTGTCCACTGGCAGTTCTGTGCCCTTTGTAGGTGGTGGTGGTATATCTAGACGAGTTGCAGGTTATAGTATATGGTATTTGGTAGCACAAGATTTAAACAGGCCGCCACGGTAAGTGGGATATCGTTAAACCAACTGGTTAACACTATTGTGGATAGACATATAATGTCATGTAAGAAACTAGCGAATACAATATTGTCAGACCCCTAGCATCCTCTCTATACGCAGCTGTATCCTTGCATTTCATCTGGTAGAACTAGAAGCGGCTATAGGAGGCTATATGCCAGGATTACCAAGTACAAATACTCCACAATACCATATCTGGCACAGCTGTTATGTGATGAGAAATTCGTTAGGTATGGCACGATCAACTTACTGCGGCACTCTAACAAATAATCCCATTAGTTTTTGTTTTCCTTTCCTCGTTACTGTTACACTGTTGTTCTCATCTTCTATTGCACACTAATTTTATATTTCATATCCTGTAGTGCATTGTTTGAAATGTAAACGCTACGCTGTTCTTTTTATTTTATTTTTTTATTTTTCTTTTTTTGGGGGGGGTGTTGCTTTTTGATTTTAAAATCTTATAAAATTTATGAGGTAATTAGATGCAAAATATTGTAATGCACGCTGAAAATTCCATATCTGTACCACAAATACTGTTTAGAATAAAGTTGTTATTATTAAAAAAATTAGTATGTTCAGAAGTCTTTTGAATTGATCCACCCATTGCTCTGTATGTCTCTCCTCTTTGGTAACTAGGTTCCTTTGAACATCTTTCATAGGTTTCATCTGTGTTGATTTCTTCCCGGATATAGATCTGATTGTCTGATATAATGTTCTGGGGCCTCGTTTACCTGCAATCTGCCTGTCTCTTCTGCTTCATTTGCTAGTGTGTAATCGAATTGTCTTTTTTCTCTCCGAGAACTCTTCCTCACCTCATTATTCAGTGCAGTGTACATTGAACTTAGCTTCTCCTTCTGTCGACAATCTTTCCATTGGTTCATCTTCTGTCTCCCCATCCTCCTCTCTTCTAATAGCTTTCAGGTGTTCGTACGGAGGCATACGCTGTCTTCCCTCCTCTTTTTTCCTAAAACGACTGCACACGTTTCATCAAACATCACCTTCACAGGGTTCCAGTGTTCTTTACATTTAGCTCGTGTAAATGACAAAAATTTTCTGCTGTTCTAACTAAAAACACTATAGTGTACAGTTATATTTACCAATCACTGCACAGTATTCATTATTACTTCAGTCAGAAATCATTTTTCCTATTGTCTTGAATTCAGCTCATTTTGGTTATATTTCAATCTCAGGCTAATTGATTTGGTCTCAGGAGTATTATCAAATGAGTTAAGGTTGTTCTAGCATTGTGGAAATTTCTACATTCCTTACAAATAATTAGTGTTCAAGTAATTTTTCTATCTTTTCGAAGAATTGATTCTGTGATAAATTTATACATATCACAATGTATCCCTTTTACTCAGGAATGCAAAAAACTACTCGTTAAAGATAAAAAGATTCAGTAAGTTCTTTGGGAACAGTGAATATCAAAATTCTGTTAAATTGAAACACATAAAAAATATTTAAGTGTTGGTTTGTAGGGATTTGGTTGATTGGTTACAGGATTTCATCATGAGCTGACATCGGTTAGAGAACTATTGGAAAACCTGGGAGTACTAGATAGCTGTTTCATCCTAGTTTGTGACTCTTCAGCAGTACGCACCCACCGGGGTTCGAACCCAGCCCTTTCTGGTTATAAGGCGAGCTCGTATACCATTCAGCCACTGGGACCCGATCCAATGGCCCATGAATTCTAGCTTCTGCCAATGCATGACACAGCGTGACCCCTGGCCAATGTCTTCAGCAGGTATTCGTCCTCACACTCTACTGGTTACCTAGTAAACGTACTTCACCGGTTCACGGTTGAAGTTGCCAACAATATTTTGCCTCTAAGTTGATCACTTCGAGTCATTAAATCAATTAGGCTAAGAGAACTCCGGACTATAACTTCATATGATGCTAGTCCCACCCAGATTTTCATTTAATCTTCATTCATCATTAGTTACATTAATAAGGCCGAACTTATGTATCATGCTGATTGGAATTTCATTTGGTAAGTGACTTTTGTAAATAATTTTTTAGTAAAATTGTATAATATGTTATCTGGATTGATAGAAACTTTGATTTTCCTAGATGGCGTATTAACATCCACCTAGTATGATCTGACTGAGGTGCACTCCTAGCATGTTGGTTGCAAGTGTTTGTGTCACAGATGAACTATGTGGAATACTGCCACAATAAGCAGGATGCAATAAGTATTGCATTAGTAGCATAATCAATGAAGTACTCAATATGTTACTGCAGCACACACCTGAAATTCAGATAAATATGGATTAACCAATAAGGAATGATTTCGTTAGCAATGAAGGACAGAACTACTTATGTGATGAAAGCTAGTTATGAAACAAACGAGATAACTGATTTTAACGGTAACGAAAAACAAAAGAATGTCTAACACAACATCCACATTGAGATGAACTGCAAAAAAATGCAGAAAAATAACAAAACCGATGTATGAGCAGAAGATTAGCAAACATCGAAGCATTATGGCCGATTAACATGGATAAAATGACCTTGAAAGGTGCTTTGCAGCAAATAACCTTGAGCGTTCTTGATAATTTCAACCCAGAAATAACAGTCTGCCAGTTCTACTCTGGAGAAAATTTGTCTGACAGTCTCAGAGTGTTATACAGTAATATTTTGTTGATGACATTTAGTGCACAGTATGTTGCTCATAATCTTAACAAGTTACTCAGACGACTTTCCAACTGCATTTATATAAATTCATGTGAGTAACTTGATGTATATCAGTCAGTTAGCAGTGTTGGCACCAGTATAAGCAATTCGTCATAGAAGTGCAGGTTCCAGTCTCAGAGACGATGTCAGTCCAATTAAATACCACAAATATGCTTTTCTGAAGAATTCCAATTAGCATTAAATCCAGGATTTGAGGAAATCTCTCTAACCATCTAGCATTAAATGCACACATTATCTTTCATTTTCATACGAGCTGTGGAGTATTAATCTAAATATACAAGATACTGGTAATAGTTTTGTTTAACTACACTAGAGCAGCTCTTATTAAATTTAGTCTACCCAATTACCCAATAAATCAGCGTTCTCCTTAACTCATAAGTACTAGCAACAAAACACAAATCAAAAAGACTCAGCTGATTGGCTATGTGCTCAGATAAGCATTAAAATAAAACAAAAAAGTCAAGATTATATAGGAAAATAGATTTAGAAGTTATCTGGCTGATTTACAGACTCAGAGTATGCCAAAGCTCGAGTCACTTCGTGTGTGTACTCGTCAAAACAATAAAAAACCTCTAAACACTGGAAGATACACTATAAATGAACCAACAGATGACACACACTAACAATGCTCTACATATTAAACACATCTTCAGTATGTAGTGAAAGTCTAAAAATTATATGATTTTTCTAGCCAGAAGGTGATAGTCTATCTCTTAAAAGTTTCTAGATTCTACCCTAAGTTGGTAGTTTTTGTTCTTTATTTTGTCAACGTTATGAAGTTTCTGTAGCGATTAGACTGATTTCCCTGAGTAGAATTGCTACGATCACAACCAACCTTTCCTCTTTTCTTGTCTTAGTATCGGCCAGTGAGTTAGGTGAGACTGGGTGGTTGTTACAAGCCTGTGAATCATCTATATAATCAATCTTTTTTTACTTGGAATCTGAACTCCCATTTTTCACTCTGTCTTCACTTCGTATATGTAAATATTTTTGAATTTGTCCTGTAATGATCTATTAACTTTCTTAATTTATGAATACTCCAACTTACGAAGAGGATTACTGTAGTTCAGATGTACATTCAGGATTAATTTCCACCAATTTATCTGTTGTTTGAAATAGTAAACGATCTAAAATAAGATCGTTTTATTCACATGGATTTCGTTTTGATAAACCGTTTCCTAGTGTTCGATATTGATCAGTAGAATGTCGGTGGGTCCTGAATAGGAACATCTGTTTCAGTGTTATCAGAAAAGAATATCTAGTGGCGATGAAATCCTTTATGTTCTGGGCACACAGAAAAGTGAAAGAATGAAGCTCGTCGACTCAAGTCATTACAGTTTGAAATAAAGCGCTGGGAGAAAGGATCCGTGAATGAACAATAGAAAAGTGAATAACTCTCAGTGTTTCGACGTAAACAATAATTCAAATAACAAGTGAAAGAGCTTAAGGTTTCAAAAGTACTGAAAATCCAGTAAACCAGTACTACTTTGAACGATTTTGAATCACATAGTCAAGCAGTAATTCCTTACAGCTGACTTACCACAACCAGACATCTTAATTAGTGTCTCAGATCAGTAAAAACAAACTTCATTCGTTTGCATTATGTGTTGCTAGTCTCATTCTACTTCAGATAGTATTCCTATTGTCCGAAGACACTAATTCAGTGTATATGACGTAGTTGTCAATAATTTCACTCAGGAGGAGTCTACAACTTTATTGGCTGATGCTCCTACCTCACTTAATAATCATTTATCGCCTGAACATTAGTTATTGTGTGTGATTACATCACAAATTAGTGATAAAATGAAAATATCTATGGTCAATAGCTTCATCTTTTTTCATATCTTATTTTTTATTCCTTTGCACTTTGCATTTGTGAAGTAGGACATAACGGACTTAAGCAATCATATGTCTTGGTAAAGTCAAAAATGATGACGGTTTGTACATGCTGAGTGAGTCTTGTGTTAGCCAGATAAGTTCATCAATAAAAATACGTATTTATCCCCAAGGCAAGTCAGTATGACGAAAGCTTTAAGGAAGCCTTTTTTCATGAAAGTGCAGTAGCACACAGCACGTGAAGAATGCATTTAAAAGAGGTTCCAATGAAACAGACATACGCTACTGCTTCACAATCACGCCAATTTTATGACTGAGAAATAAAAATAAACTAACTAATCTCACCCCCTCTGTATGCATCTACCAGTTAGACTGGTCCTGTGGAGCTAGTTACACTGGGTATGCACTTAAGCAGGTTTATCATCGGATTTCTAAATATCATCCTACGTGATTAAGCAAGAGACAGACAGGATCTATTCTCAGCTTTGTTTGAGCACACCTTTTAGATAGCCGGCATCAAGGTGATGTTAATAAAGTACTTAGAGTCGATTATCACATTCCGAATCACAATTATTTTGATTTACAAGCTCGTCTTCTACAAACAACTGGAGCCATCAGAATCCACTTGACTAAGTCAAACTTATGTGTTCAAAGGAATTTGTGCAGCCCCTTATTTTTACCCTGGCCACCACTACGTGAATGTGAAAAACCGAAAATTTCCCCTTCCCCATAAACCTCTTACAAACTGTAATTGTCCTAAATATTTTACTGTTCTGACTAGTTCAGCTTTACTGGTTGCTACGTAACTAATGCGAAAACCCAGTGATCTCTTAATTACTCCTTATTTCTCTGAAATTGTGCAGTACACAATCTATTTGTATAGTTTTTCAATTATTTCTACTCCTTAATTGTTTGTATCAATTTTTTAAAGACTTCATGCAATTCTTCCCATTAATAAACTTGAGCAAAGCAAGAACAACAATTGTACCAGGTTAATATAAGCTCATCTTTTATCATTTCGAGGATCCTTCTCAACTGGTTACAACATGAACGTTGAAAAATATGAATTACATTAAAGATATGAACATACTTTTCCACGATCATAAGGAGTAATTGGTAGGAATTAAAAGTAACATTAGTCCCGAACGATTTAACTGATTGAGAGTTACAAACATTGACTATTTATAGAATAATTAGACATTTAGGCTTGGAAACAAAAAAAATAGGGTTGCGTATAAATGTATATATATATATATGTGTATAGAAACCAGGTTTAGCTAGAAAGAGCATAACAAAAAAGTAGATTACGTAACTAAAGAAGACGTTTTATTTAATAACCAGTTGAAAAAGGAAAGAAAAGAAACAAGGTAGAGTGAGTCATATTTAGATGAGACAGTAGAGTTTTCTAAACATGAAAAAGATGACTCATGAAAGTTGTATATTTTTTGTTATCACCAGGGCAGTTCAAGATTCACCACTATCTTTTTCTGCGTACATAGATTTGATGGTTTAAGTTGTTTAATGGTAATCGCTTCAGCGAAGCGTAGCAAGCTAGGTTTCTTTTGTTTGTTGATTATTTTGAAGGACTTCAGGTTGTCTACAATATGACCAGTGTCCAGTTGTTGTAACCAGTTGAGAAGAATCCTCGAAATGATAAAAGATGAGCTCATATTATCCTGGTACAATTGTTATTCTTGCTTTGTTCAAGTGTCTCAATTTTCTTGGTTAACTATTACCTCCCCTCTGATATGTTGATAATATCATTAACAAACTTAGTGCTACTAGACTGGTAAAATGTTTTTGTATCGCATATGTATTAGAGTACAGCCACAGTCCTTCTATTTACCAAGTAGTTAAATAAGGGGTTTTTCCATTTTGAATCTTGTTTGCGTATTTACCTATTGGGAATAGATCCCATCATATACCAAAGTCAGCCAGTCCTTTCTAAATACTAAGTCTTGACGCCTCAACATTTCTATAGCGAATACGTGTTAAGGTTCAATTCAGTCAACAACAACAAAAAAATAAAGTCGATGGACACGAAATACACTTAGTGTAAAAATCTTGAAAATGTAGAGAATAGAAAAATGAATGATTGGGGAGCAAATATTTCTTTTTTTTAAGTAGTAACCAATTTAATATTTACTTGCCATTTTCATTCTTGCTCCAAATGGTGTAAATAATTACATTGCTTCAAGTGACATATTGAAGAGTCTACGTTTTAATCAAGTATTCTTAGTAATACTATTGCCTTAGAAAGCAGTTTAATTAAATTCTCTAAGGCGTAGATTTTACTTATAGAATAATCGATAGTCAGTAGATTCTACACATTCATCTACTCGTCTATTTTTCTGCTTCCAGCTGGTTTAACATACGTTTAAGACAATAGTCAGTGCAGAAAATTTCTTTTTCTTTTCTTACCACAGAATTCAATAACCTCGTTTATTTGCCTACTATAACTCAATCATCAGACAATTCGGTTACAAAACCCATATATATATATATATATATATATATATATATATATATATATATACGTACATCTTATATATGATGACTCATCTGAGCCATTTCGTTTTCTTTTGTGATTTGATAGTGGAGGAAACTGTTCTGCTTATTTTTAGCCTTTAGGTTAGATGTAGATCGATTTCATGAATAGTCATATGTATTGACAAAAAATTTAAATTAACCAGTAGGTGGGCAAAACATTGTTAACCTTTTGACCAATCCTATTTCTTATTGTTGATAAACAAATTTAAGGAAACTTTTTCTCTGAGGTCAAGTCAAAAAATTTCCTTTTGAACATTGAGCAACCTGAAATAGAAGTTAAGCGTAATCTTTTTTAAGTAATAGTGAACTAATTTATTATTTTTATTTATGTAGACTTTTCAAGAGTCAGTGTCAAGTAAAAAGGTATTGGAGAACAAGAAGCATTAAACAGATGGTGCGTTTCAGCTTAAGAATTTCTAGAAGTGTACATCAGCTTTTTATTTTGTAATCGAACCTTGAACTGTTAGGTTTCATAACAAGTATCTAATGATGGCTTCTTATATTTTCTTTTTCTTCCAGATCACCTTTTTTGAAATTAATGGGGAAATTACTTCTAATCAATCGTGAACCTTCCTTGAAATTTTTAATTGAACCCAAACAGTTTACTTGTGAACACAGCAAAAGTAATTCGGATACTGCTGCTATATTACCTCATAATATTGTTTCCCTCTTAGACAAAGAAGACAAATACATCCCATGTACCTTACGTGACTAGATATCCGCTTTTGACTCTGTACTCAGATACGTTTTGTTAAATAATCTTCCCGTGACACGAACCGAGTCCCCGGCTGTTAACCGACTGCATTACTATTTCTGTAACAAAATGCAGTATATGAAGACAGATCTTCCTCTACCTTACTTGCTGAAGTTGGAGTCTGTCAAGATGCTGTTCTCTCTCCTCTTCCTTATTCTTCTTTTTAGATGACTTGCCTCTTTCGGAAATACACTGATGAACTGAATGTCTCGCTGCCAGTTACTACCCAGTCTAACTGTTCGAAAATTAGTAACATTTTGTCAGACATCACTCAGGGATCTAAATGAAATGTCCTTACTTCAAATCCTTTCAAATTTCAAACAGTTAAATTCAACTTTAAGCGTAAAAGTAATCTGCATGAACTTGTTCGTTCACAAGATACTTATCATATAGAGGGCACTGAAATACAAACTAAGTTAAGCATAATACTCCTTGGGACAGTTTTATACTATGACCCTTCTTGGTCGTCCCATATCTCCTCGATTTCTAAGAAAATTTTCCATTTAACCGTCTACACTAAGAAGTTAAGAGAATCAAGAATCACTCAACTTCTACTTTTACAGTTTGTTAACTCTTGCGCCTTACTTATTGTTCTTTACCACTCCGCCTTAGTCTTTCCTGGGTTACTCAAAAGGGACTGTATCATACTGAGAAGAGTAACAAAAGTTGTCAGTAGGATGAAACGTGTGCCCTTAAGTCAGCGCGTTATTACTGTAGTCAACAGACACGTGAACTGATGTGAGAAATGGTCTGAATCAACACTGTCTGATTCTCATCCCCCTCTCTATTCTCAACTCTCCTCGCCTTGCTTCTTATCAGGCAGAACTACAAGTCAACAATAAAGATTGTATGCTGTCACAACCAAGTACAAAAACTTAACGATATCCTGTTTGGCCACCCCATGTTCTATGTGATACAGATATTGTTAGGCATGAAACTTACAACTTACTATTTAATTACCAAAAAAAACGGCTTTGTTATTCTCTCCTATTTGTAATTTGTGGTGACGCTGTTTCAATCATCTTATAATTTTAGCTATTAACATTATTTTGACGAGTTGATCACGGACAGTTATCAATTAGAGAACCACTGAAAACCAGCACTGGAGTACTGGAAAACTGTTTCATTCTAATTTAAGAATCATCGGAAATACGCGACTACCGCCAAGGTTCGAACTCAGGACCATCCGGAAAAAAGGTAAACTCATAGACCATTCAGCCACTCGGACCCGATGCAATGGCCCATGAATTCTAACTTCTACCACAATTCGTGATTTTTAGTGTGACCACCAACCAATGTCATCGGCGGGAAACCCATCCACTCTCACAGTGGATGAACCTCTTTTTCTTCGAGAAAATAGCGAATATGGATGCTAATAAAAATCTAGGAAAGACATCTTTCAAGTAATGATGAAAAACTGTTGATGAAAGAGATAAAGATATTTAAATTTAAATAACCCAAATTATTTCCACTTTTTTACATTCAAAAAATTATTCTACAATTATTTACACCTACCAAGTGATGAGAAGCGGTTTGTTAATCAGAACTGTGCAAATAGCTCATTGACAACGCCGCCAATTTCATTGCTGGTTTATTCTAGCTTGTGTCTTCACAACTTCAAATGCATCTTGCTAGTAAGTGCCACTGTGCATAAAATCTAGCTGAAGAGATTCCTTTCTATTGCCACTAACTATCCAACTTTTAAACATAAATATTCAAGTGCTGTTTTGTAGCGATTTGATTTCTTTCAAGTATGACCACAGACTGATATCATTTAGAAAGCCGTCACCCATCATCAGTACAAACCATCCTCAAGGGTTCGAGCCCAGGACCTTCCGGTTGCAAGAAAAGCTCGTGGAACATTCAGCCAATGAGACCAAACTCAATGGCCAGCCCATGGGTTCTAACCGATCAGTTAAATGTGACTTTTAAAACCACATAAATGAAGTACAACAAAAACAAAAGGAAAATGAGATTTATTAGTGGAGTGTATGCATTCAATACTACGCAAACAAATGAAAAAACGGAAAAACAAAGAAAAACAAGTTCATCCAGTCGAGAGTGAGGATTGATATCTCACCAATGACATTGGTTCGTGGTCAAGCTAAAAATCACGAGTTGTGGTAGAAGTTAGAAGTCATACACTGGCCATTGAATCGGGTCCTAGTGGCTGAATGGTATACGAGCTTGCTTAATAACCGGATGGTCCTGAGTTCGAATCCTGGTGGTGGGTGTGTACTGCCAATGATCTCTAAACTAGGATGAAACAGCTTTCCAGTACTCCAGTGCTGGTTTTCAATGGTTCTCTAATTGTTAACAGTCCGTGGTCTAATTTGAAAAAAAGACCATATAAGAAAAAAATAAAAATGACTTACAAAACACATAAAAATATATGTAGAAATATAAAACAAGGTCAAGCATAAAGGGCATTACGTATTAGTGTGTTTCGAAGTTCATAGATCACAAAGCAGATAATTACATCGCTGACATTAATTGAAATCATTTGCTTTTAGCTGTGTAGAAAGAATTGTATCGGGTATTTGTATTTGGAGTATTCCATACTTAACCATTTTATCAAATTACTTAATACATCACATAGTTAATAGGAAGAGAGAATTACTGGTGCTTGTTTTATGTTTTGTTTGAACTATTTTATATATCATGTGAAGGTACGCAAACTTAACCATCCTGGAAATGGGATTAACCTTTTAAAAGGGGGTAGTAAAACGAAACAGAATAAGCATTTAAATATCCACACCTACCAGTGGCATATAAACTTTTGGCATTTATTGTCACCTTCCTTTCCAGAGCTAATCAGCTGATTATTCTTATTGTTATATAAATCTTCCAGCACTTTCACTTCGGGTACTTGGTTTTGTTATTTTCATGAAATTTGTTCGCCTTTCGAAGGATTGTGACTATACAGTATTTGTAATTGTTAATACTAATATTGAAATTTCGATGCGTTTTATTAAACCTTTCCTTTTATGAGATAAGATTGTTTTACTTAAGCAGAAAAACTTAAATATTCAAGTAATGCACTTGTGAAGATCCAGTTAACTTCGAGGTAGATTTCATTACTGAACGCCCATCAGTTAGAGAATTAATGAAAATGGCGGAAAAAAGAATATTGCACAGGTGTTTCGTTCTCATTTGGGACTGCCTGGTAATACACACTTTCGACTCCACCAGGGATATGTAGAGAGCTGATAACTATCAGGCTACCAGGTAACCACAGTACAGTTCGTCGATATCACTGAAGAGTCATAGATTAAAACAAAATGACTCGCTATTCAGTTCCCCATTGTTTTCAATGGTTCACTAACTAATCATTGTTTGTGATGGAATCTACCTTAACAATGAAATTCCTTAGACAATGATGAACACAATACTGCATAGGGCGAAGTTCAACAATAGCGTCCCAAGGGATGCTATCGCATGGGTGATCTCCAGACGACCAATCATAAAAATGAGGAATTTTTGCACAAAAAATGACGTATATTCACAAGAAAACTCATGAAAACACATTAAACAGGTTAAATTTCTCTGATATGACCTAAAAATACGTCCTACTTATAATGAGGAGTATCAGTTGCTAAATTAGATTAGTTTCTGTGCATATATTCACCAAGGTGACTAAAGATGAGCTGTTTCTGTGAATCGTTCATCCCTTTTCTCCTTTGTGCTGTCCTCCCGAAAGCCCTCGGTTGAATTACTATGGTTTCCAGTAAGAGGATCGACGACTACCTATCAGGGAAATATGGATAATAAAACTAATTAAAATAAATGACATCAAATATAAATCTTTACCTAGTCGTAACACTAACCTTAATCTTAATCCTAATCATAAACCTTATCTAAACCGTAATTCTAACCCTAATGCTAATTTTAACCTTGATCCTAACCCCAATACTTATCTTTACACCACTCCGAACCCTAATGAGCTATTAACGCATTGTCGAAACAGTACTCAAAAACCTGATCTGGATGAAACTTGCTGCAAAGTTGGTAAATAGGTACCTTCGCCAACGAGTAGCATGCGTTCAAGGTCATTGGAGCGTTCGCATACCTGGGACGCTATTGTTGAACTTCATCCTGCATAGTATCAGGTGAACTGATAAACACAAGATACTTCACATCTATTATGCTAGGCACTAATACAGTAATGCAGGTTGAAAACACCAACTGTAATTGACTCATGTTTGAAAGTTTCTTTTTTATTCTCAACTTGTGAATCTGCCGTTTTGTGATTAATTAAGCTTTTGATTGAAAGGATATATGGAGTTATTATTTGTTCACAGATGAAGTACACTTTGTTTATATGGAATAGTGTTTGTTTATTTAAATTCAGGATGTTATTTTATGTGAGACATTTAAATTTATTTTAGACTAAGATATTTGGATGCATAAATACACGCAAAGCCTTCAGTTTATAACTAGAGATGTTGATGAAAATTCTATTAGCATTTGGGTAGTAAAGAAAGCTGTCAGTGAAACTTGTCTTAATCCTAACAGTTTTCTCAGATGGATTATTATTTGTAGGACCACATGTTCGGCTTTTCCCTTTTTTTATTTTTTTATTATACATAAATTTCTTAAATAAGACATGATGTTCTTTTTAGAGGAATTGCTGAAACTGCTAGCATTAGGAAAGAAAGGTCTATATTGTCCGTGTGTGTGTGCGTGTGTATGTGCCTCCAAAAGACGACTACATAAGGAGTCTTTCATCTCATTCTTATAGAAACCATTGATTTCATTTTATTTTTTGCATGACCCAACTTGATGTCTTTTCACAACCATTTAATTCCAAAAATAATTAATATAAATATATTTTTAACTTATTTCCTATGTTACCTGTGCCACTAGTAAAATTCTTATTCAGGTCGGAACAGCTGTCTAGTGTTGTCTATCCCATAGTTTACAATCATTCTCCAACTGATGTTAGTCTATGACAAAAGGTTCCTACACTGGAATTAATCACAATTCCCCTCTAAAAAATTAATCTAAAACATCTGAATACAACAACAACAACAACTGTATTCACCTTGTTTATAATTTATTTGTATACAGTTTTTTTGCGTTTTCTGTTCATAGGATTATGACTAAAAGATAAACAAGCTTCACTAATTTAGACTTTATATGATCAATTTGTGTAGACCAGCGTTAATAATCAGTAGGAGTTATAAATTATCATTAATGGACAGTAATGAAAATGATGATTAATAGACAGCTTATAGTCTTCTTGGTCATCATGACATATTTATTGAATGTTTTATCCAATTTATCAACCTGCCTCTCTGTTCTGTTTGTTTGTATTGTAGCAATTGGACATGCATGATAATAGTAATAGTAATGTGATTAGATGCCAGGTTTTGTTTACTGCAGTCTTCTTCTAACGGACAAAAATGATTGACCTCAGTTGGCAGTTCCGTATACACTGACTGATTTTACAGGTGTTTCGAAAATGTCATAATTTTTCATATTGTTTATTTATTTATTTATTTAGTTAGTTATATATCTCACAGGGGGAGACAGGATAATTTATCGGATGACGTTTCGAAGACAGTTCACTGTATCAAGTATTGTTATACTATTTAAAACATAATTCTCTAGATTTGTAATTCTTTTGCTTAGTTTATTATAGGGTTAGTAGGAATGTTTTAGATAATTGTGACAAGCATTGAATCATATCCATTGCATATATATATATATATATATGTCAAAGTGACTGCTCTAAACTAAATGGCTTTTTATCAGAAATCAGCCAATGGTCCAAGGAAAACGGTCTTACCTTAACCCCACCCCCGAATGCCAAACAGTCAATTTCACCTTTAGGCACAAATCTGACCTTAACAAACTGGTTACCACTCACGAGGTGTGCAACATAGATGGCACTGAAATAGAAACCAAGTCGGAAATTAAATACCTAGGCGTCATTTTATCTGCTGATCTTTCCTGGTCGTCTCATATCTTGATGATTTCTAAGAAAGTGTTAAGGGTTGTCAGCAGGGTAAGCAACGTTCCACTTAACCAGCTTGTTAATATTCTAGTTGACAGGCACATGGACTCATGTGAAAAATGGGCTAAATCCATTTTATTTAACTCACATCACCCTCTTCATTCATAACTCTCCCCTTGTATCTCATCAGGCAAAACCAGAAGCCTATATAGAAAACTATATGCTCGCACTAGTAAGTACAAAAACTCAACCATACCCTACTTAGCTCGTGTTCTGTGCGATAAAGAAAGCAGTAGGAGTGAAACCTTTAACTTATTAAATAGTCAGTAGAACAACTAACTGGATCTCGTCTTTCCAACTCATGTCATTTATATGTACAACGTTTTTCTTTCTTTCTTTTCCTTTTCTCCGTGTTTTTTTCTGTTATGTGCAGCTTTGTTTCTTTCTTTCTGTTTACGCCTGTAAATATGCTAGAACTCACCTTTCCAACATCTTCAAACACTCTGTTTAACTTAGGCTTTGCTACCGACATGCTAATATGTTGTTGTCAAAACTAACTGAGATTACCCTTAATCTATGTAGAATTTTATTTTATTGTTAATTTATTAACTGGATGCAATACTGTAGTAAAATGCTGAGAATTCCATTCTGTATCGCAATGTACTGTTTTGGCTATTATTATTATTATTATTATATACAGTTGGCTCAATAATGAAGGCTTCCAGTCGAATCCATAACTCACGTTCCTTTTACATTTAAGGCCCATCAGCTGAGGCTGGATGGATCCAGGCAGACGATTAAGAGTAACATCCAGCATAAAATGCTCTAAAAGTGACGACTTTTTTCTTCTGGTTGAGGAAGGTGAAGAAGACAACACTTAGATTGATCAGTCAGTCAGACATACCAGAAAGAGCAGACTTAGAATCATAACTTTATGTTAAACTTTGAATGTATACCAAACTTAATTCAAGGTTTTCTGAAAGCTGACACCTAATACCAAGTAGTAATACATCCGGTACACACTTAAAGGGTATACATATCTTTATCTTAGCGACACAGGGATGTCATATAGACGGACAGACATATTAACCATATGAACACTACTCAACCGGTTTGAAACTATAGATAAACAAAATTGATACTATTTACACAGGATTTCTGCAGATTAGATAGACTTCAAAACAGTAGGAGAATTAATGAGAAGCGAGGAGTACTGCAGATTTATTTCATCCTAATCTGGGACTCGTAACCAGCAAGCACGCTTAACCGACACAGGAATCGAGCTCAGGAAATTCTGTTTGGCCACTGGAGTGTAACTAACTTCCTCAGAATAAGTGTACTTGCTGTGTATTTAAGTGTAAGAAAAATGAAATAAATCCCATAGGAACAAGAAATAAACACAAGAAGCTATTATTTTCATTCTGAAGTGTCTCTGAGCTCTAAATATGTCATATGGTTTCGTAGTGCTTAAGGTATCTTAACACAAACTGCTCATATTCATCAAAGCATGGAAAAGAAACTTTGCTATATAGAATCTGCCCAAATCCTCTTGTTTCAAAGAATATACATAAAGTGGACAGAAAGAAGGATATTCACCAGCTTCTTCGAACGTATGCCAAAATACCTCACACCCAAAAGGTCTCCAGTCCATTACTAGCACTATCTCCTGGCATCTGATCGACTTGCAACATATATTGGATATTTCAGTTGCATTTATCACTATTAACAGGCAAGGAGATCTAACTTTACTTCGGTTTGCTAAATCCAACTCCATCTAGTGACTTAAATCCAACCTGTTTATTCACAAAAAGAAACTGATTTACCTCATTTAATCCTGGTAATAATAATTTCTTCTACTTATTATATAATCATGCAACCACTTCCTTGTTTGTGCATTAGCTTCAATATTATTATTATTATTAATATGATCATTTCTCCAATCTACTGATCGTAACTAATCTCAGATCACTTCAAAATGCTTTGTTGTATATTATTACCTGATCTTCTTCCTGTATGCTGTTAGCTAACTGGTGTTTCATTGTCAACCGCCTACAGAATATTCTCATGTCTTCCAAGTTTATGATGAATAGCTATTTCTCTTAGTTTTAGTTGTAAACAGTTATACTATCAGAGTTCATTTCACGTTGTTTCCTCAAGCTACTACCTTGATACCTAACTTCACTACTACTAATTATACTTTAGGCTGCCTGCACCCAAAGAGAGACCTAGAAATAAACTGAGCACATTCCACACTGCAAATTTTATTCATGATGCTTTGATGAAGCTAATCAACGAGGCATTTTCTTAAGAACTTTTGTGGTTACTAATTTTATTTTATTGTGGACGGAAAAAAGGAAGCAAAAAGAATGAAATTGACTTTAAAAGTTGATCCATTTCAAGATTATTTATTATCATGAATTAACATTGTTCAGAGAATCGTTGACAATTTGGCAGTAATAGATAGTGCACATCTGTGGCTTCATTTAAGATGAATTGCAGGACAACTAGTGGCAGTCGTGTCACCCATCTCTGTATTAGCAGATTGGAACTGGAAATTCCAATAACATCATTATTCAGTGTAATGAATGATTATTTATAAATTTGTCAGTAAATATTATATGAAGTTAACATTATGCAAATGTGTCACAGTCATTTAGTAAATGACAGCTAGTAGTTGAATCTATTGTCAGTTATTTGGCTCCATCTTAGACTAATCACTAAATGTCAAGTTAGGCTAAATTAAGGACATTCAAAGTTTGAATTCTCTAGGCGTAGATTTCGTCTTGAACCGAAATCATTCAGAGAGTTACTGATCCTCGGTGAAGTCATGAATACGTGCTACAACGTTTATTGGTTTTGAATAAAGCAAGAACAACAGTACTTTGATTGGACACTAGTAACTAGTGTGATGTGTCTGGTCTTTTCTTTGGTGCACACTGAATTCTATCAGTCAGGTGTGCAATGTGGCCACCATTCTCGGTAGCTCACCATCACGGTGTACATTGATTTGACGATATAAGATGGTTGGAAGTAATCGGCAGGAAGCCTTGGATCTAGGTTTCATGCTTGCTATCACTCACCAATCTTCAGGGCTCATCTGAAACCTTGAAGGAACTCATGTCGCCTCTGAGATTCAGGGTTGCAGATACGCCTTGCTAACGAGTACCAACCAGCACGAAACCTGGCCGATAGCCTCCAGCCATCTAGTAAGAACAACAGTGGTTTGTGCGTGCATGAAGTTTCTTGGTTTTCATTGCCTATCTAACTGAAATCGGTTCGTCTAAATTATAACTGAGAATAATTGATAGGATTTGAATATTATTATTTGTTATAAAACTGCTTTTCTAGTATTTGTTGGCATATGAATTTCATAGTCTCCACAAGTGGTACATTGGTGGACAGTGATGCAACATCTAAGGATGGCATTTGCTACCTATATACATTGATACCATGTACACCATAAATTCAAAGACGCATTTAACACTATGATTTACCTCATTGTTGTGTAACGGTTGGTGGAGTCCAGCTAGTTACTTCACCACTCCATGATAGGTGGAATTATACAAATAAAATAGATTAGATGACCGCAAAAACTGAAGTTAACACAAGGAGAATAATAATGCTAGAAATAAGTTGCAGTTTCTTTATAGATTATAAAGTAGGTTAATTAGTGCAATAATCGAACATCTCGTCAATACTGGTCATTCCATCTCAACGAACGCCTCCTTCAAAGTAATCTACAAAGTGAAGAACAACCTTCCAAAGACAGTACGATTCCGTCTTCTTTGCATCGCAGAAGCCCTAGCCATCCAGTTGGAGGAACCAGAACTATGCATACAAAAGAAAAGTATCCAACCACTTCTACTCGCATGGTAACTACTCCTTTGGTTTGACCTAACTTTTCTTTGTTTGTTTGATTTGACCTTACTTCTGTTTGTATGCTTATTTTTCTAACTTAAAACCCTTGTGTAATTCTGTATATTATTTTGTTTCCATGTACACCCTTTGAGCACAACTCATTCATCAAACTATTCATGCCATTACGTAACTCTTATTTAACAATCATTTATGACAACTCATCACTTTTGTTGCTATCCTCTTATCAACATCCAATTCATCTGAACCTACTAATTGTATTTTCGTTTGACAAATTTAATGTATACACACACACAAAATAACCATATATATTTGCGATTGTACAGCTATGAAAATGAATTCGCCGAAAAGAGACTCTTCGCTGAACTACTTGTCTTCTGTCTACTAATGTTCGAATGGGAATTATTCATGAATTAGTTATTTCCTCATATTTGCCTTCTCATTTAGCATACGTGCAGACAAGGTGTGGTAGAATTTTCTAATCTGTACACGCATTCATATCTTCTGGTTTTAAATGAAGACATACAACGAGAAAGTTGCAAATAAGGAGGAAGTTCGACATTTGATAAGCCGACCTTAGTCTACTGCATGCAAGAATTGTGATTTTTATCAACATTAATGTCACTGTTATGACCGAAACCAACTCTTTGCTATCCAATCACAGGAAACCAATCTCTGCATCCTACCATATAACTAACAGTTTAAATACAAAACAAGTACTTAGAACCAAGTAGAATATTCCCAAAATAGTGAGATCAAAAACTCTGTCTTCAAGAATTACAGATCAACTCTTCCCACAAATAGTCCAAGGTCCTTGGAATAACCTTCTACCACTTAAACAAAGTCATATCGTACAATATACTAACATTGTACACACAAAGAGAAGCATTGAATTAGGAATTAAACAGTGGCAAAGATAAATAATAAGGATAGGATCAACATGTGATATGCAAATGTCAGGAGAATGATATTCAGTCTAGGATAAAAACACATAATAGTAGTTACAAAGTTAGTTGAAGCATCTTAGTATAAATAGTGTAATTAGACGGTTCATGAGGGATTTCCCAAACAATTTTTCCGTTTCAGCTAGGTAATTGGGTCAAGGCATATCGCTAACTCTGCTCTCAGCCTTCAAATTCATACATAATATGACACAGTCCTTTTTATGAAGGCCTAGTTAAATTAGATGGACCAATAAAGGAGAATTGGGGAGAATCTATGAATAAACAAAATTCAAGAGAAGGTAAGTTATGCCAGAAAGTCTAACAGGTGATTCTATTAGAGGTCAATAAGTTCAACAAAGGTTGAGAGAAAAACTGATATCAGGATAGGTAATATTCGATATATCTCCCAGAACAGTGTCGTCGATATTACAAGAATCATGGTATTGAATCAGTCTTGAAGCCAAAGTTAACAGCCTGATATTTAAAGGGACTTAGTTTGAGGCCATTTAAATAACCTAAAATAAGAAACCATTCACATCTGAACAAGGTAATGCGGAAACAACTGAGACAGGAATTGTTACATAATGAGTATATTTAACGAATTTGAGTTTAGAAGAATACCGCTGCTCATAAAAAATCAATGATGAAAAAACTGTGTAGCACCCTGAGGCAGAGAATTTCGCCAGGTTACTAGATTGCTAGTTTTCTAGCCAGTCCCAAGCCCGGATAAAGAGGGAGGGTTGGGGTGTGGTGCTAGCACCTCCACCCCAGTAAAATAACCAAATCGCTACAGCAAATTCAACAAATATATATATTAAAAATTCTAAAAACATAAACAATAGCTTTTACGAGTTGATCACGGATTGATATCAGTTAGAGAACCATTGAAAACCAGGGAGTACTGGACAGCTGCTGTTTCATCCTAGTTTGGGAATCATCGGCAGTACGCACCCACTGGGTTTCGAACCCAGGACCTTCCGGTTACAAGGCAAGCTCGTATACCATTCAGCCACTGGGACCCGATTCAATGGCTCGTGAATTCTAACTTCTACCAATTCGTGATTTAGCGCGACCCCAACCATTGTCGTTGCTGGGACATCCATCCACACACGTGACATCTAATTGGACCTCACTGGTCACGACTTCTCACTAGAACTCAGGAAACTCCAACCTGTAGCAAGTCACTAGCGAGCATCAGATTAACTTTCTATAGTTTGGTTTGTAAGGATTAGTTATGTTTTACGAGTTGATCACGGATTGATATCAGTTAGAGAACCATTGAAAACCAGGGAGTACTGGACAGCTGCTGTTTCATCCTAGTTTGGGAATCATCGGCCTTATTTTGCGCTGGTTCGGGGAAGTGAAGTGATGCAGGCTGGTGAAAGGCTTCGGGAAGCCAGTCAGCCGATGTGCCTTCTTTCGATGAAAGCAAAAGTAAGGATGGGTACCTGGAATGTTCGTACAATGTACGAAACTGGAAAGGCTGCCCAGATAGCCGCTGAAATGAGAAGGTACAGAATAGAAGTGTTGGGAATCTGAGAGAGCAGATGGAACGGAACTGGAAGGTGCCAACTACCTACTGGAGAGACAGTAATCTATTCCGGCCACCCAGAGGACAACCATGAGCACACCGAGGGAGTGGCCATCATGATGTCACCAACAGCAGCCAAAGCTCTCATGCAGTGGGAACCAATCTCCTCCAGGATAATGACAGCCAGGTTCAACTCAAAAGGAAGGAAAGTTACAGTCATTCAATGCTATGCGCCTACAAACGTCTCAGAACAAGAGAAGAAGGAGGCGTTCTACAGACAACTACAAGCAATAATGGACAACGTCCCAAATGGCGATATCAAAATCCTGATGGGCGACATGAATGCGAAGCTGGGAGGAGACAACACAGGAAGAGAACTCACCATGGGTCGAGAGGCCCTCGGTGAAATGAACGACAATGGTGAACTCTTCTCAGACTTCTGCGCCTTCAATGATTTGGTGATTGGTGGTAGTGTGTTCAAACACAAGGATATACACAAGACGACATGGATTTCACCAGATGGAAACACCAAAAACCAAATAGACTTCATCTCAATTTCAAGAAAGTGGAGACGGAGCCTACTGGACACAAGGTCAAGGAGAGGAGCAGATGTGGGTTCAGACCACTATCTAGTAGAAGGGACTTTCAAGGTGAAACTAAAAGCCTCGAGGATAGCTGGGGATAGGCCACAATGCAAGTTCAACACTCAAACTGAAGGACACAACCACAAAAGACACTTTCACTGCAACTGTCAGAGCAAAGCAGGAAACACTACGCGACATCACTGAAGAATCATGCGTGGAAGAACATTGGAAGTCTCTGAAGGCGATTCTCAACGAAACGTGTTCAACGGTTCTAGGAAGAAAGAAGAGACAAGACAAGGAATGGCTCTCAACGGACACTTGGAAATTAATAGAGGAGAGGAGAATGGTGAAAGAGAAAATGATTCAATGCAAACACGCTGAGCTCAACTTCACAGCACTGGACAAAGAAGTGAAGAAAGTGCTAGGAAGGACAAAAGACGATTCTACGACAATCTGGCCACTGAAGCTGAGAAGGCAGCAGGCAAAAGGGACCTGAGGACACTATATCAGATAACCAAATCTCTATCCGGGAAGAGATCAACACAAGCGAAACCTATAAAAGACAGCCAAGGGAACCCAATTACCAAGGAAGAAAAACAGATTAAACAATGGGCGGATCACTTCAAAGGACTCTTGAACCGACCATCACCTGCAACCCGTCCAGAAATACCAACAACAGCGCACACACAACTGCAAGTTGACACCAATCCTCCAACGAGAGCTGAAGTCTTGAACGCAATCAAGCTTCTGAAAGCTGGAAAAGCAGCCGGACCAGATGGAATACCCCCTGAAGCACTGAAAGCGGACCCAGAGACTACAGCAGACATGCTGACTCCATTATTGCAAAAGGTCTGGAAGGAGGGAAAGGTGCCTACTGACTGGAGGAAAGGTTACCTCGTGAAACTACCAAAGAAGGGCGACTTACACCTCACTCTGCAAGAACTGGCGAGGAATCATGCTCCTATCGACGCCAAGTAAAATCCTGAGTCGCATCATCCTGGAGAGATTAAAGGACGCACTGGAGACAGAACTCCGACCAGAACAAGCTGGATTCAGGAAAGGCAAATCATGTACTGACCAAATTGCAACTCTACGCATCATCATCACGAACAAAGCATGGAATGGCAATCAAACCTCTACCTCAACTTTATAGACTTTGAGAAGGCCTTCGACAGCGTTGATCGTGAAGTAATTTGGAAATTACTCGAGTACTATGGCGTACCCCAAATATTCATCAACCTTATTCAACAGCTGTACGACAACGGCACATGTCAAGTGATCCACAACGGAAAACTCAGCGAGGCGTTTGGAGTAAACACAGGAGTCAGACAAGGGTGCTTATTATCACCAATGATATTCCTAATTGTGGTGGACTGACTGGATTATGCGTCAGACTGTGGGAAACGAGAAGACAGGATATCCTGGACCGACGTGAAGAACCTAGAAGACCTGGATTTCGCGTGGATGATTTATGTTTGATGTCACACAAATCGAAGACTTACAAGCGAAAACCGACAAACTGGTCGAAGAAGCAGCCGGCGAAGACAGGACTCCAGGTGAACATAGACAAGACGGAGGTTATGAAAATAACCAACCAACAACAACAGCAACATCCAGCGTCAATCACCATCAACGGGAGGGATTTGAAAGAGGTTACTTCATTCACTTATCTAGGAAGCATTGTCTCAACTACAGGCAGTGGAACGGAAGAGCATGTCAAATCGAGAATAGGGAAGGCGAGCGAGAAACACATTCATCATCAACCTGAAATCACTCTGGAAATCTTCGTCACTCAGCATCAACAACAAAATTCGGTAGGATTTTCAATACAAACGCCAAGTCAGTCAGTTCTTCTATACGGATCAGAAACTTGGCGGGCGGGTCACAAAGAATATTTCCAACAGCCTGTTGCTGACCTTTATCAACCAACAACTGTCTTCGCTGGATCTGTGCTGAAGATCAAATGGCCGGGCGGGATAGAATCACCGACAAGGAACTATAGAAACAAACAAAGCAAGAATCAGTCGCCGAACAAATATGCAGGAGAAAGTGGAGATGGATTGGACACTCGCTGAGGAGGCCACCTCTGGGTGACATCGCGCGCGCGTCAAGACGTCGCTCGAGTGGAACCCGAAAGGGAAGCGGCGAGTGGGTCCTCGCTGCAAGGGTGACATGGAGGAGACTGTGTGAAGAGGAGTCGAAAGAGTATGGACTAAGATGAATGCAGGTGAAAAGTACAGCAGAAGACAGAAGCAAGTGGAGACGTGCAGTTGAAGCCCTATATTTGTTCCACCAGGGACCCAAGGGAGCAATAATAATAATAAACACCCTGAGGCAGATCATCTGATATAATGATCTTTTAAGACACAAATAATACAAATACGAGATAATCCATCTTAAGTAATTCACAAATAAGAATTGCCGATTTATTCCAAACATTTACTAAGAATATTGGTTAAATTAATTGACTTGTATGAAATGTTCTCTTAACTGCCAACCAGCGTTAAAATAACCCATATGAATTAGTAATTAGATGAATATAATCACTGAATATTCACATGTGTATCGGTTAATAGTGATAAGCGTTCAACAATTTATTGCTGGAGTTAATCTGGCCTCATACAATCATGCTGGAATGTGTTGCTCAGTAAAGTGAGCGAGAGGTAACCATATAATCATAATAATATACGAGCTTGCCTTGTAACCGGAAGGTCCTGGGTTCGAAACCCAGTGGGTGCGTACTGCCGATGATTCCCAAAAGTAGGATGGAACAGCAGCTGACCAGTACTCCAATGCTGGTTTTCAATGGTTCTCTAACTGATATCAATCCGTGATCAACTCGTAGAAACATAACTAACTCTTACAAACCAAACTATAGAAAATCATAACAATAGTATCAGAAGAATTATTCATACCACAATATGGCTGGAGTAGTAGGTGTCTTTTGGAATACTGAAATCTGATTGGTTGTTTGTTTGCCTAACTGGGAGACAGTTTGATACCTGAATGATAGACTACCGGGCTAGTTCTGGGTTATAAATCGAAAAGGAAGAGACAGAGAGGCGGTAAATTAGAGTTTCTTCATGCTTTCAATTCTGACATCCAAAATGATGAATACAAGTAAGGTTAACAGTGAGAAGATGTGCTCTAAGTATGTCAAAGCCGGCAGATATCCAAATATTTCATTGGAGTTCATCTCTGTTTCAACAGAAAATACTGCAAAAAAATTAGTAAATTAATTTTATGTAGTGAAAGAGAAGAGATATTTCAAAGTGAAATAAATAGTAAATACAAAATTTAAACTAAAGTATTTGTTTACCATTACTATTAATCAAAATAGCTTGTATGATTTATTTGACATTCAAAAAACTGATTAATCGTCTCTCTCCACTGTTATACATTAAGCATATTTAATTCCGATAAGTGTTTTCGAATGTAGATATGTTCAAACCACGTTCACATTTAACAGTTTGAAAAGCCTTGGACAATGAGTGTATGATATGTATTAGCACAGAAGCTCTGTATTTTCCAGTTGTTGGGATAACAAAACGATATTGTTTTTACTGACATTTAGCTATTTAATCCTTATCAAAGTAATATTAAACCAGAATTTACAAAATCCCAGCTTAAATTACAGTAAATTAACCATAGTTCTTCAGAATGTGGTAATTTTTACATGATCAAGTGGGCTAATTGATAAAGATAACAAACCATGTGCATATTGTTTGATTTGATAAATGTATGAAATTAAGCACACAGCATGCGTTTGCATTATGAAATACCTTATCCTATTTATGCTTCCTTTTAACTACATTAGAGTTGTGGTATAGGGGGTGGGTGAGAGGAGAAAAGGCGTATTCGAACCAGGTCAAATCCTATCTTAATCCACCATTCTTATTCAGACAATTGGGATTCTACTTAATATAAATTGCTTCTAATATGAGACTTTCTTTATGATTTCTGGAATTTTTCTGGATGATTTGTCAAAAATAATTTGTGGCCCGATTGTGTAGCGTGTATACCTATGGCTGATAATTTTTTAAAAATTTTTATAGTTTCATTAGATTTCTCAGTGGCCGAATAGAGGCGCCAAGGTGTTCATTTCTTTTGACGTTGATTTCTCGCGAGGTGTGTCAGATGTATGTTCCATCGTTTCCTATGTATGTGATTCGATAGACACAGTTAGATTTTAAATCCTTTGGACTTTAGTCACTCAAATGAACACGATTACTTTCTAGTGTGGCTGAGGTTTTGGAAAAAACTTACTTATCTGGCATTTATTAAGAACTCTTATGGGATTCTCTGTAGAAGATCTGGAGTTCACTTGCGATTTATGTCTATTGTAACAAAAACTCGAAGACCTATAGGCGAAAACCAATGAAGGTGCGAAAGAAGAAGGCATCAAATACAGAATCTCAACTGAACATAAAGAAATGGAGGCGATGAAGACAGTAACACTATCAATGGAAGAAATTTGAAAGGCGTCACTTTCTTGACTTATCTAGTCAACATCGTTTCAACTACAGAAATGCAACAAGGATAAGTATGTGAAAACTAGCCATGATCGGAAAAGCAAGACAGAACTTTATCACTTTGAATTCAGTATGGGAATCTTCTACATTCAGCATGAAGAACAAAATCCGGATTTTGGACACCACTGTTAAGTCAGTCAGTTCTTATATATGAGTCAGAAACTTACGGGGCGTGTTACCAAAGGTATTTCTACTAGACTACTGCAGACTTTTGTCAACAGTTGCCTTCACTGACCTCATAATGAAGATCAAATGGCCCAGAAATAATTAGAAATATTAAATTTCTGTGGACAAACCAATCAAGAACATATCTGTCAACAGGCATGACGGAAAAAAATGGAGATGGATCCGACATACGTTGAAGAAACCGTCGGGTGACATCGCAGGCCAGGCCATCTCTTGGGTGGAACCCGAATAGGGAACGACGAGTTGGGTAGGGGTCCGAGCGTGACTTGGAGGAGATAGTTTTAAGAGAAGACGAAATCTTATAAGCAGTCGTGGAGCTGGCTGAAGAGTACTACAGAGAACGAGACAGAGTAGAGACGTGCTGGCGAAGTCCTATGCCACATTTGGAACTCAAGGGAATAGTAATAAATAATATTGTCTGACATGTTTAATCTCTATGGAATAACAAATGCTGAAATCCATATTTTCACAGTACATTCTTGTCTATATTGAATGTTGGCACTGATTTCGGTAGAAAAATTATCAAATACTGGAGAATGATGATTGAGTTACTATATATAAGCTGAGATTTTGTAAATTCTGGTTTAAAATTACTTTGATGAAGCTATTTTTAAAATCGACCCACACAAAAAACTTGGAGGATCTGGACTTCACCGATGATATATGTCTGATTTCCTACAAACTGGAAAACATGCAAGTGAAAAGCAACAAGCTGCTAGAAGAAGCATCAAAGACAGGACTCCAAGTAGACATAGAGAAAACAGAAGTGATGCAGATTCCTGGCCAACACCAACAGCAACAACAACAGACAATGGGCGGAACCTGAAAGAAACAACCTCCTTCACCTACCTACCTGGGAAGCATCGTTTCAACTACAGGCAGAACTGACGAGGATATCAAAGCCAGAATCGGAAAAGCAAGACAAGCTTTCATTACTCTCAAATCTGTGTGGATGTCAACAGCACTTAGCATCAAAAATAACATCCGGATTTTCAACTCTAATGTGAAGTCAGTGCCACTTACTATGCGGATCAGAGACTTGGCCAGCGCGTCATAAAGAGCATCTCCAACAAACTTCAGACCTTCATTAACAGTTGTCTTCGCTCAATACCACTCAAGATCAGATGGCTAGCCAGAAAAGATCAGTAACATGGATCTCTGGCAATGAGCGAACCAACCCAGCAGGAACTGATTGTGCAACAAATAGGCAGGGAGAAACGGAGATGGATTGGCTGATCATACTCTGAGGAAACCATCAAGTGACATCACTAGACAAGCCCTCGAGTGGAACCCGAAAGGGAAGCGCCGAGTTGGTCGTCAGTGCAAGGATGACTTGGTGGAGGTCATGTGAAGAGGAGATGAAAGCGTGTGGGCAGACTTGAAAAGGGGTGAAAATGTTGGCAGGAAACGGAAAGCAATGGAGACGCGCAGCTGAAGCCCTATGTTCTTCTAGGAATTAAAGGAAATAATAATATTATTCGTAATAAATAGCGAAACGTCAGTAAAAGCAGTATCGCTTTGCTTTCTTCATTCATTTGAAAATATAGACACTATTATAATAATGTTCTTAGATGTACTTTGACACTTAGCTCAGAATACTACTTATTAACTAAATCAGTGACTACAATGCAACGTTCAAAATAAATAGGTAAACATGTTTATAAAATTTCACAGAAGTAGAGTGTATTTTTTCACCGGCTATCCAGTTTAGTACAGTCAACATCAAGGTATGTAGGTTATTTTAGTTAGTTATTCTAAGTGGAATAGCACGATGCTTTATTTATTCATCAGTCTGACTTTTCATTTCCAGGTAAATTCGCACATGTTACCTGGCATGTAGAGTTTATTGTGATAACTGGATAGTAACTACACACAAAAATGTAGTTAAGTCCGCTTTCTTCTGCATATGACCAGGAGTTTATTAGAAGTAAAGAAGCATTTTCAGTATCGAATTACATAAAGAAGTCATGTGAATCTTTGTGATT
Source organism: Trichobilharzia regenti (assembly GCA_944472135.2). Classification (NCBI taxonomy): domain Eukaryota; kingdom Metazoa; phylum Platyhelminthes; class Trematoda; order Strigeidida; family Schistosomatidae; genus Trichobilharzia; species Trichobilharzia regenti. The sequence goes on along the minus strand of OX235270.1, from coordinate 81,882,459 downwards.
CAGCATTTTCCTACATTCTATTAATCAAAAACTAAATCTAAACTATAATCTATTGTATACGCATCGAACAAAGAATAATATAATCAAGTTAATACTGTACACATGGGATTTAAATTGGTCATGAATTTCATTAAATGCCTGTGTATAACTGTGTAAGTATGTGCTGCTACGCACCAGTTTGTGTACGTGTGCATCAACACCTGTAGACATAATTAAACAGCCTTCTTTTAAAAATTGTTTTTCTAATCTGTTAGAAGGTTCAATGACTATTATTTTTGTTCAGTTTAATAAGGAAGTCTCTACTACTGCTACTATTACTAACAATACTATAAGTAGTTCTATGCCATCTGTTCTATGCTATGGATTTAACATGAGACGTTGGATATAACAGTAGTTTAGAAGAAGAAAATAGTCTTCTACAAGGTCACATATATGCCTACAGGAAATTTAATGTATACTTAATCGCAATAGAGTGTTATATAATAATAATATGACTCATTCTGTATGCATAAAAGACATAAAGGACTGGGAATAATGAGCCCCATTACTAATTTAAATGTGAATATTCATTCCTATTCTTGGTATATTCTGAATAGCTTCGTCAAAGGATTGGATTGCTTTATTCATTTATATTATTATAATTTTTTGTAAGATTATTTAAGAAAACCTTTAGTAATGCGTCAGGTAATGACTGATGGCGAAATAAAAACTTGCGTTGTTGGTTAAGACCCTTAGTAACGATAAAGCATTAATAAATGACCTAATTAGCTACTGTATTTCTTTGCTGAGCTGATGGGAGCTAAACTTAGTTATGTGGAGGACACCAATCCAATCCACATCATTACTAAAGATTCCATTTCACCTTCGACTATCATCCCTCAAATTTATGTTTAATAGGTAAAAGTGAAACATATCATTTGATTAGAGTGCAACATACATGAAACAACGGTCAACACTTATTCTTATTATGTATTCCTTACTTTCTGATCAGGATGGAGGGCGTCGGCAGCACATCTCCACACTTAGGTTCTCTAACATCACTTTCTAATTGACTATACGACTGTACACAAGCTTTCTTTTCTTCTTCACATGATATTCTTCCTATTAAAGTCAGACGCCTAAATGGTGAATCTCTGTTAATCGAGGATTTGAAGTGTAATATCACTTGATGTCACCATATAACAGGTGAGCAATAATAATACTACTGTTTAGCCGCTCAAACTTTGAAGGCGAAATAAGGCGTGAACTCATGACTTTAAGATAAAAGCTTTAGTTTTTAAAATGTTAGATCGCAATTCTTTTCTTATTTTATGAAAGTATTGGCTTGCTGTGTCTTACGAATTCGTGGTTCAGTGACAGAATGCTTGCCAACTACTCACATAGTCCGGGCTTCAACCTGTAGCCGACGCACTTCTAAGCTTCTCTAAGCCAATGGTAAGGCTGATAAACAATGAAGGTTGAGCGTGACGTAAATATATCCATCCCGTAAATATGAAATCAGGGCTACCGAAAATTCAAAGCTCTAGCTTGCAGCTCTATGTCCCAGTCGGAACGTAAAGGAATGAGAGAAAAAAAACTATCTCACAATTCTTCTTTCATCCTATGTGGGATATTTCTTGATGAAATGCATCTATACTATCACTGCTATTGGATGGTGACTAGCAGTGGAATCCAGGATCGGCATTTCGTCCTATTTAGGACTCGTCGTCTGAATGCACTTACATTCCCCAGTGAGTGATGGTTTTCTTACCTTGGCTCGAACCCAGTACCCATAGTTTCAAACGCCACTAGACCACTTGGGCCCACATGTCAACCTGAGACCGAGCACTTAGGTCCAATCAGTTTACGGGAAAATCAAAAATTCAATCAAATATCACTGGTGGTCATAATATTTCTGAAAATGTGATTAAAAAAATCCTTTTTAATGCCGAAGCGCCTAATATAATTGGAATATTAAAAATGATTGCCCCATTTTATTAGAAGTTTACTTCTTGATTGTTTAAATCAACTTTCTCACATTTATCAGTGAATTACACGCTACTGCGATAATTAACAGTAGTCTGGAAAAAAAACCCAGTATACTAATACCAAAACAACTCTGCTATTTAATGATTTGAGTCCAGTCTATTACTCTTTCTTCTATGTAGAAAGTTTGCATGAGATTCATAGTGTATCAGAATTGAAAGGTTTTGTCGACACCTTCTTGTTGATACCATGATTGTAACTTAAAATTATCCCACTCTATAAATCATTTTCATCATACGTTGGCCTTGTTAATTATTCATTTCAGATTCAATTAGAACAGTAAGATTTAGCATTTATGCGATCAGTTTAAAAAGTGAGAAGAAACAGCTTTTTATAGACCATTAAATTTAAAACGACATAGAAAATGTAAACTAAATAGAAACGTGAAACGTGCATTGGTATTAAACACAAAGTAAGTTCTTTACTTCATGGTATTCGATTGATTATGACTAACAGTGGAAGTTTAGAGGCACATTTCGGTCTATCTGAGACTCGTCATCTGAATTGCACTGGTCAACCGGGGAATTTAAAATAATTTCAATATGTTTTATGTTTATAAGTATATCACATTTTCCATTGAGAACACATGGCCTCATAAATTAGCTGTAGTACTTCCTTCTACTTTTAGTTATTACCAATAAGACAATTTTATGTATCGTAACTGAGAGAATTTGTCAAGTGGGACTCCCAAAGGGAAACGACGAGTTGAGCATCCGAGGATGACATGCAGGAGATGATGTGAAGTGGAAATGAGAGTTTCTGGGCAGTCGTGGAACCAGCTAGAAATGACAACAGAAAACAGGATCAAATGGAGGTGTTCTGTTAAAGCCTATAGATCCCATTTGGAACCCAAGGGAATAACTGTAATAATTGATAGAATTATTGGTTAATTTGTAATTCACGAAAAGTACACATCCAGACTCAGAAGTAACAAATATTTCAGAGAAGAGGCTCTTTTTGGCGAATTCATTCACTTATTTGTAAAATCGCAACTATATAGTTAATTTCAGGATTTCATCATGAGCTGACATTAGTTAAAGAACCATTGGAAAACTTGGGATGATGAAATCCTGAAACCAGTCAAATCCCTACAAACCAACACTTGAAAACCTGGGAGTAGTGGACAGCTGTTTTGTTCCAGTTTGGGACTCTTCATCAGTACGCACCCACCGGGATTCGAACCCTGGACCTGCCGGTTACAAGGCGAGCTCGTAAACCATTAAGCCAATGAGACACAAACGAATGGTCCGTGAATTTCAACTTTTACCAATTCACATGGGTTCTAGTGGGAAGTCGTGACCAGTGGGGTACAGCAGGTCGGGTTTGAGGACAAATAATCACCGATGACATTGGCTAGTGATCGTGCCATATCCTAAACTGGCAGAAGTGGAAATTCATGGGCCATTTGATCGGATCCCAGAGGCCTAAAGGTCTACGAGCTCTCCTTGCAGCCGGAATGTCCTGGGTTCCAGCCCCAGTGGGTGCGTACTGCTGGACTTTCCCAAACCAGTACAGTAATACCGGGTTTTCCAATGGTTCTCTAACCGATGTCAGTTCATGATGAAATCCTGAAACCGCTCAAATCCCTGCAAACCAATACTTGAATATCAAAAATAAAATATGTGGTTGAGGAAAAGAGTAACCATAAGGTTAGTCAAGAAAATGACGGTAATAAATGTCATACAAAAACACACAAAATAGTATTAATAAAAATATATTTGTAACATTTGAAGTTGGAATTACATCTAAGGTAGATGTAATATTTCCCTCAGTGTACATAAATCAGCCCATTTGAATCACTAAGGCCTTGATAATGCAAAGTGAACTGAAGCTTACATCGCTTTATTTTGTGGATAACTTTGAATGAATTCTCCTTACATAGTGAGTGACGAGTATCGAATACATGTTCGACTATAACAGTCCTTATTGATCCACCGTTATCTTTCCATAGCCATGCGCGATAATGTTCTTTGACTGTTTTAGAGAAAACATGCATTGACCAACTTTTACATCCTGCGGCACAAGAGCAAGTGAATCGTTATATACACACTGAAGTGGTCAAGTGCGATAGTTTATCTTTAAAGCTTTTGAAAAACACTGGGCGGCAAGAGAATACCAATTATAATGTTGCAACAAAGAATGTCCTTTCAATGTGATTGGTATTTTCTGCTTAAGGATATCGGCAAGAAGGTTGCTTCTTAATGCCAAGTTCATGTATAGCATCATCTTCGGTTCAGAAATGGGATGTTCTTTATTTGTTTTTGGTTTTATGGGTTTATCCATTAAACGTCAGGGGTAGTCATCTTCAAGTAGTGTCTTCCTCAAAAAAGTGGTCTCTTCATCTACTAGCTCAGGGGTGCAAATTCGTAGGTTCCTAGTCGCAAGAGATATTACTAGTTTCCGCTTTCGGTTAATGGGTATCCGACTATAAATTATTCGTGTTATACCTTTGAAACAAAATATGCAAACAAACAATATTTCTTTCGGTTAGGCCTCCTCAAACTTCACTCTATTATAAATGAATTTACAAATAAATATTATTTGATTACGAGACCATCTGGGATAACTTTGGGCTGGCAGATCATTGTGTTGAGATGCGACTGAAGGTGGGTGAAAATTCTCGGTTACGTCAGGATTGAAAGTTACAGACAGTTCAGGCTCATTTCACCTTCTTTCGCCACTTATAACTTGCATAAATGTTAAATATGAACTAATCATGATGATTCATCTGTAATATTAATATTAAACACAATGTTGAACAATGAGCAAATGTGTCATTATAAGAATAGTTTAAACAGTATATTGATATAAGCAAGTGTAGGAATGGAAAAAAACTAGATGAAATGTCGGAAATGATAACTGTGCATAAGGAATTATTGTTTACTAGGTTGCAGATTGATACCGACATTTCATATCAGTTTTCGTTCTACAGGAAAGTATTCTCTGAGACAAATCTTTGTCTTTCATTTTTCAGTCAAAACATAGTATTGAACTAATTGAAGGAAAAGCTAGCTAGATTTGAGAAATTCACGTGTTTATCATCTCGAATGGGTCTGTGAAGGTATTTATAAGGGCTGTGCAACTAGATAGCTTAGACAACTTGTCACGGAACATCTTCCATTACTGGCGAGAGCAGAAAGAGTAAACACTTTGCAAAGTCCCAGTGGTCACATCTGGCTGTGAATATGTAGACAATCAAAGAAATTAAAGCATTTCGGGTGATTTTCGATATCTAGTGGAACCTTCCTAATATACTTTACACTCTACTTCATATGTCCAAGCCTTTGTCAATCGAATTAATGATCCTAAAGTGTACTCAGAAAACGTTTGTGCTACCACTGACCTTCATTTGGCCTGAAAAGTCTTAGCAAGTTATAATTAGCCACCTGATGGTCTTGGATTTGATTACTGGTGAGGTTACAGGTGTACACTGCTGAAGAGTCTAAAACTAAGACGAGACGGTTGTCTAGTAATTTTTGGTTTTCACTGATCCCTCAACCGATGTCGATCAGACAGAGAAGAAGAGAAGAAACCTACATTAAAGTTAACAAAATACCTACTTGTCATTGTAGGGCACACTAAAATCGATGTTAGATGACTGGGAATAACTGACCGTAAGCCCTGGTCCTATGTCACCTAGCACTGTGGACACATTTCGAACTTGACTGACAGAATTAAGTCTGCATTAAGCCAAGGAGTAGATGAACGACATTGGTTACCACCTAGTGACCAACCAAAGTATCCATTACAGTCTTACAAAATGTCAGTCACGAGCCCAAATAGCTCTGTCGTAACGTCTCTGACTGCAGAAATGGCTGAAACCCGTCCGGATCTCAAAAGCGACATGAGTTCCTTTGAGACTGTAGATACGTCTTAGCGACTAGTGATTACGAAACGCAGGCATAAGGCTTCTTTCTGATTCCCTCGATTCATTCTAGCAAATCAATATTTCTCTTCATTCTCATTACCAGGATTATCTCTTTTTTATGCAGTTGATATTTCGTAATTGATATTGACAAATCTGAACGTGAATATCCTAAGTCTAGAAGGCGGATTTTCATAATTTTACCTGCCCAACTGTTTAATATTTGAAACGTTAAAAAAGAAAACACTATCAAACATAAATTCTATGAACGTTACAAATATATACAACATATATTAAGTTAAGCATATATGTACAACACATCTACAGCTGAACAAAGGCACACTCTTTTATGTTTACACAAAGTTACTTTAATTTGTTTACTAAACAAAAATGTCAAATATAAAGTCTATAAAAATTCGATAAAAGCAAAAAACAAACAAAAAGCGAGGATGGAAACAAACAGATGCAAAAAAGCCATAAAAAGTTAACGGACAACAACGAAGTCTTTAGTTCTTTGTCTTTATTTATTTTTGTTTATTGTTGTGTGTGTGTGTGTGGTTATGTTGTTGTTGTTGTCCTTGTTTCCTTCGTTATTGTTTCACTTTACCTGAAAAAACAACTCTATGTATTTTCATTCTTGAAATCAGGTCGGTAATTCTTGTTTTGGTATTTGCCAGACTCAGCCACCTTGGCAAATTATTTGTTTCTTTGAATGATAACAGTCTAGAGACTGTACCACATAAAAGTTGTTCATATAACACGATTTGGTCACATTTAAACCCATTGAAGTCCTAGTTTCATAAAAAAAAGGTTTAACACTGTTTTCTGTGTTCATAAATAATTTGTTACTACATTGGACCTGATTGGATAATTCAATACCCTAAAACCAAGGTTTATTCATATTCATAATATTTCCCCCTCCCATATTTTCCTTTGATCTGTAAAATTAAGCAAACATTACTAAGATTTTTCAAGTGAGGATAAAGGACATCATGAGGTGTTTTCGTGTATAATATAAGCAAACGTCATAACAGATATTCTAACTGAGTAAAAAAGTTGGTAAAACATGTTTAAATCTGATTTGATTACGGCAGTTCTCTAGGCCTTCAGTACAAAATCCACCAACTGAGGAAATTCAAACTGTAACGGACCGCCACCGTTCAACTTGTAAACATGTAAACTGAAATTAAAGCACGGCAAAAATTGGATTTGCCATAGCATATTTCCCCACTCAGATTTCTCTTTTGTAATGAAAACAAGATAAATAAATTTGATAGTGTGGATGAAATATTCCCATATTGTGAATTAAAAGTCAATCTGAAAGAAGAATGTTCTTTTCAGTAATTTCTCCTATTCAGGTTTTTGCAATTATAAAATATAATATTTGTTGTCGTTACAATAAAGGCCAGTTATGCGGTGGATACACTTTTCAACTTAGAATAACAGGCTAGTTAAACGGTGACAAAATAAATGGTAGTGTTTGTGTGACAAACGTGCTAGGCCGAAATCAACTAGGAAATATTGTAAAATGGGAGACAATGGTGGTGATTAGTCATTAATAGATTTGTAGAGTGTGGGGTAGGAAGAATTGACAAGTTGGTTAGTTCAAGGTTATAAAAGGTGTCAGGTGAGTGAGTGGCTAGTACAAAGTGGTCTGTTCATTATAATAAAGGTTTTTGTATTTCCCAATGAATGAAAAACAAAACGATATTGTTTTTTTAATGATGTTTCGCTATTTAATGCTAATAGCTTTCTCAAAGTATTATTAAACCGGAACTTATAAAATCTCAGCATATATAACAACATATATAACAGCATATATATCACTAATAATAAGTCCGTATAAATGAAAAATTCGATAGCATTAAGGGAATGTTTGCATGAAGGGCAAAAATTATGACGAATAATAGAAATATTATTATATAATATTATCTTTTCTAAATATATGCCTCCACCTGTTTCATTTCACATATTCGTTATTTCATTATGAACCTCTCATTGCAGTCTCACTATCTCCTGTTTAACACAGACCACTTTGTACTAGCTACTCACTCACCTGACACCTTTTATAACCTTGAACTAACCGACTTGTCAATTCTTCCTACCCCACACTCTACAAATCTATTATGATTAGAAATAAAAACACGTGATTCAGTGAAGAGACTCTTTTCAACGAATTTATCATCATCAAGCTGTACAATCGTATATATATCGTTTTTAAGAAGTTATATCCGGTGAATGCATAAAATAATAATAATATGAAATGCAATGAAAACTAAAATGTTTGTGATTATAATCGTATGATTAATCATCACCACTGTCTCCCGTTTTACAATATTTTGGTAATCAATTTCAGCCTAGCACGTTTGTCACACAAATAACTACTATTATTTATTTTGACACCCCATAAGTAATCTGTTATTCTACTTTAAAAATGTACCCGCCACATAACTGGCCTTTATTGTAACGACAACAAATATTATATTTTATAATTGTAAGAACCTGAAGAGAAATTATTGAAAAGAATGTTCTTCGTTCAGATTGACTTTTAGACTAATAAATGTTTCTTTTTAAATGTGAATATCATTATTTATTTGTAATCACTGATTGCATATCTCCTCATCGGTTAGTTAAACTTTTAAATTCCATTATGGAGGAAATGTTATTCTGATAAAGTTTCACAGTATAATACAGTAATATTAACTGAAGTTTCGAGCACAATTTATTGCCTATAATTACATCAAGGTGAGCGTCGGTGGCATAGAGGTTAGGACGCTCGCCGACCATGCACATGGTCCGGGGCTCGTTCCCCGGCCGACGCACTGCTTTACCTCGCTAAACCAGAAATTATGCTGGTAAAGAGGAAAAGCTGGGCATGAGGCTAGCAACCCCATCCTGTAAAATTAACACCATTGCTACAGAAACTTCAAGCCACTAGCTTGAAGCCCTATGTTCCACTGGGGAACGTGAAGGAAAATAATAATAATATCAAGGTACTCACAACTCTACCAGAGTACCCAAGTTCCATTCTTATATCAATGAGACTGCTAAGTCTTTTTTGTTAAATGTGAGTAAACCATTAATTTCATGTTCCCCTAAAATACTTTCATAAATAGAAATCATTCACAATAAACACTTGGCGAGTTTACTTCGCTATTAGCGATATGTTTGTTTGGAGTTAGCAGATATCATTGATTAGTGCACATACTTATTCAGATGTCTACTCATTAGTATTGTATTCTATATACTTCTTTCTTTTTCGTTTTTCTTACAGTTTTCTCGCCTCTCAACTGGAAGAGTACTGGACTTGTAATCAGCAGACAACTGGTTCGAATCCTGCCACTGCCCAGGTTCTTACTTCGCACTCCATTATCATGCCTGATATTAAGTACTTTTATAAATTTCACAGTCTGATCTTTTTCTCCGAAATCTAAGTCTGCATTAATCACTTGGTTGTCCGCTCAGTGTACAGATAACGCTTATGTACAAGTTGTAGTGCTTATTTTAGCACTGTGGTGATAGATATGTTCTCAAACTAAAATGTATTAATTTATAGGTTTTATGTACTGTAAACCGCTAAAGAAACCTCTATAAAATGAGTTGACTTGACATACTTCCACTAACTATGATCTTTCCGTTTATACTTTTAATGTTATGCACTGAGAATTCCTTACTACATAAAGACGTATTTAGTGAATTCGATTACTTTAATTATTCCCTTTCCCTAAAACTGCACTGTGAATTAATCTGAAGGTAGATTTCATCAGGAAGCGATATCAGCCATTAAAAATCAAAGTCTACTGAGCAGTTGTCTCAACTTTATCATAGTTTAAGATTGCTTAGTGATGTACACTTATGCAGTATGACAACTGTAACCGTCTCCTGTTTACCATCTGACTCCCTTAATTTTAGCGTAATTAAATAAACAATTTGAATTTATTATTTCTTTTTGTTTTATTCCTTCAAGCTTGAGTTTTGAAGTCTCGGCAGCACCGGCGTTTTTAACTGGATGCGATTGCTAGCCTCACGACCAGTCTTTCCTCTTTGTCCGGCTTACAGCCGGCTACGGGAGACAAAGGTATGAACTGTAAGGGAATCGAACCCCACACCACGTGCATGGTTGGTGAGAGTTGTACCGCTGAACAGTCGACGCAGATATCTGAATCTATAAATCACCAGACTACTGTTCAGAGGCGTGACAGTTCTGATTCCATAAATGTCCTCGATCTTAGGTGCTTAAAACCCAGTAATCTTTTCTAGATTGTGGAAACTATCTGCCACCACTTGATTTCAGCTTGCTTCCCATCCAAGCAAGATTCGTTACGAACTGTTCTTTGAAGTCATTGAATTCTTTATAAATCTCGTGTCCGAATTACCTATTTATATTGAATTTTCCTAGAACTGTATGAAATTAGGTAAGCTGGTTTATTAGTCTTAATGAAGGTGAAGAAATTATAAAAAAAAAACAACTAAAATTCCATCAGCGAATAAACGAATGTCACTGAAATTGAAGTGAGTTTTTGCTTAACCAGATAAAATGAACACTGATGTCCTATTATCAGATGTCTGACTACAACCAAAAAAAAACATCTGTTTGTTTAGAAAGAATTTTAAACTGTATAAAGTCTTCTGGCTTCTGTGGACAATCTGAAATCTAGGTTAAAATTAGGAATTTCAATGGAGACATGATGAACAAGTCACAGTAATCAGAATAATATATTTTTACAACTTGCACATTTATGACTTCTGTTACACGTATAAATATAAAATATCCTATACAAAGTGATAACTAGTCTAACTTCTATGTGGCTACTGGGCTAGGCACTATTTTGGAACGGTTGCGTTCACTGTACCTAACAATTTGTTTGTGAAGCATTCATTGTACTGCTAGATAACATGTTTAATGCTAACTTCTCTGTCAGTTGGGCTTTGTGGATTATCCATGGAAAAAATATCCCTTTATCCTGTTGACTTTACTATGTTCAGTTGACCCTAGGGACTTGCTTATATTTGTTCGTATTTGCTTGCATTAATACTGACCCTCCCATTAATCCTGTTTTGCTGATTACTAAATGTAACCGAAAATCAACATGTTTATTAATTGCAAGTTGATTTGACCAGCAGTTTTTGTGTTCACTATGTCTAAGAATGGTTGACATTAACCCAGTAGAATTGACGTCTGTAGATGTCCACGTGAATCGGTATGAACGAATGCAGGTCACTTATATTGTCCAACAGCAATGCACTTTGATACTATGTGTTAAATAAAGTTAACCAACAAAAATTATCAGCCAGAATTTTCGATCAGTGTCACCTCGAAAGACAGGTGTCTGGACAAGCCTTTAGGAAACTTATATTCGTTTCGTCCTTAATTCAAATCTGAAATATTCGACGGAGAATCTGGTCATTTAATCGCTAAACAACTATGAAGGACATATTTGATTCAGTCTAAATTCAACTCTGAATATGCAAAAGTAATTTTTAAGGCTTAATTACGATAGTGAATGGTTTATAACACGATACACAATGAAATGTGCGTCGGTGGCACAGTGGTTAGGACTCTTGTCGACCGTGCACCTGGTCCGGGGTTCGACCCCATGCCGACACACACCTGATATCAATAGTCGGCCTGCAAAATTTGGGCTACCCATATCACATGCTAAAAATTCCATACCTGCACCGAAAATACGGTGTGGTATCAAGCTGTAATCAAAATTAAAATAAATGAAAGGCACTTTTAGAACTAATTAGAAGTGTGATGAAAGAAAGTGTTTAATTTATTTAAAAAAATGTATTTAACAGTTTTATATTCCTTACTTCGACTGTTTTAATAAAGTGGCATTCTTTCGTCACAATTTTAAATATTATTATCGGGTCTCAACTATTATTCTTAGGAGAAAAAAAACCGTTTTTAAAACAAATAGAATCCAACCGTACGCAGTTATTTCTTCATGTTTTAACACGGCGATTATTGAACTGAGGGAATTAAAATTTAAGTTTCAGGGGAATACAGTCTAGAGGAGTTTGAATCCTCCTTCATCAAACTAATCTGTCAAACTAACGGTATTGTGTAATATCCCGCTAAAATTTCGTCTATGGGTTAGAGTTAACACTAGATGGCTAGGATGGGAAGTTGGTGTAATGATGTCAATCCCAAACATTCATACGATAGTTAGGCAGAAGAATTGATTATTGCAATTGTAGTAATCTATGAATCTCTTGGTTTGGATTAGATACTTAAGCATTATTTCAGCATTAATTCCTATCTAGACATATAGAAGGTATCTGGCTGGGTTTTCAGGGCTTCCAGAAGAATTCCATCTGGGCCTGCTGCCTTCTGGGCTGGCTTTCCTTACCTTTATTCTATTCAGTAATCGTGCCTACTCTCAGTTCCGTGGTTGTTGGTGGTATTTCATCTCTTCTGTTTACCTCCAGGTGTCCGTACAGAGCAATTCCTTGTCTTGACTCTTTTTTCTTCCTAAAATTGCTATATATATCATCACTTTCAGACAGCTCCAGTGTTTATTCACTGATGTTTTGCTATATAGTGTAGCTGCAATGAAGGTGGCCCTTGCAGTTTCGTCATGCAGTTTCTGGATGTTGAGCTCGAATTCTGGTCTATCTCTAGCTTCTTTGAAGGCTTTCGAATTTACCCTGAAGAATCCTCGCACTAGACGATGGTCTGAGCTTGTATGTGCCCCTCTTCTAGAATTTGTGTCTAAGATGTTGCGTCTCTACTCTCTTGAAACTGAGATGAAATCTATTTGACAATTAGTGTGCCCAATTGGTGAAACCCTAATTGCCTTGTGTATATCCTTGTGCTCGTACACACGGCATATAATCGCTAACCCCTAAGAATCAACTTATCTTGAATTCTGTAGTTAATTTTCACCACTATTTGAAAACTTAAATATCTTGTTACAAGCAATTATTAGTTATTTTTTTTATTATCTTTAACCTCTTGATTTAAACCCCTCATAAATACGACTGATTAACTAAAATGACCACTCGATTGGTAAAACATTTTGATGTAAAAAACTATATATTAGTGTAGAGCCAGTGATGAGGGACTAATTGAAAAGGAATATATTTCTTCTCTCAATCTCTTGTTTTTCCAGTCGACAAATCATTGAAGGTGTAGAAGTTCTCAAAGAGTTCTCTGTTCTCATTCATTTTACACAAGACGTTCTCCACCCATGGTTGGTTCTGTTCCTGTGTTGTCTGCTCCTAGTTTAGAACTCATAACACCCAATAGGATTCTGATGTCCACTATGTTTGCAGTTGCCTATTGAATTCCCCCATCTTCGCTTGATCTGCATTGTCTATAGCACTGGATAATTTTAACTACCTTCCTTTTGAGTTGTATCTTGATGTCATAATCCTGGATGAGATTGATGCTGTTAGTGATATCATGATATCCTTATTATTTCCTTTAATTCCTAGAGAAACATAGTGCAACAACAGAAAACAAGGGCCAGATAACAGATCATTTATTAAGGAAATCAATACATTTATAGATTTTCATGTACATATTATAGATTATTGTTAGCAGAAAAACACAGTCTTCTGATTGGTTGTTTCTCACAGAAAGTTAACCTTGCGTCTCTTTGCGCCTGTTTGTTGAATGTCAGATCATCTATATGTTAACTGTATCCGCATTCGCAAAGCCTTTGTTCTCATTTTTCACACGACCAATATTGGGGACATAAACATTGACATAAATTACTGTCCAACAATTTTGACTAACAGTCAGCTCTCACCACAATAGGGCCTCAGCCTCACGTCTCCATTGCGTTTGGTTCTCTGCTAAAGTTTTCACCTGGTTCCACGTCTGCCCACATGCTTTGATCTCCTCTTCACATGACCTCCGCCAAGTCACCCTTGCACTGACGACCAACTAGGCGCCTCCTTTTGGGGTTCCACTCGAAGGCTTGTCTAGTGATGTCACTTGATGGTTTCCTCAGAGTATGGCCTGTAAGCAGATGAAGATATACAGATACAGATATCATGATAGCCACTAGCCTAATGCACCCATGGTTGTCGTCTGGGTGATTGGAGCAGATTGTTGACTCTTCAGTTAACAAGTTGGAGAGTCCATTTCCATTCTGTCTGTTCTCAGAGATTCCAAGCACTTCTTTCCATCTATCGACAATCTGAACATCGTCCCCAGCTCCCAAAATTGTGCGTATATTCCATGCCTACATGCATACTTTCGCTTTTATCGAAAGAATACAGGTCGTCTGACTAGCTCCCTGAATGCTTTCACCAGACCACGTCATTTTGTTCCTCCAGTTCTATCGAATAAGAGATTCATTTTTATATTTTTCTGAGCGCTGAAATTTCTTTAGGGACTGTGTTGATTTTCTGGGGTAAGGTGGATAACCCCGTGACCGATCTTTCCTCGTTGTTTGAGCTTAGAACCGGCTAGTGAACTAAACCAGGTCACTTGACAGCTATCTTGAGCTAGTTCGCTACCGTCTAGCAGGACGCACACATTACCCTACCGGGGATCAAACCCAAGACTTACAGGCTACAAAGCAATATCATGTACCACTGAGTCACTGTTACGCATGTATAAATATATAATACAAACTGAAAATCATACAAAATTAGAAAGTTTATCCGCTATCATCCTTTGATTCATGTTCTGTTTTCCAGTCGTAGGTTACTGCAGCTTGTTACATGTAAATGCTTATGCTTTTTATCCAAAAGTTTCGTTTCTTGAAACATAGCACTCTGATAATAATCTTATTGAATAACCTCATTTCTACGCTGATCAATCGATGCTTCACATTATTCTCATCACACAGAAGCCGAAATTCCTGCTTGTGTCAAGTGAACACCTTTTGAGTTCAGTGCCTGTTCAACAAAATTTTTTAAAATTTTCTGCCTTTTACTCTTTCTCTCTTTTCACCAAAAAATTACAATCAAAAACCTTATTTTCTTCTAAATATCATATTGTGTCGGCCTAGTATTTCTAATGTCCTCAAGTGTCAAATCAAGAGTTCTACTCTGATCTACTGCATCTCTCTCTCCCCCTCTCTACGTTTTCTAATTTTTGATGAGGGTCTCTTTATAGTTTTCTTTTTAAAAGTACAAAGATTAGTATGAAATAACCTTCACCTGGATGAAACCTTAAAGAAGAAAGAAAAGAAGAAGAAAAGTGAGATATTTCCATTGAAAATTTCATGTTGCCTTTTTTTGTTTAATTCGTCCTTATGATGCATATAATTAGCATGTATTCACTTCTTTGTATCTATCTAATACCAATAAGATATTGTAATAAAGATAATACCTAGTAATAATTTATTTTAAACAATACATATATATATATATAAGTAAAAAGAAAATCAGAATTTACAAATAGATATACAAGTTTAATGCCTGGAAATGTTACAAAGTAATTGAATGTAAAGCTAAACTATTTAGTTCTCTAGTTAATAAACATGTTTAGCTTTGCTACTGTTAACCTGTCTGCCAATCCTCTATGCATGAAGATTCAAGTTTGATCTTATTATTGTTTTTATTAACTTTTGATACGTAGTGACTGCCAGTAGAACACAAGACCTAGTGGTTGGAAACAACCAGTTTACATTGACATATATCCACATAATAGGCGGAACCGATGAGGATATCAAAGTAGCGAGGATTGGAAAGGCAAAGTAAGCTTTCATCGCTCTCAAGTCTCTGCGGAGATAAACAGCACTCCTAAGAATGAAAAATAAAATTTGGATTTTCAGCTCCCAATATGAAGTCAGTGCTACTTACTATACGGATCAGAGACTTGGCGCCGCGTCACGAAGGGCACTTCGAACAAACTACAGATCTCATCAACAGTTATCTTCGCTCAGTACTCAAGGTCAGATGGTCAGAAAAGATGGGCAGCATGGTGGGATCTCTGGGAGCGAACCAACCCAGCAGGAACCGATTGTGAAACAAATATGCAGGAAGAAATGGAGATGGATTGGCTGGTCATACTCTGAGGAAACCATCAAGTGACATCACTAGACAAGCCCTTGAGTGAAACCCCAAAGGGAAGCGCCGAGTTGGTAGTCAGTGCAAGGGTGACTTGGCGGAGGTCATGTGAAGAGGAGATGAAAGCATGTGGATAGATGTGAATCCACTTAAAAACGTTGGTGGAGAGCTGAACGCAATGGAGACGTGCGGCTGAATCCCTATGTTCCTCTAGGAACTAAAGGAGACAATAGTAATAATATCCACATAAAAATGTCGCCAATGTGGTGGATTCTACTTCAACCTCGTATTATTCCATAGATATTAGCTGACACTAGAGTCCAAGGACATACTTTCCGTCTCGGTTTACTTGTTTCACTGACTGAATAATTTATTCTCGATGTCGTATGAATCAGATGTTTCCATGACTTCCCACACTTTATCACATACATTTTTTGTAAAAACTATTTGGTCATGTGATGTTCACTGGACTGGATTTAACAATGAAAATGTTGTGTATATAAAGACAATGAAGGCATCGTGATGAAATTATTTGGTCCAGAGAACTAATTGTCATCTAACAAATCCATCGGAGGTATTGATTTTCGCTCAGATTTTTGCGTGGAATTAATACTCACGTGTTTTAACATGTTAGTAAAGTTTTGATTAGTTGGCGGTGAAATGTCATCACCTGCTAATCATCAATAGAAACCAAGTTTATCGTCTTGCTGAACTAAATACTCATGAAATCTGAAATCAATGGACTCATGGTGACCAACTAATCGTTGAGTAAGTGAGTTGAGACTTAGTGACTCATGAATTTCAGTTTACCTGTGTAAAGTAAAGCAAAACAAGCACCGCTGTTCATTTTTCTCTGGTGGGTATACGTTATTACACTCAAGTTCGTAGATGTCAAATAAAATATACGAGTAGCGATTAGCTGTTTATTTGTTGATGTTTTGTGAGAATTTCTGAATGATTGGATGGGTTGATTTATGCTGAAAGACATTTAATAAAAATGGTGTTACCATTCAATTTCGACTCACTGAGTGAAGTACGCCATGCTAGCGAAATAAGATAAGGCGCCTAGATTTATATCTCCTTAGAACCGCAACTGATATTAGTTTGTAATAAAACGTACCATAGAATTTGGTTGCTGTAAGAAAGTAGTTGATCAATGAGAATTGCGTCATCGAGGATTGTTGAAAGTCGAGCTGTGGGTAACCAATAAGCTTTAGTTTAGGACTCTTAGATAATGTACATCCGTGACTCAATCATTGGGTGGGTGAAGGACTACCAGTTCGAATGACTTGACTACTCAGCCGAGATTTAGGGCCCTATGAGTACTAACTTCTGTCAGTTAACAACATAAACCAAGAATTGAATTTTCTACATAAGTTTGTCAATGAGGTCGTTTGTGAGTACTGCTGCACAGTTCTAAACTGGAACAAAACAACTGTTCATAACATAACATAACAGTTTCGCTTTATTCCAGAAACAGTACTTGTGGTGCAGTGTGGAATTTTCAGCACATATCTACAATATTGCATCTAATTTCATCGTACATTTTTAAAAGGAGTATTACAAAATATATATATAAAAAAACACAACGAAAAAACCAAAAAAGAAACACAGAAATAACAAAAAAACAAAAGAAAAAAATGCAAATAAAAATACCAAGTAGAAAGGAAGATAAACACAAATAATGAAAAAATATTTCAGTATTGGTTAGTGGAAGCTATGATATATGTATGCGTGGTGGACAGTAACAGCTATAGTCATACAAGAAATTATGTGATGTTCTTAAGAATGTTTATAGCCACGATGATCAGTTAATTTGATTGAACAACACTAAACAATCATAAAATAAACATTTCAGGTTGTGTTTTTTTTATTGTCAGCACTAATGCGGTGTTTGTAGTGGTAGTGTGAGGAATCATGCATAATACAAAATTTTTTAAGATGGTGATAGTGGCGTTCACAAACAAGATTGTCAGTTAAATGGTTCCGAACAAAGAACAACCACAAAAATTCATATAACATGATGGTTAATGACAGGACAATTTTGTAATAATCATAGTGATAATATAGTCGGACCCAGTAGATATACAAAAGAAGGAATAGAGTAAAGTACAAAAAGGTAAGCCAGTGATAATAATATTAAGTAGCTAAGTATGTATAAGAAGGTTGTTCACTATAGAGTAAAAATAAGAGAGTATAAGGGGGAAATAACAAGGGCCAAAATTATGTTATTAACAACAAAGCAAGTCATAGGTTTCACGCCTAACATTGTCTCTGTCACTTAGAACACGGGCCAAATATGGTATCGTTGAGTTCCTATACTTGGTTGTACGAGCATATATTATTTTGTACTGATTTCTGGTTCTACCTGATGAGAAGCAAGGAGAGAGTTGGGGATAGAGGAGATGTTAGGGGTCACAGAGTATGGTTTTAGTCCATTTCTCGCATGTATTCAGATGCTTATCCACTAATGTAGTGACGAGCTGACTGAGTTTTACACCGCTAGTCCTACTAACTACCTTCAACATCCTTCTCAGGATGGTATAGTCCTTTTTCAGTAACCCAGGAAAGAATAACGGGGAGCAGTAAAGTAGAATAGGTAAGATCCTGTAAAAATAAACACCACTGCTACAGAAACTTCAAGTCTCTAGCTTGAGGCCCTATGTTCCAGTGGGAACGCGTAGGAAAAAAACGTATACACTGTGAAAACTAACAACCAGAGACTCAGTCTTTTCCGAATTCGTCAGAGAAGAGATTTTGGTTGGCTTCAACTTTTCAGAAGACTTAATATTTTCTTATCCGCTTCTCTGTGTCAGACTTGTGTTCTGTTTTCTATTTTCATGATGTTTTAAATATCGGTAATTTGAGAAAATGGAATTTTCTGAAAAGTTCCACTCTGCTTACTCTGTCTGATCATCTTTATTTGCCTGTTTATCTAAGTTGCTGTTTTAGTCACGTAACTGAATTTGCTAAAAATTGCTCAGAAGCAGGAAGGTGTTTATATACTTTTTTTCCTGTTGTTAGACAGAAATTCGAAACATTTATACATAAGTTTTGTCTGAGATTAAAATAAGCAGAGATTATTTCGATTGTTTTGTCATTGGGGAGAAACCAGTGATGCTGAGATGTCGAATTATCTAAATTAAATACCATATAGAACAGTTAAATGGCTGAATTCAGTCAGCGTCAACGCTAAGAATTTGACGCATGTTACTGACAGCACCCTAGTAATCAATCAGTGTTTCCTCACCAGTCCTTAAATAGTTAGTTCAAGAGGTTGAATAGCTCAGCAATGTCATTTTTGACTGTAGGTCTGACTGATGCCATTTGGAACCTCCAACAGGGTAGTGGTTCCTCTTAAACTGCAGACGCGGCTTGCTGATGTGTGTCAGTAAGCGGAAGACCTTGGTCCAGAGCTCTTTGCTGAATGCTTCCACCCAACCAAATACCGACTCTGATTACCATTAAGAATGAATATATACAAACGAAAATAATTAGTTGGCAGGAGATGGAGTGAAAATAGGAGTTCAAGTGAACACAGACAGATTTGATGGATATATCCATCCCAAAACAACAAGCACCATTACCACCAAAAGGAAAAGTCTAAGGTAAGTCGTCTCTTTCACTTACCGTGTTGGGCATATCGTTTCAACTACGGGCTGATAAGGAGGTCAAAGCCAAGAAGAGATGGGTAAAGTGAGACAAACTTTCATTACTCTGATATCACTATGGTGCACTATATACGAATCTTTAGAGATAATATGAAGTCAGTGAGACTATATGCTCCAAAAACTTGGCGGGTGTTAAACTAACGGTGTTTCCAACTGGCTGCAAAACATCAAAAGATGCCAAAGATAAGGTAGTAGGTCAAAAGGAAAAGATAACAAGGAACTCTGGCCAACCAACTGAAATAATATTTCCCAACAAATGAACAGAAGGAAATATAAATATATCAGACACACTGAGTAGACTAGTGAGTGATATGTCAGGTCCTCGAATGAAATCCTCATGGGAGTTAGGTATCAGAGAATGATATGAATGAGACTATGTCTGGAAGAATTGCTAGCATATGGGGAGTCGCGAAAAGAGCTATAAAAGACGATTGAAAACGGAATGCCATGGAAATGAGCTGTTGAAACCAGATTTTCCACTTTCATGAGAAGCCACTACCGCTAAGGTTCCCCAAACACAGGATATGCGGAGAAGTGCTTATTAATTGCAATGATTGAGGCTAATTCTATGTGACAAGCTGGTGAGTGTTAGATTCAAGGAGCCAACCAGTTTCAACACAGTATTCAAATGTTGCACTAATCGCTTCATAATTCTGTGATTTTTATTTGATTCTTAGGGAGATCATGGTAGCAAGATTTTGAAACGTCCTAAGCTAGAACGATTCAGTTGTTCTTTTAGCCTAAATAAATAATTCATTACAGTGCATATTCTACCTAATGAATAACTTTTAATAACGTTGTATTAAAAAAAAATATTTGCATATTAACCAATTTCCCACATTCTACACAAATGATTAATTAGGCATTGAATGGGATTTCTTTCAAAATAAATGTGTACAAGATAGACAGGCTAATACTGACAGTGCTTGATTCTCGGAAATTGAAATTTTTTATGACTCACTATTTATTGTTATTGTTATGTTGTATGCCTAAAGGCTGAAATCACTTCTAAATCATTTCATTACTCACTAGGTATAAAAAAAAGATAATAAATATGAGCAGTTTAAACGTAGTTTCAGTGTATGAATCATTGGAACAACAAATAGAAAAATGAATGAAACTGCAAATCAGCATTTTCGTATTCTTATTAAAAACTTATGTTATACGAGGTATTATTTTAAACAAAAACCTTTATTCAAAAATTTTGTCGGATATTTGTTTCTACTTAGTTGATCATGAATATTAGCGAGTTCCTCGTCCAGTATTTCGTTCAAACAAATAAAACTCTAACCTGGTGAGTGAAAAATCTAATCAAATTACGTTTGTATTGCAGAACGATGAAACCCAGAGTGAGTATACTGCCCAGTTGATTTAGGTTTCCGACGCAACCATCTACATATTTTTCCGTTTGACTGTTTAGCCATTAGGACATCCAAAAACGAGATAGAGTTATTTTTGGCATCCTCCTTTTTTGGTAAAACTTATGGCTGGATGTGTTTAAAATGAATTTCTCTATTATGTCCATTGCCTCACTTTCTTTCCTCAAAATTATAAATGTGTTATCAGCATAACGGTGTTAGAAATCATGATTATGTATTATATCTTTAAGAAGGCCACTGTCTATCTTCACCAGGAAAACGTCCGTTAGAAGTGGAAGTAGTGATGATCCCATGGTGACACCATCCCATCGACTATACATGTCTTTATTGAACAGAACGTTTGCATTCATCATACACCTTGAAAGAAGTTTCTTTAGGAAAGACACAGGAATGCTAATTTCTATACCTTGCTTTATCTCTTCAGTACATGTACAATCTACTGTTTGAATCAAAGGCACATTGGTGAGTCAAGATGACGTATTCAGAGGTATCATTTGTTTATCCTTCGCATTTAATTCTGTAATTCTTTCGACAAACTCGGAACTGTATTTTACACCATTTCAACAAGTCTCTTGTGCAATGGCCATAAAAGTTGCACCAGCCATTTCGCAGTTGAATGATATAATGAACTAGAGTGAATTTGTGTAAATGACAAGCCATTTTTATGCATCTTAGGTAAGCTATATAACCTGAATGTCACCGTAGAAACAGACTGTAGTGTTTTTAACAAAGCTGATGAAATATAGCCCTGTTGTCCCAACTTTTTAAATAACTCTATAGACTGGTTCTCAGTCTTTTCTGTTGTATCTTTGTTGGTTGATAATTTCTTAAATTTAAGACTGTCACTTAACAAAGTCTCTATTTGCTTAGTATTTAGACTTATGCATGATAACGATTTTTGAGGCTTTACCTTTATTTCACATAAAATTAAGACAAATAAAATGTCTTTTTGAAAAGAAAAGAATTCAGATGTTCTGACTTCAGATATAAGACGTAGTAAGTAGAATTTGAATGCCATAATAGATTGAAAAGTGGAATGATAATAATGGATATTATTATTATTATTTCCTTACTGATCGATTAGACGACTATGGGGAATTTCGAGACTTCAACAGGTCAACGTAATTTTTATTTATTTTTTATTTTTGATTATAGCTTGATTCCACACTGTATTTTTGATACAGGTATGGAATTTTCAGCATGGATATCAGTAAACCAAATTTCGCAGGCCAACCATAGATATCAGGTGTGAGTCGGTAGGGGATCCAACCTTGGACCATGTGCATGGTTGGCGAGAGTCCTAACCACTGTGCCACCGACGCACATGTCTCTTTAATCTGAAGTAAAATTTCTGTAAAATGGAGGAGATGAAAGAAGTCAGATTCTGTTTATCTCTGGTCTCATTTTAAGGCATATAGATGATAGTGTTCGAAATATATTGATTTCCCAGAAATTTTACCTAAAGGAAGAATAGGATCCACTAAATACTATGTTGTTTGACAATATCTTACTGAGTGACTGAATAAGTAGTATGTTTGTTCCGCAGTGTATTCGATAATTTGATGCCATTTATTTCCTTCACGTTCCCAGTGGAACATAGGGCTTCAAGCTAGAGGCCTGAAGTTTTGGTAGCAGTGTTTATTTTACAGGATGGGGTTGCTAGCCTCATGCCTAACCTTTCCTCTTTACCAGCATTATTTTTGGCTTAGC
The DNA here is from genome assembly GCA_944472135.2 of Trichobilharzia regenti. NCBI lineage: Eukaryota > Metazoa > Platyhelminthes > Trematoda > Strigeidida > Schistosomatidae > Trichobilharzia > Trichobilharzia regenti. The sequence continues at coordinate 81,859,834 of OX235270.1, read as the reverse complement.
GAGGTAAAGGAGTGAGTCGGCCGGGGACCGAACCCCGGACCATGTGCATGGTCGGCGAGCGTCTTAACCGCTATGTCACCGACAAGCAATTCGATGCCTAAAGTGACGTAATTTATAATGATTTAAAATAGCAAAAATAATACTACACACTGATATAAATAAAAGCAAACCAATAACTGCAGTAATTTCTTTGATATTAAGTCAAGTCTGATCAAGTATACATGCAGATATTTTTTGAAGAGACAGTCAGATGAATGGGTGGGCTTCACACCCTTCATAGACACATACAACTAAGCCCAGTAAGCATAATTACATCTAGATTTGTAGCTCAGGTAGACAATTTCGGCGTTGCTGTGTTCGCTGTGCAGGATGGTTTAGTTGTCAAACTTTCGCCGACTTACTAGACAACATCCTCCTAGTAGACTTCAATTTGACTCAAGCTTTTAAAATTCCCGACTTGTTTACTATCTCATGAACAAAAAGTCAACTTTCATGTCAAGGAAGCAATCAATATCAATACAAGTGGACTAGAGGATTAAAAAATACACGAAAACAACAAAACACATTCAAGATAACCGCGAGAGATGACTAATAAACTCGTGGAGAATTTTAAATCCTTACTTCAAATTGAAGTGCGCGCTGAAGATGTTGTCTGGTAAGACAGTGAAAGCTTCTCAAATAAAACATCCAGCTCAGGAAGCACAACTACATCAAAAGCCCACCTCCTTGCCTGAGATGATACACACTAACTCAGATTTCCAAGGCAACCTTCTGAACGACACTCTAAAGCAGAAAACATCAGCCACCTTAGTATCCGTATTATCCCGCTTTCCAATGTTTTCTAACGACTAGAAAGCTGATTTATCGCTTCTGACAACATGGGCATATTTCTACTAATTTAGTTGCTCCTGTGGACTACGATTAAAATGTTGATCAGTGCCTCTTTAATCTAAGAGTCAAGGAATATCATTCAGCACGATAACAAACAAACCACAATGGGTCACCACGGAGTGCTGCAAATGAGCATATTTTCAAAACTGGCCAATATATCTGTGTAGAAAATATGTTCAGAGTTATTTACAAATACAAAACATCTCTAACTCCTTAGCCAATAGTATGAAAAACCAGGATTTATACACACGGAAAATAGTTGTCTATCTACTGCTTCTACATCGGCGTAATTTTACATAAATCTGTTTTCAGTTTCTCGCTGTCATTAGTGATTTTGCCTGGTACGTTTTTTGCATTCTGACTGTTAGCATCATTTTCATAGCTGCCTTTCTGTTTACTCTGTTCATCTGTTGTGTAAGATAACTCGGTACTTGTGTCTACGCCCTTTTGTATTACACAACTACCGATCTGAGCTCAATAATCTTCACAACCTTATCTACTCTTCAGTTTGTCTTCACCATTCGGAATTATAATGACAGTGGGAATGATATTCCAAAAAAGATTTCTTTTTTTATGCTATGCTTGGCAAACTCAATGTTGACATAAAAATTATTACATTTAATTGTGATTATTGTAGGGTAGAGTAAATGAAATCGCTAAAAAATCTCTCCGATGAACTATTTGCTTGGAACCTCAGCTCCTTAAATTTACTTAGATTCTAAGTCCCTTAGTAAATCATTATTCGGGATATACTTAATTTATTTTTGAAGGATGTACTAAATTCTGTGATGCACACTACCTTATGTTTTAAACATCAATGTTAATCTACAAAAGTTGAACCAAAAAGGTTTTCGCCCTGATGAACCTGAGTTCAATTCATTTCGTCCGATCTTGTCAGCTAAATACTTCGTAAAGTAAAGCAATTCTATTATCAAAATACAGAATATTCAAACATTAACTAGGGAGCCTATTAATAGGTTGTAAGTGAACGGATACATGAAGAGATGAATGGATAGAATTTTAAGTGTTAGTAGGCTGGTTTGAATTACAACAGTAATGTAGAGCCAGTTAAAGAAGCTCAAAATTATTAAGAAGCATCAAATCATGTGAAAGATGAATTTTATTTACTTATAATTTAGGTGATGCGAAGTGACGGGAATAAGGTAGATAGAAGCGCAACAGTGAGGTCAAGAGCTGGTTGAAAACAAAAATTAAGGGATATGAAACAATTTTTATTTGGGCGTGTTCTCTGAGCTGGTTGCTTTAGCTACGAAGCATTCATTGTCCTTCCATACAGCATCTTTAGCTCAGGCTTTAATATAAAAAACCCGATTAGGATTCTCCGTGAACGGGGATATAATTGTATCAACTGTTGTCGTGAATGGTTGTTAATTTACACCTTTAATGATAACTTTCCTTGACTTGGAATTTGAACTTTCTTATCATGTGATTTATTTTTTATTAGATGGAAAATTTGGCCTGTAGTAATGTGTTTGTTATGCGCTGATTCATCTGAATACCAGGTTAGGACTCTCGCCGACCATGCACATGGTCCGAGGTCCTACCTCCTGCCGATGCACATCTGATATCTACGGTCTGCCTGCAAAATTTGGGCTACCGATATCCATGGTGAAAATTCCATACTTGTACCAAAAATACAGTGTGGAATCAAGCTGTAATCAAAAATACAAAAAAAGAAAAAAAATTCCCTGGCGCCTTTCGGTTTTTTCTGTTTTTGAAATTTCTACATTCTCATAATCAAAATGAAACAATTTGGTAAGAAAATCATCAAAAAGTTGTTTGATGCCTATCAGTTCGCACTATAGACTAGACAAATAATGTTGATAGACTTCTTCATGAAACAACATCATTTTGGAATTCATCGAAAATCAAATGACTACATTGCCTAAACTTGACAATCTTCTCAGCAGTGAACGCCAATTACCTCACGAGAAGTCCAATGCTGGAACTTCCGTTTAAGATACAAGCGGGCTGAATTATAAGCCAGTAGGTCTGAGTCGAATGGACAGTAAATTTAACCTCCAGGAACTTGGCAACATGATACCGCCTCCAACAAGTTCCATAGACAGTCATCCACTCCACCCTCAACAAGGTGCACCCCACCAACTATGAATTCTGACTAGTATTTGACCGGAAGTCAAGAATATTTGAATAGTCTAGTAAAATGTCTTATACAATCAGTACTAATAAGCGATATTCTCACTAGACATTAACTAGTGTCGTATGTCTAGTCCTTTGTTTGGTATCCATTAAAGTCCTACCGGAGGTCAATCGCAAGCCCGAATATTTAAACGGCAACGTCTCTGACTGCTCTACCACTGGGTGACATGGTTTCGAATCTCAAAAAGGACATAGGTTTCTTCAAGACTGCAGGTGCGCCTTTCTGACCAGTGTGTGCTGGTAAGCATGAAACCTATGTACAGGAATTCCCGCTGATTGCTTTCAACTATCTGATAACTATTGAGTGAATGTGTCGTCACTGAAAAGAAGGAATCATACCTCGTGATAAAGATTATAGATGCTGCTTAATTGGTCCTAGTTTCGCATCTCACTCTAAGCTAAGCAGCTGCCCTAACACAATTATGAAGGCTGATAGCCTGGTAGCGTAAATGAGATAATCAACTGGTTAAAGCCTCAACCATTGGAGAGTAATTTGAACTGGCATTTGCCCGTCAAAGTTCTAGCGACTAAACATCTTCATAGCTCTTTGCTTCTCAGTAATTGCCTAAATAATGACAGTTTAGGATAAGGATCTAAATTTATACAACCCGAAATTCCTATAAAACTCAATGTGTGACCTTACTTTTCTTTGTTTCACCCAAACCAAAAAAATTATCAGTTATTGTATATTTGCAGTTCTGCATTAAAAAAAAACATAATACTGCCTATTTAATAATTCTGTACTTAATTCACCATTATTAAATCCATCGACACCTTTTTGATAGGGGTTAAAATAGTCAGCATTACATCGGATAGATATCCGTGCTTGCAATCTTAGTAACTGACTGTGCAGGTCATTATGCGTTCAAAAATACCTTTCATTCTACAATATACGCTTATTCTGCAATAAATCAATCATTCAAACGGTAATAAAAGTAAGTGGAGCTTTGCTTTACATGTCATTCTTTAAGGGGATTAGGAAAATGGAAATGTGATAAAATCAATGTTCTCTTTGTCTACTATAGATGATTCATCAATGGTAATAAAATTTGTGATACAAAAAAAACAGTCCAAGTAAAACGAAGCATTTCTTCACTATAGCAACAAAAAGCTAACTTATAACCAATTTAGTTATCAAGGCTGAATTCCTCAGCCTTGTTTTGGGAGGTGTGAACACTCTGAAATCATCCCTAACCTTGAGTTATTTGTTTGCTAGTGACTAATGGTGAGGCTTATGAAATGCATCCCCTTGTGTTTAAAGCATATCAGCCGGACGAATATGGCTGTACGCGTATAATGATGATACCTAAAGGTGATACCTTTTGTACAACTTCATTTTATTTAATTAGTGGAGACTAATATGTTCATTTTACAACACATTAATCTTGATGCAGAAAACTAATAAAATATTCTGCATAAAAACTGTGAGCTTTACAGCATATCACATAAAAAGGGATAATTTGGTAATTAAGTATTTTAAATGTTAAGATATTTTTCAAAACCAAATAAATGTCACCAGTGATCATGCTCATCTGAAACTTTAACATGTTAAAATAAAATTTATCATGAACTATGAGGAAGTTAAGACCAAAATGTTAAATAATGGGATCACTGGTTCAGTAGTAGAACACTCGCTAACCATGCACATGGTCCGGGGTTCAATCTCCGGTAGACTCATTCGTAAACCTTGTTTAGCCGACAGTCAACCCGGTAAAGAAGGAAGGTTGGACATCAGGCTAGTAACCCCCCGCTCCCTCACCCGGTTAAAAATGAACACCACTTACAATGAAAATTCGAAACTCATGCTTCAAGCCATATGTTCCATTCGGGATGTAAGGGTATAAAATAAAGTAGTAAATCAGATAATTTACAATGCAAAATTGTGCTGAGAGCTGGCTGTTAGTCAAAATTGTTGGACAGTAATTTATGTCAATGTTTATGTCCCCAATATTGGTCGTGTGAAAAGTGAGAACAAAGGCTTTGCAAAGGCGGATACAGTTAACATCCTATAGATGATCTGACATTCAAGGAACAGCCACAAAGAGATGCGAGGTTAACTTTCTGTGAGAAACAACCAATCAGAAGACTGTGTTTTTCTGCTAACAATAATCTATAATAATGTCCATGAAAATCTATAAATATGTGTTGATTTCCTTAATAAACAATCTGTTGCCTGGCCCTTGTCTTCTGTTGTCACAAAATGACTTAGTTTCTCCACGAAATTGACTCATATTGTTTCCCGTTAGATGGAATATATTTTCACGAGGTAAAACACTTTGTTTTAACTTTAATGACAAGCCAAAAACGAATTCAATCAGTCTCAAAATGAATGTATGGTAATAAATATATAAGTATAAGTAATACTTTTGGAAAAGTTAGAGTGATTACTTTTTTGAAATTTTTCTAACGAACAGAATATCTGAAATGTGGGATTTTGTCACCAACTGCAGCTAAACATCAAAGAGTATTTAGAAAGTGCTTACTTTCGTTTTTACAAAACTGTCAAACAGTTTGTACCTGTAACTATGTATTATATGCTTAACTCTATACGGTCGGCTCTTCTGACAAACGCACAATTCCATTGTTCAGCCATTAGAAGTCAATCTTGAAGAAACACAGTATTGCTGGAACCAACACCTTGCATATGAGAACAGAACTGACTAACTAATGACTTTGGGTAATATTTGCATTATATCGCAAAACAGTAATAATGTTCGAAATCCGCAAATACTGATTAGTAACGTGCATTCGCAATGCGACATTATGTTTCTGAGCTAAATAAAACAAAATATCTATTCAGTACACCCTGATAGCTATCTGTTAGCCAACGATGACGCGTGATAGGATGTAAGTAACTAGGATCAATTTTAGTGATAGTCCAAATATGTTTATGAGCATATGACACTTAGACTTCGCAGGTAACCATAATAGTTATTCTTAGTTATAAAAGTTATTTTGAATTTCCCGTTAACTGGCCTATTTTTTCATTTGTTTGCCCTCTAAGTGGAAGAAAATGCTACAGGCTTGAGATGTGAAGTTTCTGTAGCTGTTTTTATGAGATGGCACTCCAAGTCTCACTTTTATAATCACTACTTTACAGGGCTTCCTACCGGTTAGGCGAGGTTTAGGAATGCGTTGACCAAGGATCGACCCAAACCACATGCACAGCTAGTCAAAGTTCTGCTATTGAACCAGTGACACTCATTAAATGACTATGGTTTGTTTGTAAGGATTAGTTTTGTTTTTACGAGTTGATCACGGATTGATATCAGTTAGAGAACCATTGAAAACCAGCATTGGAGTACTGGACAGTCGTTTCATCCTAGTTTTGGGAATCATCGGCAGTGGTATGGTATATGAATTGGTAGAAGTTAGAATTCATGAGCCACTGAACGGGGTCTCAGTGGCTGAATGATATACGAGGTTTCCTTGTAACTGGAAGGTCCTGGGTTCGAACTCCGGTGGGTGCTTACTGACGATAATTCGCAAAACTAGGATGAAACAGCTGTCCAGTACTCCAATGCTAGTTTTCAATGGTTCTCTAACTGATATCAATCCGTGATCAACTCGTAAAAACACATTAATTGACTTTACTGGATTGAAATCCCTAAATTCCACTGACAAGCTAATTTCCAGTGGGAGAAGTAGAATGGAGGTTTGTTGAATCAATTAAACTGATACTCATTTTACAAGAAATAGCTCTCATGGCCCAGTTACTTTGGCGTTCGAAACGAAGTGCACTGTCTTCCAGAGACAATGGGAACAGTATAAATTACTAGTGAACACGTAAACTGCTCTAACGGGTAGTAAATACCGAGAAACTTGTGTACATAATTCCACTGTTAACCACTAGCTACCGAACAATAATAATTATTTAAAGGCGACATTGTGTTTTCCTAGTTTGGGACCCACCGCCAGGGTTCAAATCCGAGGCTTCCTGGTTACAAGGAAAGCTCGTAGATCATTTAGCTACTGAGATTCAAATTAATAGCTAGCCCATCAATTCTAACTTCAACCAATTCGTGACTTTAACGGGACTGGCACCAGCGAATTTTTCCCTGTGCCGAGTATTTGTCCTCACCCCCGACAGGGTAGACTCCACTGGTTACAACTTCTCACTAAGACTACAGGCAACTTTGTCCTGCAACCAGACAGTTGAAACCGGGCGGCTGCTCACTATTGATAAGTCTGAAACTGTAGCGAAACAGCTGCTCAGTACTCCCTGGTTGCCAGTGGTTCTTTAATTGATATCAGTCTGTAGCAAAACCTGAAACAGATTATATCCCTACAAACTCTTTAAAACATTGTTTTTAAATGAAGATATTGGTTGTAAATGTTTCCTATGAAGATAATGATACAGTTAAGAGCAGTAATTCAGGGGAACGTAATCCTATTTTTGAACTATGTATCATTTAAGCATGACTCCTACTCAAATAGATAGTATATGTTTGGTCGTAATTTTAATTACGCATATTGAATGCATTTAATTAAATGTTGTTGAAATTATTTAGACGTATATATTTATGTTTGTGAATGTCTAGACAGTTTTTCCACAGATATGAGGTCATAGGTTGCATCATAAAAGCTTAGATATTAGGTAGATAGGTATATATATATATATATATATATATAAGGTGATAAGTATTTAAACTTATTCAGGCAAAACTCACGTGATAAATTTCGCCAACACAGTGATTCAACGTGAGAAGCAATAGTGGTTAAAATATAGATGGATAACGCTTGTAAGACGAGGTTTTAGGTATTAGTGTCTGAATTACTCACCTAATACTACACCAGCTGACCTCAACCACTGTCTAGCCATAATTATCACACGTTCGAACATGTCTTGATGGTAAAAGGCGTAAGAAAGTAATAAAACTAACCTCTTGAATTCCATTGTGGGTAAAATTTATTTTGATAAAGTTTCACAGTGTTATATAGTAGTAATATTTACTGATGACGTTTCGAGCACAATCTTTTTTTCATAAGCATATCAAGGTAGTCACACAGCTCTCTTATATAATTCCATTATTTTTCATCGCTTGATTTGATTGGTAGTAATATTTTCCATATTTCCGGTATGAGTGAGGAGTCATCCCTATTGCATGTGATGGGTGTAGACTCGATTAACAAGGATTCAGTAATCAACCTCTCTCTATCTCCACCTACCTCTATTACTTCTTAGAATTTTAACCCTCTGCCACCCACCCTATTGCGTGGTAGTGTGTTAATGCATGCAGTGCAGTTGTTGAGCTTCCTTCTAAATTTCTTAAGCACACTATTTAAGTCTAGAAGCTACTCCAAACCATCCCAAATCACTTCAGATTTAACCAAGACAACGAGTTTGGTGGCACAAAAAGAATTACATCAGTGAAAAAAGGGAAATTCCTAATGCATTCACAAATTTCTTTCGAATCGTCAGCTACATACTATACATTCATGATTTTTACAATTATCCCCGTATGTTTCTTGTGGAAAATAAGGCTTTAACAGCACATCTCTACTTAGTCCTATTTACCAGCACCTTTCGACTTCAAGAAAAGCTCGTAGATCATTCAGTCACTGAGACCACAGTTCCAAATTTTAGTGCGACTGGCTCCAGCCAGTGTCATCTGTGGCGAGTATTTGTCCTCTACTGGTCACTACTTCTCCCTACAACTGCACACAATTTCGTCATGAAGCCAGTCACTAGCGAGCATCAGATTAATTTCCAAGAGTTATTTTGCAGGAATTTGATTTGTTTCAGGTTTGAACGTGGGTTGACATCAATTAGAGAAGCATCGACAACCAGGGTGCACTGGATAGCTGGTACACCCTAGTGGGGTCAAACTTGGGAAGAATAGTGTTTAATAATTCCAAAGAGGAAGTCATTTACGGTATCCTAAGACAAAATATGGACCAACTCTTAGTATTTATCTCATATTTGCATGGCTGTTCTACTAACAAACCGAAGTGATGAATATCCACCCTTTTCTTAATATTTAGCTTCACTTACATATGACTTTAGTTCGACAATAGTAAATAAAGTGTGATCACAGCTAAGTGCTTAATAATAAGGTTATAGATTAGTCTGTCCATACAGAAACAGTTATTTGTTGAAATGAGACATTGTCAACTTGTCCACAAAAAGCACAATAGCACAACGTTTTCGCATTAATGGAAAGGTAGATTAGTGAATGTTACACACTAAATCTATGAGTAATAAGCATTCATTATATTTTTTTATTACGAAAAATATGACATCTGGTATTTGTGATGCCATTTTTTGAAAAAATGAAAGTCAAATAGCGAGGTTATGAACAGTGTTAAAAAAAACTGATACATTTAGTGTGTATTTGATGGGAACAAACTAAAACAAAGATAAAATCTACAAAGATATTTTGAAAGTCTTGAAGGCAAGACAAAGTGACTTAGCTAACTTGTTGTATATCATAAATTATCTTAAAAGGGTAGCAAAAAGGAGTGATGAGATGCATCCATTTGAAGATGTTTTAAAAGTGAAACTAAAAGGACAGTCGCTGCAGTTCCACCACCGCCTTAAATTCTTCAGGAATTAGTGGATACTTTCAGTGATGCATTTCAAGATTACATTACTGCCTATGAATCTTTTTGGAGTTCAGATACTTTCCAAAATTTGACTTCTACAATATATTCCGTAGTCTGACTTTCGTGGTTTCTACAAAAAGATAGACGAATATTCTATTGTTTCCCAACAGATGTTACTACACTACAAAAGTAAATTTCTGTAGTAAGGTTGAAAAAAAATTGAATGGTATGTTTAGAGAAAATTCAGTGTTAATTCTCAAATCAGGTACTTATTGCAGGCAAAAAAATATTACTGATGAGCGATTGTATTTCCCGACAAACTTAGGCATTTGATTTAATGTAGTACAAATTACCACTAGGTCAGGAAATATTTTAAAGATTTTCGCTTGTCTACATAAGGATGTCGTTATAGGATTATTTTCATTTTTGTTCCCTTGGGTTTCAATTGCAACACAGGACTGCAAAAGCACTTCTTCACATCGTCCTGTCATCTGCAGTCCTTTTCATCTGATCAGACAATTGCCTATAGTCTCCCACCTTATCCTCATTTGATCTCCTCCATGCCATTAATAGACCACCAACAAAACTCGTCATTTTTCATTCAGGTTCCACTTGAGCCAGAGCCTAGCTAACGCGGGATTTAATTCTTTGGACCTTCAGTGCATTTCCGATCCATCTTTGCTTTCCTCAGGATATTTGTTGAACAGTAGGTTCTTGATCGTCTCATTCTCGGTGTTTCTTCTTGTTAGTTCTTTCCACCAGCGATCTGATGTTCACTATGGAGCTAGCGAAGGCAACTGTTGATAAAAGTCTACAGCAGTCTATAAGAAATTCGCTTTCATGACATGCCCATGGGAAGAATAGTAATGTGTTGGTATTCAAAAAAGCGATGGTGAGATTTAAACACCACTGATTAATAAAAAGAGAATGAAACAGAGTGAGACGATAATAATTCATGCTGGGTTAAAGACTAAATGTGGATGCTATTACTCATTCGAATGTAGATAGCCCCCGAGCTGATAAGTCCCAAATGGGATAAAATACGAGGCAAGGATTTGTCTATATGAACATTTCTTAACTGTACTTTTCTTGACTTATCTTTGAAAAATCATCGAAAATTTTAAATATATCATGATATAACTACTCATACATCATCAACAATCCAGATGTTCCGAATATTAAAATATTTCCCCGGCTGCTGTAATTTCCGTCCGTAATATAATGAAAACGTTCTACCCTCGTAACAAAAGAACTGTCCAGATCTCAGTAATCTCTGGTGATCCTATTCCTCATGGCACGAAATTTAGTTTGATAGGTATTTATATTTGTCAGTGAAGCATTTTTTGAATAATTTACCTTGCAGAAAACCTTATTCAACAAAATACGTGTATTCGGTGTATTTCTCATTGGATGTTCTAATTACTGAAGGTAGAAGTTCAACTCCGTTGCGCTTAATATGATTAAAGTCTCAATACATGAATTAGTATTTGTTATTGATGAAAACGGTGGGGAAAATACCATGCAAACGGAAACACAATTTCCAATATGGTATGACTTCGTCAAGTAAAGGAACAACAGAGTGCATCAAGAGTTCCATAGTGGCACATCTGATGAGGATGGAGAACCAGACTGACAAATATTCAATGTTTTACGATTCTAAGTTTAACAACTGATTGATATAAGTTAGAGATCCACTGGAAACCAGAGAGTACTGGACAGATGTTTCCTCATAAACTGAGACTGCACATCAGCACTCACTCATGACCCTGCTGAGTGTCGAACTCAATACCTCTAGGTTACAAGACGAGCTCATTGAACGTTCACCCACTGGGACGTAATCAAATTCAAACTTCCGTTAATTCGTGATTCTACAGTTTTATACAAGATGCAGTGTAAGTTTTCCCAGTAATTTTGTTAGGTAGATATATCTCAGATACTGTGAAAACTTTTCAAGCTAATTTCTACGTCCCAAAAGAACATCTGCAGGAGTCCTTGTCTCTTATGGCTTTTGCTTTTAACCTGATCATAATGCATCCTGAAGTATATATATATATATATATATATATATATATATATATATATATATATATATATAGAGAGAGAGAGAGAGAGAGAGAGTCAGGAAAGGCATTTGTTTGGGCAGTATCCTTTACTCATTTAAATTAATAAAACTTTCTGACCTGCAACCTGTGGATGAAGACAAACGAGGATGGCTATAGTTCAAACTAGCTGATATAGCCAACCAATACCACACATCACCGTCCGAAAAACAAAATATGCTTACTGAGGAGCATAGAGCGGCACTAAGGAGACTATGTGAAAATGATGATATCGTCATGTTTAGACCTGACAAAGGCTCTGGAATTGTTATAATGAATAAAACTGATTATGTACATAAGATGTTGGCAATTCTTAACGACTCCCGAAAATTTCAAGTGGACAAAACCAAGAAGGATGCAACAACGTCATTCGAAAATAAGGTAAATAAATGCCTCAAAGAACTACTCATCAAGAAACTGATTGACAACAAAACGTACAATGAACTCAAATCAAAGGGTGGATGACTCCCATATATGTACGGTCTACCAAAAATCCATAAGGCCAGTGTGCCCTTAAGGCCCATATTATCAATGATAAACTCACCATGCCATAAACTAGCCCGATGGCTAGCTGATTCATTGAAGCCAATTCGACAAAATTTTCAAATCATAGCTTGGATGACACCTTCCAGTTTTCTAAAGAAGTCGATCACGTTGACATATCAGATAAACTGATGGTGTCATACGACGTGACCGTCTTATTTAAAAATGTACCAGTGATGGAAACAATAGATATCATTTGTAAACAAAGAGATCTATTGCCATTACTGGAGTCAGAGATGAAACGGCTACTAATTCTTTGCACAAAAGACATCCAATTTAGATTCAATAACCAATTCTACCGACAAATTGACAGGTTCGCCATGGGTTCACTCCTAGGACCCATTCTAGCAGACATCTTCATGGGCTATCTCGAACAGACGCGACTGAGTGACGCTATCAATGGAACAACATACTATCGTCGATACGTTGATGATACTTTTGTTGTTTGTAACGACGTGAGTCAGGCATCCGTATTATTTGACAGCCTAAATGAGGTCCACCCAAACATTGAATTCATCATGGAACACGAACACAATTTCGAGTTCGATTTCCTGAACCTAAATGTAAAAAGAAGAAACGATGGAACGGTCGAAAAGTCCATCTACAGGAAAGAAACTTGGACCGGACAATACCTTCATTACAACAGCTTCTACCCTATGAGCTATAAGCGGGTATTAGTAAGAACACTGTACGACAGGGCCAGGAAGTTATATTCGCCTAACAAGGTAGAAGAAGAATTAAGCTTTGTTGAAGAATGCCTTAAGAAAAACAGATATCCAAAAGGATTTATCCTAAAGTACAGCAAAGAAAGAGATAAGAAAGAAAGTGTTCATCTGCCTCCCATACAAAGGAGGAACAGTATCGCAAAGATTGAAAAGAGGATGAAGGGAGCAATAAAGAGATGCTTCCCTGCAGCCAATCTGGTGACACTATACAGTACTACATGCTCTATAAGGCAATCGAAACTGGATAAGTACCCTCCTGATGTTACCTCCAACTGCATTTATAAGTTTACGTGTACCTGGGGCAGCAAGTACATTGGAAGGACAGAAAGAAGGGCTTCTATCCGTTTTCAGAGCATATTCCAAGAAAATTATGCCTAGAAGGAAGCAGATATTTACAAAGTGCAATTACCAGACACCCTTTTTGTGGATACGGGTCATTTTGTCGATACCTCCAAATCCTTCAAAATATTAAACATAAAAAGGAAGGCGAATCTACTACGATTTACTGAAGCAATTTTTGCAATCAAACCTCTCAGACCAAACTTATGACACAGAAATAGAGAGTGTAGTCAATCTCTCATTCCCTTGGTAACCATATCACTTTCATTACACTGATTAGTCATACACACTAGTGAGCTCAACTCACTAAGCAAGTTTTCAAACTGATGAACTCTGACCTTCTTGAGTTGCCATGTTGACAATGTTTATTAGATTTTTCTGTTTTCTGTCTTCTCTCACCCCATTTTCGCTTTTTTCATAGTTTGACAGTATATAAACTGATGGTGACTTAGATTATAATACATATATTCCAGATGCGTTCACCTTATAATGTCTTCTCTATTACCTTTCAAACAATGAAGTATGAAATGTTACTATTTATAACCATTGTAATTTCAGGTAGTTTGCAGCTGATGAGAACCTGTGAAATAGAATGATATCATTTTATACTGCAAATCTTGTCTTTCTTTCTCTATCAAAATTTATCAAGGGAACTACATGTATAAATCAAAATGTTTCTTCTCAGACGAAGACAAAACTCAACATATTTAAACTATTTAACTGAGATGTGATTTTAAAGAGTTAGTGAATGAATAAGCCCAAACACTTACATCGAATTACAGTTGGAAACACAAACGTAATTCACTATTTTTGAAAGACTATTTGTTGATTAATATTTGAAAAATTCCTCATATCTCTGACTAAACATTATAAGATTTTATGCATGAACTCATTCCATTATTTGTACGAGTTATGTAAGTTATTTCAACACTATTCAGACACATATTTTATGCACTTTAGTGAACACAGTGTCCAGCTAGTAATTAGCTAAGTCATGTTACGAATCCCACAGTTAAGACATACTTCTTAGTTACGTTTAAATACGTTTCAAAGGTATTGAACAACATTTTTTTGAATTTCAACAGGCATGAACTGAAATGTCTGTATTATGTTTGCATAACCGTCTACGGTTTCTGCCAATTTGACTGCTCTTATGGAGTTAGTTACATAGGCCGTACAATTACGGATGCTTATCAATGGATATCCGAACACCATCCTGTGTGGTTGAGTAAGGGACAAACAAAGCCTATTCATAGCTCTAATCTATCTCATCTAGTGGATATAGAACATCAGAATGATGTCAGCAAGACATCCGAAGACATCTACTGTACACAGACTAATCTTAACTTTACCTTAAACGTTTGTCTACTTCATACTGCTGATACTGTTGAGATCCACATTAAGAAACCTAACCTACGTGTATCCAAAAGAAGTTGGTTCAGACACCGTCCTTACCTTGGCTATCAAGGTTTTAATGGTCCTCAATTTATTGTGGGAATTTCCTTAGTTGTATTTGATATTCTATTTGCTATTACATCCTTAAACTTACTATAATTTAAGCATCTTTAATGAACTGTAATTCCATTGATCTCACTTAACAAATCGATATCATTTAAAAACACTAACACTGGTAATGACGACTATTCTAGAATATTCTATGTAGATAAAGATATTTACATAATTGTATAGTCAGAAGAGGAAATTTTCGAAAAAGGATATTCTTTGCTCAAATTTCTTGTTTTTTCTAAATGTCTGAATGAATATTTTCGCTATATTGAAATTACTTAAATTATTTTAATACAGATAAATATGGAACCAAGACCTGAAGTATATTTTCTTGGCACATGTGTAAAAACATTTGTGGAAAATATTTATTTTCCTCTTTATTGATTCATCTAAGTGTAAACATGCTTCAAGCAGTATGGGAAAAGACAAAACTATGATGACAATGTAACAATGGGAAACTGGTGAAAAAGCTACATACAGAAGGAGAGAAAGAAATAAAGGAATGAAGGAATGAGAAAATTATAACTCCCCTCTTTTTTCAACATTCTCTTTGATATTCTGTCATTTTATATTCCATACTCCTTCTATAAGTTTGTCTCTTACCTACAAGGGGATAATATAATATTCGAAAACTAAGAAGGTACTGACTGATATAAGTCAACGATTTTTAGACCACTCGATATTTCTGAATTTTCAGCTGTGTTCACAATTCAGTGGAATACAATTTCACGATAAATGAATGAAAGATATTTGTCATTGGTTAGAGCACAAACTGATATCATTTAGAGAAGCATTGAAAACCCAAAGGGTACTGGTCAGCTGCTTTGTTCTACTTTGGTATTTTTCAGCACTCCAAACATTTGACCTTTCCGTCCGATGGATACAAACCGATAACTCTTGGTTTACGCGACAAGCCTATTGACCATCCACCCATTGGAACAGAACTCAGCTGTCCATGAATTGTAAATTCTGACTATTTACGACACAGTGCCACTACACCTCGCTGTCAGCTGCAACTATTCTTTTTGATTTGACACTAGTAACTAGTGTGATGTGTCTAGTCCTCTCTTTGGTGAAGAATGAATTCTATCAGTCAGGTTGTAAAGAGGTTGCATCAAAGAGAGGACCAGACACATCACACTAGTTACCAGTGTCAAATCAAAATATCCACTACAGTCCCAAAGGAGGTCAGTTGTGAGCCCGAATAGTTCAGTGGTATCGTCTCTGACTGCAGCCGGCACTGGGTGACGCGGGTCTGAATCTCATAAGCGACATGAGTTCCTTCAGGGTCGCATATGTGCCTTGCTGACTGGTGAGTGCCAACTAGCACGAAACTTAGGTCGAAAGCTTCCTGTGGCCGATTACCTCCAACCATCTAATATCATCAAATCAAGTATTCTTCGTAGTATTCAACCTACTGGTTAGGACTTCTCACCAGGACTTCAATAACTTCATCCTTTTTGATATTATGGGTGTGTACTGATGAGGAGTCTCAACGAAGAATGAAATAGCTAGCTAGTGCTCACTGGTTTTTCAATGGTTCTCTAATTGATGTCAGTGTGTAGTCTGACCTGAAACCACTTAAATCCCTGTAAACCAACACCTGATAACTGTTCATTAACAGTACTTTTGTGCTTACACTACTACACAGCTATTATTCCACCATTAATATGGCTATTTGTCACATTTGGACTCACGTCTAGTCTGTACCGTTTGTTGGTTTACTTCTCTGTAGTATATATATATATCGTTTCACACACCACTGACTACACTCACCTTTGTTAACTATACATCACTCTCACAATATTGAATTGTTTCGTCTTATTTTATCTCAAATTCTCATGGTTTATGCATATTCTAAACTATATGCCTATTGCTCCATCTTGTACCTGTTCAAAAATAAACTTTCTGATATAATTCTAATTTGCCTTTATCGGCCGTTTGCTCAAATTATTTTTGTTCTGAATAAATTATAGGAACACTCAAATTACCGAAAAATATGTTATTATAGTATGAAGAATTACGAACAGTCAGTTGTTTTAACATTTTAAATTCTAATAGAAACATCAGATACATTTCTTAAATAGCCTTGTGTAACTAGTTTTGTTATTTCCAGAATTGAAGTGATAAAATTCTTGAAGCCTTTCATCAAAGTAAACGTGTAGCGTGACGCAAACTGACAGAAATGGGACAAAAGCTAAAATCAATGTTTTAAATCTATGGCTGCAGAAATGAAACGACCGTATTGGAAAACTGCATTTACCTTGAACCAAATACCAACCAGTCAGAACAGTTCATTATCCTCTGAACAAGCGGAACTTTTTTATGGCTAAGATCGTATAAATATAGTGTTTACCTTAATAAAATTCCGTTATGAACTCTCTTACATTCTATGGTAATAAAAGTAGTCAAAATATTTATGTTTCCACTATTATTTTATTATTAATTTTACTCCCAGGGCTTCAAACTAAACGCCTAAAGTTTTGGTAGCAGTGGTATTTATTTTTACGAGATGAGGTTGCTACCCGCATGTCCAACCTTCTCTCTTCACCAGTCTTATTACTGGTTTAGTGAGGTAAAGGTATGCATCGGCCGAGGACCGAACCCTGGAGCACCTGCACGGGTAGCGAGCATTCTAAGACTGTGCCACCGACTTCGTCATAAATTTCAAGCATAACTGACTACTTGAATTCCATCTCATCTAAGCATGTCAACTTACTGTTTTATCGACAAAACCCTCGTATAAGGAATTCGTCCCAAACTAGGACGAAACAGCTGTCTAGTATTCCCAGGTTTTCCAATGGTTCTCTAACTAATGTCAACTCATGATGGAAATCCTCTATGCAATTCGTCTATCTATCAAGACATGACTAATAAACAAATAATTAATTACTGTTAATAGTATTATTACTGTCATTATTAGACACCTGATTAATGAAGCTATTCGAAATTACAAATGGTGAATTTTTAAAAAATATAGGATTTTACTGAAGTTTACAAACTTGAGGTCAGAAACATTGATTTCAGGAAGATGAAAAATGAGTGTGATAACTGTTTCTTTTAGGCACTAAAACTCCTACCGAATACATATCTACGACTGAATTATAATAAATAAAATATTCCGACATCAACATTTAAACATAGATCTGATAAATTATTTAAATCAATCCCAGCGTGTTAAGAAAATCAAAACAAGATTTTTCTGAACGTTTCGCTGTGCAAGTCACAGCTTCTTCAGCAGATTTTGATCTGATAAATTCAGAAAAACTGGTAGTCCTGGTTTAAACTCAACCATTTATCCTTATGACTTGTTAATGAGTTTTAAATTTCTAAATAAAATCAGCAGAATATTTTCTTGAACATGGTTGGCCATATAATATTATCTCTTGTAATGTTTATAACGTCAGAATTCACTTTGTACATCAGTAAGACAGCATATAGTATCCGATTCAACGTCATATTTATGCATCAATCAGTCAACGTATCTCTCTCTCCGTCTGTTTTCACTGTATTCATTTATGTCATCGAGATTACTTTTTTGTACAATTTATTATTTTCACTGCCTAAGCCACAAAGTTTATTTTTCTAAAACTCCTGGAAGCTATAGGAATTTGGAATAATTTCTAGACATTTCAGCAGTAAGGTATTTAGAGTCGGTAAGTGACTTTAAAAGGTTAGTTGCATCGATGGCACAGCGATAGAATGCTCGTCAGCCATGCAGGTGCTCCGAACTTCGATCCCTGGCCGACTCACTCATTTACCTCGATAAGTCAATAATAAGACTGGAAAAGACAGAAGGTTTGTCATGAAGCTAGCAACTCCATCCCGTAAAATAAAGACACTACTGCTACCGAAACTTCAAGCTTCTAACTTGAAGCCCTATGTTCCACTGGGAACGTAAAGGAATAAAAAAAAAGTAAAAATCAGATGAAAATCTTGGCTCTAAGTTGTATACATTTTAGTACTCATCAGTAAGGTGTCTGTGTCCAGCCACAAAAGGAATGATATCACCATTGAGTTTCAAACGTGCAGAAGACAGTGCAGTCTGCAAAGTTACCACTGAGCTATTTCGGGTATGGCTTACTAGCGAGTGTCTTCAAGCACGGAACCTAGGAACTGGCCTTCCTCCAGATAGCTTCGAGCCACCTAACATTATTCATAACTGGTTACTACATTGCCAACTTGACTGATAGAATTATGTCACCACTAGCACTAAATACTAGACGCATCACTAACGTTCAGAAAGACTGATTGATAAATGACTACTAATTACTAGACGCTTAGATCGCCATACACTTTGGAGCTTTTCAATAGAGTAAACTCTCGAGCATACATTGTATTAAGCTAATGAAATTTCCAGACATTATCAATCAATAAATTAGCCACAGTCAAGAGACACGTAGGTTTTAACTTTTCTCAATTCAAAAATTAATATAAAACTGTCATAAATCATACTACCAATCGCAAAATTTCTTCCTTGAAAAATTCGACTAAATTTATTTTGAAACTAGCCAGAAATGTGTGAAATTTGTGGGAAATTAAACTAGTTCATAAAAGATTTATGACAATTTTTTATTTTAAATCGATAGAGTCATTTTAATGAAATAGATGAACTCGCCAAAATTAAATGAGAAGAAAATCAACCAAATAAATGTTCATATATTTCTTTTATTTGTTTAATTGAAAGCAAACAAAAAGTTTGAAAAAATTAATTCAGCAAACAAAGCTACATAACGCTTCATTTCAGTGTATATTATCTTTTAATTTAACATTAATGTGAACGAAAAAAAAATGGATGGACAAAAGATTAACCTGAAAGTCAAGAGAACACCAGTGTTGATTAACAATGATAGTACCTAATCAGAAGAGGTATCCTAACATACATATTTGTAGACATTTGGAAACACAAAACCCTTAGAAAGTTTATTCCTGCCGCTAGGTTATGGTGGAGATATGTGCATGACACATTCCATTACTGTGTTGAAAGCTGAACATATTCTTCATTTTTTCAGTCATTCAAACTCAAGTATTGATTTGCAGGGATTTGGTTGATTGGTTACAGGATTTCATCATGAGCTGACAGTAGTTAGAGAACCATTGGAAAACCTGGGAGTACTGGACAGCTGCTTCGTCCTACTTTTCAGCTCTTCAGCAGTACGTACACACCGGGGTTCGAACCCAGGACCTTCTGGTTACAAGGCGAGCTAGCTCGTATACCATTGAGCCACTGGGACCTGATCCAATGGCCAGTGCATAAATTCTAACTTCTGCCAATTCACGACATAGCGCAACCCCTAGTCAATGTCTTCGGCGAGTATTTGTCCTCCCACTCGACCTTCTGCACCCTACTGGTCACGACTTCTCACTAGAGCCCCAGGTAACTACCTACCTGAATAGGGCCAGTCGCCAGTGAGCATCTCATTGGTATTCAAGTATTGGTTTGTACGGATTTGGTTGATTGGTTACAGGATTTCATCATGAGCTGACATCAGTTAGTAAACGAAATCCACTTCACTTCTGAGTTAGCAAACGAACAGTGTGAGTTGGCTATGCTAGACTGTGAAATACAACGGAAACAAGCTGGTGGCTTATATATATATATATATATATATATATATATATATATATAATCATTTATTGGGAATCAACACACTAATAAATACTTAGACTTTAATTCATGCCATTCAACGTCGGTAAAGATAGATTCAGTTTCAGGTTTGACCACCTATTGATATATCAGTTAAAGAACCATTGAAAAACATGTCTATATAATCAGGCCAGGAGCTCACCTAGTAAATCAGAACATTTAAATAATGAAATCAGACAAATAAAAAAAGAAAATATTACTAGTAAATAACTACCCTTGTAGAACGTTTTAGGAATGTATGGGAACCCAGAGAAAAGATTAAATCAACACATAGAAATGATAAAAATAACAAAAATAATATATAATTTCAAGCCTTCATAGTACTGTCCTAAAACAGGGAACTTCAGAGGCCTTACCTAGACTTCTCAATGAGGCTGAAATTAGGGTAGCTTTTGAAACAAACAATCAACTCTCTCAGAGATAAACGTTTTCGGTTCATGGACACACATCATACATCCAATTAAGAAAAATCAATGCAAAAAGTGTCATGTAATGATTGTAAGGTCAATTACATAGGTCAGTCAGACTAGTAGATCAGAGATTAGATTAGATTACTGGAAGATAAAAATTTAGCTAGATCTAGAGTGACTGACCCTGATATGTTAAATAACCTAGAAAGAATCTCGGCCATTACACTGTACTGCATTGCATTCACTTCCATGTAATCAAGAAATAGACTGGGACAGAGTGAAATTAACAAAAATTAATATAGTTATTTGGAGAGAGGGAGAGCTCAGTCACTGAATCTTTGTTTATCGATTCAACACCTCACATGTGCAGTTGGAATGACGCGACGCAGGAAATATGGAAAGTGGTAACAAACAACGAGGGGAAGTGAGAGAAAATTATATATGAGGCAAATCATGAAGCCGAGTGACTAACTGATTCGGTTATGAACAATAATTTACGCTCGAAACGTCATCCATTTGTTAATACTCCATGACTGAGTAATATTTTAAATCAACTTATTTAATATGGAATTACATTCTACCACAGTACCCAAGTTCTACACTCAAACTAGTCAAAAAGGAATGAAAGAACAACTTTAGGCCAGTGTGCACTGCTCATAAAATCACCCCACCCAAATAACATAAGAAACACCAAGTGTTTATATCCCCTCTAGTTGACTGGCAAACCCTAAAGGATGACGTGATTGCTTTCCAACTACAAATATCAGTTATAGGGCAATACAGAATCACCTATTACTTTCAAAGGTGACACACATTAATGGACATGGAAACTTCAATGCATAATGCTGTAACACTACTTAGTTTGTTAAACCCATATTTCTTTTGTGAAACTTAATAACTTTGTAGGCTTCAGTAATACATACATGGTGCTTAATTTGTACACATATTTCAGTTCTATAAACATTTCATTTAAAATCTCGACAGATTAACTGTAACAAATGCGTTTACGTTGATTAAAATCATCCAATGAGTCATTATGTGCGTCGGTGGCAAAGAGGTTAGGACGCTCACCGACCATGCTCCGGGGTTCTATCCCCGGCCGAAGCATTCATTCACCTCGCTAAGCCAGTAGCAAGACTGGGAAGGAAGGAAGGTTGGTCATGAGGCTAGCAACCCCATCCTGTAAAAATAGACACTGCTACAGACACTTCAAGCCACTAGCTTGAAGCCCTATGTTCCACTGGGAACGTGAAGGAATTAAAAAAAGAGTCATTATGTTGAACCGAAATCTTCAGTTGACCCCCTGTAATCAACATGTTGTCATTCAGTTGATGATGTCTAACAATCAGATACTGTGTTCTCATTTGAAGAGATTGGTAGGCAGTTGGAATTTCAGTGGGAACACTATTTTTCAGTGGAATAGAGAGACATCTGGCTAACAAGTCCTAAAAAGGACGAGACGCGTCCTGGATTTAACTTTAAACCAATGTAAGCTATATAATCAAGATGCGGTTTTTGACTTTAAAAAATAAGTAACTCTGTTTCACAAGTTTATCTAATCTTAACATATAATTTCAATCTTCCTCATTAATCAAATCTTCACACCCATCATTGTCAGAAAAAAGAAAGTCCGAACAAATAATATTCATTTCGATAAATCTCACTTTCGTCCCCACAATTATATATACATAATGGAGAATAATTGTCATTAACAATATTGATGTTTTTTTAAAATAATATCCATTTGTTAAGATCAGTAGATTTACATTTCATGAAAGATGCTTAAATCATAATAAGCAGTAGAGTTAATCCCAAATTGAATAACAGATAAAATTAAGAATGTTTACACAGCAAATTAAGGGGCAGTAAACCTTGATGACCAGGGTAAGGGAAGTATTTGAACCAACTTCTTTCGGATACATCAGTTGGGCTTCTTAATGTGCATTCCAACAGTCTTAGCAGTATGTAGTAGACGAAATTTAAGGTAAAATTAAGACCATTCACCATACGGTAGATGCCTTTGAAAGCCTTGTTAACATCAATCCAGTGTTCTGTATTCACGAGATGAGATAGAATAGAACTATGAATGCACTTTGCTTGTCCCTTAGATAACCACACAGGATGATGTTCGGATATCCATTGATAAACATGTCTGACTGTATGGCCTGTGTAACTGGTTTCATAGGAGTAGTCAAACTGACAGATACACATTTAGGAGGTAGAATTATGTAGTTTATCTTTTACTGCAGAAAGTAAAGTAGGGGTGGTTTTGAAGAGACGGTGCATCCATCAGCAATAAATGCTCTTTATACAACATTCTTTAAGTTTTCTGTTATTATTTTCCTAGTGTCATCGTCGAGGAACTGAAGTTGTAAGAACAAGACTGTTTTGGGACTGTCGGTACTCTGAATTACCTCGACCTTAGATTCATATTATTGCCAAGGAATTTCTCCGGGTAACCGTTTTCGGTCAGTAATTGCTTAATAATATATGCGTCGGTGGCACAGTGGTTAAGACGCTCACCGACCATGCAAATAGTTCGGGTTTCGATCCCCGGCCGACGCACACCTGATATCAACGGTCAGCCTGCTAAATTTAGGCTACCGATATCACATGCGTAGAATTCCATAGTTGTACCAAAATGCTGTGTGGAACCAAGCCAAAATAAAGCTTTAACAAAGAGTAAAATATTCAGCTCTCCATTAAGACATTCATTAGAGCAAACTGCTCTTGGTCTGTGGGCCAAACATTTTATCAGATTAAGTTTGTATTTCAAAAGTACGAAGTTGGAAAAAATGAGTATTCTGACCATTCTGTATACACTTCTCCTTATTGTACCGTTCTCTTTTCTAGTCACAAAGACGTCTAGGAATGAAATACCAGAGTCTATTTCTTCTCGATGGTAAAATTTATTGCAGGATGAACATAGTTAAATTTGTCTAGGATGTTCTTTGCTTCATCCTTATTTTTCATAATAAAAAATGTATCATTCAAGTAACAACAGTAGTTACATCTTTTATTGTAATGAATATGTTGCAAAACTAAACGGTGTGTTTTATATTATTTTTCAAACGTGGGAAGAGATGGCGATAAAAAATGTAGTAAAATTCAGTCTGATTTTATTTTTCACTATTTAGAAATAATAAGATGGATCCATAGTTGCTTAATGCAAGCAACTTTGTTCGGAAGATGAGTTAGCCACTTATATGTCAAAGTCAGAGTCAGGAAAGCGCAACATACATTGATTGCTCTGAAATCGGTGTGAAGATCTACAACAATCAGTCCAAAAATAAATTCCCAGTTTTCAAGATTAATGTCACATCAGTGCTTCTCTATTTTGCAGAGATGTGTCTCACATATCATCAAAATTATTTCAAGCAAGTTATGGATTTCCGAAGATCAGACGGTCAGTCTGTGTGAAATGATAAGTAACGTGAACCAAACAGGACCCTTGAAATATGCACACAGTGAAGTGGAGTTGAACAAGATACACACTGAGGAGACCGTTGAATGACATCACACCCTATGTCCTGGAAAAGAACCATTGAGTCTGGCGTGTAGCGGGGATTGTTTGGAGAGAGTATGAAAGCTTGTGGGGAATCGTAGTGGAACCAGCTATAAGTGATGGTAGGTAATTGAATTCTCCTTCTTTTACGCGGAAATCAGTTAGTGGATAAAGCGATAGTAATAATAATAACTTGCATGGTGACACAATTCTGGTGAAGATTTTAGGAAATATAACTTAAGACGTTTGTATCAAGATACATATTAAACGCCAAAGAACTCTCATACCTCTCCTAGCCTGTAGTAAGTTCGAGGGTTGCGTGTGAGACTACCGGTTCCACCCCTTAAAAACAACCCACCACTAACGGAGCCTCAAAAGTTGGAAGCTCCTTTTTCACTCGGGGATTTCGAAGCAACTTTAAAAGAAACTGATTCTTATCTACACAAAGTTCACTCATTGATAACCTTTGATTTCTCTCGTTTAGATTGCCGACTGTATATATTTTCACAGCTGAATATGTGGATATCTTCGATCGATTGTTTCAAGAGATGACCTCACCTTGAAATCTGTACTTTTTCGTAGTAAATAAATGGACAGGAAATAATATGAAACTTCATCACGCTTGTAAAACAAAACAAAATTTGCAGCGTGCATACCATTAAATGAGTAGTGACCGAGAGCCTTATTATTAAAATTGTACTTCAGTCATTGTAGGATAAAATAACGTCAATTATTCGATAAGTGTCTGATTTATACTTAAGGACATCCAAGTCACTCATTCGCATTCATGCATATATATACACACTTCAGTTGATGCAAAACAAATAATGCTGAGAAGTCAACAATCAACTTATCAATGATTTTTTTCCTTGAATGTAGTACTAAGTTGACCTATATTAGAATTCTGTGTCTGTCACTCAAATAAAATGATTGATTAGTAAACAGTGTAGACAGTTTTCACGGTTACCGTTCAACTTCCTAAATCAAATAGTAATACTATCACTACTATGACCACTACCAAGCTCACTTATTGTAGTAGCCAACACTGTTATTTCATTTATAAATAATTGATAAGGAAAAATGAAATCCACCGACTTCACTTATTATTATTATGTCCTTTAATTCCAAGAGGAACATAGGGCTTCAGCTGCGCATCTCCATTCCCTTCTGTTTTCTGCCAACATTTTCACCCCTCTCCAAATCTGCCCACACGCTTTCATCTCCTCCTCACATGACCTCCACCAAGTCACCCTTGCACTGACGACCAACTCGCCGCTTCCCTTTCGGGTTCCACTCGAGGGCTTGTCTAGTGATGTCACTTGATGGTTTCCTCAGGGTATGACCAGCCAATCCATCTCCGTTTCTCCCTGCCTATTTGTTGCACAATCAGTTCCTGCTGGGTTGGTTCGCTCATTGCCAGAGATCCCTGTTACTGATCTTTTCTGGCTAGCCATCTGATCTTTAGTGGTATTGAGCGAAGACAACTGTTAATGAAGGTCTGAAGTTTGTTGGAGATGCTCTTTATGACGCGCTGGCCAAGTCTCTGATCCGCATAGTAAGTGGCACTGACTTCACATTAGAGTTGAAAATCCGGATCTTATTTTTGATAGTGAGTGCTGTTGACATCCACACAGACTTGAGAGTAATGAAAGCTTGTCTTGCTTTTCCGATTCTTGCTTTGATATCCTCGTCAGTTCCGCCTGTAGTTGAAACGATGCTTCCCAGGTAGGTAGGTGAAGGAGGTTGTTTCTTTCAGGTTCCTCTCACTTATGCTGGCTGATTGTTGTCTGTTGTTGTTGCTGTTGGTGTTGGCCAGGAATCTTCA
This sequence comes from Trichobilharzia regenti, assembly GCA_944472135.2. Lineage (NCBI taxonomy): Eukaryota > Metazoa > Platyhelminthes > Trematoda > Strigeidida > Schistosomatidae > Trichobilharzia > Trichobilharzia regenti. Next base: position 81,833,617 of record OX235270.1, on the reverse strand, counting down.
TCACCTCTGTTTTATCTATGTTCACCTGAAGTCCTATCTTTGATGCTTCTTCTGCCAGCTTGTTGCTTTTCACTTGGATATCTTCCAGTTTGTCGGAAATCAGACATATATCATCGGCGAAGTCCAGATCCTCTAAGTTTTTTGTGTGAGTCCATTTGATGCCTGTTTCCTCATTGGCCGTTTCCTGTAGCATTATCCAATCTACTGCAATCAGGAAGATCATTGGCGACAGTAGGCAGCCAGCCAGCCTTGCCTCACTCCCGTCCTCACTTCGAAGGCTTCCGTGAGTTTCCCGTTGTGGATTACTTGGCATGCAGCATTGTTGTATAACTGTTGGATGAGATGTATAATTGTTGATGGCACCCGACTTCACTTACTTTTCCTCAAATTTATCCAAAAGTAAAACCAACTTTTCTTCAAGGCAAACTGGAAGACAATAAAATTTCAAGACACTTTGAGCAAGTTTAGACAATTCAATTAGTTGACAACATTTGGAAAGTAATAAGGGTAAATACGAAGAAAAGGATCAAATAAAAATCGAAGAAATAACTAAAAAGACAAATTATAACTAACTAATAAATCAACCTTAAGTCAGATATGATTATAGTGAATGTGTTTTCAGAAAGCTTTTTTGAAATTCCATTAAGTGAAGTGATTACCAACAAGTTGACAACAGTCAGTTCAAAGAACATTTAACACCGAAAGACTGCAGCTTACATTTTCAACACAACCGGTTATAATTCCGAAAGATTAAATACCTAGGCTAGTGATCTCTAACTGTATCTATGAATTCAACTGCTCCTGTGAAACCAGTTAGAGTGATTGTTGTTCAACGAACCTAATTTTTGGTGTTCGGCAGCCTCTACTATTCTGGCTAAGCAAACATGTTGCTGAAATCATCAAAAGTTCTTTTTTAGATCACCTCGTTCAAACAGACCATAAAGCTAGCTGGCATTGAAGAGTCTATCTCTGTCATCTATCGGATATCGAATTAATTACAAAGAGCCTGTAGATACCGAACACGCCAAACAACAGATGTCACTGCAATTCGGTTAAATCAACGGGTGTTCTGAGTGCAAAAGAAGCAGGTCCAGCTAGCCGCTATTGCTACCCTGGCCTACCGATGAGCCTATAAATTCTGTGAAGTCTCTTAATTTATCTGTTATTCAGTCAGTTTAGTGTTGTATTAATGCATATTATCTCTCTCTGTCTCTCACTGACACTTTTGGACCGTAATCTGTTCATATTACTGACTTAATGTAATTAAAAACAGCAGTAATATTGTTAATTATAGTATTATTATTTTATTCTTTTAAGTTCCCAGTGGAACATAGGGATTCAAGCTAGAGGATTGAAGTTTCGGTAGTAGTAGTGTCTATTTTTACGAGGTAAGGTTGCTAGCCTCATGTCCAACCTTCTCTCCTTACCAATCTTGTTACTGACTTAGCAAGATAAATGAGTGAGTCGGCCGGGGATCGAACCCCAGAGCACGTGCATGGCTGGCGACTATTCTACGTCTGTGCCACCGACGCTAAATATTGTTAATAACAATACTAATAACAATAATTTTCACTGTCATATAAATGTAGATGAACCTGAAGATGAATTTATCGAAAATAATATGCGCTAACTAGTCTTTAAAATCTTTAATGGTCATCTTCAATGAACTCCAACTTAACTTATTACTCAATCGTTTAAAACTGTCATACACATCATAGCGTATCAATAAGGAAATCTGGTAAAGTGATATGTAAGGTAAGGACAAGCTTTTAGGATATTTCCTGGGTGCATTAAGTGTCCACGGGTAAAACTTATGTAGGTAATTTCATATTGCTTTACCACCGACTGATATTAACAATTTACTTTGATTAGCCTTTTAGAAAATTCTACACCTATACAGCCTTGCAATTAAATTACGAGAAGAATATTCTTTCCTTTCAAAGTTATTTAGTAAACGGAATTAATGCAGCCTACACATTCATCTTTTAATCCATTACACTGGGCAGATATCAGTATCAAACGACATTTTACGATACATGTCCAGAAAATGTAATGCAGTTCAAGGACATCACACCATCTACATTATGTACGTCATAAAAAATCTTTTTGAGAGGCTTTATTGCATATTCAATCTAATTGTAGCGTCGTAGTCTGTTGCCATGACGGTTTAATGACAATATGCTTTCTAAATAAAAATTTCGAAAGCCTTATATTTTTGAACTGCATTACGTTTGCTGAACTTTCATCTTAAAATGTCACCTGATACTAATATCTGCGCAATGTAATGGATTAAAAGAGCTAGTAAGTTCAAAAGTTAAATATATATTATTGAATTTTCATGAAATCAAACTGGTATATTTCCACGTATTTACTGAAATGTTCTAATATCCACCGGATACAAGTACCGCCACTTCAACTAAGGGATATGTTGTACAGTCGCCCCAAAGTTTCATTTAAAAAGAATGTAAAAAATACTTATCATTCAACCACCATAGCAACGGAGTACACCATTATAAACGGTGGGGATATGCAACTAAGCTATTGTATTAATTAATATTACGTGTATGTAAAGGATCAGATTGTCTGAAATTTATCCCACGAATAGTTTAAACTTTTCTAGACAAAATTTAAATTTTTATAAATTTATGTAAATTTTAATTTAATTATCTAATATAAAAAGCCTAAATACTGTGTATACTATAATAAAATTCAGATTTTGGACTATTTTGCAGGAATGCCGATTTAATTTCAATATAGATGTAGAAAAAGTAACATTCTTATCCGAAAAAAGTTTGTCCGTCGCTTATTTGAACCAAACTCTATATCTTCTAGTATTTATACTTCCTGATAAATGCAATTTCCCACGCAGATAACGCAAATAAATACATGTGTTCCATCCTACTCCGTTTATTCATCCACTCTGGCTGCCTGCTTGCCATTATAGTTATTCGTCACCATTTTGGAAACTTACAGAAAACACACAGCCTTGTTCCAGATAGGCATCAGAGAAGAGATTAGCGGATCTACAGTGGAGAAGCATTACCAGTATGTGTCACGTGGCTATAAGGTCTAAGTTAATGAATTTTGTATCAAAAAGACTGAAATTCACCCTGAAGTAATTGAATATTCAGAAAATTTCTGACGCTTAATAATTATACCATAATGTTTGGTTATCTTGTAATAATTTGATTCATGTTCCTACTGTGCTTATAGTCAATTTCACCATATACTATAATAAAAATCATTTATTCGTCTATTCGGAATTCCGGTTTCGGTTTATTTTTTTTACTCATTTCGATCAGTTTAAATGTAGATTTTGTCACGAACCATCAGCGATTGAAGAAATATTGAAAATCAGGGAGCTGTTGACAGCTGGTTTCGTCCTAGTTTGTGACTCTTCATCAGCACACATTCACAAGCTTACTAAGGATGGAATTCAGGTTCCTCAGTTTGCAATTTAAGCTTATTGCCTTTCAGTCACTAGGCCAGAATTCCCTCTCATTTCATGATATAAAGCTTCCGCCAAACAATATCAACAATGAACATCCATTTCACACCTGACATGATGAACTCCGTAAGCCATGAGTTCTTGTAACAACAGAAGACAAGGGCCGGCAACAGATCGTTTTATTACGGAAATCAACACGTATTTATGTATATTTCCTGTACATTATTATAGCTTATGCAAGTAGGCAAACGCAGTCTTCTGATTGGTTGTTTCGGATAACATCGGAAGGTGGAGCCATCTATCTGCTAATAATATTTGCCCACGTTAAGTTTGCTGTGATTAGTTGTTGAATCAGCCTTGTTCATATTTTCTCACGGCCAATATTAGTGACCTAGACATTGACGTAGATTATTGTGTACCAATTGGCTAGCAGCCTGCTCTTACCACATTCTTACTACAATTTGTGGATATCCATTCAATAGTCATCAATGAGTTTGAGGTTGACATCCAAATATTGGGTCTAATCTATGTAGCCGACGCCAGATTTCCAGTTTTGCAATTTACAGTTGTGCTTTTTTTCCCCCAAAAAAAATCAGTAGCTAGATAGACGCTTAACACTAAAATTGACTTACTGACGGCATCTGGTCACTCAGTCAAGATAAATTAACCTTAAGTATTTCATGTACCCATGCACCAATCTGTGTTTAGTTGGGATAAAGGCAAAAGAAACCTTTTGTTTTGGATGACTAAATAGTTATTCTTGCCGAGTTTTTTTCCTCTTAATGTTATGCATTTAAATATACCTCGGATAAGTGGATTACACTTATTGAAAATTAATTTCTTTCATGAAAAACATCATTTTTAGTACTTTTAATATATTGTCTACATTCTTATTGATTATATTTGAAAAGTATATTGTGTTTTTTTTCAATTTGCCGCCTTAAGTGACATTACAACATGATGTAATGGAAAATTAGTAGATACTAACCAAGTTCAAAAAATGAAATGCACAGCTAGACAAGATGAGTGATCAATAGATTCTGTTGAATGTCCACTCCGTTACGAAATGGCATCAATTAGAAAGGCCATTAAAAGTTAAGAAGTACTTTATAGTATTCTGTTCTAGTTTCACACACTTTAGCAACTGATGCTTAAAATCATTCTCTGGAATCCAAGTACAGAATAACTTGGTTATGAGGTGAATATTTTATTATTCGGTTGTCTCGTGACTTTCAACATCTGAAGAATCACTAAGCATTATAACGTCTACGAGATCTGATTTAGGATGGAGAATGAGTTAACACTACTAAACAGATAGCTAAAAACTAAAAGGAAATGTATGTCTGAAATTCTCTAGTTTGCAAAGATCGTTTTATTTAATCTTCAGGCACGATACAATTAACTCTGAAATCAGTTGAATACAAGAGTTCAAGTGATTCACATAAATTATCAGTGGGACCTATCAGGAAAAAAGACAGTGTTTATTGTTTGAGTGAAGTGAGAGAATTAACAAAAGAAATAACTTTAAGCTCTAAAATTTACAATCATGTAAGGACTAGAGTGTTAAAAAGTGACTTTTTTCTAACATTGCTTTAGTTCCTCTATTTGTCTGCTTTCATAGGATTTCGGAATACTTATTTTGGTATTTGTTATTATTTTATTCCTTTGCGTTACGAATGCAACTTAGGGCTTCAAGCTTGAGTTGTGAAGTTTCGATAGTAGTGGTTTTACTTTTGCGGGTTGAGGTAGCTAGTATCACGCCCAACCTTCTCTCTTTCCCGGCTTGGTGAGGTTTAAGGGTGCGTCGGCCGAAGACAGGACCTCAGACCGCGTGAGTCGTGGATGGCGAACGTTCTACGGCCGAACTACTGACGCAAAACTTTATCCCCTGGTTTCCGCCCAGGCGGTAAGCTACCTCTAATTTCAGGATTTCATCATGAGCTGATATTAGTTAGAGAACCACTGGAAAACCTGGGAGTACTGGATAGCAGTTTCGTCCTAGTTTGAGACTCTTCAGCAGTATGCACCCGCCGGGATTCGAACCCTGGACCTTCTGGTTACAAGGTGAGCTCGTATACCATTAAGCCACTAGGACCCGATCCAATGGTCCTTGAATCCTAACTTCTGCCAATTCACGACATAGCGCAACCCCTAGTCAATGTCTTCGGCGAGTATTTGTCCTCCTACTCGACCTTCTGCACCCTACTGGTCACGACTTCTCACTAGAGCCCCAGGTAACTACCTATCTGAATAGGGCCAGTCGCCAGTGAGCATCTCATTGGTATTCAGCTGTCCAGTACTCCCAGGTTTTCCAATGGTTCTCTAACTAATGTCAGCTCATGATGAAATCCTGAAACCAGTCAAATCCTTACAAACCAACACTTGAATACCTCTAATTTATTAACACATTAAAAGCTAAAATTCACCAAGATAAAGCCATCAGTATAGAAAATCCATTGAATTACACAAACCTCAATGTTCTTGAATTCTTTAGACATCCCCGGTATCGAAAGTTATATGCGAGCATTGAGGTCATAGAATATTAAATTAACGACTGGAGAACATCACTTTACTGTGTGTTTTTCCCAAAATGTTCACAAACCGAATAATGCCTCTCAGTTAAAAATACATCTTCTAAACTTTCTCAATAACTTACAGACAACTTCAATGTAACAAGAATAATTTCATCGCAATTCGCAGCAGTACAGATATTCTTTTGCCAAAATGATTTCGGGTATTTGCTACACAAAAAGATTTTCACATTATTTTCATTCCCTGTAAAAACACAATGTTTTTAGGCTTTCAAATTTCAAAAGCGATTGTGTTGTCGCTGAGCTAGGCGAGGTTTAGGAGGGTACTGGCCAGGAATCGAAACCAAATCTCCTTTGTGGGTGGTGAGCATTCTACCACAGAACCACAAGTGCACTAGAAATAGATTTTGTACTCTGAGTTATCGATTAGATCTTCAACAACAAGAAGAAGGTGACAACGCCAAGAAAACACTTATCTCAATGAGTCATTTTCCTCTGAAACATCAATATACATCAATTTATATCTTTTGATTTATATTACTGCAAAGGTCAAGAATGGTTCAGTCCTTCCATGAACGAGGTTTCAATTTACGTCTTCATCAACAAACTTTTTCTATCAATAAATAATAAATGAATGTCTGTCTGCGTTTTTGTTTTGGTTTATAGTCACACCTTATCCTGTTGTTTTTATTTGTTATTAATGACAATGATGAAATATGATATATATATATATATATATATATATATCCGTCAATCATTTAACTATGGCCACATGGTCTTTGTGTTTTTCTCTGTTGTACACTGTACACATTTCTGACGCCCAAACAATCTTTCACCACTTCCTTCCTTCAGTCCTGATTTCTGTTTTACCATAGCACTTGTCCTTTTGACCTTAATCATAGACAAATATATTTACATATATGTGCATACATCACAGCCAAGGGATATACTGTGGATATACACACATAGAAATAAAAATTTTATTTTATCTGAATGAGTAATCCTAATGGTGAATCAGTGAAAAGACGAGAAAATAAAATGCTCACCTACACCAGCATGCTTTAAAATGTGTGTGTGTATATATATACATATTTCACTGTAATTGAAAAAATCGTAGGTACAAAATGACTTCACATGGAGTTAACAACAGGGAATCAAAGAGAGAGAGACTACCTTTGACTGGTTAATACATCGAATAGCCTTATCTCTGTTTATCCCTTGTAAGAGTGTCTGTCTGACTTTACCGTCATGTTTCTTTCCACCGTTCTATTCAAAAATGAGATTTAAGTAATTGAATCGGTTGTTAAGTTTTATTCATTTTATCTTATTCTTTTGCGTTCCAAGGAGAAAACAAACGGCCTCGAGCTTGAGCTTTGAAATTTCGGTAGAAGTGATCTTTTATTTTCTTAAAGGCTGAGGTTGCTAGTCTCAAACACCCGACCTTCCATCTTTTTGGGGGATACTACCTGCTAAGCGAGGTTTATACAGTGCATCGGTAGGGGATCAAGACCCAAACTATGTGTGGCGTGGTTAGCAAGCATTCTACCACTGAGAGGCCAATGAATTCTGCGGCTAAGAGTGATAAACTAGAACTATAACCTTGTCGATATTTTAAAAGTAATTCATAGGTATTTACTGTCATTAAATATTTCAAAAACCTTATTTTAACATGAATAGATTGGATAGTTATTTATAAAACTTTAAAAATGGCTTATTTACATCATCATTTAAAAATAATGTATAATTCTTTTGACTGAATGAAAAAACCTACGTAAGTTCAGCTTAAGATGTTGATTGATTAAAGTCAAAATATTCAGTATTTAATTCAACATATCTTTTATTATTTCCCCGAGTGGAAATTAGAGCTTCAACGGCACCTCTCAAACTTTTTCCTATTCTCTGAAGTCCTCTTCACCTGGCCGACGGACTGCCTGAAGGCTCTCATCTGCAGACACGATCTCCCCCATGTCAACCTCGGACTCATATCCAGCTAGTCGTTTACCATCCATTTTCCACTTAATCTACGGCCTGGAGCGCGATGTCACCCTACGGTCTCCTCAGCGTGTTTCCGGTCCACCTCTGTTTCCTTCAGAATATTTGTTGAGCAACAGGTCCTCGGTTGGGTCATTCCTAGAGCTCTTTGTTGATAGTTCTTTCCGACTGGCTATCTGATCTTCAGTATATAGCTAGAGAAAACAGTTGTTGATAAAAGTCTGAAATGACCTGTTGGAAATGCTTTTCGTGGCAAGGTCACCAAGTTCCTGAGGGATACAATAGAGGTGACTTAAAATTAAAATTTTGTTGTTTATGCTGAATGTAGAAGATTCTCAAACTGGTTTCAGAATGATGAAGATCTGTCTTGCCTAACCGATTCTGATTTTGACATCCTCATCCATGTTAGCCACCTGTAGTTCAAGGAATAGTGCCTACATAAGTAAAGAAAGTGACCTGATATGAATAAATTTAATTGACAGTATTAGCTTATAACTTTATTCTGAAAAAGGCTTTAATACATATTGCTGGATTCTCAGACTGTTCTTTAGCAAAGTATTTACTCTATGTGTAAATTCTCCAAGTAGATTAATAGCTGGTAATATATCATCTAAAACAACATTTTTCTATCCAAAAAGTGTTCTAATAACCTGCTGGGCCTTTCTCCGTTTTCTTCGAAAAATCCATAGCGGTAGGTTGAATCCCATTTGAAAATAGGAGTGAGTACAAACTCAGATTCAGAGATGTAATCAGGATAATTAAAACATAGAACAGGTTAAATGCAATGCATTTTGATGGTTAGAAAAATTAGGTAGCCTGGTGATTTAAGCAGGCCGCCAAGTGAAGTGTACTCAGAAATGCTGATCATTCTATGTTAGTAACTTGTTCATACACACTCAGTGATTTAGATAGCACATTTACTTCAGCATTAAATATTGGTAAACAACAAATAGTTGTTTTAGTGTTAATTTCATCACAAAATGACATCAGTGTGAGAAATATTGGGAACTAGGGAGTACTGAATAGATACTCTGTCCTAGTCTCACACTCCTCAGTAGTACGTAATCATGATCTCACTGGAGATGGAACTCAGAAGCTAGGAGTTAATTGAAACTGAAAATGGATACCAGTTGCTTATTTATCATTGCATTTAATCATCCCTTTACGGAATTTTGATTTGGTAGAGGTAGTTCCAAATTAATTCTTTCCAGTATAAAAGAGATGAGGTCTACAAAATCAACGACAGTCTGAATGTCAATGAGACATTGTGGAATAGCTTTCGATTGGCAGAAAAATATTCGCCTAATAAGTGATTGTTTATAATAGAATGAAAGCTTGAGTCGTAACAGCATTCGTGGCATCAGCCAGGAGTCCACATGCTGAATGATAAGAACCAGTTTAAAGTATAACCAATTTTACCACTATCAATTGGCAGCTAAGGAGACATTACCTTACCAACTTTGTTGTTCTTATACAAGCAGGTATTCTCGTTCTCTCAGTAACTTGACATGAAACTCCAGAATGGATACTGAACTGCACTGATAAACAACGAGGTTGGTAATACCGTAGTCACTGGTGAACATTTTTTCTCAACCTAGCTGTTTATTTCACCTTCATTCATAATCAGATTAAGGCATAATTCTTAAGATATTTCCAGTGCTGTTAGTTTGATGGCAATACGATATCACTTCGTCATGTTTTTGATCCTTGAAAGGTACCATGGGTAGGATCCCCCGCCTAGAATGAAGAAAGCCAAGTGATGTGTGGATTAAATCCAAACACTACGTATCACCATAGAACATAACGTAGAATGGCAGCCAAATTGCTACCTCAACTTCATCAGTTTCGAAAACACGTGACAACGTCAAACGTGAAGTAATTTAGATACTGTCACAACACTACCAATTGCAGTGACGCAAACACTTATAAACCTCGCTCAAAATCTGTACGATGACGTCACATCCCAAGTGATTAAAAAAGGAAAGCTAAATGAGGCTTTTGAAGTGAAGGTAGGAGTAAGTCAAGGCTAACCACTACCATCCTCCTGATTGTGATGGGCTGAATCCGGCGGCAGTGTGTGTAGGGGGGGGGTGAGAACAGTGGCGTATGGCGGGCCAACAAAACGATTCTAGGAGATCTAGATTTTGCAGACAACTTGTGTCTCAAAAATCGAAGATATATCAATGATAGCCAATACGCTAGCATAGGAGCCAACAAAGAAGGGAATTCATCCGGGCATAGAGAAGACAGAACTGACAAAAATGCCAAACTAACAACGTCAGACACGATATTCATCAACTGAAGAAGTGTAAATGTAGCCGTCACTTAACTCAGAAGCATCATTTCAACTACAAATACTGCTAATAATGATGTCGAAGCCAGAGACTATCGAACTGAGAGGGCGGGACTGGCGCTCATTACTGTGAAACCAATGTGGAAACTTGCAGCACTCGGCATATGGACGGGGACCTTACTTTTCAACACTAATGTCAAGTTGTTGCTTCTAAATGGTTCTGAAAATTGGTGCATCACCAAAATTATTTCCAACAGGCTGCAGAATTTTGTCAGCAGTTACCTGCTCTGGATACTGAAGGGTAACCAACAAGGAAATCTTGCAGGCGACTAACCTGTTACCTAACAAATACGCAGAAGGAAATAAACATGGAATGGCCATACTTTCGGGAAATATCCAAGTGACATCACACGCCGGACATCAGAATACGCTCATAAAACCAAAGTCCTTTACATATTCCATCGAAAGTATTCCTTAATATAGAATATAAACAGCCAATTCTGAGTTGGTATTCCTTCTCATTGACTTATGTAATGCCCCAAAACAAACTTCATAACGGTACATAGTACTTATGTTTTATTTGTGTTATTGGCTACAATTTTCATTTAATGGCTAGTTTGGAGTCACGAAGTTTGACTAGCTAACTATAGTGGTTACCATCCAGTGATCGGATCTTACATGTGATCCTAAGAAATGCAAATTTCGTCTTTGTCGCTTGATAGAAAAATTTTAGGCTTTAAAAACACCATATAATTTCAATAAAAGTAGAGGAAAGTAAGCTAAAATGTTTAGCCTTATACTATGAGTAGAACTCACGTTAAGATGTTGTGACATAGTCAAATACATGTTTTGCATAATAGACAGTATAGACAGTGATGTAGCTTGATATAAATAAATGAGAAAATAAAGGTCAACTTAAATAACAAAAACCGAACCTAATACAAACACATGAACTCAATGTACTAATTAACTATGATATGTTTGACCGGATAAGATTACATAATGATAGAGTACAAGAGGGACATAAACGTCATACAGCTATGAATAAAGCAAATGACATAATCAAGGACAAACACCAACACAATTAAATAGTGAAAATCAATCTGAATGTGGTGTCGCCATGGTGATTATTGGGTAGATAGAAATTTGAACTGATACTGTCAACACTATAAGTGAAGAGAAAATATATATTCACACACTGTGGGGAAGGAAAGCTTATAAGTCACTTCAAGGTTATAAAAGTAGTAGTGGTAGTAGTCACCTTGTCAGCGGTAGTATTCTGAGGATGAGCTCCGAACTAGGATGAAACAGCTGTTAAGTACTCCCTAACGCTTCTCTAACTGATATCAATCCATGATCAATTTGAAGATTGAAGACTTCAAATTGAAGTATGCGCTGAAGATGTCACCCAGTAAGGTGATGAAAGCTTCGCAAACTAACCATCCAGCTCAGAGAACAAAACCACATCAAAATCATCCACCTGAGCTACAAATCTTCTCTATCATATCTAAATCCATGGTTTAGCCTAAAACAAACGAAATTCCGCCAAACCAACTATTGAAAAGAAACATCGTTATGATTACTGGCAGTAATATTTGATTTTTTTAAAAGAACTCATTTATAAAAATAGCATCTTTAAAAGCGCCATAGTAGAAGCGTTTCATTGTTATCTGCTTACCAATTCATTTTGGGCACAGTTTATTGTTTATAATAGGTAGATTATAATTTATTAACCAAAGTAATGTGTATTGGAAACCCTGATTTAGTAGTGCATCGGTGGCACAGTGGTTAGGACTCTCGCCGACCATGCATATGGTCCGGGGTTCGGGCCCACTCCGACACACACTTGATATCTATGGTCGGCCTGCGAATTTTGGGCTACCGATATCCACGCTGAAAATTCCATACTTGTACCAAAAATACAGTGTGGAATCAAGCTGTAATCAAAAATAACGTAATAGTATGCAAAAGCCTCATGTCGATATCATATAAGTAAGATGGACATATCATATTAGGGTTTTCGTTATGGATGTAGTCATTAACTTAAGCGACATACCTGAAGAGTATTCTATATCAGTCTAAGTAAAATTAACAACAAGAACTACAAAATGTTTCTTGAAAATTACTTTTGCGAATGTCACTCTGTTCACTACTACAATTAAGGTTCATTTTTATGTATGTGGAGGTTTGTGTGGGCCTGATCAACCACCAGCTGCCAAAAAGTTTCTTCGGTCTATGAAAAACTTGATCTGTTTCACCAAGTTCACCGATCACAAATTTATTTGAGTTCCGATATTCACTAACTATTCCCATTAGAATCCATCATGGTCTTCGAACTCAGAACAATTTGTTACCAGGATCAGAAGAGTAGGTAATGGTAAAGAAAACGTATTCAGCTGCTGTACTATTGTACTTATATTTAACAAACGAATTCATGAAATAAAATAAGATAAATACAAATGTAATATAAACATATATAACTACGATTGTACAGCTCCTGAAAATGATTTGTTAGAAGGACAATCTTCTTTGCTGTTAGGTCTCTCTCTTAATTTTGACTCATTATGGAGACATCCTGTCCAATAAGAACCAGAGCAGAGTTTTTAAACCTTGAAAAGGAGACTATGTAGTTTCAATATTAGTTATCGCGCCAAAAATATTATCAATACAGATACAACTAAACACGATGATCATATGAAAAGAACAAATCGTTGAGCAGGTCGTTTATGAAAGATTTATTCAAAATTAATTTTTTTTTTAAATATTTGTGCTGACAGTGACCTCTCCAATGACACTGCGTCACCCTTTTTCAATAGATCAGTGGACATGGAAGACTGTTTTGAAGTTTAATATTAGTTTATTCATTAAATAAACCACACAATGAAACAGCAGTGTTTGGAAAAACTGTTTCGAACATAATTGACAGTGAGACTAAGATAGTGTTGGGTTGACGCAACATTACTTAAGTAAGTCAATAGGTAATGATTGGAGGTGAAATGCTAAACGGAAGGCGATGTGTCATTCATTCGCATGACATTTTCTGACTACTCATGGCCTTATAACAATTCAGGTCTCGTAGGTTAGCTGGCAGGGTGCTGAAATGGTTATCAGGATGCCACAAACCCGAGTTTCGTTAATCCCTACAACCATTACACATTACATAACTTAATTGTTTGTAACTGTATAGAATATATTATTATTAACTTAGACATTTATGTATTATGCTGAGTGTTATTATAAAGAATAAACTGAAGGATAACTCCACACGTTGGTAGGTTCATAACTTCATTCGAAAATTTAGTAGCCAAATGTATCTTATCGAGGAAAAATGCACTGATCAACATTCCAGTTTATGTTAAAGCAGTTAAAATTGTTTTTTAATCCCCACCCCCCCCCAAAGAAGATCGTACCACAAAATCTTAGTTTCGGAAGATTTCGCTTCTCTGTCACATACGGTGTCAAATTACAGTGCAGTGTAGTATTGTGTCACCAGGCTCAATGACTGGCGATAATCAGAACTGTACACTTAATATATTGGTTACTGTCCCAAGACTAGATCAAGTGTAATCACATTTGTAAACATGGAATTCAGTTTCTTTTTGTGTTGATTATGTTTCCAGTTTTTGATTGATAAAGTTCCAGGACTCAGCTTAATAATAGTAATAATGATAATAATCGCTTCCTTAAGAATAATGATTATATGCAGCGTAGAATTTTCACAGTCTTCATATCGTGAGAGGTTTGGTCCTTTTACAAACAAAATAAAACAGAATAAACAACACAACGTTATTTGATTCATATTTGTCCGTCTCATCGCTTATTATTATTATCTACTTCATGTATAGGCGCCATCTACACGAACTTGTTCGTTTACGAGATGCTTATCACACAGAGGGCACTGAAATACAAACTACGTTGAGAGGAAAACGCCTTGGAATAGTTTTATACTCTGACTCTTCTTGGTCGTTCCATATCTCCTCAATTTCTAAGGAGATTTTCCATTTAACCATTTACACTAAGAAGTTAAGAGAATCAGGAATCACTCAACCTCTACCTTTACAGTTTGTTAACTCTTGCGTCTTATCTTATTGTTCATTACTTCTTCATCTTAGTCTTTCTTGGGCTACTCAAAAGGGACTATGTCATCCTGGAAAGAGTAGGGCCAATAAGTCAGCTCGTTACTACTGTAGCCAATAGATACGTGAACTCATGTGAGAAACGCTCTGAATCTGTACTGTCTGACCCTCAACACTCTCTATATTCTCAACTCTTCCCGCCTTGTTTCACATCAGGTAGGACTAAAAGTCATTAATAAAGATTATATGTTCTCACGGCTAACTACAGAAATTCAACAATATCGTTTCTGGTCAGTCGGTGTTCTGTGTGTTGAGTGTAAAACCTGCTACTTATTATGCAATTAGCGATTAAGTGGTTCCTTTCCTTCAATTACCTAATAATTTTAGCTATTAACATTATTTTTATTTTACACTTTTTGCATTGCTTTGGAATAAAGCGCATCACTATTATTAATACGATTTATCAACATGAATTTATAGGAGACATTCAATCCAATAGGTTGAAGTATGAGGGTGAAAATAATACGATTTAAGAATATCTTCAACTGTTTAAAACAAAACGCGTAGTTTGGAGCAATGTTTCATGGAAAAGGACGTTTTTGACAGCTCAGACTTCATGCATTCCTTTGAATAGTACCACTGGTTATTACTCAAAAAAAAAACCTAAATTTCTTTAAAAGTGTCAGTATTGACTCAGTGATAAGTGCCAACAAAGTCGGATCAAATATTCCTCTCCCCCCCCCTACACACACACCACCCTAACTTTAATCCACTTTTCAACATGCTTTATTAGGTATGATTACACGTTAGTGAGGAAAATAAACATTTTAGTAAAAGATATAAGAATACAGAACAAAGCAGCTGTTTGATTAGTAACTGAATCTTTTTAATTTCGGACACGTTTTTCTGATAAACAAAATAATAATAATGATAATAATCATAATAGTAAGAGGTAGGGGTAACACATATTTACTTGCCTACCAGTTTGTGTATATAGATTTGTATTCTGTTTTTCCATAATTTATGTATTTTATTCGATAAAAACAAAGAAGATATGTTAGACAAATAACGAACAGTTGGTATTTTGTTTTTAAATATTTATCTTCCTAATACTTACTAATCAGTATATATTTACCTGACGAAAAGAAAATAAATTAAATCACACTGTTTATTATTATTATTATTTATTATTTTCCCCTTGGGTTCTGAGTGGAACATAGGGCTTGAACAACAACACATTTCCACTTTGTTCTACTTTCTGCCATCCTCTGTTCATAATCTCTCATCTCCTCCCACTCACACGATCTCCTACATGCTTCCCTAAGATCACCAACTCGTCACTTCCTGTTTGGATTCCACTCTAGCGACGACTAGCGCGTGATCACATTCAACGATTTCTTCAATGTATGCCCAATTAATCCATCGGCATTTTCTCCCCCCCACATATTTGTTGAGCTATCGCCTCTTGGTTGCTTTGTTCCCACAGTTTCTTGTTACTCAATTTTTTCTCACTGATCATTTGATCTTCAATATGGAGCCAGTCAGTGAGGGAGCTACTGATGAAAGTCTGCTACCTGACCCGTGTTGTGTTGAAAATCCGAATCTTGTTCTTCATGCTAAGGCAGAGTGCAGAAGATTTCCAAACTGGTTTCAAGTTGATAAAGGCGTATTTTTCCTTTCCGATCATGGTCGCCTGGCTTTGACATCCTCATCTTTGTTGCCTCTCTGTAGATAAAACGATGCTTTCTAGATAAGTGAAGGAAGTAGCCTCATTCAAATCTTCCCCGTTGATGGTGATTGGTGCTAGTTGTTGCTGTTGTTGCTGCTGTTCGTTGGTTACATTCATTACCTACATCTTCTCTATGTTCACCTGGAGTCCCATCTTTCCCACCTGCTTCTTCTTCCAGTTTGTTGGTTTTCGTCAGCCTGCAAGTCTTCGAGCTTTTCATAGCACTCGTCTTCATTACTTTATTCAGTACAGTGTACCCTGCCTAGTTTACTAGCTTACTAGTTTTCTAGCTCAAGTAAAGAGGTAGGGTTGGGCGTGCGCAGCTAGCAACCCTACACCCCAAAGACTATCAAACAGCTAGAGAAAATTCAATGCACAGATAATACGTCAAAAATACAACAAATTCAAAAAACGATCTTATTCTTCGCTCGAATAGGAGAGGCGAAATGACACAGCAGGCCATCAGGAAGCAGGTCAACCAGTCGATGAAATCAAGAATAAGAATGATGACGTTGAATGTCCGTACAATGTACGAGGTTGTCCAGGTAACTGACGAATTCCGAATATATGACATAGAATTGCTGGTATCTGTGGGGGCAGATGGAATGGAAGTGGATTGTGAAGATTGTCAACTGGAGAGTCAATAATAGACTCCCATCAACCAAACGACAACCATAAGCCCACTGAGTCGGTGAGTGGCTATCATAGTTTCACCAGTGTCAGTCAAAGCCATATACAGTGATAACCAATACCATCCAGGATCGTGACAACAAGATTCACCTCAAACGACAGGAAGGGAGGTCACAATTATCCAATGCTACATACAAGGCTACAAACAATATGGAACAAGAGAAGAGGGAATATTTCTACAGACAACTACAAACAGTATTGGACAACATCCCAAATGGCGACATAGAAATCATCATGGGTGATATAAACGCCAAACGAACTGGGAGCAGATAATACAAGAAGAGAACTCATCAGGGGTCGAGGGGCTCTGGCTAAGAGAAATGAATGAGAATGAAGAATTATTCGCAGACTTATCCGCTTTCAATGATTTGTTGATTAGAGGCAGCGTGAACAAACACAAGGATATATACAAAGTAACAGGAATGTCGCCTGACGGACAGACCACAAACCAAATCACGCTGTCAATACTTAAAATATTTCAAAACTACGGTTGTTAACAGAATAGGATTGCCTTTCATTTTATTTTGTAAGGCATTCAAGAAGAAAACAAGTGATACAGGGAAATACAACAATATTAATCTACATACTCTATGTACTTATTGAAACAAATCCGCACTAAGACATACGCCCCACAAAAGTAATTAAAGGAAACCACCATTACTGAATAACTGACCAAGGTTAATTTACCTACTATTATTTTTATTTTCAAAAGTTAGTTCGTAGGGAATTGATTTGTTCTTCAGATTTGCCCTCAGACTGACATAAGTAAGAGAAACGATAAAAATCAAGGAGTACTTGGCAGCTGTTTCTTCCCTAATGCTTGGGACTCATTCAATGTGTCCCTAACTGATATCAATCCGTGGTAATACTCGAAACTTACTGCTGGGAACTAATCTGATGGTCGCTAGTCCCTGGTTACAGGATGAAGTTTCCTTCAGTTCTAGTGAATTGTGACCAGTTTGATCTACCCAGAAGGAAGTGAGGACAATTACTAACCACAGGTGAAAATGGCTGGTGCCAGTCGCATGAGCTGATGGAAGTTAGAATTCACGATCTGGCAACTGAGTTGGGTGCCAGTGAGTGAATGATCTACAGGCGTTTCTCGTAACCGGAAGGTCCGGAATTCTATCTCTGGTGGATACCTACTGCTGGTGAAGAGTCCCAATCCATAAGGAAACAGATGTCAAGTGCTCCCTGGGTTTTAGTAGTTCTTTAACTGATATCGTTATTACTGTAATTAAATTAAAATAAAATTCTAAAATGAAATGAACTATAACCGATGGAATTTTTGAGATAATAACATTCTATTGAATTTTAACGGAATAACTACAAGAATATGTTATGTACTCACTGCATAACCTAACAAATACTGGATTTACTCTGTGAAACAAGTTAATTTTATGTAAAGAAATAGGTTAGGAACAGCTCTTAAGTGTTTGTTGATATTTGATGATTTACTCATGTGCCTGTTTCAGGTGAGTTAAAACTGTTTCTGACAAGGAAACGAATGAAACTGACATTTGGTGTTCAGATCATTTAGGTTCAACTAGCAATCACCGCTAGTTGATGTGTGAATCATGGAAGAGCTACTCATTTTGAATCAATCTCAGTTATGTATTTACTGATTTTCTGGATGATATCGGCCAGTGATATAAACTAATTTAAGATTTATCAGTTTTTCAAAGGCTTCATGAAATCTTATGATAAAAGCACAATATACGAATTCCATGCACCTATAGATCTGTAGCACAAAACTGGTTCAAATGTTTTGTTAGACGATTGCCTTAATATCACTTGAGTGGAGAAAGTTAGCTAGCAACATTGAAGCCATATGTGTCATTGTGGTATATCTGCAACCTCGAAGGAGCTGTTGTCTATTCAGAATTGCATCAATCACTGATTCGGTCAAAGATACTGCTACTGAGCAATTTATAGTAACAGTTGACCTCCTGTAGGTGATATGATTGCTAGCAATTAATTGCGCTCGAATTCTCATCAGTAAATATTACTGTATAACACTGTGAGACTTTATCCAAATAATTTTACCCATAATGGAAATTATTGTTTTTCAATTACGAATACATTTTTTTCACCCCAAGTGGTCATCACAGAGCAACTGACTTGTTTTACCCGACTTCGTAGTTCAGCTAGCTTAAAAACTATTTCTGTATTTGCGTCGTTTATCTTAGCGACATAATGGATTCCATAAAAGCTGGGCGTATACGGTTCAACAATCAGAGAAAAAGAAAAGCTAGTTTCGACTGTTCTTGTCGGGTACACCAAGCAATCGAATATCCATGTTAATTCTTCACTTAATAAATTGTATTTGATCCAAATATTTCTAATTGTCTGTAACCAGTTCGTCATTTCATCACTTATTTTATCTCTCTGCACTCCGAATGGAATATTTGGTTGCAGGCGTAAGCTCTGAAATGTCAGTAGCACAGATGTTTAATTGTTAAAGAGTGAGCTTGCTTAGCCTATTTACCAGGCTTACTGCCGGCTAGGTGAGGTTTAGGAGTGAGTCGGTAGGGGTTTGGACCACGGACCATGTTCAGGAACCACCGACGCACCTGTCATTTAATGATGTAGCTAATGTATTCTCTGCATAGCCTAACTATTATGACCTTCAGATTGTAAGACCGCCTAATTTATCACTCAAACAATGGCTGAAATCCACCGGTTGATGAATTAGAACCACTGTCAAACCACGACACTGGCCCTCTACCAGCCTTCGTCAATTTTGAAATCTGTCGAATCCTGCAAACTCAACTGCTTTAAATATATGGAAAACTTTCCCCTAACCAACAACGAAATCTTAGTATAAATCTACCCTTGCTTTTCAATAAAAATCAGTCAGCGTGACTAGTGAATATACTGTGAACACTATCGGAAGTTTGATCTTTACAATCAAATAGACTGAAGCAACCCCAGACTACTTAAAATGATAGAAAAGAGTGTCATTAAATCTTTATCATATAATCAGTATATATATATATCCATCTTGAGCTGTCTAATATAAACTATTATGCTGCAGACTACTTTCATTTCTCATGCGAAAAAATTCCTGTCAATACTGAATCTGTTCAATAAAAGAATTTGATTTACATATGGTTATTAATTAAGCATATTCTACGAAAATTCTGTCTTTCTGTGTCTCAAGTGCTAGATTTCTGCCAAGTCTCATTATGTCCGCTTAGCATTATTAGTCTTGTTGTCCATCATGAATCTGCAACCTGATTGGTTGTTTATTATCTAGCTACATGATGCACAAATAAGAATAGAGGTCAATGCAAACGACTCTACCAATCGAATTGATTCTATAGCCTGAAGAAGGGCATAGGTGGATGACACTAAAATAATGTGTTCAAAGCTCAGTTTCGTGTGTTTAAAAAAAAATTTATATTCTTTCCTTCTATCTATCTATTGAGTGGAAACAAAAATGAATTCATTTCTCTTGGACAACTGTAAACATATTACTGAGGACTAGATTGATTGCTAAAATACAAATGAATTGTATTTTGGATGGTATTGATTCAGCAAGTTCATGTACATCATCAACCGATTAAAGTTGAGAAATTACTCAAATGTGGAAATAACCTAAATCATTTACGAAATTTTAACAATAAACAAAAAGTTTACATTGAAAGTATTTCTAAATACTTAGAATGCAAAGGACATTCTGTAGCCTCTACCGTAACTGTTAAACAAATAGAGAACATTTTAAGACATTCTAATGATACACTAATGGCTTCATTGTGTTTTTCATTTCTTCATGGATCTAAAGATCAAAATATCAATGCCAATCCAGATGTTTATACAAGTGCTGGAATCGTTGCCACTACATATTCACGATTTAGAACAAATTTTTGGTTGGATAGAATACTATTCATTTTAACAGTTTATTTGCCTATTATACAAGCAATTGTTTTATTACTATTGCATACCATACTCGGCGTTACTCGTTGTCTTCCAGATATAAAAGACGATAAAATCGATTATGCAAGTACCAATACATTTATAGATAGAGCATGTGGTTTACAGTTAACAACAGATGTACTACAAGGAACAGTGAAATCAGTACCCAGTACATTTAAATCCACTAGTTCAAGTCATTATCAGTCCGGTATAGTTGATAAAGAAATAAGTACAATACGATTACAGCATGAATGTTATCCATTTGTTTTAATTTTATATGCAATAGCAATGTGGATACCTCACTACTTATATCATCGTTCTATTGATCGAACGGCTAGACGTGATTTATGCCTAATACGTACAGAGTTACATAGTTTCCGACGTGCTGTTACTCAAGAACTTGCTTATTTACAAACCCTAGCAACTGGATCCACTGATGTTGAAGCACCGACAGGAACATTTTTCTCGCCTAGATCTACTATTCCTACCTATCCTACATTACATCAGTCAAGTACATATTATCCTCATGGTTTTACTAGTTACGGACAAAATGATGGTCAAAGTGGACAAACAACTGCTGCAACTTTTGGCGGTGGATCAGTATTATCACAAACACCTGCACCGACTGTTATACATGCCCAACAATCAGCAACTATTGGTACAACGAAAGGTGGTATTGTTAATAGTCCAGACATTTCACCTGCATTACCAATGAGTTTTGGTGATGCAGATCTATCTGCACCTGGTTTATTAGATTTACCATGTTTTCATGCTTGTCATGCTGACTGGTCGTTGAATACATACTTAGCAGCTTGGCAAAACACAGATTTCTATTGGACAAGATACTTGACAAAACATATTGTATTAACTGTATTTCAGTCATGTGGTATTATATTTATTTTTACAATTATTGGGGTATATAAAGGTACACCATTTGCAGCATTATTTACATGTCAAATAACTGAAAGTTACTCACAATCTAAGTTATTCATTTGTATGCTACAAACAACATTTTTAGTAAATATGTCAATATTAAGTTTAGGCTTTTTAAATTTAACTGGATTAATTTTACAAATTATTTATTTTTATGAGAATTTTATTTACTCCTTTTGGTTATTTAACACTAATGGTAGTTATATGGGTATTACTAATCAACCAGCGATATTTTTAACTGGTGTTGATGAGAATCGACGTTGTTTCTTTGCTGATTATATACGTTTACTGGCTTATACAGCGTTTAAAGACACACAATGTGAAATACGCACACTAACTGTTAATTATTCACCACGTTTATATCGTTCAGATTTTCATTTTCTATCTTTATTATGTAATGAAAATGCTCATCTATTACCAGATTCTATACATATACATTATTGGACAGAACGTTATGCCCGACTTAGTCGTAAGCGTTTCCGTCGACCATATTGGGCTATACGTCGTGGAAGTCTAGGTCATTTAGTCAGATGTGAAGACTTATCAATGAAGTTTAATTTCAGCAAAATTAAAATAAGAGTTGAAGTGAATGATTTTGGTTTTTAATCGACTGAAAATAAGAGTAGTAAGTAGTATGATCAAAAGGTAAAATAAATATTAAAATTAACCGCCTACCTATTTGATTAAATTTCCAAATCAAATAAAAAAAAAGAAATTAATTCACTTGAAGTGATTACACTAAAATGTATAAATGAAATAATAATCTGTACGAGTAATTAATATATTTAAAAAATATTTTTTAAATGTATTATTATAACCAAATTGGAACATTTGCCTGAATTGTTGAAAAATTTAACGTTCACTTGACACATTGAACACCTCATTTTATGTAGATATTCTGTTTACCTCAGGAGAAAATATTCTGTATGAATGCATGAGCACATGCATTTGAATTTACTGTATTCACCAACTAATTTGATTATTCAACTCTAGTGTATTTTTGTTTTCCAGTTTTGTTTTGCTATTATCCAGTTTTTTTTTCTACCATTTTTTCGTTTTATGTTTTATTGTTGTGCTTTTATTTTGTAGGGAAATAGGATCTTCTGCTTGTTTCTTTTCTCTTATTTATAATTGTAATCAAACTAAAATGCCTTTTAATGAATGTCTTCAATATACATATATACATGTTTGAATAACTTGTAATACTGTCTTTAGCTTTAATTTGGTTTTCACTTCAAATGTGTTAGTGATAGTTTAAGGTGAATGAATGGTTAGTCCATGTATGAGCTGACAGATAAAGTTGGTTGGTTGATACTTAGTGTTGTTTAAATTTTCTTCAGTAATCGATTAGTAGGTGGATAACTTCAACTTGGTTTCCTTAATTGTACAATTTATTATTATTATTCCCACGGGTTCCGCGTAGAAAACATAGGGCTTCAACAACGCATCTCCATTTCGTCTTGTCCTCTCCAGCCCGCTTCACCTGATCCCATGATTCCCCGTAGTCTTTCGTCTCCTCCATGTAAACCTCGAACCCACACCTAACTTGTCGTTTCCCATTCGCATTCCACTCAAGCGGTAGTCTGGCTAATGCACAATTCCACCCTATAGTCTTCTCAATATGTGTTCGATCCATCTACATTTTCTTTGGCATGTTCGTTGAGAAATAGGTCCCTGATAGGTTTGTTCCCAGAGTTTCTTCTTGTTATTTTTTCTGGCCGCCATGTGATCTTCAGTATGGAGCTGGCGAAGGCAGCTGTCGATAAAAGCACGCAGAAGCCTATTTGAAACGGTTTTGGTGACACATCTACCAAGTTTCTGACTCATGTGGAAGAGCTGAATGACTGAAAATTGGTGTTGAAAATCTGAATTTTGTTCTTTGTACTTCGGAATGCAGCTGACTTCCAAAATGATTTCAAAGTGATAAAGGTCTGCATTGTTCTTCCGATTCTACTTTTGACATTCTCATCAATATTGGCTGCCTGCAGTTGAAATGATGCTGCCTGGATAGCTGGGAGAAGTGACCACTTTCAAATTTGTTCTGTTGATAGTGATTGGTGCCAGTTGTCATTGTCATAGCTTCCATCTACTCCATGTTCACTTGAATTCCTGTCTTCGATTCCTGCTTTTCCTGCCAACTTACTTGTTTTCGTCTGTCAGTCTTCGAAGTTTAGATCTTCTAGGGTCTTCTTCTCGGTTCAGAGTATTCCCGCCTTCTCTCTCCCTATCCATGGTGTGGCGTATTATAGAGTCCAACACAGTTGGGGATGTCATCGGTGGTGGTAATCAGCCTTGGCTTACTCCTGTCTTCACTTCAGTGGTGTCGCTGAGTTTTCCGTTGTGGATCACCTGACATGTGCCACTGTGATACAGCTGTTGAGTGAAGCCAAGAGAGATATGGGGCACTTCACTTTATAGTGTTAAAGCAATTTCCCAATTACTTCACGCCTTCTTTGCTTCTCAAAGTATTTTCAAAGTCAATTAAGTTGCGGTATATGTTTGACCGCCATTCTATACTCTGTTCGACGATGATGCATGCAGTCGCGATTTGCTTTCCTAAATCCAGCTCATTCCGGCGGATTTCTGAACCCAGTGCATCTCCTATTTCCTCCAGGATAATACGACGTAATATTATGCTTGGCGCGGCCAGGAGAACGATTCCGTGCTAGTCGCTGCAGAGGCGTAAGATGCGCTTCTTTGTTAGTTCGTCAAAACTGTATAGTTCACTATCTCCTTAATACCACTTTACTGAAGTATCGAACAGTCCTCGATAAAACTAAAACTAGTATATATAGCTGGACAGATCATTCTCTTGTGACATTTAGTAATGCCAGATTCCCATTAATCAAGTACTTATCTGATCGTAATGACTTACTGACTACATTCACGTAAACAATGCAAAGTGTTTTCTAATGTCATAGGAATCTATCGACTCTTGAAGACTACTACAGATAAGATGATTGTTTTAATAAATTAAAAAAATCCAAACAACTAATAGACTACTTGATGGTAAGATTACTAGAAAAACAGCATAACAACGGATGAAAACTTCCTTACGGTGGACTGCCTTCAAAAGTTATACTATTATATTTGTGTATTAAACGGAAAATTCGTTGATGATGCATGCTAGAAAATGTTTAATAGGCATTGAGAGGATTACTTCGGATGTAAACAAATAAAAGAAAAAACCTTTTGTTACGTAATGAACGTGAATAAACCCTAGTCTACCTAGCCATACAGAAACTGGAATCAGTAGAGCATACAGAAATGTATATTTAAAAACTGTATAAGGAAGAGTAAATAATAACACAACAAGTCAGTTGTAAGGGCAGTTATCATTGCGAAGTGTTAGAAGATGAGATTCTTGAGGAAGTGGGTATATAGTGACTTGCTAGCCTTATAACTTCAAAGTGCTTCGTTATAACACTGATGGATTCAGCTCTGTGTACTGCCGAAAAGTCCCAATCACTAATAAAATAGATATTTTCAGTATTTTCTGTGTTTTCCGTGGGTCCTTTAA
Organism: Trichobilharzia regenti; assembly: GCA_944472135.2. Lineage (NCBI taxonomy): Eukaryota > Metazoa > Platyhelminthes > Trematoda > Strigeidida > Schistosomatidae > Trichobilharzia > Trichobilharzia regenti. The sequence goes on along the minus strand of OX235270.1, from coordinate 81,808,487 downwards.
CCGATGTCAATTGCTTATGAAATCTACCTTGAAACAAAATCGAAATAAGATTATAATGGTAATGCAAATATGTGTTTTTCTTCCTTAACGTTCCCCAGTGGAACATAGGGCTTCAAGCTAGTGGCTTGAAGTTTCTGTAGCAGTGTGGGGTTGCTAGCCTCATGCCCGACCTTTCCTCTTTACCAGCATCATTTCTGGCTTAGAGAAGTAAAGGAGTGCGTCTATGGCCGGGTATCGAACCCCGGACCATGTGCACGGTCGGCTAGCGTCCTAACCGCTATGCCACCGAAGCACTTACTTTTGTTTTTGAGCAAGAGGATGCGGTTTTAGTTCGCGGACAGTCAGTGATTCATCCATGTGTGTGTAAGTGTCGTATCTAACTTCCTTAGCATAATAGCATGCAAATCCACAGATCACTTTGAAACATTTGTGTGAATAAGCTGACATGGCGCTAGAGTGTAGGCTCTATTAAAAATGGAACAAAAACTGGCCCATTAGTTAAGGTTATTATTTTGCGAGTCATATTGAAGACACAATTATTCCCTGAAGTTGGTATAGACTGTACTTTACTCATTAGACATCAATTCACATTTAATGGATATTGGGAGAGTTGAAGTCTTTTACCAATCATCCTAAAGTTGAACACCTCGACCAATAATTTAAAAATTCCACTGGTCTTTTCTACTATCTGTTATTACTATCGCTAAATTTCACTATTTGGCATAACCCCAGATTTACGCTAAGTCGGTTTATTGTGAGGAAGGGAGAACACTGACAGTTGAAAAAGAAATGTAGGCTGCGATCAGAATTGAAACCAGTAGACACCATTTAGTGGTTGACTCTAGTAGAACATGACACAAACACAGATTAGCAAAATCTAACTTATAATCACCAACAAGGTGGATATTAACCAAGTTTCTTATAATTAGATAAACATATATTTATGAAATGAATGTGATTTACATGAATTCACCCATAATTGCTAAGAAGATTAGTTAGAGTAAATAAATAAACAACAACAGTCATGTCCCTCGTCAGTATATTTACGCCTCCCACCCCTAGCCCACACACCTTCCCTCTGGGTTTTCTGTAATCATTTGCACATATATTCATAATCTTTCTTAATCATTGCCTTGGTGTTTTTTTTTCAAAAATAACATTTATTCTCCATCCCAGTTGTTTATTTAATCGAAACATATCTATGATGGCATTGACTGAATTTTTATTCCTTTACGTTCCCAGTGGAATATTGGGCTTCAAGTTAGAAGCTTGAAGTTCCGGTAGCAGTAGTGTCTTCCCTCTGTACCAGTCTTATCACTGGCTTAGTAAGGTAAAGGAGTGCGTCGACCGGGGATTGAACCCCGGACCATATGCTTGGTTGACAAGCATTCTATCGCTGTTCCACAGACTCACAAAAATAACTCGAAATATTAACTAATAGACTACTATTAATTAACTAACGATAATTAAAAATAAATGCTCTCATATGTTCAATTTAAAAATAAAAGAATGTTCCACTCTAAAATTAGTCAGTCATTTCAGTCGTCATTATGACTAACGCTATTAATATTTCCTCCATTTATGGAGTACAGATAATAAGTTTATTAGATGGTTGGAGGCAATTGGCCACAGGAAGCCTTTGACCTAAGTTTCGTGCTAGTTGGCACTCACCAGTTAGCAAGGCGTATTTGCAACCTTGAGGGAACTCGTGTCCCTTCTGAGATTCGAACCCGCGTCACCACTGCTGCGGTCAGAGACGTTACTACTGAGCGATACGTTCTCGCGATTGACCTGCTGTAGGTCTGTAGTGGATACTTTGATTGGGCACTAGTAACTAGTGTGATGCGTCTCAGCAGCGACATGAGTTACTTGAAGGTTGCAGATACGCCTTGTTGATGAGGGCCGAATGGCACGAAACCTAGGTTGAAGGTTTCCCGCCAATTGCTATAAAACATCTAATATCATCAAATCAATGTTCATCATGATGGCGAGCTACCTAGAATGGTGGTTAAATTGCAAACCTGAATGATAGAATTTAGTCTGCACCAAAGAAAGTACTAGACACATAACACTAGTTACTAGTGTCCAATCAAAGTAGATAATGAGCTTATTAAACATTTAAAGGCACTGTGTAAAATTCATCCTTTTTTTTGGAGCAAAGCGTATATGCTAGGGAAAATATTGACAATCAATTTCCAGGAGAAAACTAATTGTATATTAATTGTAATGATTATATCTAATAAGTCTAAGATTGATATGGAATAATACAAATATATCCTCTCAGTAAAAGTGATACCCATTTGATCAAGAGATGTTTATTGAGATGTTGAATAGTGCAAGGCGATCAGCTAAAATTCTTACACATTCATTTCGAACTTTTTAGTGCTATTCAACACGAGAAGGGACTAATCGCACCTTAAAGACTTTATCCTAGGTCACTGAGTGTTGCAAGCAAGGTTTTTATTACTATTTTATTTCGACTGGGGCCAATCTCCTTTGGAACTTTAATGCATACATCGTGCAGCCATCAGGATGAGTCTAATGACATAGTCACTAGTTCTTGGCTCTGACTAGGTTCTATCAATCACATTTTAAAGGTGACCACCAGCTTTATACACTATGATAATGAGCTTTAAATTAGTGTTGAATGGTCAACAACAATAGCCAACAAGACTCCTCGCACTCCTTTGTCGGTGACCGATCAATATACGAAATTGTGTATTCGGTCTTAAAATATGAATGATTGAGGTATCAGTCAAAGATATTGGCCTCTGTCTTTCTCCACAGGCCATGTAAAACATGTGAGAAGATAATTCACGAAGAACAAGATGCCTTTTTTCAGGTTTCTAGAACACAATCATACGAACCGCAGGCCACGGGTAGTTGTATTTATTGATATTAGTACCACCCTCGGTTCGTTGGGCAGTAATGTTCTTCGGAATAGTGCATTAAAGGAAGTTGTTCCTGAGATAGCCGTCTACATGAATACCTAAAGCCGGGGAGGGTATGTAACTAGCTGTTTCTTTTGTTGTCAACCAACCCAATCTCACCACTTCTTTATAACCTTGCTGTCGATGACACTCTGGGAAGAGCTATGAAGTTTATACATGATGGTAGACCTGCTTGATGCCTAGGAAGGACTTTTGGACCTCATGTGTGCAAACAGGCTGCATTCAAGCAGCTCAAACAGCATCTAATTATTTTGTGACCAATGCCTGTAGTCATGGTATGTGCTCATTCTACGCTCATTGTTGGTTTACAGAGATTTTATTGGTTCCACTTTTAATGACGAAATTACTTTAATCTCAGAATCAGGAATTACTGGAAAGATGTTTCTTTCTTGACGGGGACTGTTCAGCAGTACGTTACCATCACCCTGGGTTCCATCCCCATTGGTGTGGTGGATGCGTACCGATGAAGAGTCCCAAAGAAGGACGAATTGCTTTCCAGTACTCCCTGGTTGCCAGTGGTTCTCTAACCGAATTCAACTTGCGATCAAAATTAATTTCAAAATATTCTTTTAAGATTGACAAGCACCTATACCTGCTATCACTCTTGCAAGTAAATCGCTAGAAGCGGTCGATGAGTTCGTGTAACTAGGCGGTTTTATGAGTGCTGTTATGGGTGTGGGAGAGCTCTAGAGAAGAATTCGTTGAAATGTGTCACACTGGGCACCATTAGTATGTCACTTTGGTTATTTCATCTCAGATTTGCAATACTTTGATGCGTTTCGGGTTGTTCTGCCTCTGTGAAATCTGGTCTCTGGAAGGTAAGGATTTTGAAGTTCTCCCCTCAAAATTACCGTAGTGTCTTTGAATAAAAAATCTTTGAAGCAACGCACAATGGTGTTCAGAAGCCTGAGAGGCAATTCAGACCATTTCTATGCTCATCTGCCAGTTCACTTGCTTCTGTGCAGTCAGATATGTTGGTTGTTTGACACATATCCTGTCTGCAAATGTTCAAGACCACAATCCCATATGGTTGCAGAATGGTAGCAATCAACTTCATAAACAGTGCAAGAAATGAGTGCCGCGTCGGCACTGGTCACTCTATCTTGATCAATTCCTCCTTCAAAGTGAGAATCAACCTGTCAAAGACAGTAGGCTTACACCTTAGTTACATTACTGAAGCTCTAGCCACCTAGGCTTTTTCATTACTTTTAAGTTCCAGTAGTGCTTGTGTCTTTTCATTGGGTGGGGTTGCTAGTCTCAAGCCCAACCTCCCCTCTTCATCAGGCCTACCACTGACTAGGTAAGGTTTAGGAGTGCGTCGGACCTCAATCATGTGCATGGCTGCTAGCAGTTCTATACCCTTGAACCATCAATGCATGGTGTTCTGTAAACAAAAGAGAATTCTCCAACTACTTCTACAACCATGGAAACGATTGTGTTGTTTTCAGCCAACTACGGTGAAACAGCAGTCTAATACTCCCAGGTTTCCTAGTGATTCTCTAACTGACATCAGCTCGTGATAGATTCCTGTAACTAATCAAATCTCTGCAGACTAACACTTGAATAACTATTCTAACTACTTCGAGCTCTTTCACCCTTTACAACTTTGACATAACACCACGTGTCCCTTGTTTCTATGTCCAGTCTAACTGCAACCCGCTCATGAAATAATTTGTCTCACTATGTAACTCTATTGATCTTATTCAACTAATGTCATGTACTGATTAATATTAGCAACTATGCTCATGAAAATTCATCTCTATTGTCACTACCACCTTTTGTGAAAGAAAATTGTATATAAATGCGACTGCATAGATAAAATAAGTGAAGTAGCCTCTTCAAAAAGCTGCTTATTTTCATTTTTCAGTAACCCATGACTGCACCAAATATCAAACCTAAAACTATCTATTATAAAGGTAAATAAACGACTTCAACTCAAGGGATAAAATAATTTATTTTATTTATTTTTGAATTACAGCTTGATTCCACACTGTATTTTGGTACAAGTATGGAATTTTCAGAATGGATATCGGTAGCCCAAATTTTGCAGGCCGACCACCGATATCAGGTGTGCGCCGGTAGGGGTCAAACCTCGGACCGTGTATATGGTCGGCAAGAGTCCTAACCACTGTGTTTTCGAATAAATCCCCATAGCCAAACTAATGAACATCACAGACTTCTTATTTGTAATATGGTGAATCCAATTTTTATGTTAAACATGGATGATCATTAAGTTTAAACTGAAATGTGTCTGGTCAGCTGTCATCCTATTAAATGTTATGCAATATTCAACACTGCAGCTGTGCAACACTTTCGATCAAAACCACCCTCAGACGTTTACATACCGGTGCTATTGTTGCATTTCGTTTCATTCGAAGATGTTCACCCTGATCTTTATAGGCCTTTTCAGATCATATTAAATAAGCTTGCCGTAACACAAACAGGGTGAAGGGATTAATGAATGGTCTCATTCCTACTTTTCTGATAGGAAGCAGTACATTATCAATGTCTCCCAATGTACTGTTCTTTCTCCTTTTCTGTTTTCTTTCCTCTTAAATAACTTGCCCCATTCTCATGGAGCCAATTTTGTTAAGTATGCAGATGATCTGACTGTTTCTCTGTGCCAGTTACTTCTCAATCAGATTGTTCCAAAATGAATAGCTTCTTATCAGAAATTAATCAATAGTCCTCGTTAAATGATCTTAGGTTATTTGCCTCCAAATATCAGGCTGCCAATTGCAACGGCGACTTGCATGAACTGGTTAGTTAGCATGGTTCCGTTATCACAGATTACACAGAAACTGAAACTAAATCGACTGTTCAGTACCTTAGACTGTGAATTTACTTTGGTCTTTCCGGTCTTCTCGCATCTTTTTAGTTCCTGAAAAGATATGTTGTCTAAGATTCTATGCAAGGAAGTTAAGGCAATCTGGTATCACTCAGTTTCTACGGTTACAGTTAGTTAATTCTTGTATTCTGGCTGTTTTTCTTTATCGCTTTCCCCTAATCTTTTCTGAGCTATTTAAGAAGAACATTATTACACTGTGAAGGACATTAAAAGCCGTCACTAGGGCGTTGCTAAACAAACTCATTCATACTGTTGTAGGTAGAAATGTAGACTACTGCAAAAAATCAGTAAATTGGTTATAGGATTTCATCGTGAGCTGACATTAGTTAGAGAACCATTGGAAAACCTGGGAGTACTGGACAGCTTTTTCATCCTAGTCTGGGACTCTTTCAGAGTACGCACCCACCAGCGCTCGAGCCCAGGACCTTCTGGTTACAAGGTGAGCTCATGTACTCGCCGAAGACATTGGCTAGCAGTCGCGGTATGTTGTGAATTGGCAGAAGTTAGAATTCATTAGTCATTGGATCGGGTCTCAGTGGTTTAATGGTCTTACAAGCTCGCAGACATAGAAGACTTTATTCTCAGAAAACCGAGTACGAATCTCTAGAATACTTTATTTGGCACACATTTTCGTTAATGAGAAAAGTGTAAGGCACGACACTACGAACTTCCTGAGAAACAATAAGTAAACCGTCCTTTTTACTCCTCCTCTCATTATTATACCGTTATTAACATTAATTTAATTTTATATTCATATTTTTATTTAACAATGTATTCAATGTAAATGCCCCGTTTTACTTATTACCACTTTAATGAGAAAGTTACTGGACAGCGGATTCAACCTAGTCTGGGAATCATCGGCAGTACGCACCCACCGCAGGGGGTTCGAAACCAGGACCTTCCAGCTACACGGCAAGCTTGTATACTGTGTCGCCACTGGGACCCCGAATGTACGTGCGTCTGTGGCACAGCGGTAAAATGCTAGCCGACCCCTCATGTGGTCCGTGTTTCGATCCCCGGCCGACGCACTCCTTTACCTTACTAAACCAGTATTAAGCTCGATAAAAATGGAAGTTTGGGCATAAGGCTAGTAACTCCATCCCGTAGAAATAAACACCACTGCTACTGAAACTTCAAGCCTGTAGCTTGAAGCCCAAAGTTCCACTGGGAACGTGAAGGAATAAAAAAAAATGAGAAAATTAGATGCAATACTATATTACATGCTAAAAACTCCACACTTGTACCAAGAGTACTGTTTGGAATGGCGTTATTATCATTATTTCTTCATTTACTAGCTTTCTAATTCTACTGCAGTTGTTTGGGTTAAGCTGCATTGCTAATTTTATCCCTTTCATATCGTTTGTGTCCCCTGTTTTGGTTGTTCTGAAAATTTCTACAAGTAGGTCAGTTTGTTCCTTGTGCTTCATCAGTTCCAAGCTTAATAATCATCAACTGTTACCATGGTCTTTTAATTTTAAAGCAGTCTATAGAAAGCTTTTAAGGTGCTAAGTTGATTCTCTTAATCTAATAATACGACAGTGAAATTGAAATGTTATCATTGAGTTTTATTCATTGTATACGTATAACTAACATTTGCATATAATCCTTCTAATATTTTGAGAGTGATTTAACATTAATAATGTGTAAAGAAGTTCATCCATCATAGCCTAGTTTAAATAGCTGTTAAGCTTTTATAATTCTGATAATCGAATAGTAATACCTAAATGACTTCTAAAGACGCATTTTTAAAGATACAGTTTATACTTTAAGACTTCAATAGAACAAAATAAAAGTCCCAAATGACGTCTTTTAGAATCTTTCGGTTGGCCTGCTGAAAATTTGAGCTACCTAAGAACCTCCATCAGTTTAATTGCATACATTTCCTCTGATTCAATTTGTTTAAAACCTGTAAAATATGACCTATACTAGTACCGTTTATTCTGGGGAGTATTCAATACACTTACAGTCTGCTGATTTACAAGTTTCTACTAAACATGCGAAAACTCATTATCCTCAACGGCAGTCTATCCCAGTACGTGAGATGACCGTTCCTGATTGGTGTCCTTGGTTCACAAATATGTCGATGACCTAACTGTATGTTTGCCTGTCAAATGTCAAAGTGACTGCACTAAACTAAACGGCTTTTTATCAGAAGTCAGTCAATGGTCCAAGGAAAACGGTCTCACCTTAAACCCCTCCAAATGTCAAACAGTTAACTTCACATTTAGGCACAAATCTGACCTAAACAAACTGGTTACCACTCACGAGGTGTGCAACATAGATGGCACTGAAATAGAAACCAAGTCGGAAATTAAATACCTAGGCGTCATTTTATCTGCTGATCTTTCCTGGTCGTCTCATATCTTAATGATTTCTAAGAAAGTGTTAAGGGTTGTCAGCAGGGTAAGCAACGTTCCACTTAACCAGCTTGTTAATATTCTAGTTGACAGGCACATGGACTCATGTGAAAAATGGGCTAAATCCATTTTATTTAACTCACATCACCCTCTTCATTCATAACTCTCCCCTTGTATCTAATCAGGCAAAACCAGAAGCCTATATAGAAAACTATATGCTCGCACTAGTAAGTACAAAAACTCAACCATACCCTACTTAGCTCGTGTTCTGTGCGATAAAGAAAGCAGTAGGCGTGAAACCTTTAACTTATTAAATAGTCAGTAGAACAACTGGATCTCGTCTTTCCAACTCATATCATATATGGGTACAACGTTTTTTCTCTTTTTTCTTCTTTTTTTCTTTCTTTCTTTTCCTTTTCTCCCTCTTTTTTCTGTTATGTGCAGCTTTGTTTCTTTCTTCTGCTTACGCCAGTAAATATGCTAGAACCTACTTTTCTAGCACCTTCCAACTTTTTGTTTAATTTTGGCTTTGCTACCGACATGCTAATATGTTGTTGTCAAAACTAACTGAGATTACCCTTAATCTATGTAGAATTTTATTTTATTGTTAATTTATTAACTGGATGCAGTACTGTAGTAAAATGCTGAGAATTCCATTCTGTATCACAAGTACTGTTTTGGAATAAAGCAATTATCATTCATTCATTCAAAATGTGCTCGACATTCGACAAACTGTCGTATATTTCTTCAAGGAGAAAAAGAAGCGATATAGTAATAGATTCGTTTGCTCTTCAGGTCAGATAGAACTGTGTCACGCAATCTACTGCCGATGAATTTTTTTATTTGAAGACCCTGGATGAAGAGAAAACATCATGCAATAAACTCCCCTGTAAATCCTGTACATTACACAAACGTTGTACAGAATAAAGCTATTATTATTGTTATGAATTATTCAGTTAGTGACTAGACTTATTTCATTGTTAAGATTTAACTCGTAAGCTTGAAAATTTGGCTTGATTGTGTTCTTTGATCAGGGTGGTTTGACTGTCCTGCTAGACAGCATATTAGGCTCTGACTTCAAACTGAAGTGAGTTTTTGAAACTCTCCGTGAATGTTATAACCGTCTTTCTTAATGAACCTGACTGGGATTATCTGCCTTCAGAAGTTTGCCTATCCTTGTGTTTATTTCTGCCAGTAATGATAGCTTCGCCGACCTGAAATTTGACCTTCTTGTTAACTTCGTTCTATGACTTATTCTCCATTAGCTGGTAAATTTGAAGTTTTCCAAAATGTTTACTGGCTGAAGATTGTTCTAAGTACCGGTTTTCTGGGAAATTTTTGACATTCTTACTACATGCCCTATTTAAAATTCGCATATTTTATCCATCGAAATGGTGTCCCTAGCTGTTCATATATATCCTTGTAACTCAATAAATATAATGTCTCCGAACGACTGTCTTGTATTCTTGGATGTAAAGCATATAGGGACGTTCACCTTGGCTTTTATAGAGTTTATCATTTGATCTTGCTATGAGTGTTGATTTTATCTTCCTTTCCTGTCGGGTCTTTCGGTCAACATAGTAATGAATGGGGTGATTATATTGGTTTACGTACACTATCTATCCTGAATGACCTCATACCGAAGTTAGCACTGAAGATGTTGTCCAGATGGACAACGTCAGAATTTACTTTAAAGTTATATTAGGCAAGATGCTATCTAGGTACTCGTGGTGTTAAGTCAACATACCGAGCCTTGCTTTTCCAGGCTTTTCTGAGACTCACGCTGTATTTGGCTTCTGAGGTTATTATCATTGAAATACTTATATTTAAACTATATGTTGAAAAGAAGACAATTATAAATTCACAGTGGTACACAGAGTCCCCCAATATCGTACAAAGGGACTTCGGATACGCCCTTTGTACACAGCTGAAGCATTAGCTATTGGATACCTGAAACCGGACCTCTGCATACAAATGCGATACATACATTCTCTGGCCCTATCATGGCCAGAGTAAAGTCCTTACTATAATTTTGCTTCTTTCTTTTAATATGTAAGTTCACTATTATTATTACTATTATTATTATAAATTAAGTCTAATTCTCAAATTACTTTTTACCTTTTCATTTCCAAGTAGACTCTACTATTTACTATGAGTTATATTCACCTCATCATCTAAACTCACCAAGAAATATGACCTTTTATCATTGATTTTTGATGTTATGATTACTCCCCAACCTGTTCTTATTTTTTGTCACCTTGTCTACAGTGTTATTTATTCATACCACCTTTTTTAATACAAACACTCAACCTTTGAATAATTTTCACAATTTCATCCATCTGTATTGATTTTTATCATTGTACTGTCTAGGTTATCTCCCATTTCAATCAATACACACCTTTTTGTATAAACCAATATGAAAGTAGACTTTTTTTCTCTCATCATACCTTGTCAGGTTTTTTTTTTGAAAATTTGTGACAAGTGTTCATCTGTTTTTCATGGCTTCATTAACTTATGAGTAACAAAATTAGTTTCATTTGAGTGGGTGAAGAAAATTTGAGTCAGATAAATACAGAATCAATAAAAATATTCACTTTAATAGATATTACCTAATAATCTATGTGAGCAATTATATCTTTAAGGTTTCCTGGATAAAGATGACGTAATGAACAAATAAAAAGTAAAGAATACAAGAAGGTTGATGAAGGGGATTCAGTTAGACTGTTGGAGGCAATAAGAGAGAAACTGTAGACCTAAGTTGTATTCATATTAGCAACAATATTACTTTAAATCCTCGAAGGTAGTGATAAACGTCTTAATAATCGAAAAAGAAACTGTGTCACCGGGATCCCTAGCCTTCTGCAAAGATTAACTGGTCACCGCCAGATAACCAATGCTTTGTGGTCTAACAAAAATTGTCTAGTGTTCTGCATGCTTTAATATTTGATTGTAGACGTTTCATCAGTAAATTTAATGAAATCTCTACCACGCCTTGATGAAGGTAGTACTAAGTGTGTCACGAAGTTGGCATTGTAATAAGTCAGCGTCTCCAGGGAGAATACTATAACTTTCCAGTGAAAAATTGATTTATGGAGTCCCCCTCATCTTCTAGCCAGTATCAGTCATTTAATTCTGAGGGAATTCCGGAAATTATGAAATGCTATGAACTTGTTAAGCACCTTTGGTTTGTCTTTGTAATTTCCTGTCGTTGATTTGTCCTTATCGAGTGGATAATGCTCTGTTATTTTAAAGGATGGAATGTTGAGAGCTAACATTGTTTACTGGGATGAGAATTCATTCAGTCGACTAGTTGCAAATAAGATGAAATGCATACTTTGTACTGCCCTGTTAACTATCAGGAAGCAAATAACAACATGCTTACTCTTCCTTCGACACGTATATAAATAGATTAAGAAATTTGCAGCTTTCTGAATAATAGTTTATGCTATCAAATTGCTTAGTGTTTATGATATCCCTAAGATGTTTAAATCTATTAGTGTTATCTAAGTAGCTTCATTCTGAACCTACATCATTTTGAGAACTACTGAGTATAAGATAGCAGTCGACAATTTCTCCGTGCTAGTTTAAGATTCTTTAGAAAACTCCAGTTGCGAAAAAGACGCTTCTATGAAGTTAAATGCGGGATTTTCACGTTACTAGCTGAACACAACACACACACTACAACAAATCTCAAAATCTTTGCATAATTCTGACTAATAAGAATTTCTCGTTGATTAGTGAATAACTCTAAGTGAAGCCGATCTGTTTGCTTGTGGGAATGGTTATTTATCGTCTGCATTCTATGACACTGGTGCTACACTAGGGAATACATCATTGGAATTCAGTCCGATGACAATGTTCTCTTTGTAACTTCCCAGTCCTGAATTCCATCATCATCATTGGAGAACAGCTTTAAATACACACCTTCTAAGTCTCACAGTGATAAGAAGGAGCTGGTTTTTAGTGAATCTGTAATTTCTGACAGACTGTAACGCAAGTTTACAATGAGAAAATGAAACAAAACATCATCTCAAATTTCGAAGCTTTTATCCTATGTTTAGGCTTTTTGAAATAATACTGACAGGAATTGCAGAAAATTAAAGGGAAACAAGCGGAAATAAACATTTTTCTAAGATTCTAGTATTAACTGAAATATCACTTAATTAATGTAAGCTCTTGTTGTCTTTTACAATGACACATACGCGGCAATCACAAATACCGCTTCACTAGGCCAACTACATTATTTAACAGCAACCTATTTCCTCAACCAGCTGTATTTAAACGAGAATAAACACACAACCTGAGCCGCAAAGTATATTTTACGCAATGGAGTATTGATTCAAAATATCCCCAAAGGTATGTTAATTAACCTGCAACCATGATCGGTAAAATATTGAGAGTTATTTTACGTAGGCTAATTCTGATTGTTTTATTTCCAGACTGACGCTGTTCATCATACTTGCGATGATGATAATCCACCACATTTTCTGTCAACAAATCAGTCCTACTTACATTTATTTATCTGGATGGAGGAATTGATCATGAGCTGACATCAGTTAAAGAACCAATGGAAAACCTGGGAGTACTGGATAACTGTTTCGTCCTGGTGCTCCGGACTCTTCAGTAGTACACACCCACCGGGTTTCGAACCCAGAACCTTCTGGTTACAAGGCGAGCTCGTAGACTATTGAGCCACTAAGACGCAGTCCAATTACCCATAAATCGAGTGCCAGTGCCACAATGGTCTACGAGTTCGCCTTGTAACCAGAAGGTTTTGTGTTCGAACCCCGGTTGGTGCATACTGATGATGATTCCCAAACTAGAATGAAACAGCTGTCCAGTACTGCCAGGTTTTCCAGTGGTTCTCTAACTGACTTCAGCTCATGATCAATTCCTCTATCCAATCAAACAAACCAATACTTGAAAACTTATTCATTTGTTTTTTAAAACAATTAGTCCCTTTGATAAATTTGAACAAGGCATTAAGAAGACAAATTTCGCGAGATGATATCATTTCGTAGTTTCTTTACAACCGCTTTACAACTAACTTTGTTTTTGTTCAACCTTTTGAATCATGTGAAAGTGAAATATCATTAAAATATTATTGAAAACTAGTTAGGCTTAATTACTCATATTTACACATTTTATATTTGTTATTATTGATCAACGATAGTTGAGTGATCAAGTGATGGTTTGTAGGGATTTGATTGGTTTCAGAATTTCATCATGAGCTGACATTAGTTAGAGAACCATAGTTGAGTGAATTATCATCAGTATAGATTCTCCAATTGTATATTGAGTACTGTACAATCTAAGGTGAACCATGAAGTGCTTGTCTGTTCAGCCATGCATAAAATTGCTTTTTATATATATTTAAACGTATATCTATACGCGACTTAGTATATGGCATCAACACAAATCAAAAAGCATATATATATATATATATATATATCATTCTCAAGCTGTACAATCGCATATACATATAGTTAATTGTCTTAGTAACAAAATGAATATCTTCAATGATTTGTCATTAGAATTGTAAATTTTAATACGTAATGTAGAAAGCATTAATGAGGTAGAAACTAAAATAAAATTATTGGAACTTTAAGTTTTAGATAACAAATTTCGCTAATAGGTTAGAAACTAAAATAAGGTTAAATAAGCAAGTTGGGTGACGTAATCTAATTGACGGGGCTGAGTACAGCTCATCTAAAATTAAAAGTGAACAATAGTCAAGTTAAAAACAATGGTAATAAGTTATAGAGATTTAGTAAGGGGTAGGGGAAAAATATTATGCAATTAAGTAACAAACAAGCGAAAATAAAGACGAAATAAAAATTTCGTAGGTTTACAGGGTTTCATCATGAGCTGACAGTAGTTACAGAACCATTGGAAAACCTGGGAGTACTGGACAGCTGTTTCAGCCTCGTTTGGGACTCTTCATCAGTATGCACCCACCGGGATTCAAACCCAGTACCTTCTGGCTACAAGGCGAGCTCGTATACCATTAAGCCACTGGGACCTGATCCAATGGCCAGTGCATGAATTCTAACTTCTGCCAATTCACGACATAGCGCGACCGCTAGCCAATGTCTTCGGAGAGTACTTGCCCTTACACGGACCTTCTGCACCCTACTGGTCACGACTTCTCACTAGAGCTTCAGTTGATCACCTGAACTGATGAAATCCTGTAAACCAACGAAATCCCTACAAACCAACACTTGAATATCAATGAGATGCTCACTAGCGACTTGCCCTATTCAGGTAGGTAGTTACCTGGGTTCTAGTGAGAAATCGTGACCAGTGGGGTGCAACTGGTCTGGTGTGAGGACAAATACTCTCCGAAGACATAGGCTAGCGGCCGCGGTATGTTGTGAATTGGCAGAAGTTAGAATTCATGGGCTGGCCATTGGCTCGGATCCCAGTGGCTTAATGGTATACGAGCTCGCCTTGTAGCCAGAAGGTACTGGGTTCGAATCCCGGTGGGTGCATACTGATGAAGAGTCCCAAACGAGGCTGAAACAGCTGTCCAGTACTCCCAGGTTATCCAGTGGTTCTCTAACTAATGTCAGCTCATGATGAAATCCTGTAAACCAATGATATCCCTACAAACCACCACTTGAAAAATTTCGTATTTGGTGTTAAGATAGGTCAGGTCCACTGTAGATTTAGTGACTGGAGAAGCTTCTTTTGTATTCAGGGTTTAGGTTTTAATATGTGAATTGCCACTGCTTCTATGGTTTGAAGAAGTTTGATTCGTACTCTTTTAGTAAAATTTCTACTTATTCTGTAAGTGATTTTGAAGTAACTTTATGGGTTTGCTTGCTGCTCCGATTTAATCAAGTGTTCCAGAATAGAGCTTCGGAGGACCTTTTTTCTCCTTTATAAAACTATGAGGGTAAGTTTTCGATGATATATTTGGATAGCAAACGCTGGGTACGGCTGACATACCTACCTTTACACGAGCAGGTGAATTAGTTGGTGTACACTGATGAGGCCAAGAGTAGTAGTTTATCCTTTAATTTCATGCGAATCATTGGTTTCGTTGAGATGGCTAGTTGGTGTTCAGACGCGAAGGAGGTTTTCTTCAGTGAGCAAGACAGGCGGCTTCTCAGTATTTATGCTGATGAATCTCTATTGAATTGTAGGTTTAGGTAAAGAATTTTTTTGGGAGCAGAGAGTGTGGACGGTTTCGGTGGTCTATTTTTCATAGATGTTGTGATAAAACTTTCTGGTTTGGAAGATTCTCTTCAGAGTGTTTAACTCCTCTTCTATAGTTTCAAGGCTGCAAATGCTGCAAATTATGGGGCTCAGTGAACAGATCAGGTTTCGTTTTGCATAAAGGGACACTTAACTGTGATGGATCTTTCTAGTGTTCCATCTTGTTCACATCTTCTTAATTGGACGTCCAAATACGATATTTTTGTGTGAGATTCCTCCTCTAGCGTGATCTGAATCGCTGGACGACAGCTGTTGAAGAAGTCCAAGGTGTTATCCAAACTCTCCTCATTGTTGGAGATAATGAGGGTGTCGTCCACGTATTTCTTGTAAAACCCGAAGTTTTCAATCCTTTTCTTTAGATGCGTGTTTTCTGGTTTCGATATGACAATGTCTGTAAGCAACGAGCCAAATGGTGAGGCCATACCCATACCGTTGTTTTGTCGACATATTTCGTTATTGAAAGAGAAGTAAACATTAAGGTGCATATATATATATATATATATATATATATATATAGTTTCGGTTAGTGTGACGTTTGTAAACAATGATATCACATCTAGTGAGAACACGGTTTGATTCGAAACATCGACGTCTTCAATGGAACTGACAAAAACTAAGGAATCTCGGAATGAGTGGCAGGAAATTCGCCTTCTGACTGATTCTAGCAGGTCTACTAGCCATTTGTCAGTGTGATAATAAGGTGAATTGGTCATATCGAGAATGAATCAAAAAAGTTTTCTTTCTTGTGCACTTTCAGTAATCCATAAAGTCGGGGTATATTTGATCCATACAGCCTCATCGATTCGAAGGTTTCAAGTCAATGAATGATACAGTTTTTAGCTTTCAGAGAGCACCTGTTAGTTTTTGTTCAATTTGCTCCGTCAGGTTCCTTTCATTGGTCGGTTTCGTGAATTTGGACTCGTCAGATAGTATGGTCAGCATTTTGTTTATGTAGTCTTCACGATTCATGACTATGATTCCCCCCCCCCCCCTTTATCAGGGCGTATCAGAATGATCTCTTTGTTATTTATTAACTCCTTCAGCTCTTTATAGTGTTTTTTTTGGTTTGGCATTTATGAACCAATGGCAGCTAACAAGGACTGACGATTTGAATTGTTGTAGGTTCTCTTCAGATGTTGGTAGAAGATTATATGTTTGGTTTATCAGGTTTTCGAAATGAATCTGGGGCTGGAGCTCCTAGATACGTGAGGGTTTCGTGCAGAATTTCAGACCGAGGAATAGTACTTCTAGCCGAAGTTTTGACAGTTTGATGTTTGAGAGATTAAGTATGCATTTTTCTAGACTGTTTGGGAATGGACTTTCAGTATTACTGGTCAATTTCGGGCTTTTAATTAGATATGACTTGATTTTTATCACATTTTTTTCTGTATGACTTCTTGAATGTATTCTTCGAAGGATTGTTGTAGTTTTTGATCTTAATCATTGACTGCATGCACTCGTAAGTCGAAGTTTCACTCTAGTTGAGGGACACGTGATTGGATACAGTCAATGCTGTTTAGTGTGTGGCTTCTGAGTGTTCTGATATTCGGATGTATATAACTGCGTCTGAGTGATTCCCACTACATCTTTGGATATTTATGTGAGTGGGATAGTAGAAACAGAGTAATGAGATAATAGACATGAAGAGCGTTTTATAACACTGGATGTAGTTTCTAGGATCGTTATATTACTGTAACACAACCAAGTGGTTATGTACGATATGATATTTTACTGGAATGATACCAATTGACTTATATCATTACTGTAAGTGTAAAACTTGGGTTATTTTTAAATTTTATTTTTATTTATTTTTTTTATTATTTTATTCCTTTGCTTTTCCAGTAGAAGATAGGGCTTCGAGCCGGAGCTATGAAGTTTCGCTAGCAGTGGTCTCATTTTTACTTGGTGGGATTGCCAGTCTCATGCCCTGCCTTCCCACTTTGACGGACTTATTATTAACTAAGAAAGGTTCGGGAGTGCATCGGCCAGGGATTAAACCTCAGACCACCTGGGTGGTTAGCGAGCATTCTACGTCTGCACAAAGACCTAGGTTTCATGCTAGTTGGCAGTCGTCAGGAGGGCGTGTCTGCAACCTTGAAAGAACTCATGTCTCCTCTAAAATTCAAATCCCCGTCACCCAGTGCTGCAGTCAGAGACATTACCACTGAGATCGAATAGCTCAGTGGTGGAATGTAACTCCATATTAGATAAGTTTATTTGAAATATCACACACTGATACTGTATTAGTAAATGGATGACGTTCTAAGCATAAATTATTGTCCACAATCATATCAATTTAATCACATGGCTTCGTAATTTGCCTCAAATAAATATTTATCTCTCCTTTTCCCATGTTGTTTGTTGCCACTCTCCATATTTCCCATACAGCCGTTGCGTCATTCCGAACGCACGTGTGAGGTGTTGAATCCATAAACAAAGATTCAGTGATAAGATGAGTAATGAAAATAACAAAAATAATATAGAATTCAAAGCCTATATATATATATACTACCCTAAAAGAAGTAACGTCAAAGGCCTTACATAGAATTTTTTAGTGAGGCATTTGAATCAACCAACCAACTATCCAACTCTCTCAGAGATAAACTTTGTCGGCTCATGGACACACATCATACATCCAATTAAGAGAAATAAAATAATGCTAAAAGTGTCATGTAATGATTGTAAGGTCAATTACATAGGTCAGTCAGACTAGTAGATCAGAGATTAGATTAGATTAGATTACTGGAAGATAAAAATTTAGCTAGATCTAGAGTGACTGACCCTGATATGCTAAATAACCTAGAAAGAATCTCGGCCATTACACTGTACTGCATTGCATTCACTTCCATGTAATTATAAAATAGACTGGGACAGAGTGAAATTAACAAAAATTAATATAGTTAGGTAGAGAGAGATGGAGAGGTCAATCACTGAGTCTTTGCTTATCGATTCAACACCTCATACGTGCAGTTGAAATGATGCGACGCTTATATGTGGGAAATATGGAAAGTGGGAACAAACAATAAGGGGAAGAGAGAGAAAATTATATATGAGGCAAATTATGAAGCCGAGTGACTAAAGTGATATGATTATGAGCAATAATTTATGCTCGAAATGTCGTCCATTTATTAATACAGCATTAGTGTGTATTATTTCAAATCAACTTATCCAATATCTAATTGACTTATATTGGCTGTAGTGATTGACAATGTCTCCCAGTGTTGCGTGACTGAAATTGATTCCCAACTGAAATGATGCCACAGTGCAAATAACTAATCACTGCTACATATATATGCTTTTTATGATATAGTTATTTTTTTATTATTGCTTGATTACTCAACGTATTTTTAGTACAAGTATAGAATTTTCAGCATGTGATATCGGTAGCCCAATTTAGCAGGCCGACCAATGATATCGGATGTGCGTCGGCAGGGGTTCGAACTCCGGACCATGTGTATGGTCGGCGAGAGTTCCAACCGCTGTGCCACCGACGCACATATATATTTATATTCAAAAATATGAAATATTTAACTGGGATATAAACTACATTGAACCGTGAATCACATATAACTCAGAAATTCACCGCTAGGATCTGGAGGCATCACAGTGATTACAATAAGTATGGCCTTCACAGTCCTACGGTAGGTATGAGGTAGCAAATACATCTAGCAGACATGTATTAACAAGTAGGAAACCTAGGTTTAGAGCCTCGTGTCGATTACATCCAATCGTATAACAATGGGTAGTTTAGTGGATGGTGACCAGTACCATTTAAGGAGAGTTATTTTAGTTATTACAGTGATTTTATTTTATTATTTTTTTAAATTCTATTCCTTCTTTTATTCCAGTGTCATTGGGAACGTCATCACTGGCTGTGGAATGCAGGTACATCCATGTTACCAGTCAGTCACAGATAGAACGAAATGTGTATCCTTGATTCCAGTGCTAGTTGCAATCCACCAAATTACATCAAGTTAATCTTCAAACAGGGTTGAAGCACCTACACAAGCAGCCGACATGTGAACAATCCAGTCAGTTAACGGGAAAATCAAAACTGGAAAAAACAAATGACACTAAATAGGACAATATGGTGTCAGTCAAGGATAACTCCATAGGTCATTAGTCAGTCAACGAATTCATACTAATAGATGTGAGACTATATTTCTGTTCTCTCTGATAAAACAAACTGATAAATTAAGTTGACCGAAATGCTCATTCAGAATAGATGTTCAACATAAAAGAAAGACACATAGATAGAAATAAATGAATGACTCATTAATACTACCTAGAGGACTCCCTTGTTACCAAAATGAAAAAAGTGTAAATTAACAGTTAAAGTAATAAAGTATTATAAAGCAGAAAAGGGAAATGTTGTAGTGATCAAAGCAGTGTGATGTCGTCACTAGGTTAAAGATTAGGTACCAGTTTAATCACACGATTATCATCGATTCTTAGCTGTGTAATTGTCCACATCTCTTGTATTATAAAACCAATCAAAGTAAATGAAATATGTGTCCTACAATCCTCAGGTCAACAGCCATCGACTACATGAGTTACTATCGTGTTTTATTCTATTCGCCGTTCATTATCTTACAACTAAGTCTTCACCCAAAGCTTTAATATAGGGTGAAGTTATGTGAATTCGCCAATATTGACATAAGTGTATTGAGCTTTCTTGTCATTTGATTTATATTTTTATGAATTACTAAATTTGATCAATAATGATGTGTTTGTTAATAGCTGATTATTCAACTGATTAACTAGGCTTCTAGAAATTCCCTGACAATATTTTTAGTGTTTCCTCTATTTCGAATTTCTGCATTTTCTCAATGATCAATTTTTTTATTCCTTGACGTTCCTAGCGGAACATTGGGCTTCAAGCTAGAGACTTAAAGTTTCCGTAGCAGTGGGCTTATTTTGACAGGATGGGGTTGCTAGCTTCATGCCCAACCTTTCTTCTTTACCAGCTTTATTTCTGGCTTAGCGAGGTAAAGGAGTTCGTCGGCCGGGGATCGAACCCCGGACCACCTGTGTGGTCGGTGAGCGTCCTAGCACTGTTTCACTGACGCATAATCTTCAAATTAGTTTCCGTAATTGTCGACATATATCAATATGAAGGAAAATATGTCGTGTCTTTTCACAGCAGATTTATGCTCTTAGATGCTGAATTGAAGGGGATGCTTACTTTGACCAATGTTTACCGCAGTATACACAATTTATTTTGTAAATGATACTGATCTTATCTTCCTTCTTTTTATGTTGGATCCTTTGGTCTGCACAGAGTGGTCGTGTTGGGTTATTTGATATATCTATTTCGAATGGTCTTAATATTCCATTCGCTATTTCGGAGATATTCTTTATACACATAATGAGATGAATTTCGTTGTTGTCTTTGAGGATGGTTTCTTGTTGGTACTTCGATTTGGTTTTAAACATTCTCTGGTGAAATTGTATGGATACTTATTCTTCTTAAAGACAGCTAGTAGATGGGGGATTCAAAACGATGTCATCCATTGCTTCAGACTATGTTATTCAGCCTCACGATTGACAGTGATGTTTGCTTTCCAAATGTTGGCTCCAAAGACTTCGACTGATTTCAGTTTTCGTCACGAAATCACTTCAGTCACAGACCCATTAGGAACCAGGGTGTACAGAACAGCTGTTTCGTCCTTGCCTGGGACTCTTCATCAATAATCACCCTATTACCCTACCGGGGATTGAACTCAAGACCTTCAGGTTACAAGGCGAAGTTACATACCCTTCAGCCACTGAGACAGAATCCAGTAATTGAAAAATAATCCAGTGACTCACAAGACGACGAAGGTGCCTGAAGCTCTAGTAGGAAGTTGTGACCAGGGAGGCCCACCGAATTAGGAGTGAGGACAAATACTCACCGATGATATTGACACTATATTGAGAACTGACAAACTTTAGATTTGATGGGCCACTGGAATTCGTCCCAGTGGCTGAATGGTATTTGAGCTCACCTTGTAACCTTAGGACTCTGGATTCAATCCCTGGTGGTAACATGGTTGCATAACAGCTGCCCAGTACACCTTGGTTTCTAGTGGTTGTCTAACCGAAATAAGTTCATCACCAAAACTGAAAGTAGTGTTTACGTTGGTCGGTCACAAGGGAGTAAACGGTGTCATTTGTCCAGTCCTTAGTGCTGGCGCTGACTGAATTTCATCAGACAAGTTTGCAGTGCATTCACCAAGCTAGTCGAGATTGTATGACTGACTGTAGACGATAATGTCTTTGAAAAAGTATCTTTATCATACTTATTATCTTTTCTTTAAATGCCCTAAAACAATCAACTACACATTTAATATTACCAAGTAAACTTTTATTAATAAGAATACAACTAAATTATTCAAATCATTTTTGAAGTAGAAATATTTTTTGAGAGTTAATCTACAGGGATTTGATTTGTTTCAAGTTTGACCACCAGTTGATACCATTTCGAGAACCACTGAAAACCAGTGATGGAGTACTGGGCATCTGTTAAATCCTATTTTGGGACTTATTGGAAATACTGACCCCCCCCCACCGACGTTCAAACTCAGGGCCTTCAGGTTACAAGGAAAGCTCGTAGACCATTCAGCCACTGGCACCCGATCCAATGTCAAGCTCATGAATTCTAACTTCTAAGAATTCATGTTCAACTACCATTATCCAATGTCACGTGTGGTGAGTGTTTATCTTCACTAACACTGACCACAGCTTCTCATTAGAACTGCAGGAAACCTTGTCCTTCAGTCAGTAACAAACAAGCATCAGGTTAAACGTTGATTTGCAACGATTTGATTGCGTACAGGTTTCAGTTCGAACCCCAGAGGATGAGTACTGATGAAGAGTCTCGAACTAGGACCACATACTTCCAAGTTTTCCAGTGATTCTCTATCAGATAGAAATATTTTTTCTCTTTAAAAAATTTTTATACTTGAGTAAATTTAAAATTAGTGAAATACAGGTCAATCTCTCTGCGATAATTAAAATTTAATTCAGTGAAGAAAGGAAGGTATAAACATTATTCAAAGAATTTTATTTAATATACTATCGAAGAGTTTAAATATTGTTGACACATTAAATGGCTCAACTGACCTACTTAATAAGCAACATATGTCGTATTTTAAATTCAAACTCTATTTTATCAGTTTCATGACCTTTAAATCATTATTTATTCTTGATGAACCGTTTCCTTTTCACATGGATAAGTATATTTACTGACTATTATAATAAAGCAAGTCTGTGAGAAAAGTATTTAAGCATAAATCTTATAGTTATTGCTGGACAGATGTATCTGGCATAGTGGGAGACACTTCGGCATTTGAAATGATGTTTGCTAGATTTTATTCTCAGTGGGAACATCATCATTCACTGGGATGTCAACACATCAGATTGACAAGTCCCAAATGTGTGACCGAAATTAATTGAATTTACTTCGTGATTAATCTTATAACTGAACTTAATTGATTAATGAACACAGAATATTCTTCTGGATAAATCCAGCATCAGGTTCTCCATTTATATGACAGTAATAATTCAAAAAATATTGTTATTTCAGAGTAAACTGGAAGATGGTTCTTTGAACAATCTTAGAAAATTCTCATTTAATGGCAGGTGTATGGAAGATACCTCCATTCTTTGAGAAAATGATTTGGACAGGACCGCAATAAAATCTCAATTCAATAAAGTACAGATCCATAAGTGAAGAAAAACTCAAAGTAAAATTGCCTTTATGGACGTCCTACTGACAAGTAGGCCGAGGGAAGCATACGAAGAAATCTGCTTGATAAGGTACTTAGGCCTTTCAGTATATACGTTTTCACAGCCTATTTTCCTCACCGATATGGAAGAAATTTGGTAAAGACCGTTTGCTATTGGATGAGAGCTATTTGTCCAGAAGGTATGACTGAAGGCAAACTTAAATTTGTATACGGCTCATTAATTGGAAATAGCTACCCCGAAAAGTCGGTCACTAAACGCATAGCCAAGAAAGGAGGAAAGAATCCTTCTTCAAACTGAAGTATACGCTGAAGATGTTGCCTAGTAAGGTAATGAAAGCTTCTCAAAAAACCATTCAGCTCAGAGAACACAACTGCAGCAGAATCCTTGTATATCTGTTAACGAGAAGCCTCTACATAGACGACTACAATTCAAAGATGAAATAACAAGTGAAATAATAACCAAGAAGGTGATAAAAACGATTCAAAGAACGTTTAATACCGGTAGGCTGCAACTTATATTTTCTACACAACCTGTTGTGATTACGAAATTGAAAGATGAAGTACCTAGGCTACCCATCTCTAGTTGTATCTATCAATTCAACTGCTCCTGTGAAGCCAGTTAGACAAACGGTTTTCCTCTTGGAACCTAATTTTTCGTTCTCCAGACCACCTACCAGAGTGGTTAAATAGAGATGTTGTTAAAACCACCAACATTTTCATATTGGATCACCTCGTTCAAACAAGATAGCATTGAAAAATCTTTCTCTGTGATGTACCTGATATCGAATAAATTACCAAAGGCCTTTAGATACCTAACACTCCGAGAAGCAGAGGTCATTACAATTCGTCTAAATCAACCGGAGTGCAAAAGAAGCAGGTCCAGCCAGCCACCGTTGCTAGCCTGACCTCCTGTTGAGCCTATAAATTCATAAATCTTCTGTTACCTCTCTTGATTTATTTGATATATTCAGTTTAGTGCTATACTGATGTATATTATCTCTCTCTTAATGATGTTTTCGAAATGTCGATACTGCTGACTTAATGTAATTTAAAACATTGATGTTAGTATCAATATTCCTTAAATTATTATGGTCATATAAATACAGAACCTTACGAAGAATTCGTTGGAAAGAATATTCTTTGTCCACTCACCAACCTTTTGAACTTAATTTTTGTTATAAATGTAACTTAAAAAAGTATTTACAATATACTGGAAGTTAGCTACAGTTTGCATATGCTTGTAAAAATGGTTGTAATACTGCATAACTTTGTTAAGAGTAAGCTGGGAATGAGTGACTATAGACTGCAATGCAATCAGTTACATTTTTCAACTGCCTTCAATTCATCGTAATGTGTTAAATTATTTGCCACCACCAATGCGCACCAACTTATCTTCGTGAACCCACTGGCCAGGGGGCTAGGCTTATGTTATTCACTGAAGACTTAAAAATATATTTATTTATTTTTAGTAGGTTTGTCATCAAATAGCGCCACACTGGGATTAAATTTGCTTTCAAACCAAATAAACCTTCAGTTAAATTCACATTCAAATATTTTAGATTTATGTTGATATTTTTTAAAGATTATATATATATATATATGTATATACATATATATATCTGCAGAGTTTACGTTGCGAACATGAATTAACCTCATTGGAGAGCTTGTTTACTTTTGCGCAATCGCCAACCAATCAGAATAATTTATTGTCCTCTAACCTAGCTGAACATTGATATGGCTAAGAATGTGTAAATATGTGCCTTCTCCTTAATAAAGGTCCAATGCTTATCTTCTCCCATTCCATATTTACATATGAATCTATGACGCTAAAAATAAGTTAATGATGATTCTTTTCGCCAAAATAAGGGAGTTGACTAAATGTGAGTAGTAGACTATAGGCAGAGAGATTTTGTGCTTGCTTTTATTCATTAGAGAGAAGTGACTACAATATTGACAGAGATAATATCCTTTAAAAGATTCGAATTCATTCCACCCAGTCCGACCGATATTTGGCCTAGCCTATAAGATTGGGTTATGCACGCCAATAAAATCTTCGCCAGTATGTAATTTTGATTGGTGACTAGCATTGTGGAACCTAGTATGCACATTTCGTTCCATTTAGGACTAGTCATCTGGATGCGCCTGCATTCCGCAGTGAGTCAGTGATGATGTTCCCACCGACGCTCGAACCCAGCGCCCATAGTTTAAAACGCTGAAGTGTTATCTATTAGACCAGTTGGGCCACAAGAACCACCTATTGTGCAAGGGGTCATGTTAATTATTGAATTCAATTTTACATTTCTCCGTCGATTGATTGAACCAAAGTGCTCGGTCTCAGGTTGACATGTCGGCCTCTTATCCAGATACTTCGACGATTTCTGGGTATGTAATGAGAAATCAACCTGAGACCGAGCACTTCTGACCAATCAGTCGACGGGAAAATCTAAAATTGAATCATATAGTATGTAATTTTGGCTAGATTTTACCCAACAAGTTTTAACTACGATCATTAGGCTCGGAGTTTTTCTTAAGATGGTGATTCTACAATTAGTGATGAATGTCTGGAATCAATAGGCAGGACAATCTCACTTAATCAAATGGTTTACTAGTAAAGTTTGCAGTTTTAGCATTAGTTGCTTCATTTTAAAGTGGTTACAAAGGCACCAGTTCTTTCGAAGATGTAAAATGCTCCGCTGGTAACTACTAAAAAGTCTACGATCTAGATTGAGTGCTTTCACTTAATTGTATCTTATGACTCGAAATCACCTCAGCGAACGTCACAAAGGAACCATCATCCTCGTCGAGCGATTTCGGCTGACATTACCTCAAGTTTGAAAAGCATTAGGGATGGCCAAGCCATCTCATCACTCTGTGAATTCTCTGATGGTTAGTTCCAACCATGTAGGTGGTACACACAGCCTGGCTCACGTCTTCGAGACGCTAACAAACAATTGCTGGAGACTTTAAATGATTTGCATCAAACGGCTGGCAGTGTCATAGATGCTATCCACTCCTTATAATCTACCAGACACATTATGTCTTCATGTTTCTCCATGTTACTATTCCTTCCCCTAGTACATTTATGCCCGTTAAAGTTCTTTTGAACGTCTCTCTTCTTTTCTCTACCCTTTTTCGCTAAATGGAATGTAGCAACTGGAACTGTGGCAGTTTCGTGCAAATTTCTGTGTTGAAATTCAGTTAACCAGTCATTCATGAAAACAAAACACATAGTTCAGTGAAGAGTCTCTTTTCGGCGAATTCATTTTCTTAGCTGTACAATCGCAAATATATATGTGTTATTTTGGATGTATATGTACATTAAGTTTGTCAAACAAAAACACAATTGGTTATGGTTATTTTAACTAAACAGGTGAAGATTGGTAATTGGAGTTACGTAATTCAAAATCGGTCAAGAATATTAGGTGTTAATGAAATTTAGGTAGTAACAAAAGTGATGAGTTGTCACAAATAGTTGTTAAAAAGGAAGTTATGTAATAATATGAATAGTTTGATGATTGAGTTTTACGCAGGATACACATAGGAACAAAGTAGAGAATATTAAATTACGTAAGAGTTCCAAATGAAGAGAAGAATTATAAGCTATAAGAGAATTATAAGAAATTAGAGAACAGACAAACAAACAAAATTAGGTCATCAAAATCAACGAAGTTGTTACCATGACAGTAAGATTGATTGAGTAATTCTGTTTTGTATGCACAGCTCCGGTTTTTCTATGTGAATAGTCAGAGCTTCGGTGATACAAAGAAGACGAAACCGTATTGTCTTTGGTAGGTTATTCTTCACTCTGTAGATTACTTTGAAGGAGGCGTTTGTTGAGATGGAATGATCAGTGTTAACCAGGTGTTCAATGATCGCACTCCTTATTGCACCACTATTACATATTTGCAACCATACTGGAAAGTGTTCTTGAATCCTCTTGGACAGGGTGTGCGTCGAAAGATCGATTTACGTGGCCCCACAGCAGCAGGTGAACTGATATATACACATAGAAGTAGTCAGATGCAGGATCTTGTCCTTGAGGCTTCTGCAGATCGATGGGCGACTGGAGAACACTATTCTTAGCGTTGCTGCAAAAAATGTTCTCAGAAATGATGTGATCCTTCTCTTGAGAATATCGCTTGTTAAATCTCCCTTGAAATCCAAGTTCATGTAAAGTTTCTTTTTAGGTGAGAGTGAAGTTTCTTTTCTCCGAATTCTTGGTTTGATATTTTTGTCAATGAATCTTATTGGATATCCATTTTGGATGAAGATTTCTCTTAGATTATCTAATTCTGTTTCCGCAATGTCGGGACTACAGATGCGTCGGATGCGGGTGGTAAGTGATTTAATTAAATTCCGCTTTTGTTGAATGGGTACCCAGCTATAGAAGCTTGTTAGTTGACCAAGTAGCTTTTCTACGGATCGATCTTCTTAAGGTCCCATCAGCTCTTCTTGTTAGTTTCACATCAAGAAACGGAACTTTTGATTCGTTTTCCATTTCAGTAGTGAATTTTATTGCTGGATGACAACAGTTAAATGCCTTCAGCAGTAGATTGGGGTCATTGTTGTTGTCATTAATAACGAAAATGTCGTCTACGTATGTTTTATGCAGTCTTAAATTGTCAATGCTCGGCTTTAGTGGACCTTTCTCGAGGATTGCCACGATGCAATCTGATAGTAGTGGACCCAACGGAGATCTCATTACAATACCATCTTTTTGTCTGTAGTTGGTGTCGTTGAATGTGAACTGGACGTTCAGAGTATATCTCAATAGTAATTCCTTAAAATATGTTGTTGTTATTCCAGTATTGAGATGATTATCATCTATATATTTGCATATAAAGCAGACCGTTTCCGTGAGTGGGACATTGATTAAAAGTGACTCAATGTAGATGGACAGCATAATTTTGTTAGATACATTCAGGTCTTGTATGCAGTCGATGAACTGGAAGGTGTCACAGAGCGAATGCGTACATAAATGTTTCCTTACAGGTTCCAGAATATCTGCCAGCCATTTTGCAATAGAATGGTAAGGGGAACCTGACATATCCAGAATTGGAAGAAGTGCGATTGCATTACATAACTCCAATTACCAATCTTCACCTGTTAAGTTAAAATAACTATAACCAATTGTGTGACAAACTTAATGTACATATACATACAAAATAATATATATATATATATATATATGCGATTGTACAGCTAAGAAAATGAATTCGCCGAAAAGAGACTCTTCACTGAACTATGTGTTTTGTTTTCATGAATGACTGGATGGGGATTATCTATGAATCAGTTATTCAGACTTCATATTATTTCTAATAGATAACTATCAGACCTCTTTACAAGTCTAATCGCCTGCTACTTACAACAATAAGAGGTGGATTAGTTGAAAACAGTTTTCTCTTCTTTTTATTCTCAAATGAAAACTCAAGAGTTAGGTTATTAATATCAACAGACCTTTTATTTTATTATGCAGTATGTCAACTTTCTCCTTTTTTGTTTGTAATGAGATTTATTATAACTTATGAATAATTTTCTGCTACTTTTATTTATTGGACCGAAATGATAGGTTCTTATCTCTATGAGGGATCATAGAACGGAAGCTTCTATAATGACCAAATTTCGTGGTTTTTGAAAAATGGGTGCTCTGTCTGAATAATAGAACAGACTTACTTATTGTGACAGAAATATATTATTATGGCGAAACATAAGTCCTAAATTCGCCTATCGAATAACACTTGATAATAATTTCTAAATTACCTTTGTTTGCTATCATTTCATTCATAGTGTGGGGTGGTGTGATACAGACAATGTGTTCCAACGGAACATTATTCTCACAATATTCCCCACAGAATAATATGTTTGTATTAGAACATTTTATTTCATGTTGTTTAATGTGCTCGCACGTCTAAGTATAAGAATTCTATGATACCATACTTGGCACGTATTTTATGTGATGAAAATAGTGTCAGGCAAGAATTAACTAACCTTCTTTCATCTAGTAAATAAACAATTTCCTCCATGCATCCTTACATACCTTCAAGTTTTACTTTTATTACTTCTATTATATTTATGGTCCTGTTAATTCTCTGTTTTACTCTCATAATTGCAAACACCAACTTATCTCCATGACGGCTGTAATCTATGTTTTTTCCTTCCCCATATCATGTAGAAAGAACATTATATTCAATATTTTTAAACATGTTAGGATTTCTATACCACATTGCCAATACTGTGTGACACAAGCCAACGGCAATTTTCACTTGTATTATTATTATTATTACTACCCTAGCTGTTATCATTATTATTGCTATTTCCATTTTATATGCTGCATGTTTTTGACACTACCTCTATTGTAAATGTGAAAATTTTTCTGTGTGATTAATTTTATTTATAATTTGAGGAAATTAGATGCAATATTGTGATCAATGCTGAAAATTCCAATCTGTATCACAAGTACTGTTTTTGGAATAAAGTAAATCATTATTATTATTATTATTATGTAAACCAAAATCACACGCTCAGTGATTGGTTAAAGAATATAAACTGTATAGATATAAATATCTATTTGATCATTTGAATATATACCTCGGCTACCATATCTTGCCTTCTGCTGTTTCAACAGCTGTTAATATTTACTTCATAAATGAACTCCAGATTTAAAGTCAGTTAATACTTGATATTTATAATATTATTATTATTTATTTATCACGGATGATTTATGTCTAGTGGGGTATAAACTCCAAGACATAGAGGAGAAAACCAACCAGTTAGTCGGAGAGGTAGGCAGAAAAGATAGGACTTCAATTGAATACAGAGAAGATGGAGTGACAAACAATAGCAAGTACGAATCACTGTCAACGGAAGAAATTTGAAAGAGGTCACTGCCTTCACCTATCTAGGCAGCATAGTTTTAACTATGGGCAAGCCACACGGATGAGGATAAGAAAACCAGCCAGGATCCGAAAGGCAGGACAAACCTTCATCATCCTGAATTTAGTTTTGAGATCTTCTGTACTCCGTATCATAAACAATTAAATTCGGATTTTCAACATCAATGTTAAGTTGGTCAGTTCTTCTATGTAGATTAAAAAAAAACTTGGTGACTCCATCACGAAAAGCATTTCTAATAGGTTTCCGACTTTTATCGACAGCTTCCTTTGCTAGCTCCCTACTGAATATCGGGTGGCTGGTGGGAAGAGTTAGCAACAAGGAGCTCTGGGAACGAATCAACCAACCACCTGTTGTTATTATTATTATTGTTCCCTTGCATTCCAAGTGAAACATAGGGCTTCAACAACACATCTCCACTCTGTCCAATCTTCTGCCATCCTCTTCAACTTCGACCGCGGTTACCCATAATCTCTCATCTTCTCCTCACACGATTTCCTCCGTGTCATCCTTGCACTGACGACCCACTCGTCGCTTTCCACTGGAATTCCACCCAGTCGATGACCTGCATTGCGCGCGATGTCATTCGACGGTCTTCTCAATGTATGCCCGATCAAACCATCTCCACTTTCTCCTGCATATTTGTTGAGCGATCACCTCTTGGTTGGTTTTCTCCCAGCCAGAGCTTCTTGTTGCTTATTCTTTCTGGCCATTTGATCTTCAGTATGGAGCCAGCGAAGTGGGCAGCTGTTGATGAAAGTCTGCGAACTGTTGAAAATCCTCTTCGTGACATGCAGTTCAAGTTTCTGATCAGTTAAGAAATAGTGACCAACTTGACATTGGTGTTGAAAATCCGAATCTTGTTCTTTATGCTGACTGAGTGCAGAAGATTTCCAAAGCATTTTCATGTTGATGACGGCTTATCTTGCCTTTTCGATCCTGTCTTTGATATCTTCATCCGTTCCGAATGCCTATAGTTGAAATGATGCTTACTGCCTAGACAAGTGAAGGAGGTAACCTCAGTCAAATCTCTCCCGCTGAGGGTGGTTGATGCTGGTTGTTGTTGTTGCTGTGACGGTTCGATGGTTATCTTCATCACCTCCGTTTTCTCTATGTTCCCTTGGAGTCCTGCCCCCTTCAGCCAGTTTGTTGGTTTTCGTCTGTAAGTCTTCGACATATATCATCTGCGAAATCCAGATCTTCTAGAGTCTTCTCATCGCCCAACAAATATTCCGAATAAAATGGAGATGAATTGGACGCTGTATTGCGGAAACAGTTGAATGACATCGCGTGTTAGCCAGGTCACCACTACAGTGAAGCCAGAACGGGGAACGACAAGTTGGGAAGTGGCCAGGGGGTTACATGAGGGAGAAGATGATGGAGATGTGCTGTTGACTCTCTATGTTTTCCATTCAGAACCCATGCGAAAAATAGGAATCATAATAATAATGTAAATTCCCTAAAATTATTACACCACGAATAAGATCCTGTAGGAGTATTATTATTTAGTGAAACAGAAGCATTCCCTTTATTTAATACAGTTTCACATATAATCTATTCAGTATTAGCATTATCTAATAAATCTGACCTATGCATGAATACTGTATATAGTATTAAGAACAATTTTTATTACTGCGTCTTGAATACACATAAAGTTGCACACACATACTTGCTAACTTGTCTGTTTTACAGATACATTAATAATTTCTGTAATTAGACACCTGTGTGTTCGTAACATTTGAAACACTAGCCTCTCACTGAGCTGTGAGGTCAAATTATTAGCTGCGTTTTACTTTCATTCTAATCCCTAAGGCTTTCTTCCAGCTACCATGGAAATGACTAATGAGCTTGTGTGTGGTCGTAGTAACTAGTAAATACTAAATGAGACAAAGTCAGATCAATACTGTCGATATATTATTGAAATAATTGCAATTGTTAGGAGATTATGTGGTCAAATTTCGTGTTTATTAGAACTTGTCGTTAACGCATATTCGTAGTTATTAAGAGTGCGTTCTCACCTCATTGATGGGGACGTACATCACAAGAAGCCATTCCGGCAGCATATCAACACAAATCCCCTAGATATAATGATTCAGTAAATCTATTAGATATTTTAATCCACATAGTTTCTAATGTAGTCGGTAAGAAAATGGAATCAGCTGTCAAGGTGCGCTATATATTAATTCAAATACTGAAATCAAGTGCGTCGGTGGCACAGCGGTGAGGACCGTCGCCGACCATGCACATGGTCCGAGGTTCGATTCCCTGCCGACTCACACCCTATATCTATGGTCGGTCTGCAAAATTTGGGCTACCGATATCCATGCTGAAAATTCCATACTTGTACCAAAAATACAGTGTAGAAACAAGCTGTAATCAAAAAAATAAAAAAATTAAAGCCTGAGGAAAAAGGAGATGATTTCACTTACAGAAATTCTGAATTTCATCATGAGCTGACATTAGTTAGAACACAATTGGAAAACATCCAAGCAGTACTGGATCCTCATCGGCAGTACGCACCCACTGGGACTCGAAACCAGGACCTTCCGGTTACAAGACGAGCTAGGTCGTATACCATTCAGCCACTGGGACACAATTCACTGGCCAGCCCATGAATTCTAACTTCTGCCAATCCACGTATAGCGCAACCGCTAGTCAATGTCTTCGGCGAGTATTTGTCCTCACACCCAACCTGTTGTACCCTATTGGTCACGACTTCTTACTAGAGCCCCAGGTAACTACCTACTTGAATATGTCAAGTCGCTAGTGAGCATCTCATTGATATTTGTCGACGTGCTTAGAATTTCTTAGTCTTGACATTGCTAAGCTACTCAAGAGTAGGTGGAACAATTTAATCTAAAAATCCATAAGAAATGCGGTGTATTTCTTAAAAACATTTAAGAGGACCATTTATCATGAACAAAAAATAACTGTGTAACAGGAAAGGTCCAAATATGTTTCTGTTTTTAAAAGAGACGGTAGGACAATTTTCGAGAACTGGTTGGAACATACCATAAAATAGTATGAATAATCAACCTAAGACAGCTAATTTAATATAGTGTTGGTTTGTATGGTTTGACAGAGAATTGATCCCTGAGCATTTGGTTAAAAATTCATGAAAATTGCCACACTTGTAAAATAAAGATAACATGTTGGTGTAGCTGTATTTGTAGGTGAAGTAGTAGGTGTAGGTGTAGGTGTAGGTGTAGGTGTAGGAGGAGAAATCTTAGAAGGTGTATGTGTATTTGTATATTGAGAGACAATTGTCTGAGAATTTCTGCGAACCGTGTAAACGAATCATCCTGAGTAGTTGTGATGATCGAAGCGAGTTGGTTGAAAGTCTTGTCCATATTAGGTGGATGTCAGTGAGTATCCGCGAAAGCTGTCACTCTACCTGTTCAGTCTTCAAAGAAGTCCCCAATACATGGATATGGAGAAGACAAGGCTGCATATTGAGACGAAGCAGACATGTCGATCAGGAGGAGGAATAGGATGAGGAGAAATAATATGTGTGTTTGTGTGATGTCAGAGGATGTGGTGAGGATTTGTGATAACCGTGTAAATAAATCAGCCAGAGTACTTCTGATCATCCGTGTGAGTGGCACGAATGTCCAGTGTATATTATGTGTTGTCTGTGAAGCGAATTCTCGGTAGCTGTTAGTCACTTCCTCTGGATGGTTGAGAGACTTCTTGAAAATATCGACATGGGAGCGAGAAACCTGGATGTTCAGGGAGAGAGATAGTAGTATTTGAGAGGGAGGATAAAAGCTAGAATAACGATAACATGTTGGTGTAGCTGTATTTGTAGGTGAAGTAGTAGGTGTAGGTGTAGGTGTAGGTGTAGGTGTAGGTGTAGGTGTAGGTGTAGGTGTAGGTGTAGGTGTAGGAGGAGAAATCTTAGAAGGTGTATGTGTATTTGTATATTGAGAGACAATTGTCTGAGAATTTCTGCGAACCGTGTAAACGAATCATCCTGAGTAGTTGTGATGATCGAAGCGAGTTGGTTGAAAGTCTTGTCCATATTAGGTGGATGTCAGTGAGTATCCGCGAAAGCTGTCACTCTACCTGTTCAGTCTTCAAAGAAGTCCCCAATACATGGATATGGAGAAGACAAGGCTGCATATTGAGACGAAGCAGACATGTCAATCAGGAGGAGGAATAGGATGAGGAGAAATAATATGTGTGTTTGTGTGATGTTAGAGGATGTGGTGAGGATTTGTGATAACCGTGTAAAAAAGTCAGCCAGAGTACTTCTGATCATCCGTGTGAGTGGCACGAATGTCCAGTGTATATTATGTGTTGTCTGTGAAGCGAATTCTCGGTAGCTGTTAGTCACTTCCTCTGGATGGTTGAGAGACTTCTTGAAAATATCGACATGGGAGCGAGAAACCTGGATGTTCAGGGAGAGAGATAGTAGTATTTGAGAGGGAGGATAAAAGCTAGAATAACGATAACATGTTGGTGTAGCTGTATTTGTAGGTGAAGTAGTAGGTGTAGGTGTAGGTGTAGGTGTAGGTGTAGGTGTAGGAGGAGAAATCTTAGAAGGTGTATGTGTATTTGTATATTGAGAGACAATTGTCTGAGAATTTCTGCGAACCGTGTAAACGAATCATCCTGAGTAGTTGTGATGATCGAAGCGAGTTGGTTGAAAGTCTTGTCCATATTAGGTGGATGTCAGTGAGTATCCGCGAAAGCTGTCACTCTACCTGTTCAGTCTTCAAAGAAGTCCCCAATACATGGATATGGAGAAGACAAGGCTGCATATTGAGACGAAGCAGACATGTCGATCAGGAGGAGGAATAGGATGAGGAGAAATAATATGTGTGTTTGTGTGATGTCAGAGGATGTGGTGAGGATTTGTGATAACCGTGTAAAAAAGTCAGCCAGAGTACTTCTGATCATCCGTGTGAGTGGCACGAATGTCCAGTGTATATTATGTGTTGTCTGTGAAGCGAATTCTCGGTAGCTGTTAGTCACTTCCTCTGGATGGTTGAGAGACTTCTTGAAAATATCGACATGGGAGCGAGAAACCTGGATGTTCAGGGAGAGAGATAGTAGTATTTGAGAGGGAGGATAAAAGCTAGAATAACGATAACATGTTGGTGTAGCTGTATTTGTAGGTGAAGTAGTAGGTGTAGGTGTAGGTGTAGGTGTAGGTGTAGGTGTAGGAGGAGAAATCTTAGAAGGTGTATGTGTATTTGTATATTGAGAGACAATTGTCTGAGAATTTCTGCGAACCGTGTAAACGAATCATCCTGAGTAGTTGTGATGATCGAAGCGAGTTGGTTGAAAGTCTTGTCCATATTAGGTGGATGTCAGTGAGTATCCGCGAAAGCTGTCACTCTACCTGTTCAGTCTTCAAAGAAGTCCCCAATACATGGATATGGAGAAGACAAGGCTGCATATTGAGACGAAGCAGACATGTCGATCAGGAGGAGGAATAGGATGAGGAGAAATAATATGTGTGTTTGTGTGATGTCAGAGGATGTGGTGAGGATTTGTGATAACCGTGTAAATAAATCAGCCAGAGTACTTCTGATCATCCGTGTGAGTGGCACGAATGTCCAGTGTATATTATGTGTTGTCTGTGAAGCGAATTCTCGGTAGCTGTTAGTCACTTCCTCTGGATGGTTGAGAGACTTCTTGAAAATATCGACATGGGAGCGAGAAACCTGGATGTTCAGGGAGAGAGATAGTAGTATTTGAGAGGGAGGATAAAAGCTAGAATAACGATAACATGTTGGTGTAGCTGTATTTGTAGGTGAAGTAGTAGGTGTAGGTGTAGGTGTAGGTGTAGGTGTAGGAGGAGAAATCTTAGAAGGTGTATGTGTATTTGTATATTGAGAGACAATTGTCTGAGAATTTCTGCGAACCGTGTAAACGAATCATCCTGAGTAGTTGTGATGATCGAAGCGAGTTGGTTGAAAGTCTTGTCCATATTAGGTGGATGTCAGTGAGTATCCGCGAAAGCTGTCACTCTACCTGTTCAGTCTTCAAAGAAGTCCCCAATACATGGATATGGAGAAGACAAGGCTGCATATTGAGACGAAGCAGACATGTCGATCAGGAGGAGGAATAGGATGAGGAGAAATAATATGTGTGTTTGTGTGATGTCAGAGGATGTGGTGAGGATTTGTGATAACCGTGTAAATAAATCAGCCAGAGTACTTCTGATCATCCGTGTGAGTGGCACGAATGTCCAGTGTATATTATGTGTTGTCTGTGAAGCGAATTCTCGGTAGCTGTTAGTCACTTCCTCTGGATGGTTGAGAGACTTCTTGAAAATATCGACATGGGAGCGAGAAACCTGGATGTTCAGGGAGAGAGATAGTAGTATTTGAGAGGGAGGATAAAAGCTAGAATAACGATAACATGTTGGTGTAGCTGTATTTGTAGGTGAAGTAGTAGGTGTAGGTGTAGGTGTAGGTGTAGGTGTAGGTGTAGGAGGAGAAATCTTAGAAGGTGTATGTGTATTTGTATATTGAGAGACAATTGTCTGAGAATTTCTGCGAACCGTGTAAACGAATCATCCTGAGTAGTTGTGATGATCGAAGCGAGTTGGTTGAAAGTCTTGTCCATATTAGGTGGATGTCAGTGAGTATCCGCGAAAGCTGTCACTCTACCTGTTCAGTCTTCAAAGAAGTCCCCAATACATGGATATGGAGAAGACAAGGCTGCATATTGAGACGAAGCAGACATGTCGATCAGGAGGAGGAATAGGATGAGGAGAAATAATATGTGTGTTTGTGTGATGTCAGAGGATGTGGTGAGGATTTGTGATAACCGTGTAAATAAATCAGCCAGAGTACTTCTGATCATCCGTGTGAGTGGCACGAATGTCCAGTGTATATTATGTGTTGTCTGTGAAGCGAATTCTCGGTAGCTGTTAGTCACTTCCTCTGGATGGTTGAGAGACTTCTTGAAAATATCGACATGGGAGCGAGAAACCTGGATGTTCAGGGAGAGAGATAGTAGTATTTGAGAGGGAGGATAAAAGCTAGAATAACGATAACATGTTGGTGTAGCTGTATTTGTAGGTGAAGTAGTAGGTGTAGGTGTAGGTGTAGGTGTAGGTGTAGGTGTAGGAGGAGAAATCTTAGAAGGTGTATGTGTATTTGTATATTGAGAGACAATTGTCTGAGAATTTCTGCGAACCGTGTAAACGAATCATCCTGAGTAGTTGTGATGATCGAAGCGAGTTGGTTGAAAGTCTTGTCCATATTAGGTGGATGTCAGTGAGTATCCGCGAAAGCTGTCACTCTACCTGTTCAGTCTTCAAAGAAGTCCCCAATACATGGATATGGAGAAGACAAGGCTGCATATTGAGACGAAGCAGACATGTCGATCAGGAGGAGGAATAGGATGAGGAGAAATAATATGTGTGTTTGTGTGATGTCAGAGGATGTGGTGAGGATTTGTGATAACCGTGTAAATAAATCAGCCAGAGTACTTCTGATCATCCGTGTGAGTGGCACGAATGTCCAGTGTATATTATGTGTTGTCTGTGAAGCGAATTCTCGGTAGCTGTTAGTCACTTCCTCTGGATGGTTGAGAGACTTCTTGAAAATATCGACATGGGAGCGAGAAACCTGGATGTTCAGGGAGAGAGATAGTAGTATTTGAGAGGGAGGATAAAAGCTAGAATAACGATAACATGTTGGTGTAGCTGTATTTGTAGGTGAAGTAGTAGGTGTAGGTGTAGGTGTAGGTGTAGGAGGAGGAGAAATCTTAGAAGGTGTATGTGTATTTGTATATTGAGAGACAATTGTCTGAGAATTTCTGCGAACCGTGTAAACGAATCATCCTGAGTAGTTGTGATGATCGAAGCGAGTTGGTTGAAAGTCTTGTCCATATTAGGTGGATGTCAGTGAGTATCCGCGAAAGCTGTCACTCTACCTGTTCAGTCTTCAAAGAAGTCCCCAATACATGGATATGGAGAAGACAAGGCTGCATATTGAGACGAAGCAGACATGTCGATCAGGAGGAGGAATAGGATGAGGAGAAATAATATGTGTGTTTGTGTGATGTCAGAGGATGTGGTGAGGATTTGTGATAACCGTGTAAATAAATCAGCCAGAGTACTTCTGATCATCCGTGTGAGTGGCACGAATGTCCAGTGTATATTATGTGTTGTCTGTGAAGCGAATTCTCGGTAGCTGTTAGTCACTTCCTCTGGATGGTTGAGAGACTTCTTGAAAATATCGACATGGGAGCGAGAAACCTGGATGTTCAGGGAGAGAGATAGTAGTATTTGAGAGGGAGGATAAAAGCTAGAATAACGATAACATGTTGGTGTAGCTGTATTTGTAGGTGAAGTAGTAGGTGTAGGTGTAGGTGTAGGTGTAGGTGTAGGTGTAGGAGGAGAAATCTTAGAAGGTGTATGTGTATTTGTATATTGAGAGACAATTGTCTGAGAATTTCTGCGAACCGTGTAAACGAATCATCCTGAGTAGTTGTGATGATCGAAGCGAGTTGGTTGAAAGTCTTGTCCATATTAGGTGGATGTCAGTGAGTATCCGCGAAAGCTGTCACTCTACCTGTTCAGTCTTCAAAGAAGTCCCCAATACATGGATATGGAGAAGACAAGGCTGCATATTGAGACGAAGCAGACATGTCGATCAGGAGGAGGAATAGGATGAGGAGAAATAATATGTGTGTTTGTGTGATGTTAGAGGATGTGGTGAGGATTTGTGATAACCGTGTAAAAAAGTCAGCCAGAGTACTTCTGATCATCCGTGTGAGTGGCACGAATGTCCAGTGTATATTATGTGTTGTATGTGAAGCGAATTCTCGGTAGCTGTTAGTCACTTCCTCTGGATGGTTGAGAGACTTCTTGAAAATATCGACATGGGAGCGAGAAACCTGGATGTTCAGGGAGAGAGATAGTAGTATTTGAGAGGGAGGATAAAAGCTAGAATAACGATAACATGTTGGTGTAGCTGTATTTGTAGGTGAAGTAGTAGGTGTAGGTGTAGGTGTAGGTGTAGGTGTAGGTGTAGGAGGAGAAATCTTAGAAGGTGTATGTGTATTTGTATATTGAGAGACAATTGTCTGAGAATTTCTGCGAACCGTGTAAACGAATCATCCTGAGTAGTTGTGATGATCGAAGCGAGTTGGTTGAAAGTCTTGTCCATATTAGGTGGATGTCAGTGAGTATCCGCGAAAGCTGTCACTCTACCTGTTCAGTCTTCAAAGAAGTCCCCAATACATGGATATGGAGAAGACAAGGCTGCATATTGAGACGAAGCAGACATGTCGATCAGGAGGAGGAATAGGATGAGGAGAAATAATATGTGTGTTTGTGTGATGTCAGAGGATGTGGTGAGGATTTGTGATAACCGTGTAAATAAATCAGCCAGAGTACTTCTGATCATCCGTGTGAGTGGCACGAATGTCCAGTGTATATTATGTGTTGTCTGTGAAGCGAATTCTCGGTAGCTGTTAGTCACTTCCTCTGGATGGTTGAGAGACTTCTTGAAAATATCGACATGGGAGCGAGAAACCTGGATGTTCAGGGAGAGAGATAGTAGTATTTGAGAGGGAGGATAAAAGCTAGAATAACGATAACATGTTGGTGTAGCTGTATTTGTAGGTGAAGTAGTAGGTGTAGGTGTAGGTGTAGGTGTAGGTGTAGGAGGAGAAATCTTAGAAGGTGTATGTGTATTTGTATATTGAGAGACAATTGTCTGAGAATTTCTGCGAACCGTGTAAACGAATCATCCTGAGTAGTTGTGATGATCGAAGCGAGTTGGTTGAAAGTCTTGTCCATATTAGGTGGATGTCAGTGAGTATCCGCGAAAGCTGTCACTCTACCTGTTCAGTCTTCAAAGAAGTCCCCAATACATGGATATGGAGAAGACAAGGCTGCATATTGAGACGAAGCAGACATGTCGATCAGGAGGAGGAATAGGATGAGGAGAAATAATATGTGTGTTTGTGTGATGTCAGAGGATGTGGTGAGGATTTGTGATAACCGTGTAAATAAATCAGCCAGAGTACTTCTGATCATCCGTGTGAGTGGCACGAATGTCCAGTGTATATTATGTGTTGTCTGTGAAGCGAATTCTCGGTAGCTGTTAGTCACTTCCTCTGGATGGTTGAGAGACTTCTTGAAAATATCGACATGGGAGCGAGAAACCTGGATGTTCAGGGAGAGAGATAGTAGTATTTGAGAGGGAGGATAAAAGCTAGAATAACGATAACATGTTGGTGTAGCTGTATTTGTAGGTGAAGTAGTAGGTGTAGGTGTAGGTGTAGGTGTAGGTGTAGGAGGAGAAATCTTAGAAGGTGTATGTGTATTTGTATATTGAGAGACAATTGTCTGAGAATTTCTGCGAACCGTGTAAACGAATCATCCTGAGTAGTTGTGATGATCGAAGCGAGTTGGTTGAAAGTCTTGTCCATATTAGGTGGATGTCAGTGAGTATCCGCGAAAGCTGTCACTCTACCTGTTCAGTCTTCAAAGAAGTCCCCAATACATGGATATGGAGAAGACAAGGCTGCATATTGAGACGAAGCAGACATGTCGATCAGGAGGAGGAATAGGATGAGGAGAAATAATATGTGTGTTTGTGTGATGTCAGAGGATGTGGTGAGGATTTGTGATAACCGTGTAAATAAATCAGCCAGAGTACTTCTGATCATCCGTGTGAGTGGCACGAATGTCCAGTGTATATTATGTGTTGTCTGTGAAGCGAATTCTCGGTAGCTGTTAGTCACTTCCTCTGGATGGTTGAGAGACTTCTTGAAAATATCGACATGGGAGCGAGAAACCTGGATGTTCAGGGAGAGAGATAGTAGTATTTGAGAGGGAGGATAAAAGCTAGAATAACGATAACATGTTGGTGTAGCTGTATTTGTAGGTGAAGTAGTAGGTGTAGGTGTAGGTGTAGGTGTAGGTGTAGGTAGGAGGAGAAATCTTAGAAGGTGTATGTGTATTTGTATATTGAGAGACAATTGTCTGAGAATTTCTGCGAACCGTGTAAACGAATCATCCTGAGTAGTTGTGATGATCGAAGCGAGTTGGTTGAAAGTCTTGTCCATATTAGGTGGATG
This sequence comes from Trichobilharzia regenti, assembly GCA_944472135.2. NCBI lineage: Eukaryota > Metazoa > Platyhelminthes > Trematoda > Strigeidida > Schistosomatidae > Trichobilharzia > Trichobilharzia regenti. The sequence continues at coordinate 81,767,434 of OX235270.1, read as the reverse complement.
TCAGTGAGTATCCGCGAAAGCTGTCACTCTACCTGTTCAGTCTTCAAAGAAGTCCCCAATACATGGATATGGAGAAGACAAGGCTGCATATTGAGACGAAGCAGACATGTCGATCAGGAGGAGGAATAGGATGAGGAGAAATAATATGTGTGTTTGTGTGATGTCAGAGGATGTGGTGAGGATTTGTGATAACCGTGTAAATAAATCAGCCAGAGTACTTCTGATCATCCGTGTGAGTGGCACGAATGTCCAGTGTATATTATGTGTTGTCTGTGAAGCGAATTCTCGGTAGCTGTTAGTCACTTCCTCTGGATGGTTGAGAGACTTCTTGAAAATATCGACATGGGAGCGAGAAACCTGGATGTTCAGGGAGAGAGATAGTAGTATTTGAGAGGGAGGATAAAAGCTAGAATAACGATAACATGTTGGTGTAGCTGTATTTGTAGGTGAAGTAGTAGGTGTAGGTGTAGGTGTAGGTGTAGGTGTAGGAGGAGAAATCTTAGAAGGTGTATGTGTATTTGTATATTGAGAGACAATTGTCTGAGAATTTCTGCGAACCGTGTAAACGAATCATCCTGAGTAGTTGTGATGATCGAAGCGAGTTGGTTGAAAGTCTTGTCCATATTAGGTGGATGTCAGTGAGTATCCGCGAAAGCTGTCACTCTACCTGTTCAGTCTTCAAAGAAGTCCCCAATACATGGATATGGAGAAGACAAGGCTGCATATTGAGACGAAGCAGACATGTCGATCAGGAGGAGGAATAGGATGAGGAGAAATAATATGTGTGTTTGTGTGATGTCAGAGGATGTGGTGAGGATTTGTGATAACCGTGTAAAAAAGTCAGCCAGAGTACTTCTGATCATCCGTGTGAGTGGCACGAATGTCCAGTGTATATTATGTGTTGTATGTGAAGCGAATTCTCGGTAGCTGTTAGTCACTTCCTCTGGATGGTTGAGAGACTTCTTGAAAATATCGACATGGGAGCGAGAAACCTGGATGTTCAGGGAGAGAGATAGTAGTATTTGAGAGGGAGGATAAAAGCTAGAATAACGATAACATGTTGGTGTAGCTGTATTTGTAGGTGAAGTAGTAGGTGTAGGTGTAGGTGTAGGTGTAGGTGTAGGAGGAGAAATCTTAGAAGGTGTATGTGTATTTGTATATTGAGAGACAATTGTCTGAGAATTTCTGCGAACCGTGTAAACGAATCATCCTGAGTAGTTGTGATGATCGAAGCGAGTTGGTTGAAAGTCTTGTCCATATTAGGTGGATGTCAGTGAGTATCCGCGAAAGCTGTCACTCTACCTGTTCAGTCTTCAAAGAAGTCCCCAATACATGGATATGGAGAAGACAAGGCTGCATATTGAGACGAAGCAGACATGTCGATCAGGAGGAGGAATAGGATGAGGAGAAATAATATGTGTGTTTGTGTGATGTCAGAGGATGTGGTGAGGATTTGTGATAACCGTGTAAATAAATCAGCCAGAGTACTTCTGATCATCCGTGTGAGTGGCACGAATGTCCAGTGTATATTATGTGTTGTCTGTGAAGCGAATTCTCGGTAGCTGTTAGTCACTTCCTCTGGATGGTTGAGAGACTTCTTGAAAATATCGACATGGGAGCGAGAAACCTGGATGTTCAGGGAGAGAGATAATAGTATTTGAGAGGGAGGATAAAAGCTAGAATAACGATAACATGTTGGTGTAGCTGTATTTGTAGGTGAAGTAGTAGGTGTAGGTGTAGGTGTAGGTGTAGGTGTAGGAGGAGAAATCTTAGAAGGTGTATGTGTATTTGTATATTGAGAGACAATTGTCTGAGAATTTCTGCGAACCGTGTAAACGAATCATCCTGAGTAGTTGTGATGATCGAAGCGAGTTGGTTGAAAGTCTTGTCCATATTAGGTGGATGTCAGTGAGTATCCGCGAAAGCTGTCACTCTACCTGTTCAGTCTTCAAAGAAGTCCCCAATACATGGATATGGAGAAGACAAGGCTGCATATTGAGACGAAGCAGACATGTCGATCAGGAGGAGGAATAGGATGAGGAGAAATAATATGTGTGTTTGTGTGATGTCAGAGGATGTGGTGAGGATTTGTGATAACCGTGTAAATAAATCAGCCAGAGTACTTCTGATCATCCGTGTGAGTGGCACGAATGTCCAGTGTATATTATGTGTTGTCTGTGAAGCGAATTCTCGGTAGCTGTTAGTCACTTCCTCTGGATGGTTGAGAGACTTCTTGAAAATATCGACATGGGAGCGAGAAACCTGGATGTTCAGGGAGAGAGATAATAGTATTTGAGAGGGAGGATAAAAGCTAGAATAACGATAACATGTTGGTGTAGCTGTATTTGTAGGTGAAGTAGTAGGTGTAGGTGTAGGTGTAGGTGTAGGTGTAGGAGGAGAAATCTTAGAAGGTGTATGTGTATTTGTATATTGAGAGACAATTGTCTGAGAATTTCTGCGAACCGTGTAAACGAATCATCCTGAGTAGTTGTGATGATCGAAGCGAGTTGGTTGAAAGTCTTGTCCATATTAGGTGGATGTCAGTGAGTATCCGCGAAAGCTGTCACTCTACCTGTTCAGTCTTCAAAGAAGTCCCCAATACATGGATATGGAGAAGACAAGGCTGCATATTGAGACGAAGCAGACATGTCGATCAGGAGGAGGAATAGGATGAGGAGAAATAATATGTGTGTTTGTGTGATGTCAGAGGATGTGGTGAGGATTTGTGATAACCGTGTAAATAAATCAGCCAGAGTACTTCTGATCATCCGTGTGAGTGGCACGAATGTCCAGTGTATATTATGTGTTGTCTGTGAAGCGAATTCTCGGTAGCTGTTAGTCACTTCCTCTGGATGGTTGAGAGACTTCTTGAAAATATCGACATGGGAGCGAGAAACCTGGATGTTCAGGGAGAGAGATAGTAGTATTTGAGAGGGAGGATAAAAGCTAGAATAACGATAACATGTTGGTGTAGCTGTATTTGTAGGTGAAGTAGTAGGTGTAGGTGTAGGTGTAGGTGTAGGTGTAGGTGTAGGAGGAGGAGAAATCTTAGAAGGTGTATGTGTATTTGTATATTGAGAGACAATTGTCTGAGAATTTCTGCGAACCGTGTAAACGAATCATCCTGAGTAGTTGTGATGATCGAAGCGAGTTGGTTGAAAGTCTTGTCCATATTAGGTGGATGTCAGTGAGTATCCGCGAAAGCTGTCACTCTACCTGTTCAGTCTTCAAAGAAGTCCCCAATACATGGATATGGAGAAGACAAGGCTGCATATTGAGACGAAGCAGACATGTCGATCAGGAGGAGGAATAGGATGAGGAGAAATAATATGTGTGTTTGTGTGATGTCAGAGGATGTGGTGAGGATTTGTGATAACCGTGTAAATAAATCAGCCAGAGTACTTCTGATCATCCGTGTGAGTGGCACGAATGTCCAGTGTATATTATGTGTTGTCTGTGAAGCGAATTCTCGGTAGCTGTTAGTCACTTCCTCTGGATGGTTGAGAGACTTCTTGAAAATATCGACATGGGAGCGAGAAACCTGGATGTTCAGGGAGAGAGATAGTAGTATTTGAGAGGGAGGATAAAAGCTAGAATAACGATAACATGTTGGTGTAGCTGTATTTGTAGGTGAAGTAGTAGGTGTAGGTGTAGGTGTAGGTGTAGGAGGAGAAATCTTAGAAGGTGTATGTGTATTTGTATATTGAGAGACAATTGTCTGAGAATTTCTGCGAACCGTGTAAACGAATCATCCTGAGTAGTTGTGATGATCGAAGCGAGTTGGTTGAAAGTCTTGTCCATATTAGGTGGATGTCAGTGAGTATCCGCGAAAGCTGTCACTCTACCTGTTCAGTCTTCAAAGAAGTCCCCAATACATGGATATGGAGAAGACAAGGCTGCATATTGAGACGAAGCAGACATGTCGATCAGGAGGAGGAATAGGATGAGGAGAAATAATATGTGTGTTTGTGTGATGTCAGAGGATGTGGTGAGGATTTGTGATAACCGTGTAAATAAATCAGCCAGAGTACTTCTGATCATCCGTGTGAGTGGCACGAATGTCCAGTGTATATTATGTGTTGTCTGTGAAGCGAATTCTCGGTAGCTGTTAGTCACTTCCTCTGGATGGTTGAGAGACTTCTTGAAAATATCGACATGGGAGCGAGAAACCTGGATGTTCAGGGAGAGAGATAGTAGTATTTGAGAGGGAGGATAAAAGCTAGAATAACGATAACATGTTGGTGTAGCTGTATTTGTAGGTGAAGTAGTAGGTGTAGGTGTAGGTGTAGGTGTAGGTGTAGGAGGAGAAATCTTAGAAGGTGTATGTGTATTTGTATATTGAGAGACAATTGTCTGAGAATTTCTGCGAACCGTGTAAACGAATCATCCTGAGTAGTTGTGATGATCGAAGCGAGTTGGTTGAAAGTCTTGTCCATATTAGGTGGATGTCAGTGAGTATCCGCGAAAGCTGTCACTCTACCTGTTCAGTCTTCAAAGAAGTCCCCAATACATGGATATGGAGAAGACAAGGCTGCATATTGAGACGAAGCAGACATGTCGATCAGGAGGAGGAATAGGATGAGGAGAAATAATATGTGTGTTTGTGTGATGTCAGAGGATGTGGTGAGGATTTGTGATAACCGTGTAAAAAAATCAGCCAGAGTACTTCTGATCATCCGTGTGAGTGGCACGAATGTCCAGTGTATATTATGTGTTGTCTGTGAAGCGAATTCTCGGTAGCTGTTAGTCACTTCCTCTGGATGGTTGAGAGACTTCTTGAAAATATCGACATGGGAGCGAGAAACCTGGATGTTCAGGGAGAGAGATAGTAGTATTTGAGAGGGAGGATAAAAGCTAGAATAACGATAACATGTTGGTGTAGCTGTATTTGTAGGTGAAGTAGTAGGTGTAGGTGTAGGTGTAGGTGTAGGTGTAGGAGGAGAAATCTTAGAAGGTGTATGTGTATTTGTATATTGAGAGACAATTGTCTGAGAATTTCTGCGAACCGTGTAAACGAATCATCCTGAGTAGTTGTGATGATCGAAGCGAGTTGGTTGAAAGTCTTGTCCATATTAGGTGGATGTCAGTGAGTATCCGCGAAAGCTGTCACTCTACCTGTTCAGTCTTCAAAGAAGTCCCCAATACATGGATATGGAGAAGACAAGGCTGCATATTGAGACGAAGCAGACATGTCGATCAGGAGGAGGAATAGGATGAGGAGAAATAATATGTGTGTTTGTGTGATGTCAGAGGATGTGGTGAGGATTTGTGATAACCGTGTAAATAAATCAGCCAGAGTACTTCTGATCATCCGTGTGAGTGGCACGAATGTCCAGTGTATATTATGTGTTGTCTGTGAAGCGAATTCTCGGTAGCTGTTAGTCACTTCCTCTGGATGGTTGAGAGACTTCTTGAAAATATCGACATGGGAGCGAGAAACCTGGATGTTCAGGGAGAGAGATAGTAGTATTTGAGAGGGAGGATAAAAGCTAGAATAACGATAACATGTTGGTGTAGCTGTATTTGTAGGTGAAGTAGTAGGTGTAGGTGTAGGTGTAGGTGTAGGTGTAGGAGGAGAAATCTTAGAAGGTGTATGTGTATTTGTATATTGAGAGACAATTGTCTGAGAATTTCTGCGAACCGTGTAAACGAATCATCCTGAGTAGTTGTGATGATCGAAGCGAGTTGGTTGAAAGTCTTGTCCATATTAGGTGGATGTCAGTGAGTATCCGCGAAAGCTGTCACTCTACCTGTTCAGTCTTCAAAGAAGTCCCCAATACATGGATATGGAGAAGACAAGGCTGCATATTGAGACGAAGCAGACATGTCGATCAGGAGGAGGAATAGGATGAGGAGAAATAATATGTGTGTTTGTGTGATGTCAGAGGATGTGGTGAGGATTTGTGATAACCGTGTAAATAAATCAGCCAGAGTACTTCTGATCATCCGTGTGAGTGGCACGAATGTCCAGTGTATATTATGTGTTGTCTGTGAAGCGAATTCTCGGTAGCTGTTAGTCACTTCCTCTGGATGGTTGAGAGACTTCTTGAAAATATCGACATGGGAGCGAGAAACCTGGATGTTCAGGGAGAGAGATAGTAGTATTTGAGAGGGAGGATAAAAGCTAGAATAACGATAACATGTTGGTGTAGCTGTATTTGTAGGTGAAGTAGTAGGTGTAGGTGTAGGTGTAGGTGTAGGAGGAGAAATCTTAGAAGGTGTATGTGTATTTGTATATTGAGAGACAATTGTCTGAGAATTTCTGCGAACCGTGTAAACGAATCATCCTGAGTAGTTGTGATGATCGAAGCGAGTTGGTTGAAAGTCTTGTCCATATTAGGTGGATGTCAGTGAGTATCCGCGAAAGCTGTCACTCTACCTGTTCAGTCTTCAAAGAAGTCCCCAATACATGGATATGGAGAAGACAAGGCTGCATATTGAGACGAAGCAGACATGTCGATCAGGAGGAGGAATAGGATGAGGAGAAATAATATGTGTGTTTGTGTGATGTCAGAGGATGTGGTGAGGATTTGTGATAACCGTGTAAAAAAGTCAGCCAGAGTACTTCTGATCATCCGTGTGAGTGGCACGAATGTCCAGTGTATATTATGTGTTGTCTGTGAAGCGAATTCTCGGTAGCTGTTAGTCACTTCCTCTGGATGGTTGAGAGACTTCTTGAAAATATCGACATGGGAGCGAGAAACCTGGATGTTCAGGGAGAGAGATAGTAGTATTTGAGAGGGAGGATAAAAGCTAGAATAACGATAACATGTTGGTGTAGCTGTATTTGTAGGTGAAGTAGTAGGTGTAGGTGTAGGTGTAGGTGTAGGTGTAGGAGGAGAAATCTTAGAAGGTGTATGTGTATTTGTATATTGAGAGACAATTGTCTGAGAATTTCTGCGAACCGTGTAAACGAATCATCCTGAGTAGTTGTGATGATCGAAGCGAGTTGGTTGAAAGTCTTGTCCATATTAGGTGGATGTCAGTGAGTATCCGCGAAAGCTGTCACTCTACCTGTTCAGTCTTCAAAGAAGTCCCCAATACATGGATATGGAGAAGACAAGGCTGCATATTGAGACGAAGCAGACATGTCGATCAGGAGGAGGAATAGGATGAGGAGAAATAATATGTGTGTTTGTGTGATGTCAGAGGATGTGGTGAGGATTTGTGATAACCGTGTAAAAAAGTCAGCCAGAGTACTTCTGATCATCCGTGTGAGTGGCACGAATGTCCAGTGTATATTATGTGTTGTCTGTGAAGCGAATTCTCGGTAGCTGTTAGTCACTTCCTCTGGATGGTTGAGAGACTTCTTGAAAATATCGACATGGGAGCGAGAAACCTGGATGTTCAGGGAGAGAGATAGTAGTATTTGAGAGGGAGGATTAGGTGTAGTTGAGGAGAAATCTTAGAAGGTGTATGTGTATTTGTATATTGAGAGACAATTGTCTGAGAATTTCTGCGAACCGTGTAACGAATCATCCTGAGTAGTTGTGATGATCGAAGCGAGTTGGCTGGATCTCTTGTCTATATTAGGTGGATGTCAGTGAGTATCCGCGAAAGCTGTCACTCTACCTGTTCAGTCTTCAAAGAAGTCTCCAATACATGGATATGGAGAAGACAAGGTTGCATATTGAGACGAAGCAGACATGTCGATCAGGAGGAGGAATAGGATGAGGAGAAATAATATGTGTGTTTGTGTGATGTCAGAGGATGTGGTGAGGATTTGTGATAACCGTGTAAATAAATCAGCCAGAGTACTTCTGATCATCCGTGTGAGTGGCACGAATGTCCAGTGTATATTATGTGTTGTCTGTGAAGCGAATTCTCGGTAGCTGTTAGTCACTTCCTCTGGATGGTTGAGAGACTTCTTGAAAATATCGACATGGGAGCGGGAAACCTGTTTGTTATGTGAGAGAGATATTAGTAACTGAGTCGCCGGATTACGTGCACAACGAGGAGAAATCATTCAAGGTGTATGTGTATTTGTATTTTGATAGACATTTGTTTGAGAATTTCTGCGAACCGTGTAACGAATCATCCTGAGTAGTTGTGATGATCGAAGCGAGTTGGTTGGATCTCTTGTCTATATTAGGTGGATGTCAGTGAGTATCCGCGAAAGCTGTCACTCTACCTGTTCAGTCTTCAAAGAAGTCTTCAATACATGGATATGGAGAAGACAAGGTTGCATATTGAGACGAAGCAGACATTTCGATCAGGAGGAGGAATAGGATGAAGAGAAATAATATGTGTGTTTGTGTGATGTCAGAGGATGTGGTGAGGATTTGTGATAACCGTGTAAATAAATCAGCCAGAGTACTTCTGATCATCCGTGTGAGTGGCACGAATGTCCAGTGTATATTATGTGTTGTCTGTGAAGCGAATTCTCGGTAGCTGTTAGTCACTTCCTCTGGATGGTTGAGAGACTTCTTGAAAATATCGACATGGGAGCGGGAAACCTGTTTGTTATGTGAGAGAGATATTAGTAACTGAGTCGCCGGATTACGTGCACAACGAGGAGAAATCATTCAAGGTGTATGTGTATTTGTATTTTGATAGACATTTGTTTGAGAATCTCTGCGAACCGTGTAACGAATCATCCTGAGTAGTTGTGATGATCGAAGCGAGTTGGTTGGATCTCTTGTCTATATTAGGTGGATGTCAGTGAGTATCCGCGAAAGCTGTCACTCTACCTGTTCAGTCTTCAAAGAAGTCTTCAATACATGGATATGGAGAAGACAAGGTTGCATATTGAGACGAAGCAGACATTTCGATCAGGAGGAGGAATAGGATGAGGAGAAATAATATGTGTGTTTGTGTGATGTCAGAGGATGTGGTGAGGATTTGTGATAACCGTGTAAATAAATCAGCCAGAGTACTTCTGATCATCCGTGTGAGTGGCACGAATGTCCAGTGTATATTATGTGTTGTCTGTGAAGCGAATTCTCGGTAGCTGTTAGTCACTTCCTCTGGATGGTTGAGAGACTTCTTGAAAATATCGACATGGGAGCGGGAAACCTGTTTGTTATGTGAGAGAGATATTAGTAACTGAGTCGCCGGATTACGTGCACAACGAGGAGAAATCATTCAAGGTGTATGTGTATTTGTATTTCGATAGACATTTGTTTGAGAATTTCTGCGAACCGTGTAACGAATCATCCTGAGTAGTTGTGATGATAGAAGCGAGTTGGCTGGATCTCTTGTCTATATTAGGTGGATGTCAGTGAGTATCCGCGAAAGCTGTCACTCTACCTGTTCAGTCTTCAAAGAAGTCTTCAATACATGGATATGGAGAAGACAAGGTTGCATATTGAGACGAAGCAGACATTTCGATCAGGAGGAGGAATAGGATGAGGAGAAATAATATGTGTGTTTGTGTGATGTCAGAGGATGTGGTGAGGATTTGTGATAACCGTGTAAATAAATCAGCCAGAGTACTTCTGATCATCCGTGTGAGTGGCACGAATGTCCAGTGTATATTATGTGTTGTCTGTGAAGCGAATTCTCGGTAGCTGTTAGTCACTTCCTCTGGATGGTTGAGAGACTTCTTGAAAATATCGACATGGGAGCGGGAAACCTGTTTGTTATGTGAGAGAGATATTAGTAACTGAGTCGCCGGATTACGTGCACAACGAGGAGAAATCATTCAAGGTGTATGTGTATTTGTATTTTGATAGACATTTGTTTGAGAATCTCTGCGAACCGTGTAACGAATCATCCTGAGTAGTTGTGATGATCGAAGCGAGTTGGCTGGATCTCTTGTCTATATTAGGTGGATGTCAGTGAGTATCCGCGAAAGCTGTCACTCTACCTGTTCAGTCTTCAAAGAAGTCTTCAATACATGGATATGGAGAAGACAAGGTTGCATATTGAGACGAAGCAGACATTTCGATCAGGAGGAGGAATAGGATGAGGAGAAATAATATGTGTGTTTGTGTGATGTCAGAGGATGTGGTGAGGATTTGTGATAACCGTGTAAATAAATCAGCCAGAGTACTTCTGATCATCCGTGTGAGTGGCACGAATGTCCAGTGTATATTATGTGTTGTCTGTGAAGCGAATTCTCGGTAGCTGTTAGTCACTTCCTCTGGATGGTTGAGAGACTTCTTGAAAATATCGACATGGGAGCGGGAAACCTGTTTGTTATGTGAGAGAGATATTAGTAACTGAGTCGCCGGATTACGTGCACAACGAGGAGAAATCATTCAAGGTGTATGTGTATTTGTATTTTGATAGACATTTGTTTGAGAATTTCTGCGAACCGTGTAACGAATCATCCTGAGTAGTTGTGATGATCGAAGCGAGTTGGCTGGATCTCTTGTCTATATTAGGTGGATGTCAGTGAGTATCCGCGAAAGCTGTCACTCTACCTGTTCAGTCTTCAAAGAAGTCTTCAATACATGGATATGGAGAAGACAAGGTTGCATATTGAGACGAAGCAGACATTTCGATCAGGAGGAGGAATAGGATGAGGAGAAATAATATGTGTGTTTGTGTGATGTCAGAGGATGTGGTGAGGATTTGTGATAACCGTGTAAATAAATCAGCCAGAGTACTTCTGATCATCCGTGTGAGTGGCACGAATGTCCAGTGTATATTATGTGTTGTCTGTGAAGCGAATTCTCGGTAGCTGTTAGTCACTTCCTCTGGATGGTTGAGAGACTTCTTGAAAATATCGACATGGGAGCGGGAAACCTGTTTGTTATGTGAGAGAGATATTAGTAACTGAGTCGCCGGATTACGTGCACAACGAGGAGAAATCATTCAAGGTGTATGTGTATTTGTATTTTGATAGACATTTGTTTGAGAATTTCTGCGAACCGTGTAACGAATCATCCTGAGTAGTTGTGATGATCGAAGCGAGTTGGCTGGATCTCTTGTCTATATTAGGTGGATGTCAGTGAGTATCCGCGAAAGCTGTCACTCTACCTGTTCAGTCTTCAAAGAAGTCTTCAATACATGGATATGGAGAAGACAAGGTTGCATATTGAGACGAAGCAGACATTTCGATCAGGAGGAGGAATAGGATGAGGAGAAATAATATGTGTGTTTGTGTGATGTCAGAGGATGTGGTGAGGATTTGTGATAACCGTGTAAATAAATCAGCCAGAGTACTTCTGATCATCCGTGTGAGTGGCACGAATGTCCAGTGTATATTATGTGTTGTCTGTGAAGCGAATTCTCGGTAGCTGTTAGTCACTTCCTCTGGATGGTTGAGAGACTTCTTGAAAATATCGACATGGGAGCGGGAAACCTGTTTGTTATGTGAGAGAGATATTTAGAGGTTGGCGGATATTAAAGGTTTGACGTGATATCTCGTTCAACAACTTCTAATTAATTTATTCTCGCGTACCAAAGACAAAGCAAAAGCCAACAATTGATCGTCCAAACAAAAGATGTATTTACGAACCAAAACCAGCCGTTAGACGAACGCTTAGCTAGCTAGTGATCGTGCACGTGACACGACGGGGTACCAAATGGCGGGGATGCTTGACCGGAAGCCTTCAGCTAAACAAGTCGACTTAAACAGTGGTGGTCAGCATCCAATGAGTGATTGCTGTGGTCAATAATTTTGGGGAATTATTTACCGCTACAGCTCACTCCCCCCTAGTGGGGTCGTGAGGACCCTAAGACAGAACCAGCCGGAAGTAAAAAAAACTCGATGGTTCCCTTTCGGGTGAAAAAAATCTTCCGAGCGGCTTGGTCTTATGCCTACTGGTTTGTCTGCCTATGCTAATGGGGTGTTTGTACATAGCTTCCTGGTGTTGTTCGTTGGATTCCGTGCTTCGTTTGTTTCCCGTCCAGTGCCCGTCGCACCTGGAAAAGAAAACAAGAACGCTAAGAACCATGTCGAGGAAAATGTACGAAATGACCTTTTTGGTTAAAAAAAATTATGTGCATTTACTATACAGTAAAATAATGCTAAGTTCAGAACATCGAAAAAAAAATACATCTAATTAATTTTTTTGGTATGTTACATGAACTGTTGAGAAAAAACAATTTTTTTGTGTTCGGTGGTACTGTATATAAAAAAAATTATACGTCAAAAAAAAAATAGTACCACAAACGAGTGAGTTGCGTGAATCACACGACTTCGTTAAGTCAAATAAGTGTGCAAGTGTTCTGGGAACCTTACGGTGCGTCCAGAACGGTTTTTCTTAGGAGGCTCAACCTTAGTAGCCAGTGGGCGAATGCCCTTGCAGTCAATAGTGTGACCCAGGAAGTCGAGTGAGTCAACACCGATTTGACACTTTTGAATATTGATGGTAACACCATGTTGGCGTAACCTGTCAAATGCCAAGTCCAAGTGCCTAAGGTGAGTTTCCTTGTCTGGACTGGCAATGAGGCAGTCGTCTAAGTATGCGTATACAAAGTCGAGACCGCGAAATACTTCGTCAATGAAGCGTTGGAATGTTTGGGCTGCATTCCGAAGACCGAATGGCATACGTAGAAATTCAAAAAGTCCGAAAGGCGTAATGATAGCCGTTTTCGGGATGTCTTCTGTTGCCATCGGGATTTGGTTATACGCTTTAACCAAGTCGATTTTGGAGAATATAGTCGCGCCGGATAAGGTTGCCGTCAAGTCGTGTATATGAGGCAACGGGTAGCAATCAGGGGTTGTTTTGGCATTCACTCGCCGGTAATCACCGGTGGGTCGCCAATCGTTGCTATCCTTTTTCGGAACCATATGAAGTGGGGATGCCCATGGGCTATTCGAAGGTCGAATGATGCCAAGGCTAAGCATATGGTCAAATTCATTCCTGGCGATTCTCAGTTTGTCAGGAGCTAATCGTCGTGCTTTAGATGTCACAGGTTGTCCTGTGGTAATGATGTGGTGCATAACATTGCTGGTTATGCACGGTAGGTCGTTCGACGGGCATTAAGTTCCGGATACTTGTCAACGATAGGTTGAAAAGTTGGATCAAGAATTGCCTTTATCTTAACGGGTGACAAGCTAGGGCCTATGTAGGTGATGCCTTTGATAGACAGACTAGTAGTATTGTCAATCAGTCGTTTTCGGCGGACGTCTACGAGTAAATCATGATGATTAAGTAGGTCCGTGCCAATGATGGGCATTGTAACGTCAGCGAGAAGGAAAATCCACCGAATAGGTTTGCGTAAACCTACGTTCAGATAGACGTATTTCCTACCAAAGGTTGCGATTGGTTTTCCATTTGCAGCCTGTAAGTTGAAGGTAGGTTCCTTCTGTCGATCTGCTGCTGTAGCAGGAAGGACGCTGACTTCGGCGCCTGTGTCGACTAAGTATCGAGTCTGGCTTATCACATCATGGATGTAAAGTAGGCGGCTAGTGCCACCGGCGACGGTTGCCGCTAACGCGTGCCGGCGGGATAGTTTCCCGCAGACTTTGAGACATTTCCGAAGTTACAAGGCTTACGGCAACACTTCGCTTCTTGGCCATAGGTGTTGTGGTACCAGCACCAGTCAGGGTTTTTCAGTGAACGTGGTTTGGACTTAGATCGACCACGCGAGTTCCTGCGTTGAGGAGATTTAGGACGACGGTTGGAGGATTTAGAATGCGTGTTTGACCTAAACATCTGCTGAAGGGAGTTGCATAACTCTGTCATTGCAGGATCCTCACTCGAAGTCTGCTTAGTCATTGAGCATATTTCGGGGACAGACCGTTTAGTTATTTCTAGAATCTTATCTGCAGTAATAGCTAAGTTCTCTATTACAGTACCCTCAAGTGTCACAAGTACGGTCTGTACAGATTGTGGCAACTTGGTTAAGAAGAGTTCTCTAAACAGTCCTTCGTCGAACTGACATTGGCCGACGACTTGTTTCATTCTTGTCAGCATGCTCACGGCTGACTGATCTCCTAACTCGATGTTGCGAAATAATTCATCTAGACGTTGTCTGTCCGTGAGAGCGTTTCTCCTGAGGAGGGATGCTTTCAGCAACTCGTACGAGTTACTTACCTCGGGACTCAACATCTGTGATGTTACGTACTTGCTGAATTCCCGCGGTAGGGCGTGAATAACTGCAAGTAACTGTGAACGTTGATCAGTTATCCCATGCTCACAAAAATCTGCTTCAGCTAGCAGAAACCACGTTTCAGCATTATCTGGCCAGTATGGTACGAGCTGAATGGTTTTAGGAGTTGAGCGGATACGGATGACCTTGGGACTAAGATCACTCATGACGAAAATTATGTCGAATAATATATGGTACAAGAACAAATACAAAATGGAACGAACTCACCGGGGTTATCTGCGGATTTTTCGTGGATGAAGTTCGCGGTTGGGCTCACCAGTTTAAAGGTGGGCGGATTTATCGTGGGTGAAGTTCGCGGTTGGGCTCACCAGTTTAAGGTTGAGAGATATTAAAGGTTTGACGTGATATCTCGTTCAACAACTTCTAATTAATTTATTCTCGCGTACCAAAGACAAAGCAAAAGCCAACAATTGATCGTCCAAACCAATAGATGTATTTACGAACCAAAACCAGCCGTTAGACGAACGCTTAGCTAGCTAGTGATCGTGCACGTGACACGACGAGGTACCAAATGGCGGGGATGCTTGACCGGAAGCCTTCAGCTAAACAAGTCGACTTAAACAGTGGTGGTCAGCATCCAATGAGTGATTGCTGTGGTCAATAATTTTGGGGAATTATTTACCCCTACAGATAATAGTAACTGAGTCGCCGGATTACGTGCACAACGAGGAGAAATCATTCAAGGTGTATGTGTATTTGTATTTTGATAGACATTTGTTTGAGAATTTCTGCGAACCGTGTAACGAATCATCCTGAGTAGTTGTGATGATCGAAGCGAGTTGGCTGGATCCCTTGTCTATATTAGGTGGATGTCAGTGAGTATCCGCGAAAGCTGTCACTCTACCTGTTCAGTCTTCAAAGAAGTCTTCAATACATGGATATGGAGAAGACAAGGTTGCATATTGAGACGAAGCAGACATTTCGATCAGGAGGAGGAATAGGATGAGGAGAAATAATATGTGTGTTTGTGTGATGTCAGAGGATGTGGTGAGGATTTGTGATAACCGTGTAAATAAATCAGCCAGAGTACTTCTGATCATCCGTGTGAGTGGCACGAATGTCCAGTGTATATTATGTGTTGTCTGTGAAGCGAATTCTCGGTAGCTGTTAGTCACTTCCTCTGGATGGTTGAGAGACTTCTTGAAAATATCGACATGGGAGCGGGAAACCTGTTTGTTATGTGAGAGAGATATTAGTAACTGAGTCGCCGGATTACGTGCACAACGAGGAGAAATCATTCAAGGTGTATGTGTATTTGTATTTTGATAGACATTTGTTTGAGAATTTCTGCGAACCGTGTAACGAATCATCCTGAGTAGTTGTGATGATCGAAGCGAGTTGGCTGGATCTCTTGTCTATATTAGGTGGATGTCAGTGAGTATCCGCGAAAGCTGTCACTCTACCTGTTCAGTCTTCAAAGAAGTCTTCAATACATGGATATGGAGAAGACAAGGTTGCATATTGAGACGAAGCAGACATTTCGATCAGGAGGAGGAATAGGATGAGGAGAAATAATATGTGTGTTTGTGTGATGTCAGAGGATGTGGTGAGGATTTGTGATAACCGTGTAAATAAATCAGCCAGAGTACTTCTGATCATCCGTGTGAGTGGCACGAATGTCCAGTGTATATTATGTGTTGTCTGTGAAGCGAATTCTCGGTAGCTGTTAGTCACTTCCTCTGGATGGTTGAGAGACTTCTTGAAAATATCGACATGGGAGCGGGAAACCTGTTTGTTATGTGAGAGAGATATTAGTAACTGAGTCGCCGGATTACGTGCACAACGAGGAGAAATCATTCAAGGTGTATGTGTATTTGTATTTTGATAGACATTTGTTTGAGAATTTCTGCGAACCGTGTAACGAATCATCCTGAGTAGTTGTGATGATCGAAGCGAGTTGGCTGGATCTCTTGTCTATATTAGGTGGATGTCAGTGAGTATCCGCGAAAGCTGTCACTCTACCTGTTCAGTCTTCAAAGAAGTCTTCAATACATGGATATGGAGAAGACAAGGTTGCATATTGAGACGAAGCAGACATTTCGATCAGGAGGAGGAATAGGATGAGGAGAAATAATATGTGTGTTTGTGTGATGTCAGAGGATGTGGTGAGGATTTGTGATAACCGTGTAAATAAATCAGCCAGAGTACTTCTGATCATCCGTGTGAGTGGCACGAATGTCCAGTGTATATTATGTGTTGTCTGTGAAGCGAATTCTCGGTAGCTGTTAGTCACTTCCTCTGGATGGTTGAGAGACTTCTTGAAAATATCGACATGGGAGCGGGAAACCTGTTTGTTATGTGAGAGAGATATTAGTAACTGAGTCGCCGGATTACGTGCACAACGAGGAGAAATCATTCAAGGTGTATGTGTATTTGTATTTTGATAGACATTTGTTTGAGAATTTCTGCGAACCGTGTAACGAATCATCCTGAGTAGTTGTGATGATCGAAGCGAGTTGGCTGGATCTCTTGTCTATATTAGGTGGATGTCAGTGAGTATCCGCGAAAGCTGTCACTCTACCTGTTCAGTCTTCAAAGAAGTCTTCAATACATGGATATGGAGAAGACAAGGTTGCATATTGAGACGAAGCAGACATTTCGATCAGGAGGAGGAATAGGATGAGGAGAAATAATATGTGTGTTTGTGTGATGTCAGAGGATGTGGTGAGGATTTGTGATAACCGTGTAAATAAATCAGCCAGAGTACTTCTGATCATCCGTGTGAGTGGCACGAATGTCCAGTGTATATTATGTGTTGTCTGTGAAGCGAATTCTCGGTAGCTGTTAGTCACTTCCTCTGGATGGTTGAGAGACTTCTTGAAAATATCGACATGGGAGCGGGAAACCTGTTTGTTATGTGAGAGAGATATTAGTAACTGAGTCGCCGGATTACGTGCACAACGAGGAGAAATCATTCAAGGTGTATGTGTATTTGTATTTTGATAGACATTTGTTTGAGAATTTCTGCGAACCGTGTAACGAATCATCCTGAGTAGTTGTGATGATCGAAGCGAGTTGGCTGGATCTCTTGTCTATATTAGGTGGATGTCAGTGAGTATCCGCGAAAGCTGTCACTCTACCTGTTCAGTCTTCAAAGAAGTCTTCAATACATGGATATGGAGAAGACAAGGTTGCATATTGAGACGAAGCAGACATTTCGATCAGGAGGAGGAATAGGATGAGGAGAAATAATATGTGTGTTTGTGTGATGTCAGAGGATGTGGTGAGGATTTGTGATAACCGTGTAAATAAATCAGCCAGAGTACTTCTGATCATCCGTGTGAGTGGCACGAATGTCCAGTGTATATTATGTGTTGTCTGTGAAGCGAATTCTCGGTAGCTGTTAGTCACTTCCTCTGGATGGTTGAGAGACTTCTTGAAAATATCGACATGGGAGCGGGAAACCTGTTTGTTATGTGAGAGAGATATTAGTAACTGAGTCGCCGGATTACGTGCACAACGAGGAGAAATCATTCAAGGTGTATGTGTATTTGTATTTTGATAGACATTTGTTTGAGAATTTCTGCGAACCGTGTAACGAATCATCCTGAGTAGTTGTGATGATCGAAGCGAGTTGGCTGGATCTCTTGTCTATATTAGGTGGATGTCAGTGAGTATCCGCGAAAGCTGTCACTCTACCTGTTCAGTCTTCAAAGAAGTCTTCAATACATGGATATGGAGAAGACAAGGTTGCATATTGAGACGAAGCAGACATTTCGATCAGGAGGAGGAATAGGATGAGGAGAAATAATATGTGTGTTTGTGTGATGTCAGAGGATGTGGTGAGGATTTGTGATAACCGTGTAAATAAATCAGCCAGAGTACTTCTGATCATCCGTGTGAGTGGCACGAATGTCCAGTGTATATTATGTGTTGTCTGTGAAGCGAATTCTCGGTAGCTGTTAGTCACTTCCTCTGGATGGTTGAGAGACTTCTTGAAAATATCGACATGGGAGCGGGAAACCTGTTTGTTATGTGAGAGAGATATTAGTAACTGAGTCGCCGGATTACGTGCACAACGAGGAGAAATCATTCAAGGTGTATGTGTATTTGTATTTTGATAGACATTTGTTTGAGAATTTCTGCGAACCGTGTAACGAATCATCCTGAGTAGTTGTGATGATCGAAGCGAGTTGGCTGGATCTCTTGTCTATATTAGGTGGATGTCAGTGAGTATCCGCGAAAGCTGTCACTCTACCTGTTCAGTCTTCAAAGAAGTCTTCAATACATGGATATGGAGAAGACAAGGTTGCATATTGAGACGAAGCAGACATTTCGATCAGGAGGAGGAATAGGATGAGGAGAAATAATATGTGTGTTTGTGTGATGTCAGAGGATGTGGTGAGGATTTGTGATAACCGTGTAAATAAATCAGCCAGAGTACTTCTGATCATCCGTGTGAGTGGCACGAATGTCCAGTGTATATTATGTGTTGTCTGTGAAGCGAATTCTCGGTAGCTGTTAGTCACTTCCTCTGGATGGTTGAGAGACTTCTTGAAAATATCGACATGGGAGCGGGAAACCTGTTTGTTATGTGAGAGAGATATTAGTAACTGAGTCGCCGGATTACGTGCACAACGAGGAGAAATCATTCAAGGTGTATGTGTATTTGTATTTTGATAGACATTTGTTTGAGAATTTCTGCGAACCGTGTAACGAATCATCCTGAGTAGTTGTGATGATCGAAGCGAGTTGGCTGGATCTCTTGTCTATATTAGGTGGATGTCAGTGAGTATCCGCGAAAGCTGTCACTCTACCTGTTCAGTCTTCAAAGAAGTCTTCAATACATGGATATGGAGAAGACAAGGTTGCATATTGAGACGAAGCAGACATTTCGATCAGGAGGAGGAATAGGATGAGGAGAAATAATATGTGTGTTTGTGTGATGTCAGAGGATGTGGTGAGGATTTGTGATAACCGTGTAAATAAATCAGCCAGAGTACTTCTGATCATCCGTGTGAGTGGCACGAATGTCCAGTGTATATTATGTGTTGTCTGTGAAGCGAATTCTCGGTAGCTGTTAGTCACTTCCTCTGGATGGTTGAGAGACTTCTTGAAAATATCGACATGGGAGCGGGAAACCTGTTTGTTATGTGAGAGAGATATTAGTAACTGAGTCGCCGGATTACGTGCACAACGAGGAGAAATCATTCAAGGTGTATGTGTATTTGTATTTTGATAGACATTTGTTTGAGAATTTCTGCGAACCGTGTAACGAATCATCCTGAGTAGTTGTGATGATCGAAGCGAGTTGGCTGGATCTCTTGTCTATATTAGGTGGATGTCAGTGAGTATCCGCGAAAGCTGTCACTCTACCTGTTCAGTCTTCAAAGAAGTCTTCAATACATGGATATGGAGAAGACAAGGTTGCATATTGAGACGAAGCAGACATTTCGATCAGGAGGAGGAATAGGATGAGGAGAAATAATATGTGTGTTTGTGTGATGTCAGAGGATGTGGTGAGGATTTGTGATAACCGTGTAAATAAATCAGCCAGAGTACTTCTGATCATCCGTGTGAGTGGCACGAATGTCCAGTGTATATTATGTGTTGTCTGTGAAGCGAATTCTCGGTAGCTGTTAGTCACTTCCTCTGGATGGTTGAGAGACTTCTTGAAAATATCGACATGGGAGCGGGAAACCTGTTTGTTATGTGAGAGAGATATTAGTAACTGAGTCGCCGGATTACGTGCACAACGAGGAGAAATCATTCAAGGTGTATGTGTATTTGTATTTTGATAGACATTTGTTTGAGAATTTCTGCGAACTGTGTAACGAATCATCCTGAGTAGTTGTGATGATCGAAGCGAGTTGGCTGGATCTCTTGTCTATATTAGGTGGATGTCAGTGAGTATCCGCGAAAGCTGTCACTCTACCTGTTTAGTCTTCAAAGAAGTCTTCAATACATGGATATGGAGAAGACAAGGTTGCATATTGAGACGAAGCAGACATTTCGATCAGGAGGAGGAATAGGATGAGGAGAAATAATATGTGTGTTTGTGTGATGTCAGAGGATGTGGTGAGGATTTGTGATAACCGTGTAAATAAATCAGCCAGAGTACTTCTGATCATCCGTGTGAGTGGCACGAATGTCCAGTGTATATTATGTGTTGTCTGTGAAGCGAATTCTCGGTAGCTGTTAGTCACTTCCTCTGGATGGTTGAGAGACTTCTTGAAAATATCGACATGGGAGCGGGAAACCTGTTTGTTATGTGAGAGAGATATTAGTAACTGAGTCGCCGGATTACGTGCACAACGAGGAGAAATCATTCAAGGTGTATGTGTATTTGTATTTTGATAGACATTTGTTTGAGAATTTCTGCGAACCGTGTAACGAATCATCCTGAGTAGTTGTGATGATCGAAGCGAGTTGGCTGGATCTCTTGTCTATATTAGGTGGATGTCAGTGAGTATCCGCGAAAGCTGTCACTCTACCTGTTCAGTCTTCAAAGAAGTCTTCAATACATGGATATGGAGAAGACAAGGTTGCATATTGAGACGAAGCAGACATTTCGATCAGGAGGAGGAATAGGATGAGGAGAAATAATATGTGTGTTTGTGTGATGTCAGAGGATGTGGTGAGGATTTGTGATAACCGTGTAAATAAATCAGCCAGAGTACTTCTGATCATCCGTGTGAGTGGCACGAATGTCCAGTGTATATTATGTGTTGTCTGTGAAGCGAATTCTCGGTAGCTGTTAGTCACTTCCTCTGGATGGTTGAGAGACTTCTTGAAAATATCGACATGGGAGCGGGAAACCTGTTTGTTATGTGAGAGAGATATTAGTAACTGAGTCGCCGGATTACGTGCACAACGAGGAGAAATCATTCAAGGTGTATGTGTATTTGTATTTTGATAGACATTTGTTTGAGAATTTCTGCGAACCGTGTAACGAATCATCCTGAGTAGTTGTGATGATCGAAGCGAGTTGGCTGGATCTCTTGTCTATATTAGGTGGATGTCAGTGAGTATCCGCGAAAGCTGTCACTCTACCTGTTCAGTCTTCAAAGAAGTCTTCAATACATGGATATGGAGAAGACAAGGTTGCATATTGAGACGAAGCAGACATTTCGATCAGGAGGAGGAATAGGATGAGGAGAAATAATATGTGTGTTTGTGTGATGTCAGAGGATGTGGTGAGGATTTGTGATAACCGTGTAAATAAATCAGCCAGAGTACTTCTGATCATCCGTGTGAGTGGCACGAATGTCCAGTGTATATTATGTGTTGTCTGTGAAGCGAATTCTCGGTAGCTGTTAGTCACTTCCTCTGGATGGTTGAGAGACTTCTTGAAAATATCGACATGGGAGCGGGAAACCTGTTTGTTATGTGAGAGAGATATTAGTAACTGAGTCGCCGGATTACGTGCACAACGAGGAGAAATCATTCAAGGTGTATGTGTATTTGTATTTTGATAGACATTTGTTTGAGAATTTCTGCGAACCGTGTAACGAATCATCCTGAGTAGTTGTGATGATCGAAGCGAGTTGGCTGGATCTCTTGTCTATATTAGGTGGATGTCAGTGAGTATCCGCGAAAGCTTTCACTCTTCCTTTTTGTTCTTCAAATATTGTGTAATCTTCTCTACATTTCGATCCTAGTATTTTTTTTTAATTTCAGTTAAGTTTTTTTCTCTGATTTTCTTTTTTTTGGTTCTTTGGTTTTTTCTTTAAGTTTGTGGCTTCTCGTAATGTCATATTTGCCTGTTTCTTCGAGGTTTTCTTTTTGACCAATTCCTCATTTTTCTGATTTCCTTATTGTTTTGTTGTTTTGCTTGCGAAATTTGTTTAGTTTCTTTTGTTTTTTATGGCTCTACCTAAATGGTTTGGATAAATTTTAGCAATTCGGGTTTTATCTCTTTCGGGAGTTTTCCGCTGGATGGCTGGTCTCATCCTCTAACTCTCAACAGATGTGTCGGTTTTCGATTTTGCACATCCTATGTATTTCACAAAGCAATATAAGAGATTAAACAGAGATTCAAAAGAGAAATAATAATAATATAATTCAGATTTTTTGCCAAGTTATCATGATTATTTTCAGCAATATATCAGTATCAACACTTGTTTTAAGTCCTGTAATTGGTATACTGACCAGCCAATCATTGTATTTATTTGCCTTTCAAATTTCACTAACATTTATCTCAGGTGCATCGTTTACATGCTATATCCGGTCAGTGGCATCTTGTCGTATTTACTAACGATTTTCTGACTTCCTGTAATATCAGTATCTATATATCACCCCACCACCCTTAACACACATATTATAATGTACCGTCCAATATTCAGCATGGGATACACTTTGTTCAATCTAAACAATTAGAAAATTTAACCAGGTAACATATAAAACACGTTGCATGTGTATTTATACTGCGCCTATGTGATATTTATTCTAAATTTGGCAAAATGCATAGATTTTTATTCTGCCTGCTGTTTGTTTTGCATATGAATTCTTGTAAAGCTGATTATCACGGGCTTAAACTAAGTAAAGCGGATTTTGACAAATGTGTTCAACAGTGTGGTAATCAGTATGAAGAATGCTCAAAAGCTATACGTTCGTTATGGAGAAATTTTCCAAAGAATAGAAAACAAATTATGAAAGTTATGAACAGTTGTTGTTTACGTGGACAAGCTGATCATTCACAACCTCCAACACTGAGTTTTGCAACTTGTGTTCGCGACAGATGCGGTGCAGAATTATGGGGGTAAGATGTACTTTTAATATAATTTGAGACTAATCATGCTACTAGTTTTTGACATTTATTAAATATTAATATTAAATAAGACTGCGTGACTGAATTGGTTAACTTCTATGTGTAGCTCATTGACTCAATTAATATGTGACAGCAGTAATACGTAAACTAGGTTTTTCTCTGCCACCTATATACTTCTACATTTTTTTCTCAAAATATAGACCGTTTGGAAATCATTCCTTAAATGCCTTACCAGATTTCCGTATGAAAATATGAAGCGTGTAACGGAGAAATTATTACGGTTTATGTAACTAAAGTGAGGTAAATATCTTTCGTACCAGTCACGTTTTTCCATGATATCAGGAAACCAATACTGAATTATCTCTCATCCTTTGAATACATTCAATATTTACCAGCAGACTGAATACGGTAAAACAGGATTTCCATCATGATAACTAACAAGTTTTCATCCACTGATTTTGGATTAGACAAGATTTACTGTTTTGTCAAGTCTGTGAACTGAGTCCTGAATGATAAAGGCCTGTGTAGCAAATCTTCCATTTCTAATTGGTGGATGGTGACTAGCAGTGGAATCCAGGATGCGCATTTCGTCCTATTTGGGACTCGTCAGCTGGATATACCTGCATTTCTCAGTGAGTGATGATGTTCCCACCGAGGCTCGAACCCAGTACCCATAGTTTCAAACGCCAAAGCGTTATCCACTAGACCACTTGGGCCACGAGAGCCACCTCTTGTGCAACGGGTCATATTAATTTTATTGAATTTGAGATTTTTCCCGTCGATTGATTGGACCGAAGTGCTCGGTCTCAGGTTGACCGCCTAGTTGCATCGTCAGTTCCACAAGTCTGCAGTGCAACGCATAAGTTTGATCGGAAATATACTCAGCTTAATAATCGAAGATTATAAACAGTCATTTATATGTACTAATTCATTCCACTTAACAGCCTACCAGTCTACGAACAGCTGTTGGTAGAAGAAAGCAGTCGATTACCTGCATAGCTTCCTTACATTTACATAAGACAAGCTTCCAGACATGCACGATTCAGTGAATAGTGGAGTGAAAAGATAAGACTCAACATATTACACAATGAAACCCAGATTTATAAACTCCACTATTCAGATGTTATAAGGAGTTAGTTATCAAAAATACTGCCTATCTGTTTTGGGGTTTAATGCAACCTGTCAGATGTGGGTATTCACGATATGGACAAAACTAAATTGGCTGTGGTGACTGACCACTTCCATGGATGCAGACTGGTTCCTGGAGGAGGTTTAGGAAGTATTGACCAAGTTGTTATGAAATATATAATTTTCTTTCTTCAATAGAACTAGCGATAAAGTTTCTACGTAGACACACTAACTCAACTGAAATCAACTTCATTAATTTATTTCAAATTAGCAAAACGACGAATATCTTCCCTTGTTTGAAGAACAATTACTTGCATTTGTATATCAAGCCAAAATCGGCTGCATTGATACTCGTGGGTCTGTATAAAATAAATGCATAATTAATAGGCTTGGCTGTTGGCTTAAAATCGACTACAATATCTCAGTTCTATTCACCATCCAAAAACTTAAAAGCTCTAAACCTTGTATCAGTCTTAGTGGAAGAACCACAAACTTCTACTTTTTGTAGAAAGAGCTTGTGCATTTCACTTTTTTAAATGCAGTTGTATTTTAGAGTTTAATGTGAAAAACTAAAACTGATACACCTCTTTAGTATAGTATTTAGTATTTTAGTATAGTCCAGAAGTATTTATACTCTTGTGTTTATGAACTTTAACAACACTATACATCCTACTGGGATTATTAGTTTTTGATATCAAATTAAGCCATTCAGACTTGTCTTAAAACGGCTTCATTCATCGTGAAGGGTTCGGTGTGCATTTCTTAACTGTACATTGACTTCTTAATTTCTTCATAAGTCACTGTAAATATTAACTAATTTGACTTTTGATCCGTGATCATAATCATTATAGTTAACCACTCAGAGTATTTCTTCAATGTTACAGTCTATTTCAAAATTGTCAGAATACTGTAATCCCAACGGCCAGACTGATTCGACATATTCCACTGTCAAAAGTATAATCGAACTTAGGTTTTTTTAAGCAATATGTAAGACTGAAAAAGTAGTTTGTATAACTAACGTCTCTGTCTGCAGCACTGGGTGACGAGGGTTTGAATCTTAGAGGAATGGGACATGAGTTCCTTCGACGTTGCAGATACGCCTTACCGACTGGTAAGTACCAACTAGCACGGAACCTAGGTCCAAGGCTTCCTGCCGATTGCCTTCAACCATCTAATACTAACAATTCCCAGTGCACCGTAATGGTGACCCACCTAGCAGCATGGTGGCCACATTGCAAGCATGACTGATAGAATTCAATCTGCACCGAAGATAGGAACAGACAGATTACACTAGTTACCGACTAGTGTGCAATCACAAAAAAATAAACCCATGTCTTGTTTAAATGACAGCGTTTGTCAGACCATAATTTCACAATAGTGGGATAGAATGTTGTAACAAAATGGTCATGCTGTTTGAGTCACCTCATATAAAATCATTCAGTTAACTAATTCAACGTAAACATGAGATCTTTATATAATTCTAAAATTTCTACACATTCATATATCTGAACTTATTTTATAGATGTAACATTAAGAAACGTCATACTGGCTTTTTGACGGAAGAAGAAATAAAATACATCAAACAGAAAGAAAAGAAAGGTGCATGATAAGCACAAATCAATTATGATGGGAAAACAATTTCCAGTTACTTAAATCAAAAAGACTAAATTAAGACAAGCTTATTATATTTACATCGCTTACGCACAAACTGATTTGCACACAAATGAAATATGTATTACAGAATGAAACTCAAATGAAGAAAAGACAAGGTATTTACTTTCCTGTTATCTTTCTTTACAAATACTTGATAATTCGTAACTTACACTAGTCATCCAATATATTCTGTTTGTTAGTATAATAAATATTTAAAAAGATTATCAGTCCACAGATCAAATTCAATTAGATCACAATATTTTGTACACTTTAAACTATGTCAAATGACAACAGTGACGATTTGAAGTTCATTAATCTTCAGGAATGACTTGTTGATTTTGGAATCAGTTATTCTCTGAATGAATGTTAGTTTTCGATGTTAAATAGCTGAAGACATTTAAGAGGAAAATCTGAAATTAAGAAACCTGGTAACTGCTGTAGAGTTTTGAAACCCCTTGTTAAATAAGATACGCCAGTAATAATCCGTTAAATGAATAATTAATATTTCAGAACGAATGAACTATATGTACACATATTTCAAGTATGTTCTAAGCTGAGATTCATTCGATCAACTTCTTCCCATCAGTTACCCTAAAAGCCTTTAATTACACTATATATTACGTGAAAGTCTTACAATTTATAAGAGTTCTACCCACTAGTCCCTCGTTTTCAATAGTTCTTGAACTGAAGTTGGTTGACGGCGGAATTCACCTTTGTATCAGTCATACTTTAGAAAAACTAACTTCTCAATTATCATTATGTTTATTATCAAATGCTTTTATAATGTAATAATCCCCTGTAAAACAATAGAATTGTTAACTGTACAGGCATAGTACAACAGATCATGTTCATCTCCAGTTGAACAAGAAGCATAAAGGTACATAAACAATTGCTGTTGTAGCCTTATTTACGAATAGTAAGTTGGAAATTGTAATGACATATTAGACAAACTTCATGTTAAAGAATACTGTTTTCTCATCCTGAACCCCTAAAATAAGAAGAGTTAAACTCATAATGGTTACCTTACAAAACAAAACAATATGACTAAAACTAAAGTAAATTACGAGAAACTGAAAAAAAATTGTAATAATATGTTATCAGACCAAAATACCTGTTACATTAGCTATCCATATATCATTTACTACACTTGATTAATTTACATTTTACCAAAGAAATTAAAACGCTAAGGCACCATTTGTTAGAATTAGCTTTTAATGGAGTTCTGATTCATGGTTTGTTGCACAAATTCCGAACCCAGAGCCGCTAACTTAACGTGGTTTTTGAACTTACATATCGATATTTCGTTGCCAACAACTGTTGTGTCTCAGCCTTCTAGGTGTAACTATGGATGCTGAGAAACTTGGATTTTCAATAGTAAAGAAAGCAACAGTTACAATATGGCAACTGTTCACTGTGTCCGATAAAAATATGAAGTTTTCACCATGAGGGCATAAAGTTGTTCAAAACTTTATTCCCTTCACAGTTGCTAAATCAGTTCATCAGGTTTACATTATAAAAATACACAACAGACATTTGAATAATGCTAATAAGACGTCAGTGAGACTAACCCATAAACTCCGCTTATGGTTGCAGTTAAGAATAAAGTATAAGATGTCTTGTTCAACCCAAGGAGAAATGAATGAATATTGTAAATAAGGTTCGTATATTAAAAACAATAATAGAAAATTTAAAATTAGATATTTTATTTTAAAAACTGTGATCCATAGCTATTAAGATTAAAGATACGAAATGATGCTACATGCAGGTTCGTAAACACATAATTACTAACGGGAAGGTTGAAGACTACTTTAATAGTAACAATAATGTTAATAATAATAAATATAGTAATTGGCTTTATTCGAAATGATTACTTATGTTAAGATATGGAATTCTCAGCATTTGTTACAATAATGGGTCTAATTCACTCGACAACTGGAAAAAACGAAATTATTACAGGGCATAAGTAACCCGGATTGATAATAGCAGCAATGGCAATAAGGTCGAAAACGTACAAAAAGGATAAATTAATGATGATAGCATTAGTAGCTAAAATTATAAATTATTTGGAATAGTGAAACCATAAATATGACAGTTCGTTTATTGTTGCCCAAGGAAATATCAAGGGAGAGCAATAAAGAACAGGTAATAGGTAAGGGTTGCTAATTTGTAAAAGTAGAGTTGGAGTGATTCCTGACTGTCTTAACTTTTTCATATAGATGGTTATATAGGACATTTCCTTAGAAATCAGAGAGATATTGGGTGACCAAAAATAGTCAGAGGATTTAATTATTCCAAGGTACTTTATGCTTGACTTAGCTTTTATTTCAGTGCCATCTGTTTTACAAGCATCTTTTCAACAGACCTATTCGTGTAGACCACGTTTATGCCTGAAGGTGAAGTTAGCTGTTAGAAATTTAAGGTAAGACCATTTAGCTAGTGTCCGACAAAAATCTACTGTTTGAAACAGTCGGATTGAGACGACATTGGCAATGAAACTGTCAGGTCATCAGTGTATTTAGCGAAGTTGATTTCATCCGAAAGAGGCAAGTCACGAGTAAAATATAAAAATAAAAGGGGAGAGAACAGCATGGTTGACAAAAATATGTGATGGTTATTTGATTTCTCGGAGACAGTGTTTCACTGAAGTAAATCAAAACACCTATGTACTCACGTTTGAAATGCAATATTAAACGACTAAGGAAATAACTCTGAACAGACATTCATATGTAAACGGTCTGCGTTAAAATGGTGCCAACATCTCAACAGCATCCACAATACTAATATCAAGCGGATAACCATACTTCGAGAGGAATTAACACACTCCATAGTGTGCCCGAATTCAGCAACCAGACGTTTTCGGTGACGCATCAGGATTATGCAGACAAATCAAGATCGGCTTAATTCACGGTTTACTGGCAGAAAGGTCTTGTTAAATGACAGTATCCAAATCTTTGTAAGATATTTTTTGAATGTCAGTAAACATTCATCAGGACTGTTCCACTCTTTAGAATTGTCCTGGCACCTAAACAATATAGGTTAGGTAGCTCCATTATGGATAAGATTTTATTTTGATAAGTCAAACAGTGTTACACAGTAATATTATATCAGGTAGGTTGGTGCGCCAGCCAATGTACTTTTCACGATACTCATACTCATCCTTCGTCATAATATACGGAAGGAAGAATAAGTACATGGACAATAATTAGAATCTCATAAATCTAGGTGTTCATAAGGGCTGAAAGCGTCTGCGTCAATTATTTTCCCTGAAGCACCTGGAACAGAAAGAGGAGTAACGTTGCTTCACTGCAAAGTCATAGGTACAACTGCCTGTGACCAGTCACACATCGCGTTTTCGGAGTGGATTCTGAAATTGTGTCAGTATGAAAATCTCACAGCTGGTCTACCATATGTGCGGTCCTCGGCGTTGAAAAGACACCATACTTGACTTGCTGGTTGTGAAGCACAAAAACAGAAAACTGTTACTACGTCCCTATTTCCCATCAGGACGACTTCGCTCTTGGAACCCCAACACAGTATGACCTACCACCACTATGAAGGTAACTGCACTTAGTTTAACGGCTATCCAAACGACCTTCCTGGAATTTGTGTGTTTCGTACTTCTCAGAACCGAACAATATGTCCGGGAAAAATCTAAAAAATCACCACACTCACACTTTAACTTCGTTATTCCAGTGAAATTCCAGCCGACTACTTAAGATAGTTTTAGGGAACGAGATAGACAGGAGGACCATCCTCGACAACGCGTTCAAAATCAATGATAAAAGGTTTCGAAAACCGATGCTGTCGAGATCTCTCTTCATAAGCTGAATGAACACGTAGGTGCTTTAGTGTGCTGTACGAATGCATGTAGTCTTAGGAATAAGCTCACCGAATTAGGAGAATTATCTGAGACTACAACCTGATGTGATTTCTGTCACTGAGACATGCTTGTTAGTGGGAGTAGACTTAACTCCACTCATACCTGGGTACAACCGTATTAGAATGGACAGAGTAATTAGTCGGAAAGGTGGCGAGTTAGCGCTTTACATCAGGGATGACTTAGGGATTAGGTCAACGCTGTCAGAAGTACATGATAGCGGCACCAGTGAAGCCACAAGCTGAATCAGTTATTGAACAAGGGCACTTTAACGATCGGAGTTATTTACAGAAGTCCTGCTAGCCAAGCTGATGACTTCGTTCTAAATCACTTGAGGGCGTGGGGTAGTAGAAATAGGTATCTGATTGTTGGTGACTTTAACGCTCCACATATTAATTGGGGGGAATTAAACTCCACTAGTATGTATACCTGTTTCAATAGGGAGCTCACGCTGACAGTGCTTGAATGTGCACTCGTGCAACATATGCATGCACCAACACGGTATCACACTGAACGTGATCCGTCTACTCTAGACTTGGTACTAACACACCAGGAGGACGTTGGTAACATTAGGTGCTTACCGCCGCTTGGTAGCAGTGACCACGTAGTCAATACTTTTACGTCTGAGATTCATTCTCTCATATACACGTCAACATCTGCTCGTCCAAACAATTGGAAAGCGGATATACCGAAAATTCGGAACTCAGCAACTGTAGCTGACTTGTCAGTTGATACAAGTCGGACTGTCGAGGAAGCTTGAGTGGGATTTAGGAATACACTAGATTGTGTTACTTCACCTTTTGTACCCTGGTACAATCCTCGAAAGTTATCGCATGAGTCCCCTTGGATTACTGGTGAAAGAAGGAGGATATTAAGACGGAGGAAGAACTTATAGGACCGATTTGCTATGACAGGAAGGGAAAAGTTCCAGAAGGACTACCACAAAATTCGAAATCTCTGTTAGTATATGGTTAACAAGAATCGTATAGAGTGCGAGAGACAGCTAGTACTGGATTGTGTTCATTACCCAAAAAGGTTGTACTCGTATATTAAACGTAGGACTAAAATTAGCAGTGGCATGCCGTCACTCATAGGCATTAGTGGAGAAGCGACTGAGTCAGACGAGGAAAAGGCTGAAAACCTCTCTGAATACTTTTGTGGCGTCTTCTTGTCTGATCGTACCATCCAGAGATATTGTGAGATCACTACCATCGCCACTCGGATGCCCTCAATTGTGGTAGAGCACACAAAGGTCCTCACTCAAACTACTGCCTAAACTGAAGCCAGGTAAGTCACGTGGCCCCGATGGACTTCAGCCTAAACTGGTAATTTCCTTGGCGGATATAATATATATTCCACTTACGGAGATTTTCCCAATGTCTCTGACCCAGGCTAACCTACCCAGAGACTGGAAGGACGCCATTATAAGCCCTATCTTCAAAGAGAGAAACAGGCGATAGGAATCTGACTACAGGCCAGTAAGTTTGGCATGCATTATAGTAAAGTTATTGGAAACATTTATAAGGGATCAACTATCAGCTCACGTGGAAAAACATGGCTTTTTGGCGGTAGAACAGCATGGATCTCGACCAGGAAGATCCTGCCTGACAAACCTACTATCGGCTAGGGAAGACTGAGTTGAGGCCAGATATAAAAACTTCTGTTGGACGTGATTTTTATCGATCTTGGTAAAGCATTCGATAAAGTATTCCAGCTAGGTCTCCTTAGTACACTTAAAGGTTTCGGACTATACTAATGCCTATGTAAGTGGTTTAGGGACTACCTAATAGGTAGAAAGCATATGGCGTTAACGGTTTACTATCAGGGTGGAAAGCAGTATGTAGTGGAGTGCTTCAGGGAACTGTATTAGGCGCCTTGCTGTTCCTACTATACGTTAATGAGCTACCGGGGATTCTTAATTCATCTTCATTATTATTTGCTGACGACATTAAGATCTGGATAGGTCGGCCCTACAAAGTGATCTAGATAAATTAGCTGAGTGTTCGAACCTGTGGAGTTTGGAAATAAATTCTAGGAAAAGCGCGGTAATGCACTTAAGTCAGAAGTCTTATACGTCGTACTCTCTAGGGGACACAAAAACTACCCGATTTTAACGGACAAAAGGACCTAGGAATGATTATCAGCAATGATTTGAAAACAACTTTAAATTGCAATGCAGCAGCAGCTAAGGCTTTTCGAATGCTATGGGCACTCTGAAGAGCTTTTAAACGATTAGGTGAATCTATGTTCAAAGTACTCTACGCAACATATGTCACGCCCCATCTAGAATAATGCATACAAGTGGCTGGTCCCTGCTTTAAGAAGGAGGGAAATATCTTAGAAAGAGTACAAAGGGTAGGAACCAAATTAGTTAGTGTTATCTCACACCTTCCTTATGACAAAATGATGGAGTATTTAAATCTCTTCCTGTTATCATACCGAAGGAAAAGAGGAGACTTAGTTTTAGCATACCGTATAATTAAGGGTGATTTAGGAACTGACCTTTCTAAACTTTTCTCCCCTTCTAGGATAAATTTACGGGGTCACCGCTAAAAGGTGCTCAAACCAAGGAGGATTAAAATACATGCGGAATCTAGATCCTCTCACACAGTGGTCAATGATTGGAACTCCTTACCTGATTCAGTAATATCAGCTTTATCGGTGAACGCTTTCAAAGAGAAGTTAGATCTCTGCAAAGATATATTTTGCAGGGATTAACACATATCACAAGAGCCTGCTATCCTTATTATCTGAATGTGAATCTTAAGTATGAGAAATTTCTGAAATTTGTTAGTAACAGGATTTAAAACTAAAACCTGCTTCCACTTAAATTGCATGCAGTGCAAACTATATCTAAGACAAGTTAGACATGGAATGAAAAGCCACAGTTTCAGAAACATAAAAGAGTTAACGATTGACTCGTGGGCTAGGGAGTAAGTTTAACATGAAGTACCGAAGGATCTGAAGGACCTCCACTCGAAGACTGTTCAAAATGTGTCATAAACAGCCAAGTTAGCGATGATGTACTTGAAATTAATTCTCAGATGCAAAATTATTTACTAACTAACCTTATACGTAATTTTATTGAAAAAAGTGGATAGATATAAACTTACAATCCTGCAGTAACCCGATAATCTTCATATGAAACCCGCTTATCACAGTCTTCATCAAATTCCCTAAATACAACGCGGAACAAACTAGTCGATAAAGCTGGCATATATCTATTCGACAATTGGTATAAATCACTCATCATTACAAAATCCTTCGAATTAAGGTCAAGGCAATCAAATGATAACCGTTTATGTTCTTTACTATGAAAAGCATTCTTTGCGAAATTTCTTTGGAACAACTGAATGGAAGAAAGAAGGCTAATCATTACAATAGTAAGCAATTTAACCAACCTATTAAACGTTACACCGACATTCTCTCCCTTAGAATTTACATCAAAAGACGATGTAAGTAATTGCATCTCTTCCTTGTTTGGCTTTCTCCCATAAAGCTCAATAAACAACAACTTGCAACCCTCCTTGTCTAAGAATTGCCCATCAAAGCTATAACTGCTGAAAAGACGGTGAATCGGATTGGACATAATGACACAACGAGCATTTAAAACGTAGAATTAAAAATATTTAGCTGTTGGTTCGACGTAACGTCTAACCGTCAGTATCATTGGAAGAAAAGACCTAAAATGAAAACATATATAGTGAACTGGAATACAAACGTTAACAAGAAAGTATAAAAAGTGTTGTGTACTCGCATATATACTGCTAATTAGTTAAGTAATTCTGACAAGTTAACAAAGTGTTTTTGAACACCTAAAAATTGCCATAGTAATACCACAGATTAACAAGGGAACTATTGTACATCCAATATATAATGTTGTTTTCACAAGCTAGTATAAACCATTTTGATTTCTTTGTGCTTGCCTCTTGATTGTGAGGTATGGGTTTCTGATCTTCGGTAAACTTCTGCGTAGCTCGTCCCGCCACTCGACTGTCGTAGCTTTAGCTGACTCCAAAAGGAGTAGTGCTGGGATTAATTCTCTGTGGTTTGTAGTATGAGGTGTGTTAAGGCTGTTACTACTGTGAATTGAGTCGATCCTTTCACCAGTTAGTCCCCCAGTATCGTCGTCAAAAGAAAAGGGATAATAATAATAGACATAATTAGTGAAGTTATTCAGACTAACAGACAGATAAAGAAATAAGAAAACGTGACAACAGTCAGCTGGTTAAATTTGAAGGATAATATGAATAATATACATATATATAGCGGTAATAATGATAATAATAATAGGTGTAGTTAAAGTTGTCAGGAGAGTAAGACGGAAGAGAATGTAAAGAAGTGAAACGACATGTTTAACTGTCTACCCATGAATGGTGTATGCGATTTTAAGGCGATAGGCCATTTGGATGCAGTCCTTGTGTCGCTGCATGGTTTTCCAGCCTTCGCTTAAAGGCGTCCACAGACGGTGCAATAGCTACATCTGCTGGTAAGGAATTCCATTATTGTGCACCTCTACAATATTCGCATTGGCGTCCTTGAGTACATTTCGGGGGAATAGTCTGCAGCCAGTCGGCTCAAAATACCCAGGAACCCAGCTGTCCTCTTATAGATTTCATTGGCTGTTGTCAGGCTTCCATTCGATCCACTCTCCTTCCTTTACCGCTTAATCCCACAGGGCCTAATATTCCCCATTGAGGAAGAAGACGGCTCAAGATGTGCAGAATATCCCTAACCATCCCAATAGGTCTTCCTTCACAAATCCACTAACTGACTTACCCCTTCCTCCCTACCTAACATTCTGCACCCAACCTCCATATGACTCACCATATTATACCACTTGACATGGAGAGAGAACGTAGAGGCCTATGACGAAAAACATCTAGTCTTTTGGCATCCTGCACTTTCGGCGCGGTAAACACAACCTTTGATAGATAGCCAGGTACAACTTCTACATAAGAGGTGACTTAGGTTGGTCGTGTAGCAGTTCCGATTGAAAGCTAGGAGATGGTGCAGTCTAGCCTTACAGCATAACCTTTTATTTTACTGGAGCGAGTCGCATAAAAATCATCTGAAAATTCCGGCAAAAAGTGTTCTTCATTTCATCAACGCATTTACGTCGAGCGACGAGACTGTGCATGGCAACAACTGGGGCCCAAAGTTTTCATAGCACCCTGTAAAGTTAACTGCATCAGAATATCTACGATGAAATTAGACAAGAATGGAGACAGTCAGAGACCTTGAGATTCACCACTAGTTGCCGTCATTTTAGTGGACAGCCCTCCACAAGATCTTACGCAGCTGCTTGAGTTCGAAAAGAATACATTCAAAGGTTTATTATACATCTCGAGCAGCACTTAAACTGCGCAAGTTTATTGGTCCCTGGAGCTTGGATACTATATCAGTCAGGCTTATGCCATATGACTATCACAGGAACATTTCTCTCACTTCTTATAAACTGGGACAACCAGTGACTTACACCAGTCCACTGGAACCACCTCTGGTGCTCGGCCATCGCCCAGTACCTTAGCCCACTCACACAACAGTCTGACACAACGGTTCATAATAATGAGAGAATTAGAATTATTAACAGCATTAATTTTTGTATACCGTCGAATCAATAGTAATATTAATGGATTATAGTTCAATAGCATCTGTAAGTATGACAGCGAGCATCAACACAACACTAAACTGAATATAAGATAAATTAGGAAAAATAACAATACAGAATTCCTGAATTTATACGCTCCACAGAGGGGCAGGACAGTAGCAGTAGCTGGGCCTCTGATCACGCAGCACTGGTTCCTTTTGGTGAATCTTGATGCCTCTCTTGTTTGAAGTATTCAGTACCTTGTAGCGGTAAATAATTCCCCAAAATTATTGACCACAGCAATCACTCATTGGATGCTGACCACCACTGTTTAAGTCGACTTGTTTAGCTGAAGGCTTCCGGTCAAGCATCCCCGCTATTTGGTACCCCGTCGTGTCACGTGCACGATCACTAGCTAGCTAAGTGTTCGTCTGAAGGCTTGTTTTGCTTCCGAAATATATCACTTAGTTTGGACGATCAATTATTCCGTCAACAATTCCGTCAACCCTCTAAACTGGTGAGCCCAACCGCGAACTTCATCCACGATAAATCCGCAGATAACCCCGGTGAGTTCGTTCCATTTTGTATTTGTTCTTGTACCATATATTATTCGACATAATTTTCGTCATGAGTGATCTTAGTCCCAAGGTCATCCGTATCCGCTCAACTCCTAAAACCATTCAGCTCGTACCATACTGGCCAGATAATGCTGAAACGTGGTTTCTGCTAGCTGAAGCAGATTTTTGTGAGCATGGGATAACCGATCAACGTTCACAGTTACTTGCAGTTATTCACGCCCTACCGCGGGAATTCAGCAAGTACGTACCATCACAGATGTTGAGTCCCGAGGTAAGTAACTCGTACGAGTTGCTGAAAGCATCCCTCCTCAGGAGAAACGCTCTCACGGACAGACAACGTCTAGATGAATTATTTCGTAACATCGAGTTAGGAGATCAGTCAGCCGTGAGCGTACTGACAAGAATGAAGGAAGTCGTTGGCCAAAGTCAGTTCGACGAAGGACTGTTTAGAGAACTCTTCTTATCCAAGCTGCCACAGTCTGTACAGACCGTACTTGTGACACTTCAGGGTACTGTAATAGAGGACTTAGCTATTACTGCAGATAGGATTCTAGAAATAACTAAACGGTCAGTTCCCGAAATATGCTCGATGACTAAGCAGACTTCGAGTAAGGATCCTGCAATGATAGAGTTATGCAACTCCATCCAGCAGATGTTTAGGTCAAACATGCATTCTAACTCCTCCGACCGTCGTCCTAAATCTCCTCAACGCAGGAACTCACGTGGTCGATCTAAGTCCAAACCACGTTCACTGAAAAACCCTGACTGGTGCTGGTACCACAACACCTATGGCCAAAAAGCGAAGTGTTGCCGTAAGCCTTGTAACTTCGGAAATGTCTCAAAGTCTGTGGGAAACTATCCCGCCGGCACGCGTTAGCGGCAACCGTCGCCGGTGGCACTAGCCGCCTACTTTACATCCATGATGTGATAAGCCAGACTCGATATTTAGTCGACACAGGCGCCGAAGTCAGCGTCCTTCCTGCTACAGCAGCAGATCGACAGAAGGAATCTACCTTCAACTTACAGGCTGCAAATGGAAAACCAATCGCAACCTTTGGTAGAAAACACGTCTATTTGAACGTAGGTTTACGCAAACCTATTCGATGGATTTTCCTTCTCGCTGACGTTACAATGCCCATCATTGGCACGGACCTACTTAATCATCATGATTTACTCGTAGACGTCCGCCGAAAACGACTGATTGACAATACTACTAGTCTGTCTATCAAAGGCATCAGCTACATAGGCCCTAGTTTGTCACCCGTTAAGATAAAGGCAACCATTGATCCAACTTTTCAACCTATGGTTGACAAGTATCCGGAACTTAACTGCCCGTCGAACGACCTACCGCGCATAACCAGCAATGTTATGCACCACATCATTACAACAGGACAACCTGTGACATCTAAAGCACGACGATTAGCTCCTGACAAACTGAGAATCGCCAGGAATGAATTTGACCATATGCTTACCCTTGGCATCATTCGACCTTCGAATAGCCCATGGGCATCCCCACTTCATATGGTTCCGAAAAAGGATAGCAACGATTGGCGACCCACCGGTGATTACCGGCGAGTGAATGCCAAAACAACCCCTGATTGCTACCCGTTGCCTCATATACACGACTTGACGGCAACCTTATCCGGCGCGACTATATTCTCCATAATCGACTTGGTTAAAGCGTATAACCAAATCCCGATGGCAACAGAAGATATCCCGAAAACGGCTATCATTACGCCTTTCGGACTTTCTGAATTTCTACGTATGCCATTCGGTCTCCGGAATGCAGCCCAAACATTCCAACGCTTCATTGACGAAGTATTTCGCGGTCTCGACTTTGTATACGCATACTTAGACGACTGCCTCATTGCCAGTCCAGACAAGGAAACTCACCTTAGGCACTTGGACTTGGCATTTGACAGGTTACGCCAACATGGTGTTACCACCAATATTCAAAAGTGTCAAATCGGTGTTGACTCACTCGACTTCCTGGGTCACACTATTGACTGCAAGGGCATTCGCCCACTGGCTACTAAGGTCGAGGCTATACTGAAACCGGCTTACTTAGAGGGTAATCTTATTAGCACAGAGCTCAACGTACCCCAAAATCCACAAGTGACAGAAGATCGTTTAGACATCGATGAAGTCACTAGCACAGCGACAGCTACCGAACCTTCTATCGAGCCTCCCAAGAAAACCCGTTTTGGACGTACCGTAAGGTTCCCAGAATATCTGCACACTTACATGACATAACGAAGTCGTGTGATTCAAGCAACTCATTCGTTTGTGGTACTAACTATTTTTTATGACGTATCATTATTTTTATATACAGTACCACCGAACACAAAAATTTTTTTTCAACAGTTCATGTAACATACACAAAAAAATTAATTAGATGTATTTTTTTCGATGTTCTGAACTTAGCATTATTTTACTGTATTGTAAATGCACATCATTTTTTTTAACAAAAAAGCTGATTTGGTACATTTTCCTCGACATGGTTCTTAGCGTTCTTGTTTTCATTTCCAGGTGCGACGGGCACTAGACAGGAAACAAACGAAGCACGGAATCCAACGAACAACAACAAGGAAGCTATGTACAAACACCCTATTAGCATAGGCAGACAAACCAGTAAGCATACGACCAAGCAGCTCGGAAGATTTTTTTCACCCGAAAGGGAACAATCGAGTTTTTTTTACTTCCGTCTGGTTCTGTCTTAGGGTCCTCACGACCCAACTAGGGGGGGAGTGAGCTGTAGCGTTAAATAATTCCCCAAAATTATTGACCACAGCAATCACTCATTGGATGCTGACCACCACTGTTTAAGTCGACTTGTTTAGCTGAAGGCTTCCGGTCAAGCATCCCCGCTATTTGGTACCCCGTCGTGTCACGTGCACGATCACTAGCTAGCTAAGTGTTCGTCTGAAGGCTTGTTTTGCTTCCGAAATATATCACTTAGTTTGGACGATCAATTATTGGATTTCGCTTTGTTGTTGGTACGCTAGAATAATTTAGAGGTTGTATAAGACAATTCCGACAACCCTCTAAAACCTTGACGAATTTGACAATTTATTTAGTACCCGATAGATGATAGAAAAAGTTTCCTCTGTGCTCGCTTTGTGGCATAATATATATATATATTTCTTCCTGTTCATGCAGGAACATACCAGTTGTACAGGCATGGATAAGTTGTTATATAAATTACACATAATTTGATGTATGATGAATTTACAGTTTGGTTGTTCTTTCTGACATTAGAGTCAGTCGGAACAGTCTGCTATTAAGTTTGTTTGTGTAGCACATAAAGAGATATAGAAATATTGTCTTCGCATTAACAAAAAACACATACATCAGATGAATGTAATACAGATATCTGGGAAAAATAAAGCTTGAAGCCAATTCTCTTATATAACTTTGTTGTGAACAGCACCTGTCAATGTAGTTGAAGATTGAACGATCAATTCTTGGTTGTTTGCTCAAAATCAACTTCCCCAATTTTCGCGGAGGCATCAATACGACAGTCATCGTCTCATCGGTCGCTGTTCAGAAAGAAGAGTGAAACATCGTCAGAAGTAACATAACGATTTATTATTGTAATATTTGTTTACAGACCTTAGTTGCTTAGTTCGTTTATTCCTTTTATATGTTGGTGTAACAATAAAGAAATAACAAGCAGCAGATCGGTGTTTTGGTTTTTGCGTCCGTTATTACTAAGCGTTTCTGAAACTCAAAGGAACAGCGTGGGCCCGAGCGTAGCGAGAGCTGGGCATTAACGGTTTATGAGACGAGACTGACAGTTTCTGACGATAGAAACAGATCTGGCGGATTGAAACAGTTGGTGAAAGTTTGGATAGTCGCCGTTCATTTTTCCTGGTGCCGGTCAAGTCCTCTTTGAACAAGCAATATCTGGAACTTTTTTGGAATTGGGTCAAGTTCAACAATGCCTGGGTCAAAGAAGGGACAGAGTGTCTTGGATGCAAACAGGAAAGTAAGTCATGGTGACTTGTCTGTTAATTGTAACGATGTGTCTGATGTTAAGCATGACATGGTTGATGTTACTGTTTCGCCGTTCAGGGATAATAGGAACATCAAACTCCCTAAATTTGAACCACGGTGTTTTGATGGAAACCCGGCTGATTATTTACAATTTGTAAAGGAGTTTGAGATCATGTTGAGTGGTTTTTTATTAAATGATGAATTGAAGTTAATGTATTTGATGAGATATTGCACTGGAGATGCTGCAAGAGCTATACAGTGTTGTAAGTTTATGAAGCCAAAAGAGGGCTACGATGAGGCTATGAGCATATTACGTCAAAGGTTTGGAAGACCTTCGATGATTGCAGGGAAATTATTCGAGGCTGTTAAGGGTAATGGTGGTCAATTACAGGATGACTCCCAGGCACTCACTGAGTTTTTAGATAATTTGCTAATTTACAAGAATGGAATGATTTCGATGAATCGAATGAGTGACCTCAACTCGAGTTTTATACTAGAAGTAATAGCAAGACGTCTACCTACTCGACTGCAAAGGAAGTGGGTGAAGATGAGCTCCCGTATGGAGGATGAGGGTATCGAGCCAAAGTTTGATGATATCCTGAAACTGGTAAAAGATAGTGTCAATCAATCTATGAGCAAGTTCGCCAGTCTATTAGATCTCACCCCTAGAATAGAGCAGTCTGAGGGTAAAATGCAATCATTGATGACGAATAAGCCTCAGAGAGGTGGATATCGAGAAGACTCCATGATGTCTAGTAATGCATATAGACCTAGTGAGTGTAACAGGTTTCGTAGTACATCCTCAACAGATAAGTTACAAGATGCAAGACAAACACGGTTTGTTTTACACGTGTGCAAGAGGTGCATACAGAAGTGAACTGTGAACCAGTGAGCAAGTTCAGTGATAAGCTAAATGTAAACTCCAGGTCTGACTCCGAATTGTGTGACGATAACGTTGTTGTGAAGAAGTCTGTAGTTGCAACTGGTAAGCCGTTGTTGAATAGAGTGTCACAGAATAGAGTTACTGCTTCAGAGTGGAGTTCTGACTCCAAAAGTTTACAAGGTATTACTAGTCAGAGTGAAGTTATAAAACCTTTTATGATTTGCGAGGAGGAACCAAAATTGTCTACTTCTGTTATTAAAGAGTTTGAAAATGATGAAGTTGACGGTAAAGTGAATATTCGTGATAATGATCATGATACTTCACAGTTGTCTTTGGTTGATCATTATGAGATGAGGGATATGCCTACTACTGCTAAGTTAAATAAAGGTTCTGTACAACTACAACGTGAAGTAGAATTGAACGCAGATGCAGTTCCAGAAGGTGTGCATACTTGTGAGACAGTCAGTGTAATTGATCAGCGTGTAGCCCACCTATCATCAGATGATAGTGCTAAACCCGAACTAGTAGTGAAAGACAGCAGTGGTGGTAATCTTGCAGTTGGACAACTATCTGAGAGCCGAACAAGAACAGCTTCTGATCCACCACTAAGTTCATCACCTTGTGTCACTCAGTCATCGTTGGTGCTGTCATCCACAATGAAACAGACACCCATCAACTCAAGTATCTTGTGCAATGACTATGGTAGTATCAGTTCGTTTGAAAGGACGAATATCAATGGTCAGTTTAGTGTGGATAAGCCAAGTGTAAAGGAGAGAGTTATTGTTAAATTGACTTGCACGAATAAAGGCATTTCTAGTTTCAAGTTACTATTTGAATGTTATTATCTTTGGTGTAAATTACTCTGTTTCTATACTTGGTTGATGAGATATGTCGTGTGTTTGTTGGTCATCTATATTCTACGATACAATGACATGGGCGTGTTGCCGTTCAGATTTGAGGATATAGCTGATAGAAGGAAGTTAGCAAATGAACTCTGCGACGATTTTCCAACCTAGGGCGTCAACCTGAGAAGGGTTGTAGGCGTACTGGTGTAAGTCCTACAGTTCTTCAAAGGGTAGCGCATCAATGAGCAGTCCAATGTGCTTGGTGTATGATCTTGTACATATGTTCATATTGTATATACTGAATTGATATCATCTGTCATCTAGCTGTTGGTAATTCTGTTTGTGTCCGGACGACTTCCACTTGGATCATCAACCTGAGAAGGAATGTAGGCGTACTGCTGTAAGTCCTACAGTTCTTCAAGGGTAGTTTGTCGTGTCAGAATCCACAACATTTGATGTGTTGATTGTACATATGTTTGTGTTAAATAGTTGTGTGAGTTCCAATTGATGTAATTGTTGGTTAATCTTGTTTGTGTCTGGACATTCCACAACTTACAATCGTCAACCTGTGAAGGGTTGTAGGCGTACTGGTGTAAGTCCTGCAATTCTTCAAAGGAATTCCACCAAGACATGATCCGCGAGGTTATTTGTACTGTTTGTGTATACGTGTGGTGTGTCTTCGCAATTTGTGATTTTGGATCATTGTGTTTACTCGTTGTTTTCGTGCCTTGTTTTTATTGCATAATTTTGTTAAAATTTTCGTCGTGATTACTTCTGAAGTTGTTTCTTGTCTTCTACATCCGTGAATGAATTGATTGATGTTAGAGACAGCAGATGGGTCGTATACGCCGGGGAGGCTAGGCTATTGCTGAGAATGAAATGCACACGGAGATAATTGTTAGCTGCGGTCCGACACGCCGGGGAGAAAGAGTGTAAACGACTGAGGCTCGCATGCGTCACCGCTACTAGAACTGAGGCAGAATGAGTGACAAGCGATTTCAGTGGTAATTGGTAGTGAGTAATTAAGAGGATGTGCGTAGAGTATCGTGAGGTGCTGCCATGGTCACTTTGCATTCTGCAAGAGTCATTCTAGCAAGTGGCGATTGTGTTGCAAGATGTCAAGAGGAGGTCTCTGTCTGGAGGCGCAGGTCGTCATTGATGTGTGAGATTGTGCTGTGGGTATGCTTGTGGTGTGTTGGCTTTTCTGTTTGTTTTCCATTTCAGCTCTGTCCGTGTGACCCAGGTTCTCGCAATGGCATCCAAGTCAACGTGCATTGGTCGTGAAGGAAAAAAGGGTTGGATCCCTTTTTTGCCGGGGAGTGTCAATGGAGTTGAAGATTGAACGATCAATTCTTGGTTGTTTGCTCAAAATCAACTTCCCCAATTTTCGCGGAGGCATCAATACGACAGTCATCGTCTCATCGGTCGCTGTTCAGAAAGAAGAGTGAAACATCGTCAGAAGTAACATAACGATTTATTATTGTAATATTTGTTTACAGACCTTAGTTGCTTAGTTCGTTTATTCCTTTTATATGTTGGTGTAACAATAAAGAAATAACAAGCGGCAGATCGGTGTTTTGGTTTTTGCGTCCGTTATTACTAAGCGTTTCTGAAACTCAAAGGAACAGCGTGGGCCCGAGCGTAGCGAGAGCTGGGCATTAACGGTTTATGAGACGAGACTGACAGCACCCTTGGCTTAAAGTTTATTGATGTATTATGTTGAGATCAGTGGTATATTTATTCCATTTTCAGCAGTCTTATCGTAGTTTTATAACAGGAAAGAAATTTGATCGTGGATACGAAAACTAGATAAGGTCGTGTTAAGTTGTTTTACTGCATCAAATGGTGCCGAGGTCGATTCCAGAATTCTCCATCTGCTCCATTTGTGTCTGCATGGCGGACCGTATTCGTAAGTTGAGTAAAATGTTGGAAACTGTTTGAAAACCAGTTGCTTCTTCATTTCAGATCATGAATACTCATTTACAGCATGTTCGCCAGCGTCTTCAACTGGTAGAATTGGATCGTTCATGGAATTTGAGTGACTATGAGATAAATGGTTTGGAACTAATTACAACAGTTAGAATACAGTTAAACATGCAGAGAAGTACTTTTGATTCAGCAAGCGGTGAATTATTTATTTTTTTCGATCTGGTACCAGAATAATCGCGAACCATTCCATTCAAGATGTCGAATAAGGCATGCAGGAGCAGATTATTTCCATCAAATGAGTCAACTTGGTCTGAGATGCAGCTTTCAGCATGTTTTCGTTATATCATAGGAAACTA
Source organism: Trichobilharzia regenti (assembly GCA_944472135.2). Classification (NCBI taxonomy): domain Eukaryota; kingdom Metazoa; phylum Platyhelminthes; class Trematoda; order Strigeidida; family Schistosomatidae; genus Trichobilharzia; species Trichobilharzia regenti. The sequence continues at coordinate 81,723,879 of OX235270.1, read as the reverse complement.
ATTAACCCCCAGTCCGACAACGTTCATTTGCAATGTATAATGCTACCCATATAGTTCTTACTATCATGATGTCCACTTTTGGTTTTAATACAATTATTTTCAAGCCAGTTGTTTTTATTTCATCCTTTTTTGTCTATTTGGTGCACAACCGTACCCTCCAGAGAATAGGAATAGAATAAGTCGAATCAAATTCATAAAGAGCTATAAAATGTTAGGTTTAATGGAATATAATGAGGATCAAGTAAAGACGTTATTAGAAAATAAGTGAGACAAGATATTGTGAAGTGGTATGTAAAGATCTGACAATGGATAGCAGGTTAATTTATAAGATGCCCCATAAATCTGTGGAGATCCCTCGTGGTCTCATCTCAACAATAGTCTGAGCGAATGGTATATATATAAAGGTAGAAGCATGACCTGTCAAGGCGTTCATTATTATCTTTTTCAAGATAAAGATCTAAGCACTCATAAACATCAGAAGTATCTCGAGCCTTCAAATTGCATATTGCTGTTCCTGCAGAATGGGTTGATTCACCTTAGTGACCGCCACCATATCTACTGATCAGCTAGCACCACCCTCCCTCCTTATTTCAGATATCTTATTGATTAAGGAACGTGCATCAGTTAGCAATATCGTGAACAAGTCACGGGATGCTACAAACTTACTTAAAATGTCACCATAACTTAAAACTATTTGTGCGTCAGCACCGCAAGGTTTTATGAATAATATTCTCTTTTTCAGTTTTTCATACTTGTTATGCACTTGTCGAGTAGTTCTGACGTGGAGAGAGGGAAATCAGAAGACTACCAGGTTAACGATGAGACTTGCATTTTTCAGACAAGGGAAATAAATGTCATACAAGATTGTGAGTGAAATGGTACGCAGTGTACGAAACGTGGGAACAACTTTGGATGTGGGCGCACAGTTCTATTTGCTTTAATTGCGAAAAAATTTAGATGTGACGCAATTAGGATGCTTCCCGGACGAAGACTTCCATCATGGACTATGCTCAGCCTATACATACCGATTTACTTGTCCGCGCTGCATTGTACTAAAATTTTTTATATAGTATACTTGTGATCTATTTGATCTGCATGCGGTGGAAGAATGGCATGCTAGACCGGTTATGTCAACGCCCAGCTGCAACTACACTGGACATAAAAATGTCTGTAAATATAGCTAAAAATTGAACGATCAATTCACGCTTGTTTGCCCAAAACCAACTCCTCCATATCTTTCGCGGGAGTCATGAATATAGCAGTCATCGTCTCATTGTTCGCTGTGTGGTGGAAGAGAGGAAACCATCAGAAGAATTAGTGTGATTTATTGTTATAACATTTATTCTTAGACCTTGTGTATATTAACCTTATTGTTGGTTACATGTTGGTGTAAGAATAAAGGATTCTTGAGGGGTCAAACAGTGTTCTGGTTTTCGCGTTGGTTATTACACATTGTTTCTGAAATTCTTCTAAGGAGAGTGTCAGTGTCCAGGTCTTACTACGCTATACCTCACGCTATCCCTTGAAGACTTTCACAAACACTTCGTATTAACAAACGCAAAAACCAGAACACTGTTTGACCCCTCAAGTATCCTTTATTCTTACACCAACATGTAACCAACAATAAGGTTAATATACACAAGGTCTAAGAATAAATGTTATAACAATAAATCATGATAACACTTCTGATAGTTTTCTCTCTTCCACCACACAGCGAACAATGAGACGATGACTGCCGTATTGATGACTTCCGTGAAAAATATGGAGGAGTTGGGTTTGAGCAAACAAGCGTGAATTGATCGTTCCATCTTCAACTGCATTGATAATCACCTATATACATGCTTGCAGGTATACAATTTTTTTGTATACGCGCCTAGGAATTTGCGTCTAATTTTAGAAGTGCAAAGTATAGAAATACCTAGCATTACAGCGACTAAGTTTTAGTCGATAGTCTTTTCACAACATCGAATTTCAGACGGTTCCAAAGAGTGCAGTATCTAATGGTGAAGAAGTTCACCCTAATAAATTTTCTGTGGGTAGTTACATTGACAAGGTAGTCGTAGTGTTCATTTAACTCATTAAATAATTTTTGGAGAAGACAGGGAATGTTACAAGTGTTTGTGAATCATACTGCAATTTCTGCCCAAATATGAACTTTAATTTTTGATTATTTCTATGGATTCCATCGACGCTTATCGTTCAAAACACAGAAGAACTTACTCAATATAAAACCTTATTATTTGCCTCCTGAAATAGATGCTGTACAACAGCTGATCGGAAAATTAACAAGCAAGTACAAGTTTTCCCCGAGATGCAAGGAAATCGTTCAAAAGCCACTCGCTGAAATGTACGCCAAGCGTACCTGATAAGTGTAATAGTTACTTGTAATAATATTTCTCAGTGACCGAATAACAGGTTACAAAACAATAGAGCATAGATGGTGGAATTCCAGAATCTGTATATAGCATAATTAAATGTAACTTTTATGGCAAATATTAAAAAAGGCGGCTAGCATTTAAACATTACAGTAACAGAAATTGTCAGTCACCAAGGTATGCCAAATAATCGTCGCATTAACCACATATTTAGACTTCCTACTGCATAAAAATGCGTCCATACTTAGTAACGATGTCAAACGACAATTATCATATGAATTTTCCCAACAAAGGCCGAATGAACGCCTTGACAGGTCATGCTTCTACCTTTATATATATACCATTCGCTCAGACTATTGTTGAGATGAGACCACGAGGGATCTCCACAGATTTATGGGGCATCTTATAAATTAACCTGCTATCCATTGTCAGATCTTTACATACCACTTCACAATATCTTGTCTCACTTATTTTCTAATAACGTCTTTACTTGATCCTCATTATATTCCATTAAACCTAACATTTTATAGCTCTTTATGAATTTGATTCGACTTATTCTATTCCTATTCTCTGGAGGGTACGGTTGTGCACCAAATAGACAAAAAAGGATGAAATAAAAACAACTGGCTTGAAAATAATTGTATTAAAACCAAAAGTGGACATCATGATAGTAAGAACTATATGGGTAGCATTATACATTGCAAATGAACGTTGTCGGCCTAAAGATAATATAATAATTTACGTATTTTTCCTAGCTATGTAGGATACACCAATTGTATAGGCATGCATAAATATTGTTTTAATAATAATAATATATTTCTTCCTGTTCATGCAGGAACATACCAGTTGTACAGGCATGGATAAGTTGTTATATAAATTACACATAATTTGATGTATGATGAATTTACAGTTTGGTTGTTCTTTCTGACATTAGAGTCAGTCGGAACAGTCTGCTATTAAGTTTGTTTGTGTAGCACATAAAGAGATATAGAAATATTGTCTTCGCATTAACAAAAAACACATACATCAGATGAATGTAATACAGATATCTGGGAAAAATAAAGCTTGAAGCCAATTCTCTTATATAACTTTGTTGTGAACAGCACCCTTGGCTTAAAGATTATTGATGTATTATGTTGAGATCAGTGGTATATTTATTCCATTTTCAGCAGTCTTATCGTAGTTTTATAACAGGAAAGAAATTTGATCGTGGATACGAAAACTAGATAAGGTCGTGTTAAGTTGTTTTACTGCATCAAATGGTGCCGAGGTCGATTCCAGAATTCTCCATCTGCTCCATTTGTGTCTGCATGGCGGACCGTATTCGTAAGTTGAGTAAAATGTTGAAAACTGTTTGAAAACCAGTTGCTTCTTCATTTCAGATCATGAATACTCATTTACAGCATGTTCGCCAGCGTCTTCAACTGGTAGAATTGGATCGTTCATGGAATTTGAGTGACTATGAGATAAATGGTTTGGAACTAATTACAACAGTTAGAATACAGTTAAACATGCAGAGAAGTACTTTTGATTCAGCAAGCGGTGAATTATTTATTTTTTTCGATCTGGTACCAGAATAATCGCGAACCATTCCATTCAAGATGTCGAATAAGGCATGCAGGAGCAGATTATTTCCATCAAATGAGTCAACTTGGTCTGAGATGCAGCTTTCAGCATGTTTTCGTTATATCATAGGAAACTAATTAACCCCCAGTCCGACAACGTTCATTTGCAATGTATAATGCTACCCATATAGTTCTTACTATCATGATGTCCACTTTTGGTTTTAATACAATTATTTTCAAGCCAGTTGTTTTTATTTCATCCTTTTTTGTCTATTTGGTGCACAACCGTACCCTCCAGAGAATAGGAATAGAATAAGTCGAATCAAATTCATAAAGAGCTATAAAATGTTAGGTTTAATGGAATATAATGAGGATCAAGTAAAGACGTTATTAGAAAATAAGTGAGACAAGATATTGTGAAGTGGTATGTAAAGATCTGACAATGGATAGCAGGTTAATTTATAAGATGCCCCATAAATCTGTGGAGATCCCTCGTGGTCTCATCTCAACAATAGTCTGAGCGAATGGTATATATATAAAGGTAGAAGCATGACCTGTCAAGGCGTTCATTATTATCTTTTTCAAGATAAAGATCTAAGCACTCATAAACATCAGAAGTATCTCGAGCCTTCAAATTGCATATTGCTGTTCCTGCAGAATGGGTTGATTCACCTTAGTGACCGCCACCATATCTACTGATCAGCTAGCACCACCCTCCCTCCTTATTTCAGATATCTTATTGATTAAGGAACGTGCATCAGTTAGCAATATCGTGAACAAGTCACGGGATGCTACAAACTTACTTAAAATGTCACCATAACTTAAAACTATTTGTGCGTCAGCACCGCAAGGTTTTATGAATAATATTCTCTTTTTCAGTTTTTCATACTTGTTATGCACTTGTCGAGTAGTTCTGACGTGGAGAGAGGGAAATCAGAAGACTACCAGGTTAACGATGAGACTTGCATTTTTCAGACAAGGGAAATAAATGTCATACAAGATTGTGAGTGAAATGGTACGCAGTGTACGAAACGTGGGAACAACTTTGGATGTGGGCGCACAGTTCTATTTGCTTTAATTGCGAAAAAATTTAGATGTGACGCAATTAGGATGCTTCCCGGACGAAGACTTCCATCATGGACTATGCTCAGCCTATACATACCGATTTACTTGTCCGCGCTGCATTGTACTAAAATTTTTTATATAGTATACTTGTGATCTATTTGATCTGCATGCGGTGGAAGAATGGCATGCTAGACCGGTTATGTCAACGCCCAGCTGCAACTACACTGGACATAAAAATGTCTGTAAATATAGCTAAAAATTGAACGATCAATTCACGCTTGTTTGCCCAAAACCAACTCCTCCATATCTTTCGCGGGAGTCATGAATATAGCAGTCATCGTCTCATTGTTCGCTGTGTGGTGGAAGAGAGGAAACCATCAGAAGAATTAGTGTGATTTATTGTTATAACATTTATTCTTAGACCTTGTGTATATTAACCTTATTGTTGGTTACATGTTGGTGTAAGAATAAAGGATTCTTGAGGGGTCAAACAGTGTTCTGGTTTTCGCGTTGGTTATTACACATTGTTTCTGAAATTCTTCTAAGGAGAGTGTCAGTGTCCAGGTCTTACTACGCTATACCTCACGCTATCCCTTGAAGACTTTCACAAACACTTCGTATTAACAAACGCAAAAACCAGAACACTGTTTGACCCCTCAAGTATCCTTTATTCTTACACCAACATGTAACCAACAATAAGGTTAATATACACAAGGTCTAAGAATAAATGTTATAACAATAAATCATGATAACACTTCTGATAGTTTTCTCTCTTCCACCACACAGCGAACAATGAGACGATGACTGCCGTATTGATGACTTCCGTGAAAAATATGGAGGAGTTGGGTTTGAGCAAACAAGCGTGAATTGATCGTTCCATCTTCAACTGCATTGATAATCACCTATATACATGCTTGCAGGTATACAATTTTTTTGTATACGCGCCTAGGAATTTGCGTCTAATTTTAGAAGTGCAAAGTATAGAAATACCTAGCATTACAGCGACTAAGTTTTAGTCGATAGTCTTTTCACAACATCGAATTTCAGACGGTTCCAAAGAGTGCAGTATCTAATGGTGAAGAAGTTCACCCTAATAAATTTTCTGTGGGTAGTTACATTGACAAGGTAGTCGTAGTGTTCATTTAACTCATTAAATAATTTTTGGAGAAGACAGGGAATGTTACAAGTGTTTGTGAATCATACTGCAATTTCTGCCCAAATATGAACTTTAATTTTTGATTATTTCTATGGATTCCATCGACGCTTATCGTTCAAAACACAGAAGAACTTACTCAATATAAAACCTTATTATTTGCCTCCTGAAATAGATGCTGTACAACAGCTGATCGGAAAATTAACAAGCAAGTACAAGTTTTCCCCGAGATGCAAGGAAATCGTTCAAAAGCCACTCGCTGAAATGTACGCCAAGCGTACCTGATAAGTGTAATAGTTACTTGTAATAATATTTCTCAGTGACCGAATAACAGGTTACAAAACAATAGAGCATAGATGGTGGAATTCCAGAATCTGTATATAGCATAATTAAATGTAACTTTTATGGCAAATATTAAAAAAGGCGGCTAGCATTTAAACATTACAGTAACAGAAATTGTCAGTCACCAAGGTATGCCAAATAATCGTCGCATTAACCACATATTTAGGCTTCCTACTGCATAAAAATGCGTCCATACTTAGTAACGATGTCAAACGACAATTATCATATGAATTTTCCCAACAAAGGCCGAATGACCACCAAAGTCAGGTCAGCTGCATCTGCCTGGACAAAACAACGTAAACTAGCCCCAACTCGAATCAACTAAACCACGAAAATGCCGACGAGGTATAGCAGGTGGTGCCCCTTCAAAAAAGGATATACCATATGATCGACCTTATTACATTGACAGTAATCTGAAACAGGAAACTGTCAGTCCATACGCAGGAAGGAACCAGAAGAATGGCGAATAAATCCATATAAAATACAAGAGAAATCTGTGGGAGTCAAAAATTACCATCACATATGTCTCTGAGATTTGATACCCAACCATCAGTATATTTTCATTATTTCTTTAATTTCCAGATTTATAGATACTGTATGCGTAAGGGCTGGAACTTGTCTATTAGTATGAGAATAATGGTTCACGACTGTCTTTAGAGATACGTCGCAGGAGAAAGCATTGTGTGTTCAGTGAAGTATGTACAGAATTCGGAGTAGCCCTAGACCAAAGTAACTCAAAAGGAAACAACCTTAAAACGACGTAATGACTTCGATCAGCCAACGGGATAAGAATTCAGTAACTGAGCGTAACGTGAAAATTCTCTTATAGATATCGAGGTTAGTGTCTATAAATAGTCATATGGAGCAAATGTTTCATGCTTCCCAAGAAAACCTCTCTATTCCTTTAGAGTCCTTACTGATAGAACAAACCCATCTCTGTACACAAGTTCAGGCAGAAATCTGTACCTCATGCAGTCTGATGACTGATTCGCCACTCCACATCAACCATGAACCTGTAAGAAGAAGGATGTCAAGGAACTTATCCCTAAGTTCCTATTGTTACGAAGATACTCCGAACCGATAAATACTATGCACTTTCTTCGACTTTAACTCCAAGACACCAGTATTGTAAGAAGGAAGTTATATTGTTTGGCAATTAAAGCGGAGAATAATACAATTCTATAAACAAATGTTTTATACGAAATTATTATGTACTTTTATTCGTTTTTGTTCGTCTTCGTCGAACTTGTACACGATCGAACCATTCGCGCCTTCGAGTTGCCCACCAATGGCCACCAGTTCCAAAATCAAACGTTCAATGTTCACGTTTATTGACAAAGGACATATCCAGCTCAGAGAACAAAACCACATCAAAATTATCCACCTGAGCTACAAATCTTCTCTATCATATCTAAATCTTACGAGCGGGATACGCTTCTCTCTGTTCGAAAGTGGGAAGACTTCGCCAAAAGGCAAGGATCCACCAGAGAACAATTATTCTTTCTCCATGAGTGCCTTCGTCATTCAATCCTACCAAACAGTGTAAGATACAAGCCACCAGTCAACTGCCCAATGGGATGGAAATTGGCCGAACAATGTGGAAGACGAATGGTCAAATTAATGATTACGGACGCACATTATCGGATCAACAAATATCAACAAATAATAGATGTCCAAAAAGCAAAATTAGAGAAAACCCTCAACCAAGAACACCTGTCAACGCTGATCACCGCAATTTCACTGTCAAGTGGAAAACACAGAGAACAAAGACGAAGAGTCCTCAAAACCAAGCTAGCCAAGATTAGAAAACAACAACCAGACAATACGCCCATAGACTGCGTAGTCAACCTATCAAAACAACCACTATCAAAAATGGAACAACAACTACTACAAAAAGGATTAAACTACAACACCGGAGATGCTTCAAAAACTGATTTCTTCGCTGCCCTTGAATCATTACTCAAATCATCAAACTTGAACGAGGAAACACAGGAAGAGATACGCCAAACAATTGTACCAATGGTCAAACAGAAAAGACAACACACACAACTCAACTCTCAAGAACTAAAGGCCCTCAAAAAGCTGAAAAATAGGAAGGACATCGTCATTTTACCAGCCGACAAAGGAAGAACAACAGTAGTCATGGACAGAGAAGAATACACCAAGAAAGCTGAAGAACTACTCAAAGATGAAGATGTATATCAACAACTCCCAACAAATCCCATACAAACATTGGACAACCGCATCCAAAGGACCTTAAACAAGCTCAGCAAAACTGGACAGATCACAAAACAAGACCAATGGCGAATGAAATCCAATGGACCAGTCCTACCTCGATTCTACGGCAGACCCAAAATACACAAGGCAAATATCCCGTTACGACCAATTGTATCACTCCCAGGAACTCCAACATATAATTTGTCCAAGGAATTATACAGAAAACTAAAACACCTAACGGAATCCTGTGATCACTCCATCAACTCTGCTATCCAATTCCTAGAGAAAATCAGAGACATCCAAATAGATGAACAAGAAATAATGGTATCCTTCGACGTGACAGCATTATATACCTCTATCGGACAAAAACTAGCAAAAGAAACCATGGAGCAATTACTTAGCAACGACGAACAACTTCCACAACAATCAAAAATGCAACACACAAGCTGGATGGAATGCATAAATCTATGCCTAACAACATACTTCCAATTCAACGGCCAAATATATGAACAAGTCAAAGGAACACCCATGGGATCGCCAATATCAGGTTTGATTGCAGAAGCAGTGATGCAAAGACTCGAAAACATAATTCTACCAAAGATCAAACCCAAGATTTGGATACGCTACGTCGACGACACATTTGTAATAATCAAAAGAAACGAATTAGACAAAACTCACAACTTAATAAACAACGTCTTCAACGACATCAAATTCACAAGAGAAGAGGAATCCGAGAACAAAATACCATTTTTGGACGTCTTAGTCAGGCGAACAACTACAGGAGAATTAGAAACTCAAGTTTATAGGAAATCAACTCACACAGACCAAATACTGAATTACAACAGCAACAACCCAATAGCACACAAAAGGAACTGCATACAAACACTATTCAAGAGAGCAAGGACTCACTGCAGCACTCCCACCTTAAGAAAAATTGAAGAAAAGTATCTCATGGACGTCTTCCAAAAGAATGGATATCCCCGGAATTTCATCAAGAGACATATACCCCCAAGCCAACCTACCAAAACAAAAGCCACCAAGGAAAACACAAAGAAAATCGCCTTACCATATATAAAGGATATCTCAGAAATCACTAAAAGACTCTTCAAACCTTTAGGAATTGACGTCGTACACAAACCAACAAAGTCGCTGCACTCAATTCTATGTCAACCAAAAGACTCAACAGCAAAAGAAGACAAAACCAACATCATCTACAAAATAAACTGTAACAACTGTGAAAAACACTACATTGGCCAAAGTGGACGTCCCCTTCGTCTTCGTATCCACGAACATAAGCTAGCCGTCAAAAGACATGATATACACTCCCTCATTTCACTACACACAGACAACCACGGACATCAATTCGACTGGGACAACGTTCAAATATTAGACAAAGGAAATAACAAGAATGCTAGAGAATTTTTAGAAGCTTGGCATTCCAGTGAATCATCAATCAATAGACACATCGAGATAGACAAAATTTATCAACCAATAAGAAAGAAACTTCACACACGATTGGCCAAAGTTCAAGTCACAGAAACAATCAGTTCCAACACAAGTAACCTAGAAGGTGTGAAAACATACATAAACAACCAATCACGTCCAAGGTCACCAGGAGGAATGATTAATAAACTCGTGGAGAAACCTAAAAGCTCACTTCAATTTGAAGTATGCGCTGAAGATGTCACCCAGTAAGGTGATGAAAGCTTCGCAAACTAACTATCCAGCTCAGAGAACAAAACCACATCAAAAAAAGACATATTTTACAATTAAGTATCCTTATTCTTGTCTATCCAAGAACATCACGATTGTAAAGTTAGGGGCAAGTTGTTACCTGAATCATATCAGTTACGTTTATGATGAATTTCCACGGCTAGTGTTCTTTTTGACTTTAGAAATAATGGCTAACTCCGCGAAGATAATTAATTTAAATGAAAGCACTGCATAGATTAATACGCAACCACGCAACAGGGTGGGAAAAGTCAAAATCCTTAAAAGAAATGGAAGTGGGCGGAGAGATGCTGATTGTGGAATCTTTGTTCGTCAGATTTACATCCAACACACTCAACAGGCATGACTATTGCCGATTCCGGAGATAGCGAAAATACTACTGACAATCAGACCAGGCTATGAAAAACAATGGAACTACTCGATGGAATTCAGAAAGTTGTGTGGGTAACTTGTTATGATTATGAGCGATAAATCGTGCTTGAAACCTCAACAGTAAATACATTACAGAACATTGTCAGACTTCATCAAAATAAATTTTACTCACAGTGGAATCTTCCTTAGATCTAAAGACCCAATACTACCATGAGTGCTCTTCCTATTGTTTGCCTAAATTTTCCAACACGTCAATTGACACCTAACATGCTTTCAAAAATAAAGGTTTAAAAGCACCATTAGTCTTCTACAATATTATAAGCTGTCAATCTGTAAATAGAATAGTAATTTCGATTGGAAATTTGGCTTCTGACCGGCATGTGCATAGCCCACTGCTAAAAGAGACTAGTTTCTGTTCATGAAATAAAATTATAAAGCAAACTACCTGTTTCAAATCTGAGGAGTAAACAAATAGAAGTATAGTCTTCTTTGTTTGTGTGCAAATGACTGGACGGATAAATAGGTCGCTACTCATAAATGGACAGAATAAAGGCACTGTAGTAGAGTAATATTATATCTCAGAATGAATATTTTTGATTATTCGACAGATTGTCTTTCATGACTTACAGTAGAATGGGCAATGGGTGATGTAGATATGACAAGGCTTTTATTATTTTATGATAGCTAGTACTACTGAAATTCTTACCACGTTTCAGTGACTACTGCGTCTAATACTGTACCTTCGATTAATATAATTATGATTTACAAACCATTTCGAATTTTGCGATAATTTTGTGAATTTGTAGTTCACGGAACATGCATATTTCTGTTAATTCTGAACCATTTTTATCCCAGCCATTGCGCTCTTGATGTATAGATGACGGATAGCTTCACAAGTGAAAAACAATAAACCTTGCATGTGCCTTAACTATTTTGGATTCAATGTAAACCTTTTGCAAACAACTAAGCTTTGTTTTGGCTTTTGGTCGAAAATTCTGAGTCCGTAACTTTGAAGCGTCACTAGAACGGTAGATAAAATAGTGACTGCTGTGAGGAGTTGGACTGATGTATATTCAGCAATGACATAATGGTGGCATGGCGCTTGATGCGTTAACAGTTACACAAATATAAATATACTCATTCCTGGAAACTATACGGACGCGACTGCCTCACAGACGAGTCAATTTGCAAGCTAACACCTTAGGTTGGAAGATATGTACTAGAATTTGCAATGGGTGCTAAGATTATTATTTTTATAAGACCAACTCCACTTCAACCACAAGAAGCTTCCTGAAACCTCAGTGTTTTATCAGACTACACGATATTTTTACGCGTAAAGGTAACCTTACGCTGATCAGAACTGTGTGGTGAAATGTTTGAAGGGACGTGAGCCCAGCTCCATATTTATTACTACTGTCAGGCATCAAGTAGGCCTCGTGTGCATAATCAAAACGTACAACAGGTCATGAGGGATCACGAATAAGTGGTCTGTTGTGTTTCAAGTGAGTAAGCTATTGAAAAAATCAGCACCTAGTAATAATAATGAAAGTGTAGAGCATTTGTAGTTGTTTCAGGCTGACGATTTGGTCATGATTTGGTGTTAAGCGAGATCATGACAGCTTCCAGTGGCTAGCAGTAGGTGATATAAATTGAATTTATTGCATAAATTATCACCTATATCGTAAACACATGGACTGATGGCGCCTAACAAAAGTTTCGAACCTGCTCTCGTAATAAAAACGGTTGAAACAATGGTTACACTCATGTAACACCAATGCACACCAGACATCAATATTCTATATATATATATATATATATATATATATATATATATATATATTCCATATAATCACTTGAGTTAGATGTTTGTAAGAAAACATGGTGCGTATCCTTGAGCACGTGAGTAGGAAAGTCAGCCGGTTAATTTATGTTCAAAATGTTTATTCTTTTTATTCTTTCATGTTTACAGGGCTTCAAGCTAGAGGCTTGAAGTTTTCGGTAGCATTCGTGTTTTTTACGAGTTGGCATCGCTATCCTCTGCCGAACCTTCCTTTTCCGGCAGTCTTATTACTGGCTTAACAAGGCAAAGGAGTGTGTTGACCGGGGATCGAACCCCGGACCACAAGCGTGGTTGGCGAGCACTCTACCGCTGTGCCACAGACGCACAGTTCAAAATGTATGGATGTCTGGTATCAGTTGGGCAGCTTGGTGCTCATAGATTAGTGTCCCAAGATAACGTGAAGTGTGAACAACTGAACGAAGCTTTCTTTACACATCTTTGTGATAGGATTATTTGTATATATAGTCTTTGAGCTTGAGTTTTTGTTATTATTAGAACGTCGCGTTTATGCGACCATCTTGATAAATTTCTTTAGGCTCCGTGTTTAGAATGACTTCTTGACAATCGGCACAACAAAAGAGGCTTAAATATTAATTAAACCAACAGTCTTTGTCGTGACACTAGATTGTTTTAATCATCAGGTTTGGGTGTAAACTCAAGGTTACGCACAACGCGGTAGTTTCGAGTTATTTTTGTAAGTTGGGTTTCATAGTAAGTTCATCTTTCTAAACAGCCTCATTGGTATATACCAAATTTTTGCGGATGATGTCATCTCTTAGTATTAGTCTTCTTTATACAACTTTTAGGGGGAAATTTGATCGGAAAGTATTTTTTAATATTGCGTAGTGTAATAATTACTGGTTAATTTTGGTGTGATTTAAAAGATTTTCACATTGTTTACATATAAAGAAGAATTTTCGCTTCGTTATAGACTGAACTGATGATTTTGAATATGTGTCTAAATTAGATGTTTATAAAATTCAGACTATGGTTTTGTGGAGCAATGCAAATCTATCTTGATAATCTTGATGAAACCTCAACTTTCGGAAGATTTAGGAACGTTGCTCTAATGGTCACTGATCCTACATATAATTTGGTAACGGTAAGAGTTATTGTGTTGATACACAAATTGTTTCCAAACGTTTTAAACTTAAAAAGCAGTGTATATCGGTTGCAGGTGGCGATATACATTTCTGGAGCTACATTTGAAGAATTTTCTCTCCTAAAGGCATCATGGACTGTGATAGCTTATTAATAATCAGTGGTTATTTCATTAAAGCCTTTTGCTGTTCGATGCTTTATGACACAGTTACATGTGACTGACAAGAATTTCGACTATTGCAGTCGTTTCTATTAACATCTATCTCCCTTTTTTGCAAACTGCAATTTCGTCAAAACGAAGTATTTTTTATCCTTATTTTGTGTAGAATAAAGATCACTCGAGGGACAGTTGTATTTCTCGGTAAATACCGTATTATTTTTCACTTTTGTAGAAGATTTCTTCCATGCTTTCCTTGTGAACTTCAAATATTATTGTTTGAAAAGACATCGAAAAAGGTGTCCTGATATCACTCCGGAAGTTTAAGTTACTTGTTCTTTGTGAGATGTGTAACTGTTCTTAAGTTTTGCACATAAATTCTTAGCGAAGTTAAAATATCGTAGCCAAAGTCATGGTCTTTCAAATGTTGATCTTCGAAAACCAATTAAACACAGGGAATGCTATGAAATGTCATTCCAAATCAAATCATGTCTGCCCTTTTGGACTTGGATATGATAGTTACAGTATTATACTTGTTTACTGGGTACTTCTTCTGCAAATGTGCGCTTGTAGGTAGGCTTATGGCTTTCAAGATTAACGTTGAGCGTCTAAGGTTAAGGTTAGGATTAGGGTTGAGTTTAAGATCATAATTTATGATTATAGTTAGAGTTAGGAGTAGGTTGATAAACAGTGTCAGAAATATCAATAGATCTGGAGGTACCATAACCTACAGTCACCTGGATGAATGGATATATCGCGTATGGTACGATTTGTCTATAGATCATCTGTGTATTGACTGGGAGACATTCTTACAACACACAAGCTACAATTATACACTGTAATACCATGTTTGCAATATATTTTAGTATAATTTTCATCGATTATGTGACTTTTTTGCATCTAAGTTCTGATTGGTCGTTCAAGCTTACTGTAGTTTTGGCTGTTATATTTTAATTTACCAAGCATGTAAATATATGACACATTTTTCAACCTGTCTTTAAAAAATATAAATTTTTACCATTACTGTAACTTTGTGAGTTCATTTTATACCTTCAAACATCGTTAACATGTTTTATTTCTATTCAGCACAATAGAAATCAATGATACTTAACAACCTTTTGGATATCCATGCAGTTGGCCACATACATTGCATGAGAGCTGATTATGCTATTCGGGGGTGACCAAATCTCGATACATGGAGTTGGTTTGGAACCCGTAACCCATTGTCTATCAAAGCCAGAATCGGAAAAGCAAGACAAGCTTTCATTACTCTCTAATCTGTGTGGAGGTCAACAGCACTCAGCGTCAAAAATAAGATCCGGATTTTCAACTCCAATTTAAAGTCAGTGCTACTATACGGATCACAGACTTGGCGAGTCATAAAGAGCATCTCAAACAAACTACAGACCTTCATTAACAGCTGTCTTCGCTCAATACTCAAGATCAGATGGCCAGAAAAGATCAGCAACAGGGATCTCTGGGAGCG
Organism: Trichobilharzia regenti; assembly: GCA_944472135.2. Taxonomy (NCBI): domain Eukaryota; kingdom Metazoa; phylum Platyhelminthes; class Trematoda; order Strigeidida; family Schistosomatidae; genus Trichobilharzia; species Trichobilharzia regenti. The sequence continues at coordinate 81,708,475 of OX235270.1, read as the reverse complement.
AACCAATCAGGAACCGATTGTGAAACAAATAGGCAGAAAGAAATGGAGATGGGTTGGCCATACGCTGAAGAAAATCATCAAGTGACATCACTAGACAAGCCATTGCTCGAGCGGAACCCGAAAGGGAAGCGGCGAGTTGGTCGTCCAAGGGTGACTTGGAGGAGGTCATGCGAGGAGGAGATGAAAGCATGTGGACAGACCTGGAGCAGGGTGAAAAAGTTGTCAGAAAACCGAAGGCAATGGAGGTGCGCAGCTGAAGCCCTATGTTCCTCTAGGAACTAAAGGATACAATAATAATAATAATAACCCATTGGCTAGAAGGCGAACACCTACACCAATGAGCTACAGCTCAATGACACTGGGATAGATTAATCAATCTCTTCTGGCTTTAAGCATCCTTTAATATTGTATCATTAATTGTTGTTTAAGGATTATGAGTAGTTCAGCAACGTATTTAATAGTAGTTTTTTATTCGGAACAATAAGTGTGGCGTTTGTGGTTAGGTATGAACGGTAACACAACAGAATGCTAACAACTTCCGAAAAGAATGAGACTTGGGATTCCAAGACTAATAACTAGTAATCTTTAAACACTTTTGTACACCCTCCATACACCAATGAGAAGTTTATGTATTCATCTACAAAATTTGAACACCACCCATAGGCGTCACAATGTCCCAGCTACACCTACAGCTTCGTGTTTGCTCTAATATATTGTCTGAGCGATATCGTAAACCGCGTCATACTACCCTTCATAGTACTTGAATACGGCCAAAAGTTAATCCCCACACAAAGTCAATCAAGCAAACTTACTCAATTAAAAATGAAAGAAGTGAAAGAGATAAAGTAGCCAAGCTTATGGGGACTAAAATAATAATTTCGGGTTGGTACAATTATCGGAAATTTTAGGATGATAATGAACAGATGCACCTATCCCGCGGTTACGTTTAGTGAAGAGCCTTAAAGACTACAGTTTCCGCTTATTGCAGTGATCATTTTGAAATTCTTATTTTTCATATAGTATGCCAATTCAATAGTCATCCAGGTTTCTTACAGCGAGTTTGTTTTATGGGACTAAAAATCTTGTATCCGTTCCTCTATCTTCTATATAGAAACTGAAGAGGGTTAGTCACAGTAAAATCAACGTCATTTACAGAACTTACTCTATAAAAGTTTTTACAGGTCAGGAAATTTCATAAGGAACCTTCGGGAATTATCTATTATCTTATGATATTTTCGGTATCACAACAATCCATGTGATAATGATATATAGTTCCTGTGGTCTTAGGTTATTTATATGCCCTTCTCGGTCTAATATTTCCCGCGCTTCAAGTCACCAGCTGGTTCATCTGTGGGATATTTCTCCCTTTATGTTTTATATAACGCTCTACTCACCTGTCAGGCTTGACTATTCTCATCACTTGTGTTTGTTAGCTATCTTTGATAGTCATTCATCCTTATTTATAAAACAATGTAGCTTACGCATCTCGGTTAAAGTATTACTTGGAGTTATTTTATGGTTGTGACTTAATAGTCTGTATAGTCAAGGTCATTTTCTTCATTACTCCTTGATTTGGACATGTCTGTCTGTCTGTTTTCGACATAGATCTCTGCACAAATGTGCGGAAGTTCAAGTCGCCACACTCCGTGTAGCACGCGAAGCAAGAGAAGAAAGTACAAGAAAAGCATGATAGAGACAGTGAGCAGAGGTGTGAGACAAAGAAGGAGTAATAACGAAGAACAAAACAGTTTCATTGGAGATCATAAGTCACAAGGAGTGGATGCATCTGTGCCACTGAGAACGATTTTGAGCCATGTCACCAATTGTTTTCAACCATAGATTTTTACCGTCCCGAGGACCCCAGCCTGGAAGTCTACACCTTCCTACGTGGCTTAGACCAACTGTTGTGGATTTCATTGACTGGTGCCAAGTTTTTGTTTGACCGCCGCTAGCTTTTTTCCAGCCTGACCCTATATCCGCTAACATTGCTCGTCGAGGGAGGCGATGACTTGGCATACGTAACACATGTCCTAACCATCTCAGTCTTTGGAACTTCACGACTTCGTCGATTGATTTCCCCTGCTTACCTAGCACTCGACGCCTAACTTCAATGTTGCTCACCTTATTATGCCACTTAACACGGGAAATAGAGCGCAGGCACCTATGATCAAAGACAGCTAGTCTTTTCATGTCTTCCACTCTCAGTGGCCAGGTCTCACAACCATAAAGGAGGACGGAGCGTACTGATGAGCAGTACACCCGCCCTTTGGTCGATAGTCGAACATCTCGTCTACGCCAGAGCTAGCGTAAACTGGCAAATGCGAAACGAGCCCCTTGTATTCGTGCTGAGATTTTGTCAGAGATCAACCCGTTGGGGCTGATAGTACTTCCCAAATAAGCTTCACTTATTTGGGATTTGGACATACTACATAGCCACTAAAAGTTTAAACATAGACCTCATTTCCTTTTCTAGTTATAGCCGCATCAGTAACAAGGCTGGAAATGAAGTCATGACTGTACTTGGATTGAATCGCGGCTTGGAAGAAAAGTTTGATTTGTTTTGCTCTGCTGCAACTTTCGAGAGCATATTGGCATATTTCTATGAACTATGTGACGGTTTAGTCTCAAAACCTACGAAGCAATCGTGGAATATTTTCCATGAGTTGAGTGTAAACCTCAAATCTTACTGGAAGGCTGCTGCGTTGTTTTCAAAGCTAGAAAAGCGTGTCAGAATGGAACAGTATCATCACCAGACAGTTTGTCGAGATATGAATGTGAGTTTATAATGCTTTGAGCATTTAAGTTTTTTGTAAACACTAGATTGGTGATTAATTTATTTGTATTACACTATAAAAATCATATTTAGTGTGATTGGGTTTGTATATAGGGCTGTCACACTGGAACGTATGGCAGTAATAATTTATGTGCTTTTTGGAGTTCCAACAGACTACAGACTTTCATCTAGTTCTGTCTTCGCTCATCACTGAAGATCATATAGCCGGACAGAAATAGTATACCTCAAAGGGCTATGGCAGCGAAGCAGTTGTTGACCTGTTATCTGAGAAATTTGCGGAATATATATAAAGGTGCAATGGACCTACACTGAGGAGACTTTTTAGTAATATTACACGTCAGGCCTTCGAGTAGAAGACGAGTGGGAAGCGACAAGTTGGGCGTAGGTTCGAGGGTGAAGAAGCTTGTGGGCGGTCATGAGATTAGCTGAAAGTGATGGCGTAGGACAGAGTGGAATAGATATATACTACCGAAGCCGTATGTTCCTCTCAGAACGTAAGAAATGTGTAATATAATAATATTAACATAAGGGATTGTAAGATTTTTCAGATATTCAGAACATATATTGTCCTTCCAATTACTTGGTAATAAAATAGATAAAGGGACGGTACGTAAGGCTAACTTCACTAGGGAGAAAGAGGTATGCATAACTTGGATTTCATTTCTTGTTTGGGGAGAGTGACAGTATTATTATACTGCTAAGTTATTCAAATACATTGGGGTACCTGTTTCCAAATTACAGTTTTTTAATTGTCTTATGTATTGTAATGGCCCATCAACGTACCGACTGCCGTTAGCCTATCAACCCACGATTCTTCCAATAGGAATGTCTGATAACATACATCGGATGCCTAGAAATGTCGACTAGACGGAGTTGTTGAGTTAAATTAATATATGGCCAAATTATTGTAGCAGTTACTGATTGAAATACAGAAACTAGGAGGATGTGTGTAATAGAATTGGCCGTCTTACAGGGTTGAATTTTTTTTTCACGGTCAAAGTAAGAAAATTGTCGGTTTCATAAAAGATGAGTAAAACATAAAAAGGCTAATTTAGATAGAAATAGGTCAACACCATATTATATCATACCTCACTGTACTTAAACACTGAATTTCTGAGTTTACTCTTTAACTTGGATTTAAAGGATGTCACCTGTGGGTGGACACGAGAAATCAAATTGAATACAGTAAATAATAAACTGAGTGATTCAACACTACACCTGGTGAATCGTTTAGATGCACATGACATAGATCACAGTTTTCAAGGTTTTTAACTCCTAATATTCACTTGTGTTAACATACACTGGACGGACACCAACTGAAAACATTTTTGTTGTTTATTTGTCGACTGTGTAAAGTGAACACATTTTCATCCTTTCTGTATGCTCTAAACCATTGTTATAGCTAATAGCCTCTTGTTTGATTCAAGATCTAAATATTGTCTCACTTTTTTTTAGATAGAATTAATATCAGCTATATGTTTAGTGTCTGTTATTCCTATTGAGAAAATCTGTAGTTTTATTTTACAATTCCGAACTATCAGACAATATTTATCAATAATCTGTAGAAATGGTTTTAAAAACAAAAATAGCTTAGATATTAATTGGAAACTAAATTCTGACGATGTGTAACATGTATCTTGTAATTCAAGTATCTTATACTCAGCTAATCTGTAATACTAAAAAGGACGTAATGTTTATTTTTAAAATGACTATGTTTTACTTGTCTATTTGTTTTAAACACTTTTAAGTATATTTATTTCTTTCACCTATACTTGTATATTGAGGCTTTAAGATGGTGATGCTATGCATTGATATATCACCTGCTTAGACGTGGATGCAAAAATATACTAATCCTTTTTCAAGCCTCGAATTTCCTTTGCTGTTGTCAGTTGTCATGTGAGTATAGTCTCCCAATATTCGCATGTTATATATATATATATATATATTCGATTTTTGCTTTATTTATGTAGGTTCTTGTTATTGGTTGTGGACCTTGTGGTATGAGATGTGCAATTGAATTAGCTCTTCTTGGAGCTAGAGTTATTATTATTGAAAAAAGGCATACATTTTCAAGGTAAGGATTCATTTTATATCCTCTAAATTTATCATAAATGCGTACATTTTAAAGTGCTTATTTATTCCTAGGTTGTTTTCTGGATACATACATTCATTTTGACGAGTTTCTTTTTATCCCATAGCGATTTTTTGAACAGTGTTCCTTCAGTTGGTTTAATTTTAGCCGTAGTGTATTTAAACATCTGCTTACGTCATATATTAAAGGGAGTAGGTTTAAATACAAAAGGCTTTCGTGTTACTTTGATTTACCGTCAGTGGACCATATATTTGGAACTAAGTTCTTTCTGTTTGCCAAATTTTGAACAGCCTTTCTAATAATACTAATCCTTCTAAATTAAATAGGACTCATTGAATACACATGCATTCAAATCCATGAAAGCTGCTTAAAAGTAAATTGAAAAGTTAACTAATTTGTATTACATGAATGTTGACAGTCCACTAAAGACTTGTTATAACTACAAAAGTATATCTGTTTCACCTACTTTAGTTGTTTATGATGCACACTGACTGACTGGTGTCGACGTAGAAATTTACATAAAAATGCAGCAGTTGAAGTTGTCACACTCCATGCAGCACACTATTTCTAGGATATTGACTAGACACTGTTTCAAAGGAGTTATATAATAGCTACTGTATTTTAAGTGAGAGAATCCACTATGTACGTACACTGAAAACTATGCGTATGTGTAAACATTTGAAAAATGTGAACAAAATCTGATCCCGGTGATTATCGCTTTGTTTTGATGCCTCATTTAAACCGTACTATCTATTTGTAGTCTGGATACATATGAACATATTTGCAGCATATACCTGAAAACCATAAACTGTTTTATCCACACTAATTCCCTCAAAACTAAAAGCCCTGTTACTAGCAGTCATTATACTACAATTTTATGGATACACTATACACTGACGCTAAGTAAAATATTGCTTATTACAACTTGTCTGAAAATATTACGTTGGTGGTTTGTCTATGATGTTAGTGAAAGGAGATTATGTAGGCTCCTTAACATATGTTTATGCATATGTAGCCGTGTTCTGATGTATGCATGTATACACCGCACACATATGATTGCAAGCTTTAGTGTTCGAAATATGAAATCATAAAGGGCACTAATGAGGCTAAGGCGACAACTGTATGGAATACAACTAGAGGATGTATATTAATAGCATTTTAGGACTTCAACTAGATAGAACATTTTAGTGGCGTACAATAGGATTTCCTATAGGAATTAAGTATTTTCTACTTCCTTGTCGAAGTGTTGTTATGAATATTGTGAACATCATGTTTATTCAGCTAAAGAAATTGGCAGAAGTTAGGATTCGTGGGCCATTGGATCGGATCCCAGTGTCCTAATGATATACCTTGCCTTGTAACCAGAAGGTCCTGGGTTCGAACCCTGGCGGTGGGTGCGTACTGGTGAGGAGTCCCAAACTAGGACGAAACAAGTATCCAATACTCCCAGCTGGTTTTCCAGTGGTTCTCTAAACAATATCAGCTCATGATGAAAATCCTGTAAAGACATACCTGTTTCTAAATCAATAAATAAAACGAAAAAGTTATTTTTCCCCTTAGTCATAGTGATTACCTTTCGTGTGAAGGGATTCATATATATATATATATATATATAACTGGTTTCAACACAGAACTTTCCAACGACTTACAGCAGTTCGAGTTGCCACACTTCCGTCAGCACACAAAGCCAGAGAAGAAAGTAAAAAGAAGTGCGAAATAGAGACAGTAAGCAGAGATGAGGCGAAAAGAATAGTAATATCTAAGAACAATATAGTTTCATTAGAAATTATAAGTCACAAGGAATGGATGCATCTGCGCCAGTCATTGAGAACGATTTTGAGCCATGTCACCAATTGTCTCCAGCCTTCATTGGTGTTTACCGTCCCAAAGATCCCAACCAGGAAGTCTACATCTTCCCACGTAGCTGGCTTAAACTAACTGCTGTGGATTTCATTGATTGATGAAGCCATGTTTTGGTTTGACCGCCGCTCGCTGTTTTCCAACCTGACCCTATTTCAGTTAACATTGCCCGTCGAGGAAGGCAATGGCTAGGTATGCGTAACACATATCCTAACCATCTCAATAGATGTAACTTCACAGCCTCGTCGACTGATTTCCCCTCCTTATCTAGCAGTCGACCGATGTCTCAACTCAATATTGCTCACCCTATTATACCGCCTGACACAGGAGATAGAGCGCAGGCACCTATGATCAAAGCCAGCTAACTTTTTCATGTCTTTCACTCTCAATGACCAAGTCTCACTCACAGCCATAAGGGAGGACGGACCGGACTGCTGAGCAGTACACACGTTCTTTGGTCGATAGCCGGATATCACATCTACGCCAGAGATGGCTTAAAGTGGCATGTGCAAAACGAGCCGTCTGTATCCGTGCTGAAATTTCATCAGAGATCAACCTGCTGGCACTGGCTGATGCAACTTCCCAAATAACTGAAGTGGTCAACACGCTCCACCAACAACTTCACTCCCTATTTCTGAGCTACGAGTAATTCGATATAGTCCAGTCGTTCAGTCATCTTACATTTGGTGGGGGCGAATAGCATGCGAAACATTCGCAGATTACAACTCAAGGTGTTCAGAAGACTCATGTATATATACCTGGATCATCGTCCAAATCGTTATTTTAAATTTGTAACATATTTCCCAACCACTTACTAAAATGTTTATAATAAACCACATTTTTAGAAATACATAATTCAGTTGGAAAAGTGATTTCCATAATAAGAATAACCTTTATGGTAAGACTGACTTCAGCTTACCTTATAAGTGGTTTTAATTTTGACAGCTGAAAGCTAGTGAATCCTGGACACTATTGTCTCCATAATTTTCTCCAAGAAAGATTACCAGGAAAATGAATTTTCTTTCATAATAATTTAAACCCTTAAAGTCATTTGATATGATTCCAGGAAATACTGTTGTCTTGTTTCTGGAGTTTAAAAATGAAAACGCCATCTAATGACATTTTATAGTACAAAATGTTTCCTTATTAGCATGAGTTGTGTGAACTAGTGAGGTGTGCTAATGAGCTGTTCAGTATTTCGTTATTTTCGGTTGATGGTAAATCCATATCAATCCTAAAATTGAATTGTTTGACTTTTACTGAATCTCAAAGCTAAAGGAGTAGTAATACAAAAAAGCTGAGTGTATTAAAGGAAATAAAATCGAAATAACGAAAAAGAGAAGGGTATATGTATTAAAACATGATGTTGGTCAATGACCACTCGTATAAGCAATGTCGGAAAGTTCGGACTACTTGTCTAGGATTCATGTAACCACCAGAATCTATAATGACATTTTTGTATGTAATATGGCTTAGAATTCATCCCATTAGTGCAGATGGATTCACAGCTTATTTTAATTTTAATTTATTTTTCTGTTTCACTTCCCTTTCTTTTGTCTTGTAGATCTTTGCGACCTCAGATTACATCGTTTTCGTCTCTTTCCTTTCCTTTCTATTATCTTCTATCTGTTGTGTGTAAGTCCAAGGTGCAATAATGCTGGGTCATATTTCTATAATACCTGATCAATCGCTTATGAAAGCGTTAAACCGTTAATTGCTCTGTTGAATATCTTGTTCTAGGCAGAGCTATGTCTTAGGTTAAATAAGTAAAGGAGGTCAATTGGTAGGATTATCGAGCTTTATTGACTTTTAGATCGAAGTTAATGGAGAAGTTATCTATAAAGACGATGAAACGCTTGTCAATTAAACCATCCAGCTCAAAGAAAAGCACGTCTATATTAATATAAGTATGTGTATTTTAGGACTGATGTGTAATTTAGGAGAGCTGAAAATCAAACCGAAGAATTTTCAGTTTTCATTCAAACTTATGAACTTATTAACCAATACTTGAATATCAATGAGATGCTCACCAGCGACTTACCCTATTCAGGTAGGTAGTTCCAGTGAGAAGTCGTGACCAGCAGGGTGCAGCAGGTCAGGTGTGAGGACAAATACTCGCCGAAGACATTGGCTAGGGGTCGCACTATGTCGTGAATTGACAGAAGTTAGAATTCATGGGCTGGCCATTGAATCGGGTCCCAGTGGTTTAATGGTCTACGAGCTAGCTCGCCTTGTAATCAGGAGGTCCTGGGTTGGAACCCTGGTGGTGGGTGCGTACCGATGAAGAGTCCCAAACTAGGACGAAACAAGTATCCAATACTCCCAGCTGGTTTTCCAGTGGTTCTCTAAACAATATCAGCTCATGATGAAATCCTGTAATCTTATGAACTTCCCACCATAATGTATCATTCAACAATGTTAATAGTAATACCCTAGTTATCCTGTGGTGGTTTCTTCATTGTTATGCTAACCATAGATTTACGCTTTGATCTTAAATGGAACACATATGCACACTGATCACTGTTTTACAGATAACTTGTTTCCAATATTTTGTTAAAATATTCTACGCAGAAAAGAAAGTATAAATTTTGAAACTTCAAATCATTAATATAATGATTCTCAACAATTGGTCGCCTGATTACATTTGGTTATCAATATAATAAGCCCTCTGAAAAAGTAGTGATACAAAATACACACCGAAATATTTTATTGAATTGTTGTAGTTTATGTCACCAGCTTTGTAGTATTCAAAAGCATGAAATATTTTTATTTTCGAAGGTTTAAATTTTTGTTAATTTATATCATTACAGACTTTATTATTAGACAGTATTATTCAAATATGTATTACCATGGATTTCGGTGTTTCTCAACATTAAATTTATCGTTGTTCCGTCATTGTAGTGCCTTATTCCAATTTGTGAATTTCATTTGCTCCCAGTTTAGAATTTAAAATGTACATTAGTCAAAAATATATTTGGAAAGAAGTAGATATTTAAGCATAGATGACAGCATATTTTATTTTAGTGATTTCATTATGAAATACTCTCGTTTTCTGACTTTTTATGGGGTTTGAACACTAATTCATTTACTTGAATTTAGTCTATACTAAATGGATAAGTTATCTGTGTATGTTATGTCAAAATACTGACTTACTTCAAGCTAGCTGATTTATTAAGTTAACTGTTCGACACAAATGTGTCTGTTTTAAGCCTTATTTCAGATGCTTCTAATTAACTTCACTAGATGGATTACTAGCTTTCATAAAATAGACAGGACGTGTATGCGGGAAAATTAAGAGGCTCAAGTCGCTAAACTTCTCAGTTCTGTAAATTTGGAGGTAGGAAAACATAAGGTGATAATGAAATAAAGAGGGAGAATACGAAAAAAAAACCAAAAAAAGAAAAGAAAATACATTTATGCTATAATGATTAATAGGGTTTCTTGTCACTTAAGTGTCCCCAACTAGTATTTTTTCTCAACTAATTATCGTAGAATTACACTTAAATAACTTGAGTCAGAAACCTTATGGAGGTCCTACTTCAAATAACACTGCATACCTAGGTAGGTAGGCGACAACTCAAGCATAAACCACATATCTCAACCATCTCGTTAGATCTACATTCATAATATCATTAGTTGTCTTATCTTTTTAACCGATGCACTAATTCGCTATCAGTACAGTCACTTTACATGGCTTTTTATGCTGCGGTCTTTAGGATGCTCTGTTTGAAATGGCCAGAAATTGGTTATAAGGATATTGATACATTCATCTATTATGTTTTTTGGAATTTCGAATATCTTCAATAATCCTTATTTATTATTTGTTCTCTCTGTTCACTCTCATATCTACTTGTTTTTGCACCACTGAATTTCTGTTCTCTTCTTTCTTGTCTACTGTTGTGGCTTGGACTAATAATAAATTTGTGTTCAGCGCTAAGTTAATCTGTCCTTCTGTCTGTCGGTTTGTCTCAGATTCTTATCTGAGTTTTATCATTATTTTAAATAAAATAAAAAAAAAAACTTGGTGTGCTGCGGCACCAAGAAGATGAGCCACACAATGGTAATGGAACAACATCGATTAAAAGTAAAAATATAGGTAGAGAAAGTACAAAATACTTTACTTAAAAGGAAAACAGTCGTATTTAACAAGTTCAAACAGCACTCGTCAATTATCGTCGCAAAAGGAATAAAAAAGGAAATTGCAGCACGTTCGCCACTGATTACGATTCCTAGCCATAGCGGATAACGTTTCCAGCCACCGATTCGAGCTGTCTCACGGACTCCAACTAGGGAGTCATGACGCACCAACTGATGCTAACCTAACACAAATATCATTCATCCAACGACTCCACGTCATGGGCTGAACATCTCTCCGCTTTTCCCATCCCGTTCCAGGGCTAGTGAACAGAGACTTGTACGGAAGCCTCTGGGATGACACCCGTAGCACATGTCCAAGACATCGAAGCTGGTGTTTCCAGTTGACAACACTCAGCTGTGTCCAGGCACACGCCATCGGATCTCAGAACTACTCACGTGATGATGCTATTGAATACAAGCAATCCTGTGTAGACAACGGTAATCGAATACACAAAGCCGCCGCACATCCTCAGATAGGAGAGGCCAGTTTTCACAAGCGTGGAGCAAGACAGCCCGCATCGAAGCATTGTAAACCCGAACTTTGACAGCTAGGCTAACGTCGCAACGGCACCAGAGGTGGCTTAAGTTGACATATGTTACCCTAGCTTACATGATACGGTTGGAAATCTCATTCGCCACACCTCCGCCAGCACTGACACAACTCCCCAGATACACAAACTTATCGACAAGGTTCACATGCAAGAGTGAGTCCCGGCACAGGCTTAGACGGTGCAAAGCACATACCATACTTACAGACACTGATCACCAACTGATTAAATGCAATTCGGGCAGCCTGCATGCTATCGCATAGTAAGACGATATCGTTTGCATGCTCCAGGTCGAAAAGTCTTTATCCAGGGATCAGACCTACATCACCATTAGGGTCTTCGGACAGGCGCAGGTGGTACATACTATTTGAACTTTCAGATGGAGGGGATAATTGAAGCCTTTCACTGGGATTTTGAATGTGGGTCTCGGAAATGCAGCAGACATCAATAGTGAGGCTTTCCAGCCTAGCTTGGGTCACTGCGGTATTCAAGCCCAACCACCACGACAAGGTAGCAGTTGTTGGCCGGAGTACATAATTCTGGCTTTCTTAGTCAATCAGCTTTTTGCCATTAATGTTCTACATGATGTTCTCAGAAAAATGTTAGCACACAGGAAATCCGTGTACCACATAGTTGATAAGCTTGTTCCTAGATAAATGGAAAGCATGAAATTAAAAAAAGAAATTACGTATTTCTGTTTGCTGTTATCTTTGTCAAAACAGTAGTAGATGGGAATTTACATAAATCCCTTCTCATACATGTTAAGTCGATCGAATTTCTTTTGTACTGAACTCTCTCCCTCCATTATCAAATGAACGTAAAGATAAATACGAGAGAAGCGTTCATAATCTTTTGTTTGATAAGTTTATACACTACAGGACTAATATACGTTCGTGTAGTGAAAATCCTCGTCACATATATGTACGTAATCTCAGCTTGGGCATGCATTTGTCCTTGTTTTAGGTAAAACCTTACCTCATCTCCATAGTCTTAATACAACATTTTCAATTCTAGTTTTAGCATGTATGATCTTTTTTATGTCTTTGTTTCTTCTGGACTCTTCGTGTGTTCTTTGTTGTTGCAGTGTATAAATATGCGTGTGTTATAGAGGCCTGTCGTTATAACAGCTCCAGTATGGACTTTGTACACAAATTGATGTGCAAATTTCATCCTGATCTCGTTTTTAAGTACTGTTTGGACAGTGGTTTAGTAGCACGTTAGGGTTGTGGTGAGGGTGAGGATTAGGGTGGGGTTGTTTCATTGTTATTATTATCTGTATTTTGCTTGTAAATAGATAGACGGGAGGAGAGTTTCTTGTTGTTTATATAAATGAAACCGTTTTGATACCTATAAGACTCGGAAGCTGATATCCTTCATAGTACTTTTCAGTCACAGAGTAAAATGTCATCTTTAATCTTTTTGTCATTATTATTATAACAAAGGTTTTTGTATTTCCCAATAAATGAAAGACAAAACGATATTGTTTTTACTGACGTTTCGCTATCTAATGCTAATAGCTTTATCAAAGTATTATTATTCATTATTAAGTCAATCTTTCTCGTGAATAAACGGCTTTTCGATGCATTACACAAGGCAAGTTCTGTAATCCAAATAATGGTATGTTTTCAACGTCATTTGTGGTTTTGCACTATGTTTGCCCACCTTCACCCAGTCTTCCCTGTAGTTTCATTACATTCATTTTTCTTACTTTTATCTTTGGTGAGTTGAACTTTTCACTTTCGTTCAAAAGTCTACGCTTATAAACCAGGCACTTGGCATTGTGGTTTGTCTTACACGTTTCCATTCTACCCAATCATTAGGAACGTATAACGTAGCTCAACAATCCGTATGTTGAACAAACTTTTTTCCTATTGGCACTAGAACAAGTAAAACAACCAATTTGGAAAACTAAACATTCCATTGATTGGTGTAGCATTAAATGTATAACTTCTATCATGAGGTGAATGATAATGACTTTTACACTATCGATGATGGTTTTAAGATACATCATTTCATTTTTGTATCACTGATCATCTGATGGGTTACTTCATGACTGTTCTCTTTACTGTGTGCTATCATCTTCTTTTAGTGTAATTTTATTTATCATTTTGGTACACATTTGTGAGTTCGGTCGCAAGGGACACTTTAAGGAGTGGTGCAGATATCTTCTTGTCACACCATGTATATGTGACGCAGTTCTGAATTCATAATTAATTGTTTAAAGTTGAGTGAGTAGACATATGAATCAATCCTCTGTGCTTCTACTCGTATACATATCGTAACTTGAACAAAAATATTGATCGTTTCAGCTGACATGTCTATGTTTTTTAATTGTGTATGGCGTTAGAATCTTTTTATCTGCTTTAATAGTTGAGAGTTGGAAATACAGCAGAATTGTATTCTTCGTATTTTGTGTGTACTACTAGTATTATATTTCTGATTCGTTTTTCACTCTTCCTCTTGTTACAGAAATAATGTACTTCATTTATGGCCTTATCTAATCGAAGATTTAAAAGCGTTGGGTGCAAAGACATTTTTTGGGAAATTCTGTGCTGGTTCAATTGATCATATCAGTAAGTTTGTGGTAATTTTGTTTATCTTTTACCGAAATCTTGATTTGGTTATATCATAAAATTTTTTCCACCTAAAAAATGTGATGCGCAGTTATTTGGTGCATGTGTACTTTTTCGAACAAAAACTCATGCCTCATAGAAGGGAAAACGTCAAGTATATCTAAGAGAGCCTAGGTGTTTAATGTAAGTGTAGGATTTCGGCACTGTGGTAGAATATACTTCCATATTAGATCAACTTATTTGATATAATACACGGTGATACAATGATAATAACTGGATTATGTTTCAGGCACGATCTATTGTTAATAAACAAATGTATTTACACTTTCATAATTTGCTTTATTTTATTGCCATGTTCCAAAGATCCCATATTAGAGTTAAGTTATCTAGATCATTTCAGCTTGATATAATTACTTTGAAAATAAGAAACTATTGTATATGTGATCCTCTATGCAGTTACTAATGTCAGCTCATGATGACATCCTGTAACCAATCAAATCCCCACAAAACAACACCTGAATATCAATGAGATGCTCACCAGCGACTTACCCTATTCAGGTAGGTAGTTCCAGTGAGAAGTCGTGACCAGCAGGGTGCAGCAGGTCAGGTGTGAGGACAAATACTCGCCGAAGACATTGGCTAGGGGTCGCGCTATGTCGTGAATTGACAGAAGTTAGAATTCATGGGCTGACCATTGAATCGGGTCCCAGTGGTTTAATGGTCTACGAGCTAGCTCGCCTTGTAATCAGGAGGTCCTGGGTTGGAACCCTGGTGGTGGGTGCGTACTGATGAAGAGTCCCAAACTAGGATTAAACAGCAGCTGTCCAGTACTTCGTAGTTTTCAATGGTTTACTAGCTGATATCAATCCGCTGTCGAACTCGTAAAAACAAATCTAATCCTTACAGACCAACTCTTGATAATATGTCTAACAAACAAATTAATCTGGAACTACTGTCAGATAGTATACGTAGTTATCTTCGGACAGTGTGTTACACAACCTTATTGCTCGTTTCGGATTAAGGTAAAAAGGCAGGATTATCGTTAACCGCGTACATGTATGCAATCTTCGTTTTCAATTTTATTTTATTGATTTCCTTTGAGTGTCTTTATTTAATTTCCAACCATCGAGTATAAATCCTTAATCTGTTCTTCTGAATTCAGCCGTTAAAAATATTTTCTTTTGCATTTTGAGCAGAGATTTTTCCCCACCTTCATCATAGTTTTAAAAGAGTTCCTCTTAAGCATCTTGAATTTTATGCTCTTCCTGTGTGCACTGATAGCACAGCGTTAAGGACGCTCACCGACCATGTACACGTTCTGGGGTTCGATCCACTGCTGACGCACATCCGATACCAGTGGTCGGCCTGTAGAATTTGGGCTACCGATATCACATGCTGAAAATTCCATACGTCTACCAAAATACTATGTGGAATCAAGCTATAATAAAAAAATAAAATAAATAATTAAGCATGAAAAAGGGACAAATATTTTTTTTCTGAAATTGCATATATTATCTTGCCGCCGTCTTGTCAGAGTATTTGCAAGACTTCCAGGGATCAGTTAGTACTTAAGCTTTTTTGTCGAAAGTGGAATGTGATGAATAACTTTCATCTTAGTTCAATCACAGCACATCTTAAGCATACAGACTGTGACTCCCAAACTTCCGTGTAGTCGTAGTTTGTATTGCATTACCCATTCTGTTTCACTCTTATATCTGTCAAACTCTATAAATTCTCTTCACTCATCTTCTTGTCTACCTCTGTGCTATTTGGAAGGTGGCAACTCGAACTGCTGCACTTCGGTGCCAAGTTCTATGTTGAATCCAGACAGACAGACAGAGACAGTTTGTATTGTACTGAAGTTGCCTTTTGAAAAAATGTTGTAGACTTTCGTGACTTTAAATCAGTGCTAATTACTGAAGTGTATTTACTTGACCATTATGTCATTCTGTTGTCTTTTTTGTACCATTTTTGCGAAAAAATGTCATCTATACTTAACTTTCTTTTCTGTTCACCTGTTGTTTTATTAACTCTGCTGCAAACCGCAAGTAATCACTCAGAATGAATGACTTATGCTTCATTAGTTCATATTTCTCTTTTAGCATAAAAACGATGTTAAGAATGCGAATGATTGACTACAATATATAGCCCAAATGACTACTTTTATCATGCTTACAATTCAGATTACTTAATCTCCCTTAGATGATATACATTTCAAAGATTGTTCTTCTCTGATAAAGCGTTTTTAGTCTATTTTATTAGGGTGTAGCAATCTTGTGAAATTGAAGCATTCTGCAGAAATGTATGCTCTTGTATTACTCTGTCCTTCTGTCAATTTTCTTTTGATTATGATGATGGTCGTTAAATTGTCAGAATGTTATCACATTATCGAATGTTTGCATTGTTGGATATTACACTACTAATATACACGTACATATATTGTATTCAATAAGAAGTATGCATACAAGTCTTATTGAATTTTCTATCATAATCATATGAGGCTTATTTTTGATGGATTTGTTTGGAATATTTATTATCCAGGGTATATATATAGGTCTTTCAAGAATTTATTAGTTTTCTACATGTTTTTGGTTTCATCGGTGTATAATCTATCTACCTCAATATGATTACTACTGTTTGTCAGAATACATGTGTGTTTGTGTACATAGATGTCGAATTCACTGAACAATCCATCGGTTGCATTGTCATTTTACAAGGCTAACATAATGCTTATTCTGCAATAAATTGTATGATTGATTGGTCTGTTACGATAAAAAAAAGAAATGTAGATTTTGATTAATTCAGTACTTCTTTTTATATGTCTTCCGAAAGTTAACATGAAAGTTTTACAATTTCAAAAAAAATACACCACTTTTTGTACAGTTTTTATAGTTGTGTGTTATTTTAAAGCTATCATTGAGAAAGAAAGCCTACATATATTTACGGTTTTGCGTATTGTTCACGTATAAATAAAAACGTGTTAAATATGTTTGGTGTGTCTGAGATTACTTCGCTAACCGATCAGTAGCTATTAATTTATGATTTCCCGAATATTCTTCAGTGTGGAAATACACGAAGCATCATCTTTGTAGGCGACTTTACAGCCAGTTCAGTAACGGAACAACTATTAGGATAGAGATCCAAGTTAATGAGGTAACATTGTGACAGTATATTATGAAAAACACAGTTAACAAGTTATAGAAATTAATGGTTACTTAGTAATACAGTTAAAGTCCACTGCTACAAATTATTAATACAATCCACAGAAGTGTTCATTGCTGGAGTCGCGTCTACTAGTATAGGCTGTGCATCGGTTGTAGAATAGTCTTCAGATGAGAATGGGAGGTTCCTGCAAATCCAAAGGATACAACAGTTCGTAGTGAAGCAAACAGACTGTATTGACCAGTGAGAAGATGTAACGTCGAGTAGCGCACTGTGTTTTAAATTTTACTCCGAAGTTATGTATATTTTACAATGAATTGTTTTAAAACAAAAGTTATGTACAATGTTTCCATTTTTAGCATCTATCAAAAAAACTGTACAATCATATTGTTCCAGACTTCCCACCTATCTTCTGATGTCACTTATATCTTACAGTTTATCCGGAAGTGCATGTACAAAACTTGATTAACGTTTCACTTTGAAACAAGTATTCAAAGTTTAGATATGTTTACTTTATGCTCGTTGTAAAGCAGAAATTCTGTTAAGAAAGAGACATTCTCATAATGGAACGCATTATAGCTGTGCAGCTTTCTATGTTTTACTCCTTATTACATTCCAAGAAAAAAATAATGATAACTTCATTCTGAATAAGGCTTTAATACACATTGTGAAATTCTTAGCATGGTCTCTTTCAGGTTATATACGCCGGGTATAGAATCTTCAAATAAATTAACAATAGGTAATAATGTCATCTGAAGTGATATTGTTCTGCCTAAAGCACGCTGTAATAACCCGCTATGTTTTCTCTTCCTTTTCTTCCTTCCATAAGCGTATGCTCAAGCTTATTTAAAAATAGGCATTCAGTACAAATTGAGATCCAGAAATGTAGTCAGATACTTAAAACAACTTGAAATAAAGTAAATAAGATACATTTTGATGTTTGGAAAAATTTAGTATCCCAGTGATTTAAGCATGTCGCTAGACAGCACTGTATATTATTGAAATTAGCAGCTATTGATGGTTTTTATTCTGAACAGGTAGTTGTCGTTACCAGTCTAAAAATTTACAGAAAAGAAATTAGACAGTAATATTATCTTTTATTTCCAACTTCATTATACTACTCACCATCATGTGTCCCTTTGTTTGAAATTAATATCTTCATCTATCATAGTACATCGGTGGCACAGTGGTTAGGAGGCTGGCCGACCATGCACATGGTCCGGGGTTCGAACCCCGGGCTGACGCACTCCTCTACCTTGCTAAGTCAGAAATAAAGAGAAAAGGTTGCGCATGAGGCTAGCGACCCCATCACGTAAAAATAAACACTGCTACAGAAACTTCAAGCTAGAGGCTTGAAGTCCTATGTTCCACTGAGAACGTGAAGGAACAAAAAAAATCTATCATAGATAGCTGTGTACTATTGAACCAGTAAATGAATGAACAGAAATACGTCGACAACTAAAATTACATTTATGAAATGATTCAACCGTATATTAGCACAATTGGTGAACACGTACTGTTATTATACATATACCCACATTGATGAACTCCATCTTGTATGGGTTGATCGAATGTATATACTGTTGATACTATCACTGAAACATTCTTGAGAATTCATTGACTCTTCATCATATTTTACTGTTTGCAAGATGTAGACTCTTTCGTGAGCATAGATTTTTATAATTGTCTTTCACAACATAATTCTCTTTCCAATACAACTGGTTATTTATTTGCTCATCATATCATAGTTATTACTTCTAATATGTAAAATTTAATTGTAAGTACTTATTGTTCACAGAGTGTTAATTCAAGTTTATTTGAATTTGTTGGTGGCAAAGCTTTTCGTTACAAGCAACACAGAAATATCAACAATTATTTATATCGGATATTAAAATTACCCACTTCCTGGATTTTATTTCTATTGTCATTCAGTACAGAGATTGTTAATATTTTTGTAGATGTACTTAAAAGAGGGAATGATATAGCAATCTGATGAGCAACAATCTGATGATGTGTAACAGAAGTATGTACCAGATTCTAGACTGTTATGCTCACTTGATATGTGATCACTGGTGACATTGTCAGATTCTTCAAGTCGAAGTAAATGAGACCTTTACCAGTTGATAGTTAAAGCTTCGAGTTAACCAAGCGTAATTTCAAATATATTGACATGATATTTCATAACAGAAACCAGGTCATTTCAAATACACTTTTTTCTCTAACTGTTGGAATGTTTTTCTTCTCTCTGCTGAACATAAATGTTTGAAAATCAATGGTTAATTCTTGTTATACACTTTTAATTTTCAGCACTGTTCACTGAACTAATAACATAATAATAAATACATCACTGTTGTTCATTGTTTTCTCTCTACGATTATATCCCATTCTTCATAACTGATTTCCTTCTTTCAATGAAAGCACAAACTACTACAGCTTTTAAAACTTTTTAAAAATGTTCGCGGAAATTTCTATTCACACTAAAGAGTAGATATTATCAATAGGCGTTTATATTTCCAAAATTCCTTTTTTTTTTACTGATGTGCTGCTATTTAATGTTAATAGCCTTCTATAGTTGGTTTGTAAGGATTAGTTTTGTTTTCACGAGTGGATCACGGATTGTCATGAGTCAGAGAACCATTGAAAACCATGAAGTACTGGACAGCTGCTGTTTCATCCTAGTTTGGGAATCATCGGTAGCACGCACCCACTGGGGTTCGAACACAGGACCTTCCGGTTGCAAGACAAGCTCGTATACCATTCAACCACTGGGACCCGATTCAATGGCCAGCCTATGAATTCTAACTTCTACCAATTCGTGATCAACTCGTGAAAACAAAACTAATCCTTACAAACCACCAACTATAGAAAATTATTCTGATGCTCGCTGATGACTTGCTACAGGAGGGAGTTTCCTGGAGTTCTAGTGAAAAGTCGTGACCAGTGAGGTCTATCCAGATGTCAAGTGTGAGGATGGATGTCCCACCGATGACATTGGTTGGGGTCGCTCTAAATCACGAATTGGTATAAGTTAGAATTCATAGGCTGGCCATTGAATCGGGTCCCAGTGGTTGAATGGCATACGAGCTTGCCTTGTAACAGGAAGGTCCTGTGTTCGAACCCCATTGGGTGCGTGCTAACGATGATTCCCAAACTAGGATGAAACAACAGCTGTCCAGTACTCCTGGTTTTCAATGGTTCTCTAACTGATATCACTTCGTGATCAACTCGTTAATAGCTTTATCAAAATAATTCTCTGAAACCTAATTCTGATTCCGACGAAAATTAAATGCTAGAAGATTCGTTATTCGGTTTTGTCAAAGATGATTGGTGTACGTCTGGTTCTAATACTACCGCAAACGTATCATCAGCTTACCTTAGCCTAATTTTTTCCCCTTATATAGGTGTAAAAAGATACTATCTTCAAATTTATAAAACTCGTGACTGTTGGTGAGGCTGGTGAGCGAGCACATGACTAAAATTGGGATCTGTCGACGTAAACCTCCTTTTAAGGCCTTAATGATCCCATTTGTGTTCAGTGGAAATCATTCTGATCGAATGGTATCTGGTTCGAAAAAAAGTAAAATCAAGTAAATCCTTAATTATATAGAGTATTTTATTTCAGAGATTATGTGTTATTGAGTATCTTTGGTTGATCTTTATGTGTTGATGCGAGACCAGATGCGTACAGAGTTCTCAAACCTAGATTTTAGTTTTTGAAAAAAGCAACAACTAATTAGATCTTGTATACTTGTAGTTCCTTAAATTCACTCTGATATTTTTAATGTTTTGTAGACGCCTAGTCTTAATTTATTCGCATATAGTAATCGGTTAAGCAGAAGTTTAATCGTAAATTGGACGATCAAAGTAAAGGTGTATGACACCGAATCGGTCGGAAAATATATGAAGTTGATTTTGCTTCTCTTTCGCACCTGTTTTTAATACATAAGCGTAATATTATAATTCACTTCTTTCTTTTCATATTTACTGGTTACAATTTCTCTTTTCTGCCTTTTTTTTTTCTTCTCCAGGTATCCGAACGCTTCAATGTATTCTATTAAAAGTTGCTTTGCTATTTGGTGTACAAGTATTTCCTGGCACTACTTATACATCTTTAATTGAACCAAGTTTCAGTAAAGGTAATTCAGTATATATATATATATATATATATATATATATATATATATATATATATATATATATATTATAAATGCGTTATTCCCTCCACTAAATGCCACATATATGAATCATTCGCTTGTTGAACTTGCTTCTATAGATCATAGTTTTCTAATGCATTACTGTTTTTGCAAAATATATAACTTTAACCGGATTAAGGTTGCCGCCAATCTTTCTTGCTCTCGGTTTCTTATTTACTTGTCAGTATTTCTTTTCCTTTTCTCTCTCTCTCTCTGCATTTTAATACCTGATAATTAATATGTGGATTTATGCAAAAAAATGTGATGGTGCAACATATATCAGTGTACGTACAGTAGTATGTATAAGTTGTATGAATTGCCAATATCTTATATCTTATATTCGCCGGTGTATTTTAACGCAGACTCTATAATTTTTTGACCTATAAATTACACTGTGCTTTAGTGAAAATTAATAAACACTACATCTTAGCCAAAGTATTGTTTACTCATATTTGTAGGGTAAAAGAAGTTGAATGGATTATCGTTTAGTTTGGTCCATCGACATTCTAGCTGATTTATGAACTAATAGGTGCTTCGTTTAAGGTTCACTCCATTTACCACAATCTGGGTAACTAAATGGATATTGTCATATGCCTGGAGCTGTCAGGTAATAGTAACAATGCTTTGCGTAGAAGACCATACACCTTGTAACTTAGATTCTATACGCTGACACTATGGTTAAGCTAGGGTAACTGGTATTACAGTGTACTATAAGTGATATTCAGGTTTCTTCTATGCTCTTTAGAGTTTTCCATCCTTTTTGGTGAACCAATTGCCATTTACTAAGTCTCTGAGCTTTATTATCCATGTAGTAGACTTGTATATTATAGGGAGGTCATTGCATCTGTGAGCTGTCTTCAGTGATCAGCCTGACCTTTCATACTACTGTGGCGCACATATTGAGAAGTATTTTTTTTTAAAACAGTAACTTAATCACGTTTTCTTTGTTCTGTGAAGTCAGTCAAAAAGTAGCGAAGCTTTACTTAAGTTTCGTTTGTATGTGTGTTGATATTCATCACTTTGGCGCCTGTACAACGTCGAAAGTACTTAGAGATTCGATCATGAGAAACGCAGATCACATACTTGAGGATAGGATTTCAGTATATCTCATAATGTTTTTAGTAACAATTTCGGTTTGGCAAATTTATCTTGTCACTTAACACTACTGTACCACTTGTCAAATGAATTCCTTTTTTACTTTAAGTGGTGTAATTCTAACTTTCTATATTCAATTAGCAAAAACAATGCTGACTGGATAAGTGAAAGAGGTGACATTCTCTAAAATCCCTATCGGTAGTGGTGGTGGTTGTTGCTTGTTTTGTTGTTGTTGTTGTTGTTGGTGGTGGTGGTGGTGGTTGGTGTAGTATCTTCATCACCTCTGTCTTCTCTACCTGCCTCTTCCATCAAATTGTTGGTTTTTTGGCTGTAAGTGTTCGGATTTATGTGGCATTAAACATTAATCATCTGTGAGGTCCCGATATGCAAGGGTCTTCTTATCGATCCAACGGATTCCTGTCTTCTCGCTCCCCAAAGCATGTTGCATAATCCAACCCACCACGATTAGGAATATCATCGATGACAGTAGACAGCCTTATTCTTACTCCTGTCTTCACTTTAAAGGCTTCACTGAGTTTTCCTTTGTGGATCGACCATGTGATATGTGGCATTGTCATATAACTGTTGAGTAAGGTTGATGAAGAGTCTAAGCACTTCATAGTTTTGAAGTTGTTTCAAAGTTAATTTTCGGTCAGCTTTGTTTAAGGCTTTTTCAAAATCGATGAAATTGATGTAGAGATTTGACTGCGTTTATGCGCTCTTTTCGATTATGATGCGTTGAGTTGTGATATGAGCAGCATATGATTTGCTTTTCCTGAATTTAGCTTTTTCCTGGCTCAGTTCTGCATCCACCGCATCTTTTGGTCTTTCCAGGATGAGGTGACTTAGTGTTTCACTTGACGCGAACAAGAGCATAATTCCGTGCCAGTTCTTGGAGGGGCCTAAGTTACTCTTTTTTGGTAGTTTGACAAGGTAGCCTTTCTTCCAATCCACAGTTACCTTACTTTCCTTCCAAACTCTTTGCAATAGTGGCGTCAGCATATCCACTGAGATCTTTAATTTCGTTTTCAGTGCTTCTGGAGGAATCCCGTCCGGTCCTGCTGTCTCCTCTTTTGTCAGTAACTTGGATGCATTTACCTCTGCTTTTGCTGGAGGATTGGTATCCACTAGCAGTTTTGTAGTTGTTCATAGTGTTTCTGGACAAGTTCCAGGTAACGGTCGGTTCAGGAGTCCTCTGAAGTAATCAGCGTATTGTTTTCATTGTTTCTTCCCTCTGATAATTAAGTTCCGTCGACCATCACTCATTGGTTTCATCTGTGTTTATCCAATACTGGACATAGAAATGGTTATCTGATATAGTATTCTAAGATATTTTTTGCTGCTAATCGAGAAGTTGTGACCAGTAGGGTGCAACACGTCGGGTATGAGGACAAATACTCGCCGAAGACATTGGCTAGGGGTCGCGCTATGTCGTGAATTGACAGAAGTTAGAATTCATGGGCTGGCCATTGAATCGTGGTTTAATGGTCTACGAGCTAGCTCGCCTTGTAATCAGGAGGTCCTGGGTTGGAACCGTGGTGGTGGGTGCGTACTGACGAAGAGTCCCAAACTAGGACGAAACAAGTATCCAATACTCCCAGCTGGTTTTCCCATGGTTCTCTAACTAATGTGAGCTCATGATGAAATCCTGTAACCAATCAAATCCCTATAATCCAACACTTGATAATCGAGGTATTTTTGGTTCGTGTCCATCTGAAGGCGATTGGAATTTGAGTCGTTGTAGCTGAATAGTCTGCTAGCCAACCTTGTAACTGGAAGGTCCTGGGTTTGAAAACCGTACCATCGAAGAATCGCAAATTAGGGCGAAGTGGCTGTCTAGCACTCCCTGGAAAAATTGACTTTAAAAGATTCTGAATGTGTTTTAGAGAATTATTAACGTCTGATGGTGCCACAATGTAAATAGTGTTGAGTTGTAGACTAGAGATCTACTTAAATAACGTAATTTTGTCAACATCGGCTTACGTCATCCTAAGTAGTTGTAATATGTTTCTATATCTTTATCCACTGTCCATACAACATTTGCACAACCGCCATTAAGGTAGCGAAATCTAGAACGATAGTAAGTTCATTGTCTTTGATAGTGTTTCTGCACTGTTTAAAATAAGTCTGGGCTTTCCAACTGATGTTTTTTTTAAAGTTTCTATTCTCAAATCATGGTTGGTTTTACTCAGATGTATTCACTGAAGTGCAAATAAAAATTTCAAGCATTTCCTGTGTTTTCCTCTCGTTAACCTTTTCATATTTTTACTTTCCTCATTATATTTCCATTGGTGCGAATTTTCCTTCATGGATTGCGTTCTCCTCAGACTATCAGGAGACTGCAGTCATTAATATGACAGTTTCAAAAAGTACGCTATCAAAAATCATATCAGTAGTAGTTATTTATTTAATACCCCTTTCATGAATTACCTAGTGTATTTACGCAAACCTGTGAAAATCATGTTTGATATCTACATAGACAATTAGACTTCATATCATAGTGTTAAATCATTGTCATGTGAAATTTTAAAAAAGTGTTGTGTCAAGTTCACTCCATCCAACTATCACATGTGATTGTGTCTACGTAACAGACTTATGTGCCGTTTTGTCATAAAAGTAAACACATTACATCATACTAATGCAGGTAACATTAAATAAGCATATTGAAAAAGATCATAACAGAATCTTGTACAAAAGTGTGCAATACAGACAGATGGCAAACAAAAATAAAGCAATGGAAGTCAGCTGAAAGAACAAATAAATAAAACGAAATATAATTTATTCAAAAGTCCTTAAGTAATAAATAACGACTGCAGATATGTATGTATTGTAATCGAGACTTGGTTTGATGTGGTGTCTTTGATTTTTTACCTTTAGCTTTGCTCCTGTAAAGTTTCTTGCCCTGATTTAATGCAATTTTACCTTGAAAGGAGGATAATCATCTTGGTGAATAATCTGTTTCTGTTAAGATGTAATGAATAATTTTGTCAAAGTTTTATTATTTTTTGTAATTTTTATTCCTTTACGTCCCAAGTGGAACATAGAGCTCCAAGCTAGAGGCTCGAAGTTTCGGTAGCAGTGGTGTTTATTTTTACTTTATGGAGTTGCTAGCCTCATGCCCAACCTTCCGTCTTAACCAGTCGTTTTGCTGGCCTAGCTAGGCAAAGGAGTGCGTCGGCCAGGAATCGAACCCTGGACCACATGCGTGGTCGGCGAGCATTCTACAGCTGTGCCACACACCCACATAGTCAAAGTGATTTGCCTTAATGAGTGGAAGAATCAAGCTGTTACTTACCTAAAAAAAAACAAGTATGATCTCACTACATCAAGTTATTCTGTTTGGGGGAATAAAAGTCGCATAATGTCAGAAATGTTTATAATCTCTTTGATTAGTGGTTTTTGTCTAGCGTTAGATGTTACTTTTTTTCACACTGCATTACACATGAAATCCTGGCAGTTAAGGTATACCCAAAGGTGAGTAAAAACCACTGAATCTCTACCGCCTCCACCGAACTGATAGGTGCTAGAAGACTTATTCTAGCGAGCTCCGAATTCAATGAGGAGCGAAAGCTGCACAAAAGGAAACTTACAAAAAGTCTCCGCAAGGACCGTGAACAGTGGTGGGAGACAAAGGCGAAAGAGATGGAAAAAGCTTCGACGATAGGGAACACTAGGCAACTCTTTAGACTCATCAGGGAAACGGGTGGGAGAAGGCAAATCATTAGTGAAACAATCTCGGAGAAAAATGGCACCATAATTAGCTCCCAGGATAGACGACTGGATCGCTGGAAAGAGCACTATGAGGAGCAGTTTAATTGACCCGCAGCAACGCTCAACCTGCCGAACATCCAACACCTCCATGAATAGGATATAGACACAGATCCTCCGTCCCTAACTGAGGTTACTAAAGCTGTCACCAAGCTGAAACTAGGCAAAGCAACGGGGTCTGATGGAATCACTCCAGAGGTATTTAAGTACGGTGGAGACAGTTTACTGTCTGCATTAACTGAGGTACTAGGCAGCGTCTGGGAATCAGAAGAAGTCCCATCGGGTTGGTGTAAGTCACTGATTATCCCCATATACAAGAAGGGAGACAAGTCATCCTGTGATAATCACAGAGGGATTAGCTTGACTAATATAGTATCTAAAGCCCTAGGCTCAATAATCATGTGTAGACTAAGTGGTGCTCGGGAGGCACAAACACGAGAGAACCAGGCGGCAGGCTTTAGACCAGGAAGAGTGTGTATTGATCATATTCTCACCCTTCGACAGATTCTAGGACATACGCATTCTTACCGGCGTCCAACAATCATTATATTTCTTGACCTAAAGGCGGAATTCGATTCTGTTGGCCGAGAGGTTCTCTAGCGATGCTTGGCTGTAAAGGGAATGCCGAGAAAATACATGTCACTGAATTTTGCAGTCTGTAATGATATCATTTTACTGTCGATGTACGTAATTATCATAGGGGTCGTAAGTCTTATCTTATTGATTTTTTTTTTTTTTTTGATTTACAGCTTGATTCCACACTGTATTTTTGGTACAAGTATGGAATTTTCAGCATGGATATCGGTAGCCCAAATTTTGCAGGCCGACCATAGATATCAGGTGTGCGCCGGCGTGGGCTCGAACCCCGGACCATGTGCATGGTCGGCGAGAGTCCTAACCACTGTGCCACCGACGCATATGATAAAGTTTTAGGGTGTATCAACGGCTTCTGGTGATATTGTTAGGAGATTAAATATTTTTTTTCTTTCCTTTCCGGAGAGATGACAAGTATTAGCAGAACATAAGGTGGCACGAGAATCTTTTGGATTATGGGTAATGTTCTGAATATAAGCCACAGAGATTGTGTAAGCTGTATGCTATATAATGTACAGTTCTGTTGATACATATAATAACACGATATTGTGCTGCCGAATATGCGTCGCTTAACTTCTACGAATGACTAGACTTGGAAATAAAAAGTGAATAGAGAATGGGAAATTTTTAATGCAGTTATATACATTTTTTTTAAAGTATTCACTTTAATAAACTTACTTTATATATGCCAGGCTAACATATGCTTCCCACTTGGCAAGCTAAAGAGAATTTCCAGTTTGTGTAGGTGTTTATGGAAATATTGCCTTAATATCCGTGCTCTTAGAGTCAGCTGATTGATACAAAGCCTTGCATCATCTAGGGAGGGTTGTTACTCCTCTGTATGATAATGACACTGTTGTCTGTCCGGAAATTCAAGTCTGCTTTACTCAGTGCTTTCATCAGAAACACTACCATTAAGCCGTTCTAGCTGTTCTCAACTCTCCTTAAGATCGATATGAGTTAGCCAACACTAATAACGTGACATCGATTGCTCTGCAGGTAACTAGTTTCCTGAGGTGATGAAAAGTTAGATTTGATATTATTGTTTTTTTTATGAATAAAGTTGTTCCTAATAGACGATTCAAACAATTAAGTGTGCCAGACTGTAAGGACTCATTTTTCCACACGAGTATTTACCCACTGTTTTCACCTTCTGCACGTTTTTGAGTAAATAGTCTTTTAACTGGCGAACTTCTAAATATTGTCTTCTTAATTAGCCTGCAAACGATGTTCACTTAACTACCATCTAGTGTTCCGACGCTTTTTATCCTGTTCACTTTAGTATTAGTACAATATTTAGAAGCGAAATACACTTATATCTTTTATCTTACTTCTGGTCAGGTTGAATTCCTAAACAAATTGTTTTCATTGGGTGGTTATATATCTGTTCAGTCTTAATAACATTGACTGAAATTCATCGATCCTCTGTATAATGTAGTTAATTGGAGCGTTTCACAATTATCCTGGTGATAGATAGGTAATAATCAATCACAACACGTCTATTCAATGAGGTAGACAGAGTTATTCAACCGCAAGAAAAAATGCATCACAGCAGTTGGTCCAAGTAAACAAGCAAACTATTTGGACTACGAACATCTGTTTGAGTGTTTGAAATTCCACGAAAACCAACTGGCATCAAGAAAAGCTGCAGTACACCAGCAATCAAATAACTGATAAAAGAGATGACCAGTATGCTATGAAAAGGCCTGCTACGAAGACAAGATATAATTCAACTATAGTACTTTTGTGGTGTGTCCTATTGATATATATATATATATATATATATATATATATATATATATATATATATAGAGAGAGAGAGAGAGAGAGAGAGAGAGAGAGAGACGTTCATTGGCATAAAAATATCAAGTTACAGAGAGATAGATTTGACGTTAAACAGACCAAATGATTCAGCGTTGCGGAAAAGCCTGGGAGACACGGAAAGAAGACAAAGAAACACAACACGAAGGGTAGAATTAGCACAACACGGAAGATCTGTGACAGATGAGGATATAGAGATAAGATGTACATAGTTTCGCTATGTAGGAATACTAAGTTACAAATAATAATCATTCCTTTACCAAGTCTCTTGTCTTCTACCGTTCCACTTTCTTTCTCATGTGCAAATACACATCATTTTGAAAAACTGGACAACACGATGAAGTCCGCGTTTTCACCTATTAACGTAGATACAGAGAAAAAAGAGATAACTCTTGCTTAAGAAAGGTGACATAATCCGTGTAGGCTTTCGACGTGTTGTTTAAAGTAGTTCCAAATAAGAAAATGTAATTGGAATTTCATAAAATCGACTTATTTGGCAACACTGCCTCGTCAATTTCACAAAAATGCTTATCATTCGAATATATTTTAAAATACATTGGCTTTGTAGTCTAAATTTTCTGTTTATTTTTCAAAGAAAAACAACTGCAATCAACACATGAAGGATTGACATCATCATGTCACACATATAGAAAATATGTCAGTTTTGATATGTGACATCTCTTAGGCTTTATAAAAGTATCCTAGTGATATTCTCTTTTTGTATTGTGGTTTTTATCGTTTATTATTACAGGTTATTAATCTGTTTCCTGTAGTCCAAATAGATACGTGCTCAGATACAGCACTTGTCTTTTACGTGCTAATTTTTTTTAGAAGTGATTAATTTCGCACAGATGATTGTATGCTGTTAGCCGAGGCTGTCGGTACCTTAGATATTCGATTAGTTAGCTCACATGGCCCCACTATCATTGACGGCACAGAGGTTGAAAATACATCTCCAATGTCAAGTACCTTGGGCTGAGTTTTTCCACGGATCTTTCCTGGTCCTCCCACATCTTGGTGGTTACTAGAAAGATGTTTCGCTTAACGTTCTAACTTAGGAAATTTAGGGAATCTGGCATAAAGCAGTCTTTGCTTTCTCAGTTTGTAAATTCTTGTATTCTACCCATCCCCTTAACTGCTCCCCATTAATCTTTCCTGGACTACTTAAGAAAGACTTTGCTTTGCTGAGAAGGGCACTAAAAGCTGTTAGTAGGGCAAGTGGGATATCGTTAAACCAACTAGTTAACACTATTGTGAATAGACATATTATGTCATGTAAGAAACTAGCGAATACAATATTGTCAGACCCCGAGGATCCTCTCTATACGCAGCTGTCTCCTTGCATTTCATCTGGTAGAACTAGAAGCACATATAGGAGGCTATATACTAGGACTACGAAGTACAAATACTCCACAATACCATATCTGGCACAGCTGTTATGTGATGAGAAATCCGTTAGGTATGACACGATAAACTTACTGTGGCACTCTAACAAATGTTTCCCATTAGTTTTTGTTTTTCTTTCCTCGTTACTATTACACTGTTGTTCTCATCTTCTATCACACATCAACTTTATATTTCATATCCTGTGGTGCTGTTTTTTTATCTTTCATTCTTTTTTGGCGTTGGTTTTTTTATTTATTTATTTATTTACTTATTTTTTTCGATTTTAAAAATCTTAAAATTTATGAGGCCATTAGATGCAATATGTTGTAATGCACGCTGAAAATTCCATACCTGTACTACAAATACTGTTTGGAATAAAGCTATTATTATTATTATTTTTCAAAGAGATTAGTAATACAGTTCGTACATTTTTGCACTACTGTTTATTCTCTCAGTTGTGTTCACTTTTTTTGTGCTCAAATGTCTCTTGTGGAATTAAATATACTATAACTTGATATTGATAATGGTAGTTCATTTGTAATGCTAACTTCCACAAAATTAAAATTTTGACAACATACAGAATTTGTTTCTGTTGCAGTAACTGACTATTCTATCTCCATGTATCTATCTATCTACATGTATTGAGATGGTTAGGACATGTGTTACACATGCATGCCTAGCCATCGCCTTCCTCGACGGCTGATCTGAGATGACATAGGAAGGATCAGGTTGTAAAAGAGCTAGTGGTTGACACACCAAAACATGGCCTCATCAGTCGATGAAATCCACAACGGTTAGTTTAAGCCAACCAAGTCAGGAGTTGTAAACTTTGTGGTTGGGCTCCTCGGAATAGCAAAAATCAGTGGATGAAAACAATTGGAGATACGGTTCAAAATTGTTCTTTATGATGGCGCAGATGCATCCACTCCTTGTGATTTATGATGTCCAATAAAACCATATTGTTCTTCCGTATGACTACTCTTTTTGGCCTCACATCTGTTTATTTCTGTTTTGAATCTCTCTTTACTCTTTTCTGGCTTTGTTTGCTAAATGGAGGGAGTGTGACAACTCGAAGTGCTGCACATCTGTGCAAAGTTCTACATTTAAACCAGTCAGTGAGACAGTTAACTGAATAATTGTCTGTACACATTATGCATATTTCTTCAATATTCTTTACTTCCTAATAAAACACAAAGATATTCAAATACTACCAAATCAGATTACCTTAAATCTTGCTATAGATGTATTTTTTATTTGTCAAATACGAATTTTTTCAGATTCTTTTCCTTTTACAAAATGTCATATACTGGGCTAACCATATCGCCTGTTTAATAATCTTAATTTTTTCCCGTTTTGGATAGAGGAAGAGGAATCGATTGTCAATTATTGTTAATCTCCTTTTGATCTCATTACCTTAATCAACCTCGGTATTTACTACAAATATAATACTTCTATGTGTTTCTGTTTTGAATTGTTTTTTTTTCGTCTTCAACAGACTCGATTTCTCCACAGGATTCAAAGTTCAATTTATCTGGTTCTATTCGAAATACCTCGTTAAGTTGTGCTGATGATAGAAATAATAATCACAATGCTAACAATACTCCCATAACCACTACTACTATTGCGGATGATAATAATAATGCTATCTGTTCTGTGAATATTTCCAATGGTAATCATCATTTCGAGGACAACTTTATGCAAGAACATTCAAATGGAAATAAAGAAAACAAAGAATATTGGCATGAAAAAGTTAAACACTACGGTTGGCGGGTTAAATTGAAACCAGAAGTACAAGTGTTAAAAAATTTTCATTTTGATGTTTTAATTGGTGCAGACGGTAAACGCAGTTGTCTTGGTAAGTTATTATCTCAACAGAAGACTTCTTCAGTTCTTATTTTTCTGCATAACTATTCATTAAAATGATTGAGTGCAGATTTAAAGTTTCATCAACGTATGAGTACTTTTCATCCTCGTTTTAGCGAAGTAAGATTGTGTTTTAGATGGATGATCATAATAAATCAAAACTTCAAAAAGTGAAGCATTTGTGAACGGGTTTGTGTTATTGTTCAAGTATACATTTCGTTGACAGTTACTTGCATTATCAGACTGACCGGTGGTCGTGCTAAAATTACTATTTGGTAGAAGTTAGAATTCATGCGCCGGCCATTAAGTCGGTTTCCAGTGTTTGAATGCTCTACGAGCTTTCCTTGTCACCGGAAGGTCATCGACTCGAATCCAGATGCTGCACACTTCTGATGAAACCCAAACTAGGGACTGTCCAGTACTGCCTGCTTTTCAACAGCTTTTCAATTGACATTAATCCGCGATAAAACTTGAAATTATTGAAAGTAATCAACCATTCTGTAGTGTAAATATCTTAATGTATCAGTATCGAATTTTAATCAATTGTTGAGTTATATTCGTGCAACAACAACTACTTTTACTTGACCGAAATTGTTATACTGAGTTAATATTCCTACTTTCCTGTCGTTGACAATTGCTTGATTTTCCAAGTTAATATTGAGTATGCTCCGTCCAATTTTTCTGTTTAGTTTGTCATGCTTGGTAGTACTATAACAGAATAGAATTATTGTGTATTGGCTGAAGTTAGCCTATGTCGTATCTTCACATCAAGTAGAAGACAATAAAAGGTAAGTGGCGGATGCATATAATTATAAGAGTTAAAGGCCATTATAAAACGGAGGGGGATAAGGTGAAGTGAAGACATAGTGTCGTCTTATATCTGTTCACATATTATTTCAGTACTCTTGCCTACTATGGGAACTTGAACTGATACATGATGAAGCATACTGTTGATCAGTATGGGCAGTTCCAAACAGCTCATGTCAATCATTAGAACTCACTGGCCAGATCGAAGTTATCTAAAACCCGGACGACTTTTTCTTGCTTGAGGTTAAACTTACTCCTGGTGTCGTCATGCTTCACAGATATTCAAAAGCACTTGAAGACGTAATTCGTGAAGAACAAGCTTGAACTCGTTTGGGTCTCTATTTCACCAATTATGTATTCGTCTTTCATCATTTATGAAAACGCCATCGCATATATTGCTGATAGACAATTGTCTATATGGACAGGATTGCTCTAATAAAGACAGAGAGAGAGAGGCTTACTTGGGAATATAATTTATATTGTGAAAACCTTACCCATACAAATCATCTATCATTACTCTTCTCAAATGACAGTAGAGTCTTAGAAAGTTTTCCAATTTTATCACTTTTTCTTTGATTGTGCCATAAATGCTTACTAGGCACCATCACAGTGTTAGTGCAGGTTGGTCAAAGTCTGGGCTTACTAACACTCTGTTACAAACAAATCTAGCCTTTGTGGGCTTAAGATGAATGGTTATTGCTGTCTGCATTACCATTACCATGTGTGTAATTCTGATGTCTTTTCGTTTTGAATAAGATTACTTAGAGATCGCTTTCAAAAACATATGGTTTTATCTCGAATTACGGCACGCTTTCCTTACTATTCACTACATGCCAATCTTGAAATTTGTTCCAAAAACCAGAAGCTTAGCTCGGTTAGCTTTTATGGTGGTGCATCACAATCCTCTGGAGAGTCCATAATAAGATGATGCTGTCAGATATGGCTCATCATAAAAGCAATGGCAGATTATTGCAATTTCCTTCCTTCCGCTTTATTCCTATGTTAATTTGATGTAATGCTGGACGCTGCTTGGATGTTTTTGATAAGAATTAACCCACCTGTTTTCATTCTATTATTCCTCATTTATTTTATTTCTACTTATTGTTTTTGTATAATCTCCTGCATGTTCCCTATTCGAGAAAGACGTACAGCATCTCTGTGTTGTTGCCTAATCTGTCCTAATTTTTTTTCACTTTTAGAAGTAATAATACGACAGCAAGTTTTTGTGAATATCTAGTTATGTGGATTGTACAAAATGCACTTTACTTTCAAAATTTTGAATAATGCGTTCGCTGTTTAAGGTCTGTACGGGAGGGGTTGAGGGGAAGAAAGAGATAATAGTCAGTGTAGATATGTTTATCCCAGCTCTTCACTTTCATTTTCTCCAGTGTCTGGACCTTTATTTTAGTCGCATGGAATTCCAGATTTCGTAATCTGTTTTTTGTATAGTAGTAGTAAATGAGAAGAGATACAGCAGTTCTGTGCTATGCTGTTACTCCATTTGTCCTACATTCTAGTCTTGCTTTCGTTACAACTGTTTCTCATATAAGGTTCCGTACAAAAGTGAATTCAGCACATATTTATTTGGTCTGTTTTTTTTATAGTCAATCATGTGCTGTATACTACGTCTAAGACTTACTATGTCGACATTCATCACATGACTGGTGTAATTAACATTACTACTTCATAGTTAATTAACTATTTTCAGTTGTAATTATATAATGTCCAACCTTTCATTTCAGTTTGATAATATTTAATTTTTATCCATTCCAAACTGTAGTTGTATGCATACTGCCTGAATAATAACCTTAAGTGTGTTGCTCTCATTAAAGAAAGTTCGCATTAGGTAAACATAACTACCTTAAATTAGAGATACCTTTTCGTCTGAACTGTTTTCTAATTCCTATAATTTCTAACATCACGTGATCACTGTGTAGTATCACTAATGTATCAGAGTGTTATACTGATGCTCTCAGTAATCAGGAAAGTTGGTTCGAAATTAGCCCACTTATAGGGGGGGGGATAAGTCACTGTAAGTCACTGAAACTGTATAGAAGAGTGGTTCACTTCAACGTAAATTTTTTTAAAATCACTATTTGAATTCTGCTGATTAGCCATGATGCTGCACACCATAAAAATAATCTCTGTTATAGTGAAGATGTACTTTGAAATAAATAATCCCATAAGCACACCATAGATTCTGTTACTGAAAATAACATGATCGTAAGAAATTTTCATTTCAGTGTATTCTTTGTTTTTCTTTCTCATGTGCCCGCGTCAGTCTTTTATTTTAGAAGTTGTAAGGATTCTCTACTCCATAATGTCACGTTGAGTGCAGTCTTTATCGTTAAATATCTTTAAATTACCGAATAGTGTACTTTTAATGGCCGTTCAAAAGGTGTGCAGTACAGAATACAACCTAATAGTAGTGGTAAAGAAAATATGTGAAGTCATAAAAAAGAATATAAAAGCTGTAGTAATTTACTGTGTTATATTCAACTATGAAATGGTAGAATATTGAGAGATATGCGAAAGAAGAGAGCAAACAATAGAAGAAAAATAGAATACACATAATGAAGTTATTTCCATTATGAATAAATATTGTTTGGCAAAAGAAGATGAGGATCAAACTCAGAAACCGGACAAAAAAAACTCGAAACAGGAAATTGTGTTGATAAGTAAGTAACACAGTATAAACAACCTTCGTATGGATTAAAACCAGGTGAAATAGTTTTAAGGCGGAAATTGGATTGATTTTCCACTGATTTCAAGAGAATTCACTATTGATTAGTATTATGGCAGGGGTTTCTTTTAATTACTTTAATAAATAATCCCGTGTTTTGTTTAACTTCTATGCAGTGTAACATTCGGTGTTTGATGTGCTGCTTATTAAACAGGCTGACGGGATTTGATTAGCTATAAAACCCAATTTTAAACCATTTTAAACTATTTATCATTCACTAACTTATTCGCCGAAATAATTCCTCCACGTCTGTCTCCATAGCAGAGAGGCTAAAGTAGTAGTATCAAGGTAGTAACAAATAGAGACTAGCGGTACAAGCTACTTCGCTAGGCTATTCAAATACATCAGAATAAATTTGTCCAAATTCTAGTTCACTCGTTAGTCAAGTGTGCTATTTAATGTCATAGCAACGTATCTTATACCGTCAGTAAAAACGACAGATAAAATTTTCAAAAAAAAAGCGCAGATTACTTACAGCTCATGCATTATATCGTGAGTGGATGTAAGATTTTCATGTCTAACGTCGTACAATTAAATTAAATACTTCCTAACATATCATTTCACTTTTTTTGTAGTTGTTATGGTTAAGTTTGTCAGTACATGAAGTTCAGACACTTGTCTGTAAACTGCAACTAACTTAACTAATCACACTATTATAGCTCATCGACACGACTAGTTGTCGTGTTTAACTGTTTTTAATTACGATTGTCTCGTAAACACGTAAGCCTCCATTTAATTGTTTAGAGTGTTATAATAGTAGAAAACAATTCCATTTTCGAGTTTTCACAACAGTTAAATCTCCTTGCCAAATGAAATCTCCCAACTGAAGGTATTTAGCCAAAAAAAGCAGATTGGTTTCCTAAAGTCTTAGTTTTATTGCTTCTGGAATTGATCGTTTATCGATAAGATCATTCAAAAAAATCCATTGCCCTCTGTGTATTTTGAACTCAGACTCACTTATTTTGATATCTTATCAGCAGTCTTGATAAAACAAACTTCAGTAGTTATCCTAAGTGCACACATGTACATATGAATAATTTTCAGAAAATCATCACAAACTTCATCGGAATTGTCAAATAAAATGTGAATATATATACATATATTGTTTGTTAATATTCCAAAGAAGTCAAATGCCTTTATATTTTATAATTGTATAATTTCATCACCAACCAGTTTTACCTAAACACCTTAAGTGTTACCTTTTCTTACCGGTTTGGGACTCTGTCGTCTAGACATTGAACTTCTAAACACTGAATCATGTCTTCAGACCCCATCAAGTGCTGGGCGAACAAGTAATGTGATCCCTTACACATTGGTTGTGGCATATTGCCAACTCCATCTAAATATAACTGGTAGTTTCGTTTTTCTTGCTACTCTAGCTTGTGTATCCCTTGATTTATAATATTGGATGTCCAAGGTTGATACTGAGATTGTGTAAAGAGCCGATTGAAAATGAGAGTAGAGAACATAGTGTTGTAATAGATGATTAGTGTTGGTGAAGTCTTGTATTCTCTTTAGGCATGTAATGAATGAAAGAATTGTAATAATACTAATGATAAATGACTTATAATGTCACCTTTTGTCCACAACTACTTTTACTGTCAGTTTTCATTCAATCGAATAATTACCTTACATTCAATTGCAGTGAATTTGAGTATGATGTCGTGTTGACTAATTCAAAGAACAAAATAATAATTATCATTTGTACAACTCAAATCTCGCATTTCTAATATTGTACTATCATAAATGTCTAAGAAAAAACTCACAAACTCATAAAATTTATTACATATGCGTGTATTAATTATGTAAAGTTAAATTTTCTCTCTCTTTCTTTCGTGTAAATGTTGACTACCATATGTTTTGACTTTGAATTAAGGTGATCTTTCTTCATGCAGCATTCTTTTGGATTTAAACACTCTCTTGTTTCTCTCTTGTCTGCTTATCTACCAACGTTGTTCAATTGAACGTGATATTTTGACACTGGAAGTGTTCGCGTTTATTAAACAGACTACTTTCTACGCACTGTGAGGGATAATTGGAACTGAAATGCGAAAATGTAGTCTCCATCAAGATTTGAACCAGAGTCCTTTTACGTCTACTGAATAAATAATAAATAATGTAAAATAATCTTGTCTGTGAAAACTAAATTGGTTTCTTTTCTCAATCAATACCGACTGATGGTTTATTATTCGCATACCCTCATGTGTAACAAGTCAATAGCTTTTCGTTTTTAGACCTCTCTAGTGCAATTTCATATTATCGGAAGGAGATTATAATTAAGTTTATTTCACTTAGTTTTTTATTCAATAATTTCTCGATTGAATTTGTTTTCCTTTTTTTTAATTTTAGGTTTCCCGTGTAAAGAATTACGATGTCGATTAGCCATTGCGATTACAGCCAATTTCACTAACTATCATACTCCAGCTGAAGCTCAAGTTGAAGAGATAAGCGGTGTAGCTCGTATATTCAATCAATCATTTTTCAGTCGTCTTGCCTCTGAAACTGGAATAGACTTAGAGAATATTGTCTATTACAAGGATGAGACACATTATTTTGTTATGACAGCTAAAAAGCATAGTCTACTGGCTAAAGGCGTACTAAAACAAGTGAGTTCATATAATTCATCAAATGGTTTGTTTATTTAAGTATATTACATATACATACATGTATATTTGGTGTGTCGGTTGTTGTGTGGTAGAATACTCGCTAAGCATACACATAATCTGGGTTTTGATCCCCAGCCGACGCACTTTTAAAATCCACTTAGCTTGTGGTATGCCGAGTAAAGAAAGAGGAGTGAAGCCACCTCACCCCTTAAAAAAAAACTGCCAGTGAAACTTTGGAGTCCCATATTGCATATCTTTACTGCACCTGTTTCCGGTGTTTTCAACTGTTTGTGAACTAGTCGCTTCGCATTTATCATCTTATTAAGTTACTGTTGGAAGCAATTGTACGAAACATGATCGGTCGAACAAAATTAGTGTACAGGATGAAAAATAAAGCGTATAGATTGAACTTGTATTCCAATAAGACTTTCAAATCTATCTTAGTTATCCTACTTGATTTTTTCTAAGGGTTGACTTTTAACTCTATATTCGTATGTTTATAAAGCTTATAGGAGATTTGCTTATGAATAATTCTGCGATCTCTAGACGGTTTCTTCATTAACATTAAGAATATATGTATATCGCCTATGAGGTTAACTTTTAGTTCAGTGTTCAGTAGTAAATGTTTTGATGCCAACCAATATGTCTGTAAATGTGTCAGTCAATTCATTTTCTATATCCTTCTTATAATGATAATATCATCAACGTTAGCATACACACATATTCAACGTAAGTTCCATGTATTTCATAAAATGAATATATAATCTACTCAGTGTATTCGCCTAATAATGTTGATATTTAATCTATCGTTTATGCATGTTTTACTTTTACACCATAAGTTATAAATCATCTCGCCTTTCGTTTCACTTATCCTCTGAATTAATCTTACTTTATCCTGGTTGTGTGTAACCACTATGAAATAAACTATTTTTTTCAAAAAGTTTTCCTAGTATTTGAATGCAAGTATTCAAGTGTGTTTGTTTTCAATAATTGTTGCCTTTCCTAATTCTGATGCAAGACAAATTTCATGTGTGTGTGTGTGTATTTTTGTGGTAAAAACCTCAAAAATGTCTATTGGTCTGCTTATTATCATTCTGTATCTCGTTACTGCTATTTAATAAAGAAAATGCCAGAATGCCACTTTCAAACTTCATGAAATTAGTTTTTCGTATTTGTAAGTGCCAAATACAAAGAGAGAATTTGGAAGTTATGCAGTCACATTTATGTATATATGATAGATAATCATTAAGACGAAGAGAAATTTAGATTTCCATAAAGCGAAAATTATTCTGGTGGTGTTTTTTACATGTAGTTGTATGGTCCATTTTTCAGTATGAAACTTTGTAAAAAGTGTTTGTAGGCATACCTGTCAGTGTATCACATGCTAAAGAGAAAGCCCCTGCGAACAGATTTGTTTCCATTTTCATTATTCGCAAGAGCTGGACAACTGCCTTTCATGATGTAATTAGTTATCTCATCTATTTTTACGCCCATGTTACAGTGTCTTGTAAGTTCTAGTCAAAAAGACAATAAAGTCAGTATTCGATACTTAAAAGACGTCAAAAGTTTACAAAGTAAATTTCAGTAGTTCTCGTAAATCACGAATAAGTCGATATCTTGAAGTGATGCAAGGGTAACAAAATAAAAATTTTCAAAGATAAATAAATGAGCGAGAATTTTACGAGTGAAGACTAGAGCTTTCCTTTCTACTGTACTATGATCGGACATGTTGATATTAGATATTTTGTGTTCCCTTGTGATTTAAGTGGTTAGCTTCACGATAGCAAATGAATATATTCCGTTTGCATATATTCATATAATATTTTTAAAAAAACAATGATATGAACTATCCAGACAACCATGTAAATCCTAAGTCTTGTGAATGTGCATTGGAATGTTGATAAATAAGTGACTTATGCAGACAAAATATCCGATACTTCAGAAGTGAGGTCATATTTTCGTTTCATTCAACTTATGTTTATTCTAAGGTTGTTTTGACTGAATCCAAGATAGTTTGTTTTGAAACACTTTTCAAATGTGTAAATATTCAAGTTGAATACTGATTATCCCTACTTAGAATTAAACACTTTCCTCAATATGCTGTCAATTCCCATAAGAATTGTATTTGTTACTCAAATTAATCTGCTAAAGGTACATTTTTCGACGGCAAACACGTGAAGGTCTACGTATATGTTTAGACTATTGACAGGAAACACTGTGATTTCAGCTTCGTTTATCTTAACACTTATCTATAACCTCAGGATATGTAAACTCTGTTTTTTTGAATACATATGGTATAGTTGTTTTTATGATACTATATTAGATGCTACTGATAACACGTCCGATTTTGGCGAGTGCAGTAATTATCCACATTATTATTGGTTTTGTCAATTAAAGTTTCTTAAATATGATTACAAGATATTTTTAACATATAACATAAGCTTTATTCCAAATCAGTACTTGTGATACAGAATGGAATTCTCAGCATTTTACTACAATATTGCATCCAGTTTTTACATTAACAATAAATAAAGTTCTACATAGATTAAAGTTATCTCAACAACATATTAGTATGTCGGTAGCAAAGCCAAAATTAAAGTGTTTGAAGGTGTTAGAAAAGTAGATACTACTAGCATATTTACTGGCGTAAGCGATAGCAAAATGGTCGAGATATACAGAGTGTGAAAGAACGAACAAGAATGTTTTAAGTAGAGTTTGCAAGGAAGAGAGAAACAAAACAGCACATAACAAAAATAAATACAGAATGAAGAGCGAGAAAACGTTGTACCTATAAATGATGTGAGTTGGAAAGACGAGATCCATTGGTTCTACTGACTATTTAATAAGTTAAAGGTTTCATGCCTGATGCATTCTTTATCGCACAGAACACGGGCTAGGTAGGGTATGGATGAGTTTTTGTACTTACTAGTGCGGGCATATAGTTTCCTATATAGGCTTCTTGTTTTCCCTGAAGAGATACATGGGGAGAGTTGTGAATGTAGAGGGTGTTGTGAGTCAGATAAAATGGATTTCGCCCATTTTTCACATGAGTCCATGTGCCTGTCCACCAGAATATTAACAAGCTGGCTAAGTGGCAAACTGCTTACCCTGCTGACAACCTTTAACATCCTACGTAATAAGGTATAGTCTTTCTTCAATAGCCCAGGAAAGACTAAGGGGGAGCAATAGAGAATAATAGGCAGAATACGGGAGTTAACAAATTGTAGGAGTAAGGGTTGGGTTACACCAGAATGTCTTAACTTCTTGATGTAGAAGGTAAGACGGTATATTTTCTTGGAAATCGTCAAGATATGAGACGACCAGGAAAGATCAGAAGATAGAGTGACGCCTAGGTATTTAATTTCCGACTTGGTTTCTATTTCACTGCCATCTATGTTGCACACCTCGTGAGTGCTAACCAGTTTGTTTAGGTCAGATTTATGCCTAAAGGTGAAATTAACTGTTTGGCATTTGGAGGGGTTTAAGGTTAGACCGTTTTCCTTGGACCATTGGCTAATTTCTGATAAGAAGCCATTTAGTTTAGAGCAGTCACTTTGACATTTGACAGGTAAAGATACAGTTAGGTCATCAGCATATTTGACAAAGTTAATGTCATTTGAAGACGGTAGGTCATGTAGGAAAAATGAAAAGAGAAGTGGGGAGAGTACAGCACCTTGGGGGACACCAGCTTCTGTGAGCACAGCAGAGGAGGATTGGCCTTTGTATACGGTGTACTGCATTCTGTTTGAAAAGTAGGAATGCAACCAGTTAGTGACCCAGGACTCGGTTTGTGTCATGGAGAGCTTATTTAGCAAGAGACTTCTAGGTACAGAGTCGAAAGCAGAAGTAAAGTCAAGAAACGTGCAGCGGACATATTTGGCACCTTTGTCTAATGATGAGACAATACTGTTGTGTAAGACGGCTGCAGCGTCTAAAGTACTCCTACCCTGTCTGTAGGCAAATTGTTTGGGGTCTTCGAAGCTTTTAAGGGAGGGTTCGAGTTTAAGAAGTACTAGTTTTTCCATGAGCTTTAGAAACGGGGAAGTGATGGCGATGGGTCTGAACTTTACGTTCTTGCTATTTCCAGGTTTAGGGACAGGGACTATTTTAATGTCTTTCCATGGAACAGGTACAACGTTTTCGGAGAAAGAAGCATTTAGGATATTAGTTAGAGGAAAACATAAAGCATCTGCACATTGTTTTAGAACATATGCAGGTATGCCATCAGGGCCAAGACTATGTGAGGGCTTAAGAGTTTTAAGACATTTCAAAACATCGAGAGTATTGAAGTCCTGGAAGTTATCAGCTACAAGATTGGTAACGTTAGAAGTGGTTATAGTAGAAGGAGAGCGTATAAAAGACAGATTAAGAGCATTAACATCACAAGAGGGAAAAACATTACATCGCTTACTATTGCCAGTAATTTCATTGAAAAGTTTCCACATGCTGTTAGGAGATTTGCATGATAAAAGTGTTTGGTTATAGATAGCATTAAGATTTTTGATTTCAGATTTGATTTGAGCATTAATCTTTTTAAGTCCTAACTTGTCTTTGCATTTATATAACATTTCTTTTTGCCTGCGAAGTTGTTTGAGATGGGGAGACGAGAAGCGGTCGAGGCGTTTGAACAGTGTTTGTTTGGGACAGCATATGTCGAGGCAGAACTTGAGATAATCCATTATATTGGTGATTGAGTCATCTAATGTACTTTCATAGAATAGATCCCAGTTGTTTAGATGTGAGATTTGTTTTCATTTATGCTAACTCTATCTTAACGGACGAATACAAGTAACCTGGCAACTGCGTCAACACTACGAAGTGCAGTACCACTCGCCTCGTTCATCAGCTTTATGAAGATACCACATGTCAAGTGACTTATAACGCGTTGCTCAACTAAGCCTTTGTCATCGATGCTATTCCTGATTGTGGTGGACTGAATCATTCAACAGCCTGTGGGTAGCATAAAGACGTGCATACATTGGACTGACAAGGAGACACTAAAAGATCTGGATTTCACAGTTGATTCTTGTCTTGTATCACACAAACTCAAAGATTCATATGCGAAAACGGACTTTGGCTAATATATAGTTGACAGAGGTGATGA
Organism: Trichobilharzia regenti; assembly: GCA_944472135.2. Lineage (NCBI taxonomy): Eukaryota > Metazoa > Platyhelminthes > Trematoda > Strigeidida > Schistosomatidae > Trichobilharzia > Trichobilharzia regenti. Next base: position 81,665,329 of record OX235270.1, on the reverse strand, counting down.
AGATACCCGATCAAAAACAACAACAAGCAGAAGTTATCATAATCAAGAGAAGTTCAAACGTTTTATCGACATGTAGCACGGATTAGAATGTCGAGGGTGACCAGGATCAGATCAAGAAAACAAGACAGGTATTCATTACTGTGAAATCAGTTTGGAGACCTACAGCTCTCAGTTCAAAGAACAAGATTCAAATTTTAGACACCAGTGTACCGTTTAGGGACCTGGCCGCATATCTTGAGTCATTTCTCTCAAGACTGCAGACTCGCACCAGCAAACAGCTGCCTTCATTCAATACTTAAAACCCGATAGTTAGAAAGTATATGCAACAAGGAACTTTGATGTATAACTACCCAAGAACCTTTTGCCCAACAGATATGTAGCAGTAAATGAAGGTAGATGGGACACCCTGAGGATAACTTCATATGACATCACACACCGGGAACTCAAGTAAAACCAAAATGGGAAGCGACGAGTTCGCGGTGCGTATTTCACTAATTTATTCCCTATCCGTAGTCTTGTAGTCAGCGAACATCAGTCCTGTAGCAGTACTGTCACTTGGAATCAGTACAACTCATCCCAAATGTAATTTTTTTTCCTGAAAGCTTTCAGAAGGCTATACTTCTCTGGCCTTGCATAACATTTCCATGTAGCCATTAAGCCAAAGAGAACGCTATTTGTTTTAGTAAATTGTTCAAATTTACTAACGAAAGTGGTGACAGTATTCTTATCACTTTAAATGATAACTCCGCGTAAACATTTTTAAGATTTTGTTAAAAGCAATGGTAAAGTCCATTGATGGACATAACCTGCCTTCTTAGTGCTATATTCACAACCAGATGTCACCGTAACACTTCTTGATAGACTAAGTCCAATTCCTCCTCTGGAACAAGTTTCGAATCCTCACTAAAAAGTCTGGTTTTACATTTTCACACCAGTTTGTTTGAAATATCTCACATTCCCACATTAGCTATCTTTCTGTAAAGTTGATTCGGTAGTTTTTTGCTATCTTTAATTATTTCTGAGATCTGTTGTCTCATTGTAGATCAGAGATAGGGTTGACAACTTCTGGAAAAGTGAGATAGTTGGTATTTGTTTATTATTCAGATTAGCGTTTTGTATTGAAGGGGTGGGATTGTTGTTCATATTTAAGCTCTTCGAAGTATTCTTTTCGGACCTTCAACAAGGATGATTAGTATTTCTTATGCGCCACAATTTAGCAGTTGCTCTCTGCTTGACGTACCTGAAGAAGGTGAATTAGTTTTGCTCGAGCACATTGTTATGTACTCGTCGCTAAATTATTGTTATGGACTGGTCGAGAAAATAATAGTCCTGACGCAAGAAGGCGGAAATCAGAAGACCACTAGGTTTGCGATGATACTTCTATTGTCCAAACACAAGGAGACGAAAATAAATGGTCTCACGCCAAAGTGGTAAGTACGTAAAGTAGTTCACATAAATTGTGTGAGCGAAATATATATGACAAGGGTGTGAACAATCATTAGACAGTCTTAACATGAATGGCTAATTATAATGAAGCATCGATCCACATATACATAGTGAAATATAACAGACATGTCAACAATCACCATGTATGGATATATGTCACCAAGCAACGGATTGTCAACAAACACTCATATTATATATAATATAAGGAGAATACACATTATTAAAGGAGACAAGTTCATACAAGTGAAGTGGCCACAGACTAAGCGAGCAAATACAAAGAGAGACCAACATACACACACATAAATATATATATGTGGATACATATCACACATGTAGTCCAAGAGACATCAGCTTTAGACTGATTGCATACTATCTTTTCACTAAATTATCGTTGCATTTTTGTCTTAATAAAGGTTGTACAGATCCCATAGGTATCTTTTTCTAACCCCTCCTTTCCAGATTAGTAAGACAACATCGTGATCTATCTAGTCATATCTTGGCATTATAAAAACTATAGAAGCAATAATTCAGGTAACGTCATTATGGTGTGCATGATTGATCTTCTTGCTAAGACATGAAATCGTGGCGAGTGTGACTGAGAATATCCTACTTATGATGTCACTCGACGACTGCAAGTGTCCTGGTGATACATTTTTATAAATAATTTACGTAGACCCTGTTGCTAATGTCTGATGAAGGCATCTGTTTTTTGTGCTAAACACAATTCCCTCAAAATTACTTACTGTGTGTAAGTTGTTAATAAAATTGGGCGAGAAATCTAGGTTGATTGTTCCCTACGTGTGCAATTATTTGATACAGTATAAGTAATTAATAATGATTTCCTAAATAATTCCATTCATGAACTGCTTGTTTAGCTAGCGTTTTACTTTAAAAAATTTTATCTCCGAATATAACTGACCTCGTTGTCTTACACTACACTGACCTCAGAAAATTGTAAAACATTTAATAAAAATGATCTTATTTCAGTGATTACTTAAGTCAAGATGTAGATGAATGAGTCGATGCATGACGCATAATCTAAGCCAATAGTAACAACCATTATAAAAATTTCATTATCACTTTATTCTTTGGTTATGTATTGATGTCTGTTTATTTTTTTTCTCATAATTTATTCATCCTTCTGATGTTTTTGTTGTTGTTCTTTTGTTTCTTTTTAAAATCCATCTATATACAATCTATCAACTCCTGCGCCCTCTGTGTATATGATCCTATAATCTCATGTCATCTCAAGGATCGAGATGATTCAGTCAGCTTATTATGTAAAGATAATGTGGATAAATTAGCTTTGCAGGCTTATGCAAGAGAAACAGCTTCTTATGTTACAAATGGTTCACTGACACGCTTAGATTTCGCTTTAAATTCACGCGGTGAACCAGATGTGGATGCATTCGATTTTACAAAAATGTTCGCTGCTGAATATTCATGTAACATACTTGAAAAGAATCATTGTCTTTTATTACAATGTCTTATCGGTGATGGATTATATGAAGTAAGTGCATTTCGACCATTTATTCACCTACTTAATTTTTCTTCTTATTTTCTAAAAAAATGCTAAAATTTTATTATAGTTGTTGTTGGTTTTCGTACAATTTTTATCATCAATAATATGTGTTTGAAGGTTGTGCATTTTTTTACAGATGCGAGGATTTCTTATATGAATGTAAGATAGTTTTCCATGAATAACATCACCTTGAGCTTGAAACTCACGCTGGATATCACCCCAGTCTTACGAGTATTATATCAAGATCATTATTACTATTATTGCTCCCTTGGGTTCCTAGTAGAACATAGGGCTTCAACTGCACGTCTCCATTTGCTTCTGTCTTCTGCTGTACTTTTCACCCGCATCCATGTTAGTCCATACTCTTTCAACTCCTCTTCACGCGATCTCCTCCATGTCACCCTTGGACGTCCCACACGCCGCTTCCCTTTCGGGTTCCACTTGAGCAATGGCCTGACGCGTGCGCGATGTCACCCCAGCGGTCTCCTCAGAGAGTGTCCAATCCATATGCACTTTCTCCTGCATATTTGTTGGTGGGCGATTGGTTCTGGTTTTATTTGTTCCCATAGTTTCTTGTTGGTGATTCTTCCCAGCACGGCCATCTGATCTTCAGTATAGAGCGAAGACAGTTGTTAATAAAGGTCTGCAACAGGCTGTTGGAAATATTCTTTGTGACTCGCCCGCCAAGTTTCTGATCCGCATAGAAGAACTGACTGACTTGACGTTTGTATTGAAAATTCGAATTTTGTTGTTGATGGTGGCTGAGTGACGAAGATTGGTTTCAGGTTGATGAATGTGTTTCACACCTTCCCGATTCTCGCTCGATTTGACATCCTCGTCCGTTCCTCCTGTAGTTGAGACAATGCTCCCTAGATAAGTGAATGAAGTAACCTCTTTCAAATCCCTCCCGTTGATGTTGATTGACGCTGGATGTTGCTGCTGTTGTTGTTGGTTGGTTATTTTCATTACATTATATCAAGATAGATAGACTTAATGTTTCATTGGTGATAAAGTGTTGTAAGTATAAAACTTGGTTACTGTGGTAGAGTGAGTATAACTCCATTATGGATAAGATTTTATTTTGATAAATCACACAGTGTTGTTATACAGTAATATTAACTGATTGATTTGATTAACACATGCAAGAGCTTCAATTAAAAAGAAAACAGGACTCACTTTGACCCTGTCGGCATACATACATATCTTCCTATTGATTTTCAGTTGGATGTCTACTAACACTAACGTGTCTTAACTGGTTATGACATTACAGTGCACTTTAGTGTTACATATCTCGAATTAGTTATCAAAAAAGGCGTGCATTTCAATTGTTCCTTGAAAAAAAGGTGGCTACTGTTTCGCCGTAACTTTCTCTTATTCCTGTAGTGTTCATTCTGTGTTCAATAATATTTTAAACATGAAAAAGAAACTAATCATTGTAGTAAAACATAATATTTGGTTCGGTTATGATTTAATAATAATGATAATCTACTTTATTCCAAAAACAGTTTTTATAATACAGAATGGAATTCTCAGCATTTGTCACAACACCTTAAATCTAATTTACTTAAAATATATATAAAATTAAAAGTTAAAGCAAAATTAACCAAAGGAATTTGTCCACGTTTACGATATAGTCAAAAATATTAAGCATAATAATGATAACAGTGAATCTGTTTCAAACAATATTGCCGATTCAGTTTAGAAATTGTAGAATGTTATAGATTATTGAATCTAATGTTCTGTTGATATAGTATAGTGAGGGGAAATACAAAATTAACAGTTATAACACAGCTCAAATGTTCACACTTAAGAAAAAATAAATAAATAAAACAAAAATTGAGAGGATTATAAATCTCTCTTTCTCTCTCTGTCTGATTTCGACATAGAACTTTGCACATATGTGCGGCGCTTCAAGTCGCCACACTCCATGTAGCACACAAAGCAAGAGAAGAAAGTAGAAGATACTCATATTAGAGACAGTAAACATAAATATAAGAAGTACCAATAACAAAACTTGATGTTGTAAGGGTTGAGGAAATGGTTTGTTTAGTAGTGCGAAGAAGGTTAGTTAGTTCATGCCTAAAACTATTCTCATCACATAAAGTACGTGCCAAATATGGTATAGTGTGATTTTTATACTTAAACTACTTGTTTTACCTGAAGAGACACAAGGTTGGAGCTGCGGGTATAGTGGGTGCTCAAAGTCTGACAAAATTCCTTTAGCAAATTTGTTGCATGACATCAAGTGCCTATCAGTGACAATGTCAACGATATGACTCAATGGGATACCACTCGTCCTACTGACAGTATGATGAAGTGATAATTTTAGTCTATTTATCATATGTGTAGAAGTTATATAATAATATTTTCTGCGTCTTATAGTAATTTCTTGAGCTGTAGAAGTACACGTTATTTTCTTTAAACATTGAAAAAAACATTGAAAAGATCACGTACTCTTTTTGTTTGTTGTAAAATATCAATTTTCTATTCATTCGTCGTGAACATCATGCCTATTGTCCCTATTTCTGTTTAATTTCATCATAGAAATACCAATGAATGTACAACTAATTTACTTTAGTGACTTAGGGATTAATCTGTTACCATAGCACAGTGCATGCGAAAGATATTGCCCTTCTAGGTGAAGATACTGACAAAATTCAAAGTATGGATAGTGAAAAAAGAGTACTCTTTTCGATAAATTCATCATCAGCCTCTACATTTATACATACATTATAGTGAATGAATGAACTAGTGTTATGAATGATATTAATGTCTAGGTACTTCGAAGCACCGCAGGCTTCAAACAGTAGAGGCTAATACGATTCGCCTCAAACAACCAGCACTATGTGTCCAAAAGAAGCAAGTCCAGCCCCTACTATTGCCCTGGCCTTCAGTAGAAGCTATAAACTCATGAATTTGTACTATTATCTTTCCTAACGTTTCTGACATTCAGTTTATTCTATGTTGATGCGATTCAGCTGTAATCTGTCAATATTATTGATTTGACGTTATTTAAACATTAATGTCATTCATAACACTAATTCATTCATTCACTATAATGTATGTATAAATGTAGAGGCTGATGATGAATTTATCGAAAAGAGTACTCTTTTTTCAGTATCCATTCTTTTGAAAATTTTGATGGGCATTTTTAATCAGTTAAAATTCAAAGTATTTAAGTATTGGTTTATAGGGATTCGGTTGATTGGTTACAGGATTTCTTCATGAGCTGACATTGGTTAGAGAACCATTGAACAACCTGGGACTACTGGACAGCTGGACACCTTCCGGTTACTAGGCAAGCCAGTATACCATTAAGCCACTGGGATCCGATCCAATGACCCATGAATTCTAACTTCTGTCAATTCACGATATAGCTCAACCAATCAAGGTCTCATGAACCCTTGGAGCAGAAATTTTAGTACTCAAGGTATTACCGCAGCGCAGGTCTGTATTGACTTTCAGTTTATTGAGAGAAAGAGAATGAAGTGGCTGAGTATGTTCACCATTCCACTTATATGGGTAGTTGCATCAATCCTGATTGACTGATTGCTGACGAAATCTCTACACAAATATACAAGGCCAGTGTGGCATTTGACAATTTAAGTCATCTGTGATTCAGACATGATATCCGACTATGAACTAAAGAACGTATGTGAAGCGTAGCACTTGGCCACGCCGTTTATAGCTGTGAGACACGACCGTTGATAGAAAAAGACCTGAAGTGGCTAGCTTTCTTTGACCGAAAGTGTTTGCCTCCTGTCTGACGTGTGAAGCGCTTTAATATAATGAGTAATACTGAGTTTAGGCGTAAACCGTTACGTGAAGAGAGCCAGTCAATCAATGGTGTTGTGCAGCTATGTAGACTAAGATAACCAGGACATGTGCTACATATGCCGAACCACCCCCTTCTTCTTTGAGCGGTGATAGTTGATATAGGATAAGTGTGGAAAGGAATCGTAAGAAGTCAAGCCCAAATCTGGTAATAGTCCAGATTGAAGTCTTTGACTGTTGGTTTAAATCACTTAGGGAAGTTTAGACTACCTGGTTGGGGTCGTCGATATGTCATCGATTCCCCGAATACCACACAAGTCTTATCTGACATAACACGTATTAATGCACTGTTCTTAAATGGATGAAATTTTGATCACATCTAGCTAATATTTATGTTATAAGGTATTCAAACAACTATCTAACTTGCTTCAAATAGTTCTCCTCATTCCTGTGTTCTCTCTCTCTGTCTGTCTCTCTTACTAGGGCGTTAACTTTCTGTTTTCCATCATTATTTTTTTCCAGTGGAAAATACACTTATCTATTTTGTTTAGGTTAAGTAAAAAGTTTTATTTTTGGATGTTTTGCTTTTTTCTGATGTGATTAACATTTCGTCTGTTTCTGCTCTTTCAGTCCGTAAAGGTGGTAGTAAACTGACAAAACATTTTGGTGCACAGCAATATGCATAGTTTCACGTTTATTCGTTTTGCAATGGAATGATTAAGCAGTAAAGAAAAAATAGTATGATACATGAAAAGCAAATGACGTAACCAAAAACTTAGGATCATCAACCTCTGTCTGCCAACACTTATGTATATTCTACAAGAATAATACCATACCTCGAAACTAAAACCGTTTAAGTATTGTCTTTGCACGGTCTGCAGAGAACTGGATGAAATGAAAATATGTCTGTTGAAAATTCCTTTGTCCCACTCAGGAACCCAAGAGAATAATAGTAGTATCAATGTGTCTTCATTGGATTATCTATCCGCCTCCTGTTGACTCACCTTTATAACTGAATTTTAGTTTGGTTTTCGAAGTTTGTATGTGAATTAGCCCCAACATTCTATACCTAACCTATCAGCTCATCAACTTGAGGTAATTCCACTTATGTTGTATGCAGTAAAAACTTCTATCCAATATTTCTTATTCATGCATCGGATACTTTTCTCTTTATTTTAGTGTTTATAATAATTCACTTCGTTTGAGGTTAATTATACGAATGGAAAAGAATGAACTGCATCATTAGAATGAATACCACTAGGTATTAAGAATGATAAATTTTATCTTCTTTTTTACCATGTTGCTCTATAATACAAGTTAATGCTGATTTATTTCCCATTGTGATAGGTGTGTATTTTTTTGGAATGATTATATGATGAGTTTCAAAAACAAACAAATCTTGAACCCTGCATACGAGACTTCTTCCGTTTTTAGGGGACTTTATATACGGAGTTTCAAGTGCTCATCAGACATTGTGGAATTGTTTATTTTTTCGTCAACAGTGGACTTTCATAAATGAACTAGTTCATCGAGGGTTATTCAGACAAGACTTATTGTAGTTATAATCATTCATATTCGAGTTTTTGTTATACCATAAATTATATCTGAAAAGATAGGAGGAATTGCAGTAGGCGAAAAATCTTTGATTATTCGAGACTAATGTCAGTATTTTGTGAAGACTATATAGAATTTTCGGATTTTTGTTGCTAACATGAAAATATGCTTGCTGGTTACCCAGCATCATCACTCATGCACTGAGTTCATCAGAAACTCAGACTCTAACTCTTCAAAGTAGTTTTCTACTTCCCCTACAGGTATTTTATTTTTAAAATCCTATCTTCGAAATTCTGATGACATCCCTGAGGCCACCAAGAAGTTCCCCTCTTCAAAACTCTATGTAAACCGTATTTGAAGTATGATAATAAGCTGCTAAACAGTAATATGTGCTATGTTGCTAGGTTGTCGAAATATACTGGCATAATTTTGTCGATATAACAGTCAACGAATATTTGTCTATAATCGCTTATGCTGACTTATTATGGACCGACCAGTTACATCAAAGTTAAAAGCTGCTTTGATGATTATTCTTTTTTATCGGCTAAAGGAATTTGTCTCATTGCCAAACTGCTCAATATCCATGCGGTTATCTGTGAAATACATTTCAACTCTAATTATTTTATGGTATTCGTATGACCTAACTAAATGCTAAATACCATTACCCCTTCAGATTATTTAATTAAATCATAATTCACCTTTTTTGTGCTAATCTTCTTCGGTGTGTCTGTCTTTCCTACAATTCTATAAACCACTAATGCTCTTACGTTTTTTTTAAAGGATAACATTCGTTTCATTGAGATTAGATGAGATAAACGGTTAAAATGTTATATCTGCTTATGAATACATCAGAATAAAGGTGTCCAAATTGTAGTTCACTTATAATCCTGTGTGCTAGATCATCTTAGTACCTCTCCTTACACCGTGAGCTTCTTATAGTTAACTTGCTTACAAAATGTGCTTCAGTACTGCTATCGCTCACCTTGAGTTCAATATTTGAAAAACTTTTTTAAGATGGAGGTTGCTTTAAAGACGATTAAGTTGGAACCAATGAACTGACCCTCTCCTCGTAGTCAACTCAGTATCAGTGAAAACTTCACTTACCTACCAGCATGTTCTAATATATAAAAACGAGTGATTTTTCGAACTTATCATACCAAAGAAACTGTTGTCACTCTTGCGCACTTGATCTAAAACCACTGGGAAACAAGGAATACTCTTTGATTCAAATTCAATGACACCGCTCTATCAGTGCCGTTATGCTTCTTATACAGCAAACTGAAAACTGCTTCAACACTCCGGAAGACAGTGCTGCGAACATTTATAAACCTCAGTCAACAGCTATATGAAGATGCTGTACGCTAATTCATTCATAACGCAAAACTTAGTGAAGCCTTTGAAGTGAAGACAGGAGTAAGAGTAAGGCTGTCTACTGTCATCGATGATATTCCTAATCGTGCTGGATTGGATTAAGCAACATACTTTGGGTAGCCAGAAGACAGGAATACGTCGGATCGAGCGATAAGAAGATCCGTGCATATCTGGACCTCATAGACGATTAATGTTTAATGCTACATAAGTTCGAACACTTGTAGCCGAAAACCAACAATTTGATGGAAGAGGCACGCAGAGAAGACAGCACTTCAAGCAAACCCAGAGAAGACAGAGGTTATGAAGATACTTAATCAACCAACAACAACAACAAGCACCAATCACCACCACCACTACCGAGAGGAATTTTAAAGAAAGCCACCTCTTTCACTTATCCAGTCAGCGTCGTTTCAAATACAAGCCGCATCAATGAGGATATCAAAAGCAGCAGCGGAAAGGAAAGACACACCTTCGTCACTCTGAAATCATTTTGGAGATCTTCTGCACTCAACATAGAGAACAGAATTCAGATTTTCAACACCATTGTTAAGTCAATCAGTTAGCTCTTCTATGTGGGTCAGAAACTTGGTGGATGCGTCAGGGGAAGCATTTGTCACAAGCTACTGAAGAATTTTATCAGCAGCTGTCTGGGTAGAACGAATCAAGAGCGTATTGCTCTACGAATATTCGGAAGAAAATGGAGATGTACAAGATAAACGCTGAGATGATCGTCTAATGACATGGTGTGCCAGATCCTTGAATTGAATCCAAATGAGAAACGACAAGTCAGGTGTGACACGGAGAAGGTCGTTTGTGGAGGAAAATCTTAGATCCCTCTCAAAGAGATTTCAAAAACAGAATGAAACAGCGAGATACTTCTAAGGTGCTGTATTCCGTTTGGAACCCTTGGGAATAATAATAATTCGTTGTTATCTGGATTTGTGAATTTTTAAAAACATTTTCTCGAGTACTATGTCAATCTTACAGATAACTATAATTTTCTCATAGATTATAAAACTGCTCCAATAACTTAAGTATAATGACATGCGTATGTACAGAATCCACTTCCTGTAGCCTCATTTTTACTAGAAAAATTAGTTTTGTTCCCCTGTTGAACACGATGTATGATAAACACGACTCTTAATACCTGCTAACTAACTGTTTGAAAAATGACATAACTTCTAGAAACCTTATGTTCAGCGAATGCAAACATTTGTAAATTGCTTATCATTTCTTCGTGATTCTTGGCGATTTCTTCTTCAGGTCTGACATTTCAATAAATTTTTTAACATTATATAATAAAGGATTTTCTTGAAATAAATAATTTTTTGATTTCCAAAATTGCTGTTCAGTTTAATTTGTACTTTCATACATTTATTCCCCTTAATGAATTTGAACAAAGCAAGAACTACAGATTTAGCAGAATAAAATGGTACCATCTTTTATTTCGTTGCCTTCTCGTCAGCTGCTTACATGGCAAAGACATTATTAAATATATCTACAACAACATATATATATATATATTTAGTGTATGAGTATATTGGTCGATTGACTTTTGTTTAAACTTAACTCTGTGCAAGTATGTTAAAATTGTTGTTGTAGATATATTTAATAATGTCTTTGCCATGTAAGCAGCTGACGAGAAGGCAACGAAATAAAAGATGGTACCATTTTATTCTGCTAAAACTGTAGTTCTTGCATTGTTCAAATTAATTTGTACCATTGTGTTTTCCAGAGGTTATTGCATGAACATGTCATGTCAACGTAAATAAAACTAATTTTTCGGGTTTTGAGCTGTTGTGTTTTATTTTTAGATTACTAAATGTAAAAATTGGTGGTATATTTTGAAATTCCTCACGAAGTATTTTAAGTTTTTACGTCTTTTTTACCGTTGAACGCTGTAACATTTCTATGCAAAGAACACAATAGAGATTTTTGTACTTACTGGGGGTGTTATCTTGTTTACGGTGTTATACTGGCATTACTTGGTTATCAGATCATGTTTTCAAATGAGATTTCAAATTGTGGTTTATTTTTTGACAGTAAACTAACTAGAATTACTAAATCAGTGATCCGGCGATTTGCATAAACTGATGCTCTCACTTTTTTTCCCCACCGCTGTAAGAAAACATATGCCTAGTTCCAGAAAATGCCTTTCTTCCACTACATTCAGTAATACTGAAAGCAGTAGAATTTATTGTCTGATAAAAGTATCACTTTTTGTTATCTTGTTTGTTGACTGAGATACCATTGTAGCAGCAGGAAGCAGGACACGAAAACCAAGGTATATTTTCAACTGATCAAACTTCTACTTATTTATGTACAGTTTATAATCATTAACCAATCAGCGAACGTGTGATTTTGGTTTAAATTAAACAACATGAAATAGAATGTTCAAATATACATAGTATTCTGACTCTAACATGAAGCAGAATGTTCAAATAGATATGTGGTATTCTGTTGCTAATACCGTAGTGAACTGTAGGAATATGTGAGAATTATATTCTGTTGGAACACACTGTCTGTATCACACCACCACACCATGACCTGTGGAATCGGAAAACTGGTGAACAAAGTATCAACAATAGAAATCAACTTTGTTCTAGTCATGAAAAACTACATTTGTTGCCTTGGGGGCAATTATCTTTCTTTATCTGTTAAGCCTAGGTGTTTACCAAGCATAGTGTCCGTATAGTTTGAGCAAAATCCAAAACTCATTTAGGCACAGTATATCAGCTTGTTTTTAACACAGAATACCTTATCTTCTAAATGATAAGTAGTTAGTTTTTAAGTGGATTAGAGGTAGCGTCACAGTTGACATAAGAGGGTAATTGTATTGTCTAATGAAAAGATGAAACATGTGAAAGTATAAATCCTTATCATTACCGTCAAAATAGTCTCTGTGATCTGAGGATAACCTTGTTCACCACTGATATTCGGAGTATACTAAAAGTCAATCGCATTCGCAATGAACAGTGTATACTGTTATCAAGTACAAAATTTGTCTTATGCGTTAACAGTAAATACATTTTGAAAACAGAAAGATTTAGCGAGAAGAAATATTTACTTTTCAATTAGATCCTCATCTCTGGCTCTACTCTAATATATATAGCATTTTTATTAGAATACACAACAGTTTACCAATGAAGTGGCTATAATATTTCTTCCCTCAATCTTCCTGTCTGAATGGGGATTTTTTCCATATTGAAATACATTGTGATATCTGGTTCAAATCATAACAGAAATCTACTTCAGTGTTGTATTTACTTTCTAAAGTCAATAATCATTTTGTTAGAGGAATTGTTATGCGACAGTATTACCTTGGTTTTAAAGCTTTACTCTTTGTCAGTGTACATATTGTTTACAAAAATAATCATCATTAGTGGAAAACACCAAATAAACTAATTAAATTAATCAGTTTAGTTAATTTAACACTGATTTAAAAAAACAAAATTAGTTTTCTTCTAGAAAGATGTAAACTTAAAAATCTTCTCTCTATTAAACTCACATTCTCATTATCATTGTTCAAGTGAAACTAACCACTAATGCCCATGAACTGTTTTCAAACCATATCATATTAAAACTAGCAAAAATAGTTTTGCGGAACGTTTGAAGATTCACTTGTTTTATTTATATTATTTTATATTTTATTCCTTTTCATTCCTAATGGAACATAAGGCTTCAAGCCAGAGGACTAAAATTTCGGTAGCAGCAGTGGTATTTATTTTTACAGGATAGGGTTACTGGCCTCATGTCCACCCTTACTCTCATAATCAGTCTTGTAACTAGCCCCCATTCCATTCAGTTGACAATGTTTAATAATACATCTTGTTGGTGATTTTCGCCTTAGTTTGATTGAAAGCAATTTTCAAATATTCGAAAATTAAAGAAAGCTAAGAGGACATTTTGTTGTGATATGTATCAAAGGAAGGCTTTTAGAACCATTCAATTACTGTGAGAAGGTTTTACCTGAGTATAAAATATTTTTTTCTATTTAATTACACGAAAATCAACAGTTTCTACATTTGATGTATTCAGAGATACGCCTAGTTTTACCTGCATAAAGCACCATGGACAAACATTACCACTTCAGCATTCAATGAAGTGCCATGGTCACCTGTTGTAGTCTTATGTTTGTATTTTTTTTCTTTTTCAAGGACTATATTAATGTGGTGATTTGTAAGTAGTTTTATATTCACACGCCTACTATACTCGTGATACAATGAGTCATATGGGTTATAATCTAGTATACAGGTACACGTGATGGCGTGATTCATTAGTCTAATTCTGTTAGTTACTCCCATTCCATTCAACTGACAATGTTTAATAATACGTCTTGTCGGTAATGTTTGCCTAAGTTTGTTTGATCAGTGTTTAAACAATAATGCTGTTCGTTTATTTGCATATCTCAATTTCGCGTATTTTGACAATACACCATTGCTACTACAATCATTTTGGTTCTTGTTTAGTCCAGCGGACAAGTTGTAATTGGTACCTATTGAGAAATTCAATAAAAAAATACTACAAATAAAATAGCAAAGATATTTCAAAGTTTTAGACTTCAAGAAAAATCAAGATATACGGCAATGACCGGTTGTACTCAACTTAATTCTTCTACGTGATCTACTAATTACTTGATTATTCTTTTTTCAATTATGTTCCATTAATCTGTTAAGTTTTGTATTTACAATAAATTGTACTAGTATAAGGTCTCACTTGTTGTTTGAGCACTCGTTGTTGTATTACTCGCTCGCCTTTTACTACTGAATTTCTCGATCCACTCACCACATACCCTTTGTTATGTGCGTCGGTGGCACAGTGGTTAGGACTCTCGCCGACCATACACATGGTCCGAGGTTCGATCCCCTGCCAACCCACACCTGATATCTATGGTCGGCCCTGCGAAATTCGGGCTACCGATATCCATGCTGAAAATTCCATACTTGTACCAAAAATACGGTGTGGAATCAAGCTGTAATCAAAAAAATAAATTAGGAACCCATCGCCTGTCTTTCGGCTCGCTTCAGTCATCTACACATAACTTTAAGTTTCCATATTCTTATGGCTGCGATTGTGAATTTAAGCCTCTAGCTAGAAAGCATTTTTATCAGCAGATTTCCGGTTGATTCAATCAATAAACTGTGTTAATTTCTAAAGTGGTAAAATCTCTGACTAATTAACTGTCTTTTCTGTTCTAACTTACTAAGATGTTTCTGTTGCCTATAAAGTATTTCAATTGGCCAAAGTTATTTTGTTCATTATTAGGAAAGAAAAATATGTACGGTTGCGTGGACTAATACACTGCCTTCTCATATTTACCTCTTAACCATATACGCTTTAAACATGCACTGCCACCACTAAAAGTTCGATGCATACAACAGTGATTAGTTAACTGGAATGTAAACTGTCTGGATTTATTACCTAATCGTCTAGGCAAATAATTCACAAATGTTGAAATTATAATCATATACCTATTGTATTTATTCGAATGTCAGTGGCTTTGTAAGTTTGTGGATTTTTTCTCTTTCTTTTTTTGAGACAAAGGAGGAGGGATAAGAATAGCATATATATATATATATATATATATATATATATATATATATATATATATATATATATACGATCCACAGACCCTATTTCATAATTGAATTGCACAACTTACTTGATTGTAGTGACCAGTTTTCACAGAATGCCTGTCAGTCAGTTTGTGTGAACAACATAGTTATCGTTCTATGTTGTATTATTAGTTATTGCATGTAGATATGAATCTTGTAATCTGCAATTAATTGAATTAATAAACCATACGGTAGATGTATTATACTGATTTGTTTATAAATGTTCCACTGATATAAACATATTACTTAATGATAATAGTGTCCATTTTATCAGCTCTTTAACTGTTACACAGTTTTTTCATTTTTTTTAAACAGCCACGATAGTTTATTGATATTGTTAAATTCATACGAATTGTTTTGTTGTTGTTGTTGTTTTTCACCCTGTACGAAACCTTTCCAATCTAGGTTTTGTTTAAAAATGCTATGGTGAGAAAACTGTCAAACTGTTTATTATATAGTTCAATGGTGTATACAATACAAAAGTTGTTACGTCACTTTTAAACAAAGTGATTTTGTAGTGTGTATTGAGAGCTCACTAAAATGTCTCAAAGTGGCTGACTTTTGTTTATGGTAATAATTATTAATCCCCAAAATGCAATTTGTTATTATGCTTTTCAAATCCTATGGAACCCTTGAATGGCTAATATGTATGTCTGTAGGATGACTGTTGTATAGGCCGTAAATATAAATTGATCATGTCGTTTATTATTTGAGCTACTAAACTGTCTATAATAAGCGTACAACTAAGCAAAGCCTGTTTCTGCGTTTATCCTTGTAAGTGAAAGTTCATGAAGTAGTCTGAGTAGTTCTCCAAGATTTTCAATCATACCATTATGATTTGTTTTCTACTCTGTCAAGAGTTTACTTTGACTACACAATGTTGGATGCTTAATCCTTCAACATAAGAAAATCCACTGTATATCCTAGGAACCAGGTAAGGAAGTGGTTCAGCTATCAGTCCATTAAAATTATAGCAGAAAATCATAGTAGTTGTGTTGGGTTAGTAGTTGGAGATAATGTATATTTCACAGTGCAATTCGATTCTCTCCTTCTGTTTATAACTCTTGTGTTCTTATTTGTATCTTAGCCTGCTGTCTTCTAAACTCACCTGTCAATAGGGTTTCTTTATTTTTGTTTTGCTCCATGAAGCAGCACAAAAGCTACCCAAGTCTTCTACCGCTTATTTATCTTGCTGTGTCAAGTTAATGACCTAGTGTACCTGGCTATCTCTACCAATAGAATTTCAGTGTTGTGTTATGTGAGCCTGACAGTGAATGCATTGATGAGAAAGTCTCCGGAGACTACTGATCGCAGTCATGATAATAAGGAAAGACGATCATTTCATTCATGGAGAATCCCCACAGCTTATTTTAATTATAAGGCTATCTCTGAAGGTGTCTAGACGGACAATGGAAGTTTCACGAATAAACCAACCAGCTAAAAAAAAACATAACACGCACACACACACACACACACACGCCAAAACCATCTACCTGAACTACAAATCTTCTGCATCATTTCTATCCATAAATATGATGTTGTACTTCATTAAATATTAAAAAGCACCGTTATCATTGCACACTGGGAAATAATGAATCCTGATAGTATTTAACAGAACAAGCAAAACAAATAGAAACATTCATTTTGCATATCGTTCACTTCCAACAAATATATATGATTAAGAGAAATAATCTGGTCTGATTATACAATATAACGTAATTTATAAAATAGCCGACCAATAAAATGCGTTCACTTGCAAAGAATGTTTGAACTAGTCGGTTAGGGCATAAAAATCCAGTTAAATCCAAAATTAATACAACCTACTGGGATTACTTATCCTAAGGGGAATTTTCAATCATTCACAAATAGGTGAAGTGTTGTAATATTCCTTAAGGTTGTTTGTATTAAAGTGATAAGATAGTTTATGTTAGTTACATTCAGTATTATTTTTTAGGAAACCTTTGAATGCAAAGCTATTCAGCATAGGGTACACCGTTTTTCTATTCATCTGATTTTTCTTTGTTTCAAGTCTTTATTCATTCTGTGGCTAAGCTGAGAATGCCTTTCATTGAAACATTGGTCCTTCATAAACAGCAGAAGTAATTTTCTACTGGTTGCATTTGTTTCTATTAATTTTCCAGAATTGAAATCTGCTTTAGTCATTTTTGCTTTCGGGAGTTGTTTTTTTTCCTCATAGATCACTGATTTTAACCCACCTAGCTCTTCCACAGTGATTTCTCTCCTCTAGACATTTTTTTGCATTTCCTGTTATTTTAACTCATTTTTTTTGTCATGCCGCCAACTGCAAATATTGTTTATTTGAAAATTATTTTTCGTTTTATTTAGTTATTTAAATTTGACATTGGGCGTAATGATTTTATTGCTTATTTTTGTTTTTTATTTTATCTTTTTTCATTTACATTTTAGCCATTTTGGCCTACTGGTAGTGGTTGTGCATTAGGCTTTATGTCTGCGCTTGACGCTGCTTGGTCCGTCTCTCTTCTTGCATCTGGTTTACATCCATTACAAGTCATCGCACAGCGTGAATCAGTTTATCAACATTTAAGTCAGACAACGGCACAGAATATGCCACCAAACTTTCAAGACTACACGTTGGATCCAATGACAAGGTAAGTAATACGCGTATCACTTTTTTACGATTAAAAGGTTTTCTGTTAGGTGATATCCAATCACCCAGGTGTTATCCACTGTTGTTATCAACTTTATGCCATATATAAGCAGTTATTCCATGAGATTTAGTTCAAAAAAGGGAAATGTGAATATCTTCTTTGGAAATGAAATTATAAAAGAGAAGAATCACTGTAAGATGTGTATGCATAATTCCACCAATCCACAGAAGATAAAGATAAACAGTCAGTCAAGTAAAACCACTGGACGGGCAGTCTCAAAGTCTATTCAAACCATACTGCCAACTTCATACTAAAAATTCGGAAGTTCTCACTCTCGTTATG
The DNA here is from genome assembly GCA_944472135.2 of Trichobilharzia regenti. NCBI lineage: Eukaryota > Metazoa > Platyhelminthes > Trematoda > Strigeidida > Schistosomatidae > Trichobilharzia > Trichobilharzia regenti. Next base: position 81,647,075 of record OX235270.1, on the reverse strand, counting down.
TCAGACAACAAGCATCAGTATTCACAACTTTCGCTCCTCAAACTTCCGATTTATACTGTTTGTGAAAGGTGCATTATGATTGAAAGTACATTTATTTACTTAACTCTACTTTCCCATCTTCATAAATCTGCATAATTCACTTTTGGGCGTCAGAAAACGTTTTCGCAAGTTCTTACGGACTGTTTATTGTGGATAGCATTAAACTTCAGGGCAGAAAACTCATCTCTCCATTGGATTCAGGCGGATGATCGTCTTTACATTATCCGAATAAATAAGTGCATAACAAAGTACGCTTTACTAATCAAAGGCACTGTACTCGAACTCATACAACCATGTAAAACCCTAAAGTGAAGGTAATGTAAAGTAATGTTACAGGGTTCGTCTGCACTGAATCCTAATTTAAGGATTGAGAGTGAAATGGTTGAATACCTTAATCACTTCGCTCATTTTTAGGAAGTTGTACCAACTTTAATGGTATCATCAAAGGCTCATAAAGTATTCTTCAATTTACGCCATCTTTGACCCTAGTGTGATATCCGGTTAATCATTAGTGGAAGTGTGCGTTGTGAAGTTCTCCCCATCACTCTTCACTATAAAAGACGTGGCCGCACAATGCTCCGAAAATTTTAGTTATGTTTGTCCATTGGCTTCCTGTGTTTACTGGAAGATTAAAATTATACATTATGTAAAAGTCGACTGACAATTCTATGAAGCTTTTATGGGTGGAGAAGTCGGAACATGTATTATTCATACTTAACTGCTGCCTTCCTCAGTTAGCATTGTTAGTTCAAGGATGATTAGCTTTTAAAGAGTCATGTGTTGTCATACCAAAATATGATTGTTGGTCATAGCTGTTTAGGTAGATTTGGGCAAGGTGTGTCAGGTCCTCAAATCCTAGGGATCAATAATTAGATACAGTGGTGACATGACTCAAAATTCCTTATATTGGTGGCGTAGCTGTATTCACTCTTCATCCATGTTCCAAAATTTGCGTGCCTTCATTGAATTGTTCTCTGCATCACACTCATTTTTGTCTTTTGCAGTTTCTATCTGTTTCCATCAATTACCTGTGTTTGTTTCTTTGATGTGTAGCATTTAGAACTGATTCACTTTTGTACGGATTTGTACGTTTGTACGTCAATCAGTAGATCCACTTAATTTTGAAATAAATCATAAAGCATACTTGCTGTGCATCTAGTTTTTAATTAAATGAAAGAAAAAGACTGACAGTTATACGCGTAGGTATTACTTTTATTCAAATGGTGCACTGTTTTCCCATAGTATTAGTTACATTTACCATGGTAACTGTAGTGCCTACTTCCATACTAGAAATATATGCCTAAGCAAGACGATTAGACATTCTATTACTTATTAATTAAACAATTGAAAAAGTCAAATGAAGGTTATTTTTTCCAGCTTTTATAGTTTTACTCAAGTTTTATACACATTTGTGAACTTGTTCCTTCGGAAGGAAGCTTTGCAGCATTAACTTCAACTCTTTTAGTTTTAACATGTTTACTAATTTGTCTTTTCCCCTAATGACTTGTATCAAAAGCAGTTAGTCCAGGACCCTAGTCAGTGTAGTCAAATTGAAACTGCACAACATGCATTCCATCCTCCTGAGGTTAACTTTGTTCTTGCACTCTAGCTTCCCACGGTGAATAAATTTTACTAGTTTTTAAAAAAATTGTAATATGGCTAGGGAATCAACTGGTTTGATTTTACAGTGTGCATAAACCACCTGTGATGCACGCGTTAGTCGTTAGTATGGACTGAACATCTGTGTGTTTTTGTTTGTTTGTTTTCATTGCCCTAGTGAATAAAATAAAAAATTGCATGGATCGCTTATACAGTTTGTTTGTAATGGGTGTCTTGAACGGCCTGCAATTTTTCTGTTGAAGACGCCGGGCTGCATGATTTTGCACAGTATGAGGAAATTGCTCATTGTGTTTTATCTCTTAACACTTATGTGAGGTTGAGTTCATTGCCTCTTAACTCTAGTGGAGCTATCAACTAAATTTCTGTCAGTTAACTAGTTAACCCTCAATTATTATAACTAACACAACATCGGTTCCAGTACAAGTTATTCATTGTAAAATTCAGAATTAGATTTAGACAGTTGCCAATTTTACTACATTTATTCATACTTTTGACCTCTACAACCACTTGCTAGTTATGTATTCACATTATTTCTGTTCTGCATTATAAGTTGATCCCAAAAACCCTAAGACCCGCCACTTGGCGGTAGGAGTCGTCCTCCATCTTCTGTTCATTCATATTCCTCCAAAGACTTGAAACTTGGATACTTAGTGAGGTAGGACTGTTGTTTATGATTTTGATGTGGTTTTGTTCTCTGAGCTGGATGGTTAATTTGCGAAGCTTTCATCACCCTAATGGGTGACATCTTCAGCGCATACTTCAAATTAACCATCCAGCTCAGAGAACAAAACCACATCAAAATCATCCACCTGAGCTACAAATCTTCTCTATCATATCTAAACTGTTGTTTATATATCTAAACGACTGTTTTCGCAATATGATTTGCGTACTGATTGTGCGGAAAGGTTAATCATCACAAAGTAATCTGTCTGTCTGTTTTCGACATAGAACTTTGCACATATGTGCGGCGGTTCAAGTCTCCACCCTCCATGTAGCACACAAAGCAAGAGAAGAAAGTAGAAGAAATGCATATTAGAGAAAGTAAACAGAGGTATGAGACAAATGAATAGTAATAATAGTAATCTGTCTATAACTGACTGTCGTCATACGCAGATTTTTTCCTTTTTCAAACACTTTCAAACACTCTACTGTTAACCAGTCAATGTTTTATTTCCTCTGACTTTTGTGTTGCCATCGTTACGTTTAGTTTCCGTCAACCCTATCTCACTGGGGACTATCTGCCAAGTGATTTATAATATGTAAAAATGGTGCAGATGTATTCGCCCCTTATGAATTACTAAATTCTGAAAATCTCCAATAATCTTGGTTTTATTATTTTATGCATCACACCAATGCTTGTTTATTGTAGTTTCAGTTTTGTTCCTGTTTCCTCGTTTTGTGTAGAATTTTGAACTGATTAACTTTTTTGCAGAGCTCTATATCACTTGTTTGGCTGTTAGTCACTTTAAAAATGTCCACGTTTTTCACATTCATTAGAATTTTGAAAACTCTTTCCCACTGGTTGTTTCTTTCAAAATCTGATCAATTGTTTTTACGATACATCAAATTTGAACCCGTGTGGAACCTATGGAAACATCTTAATTGTCATTTTCAAACATTGGGTATAAATCACACTTCCTTTTCTAGTGATCATTTACAACTATTATTTGGTGGCTGTATATGCTATCCAATAGCAGGCCTAGTCATGAAGTGAATAGCTCAGATGTCGCCTTTGAATCAGCATGCGTTAGAACACTGGTTAAATTACTTAAAGTGACACGATTGAAATTCATGGGATTTATTCCTTATTTCTCTACAGAACACAAAATCACTAGACCAGTTGAATTCAGTAAGACATTCATACATTTATGTAGATGTTACTTCAGCAATAGGGTTTTCAGATATGTGTTGAACTGTTGAACTGACATATTCTTATTTTTAGTTGACCAGAACAATTGAAACACAACCACTGGCACTTTGTAAATGTGTACTTATCCTTAGTATTTAATAAGTCTTTTGAACATGGTAAATCTATGCTACTGGAATAGTGAACAACAGTAACATCTTGGTTATTAATTTAAAAGATTCAACTTCAAACATCTCAGTCATCGATAATTTTTGTAAAGTTTTCGGATCATTCAATGATATGTAAGCATTTATTCATTATCACACTGGTGGATTCTGTATGCTCTGTCATATTCATACAGCACAAATTCGTTTTAAGCAGACATCTGGTCTGATGTGTAGGCAAAATATGCGCCTCACTCACTATGATAAAATGTCAAGAAAGAAAAATGATTATAGTGCAAGCGTGATTTTATCAGTGGTCTTATGGCTGTCCATAAACTTATCAATTGGTAAACTAGAAGTTGCTTTAATAAGTCCTTTGATGATGCATTCACGCCTTGTAATTATTTCCATTTTTTTTCATTCTAATCAAGAATAAAACTCTGTTTCATTTAGGCTTGCAACATATGCTGTACACTTGAAATATCTGAGTGAATTCTAATTATTAGTATAATAGATTAAAACCATTGTGAAATAATAAAGAAGATTCGTAGCTCAGGTGAATGTTTTCAACGCTGCTGTGTTATCTATCTAAGCTAGACAGTTTAATTGGAAAGCCTTCAGTGTCCCACTGGAGAACACCTTCAGTGCTAACTACTACATTTAAGCTACACAGCTCAGAAAATACACTGGGTAAAATTATTTACGTCTTCGTGGAATGAACTCAATCTCTTTCTCCACATCTCCAAAAAATGTTCTGTTTCTCTTCTATCCAGTGCGTCGGTGGCACAGTGGTCAGAACTCTAGCCGACCATGCACATAGTCCGGGATTCGATCCCCTGCCGACCCACACCTGATATCTATGGTCGGCCTGCAAAATTTGGCCTACCGATGTCACATGCTGAAAATTCCATACTTGTACCAAAAATACGGTGTGGAATCAAGCTGAAATCAAAAAATAAATTATGTTGGTTTAAAGATATTTGTAACATTTATTCATTTGCCAGTTGTTACTTGTCAAACACTTAGTCTGTCTCATTTCTGACTGCATAAAACTATGATAAAATGTTGAAAATACTTTTTCCTTGTTGTTATTGTGATTGCAATTTCTGTTCTATGTATTGCGCTGCTGTAAAAGTACACTGCTTTTCTTCCATGTTTGAAGTGGTAATAATTCTAAGAGAATCCTCTAACAATTTTGTTTGTTTAAAATAATAATAATAACATAAAAAAGAATTCAATAAATTTGTTATTTATGATCACTATTATTGTTGCTACTAGTATTACCATCACTAAAAAAAACAGTATCAATCAACATACTTGTTTGTTATTGTTATTAATCTATTATTTTTATTGTTCTAAACCAAACTAATTAATATGTGATTTTGTGTTTTGTGCATATTTTGTATGTATTCCATGTCTGTAACACTCATAAAGTTGCTTTTTTAATTTATAAGTCATAATGTAAATTATTTTTTATTTTGTTGAAATCATAACAAGTAGCGTCTCGCATGTCTGTCGTTTTTTACTTGACTTTAATGAATTTCCTCCTCCCGTGTATGCTTCTCTTCCAGTGGTTGTCGCAGTGTGCGGTGTGTGCGGGCATGTGTGTACTATAATTCTTTTTACCAGAAATAAACTACAATGTACGCCAAATAAAGTAGAAGAAACTTATTTCTTCTAATATATATATATATATTGTAGTGTGAGTAATTTCTAAAACTATTAAAATAACATCCGCTACTACTATTAGTACTACTTCTAATTCTTTTACATCAAGTCCTTCTTTGCTGAAAGGGTTTTTTTTGTTCAAGCAGAAATAGTAATTAATCACTACCTTTATTCAGAAAGGATAGACAGAAAAGAACTCTCTTTCAACGAACCAGTCAAGAACTTGTTGTCCAGCCAACATACAGAAGAAAGTGGAGATGGATTGCACATACGTTGAGGCGACTATTGAATAGCATCACGCGGCATATTTCCGAGTGAAACCGTAGTGAGAAATGACGAGTTGGACGTCCGAAGGTAACATGAAAGATACCATATGAGGCGGATATGACATCCTATGAGCAGTTGTGGGGGCAGCTACAGAGGATTGTAGAGAACAGTCTGATTGGTCAAATAGAAGTCTGTAGTGTAGTAATGATTCTCATTCATATTAAACATACAATCACTTCCTCATTGTGTGTCATGAGAGTCTGTTGTAGGCGATATTCATTTCTAATAGTTATATACTTTTAGAGTTGTCAGATTTCGTGCTTCGAAAGTAGTCGGCAGTTTCATTTCAAATCTATTCATACGATCCTAAACTATTATAAACAACGGCTGATAGGAGATTTTATATTTTCTAACTCCATTTTCACTGTTACCCCATGAAGTTGTTTTTTCATTCACTGCAGTTCGAGTGGTACATGGAGTTTCAGTGGTAGTGGTGTTGTTTTAAAAGACGCAGTCGGTGGCACAGTGGTTAGGACTCTCGCCGACCATGCATATGGTCCGGGGTTCGAGCCCACGCCGACGCACACCTGATATCTATGGTCGGCCTGCGAAATTTGGGCTACCGATATCCACGCTGAAAATTCCATACTTGTACTAAAAATACGGTGTGGAATCAAGCTGTAATCAAAAAAAAAAGTTGCTGGCCTTGCGCCCAGCCTTCCCAGTATTCTGAACTTACTTACGGCTAGGCGGGGGTGTTTCAAAGTGCGTCAACCGACAATCGAAACCGATCCTCTCGCGTAGCCGGTGGGCAACCTACTATTTTACCACTGACGCAGAACTTCATAGAGTTATTGGACTAGAGAGTAGTAATCTAGTGATGTTACGATTAGTTTGCTAAGAATATATAAGAATAACTTTACTCTCTATTATTTATTTTTCTTATTTTTTAAAGAAGATATCATCGTGATATCATCGTATATCAGTATAATTTATATTGTTCATAGTCAACTCTGGAAAATTCTTGGGATTTTAACCCTAATAAGCTTGCAGGCAGTTCCAGCTACATAGTAAGGACAATTTACTATTCTGTATCTTTTGTTAACCAAGTAATTTCAATTCAAAGGAAAAACGATAAACTAACTCTTTTTGTTTATTCTTGAATATTTTAGATATCAGCGTTGTGATTTAAATCTTATAAGTCCAAAGCAAGTACACCATTTATATAAAACTGACCGAGATATCAGTGATGATATTCGACTGCTTAAAAATGGTATTGATTATTCCGTATTGAATGAACGTCATCCAACTGGAATGTTTAAGTATTGGATGAGACCAGAACATTATGAACAGAGAAATTTTTATACTAATCCTGTTGATAGTTGTTTAATCCGTTGGTTTCAAATTCGATTAAGTTCATATCTGCGCTCTGGTCTAATTGATCCAATCAATGATTTGAATGCATCTAATTGGAAATGTGGACGTAATCTTCTTTGCCTTATACACCGTTATCATCCTGAACTGTTACCAAATCTGATAGACACATTGGAAATTGATGATAGAGATGGAAGTAGAACTAGACTTTCCGATGATCAGACAAATAGTTCACGCTTAACACTTGCCTGTAATTTGATGGCTGATCATTTTTCAATATATTTTGGTGCTAAAATCGATTCACATCGTATTGCTCCGATTCAACACTGTCATCCTGTTGGATATGACCAGAAGAAATCGATTATTTGTCCTAAAACCAATTCCGACTGGATGATATATTTGTATAGTGTTTATCGTGTATTTAACCAATTAAAATTGCCTATATCAAATTCCACTACCTCAGGTAATATCATCATATATAAATATTTTTGTCTACGTGTTTTATTTTACTTATCTGAGTTATTTTTACATAGTGTAGTTCCTTTCAGTTGAATAACATTCAGAAAGCAATATTGAACTAAATGACTCAATCAATTCATTATTAAACTAAACATCCGTATACGTGAATGGTTTTTTTTTAAAGAAATTAAATCCTTTGAGGGAATTTAAGTAATCGGTGTGACTAGTATAAACATACAGCGATAACACAACAGCCTTTGTAATATATAAACTCGTCCATGGAATGTATAAATCTCAGGGAGACACGCTAAGTGAAATAAATAAAATAAATATTTTATGCCCCATCTTTATTCTAAGACCATGATAGAAGGTTGTACATAAGTATGTTTTACACGAAAGACTCGGAAGGCTGCCCAGGTAACTAAAGAGATGCGAAGATCTGGCTAAGGAGTACTAGGTATCTGCAAAAGCAGATGGAATGGATGTGGATTAATAACATAGTCAGCGGAAGAGCCAATAAGCTACTCCGTCTTGGTCACACAGATGACAACCACAAACACACTGAGGGAGCAACTATAATGATGTCACCATTGGCAGCCGAAGCCCTAATCCAATGGGAACCAATTTCATCCAGGATCATGACAGCAAGATTCAACTTCAAAGGAATTGAGGTAACGATAATCCGATGCTATGCACCTACAAACAATGCGGAACAAGAAAAGAAGGAGGATCTTTACAGACAACTGCAAACAGTAATGGACAACATCCCAAATGGTGAAATCGAAATCCCCATGGGCGATATGAATGCCAAAGTGGGAGCAGATAATACAGGAAGAGAACTCATCATGGGTCGAGAGGCTCTCATCTGCCGAAATGAATGAGAACGGAGAATTATTCACAGACTTCTGCTGTTTCAACGATTTAGTGATCGGAAGGAGCGTATACAAGCACAAGGATATACACAAAGCCAGTGACATGGATTTCGCCTGACGAACATACCACAAACCAAATAGGTGTCATCTCAATCTCAAGGAAGTGGAAACTCAGCCAGTCTGTTGGACACAAAGTCGAGAAGAGGAGCGGGTATGCGCTCAGACCATCATCTAGTTCAAGAAACCTTCAAGGTGAAGCGGAAATCCATGCAATCAAGTTCGGCATTCAAAAACTGAACTGAAGGACACAGCTACAAGGGATACCTTCGCTACAGATATCAGAGCAAAATCTGACGCACTAAGTGGCATCACTGAAGAAACCTGTGTGGAGGAACATTTGAACTCTCTGAAAGCGATATTTGAGGAAACGTGTACAACTGTTCTAGGAGAAGACAAGACAAGGAATGGCTGTCAACGAGGAGAGAAGGAAGGTGAAAGAGAAGATGAATCAATTCAAAAATGGGCAACACAAAGAGAAACTGAGTTCAATGTACACTGAACTAAATAAAGAAGTGAAGAAGAGTGCTCGGAGAGACAAAAGACAATTCTACGACACACTGGCCGGCAAATGGAACAGAACAGGCAATGCACAGGCAAAAGGGACATCAGGACACTGTATCTAATAACCAAGTCTCTATCCGGGAAGAGATCAACTCAGATGATGAAACCAATTAAAGATGCTCCAGGGAACTTGATCACCATGGAGGGGAAACAAATTAAACAATGGGCTGACCACTTTAAAGGACTCTTGAATTGACCACCACCAGCATCTCACCCAGAAATACCACCAACAGCACGCATGGAAATGCCAGTGGATGCCACTTTTCCAACGAAAGAAGGAGACCTGAATGCAATCAAGCTACTGAAGGTCATCCGGGAAGGCAGCAAGACCAGACGGAATTCCTCCCGAAGCACTGGAGACGGTCCCAAAGATTACGGCAGATGTTCTCACTCCATTACTGCAAGAAGTTTGGAAAGAAAAAAAAGTGCCTACTGATAGTAAGAAGGGCTGATCACCTCGTCAAACTGCCAAAGAAGGGCGACTTAGGCTTGCGCAAGAACTGGAATGGAATAATGCTCTTGTCCACGCCAAATAAAATACCAAGTCACATCATCCTGGAGAGAATAAATGATGCATTGGATGCAGTGCTCCGCCCACCGGAACAAGGTGGATTCAAGAAAGGCAAATCATGTGCTGATCAAATTGCAACTCTGCATATCGTCATCATAGAACAAAGCATAAAATGGCAGTCAAAACTCTAATTCTCTCTCTCTCTCTCTACCTCGACAACTTCATCGACTTCGAAAAGGCCTTAGACTGGCAGTAATTTGGAAACTTCTTCAACACTATGGTGTATCTCAAGTGTTTGTCAACCTCATTTGACAGCCGGCTATATGGCAGTGCCAAATGTCAGGTGATTCACAACAGGAAGCTTGGCGAGGCGTTGAAATTGCATACAGGAGTAAGGCAAGCCTGGCTGTTTATTATCACCGATGACATTCTTAATTGTTGTGAACTGGATTATGCGTCAGACTGTCTGGGGCGAGGAGTCAGGAGTACTGTTGCCGACAGACGAAAATACTGTAGAAGATTTGGATTTCGCAGATGATATATGTCTAATGCTACACAAACTCGAAAACTTGCAAGCGAAGACCAGCAAACTGGCTGAAAAGGTAGCGAAAGTTGAACTGCAAGTAAACATAGAGAAGACTAAGGTGATGAAGATAATCAATCAACAGCAACAATAACCAGTACCAATCACCATCAACGGGAGAGATTTAACAGAGGTTGCCTTCCTCAATTATCTGGGAAGCATCATTTCAACCACAGACGGAACGGACGAAGGTGTCAAAGCCAGTCAGAATCGGAAAGGCAAGATACGACTTCATCAACCTGAAGCCAGTTTGGTTCCACATTCGAGCGCAATGTATTGCTCATAATCATATGAAGGCGATATGATATGACTATGCTGGAAACGTCATCAGTAAATTAAAACAGTATAACATTGTGAGACTATCAAAATAAATTTGACCTATAATGGAGGGATTTTCAACAGGCTGCAAACTTTCATCATCAGCTGTCTTCTCTGGCTCCATACTGAAGATCAAATGGCCAGAGAGAATGAGCAACTAGAAATTATGGGAACATAGCAACATACAAGAATCAATTGCTCAATAAATGTATGTAGGAGAGAGTAGATATGGATCGGACATACATTAAGGAGAGCGTCGAATGAAATCCCACGCTATGCAGGCCATTTCTCGAGTGGAATCCAAATGGGAATCGACGAGTGGGTCGTCAGTGCGAGAGTTACATTAAGGAGATGGTGTGAGGAAGAGATGAGAGAGTTTGGTTTTAGCTTCACTTCACGAGTAGCCAAGGCTTCTTGTGCTTTTGAAAGTGAAAAACAAAGGACACGCGTCAACCTTGCGTGAATTCGATTAATAGTCGTAAAATCATTGTCAGGATTAGTTAAGTAACCAACTTTGTTCAATTATTCAATAATTCATCTCATAAGCACTAACCTTTCATCCCCACCAAACCATCCTGGGATACGCTTTTGTATTCATACAAAAAGCATTCCTTGGATCCAGGACAATGTAATTTGCTCCAAACGGGTAGTTAAACTGATAGGCGCTTATTTTTTTTATACACTGAGAAAACAGTTTTTGGCTAGTAATGACTAACTAAAGCTATGGTAGGATAAATGTCTTGCTGCCTGATTGTGAGGGGAACTTTTAGGCAAATTGGTTTCCTTTGGAACTGAGATTGTAGTCAGTTTATGATGTTTCTCCTTGATGTGTTCATTGCTAAAACGATTTTAGGTCTTTACATATTGTATAAGAAGAGTAATAGTCAAGTTTTTTTTTCTGGAGATAGGTATTCAACTATGGAAATTGGTGCATGTTTTCGATGGGTGGATCTTTTAAGAGATTCGTTACTACGTGTATTAATAAATACATCAAAAAAGGAACGCTTGATCCTGTTTCTTTTTCTGTGGAAAGTTTTGAGGAAGAATGATGGTTGTTATTTATGTATGGAATAGCTTCTAGGTCAAATCCTTATTGCATATAATGAACTTGAAACCAATCTGGTTATCTTCGTCACTCAGCCACCATCAACAACAAAATTCAGTAGGATTTTCAATACAAACGTCAAGTCAGTCAGTTCTTCTATACGGATCAGAAACTTGGCGGGCGAGTCACAAAGAATATTTCCAACAGCCTGTTGCAGACCTTTATCAACAACTGTCTTCGCTCTATACTGAAGATCAGATGGCCGTGGCGGAAAGGATCATCAACAAGAAACTATGGGAACAAATAAAACAAGAAGCAGTCGCCCAACAAATATGCAGGAGAAAGTGGAGATGGATTGGACACTCTCTGAGGAGGCCGCTGGGTGACATTGTGCGTCAGCTCCTTGAGTGGAACCTGAAAGGGAAGCCTTATGTTCCACTAGGAACCCACGGGAACAATAACAATAATATGCAATAAACTTGTCGTCTGCATGACTTTTGTAGATGTCAAGGCCACTAATAACCTAGCTAAGTGTTATCCATCCTCAATGTGAATCAATCTGCCATAATTAGATTCAACACTAGTCACATCTTTTTGTCTGTATATCGTATTATTCAGTCTGAATTGAACGTTGAGTGTGCAAAGCGGCTTATGATCTGTTAGTTAATTTCTGTTATATGTGGTAATTGATTACAACGCCGCTTGCAATGAGTAAGCTAATAACAACGGTCAAGAACAATGGATTGAAAATACTGAAACTCCTATAGTGGTAAGAGTACAACACTCGTCAACTCTCTGATTGATTATGTTTTTTGAAGTCACACTTGAGTGTTCAGTCTGTTTAATCGGGATATACCGTTACAGAACTTTGGACCCAATAAAAGATCTTGTATTCGTAGAAATAATGGAAAAATGATTTACTACATGTATATAGAAGTTATTTGGTAAACTTCTGTCAACTTTTGCAGGCCTAAGACTGTTGAAATGTTTGTGATTTGCAAACTGAGACTGTATTTTCATACCACCACTTTTGCTTCCAGCATACCCTCTTTTCTTATCTAATTTCATCTGAATTTCTGTTACTGAATAATGAATGGTTTAATGTGAAGCTTTTATCATTTTATTCTACCCACCATCATTTGTACTAGATTGAAAGGGTTATCTTGAGATTTGTCAGATAAACTGTCCATCTAAAATACGACATTTAAAATTATTCATTTAAAGTGGGAAATCTATAATAAAAGAATTTTTTGAAAAAAAAAGAAGATAAGAAAGGTGAAAAATTTTCAAGATTTAGATTTTTTCTCAACTTTTAATAATATTAATTTATCCGTTGATAAAGGTGCACAGTAAAATATGCCACAGGAGGTTAGTACGAACTTATTTTAAATGCAAGCCATCTTCAATGTCCTTATTTTAGCTTTGGGACTATGTTACACTTGATCGATTAAGTGAACTTCAATCGCTCTAGTTAATTTGACATTTTAAACTTAAATCACTTGTCATTATTTAGTGAAATTAAGCATATACGCATATAATCAAACTGTTGACCTTGTATGCATATCATCACAGAAGTTTCCGTACTTTAAATCTACCATTCTCGACCATTATCATCAATTTACGAGCATTCTTCAGTCGACTATTTGATTTGAACTAAGTATCCAACGTGTGTCTGTGCACATTATGCTATTTTGCATTCTTCGTACTTATATAAAAACTGTGTGCCCTTACTCGTTGTGTAACCCTAACAAGCATTTGTGTCGATAGTTTTTGTTTACGTGCACTTTGTGTGCGTGTGTGTACTGATGACCTAGTAAACCAGCAACATATTTGTCATTCACAACTTTATTTGAAATACTTTTAATTAATTTAATTCAAGGTGATTTACATAAAATATTACATTTGACATTCATTTATATCTATTTTAAACTGTAAACATCCAAAGTATAAATGCTTCAAAATCCACTAGATCACATCATCACAGTAAATGAAGTGACTAGCCTCTCCAGTTGAACTTTCAATCTTTGTTAAAACAAAATATTTTTAGTGAATAGTTTTATTATACGTAAATTTTATATTTCTGAATTATAATTATTCTTTCTAAAGCGTTTGTTACCTTGAATTTCTTTCCAATTCCATATGCACACTTTTACTTATTATCTTATTATTATTATGATGATTATTCCCTTAGCCCATGAGTGGGACATAAGGCATCAACAACACATTTCCATTTCGTCCTATTCTCTGGCTTCACAAATGATCATAAGTTCTCATCTCCTCCATGTCACCCTCGGACACCCAAGTCATCGTTTCCTATTCAGATTCCACTGAATGACGTGTTTCCGATTATACCCACTTTGTTTGACTTGTTTATTGAGCAACAGATTGTTGATTGGCTCCTTCACATAGTTGTTCGTTGCTAATTCTTTCCGGCTATCTGATCTGCAGTATGGAGTAAGCGAAGACAGCTGTTGATAAAAGTCCCCAGTAACCTGTTAAAAATGCTTCCCCTGACGCATCCATCAAGTTTCTAACCCACATAAAAGAGCCAACTGACTGAGTTAGCATTGGTGTTGAAAATCCAAATTCTGTTCTCTATGTTGAGTGCAGAAGATCTCCAAAAATGATTTCAGAGTGACGAAGGTGTGTCTTTCCTTTCCGCTGCTGCTTTTGAAATCCTCATCTATACTTTTATTTGAAACAGTGCTGACTGGATAAGTGAAAGAGGTGACTTTCTTAAAAATTCCTCTCGGTAGTGGTAGTGGTGGTGGTTGGTTCTTTTGTTGTTGGTTAACTGGTTAAGTATCTTCATTACCTCTGTCTTCTGTGTGTTGACCTGGAGTCCTGTCTTCGCCGACTGCCTCTTCAGTCAGTCTGTTTTTTTCGCCTGCAAGTCTTCGAATTTATGTTACATTAAGCGTCAATAGTCCGTGAAGTTCAGATCTGTAAGAGTCTTCTCATCAGTGCAACGGATTCCTATCTTCTCCCCCCCCGCCCGTATAGTATGTTGCACCATAGTTAGGAATATCATTTGTGATGGTAGGCAGTCTTGCTTTATCCATTATTATGAATCTTACTATTATTATTAATTATCATCAAGCTTATCTAGATTTTTCATTGTAATCATTGAATTCAATTCTAATATAGAAAATATCCCCATTTAAACATTTAGAAAAGAGAAAAAATGAGCGAAGAAATATTGAATTCAAAATATAGAATTGAAAAGTAAATATTTATTCACTCAATCTTTCTCTTTTCTGAATTCAATTCTGTGTATTTTAACTGTTTCAAAGACTGATTTACTTATCGGGACTCAGACAACCAGTTAGTCCTTGCGCAATATTTGTGAATCATCAATAAAAACACAGAAATGAACCTGCTTGAGATTTATTTTGCCTAACGTTCTAACAGTTTAATTAATTACCTTCTTTGTTTTTTTTATTAAAACCATTCCAGGTCGTTCTTTGATTAAGTCGTCTAGTGCTGTCGATGGTTATAGAAGTCGTCAACCGAATCGTTCTTCATCTGATCGTGTCAATTTACGTAATAAAACAAGTGGATCTGATAGTAAGCATAAACATGATCAAGCAACTGTATCTCTTTTCACTAATGCATCACGTTCACAATCACAAAGAGAGAATTTGAATGGGATTGTTGAACGGGGATTAATAGGAAAGAGAAGAGAAGAATTAGTCGCTATGCTGGTAAGTGACTGTCAATTGATACCTAATTAATCTATACATTTTCATAGAAAATATATTTGTTGGAATTTAATTCTTATCGAATTTCAGACCCATATCGGTTCGTAGTATTTTTTAAAAATGTGCTGTAACAATGTAACAACAGAAGACAAGGGCTGGCAACAGATGATCGTATTTATTTATTAACTCTGTCACATTGTGTACCGTCGACAGCTTAATCGCTGCTATCTCGCTGGTCTCATACATGTTGATATGCCCGTATTTCGTGATCACCACGTTCGCTTGCGTGTCGATTATTGCACCAATCTCACGCAGAAAATCCGCTCCTAATATCGTTCGCTGTAGTTCGGGTACAACAATGTCTGTCTGGATTCAACATAGAACTTGGCACCGAAGTGCAGCAGTTCGAGTTGCCACGTTCCAAATAGCACACAGAGGTAGACAAGAAGATGAGTGAAGAGAATCAATAGAGTTTGACAAATATAAGAGTGAAACAGAATGGGTAATGGTAGAAAGGAATATGAAAGATTACAGAGACTGAATACATCTGCGCCATTGACAACGATTTTGAGCCATGTCACCTATTGTCTCCAGCCATTGATTCCTAGAGTCCCGAGGGCCCCAACCCGGAAGTCTGCATCTCCCTACCTGACTCAGTTTAACTGTCAAGGATTTCATGGATTGATGAGGCCATGTTTTTGTTTGGCCACCACTGGCTCTTTTCCAACCTGAACCTATATCAGCTAGCAATGCCCGTCGGGGGAGGCGGTGGTTAGGCATGCGCAGCACGTGACCTAGCCATCTTAGTCTATGTAACTTTATAGCCTCGTCGATTGATTTTCCCTCTTTGCCCAACACTCTACGCCTAACGTCAACATTACTTATCTTGTGAAACCACCTAACGTGAGACAGAGATCGCAGACATCTATGATCGAAAGCAGTCAACCTTTTCATGTCTTCAACGCGTATTGGCCATGTTTCAGAGCCATAGAGAAGGACGGAGCGAACTGATGAGCAGTACACACGTCCCTTGGTTGATAACCGGATGTCACGCCTACGCCAGAGATGGTGTAAGTCAGCGAAAGCAGCTCGAGCTTTTCGGATCCGTGCTGAGATTTCATCGCCAATCAGTCCGTTGGTGCTAATACAACTTCCCAAGTAGGTGAAGTGGTCAACATGTTCTATCACTTCACTCCCTATCACTAAGTTAGGGGTTGACGTCGTCCAGTCCTGTAGCAGCATCTTACATTTTGCAGGGGCGAATCGCATGCCAAACATACGAAGATTGCTGCTCAAGGTGTTCAGAAGACTCTGCATTTTGTCAGCATCCTCCCCTAACAGGACTATGTCATCTGCATATTCTAAGTCCATTAGATTATTCCCTGGTAACAAGTCGATTCCTAAGTCACTACGTTCAGTTAAGGATACTTCCATTAGCATATCTATGATGAAGTTAAACAGAAATGGGGAAAGTGGACATCCCTGTCGGACACCACTGGTTGTTACCAATTCAGATGACAATTCCCCATAAGCCCTTACACGACTACGTGAGTTTGAATAGAGTGCCTTGATTAGTGCAATGTACTTTCTTGGCACTCCCTTCACAGTCAGACATTGCCATAGTACCTTTCGATCCACGGAGTCGAAGGCCGCCTTCAAGTCAAGAAATATGACAATTGTTGGACGCCGAAAAGTGTGTCTATGTTCTAGAATCTGTCGAAGAGTGAAGATATGATCTATGCACCCTCTACCTGGTCTAAAGCCTGCTTGATTTTCCCTTGTCTGTTCCTCCCGAGTTCTGCTTAGTCTATGCATGATTACTGAGCCTAGGATTTTAGAGACTATGTTCGTTAGGCTGATCCCCCTATGATTATCACACGAGGACTTGTTTCCCTTCTTGAATATCGGTATAATAAGTGACTTACCCCAGTCTGATGGTACTGTCTCTGATTCCCAGACTTTGCCTAGTACCTCAGTTAATCTACAAACTAGTATGTCACCCCCATATTTAAACACCTCCGGAATAATTCCGTCGGGTCCTGCCGCTTTGCCTCGTTTCAAATTACTGATAGCTTTTGTAACCTCACTACAGACGGCGGACCAGTGTCTATATCCCATTCGGGTGTGTGGATGGCGGGGAGGTTCAGTGTGGCTGTAGGCAAGTTAAATTGTTCCTCAAAGTGTTCTTTCCAGCGTTCAAGGCGTCTATCCTGAGAGCTAATTAAGGAGCCATTTTTCTCAGAAATAGTCTCACTTATGAATTGCCTTCTCCCACCCGATTCTGATGAGTCTAAAGAGTTGCCTAGTGTTGCCTATCGCCAATGCTTTTTCCATCTCTTTCGCCTTTGTCACCCACCACTGTTCACGGTCCTTGCGGAGACTTTTAGTAAGTTTCCTTTTGTGCAGCTTTCGCTCCTCATTGAATTCGGAGCTCGCCGGAATAAGTCTTCTAGCATCTATCAGTTCGGATGAGGCAGTCGAAATCCAGTGGTTTTTACTCACCTTTGGATTTGTCTTATTCACAGCTTTTACAGCTGTATCTATAGCTGACTGAATATTCTTCCAGGCTTCTCCAGGGTGAGCACAGCTGTCGAATTCAGATATGCGTTTAGCTAGTTCTTCCTCAAATAGGGATTTAGTTTCCTGATCGAGCTGGGGACGTGATGGTTTTACCGCCAGCTGTTTCCTACGTCCGTTCAGTCGTAAGCACACACGAGCCCGGACCAGTGCGTGATCGGTATCTACACACGTGTTCCAGAAGGAGCGACAATCTCCTACCGACCCACGCCAACGATAGCTTATTGCTATGTGGTCTATTTGTGTCCAGCGTTGGTTTGATGATGGGGGTCGCCAGGTTAAACAGTGTCTCTCCTTGTGTTTAAAGTTAGTGCTTACAAGAAACAAATGATTATCTGAACAGAACTGTAGGAGACGGTCACCGTTGTCGGTTCGCTGGCACGGAACTCCATAGGTGCCACCGACATCCTTCTCAGATTGACACAATTTCCCTACTTGAGCGTTGAAGTCACCAGCTAGAACGACTATATCTGAGCGTTTAGCCTTTCTCACCAAACTAGACAGCTTTTGGTAGAACTCATCCTTCGTTTCATCCGAACTGCAGTCAGTGGGGGCGTAGGCGGAGATTACGAAAAGGCATCGGCGAGTAGTGCAGTCCTTTCTCCTTCTTACTGATCCGTTCAGACGGACAGCACACATTCGGCTATCTACCGGGATCCAGTCAAGCAATGTCTTTTCTGCCCTAGTACTCAGAGCTATCCCTACGCCAGCTAATCCTCGTGAACTAGCTGTGGCATCTCCTGACACCCTCAAGGTGAATTTTGAAGATTCATCCTGTTGGCCAGGTGGGGTTAGGTGAATAACCACACTTGGGTCTTGTATGCGTGTTTCTGAAACACAACATACATCAATGGCTCGAGATGCCAGGGTCTTAGCTAGTGATGCTTGTTGTCCTATTTGGCAAAGTGTCCTAACATTAAATGCTCCTATATGAAATTGGTGGCGTGGCTTTAGGAGACTATCCGTGGTGGTTTTTTGGCTTTCGTCGTTTTTAGTGGACACAGAGTGAAGAGGGAGTGAGGAGCCATCAAGTAGAGGAGTTGCATCAGTGGAAGGAAGGCAAGGTAATAATAGCCCCTTTCTCAATAGCCCCCACTAAATCTAGGTTCATACGAAAGAAAGAACAAGCATTATACCGTCTGAAATTTTTTCTTTTTCGCCTTTCTGGGCAGTATCTTCTCCAGTGTTCCGGCTTACCGCATTCAAAACACCGGTCTTTTCTATCAGCCAACTTTAACGCCGCCACTTCCCGCTGCAATGCTTCAATTTTCTGCTCATGAATAAAATGACACAGAGATGGTTTTTTTGTTTGCAAAAGTATCTAGGTTGAAGGTATTCTGCATTTAGACAACTCTAAATGAACTCTTCAGAGTTATATGAACCACTATATTATTCTATGACTGTGCAAGTGGACTTAGTAGAATGAGTAACTTACTTATGAAATTTTCACACCGATGTCATATTGAAATCTATAAGTTGAACTTCTTCACTGATCTTAATTTTAAGACTTTTGTCAGTTTTTAATGTTGTATGAGCGTTTATCGTTAGGTGTAATTTTGTTTCCTTTCAAACTGAAATCAATCTACTGTCCTATAATTTCTCTAGACTACCTAAAAAGTCGGAAAAATTGCTTTGTAAAGTGTCATTCCTTCAAGTTTCTTCGCCTTGAAATAACTAACCTACGTCAATCAATTTTTGTTCTGATGAGTTGTTCTTAATAAACTGTCCTCACTAGTGACTGACTGCTGTATGAATTAGCCTGAATTGTGACAAACTGGGTACACCAAGTTGGATGTGAAGACAAATGGCGGTTGCGCTATATGTGGCGAATAGGCAGAAGTTAGAATCGACAGGTCATTAGACTCCGTCCCAGTGGCCGAATAGTCTACTAGCTTGTCTTGTAACCTGAAGAAGATCGTCGGTCTGATCCCTTCTCGAGTCATGAGTGCATACTGCTGAAAAAGTCCTAAGCAAAGATAAAACAGTTATCCAGTACTCTCTGATATTCAGTGGTTCTCTGACTGAAGTTAGTTCGCCATCAATCTTGAAATTTAATTCGCTTGTAAAATGGAAGAAGAAGAAGAAGCAGCAGCCGCAGGAAAATAAGAGAGAAAAAGAAGGGTCTATAGTTAATTACTTCCAGTTTTCTTCCCATTTTCTTATTATTATTATTATTATTTCAGTAATCTAGGTTAGCTTTGGCTTCCAATCATCAACTTTTTATCCGATTTCGCGGACACACACACGTACGCACACTTATAATAAGTTTGTTTTCCACTAAGCATCATATCTAGTGTTATTTCCTTCATTTCTTTCCTACCTCATAACTTAAGTATGATTAACCGTGTCATTTCACCAGTAAGGTAGATTTATTCGTTTCACTGTTCGATATTTCTGCAAAACTCTTTTGATTGCTTGCACTTGTTGTTGATAATAGCAGAGATTTAAACTGTTCAAAAAATTGTTGTGTGTATGTTTCTTTTTCATTTCTCCTGAAAAATATTAAATTTCCTCTTGGTCACTTTGCTGCTTGCCAATCCATCTCAGCCGATAATAATAATATTGATAGAAATGTTTTGCTGTAATTATTCTTTACTTAGCTATTTATTTTCCCTGCTTCTCTGTTTGTGTATGTGTTTCCCACCCACCCCCTTCCTACGATACACATACTCCTCCTTTCGCATATTTACTAAAATTATTTATTATTGATTTCATTGCGATTTATGACTCGTGAAATTGCTGTACTCACTTTGTCGTTCAGTAACAAGTAAATGTAGAGTTAGGTGCATGTAGAGATGCGTGCCTAGTGTGTGTGTGTCAGTGTGTATTTATGAAAAGTATTAGAAGAA
This sequence comes from Trichobilharzia regenti, assembly GCA_944472135.2. NCBI lineage: Eukaryota > Metazoa > Platyhelminthes > Trematoda > Strigeidida > Schistosomatidae > Trichobilharzia > Trichobilharzia regenti. Next base: position 81,626,561 of record OX235270.1, on the reverse strand, counting down.
TTGATTTTTGGCGAGCATTATTTGTAATACCAGTAACATAATTTCATAAATGTGTTCTGATTAATAAATATGTACATTTCACAGTGTGTGTGTGTGTGTGTGTTCAACAACTGGGTCTCTAAGCTGAGTCTGAATACAGTTGAACAAGCCTTTGATTTCAACGCTTCACTCAGCCAACTTTTGATCCTACTGACTTACATTAAGATCATTAGGCTAAACCGTAAGTATTTTGGTTGGATTAGTCAAAAAACTGTAAGTAATAGTTCCAATGAATGATTAATAGTTGATCACGAGCCGACATCAGTTAGAGAGCCATTGGAAAACCTGGGAGGACTAGACAGCCGTTCCGTCTTAATTCGAAACTCCTCAACAGTACACACCCGCTGGATCTTGCAGTTGTGAGACGAGCTCGTAGACCATTAAGTCAGTAGGATCCGACTCAATGATCCATGAATTCCAGCTTCTGTCAACTCGCGATACATATTTAGTGCAACCACCAGCTAACTGTCACGGGCGAGTAACTGTCCTCTCTCCTGACTTGATGGACCCACTGGTTACGACTTCTCACTAGAACCAACACTTGATAATTAATCTAATGCTCATTAGCGACTGGCTCTATACAGGAAGTACTATCTGTACATGAAGTGCCATCAAGCCAGGAAGGAGGACAGTTACTCGCCCATGACATTGGCTGGCGGTTGCACTAAATATGTATCACGAGTTGGCAGAAGCTGGAATTCATGGATCATTGAATCGGGTCCTACTGACTTAATGGTCTACGAGCTCGTCTCATAACTAGAAGATCCTAGGTTCGAACCCCAGTGAGGGTGTCTATTGTTAAGGAGTTCCAAATTACAGCGAAACGGCCGTTTTCAACTAACTAAATTTTTCTCCCCAGTATCAATGAAGGATTAATTACACTGTAACGCATGTCAATAATGCCAATGATTGGCTGTCTAACGAGATATTTTTTTTACATAAATCTCGATACAGTACTGTAAGCAGATGGGTGTTGTTAACATGGAACTTGACAGTAATATACGACATTGTAGGGTACTATATCCCGAATTCTAAACATCAGGGTAGGATATAGCTAAATCACTTCAAATGCTATCAGTTGTAAGTTGTAGGACCAAAATAGAGTGCAAAAAGATTGAATTCACCAGAAAAAATGGAATGCACGAATACATATGGTCCCTTTGTAATTGATTTCTCTATGCATATAGCATAAATAGTTCATACACTCATGTCTCTGATCCCATCAGAATAATTAAAGAAGCGTTCGATGACGCTGGATATGGAGTGTGAACATTAAACACCTTATTGCGTTTAGCTTAAAGTGTAGTTTCAAATGATCTGTTCACTTCAATAAACCTGGGTCGTTAGAACAATCTTATAACGTTAAACATCTAATGTAAGCTGTGTATTATATGTTAATGATGAGAATCAACTTCAGTGCTTAAAACAAATGTGAAGGTGACTTATGCTTGTCACTCTCACCGACCACGCACATGGTCCGAGGTTCGATCCCCTGCCGATGCACACCTGATATCTGTGGTCGGCCTGCAAAGTTTGGCCTACCGATATCACATGCTGTAAATCCCATACTTGTACCATAAATACGGTGTGGAATCAATCTGTAATCAAAATTTTAAAAAAAATAAAAAAAACTTGACCACATCATAAAAGATAGCTTCTTCTTGTACTGTTTGTAACCGATATTTGGTTAGTAATTTGGTGGATGGTGACTAGCATGAGAATCTATGATGTGCACTTCGTCCTACTTGGGACTCGTTAGCTGGATGCATCTGCACTCCCCAGTGAGTAATGGTGTTCCCGCAGAGACTCGAACCCAGTGCCCATTGTTCCAAACGCGAAAGCATTATCCACTAGACCACTTGAGCTACGATAGCTTGTCTTGATAAAAGTTCGTCAGTGGCACACATATACAGTGGTAAATAAAAGATTTTCAAAAAAAACCTAATCTAGATTGTCGAAAATTGGCAATATGAATTATCCGTTTTTCACTAATTGTCAGAATAATTAGATTTCACTTTGTTTTACAAAGAATTCTGTGTAAGAAATTAACATGGACACTGGTACAATGTAGCTCCGTTCCTTTAATACATATATATATATATATATATATATATATATATGATCCATTGAATTTTTCTATTCACATTTTTTCTTTTTGTTATATCACAAGGATTATAACTGGTGAATCGACTGAAAATTTAATTTAATCTTTAAATTCTACCTCATTTCACAGTTCATTACACTTTTCCACCCACCATAAATTCATTATGCAGCTTGTTTTCACTTTTAAACCTCATTGGAAATACAGTTGAAATTAATAAACATCTAATTGAGGGGTGTTGGTGTTATTTTTGTTTTTTGAAGAAATATTTACAAAATAGTGTTTTTTCCCATCTAACAGCATAACAATAACATTGATAGCTGTTTTCTGAAAAAATTGTACAGAATTTTCAGTCTAATATATTGCATAGTGTTTTTATTTCTCCATTCAGGATCTTCAAGTAGGATTAGAATCTTTAGTATATTGTGTGTTATACCAATGCTCTTCTAATTGAAGCATAAACTGAACCCCATATGATATTTTTTCCGTCCCTGAGAAATGTGCACTGGTAGTTTGAAAGTCACTTGAAAATTCGCGTGAGTATATTTTGCGATCCATGGTCATAAATGAATGGTTAAAACAATAAAAAGTCGAGAAAATCTTGACGGAAATTCAGGTAGACGAGCGATTTGAACAGGTCTTCAGATGCCATCTAAAAAAATATTCTCCGGACAACGTTTTTAAAAGCGTTCAGTAACAGAATGAGGAATGGATATCGAGCTAAAATTTAAAGATTCTTAAAAACTTTATCACCTAAGGGTGTCTTCTGCACTGCACATATTACCTTCTGAAAACTTCGATCCTTGATAAAACTATTTGAAATTACCTCGATTATTAGTATACCGGTTTGTGTAACAGGGTTATATTTGAAGTTGCAATGCGAAAACCTGGTTCACAGAAATACTCGGACCAGCAGTCTATAAACCATATGACGCAGCTGGATACACACAGGACCCTTATTTTGTTCTACTAATTCGGGAGTGGCTATCCAGAAGCTCTTTTCGTATTAACTTCAGTCATCAACCTCTAGTTATGAAGTGTTACATTATATTAAGACAGCCCGACCAATTCTTAGTTTTTTTTTACTCTGTATTATAATAATTAATATTATTAAATACCTGTATTAACTCATAAAGTAAAGGTAACACCGCTAGAAATGAGACTTCCTACATGAAAAAAGTTAGCCTCTGCTCACTACTGAACAGTATGACATGAGTATATTTTTCCAATTCCGTCTTAGGGAGTGATACTGTCACCCGGAACGACTTACTGACAGAAAGACCGGCACGATGGTTACCTAAGAAGCGCATCAGTGTTTAGCTTGATACTTTGAAACAGAAACAATGAAGACGGGAATGTAGATAGATTGTCAACACGTTAGTGAGACAACAGTGTAATTCTACAGTTTTCATACTGTCATGTAATTACAACTTTTCATTCTTATTTTCAAGTGTTAGTCCGTGGGGATTTGATTTTTTTTCGAGTTTGACTACGTACGGATTGATTTCAGTTAGAGAATAATTCAAAACGTGATGAACTGCACTGGTCACTATTTCTCACTAGAACCCTACATAACTTCATCCTGTAGCCAGTCTCAAGCAAGCGTTAGATTATTAAATTTTTATCATTATCAAGCGTCGCACATTTGAATGGAGATGAGACACGAGGAAATGTTTTCTAGTCTGTATTTCAATCAACAAGTAAATACGTTTCAACATGTGAACGACCAGTGAATAATATACACAAAAAGATATGGAAATACACATGAATGTCGTTTACAGCTACAGGAATAGAAGACATGATTGGTGACAGTTGAATAATTCCTATCTCTCAATTTTCATGTACTTACATAGACTAATTCTGAAACCTTTTACTTAGCTTTGATCAAAATAAGGTCAGAAAATCAAGTTTGAAAGGAACAATAGAGTCATCTTTTGAATTAGTTTAATTCTCTGAGCTAATTGATTTAACTGCGAAGCTTTCGTCGTCCTTCTAGATAACATCTTCAGCTCAAGTTTGAATATGGAATGAACTTAATTGTATTCTCCATGAATGGTATAATGGTTTATCATGGTGACCGTTGTCATGACTGGATGTTGACAATAGTTGCCAGGATACAAATAAGTTCATTCTATACTCAAACCTGAGCTGAAGATGTTGTGTAGATGGGCGACAAAGGCTTCGCAGTTAAATCCACCAACTCAGAGAATACAACTAATTCAATATCATCCAGCTGAGCTACAAATCTTCTGCATTATTTTAGAGTCAAGTTTACATTCCATGGTAATCTACACCACCAACATGTCTATTGTAATGACATTAAACAACTGGAATGATGTCACTTTTTCGTTTTCATTCTACTCCATCCTAGTTCTTATTTTTTTTTTAAAAGTAATACTTCATTTAGGTGAGAGCAACTGGAATTTGTTGTTTTGCTTATGATTGAATGTCATTTCCCACGTCAAGTGTATATTTCTAACCTGTCGTCTGCTAGTACAAAAATATGATAAGTTTGTATTCTTGATTGGCTAATATACACAGTGAATAGTCATTTCGAATTACTTTAGTGCCTTGTCTGTTGTTTCAGCTGATATAAAAATATAATGAACCCTACATACATATATTTCATCATCTGTCATCATTTGTCACCTAGCTGTCATTTGCCTCCTCTCTGTTTTTCTGCCTTTTCTATCTATCTACCTCATCAATATTATTATAATCTATGGTCTGTTACTGTTAAAATTTTCAATCAAATAGTATTCAAATTTGAGAATATATAAATTATTTTTGTCCTACATTTAGAACTTTTATTGTATCGAAATACCTCTCAAGTTATAAGTAATAGACTAATTATGTGCATACGTGTGTGTATGTGTGTATTACTTTGTGAATTATGCATCTCTGGTGTTTTATTTTCACTGTGAATGAATACGGACATGTTGAAAAACAAAATAGCACGAATTAATAATGCCATTGTTAATGCCTAGTAATAAACAATTTTTCTCCATATTTAATATTCCCCCTAAAGACACTGGTGTATGACCTTATTGATCAGTTGAAGTATATTCATTTTGCGTAACTGTTTCAGAAACTGTATAAAATCAGCCAATGTCCATGACTCCTCTCTTTGGCTTACTTCATCAAACCTGGAGTAGTTTTTCTCTGTACCCCACACAATCATAAAATAATACCGCATTTTTATTACTTGTTTGTCTAATGTTGTGGTAGAGAAGTTCAGGGAGTGAATTCGTCCAGCAAAAAAGGATGATGTTTGTTTAGGTGAACATTACTTAATATATGATAACATGGAATCATATACTTACAAATTTGAAGTTATGTATACAGTTTCGAAATTCACTGACAAATAACTCAAGATTTAATCTTTCTTTGCCTTACGCTTCTTATTTTTACTCAAACTGTATACAAAGAATCGTAGTTTGAACACTGTGGTATTTGTTTATTATTCAGAGATTGCATAGTTGTTAGCGTGGAGTTGTGGAATACATTTAGCAGATTGATTGACATTTATCACTCCATCCCATTTCTTAAATGGGTGACGTTAAGATCTTTTGTGAAAATCTCATGGAACTCCTTTGGCGATCGGTGACACAGTACATTTTGTAGTAGTTTCAAGGGAGTTTTTTTTTGGTGCCGGACCAACGTTTGAAATGGGACTTACTTCAAAGTTCACAATTTCATGGTACACCTATTCCGTTACTTTATCATTAAGAAGTCATAACTAACAAATAAAAGCAAGACACTTCTGGAAAATAACTAAGTATCTACTAAATTTTTTTTTTTAAATGTAGGAAGACCTATAAGGAAAATAAAAGTAGTAATTGCAATCATTAATAATAATAATAATAATAGTAAGGAATTCAAAGGCTACGACATTACTTCTACTTAAAGAAGAAACGTCAGAAGTCCTACATCGGATTCCTAATAAGGCTGAAATTAGGTTGACATCTAAATCATCCAACTTATGCAGAGACAAATTTTGTAGGTTCAAGGACCTACCCAACATGTCCTATTGAGGAAAATAATGTAGTCTATCAAATACTATGTAATGACTGAGGTTAATCATATGGGTTACATTTGTAGATCCGGTTCAGTTAGGTTATTGAAGAAAAGAAATTTAGCTAGAGGTAGAAAGATTGACCCTACTAAGTTAAATAATCTAGAAAAAAACCAACCATTGCCATGCATTTACTTGCATGTAATCACACAATAAGATGGGACAGGGGAAAGTGCTACAAAGTGATCGAGTTAGATGGAGAGAAAGAGAGGGAAAAAAAGTTGATCACCGAATCCTTATTCATCGAATTAACTCCGAACATGTACAGTCAAAAGGATGAAATACCTATTCTTGACATAAAGAAAATTGCATTAATTGTGCATTACACTGATATGATTATGAGCACTAAATTGCACTCGAAACTTCCTTCAGTCATTAATACTAATACTGTATAACTGTGCATTATATCAGATAAACTTATCTTCTATGGAAATCAGATTGTCTGTATGCTTTTTGCTTTACATACTTCATCAATATTTATCACCTGCTTTGAAACATATTAATAGTCTTTTTTTTATCTCTCCTCACTTATCGGTAGCTTAAGGTATAGTAAACAGGTGGGTAGGATGTGATAGTGGGGGAGGGTGGATTAAGAATCACTTTCCTGTAACCATATAGGCAGATAGACACAGGCACACTGATATTCCTGCTGTGTAAGTCACACTGATAATTTATGGGTAAGGTCTACTATATTTTACTAAATATGCACTAAATTTGTACTAAACTTTTGTTAAACTATCACTGTTATCTTTTTTACTTCATGTGCGTGTGTGTGCGGTCGTATTCGCCTGAAATTATGTTCAGGAAAATAAAATTAAAAACAGCTTTGTTCTGTTTAGGTGTAGGCCACGTGTGAATGCATACTTTTTCATTATCGATTTCTTTTTCCCAGCGTATAATTCCTGACAAATGATTTTTAAGCAGACAGTGAAAGAATTGTCAAAATATTTCTCTTATGTGTATAGTATCAGTCTCGTCCTAATTCTAGACTAAACAGATTCAACAAACACTGTTGTTTTTCCAAGATGATGTGCTATTAAACGAATCGAAGAAGTTAGCAGTCAATTTATTTTTGCATTTCAAACGTAGACAGGTTCTGTTGTGAATTATTATTATTACTATTATTTTTAACGTTTACTGACATTTCCCTTCTTTGAACTATGTCTTCATGACCAAATATGCTTATAATTTCGTTAATAATCCACTACAAAGCATTACCATCACAGAATTCAAACAAAATCTGTCATTCCCAACAGACCTCGCATTTCCGCTAGTTGACTCTCTTCGATACAAACAATCTTTAACCTTGAAAAAACTTATCTTCACTACAAGATACATACCTGTATCATCGAGTGTCGAAGTCAACAACCAACCGTCAATGAACAGAGTTGAAATGTTTAAGATAAGTGTGAAGCGAAAGTAGTTTGTAGAAATGTTCTGTTTGTAGTATGAAGTGATGATTATTTCATCAAACGAAGTAGTAAGTCGGTTTCAATGACAGTGGACAGATCCAATTCACTTAGTCATTAAAGTTGAGCTACACTATAGGCTACTATGCTCTTGTGTTTTTAGCTATAGTTATTAAACATAGTACAATGTTGTAGCGCGCATAGCCGCCCACATGGGTTATACTTTACGTTTATCAAACTGTACAAATGAGAAAGTAGACAAAAGAAATAATTCTCTTATTATTTAGAAAGGGCCAATAATAACTTTATCCATAAAAAATGGGATAAACCAATGGAATATTATGCATGGACGAGATGCAAAATTTAAAAATATGTATGTATTTATATATTCTTTTTAATCTTAATAAGTAGCCAATTAATTTTTTGCTCAACGCAAACCGCAACATTTTGTTTTCTTTGTTTCACTTAATTTAAATCGAAAGTCCTGCAAAACTGACATAACACGATTCCAACTTATCTCCTGTTATGTATGTCTCTATGTATTAGTGTTTATTGTCCTAGTTTTGAATTGTTTTCTTGTCTTTTTTTCTTTTTTCATATTCTCTTACACAGAGTGGTCATTCTTCTTCTACTAAACATCGTCCATCATCCTTAGGAATGAAATTTGCAGTTCCAGATAAAGAGCTTAGGCTGTTAACTAAGAGGACTGAACAGTGTCAATCGGTGCTACAAAAACAATTCCAACAGCAACAACAACGCCGTCCAATACGAATAGAACATGCAACAAAGTACTCACCTTCTGTAAGTTATGTAAGATCTCTGTGTGTGTGTGCGTGCGTGTTACTTGATTACTGCCTTAAGTTTTGGTCTTTTCAGAATGATTTCGGTATAGGCGACCCCGAGATGCTGCTGATTTGAATTTTGTCACGTGATTCCCGTCATCATTTCATTTTCACTTTACATATCAGAGTAATTTTTTTATTTAACAGTGGCGAATCATCTTTATGCCAGTTGTTCAAGTTGTTTATTATTTCCCTTCCCTTATTATATAATCTACTGTGTTTATCGGAAATTTATGATGATTATCAGAATGTTTTTGAAAGTGATTCCAACTTCCAATGTGATAGTTATCTTCTAATCGGGCTGCAGAAAAACTACACTCAAAGAAACGCTTTTTCAAAAACGTCTAGTTGTATAACGGCAACACAACTTGACCGAAATCTTTTATCTGATCGAAAAATATTTTGTATGTGAGTAAGGCATCTTTGCGTCGATGATGTTCCGAGCTAAACACAGTGTAATGTGTACTCGATTTTTTTCTAAACTTTTTAAAAATAAATTTTGTAATCTTCATTTGTTTCCCCTTGAAGTATGCTATCCTGTCTCTTTCCTTTTCTAGTTATTTTCTTTTTCCTCTTAGTCTCTTGTCCGCTCTTTTTTAAATTGAAAACAGAATTTATCTCTTTGCTTTCCTTTATATTCCCTGCCGGTTTGCATTAGTGATACTCTGTTAAGTGGCATTCTATCAGTTTCAGTAGTGACCGCCTTATTCCACACTCATCATCCTCAAAAAACACTAGTATTCTCTTTGAATGAGTATTCTTCGTGACTTCCTTGTTTTATTCTGTGTTACAGTCGAATTCGTGAAGTTCACAATTTTAAATTTCACAACGAATAAGTGAATTGACAGTTGTCAAAACTATTTAATCCGATTATAAATAATTAGTAAATAAATTAATTGATTTACTTCGTAGAAGGTTTATTAGAACTAATATTACTACTAAAGAAAATAGAACTAGCGAAAGCAGATGTAATGTTTATTCGGACAAAAAGTACAACGGATACTGACAGTATGATTAACCTTAAGTTGATTTCCCTATTTGCAAATAATATAATCCTTTGTGTATTATGCTTGCCTTGTTTCTCATTGTCTCGTGCTCATTCGATTCTCGTCAGAATTGTAACCTTCTTGTTGTGTTTCCTGAAAACATTGCTCCATTTACTACTTATATATGTTTTATAATTAGCTGACACCACACTGTTCAGTCGGTCTTCTTTATTTAGTAGCTGTTGTCCTCCTCTTGTACTTGCTAGACATTTTTGAGATCTATCTTTTCTGTGAAGTTACAGAAGTAGAATGACAGAATTCACTTTCTCTTATTGCCTAATAGTTGGAAAAATCTTCATCAGTCTACTCGGTTTCTGGATCGATGTGTTCGGCAGTTCATTGAATGCCAGTTGCCTGTTTTCTCTTTCTTTCTGCTTTTCAGTAGTTGTGACGTATAAGTGGTAAGTGAAATTCAAGTAACGCGGCTGTATATCACCTTTAGTTTTAAGCAACTCTGTTTGAGCTTAATGGAGCCAACAGAGTCTAGGCTATATGGAGAAGTGCAAGAATAAATAGTTGCCCTTAGCAGTGGAATTCTGTCCACTTTTTAACGATGATATATCATGAATTACATTGGTCCCCGCATATAACTGACTTTGTTGTAATGGCAACTATGAATTTAGCTTCCCTAACTTTTCATGCATCACATTGTCAAATGTCGTTTACATTTCCTAAGCGTATGATTCATTTGTCAACGAAATGTGGAAATGAATAAAGTTGAGACATGAGGAATTCTTTCCAAGTTTGTTCTTTAGTCACCAAATAATACACGTACACACGTGAAGAACTAATGCACACAGTATACACAACAAGATATGGAAACACTCATGGATGTTGTTTAAGGCTAGAAGAATAGGAAACATGGTTCATGCAGTTGCATAATCTTGAGTTTTGTGTTTTGAAATAACTTTTCTATAGTTTGGTTTGTAAGGGTTAGTTTTGTTTTTACGAGTTGATCACGGATTGATATCAGTTAGAGAACCATTGAAAACCATGAAGTACTGGACATCTGTTTCATCCTAGTTTGGGAATCATCGTCAGTATGCACTCACTGGGGTTCAAACACAGGATTTTCCTGTTACAAGGCAAGCTCGTTTGCCATTCAGCCACTGAGACCCGATTCACTGGCCAGCCCATGAATTCTAACTTCTACCAATTCGTGATCAACTCGTGAAAAAAAATCTAATCCTTACAAACCACCAACTGTAGAAAATTAATCTGATGCTCGCTAGTGAGTGACTTGCTACAGAAGGGAGTTTCCTGGAGTGAGAAGTCGTGACCAGTGAGGTCCATCCAGATGTCAAGTGTGAGGATGGATGTCCCACCGATGACATTGGTTGGGGTCGCTCTAAATCACGAATTGGTATAAGTTAGAATTCATAGGCTGGCCATTGAATTGGGTCCCAGTAGCTGAATGGTATACCAGCTTGCCTTGTAACAGGAAGGTCCTGTGTTCGAACCTTGGCAGTGGGTGCTTACTGCTGATGATTCCCAAACTAGGATGAAACAACAGCTGTTCAGTACTCGCTGGTTTTCAATGGTTTTCTAACTGATATCAATCTGTGATCAACTCGAAATAACTTTTGTTAAAAGTCAGACAAGTATTATATGAAAAAGATAGATGGAATAGGTACATGTGTTATCAAATAAGATAACTGTATGTGTAAATTTTATTACCTAACATAAGTAATATTCCATCAAATTCAACTGTTCTTTTTATGTACACCGATTTCCACTACTACATATTTTCGTTCTAACAGACGGCAGTCTGCTCTATGAGAGAACTGTGTGCCTTGCTGGTAATATTTGACAGCTTGAAAAAACACAACTGTCCTAGTGATGCACATACATTCAGTTTTTGCTTGTTCTTCACAAGTCGTCTTAAATACCTTAACATTCTGTATTTTTCTATCATCGTTCTTTTCTCTTCTTTTCTCCAGTGTCTTTTATTTAGTTCGTTTGATGAAGAAGATTGTATTCTTGTTGTTTGTGTTTTCCTGCGTGTACTTCTAATGGAAGTAGTAAAACAAGGTTTAACACGGTGTGTGTGTGTGTGACTACCTTTTATTGTCAGAGTTTATGTGTATGTTGTTTCACACAGATAGACATGAGATTCTGTGGTTAAGATAGGCTACAGAATTGTGCAAACACGTGATTGTCAATAATGGTGAATAAATAATCCAGTGCTGTTTTGAGTATTTTAATAATACTTATCATCCTTTGGATATGCGCGCATAGGATTTATTGTTGTTTTAAAAACTGGTTCACGCATAGAATGGATTTTAAATTCCTACCCTTACTACCGGTGTTTATTTTTTTACCATCGGTGTAAGATATAATTCATATTGTGTGCATGCAAGATTGGCTGCGAAATATTGAGATAAGGTAATCGACGATAAGCACATCAGTGATTTTCACCCGGTGAACTGTTTGATTTACGGCACTGCCACCTTCTGGATTTAATAAGTACACAGGAAGCTGAAGGTTTTCAATTATGTCTCTATATAGCATTTCTTGCATAAGATATTTTATTTTTCTATTTCTGATCACTTCCAGTTTGTGTACTTTTGGGAAGATAGAGAGGGATTTCTGTTTCACTGACCGGTTTGATTTGTCTTTGTTCTGTAGTAAACTGTCACGAAGTTTAACGAGAAGATTATCACTGATTTGATTCTTGAAATCTCATAATAATTCCCGAGTGTTTGAGCTAATGTTATACTTTATGTGTACTCGTAGTTCCCACATGGTTATATTCAAAGTGAATTCCTTGGTTTTTCTTAGCTTTATAGGCTAGTGAAACGAATGCCTCAATTTTTTTTGTTGATGGTTGCTAACGTGCTGGATCTCACGACTAGCCGCTATCGAAAAACTAAAGTCTGCATGTGGATAATGATGGACACCAATTCGATTGTGATAATGTAGAAATTTTAAATAGAGGAAACATCAAAAATGCCAAGGAATTCCTTGAAGCCTGATATTCAAATGAATTAGCAACTAACAAACACATTATTATTATAGACCAAATTTACCAGCTGATAAAAAGTAAATCAAACGACAAGAAAGTTCGAATATCAAGTCAATAATTATGATCAATAGAGACGTAAATGAACAACCAGTCACAACAGAGGTCGCTACCAGGAGATACAGTTTCATCATTCACGGAGAATTTACTTGAGTTCATTTTATACTAAAACCTGCACTGAAGATGTTGCCTAGATAGATGATAACGAAAGTATCGCGATTAAATCGGCCAGCTCAGAAAACACAATTAATCCACTAGTCAGATTATGTGTCAATAAACAAACAAAATTCTTTAAAGTATATACTACTGTTTGATTGAGATGAGTGGCTGTATACCACTCACGTCTTCAATTCAATAACCTGTTGAGTCTTGTACGTTGTATGATGGCTGAAGAGGCAGCCAAAGCAGGATTGCACGTGAACACAGAGAAGATCGAGGTGAAGATGAGCAACAACAACAACTAGCACCAATCAACATCAACGGGAGAGTTTAACAGAGGTTGCCTCCTTCCCTTATCTGGGAAGCATAGTTTCAACTACAGGTGGATCGGACGAGAATGTCACAGCCGAAATCGGGAATGCAAGATGGACCTTCATTACTATGAAATCATTTTGGAAATCTGTTGTACTCAACATAAAATGAAGATCCTGATTTTCAACACCAATGCCAAGTTGGTCGTTCTATATGGGTCAGAAATTTGCACTGCGTGTTACAAAAAGAATTTTCAACAGGTTGCAGACTTTCATCAACAGCTAATATATGTATAAAACTTGGGCACTGTGGTAGTAAGTAATTTCATATTAGTTTGTTTATGAGATGTATCACACAGTGAAACAGTATTATATACTGGATGACGTTTCGAACACAATTTATTGTTCATAATCATATCAATTTTGATCACAGGACTTTGAAATTTTAGTTTTATAGTTTTCTTTATCTACTCCTATTTGTCGTAATGGTAGTAGAATTTTCCATATATCTGGGACAGGTGTTGAATCATTTCTATTACATGTATTTGCAGTTGATTCGATAAACAAAGCTTCTGTGGAGGTATGCAGATGACACATTCACTGTACTTAGAACACAAGATATAGATAGATTTTCCGAACACATCAACTCGAAGGTAGAGGCAATTCAATTCACTTATGAATTGGAGAGTCAGGAAGGGGAGCTTCCAATGTTAGATTGCAACGTAAAAAGGAAAGAAGATGGGAAGTTAAACACTAGTGTTTACAGAAAACCCACACATTCAAACAGGTATTTGGACTTCCGATCATCCCATCCTATGTCAGTGAAAATAGGATTAGTGAAATGTTTAAATGACAGAGAACAAAAACTAAGTAGTACCAAGGAAAATCTAAGACAGGAAGTGAGACACATAAAAGAAGCCTTGAAACTTAATAATTATCCGGATAGATTAGTCGGGAAATATGTAAGGAAATCTAAAATTAAAATAAGTAATGATACTACCGATAGTAATAATAATAATATTAATGACGACACCAACAATAAGGAATCTAAATCCTCAACAGTAACAGACTAGCTGGACATAAAAACTTAGCAAAATCTAGATTGGTTGACCCAAATAAGATAAGAAATCTAGAGAATAGTTCAGCTATAGCACTACATGCGGTTACACATAACCATACAATAGGATGGGATAGGATGACAGTTTTAAAATCTAATGTCACAGGGTATAGGGAGAGAATGATAACAGAAGCTTTGTTTATCGAATCAACTGCAAATACATGTAATAGAAATGATTCAACACCTGTCCCAGATATATGGAAAATTCTACTACCATTACGACAAATAGGAGTAGATAAAGAAAACTATAAAACTAAAATTTCAAAGTCCTGTGATCAAAATTGATATGATTATGAACAATAAATTGTGTTCGAAACGTCATCCAGTATATAATACTGTTTCACTATGTGATACATCTCATAAACAAACTAATATGGAATTCATCAACAGCTGGCTTCCGTGGTTCCATACTGCAGATCAAATGGCTAGAAAGAATAAACAACAAGAAACTATTGGAACAAACCAACATGCAAGAGCTAATCTCTCAACAAATATGTAGGAGAAAGTGGAGATAGATCGGACGTACATTGAGCAGGCCGTCGAATGACATCTCACTCAATGCAGGCCATTGCTCGAGTGGACTCCAAATGGGAAGAGACGAGTGGGTCGTCAGTGCGAGGGTGACATGAAGGAGGTCGTGTGAGGAAGAGATGATAAGAGAGTTTGGTCAATCGTGGACCCAGCTGAAGAGGATGGCACCAAACAGAAGAAAGTGGAGATATGTTGTTGAAGCCCTATGTCCCACTCAAAACGCAAGGGAATAATAAATAAAAACCAGCAACACGAAACTACGTCTGTTAATAGATCGTAGTTGAGTTAAAACTGGGGATTTGAGAATTCTCCCCGATTCGTCTGAAACCAAGTGACGTATTATTTCTCATGTACATAATTTGTGTAGGATGTTAGGCACATATGCTTCCGTAAATGGATGTACATATTATCTAACACTGGTGATTGAGACAGTATAAGTGAACTTTACTAGGTCATCATTTTTTAGTTCCATCTTACAACATATTATTATCGTGATGACATTGTCTCTAAATTCTTGTTCTATCTTCCAATCTACCATTGTGCTGTCTTAATTATCTTACACATATCCTATATCGATAGTTATCAATACTTTCTACTGGTTTGTTGCGTAGTGAAAATTCATAACTCTTTTCTCCATATATATTAGTTGATGAATTGTTATCACTACGCATCTCTTTTCTGTTTCTTTAAACAAACAGTTTCTGCTTTTACTGCCTATCAGCGACAAAAAAGGATGCATTCTGTGATTTCATTAACCGACGCATAATTGAAAACCGAGTCTCATATGTGACTGCATTCACCTTGTTCTACAGACGAATGGTTCATATTTTGACGGTTTCCAAACAGAAACTTGTGGATTGGTTTTACAATACACTTCATACCATTGAATGTCTATCGATTTGTTTGTTAACAATCAATGTGTGATCAGTTGAAATCCCCTAATGAAGTGTTCTAGGCTCATGTATTTTTATTACTTCCAAAGTGATAAGGCTGAATGTAATTAAACAGTTGTTTGTTTGTTTTTAAAAAATCCATAGTCAAAAAAGCTACTTGTCAATAAACGACTTTCCTTTATTGACGGTCACCTTGACAATGACAAGCACAGTAAATTTTCGCATGAGTCATAGGTGTATTACAAAATAACGAAGTTTTCTGATTGGTCGGTTTCGCTTAATAAACGTGTGGTCAACATGAATTAATTGGTACATACCTGTGACATACATTCTACTACAGGCTGACAAGCTTAAGCTCAAACGACTTTAAGTAATTTTAACAAAATGGTAACTGATACAAAGAGGAACTTACAGGTGTCACTGCGATCACTGACATGCATGCGGATGTTAATCTGAAATGATAACGGTGTCTGCTACGTTATTTTGTTTATCAAATATAACAAAAAAGTAGGGAAGGTGAACCAGCAAGAAGAAAACAATCGCTGGAAATTTACCTGAATACTCTGAGGTAACCAGTGAGTTGATATTTTCAACCCAGCTTCATCTGAAGGTATGCAGTCATTCTTCACAAAATAGGCTCATCGCCAGTACTATGAGTACGCACAGTGGCTGACATTTAGGTTCATTTACCTCTGTGTCATCTAGATGAACTTCCTTGTTGTAACTGGCAGACTGGCTTCAACGCACAACTTTACACTGATGTGCAGCACTTCGAGTTGCCACACTCCATGTAGCACACAAATCAAGAGAAGAGAGTAAAAACAGATTCAAAACAGAGATAATAAACAGAAATGCGAGGCAAAAGGAACAGTAATATGGAAGAACAATGTAGTTTCATTGGATATGACAAACCACAAACAGTGAATGCACCTGCGCAGTTGAAAACGATTTTGAGCCATATCATCGACTGTCTACAGCCTATGGTGTTTACCATCGCGAGGACCCCAGGCAGTCTACAGGAAGTCTACATCTCCTTACGTATTATTATTATCATTATTCCCATGGGTTCTGAGTGGAACATAGGGCTTCAACAACATATCTCCACTTTCTTCTGTTTGGTGCCATCCTCTTCAGCTGGTCCACGATTGACCAAACTCTCTTATCATCTCTTCCTCACACGACCTCCTTCATGTCACCCTCGCACTGACGACCCACTCGTCTCTTCCCATTTGGAGTCCACTCGAGCAATGGCCTGCATTGAGTGAGATGTCATTCGACGGCCTGCTCAATGTACGTCCGATCTATCTCCATTTTCTCCTCTTAAGTGGTTTATTCCCTACGTTTCGAACTTAAACTAACTGTTGTGGATTTCATTGATTGATGCCATTTTTGGGTTTGACCACTACTAGCTCTTTTCCAACTTGATCCATTCTATGTCTGCTAAGGTCGCCAGTTGATGAAGGCGGTAGCTAGTCATACGTAACATATGTCCTATCCATCTCAATCGATGTAACTTCACAGCCTCATCGATTGATTTTCCCGTGTTACTTATCACCCGCCTAGCCTCAATATTGCTCACCCTATTATACCAACTGATACGGGAGATAGAACCCAGACACCTACGGTCAAAGACAGCTGGCCTTTTCATGTCCTCCACTCTCAATGGTCAGGTCTCACAGCCGTAAAGGAGGACGGAGCGAAATTCAGAGTAGTATATACTCCCTTTGGTCGACAAAGGACGTGTGTTGCGAGCTACTTGTTATTTTGAAAAATAATCGCATATGCAGGTGCATAGTATTCTGAAATGCTGAAAAAGATTTGAATCTGAGGCAGATGACTTTCATGTTAATGTGTTCTCTGAAACCCAATGGTTTAGTTGCTAAGCTTTCATTGTCTTGCTAAACAACATCAGTGCTAACTTCAAGATGAAGTGTGGTATTCTCCATAAACACGATGAGTGTCTTTCCTGATGAACTTCAATGCGACTGGTTATTTCCGGAGTATTTCTTATCCTATTTTTCATTTGTATTGGTACTGATCATTTTATTGATCTCATAGTTGACAAAAGCCCAAATGTTGTTTAAAAAGACAATGAAAACCTGGTAACGAAACTTCAACCTGATAGTGATAACTGAAAGATAAATATGTGTTATCTATCTCTTAAGTTGAACAGCATGCTTTCCAAATTTGTATCCAAATACAATATCAGGATCTATTTGAACATTTAATCTCCTGTAATTAATTAGCTGTATTTATATTGTGGCTACGGTATGATATTTTGACGCATCATACTACCCCATTTCACTTCACTCTAGGATATATTTTGTATACAGATTTTAGCTACTAGTTATCATGTGGTTTTCGAATGTTTCCTAACTTTCGACCATATAGTTATACGTAATAGCTTGGTAGGCGGCGAAACACATCGACAAATACACTTGCGCACACAAACACACGAACTTGTACACTTTAGTCAGATGGTTAATTATTTGCTTAACAACCTCACTTGTAATTTTGCTTTATATTCGTTGTCATCATTCTTTTGTACTGTACATCTTATCACCTGCGGACAATTAAATAAACCCAGTTGTTTTATACGTGTGTTTTCTCATCACAGATTTTTATAAAAATAAAGGTATCCAGTATTTTATCTCTATCATCGATGAACTAGAAACAGGACAAAATTACCCATATTTATTTGAATAGCTTAACAACATTTGGAATTGATAGTGTTCTCTGAGCTCCTTGGTTTAATTGCGGAGCTTTCATCGTCTTTCTGGACGACATCTTCATGTTGAAAAACCTTTAAGGCTCTTTAGTATAGAGTGTAGGAAAGATCATATGTAAGGCATCTGTTTGATCAAGTTTCAGCACGATTTACAGGACAGTAAGCGTGAAGGTGAATAAACTAAGTACTTAACTTTGAACCTGTGAGTGTGACTTACTTCAATCCAAACAACTAAACCCTGTCGATATCCTCTCACATGCACACGCTTAAAGCATGACTGTAATGCATTACTGCATTTTTTTTATAGCATTATCTCTCTTCATCTCGATTACTTTTGAACATGTTCCGACGAGTTTAATCAGTGTCTTTTGTTTTGAGCGAATTCTATTAAGACTGTTATTTAGTATTAAGGGACAACATTAGAAGTTTCACAAATACACTAGTTGGCTGTGTTAGACTAGAAAATAAATCTAACTGTGCTATCTGTTTAGTCATTTTCCCTTCAAAAAGCTCTTTAATTTGCAGTAGCGTCATATCAACTAGTTACTCAGTTTACTCAACACTGAATCACACTGTATAATACTTCTATTAGATAGTGTATGATTCTCAGGGTGTATAAAGTCCAACACGAATACTATGTTTACATTCTGTAAACGTTTTTGAATCGGCAACATATCTATTGAAGAGTGAAGTTAGACCTGCCTGGTTTAGGATGTTAGTCTTCTACCTCCATTCAGGTTTTCGTTTCAATTACGATTACAGAAAATGCAAACCCGTGTCACTCATATAGTGGATGATCAATAATATATCGATCATTCTTTCTCTAAAACAAGTAGTGAGTAAAAGAATGCTGAGAACTGGAACAATTCCATCTATTTCAATGTTTCCACTTATCTGGTTGGCTCGTTTCCAAATTAAATTACATCAGCTTCATTTTAAATGATGTATAAACTGTCATGTGTTTAATCACCTATCTGTCACATGATGGGGACAGTTAAGAAATGAAACTGCTAAACATTTCTGTCTTTTCAATGATCCTATTTACAATGATATAGTTGAATGCATTGAATTTGTTGAACTTATCAGATTGTATTCAGGTCTATATTAGTTTACATTTTTAAAAAATGGATTTCAAAATAATTACATCATTAAAATGTTGAATAACTTGTTGGTTAGTCAGTTTGAACTGTTTTCATCATTATTATTTTTTAAAATTTTTATGCTTTAATTTCATAAAAATAAACCTTATTGATTCGTTTGTTTTGATTTTAACAGCCTGTTCGAATACCTGAAAATGTGGCTCGTCTATTTGCTCCACGTAAGGGTAGTTCATACTGTTATATCTGCCAAAAACGCTTGTACCAGTTGGAACGTGTAAAATTGTCCGGTTATTATATTCATAAGGATTGTTTACGATGTTCTACTTGTGATATTCCTTTGACCAAAGATTCGGCTAAATGTGTCAGTTCAAGGAAAACAAATGAAAAAGGTGCATACCTGTCTATCTGTAATGTGTATCATGGATTCCTTTGTGTTTTACAGTTTTATTTTTGTTAAGAAATATTTTTTTTTGTCCAATATGCACACTAAATAAAGAGTGAATACATCCTCCACCAGCAGAAATTATTTATTTTGGTTTTTGATGTTACATATAATCCCTTTTGAAAATATCATGATATGAAATTGTATATTACAATAAGCGTTGACGAATACGGTCTCTAAGTTGACTGAAAAAGTTTACAAATCTTAGAACAAGCCACATCGAGTTTTTTCGAAATTATTTGACATCATAAGATAACTAACAATGACAAATAACTTCAAGACAAAACAGTGTGGTTTTCACACCTGTTATTTCAGACTAAATACTGAATAGTACTTAGTAATGAATCCACAATATGCATTTCGTCATATTGAAGACTTTTCAGCCATCAATCAGTCCTGTGTTGGTGTCCTCATTGATACTGGTTACCCATTTTAAAAACACAAATTATTAATGAAAGCATTTGTTCTATCCCAATCGCGAATGGTCATTTCCGTTCAGTAGAATAAACAATACAAACTCACGCACCTCAATAAATAACAACTGATGTTCACTATACAACAGCAGCAGCCTAGCATGTGAAACAACAGAATCCTGACTGGGGTTTTACTAGCATCTTCATTACTCGTTTAAATACAGAGTAACGGGTTTCGAGATTCCCCTGGTAGCGATCACCAGTAGGAGAAGGTACAACTTTTTCGTCTTATTTACTCCGGATAATTTTGTGCGGTGTACGTATACTACTAATTTTCTTTAGAGTAATCTAGTACGTTAACCAAAAATTATGTCTAGTAACTTATTTCATGACATCATCTTTGGAGAGACCATTTCAGGTAACAGTAATCAAAGGAAAGTCCGTCATTCCCATAATGAAATGTATTAAGAAATGTAAGCATAAAATCAAACTTTTTACGCTGCACCGAAAATATCATTACTTTAAAATTTTAATATATGTGTAAAATCTGGGCACTGTGGTATTAAGTAATTCCATATTAGTTTGTTTATTAGATGTTATCACACAGTGAAACAGTATTATTCACTGGATGACGTTTCGAACAAAATTTATTTTTCATAAGCATATCAACTATAATCATACGACAATGGCTGGGATTGTGCTAAACCACGAATTGGTAGAAGTTAGAATTCATGGGCTGGCCAGTGAATCGGGTCCCAGTGGCTGAATGGTATACCAGCTTGCCTTATAATCGGAAGGTCCTGGGTTCGAACCTTGGCAGTGGGTGCTTACTGACGATGATTCCCAAACTAGGATGAAACAGATGTCCAGTACTTCATGGTTTTCAATGGTTCTCTAACTGATATCAATCTGTGATCAACTCGTAAAAACAAAACTAACCCTTACAAACCAAACTATAGAAACATTATTATTTACTGTTTACAAAAAAAACTGTGAAACTCAAGTTTAAAAGCCGCGTGATAATAATTGACATGATTATGAACAATAAATTTTGTTCGAAACGTCATCCAGTGAATAATACTGTTTCACTGTGTGATACATCTAATAAGCAAACCAATATGGAATTACTTTAACATTTGTTTTGTTCAGCATTCCTAACATTAATTTCTCCTTTTACCGTAGATATGTTCAACTGTTATTTATAAAATAAACCCCACTTGGGCACTCTTATGGTTACTAATGCATATAAATAAACCAAGTTATGAGTGAATGGATCAAGATCAAATTAATTCACTTATTCCCGTGGGTGATAAATCCCATATATAAATATGCATATGAGTAAATTTTAATTGTTGATAGGACTCTCTTGGATAACAGGCTCCTCTTAATATTATGGGTAATGATTGCAGTTTGGATGAGAACGTCGACCGAACTAGTAGTCTAATTTTCTAACGTATCGTCATAGTTTATACCCACCTCCATTCGCGACCGGTTACATCAACTTCAGTGTCTTATTTCAGTCCTCTCCTAGATAATCTTATTATTCATCAGGTAATAGCCAGCTGGTTTTCTTTGTAATTTGGTGTAGGTAGAATTTAAAAAATCTAGCGAGGAATGTAGTGTGATTCTAAAGAAACGTTTTACTCGTCTACATCGACTCTCGGTATAATTCTTCACGATCGAAATTAATATACACCACAGTTTTTTTAAAGGTTTTCCATTTTTGGTACTAAATTCTGATGAATAGGTTACTGAAATAACAAGTTTTCTGGTGTTAACTGATTGTCTTCAGAACACATTTTGTGTTGATAAATATATGATATATTAAATGATATATATTATTTCATATGGTTGTATTCTCATCTTTTCAGTTTGAGTAATGTACACTCTAAAATATATGAGACGCATTCAATAGTTAACACTTAATAGTCCACAATTTTTCCTCCTCTTTTAGCTTCATTTTACTGTCCATTGCATATACCACTGGAAAATGGGTTGAGTGAGTCGAATTTAAATGTTGTAGGATCACGAAATCACAAATCCGAAGCTTCTTTAGAAGCAAGGCTACAAGGTAAGTTTTGTGTAAATGATAATGTCTACATTTTTTCTCGGTTTTTTTTTTAAATTTCAAGATTCAACTTGTTTAACACTTTAAAAGTGGTTTATTTACACATATCGGTAGTCGCAAGACTGTTTAGTTGGTGTTTTCTTTCTAAATCTCCAACTGTCTATAGTGAAAAGGAAAATTATTACTACACATTAAGGAGGCTCTCCAGTTGACTGAACAAAATTAATTGGGATAGATTCTGAAGTTGCCACTAACTACTCTTCACACACATACAGGTAGCTTCTAAGTTTCAGTGTGCACAGTTTTATTGATAAAATGTCTGCTTTATTAATCGATACGAAGCAGAACACTAGTTCCCGTTGAACTGTATTGTCTTATCTTCATTCTGTGAATACATCTATTTCGTTCTATGAGATGTGTCACGCCAGCGTCGATTCAGCAAGTGACTAATTTTTTATGTTGTATTAGTCATACGCGAATTCAAGATTAGGATGCAGACTACATCTTTAGTACATTAAAGGAGCTGAATATGAATAGTGCAACATTGTTTCCTGTTATTATTTTAAATAATTAATTATGCTGTTCCGAACTTTTGACCGATCATGGCAGTTACTACTTCAAAGTCTAGTTTCTTGCTTTCATAGATTTTATAGCATTCCAAATATGTGGAGCTTTCGTGGAGCAAATCGCGTGATTAAGTTACAAAGAAGAATCAGCAGGGACTAGCAGTAGTCGAGCTATCTATGAATTATAATGTACAAATAATATTGAAATCTCACTCCACAAACTATTAAATTAGCTAAATGGTTGTAGAATGCTTGTACACAAATCAATGAAAGGCTTGATGAGTAAAGTTGACTGGAGACTGAGTATCCCTGACGAACACCACTGATTATCATCACTTAATTGATAACTCTCCATAAACTCTTACCTTATTAGCTGCGTGAGTTCTTTTAGAGTTCCCTTGATTAGTGTTGATATACAAAAAATCAACTTAGTGGACAGCATGTGAACTTTCGTTGTTTGTTGTTATTATGCATAATTATTATTGTATTATCACTCGCATAGGTCCACATGTTATATTGTTTTATGCGGTCACAAGTAGTGCATTACAATAAGTTTGAATTTAATGCATTCGCAATTTTAGTGTAGTGTATGTTAAGAAGCTTTTGTTTACCTTGAGTTGGTTTTTTCTGCTTCTTCTCAACATTAAGAATCAGAAATATGTGCGAAAACGTAAAGTCTTTTCACTTGTATTCAACTAAGCTTCAATGGTTATCTAATAATTTTATCATTTTTTAAAAACCGCTTTGTTTACTGCTTAAGTTGAAATTCTTCAAGGGAGTTTCCATCACGAATACATTCCATGGTATGATGGACTATTAGAAAAGTCTTTCATACTAGAATGTGAAATAATTAATGTTGCTTCGTGATGAAAGCTGCCTGCATACTATTTATTTATTAACAAACTGTCCATATGATGAATATTATTTATTCCTAATATTTTATTCATTCACAGCTGGTTTATTTCCGTTTGGACCTTCATCAGTTAAAGATTCAAATTTCAAAGGAAGTATTCCAGTAAAACTGAATGGACTCAGTACAACAACTAGAAGTGTTAACACTGATAATGTTACTGCTACTAATCAATCGCATGCATTGTGTAAATCAGATTTAGAAATTAATCGAGATCTACGCACTTCAGGTTGTCTTCAAAAGAATTTACAATCTCAGCATAAATCAGCCATTCTAGCTGGTTTAGATGATGAATCCGATCAAGTAATGGGTGTTGTTAGTATAGCGAAATCTCATAAAATTCTACACAATAAATCATCAATGAGTAATCATGATCACAATGTCAATCGTTCTCGTATAAAAAGGAAAAAGATGACTAAAGCGTCTGATGGTAATAATATTGGTCCTGCTGGTGATTATTTCACAGGCAACAGGACATCGTCAGACAAATTTATTGGTATTCGTGATGAACCTGCACCTGGACCAGACTGTTTTCTTACTGGGCATTTAGGTCTGCCGGAAGTGGTGCGTAGAGCTAATATTGAGTTGAATACATCTACTATTTGGCCTGAGTCTACTGTCAGTCGTGTAGTTGATCATATGAGGTAGGCACAATTGTTTTCTTCTTTTTAACTCCAATACTTTTGAATACATCGTCTTCTGCTGATTGAATTCAGAGTTCATTGTGAAAACTACCAAGAGGGGGAAATTCAATGTATATATTTATCAGTGTATGTTTTGATTGGATTATAGTGAAATGTTATTGATGTATAGGTTTTGCTTTACTCAGTTTACTTCTCTAATAATTTGTAGTTCTTTTATCATGGGATCATATACCAATAGTTCTATGAGTCAGTTTTACTAGCCAACAGCATAGTTTTAATATGTTTCGGAAAGCCATTAACTGATATGTTAAGTGAGAAGAAAAATCACATTGATAAACGCGAAATCTCTGAACTGCATGTGTTTAACCTGTGTTTTAATAGTGTCATGCTTAGTTGTGTATAAGTCTATGTATTAAGGTGAAAATCAGTTTACATAATGCTTGTGTATCATGCAAAGACTGCTGGAGTAATCTTTTTTTACACTTGACATTTATGAAGTGTTTTAAGCTTTTATGGCTTTCTAGAGATTGTAATATTTAAAATGATGAATCAGAGGCTTCATGCATTTTTTAAAGTGGTTTATTCATCAATTGGTGGATGGTGGCTAGCAGTGGAATCCAGGATTCGCATTTCGTCCCATTTGGGACTCGTCAGCTGGATGTACCTGCATTTCTCAGTGAGTGATGATGTTCCCACTGAGGCTCGAACCCAGTACCCATAGTTTCAAACGCCAAAGCGTTATCCACTAGACCACTTGGGCCACGAGAGCCACCTCTTGTGCAACGGGTCATATTTAATTATTGAATTGAATTTTTTTTGATTTTCCCGTCGATTGATTGGACCGAAGTGCTCGGTCTCAGGTTGATATGTCGGCTTCTTGTGCAGATGCTTCGACGATGTCTGGGCATTTATCACTCACTGAGAAATGCAGGTACATCCAGATGACGAGTCCCAAATAGGACGAAATGCGCATCCTGGATTCCACTGCTAGCCACCATCCACCAATTGTATACTAACTAAATGCCCAGACATCGTCGAAGCATCTGCACAAGAAGCCGACATGTCAACCTGAGACCGAGCACTTCAGTCCAATCAATCGACGGGAAAATCAAAAAAAAAAAAATTCAATTCAATAATTGGTTTATTCATCGTTGATGTTAGGCGGTTGGAGGCGATCGGCAGGAAGCCTTGGGCCTAGGTTTCGTGCTAGTCGGCAACTTTGAAGGAACTCATGTCCCTTCTGAGAGTAGAACCCGCGTCACCCAGTGCCTCAGTCAGAGACGTTACCAGTGAGCTATTCGGGGTCGCGACTGACCTCCTGTAGGACTGTATTGGATACTTTCATTGAACACCAGTAACTAGTGTGATATGTCTAGTCCTGCCGATTGCCTCCAACCATCTAACATCAATAATTCAAAGTGCACCGTGATAGCGATCTACCTAGAATGGTGGCCACATTGCAAACCTGACTAATAGAATTCGGTCTGCACCAAAGAAAGGATTAGACACATCACACTAGTTACTAGTGTCCAGTGAAAGTGATTTATGCATCTTCAAGTTCCAGAATAATTAAAAATACAGGAAGTTGAAATAACCATCAAAAATGATATGGTTGTTTAACCGTTACGAATAACAGTTACACGGTGTAACATATGGTCATAATTGAAGGTGTAAACTGCTATAAATATTTTAATCATTATCAAGAAATAACGTAAATACATAAGTATTCAGTCTTAAGTCTCTTTAAAGTATCAAGTGAACTTTACGATTTGTCTAGCTTCGAAGCTTTTTTTCTGTCATTATATTCTTAAAGGGGAAATAGTGTCAACACTAGTATAAAACAAGAAATAAACTGTCTGGATTCTGTCTTTCATGTTCAACTGATTTAATGCAGCAGAGTTACTCTTTTCTTATGTAGAATTTGGCTTTCCAATATTATAATTGAATAAACTCAGAAATGGATAGATTGAGATAATCTCACTTTGACAGAACAATTGATGTTTGTTTCTGAAGAGGAGTAAAATAGAAATGTTACTCAACAATCATGTGTATTTACATGCTTCTAGCAGTACACATATTATATTGGATCTAATAATAGTACCTAGCCGTCTATAGTCTTGTGATCGGAGCGGGATCCGAACCTGTGAGTCAGTGGTTGGAAGTCGAGCGTTCAAATCAATGAGCCACAACTGAAGAAATCTCCTTATATTGCTAATGCGAAAGAATAAGTTAAACAGTTTGTGTTTGAATCAGTCTTATTTGGGTAGTGAGATGTGAAGACCATCATATTCGGGTTTTTGATTAAGCATGAGGTTATGTTATGTATGGAATGTATTTTCTTAGTTAGTAACGATAACTCGAAGTTTTATAGGCATTATGCTAATGAAGCTAACATTATAGAATCAACTGACATGTTTAAGAACAGTAGAACAAGTAAATAATTCATGTGCACAGTGTTCCCTCCACTTGAATGTACTAATCTAAATTATTTTGATAAAAACTACTCATATTAGTTAGTAGTACATATGGAGTTAGACATAACTTTTCACTATTACTGTTATATTGTCATTTTAGACCGAATGGCAGGTTTGTTCCTTTTTAAGCATGTGTAAACTTTCTTTTTTTTTATACGGCGGTGATTTTATCCTTAATTCACTATTATCTGTAAATAAACACGCAAACAAATAATAAATAAACAATAAAGCTTAATATTTTATGAAAATTTTATCCTCTTAAATTATTTTATATCTTGCAAAATTTAATTTCTTAGTTACTTATAACAGGTCTAGTCTAATGCGCACAGTGGAGTTTTAATCTTACTCCATAACCTTTAGTTTTCTTTTCTTATGTTTTTTTCTGAATGTTAATGAAGTAAAATAGCATATGTCTGCAGACTGATTGACTGACTGACTGGTTTCAACGCGGAACTTTGCACAGATGTGCAGCACTTCCAGTTGCCACTGTCCATCCATGTAGCACACAAATCAAGAGAAGAGAGTAAAAGAAGATTCAAGAGAGAAATAATAAACAGAAATGCGATGCAAAAGGAACAGTAGTATGGAAGAACAATGGAGTTTTATTGGATATGACAAACCACAAAAAGTGAATGCATCTGCGCCACTGAGAACGGTTTCGAGCCATATCATCGACTGTCTACAGCCTATGGTGTTTACCATCGCGAGGACCCCAGGCAGTCAGGAAGTCTACACCTTCCTACGTGGCCTAAACTGTCAAAGATCTCATTGACTGATACCATGTTTTGGTTTGACCACCACTAGCTCTTTTCTAGGCTGATCCTATGTTAGCTAAGGTCGCCCGTCAAGGAAGGCGATGGCTATAAGCTGTAGACTATTTTAGGGTTATTTTATAACGATTGGTGACTATTTAGTTGAAAGCCATTAACTACTTTCAGCCGTCTGCATGCAAGTAATACACACATATTAGAACTTCTTTTAAAAGCATCAAAACCATGTTATGCTAACCTTAATTGAATGTCTGTTGCGTTTACTGCGTAGAAAAAGAAACAGTTTACCAATAACAATGCTAATAATAATAATCCTGTGGTTTGTCAAATTAAAGTTATAATTCAAACGAATGAAATAGTATTGTCGTCAAATTTATGCACCTACTTTGATAAGCGTATAGTTGAATGAGAGGTATTCAGCTTTGAGAGATGATATTATTTCATCACAAATACAGTGGTTTTTAAGATCACATTATTATACAATTTATCGATAATAAACCAAAGAAGGAGGATAACAGTACATCTGCCATGGTATCAAAACCAAGCTTACCAAGAAAGATTTAAAGTGATGAAGAATTGTTTTTGAACACATAAAGTTGGTTTAGACTTTGTAATTACTGGGGATTCCAAAAAAAGCCGCACGGTTATACGATTCAGATAAATTACATCTTATTGTTCTATCGAAATTCATAAAGGGAATTAATTGTTTCAAATCAATATCCACTCAGTGTATTTGGTGTTAGTTGTATGTGATGGTATTAGCTATATGTCATCCCTCAACTATACTGTATCTATATAAGCTCAGATCAGAAGTTAAGAGGAGAAAATAAGAACAGTAATCTTATCGATCGAAATGCCATGAATACGTCGAGGTTAATTTGTTAACTTAATTAGGTATTATGCTCAAATAACGGAGCATAAAGTGGCAGCATGTTAAGTGGCGACGATGCTCACCGTTTACTTTCTGCCTAATGACTTTACCAAAACAGTGAAAGTTAGTATCCAATGTCGACACTGTTGTGCACTCACTTATCGCTATAAAGTCATTTCTCCAAGGATAGACAAGGAATGATACCCATTATTTTTGGAATCTGCAATTCGAATAAAATGATGCTGACATAACTATGTGCTAGTATTTTATGGTTAGTTGCCAATAAGTGCCTGACAGTAGAATGTGCATTTAACTTATCTGTAATAATCTGATAAGTGAAGTAACTTACTTTATGTGATTCCATCTTGTTTGGTGGTAGAAACTGAAATAGTCGAACGTGTTGCTTCTAAAAAGGCGTGTATAAGTAACTTATTAGGCATCTTTCGGACTGCACTAATTCTAGTGACATCAATATATTGACCACCTACAAGCATGTATATGTATTGTGCAGCGATCTATCATATTCAGTCACACAGTTGAGACATGCTTTCGATCATAGATGTCTGCGATCTCTTTCTCACTTTAGGTGGTTTAATAAGGTAATTAATGTTGACGTTAGGCGTAGAGTGTTGGGCAAAGAGGGGAAATCAATCGACGAGGCTATAAGGTTACACAGATCGAGATGGCTAGGTCACGTGGTGCGCATGCCTAATCATCACCTCCCCCGACGGGCATTACTAGCTGATATAGGTGCAGGTTGGAAAAGAGTCAGTGGTGGCCAAACAAAAACATGGCATCAATCCATGAAATCCTTGGCAGTTAAACTGAGTCAGGTAGGGAGATGCAGACTTCCGGGTTGGGGCCCTCGGGACTCTAGGAATCAATGGCTGGAGACAATAGGTGACATGGCTCAAAATCGTTGTCAATGGCGCAGATGTTGTATTCAGTCTCTGTAATCTTTCATATTCCTTTCTACCATTACCCATTCTGTTTCACTCTTATACTTGTCAAATTCTATTGATTCTCTTCACTCATCTTCTTGTCTACTTTTGTGTGCTATTTGGAACGTGGCAACTCGAACTGCTGCACTTCGGTGCCAAGTTCTATGTCGAATCCAGACAGAGACAGACAGACAGTTGAGACATTAAAATTGTATTTTCCGATAATGTTTATCATCGTAGCAATGACTGCATGTAGTGTAAGCGGAGTAGAACACCTAGGATATGTACGACGTATGACAAACTACCATCTACTATTACAGTGCCATACGAACTAAAGTTAAATCGAGTTGTAAGAATGCTAAAATTGATCAATCCAGTAGATGACACTAATCCCTCAAAGTAACTAACTTACTATTGGTTTCGGTCAAATTGATTGATTGGTGATTAATAGCCAGCCAGTAGTTGGGAACTTCAGATAATAAGTAAATCAAAGTCGGTCATATTGATGCAACCGTATCCATATTCGATGTTCATTCCTACTATTATATGACATTTATTTTGTAGCAATTTACTGACTACCTCTTAGCGATTTTATTTTCCTATAAACCTTCTAATTTATTTGCAGAAATGCCGACGTAAACCATTTTACAGTGCTTTCTAGGTAATATTGTAACAACAGAAGACAAGGGCTGGCAACAGATCGTTTTATTATGGAAATCAACACGTATTTATACATATTTCACATACATTATTACAGCTTATGCAAGTAGACAAGCGCAGTCATCTGATCGGTTGTTTATCAGAAGTTAGGCAGACAAACGCAGGCTTCGGATTGGTTGTTTAGGGATTCCTCGACAAATAGAGTTCTCTATCTGCGAATCATATTTTGCCACGTTAACTTTGCTGTGATTGGTTGTTAAATCAGCCTTGTACATATTTTCTCACGGCCTGCTCTCACCACAATATGTTACTAAGGTCGTATTGAAATATAACTGCATCAAGCTTACATACACCTGGAATCGGCTGTACAATGTTATAATGTCAAAAAAGAGCATATTTGTGTTTGCACTGTTTGGCGTTACTGTTACCACTTGTTTTGCGCCAACTTGGGTGACTTTAAGAACTTACCTATATGCTCTTTTTATGCGAATGTAGTTATTTCATTTTGATCCTGATTAATTCTCGTATTTTGTTGTTTCACTTTCCTAAGTAGTATAAGGTGAAGGTTGTATTATAATACATGGTGATTTTTTTTCTATTAGAGCCAAATTTAATTTCTTGATAGGAGTATTAATAGTACTCAATTCTACTATGCGGAATGTTGAATACTACTACACAAATTTGTAATACAACAGCACCAAGTTATGTAGCACGGATAAATTGTAGCCATTTTTTTTTATTTTCCCTTCTAAGAGATTTCTGTTATATCACTGTTAACGTAGAACATAACGTTAGTGTTGTCACTTTCGACGCTTTAGATTTTATTGGTAGAACTTTCAACGTCGTCATCTTTAGTATCTACTTTATGATGAAGTCAGTTTAGAGTTAATTTTCATTTGTAATTTAGAGAGAATTTCTTCGACACTGAATCGCCGTCTGACTGACTTCATTTTCATCTATGTTTAGAACTGAAAGTTTTGCCAGTAAAATCCAACGTTCGAAAATCAAAATCAGACTACCTAGTATTATCTGATCAAGTGTTTTTTTCTGTGGTTCAGATTAAATATGTAGAATTTGTTATGTAATAATTAGTAGAATGCTGAGAGTGAGATAATAAAGCTATTTTTACTCCAATACAATATCCGTTTATTTCTTTTTTTTTATTCATTTTATATAAGAGTTATGTTGTAACAATAACAATTGTCAGTCGCCTTTTTTTCAAACACTGATTAAAAATAATTTTAATCTTTTCTTGAATAAATTATTTATTTTACAGAAGTAATCGTATGAATCTTCTTGCCACAGATGAATATTTTGCGTAAGTGTAAATTTTTTTTTACCATACTCATAAGTAGTATGTAGATGTATTGTAAAATCTATTTGTTTTTGTGTTATCTTTACTTTCACTTGTTTCAGTCATAAGATATGATTGAGATATGTGCCATATACATACTTTACAAAGAGACTGCAGTCAAACTCATGTGCCCTCTCAGCAGTACAAACTCACAACCCTACTGGTAATGGAACCGATGTTCTTGAGATTACGAAACGGGCGCATTACTCACCTGCCTTTTACAAATTAAATTCGCTGCCATTTTTGAGATAATTCAGTTGAAACTAATCGAATTATCTTTAATATTATCGGTATTATAAACGCTCTGGACACTTACAAAGGAACTTTTCAAGTGAATAGTTTTACAGAAGAGTTAACCTTTGCATTCTTCAAGATAAGAGACTTTTAACAATTAAAAGTATCACTCTCAACTTTCAGACATCGTCCACATCGCTTCTACGTTTATCGTATCGTACTTATCGTATCTTTCTATAAAGTAAGTAGAAAGTAACCAAAGAGAAGATAAAATATGAAAAGAAAATCAGCAATAGTCAGAAGACTAAAAAGGGAAAGAGAGAAGAGACAGGAAAAACCTTTGTTATAAATAAAATGAACACAAAGTTTGTATGGTGAGTGCATTCGCTTAATTCTTTTTACAGCGAAGTCAGGATACATATATGCATATTACAATTTCATATGAATATTCGTTTGAAGTGATGGTGCGTCGGTGGCACAATGGTTAGGACTCTCGCCGACCATGCACATGGTCCGAGGTTCGATCCCCTGCCGATGCACACTTGATATCTATGGTCCGTCTGCAAAATTTGGGCTACCGATATCACATACTGAAAATTCCATGCTTGTACCAAAATATACGGTGTGGAATCAAGCTGAAATCAAAAAAATAAATAAATTTACCTAGAACAGATTTTCTATCTACACTATTGTGAGCCACACGTATTGTTTGCCCGGATATGTCGAAAGTAGAGTGTTGAGGTTAACAGAACCGCATATCCACACACAGAGTATTCAGTGCTGTTTTGTATTTTTTGAATAGAAGAAAAATGAAATGAATGAGCGGAAAAACTTCATCTGCTTAAGTTCACTATGTGAGACGGAAAGCTCTAGATTTTGTGCTAATGTATGGCGTTTCAAATGATCGGTAAACAGAACAACATCTATATAGGAGTGGTCACAGCAGTGTCAGCTGACAATCTAACATAGTAAAACGTAGACTTCACATTTTTGGTTAAAATTGATTATATAAAAGAAATTTCATGATGGATGGTGACCTAATTCACAGGATTGCTTAGAATAAGTTTAAGCAGCGCGTACACACCATTTCACTACCAATTTGTGGAATCTGTATGGCTATCATTCTTTATTGTAATACTGAAATATGTACCACAGGAATGAGCGTGTATGTGTTGATATATGTTGTTACTTATGATACACTAACAGCTTATACTTTTGCCAAGTTTCATAAATTCATATCTAATGGTTTCTTATGGAAAGGGAATGCGATTTCTCAATTACTGTTTAGTCCTTGTGTTGTTTCTTTGTGTAACAGTGAAGAACTGTTTGACAGATTTTCTGCCGAAATCTTGGAAGGTTACTGTAGACCAGAAACTACAGCACACTAGCTTATAAGGTAGTTAACTATTTGGATTTTCTTAAAACGCATGCACATAATAACTAATTCCACTAGACAGATGTCACATACATTTTAGGCGTGAATGCAAACTTCATTACTTTCTTTGTATTCTCTTTTCTATTATGTAGATCTAGCGAGTCAGAATCCCCATGTTCTTCCCCATACGAAAATAAGACTTACTCGGCCGAATTACGCATGCGTCATTCCAATCCAAAAATTATTCGTGAAGATACAGATGTTTGGGTAATGAACTCAAATGAATCGTCCACATCCTCAGCTGCCTTATCACCAGCAAGTCAGAAAAAGTTTAAATTAATTGTGCATTCAGATCCACAAAAGCCAATAGAAGCAAGTATGAGTGATCCCTCTCTATGTACTACAAATATAAATAATACTCCGGCTACAATACCTCCACCGTTTTCCTCTCCAGCCCATCAGTCGCGTCTTGCTGCAAAGCAGCGTTTCTGTTTGGAGCCTCCGAAACCCTTAACTATTGATCCATTACGCTTCATCGGTTCAAGAAACCAGGAACGTACAGTTATATGCGTGATGGATGATTGTTGTGAATTTGTAGAACCCATCAATAGTCCCACCATTTCCATCGCAAACATATGGCCAATAGACAATGAAGAAATTAAGTTTGTAGATTTACCATCCAAGGTTTTACACAATGAAATCCCTCTAACCCAATCTCCTCACTTACACAACAGAACTACTCCAGATTACGAAAATACGACTTACGAAAGTGACTCATGTGAATGGCTGAGTGGTGACACTTGTAAATACAAATGTATCAGAGCAGTACCATTAGCTACTCCTGAAGATATAAGGGAAATGGAGCCTTTAACTATTTTAATTGAACGGGATTCGCCTAAAGTTCGTAAATCAAAATCCATCAATCGCTCTTCATCGCTGAATTACAAAGTGCGAAGTGGTTGTCAAGTGCTGTCTATAACCAGAAAGAAGAAGTCAAAAAGTAGCGTCCATCTTAATGGCTGGAATTCCGATGTATCTATTTTCAGTCCACCTCCCGTTCGATATAAATCGACGAGCTCAGTTTTAGCCCAATCTGATGAATGTCTAAGCTGGACTAAGGTAAAGCAAGTTACAGTTAAGGAAGAGTTTGAATCCACACATATTTCAGATTCACCTTCACTATCAAGATCACATGAAAAACGACAGCAACGGTTGTATAGTCATTTAGACAGCACAAGTGAACGTGGACGTTCGACAGAGCCCAAAATACTGTATAAAAGTTCCAGTACGTACGGCTCGTGTGAAAATGATAATTCAGAAACATCTAGTACAAGTAGTGCAGATTTAGCTTCACAAGCTGTAATTTTACCGAAACAAAACAGTATTCACCTAGTAAACGAGAAATGTTATGACATAGATATTGTACGTACTGGGAACAGTCGTCCCTATACCACTTCGAACAAACCTCAGAGACCTACAAATTCTATTCGACATCATCCAAACAGAGATTGCAGATCCTTAGACAGAATGGATTCAAGTCCTCTAAAAATTGTATATCAAACACAAGCTGGAAGTTCGTCATGCCGTCCTGTTAATTCTTCCCCAGGTGAAAATTCTGTTGTACATATGAAACGTTTCCCAAGCCGAACAAGAGTACGTCGACGTATTTCGACATCGAAGAATGGTACAGTCACCCCGGACTCTGAAGGTGTATATGTGTTTCGTGTAGGAAGGATCCCAAGTGTAAACAATGAATTCAGTTCGACACCTACAGTAAATCAAGCACCTGTAGTATCAAATATCTTCAAAAAGCACATTAGCGAGAAGAAATTCATTTTGGGCGGAGATACCAACAGCCGTGAGAGAATTTCAATTTGATTTGACTTCAGGTGAGTGTGAAAATATTTTATATCGCCACTCATTCTGAAAGGAACACGATTTACATTGTACATATCTTAATTTGACAAGTTAAGTAATGTAAGAAACAGGACACTAAAGCTGAAATTGTCGAGTAGGCGCAATTTTCATTCAGTTTTATCCTATCTAGCACGTTTTACCCTTTTATTTTTACTGTACAAAGATCGGTTACATGGATAAAGCAACAAAACCAGTCATCGTCGCAATGTCAGTAGGCAAACCATGTGGCCATTTATATTGAGTCATTGTCATTCACAATTTTATTATTGTATTATTATTATTGTATCCTTTAGTTCCTAGAGGAACATAGGGCTTCAGCTGCGCACCTCCATTGACTTCGGTTTTCTGACAACTTTTTCACCCTGCTCCAGGTCTGTCCACATGCTTTCATCTCCTCCTCGCATGACCTCCTCCAAGTCGCCCTTGGACGACCAACTCGCCGCCTCTCTTTCGGGTTCCACTCGAGGGCTTGTCTAGTGATGTCACTTGATGGTTTCCTCAGCGTATGGCCAATCCATCTCCATTTCTTTCTGCCTATTTGTTTCACAATCGGTTCCTGATTGGTTCGCTCCCAGAGATCCCTGTTGCTGATCTTTTCTGGCCATCTGATCTTGAGTATTGAGCGGAGACAGCTGTTAATGAAGGTTTGAAGTTTGTTTGAGATGCTCTTTATGACTCTCCAAGTCTCTGATCCGTATAGTAGCACTGACTGACTTCACATTGGAGTTGAAAATCCGGATGTTATTTTTGATGCTGAGTGCTGTTGACCTCCACACAGATTTGAGAGTAATGAAAGCTTGTCTTGCTTTTCCGATTCTGGCTTTGATGTCCTCGTCAGTTCCGCCTGTAGTTGAGACGATGCTTCCCAGGTAGGTGAAGGAGGTTGTTTCTTTCAGGTTCTTCCCACTTATGCTGATTGTTGTCTGTTGTTGTTTTTGCTGTTGATGTTGGCTAGGAATCTTCATCATCTCTGTTTTATCTATGTTCACGTGAAGTCCTATCTTTGATGCTTCTTCTGCCAACTTGTTACTTTTCACTTGCATATCTTCCAGTTTATGGGAAATCAGACATATATCATCGGCGAAATCCAGATCCTCCAAGTCTTTTGTGTCAGTCCATTTTATGCCTGTTCCCTCGTTGGTTGCCGTTGTCTGTCGCATTATCCAATCAATTGCAATCAGGAAGATCATTGGTGATAGTAGACAGCCTTGCCTCACTCCCGTCCTCACTTCGAAGGCCTCCGTAAGTTTCCCATTGTGGATTACTTGGCATGCAGCATTGTCGTATAACTGTTGGATGAGATGTATAATTGTCGATGGGACCCCGTAGTAGCGAAGTAGTTTCCAAATGACCTCTCGATCGACGCTGTCGAAGGCCTTTTCAAAGTCGATGAAGTTGAGATAGAGAGGTGACTGCCATTCCAAGCTTTGTTCAATGATGATCCGTAGAGTGGCGATTTGATCAATACATGATTTGTTTCTCCTGAATCCGGCCTGTTCCGGACGAAGTTTTTCATCTAGGCTGGCTTGTTTGATTCTCTCCAGGATGATGCGACTTAGTATCTTGCTTGGAATGGACAGAAGCATAATTCCACGCCAGTTTTTACATTGACTTAAGTCACAATTTACACTAGCATTATTAAGACTAAAGTTTATGCCTAGAAGAGGAAAACCAAATTGCTTCAATGCCTAAACGCCCATCAACAGTTTTTAAAGCACTTCTTGTTGTCAGATAAGATCAGCTGGAAGATTGTTGTAAACTAAAAGGCAGCAGTTCCTCTTATTTACGATTAAATAACTCATTCTATACATCTTGACAGCGGTAAAATCGTCCGGACAGATGAAACCTCATAAATCCCACCTAAATAGATGGTCGTTCTACAGCCACCCGAACCCAAGTACTTTTAGGTACTGCAACAAGTACGGTGTCAACACTGGAGAAGTAACAACTCCGCACATGCCACCGTAAAGTTGCAGATTTGTTAAATCTGGGCATTGCTAGTGTACAATTGCATAATGGTTTGTTTATTATATGCACCAAGTGGTGCCATTTACCGGATGACGTTTTGAACACAATTATCGTACCAAACTTAACACCACAACTTTAAAAGCTGTCTCTAGTTATTTCTCCATTTGTCACATGGATAGCACTACTTTCCGGAAATCCTGGATAGGTGTTGAATCATCTTTCTTAGATGTCGGTATCGTGTGTAGTGCTACAGCTAAGCTTTCACTATGTTTATGCAAGTACAGCGCAATGCTCCAGGTTTTACCAAGTTTATTTTTGTGATAGTGTGAGTGACTCCAGCCTACTACGTTAACACATCAAATTAGACCACATATTCACTACGTGGTTATCAGATAAACTGAATTATTTTGTCTTATGGGCTCCACAGGATCCCCTAACCGATAGTTTGTTTCTAAGTCAGTTTGTGTTTAAATGGCATTTTTATCTCTATCTTGTTTGTAAGGCAGCACTAACTAGAAGTATATAAGAGATTGTATAAGAAATACTAGATGCACACATAAGGATGACATTATCAAGAAAAGGGAATTTAAACTTATCAGGGCAGTTTCCCTATGCAAAAGAATCTCTGAAAATGGGCATTTAAACCTACAAACTCAGTAGCTCATTCACAAAAGCGAAACCCCTCAATCGCATGAGCAGGTGATTGAATTCAGTTAGTCGGAAAGACATCTCTAGAGTCCTATGCTGACAATCGTCCTCTACAATTTTGTTCAGCTTATTTGCGGTAGGCAATCGCTAGCTTTAAATATAAAGAGACATTGTTTCACTTGGAGAATGAAGGAAACAAACTGGGATGGAGAGGATCCGTGGTAGATTGCCGCTCCTTCTCTAATACTTGTTTGGACTTCAGTTATTCATTAGTTCGACCATGCGTATGCATACAACCAAATAGCCGTAAAAATACACGTAGTGGTCAATCTAATCAGTTGATGGTTTAAGTCGCAACCCAGTTCACCGAAATGTGTTTTATGTTACTTCTCACATAATCCTCGCCTCAGTTTGTAAACGAATAATTCATGATACGAGGATTATTTTCAGCACGTAGTGCTGTAGATGACCATTGAGTATGCATAACAGATATATGTAGCTTTTACTGGTACTTTTGACATAAAGGTATGAATTTAGCAGTCTAGACAAGTATTTGCTCGGAACCAGTTCCATGTCGATAGCTTCTTGCCGCCACAATACAAGCACTTAACAAACATGCATGAAGTAGTTAAATTGGCCTAATAATTAATGCAGTCAGGCAAGCGATGACCTGGTTCAGAATAATAGTGTTAATCTTTTTTTTACCCCTTAATGCATTTCTAGGCTGTCAACATTTTGGATTTCGCAATAACGCCTTCAAAATGTGTCTCAACGCCTTTTGAACGATGATCGCTTACTCGGTCCGACAGATATCTGATTACGATTATTTCCTAGGACCTTCGTTCTTCTTTTGGCTCAATGTAATAATTAATTAGGTACTTTCTAATATCAAATTTCCAACATGTTCACTGTTCTTTGATTCCGCATCATCTAACTAACCTCTATAAAATGTTTTGTTCATGCATATAATATATGGTGTTTTTCCAGTGAAGAATAATCAACGATAAAAATTTACTGGTCCACAATTCTTGTTGTTAATTAATACGGTTGGTTGACCACACTATAATATGCGGCTAATTGTTTTAATGATAGAACCAGTGTTCAGATTTCTATAGATTCAAAGAAATCAAAAAAGACTAGAATTTTTTCTCAGAACAGCAAATGTAAATTATGTACAACAATTTAAACACACCAGAGAACAATCTTTTTAAAAAAAGATAAATGTACACAGTGGACAAAATATGTAAAATCTTATTTCCAATGCAAAAAACAATCTGAGCTTAGCAACATTACATCTGATATTTTTACAATGTATAACTATACAGAGGTTTTGGCACTACACATTGGTAGGCGATTGAAAAATTCTGTGGATTGGTATCAAAGAATAATCAGCCAACCATTACTAAATTACATCAAAGAAAAATAAGAAACACAAAAATGTCAAGGCTGGGAACGCCAATACGTCTTGTAGTATGTCCGCGTACGACGAAGTCTCGGTGTTCGGGAAAGTACGACCTGAATATCTCGCATAGTAGCGCGGTGAGTTCTAAGACTTAGTGCCAGCGAAAACCCGGTTGTATTTGGTCCATCACTAGTCCCACTAGTCGCAGTACCCGACGTGTTGGAATTCGAAGACGTAGTTTCTAAGTTGAACTGCGGCAGACTAGAAACGGGAGTTACAATCCCTAGACGATTGGCGCTAACAATGGAAAGGCGACTAGTAGTGGGTAGTGTATTAATTATTTTAGTAGCACCATTTCTTGATGGGAAGGATGCTCCCAAAACATCGCTTGAGATGGGATTACCCGTCTCATCCAAAGTATCCAAACGACGTTTACGCTGTGGGCCAATGGCGTGAAGAGCTGTGAGATTGGCTTGATGTTGTTTTTCTCGTTCATAGTCTTCAGATGCTATTCTTCGAGCCATTTCCCTCATTTGCATTTGGTGAGGGTCCTCATTTTTAGAGCGCGACTGCAAATAAAAGTTATTTAAGTTATGTTTAAGATTATGAGAGCGTTAAAAGAAACGAATGAAAACTAAAAACTTAATGATTCAGGTATGCGATCAATTTGGTTAGCCTGATGGTGTTAATAAATCTGCTACTGTCATTACATAAATGGAATGGCTTAAAACTAGGATGAATTCTTATGTGGTTACTGGGGTGTATCCAAACAATATACCGACTTGACAACATAGTTATGTGCAACAACATCTCTTATTCAGAATAGCATGATTGGGAGTTTAAAAAAATTATACAAACATAATATGCATGCCTAGAAACTCACCTTTGCAGCCTTAAGAATCAGATCCTTTTCCAGTTCGGACTGCCTTATTCGATCATGTTCATCCAACTTTTGTAGAAATCTTAGCTGCTCACGCGTATGATCTGTCGGCGCCAAACGGGAATCTTCACCTAAACGATCCAGACGGTGTGACACTATAATTCTCAATTTCGATAACAGACCTTTGATAAATATTTGTAAACCGTGGGCAAGGCATATAACAGCTTCTTCTGTTAGTGACTTGATACCATGAGCTTCTAATACTTCTCTGACTCTTTCCGGAGGAAAGAACGGAGTGTCACGCATTGGCGATGCAGGTGTGTGACGTATATCATCATTTAAAAATGATACCTCATTTAACTTCCGGTCTCCACCGTCTATGAAAAGCGAAGATCCACTCAAAGACAAAAGACTGGAGCCTACCTTGTTATGTACAGCAGGTAAGATCCCAGATGTGTAAGAGCTAGGATATCCGGATTTAGCGCGAATTAAAGGAGATACAACAGCTGACATTCCAGCGGCTGATTTTATTGAACCAAGATTGATACCAAAGGCTGATGAAGTTGATGAAGTAGCTATAATTGGTCTTAAGTTTTGATAACTTGTCCGTGTCCCGTTAATAGCTGACGTGAAACGCGTCGGGACTACTGTTGTCACAGCTGTACCAGGTAGGACAACGGTTGCGGATGTAACACCGCTAATAGGCTGCGCTAAACGGTATCTTGTAACGGTGCCCAAAGTTGCAGCTGCATCAATGTTTATTGCAGGTGTAACGCAAACCCTAGGAGGAGCTGGAGCTAATAATGGAGGCTGAGACCGAGATGTGAGAACAGTAGCAGGGCTGGTAGGAATAGCTGGCGTTGAAACTGATGACATAAGTGTTCCTACTATACGGGGAGTAGTATTGGTCGGGAGAGCGATGCGAGGACCACCTTGTATTGATGACGAAAGGATTGTTGTAGAGACTGCAGTACTAGCACGAGCATGTAGACCCAGAGTAGGTAGTGATGTAACAATTGTTACGGGGACAGGCGTAGTTGTAGAGAAATCTTTTGGCGGAGGCTGTATATTTGGCAATCGACAAACACCACTGGCTAAATCTCTCCTTAGTAAATCTATGTTGTCCTTTATAAATGGAGCGATATCCATACTGGTATTGGCACTTTTAAGATTGCTGCGTAACTGTGTGCTGAAAGAGTTGGCATCAAGTTCTCCATTCTATAAAAAGAATGAAAGTGAAGAAAATTATAACCAAGAAATTTCAGCAACTCCTACAATTGACTTGCTATTATTTTTAAAGGATGTCAAAACCTCACGTATTACTTATTTTACAATGAGAAGGATGACGACTTTTCACGTCAACTAAGCAAGTGACTCTACCCTAATGAACAGTTTCCACCTTGGTAGTTTTGCTTGAAATCAAAAGGACCTAACAACTTCTATCCGCTAGAACATTTGTCAACTTGTGCTTAGCTGCTGATACTTAAATTTCTATAATTAACTTAAATACTTTAAATGAGTATTATCCCTTCAAATATCAACACGTTAGTAATGAACGCACAAAGTGGATGAGGTCGACTAGACATGTCTTTTAATTAGCACTCATGAGATCATCTGCCTATAACATGAGATTTCGATAAATAGTACTTACCCAAACATTTAATTTCAAGTACTACATTTCATGCTGATAATTGTTGAAGCATTAACATAAGCCTAGCATATCTCTGAGATTTTTAAATATAGACTTACCACCAGTGCCTGTATCAGTCTTGCCACTGAGGCGTGTGTGCTAGCGGATACATTCTTCGACAATTCCAACAGTTGGTTGAAGAATCCAACCAATTTGGTTGATGATCCCGATTGTGGTGTGACAACTCCTGGTTATGGAAATAAACATCACACAGTAGTCGTCCAAAAAAATCCAAAACAACAAAATGAACGTCTTGAAACACTGGAATACAACATTTGTTCAAGTCATTTACGAAAATCACCCAAGTAATCATAATCTAGTGAGAAGTTTATAAGGAAAATAGTTTCAAAGATA
The DNA here is from genome assembly GCA_944472135.2 of Trichobilharzia regenti. NCBI lineage: Eukaryota > Metazoa > Platyhelminthes > Trematoda > Strigeidida > Schistosomatidae > Trichobilharzia > Trichobilharzia regenti. The sequence continues at coordinate 81,584,607 of OX235270.1, read as the reverse complement.
ACTGACAAGAGTGTCATACAGACAAACTTTCTTTATTTCTTAGATCAACCAAGCAGATTAGTTTCTAACATATAAATATGAAAAGTTAGTACACGTCACTACCAATGTTGCGTCATCCAAAAATTTAGTAATGCCACTTATCTATTTCAGTAATGTTTTGGCCAAAAATTCAGGTAATAACGATGTGCTCAGTATCTGAAATTTATGCTCATTATATTAAACCAGTTCTCGCGAACACTATCATAGATTCAGGTAACTAAAACTCGACATTTCGCAATTCCTAACTAATCAATAAAGATGATATAAGATTGTACACTATTTTCCCGTACTTTACAGACGACACCCATGGAGATCAGTGCTTGATAATGGAAACTTTCAAGTATGAATTAAAAGACTATTATATATCGAAAGTTTATCGTAATAATTTTGATTTAAATACCTTAGTTTCAACAAATACTGTTTACTATCCAGCACAAGGGACGATCTGTAAGTCCTAGAACACTGAGTCATGGACTTCTAATAGCAATAAAGTGAGGGAAATTTCTGCTGTAATGAGCGTTTAAAGAAGTAGGATGGCGTTTTCTACAGTAAAATTTGAAATATTCATCTATATTACGTACGAATCACGAGGTATTCAAACGTTAAACTGCTGAAAACAAGACTCCAGAAATCTGATAGAATGAAGTGTCCAAATAATTAAATCTTTGTAGCGACACTTTTAAGGACCCTTCAGGATTTCAAGGTAATCTTTAGTAGTTGTACTCAAAGTGTGTATAATCCATCAAGTGTACAAGTTGGGTTTTTGCGTAACGCATGACTATCAGGTTTGATTTCCAAGGTGACACACCACATATAAATTAGCGAAACTACGATGAAATGCCTTACTTCTACTTTACAAGGGTTTACAGTCAACGTGTTATTATGGAAACGTCGCAATCTAAACAACGCGCAGGACTTATCGGCTTAGTTGTTTAATATATCATTTTTAGGGATATAATCAATCACAGCGCTGTCAATCACGGTATGTTCAGTTTGACAACAAACACGCGAACTACTGCTTATGGCATTAATTTTATTGTCATGTCCAAAAACTAATAGTTGATACATTATTGTACGTCGAAACAGTAACTAGGTTGCTTGAAGGAACGGCATTACAATAAAAAGGTAAAAACCGATTTGACTGGTTTATTTGTTAATAAAGTTAACAACTTTGTCGAACGAGACCTGAACAGTGTATCTGTTAAGGAACTATGATTACGAATATTTAATATTTCGTTTTTCAGTAATCCTTAGGGCATAGATGTGGCTCAACAAGGTAGACGCTAGGCTATGAATACAGCTGAAACTTACTAATAGTTTTTCCACACATCAGAGTCAAGATTTAGCCTAACAATTAAATTTATTCTGATTCTAACATCAAACTAATATCTGGCTAACCTAATAGGCGCAACTGCATATAAAATGTATATTTTCTACGTCCTTGAGAGCCACACACACATGCTGTGACACATAGTTGCTATCTTGAAGTAGTGGTCGGACTTCCATATCGTAGTAACCCAACAAGACACACTGGCTGAAACTAATGTTCATGAAGGTCCTACCATGCCACGAAGATTGTTAGGATAGCCATTAGACTAAAAGCAGTTACCGGAGTAGTGTACGAGTTTTATACACTATGTTGGGGGCCCATGAGCAGAGTCATACTGAGGGGGAACAGGGATGTAATAGCAAAAAGGTATTTCCCTCAGATGACTAGCATGCCAATTATCTATCTCTCCAATCAATCACCAAATCAGCATTAGACTTAAACAGACCACATAGATAGGCTATCGTTGGCAAAGATCAGTAAAAGAATCCCGCTCTTTCTTAAACACGTGCGTAGACTCTTATCACGTCCTAGGTCCCCAGAAGTTTATGCCTGCTTATGATTAAACGGACACAAAAAAATTGTTGGCAGCGAGGCAGTTACCTCCCCCCCAACTTGATCAGGACACTGAGTCCCTATTTAAAGGAATATGTTAACGTGTTCCTGAAGAGGTCTGGCACAACATACAGTTTAGCTGTAAAGGCTATTAATAACCTGAAACCAAAAGTTAGTAAGAGCCAGTAGATTTCTACTACCACATCTGAACTGATTCATTCAAGAAGACTAATCCCGGAGAGCTCCGAACGCAAACTAACCACAAAGCTTCATAACGACCATGAACAGTGGTGAACGACAAAAGCGAAAGAGATGGAAAAGGCGTCAGCAATAGGTAACACCAGACAACCAAGGAAACAGGTGGCAAAAGGGGAATGATGAGTGAAACAATCTCTTGCACCATAATTGGAATGTTGAAAAAAAACACTTTAAGGAGTAATTTAGCTGGCATACACCCACAGTCAACCTACTGAGCATCCAACACCTCCCTGAATGCAGAGAAAATGCATTGCAATGGTCAAGGCATTCTACTCGAATTCATACAGAGTTATCCTCTGAAGTGGTGACAACCAATGGTGTCCCTCAAGGATGCTCACTGTCCACATTTCTGTTTAATTTCGTCTTAGATGTAATAATGGACTTAACCCTAATTGACTTCAGTGACTCAGAAGTTGACTTGTTACCAGCGAGTAATCTTCTTGACTTAGAATATGTCGATGATACAGTCCTTCTAGGTGAGGACGCTCACAATATGCTGTCTTCTGAACACCTTGAGGAGGAGCAGTCGTCGAATGTTTGGCACGTGATTCGTTCCTGCCGCCCAGTGTAAGATGATGCTATAGGACTGGACGACATCGACTCACTCCTAGTTTAAAGATAAGCAGAAGTGAAGTGATGGGGCGTGTTGACCACTTCACTTATTTGGGGAGTTGCGTCAGCCAGTGCCAGAGGAGTTGATCGTTGACGAAATCTCAGCACCGATGCAGAAGGCTCGCTTGGCATGTGCCATCTCTGGTGTAGACGTGATATTCACCTATCGACCAAAGAGCGGGTGTACTGCTCACCAGTTCTCTCCGTCCACCTTTACGATTGTGAGACATGGCCATTGAAAGTGGATGACGTGTTAGGTAGTATAATAGGGTGAGAAGTATTGAGGTGAGGTAGCGGTCGACTGCTAGGTAAGAAGGGGAAATCAATTGACGAGGCCGTCAAGCAGCTGCATCCAATAAGGTGGTTAGGACATGTGTTATGCATACCTAGCCATCGCCTTCCTCGACAGGCGATGAGATGACATAGGAAAGATCAGGTTGAAAAAGGGCTAGTGGTGGTCAAACCAAAACATGGCCTCATCAGTCAATGAAATCTACAACAGTTAGTTTAAGCCAGCCACGTCATGAGGATTAGACTTCCAAGTTGGGTTCCTCGGAATGGTGAAAACCAGTGGATGAGGACAACCATCGAATTTTTTTATTACAGCTTGATTCCACACCGTATTTTTGGTATGGAATTTTCAGCATGGATATCGGTAGCCCAAATTTTGCAGACCGACCATAGATATCAGGTGTGCATCGGCAGGGGATCGAACCCCGGACCATGTGCGTGATCGGTGAGAGTCACAACCACTGTGCCACCGACGCACACGCTCGAAATCGTTCTCATGACGTAGATGCACCCATTCCTTGTGATTTATAATATTCAATAAAACTATATTGTTCCTCCATATTACTATTTCCTTTTGCCTCATATGTTTATTTCTGTTTTGAATCTCTCTTTACTCATTTCGCTTGCTTTGTGTACTACATGGAGAGTGGCAACTCGAAGTGCTGCACATTTGTGCAAAGTCCTACGCTGAAACCTGTCAGTAAGACGCATATATGCAGTGGTGGTCATCAACTTAAGATATGGTCAACATATGGTACATAATGTACCGGTTTTTTAAATGAGATGCCTAGGACGTTAAGTTTCGCAGAACTGTAGCAACACATAAATGATAACACGTGGTATATCTCATCATAATAACCAATAACCAAACTACCTAGATGAGTGAATAAGTGAGGTGAGTTTGAATTGAAAACATGCATTGTATAAGAATATATGCTTACTTACTACGAAACTCACGAGGCATAACGGGGGCACTAGTAAGCATACCATTTGGTTGAAGCACAGCTTGACCAACGGCCAGACTCCGAACTTGCATCACACTTGGCGTATTTGGAAGTACATTGCTGGTGACCCCAGACTTTGGAAGCAAGTACACCTGATTCACCATGGAATGGCGAGGAACCTTTAAGAAATATCCAAAAATTCTGTGCATAAGTGTCTCATGTGGAGGGTGATGAAACTTATTAATGACAGTTTTAAAATATGAAGCGGAACTTTTTTAAAAACCAATCATTAAATTAATAAAAAAATTGATGTGAAACGGGCACCAAGATGTGTGGCACAAAATAAAGGAGGATGTAATTATGGGAAAACAAATAACGAGTAAGAACCCCCACTGATGCACTAAAGGGACTTCTTTCTCTGTTGGTTGATAGTGAAAGAAACCACAAGACTAAGACTACCACTGGTTTGGATTCTAAAACATATCTGATGGAATTCTGAGCAACTGGATAACTTTGAAAACCTCAACAAGAGAGCTAACATGCATCAATACAATCTAACCTAAAAGAGATGGCTTTTATCTCACACAACCTCGCGTGCCAGCTACTCCTTTTTTAAGACAGATGCAGGTAGACTTAATATAAATAAACGAGACGAACCTTAAGCCGAATAAGCCAGTGTTCTGAGGAAATATCACTTGTTGCCTGGTCTTCTTTTTCCTCTCTACATGTCACGGGACCTGAGATAAAATTAAAAACTAACTTTAAGGAAGAGAAAATATTTCCATGTTCAAACGAAAGAATGAACAAAGCTTGATCATTCATGTGACTAGTAAATATGCCTAGTTGCTATATAGATTTAGTGCTGAAGATGTCACCAGGTGTGATCACGCAACGTCAACAACCGAAGCGCAAAACTTCCGTACATTTATATCAGTAGACTATTTCCAGGAAGTACACTGGTTCACAACGATATGAGGGACCCTGTCAATAAACCTGCACCATGAGATAAGGTAGGAAGCATATAGTGTTTTCATAAAGGGGTCTTATCTGACCACTGTACAACTTACTCGTGATCCGGACTTAATCTATAGTCAGTTAATACCGTCTCCATTTTGTACTGCGTAAGTTCTATCCGCAAATGTTTTCTATGCACAACTTGATAACTATAAGTAAATTTGACTCCAATATCTATTATAAGCACGTTACTTATCGGTTACTAAACAACAGCGGAGTTTAGAGGTGATGGATAATGAGATAGGTGTAGTTCTTATCCAGAGTACTCCGTTAATTTAGTTTCACTAGTACATTTGTTACATGCTACACACCGCTCCAAGGGTTACAATAAAGTAAATTGACCTTGAAGCCGCTGACTTTACGCCGCAATAATCCAGGTTTCTACATTTCACATCTGTACGTTAGAGTGGGTGACAAAAACAAAAAAAGAAATTAATACAAAAAGGCCTACGAAGTCACGTGAAGACAAAAGTAATTTATGTAACGAGACGTAATTCCAACTTGGATTTACGTAACAATGAGGAATAGAATATAGGTATGGTGATTTTGAACCATGTAGGAACTGCGAGACTGGCCAATAAGATTTTGAAGTATGATTCAGGTGCCTGAAACATAACATAAACAAGAGTCCTATCAGTAACAATACGTTGAATGGACACGCCGACTAGGTTTAAGCACATTTCTAAAGGAAGGAATGGTGAAATTTAACATTAGGACAGAAAACTGAGTTATCTGGGGTTTTCCCTTAAGGGTTTAAACTCTTAGAGTAAAACATAACTAATTATTTGACCATATGCGGCAAATGAATACTTTTGCAAGCTCTTAAACAAAGTGAGGGTCAGTCTCGCTGAGACGATGAAACAGACAGTAATCAGAATATTGTGAATATTTGACTAATGCATCCGGTCTTACCAAGCATAATTAAAGCACGCCAAAACAAGAACTCGAATCTTAATCAGCATGTAGGCAACAAGATTGAAAAGGATAGTACATTACTTAAGGGAACACTGCGTGAATTTAGTAGCAACTTGAATGGCTTTGGTAGATGACATCTATTGAACTGTCCATTGCGCTAGGCTAGGCTTGTCCAAACAGGATTGAATGTAATGGGTGTAGGCAATTTTTCATATTTTCGAGTGACGAGAATACCACTAACATAGCTACAAATGTAGGAGTGACGATGAGGGCATCTAACTGGTACGTGTCAACATACAACTGAGGTTTGCAGTAATACTGATTTACTCAGTAAGTAGTTCTGACTAGGCCTGCATAACTGCACAAGCTACATAAAACAAATTTAGGGAATTGTAGAACTTATGAACTTGTTATAAATGTGTATGTATATACATGTATACAATATATATAAAGGCATTCATTTATTCACCGAAGGTCGACAATTTAGACTCACATAGAGGGAAACCACTAGGCATCTATGGCCGAATTCAGCTTGAATAAGTAATGGACACAGCAGTATAACTAAACTGCATTTATCAATATACGGAACCAGGAGTGACATACCCGATTTCGACTCATGTGTATGGTTACCCATAAACATCTCAACATATTACATAGCTATACGACATTGTATAAAAATATCCGCTCCAAAAAATAACTCACGGTTGCAGGAACAATATTTCCAAGCGATCGTGGCTGGGCACGAATAGCGGACAACGGTATCCGAACGGGTACTGGGACCTGGTGTTGGTGACCTGTATACAAACAAAAAAATGTTAGGCCGATGGCTACCTCGATGTGTTATACGAGAAAAGGACAAAAAATTGAGACGGACACGCGCCTCGAGAAATATAGACCAAAGCATACACCACAACACACCATTCACAATAATGCACAAACCTGCAGGCCGTTCACCCATAACTTGATGGCCGCGCCTGAAAGTTCAGCGCATGATTTAAAGAAAGGGGAATCATCTGTACATTCGTACAATTCTCAATTGATGCTTTTAAACTTTTGAGGTAACATAATGACAACAATCATAAAAACATGTTATATGTCAATAATTCATGATAAATAAATAATGTTTCACAAATTTTGAAGATGAAATCAGCTTTCAAAATGTTACGAAGTTTACTTTGAATGTAGTTAACTGTTCAGTCCACTGACCAAAATCAAGATGTTATATTTAGTGCAAAGCTTGATTAATAGGTCTGTATCAAAAGCTGCTGGTGGAAAATTGGTAACTGGTGGGTGTTCAGTCTGGCAAGTGCGCCCCTGAAATTTCTGGGGAACACACTTACATGTACTGAGGGTAATGGGGTTCATGTTGTGGACCGAAATGCTTTTCAAACTTGCAGTTAACGTCCAGAAATTCTCACACAATAGAGCTTCACATTGTAGTCACCCGAAAAAATTCGAAACTTACTAGAAACTCACAGTGATGTTTTGGAGCCAATCAAGCTCTTTTAAAATATCATACGGCAGAGGGACGAATTCGACAGGCTTGCTTCATCGTGCCTTGACGAGCTAACTTCTACCTCTACTATTCTGATAAAGTGCCAGTTAAAACTTCCAACAACATCATTGTTTCAAGATTTTGCAATGAGTAATTCCGTGTTTAATACTGCACCTTTAAACCGCTTTGCATTTTTTGTTAATTAGGCTCTTTGTGGTTCATTGCATATTTGTTAAATGCAAGTGATTTTGTATTAAAACCGTATGTTCTTATTTTGTGGATGCTGGATGACCTCATATTCGAGGGTGTTTACCATGTTTATCTGATCTATTTTTATTAGTACAATTATCTTGCAGTTCTTCAGCAGTCTGTTATCAGTATAATTCCGTTTGCAACCACTCGGTTTTTCTTCAAATTACGTGAAGTCTATTTGGAACAGTCCTGTTATGTTTTGGATTCTAGTCAGAGATTACAAGCTCGTCTCTTCAAAAGTTTATTTTTTCACCGTCTGTAATTGATTTATCGGTATTAGATAACTAAATTTTAGAACAGGACACATAAGTAATCTAAACATGTTTTCGCTTCTGTGAGTCTGGCATTATAATTCAAGTACTCATTGAGTGCCTTTAATGCACTGGGATCCATACGTGATTTCTAATAATAATAATAATAATAATAACAGCTTTATTCCAAACAGTATTTGTGGTACAGGTATGGAATTTTCAGCGTGCATTACAGTATATTGCATCTAATTACCTCATAAATTATATAAGATTTTTAAAAATCAAAAATAAATAAAAATAAAATAAATAAGTTATAAATAAATAAAATAAATAAATATTAAAAATTAAGAAAAAAAACAGCGTAGAGTATTTCATTCCAAACAATGCACCACAGGATTTGAAATATAAAGTTGATGTGTGGTTGTAGATGAGAACAACAGTGTAGTAGTAACGAGGAAAGGAAAATAAAAACTAATGGGACTATTTTTTAGAGTGCCGCAGTAAGTTTATCGTGTCATACCTAACAGATTTCTCATCACATAACAGCTGTGCCAGATATGGTATTGTGGAGTTTTTGTATTTGGTAGTCCTAGCATATAGCCTCCTATATGTGCTTCTAGTTCTTCCAGATGAAATGCAAGGAGATAGATGCGTATAGAGAGGATGCTCGGGGTCCGACAATATTGTATTCGCTAGTTTCTTACATGACATTATATGTCTATCTACAGTAGTGTTCACCAGTTGGTCTAACGATATCCCACTTGCCCTACTAACAGCTTTTAGTGCCCTTCTCAGCGAAGCAAAGTCTTTCTTAAGTAGTCCAGGAAAGACTAATGGGGAGCAGTAAAGGAGGATGGGTAGAATACAAGAATTTACAAACTGAGAAAGCAAAGACTGCTTTATACCAGACTGCCTAAATTTCCTAATGTAGAACGTTAAGCGAAACATCTTTCTAGTAACTAGCAAGATGTGGGAAGACCAGGAAAGATCGGTGGAAAAACTCAGCCCAAGGAACTTCACATTAGATGTATTTTCAACCTCTGTGCCGTCAATGAGAGTGGGGCCATGTGAGCTAACTAGTTGCTGTAGGTCACATTTACGTCTGAAAGTGAAATTGACTACCTGACATTTAGACGGATTCTGCTTAAGTCCGTTTGAAGAGGACCACTGACTAATTTCCGACAGAAAGCTATTTAATTTGGAACAATCTGACTGAGAGTTGACAGGCATAGAAACCGAGAGGTCGTCGGCATACTTAACAAAAGTGGCTACATCAGAATGAGGCAAGTCATGTAAGAAAAACGAAAACAGAAAGGGAGAGAGAACAGCGCCTTGAGGAACGCCTGCTAAAGTAAGTGAGGTAGTGGAGGATTTTCCATTGTAGACGGTGTACTGCTTCCTTTCAGAAAAATAGGACTGCAACCACTTATTTGTCCAGCTTTCAGCCTGTGTTGCAGCAAGCTTACTTAGCAAGAGAGACCTGGGAACAGAGTCAAATGCAGATGTGTAATCAAGGAAGGCACAGCGAACGTATTTAGCCCCTTTATCTAAACTAGAGACTATGCTATGGTGGAGGACAACAGCGGCATCTAACGTACTCCTACTATGTTTATAAGCAAACTGGTCGGGGTCGTTGAAGGGCTTTAAAGAGGGATCAAGATTAAGTAGAATAAGTCTTTCCATAACTTTCAAGAAAGGTGAGGTAATTGAAATAGGTCTAAACTTAACACTAGGTCCACTTGTATATTTAGGCACTGGAACGATCTTGATGTTTTTCCATGATTCAGGTATAATACTTTTGAAAAACGATTCGTTGAAAATGTCAGTTAGCGGGGAACACAAGATGTCGGCACACTTCTTAAGGATGACAGCAGGAACACCATCAGGACCGAGGGACTGAGTAGGCTAATCTTTAAATATTCCCATTTATAATATTAGGACAAGACATATAACTGGATTTGACACATTTTTAATAGCTGGATGGCATTTCGAATGTAGTATGTTGCTCATAATCCTATCAATACATATACGTGACTACAAAACGATAGTGACTTCAGTGAACAAGTGCTTTTACTGCCTGTGAGGACGGTATTAATTTACAACTACGAAAGTGTGTTTAGTAATTTATGTTGCCGGTGACTGCTAATCGCTTCAAGAGATACACAGCAAGGCTTTACAAAATAAAGTCTACCTAATAACTTAATAGTGTTTCCTCAAAGATTCCTGTCATAAGAAACTTCCCACTTTATCAATTTTCTGCACAGTGATTAGCTAGCTGATTTCGGATACTTACCAGACTTATAGTAAACCTTATCGAAGTTCCTAAAAGAGCCTTGTTCTTTCTAAATGTCCTGGCATAGAACCTTCAGTACAGTATATGACTCAAAATACTGAGGTTTTTTATTCTCAAATGTCTATTGGCTGGACTTATTCGTCACGTACTCTAGAAGTTACGTTTGGAATTTTTTTTGCCAATAATTTTTAATAAAATTGTATTATATGTTATCTAGATTGAGGGAAATTCCCACTTTTTGGCTGGTTATGTTGGTGTCCGCCTCATGTGATCTGACTGCGACACACTTTTAGCATATTGGTTGCAATGATTAGTGTTTCAGATGGAATGTATCAAAATGTCGGTGTAATGAGGGAGATAGGATAGTTAGAGGGTAATGCCATTTACACCACTCATTTACTCCATGTAGAAGCTGCATCTTTCGGCATAGTATCATTCAATGAAGACTTCATGTCTCAGGATATCAGTACAGCCTATTTTCGTGTGAAGAACAGTCTTTTTTGACAAAATAATTCTCTCAATACTTGGAAATCACCTGCAAATGTTATCAGAATCGTTGGTGGGAACCTAAGTTGTCATTTAGATGTGCTTTTCACTTTATCTGTGGTTGGACAGGAATTATGGTAAGTTGAAAGGTTATCTCTAAATGGATTTCATATATATTGGCACTGGTTGGTGCAGTGTGCTATGGGTTATGTTAATTAAATGTACAAAAATATCTCAACTATAATAATATTGTGCCATTGTGTACTAAGCTGACTGATAGGATAACAAACGAAGGTGGTTACTAGAACTGAATCTATTCAGCTTTATTATCATTAATATGAATTTATTCTCTTTTACAATTTCCACTGACTGTATACTTAATGCTACAATATTTTTGATCACCAATAGTGGAGATGAATTTCTCCTGAGATTTCCATTTAGACAAAGCAGTACAGATGCTCTATGACGATTGAATTTTCTAGTTTGCATTATATGACATTATTATCCTCATCAACACAACAGGTCTGTGTACTTTACAATAGTTGAAGTGTTTCACTATGTTGTTAGCACTGTGCATAGCTGTCTAGAGTTGAGGCATGTTCAGCTTATATTTGATGCCTATAGTCTCCTAAATGTGAAAATGTGATTTCTGTAGGATTCACAAAACCTTGTGGACTAGACATTACTGAGATTGTGGATTAACTTCTAAGTTATACACTTGCAATACTTCATTTCATGTAAAAGTGTTTAGTGTGAAGTTGATCTGCAAGTAAGCTTGATGAGAGAATGACGCCTCAATAGTATGAATGTTTCGGAGATTGCCTTGAAATTTGCATATAGTCCTCAAATGCAGGAAAACATATGATGTATATTTATGTATACGGCGTCAACATAAATATCAGCTGTAGACTACAAATACATTTATCTCCCTGAGATAATACTTAGTTTTAACAGAATGATTGTATTCATATTGTATGCTAATATGTAGAATTATCTCTTGTTAACTTCATGTTATGCTAGTTCTAACATGTACTTTATTTTTTCCAGGTATACGGAGGTTGTCGAATATGAAATCAGCGGAAACATCATTCGGTCAAACTAACTTTATTACCCTTCATCAGAATTTTCTTTTGTAAATTAATCAAATGTTTAATATACTCTTGATTACTTCTTCCTGTAGACTTCTTCAATTCCTCGCTATACAATGTGCTTTTGTAATAAGTGAATTAGGAATAATAAACGCTAAGCTTAGTTAGTGGGATGGAAATTCACTGTAGTATTATGAGAATGTTACTTTAGTCATTAGTAGGATTTCGTGTCTGTTTCTACACAATAGCACATTGTAAAAGCTAAGTGGGATTTAGCAAGTTGAATAATAATTCTGTACTGTTGGATACTCTAAAGTCGCCTTATCTAACCAGTTGAAAGTCTGTTTACTGTTAAACGCCAAGTATGTAGTACAAGTAAATGTAGTAACTTAGGCTTGATATCTACTTCACTAATCCGTTAATATGCAGTGACATCATCAAATAGACTGTTCACTTGACGATCAGCTAAGAAACAATTTTTATTTATTTTAATATGCCGTTGAATCATAGGATGTTATCTAGTATCCATCATTTCTGTGATCAAAAACTGCGGTATTTGCATGTCTACTTTATAGATGTTAAATAACCTACGCCTGTATGCATCTAATTACCTCCAGTATTCCCTATTCATTTGGTGTGTGTAAACTAAACAAGTCTTTCATAAATTCTCCCATAAATGCCAAACTTTCTAGTGTTACAAGCGTTAATAAGACCTGCTTCCTTTGTTTCAAATCAAATGAGGTATATACGAACTAAGGGAAAGTTACTCTTACTTAATCTTTAACCCTCACTCAGAGCCTTTAACGATCCCAAACAGTTCTCCTATAAACACAGTAGACGTACTTTAGATGCAGCTGCAGTCTTGCTTCACAACATTTTCTCCAGTATAGACAATGGGGCTAAATTCGCTGCACCTTCCTAGAGTACACATCTGCTTTCGACTCACTACCTAGAGATATTCTGTTAGATAAGCTTGCTGAAACTCAAACTGAGTATTGGATTGTTAGATGGCTTCATTCTTATTTATCAGGGAGAAAGCAGTACACTGTAGGTCAGGGGGAAGTCGTCCATTACCAATTGTATTTTTGTTTGATGAACTTATTGTACGAATGCATACGAAAAGAACTTTTTCAAACACGCGGACGATCTAACTACTTCAATGTCTGTTAACTGCCAGCTACACTGTACTAAGATGAACAGCTCTCTATTAGGAGTGGGAAAATGCTCTTAAACTAAATCCTTCGAAATGTCAGACTGTTATTTTCAGTTTCCGATGTAAACGAAAGTTAGTTGAAGGTGTTAATTCCTATGACCGTTGCAAAATTGATAATAGTGATATGGAAATGAAGTCTGACTTTAAGTATCTCGGACTGATTCATCGCAGCGTGTTGGCCCTAAATGTATGCCACATGCAGGCATAATGTTTATGAGCTAGGTATGCAAATCATGGTAGACGCTTGTACGGTACATTCATTATTTATAAAACTAACTCGCACGTAAGAACTATGGTTTGATCAGTTATACAACGTTTAATACATTTAGACACAATTAACCTACGATGCTTACTTCTATGACGCATTACCTAAAACTACATTAATATAGTTTCCGCTGAAGGTTATCTCCTATAGTTACCACCTTAGTGGGCAACTTAGCGTTATCTTTGAATAACGAAAATTCCGAGAACTTTCTTGGTAAAAAGATCGTCCCTTACTCGAAAAAATTAAATATACCCTAGTCTCCACAAAAACGTTCAGAGGTATTCATCCTATCACCGCAAACGACTCACTATTTGCAGCCATTTAAAAAGTAAAAATAAATTTACCGATGGCAGCGTGCTTATGATTTCTAGATATCATAATGTACCATGAGGAAAACGCTATCTCCATGCGGTTATAAGTCAGATGCGCGAAATTAGTCAGAAACACAACAACCACGATTCTCAGTCACATAACATCTTACTTCGCTACCTAATCGTATAGTCGTATTAACGGATGTTTCGCCGAAGAAAAGAAGACTACTGGTTCAAGGATAATTTATTTAGTTTTTTTTAAGATCGTGAACATCTGTGTCTATAGTCACGGAAGAATCACAACTTCGAGGAAACCACCAATCGTAGACTACAACCCGAAACGTTATTCTTCCTAATTAATGTCTTACCTTTAACTGGGATTGTTTGTACACTCACCAGATCACCGTATTTTATCCGCTTTGAAAACCGTTTTGCAACCCATCGAATGGATGTTAACACTGGCTCTATTACGGGTAGTCCTAGTTCATTTATTGCGATCTAGTACATCAAGCAATAATAAGCATAAGTAACACTTACCCTTAAGGATTCCAGGTTCTTTTAGTTCCCCCAAAATATACACAAGCACAACAGATTCATACTTTTCATGCGGCTCAACCTTATTTGGCTTAGATTCTCTCACAATATATTTTTTTAAATGATAGCAGACACACGGATGGTATATTCACATTCTCAAAAAGCTTCAAAGCTTTTTCAACTTCAACCCAGGTTCTAAATTCTCTGGGTTTAAGGTGACTCTAAAGAATAGCGGCCCAAACCGAAACGACCTTTCAACGCAAAAATGACCTTGACAGGGACAACTTCGACCAATGAGAAGGCTCAAAATGAAAGGCGCATAATTGTAAAAAACGGTTTATATATAAGTAATGCAGTCATAATAAATAGTTACAAAGGATAACGTTCGCGTATATGTTGCAAAAAAACCTCCCAGTTTCTCATAGGAGTCTTCATTGTCATATTAAACCAGTTTCTATACATAAATTCATCTAGATAACTGTAAATCATTGGATTTCTTGATCCATTAACAGCTCTTATCCGTCTTTTCAGACGACTCCATAAACTTTCGATGGAATTAGTGTGCGTTCCATCCACAGGATTCCTGAAACCCTCCGTGTGATTGACGACATGATGAATATACCCATGATTGGATAATTGACGGTAGGCACTCCATTCATCTGTGTGAATAGTCGTCCCAGGCAGCACCAAACGCTGAATAATAGGCAATAATACACCTACACTGCGATTTGGAATCGCCTCTATATACCCTTTTCGTAGTGTTGTGTCGTATATACCCAATATCCACTGCTGGTTGGATTGTAATCTCCCCCGGTTATATTTCCTTTTTATCAATACAGTTTCATCAATATGTACGATTACACCGACTCCTCCAAGAACTTGAGTCAGACTGTTCATTTTCCACGAGGAAACATCTCTGCAGTAATTGTACCACTGCACTGCCGACACCTCTGAATTTTCTGTTTCGTAAGCCGTAGCTGTAACTGGTCTTTTGAGGACCCAGAAGTTACATATCATTAAGATTTTCGTTAACGGTAGTTTAGACCTAGAGAAAAAAGTTCCTAAGGGATCTGTAAACTAAAAAACAACGACAAACCATCTCGAACCGATTTCCTCCTTCGGCACTCAATACATCGGTATACAAAGCCATCGATGGCCTCTGCTTATATTTGTATATGCATAACTCCTCCGCACTGGCAAATTTTCGACAAAGCTATGAGTCCGTTATCCAAACAGTAATCGAAAACATCCATGATCACTTCCGAAAATGATACAGCCAGCTGATTCCTTGCTCAAGGTCACTTTTTTGTTCGAAGGTCGTTTCGGTTTGGGCCGCTATTCTTTAGAGTCACCTGGGTTTAATTTGTTCTTCGAAAACCTTGCTAATACCAACTCTGATGGTGCTCTCTTCAACAGATTCACTCGCAGATTGTTGTATGCTGCAAACATGAACGAAAAAGACACTTTTTCCAGATTTCTACATGTTATGTAAGCAACTGAGCCAACAATAGTAACGGCAACCAACTAATGGACTGGAAACAACTGCTTCTGCCAGCCAAACATCTTCATGTGCACAATTTCAGAACCCTCTACACAGTACTAATTCATTAACAGCTGAAAACCAACTAAAACACTGAAAGCCGCATGAATGCAAAGTATGAAAACAATTACACCGAAATGAATGCACTGGCCTGGTAGTGAAAACTTTCGAAACCAAAGAAATAATTCATTTTAACAGCAACGGAAACAAAAAATGAGGTGAAACGCAACATTTGTGAACAATACGCAACAAGATAAGTCGTGTATAACGGCAGGATAAACGGAACAACAAACGCGTAAACGAACAGCTACGGAACTGCGATCCAACATGGCCGACTAAAATGGACGAAAATGACCTTCGAGCGTCTCATTCCACCAATGACCTTGATAAGTTACGGATAATTTCAGCCATGTCTATTTGTTTGCTTTGGTGCAGATCCAATTGTACCAGTCAACTCTTCAAAGTAGTTGTCAAGACTGGTGATTTAACACTGCTGAATACCTTGAATTAATGTTAGCATTTCTAATTCCATATTAGTTTGTTTATTAAATATATCACACAGTGAAACAGTATTATTTACTGGATGACGTTTCGAACAAAATTTATTGTTCATAATCATATCAGTTGTGATTGGAATTACTTACTACCATAGTGCCCAAGTTTTACACATATATTAGGACTTATAAGTCAGTCAGTGGGAATGTCTAAGACTAGGTTTCGAGTAGGGTACCTTCGACTACACATAAAGTTAGGTAAGGTAATCTGACAAAGAAACATCCCTATACGTCACTAAAAACTATCGTCTAAACTTCTTCTTTTGCACATGATCCAGGTGAGCATTGAAGACTGTATCGAAATATGTATTAATTTGATCCAAGAAAAGCTTTTGCAAAGAAAGGTAGATAGAGCGAAAGTAAAAGCACTTTCAATGGGAAGTACCTGATAACTCAATGTGGTTAATGAAGAAGGGAGTTCTAAATTAGTTATAATAATTTGAGTGACTGCGAGATTCATGGTACTTAAGTAATTTATTGTGGGAGACGGATGTCACTTGGGACAAGATATTCAGAATGGCAGTTCAGCCTGAACACATGTATACTACAAACGTCGTTCCTTTGGTGTAACTCGACCGCTGAGCTTGTTTTATGCTAGCAGCTATTATTACGCGTATTAGACACGCTGAACAACCCCCTTCCGCAATGAACAATGTTAGTTGCAGTATGACTAAATTGGGGAAGGTTTGTGGTTGGTCCCAGCAAAATATGGTGGCGATCTGTGATTTAACCGACCTAGTCTACATAGGTAAATATGCATTTTCTGTTTGAGGTACTCAGGGTTCTAAGAGTCAGTGTCTGCAGACGGTGACAAGGTTAAATACCGTGCGTGAAGGGGCAAGTGAATTCAATTCTTAACGTAAACAGGATTTGGAGAACCTTCACTTATCTCTATTTGGTTGTTTGATCTGGCAAATACCCCTATTCACTGCATTTTCGTGGTATTTATTTACTTTTCGTAAGATTTGACAACCAAAACTGATGAATTTTGTCATACAATCAGTCAGCCCCCAAAAGATAGTGTCTTGGTCCCCTTGTTTTTACCGAGATAGGTGTTCTGTCATGTAAATGTTTTAATTGCACATGATGCGCAGTTTCCAGTTCATTTGTGCAGATATCAGACTATCCAAATTATGCTAGTTTTTTCCATAATAATTATTAAAATACTTCACAGAATTTCGTGACGATTTCGACCGTAAAATAAACAGCTCAAACTCAAGAAGTGCAAATGTCTAGAAGGTGAATAAGCGTCTAAATACATATATTACCTTGGATATGACTAAATGTCTATTTAAGGGACAATATTTTGGCCCTGAAACGTTCAGTCAAGCATTACAGCTTTTCGTTCCCGATTAAGATCTCATTTGCTCTCTCTTTCCCAGACAACGTCCATCAAGATAGCCTCTGTATCAGTGCGATCAACGGATGGTAACACACTAGCAGTGCGACTTGGCTGTCTCACCAAAGTCCTCCAGCTCCTCATTTGCCACATGAATCATACGTAGCTTAATATGTGTAGCACCCTAATTACAATCGTCATGGATCTCATCAACCTGAAGTGTTAGTCTACCAGTGAGGAGCTACCCCAGTTAAATGAAAGGATAAATCAATGGAATCAGTGTCGTTAGTCAGGGGCCTTATAATGAGTATTTCATTCAATTTGTTTTATCATCATATGCACACTCGATGAGGAATATTGTTTCTACAAGACACATCTGGACTCGTGGGTCAGCTACGTTCTCCATGCATGTATGTACCTGTTTTCATGAGAAAAGTATCAGCAGCAATTAGGTTATTTGACAATGTATGCTTCTAAATGGTTATCGGAGTTGGTTATCTAATGGTTGCTGAAGCTAATGTTTTCCATAAAAATATTGAAACTAACGCAGATGTTTAGACAGGAAGAATTCCACGTTTATAAATAAATATAAATATATAAAATATAAAAGTACCACACTCACCAAGCATAAAGAAAACTCTAGGTGTTACAAACATTTAGCGCAATTCAGGAGAACAAAAGTGGGGATCGCAATTCAAGCGTAAAGTCTAATTTTCATTTCAATTTCATTTGTTTCCTAATTCCCATTTACGCATTTCGTAAAACAGCTTCCATCTCGGCTTGGCAAACGTCCACATAAAGCTATACCCAGCTCATTATTGGGTTACCTCGTCGATACTGGATAACAGGTTGACTCTTACACAGTTTTTAAAGCTATTTATCGTATATTGACCAGCCCCTCACATGGTCTAAGAGTGTGACTTCTACATACAGAAGAGGCAATAGAAACGCATCTGAACAAGTTAAATCTAAGTATTCAAAAGAAATTTGCACAGCCCTTTTTTTGCCATAGCCAGCTGCATAGTACGTATTTAGTTTTTACAAACCATTCTCACCTCCGATTGTAACTATGTTTTGACCTTCTTATTTTGAAATCTCTAGCTAACTATACTTACTCGTTTGTGTTTTATATAATTCTACTTGGTCATCTTTTTCTTCTTAGTCATTATTGTCCCACAAATTTCTTGATTATCTGATAATGTCTTGCTAAAGCCTAGTAATCAACTCACCTCCAATCCCGTATTTAATTTTCATTCATCCTTTAAAACTTAGATGTCATGTTACTAACATGCATTACTTAATTACTTTGATTGCCCCTAACCTATTGATTTCACTTCCCTATCACTGAGACTAATTAGCTGAAATCATTGCTTGGTTGGCAAAAAGTCTTGATGTAAAAGCTGTGTGTTAACGTGGGGTCGACGATGAGAGACCCATTGAAAAGGAATATATTCCTTCGCTGAGTCTGTCGCTCTTACTAAATTCACCTGTAAAATCTCACATACCTCTTATACATTGTGGTTATTTTCATCCCGACAGTAACCTTTGTCGCTGCTATCTGTGACACACGAGTATGTGATCTGTATCTCTATTTCACCTAAGCGGCAACCGTAATATGTAATTCACTGCAAATAAATTTTGTGCAGTGTTAATCAGTTTAATTCGGGGATAGTAGAAAGGTGAAGGTATCTGTTACTGAGCCCCACCAAACTACGCAGACATAGTGGAGAGGAAAGAGGATTTCTACAGAAAACCGTGAATAGAAATGGGCCATGTGAGTAACAGATCGACCGTGGACAACGAGAGAAGAGAACTTGTTGTATTCAGTAAATTCAGGATCGCAAATTGGTTCCCTACTCTGTTTGGTTTGGGCTTCTGAAGAGTGCTACTTCTAGCCGGTAATCTTTTCACTTGTTACCAGAGCAGCAGACATTGAAGAATCTTGGTGAGTGTGTTTTAATGCTATCTCCTTGATAGACTTCATGTCTCTTTAATATATCTGTACGTTACTCCCAGTCAACTACTATCTGTGTGGTAGAACAGGCATTGGAAGCAGAAATTTGGAAATTAGACTGGTGGTTTATGTGTATGTGAGGGCAAGATTATAAGTGTAAGTGGCTATCGTCTGGTTTGGGACAGTCTGAAAAAACCATAGATGCATTCAATGTCTAGTTTGGCAAATCAGGATTAGTGAGTCATTTGGAAAAGGCATATCATAACCAATGATACAGATTAGAGGTGCGGCTGCAGTACACTCACTTGTGAAAGTCAGCTCTGAGATCTGTACTGCTTTCTGATTCGCCCGGCTTGCAATTATATTGGTCATTTACTTCTAGTATACATATATATATATATATAACTCGTTATTCGCCCCTTCAGATAGACGCTGTGCTTATGAAGATGGCAATAGAATGGAGGTCAGCTTGTATGTGGCAACATTACCACTGAAAAAATGTACCGAAAGAAATGACAGTTGCAAAAGAGGGTTAGCATTTAGAGCCCCTGAACAGATGATAGTGATGAATTTAATCTGATAGAGAAGCCGGAGAAACACGAGAACAATAAACCTATCACTTCGTGATTTTTTTCCCGGCTGAAACCTGAACAACGAAAGTTTTATGTTACGTGGAACATTCAAACACAATATCTACACGTTATTAATGGTTAGTTTGTAGAACTTATAAGTAATAAAGGTTCGAAATAATATAAATTGTGAAACTATTAGGCGTTAAACAGGCTATTTTTGATTGAACACTAGTCATTAAATAGTATAATGTGTGTAGTCCTATCTTTGGCAGCGACTGAATTCTATAAGTCAGGTTTGCGTCGTGATCACCATGGTAGGTGGCCCGCCACCACAGTGCTCTATTAACTGCTGGTATTAGATTATCAGTGGCGAGCCCGAATGGCTCAGTGGTAACGTCTCCTTCCTCAGCACTGGGTGACGGGGATTCGAATATCAGAAGGGACATAAGTCTCTTCAAGGTTGCGGATACGCCATGTTGACTATTGCCAGCTAGCACAAAGCCAAGATCCAAAACTTCCTGCTGATCGCCTCTAACCATTTAATACAAAAAGCTAAAAAGATTGACTCCTTAAGGATAATAGGGTGTATATTCTTGAAAAAGGACAGAGTTCAGATACTGTTAGTTTTAGAAAACTGATTAGTGAACACAGATTGTTCATCCTTACAACCACAATAAGTTTTTATGTTATATGATCACAATTATCGTAGAAACTGTTGTTATTAACGATTCCAGATAGTGGAAAATACCCACTGGGGCATCACAAAAAGTAAAACATGAAGTTCAGCAAAGATAATTTTGTGACGATTTCATTATCAAAAGCCGTGCAATCGCATTTAAATACGTAATTTTACATGGATACAATTCTTACTTGATTAAACATAATCACGAAGGTGAATAAAAGACCATTTCAGTGTGCATATACCAGATCACCTGCTCATGCGGAGCTAGGCCTATAGGTCGTTGTATGCGCATCTTTCATCCCACCTTCCACAACATCTCAAGTGATTCATTCTAAGGGATTTACAAAGTCAACAGAAACCTATCAAAAGCAGCATGTTTCTGACTTCACTCTACCACTGGAGCGCTCGCAATGTGCATCGAAAAGCCGGAGTTGTGTGTTCAGAAGAAATCAGTCCAACTTCTACAACTACTTGGGCCTAGTTCAGTGTGCTCCCTTAGACTCTGTTTCTTTTGTCCTTATTTTGTCTTTTATCTTTTTTCATTCGCCGTGTGATTCCTATTCTCTGTCTTCGTTCAATTCATCCCATTTTTAAGTTATCACAACAGTTAGTTTAAGTTTGTTTCCATGCTTTTCCTTCTGACATCTAAAACTAGTTTAAAATAACCATTTTACAAAAATATTCTAATACTGTATAATTTTCGTTTCTAAGACTGCTAGCCACCATCCACCAATTGTATACTAAGACTTTTGTAGTCTATATTCGCAAGTCCCAACTCCAAATTCCAGTTGAAAATTATTATTCCAATTCATTTTCATGTTCAATTTTTACATGTATGTAATACATTCTAATTCTGTTGTCAATGTAGTTGAAGATTGAACGATCAATTCTTGGTTGTTTGCTCAAAACCAACTTCCCCAATTTTCGCGGAGGCATCAATACGACAGTCATCGTCTCATCGGTCGATGTTCAGAAGGAAGTCAGGAGACAACTGTCAGAAACCTTAGTTGTAACAGTGTTTATATGTTGGTGTTACAATAAAGAATCCTCGAGTCGCCAATTGGTGTTTTGGATTTTGCGTCTGTTATCACTAAGCGTTTCTGAGAAACTTCAAGGAGCAGCGTGAGCCCGAGTGCAGCAAGAGCTGGGCATTAACGGTTTACGAGACCTGTCTGACACCTGTGTTATTTTATTTCTAATCCTGTTGTAAACTAAATAATTTGTAGTAATTTATTGTACTTGGAAATATTAATATACTGGGATGACGGAATTATAGGAATCTAATCAAAACCCAGAGAGGGCAGCAATCAGTAATTTGTATTTAGCGGAATTAGAATGCAATTCATATAAGAAACATATCAACAGTCAACAGTAAGTATTTAAACAATACAGAGATAGAAATTGTCAATCACCACATCCGCCACACCTCGAATATCTCCTTGCGTATTTATAACGATGTCTCGGTTTGCTTGCAAGTAGCTGCGACCTAACTGATTCTGTGATATTATTTTCATCAGTACTATCTGGACTTATTTCTGAATTATCTACAAAATCAGGATTATTAGCGGAATCAATAATATTATAATTGGAACGACCTACTTCATTTATTGTCACTTTGTCCAGGTGTCCGTTATGAACTGAGTGATCTTTGATGTCTAATATCTTCACCACTCGATTTCCCATTTTTTGTAGTATAATTCCAACAGAAGGTCTGTAGTTATTATCTTTGTAATAATGTACATTAGAAGTCGTGGACAACAGATGCTTTTGGAGAATTCGAGATTTGAAACGTTTTGCAGGACTTTCACAAGAACTTGTATGCTCTGGATTCACCAGACGTAGTCTATGCATATGCAGTAATTCCTCAATTTTATTCAGTTGCTCTCTCATCTCATTCAGTTTTATTCGTGTTTTCGACAGTTCACATTGCAACTTAGCTACCTCATTTTTGAATACAGTTGATAATTGCGTTGCTGAACTTGCAGTGGAGGTTTTCATTGGATTAGCTTGAGTATTTTGAAAAGTTGAAAGACACATAGACTCCATTTTACTAGACAGCTTGGGAGAATTATAAGAATGTTGAGCAACATAAGTACTCGAACTCCTGCAAACCGTCTTGATGTGTCCAACTTTACCACATTTATAGCACTTAGCACCCCGAAAACAGCAAGTGCTTCGTAGATGTAACTTTCCACAGGATAAACACGGTTTAATGTTTTTGATCTCTCGCTGTATTCTATTACCTGTGGACGGCAGTTTGGATTGCTTACCATGACCACTTGTATTTTCGACTTTGGACAGCATGACATCAGATACTGACGTAGTGGGAGCACAGTATTCATTATGGACATCTTCATATGTAATACATACCTCTTTAGCAGTTTGAAACGTACAAGAAGGAATCTGAATTAACTCTTTCTCTAATTTAGGAATGTTGATTCCAGCAATTAGACGATCACGTAGTTGTGTATGCAGCTGATCTCCAAAATTACACTTTGAGGCTTGAATTTGGAGTTGTAGTATAAAGTCTCTTTTCTTCTGATTGGGAGAACGTACCAGTTTGTTGAAGTGAGCCCTCTCTCTGGTCTCAAAAGTAGTTACATGGAAGTGATCTATAAGAAGTTCACGGAGCTTAGCATATGGCATATAAATGGGTTTATCTGGAAATGCCAGATTCTTCACCGGGCTATATGCATCAAGCCCAATAGCGGTGATGAAATGAGCAGGTATTTTATCATCCCGAACATTCTTGGAAATGCACCACGCATCAAAGCATTCCAAATAATCAGCAATCTCCCGCGGAGAACCATTAAGAGGAAATTTTCCCAGGTTACTTAGCTCCATCGCGACGCCAATTTGTAGTAATTTATTGTACTTGAAGTATTAGTATACCGGGATGACGGAATTATAGGAATCTAATCAAAACCCAGAGAGGGCAGCAATCAGTAATTTGTATTAAGCGGAATTAGAATGCAATTCATATAAGAAACATATCAACAGTCAACAGTAAGTATTTAAACAATACAGAGATAGAAATTGTCAATCACCACATAATTTTCACTCTTTATTCGCCCTTGCAATTATGTGGAATCAAAGAAAATTTAAAGAAAATTTAATTTTATGCATTTATATACGATTGTACAGGTTTTGAAAATGAAATTCCCGGAATTATATCTTTGCTGAACTTTGTGTTCCCTTTTTATTAACTATTTCAACATTGAAACAGTAGTACTGACACATTGCACTACAGAAAGCATCTGTAAGTGATAAGAAACATGAATGAAACATTAAGCTGAGTATCAAACAAGTTAAGGAAATTAATACAGAATTCATGAGTTTATAGGTTTTACAGCTGGCTAAGGTGAGGAACAGCGGACGAACCCATTTTTTGCCTCTGAACTGTAATCCGTCGATATTATTAGTACAGTTAGCTAAAGCATTAATACTATAAATGACAGTAATTCTTTAACCATTATGGTCACGTAGCTGTAGAGCTTGGGGGCGAAGTTATCGAAAAAATATTCCCTGTTCATTCGTAAGTCATATTAAATTTTTAATGAATTTCTCTGACCAGTTTTATCAGCTGTTGATGGTTACTCCTATTACCGTTGAACAGGAGGATATTTATGCTGGAACTAATGTTAACAAACGAGTCTGTCTGAGCTCAACTGAGAGTTTACTTACACTATGAATGCCAGTAGATATATGAGCATGCAGAAGAGGGACAAAGGTATACACTAAGAAAAGAACTGAGTGGCTTTATAACAACAATTATTATCACAAGCTTTTCATTTATGCACATCTGAGGAATCTCAGTGGCTGACATAAAATACCTGAGTATTTAACATATTGTGAAGGGTGTTATCACTTGAGGGAATACACCAGTGGTTTGAAACACTTTTATTTGTTATAATGTTATTTCATATTGGTTTCAAAGTTTACTTCGTCCGGTTTACACAAACTCTGGAGATTGTGATGCTCCAAATTATCATTTACATGAGACATAGGGGAAGTCCCTGACGGATATGGAACAGGGAATGATACAGTATACCGGATAAGATTGTTCACTTCATATTTGTACAGTTCTGAGTCTTTCACTGTCGAGGTGGCATAGAGAACATGCCTTTTTTCGTGCAGAATTACTTTCACTGTCCAGCTCTTACTACGCTGGACCTCACGCTGTCCCTCGAAGACTTTCAGAAACACTTTGTATCAACCAATGCGGGAAACCAGAACACAGATTGACGACTCGAGAATCCTTTATTCTTACGCCAACGTGTAACCGACAATAAGTTTATTATGCACAAGGCCTAAGAATAAATGTTATAACAATAAATTACGATAGTACTTCTGATAGCTTTCTGTCATCTACCGTACAGCGAACGATGAGACGATGACTGCACTATCGGTGACTCCCGCGGAAAAATATGGAGGAGTTGGGTTTGAGCAAACAACCATGAATTGATCGTTGAGTCTTCAACTGCATTGACAATTACCACAAAGAACGCACATTCAAATCATGAAAGTCCATCAGAATCAGTGATACACAGAAAGCCTTCGTTTTTTATCCGCCAGAACCTGAGTTATAAGTCACTTTTAGGTCCTCCTAATGCCAAACATCAACGTTCGCTAGTATATAGACAAATTATTCCTTAAAATTATTTACTCACAGAATTCCTCACTCAACACTGGCTGGGGATCTACGATGTTTAAATGACCTGTTTAGCCGAAAGTAAGAGGTAAAGTATTCGCTCCATTTGCTACGCTGTCGTGTTGCGTTCATTCATTCATGCATAACCCTGACGAGCTAAGCGGTCATCATCCCTCTGTATCATGGGTATGTGACGTAATTTTTAGGGCCAACTCTTTGTTTTTGTCTGTAACCTGTATCAGCAGAACGAGCATATTGGCGAATACAGGGATGATACTTGAGTTTATAAGGCGTGCATCTTGCGCAGCCATCAACATATCCCAGCGCTTAACCTAGAGACTAGAGGTCTAGGTGGGATAATCAGATAGGATTTTCTATAAGGTTATATCATCACACTGCTTGGACAGGAAATGTAAACTTACCTCAAGAATGAACCGTGACAGAAGGCACTCCTAAGGAAATCGACAACAGCTACGGTGCCCTTTTAAGGTGTTGTGCTGGATAAATTCTCGCAATACGTCAAGAAAAGTATACAGAATTAGTTGCTCTCTTTCCAAAGAACACAAACACCTCCTATTCTCGAGGCAAAACAACGCAATTTGGAGAAAGAGCTCTTCAGAATCACCAGTGCAACGTTTTATGAAGGCCAAAGTTCTATTTTAAATTTTTTGAAGTGGCTTACAGAAGAATTGAAAGTAACCAGTCACTTTTAGTCTTCGTAATCGTCTGATGTTATTAGCCAGCTTTGTGTAACACTAATGCCCCTCTGGGATCTTAAAATATATTGGTCAGTTTTTTCTATCGATGTATGTCCCATTTCTTTCCGCTCTAGTCACCACACCAACTTAAATGCCGGATCACTCAACTGGGAATTCGTGAAACTTTGGTAACTTAAAGTCAGTATACCTGGAGTATTTACTAACAGAGGTTAATAAGCCACAGTGATGCGATTTAAGTACGGTTTCAACACTATATTTTGCGCAAAAATTCGTCGTGGGCGAAGTTATCAGACGGCGTTACAGTGTGCGAAGATTCAGTCAAGCTTCCAAAGGACAGCAGTTTTCGTCTTATTAAACATGCTATCACATGGCTACACAAGACTCCTATCAGTTGCAGGTAATTCAAGTACTATGAATAGTCATATTTTTCATCATTATGTCATCTTGAATGTACAGGCGATTTTCTCGGTTGCGTAACCTGAGATTTAATTTCATTGATTTGTACCTAAACGTGCGATTTACAAGGAAAAGTAAACTGAAATGTTCTCTGAAGATAACTTTAGGGTTTAAATAGATGTCTTTTGAAAACAGGTGAGTGGAAATCACATTTACAGCTACCTTCAGACCTTGCAAAATGCCACAAACTCGAAACGTGTTAACACGAGAGCAGCTATACTACACGGTAGTGATTCAGCCCAATGCGTTGCCGATAACCCAGCTTTCAACTGTCTATGTAGACGTACTACCACACCATTAGCTTGACGATGGTTAGCTGTTGTTCTCAAATGCATGAAACGTGTGATCTTAATCAAGGCGAAGAATAAGCCTCTTTCGAATTGCTGCCTGCGATCAGTTGTTATGGAAGATGGGCATCCATATTTGGCAATCCATCGCTCGACAAAGACGCATGCGACTGTCTCAGCAGATACATCCTTGAGGGGTACTGCTTCAGTCCATTGTGTGAAACGGTCGATGCAGGTTGAGATATAGGTATATTCATGAGATTCTGGAAGGGGTTCAACCAAATCTATATGGACGTGTTCAAAACGAGCATCAGGGAGAAGAAAGGTGCCAAGTGGGCTTTAGGTGTATTTTATTACCTTGCACTTTTGACGAGCTAAGCACGCGTGTGCCCATTCCCTTACTTCCTTATTAATGCCAGGCCAACAAAACCGACTAGTTACGAGCTTGACAGTAGTTCGAATACCTGGGTGAGATGAGCCATGCAACGTATTGAAGACGTTAAGGCGATAACTTTTAGGCACGATGGGTCGAGGAGTACTCGTGGAAATGTCACATAGAATACTATCTCTTCCCATACCTAAGAGTTTCTCAGCTAATTGTAGAGTTGTTTTCGACAACTCATGTTGAAGCTCAGTATCTTCTTTTTGAAGACGAGCCAGTTTTACTAGGTCTATGCCGTCGATTTGGGTGAGGGAACAAACGCGCGACAGGGCATCTGCCACAGTGTTGTTTACTCCGGATACATGGCGAATATCTGATGTAAACTGTGCAACGTAATCCAGTTGTCGTGATTCCCTAGGTGAATACTTATCTGAAGATGAGTTCAGAGAGTACGTCAGAGGTTTGTGATCAGTAAAAACTATGAATTCCCGACCATCTACCGAATGTCTAAAATGTCGTTAAACACAGTACATAGCCAGAAGTTCTCTGCCGAATGTGCTGTACTTCGTTTCAGCTAATTGAACTTCACCTGGAGAAAAAGGCAAGTGGTTTCCACTCTCTCTTAACTAGCTGCTGTAGAACTGCGACGATTGCAGTATTTGATGCATCAACCGAGATACTTAATGGTGGTGTTGGATCCTGATACATCAGAAGTGTGGCATTCGCAATGACTTTTTTAATCTGGGTAAAAGCATTTCGAGCAGACGCGTCAAGTTCTATGGAATTGCTAATGCCTCGAAGAAGGTCTGCCAACGGCTGAATCAAAGAGGCACAGTTGGGAATAAAGCGTCGATAATAACTTATCAAGCCATTAAAAGTGCGGAGACTTTTCACCGTCTGTAGCTCTGGAAAGTTCAGTATAGCCTCGACCTTAGTAGCCAGTGGGCGAATGCCCTTGCAGCCAATAGTGTGACCCAGGAAGTCGAGTGAGTCAACACCGATTTGACACTTTTGAATATTGATGGTAACACCATGTTGGCGTAACCTTTCAAATGCCAAGTCCAAGTGCCTAAGGTGAGTTTCCTTGTCTTGACTGGCGATGAGGCAGTTATCTAGGTATGCGTATACAAAGTCGAGACCGCGAAATACTTCGTCAATGAAGCGTTGGAATGTTTGGGCTGAATTCTGGAGACCGAATGGCATACGTAAAAACTGAAAAGTCCGAAAGGCGTAATGATAGCCGTTTTCGGAATATCTTCCGGTGCTATAGGGATTTGATTATACGCTCTAACCAAGTCGATTTTAGAGAATACAGCCGCGCCGGGTAATGTTGCCGTCAAGTCGTGTATATGAGGCAACGGGTGGCAATCATTGGTTGTTTTGGCGTTCACTCACCGGTAATCACCAGGGGGAATTATTTACCACTACAACGCTATCAGCATTAATCGTGTCAACCGTGTTGCATAGAGTTCACATCAAACATTGTATACAAATAGCATCAGACAAATTCTTTGAATCCACTTGATTCTATTTACAAATTCGAGACAAAAATCAGGCATGATTTCGAAACCCTCAGCGAAACTTTTGTTTCCTAAGGAGGACTCCACCCGTCTCTAATTCCTGAATAAGTGATTTTTTAAAATTTTTATGTGGAATGTGCCAAAAGTGCGATATAGGTTATGTTTAATTGGATCTGTTTATGACAGCATCTGAGAAGAATCAATCAGGTGCGTGGATCGATTTATTCTTTTAGTAAGTCACAAAAACGTGTTTTGCGGAGTTTTACTGCATTTCCGCTGGTTTACCCAAGGCCATTCTCTGGTAACGACATTTGAATGGTGGTGCAAATGACATTGGTGTTCCCTTTGCTCAGCTAGTTGTTAGTGTCTTCGGGGTATGAAAGTGCAGAATTTTCAAGAGGTTTTTAGTCGCTTGCGAATATAACTGCTTCTTACACTGTTTCACTGAATTTTAATTGGAATTGCCTTGTAAATTTCTCAAGCATCCTAGTTTGATTGCAGTCAATTGACTGGCCAATATTACAATAAAAAACTAACAATCAAGTCATAATCGCCACAAAATGCACCAAAAAATACATTCTTGTTCGGAAGATCCGTGACCAATAACAGTTACCTAATAAAGCGGAGACAGTGATAGTAAAGTTTGAAGATTTTCTTCCCGCGGTTAGCAAATACTCTGAATTCTCCTCAGTAGCTCGATTTCTGCACCAAGTAGCACATTTCTCTATCTTCACGCATTATCAGTATCTACCGCTATTTTTCGCAGCACCATTTCAAACCTGTAGACTATAACTCACACTCATTGTTTCCGCGTAATTTGAGCGTCTCTAAGCCAAGTCAATAATTAGTTCAGTATTTGGTGCTGTTTCGTAACACTAACCGCATTAGTTCAGGACATAATAGGTTTTTTCGCAGCACCCAAATCATCCTCTTAGCATTAGACCATATGTATAATATATGCATAGTTCAGAATTAGTGTAGCATTATCTTGGGTCGACTGATTTATCATTGATTACTTAAACGCACTAGTACACTTCTACACAAAGCTATTGGCTAAACAACACACAGGACAACTACGGAATTAGCGAAAATATTGTGGTGAAAGTGCTGATGAATCGGCCAATTTTAATTTTTTCCTTTCATAATCGACCTACCATAACTGACAGTCGTATCATTAATTATCAGTCAGTAATTTGTGACTGTAAAGTTACAATTACTAGTTGATTTATTTGAACTTGAGGCGTTCCCAATATATATTCTTTATTACATTTTCCTGTGCTTTGTAGGAACCAGCAGATTTAGGCTTTTACGGAACCTCACTTTATAGCGTAACTCTTCTCCATATAATCCCTTTGTAACTTATTTTGTTGCGTATGTATGCTTAATAAATGTAAGCAGGTAATGTATTGATTTGTGTTTCTTAGTTGCCTGAAAGAGGCCATGATTTCGCTTGCACAGAGAAGCAAGTATGGTGTAAGTCACTAGACTCAATTTAGGTTACCTATTAGTATGTCACAGTCAGTGTTGTTTACCTAGTGCTTCGTGTTCACTTTATAGTTCACATTCATCTCTTATGTAACTTTTTAACCTGGCTTCCATAGCTTTACTTCTTTCCCTTCCTCTGTTCCAGAGGTAAATCCTTTTGCCAAGATAAGTGCCATCTAAATGCATTCACGGACGCAGTAATAAACGATAAATTAAAACTGACACAATTTTAGACGGTAATATAGTTACGTGGGTAGAGATTTTGGTCATAGTTTTTCGGATTAACTACTATCTGGAGTACGATGCGAAACAATAGGAGTATATGAATGAAGCAAGGAAGTTATGTGATTACCTTGATATGACTGAGCAATAAATTATGCTCGTTATTTTGTCACCACGCTATACTAGCATTGTCGTTTGGTGTGGTGGGGCAGAATTTTTAAGTTCGATATTGTAGTTAGGCCATGTCATATTATCATTTTGGGTGTAATCTGCCATACATCTCTGTGTGGTGTAACTGTCGCTATTGTGAAAACTGAGTTCAAGTTTGCGTACTTTGCGTATTCCAAGTGGAGTTTTTGTCTTTTGTAACACATCTGAAAACAATTTTACCTTTGCTTCCAGGGTACTTTTTCCTTCAGTTTTCACTAATGCGTAATCATCCGGTTCGTTAGCCAATCGGACAAGCCGAATCCTGTTTATTTGGTCACTGCATCTGTATCAAAGGAGCGGTCGGAACCCAAAAGATAGAGAAAACCCATAGTTGAGTTGTTAGTATCAAATGTGATCTCTTAAAGTGGTCTTGGCTGTTGATTATAATTCTGATTAAAATAAGGATCATGTTATGATTACTTGAATCCCCATCACCAGATACGTTATAGATTTGAAAAGCTAATTGTGAAAAATTGGTGCACACTTCACCTTCGAATTCCTAACGCGAAGTTGACACTCAGGTTGGCATTGAAGAACAGCAAAAGTTTCACAATTAAACCATCCAGGTCTGGGAACATAAGTAAACCAAAGAGGTCCGCCTGATCTACAAATCTGCGTTATTTTGACATAGCATTCGACTAGGAGGAAGTCATGATTAGTCTTCTTGGCAAAGTTCGTCTAGGCTGCAGAAGTGAAGGAAAGATTATGTCTAATATTAGAAATCGATGATTATCAAAACCAAAATATGATGAAATTGTCCACTCCAGTGCAGATTTATTAACTATTTATTACATTCCAGACTTCATTAGTGTTTAGTTCACCTTCCCCTTTACACTTTCTTTTGTTATATCATGTTATTGCATCCTTTTTCTGTTTTTACTAATTTTCATACGATGTGTTACTTCGGTCTACTCGTTAGGCATCTACTCTATTCTTTTTTAGTCGTCATTTTGTGATATACTATCATGTTCTTGTTGCTAATTCAGAATAAAATGAGTACCATATTGTTCATTTTTTTCGTAATTAATAGTCAGGTGATCACAGTCTCAGATTTCTTATGTTTACATGGGTGAGTTCTTTTTGCTGATGTACTAATACTCTGGCTCAGGGTGCAAATAGCCATGGTCAGCTGGGCACAGGAAATGATAAAGATGTTTATGAGCCGCGTATAATAAACTTCAGTGATCCTGTTACCTTAGTCGCTGGCGGTGGTGGTCACTCTCTGATTGTTAATGGTAGCTTGAAGTTAAATGATATCATGTTCTCAGATAATATGATAATGACTTCTGGATTGAGTCCCTCTGATCAGATGGGTCGTTCAGATAACTGTTATTTCTTCAAACCCACCTCGTTTTCCTTTAGACGAACTGTAAAGCTATTGACATGCGGCTGGGATTTTTCCGTTGCAGTACTTGACGACGGGTCCGTTTTCACTTGGGGTTCAAATGCATATGGACAGCTAAGTAGAGAGGGCATCAAATCAAGCACAGCTCCTGTAACTTGTTACTAACGAAGTGATCTTACATTAGATTCGTGTTGACATAGAACCTGTTCGGTCAATATCTGCTGGTTTGAGGCACGTTATTTGTGTCACAGGTAACTTTCATTTTTCAAACAGCTTTAAATTCTAGTCTCTGGAAAGGTGATGGGTTGGGGTTCCAATCGTCGTAAACAATTATTCCCTGACAAAACGTTAGTTAAAACAGACCAACACATTGGTTCTTCGGAGATATACTACCATCCCATTCAGCTCAACTCTGTCTTAGGAGATGAAAATGATTTCGTTGACTGTGCTGCTGGTGCATATCATTCTATGGTAAAAACTAGTATGTTATGATTTCTTGTTGTTTTACTTTTATGCACCTATTTTTCAGTATGACACACTGCTTTTCTACTTGTTTTTGCAGAAACAAACTGCTTGGCTCTATGGGGGGATACTCGTTTTTTCCAGTTGAGATCAAGAGCACGAAACTATTCTTCAAACATTAAAATGGTAAATTCATCCATTATATGGTATGATTCTGAATTATTTGATGGCGGTGAAATAGAGCAATTGGTTTGTGGGTGGAGTCACGTTCTTGCTAGAACTAGTAAGTATGTTTCATCTTCTGGCTTTACGCACTTCACTAAATGTGCAATTTAAGTGATTAAATTTGTAGTTAATCCGAAAAATAATGCTTCATTTAACATCAGTATAGTGATAGATGCTAATATAGTAAAGATTAAAATCAAACGTAGACTTTTATATTTTATGTGGAGGCATTTCAATTAATGATGAGTAGATTGTTATACAGATGCCTACAAGTGAACACTTAAGGAATCTCATTCGATAATATTTTAAATCGAAATTCTAACCTGTTGTATTTTATATGCATTGATGAAAACTGCAATTAACTCTCAGAATCTTGGTGACTTTTCCCAACATACCAGGATACATATTCGTCCATCTAAGTAAATTGAATATCGTAAACAACTCACTAGAATAATAAAGAAACGGCAGTGACCATGAACATCAGTAAACAGTTATTACTAAAGCGACGTAGTAGGCAGTTGTAGTAAGTCGGATTCAATCAGTTTTCAGGTGTGTTCAATAAACTACCAGTAGAATGTTGAAAAGTATGACTTTAGTTCAGTAAGACAGGTCAACCGTTTATTTATAGATGAGGTGGATTAGTGACCAGAATGTCTTGTTAGACAATGCAGTTGGTTTTCATATACTCGCAGATTTTCTGCTACCAATCACAGCTTGGATACAGTGTTGTCTAGTCTAGAATCAGGGTGACCAGTAGGACTCGACAGGTTCAAGCTAACCAGTTTTGACCGATAACTGCTATCTTGACGCTGTGACTGTGATTGCATATAGACGTGACTCAACGACTTGTGTTGGCCAGAACGTATGTTCCAGCAAATTCTATAATGTCAAAAACTTTGGATGGATAGCAGTTACCATCACTCGTTGAATTTAAACAAACTAAACATTACCAGAATATACAAATCTCTATAAAGGTTTGAGTATACTTCTATCACATTCACAACGAGACGCTGATTGGAACTATAAATGACATGAGTGCAAAATGATGTAGGAAGTTAATTTAAGCGATAGAAGGACAAACTTTTCGTGAGGTAACCAAAAGAATATTCTTGAAAGGGAGTTTGAGTTTAAAATTTAGATAAAAGCAAAGTTAAACGTGAAATAGTACATTAACATAACAAGCTAAGTAACTACAAAAATTGTTTCGAACTAACAAAGAGAGAAGGCTGAGGGGGTATACTCATCTTATTATAACCGTCACATATCCAATCCTTTTAATACTCAATAATTTGAAAATCCCAATTTGAGTCATATACAAGAATAGGCGTTCAGCAAAGAGTTACCCTTTTTGGCGATATCGCCAGCCAGCAATGAACGTAGTGCAAACATTCCATGTCTCAATGTTTACTTTTGCTGTCAGACAAAGGAGACTTGCTGATCGACTGACTTCGCGTAGGTTTTCACCCTTCAGTGCTGACCTGGAATTAGTGAGTCTTCCTGATTTGCGTAGAGAATAGATTTATATTTTCTGTGCATTGAAGTTTCATTGGCGATGTTGTATTCACCGGCTGGGTTGATAGCTCCCGCTTTTGCAAACTTGGGACCAACTAGTAAAGTAGGTGAATTTTTTCAAATAGTTCCCTTTAATAAAATCACTCTAGCACACTCTGAAAAATTCTAACTGAAGTCATTCTTTTCTGTTCTCTTAATATGGCTGTCTTAAATACACAGAAATTGATTCATAAAGTGAAATATGAGGAACTCTTATCAATTCTTGTCAGTGTACTTCTTTGTCAACGCAGTTTCCTTATTTGAATCACCACTTAAAACGGGAAACAGGAATATTGCTGCACCAATATATCAAGTGTAGAAAATATTAGCAGTGTGACCAAAAGGGCAGTATTTTCGACTGGTGTTGTATGAGTTCCATAGATGTCACTTTACTTCGAAGCTGTTGGTTATAACTCCTGTCAAAGGCCAACACTCATACAGTTACATCATGCGCTTGCAGCGTTTCATTACAATGAGTCAAGTGTCTGTTGTTTTCATTTGACACTTGCTGAAGAAAAACTGAGCCCATTTACTTTCTTGAATCTGCGTTGTGAACCCAACTTTAGGTATTATTATCATTGTTATTGGTCCTACTATCTAAGTGAAGTCAGCTTGGTTCAATAGAGATTAACTGATGTAGAACAATTCTATGCCTTAAAATTGTAACAGTTAGTAATTTTTTGTATGATTAGAAATATTTCGAAAGTAATGGCAGTAAACACATTTCTTTTTTTCAGTGAATTGTTTCTATTTACAGGAAAGTTTTGTTCGTTTAAAGTGTACATTGCTTTCTTAGGAAAATGTACATTTAACGACATGAGTCTTCACTTACTTTCATTTCCGGAAATCGTTTTCTCCATCATTAATTTTGTCAAATATTCTCTGTTTTATTCAAGGTGTTGGAGATGTTTATTCGTGGGGTCGATCAGATTTTGGACAGCTTGGACGTCTTGCTGAAGTACCAAAAGTAGACGAAGGTTCTGCTAGTGAAATATTCCCAAGTTTTGATGGAAACCCTGTAAAAATATATTTTGATTCAAAAAATGATCACAGAGTGATTATAAAAAATATAGCCTGCGGCTCAGAACATTCACTAGCTGTTGATTCAAATGGAAAATTATGGGTTTGGGGTTGGGACGAACATGGTATGTGTGGTGTTGGAGAAAATTCCAGTCAAGTTGAAAAACATAAAACCCAACACACTGGTGTTCCTTTTATTTCTCAGCCATACCTTTTAAAGCTGGAAAGTTTTGGTCGAGATTATAAAGTGAAACATATTGCCTGTGGATACGGACATTCGATGGCTTATATGGAATCGACATAGAATATGCTTTCCTATTTTTGTATATTTCTGTTCACAGAACATCATAGTATATTTTGTATTGTTAGCCGTGTTTACATCACACCGATCAAAATCTACATTTACTGTGTAAATATACCAGATCGAAAGACATCTCTGTTTGACTTTTCCTCTAATCTTTTGTGTTCAGTGTAGTAGATTCTTTAATTAAAGAGTGTGATCTGATTTAGTATTCCAGTGTCAAGTGAATTGGTGTTTTACTGACAAACTATTATCGCGTTTTAAAATATGCGTAATAAAAGATGTATTCGGTGGCGCAATATTGAAAAAAACTGTTTATAGTAGAAAACTAACGACTACATTTCTTAGACTTGGAAATATAATTCCATCCATATGATATAACACACAGTAATACAGTATTGATAACTGGATGACGTTTCGAGCATCAATTATTGCTCATAATCATATGAATGCATTAACACGCCTTCATACTCTGCATATACATATATCCTCTCCTTCTTGTCATTCATTGCAATTTCCCATATGTCCGGGATTGGTGTTGAGTCATTTCGATTGCACGTGTTCGGTGTTTATTCGATGAACAACGATTCAGCGATGAACCTCTCCCTCCACCTAACTATATTTCTTTTTAATACTTCCTCCCTATCCTACCGTATTTGGTGATTGATTACATGCAAGTGAACGCGATGCAATGGATGGGTTTTCGCTAGATTATTTATCTTAGTAGGGTGAATCTTTCCAGCTGTAGCTAAATTTCTCTGCCTCAATAACCTAATTGAATGGAATGTGCAAGTGTGACCCATGTGAAAGGCCTCCCAGCCATCATGTGTGGTTTAGTAGATTATATTTTTGTTAACTGAGCCTATCGGGTCCTCAAGGGAACAAAGTTTGTCTCTGAATAAATTATTTAATTTAAATGCCACTCTAATTCCAAACTTATCCAAGAATCCTATGTAGGGCTTCTGGTGTTCCGTCCTCATATGACAGAGCTATCGAAGCTTTAAATTCCTCATTATTTACATTGGTTCTGTTTTTTTCTTATGGGTATCTGCATTTTTGAATGAAATTTCGTCGGTAGTTATCCAGGACTAATTTCTTTTTATTTGTTTGTTTATTTTAATTAAATCTTTGGACTTACTGGTTAGGCTTCTGGCTCGATCACTTAAACACCTAACTAAACCTACCTTTATAGGTTTCCAGACCGTAGGTGTTACTAACTTCCTGGAATAATTTGAGAGCCGAGTCAGATTGATTCATTATAAATTATTTAAATTAATCCCAGCGTGTTAAGAAAATCAAAACAAGATTTTTCTGAACGTTTCGCCGTGTAAGCCACAGCTTCTTCAGCAGATTTATTCGGATTATAATCCGAATGGTGGCCACATCGCCAACTTGTCAACATTTTGGTCTATTTGTGGTTGATGGCATTTTATCGGTAATTCCACTTTTGTAGGTGGAATATTTCTCCTCAACTAATCTGTTGAACTTTTTAATTAGAATGTTTTTGGATTTATTGAAAACAGCTGATCTTCACTTTTTGAGTGCTGCAAGTATGATTTTGTAATCCTCTTTATTTTCTATATTTTTTAGAAATTTGAATTTTATTTGTTTAGTCTTATGTCTGATAGCAGTTAGTTTTGTGATGATTATGTGGATATCTTCTCTTAGACTTAGTCTACTGAGATGTTCACCTGCTACCTTCCCCTTCCTTCTTTCAACCGGAACGCATATATGAAAATACTTAGGAATCATCCCATTTCTTAAAAAATCGAATGTTAAAAATACGATGATTCGTAAGTCGCGCTTGTCTCTGTGATAGTCATATGAGTTCATTGATTACTCTTTAAACAGGAAGGTGTAGAATTTAGACACTATAGTAGAATATGAATGGCTGACTGAGTTCCAACGTAGAGCTTTTACAGAAGTACAGCAGTTGAAGTTGCCACACTCCATGAAGCACATGAAGACAGAAAGAAGAAAAAGAAAGGATTCGAAAGAACTAATAAGCAGAAAACTGAGGGAGAAAGAATATCTAAAAAATATGAGGAAGCATTAACGTTTAATGGATATGGGAAGTTACTGAGAGTGAGTGCATCTGCGCCATTGAGAACGATCTTGAGTCATATAATCAACCGTGTCAAGCTATTCGTTCGTATAATCCTGATGACCTCAGCAAGGAAGGCTGCACCTCTTTACGTTGCTCAAACTAACTGACAGATTTCACAAACTGACTCCAAATTTTGATTCGACTGCCACTAGCTCTATTCCAACCTGATCTTATGTTCTTTAATGTCGGGGAAGTTGTTGTCTAGCTATGGGCGACATATGCCCTAGATGTTTCAATCGATTTTCCTTGAAAACCTCGTCGATTAAATTACTCCCCCCCTACCCAACATTCTGCGCTTAATCTCAATAATACTCACCCTGTTACACCACCTAACATATAAGATAAAGCGCAGGCCATATGATCAAAGAAGCTAGCCTTTTCATATCTTCTACTTCCAATAGCCATGTCTGGCAGCCATAAAGGAGGAAAGAGCGAACTTCTGAGCAGTACACGCGTCCTTTGATCGACAGTCAGATATCAGATCTACGCCAGGGATGTTTTAGGTTAGCAAACGCCCCACGATGACTTTTTATCTATGCTGACATTTCGTATACAACCAGTCCATTGGGATTAACGCAACTTCCCAAATAACTGAAATGATCAGTATACTCTACCATCTGCCATCCCATATTTAAGTTGGGAGTTGATGTACTCCAGTCTCGTAGCATCACCTTACATTCGACAGAAGCAAGTCGCATGCCAAAGTTGCTTCTCAAAGGGTTAAGAAGATTGTATTTTATCAGCGTCTTCACTTAGGAGGGGAATATCAACTGCATATTCTAAGTCAGCAAGTCTTTTCTATGTTGACATTTCAATCCCTAAGTCGTCGAAATCAGTTAAGTTCAATGCCATTCGTACATCTGTGAAAAAAGTAGACAGAAATGGATATAGTTAGCATCACTGACGGACACCGCTGGTTGTCATCACATCAAATGACAATTCTCCATAAGCTCCCACCTAGGTGCGTGATTCTTAGCAGAGTTCCTTGATCAATGTGATGTATTTTCTCGTCAGTCCACGTCCAAACATTGCCATAGTACCTATCGGTCGACTGAGTGGAATACCACCTTCAGGTCAAGGAATACGGCAATTGATGGACGCCGGTAAGAGTGTTCCAGAATCTGTCTAAGGGTGAAGATATCATCAATACACCCTCTTCCTGGTCTGAAGCCTACCTAGTTTTCTTACGTTTGTTTCTCCCTAGTTCCATTTAATCTATTCCTGTGTTGTTAGTGATAGTCATATACATATATATATATATATATATATATATATATATATATAGAGAGAGAGAGAGAGAGAGAGAGAGTATGAAGCTGTGTGAATACAATGAAACTATTTTGAGGGATACATCGCACTGGAAATGCCATTCATTTATGAATACTGTATCACTTTGTTATATCAAATAAACGTATATACTATGATATTATATTTCATCATAGTGTCCAAACTATACACTTAAAATAATTACAAAAATGTGATTCCACCTGCTTTAGTTTTGATTCTTGAAATAAATTAGTTTAGTTTTATGTTTCATGTAGTCTAACCTGTTCATTTTTCTTGATGTGCACTTGTGGAGTCTGTGGAGTATTGATAATATTTTGTGAATATAAGCAGCACAATTCATTTAGCTTTAAAGGATTGAGAGCACTTTGTGTTTTTCACTTAGCGAATTGTTGAAAATATGTCTTATCTAAGGTGATACTGACTACCATTAACCGTACCCACTGAAGACATTACCAATGTTCAACATATGTGCAAAGGGATTATGTGTTTTTCACGATCTTTGTAGCATTGTTCCATTCATTCGACACCACATTTTGATTGATATTTCGTGGCACTAGTCCTGATGTTACACAAAAAAGACAAAGCAGCTGATGAAGTTGTCAGTCCTTATCGACTAAGGTGGTCGGAACACACACTATGCTGGGTCAGTCAACAATTTCTTAAATAAATCATGCTAGCTGGAGTGAGGTTAGGATGTTAAAAAGTTAGTAATGGTTACCTCAAAAAAATACTATGAATTCATAGCGTAATTGGTTGTCAGTATGAATCCAGTCGGGAACCACGGACCAATGGCTACAGACATGACTCAAAAACATTTCCATTTTCCCAGATGCATTCTCTGCTCAACGTCGAAATCTCAAATGGCTCCACTATTCGTCATTAAATTGCTCTCTGCACATTTGACGGTCCACTGCAGTAAAATTATGTTTTTATCTTTTCTTACTTTACAACAATACATTTAAGCGAACGATATTGTTTTCAATTAGATCTCATTGGGCGTAACTCTAACATGAATAACTTTAAAATAAAAATCTAAATATAGACGAATGACGGTGTTTTGTCTATAGAATAATAAGATTGTGCAATTAGTCATAATAATAGTAATAATAAACGTCCCGTCAAT
Source organism: Trichobilharzia regenti (assembly GCA_944472135.2). NCBI lineage: Eukaryota > Metazoa > Platyhelminthes > Trematoda > Strigeidida > Schistosomatidae > Trichobilharzia > Trichobilharzia regenti. The sequence goes on along the minus strand of OX235270.1, from coordinate 81,544,470 downwards.
AACAAGGATGAAAAGTAAGGTAATCTGTGCTAGTGAGAATAAGTGTTTAGATAAAAGTAGTAGATAAAGGCTAAGTAAAACAAGTGGGCCGATTGAGTAACTCTAGGTCGTAAGCGAAGTAAGTAAACTAAGTTCTAATGGAAATGTGATAAAATTAAGGGATGATAAGAGAAGGGCTGAAAATATAAGTTGAAGGGTGGTGGAGAAGTAATCACTAGGTTAGGTCTTAATACACCAAGGGAGGGATAATGGCTGTACGAACTTCTTTTGAATGCATAATTTAGAATTCATAGTTCAAGTGCCTATCGCCTCAGCTTTGTGCTGCAGATGAGTACAAAGTCTATTGGAAAGATTCGGTGGGACGCGTTAAATTACCTTGAATGCTTTCGTTTTTTCCGCTAAATGACCACTATCAACTAAGTGAGACAAAACGGAGCTGCGGAAGCTTTCATTGTGTCCTTTGCCGAATTACGATGGGAGAAGTTCAGTAACATATTGGCTAAGCTGTCTGGTAGTACGCCCAACACAAATATCAATATATGTGTAAAACTTGGGCACTGTGGTAGTAAGTAATTCCATATTAGTTTGTTTATTAGATATATCACACAGTGAAACAGTATTATTTACTGGATGACGTTCCGAAAAAAATTTATTGTTCATAATCATATCAATTGTAATCACACGACTTTGAAACTTCAGTTTTATAGTTTTCTTTGTTTTCTCCTATTTTTTTTATTACAGCTTGATTCCACACCGTATTCTCAGTACAAGTATGGAATTTTCAGCGTGGATATCGGTCGCCCGTAATTCGCAGGCCGACCATAGATATCAGGCGTGCATCGGCGAGGGCTCGAACCTGGACCATGTGCATGGTCGGCGAGAGTCCTAACCACTATGTCGTAGGGGTAGTAGAATTTTCCAGATGTCAGGGCCAGGTGGTGAATCATTCCTATTACATGTATTTGCAGTTGATTCGATAAACAAAGCTTCTGTTATCAATCTCTCCCTATACCCTGTGACATTAGATTTTAAAACTGTCATCCTATCCCATCCTATTGTATGGTTATGTGTAACCGCATGTAGTGCTATAGCTGAACTATTCTCTAGATTTCTTATCTTATTTGGGTCAACCAATCTAGATTTTGCTAAGTTTTTATGTCCAGCTAGTCTGACTGTCCCTGTTCTAGTAGTTTGACCTATGTATTTAACCTTACAATCATTTCAAGGTATTAGATAAACTAAATTGTTTTGCTTTAAAGGCTCTACGGGATCCTTTAACCGACAAAGCTTGTTTCTAATTGAGTTTGTGGGTTTGAATGCCAGCCACTTTTATTCTTGCCTTGTTAAGAATTCTGCGTAAGGCTTCCGAGGTTCCTTCCTTGTATGGAATTACTGTTGAGGATTTAGATTCCTTATTGTTGGTGTCGTCATTAATATTATTATTATTACTACCATTATTATTATCATTATTAGTGTTATCATTATTATTATTATTACCATCGTCACCATTTTATTATTATTTTATTATTTATTTTATTTTAAGATTTCCTTACATATTTCCTGACTAATTTATCCGGTTTCAAGGCTTCTTTTATGTGTATCATTTCTTGTCTTAGATTTTCCTTAGTACTACTTAGTTTTTTTTCTCTGTCATTTAAACATTTCACTAATCCTATTTTTACTGACATAGGATGGGATGATCGGAAATCCAAATATCTGTTTGAATGTGTGGGTTTTCTGTAAACACTAGTGTTTAACTTCCCATCTTCTTTCCTTTTTACGTTGCAATCTAACATTGGAAGGGGAGCTTCCAATGACGACACCAACAATAAGGAATCTAAATCCTCAACAGTAATTCCATACAAGGAAGGAACCTCGGAAGCCTTACGCAGAATTCTTAACAAGGCAAGAATAAAAGTGGCTGGCATTCAAACCCACAAACTCAATTAGAAACAAGCTTTGTCGGTTAAAGGATCCCGTAGAGCCTTTAAAGCAAAACAATTTAGTTTATCTAATACCTTGAAATGATTGTAAGGTTAAATACATAGGTCAAACTACTAGAACAGGGACAGTCAGACTAGCTGGACATAAAAACTTAGCAAAATCTAGATTGGTTGACCCAAATAAGATAAGAAATCTAGAGAATAGTTCAGCTATAGCACTACATGCGGTTACACATAACCATACAATAGGATGGGATAGGATGACAGTTTTAAAATCTAATGTCACAGGGTATAGGGAGAGATTGATAACAGAAGCTTTGTTTATCGAATCAACTGCAAATACATGTAATAGGAATGATTCACCACCTGGCCCTGACATCTGGAAAATTCTACTACCCCTACGACATAGTGGTTAGGACTCTCGCCGACCATGCACATGGTCCAGGGTTCGAGCCCTCGCCGATGCACGCCTGATATCTATGGTCGGCCTGCGAATTACGGGCGACCGATATCCACGCTGAAAATTCCATACTTGTACTGAGAATACGGTGTGGAATCAAGCTGTAATTAAAAAAAAGTAAAGAATAAAAATGTTAGGAAGTTATGTCACCCTACTGCAAGTGTATGAAATAAGAAATTGTCAACGGAGACAAGGGTAAAGCTGGCATACTGCCAATCACCGTCATATCCAAATGTTTATAAATATTGTGTTAACCCAGTAGTGAACCAAAGGAGACAGTGGATGTATATATTGCTTATAAATACACAGATTTGATTTCTTAGTTATTATTATTACTACCAGTAGGGAATTTGGTTGCACACCTTTTCAAAGACTAATGGGAACATGATATGTAATTGAAGGAGCTTGTTCTAACGTAACTTAATGTCTACTACCTACCAGATGGAACAAGACTGTCATCATTATACTTTTCGTTGCTGTTTTCCCTGACTGAATTGGTATATATTTACGGGCAGTCGTGGTAAATTCTTAGCAAGGCATATTTAATTAACAGCAATAAAAGCATATTGAATTCATAGGCGTATATTGGACAGGTCGTCACCAATAATTTTCTCTTAATTCGTCAAGCCGATTCTGATTGTGGAAGTGAAAAGGTATGAATATGTTCTTGATAGACTTGTTTAGTCCGAGATAATGTCGCCTTTGAAGAGTAAGAGTAGTGCGTCGGTGGCACAGTGGTTAGGACTCTCGCCAACCATGCACATGATCCGAGGTTCGATTCCCTTCCGGCGCACACCTGATATCTATGTTCGGCCTGTAAAATTTGGGCTACCGATATCACATGCCGAAAATTATTCCATACCTGTACCAAAAAATACGGTGTGGAATCAAGCTGAAATAAAAAAAGTAATCTAGACTATAAAGTTCAGTGATTTACGGTGTCGACCTTTATTCTTTCTTAGGGTTTCGGCATATCCTTCAAACTACCACAGATGGTCTTTTAGTTGCAGATTTCTTAGATTTCATTCTCTATAGAGAATTAAGTAAAATTCTTCAGTATTAGAATGGCGTAGAGTTGAGAGAGAGAGAGAGAGGGAGAGTAAAACGAAGTCAACAAAAACACTTGGACCAGTCAACTCTAATGTTTACCGGAGCTAGAGTATGACTTGGAAATCGTCATTATGATCTGCTCTTTTTATCAAGATCTAAAGATGCTGTAACACAGACATCGTATTCGGTTCAATAATGAATTAGTTGGCAAATTCCAGAGAAAGATAAGTAAGTCTACTTGTAGCAGTATCAAGTGAATTATGGAGACATCCAATGCAATATAGGAAATAAACTTGTCAACAAAATTTATGGAAGATAATGTTCTAGAAGCCCTTACCAACTTCTAACACAAAGCCTTAAAAATTACTGTTCGCATAGTTCGTTACAACTATTGTTGTTTGGACTTAATCTTAAATTCACGTCTGTAGTAATCGGTCAACTCAGTTGCTATTTAATTTTATTAAGGAGAATCAGTTCTGCAAATATATGTACTTCAGTTTATCCATGTGTACATCATAGTTTGCGGAAATTTCATATTTTGTGTCCGAATCTGTTGATGCTGCATCACTGACAGGCTTCATCTGATTTCCTTCAACCCTACGACCCCAACTGTGCCACCGACACTTTCTGCTCTGTAGAAAAATACATTTTAGAAGAATCTACCCAAGTGAATAAATTGGAAGTAGTCAGTGAGAATATTTAGAGACTGAGAATGCATTTTTATTGGTAGAAAAACACCCATATACTTGTACTTTATTTGTCAATAACCGGAGAATAAGAAGAACAACAGCAAGATAGTTCTTTTTAACGAAAAGTATATTTAGACAGCATTAAGTTACCGAGGTCCAAATGTGTCGTAAATTTCTGTTTGCATGAATAAGTATTTTCAGTCAAATAATATTTTTGAGATTAAATTTCATCACTTAAAGCTGAATGGAATGTCTTTTTGTGGACAATTGATTTAGAGGAACTATATGTCAAGATTGTTTAAGACACGCTGAGCAGTTATATTTTGCAAGTTCGTTTCATATATCAGCTGATTAAATCCTGGGTTAACTAACAAAGTATGTCAGATAAACATGTGGCGACATTTTGCAGTGGTGAAGAGAAATAATACTTCAAACGTGTGAAATCGTTTCACATGATGGGCAAAAGTTTTCGGTTCTTTAAACGAGAAAACCTCCTAACCACTCACGTTTCCCTAGTAGGTAAGCATATTTTGAATACCATACAGTGATGCAATATTGATAACTGGATGACGTTTCGAGCATCAATTATTGCTCATAATCATATGAATGCATTAACACGCCTTCATACTCTGCATATACATATATCCTCTCCTTCTTGTCATTCATTGCAATTTCCCATATGTCCGGGATTGGTGTTGAGTCATTTCGATTGCACGTGTTCGGTGTTTATTCGATGAACAACGATTCAGCGATGAACCTCTCCCTCCACCTAACTATATTTCTTTTTAATACTTCCTCCCTATCCTACCGTATTTGGTGATTGATTACATGCAAGTGAACGCGATGCAATGGATGGGTTTTCGCTAGATTATTTATCTTAGTAGGGTGAATCTTTCCAGCTGTAGCTAAATTTCTCTGCCTCAATAACCTAATTGAATGGAATGTGCAAGTGTGACCCATGTGAAAGGCCTCCCAGCCATCATGTGTGGTTTAGTAGATTATATTTTTGTTAACTGAGCCTATCGGGTCCTCAAGGGAACAAAGTTTGTCTCTGAATGAGTTGTTTAATTTAAATGCCATCTTGATTTTAATCTTATTGAAAATTCTGCGTGAGGCTTCTCACATTCATTCTTTATACGGTAGTACTACACAGGCTTTGAATTCTATGTTACTTTTGTTATATTCATTAGTACTCTTTTTTCTATGGTTCTTCATACATTTCTGAATATACTCTAGTGAGTAGTTATTCACCAGTAATATTTTGTTTAATTTCATTATTTAAATCTTCTGACTTGCTTATTAGGCTCTAATCACCGAATAAACACCAAAAACACATGCAATCGAGATGACTCAACACCAATCCCGGACATTTGGGAAATTTCAATGAATGACAAGGGGGAGGTTTTATATATATATATATATATATATATATATATATATATATATATATGTGCAGAGTATGAAGGCGTGTTAATGCATTCATATGATTATGAGCAATAATTGATGCTCGAAATGTCATCCTATTATTAATACTGCATCAGTGTGTGGTATTGTGGTGATTGACAATTTCTATCTCTGTATTGTTTAAATACTTACTGTTGATTGTTAATATGTTTCTTATATGAATTGCAAAATGATTCCGCTAAATACAAATTCCTGACTTCTGCCCTCTCTGTGTTTTGTTTGGATTCTTGTAATTCGGTCATCTTGAAATACTAATACTACGATTACAATAAATTACTACAAATTGGCGTCGCGATGGAACTAAATAACCTGGGAAAATTTCCCATTAATGGGTCTCCGCGGGAGATTGCTGATTATTTGGAATGCTTCGATGCGTGGTGCATTTCAAAGAATGTTCAAGATGACAAAATACCAGCACATTTCATCACTGCTATTGGGCTAGATGCGTATAGCCTAGTAAAGACCCTATCGTTTCCAGATCAACCTATTTCTCTGTCATATGTCAAGATTCATGAACTTCTGACAAATCACTTTCATGTGACTACATTTGAGACCAGAGAGAGGACTCAATTCCATAAACTGGTTCGTGCTCCCGAACAGAAGATTAGAGACTTTATTCTTCAACTCCAAATACAAGCTTCAAAGTGTAATTTTGGAGATCAGCTGCATACTCAACTACGTGATCGTCTAATTGCTGGAATCAATATTCCTAAGTTAGAGAAAGAGTTAATTCAGATTCCTTCTTGTACGTTTCAAACTGCTAAAGATTCATGTATTACATATGAAGATGTCAATAATGAATACTCTGCTCCCACTACGTCAGTATCTGATGTCATGCTTTCTAAAGTCGAAAATACAAGTGGTCATGGTAAGCAATCCAAACTGCCGTCCACAGGTAATAGAATACAGCGAGAGATCAAAAACATTAAACCGTGTTTATCCTGTGGAAAGTTACATCTACGAAGCACTTGCTGTTTTCGGGGTGCTAAGTGCTATAAATGTGGTAAAGTTGGACACATCAAGACGGTTTGCAGGAGTTCGAGTACTTATGTTGCTCAACATTCTTATAATTCTCCCAAGCTGTCTAGTAAAATGGAGTCAGTGTGTCTTTCAACTTTTCAAAATACTCAATCTCATCCAATGAAAACCTCCACTACAAGTTCAGCAACGCAATTATCAACTGTATTCAAAAATGAGGTAGCTAAGTTGCAATGTGAACTGTCGAAAACACGAAAAAAACTGAATGAGATGAGAGAGCAACTGAATAAAATTGAGGAATTACTGCATATGCATAGACTACGTCTGGTGAATCCAGAGCATACAAGTTCTTGTGAAAGTCCTGCAAAACGTTTCAAATCTCGAATTCTCCAAAAGCATCTGATGTCCACGACTTCTAATGTACATTATTACAAAGATAATAACTACAGACCTTCTGTTGGAATTATACTACAAAAAATGGGAAATCGAGTGGTGAAGATATTAGACATCAAAGATCACTCAGTTCATAACGGACACCTGGACAAAGTGACAATAAATGAAGTAGGTCGTTCCAATTATAATATTACTGATTCCGCTAATAATCCTGGTTTTGTAGATAATTCAGAAATAGGTCCAGATAATACTGATGAAAATAATATCACAGAATCAGTTAGGTCGCAGCTACTTGCAAGCAAACCGAGACATCGTTATAAATACGCAAGGAGATATTCGAGGTGTGGCGGATGTGGTGATTGACAATTTCTATCTCTGTATTGTTTAAATACTTACTGTTGATTGTTAATATGTTTCTTATATGAATTGCAAAATGATTCCGCTAAATACAAATTCCTGACTTCTGCCCTCTCTGTGTTTTGTTTGGATTCTTGTAATTCGGTCATCTTGAAATACTAATACTACGATTACAATAAATTACTACAGGTATCTGAAATAAACTAACCTAATATGGAATTACGCTCTACAACAATGCTCGGTATACTTTGCCTGAGAAACATTCCCTAAGGTGTTTGTTTTTCTTTTGAATACTTTCTAGCTGCTCAGTAGGTTGAATTTTATCGTTTGTGTTTCAAAAACTAGTTCGTAAGTGAAGAATATAGCTTTTGAAGACTTATTGAATTTCTACAACTTTGTGTCCATATTATTTAGTGAATCAATTTGCGGTAACAATAAACATATTTCATAACACAGAATCGGTGTTCTTTATCAGGAGTATATGTGTATTGTCTTTGGTTCATCTTCAGAACAAATGGTTGTAACTCCGTAACTAAAGTCTACTTCATTTTGGGATTCCTCACACGTGAAATCATTGCTAAACACACATCATTTGAACCAGCAAATATTTCAGCTATGTCCAAGACAATTTTTTGGGTCGATGGTTCATTGGCAGAGCACTCATCAACCACGCAAACGGTATGAAGTTAGGTTCCTGGTCGATACAATCCTTAACCTCACTTAACCGGTACTAAGTCTGGTAAAGAAAGAAGGTTAGGCATGAGGCTATCAATCCCATGGCAGCCTGTAGACGGCCGTAATTTTGAGTGACCGCGAATGAGATAAACAAGCGATTTGCTCGCTCGTGATTGGCCAGTTTGTCATTCTAGTTGAGGTAATTTCAAACATCATTTTGCTGCTTGGTTAAGTACTGAATTTCCGGGATCGTTTTATCAAATTTGAGAGATAACTGACAACACAAACTATTACAGCTCAGGAGGGAAATGAAATACCGGTGGATTTATTTGCTGAATTCAACGAATTCATGCCAAATTAAGATCTAAGGACTTCTTAGGGGTGTGAAGAATGCAAACAATGTTCTGAAGAGGTAATAACTTCACGCAACTTCAATTATTGCTTGACCATTATTTTCAGAGATCCTTAAATAAGTATGATATACACAGTGGTCTGGCTAATCATGATCAAAATGGCATGGTTCATGCAGCATATACATATACTCATGTATATGTAGGTAAACCTAGATAAACTGTGTTCTTGTCACGAAGATCGGAAAGCAGGTATCAGATGTCTCAGTAAGCAGTGTAATACATGTAAGTTACATGTTTTTATTTGACACAAGCTGGATCTTCACTCACTTTCAGAATTAATCTTGAATTCAGTTGGAATAAGCTTGTTGAGCACATCAGTATTGAGAGAATACAGTGAAAGTAAGTAAACACATGCTTCTTAAGATTAAGTGATACATTTATTTGACATGATTGTATAATTATTAGTTGTCTATCTAAGTTAATGATGAATTCGTTGCGATGATAATACCTATTATTGTTTTTATAGTCACTATGAACATGAATGTCATTATTATTGCTGTCAATACCTATTATTTGTCATAAAGTGGTTGTCATTTTTGCTAAAATATTTGTACAAGCTTTGAAAACTACTGCATAACTTGTTGTTAGATAATTTTATCATTTCATGATGCTTCAATGGACCTACTGGATATCGACCAGCGATAGGTTGCAAAGTCCCTTAAGTTTAGTGAAAACTATTGGGCTACTTATATGTATATATATATATATATTGTTTGTAAAGTGATTACTTGTAAATGCTTATCAGGAAAAATTTTTTATTCAGATCATGCATGTAATACCCAAGTTAATTATGCTTTTCTTAAACCTTTTCAGACTTATGTAAAAACATATATGTGCCGTGTTCTCAGATGGAACTTACTGACGGTAACAAAGGACTACTCATCTGAATTATCTGTACATTTGAAATCTGATTTTTGTTTAATAAACAATTTTTCAATGAATCTGTCTTCCTTCTGTTGTAATGCGATTGTGTTCCAGTAACATAAGTAACTCGTGCTAAGTTAGGAGTTGAGGGTAAACTGTTAGGAGTAAATGCGGTGTCTGGAAAACTTTTGTTTACGTGGTTATATGAGCAGATAGCAACGCATCGTGTTCCGTGGGTGAGAGCCCTAGGCATTCTGTTTTTAATTATTACGATAACCGTAGTTGCACTGAGTTATACATCTAACAGCATAGGTATAGTCTCTCCTTATGATACATTGCGACATGCAGAAATCACAAGCAAACTATCTCAGGTAGATTTATTCTCAATTGGTGACTATGAATCGGGAATCAGTTTACGTATTCTGCTATGACGATATATAACTCGAAACGCTTTATAATCGCAACACCTTCTCTACGGTTTAGGCATATTTACTTTATTTGACCACAACATAATCTTTTACCAATAGGCTTTTCCAAATATCTGCTCCTACTTAGTATTTCAAAGATAGCCTCATATACTCTATACCTCACATATTACGCAAGGGCTAATATTCGGTCTTATCAAGTAGAATAAACAAACGATTAACGAGGAATACATTTATTAATGAATTAACATGTAATACAAAATCGACAACAGTGCAGGTATCTTTTTCTTTATCAACGAAATCCATGAAATTCCCAAAAGTAGATATTATCTGAAAAAGGACATAAGATATATACAGATATAGACATTGTTATCAGTGTTAACACAATAACTAACCATTAAATATGTTTAAAATGACGAAATAATTACTTGAATTGTATATAATTATGTAAGTCAACAGTTTTCAATAATATAAAATCCATATTGCATCTGCCTGCAAACATCAAGTTTATGCCATAAAAAAGGAATTACTTTGCGTATATAATTTTTAAGTATTTCTGCAGATTTTTCCTAAAGAAATACATATGGAGTAGCCTTGTCAGCATTACGAAAATTAAACAAGGAAGTAAATGATGTAATTACCGAAACGAGCTATCCCACCTCGTCATGTCCATGTGTAATCCATTAAAATGCAAAGAAAATTCACGAAAAAATCATTATAACATGTTTCTTCAAGTAATTCGACGTATTTTGAACGGAAAAGTACGTTTTTCCAAAAAACTGCAAACTGCCTGTAAGCTACGGCCGGATAAGGACACCGCCATTGCCTATTTCTGCTAAATACGCCGGCGAAGTTTAAGAATAGGGTCCCAAAACCTTCAACGCTCAAATGACCTTGAACGCACGCTAGTCGTTGGCGGTGACTCTAAAGAATAGCGGCCCAAACCGAAACGACCTTTTAACGCAAAAATGACCTTGACAGGGACAACTTCGGCCAATGAGAAGGCTCAAAATGGAAGGCGCATAATTGTAAAAAACGGTTTATATATAAGTAATGCAATCATAATAAACAGTTACAAAGGATGGCGCTCGCGTATATGCCTCAAAAAAACCTCCCAGTTTCTCATGGGAGTCTTCATAGTCGTATGAAACCAGTTTCGGTACATAAATTCATCCAGGTAACTGTAAATCATGGGATTTCTCGATCCATTAACCGCTCTTATACGTCTTTTTAGACGACTCCTAAAACTTTCAATGGAACTGGTGTGGGTTCCATCTAAAGGATTCCGGAAACCGTCCGTATGAATAACAACATGATGAATATACCCATGATTCGATAATTGACGGTATCCGCTCCATTCATCTGTATGAATAGTCGTCCCCGGCAACACCAAACGCTTAATAATAGGCACTAATACTGCTGCACTGCGATTGGGAATCGCTTCTATATATACTTTGCGCAGTGTCGTGTCATAGATACCTAGTATCCACTGCTGGTTTGCTTGTAATCTCCCGCGGTTGTATTTCCTTTTTATAAGTACAGTCTCATCAATATGGACTATGCTGCCGACTCCTCCGAGAACTTGAGTCAGGGTGTTCATTTTCCAGGAGGAAACATCTCGGCAGTAGTTGTACCAGTGCACTGCTGACACCCCTGAATTTTCTGTTTCATAAGCTGTAGCTGTGACTGCTCTTTTCAGGACCCAGAAGTTACAGATCATTAAAATTTTCGTCAAAGGTAGTTTAGACCTTGAGAGAAAAGTTCCTAAGGGATCTGTAAACTAAAAAACAACGACAAACCCTCTCGGACTGATTTCTTCCTTCGGCACTCAATACATCTGTATACAAAGCCATCAATGGTTTCTGTCTATTTTTGTATATGCATAACTCCTCCGCATTGGCAAATTTTCGACAAGGCTATCAGTCCGTTATCCAAAAAGTAATCGAAAACATCCATGATTACATCCGAAAATGATACAGTCAGCTGATTCCTTCCTCAAGGTCACTTTTTTGTTCGAAGGTCGTTTCGGTTTGGGCCGCTATTGTTTAGAATCACCGTCGTTGGCTAGCGGTTCCTGTCATTATCATAGCTGAAATATCAACCCTATTCATCAAATAAGGAGCAAGTTTCACCTAGATAACACTTTTATTACTGTTTGGACAATGTGTTAACATCTCGTTAGGGTTAGGATAGGGGTTAAGGCGAGTATTGTGGTTAGGGTTATTGTATTTCATCAACTTTTAACTGGGATATGTGTAAAAAAGTGTGTAAAACAACGAAAAATGACCTAACCTTGACGTCATTTCCGAAAATAACGCCAATATTCATCAGCTGATCAAATGACCTACGGCCGTCTACAGGCTGCCCAATCCCATTCCGTAAAACAATAGAAACCACCGCTACTGAAATTTCAATGCTCAAACTTTAAGTCCTATGTTCCACTTGGAGCACAAAAAATAAATTAAATTTATGTAAGACACTTCGCATGAGATTAATATGCCATCTTCAAAGTTCTAGACAGATACATATCTGTCTTATTATTCAAGTCCTTTCGATCTCCCAGTTTCTGAAACTTCAATTTATCACCTGGTACATCATTTGTTTTTCATAAAGTTATTTCCCTATAGCAGGACCTCCTTAAAATCGCCAATTCGTTGTCATTTTGGGGATGACTTAAAAAATACCTTTAATCCTATGACTACAGTGAACTAGCCTAGCTCGGAATTGACTGGTCCCTAATTCCGCTAGTAACACTTAATTTTTCATTTAACTAAATAACATTTAGAAATGGGGATCAGTGTAGGTACAAACAATTTGTTAGATATTATCAAAAATCCTTACTCCTAGTGTGGTGAGAGCAGGCTGCTAGCCGATTGGTTGGCACTAATCTACGTTAAGGTCTAGGTCACTAATATGGGCCGTGAGAAAATATGAACAAGCCTGAGTCAACAACCAATCACAGCAAAGTTAACGTGGCAGAATATGATTCGCAGAGAGAACTCTATTTGTCAAGGAATCCCGAAACAACCAATCAGAAGCCTGCGTTTGTCTACCTAACTTCTGATAAACAACCAATCAGATGACTGCGCTTGTCTATAATAAAGTAGTTGAAAGATGTATAAATACGTGTTGATTTTCATAATAAAACGATCTGTTGCCTGGCCCTTGTCTTCTGTTGTTACACTAGGAAAATACCTCAAGCTGTACTATACTATTATTGTGTATATGCCCTTTAGAATCTTCTTAAAATTTGATAGTCGGAATTTTTTCTTCGGTCAGTTGAATAAGGTTATTCTGGGCCTTCGTTTGGATTAATTTAGTCTATCAGCTGCACGTGATATACATTTCAACCTACTATAAATATATCAGCAATATAGTCGGTTGACTGCAGTATCTTGTCGCTTGGATGTACTTCACTACGACTTAGGGCATAATTTCGGATAATTTAGCTGATTGAGTGCTAATGCTAATAAAGTTTATTGATGCCGCTGCTATGCTAACTTCTGATGTTGTATTTCCGAAACTCAGTGAAAACCTTCACTTTACTCATTCACTTGCTATCAATTTGGCTACGATGGGTTATCTAAGAGTCCGAACTAGGAAGCTATATACCAACGCACATCAAATATTTCGTTATCCTGAGATCAAATAACACTGTATTGGTAGATGATTCCCCAAAAATTTACTAGCCATAACATTCAGAAAATAGATATAGTAGTTTTTTATTGGCTTTTGGCTAGCTGGCTTTCTATTGGTCTAAAATATAAATTAAAGCGCCAATCTCTTTATTTTGACACGGAAATTTACAGTCGGTTTGATTTAGGGCTTACCTTACCATAATATAATGGCGCGTTAATTTTTTTGGTGTGAGTGTAGTGTGACAGTCACACGCTATTTGGATACATTGTTGATGTTTAAAGTATATTGAGATGTATGAGCAAGTCCAGAAAGTGAATATAAATCAACAATAATTTTGATGCATTTATTTTAAGTCCAAAATAGGATGTATGCAATTTTGGTTACTAGGCGAATATAATTCAACTACCATTTATATAAATTCAATGTGTCCTGAATTATTACATGTAGAAATATATATGTAATAACCAATCTACTTTTTTAAGTTGTCACTTCAATGATTTGTGGGAATTGTGCGTACTACGTCAGCATAAATGAAGTAAATTGACAAGGTCATGGCCAGTGGTATATAAGCACTGAAATATATACAAGTGTTTATTTACGCTAGTCCAAGCTTAATGTGTCCTGTAAGGGATGGAACAGAGCGGATAAGCAAACCCAGTCGGTTCGATTTACTTTCAATCATGATAAGAAACCAGCTCTTAGTTTTAATCTCAAACAATGGCAGAACGGTTAGGCAGTTTACTTATTGAATAAGGTTACTATATTAGAAAAGTATACCTTATTTGGCTGAATCATTGCAGGTTCACCATAACCCTTGACTACCAACATAAAAACTGGGAACTTCAAGCTAAAAATCACCTTAATAGTAGTATCCAGTGACATGAACTGATCTCCACACTGCAAAATGGGAAAAACATGCAAAAAACCTTTAAAATCCAATGGAAATCGAATTCACGAAAACATATTGTAACACCCAGAAGCAACAGACACAATCAGCGAAGAAAGAAGAGGAAGATGCGAGAGGAAGGTCACTCGTTGCTAGCATAATCTGAGTATATTGTGCGTGTGGAGTAAGACCGGATAAGAGAGACTCCATGCGAATCTTCCACATTTCATAATCGCTGTTTATGTCTAAAGTTGGTAATCCTCACACCGGTAAGATGTGTTCTGTGGCTGGGGATTGTGGGTTGACTTTTGGGGTGGAGATGATTTCAGGAGGATCGGAAGAATCTGATTTCATTTCGAGATTGAGTTTTGGACACCTCCGACACCAATTGTAACGCCCAGAAGCAACAGACACAATCAGCGAAGGAAGAAGAGGAAGATGCGAGAGGAAGGTCTATATTTCCAGCACGTAGGGGTCGAATTGTCCGGGTACAAGCTAATCATTGTCATTTATAACAAGGTTAGACAAACGGTCCTCCACCTGTTCCAGCACGGCCAGGCCAGCGTTCTTTTCTGAAAAAGAGGAAACAGGAGACTCATTTAGTGATGTCATGTTAGTTTTTATATCATTACAATATAACCAGCGGACGCAGGAACCCATCACGACCTTGAAACTGACTGTAGCCTCTTTCTAACATTCATCACCTAACATTGGATAGCTTAAGCTCACTGTTTAAATAGATCTGTTTAGCTGAAGGCTGGTGGTCAAGCATTAACGCCACTTGGCACGGTTGTTTTTGCACCATCCCTAGATAGTTAAGGAATCATTCTCACGCTACGATTTTAGTCCAAAAAGATAATTTCTGTTTTGGTCAATCAATTTTGGTCTTTTTGCTTTGCCTTTGATCTACGCAGTGCGAATACTGTGGAAGTTGCGTTAAGAAACATCGTACGACCCTTGAACATCAAAACCATCACTCTCTAATCTGGCATCACCCAGACAGTTTTTGACGTGAGACAATGTCAATAAGTTTTATGTTGATAAATCTCTTAACAGAAGCCTTCATTTTGAGAAAAGGGAATTCAGGGGCCTAAGTCAGGCACAGAATAGTCCTGTTAAAACAAATATGATATGAGTTCAGTTATGTTTTCGGGGATTCAATTTACATATTCATACATCATAAATGTGATATAACAATATTCTGACTTGTAAATTGTGGTTACGTGTCACATAACCGCTCCTCGTGCTCCAACTGTCTTTATAGAAATTGGCGTCGGTTTTGCTACAAATTCATCATCAGCATGTACCCTCGTGTTAGAATTTCCGGATACGTCACATGCAGCCGATCCATTCATTTTAGGCGCTGACTTTAGCACTCAGGTGATAGATGTTCTCTCTCAGCTACTGTTTGACAGGCTAGACATAGCTATTGCATATGTTAGTCAAAAGTTTAATCAGGGGGAACTTTACTGAAGTTCGCTATATGTGACCTCTCACATACTTCCTAGATTATATTTTACAGTGTGTAATTGGGTCTAAATTCCAGGTGCAGACGGACCACATAGTGTGAAAATCGTTACACAGTTTCGTGATACTGAGGGCTAACTAGTTCGTAGGCAAGAATGGCTACAGAAATTCAAATTCACCCGCGGATATCGAAAAAGGGTGTCACGCCATAAGGCCGATGCTCTACCACGTGTTCCAGAGACTAATGGGACCCTAAACAAACTCCTTAATGGCGCTGAAATAGTTGCCTGAGCGTTCCATCAAGCTGCCGATTTCGAGTAACAGGATTAGGCGCCGATCCACAGAGAGTTCACATAGGCAACCTTTTCGATGACCATGACGTTGATGAGACATTCATATTTTGTGAGGATTATTCGCGAATCAAATCGCCACACTAAGGATGACACACACTAATTATAACAATATTAACAAAAAAGATATATTAATGTGTCGAAATTGACCATATGGAGCCATTGTGATTAACAAAATAGGTCCCAATATCCAGGTATTATTACGCTGCAACAGACTCTGTCCACGGAAAACTTTCAGGAACAATTTGTAATAACCAACGCGAACAACCAGAACACAGATTGGCGACTCGAGAATCCTTCATTCTTACGCCAATATGTAACCAACAATAAGGTTAGTATACACAAGGTCTAGGAATAAATGTTATAACAACAAATCACGATAATACTTCTGACACTTTTCTCTCTTCCACTGAACAGCGGACGATGAGACGATGACTGCTGGATTGATGACTCCCACGAAAAATATGGAGGATTTGGGTTTGAGTAAACAACCATGAACTGATCGTTTAGTCTTCAATTACATTTACAATATGTGAATAAAATTTTCTGGTGATGTTTGAGCAATTCGCGAAGTGATGTGAAGAAATAACAAGAGTTCATTTTAGCAACTTTATCCACAATATATTTAACACTCTCTGAATCTGCAGTGACCTAAAACTCTGATTAGGTAACGTCAATCGAAAGACGACTAAGAGCCCAGGTTTTTCCGTTGTTTGAGTTCAAAATGACACACACCACTCCATATCATTCATAAGAGAACTGATTGGCAGAACGATTACAGCGTTTTCATTAGTAATATATCAACCGGTTGATGAGACATAGCGCTAATACACTGCCCACTCGTATACTTAGTTTATACCTATTCACTGACTGGATTGCCCCAGGCTCATCATATTTTCGACCATGAATCACAGTCACTTGTTAAATTGAGACACATTTTTCCTCCTTACGATACTATGGATCATGCCCCATAGCCCCGGATAATTCGTGAGAGAACAACAGTCTTATATGCGATACCATGCAAAAATACACAATCTTCAGCTAATCATTAGAAAACCAACCATGACTTAGTCTGCAAAGATGCATATATGCTATGCTTGCTTGCATACATCGACCATATGTCATCCAGGAGTGGTCCGGTAGGCTTTCCTTCCTATTCGTTTATTTGGACTCTGTTGAAATTTCGATTCCATGAGAGGTGCTGGTAACAAGCCTACAGTAATTGATAATAGTGAAGATAGATTTATTCTCGGCTTCGATCTGTTTGTAATTTTTTTTGGCCATAGTCGAGTCTCTAGTCAACGAATGACAAATTTTCATCTTTGTTTAAATCAATCACTTTTCAGCTATGTTAAGTTACATGCGAAACAAACTTTTCCAAAATTTTTTTGGCTTCTGCTAATCATAAAAGGTGACGGTTAATACTCACCATGTAAATCCTCTAGCACGTTCTCAGTTGCAAATGCCCTGTTTTTAAAAATTTCTTATCATTAACGCAAACGAATGCAAATTTGTAAATAACCAGGAGTAGTAATATTGTATTCTATTTAAATACTGCACTTGTACTGTGTAATTCGTACAGCTTTTATGTGTTTATTATTCACAGTTGTTTTATATTTGAACGGGAATTATTTTTAATTCACACTTTGTATAGATGTATTAATTAATTTATATATATATAAATTGATGGTTAATGAGGATTTTATCCGCACACTGTGTTCTGAAATAACAGTAATCCTGCATGTAAAGAGAGATGGGTGCTAAATTAAGTCCTTTTGTTCCCAGAGAACCCTAGTCCGTGCTTAATATGTCCTGTAAGGGCTGGCACAACGCTGATGAGCAAACCCAGTAGGTTCTCATCTACTCTTGAAAGTGCATAGGAAAACAACACGGTGCTAAATAAGTGCCAGTCAAAGCCAGCAATAAGTTTTAGTCTGTGCCACTGAAGAATCCATTTCAGAACAGATCCAGAATTAACTCGCTATAGAAAGTTAGAATTATTTGAGAATTGTTGAGATTTAATTCAGCATTATAGTAAGCTTGGGCTGCGATACGTATGCAGTAGTCCTCATTTATGTGAATCATTTATTGTGGGAAATTAATACCATGAGTAATACTTCTGTTGTTGTGAAATATGCCGTGGATTTAATGCCAGGTTAATTATGTGGGTAATTTTGTTTATTATCAGAATGATAATAATTCCGATGATTTTATATAGCCCTATCAAAGGTCTAGTACCTCACGAAAATTGTAGGTATAGATCATAGCTACGTTATTTTGTTTTGATGAATCGCAAATCGATCTGAATCATTGTAATCTTGGACTCACATATGATTCAGTTTCACTCAGAAACTTTTCCCCAGTCTCTTATTTTTTATTGATTGAGAATAGAAGGCTTGAACCCTATGTTAATCCTTTTCTAGTAAATTCCTTTGGCTGTCCAAACCCTTTCCGAGTGAGTCAGCAGTGGGAGTGGGTTTCAAGAGTTTGCGACTCGTCCTGAGAAACAGTATCAAACAGCACACTGTCGCGCGGTGGCTGCACGTAGTTTCAGGTCCTTATGGGCGATTCGCAGAGCCTTTACAAGAATTACCAGAGATATGTTCACGTCCTTATATACATCTCTGGTTAGGTGAAGACTGGAAAACTGCATCCAGGCCGCCAGTCCTTGTCTAAAAGGGGATTTTTTATTTACAGCTTGATTTCACACTGTATTTTTGGTACAAGTATGGAATTTTCAGCATGGATATCGGTAGCCCAAATTTTGCAGGCCGACCATAGATATCAGGTGTGCGCCGGCGTGGGCTCGAACCCCGGACCATGTGCATGGTCGGCGAGAGTCCTAACCACTGTGCCACCGACGCACATTCTAGAAAGTGTTCAAAGGAAGGCAACATGTATTGTCCACGGCATAGTTAACTTATCATACGAGGACAGACGAGACAGTTTAAATCTCTTCTCACTGTCATACCGTAGGCAGAGAGGAGATTTAATCATAATGTTTAAAATTTTATATAATGACTACGGACCTGACCTATTCTCTCTTTTCCTTTCCACCAGGTCGGAACACCTTAGAGGACATAGCAGAAAAGTTCAAAAGCCAAGGAGAAATTACATTGCTGTTGAGTACTGGTTCTCACATCGAGTCATAAACTCTTGGAACTGACTCCCAGAAGAAGTGGTGTCTGCAACCTCAACTGATTCGTTCAAGAAGGGTTCGGACAACCACAGAAATCTAATAGAAAAGGATTAACATAGGCTCCAAGCCTTCTATCCTCAACCAATAAATCTGAATCTGAAACAGAAATATGATTTATCCTTGGCTTTTGAACTCTCCTGCCTTGTCGTTTAAAGTATTCCAACTTGGTGGGAAGGAAAAGAGAGACTAGGTCAGCTCCGTGGTCATCATTTACAATTTTAAACATTGTGATGAAATCTCCTCTCTGCCTACGGTTTGATAGGGAGAAGAAATTTAAACCGTCTAGTCTTTCCTTGTACGATAAATTAATCATGCCGAGAATCATGCGTGTGGCTTTCCTTTGAACTCTTTCTAAAAAATCAGTCAACTTTAAGACGATGACTGGCTGCGTGGATACAGTTTTCCACTCTGGACATCTTCAGCGATGTGCATAAGGAGGTGAACATGTCTCTCGTGATTCTAGCAAAGCCTGTGCGAATCGCCTACAAGGATCTGAAACTACGTGCAGCCACCGCGCGCCAGTGTACTGCAGTTTTTAAATCGTGGATTACAATGAAACCTAAATCCAAATTAGTATGAAGTGATGGAAGTGTTGTTCCCTGTCGTTCGTAGAAGCTGATGCATGCATATCCGATGAGCATGGTAGCATATTTCGCCATATTGATTGGGAGCATGAATTATCTTGACCACTCTTACAATTTGTTGAGATCTCACAAAGTTAGCGTATCACTGTTACTGTTCAGCTCTCTCCAGATTTTTAAGTCATCTGCATATAGGACCATAGGGGAATTGGTGAGCAGAGATAACTCATTGATAAAGAAAATAAACAGGATAGGTCCGAGTTCTGTGCCTTGTGGCACTCCGCTACGCATTTCTATCCAAGGGGAGAGTTTCGAGTTCATCCTGACGTTCTGCCTCCTATCTACGACGAACTCTCTAATCCAGTTTATTAAGCTGTCCTTCATATCAAGACTTTCAAATTTCATGAGTAGTCTTTTGTGAGGAACTTTATCGAAGGCTTTGCTGAAGTCTATGAAGACAACGTCAACGGGTCTTCTGTTGTCCTTTGAATCGACTCATCTTTTTCTTGCAGTGAGAAGATTTGACAAGCATGAGAGATTTCTTCGGAAGCCATGGTTTGCTCTGGATAAAAAATTGTTGTTTTCCAGATGTGCCATGATACTTTTCTTGATCATTCCTCACAGTGTTTTGATCAAAGTGCTGGTGAGACTAATAGGCCGGTAATTTGAAGGGCTTCATCTTGATTATCCTTCGGGGATGTGGTTTACTGTGGCGTCTTCCCAGTCACGCGATAAAAATCCATTTAGGAGAGATAGCTTGAAGATCGTGGTCAATGGGCTGGCTATATGAGCTGATAACTCATTGGGAGGCCTTGGATGAAGGTTTCAGGACCCATTGATTACCCTGCATGTAGTTTCACCAGGCATTTGAGCACAATGTCTCGGTCGGCGTCAACGGAACCTATCCTGTGCTACTCTAATGCAACCAGAGCTGATCCTATGGGGATTGACGAATTCTGTGTAAAGACTTTAGAGAAGTGGTCTGTAATTGCTTCTGTTTTTCTTGATCTTCTTCGATTGTGCCATTGTCAACAGTCATGTTTGGGACATCATTGGATGTTTTTATTCCTGAAGTTCATGTACGAGAACATTTTTTTCATTTGCTGTTGCATTCTGAACCAGATGTGCTTCGAACTTCACCCTTGACTGGCGGATTTCTGCAATACCTCTGTTCCTAGAGGTGCTGTATAATTTTCCGGTCTTAGGACTCTCAAGTGTGGGAAACAGCTTCCTACATTTGTGTTTACGTCCGAGTAACTTGTGAATCTCTTGGTTTATTCAAGTGGGGCAGTGTTTTCGGCCTTTTGGGACAGATTAATGGTGTAAAGTTGTTTAGATTGGTTCCATTAGGCTTCTTTTTGGGACTCTGGGTTTTATATACCAGTTCACCGAGTTAGCTACTGAGATGATTGCATTTATATTAGCTTTCCAAATCTTTGGCCGAGTTGGGGCTTTGGCCCATGATACTGCTGCTGTGAACTTTAAAATAAGCACAGAGTGATTACTTCCTCCTAAAGGAGGATAATGTTGTGTGAGACCCTCATCCAAACAATGGGAGAATACAAGGTCAGGGTTTGAATAGGAGTTCTGTAAGTCATAGCTCGTGGGCTCCATGACATGTTGGATTGGGGCTGGCGAAATGCTAGATTCCAGCAGTTTATGATCAAAGGAGTTGTCTCAAGATGTCGTTGTAAGACTTGTCCAGCCAACTGTTGGGACGTTAAAGTTGCCGACTACAAAACTTCGACACTTCGATGTTCAGGAGCCTAGCTTCTCTATTAAGAAGTCTGCACTGCAGTCAGGACTGCGGTATATATAAAGGAGGTCAATATCTTGGCCTTTGTATTTAAGTCTGCGGTGTAGAAGTTTGGATGATTAACATTCATGAGCGGGCGCTTCGCATGACTAAGCATTTCTTGAGGTAGATGACTACGCCACCTCCTTTGAGGCTTAGTCGAAGTTTGTCAGGTTAACTTTGTGAGCCACGTCTCTGTAATGATAATTACCTCTGGATTCCCAGAGTCTATCATATTACCCAGCTCAGTCAGTTTGTTCGACAGGCTACGGGCATTTGTATGGCAAACTCTTGACTCAGTTTGGTGCTTCCGCAGCCTACCCACTGAGGTTTCGGAATCAATAAACTTCGAACTTTGACAGTCCAAAAACCCTTAATCTCAAGGTTCTTTCCCACGTTGGGGCGCCGTTTGTTTAATTCTAGCTCCGCATACTGTCTTTTGACGTGGTCTACTAGACATAAGTTGGCACGGACGTATATGCCTGATCCTTTGGAGTTTAGTACGACCCTTAGAAGGCGTACCGGCTGATATACTGGCGAATCAGGCTTTTGGCCGATTTTATATAAGTTGTGTATGGTTATGTCTGATACTGTTTTTGGCAGTAGCTTTTCTAATAGGGGCTTTACCAAGTTAAAGTCGTGCTCGAGCCTGATCTTGGGATCGGAAGCCGGTGATTCTTCCACTCTTTGGAGAATGAGCGACCTGTCAGACAAATCAGGTTTACCTGCCATAGCTTTCTTGCTCTGCGGCGTAAGTTTCTTCCCGTCCTTCGTGGACAGTGTGATTATTATGGTGGCCTTTTCTTGCCTTTTGCGGGCGGCTACATTACGCCATTCATTGGTGTCCTCATCGCTAACCGTAGTCGATTGTGTCTGCCTGCTATCCCCCGGTGTGGATAAGGGTTGATCTACGAGTCCATGTGAGGCTTTAGCTGCGGGTTTTCGACTCCTGGCACGCCTTCTTTTCGTACCGGTCTTTCCATTACTGTCACTGGAGGGCTTATGCGGTATCGTATGGGCAGTATGAGTGTTTGCAATGTGGTGCATGCTCTTCTGTGCTAAGGGCACTCAATCCCTGACAAAGACGCGTCGGGGAGGTGTATTGTATTGTCTGAACAGTAGTCGCTCTTCTCCTGTGGTGGAGTACCCCTGCAATTTAGGAGTTTTAGAGACCCACTTAGAATGGCAGTGGCTTCCTTTATACGAAACTTAGTTCAATAGTTTAATATCAAGAGATAACCAGTGGATCGATAATACTGTTTCAATGCCTGCAGGTTTATAGTCACTCATTAAACAATCAGTCATATTAGACGGGAAAATTGTAGCCTTAAGGTCGATATGGAATTCCTGAGTGCATACGAACTAGCATGTTCGCCACATATCTGCAGAACGATGTCATATTATACGCATATTTTTTCCTGGCCGTGCTTCTGTATGTTAGCAGAAATACGGTTGGAACGTTTACTCCAAGGACAGCTATGCAATTCGTTAGAAGAGTTGGAAAAAACTTATAAGCTTTACTCTAAGTAAGTTCTTCAAGATATATTCACTGTTCACTTGTGCGATACTTTCTCGTGGTTGGTAATGAAAATTATAGTGCAAATGAAATTATCTAACTACTCGCTGTTGGTATTACTACCTATGACACATTTTTGAAAGCCTGTGAACTTTAGCGTAGTGATGTGAACTTAAAAGTCTATATACTAACACAGATGCATCTAATAAACTAAATCGTTTCTAGGAGTTAAGGGAGTTTGTATAAAAACTGAAGTGTTTTACTGAACTTCATTAAATTTTCAGGCACATGTTACCTGTCCCTCCCTCCTCTGCAAAATGTACACCAACGTGGTCATCGGCGAAACGAAAATCATGGCTTCATCCAATTTCAAAGGATTTTCTTACAAGCAATTTGTCTAGAAATCATGTACTCGGGTGGGTTTTATGAGTTTATATGCTATTGTATTATTAATTCACCTACTTTTTGTTATCATTCTACCATCGACATGATAAAAGACAATCTGTCTGTTTCTGCTGGCTAACATCTGTGGTTTCTTTCTACTGTAGTCACACTTGAAATCCGTCTCGAGTCTATCTTATGACTGTTGTGGCGAAAATATGTTCTTAGAATCTCTGTTTATTCTTATTGCGTATGCTGTTGTATAATATACTACAATATAATGCTCCAACTTCTGCCAACCTTGTTTTCCACCTGTGCGTTGAGATTTTTTTCAGAAACAAGACAATATCTGTCGGTTGTATGAAGCAAAAAAGCTTTAGCCACATTATAATTGGGATAGAAGAGGTGTGGAATAAAGTTTTTCACAAATGTCACCCTCGGACCACAACTATTGACAAAGGATCCGGCATTAGTACATAGTGGTTCAAACAACCACATCTCATATCTACACATCTTACAGAAGGTAGTACAAAGAGAAACTAAAATAAAAAAATGCATTCCACTTTTGCATGTTTTTATAAGAAAATTGAAGAAAAGAATAATTAGATAAGTAGGTGTGATATTTAATGAAAACAAAGAGGGATGGTGGATTGATTTTAGTCATTTTTAAATCAGGTAGCACTGAATTTCTAAACATAAATTCCTGAGATCACTGATAAATAAAGTGTTGTAATCTTGATTAATTTTTAGTCGAAGGTTTGAGTAAAATATTTCCTAGAGGGTGATGAAATACCTGAGTCAGTTTTATACATTTCATCAATGAAATTTTGATAATATATAATGCAATGTTTAATTATTCATAGTTTTGCATCATAGTTTGGGAAACACTAGAAACTGGTCTCTTAGCCAAGTGCATCGAGTTTTCCCCACCGTTTTGAAGTTATGTAACTATAATCAAAGTTTCTCTAAATGGTGTAAAGTAATCTATTGAATATTACGAAACTTACCGATTACTACTGCATAATTCCAGTTTTCATTGGAGTAATTGTTTGTCAAGTGCAGGACAATAAACTGCAAATGACGTCACTGAACTTCGTGCTGTAAATGTGAAATCAGACTTTCTTATAACTATTCATTTTAACTGATATTTACTGTGAGTTTTTCTCATTCTGCATTATATTTACGATTAAATGTTACGTGATAAATTTCTATGTACACTTTGTTTCTTTCTTTAGAGACAATGAAAGAAATGAAAATAAGCCAGTCTTATTGCGTAATCATTCGGTTAATTCACAAGTGCAACCTATTAGAATGCTTTCCATTGTAAGTCTTGTCAGTTTTTTAGCAGTGAGTTGCTAACAATATCGAAAACTAACAAAAACCTGTTCTGCTATCGGGTATTTCCTTGTCAACATAATATTTAGTGAGAATTCTTTGATTGTAGTAATATCTAAGCTTATTTACAGGTATCACTTCGAATGAAAACTGAAAAATTTTGATATTTGGAAATATCCAGCTACCACCTTAAGTTTAATATTGACAATCACTGATACTTCATGTACCGTGAAACATTTTGACATCTCGAGGGCCTTTAGTAAAAACACGATGTAAATAATGTATAAACTCAGCATGAATATTAGAAACACCTTCCTATAATTTACGAAAAACAAAATGGATATTGTTTCACTACTAGAGAATACGCAAGAGCAGTAGCAAAATCTTTACACAACTTTTCCCCTTGATAAATTTGAATAAAGTAAGGATGATAAGTTGGGCAGAATAATATGATATCATTTCATTTCGCTGGTTCTTGTTAAATACACACAATACAGTGTAATTTCAGTGCCAGTCCAAAAAATACACACACTAGTTATTATTGACTATAAAGATGTAGGACACTAATAATACGTTATTATATAATACAACGGAAACCATTTGTAGAAATAATTACAAGAATAATATAGAGTTTAGAAGGGAAGTTGAGCATTCATTAGAAGTGTGTATGGTCCACAACACATGTTACACAAGGTTTAAGTAATTCGGTTGAGCATAAGTCAAAAATGGCCAGGCCAGGGATATGGATGGAGACAAATTTAAGAGTATGAAAGTATTTTACCAAAACTAAATATAGTTAAATTAATATGAAATATATTTACCAAGGTAAGGCGGGAGTAACGACAGTATTTCTTTCTGAATAAACAAATTTAGCATGAAGTCGTTGGAGGCAATTAGCTGGAAGCCTTGGACCTAGCTTTCGTGCTAGTTGGCACTCGTCAGCAAGGTGTGTCTGCAGCCTTGAAAGGATTAATATCCCATCTGAGATTCAAACTTGCGTCATCCAGTGCTGCAGTCAGCGTGGTGGCCACATTGCGAAATTGACCGTTAGAATTCAGTCTGCACCAACACCAAGAACTGGACACATTACATCAGTTACTAATTGGTGTCCGAACAAAACAGATTTAGTTCTAACTATTCAATGATTGCCGATACAGCGATACGTAATAAACTGGAACTAAATTGGATTTTAATTATCTTAATTTTAAAACACCAGACAATAAAACATTGATTTTATGGTCACTATCTATATAATACCAACGACCTTCAAATTTATGCTTAGAAACTAAAATATGCATTGTGTAGGCTGATATTAAAACTATTTAAGGTTGTATGCAGTTGACATCATCCAACAAAAGTAAACATCATATTATGCTGCCCAGTTTGTTGTTCTTGTTTTGTTCAAGTTTGCTAAAGCGTCGACGACTGTCAGCCAGCAGTTTGTTTGGTACTTCAATATGCTTCCATTTCAGAATTAACATTGTTAATGTCATCGCTGAACTTTTTAAATAAATCATCCTTTACAGCTTGGCGACAAATTTTTAATATATGAAGCAAATTTATGCTAATTAAGCAGAAGCTTTCTTAGAAATACACAAAATGTATATTTCGAACTTGAATCTATATTATATTTGCCAATGAAATAACAGGACCTGGTGAACTAATGCTTCGGGAATCGAAAGCAATATTTATTATTTCCATGTCATGAGATATTTAGAAAAGACATTTGAACAACGTTGTTGTTGATTTATTGTATGAAAGCTAAAGTGTCCTCTGCGTATAACCAGGCTTTACGTTGATATCTGATACTGCGTCATATTTAAAGCGAATAACAATTTGAGTGAAATTAGAATTAAGGGCCATTATGTATGAATGAATTCAGTGGTTGAAAAACAAAATGCTTGTCTGAAAATATTTCAGCCTTCATTTCAAGGTCATGAGTGTATACCCCTCATAGTGCTGAAATATTGTATGCCAGTAAATGTGATGCATTCATAGCGTTTGAATTACCAAAAAAGGTTGTGTGTAAATTCACTAATAAAGTCTGAATTACCTTTATAGTCGCCGATTATAATTTGCGACGGCTAACTTGTAACAGTATTATAGAATGTTTCACTGCTAACCAAGTTTTCTTTTCTGCGGTATTTCGAAAATAGTGTATTTGTGAACGTTTCTACCAGTTTTTGTCTGAATGAAACACTCAATCTCTCAAGTACCTTAACTATAAATTACAAAGGAGAGTATATTTCTGAGTGTAAGGAAACTGCATTCGATCACAGAATTAGTTCTTTTATATGTTAAATTCGATCACTGTGGATTCACTAATTAAGTGATAGCTTCACATTGAATAGTAAAATGATTTTATTACTAATCACATATGCAGAAGAAAGTGGAGGTGGATTGGACACTTGCGGCTGAGGAGGCCGGTTGGTGACATCGCGCGTCAGGCCATTGCTCGAGTGGAACCCGAAAGGGAAGAGGCGAGTGGGACGTCCAAGGGTGACATAGAGGAGATCGTGTGAAGAGGAGATGAAACAGTATGGACTAACATGGATGCAGGTAAAAAGTACAACAGAAGACAGAAGCAAGTGGAGACGTGCAGTTGAAGCCCTATGTTCACTAGGAACCCAAGGGAACAATAATAAATAACAATAAAAATACTAATCACATTCAATTAGGTGTTCCAGTCAATTTCACTCTTATTTCGGTAGACAGTACTCCTGGAGAGTGTCTCATTGTTATTTGCCATTCATGTAAGATCAATTTGATTTCTACTTTAACTTTGTCAGTCAAGAGAAATATCTTCCATCTAACTTTAGCACTTTATTTAATACTGTGTACTGTCATTTTATGTTTTTTAGAAAACACCCAAAACCCATGAAAACCAATATCCTCTCATTCTATGTAAACCTCCAGTGTTAAAAGAAGAGTTCTTACTACCTGCTAGCACAGTTTTAAGCAATACTAGAATCCCTAAAAATAAACGTAAATTGAAACCGTCTAGTGATATTCAACTTTTGCGATCATCTGTCCAACTTCCAGCGTTACCTCATGAAAATGAAAACCTAAACAGACTTTTGCCTTTAAATGAAATCAGATCATTTGCTAGATCTGTTTCAAAAATTGAGAAAATGAAACAGAATTCGGTAAAGTTGAACTTATTGAAAAGTCATTTATTACTGAATAATTATGAGTTATCAAAGCCAAATGTAATTCACCTGTTGAATTTGAATAAGAATCTTTCTAAAACGAAGCAACAGTTTGGCAAGCTTTTACAGCTTCCGCACTTACAGTGGTCAGACAACAAACACGTTGGTCCTGGTAGAAATAAACTAGGCGAGAATTCAAACAAAACACCATTTTCAAGTTCCAGAAGAAGTTTTGATTCTAATTGTCACAGTTTAGCCTATAAACCAAATCCAGAAGACAATACATTGCCGGTAGCGACTTACCCAATTATAAGTGAACACTGTAATGAGGATCAGCTGACACTGAATGACATTTCATGGGGAGTTGATACTACAAAAGATAATATTATGAAATCTAAGCGTCCTTCTACTACTGAGAGGAATTCAAATTCACCTGTTCACAAAAATGACTTCGGAGTTCAATTTAACTTTGTAGATTATGGTGGAGTGAAAAATGAAAGTAAGTTAAAGAGTGATATACAGCCAAAGAGAGTATTCACCAACTTTTAGAAATGCTATAGAATAACTTTATGTGTATTTTAAATAAAACAGATTCTAACAAATTTAAATATGTTGGACACATGAGTTTTAGCCTTTCTATGTCTGTCGTCGCATACATTAAGTTTTATATTTGAAAACTGTTCTGGTTTTACTCACTATTCAAACAAAACTGAAAATTTTCATTTTTTTGACGACGAATTGTTTCATCAATGTCTGCAAACTAGCGTATAATATTTTGACATAATAAATCAGTGCATACTGCAGTTAAATGTGTATTTAATTTTTTTTAGTCGGATTACACACACCATTCAACTTGGAGAATTCCACATGTCCTCCATATTTCATTGAACAGTTGTTACAGAATGATATCACAGTAGGTTGTGTTATTACCTGTTATCTATTTAACACTCCATTTTTTCTTATCATACTGAATTAATTATATTCAACTTCCACAATATTCATTTTACTTTTCATTCACTATAGTGAAATGATGCGCTTGGAAATGCACGTAAAAGTATTCAGGAATCTTCTGAAGTGTGCCAAAAATGTTTATCACTGACTCCATGGATACACGTGTAAAATATTTTGCTTGAATAAGAAATGTTAAGTATAGTATTTGCCCAGATTTTCAGTTAGCAGTAAATGGGATGACGATGTTTTATACGGTGATTTTTTTATTTTTCCACTTCATTTTACTCAAAAAAGCAAAAGCAGTAGCTCTTTGAATGTAATCTATTTCACCCATCGGAGTTTTCTCTCTCAACCTCTTTTACTAGAATATATACACTAGCCTTAGGGTTACTAAGATGACAGTTTCAGGGAGTTGAAAACCTCTTTGAACGTAACTGTTATCATATATATATATATATATATATATATATATATATATATATATATATATATAATCATACTTGCAACTTCCACATGATGTCAGTTGACAGGACGTTCCGAAATTAGTGAACAGTGCTCAGGAAATTACAAACATATTTTTTACACAGGGAGACGTCCTGGTAACGACATGCCTACTTGCGGGAGCAGTTACGTTGAAAGATAACCTCCGAATTCCCGAACGTGTACCGAAAAGCCTTAGTTTCAAGGAACAAACGCTTACAATAGTGCCATTTATATGCATCTCTCTGATACGGGTTGTGGAAATCACAAAATCCTTTAAAATTATCAATCGACAAGTGAGTTCAGTTCTCCTCAAGTTTGCCCAAGCAATCTCTATCAAACGCCTGAAACCCGATTTATGTGTTCAGGAAGAAGCAGTTATTAGTCTTTCCTTGTCAATGCTGGTAACTGGATGTCTTTATTCTCTCTCCCACTCAGTTACGTAGTCTTTGGCTTTAACCTCACCCCCTCTGATATAATGTAATTTTGATTGTCCTTTGTTTCTATGATTTAAGTTAAACTCAGCACATTGTTACCCAATTTATCACAGTTGCTCATCATACTACTCACCTCTTCTGTTTACTGTGTAACCTAACACCTTTACCATTGTATGCATACATTTACTTTGTTTAAACTTGAACTCCCTGTGTGAAAAAAATATATGTGTAATTTTCTGAGCACTGTTCACTAATTTCGGAACGTCCTATCAACTGACATCATGTGGAAGTTGCAAGTATGATAAAACGTCTCTGTACATAAACTTGACAATTTATTTAAGCTGTAAGCAGCTGTTGAGGAGCCAACAAAACAAATTATGGTTCCATCATATCGCATTTTATTTCTCCCCTACAAAATCAATAAAATACTACTGTTGTGAACAATACGTATTCTTCATGAATTAATCACATGCTGTTGCTAACTTCTTTTATCCTGAAAACTAATCCTGTTGATAGAAGAGCAATCTGACATGCCTGAAAACTTCCACTGCAAAACCAGCGACTGTACAGCCCGATAATGAAACCTTTATATATATATATATATATATATATATATATATATATATATATATATAATCATACTTGCAACTTCCACATGATGTCAGTTGACAGGACGTTCCGAAATTAGTGAACAGTGCTCAGGAAATTACAAACATATTTTTTACACAGGGAGACGTCCTGGTAACGACATGCCTACTTGCGGGAGCAGTTACGTTGAAAGATAACCTCCGAATTCCCGAACGTGTACCGAAAAGCCTTAGTTTCAAGGGAACAAACGCTTACAATAGTGCCATTTATATGCATCTCTCTGATACGGGTTGTGGAAATCACAAAATCCTTTAAAATTATCAATCGACAAGTGAGTTCAGTTCTCCTCAAGTTTGCCCAAGCAATCTCTATCAAACGCCTGAAACCCGATTTATGTGTTCAGGAAGAAGCAGTTATTAGTCTTTCCTTGTCAATGCTGGTAACTGGATGTCTTTATTCTCTCTCCCACTCAGTTACGTAGTCTTTGGCTTTAACCTCACCCCCTCTGATATAATGTAATTTTGATTGTCCTTTGTTTCTATGATTTAAGTTAAACTCAGCACATTGTTACCCAATTTATCACAGTTGCTCATCATACTACTCACCTCTTCTGTTTACTGTGTAACCTAACACCTTTACCATTGTATGCATACATTTACTTTGTTTAAACTTGAACTCCCTGTGTGAAAAAAATATATGTGTAATTTTCTGAGCACTGTTCACTAATTTCGGAACGTCCTATCAACTGACATCATGTGGAAGTTGCAAGTATGATAAAACGTCTCTGTACATAAACTTGACAATTTATTTAAGCTGTAAGCAGCTGTTGAGGAGCCAACAAAACAAATTATGGTTCCATCATATCGCATTTTATTTCTCCCCTACAAAATCAATAAAATACTACTGTTGTGAACAATACGTATTCTTCATGAATTAATCACATGCTGTTGCTAACTTCTTTTATCCTGAAAACTAATCCTGTTGATAGAAGAGCAATCTGACATGCCTGAAAACTTCCACTGCAAAACCAGCGACTGTACAGCCCGATAATGAAACCTTTATATATATATATATATATATATATATATATATATATATATATATATATGCAGCTGTGTGACGTGTGAAAATTTGGTGAACTGGTTTGACTGAAACGCCGGAATTACTTACCTCAGTTTTTCTGAGATTTATACAAATATAACATTTACATATATCCACATTTTGCTAGGTGCCCAATTATTGTGGATTTCTCCTGTCATATCTTAATCAGAGTTCATCTAAATTATATATATATATCTATGAGACGTCCAAAAAATACTGTCATATATTACTATTTTGCACCAATATATATTCTCTCCTATTTTACTGTTTGCTTGAATTTATCTACTTTTTAAGATAATTTAATATGCGTCAGTGTCTTCAGTGAATAATGTTTACCTCGTTTTACACTGACTAATATGTGAAAATTTGGGAAAGAAATTGGCTTCAAGAATATGGAATTATGAATATATTTTTGTACTATACTCAATAGTACCACTATGGTTTTGTACTAGAGAGGTTTTTTGATGGAATACTGATATTCTATTTGTCACCACATTTCGGAGAGGTCACTTTAAATGACCGGTTCGGATAATTCGGAAAGATAAGCGGAGAAATTCTCTACGACGCTTCGGAATAACACAAAAAATGAAATTGAGTGGTGAAACCAAAGAGAAGCAATATGATAATAATAATAATTTTTGCTTTATTCCAAAAACAGTAATAATGATACAGCAAGGAATTTTCAGCATTCAGTACAATATAATAAAGACAGAAGATAAGCGATGATTGACGAAAGTGATAAAAAGAGAGAAAGCGTACATGCTACTTTCGTGAAATTTTTTACAGTTTTACCGATAGTCTTCTATCACGGATTTTGAACTTATCAATAACTTTAGGCAGACACATTAGAATAACCATTAATCAGAGTTTGAAAAGCTAAGAAGTAATTAGACGGTCAGCTTCGCAATTAATAATAATGGTCATACTCAAGATAAGAGAAACGCAAGCAAATATTTCAACAATCAATGTAAGATGATGCTTATAAACAGTAACAGTTTTACAGCACTTAATTGTGAGAAAACGTAATATTTGTTTTCTGAAAGTACTTACAATAAACGCATGAAACTCAGAGATCATAAAAAGATGTATGTATATATTTTTAGTGTATGCGTATATTGATCGATTGATTTTTGTTTAAACTGAACTCTGTGCAAGTATGTTAAAATTGTTGTTGTAGATATATTTAATAATGTCTTTACCATGTAAGCAGCTGACGAGAAGGCAACGAAATAAAAGATGGTACCATTTTATTCTCCTAAAACTGTAGTTCTTGCATTGTTCAAATTCATTAAGGGGAATAAATGTATGAAGATAAATTTATTTGAAACAACTGGTCCCTTTAATAAATTTAGATCGCTTTATTAGAACAAGGAATTTACCTACAAAGAGCTATGTGTTTGCACAATACATTTCGAACAACTTTTTATTTTTTATTACAACTTGACTCCATACAGTATCTCGGTACAAGTATGGAATTTTCAGCACATGATATCGGTAGCCCAAATTTTGCAGGCCAACCATAGGTATCACGTGTGCGTCGGCAGGGATTCGAACCTCGGACCATGTGCATGGTCGGCGAGAGTCCTAACCACTGTGCCACCGACGCCACAATCCGATCACACATTTATTTGTCAAATCAATTTATATGGAAGAAGAGAAAAGTGAACTAAAATAAGTGAAGTGATTAGGAATTTAAGAATTTGAAGGACAATAATTAATATTGGAGGTGGGAGAGAAATTATGTAATTGAAATACTCCATTTTTTGAAATTATGTAGTTTCTATCACACCTGCTACATATGTATTATTGATATAAGTATAAAACTTGGGCACTGTGGTAAAGTATAATTCCATTATAGATAAGATTTTATTTTGATAAATCGCACAGTGTTTACAGTTATATGAACTGATGACGTTTCGAGCACAAACTATTGCTCATAATCATATCTCGTATTCAAACAGAGCGCTTACAATTAAATAAACAAATTCACTTGGATGCAGTTAATTATCCAATAGTTTGTGGTGTTTTATTTATACATTATGAATGTTCATTCCTTAGAATAATTTGCATCTATTCTTTTTATGCTGTTTGTTTGTTTCAGCATTTCACTAAGCAATTCTTAAGCGTGCATACAACTGATCTAATAGATTGGAGTAATGAAGAGAAAGATGATAGTGAGGGTGATAATAATAATAATCCTAGTGAATTACATATTCCATGCGCACACCTTCATCCAGATTCATCCAATCCTGTTAAACAAAACAATGAAAATACAAAAGAATATGATAATTCACAAAGTGATATTCGACCAGTTGTAGATAAGATATGCAATGACAATACGAATAATGAAGGCCCACCTATCATAAATACACAATTACAAACAACATCACCAAATAGCAATCAATTTATAGCCGATCCGATTACAGCTAAAACACTCGCATATTCATATGATATTAACAACAATAAAGAAAATATTCAGTTGCTAATGTTTAATGATTTGCATAATAAACCAGCCTCAAATAATTTCCCCATAGATGTTTTAAAGGCGTTAAGCGAAATTGACAACCGTTTAAATGTAATTGATCAAGTTTCAGTGCAACTTGAACAGGATCATAAACGTAATCAAGAAGTAGGTTTATAAGTAATTTTGTAGTATATTTTAATGAAGTTATGTGCATATTATCTCTTTATTCCCTGCATTATATAATATGGTTATGTCTGATATAGAAAAGTTTTTATAACACATATTTCACAATATGTTGAGTGTTAAATTAACTCTGACTGACTTGGTTTGTTGTTTTAGCCACTCAACTTTCTAACTGATAAGTGTGCAACTTATTGAGGAAGTATAGTTTACACCTTTTTAAAACCACATATTCAAGCTTTGAAGATGATGAAAAATTACAGGTCTTAACGTTTATTCTTTTCTTTCCGTGACTTATGTCAAATGAAACTACAAAGTAAGTAATGTTAAATCCTAACCTAGAATGTTAGTTAATGAAAGTAGGCTTAGCTTTAACACCAAGGGAACTGATCACAACACTTTTATCACCAATTTCCAATGAAAAAATGTCTTAAGACGAAAAGAAAACTATTAAGAAACCCTACCCTTCCCTAATAATATTTGGCTGATATCTACTTTGTATACGTTCCGAAACTCATTGCATATATGCTACTTTTGTACAATCACGACCATACGAGGTAATACTGGAATATTTACTTCATTCTTACAATTATATTGTATTTATCACTCAGTACTTCAGTAAGAAGATTACTTCTCCAAAGTGAATGAAATTTCATTTTGATGAAATGTGAATCACTGTGAGTTATACTGAAGAAATGAGTTTTGAGTTTAATGTGCTTTTATATGTGCATAACAGTTGACACTTTTCACACTTTTCCAAACAACAGGTTTTTTGATTCTTCACAGAATTCTATGCAGTATTGTCAAAATCTAAACTGTCAACAAGCAACTGTATTATAACCATGTTAAACAAAAGCAACTCCCTTTTATAATTTTGTGTTTCGATCATTTTAAGTTGTAGTAAGGCCTTATTACTTATTTCTTTATTTAATAAATAGTGAGGTCCATCAATATGTCACGTGTGAGGATGTATGTCCCACCTACGACAATGGTTGAGGTCGCGCTAAATCATGAATTGGAAGAAGTTAGAATTCATGAGCCATTGAATCGGGTCCCAGTGGCTGAATGGTATACGAGCTCACCATTTAGCCAGGTTCGAATCCCAGTAGGTGCTTACTGCCGATGACTCCCAAACTAGGATGAAACAGCTACCCAGTACTCCCTGTTTTTCAATGGTTCTTTAGCTGATATCAATCCGTGATCAACTCGTAAAAATAGTGTGTAGCATACTTTACTTAATATATGTGTGAATAGTTGATTCAGGTGTTTAACAGTATCATTTTCATTTTATAACTTATTCACTAGGTTTTATACAGTTAGTTAAGACAATTCATTTCATTCAGGTCAACTTAAACATTTGATTGTTTTGTGATACTATTCTTATTCAAATAAGCTCCTCGAAACCATCATCGAGTTGAATAAAGGTCAGAATAAAACTACTGTTCCTACGCATTTAAACGATTCAAAAGAAGCTATAGTGAATCCTGTACAACAAAGTTCGCTGTTGATACCCAGTGAATCCAGTCTAAAAGTTGACCAAATTGATAATAAGTAAGTCTGTTTTTCATTGAATATTTAGTGTTTTGTTAAATGAACCCGCCCGTGCGTCGGTGGCACAGTGGTTAGGAATCTCGCCGACCATGCACATGGTTCGGGGTTCGAGCCCACGCCGGCGCACACCTGATATCTATGGTCGGCCTTCAAAATCTGGGCTACCGATATCCATGCTGAAAATTCCATACTTGTACCAAAAATACATTGTGGAATCAAGCTGTAAATCAATCAATCAATCAATCAATAATTATACACTACTGGACAGTTATCAAGCTTCAGTATTATTACTGAATTTTGAATTCATTGCCAGTTAGGACTACATATTAACCTGACCTGCTCCTTCTCCAGCAATTCAATTTTCGTTTTTTATTATTGATTACTTTGTGATCAGTTTTAAATTGTTGATCAGACTATCTCCGGTTACATTGGCTTGTCAGACTGGTATTATTATAAGGATATGATGGTGTAAGGTAAGAAAACAAGTTTGAGTTTTAACATGGATTAACCCTTTCTCGTCTGGGTTACAGTCTCGATATTCTATAGATTTGCTTGATGGACTAAGTGTTAACGTCATTTCTACTCCATATCAATCTTTAAAATTTTCGATTCTATAGTTTTGTAAGTTAGACTTACTATATACTAAGATTTCACAATCATTTTAAACTATTGCTTCGTGAGAAAATCTTGTGGTTTACCTCTCCATCTGTCAGCATGAGAATGGAATTAACATTTTAAATGAAACGAGAAACTCGATCTAGCCATTCAGCTAGACATAATTTATGCTCTACTCGGAGTGTAACTAGATAACTTGGTATTTTCTGTCACACAATGCCATCAAGAGCTTTTTAACACTGAACATGAGTCATTTTTCAAAAATTAGTCAGCAGTTAAGTGGTTAGAGGCTGAGGGTGTTTACGTCCACAGACAGTATGCCATATACTGACGCAAGATCTAATACCCGCAGCTGCTATATTATTCGTTCCACGTAGACTAAAAAAAAGAAAAATACTGAATTGATCGACAAAAATACGAAATATATTTCGGGATCAAAATCGTAGCGCGAGAATGATTGCCTAACTGTCTAGGGATGGTGCACGAACAACAGAATGTAACACGACAACATGCCAAATGACGTGTTTACTTGACCACGAGTCTTCAGCTAAACAGATATACTTAAATAGTGAGGGTCAGCATCCAATGCTGAGTGATGGTGTGGCTAATAATTTTGAAGAATCATCTACCGCTACAATTTTATCTGCTTTAAATACGATTTGTTCAGAGGACTGCTAGTGAGATTATCGGCTACGTGGTTAATGCTGAACTATGTTGAAAACCTTTTTTCAAAAATTATTTAATTTCTCGAATTCATTTATTTTAACCTATAACAAAGAAAGTTTTATCATACTTTGTTTCAGAAAACCGTCAGTTAATGAAACTAAGCACCCTGACATGAAAATCTCTAGTCATAATTTTAGTAATTTATCAACTTCAAAAACAACAAAATCTCCTAGATTAACTCCGAGATCATGTTCAACCTCAGGACATTATTCAGAAGGAAGAGAGAAGGCGAGAAAAGAAAGACGTGAAGCTTCAGTAACGCGTCGCTGTGATGAAGCGAAGAAGTTTGTTGATGAAGTACGTTGGAAATATGCACTATTTACATTCTAATAGAATTTGATATTAAATTATATTTTAGAAAGCAAAAGGATTGAGTGAAGAAATTTTACTTTTCAATTAGATCCTCATCTCTGGCTTTACTTATATATATATATATATATATAAAATTTCTTCGCTCAATCCTTTTGCTTTCTCAAAGTCTAAATGGGGATTTTTTTCTATTTTGAAATTACATTTGAATATTCTTTTACGGCTTCATTCAGACGTACTCGCTACTGCAGTGACCTCTTTTTTGTTCACCTTAAAACCATATTATCTCTATTCATTTCTAATTGTGATGTAATTAGAACTTTTCGCTTGGTTTTTAATTATTTTGTGGGTTGTACAACTACAAAATTGACTGTTAGTCTGTGTCTTACTCGCTTCCTTCAATGTCTGTTATTTATGAATTAAAATGCTTGCAGCGGAGAATCATTTCACTAATTCAGAAGCTCTTGAATAAGATATTTAGTTAAATACTAACCGTACAAGTATTTCATAAAATTCAGGCTGCGTCAAATAAGTGTACGAGTCTAAGAGGTTTAAACAATACAGGGATAGTATTTTTCTCGCATTTAATTTGATTTGTTTTGTTTATCACTATTCTACTGTTCCTCGTGAAAACCTCAGAGTTCAGACTTTTAGTTGTAATAGTTAACATATTGATTGTTGAAAGAAGACTAGACAACCGTTATGAGTAGAGGTTATCGAGACTTCAAGATCATCTATTAACTAGTCTTGGAATTGAATTAACTGATGATTAAAACAGAAACAAAATCAGTCTGACTACATTCAAATTCTCTGCTAACCTACATTTTCAACATACACCTCAGTCACTACCTATGTAAGACATAAATTCAACATCAAAAGTTGAGGCTGCTTATGAGATAGTCTCAGAAATAATTCTGTACTTCTTGGCAAAAGTTTATCGTTAATCTGAGCATGATAAATATGTTCTCTGAGTTTAGCTGCAAAATGCTTCTTTAGAATGCGCAAGTTATTTGAATATTTCTTTTCAACTGATCGAAGTTTTAATGTAGAATATAAAAGAAATGTTTGATATAAGTATAAAACTTAGGCACTTTGGTAGAGTATAAGTCCATTACAGCTAAGATTTTATTTTGATAAATCACACAGTGTTGTACAGGAATGTTTACCGATGAGGTTTCGAGCATAAATTATTGCTCATAATCATATCAAGTCACTTACACAACGTTTTGCTGCATTTATATACATGAGTAAAAACTGATTAAATATCTAAACAAAAATCAATATAAGATAAAGTACATTCGGAAATAACATCAGCGTAATTAATAAAATACAATCAGATGGGATATAAGATGTTTTTATAGTAAAAATAAGTAACTTTTTAGAATGTTATAATGTGAATTGATTACATTTTAACATTATTCGTTATCCTCCTTTGATATGACTGGTAATAATATCTTCTACATCTCTGGTATTTGCGTTGAGTCATTTCTGTTGCATGTGTTAGGTGTAGACTCCATGAAACGGGATTACGTAATCAATCTCTCTCCACCTACCTGTATTACTTTTTAGAATTTTGATTCTATCGAACCCACCACATTTTTTGGTTGTGTGTTAATACATTCAGCAGAATCGCTGTTTTTTTCCAAATTACTTATCTCGGTGGGATCAATCATTCTAATGTTAGCTAATTTTTTATGTGATAATCTCACTTACTCCCGATCTACTAGTTTCACCAATGTAGTTGACTTAACTCACAGTCATTGCAAGGTATTTTGTAAATTATATTATTTTGTTTAATTGGGTCCACCGGGTCCTTTAGCCTATAGAGCTTGTCTCTGATTGAGTTTGCAGGTTTGAATGCCACCCTAATTCCTGATTTGTTGAGAATCCTACGTAGAGTCTCGGATGTCCCCTCCTTATTTGGTATAGCTGTAGATGCCTTATATTCTTTCTTATTTATGTTATCATTACTAGTTTCACTATTATTTTTATTTTACTTTTGACCTTTTTTGATATTCCTAATAAACTTTATGGGCTAGTTAGTTATTTAACACCGACGTCTCTTCTATCTGTTTCATTTTATCACTATTTTTTTTGTACTACTTATTGCTATTGTTCGATTTGTTAAACACTTAACGAAGGCTGTCTGTACAGATAACTGATGAAATCAATTAAAGTGTAAATATCTATTAGAATGCGTGTTGGCTTTTTATAAACGCTTATGTGCAGTTTACCTTCTTCTATTCGTTTTATTTTACAACCTTACACAGCTTATTCTCCTTGTTTATTTTCCGACTCAAATATGAATTTTATTCCCTTTACTAGTAAGTATATATGCGTCAAGAAGCTAAATACATGTTCTGTCTTTAACAAAGTGAAAGTGTCATCCACATACCTCCACCATATTTTTGGAGTAGGATTAAATGTATTAAGAGCAATATTTCCCCAGCTGTCCATAAATATATGTAAATGAAGGAAAAAGTTGTGTGAGTGATTTGATGTGATTATGAGCAATAATTTGTGCTCGAAAGGTTATCAGTTAATATTACTGTACAACACTGTTTGATGTATCAAAATAAAATCCTATCCATAATGAACCGAAATATTCACTTATTTCGGTTCCATTCTCATTGGCATTATTTTTGAATGCGTCGTACACAGACTGTTGCTGTGATAATATAACTTAGTAACTTATATGGATGTTTCTCTATAGATATTTCTCATTTTATATGTAAACCTATCTGGTCATCATCAGATTTATTTCTGTAGAACTTGTGTGTTAGTTTTGGGGAATTCGATGACAGAGTATACTGAGTGCCTACTACTCTTAATTTTCTCCCAGCAGTACAATTATTTGTAGTCAGACTATTATGAGAAATGCTTACTGTGACAAAAATTCAAATGTAAGTAGGAAATTAATGATTTAATTACATTACATTTTCATCCTTGTCCTCATTTAAATTATCTATGCACTGCACACACTAATTCACATGTACGTAGCAACCTTTTTGGTATTTCTGTAAAACGCTTAGTCGTGAGCAGTATACCACTTTTCTCATATGCTTTTAAGTTGAGATGTGTTCTCAAAGGTAATCGTTATCTTCAGTGGGTGACTATCGTCTTTCTATTACACCATATTTACATCAATAACATGCTCACTATGAGACAAAAATTTACCGATGATGTATATGCGGACTCCTGAAAAGTTCTTTACTAAGGCTATTTACTGCTTCTTTGTGTTAAGTGGGTATCCAGGTGATATTGATTCACCATAAATTTTGCCATTATTCAAACAGTTTTTCATCATGAAGCGTCCACCTTCACTTCCGTAACTATTTTCCTTCATTCTGCTATTACCTACTTCATTTTTGTAAAATTTTTAAATCACAACTAGTGCCAATACAGTACAGCATACTTTTATGTCCACACATCTCATACAACTATACAGAATCATTTGATAGGGCTAGCTGGATTTATAAAAAATAACATTTTCCAGAGGAAGGCAAGGTAAAAAGTAACAGATAATCGTCTTTTAGAAAAAACGAATGAATTTTCTAAGTTTATTCTACTAGACTCATTGATGTCACTGTAAAGTAGAATTGTATTTGCAACGATAAAAGTTTGAAAGCTAAGGTACAAAAGTGTTATGCTTATACGCTCTCGTTTATCATATATATATATATATATATATATATATATATATATATATATATATATATATATATATATATATATATATATATATATATATATATATATATAACTGTAAGTACTCTTATAACATATTGTAGACTTTAATTCTCCTTTGCTTGAATTTTCAGATTTTATTGGACAGTCACCTACCAGTACAATCGTCACCAATACTGCATCCAAAATTAAGCATTGCTAGGACATCAAGTGCTCCAGTAAGTGCAAACTGGTTCTGAGTAAGCTGATACTTTTGTTAAAATATTTGTTTGATAGTTGATAATAAAGGCAAAGTTTATATCCTGTATACTGCAGTCTTAATTAGACTATAAAACAAATATCTCAAAATTATTTTGATCTGGTAAATAATTAAGCTGAGCTACATTATGCAACATGTTAGTCAGTATTCTTTAAGCTTCGAATTTTACTATTTTATTCATTCTGTAGATCTCAAGAGGGCGAGGTCAAGGTCGTGTTCGCGGTGCACCAAGAGTTTCAACTTCACGTGCTTCTTCAAGGAATTACAATCTCCTGACTAGTCCTAAACCACCTACTCCTGCTCGTTCTGTTAGTAGTCTGCGAAGTGGAGTTAGAGCCAGGGGAGTAAGCAATGTCCCAGCAGACAGAAGAGTTCCAGCGGCAGGTGAGTGTTATGGTTATTTCTGTTTTTTAGGTGTTTTAAAAAAAATAAGCAGAAGTTGGGTAACTGTTTTTCTTTGACTTTACTATTTCAGTATAATTATTTTTGTTAGTATAAAATACAGGACATCAGTGAGCCTTCAACGTGAATTTTATGTTGTGGTTTATTGTTTTGCCTTTTTTCACTACTTCATATCTCGTATAATAATGAATACAAAATAAAACAGTCATTGCCTT
Source organism: Trichobilharzia regenti (assembly GCA_944472135.2). Lineage (NCBI taxonomy): Eukaryota > Metazoa > Platyhelminthes > Trematoda > Strigeidida > Schistosomatidae > Trichobilharzia > Trichobilharzia regenti. Next base: position 81,502,496 of record OX235270.1, on the reverse strand, counting down.
TAATAAAATTCGGTACTGTTATTAGAAGACAGAGTTTATCCAGAAAATGTGACGCATTTACGTAATATAATTCGAACAGTCTGATCATACATTTACTTGTCAAAATCAATTTATAAGAAAGGCAAGCAAAGTAAACAAAATAATCAGGGATTTGAGAATAAGAAGGATAATAATGAATTAATACTACTCTTGATAATATAATCAGATAGGGACTATCAAAGCAGGCTGAGGTGTAGCAATTAACTGCTTAATTTTACATTTAGCTGTAATATGCTGAGGCGATAGTTATCCATCCATATCTTGATTGACATTAATAGCTACAAGACAGTAAACAATGTGATGTTCTTTTTTGTTCTTTTATTGTATTGTCTGTCTGTCTGTCTGTTTTCGACATAGAACTTTGCACAAATGTGCGGCAGTTCAAGTCGCCACACTCCGTGTAACACGCGAAGCAAGAGAAGAAAGTACAAAAAAAGCATAATAGAAAGTTCTATTAAGTCCTATTATTCTATTCAGTATTAAATTATACCTACATTTGTCTTTATTATAAGGTTGTCTAATGTTGACTGCCTGTAGTGATAATGATCAAGATTTTACTACTACAGCAGAAACTGATCCCCTCGGAAATCTACATAGTTTTTATCGTCATTCCGGATTTTTTGACAGATAACTTCAGGACTAGGGAGTGTGACAGTGCTGTTAAGCACAGATGTTGTTACACTTACAAATTCTTAACGTTTTGCCTTTTTGATACGAATTATACAAGCACACCATCCATAAATAAGGTAGTAGTTTATAATAATCATATGTTTATGTATGCGAAAGCTTCCGATATTTCATGTGACATTAGGCTCGAGCAGGAAATATAAAGTTTTCAAGTCTTAGCTTGCTTACTACTGAGCTACACTTACTAATCGTTACTGAAATCACTTCCAAACATACTCTTTATTCTAAACTACTTCACTTCAAAAATCGAAATCGACATAAGAAAATCATGCAGGACTTGACAATTTTTTCGGTGTTTCCTTGAATCTATCACTGGCGCCCATTCTGAGCACTATGCATGATCTTAACATAGATCAGCGATCCCTGAATGCCACTGACCATCCAATAGTGTTTATTCGCCAATCTATGAAAACTCCAAAGATGGCTAAATCATCATATGATGCCATCGGGGAAGCGAAAAGTTCTTCTTATACTCTGATTGACTAGTCCATTCGCGAAACACATTTACATTGTGTACTTAATTATAAGTGTAATAACTTATGCATTTTTGCTTTGAGCCAAATAAGCAGTTGATAAAAAAATTTATGTTTTTATGTTTTCAGCAGATAACACACGAAAATGTTACCTATAAAACTGTTTTTCGTGTTGTTATGAAAACCAGATAGTTTAGCAAAACAGACTGTCGATATTACTTTGTATACGTAAACCAAATTGTTAATGAAAAAAGCAAGCTTGCTGTCATCATGCTGTCTCTTCTGTAGTTGATGTGATTCTCGTCAGCCGTTTTTGAAATTTATTCCCTCTTGATTCAGGTGTAAGGAATTCACTGAAGGAAATCAGGTATAAAATCACAGTACGTTTGGATGACCTACTTTACGTGATTTAGCCATAATTATGATTCATAGTGCATTATCTCTAATTTATTTAATTACAGTTAATTGTTACTTTACGTAAACTTCTTTATCATTTTAATCAAGCTGTGCTCGAATATTATCTTGAGCACAGATTCTATGAGATTATGCTAAACAGTAAGTTACGAAGCTGGATATCAGATCTGTGAGGATTTCAGTAACTTTTGAGTAGACTGAGAAGCAAACAGCGGTAGACAGTAAATTCGCAGAGTTAAGAGTAAATCGGTGGCTGGATTTTTAACGAATAGATGAATGATAGCGTGTTCACCTCACAAATCAGCAGTTGTGAGTTGAATGCCTAACAAGATTTTACCTGTGCATCCATGAAAAGTTACAAAGTAGTGCAAAAGTTCTGTCCATTGTTCGCTAGGTTTTCAGTGATTCTCAACCTGTCGTTGATTTGTTTTGGGAAATATCGTATCATTCGGTTGGCAAATTGAAAATGTATTGTATTTTTCATGATTTTTTATCCCCCTCTTCACGGCAGCTTTACAGAAATCCTCCATGATGGACAAGCCACAGTCCTCTTCACCGAAACAGTCAAATTATGAAGATGATCTGCAAACAACAATTCTAAGCGACTGGTCATTGGAAAGTGATGTAAAAAGAATACTTTACGGAGATGAAGATGTGAGATTTCTTAGTCCATCCAAAGTACAACATTTCGGTGATGATGTTAATTCCAACCAGGTCAGCTTGTGTACACTGTATGTTATACGGTTGTTGACAGACTAGTTACTGTTGAAACCTAAGCCTAAGGAACAAAATTACCTCATATTTTGGCTGCAATTTCGAAAAATTTATTATCTAATACAAGCTTACGTTGCAAACTGTCTAGTGTAATAAGTAATATACTTAACACTCATTATTAGAGCTCTGGTAGAGTTTACACCTCTTTTTTCCACATTTCGCGTGACCTCTACGCCATATTATAGTCTATAACAAATCCAAACGTTAGGATGCTGTATAGGATTCTAATGTCGTTTATCTAATTACCTTTATTAAACTTCTTCTGAAGGGGTCCGGTTGTGTTGTCGACATGTCGCAATATACCATCCTTACTAGATACAACGTGCCGTGTACTCAATCAGTGTAATATCCAACCAGCCAGTACTGATAACGAAACGCAAATCTGAAAGATTTAGTCTCTTTGAAATATTTTCTGATAAGCGATATGGTTAAATAGAATAAAACATTAAGGTTATTCGGGGAAAACAATTCAGGACTTATTAGGCTAGTATGGCTAGACTATAGACTGTGAGGATGGACGTGTTACCGGCACAAAGGAGAAATGCAAAATGGCATCCGAACCTGAGCAGTCGAGTGCCCACTAAAACAAAATTTAAAACACTCTCAGGTGAGTGAGACATTTATCTTAATAACACTAAATTAATTCGAATTTCATCTACTAATTTTAGTCCTACGTTTATTTTGGTACTGTGGATGGTGCACTACAGCCTTTCGTCTGGTTTGACAACTTGAAATTATTCAGTTAGAACCTAGCTCTCCTCATCACCACCATCAACTTGATTGAATAATCTTTGAACTAGGTGTAATGCTCCTTAACACCACCACAGTGCACAGAAGTATACTGCTGTACAGCTTAGCGACTATATGGAATGTTTAATCACTAAATTTCACTCAACACTCTTGAGACTTGACAGTTTACATGGGACAAAATACCACTGAGTACAAGATTTATTACTGTATTACTGCCACTATTACAATGATTATCTGACCGTCTTATTTTATTAATAATGTTCAAATTAGCATAAAATTGGTATTCAAGTTAACTTATTATTTTGTTAGGATTACCAAGTTCCCCAAAGTCCCGAATCTATGCCAGAAACGGATCTACTCACTGAAGTTGGTGGTGTTCCTAGCACAAGCTTTATCGACTGGGATGAAATTGACGAGCTAATCGGTGCAGTATGACATCAAGTGACTTCTTTTATATATCGTACGGGGTCTGTTACTTTTCTCTGTAAAACAAACATTTGTTACTTGATTTGTTCTAATAAAATATATCTCTGCTTTACAGTTTTTTTATCTTAAAATCAAAACGATACTTATTTCTGTATTAGTCAGCGTGTATATCTTTTATCATCAACGTGTGGTGATTGCAGCTCAAGGGAATTTTCCAATTACTGGAGTAAATTTCGATACTTTTGTAAACGAAAGATACAGCTGATGTAAACCAGAGAAATCACTTACTGTCATTTTCAAAGTATTATATATACTACTTTAAAGAATGCCCTGATGTTTAAGCTCTTTACTAGCCTCACCTTTGTTAAACAGGTTAATAGATGTACACTATTACTGAAGAGTTATGCACTAAAAACGCTGTTCACATCTGAACGAACATGTTCAAAAACCAGTTTTCAATGAATATCCGAAATCAGTTGGAAGAATCTCCCGTATTTTAGGAAATAAATGTCACTTCCTAAATCTTATGTACTTGTAAGACACCAACTTTAGTAGGGACTTGTTGAAAGGACCAAACTCAATGCATGAATTTCACTTGGATATGATTATTATATAATGTATCACAAAGCCTACAGCAACACGACTTGACAGAAAAATCTTCAATCAAACATGCACTCTACCAGTTTTACTTATATTCACAGACTTTTCTCACGAACCGATTGCTTTTTGATTCTAAGACTTGGTAAACAGCATGCTCAAGGTGGTGAGAAAGCGAACTAAACATCTCTACTTCATTTCGAATACCTTTTGATTTTACATTATGCTGGAGATTTATAAAGAGCACATGCCACATCTCTAGGGCAGTTATAGTGACTGAAAAGTAGTAGAATTAAGGTGAAAAATCGCACCGAACTTTCAGCAACTGTTACGTGGCCTGAGATAAAAAAATACATCTTGTCGTGACCGTCTTACATTATAACTCGGTGTAGAATTATGCATAACTGACTACGTTTGCTGATGATTAACGTTCTCATGTAGTTATCTAAACAAGTATGCACAGAATCAGAAGTGTATCATTCTGACATTCTAGGTAGTTTCTACAGTTGCGAAATTATATTTTCTGAATCCGCCTCTATTATTAAAGATTCGGTTTACGTACCATTTAGTTAACGTGCACTTGTGTAAATAAAAACAGATGTTAAACCCAGTTGACAGTACCGTTGGCAAAAAGAAAATTGGAAACCAGTACGACTATTCAAAGGCACGTGAAAAAAATTTCCAGTTCAATGTGTGGTTAGATTAAAGCAGAATTTAGCTGTGGTCTTGACGGTTGCGACAACTTTCTGCATATCAGAAGTACTTGATAAACTTGTCTGCACCACCAACTTCGTCACAGTTAACTTACCGCAACAGCTCTTCTTCAAATTTACCTTGCCCATACTGCATAATTTACTCCGAACCCATAAGATGACTACGGTGGTTACCACGTTTCTTTATTTGGAGGTCCATTTGACTTTATCAATCAGGTAGAATTGTAACAACATATGGATACGAAGAAAGAGATTTATTTCGATTAAGGCATTCCATTTTAACTCATGCTACCAGGAAGGGATAATACAGAGTTGCCAACCGAACTTTGCAAGTGTTATTTTAATTCTATTAGTAATCGACTCAGGGCTACGAAAAGAATTATTTGACTCAGCGTATGCACTGAAATATTACATCCTTTATAAGCAAACTCAATATGTGCACTAAGTGCTGTTGAATACAAATAGACACTGAAAGGCTGGTTTGCACTGACTTATGACACTATGGTACCAAGAAAATGCGCCACACAATAACAATAATAATACATAGATTACAAGTAAAAATATGAGCAGAGAATGCATAAAGTACTTCATCGGAAAGTGAAACAGTCCTATTCGACAAGTTCAGACAGTATTCGGCAATTATCGTCTGAGGGATGAAAGAAGGAAACTGCAGCACGTTCACCACTGATTACGATTCTTGGCCATATACGATAAAGTTTCGAGAGAGCTAGCGATTGATATCACAGTCTCTCGGACTTGAACCAGGGAGTTGTGACGCACCGACCGATGCTAACCTAACACTATTACCCTTCATCCCACGACGCCACGTCATGGGCTGACCACCTCTCCGCTTTTCCCATCCAGTCCTAGGGCTAGTGAACAGGGACCTGGACGGAAGACTCTACCCAGATACACAAACTTATCGACAACTTCAAGTGTTTCACCTGCAAGAGTGAGTGTAGGTACAGACTCCTGCCAATCAGTACTTTGCACTTAGACGGCGCAAAGCACATACCATACTTACAGACACTGATCACCAACTGATTAAATGCAATTTGGGCAGCTTGCATGCCATATCACAGTAAGACGATATCGTCTGCCTACTTCATGTCGAAAAGTCTATCTCAAGGGAGCGGGTCTACACCAATTTCACGCACATCCTTCAGAGCTGACTCCAGAATGTCATCGATGTCAAAGTTAAAGAGAAATGGAGGGATCGGGCAACCCTGTCTAACCCCACTGTTGGTTGGGAACAGTGATGATAGTTGGTTGTATGCCCTTACTCTACATGAGGTGTTTATGCATAGGGCTTTCAAGATGTTTACAAAATTCTCAGGTACACCCCTCTCTAACAGACAGTTCCAGAGCACAGTTCTGTTCAACGAATCGAAGGAAGCCATAATATCAAGAAATACAACGATTGTTGGCCTGCAGTACACGTCGCAGTATTCCAAAAACTGACGGATGGTAAATACGTGATCAATGCATCCACAACATCAACGAAACTCAGCCTGCTCTTCGCGAATCAATCCTCCACGTGTTTTGCACAGTCTGAGAAGCGAGACAGCAGCGAGTCTTTAGATGCAACTGGTAGCAGACTGGTATCCCTATGATTTGTTACACGAATTACGTCGATCCTTTTTAAAGATGGGGACGATAATGGCTTCATTCGACATTGATGGTACACTGTCAGTCTCACATACCTTCCTAAACAACCCAGTTAAAGCCATTGTGAGAGTCTCGCCACCATCTTTAAAAAGACCCGGGCGCCTTATGGCGTTTCAACACTTGGAGTTCCTTACAGACCCCCGCTTCGGTGTGGGTCGGTACTAACCGACCAAGGAGCACTGGGGCTAATGACAGCTGGTGGCCAGCTAAACTGTTTCACGAAGTGCTCTGTCCAACGTTCCAGGCGCCTTTTCAAGCTGGCAATTGGTGTGCCATCTGCCTCACAGACCGTCTCGCTGACACCTTGTTTCTTGCTGCCGGTAGCTAGGAAGAGTTGAGACAGCTTCCAACTGTTGCTAGATGCAGCAGCTGACTCCATCTCACACACACGTTCTGACCACCAGGCTTCGCGATTCTTAAGTAAACACTGTCTTATCTTGCGCGTTAGCGCCTTTCGCTTATTGTTGTATTCGCTGTCAGCCGGAATGGACCGGCGTTCATCCAAGAGTTGCAAGGAACTCACAGAAACCCAGTGGTTTTTAGCAGAGCATTCCTTCAAGCCGCAAGTGGCTACACTCGCTCTTTGCATCGCACCTTGCAGATGAAGCCAATGTTCATCTATACTACTTAAGGGGTTGCTGCCAAGCATTGATTTTAACTCATTCTGGTATTTCAAAGAAGTAGCAGGTGCTACTAGTTTGCTCACATCAACGTTTAGACGATGCCTTTTATGAACCCCACCAAATCGCAAGACGAACTTGGCACACACTAACGCATGATCGAAGTCCAGTCATGTGCTCCAGAAGGAGCGACAGTCTTGTATGCATCCTCGCCACCGGAAACTGACAGCAATATGTTCAATTTGAGTCCAAGCTTGATTCACAGAGGGAGGACGCCAGGTAGCGCTACGGTGATGGCTGTGCCGGAAGTTGGTGCTGGTTAGAACCAGGCTGTGATATGCAGAAGACGGTCCTCATTATTTGACCTGCGACCATGTAGTCCCCATTGACCACCTAGACGATTCTCCTCTGAGCTTAGACGCCCGACCTGTGCATTGAAGTCCCCAGCTAGCACTACAATATCCTTCCTACGCGCCTGTTCCAAGAGATCACTAAGTTGGTAGTAGAACTCATCCTTCATTGCATCCGGGCTGCAATCCGTCGGTGCATAGGCAGAGACAACAAATAGACACCGCCTATTTGGTCTACTACTCCTTACTTTCGTATAACCTTCCAGTCTCACAGCATATAAACGAATGTTAATGGGAATCCAGTCGAGTAATGTAGCTTCGGCTCTAGCGCTCAGTGCGACACCGACACCAGCTACGCCGGATGCCGACGCCACAGGGTCCCCGGACAAGCACAGGTGGTACATACTACTAAAACTTTCAGATGGAGAGGATAATCGAAGCATTTCATAGGGATCTTGAATGCGGGTCTCCGAAATGCAGCAGACATCGATGGCGATGCTTTCCGATGTTCTTATTAATTCTGCCTGTTGTCCGGTTTGCAACAGCCTCCGAATATTGTACGTGGCCAGCTTGAACGCGGCACGCGGTTTCAGGATATTTGTGTTAGATGTCGCACTGGGGACAATCATTTTGAAGGCTACACACAAGCATCTCGAAACGCACAGATACACTGGAAATTCCGAAAAAGACGAAAGGTTGACGAAAGTGAAGACATCAAAGATAGCAAAAGTAAAACTCAGGAGTCTATGTATAAAAAAAGTTGGAAAGAGACGCGCCACCTCAAACAATATAGTCCGAGAGCATTGTTAAGAGCGTGCAATTATTTTCGCTGACAGTTTGTTGTTTCATTTCATTTATTAGATACGGAATGAGACGACAAGAACAACGGCAAAACTAATCTGGTGTACTGTTACCACTCTACCCAATGTTTCTGAAAAACCCCATACAATCAATACTTAAAACGTAATCAAACAAATTAATATCAGTGTATTTGCGATTATTCACATCACAGTTTGTGCGAAACGCCTTTAATTTCAGTGTCACGTTTTTGGCTCAGAATCCTTGATCAGTTTGGAAATATCAGCTTCCAACTTCTCCAAGTCATTATCCATCTCAGCGAGTAAACATTATTTATTAAGGAAATAGTTTATGGAGTAGCACAACTAGAGAGGCGACATCAAACACTGAATTTCATGCAGTTTAGGTTGTTTGGTAAGAGACGTTCAGTTTTAATACGGACTAAACACCCAGATAGAGAAACGTAGAACATATATAATTCAATCATCTATTAAACTATAGTCGGCAAATATGATGGTAAGCTGTATTTCTGTGATTTAGGAAAACAGTTTAGAACAATATCACTAAGAAGACAAAGAATTTATTACTTATATTCTCAGTTACTGCCCCAATATTTGAAGTTACATGCATGACTAGTAATGAGTAATAACACGATATACTGCCGAATAGTTTTCACATCAAGTGGGTGTATTTATGTAAAACTAAAAATAATTTCCGGACACTTACTCAGAGATATTTAAGTTACCCCGTAAGCGTTTTAAAGCAAGACACAGTGTAAACATATATAAACAACACTGACCAGAGGCGTATACTATTCTAATATGAATAACACATTGGTTTCATAATTTCGATATATTTTTCTAAAGATTATCTAGATATACGGGAAGTAGATTTCTTTTGTCATCTTTGAATAATTATTCAACAAAGTAAAGGATATGGTCAGATTCAAAGTGACAATTATTCCAAGCTTTCACAATTTCAATATAAATTAAGAACCACGACAAACAATATTCTCAGACCATACCCAGTCGAACTAAATAGGGCAATTATTGATTAAACAATTCTCAAGGTAGAAATGTTGCTTAAATAGTGGGTAAAATGGTTAAGTAATGGCTACATGATGGTCGAAATGGGAAAACTAATGTCACAGAACAATTCGCCGTCTTTTTTACCGGCCGTGCCTATATATCATTTGTACATTACTCACCAATGTCTATCGAATCCCCACAAATATTGAGTTTAACATCAGAAAATTTCACAAATTGTTCAATACAATCACACAAGGAAAATAAAAAAGCAGGAATTTATGTAAAGGATATTATTAGTCGTGAACTTCTGTTCCATGGCAGCCAGTGACTTCTCAATTTCTCTGATAGAAGTTTCCAACTGCACATTGCCATTAATATTAAAAAACCATACCTGCGTGTTGATAACTTCCAATTCTTTCATACAAGCAGACTTTGATTTTTTCGGTGAGAACACCAAATTTTCCTCCTCATCCTGAACAGCCGCCATTAATCAATAGGCGCACCTGTAGTTAACCCCAACTATTCGTTGCATAATTAAAACAAGCAAGCTGAAGTTCATTTTTCTGGAGCATATATGGTTTCAAGCCTGTCTTTTCAGCCCTAAAAGGCCACAATGAGTGGCCTGGTCGTAAACGTACCAGAGAAGCAGGTAGTGAAATTTACTTTCTCAAGTTTGTTTTATGTATTCGACGTACCAGTCCATCATTCTTGAGAAGGCGTCCACCAGAAAATAACACAAGCCAGGCATAGGAATATATTCACAATTTGCTGACTTTGATAGTAGAAGACCTATTGATGAAAATAATTGACACGGCTTTACATTCAAAGAAGATGAAACAACCTTTGTTATTTCCCATTTGACATATATATATATATATATATATATATAATTGTGCCAAAATGTTTATAATATGGCTAAGTACGTGCTTTGTGACGAATCGTCACCGTCCTTTAAATTATATGAATATGTTATGCAAAGCAAATAGCTAAAGAGCTCTACGGAATTATTAGTGTACTAAGCCAAGTTGAGGAAATAGACATCTCGGGTACATATTCTAAAGATGATATCTTCTCCGTTGCTTCTATAATCCTAACAAACATAAAGGATAATCAAGTAGGTGGAAGCAAAAGATTCGACAGTCATGCTAGAGGAAGGATAGCATTTCTATCATCATCGTTGAAAGATCTCACCTTAAATAAGTGTCTCATTTGCTCTCACGGCTGTAGATGATAATCATCCTGTCACTTGGCTTGCAGGCAGCAAGAATTTAAAGGCAACTGCAGTTTGCGCAGTAGAAGGGAGTTACAGTTTCAGAGTCCAGTTCTGACTCCACAAGTTTTCAAAGTATTACTAGTCAGAGTAAGGTATAAATCCTCTAAGGATTTGTGAGGAAGAACCCAAATTGTCTACTGCTGTTACTAAGGAGTTTGAAAATGATGAAGTCGACCAGATAGACGACGTTAAGTTGAATATTTGTGACAATGGTTATGATAATGTACATTTGTCTGGGCTGATCATGATGAGATGAATGGAATGCCTAATTCTACTAAGTTGAACAAAGGTTCTGTACAACTTGAACGTGAAGTAGAATTAAAGGCAGAAGGTATCGTGAGACCGTCAGTGTAAATGATCGGTGTGTTGCCCACCTATCAACAGATGTTAAGGGTAAACCGTAGCTAATGATAAAAGATAGCAGTGGTGGTAATCCTACAGTTAGACAACCTTCTAAAAGCCTAACAACAACGGCTTCTGATGCACCGCTAAGTTCATCAACTTGTGTCACCCAGTCGTCGTTTGTGTTGTCATCCACAATGACAGAGACGTCCATGAACTCAAGTGTCTTGTGCTATGACTATCCTAGTATCGGTGCATTCGAAAAGACGAAAGATGTTTGTCAGTTTGATGAGGATAAGCCAGCTGTGTAATTGTTAAACTGGCTTGCACGAATAAAGGCATTTGAAGTTCCAAATTACTATCTGAATGCCACTACCTTTGGTGTAAATTGCTATGTGCCTACGCTCAACTGATCAGATACGTCGTGTGTTTGTTAGTCATCTACATTCCACGATACAATGTTATGGGCGTGTCACCGTTCAGAGTTGAGGATATAGATGATAGAAAGAATTCGGCAAAAAAATCAACGACGATTTTCAACCTAGGACGTCAACCTGAGAAGGAATGTAGGCGTACTGCTGTAAGCCCTGCAGTCCTTCAAGGGTAGTCCGTCAAGGCAGAATCCACAACATTTGATGTACGTATGTTTGTGTTGAGAAATTGAGTGGGTTCCAATTAATTTCATTGTTGGTTAATCTTGTTTGTGTCCGGACATTCTTCAACCTAAAATCGTCAACCTGAGAAGGGTTGCAGGCGTACTGGTGTAAGTCCTGCAATTCTTCAAAGGAATTCCATCAAGACATGATCCGAGAGGTTAGGTGCACTGTTTGTATATGTGTAGTGTGTCATATCAATTGGTGTATTTGGATTCACTGTGTTCACTTGTTGTTTTCGTACCTTGTTCTTATGCATAATTTTGTGAAAATTTTCGTCGTGATTACTTCTGAAGTTGTTTCGAGTCTTCTACATCCGTGAATGAATTGATTGATGTTAAAGACAGCAGATGGGTCGTATGCGCTGGGGAGGCTATTAATGAGAATGACATGCACACGGAGTTAAGGATTAGCTGTGGAATCAATGATTGAGAATGAATGTTTCTATTTAGACTGTGTTCCCACAGGGAGGGGAGCGAGAGTGTAGACGACTGAGGCTCGCATACGTCATCGGTACTAGAACTGACGCAGAATGAGTGACAAGCGATCGCAGTGGTAATTGGTAGTGAATAGATAAGAGGGTGTGTGATGTGTATCATGAGGTGCCGCTCTGGTCACGTTGCTTTCTGCAAGAGCCACTCTAGCAAGTGGCGATTGTGTTGCAAGATGTAAAGAGGATGCCCTTAACTGGAAGGCGTAGGTCGTCGTCTATGAGTGAGATTGTGCTGTAGGTATGCCTGTGGTGTGTTGGCTTTTCTGTTTGTTTTTCATTTCAGCTCTGTCCGTGTGACCCAGGTTCTCGCAATGGCATCCAAGTCAACGTGTATCGGTCGTGATGGAAAAAAGGGATGGATCCCGTTTTTGCCAGGGAAGGTCAATATAGTTGAAGATTGAACGATCAATTCATGGCTGTTTGCTCAAACGTTATCCCTCCACATTTTTCGTGGGATTCATCAGTCCAGCAGTCATCGTCTCATCGTCCGCTGTTCAGTGGAAGAGAGAAGTGTCAGAAGTATTATCGTGATTTGTTGTTATAACATTTATTCTTAGACCTTGTGTATACTAACCTTATTGTTGGTTACATATTGGCGTAAGAATGAAGGATTCTCGAGTCGCCAATCTGTGTTCTGGTTGTTCGCGTTGGTTATTACAAATTGTTTCTGAAAGTCTTCCAGGGACAGCATGAGGTCCAGCGTGGTTAGTGCTGGACATCGGCAGTTTCTGAGTGTTGGCTGACAACCCATTTGAATTATATTCCTACTCCATCCGGAGAACTGTGTTACCGTGGAATTAGGCTGCATTCAGGAGTCAGCACGTTAGTCTCTATGGTATAGATCAACGTGTGTCGTTATCAGTTAAGAGGAGCTATAGTTTGTTCTGTTCGAAGGCTTCTTCTAGTAGTAGGTATTTCCGGCCTCCTAAAATGAGTGTTGTAATTTGATGCCATATTAGATATGGTCATATCAACATCTGGATATAGAAATCAGTACTAAACGGTATCCAGTTCGGATATGAGTTAGAGAAACTAAGAGGGTGAGTTTGACAGACTACAGTGTAGGAGAAAATGAAAACTAGTTGTTGGGTTAGATACAAGCATATGTGAGAAATTGACACACTTACGAACACTTAGACTTCTGTTCTTTCTATCCACAAGCGACAAATATATCCAAGAGCCTAACTGGTAAGCCAGAAGATGTTAATAATGAAATCAAACAAAATATCACTGGTGGATAACTACCCATTTGAGTATATTGAGTAATGTATCAAAAACCATAGGAAAAAGAGTACTAATTAATGTGACAAAAGTAACATAGAATTCAAAGCCTATGTAGTACTACCGTATAAAGAAGGAACGAAACAGGCCTCGCGTAGAATTTTCATTGAGGCTGGAATAGGAGTGGCACTTAAATTAAACGACTCATTCAGACATCTATAAAACAGAAAATAATCGAGCAAAAAATATCCTTCTGGATAAATTCTTCTGGCTGTTCAATTATATATAAGTTTATATATACAGAGTATTCTAGATTTGTAGTCAGTAACAATCATAGTGTTTTTTAAATGATATCCATTTGCAAAGTAAGATTAGTGCAATTCCAGTTCATTAAAGCTGCCTAAGTTATAATAGTAATAAAGATATAGTAGCAAATAGAATATCAAACAATACTAGGAAAATTCACGATCTTTTAGAAGTAGATGGCCAAGATAAGGATAATGTCTGAACTGACTACTTTTGGAAGCATATATAAGGGTTGTTAATATGGATCCCAACATCCTCAGCAATATTTAGAAGTCGAACTCTTAAGACAAATTTGAGATTCGTTGGTGTGCGCTCGATGACCCTGAAAGAGTTGTTAATGTCAATCTTGTGTTCTTTATCCACAAAGTGAGACAGATTAGCAGCAGGAATATATTTGTTTGTTCTTTGCTTAACCCCACAGTGTGATGCTCGGAAATTCGACGAGAAACACGCCTAAATTTACGCTCTATGGAACTGGCTCACTCCACAGGAGCAGTTAAATTGGTGCATGCACATGAAGGAGGCGAAAAGAATATTATTTGATCAATTATTTTGTGTTTTATCGTCCCCCGAACTTAGACAAACTTTGTTCCAATGATGACCAAATAGGCTCATTTGGCAAAATTAATATCTACTAAATGACATGTGATGGCTGGGTCACACTTGTGGATTCCGTTCACTTAGGTTACCGAGGCAGAGAAATTTAGCTACAGCTGGAAAGATTCACCCTACTAAGATAAATAATCTAGCGAAAACCCATCCATTGCATCGCGTTCACTTGCACGTAATCAATCACCAAATACGGTAGGATAGGGAGGAAGTATTAAAAAAAATATAGTTAGGTGGAGGGAGAGGTTCATCGCTGAATCGTTGTTCATCGAATAAACACCGAACACGTGCAATCGAAATGACTCAACACCAATCCCGGACATATGGGAAATTGCAATGAATGACAAGGAGGAGAGGATATATGTATATGCAGAGTATGAAGGCGTGTTAATGCATTCATATGATTATGAGCAATAATTGATGCTCGAAACGTCATCCAGTTATCAATATTGCATCACTGTGTGGTATGTGAAATAAACTAATCTAATATGGAATTACGCTCTACCACAATGCTCGGTATACTTTGCCTGAGAAACATTCCCCAAGGTGTTTGTTTTTCTTTTGAATACTTTCTAGCTCCTCAGCAGGTTGAATTTTATCGTTTGTGCTTCAAAAACTAGTTCGTAAGTGAAGAATATGGCTTTTGAAGACTTATTGAATTTCTACAACTTTGTGTCCATATTATTTAGTGAATCAATTTGCGGTAACAATAAACATATTTCATAACACAGAATCGGTGTTCTTTATCAGGAGTATATGTGTATTGTCTTTGGTTCATCTTCAGAACAAATGGTTGTAACTCCGTAACTAAAGTCTACTTCATTTTGGGATTCCTCACACGTGAAATCATTGCTAAACACACATCATTTGAACCAGCAAATATTTCAGATATGTCCAAGACAATTTTTTGGGTCGATGGTTCATTGGCAGAGCATTCGTCAACCACCTGAATGGTATGGAGTTCTGTTGCTTGCAGTGACAGTGTGCGGTACATCCTTAAGTAATACCTGGCATTCCGATTATACGGAAGTGATAAACTGATATATCAAGTGTTGTGTGTTCACTTAGAAACTCTGCTGAATGACCCCAAAATCCGTACATAACACCCATGTTCGAAAGAATACAATCGGAATTTTAGACTCGAAAGTATTAGGATAATGAAGTCGGTATACTCGAAAAGATATTTCGTGCAAATTTTGACGATCAAGGATGGATAATTTTATACTAGTATACTGTCGTAATTGAAACGGTTTGTTGCGGTCTTGAAAACAGTCAGAAAGTGGGTTTTGAATAGCAGGATCCAAGGTGCATGATATTTTAATCTGTAATAAAGAGAAATTAGTAATGGTGTTACCCTTGTTTCTTTTTGAAGAAAAAGAAAATCGCGTCGGTGGTACAGCAGTTGGGACGCTCACCGACCATGCACATGGTCCGGTTTTCGATCCCCGGCCGACGCACTCCTTTACCTGGCTAAGCCAGAAATAATGCTGGTAAAGAAGAAAGCCTGGAGATGAGGCTAGCAACCGCATCCTCTAAAAGTAAACTCTGCTACAGAAACTCCAAGCCACTAGCTTGAATCCCTATGTTCCACTGGGAACGTGAAGGAAATATTATTTGTTTCTTTTTATTGGGAATTACTCCGCATCATTTTACAACCATTTTCTGAAAAATTTTGAAGAATAATTTGAATGATCTACAGGCTCTTTAGAAAAGAGCTTGTAGGCTGATATTTGTCTTCGGTATAAAATCACATTTTGTTTAGTGTAACAGGTTCCATTATATATAAGTATCTGAGGGCTAATGGACGCGACGCCCTGAACAAAATATTATGTCATATTTTCATGATATCAGGTGATTCAGAGCTTGCATAGAAAACATTTTTCATCAGCATTCTTGTTTCATATTATCTATTTCGTTTCTGATGTGCTTTTGTTTTAATCAATCATTAAGTAACTATTATGTTGCATATTATTCAAAAATGACGCTTTGATCTGAGTTTCCTGTCACATGTGGATTCCTCATCATCATATTATATTTGCTTAGCTTGTGTCTGCCTGATATATTTGTGCTAAATTTATAGTAGTGAGTGAATCCTTATTATCTTTTTAATGATTCAGTGGTATATTTTTATATAATTCTTAAATGCTTTTTATATGTTTTTATAATTTTGGTTAGATGTTTTCAAGCTTTTTTTTATCTCATATTAGTTTCATGTTCAGTGGGTTTTATAACTGACATGCAATGTGATCTGGTTCCGAGATAGATGCAATACACCATTTAGGTCTAGGATACACTTATATATATATATATATATATATATATATATTTGGATTTCGCATTTTGGAGCCGTATAAGCTTGGATATTCCTTGTATTTAATATTGGCAGTGAGAATAACTGACGTCGCAGTATTTAGATTTAATTGTCAAAAGTGTGCATAACTCATTTGTTACATCGGTTGAGGATGTTGTATGCATAGTTGCCTAGCACGTCACATTCCAGCTCTGTAAAGTCATAGTCATAAGTTTATTCTGATGTTTTTCACTGAGTTTGTGGAGCGTAAGATAATCTGTTCCGCGTATTCGCTAGTACTTTCCTTTCGGTTTTTAGTTGTACATTACACATTTGTTATTCGACAAATATTGTCGCAAATCTTGTTATTTTAATTGGTCCTAAGAAGACTTATCTTATGCTCTGTTTGGTTGTCAGAATACTTGGACTTTTCTTAACCTACTTTATATGTGTCAATCTTATCTTTGTTTGCTTTCGCAAAGTCCTATAACTGGATCCATTTAGCCTCTACATAAAAATGTTGTGTTCTGTATATCATAACCTGTCTTGGAGGCATCTAAAAGCAGCTTCTTTAGACTAAGAACATGTGTGTTGATATCACCACAGTTATGTCAAATGGAAAACTTTACACATATGTGAAATTTTTTTCTTGAAAGTTAAAGGGACAAATGTTTGTTTCCATAAACGTCTGCATAAAATTGTTTATGACATGCTTATAACTGTTTCACTTACGAATTTTGATAAGTCTACAGTCAACACTTTATCCGTTTGATGTGTTATTGTACTGTGAAATTAATTTCAGTCTTAATGTTCCGAAACCACTGTTTTTTCTCACTCTCATTTATGTTTTTGAGCTTGCCCTTAAGTATATAGCTTCTTCAAGTTTTTGAAGATGCCTTACGCTCATGTATATGCTTAGAAAACTGTCCTTGCTCACTGTCTTACAAATAGTTCGTCGTGAAATCTATGAGAAAACAATTAACTATGAAAATATCATAGGCATATAAAAATGTTGTAAATGCGTTTAACGCTCTCTCCCTAAAAGTAGTGTAACGTAACCTCATGCTCAGTTTGCAGAACACAGCTGGAAACGTTTTGAAGACGCAAATGATATTTATATATTATTTGTGTCATTTGTTAATCGTTACATAAACAATTATTATTCGTAAGATGGAGTTATAAGTGCATAAACGGGCGCTAAATAGGTGTTTGAAAAAGCATAAGATGTGACCTATACTTCCCATAAATTAGTTTTTGAGGAGGATTTATTAGGAGTCAATTTTCTTTTTGAAGTGTTATATGGATTTTAAGATAATTGTATTTGGGTATATAAACAAATCACTGTTTTCAACTATATGTTTCACCGAAATTACCTAATTACAGCGAAATGAATAATAATGTAAAGACAAGAAGTTATTCTCTCATTCTTGAATGTTGTTTGATGTACTGTGGCATCTACTACTTTTTTCAGAAAAGGAGGTCTATATACCAAACGATTTTAGTTTTCGATTCTTCAATGTTCTCAATGGATATTCTCGATATCTGTCAGTGACCCTACTTGTCAGTCCATTTCTGTTTATTTCTTTTTAAATGAATGTATTCATTTCACCAGACATCTTACATTTTGCACATTGTCTTTCAGCTCATTTTAGGTTTTCTGTAGTTGGTTTGCCTACCAAACTACGTTCACCCAATAAGGTCCCCTAAACAACGCTTTCTCATTTTATAATTCATAATTGCACCGTATACTATTGGTGATAAATTGTAAGCAATGTCAACGTGGTGAATCTTATTCCTCAGCATTATAAAGGTTTATAGTAATTTACCTTTTCTTGGAGAAGAATTATTTTCGAAACTTTGGTGGACATTGTGACAAAGTCATCCTCACTGGCTACTTGTATACACTCAGTAATATCCTGACTTGGTTTCCATATTACTATTAAATTTCACGATCTTCGCTAGAAGCCAGAATAACTTCATATTTGAGGTTGACAGGTGCAGTTTGTATTCTTTCACCAAATGTATAGATGATTATATACCCATCTATTTATTGAGAAACAAATTTACCCCTTTGAACAAACACTGTGAAATATTAGTCTGCATTCACTTTATTTGACATATGAGTTTAAAATAATACTCTACTATACGTCTAGTTGACTCACTTATTGCTGATTATTGTTTTTCTTATATCTTTAATTCTTTCCTCACGTTCAGCTAAGATGTGTGCCAGATATAAATACCGAGACTTAATTCTGGTCTTTATGCTGATAGTGTCTAATTGACTCTCCACTGAAAATTTATCTGTTAAAGAAACATTCAGTTTCACCGAAGAGTTGCTTACAACACTCTCCAGAGTTGAATAGTATAAAGTGGATTTGCAAAATATTGACAAAATAAATAAGGTATCGAAAGCAACTATGTTCAGATTACCTTACCTCTTCTGATAGTGAATGCTCTATGTTCTCAAATAATATGTTTATCAATGGACAACAAAATATAATAATATACAAACCTAATTTTAAATTCTGATGATCAAGATAATTCTGTTATAGGATACACCAACCTTCTATGATGTAAGAACTGTTGTGTGCAACAGTTTTATTGCCAAAATCTCTTGGGAGGTAAATGAGAATTTGTGGAGCAATTATTCATGCTCGAAACTCCATCCAGCTATTACTAATACATCTCTGTGTGGTACTTGAAATACATTTAACTAATATGGAATCAAATTCTACCACAGTGACCAAGTTCTACACTGACATTAGAGGCTCAAAGGTTTCACGAGCTGCTCTTTTCTTTCTGTTATTATGTTGACAGCGTTGTGTTTATCATTTTAAAAGGGAAGTCTGAGAGAAGTCAATGAAACACATGATCTAACTCACTTGTCAATAATATTTTAGTTTTTCAAACTGGTTTTGGAAGAGACAGCAGGTCGGGTATGAGGACAATTACTCGCCGGTAACATTCGCTAGTGGTCGCGTCACATTGTGAATTGGCAGAATTTGAAATTCATGGACCATTGGATAGGGTCCCAGTTGCTTAATGGTCTACAAGCACACCTTGTGACTAGAAGGCCCTGGGTTCGAGCCTTAGTGAATGCATACTGCTGAAGAGTCTCAAACTGGTACGAAACAGCTGTCAAATACTCTCAGGTTTTCCAATGATTCTCTAACCTGTGTCATTTCATGTTAAAATCCTGAGACATATCTAACTTCACGAGAATAGGTGAGGCGATCTCCATTTAACAGACTGTAATAGGTTGATAACTGAAACTAAATACTCTGTCGCTCTATTTTAACATGAATCAGGTTTATATGAAAAGACCATAACAAACAGTTATTATGGGAAGACATTTGCGTATCATACCTGCTAATCGAAACTGAGAGCACCCTCAGGAACTGAAACAGAACAAAATTATATTTAGGGGCCTAATCTTTTACTTCAGTTGGTAAACACTGGATTAGCGACCCGGGCGATGTTGCTTGGTGTAATGTTGCAATATTTGACCATTCAATCCGTAACCTGACGCCTTTTCCAATCACTAGAGTTTCAACATTCGTATAATATGATCATCTTTTAAAATATAGATGTGGCTCACTGCTCAGTGTTGTTTAAATGTTCTAGTTATTTTCTGAGAAACATTACATAAACCTGGTTTTGTCTCAGCACCATTAAACTGCTGAATTATTTTTCATATGTGTTGGAGCGTATTAGTTTAAAGACGTATTTATTAACTGCTTTCTGCCAGTCGTATAGCGATTTAATTATTCAGTTTACAACTAGTTTTTATTTCATTTGAACGGTTTCATTCAGCGGCTGTCTTTCAGATGCTTTTATGAATTCAATAAAAATTTCTAAGATTTTATCCATTTTCCAAACTTAATAGATTTACGCACACATACACATAAAATGTGTTATAATTTATTTATACTCTTTTAAACTTTTCAATCGTTTTACAACGTTATAACTTTCATATTATGTTCTGCTCACACGTAAATAATAATGGATTATATGTTAATGACAGTTTATTGACATTTTAGCCTAACTCTTTGGATTTACTTCAATCTTTATAGTTTTTATAATATATCTGATCACTCCTAAGGAATAAAATGTTTGTGGATACAATTGATGAACTGTAAAGTATGGTTAAGCAAACTAGTGTGTCGTAAATTTGGAAACAAGAACAAAATAAAGTTGGAGGCTTGATTGCGGTATAATGAATAAAAAAAGTTAAAGAGAGCGTGGACTTACTGGCTGAGGAACATGAACCTTTATGTAGAGTCATAAGTTTATTGACGATTTGTATAGTGTAGTAAAATAGACGTAGCATAATTGACATATATTTCCGATAATTAACAATATCTTCAGTATTGCTATTTACACAAAACGTTTAAAATTTGAAATTTTACATTAGAATAATTTACTTTCAAGTGTTGGTTTGTAGGGATTTGATTGGTTTCAGGATTTCATCATGAGCTGACATTAGTTAGAGAACCATTGGAAAACCTGGGAGTACTGGACAGCTGTTTCGTCCTAGTTTGGGACTCTTCAGTAGTACGCTTTGATGGCTAGGTTAAAAATCGTGATGAAACAACACTCCATAAAGTACAGGAATGATCTGAAAATTCTAGTGGAGTCTTGAATAAAGTTTAAGAACCTGAGTCACAATATAGTTCAAACCAGAGACTAATTATGATCCCTTTATACCTCTATCAGTCTGGCATATATGGACTATTCTATAGTAAACAGTCTATAAGGGACTTTCAGTTCGCTTGTAATTTTGTTTTTGTAATAAATGTGCCATCCTTACTTCAGTTATCCTTAAATGCGTATATTTAAACCATCATGATTTGTTCCACATAAAGTGAATGAATTCAGTCACTCAAAAAAGAGTTTTCTCATATTATTATAGTCAGACTAGGCAAAGCGGCTTTGTTTAAATGATTTTCATGCCTGAATTACGCATTCATTCATATGACTTCATTTGCACATTGTCACTCATAGAAACACAGTTAGGCTTATTTTGTATGCATAATTAGTTCGTATGTGTGTACACATGTGCGATATGTATTCACATTTATTCTATTTATTGTGTCTTAATATATTTCGGATTGTATTGATTACCTGAGAAAACGGTAGACTTATAAGTGAATATGTTGTCTTACTGCAGGTCAAAATGTTGTTGTATAGTGCAAAAAAATTTTTTATGTAACGAAGTGTGGCCTGTATCTTTTGGTCAGTTGCCAAGCCCGTGAACCATAAATGACAGAAACAACTTTTGTTGGCTACAGTCTAATTCTTATAGTTTTTTGATTTGCATTAGTTTTAGTCTATGTAAAATACATTTCAGTACTGGAAATCAGGAAACCGCTTTCTTAGATGTCTATGGTCGATAGGACATAGATAAGGACACAGGAACAAAATAAGACTGTTTAGTTTGAAGGTTGATTTCGTCGCAAATCAGTGTCCACCGAATAGAGAAGCCACAGGCTTTAGAAATCACAGATCATTAGATTTCAACGCACTGGATGAGATGTTACGTTTCCAGCTGATAATCTCATAGTGATAAACTTTGCTTCTTCCAGAGTCTTGATTTAACACCTGTAAAAGTCCAGAAAATGGGGTGAAATAATAGTCCGATGAATTTTACTTTTATATTAGTGGTTAGTTGACTTCAGTTTGTTGAAATTAGTCAACAATCTAAAATCTAAAGTAATGTCTTATTCTCATTTATTACCTAAATTTATGTTATCACTAGCTTTTCCATACCTTACTGGAAGTAAATAAGATATGATTATAATCACTTATGACAATACCAGAAACCCGACTAAGATAAAAGTAAAATAGAACTTTATCTCAATATTGTTGGTTTTAGTTGTGGCAAGCAGTATGGGGTGTTTCATTCTTCCTGGGACCCGTTGTCTGAATGTATCTACAACCCAGTGTGGGGGTGATTTCACTGAGACTTGAACACAGCCTTAATATGTCAAGAAAAATAGGTCGTCTCACCTCAGAAAATTCAACAACGTAAAATTACAATGACAGGCAAATAATCTGAAGTTTCATATTGTTTGACCGAAACGGCACATTTACCTAATGAGTTAGAAATTAAGACATGAAAAAGCCAATAGAAACTTCTTTGATCACAACCGTGTAGAGTAAAATTAGAATAACCATATGTTTCCCAAATATTCTAATTTCATCAACCTGTGAAAAGTAGAAATAAATATGAGACGTTTCAGTAAGTACTGATCACTCCTCATTTGATGGCGTGTTTGGAAAAATGCGTAAAACACATCAGAGTTCTCAGTTCTTCCGGAATTTAATACTCATTTTCACCTATTGATTGCTGTGCTCTTAGAAGCAGGTGGGAAAGCGCTTCTGAAGCATATGCAAATCCTTCAACTACAATGTGGACAGTCAACTGTAATACGATGTGGTCATGACTGATTAGACAGCTTTACCAATATTTATGGCGTTGGATGTATGAGCCACAGATTCTTTTTTATATTTTTGATAACAGCTTGATGCCACACCGTATTTTCGGTGCAAGTATGGAATTTTCAGCATGTGATATCGGTAGCCCAAATTTTGCAGGCCGACCATAGATATCGGGTGTGCGTCGGCAGGGGATCGAACCCCGGACCATCTGCCTGATCGACGAGAGTCCTAACCACTGTGTCACCGATGCACAGATTGGAAAACATCGTTTCTACATTTCTAACAAAATACTAAGAAGATAGATAAAGTTCAACTTTTTAACCAAAGTTTTGCTGTATCATCCAATCATATTGTATAACTGATGGAAATGTTGTATTTTGTTAGGAATAAGAGAAACAGTTCGCTGGTGTACAACAACTGTCTTAAGGTCTTTCCTTTCTATATTCGCAACTTAGATAGTTCAGTATTAGAAATAACATATAATACAAGCGATGACATATTTAAAATGACCAATATCCCAGGATCTGACTGCATAAGTATAAAAACGAATATGCACCTCAAGCAAAGAATATACATGTCTTAGGATGAATAAAAGACTAAACAGAATTGTCTCATTGACGATTCACCAATCAACTCTGAAATCTCTGTCTAAGTAATGATAGGCTGTGAATTTACTATATATTTGTGGTAATGAGAATTTGTCAGTTTATGACATTTGTAAACAGTTAGTTAACTCACCCAGTTCATACTAGACTGCAAGCCACACAATATATAACAGCTTATGGCAATACTGGATTCTTTAGTTGTAAGTAGATAAAGTTGTATTTGAATCTGTAACTGTTAACTTGACTGTCGACCGCTAAAGTAAATGAGATACACCCATATTTGAAAAGTGAAATGGAGGTAAGGCTCAACAAACACTTATATTTAATTACAGTTGCCAGTGAACCACACCAGTTGTGCAAAGACTAATTATACCGCCTGATTGCCTAAACTTTAGTAGGTGACGTAGAGTTATAATTCATGACTTTTTAATCAAAAGTCAAGCATACAGACCAGTGAGCTGTAGATAAATACATACTCAACAAGGAATACGCATGGATAAATATAAGGTATAGGTTACAAAAATCAGGAAAAAAATTAATCTGTTACTATTTCAATGCCTACCATGATGTTGTACTCTTGTGTAATATTTTTGGTGTAGCCGGAAAATATAGTGTTATTCAGTTAACGTTTGCTTGTTTTAGCCTGTTTTAGAAAAGTATTTTTTTCTGGTAGACAGGTTATTGAACAAAAGCCAGCAGTAACAATTATACTTTCCTGATTATAATGAATTAAAAAGAATTTGTTATTTGTTATTATTGCGACAGAGTGAGGATATTTTAGCTTTGGAAATTGAAGTTATTAGCAATGTTCGTTGATCGAACATTTATCGAGAACATCAGACACTGTTACAACGGAATCCACCAGTTATTGAGAGAAATCATGTAGACTCATGTTTATCTACTTATTTATTATTATTTTTGATAGAGAATAGGTTATGTTACTGCATATAATATATACACTGAGTTATATCATTCCCAATTATCGTCGATTACCAAGTACTATTAATAAATAGCATTGTCGGTGTTGATAACAATGCAGAGCATACTTTGAAGTATGCGGAGTTTTGTTTGTTTAATTTAATGCATGTAATGATAACACTGTTATAAATATCCAGAAAATCCACAAATTATTTAGCTCTTTAAGTTCTTCCTCAGGGGAATCAAAATGCCGTTGTATGTACTTATTTTTAAATCGTTACTTTCAATCAAAATGTTTATAAGTCCAAACCTGGCGGAACATACTGATGTTTATGCAGTCGGGTAGCAGTTATCAGCTGTCATACAGTAGATATAGCTTAATACGATGTGTCTGAATGATTATATACATGTGACTGATGGGTTAAATTTCATTTTTATTCATATAAAAGCACTTGAAAGTTGAGCAACTGCGATTCTGTTTACCCCCCTAATGTTTTATAGACAAAATCATGAAATGGAATCCACAATACACACCATGGATTTCGGTCAGTAGGTTTTGCACTAGATAGCTATGTTGGTTACCATTCTTCAACGGCCGATTGGAATGCATGATATCGTTTTCCATAGGGTCAGTCTCATCCGAAGCATTTTAGTTTTATTGACTCTGGTTACGACAGTGAATGGCTCATCTTCAGCTTTCTTAAGGATGCGTATACGTTTTATCTAATGGGTTTAAAAGCAAAAAAACTACATTTAGCGATTTATACTGTGTGACATACTCTAACAGTGAAAGAGTTATCTTGAAAGCTAAAAATAAGTTGAGCAACCTAAAGCACAAGCTTCTGGTCACTAACTTTGGTATCGATTACGCTTTGAAGATCGAAATTGAAACTCGCATCAACACTTTACTGAGTGTGAAAGAAGTGAATTTTAATCAGGGATACTTCTGTTTCCATCAATGATTTATTAAAGAATCTCTCGCGTAAACAGTCACATCAAAGTGTACTGGTCAATTAATCAGAGTACACCCTGTTTACTGAATGTTTTGCTGTTTAACTCGAAATTTGACGAATACCAAAAGATTTTATCAAGGTCCGTACCTTCACTTCCCTTTCACAGGCTGTTGCAAAGTGTAGTAACGTAGGCGGTGTTGTAAAATGTTGTGTTTCGACATGTACCTGTCTTCTGGCAGATGTCACCTTAAAAATGTGTTAAAAGATAGTTTGTTTGCATATGTATTGATTTAATAACCGTAGGGTAAATATTGAAACGATAAAATCTTTTGAAGCAAAATGTCAGATTTATTACTATAAAGGTTCATGTTTATTAAATATTATTCTATATAAATAGAACTAATCAATCTATCTTTTTGTGAACTTAGTTAACGCCTATTAAGACACCTCATTTATTTCAAATGCCTCTCACATAACGGGCCCTTTTTCTTTCACTTAAACAACGGTCACAAGTTATCAGTTGTTGAATGAGTATCGGTAAACTTCAACAAATGGCTGTGACCTTGCTATGTTGTTTGAAATGATTTGAAAAAGATTAATTTCTGTAAAAGAAAACTCATTTAAGGTCATTTCCACTACTACACAAATTACTACTAACCGAATTCGCTTATTTATTGTTTCTGCTTTCTTCATTGTTGTTTGTCGAGAGCACTTCTTTTTGTTGATCTTATTTCGGCCGCTGTCCTTAATAATATTCTCTTCATCATGGTTTTTTATTTTTGCTTTTTAAAGCAGCAAGTATGTAATGGATTGTAGAACTTCTATTTAAATGTTTGCTGCATACTTGGCTTTTTTTCAGTGCTTAAATTTCTAGGTTAAGTTGTAAGACCATTTTACAAAAAAAAATTAAATTTTTTGGTTGGAAGTTTCCTTTCACTAAACTTACTTGAATTTAAAGGCTGATCAAAAGTTTGAATTCATTTTAAGCACAGAAATGATATTGACATAACTATAAAACTTGGGCACTGTGGTAGAGCATAACTCCATTATGGAGAGGATTTTATTTTGATAAATCACATAGTGTTGTATAGTAATATTAATATCAGTTAATATTACTGTACAACACTGTGTGATTTATCAAAATAAAATCCTATCCATAATGGAGTTACAGAAATGATAGCTTAGCTGCTTGGTGCTGATACTGTTAACGCCTCTGCTTTGATCATAAAGGGAAACAGATAATTTAAACCAATATTTCTTTGTTCAGTTACGGGTTTGTTTGCCACATATCAGGCAGTTTTTTTTCTTTTTGGCTGTTTAGGCCGATACATACGGCTGTCTTTGAAATCTGTCAGAAAAAGATTAAAAATCTGTCAGTGTGGTTACTTATTTCTGTACAGCTTATATCACTGGTCCGATTCAACATTACTCATTAGCTAAGTCGAATTGACACCATTTATGCACTTCAACAAAACAATAAGTAGAATAAGTTATTTCCTATTGAATTGAATTGTCATGATACTATACATTTGGGTTAATTAATGAGTAAAACTGGTCAAAACAGTTCAGAGCCAGCCGTTCATTGGAGCTTTAGAACTTCATGAGGTGGTTTAGCCTTTCCACCTAAAAATCAATACATACACATGCAGCATCATAGAAAGTGCTCACACTATGATTTTACCACTGCATACAGGAAATGCTTTAGTAGCAGCAGTGAAAAACGTTTTTAATCGTAACTTATTAATTGAGCAAAATATTTAGACCAATACACTTTCATCGTTTTCGTGACTAGCAGCGGAAAGAGTTTTCTTGGGTCACAATTTGTTTTAGTTTTGTAAATATTTTGCAGGTCAATTTTTCTGTGGGCTATTTATATTTCCAAGGCTTTAATTTACGCAGATTAAAATGAACTTATATTCTTAAAACTGAGAATGATTGTTGTAATCGCTCACTCACTCACTCATTCACTAATTCACTCATCTGTTTATTGAAGCCATTCATTGGCATTCAGGTTCAAGTCTAACTGGCACAAGTGGACATAGTATCGGTGTACTGAATATCCTGTCAATTATTCTGTGTTTGAAATAACACTTCAATTTTTATATGAGAAATATTCACTTGTATTACTACTGTTATTATTGTTCTGTTTATCTTTAAATCAGTGTGAATAGAAATAAGTTTTCAACAGTGATTTATTTGATTTCTCTTTCTCAAACAAAAAATCATTTTACACACCAACTTGGTTCAGCGATATTTATTGAGACAGTATGTGCTTTTTTCGGTATTTAATCATGTGGTCATTTGAAATTATAATATTGATTGCACTAGTAGTAGTGATATATACTTCAAGAGTGTACTACTTTAAGTAACGGCTGATAATATTGATTATTAAACATGGCCGCTAGGTATTATCCCTACATCACTTATGATATAATTGACTTGAGATTTAATGTGAAATACTTTATAGCATTCTAAATCTGTTCAGGTAAATGATATGCATGCATGTATATAGCAATCGGTGGCGTTGCAACACATTGATTTTTCATTTACTAGTAAACACTTGGTATTCATTACTACCAGTACTACTCTCTATTTATTCACTGATAAAATCACTTTAATGCATTTTGAGTACAACTGTTTCTGTAGGAAAAAGAGAAAGAAAGTATCTTCAGGAAAATTCAAAATACCTAAACTAAGTAAACAGTCAGTGTATGTATCGTGGCTCTTATCTTCTTCGGTTTGTATGTGTGTGTGTGTGTGCTAAACTTTTCTGCCAGTTCAGCAAGACGCTGAATATATGCTGGGAGCAGAACGGGTTAAACTGAAGTCTTAGACTTACGAAACACTCATGTCTTGAAGTCAAACTGAAGCCCATAAGGCATCTGTTGTACTTCAAGAAATCTCCTTACCGAATAGTGTATTGTGAAATGTCGAGAAGATTGCTGAAATATTGAGCTAACTTTCTTTTCACTTTCAGTTGGTCGTGATGTGTTTGTATAACAGGGAACGAATGCACTGTAGTGGCGGTAATAGTTTCAGAACCAATCCAGTCTATGAGATACTTTTACTTGGGAATAGAAAATGAATCAATGCTTAACAATGATAACAAGTTTATCAATTTTTCTTCCTATGGATATTTTTAATCACCTTTACTTTATAAACAAGTGCAGTGTAACTAACGGTCGTATAACAGCGTCTCACCATAGAATACTCTTCCCCCTTAGATATTATAGAGAAGATTTGTAGCTCAGGTGGATGATTTTGATGTGGTTTTGTTCTCTGAGCTGGATGGTTAGTTTGCGAAGCTTTCATCACCTTACTGGGTGACATCTTCAGCGCATACTTCAATTTGAAGTATGCGCTGAAGATGTCACCCAGTAAGGTGATGAAAGCTTCGCAAACTAACCATCCAGCTCAGAGAACAAAACCACATCAAAAACTCTTCCCCCTTTTCCGGATTCACTTTGATTGTGTTGTGCAACATAACTGTCAAGTGCTTGCGAAGTAAACTGACCTTGAATTACAAAAATTTCACACTGAAGTACGGTGATTGGTCATTTAATAACAGGATTATATCGTCTATTCTTCAGTAACGTTTCTCTGTTCATCAGTCACGTTTCCAATACAGTTAATATTTTAGATGGTTGGGTACTTCAGCTGACTATGTATGCTGCAGCATAGTTAAAAACAGTCAGCAGAGATTCCTTTACCTTGGTGCTATTCCTATGGAAATTCGTTGGAGGGAACAATTCGTGATTTCGAAGAAGTCCATCGAAATCCCAACTTTGCGTCATATCTCACTAGATGATTAACAATATCTATAATTTCAACCAGAAACGAAATGCATCACAGTTATTCATACAGTATTGGAACCCTTCATATTTTGCAGACGCCTTCTTGATGATTGGAAATAAACAGGAAGTGTAGGTTAAGAACTTGCTATGAATTAAAACTAGGGGCTATGCACTTAATATCCTGTAGAAACTTGAGGCTCACAGCTAATCTTCCTAATCTGCTATTGGCGTATGAGCTTTATGGACTGATGTCGCGATGCTGCTGTTTTTATTTGCCCCATAGTTGCGCCTGTGGCTCAATCGCCTAGTAAATAACTCTTTTAGATTAATAACAATCAATGCTGGGTTCTAATGTCATTGGGAGCACTATTACAGTCAGCTTGCAGTTCTTGAATGAAAGAACTGCTCATCCTAAATTATTCAAGTTTATCTCAAATAAGTGGGAAAAATGATAACTTTTCACTTTCGCACTCATACCAAAACACTTTAAATGGATTAAATAAATCGAGGAATGATTCTTTATTTGTTTAACTGTAATACTTGTGCAGTCATTAATTCAGGAAAATCTCCGGATTTCTGTTTGAAAATGGGAGGGAGGGATCCAGAAGTATTTGAGTAACCTTTATCTATGAAGGTATGAGAGCTGTCACGGAAAACCGGTATTAAAATATTTGAAATGGGTAAAAATGAGTTGTTCGATTTCGTTAAACGGCTGAGTTAACAAATCGTTCAAGCATGCATACATGCATATATATATATATATATATATATATATATACATCGAATCGCTTGTTATGCTTCTTAGTGAGTGAAGTACACGTCTATAGTTTAGTACTTCAGTAGAGTTAGTTTGAGACAACTTTGCACTCATGAATATCGATGGGTGTAGGACATGTTCTTTTTTGATTTGGCGCCACCTGCTTTATCCGGTGGGTATTAGCGCGTTTAAATAAATAGGCCAAATATACTAGCATGATTTCATGAAAATTCAGAAATATACGTTTAACTTTTGAAATTAATGCCTCCTTTCATTCACTAGATTGTGTGGATGTTAGTATGAAGTGGTATTTTGGGATAAAAGGGCAGTAAATATAACAAAATTCAAGTAAATTACACTACCGATATTATGTACCTCAGAAAAAATTTTAAGTTCATTTCATGCTAAAACCTGCGTTGAAGATGTTGTCCAAAAGGATAACAAAAGCTTCGCAATTAAATTAATCATCTCAGAAACACAATTAAAACAAAATGCAAAATTTAATTTAAAAAGCACATAAAAAATATATAACTTGTCATTTAACCATTATAGAAACAGACGACAACACTACTATTGGCGGGGATATGCAATAAATCAGCCTGCCATTTTTAGATGTACTCATAACCCGCAGAGAAGATGGGTCAATAAAACGATCTGTCCACAGGAAGTCAACATGGACTGGACAGTATCTAAATTACT
Organism: Trichobilharzia regenti; assembly: GCA_944472135.2. Lineage (NCBI taxonomy): Eukaryota > Metazoa > Platyhelminthes > Trematoda > Strigeidida > Schistosomatidae > Trichobilharzia > Trichobilharzia regenti. The sequence continues at coordinate 81,471,805 of OX235270.1, read as the reverse complement.
ATAGTTTCTGTCCACTACAGGATAAAAAGGCGTTGGTTAAGTGTTTGTTCAAGCGCGTTCACCGTATATGTACCACCGATACAATTGAAGAAGAAAGACAACATCTCACTGAAATATTGTTAGATAACAATTACCCACTGAGATTTATTAGACGTTATGGAAGTGTCAACCACACAGCTTTACCAATCCAATCAGTTCCCAAAATGGATGTTTACATATCCTTGCCATTCAGAGGTGATCAACAAAGTCTAGTCACTAGACAAAGACTAAAGGCCGCAATTAGTAGAACCTATTATGCAGCTAAACTTATCTTCATAGAGAAAACGAAAACTATGCTGTCCTGTAAACCCTCACATTATCCGAACGATAGTGTCACATCCCACTGTGTTTATCAATTTACATGTATGTGTGGAGACACGTACATAGGGAGGACCCATCGGTCTCTGCATGTTAGGGCTACAGAATACATTCCAAAGTGGCTGCAACAACAAATGAAATCGCCAGATACAATTGACCCGGGAAATAGATGTCCAACATCATCTATAGCGAAGCATATTATAGAGACGGGTCATAAGGTTGATTTTAATAATGCCTTTAAGCCGATATATAAGACAAGGTTGGGTCACATACTTAAATTCATTGAAGCCTTAGCCATTAAAAGACTTAAACCTGTCTTATGCGTCCAAAAGTTATTTGTTATCACCTTAAACCTGCCTTGGTAATCCAACTTAGAACCAAGGACCAATTTTACTTCATAATATTTTCAAACCCTTTCTTTGCCTTTTTTTCCTCCCTTTATCTTTCTTACCCACACTTTTTGCGTCTCCCTACCCATTATTTTGTGACCTTGACCTGTACACAATCTGACCTGTATTGTAATTATTCATGCTTTCTTGCCTTATATAAAAACTGTGTATGACAAGTACGTGTGTGATCAGAATGTCCGAAATGTGTTGCGCCAATACATTATACGTTTCAGATAAACTACGTCTTCTTATTGTTTTGTCGAAATCCATAAATATCGTTTTCATTGTTATTGGTTTCTCAGTTTAAATCATTCAGCCACACTCAGCATTCAGTTATCGTAGTTTAAATGATAGATTGAAGTTCAGATGTCCGGAAAGAAATATGAGTAAAACCAATTACACTGCACTGTTTGAAATCAAACTACGTTTCCATATTAGTCAATTAATACGTATTATATATATATATATATATATATATATATAAGTTAATATGAAAACTGCAGTTTCTACAAGAATTAGCGTAGCTAGCAGGGTGGTTATTCGCAGTTTCAGATCGGAGGAAATTTTCCTCATCTTTCTATGAGTAGAAACTATTGGTGTAAATGCAATCAAACTTATGTTTTCTTTAAATAATGACTGAAAGAGTTTTAATTCTTGTCGAATTACCATTCATATATCTGTATATACATTATGTTTATAAACTTTATGGAACAAGAAAATCCTTTTATCTCTCAGGAAGGCATATGTTCAGCTTAATTATTTATCTTTAGATAAAGCGAGTAAAAAAACAATCTGACATTCCATTATGTCTTAATTTTTATTTATCACTATAGAGAACAACTGTATCATGACTAATGTAATCTTATTAATAACGAGGCAATGAACTGAGTAAACATACCTACTGATCGATTGTGTCAATAAATCTCTCTGCTTATTGGTCATGCTTACACTCAGTCATATGCATCTAAAGACACACGGTAATGTTAACGCAAACGTGTTTTACAAGTTCAATCGGTGAAGAGTAATTAAAGTGTTATTTGGGAACTACTCACAGATGAAGACTAACAAATCTTCATCAGCATAGAGACGGACAAATTTTCGGAAACGGTAACTTAATGTTCGTTTTTTGTCTAGATGTTGAGACTCATTCAATAAATTGTTATTCTAAATTTAACTGATATTACCTACTTGTAGGCTGTATTGAAAGTAGAACACTGGAGACTACTTTTGTCTACTTTGAACAACATTACAGTCAACTTTGTGCGTCGGTGGTATAGCGGTTAGGACGCTCGCCGACCGTGCACATGGTCCGGAGTTCGATCCCCGGTCGACGCACTTCTTAACCTCGCTGAGCCAGAAATAATTCTGGTAAAGAGGAAAGGTTGGGCATGAGGCTAGCAACCACATCCACTGCTACAGAAACTTAAAGCCACTAGCTTGGAGCCCTATGTTCCACTGGGAACATGAAGGAAAAAAACAGTTAACTTTGTTTAAGATCTTGGTGCTTTCCTTTAGACAAGTCTCAGATTTTAAGGCGATAAACAGTCTGAATTGAGAGTGTATTTAGGTAAGTAGAAAGTATCGTGGAGTCGATCTTCGAATATATGTCATCTGTAGACAAACAAAATCTAATCAAAATAAACAGTCGATATCATTTCACCATTGGGAGTTGTTTAACTTTTTTTGAGAATGAGTCATTTTTACTGAAAATAAAAGTCAGAGTTGAATCATGCATAATTATCAAACCTTTCTTCAGCTAATTACATATCTTTTAATTTGTATTTTGGTCTCAACTAAACAACAAGACAAATAGTAGTGAGACACACTTACTAAATACAGCCATTTTTCTTTCACGAGAATGCTTTTATAATGGTATCTGTTTTAGCAATTTGAATATTCCCAGAATTTCTTCCGACCAAGGATAAACATTCATTGTAACGGTTTTTGAATTATGCTGCTAATTTAATTACTCCTTAATGATCAGGTGCTGAGAAATTTATAAACGGCGATATGATCAGTGTTCTGAAGATATTTTCTGAGTTTTTTTTCTATTTAAGGTGTAGGCTGTGGATACTCGACTATATACATTATTTGCTTTCAACAATTATTATTTAAGAAGAAACGCATTTCAAGTTGGGATATGCTTACTGTCTTCTATTTGTTTCAATTAATCAACTGCAGAAGAAACTGTTACTAGTAAAATCTTTTTTTAATCCTTTACTTTCCAATTGTAACACAGCTTCAAGCTAGAGGCTCGAAGTTTCGGTGGCAGTGGTGTTTATTTTTACGGGGTGGGGTTGCTAGCCTCATGCCCAACCTTCCTCCTCTACCAGTCTTATCACTGGTTTGGCGAGGTAAAGAGGTGCGTCAGCTGGGGATCGAACTCCAGACCACATGCGTGATTGACAAGCATCCTACTGCTGTGCCACCGATGCACACTAGTATAATCTGATGAATACTCTCAAGGTTAGGAGTAGAGCGTTAGGTAATGAGGGTAAGTCAATCGATGAGGTTATGAAGCTATATCGACTGAGATGGCTAGGACACGTGTTACGCATGATGAGCCACTTTTCTGTATTGAAAAATGTTAGCTTAAGTTAGATTACTTTTGAAAAGTGTTAAGGCTGGTCAATCCAAAACCTGGCATCAGCCTGTGAAATCTTTGACAGTTGGTCTAAGTCATGTCAGGAGGTGAAGACTACCTGGTTCGGGTCCTTGGAATGGTTAAAACCAATGGTTAGAGACTATTAGTGATATAGCTCAAAACTGTACTCAATAGCACAGATGAATTCAATCTTTGTAATCTCCCAGACCTATTTAATCCTCATATTTTTCCATGTTACCATTCTTTCAGCTGTACATTTCTACTCATCATAGTGCATCAGAACTTATTTTTCTTTTTGTGTTTTATGGAGTGTAACGACTTAAACTGCTGCAATTCTGCGCTAAGTTCATTTCTGAAACTCACTTATTTACAGATTGCACTTCAGTGGATCATCAGACTGATTTATGTACCTCAGTTGCTACAATGATTGTTGTTGGCTGTTGTTTAGAGTATTCTAATTCCACAATCAGAGAGAATATTAGATACAGCCACCTGGTTATCTATATTGTGTAAATTATCGTATAATCAATAATGTGCATTTTGAACACCTTAGAAATTTTGTTTATTTCACATTCCACTACAGTACACACATACACTCACACACAGAAAAGTTGTAGGTGTTTTTCTTCTTTTGTTTTTGTTTTTTGTAGTCAGCTACTCAGACACATAAAATCTATACGGCCATGTAAAACAGTTTAAATGATTACTGGAAATCTTGACCTTGACCCTTCTCTCAATGAGTTCAGGTGCATATATATATATATATATTCATCTCGTAACTAAACATCAAGGATATAAGAGTAGAATTTAAATACCGTGATACAGTGTAACTCAATAATAAAACAAATTTTTTTGATATCGTACACAATCATAAAGCATTATTTATTTCCTGATCAGTAAGTAGATAAATAGCGCTAAAAAGTTCATTAGTTGTCCAACATTGAAACGAAATTTCATTTTAGTATATGGATTTATCGAGATGACTTGATTTTCGTGAATGAATATTAACCCACTCTTCCGCATTTTCAAGTATTGGTTTTGTAAGGATTTTGTTTGATTGGTTGAAGGATTTCATCATGAGCTGACATCAGTTACAGAACCATTGGAAAACCTGGAAGTAATGGACAGCTGTCCTAGTCTGGGACTCCTCAGCAGCACGCACACACTGAGGTTCGAACCCAGGACCTTCTGGTTACAAGGCGAGCTCGTAGACCATTCAACCACTGGGACTCGATCCATTGATCCATGAATTCTAAATTCTGCGGTCACTTCGCAATGTCTTCTTCGATGCGTAGGTATATTCGATAACAGTCTCCAAATTTTTAGAAGAACCAAGCTGTTAACTAAGCGTTTGTGACTGGTTTGTTGTGTTTGTTTAGCTGGTTGGTTTAAGTGCATTCAATGTCTTTAGAAGGACAATAAAATGTTTGCAACTGGTCAACAAAGTCATGACCAATGGGGTACAGCAGGTCGGATGTGAGAAGAAATAGTCTCAGTTGACGTTCGCTAGTAGTCGCGTTACATTTTGAGCTCATCCCGTAACCGGGAGGTCTAGGGTCCGAGCCCCAGTGGGTGCGTGCTGACGAAGAATCCCAAACGAGGACGAAACAGTTATCCAGTACTCCTAGGTTTTGCAATAGTTCTTTGACCTATATCAACTTATGATGAAATCTTGTAACCAATGCAATCCCTGCAAACCAACACTTAGAAAATTGGCATTATTATTGAACATCTAAATTCTTTGTCATTCATATATACACAGATAGCGTTGAGAGTCAGGGTGAAATAAGTGGCTATTCCATCTTATTCTGCAAACGTTAGTGTATATGAACCCAAAGTTTTTCTGAAATAACCCTCAGTCTTCGGGGCTTATACATAAGCTTGATAACTATCAATATGGGTCATCCTGTATTCTTTTTCTCCTTCATAGAACAGGGCATAACTCCGGGAGCCACTTTTGACGAAGGACATTTTGTCTTTGTCGTTCTGGTTACTGATTAAAGTTTACAATAGTATCAGACTAACAAGAAAGATTAGATAAACTTAGCGAATGAGATGTATCATGATAATTCAGAAGGGTAGGGCTTCGGGGATTTAGGGCTTAATGATTTTCCATTTAGCTTGGTATTCATTAGCTGTTCCAGCTGCCTTTGTATCCTATGTTTTCTGCGACTATTCTATGTAAATAGTGAACCCTGATACAAACACTTTTCTTTCACGTTTTGTTTCTTCATCTGAATTATTACTATGAATATTTTTCATTGTTTATGAGAAAATATTTATCTAGAAATGATTAAAAAATTGCAAAGAGCGCATCTTTAAGATATTTTTAGTAACACTGTCAATCATTTTTGTTTCAAATTCACAGTCTATTCATTATAAAGTTATTTGGAAAATTGGTAAAATAGACGCATGTATTCATGAAATTGTACTTCCACGGTACTTAACTTCGCAAGGAAAGAACATGTAAAACATGTATAGTTAGGAAGTCTGTAGACTTTCAACTGAGTTTAAAGTAGTTATCATCAGAGATTAACGTTGTCTTGAGAATAATCAAAAAATTAGTTACTGTAGTGGGTTTAAACACCTCTTCCATACTTCCTCGACAGACCTAAGCAGTGTGGGTCTGGACGCGTGTCAGATATAATCTTGAGTTTTAGTGTTCTGGTAAGCATCTTTTCATTCACTTAATGCCTTTGAATCTAGTGTTCCATATTTTCTGTTACTTATTAGTGGCTGTCTACAGGACTCTGATGCCTGAAGAGTTAATAAACAATCACACTAGATAATGCTTGTAGTTTCTGACCAGCTGAAAGAACTGCAGAATGTTCATTAGGAATGTCTACTCAACATGTTTACCTATAAATCTGACTGTCTCGAATTCTGTCTTGCATATTGCTGCTGTTAGGTGCTAATATGAGGTCTCCAATCGGTGTTCAATGTTACCTTGTTTTCAGTAGTTCCTAACTAATCTCAGCTTAAAACTGTTTGAAACTGTTTTTATGTACACGGGAAATTAGTTAGAATAGGTGCTCAATAATTTTTAAGTAACTACTGGAAGCCACTTCTTCTGAAGTCCAGATTTATCAGTGTTTTTCCGCTTATTTTTATACGGCTAATACAAATACACTAATGTTTCACAGTGAAGAAGTAGTCAGACAGTCTATCATCTTTCCATAAATATACGTGGAGAGGTGGTTTAATGCTTCTTGACAGTTTAGTTATTTTTGGGTTTGCAACCTAAAACATTTTGAATTTCACACAATCCCTGTAACTTTAAAAAAAATCGAAGGGTGGTAAAAGAGGTCATGGATTTTAATTGCATATAAGCTTTGTTATGTTCACTCGAGTTTTCAGTTCATTCATAATTAATGAAGTAGTAAATGAAAGACGTTTATACAACTTTCTCACTTATGATTTTATGAATTCTGTTAAAATAAACAATGATACGATACAATACAATGTAATGGGCTTGAAATCATGCCTCTCATTCTTAATTAACCATACAGAATGAGTGGTAATCCATAATTTGCCAGTTCATTATTGTTTCCGTTCACCTCACCTATATCAGGGACAAAAGAGTGAATCAAATACGAACCACTATATTATTGTCTTAGACCGTCATATGCTTATTTTCGGTATGAATGCTTCAACGTTCAGTATTTTTCGAAAGTTCATTTATTAATCCTGTTTGCAGAAGTAAGTGTGAGTGAAAATCTGAACTACCTCAATAGACACTAAGATCCTCCGGAATACAGTCTTAATGAATTAGATAGAACACATTAGTCTTACTTAGTCCATAGACCATTAGCAGTGCAATTTACTTTACCGATTTTGGTTTATGTAAAATAAGAATTTTGAGGAATTCACATAACCTAGTACTTTAAGAAATGTGTTTTACTTGGTAATCCGTATATATATATATAGCGGGTTCTTTAGTGAACTTGGATAATGAACAATTAAATTATTCTGATTAAGATTAATGCCTTGTTAATTAGGTTATATTAGGACAATCCTCATGCTTGAATGACGAAATTAAAAGAAATAACTATTTCTACACTAGTAGAAATCTACGGATAACCACTCTGAATAAATAAATACATTATTCACTGGCCCATGTTATTTACCGCCCATATATATATATATATATATTATGTATGTAAGATACTTTTGCAGCCCTTCATCATATGACAGTGCACAAATTGATATATCCCGTGTGCATTGATGTTCTTCATGAATAATTTGTGTAATAGTTTTATTTGTTTCTTCTCATTTTCACGGCAGTGCATTAAAAATCCAATGGTTTATTCGATTATTACTATTTTCATATTTTATTCCCTTACGCTCCCAGTGGAACATAGGGCTTCAGGCTAGTGGCTTGAAGTTAATAGTTTATTATTCTACAGCTTAAAATATTAAATGAACACTTTTGACCATTTCTATATCTCTCCTATCATTATAACAATTCACTGGCTGCTGCTCTTTATTCTTTCTTCCATCAGCTTTGTTTCTCAGTGTTGTTACCCCTTGATGAAGTCTTGTTTGCTAATCAAATGTTTGTCTTTTTTGTCTCGACTTTTGTCTGTTCAATGTTTGCCCATTTTTATCAACGATTAGATAGAAATAACTTTTTCAAACAAGGTTTTAGCCTGGATATTGACAGAAAGACAAACTCTTGCCCACAAAAATATCGAGGAAATCCCGATTCGTCATAACAACTAAGCTACAGCTGTTGTATAACATTCATTACACCTATATAGCATATCCTGATCTTGAAAAAATCATAAGTTTCCTGAAGATAGCCAATACACCTTTCTAATGAATTCCACATAGCACGAAACATACGTCCACGACTTCTTACTCAGAGTTACTTTTCAGTGTATCATATCTTTTTCCAGAAATGTCTTGCTAGCCGTTTGGAAGGAGATCAAAATTGTACCTATATCTGATTCGTCTACTGGAACATGTTTTAAATTTAGACCTACTGCTCTTACGTCTCCTTTTCTAAAAGCTACGGAAAAGTTACTCTTACTTAATCTTCAACTTTCACTTAAAGCCTTTAACGATCCCAAACAATTCGCTTATAAACACAGTAGAAGTACTTTAGATGCAGTTGCAGTCTTGTACCATAACATTGTCTCCAGATTAGGCAAGGGGGCTAAATTTGTTCGATGCACCTTCCTAGATTACACATCTGCTTCGACTCAGTACCTAGGGACATTTTGTTAAATAAACTTTCTGAAACTCAAACTGATTGTTGGGTTGTCAAATGGCTGCATTCTTATTTTTCAGGAAGAAAGCAGTACACTGTATGTCAGTTGTCCACTTCTTTGCTTACTGAGGCTGGTGTCCCTTAGGGCGCTGTTCTTCCTCCTTTTCTGTTTTCTTTCTTCTTGCATGACTCTGATGAAATGAACTTTGTTAAGAATGCAGATGATCTAACTATTTCAACGTCTGTTAACTCCCAGCTAGACTGTACTAAGATGAACAGCTTTCTATCAGGGATTAGCAAATGGTCTTCGCGTAACGGCCTTAAACTAAATCCTTCCAAATGTCAGACTGTTAATTTCAGTTTCCGATGCATATGAAAGTTAAATGAAGCCGTTGGTTCCTATTACCCTCGCAAAATTGATGATAGTGATATAGAAATCAAGTTTGAAGTTAAGTATCTTGGATTAATTCTTTCTTCTGACCTATCCTGGTCTTCCCATGTCTTAGCGATTTCTAAAAGAATATTTCGTCTGACTTTTTACATTAAGAAGTTGAGGCACTCAGGCATAACGCAACCGCTCCTCTTACATTCCATTATGGGTAAATTTTGTTTTGATAAAGTCTCACAGTGTTATACAGTAATGTTTACTAATGACGTTTCGAGCACAATTTATTGCTCATAATCATATCAAGGTAATCGCACGACTTCCTAAATTCATTTATATAGGCCAAAAACAAAATAAAAATAATTGTGAAACTAGTAATAATAACATAAATAAGAAAGAATTTAAGTCATCCACAGTTATACCATATAAAGAGGGGACATCTGAGACACTATGTAGGATTCTGAATAAAATAGGAATTAGGGTGGCATTTAAACCTACAAACTCACTCAGGGACAAGCTCTGTAGGTTAAAAAACCCAGTTGACCCAATTAGACAAAATAATATTATTTACAAAATACCATGCAATGACTGCGAGGTCAACTACATAGGTCAAACTAGTAGGTCAGGGGTAGTCAGATTGTCAGAGCATAAGAATTTAGCTAAGGTAAGAATGGTTGACCCCGAGAAGATAAGTAATTTAGAAAAAAGCTCAGCAATTGCAATGCATGCGCTAACACACAACCACACAATAGGGTGGGAGAGGGTTAAAATTCTAAAAGGAAATCTAGGTAGGTGGAGAGAGAGGTTGATTACTGAATCCTTGTTCATCGAGTCTACACCCAACACATGCAATAGGAATGACTCGTCACTCATACCTGAAATATGGAAAATACTATTATCAATCAAATCAAGTGAAAATCAAGAGAAAAACAATGGAACTATATAAATGAATTTAGGAAGTCGTGTGATTACCTTGATATGATTATGAGCAATAAATTGTGCTCGAAACGTCATCAGTAAACATTACTGTATAACACTGTGAGACTTTATCAAAAAAAAATTTACCCATAATGGAATTACACTCTACCGCAGTGCAAAAGTTTTATTCTTATATCAACGCTCCTCTTACAGTTTGTCAACTCGTGTGTTTTACCTATTCTTCTTTACTGTTCACCCTTGCTTATTCTTTCTTGGGTTGCTTAAAAAAGACTATGTCATACTTCATAGAACTCTGAGGACTGTCAGTAGGACGAGTGGTATCCCATTGGGCCATATCATTGACACTGTCACTGACAGGCACTTCGTGTCGTGTAACATATTTGCTAAAGGAATTTTGTCAGACTCTGAGCACTCACTCTACCTGCAGCTCCAACCTTGTGTCTCCTCAGGTAAAACAAGAAGTCTTTTCAGAAGAATTTATGCACATGCGTCTAAGTATAAAAATTCCACTATACCATATTTGGCACGTACTTTTTGTGATGAAAATGGTGTCAGGCATGAATTAACTAACCTTCTTCGCACTACTAAACAAACCATTTCTTCAACCCTTATAACATCAAGCTTTATTGTTATTCTATTTCTTATATTTATAATCCTCTCAATTTTTTGTTTTTATTTATTTTTCATAAGTGTGAACATCGTTTAAGCTGTGTTACCACTGTTTATCTTGTATTTCCCCTCACTACACTATATCAACAGAATATTATATTCAATACTCTATAATAACATGCTAAAATTTCCATACTGAATCGACAATACTGTTTGAAACAAACTCACTGTTATTATTATATTTAATATTCTCAATTCGTGCTTCGAATATTTTTGATTTTATATCGTAAACGTGGACAAATTCCTCTGGTTACTTTTGTTTTAATTTTTAATTTTATTCATATTTTAAGTAAATCAGATTCGGTATTGTGACAAATGCTGAGAATTCCATTCTGTATTATAAAAACTGCTTTTGGAATAAAGTAAATTATTATTATTATTGTCAATGCAGAGTCCTCAGTAATGAACTTTTCGGAAAACACAACGAATTAATTTCGGTGAACGCTATATCCAAACAACTACATGTACACCAAAGTGTTGTAAACACTTGTCTTGCAGTGACTTCTGGCTAACTGTTGAGATAACTGAAACCAATAAACTATTAAGTGACAATCTGTCAACGGCTGAGTCTCTTGAATACTTATGTAGAGTAGCTGATTTTTGAGAATGGAGTAATGATTGGTGTTATTGGTGAAGAATGAAGACAATAACGACTGATATTATCTCTTACCGTCAGTTTGGACGTCACTTAAATTACTTAACATTACTTCTAGGTTTAAGGAATTTATTATTATGCTTTTGTATGCTTACGAAATAACATCGCGTGGGAAGTTGACATTTTCATCCTGGAACATAAACAGAAAACAAAGTTTTAAACTTTTAGTTTTTATTTATTCGCAGCCAATTCAAAGGACTGCATTCTTCACCCATGATAAATTTGTTGTCATTTTTAATAATAACTAAAGAAAGTACTTTAGAACAAAACGTTACTGATAGAAATATTCTTAACTTAGAGGTGATGATTGCTAACTTGAATGTTTATGTACATTATACGTGGTTTAGATGATAACCAGTTAAACGGTGAATTGTAAACTCTACGGGTTACGCCTATATAGATGTTAAGTCTACAGTTTAAGCGTACGTTGTTAGCAGTTAAATTGAATGTGATTATTGATAGTACTAAGTGAATTCTATCATATGCATCACCTAATAGCCTTAAATAATACATGGAAATAATACATCTTTTTGTTTGAGTAATAGTGAAGTTTGTTTTTCTGTTATTCACTGGATTTATTGCTTTCATCAGGTAGATACACATTGACTAGTTATTTGTTATTATGGTTTTAAGTTTTATTTAGGGTTTATTGCTCTGCTGAGCTTTAATACAAACCACCATTTTTAAATTTATTAGTTTAAGTACGCTGGGTTCGCTAAAGCTATCTGACATCTGAACATTCTTGTCCCAGCTGAGAATAAAACAAACTTAACATAGTATGTTTATTGAATGTCTGCTTGTAGAAGAAAAAAATGAAAAACTCGTGACCTTAAAGGAGGTATTTGATTTGCAATGTAAATTACTTTGATATTTGAAGAAAGCTCATAAAATCTTTTGATGAACAACTAAAGGTGTTCTGTTTACTTACGGATAATTTACCTTACCCTTGGATAAGATACATTCGACTGTTCTCAGATAAAGTGCTAAGTATTTCACATAATGATCTTTCTACATTGAAAGAATCCCTTTGATACACATTCTGCTTAAATAAAGTACGAAAAATACATGAGTATGGGAATTTCAACCTACAAGAGATATACCCATACGCTTGTGCAGATGTGATTCATAATAAAAAAAGATGAAACTGCATATTATATGTATTGATTCATTGGGTTACTGTTTACATTACGTAGTACAAACTGGAAATGTTTGTAAGTCAAAGTTTCAAACTTCTGATCGATGAATTTGCTGTCAAGCAAAAGCCGTTTACGAGATTATTTCTTTGTAAAGATGTGGATGAATGGTTTAATATTCAACATTCATGAATGTCTGCATGACCTTCTGCCCTGGTTACTGAAAGGAATTTCAGGAGTTTATTGCAATTAGACATTTTAGGCTTTAAGTTTTGTCTCTTTTAGACTACAGGTTGGAATCTATTATGTATGTTTGAGTCAAAATGAATAGGAAAAATAAAGTACTTCTATCTGTTTGTACATAGCTATTATTTAAAACGCTATAAGTGACTGACATTCTAACAGATATCTAAGTTGATTAATGATAATTAGTTTCAGACAATGATATCAAAGAATTTCTCTTGAACCACTCTATTTTTTACTCATCCTTGAAACATACTGAAGTTCATGATAGAAATTACTGTTAACTGGCAAAGAGCCGTCTAAAAATGCAAAAATATTCAACAGACCGAAAATGTTGCTCTTGCTTTCTCATTCTGATATTTAACCTCAACATTTCTACCTTAATGAATGATTTAAAGTTTAACTTAGCTTGATTGTGACTCGTTACAGGTTTCCGTATTTTAGAAAAGTAAAAATTAAGAAAGTCAAGATTTTTAAATTGATGGTCATATAATAATTATCTGTTTACAGTGTTAATCTTTTCAAAAATCACGTTAAAGATAGCATGCCGGCACTAACCTAGTGAGTTTTTCGAAATCATTTAAATATTACAAAGCACTTTTTACAGAGGACTTCTCCTACTTCGTATTTCACATTTTGATACATAATACTACATTCAAAGCTATACTGTAGGTGATTTCAGAACTGATCACTTACAGAGCTTTAATCTAAGCACAACACGTCTAGCTGCCTCCTCGGTGCATAAAAATTTAATTATGCGGACAAGCTTTTGTAAGGTTATATTATTTCATAAAGTTTTTGAGAGACAGATCAAAGAGAATTTCTTAATTGACAAAATGATAAGAATATTTTGAACATAAATGTTATTATTCAGTCGAATGTGCCAAAATTTAACACGTAAAGATTCACATCACGGATCTCACCAGCCTAATGTCGAAGAGAAGTTAGAAAAGTTCTATCATATGATGAAACACTTTTAGTTAATTTCAAATTATGTCGTAGACATTGACTGTGGGTTCTCATTAGAATTACGGAGGATCACAAATTCTGAAGGGTATACGTATGGATTAATGATTCTGCAGATTATCGAAATCCGTTTTGATCCTTAGTCTCATCACTCTTTCCTCCACAAATTTCTGCTTATTGTGGTTTTATTGGATTCTTTTTCACTAATTTAATGCATCATTTTATGAAGTGTGGTAACTTAAACTATTATACTTTTATGGAGAGTTCGGTTTTGAAAATTCAGTTCATTTCAGTACAATGTAAATATTTTGCGAGCCAATAATATTAAAATATCATAAATCTACAGGTGAACACAATGCCATCTAGTTGCTTTCAGCATTATTCGTCAGATATTCCTCAATAGTGACTAACTAATTTTGCCACTTATTTTTAAACGAGGTTTTCCTTATATACATTTTTCAAGATGTAGTTGTTTTTCCAACAAAGCTGATTACGATATCGACATCATTTTCATAAGTAAGCTAAAACCATTAGCTGTAATGATTGAAGAACTATTCAAATTTAAGAGGTGTTATGTTTAACAATGATTGGTTTAACAAATATTTTGTTACTTCCCTTCTGAATATAAACTATATAAGAAGTTTCTGGTTTGATGTTGGCTAGTAATAGGATTCAGGACGTGTTTGAACACCTAGCTGACGAGTCTTGAACAGGATTTCATTGCTAACTACCAGTAAATAGGCAACTCGAGGTTAGTAATCATGATAATATCAAGGTATCTGTTCAAGGAGCCCTTATACTGAATTGAGACTGATAAGTTCAGTTCAGAAATACCAACGGGAAACCGTAAATATGGATGAGTAATTTCAAACTAAACTAATTCTCGAATTTGAAATTTTTATTCTTCATAGAATAATTTTTCTGGGTCACAATGCTGATGAGTAAATTATCCGTCGCATATTCAAATCACCATGGTATCGTCAGAGGTATCTATAGGCATTTCTATTTGATTCCAAAACGGTATTTTTGTCCACAAGAGCAATTAATTTTTCTTTAAAATTAAAACAAATCATTAGAAAACAGTCATCAGCTAGTAAACAAAGTGATAACTGTTTATGATAAACTTTCTGTAGAGAAAACTCAACTTGTCACCTCGAAAAGGCTTGTAGTTATTTCTCTTTCCTAGCTCTCCTCGCAAACAAAACAAATGATGGTCATTAACAATGTGTGACTAATTAAAAATTTAATAGGTCAGTTAGCTGATTTAATGCAACAAGTGATGTGCATTTAGTTGATTGATCATAGCCTATTACAGTACACATACACACACTCATACGGATCAACATCCAGTAGATCATCATTACTCCTGTTTTGTTTGAGAGAGGTAATTATGTAATTGCATTCATAATATATTTTAGTCTTTTGCTCGCATGCTAAGTGTTAATCACTTCATACAACTAAACCAGCCAATATCTCTTATCTTTTAATTTTAGATCTGCTTAACTAACAAATCGCTTTCCTTCACTTGATCAGTAATTACAAAAATCCAAATCAAACAGTTGATTGAGATAATAATGGATAATTCAAATGGAACAGTTGAACATTTGACAAATCATTCAGATGATACTGAACTGCCTAATGCACGCGTGCCTGACATGAAACGCATCAAGAATGCACGCAAAGAACGTGCTATTCAGTTGAAAGAATGGCAAGTCTATGATAAGAAAATGCAGAAAGAATCGGAGAAGTTACAAAAGAAAGGATTATCTCCGTTGAATGATAGAGGGCATTATAATTCTAGTCGTGCTGTGAAATTCCCACAGACTTTAATATTTTTAGAAGCTGCAGCTAGAGGAGATTTAGATGAGGGTAAGTCTATATGCTGTTATTAGTTTACTGTTACATATAATATTTTTGTGTATAACATGTAGCCAGATCAACTGCCAATTAATCGTAGTGGTTAGCCGGGAAAAAAGTGTCATGCTTAGTTTTCGACTATGTAATAAACACAGTGGTAAGCTATCTTGTTACATATGCTGCTATGTATAATTTCGGTCAACTCGAAATTGCAGTAAGAGAAGTGGGGGTCTGTCAGACAAAAACGTAGCATATTCGCAATATTCAATCTTTCCTGGACTACTTAAGAAAGACTTTGCTTTGCTGAGAAGGGCACTAAAAGCCGTTAGTCGGGCAAGTGGGATATCGTTAAACCAACTAGTTAACACTATTGCGGATAGACATATAATGTCATGTAAGAAACTAGCGAATACAATATTGTCAGACCCTGAGCATCCTCTTTATACCTAGCTGTTCCCTTGTATTTCATCTGGTAGAACTAGAAGCAGATATAGGAGGCTACATACTAGGACTACGAAGTACAAATACTCCACAATACCATATCTGCCACAGCTGTTATGTGATGAGAAATCCGTTAGGTATGAAATGATCAACTTACTGCGGCACTCTAACAAATAATCCCATCAGCTATGATAGAGAAGATTTGTAGCTCAGGTGGATGATTTTGATGTGGTTGTGTTCTCTGAGCTGGATGTTTAATTTGAGAAGCTTTCATCACCCTACTGGGTGACATCTTCAGCGCATACTTCACACCAATTTTCTATTTCATATCCTGTGGTGCATTGCTTAAAATGTAAACGCAACGCTGTTCTTTTTATTTTTTCTTTTATTTATCTTTTTTGAGTGATGCTTTTTGATTTTAAAATCTTATAAAATTTATGAGGTAATTAGATGCAATATATTGGAATGCACGATGAAAATTCTATACCTGTACCACAAATACTCTTTGGAATAAAGCTATTATTATTATCCCATGACGTCTTCAAATTTAGCCGAATGTCTGGATTCGACTCCCACCTGAGGTTCTGCAAAATGTCAACTCGTTTACTAGTATATGACTAGTATATATATGACAATGTGAGAATGATATATCCATGTTACGGAGATACTGTTTTGTAAGGTTTTAGGTTATGTGAAGCGCAGTTATTGAAAGTAAAATACATCCCTTAACATCCTGATAAACATCCTTGTAAACAGCAAAATAATTTAATTCTCTCATGCATGCACTAATATATCTCCGCCTAAGAAATCTATTTATGTGATTTCAGTAACTTTTTGCATTCAGCTCTTATATTTCTAGACAGTGAGTCTCAACTGCACAGTATCTGCTAAGATATAGTATACGGCTTCTGTGTATGACTTAGTTATTTGTCCGTAAAGCTGTTTTCCTTAAATATTTTAGCCTTCATAAAGTATATGACCTATTTGATAAGTCCGATTTCTCTTTCACTTCCTAAGTGTATTGCATGAGTGTATCTCCTTACAGATATTGCGAGGTGTTTGATGTATTCGAAAAGGGACACAATTAAAGTTGATATTTAAAATATTGTATGTTTATCGAAGAGGCAGTAAAGGTTACATGATATTTCTTTTAAATGTAGCATTAAAGGACTGTTAAGTGTTCCATGAGAAATTCCTGTTTCCATTAGAAATAAAAATAAGATTTACTTTTTTTCTGACTAGATCAAAATAAACATGATATTTTGTGAATATTTCTGTAAATATTTCCACAGTTTACTTTAGTTAAGTTTTTGCTACGCAGTTAACATTTTTAGTGTGCACTTCAAATACTCCTCTGTAATGTAGATCTTCTTTCTTTCTGTGTTTTTTTTTGGGTTACTATTTTAAGAAGTTGTCACATGCATAAAATTTTCGTATTCAAAAGATGGAGTATAATACATCCTTTCTGATAAATATCACACACTTTGGTATCATTTTGAAATGCTAAATATTCTTAATATTCGAACCATGTTGGTCTTTACCACATCAACAGATTACTTTATAGTTGATTTGTAACTGTAGCGGACAAACTTACTGCATTTACAGAAATATATATGTTAAGATGTATATGCAACAGGCTATTGATATCACAGTAAGTATATGAGGTTCCACTATGCTACCTGCTTTGCTAGACCATAAAACTGCTGTCATATAAGATCACAAATTGTTATACAGATATAGACTAACTTACAGGTGAATCACAACTAGAGTAGACGCAATTTTTTTTCTGTTTGCTTTTTTCTACGATTCTATTCCCAATACAGGTTATAAATGTCGTTTTCTAAGTTTTAAGACATTGTCACTAATAATCTTAAAGTACATACTGTTAAGCATAAAAACTGAGATGAGATGGCGAAAATACATATAATAAATGTAAGAATAAACATTATGTCAGTAAATTATTTGAATATACAGCTAACTTGTCAACACGACTCAGTTCAGTCATTCACATTCCATCGTCCCATTCTTGAAATCGTAAAATTATGTAAAAGCCAAGTCGATGTGTGCAAAAGAGTTTAGCTGTTTATCTTGAAATCTTCAAGTGCATTGCTCTTTCATCTGATCATTATTACCACTGAAAATCCATATTATAAATACTTCTACAGAATGTGAATAAATTATCTTTCATCATACTTGACGACTGGCCCTATTCAGGTAGGTAGTTACCTGGGGTTCCAGTGGGAAGCCATGACCAGTAGGGTGCAGCAGGTCGGGTGTGAGGATAAATATTCCCCGAAGACATTAGCTAGCGGTTGCGCTATATTGTGAATTGGCAGGAGTTGGGATTCATGGGATGGCCATTGGATCGGGTCCCAGTGGCTTAATGGTCTACGAGCTCGCCTTGTAACCAGGAGGTCCTGGGTTCGAACCCTGGTGATGGGTGCGTACTGCCAAAGAGTCACAAACTAGGACGAAACAACCGTCAATTACTCTCAAGTTTTCCAATGGTTCCCTAACTAATGTCAGCTCATGATGAAATCCTGTAGCCAATCAAATCCCCACAAATCAATACTTGAATTTTATGATTTTATTTAATTTTTAATCATGGTAACATTATTTCCCACATCTAACTAATGAGTAGCAAATATTAGGTCACTAAGTCAGATATTGTCTTCAATTATTTGACTGTTATTGATGTGATAATTAATACGCTTTTGAAGGTTAAAATGACGACTGTGTTGAGTTGTGTGTTGGTTTATGAAGTGATGAACGCAGACTTTATGTAGATTATAGTCAAAAATTTGACTGTATCCCCAGACTAAGTGAGGAACTTCAGTGTGCCACATTATTGTGCCACTTAGTTTGGCAGTTACTTTGCACAGGGTTTAGTCAATTCTTTTTCAACTGATAACAGCTTTTAATAGTTTCCATTGCTAATTCATGTCCATCAATCAGTCATGAATGAAATCAGTTGTAATCTGAGTTGTTTTGCGGTGAATAACTCAGGCTGTTCGCACAGCATGTCCAAGTCTATCAAGTCATATTCAATATAAGTGGTAGTAGTAGCGCAGTGAATACTAATGTTAGCAAATGGGACTGAACAGCCAGATAAAATACTGAGTTCGAGAAATACAGAGTTGAGATGTAGATTTATTCACCTGATAATATTCATTTTAAGTTCGAGTTACCAGGTTACCTCACACATTATTGGTATGATTTATTTGCATCTGCTGTAAAAACTTCCAATATCAGTCATCACTAGAGTTCGATACTGACGCCATTGGACTTTAGTACATTATTATGGTGGTATATTTTTCATTTTTTTGCATTTCCAGTCGAAAATAGGACTTCAAGCTTGAACTTTAGAGTTTCATTAGTGGTGCTGTTTCTTTATCATACGGTGATGTTGTTGGCTTCCTACCCAACCTTCCCTCTTTACAGGGCTTAATATCGGCTAAGTGATGTTTATCAGTCCAGTGGTAGGAAACCGAACCCAGACCACGTGAATGGCCCGCAAGTATTCTACAACTGGACCACAGATGCTGGTGGTATATACTTCTCTCATTAAACACAAACATCAGTACATTTCTACTTGACCAGTGAGGTTTCTTTGTATTATAGAACAAAAAATGACTGCACTGGATATTTTAGATTTAACTTCGTGGTACGTCAATAACAGTGTTAGTCTGGTCATTGTCAGCCATTGTCAAACTGGCTATTTGTTTAGATCGCTGTTAAGCTACCTCACTTGGTACTTATTGACCTTCATGAAAAACAACACAGAAAGCAATAATATTCCGTCTTCTTTTCGCACTAGTCTACTTCTTATTTTTGTAAGTGCTGTCTGTCAGTGGGTAGTTTAGTTTGGTGTAAACAGATAGGGCACAATGTCTCATTGAAAGAATAATTAATTAGAACAAATAAGCAGAAGTAGATTATTCAGTGTCAGTATGCTGATTAAACAATCTCTATTGTGTAGTGTTTCTAGCAGACTCTTCTTTAAAATTTGCCAAGTTTTACCTATAAGCCGTAATGCTATTTAGCTGTTCGCATCATGGTATCTATTCCAACCTCAAAAGAATTACAATACACACATTACATTATGTCTCTCCAAGGTGTCTAGTGGCCTAAATGTCTGGTATTTGTACATAATTTAATCTTTATGACTGTAAAAATAATGCAGCATGTGCATCAAACAATAAAGAGAGCGGAATAAAAAAGAAACACCATAATTGTGCAAATGAAGGAGAAACTGAAGCTAGTGCCGGAATAGGAAACTGCATTTCATACAAATTACAGTAATGCAAATTACTTTTGAAATTATGTACTGGTACCTATGTAGACAAAAAATCTGGGCCAAAACACAACTGGAAGACGCTTCTATTCCGACCATCTAGTCTTAATGAGGTACGGTGGACCTAATAGCCATTCAACACAGGCTTCATACGTTCACAAAAAACCTTTGAGACTATAGTGCACCACTTGCACCTATTTTGGTCCCAAAAAGACTGAGTTTGCTTGACGAATTGTAGCTCCAAAGACCGAAAGAAGGCTAAGACATTATCATCTCCAAGAGAGATTTTATGATCTGTATGAGCTATAACCTCTTCACCTTTGCCTCAATGAAAACAAATATATAAAATTAGATTGATATCAATTTACAGAGACCATTATGAACATCACAGCTCATCTGGGGAAACTTGAGAATCTTGGGTAGAAGGACAAAGAATATCAGGAACTTTTTACAGAAACTTGATACTCAAATCGATTCTCAATTAACATGTTAACGATCAAGTTTATCAATCAATAGAAAATAAGTCACGCTGTCAAAATTTTAAATATCGCCTCAGTAGAATAATCAGTGACATTACAAATGGATACAATCCCACGAAAATCTCTAGGGACAATCAAGAACGCTCAAGATTACCAGAAATTGTGAATATTTCATCAATGGAAAATTCCGAAAGCTTATTTCATATTGAAGATATTATCTTGAAAGACAATGAAAGCTTCAAAGCCAAACCATTCAGCTCAGAGAGCACAATGACATGAAGTCTTTCTTATGCTCACTTGGATTTCACCCACAGTTAATATACTAAATCTGATGCAACATATTCAGCATCCTAACTGTTTAGAGTAATTAAAAGTAGGTTTAGATTTAAAAAATACCATGTGAAGACAACTATTTTTTTACACTCACATAACATAAGGTATTTTACTTTACTGAGTTCCTCGAAGTAGTTAGAAAACTTTACTGCCATAGCCTAATATTATCCACAATTTTTATCATTTTGTTTTCTTCCTTAAGTTCCCAGTGGAACATAGGGCTTCAAGGTAGAGGCTCGAAGTTTCGGTAGCAGTGGTGTTTATTTTTACGGGATTGGGTTGCCAGCCTCATGCCCAGCCTTCCCTCTTTACCGGTCTTATCATTGATTTGGAGAAGTAAAGGGGTTCGTCAGTTGAGGATCGAACCCCAGACCATATGCGTGATTGACGAGAATTCTACCGCTGTGCCACCAACGCATTGGTTCAGATATATTGATTGTACATCACGTTTTAAACTACAAAGCTTCTCATTAGTCTCTATTAAATAAGTAGTTCTTTTCCACTTGCTTGTTCATAGTTCACCCTGCTTAGCTTTGATTCTTTTATGTGTCCAACGGGAAGGAATCCACTTCTGTTATTTGTATTACACATCGACTAATAAATGTTTTTTAATAGACTTCACTGAAATTACTTCCATAAGATATTTTGTGATATTTCATTGGCCGGATTCACTCCTTGAGAGAAAGTCTAATTACTTTTTGTTGAGAAAAAAAAAGAATAAGCTAATATTCATATGTCCACAGTATAACATACGAAAGATGATAAGACAAAGTGAGTATAAATGTTGATGACCTTGATTGTTTGTCTGCTAACTGTTAACCAATATGAAATGAGAAGTTAGTTTAAGTCATTTGCGTTTTAAATAGTATGGTGAAAGGTGAAAATAAGAATCTGAAGGAAAAAGTGAATAAAACCAAATGAATGTTGAAAAGGTTTATTTGAGCTGTTCTGTCTCTGTATAAAGCGAAACGTTTCCCACAACTTCGTGATATTTCATATGGATTAGATAGAATGATATAATCGGTATCATGATTATATATATATATAAAGCTTTTTCTGTTTCTGAAATTCTTCCTTTTTTGTTTGTAAAATAAACAAGCTTTATATTGGGTAAAAACAAACCTCTTAAGGCCTTTAAATAACTATGCTCACACTAATAATAACAATAATGCTGATGATCATAAATAAAGGGGGAAAATAAAGTAGGATTATGATTTCATCCATTAGTGTTATTGATTCATTTCGTTCTAAAGATTTGATGGTATTTTTGCGCCACTATGCCTATAATAGTTGGACATTCCTTTTCTTTCCTTTCTTTTTGTCGCTTAGTATGTACGTATTCAAACACTTTATTTTCATTTGTATAAAAGCAAAGAATCAAATTACTTAGAAAGAGAAAAAAAATCCCTACGCTGACATTATGTTAACCATTAATCTTCTCATTTTGTTTTCTTATTTAATTTCAAATTTTGTGTGCATTAATATGACAGAAATCATAAAGAATATTTTGCAAAAAGTTGATCAGGATAATGGACACAGTTGTATGACTAGCAAACAGATTACCTGAGATGCGCATAGTTTGAACAGGTTTGGAATTATACGAGTTGAATGTCTGGGGATCAGGGATTTCAGCAGAATACAGTTTATACTTTATTATCCTTTATTAAATGTCTTATTGGATAATGGTGTAAACTCGTGGTCATTTGACTATTTCAGAAATTTATTGTGCAGTTGACTGTAAATTATGCCTGTTATGATAAGGCTTATTTAGGCTACAACCTATCCTTATGATCGCCAAAAATGGAATTCCACATAACTTGTTATTATGTCATCTAAATCAAACTGATATGTCTTTTGCAGTACATTCATTCATGCTTGGTAATGAAGAGCTTTTCATTTCTTTATATCCCACTCAATCTATTGTCTAGTTGGCTAGTTAACCAAATATATAGATAATGATAGAAGTTATGAAATTTTTGATAATATTTATACTGAAACTGACTATTAGTTAAAAAGAAATAATGGTAAGTAATTTCTGATTATCAGAAATAACATCTGATGTAATAATCACTTAAGTTCCCTAGAAATGTGTTTATTTACTTCATTTTCAATTTATGTTGTACACTGAAATAGATTTAGTTATTTTATTGTATTTCATCTTGTGGCTGTGTTGTGAAAATTATCAGTTTTAAAGTTTTCTAGATGACGTCACTCTGCATACTACTTATAGTACACACCATAATAGATGAGACTATAGTCAAGCAAATGCGCACATTATACCGCCTGATGAAAATCAGTGTTTGTGTTATTAATGATAAATATTGTCTCCATTTTCACCTCTTCCCTCTATCCTGATTCCTAAGTTAAACAGTAATAGTCCCCATTTTTAAAAGATAAGTAGAGAACCGAAAAAGCTTTAAGGAATAATGTAGCTCCTTTAAATCCATTTCAGTCTCTACAACTCGATGTCTAGTAAGGAAGTTAAAAGCGAGCCGACTAATTATCCTGACTTTCAAATAAATCATAAATTAACCCTTTCTTTAAAAGTGAGGGTTGCATAATAGAAACACATCTTTAATAAAATAATAGGCATCACCTGATGCATATCCTCAGGATTTCTCTTCAGAAATTAAGACTTTTCGTATAAGTTTCCATGACAGCATATTAATTTGTATTGCACTGTTTATTGATACCTTTGTACATGGGCACAATTCAGATTTGCGTTATGTAAACGAAGCACTGGAGATTATAAATACTTTAGGATATATGTTGGAGTACTATCAATTAAACATTTGCCAGTTGATTGGAAGCTGTTTATATGCCTCATTTAGTCAATGATCAGTATGTAAAAGATATTCATTCATGTTTATTAGACATGGGGAGCCAGTTGATAGAAAGCTACAGACTCAGACTCTGTTGTTTTTGGCATTCCTCTGTAAGTCATACACATAAACTTGTTTTCAAGTAAGATAACTCATCTTCCTTTTCCATCCTCTGTATAGTTTCATATTTCATTAAGTCAATCAGTTCCACAAAGAGTCTGTATTAGGCTAATTCGTCGGAGTGTTTGCCCTTATATTCATGTCTAGATGGGTATTTGTCGTGAATTACGTGAAACTATTATGGTGCTGTGGATAAATAATCTGCAAAGCATGTGTGCGGTGCAGTTATATAGCAGGGTGGAAACAGTAAATCTAGAGCTATAAAGTTTTAATGTTTTACGATGTTCGAATCTAAACCTTTTAACTATTCATTGAGTGATTCAATAGTTTGTTTCATACCCCTCATGTTTTGATGTATACTCCAGTCAACGCTGTTGACTGATGATACCATAATTTTCAATACTGATAATATAGAGCAGTCAAATCGGAGGAGTAAAACCGTTCACTGTTTGTTAATGTGTGGTCAGAATGATTTTATTGCTGGAGGTTGAATATAACACAGAAAAGTATATGTCATATTCCCACAATTTTAATTTATTGATATAGAAGAACACTGGTAAAACCCAAAAATGTATAGTTAACTGATCGATTATTTGTTAACCGCGCCCTTATCATAATGTTATGCACCTTACCGAAAAAAGCTGGTAAATGACTAAAAGGACAACCCATAGTTATTTTTGTGCATGCAGATATGTTAGCTCCATTTGCTATTTCATTTCATCAAACCTGTTACCTATTGAGTTGGATAACGTTTGAAATAGACGGTATTTTTTTTGACCTCAGACACAATAAATGATTCGAACGAACCTCTACAGTTCTGGAAATTTTGGAATTACTTTTGTGTACAAGATGTTGCGGGAAGTCAAGCATGTCTCAGATAACCTAATTATGACTGCATAACAAGGCGCCAGTTATCAGTTACATTTCTTCATCAATGACCAAACTGCTGCAACAGAGGTGCATTGTGTCGTGAATAAATCACCCCCATCTTAGCTGTTTTTTGTGCTGTACATTATCCATCTCTTTGTAAATAACATCCTTTTTCTTCTAATTTATATTGCATTACAATTCTAGTGATAGATTTTTCTGGAAAAATGCGTAATATTGCAATCTGGCTGTTGATTTCACTAGTACATATAGACTGGTTTGACACCAATGAAAGTTCATTTGTTGTCGCGTGTGAAATTTTCCCATCGTAAGTGATACAGAAGACGTTTTAAATATGCATATGTAATAAACAAAAGGACCACCGAAGGATTTTCAAGATCTGTCGCTCATCATAACTATTTTCAATTTATCTCTAAGGTCTACTTTCGTCATTTAATTTTCGAAGAACTTCCCACCTAAATTGTTTCCCATGCCATCATTAATTAAGCTGCCGAACTATATTTTATTTTCACTATAAACTCATACAGCGTAACTCGGTAACTAGGATTTCAGTCGCACTGAAGTCAACCGGCGATAGATCCTCTGAATACATTAAAAGGTCTCGAGACTCGTATTTTAATAGTGCATGGTGCAAAGTATATGTTGTTCAACTTCTGTATATTTTTAACAATTGCTTGATTTTTATTCGAACTCTGATGCTTGACCAAGAACGTATCCTCACTAGGCTAGATGGTTTCAACAGAGCTTAATCAGTTAATAAGTACCATAGTTTAAAGTTATCAACAGTGTTTAGTAACTTTGAATATAAGTGGAATGTAGGGACTGTCATCTTGCATTTGTTGACTTCTTGACCTTCACTTCTTGTTTGAATACGTAACCACTGACACTTACTCACTTCTCGGTTACTGATTTATTAAACTGATTTCTAGTTGATTAGTTGTTTTTCTACGTCTGTATGTTTGTGATATTATCATTTCACTAGAATATTGGGCTTCTAGGAGTTTACCTTAAAATTTGAGCCTATACACTGTAATAAATCCGTTTCATAATAAACGTTTTGAAGAAAATAAAAGACGGATTCAGCGAAGAAAATTTTCTTTATCGACGAAATCATCTTCAGAGGCTGTACAGTCGTATTTATACTTAGAAGAATGTATAGTGGTCTATTATTGAATAATAGGGGGTGACATAATTGCTGTAATTAATCATAAGTGGCTTTAGAGGTGAAAATTAAAAGTTGTAAATTACATGGTACTTGACGGAACAAAGATAGAAGTTAGAAAAGGTTAAAATTGCTCTTGAGTGAGAATAAAGTTATTAGAGTGTCAATTTAACAAGTGTGAAGAAGGTGTGAAAATATATGAAATTGATAATAGTGAATTAATTATTAAAGCAAAAGCAAACTAAAAGTAAAATTAAAGATTAAGAACAAAATCAAAAATATTTTTTAACAGGGAAGGATAAGTGAAGAGGTTAAGACCAAGGTAGAATAAGAGACTGGACAAACTTTTTCTGTATACAGAGATCAGGGTTGTATTGATGTATTGCCAGCGCCTCCGCCATACACAAAAGCCGGAACCTGACGCCTTTTGTACAATTTGGCTTCACTTTGTAGATGATGTTGAAAGACGACTCTGGTGGAGCTACGTGGCCTGAGTTCACCAAATGCTCGAGAATTGAGCTAGTAATTGTCTTGTATTGTCCCTTTGCTAACCATGCCGGATAATGTTCAGAGATGCGTTTGGAAAGCGTGCGCTTTGTGCGGCCAATATAACTTGCTCCACACGAGCATGTGAATTTATAAACACACATTGAGGTGGCCCAAAGCGGCAGCTTATCCTTTACACATCCGTTGATCATTCGTCGGCTGTAGAAATTGATACGTAGCTCAGCCATAAAGAAGGCTTTCCTCAGTGATCTGCGTAAGCGATTCTTCAAGATCTCAGCTGCAGTATCACCTTTAAATTCAACACTCATAAAGAGCAGTTTCTTCGGCACAGTCTGAATTCTTTCGGGCTTTTCTCTTAGCTTCATGTTTTTCTCGATGAATCTTGGAGGATATCCATTCTCTAAGAGAACTTGTCTGAGTCGCTCCAATTCCCCATCGATTGTATCACTTGAACATATCCTCCTTATTCTTGAGGATAGGGAATGGATCAAATTTCTCTTTCTTCTTAAAGGGACCCAGCTATGGAAATTTGTGTACTGACCATTCCATGTTGGTTTCCTGTAGATCGATCTTTGAAGAGAGCCATCAGATCTCCTCTTTAGAAAAACATCCAAAAAGTGGAATTCCGAGTTAATCTCTGATTCCGACGTGAATTTGATGGCATGATGGCAGCTGTTGAACTCATTAGTTATCAATTCGACGTCAGTATTGTCGTCACATATGATGAAGGTATCATCCATGTATCTTAGGTACAGATGGAAACTGTCGATAGTAGGCCATAAAATACTATTCTCCAAACTGGCCAAGAAGCAATCTGCAAGTAAAGGACCCAGTGGTGACCCCATTGCTACTCCATCTCTTTGTCTATATATCGTGTTGTTGAATTTGAATTGGACATTTAGAGTGCACCTCAAAAGTAGTTCCTTTAAGTAGTGTATCGGAACACATACGTCCACATTATTATCTTCAATGAATTTGCATAAAAAGCAGATAGTTTCAGTGAGGGGAACGTTGGTGAAAAGCGAAGTAACATCCATAGATATCATTTTCTTCCCAGATACATTAGCATCATTTATTGAGTCGACGAATTCAAACGAATCAGAAACACTATGCTTGCAGAGATTATTTCTGATAGGTAGGAGGATTTCTGTGAGCCATTTGGCAGTAGCATGATATGGAGAATTTTTCATGTCCAGGATTGGACGTAGTGGCACGTTCTCTTTGTGCACTTTTGGCAGACCATATAAACGGGGAATCACGGAACCGGAGGGTCGTATTTGCTCGAATAATTCAGAGCTAATAATCGATTCGTTCTTCATATTCTTCAGCATTTGTGTTATCTTGCTTTCAATTTGTTCCGTTTGGTCTTTCTGGCTACTTTCTTTTGAAAATTTGTTTTCATCTGACAAGACTGATAACATTTTATCGATGTAGTCTTGGCGATCCATCAGGACAATGCCAGAACCTTTGTCGGGGCGAAGTTACTACATCTGATTTTTCAAAGTGGCTATCCACCTTTTTTGTTCCGTCGGCATGCATGTTTTTATAAGGATGTTAGAATAACCACTGATTGTCAACATTCTGCAGGGTAGTATTCTTCCAATTCCCAGTATTTCATAATATCTTAGTGAGACGTGAAGAATGAAAATGGGGATTCTACTGTATTTTTTTAGAATGTATTGAGTGATTACTGTTGTATATCAAAATCTAACCTAAATTTGTATTGCTTCTCTTTTCTGCTTAAGTAAATGCTGCCATAGAGACCTAACTTTCTAATGAGACATAAATAATCAGATATTGATTATCGGAACTGACCTAAAAGAACTATGATTGCCAAACATTAACTTTGTTCGTGTGACAATCAGTTAAAGAGCTATTTCCTAATTACAATAGTCACATTTTAGCTATTCAGTTATTCAACAGTCTTTTTTAAATCATTCTGCTTCTTTCTGCATCGAAAATGTATTATTATCGCTATCAGAGATAATGTGACTGGCAACATAAAAATTGTTTAGTTAAGTCACGTTTAATACGTTAGAAGACAATCATGAGGCAAATTTGAGTGGCGGTATATCCAATTCGAAAATGAATACACTCACCATCCTTTAGGCCATTAGATTCCAATGCATAAAACACTTACTGGTTTGTCTAAATATTACCACTAATTATTCCTCTTGTAACTTGAAGTCACCAAGATTTAATTTAGAATATATAATTCAGCAGAGTGATCTTTTTTCGTAACTTCACTTCGAAACTGTACAGTTATTTAGAGGCCAACGGTTATTTTCAGTTAATAACTGGGCAAATTAAAGCGCATGAGTAATAATTTTGTTTGAAAAATTACCAATAGACTTACGTAATCAACAGGGCTGAAAACTTTTTGGGTGAGTGAGTTTCTGACTCATGTGTTCTTAACTATATGAAATAAGAATTTTTCATACCTTGAAGAAAACGGAGTCGCCAAGATATCTTTATTTATCGTTTTCCTTTAAGAAAAATGTAATTGAAGGCTGTTTGTTTGTCGTATTGCTAATTCATGAGATAAAAATGTACAACACAGATGTCTGTAATTGCCCTGTACATGATCAGTACAACACAGTCATTGAAAAAGGTCCTATACGTTTGCTGATGAAAAAAGTCATTCCAGTTTTCAGACGACTCATTTTATTGTTCACTAGTATGGTGGCAATAATACATGTTTCATTAAATATTTTTTTACCATATAGCATAACACGAAAATCTATCACTTATGAGGAGAAAACAAAAGCCACATACTTACCAGGTTAAAATAAGTTGGGATGGCTGTTGAATAGATCAATTCAGCCATGTGACTATCTGTATACCTTTGAGACTTATTATGATTTTCTTGTCTGATAAATCAAGTGAGGACAGAATACTAACTAACTGTCTTCCTTTTTATCCAATGTTGTTATCCTCTTTTGTTTCTTTAATATTTAAGTACCTATGCGTCAGTTTTGAGTGAACATAATGTGTGTGGGTTTTATTCATACCGAGCGTCTGTTGGAAGGCAACAGGAAACTGTATAGAAAAGTTTGAAGTAATCATACTTGGAACCGAAAGGCATTCAACGAATATGACCGCCTATTGTTAATCATAAAATGATTAAGTGAAGTCAAACAGGCAACTATTGATTTAAAATGTGGTTTAATTAGAAAAATAAAAACTATTTGGCAATTTTTGGTTAATCCAACAACAATCACGTATACAGTTACTTTTCTGGTTTAGCGTCTTGTTCATAAGTTCATTTAGGTAATCAGGAATTTTCGCTTAATCGAAATATAGGACGACAAATTTGTCTGTAAAATGATTGATCTTTGTCCATACTTTTCAATACGAGGAGCCGCAAAGGAGGTCGAAGTAAAGTCCTAAAAGCTGATTCATAAAGTTATTTCAAGATGGATGACATAATGCAACTGGATGAATTCTGAGCTATAGTCTGTTTATGAAGTATATAAATATATGTATTTGATTTGGGAAACTCTGAAAAATCGATTTCTAAATTAATTCTAAGTGCCTTCAACTTTCTCTAAATATCTTAAGTTTGCTTTACAATAGTATTTTATGTTTATTCTCTCCCTTCATCAAGTCAGTTACCTGATAACTTACTCATGTATCATATGTCTTATTGCACAACATCCACAGAACATCATTTTCAGGTAATTTCGAACGGTTCAGCCTCATCATGAATTCGGCGATAATTGTAAACTATGTCCTAGCCGCTGCATATGCAGCTTTAAAAAGGTCATCTATAATAAGTACACATTTCACGTGACTAAAGTTAAAAGTACTAGACCATAACTCTGTCACTTCAATGGCTATTCATTTGAAAAGCATACAAAAGCATCTCTTGTATCGATTGCTATGCTAATATCAACGGTAATGTGAATGACTTTGAGAAGTATTGTAAACTGCTGCCGGAAGGGACAGTTAGAATAGGTCGATTCCTGTTGGTCAGTTATACATCATCTTATAAATCAAATTCCCAATATGCAGATTAATTTGTGATTTCACCACAGTTTCCTTTGAAAACAGAAATTATTCAGATCACAATATGTGATCTGCCTAATACTTTAAACACCAATCAAAAAAGCAAGCATAATTATATTAAACCATATACTATTGAATGAATAAGATGAGGAGTTGTATACCACTCACATGGAGTGATTTGAAATAATTCAGTTCTCTGGAGTGACTTAAACACGGTACAGTACTAGTGAGCCCGGCCACCTAACGAGTGGAACGGCAGTCTGCTGTTTAGATCACTTTGGTCTGGCTAGTAAGTACTATTGACTGATATGAGTGGTACACAGCTACTTATCTTGGTCAATACTCAGTACATAGCTTTATACATCATCATGGTGTGCGGTGGCACAGTGGTTAAGACTCTCATCCACCATGCACATGGGCCGGGGTTCGAGCCCAGGTCGACGCACACCTGATATCTATGGTCGGCCTGGGAAATTTGGGCTACCGATATCCACGTTGAAAATTCCATACCTGTACCAAAAATACAGTGTGGAATCAAGCTGTAATCAAAAATAAAATAAAAAATAATACATCATCTCATCTAATTATTTCTGCAAATCAACAGTGTCTTTCACTTTTCGTTACGCTGATTTGTCAACAGTGTATAACTTAAGTTCATTCGTTGTTTTAATCTAATGCATTTTCTATCCACTGAGCAGTGATGGCACGGGTGGAATAGCATTTTGAATACGTCCACTCAGTTCAGACATCCAGATCACTTGTTTTAGTGTTATATCGGTACTGTGATAGTTTTGTTCACTTTTAGTGAGATTGCATCAAATTGGGAACATATTTTGAGGTAGTAGCACTTATAACGTGGAAATCGTCAAGACAGAGGTAAATGAGAAAAAGCGAATATTAATCTTGATTGGCTGAAAGTAGTAGCTGGTATCATACTTCACTTGACGGACCATGATAAGACGTAAATACGGTGATCCCGTGACTGATTTTTGAACATAATACAACGGACCACTTCACAATTAAGCGTGAATGGGTATCTTGTACTCGCGTATACACTTCTTAAATGAATGCTGGCAAGCATGAACGCTTGGTTCATTGTTACTTGTCTATTGTATTTCATACTTTGAAAACAAAACAGCACACCTATCTTCATCCTGATAGAATTACATATTCAAGATCTTTACTTGTAATGTGTGTAATTTCTTATGCAGTTGTTTAAAGTCTATGAGGTTATATAACAATACAAAGGGCTCAATTGTTTTTTTAATGGCTGCTTTACGTGCACCGAAAGTTATTACGCCTACTAAATTTATCCCCTAGAAATGCTGCCTGTATGTTTATGTATTCTATTTGTACTTTATTCAAACTAAAATTGTTACTTCCTCTTCTCAGTTGCATCCTTAATTTAAAAATTTAGTAGGTGAAAACCCACCATCTATAATTCAAGCTTTTGCTTACATTTGTGAAAATTTGACTTGCGTTTGTCTACATGTATTGATTCCACACAACTTAAATTACAGTATATCGTACTTTCTGCGTAAATTAACATAAGTTATTTAGTTATTTCATGATTCTTAATATTTGAAGTAATAGCATTTCTTATTGATTTGAGAAATCTTCTTGAACAGTTTGTTTTTCAAGAATTTTGTTGCATCAAATAGTGCTTCAAGTTTTTCTCACGAGATTTTCTTTTCATTCTGAGCACGATATTATTTATATAGCTTGTGAAAACTTGGCTAATTGTCATGATCACTTAGCTTTCAGCCAGTGAGTTCTGGATCCGAAACCTGCTCCGTCTTCCTCCACCTAGGCTCTAACATAATATGTGCGCCTTTCTCTCCTAAGTAATTCTTCTAACGCAGACAATCTTGTATTGAATATCTCATCACACCACACTAATCTACAAAGTCTATCAACCGAAATAGTGTATTGATTTATCACATGTCTATATGCTATCCATCTTTTAACGACAACATACTTCATAAATCTTTGGTTGGTTTTAGAAAAATAATACATCCCATCAGTGTCAAATCAATATTTGTTGATTTTTATCACTGCTTATGGATACCTGTTGTATGAGTACAATCTGTCAACTGAGATACAGTACAGTTTCATATTTGACAAGTTTATTTTCCATAACACGGTGATGCAGTTCTACTAAATGGATGATGTTCTGAGTTCGAATTATTACCTAGAATTAACGCGTTTTGGACAAATTCCTATATTGATTTATGGAGTTTCACTTCCTACCGTTTTTAATCAAAATGTTTATAAATCTGGGATTGGTGTTGCATCATTTTTATTACATGTATTGGGTGTTGATTTGACAAACAGATTCCGTGTTATACTAGGTAGAGACAAGCTGGCTGCAACCTTTGCATACAGTTGAAGGCCTTGCTATAGATGATGAGTAGTTTGTACTCTATGCATAAGTAGTTCATTTAATCCCATTTACTTCCGTGGTCATAAATGTTTTCACCTATTTTATGTAATCCATTTCGAATTCTTATTTTTAAACACCTAACGTAAGAAACACAAACTTATGCATTTTTGGAATCTGTTCCTCTTATGAACAGTTTTCCTGTTTTGAAGGGCTCACATTCCTATTGACCATTTCCAAACACTTTTAATCACTTCCGTTTTTGACTGAGTAAAACTGTTTGCCAATTTTCATGATTTATCACTTTTCTTTAAATACAATTCAGTTTGTTTTGCTACCGGCTGACATCATTATTTCATCTCTATTGTCATTTTCTATGACCTCCAGGATCACTGAACTGGTGAGAAATTACAATAAGAGAATTCTTCGTTTACCTGTTTTTCTGAATACATTACTGTGACTGAAGTAAAAATAAATTGGACCTTTTTGCTTTTCTGGAGTTTACCAAAGGAACTGCATGTATAGAAAAAGTGAAATGGAACCTGGAACGGAATAATAATAGATTCAGACACAAA
The DNA here is from genome assembly GCA_944472135.2 of Trichobilharzia regenti. Classification (NCBI taxonomy): domain Eukaryota; kingdom Metazoa; phylum Platyhelminthes; class Trematoda; order Strigeidida; family Schistosomatidae; genus Trichobilharzia; species Trichobilharzia regenti. The sequence goes on along the minus strand of OX235270.1, from coordinate 81,438,386 downwards.
TAAATAAGCGTATGCTACTGGTTCATTCTACCAAATTCTATTTCCTTTGCGTACGTAACAAATTTATGCATAGATTAATTCATCGAAAATTTACAAATCCTTCACCTACCTGGTAAGCATCGTTTCAACTACAGGCGGAACTGACGAGAACATCAAAGCCAGAATCGGAAAAGCAAGACTAGCTTTCATTACCCTTAAGTCTGTATGGAGGCCAACATCACTCAGCATCAAAAATAAGATCCGGATTTTCAACTCCAATGTGAAGTCAGTGCTACTTTACGGATCAGAGACTTGGCGCGTCATAAAGAGCATCTCCAACAAACTTCAGACCTTCATTAATAGTTGTCTTTGCTCAATACTCAAGATCAGATGGCCGGCCAGAAAAGATCAGCAACAAAGATCTCTGGGAGCGAACCAACACAGCAGGAACCGATTGCGAAACAAATAGGCAGGAAAAAATGGAGATGGATTGGCTGGTCATACTGTGAGGAAACCATCAAGTGACATCACTAGACAAGCCATTGCTCGAGTGGAACCCGAAAGGGAAGCGGCGAGTTGGTCGTCAGTGTGAGGGTGACTTGGAGGAGGTGATGTGAGGAGGAGATGAAAGCATGTGGGCAGACTTGGAGCGGAGTGAAAAAGTTGGCAGGAAACAGAAGGCAATGGAGACGAGCAGCTGAAGCCCTATGTTCCTCTAGGAATTAAAGGATATAATAATAATATGTATTTAAGAGATTTCTAAAATTTTTTTATTATTTCCGTGAAAAATGAAAAGCTTTTCAGAGGTTTCATTCAAGTCACTTTCAAACAAAACTCTGATGACTGAGTGATCATCGGACTGTCATCAGTGCGGCTGCATAATCTTCAATGTGTTGATTAAGGTTTACTGAGCAGGTATGTAAAACTGTCAGCAATCTAGGTGACGTGTCACAGTCGCATCGCCCTCTGATGTATTAGAGTTTGGTATTACGTGTAAGAGAGTGTCAGTTTTGAAGAAATCTTAGTTATAGTTTTTTGTTTGTTGGCAATTATCAGGAAAATATGTCTTTAACCTAGAAAATACTCATTTTCCTCTGTCTCTTTAAATAAATTCAAGAACTATACCATTAAATTATTCTGTCTGCTTATATACTTATACTTAAAATTATTTCATTAAGATTTTCTTGTTTTTTGACAACTTTGTGATGTTCTTCATCTTTTAGTGTAAAGTTTATTGAGAATCGAATGGTTCCAGGTTAACTTTCAGCAATTATCCACTTTAGTTGGAATATAACTAAAAACAAACAATCACTAGATAACTATTCTATCTATAATTTGGGCTCTTTAACTGAATGCCATCCCATCTATAATAAGATATTCAAGATTACCAAATGCCGGATAAACCGTTTGGTTATTCATCCATTGAAATGTTATTCATTCGACAGATATGACGAGTCACTTAATTTAAATGGTAGGCTTCTTCACATCCCACTACGAAACTATTGACTGCCAAGATACATTACACCGTGAATTTCTGTTTCATAATGACCTAGAGCTGTTAACTAACTAATACTTGAATAACAAATATTCACTTAAAGTCGTCACACCAAATCGTTGATCATCAGGCCTCGTAGTGTGGGGGTTATCAATCTACAACAAGATTATAATTCATTCGTTTAAATTTTAACGAACATGTGAAATGTTTGAGAACCATTAGAAAACCTGAGAGTTCTGGAAAACTGTTTCGTTCCGTTTTGAAACTTTTCATCAGTACGCACCCACCAGGGTTCGAAGAGTCCTAGACTAAGACAAAACAGCTGTCCAGTACTCCCAGGCTTTCCAATGTTTCTCTAACTAATGCCAGCTCATGATGAAATCCTCCAACTAATCAAACAAAATCCCTACAAAACGAATACTTGAAAGTAATTGAGTGATCACAAGCATCATTTCAGTAAATGTAATTAAAAAAATATTTAGCGTGGGTGGGATGTCATCATCATTTTTATGAAGACAGACTTCTACATAAATATCTCTCTACATACATGTCCTGTGCATCTATTGTTATCGTTACATAACAAAGGATATGTTTTCCCATAAAACTGAAGAAAATCAATCAGCAAATGGTTTCCAGTCATGACAGCTGTGCATAGCGTCTCTATGTTTAGTTTGCCATGTACAATAATAAATACTAAAGTCAATATTGTTGTGGTGTAATATGTATGCATGTGATTGATAACTTATGAACTTTATGACACGAGTGATGGAATTTTGTTTATTTACTTGCAGTGAATGTATATATGTATGTATATGAACGTCCAGTTAGTTACCTAACTTTCATTGCTTCACAACAATTGAGGAAAATTGAACCTTCAATGGAAGTCTCTATCAATAAGGTCTCATCAAAAAGCTGTATTATGCTTAGAACTAGTCAATATTGTTTGAGACATTGTAGAGATTACTCTTTAATGCCTACGTTTTATGCTACTGTAATATTCAAAATCATGTTTTCACATCCCTAATAAGGGACATGACTGTACTTTACTTATTGAAATACACAAAGGTTACGACATATGCACCAAGATGTATACTACACTCGGTCCATCATTAGAAACTAGTTTTGAAAATATAATGAGTGTTCGAGAATTTACTGTCCCGAAGATTCTTTAAAAATACTTTTACTAATTCCTGTGAAATAAGAGGATAACATGGGTACGCCTTCATCACAATTATCCTCACATCTTTTTAAACAGCTCCATCTATTTAATAGAACTGGAATTAGAAACCAATTGAATACACAGAATAACTAAAATTTCAATGAAGCCTAAAGTGAACTTAAGAAATGGAATGATAAATTAAACTGAGACCAAATCCTGGGTTGCACACAGTAAGACTCAGGCCGATGGTTTCTAAGAATATCAGATCGGTGTTCTACAAAATCAATTATGGAACCAAAATACCGTCAAACTTCATATGATGTTTCAACAGCTTATCATCTTGTGAATGGGTAGTAAATAATCCTCTCTTTAAAGTGGTCATATCTTATATCGGTATCATCTAAAGGGTACCGAATTCAAGAAATTAGTCAAGCGGTCACTGTTTGTTGGAACTGTCTATATTATCTTGGCAGATTAATGTTAGCTTAATGGAAGAAAAATTATAAACCACATGAAAGTCGTATTGCTATCACAATTTGAGCCAGTGGCCTTTGAATAGAATCAGGATCGTGGTTTCTTGTAATTGAGTCGACATGCAAAGAAGAAGCGCGTTAAATGTATCTGGTCAGTTAGCGTAACAGGTTTAGCACTAATTTTGGTGAAGCAAATAAAGTAAAGTTTATAATCTCTTCATGTATGTAAACCGATGTCCAAACGACTCGGTCACATGGTTGCAAGCTAGCATTTTATCTGTCTCTTTTGGGATGTATCATGTTAATCAACATATGTTTTAAGTTTTTCTTAACCCTTTGTTGTAAAATCACTTTTTAGTATTCATCTGTTCACCTAAAACTTTGACTATAAAAACTAACAGTTTAATTTGTGGCATATATTTTAGAAAATTAATTTTTTTACCATTGGGTAAGAACTGATTATTCCAAATGAATTGTCGGTCTCTGGTAACAACGTGTCTTCAGGGGCTAACATTTTAAACCGCCTACATGGACAATCTTTGTATAACACATAACCATGATAAAACATTTTTGTCCACTTAAATGCGTCACTGTCATAAGTTGAAATGTGATGCAGTACAGTGTAACATCCAAGAGAACCACACTGAAAGTTGGAGGACATTAACTAACCGATTCATCTCCCACTCTGAAAGACGAATGCACACAATAGTTCATCAATTTTCCTCACATAATTTGAAGATAATTGCTTCTAATCCAATGGGATTCTACACATTTCCGCACTTACTGTCAAGTTGTCATTACTAGGGAATTAGTATAGAAGAAAATCAACTAGTTATTGTCTTTTTCTTCCCTTACACAGACGAAATTAGCTTAAAAGTAAATAATGTACAACATTCTCTTTATAGCATCAGATTAAGGCCAAGTTTTGTCCTAATATTTTCTCTCCTTCACTTGTCATGGGAGATGCGCTAAGGTCATGCTAAATAGATACACGCCATTAAAATATACTTTATATATATATATACCGGAATGAAGTAATGAGAAATGACAATTTCTATTACTCCCTTAGTCATTCATGCATGACGATTATTGAATTGATTTGTATTTTGCCTATTTTTTTTTACTGTTTACTGAAAACGATCTATCCCGTCTTTATGGGTGTGTGTCAAAAATTTACATCCTTCTGCTTTTGTTGTACAGAATGATTGAACAGATAATAGATTATCGATTTCCCTTTGATACAAAAATAAACGGTGAAAAGGTGAAGCCGAAACTGTATTCCTTTTGTGTGTGTGTGTGCGCGCGCGCATGTTTGTCTGTTGTTGTTATTTCCACATTCCAAGTGATAATTTGTTTTCATTTGCATTCAGTGTTCTAATTGTGATGGATTTTTAAAATATTATTTTCTCTGTTAACTCGAGGAAAAGATCAAAAGAGATATTTCTGAGTTGTTAACTCTATAGACGAGAAAAGATGATGCATCACGGTGATTGAAAATTGGGAATAAATTAATACATGCTTACTGGAGAGGTAGTTAAGCGAAGAATAGCTATATGGACTAATTTTCAAATTCCAAGCCATGATGCATTAATAAAATCCCCTTTTAGGTTAAGATTGGTAATTGTCGAACTCGGTGATGGGTAAATTTTATACCTTAGGTATTTAACCAATTCCAAGTTGACAACTCTGAATTCAGGAAATTACACTCCTGAATGTGATGAATTTTGGTCTGTAAATATCAGCAACACAAACAATTAACAGAACAAATAAAATACCAGTAGAATAATTAGGTGAAATCGGTTTTATGCCTACTTGAAGACCATGCATTTAGTACAAGCAGCATATTCAAACTGGTACTGTGAAAGTCCCCTACCGTCTATTTCTTGATGAAATGTTTTGTGTCCTACTAGCTGTGATCCTAGATCATGCACATTTCTCTACTCAACCAATCTAACTAACTTATTTAAAACTTATCTCATGAAGATTTGTTGATGCATTTGATAAGTCTAGTAATGAAAGGTTAAGTTGAAAAACAACCTAAGATCGTTAGAACATTTTTGGACAATTGGCATGATCATTCTGAGGTGTAACTCTGCTCCTCATTGCTTCATTTTACACTTCAGTGTAGCGCAGTTGTAATAACGATGCGTATAGTAAGTATTTGCAAAAGGCTTATTGATATCTATTTAGTGTGCTTCAATAGGTTTCAGTTTATTTTTAAATAAATATCTTGTGGCAAAATTGTACTAGCATTAGTTTAAAACTAAATAGGTAGTTTCTTTTACACTTCCAGAAATTTTTGTCTTGTAATAAATCATAGGAAAAATATCCCCTACGGCTTTCTTTTCTGACTGAATTTGTGTTCTACCTGGTGGTTTTTCCTTGTTTTCCCTTCAATAATTGAAGCATTGTTTTCTGAAAAGTTCAGATGTTAAAGTATAAAAAATATTTTCTTTTACGAAAATCGCTTAAGGCTACCAAAATTAGAAAGAGAATTTCCCATGTACATTTTCGTATTTTGAGGAAACTACAACTAATCAAGGTTTTCGGTAGCCGTGCTTAGTAAGATTGATGCATTCACACTTGTACTTCACTATTTATGATGAATAGATTGTAAATGGTTTCAAGATGTGAATGTAAAAATGAGATCTCATTACATTATTCATATGTCAATTCATGATTCACTCTAAACAATAAAAATGAGGTGTAGACTTAAAACATTAGCGTAGTTGGAAACCCTTCACAATAATAAATAGTTGGCTATGGTCATTGAGAAACTTATTATAAACTAACATAGCTCACAAGATGGTGGGGAAATCATAAAGTGGAACTTAAGCGGTTTTCAGTTACTGAAACTATCCTGATCACCTAGTTATATTGTGAAAGATTGATTTCTTCCTATGTAATCAGAAAGCGAACAAGATGTAAACTACTATGTAACTTAAGCATTAGAAACTGCTTGCTAAAGTGTCTAACAAAATGAAAAGATATACAATTTGCCTAAACATAGTTTTGGTCAATAAGGTCAATATTAAATAAGTCATTTTCATGCTTTGAGATGATTTGATTTCTTGATTATTATTCAAGTGTTTTGATCATATCATCAGTGAATATTGCCTCTAGCATGTTCATTATGCTGAATTCTTAGTCCTTAAGTTAAAGCATTATATCTATTATGCATATTTCTGTTTATGTGTTCATTTTGTTTTCGATCAATATAAAATGCTTCATTTATCTGGTTATTTCATTTTCAGCGTTTGTCATAATTGTAGTTGGGAGAATATGGGACTATATAAAAGTCGTGAACACGTCTCTCATATGAAGTTATTTAACTAATCGGTAAACTGTAACAAAGAAGGAATTAATACATTCGACTAGCATAAAAGAGAATTTTGTTTATTTCATTAACCTATTAGGCTTAATAGCTCTACAAGGAACCATAAAACACACTTAACGGCTGTGTTTTGTGGGTGGTAGATAGCTAGTTGATCAATAATCACTTAGGTCGTGTTGACGATTGCTAGTTCGATTCAAGATATCCCGTTGGTCATACCATGACAGTGTTTTGCATGGTCACCAGAATATAAGGTTCACTCAATGCAGCTGATTATAAAGGATGAAAATTTACACGATGCAGATCTGGATTAAAGCAGGCTCACTAGAAATTAACCACCGAAACACATGTAAATACTCATGTTTCTCCACATCTAAAAATCTGAGTTACTGACTACCAAGCAAAAACCATGCAACTATTACATTGTTCATCTGAGGAGGGATTAGAATGTGCGACTGCAGCACACAGAATACACGACTACTTTCAGATTTAGTTCACAAAAGTCAGTAATATAGGATTTAATTTCTCTTTATATAAACTTGTTTATTAATGAAAATCTGGTACTGGTCTGTAGGGATAAAGATTCTGTAAGTTGTAGATTTTCAGGCTTCTGTCATTGATATAAAAATAGAACATGTGCACTGTGGTAGAGTATAATTCTATCATGGGTAAAATTTGGTAAACATCATCAGTAAATATTACTGTATAACACTGTGAGACTTTACCAAAATCAATTTTGCTCATAACAGAATTTCAGACTTCTAATTTTTCTGGTTATTTTGGACATACATGTCAATTTAGAATAACAATTTGTTTTCACAGATGACTTTTTAATCCTAATTTCTGGCTTATCCAGTGATTTTGCTATCCCCTGTCTAAATATTTACCTCATATCTATTGTTTAACTGAATGTAGGCGATTATTTTAGTTTAATTTGAAGCTTATATATGCCCAAACCAAGTTCACTTTTAACGGTTTGAAGCTTGTTTATAATACTATAAAAGACGACGTTTATATGAATATCTTTTACGAGGTTGATTGAACTTTCCCAGTATAATGAAGTGCATTAGATTAATTTGGGTGATTTTTGCTGATAGTTTATAAAAAGAAAACCTATTATCGTAATGAAAACAGGTTAAAAAATTGATTTTCTGTTTAACAAACCGTCAGGTGTATTAGCTTAAATTTTGGGACATATTATATACAATCTATTGGCTATAACTTATTGACTGCTTTGATTTCTTCACAAGTAGATATAAGCTGAGTATTATATTCAAACTCCAGCAATATTTACGGGCATTTTCATCCTCCTCTTTAACTAGCAATAAAAATGCATAAAAGCCATACACAGGTGGTGTGTTTGTGTGCTGTCTTGTTGTCCAAGACTTTCCTTCAGATAACTGAAAACTCTTTAACATAAATTATGCTTTTTTGACCAAATTAATTTGTGCACCATACAAATACAACGAGATAAGCCAGTAGACTACAGTTCAGTCACTTTTCTGAGTGTTATTAGTATGCTTACTTTTCACCACTCGCCTCATCGTGTTTCCTTAATTTGGTCTTAAGCCAAAGTAAGTAAGACAGTTTTGAAAATAAAAGGAAAAGAAATAATTTTATTCTTTTGCTTACTGTTTGTTTGTTCAGTGGTCGTTCATTTATCAAATATTCTTTCTCATATTATTACATCACATTAAATTTAATCGGGGCAATTCTACTAATATATATTTAATATATATATATATATATATATATATATATATATATATATATGCAAACATTTTATTTTACTTTCCTTCACTTTTTCGTGACGATGAACCATTTCTCTGATTTGATACAGTGTGATTACCAGCACTAAACTGATTTTTTCTAAGTAATTGTTATCAACATTTAATTGTTCATTATCACTGTCACATTCCCAAAGCTATATTTTATATGGATAAATCAAGGGATAAGATGAAGTCATTGATAATTATGAAAAATCAGTAGATGGATGGATTATGCACATTATTATCGTGGTCATCGCTTTTCATCATGAAAGCAATATATTTTCACATGCTGTCCATACTTAATACAAGATGATCACAATAAACTTTACCTAGTTAGATGAAAGAGAGAAATACTACTGTTACTGTTTTAATTTCTACAAACACTGCAATAAACGCACACTTCTTTGAGGTGGGAAAACTCTCCACTAATATCCCTTATTATATAGATATTATATTTTGAAACACCTAGTACCTCAAAAAGCTTAATCAATAGAATCAATGGAAACAACATTTAATGGATTTATAAATTTCAACATCGTCCGTCGTGCACCGGTGGAACAACGTTAGAATACTCGCTGACCACGCATGTGGTTCAGGGTTCGATCCCCGGCCGATACACCTCTTCACCTCACCAAACCCGTCATAAGACTGGTAAAGAGGGAAGACTAGGCATGAGACTAGCAACCCCATCCTGTATAAATAAACACCATTGCTACCGAAACTTCGAGTCTCTCCCTTAAAGCCTTATGTTCCCCTGGGAACGTAAAGCAATAAATGTTTTTAAAAAAGAACATTGTCCGTTAGCTATGGCTAATCAAAAAAGCAACATGCAATCTTAATGCAGACTATGATATCCAGTGAGGCCTCGCAAAACAAGATGAACAGCACATGTGGGTCAAATGGAACTGCTAATATGTTGTAAAATCGGGAGGTCTAGAAGTGAATTATTCAATTTTGAAAACTTCAGGCAATTCAATTTTGATTGGATTAATAAAAATCGGATATGAACAAATGAAGTTGATTAGACACTAATACTTTGATAAAGCTTTTAGCATTAAATAGCGAAACGTCAGTAAAAACAATATCGTTTTGTTTTTCATGCATTGGGAAATAAAAAAAACCTTTATTATATTGATTAAACACTAATAATGAAAATGATACCATTGTTACTTGGCAGTAATTGATCATTTAAGTTGAGAAGTTGAGAGTAATACGTCGTTTTCGAGATCAATTATTAGTCTTGCCAACGATAATCTTTGGTGTGCTAACTGAATAATAGTCATATGAATATGAATCAAATCAGTACACGAAGATGAAAAGAGTATATCCAGCATGATGGAATCTACTGTGGTAGATTCAGGGTGGTTGTCATCTTCCGCATTCAAGGACTCAGCCTACGAACTCGGTTGATTCAGTCTACCACAGTTAACTAGTAATGGTGAATTTTTTGTTCTTAATGCTACAAAGGCTTTGTTATAGGACGTCATTAGACTCTCCCTTCAGTAAAGCTTATCACTTTAACTATATGTTCAGTCATATCAGCAGACTAGTAACTCCGCGTTTGTCTCCACAATTAAATAAGAATCAATGAATATATTTTGGAGTGTTGAAATTCGGGGTCCTATTTTTCTGTGATTTTTGCATTATTAGCTTGTCGGTACTTTGATATTCTTTCTGACTCATTAATTCAAAGATTAACAAGGTTCATTAACAACGCAAGTTGACTTTCTTCATAGAGTTTTCCCTTAGCTGGTGAATTTTCGTTACAGCTTCGAACACCATCGTTCCTCATTCTTTTTTATTTACAAAGGGTTAGAAAATATTTCCTAATCATTCCATTCACGCAATGTTGGTTATTCATTGTTGTTAACACTGGTTTTATTCATCACTAATGGCGTTGTTCATAAATGTTTAAGTTATCTAAAAAGAACAAAACATTAATGGATATCAGTCAGCAAAAGTGTAAAATGCTTAGTGACTGTATAACTTTGCTACTTTGTCATTTACTTGAGCTTCACGCATTCAGGACTCGTTTATGGTATCATGTATACCTAGTGAGGGAGAGAGTGAAATAAATAAAAACCTTGGTTTTTATCACACAGGAAGCAGAGTCCTACCTTCTTAATACAAATGAACAATTGAAATGTTTTGACGAGTAAATTTCTTTGCGACTTTGGTAATGTGGCATTTTATGTAGACTTCTTATCATACACCAAAGGAAGAACAAATTCTGTCTGTCTGTTTTCAACATAGAACGTTGCACCGATGTGCGACAGTTCAAGTCGCCACACTCCATGTAGCACACAAAGCAACAGAAGAAAGGAGAAGAAATGCATAATAGAGACAGTAAACAGAGGTGTGACACAAAGGAAGAGTAATAACAAAGAACAAAACAGTTTCATTGGAAATCATAAGTAACAAGGAGTGGATGCATCTGCGGTAGCTATTGAGAACAACTTCGAGCCATATCACCGACTGTTTCCAACCATTGGTTTTTACCGTCCCGTGGACCCCAATCAGGAAGCCTACACCTTCCTACGTGACTGGCTTAGACTAACTGTTGTGGATTTCATTGAATGGTGCTATGTTTTGGTTTGACCGCCACTACCTCTTTTCCAGCCTGACTCTATGTCAGCTAACATTGCCCATTGTCGAGGAAGGTGGTGACTAGGCATACGTAACACATGTCCTAACCATCTCAGTCGATGTAGCTTCACAGCCTCGTCGATTGATTTCTCCTCCTTTCCTAGCACTCGACGCCTAACCTCAATATTGCTTGACTTGTTATACCACTTCACACGGGTGATAGAGTGATAGTGATCAAAGACAGCTAATCTTTTCATGTCAAAACAAATTAAAGTTTGTCAAACTGTATTCTCATAAATATTCTATTTGTAAGTTGATTACTTCTGATAAAGGTTGAAGAGAAAAAACATAAACAATTTACTTTGATCTCGTGCAGACAATCCTTAGATGTGGGGAATCCAGGATAGATTGCTCTAAATTATTTAATATAGACATTTATGTTAATAAAATATGTAGGTAGCACCAACTTGAAGTTTTAATCAATTTGGCAGCAAATTAAAACTAATTGAAATAGTTAAAAGTAGCTGATGTACAAAACTGAAACATCAGAGTTTTCAGCAGTTCTCCAAGAATCGATTTTCTGTATATTAAATAGATCACGTATTATTTGTTTAAATGAGCTGTGATTAGTATCTGACAATTTTCATTGTTTGTGAAGTATGCTTTAAATATGTATACTCTAAATTTAGGCAAACATTGTCAAATGGAAGGACGATAAAGTTCGTCAGAGAGAGAGAGAGACAGAGAAATAAACGGTTGCTCAGTCTTTCTCTGTGTACTTCTCTGTATGTGTGTGTGTGACAAGTTCCAAATCACTTAAAGTTGTCAAAATAAATCAATACAAGCACGTGAGAAAAGACTAGAGTAATTTTAGTTAACTAATCACATGAGTGTAGTAGATGATAAGTGATGAAAGTCGACATCATTATTGTTATTGTTACTATTATTATTTATTTATTTACTTATTCGTTTAAAAGATATACATGTTAAATTTTACATTTAGCTGTTTAGTGCTGTCGCTATTACTACTTTTTACTGTATGTTTTTAAACTGTTTTTTATACAGTTCACGAATTACTAAGCAGTGGAATGTGTCCAGATGTAGCCAACGAAGATGGATTGACAGCCTTACACCAGGTTAGTTTATGATTTTATTGTTAGTATTTTTTCTATCATTCCTTAGATGAATGGCTTTTTTCTAATGGTTTTCATGGGTCATTTTTGTGGTCAAAATAACTGTCAAAACAATAAGTTATCACTGCACAGTTGTCTCATTCTGACTAGAGTTGGAAGATTCACCAAATAAATTCATAGTTACGAACTACCAGCCAGTAAAGACTCATACTGCCTAATCTTCATCCAGAGCTGTTGTAAGAGCAGTATGACAGAGCTAGCACACATTTACCAGAATGCATATTATTAACTTTTTCTGGTTAAAATGACGTCGGTTTAGACCTAGTGACCTGCATTTCCTCCTAATCTAACTTTTACCAAATTCATACCAGACACAAAAGCTTGCATTGTGGACCAATGAATATTTTTCTTTGTCAGACCGCCTGCTTTTTATGAGAGTGTTGGTTCGTCTAACCTCAATGGTATGCGCCTCCCGAGAACAACAGTGTAACCACCTGAGAACTTGAAAATGTCTCCCACAGCGAAACAGACGCAGAAGTCAGACTGGGAAAAACGACAAATGAAACGATAACAATGTTTGTTTGACAAATACATGGTATGTTATATATTTACCGAAAACGCATAAATTTAAGGTGTAAATGGAAAAAATCTGATGGTTGTATGATATCTCAATCCATCAGAAAATCAAGTCATAAATAAACGAATCTAAACTGTCCAATAAGGTTATCATGTCAGTACAAGCAAAAATCACGACTTCATGGATAACAAAGAAGCTTGCCCCTCCTAATGCCTCCCCTTTTAACTAGTTCTTGATTGTGAAACCACGAGATGATACTCCTAAATTGCGCTTGCATAGTACAGAATTTCTTTTGTTCCTCATTTACATCCAACCGTGAGGCCACTAGCTATGATTCTGAACCACTGAATGATAATCAGATTGTGTGAATTTGTTGCTTAAAATACTTTAAATACTATACTATATATATTCTTTCATGACCAATTACTTATCTTAGTGATGTACCTGAAGTGTAATGCATTTTATCTTAATTTTAACCTCTCATACTCTCTCCCCCGTTATCAATTTGAACATGACCTGGAAAATATTCGCACCTGTCTTTCTGTATGACTAATTCAATGCAGTTTATTTGCTTATCAGTCTTATATCTCTCAATGTAATTTCAAAAGTATATATATCCGTGTATGTAGAGTATTCAGCTGATGAGTTCTACCGAAATTTGATGAATTCATCAAATCCTGCTCTATTAACCTTTGTTGCTTGTTTCAAATTAGTAATGGGAAATCAGTGTCTTCAATTCTATAAATTAGTGGTTGGAAACTCATTCTAACACGACTCGAAATCGTTCAAAAAAACTTAGACATATTCACTCCCACGTAACTTCGAAAGTTTGAGCGTTTTCTTTTACCTTTATCTCATATTTGTGTTTGACGTGATCCTGTTTGTCTGCTGAGTATTTTGTTTCTGTCTACTTCTCTTTTGTCCTGTTTAGAAATATGGCAGCTTGGACTTGTACACTTCTGTGTAATATTCTATTTCCATCTGTCAATCAGTCATCTTCAAATTACTTCCTGGTTGACTAGTTACTGTTAGCTAAATATTGTGTCGGACAAGGTGTGATAAATACTCAGGGGATATTTTAAGATCTAGATTTCTTCAGTTTAAGAACTTAACTAAAAGTAAATTCAGTAGGAATATATGAGTCCCTACCTAATCCTTACTGAAATATTCTACCAAATGGTTTTGCTGTCTAGCTGAATTTATTGTTTAATAATTTTGCACAGCTCTTCAGTATCTAGAATCTGATTTGATAGAAATGATTGACTAACAGTGTAGTAGACTAGTGAATTAACTTTGCAGTCAGAATTATCTACTCTAAATATATATCTATATCTGATTTTCTGGAGAGTTACTCTCAATTCGAAGGAGATTTCTTGTATGTGTTTAAACGATAGACCAGTGTGTTTTTTAGTAGAATCTCAAGCATTCCTCACGTTTTGCATTCATAACCAATTGTGCTTACAGCATAAACTATTCGTGATTCAGAATTATAGCATCCGTGATAATAAAAATTAATAGGATAAATAGTGTAAAGTTAAACTATATCTGTCGTCGAAATCTACTGCACTTATCTGATCTTCAGTGTTCAATTATCTACTCATTCATTTGAGCATTAGCTTTTTATACATTCCCTAAATGCAATAACTATTAGTTATACCTTACTAGCTGTTGACTAAATAACTTTCTGCATACACGCAGCTTTGGTTCGAGAATTAGAATTGGAGATTTTCAACTAGGAAATGGAAAATACCACTAATTATTCATTCACTCATATTTATAGGCTCAAGGTAGGAAGAATTTTTCAATAGTTCAAAAATTCAAACAGCTACAGTCAAGTAATCGAGAATAAGTAACGATATTTTTACAGTTTCGGAAAATCGGCTAACATAAAGACAACTTTCATCCCAAAACGAGACAGACTTAGAAAACGATATGACTTATGGGATCATTGAAGTCAGGATTGTTTGTAAATGTCTAAAACTAACATTAGTTTATGGTCATGCTGGGATAAAAAACGACGAAAGTTAGTATGTGTAGATCATTTGAGTCATAGTATGTAAGTGAACATACTTCAGTCATTAAATTTTAGAAAAGCCACCAGCCACTCACGTGGTCCAGGTTCGATGTCCGTTAGATGCAATTTTTAACAGCCTGGTTTACTAGCTGGTGTTAAGCATAGTGGTTGGCAATCACACTTCTTGAAAAAACACGGCTGCTGAAACTTTGAAAGTTTGTAGCCTGATGATTCACTGAAAACGCAAAGAATGAAAAAAATGGATAAATAGTGATGTAGCCTACTCCCGCTCTGAAATTATACAGGAGATCAAATTAAGCAAACAAATTCAGATGCATTAGCAGCCTTTTTATTCTAACAAACAAACATACTCACATAAAAAAAAGTCTCCTAATTAAAACACTACTTTTTTTATCGAAATTAGCTGAGATTAATTAGCAATAATTAAATTAAAGGTATTGAGAGCTATAAAAATTGGCCAGAAGTGATCCATGCAATAACCCACATCTAGTTCGTTATAATCCTACAAATATCGTGAAGTAAAAACAAATGTATATATATATATATATGTGGCGGTTCACAAAAGACAAAACAGAAACTGAACTTCTTATAGAACTCGCCACTTTTATGAGTGTTCTTTATTTCAGACGTAATATTCCCCTATCGGCATTATTATAATCCATACTAGTAGTGGTGGTAGGATCAGAGAAATTGTTTTCCTCTCCTTCCCTTGTATCCAGCTAAGTTAAATTCAATAGGCAGGAAACACATAAAACTTAATTCTTTTCCTCAAGAGTATTATTTTACAATACTGAATTCCATAACTGCCTACGTATTATATTTTTATTTACTACACTTCATGTCTTCAACCACCAAAAAGTTTGAGGATTTAGATGCAAGTTTAAATAAAATAAATTATGAAGACAGGACAAATGAGATGAATATTGATATTTAGTGTTTGCAAAAGCACTTGGTTTTACAAACAAATACAACAGTGGTTGTTTGATGGTTATTTTTAGGAATGACATCTGTTTACCTTACATATATATATATATAAATTGGGAGCTGGGTTTGTTTTCACTAACTATGGCGTTTGTACACAGGAATTGATTGAGAGACTTAGAAGCTAATTCATAACCATGTTTGAATCGGCAACTTGTAGACACCCTAATAAAAACACTTTTTGATAGAATAAACCCTGACGTCTTTTAGGGGTCTGATCACTAAGACCTCGTCAGTGCGAAGTATACGGAAGCTGACTGTTTTCGTGAGGCTTCTTTTGACTTTGCAGATGACTTCGAAAGAGTTCTCCTTAAATATTGAGTGACTACTGTTGAACATATGTTCATCAATTATAGAACTCCTTGTTGATCCCATGTTACCTTTACCTAGCTAAGTAGGATAATGTTCTTTGACTCTTTTAGATAAAACACGCATCGAGCGACCTATATGTCTCGCTCCACATGAGCAAGTAAATTTATTGATACACAAAGAAGTAGGCAAAAGCGATAGTTTACCTTTAGTGTTATCGAAGAACGATAGGCGGTTTAAGATACCAATCGCAATGTAGTAGTACAGAATGTTCTTTTCCCTTGTGGGATGTCAATCATAAGGTCACTCTTTAACGCCCCACCCATGAATACCATGTTTTTCAGCACAGATACGGGTTGTTCATTGTTAATTTTCAGCTTTTTATCTATAGAGCGTGGTGGATTATTATTATTGTTGTCTTGGGTCCCGAGTGGAACACAGGGCTTCAACAACACGTCGCCACTCTGTTCTATTTTCTGACATCCTTTTCAGCCCGGTCCACGATTGCTCACAATCTATCACCTACTGCTCCTCGCCACACAACCCCCTTCATTTCACTCTCTGACCGACCACTCAACTGTCACTTGCCATTTAGATTCCACTCGAGTGATAGCCTTCATTGTACGCGATGTCATCCGACGGTCTCCTCAGTGCATGTCCGGTCCATCTACGTTTTCTCCTACATATTTGTTGAACGATCCGCTCTTCGTTGGTTTGTTCCCAGTCAAAGGAGTTTCTCATTGCTAATTCTTTCTGACCATTTGACCTTAAGTGTGGAGCCAGTCAGAGAAAGCAGCTTTGGATGAAAGTCTGCAACAAGCTGTTGGAAATGCTTTTCGTGACACGAATTACACGTTTCTGACACGTAAAGAAGAACTGACTGACTTCACATCTTGTTCTCTATGCTGACTGAGTGAAGCAAAAGATTTTCAAACTGGGTTCACGTTGATGAAGGCGTATCTTTACTTTCAGCTGTGGGCTTCCTTTGACATCTTCATCCGTTACACCAGTGGTTGAAACGATGCTTCCTAGATAAGTGAAGGAAGTCACATCCTTGAAATCTCTCCCTTTGATGGTGACTGAAGCTTGTTGTTGTTGTTGTGGTGGTGGTGGTGGTTCGTTGGTTATCTTCATCACTTCGTCTTCTCTATTTTTACCTGGATGGTGTCTTGTCTTCGCTGCCTTCCTCTTCTACCAGTGTAACAACAGAAGACAAGGGCCAGGCAACAGATCGTTTTATTATGAAAATCAACACGTATTTATACATATTTCAACAACATTATTATAGACAAGCGCAGTCATCTGATTGGTTGTTTAGGTAGACAAACGCAGGCTTCTGATTGGTTGTTTCGGGATTCCTTGACAAACAGAGTTCTCTCTGCGAATCATATTTTGCCACGTTAACTTTGCTGTGATTGGTTGCTGACTCAGCCTTGTTCATTTTTTTTTTCGGCCCATATTAGTGACCTAGACCTTAACGTAGATTAGTGCCAACCAATCGGCTAGCAGCCTGCTCTCACCACACTCGTCCCCCCGTCAAATACGTGCGACTGAAGTCGGCTTGATCTACTTGGTGCAGGCGTCATCGTTGGCTTGTCTCGCTGTATCCATTTCTGGAGCTCGCTGACGTTCACGCGCCTCTCATTGTTCGCCATTGCGACTGTGTCTGCGTAACCCCATCTCGAAGTGACCATATATGGTCCTTCCCACTTTGGAAACTGTTTGCCTGACCCTGTCGAACATTCGTCCATACTTCGGCCGACACCTTCATATGCTGCTTTCGCCCGACCTCCCAGCAGCGTCTCAAGTAGCAGCTCCATCGCTGGCAGATCTTGAACGCCACTCAACTGCGCAGAAGCCTTGAAGTCCTGCTCGAAGATCCATATGTCTCCATCAAAAACTGCAGGGTATAGGCTTTTCATTTGTCGGTAGGCAGCGACACCAAATGTAACAACAGAAGACAAGGGCCAGGCAACAGATCGTTTTATTATGAAAATCAACACGTATTTATACATATTTCAACAACATTATTATAGACAAGCGCAGTCATCTGATTGGTTGTTTAGGTAGACAAACGCAGGCTTCTGATTGGTTGTTTCGGGATTCCTTGACAAACAGAGTTCTCTCTGCGAATCATATTTTGCCACGTTAACTTTGCTGTGATTGGTTGCTGACTCAGCCTTGTTCATTTTTTTTTTCGGCCCATATTAGTGACCTAGACCTTAACGTAGATTAGTGCCAACCAATCGGCTAGCAGCCTGCTCTCACCACACCAGTGTGTTGGTTTTTGCCAGCCTGCAAGTCTTCGAGTTTGTGTGACATTAGACATATATGTCATCCACACGTGAAATCCAGATCTTCTGGAGTCTTCTTATCGATCTTGGTAGATTGTCATGCTCGATTACTGTCTTCCTCGAAAGAGTGATTTCTTCTTCTACTGACTCAAGGCAGCAGACTATACGGATTCCAGTCACAAGAGATATTAGCAGGTTTCTTTTGCGATTGATGGGTACCCAAATGTAAAAGTCTGTCAACTAGACGTTCCCTGTAGGTTTTCAATATACTGATCTGTTCAACGTCCTATCTGTCTTCTTTGTTTGTCGGACGTCGAGAAATGAGATTGTCTCTCCGGTTTCTACTTCAGCTGTAAATTTGATATCTCGTTGTCAGCTGTTAAAAGTGTCATCGACGTCCTTTTGTAAAGCGGAAATGTGTCGATTTTTGGTTTCAGCGCACCATTTTCCAAACTTTCCATGAAAATCTCTGCCTGGAAATAAGCCCATAATCACACCATCTTGCTGTCTGTAAACATGTTGGTGAAGTAAAGAATAACCCCAGCTAATTAATTATTCTTGTCTGCTCAACTTAATGTAAACACACACACACACAAATAATTATATATGATTCTGACTGTACAGCTAAGTGAAGGAATTCGCCGAAATGAGACCGCTTACTGAACAGTTTCTTCTTATATTCACGTCTGGACAAGTATTTTTTGTGAATTAAATAATCTCACTGTAGTACAAGATTACTGTGTGCTGTTCCTTATTTTATAAAGCTTCCTCAAATATTATTGGTGGCTAAGACGACAGTCTTCGATACGAAGTCATGTCTTAAACAAGTATTTCTGTATTATTCACCTTTTTGTGCTGTATATTTTCATGCTTAGTATTTTATTCCTTTTGCTTTATTTACTAGTACATTGGAAACTATCATTTACATTTAAATTAAATAAGTAGTATTGAAGGGTTTGTCGCGAAAAACCGTCAAATTTTTCCTTTTTTTCGCTGTTTATTCATCTCTTATTCTTCAATTCTCCTTTTAATAATTAGTGTGAATAGAATGAATAAAAACCTAAAATTTCTTTGTTAATTAATACAATATGAAAGGAGATATTATTTTGTTTTTTTACTTGACTCTGAATGAAAGATTTCAAATGAGAATAAAATACCTTTGATCTATCGAGCTGTCGTCTTCTTTTAACTGTTTGATATATAAACTCTACAAGAGAACAAATTGATATATATATATATATATATATAATGTTGACGCAAAGTGAATAAACTCCAAACCATAGTGATACGAATGTTTAAAATTAGCTGATTTGTTACAGTCGCTAGTCAGAATCGCTTTCAAAAAATGAAAGAATTCATCAGACAAGTAAAGTTATAGCTTGGAGAAAATGACAATACTCGGTATTCTGCTAGGCTGTATGACTCTTTAAGTACACTAGATTTCCCACAAAATTATTCCAACATATTTGAATAAGTTGAAAACATCATGGATATTAGCAAACTGTCTCTTCTTGAATTAAACTATTTATCTAGTTGCAATCTTCTTTCTTCCTTTACGCACCCAGTAGAACATATGGCTTCAAGCTAGAGCTTTGAAGTTTCGTTAGGAGTGGTGTTTTTTTTTGGGGGGGGAGGGAGTTGCTAACCTCATACTCAACCTTCCCTCTTTATCAGTCTTATTGCCGGCTTAGATTTAGGAGTGCGTTGGCCGGCGATCGAACTCCAGACCATATGTGTGGTTGGCGAGCATTCTACAGCTAAGTCACCGATTACTGCAATAGTCAGCGACATTATACGCATTTTAAAATCAACAAAAAAAATTCTACGTAGATTAAGTGACCACAATTTAAAACCTTGGTGCTACTAAATGTGAACACCATATTCGTTGACATTTCATCGGTAATACTCGGAACGGTGAAATTATTGAAAATAAATCTAAATTCTTCTGAGTAAAAAATAAAATGAACACCAGAAAGAAACACGAACCTGATACTGATCTCGCAGTTTTCAAATATCTGCTTGGGATATATTTTGTTCGTCATTGTTTATTATTATTACGGTCCTTTTCAGAGTTCTAGGCTTCTCCTCACATTTCCTTCTTCAATGGGTTTTCCGATAGTACTTATATTATGATTGCTCATTCAAAGACATGATCTATATAACACACATATATTTTTACTTTTCCTTATTTACAGTGCTGTATAGACAATAATTTGGAAATGTGTAGACTCCTTCTCCGATACGGTGCTAATCCTAATTCTCGTGACACGGAACGATGGACTCCATTGCACGCGGCAGCTACATGCCATCATACAGAAATGTGTAAACTTTTAATTGACCAGTAAGTCTAACTGAATTGTTTTTGATGTTTCTTTTTGAAGCTATGCAGCAATCTTCTACTATGAACTCTTGTGACTGTTAAAACTAAGGTCCACTTATTAGATTTTTTTCCTCACTTTAAAACTATTCACAGGAATATATTCACGGTCTCACATTTATCGGGTCTCACGTTCAGTCTAACACATTAGAGTTATTTTGTACTGTCATTCTGCCTGTAGTGGTGTATGATGTGTTGTCTGCCTAGTACCCGAAGGAATTCTGATTTAAAGAGGAATACTTAAATTCCTATATATTCCTTATTGTTTATTTAAATTTCGGTTAGTGCCAACAATAAATGCAATAACGCTTTAATACACTTAAACTCTGTTATAAAATGAACTGATCATAAAATCCTGATAATTTCTGAACAAACTAACAATAAGTTATGGATTTATTGTTAACTTTCTTTTTTCATTGAACAACCAATCACTACTTCACATCTCTGTTTTCTGATAAAGTTCATCGTGGCGTTTTGATACAATCTGTTCACGAGTTTATTTCTTTACTAGTATGGTTGACAGTCGATATCGCATAAAAACTTGGAGACGTCTGCAATACAAACTTAAATAAAGTTATCTTCGAAACATTCGCTGTCTAATATTGAATTTGAGTGAATACTTAAGTGTTATCCTCTTTCTACGAGCTAGCTGATTTATCTGTTCCTGAAATAAAATTTATTTATTTTTTTCCTCAGTATGTTTTTTTTTCTAAAGCACTACTTATATTCATGTTACTGTAGTCGCCGTAATTTGCGACATTTTCCTAGCACGATTTCTTGTTTTACGATTTGTCGTAGAGGAGAGCTGGATGTGATATTATGTTGGCAGATAGTGTCTAATTGTTACTTGCTATACAGGTACCTTCTCATGTTACCTTTTATGATCACTTTGTTTTTCGAAAAGGAAGCAATATAACATCTTCATAGCATCACCTCCTGGGTACAAAAATCCAACAGTTTACGTGTATTTGGCTTAGTTTGCAGTATGGACACTAAAATTACTTTTCACTTTATTTAAGGAAATAACTCAACTGTTGAATATTGCATATACCTTAATTTCTCGTATGTTAACTAAAAACTATGAGATATCTTTTTCACTTAACATAGACGACTATATTGCAATCAAAACGTCGTGTAGTACTTATTCATCACCAGAGATTGTTATTAATTGCTGACAAATATATTTCATTACTGTCCATATGCGCATTTTGTTTACTGTATTTGGTATCACTAATTTGAGCAAAGTAATTGTCTGAAATTCCCTCAATAGGACAAGGAATTGTTCCGAGTCGTTCCAGAATATCCAGTAATATAAATAAAGAGTTTAAATGTTTTTTTGGGTTCAAAATCCTCTGTCCTTATTACCATATTAGTGATAAGGCCAACTCTTACATAACAAGTGTTTTCCCCTGCCTCAGGGCCCAAAGTGACATATAACTTATGTGGTGCATTCAGGCACGAGTTGTTTTTGTCATTATGCATAAATAATCTTGGGTTGTTACCTGTTCAATGAGATCTAAATTTCTATACTTCTATCAATGTCTTCTTAAGTGACGCTAGTGTATTGTTACTGACTTTTACTCTATAAACCTTATTTTTACTTTTGATGAGGTCTGGACAGAAAACCAGTCAGGGAAATCTAGCGAAGTACAATATTTTATTGTGTCACGAATTAACTGTTTTACTCGTGAATGTTTGGATATAAAGACGGATTTGTTTTCTCTGAGGCAAATGCACACTGGAATGAACACACACACACTTGTGCATACACACTTACCGGGTGTAACGATAGTTAAGCCTGAGCTGACATTTTTGATTTCTTTTTCCACTTTCCACCCCACCCACGAAATAAATGAAAAATTCCTACTCTGCACTACAAAAGCGGTGTTTTAATGTTTTCTCAATAAAATCTTTTCAGTGTTCTTACTGGTGGTAATGAAAGGAATAATAATGGCAGTGTAAGAGCAACAGTGAACATATGAATCATCCCTCAGATAGCTTTAATTTGAGATGAATGAAATAGAAGTGAGTTGCTCACTCTATCAGAGTATTGTATTAGCTGGATAATTACGAAATACCGATGGAAACGTTTAATATTTATTTTGGGAGTGGACTGTAACAGTTTGTTTCATCAATGTATGTATATACAGTCGATGTGTACATACTACATATGAAAAGACACAAATACAGTGAACCTTGATGATTGGTTTGTTTGCAAACATTCATGCAGCTAGTGTATAGTTATTAAACGATGGTGTTAAATCAATATTCATTTTGAGAAAGTCGAAATGATTTCAGGCTAGTTTCATTTCTTAATAGTAGTGAAAGTGATTTCCTCTCGATACTCCCGTTGTTTGGGCTGATTTTAGCAGTCCTATCTGCGCCAATCTTTGACTGATTGTAATATCAATGCTTATATATCCTGTTTTTCATTTTCTAACAATTTAGGTATTCATGATTATGTTACAACTCATAATTCAGTGAATTTCATTACCATGCTTTATATTATATATGTCCAAACCAAGTTCACTTTTAACAGTTTGAAAAAATTTGGGCATTGAGTATATGATATTCATTATAACAATTGTTTTTTGTATCTCCAAATGAGTGAAAAACAAAACCATATTGTTTTTGCTGACACTTCACTGTTTAATGCTAATAGCTTTATTAAAGTATTATTAAACCAGAATTTACAAAATCTCAGCATACATATATATATATATATATAACAATTGAATCATCGTTCATCAGTATGGGGTTATTTTTGTGTTGTCAAATTGGCCAGTTGGTAAAGATAATAAAACCAGATGTAGATTGTTGGATTTGATAAATGTGTAAAAGTATAAAAGCAGCGTGTGCTCATGTAGTGAAATTGCTTATCACGTTCGTGCAGATTTTGTCATTTCATGGGGGGGGGGTGTGATCACCAGATCACATTCTGTTTCAGACCATAATTCCTATTCAGACAATTCGGATTCCACTTGGTATGAAGTGCTTCTGATATCAGACATTCTTTGGGATTTCTGAAATTATTCTGGATTATTTCAATATTGTCAGAATCAATTTCGTGACTTGATTCTAGAGCGTGTAGACCTATGGCTGATGGAATTTCAAGCTTTTCTAGTTCAACTGGATTTCTCGTTAGTTAAACCAATTGGCCAATTTGATAACGCAAAAATAACCCCATACTGAGGAACGATGATTCAATTGTTATATATATATATATGCTGAGATTTTGTAAATTCTGATTTAATAATACCTTGATTAAGCCATAAGCATTAAACAGCGAAGCGTCAGTACAAACAATATCGTTTTGTTTTTCACTCATTGGGAGATACAAAAAAACTTTATTATCATGCTTTATAATCTGAAAAATAAGTGTAAAACAGTATAACAAAGTTTTAATGATTGAAACTACAAATATAAGTGGGCAAACTCGAATTTTGTCTGACTTACCAACAGTCGTCGTTTTAGACGTGAATACCTACATAAATACTTCTTATTTATCAGAGTTAAGTTGTGTAACCATACTTGTAAGAAAATTGCCTACTAAATTTTGGTTAGCTAAAAGTATATCGTAACTGTAATTTGTCTTTTTTTATACTTTTTATATGCGTCGTATATTTTAAAAGTGTCATAACTAAAAAAACCCTTTTTCCTATTACGTCTTTAGCGGTGCAGATCTTCTCGCTATGAATGTGGATGGTTATATGCCTTATGAGTGTTGTATGCCTGGTCAAACCCTGAATCTAATTGAAATGGAAATGGATAAAAGAGGTTAGTATAATTTCATTGGTGAATTACACAGTTGATAATGTGTATATAATCTTAACGAAAATGCCTACAAAGTTACACATTTGACTTCAGTGGCGACTTACCAGTGTACAGAAAACCAGTTTATGGTATACAACTAAGTGATATTCCTCACAAAAACAAGCACACGCTCACTTGTTTTCACCCGTTAAAGGTACATATACAGCAACTCAGTAGGAGTTTTGCATTCTAACGTGAAACATATTTCCTAAGGTGGTTATTTTAAAAGTTGACGATTATTAAAATGAAGTCAATAGTTTTCACGGTATTTTTCTCTATATCACTCAAAATGATATTTGAATACCATTCAAGTCTCGAGAAACACACTTCTTAAACGTCATGCTACATAACTGATTATGGAAACAAAGATTACACGTCTTTGCTATCGATTTAACAAATGTATTAGGTAAAATAAGTCTAACAACTACATATAAGCTGCACTATGTTTATTTATACTGAAGACCAGTCAGGGTGAATAGAAAAGCAGAAAGCCTGTGCATTGCTAGGTGATATCGGTTATTCTCATTATTGAGTATATTTGTTGGTGCATTTATGCGTTTTCACCCTGAATTATTTGAGCTATTTCTCCATTTTGTTTTTGCTTCTATGTTGAAACGACTCGTTGTGATTGGCTTACCACATAAGCACAAATAAACACTGCATAATTTGTCTGTCTATAGTCTAATGTGACCTTGCTTCTAAACCAAGAGACAACATTTACATATAGACAGAGTGATGCATATATAAGATTTCATTAGAGCATTCATATGTGTTACATTACACCGATGTGTATGCGTGTTTGTGTGTAATTATTATATGAAATCGATTTGGAGCGTTGAATTGATAATGCACGACTTAAGATTACATTTCACAATCAAGAATGTTATTTGAAACAGTTTATTTGATTAACAAACAGACAACAATAAAATGCGGTTTTTCATTGTTGTCTGACTTCTAATTTATATAACGTAGACAAATAACTTTACATCAGTGAGTTGAAAAGAATTTCAGTAGTTGTTTTAGCTTCTGCTCTCTTTATTGTCAAGCACACTATCTCATTAGTTTTGTTCACTTCTGCAAGTCTCTCAGGGAGACAATAGTTCATTTGCCATCATCGGTTGGTACAAAACTTAAAACCCCAAGATGGCCACTTAGGAGACGGAATCTCTATATCCCCACTACAATACTGATCTATCTTCTAACAAACGTCTTTCAAATCTCATCATTAAAATTGTAAAAAATTGTAATAAGCATTGTGCAATCAATTGTCTGTTACATTTTATTTTTTTCCAAAAAATTATCTAACATGGAATTTCATGAGTTGTTAACGGCGAGTTACATATATAAGAGTGCGTAAGAATTTAATGACGTTTTAATCAATTCACCTACAGAAATATGTGTTTCTTGTGATCAATCTCAAGAATTATTGGTTCAAACACTTAGTTGCTCAGTTAACCTTAACAGAGTGTATTTCTGCTCTCAAAACTTTGTTGTACACAGAAAACACTTTACGCCATCAATTCTAGTTTTTTTTTTTGCAATAGTATTGATGCGTCGATGACACAGTGGTAGAATGCTCGCCAACCGCACATGTGGGGTTCGATCCTCGGCCAACACACTCATTTACCCCGCTAAGCCAATAATAAGACCTGTAAGTAGGAAAGGTTGGGCATGAGACTAGCAACCCCATCCTGAAAAAACAAATACTACTGCTACCGGAACTTCAAACCTCTAGCTTGAAGCCCTATGTTCCACTCATAATGCAAAGGAATAAAAATTTTAAAAAATCCATAATTCATTTCTTGCACTATTTTGAGGGTACTTACATCTCGCTGTTTGAATCTCTTTTTTAAGCGATCGATAATTATTTTTAGTTTCACTAAACACATGAAACAAGAAAGGTGTTTTGCTGTAGAATCATAGTGTGTTGTGCATTATCTGTTTTCAGTTTCCGGTTGGCATATCGATTCTCTTTAGTATAAACTAAAGTCTACCTGTCACTAACACGCTGATAATATTTTTATTATTATGGATTGTCCAAAAACTAATTGTAAGCAGTGAATCACACAAAAATATCTTTCTATCAAGATCAAGCTTTAGAATAAGCGTACCTAGTGTGTGTGTCAGCCATTTCAAAGATGCCTACTTATAATCTCACCTCCCACTATGAAGCTTCCTCAGTGAATAACTGTAATACAAATCTTCGATTATCTGAATACACACTGATATCAGATATATGTAGCTAAAGCATATACATACTGTTTACTTTTTGCATGAGGATGAAAGTTCAGCAAATCATCTACCTTTGTTAGTTTATTGGATATTGTTAACAATCGACTACCCAAGTTCGAAATTCCTCTTAATCGCTGAGTTATGAACTATGTAACTATCATCGCATATCTTATCGAGGCGACAAAACGGAGAAGACAAAATTTATTTATCTTGGTATGGTGAACACTAACTGAAAATGTATTATTATTATTTGCGTCAGTGGCATAGCGGTTAGGACGCTCGCCGACCATGCACATCGTCTGGGGTTCGATCCCCGGCCGACGCACTCCTTTACCTCGCTAAGCCAGAAATAATTCTGGTAAAGAGGGAAGGTTCGGCATGAGGCTAGCAACCTCATCCTGTAAAATAAACATTGCTACAGAAACTTCAAGCCAATAGCTTGGAGCCCTATGTTCCCCTGCTGAACGTGAAGGAAAATAAAAAAGATTGTTCCCTTGGGTTTCTAGTGGAACATAGGTATTAGCTAATTATTTTATAGAACCAATAAATGTCAAGTTTCGTGCCGATATGTAGTCTCCACTTACACCTATTAACAGTAAACTAATAGATTACCATTTTTATGGCATGGCACATGAATTAAGCAGAGATATAAGGTTCACACTGTATATACTTATCTACTATAGACAGACATGTTATGCTTACATTAACAAGCGTTAGGATACTGTGATTCATTTATTTAACAATCATTCATTAGGTTAATTATCAGAATGAATAGAATATATATGTTTGAACTGAATTTCTTTGGAAAGGCATTTAGGCTATTCATTGCAAGTATAATTAGCGTCTACCCGTTGACAAGAATACAATCGAATAATACTTACCCTCAGTAAAGAGTTTATTATGAAGCCTTAAGATAACGAAACTGTCACAAATTGCATTGTATAATTAATACTGCTACATTTTACCGGTGTTTTTACTCTCTTATAAGCACTGTAATAATTTAAAAGTGTTATACTGATGAGGGTTTTATTGAAAACTAATCCAGAACCCATTAGCAGCTGACGATAAGATGAACTCCTTGGAATTCTAACGCGAATTCGTGAACTGTTGGATGAATCAAGTCGGCTGTGAACACAGATGCTCAGAAATTATAATAGATGGTAATATCACTATATCGGAAGCTAAAAGTAGTTAGATTAAATTACGATCTAGTGACTGAATGATAATATGTTCCCACCTTCAGCTGAAGATCTTCAATTCGATCCTTGGTAAGTTCAATGATATGTAACACTGTATAGTCTGAAACTAGAACGAACTAGCGGTTCAGCATCTTCTGGTTTTCAATGGTTGTCTAGGGGGTGGAGACATATCCCTATAAAACGAGAACTTTTTGATGAAGGCAACTTCTTAGCATGAAAATACTATCCGAATTTCACACTATTCAAAACTTGTTACTCAATTCATTGTAATACAGCCAGCAGTATTAGAATGAAACTTGTATTAGTAGTATAGTTTGCTTAGAAAATAACTGTTCACTATCCATCCGTTTTAAAATAACTCTTCATCTGTTTCAACTTTTTTGTTCTCATCAGATACATTTGATAAAACCAGCGTGGGTGAATGGCAAAATGCCATTTCTGTCTGATAATTCTTAATAATCATTTGATTTATCTTTAGCTTTCTGTTCACCATCCTAGTCCATTTTTTGAAAGTTTCAGTATATAATCTTTTCTGTAATCAGCTAAATGTATACCTTGTGCTTGCACCGTTAGTGATGCAAGATACATATTTGTAGTTTCTGATGCCTTCTTACTGTCATACTGACAATCATTTTCTGAAAATGCCAAAGTTTATGAAGGCGATATTATCTGTAAATTTGATTTAGTTAAAGTAATATTTTTCGGTGAACCTATGTGTAGTTCTTATTTGCATTTATCCCATATGAATAATTTGTCACTAGTCAAGTTTTCAGTCTTCAGTAAGTTGACTTTTAGTCATTTATTTGTCAGAAATGTCAAGTTCAATTTGTAGTTTATAAGACAAAATGAGCCCACTGCTTATACCACAGCATATCATTTCTACCATCTCATTCACATACATCGGAGTGGCCCTAAATTCTATTGAAATTTTTTTTAAATCGACTACTTATGCATGCATTCTCCGAATAGACAAACTGTAATCATTTTGATCAACTAAAATAAATGCGTCACGTTACAGTTTTCATACATGAAAGCAATAATAAGAATGGGGATGTGGAATGTCCGTATACTGTATAAGGCTGTGAAGGCTGCCCAGGTAGCCGAAGAAATGCATAGCTATGGCATCCGCGAGAGCAGATGGAATGGATGTGGGCTATCAGAATTGCCAACTGGAGAGTCAGTAATCTACTCCAGTTTTCACACCCAGACGACAACGACGAGCACACTCAAGCATATAGTGGCGATCAT
This sequence comes from Trichobilharzia regenti, assembly GCA_944472135.2. Taxonomy (NCBI): domain Eukaryota; kingdom Metazoa; phylum Platyhelminthes; class Trematoda; order Strigeidida; family Schistosomatidae; genus Trichobilharzia; species Trichobilharzia regenti. The sequence goes on along the minus strand of OX235270.1, from coordinate 81,409,393 downwards.
GATGTCGCTACTGGCAGCCAGAGCCCTACTAAAATGGAAACCAATATCATACTGCAGGATCATGACAGCAACATTCAGCTCAAAAGGAATCAAGGAGGGTTACAATTATTATGCAGTGCTACGCACCGTGATACCGACAACGCATAACACACAAATATAAACAGTAACGGACAACATCCCGAATGGTGACATGAAGATCCTCATGAACCGAAATGTGAGCAGATATTACACTAAGAGAACTCATCATTTGTCGAGACGCTCTCATCTGGCGAAATGAATGACAACGGAGAATTATTCGCAGACTTCTACGCTTCCAATGATTTTGTGATCGGATTTCGCTTGACGGACACACCACAAACCAGATAGACTTCATCTCAATATTACTCAAAGAAGCGGAGACTCAGCGAGCCTGCTTGACACAAAGTCAAGAAGGAGCCCAGATGTGGGTGGGCTCAGACCATCATCTAGTTCAAGGAACCTTCAGGGTGAAGCTGAATTCCCTGAAAAAAACTGAAGACATACCGCAATTCAAGTTAATACAGAACTTCGCACGGAACAAGCTGAATTCAGAAAAGGCAAATCATTGACTGATCAGTTTCAAACTCTCTTCATCGTCATCACAGAACAAAGCAGAGAACGCCAGTCAAACCTGTACAGTAACTCCGTCGACTTCGGAAAGGCCTTGACCGAGACGTAATTTCAAAACTGATTCAACACTATGGCGTACCTCAAATTTGTATCAACTTCATTCAGCAGCTGGCTACGTGACTGTGCCACGTGCTAGGTGATCCACAACGGAAAACTCAGCGAAGCTACTGAAGTGAAGACAGGAGCAAGACAAGCTGACTTCCTATTAGCACCGATGATATTCTTAATTCTGGTGGACTGGATTATGCATCAGACTTTGCAATGGGAGTTAGATGACAGGAGTACGCTGGGCCACCGATAAGAAGACTCCAGAAGATCTGGATTTCACGTGTGGATGACATATATGTCTAATGTCACACAAACTCGAAGATTTGCAGGCTGGCAAAAACCAACACACTGGTAGAAGAGGAAGGCAGCGAAGACAAGACACCATCCAGGTAAAAATAGAGAAGACGAAGTGATGAAGATAACCAACGAACCACCACCACCACCACCACAACAACAACAAGCTTCAGTCACCATCAAAGGGAGAGATTTCAAGGATGTGACTTCCTTCACTTATCTAGGAAGCATCGTTTCAACCACTGGTGTAACGGATGAAGATGTCAAAGGAAGCCCACAGCTGAAAGTAAAGATACGCCTTCATCAACGTGAACCCAGTTTGAAAATCTTTTGCTTCACTCAGTCAGCGTAGAGAACAAGATTCAGACGTTCAACATAAATGTGAAGTCAGTTAGTTCTTCTATACGTGTCAGAAACGTGTAATTCGTGTCACGAAAAGCATTTCCAACAGCTTGTTGCAGACTTTCATCCGTTGGATGACATCGCTTGCAATGAAAGCTATCACTCGAGAGGAATCCAAATGGGAAGTGACGAGTGGGTGGTCGGTGCGAGGGTGACATGAAGGGGGTTGTATGGCGAGGAGGGGGTAGATGAGAGATTGTGGGCAATCGTGGGCCGTGCTGAAGAGGATCTCAGAAAATAGAACAGAGTTGAGAAGTGTTGTTGAAGCGTGGAACCCTAAAGGAATATGAATATAGAATACCGTTTTCGTACACTGATATGGAGATGATGTAGAACACTATCCAACGTGGCTGCAGAAGGGTAGTATTCGCCGTAAAATGAGTGCAATGAACAAACACCTCGCCACCATTGGTCATTTCTTCTCAACGAACGCTTTCTTCACAATAGTTTACAAAGTGAAGAACAGCCTGTTGAATACAACCCGTCACCGTCTTCTTTGCATTTCAGACGCCCTAACCATTCAGTTAAAATTACCAGAACTATGCATACAACAGAAAATCATTCATCCACTTCTACTACTATGGTAACAACTCAGTTGATTTGACTTAACTTTTGCCTGTTTACTTCTTTTTCTAACTATTTAAAACTCTCGTATTCCTTCAAAACTCTTACGTAATTCTGTACTTTTTTATTTCCATGTTCTTCCTCAGCATAATTCTTTCATCAAACTATTCATGATAATATCTAACTCTTCTTTAACAATCATTTGTGACAACTCATCACTTTTGTTATTACCGTCTTAAATCAACACCAAATTCAACTAAATACTTTATGTATTATGTAACTCCACCAAAAACTTACTAATAGTATTTTCGTTTGACGAAGTTAATGCAAATACACAAAAAACAACCATGTATATTTACCACCTTACAGGTGTGAAAATGGATTCGCCTAGAAGAGACTCTTTGCTGAACTACTGGTATTCTCTCTATTAAAATCGTAATGTAGCTGTATTTCGGCGTAAAGCAATGAAGAGGATAACGTTGCCTTTGGTGTACATATATAACTGTTCAATAATAAAATGATTTCAAAAGAAATTATACACATACATGTAATTATTTTCTCTCAGTCCGCATTTCGTAAAAGCGCACTGGCTTGTTTTATGCCATCGAATTAGTTATTTTGGAAAGGAATACTTTTTTGACAGACATTTTTACACTGTCTTATACTTTGCAGTCAGTGAGCCCATTATTATTATTATTGTCATTATATCCTTTAATTCCTAGACTAACATAGGGCCCATAGTTACGCTTATTTTATCTCGATTTGTTATCTTCCTCTTTGATTTTTTCTATAAACTTTGACAACTCTTAGGATTTGTAATGCTGATGAAAAAATGAATGTCCAAACTAACCCACAACTTGCTTACGCAAAGTCACAGACATACAAAATTTATTGCCATCATTGTGATAACATCGGTTCTGTCTCTAGCTGATGAACTTTTATAGTTCTACTAAAGTACACAAGTGATATGGTGATATCTGATTACTTCGCATTTTCAATAACTTATAAGATAATAAATAAATTCACTGAACAACTTTATCACAAAATGTTGATATTTTATGTAGACACTCTCAGTCGCATTTCAGTTTAATAATTCCGAAATTATATACTCTCAGACTGTCTTCAAAGCTTTAAGCACCGGTGCTGAAATGGTTGTTCGTTTAAAAAATGGAAGACTAATCATCAATGCTTCTAATGGTGACATGAATTTTATTAGCTGGTCGTACAATTTCTTTACTGGATAGAAATAGCTGTGGAAATAGTCTAAATATATTCGACACATTCCGTCTCTACAATCTATATAACAAAGTTATAAAGACTACTTATTTACTTAAGAAAAAAAATCCAGAAACATAGAAAAACTAATAGGGTGGTAATGAGTCTCTTGATTATAGTTAGTGTGAATATTTGGACGCCTTAGTAACTACATACACACACATACACCTAAATAACTATCTTGTCTGCACATTCAGCTCAAAGTAATTATCTTGTTTTCCCTATCATCACTAAAATTGTGATGAGTACTTTTTAGGCTGAGTGGTTTGTTATTTATAGTGATTTATAAGTGTCTTTTTTGTCGCTTTATTTTTTCATCAAAGGTATTACACAAGAGGAAATAGATGACTGGCACAGAGTCCCAGAATGTGAAATGCTTGCAGATATGGAAGCATTATATAAAGCTGGTGCTGATCTTGATATGTTAGATCCACAAGGTGCATCAATGGTAAGTTGAAAAAAGATTTGCAGTATTGCTTAAGTACTAAAGGGATAATTTTAAGCCACAAATCTGCGTTTTAATCTGGCTATTAATAGTTAGTACACACTATACTAATGGTAAAATGGAACTTGTTGTCTAACTCCATCAGTATGAACTAAGACAATATCTTCCATATGTTGTTTCATCACTTCATGAGTTATGGTTCCCCTATGTGACTTAATAAGCCTTATTCTTTCGTAGTTATTAGCTTCAAATAATTTATTATAAATACTCCGTAACTACCAACAATAAGATTAAAGAACCTAATCAGTGCAGCTTTAATGTGTTTGTTCAATTTTCCACCATCATTGTTTGTTATAACAATTCATTTCTATATTTCACCATACTCTCTGAATATGCTGATTCTCATTTAGTTTGTGCCGCTATCGCGATACTGTTTTCCACCGAAATTCTTGCTGTTACCATGAGAAATCATGTGATAAATAGTTAAAACAGATATGCATTAAAATTTGACCAGTGGCTTATATATATGAGTAGTCTTGTGAAACTGAGAATTTTCATTGAGGATCCTCCTAACAGTTAAAATTCTATATAGGATTTTTTCTGTTTAAGCTAATGTTGCTTAAAACCGATAAACTTCCTACTAAGATAACGCTTAGAACGAAACAGAAACGTATGTATTAAAGTTTGCGTAAAGTTGTGGCTTAAGCAACTGACTTTCTTTCAGTGACCCTCGGGTTCTAATCCTGTATTACTTATTATCACTACACCTCACATAATGATTGTGGCTAACGACCATTCAATACCATAGTGTTTAGATAATTTTGAATTGCAGTAAAATTTATTAGTTTCTAAAATTTGTAGTGTTTGTAAGCACTACAGGTTACAAAGATGACCACTGCTACCGAATCTTGAAAACTCAAACTTGGAGCCTTTTTAACCCGAAACGTGGAGGAATATAACAAAACACACAACACATCCTTCTAGACTTTGGCAGTTCTGGGGTTAGAAAAGATTAAAGTTGTAGGCACTACGGGTTATGACTATTAAGATCTGAAGTTTTAACAATGACACATCAGATGGGGTAAGAATTGTCTATCATCATACTTCATTAGATTGTAAGTCAGTTCAAAGTATACTTAATGCATATTGTGTAAAATGTCTACATCTACTACCGGTTTCCACTGTCTGTTAGCCTCCGAAATTATTCTGCATTCTCAATACAGTCTTTTGGAATCACCCGGTCAGCTGTAACAGTTAAAATGTAAAAAACTAAGTGATTTTTGTAGCTCATCTAACAAGGATGATAGATTTGGTCTGAGCTGAGCAGTGATAAAGTATGTTTCCTCAACACTTCAGTGTGTCCACTAGTGTCTTCAATGGTGCACACATATGAACCCACCAAAGGTTTAAATCAAGAAATTCTGGTGATATCTAGGCGAGTTTACCAATTAAACATTTGGTCAGAATGCAAAGGCCCACGAATTCCAGTTTCCGTCAATTTTAGAGCACAATTTAATATGATTCGTGAATATTTGCCCATACACCTGAAGACTTTTGGCCCTATCCCTAGTAAAATCATGAATGCCCACTATAAGAAAGATTCAAACCGTGAAGGAACGCCTCTTCATTTCTCTTTGGTGTTTGGAATGGATTGTGATGAAATCTGCTATGAAGCTATTTTAACTACTTGCAATTTCTATATTATCAAAATTGAACTACGATTTGCTCATGATAAAGCGTGCAAAATCCTAGGAATCCATTCACAGGAAACTGTTGACCTAGATTTCATTCTTGTTGGCATTCAGAAGTTCTCTGTATAAGCTTCGGTGATAAGCACTGAAACAGTAGTCAAGAAAAAGAATCACTGCTTTTTTGCGAAAAGCAAATTGAGACCGTACAGTTAAAACTTACACATTTTTGCCTTATGGGGAAATTTTTCAACATGATTAACTGTGAATAAAATTAAACTGAGCTCATGGTCTGTAAAAAAGTAAAGAGAGGGAGATTAATCACAATCCATTGGTGAATATGCACAACGTTAGAGGTGTGAATTGTTTTGCTGCTCGGAATTTTCCAAGAGTATACTTTCATCTAGCTTTTGTAATACATTTTACTTTGTCTGTTATCATTATCGTTTTGATTGAGATGTATACACTGCCACTTTTATACAGCATGAAGTCTAATCGAAGTATAAAATACATTTTTGTTTATCTCGGTAACTCAGTCTAGACACACTGTTAGAAATAAGACTTCACAATTATTTTTCAAACTTTATCGAAGTCAATTAGTGATTGCGTGTTCAGAGTAAATATTGTGGTTGATAATTTTGTTTCATATATTTGAAAAGATTGACTGTTTGTTTTGCTTTTCTTTTGGTGTAACATAATTTATTTTCTGTCTGACTCGCTGTAAAGCCACGCGATGGACAAAAATGGTGAATGAATTTAAACAGCATAATGAAATATAATAAGAACCACTGAATTGAATTTCTGATTTTCCCGTCGATTGATTGGACCGAAGTGCTCGGTCTCAGGTTGACATGTCGGCTTCTTGTGCAGATGCTTCGACGATGTCTGGGCATTTAGTTAGTATACAATTGGTGGATGGTGGCTAGCAGTGGAATCCAGGATGCGCATTTCGTCCTATTTGGGACTCGTCAGAACCACTTTGTCACTCCAAGTTTTTGAGGTTTGATTTGAACATATGTCGGTTCATTAATTTCTTTGAGTTGACTCACATGGTGATTTAGCTTTTGGGTTGCTGAATATCAAATTCTGTATAAAAATTATTATTCACATTAAATTGATTATTATTTTTGAAAATAAAAGCATAGCTAAAATATGGCATCGTTATAGTAGTGTTTATATAATGGATGTTAAATAAAAATCGTTGAATTCGGATTAGCTGATTACCATTATATGATTCACTGTGTTGACTTGTACTATTGTATGGGTATTTACTTAGTGTCGAACTTTACACCCATTTTACTTAATCAACCCGTTAGAGAGGGAATACTTAAGTACCGAGATTCAGTCATCTTTACTTTTGTTAACTTCCAGTTGGAATGCTCACCGTTGCTATCTGGTTGGTTTAATATGCACTAAATCTTGCTTGCTTTTCATTCCCATGAACACTAATAGTTTTTCTCTGAGGTAGTTCGTTTTGTCCCTCGTTGTATATAGAAACATGGCCTTCTATACGATTTTTAACTTATAAGTCTAGTGTACAAGACCTTCCTCATATGTTTCCCTTCAGAAGGACAGGTGATACCACAAGCCTTCGCATGCATTAATTATTAATTATATACAAATAAAAGGAAAATAATTTTCTTTATCTATCTGAAACTTTTTTGACTGTCAAGTTTCATTTTCATGCAAACAGTAACAATTCACTCAACCCTTATTATTTTTCCAACCACTTTTTGTTGTTTAAGGGTTCATTAATAAATAAATCTAGTGAATATATTTTCCTATTCCATTTATTACTTAATAGTAGTCATGAAACACCATTATTAAATTTCACAGTTCCCACCACCCATAATGCATACACTCTACTTCTTTTGTTAAAATAATATTGCTGATGTTATACCTACTAAGTTAAAGTATCACTGGAATTAACTTTTAGTATTTCATAGTTCTTTTTAAGTACAATTTTTTTCAAGAAAAAACATTTCTAAATTTTATTGATATCGTCATTACTTTTCTAGCTGATCTTGATGACTTTTCTAGTGCAAATTAATGTTCCTCACTTTTTTCATTTTTCTAGCCCTCTCTACATTTGTTGTGGTTTTCTTCCTAAATAATAATAATAATTCCACACACTCGACCATACACCATAAAGGTTTAATAATATTGTTACCTGATAGTTGAGTCTTTAGTGATAGAAATTACATCTTGTTGTGAAGGTGCGACATCTAAATTCACTACTTTTCCCACAGTTAGTCAGTATCTTCAGATTATTCTTTTTCTTCGGTTACATTTTGTCTTGATCACCCACCTGTTTGGCATATTCATTCACGATTCAGTGGTTTTGCCATTTTTTGTTACACAGTTTGTTAAGAATAAAACCGTACAATAGCATTGAGTCATTTAAAGGATAATGATCACTTATATTTGGATTTTTGAATTAAAAACGCCAGAAAATATTTTTCTACTGCTTTTAAGAACCAATTTAGTATATCGCTGTTTCATACAGTTAGTTAGTTAGTAAGTTAAGTAAAATTATTCAACAAAGACTGGAGACTTAAATCTTTCACTGTCCAACAAGTGATTGGTACACTCTTGGAGTGCAGTTCCAGTTGGTTAATTAATCAATATCTATAGATATGGGCATCTAGAAAAATGTATGCTGCATCCTACTTTATTTATTTTAGTACTGATATAACGTACTGTGTTACACATCTAATGCCTTTTTCCAAAACCACTCAACTAGGCTGTTTGACTACTTATCTCGGCTATTTGTTACTTCTACGTCGCTTCTTTTAGCATGTTGAGGAAGTAAATAGCTACCATTTCACTCACCTACGCATTTGCCGGCGAAACACTTATACGGCAATACAATAACGTATGGCAAAATGTGGACAGTTTTTGAAGATTTTCAATTTGATAAACTTTGGTATTAGTAAATCCCACGCAGCATTGATTTTGTCATCTGTGTAGCTGTTTCAATCAGCCAAGATAGAAAAAATTCACATGGCCGATTTCCAGTATGTCTTATCTAGTAGATTTTACTGACAATGATCAATAGAATTGTGGCCGTAGTTAACATAACCCGAAACTCTGTAAATACTTGTTGTAGCAAGCTTACGTCAGACAAACATTCAAAGAACCGTAGATGGAAATCAGTATTTAAATGTTAAGGAGACGATGAGTTGTATACTTTAGGAGTTGCAATAGTTTTCTGGAATTATGATTGTTGCATTCTTTTAGTGTGTGTGGTAACTTGTCCACTCGAAGTTCCAATCATCAAACCTTGGACATTGACGCTTGATGACAGACATTAATTCCGTCTATCGAGACGAATAGAAATCAAAAACGAACATAAAACTGATCATTGTGGTACATTCTTCATTGTATGCCATTGTTTTTCGATAGCTACTAAAATTTAAGATTAAAAACGGGTTAATGAGGAAGTTACTCTTTTATTCGTCACCTCACGTGGAAGTCGAATTATCGAATTCATTTTAGATTACTAAAACAGATTAGCAGAAAGTTCAGGACCTAGTTTTCATGCTTAGTGGTAATCTTCAGAAAGGAATGAGGGTAATTGGCTTTCCCAGTAGAATTAGAACTCAGTGCAGCAGTCAGAGACGTTACCAATGACCTCTTTGGCTGCACTGTTGACCTCCTGTAGGACAGTAATATTTATACTGTTAGTTCACTAGAGACTAACCAGTAGCAAATGTCAAGTCTTTAATGATACTGGCTCAATTGTTTTAGCTCCCAGTTCTTTCAAGGTTAAAGATATTTTTCACTGACGAGTTCAGGACTTCCTTCCATTTGCCCCCAAACTACTAAAATTAATTCAAAAGGTGTTCCGGTATGGTTAGAAGGATAGCAGTCAATCAGTACTATGAAGGACTAGTTACATGACATTGGTTAGACCCTAGAGACAAATTAAATCAGTGGTTATGATGTTATTCATGTGATTTACACTTGTTAGCATACAAGGGGGTGAATTTCGAAATTTGTCTGTTGAAAGCATTGGTCAACGAATGAGCGTCTCTTCAGTACACATCAGTTCATGTTTTGTGCGATCCACTAAAGACGTTCAACCTTCCTGATCGTTTCAAATATATTCCCAGGACGAATGTTAGTGAACACGAGATCAAAACCAAAAACTTATTCCGTAATATATTTTCCTATTCGGGATCAAAAGCAATGAAATGAAATTTATTGATTTGATGAATGACACCAGATTAGTGACGATGACTAGTCCGGGTAGTAATTAGTCTATCTGTGTAAACGTTTTCCACATCTTTCATCTCATAGTGCATTGAGTTGTTAACTCATAATCTTCTGCTTTGATTTTCCTCTCTCAGACTTGGTTTTCGTTTTAAGTCCACCTTTGGTCGTGAATACATTTGAATAGTGCGTGAATAGAAACCGATGAACAGGTGACATGCATCAAACATTTCTATGGGAAATACAGTTAAAATACTGAGTATGTGGACAGTGACTGCAAATAAATAAGTGTATCCTCATAAGCCCATAGAGTATTGAATTAAGGCATTAGTTAGCTGCTTTTACATCCCTTTTCATTTCTGTGGGAAAGAACTGTATATATGGTTTGTTCAGAAGCAGTCTTTACTGTGTACGTAACTGTATGCCTAATACAACAACTTATATATTATTTCTAAGTATAGAACGGACTCCAGACTCCTCAATGTTGTGCACGTAATAATAAGTTTTGTGACACACATTTCTTCCTTTACTGATCTGCATCCTATTATGTTAGTATCTCAACCTAATATCCGTTAATTTAAGGTTCAATGCATCAATTACGGCGATATCAGACTATGTAAAGTGACGAACAGCAGAAATGCTGTGTTATTTCCAAGAAGTTATAACCCTCTTCACTTTGCTAAATGATGGCTAGCAATAACGTGAGATTGTATTAGATATGATTGTCAGAAATCCAGTTCAAACAAACGTGTATATTGGAAAAATTGCATGAATTTTTAAAATGAAGACATTTTCCTACTGGTGATCACATTTTTCAATGTGAGTACAACTGTTACAGTTATATGGCAATTGCAGTGGTTTTAAATACGTTATTTCCTAATAACAGCAAACTATAAAGATATAAGATTGACTCATTTTGATAAATACTTGGAGATTTAAGTTCATTGAGATTACCTGGAATTTAAATTATTGTTTCCTTTAATAAATGCTGCAATATTTCAAAAGTCTGACAGTTTGGATTCTTAGAGTTATAAATTTAATCCTTTTCACTCAAAGAAAAAAGTTACTCACTGTCTTTGTGGAGTTTGTAGCACCTTTTGTTGATAAATATTGAATGTAGTCAGTTTATAGTTAAACAAACAGTGATTTATCATAAAAGATTTAAACAAAACAGTCGACCGAATGCAGTAAGGGTCTTTATCGAATAACATATTTGATTGTTTTCTTGTGATTATTTTAGTGTTCATTATGTGTTTTAGTAAATATTCAGTGCAGTGGAATTTATTTTAACTGTCAGTTTTTATTAATTTTAAATCATATAAATATCTGCATTTCTGGATTGGGAAAAACAAATTGTAACTGTTTTGATCAAGGTTTACTGTTTCTACGCTCTAATAATAATGACGGGAACTCAGTTGATTCCTTTTTGCACAACTACACAATTTTGCCGTGCCATTAAATATACACATATACACACAAATGCATATACGTGCATGAATGTTTTATTTCTCCATTGAATCTTGTCTTCTATCTTGGCTCGTGATAGGAAATCAGTTAAATTAAATTATAAGTGAAAACATTTTTTCCTCTGTCTTCCTCTCTGCTTATATCCCCCTCCCCATCTTCCTCTTTTCTTGCAGTAATTTATGTTTTATTTTCAATTTGTTCTACGCAAGTTTTTCTTCTCTTGACTAGTACATTTGCTTTGAGGAAAATTTTGCCTAAGTTCTTTTGTACCGAACACTTTAGGCTAAAAATGAGCAAGCTGTAATAGGCGGGAAAAGCCCTCTTTACTATGCACGAAAGATGATGTTTCATGTGAAAATATACAATTAGAATTTCCAAAATGAATAGTTGCCTTCCCCATTACGACTGTCAAGGTAATATATTTTATCTAGAAAATGGTTGTAGGTTAATATATTATTATCACAAACTATATTTTTTTGTTAATCTGAATAAAAACCATTTCTAGAGAAGTCAGAAATAAAAAGATGTTACTGTGAAAGGAAGATTGCCCATTGTGTTATTACTATGATGTATGGATACATAATTCACTCATTCAACATCCTGAATTTCAGTGAGTCTAACATAACTTCAAATGTAACCTCAATATAAGTACAAGATGTGGGCACTGATGTAGCCTTGTAACAACAGAAGACAAGTGCCAGGCTACAGATCGTTTTATTATGGAAATCAACACGTATTTATATAAATTTCACATACATTATTATAGCTTAGTCAAGTAGACAAACGCAGTCTCCTGACTGGTTGTTTTCGAGTTCCTCGGAAAGTGGAGCCATCTGTCTGCGAATCATATTCGCCCACGTTTAAGTTTGCTGTGTTTGGTTGTTGAAACAGCCTTGTTCATATTTTCTCACGGCCCATATTAGTGGCCTAGACATTGACGTAGATTAATGTCAACCAATTGGCTAGTAGGCTGCTCTCACCACAGCCTCATCTAGGTTTGTTTGGGTATCATCATTGACTGTAGAAATGTCGTCCACCGGCTAAGCATTCAACTTGGCCGATTCGTCTTGGGTTCAAATGCTGCCCCTGGACAAATAGGTAGCATCACCAGCCCCTCACACTATAAGTCTAGCTCAGCCTGGTTAATAAGAAATCTATTCTTGTCATCTGATCTGTAACAATATTAGTATCTTTCGAACAAAAATGTCTTAATCCTTAGTACAAGAATATAAATATAGATTTCACTTATCTGTCTGTATAAGTATATAATGTCTTTTCTTTTACTTAAATACCGAGGAGCTATCTTTGTCAGACAGCTTCGTACGTTGCAGTCAATTACATTTAGTTTTGAGATAATATAAACATACTTTGTATTGTTGTAGTTAAGACTCTGTGTATAACTGAGATCTTTGTAAGGTAATTCGTCTGAGATCTGAAATTTATGTGGATTAAAATCGGCATCGTTGTATTACCAAATTATGAAGAATACCATTAGGTTTGTTTTGAGAGTTAAATGGCTGGTAACCAGTAGAAATGAATAATCGGTGTTCAAACAATAACATTCTGCTGATGTGAGTAACAAATGATCTCAGATAGGTGGTTGGCAGCCTTGAGCATAGACCCTGTACTGTTACGTTGTCCTTGAAGCTAATACGTCCATCTCATTTTTGCATTTCAGGTAGAAGTAGTTAAATTCATATGACCACTAGCTGTAAAATGACCCACGCTGAAATAAGAGAGAACAAAATAAGTGAAAAATATGATAATACAGTCAAGACGTACATAAAAGTTGCATGCATCTACATCATCGGGATAACTTCTCAGAAAAATGACCTACTCTAACAATGCAGTCTACAGTTTTAAACACATCTCACACTTCATGAATTGTTGTTAAGCATCCATTGGACGAATATTTACTGTCTTCAAAACTGTTTCTTCAGCTGGCAAAACAATGTGCTGAAGTTGTCAATAAGCAGATTTTTGTAACACATTTTCAGTTAGCTTCAGTTTGTGGAGGCGTGCGAAAACCTTTTGAGTTTTTCCCATCGATTTGCTACGTGTACCTTCAGACGAATATTTTTTAACTTGACTGTTGCCTTAAAAATTAGATTTTCCTAACCCAAATTACTAGTAAAAAAAATACAGACGAAAGTAGGGTCTCGTCCAAAAGTATATTAGTTCCAGATGCAACATTTAGAATTATCACATGAATAAAAACTGAGCAGTCAAAAAAATACAACATTTAATTAGCATCAATGTGAGATTTATTTCCTTTAGTTCCTAGAAAAACATAGGGCTTCAACCTCACGTCTTCGTTGCGTTTGGTTCTCCGCCAACGTTTTCACCTGGCTCCATGTCTGTCTTAATGTTTTCATCTCCTGTTCTGATGACCTCCTCTATATCACCCTCGCACTGATGAAAAACTCGCCGCCTCTTTTTCGGGTTCCACTCGACGGCTTGTCTAGTGATGTCATTTGATGGTTTTCTCAGAGTATGGCCAATCCACCTCCATTTCTTCCTGCATATTTCTTGCACAATCGGTTCCTGGTTGATTCGCTCCCAGAGATCCCTGTTGCTTATCTTTTCCTGGCCATCTGATCTTCAGTGGTATTGAGCGAAGGCAGATGTTGACGAAGGTGTGTAGCTTGTTCGAAGTGGCCTTTAGGAGGCAGCGTGGCGCCAAGTCTTTGATCCGTATAGTATTATATAGTAGTATTGGAGTTGAAAATCCGGATCTTATTTTTCATACTGAGTGCTGCTGTCCTATCTCTGCACAGACTTGAGAGTAATGAAAGCTTGCCTAGCTTTCCTGATTCTCACTTTCATATCGCCGTCAGTTCCCCCTGTAGTTGAAATTATGTGAGAAGGGAATGAACAATCAGATGAAGACGACAGTTAAAAAGTTGGAGATTTTAAAGATTTTCAAAAGAAAATGCACTCATACCACTATAGAAGCTTTTCAATCATGACATCATAAGTCCCTACCCAAGTACTGATTCTTATTAGCCTGAAAAATAATAACCAGAATTTCTTTGTCAGTGGTAAAATTACTTCACCAACTTTCCCGTTTATACTGCCTGCACTTTACTGGCCGTCCTCAAAATATATGTTATTCCTTTTTAGCTTTAGACTTCACAAGTATAAAGTGTGCTCTGAACGTGTTATATAAATAATTTCAATCAGTAAGCATTTCTCCAACCTACCAGTATAAGTCAGATTTCTTCTGTGTGACTATACATTTAGTGCTGTTCAATGTTATAATGAGATTTTGAATGAACGTTTTTTTATAAACTCGTCTCATAAATTTGTCATTCATCTAGAATAGTAGGTAATAACAAATCTTCAAAATAACTTTTGTTTTGTTTTGCCTAAAAATCTTTGAAACAGAACATAAGACTGAGTTTGTTAAGATATGTTTTTCTGATTTTTAAATAATCAAATTACTGAAAAGAAATCCAGACTTGTTACTATTGTACGCACTCAACTGCATTTTTGAACGTATCAAATCCTTCCTTAGTTTGACTAGTACTTTCATACATTATTATTATGCAGTGGAATTACAAAACCGATCAGCAAGTACTGTACTTCCTGTATTATCTTTTCATATCAGTATGCAATAAGTTAAATTGACAGTAACAATTCAATTAGTATAGCGTTTTAATGAAGTGATTTGTTTTCAGTGAATTATATCATGTGGTTGATGAAAAAATGGCATGGAAGTTACAACGTGCAGTTCTTGGTATTCCACGAATCCTCAACCATTAATTTCTCCACTGAATTAACAGACAAACTGAAACCTACAACACTATATTCTTCTCTTTCAGATTTACTTAAAACAGCTTTTGCCTATTTATTCATTTAATGTAAAATTCGGATACGCAAGTTTGACAGTGTTTGACAAAATACTTATATAAGAAACAGAATCTGAAGATATTGAGAAATTAATGATATATATATATATATATATATATATATATATATATATATATAGCTGGGACACAAATTCAGCCGATACAGTAATTGATTTCTATACACAATTTGTACATATTGCATTCCCTTATGTAATGTACACAAGTATAAGTGTTAGTAGACCGTAACTTATACAGACAACTATTTTTAGCCAAAATTATGTGTATTTAGTATTTACCCCATTCTGAATATGTAAGATAATTACATCACCCTGAATATTATTTCATCTGCTTTGTTATTATCTTCTAGATGAAGATCCCTTTGTTAACTGTTCACTGTATTCATCTGTGTTGCAGTAACGGACAGAGTAAAAGCTGAGATTATATATTTTCATTTTTATCTTCACGTTTTATTACTGCGTGGGTGTAAAGAACTGAAGAAAACGTTTCAAAGTGACTTCGTTTTACTAAATTGTATCTTGAAAAAGTTAAAGTACTCAAATATATTTCAAACAAACCATTTCTACTCCATTAACCGAAAAAAAATAAACGGCATTAAAAGAAAATGATTTCAGTTAGTTTTATTTTAAGACCCACGAATTATTCAATGCCTTCTAATATCTAATATTTATTTAGTCATCAAAATATTTTTACAAGTGACGGGTTTTTTTTAATTTTTTTACTTCTTTCAAACAGAATTTTCTAATCCATCTTTCTGTTATTTTTATATTGTCGCCAAAAATTCACTTTATTCAATAAAGCTACATATTGCGGCTGCAAATGGATATGAAGAAGTTACATTATTTCTTTTGAAACGAGGTGCGAAAATTGATTTAATGGATAGAGATGGGTGGCAAGCAATACACATTGCAGCTTGTTGGTGTCAGGTAAGCTATTTATTTATATTGGATTTAAATTTTGTTCTATGCTGTATATGTGAAATCAGTTTATGCAAAAGATAGGTTTCATACATACTGTTGACTAATATCTCGATTCCCACAGGGAACTATAGTGGAATAATCACCTCGAACTATGTTTAATTGCAAAATGATTTGCGAATTGAATTTATTCATTTCAGGGTTTTCACAAATAGTAACAAGTGTTAGTATAAACTTCCTAATGAATTAACACTAACCAGAGGACCCTTAAGAAACAACAATCATCGAAGCGCTGTTTGATCCCAGTTTTAGAACCATTTTTATACATTGAAAACACATCTACACTAGTGCAACAGTAGAATATAACTGTATTTCATATAAGTTTAATTAATATAACACACAGTAACAGTTATTAAAACTGTATTACTGTGTTGTATCAAATGAACATATTTAAAGTATGGTGCTTATAAACGAGGAGTATGTAGCTATCCCATGATAACCCGTTTTAACTGATTCATTGGATGATGACCGCTCACGAAAATTGACCAAATCCTTACAAATATAGCTGTGAATTGTAAACACCTACTTTTAAACATGGCCAACACAGGAGGACTAATATTATTAATGAATATAATCGTTAATAGCAGAAGTAGGTAATCTCTTGTTTTGTTCTGTTCCATGACTCCCGAATTATTCTTAATTTACAGTTCACACAATATTTCACCTAAAATGGGAACCAATATAGTTTCGAAAACTAAGCAGAAAAGCAAATAGCTTTTTACTAGCACTATTCAAGTCAGAAATGATAACCTTCGTTTATGTACACTAATTTATCAGGATGAGGATGAAATTCATCGCATAGTGCTGTTGAGCATAGCAGGGTGATTTCTACGACAGATAATCCATTTTTCTTAAAAGGTTAACAAGGCACCTTTAAAACAGTCAGATAGCATTGCTTGAAGCACACAAAACAAAATCACATAAGACCAACCATCTTTGAAGATTCAAATTTTAATTGATCCGCTCGGTTCTGTATATTCAAGTAGGAGGTAGATCGGTTTTGGTTGATAACTTTTATACCTATCCATCTTATCAAAAAATGTGCCAAATAGTTTTTTGGACTCACAGAATACAAAATTTCAGCATTGATTATGGTGAAGTAACTGTAACTGGCATAGTGGGAGATTACTAAACGTGAAATTAAAATCTGAGTCCTGATAAGATTCGAACCAGCAGTTTCAGAATGGTGCTCAACTGATCACTGAAGGTTCTCAAAATATTCCTGCATATTATTCATCAAACAACATATAAACAATCTGGGCAGAATTAAATCTAAAAACTCCACCTCATTATTAGTCTGATAATTACTGTTGATTTGTTTTTACTACACATGAGTGGAAACAATTACTAAATACTACCATGCTAATTTGGTTTTTATTTAATTATTCTTGTTGGCAGGCCACTTTTTATAGCTCTAATAAATGCTTCGTTTACTATTTCTTCTTCGAACACCACTGACAATCTTGACAATCTCAAGTAAATTTCGTTGTCTAAGTCTCTGTACCTTCTCATTAGCCAATTAGATTTTTGAACCTATTGTACTCACTATCACTTCTGATGTTCTTTCATCGTGATGTGTTTGAAATGCTTGTTTTTTGAATTTTCAAGGTCATTATAAGTCATTTCAGATTTCATTAAATATTAATAGGTTCTTATACCTAACTTTTCTGATTTACAATAACGATAGTTAACTGTCACATCACTTTCTGTCCAACAATCTGTTTCATCTCCATCAAGTCAGATTTTGACGTATTCGTTTCTTCAGGATTGTGAAACGTATTCTCAATTATTAATACTATTATAACTGAATTATTCAAGTACTCACTCCAAGATTTCTGTCTTGCAATGATTCATTCCTAAGTTGTCACGAATAGGAGTAACTCATGATGTGGACAATCCGGTAGAAGCCTTTTCTGGATTTTATCCTTCAGAACAGTATACTATGGTATTCTAGTCATAGTTTCTAGAGTGACTTTTATTAAATTTTGCGCACAAACATTTCCTAACTCTGGTTATTGACTTGGTATTATCATCCTTCTTCTTGTCGACTGACATTTTACAATTTGAATTCCTAATATTGAACAACTATGCTACATATTTTTAATTTAGATTTATTGTCATAGTCTCTCTATTCACAGTTGAACAGCTCTTCCAGTTTCATTGAACCGACATGGTTTGGTTTGTTGTGTTTATCATAGCCCACATAAGGGTAAGTTGAACATCTAGGGTCTACTGCTTCAAAAGAGCCTTATCAGAGCCTTCCTATTCCAGATTGATTTATTTGATGTTTGCTATGTAAACAACAATGGCCACTACTAAATGTATTACTAAGAATCCAAGCTCAAAAAGCCAAATTGCTTCATACTTTAAATGTGGAGTACACCAGAAAAACTATGAATAAATCCGAAGTAATCAATTAATGATACAACTTTACCACATTCCATCTTGACTACTTCAGTGATATTAGACAATCAAAGCTTGATTATAATGATCAAAATGATGACCACTTTAACCTCCTTTGATATAGGTGAAAACAGTCACACATTCAAGTTTATGCAGTCGATTTTACTATGATCAGAATTTTCTAAGCTTCTCATTTGCTATGAGATACAGCATGGGCACTGGATTCGCGACCACTCGTTGGTATCCATCAGTTTAATTTTTTGCTTAAAATTAAACTATTCTTTGATATTTTGACAATCAAGGGCCATCCCACATCTAGGCTTTTGTTTCAGACTCAACCAATGATTTTTTTACTATTTACATAAAAAAACATCGTTTCAATTGTCGCATATCGCTACTTTTTTTACAAGAATACCGCTCTTAAATTACCGTTTAATTTCCAAGTTCTAAATACCTTCGACATTTAATCATACGAAATTTTCAAATCGCTCAGCATGTATAGACGTACAAGTATGCTTTTCCAGGTTTTCCAATGGTTCTCTAACTAATGTCAGCTCATGATGAAATCCCGAACAGTTTTTTCTTATTTTGAGATTTTACTTCTGGCCCACAACAAGCTCACACATAGGACCCCACCCTTGATAGCTATCGATTAACGACGTATTTCGAATATCACACAACATCAGACATATTCACCCACTGATGGCTTGATAGATCATTCATAACTCATAAAAGCCTTCGTGAAGTCAGTTATTCTTCAGACTTTGGTACCCATTGATGAAACGTAGCCAACCAGAACATAGCGAATTTCAATGCTCCTTTACTTTCATTGCTTTTTTAGTTTTCATAAGTTGTTGATTAAAACTACTATCATTATAAACATACAAGTGAAGAATTTAAAATCATAGCGACGTATATTCCTTGGTTCTCACTCCATATACATTAGGCACACCCCTCATAATTGTTCGGGATACTAATCTTAAAATTTGAGGAAGGCCCTTAATAAGCAGTACTTTGTAAGTCAAGTGAGTAAGATTTAGAAGCCAACTTCACCAATGAACAGAAGTGTTTTAAAAATAATCAACTGAGTAATTTTGGCCTTTTATTAAAGTGATCATGGGTGAATATTATGTGTGTTGTATTGATTTTTAGCTAGAGGTAGTTGAACTGCTTGTAAATTTTGGTGCAGATATCATGGCTGAAACAAAAAGTGGCGAAACAGTATTTGATATATGCGAAGACCCAGAAATGAAATCCAGACTTCTTGATATAAAACAAGAGATGGAGAGAAAAAAATGCCAACAACAAGACTTACTTAATCGACCTGGAAAACCTCGTGAACTGGCTCGCAGACGTAGTAGTACAAATCCCAGAAGGTAAGTTCGTTAGACAGTTAATGAAGTACTTGTTATTAGTCTTATTTACACATTTCTATTAACAGGACAATTCCTCTGAGTCTTTTTGTTAAGAAGGTAAAAAGTATGCATGAAATCATAGATAATGAATTACACTGAAAGGACACACTGTCACAGTTTGGAGGAATTACTACATTTTCTGTTATATGTCAGTTATTGATTATGAGCAATAAATTGTGCTCGAAACTTCGTCAGTAAATATTACTGTGTAACACTGTGAGACTTTACCAAAATAAATTTTACCCATAATGGGAGTTATTACAATTTAAAATAAATTCATCTGGGCTTCTTTAATGTGTTTCACTGAGTTCACATTAGTGATACATAATGGTTTGTTTGACTTCCACTGATGTTCGTCAGTATACTAGTTTATAACACTTCAAAACTTGAGCCTAAACTAGCGGATTTCACTCTAAAAGGCAAGCTTTGTTTTCTTACTACTTTAATCTAAAAACAAAGAATGGAAAGTCTATGAATATTAAAGTTCACATATATGAACCCCTTAACGAAATCAGTTAATGTAGAAACCTACGTTTTCATGCCTTTTTTTCCCAGTCAGTCGAACATTTTCATGTATTTCTGAAAAACCTAGACAGGATCACTGAGAAATACAACAATGACGACAAAATTTCAAATTTTTTGTCACAGTTGTAAATGTTTCTTTTTATATTTCGCATTAGTTTCTTTATCCGATGGAACTGAATGATTACATTTCTAATTAATTAATGAAGATACTTTTTTTCATCTCTGCTCTTACTTTATCTTCATCATGCTGATTGTTTGTAACTAGATTGCAAACTTTCCAAAATTCGTTTGCAGTTGTTTCCTATGTATTAGATATGAGTATGCGGCAAACAGTAATTCCTAACAAAATCTAACGAAAAAGTAATAAAATCTCACTTTTAAAAGAAAAATAAAACAAATAAGGATGAGTTCAACTCATTAGATACAGCAGAAACTGTAATATAACTATTCAATGAGGTATTATCATAACAACTGGGTATCGGAATGCACTCATGTGCATCAGGATTCGAGCCCGTGGTTCGCCGTTATAAACTGATTGATCGGATCAGTAAGCCATTTCTCCACACACACTCTGAGTCTTTAGAGTCATTCAGGATTTTTTGTAGAAGAAGAAAATATTCACCAAAATACAAGTAGAATAATTCACAGTGTCAGTAGGACTGTAATAACAGTGCTGGTGTAACCTTGACGCAGACTACTTCATCAATTTTATAGATTGATTTATGAACCTAAATTTTATGTTCCATCTTTATCTACACGTATAGAAAAAATATATAGCGGGTTTTACTGGATTTTTTCAGGGTAAAATAATACTCTTTTACAATGTATAGTCGCAAAACGGAAATTATTTGCAGCATGCATTTCGAATACTGTGTTAAATTGAGTGATGAAGTTTTATAGTAACGTCATAGTTAAGTGGAACTTTCCCATAGCTCTAAATAGGATATTTAACTTTTTTTCAGGAAGTGTTTATAATGTGGTTCAAGTTTTCATAAAATTGAAATTCGAATTCGTTTAACATGCATGCAATTTGCTTAGCATCATCTTTTTTATCACGTATTCGCATAAAATCAATTGCTGCAAAACTTTCCAAAATCAGATTTTAAGTGTAGCTAGTAATGGGTTATGAAACACTTGGTGTTCAGTGGGGAACGAACTGTAAACTTAAGTGTCTTGCCTAATGACGATTGTGAGTAAAATTTACGGGGAACCTTAAGGATACACGTGATTCTTTCTGTGATTCCAAATGACCTAACTAATAGCCAAAATTAGTAAATTTGCGAGTAGGTTTTTGAAGTAAACAGCAGTGTTGTTTCACTTGGTTTAAGCCTTACATTTTACCCTTGACTGATATGTTTCGATCAATACACTGGTGACTAGACAGTTAAACAAGTTACAGTCGAGTAATCTTTCCAAAAACATTTATTGAAAAGAGTTTGTGAGAACAAAGTTTACAAATTACATGTCAGATACTCGAATAAAAAGAGGTTATCATTAAGAACTGGTAATAAGTGAACTTACATCGGAAATTAAACGCCATTCGGTTTTTAAAACACAACAGTATCTGGGGGCGAACTATGAAATGCTGAATAATGAAAATGAACAAAATTCTAGAGATGAAAAATGTGAATATACTTTTCTCAGTTGTGAGTAATTTTCAGCTACACGATAAAGAATCGTTATCTTTGTCACTCCAGTTTCATTTAAAAATCCTAAGTATTTATATAACAGCATAAGATCTGCTTGATTTCGTAAAAAGTACTTTAGGAAGCAAGAGAAATGGACCAGTGGTATATGCTACTGAACTATATCATTAGCTGAAAATCATCTACGTCAAACAACAAGGCTTGCTAGTCCAGTAGAAATGGAGTAATCACTGGATGGCCGTTTCTTTCGTTTCCGATGGAGATCACTAGAGGTACACCTGGTCACACTCAGCTGCGAAAGCAGAACCACTTAATTTAAATGATCAGTCTGTAGAAATTTGATGTAATAATCAATAAACAGTTCATAAATTTATCATCTAACGCTATCTAAGTTATTAAGACGAGAAGAAACACTCCGTACTTATCAACTAAAAGATTTAACCAAGTCGACACCCGTCTATTTTTCTCTATGCTTCTTATCGCGTTTGCTACAATTCTCTACTGGGAAACATTTTTAAATTGGTTGCCTTTAGACAGAGCTGGAGACTATATCTACAAAGATTGCAGTCCTTTCATTATCCTCACTATCCTTGATGAGTTGGTTTGTTCTCAATCAGTATTATGAAAGGTGATTACTGATGAGCTGTATGATGACAGCATTCTTTCCTTCTAGCTGTTATTTCGACAGAAATCCTGTTTGACCACTGGCATTTGTGCTCACTCTACTTTGTTCTGTTTTTCCGTGAATTAGCGATTTCACCATCGTTTTATCCATCGTCCTTCGTATCCTGATTGAGCTACAATCCACTTGTCCTGTATGTGTTGATGTTTCTTTTTTAATTTTTATTCCACCTGTATACAGTTTCCTTCTATTCTTTAGAGCTGATCAATACATAATTTCTTGGTTTTTGAATTTTATGACTTCAGTTTCTTTACTTGGCTTATTGAGTGACCAGTTGTAGGCTTCATTTGCCGTGTTTTACTGTTAACATCCATTGTGGATGTTAGTTGGTTGGATGCAATCGGCAGAAAGCCTTGGACCTAGGTTTCGCCCTAGTCGGAACTCATCGGCATGGTGTATTTGCAGTCTAATATCAACAATTCAAAGTGCTCTATAACAGCAAACTACATAGAGTAGTGGCCACATTGCAAACCCAACTAATAGAATTCAATCTGTGCCAAATAAAGGATTAAAAACATCACACTACTTACTAATTTTCAATCAAAGCATCCATTGTTTCCAACTCGAGTTTGTTGTGTTTTAGTATGACACGCTATTTGAGTTGAGAAACCGTCTTTTAAGCTTGCTCTTACGGCATTATATTAGTATTCAAATCCACATGACTGTTGAATGCTGACTGCACTTCTCCAGAAATCTACTATGTCAGGTAACTTTGTCTAATCTTTGGAGATCACTTCATTATTTAAAATGTTTCGGTTTAGCTATCATTGAATGAAAATTCGATGCACCAATCATTGGATTTTTTCAGTGCTTCTATACGGCGAACAAGTATGAGAGAAAAGAAAATGATTTCCTGGAAAGAAGCTAAACAAGAAGCTGAAATGCGTGGTGTGGCCACAGCAACCAACGATAAGGATGCTCCGAAACCATTCAGTCCAATACCTAACGGTTCTATGGATCATGTTTTTGAGAAACCATCACCCTCTTCAGAATCTCATGGGGCAACAAGTTCAAAAAACGCATATGGTTCTATACGTTCTTCACATCCCAGTCATTCGTCAAAACCTCCAAATTCGCCTGTTTCATCTCCTGTCTTAACACAACATGGTACAGCTCGACCAGGCAAACTGCAACAAAGTGAGACAATCATCACTATCAATGGTTCACCTCAGTCACCTAATCTTCGCACGTCATCTAGGATAAAAGAAAGAGAGGTAACTTTCTCTGTTTTTATGGCCGAATTTTTATCACGTTTGAATTTTTTATTTTCATCCACTGGAAAATCGAAATAGCAAGAAGACGTTTAGACTAGAATCTATGTGAATTAATCATACGATTATTTTTTCTCATGGATAATTTATTTCTTAGTATATTGTACTCAACCTAATCTGAATCAAAAGTGGTATTCTTGACATTTTAGGAAAGTAGGTAACCATTAGTTTTCACAAAGTTAACATGTCTCCCTGTGTTTTTCAAAACGGTTAGTTCAATAAATGGAATATGTTTGCCAATAATCGTTGTTCTTTTTATCTGTCAGTGGTTAGTACTGGAGTACAAGATGCCCTTACATTTCTGTTTCAGCCTTCAGCTAAATAGACTAACATAACGCTGCGTGGTGGTGTTAATACTGACTGCCACACCGAGAATTTGTTGTACAAGAGATTTGTTTTTCACCTCACGTACTTAGTGGATATCCCTTCCGTGTTTATAATAAAGATTGATAGGATTGAGTTTCTTTGTGAACACGAAATTCAGGTATATCTAGCCAACAGATTCCACTTTAGAAGAAACTCCATTCATTACTGTCTACTAATCAATAAATGACATCAAAATGCAGTCCGAGGCAACTTCCAAGTATTCATTAAAGCGACTCAAGCGCCGAACCAAACAAGAAATTGTGAACATAAACAAATGAGCACAGATTACTGGTTTTATTCAACCCATTTCTGAAGATACATGTGCATCATTTAAATCTAAGCTTATTTTGGGTTGACCTCATTTAATCACCTTGTAGAGGAATGTTTGATGAAAATTACAAGCCTATAAACTTATTACTCTTGGGAATTAACGATCTTGAAATTTGTTTTTTCCGAATAAAAGACAGTGAACACTTGTTCTTCACTCAGTGCATATGATGTCCGTGTAATCTTCTAAACATCAATTTTTTCTTGTACTACAAGAGAATTTCTAAGTTTATAAGACCTGCAAAAACTCGCAAGTTTCTTTCAAATGTTTGCGGTACTTTATCTCCAACTCGCTGCAATTTATACTGAACTGTTTTTACAGTTTGAAATCTTTTGTAAATTAAGTTTACTTTATTTCCTAGTGCAAATTAAGAGCCTGAAGATGACTCATTGTCTAGAAACATACGTAAGGAGCGAATCTGATGTGGAAAGGACTTCATCTAATATGAAGACTAGGCTATTGAAATTACATTGGGACGCAATTAGTTACAGTTATCATTAACAACACAATTATTTAACTTTGAACAATACAAGCATCTACAAATAAGCCTAGTAGTATGTAATAATGCGCATGAGCCTGCAATACTAACCAGTTGTTGAAGTTGAGAAAGTTGGAGCAAAGTTTATACTCAATACCCATGTACCATATTTTAGCTATTGCATAAACCATACATTTGATTTCTTTTATGGCCTGGACACTCTATTAGCATTAATTATGCACTGCTAATCTGTTATATTATACATATAAAGTAGTTATGTATTCTCTTATCATACTGGACGTTCATCATTGGTAGTAAGTGAAAATACATACAAGTATTCATAAACACACATCAAAGCGTAGATTTCCTTCGTTAAAATTTTCTCACCGAACTTTGATAAACAGAGGTGATAGAATAATACTGTTTTCTTGACCCAGTCATATGACCACTGCTTTCATAGTGTGTAAAACCGTAAATCCATGAAACTGATTAATTTGTGAAGTTCAACTTTGGATGACTCGTGAACTGATTAAAACTTAGTTATATCACAATCTTCTGACAACCAGTATTAACTATCATCTATTGAAGTTGAAAGTCATTCGTGTTTCCCAGCCCTTACTAGTCTATCACAGCAAATTTCACTTGGATTTACGACTACTTACAGTTGGAGGTTGACAATGAAACCCGATAATCCTAAATAAATACTTACTTTATACACTTGAGCACATATTCATAATGAAATTTACTATTTCCAACGTACCTGTCAGCTTTCCTACAAAAATAAGAATACATATACTAAGTATGTATCATGTTAATTAGGGAATTCTTTTGAAGAGTATAAAAACAATCTTTATTGTGAAGAAAAATCATGAAATTTATAAAACATCCAGTTACGCCGAAACTTCATTGGAAATATAAGAAAATTAGACAAACTGTATCATGCAAACAGAATGGGAAATATGCCTAAAATTCTCTTCCAACTGAGTAAATAGACTGAAAAGACATTTATCTTAATACTGAATAGATAGGAAATTTTCCTATTAGAAGATGAGATTATTTTCATTTTATTGTCTACTTTTAGGAAAAGAATGAAGTCAGAAAATAAGACTCTTTACATTTTTATGCGTTTTCTTTTATTTTCGTGAATAGGTATAACTTTAGAAATCATTTATGTCACCAGCCTCTATCATATTGAGTGGTGTGGAAGTTTTATCGGTCGATCATGTGATATTAAGCTTCTTTCTGCTAAGAAGACTGACAACGCTGACTGTGCCAACTGTGGCAAATGACCCAAAAGAAATTTGTGTGTAGATTTGGTATACTATTGAAATTACTTATGAAATACTCCGACCTTGTAAGGTAGTAACATTCAGATGTAGGGATGCAAGCTTACCTCTGAGGCTGGCTGTTGATTGCTTCAAGCGATGAAATGAAAAGAAGTGAAGTAGACAAACTGTTAAACTCCTCATTTCATTCATCCTGAGACTGCTTACGACTGAACGGACGTAGGAAACAGCTGGCGGTAAAACCATCACGTCCCCAGCTCGATCAGGAAACTAAATCCCTATTTGAGGAAGAACTAGCTAAACGCATATCTGAGTTCGACAGCTGTGCTCACCCTGGAGAAGCCTGGAAGAATATTCAGTCAGCTATAGATACAGCTGTAAAAGCTGTGAATAAGGCAAATCCAAAGGTGAGTAAAAACCACTGGATTTCGACTGCCTCATCCGAACTGATAGATGCTAGAAGACTTATTCCGGCGAGCTCCGAATTCAATGAGGAGCGAAAGCTGCACAAAAGGAAACTTACTAAAAGTCTCCGCAAGGACCGTGAACAGTGGTGGGTGACAAAGGCGAAAGAGATGGAAAAAGCATCGGCGATAGGCAACACTAGGCAACTCTTTAGACTCATCAGGGAAACGGGTGAGACTATTTCTGAGAAAAATGGCTCCTTAATTAGCTCTCAGGATAGACGCCTTGAACGCTGGAAAGAACACTTTGAGGACAATTTAACTTGCCTACAGCCACACTGAACCTCCCCGACATCCACCACGTACCCGAATGGGATATAGACACTGGTCCGCCGTCTGTAGGTGAGGTCACAAAAGCTATCAGTAATTTGAAACGAGGCAAAGCGGCAGGACCCGACGGAATTATTCCGGAGGTGTTTAAATATGGGGGTGACATACTAGTTTGTAGATTAACTGAGGTACTAGGCAAAGTCTGGGAATCAGAGACAGTGCCATCAGACTGGGGTAAGTCACTTATTATACCGATATTCAAGAAGGGAAACAAGTCCTCGTGTGATAATCATAGGGGGATCAGCCTAACGAACATAGTCTCTAAAATCCTAGGCTCAGTAATCATGCATAGACTAAGCAGAACTCGGGAGGAACAGACAAGGGAAAATCAAGCAGGCTTTAGACCAGGTAGAGGGTGCATAGATCATATCTTCACTCTTCGACAGATTCTAGAACATAGACACACTTTTCGGCGTCCAACAATTGTCATATTTCTTGACTTGAAGGCGGCCTTCGACTCCGTGGATCGAAAGGTACTATGGCAATGTCTGACTGTGAAGGGAGTGCCAAGAAAGTACATTGCACTAATCAAGGCACTCTATTCAAACTCACGTAGTCGTGTAAGGGCTTATGGGGAATTGTCATCTGAATTGGTAACAACCAGTGGTGTCCGACAGGGATGTCCACTTTCCCCATTTCTGTTTAACTTCATCATAGATATGCTAATGGAAGTATCCTTAACTGAACGTAGTGACTTAGGAATCGACTTGTTACCAGGGAATAGTCTTATGGACTTAGAATATGCAGATGACATAGTCCTGTTAGGGGAGGATGCTGACAAAATGCAGAGTCTTCTGAACACCTTGAGCAGCAATCTTCGTATGTTTGGCATGCGATTCGCCCCTACAAAATGTAAGATGCTGCTACAGGACTGGACCACGTCAACCCCTAACTTAGTGATAGGGAGTGAAGTGATAGAACATGTTGACCACTTCACCTATTTGGGAAGTTGTATTAGCACCAACGGACTGATTGGCGATGAAATCTCAGCACGGATCCGAAAAGCTCGAGCTGCTTTCGCTGACTTACACCATCTCTGGCGTAGGCGTGACATCCGGTTATCAACCAAGGGACGTGTGTACTGCTCATCAGTTCGCTCCGTCCTTCTCTATGGCTCTGAAACATGGCCAATACGCGTTGAAGACATGAAAAGGTTGACTGCTTTCGATCATAGATGTCTGCGATCTCTGTCTCACGTTAGGTGGTTTAATAAGGTAAGTAATGTTGACGTTAGGCGTAGAGTGTTGGGCAAAGAGGGAAAATCAATCGACGAGGCTATAAAGTTACATAGACTAAGATGGCTAGGTCACGTGCTGCGCATGCCTAACCACCGCCTCCCCCGACGGGCATTGCTAGCTGATATAGGTGCAGGTTGGAAAAGAGCCAGTGGTGGCCAAACAAAAACATGGCATCAATCCATGAAATCCTTGACAGTTAAACTGAGTCAGGTAGGGAGATGCAGACTCCCGGGTTGGGGCCCTCGGGACTCTAGGAATCAATGGCTGGAGACAATAGGTGACATGGCTCAAAATCGTTGTCAATGGCGCAGATGTATTCAGTCTCTGTAATCTTTCATATTCCTTTCTACCATTACCCATTCTGTTTCACTCTTATACTTGTCAAACTCTATTGATTCTCTTCACTCATCTTCTTGTCTACCTCTGTGTGCTATTTGGAACGTGGCAACTCGAACTGCTGCACTTCGGTGCCAAGTTCTATGTTGAATCCAGACAGACAGACAGATCCTGAGACTGCGCTTATACAGTTATTCACTGTCAAAGAGTACACAAACAACAACATAATACTTTGTCGTACTCCATGGTACTTAATATTTTCAGCGTTTATATGATACTAGGATCTAAAGCTTTCCAAATCCCCATATAGTCAACATGACCTTCAAAAATTTAGCAATCATTTTAATATTTCCCTCTGACTTCAGATATAGCAATGTTACGCTTTTCTTTGTTCTGTCTGAAAAGTATTTCTATTTATATCCATTACCCATTGAATTCTTCTCGAAATTTCTCACTCAAAGTTGCCCTAATTTCACTTCGATTTTACACAGTTACCTGTCATCCCATTTCCATCCGGCATAGTTATTCTATTTCTAACGAGTGCTATTTGTGGGCTGAAATGGTGATGATGTCTTCAAAGTAGACACGTCTTAATCTCGGAGACAATGTGAGTCTCATCAACATTACAGATAGACGTTGCTTATGAGTGTGAAAAACATGACTTCTTGAAACTACAGGATTTCTTGTCGATTCATGTCAAGCATCGAATTATTTACGGTTACATAAACAACCCACCTATTTCACTTTCACTTGGTATTTAATGTGTACCAAAATCTACTGATTAGTCATTAGCTTACTGTTTACATGTAGAATTTAAGTGGTCCCTGAGTATCTTAGTTCACACATAGCGATCATTGCACTGTATTAGTAACAAACAGCTGTTAAACACGAACAGATGAAGAGGATAAGAAAAATTTTATAATAAATGGAATATATTTTATTACGTAAATCACCTACAAGAGCACTTGTCTTGGGATTTCAAGTTGTTACAGTTAACTGTAAAAAAGTACAAACTAGACTTTGGAGTTAAGTAACATAAACCCCATTTTGTCCTTTTCATTGCTTTTTACCACTAATAAATATGGAGTATCTCCAACATTGAGAGGAGTCAAATTTTATCTGAAACTCTAAACTGTTAATAAATGCCGGCGACTTCGGAATCTAGACACAGAGCTTCTTTCTCATAAAATACCCATATTTAACGCAGGAAGCATAAGTGCATTGCAATATACAGAAATATCTTGTTATTTGATCTGATGACGGCACTGTATACTACCTGACTGGTCAGTTTTCATTAACACGATTGAAACTGAACAGTTGAATTGGTCAGTATTTGTTCTTGCAATACTCAGATGACTGTATAGTGGTGAAAGCTAACATATTTAGTATTTGAAATCCTATTTTTTAGGTTTAAGTTACAATTATTACTTAAAAATAACTCAGCAGATTATTAACCCTTATGAAGTCTTCATCAGTTCCGAATTTTTGTGGTAGGCTTTCATCTTTTAAATTGTTAGCAATAAGTGAAGGTTCTCCTTTGTTACTATAAAAATATTACATTCATTTACTGTTTTCTGTATATTCCTTAATAACCTGAATTTACTTTACACGTGAATATTTTTTGGTCGACAACGTGTTATACGTTTGGCGCATTAGTTTCTTATGTCATCTTTTCTACAAATCTTAAGATCAATCAACCGAAACGAAACAATCCATCGTCTTCCCCGTATACTGAGTCTAGTCCAATAGCTGTCCACAATCCGTCGCCTGCCACTCACCACCGAACAGTTCATGATAAAGAGGTAAGCTTCAATACTTAACTGTACACAACGTAAACACTTTAAAGTTTTTGACTCAAAACCCTGTGTTTTCATGCATAAAATTAGTTTTTCGTACCTGAAGTGCTCACATACATGTTTAATATGAGCCTACATTGTGTTACATATATATATATATATATATATGTTGCTGGATGTTGGTCATTTGTTCACAAACTTTCTTCGTGTACATGCGATCCCCAAACACAGCCACAACCGCTAATTATTGCTTGTGACGAGAATCGCACACCGCCATCATGTTTTTTCCATTCAGCACTTACTAACTTTGCTCTGAGACTGTGAGAAAACGGTAAAGCTGGCTTCCACGGCTTGTCGAGGTAACGAACCGTAGAATAAAGAGGTTTTGGTCCAGAAAAGGGTACCTCACTTATGGCTAATTTCCTTAGATCAGCACTAAGTTGACCGAGGAATCTTAAGCAGGTTATTACCCCTGATATAATTGCAATAATCAAGTGGCTTAGGACACCTTATGTAGAAGTGGTGTGGTAAGTGAGCGCAATCTCCACTGCCAGTACATTAGATCTCGTTGGTATTTTTCCACGACCCAGCGAACTAACGGGGATGCATTTCAAGGTTGCACATCATCATCAAACACTTTAGGTGAAAGGACCGGAGGAAATAACCACTATGCTCTTTATGGATTCTTAAAATCATTGATGTCCCCATTCTAACTAATGTTTTCCCCCCAAGAGAATGAGTAATTTGAAAACCACAGAGGTAGTCGCATGACTTGGTTTTCTTGTGGATGACATAGAGTACTGAGCTCACCATTTTGGTACCTTTAGTGTAATAGCATTTTGCCAAATTTTTCACTGCCCTACTTTGTTCAAAAACAAAGTTATCTGGTGAAAACAACTAATCCTATGCGTCTGCCTGTACACTGTTCATGCTTGCGGGTTGGCTTGTTATAGTGACTGCAAAAATGTCTTTGCTGTCATATGTAAACCTGGCTACAACTACCAAAGTCTTTAAAAGTAGTCCTTTCTCTCTTATTCACATGAGCAATAGGTGAAAACAAGGAAGTACTTTTTCACCCAATTTAAGCACAAATACCCGCATACTTTATTCTAAGACAAACGCATCTACTGAAAATGAGTTTCCTCTTGGTCTAATAATTGATATTTAGAAAATATTTCGTGCATTTACACCCAGATACATACTGCGTAGAATCGATAGTAATTTCTTCTTTTACATATTAATACTGATACATTATTGGCAACTAACTTGTCATCCCTGGAGCAGTAACCTGTGTATTATCTAATGAATACTATACATCGGTCTATATTTGTCGATAAAACACTCTTCAAGGAGATTTTTTTTCGCTTGGCTGATTGTTTTTCGATCTGGCCAAATCAGTTTTAGCCAACCTTAATAGGCGAATTAGTTCAGCCAAAATTATGCTTCAAGTGACGCACATACACAATGGAGTGGAATAAAGTGAAAACCCTTAAAACTTATACAATTCAGTAAAAAGAGAAACTGACAATAAAATACATGTTTATTGCTAAGGGCTTCCAAAAGGAGTGAGTAAGCACTTGTTCTAAACATCTGCAAAATCACATTATCCTGTTAACAGTCAGAAGAATAGAACTGGAATAGTAAATACACAACCTCAGAACCACCCTGATATCACGTCGAGCAAAAAATCGTACCCGCAATAAAAAACGAATATAGAATTATGTTGTGAGTATAATCAGAGAGAATTTTGGCAAGTATTTCTGGCCTTTATAAAATGTTTTAGTCTTACTTAAATAATCCTTATTGTTGACTATTTTAAATTTACATTTAAAAACAACCTGCTGCTAGTGTTTCAACTAAGACTTTAAAAACGTGTCAGTATTCTTTTATCTGTTTGAGGCGGGCCAATACTTCAGTTGGAACTTTTTATTTAAGTGATCTGCTCCTTTCATAAATAAATATTTTACCATATTCTCACTGATATGATGCTGTACTTTACTGCACTTACCTACTAGTACCAATAAGTCGTATCTCAACAAAAATGCATAGCAACCTAAACTACTTTATTCCTATAGAACTAGCCTGAAGAAATCACCCATGAGCTACTAATTGAATTCTTGTGAAAACCTACAAAATGAGAACTAACGCATGCATTATTATCATTTCAATCACTGTACTCATTGGAGTTTGGCAAACTATCCTACTTTTCGAATAAATTAGGCTCTGAACACATTTAGTTATTTTTTTCAACTTGACATTATCATTATGCTAGAATTCACCGAAGGCTAGTCAGCTTGCTCAGTAGGTGCCACAAGAATCAAACAGTGTACACTGTTATATATATATATATATATATATATATATATATATATGAAATTTATTACCTAGATATAGTGTTAATATAAGAGTCAAATTTGAGCTTTGTGGTGGAATAAAATTCCACGTTAATCTGTTTCTTTGATATGACAACCATTGACAAAGTACCATTAGCTAGGTGAAATTCAGATCACAGTTTATCTCTCATAGCCGTATAAGTTATGTTATAGAGCTATATTATAAAGAAACTCAGCTGCAACCATACACTCAAAACCGAAGTTACAAACGCTTATAACTATTCAACGCAACCTTTCTGGTCACACTTTATACTGTGACTGTATGTACAGTAATAATGTAGTGCTCTTCTAGGTGACCTATCACTCTAATTTTCACACACTTCCTGAACTGTCACAATCTGACTGAAACACACTGAAGGGTTTGACACATAATGTTGATCTGATTGGTAGGATCTTCATGCTAATGTTATCAATTACTTTGTTATGTAAACTCACCTAACGCTATGTCATGTCCTTAGAAAATATTTTGTTTCTTCTGTTACATAGTAAATTAATTACAACATGGTGACTGCTGACAAAAAGTTTGTAAATTAACTTTTGCTCATTGTATGCTTTTCGCTTTCCTGTGACACATTTAGAACATGCAACAAGGTGCAAATTCCCACTACCGCCTATCGCTTTTACCTGTGGTTTCTCCATTCTGTTACACATTTATGAGTCTATCTGTCTATATAATCAGTAATGGTTGTCTAATTTGTTGTAATAATCATTAAAACAATTTTTTCGATTTTAGAGAATTATACGGATCCCGTCAAACACTATACAGAACACAGACAACTCGGGAACATTGACACGAAAGTCTCAACAGGTCGAGTACGGTAGTAAATCTCCACCATCTGGCACACCTAATATGTCTCCACACCATACTTTAAGTCCTCAACCTCGCCACTCGAAAAGTCGAACGGCATTCGGTATTGATCCTGCAGTTCCAGATCAGCCTACTCCTCAACTTAAGTCTCGAATGAACAGTTATGAAAACGCCCAAACATCTTCTCCTCCTCGTCGAGATGGTAACCAGGGTACTGATTCAAATAATCAACCATCTCGTGGGGAGAGAAGATCGTCTACACGGAAGAGAAAATCTTTGTCCTCTGAACAAAAACCATCAAGAAATGAAAATAGAGAAACTGATGTTTCTATACATAATGCATATTATGCATTACCACCATCGAATAACCAGTTTCAGAATAATCATCCACGTGGCGAAGATCTCAATGATAACCAAAATGTTATACTCCGCTCGCCTAATATTAATCGTAATGATTTCCGATTGTCGAGTCGAGCAAGAGTTAGTTCGGGTCAACAAAATACATCAGGACAGGTTGTACATGCCACAGCAACTATACCGAGAAGAGAATTGATCAATTATGGTGATGATTTAGGTTCTAGGCCAAGTGGGAAATGCTGTTTAATAATGTGATTCAACTTAATGTTCCAACGACTACAGTCTTCATTCAACATCTGTTCTTGTTGAATTAAATATATAAATATTCAACAACCTTCATTGCCTCTTAAGTAACCCCACGTTTAAACGGCCAAACTCTGTACATATCAGTTCACATTCCCGTCCTCTGCTCCCCTTCCATCTCTTTTCCTTTCTATTTTCCTTATAACTTTTCAGTAGTCTATGAAGATAAAATCCAAAGGCAAAAACAAAAAACAGATTCCCTGATCATTTTGAAGTTTGTTATTCTTAAGGCTCAATTACCATTAAGTGGTGAAACAGTATTTTTGATCAAGTGATTATTTAGTTAAATTCTGTTCATATACTTATTTACATATTCGTTTATTTTCCATAATCTAATGAAAATATTCAGCTTTATTAAATTTAACCAACTGTTTTGCGTGTTTGCATGTATGTGTATGTGTATGGTGTTCAATAACCATCGTGCTTTCCTATGCATCACTTGTCCGGTTATCCAGTGATTGGTTGACCACAATGAATAAATACAGTTAAACTAATCTCCCATTAGCTAATACAGTTTGTTCGTTGTTGTTCTTGCTTTTTGCCCCTAAAGACTTCCTACACTCCTGAATAAAAAATACTCTTCCTTTTTCTACTAATAAATAAATAACAAATTGTTCTGACAACTCTCCGTAATCTATTTACCGGGTCTGCATACGAACTCATGAAGTGTTTAATCATGAACTCTGATAGATATCCGGCTACAATGGGACCTGCAGAATAGGTATTCTACTCTGCTGAATAGTCGTTACTTATCTGTTTGATACTGCAGGTATACGTACCACATTTTATGTAAGTGATCAATGAGGACATTTCTCAGTCATCGACTAAAAACGTATTGTCTTTTTTATACCCAGATGTAAATCACTCACTGAATTGACTTGAAATTATCTATATCAGTGCAAATCAATGATTGCCACTGACTAATTTATCAATGATATCACTTCATTTAGTGAGTAAAGATATAATGTGACAAATTCGAAAGATATGAAGGCCCAGTTTCGAAAATAAATGTTTCTCTGTTCAGTTATTTTTATTTATTTACGTTCTCAGTGGAACATAGAGCTTCCAGCTAGAGCTTTGAAGTTTCAGTAACAACTGTATTGGTTTTTACAGGATGGGGTTGCTAGCCTCATGCCCAGCTTTCCCCCTTTACCAGTCCTATTACTGGTTTAGCAAGATAAAGGGATGCGTCAGTTGAGTAATGAACCCAGAACCAACTGTGTGGTAGGCGAGCATTCTACCGCTGTGCTACCGACGTACTCCGTTCTCTAAGACAATGTTAAACAGATAAACGATAACGAATAAACTTATTTACAAAGCTATTGACAAAAGTTTCTTTCATAAAGTTCGTCTTCTACGGATTCAATAGTATCTCAGGAGAAATAGTGTGATAAATTACAAGACTAGTAGCTTAAGTAAGTCATAATTGTGTTACTACAATCCATAGATTAATGTAAGTGTAGAACTTGGGCACTGTGGTAGAATATATTTCCACATTAGATAAGCTTATTTTTAAATATCCCACAGCGATGCAGTATTAACAACTGGATGACGTTTTGAGCACAATTTATCGCAGATAATCATATCGAGGTGATCCATCGAGTCCATAAATATTAGTTATTGGGATTAATGCAGTGAGATTTATCTTCTATTTATAGAGTTTATGCTGATATTTTCCATCAATAAATAACCTACGCTATACAATTTTCATAAAACTCCATCGACGATTCAGAAGTTAGAGAAAAACCGTCATTCACCCTCTAGTATTTATCAAACATTTGCGTCTATCATTTGTATACTGTTCATCACAAACTTCAAGAACAAATGGCATATCCTATGTCACTGCAACAAATTTTTTGCGCTCTGTGTCCAGCTGAAAAAATTCATAACTTTCGCTATTCTTTGAACTCCTTCTCATCATTTCTCCCTGTATGTGTATTATGTTTAATCATCAAGCTAATATTATAGTCCATTTCTTCCTTCAGATTACTTCCAGTCACTGAAAATTAATTCTGATTCCACCACTATGACTTGATAACTATACAGTAAACTTGACAAATTGTATTCGGTTAGTGCTAAGAAATAAAAAAATGTTACATCTGTTTAATCCTAGTAACTAGTCAGTTTATTCAACACACTCTTACATCATGAATATCTTAGTAACACCATCTCTGAGTGCATAGGTGGGTGACATAGACTTGTGTCTCTGAGGGTGGCAGGTCCGTTGAAAATGAAGATATATAATCAATAAATACAAATACCCACATTCAGGACTTCTTGTGCATTAACTTTGGTCATCCTTTGCCAAACTGCTTCTATTTTACCCTTATGTATTCATTTTTCTGCTTACAATGGTAGTGTATTAAAATTTCAGAGAAATGACTAACAGTAATGGGTTAGCTACAGGCTAAAATAGCTTCACCATTTACAACTTTAATAGTATGATGTTCTATGCTTCTTACAATGTAGTTTTATGGATTTAGTATCTTCTGTAACAACAGATCACAAAAGACCCATTCACGTATATAACCTATAACTTCCGTATTTAAGGTACTTATAGGACTCAATGTGGGTAAACAAGAAGTTGAGCTGAATAGACCATCCGACTTTTCTGACTTGGTTAACCAATTCAGGTAAATAAAGTAGTTAGTTAGAAAGGAATAAAACAATTCCAACAGTGGTGTGAACACGAGCAGTAATTTTGCTCGAAATATTACCAATAACAAAACTTATCATTGTGTGTAAACTATTGAAATATAATTATACTTTATTTAAAGTAGTTAGTGTTTACTGCAACAGTACTAGTTGCGTTTCGAATATACAATAATTGCTAAATGAAGGTGAAACCAAAATGAATCTCCCATAGGATTCAAATCACTGGCCTACAAATCACTAAGCAGACCAAGCAAACAACTGCTGAGCTCACTTACTACATTATTATTATCAGTTTGCAAATCTAAGACTATCTCAAACAGTCTTACCTACAAAACAGAATGTGTCGAAATCTCTGTGATTTCATCTATAGATGTCTTATGATCACTATCCACACAAAGAGTTGGATATTACAAGTTCTATGTTGAAATCTTTTTTTAGCTATTAGTATTCAGCTGTTTAAATTAAATAATTTTATTTAGTATAAAGGAGAATTACTTTGTTATTTTAATACATAGTTTGTTACGAAATTAGACGGTTGACATAGATTTATTGCACAACATATGTCTGCTTACTTAGAAAGAGAAAAAGATACAGACTTTCTAGTCACAGAATACATAATTAATAAATGCTTTTTTTTACTGACAGGAGTGATTTATCATACTACTTTGTTTAGAATGCAACAATTTCAGGAAGTGGTACACACTAACAATCATTAATACTAAGCAGTAGTAGAAAGAATTGTTAGGTATAACTATATTAATCACCATTTGAGCTGTCACAACCACTTGGTTCTTTTACGCCTTCTGATCACATTTTACATAAAACTCTTAAATTAAGAGTAAATTGTTTAACTTGTTTAAGTAATAAAAAATTGAAGAAGAAGAAGATCATGCTAGCTTCAAGGTTATATAGCCCTAATGAACTACTGTCTTCAGAATAATTCCCTTTCACTGAGTTGAAAGTAAATGATTAGTGAGAAGTAACGAAGTTCAATATAATATAGCAAAATTAAAACTGGAATAAGAATAGTAGTCACTGATTAAGTTTATGTTCAAGAAAGGAGACAAATACCCTTTTCTAGGAATAGGTCAGAATAAAGACATTATCTAGACATCTATTCCAGAAGCTTATGCGTCAATAGGACACTATTATTTAAGTCTGTTAAAACAAATAGCAGTAAATCACACGTTTTTGTAGGTTGCAGGTGATACCGATCGCAGATAAGTAGCCTAGTGCACAGCTCCTTGATATTTGAAAACCTGGGTTCTGAGTTCATGCCACGATGAAAACACAATCAGTTACTGAGATGTATGTAAGTTAGCCGACAAATCTCACATAAGGGGAAACGTACTGCCTGGATTCCACTGCTAGCCATCATCCATGAAGTAAATGAGAAAACAGATTAAACAACTCAGAAGATTGTGATCGTAATGCAGAAATGTCTCTTCTCTACGATACCACAAAAAATCAAGTCCCTACGTTTTTGTCACATTTACATAAGGGAGCAAAACAATGAAGTTACCTAAGGTTATAATGACAAAAATTCACATCTCAACCCATACTAATAGAGTCTTTACTTAAACAACAAATATGGAAGCTCCATAAGCTAGTTACTGCAGGAGAAAGTGGAGATGGATTGGACACCGGCTGGGTGGCATCCCGCGTCAGGCCATTGGTCGAGTGGAACCCGAAAGGAAAGCGGCGTGTGGGATGTTCAAGGGTGACATGGAGGAGATCGTGTGAAGAGGAGCTGAAACAGTATGGACTAACATGGATGCAGGCGAAAGGTACAGCAGAAGACAGAAGCAAGTGGAGACGTGCAGTTGAAGCCCTATGTTCCACCAGGAACCCAAAGGAACAATAATAATAAGCTAGTTACACATTTTGGCCAAAAACCGAGTATAACATGCCAGAAAGAAATAAAGCCTTTTAGACGAGTCTAATGAAGATGGAAATTAACTTTGGTGATAGTTAACCAACAACCTTATAAACCATTGTGATGATACCAGCTGAGTGAATTTTATCATTTTTACGCAAACATGAAAAAATATTCAAATAACTCAAACGAAGGCTTCTCTTTTAACCACGTTAAAAGTCGGCAAAATCAGAAAAGAAGTCTAATTTTAGTGTATCATCGAGTAAGCATTTGATTTTAAGCTTATTTCTAATTAGGGTTTTACGTAATTTAAGAGAATAAAAAACAGTTTACGCAACTTAGGAGTAACAAACACATACTAGGTACCTATCCGGGAAAAATTCAACACAAATTAAGCCAGTGAAGGATGACAATGGAAAGTTAATCACCAAAAAGGTGGAGTAAAGGAAACACTAGGTTGAACCCTTCAAAAGAATTCTAGGCCGACCGTCACCTACAACTAGCACAATAAAACCAACAGCGGAAGCAGAACTACCAGTGAACATCAACGTCCCGACGACAACAGAAGTCCTGAAGGCAATGAAGATGTTAAAAACTGGAAAAGCAACAGGACCAGACGGAATCCACACAGAAGCATC
The DNA here is from genome assembly GCA_944472135.2 of Trichobilharzia regenti. Lineage (NCBI taxonomy): Eukaryota > Metazoa > Platyhelminthes > Trematoda > Strigeidida > Schistosomatidae > Trichobilharzia > Trichobilharzia regenti. The sequence continues at coordinate 81,369,907 of OX235270.1, read as the reverse complement.
GAAAATTGACCCAGAGACAACAGCGGACCTGATGACACCACTACTGGAGAAGGTGTGGAAAGAGGACAAGGTACCTGCGGATTGAATGAAAGGCTACTTATTCAAACTGCCAAAGAAATGAGACTTAAGTCAATGCAAAAACTGGCGAGGCATTATGCTCCTGTCCATCCCAAGCAAAATACTAAGCCGCATCATCCTAGAGAGAATCAAACAAGCCAACCTGGATGAAAAACTTCGACCGGAACAAGCTGGATTCAGAAGAAACAATATCATGCATCGATCAAATAGCAACACTACGGACCATCATTGAAAAGAGCTTGGAATGGCAGCCAGCTCTCTATCTCAAATTCATTGACTTTTAAATGGACTTCGACAGCGTCGATCGAGCGGTGATTTGGAAACTACTTCTCTACTACGAGGTGCCACAAACAACAGTTGTACGACAATGCAGGATGCCGAGTAATCCACAACGCAAAACTCACAGATTCCTCCGAAGTAAAGACGGAAGTGAGACAAGGCTGGCTGCCTACTGTCGCCAGTGATTGCGATAGACTGGATAACGCGACAGACGACGGGTAATGAGGAAACAGGCATAAAATGGACTCATACAAAAAACCTGGAGGATCTGGACTTCGCCGATGATATATGTCTGATTTCCCACAAACTGGAAGATATGCAAGTGAAAAGCAACAAGCTGGCAGAAGATGCATTCAGAGAAGATAGGACTTCAAGTGAACATAGATAAAACAGAGGTGATGAAGATTCCTGGCCAACACCACCACCAACAACAACAACAGATAAGAATCAGCATAGATGTGAGAAGTCTGAAAGAAACAACATCACTTACCTACCGATCTGGGAAGCATCGTTTCAACTACAGGTGAACGGAACTGACGAGGATATTAGAGCGAAAATTAGGAAAGCAAGTCCAGCCTTCATTTCTCTCAAGTCTGTGTGGAGGTCAACAGCACTCAGTATGAAAAATAAGATACTGATTTTCAACTCCAATGTGAAATCAGTGCTACTATACGGATCAGAGATTTCGCGCGTCATGAAGGGCACTTCGAACAAGCTACAGACTCTCACCAACAGCTGTCTTCGCTTAATACCACTCAAGATCAGACGGTGGCCAGAAAGATCAGCGACAGGGATCTCTGGGAATGATCCAACCAGGAACCGATATACAACAAATAAGCAAGAAGAAATGGAGGTGGATTGACCTTACTCTGAGGAAATCATCAAGTGACATTACTAGACAAGCCCTCGAGTGGAACCCGAAAGGGAAGCGGCGAGTTGGTCGTCCAAGGGTGACTTGGAGGAGGTCATGTAAAGATGAGATGAAAGCATTAAGGCAGACCTGGAGCCAGGTGAAAACTTTAGCAGAGAACCGAAGGCAATGGAGAAGCGCACCTGAAGCCCTATGTTCGTCTAGGAATTAAAGGAAATAATAATGATAATAATAAATTTCTCTCTCTCTCTCTGTCTCTCTGAATCTCTAGTGCATTATTCCATGGGTAGTGTTGGAAATTTTACCCCCAAGACTTTGGTCATTAAGGATAGAATACTGCTTCTATTCACGAGTTTTTAATTTGCGTGGAGTGGATTGCATTGGTCTTGAATGTATTTAGAAACTTTGTTTAGCCAGGTTAACCAGAGAATCGAGAACCAGAATGCAGCTCAACTCTCATGCTTTTTTTCATTCTCTTTTAATCGCAGCTGCATAGTCATCCACACGGTACTTTAGAGCTACACTATAGTACTGCTTTATCAAAATATAGCCAAACATCCGATAGGCAGTAAATCTATACCTTACATCCGTTTTTAAATCACCACCAGTACTCTGGATTCATGAACAAACAGTATATAGAAACAAAGAAATAACATAGTTGAAGTCAGTAAGTTTACTGATCAAGTCCAGTAGTTAGTTAGTAGAACTCAGTTATTGAGCGGACTGTGTCCCACTTATTGTGTGAGGCCTGACGTTGAAATCCAGTCATCTAGGCTGAAGTAAGTCTAGTGGAATTTTAACGCGGTACCCAGTGGTTAAAATCCGACTGCTACAGCCAAACCATTAGGAGTACTAATTAAGTGGGGAAAATAGTTTACGATTCTACTTCAACTCTAATTTCTATAATCTTGTTTCGTTGAAAAATTAAAAAATTCTAAGGTCTGACAAGCTACTTATACCTCTGAGCAGTTGAATTGAATCTACCCAGAGTTTCAACAAAACACTTTAACCAGTATGATTTTAGTATACTAAGGTCCGTTTGTAATCTTCTTAACTCAGTTTCACAATAGGAATAAATCAAAATCAAAACGAAGTATGTACTTTAACTATGATCCTTAATGAATGGTAGAATTGAAGTGTTTTTTTTATTTACAGTGGTAAGGTTTACAATAACCAAGAGAACCCATGTGAATTGTTCACCAACATATTTGCAGCTAGTAATCCGACATCTACATCTACTTCCGAATAACAAGTTTTACTAACCGTTTATACTCATACTCATTTATATATGCTAACATTGCATACCTGATATTGTTATTTTTATTTAAAGCATTTTCCACATTTCTGGAGCCTTCTGTATTATGGAAACCTTTATTTATCCGACGTAGACATACATCCCGCAAGATAAAAAAGTTCAGTCACAGCATAGATCAGCATATAGTATACATATAATGCCTATAATTATGGAGGAAATAACTGATATGTCCAACCAATATGGTTTCTTGAAACTGAGATTACATATAAGCTGTCATGTCGACTTATTCAGCTTCATTAGTACTGCGAGCGACCGACATAAAATGTGGCTTTATATTTCATCTTAACTTCTGTTAGACATGAGACCTTGTTGGTGATTCTTTGCATCCTAAATTTGGATGCCATCAATAGACTGAATCGACAGCTTCCCCCTGAATCACACTCGAACAGCTAAACTCCACACTTAACTAAATACATCTGATGTAATTCAATTAATTTAGTAATTGCTTTATCTAAGATCAGTTATCTTTGTTTGCTGATGATTACGTCAGTGACTAAACATCCTGCTATGCTTGCTTACGACACCTAAAGGATGAGTGCAGTATGAACCTGATCTAACATCTGCATGATGTCCTAATTGTAAACTCCACTTAGCGCTTCCTCGCCTCTTTTTCAAAAATATAGAAAAATTCACTTTGTCAAGCCAATTGGTCACAAGTTCAGATACATAACTAATTCCCAGCTATTATCATTTTGCCAAATCTCTCTCTATCAGGTAAACACAGACATTAGGTCTTTTGTTAAATTCTACTTTCAGCATTATTTTTTTTCAAAATTGGGACAGGTTTTTTCCTACCCTAGTAAGAATTTTAGTTCATTATCTGGATTCAATATGTTAAGAACTTGATTCTTGCGGCGTTTTCCTGTTTGTCTTCGAAAACACTTTAGATGATAAACCATCTTAAAATTTGAATAATGCGCTGCTTAGTATCTGGACAAATACGTCATCCTAAGGGTTATGAATAATAGTGTATCATTTTCACTAAACAAAAAAGCTTTCCTCTGTTGATTAATTTTGTAATAAAGGCTTGAATTCTGCCTTAAACTAATTTACAAAATCATAAAAACTAGGTAGGAAAAACTGTTAAACTAAATACACCTCATGTCGTCAGCCATAAAACGAGATCATTTATGAACTCCTTTCACTTCAATTTCTTTGTCTTCTGCTTCGACTTTGAATTTTGAACAGAAGCCTGCAAACCTGAAGTTCATTTGATTTAAAAATTACCTCCACCTTTATTCACATTTAACATTACCAAATTTATATTGAAATGAAACTGTAATTTGTAAGTGTTCTTCAACAATAAACTCACACCCAGTATTAGAAATTCAAGAAATTCAAAAAATAAATTTATGTAGTTAACCAACTTTGACTCAGTTTTAATCACCACATAATTGCTTTTAGCCTTGATATTTAGCCATTTATTGGTCGAATGATGTCACTGTACTCACTGTATTTAATTATAATCAATCTAAAACCCTGAGACCCTTCGGATTGACAGTCTAATGCTGATTTAATGCTCAGCTCATTGCTGAAATAAATAGGAATTCAGCATAGTTAATATAAAACTAACTACGATCTATTTGTGAATGACAAGTATGGAGGAAATAAATGAAATTCACACATATACGTAGTGTAATAGTGACAGATTTTTATGTTTTTGATTCACCCCGAAATCGTTATCATTTTCATACACATTCATATCTCTGTAGAATTTTCAATGTAATTAGGTTCCAAGATAAATGGACTTCAATAGTTGTAAAACAGTTACAAAATTATCAGAGAGGAATACATTTATAACTTTAACAATAAATTATTATTATTATTATCAAGTAGAATATAGTAGGAACATTTGTGAAAATATTGGCTTCAACTGTTATTTTTCTTCAGGCAATAAGTGTGACGCGTTATTTTAGTAGTCCTTGCTGTTTTGTTCACAATAAGAGAACACTTTCGTGTTTTCATTCATGTTTGTTTTCTTAATACACTGTCTCTTTTTAACTTTTCATCATTTTAAATGGTGTGAATTGTTATTATATGTCTAAATCAGATACATGTTATTTACAGAAATATCTTATTCATACTTCTATGAACGGTTTCTTACTAAATATTCATAAATACACAAACTATTATACAACTTAGAAAGGAGACAAAGTCATGTGATAATTTTTCAAATAATAGTCTTATTTTTCCAACGTGCTATGAATTAAATTCCTTAAAAGTAGCTCTATCAAAAAATACACGGGACACTTTGTATAGGACTTTTGCTAGCTGTAGCTGTCTTAAGGACTGACTGACTGGTTGGTTTCGATGTATAACTTTGCACCAGTTCGAGTTGCCACACTCCCTCGATGTAGCACACAAAGCCAGAGAAGAAAGAGCAGTAAGATTCAAAACAGAGGTAATAAACAGAAATAAGAGTCAAAAGGAAGAACAATATAGTTTTATTGAATATTGTAAATCACAAAGAGTGAATGCATCTGTTCCATCATCAAGAACAATTTATAGCCACTTCGCTAATTGTCTCCAGTCTTCACTTAGGAGGGAGGACTATATCATCTGCATATTCTGAGTCAACAAGATTATTCTCTGGTAACAAGTCAATCCCCGAGTTGCTGAAATCAGTTAGGGTTAATCCCATTAGCACGTCTATGATAAAATTGGAAAGAAATGGGAATATCGGGCATCCCCGGTGGACACCACTTCAGAGGATAACTATCCATGGCTTATCACCTGGCTGTATGAATTCGAGTAGATTGCCTTGACCATTATAATGTATTTCCTCGGCATTCTCTACACAGCCAAACATAGCCATAGTACCTCTTGGTCGACGAAATCGAATGCCGCCTTTAGGTCTAGAAATATGACGATTGTTGGAGGCCAGTTAGTATGCCTATGTTTCAGAATGTGTCGAAGGGTGAAGATATGATAGATATACCCTGATAATAGATATTTGGCGGCAATCAACAGGAAACTTTGGACCTAGGTTTCTTTCCGATTGCCTCCAACCATCTAATATCAAAAATTCAAAGTGTACTGTGATGGCGAGTCACCTAGAATGGTGGCCACATCGCAAACTTTACTGACAGAAATCAGTCTGCACCAGACAAAAGGGTAGACAAATTACACTAGTTACTGACTAGTATCCAGTCAAAACACCCTCTTCTTGGTCTAAAGCCTGTCTGGCCCTCTCGTGGCTGTTTCCCCCGAGCACCACTTAGTATACTCATGATTATTGAGCCTAGGACTTTAGATACCATATTGGTCAAGCTAATCTCCCTGTGATTATCACAGGAAGATTTGTCTCCCTTCTTGTATATCGGGATAATCAACGACTTACACCAACTCGACAGGATTATCTTTGATTCCGAAACATCGCCTAATACCTTAGTTAACGCAGACAGTAAACTGTCTTCACCAACCTTAAACACCTCTGGAGTCATTCCATAAGATCTGTCTGCTTTGCTTCGTTTCAGATTAGTGACAGATTTTGTAACCTAAGTTAGAGACGGAGGACCTGTGTCTATATCCCATTCAGGGAGGTGTTGGATGCTCAGTAGGTTGACCATGGCTGTAGGCCAGCTAATTCTCTCCTCAAAGTGTTCTTTCCAACGTTCCAGTTGTCTATTCTGAGAGCTAATTGTGGTGCTATTTTCCTCAGGGATTGTTTAACTCATCCTTTGTTTTTTACCTTCTGTTTTCCGGATAAGTCTAAATAGTTGCTTGATGTTACCTACTGCCGACGCTCTTTCCATCCCTTTCGCTTTTTCACCCACCACTGTTCACGGTCGTTGCAAAGACTTCTTTGAGCAGCTTTCGCTGCTCATGATATTCGCAGCTCTTCATGGTCAGTCTTCTTGTATTAATCAGTTCAGATGAGGCGGTTTTAGTTATTCAGAGTACTCGATGTTAACCCCAACAATGTAATATCCCTCTTTTATAGCGCTATTGTTCAATACTGCTGAATTCTATAAGTAGTTAAAAATCTTTCACAAAAAAAACAGCACTATGTGGTTAACAGATGTGATGTATTTCCAATAAAGCATTTCGTTGATCTGAAATCATTTCATTTACATAAGCATATCATAGAATATAATATTCAGCACTTCGCTGTTCAAACCACAGTCGTCTTGTTTAACTCATAAAGTGAAATGTAAACCCATTGAACACTCCGAGATCGGCAACTGCAAGTGAAAATATAATGCACCTGTCATCTTAAACAGTGATTTTCAATGGTTCGGTGTTTCATACGTATTATTGATATTAGTGTTTGATGTTTCCATAAACAAAGTATAAACTGTAACTACTGAGAAATATTTAGCAAACGAAATGGAGGGTTAATTTCTGAATTCTCATTAGCTTACAGTGTTGCAGAATTCATCAGAAATGGTCGACCAAACATCTACATGACTGAGAGTTGGCCTAAGCCTGTAGTAAGCTACGCGCAAGCTCTTACAACTCCTGCGATAGTGTGACCACATATGTAGCATAAAGCAGAAACCATGCTTTTACTGACTTAACCAACCACTTAGTCTATAATTTACCGCATAAGACGATATCAACTATAGATTCAAATTCAAGTAGCTTTTCTCCAAGTAGTGGGTCTGCACCACCAACAAGCATACGACGTCTCAGACGTAATAATGTAAGTATAGAACTTGGATAAATTTATTAGATAAATTTAATTAGGTAGCACTCATTGATGCAGCATTAGCAACTGGATGACGTTTCGAGCACAATTTCTGATCATAATCATATCAGTTTAGTCACACGGTTTCACATTTTGTCTTATATATTCTAAAACAACGAATAAAGACTAATAAAGTAGGATTTAATGAATTCATCAAATTTCGGTAGAACTCCTCGTCGGCTGAATACTCTACATACACGGATATATATACTTTTGAAATTACGTTGAGAGATATAAGACTGATAAATAAACAAACAGCATTGAATTAGTCATGCAGAAAGACAGGTGCGAATGTTTTACAGGTCATGTTCAAATAGATAAAGGGAGAGAGAGTATGAGAGATCGAAATTAAGATAAATTGCATTACGCTTCAATTATATCACTTAGATAAACAATTAGTCATTAGAGAATATAACAAGAATTGCAAACAGAGTAATATCAATAGTGATAGTTATAGCAAATGATGATAAAATAATATAATAATAAAAACCTCGCCAGATACTAGCTTGCTAGGCTACTAGCTTACTAGTTTTCTAGCCGGTCCCAAGCCCGGGTAAAGAGGGAGGGTTGGGGCGTGGTGCTAGCAACTCCACCCCTGTAAAACAACCAAATCGCTACAGAAACTTCAACGAATAAATATATTAAAAATTCTAAAAACATAAGCAATAGCCTTACTTTTCGCTGGAATCGGGGAAGTGAAATGACGCAGGCTGGTGAAAGCCTTCGGGAAGCCAGTCAGCCGATGTGCCTTCTTTCGATGAAAGCAAAAGTAAGGATGGGTACCTGGAATGTTCGTACAATGTACGAAACTGGAAAGGCTGCCCAGATAGCCGCTGAAATGAGAAGGTACAGAATAGAAGTGTTGGGAATCTGCGAGAGCAGATGGAACGGAACTGGAAGGTGCCAACTACCTACTGGAGAGACAGTAATCTATTCCGGCCACCTAGAGGACAACCATGAGCACACCGAGGGAGTGGCCATCATGATGTCACCAACAGCAACCAAAGCTCTCATGCAGTGGGAACCAATCTCCTCCAGGATAATGACAGCCAGGTTCAACTCAAAAGGAAGGAAAGTTACAGTCATTCAATGTTATGCGCCTACAAACGTCTCAGAACAAGAGAAGAAGGAGGCGTTCTACAGACAACTACAAGCAATAATGGACAACGTCCCAAATGGCGATATCAAAATCCTGATGGGCGACATGAATGCGAAGCTGGGAGGAGACAACACAGGAAGAGAACTCACCATGGGTCGTGAGGCCCTCGGTGAAATGAACGACAATGGTGAACTCTTCTCAGACTTCTGCGCCTTCAATGATTTGGTGATTGGTGGTAGTGTGTTCAAACACAAGGATATACACAAGACGACATGGATTTCACCAGATGGAAACACCAAGAATCAAATAGACTTCATCTCAATTTCAAGAAAGTGGAGACGGAGCCTACTGGACACAAGGTCAAGGAGAGGAGCAGATGTGGGTTCAGACCACTATCTAGTAGAAGGGACTTTCAAGGTGAAACTAAAAGCCTCGAGGATAGCTGGGGATAGGCCACAATGCAAGTTCAACACTCAGAAACTGAAGGACACAACCACAAAAGACACTTCACTGCAACTGTCAGAGCAAAGCAGGAAACACTACGCGACATCACTGAAGAATCATGCGTGGAAGAACATTGGAAGTCTCTGAAGGCGATTCTCAACGAAACGTGTTCAACGGTTCTAGGAAGAAAGAAGAGACAAGACAAGGAATGGCTCTCAACGGACACTTGGAAATTAATAGAAGAGAGGAGAATGGTGAAAGAGAAAATGATTCAATGCAAGGACGGACAGGAGGAGACGCTGAGCTCAACTTACAAAGCACTGGACAAAGAAGTGAAGAAGAGTGCTAGGAAGGACAAAAGACGATTCTACGACAACCTGGCCACTGAAGCTGAAAAGGCAGCAGGCAAAAGGGACCTGAGGACACTATATCAGATAACCAAATCTCTATCCGGGAAGAGACCAACACAAGCGAAACCTATAAAAGACAGCCAAGGGAACCCAATTACCAAGGAAGAAAAACAGATTAAACAATGGGCGGATCACTTCAAAGGACTCTTGAACCGACCATCACCTGCAACCCGTCCAGAAATACCAACAACAGCGCGCACACAACTGCAAGTTGACACCAATCCTCCAACGAGAGCTGAAGTCTTGAATGCAATCAAGCTTCTGAAAGCTGGAAAAGCAGCCGGACCAGATGGAATACCCCCTGAAGCACTGAAAGCGGACCCAGAGACTACAGCAGACATGCTGACTCCATTATTGCAAAAGGTCTGGAAGGAGGGAAAGGTGCCTACTGACTGGAGGAAAGGTTACCTCGTGAAACTACCAAAGAAGGGCGACTTACGCCTCACTCTGCAAGAACTGGCGAGGAATCATGCTCCTATCGACGCCAAGTAAAATCCTGAGTCGCATCATCCTGGAGAGATTAAAGGACGCACTGGAGACAGAACTCCGACCAGAACAAGCTGGATTCAGGAAAGGCAAATCATGTACTGACCAAATTGCAACTCTACGCATCATCATCACAGAACAAAGCATGGAATGGCAATCAAACCTCTACCTCAACTTTATAGACTTTGAGAAGGCCTTCGACAGCGTTGACCGTGAAGTAATTTGGAAATTACTCGAGTACTATGGCGTACCCCAAATATTCATCAACCTTATTCAACAGCTGTACGACAACGGCACATGTCAAGTGATCCACAACGGAAAACTCAGCGAGGCGTTTGGAGTAAACACAGGAGTCAGACAAGGGTGCTTTACTATCACCAATGTTATTCCTAATTGTGGTAGACTGGATTATGCGTCAGACAATGGGAAACGAGAAGACAGGAATATCCTGGACCGACGTGAAGAACCTAGAAGACCTGGATTTCGCGCGTGGATGATTTATGTTTGATGTCACACACAATCGAAGACTTACAAGCGAAAACCGACAAACTGGTCGAAGAAGCAGCCGGCGAAGACAGGACTCCAGGTAAACATAGACAAGACGGAGGTTATGAAAATAACCAACCAACAACAACAACGGCAGCAACATCCAGCGCCAATCATCATCAACGGGAGGGATTTGAAAGAGGTTACTTCATTCACTTATCTAGGGAGCATTGTTTCAACTAGAGGAGGAACGGACAAGGATGTCAGATCGAGAATCGGGAAGGCGAGAAACACATTCATCAGCCTGAAATCAATCTGGAAATCTTCGTCACTCAGCATCACCAACAAAATTCGGATTTTCAATACAAACGTAAAGTCAGTTCTTCTATACGGATCAGAAACTTGGCGGGCGGGTCACAAAGAATATTTCCAAAAGGTTGCAGACCTTTATTAACAGCTGTCTTCGCTCTATATTGAAGATCAGATGGCCGGAAAGAATCACCAACAAGGAATTTTGGGAATAAACAAAGCAAGAACCAATCACCCAACAAATATGCGGGAGAAAGTGGAGATGGATCGGACACTCGCTGAGGAGACCGCTGGGTGACATCGCGCGTTAAGCCCTCGAGTGGAACCCTAAAGGGAAGCGGCGTGTGGGACGTCAGTGCAAGGGTGACATGGAGGAGATCGTGTGAAGAGGAGTTGAAAGAATATGGACTAACATGGATGCAGGCGAAAAGCACAGCAGAAGAAGGAGGAAGCAAGTGGAGACGTGCAGTTGAAGCCCTATGTTCCACTAGGAACCCAAGGGAGCAATAATAATAAGTTATAATAAAAACAATAATAATAGTGTTGAAGTGAGTTAAGATAATGCTACTGATAAACGATAGTTTTAAATCAATCAAGTATAAGAAGAAGAAGAAGAAGAGGTAGAATAATAAGCAGAACGTATTACCATGGTAGATTCAGAGTCACGACCATCTCCTTTTGTACGCAGACCTGGTTTATAAACTCAAATTGCACAAGCCTCTGCAATTGCAAGCATCTTCTTGTTTCTTTGTTTGCTGACAATGGTGAATGACTTGACCGCGTCGATATCATGTCCGTAATCCACAAGATGTTTTGTTATTGAGGATTTTGGCACTTTGCACTCAGCTGTTTTCAACGATTTTGGCAAATGCTCCATCATGCGAGTAGACAATCGCTTTTTTGTACGACCTGTGTATTGGCTTCCACAAACACACTCAAACCGATATATGCAGTTTGAAGTGTCCAGGATTGGCGACTAGTCTTTCCCAGATTGTTGAAGCACTCGCTTAGTGGTGTTAAGCAAAACCAAGTTTTGCAGGATAATGAGTTCTATTGATGGCTTTATCGAGTCTTCGCTTGACTACTTCCTGTACATCATCTCCTTTGAATGGTAAAGTGATATAGACAGGTTTATTCGCCGCTGTTTGGATTGTTTTGCAGGGGCTAATTTCTTTAGAGTATTTATTAATGAACTTCTCAAGATATCCATTCTTAGATAAAATATCCTTCAGAGATTTAATTCATGCTCAATTGTACTGTCAGAACAAATTTTTCGTGCTCTATTGAACAGTGTTCCGACTAAGATCTTTTTACACTGGATCGGAACAAAGCTCTTGAAATGCATGTACTGTCCTGTCCATGAAGACTTTCTAAATATCTTTCGATTGTGCCATCATTGATTTTCGCTAGAAAAACGTCTAGGAATTTAATAGTATCGTTTTCCTCGTCTTCTACTGTGAAATTGAGATTCGGATGGCATGAGTTGAATTTTATCAACATGTCTTCAGCTTTTGATCTGCTTCCACAGACAATAAAAATGTCATCAACATATGTTAGGTATACATCCGTTTCTTGTAAATGTTGCTGCAAGGTACCGGCTTCTAGGCTTAACAAGAATAAGTCTGAGAAAAGTGGTCTCAAAGGGCTTCCCATTGCAACACCATCAACTTGACAGAATAGACGCCCGTCGAGTTGGAATTGGACATTTTTAGTACATAAAAGCACCAATTTCCTCAATTCCGATGTTGGAATGGGCATATATCTTCAGCTTCTTTACATATGAAGTCAATAGTCTCAACGACCGGCACATTTGTGAAGAGAGAGGTAACACCGAAAGAGACCAGATGCTTATCAGATACATTGAAATCTTTAATTTGCTTGACAAACTGAAATGAATCAGAAACTATATACGTTCCGAAACGTTTTCGCAAAGGCTGCAACAACTCACATAGCCACTGTGCTGATTTATGGTATGGTGAGTTTATCATTGAGAGTATAGATCCTAATGGCGCTCGTGGTTTGTGTATTTTAACGCGTCCGTATAATTTTGGGATTTGTGACCCAATCAGTTTGATATTCCTATATGTATTTTCATCAGTGTATTTGTTTTTGAAGAGTTGCTGTATATGCTGTACAATTTTCCTTTCGGTCGATAACGTTTGATCTTTTCCATGATTATCCAATTTGAATTTAGATTCATCAGAGAGAATTTGATGCATTTTCTTGAGATAATCTATCTTATTCATTAGTACTACACTCTATTCTTTATCAGCTTGTAAAATAACAAGATTATTGTCTTTTCGGAGCTTGTTTAGAGATCTCCAGTGTACTTTGGTGATATGCGACTTTTGATTGGTCGACATGATTTGAAATTGATGAGCAATATCAACCATCTTTGATTTCAACCAGCTTTCGTTGTCATCGGACGTAGCGTGTACCCCCATAAGTTGATCATAAAGATTTTCGAATTGGCATTCGATGTCTCTTTGCTCTATCTTTTTCATGGGAACACAGAAGTTGAATCCCAATGACAGAATTTCTGCCTGTTTTTTTGATAGGGAAACATCAGATAAATTATGAACATAATTAAATATATCCACTGGGAAAATTCCATTTGTTTTAAACTCGTATCGGGAAATAAATATTTTCAATTCTTGAAGAGGTGTCTTATATATATTTTTTCTCTCTTTCTGTTTCTACAACTTCCCTTTGTTGTTTGCTGCCACTTTCCATATCTCCGGTATAGGTGTTGCGTCATTCCGACTGCACGTGTGCGGTGTTGAATCGATCACCAAAGCTTCAGTATTAACCTCTATCTACAACTAAATATATTACTTTTTAATACTCCCACTATATTTTTTGATTACATGCAAGTGAATGCACTGCAATGGCTGAGCTTTTTCCTACGTTCTTAAACTTAGCGGGGTTAGCTATTCTAGGGAGGTTGGAGAGACAGAGAGAAAATATATGTAAGACGAATCGTGAAACCATGTGACTAAATTGATATGACTATGAGGAATAAATTGCGATCGAAGCTTAGAGCTATCTTCAACATTCATGAGGAGTAACGAAAACAAACAAGCCTGTCTAGCCACACTGCTAGTTTGTAGGTAATACAATTGACAATAATTGTGTTTGGAAACATCATCTGGTCAATAATACCGCTTCGCTGTGTTATATCCAGTAAATATTAACATGGGATTACATACTAACACAGTGCCCAAGTGCTACACAACATAGAGGTCCTGTACACCGATTCGAAGAGAGTCATAGCATAAGGAAATACAGCGACTGTGTTGGTACTATTCAAGCACAACATTATAGCATTCGCAACCTTAAGAATCTACCCTACTCTTCGCAAACCAGTTTCCAATGTATTTCGCAAATTACGTGACAGCTAACAGGCTGATATTGCGAATAGTCACCACGTACATTATGTATGCCCTTTTTAAACATAAGACTAATGACTTGAGAATCCCGGACAAAAATAGTTAAAGACTTCTGTGATATAGCTGATCTGTCCGCCAATGCCTAAATTTGACTCTAGCGTTGAGATATCTTAGTATTACGAAGAAATTTATTTACACAAAACTGAGCTCACAAACATCAGCACAACTACAAGGTCAGAATTCAGAGAATTGTGGTACAGACTGACGGTTATCTGACGTCAAAAGTAGTAGGAACTTGGTCATTGTAATCTGGAAGAGTGATACCATAGTGACATACCCAATTGCATTTAATTTCTTATCAGTTATTGGTCGAGCATGGTGGCCTCCTAAAATTAACCCAAATATTATAAACACTTATAAGGAATCTGGTTAAATGAAACTATCCAATTAAATATACAAAAATACAGATTATTGCGGATACAGTTCTACTTTGAAAAGTTAAGATAAATAACATAGACAATTTTCAAAAGATTTTTATTTCCATTATCGGAAGATAAACGATGTTCACATGTGTAAACTAAAAGACTGGTAGTTGCAAAACATATAACTTTGATTGTCAACTATTCCTAAGATGACTATATACAAAATGCAATTCGTACATTTAAACACAGAGATCAAAAGAAATAAGAAAGGTACAAAAATGAGCGAAAAAAAAAGAATCTACAAACCATTCAGTTTACTAAGAATTAATACTTAAACAGCAACATATCAAAAAGGAAAAGATATGCAACATACTACAACTGACAATAAGAGTAAAATACAAAGCCATAAATAATAATGAAGAAAAGAGGTATTGAAACTAAATGAAACTAAATTGGTTTTACTCCAATGCTGTTTCTGATAGTCTGTGAACTAAATTAACAAATTTATTTACATTTTCTGGATCAACATCTGGATAAATACCATGACCTAAATTGGCAATATAACGTTTAACACCGAATTTTACAATCATTTGTTTCACTTGACTGGAAAGCTCATTCTCATCAGCATATAATGCACAGGGATCCAAATTACCCTGAAAGAAAACAAAACAGAAGAGATATTTTTGAGAGAATTAAATACTGACTTGATACACATTTTACAGAAAAGTAGATAAACACTTGTGATTGCATAACTGTGACTCTTAGTAACTACATGCAAGCTCGAACACACTTTGATAAACAGAACAGGGTTCTAACTCGTGACTTGTTGATTAGATGTTAACTAAACGTACCAATGAGTAACCAAATGAATACTGAATGGATTCTATATTCAACGACTGAAACCAATACAATGCTTTCCGTTGTCGTATTGATTCGGTTGATGACACTAACTGTCTAAATTAGCAGTTGACCGAGAATGTGAAAAAGATGAAGTTGGTTATAGTATACGATTTACCAGAGATGTGACATTACATTTATGTAAGCTTCATAAATGCACATTTAACGAAGTAGTAATTATATAAGTTTGATGCACACATACATCACTTGTTTTGAAATACATACCGTATATGTAGTGATTTGTAAAAACTTACATTTTCACAAAGTTACATCCACCCACAACTAAATAAAAAGTTTTTATGTAACAGGCTCTTTCACGCAAGTGCTACCTTCACTCTACATCACAAGTCATACAAAATTAAAAGGGAAGTGCGAAGGAAGTGCTCACTACTAAATTAGTGAACACGGAGGGTTCACGTAGGACATTTGGGAAACTTTGATTTAAACCGACTGTGCACACGGGCTTAAAGATCTGCAAACGACCAAGAAAGCATGGACACGTTCAGCCACAGAAAACAACAGAAATGAGGTTTCCGATGTTGGTAATTGCGGTGCACATCAGGATTGGGATCAAGGATTTGAAAAAAAAACTGCAACATAAAAGTCACAGATTGCCTTGTTGAACTAAGCCTAATAACGCCACGAAGTAGTGTACATTCTGATTTCTCGAACTATACGAAAAGAACAGCAGCCTAAAAACAGATGTCAGTACAACATAACCATCCTTCATTTTGTAACTCCATATCACGGGCTGTTGGTGACATCATGATGGTCACTCCCTCAGTGTGCTCATGGTTGTCCTCTGGGTGGCCGGAATAGATTATTGTCTCTCCAGTTGGTAGTTGGCACCTTCCAGTTCCGTCCCATCTGCTCTCGTAGATTCCCAACACTTCTATTCTATACCTTCTCATTTCAGAGGCTATCTGGGGAGCCTTTCCAGTTTCGTACATTGTACGAACATTCCAGATACCCATCCTTACTTTTGCTTTCATCGAAAGAAGGCTGACTGGCTTCCACAAGGCTTTCACCAGCCTGCGTCGTTTCACTTCCCCGATTCCAGCGAAAAATAAGTCTGGCTGTCTGTCTGTTTTCGACATAGAACTTTGCACAAATGTGCGGAAGTTCAAGTCGCCACATTCCGTGTAGCACGCGAAGCAAGAGAAGAAAGTACAAGAAAAGCATAATAGAAACAGTGAGCAGAGGTGTGAGACAAAGGAGTAATAAAGAAGAACAAAACAGTTTCATTGGAGATCATAAGTCACAAGGAGTGGATGCATCTGCGCCACTGAGAACGATTTTGAGCCATGTCACCAATTGTTTCCAACCATAGATTTTTACCGTCCCGAGGACCCCAGCCTGGAAGTCTACACCTTCCTACGTGGCTTAGACCAACTGTTGTGGATTTCATTGACTGGTGCCAAGTTTTTGTTTGACCGCCGCTAGCTTTTTTCCAGCCTGACCCTATATCCGCTAACATTGCTCGTCGAGGGAGGCGATGACTTGGCATACGTAACACATGTCCTAACCATCTCAGTCTTTGTAGCTTCACGACTTCGTCGATTGATTTCCCCTGTTTACCTAGAACTCTACGCCTAACCTCAATGTTGCTCACCTTATTATGCCACTTTACACGGGAAATAGAACGCAGGCACCTATGATCAAAGACAGCTAGTCTTTTCATGTCTTCCACTCTCAGTGGCCAGGTCTCACAACCATAAAGGAGGACGGAGCGGACTGATGAGCAGTACACCCGCCCTTTGGTCGATAGTCGAACATCTCGTCTACGCCAGAGTCGGCGTAAACTGGCAAATGCGAAACGAGCCCCTTGTATTCGTGCTGAGATTTCGTCAGAGATCAACCCGTTGGGGCTGATGGTACTTCCCAAATAAGTGAAGCGGTCAACGTGCTCTACCACTTCACTTCCTATTTTTAAACTAGGCGTCGATGTAGTCCAGTCCTGTAACATCATCTTGCATTTGGCGGGAGCGAATCGCATGCCAAACATTCGTAGATTGCGGCTCAAGGTGTTTAGAAGACTCTGCATTTCGTCAGCGTCTTCGCCTAGAAGGACTATATCGTCTGCATATTCCAAGTCAACGAGATTATTCCCGGTAGCAAGTCAATCCCTGAGTCGCTGAAGTCACCTAGGGTTAAGTCCATTAACACATCTATGATGAAGTTGAATAGAAAAGGAGATAATGGGCATCCTTGACGGACACCACTGGTCGTCATCAGTTCAGATGACAGCTCGCCGTAAGCCCTCACCTGGCTGTATGAGTACGAGTAGAGTGCCTTAATCAGTGCAATATATTTTCTCGGAATTCCCTTTACAGCCAAGCATCTCCAGAGAACTTCCGATCGACAGAGTCGAATGCTGCCTTTAGGTCAAGAAATATAATGACTGTTGGACGCCGGTAGGAATGCCTATGTTCTAGAATCTGTCGGAGGGTGAAGATATGATCAATACACCCTCTTCCTGGTCTAAAGCCTGCCTGGCTCTCTCGTGTTTGTGCTTCCCGAGCACCACTCAGTCTACGCATGATTATTGAGCCTAAGACTTTAGATACTATATTAGTCAAGCTAATCCCTCTGTGATTATCACAGGAAGACTTGTCTCCCTTCTTGTATATGGGGATAATCAGTGACTTACACCAACCCGATGGGACTTCTTCTGATTCCCAGACGCTGCCTAGTACCTCAGTTAATCCAGACAGTAAGCTGTCTCCACCGTACTTAAATACCTCTGGAGTCATTCCATCAGGTCCCGCTGCTTTGCCTAGTTTCAGATTGGTGACAGCTTTAGTAACCTCAGTTAGGGACGGAGGACCTGTGTCTATATCCCATTCAGGGAGGTGTTGGATGCTCGGAAGGTTGAGCGTGGCTGTGGGCAAATTAAACTGCTCCTCATAATGCTCTTTCCAACGATCCAGTCGTCTATCCTGGGAGCTAATTATAGTGCCATTTTTTTCCGAGATTGTCTCACTAATGATTTGTCTTCTCCCACCCGTTTCCCTGATGAGTCTAAAGAGTTGCCTGGTGTTGCCTATCCTCGAAGCTTTCTCCATCTCTTTGGCTTTTGTCGCCCACCACTGTTCACGGTCCTTGCGGAGACTTTTCGTAAGTTTCCTCTTGTGCAGCTTTCGCTCCTCATTGAATTCGGAGCTCGCCGGAATAAGTCTTCTAGCATCTATCAGTTCGGATGAGGCGGTGGAGATCCAGTGGTTTTTACTCACCTTTGGGTTTACCTTATTCACAGCTTTTACAGCTGTATCTATGGCTGCCTGGATATTTTTCCAAGCTTCTTCAGGGTGAGCACAGCTGTCGAACACAGATATGTGTTTAGCTAGTTCTTCCTCAAATACGGATTTAGTTTCCTGATCGAGCTGGGGACGTGATGGTTTTACCGCCAGCTGTTTCCTACGTCCGTTCAGTCGTAAGCACACCCGAGCGCGGACCAGTGCATGGTCGGTATCTACGCACGTGTTCCAGAAGGAGCGACAATCTCCTACCGACCCACGCCAACGATAGCTTATTGCTATGTGGTCTATTTGTGTCCAGCGTTGGTTTGATGAAGGGGGTCTCCAAGTCAAACAGTGTCTCTCCTTGTGTTTGAAGTTAGTGCTTACAAGAAACAAATGATTATCAGAGCAGAACTGTAGGAGACGGTCACCGTTGTCGGTTCGCTGGCACGGAACTCCATAGGTGCCACCGACATCCTTCTCAGATTGACACAATTTCCCTACTTGAGCGTTAAAGTCACCAGCTAGAACGACTATGTCTGAGCGTTTAGCCTTTCCACCAAACTAGACAGCTTTTGGTAGAACTCATCCTTCGTTTCATCTGAACTGCAGTCAGTGGGGGCGTAGGCGGAGATTACGAAAAGGCATCGGCGAGTAGTGCAGTCCTTCCTCCTTCTTACTGATCCGTTCAGGCGGACAGCACACATTCGGCTATCTACCGGGATCCAGTCAAGCAATGTCTTTTCTGCCCTAGTACTCAAAGCTATCCCTACGCCAGCTAATCCTCGTGAACTAGCTGTGGCATCTCCTGACACCCTCAAGGTGAATTTTGCAGATTCAACCTGTTGGCCAGGTGGGGTTAGGTGAATAACCACACTTGGGTCTTGTATGCGTGTTTCTGAAACACAGCATACATCAATGGCTCGTGATGCCAGGGTCTTGGCTAGTGATGCTTGTTGTCCTATTTGGCAAAGTGTCCTAACATTAAGAGCTCCTATATGAAATTGGTGGCGCGGCTTTAAGAGGCTGTCGGTGGTGGTTTTTTGGCTTCCATCGTTTTTAGTGGACGCAGAGTGGAGAGGAAGTGGAGAGCTATCAAGTCGAGGAGTTGCATCAGTGGAAGGAAGGCAAGATGATAGAGATGAAGATGAAGACAAAGATGAGTGAGTAATAGAGAGGTTTCGCGTGCGTTTCGGACTGTGGGGGTGATTGTTAAGGCTATTGTTTATATTTTTAGAATTTTTAATATATTTGCGCTTTGAAGTTTCTGTGGCGATTTGGTTGAGTTTTACGGGGGTGGAGTTGCTAGCACCACGCCCCAACCCTCCCTCTTTATCCGGGCTTGGGACCAGCAAGAAAACTAGCGAGCCAGTAATCTAGGCGAGGGTGAAAAGTACAGCAGAAGACAGAAGCAAGTGGAGACGTGCAGTTGAAACCCTATGTTCCACTAGGAACCCAAGGGAGCAATAATAATAATAATATTGAGGGCTAGCCACCCACTGATGGCTGAAAACAGTGGTTATAGGAGGTTTTACGTCTTCGTTTTATCTGGAGTGTTTTAGTGTAGAGCCACTTGAGGACGTTGCCCAGTAACAGGCAACTCCGATATAATAATTTTCTCTCGGTTAGCAAACCAAAGGCCCTAATATTAAGAACAACAAGACTTGGTTTGCTATGCATGCGACGGTATTCCATTAACTGCTCGGGAGAAAACACGCGGTCAGTACTTCCACAGACTGACTGAAAACTGGCTTTCCGTTTGCCAGTCAGTTTCTGCTGGATTTAGGGAGATAGGATAACACTAAGTATTTTGCATGCAATTGACATCATACTAATATCCCAGTGATTTTCACATAGTGGTTCATTTTTAAAGATAGGGCATTTACTATGTGAAACCTTAATTTCGCCGATCAGATTTTTTTTATTATTATTATTTTGGATAAAGCAAGGACAAATTGTTGATCAAATTCATAAGGGAGAAAAAGTGTATGAAGTATCCGAAAAAGCGCCTCCCCACAGGATCTTCCAAATCACTGAACCACCTGGAGAAAGTTCGTTGCATTGTTTTTATTATTATTCATTCCTTGCGTTTCTGGTGGAGCAGGAGGATTTAGCAACACATCTCCAACACATCTTTTCTATCATTTACAACTGACTACATGATTACCTTTATGCTTTCCTCTTCACGTAGTCTTCTTTGATGGCCAACTGGTCACTTCCATCCGGGTTCCAATCCAGAGCCTACTGTGTAACATCACTTGAATTTATCTATAGCGTATGTTCAGTCCATCTCGATTTCCTCCTGCAATCTGTTGGAAGTGAATTTTGTGACGCGCGCCTGTCTGAACAATACAGAAGCACTGGTTTCATGTTAGTGTCGAACCCCACATACTCTGGTTTCAGAGTTATCAACGTCTGTCGTGATTTCCTCATTTGATCCTGGCTGGCTGTGACATTCTCATCTGTGCCACCTACGGTTGAGACGATGCTGCCAAGGTAAGTAAGGCAGACGACATCCTTAAGATTTCTCCCGTCAATGATGATCGGTATTAGCTATTGTTGGTTGTCGGGTGTCTTCATTACCTTTGTCTTAGTAGCCAAATTTTTTGGTATTCGCGCGTAAGTCTTCTTAGTCTCTGGGAAATGAGACATGAACCATCTGGGAAATTCAGATATCAAGGGTCTCTTTGTCAATCGAACATATACCCATTTGACTCCCCTCAAATGTTGGTATGATCCAGTCCATCACAATCAAGAATATTATCGGTAATAACAAACAATCTTGTTTTATTCCTGTCTTAAATTCAAAGGCTTCACTGACCCTTCGCTTTGTGAATTAGCTAGCTGTTCAATAGGGTTTATAAGTCTTTGCGTTACTGCACTTTGTAATGTTGAAGTGGCCGCCAAATTACTTCAAGATCGACGCTGTCGAAGGACACTTCATAGTTGATCAAGTTGAAGCTGAGGTACAGAACTGACTGCCACTTCTCTATGTTCTCTTCGATAATTTTGTGTGGTCTTACGATTTCATCCAAGCATGACTCGTTTCTGCCGAGTTCAGCCTGTTCTGGAAGACTAACTCTTGGTCTTTGCGGGATAATGAAGTTTAACATTTTGCTAGAGGTTGTCAATAGCATAATCCTAAGTCAGTTCTCGTATAGGCTCAAGTTACCCTTCTTTGACAGTTTGACAAGGTAGCCTTTTTTCCTATTGGCAGGTGGGTACATTTATCTTCTTCCTTCCACACCCTCTCCAGTAGTGGCGTGAGTATTTTCACCAAGATCGCCAAGTTCCGTTTTCAGTACTTCTGGAGGTGACTCCATCAGGTGCTGCTGCTTTCCCGGCTTTCATTAACTTTATGGACATCAAAACTTTTGTTTTTGTTGCACAGACTTAAGGCCTCAATAAGCTTGTAATTTTCAAAAGTTTTTATGATATGCCAAAATTGACCATCAAACAAATAATAATCCAGGTAAGTGCACCATTGTTTAACACTAGTCTTAAGACAAATTAACAGTACCCACTCGCAACCTTACCAAGAACCAAACAAAGGAACTGTTAATTCTTGAGATTATTGAGTCGAAATTCAATGACAAACACTTACCAACTTCTTAAAGCTCCAGATATAGTGCGATCAGCGTTTTATTTCTTCATACACTTATTTAAGATTGATTCTCACTAAAGTGCCAGGAAATCCATTTCAACGCTAGACACTTAAATTCCCATGAAGTCGATCATTTTACCACAAAATTCCCATATGAATGTCTTGAAGTTCGTAACTGAGGCTACTTGATTTATGGTTTCGAGGAGGAGAAATACTCCTGCAATCAGTTTTAAACAGAGATAAGTTGAGTAACAGTGTACGCGAAAATCAGTTTAGTAATTCGAAATTTTAACTCACTTGTAGTGTTATACCAGAAGGGATAGTACTTCGAGCTAAATCAGGAGATATAGTCCAATCTAAACTGATAACATTATAGCCAGCCTGAGATAATTGCGACAGAGCATAATGACCATCTTTCGCGAATACAATTAGTGGTGGAAGAGAGTCACCAGTAATTTTGTATTCATTTGACAGACGACTTCGCACTTCGTTTGCAATCCGTTTTAAATACGGTAGACTAAATATGTTAAAAAGATGTGGACTAAGAAAGCCAGCATGGGATTCAAAAACCTAACAAAATAAAAGGAAAGAGAGCATAAAGAATAGGACAACTGAATCAAACAGAAAACTGTGCGAGTTGTAGTTAAATTACTCCAAATCATTATTGAAATGCTTCCTTTTTGGTTTTTAGTCTACACCCCACTTATATCTAAAATTGTTAGATAGGTAATCAGTCACAACACTTAGTGGATTTATGATACATATTATTGTTTTCCATACTGACATTTCGCCATCGACTTAATTCTAAATATAAGTCACAGTGTAGTGTTGATTAAATCATATTGCCATAATAGCCAGTCGTGTTTGCTCTAAATTGTGTTCATATTTAGCGATTATTAAATTCAATGTAGTTATAATGGACAAAATTGAACACAAAAGTAAAACGTTATGCACTCTTGGAAACAATGACAAATTCACGAGACTCCACTTTGGAAGATGTGAAGAATGTACAAAATATGTTGACAAATAGTCTAGAAAAACTCCTAAACATGAGTGCAATTAACGGAGAGAAATTCAATTCACTAAAGCCCACGGAATCCTAACTACCATACATATATGGTCTGCCTAAACCACAGAAACCTGACATTCCTCTCCGTCTCATAATGTCAATGTGCAGATCCCCAACCCACAAACTTACACTGTAGCTAGTGGAAATATTAGAGCTTATTAGAAGAAGCTTCTGTAAGTTCGCATTAAAAGATAATTTTGAGTTAATTGATTGTCTTCATAACGTTGATATAAAGGACAAAACCATGTTCTCTTCAGACGTTGATTCTTTATTTATAAATGCACCCCTTTCACAGAGGGTTGACATTTTATGTGATTACATCTCTGACAACAATTTCCCATTACCAGTGTCCGTATCCTACTTAAAAGTTACTGCGTCTATGTACAATAATGTTAATTTTACATTTGAGGGCGAGCATTTTCGCCTGATCGATGGTGTTGCTATGGGAAGCCCCCTAGGTCTATTGTTAGCTGATATATATATATATATATATATATATATAATTGGAAAGGTGTATTTTTATGAGATATCTGGATGACATATTAGTCATTTGTGATAAACCGACAGATGCCATAGAAATTCTAAAACAGATCAATGTAGTACAAAACAGTATATCACTAATATAATGATTGCCTGCCATTTTTAGATTTACTGATATCCCGTCAACATGGGTCAGTAAAACGATCTGTTTACAGAAAGTCCACATGGACGGGACAGTATCTAAATCATCATAGTTTCTGTCCACTACATTATAAAAATGCGTTGGTTGAGTGTTTGTTCAAACGCATTCACAATTGAAGAAGACAACACCTCACTGAAATACTGTTAGATAACAATTACCCGCTGAGACTTATTAGGCGTTACGGAAGTGTCAACCAAAGAGCTCTACCAATCCAATCAGTTTTCAAAAAGGATATTAATATATCCTTCCCGTTTAGGGGTGGTCAACAAGGTCTGGTCACTAAACAAAGACTCACGGTGGGAATTAGAACTTATTATGCAGCTAAACTTATCCTCATAGAGAAAACGAGAACTATGCAGTCCTGTAAACCTTCAGAGTATCCGAACGATAGTGTCACACCCCATTGTGTTTATCAAGTTACATGTGTGGACACACGTACATAGGAAGAACCCATCAGTCTCTGCAGGTTAGGGCTATAGAACATATTCCAAAGTGATTGCAACAACAAATAAAGTTGCCAGATACAAGTGATCCCGGAAATAGATGTCCAACATCATCTATAGCGAAGCACATTATAGAGACGGTTGATTTCACCGATGACTTTCAGTCCATATTTAAAAGTTCTACACTGATTATTCAGTTCACTTCATGGTAATATCTGCTGAGACTTAGACTATCAAAATAAATCTTAAACTTATTCACACACACTAGGTTTCATTCACTTCCCGCTTAATAAGCTCTCCATTGAGTAACATTCTCTGACACAAGTATTGAACAGTGATGAGTTAGAGTTCGACAAACACAAGATGATTATCCCGACTTACAAATTTACGGAAAATTTCAATTACTTTCGTGTTTCAGGTGTGTAAATAAAAACGTCAGAAATAACAATGCGAGGATGTTCGTAACAAGTTAGGGAAAGCAGATCTTTGAATATGATAATTTAAAAGTATCAATTCAGAGATGAATATGGAGATAAACGAATAAGTAGTGGTACCAAATTATGTATCAATACTATAAACAATGCATAATTACTTAGACACTAAGGAAATGTACAAAGGAGTAAATTACAAGACAAAAAATTACTTGAAGTAACTGAGCACCAGCCAGAACTTGTTGAACTAGATGTTCCACAACTGTTTGGGTAATGAGATCGAGTAGCTGATGACTGGATTGTGGTTCACAATATAACCATCGTTTCGCTTTGGAATAAGTACTAGAACTTCCACCTTCAATCATGTAAGACATAAGAGTCCATGGAGCTCCGGCGAAACCGATTAAAGGGACTTTTCCCTCCAGTCGATGACGGGTTAATGAGATTGACTCATAGACATAGCTTAAATCTCTGCCCACATTCACCTGGAAATTCAGTCGATTTAGATCTTTTGGTGAATTTAGAGGTTCAACGAATTTCGGTCCGATTCCAGGTAGCATTTTAACTTCCATACCAAGAGCCTATAATAAATAATTACAAAAAAACATGCTGTTATATTCACTGAGCAACGGAATTCAGACAGTGATGTAAATGCACCATATATATATATATATATATATATATATATATATATAAGTGGGTAGGCATGATATTCAGAAAATGCCGTAGTGACTTTACTCAACCATCACTGTTGAGCACTGCGTTTGTCTGCAACACTAAGAGCTCTTGACAAACTCGACATTCATTTCCTAAATTGGAGTCGGTTTTCCTGCGAAAGACTACGATTTTTTTCCTTCAAGTTCCCAGTGGAACATAGGGCCTCAAGTTAGTGGCTTAAAGTTTCTGTAGCAATGCTTATTTTACAGGATGGGGGTTGCTAGTTCTGTGCCCAACCTTTCCTCTTTACCAGCATTATTTCTGGTTCAGCGAGGTAAAGAGGTGCGTTGGCCGAGGATCGAACCCCGAACCATCTGCATGGTCGGAAAGAGTCCTAACCGCTGTGCCACCGACGCGCACCGAGACTACGATTAAGCTACAGATATGGTGGCTGTTCGTGAGTTATTATATCGTCACTTAAGCTATGGAGTAACCATTAACAGTAAAATACACTGCATTAAAGGTATTAAACTGATGTGAGGCTATACGAAATAATCTATTAGTTTTACATTGCTTCCTACTCCAGTCAAGAATCCAATGGACATTTGAATTACGATTTTATATGAATATTCTAAAAGCACATCTAAAATTTAGTACGACGTACCAAAGTTTCAGTTAATTTAGTTCAAATGCTGAAGACCCATATTACTTCTAACTAGGTTTCTGTCTGTCTGTTTTCGACATAGAACTTTGCACAAATGTGCGGAAGTTCAAGTCGCCACACTCCGTGTAGCACGCGAAGCAAGAGAAGAAAGTACAAGAAAAGCATAATAGAGACAGTGAGCAGAGGTGTGAGACAAAGGAGTAATAACGAAGAACAAAACAGTTTCATTGGAGATCATAAATCACAAGGAGTGGATGCATCTGCGCTAGCCACTGAGAACGATTTTGAGCCATGTCACCAATTGTTTCCAACCATAGATTTTTACCGTCTCGAGGACCCCACCCTGGAAGTCTACACCTTCCTACGTGGCTTAGACCAACTGTTGGGGATTTCATTGACTGGTGCCAAGTTTTTGTTTGACCGCCGTTAGCTTTTTCCAGTCTGACCCTATATCCGCTAACACTGCTCGTCGAGGGAGGCGATGACTTGGCATACGCAACACATGTCCTAACCATCTCAGTCTTTGTAACTTCACGACTTCGTCGATTGATTTCCCCTGTTTACCTAGAACTCGACGCCTAACTTCAATGTTGCTCACCTTATTATGCCACTTTACACGGGAAATAGAGCGCAGGCACCTATGATCAAAGACAGCTAGTCTTTTCATGTCTTCCACTCTCAGTGGCCAGGTCTCACAACCATAAAAGAGTACGGAACGGACTGATGAGCAGTACACCCGCCCTTTGGTCGATAGTCGATAACTAGGTTTAGACATCGAAAACACTATTTTTTTAGAGTGAATTTTCGCAACCTTTACACAACTAAAAATTACAAGTGTTAAAGAAACAGTATTGTTGGAGATCACGGAATTAAAGATGACAAAGAGTGAAACTAAAATCATGAAGATCATGTCTGTTGGAGATGACCGAGTGATTCAAACTTTTCATAAAGTGCAAGGTGGCACATAAATGATGTAACTGAAAGAGTGGAGCTCGAACCTGAGGCGCATTTGCTGGAAGCAGACTGCTTGAACCAATGAGCTACATCTCTCTTACGGAACAGCGTACTTGTTAATGAGAAGTGCAAGATGGAGTGTGAACCACAACAAAGAAACCTAACCTTTTTCTGTAATAAATACACAATGAATGCTGGTCACCAAGGAAAATCACTTGACTATTGTCAGTTTTTATCCCAAACTAATATTTTACTAAATAACCGTAAAAAGATGTTTACACAAAGACAAAAGCTGCCTTCAGTCCTACAATTTTCCAAGATGTTATAAAAGAGGCCCAGGAATGACCGTTTATTTACATCTATCTCGGCTAAAAGATCACGGCAAGACGTTCAATTATAATATAAACATATACATACATCGCAAGTGACCGGGTAACCCGCATGATTCCTAGTGAAACGAATTTTCAACGTCTAGTTTGTAAGCGTATACACCTGCCTACCATCACTAATTAATTTAAACCTCTGACAACCAAGTGCAAGTTTAAATTAACAAAGTGTATGAGATTTCGAAATGTCAAGTAAGAGTTCTACCTTAACTTTACCTATACAAGCAAGTTACAGTTAATATGAAAAACATTGTAACTCAATGACTGGACTATAAACCACACTTCACATATGTTTTTCTGTCATCCAACAGCACAAACTGAAACAGAGTTTAAAGGAATGACCAATATCTCCAAAGTTTATTTCAATGAGTATTATAATAATACTGCTAGCCAACTACTCAAGTGTATGGGGAAAAATTTTTCGCCTACGCACTCATATACCTCGTCCAGCCGGTCGTCAGCCCGGAAAAGAGGGGAAGGTGGGCGTGAGATCAGCAACCCCACTTCATGTAAACAACGCCACCGCTACTGAAACTTAGAAACAAGAAGCTCGATGCTCTAGTGAGAAACTAAAGGAACAAAAAGCTAAGACGAAAACGAAAGAGATATAATAATAAATTGACCAGAAGCAAATACAAAATTATCTATTTGACTTCATTAAGTAAAAAATCCATAGACTAAACTGAGTCCATATCTATATGCTTTTATCATTTGTAGTGTATGTAAATATGTATTTACTCGAAATGCAGCGTTTTACTGTATGAGATTATATGTGGGTTACCACAACACCAATTAGAAAAGAAGTAAACAAATATTGAAAAAATAGTATGATTTATACCTATTGACTTGAAATCAAAAGCTAAACAGCTGAACGTCATCTAATCATAACAGAAAAGAAGTTGCCAATATGGTTGTAAATTAACTTACTTGAGGTATAACCAAAATATCAGAAAATATGATGGCTGCATCAAGATCAAAACGTTTAATGGGTTGTAGTGTTACTTCACAGGCTAGTTCTGGAGTACGACATATTTCAAAGAAGTCATGCTTTTCTCGAACTGCACGAAATTCAGGTAAATAGCGACCCGCTTGACGCATTATCCAGACAGGCGTACGAGAAACGGCTTCTCCCCTGGCAGCTTTGATAATGTTATCATTTTTTAACGCAGGGAATTCACTGACCATTTGCGTTGTTCAGATCGCTGAAAAAATTACGAAATATTCACCCATTTAGTTGCAAAATTAGGGCAAAACAATACGCAAGAAGTGAAAGTAACCACAATAAATATTTTGAATAACAGTAGCAAGGAAAACAAATTTAATTGAAATATTTGAATACCGACGGTTTATTGTTTCAAAAACCTCACTATAATCGTAAAACTGAACAGTGTTAAAACTGCCACTCAGAACGTACTTATCATCTATATGGAGTATATTTGTTTGAACTCCATTACCTGGAATAATTCTTTCATGTACCGGGCCAATAACCACACCTACTGTATGTCTCATATTACTGCTTATTTGTAGCGGGACTCGAACTCGTGACCCACTGTCTTAAAGCTGAGTATTTTAGCCAATGAGACATGCGCCTTTAGGCATATTCAAACCTTTATGAAATATTGATATAAGTATAAAACTTGAAACTTTATGAAATGGAATCAAAGTAAATAAACCCTACTCAACGGAGATAACACAAGACAGCTAATTTCATCCTTGGATGTTCAGACCTTTAAGGATCGGACGCACACATGGGACAGATACAAGATCTTCGGGTTAATCATTCTTCGATTCTTCTCAGCTTATTTACTTCCCTAATTCCCTCCCTTAAAGTTTACTCTAAATAAGTGACGGTTAAATATTCGGTTAGAGTTGATTTACCCTTTATAAACCCCTAATGATTAAACCGAGATGAGGTGTCAGACGTCAGTTTCGACACAAAGGCTTAATTGGTGACAAGCAGCCAAACAAAATAAAGGTAACGCAGTCTTTTAAGAACACATAAGTTGGCAAAAGGATCTCTTTTAGTGACTTTATTCCAAAACTGTGAAGTTATCTAGGGGTTTACATCTCATTTCAAATTAAATTCATCATGTTAAATTCCATCTTATCAAACTCCCCGCCATAATAAGTAATACTTTAGTTGCCTACTTACCTATTGAGATCATTAATTTTAGATCCCTTTCCAAGGTCTATACATTTCATGGAATATTCTATATATTACTTGTTTATCACCTGATATTGAACTACAATTATCCCATATGACAGATAACATAAGGCAGCTATACCATATAATGAATTTCACACATGGTGAGGTTTTAAAGGACAGGTCGCACTGTTGATACCAGGAATTGTGAAATAAATATGACAATACTTACCGGGAATCTGCAGGCCAGACCCGCTGTCTTCCCATTCTGAGGAAAGGTCGCAAGAAACTGAACAACTAGACAAACATTACGGTGTTACAGACAAGGCAAAATGATTTTTGTACAGATATAATTCCACCTCAAAATTGCAACCTTCAAATAGTAGTAATCCAGATTCGGAAGTAGCCCATCACTAATACTTTTTCTCTTTCCTATAATTCAAGAAGGAATCAACACCCACGATGTAGGTAACCAGCCACCCACACACTCACAAGGATGTGATATTTAAGTCTTGCGTTCATTCCACTGATCATACTTCCCAAAACTAATCCTTCGTGTTCTCTTCACCCAGAGACCATTGGTGGTGATGCGCCAGCCAAAAACCGTCATTATCGATAAGATTTTATTTCGATAAATCACACAGTGTTGTGCAGTAATATTAACTGATGACGTTTCGAGCACAAACTATTGCTCACAATCATATCAATTTCTTTATTCCCAGTCAATTAAAGCCACACCACTAACTTTACATAACGACTTACGATGTTCGGCCTCTATGAGACGTGGTAAAACATGTCTCAGTAGCCAAATCTTGCTATCTCTAGGCCTTGGTTTGTTGTTATTTAAGGCTGTTGGAATATTAACCAAAGCTTTAGAGTTCCTATTTCTTATGAAGTCAATAGATTTAAAATCCAAGGTTCGATAAGCATAGAAGTGTGTTCTAAGTCGCATGTGCGACGAATGATATCTTTATCAACGGCAGCAAGGGCCAAAACCCCAGCTCGACCAAACGTTTGGAAAGCTGACATAAATGCGATCGTCTCAGCAGCCAACTCAGTAAACTGGTACATCAATCCAGAGTCCCAAGTAGAAGCCGCATGGAACCAATTTAAGCAACTTTACGCCCAAGTAACTGTACCCTTCATCCCTTGGTCTGTTCCAAAGGGTCGGAAACATTCCCCCCCTTGGATAAACCGGGAGATTCGTAAGTTACTCAGACGTAAACGCAAATGTTGGAACCTGTTTGCAACACTTGAGACTTCTGAGACCAGGGAATTATATACTACTGCTAGAAATAAAGCTATCGCAGAAATCCGCCAATCAAGGATGAAGTTCGAGACACACCTGGCCCAAAATGCAAAGGCACAACCTAAGAAAATTTTCTCGTACTTGAATTTCAGGAATAAAACACCCAATGGTGTCCCAAACCTGATTATTGACAAAGATACAATCGAAGAAGATCAAGAAAAAGCAGAAGCAATGGCAAACTACTTCTCCCAAGTCTTCACTCAGGAGTCATCACTGCCTATAGGATCAGCTCTGGCTGCATCAGAAGAACATGGGATAGATTCCGTTGACATCGACCAAGGCATCGTGCTCAACTTCTTAATGAAACTAGATGCAGGAAAATCAATGGGTCCTGACAGTCTTCATCCAAGGCTTCTCAAGGAGCTATCAGCCCACATAGCCGGCCCTTGACCACGATCTTCAAGCTATCTCTCCTAAATGGAGTGTTGCCACGTGATTGGAAAGACGCCATAGTAACCCCCATACACAAAGGAGGATCAAGACAAAGCCCTTCAAATTACAGGCCTATCAGTCTCACCAGCACTTTAATCAAGACACTGGAAAGAATTATCAAGAAAAGCATCATGGCTTATCTGGAAAATAGCAGCTTGTTATCTGGAGCACAGCATGGCTTCCGGAGGAACCTCTCATGCCTGTCAAATCTCCTGACTGCAAGAGAAAGCTGGGTCAAATCAAAGGACAACAGAAGACCCGTTGACGTCGTCTTCATAGACTTCAGTAAAGCCTTTGATAAAGTACCTCACAAAAGACTACTCATGAAATTGGAAAGTCTTGGTATCAAAGGCAGACTACTAGACTGGCTCAGGGAATTCCTCATAGATAGGAGGCAGAGGGTTAGGATCAACTCAAAACTCTCCTCCTGGACAGCAGTAAGTAGCGGAGTGCCACAAGGCACGGTTCTCGGTCCTCTCCTTTTTATTCTGTATATCAATGAGTTACCTCTGCTCACCGACTCCCCTATGGTCCTATACGCAGATGACTTAAAAATTTGGAGAGAGCTGAAGGGCAACAGTGATACGTTCACGTTGCAAGAGGACCTCAACAAATTGTCGGAGTGGTCTGTTGAATGGATGCTCCCGATCAATGTGGCAAAATGTGCAACCATGCGCATTGGACAAGCAAGCACGAGCTCCTACGAACTAGAGGGAATAACACTTCCATCAGTTCAGACTCACTTGGACTTAGGTGTCATAGTTAGCCACGACTTAAAAACTACAGCACACTGTCGCGCGGTGGCTGCACGTAGTTTCAGGTCCTTATGGGCGATTCGCAGAGCCTTTACAAGAATTACCAGAGATATGTTCACCTCCTTATACACATCTCTGGTTAGGTCAAGACTGGAAAACTGCATCCAGGCCGCCAGTCCGTGTCTAAAAGGGGATTCACACATTCTAGAAAGTGTTCAAAGGAAGGCAACACGTATGGTTCACGGCATAGCTAACTTATCATATGAGGAAAGACTAGATAGTTTAAATCTCTTCTCACTGTCATACCGTAGGCAGAGAGGAGATTTAATCACAATGTTTAAAATTTTAAATAATGACTACGGACCTGACCTATTCTCTCTTTTCCTTCCCACCAGGTCGGAACACCTTAGAGGACATAGCAGGAAAGTTCAAAAGCCAAGGAGAAATCATATTGCTGTTGAGTACTGGTTCTCACATCGAGTCATAAACTCTTGGAACCGACTCCCAGAAGAAGTGGTGTCTGCAACCTCAACTGATTCGTTCAAGAAGGGTTTGGACAACCACAGAAATCTACTAGAAAAGGATTAACATAGGCTGCAAGCCTTCTATCCTCAACCAATAAATCTGAATCTTTAGAGAATCCCAGCTAGCATTTTCTTCGGGCGCATTGCAGACTTTTCGGGGCAAAAAACTTCGGGTAAATCTACTTACGTGGGACACTGTCCCGAAGTCTGCCCCAAAAAATCTGCAATTTGCCCTAAGTCTGCCCCAAATAGTCTGCAATTTGCCCTAAGTCTGCCCAAAAAGTCTGCAATTTGCCCAAAGTTTGCCCAAAAAGTCTGCAATGCGCCCTAAGTTAGCCAAAAAGTCTGCAATGCGCCCGAAAAAAATGCTAGCTGGGATGAAATAAAAATATCTGTACAAATATTTTTCCCTGTGTATAATTCCCAGTGAAAAATAATTTTTTTCGAACACTTAGATAGGAATTCATTAAATCAAATGACATCCAGAATAAAGCCAAAACTGAGGAGAAATTACCACGTCTTTGTGTAGCGCGTAGTTAGTTGCAGCCGCTATCCCAAAGTAACATTTATCGCAATATTGTTTCCTTTGAGGCCTGAAAATTTCGGATTATACCTAGTTCATTTGATTAAAAATAACACTTTTTAATTCCAATAAACTGTCTGTAAATGAGTCTAATTCAACAGGTTGTTGAATGTCCAATGTAGAAATACATTGGGACGTATATGGCCGAAATTCACCTTGTTTCTAAACAGGTATGAAGATCGTCATGGATGCCAATAAATCCTACGTCATCATAACCTCCCCATGACTTCAGAATTAAGACAGAAGAAAAGATGAATTTTTGTGATTTCCTAACACAAGATAGGGGATCGCTGAGCTTTACATCTTGAAATTTCTCAGGCTTGACGCTACTTAAAATCCGTGCACGAGTGCAAGATCATGTCAAACAGATGGAACCCCACTGCTTTCCTTTCAGACGCCGACTGGTCCAGTGTCACTGTGGGTCACGCCTGGTAAACAACGACTCAGGGTCCCTCAGCTGCAGTCCATGGCCTCGGATTCTTATGATCGATATATGGTGCCTTTGGTTGAACCACCAAAGAAATGTTCACCGCTACATCTCTAACGGGGTCTAAACTGCTGAAATACATACAGAAAGCCGGCGGCTGACCTAAAGAGTACCCATAAGCTGGAGAGATTCTTTATCAGTATATTAGACACCGTAGTTTTTAGCCAGTGGCCTAAGTCCCCCTGCACAAATTGCTGGTCTAGACCATCATTCATTTTCATTTATCACAGCCATAAACATGGGGTCACCAATATCCCTGGTTGTGGCAGATATATTCATGGATATGTGGGAAAAGTTAGCGAATGAAACGTTCAGCCC
Source organism: Trichobilharzia regenti (assembly GCA_944472135.2). Lineage (NCBI taxonomy): Eukaryota > Metazoa > Platyhelminthes > Trematoda > Strigeidida > Schistosomatidae > Trichobilharzia > Trichobilharzia regenti. The sequence continues at coordinate 81,336,052 of OX235270.1, read as the reverse complement.
CACTCCAAAAGTATGGCGAGGGTATGTAGATGACACACTTACTGTTCTTAGAACTCAGGATGTCTGCAGATTTTCGAACGCATTAACTCAGAGGTAAAAGCAATTCAAACCACTTATGAATTGGTAAGTCAGGAAGGGGAGCTTCCAAGGCTAGACTGTAGCGCAAGAAGGAAGGATGGAAAGTTAAACAAAAGTATTTACAGGAAACCCGCACATTCAAACAGATATTTGGATTTCCTTTCATCCTATCCTGTGTCAGTAAAAATAGGATTGTTGAGTTGTTTAAGCTATATGGCACTAAAACTAAATAGCACCATGGAAAATCTAAGAAAATACAAGAAGTTAGGCATATAAGAGAACCTTAGAATCTTAATTGTTACCAAGATAAATAGTTCAGAAAGTGTGTAGGGAAATGTGAAAATAAAATAAATAATGATAGTGGTGATAGTTTTAATAGTAATATTGATTGAGTCATGCAAACATGAGCAGGTTAATGACGACATCAGTAATTAAATCACCAGTAGTATTTCCATACGAGGAAGGAAACTCGGAAACAAGGAGGGGATAAAAGTGGCGTTCAAACTCCCAAACTCAATTAGAAACAAGCTTTGTCAGTTGAAGCAACCTGTAGAGTCAATTTACACAATTGGGTTCATCTTATACCCTGAAATGTTTGTCAGGTCGAATACATAAGTAAAAGTAGTAGAACAGGAGCAGTCAGACTAGCACAGCATAGAAAACTAGCAAAATTTTAGATTAGTTGACCCGAATAACATTAGAAATCCAGAGAATAGTTCAGCTAACGCAAGTGCTCCATGTAATCACACAAAACCATACAATAGGATGTGCGTCAGGGGCATAGTTGTTAGGACGCTCGCCAACCATGCATATGGTCTGAGGTTCGATCCCCCCCCGACGCACTCTTTTACCTCGCTGAGCCAGAAATATTGCTGGTAAAGAATCAAGGTTATGCATGAGGCTAGCAGCCCACATCCTGTAAAATAAACACTGCTACAGAAACTCTAAGCCACTAGCTCGAGGCCCTATGTTCCACCGGGAACGTAAAGGAAAAAATACAGTGGGATGATAGGGTAAGTTAACAGTCTTATAATAATATATATTCTCATTTTTGTACATGAGTGACGCCAGTTTACAGGCATCATCAATTCAATAAATTACACATACGATTAGTAAGCATAGTTAGTAAAGATAATATAATAAGCTACATATTTTTTCCTAGCTATGTAGAATACACCAGTTGTATAGGCATGCATAAGTATTATTTAAATTACATGATCTACAGTTGCTGTCATTTTCTCTTTATTTTGTGGGAGAAATCTGACAACTAGTGATTCACAGGACCACATCAAGAGATATAGAGATATTGGCTTCGCATTAGCAAAAAGAAACCAAGTGTTCGTTGGATGGATTACAGATGCTTGGGAAAATAAATAAAGCTTGAAGTCAATTCCCTAATATAACAATAGAATGAATCTTATAATAATACATTGTCTTTTAATGCACATGACATTTGACAGGCATCATCAATATGATAATAATGTACACATGGAGTAAGCATGTTTAAAATTTTTCACTGACACAAGATATATATATATACAAGGGAGGATAATGGAATAATGATAGTAAACACACTTCGCATAAATTAAAACAATTTATATGATATAATCCTAGGCACCATTATTGTTTCAATTTGTCGAAAATGCGCGTAACAACTGAGTGTTGCGTTTCATTTGGCCGATATGGTCGGGTGAGGCTGAACGTCGCCACGATATGTCTTCGCGCAGTGTATGGGTTATTGCGTTCAAGCCTATAGAGGCGTTATAATCGCTCAGTTTTGTTAAAATAGATTGTATTTGACTAGTTTTAGGCTTCTGTAAGCGAAAAAAGCAATATTTTGCTGTATTTTGTTCGTAGTAATGCGTAAAATTGTCTCGATAGCCCAGACGAACTATTACTAAGAAAGTCATCCCTTTTCAGAATGTTTGCATAGAAAGACTGTTACTTACCTTTTAGAGCCTTAAGGCCTTTTTTGCGAGTTGTTTTAGATCTCAAGGTCGTAAATTGACTACACGCAATGGTTGTCGTCATCCCAGTTATTCTATTAGAACCGCCCATTTGAGAGAGAAATAGCCCACAGACATAAGTTAGATGTATGTTTTGATGATGTTAAACACTTCTGTTATCATCCGCGATGACTGAAACATTCCATAACACATCGGCGAGATAATGCGATGAATGGAACAGGCTGCTGAATTTCCTGCTGGTCATATCCATTTTGATGAAGCTCCCAACTAAAATGCCTCAGGCGAAGACGTGATACTAGTTTAATTCAATTTGTCACAGGGAATTTCGAGAGACCGTAATTGCTCAGTGGATAACATGGCATCAGATTATGTTAATATCAGTGTGCATTGGGATACGAAGAATAGTATAGATGGTCCCTTTAAAAATGTCAGACTACTTAAAATTAGTATCAGCTTTCTGTCGAATAGTAGCTAGCAGCTGTGTCCTACAACTAAAACACCTGTTACATAAGTTATATCAGTCTTAAAAATCATTCATTTCCATATCACAGATATTTTGAGGTCCTTAATAAGTTACTTGTGGCTACGAAGGATATGGAAGATGCACTCCATTTTATCTTAATTGGATAGGCCTTTATTAAAGCTGAGACTTACTCTTTGTGCCTATTAGTTGCTCGCTTAAAGTCTGGTTGCTTTGAGTAGAAATACTACAACACCAGTGTTTGAATAAAGCTGTATTTTCATCGAAAACGTCATAGTTTCCATGCTTACACCGATATGGTTAGCATTCCGAAGACTCTATAGCCAATTGCCGTAAATATCTTGTAGATGGACATTCAATGACGCACCATCGATAATTGTATTTTATGCCATTTTGCAGTTTCTCAGCACGTTATTCTTCTCCTGAAATATATTTTAATAACGTGAGGGCATAGCAATTACCCAAATATACTGTGTTCATTGTGAAGGGTTTACAGTCTAACACTTATCATAACCTGTTTTAACTACTCGTACCATAAATGAACGACTTAAGCTTTTGAAAAAGTATTAATTTACGATACTTCACGATTGCAGTTTATAACATAAATTATTGCGCCTGTAGAAATGACATGCATTCTTTCTAAACACCCGTTTATGCGACATATGTTATTTGCTTGGTGCTATACTTTGCATGAAAAATGTGTATGACAGTGAAAGCCACAGAAGAATGATGTCATTACCGAAGAGTGAAAAAGGAGAATGAACCTTTTTCAACAAAGGTAGGCAAATATAAAGCGTTTAACTTTTATATTACTTCTTTCTAACTTCAGTGATTTAAAAAATACACTTTATTCACTTATTTGCAGATATCCGGTAACGTCAGTCAACCTGGTCACAGAAATTCTACGTCGCCGGGACAATTACGACAAACAACTGCGTAAAGACATTTCCTTGTTATTATTTTTCATCAAATATATTTAACATCCTGCTTACCATACTTTACTTATTCTAAATTCGTCATCATGAGGAGATGGAGGCCTGACTTATCAATGGGACCTGAAAAATGTAATTAGTGGCGTAATTCAGTGTAAGCGAAATATTGCTACGATTGCTACAGCTCAACCTATTCAATTATTCGTCTCATGTACACTTCACCTTACACTGTCAGTTAACATACATAATCATATGGACTGACGTCACGCTTCAAGTGAAATAATGGTAATGCACTACTTTTCAATACACTTAACCTTATACGAAATCACCTGCAAACCGTCCAGAAATACCAACAACAGCGCGCACACAACTGCAAGTTGACACCAATCCTCCAACCACAGCTGAAGTCTTGAATGTAATCAAGCTCCTGAAAGCTGGAAAAGCATCTGGACCAGATGGAATACCCCCCTGAAGTACTGAAAGCGGACCCAGAGACTACAGCAGACATGCTGACTCCATTATTGCAAAAAGTCTGGAGGAGGGAAAGGTGCCTACTGACTGGAGGAATGGTTACCTCGTGAAACTACCACAGAAGGGCGACTTACGCCTCATTCTGCAAGAACTGGAGAGGAATCATGCTCCAATCGACGCCAAGTAAAATCCTGAGTCGCATCATCCTGTAGAGATTAAAGGACGCACTGGAGACAGAACTCCGACCAGAACAAGCTGGATTCAGGAAATGCAAATCATGTACTGACCAAATCGCAACTCTACGCATCATCATCACAGAACAAAGCATGGAATGGCGATCAAACATCTACCTCAACTTTATAGACTTCGAGAAGGCCTTCGACAGCGTTGACCGTGAAGTAGTTTGGAAATTACTCGGGTACTATGGCGTACCCCAAATATTCATCAACCTTATTCAACAGCTGTACGACAACGGTGGCACATATCAAGTGATCCACAACGGAAAACTCAGCGAGGCGTTTGGAGTAAGTTCAGGAGACAAACAAGGGTGCTGGCTTATTATCACCAATGTTATCCTTAATTATGGTGGACTGGATTATGCGTCAGACAATGGGAAACGAGAAACGTGACAGGAATATCCTGGACCGACGTGAAGAACCTAGAAGACCTGAATTTCGCGCGTGGATGATTTATGTTTGATGTCACACACAATCGAAGACTTACAAGCGAGCGAAAACCGACAAACTGGTCGAAGAAGCAGCAAACAGAGGACTCCAGGTAAACATAGACAAGACGGAGGTTATGAAAATAACCAACCAACAACAACAACGGCAGCAACATCCAGCGCCAATCATCATCAACGGGAGGGATTTGAAGGAGGTTACTTCATTCACTTATCTAGGGAACATTGTTTCAACTAGAGGAGAAACGGACAAGGATGTCAGATCGAGAATCGGGAAGGCGAGAAACACATTCATCAGCCTGAAATCAATCTGGAAATCTTCGTCACTCAGCCAGCATCACCAACAAAATTCGGATTTTCAATACAAACGTAAAGTCAGTTCTTCTATACGGATCAGAAACTTGGCGGGCGGGTCACAAAGAATATTTCCAAAAGGTTGCAGACCTTTATTAACAGCTGTCTTCGCTCTATAGTGAAGATCAGATGTCCGGGCCGGAAAGAATCACCCACAAGGAATTTTGGGAATAAACAAAGCAAGAACCAATCGCCCAACAAATATGCGGGAGAAAGTGGAGATGGATTGGACACTCGCTGAGGAGACCGCTGGGTGACATCGCGCGCCAAGCCCTCGAGTGGAAGCCGAAAGGAAAGCGGCGTGTGGGACGTCAGTGCAAGGGTGACATGGAGGAGATCGTGTGAAGAGGAGTTGAAAGAATATGGACTAACATGGATGCAGGCGAAAAGCACAGCAGAAGAAGGAGGAAGCAAGTGGAGACGTGCAGTTGAAGCCCTATGTTCCACTAGAAACCCAAGGGAGCAATAATAATAATATACTAAATCGACTCGACTGCAGTACATATGTTCATTTCTTATTTTTGAGATACTGGAGTATTTTTGTCATTGGTCCCTACAGACTTACCTGTGGCTAGGAGACGTAATCGCGTAACTTTAGGCAGATGTTTAGGCTTGACTAAGGTACTTATAATTCACCACTTATATCGATCGTGTTGCTACAGAATTACACTTATGTGTAGTAACGAGTTCATATCCTAGGAGTACCGGTCTACCACGCCGTACTCCCACCGCATGCAGTACAAATAGAACACAAGAATATGATATAGAAAACTTTATTTCACTGCAACGGAAACAAGTTTATTTACATGCATTAACTGAGCACAGTCCAAGATGAAAGTCTTCGTTTAGAAAGTATCTCCCATTATTCAACGGAAACTGCCCAGTCTCGAATTGAGTCACGTTTAAATTCTTCCGAAATTCAAGTATACAAAACTCTATTTCCCCATCCAAAGTTATCCGGTATCACAAACTGCAAAACAGAATATCTGCATGGTTATACATGAATAGGTGAACTTACTTTCACTTGTTGTTCTATGCAGAATCAATTCCTAAAACTGATTAAGCAAATGTATCCGGTTACAAGTCATAAAGCGCTCATCACCGTTTTTCCTACGCCTTTGTCCGAATGCGGCTACATCTGCTTCCACCGAATTTAATTAACTGACAGACCTCATTGCGATCCATCATTCCACCGTAATGCCTGACCAGTTCCGAGGAAGTTTATATTGAAAAGAGCAGTGCATCTGTACAAAAGAGAGTGAAACAATGATAGAATAGTCAAACGTTACATATATTTTCCTCAAAAACGACGCATAACATAACCGAAGAAAACCGCATAGGATAGCTGTCAATGCAGTTGAGGATTGAACGATTAGTTCATAGTTGTTCGTTCAAACCCAAATCCATATTTTTTGCGGTTGTCATCCATCCAGCAGTCATCGTCTCATCGTTCACTGTTCAGTGGAAGACAGAAAACTATCAGAAGTATTGTCGTGATTTATTGTTATAGCATTTATTCTTAGACCTTGTGTAACAGCCTTATTGTTGGTTACATATTGGCGCAAGAATAAAGGATTCTCGAGTCGCCAATCTGTGTTCTGGTTTTCGCGTTGGTTAATACAAAGTGTTTCTGAAAGTCTTCAACGGTCAGCGTGAAGTCCAGTGTAGTAAGACCTGGAAATTGACAGTTTCTGATAGTTGGTTGACATCAGCACTTAACGGGGACAAAGTGAAAATCCAATTGAACTCCACTGTTTTAGCCAGTGAAAGACGAGAATACCTGAGGCGTTGAAAATTTAACACGTGCTAACCTACATCCTCACCCATATGGTCGGCCACTTACAAAAGTCTAAAATTGGCATATAAAACGATAGTTGGGTTACCGTAAACGATGTTTTAAGTAACATAATCTGCAAAATGCTCACCACAGCAGTTAGGATGCAGTTAACATCTTATTTCACTGGGTGGAGGGATAGGCTGATAACGGAAGCTATGTTTATCTAAACAACCGCAAATACGTGTAATAGAAATGACTCAACACCTATATCAGACATCTGAAAAAATATTACCACCCCTACGATAAATAGGAGGCGACACAGAAAACTATAAAACTCAAGATACGAAGGCATGTGATTAAAACTGATATAAATATGAATAAAAATTTTGTTCCAAACGTCATCAAGTAAATAAATACTGTTTCACTATGTGCTATATCTAATAAAAGCAAATACGGAACTTTCCAGATACGATTTCCCAGGTCAACGGCGAACATGCTGCTTCTTCCGAAAGAGATGTTTTCTGTGAGAAGACCACCAAATCTACATTCATATTTATAAAGGCGCAGGACAAGGAAACCCGCGAAACCACAGAAAAAAAAGAATTAGAGTATTAAGCGTAAATCGCACCAATTTTCAAATCATATGTTGGGACTGGAAAACAGAGTTTCAAAAACATATCACCCCGATCTATTTTCTGCTATCCTCTTCACCTGCGCCCACAATTGACCAAGCTTTCCCATTTCTTCTTCGCGCAATCTTCTCCATGTCGCTCTCGGATGACCCACTCGTTGCTTCCATTATGGGTAAAGTTTGTTTCAATAAAGTCTCACAGTGTTATGCAGCAATGTTTACTGATGACGTTTCGAGCACAATTCATTACTCATAATCATATCAAGGTATTTACTCAACGAAGTGAGATCTTTCAGATCTCTCCCGTTGACGGTGATCAGTGCTGATTGTTGTTGTTGCTAGTGCTGTTGGTTGGTAAACTTCATCACCTCCGTCTTCTCTATGTTCACCTGGAGTCCTGTTTTTTCTGCCAGTCTCTTCAGCCAGTTTTGTTGGTTTTCGCTTATAAGTCTTCAAGTTTGTGCAACACTAAACCCAAATCATCCGCGAAATCCAGATCTTCTAGAGTCTTCTTATCGGTGGCCCAGCGTATTCCTGTCTCCTCACTCCCGACGCACAGTCTGACGCATAGTCCAGTCCACCACAATTAGGAGTATCATCAGTGATAATAGGCAGTCAGCTTATCTTACTCCTGTATTCACTTAGGACGCCTCACTGAGTTTTCCGTTGTGAGTCACCTGACACGCGGTATTGTCATATACCCAGTTGTTGAATACGGTTAATGCAGACTTAGGCTTCTTTCAACACTGTTTACTGGTACCTTCTATCACCAAGCAACCAAAGAAATCCACGGGTAGAATACGATGCTCTAGTAAGTCCATGTCAGCCATGCGCATCATGACATCAGGGAGAAGGAAAATACGCTGAATAAATATTTATATGACTACATTCAGGAAGAAATTTTTACGACTGGTCCCTCCCAGCTATCTTCCTATGTGTCAAGCAGGATTTTGACTTTCTCTTCATTATGACCAGGAAAACGAGTATATGCATCTGACTAGATTAGGAACAGCGTCCGTCACTTAAATAAACCACTGGTGAGATTAACAAACACGTAGTTTTTACAACAGTGCCTACACCCAGTGTGCAGGGTCTAATTTTTTCCTGTAATATGAATAGTTTATAGCCTAGCCAAGAAAGATAACATTTCCATCCGTTACTGTCAGTCAGTTGGTTGCGTTGTTGGGTTATATTATCACCTGTAGTTGGCTTGTAGTTACTTCACCCAGCTTCTCTATGACCTTCTACATTTTATTCCAGCCCTCTGAGAATACCGTCTGTATAAAGCTAGTGTACGTTCGGTCGATCGGGGGTTCTCTTTCCGAATAAAGCAACTTCTGTGAACCTAAAGACGACTGAAGCGTTATCACTTCCTTCTGAAGTCAGAAGGTATTGTACGAAGACCGAATTGTTACTGTGGGAGAGAATCAGTCGTAAAGTTGAAGAGGATCATAGCCCATGAGTATCTCTATGTGCTGAACTGCAGTCGCTGGGTTAGGGATGAGGTATGGCGAGCTGTCTGACACTGTCAGCGTCAGGCATTTCAAGTCGACGGTTTGATGTCGAAACCGCCGACTATTGAGCAACAACACTTTAATGTATTTGAGCCTAATTTCTCTATGAGAACGCAGTCTGCTGTGCCGCAGGGACTTTTATATGTTGCAATGTAATCACTGTCCTGTGCCTTGCATCTTAGTAGATAGCATACAAGTTCGTATGATTCACTTACACGTGAGAACGCATAGATAGCATATAAGCCGATGATCTTCCGTAGGTATATCACCGCTCTCCCATATCCCCTGCCTAATTTACCTGCCCTGTGGACGATGTAGTCTCCCATTTAATATTCTAGTCGTGTTTCAGTGATGTCAATGACATCCAGGTTTCCCAATTTTGTTAGAATATACAGTTCGTTGTGCTCATTTCAAGCGACCACGGATGCTTGTGTCACAGAGTCCTATGATTCTGCACTCCACCAACAGAGATCTGGGGATCATGAAGCTTCGAGATTCGACCGCCTGAAAACACCGAATAGGGGTTTTCTCACATTCGACTCGTCGTCTACGCATTAACATTCCGGCTAAATGTAATCCAATAGAGCCCGCTAAGCATCGGTTCGCTAAGATATAGATGTGGTAATTGCTCAGAATAATGTTTCCCTCCATTTTCAGGTTCACAGTAACTTTTAGAATCTGGGCCGACCTATTTATCGCAGGGTCAACCTTTACATCAATTCTGCAAAGAAAATGGATGGTAATAGCTGCTACTGTCACAGGCATTAACTTCTGTATAAAGAGATAAGCCAGAGTCGTATTTTCCAACAGGTCGAACGATTTTCTGATGATGCCTGTCTATGAGAATCTCAGGTGTGCCAAACATCTTATATGTTGAGCCCTTAGACATGCAAATCAAAAACTCAACTTTGGAGAAAGGAATCCATCAACCAAAGCAAGAACGCTGGGGGATAAAGCGATATCTTACTTTTTCAATCATTGAAGTAGGAGAATCCTTCCACCGAGCTAACAAACTGGAGGACTGTGGTCGAATTATTGAACAGCAGGGTAATTGTCAAACACTGAACTAATCAGATCAAATAAAAAGCAAAAATATATAAGATTTCGTTTCGAGTTCCTCAAAATAATGTATGAGTAAACTTAACTACTGGCATACGTTTTTCATCTGGCACGACCTAAATGATACAACTCAAAAATGAGGACTTAAACATACGCAGTAGTGACCAGCAAAGAAGAATTTCTGTACCATGAATCTACATAGGTACTATTGTTTAAAGAAAGAGCATTAGGAGCAAATATCATGTTGGAGAAATAAGCAATAATGTCTACCTACTCCGTCACCAAGTGGATCATGCAAATGCATTAATCGTTAGAATAATGGGTAACCTTTAAAATACAGTCTAATCATGTATGATTCACAGGTAAATCTATTCAGCATTCCAAAGCGTCTCATGGAAAACGAACCGGAGGTCGAAGATTTCTTCGGGATAAATGTATTCATTGAGATATGAACTTAAAACATAATATTGACGTCGCCAAGCCATTCACTGTGGTTAGTAGACAAACAGAAGGATTTTCGCAATTGCGGAGGCTTGTGCAACTGGAGTTAATAAACAGGTCTCTGTATATAAAGAGGAATAGTGGCCACTCTGAATATGACATAGTAATATCGTTTACCTACTAACTCTATGATTATTATCATAATTTTTCTATATTCTGTCCTACCACTCATTGCTGTTGCTGTCTCATTTAAAACTTTCTTCCATCATTAATAATAATAATATTATATTCTCATTTTGTACATGAGGGACGCCAGTTTACAGGCATCAACAATCTGATTAATTACATATACGTTTAGCAATCGTACTTATTAATAATGTTTTAATAAACTGCACATTTTTTCCTACCTGTGTAGGACACATCAAATGTACAGGCATGGATAAGCATGATTTAAATTTCATAAATTTGGTTTATAGTTAAATTACATGGTTGCTGACGTTTCTGTCTTTGGTTTCTGGGAACAATATGATAACTTGTCATTCAATGGAGCACATCATGAAATATAGGAATATTGTCTTCGCATTAACAAAAAAACCCAAGTATGTTTTGGATGGATTACAAATACTTTGGAAAAAATAAAGCTTGAAGTAATTCCACAATATAACCAGTCATTCAATGGAGCACATCATGAAATATAGGAATGTTGTCTTCGCATTAACAAAAAAACCCAAGTATGTTTTGGATGGATTACAAATACTTTGGAAAAAATAAAGCTTGAAGTAATTCCACAATATAACCAGTCATTCAATGGAGCACATCATGAAATATAGGAATATTGTCTTCGCATTAACAAAAAAACCCAAGTATGTTTTGGATAGATTACAAATACTTTGGAAAAAATAAAGCTTGAAGTAATTCCACAATATAACTTAGGTGTGTACAAATCCGAATCTCATTTTTGATTTATATCCGAATTGGGTAATAAGAAAGCTATTTTTACAGATACTGTCAGTTATGTTATAAGTTACAATCGTGACGTTGTATTACAAATTAATACCTTTCCATTGGTATAAGCGTATATTCCACAGATGTAATCCAGGTTGCGTCGTGGGGAGAGTTAATTCGTTATTAACTAGGCAACTGAAAGATATGGGACCAATAATGTTTGCAGATCACTTGTCATTGTAGATGGTCAAATATCCACATACTTTAATCTCATTCAAAAAGTCAAATGGAAGCTAAAATGGTGAGAGAAAAAAGAAGACAAACAACAGCAAAGCAAAAGAAAGCAAGAGGAGTCCTTAAGGAGTGATTAATAAATATACGCATATATATTCTGTCTAGTAACCATGGTTATTTTTGTGCACTAACTAACTAGTCCCGTTATGCTAACTTTTATATTATGTGTGAACTAATATTACTGTCCTGTGTAGAAATGTTTATCATCTAGTTCCAATAATATTAAAATTTATAATTGTAGTTTGTTGTAACTACACGTTTAATGAACTTAAAATATCTATGTAGGGTGAAAAAGAGGGTGTAATAGTCAGGCGCAAAAGTGCATTGTCATCTTTGAGCAGTCTGGTGACTGAGGAGATGAACGCTGGAAGTGTGTTTGCATCGCGCACATTAGCTGGTAGTCTATTTCAAGTGACTGAAAACTTATTTAAGAAGAACTTGTACAGCACGTAAGTCTGGCAGTGCTCTATATTTTTATTTTTATTATTTTTTTGATTTACAGCTTGATTCCACACTGTATTTTCGGTACAAGTATGGAATATTCAGCATGGATATCGGTAGCACAAACTTTGCGGGCCGACCATAGATATCATACGTGCGTCGGTGCGGGCTCGAACCCCGGACCATATGCATGGTCGGCGAGAGTCCTAACCACTGTGCCACCGACGCACAGCTAGGTTGTGATGATTTCTAAGATTGTAACTGATGACAGCGGTAGGTTTGGTTATTGGCTCGGAGGAATGCAAGAGAAGATTAGTTAGCTTATAGCAGAAGATAAGGTTTAGCTTAAGACGTCTTTTGCAGAGGGGTTCTAGTCTTAGTCTTTCACATCACTCATGGTATTCCAGACCACTTTCTAAACCAAGAGTTCTTGAGGTAAACAGCCGTTGCACTCCCTCTAACTAAGGCTTGTCATTTTGTCTGAGTCCGCTAAGAATAAACGGGCAGTATTCTAAGATAGGTCGGACACATACTTTGTATAATAAAACTCTAGTTTCACAACAAAAGAAATTGCGTGTTATGCATCCTATCAGCCTTCCCGTTTTACGCCTGGCATAATCAGTCTGTTCAGCGAACGTTAGGTTACTAGAGTATCTAATACCGAGATCTACGACTGAGTTGAGCTTAGCTAGTTTTCGCCCATTTATTTCAAGAGTTAGATCAAGGTTACTGTTGCCAATACAAATCCAGCCGCATTTGTCAATGTTAAAGTTTAGACAGGATTCAGCACACCATGTTGAGAGACTACTTAGTTCAAGATGTATTTTAGTAACCACATCGCTTAATTCATGAGTGTAGCAGGAGTAGACGACCTGGAGGTCGTCAGCATATAGGAACGGTTTACCTGAGGTGAAGCACTTGCAAATGCTGTTAATGTAGACTGTGAATAAAAGTGGACCTAGGACACTACCTTGCACAACCCCACTTGAGATCTGCCTAGGATGAGACAATACAGATCCAACTTTGGTTATTTGTACCCTGTTGCTTAGAAATGATTTTAACCAGTTCAGTAAGGGGTTGCGAATTCCACAAGAGTACAGCTTCTCAAAGAGAATACTGTGAGATACCATGTCAAATGCCCTAGATATATCCAAGTAGAGAAGAACGACTGGCTTACGTGCTTCGCGACTACCAGTGATGCAGTTGAAAAAGTCGAAATGGCAAGAAACGCAGGATATATTTTTCAGAACTTGTGACAAGATCTTCCCTAAAATCATTATACAAATTCGTTTGAACGTTATAAATGATTGTTATTGCCATTTTAGCATTACTAACACTATCAGTATGACTTAGTTCGCAAGTCATGATACACTCAACTTCTCTCACTCACTGATAACTCACTGTTTATTTAAGCGTTTTAATTGTGAACTGCAATACATTTAAGCTAAGTTTGTACATCTCCATACAACTTGAGAGTTCTGTTGAAATTTTAAGAACTCATTAGACTGTGATTCATTGACTTCCGTCACTTGTTTTAAAAAACACAGTTCCATATTGCGAGTTAGTCATGAGTTATCGCGTGTATTAGTTATTCTTCTCTGTTCAATGATTTTATATCGAAATTCACAGTTATTTTTGACGTTTACCATATTTTAATGTGTCTTGATTAATTTATTCTGCTGGAGAACTACTATAGCATATGATAGTTATAGGAACAGCTTTCATATATTTTTGACCAAGCATGTACGTTGACACCGAACAAATTCTGAAACATGCATAGAGATGTTGCCTGAAACTGAACTAATATTTCGTGTGCTTAGCTAAAACCTGATGCGCACCACAGGAGTAGTGCGGACACACAGCATACCGTGATATGTCATATAGAATATCAAACCAACCGGCTAGCATTGAATTCGGGAGCACTGCAGGTCACTGTCCCACGTTCTGCAATGCGTTTAAAGTTTTCGCCTCGAAAAAAATTCGATGCGTCCGAAGAAAATGCTAACTGGGCATTTCAGGACTTAAAATATCATTGATTCGGAATCTGCGAGGTTTGCCCAACAATACTATATTTAAAACTGAACAGTATGCACACGTGAATAAATCCTCACTCACTGTTTGTCATGTGACTGATACTGAAGATCTTCTTTATTTTGAGCTGAGTACTATTGCAAATACTCGTAAGGCGACTAACTATTATTATTTATTACCTTGTTTTCGGTGTCGAATATAGGGCTGTGGAGTACGTAACTTTATATCCAAGTAACCGTTTTTATCACTTTGACTCGTTACTGCATTTTTTTGGTATTAAATTGTTATTTAACGTCTCATTGACTTGGATTATTATTCTCATATTTGTAATGTTAATGAACTCTCATAAAAGTCCCCTACAGGGCTTCAACAACACATCACTTCGTTCTATTTTCTGCTATCCTCTTCACCTGCGCCCACAATTGACCAAGCTTTCCCATTTCTTCTTCGCGCAATCTTCTCCATGTCGCTCTCGGATGACCCACTCGTTGCTTCCATTATGGGTAAAGTTTGTTTCAATAAAGTCTCACAGTGTTATGCAGCAATGTTTACTGATGACGTTTCGAGCACAATTCATTACTCATAATCATATCAAGGTATTTACTCAACGAAGTGAGATCTTTCAGATCTCTCCCGTTGACGGTGATCAGTGCTGATTGTTGTTGTTGCTAGTGCTGTTGGTTGGTAAACTTCATCACCTCCGTCTTCTCTATGTTCACCTGGAGTCCTGTTTTTTCTGCCAGTCTCTTCAGCCAGTTTTGTTGGTTTTCGCTTATAAGTCTTCAAGTTTGTGCAACACTAAACCCAAATCATCCGCGAAATCCAGATCTTCTAGAGTCTTCTTATCGGTGGCCCAGCGTATTCCTGTCTCCTCACTCCCGACGCACAGTCTGACGCATAGTCCAGTCCACCACAATTAGGAGTATCATCAGTGATAATAGGCAGTCAGCTTATCTTACTCCTGTATTCACTTAGGACGCCTCACTGAGTTTTCCGTTGTGAGTCACCTGACACGCGGTATTGTCATATACCCAGTTGTTGAATGAGGTTATTTTATACTGATGCACTGCACACCATAATTTTGAACCGGTTTCCGAATTACTTCTCTGTCCACGCTTTCGAAGGCCTTTTCGATGTCGATGATGTTGATGTAGAGAGATGTTTGACTGGCATTCTCTGCCTTGTCATGTGGTGACGATTTGTAGAATTTCAATTCGATCAGGAAACGTTTTGCTTATCCTGAGCCCAACTTGTTCAGTGGTGTCGAAATTCTGTATCCGGGCATCCTTTATTCTCTCCAGGATGATGCGACTTAGTATTTTACTTGACGTGAACAAGAGCATTATTCCACAACAGTTCTTGTACAGGCCTAAGTTGCCCCTCTTTAGTAGTTTGATAATGTAACCCTTCTCTAAAATCATCAGGCGCTTTTCTTCTCCTCAAGACCTTTTGCAATATTTGCATCGGCTTACCTGATGCGCTCTCTAGGTCAGTTTTAAATGTTTCAGAGGGGAATTCCGTCTGGTCCTGATGCCTCCCCAGTCGCGCCTTGGGAGCGTGGTTCCATCGGAGTATCCTGCTTTTTTGGTGAATTGGTGTCCACTGGAAGTACTGTACCTGCACTTAGTGTTATTTTTGGGCAAGCTGTAAGTGATGGTGGATTCAAGAGTCCTTTGAAGTGATCGGCTCACCAATATTCGGTATCACCCATCATATATTATGTATGCTGTTTTAATATGAAATTGCGTGTGTGCAGTTTCATGAGACGTAGTACTGAATAACCTTGAGCGAAAAAGGATTAAATAGTTCCGAATGATTAAAATACTTACAGTAGTATGTTTTACTATGTCACAAGAAAATAAGAGGTTCTATTGTTGTTCACACTATGCGCCGCATACCACGGAAATGGAGTAATCGGAAAACTTACGGCGCTGCAAATTCAGATTGTCATCTAACCACTTGTTCTTGAGGACACGTCACTCTCACACCGCCACGCATTTTGGACAAGCCTTTCGTAACTTGTAAGTAGAATTCGCTGTATTGGGAATCTGAAAGAGTTCCAAAGAACCCAAATTGTCCGTAAGTGCAGTACCAAGATCATCACACGAAAATAGATAAATGGTAGGTAAAATAAGGATGGTAAAGTTTCTATTTTTTTCAGTGGCTGGTTCAGTTTCAGAACTGAGGGTATGCTCACTGTTGGCTGGTCGTAATCAGTAGCCAGGACCAATATAATTATGGTGACACTTGAAAGATGCTAGAGGAGAGGAGCCTGGTGAAGCGGAAATGGAACAGTGTAGAGACAAACAGTCATAGGAAAAATTGAAAACAACTTACAGAGCTTAAAATAAAGAAGTGACGAAGAGTGGTAGGAAAGCCAGTAGAAATTTATGGCACACTTCACTGACTTCTGAAAGGCGGGCTGCTGATAAGAGGGTCTTCGCTAAGCTGCACCAAAATGCTCGTTGCAGTTTGCGAAAACATCAGAGCGAATGGAGTCGGAGAACAACAACGTACAGCAAGGGTTATCATCTGAGGTACTGGTGGTGAACCATATGGCTACTTTTTGGTGCCATTAACCCCTCTATGAAAACAATTTAGCTACCCCGCTTTGACAACTTCAAGTTATTTTCCGATTGGCTTTGGCTGGAAACAATGCTCACGAATGATACATGGTCATCTATCCCCCTAACCCTAAGCCCCACCCACACCAACTTCCTAATCTTAAACCTGGTCCTCCCAGCCTCGTGACCAGGCTGTTCTTAACACAGCCTTAACCAGATAAGGGGGAATATAAACGTTAAGGCTGCCCAAGGACATATTTATTACCTATGACATGAAGGGAGTACAAAGTTATACAGTCAAACCTGAAAGCACAGCCGGCCCCTTTTTCTTTGAAAACCGAATTTTCCTCAATCTGATCCGATCAGTACAGATAAAAAACTGACCGAAAGCCAAGTATCTGGAGTTGAGTAGACAAAGTCTTTTGATCGTTCAGAGTCCCAGCAAAATGTGTTTTAACCATGGTGACAGTACTGGAGCTCCTAGATTCACAACAATTATTTCTCTGACACAAAGGAAAAATAAATAACTGATCCTTTGGGTGGCTTTTCCGTGGAGAAAATCCACAGATAGTTGTTTGGAAAGTCGATGACTTCATCTATTTATGCCGAACCAATATTACTAGAGACTACAAACATTTATTTAGCCATTTTACAACGACCATTAAATTGGTGGTAGACGATAAAAATCATGCTTTGATTGGCTGACTTGAACCAACCAGTGCCTGCATCTCAACTAGAAATCCTAACATCAGGCACAGAAGTCACAGTGAACTTCAATCCCTTCTACAAGGACAGAAATCTTGTCATAAATTTGCCAAGTGCTGGGAAAGCAGCAAAATCCTAAGGCCTCATTTCAGGCTCCCACTGAAGAGGCTGTGGGTGGAAAGAAGTGATTATGCTAACTAATAGGAAGAAAGTCCAGCTTTTCCAGCTGTCAAAGAAGAGTGATATAAGCATATGAGAGAAAGGACGCATAATCCTGCAGTTCATTGCATTAGGCAAAATATTTACCCTGATCATCCAGTAAGGACTGCAAGTTGCCGTTGACGGAAGACTGCAAGCAGAACGGACTAGATTCAGGAAACGAAATCATGTATGAATCATATGTCAACAGAGCTCCGGGACTGATAACCGCCACTGCAGGTTATTACTCATTAGAATAACTTAATCTGAAGATGTGTTTGTAATTCACTACATGGTCTGATAACTTTTGGGAGTTAATCACCGGGTTTTTAGTTTCGCTGCAAGAATTTTAGTGTTTGAAAAGTATGACTGGATAGTGGCATGATATAACTACGACTTGAATAAAAGCCAAAATAACATATTTATAAGTACTGATTTTTTAAGTAACACCCTTTTTGATTTCATCATAAGAACATCTCAAATGTCCTTCAGAAAATGTGACATCATCAACTTCTGTTGACCCTTTTAAAGTCAAGTTACATTTAATCCCAGTCGTATTTTACCTGAATTAGTTAGATTCTCTTAGTTCTTGTCCTGTTTTTTATATTTGTTTGAAGAGATTTTGTGATATTTACCTTATGCTGATTTACAGAGCCCAGACAATCAACTTTTCTTGGTAATATGGTCTGTTTGCAGTAGTGTTTTATTTCAGTTAATTAGCATTTAATTCTTTATCTAGCAAGGAGAAATCATAAGTCTGATTAAAATATACTCAGCTACACGAACAATAGTTCACAAGTTTTCTGTTCATGAAGAAAACAACTCTAAACGCATGTGACCTATCAGTCCATCTAACTGGTTAAAATATTCACTGAATAAATAAAAATCATTCAGGATTTTGTTTTATTTTATTTGTTTACCACTGTGCTTACAAGAAGATAGTGTTGTACCATTTCATTTCATCACCAAAATCTGATTATTGCACCTAAAAATGCCAGCTGAAATGTTGATTCATTGAACAGGTGATGTATATATATATATATATATATATATATATATCACCTGTTCTTTATATCAGTACATACAGTTAACCTTTTACTACTTCAGGTGAAAATAACATGCCCAAAACAATTACTGCTTGCGTATACGTAAAAGCTTTGTTTCAGTTAAACAAGAAATTTGTTAAATGCAACCATTATATAGTGATTTTTAAAAATAATTTTTATGCGAATATCATTCACCTAAATCTTCTGATGATAAGATAATATGGAGAACTTTTCGGGCGCATTTTGTTGATCATTTTGGAGTCTTTTGTTAAATGACATCACACTATCGCCTCAAGTGTCTTACAAATTACCCTGTACATATGTTTAAAAATTCACAGGTTGTATATAGCTAATGATCAAATGACTAAGTGAAATGACATCATCTTATTCTGCTTCAACCATGATATTTGCCTTATTTAAATTATTTCAGTGACATTTAAAAATATTAAATATCTGACACTGACGCTCTATGTTCGATGCTACCACTTTGGTGAATTTTCTATCCCATAGTTTGGTTTAAACACAGTAGGCTCATACAATTCAGACTGATCAAAAGTAGAGTCACAACAGCTGTCAAAATAGATTACATTAAGCACATTGAGAATGTTTTAAACGCTTGTGGTTACACTCAGCATATGTGACATATTTTATCAAAATTTTGACAGATGAGCACTTGATTCAGGGAAATGATCGCTAAAATTTATACAAAAAGGACTATTTGTGAATGAAAGTTAGTAAACATATTCTACCTTATTTTTGTAAAAAGTTGATACAACCCGAACATCAGTGAAGTTTCCGAAAATTTTAGTATACATTCAGCATGGTAAAACAGTTAATGCAAACAGTGAATGGAACTCAACAACCTAGTGCAGTCCTCTGCACTTTGAACTAACCTAACGACACTATACCACTTTCTGAGATTTAGCCACAGGGTATGATTCCCATCGCGTGATCTACTGATACATTCGATATTAAGTCCAAGCTATCGAAATAGGTGATGAAGTCATCTAATCATTATACTCGAGCTTTAGAAAGGTTGACAGTGATAAATTTTATTACTTCTTAAATATACAGTGTGAATAAATTTAACTATGAATCTGATAAATAACTAAGCATATATATATATATATAATTATTATTGGTGACCTGACAACGAGGAGTCCTGAAACAGGACGAATTTTTAACCTGGTATTCCTTGGTTATAAGTGATTTACTAGACGCCAACCAGTGGTAAAACCCAGGTGGAAATCAGTCGAATTCCTACCAAATTAGCAAGTGGAGCAGTCTCTGTCTAGACCCACAACTACTTTGTTTCAAATCTTTCTTCCCCTATAAAAACAGTTAAGAGAAAGTGTAAATATCGTAAAAATAATAGTTCCTCTTTTCAATTTTAATAAGTTGATTGGATTTACTAAGTACCTTACTTTATACTATTTGTACAGCTGAATTAGTTTTTACGGATTTGGGTACAGATATCTATAATGTTACAGAAAATCAAATGTGGCACTTGGCCCACCGTTCGGGTATTCTGAAGTTCAGCTGCGATAAAAAAGGCCGTTCTTTAAAACCGTATGTCATCTAGTTTAGTCATTTCAGTTTTGAACTGCTACTAATGAAAGCCACGATAACACACACAACCAATTTCTTAGTGTTTCTTTTAAGGTTGCTTAAGCAGAGATCACTTTGACCTCGAGTAATGTTATGACTGAATTTAAGTTAATTTAATTGACAGTGAATAACAGATTTCACTGAGAAATTTCTGATTACACCAAAGGAGATCATAAGGAACTTGTGTGGTGATGAAAAGTTGTTCAACATCAGGTATCAAAGACCAGTCATTTTTCCCCTAGTAAATTCACAACTGTTGCTTGTTTTAAAGACCAGTCAGTTATTAATGTAGTAGGATATACCGAACAATACAATCCCATATATTATCGGTAGGTTTCGTGTAAGTTGACGCCATAGTTTTTATTACAGTTTATTGTTAGATAATTTAGCATCACGCCCGTAGAACACCACAATTTGCATTTGCAAGCCAGCTGACTACCTTTCAATACTAAGAATGAATTTCATCAAGAAAGTAGCTTCAGATGAAAATGTAAAGTCTCTTTTGATAGACTCTAGGTTCGACTATCAGCAGGGATATACTACCTCCTGCTGAGATTTAATGTATTCAGCCGATTGGTCTTTATGAGGACCAATGCTAGTTATTTAGTTAGTTTCCATCATCCACCTAATCAATTTTTCTTATCCAAAATCTGGACCATAAAACATTAGGAACGAGACAGTTTGCAGTTGTCAATACAGCTGTGACGTCATTTAGGGATACATTTGTTTATTGCCTGTCAGAACCCACCTACATTAACTTAAAAGGGGGTAGAGTTACTTCACCTACAACTGAAAGAAAATAGATACGACACGTGAGAAGACACATCTTGTATGGGCAAAATTGTTGACCTTTTACTGAAGCTAGAATTTACATAAATTTTTAACCAATAAGAATTCGATTTATTTAGGGAGAATTTTCGCACTAATCAATCAGATGCCATGCATTCAACTTAAGGAAGGACATTGAAAGGATACAGATAATATGAAAAATTTCCCATCTAGTAACAATTGTCAGTAGGAAATGTAGGTGTATTAATTTCATTCTTTATAATCCCAGAGTATCAGTAGCATTTATTTCAGTTATTTATTGTAAGTATTTATTAATGATTCCCATAATTGTAAGTTTAAATATGTCGTAATCGATCGACAATCTCACATCAGCTGTCCATAGTTCGATGCTTAACAGCCTTAAATTGGATTTGTTAATTTTTGTCATTGATATTTGTTAACATTTAAGAGAAAAATTTAGCAAATAACTTATTATTCAGAATACTCTCGTGTAAGATGAATTCATTGCAAATCGACTGTCATCATTTTCATCTAAAAATTAATTTTTATTATTCTCCTAGATTGCTTGGAATACAGATAGTTTCAACTAATTCCTAACGTGGCAGAAAAAAAATATTTTAAGCTAATGTTTGTGGAAATTGCAGTTACAGTCAATCATATATTATCACACTTGTACACAAAACTCCCAAGACGTCGAGTTGACAGCTTTGGTGAAGAACTAGAAAAGTACCTTCAAGCCAAATTCCAGCACCACTGGTTCCCCAATGACCCACTCAGAGATTCTGCTTATCGATGCATAAACTGTGTCGGTCCTCAAGTGGATCTTCTTCTTCCTGAAGCAGCAGCTGTAAGTGGATTGGAGTGGAGTGAAATAGAAGCCTGTCTCCCAGATGGTCTCATAATAAGTGTAGATCCTGGGCATGTAGCATGCCAGTACAACCAAACTAATTGCTCAATTCATGATAGATTTACTTCGAATCATTGGCCTTCATCATCGGTTTCTTTATCATCTTCTGGATGTTCTTCTGCTTCTTCATCGATCTCATCATCTAACTTGACATCAATCTCATCTCAAACCACACATCAAGTTCTTTACTGCTTGCAGGATGCATGGCCAACAAGTATCACGAGTGTGCAAAGTGAAAATAGACAAGATCCTTTTTCAACAAAACATGGACGTTCAGAAAATGATCATGGGGATTTATTGGCTACTGCTGCTGCTTTGAGTGTGTTGGCTGAACCTGATGAAGTAAATGATACTAAAGTAGAATCCAGTGCAGCATACGCAGTTAAATTACCAGTAGCAAATCACACAAATTGGAGCCATGAGAATGTGTCTATGAGGAATCATGAGGAGTTATCTAAAATTCAACTAAACGAAGTTGATTTTAAGCCACCAAATGGTTTACACACTGAAATGTGTGACGAAAAAGAGGCTGTAAGTAGTTTTCCGTGGAATTTTTCGGAAGGTGGGAAGGGACCTAGTTTGTTATCAGTGTTAGATAGTGATTCGATTGGAGGAACACCCTCAACAACTCAGTCAGTGGTTTTTAACGTAAAAACACATACATTCCCTCTGTTTCACCGTTCATCGTCTAATCCACCTCAGTCAGCACAGCTGACAAACCCTCATCTTAATGAGTTTATCGCTTTATCTGCAAACTGTGTAAATTCAAACCTTTTAAGCTCGAAATTCGACCAGCCAATGAACTCAGTGTTTACACATACATCACCAAAATCATTTCCAACATACCTACAACCTGTCAACACAACAGTATCAACTCATCCATTTGTCCAAAAGTCCACTTCCACACCAAGTTTCACAGCTGCTACTTTTGCTCAAACTAAATTTGGATCGACGAAATTAAAAAATCATACTAAACGTACACCAACTCGTATTCTGTCTCCAACTACGGTACAACAAAGTCTTGCGCCTGTTAATAATACCAGTTTCTTGTCAAACGAAACGGCTGCTGCAAACGGCTTTTTAGTCAATAATTCTGTAAGTGTTGCATTTATTTTAAACACCATAAAGAACTTTTAAAATGAACGCATTCAGTTTTCATCGTGATTGTTATATTTATTAAGCATATTCGTTACATTTTGTTTTTATTTTAAACTATCAAATAAGTCTGTCATATGAATTATTTGAACCAGCTTTAGTGGAATGTTTAATGAAAAAACCGCGTATTTTGTCGATTCGGTATTATGAGATATTTAATCATCCGTCAGAGGGTGAACTTTCTGAACATATGTCTACTCCATCTTATTTCTTATCTGTAGACTATGGTCATTGGACTACTGAGCTTCCCTGCAAGTTTTTCTATTTTTACAAGTGTTTGACCGTTCATCACTTACTTTAGTCCTTTTGTGAATTTGTTTTTATAGCAACAACCATGCTTTGTTTGATGAGGTCAATAGAACTGATACTGTTTAACCCTCCACTCTATCCATAAATTTGTTTCTTGTGCCATTTTTATGATTCTACTACCCAGTTACGTAACACAACTAATAATTATGGTTACAGGTATTATATCAAATAAGTGAAGTTCTCCTACCTTTTTCACATCAACAGAATATCCTATCCTGTTATTTCTTTATAACGTGTTCTGATGCTGGTTTGATTTCACCACAAAACAAACGTAAATTTTATGTCATCATCAGGTTAGACAACATCATTGTTTGAAATAAGCTAAAAATATTCTAAATCTTCAATATGGATGTGATATTTACATTTGTGTACAAATCCTCTCCATTTTTTCAATATTTACTATTTTAGGACACATTTTTTCAATCCACAGTCCGAAATCGGGTTGTTCAGCGAGATTATTATTAATTTACTTACGAACTAGTAACTCAAAAGTAGTCAGACAAGTAGGCACTCGAGTTCTTTCAGCTTAGCTGACAATGCATACCTGAATCCATTTGACTCCTGATGCATAATATCAAAATACAATACATCGCACTATTATGTTATTCACTGAATGGTATGCGGATATGATATGTTGCCGTGAATATTTCATAACTATAAAAGAACTCACACTTGCTCGTAGATACTGCTTTTTATACTGATTAGATGTTTACTCTTAATTTTTAAACTCATTTTTAGCGTATTGAAGCATCGAATACGACGAATTTAAGTGCGTTTCAATGTTTTCTACCTATGAATATTGAAATAAATACAAGTAAACCAGTTAACTGTTTAACCATAAATGGATCTACTCTATCCACTCACAATGACTGCCGTAATATAAATTTACATCATGATAATGGAAACTCTATACCATCATTTCATCAACGAAATATGTGCAATAATTTTGCGCTGTCAAATCTAGAAAATTATCTGTCATATTCATCTGAAGAGACTAGTCCAAACAGTGTTTTGGATAGAATTCATCTAAATGAGGTTAGTACTTTCTTTTCTTAATAGTCATATGTAAATATGTATATATATATGTATATATACCGTAGAAATATACATTATTTTCCACTCATGTACTTTAATTATCGAAGTTGAAAGAAGACCATGTTAACTATAATATACAGTATTGTATATGCAAATCTTTTTCAGTGAAGGCGGTTGACACATGTGCTTCTCGTATAAAGCCACCATAAGTTTTTACGCTATATATTCACCATATTAAATTTAGAATAATGGGAAACCAGCTGTAGTCTTCACCTAAACATGACACTGGTTTGATGAACGATTCTATCTTTCTTCCTAAACAGAATCCAGAGAACATCTGAATCCTGTAGTTGAACGTTTCAGTCAGTGGAGTCTGCAAGCTATTGCAGTAGCTCATACTCATACATAATCTGTTTCTGAAGTTTCAGCAAAAGATATCTATGTATCTTGTCTTTCTTACTTTTTAGCTACAGTTTATAATGGAACTTTTCTTAATTTGTCCTCTCATTTGTTGATTTTAATCACCCTTTGTTTATGTGATCTGGAGCAACTTGAAAGTATGTGTAACTGTGTTAGGACACATTCATTAGATAGCCTTAGTCACATCCGCATTTGTCCGTTGTATTATCACAATGATTCCATAACTAATTGCGTCTTTAATCCAAGTGTAGCGAATTGACTTTATGTGCTTCAGTGCATATTTAAATGTCGATTTGTCAATCAGAATCTGGATATGAGGGGGTGAATCGTTGAAACAAAATATTCTTTTATAAAATAATTTTAATCCTTTTACTTCTGTACTTTCATTTATAGTTTAATTTGACACTAATAGCTAGTGTGATGTGTCTAGTCCTTCATTTGGTGCAGACTGAATGCTATCAGTCAGGTTTGCAATATGGCCACCATTCTAGGTAGCTCGACATCACGGTGCACATTAATTTGATGATATTAGATGGTTGGGGGAAAACGACAGGAAGCCTTGGACCTAGGTTTCGTGCAAGTTACTAATGTCCAGTCAAAGTATCCACTACATTCCTACTGGAAGTCAATCGCGAACCCGAATAGCTCATCGGTAACGACTTTGACTGCAGCTCTGGGTGACATGGGTTCGAAGCTTAGTAGGGACATGAGTTCCATCGAGGTTGCGGAAACGCCTTGCTGACGAGTGTCAACTAGCACGAAACCTAGGTCTAAGGCTTCCTGCCTATTGTCTCCAACCATCTAATTTGATTTATAGCTTCATTTATTCTATTTACGAGTGACTTTATGTGATATGCCTGCATGAATAAGTTAATGACTTACAATAACGTAATAAATTCAAACCATAAGAGTTCAATTAAAATAAAATGTAGGATTAACAGCTGTGGAACCCTTGAAAATATGATATGGGTAGTTAAAAGGTGCGTATACTAGACACGCCTAACATATTTCAAATTACCTTCTCTCAGCTCAAAATGCGCAGTTTTTTTCAGACAAACAAGCTGTTACAAATTCACCTAAAAGTGGGTAAGACATTACCAAATTTTGAAAGCTTTTGGATACTCCTCAGATTTAATTGAAACTCACTTCTTGACTTTATATCAAGAATATGCAGAAACTGGATGTCCAAGGTTCAACGGGATTTCTACCAAGTGACGAAATACTAATTTGTTCACTGTTGAGGATCGAATTACATATCAGATATTTGTCACAAACTGCTGGATGTTTTCGAAGTAGTTTCCAAACGCTCTGTGCCTTCCACTGATGTTAACCCACGTGAATAACAATTCCAGGAATAAACATTTTCTTGTCATCTGCGAAGTCCCATGATTTGAATTTCATCTAAATCATTTGTTTATGCTTTTTTCTAAATAGCTTATCAAAATGTTAGACAGGATAACCAGATCTATATAGGAATGACAAAAACTGAATGTTTTTCTAGTTGTTATTTGCTGGGGAATGCTACTTTTACTGCCTGGGAGATTTCAAAAAATATGTATGTAGCTCTTTTCTGTAAAATTAACTGGTACACAGATAAGGAGCAGGACACACCATCTTCACTGAAATCCCTACCTCAATCTGTAAAACTGATTCGTCTGTTAATCTTCTGATATAACCGAAGCACTTCTTTGATCGACATTTCGTTTCACTTTCCTAATGGATGGGTACTTCTAAGCAAGAATTCTTTCAACAAATATCAAACTGAGAAAAATTAATGCATTTTTGCACTCTTGAATTCAACCTCGTTTTTATGTGGAAGAGAAGTTTGAAGTCCCACAAAATTAACATTTTGTTATTAAAATACTTGGAGCACATCCTTTTGTGCTTCATTAAAGTAAATTAAATTTCGTAATTTATATTTGATCTATAAGCAGTACACATTTTTATGTCTAAACGCATCATCCGATTTCCTATGTAAGCTAATTATTTTTATCGTCAACAAGGGAATGAGATTCCACCTCTGTTAGTTCATTGCCTAGTGGTAGGTTGTTCATCACACTTTGCTGGAAATCACACAATAGAAAACAAGAAGTTGTGTCGTTTGTGACAAAACTATGGAATTATATATTTAACATTGTTACCCGAATACCAAGCCACTGCCTTTGGCTGACTAACTCTTTTCTTTACTTTCCAGAATGTTAACTAGACTTACAGACACCACATCATTTGATATTTTGTTTAAATTTAACTATGTTCATGAGCTTTCCTTCACTCTGATCACTCTCTTTTTAGGTATAATAACAAATGAGTAGTGCACATACAACTGCACCAAAATATTTAACATCAGTCAATGTATTCCTTTCTCACCTTAATGTTGATTTCGTTTCCCTAAATGTGAGAGTGGTCAAATGAACAAATAAAAGCGACCCTGTTTAAAAAACATTGTCCAAAGCCTCAAAGACGAATAGACGCAATCTCATAAGCAGACAAAATTTATGAACTAAACCACTGTATTATTTAGATTAAGAAACTGATAGGCAGTTAAAGAATTTCTTGAAGTATGAGTCATATTGAAGAGTCTGATCAAGTAACCATTCTAGCAAGTTACAATTTTACTTCATTGGTTCCATTTCCCTACTGTTTCGACAGTGTATTTACCATATTTACCATCAGATGTTTCTACAACGAATATGGAAATAAAAAATTTGATCTTTAGCCGTAAACATGTTTTGTTTTATTTACAAGTAGTTGACTCAACTCTCATGTATCCTGGTAACTAGTGATATTCCTACTGGCCCTTTTATTCAGTGATATACCATAAATAAAGTAAAATATATTTCTCTGTTCAAGGTTACCATTGGTCGTCAAACATTATCGAAATATGAATGATAACATTACTGGACATTAGTACAAAGGACTTATTAATCAGTCCTGAATTGTAGGGCAAGGAATCAAAAGTTTTAATTGAGAATCTAAACATCTGAGTATTTACACTGGAAAAATAGCAGTTCTGATAGACAGCTTAGATTTCCCAGTCAGTAATTGCGGTGAAATGTATCGCCTATACTACCTTTACATAAAAGTGCATAAAACGTGAGTTACTGATCTGCTGTTATAATACTATTCATCCATTCAACAGATAAAATAAATTGTTGGACAATTTCTAGTGGATCTGCAAACATGAATTCCTAATCTTTAAAATTTTCCTCAGTGCGATTTGAGAACTAGGTTAGTAAGTCAACATTCTTATAAGACCAGTTCTGCTTCAGACGATGAAAATCGAACGATAGAGTACATCCATTTTTTGTTGCTAAAGTAAGCGTACAATTTTTTATGAGTGACGAGCACACAGACCTAGTTTCTTCACAATCGCTATATTTATTGTATTGCTAAGTTTACAAAATTTAATGAAATTAAAAATCAGTTTAATTACAAAACGATATTAACTATAGATTAAATGTGAACCAAGAAGCAGATTCATTTCATTCTAGTCTGGGACAGTTAGAAAGTGAGAAGTAATAACTTCAAATCAATTCGGGGGTTAACTATTGATTAGGAATCCAGCTGTCCATTTTTATTAGCTCCTAACAATTCATTCATCCTCAGGTGTCGTGCAAAATAAGTTATCAACACAATTTACTGAATTACTGTCTCGAATTTTGATATCTGACTTGATTCATTGCGGGATTTGGGAAGTGTACAATTGCAAAATTTCAAACAACTACGGAACGTTCACATATTGCTCAGTGTTGTTTTCGTAATACTTCTTTAGCTGAGATCATTTCATGACAAAATTTATCTTGAAATTTAGGAATTTACGAATTGTATCTTCCACTAACTTAGCAAATATTTTTGCATTATTCAAATGAATAGGTTCACAATATACAAACTGTATCGAACTACTGGCATTCATCATCATATGAAAAACAGATACAACGTAGTAACATAATACCAACAGCAGCAGCAACAACAACCACAACAAGTGATGGAACGGTTTTAAAGTCAGGTATTATTAATTTTAACAATCTGGGATTATGCACCAACTGGAATACCAATAGTAATACATCATCTATTAACTCAGACATTTTCAATGTCTCAAGTAATCAAATGATGAACAACGATTTTAAAAGTAATATACCACGACTGCTACCAGCATCGGTTCCTACTGCTAGTGTCACCGAACAACATCCAGTACAACAAAAGATGAACGTAAATTTAGACGAAATAATTTGCAACGATAGTATGTGTACACCATCATCAAAAAACAATAAGGGGAATGACTGTCTGCTAGACGATGTCATGCTCTCAACAAGAATGGTGAATCTGTTATTGGAAGAAGACAACCTTAATGAATCACAGGGTAATAATATACTGACAAGTCATCTGCAAGAAGAAGATTACACAGAAGGGTTTACAAGTGGGAAGAACGACTTATTTTCAAATACAGTAGAAACAGATGCTGCTCGTAATAATATTAAGATGTGTAGTGCTGATACTAGCCATCATGAGGCAATAAAAGACTTCTCAACAGGCGAAAAATGTGAAGAATCTAATCTAGTTAGTTCCGTGACGTCAACAGCCAATGACGTCACAGAAAGCGTGCTTAACACTGAAGCTGTCTAGTCTTTCTGGATGACTCTAAGACCAGAGCACATTGCTGTTTTTGTTCCTCTAACCCAATTTTATAAATATTTCGATTTTGCTTTACTTTTTCCCTGTTAGTTTTCAAGTCCATTCTGACTATTCCATTTATGTTCTTACCTTCAGATTGTCATGATATTGCCAGTTATTACTACTACTATTAAAATTATTGCCACTATTATTAAACCTAGATTCAATCTATGTGTCAGTTTACCGTATGATGAAAGCCTAAGTATTTATTTGCTTTAAACTCTTATCTATTTTTTGTTATTAGTTGTCTTACACATCAACGGTTTTTTTAACACAAAAAAGAAGGGAGAAAATCAGAATCAAATCTTCCTAATATCTTTTATCAACAATATTACCCCAGTTTTAACTCTACACACTGGTAGAAGTACAGAGATGCATGCACGTATGCATATTGATTAACATCAGGCCTACGCATTTGACCTTAAAAATGACATCTAATGCAACAGGCATAAGTGTGTCTGTGTACGCTCTAGGAATGTCTGCTACAGAATTAGACTAACAGTTCTTTCCCTATGAACATACCTATGTTCTTTTTTAAAGGAAAAATACTGAATAACATCCATTTTACAATAAAATACATTGATTGACGATTTAGAATCGATTAGTATGCCTCTTTTTGCTCCATTCATTTAGTATGCGTGACAGAATATTCAGAGAATATCGATAAACTATTCCCATAGTAAAACTCACTCGATTGATTCATTAAAGGGAGGATGCGAAAATGAACAGAGAACAACCAATTCCGTTAACACTTATCAATATTGACACAGATGCCTATCAGTAAAATGAAAGCTCAATTTCGTATAGATTTTGTAGTCTGAAATGCATAGGCTGAATTAGAAAAAACTTCCGTAATTTTGAAAATAGTAAAAAGAAGAAATCAGCAAGAAACGTTTGCAGAGAAATTATACACTGATAAATCAAAACAAAACAGAATAAAAGTTTTTATTTTATTTACTTACAATTTACATATTTTTAATTTGTACAATCAACTGTTTGTTTTGTTTACGTTATCTTCCCCTTTTTCCACTAAAGCTTATTGTTTGTTATGCATTGAATACAGATACCAAAGTTACTATTTTTAGTTTAATACTACAGAGATCGGTTGATGCTCACCACTACTATTACCAACCGTAAGTTCTTTCTTCCTCTTTGGCTACTTTTTTGTACTGAATGAGATATTTGCAAAACTAAAAAAGAAAACACCAATGATAAACATACAGAGAATATGTTTGTTCTGAGAGGGTCTAGAGGTCCTCTATTTTTGTCAGCAGTTTTTATACTGTTTCTACAATTCTTAATTGGTTACCATTATTATTATTACTACTATTACTGTAAAAATGATTGTTATTACTATTACTAATCGTACATTTGTTAACAAATGTTTTCTTTTCGATTCTAAGTATTACATAGACATGATTAATTTGCTGAGTGTGCAGAAACACGAAAATAACTTTTAACCACAAAAAATTCAAATGAGGTGTGTTCACATTTTCCAGTGCTTGTATGTATTTGTGTGTATGTGAGAGTGTGTGCGTATGTGTGTGTGTGTTTAACTGATTAAGAGAGTCAGGCATTCAGTATTCTAATGGAAGTACGTGGAACGTAAAACTAGGGAGGCAGTATGATAGTTTTAAACAAATAAAAGAGGATGAAGTGAAAACCGATTGCATGATAAATTTTTGTTTCCATTTTCTTTCTTCTATGAGGTATTTTAGTGAACAGAAATTGTTAAACTCAAGGTTCGTGGATAAGCTGTGCTTACTCTAAAAGTGTGAAAGTATTTAAAAACTCTATTTGTTTCTCTTTTCGTTTCTTCTTTACCTTCGAGCCTATCATCTCCTCTTTTAATTATTATTCCACCTTGAAAGTATGCAAGGCTACACACACACGCACTTACGCAAACACTCATTTGTGGTAACTGATAGATGGCATTGCGCATAACACAAAACGTCAAAAAAAAATAACAGAACAAACAAATAACATTTCATAAGGTTGTATTTTTTATTATTACTATTTTAAGCTGTGAGAATTAGTCATTTTTTTCGTAAGCTTGTGTATTTTTTCCATGTTTTTAATTGAATTAATAATTCCCAATTCATATTAACAGACTTTTGTTTTTATTCAACATTTTGGAATAAAGGTAGTTAAAAGAGCAATAACCACGTAAAGAGCCCAGTAATTTCGTTATGATACTGCTTTACTGAACTATGAATAATGGTATTTGAGGTCATGGTAAATATGATTATTTATCTTTGTATGCTTCTCTCCTGAACATTCAACAACTCACTGTGTTTCTCTGATCTAAAGTAATATCAAAAAGGCACTTGATTTATAATTTGGGTCTGTAGTTATCATAGTGTTATGAATATCACAGATTCATATTTTTAATAAGAAAAGAATGAGTGAAAATGAAAGAGGAAGATTGAAACCGAATCGAAATAGAATGTTCACAAGCTATCTTCTGATTTTATTGTTTTAAAAGTCTGAGGGGAATAAGTGACTGAAATTAATTTGCAGTCAGAGAACAATTCAGAATCAAGTAGCTACTGACAGTCATCACCTTTTTATTTTCGAAGTATGCTACACAGTGCTCACACCAATCTCGTGTTTTGTTGAACTGAGTAGCAAATCAACAGCATTTGAAAATCATTCAGCTAAATGTACACAGATAGACACTAGTAACCGTAATTAAGACCTGTGTCAATTTTCCTCAGTTTATGAATATAAGACTTTATTAGTTGGTTTAAAATATCTGACTTTTCGCCAATCTTCATGTCACTGGATCTTGAGTACACTGATTATACTGCTGAAAAACAGTTGGGTATTTAGATCCAGAACAGGTAGGAATAAATACACAATGTACTTTTCACCAAGAAATAATGTTTTTAGACATAAAATACATCTTGTAAACTGATAAGACATGCGAAATGATTTCATTACAAGAAAAACCATGAAGCTTTACAGCATTCCCTATTCATCTTTCCAATTAACATGTTCAAGTTTTTATTATAAAATTCAAAGCAGTGATACTGAGAAAGTGTAAAAGAATGTTTAATACTGATAATAAACTAAGAGATAACGAGTAAAAAATGTGAAAATATTATTCATCAGGCTTGAAATAATCTCAGTAACAACTAAAACTGTCTTGCAAAGCATTAAATAGTTTTTTAAGTAATTAGTCGCAGATTTCTGCGTCCTGCAAAATTTAAGATGGCCAGTCTTTCAAGTAAAAGTGTGTTGCATACTTTGACATTGAAATCTCAATAAAGCTGCTAAGTCATGTCATTTTAATGTGGTTGTGTTCTCTGAGCTGGATAGTTAATTTGAGAAGCTTTCATCGCCCGGTTAGGTGACATCCTCAGCGCATACTTCAGTTTGAAGTATGCACTGAAGATGTCATGACATCATAATTAATATAATGGTGTCAGGTTTATCATTAACTGAAAAACTACAAATTTCTAAAAATCATGGGGATATCTGAGTACTGATAAATGCTTCAGCAATCAAATGATGGGAAGATATTATTAACACAGAACCTAGAATTAATATTTGGTGATACAAGTCGACAAAACTCATGTTTCCACAGCGAATAAAAAGTAGACAGTAGTAAAGGAAAAAAGTGGAAGTTATGCTAATGGAGATCATGATCTACTGGTAGATAGAATATGAGAACACAAGGTAAACAAATGTGTAACGAATTACAATTCAGATTGTGAAAGTATTCTGCACTGTGCACTGACTAGCGAATGATCCAACTGAATCACATACTAAAACTCTGAAGGAAAAGAACGATGGGTGACGGTACTCAGTTTATCCCTGAAAGAAAGGTGTAAATCTGCACAGAAATCGTATTTGCATATCTTTTAAACCTTTGATAAATGAATGAATGTTTACATAAAACTATTTTGCTTCTTCTTTAGTCATGTTTGTTAGTTGAAACAGGACATCGGACAGCGAAATGCTTAATTAGAGCTGATGATCAACTGTGGACAATAACTTTTCATTTGCCATGCAGTATGTACTTTCCGAAAACGGGAAATTTAATTAGGCTTCTTCTCAGGTTTTTTAATGGTCTAACAAATGATGAACCGGTTGACAGAACTTAGAACTCATAGACTATGGAATATGAGCCAAATGACGGAATAATGAAGTGTTTATCTTCAAGTATGACTGCAGTAGGAAATGCTGAAGACTCTTCTTATAGGTTGTGAGTGTCAGTTGATCATTAATAATTGTCTACCTCATATTGGTGTTTTAGGAGCATCCTAACTGCATGTGATCTGCCTACTATTACATACAGAACTATTTACAGTGATTTTCTAAAGTCTTTCAGATACAACATACATGTGTAGTGACAGAAGTCTAGAAACACAAAACCCGTAACTCTAGCATATTGATATGAAGTAAGCCGTAAACACTTATTGCTTAGTTTCATTAGAATGTTTAAAGAGTTAATAATGACTTTTTCTGTGTGGAAAGCGACTAAGCAGTCTGATTAAGCAGTGAAGGTATGCTGATGCGCTGGCTAAATCTAAATTTAAGGCTTGCCTCTGAAATTTAGTTAGGGTGTAGTTTTCTATGCAAACAAATATGATTTATACAAATGCTGACAGTCTATTAAGACCATTCGGTTCTAGTAGAGAGTAGTTACAAGCTCATAAACTCTAGGTTTCACAGTGTGGATGGTGCAGCTCAGCAAGTAGGTCTACATCGAATGCTGCATCTTTCAATGTTCTTCTGTTGGCAACAAAGCCCAGCCATCAATCGTCACTAAGCAAGTGCTTTCACCTCTGACTTGACTGACTCCATTATAGTTTAAGAAACTTTGATTCTCGTTGATACAGACCTTGTGACAGATGGTAAGATAATTGCTTTGCTCATCAGAAATCTAACAGTCAACATTTCCCAGTTGAGCTCACTCATGTCTGTGACATCTAACGACACAAAAGCTTTCGACAGAAATCTCATGTAAGCCAAAATTTGACATTTTCTTATGAGCTATTATTTCGGCACAACTTTAAGATTGCCGCTCAGAATAAAAAACAATCCTAATTTTCCATTAATTAAGTTGTATATCTACTGCAACAGCTGAATTTCTTATCAGTCCTGAAAGAGAGTAGAGGAGTAATTAAACTTCACATTTAAGAATGCCTATTAATAGATAACCAGTTTCTGTTAAAACAAACTAAATTATCAGATACATATTCAATTATCTTTGACAGAATGTCAAGCTAGTTGAGTTAGTTAATGGGCCGATTTCGGCTTTTATCTTAAAGATGAGAATAATATTTCATTTTTTTTGATGACCACTGAATGATAGATATTCTTCATTTGAAAGTAATCGTCAGTGGGCCTTCAGTCTATCATATTTGCAGTCATTTCGAAATTGGAGTAGTGGTTCAGTTTCTCCAAGGCTATACATAATTCAATATCACTTATTCTCGAAAAGCGAAACAGTGAATTTTGACATTTCCTGTTTTTGGTTTTTAGGCACAGAATATCGTCCAGTGTGTTGCCTTGATGACAACACAACAACAAAATATAATAATGTGTAAACATTAGATTATAGAGCATATGACTTTCTTTACTACTTTCTACTCAGCAATCAGTTATTGAAGATGCACTACTTTTAAGACAGATGCTTCTAAAGCAACAAACGGTATTAATTTTCGTATATATTTTGACTGTATGATTTATGACACATCTCTTTCCTTGCCTAGGCATCAACTATCTTTCGATAATTATTTATAGTTGGAAATATTTTAGTATTTCATAGTATGGTACAATCGATCATGAAAAAGGACTTATTTATTATTTCAAGTTCTATGCAAAAATAATTTTTCTTCAAAGTTATATACATATTCATGTTTTGACTGCCAGTCCATTGCAATAGTATTACTGAAGCTAATAGTAGTGGTAGTAACAGTAGTACAAAGCAAGAAAGAGTTTTAAGCGATGTGACATAACAGTTTAGGCTGCAAACCTATTTCTTTTTGATCTATCAATAATTGACAATAAATGGGAACCAGCTGCATATATTTGCATATATACTTGCCAAAGTACTCAGGTAAATTCGCAGTAATTAATTAGTGGTGTTTAACCATCAAAGAGACCTGATATAAACATTGAACAGCCATTTTATTCACTTCCATTAGAGGTAAACAAGTGTTTGACGTAGACGGACTCAGAGCAGATAGCTGATGAGAAAGGATTAGTAACAAAAAGATAAAGTATGTGAGTAGTGTAGTCATCATTATTGTTTCACCTTTTTTATTGCTTCACGTTCCCAGTGGAACGTAGGGCTTCAGGCTAGAGGCTGGAGTTTCTGTAGCAATGCTTATTTTTGCAGGATAGGGTTGCTAGCCTCATACCAAGCTTCTC
The DNA here is from genome assembly GCA_944472135.2 of Trichobilharzia regenti. Lineage (NCBI taxonomy): Eukaryota > Metazoa > Platyhelminthes > Trematoda > Strigeidida > Schistosomatidae > Trichobilharzia > Trichobilharzia regenti. The sequence continues at coordinate 81,300,163 of OX235270.1, read as the reverse complement.
CTCTTTACCAGCTTTATTTCTGGCTTAGCGAGGTAAAGGAGTGCGTCGGCTGGGGATCCAACCCCGGTTCATGTGCACGGTCGGCGAGAGTCCTAATCGCTGTGCCACCGACACGCATATTGTTTCACTGAAATGAAGTAATCAGTCAGCCTAGAAGGTCAAAGTCTTTGCCAAAAACTTTGCCGCTTATAAAATTTTATTTGTATAACACTTCAAATCACCATGAAACAAAGTGTAAACAATAATGTTTTAGAAAACTTCTATTTTCGGAGTTTATGTTTCTCTTAAAAAATGTCGTGATGGAAGAAGACTCGAACATCTCTAAATCGTTTGAGACCTCAGTAAGAATGCTTGATGTGTACGAATAAATCGTAAGCATAGTCTACAGACTTCATGATATTTTCATAACTATATTTCAGTTGTTAACAATCATAGCTTCATTTCAAATAGTACTTTTGGTACAAATATGGAATTTTCAGCAGTATTACATCTACCTTTCTCATTACAGTGGTAATAATCAAAACAGGGCATTTACATTGATAATATTATGCAATAAGAATACAAATATAAAACTGTATAGAAATAATAACAACAAGGATAAAACGGGACTGTTGACTTAGAGTTCCGCAATAGGTTAGTAATTTCTTATCTTACACTTTTCTCATCATATAAATTGTGTGCTAAATAAGATATTGTGGAGTTTTTGTACTTAGTCATCCAAGCATACAGTCTTCTATAGTTGGTTTTAGTTCTACGTGATGAAATGCAGAAAGAGAGTTGTGTATAGAGTCTGATAAGATAATATTTGTTAATTTCTTGCAAGAGTCCAAGTGTCTATCTCTAACAGTATTAACGAGTTGGTTTATCAACACCCCACTCGCCCTACTGATGGCTTTTAGTACCCTTCACAGTATAGTAAAGTCTTTCTTAAGTAGCTCTGAGAGATTAAGGCGGAGCAGTAAAGAAATGTAGGCAAAATACAAGAATTAACAAACTGTGACGTTAGAGACGGAATGCCACCAGATAGTCTTGACTTCCTTATGAAGAACGCTAAACGAAATATTATTATGGAAACTAACATGATTTGGAAAGACCAGGAAAGATAAGAGGAAATAGACAGTCCAAGACTTTAGGGAACTAGAAAATAGTAAATGTCTATATAAACTGAATTCTCACCTCACAGCGCTTCATTGTAACTTTTCAAATGAGAAAAAATTACTTCCTTCTAAATAGCTAATTCCTGATTTCAGATAGATCGATAATCCAAGCTCAAATTATTATTCATTGGGAAATAAAGCGAATAAGAAACGTTGTCTGCTTGAAGATGAGTCAGTGGAAGAAAGCAAAAATTAAGCAAATATATCATTACTATGCACGGGGTCATACCAAAATTGCCTAGTGGAAGCGTTTAACTACGAATAAAACAGTCAAGTTTATTCATTTTGAATAAAGCAAGGACAACAGTGGTCTGCGCAGAATAATATGTTACCATCATTTATTTTGTCGGCTTTTCAGAAAATTATTTTATCATCTTATGCATATTTCGTCTTTATTACGTAACTCCTTTACCATTGTATGCATATATTTACTTTGTTTAAACTTGAACTGCTTGTGTAAAAATATGCAAGCGTAATTTTCTGACCACCGTTCACTAATAATGCAACCTCCTTTAAACTGACATCATGTAAAATTTACAAGTATTTCAAAACATTTTTGTACATAAAATGGATAATTTATTTAGACTGTAAGCAGCCAATGAGAAGCCAACGAAATAAATGATGGTACCATATTATTCTGCACAAACCACTGTTGTTCTTGCTTTATTCAAATTCATCAAGGGAAATAAATGAATAAAGCAACTTTAATGATATATGTAACGTTGAATTCACAGTATTAATGAATTCGCCAAAGTTTGTTTTCTCTCATTTTTGTCAGGTTTCATTTAGGAAATGTTCTCCTTCAAGTTTGCTGCTGTCAATAACTTTTTAAGGTGAAAACCTTCCACGCCTAGAAACTGCTTCTTCATTCAAAAGCGTTGACTTACAATAAAGAATCAGTCACTTATACTCATAGAAGCTTTTAAATCAGCAGAATTAACTACAAATAGCCTACAAGTTTTAGTGGTGAAAGTAAGTGCATAGACCTAAGTGAAAAAATGTGCACGTCCAGTTACTTGTTTGGTTGTTGTCAAGACTAGAATCCTGTACACGCCTTTCGTTCTATTTAGGACTCATCAGCTTGGTGTAATTGCTGCCCAGTGAGTGACAGTGTTCCCTCTAAGACTAGAATCCAGTAGCAAACGTTTTAGATTTAAAAGCGTCAGTCGAATTCAATCATTTCCGTTATAAACATGAAGTAATAATGAGATAAAGACAGTAAGAAGGTTTTTTTTCTGCAAAATTAATCAAGATTTTCAGATCGCTACAAGAATCCAATTATTTTGACATGAAAATTACATATCTTCACTGTTCTCAAAGCAATCATAATAGTTATCTGTACTTTCAAAGCCATATGTATTTGACATCTACTAATAGCTCTCTCCGTGGAATATTTTCATACTGACAATAGCTTTAATGGAAAAGAAGGTTAGGCATTAACCTTTTAATGAGTTTAATTAAAAGCAATTTATAAGATTGATACATCTTCATAGGTTCTCTTTCACCATGTACAAACGTTCCGGATGTAGAAATAGTTGATTTTCACGCCTCTGATTAGGGATCAGCATGTAGACTAGGGTAGTCTCTTTTGTGTTATTCTTTAGTTTATTTCGATAAATCTGCCTACTGCATACTACATAAGTAACTGTGTGGTGGTGTGATACAGACATTGTGTTCCAACTGAATATGGTTCTCATATATTCCCACAGTACATTACGACATTAGCAACGGAATACTATATATACATATATATGTTTTCGTTTCATTTGAATGTCTTCAGCGGTGTACAGTTTTGATCAAAAGGAGAATGAATTCAAGTTTATCCATTTGTGCACTAGCCGGTAGAGATGGCAAATTACGGATAACTGCATTCTGTTATCTTCGTGTTTTAGGGTGGATACAGAATTAAGTGCATAAAGGAGTACGAAATCTGAAAATGTTCCAAAATATAAAGTGATATCTGAGCAGTAATTACTCCAGCGATTGGAATAGTCATGCATCTATATATATATATATATATATATATATATATATATATATATATATATATATATATAAAGGGTGAATCATTTAAAATATACCACACTGTCTATTAAGATAATTCAACAATAATAACAAGTCAACAACTATCGTCGAAAGGTGAATGTATTAAGCATAGGGAACAAAATTTCATTTTAACCCATACCACCTTGTAATTTGTCAATCAAACTAAATGTTTGGAAGAAAATTCAGTATAAAATAAAATAAGATTTTATTTTGCAAAAAAATTCTCATCAGTCCATCTTAGATAATATATATATATATATATATATATATATTGTATATATATATATATATGTATATATATATTAAACGAAGTTAATTTCTTATCGTTAAATTGATAAACAAATGTACTTTGTCGACCTAACTATCAAGATTTCTTTTCTTTTCTTAGAAGTATGAAGTATTTGCATGAATTTTCAAGCTTCAGATGAAGTGAGATTACAGCTGGATAGGGTTATCTAGTGAAAGGACTAAAGTTGACTACAAAGGATTATATCCAGACTGATTTATATGAATTTAGTACAGCCTGAATATTTTTACACTTTTACAGGAGATTGTTACTTGACATGCTTAATCCACTCATATCTAACGAGAAGTTTCAGGTTCTAGGATGTCAATAAAATGTGAACAGTTGTAAAGGGCACAATGATGTGAATTTAGGAACAGAGAGGTTTCAAAACAAGGCGTAAGCGTCAGTTGATCTTATTATGTGTGGAACGGTTAGCAACGTCAAATTCAGTAAGATCTCTATATCACAAAAAGGCCGTCAAATAAAGAGAAAGACCTATACCAGTCAAAACCTGTATGTGTTGATGAAACAACTAAATGTCAATCTCTAATTCAAGGGAGATAAAATTTATGTAGAAAAAATACGTAGTTCAGCGAAGAGTCTCTTTTCGGCGATTTCATTTTCTTAGATGTATAGTCACAAATATACATACTTTTAGGTTATTTGTATGCGTGTGTACATTAAGTTTGTCAAACAAAAGTACAATCGGTTATGGTTATTTCAACTAAATTGGGTGAGAATTAGTAAGTCTTGGTTGGGGCTACGTAATACGAAAACGGTCAAGAAAATTGGGCGTTAATGAAACTAGAGTGGTAACAAAGGTGATGAGTTGTCACACTGACTTGTTAAAGAGGATTTACGTAACAATATGAGTAGTGTGACGATTGAGTTCTACTCAGTATGCACATAAGAAAAGTAGAGAATATGAAATTACATAAGAGTTCTAAATGAATACATGAATTATAAGCAATGAGAGAAACAGGCAAGCAGACAAAATTAAGTCATCAAAAATCAACAAAGTTTTTACCATGATAGTGAAAGTGGTTGAGTAATTCTCTTTTGCATGCACAGCTCCGGTTTTTCTGTGTGAATGGCCTGAGCTTGGGCGATACAAAGAAGAAGAAACCGTATTGCGTTTGATAGGTTATTCTTGACTCTGTAGATCACTTGTGGAGTTCTCCGAAGCCACCTGTTCACAGCAATTTGAAGAATGTTCTCTGATAGATCTCTATACCTCACCGTCTCCACATATGCGCTTATTCTCTAAAACGTCAAGGACGAGATCCAAATGGTGGCAACTTCTGTGCATATTTATCAGTTCACCTGCTGCTTTGGAGCTAGGTACATATGTCGTAACAGCAAAACATTGTCTGGACGTGACCATGAATGCTCACCAGCACTGCTGTCAAAAACAGTACGTAGAACAATCAAAAGATCAATGCTAGAGCACATTATTACTTCTGGTCATGCAGCAGAGATTGCTTTCAGAGTCGTAAATAAACTGTAATCAATTCGTTCAAAAGGATTTCGCCTACAACTTCTTCATTCAGTGGAAGCCTTGGATATCCATAAGGAGAAACCTGAAGTTTGGGTTCGGAAGCCTTTCATCCAGGCTCTTTTATTATCAATAGCCTCAGTTCCATTTTTCTTCTTAAATAACCGTATAATCAGCTCTACATAGTCCGTTTTATATTTTTTTTTTGCAATTCATCTTCCAATCTTTTATCTTCTTGTCCATTATCAACTGTTTCAAAATGATTATTCATCACTCAACAAATTAGTTGTCGACCCTGTTGATTACATAAGGCCTTAACTAATTTCTCAGTAATAGTTATTGCTCGTGTACTTTGATTTACTTCGTTGCTAATTGGTAGTAATCTCTGCTGTCAACCTACCTTGCGTATTTATGCCCCTAAATAATTGTGCAGCTTTGGAGTGAAGTTACGAAGAGAGATATCTTTGCTGACTCAGGTGTTCTTAAGTATGCATGCGTATATTAAATATCTACAGATTTTGAGAAAAATACAGTTTGCTAGAGTTATTTATAAAGTTTGCAAAATGTGTTCAAAATAAGATTATTTATTGCTTCACAAATTATTCCTTGTTTAGTATTATGGAAACAAGAAAAACTGAAACGGTTGACGATGAAAGACTCGGTTAAAGAATGTTTCATCGGGAATTAGTATCTCTATATAGCCAAATTATGTGTACCTTATCTTTCGCGCACTATTTGCCAGATCTCCGTGTTATGGACTTCACGTGGTTTTTCCTTTCACGTTTCCCGTGTATCTCCACAACGCTGTATCATTTGCCTTCTATGACATCAAATGTATCTCCTTCTTATGTGATGTTTTTATGCCAATGAACTTCTCCTTATATACTACTGATAAATCGTATCAGTAGCACTCACCACAAAGTAATATTAGTAAATTAGATTTTAAGCGATTTCTTGTAAATGGAGTCAACATTTTAACTTTCTTTTATTGAGAGAAAAAAGATTAGCAGACTGTCGATCTACGGCATGTAGTTGTAGCAAGATGTGAATAGGTGGTTGTATTCATTTTATTATGCACTCCTTAGTTAGAAAAGAATTTAACAAAGGAGGCTGTTGAACAGTGAAATCAGCTGCTATGGTTTCATTGATGATCATGTTTGTGCGCAACCGCACAACTTCCTGTAAATTTCCGATGAGTCTATATCTACTAATTGCTGTTATCTTAATCATTAGTCAAGTGTTACGAGACGAAAAGTAGTTCACTGATGTAGCTGTGTTACTTTTATTCGGTGGAACTGAAACAATATCACGTTTGCGGTTATTTTTTTGTTTTTTGAAGCATGCTTTTGACAAAAACATTACCATTATATTTGAAGATTGAAAATAAACAAATCCACTCATTTCATCATATAAGAAATCCATAAAGAAAATTGCAAAGCAATAGTATGGAATAAAGTAAATTCTCAACCAAGCGTTTGAGAACGAAATTGTCCTTTGCATATAGAAGTTAGGGTTCAATTGAAATAAAAAAGCAAACTTTTGACAGTCAGTAGCTAAAGTATTTACTTGTCGTCATTGATATGCGAAGCTTTGATTCGATTAGCATACTGTAATGAATTTATGGGAATACTGAAAACGAGTATTAGTGGATAATAATATTTGTGTAGTGCATGTTGGAATCAAGATGATAAGAGTTTACAGTCGTCAGTATTAAGATGTCTTATGCAAGACATTTATCACTTGGTGGCATCAAACAATTTTCACGTATAATAACTACGTTTACAAGCTCTTTAAATTCATCACTGTTTTTACCTGTCTGACACTTATCTGTAGCAGTACTGTTTGAATAATACTCTGATCAAATAATGTTCATCGAAACGCAGTAAGCAGAAGATATGAAAGGTAAACACTGAACAATTTCCACATTGTCTACTTAGAATCATTGTTGGTGTGGTAAAACAGTGAATAAATTCTTTTTAGTTGAGTGAATTCTAGTAGTCTCACTAATTTTTCTATTTTGTTTTCAAAACCAACAATACCCATATAAGAATCATAATGAACTAACTAACTAACGAATTAGACAATCTGCTTCCTAGCAGAAAGTGACAAGTTCTGACAGTCATTCCGTAACATCTAATTTAACCAAAGTGAATATGTAAAACTGAAGATGGTCATATGAACACACAAATGCTGACTGATTGAGTAATATAAATTCTGATACTGTCTGAAGTCCTATCAGATGATACGCTCTGTGTAGTCGAAGTACACTCTTATTTTGGAGAGCTGACGCAAACTACTCCACTTAATTTGAAGTTATTGTGTTCATGATTCCGTTTTTGTAAGATGTGACCAGTAAATCAACCAGTATCTTATGTACAAGGCACAAAATATATCAGTAGATAAGAAACCCAAACATCTGGCTAGTGGAGGGGTTGAGTTCATCCTCTACGAAAAATTAACAGAGATGACGTAAAACCTTATGACAGTACACAGTGCTCTTCGTCTGTGAGTGCAGTAACTATGCAACTGAGATTCTGGTGATCTATGTGAAGCAATTTTCAAAATTTGTACCGTCAATTAGACTAAAAATAGACATACAATGAGGTAGTAAAGTTCGGAGGACTGTAAAACTTTATCAAATGAAAGTATTTATCTGATGAAGCTGATTTCTCTGGTTTTATAGCATGAGTAACTTCTAGGTTGACAGAACAGTACACATTGTTCACTGTCAGGATGCTGGTGGACTTCAATGTCACATGCTTTCTAATGTAAAATGAAACCAAACTGGTGACGACACTGGACCTATAGGCTGTGAGAGACAGCAGACTAACTAGGTGACTTGGTCACCATTTACTACATAACGAAAAAACATCTTTTAAATTTATTCCTAAAATGAGTGAAGTCCAAATAAATGTAACATACAACTTTGCAATGTTTTCACGATGAGAAATTCGTCTTTATTACTTATCAAAATAACTGCTCATTTAAAATAAATTAATATTAGTTTCATACATTTATTCCCCTTAATGAATTTGAACAAAGCAAGAACTACAGTTTTAGCAGAATAAAATGGTACCATCTTTTATTTCGTTGCCTTCTCGTCAGCTGCTTACATGGCAAAGACATTATTAAATATACCTACAAATAAGTTTACTTTGAAGGGAGACTACTAAATAACACTATAAGGTCTGATGCATATATGAATTTTTTGCCTTTCTGAAGACATGTTTAATCACACAAAATTTTGGTGTATATTTTTTGAACAATCTCAAAGAGAATAATATGTGCGTATGAGTGTTTGTGAGTCCAGATTCTATAGTCAGCCATCATTAAATCAAAAATACAAAGTTTTCTCGTATTCTTTTATTTCTACTTGTAACTTGAACACATAATCTTTTTTTTAAATATTAGACGATTACCAACCAGAAATAAAATATTGACTGGATATTCTATATCTGCCTTATAAAGTTAATGACACTGCATATTAAGTGATTAATATTTCAGGTGACTTCTTCAGAGAATCGCTAAAATATCCAATTAAATCAGTGAACGTATTGCTTTTGCATATGGGATGAGAAATTCAGTTAAACAAAACAGTCGTTATTTCCAAGAGAGTAGCCATAATCAATGCAAATGTCCCAAATAGAGGCTACTAAATTATTTAAGAAACGGCATATATATATATATATATATATATATATATATATATATATATATATATATATATATATATATATATATATATATAGACGGAGAGAGAGATTTTCAGATGGAATTGTCTTTAATGGACTTTCTAAAAAAACCTACGCAAATAATGTTGTTTCTCTCGTGTGTGTCTGAACGTAAACTCATGCATATATTTGTGTATGTGTGTGTGTGATTCCGACCAATGGAAATGATACCTGTGCTATTTAACAAACTAAATATCAATAAAACTATAGGAAAAAATCAATTTCTTCATCTGTCATTTTTCAGCGGAAAGAAGGAGGTAATTTTATTAAAAAAGGATGGGAAAGTTATTCACAGTAATATTTCTGATAATTATAGATAATGAATAAAAGAATACAAGGGCAAGCGTAAGCTAAGGTTAAAATTAGTAGTTTTAGAGTTGACAGAAGAAACTGAGCAGTTGGATTTAATGGGATGTTAATTTTTTAAAACTACTATGAGAGAGAATTTATTCATGAACATAAATAGTTTATCGATTTATAAAAATATTATGTTATTATTATTGTTTCCTTGCGTTCCAAGTGGAACGTAGGGCTTCGACAAAACATCTCTCTTTTGTTCTATTTTCTGCTGTCCTAATTTGCTGGATCAACGATTTCCCATAATATCTCATCTCCTAACACAATCTCCTCACAATTTCACCCTTGGGAGACCTACTAGTCGCTTCCCATTCGTATTCCATTCAAGGGCCTGCCTGGCGCGTTATGTCACTGAAGGGTCTCATCAGCGTGTATTCAATTCACTCCCATTTTCTTCGCCATAATTCTTGAGCAATAGGTCCTTGATTGGCTTGTTCCCAGAGTATTTTTTGGTAATTATTTCTGGGCATTTGATCTTCAGTATAGAAGAAAAGCAGCTGCAACCTGTTGGAAATGCTTTTCTTAACTCGCACGCCAAGTTTCTGATCCAGTATAGAAGAACTGACTGATTTAACATTGGTCTTGAAAATCCGAATCTTGTTCCTGATACTGAGTACAACAGATTTCCAAACTGATTTCAGAGTGAGAAGGTCTCTCTTGCATTTTCAATCTGGGCTTTGACATCATCACCTGTGCAGCCTACAGTTGAAACGATGCTTCCTAAATAAGTGAAGGAAGTAACCTATATCATTTCTCTCCCGTTGATGGTGATTGCTGCTGATTGTTGTTGTTGTTGCTAGTGCTGTTCGTTAGTAATCTTCATCACCTTCGTCTTCTCTAAGTCCACCTGGAGTCCTGTCTTCGCTACTACTTCTTACGGTAGTTTGTTGCTTTTAGCTTCTAAGTCTTCGAATTTTGTGTGACATTTGATATGTCATCTGAGAAATCCAGAATTTCTAGAGTCTTCTTATCAGTGGTCCAGCGTATTCCTGTCATCTCACTCCAACGCACAGTCTGACGCATAATCTAGTCAGTCCGCCACAATTAAGAATATCATCGGTGATAATAGGCAGTCAGCTTATCTTACTCCTGTATTCACTTCGAACGCCTCATCGAGTTTTCTGTTGTGGATCACCTGACACGTGGCATTTTCATATAGGCAGCTGTTGAATGAGGTTGATAAAGATTTGTGGCAGTCTATAGAGTTGAAGTTATTTCTTAAAATGACTGCAAATATTCCGTCAGCTACTGACAACTGGTATAACAGAATAACCAGTTGACAAATACTTCAGTTTGATGTTAATAAGTTATAAAGCTAGAACACATATTTCAGTGTGTATACTAAGGAATCACCTATAGGGATTTAAAAATTTAGAAAACAATGAGTGTGTACCATATACGTGACACAAAATCAATCGATTTGACGTAGAATCATTCTTGTTGCAAATTCTTTTTTCTCTCTACCCAATTTTTTTATCCGTTTGTCATGATGACATATTAGTAATCCACTTGTACCGGTGCTGTCAATTAAAATGTCACTGGTTTTCATTGCTGAGACGATTTCAAATTGTGATATCCAGTGCATATGTGTTGTTAATAGTTCTCTAAGTGATATAGGGTTTTATAACTGGATCTACCTGAAAACGAATTAAATCTCTACGATCTCAGGAACCTATCGAGTTTTTATTCCCACTGATATTTTCACTCTATCTTATTAGTAAACGTCATTGTGTGAGTTAGCATAATTTGCAGGAGGTGTCAGTGCTGTAACTACATTTTTCTGATGATTTACTTGGTGCATCTTGAAAAAGCTATTGAATCAGTGAGACTGTATTGCTAGAAGAACACCTATCAGCAAATGCGCGTGGAAACTTATAGGATGTTTTATTTCTGAATAGTGGTTCAGAGTGAACTGACGAATATTTGAAATGACTCTTGATTGTCTGATTGCATATGTTTTGAAATTTCATACAAGTACTCACCCATAAGCCAGAGTGTAGCAAATTTACAGTAGCACATCTAACACAGAAATAAGCAATATTCCATATCACTAGTTTCAAATGTAAGATGATGCTGCAGGAGCGGACTATATCGATTCCTAGCCTAAACATAGTGAGTGAAGTGTTGACTACCCCACTTATTTGGGAAGCTTCATCAACTCCAATGGGCTGATGGCTGACGAAATCTCAACACAAATTTAGAAGGCTTGTCTAGCATTCACCATACGGCTTTCGACCAAAGAAAATCTGTACTGCTCAGTAGTTCACTCCATCCTCCTTTATGGCTATGAGTGAGTCATGGCCATTGAAGGGGAAGACATGAAAGGGTCTTTGGTCATAGGCGTCTGCATTCTGTCTCCTGTGTTAGGTCGTATAATACAGTAAGCAATATTGAAGTCAGGCGTCGGTTGCTAGGTAAAGAGGGAAAATCAATCGATAGGGTTGTGAAGTTACATCGATTGAACCATGTGTTACGCATGTCTGACATAGGATGAAGTTGGAAAATAGCTAGTGGTGGTCAAACCAAAACATGGCCTCATCAGTCAATAAGATCTACAACAATTAGTTCAAGCCGCACAGAGAGGTGTAGGCTTCGTGGTTGGGGTCCGCAGGGTAGTGAAAATCGATGACTGGAGACAATTGATGAGATACCTTGAAATCGCTCTCAATCGCGCAGATGCATTCACTGTTTGTGATTTGTCATATCCGGTAAAACCCCATCGTTCTTACACATAACTGTTTTTTCCCCTCATACTTCTGTTTATTATCTCTCTTCTCTTGATATGTGTGCTATATAGGGAATGGCGACTCAAACTGTCGCACATCTGTGCAAAGTTCTACTTTGACACCAGTCAGTCAGCCACATAACCAGATGCTTGAAACCGTGAATATTAGTCGACTAGAACGTTGGGAATCACTTGCCGAACTGATCTGATATGTTGATATTTCACCTGCTAATTATCGTACTTTAGCATTTCGTTTGCACATGAATAAGTTTGTTGTTATGCTAATACTGATTTAATGTATATAAGTTTTTCATACGTTAATGAGATTGGTAATTAATACTTAGAGGTAAAATGCAAGATCGTTAATGTTGTCAGGATTCCAACTGGTATTATAACCACTAGTTCATCCATCGCTGTTATTATTGTTAACATTATTATCCAAATCATTTTGTCAATTTAAGAATATCTCATAGAATACAGTGAACACTTGGTTACACTTTTTCTACCTGATTTAGTACAGCTTCAATTTGAATGAGATGGTTAGTGTCGACCAGTTTATGCAAAAATATTGGGAAAACAGTCACATTACAACTGATGCAATCAGACAATCTTATGAAACCGATGTTGTTGTTTTAAGCTATTAACCTGATGAAAAATTACTGGACAGACTTATATAGTTGAACCTATCAATCAAAATGTGATGTAGGTGGAAACCAAGGTTCGGTGGCTGATATGCATGATTCCGTTACAAATATCTACCTACGGTGAAGAATAAGTTTTAATTCAAGCTATTTTATACAGCACAAATTCTTTTTATTAGTAAGGGCTGAGAAACTACTCGTTTTGCAGGATAAAACTAGCCCGGCATCCAGTCAGTTCACAGAAGTCAAGTAGTTAAATCAATGGGTCTCACACCTGTATCACGACATGAACACGGCACACTTCTAAACGTTAATGATGGACAATACAGGGAAGAAATGTTTAAAAGAAACGTAATAAAGCCGAATTATCTTTCATATCCACTTTTATAACGTATTTAATATTAAGTATTTTATCGTAAACAACTGACTAACAATTATATTTATCAGTAGTCGTAGCAATCCTCCATTATTTGGAATAAGCCAATTGCTTCTATCAGTATCTTATTGAATATATAGTACATGTATTACCTTGTGGACACCTGTTATTTTTTATTAAGCTACTGAATTAGGATATTGATTTTTTTAAAGTAATTTTGTATCGTTTTATGTTCTAGTCTGGTACTACATCTTGAAGACTATCTAACCATTGGTAAATAATATCAAGTTCGCAAAACTAACCAACTCTAAATAATAATAGTAGTACGAAGAAGGCAAGATTTTTGTCTGAGACCTTTCAATATCTTCATTAAAAGACATCACAGACAATAACAATTATGAATTTATATACAAAAATGACCTCGTTCATAAAGCGACACATAGGAAAGTCAATAGGTCTCACCAGACAACATGAATGCAGAAAAAAGTTGAAATCCGCATTATGACACAGAAATTATGAGCTTAAATGACGTAGAGAAAGTGTGAACTATCAAGCTTTTCTAACAGTTAATCGTTGTAATATGTTATGAACGTTTATATCAAGGTGTGATAAAATATTTTAATATAGTAGTACAAGCTTTTCGTTAGGATAGAAAAGACAAGACATTGCATGTAGTGTTCAGCTGATGAATTCGTCTAAAATTTGAAGAATTCATTAACATTTATTTTTTTCAATTCGTATTACGATCCAGATTTCCTTTCAATTGTAGAGAGCAGTAATGAGAAATAACAACAACAACAACAACAACATGTGATATGAAATATCTATCTGCAAAATTTCAATAATCTAATAAACCGAAGGACACCAACACAGGGTTTCACTTACTATCTAAACATGAGAGTAAACAATGTTTGCAGTGCCTGTAAAAGTAAAATTTAAGTACTACAGTACTTCAGTTATCTTACAACCGGTGGTGGTGAAATTATACATCAGGAACATACTCGAAGAATTTAGGAATTTGTTTTGAAAAATACTTCAGAGGTACTGTCCAATGCGACTTCTATTCGGTTACTAATCTCTCCATTTTTTCCTTACAACCTACAATACTAGTAGTACAAGAGTCATCATCAGTATCACTTCATAACGATCACTATCAACAGTGGAAGGAACAAAGAGACAGAAACATTTTCACCATCGGTTATAATTATAGGCTATATTTCATAACCTGTCGAACCACTTAGACTTATCAGCATATGTTTTTTTAATTTTTGATTACAGCTTGACTCCACACTATATTTTTGGTACAAGTCTGGAATTTTCAGCATGGATATCGGAAGCCAAAATTTTGTAGGCCGACCATAAATATCAGGTGTGCGTCGGCAGGGGATCGAAACTCGTCATGGTAGGCGAGGGTCCTAACCAATGTACCACCGACGCAGAGGTATTCTTCCATTTTTGGTGCTGTTTCATGGGTTTATCATCTCCCACTTTTTTAGCCTGTTTCAAACCGTGCAGTATGAAAACTGATCGGATGGCATTATTAATATATGTAAAAGCCTCTAAAGTTGGTATATCCAGACGACATCGTTCACTGAAGGACGATACCCACCATACTCGGACAAGCACTGTAGGACGTAAAAGAATTACATGATGTCACTACCGTACTCGAGTTGTTGTACGGAAAATCAAACAAGTGATATTTTAAAAAGCTATCAACTTGGAAAGGTTAATTTTCACAAACGTAGATTTCGTAAGTCTGTTATCGCACATTAAATTAATATAAATCGTGCATCCGAGGATGAACAATCCCTAGGCAACAGACTGACACTAGGACAGCGTACATCCATTAGAGTTGTCACTAGAATATCACTGTCAGTGAAATTAAAAAAAAATAAACAGGGAAATCGGACAAACCTGTCGTACATTCCTGTTAGTTGTTAATTGTTAAGAGATGACCCTACACCCAAACTTTCTTTGAGTGGTTTTCGTATAAGGCTTTCAGAATACCTATACACAATCTTGAATCAAAGTCCAGTCACACAAATCGAAAGTGAGCCTATTATCAAAAAATACAACGTTTGTTGGCCTGCAATATGTGGAACGAATTTCTAACAAATGAAGGATAAACATTCACCTCTTGAACAAAACCCAACCCGCTTTTCGTAAATCAACTTTTCACGCGTTTCGCGAAGCGGTGGGTAACCAATACAGTTCGCATTTTCCCGATAATGATGAGTAATCGATAAATGTCAGCCACCATATGAGTAATATCGGTTGGTATCATGTGACCGATTTGTAAATGGCAAACTACATAGTAAGAACTTTACTGACCCTTTTTATAATGCAGTCGACATTTAAATATAAAACCATTGTATTATTCACCATTTTATATTATCTAATACAACAAGATTTATCAAACAGATGAATTTACAAAAGCAGAAAAGTCCTTCTGTCACAATGTGAAGTACAAAAGATCTGCTTAACAAACGGAGAAAAACAAACAAACAAACAGTTCAACAAATGAAGAAAGAAAAAAAAACAGTAGGTTGAAGCCTCAATCATAGTGCTAGTTCACCACCATACCGTAAACGCAGAAAGTCTTGTTGTGATCGTTTTTCAAGATTATCCAATTCTTTCACTGATGACGCTAAGAGATCTATGTGACTTTTATACCTTGGAGCCACTGAAGGAGACAAGAAAAATAAAAAGCCAAATGAATTTGAAATGATAAAAAAGTGAAAGCACAATATACAAACAGTTGATTAGTCAATATGTATGGTGAAGCTGAATATTTCATGTAGTAATAGTTTGTTCTTTATAGTGGTAGACCCAGAAAGCTAAGATGCTGGATAGCTAAAGTAAGCAAGTGAGTATTTCAACTCAGTACCATTATGCCTTTTTTGTATGGAGCAGATTCTCATTGTGGTGGTGTGATACAGACAACGTGTTCCAACGGAATATGATTGTCACATATTCCCACAGTTCAATATGGCATTACCAACAGAATACCATATATCTATTTGAACATTCTGTTTGATGTTAGAGTCAGAACTTTTTTCACATAGTTCAATACTGCGTTAGCAACAGAATACTGTGCATATTTGAACATGCTATTTTTTGTCGTTTAGTGTGAAGCAAGATCACAAGCTCAGTGACTGGTTAACGAATATAAACTGTTTATGTATATAAAAGACGGTTCGATTAATGATTATACCTTGGCTTCCGTGTCTCGTCTTCTGTTGTTAGAAAATTAAGAGAATGGAAGTTTTACCTCTATACATTTGTAAAGTAAATTCTTCATCAATTTAACTGCATAGGCTGTATTGGTATGCTCATATACATAAAAAACTACGAAGTTAAAGTTGAACATATACTGCCTTAGGCGTTATGTTTTTCAAAGTAGATTTCCGACATATTGTTACGTTTATTTAATGTATTGAGACTATAGTGTTTCAGATTCCTAGTTTAGGGTCATCCAGCAATTAGGAACTAAGTTACTTTGAAGTTTTACGGTTGCTTAAATCAGAATTTTAAAAAAACTAAAGTACGATGCTGCCTAGCTATACTTAATTATACCGAGCCGGACCATCGCGTGGTTCCGGTCTCACATACTAAGGTCAGTGCAGCAAGGTAATCACTTGTCTTTTGGAACTGGGTGGAACAAAACTTCAAATATTTTTACATAACTTACTCTGCTTCAATTTTTGCCCGTACACAACTTTCCCATCAAAAGCATCAACAGGTACACTTAAATGTTTGTCTACTGTATCAATGGTAACACCCAAATGTTCTTCAATTTCACTCAACAAATTAGGTTCATTATACCATGTACAACATCCACCTTGATCTAATAAACGAGTATTGTAACAACCACGACCACGTGTGGAACAGTTGGAGTGATACCATACCTTTTAAAATAAAATTGATTAAAGATGTCATTAATTTTCTTTTCTGATATATCATTATTTAACAAATCAATAGGAAGGGTTAATGACAAAATTTTTCTTAACCCAATGAAGTGAAAATATCTCATGCCTAGTTATCTATTAGAAATGAATAGGAAAGAAAACCATATGATTTGCCGTATTTTGTCTGATGTAAACAACTTTCACCCCTTTTTAATGCGATTTCTAGAATCATATGTTACAGCATTATGTGAGATGCCTACACTATTCATCCACGTTTTACGTTGGTTAACATACCAATGGAATTCAATTAAGCAATCGTTGCCTCATGTTGCCCATATTTTGTAAACGCTTATATGCGAGCTTTGCTATTTGAACATGGAGAGATTTCAGCGTTTAAATTCAATTCACTATATTTTACGCCATAGAACGCAAGTAATAAAATAAATAAGCAACCACTGTGAGAACGACATTATTTTAGTTACAGTTAGCTAACTTTATCAGTCGTCAGGAACGCAAGTGGCTTGGGTTTGATTCCCTACTGACGCACTCTTAAACCTCCTTCAGCTGTTATTAAGCTCAGTGAAGAGTGAGGGCTGAGCACGAGGCTAGGAATCCTACCCCGTAAAAGTAACGTCATAGTTACTAAAACTCCAAAGCTCAAACGTGAAACTCGATGTTCCACTGCGAAAGTGAAGGGATGTGAAAAATACAAGTCTATAGGTAGCATAAAAATGTGAACACCCAGTTTCTATTTTTGTAGAGCTTTTGTCGAATTGTAATGTGTTGAAATCTAAATCAGTTATACTTTAAATGAAGAGTACAAAACCCTGTCGTCAGTGGGCCAAATTATGTGTTCACTACGCTTAAATCACGATTTCTAATTTAGTCTTGAAAATCGAGACAAGGTAACATTGACAGAACAAGAAAATTAACATTTTGTTGAAAGTTGCAGGTCAGATTTTGAACTAAGATTTAATCAATCAGTCATTGAGAGATATACGCAATTAGAAGACTACTAGATGTTTTTATTGGGAACAAAAACAGAACTCGTACATTATGAGCACGGAAAATCCGTGCATAATTGCAGTATAATGAATTTATTTCGTAGTATATTACGCGTTGACAAGTTGGCTTTGCTTAATTTTCCACCAGAAAATATTTTATTTATCACAGATAGGTCACTGGATTTATTGATACAGTCCCTCTTTTTGTATGACTATTGTGAGAAGTAGTGTCAGTTGGTTTTTTTTCCCTTCATGTTCCCCAGTGGAGCAGAGGGCCTCAAGCTAGAAGCTTGAAGTTGCTGTAGCAGTGTTTAATTTTACAGGATGGGGTTGCTAGCCTCATACCCAACCTTCCCTCTTTACCAGCATTATTTTTGGCTTATAATGCTGGCCTAGCGCGGTAAAGGAGTTCATCGGTCGGGGATTGAACCCCGGACCATGTACATGTTCGGCAAGCATCCTAACCGCTATACCACCGACGCACCAGTTGGTACTATAAAGTTATTCCCTTTGTTCTCTAATTTCTATGATATCACTCACTGGAAGAGTAGTGTGAAAACAAAGTTTTTTATATTCATTTAGAGAGATCATTTTTTCACTTTGTGCTTGTAATTGAGTGGGTTGATGAAGTAATTTCTAATGGAGAGTGAATCAGATTTAATGAAAAAAGTTACTGAAAAAATTTCAATAAGAGAAAATCTCATTCAATGTTTGTGTTGTACATGTTGTCATATCAATTTTAATAGACAAGCCATTATAAGGTGCAGAAACACTTAAAATGATGACAAGACATCAATACAGTATCGGACGTCAAATGAATCTCGAATGAACATAACTATGTAATAAAACCTGAAAGAATTTTTACTGACCCATTGTTGTTGATTGCTCTGGAGTTTCTCATTCTCACAGCATTTTAATTAATCAGAAGTACTAGGTGTGTGATAATTTGCCTATTCACTCAGCGCATACATTCGATTTACTAACTAGACTATACAAGTGCGTCAGTGGCACAGCGGTACAATGCTCGCCAACCACGCATGTGGTACGGAGTTCGAACCCCAGCTGAAGCACTCGTTTACTTCGTTTAGCCAGGAATAAGGAGGGTAAAGAGGGAAGGTTGTGTATGAGGCTGGCAACCCCATCCCGTAGAAATAAACACCACTGCTACTGAAACTTTAAAGCTCTAGCTTGAAGTATTTAATTGGTGGGTGGTGACTAGCAGTGGAATCCAGGATGCGCATTTCATCCTATTTGGGACTCGTCAGTTGGATGTACCTGCATTTCTCAGTGAGTAGTGAGCTTGAAGCCCTACGTTCCACTGGGAACGTAAAGGAATAAAAAAACTAGATTATACAATAAGTATGTTTTATTGTAAAGTTTATGAGAGTAAAAATTGGTTGGTAAGTTTCACATGTGTTTAAGAAAAGAGTCATAACCATTTGCAATACCTTTCATATTAAACTAAAAGTATAATCTAACAAACAAATTAGAAATTAATAGATTCACTGACTTACCTTTTCTTTGACAGTTGAAACTAGACTAATAGCCAAACCCATTCTAAAATAGTCAAAACAATGAAAATTGTGTCAAAATACATTACACACTTAGGAAGAAGTTCATTTGATACAGTCCAATTTGTTTAGATAGAATGATAAACACTTAAACTGAAATAGAATACAATATGAAGCATTTTTCAGCAAGAATTCTGTAGAGTGGATTGATAGAAGAATACTTTCATTTACAAATAATTATTCACCAATGTACCAATGAAAACTAAATAGCACCTACACTTCACTTCAAAATTCTCTCCATATACTTCACGTAGAATCTAGTAAGAAACCAGAGTGCTTGCTTACAGGTGGATATATATACAATCCAACGGTTACACATTCTGAATGAAATAATCGAAGATCGTAGATGGTCACAAGGTAGAATCACAAATGAAAAAGGCAATCCATAAAGTGTGACATTACAGATGAGATGAGATTAAAGTTTATATAAATATTTTTCCTCGAATACGCTAACTTTAAAAACATACAAAGCTCTCAACTCGTGATTTCAGTTGTCCTGTAGTCTACCAACAGGCAATTATACATGACCGATAGTCATAGACTTTACACACTGATAACCAATTTGGTTTGGTTTCGCACAACTCACTAACTGAATAAAAGATTCATCAATGTGATGAACAAATATACGTGGGATAAAAAATATTTCCAGAAGGCGAAGTAAAGATAGACGTATATTCCCTGTTAAGGGGTGAACGCATCTGTTATATGATAAGCGCTCTTGAAGTATTCCACCAAAAGTCACTTACTGTTGCTTCTAACAATCTCGAGAAACCCAAACAAACAATTCTGAAACTTACTGTATACTGCCTTCAGGCCTAGCTCCCCATCATTTTGTAGGCCACACTCACGAAAAATACGCTTCGCTTCACAGTTTAAACGAATTAACTATGAGTGTACAGCATGGTGCTAGGTCTTAATCTAATTTTGCATCAGTCAAGGACTTCATTTTTAACATATGCTACAGCCATTTAAATTTCACTGGATAAATTGACTGACTGGTTTTAACATAGAACTTTGCACCAATGTGCAGAAGTTCGAGTCGCCACACTCCATGTAGCACACCCAGCAAGGGAAGAAAGTAAAAAGAAATGCAAAATAACGATAGAAAACAGAGATATGAGGCAAAAAGAATGGTAATAGTGAGGAACAATTTAGTTTTATTGGTATTATAAGTTACAAGGAGTGGATGCATTTGCGCCATTGAGAACGATTTTGAGACATATCACTAATTGCCTCCAGCCATTGGTTTTTACCGTCCCGAGGACTCCAACCAGGAAGCCAGTCTACAGCTTCCTACGTGGCTTAAACCAACGTGACTGATGAAGCCGTGGTTTGGTTTGACCACCAGTGGCTCTTTTTCAACTTGACCCTATGTCACCTAGCATTGCCCATCGAGGAAGGCGATGGTTAGGCATGTGTAACACATGTCCTAACCATCCCAGTCGATGTAACTGCTTCACAACCTCATCTATTGATTTCCCCTCCCACCTACTTAGCACTTGACGCCTAACCTCAATGTTGCTCACCCTATTATACAGCTTCACATGGGAGATAGAACGCAGAAAACTATGATCAGATAGCTAGCCTTTTGATGTCCCCCACTCTCAGTGGGCAGGTCTCACAGCTACAAAGGATGACGGAGTGGACTGCTGAGCAGTACAAACGTCCTTTGGTCGATAACCAGCCGGATATCACGTCTACGCCAGAGACGGCAAAAACTGACATAAGCCAAGCGAGCCTTCTGTATCTGTGCTGAGATTTCGTCAGCGATCAACCCATTGGCACTGGTTGATGAAACTTCCGAATAAGTGAAGTGGTCAACACGCCCCACCACTTCACTCCTGCCTATCTTTAAGCTAGAAGTGAGTCGATGTAGTCCAGTCCCGTAACACCATCATACATTTGACAGCAAGAGCGAATCACATGCCAAACATTCGAAGATTGCTGCTCCTCAAGGTGTTCAGAAAACAACATATTGTCAGCGTCTTTACCTAGGAGGGAGGACTAATCATCTGCATATTCTAAGTCAACGAGATTATTCCCTAGTAAAAAGTCAATCCCTGAGTCTCTGAAATGAGTAAGGAAGAATTCCGTTAGTACATATATGATAAAATTGAAAAGAAATGGGAATGGTTGGCATCCCCGACGGCCACCACTTCATATGACAAATCGCCGTAAGCTCTCACCTGGCTGACTGCATGAGTTCGAGTAGAGTACATCGATCAGTGCAATGTATTTTCTCGGCATCCCCTCTACAGCCAAGCATCGCCAGAGTACCTCTCGGTCGACATAATCAAATGCCACCCTTAGGTCAAGAAATATAACGATTTTTGGACGCCGGTGAGTATGCCTATGTTCCAGAATCTGTCAAAGGGTGACGATAATCTATTGGATAGATTATCTCCCTTGAGTGGAGCTATGCGTATAGCCTAACATTTAAAACAAAATCGGGCAGTGCTTTCGTTTCAAAACACAATTTTCAGATATAATGCATTGCTATACAGTACACAAAACTTCGAATCATCTGTTGAGCAGTTTCGCTGGGTTCATCTACACAGTGGTATTTTTCGTTGTAAAACCTTGAATAGTGTAATTGGTTGTGTTACCACTGCCAAAAGTAATGCAATCAGATGAAGCCGAACGAGTCTTCAATTTCTTGAGCCATCGAATTACCAGGGCTTAAGTGAAACATTCTTTGAACTATAACACTTCGTTTTTAGCAGTCTTTAAGGCTCTAAGGCACCAGTTTTCCTGTGAAAGAAAGGAAATACAGCCATCACATCGGTCAGATAACTCCGAACCTTGTCAGTATCTTCCTTCAAGAATATTCCAAGAGATTGTCGATGGGAAGACCGAGATAAAACTACATGTATCAGTAATACAATTGAATAGAGATAAAGAAAGCAGAAATCCGTGACAGATACCACTTAATGTAGACATGCCTAAAGATAGTAGGTACAACCTGTATCATATGTATATATAACTGGTGAAATATTACCAAGGTCCCTACACACAAATGGAAGAAATATAGTTTACACATACAATATTGACAAACTAACCTTTCAGCTCGGCCTACACGACCAATTCTATGGACATAGTTTTGTTTTTCATCCGGTAATGTAACATTTATCACTGCATAGGATGAAAGAATAAACATGCATCAAAACAGATTATCTTCGAAACACGACAATTAATATTTGTTGCAAAATACAAGCCGATTACAGTAGAACTGTATTTTAATGAAAAAGAAAATTAAAGGACTTGAATGTCTAGTAATTAGTGTATTCCTTCAGAGATATGTAAAGTACACAGCCAAATGTATTTTAAAAATGACATTTTATTATGCTTAACTAGAACCCTTAATGAACAAAAATAAAATATGAGCGGATTACGCAATACATTAGCCTAAAGATGAAGTTGAAAATAACAGCATTGGATGACGCCAAAGACCACCACTAGCTCCTATTATATATATATATATATATACATATATATCAGTATACAAAAGACAAGTTAAGACCTTATTTACAAGATTTGTTTGATAAAGTACATGGTGATGTATGTGCTATTATTTACTGGATGACATTTCTAGAATAATTCATTGTCCATAATCATATGATTACTTCCCCACAGAGAGTCTAGTCACGCCTACGCTAGAAGTCGAATTAGGTATCAGACAAAACGTCAAATGATGAAATTTATTTTAATAGAAACTTCAGTTATTTTGCACTATGGTGAAGTGAAAAAAGGAAAAGTGATATTCTGGTTAAGATGAGGCTGAAGCATGAATACATCTCTCTGCTGCAACAATCGGTAACCTTTGACAAGGAGTTATATGCTGTTTATTCTATCTTAATCGAGTAGCTTACATTATCCTATACATCAAAAAAACAGTCGATGATTCCAAGGACTGTCTCATGAGTGGTTGAGTTCAATGTTACGTTTATTATATTGCAGCCACTTATAACCATAATGGATTAGAATCAACACCACTGGAGTTAGATCCACAGTAAAACATAGAGGATGGTCGCTAAGCTGAAAGGCTGTTTTAGCCTGCAATAACGGTGACACATGTTGAAATACATTTAGCGTGTCTTACCTAATTATATGACTATCGAAAAGCTTCAAAGTATCAAGTATTTCAGTCGGATGAATAGATACTGCATAAAATTAAGGTGCAGCTCACTAGTTTAGGTATCCAGTTACACACACACACACACACACACACACTCTGATGTCCATCCATTATGTTACAAATTACGGCTTAAACAATCGCGTTTTACAAGTCTGCAAAAACACAGATTTCACAAAAAATTATTCTCCAACCAATTCATCCTTTCATTGCACCTAATGAAAGCAAGATTCAACGACATGCAATATTCAAAATTAATATCTGCAGTTGAAATTGATGTGCAAAGCGTCATATGAATACAACCGAAATTAAACCTAACACCGAAGTTAGGAATATTTATTTTCTTGTATGAATTTAGAAAAGTGGCACACAAAGCAGTGGTTGAATAAAACTTCACTATTATTTCACTAGATGCTCTTTAGTTACACAGATATTAAATATATATTCAACACACAGCAGTATGGATATATGCGAATTACGTAACAAATCGCAGGTGTATCTAAAAAATTTCTTGCCCAATCCTTAAGATCTCCCCCCTCCCGTTTATAAATGCATGTTTCTGTGATCTATGATAAGTGCATAAGATGTTGAATATTTTTTTTCCCTACATTCTGTATTATGACGACGAAAACTATGATAAAAATCAATCTACACGTTAACATTTATATTTAGATTATTTGTTTTGCTTGTATCCAGTTTAACTGCATCACATATGAAATGAACACGAGATGACATTATCTTGCAAACGCTCTTTTTGCATTATTCCAAGAGAGGCAATAAAAACGCAGTTTAGAATAACTGCCCAATTAGATAATTATTCTTGGCGACTACAGATGAAGCCGATATTACACGTAAGCAGCCTGATAAGACAGTTGTTTGCAGTTCTACTTTAAAATATAGTGGTACAGGGGAAACACATTTACAAAGAAAGTATAATCTGATTTACACTTCAGTGTATACATTTAATGAAACGTTAAACTTCGTCTACTACCATATCCAAACTCGCTGTATATTAAATATTTATTTAAATAAAAGCAGAAATTTAATATCACTCTATATAACCTTCGAAACAACAGAACCCGTGAAACGATTACCTAATCAACAATCTCAAGAAGAAATATCTATTCTCTGTTTACGAGTTACAAACATTGGAGTCGATTTGGAAAAGCCCTAGTTTGGGTTTCTAAGGTGTAACTTATCACTTCCAGATTACTGGATGATGACATTAAATAATCGGGCTATAAACAGAATTGATAAACACTGAGATGTATAGAACATTCGATTTTGAGCCAGTGAATGTATGGCAATATGTTCACTTTGAAATAATGGTCATAGTTTTATTACACGTACGGCTACACGTTTGAACTGCTGAAAAGTTCAGCAGACGATGCTCTAGAAACAGAATTAGATATTTTGAAAGAAATCTTCATCCACAATGGATACCCATTAGGATTCATCGATTAAAATATCACACCAAGAATTTGGAGGAAGGAAAATTCACTTGCGGAGAAAAAGAAACTCTACATGAACTTGGATTTCAAGGGAGATTCAACAAGAGATATTCTCAAGAGAAGGATCGCATCATCTCTGAGAAGAACATTCTTTGCAGCAAAGCTAAAAACAGAGTTCTCCAGTCACCCACTGATCTGCAGAAGCACTAAGGACAAGATCCCGCATGTGACCACTTCTGTGTGTAAATATCCGTTCACCTGCTGCTGTGGAGCCAGGTACATTGGTCGCTTGACGCGCATCTTGCCCAAGAGATTTCAAGAGCACTATCCAGCATGGTTGCGCAAAAGTAATAGTAGTGCTCCAAGGAGTGCGATAATTGGACACCTGGTTAACAGTGATCATTTCATCTCAGCAAACGCCTCCTTCAAAGTAATCTACAGAGTCAAGAATAACCTATTAAACGCAATACGGTTTCTTCTTCTTTGTATCGCCCAAGCTCAGGCCATTCACACAGAAAAACCGGAGCTGTGCATGCAAATTACTCAACCACTTTCACTATCATGGTAAAAACTTTGTTGATTTTTGATGACTTAATTTTGTCTGCTTGCCTGTTTCTCTCATTGCTTATAATTCATGTATTCATTTAGAACTCTTATGTAATTTCATATTCTCTACTTTTCTTATGTGCATACTGAGTAGAACTCAATCGTCACACTACTCATATTGTTACGTAAATCCTCTTTAACAAGTCAGTGTGACAACTCATCACCTTTGTTACCACTCTAGTTTCATTAACGCCCAATTTTCTTGACCGTTTTCGTATTACGTAGCCCCAACCAAGACTTACTAATTCTCACCCAATTTAGTTGAAATAACCATAACCGATTGTACTTTTGTTTGACAAACTTAATGTACACACGCATACAAAATAACCTAAAAGTATGTATATTTGTGACTATACATCTAAGAAAATGAAATCGCCGAAAAGAGACTCTTCACCGAACTACGTGTTTTGTTCTGACTAATCAGATAGCAGAAAACTACCAAGTTCAGAGAACAAATTTGTCGTTCTCACTTGGGTACTGAGTCTCTATTCATAGTATGTTAACTGGAGAAATTGTGGGTCAAAGGGTTAGTTATGGCTAAATCAAAGGATGCCATAAATCGATGACATATTTGAGTATTAATTTGATCCAAACGAGAAACAGACTGCTTGGCTAGGAGTGATCGAGACTCTAATAACTAGTGGCTGGCACTATTTGCGATCTCCTAGATCTGTAAAATTCTAAATATTCACCATGTAATAGCTCTTCCTCCTGTATGTTTCTGTTTACCATAGTGAAGTCATATCATGGACACACAGGTCTACCTTTGTGAATGCAAACAAAAAAGAGTGATTTATGAAATAATGTTTCATATTAGGTCTTAATTACCACTCATTTTATATTAGATAGTCTTTATCCTGTTATATAAAATGAGTGAACCGATACCTACGTTAAGAGTGGAATACAAAAATCGACTGTTCCACCGACTAGGCTATGTAGGTATGGTATATTTAAAATGAAATTGCCCTGAAATTCAAGTTGTTATTTAGTAATTCCGTTATTAACGAAATTATAGAAATAGACAGTTCAAGTAATTGGCATTATTATCTTGAAAACAGAGGTATTCGTATTTATTATCTACTTACCGTACGGTAGACCAGCTATATCGATACCACGTGCAGCAACATCTGTACATATAAGGAAACGAACATCCCCATTCTGGAGAAAAAAGAATGTAAACTTCAATGAGCATATAAAGAACGCCGTAGAATTTATTACTATTATTATTATATCCTTTAATTCCTAGAGGAACATAGGGCTTCAGCTGCGCGTCTCCAATGCCTTCTGTTTTCCGCCAACTTCTTCACTCCGCTCCAGGTCTGCCCATATGCTTCCATCTCCTGGCTTGTCTAGTGATGTCATTTGATAGTTTCCTCAGTGTATGGCCAATCCATCTCCATTTCTTCCTGCCTATTTGTTTCACAATCGGTTCCTGCTGTGTTGGTTCGCTCCCAGAGATCTTTGTTGCCGATCTTTTCTGGCCATCTGCTCTTGAGTATAGAGCAGAGACAACTATTAATGAAGGTCTGAAGTTTGTTTGAGATGCTCTTTATGACGCGCTGGCCAAGTCTCTGATCCATCCGTAAAGTAGCGCTGACTTCACATTGGAGTTGAAAATCAGCATCTTATTTTTGATGCCGAGTGATGTTGGCCTCCATAAAGACTTAAGGGTAATGAAAGCTAGTCTTGCTTTTCCGATTCTGGCTTTGATGTCCGCGTCAGTTCCGCCCGCCTGTAGTTGAAACGATGCTTCCCAGATCGGTAGGTAAGTGATGTTGTTTCTTCCAGACTTCTCACATCTATGCTGATTCTTATCTGTTGTTGTTGTTGTTGTTGGCCAGGAATCTTCATCACCTCTGTTTTATCTATGTTCACTTGAAGTCTTATCTTTGATGCTTCTTCTGCCAGCTTGTTGCTTTTCACTTGCATATCTTCCAATTTGTGGGAAATCAGGCATATATCATCGGCGAAGTCCAGATCCTCCAAGTTTTTGTGTGAGTCCATTTTATGTCTGTTTCCTCATTGCCTGTTGTCTGTCGCATTATCCAATCTACTGCAATCAGGAAGATCATTGGCGATAGTAGACGGTCTTGCCCCACTCCTGCCCCACTTTGAAGGCTTCTGTAAATTTCCCGTTGTGGATTACTTGGCATGCAGCAGTGTCATATAACTGTTGGATGAGATGTATAATTGTCGATGGGACCCCGTAGTATTGAGGTAGTTTCCGAATCACTGCTCGATCGACGCTGTCTGCTGAAGGCCTTTTCAAAGTCAATGAAGTTGAGATAGAGAGCTGACTGCCATTCCAAGCTTTGCTCAATGATGATCCGTAGAGTGGTGATTTGATCAATACATGACTTGTTTCTCCTAAATCCAGCTTGTTCCGGTCGGAGTTTTTCATCCAGGGCATGTTTGATTCTCTCCAGGATGATGCGGCTTAGTGTTTTGCTTGGGATGGACAGGAGCATAATTCCGCGCCAGTTTTCGCATTGACTTAAGTCTATTTTACACTAATAAATAGTCGTACAAGAGTTCTCCTTAACAGAAAAGTTTAGCAATAAAACATACCTTGAATTTTTGTAAGTTTGCTTTGCGTTCAGGTGGACTTCGATCACTGTGGAGGCAAACACAACTGAATTGAGAGTCACGACGGTTAGGGCCTGTTTAGAGGAGTAAGACGACAAAATTTAAAATCACATTAATAAAGAACAGATGTGCTAATAAAAAACAATAAGAAACTTGGCTAACTGGCTTAGCCACTTTACAAATTAAACAGACCACAGAATTTTAATTACCTAAAGTAGTATTGGCAAAGTTTATAAAATCCAGTAATTTATATCCAAAACACAGACAAAACTCCCGTTTATTTAATAAAGAAGATTCGCGCGGTATGTTATTATACGCTGCTTTTTATTATAGTACCTATTCAAATTGGATTCGTCGACGCAAATCTTATTGCAATATAAACAAACCACAGAAGTCCCTAAAAATGTGAATGAGGATAAGTTTTCAGTCTAGTATGAAATCCACTCTCATTTTTCCCTTCATTGCTTATCATTAATTTATCAAACAGAGCATTGAAGTAAGAATACAACTTGGGCAATTTGATGGATTATAATCCATCGGAGTAAATTTATGTGGTAAAATCACTCAGTGATACAGTATTATTTACTGATGACGTTTCGAGCATATCACAATCACATTATATCGCCTTGGTATGATTATGAGCGATGAATTGTGCTCGAAACATAATCAGTAAATAATACTGTATAACACTGTGGTTTTATCACATAAATTTACTCCATCTCATGGAAGTGCAATGAAGTCACTCCAAAGGCATTAATAATTACTATCGCAATTTAAAGACCATTATCACACCGATCTCAAAAAACATAAAACTGCTGAAAAATCTTTGTAAATTTAAAAAAATAATTTTGGTACTTTTCCTTTTTTACGATGCTTTTCACCTTAATCCGGATACAATCAATTAAACCACAGATTTGTAATACTGTTCCTTTAAATAGTATATTCAGGCTTCAGTTACATGTTTTGATGATAATAAAAAAGCTCAGGTGTTATCCATTAACTGACATACGAGAAGTGCTTTCGCAATCACAGCAACTGATCGTTTGGATTATAAAACCACAATTAGGTATTCCACTTTTATCTTAACTGGCATTATATCATCTAACAGTCCTAAGTCATTGTATTCAGTACATCCTAGATACAAGTGACAAGCTCTTCTGCTTAAAATGTTCTCTCCAAGTTGTGTATCAGTATTTTCCCGTGGAAACCTGAACAATAGTCAGGTGTGATGGCAAACTAGCTAAAATATCACCACAGTAAGTAAAATAGCATGTTAAACTGTAGTGTTAGTCTCAAAAAGTGTTGCCCACACACACATAAGATGCCTAATTATTTATTTTTTTTTTTGATTACAGCTTGATTCCACACTGTATTTTTGGTACAAGTATGGAATTTTCAGCGTGGATATCGGTGGCCCAAATTTTGCAGGCCAACCAAAGACATCAGGTGTGCGTCGGCGAGGGCTCGAACCCCGGACCATGTGCATGGTCGGCGAGAGTCCTAACCACTGTGCCACCGACGCGATGTGTCATAAGTGAAAGTGGTATGCCTTGTATACATGCTCTCTAACGACGATTGACAGATAAAAGCGGCGGTACTAAAAAAACACAACAACAACATAGTCGACTTACCACCACCCATGGAGATGAAATACTGTTCCAGATTGTCACAGTCTAGTTTAGTGCGACAAAAGATTAAGGCACGATCCATATTTTGTTGCTTGATGGCACGAATAACATATTCACCCTTCAATAGTTTTACAGCTTCTGAGAAAACTTCTGTTGAAAAAGCAAACCGTAAAGATAAAACGCAACACACAATAATTGTAAACGTTAAGGTGTTTTTAAAGATAACAGAAATAAGAATTCTCTATGAATGGAACAATGCAGCATTATCGCCTTACAAAGTTTTCAACTATACGCTTTAATTCACTATAGCAAAACTGATTGATACCACGAAATGTCATCAACTAAATGACAGTTGTAACTAAAAAATGTTGACAAGTAGTTTGCTTTACTGGTGGATGTTTTAGGCTTACAAACAACCACAAAATATACGGTATTGAGGTAGGCGAATTAGACCTACAGCATAAATTGGAAGTGTTCTGGGTTTTTAACTGCCACTAATTGACACCACAGATATACGCTTTTAAAATAGCTGAAGTCAATTTTAACAGTTACGATCAGGGCCAGCATAAAATACAACTGACATGATCGTAAATAATAAACTGAGTTCAAAATGTCAGCTGGTAAATAATACACATTATGTACTACCATAGTGTCTGAGTTTTACAAATATACCAGTATGGAATAATTATTTCGTTCTTATACAATATTTACCTGGTGAATTCAAATTGGGACTTAGTTGATCTTTCATGTGAACACCATCAGTTTGAATATGCTTATTAGTTTTCATTAATTCTTTCCATAATGGGTCAGTGTTAGGATCAATAAGGCATACCTAAATAATGAGGAAATTTTATCATCAAGAACAAAATGTAAGTTTTACTCATTTGTACAGGATGGTATCAAAAACAAGTCATCAGTAAATCTTAAACATAAAGCATAGCTATTTACTTCACAATCTAAGAATTTCTATTTCTGATAAAAAAGCGTCTACTAAGAAGTTTCTGAGACAATAAGAGTATCAAAACAAAATATTTTATTATAAAATTTATAACATTATTAATTGTATTAATATTACGATTAATTGACAACCTTGAATGTATGAGGACTGAACGAAAAAGTATAGAATACAAACAGTCGACCAACAGGGAGAAATGCTATAAGAGTGGCATATGGGTAGCGTGGTAAAGTGGAAATCTATGATTTCTGCCTGGCCATCTAATTTTCAGTACGGAGCAAGAGAAGACAGCTCTTTATAAAAGTCTGAAGCCTGTTCAAAATGCTTTTGGTGAAACACCTAGTCTCTGATGAATATAAAAAACACTGACTAACTTGACATTAGTGTTGAAAATTCTAAACTTGTTCTTATCGCTGATTGGAGCAGATTTCAACACCAATTTCACGGTAATGTCTGTCTTAATTTTCCGACCCTAGCTTTGACATTCTCCTGCGTGCTGCCAGTAGCTGAAACGATGATGATGCCTAGATAGGTTAGACTGGCGACCTCCTTCAAATTTCTCCCTCTGATACTGGTTGGTGCTTGTTAATATCAGCTAGGTATTTTTATGCCCTCTGTCTTCTTTGTTTCTTCAGAGATGAATGATTAATGTTCTAGGTTTAATAATCATGAGCAGACTACGTGATGTTAAGAAGCAACGTCGATGCTTTAGGCCAGAAAGAGAGTGTACTGGTCAGTCGATAAGGTTAGGCTACGTGTTATATGCATGAAGAGCCACAACCTTTTTCATCAGGAGGAGATTAGGTTGGGGAAGAATTAGATGTGGTTGAACCAAAGCCTGGCATCAGCTCTTAAAACTTTTGACAGCTGGTTCGAGCCGCGTAGAAAGGTGTAGGCTGCCTGATCGGAAGTTTTGCGGTACCTAGAACTAACGGCTGAAGACTACTGGCAATATGGCTTAAAGTCGTTCTAAATGACGCTAACGCATTAACCCTTTGTGATCTCCCATACACTCTAAACTTTAATGTTCTCCAAGTGTTACTATTCTTTCTTACATTTCTGTTCATTGCGCTTCTTTTGAAATTTCGACTATAATCTATTAAAAAATCTATTTGCAAATAACTTTTGGAATTCTGATGTCAATGATTTCATGTTATTCTTTAAAATCCAATAATGTTGTCAATAACAAACATTCTTTCATTATTACGGATATGTAACTGTAGAACCTGATGATAAAGTTATCGAAAAGAATATTCTTTGTTCAGTAATCAATCTTTTGAATCTCTTTTTTTCCTATCTTTTTGTGCCAGATGGAGTGTGGCAACTGGAGCTGCTGTACTTCTGTGTTTATTTTTATTAGGAACATTTGCGTCCTTATCGCAACTGTCGAAACTCAGACAGTAAGAAATCCATAACAGAATTATTTTTTATTATTTGATAGAACACCTGGGGAATAAATAAAACTGTATCACACTGTGTTTTATCAAATAAATTTATTCTACTAATAGTGAAATGCTAATTAGAGAAACTTAACCACGAGATATGTAAACAATAAACAAGGCATTCAGCTAAGAGGACGATTAAAAAAAAAGAGATTAGTGGAAAAATAAACAAGTTTTCCAATCAAATGAGTTTTTTCCTTCCGCTATTTTATTTGACATTCCAATTTGATTTCTCTCATTGGTATAACTTGGCTCTTTAAATGAAAGTAAACGTGATACTATTGCACTGATATAATTATTATTACTACTCTTATTAAACAGCAAAAGACGCATCACAATAAAGCAGTGAAAAAAAACACACAACAGATATAGACACATTGAGAGACAGCATCATAAGAACAAGTACGCATATTTATTAAGAGCATTCAAAAAAAAAGGGAACGTTCATTATTCTCTATTACTTTTTCACCCATTTTTGATCATGTTTCAAGCCACCAACTTCATTTCCATTATCTTTTTTTATGTTGTGTGATTCTTAAATATTAGTAACTTCTACCACTGTATAAGGAGTCCGTGCAATCTCTTTGTTAGTATGAGTGTCGTTTCTAGGTTTCAGTTATTTATGTGCTTCACTTGGTGAATTTTTTTTTATCGGAAGAAAAGATGAAGGTTCATGCAAAGAGTGGTGGGTCATCTTTTATTTAATGAACATACGCATTTGGTTGCCTAATTGTACTTTTCGAATTGATAATGTAACATAATCAACTAGGGTGAAATAATTTTGTGTAAACACAACTTAAGAAAATGAGAGAAGAAAGAAAAAAATAGTCTACGGCACGCCTTAATGAGAATTTTGATTGGTTAGAACAGAAATAATTCACTTAAACAATTATTTTTTTTAAAAAACGAGTTGTACATATACGGATTATATGCTAATTTCTAAGTGTCATTATTATCATAGAAAAGAAGACACTTAAATATCATTGCTATATTTTGGGTTGTCTATTATATATATGTAATAAGGACTTACCACGTGATGTACTGTTTCTGGAACACTGTCTTGACCTTTCAAGTCTATCCATACCGGGAAGTGCATCAGCTTGTTCTAGAATTCACGTAGAGAAATTAGGAAAATAATTTAGAATGAGAAAATCCTGCGAGATATAAACTGACCTCTTAAATCGACAGTTTGAGAGTTGGAAAAGTTAAGAGAAGGTTAATTATTTAAAGTAATAATTAAAAAAAAATCAATAAATGAAGTTACCTCTGTTGTGTACCTTACTCTCAAAGCCTTAGTTGATGAGATGTTACAAATTCCTCAGTAAAAAAAATCTACGCCAGTGCATGTCGTAATTTTCGATCTCTGCAAATAAAAACCATGTTCAGTGGCTTTGGTGATTAATATAAAGGCAAAGAAGCGGAAATTCGGAAAGTCAATCACTCAACTACTACTTTTTTTACTAGCATCCACATAATGTCACCCGACAGTTTAATACGTAGAATAATCAACTATGATGAAACAAAACTGTGTAAGAGTTTCCAAACAATATGTAGCTTTACAAAAAAAACTACCTAGATTGAACTACTCATTAGTAGCTAAAAACTGATTTTGAAAATAACTTCGTGACATTTGCCGGAATTATTTGTTTTTTGTTGGATTTACATATCCGAGTTGGCCCAAGTCAGTGAGTCTATCGCTTTGATATCATTTTTGTTAACTGTATTTGACAGTGATGCTACTGCTACAGATTTTTTATGTTGTTGTTGTCACTACCCTTCTTATTGTTGATTTTTTTCTTTGACAGGTGTTGTTCTGATTGCTTTATTCTTCGTTTCCCTGATTCTTAGAGGAGCAACCCAAAAAGTCGCTCGTCTGTAAACTATAAATCCATGTAACAACCCCCCCCATGTAAACAAAGTTTCTACAGAAACTTCAGAACGACAATTATCTTTGCGACAAAAGAAAAAGTCTGTGTGGGGACATGGAACATCCGTGCCATGCGTGAGACTGACAAAGCTGCCCAGATTGCAAGTGATATGAAGAGATATGTTATTGAAGTACTGGGAATTTGTGAAAGCAGGTGGAATGGAAGTGGACTCACCAAATTTTCAACGGGAGAATCAGTGTTCTACTCCGGTCACCCAGAAGACAATCACGAGCTCACCGAGAATATGGCTATCATAATGTCACCTAAGGCAACGAAGGCACTGATACAATGAGAGGCGATTTCGCCCAGGATAATGACCACCAGATTCAACTCCAAAGGAATGAAAGTGACAATTATACAATGCTATGAACCCACAAACAATGCTGACCTAGAAAAGAAAGAAGACTATTACAGACAGGTAACGGTGGACAATACCCCAGTCAGTGACATTAAAATCCTCGTGGAAGACATGAACTCCAAAGTGGGACTAGACAATACAGGAAGGGATTTCATCATGGGTAGAGGAGCTCTCGGAGAGATGATTAAAAATGGAAAACTCTTCGCTGACTTCCGCGCCATTAATGAACTAGTGATTGCTGGCAACGTAAACAAACACAAGAATACCCATTATAGAGCAGATTTTATTTTGATAAATCACACAGTGTTGTACAGTTATATGAACTGATGACGTTTCAAGCACAAACTATTGCTCAAAATCATATCAAGTTGATACGACTAAAATAAAATCTTATCCATAATGGAGTTATACTCTACCACAGAGCCCAAGTTTTATACTTATAACAAGGATACCCACAAAGCCACATGGGTGTCACAAGACGGGTGAACCAAAAACCAAACTGACTAATTCCCAATGCTGCTCAAGGAAGTGGAGACACAGCTTACTGGACACAAAAGTAAGAAGAGGAGCAAACGCTGGCTCAGACCCTTATCTCGTACAAGGAACACTCCAAATCAGATCAAAAACTTTCAAAGAAACAGGAGCTGCAGATAGACCACAAACCAAGTTTAATACTGAAAAACTGAAGGATCAGGCTATAAAGGACATCTTCACTGCAATCAAAAGGAAAAAGACAGAGACACAAATCAACACTAGCGATGAGACCAGTGTTAAAAAGCCCTGGAACAGCCTGAAAGCGGTGTGGAGTCAAACCTGCATGGAAGTTCTAGGTAGAAAGAAGAGACAGTGGCTCCCTACGGACATGTGGAGACTGATACAAGATAGAAGGATGGTGAAACAAAAGATTATCCAGGGCATCCACGAGCAACAAAAACAGGATTTGAATGTAAGCTGCGATATGCTGATCAAAAGAGTAAAGAAAAGTGTCATGGAAGACAAAAGAAAACATTATGAAGCTGCAGGAAAAGGAGACCTGGCAACACTCTTCCAAACAACTAGGTTCCTGTCGAGGAAAAGTTCAATACAAATTAAGCCAGTAAAGGATGACAATAGAAGGTCAATCACCAAAGAGGTGAAGTAAATAAAAACACTGCGCTAAACACTTCATAAGACTTCTAAATCGACCGCCGCCTAGAACGCGCACATTAACACCAACAGCGGAAGCAGAACTACCAGTGAACATCAACCTCCCGACGAGAACAGAAGTCCTGAAGGCAATCAAGATGCTAAAAGCTGGAAAAGCAGCAGGAACAGATGGAATCTCAGCAGAAGCATCGAAAATGGACCCGGAGACAACAGCGAACTTGATGACACCACTACTGGAGGTGTGGAAAGTGGGCAAAGTACCTGAGGATTGGAAGAAAGGATACTTATTCAAACTACCAAAGAAAGGAGACTTAAGTCAATGTAAAAACTGACGCGGAATTATGCTCCTGTCCATCCCAAGCAAAATACTAAACCGCATCATCCTGGAGAGAATCAAACATGCCCTGGATGAAAAACTCCGACCGGAGCAAGCTGGATTTAGGAGAAACAAGTCACGTAGTGATCAAATCACCACACTACGGATCATCATTGAGCAAAGCTTGGAATGGCAGTCAGCTCTCTATCTCAACTTCATTGACTTTGAAATGGACTTCGACAGAGTCAATCGAGCAGTGATTCGGAAACTACCTCAATACTACGGGGTGCCACGAACAATTATATATCTCAGATCGTGAAAACACCTATATGGCTTGTTATCCGTTCTAATCCTGTGCAATTTTGTTTCTAAGCCTCTCGTAAACCATATCTAGTTGAAAATAATTATCACCTTTTATTCGCCGTCGTAATTATGTGGAATCAAACCAGAATTGTATCCATGTAAAATCATGTATTTAAATGCGATTGTACAGCTTTTGAGAATGAAATCGCCGAAAAGATATTTTTGCTGAACTTCGTGTTCTCTTCTTTCTAATTATATATCTCATCCAACTGCTGTACGACGATGGTGCATGCCAAGTAATCTACAACGCGAAACTCGCGGAATTCTTCGAAGTGAAGACGGGAGTGATACAAGGCTGTCTACTATCACCAATGATCTTCCTGATTGCAGTAGATGGGATAACGCGACAGACAACGGGCAATGAGGAAGCAGCCATAAAATGGACTCACACAAAAAACTTGGAGGATCTGGACTTCGCCGATGATATATGTCTGATTTCCCACAAACTGGAAGATATGCAAGTGAAAAGCAACAAGTTGGCAGAAGAAGCATCAAAGATAGGACTTCAAGTGAACATAGATAAAACAGAGGTGATGAAGATTCCTGGCCAACACCGACAGCAACAACAACAACAACAGATAAGAATCAGCATAGATGTGAGAAGTCTGAAAGAAACAACATCACTTACCTACCGATCTGGGAAGCATCGTTTCAACTACAGGCGAACGGAACTGACGAGGATATTAGAGCGAAAATTAGGAAAGCAAGGCAAGCTTTCATTTCTCTCAAGTCTGTGTGGAGGTCAACAGCACTCAGTATGAAAAATAAGATGCTGATTTTCAACTCCAATGTGAAGTCAGTGCTACTATACGGATCAGAGACTTCGCGCGTCATGAAGGGCACTTCGAACAAACTACAGACCCTCATCAACAGCTGCCTTCGCTCAATACCACTCAAAATCAGATGGCGGCCAGAAAAGATCAGCAACAGGGATCTCTGGGAATGAACCAACCAGGAACCGACTGTGCAAGAAATATGCCGGAAGACATGGAGATGGATTGGCCATACTCTGGGAAAACCATCGAGTGAGTGACATCACACGTCAGGCTTTCGAGTGGAACCCGAATGGGAAGTGGTAAGGTGGTCGTCAGTGCGAAGGTGACATGGAGGAGGGCATGTGGGCATACGCCGAGCCAGGTGAAGACGTTGGCAGAGAGCCGAACGCAAAGGAGATATGCGGCTGAAGCCCTATGTTCCTCTAAGAATTAAAGGAATTAGTAATAATAATAAAGTTTACATTTCAAAACATTGCTTGAATGGGACAAAAGAAATTTCACAAAATAGAATGTTAATAATATCCATAAATCCAAACAAAAGCTTACAGCTAATCGTTTAACATCCATAGAGTGGAGAGTGGCAGAGCACACAATCATCTGTAAACGATTTCCGTCCGCTGTAGCCTTAGGTATTTGATTGTGAATTCGCGTGATCATATCACCGTAACCCGCTGATAAAAGACCATCACATTCATCTAAGACGAAAATCGACAGCTACTCAAGAGAAGGGATTGTGTTGAGATAAGATCATCTAGACGTCCAGGAGTAGCAACAACAATATCAACCTGAAATAGAGAAAGATAATAAGACAGCTATATGGTAATGAGGCAGAAATATAAATGC
The DNA here is from genome assembly GCA_944472135.2 of Trichobilharzia regenti. Taxonomy (NCBI): domain Eukaryota; kingdom Metazoa; phylum Platyhelminthes; class Trematoda; order Strigeidida; family Schistosomatidae; genus Trichobilharzia; species Trichobilharzia regenti. The sequence continues at coordinate 81,262,336 of OX235270.1, read as the reverse complement.
ACTATCAACAAAATGTGTACATTTTTATGCCTAGTCAGCTATAAAGAATATCTCATTTTAGTGTACATAGAGAAGTTAACCATTAATACACCTTATAAAATAATAACAGTAAGAACTCACTCCAGAATGCAATTCATCCATTTGTTGTTTAGTATTAGCACCACCAATTAACAAGCATTCACGTGGACTTGGATCTTTTAAATAACGTTTAAACTTTTTAATTTGTTCGAAAGTTTGCTCTGCTAATTCACGAGAAGGCTACGGGCAAATTAATATGAAAGAAGTTAAGTAACAAGCACAAGATATAATGTGAGTTTTATGTGTATGGCGGATAAAAGATAAGAAAAAAACAGGGTTGTGAACATTGTGTTTTATTGTGGTTCTGCCAAACTACATGCGGTTGTCTTCAAAAGTGTAAAATGTTTTGACAGGTAAATAATTAGCTTGTGTTTTGTTAAAAATTATGAGTCTGAAATGAAATCAAAAATACGGGCCACTCACTTAATGGATCAATCCATGAAATCTTTCGTGGTTATTGCTACATAGGAGGGTATTTTTACCGGCTAAGATTTAGGAGATGCGTCAAAATAGTTCTCACTAATGCAGAATGAATTCTCCTCTGACCAAATGGATTCTAAACACTCATTTTTGATCATTAACAATCATGTCTACTTATTTGCTCCATTTTTTGTATGTTATTACAAGGTGTGACAAACTGCATAGATGCACTACTGTGGATTCCAAGTCAGACAACTGGACTGAACACGTTGGACCTTATTTTGTTCGTGATTGAACGCATCACGTATTTAATTTTTCCGAAATTTTAGAATGTTGTAAAACACACTGTGATTTCCTGATCAGGGTTTAGGACATCTGCATGGTTGACAGCTCCATTTGAATAACTACCCTAGGATCCTAATTAAAAAAACTTACTACTGATTTCTGACAATAGGTATTCAAGCAGACTAATGAAAATTCTTGACATGGTGGCCGATATTTAGCATTTTAAAAGTGAAAATAGTATTGAAAGATCCCAAAATTCACTAACGCAACATAATCAGAACTAAAACAGTAGACAGTAACTAGAAAACTGATGTCTAGATAGTCGTCCATCTTTCCTAATAAAAGGGAACCTAGGTTGCGAAAAATGAACAAGTTTAATTGCGAAATTCTAGTAAAGATGTATAAAGCAAAGAGGAATACGCCTTTGTAGGCTTTTGACTGATAACCATGACAGTATTGTTGGAAATCAGGAAGTCCGAGGGCATATGGAAGTTTTAAAACGACGTGGAAATCTCGTTTGACAGTGAGTTTAGATAAATAACTCAGAAAGAATGACATTTTCGTATATGTACCACTTCTTCACAAGTCGTGTCTTCTTAATATTACATTGCTAGAGGTGAAAAACGCTTTGACAAATGAAAACATAGCTCTCCTTAAAAACAAAGTAATGCTTATCCACCACTAAAAGGTCTTCCAGTTATCGGCAACACAAATTTATGATGAAATTACTTACCTCGATAATTAGAGCGAGTGGGGCATTTGGTTTGGGCTTGCTGGTTGCAGCAGATACGGTAGCTAAAAATTAAAAACACTTCAGTTCTAATAAGAAGTTTTATCTGCACTATGGGGACAAATTGAAAGGTATAAGCTGCTAAAATCAATAACAGCCAAATATCTTTAAGATTACAAGAAATAATAAAAACAAAACTACTGATAACCGAATTTCAGATTTATTAGGATCTGCCTGTTTTTCTGAAAAATTGATGTGAAACTTTTCAAAATAGTGCACTAGCCAAAATAAATACACTTTAGAAAGGTGTACAAAGAGAGGAAACAGAGACTTAATCATACTACAAAAAATGAAAATACGTGTCACAAACTGAATTAATGCATAAATTATTGAAACCTTTTAGATCGGTTCAGTGCATCTGAACTTTTTAAAAGGCAATTTCAAATCATGTCATCAAGAGTCTCAGATCACAGCTTTTTTGCGTCTTGAGAAACCTTGCCAAACACAGCATTTCACTAACTAAATGGCTCGAACCAAGTGATCCCATACTTTGGTCTAGCCACCTCTAGGTCCTTTACAACCTAATTCCACTTCGGCTAGCACGAGCCATTGACGGTATTCGTCTTTAGACACAAGCAGCAGACGTCCTAGACAGATGAGTCAATGAAGTATCATAACTTCGATAACCGACTTACCTTCCGTACCAATCACATTACGACTATCTTCATTGTTGCTTACAAAAGTTCCTCACCTAACACCAGGCAGTGAACATCAAAACCTACAGTCTAAAATCCTGTAATTCTTTCATATCTTTTATATCCATGTTTCAGTCAAGAGGCAGAAAGAACTACTACAAAACAGACAAGCTCTTATGGGTTGGCAGATATCACATCGACCCAAAAGATGACGCACGCTGACGAATACCAAAAAGCCCTTCGGGGTCCACTGAGGTTCGTAAGGCATGAGATCCAAGCCCCTAAATAAGTAAATTTGTCGATATACTGAGCAACTTTACTCCATATCTTAAAATAAGGAGACCTAATAAACTAGTGAATACCACATCATATGAACTGTGATCAAGATTTGACCGAATGGTTGCAAAATAATTGGGTGTCGAGTGAGAAGTAGACACTGTAACCACAGAAGACGACGGCCAGGCAACAGATCGTTTATTGAGAAAATGAAGAGATATCTATAGATTCTTATGTACATTATTATTAGCGTTGTTGGTAGCACAGAAGCAACGTCTTCTGATTGGTTGTTTTCTCGCTGAAGGTTATTCTGTACTGTTTGTAACCGTTTCTTAGAAAGTTATGTATCTCCGAATCGTATTTGCACACGTTAATTCTGTTGTTACTGGTTGGTGATTTCCTCAAGGTTAAGCTTTCTTATTGTTTTTCCTACGACTCCGATTCGGGACGTTAATATTGACGTGAATTGTTATCCTTTTGTTGTTGATTAGGTATCTTCATAGACTCTGTCTTCTGTATGTTCACCTGATATCCTGTCTGCGTTGGCTTTTCAGCAAACTTGTCGGTTTTCGCTTGTATATCCTTGAGTTTATGAGACATTAGAAATAAATTATCCGGGAAGTCTAGATCATCTATATTCCTTTTCGTTGGTCAGACATATGCCCGGGTTCTCAGTTCCCATAATGTGTTGGCGTGATCCAGTCTACCACAATCACGGATATCATAGGCGATAATAGACAGACTTATCTTATGTCTTCAATTCAAAAGCTTAACTGAACTTTCCACTGTGAATTACTTGACATGCGGTATCATCAAATAGGTACTGAAAGAGATTTACAAATGTTGGCGACACTACACTATTAAGCGTTGAAGCAGTTTTCAAATTACTATAAGGCCGATGTTGTCAAGGGCCTCTTCAAAGTTGACGAATTTTTGTTTGGGGTGGATAAGAGCATGATTCTTATCTGCAACTTGTTTTTCCTCAGTTTCCAATGTTGTGTCTTTTGTTTACAATCAGCCTCCTTCACTCCTTTGTTTAATGTTGTGTAGGTTGTACTCATCTTCTGCTTTCGTTGCTCATCTCTACACTGATTCATCTGCTTCAGCATCATTGTCTCCTCGACTACCTTCCGGATGTTGGTAGCGATCTACTCCTTGTCTCGTATCTTCTTCTTGCACATACAAGTTTCTTCTCATTTCGTTTTCAGAGAATTCCGGTATTTTCCCATGCATGTGTCATCCGTGATGTTGCTTAGTGCTTCTGACTTCTCCCTAATGAATGTGGTGGTGTTCTTTGCAGCCTCATCTTTTAGTTTCAAAGTGTTGAACATGAACTGTGATTCGTCCCCAGATTCTTTGAAAGCTTTCAACCTAATCTGGAAGATTCGTTGTATTAGATAGTAGTCTTAATCGAAATCTGCTCCATTTCTCCAGCTGCATTTCCACTTTCTTCAGATGAAGTCTACCTGATTTTTTGCGTCTATTTGACAGAATCCATATCACCTTTTGTATAATTGTGTGCTTGTACACACTGCCTCTGTTTATCAAATCATTACTGGTACAGAAGTCTGCAAAGTGTTTTCCATTCTCATTTAATTCACCGAGCGCCTCTTGGCTAATGATGAGTTCTTTTCCTGCGTTTCTGGTCAGAGTTTGGTTGGCATTCATATCATCCATTAGAATTATGATATTTCCAAGTGGCTGGGACGCTGCTCTTTACTGTCTGCTGTTAGTCTACATAAGTCCTATTTTCCCCACCGGGTCTGCGTTGTTTGTAGGTGCATAGCGTTGTATGGTTGTAAATTTCCTTCCTTTTGAATTGAATCTTGCTGTTATGACCTAGAAGAGATCGATTCCTACCATATGAGAGCTTTCGACGCTGCTAGTGATATTACGATGGTCATGGCATGGTGTATAGTTGTGGTCATCCTCTAGGTGACTGGAGTACATTACTGGCTCGCCAGTTAAATATTAGGAGTCCGCTTCCGTCTGACTTGCACTCGCAGATTTATAACATTAACCTTCTCATTTCCCCTACAACCTCGCCATTCTGCCATCCTTAAATGTAGTGCTGTTTTTCATGTGCTGAAGTTCACTTTTGCTTTCCTCTCAGATCCTGACAGAGAATAAATTTATTTTGTCTGTGGTTTGATGTCTCTACCACAATACTGCAGTATAGTTAGTAAATAATTGCGGATATAGAAACACTTACCCTTGAATGTTGTTTCAACTCTGTTTGCCTCTGAGCACAAGCTGACTGCTGTCCAACCGTTTGGAGGTGGGAAATTGAATGTGCTGTCGCCAAAATTAAATTTTAACTCTGCGTTTTTCAAACACACTGATGGAAATAATCCTTTGGAACGTAAAGCAGCTGGGATGTCGTAAGCTTTCCCAAATATTTTACCTGAAAAGATGGCGGTAGTAATTTGTATTATATTAAATAGATAAATTAATAAAGAATGGAAGTTAATTACAGAGAAGCATTATTTATTCATTTTAGATCTATCCTTCATTTTATTTCAGTGTAAATGCACAAATTATTAGGGTACATTTTACCAAACAGCCACAGCCTCAAGTGAAAACTGAGTTTTGATTATTAAGCTCAACTAAGGAACGATTAAACATAAACTGCTATTAGTCTGATATTATTTAATGAAAAACTATACGGTGTAATGTCATGAGGGAGGTGGCTCAGGAAAGGTTAGTCGAAAAAGTGTACATCTCGACATATTTTATGGTTATCTGCAGACAACGGTATAGTCTTCTCTATAGAGAAACTCCACAAACATTACTGAACAGGCTGGATCTGATTAGTTTCAGTTAGTCGTTCTTGAGTAGTAGGTGGCCTGCTTAAAATTTGTACTACCCGAACCTCTACCATTATACTGTATATAATTTCTTTTGTTCAGTTTGCTTTAATCTACTAAAATATGATAGCTAGTTGTATTAATTTACTCTAGGGGGTATTTAAAATGTTTGCAGCCTGTTGATTTGCAAGTTTCTACTAAACCATGGGTGGAAACGTATCCTGGTACATCAGGTAACTTTTCCTGAGTTATGCTTTTGGGTCTCACAATTGCATTTCTTGGAGAAAAAGAAGAAATATCATAATGGATTGTTCAGGTCAGACAGCATTATGCCACACGATCTGCTGTCGATTAATATTTTATTTGAAGATCCTGCATGAAGAGAAAATACCATACAGTAAACTCTGCTGGAAAATTTTGTACATTATATAAAAAAGAAATAAAGCTATTATTATTCTGTTCTTGAGGCCTTGAGATTATTCAAAACTAAATCTTTTTCTCCTCTAGTAGCTCCAAGAAGTCAACTAACTGGGTATGGGCAACAGAGGAATCTTAACTGTTGAAACGCTTCCGCACGTAAACAAAGCTCTTCCCTTTATATTTCTGTAAGCTGAATTGTCCGGAACAGATTCTTTATGCATCAGACTGAGCCACACCTATTGTGTGAATGCTGATAATAGTACCCAGTAACCCATACTAAAGTAGGTGAATCGGAACTCGGACCCACAGAGTGCTTAAGCCAATGAGTTACATCTTCTCATTACGTACTCCCTCCAATTCATCTTTTTACTTCCCTGAAACTTTACTAATTCCGGCTGCTAATACCATTTCTTTTATAGTGTCCTTTTCCCTTACATCTGCGGTCATCATCCTTATATCAGCTTTGTTTGTCTATAGTAAGATCATTGCCATTTTGTCATCTTTCAAGTGTGTTTTAGCTATTTGAATCGATGCACCTCCTCGCAAAGTGTTACACTAATTCATAAGTCAAAGTAAATATGAAGTTAATCTCCAGGATACGGTAATGTAATAGATGAACATCAATTAAGCCTGTGGAAAAATTAGTATAAATGGATATTAAAGGGTGCTGCAAAACAACTAACCATTTTTCGACCAACTGACAGCACCATTGTCAAGGTCTAAAAAGCATCCAAGAGTATCTCCTTTCCCAAAAGGTTCACCATATGAATCAAACTGTCGACGATGAGACATTTTGCCAGTTCCACCGAAGCCAAAACTTTCAGCGTCAGTCCCAACGTCATGTGATGCATTCAAAGTTGACCAACCGACCCGACAAAGGCCCTCGTCCGTAACATGGGCCTCATAATAATAACGACCTATTTTTGTCGAATAAAATAGTCATCAATCATGTGTAAAAGCAAAAGAATACTTTTATGCACTTAATCTATGTTAAAAGGTAAGGAAGCGAAATACATAATACATCCCAGTTCATTCGGATATTTAGGCACTCAAATTATTCCCAAATACAAACCCACTGTAAGTGATGCTGGTTCAATAAAACGGGCTACTTTTTCTATGGAATACAGATGCGATTTGATAGGATGATTTACCTAATTCCCAAAAATTGCCCAACTAAAAAAATAGAATCAAGAGTAGACGACAAGTCAACTTTGTAATCACAAGTTTATTATGAGCAATAATTTGTGCTAGTCCGTCGGTGGTATAGCGGTTAGGACGCTCGGCGACCATTCACATGGCCCAGGGTTCGATCTCCGGCCGACGCACTCCTTTACCTCGCTAAGCCAGAAATAATCCTGGTAAAGAGGAAAGGTTGGGCATGAGGCTAGCAACCCCATCCTGTAAAACCAAACACTGCTACAGAAACTTCAAGCCACTAGCTTGAAACCCTGTGTTTCACTGGGAACGTGTAGGTAAGAATAATTTGTGCTCGAAACGCTATCAAATAATATTACTGTACAACACTGTGTGATTTATCGAAATAAAACCTTATCCATAGTGGAGAGCACAAATAAGTTAGGGGAGATACAAGCACATGATGAGTAGCTTATATCACCAACACCCACTGACGTGATAGAGGCGTAAGGCCGGAATCCTGAATATCATGCAATTTAGGACTACAAGTCGTTAGAGCACACCAGAGATTGGATTCAGTGACCACTGATTAAGCTTCATTTTATCTTCTTCAAATAAAAGCAAAGATAGAGGAAATAGTGCTTGAATTACTATTTTACACTTTATAATTCCAAATTTCTATCATCATTTCGCTGGGAAAATAAGCGATTGTCTAAGTTATACTGTTATTCAAAAACAAAATATTTGTTTAGCTGAACAAGAATATTACGTGTGAATATACCCTAGAAGTCAGTTCGATTTCAAATACTGTCTAAGACTTTCATGACTAATGGTTTAGGCAAACAGAAGAGCAAACAATTGAACACCATGTAAATTTACGCGAATAGTCCCTTAGAACTGTTTTTTTCGTCTATTTTACCATTAGGGTTTTATGAAATCATGAAATGCGTTATCTGGCTACGAAATAAACTAACGTAAATTAAGGAGAATAATGGTTACGAAATATATCCGTTTACAAATTTCACGGATATTGTAATAAAACCCTGAAAAATACCTGAATTTTTTACTCCACGGTTCGCTCTAGCTCCATGCCATCCACCTGGATCACGACTTTGACATAGCAGACCGTTACTATCTATAGCCATAGCCTCAGTCCGATCATAAACATTCAGCTTCATTTGTCCACTTGAAGTTTTTGGTAAGACATTAGTTTTGCTCTATGAAGAAATACTAAATTACACTTCCTCTTACTTGTTTATTAGATTGTAGAAGCTTCAGAGTTTCGTAAACAATTTGTAGTACAGGTAAACAAAATGCTCCTGTTTTTCCACTTCCTGTTTCAGCAGCCATTAAAACATCACCTCCACCGAGGATCAACGGGACAGCTTCGCTTTGTATATCTGTGGGTAAAATCCAGTCCATTTCTTGTACCGCCTTAGATAGTTCGGGTAATACACCCATTTCTGGAAAGTACAAACAAGATACAAAAAATACGTTCATGAACAATTAATAATCCAGCAAATGACGGATATAAGAGTCAACACCTAAATATTGGGGAAAATAGCTCAGTCGGGTGAACTATTATCATTTAAACACGAAATTCATACAGTACGGGGACTAACAAATGTACCACACAAAATAATACAGTGATATACATCTGTTCACACAGAAAGCTCTTGTCATGAGCAAGGACAACCATTAATTCTGTATACAGATGCAGTTTCCAACTCTTTTTACTGCTTTTTACTTCTTTTCTCAACTTGTACAATCATTTGACCTGTACATTCAGTCTTCTGCCATGCGATAGCAGCAGAAACAAGAAGTCTGGAACGAATAAGCGTCACGGTCATTCGAATCTCCTAAAGCTATATTTAAGAACAAAGGTGCAGGGTGGTTACATTCTATAGGGTGCTCAAAATACTGGCAAATCTCTAAGGGACGTCCCTTCCTAAAATATAACTCTAAAGAGAATTCCTGCTCAGTGAGTTCATAAGGTTAAGAAACACCGTGGTCCTACTTGCTGCTGGAGGTTTTCTATTAACTGAGAAGTGATAGGCACGTAATTCACCCCAAGTAGTGCGACTCAGTTAGGTGCGGACGCTGTGTAACAAACTAAAACACAATATACAGCGTCCGAATAGTTTTATTCTGTTACATTGGAAAGTAGGTTTATGAAGATAACTACCTGGTAACTTAAAAAATGTACAGACAGACTAGGAACGACTGCATGGAATAAACACGCACAAAATAAAAAACAATGTAGTTCATATGGGATTAAAAAGTAGCTAAAATTACGTAGCTACAACAATTTCAACTTTACACGGCTACAGCATTTAACTGATATCGAAACTGACTACTATACACTGCTTTCAAGAGGACAAGGATACCAGACTCTTAACTGGATAGCTATGTTGAACCTTTGAGTCCCTTTGGTGTGTAAAGCAGTAAAATGAAATGAAAGCTGCATTTCATTTGCTTTTACTGAGTGAAATACGATCATATACGGTTCTTTACAATTAGACACCGAAGTATTTGTGCACTGTAGGTAAGCAATTACGATTTTAATCATTCTTTATCTCACGAACTTTTGTTGTTACTCTCCGAAGATATCAGCTTTATTTATTATTCACTTGTCCGTCAAATTTCTCGCATTTTTCTGTGTTATTTTTCTTCATTTTTTTATGGCAAAAGCATTCAGTATGGGCCGTCCTCAATCAAATAATACCGTACTAGAATGACAGATCTTTCCTTCATTTACTGATAATGCCTAAAAAACCCAAGAGCCTGGTTACAAAACAACTGCAGCAACAACCGTTCGAAAACAAGTCAGATGTTGAAAATTTAATGTGAGAAAATACTCCATCAAAGAACCACGAAGTAAGTAGACGAATAATTTAACAGGTATTAGTTCTTTCTTTCTCACTATCAAAACAAATGATAAGCGAAATGATTTCTTTGATAAACGGTATTTTAATTAGCTCACAGGTAGACGATTGGGACTTTGGGGGAGGAGGGACGAACACTTTGAGCAGCCATTCAACTAGCCTACATCCGGGCTAAATATACCCAGCATCTAACATCTACCTGGGTGAAATGTAGACATTTGTCTTTTAGGTACAACTGAGATTGGAAAAGCGGTCTCCAATCTGAAACGATGCAAAGCAGTGGGACCTAGTGGAACGATCCCAGGAATTCAGAGAAGATAATCATGAACTATTGGGTGGATTAACTAAGATACTAGGCAATGTGTGGGAATTTGAGAGAGTCCCATTAGACTTGTGTGAACCGTTGATTATCCCAATTTATGTCTTATTATGATTATAACAGAAATAGGTTGACTGATTTCGTGTCTAAAATTTTGGGTCCAACAATCCTGTGGGGCCTAAGTGGCGTTCAGGAGAAATAAACTCGAGTAAACCAAGCAGACTTCAGGCCCAGAAGAGTGTGTATTGGTAATATCTTCACCCTGCAGCAGATTCTGCAACATGCCTGGAATCACCGGCGTACAACACTTCCTCTTTCTCGGTTTTAAGGTAGAATTTGACTCTTTTGACAGAGAGGTGCTGTAGAAATATCTGGTGGTAAAGGAGATGGGGATAAAGTGTGTCGCGCTAATTAAGGGAGACCATACTCGAATACATACAGCCAAGTAAGAACTCGTCTGGAGATGCTATTTGAAGTGATGATAACCACTGATGTTCATTCTCTGAGCACCTGAAACGTAATTCTTCGAATTTCCGGCCCAAAATTAGACTTGTTAAATGCAAGAAAAAAGTTGCAAAACTGCTCTGCACTGATTCTTAGTTTGGAGACAGGGTGTGGGATGTTTGAACATGTTATTAGGGAAGCTACATCAACCCTATTGTTGACGAAACCTTAGAAGGAATTCAAAAAGCTCATATGGCATTTGCCAGCTAAAGTCATTCCTGGCAAAGATATGATATCCAGCTGCTGATTAAAGGATGTGTGTACTGAGTATCAATCTGGTCTGTTCTTTTCTATGGATGCAAGTCGTGGCCACTGAATGTTTGCGTTCAACCACCCACGTTAAGCGGTATTACATGGTGAGTAATATTGCGGTTAGAGTAGGTAAAGAGGTAAAGTTAACCGATGAGGCTGTAAAGGGGTATCTATTATGACGGTGTGGGCATGTGCTAACCATGCCAAGCTATCGTATTCCTCGTCGAACAATGTTAGCTGACAAAAGAATTAGGTTGGAAAAAAGTTGGAGGTGATAAGACCGAAACATGACATCAGTCAAAGAAGTCTGACTGTTGATTTGGGCCACGTAAGGTGTATAAATCCTACCCATAGTCCTCGAGACATTAAGTACCAATAACTAGAGACCGCTGCTGCCATGGCTCAAAATACTCCTCAGTAGCGCAGATCCATTCACTTTTTTCTAACTCCTACACTTTACTTAAACTGCTGAACTCTTATGCAGAGTTCAATGTTGAAAAATTGCATCAACTTTGGAAGAAGCGCAGTGATCAGTGGTACCTGGTAAGCTTAATTACGAGTTTAAATTATTCATTTAAAGGACCAAATCAGTGACTTAGGTACAACAGTAATCTATCTTGTGTGTCCTATGGAATAAACAGACATTTCCAACTGGTTGCAAACTTGACAGACTAGGATAGGACATATGGACATTCGACTACGGCAAAAATTGATATGAACAGAACTTGGGAAATGCAGCAGAATATAGCTCCTTACTAGAGCAATTATGTGATGAAAGTGATGTGATATTATTCACTAATGGTATTTCCAGAACATATGTAAAATTATTTACCCCAGAAGCACGCATAGCTTAGAGTCAAACTTAGCTACTGCAATTCATGTGAGCACCTTGATAAGATTCCGACCAACAAGATGTACTCGAAACGTTACCAGTAAGTAATATTACATCACTGTTTTTATCACATAAAATTATTCCATTATAGAATCACCCAAATCACCTAACCGTTTACATTCAGCACATTAGTGGCTTCGAAAATGGGACGCAGTGCTATCGGTAAAATAGTAGTTATTGACATGGTGTAAGTACAAACAAGGAAGCAGTGATAATAGGTGTTATTGTAAAGTAAATACAATTAGGAGAGTTGTATTCGTGCTGAAATTTCCTATTCTACTCAGCTCTTCGACAAGTGATAGGCGACAACTAAAACTATGAGGATTATTACTTGAGATCTACAACAAAAGGCTGAAAACAAATGTGCCTGATTCGAACACGCTCATTATCTTATATAAAAAATGGAGAGGGTGGTGTTTCGAAGTAACTGAGTTGTATCCATATAACTGTGATAGTTTTGTAAGTTATTCTTCCAGTCAACTTTATCACCTTTATTATCTAGCAGGAACTAGTAATTAATGAAAAACCCTTTAATTCATAAGGTACATTGGCAGTAATTCCAGCGTTCCTATGATTTGAGTATGAATAATAGAACTTTAACAAAAAATAAAAAAATATTACTGTATTATCGTGCATAATATGGAACAAAACTTTTATTATGCCATCAATTCGAATTTGTAAGCAGATCAGAATAGTATTGTTCATACCATTATAAATATGGGCATACCTGTTTCAAAAGCCGTCGCCATTCTAACGATACAGTATAATACGACAGTAGTTATACAACCCCACCGTAGCGTTAATCTGAAGCTGACCGCTACTCTACTTTTCAAGGACAAAGAAAAACATTACAGGTAGTATGATCTTTCGAAACAGTCACTGTAGTACTTCATCTGAAACTTACTCCTTCAACCAGTGCGTAAATTTCTGTCTACATTCCCTTGACAGCATATGAAAAGGACTTCATGAATACAGATTTTCGTGTTTCATATTTTTATTCGATTTTGATAATTCAAGTATTTACACTCTGTAACTTAGCATAAATGTCAGACATCCTACTTCACAGATGTAAACTAGTGCATAAAAAGGAAATGAATGCCGTTTTGGTGTGTATGATGATAACTAACATCATTCCCTGAGTTCAGAGGTGAAAACTGGGTTCCAACCACACTGTCGCATTTTGTTTTATTCCATGAAGTCATTGTAGCGGTTATTAATTCACTGAAATTTTAGCCTAAAGCATTCATGACTAAATATAGGGTGCTTTACTTCATTGTTTAAGTTAACTCATTGTGCTAAAGGCTCGCGGTAAAGCATCCACACGATTTGGTAAGCCATCATGCTACATTATTTTGTTCGCCCGTGCACAATCTTCAGGTAGTTGACCAAATAATCTCCCGAAATATATTTCGTATTTTGCAAAGACAATATGGTGTTTGCATTTGCCACTGGTCTACGTAGCACAAGTACTGTAGGAGTAGTTGGTATAATAACTTCCTTTGGCATACGTCATCCTAAACTTTAACGTTAGTACCCAGCCATATCCAAGATCCCCTCTAGCCGGATTCGCAATTGCTGATAAACTTTGAGACCCTATTCATATGAACTCCTCCACGTCCCGCCGTTTCCTGTTGGCGTTTCACTCAACGTTCTATTCACTCCTTCTCTGATGCACCTCTATTCCTCCTGAATCTTTCGTGGGCAGTAAGGTTGTCAGGCACGTCACGTAAACCGTCAATGCCCAACTCTTGCTACGCTGGGACTCACGCTGTTCCTTGAAGTTTCTCAGAAACGCTTAGTAATAACGGACGAAAAAACCAAAACACCGATTGGCCACTCGAGAATTCTTTATTGTAACACCAACATATAGCCAACTTTAAAATTAAGCTTTAAAACTAGGGTCTATGAACAAATATTACAATAATAAATCACAATATTACTTCTGACGGTTGTCTTCTGACTTGGTTCTGAACAGCGACCGATGAGACGGCAATGGATAAAGGCACACACGACCTTATGGAGAGTCTGAGCACTTCAAGGTCATGTGTGCATATTGTGATTGGTAGATTTTACTTTGCGTAAACGCTGCGGCTAATACGTAGCACACGTTACTGAGGCGGGCTTTGAAATGATAGTAACGAAAGTCGCATAAACATTACATTTTTTCAGCTTAAGGAGACGGGTTAAGGCATGTATAGATTTTACAGATGTGATATGCATGTGGGCCCACTAAAAAAGTGAATATTAATGGGTAACTTAATCAGAGAAGTATAAAGTTTGAATATTTAGTCTTTTTCAGTTTATTGTAACGGACAGAGAGGAGAGGCATTTGTGTAATATTTGCATTTTGCAGAAGACAAACTTTGAAAGATAAATCGGAAGTTCTAGGATTCTTCAAGTTTATTATGGGATATATGGACTATTCTTACCGATTGTACTATTGTTCCCTCCCTTGTTCACATATTCATTGTTGCTAAGATTAGGAATCGTTCACCTGAGGTAAGATTAATTCACCTGATATGTATATATCCTTAGATATTTCTCAGTGTGGCCGGAGGTGGTCAAGGGAATTCAATCTCAGTCTTTGCATGGAAAGATCATAACCAGTTTCTTCTGAAGGATCAGGTGGTGCTGAAAGCTGTAAAGAAGGGTCCAATGTCACAATCATCTGAGGGAAACAGATCCTCAAATTGTGGATAAAACGATTAGTGGACTTTAATTTGACTATGATGTAGCCATAGAGAACTACAACTGCGATTTTTTCCACTGAATTGTTATAAACCCTTTTTAATGTGAACATGTACTGTTTAACTGTTGTTATTTTGTAAATATATGCATTTATGTCGACTACATGTATGTCTCTTTATTATCATTTCGAGGACATTGCATAGTTAACGAAGTTGATAGGCAACGTAGTAATACTTGTGTGAAATGCGTGATGATCGTAAACCGTTATTATTTCCTCAGTGCATCATCAATCCTCGCATGAAATGTTTCAGTACCATGCAATCCGGCTGCGTAAAAGATTATCTTTCATCAGGGCTTGCGAAAAAATATACGTTGAGCTTAGGTTTGTTTTGCGATTACTACGTATACATAATAACAAATGTAGTACGGCTACGTACATCGAAAATAACGTGTTACGCATTCCGAAACCGTCTACATCACCATTCCTTCGACAAGCAAGGGGAAGTAGTAGTGAATTCTTCAAAGAACACCGTTAAAACATTAAAAGGATATTTATTTTGATAAATAATTTTATAATATCACAAAGATTCCAACGATAACGCGCAAATTCTTCAATCGCACTTCATTAAAGCCTCCAAATAAAGTGAACCACTCCGTTAATTACAAATGCAACCTGCAAATCAACAATAGTAAGACATCCGTTAACAAATAATTAGCTATACAAAAATACTCCAAACCAAGGTAACTTTTAAGAGAAATTTTGTTTATTAACTGTTATATTGAGAATAAATCAACTGACACTCCTTTATAGCTTAAAACTCTTCTGACAGTTACAGAGTTTTCATACCTCAGAGATTCAAAACACCCCATCAGAATTTCCCAAAATATACGTCAATTACCGAATTTATTCCGTTTTTCTTAACGTAATCAACAATTTACACAGAGTTTAAACATTCCACATGCAAAGTATTAACGAAATTCGATGACAGATACATGTTCACTCATACTGCTGACAGCGTCTACTTTCCAACAATTTTCTAAGCTTTTTCGTTAAAATATGGTATTTATAATGCGTTTCAGCTGAAAAAACACCTGAAAACAAGGTAGAACAACCCAAACACAACATCGCGATAACACATAACGGCACCCCGTGTGTGCCTTTATACAATGCCGATGAGACGATGACTGTCGTATTGTTGCCTCCGCGAAAATTGGGGAAGTTGATTTTGAGCAAACAACCAAGAATCGATCGTTCAATCTTCAACTCCATTGACACTCCCCGGCAAAAATGGATCCATCCTTTTTTCCTTCACGACCAATGCACTTTGACTTGGATGCCATTGCGAGAACCTGGGTCACACGGACAGAGCTGAAATGGAAAACAAACAGAAAAGCCAACACACCACAAGCATACCCACAGCACAACCTCACACATCGCTGACGACCTGCGCCTTCCAGTTAAAGGCATCCTCTTGACATCTTGCAACACAATCTCCACTTGCTAGAATGACTCTTGCAGAAAGCAACGTGACCATAGCACCAACTCATGATACTCTACGCACACCCTCTTATCTACTCACTACCAATTACCACTGAAATCGCTTGTCACTCATTCTGCCTCAGTTCTAGTAACGGTGACGTATGCGAGTCTCAGTCGCTTACACTCTCGCTCCCCGGCGTGTGAGATCAGAGCTAACAATTATCTCCGTATGCATGTCATTCTCAGCAATAGCCTCCCCGACGTATACGATCCATCTGCTGTCTTTAACATCAACCAATTCATTCACGGATGTAGAAGACTAGAAACAACTTCAGAAATAAGCACGACGAAAATTTTAACAAAATTATGCAATAAAAACAAGGCACGAAAACAACGAGTAAACACAACCGATCCAAAATCACAAATTGAAATGATAAACCACACATATATACAAACAGTACAAATAAGCTCGCGGATAATATCTTGATGGAATTCCTTTGAAGAATCGCAGGACATACACCAGTACGCCTACAACCCTTCACAGGTTGACGATTGTAAGTTGTGGAATGTCCAGACACAAACAAGATTAACCAACAATTACATCAATTGGAACTCACACAACTATTTAACACAAACATATGTACAATCAACACATCAAATGTTGTGGATTCTGATACGACAGACTACCCTTGAAGAACTGTAGAACTTACAGTAGTACGCCTACAACCCTTCACAGGTTGGTGATCCAAGTGGAAGTCGTCCGGACACAAACAGAATTACCAACAGCTAGATGACAGATGGTATCAATTCAGTATATACAATATGAACATATGTACAAAATCACACACCAAGCACATTGGACTGCTCATTGATGAGCTACCCTTTGAAGAATTATAGGACTTACACCAGTACGCCTACAACCCTTCTCAGGTTGACGCCCTAGGTTGGAAAATCGTCGCAGAGTTCATTTGCTGACTTCCTTCTATCAGCTATATCCTCAAATCTGAACGGCAACACGCCCATGTCATTGTATCGTAGAATATAGATGACCAACAAACACACGACATATCTCATCAACCAAGTATAGAAACAGAGTAATTTACACCAAAGATAATAACATTCAAATAGAAACTTGAAACTAGAAATGCCTTTATTCGTGCAAGTCAATTTAACAATAACTCTCTCGTTTACACTTGGCTTATCCTCACTAAACTGACCATTGATATTCGTCCTTTCAAACGAACTGATACTCTCATAGTCATTACACAAGGTACTGGAGTTGATGGGCGTCTGTTTCATTGTGGATGACAGCACCAACGATGACTGAGTGACACAAGGTGATGAAGTTAGCGGTGGATCAGAAGCTGTTGTTGTTCGGCTCTCAGATAGTTGTCCAACTGCAAGATTACCACCACTGCTGTCTTTCACTACTATTTCGGGTTTAGCACTATCATCTGATGATAGGTGGGCTACACGCTGATCAATTACACTGACGGTCTCACAAGTATCCATACCTTCTGCAACTGCATCTGCGTTCAATTCTACTCCTCGTTGTCGTTGCAGGGAACCTTTATTTAACTTAGCAGTAGTAAGTATTCTCCTCATTTCATCATGATCAACCAAAGATAAATCTGCACTATCATGATCATTATCACAAATATCCAATTTACCATCATCTATCTGGTCGACTTCACCATTTGGAAACTTTAATAAGAGAAGTAGACAATTTTGGTTTCTCCTCACAAATCCCTAAAGATTTTATACCTTCATTCTGACCAGAAATACTTTGTAAACTTATGGGGTCAGAAATGGACTCTGAAGCAGTAACTCTATTCTGTGGCATCCTATTCAACAATGGCTTACTAATTGCAACTACAGGATTGTGCACCGTGATATTATAGTCATACAAATCAGAGTCAGACCCTGATTTCACATTAGGCTTATCACTAAACTTGCTCACTGATTCACAGCTCACCTTTGTATGCACCTCATGCAAACGTATAAACTACAACCGCGTTTGTCTTGCATCTTGTAACCTATCTGTTGAGGATGTACTACGAAACCTGTTACACTCACTAGGTCTATATGCATTACTAGACATCATGGAGCCTTCTCGATATCCACCTCTCTGAGGCCTATTCGTCATCAATGATTGCGTTTTACCCTCAGACTGCTCTATTCTAGGGGAGAGATTCAGTGTACTGACAAACTTGCTCATAGCTTGATTGACACTATCTTTTACTAGTTTCAGAATATCATCAAACCTTGGCTCGATACCCTCATCCTCCATACGGGAGCTTATCTTCACCCACTTCCTTTGCAGTCGAGTAGGTAGGCGTCTTGCTATTACTTCTAGTATAAAACTCGAGTTGAGGTCACTCATGCAATTCATCGAAATCATTGCATTCTTGTATATCAGCAAATTATCCAAAAACTCAGTGAGTACCTTGGAGTCATCCTGTAATTGACCACCATTACCCTTAACAGCCTCGAATAACTTCCTTACAATCATCGAAGGTCTTCCAAACCTTTGACGTAATATGCTCATAGCCTCATAGCACCCTTCTTTCGGCTTCATGAACTTACAGCACCGTATAGCTCTTGAAGCATCTCCAGTGCAATACCTAATCAAATATATTAACTTCATTTCACCAGTTAACAGAAAACTACTCAACATGATCTCAAACTCCTTTACAAATTGTAAATAATCAGCCGAGTTTCCGTCGAAACACCGTGGTTCAAATTTAGGGAGTTTGATGTTCCTATTATCCCTGGACGGCGAAACAGTACCATCAACCATGTCATGTTCAACATCAGACACATCGTTACAAGTAACAGACAAGTCACCATGACTTACTTTCCTGTTTGCATCCAAGACGCTCTGTCCCTTCTTTCACCCAGGCTGTCAATGGAGTTGAAGATTGAACGATCAATTCTTGGTTGTTTGCTCAAAATCAACTTCCCCAATTTTCGCGGAGGCATCAATACGACAGTCATCGTCTCATCGGTCGCTGTTCAGAAAGAAGAGTGAAACATCGTCAGAAGTAACAATGATTTATTATTGTAATATTTGTTTTCAGACCTTAGTTTGCTTAGTTCGTTTATTCCTTTTATATGTTGGTGTAACAATAAAGAAATAACAAGCAGCAGATCGGTGTTTTGGTTTTTGCGTCCGTTATAACTAAGCGTTTCTGAAACTCAAAGGAACAGCGTGGGCCCGAGCGTAGCGAGAGCTGGGCATTAACGGTTTATGAGACGAGACTGACAGTTTCTGACGATAGAAACAGATCTGGCGGATTCAAACAGTTGGTGAAAGTTTGGATAGTCGCCGTTCATTTTTCCTGGTGCCGGTCAAGTCCTCTTTGAACAAGCAATATCTGGAACTTTTTGGAATTGGGTCAAGTTCAACAATGCCTGGGTCAAAGAAGGGACAGAGTGTCTTGGATGCAAACAGGAAAGTAAGTCATGGTGACTTGTCTGTTAATTGTAACGATGTGTCTGATGTTAAGTATGACATGGTTGATGTTACTGTTTCGCCGTTCAGGGATAATAGGAACATCAAACTCCCTAAATTTGAACCACGATGTTTTGATGGAAACCCGGCTGATTATTTACAATTTGTAAAGGAGTTTGAGATCATGTTGAGTGGTTTTTTATTAAATGATGAATTGAAGTTAATGTATTTGATGAGATATTGCACTGGAGATGCTGCAAGAGCTATACAGTGTTGTAAGTTTATGAAGCCAAAAGAGGGCTACGATGAGGCTATGAGCATATTACGTCAAAGGTTTGGAAGACCTTCGATGATTGCAGGGAAATTATTCGAGGCTGTTAAGGGTAATGGTGGTCAATTACAGGATGACTCCCAGGCACTCACTGAGTTTTTGGATAATTTGCTAATTTACAAGAATGGAATGATTTCGATGAATCGCATGAGTGACCTCAACTCGAGTTTTATACTAGAAGTAATAGCAAGACGTCTACCTACTCGACTGCAAAGGAAGTGGGTGAAGATAAGCTCCCGTATGGAGGATGAGGGTATCGAGCCAAAGTTTGATGATATCCTGAAACTGGTAAATACTAGTGTCAATCAATCTATGAGCAAGTTCGCCAGTCTATTACATCTCACCCCTAGAATAGAGCAGTCTGAGATCAAAATGCAATCATTGATGACGAGTAGGCCTCAGAGAGGTGGATATCGAGAAGCTCCATGATGTCTAGTAATGCATATAGACCTAGTGAGTGTAACAGGTTTCGTAGTACATCCTCAACAGATAAGTTACAAGATGCAAGACAAACACGGTTTTGTTTTACACGTGTGCAAGAGGTGCATACAGAAGTGAACTGTGAACCGGTGAGCAAGTTCAGTGATAAGCTAAATGTAAACTCCAGGCCTGACTCCGAATTGTGTGACGATAACGGTGCGGTGAAGAAGTCTGTAGTTGCAACTGGTAAGCCGTTGTTGAATAGAGTGTCACAGAATAGAGTTGCTGCTTCAGAGTGCAGTTCTGACCCTACAAGTTTACAAGGTATTACTAGTCAGAGTGAAGTTATAAAACCTTTTATGATTTGTGAGGAGGAACCAAAATTGTCTACTTCTGTTATTAAAGAGTTTGAAAATGATGAAGTTGACGGTAAAGTGAATATTCGTGATAATGATCATGATACTTCACATTTGTCTTTGGTTGATCATTATGAGATGAGGGATATGCCTACTACTGCTAAGTTAAATAAAGGTTCTGTACAACTACAACGTGAAGTAGAATTGAACGCAGATGCAGTTCCAGAAGGTGTGCATACTTGTGAGACAGTCAGTGTAATTGATCAGCGTGTAGCCCACCTATCATCAGATGATAGTGCTAAACCCGAACTAGTAGTGAAAGACAGCAGTGGTGGTAATCTTGCAGTTGGACAACTATCTGAGAGCCGAACAAGAACAGCTTCTGATCCACCACTAAGTTCATCACCTTGTGTCACTCAGTCATCGTTGGTGCTGTCATCCACAATGAAACAGACACCCATCAACTCAAGTATCTTGTGCAATGACTATGGTAGTATCAGTTCGTTTGAAAGGACGAATATCAATGGTCAGTTTAGTGTGGATAAGCCAAGTGTAAAGGAGAGAGTTATTGTTAAATTGACTTGCACGAATAAAGGCATTTCTAGTTTCAAGTTACTATTTGAATGTTATTATCTTTGGTGTAAATTACTCTGTTTCTATACTTGGTTGATGAGATATGTCGTGTGTTTGTTGGTCATCTATATTCTACGATACAATGACATGGGCGTGTTGCCGTTCAGATTTGAGGATATAGCTGATAGAAGGAAGTTAGCAAATGAACTCTGCGACGATTTTCCAACCTAGGGCGTCAACCTGAGAAGGGTTGTAGGCGTACTGGTGTAAGTCCTACAATTCTTCAAAGGGTAGCGCATCAATGAGCAGTCCAATGTGCTTGGTGTGTGATTTTGTACATATGTTCATATTGTATATACTGAATTGATATCATCTGTCATCTAGCTGTTGGTAATTCTGTTTGTGTCCGGACGACTTCCACTTGGATCATCAACCTGAGAAGGAATGTAGGCGTACTGCTGTAAGTCCTACAGTTCTTCAAGGGTAGTTTGTCGTGTCAGAATCCACAACATTTGATGTGTTGATTGTACATATGTTTGTGTTAAATAGTTGTGTGAGTTCCAATTGATGTAATTGTTGGTTAATCTTGTTTGTGTCTGGACATTCCACAACTTACAATCGTCAACCTGTGAAGGGTTGTAGGCGTACTGGTGTAAGTCCTCCAATTCTTCAAAATAATTCCACCAAGACATGATCCGCGAGGTTATTTGTACTGTTTGTGTATACGTGTGGTGTGTCTTCGCAATTTGTGATTTTGGATCAGTTGTGTTTACTCGTTGTTTTCGTGCCTTGTTTTTATTGCATAATTTTGTTAAAATTTTCGTCGTGATTACTTCTGAAGTTGTTTCTAGTCTTCTACATCCGTGAATGAATTGATTGATGTTAGAGACAGCAGATGGGTCGTATACGCCGGGGAGGCTAGGCTATTGCTGAGAATGAAATGCACACGGAGATAATTGTTAGCTGCGGTCCGACACGCCGGGGAGAAAGAGTGTAAACGACTGAGGCTCGCATGCGTCACCGCTACTAGAACTGAGGCAGAATGAGTGACAAGCGATTTCAATGGTAATTGGTAGTGAGTAATTAAGAGGATGTGCGTAGGGTCTCGTGAGGTCCTGCCATGGTCACTTTGCATCCAAGTCAACGTGTATTGGTCGTGAAGGAAAAAAGGGTTGGATCCGTATTTTGCCGGGGAGTGTCAATGGAGTTGAAGATTGAACGATTGATTCTTGGTTGTTTGCTCAAAACCAACTTCCCCAATTTTCGCGGAGGCATCAATACGACAGTCATCGTCTCATCGGTCGCTGTTCAGAAAGAAGAGTGAAACATCGTCAGAAGTAACAATGATTTATTATTGTAATATCAGTTTTCAGACCTTAGTTTGCTTAGTTCGTTTATTCCTTTTATATGTTGGTGTAACAATAAAGAAATAACAAGCAGCAGATCGGTGTTTTGGTTTTTGCGTCCGTTATTACTAAGCGTTTCTGAAACTCAAAGGAACAGCGTGGGCCCGAGCGTAGCGAGAGCTGGGCATTAACGGTTTATGAGACGAGACTGACACAGGCATTGTTGAACTTGAACCGATTCCAAAATATTCCAGATTTTGCTTGTTCGAAGAAGACTTGACTGGCACCAGAAAAGATGAATGGTGACTATCCAAACTGTCACCAGCTACCTGAATCTTCACTGTGAGAAAATGTTTCCGCCGTCAGAAGCTGACTTCACTGTCAGAAACTGTCAGCCTCGTTTCGTAAACCGTCAATGGCCAACTCTTGCTACGCTGGGACTCACGCTGTTCCTTGAAGTTTCTCAGAAACGCTTAGTAATAACGGACGAAAAAACCAAAACACCTATTGGCCACTCGAGAATTCTTTATTGTAACACCAACATATAGCCAACTTTAAAATTAAGCTTTAAAACTAGGGTCTATGAACAAATATTACAATAGTAAATCACAATATTACTTCTGACGGTTGTCTCCTGACTTGGTTCTGAACAGCGACCGATGAGACGATGACTGGTGTATTGATGCCTGCGCGAAAATTGGGGATGTTGGGTTTGAGCAAACAACCATGTATTGATCGTTCAATCTTCAACTACATTGACATATGTCTGGGTTGGTGTGTTTCTACAGTTCTTTTTTTGTAAATTTGTCCTGGCCATTTAATCATCAATATCGGACCAGCGGGGACCACTATTAGTGAAAGTTTCAAGTCTATTGGAAAACCCTCTGTTGACAAAGTAATTCTTTGAAAGAGAAGCACTGCTATGACATAAGTTTTCATTGTCCGAATGATGTACTTATTGTCGACTGCACTAGATTTTCCCGCTGATTTCACATGCTTTTCGGGCTTTGACTTTGACATTCTCGCCTTTAAATTAGGAGGATGCTCTCTGCATAGGTGAGAAACATACTTTCTTCTGTTGTCGGTGCTTGCTGTTGGTGTTTTAATGTCTTAACCTAAGTCGTCTCTATGTCCTATATCCTGTGCTGACCGCTTCTTCTTCCAAATTGTTGGTTTCCACCCCTAGGTCTCTGTGTTGTATGAGACATTAATCTCCTACGAATACTTTATGCTTGATGCTTTTTCCCATATTTACCTATCTTCTAACTCCAAATGTCCTACTACAAGACCCGGTTTAAGAAAACCTGTAATACTGCTGATCATAAAAAGAGGCGAGATAGGTTATATTAAGTGCTTTAAGGATTCCTGAGAACATTACTTACATAACCCCCGGATTTTATTGTGTTTTCTTTGCCTTTCACAATCCTACTCAGATTTAATGTCGCTGCACAAACCAGCTAATGGGAACGTGCCTTGTCTGACTTCAATACCATTACACCAAGATCGTAATTTTGGCCCTTTTCGAAATTCATTTTCTCCTTTTTCACAGATTTATCACTGCCGAAACAATCAGTAGATATGATTCACCCCGCAGGAAATTACAAAACCAGCCCTATTATTTTGACTCTACCAACTGACTTGCTAGTGGATGATGTATCAATCCAGAATAAAATCATAATATTGTAGATTCCAAAACTCAAGAGAATGGTTGACTAGTCTGAGCTCCTAAAAGCAAGTAAAGTGCAGCTTCATTTTATAGTTATACACTGCTGACTTGAAATTTGTGGCTTGTAGTTAGGCTGTTGACCTTGTTTGTTTATAATAGTCAATAACAAAAACCATTGTTGTAATTTTGAAAAAAAGAACCAATCAATTTCGAGTTTAACACAGCTGATTCAAGGTCGTTGCTTTCCTCTGTTATTATTAGGCTGTCTGTGGAGATTTGTCAGTATTTCTTCTGGTCTCAACGCGTACTGCACCAGTAAGCATCATGTATGTTTTGTATATTGCACAAAAAGATTCTACATTATGTTTCACCTTATATAATAATTGGTTTAATAGTTTATATACTGTAACATGGTCCACTGGGTCACAAATGAATGGTGGAATTCTCTTTTGCTTCGAATTAAATGTTTTAGTTTGTGTTATGTATTCTTATTAGTATATCATTTCAATTGATTAGGATGCATGTGAGGACTAGGTTATTATTAAGCTCTATGGGCACTGCTTTATTTGAGCTTCAGGCCCTATTTTTAAAATCTTGTCTCATTAATAAGTCTTCCAGTGCTCTTTTTAGGAATAGCCAACCTTATGTCAGTACATAGTGGGTTTATTTTAGGTAGATAACACATTTATTTATCATAAGAAAGCTTGGGTATCTTTTCATTTGATTTTTCTTTTTAAGTTTAAGCTAAATTTGGTTTTCCCATGAAATAGTGTAGATATCTTCTTAAGGACTGTGTAGTTATGTCTAGCTTTTTAATTTACTGGTGATGAAGTTACTTGTTAGCGTTTCTTCCTCAGTTCTCTAACTCCAGAACTTGGGTCTACTTGATCATATGCAGATCATTCGCGAAAAATAAGCTGGTAATTCTGTAGAACATGATACGAGAGATTTACTATTGTGTTCATAAGCCCAATAATCGCTTGTATTTGAAATTATCCTACCAGTGTTGTGCTTCGAGTTAATGTAAATGAGGCATATTACACTCAGTGATCACGAAATCTGGACTCTTACTCAGTTCCGCAGTAATTTTGGTGGTTATTCCTCGATTGAAAGGTTAAGTAACTAGACTAGCCACCTCCAATTATATATACCATTTCAACTGCGGTTGTGGAGCGCGTTTTATTTCAGCCGTCGCCTCAGGAACTTGATTTTCCTTGCTATAAAACATCTACCAGTGCGGCTCAATAAAGGTGTAGTGAAAACCAGCAGTTCGATATGACACTACCAGGTCAAAAATGGTCACGAAGCCAGCATTGAGAAATAAATTGCTAAAGAATTCGAGGTACCTCATACTTCAAACAGTAAAGGCAATTCGCCTGAAACAACCGGTGCTCTGTGAAGAAGAAGCAAGTCCAACTACTACTATTGCCCTGGCCGGCCTTCGCTGGAGACTAATTCATGAATTTGTATTTTCCCTAATTTTCCTGATATTCAGTGTTGTTGTTACTATCGAAATGTAATCCATTGATATTATTAATATTGATGCAATGTTATTTAAACAGCATTTATTCCCCTTGATGAATTTGAACAAAGCAAGAACAACGGTGGTTTGTGCAGAATAAAGAAATGTGGAAACTTGTACTGACGCACTTTTGTGCAAAGCTGTACAATGCTTGTGTTCCCCAAGGAATTTAATTTAGGATTCACTAAAATCACTTTTTGTTCAAAGTATGTTTAAAACAGGATGATGCGAGTTCAAGATGAAAAGTGGAAAGCTTAAAACGATATATTTACAAGTTAGTTTAAAATGGTATACTACAAGTTGAAAGTGTTATCGGAACAAGTTGATGGTTTAGTCTTCTTAATGGTAAGAAAAGTGGTTCTGTGAGATAATTTGGAGTTCTGAAGAACCTTTTGCTCACAAATGTTACTCCAATGCATCATTAAAACAGTCGTTTAAATCCCTCGCATAGCAGAAGATTGATAAAGCAATGATGTCCTTAAAAAACGGGCTACTAAAACAAGTTCACATCTCACAAGGTTTTAGTCAATTTTATCAAATAAATTATTTTAATTTCCATAGGCAGAGTCGATTTTAAACTTCTTTTATTTTGAAATACATTCACATAGTGTTTGGAAAATCCACTTATCAGTAAACTATATCCACCTTTTTGAAATAATCAGTTTGTTTTTATTACGTACAACCATAATGGTTTCTAGTCTAAGATTTTTAATCATTTGGTTAAAATAAACAAAAAAAACTTGGTAAAATGGAAGTCTTCATTGTGAGATAAATATACTTATTTTCAGAAAGAGTAATAATCCGTAACATACGAATAATGATGAGAGCTTGGCAATTGGTCGATATCAATGGTGAAATTATCAATGAAGAGGATGTTTCCAGTGTCGGTAAGCCCGAGATCTATTATTTGAAATTATGCTTTAAACGCCAACAAATAAAGATAACATTTGTAAATACTGTTATTATTTTAGATTTCGCAAACGCTTATATCCAACTATTTGAATTACTGAATTCCGTCTTATTCATCACCTTTAGGCTCATTAAAGTTGTCTGTTAAGTGAGAAGAGACGTGATCTCACACCTAGTTAGTTTATGGAAATGCTTCAGTAATTTCATGGATGAGAAGTATTTAAAAGTATATCAGTAACTAACTGTTGAAAATATAGATTGTTGTCGTTGACATTTCTGGTCTATATTTTGCTTCGCTTTGACAAATGTATTTATGCCATAGATAACTCGTATTAACTACAAAAGATGACAAAGTTATTCTACAAGCTGTTTTTAAGATAAATTAAAGCAAGTGAATTATTAGATGCCTTTACGAAGGTGAACCCGAAAATCCCAGACGATTACAAGGGTTTATGTCATTAAAAACCCCCTTATTTTGGTATGTTCGTGATTTAATGCGCTGATTTCTAGATTTGCGCTACTGTTTCATGTAAATTTCGGCGAAGTTTTATTATACTACTTGTTAAATTTAAATACCTTCCTATCACTTTCTTGTAACAAAGCAAAGAAACTTCTCGTTTTTTACATCAGAAGTACTAATTATACATTTGCTTCTAGTGAATTCTGTAAAAAAGATTAGATAATCTCCTTTTCTGGCGAAATAGTTGAGTTGATTGTGGTAGCACCCATACATTCATATCTAACTCTGTTTGTCCTTCACCAACCTTGCTACATAGTCCTTTGTATTGTTGCGCTTCGCAATTTTTGATTGCGTTTTTTTTCATTTGTCTTTTCACTAATAATCTTCCGCTTGACATACACATGTAAAGATCATCACGTAGCATTATTTGAAATGTTTATTTGCTCTTATATGGATGCTTTAATATCCGTTGCTTGTTAGTCCTATTCTCACTATTAGCACCTTTATTTTTTTGTGTATATGTGATTATAGTTCATTAGCCTGAAAACAACTTCACCGATTTCAGCGTGGAAAATAGGGGTCGTAAAATAAGCTTTCACAAGTGTATTCTATCTCTCTTCTTGTAACACCACTTGCTTGTGTTAATTCATCTAGTTATATTTTCTCCTTTTGAAGACCCAGTATTGTGATAAACCTTTCGTTATTGTCGCTTATATTACCCTCTTAGTGCTGAGCATCTTTTTACTACAAAATTCAGGCAGCAAAGTTCAAGTGATCTTTTAGTGACAGGATTTCGAATGTTGTTTACACTGTTTTTGAAGTGCTTCTGTTTTCAACTTGTGCACTCTTTCGATGGAGGTCGTTCGAAATAGTGTATTTGACAACTAATCATTTTATGGGTATTTCGTCTACCTTTAAATTGTCTCAGATTTTTACAATTTATCTATAGTATGCAAATGGTATGATTCCACAACAGAATACTTTTTTTTGATATAACACACTGATACGGGGTGATTTACTTCTTGATAACGTTTCGAGTGAATTTTGGTGTTCATAATCATGTCAGTGTGATATCACTGTGTGCTATAACAAATAAAACTATTCTACTTCAGAATTATGCTCTACCACAGTATCCAGATTCTATTTTCCCATATTAACACTACGTATATTAACTGTATGCTTAGCAAAACTTATATGCATATGGTTAGTAAAATGTGTCACTGTAGTATTGTGTTTTCTCAGTTATAGTCAGTGAACACAAATTTAAAGGTGACAGGATTTCATCATGAGCTGACGTTGGTTAGAGAACCACTGGAAGACCTGGGAGTACTGGAAAGCTGTTTCATCCTAGTTTGTGACTTTTCAGCAGTACTCACCCACCAGAGTTCGAACCAAGGACCTACTGGTTACAACGCTAGCTCGCAGACCATTAAGCCACTGGGACCCAATCCAATGGCCCCGGAATTTCAACTTCTGCAAATTCACGACGTAGCGCGACTCCTAGCTACCGAGATTGAACCCTGGCGATGGGTGCGTACCGATGAAAAGTTCCTAACTGGTATGAAACAACTGTCCATTACTCCCAGGTTTTCCAGTGTTTCTCTAACCAATGTCAGGTCATGATGAAATCCTGTCACCAATCAATCAATTCTCTACCAACTAATACTTGAAAACAAATTTAAGGTTTGTTACCATTTCTGCGTCACCAGCATAATTTTCATTTTTAAATGTATGTTTCATTAACACACCTCTTTAATATATCTGTTTAAGAGTTGAAAAATTTCCATTTTAATTGGTTTAAAAAGTTTTATAATTTTTTCTAATTACTATGTATTTTGGTAGGGAAATAACATACCTTTTTTTCACAGCTGTTCTAGTAACATAACAGATAGCTTGTCAAGAAAAGGGATGAAGAAATGGGAAACTATTATTACTAACCTCTACATCTATGTGGTTTATGGAAGTCAGTTCATATCAATACAGTTTTAATCACTAATTGAAGCGAATTGCAGAGCTATTGGGAACAAAAACCGGACAGTACAGTTTCCAAATATTCTGTGATTAGTACCTACAAGTCGTATAATAATCAAAGATAGTAGTTTTATGTTTCCACTGGGTTAAGTAACTTGTCCCCTTATGGATAAGATTTCATTTTGATAAATATAGAAAAAAATCCCCATTTAGACATTTAGCAAACAGAAAGATTGAGCGAAGAAATATTTACTTTTCAATTAGATCCTCATCTCTGGCTCTACTCTAATATACACACAGAGCATTTTTATTATAATACACAACAGTTTACCAATAAAGTGGCGATATATTTGTTAAGAATAACTAGTCAGTGTCAAAATGTCAATAGGTTGATAATAAACGAAGAAAATCAATACACATTTAAAAGGTAGAAATTATTATTATATTATTGTTCCCATGGGTTCCTAGTGGAACATAGGGCTTCAACTGCACGTCTCCACTTGCTTCTGTCTTATGCTGTACTTTTCACCTGCATCCATGTTAGTCCATACTGTTTCAGCTCCTCTTCACACGATCTCCTCCATGTCACCTTTGGAGAGAAATGGTTAGAAATTAATTTTACAAGGAGAACACGTAATTAAAGATGAAGTGGTCAGAAAAAATAAAATAACTTGGAGAATTATAATTTTTATAATTTTAAAGGTTTAGGGGAGGGGGGCGAATTAGTTCGGTTTGTACATTCATGTAATGATGGCCAAGGCAAGGAAAGTGGCTGTACAAATTTCTTCTGAACACACAGGTTTGGCTTCTTCAGGTGGATTCCGATTGCTTCAGCTGTCTGTAGGAGACAAACTCGTAGAGCATAATTAAGATTAGTAGGAATGCGATAGATAATTTTAGGTACTGTATTAACATCAACCTTATGCTCACTACCTACAAGGTGTGCTAAAATACAGCTACGAATAAATCTTGTTTGTCCCTTGCCTAATCATGTTGGATGATGTTCAGAAAATACGATGATGAACCTGCCTAATGTAGCTGGCTCCGCAGCTGCAGTCAAACTGGTAGATACACACAGAAGAGGTAGTTTATCCTTATTTCTTGAACGTAGAATAGGGGTAGTTGTGAAGAGACAACGTACCTCTGCTGCATAATAAGCTCTTTTAACTGCATTCTTCAGGCGCTGTGTTATTATTTCACTGATGTTGTCACTGAGGAACTGCAGTCTTATAAACATTGGTTTTTTCGGAACTGTTGTCATTCTGACTCTCCTAGGTGCTGAATTCATATTTTTCTCAATGAGTTTATCTAAGTAACCATTTTCTAAGTAATTCTCTAATTTTTTTGATTTTTGATTGATTTTTGATTTACAGCTTGATTCCGCATTGTATTCTTGGTACAAGTGCGTCGGTGGCACAGTGGTTAGGACTCTCGCCGACCATGCACATGGTCCGGGGTTCGAGCCCGCACCGACGCACACCTGATATCTATGGTTGGCCTGCAAAATTTGGGCTACCGATATCCATGCTGAAAATTCCATACTTGTACCAAAAATACAGTGTGGAATCAAGCTGTAAATCAAAAAAAAAAAAAGTATGGAATTTTCAGCATGGATATCGGTAGCCCAAATTATTCAGGCCGACCATAGATATCAGGTGTGCGTCGGCAGGGGATCGAACCTCGGACCATGTGCATGGTCGGCGAGAGCCCTAACAACTATGCCACCGACGCACATCTTAAGCATCTCATTGAGGCAGTCGTCTGAACAGACTAACCTGGCTCTATGAACCAGACACTTTACCAGGTTACGTTTATATTTCAAAGGCTCAAAAACCAAAAAATGAGTGTACTGATCTGTTGTTGTAAGTTTCCTATACACACTCCTTTTTAGTGTGCCATCTTTCCTTGCCATGAAGACGTCTAGGAATGAGATACTGTCATTACTTTCTTTCTCTGTGGTAAAGTTTATTTCTGAATGTGTATCATTAAACTTGTCAAGGATGTTCATTGCATCATTCTCGTCTTTCATAACCAGAAATGTATCATCCTTATGTTGATAGTAGAAATCCAAGTCATTAATTACTCCTTTTAGTGGTCCATTCTCTAACTTAGCGAGGAAAAAATCAGCTGGGATTGGACCTAATGGGGAATCCATAGCTACACCACCAATTTGTCTGTAATATTCCTTATTGAATAAGATATATATATATATATATATATATATATATATATATATATGGGCACTTATTCAATATTGAAGAGCATCAAATGTTTGTTTCTTTAACTACACTTCTTTATAAACAAGAAATGTTCATCGAATGAATTCGAGTTTTGATTGCTTAACCGATAAACAGTTATTTTACACAACAGTCAATTTACTTTGAATTAATACATCCGTCGTCTTCACTATCGCTTAGCTAAAATGAAGCGAAATACTTCACGGAAAGAATTTCATCACTACTTTTTCAATGAAAAAAAAATAACTAAAATATCATGATTTCATAAAATTTACGTAGTGTTTCGTTTCTATATCTGGTTAGTCAAATTGTCGGTTAGGAGTGTTTTCTTTGATGATGAATCAAAAAGATGTTGTGTTAGTGTAGGCATAATCTTCGCAATCGGTATTTAGAATAATGACAGGTGCTGAGTAGTGTAGGTGTGGTATCAGCACGCCAAAAACCGAAAACAGTCTCAATATTGGTTTTTCAAGATGAGAAGCTTTGAACAAATGGATCGTTGGCATGTTTCAACCATAAATTCTCGAGTGAGCGGTCTTTGTGAAGATCAGTGCTGCATAGAGACATACTTGACTCAGTAATCCCATAAATTGGTGAGCCGAAATAATTATTTAGACCACTCTAATTTTGAACTACAATATAAAATAAATAAGATCTATGGATGAATGTGCAACTAGCAGTAGTGGAATTCAGGGGGTGTACTTGTCTTTTTTTTATAGCATGTTAGTGCTAGACACAATGAATGATGTTCCTGTCATCCTTAACGCAAGATTTATCGCTTCGAATTCTGGGCTGTTGTGTTTTGTTAGCAAGTTTTAGTCAACAGATATTTTACCAGAAGCTGATTCACTGGACAAGAGCGGACATTTCTTCGTAGCATATTAGTCTGTTGTGTCAGACGCGCACCCTGGATTACAAAGGTATATGATAATAAGTACACATAAACAAGATCTAAATACAGGCAGTATTGAGACTTTTGTACAAGGACTCAATATTTGATATGAGACTGATCAACTAAGTCTCTTCTAATAAGTATCGCAAAAATCAAAAGCCCTAGACAAGAGCTACGTGATTAAAGCAAGTTATGTTTCAAATATTTTAACATTTAAAGCAGTTGTTAAGATAGTTGTAACAGTGATATGTTCAGTGTATAACTTCAACTGTCAAGACATGTAAAAAATAAAACTGCATAATTTTAATGAATTTATTTTCACTCTATTGGGATATCTTAGGTTCTTATGATTATATTTGATCTTAACCAATTAAAATGTCCTATAACACTGGACTTCGTGCTTTTAGTGTAAGGAACTTCAAAATATAATGTAGTTGCTTATAGACTGAAGAAAATTTCAGTACTGTTACTTCATTACTCGAGTAATAAAGTTTGACAAAAAGAGGGTGAATATGATGCTGTCAGTTGAAAAAAGTGTGAAGGTTCATAATCAATAAAGAATATTCATTATCCCACCTGACTTCGTGTCATCGGTTTCAAGCTGTATAACTTAATACCTCCAACCGTCGATTCACTTGTTTCTCTTGTCTCATCCAAGTTGCCTAAAATACTATAAATATCTGAGGCCAGTATTTGGATATCTCATGGATTATAAAGTTTGTCTTAATCTATTTATTTTAACATATTATCTAATTTGTTCACACTTCTGCTATTGTATACCTTCGATGTGAATGGTTATCAATCCGCAAAAGATTGTTCACTATTTTAAACGACAAAACACTTATTCTACCCAGTAGTTCATTACATTTAAAAGAAAATTGTTAACAAAAGTGTTTCAGTCAATAATGATCTTACAAGAAGCGGGAAAATGTACCCTTGTATGTACGATCCATTCCTGAATACATATATCAGCAACCTGACCGACTAACTCTCACACACTCTTTTGCTTATAGCGTCTGTGATAATGAATGGCAAGGTCTAATCCCTTTTAAGTTGTATATATGTATGCAAAACATTAGTTTCCTATCTTGTTTGTCAGATAAAATTTTTAATCACATGAATGACTTGTGATTGACTGTCGATTTGAATTATTATTGATCATATCACATTCAGGTTGAACCATTTTTTTCTGCAGTACGCATTCCCCTGACATCACATGTCTAGTAAATTATTTCTTATAGTACAATTCTTACGTGTATGTGCGTTTGTTTATTTTTAGTATAGGGCTAAGTTTTTTCTTTGGTAAACTAGTGGGCCCAAATTGTGTGCTATATGCAAATGCGTGTGTGTGATCAATATGTTTTATTTTGGAGGGAAAGTCGAAATACTTTACGCGATACTGATTGTAGCAAAATTTAATCTATAATTCTCGTAGATATAATTAACAGTGTTAAGGTTATTTAACTGAAAGTAGGCAGACTGTTTGCCATTCAAGCCAATAGTTCAATCTTCTGCGTATAAGAAATTTGTATTCATTCGTTGTGTTGACCGTGGAATAATTTTAGTAAAGTTTCATCACAAAGTGATATCGTTTAGAGAACTAATGTAATCCGAAGATAATTCACCTTTTATCTATGAGTTTACAGCTTTTTGACTGTTTAAACACATGAATACGGGAGAACTTGAGCTCAGACAACTTCTAAGCCTTATAACCATCATGTACAGTCGTTGTGTTGAAATTGGACTGTCCACGTTTTCTGGCTCCTGTTAATTCATGTGGTTGAGCTAATTGTCATAGCCTCTGATTGACATTCTATGAAGTCTAACTAAATGAGAGTGACGAAGGCTGATGTATACTTACTATTTTCCCTGATCATTTGAGAGACCTAAGCTTTGAATAACCACCAACTTCTAGGTGACTCAGAGGTTAGTGTTAAGAGTATGCAGGGACTGATCACCGAGCGACGGTGATTATAACTGCTGAATTCTGAATGCTTATCAAAACCTATTAGCTAAGTGTGTAGAGGAAGTTGGTAAATTAAAGACTGTGCTACTGTCGTGCACTTCTGCTTCGTTATTGGATATTGAAACTCATTAGATGAGAAACCCTGTACTTAACAAAGAAGCATGAAATCAGGTTCACAATATTTTCCTCCAAACTGACTTATAATGAAGACAAAACAAGTGGTTCAGCGAAGAGGCTGTCTTCGGCGAATTCATTTTCTCTAGCTGTACAACCCCATTTATAGGCAATTTTTTCATGAAGGAAGGTAGTAACAAAAGTGATGAGTAGTCACAAGCATAGTTATTAATATTAGTCATTTCATAAAAGGAATCGAATGGGTGTTTAGAGTTACGTAATACAATGGACAATTAAGTGAATCAGTTCTAATCAGGATGCACATAGAAACGAAGGACAATATGAAACTATATAAGAGTTGTAAGAAGTAAGAAAAACAAGCGGAAGTCAAGACAGCAGATGTCGATATGGTAGGAGCGGTTAAATAATTTTCTTTTAATGCATAGCTTCAGTTTTTCTATCTGAGTGGCTAAAGCTTCAGCAATGCAAAGAAGTCGGAGGCGTATTGCCTGTGGTAGGTTATTCTTGACTCCGAAGACTACTTTGAAGGAGGCGTTTGTTGAGATGGAATGACAAATGTCGACAAGGTGTTCGATTGTCGCACTCCGTACATGCTGGTGACTACTCATCACTTTTGTTAGTCTGTCTGTCTGGATTCAACATAGAACTTGGCACCGAAGTGCAGCAGTTCGAGTTGCCACGTTCCAAATAGCACACAAAAGTAGACAAGAAGATGAGTGAAGAGAATCAATAGAGTTTGACAAGTATAAGAGTGAAACAGAATGGGTAATGGTAGAAAGGAATATGAAAGATTACAGGGACTGAATACATCTGCGCCATTGACAACGATTTTGAGCCATGTCACCTATTGTCTCCAGCCATTGATTCCTAGAGTCCCGAGGGCCCCAACCCGGGAGTCTGCATCTCCCGACCTGACTCAGTTTAACTGTCAAGGATTTCATGGATTGATGAGGCCATGTTTTTGTTTGGCCACCACTGGCTCTTTTCCAACCTGCACC
The DNA here is from genome assembly GCA_944472135.2 of Trichobilharzia regenti. Lineage (NCBI taxonomy): Eukaryota > Metazoa > Platyhelminthes > Trematoda > Strigeidida > Schistosomatidae > Trichobilharzia > Trichobilharzia regenti. The sequence goes on along the minus strand of OX235270.1, from coordinate 81,227,235 downwards.
TATATCAGCTAGTAATGCCCGTCGGGGGAGGCGGTGGTTAGGCATGCGCAGCACGTGACCTAGCCATCTTAGTCTATGTAACTTTATAGCCTCGTCGATTGATTTTCCCTCTTTGCCCAACACTCTACGCCTAACGTCAACATTACTTACCTTATTAAACCACCTAACGTGAGACAGAGATCGCAGACATCTATGATCGAAAGCAGTCAACCTTTTCATGTCTTCAACTCGTATTGGCCATGTTTCAGAGCCATAGAGAAGGACGGAGCGAACTGATGAGCAGTACACACGTCCCTTGGTTGATAAACGGATGTCACGCCTACGCCAGAGATGGTGTAAGTCAGCGAAAGCAGCTCGAGCTTTTCGGATCCGTGCTGAGATTTCATCGCCAATCAGTCCGTTGGTGCTAATACAACTTCCCAAATAGGTGAAGTGGTCAACATTGTTAGTACCCTAATTCATGAAAAATTGTGTACAAATGCAATTGTACAGCTAAAGAAAATGAATTCGCCGAAGATAGCCTCTTCACTGAACTACTTTTATTGATGTTTGGGTGGGAATTTTTCTTGACTTATGATGTTTAACAGTAAACAGCATCGGTTTGTATCACCACTTCTCTTGCTATTCAACAGTGGCTAATTTGTTTTGCACAGGTTTAATTATTGCTGTCTTAAGCAGATGTTTTTCGAGTATAGTTATTCAGCTCCCCTAAACTAGTCTCAGTATTTATCTACAGTAAGTTTTTTAAAAGTACTTAAGCAACATTAATTTTAGGACTTCTCACTTATATTTATTGTCAAAACTACCTAAAGATACGGAAAGGGTCTTTAAGATTTTCTGATGAGAAACCAGTGACAGCTGTAAACCTCCCAGGAAAATTGAGTTTTCCAGCGATAGCACGTATGCCTTGTTAATGGGTGAGCAAGTCTACAAAACACAATTTCAGAACTTTCTTTAGATTGCCTTTAGACACTCCACACTAAACTTTTATTCCGCTCCAAGCGGAAAACAAGACTTCAAGCGTGAGTTTTGAAGTTTCACTAATGGTGATTATCTTACGGAGGGTAAAGCTGCCAACCCCACTTCCAACCTTTCCTGTTTTTTAGCCCGACCAGTAACGTGTAGTTTAGTAGTGTAGGAACCCGGACCATGTATATATGTGGCTGGTGAGCATTCTACCATTGAGCCATCGATGCCAATACTGGTTGCTCATTTGAAGGCATAAAATTATGTCGACGCATTCTTCGTATGTTGTTTAGTCTTTTTACTCGATCGGGTTGAGTATAAAATACTTTGCGATGGTTTATATACAAGCGAACTTACATGACGTGTAGACTAATCAGTCCAGATGTATGTGTATCTACCTTGCTTTATTTTAGGATTTACCTTTTTAACATGCTTTCAAAATTTTATCTAAATGAAATTCAGCGTAACTCCCGTTTTTAAGTTACCAGTTTTTTATTTTTGCACTTAGTGCTGAAAAACACTTTTTTTCTGATATCAACTCATGTCCAGGTGATGTCATTAAAAACAACTAGAAAAGTTAAAGGTCTACCACTGTGTTAGTATGTAATGAAAAATTGAGAATTGATTTATGAGTATTGAACGGTGAAGTTATAGTATAACAGACTATTACATAAACAGTGATGCCTTATAAAACATTCAGAACCACCTAAATTGAGTTAGTGGTGCATAATTCAGTCGACTTGCTCGTTCATATGAATCTTTTTCTTTCTATCCTCATCCTACCAAAACACCTTCAACTTTATTTTATCCCATCTAACACCTATGAGTAAGTTGTGACTGCGATTTAGACAAAACATATTTCACATGAAGTATTCTAGTTGGACTTGTAGATTTAAGGTTAACACTTTGAAATTGACGGCATTTCTTGATACTGTCTGGTGATTAATTAGTAAAACTCAAAGTGTAGATGGATGTGACAAGTACGCGTTTGCATACTTATAAAATATAGGCGAAGTGATTGCTACCTTCAAATTATAAAGTACATACCACTAGCTTATACACTGAATGAAAAGAAGAAATAATGTTAATGCTAATCGATGTAGTTAGATTTTTCACTTCTCCTTATTTTTCCTGCCCATTGTTTTTTTTTCATTGCACTTAGCACATGACTCGTGCAGTTACTTCCACCTTTTTTTTAATAATCGGTTTTTCTTTAAATCAATTAAAATCTTCGATTTTGGTTAACTGGTTAAATACGGTCCCACTCGGATTTTACTTTTATTATATTTGTGTATATTCGAACACGTGATCACTATTACACATTTTGTACATCATCTGATTATATATATATATATATATATTGATGTAATATTCAAGTATACTTCTCACCCGTTTAGCTTCGTTACTCCTGGTTTCCTACCGGTATACGTGTTTACCTTGCTTGTCTGTGTGACTGTTAGATAATGCATAAATACTGTGTACTTTTACACTCACAGATATACTGTCGTATCTCAGTTTTGTGTTAAATAAGGATAAATTGTAGATGTTAGCTGTTAAGAAGTAGTGACATTCATCACATCTAAGAAAAGTGATTACAACAACACTATTTGGCATATAGGGAGTGGGTTGGGGGATAGAAATCACAACAATGAAATAACTGGTTATTCTGACAGTGAATATTTCACTACCTTGTCTGCTGTTGTTGATGATTTAGCTTTGTTATTTTGTAAGTGGTGGGTGTAAAGGAAAGTTCTGTAATTGTGAATTATAGAAGTTTAATTTCCACTTTCAAACCTATGAGAAAATTCAATATTTTCATACGGATTAGTAGTTATCCCTGTGGTTTTGATGAGGATGGAACAAAGAAAGAAAAGAAAGTGTAGTGAACTTCCAGACAAAACGTTTTTTTCTTCCTAAAATACAATTAATGTATTAGTACTGCTAATATGTACCAATTATTTTATGTTAGAATTCTTTAACTACCTTTATGGGCTTTATGTTTAATAATTAACTATTATTCCATGTTTTACTGTTACAAAATAATTAACGCTTAGCTGCATTATACGTTAATCATACTCCCATACAACATTGGTTCTGTAGCTTGTTTATAATTCTTGTAGTAGGTTGTTATCTTCAAGTGTAATGATATTAGTTCTGCTTCGCAAAAAGGGAAAAAGGGTCGTTGTTTTTGATTTATTGAACATCGACAAATAATATTATTTGATTATATGGAATTTAACATCGCAAAGAATAAAATTTTATTTAAAACGACGAGACGAGTGAAATAATACTGGAGACAGTTCAAACTGAGAACAATAATAGTAACAATCAACGTAATAAGGGAAAGGTATACAAATTGAACAAACAAATCGAAAAATAAGTAGAGCCAAAATATGAATGAGGATCGTCATACTTCAGCACAAGCGGATTAAGGCCATGAAATATGGAGGAGTTAGACAAACTTTTTCTGTATACAGAGGTCTGGCTTTTTTATTCCAATGGCCAGTTTCGGTAATGTAGATAATACGTAATGATATGGGCAAGTTGTATTTTGCCTTGTAGATGACTTTAAAGGAAGAGGTTGTAGTGGTAAGGTGACCAGTATCGATCTGATGTTCAAGGATTACTATATATACAGCTTCTTCCTTTAAAGTCATTTACAACGTCATCGGAATAAAAATCCAGACATCTGTATGCAAAAACCGTTTGTCTAATATTTGCCAATATATATATATATATATATATATATATATATATATATATAGGTTTAGATGAATAAACGTATATCTGTGGAAAATAAGGTGTAGGTATGCAGCTAAGATTACCTTTCACCAGCTGTATCACATTTGAATTTCATGTTCATAAATGTCTCCCACTGTTATGAGCTTTGAGATGTATCAAACTTATGTTCCTTGTGGCGTCAATATTTATTCTCAACTATAATTTTCGGAAGTATTTTTCTTCCATGTATAATGTTGCTTCCTTGCACTAGCATCACTTTTGTTCAACAAGCGGCTCCCAAAGTCAGTCATTTGTTCAAAAGTTAATTATAGGATACTTAGCTCTAGGTTCACTTGGTTCATCGTCTTTTGATTATTTCAAAGCTTATTTAGGTGTAGGTTGTGCTATATCACAAATCAGCATCGACTATTATGATCTAACTAGGTTTCTGAATACTGATATGCTCTCCATGAAAACTGTAGGCCGTCAGCCGTTCTAGAACGAAACAACTTTTCAGTTTTCCTTGATTTCTTTTGGTCCTATGAGTGAAATCCACCCTTGTTGAAACCTATTTCGGGACATAAGATGTTTGGTTGCCTATTCTTTTTACCGGATGATTTTATTCCGTTTGTCTTCCTGATCTCATTTGTTTGCGGAGAATCTTTCATGATTAATTTGTTAATTTCAAAATGGCTCTTTGCCTTCTATCAGCTCCTAAAGTGTTAAAACAGAGGGTAGAAGTGGATATCTCCCTTTGCCTAGTTAATGACTGTTTACTGCTAGTACTCTTCTTGTATGGGAGAGGATATAGGGAGAGAGCGAAATGGTCTATGGAAAATAACAAAAAAAACTAACTTTTTCAATGCAGAATTTTAAACGTACTTTGATTTTTTAATGAATCACATCTCTCACACTTTCTATTCGTGATTATCGTGTGATAGCTTATGTCACGGTAATGTGGTGTGACTCTTACTGAGCTTTGTGTCTCTCATCAATTTAGTCAGTTACATTTTGTAGGGTAATTAAAATTATCGACTTTTTTAATTGCTGTTGTTGACATCATACAGGAACTAGTTCTTCTCTTGGTTTTATTTTGTTTTAAAACCACCACTCTTTCCGTTTTTGTGATATGTGATAGGTTTAACTTTGTCGCCTGGATATATGCCTTTTCACCTGCCCTCGTGGGCTTTATTTTCATGAAGCTGCAGTATTAAAATATCATTATACTTGAGTATATCTCAAACTAACACCTCCGTACCGAATTGATGACCCGCACACGACTTATCGAACCTTCTTTTAGCTAAAGGCATATTCTAGCACGATATGTATAATATAATAATTGGAAACTTCATCAGTGATATACACACTTTAATTTACATCTCACACAAGGAGGAGAATTCATAAATATGAAATAAGTAATTTTTACTTGAGAAAACAAAGTTTGATGCTCTCATCGATGTCCTGTTATATTTGAACGATATTCCATATTGCAATAAATAAGATCTCAAATAAGTTACGTATAAAAAGATTACTATGCAGCGAATCCATCAATTTAATTAGTAGATGGTGACTAGTAGTGGAATCCACGATGCGTATTTCGTTCTATTTGGGACTCGTCATCTGCATGTGCCTGCATTCCCCAGTGAATGATGATGTTCCCACCGAGGCTGAAACCCAGTGTCCATAGTTTCAAACTCCAAAGCGTCATCCATCAATTTAATTTATAAGTACAAAATCCTTGTAAACAAATACAATAGCTGAAGTAAATACGCCTTTCGAAGTTTCGTATCTTCCATTTTTTTCTGGTTGTTATAACACTTTACTCTATAAATCATGTGACTGTAGCTCGTGTGAGTGCCATAATCGTTTATTTTTTAACGCAAAGGTTATATAATTGATTGGTTTGCAAAGAATTGATTGTTTGATTGATTTCATGGTGATTTACGTCATGTGTTTAGATCACTTGTAGAATCAGTTAAAAACCACGAAATATTGGATACATGTTTTGTTCTTGTTTGAGACTTTCCTACAGTGTCCACTTAAAGTACCCTATACAGGTTCGGGTCCAACCATATGCCATCAAGTCCCCCAATAAGCACATTATCATTCAGACATGCAGTTGCTACCTAATTATTGATAATCTTCAATATTTGTAAGTAGAACAGTCGTAGTTCCATCCTTCTTCACCGTTATAGGTAAGTAGCTTTGCTCATATCCCACTTAATTAAATTGACAGTTTTGGACTTCAGTTGCATTCTAAACTAAAAGTTGTGTGAATATATAAAGTTTAATGGAATGTGTAAAAAATTCTTGCACACATAACTTGTCATCTTCTTTGATGATAACTATTGAGATTTTCATGGTTAAAATATACCTTAGTTCTTTAAACCCTTCCTTAATTTAAAGTAGAATCAATAATGTTTGACTGTAGTGCATTCAGCTTACTCCAGCAAATTGAGAAGTCGAAGTCCATTTTTCCAAGAATTTTGTCATTGATCGAATCTAACTTTCCTCATAATGTTAAATATTTGTAGTTGAAGAGCCCGAGGTTACTCATAGTGGCCATTTTGTCGTTCATCACTGACACGGCAAATGAAATTCAATAAGGGTGTACTGAAAACTTAAATGGATGGATTAATGAATTTTTCATTGTTGAACTTTCTACTAAGTGCAGCGGTTCAAGTTGTCCCCTTTCATAGAAGCATGTGTAAAGGCAGATGAAAATGCAAAGAAAATTTAAATAAGAGGAAATATGCGGGGGGGGGAACTACAGGCTGTAAGTTTAATTATGTTGGAAACAAATCACCACAATAATAATCCAAGATAATGTGAATCTGTTATTAGTTGGTTGAAATGGATAATTCTTTTACTGAAAGGCTATTAGATTTAAGTCATACTTCACTGATCATTGTTTCACCAGCTAGGCAGCTCCAGTAGTAGTTCACAAATTATGACTCACTTTCTTATTACACCAACTCGTGCATAATTACTGGGAAACGTTGTTATTTATTTGGTATGTGTGTACAGATGGTGGTGTCAAAACAAAATGTAATGAAGTAACAAAGAAGAATTGTAGTTCAAGGTAACAGTAGATATTGTTTCGTGTTCTCTAAGGTCCATTGTTGATTTTTAGGTATTTCATTACTGAGTTTCATGGTATTTACAGCATTAACTCTACCTAGTGATGGCGTATGGAAAACATTCGCTGCCAAATATTGGAACTCAGATAACCTTGACAATTTTTATTTTGTCCTGTGCTTTCCTAAAGCAACTGAAGTGGACATTACTGTGTTAACTTTGACAAAACCGAGTGTCTGTGGTAAATTAATCCTTGCTTACTGTCGTCGTTGACTAGTATCGGTTTCTAATAACAGTTGTTTTTAAAATGAAGCATTAGTTATTGGTTTAGATTATCTCATGAGTTTCATACTAATTCGCCTGGTTATGTTACTACGTACTCACCTTGGTCAATGAAATAGATGAAGTCTAGTGCGAATGTTAAAAACCTTGGCTGAAGTTTATGTTGTATTATTTTGAGTTAATTTTTACTTGACCATTAGAAAATCATGAGAAATAAGAAATGTAATATATCTTTAAAAAAAAATTTCTATACTGAAAGAATTTTCAATATCCCCTAGTAAACCAGTTTTTTTTTTTATACCAACTAGAAAGAAGATAACGAATTCTGTTTGTAATGTTAGTTCGTTTATTTTACGTTTGCCGCACACTCTTTGTTAAATTAATTTCCTCTCGTTTGTATTTCATTCATCATTCCGAAGAAGACTAAAGTCACCTGGTAGACTAGTCTGATCCTTTGTCCTGTACACTATGATTATATCTGAAGTAGAAAACTCCCGACTTTCTGTGCCAATTAGGCAGTGTGGCAGTCCAAATGTCCGTACTAAAGGATTTTACCTGAATATTTCGCAGGGATAAAGCTGCTGACTTCAGCACTGTGTGATGTAGGTTCAAATCATGACTTTCCCTTAGTTTTCTCGTAAGAAATAGAACGACAGTGGAAGTGCATTGCAATATGCATCTTCCTCATTCCATTTGGCCCAGTGACCGAATAACTTATTCAAAGGAAAAAACTTTGTAATGGTTTCATTTGTTACCATAGTGTGACCAATTCTCTCTTAGGTTATGTTTGCAGTAGCCTCTTGGATGATACGACTATACTCTAAGAAACTGATGTTATCCATTATAACGATTATTATTATTGTTATTATATCCTTTAATTCCTAGAGGAACATAGGGCTTCAGCCGCGCGTCTTCATTGCCTTCGGTTTTCTGGCAACTTTTTCACTCCGCTCCAAGTCTGCCCACATGCTTTCATCTCCTCTTCACATGATCTCCTCCAAATCACCCTTGGACGACCAACTCACCGCTCCCCTTTCGAATTCCACTCGAGGGCTTGTCTAGTGATGTCACTTGATGATTTCCTCAGAGTATGGTCAATCCACCTCCATTTCTTCCTGCTTATTTGTTGCATATCGGTTCCTGGTTGGTTCGCTTTCAGAGATACCTTTTGCTTATCTTTTCCCAGCCATCCGATCTTGAGTGGTAATGAGCGAAGACAGCTGTTGGTGAGGGTCTGTACTTTGTTCGAAGTGCCCTTCATGACGCGCGAAGTCTCTGATCCGTATAGCAGCACTGACTTCACATTAGAGTTGAAAATCCGGATCTTATTTTTGATGCTGAGTGCTGTTGACTTCCACACAGACTTAAGAGTAATGAAAGCTTGTCTTGCTTTTCCGATTCTGGCTTTGATATCCTCGTCAGTTCCGCCTGTAGTTGAAACGATGCATCGTGAAAGTGTGTATATTTGTCTTAATAGACGTAGAAATGCGTACGGAAACGCTCGAAATTAAAATATATTTACTATTTATCTTTTGTTTGAATGAATCTCACAAAGTAATCTTGTGTATGAACGGCTCTCTGTGCTTAGTAGATGTTCGAAGCATATAGCATTGTAAAGTTACACATTTCATAAGTTTCATAACTTTTCAAAGCTTCATTTTAATCCATTTTTGCAAATATTTTAGATCAAATTGATATATAGACCTAATTTTCTACATTTATTTTTACATATCTGTTTGTATTTCTCTCAACCCACTTATGACCTTTGAAATCCTATTGGTTGTTGACTGTTTTAATTTATCAATGTAATTAGTGTTTCTCAGAATCATTTAGAGCATACACATACTCAAGCTGCTGATACGAGACAGTAAGAGCTCTCTACATCAACAGTCGGTTTTCTCTTCTTGCGTTGCGTTTTTGGTGGTATCGTGTCGTGTTGTTGTTGCTAATATTGGTTAGAACAATAAGCTCGCAAATCGACTAGGTAGGAATTTGGTTAGCGCAACTATAACTGTATTTATTAATGGCCATATCAAAATTGGCGACAGATCATCTCGTAACACTGAACGCGTTTATTAGGTCATTAGTATGACACAGATATTCAACCTCTTCAGCTAGTTTCCGTGTTTTAATAGTATGACAGACCATGATATTGTTAACGAACATAAATTTAACCACTCTCACATGATCAGAATGTTTGTTGCTTATCACTTAAAAAAATTATCTTCCGGAAGTTATTTTCATCACTCACTGATGCAATAATAAAAGCCATATTACTTACAACTACTTCCTTTCTTAGTTAGTTAACTGTTGAACATATACCTTGTTTTCAGTTAGTAATAAAATCCACTAAGTGTTTCATACCTAAAGTTTATTGTCTCATTATGTTGACAACTTTGAGTGAGCCACCTAGCTTAATTAAGTTAATGGTAAAGTAACTCAGGTAGTTTCACACTACAGAAGAAATATGAGCCTCGTCTTGACTGCAAATACACTTCATTGACGAAAGCCATGAAGTAAGAGTAGTAGTGGATTGGCTCCTTTTCTTAACGTCAAACAATACTGTACCACCAGTGCTCACCTGATTTGTGAAATTCCGTTAGCACCTGTTTCTTGAAAGCCTCTCTGTTTACCAAATAGCAACGAATGGGTATGGAAATTATGTATTTGTCTTTTACAGGATATAAGCAATAATATATATGCATGAGCATTGTTCATAGTTCAACATTTCATCCGACACAACTTATTTAGTATTAAAAAACTTAGAGTAATAAGACTGTTGTCGTGTTTACCTATGGACCAACAGACCTTGCATCGATCCGTCTATCTATACAAAGTACTATCTATATTGTTCTGTTTTCACTTATTACATCTTACCTTATTACTTTAATATGATTCTGTTTTTATTATTACTACTATTTTGATGCAGTTTTGCACTTATACAATTTATTGGTTGTACAATTTTCGTAACTTCTCTCTCTTTATTAAATAAATAGGTTTGTGTTTTGCAGATTTCTGGATATTTCTTCTGATTTTATAAGGAGTGTTTCCTGCTGTGATAGGATTATGATACGAAAAAAGTGTTTTGGTGTATTTGCGTTAGAGTTCTGAAAGCTCACTGCAAATTAGAGTATGCGCTGTGAAGATGTCCAGTTGGACAATGACTGCTTCGCAAATAAACCATCCAGCTCAGAGAACACACCAATTCACCAAAATCATCCACATGAGCTACGAATCTTCTCGTTTATATCTACAAAAAAATGTTTATACACTTTTCTTGTTTAAGCAACACGAGTATGTGGGGGTACTGAGTGCATGTCTGGCTAACTGAAAGCTGGAGTAAGATGCCCATTGTTTTGTTTATTTTCCAGTCTGTTTAGCTCTTGTCTTAAGGATTGTTGGCTACCTGACTGGGCTGTAAATATTAAGTTCATAAAAGATTGCATAAAAGATACCATCAGGCTAACTAACAAATGTAAACATTTCAGTAATTTGATTTCAGTAATTAACAAATATATCAATATCAATTTCAGTAATTAATAAATAATTTTTCAGGAATAATGTGAAAGCCATTAGAAATTCACTAAAGTATTATCCAGGCATATAAGAGTATATTTCTGTTTACAGTTGACTGTATATGCGTTGCCTGGAATGTCAATTTTTTGTCAATGATCCATGCTGTTATCTAGACTAAGTTGTGTATAAACATTAAACGCGCATAGAGTTGTAGTTTATCTGTATAGTCGCTCATCTCACAATTGAATGCTGAATTTTATGAGAGGTTTGCTCAGGATTTAGGAACAAACATAGTACATGTCTGTTTAGCACATCTGTTGAAAGTTATACGTGTTTAACTGGTAGGTTTTTGATCAAAGAGAAAGAGTAATTTAAGACTATTTTGTGTATTTACGAGAAGAGTTTGATGATACATCATTTGATCTGATATTATCACTACACAGTTTGACATTACTTTGTCGACTGCCTTATTGCGAAAGTGATGTATCCCTGTTATTACAGATAGCTCCATTAGGCGTGATAAAACAAATATCGGCTGTTGTGCGCTTTTTATTCTCTATTGTATCATCAAAAACCTAAATAATAACATAATCTGATTTGGTACATTTAAGGTATATAATCTCAAAATCATATTTTAGTCATTTGAATGATTTCATCAAATTCTTTACAATTTTATTATTTTTTGCATTGTGACTGATAATGTTTAGTTGTATTAAATACCTGAACTATATGTATTTGCATCTGAGGTTTTGAATTTGTTTTGCTAAAATCATCATCACATTTCGAAAATATGACGTGCACTTTTCAAACATGTACGCTTAACTCATCCGCTAGTCTTTGTGAAAATCAGTGGTCAAAGCTTCATAACCTATCAGTCAATACTGACGGTAACCAGAGTCAAACAACATCAATGCGCCTAATTCATTCACAAAAGATTGGATTACAGAGTCTTGAACTTCTGAAGGAAAATAAAGCAATTCTTTCATGACGACAGAAAACTAATTTGATGACCTTGTTTCGTCCTTAATGGATAAACTGAACTATATGATAGTAGTTTTTCTCCAGTGATGTTAACCCTCCAATGCAAAATAGTAGGGTTCAACTGGAGGACATTAAACCTAAGCAGAGAATTTATATTCCACAGTGTCAACGCCCATTCAGAATCAAGATTGTTATATCTTATGGACACTGCTGGTGTTGATTAACTGTAGCATTAATCTTATTTGTTCTTTTTAAGTTGAAGTGAGAATAAAACCTGTTACATGGTCCAGAGCATCCGGCATATTGTTAAAGTAATTAAACACATTGAGTTGAATGTATCTAGATTCTTTTTTTCCTTCACGTTCCCCAGTGGGACATAGGGCTTCAAGCTAGTGGCTAGAAGTTTCAGTAGCAGTGTTTATTTTACAGAATGGGGTTGCTAGCCTCATGCCCAACCTTTCCTCTTTACCAGGATTATTTCTGGCTCAGCGAGGTAAAGGAGTTCGTCAGCCGGGGATCGAACCCCGGACCATGTGCATGGTTGGCGAGCATCCTAACCGCTATGCCACCGACGCACATCTAAATTCTAGTTAGTTTTAAATCTAACATAGTCATTTCTTACATCATATGAATCTGTCCACTTCATGAAATAATAAAATTGAAACAGTGTAGCATCGTTCCACAGTAAACGGAGCCTGTGAGAGGTGTGAAACAACTTATTCTGTGAACATCACTTATAATGAAGACTCTCAACTGGACCGAAGTCCTTATTAAGGGATTGATATATCCATGCTTTGTATTATCAAAGGCTAAGCTAAGTATGTACATGATTAGATCGAACCCTTTATTAATTAACAGTAAGATTTCAAGAATCGATTTATAGGAGTATTGTATTATTGAAGTTATTAACCTTTATGTTGTAGGAGGGTTTGAATAACAATATTAGCTTAGAGGGCTGTTACGTAAATAGAGTTCACCATTTTGAGATTTCACTATAATCACTTATTGAATCAGCCTACTTTTCATAGTTCACTCCGCTAGGTTGTGTGTAATGAACACGTGTTCCAAAGGTCTTCAATGGCTGTAAATTCTGTACAAAGCTTTTTCTCCTGCTTACACTTGTCCCATTCTTCTTGTCAAGTCTGGAGAATGTGAGCACACTTTATTTTACCTCTGGTAAGGGCGTCTGCTAAGAAGTGTGTTTTTGGAAGGAGTGGATTTCCTCAAAGCAGATATATATATATATATAGTTGTTAAGAGTTTTTTGAGTGTGTGTGTGTGTGTATGTATTTGTTGTCACATCTGTTATATTGTTAAACCGTTGTGCAGTCTGAGTTTAATGACCGGTCAAATCCTATTATTCTACTGCATCACAATAGTCGGTGAGTTTTAATGAGGAAACCTAAAATAGAATAAACAACTGTCCAATCCGCTTTAGCTTTTTGTTACTTCACTAGCATAATTTCAGTTAGCCATTAAGTCTACCTTGAAAAGAAGCGTATACCTGTACAAAACGAACAGCATATTTTGGATTGTTTTATTACGGTTTTTTCGCACATTTTTCCGACTATTCTTGATTTTTTTTTTACGGTGTAACTATTTCTTAATCATCTTAATTACTTTTGTGTATATGTACGAAATAATGCGTTTTTGTGTGTATGTGTTGAAGAATTTTATTAATGTAGACATCAAAATTCTTTGTTTTATTTTTGTTGAAACAAAGCGTATTTGTTACCATTTTTGTGTATAATTCCTCCAAAGAAAGTGATGTATGTGCTCTTTCTACTGAACTGTTTAAACGGTGTTTATTGATTGAATTTATGCAAATATTACTATGAACTTAAAACGTTGTGGACATTGAAGTGAATTTTGGAAATTTCTTTGTTTATATCAATATGGGGTTAAATATTTTATGAAGAATTTGGAATAACTTTTTGACAATTAAACTGCATCGTAGCAGGATTTTTGTAGGGAAACTAACCTTTTTAGATCATGATCTTTCACATAAGTAGCGTCTAAGCAAGCCAGCCAGTTGAACTTGACCATCCGAAAATTATTTGTAGAGTAGTAGTAAGCCATCACTTTGTTCTCGTGGTTTGTGTGTTTCATTAAAGTTTTTTATTTATAAATTGCCATCTAAGTATAAGTTTGATCAAATCAGAGAAGTAATAGCAGAAAGTTGGTTGATTAATTTAAAAATAATTTTTTAGCGCCACATAATTTTCGTCACTAGTCATAACATCCGTGCAACTCTTTCTAGTACGATATTCAGTTTGAAGTTTTGATATCCCTTCAGTTTTCATGCTCAGGAAGTAAGCAAACTGTTACATACGCTTAATTAATTAATTAATTAATTATCGATCAACTGGATTCCAAATAGGGTATTGATTGATGTCTTTTTTCTTCAATGGTTCGTCAATAGTAATTCACTTTATTTGCTAACATTTCCAATCCACTTTTGGAAAGAGAAACGCAACGAAACTCGATTTATCAACCACATAGAAGTTCATATACTGGGTTATGAATTACAGTTTCTCTTTATTGATAAATGGAGCAAAGTTCAAACTCATATCCTGTTAGTTATAATATGAGCATCTAGGGGACACAGATTACAATTCCACTATAAAGAAAAACATTGCAGAAATACTTTTATGACAATTCTGTATTTTGTCACTTAAATGGTAGTCTCCATGTTCTCTGAATTCTTTGTACCGTTGATATTATATATCCACTGTTTTCCTTACTATTCAGTTTCTGTATCTTAAACCTCTTTTGTATAGTGACGCATGCTTGAATGTGGTTTAGTGCAAAATTGGCGGTGAATTATTTGTCCTAACCTAGTTAATCGATACGGTTATGAATTTGAGCTAATTAACGGGAATAAGTTGTACGATTACTGTTTTGAACTATTATTTACCTAAAAATGCGGCAGTTAAAATTGGTTTCAGTCACATGAAGAGTTTACTCTTGTCAGGATTCACAAAATGCATAGTGTACGTGTGTGCATATCTTGGGTGGGAATGGTTGGACTACAGAAAACTTACTAACATATGTTATCCTTTGAAATATTCTATATCGCATTCATTGTTTACGCTTTCGTCGCTCATATTTTTCTTTGATATACTTTTAATTCGGTATAATATTATGAAGTAGTGTATTCTTTGTATGAGATTCTATGTTTTCCTTGGTCAAAGCATAAGTGAAGCCATGATTTGTAAATATTCAAATGCCGTGAATTCGCAAGACCTAGTATAATTTCGAATGAATTGTTTCTTATCTGCATGAATCTTATGTCCTTAACAGGCATGACACTGAATGCAACTTTTTGTTCTTATTTTTCTGAATTTTCTAGTTCGACAAACTAATGACTAAACAACAAACAGGCACTTCGTAAATACTAACACTGTTTCTGACAATATAATTCAACTCGTACTCTCGTAATATTCAATGGAAAGCCATGTGACCTATTCTAACAAATATTATTTCTTGAACTCTTTTATTGTAGTGATTACTATGGTAGCAAGTTGTAGAGCTTAGAGTTTATCTCTCACCCCACTAGTCGTATGATAATTTGATTGGTTGTTGTCATAGAGGAAGAGAATTTCATTGATAAAAATAGCAAAGGAATCAATAAAATTAAGTTTTCCCATTGTCCATGGATGTACAAGTTACCTACTTGGATTTCTATTCTAGGCTAATATTTAATTTTTAAAAGACTGAGTGTGTACTAAATTAATTTGCTTTGTTCTGCCTGCTAGGATAAAATTACCGAATCAGTGATTGTCTTTGTGTTGGTTAGTCTGTGGAAAATCGATTATACATAATTGTCGAATGAAGTAACTTCGATACCCATTAAAAGACAGAAAAGACGGATCAAAATTATCTAGTTGTCTTGTGGCTCACTAATATCAGGTAGAGCTTAGGGATTATAGTTCCGATCACGGAGTCTTCTAATGATCCGATTTATTTCTATCTAAGACACTAATTTTTATGAGATATGGACGTCAGGTAGCAACCAAGGAGTATTTTTTGAAGCTAACAATACACTCGTTACAAGTGTAAGGTATTTTGTATTCATTTAATCAGTATACACTAGTTAGTCAAACAGAAGTGTGAGAGTTGCACTAGATACCAAAAACACGTTTGGATATCGTCTACACTTGTAGCTTCTCGTTCATATATCTGGGGACAAATAACATATTGCTAACCAGATTATACATCTGAGGAAATTAATTTGAATTTAAGTTCCTCTATAAGTAATTTGAAAAATTCGAACTACCTAATCGCACCGCAGGGGTTAAATTTCTTGCCTGATCTTCATGGAACCCTAAAAGCGTCTTGTCTCAATCTCTAGAGCTTTTGGGTTAATTCTGTTGACATGACTGACACCCTAACAAAACAGTTTTCTAGTAGTCATTTGTTTCTGTTGGTTGTGTAATTATAGTTTATTACTGATGAATACAACTATAAATGCCGCCAGCTTTGCCCAAGTTTCCCATCAATCAAATCTTGTTTTTTTTTAAAGTAAGCTAAAATCGCAATTATATGGTGGTGCATTCCTTAGATATTCTCTGACTGGAGTATAAAGTTAGAAGGCCATTAGAAAACCAAGGAGTACATGGTAGATGTTTCGTCCCGTCTTTGGGTGTCTTCGGCAGCACGCACCCATGACTTTCAAGTTAAGCGATGAGTTCGTTGACCATTCAGTCATCAGTTCTATTTTCTGCCAATTCGTGATATGAATACGAAGCCTCTCTGAGTGTTACACCGTAATCATACAAAGCATATTTGCTTATCGAGATGGCAAAAAACGAAATGGGATATACAGTAAAATAAACAAAGGAAATAGGTAATAAGGCATGTAAAAATAAACAGAAACGTTTGTGTTCACCACACCCTTGTTTTTAAAATTAAGTATCTAAGGTCACAGTTGATGAAGGTGGGCTAAGACATAATCTGGTGTGAGTAAGTATCCTGAATAGTGTTTAGACGTCTATCCTGTGTCCTTTTCCGATAAAATGTTTTAAACAATACAAAAGTGGTTATATACCATTTGCACACCTATTAACGCTTGGGTGTTCATTAGTTTATTTAAAACCATTTTAGCAGATGTTTCACAGCTCTTCATCCAGACATAAACACATGTGGAATTTTTCACACTCATTGAGATGTGATGTTTCCGACACTATTGGTGATGGGGTCTG
Organism: Trichobilharzia regenti; assembly: GCA_944472135.2. Lineage (NCBI taxonomy): Eukaryota > Metazoa > Platyhelminthes > Trematoda > Strigeidida > Schistosomatidae > Trichobilharzia > Trichobilharzia regenti. The sequence continues at coordinate 81,210,487 of OX235270.1, read as the reverse complement.
GGCTCTAGAATGTTCTGCCTCCCAACAAGTGTTTTGTTGCTACCATGCCTTATAATTTTTTTTCATAGTCATATTGAATGACCCTACAATGGGCCGGAGTGTTGTGTAAAGGTGGACGTATCGCATAATGGGTTTCGAAGTATTTTAGTTTCCACAGATTTCGTAATCCATCAAGATTCTATTTTTAACTTTTTGATATTTCTACTCACTTAATCTGACTGACGTATGGATACTTTGAATCCTATTTAGTGGTGATTTGATTATCATTGTTATTATTTGTATTGTGAAAATTTTATGGAAACTAGTGTATTGTTGTGTTAGAAAAAAAAATATCTTTAAGATCAATCTCTTCGTCAAGCTGTGTCTTAAACCCTACAGTTTATTTATAAGGATGGGGGAAATGTTTCTGCATCACATTGGGTGTTTCTGTTAGACCGATCTTGTACAATTGTCTTCAGTTATTATTATTACTAGTAGTAGTATTAGTATTTAGACATTGTGGTTTTCAGATTTACTGCATTTCGTACTTTGCTGGTAATCATCAGAGATAATACCGAGAAGTGGAATACGTGATACACATTTCGTCCTACCTGAGATACATTATCTAAGTGTAATTTTATGTGTAAATTACAATGCTATCGCAAAAATCCGTATGAAGCATTTGTAATTTCAGACTCTTCTTGTCTGTTAATTTGTTCAATTTCTCTGATTGGTAATTTTGTCAGTATTCCTAGGTTTATTGACATTATTTTGTTGTTTATTTTCATTCATATTATGTTATAGGATCTGATTGGTCATTTATGCAATTCGATCCAGATGATGGTTATCCAAGTCGCCCACATTCAGTAGCTGGTCGACGTTCAGATAATGAAACTGAACACCATTCGCGTTCCCCTTCAGCACATAGTGACTATAACTGTTACAGTTCCCACTGCAGTCCAGAAAGATATGTTGAACCTCGTGTGAAAACTAAAAATAATGATAAATCAATAAAGAACAAACAGTTTCCTGCCATTGTTCCTACGAACGTGATTAGTCGTGTATCATCGAAAACGGAAACACTGAAAGTTCATTCTCGAAATGGATTACGACCTGGTCACATACATCAGTCTTCGAATATAAATACAAATGGATCACGTCAGATACTAGCGCGTTGGAATGCTAGTCGGAAGCATAATAACAATCACCACACAAATCTTTGCGTGGATGCTCAACGTTCCAAATGTCTTCGCCGGGGCCCATTGATTAATCACGGTTTTCAACGTCGTCAAGTTCGTTTGGGCAACGGAGGACATGTACCTTGCCAAAGAAGTTAAAGAAAGCAGAAATTTGAAACATTAATGACAATGTTTTTAATGTTTTACCTCCGTTGTTACTTCAATTTTGGTGTCAGTTTTCTGTTTCTGTTTTCTTTCGTTTGTTTACTCACTTTATCGATGTGATAATCACTATTAACATTCTCCATATTTTCTTGATTTATTAGTTGGATATTCTAGTGTTACGTCACAGGTTTGTAGACAAAACAATCAGGAAATCAACACAAAAATGGTTTCAACCTTTTACATTCATTTTGCGGAAGTTGAATTGTTTTCCTAATGTTGTCATGGAGTAGGTTGAGTTGGTGTTTGTTTCTTTTTTCCCTAACTTTCTCTTCATTGGCTTACTAGTCTTTTTGAAAAAAAGTTAACTCAGTTCGATAATAAGTATGAAGAAAATAATCACTTGCTCGCCTTTTCTGTAATGAAGTGATTTACATTGTACCCTTTTTTGAAGTTATTTATAATGTTAAAGGTGGTCCCTTGTTTTACTTATCTTGTGGCTAGGAATAGTCAGTCAGTAGTACTGTTAAAATATTGAATTCTGAAAGTATTAGTATTACGGGAAGGACACGTAACGAAAATTCTTGTTCTGACACATTCACAGTGTGTGTTTCTGCAGTTAGTTCTTGTGTTTTAGTGTATTTTTTAATGTTTGAGTGTTAAGGAGGTATTCTGGTAATATTTATTTTCGTTGCTTTATGTTTATTCTTGTTGTACTTCTTGAATGTTGGCTTATTTACTAATAGTGCTTCTCTTTTTCAGCCAGTTTGCTCAAATCATACAACTTATAGTAAAATGTTATTTATCGAAGGAAATTAACAAAAAAAGAAATAAAACTATATTTTCAGAATTTTTAGTTCCAAAAAAGTAATCAGTGTTCTTATTGCTTTTTTCTGCTGACATGGAGTGGTGATAGCCAAAAAGCTAGCGAGCAGTAAAATATTATAGTTTTCATCTAGATTTCGTCGAAGGCCTCGATGAACTCTTCTGAAGAGTCACACATTAGGTTGGAATGTTTCCGGTGCTCCTTGATTGCATTGGTTTTTCTACCTTATATCTGTTTGAAATGAAATGTGGCATGAAATTATTCAATTCGTCGAATAGTACCCAGTTAAGCTTGTGTTTTAGATGAAACTTTGTCTATGAAGATGAAATAAGAGTGAATATCCAGTGTTCATACTTTTAATCACCTGGTGATATTTTTGAACGGAACTAATGCGTGTCATTTCAGATGGACAGACTTTGTGAATGTACTACTCGTTAATGCCTCAATTTTTAACCCAACAGGTAACACTCAGTCAAAGCAATACTGTAGGAATTCATCTAACAAAAAGAGACAGTTAATTCTGTTCGCAAATGCTAACGGAGAAGTTAGAAATCTATAGTCAGGTAGTATGTGTTGCCTATGAGGTGTGTTAGGAAGAGGCAAAACACGCAATTATCAGGTCATTATCATGCCTCAGTCAAGTTATTATCGCGTTATTAACCAGTCGTTGACATGCAATTGTTCCTGCTTCTGATTGGACGCTTGCACAATTCAAACTCTCAACCGGATTGGTTGATTTCCAGTCTATCTTATTTTCTGTATACATACAGTCACTTTTGTCATAATAAATGAACCTGGTTTTACCGCTGATTCTCGCGTGTTCTGCTTTACCAGTTAAGTGGGCACTGGTCAGTAGTTAAGCAGTGACCTCGTGACAAAGATCTAGCATCATAACAATTGGCGACGGGGTTTCGAATCCATTGCAGTTCAATACAGTCAAATAAAACCCAGATCATCCAGTGTACATCCAGCCTGTCTTCCAAATGACAATTTCATTTGAACAAATGCAACTTCTCCTTCATCAACAACAGCAACAGTTTGAAGCTTGCCAGCTCAGCTTGATTGAAAAACTTACAAAGCAGTTTTCAATTCAAAATCTCGGCAGTTCCAACTCAGAGAAAACCGAATCTATTGGGAGTTCAGTTGTAGAGTTCAATTTCGAACCTTCAACAGGCGTGACGTTTGAAGCTTGGTTTCGACGTTATGAAGATCTGTTCCGGGTTGAATGCGCTCACCTAGATGATTCGGCCAAAGTGAGACTACTCCTTCGGAAACTTGGTCCAGCCGAACATAACAAATATGTCAATCATATTCTACCAAAGAACTCCAGAGAACTCAACTTTGAAGAAACCGTTCAAACGTTAACCAATATTTTCGGTGAACAGTTATCTCTCTTCAGTATCCGTTACAATTGTTTCAAGATATCCAAAGATCCAGGAGATGATATTCTCACCTATGCTGGTAAGGTGAATCGTGAATGCGAGCGATCGAAAATTCGATCACTTACGGATGACCAGTTTAAATGCCTGATCTTTGTCTGCGGTCTCAAATCTTCAGTTGACAGTGATATTCGTACCCGAATCCTTGCAGAGATTGAACGCAAACCGGACATGACTTTACAGGAGGTAACTGCTGAGTGCCAGCGAATCATCAATCTAAAGCATGACACGAAGTTGATTGAGGACGGTCAAGTTCATGAATTTACTTCTGTTCAGGCTGTCAAGTCAAACATTTTTTTTTTTTTTTTTTTCAAGCCTCCCACAAATTGTTGGTTTTGTGGATCGTGGCATTTTGGTAAATTTTGCCCGTATAAAAGACATAAATGCAGTATCTGTAACAAGTATGGTCACAAGGAAGGATTTTGTCCCCCAGTGAAACCTAGATCAATCCGATCTCACAATACGATGGCACAGTCACGAAAGTTTCGATCTCGGTCGACGAAACCTCAAATCAGCAGTATGTTCGCTACCTTCAAAGTTGACTTCGAGTCAAAAAGAAAGTTTGTCACACTTTCTATCAACCAGAAGCCAGTTCGACTACAGTTAGATACTGCTTCTGATATCACAATCATATCTCCCCAGACGTGGCGGGCACTCGGGTGTCCACCTTATCAGAGAACGGAGCATACTGCAAGAAACGCGTCGGGTGACGTAATGAAATTATCTGGCCAGATTGAATGCGACGTAACTTTCCGGTCGACCTCGTTCCAAGGAACATGCTACATCACCAATCGTCATGATTTGAACTTGCTTGGTATTGACTGGATCGAAAAGATGAAACTCTGGGATGTCCCACTGAACTCAGTTTGTTCCAATGTACAGTGCTCAGATAGTCCTACCAACATGTTGATGCATCCGAACTCGACCGCAAAGTTCATCAGTCATCTTCGCACCAAACACGCTGCCGTTTTTCAAGAGTCTTTGGGTTGCTGTACCGTACAAAAAGCCAGACTATACCTCAAACCTGATGCCAAACCAGTTTTTAGACCAAAACGCCCAGTACCGTATGCCGCATTATCGTCCCTTGATGCAGAGCTGGATCGTTTAGAAAAGTTGAACGTAATCAAGCCAGTCGATTACTCATCCTGGGCAGCCCCCATAGTGGTTGTCAAGAAAGCAAACGGTACCATCAGACTTTGTGCTGATTTCTCAACAGGACTCAATAATGCCCTTGAAGATCAACCGTATCCACTACCAGTACCGCAAGATCTATTTGTCAAACTGAATGGCGGTAAATACTTCAGTAAACTTGATCTAGCTGAGGCATACCTACAGATCGAGGTCGAAGATGATTCTAAAGAGCTTCTGACAATCAACACTCACAAAGGACTGTATCAGTTCCAGCGACTTCCATATGGTGTTAAACCTGCTCCTGCTATATTCCAACAGATAATGGATGCAATATTAGCTGGTGTATCGGGAGTGGCCGTTTACCTCGATGATATCATAGTCACAGGAGAAACTCAATTCGAACTCTTCAATCGGTTGGATAAAGTCCTGACAATACTCAGTGATTCCGGTTTCCATTTACGTCCGGATAAGTGCAATTTTTTCATGACTTCAGTGAAGTACCTGGGATTCATTTTTGACAAAGATGGTCGCAAACCCGACCCCTCCAGTGTGTCAGCAATTCAACAGATGCCTGCCCCTAATAATCTCAGTACGTTGCAGTCCTTCCTGGGGATGATCAGTTACTATAGTGCGTTCCTGCCAGATTTACATCGTCTCAGGGCCCCAATGAATCAGTTGCTCATGAAGAATGCTAAATGGAACTGGTCAGAAGAATGCCAACAAGCTTTCATCAAGGTCAAGAAATTACTCCAGTCTGACCTGCTGTTAACACATTACAATCCAAAGCTGGATATAACATTAGCTGCAGATGCGTCCAACTATGGTATTGGCGCTGTCATTTCACATGTGTTTCCAGACGGTGTTGAAAAGCCAATAGCATATGCATCGCGAACCTTGACAAAGGTAGAGCAGAATTACAGTCAGGTCGAAAAGGAAGGATTAGCGCTCGTGTTTGGGATTCAAAAGTTCCACAAAATGCTGCTTGGCCGAAAGTTCACACTTTTTACTGATCACAAACCACTATTATCGATTTTTGGCTCCAAGAAAGGTATTCCAGTCTATACAGCCAATCGACTCCAACGATGGGCGACTATGCTACTAGGATACGACTTTCAGATCAAGTACAAATCTACAAAAGATTTCGGGAATGCAGATGTCCTCTCGCGTTTACTCAGCTATAACAAGCCCGCAAAGGAGGACGCTGTGATCGCCGGCGTTTCTGTCGATGAAGACGTGTGCCACGTATTGATGACGGCAATAAACACTTTACCTGTCTCAGCCGACATGGTTCAACGAGAGACGCAGCGTGACCCGACATTACAGTCAGTTCAACAGTATCTGCGTTGTGGCTGGCCCTCGCGTATTGATTGTCCAGATTTAAAACAGTTCTATCAACGACGACATTCGTTATCCCTGGTCAATGACTGCATTATGTTTGGCGAACGTGTGGTCGTGCCTCGAAGTCTCCAACAAAAAGTCATGAGTCAACTACATTTTACGCATCCTGGTATTGGCCGTATGAAATCGTTGGCACGCTGTTACGTCTACTGGCCAAATATCGATCGTGAATTAGAAGTGATGGTTCGCTCATGTTCTCGCTGTGCTCAGGCTTTGAAAATGCCTATCAAGACAGACCTACAGCCGTGGCCCAACCCAGGAAAACCGTGGTCAAGAATCCACATAGATTTTGCCGGCCCAATCAATGGCAAACAGTTTCTCGTGGTAATCGACGCGTATTCCAAGTGGCCGGAGGTTTTCATTATGCAAAATACCACAGTGACGATAACATTAAATAAGTTGGTTCAGCTTTTCAGCAGATTTGGTGTTCCAGAGATCATCGTTTCCGATAACGGACCTCAGTTTACAGCTGAACAATTCAAACAGTTTTGTGAGCGGCTAGGTGTTCAGCATATTCGCAGCCCGCCTTACCATCCTCAGTCAAATGGACAAGCAGAGCGTTTTGTTGATACACTCAAGCGCGCACTTCAGAAGTCAAACGGGGAGGGATCGATAGAGGATGTATTGCACAATTTCCTCTTCATTTATCGAACCACAACCAACCCATCATGCCCAAATCAAACATCTCCCGCAGAAGTTATGTTTGGAAGAAGATTACGTACTACTTTGGATACAATTATCCCGATCCCATCAAGACGGAGCAAATGTGGTCGAAATAGTGAATTTTGGTTCAATAGACGTCATGGCACCAAGCAAAGAAGTTTCATGGTTGGTCAGTCGGTACTGGTTCGTGACTACATAGGGAGAGATCACCCATGGGTTTCTGGAGTGATCGTTGGAAGAAAAGGCCAAGTCATTTACAAGGTCAAGGTTGGAGACCTTATTTGGGTCAGGCATGCCAATCAAATAAGAAATAGACTAGTTGGTAAACAGTTGAACGATTCAAAGTCCACCGACGTACAATTTGAGCTATTGGTAGATACGACGGATCCGAAAACGTCACATGGCCAAAATAGTCGAAACAAAGGCGAAGTGTCCCAGCAGACAAGGAGATCACAACGACAACCAAGACCGCCAAAGTACCTACAAGTGATTCCGCAATACAAAAGCTACCGGTAGCCCTATCTTAAAAGGGGACGTGTTAGGAAGAGGCAAAACACATGCAATTATCAGGTCATTATCATGCCTCAGTCAAGTTATTATTGCGTTATTAACCAGTCGTTGACATGCAATTGTTCCTGCTTTCTGATTGGACGCTTGCACAATTCAAACTCTCAACCGGATTGGTTGATTTCCAGTCTATCTTATTTTTGTATACATACAGTCACTTTTGTCATAATAAATGAACCTGGTTTTACCGCTGATTCTCGCGTGTTCTGCTTTACCAGTTAAGTGGGCACTGGTCAGTAGTTAAGCAGTGACCTCGTGACAGAAGATCTAGCATCATAACAAGGTGGCTGTTGTGGTTTACTATTCTTGTGAATGAAGTTTTGCTTGAGGCATAGTGGGTACTGGGTTTAGCTTTATTGAGAACACTATATGTCACTGGAGTGCAGATAGGTTCATCTGATGAGTCCCAAATGGGACTGAATGCGCATCATGAATTACTTTGCTAGACACCATCAAACAATATCAAATAATATCAATATCAAGGAATAAGTCTTAGGTATATAACAACTACGAGGCATGCTTCATTCAGTTGTAGTCGTTAAGTGTAGCAATATATTTAGGGACATACCATATCATTCCAAATTTTTATCAAGTTCTCAAGAAAAATTGTTATAAATGAATTACTAGAGGTACTTGGTCGGTGTATGCAGGCAGTATAAAATGTTGAAAGCAGTGAAATATGACCAGAACAGCTTGATAATAAAGTTGGTGGATTCAGCAATGAGGGAAAGACACTGTAATTTCGGATAGAATACGGCCTTTCTTCACGTCTGTTAATATGATTTTGCTAATAAATGCTAACAGTTACGAAATCCACTTTAAGCGAAGTTCTTTGTCAATGACCGCTCGTAACATGAAGCAGTGGAAAAATCTTTTTGTCAATTGAAAACATTTTTGGCCGACTTTTGAACTACTTTCCTGAGTCAGTATGGTTTAGTCTTCTTGTCAGGGCCTTACTCTTGTCTACTGATCATCAGTCACTACCAAACACAATACGTGCAGAAGCGTCATTTAATTTTGTGTAATTATTGGCTTTCGTTATTTATTAGTTGAGTTGAAGCTATACTTCGGTATAAAGTGATGCAAAATAAATGTGCGTGTACATTGTCAACTATACCTCTTAACTCTTCCCTCGTTTGACAGTTAACTCTGTGTTATTGTTTCAAATGAATCCTCTCTGAAACGTCCCCGAGATGGTTTAATCAGTGTAACTGTGGATGATTTTCTAAGTTATTTATATCTCATAATCTATCGAAAAAAACTGAGTATTAAGAAATCAGTTCATCATATGAGCTTACATCACCTTTAGATAGGTGTCATGTATGCATTTTTGATACAAAAGAAATAAATCTAGGCAAAATTTTTGTGTGGTTTGCTATCTATGAAGCCAATTCAGTATTGACCATTTGATGGTGCTGAAGTAATTAAACATGACACTTACCCTAGTGAGTGGAAAACTAGCTTCATAATTCCACACTACAAATCTGGTGATAGGGCAAACGTCCGCAATTACAGACACATAAATATAACCCCAGTTATCTCACGAATCATGGAGAAAGTTGTAAAAGATCAATTGTCAGACTACCAAATTAGGGAAGATCTTGTTACAAGGTCTCAACACGGATTTCTCATAAATAGATCCTGCGTTACTTGCCATTTCGACTTTTTCAACTGCATCACTAGTAGTCGCGAAGCACGTAAGCTAGTCGTTCTTCTCTACTTCGATATATCTAGGGCGTTTGACATGGTATCTCACAGTATTCTCTTTGAGAAGCTGTACTCTTGTGGAATTCGCAACCCATTACTGAACTGGTTAAAATCATTTCTAAGCAACAGGGTACAAATAACCAAAGTTGGATCTGTATTGTCTCATCCTAGGCAGATCTCAAGTGGGGTCGTGCAAGGTAGTGTCCTAGGTCCACTTTTATTCACAGTCTACATTAACAGCATTTGCAAGTGCTTCACCTTAGGCAAACCATTCCTATATGCTGACGACCTCCAAGTCGTCTACTCCTGCTACACTCATGAATTAAGCGATATGGTTACTAAAATACATCTTGAACTAAGTAGTCTCTCAACATGGTGTGCTGAATCCTGTCTAAACTTTAACATTGACAAATGCGGCTGGATTTGTATTGGCAACAGTAACCTTGATCTAACTCTTGAAATAAATGGGCGAAAACTAGCTAAGCTCAACTCAGTCGTAGGTCTCGGTATTAGATACTCTAATAACCTAACGTTCGCTGAACAGACTGATTATGCCAGGCGTAAAACGGGAAGGCTGATAGGATGCATAACACGCAATTTCTTTTGTTGTGAAACTAGAGTTTTATTATACAAAGTATGTGTTCGATCTATCTTAGAATGCTGCCTGTTTATTCTTAGCGGACTCAGACAAAATGACAAGCCTTAGTTAGAGGGAGTGCAACGGCTGTTTACTTCAAGAACTCTTGGTTTAGAAAGTGGTCTGGAATACCATGAGTGATGTGAAAGACTAAGATTAGAACCCCTCTGGAAAAGACGCCTTAAGCTAAACCTTATCTTTTACTATAAGCTAACTAATCTTCTCTTGCATTCCTCCGAGCCAATAACCAAACCTACCACTGTCATCAGTTACAATCTTAGAAATCATCACAACCTGGCTGCTATGGAGCACTGTCAGACTTACGTGCGGTACAAGTTCTTCTTAAATAAGTTTTCAGTCATTTGGAATAGACTATCAGCTAATGTGCGCGATGCAAACACACTTCCAGTGTTCAACTCCTCAGTCACCAGACTGCTCAAAGATGACAATGCACTTATACGTCTGACTCTTACACACTCTTTTTCACCCTACATAGATATTTTAAGTTCATTAAACGTGTAGTTACAACAAACTACAATTATAAATTTTAATATTTTTGGAACTAGATGATAAACATTTCTACACAGGACAGCATAACGGGACTAGTTAGTTAGTGCACAAAAATAACCATAGTTACTAAATAGAATATATACGTATATATATTTATCACTCCTTAAGGACTTGTGGAGTCCTCAAAAATAAACTTATCCAAATTTTACTACTATGTAAAAAATGAACATATTGTACATCACTTTGTTTTAACCATAAACTCTGTACTTTGAACTTTACCTCGGGTTTTGAATAAATATATAGTTCTGCCTTCGACTCTCCGTCTTCTCCACCATCTCAACTGCCGTCGATCAATTCTAATCACCTGCTTTCTATCTCTGATTTTTGCAGGAGCACCGTAGTTCTTCCTACGTACTTTGGTCGACCTCCGGCAACGTCAACATTGGAGAATTACTACTGGAGCAGTCTTCCCGCAGCACCTGGAGTCTATTACGTTTATTGTGGACTTTGGATCTTTGTAAACCCAAGTAATCAAACTTTAATACATTCTTCCCGTAACTAAACTCATTTGGTATTTTATTTTCTACTTGAATTTGGGTAACTAAGCTAACAGAGTAAAAGGTCCACCACAATAATTGGTGAGCCCGTTTCGAACCTTTTTTTATGGTTAACCCGTTTTCGAACCTTTTTGTTTCGATAGTTAACTCGTTTTGAACATTTTTGTTGCTATTTTGTCCTTATAAACTCGCACTGCTTTAATTTTTGTTACCACAAGTTTTTCTATTTTGTATATCTCTATACTTATATATTATATGACAATGGCTCCACCTAAACGTACCACTGTTGCTGAAGAAGGTAATAAAGGCGAAGAGACACAGAACTCTGCTGTTAACGCCTTGCCGGATTTAAGACTACCTCAATTTGATCTGGCTGAACCACGTGTCTGGTTCACAATCATTGAACAGTTGTTTGCAGCTCGAGGTATTACGTCGCAGATCGCCATGTATGGTTGCGTATTAGCAGCAATTCCCACGGAAGTACTACGAGAGGTTATCGATGTCATAGACAGCAAACCTACAGACTCTCAATATGACAAACTAAAAGCTGCACTCATCCAGCGGACCACTCTCTCCGATGAGAAACGCATACAACAACTACTTACTTCGTGTGATCTAGGTACAAAAAAGCCATCTCAACTACTTAGACATATGCGCCAGTTGATTGGGTCACACAAAGTAGATGAGTTAATTCTACGTCAGATGTTCTTACAACGTTTACCACAAAATGTTCAACAAATCCTAACAATATCTTCTAGGACGACAGACCTTGAAGAATTAGCTAAAATGGCAGACGATATCATGGATGTGTTATCAAATAATGGCATAAATAGCGTGTCTACAGAGGCAGTACCACCAAGCCCTTCCACATCTATGAAGGACGCACCAATGTTTTGGTTACTTTCCCAGTTAACATCTCAAATGCAAGATTTACGACTGGAAGTGTCCGAGCTTCGAGCACAAAGGAACCAGTCACATACGGTATCCAAGCAACGGCGATCAAGATCTAGACGACGTTCTAGAACACCGTCTCAAAGCCGTAACATTTGTTGGTATCATAGGAGGTATGGGCATAATGCCCTGAAGTGTATTCGACCGTGTATGTACAACAGTAGTAACTCATCTCAGGGAAACTCCCCAGCCAGACAGTAATGGCGACGGCTGTTAATGGCAATCACCCCAGTCGCCTTTTCTATGTGAGGGATTTGACTACCGGCACATTATTCCTGGTAGATACAGGCGCCGAGGTCAGTGTTATTCCCCCCTCACTATCCAGGCGATCAGCCAAAATACCTGGAAAACTTTCACTTCGTGCTGCCAACCAAACCAACATACAGACGTATGGCGAACAGTCAATGATTTTAAATTTAGGACTACGCCGACGTTTCACATGGATCTTCATAGTAGCTGACGTACGTCACGCTATACTAGGTGCAGACTTCCTAAGTCACTTCAATCTGTTAGTTGATATCAGCAAGAAAAAACTGGTTGACAATTGCACCCAACTCAAGATCCATGGTATTACATGTGACTACTCGGTTCATAGCATCTGTATAGAAAAGCCGGAGAGTGAAATGTTCTCTGCTTTATTGAAACGATTTCCTAAAATCCTTAAACCATCATACAACGTCGAAGATATATCTCATACAGTTACGCATAAGATCATCACAACAGGACAACCTGTGAAGGCACGTCCACGACGGTTACCACCCGATAAACTAGCAGCAGCTAAGTCGGAATTCGAACATATGATGCAGCTAGGTATCATACGACCATCTAACAGCCCATGGTCTTCACCTTTGCACATGGTACCTAAAACTAATCATGACTGGCGACCATGTGGAGATTATCGCGCTTTGAATAACGCTACGGTCCCAGATCGTTATCCTATACCTCATCTCCACGACTTCTCCTTGACCTTACATGGAAAGACCGTTTTTACCAAAGTTGACTTGGTCAGGGCATATCATCAAATACCAGTCGCTCCAGAAGACATTGCAAAAACAGCAATTATTACGCCTTTTGGATTATTCGAATTCTTGAGAATGCCTTTCGGACTAAAGAATGCTGCTCAAACATTTCAGCGTTTTATGGACCAAGTTACCCAAGGTCTTGATTTCGTCTTTGTATATATCGACGATGTCTTAATTGCCAGCTCATCGATGGAAGAACATATGCAACACTTAAGCCTGTTATTTCAAAGGTTTGAACAATTTGGAGTTGTTATCAATCCAAAGAAATGTATTTTTGGTTCCCCTTCCATTGAATTCTTAGGACATCGAATAACTGCCGAAGGCATCAGACCTACCGAAGATAAGATAGAAACTATTAAGAACTTTCCCGAACCTGATTCCTTAAAGAAACTTAGACGTTTTCTCGGGATGTTCAACTTCTACCGACGTTTTATTCCATCATGTGCCTCCATAGTTCAGCCACTGACCGACCTACTTAGATGCAATTCGAAGAAATTTCAGTGGTCTGAAGAAGCAAAAGCAGCATTTAATAATGCAAAAGATGCCTTATCCAACGTTGTAATGTTATCTCACATCAACCCAGAAGCTTCACTCATTTTATGTACAGATGCATCGCAGGTAGCAGTGGGAGCAGTTTTACAACAAAAGTTCAATAATGACATCACTCCACTTGCTTTCTTCTCCAAGAAGTTGGAACCTGCGCAAACTCGTTACAGTACCTTTGGCAGAGAACTGTTAGCCATCTACCTAGCAGTGAAACATTTCAGCTTCTTACTACAAGGTCGACATTTTACTATCTTAACCGACCATAAGCCTCTTTGTTATGCTTTCACCACTTCGTTGGACAGACACTCTCCGAGAGAAGCCAGACAACTGGATTACATCTCACAATTCTCAACAGACATCCAGTTCATCAAAGGAGATTCTAATATCGTAGCCGATTCTTTGTCTCGATGTGACGTTAATCACCTATCTTCGATAGATATTAGCTTAGACAATATTGCCAAGCTGCAGAAAAATGACGCCGAACTCCATACTTGTAGACGAAACTCCTCCCTACAGTTGCAGGATGTACCTATTCCCCTGTCTGATACAACTATCGTCTGCGACGTTTCAACGGGCGTTCATAGACCTTTTGTTCCACTAAGTTGTCGAAAACCTTTGTTTGAACATCTACATTCATTGTCTCATCCTGGAGTGCGTGCTACAGTCAAGTTGATCAGCGAGCGTTTTGTTTGGCCCAAGATGAACTCCGATATTCGGAAATGGGCCCGCCAATGCTTGCAATGTCAAAGATCCAAGGTACATCATCATACCGTCACACCTCCAAAACAGTTCAATTTACCCGATAAACGATTTCAACACGTTCATATAGATGTTGTTGGACCATTACCGCCATCCAGAGGATTTACTCATATACTTACTGCGATTGATCGATTTACCCGATGGGCTATTGCTTGTCCACTCAACGATATATCTGCAGAAAATATCGCTTTGGTTTTCTTAGATCGCTGGGTGTCAAACTACGGAGTACCCACAACTATTACAACAGACCGAGGAGCTCAATTTCAATCAACTCTGTTTCGAGAGTTTACGAGACTCCTTGGAGTGAACCATATCTCCACTACAGCTTATCATCCTGCAGCGAATGGTCTGGTGGAACGTTTCCATCGACAACTGAAAAGCTCGCTTATGGCACAAGCTGACTCATCTAAGTGGAGTGAACACCTACCATTAGTTCTTCTCAGTATCCGATCAACTGTAAAAGAAGATTTGGGATGTACACCAGCTCAACTTGTGTATGGTACTACCCTCACATTGCCTGGTCAGTTAGTTCCGTCTAATGATTCAACTGAAGTAAATATCTCCGACTTCACCAACCGCCTTACCCAGCATATGCTTCAGCTTAGACCAGTAGCCCCTCGCCAATCACTTCAGAAAGCTCAAGTAAATAAGAATCTACTCACTAGCAAATTTGTATTTGTTCGCGTCGATGCCATTAGAAAAGGTTTACAACATCCATATGAAGGTCCTTTTCTAGTACTTAAACGCACCGATAAATACTTCACGCTGAACAAACATGGTAAACCGGAGACTGTTTCTATCGACCGTCTTAAACCAGCGTACACCGACAGCGAACATGAAACACTAGCAACGCCGACACCAATAAACAATCAGCAAGTCAATGCAACTCCAACTCTCCCGCTCTTCACTCTTCCCCCTGTACAGACACGCAGTGGGCGGCAGATCTGTAAACCTGCCCGCTATGTTCATTTCATTGACTGACATAAACGTTAACCTCATTTAGACATTCTTCTCATTACTATTGTTGTCGACATTCATTTCATTATAACCATAAATATTTATTAGTATTATTGTTTGCTGTTCGTTAACTGTACTGCAAGCACACGCATTCACCAAGTATATGTATATATCTATTTATATATGAATTTCACAAATGTTAACGAACATGTCATGGTTTATTATGTACATAAATTTTTTATTTAAAATTATAACAAGTTTTGATTTTTTTAAAATTCCTGTATGTGCTTGTATGTGCTAAACTTTATACGACACGGATGCATTCTATACATCCTGATCTAACTTTGTATCCTTATTGTTGTTATTGTTATTTTTTGTTATCCTTATTGTTGACATTGTCCCTTATTTATATTGCTTATATTCATGTAATCGTCCACGAGGACAGTACTGATGGTCCTCCGGACCTCTAAGAGGGGGAGCCCTGTGGAGTCCTCAAAAATAAACTTATCCAAATTTTACTACTATGTAAAAAATGAACATATTGTACACCACTTTGTTTTAACCATAAACTCTGTACTTTGAACTTTACCTCGGGTTTTGAATAAATATATAGTTCTGCCTTCGACTCTCCGTCTTCTCCACCATCTCAACTGCCGTCGATCAATTTTAATCACCTGCTTTCTATCTCAGATTTTTGCAGGAGCACCGTAGTTTCTTCCTACGTACTTTGGTCGACCTCCGGCAACGTCAACATTGGAGAATTAGTACTGGAGCAGTCTTCCCGCAGCACCTGGAGTCTATCACGTTTATTGTGGACTTTGGATCTTTGTAAACCCAAGTAACCAAACTTTAATACATTCTTCCCGTAACTAAACTGATTTGGTACTTTATTTTCTATTTGAATTTGGGTAACTTAGGTACCTATCTTCGACATAAAGGCTGCAAATGGAAATCTTATTACAACCTCCGCGAGGAGATATATCTATCTTAACATAGGTTTACACAAAGCTATTCAGCGGATGTTCCTGCTACTTACCCATCATCATCTACTGGGAGATGTCCACTGACAACGACTGACAGGCAGTTCCAATACACTCTATTAGAAATATCACCTACGTAGGTTATAGCTTGTAACTGGTTGAAATTAGGACAGTAGTTAATCCATCTACCCAGCCTATTGTCGAAAAGTACACAGAGCATGACTGCTCCCCCCTGAATGATTTGCTGTGCATAACTAGCAATGTTATGCCTCACATTACAACCACAGGACAACTCGTTACATTCAAAGCAATATGGCTGGCTCTTGACAAAGCACAAATAACGAAAACAGAATCTGGCTATTTGCTCACTATTGGCATTATTCAGCTGTCTAATAGACCATGGGCATCCCCTCCTAATACAGTACCTGAAAAATAGGAATCATTGACGACCCACCTATTATCACCCGCGACTGAATACAAAAACAAACCTAGGCTGTCATTTGCCGCATATACACGGCTTAACGGCAACATTATCTGGAAAACTATTTTTTGAATATATACTTGGTTAGCGCATACAACCGAATTCCAATGGAACTTGAAGACACTGCAAGACGGCTGTATTTGCATATTTCAGAATGTTTGTGATATGTATCCGGCGAAGTTAAACTTTCGACACCACTAACTACCAATCAGCGAATTATCCAATAAGATTCACGAACTATGTCGAATTATCCAATGAGGTTCACGAACGCAGTTCACTGTTGTATAGCGCTTGATTCATTTCTAATGCGTGACCTTACAAGGCTACAGTTGCAATTCGAGGAGGTTATTGTTTTCCAGTATTTCCTGGATTTGAGTTACTCCGGAAAGAGCAAATTTGTCTGTGTGGTGGTATCGTTACTTTAAAAAGCTATACCAAATCAACTTATGGGTTTGTTCATCTGGAGAGCACAGCTAGCATTTTTTTCGGCGCATTGCAGACTTTTTGGGCAGAATTCGGGACAGTGTCCCACGTAAGTAGATTTACCCGAAGCTTTTTGCCCCAAAACGTCTGCAATGCGCCCGAAGAAAATGCTAGCTGGGAGGGTAAGCTGATAATTTTAATATTACTTTCTCTAGGTCGCATCTCCCCTTAACCCAGATTTTGTATATCTGCAACTAATGGGTGTTGAAACAGGCTGTGAGAGCAGCAGCTGCCGAGATGGAGAATAGCCATGTCTCAACAGTTCAGTGGTACCAGCATTGCAGAGACATCGCATCATGGAAAATGGGCAAAATCACTTGTTTGCTGGGTGGGGAAGACGTTATCGTGCGTGTCGATGAGACAGTGCTGGTAAAAAAGAAATACAACCGTGGTCGCCAGCGTGCGAACAATATTTGGGTAATAGGTTTGTATGACACCTCCCTCCGAAAGGGATTCGTCGAAAGGATAGCAGATGGAAAAGCATTGACAGTCCCATGCTAAACTGGGAGATGTTTCTCTCACATGTTCGAGAAAGATATCCCATGCAACTTTTTTATTCTCTATTTTGTGCTTTTTCCTATAAATATACATTTCCATTCATCGTACATGCCTCTTTAATGTAATTGGTTCGTTTAAGGTCGTTTGCTGATTGGTTGTTAGTGGTGTCTAAAGTTTAACTTTGCCATGTATCCACATGATATCTGTGTTTGTTTTTGACAGTCTGTTATATTTTGCTATGTATATATGGTTCGATATCCCATTATAACTGATAATATGTTTTGTCCGTCCACTAACTAACAAACATGTCTGACCTTGTTGTCACATGACATTACAACCAATAATGTTAAGACTGTCTATTGATTCGTTCATTTTTGAACATTCGCTCATTTTGGAAATCAAAAATAAGATTCGGATTTGTACACACCCAAGTTATATTGTGGAATTACTACAAGCTTTATTTTTTCCCAAGTATTTTTAATCCATCCAAAACTTACTTGGGTTTTTTTTGTTAATGCGTAGACAATATTCCTATATTTCATGACGTGCTCCATTGAATGACTGGTTATCATATTGTTCCCACAGACCTAAGACAAAAACGCCAGCAACCATGTAACTTAACCATAAACCGAATTTTTGAAATTTAAATAATGCTTACCCACGACTGTATATTTGGTGTCCTACACAAGTAGGAAAATGTGTATTTTATTAAAACATTATTAATTATTATGATTGCTAATCGTATATGTAATTTATCATATTGATGATGCCTGGAAACTGGAGTCTCTCATGTACAAAATGAGAATATACTATTATTATTATTATACACTTGTGAGACATTGATTTTCCTTGTTCGAAAAAGTATCATCGTGAACCTGGTGGTTTTCTGATTTCCGCCTTCTTGCGTCAGGA
The DNA here is from genome assembly GCA_944472135.2 of Trichobilharzia regenti. Classification (NCBI taxonomy): domain Eukaryota; kingdom Metazoa; phylum Platyhelminthes; class Trematoda; order Strigeidida; family Schistosomatidae; genus Trichobilharzia; species Trichobilharzia regenti. The sequence goes on along the minus strand of OX235270.1, from coordinate 81,192,144 downwards.
CTATTAATTACTTGACCAGTACATAACAATAATTTGGCGACGGGATGGGTTGGAATTGGAATTACTATTCGAACAACAAATGAAATTAATGGAAATGTTCATTAACAAACAGACTGGTCCAACTTCACCTTCAAGCAATCCCAATCATACCATGCTACCATCTGTCGACGGAATTGTATTTCACAGTTCAATTATGATCCAGATGCGAATGTCACTTTTGACACATGGTATAAAAGATATGGGGATTTATTCACAGTTGATCTCGCCTCTTGAGACGATGCTTGGAAGGTGCGAGTGTTGTTACGTAAATTGGGTCCCGCAGAATATGAAAGGTATTGCAACCTAATTTTACCCCAGAAACCACGTGACAAGTGTTTCGATGATACAATAAAGCTGCTGCGTGAACATTTTGGAGACCACTCCTCATTATTCAGCATACGTTATCGTTGCCTCAAGCTGACAATGAATGAAAATGATGATTTTCTTACTCACGTTGGCACAGTCAACCGAGAATGTGAGAGATTTCGACTCAGGTCCTTAACAGATGATCAATTCAAAGCCTTGATCCTCATATGCAGTCTCCAATCTCCCCGTTTCACAGATATCCGAACTCGACTGCTCAATCAGCTAGAACAAAATCCCAAGTTAACATTACATGACATAGCTGATGAATATCAACGGCTGATTAATCTGCAGAAAGACACACACTTGGTCGAATCAACAACTTCGAGAAGCTCTGATGTTCATGCATTACGAAAGAACAAAAATCTCGGCAAAGTTAAGCTTTAGACACCACTAACAACCAATCAGAAAACGACCTTGAACGGACTAATCACATTAAAGAGGCATATATGATGAATGGAAATGTATATTTATAGAAAAAATGCATAAAATAGATAATAAAAAAGTTACATAGGATATCTTTCTCGAACATGTGAGAGAAACATCTCCCAGTTTAGCATGAGACTGTCAATGGAGAAGTTACACCACATCCTGTACATATATTCATCTAAATGACTATAAATGAGATCCTTTTGAGATCCATTTATAGCCCTTATCCTATTTTTCAATCTGCCCCAAAACCCTTTCTTTTTTACCAGCACTGTTTCATCGACATGCACGATAACGTCTTCTCCACCCAGCAAACAAGTGATTTTCTTCATTTTCCATGATGCGATGTCTCTGCAATACTGGTACCACTGAACTGTTGAGACAGGCTGTTTCAACACCCAGTAGTTGCAGATACATAAAATCTGGGTTAGGGAGAGATGCGACCTAGCGAAAAAAGTTCCTACGAAATATTAAAATAATCAGCCTACCCTCTATAATGCTGGCACGCTTCAAACATATAGCACAACGATGAACAAATCCACCAGTTGATCTGCTATAGCTTTTTAAAGTCATGATACCACCATACGAACAAGTTCGCTCCTTCCGGAGCAACCCTAAATCCAGGCAATACTGGAAAACACTATCCTCCTCGAATTGCAACCGTAACCTTGTAAGGGCACGCATTTGAAATGAATCAAGCGCTATACAACATTGAACTACGTTCGTGAGCCTCATTGGATAATTCAATATCGTTCGTGAATCTCATTGGATAATTCGCTGATTGGTAGTTAGTGGTGTCGAAAGTTTAACTTCGCCAAAATCTCTCATCATCCCGTCCTGACCCACCTCCTCCTAATGTTCCGCGTAAATCTACACATACTCGTCCAACTTCGCAAATTACTGCAAAGAAGACCCCACCATCACCATGCTGGCATTGTGGCGCGTGGCATTTTGTAAAGTCCTGTCCATACAAAAATCATCGTTGCAGCGAGTGCAAAACATCGGTCATAAAAATGGTTTTTGTCAGCCACGCAAACCCAGATGTCGAAATCCAGAAAAAGCTCGACAAACGGTTGGTCCTAAATCTCCAAGGAGATCATTGAGTCTACGCGCAACCTGTCAAGTCACGAGTCATTGTATACGGAGATATCTTGATCTTCAGATGAATGGTCATGATGCACGTCTGCAGCTAGATGATGCCTCTGATATTATTGTTATATCAGAGAAACTTTGGAATAATATTGGCAGACCACCAATCGCAAATACTTTTCAGACTGCTCTCAGCGCCTGTGGTGGGCGCCTCAAACTAATTGGTCAACTCAAATGTTCTGTCTCCTTCCGCAATATCAAATTCATAGGAATTTGCTACGTCACCAAGAGTGATTTAAATCTTTTGGGGCTTGATTGGTTCGATCGATTGCATCTGGCTGATGTCCCACTTAGTTCTGTATGCAACGCAGTCAACAAGGATAAAAATTCAGTCAACTCCTTTTCTGATTTATGCAAACTATTTGCACCTGTTTTTCAACCCGGATTAGGTCACTGAACCTCGTTTCAAGCTATCTTTTGAGTATTACCAGACGCAAAACCGGTTTTTCGCCCAACGAGGCCAGTCCCATATGCATGTGTAGCAAAAGTTGACGAAGAATTGGAGAGACTACAACAACAAGGCGTATTAACGCCAGTCACGTACTCGGTATGGGCAGCACCCATCGTCGTTGTCAAGATAGCGAATGGGTCCCTACGTATTTGTGCTGATTTCTCTACTGGGTTGAATGCTGCATTAGAACAGAACCACTATCCTTTACCTACGCCGGATGATTTATTCACTGTTTTAAATGGTGGATCTTATTTTGCAAAACTGGATCTTGCTGACGCATAGCTACAAGTTGAAGTAGCCCCAGAATGCCGAGAACTCCTAACCATTAATACACGTCGCGGTTTGTGCAAATACAACAGATTACCTTTCGGAGTCATAACTGTCCCAGCTATTTTCCAGCAACTGATGGATACTATCTTGGCAGGTATTCCGGGTGTTGCCGTCTATCTTGATGATATCTTGGTGGTAGCGAATTCTATAAACGAACTTTACAGCAGGACAGAAGCTGTCTTGTCACGCATGCAGGATAACGGTCTACGACTACGCCCAGAGAAGTGTCAGTTCTCCTTGAGATCCGTCAAATACCTTGGATTTATATTTGATGCATCGGGTAGACGTCCAGATCCTGACAATATACGTGCCCACATCTACTGACGTGACTACTCTACGCTCTCTCTTGGGATTAAATAGCTATTACTCGGCATTTCTCCCCGCGCTGCATGATGTTCGACATCCTCTCAATCGAAAAGAATGCAACCTGGAAATGGTCCGAAGCTTGCAGATCAGCTTTTGAAAAGTTGAAGTCTATGTTAACTTCTGAATTGCTTCTGGCACATTATAGTCCAACACTTCCAATTATAATTGCAGCGGACGCTTCAGCAAGCGGAGTGGGAGCAGTCATTTTACATGTCTTCCCAGATGGTTCACAATAAGAAACAATGCACGTCTCAGCCACGTCTCATAAACCGTTAATGCCCAGCTCTTGCTACGCTCGGGCTCACGCTGTTCCTTCATGTTTCTCAGAAACGCTTAGTAATAACGGTCGCAAAAACCAAAACACCGATTGGTGACTCGAGGATTCTTTATTGTTACACCAACATATAAAAATAATGTTTTTACTAGTGTCTGTGAACAAATATTACAATAATAAATCACAATATTACTTCTGGTGGTTTACTGCTGACTTCTTTCTGAACAGCAACCGATGAGACGATGACTGTCGTATTGATGCCTCCGCGAAAATTGGGGAAGTTGGTTTTGAGCGAACAACCAAGAATTGATCGTTCAACCTTCAACTCCATTGACAGCACGCATCTCAAACACTAACTGCTGCAGAGGAGAAATATGCACAAATTGAAAATGAAGCCTTAGATTTAGTCTTCGCCGTACGACTTTTCCATAAAATGATCTACGGCCGCCGATTTGCTTTGCTGACAGATCATAAACCGTTACTTTCCATTTTCGGATCTAAATCAGGTAACCCTGCACATGCAGCTAACCGACTACAACGCTGGGCAATAATATTACTTGGATACGTTTTCGATTTTAAATACAACCAAACTAAAGAATTTGGTCAAGCCGACGCTCTATCTCGGTTAATTAGCGACTATCCTGCATCAAGTGAAGGTATGGTAATTGCATCGATCGCCACCAAAGACTATTCAGTTAACCTCATCGACAATGCTGTTCGATCTCTACCAGTAACGTTTGCAGAAATCCAGCGAACTACAAGCACCGATGCCACCTTACGACGTGCTACTCAGTATGTATCCAGTAATTGGCCAAAGATTAAATATAGTGGAGACATAAAACACCTGTTTGCCCGTCGTGATTCCTTATGTGTTGTAAAAGATTGCTTGATGTTCGGAGAACGCGTAGTGATACCTGAAGTATTACGAAATAAACTCCTGAAACAGTTTCACATGGGACATCCTGGTGTTCAGCGGATGAAGAGTATTGCTCGCAGTTACGCATACTGGCCTAATTTGGATAAGCATATTATCGACTTTGTTCAACTATGTTCAAAATGTCAACAATCAGCAAAACTACCCCACCAGCTACCTCCCGTACCGTGGCCACCAGCAGCCCATCCTTGGTCCAGATTTCATATTGATTTTGCTGGCCCTACAAATGGTGCATATTATTTAGTGGTGGTAGACGCTTTTTCTAAGTGGCCAGAAGTTATACCAGTGGTTTCGCCGACAACGTCCAAGACTCTCAAAGCTCTCACTGACATATTCTCCCATCATGGTCTCCCAGAAACCATAGTTACAGACAATGGTTCACAGTTTACCTCTCATTAGTTTCAGCAGTTCCGTCGTCAAAATGCTATCGAGCATATGTTCACACCGCCGTATCATCCTCAGTCAAACGGCCAAGCGGAATGTTTTGTCGACACTTTGAAGAGAGCTATACTCAAAGCAGAGGGAGAGGGGACACCATTCGACATCATCCAAAAATTCTTGATGGTGTACCGTACAACGGCGAATGAGTCAACACAGAACAAGAAATCGCCGGCAGAAATTCTTTACGGACGCAGACTTAGAACGATTCACAACTCAATGTTGCCACCGACACCCAAACGTGCCGACGCATCATTTCGGAATGAAAAAGTTTGATTTTGGTGACCCTACCTATGTCCGCGACTATCGAGCAGGACATAAACCTTGGAATAAAGGTTCCATCGCAGCACGACGTGGTCGAGTTATGTACGACGTGAAAGTTGGTAATGGTTTATGGACCCGTCACTACAATCAGTTGCGCCCAAGAAACTCAAATATCCCTACCAGTACATAGTCATCTCTACCTCTGGATATACTCTCAGATACTTTTAACTTACCTGCGACTGACAAAACAGAAAATCAAAATTGCGCAGCTCAGACAACTCCAGACAGAGCAGAAGCCGCAAATTCAACAAGCACTCATCGCTGAATATTGGGTACTGACCGTCACTGTTTACGTCAACTTGCTTACCTGAAGTCTTCCTGTCAGACATCCACTCCATTCGGTACTCGGTCGTGTCATGTTCGTTCGTACACGAACCCCAACCAGCTAAGCAATCATCCCGTACTCAGATTTGGTCCCGAAATATATCTCGTAATTTGGACGATCAAATATAGCCTTTTGCTTTGCATTTAGCTACGCGGAACGAACACTATGGAAGTTTTGCGCATTGTATCTTGCGTTAGTATACTTCCTACTATTTGTGAACGTCATTACCGTCAACTTCTAAATTTTTCTTTGTTTTATCTCAAATATTAGACTGCATGTGTTTGAGCACAATAGCCTAGCCTGCTATGTTTATGGTGAAACATTCGTACCGACAGTTGAAGACTGATTTGTAAGCCGCGAACACTACACATTAGACTAAATCACCACCGTTAGGCATCCTTGGAATGCGAAACGCTTCGAAAACCGGAGCTGGATGTAATATTACTAAGCCAGCATGAAAAACTGCGATGCAACTGTCTGGGGTGTTTCTCCCTTTAGACTTCCACCAGCAGTAGGTTAAGCCTAGTGAGGAAGCAACAGAAATTTCCGTTTACCCATATTTAGAAACACTTCACACGTATTCTCACGTCGTGGTTCTGTCCATTGTCCTTTGGAACTCCTACACGATTGTCAGCCACGTCTCGTAAACCGTTAATGCCCAGCTCTTGCTACGCTCGGGCTCACGCCAGAGTAAGTTGGATAACTTGGACAAAGCACTCCAGGAAGCAGGTATGCGTATCAACGTAGCAAAGTCCAGCGCGCTAACTCTAGCAATCGATGGTCAACGCAAGACGACAGTAACCATACCATCCACATACACCATAGGTGCAGATAGGATCGACCCCATGAAACCGGGAGACTGCTTTAAACATCTGGGACTAGATTTCAACCAAGGAGGTGTAGTTAAGAAGAACCTAACGGAAACCTTAGAGGCAATGCTTAAAGAGGTGGACGACGCTCCCTTGAAACCACATCAACGATTACGCATCTTACAGACTTTCCTGATACCACGGCTGCAATACGCCATTCTTGCTCACCCCATGGGTGCGACCACTGTGAAGGCCATGGATCGCATGATCCGCATACGCGTGAAGCAATGGCTGCACCTTCCGAAGGATCCCCCAAACGCCTACTTCTACACAACCGTCCAAGACGGCGGATTAGGCATAGAATGCCTCCATACAGCAGTTCCAGTCAGACGTATAGCACGCCTGAGAACCCTACAATCGTCCACATGTCCAGCGGTTCAAGCCGCAATGGAGAAGGCGGCGATGCAACCAACCATCAGATTATGGTCAAGGGGGCTATAATAGGAGGTAGGAGGTACGCAAATAAGATAGAAACGGCGAAGGCTTGGAGAGAAGAATGGTTGGGAATGAAGGATGGTATAGGTATGAAGGACGCCCCGAAAACTCGGGTCTCACATAGATGGCTTCGGAAGACGGACACAATTTTCCCAAGAATCTTCATTAGGGGAATACAACTTAGGGGGAACCTACTAGGTACAAAGGTAAGGGCATCAAGAGGACGCGCAACGGATGGGAGGGAAATCGACCTGCTATGCAGGTGCGGTAGCGGGCACAAGGAAAACCTATCACACATATTACAAAGATGCCGGATAACATATAGGCCAAGGATTGCCCGGCACGACAGGATAGTTCATAGTTTAGCAGAGGCCTTCGGGAAGAAAAGCTACAAGGTACTACAGGAGCCAAACGTGAAATACTTTGGCACATACTTCAAACTCGACATTGTTGCAATTAAGGACAAAACAGCCTATGTCATCGACGTTAAAGTGACGAACGACAATACCTTACGGCAATCTTGGAGAACAAAAGTACGTAAGTATGACGACATCGACAGGAACAGGAAACTGAGGGACCATATAAAGAAGACCACAGGGATTACAGTAACTAGATTCCTCCACTACCCCTTCATCATCAGCATGAAAGGACTCCTATACGAATGCAGTGAACGGGCAATGACAAAACTAGGACTATCGAAAATGACACTATCCGACCTCTGCCTACTAACCATCGTAGGATCCCTCAAATGTTACGACGGCTTTTACTTGGAAGAGGAACAAAGGTAAGTTTGATAATTTTTGGTTATGTTTCCTTTCCTTTACAGACAGCCATGCCCCCCAGAAAGGTAGGTTTTCTCTTAACATTAATATTAGCATAGAAACGCAATTACCAGGATAGCAAGATCAGGAAGAACGTATCCCACGTAGTATCCTATGATAGGAGTTAATATTCCCTCCAAACGGATCCGTGAGGCGATGCGTTTTGCTGGTCTCGAAACCCTAGTAATTGGGCTTCTATTCTCTACCCTTACAGATTAAGTTAGACGAAGAGGGGGGATGGCTTCAACGCTATAACCCTGGCGCTGCGTCGCCAGCAACCGGTATCGAACAGCCCTTTGATGATGCTTAAACCAACCCAGTCTGACCGAGTGTGTAAGGGGCCTTCATGAGATGATTGGTTCCGAAGCTCGGACACTTGCTTGCTAACCACGCAAGCACTAAGGGGCTGAAATGCCCTGGGTACCACCACTCGCGCAAGCGGGCGGTGGGGGCTGGGTTGGCAGACAGCGGAGAAGGGTGCGTGGTGAGATCCGGTTGGTTTGAGTGGTGGGCAACCTAGGTCGGGTACTTGATACCGTCCCCACTTGAGCGGTTTGGACCACTAGGCTCACCAATCAGCAGTGGTGTCATCCAGGGGAGTGTATTGGGACCCCTTCTTTTCATTATATACATAAACAGTATATGTGAATGTTTTAGTATAGGCAAGCCAATACTGTATGCAGATGACTTGAAGGTGACATATACCTGCACAAATACAGATATCGGCCCAACTATGAACTCCATACATGAAGAATTAGCAAAAATGGATAGATGGTGTGACACGTGGAGACTTGAGTTTAATGTTGAAAAGTGTGGATGGCTCTGCATAGGCTGTTCCAACCTTGACCTCAACCTAGCAATTCAGGGCCACAAAATCCCCAGACTCAAATCTGTACTAGACCTAGGACTGAAATATTCACACAATCTATCATTTTCAGAGCATATCTCGAATCAAGTGTCGAAATCACGAAGGCTTATTGGTTTCCTACTCAGGAACTTCTACAGAAACGAGTCCAGAATACTACTGTACAAGGTATGTGTGCGCCCACTCCTAGATTACTGCTCATTCATATTCAGCAGTACACGCATAGAAGACAAACTGAAAGTAGAAGGAGTACAGAGGTACTTCACGCGAAAAGTACTCGGAACCGATAACGGCACAAACTACTCTACCAGATGTGAAATCCTGGGACTAGAAACATTATGGTTAAGGCGACTGCGACTAAATCTGTTACTCTTCTATAAGCTTCTTAACCAAATAGTGTATACCCCTGCTAACTATACTCGGTCCTCAGGTAACACAGGATACAACCTTAGGCACACTAAAGGTACAGTGGCTATAGAACCATGTAAAACAGCCACCAGGCAAAAGTTTTTCTTGATTAGGTATGCCCAAATATGGAACAAACTACCTGAGAAAATACGACTAGCAAGCACATTGGCCTCCTTTGAAAAGGCACTTAATGACACACTAAGTGAGTTTGTAATTGATACCAATGGTAATTCCCATGTAAGAGTTTCAGAAATCATAGGCCCATTTAATGTATGAACTCAGAGACTACACCTGTTGTTTGTTTTGTCTCTATTTATAATTCCAGACAAAAAAGCAGCAGTCATGACAATAACACCCATTCAACCAAGAGTCGATCAAACTATGTCTACCTGATACAAAGGGCGAACCATAATCAACATACGAATGAAATATGAGAAAACAAGGTAGAAACTTACCGCAACACCACATGAAAAGATAAAAGTTACTTGGATATCATTTATAATCCACCAACTGGTCTCCTACCCAAAAAGAATGCGGCGATGTTTTATCCAAAAAGGCGAGGAAATACATAAACCCACAGCAGCTGTTGTTAACACTCAGTGGGGGTAGGAGCCAACAAAGTAATCCTTTCAAAGCACATGTATACTTCAAATGGGCACGGAGACTTTGTAGAATACGTCATAATCCAAATCACTGCCTCTACAGCGCCAATAAACCTGGATATCTATGATATAACGAAAACATGCTGAAAGCTGCATCTCAGATCAAGTTGACTCATTCCATGGTAATGATCTCCTCCTGCGTGCCTTATTCGACATATTGAATGGAATGGTTCGCAGTTATTCTGGTACTAGATCGAAAAGAATAAAAAATTCACCGGTTGCTGAATCAAAAGTACTTCTCTGCATGTTTAACTGTATTCTAACTGCTATGATTAATTCCAAACCATTTATCCCATAATCACTCAAATTCCAGGAACGATCCAATTCTACCATTTAAAGAAGCTGGCGGACACGATGTAAATGAGTATTCATGATCTGAAATAAAGAAGCAACTGGTTTTCAACATTTTACTCAACTTACGAGTACAGTCCGCCATGCAGACACAAATGGAGCAAATGGGGAATTCTGGAATCGACCTCGGCACCATTTGATGCAGTAAAACAACCCGACATGACCTTATCTAATTTTCGCCTCCACGATCAAATTTCTTTCCTGTTATGAAACTACGATAAGACTGCTGAAAAATGGAATAAATATATCACTGATCTCAACATAATACATCAATAATCTTTAAGCCAAGGGTGCTGTTCACAACAAAGTTATATAGGAGAATTGACTTCAAGCTTTATTTTTCCCATATATCTGTATTACATTCATGTGATGTCTGGGTTTTTTGTTAATGCGAAGACAATATTTCTATATCTCTTTATGTGCTACACAAACAGACTTTATAGCAGACTGTTCCGACTGACTCTAATGTCAGAAAGAACAACCAAACTGTAAGTCCATTATACATCAAATTATGTGTAATTTATATAATAACTTATCCATGCCTGTACAATAGGTATGTTCCTGCATAAACAGGAAGGAATATATTATTATTAAAACAATATTTATGCATGCCTATACAATTGGTGTACCCTACATAGCTAGGGAAAAAATATACTTTATTATATTATCTTTACTAAATATGCTTATTAATATTATGTGTAAATTATCGAATTGATGATGCCTGTAAACTGGCGTCCCTCATGTAAAAAATGAGAATATATATTATTATTATTATTTTCCTTCATGTTTCTCAGAAACGCTTAGTAATGACGAACGAAAAAACCAAAACACCAATTGGTGACTCGAGAATTCGTTATTCTAACACCAACATATAAAAAATGTTATTACTAAGGTCTGTGAACAAATATTACAATAATAAATCACAATATTACTTCTGACGGTTTACTGCTGACTTCTTTCTGAACAGCGACCGATGCGACGATGACTGGTGTATCGGTGTCTCCGCGAAAATATAGGGAAGTTGGTTTTGAGCCAACAACCATGAGTTGATCGTTCAATCTTCAACTACATTGACAACGATTATTATTATTGTTCCCTTGGGTACCAAGTGGAACATACGGCTTCAACAACACATCTCCACTTCGTTCTATTTTCTGCCATCCTCTTCAGCTGTGTCCACGACTGACCGAACTCTCTCATCTCTTCCTCATTCAACCTCCTCCATTTCGCCCTAAGACAACCCACTCGTCGCTTCCCATTTGGATTCCACTACAGAGCCTGGCTTTCGATGTCATTCGACGACCTCTGCAATATATCCAGGATCCATCTCAATTTTCTTCTACAGATTTGCTGAGCAGTCAGCTCTTGGTCGCTTTGTTCTCAGAGTTTTTGTTACTAATTCTTTTTAGCCATTCGATATTCAGAATGGACGAAAGCAGATGTTGGTGATAGTCTTCAACCTGTTGGAAATCGTTTTCGTGACATACAGTGCAAGTTTCTGAACAGCATAGAAGGACCGACTGACTTGACATGGGTGTTGAAAATGCGAATCTTGTCCCTTATGCTGAGTGACGAGGATTTCCAAACTGGTTTCAGGTTGACGAAGGAGTATTTCGCCTTTCCAATTCTGACTTTGACTACTTCATCCGCTCTGCCTGTAGTTGAAACGATAATTCGTGAGGGGGTGAAGCAGGCAACCTCTGTGAAATCTCTCCCGTTGATGGCGATTGGTGCTGGCTGCTGTTGTTGTTTCGGTCCGTCTTACTTATGTTCACTTGGAGTCCTATCATCGCTGCCTCTTCAGCCAGTTTGTTGGTTTTCGCTTGCTACTCTTCTAGTTTGTGTGGCATTAAAAACATATCATCAGCGAAATCCAGATCTTCTGGAGTCTTCTTGAATCTTCCTTGAATCCAGCTTGTTCTCAGCTGGCGGAGTTCTGTGCCTAGTGCATCTTTTATTTCTTCCAGGACGATGCGACTTTGTATTGTATTTGGCATGGACAAGAGGATTATTCCACATCAGCTCTTGCAGAGTTAGGCGTAAGCCACCGCTCTTTGGAAGCTTGGCAAGGTGGCCTTTCTTCTAGTCGGCAGGAATCTTTCCTTCCTTCTAAACAATTCGCTACAACGGCATTATCACATCTGTGGCAGTCTCTGGGCCCGTTTTTTGTGCTTCGAGGCGAATTCCTCCTGGTCCTGCCGTCTTCCCGGTTGGCCTTCAGCAGCTTGATTCCGTTTAGTATGTCAGCTTTCGTTGGAGGACTGGTGTCCACTGGCAGCTCGGTGTGTGATGTTGGTGGTATTTCTAAGCGGCTTGCAGGAGATGGTTGATTTGTAAGAACAGAAGACAAGGGCCAGGCAACAGGTCGATTATTGAGAAAAATCCTGCTGTAATTTTCCTCAATGTTTTTTTTACTATGTAAGTTTATTATTATTGTTATTACTATTATTTTAATACCATTATTATTCCCACCATCCATATTTAATAATAATAAAAATGTGTATTCTCATATAAACATAAATTTACACGAAAATGCATGCCTTTTTTACAGGCACGATCAAGTATGATATAATATCAAATCGTAGATTGTCTAAAAGTTAGTAATATTTCAACTGTTAAATATTTGATATATGTATATATAATTACACTCATTCTCTGAACCAGGTCGTATAGTTATTGAATTGTACAGTTGTACTCCAGGTTGAGCGGGAAAATTGACTTCGTTTCGTTCTCACACCGTGATTGTCGGCATAAGATAACCAACCAATATTGAGGTAAGTACAAAGCTAACAAGTCACTGAAAGAGGTTTTAGAAACGTAAAAGTGGTAAAAAGAAAGATTAAAGTGAACTGAAATAGGTAAGTGCAAATATTATGAATAAATGCTGCCAGCCATGTACATAAACCGTCAAAGCCCAGCTCTTGCTACGCTGGGCCTCACGCTGTCCCTCGAAGATTCACAGAAACGATTAGTACAAGCGAACGCAAAACCAATACCCAGTTTGGCGACTCGATAATTCTTTATTCTAACACCAACATATAGCCAACTTTACAACTAAGGTCTGTGAACAAATATTACAATAATAAATCACAATATTACTTCTGACGGTTTGCTACTGACTTCTTTCTGAACAGCGACCGATGAGACGATGACTGGTGTATTGATGCCTCCGCGAAAATTGGGGAAGTTGGGTTTGAGCAAACAACCATGAATTGATCGTTCAATCTTCAACTACATTGACACTCCCCGGCAAAAAAGGATCTATTCCCTTTTTCCATCACGACCAATACACGTTGACTTGAATGCCGTTGCGAGAACCTGGGTCACACGGACAGAGCTGAAATGGAAAACAAACAGAAAAGCCAACACACCCCAGACATACACATAGCACTCATTCTGCCTCAGTTCTAGTAACGGTGACGTATGCAAGCCTCAGTCGCTTACACTCTCGCTCCCCGGCGTGTGGTATCATAGCTAACAATTATCTCCGTATGCATGTAATTCTCATCAATAGCCTCCCAGGCGTATACGACCCATCTGCTGTCTCTAACATCAATCAATTCATTCACGGATGTAGAAGACTAGAAACAACTTCAGAAGTAATCACGACGAAAATTTTAACAAAATTATATGATAACAACAAGGTACGAAAACAACGAGTAAACACAATTAATCCAAAATCACAAATTGATATGACACACCACACGTATATACAAGCAGTGCAAATAACTTCGCCGATCGTGTGTTGGTGGAATTCCTTTGAAGAATCGCAGGACTTACACCAGTACGCCTACAACCCTTCACAGGTTGACGATTGTAAGTTGTGGAATGTCCGAACACAAACAAAACTAACCAAAAATTAAAATAATTGAAACTCACACAAGTATTTAACACAAACATATGTACAATAAACACATCAAAGTGGTGGATTCTACCTTGACGAACTACCCTTGAAGAACTGTAGGACTTACAGTAGTATGCCTACATTCCTTCTCAGCTTGATGATCCGAGTGGAAGTCGTCCGGACACAAACAGAATTACCAACAGATAGATGACAGATGGTATCAATTCAGCATATACAATATGAACATATGCACAAAATCACACACGAAGCACATTGGACTGCTCATTGATGCGCCACCCCTTGAAGATTTGCAGGACTTACACCAGTACACCTACAACCCTTCTCAGGTTTACACTTGGCTTATCCTCTCTAAACTGCGCAATATCTTTCGTCCTTTCAAATGCACCAATACTATTATAGTCATTGTACAAGATACTTGAGTTGATAGGCGTCTTCTTCCTTGTGGATAACAACACCAACGACGACTGATTGACTCCAGTTGATGAAGTTAGCGGTGGATCAGAAGCTGTTGTTGTTCGGCTTTCAGAAAGTTGTCTAACTGCAAGATTACCACCACTGCTGTCTTTTACTATCAGCTCCGGTTTAGCACTAGCATCTGATGACAGGTGGGCTTCACTCTGGTCAATTACACTGACGGTCTCACAAGTATGCATGCCTTCTGCAACTGCATCTGCATTTATTTCTACTTCACGTTCAAGTTGTACAGAACCCTTGTTCAACTTAGCAGTAGTAGGCATATCCCTCATCTCATCATGATCAACCAAAGACAACTGTGAGGTATCATGATCATTATCACGAATATTCACTTTACCGTCAATTTCATCATTTTCAAACTCTTTAATAACAGAAGTAGACAATTTTGGTTCCTCCTCGCAAATCCCAAAAGGATTTATAACTTCACTCTGACTAGTAAAAGCCTGTAAACCGTAATCGTCACACAATTTGGACTAAGGCCTGGAGTTTACATTTAGCTTATCACTGAAATTGCTCATTGATTCACAGTTCACCTTTGCACGCACTTCTTGCAAACGTGTAAAACACAACCGTGTTTGTCTTGCATCTTGTAATTTATCTGTTGAGGATGTACTACGAAACCTGTTACACTCACTAGGTCTATATGCATTACTAGACATCATGGAGCCTTCTCGATATCCACCTCTCTGAGACCCTTTCGTCATCGATGATTGCGTTTTTCCCTCAGACTGTTCTATTCTAGGGGTGAGATTCAATATACTGGAAAACTTGCTCAGGCATTGATTGGCACTATCTTTTACTAGTTTCAGAATATCATCAAACCTTGGCTCGATACCCTCATCCTCCATACGGGAGCTTATCTTTACCCACTTCCTTTGCAGTCAAGTAGGTAGGTGTCTTGCTCTTACTTCTAGTATAAAACTCGAGTTGAGGTCACTCATGCAATTCATGGAAATGAATGGATTCTTGTAAATCAGCAAATTATCCAAAAACTCAGTGAGTGCCTTTGAGTCATCCTGTAATTGACTGCCATTACACTTGACAGCCTCGAATAATTTCCTTACAATCATCGAAGGTCTTCCAAACATTTGACGTAGAATGCTCATAGCCTCGTAGTGGCCCTCTTTCCGCTTCATAAACTTACAGCACCGTATAGCTCTTGAAGCATCTCCAGTGCAATACCTCATCAAATACATCAATTTCAATTCATCACTTAATAGAAAACTACTCAACATGATCTCAAACTCCTTTACAAATTGTAAATAATCAGCCGAGTTTCCGTCGAAACACCGTGGTTCAAATTTAGGGAGTTTGATGTTCCTATTATCCCTAGACGGCGAAACAGTAACATCAACCATGTCATGTTCAACATCAGACACATCGTTACAAGTAACAGACAAGTCACCATGACTTACTTTCCTGTTTGCATCCAAGACGCTCTGTCCCTTCTTTGACCCAGGCATTGTTGAACTTGACCCAATTCCAAAAATGTTCCAGATATTGCTTGTTCAAAGAGGACTTGATCGGCACCAGGAAAGATGAACGGTGACTATCCAGACTTTCACCAACTGTCTGAATCCGCCAGAGTCTGTTTCTACCATCAGAAACTGTCAGCCACGTCTTATGAACCGTTAATGTCCAGCTCTTGCTACGCTCGGGCCCACGCTGTCCCTCGAAGATTTTCAGAAACGCATAGTATTAACTAACGCAAAAACCAAAACACTGTTTGGCGAATCAAGAATTCTTTATTCTAACACCAACATATAGCCAACTTTACAGCTAAGGTCTGTGAACAAATATTACAATAATAAATCACAATATTACTTCTGACGGTTTGCTACTGACTTCTTTCTGAACAGCGATCGACGAGACAATGACTGGTGTATTGATGCTTCCCCGAAAATTGGGGAAGTTGGGTTTGAGCAAACAACCATGAATTGATCGTTCAATCTTCAACTACATCGACAAGTTTTGTGTGCGTCCTTTATTTTATTACTGTTGATTCTTGTATGGTAGTATACGGATAGAGGACAAATTGAAAGTCGAGGGAGTGCATAGTTACTTCACCCCAAAATTACTCGGCATCGAATATGGTGCAAACTACTCCACTATATGTAATACCCTAGGACTAGAAACACTAGGGCTAAGACGCCTGAGACTAAACTTAACACTTTACTATAAGTTTCTAAACTGATTAGTTTTTAACTATACTAATCCCACTCCACTTGCTGATGTCAATGGCTACAAACTAAGACACACTAAGGGTACAGTAGCTATCGTTCAATGTAAAACAGCCACCAGGAAAAAGTTCTACTTGGTTAGGTATGCACAGATATGGAATAAACTACCAAGGGAAATGCGTCAAGCAGGTACATTGGCCTCCTTCATGAAAGTGCTTAACGACAAACTACAAGAGTTCGCAAACGATAGTAGTCCTAGTTCCTCTCTGAGAGCCTCCGAAATTATCGGTCCATTTAATATCTAAGCTTAATTACTACACCTGTCGTTTTTTGCCTATATTTATAATTTTAGATAAAACATTAACGATTAAGATACTTACCCTCAAACAGACAAGAAGTTTCGTTTGTAAAACTTCTACCCAACACAATAAGTGGAATAAAATGGACATAAACCGACAACGTGAAAAAGATAGAACTCACCACAACACCACATGGACAGATGTACGCTCGTCGGACATCATATATGCCTCACCAGCTACAACCCAACATTCCTGAGATAATGTGATGAACTTATATCCGTAATGTTGCTGAGCAGTCAATATCCACAACTCCTGTCGGAACAACTAAAATTCAAAAACCTTCCTCACGAGAAGTAAATACCCACAAGAGGTAGAAATCCATTAATTAATGCGTCTAAAGCTTATGTATTTTACTCCCAACAATGACATTGCATATCAAGTGAGATAAACATATCACTGATTTCAAAATAACACATCAATGAACTATGATTCAAGGATTCTGTACACAACAAAATTATGTACGAAAATTGACTTCAAGCTTTATTCTTTTCCCAGGCGCCTATAACCCATTCACCAAAGACCTGGGTTTTTTGTTAATGCGAAGACAATACTTCAGTATTTCCTGATGTGTTGCTTTCACTGACAATCTAGCAGATTTTTCCACCTGTGCGCAGAAATGATTGTACTATAAGTGAAAAGGATGTTTTATACTACTAGGATTAACATTTATCAAGTGTATGTATAATCTCCAGCGTACATGTAAAACATATTTTGCTATCGACTGTAAATTGTGACTGAATGATATGGTCCTATTTCTGTAACAATTTATTTATTCATCTATACATGTACGGTGACCTTGTCTCAAACACGAACACAGTCACAGATCTCGGGGTGACATACTCAGATCATACCTTTACTGAACATGCAAATAAAGATAATAATAATAAATAATAAAAAAGATAATAATGAACACCTAGACAGATCATGCTTCTGCCTTTAAATATATACCATTCGCTCAGCCTATTGTTGAGATGCGACCACATTGGCTCTGCACAGATTTATGGCGCATCTTATAAATTAACATGCTGTATATTGTCGGATCTTTAAATACCAGTTCACAATGTCATATCTCACTCATTTTATAATAAAGTCTTTATTTCGTCGATATTATATTCCATTAAACCTAACATTTCATAGATCTTAATGAATTTGATTCTACTTATTCTATTCCTATTCTCTGTAGGCTATGCTTGTGCACCAAAAAAGGTACTTTCCTGTTTGCTTCCAAGACGCTTTGTTCCTTCTTTGACCCAGGCATCATTGAACTTGACCATGAATTCCAGAAAAATTCCAGATAACGCTTGTTCAAAGAAGACTTGGCCAGCACCAGGAAAGACGAACGGAACCTATCCAAACACTGTCAGAAACTGTCAGTCAAGTCTCATAAACTGTCAATGTCCAGCTCTTGCTGCGCTGGTCCTCACGCTGTCCCTCGAAGATTTTCAGAAACGCATAGTATTAACTAACGCAAAAACCAAAACACTGTTTGGCGAATCAAGAATTCTTTATTCTAACACCAACATATAGCCAACTTTACAGCTAAGGTCTGTGAACAAATATTACAATAATAAATCACAATATTACTTCTGACGGTTTGCTACTGACTTCTTTCTGAACAGCGATCGACGAGACAATGACTGGTGTATTGATGCTTCCCCGAAAATTGGGGAAGTTGGGTTTGAGCAAACAACCATGAATTGATCGTTCAATCTTCAACTACATCGACAAGTTTTGTGTGCGTCCTTTATTTTATTACTGTTGATTCTTGTATGGTAGTATACGGATAGAGGACAAATTGAAAGTCGAGGGAGTGCATAGTTACTTCACCCAAAATTACTCGGCATCGAATATGGTGCAAACTACTCCACTATATGTAATACCCTAGGACTAGAAACACTAGGGCTAAGACGCCTGAGACTAAACTTAACACTTTACTATAAGTTTCTAAACTGATTAGTTTTTAACTATACTAATCCCACTCCACTTGCTGATGTCAATGGCTACAAACTAAGACACACTAAGGGTACAGTAGCTATCGTTCAATGTAAAACAGCCACCAGGAAAAAGTTCTACTTGGTTAGGTATGCACAGATATGGAATAAACTACCAAGGGAAATGCGTCAAGCAGGTACATTGGCCTCCTTCATGAAAGTGCTTAACGACAAACTACAAGAGTTCGCAAACGATAGTAGTCCTAGTTCCTCTCTGAGAGCCTCCGAAATTATCGGTCCATTTAATGTCTAAGCTTAATTACTACACCTGTCGTTTTTTGCCTATATTTATAATTTTAGATAAAACATTAACGATTAAGATACTTACCCTCAAACAGACAAGAAGTTTCGTTTGTAAAACTTCTACCCAACACAATAAGTGGAATAAAATGGACATAAACCGACAACGTGAAAAAGATAGAACTCACCACAACACCACATGGACAGATGTACGCTCGTCGGACATCATATATGCCTCACCAGCTACAACCCAACATTCCTGAGATAATGTGATGAACTTATATCCGTAATGTTGCTGAGCAGTCAATATCCACAACTCCTGTCGGAACAACTAAAATTCAAAAACCTTCCTCACGAGAAGTAAATACCCACAAGAGGTAGAAATCCATTAATTAATGCGTCTAAAGCTTATGTATTTTACTCCCAACAATGACATTGCATATCAAGTGAGATAAACATATCACTGATTTCAAAATAACACATCAATGAACTATGATTCAAGGATTCTGTACACAACAAAATTATGTACGAAAATTGACTTCAAGCTTTATTCTTTTCCCAGGCGCCTATAACCCATTCACCAAAGACCTGGGTTTTTTGTTAATGCGAAGACAATACTTCAGTATTTCCTGATGTGTTGCTTTCACTGACAATCTAGCAGATTTTTCCACCTGTGCGCAGAAATGATTGTACTATAAGTGAAAAGGATGTTTTATACTACTAGGATTAACATTTATCAAGTGTATGTATAATCTCCAGCGTACATGTAAAACATATTTTGCTATCGACTGTAAATTGTGACTGAATGATATGGTCCTATTTCTGTAACAATTTATTTATTCATCTATACATGTACGGTGACCTTGTCTCAAACACGAACACAGTCACAGATCTCGGGGTGACATACTCAGATCATACCTTTACTGAACATGCAAATAAAGATAATAATAATAAATAATAAAAAAGATAATAATGAACACCTAGACAGATCATGCTTCTGCCTTTAAATATATACCATTCGCTCAGCCTATTGTTGAGATGCGACCACATTGGCTCTGCACAGATTTATGGCGCATCTTATAAATTAACATGCTGTATATTGTCGGATCTTTAAATACCAGTTCACAATGTCATATCTCACTCATTTTATAATAAAGTCTTTATTTCGTCGATATTATATTCCATTAAACCTAACATTTCATAGATCTTAATGAATTTGATTCTACTTATTCTATTCCTATTCTCTGTAGGCTATGCTTGTGCACCAAAAAAGGTACTTTCCTGTTTGCTTCCAAGACGCTTTGTTCCTTCTTTGACCAGGCATCATTGAACTTGACCATGAATTCCAGAAAAATTCCAGATAACGCTTGTTCAAAGAAGACTTGGCCAGCACCAGGAAAGACGAACGGAACCTATCCAAACACTGTCAGAAACTGTCAGTCAAGTCTCATAAACTGTCAATGTCCAGCTCTTGCTGCGCTGGTCCTCACGCTGTCCCTCGAAGATTTTCAGAAACGCATAGTATTAACTAACGCAAAAACCAAAACATTGTTTGGCGAATCAAGAATTCCCGCTCGTAAGATTTAGATATGATAGAGAAGATTTGTAGCTCAGGTGGATAATTTTGATGTGGTTTTGTTCTCTGAGCTGGATAGTTAGTTTGCGAAGCTTTCATCACCTTACTGGGTGACATCTTCAGCGCATACTTCAAATTGAAGACTTCAATTTGAAGTATGCGCTGAAGATGTCACCCAGTAAGGTGATGAAAGCTTCGCAAACTAACTATCCAGCTCAGAGAACAAAACCACATCAGAATCAAGAATTCTTTATTCTGTCGCCAACTTATATCCAGCTATACTAATGTTACAGAGTAAGTTCTAAGAACAAATATTACAATAATAAATCACGATATTACTTCTGACATTTTTGCCTGATTCCTTTCTGAACAACGACCGATGAGACGACGATTTTTGTATCGATGTCTCCGCGAATATATGGAATTTGTTTGTGAGCAAACAACCACGAATTTATCGCTCAATCTTCAACTGCATTGATAATATCTGTTGTAAGATAAACAGCGAATAAAAGTTTTTCTAAGATTCATTTTCATGAGCTATGCATTCTTTATTACTTCAAACTTAGAAATCGTTTGACCAGATAATGGCAAACTTTTTTCTAGATAAATGTATTAAATAATGCAAGTTTTACGAAGTGATTACTAATTGTGTTTGTAAAGAGGCAGAAGTTGGCCGGAAGTAATAAGTGTGAGGTATTGGCTAATAAATTAGCTAGTAGAACGGCGAAAAAGGATTTATTTTTATATAAATATGGACGCTATCATTGTAGGAACAATATGGGTAGCAGTATACATTGAAAATGAACATTGTCACCCAAGGAAATTTACTTTATAAATACATTTGACAATGTAGCAGAAGATTGAACGATCAATTCATGGTTGTTTGCTCAAACCCAACTTCCCCAATTTTCGGGGAAGCATCAATACACCAGTCATTGTCTCGTCGATCGCTGTTCAGAAAGAAGTCAGTAGCAAACCGTCAGAAGTAATATTGTGATTTATTATTGTAATATTTGTTCACAGACCTTAGCTGTAAAGTTGGCTATATGTTGGTGTTAGAATAAAGAATTCTTGATTCGCCAAACAGTGTTTTGGTTTTTGCGTTAGTTAATACTATGCGTTTCTGAAAATCTTCGAGGGACAGCGTGGGCCCGAGCGTAGCAAGAGCTGGACATTAACGGTTCATAAGACGTGGCTGACAGTTTCTGATGGTAGAAACAGACTCTGGCGGATTCAGACAGTTGGTGAAAGTCTGGATAGTCACCGTTCATCTTTCCTGGTGCCGATCAAGTCCTCTTTGAACAAGCAATATCTGGAACATTTTTGGAATTGGGTCAAGTTCAACAATGCCTGGGTCAAAGAAGGGACAGAGCGTCTTGGATGCAAACAGGAAAGTAAGTCATGGTGACTTGTCTGTTACTTGTAACGATGTGTCTGATGTTGAACATGACATGGTTGATGTTACTGTTTCGCCGTCTAGGGATAATAGGAACATCAAACTCCCTAAATTTGAACCACGGTGTTTCGACGGAAACTCGGCTGATTATTTACAATTTGTAAAGGAGTTTGAGATCATGTTGAGTAGTTTTCTATTAAGTGATGAATTGAAATTGATGTATTTGATGAGGTATTGCACTGGAGATGCTTCAAGAGCTATACGGTGCTGTAAGTTTATGAAGCGGAAAGAGGGCCACTACGAGGCTATGAGCATTCTACGTCAAATGTTTGGAAGACCTTCGATGATTGTAAGGAAATTATTCGAGGCTGTCAAGTGTAATGGCAGTCAATTACAGGATGACTCAAAGGCACTCACTGAGTTTTTGGATAATTTGCTGATTTACAAGAATCCATTCATTTCCATGAATTGCATGAGTGACCTCAACTCGAGTTTTATACTAGAAGTAAGAGCAAGACACCTACCTACTTGACTGCAAAGGAAGTGGGTAAAGATAAGCTCCCGTATGGAGGATGAGGGTATCGAGCCAAGGTTTGATGATATTCTGAAACTAGTAAAAGATAGTGTCAATCAATGCCTGAGCAAGTTTTCCAGTATATTGAATCTCACCCCTAGAATAGAACAGTCTGAGGGAAAAACGCAATCATCGATGACGAAAGGGTCTCAGAGAGGTGGATATCGAGAAGGCTCCATGATGTCTAGTAATGCATATAGACCTAGTGAGTGTAACAGGTTTCGTAGTACATCCTCAACAGATAAGTTACAAGATGCAAGACAAACACGGTTGTGTTTTACACGTTTGCAAGAAGTGCGTGCAAAGGTGAACTGTGAATCGGTGAGCAAGTTTAATGGTAAACTAAATATGAAATCCAGGCCTGACTCTGAATTGTGTGACGATAACGGTGTGGTCAAGAAGCCTGTGGTTGCATCTGGTAGGCCATTGTTGAATAGCATGCACAGAATAGAGTTATTGGTTCAGAGTCCAGTTCTGACCGTACAAGTTTACAAGGTATTACTAGTCAGAGTGAAGTTATAAATCCTTTTGGGATTTGCGAGGAGGAACCAAAATTGTCTACTTCTGTTATTAAAGAGTTTGAAAATGATGAAATTGACGGTAAAGTGAATATTCGTGATAATGATCATGATACCTCACAGTTGTCTTTGGTTGATCATGATGAGATGAGGGATATGCCTACTACTGCTAAGTTGAACAAGGGTTCTGTACAACTTGAACGTGAAGTAGAAATAAATGCAGATGCAGTTGCAGAAGGCATGCATACTTGTGAGACCGTCAGTGTAATTGACCAGAGTGAAGCCCACCTGTCATCAGATGCTAGTGCTAAACCGGAGCTGATAGTAAAAGACAGCAGTGGTGGTAATCTTGCAGTTAGACAACTTTCTGAAAGCCGAACAACAACAGCTTCTGATCCACCGCTAACTTCATCAACTGGAGTCAATCAGTCGTCGTTGGTGTTGTTATCCACAAGGAAGAAGACGCCTATCAACTCAAGTATCTTGTACAATGACTATAATAGTATTGGTGCATTTGAAAGGACGAAAGATATTGCGCAGTTTAGAGAGGATAAGCCAAGTGTAAACCTGAGAAGGGTTGTAGGTGTACTGGTGTAAGTCCTGCAAATCTTCAAGGGGTGGCGCATCAATGAGCAGTCCAATGTGCTTCGTGTGTGATTTTGTGCATATGTTCATATTGTATATGCTGAATTGATACCATCTGTCATCTATCTGTTGGTAATTCTGTTTGTGTCCGGACGACTTCCACTCGGATCATCAAGCTGAGAAGGAATGTAGGCATACTACTGTAAGTCCTACAGTTCTTCAAGGGTAGTTCGTCAAGGTAGAATCCACCACTTTGATGTGTTTATTGTACATATGTTTGTGTTAAATACTTGTGTGAGTTTCAATTATTTTAATTTTTGGTTAGTTTTGTTTGTGTTCGGACATTCCACAACTTACAATCGTCAACCTGTGAAGGGTTGTAGGCGTACTGGTGTAAGTCCTGCGATTCTTCAAAGGAATTCCACCAACACACGATCGGCGAAGTTATTTGCACTGCTTGTATATACGTGTGGTGTGTCATATCAATTTGTGATTTTGGATTAATTGTGTTTACTCGTTGTTTTCGTACCTTGTTGTTATCATATAATTTTGTTAAAATTTTCGTCGTGATTACTTCTGAAGTTGTTTCTAGTCTTCTACATCCGTGAATGAATTGATTGATGTTAGAGACAGCAGATGGGTCGTATACGCCTGGGAGGCTATTGATGAGAATTACATGCATACGGAGATAATTGTTAGCTATGATACCACACGCCGGGGAGCGAGAGTGTAAGCGACTGAGGCTTGCATACGTCACCGTTACTAGAACTGAGGCAGAATGAGTGCTATGTGTATGTCTGGGGTGTGTTGGCTTTTCTGTTTGTTTTCCATTTCAGCTCTGTCCGTGTGACCCAGGTTCTCGCAACGGCATTCAAGTCAACGTGTATTGGTCGTGATGGAAAAAGGGAATAGATCCTTTTTTGCCGGGGAGTGTCAATGTAGTTGAAGATTGAACGATCAATTCATGGTTGTTTGCTCAAACCCAACTTCCCCAATTTTCGCGGAGGCATCAATACACCAGTCATCGTCTCATCGGTCGCTGTTCAGAAAGAAGTCAGTAGCAAACCGTCAGAAGTAATATTGTGATTTATTATTGTAATATTTGTTCACAGACCTTAGTTGTAAAGTTGGCTATATGTTGGTGTTAGAATAAAGAATTATCGAGTCGCCAAACTGTGTATTGGTTTTCGCGTCCGTTATTACTTAGCGTTTCTGTGAATCTTCGAGGGACAGCGTGAGGCCCAGCGTAGCAAGAGCTGGTCATTGATGTTTTTACGAGACTTGGCTTATGTAGGTACTGAAGGAGATTTACAAATTTTTTCGGCACTACACTACTATGTGTTCAAGCATTTTTCAAATTACTATAAAGTCGATGTTGTCTAGGGCCTCTTTATATTTGACGAATTCGGGGTGCACAGTTGAATGCCATTTTCGACTTTTTCCATTGATGAAGTGCAGGTTTGCAATTTGGTCTGCGCGTGATTTGTTTATGTTGAATCCCGTCTATTCTGGGAGAAGACTTCTAAACAGTGGATTCTCTATTCTCCTCAAGATAAGACGGTTGAAATTTTGTTTGTGGTGTATATTTGTTATACATTTTCTGTGTGTCGAAGTTTCCCTAGTGGTTAAACGATGTGGAGTTGATAGGCACGCGCCCAATCCTTTCTCTGTGCTAGGGTTTAGGACTGGCTAGAAAACTAGCAAGCTGGCTAACTAGGATAGGTTGAAACCCAAATACGATGGACAATATAAGTCCTAGACTCAAGAGCCCGTGAAGAATGTGTTAATTTCGACGGTCGAAAACTGGCCTACTTGGAAGGCAATAGTATAAATCTGCATAAAGTCTTTCCTAATAAGTTACAGGTAGTCCATGAAGAAACAATCATCACTGTGAAGACAACAGAATCCTCTAACGAGACAGATGGAAAGTGAGATTGCCCACGACGCTTTAATACATGCACCACAGAATAATTCGGACCTGCCTCACCAATTTTAAAAATCAAAAAATCTCCACTGTATAAGGCACATTTTAAATGCTGAGAAATTGTTGTTTGCTGTGTCGTATATCACAAATTGAATATACCTTTTTTGTGGCTGTAAATGGTTGATCAACTGCTAAAAAATTTTTAGATTTTGTACTCTTTTTTGATATTGATTGAATGTTTCTTAATTCAGCCATCATATTTGTCAAATTACTCTAGACAATATTTTCAGCATTCTTGTTTTCCTTTCCTGATACGACGAACACTGTGCACGGAATTAGCAACGAAATGTTGTACATATACTTCACTAGGACATGTAGACGGCCAGTATTAGTAATAAAATATTCTAAATTACGTGTACATGAAGGACGCAAGTTTATTGCCATCGTCAATATGGTGAATAATATGTACATGTTATAAGTATTTTAACTATAATTCAATTACACAAGATATATATACATCTTTAGGACGTGGTAACCGAATAATACAATAAAAACACTTTGCATAGGTAGAAGCGATCTACACGGTATAATTATTGTTATTGTTTAAATTTGACGAAATCCTAGCAACATTTGAAGTTTGCATCACAGACCGCAGATATGTTTGGCTATCCATAAAATGGTGAAGTTGGCCTGTAAAAGTTTAGTAAATTAATGGATAATAACGTCTACACGAAGATTATCTGCAAGCAGCCCACTAAACCAGACACTGCAGTAAAACTTATAAAGTAGTTTTGTTTCTTTCATGCGCAGTTGGGAACTAGATTTATGTTGATATTATAGATGCGAAACAACAAATTGATCAAACAGTCGCTGAAAATTACCATAACATGACTCAATGAGATTTGAAATGCATCCGTCAGTATATCTTCATTACCTGTTAAATGTTCAGAATTCTTGGCACTCCAAAGGACTTTTCAGGATATTTCCACACAGATGTATAATTAGATATGTGCCGCGGCTCATTAGTTGTTGAGATTCAGTTGGTTACTCTGCAATGTCGATATATTTCGCGAAATATAGTTCTGATGTTGGGATGCACATATACATTTCAGATTCATCTTTTCGTGGAATTCTATCACCAGTGAGTATTCACTTAATATTTAAAAGCTTTAATTATACGAGTTGTTCCAACGGGTATTGTGGATTTATATACTCCCGCATCATTCAGGAGACAAACGGCGCAATCTTTTAGGAAAGGTGCGGTCTTCAGGCTCATATACCAAATGATTTTACTATTTCTGAAGCTCATATGGGAACCGACACTATTGTTGTATAGGGGGTCAGAGAAATTTTCTCATATTAACCGAACCTCAGCCATCTCACCATCAGCGATCAATATGTTTATCAGTACGGATCCAAATACATGGTTTTCATTATAAATTTTAAGGGACAAGAGATCGGAGGAGGTACTGACGCGTGACTGTTTGCCCCAATTACCCGTTCTTATCATCACTAATAGACACGCTTTGGACAGCCTTGATAGATGTATTCTTCCTTCTCTTCCAATAGTGGAGTTAAGAACAGGCTAAAACATCGGAAGGCAGTCTGGATAGCACTCAGCTCCAGCAGTGCAAATGGCCACACAACAGTCATGAGTGGTATTTCTAATTAGGGCCAATCAGAAACGAGAACGAACTTCCTCAAGTGGTGTAAGTGACTTGTTTCCTAAAATAGGTGAACCCAACATAATATATGGTGACTCAGCCTCTTCTTGCTTTATACCATTATAAAATACTTGCCGTTTTACATTGTTGTGTTTCCTGCTACTAACTGAAACTCAGTAAGAGATCTAGTGGGCCAGCCAAAACTTTCGTCTTCGCTGCTGCTTAATTTCACAGACTACAATATCCTGAAACTATTTTACTAAATCACTTGGATGAAAGCATTCAAGCTGACAGTAACAAAATGCTTCTGAATGATAAATGCGTTTGCAGAACAGGAAGCATCCCAGGAGAGTTCCGATTCATTTCGATCTATTTGCATCAAGTTTTGTATTATGGAACCGTCGTGACGTTCAGCAAAAGGTTCGGTTTCAATAGGCATTTACATTTAATACCGCATAAATTTAGTAAGTTTTATGGCACATTACGTTGAGCTCAGTCTTAAAAAACTTATTTTTGCGCATACTGAGCTACTCCTCTGAATCGTTTGCGAAGTCCGTCTCTGTGTCATAAAGTATCGTTACAAGGGAGAACATTGTGCCTGCTCGCGGCAATACCGTCAGTAGTTTGTCCCGAATATGAACATATCCAATCAAATGAAACTTTTGCCTGATTGTTGCCTAACATTGTTTGATAACAGTTATACCTTTGATGTGTCTCAGTTTTTAACAGTTGTCATCTGAACATCGAGTGCCACCAGTAGATGCAAAATATGTGTGGTTCTGAAGCTTATAGAAATACACCAGTACTTCAACACCTGGGATTTCCCATCTAGTAGAGTAGTTGGTGGTGTTTTTGGTACCGAATAATTCTAGCGTGGAGCATCCCTGTACTCCTCCTAATCTTAGTTTATCTTCTATGCGTACGCCATAAATATGAATGGCCAGTAGTCAATGAGTGGACACACAAAGCTTGTAAAAAAGAATTCTGAGTAGCAGGCTAGTAGGCCTGCATGATTTTGACATTTGTCTCGATGTGTTCTGAAAATACTGTATCATGTGAGTATTTAAGTCCTGTGTCTGTCACAGATTTCAGTCTGAGGAGTGCGTCGCCTTGAATTACTACGTCTAGTTATGGACTGGAATTGCCCATGTAGCGCCAGCCACATTTTCTGACACCAAAATTCATCGTCCAAGTGACGCGCCACCAATCCATAATTACCGATTCTTCTTGTACAGAGTCTACAGTTGTACATGCAAGTATAGGTCACTTTTAAATCATCTGCACGTATTATTGACTTGCCTATACCAAAACATTCACATATACCCTCATATATATTATGTGGAGGGGCGCCCTAACTGACCTCGAACAACACCACTCCTTAGTGGCCTAGATTTGCGGGTCGTCAAGCCAAATATTTAGCCTGATTTCTATTACAGCAAAATACCTTTTCTATTCTGGAGAAGGTTGCGAATCCCTAATGAGCATAGTCTGCTGTTAATAAAAATTATCTGTATCCAAGTGGAGCATTATCTTTCGTTGATGAATCCGTGCCTTAATGGGCTGATGGGTTTAGGTTTTAGAACATAGTCTGACACTTCGACTGTATCCATGATTCATGACACAAACGGTGTTATGTTGATAGGCCTTCAGCTGCACGCTGTATTTTTGGCTACTGTTTTATAATTAGGTGACATTTATATGTTTTTTATATTTCAATGTAGATTCCAGTTTCTAGGGAAATAGTAAATGCTCCCACAAGACTATTTTATCCTTGCAACCTCTTTTGTATATGATAAATGGTATATGGTCTGCACCACAGCCACCTTTGGCTTTTAATATCTTAACTGCTAACACAGTATTTTCTATAGTGAATATGATGTCACCTTACTTGTAGTTAATTTCCCAGGTTTTGTAGAGAGCTTTAAACGGACACGTTTTTGTGTCATTTAAAAACACTGATATTCTGAGGATCATTGTGAGTTGTACCTCCATGTTCCGGGCTGCTAACATTGTGTTCATTACTGTTTTTAGACGTTTCTACGAAACCCTGAGTATTGGAGATGCGTCCAAGAGCCTTATTGCTTCAAGTTCTGTAACCCTTTTATATCTTCCCTGAAGCTGTTTCCTCTCCATGTATTTAGTGTAATGCGTTAAACTCTATAAATACTTACAGTTTTCATGTTGGCTTCCACAGTTTTAATCACGTTTTGTAGACTGCGGATAGAGTTGGTGTCTTCAGAGCAGTTTTCATGGGCGCTATCGAGTCTCATGCCTAATAGATCGTCATGTAGGAGATATTAGGTATTGCTTCGAGGCTATGATGTTGTAATCACCGTTATAGAGTGAAGTACATGTTTATTTCCACCACTGTCAACTTAATTCATTCATTGGGAAATTTTCCAGTTTTCTTCGGAAACTGAAATAACTGAGATAACAATATGTGACCAGGTTTCTCCAGTAAATGGTAACCAAGAAAGCAAAAATAGATGCACAAATATACATACTACTGGTTGACTGGTATGTGTCGTACTCCACTTACATCAACCAGTAGTGACTGATGGCCAGAACGAAATGACCATAATACCAAACGGCTACCTTGATAGTTTTTTGCCTGGGTTATCTGATGTATACTCGGTTTGGCTCAGATGAGCTATTTATACAGTACCGTTGTTTAGCCGGGGCACTCGCATTTCCCACTGAATAACGTTCTTAATTTGATGCACTTACAGAAAAATTGGTTATATAAAATCAGCATTTTCATTCAAACTGTTATGTGCAAAAGCTGGAGATAATGAATAAGAATCCCAGATGAAATATGTGCTATAACCGTACAGAAGAAGGATTTAAAAAAAGGGGCCAATCATAACAAAAAATAGTTGGATCTTGGCACTTATTTACGATTTTCACAGATTTCTCGTAAATACTGACTCAGTTCATTACAAAAAGAAGAAATTTATTTCCGTGTATTTTAAAATGAATTTGTTTAGTTGAATCAAATGACTAAGGTTGTTTGGTGCGAATTAGTTGACTGTTAGAAAATGCGTAGGAGTTATCGTTGAAAATGAACCGGGATACATCAAATAGTCGTGAGTTAATGAATAAAATGCGATCTTTTTTGCCTCTGGCTATTTAATATCTGTGATATATTTTAACTTTTCGGATCCAAGCGTTGTTCATCTAAGAACAAGCTAGAAATCATAGTGGCAATTTCTGTTTGTTTAAGGGAGAGTTTCCAAGCAATCCCTCATTTTGTTTCGTCAAGATGCCATCGTATCAATGTATAAATGTAAAGTTCTTGCATGCTGAGTATTTCAATCCGTTGCATATTGCCTCTTGCTTCAAGTGTGAGTTATGGACGCTGTGTTGCTATTTCGTAAGACTGAAAAATGCTCGAACCACTATATTGTGAACAAACCAAAATGTGAATATGGAGCAAGATACAAAATTTAAAGACTAGTTAATGTATGTATAAATTCGATTCACTTGTACTATATTTGACTTATAGGGTAATGAGGTTATTTAGAGGAAAAATTTAGCAACTGATGATGAAGATAATTTGCTGAGATTTGGAAAAGTAGCACTACTCACTCTCCAAAGACACTCTTTATGAAAGAAAGTTTTAGCAGTTTTAACATCAGTCGCCTATTTCAGAAGATTAAGGGTGTTTTCTTTACATACGACACAATGACTGTACGATGCACCGATTCGTCCTCCACGTTCTAGTGCGTTTGTTTGATATGACTGGAAAAATTTTAGACATTCAGGACTTTACAACATTTTGATGGTTTAAAGCACCGCCTTTATTCCCAAATAAGCAAAGTATGGCAGTGTTATCTGCCCAAGTTGACTTGGGTCGTGCATGACAACTTAGCATGTCAAACGGCGAGAAAATTTTGGCATATACCTTCGGCTCAAAATATCGAAAGTGAAAGTGACAAGATAACAATAAATGGAGGTTAATGACTGATAATTATGAATAACTATTAAATGCTGCACAATCTAGCAGTGTATTTGAGTAATATTTACTCACTTTGATACTAGCTGTCTGATAATTTAAACGGCTAATCTCGTATATTTCTTGCAGATTGCGTATAAAGATAATTTTCAGCTGTGACAAGTCAAATAGATCTGATTTCCCGGTCATAAACTACACTGAGGTAGAGACACTGCAAAAGTAAAGGCATATGTTGGTTAGCATTATGAATTCACTATCACTCATGTTTATTACTGCAGACTGACACAACATACAAAACGACTGAAGTGCAAATACGAATGAAAGCGTCACTGTGACGCTCCACTTTAATCCTCCAGAATAATTGCACTTATACAGAATCAAACCAAAAGCAATTGTCAAGAAGAATCAGGATTGGCAATTTAATCACTTTTATTAAGATGCATATTTCTTGCAGTTGTTACCGAATTAAGATATGTGCTTAGTCTAGTAGCCAAAGAAATTAGCCTTTCAAATAAAGACAGTGTGTATCTGGTTGCTTTTAGTCTAAGAAGTCACCTGAAAAGACACAGACAAGTTCCAGATTTTGCACTCTAGTATAGCTGTAAACTACTTATTACTAAAATTATTTTAAGCCACTAAAGTAGGAAATCTTTTACCCTCAGAAACGCCTTACATTTGTTCGGATTATATTATGTTACAAGAATGAAAGTTTGTCACATATTAATACTTAAGTCCTTATTCCGTACCTTATAAAGTTATTATTACTCCAGCTGTCCTATCATGAAACTTATTCTGTGTGCACTATAGTTACTAAAAGTTTAATGATACAAAATCTAGTGGAAAACAATTCTTTAAAATGAAAACGCCTTTTAAAAGTAAAAAGGATCCAATCTTCTCGGTGAATTAAAATTATCTCCTCAGCACAATTGAATTTCCTAAGCATGTGGTTAGTTAGAAAATCTTCACTTTAAGAAGAGTATTGTGAGACTGTTTTCTCCTAACCCCGAATAATTAACCTGTTTTGTCATCCATTATTCCTGAAACGCCTTCCGAAAGTTTGTATTAAAATATTCAGTGCTGGAGAGATCTATGGACATTTAAAAATAATTTCAGAATTTTGGATTGGTACCCATTAAATGCATACAAATTACTTTCCCTTCGTTTTGTTTGTACTAAAGTTTCAGAATGATAGTTGTACATCGAGGTTTGTGAAGGCCTTACTTTTTCATTCGTTTTTGGGACAGCTTTAGTTGTAAAGATGTTTCAATTGACTTTAGAAACCTTTGGTTAATGGTACGTTAGATTTTCACTGAGCATTCTTTAAAGGCTTTATCAAAAGCCAGTGAAATCTGCAATCGAACATACTGCATTTAACTCTGAAAACTTCTATATTTATTCAGTATTTTTCCTTTTAATATACGTTTTGTCACTTTGGCGAAAGTTTATTAAGAAAAAATATTCTCAAAAGTCTTTTCTAAGGAATGTTTGTACTATTACTCATAAAATGACCGTCATGGTTAACTGCTGAGTCGATTTGTAAGTCATAAAGACTTCATTTGTTTTAGTATTGGAAATACAGCCTAAAAATTGTCTTTTATTATGAGTTCACTACACACACTTTCCAAATCGTTTAGTGCCAACGGTAGCATAGATATGTACATGGGAGAAGGCGTCGTTGAAACGACGTAATTGACATAAGAAATCAAAAGCTGTTGGTTTATTATTTAAATAATTTTTGAGAAGGTATAGATCTTTACAAAATTAATCCCATTAGTCTTAAGTACTGGAAGATTAATCTACAATGAGTCTGAGGCTTAAGAAAAGTTCACTTTCTTTAATTCAATATTTATTTTCAAAGAATACATTAAATACTTAGTTTCTTAAATTTTAGTGTTGGAATTTGCGTTTGTGCGCCCACGAATAAGTTAGCGACAACAATATTCCTTTTAATATTTCGCAGGATATCTCTTTTTCAAGTATATATTTAGGCATGCGGAAAATTCTCAGGTGTTTTGTACTGAAATTTCTGCGAATTTCGCGTAGCAAGTTTGTTTACAAAATCACTTCTCTCTTATGCTAATTGTTAACGTGGAACACGATTCAGTTTTGAAAGCGTTAAGGTAACCGCCTGGAGAAACACAATGTGTATTATAAAGTTGTGACTGTCAACCAAAACCAAATACGTCAATGCGGTTTGTTTGGGTACCATAAGTATCAAAGTCACTGAGTGGGAAAGTTGACTGATTTGACCTGGGAACTATTCACAATATCTCAGAATCATTGATATTCCATTATTTTCTATGATTTTAAATTTTTATTTAATTCTGTCTCACTATTCTACTTCATCTGATAGACTTATAGCCATTTAGTGTAGGGTTTACAACATCTGTTCCCTTCACTTTTTCCGCAGTTTTAAAGAAGACACAACAACCAATAAATTTCGAGTGTCTGTATGTATCTACACATCTGTTTATGGAAACAGTAGTAGATAAAAGGATTATAAAAACATTGTACGTCTCTATAAAAGTAAGTTGATCAGTAAATCAGTAGTGCCACATAAAATGAAATTGTTAAATCTGAGTGGCCTAATTTAATCTGTGCTGCCCTAAAAATTACCACAATTTCGGTGAAAGAAAGGGATGAATAGGGAAACTTCAAGCGTGGTTAAGTAAAACTGGTGTTATCTAGCCAAAGAAAACTTGTTTTCCTCAAAACTATACCCACCTACCTAGCATACACCGCAATCGTGCTTGTAATAAACATTTCTCAAATGCAAACAGACATATCTTTTTTCTTAAAATTAAATAACATCGTTTCAGTTGATAAAATCAATGGTGACATCGGTGTCCCTGTGGTTGTCACTTTCTAGTTATTCGATTTTGTAAGCTCCATTTTAGATTCTGCATTTTGTTGAACACTCATAGCTGTTTGCGGTATAATTAAGTATTTATTTTTTATAAGCAATAATGGTTAAACTATCAATCAAACAATATTATCCTAATTTCTTACCATTAAGTTTGATGATCTATAAGTGAAAATACGACTGTCAGTGGTGAATTATAATAACCGTAGGATTAAAGCATTAATTGAAATATTTATTATTTTCACCCAAAATAAAACTTATTTTTAAGGCTGACTGATGCGTGAATTTGCATTGATTGATAACCATAGACTATAATAACGATTTTTTAACTACGGGGAATACTCACTCATCGTATCCGTAATGGTAATCGGACTATACATGTAATAACAGCAAATGAGGATTCAAGTCATTTTACTGACTACTCAAAAAAGTACTTTAATCAAGAGATGCGGGTATGTGTTCAACGTGAAAGTGTTGTTTTGGTTGTCAGTACAAATTACACAGCTTTACCGAGAAACATGATAAACTAGCATAAGCAAGACAAGCTTTCATTACTCTCAAGTCTCCGTGGATGTCAACAGCACTCAGCATCAAAAATAAGATCCGGATTTTCAACTGCAATGTGAAGTCAGTCAGTGCTACTATACGGATCAGAGACTTGCATTGCGCGTTATAAAGAGCATCTCAATCAAACTTCAGACCTTCATTTACAGTTGTCTTCGCCCAATACTCAAGATCAGATGGCCGGCCAGAAAAGGTCAGCAACAGGGAGGGATCTCTCGGAGCGAACAAACCAGGAGTCGATTGTGAAACAAATAGGCAGGAAGAAATGGAGATGGATTTGTCATACTCTGAGGAAACCATCAAGTGACATCACTAGACAAGCCATCGCTCGAGCGGAATCCGAAAGAGAAGCGGTGAGTTGGTCGTCAGTGCGAGGGTGACTTGGAGGAGTTCATGTGAAGAGGAGATGAAACCGTTTGGAAAGGCTTGGAGCGAGGTGAAAAAACTGGCAGAAAACCCAACGCAATGGAGATGCGCGGCCGAAGCCCTATGTTTTTCTACGAATTAAAGGATATAATAATAATAAATAATAATGTTGTCTTTAGTGGCTAATTGGAAGGTGCAAGTTCTAACTAAGGAGCTGAAGATGTCATATTTAATATTCACTATATCTAGACAGCTGTGTTTGCTAAGAGCACTACTTAATCTCATCAACAAAAAAGAGATAAATTTTGAATAGTGAGTTTAAAACCTGTTAAAAATTGAGTGATATGTATTAAAAGGACAAGTATGCTTCACATTATAGTGGCAAAGTTTAGCATTTTCACTCTTGACTTCATTACTTTCATGATGATTTGTTGGGTGAAAATAAGTGACTTTTGAAAAATACCTGACATTTTGAAAATTAACTACTTAATAAGTATTTTCAAAAGCTGAAGTTAGTATAAGCAACCTGTAAAATGTGGTTTAAAGAAAAAGAGAATTCCCAGTACGAGAAATACTTTCTCGTATTAAAAATTATATTAGTCCAGCTCACTTAACGGAATTGCTCCACATTAATTTTGATATATAATTATTTTTCTGGAAATACTACTCACTCATTCCTGATCCGCCTTCCAACTGTAATTATTTTGAAATGTAATCTGTCAAGCCTAATTAAAAAATCACATCTGAAGTTATTTTGCAAAAATAGAAAGAAAATGGGAACTTTACTTGATCTTTAATCGATGCTGATATAGATCAAAGTAAGCACTAATTTGGGCAGACACATACATATCTTTGATTTTGAGTTTTAGATAAGTACCATGATCGTGTAGATGTCATATGGTTGTTTTACAAATATTCGCACACAGTTTTGCTTTTGAAAATGTAAAACTTGCAAGGATAGTGGCTAAAGCTAAGTAAATTAGTATGAACTATTGGTATTTTGGACGTAGTTTTAAACACCTACAGCTTTCAAAAAAGCCAACTTGGTTCTCTAAAATGACAATCAGCTCCATTTATAGATATCAAAATCTGCAAAAGTCTTCTCAATAGGACATAATATTTTGCAGGTTCACGTATGCTTATCATAACATCAGGGTATTTTAAACTTTTCCATAATTTACTTCACCGCTTAGGAATGGGAGGTTTTGAAGAAACGAAAAAGAGATACGTAAACACACTACTGTTCATGAAAAAAGACTAACTTTATGATTATTTAACAGTGTGTAACTTCAAATTTTCAGGATTTGAATAATGGTTATTTTGGTACGATTCTACTTTTTTCCACTAATGTGAAAAGTTTAATCGATGGACTTGTACACTAACTTTCTACTTGATCCATCATTCACTCAGGTTAAATGAAGATATAAACTCTACGTGCAACTAGATTATTTCTTCTCTTTATTTAAAATTTCGATGAATATCATATGGCTCTGATAGCAAACCATAAATAATGTGTAGAAACATAATATCATTAGAAGTGTGACAAAGACAAACTTAAAAGTAATGAATGCGCATTAGTGATATATATATATATATATACCAAATAAGTGAATTCTTTTTTACTACTAATAATGAATCCAGTTTATTACTTAATTCACAAACATGATAAGCGCTGATTATTTAAAGTCAAAACAAATTAGAAAAGACTCCTAAAAGGTGACTTATTTCCATCTTTCTAGAAATTTTCAAATCCTTCATCTACATATTAAACAATAACTACGTATTTTGTATGCAACATACTTGAAGAGGCCAATAAAATACCTTCAGTTTGTAAAAAAGGCAAACCATAAAGCTTAATTTATTCTGCTGAGTAAATGTTTTTTGAGTTTCCATCCAGTGAATAATTCTATGTCACTGTGTGCAAACTTCACTAAGCAAGGCAACACGAAGCTATACGGTTGTTCTCTGTATTCTAATTTTGCCTTTCATATCTGATATCCACTTTTCTAACTTGAGTAAAAGTATAAGCATTTCTAGATGTTTTGCTTTATCAGACAATATTTATGTTATAAGAAGTTGCAATAAACTGTTTTTGAGAATGTAAACCGATAAGAATATTGTTCATTTGAGTTTTTAATGCAAATGATAAAAAAGATAAATCTAATGACTGAGACCAACGCGATAAATAAAAAAAAGAATAAGGGACCAGGAGTGATAGACAAAACATGAATAAGTATTTACAGTTCATACGACAAAAAGATTGGCTGTTTTAATTAGTGATAATATGTGGTGAGTGACTAGGTATTTAACCGTAGTTAGTTACCTCAATCTGCTCAGCTGGTAGTCTAAAAATAGTCAGGGAATCAAGTCATAAGATAACATACCATTTCATCTTAAATAAATTGATATGTTCATCTGGATTTGGCGGATTTGTACTGGTTTAGGGAAGAATCGTCTGTATACAAATGTGACAGTGATTGTAAATGAAATTACTTTTTAGTTTCTTTCTTTAAATATAACATTTGGGGTTTTACTGTTATGCCAATGCACATATATCACATCCGTCTGCTATGCTGAGAGTCATTATAATGACTAAGATGCTTCATATGTACAAATCAAATAGCTCTTTCTTTCAGGAAATAACACTGAAACTCGTTTGAATATTTATAGATTGATGAATAACATTTTATTTTTGCCACTTGTAGCAATTTATGCCTTTGAATTCTCATTTCAGATATGTCATAACGTTGCACAGGTGTGCGTGAATGCATAGACCTGGTCGTTGTAGCCTTTAGTTTGGATAAAAGTGGAGTATTTCTATACAAAATAATGGTATATGCTAAATGTAGTTTTATTAAACAACCAAAAAACAAGACTTTGTTTACTCATTAAAAATACACAACGTGATTAAATGTAATTAGATGAACTGGCACAAAACTTGGGAATTGCACTTTATTGATTTTCCAGATGTACACAATAAATAGGTTCACAGTATATATATATATATATATATATATATATATATATATATATAAGATGAAAATTTAAACCAAAATGAAGAAAAGCACTGTGTGTATGGTAATCAGAATAATAACAATATTAAATTGAAAAAGAGTAAGCTAAATGTTATCAACAATGTACTTTCTGATACTTCTCATTTCAATCATATTATTTCTTTTAATATAATTTTCTTCCATTTCTGTATGTTGTGAGTTATTCTCATTTTACATGAAATAATTCATAGATCAGTGTCCCAACGAGAAATGGAAATGTAGGAAGTAGCAGTTCACTGACATTATGCCAGTTGTTACTGGTTTTAATTAATATAAGAGTTAAACGAACCTGTGTATTTTACATAAGAGCAATGAATATGGAGTGGAATTTTCAATATTATGCATATCAGTATAGAAATGCGTGTCAAGATAAACCTTATTGTCTTGTTGTAATTAATGAATAATAGAGCTATAAAATATTGAGAAATTCATATTAACGTCAAATCAGTAGTTCTTGACACAAGTTTTACACATCATTGGAGGGATTCCTTTCTGTGGATAACCCAGTATGACCTACATAGCTTGGCAGGAAAGCCTCTCACTCAAAACAGTAGGGCGGTTGCTACTTGAAAAAAGTTGTGATGAGCCTTAGAAAGTGTTAACTTAGAAGCACCGATAAGTAAAATACCTTGATTAAGAAGGCGGTTCTGATTACTGAATGGCTCATTTAAAAATCAAGTACACTATATTCCATTGTCATGTCATCCAACTCAAAGATCCCATTGTAGACTTTATTGATAAGTTTTAACCAACTCAGCTGACATGTGACCTACTACTTTTCACTCTCCAACTGATGGGTTTACTGTCAAATGACAAATGACCACAGCTGGTGGTGTTTTTCATTCTTTTTGTGACATAATTAAATTTTGCGTTAGAGCGTCACCCACAATGAGGAATAATCCAAGAAAGTAAGGAAAGAATTTTATTGTTTGATATACTCGTGTGATCTGATAATGTAGCTTAATAACCGTAGATTGTAGCCCTTCGATAAATATTTATTAAGATGTATTTTTATAGATATTTTATACTCACTGCATTTTGACCTCATAACTGAATAATTTAATATAAACGTAATTAAAATATTCTTTTTCTAACAAATATTTCCTTATCCAGCAAACTTTTGTTTTTCAAGGGGAGATGACTTCACCTATTACTATTATTGTTCCCTTTGTTTCCTAGTGGAACATAGGGTTTCAACTGCACGTCTCCACTCGCTTCTGTCTTCTTCTGTACTTTTCACCTGCATACATGTTAATCCATACTGTTTCAACTCCTCTTCACACGATCTCTCCCATGTCACCCTTGGACGTCCCACACGCCTCTTCCCTTTCGAGCTCCACTCGAGCAATGGCCTGACGCGCGATGTCACCCAGCGGTCTCCTCAGCGAGTGTCCGATCCACCTCCACTTTCTCCTGCATATTTGTTGGGCGATTGGTTCTTGTTTTGTTTGTTCCCATAGTTTCTTGTTGGTGATTCTTTCCGGCCCGGCCATCTGGTCTTCAGTATAGAGCGAAGACAGTTGTTGATAAAGATCTGTAACCTGTTGGAAATATTCTTTGTGACCCGCCCGCCAAGTTTCTGATCCGTATAGAAGAACTGACTTTACGTTTGTATTGAAAATCCGACCGAATTTTGTTGTTGATGCTGAGTGACGAAGATTTCCAGATTGATTTCAGGTTAATGAATGTGTTTCTCACCTTCCCGATTCTCGCTCGATTTGACATTCTAGTCCGTTCCGACTGCCTGTAGTTGAGACAATGCTCCCTAGATAAGTAAGTGAATGAAGTAACCTCTTTCAAATGACTCCCGTTGATGGTGATTGACGCTGGATATTGCTGCTGCTGTTGTTGTTGGCTGGTTATTTTCATAACCTCCGTCTTGTTTATGTTCACATGGAGTGCTGTGTCTTCACCTATACTCTGGTTAAATTTGAATTTCACGAGTATAAATCCTCAAGAAAAATAAATCAGTCATGATCAATCTATTTTATTTTCACAATTAAGAATAATTGTAAACTGGATCTGTTTTCAACTGGAGAATCTGTGTTGCTTTTCGATAGATAGCGTGATTTTATTAAAAAAAATAATTGAAGTTATAAAAAGATGGTCTACATACTGATAAGGTTGAAACTAGCAACTGCCGACTTGCAAATGTGACGACTTATTGACAGAACCACTCTTATCACTTTTTGAAAGTTCGCATTTAACAGTCAATACTGCTATCCAGTTTTAATTAGATAAATCCATTAACTAATTACACTTTAGATTGTTAAGTCAACAATTACACATTGAATCATAATAGAAGTAGGTAGAATAACTGTTTAAGTGAATTTTATTTTTCCTTTAGACTGACTGGACTGGAATGTTGGGCTTCTGTTGAC
The DNA here is from genome assembly GCA_944472135.2 of Trichobilharzia regenti. NCBI lineage: Eukaryota > Metazoa > Platyhelminthes > Trematoda > Strigeidida > Schistosomatidae > Trichobilharzia > Trichobilharzia regenti. Next base: position 81,151,783 of record OX235270.1, on the reverse strand, counting down.
ATGTCTGCTCTTGGTACGGATGCTTCGACGATATCCGAGGATTAGGGTGAGAAAATTTAGTGACTGGTGACTAGTAGTGGAATCCAGGATCCGTATTTCATCGTGTTTAGGATTCGTCAACTGCGTGTATATACAATTCCAACAAAACTGACGCAAATAAATAATAACTGTTGTAGAGAAGGTGACTTTCGTTATCCAGGTGGCTTAGTGGATAAATTTTCGACATTTGAAATGGTGGATGCTATGTTCAGGTCTGAGAGGGAACGCCATCGCTCAGTGAGGACTGCACATACATTCAACTAACGAGTCCCATAAAGGACGTAGTACGTATTTTGGATCCCACTAATAGTGATCATCAACCAAATAACATTCAAAATAATTGTCTAATTCATGAAAAAATTTAGTTATTGAAAACATTTTAAATCGAAATGTTGGTAGTTTTAATGCACACTTTACCATTACACTTAATGATAAGAAATCCGTTTATGAACAGTGAGGAATAAATCATTTCACAACTAGAATTGGTGAGTTCTTCTATATGTACGCTGAACATGATGGATTAGGTGACAAACTTTCAACAGAAATAAGTGTCGGTAAATTTATACAAATTCTAACTTGTCCTTGTAAGTAAGATGGTCAGTCATTTTCAGTGTATTCCATAAATATTAGAATTCAATTCCAGTTTACTTCAAACTTAGCTTTCGCGGGAAAATCAAGTATTCTGCAAGGCTAGTCGTATATTAAAATGTAATTGTACCTAGCAAAGATGAATATTAGCACATAAAACTTCATTAATATGCTTATTTGAGACTCCAAAAATGTACATCAAAGCTGTGAAAGAATCATGTATTCCTATTGCTTCTCAATTCTTTTAGATCATCGAAGATAGACTGTTGTTAATATTAAACATTACAATACGATGCCAATATTACACAGCTTGGTGAACATAGTAAATTTTCAATCAAGGGATTAAAGCGTATTTATTGGCTGTATGAATATCTAGGTGGTGGGGAAAATAACAACAGTAACAAACACTAATCAAACACAAGACAGTTTATGCCCACGTCCTTATTTAACAGTCTCTGTTAAAGTTATTTTGAAGTAATCATTCAAACAAAATTAGACGTCTTTTAAGTCATACATTTGCGCAAAAAGGGACTCAGTTTATTGTGGAAATGTCTTTTGATTGTTTAGGTTGAACTAGTGGTACAATCAATAAGGGATCCTTAGATAAGTGACAAGATTTTGATTATGAGCTGAAATTCACCTAAATCTTACTGAAAAGAAATTGAGTATTTTTAAAATGGCTGGATTTTTTCATCTTACCATCTAAATCATTATTCCAAACCATAGACAACTAATGAGCCTGTACCTTATCATCCATATGAAGTTTAATGACGAAAAAGGTCCCTGGGGCACCATCAATATCTGGTGTAATTACTAAAGTGTTTATTTATTTATTTAGCTTTTCGAATGAATATTGATTGCTCTGATTTAGTTAGATCCGTAGACGAAAGTTTCTTGGTCACGGAAGAGCATGATGAAGAAAAACGTTGAAAATTATCATTTAAAAGTCTTGTCTACTAATGACAGGATATAATGAATATCCGTTCATGCATGTTAACGTCTGCATATCAACAGAACTAAAATGACATCTAGTGATCAAACGTGTGAAAATAAAGGCAGAAAGATTTGTATTAGCTGGACTTTGGGATAAAACTGCATTAAATATCAGCAGACAGACAAGACAGAAAGACAAAAAATCATCCTTCAATGAAATGACGTTCGGTCAAGACGAATTCAGCATATTGTGGGATTAGTCTTGCAGGTGTTGAAAGCTTAGTGATTTGATTTTAAGGCTCAGTCAGTATCACGCAATTTCAACATTAAAGTTTGGAGTTTGGATTTATTCCAGTGCAGATTCATCAAGAATTAACGTCGTTTAGGCAGTCTTTGAAAACCAGAGAGTAATGGAAAGTTTGAGATTTCCCGTCACTGTGCCTATATCACTCCACCGGCGATAAACCCAATGACCTTTAAGTTACTAGGTTGTCCCTTTGAGTACCCAGACATTGGACTGACATTTAATATCATTGAAATGAATCTCTTTTGTCTAACCCTATTCTGTTTATTCAGAGATGTCATTATTTTATCATTAAACTGTAATGCCTAGCTAAATTTCTTTACAGCTCATGAAACATTAAGTAAATTTAAGTTCAATAAGTTTTAAGTAGGTATATTTACTGGAAAAATTAGAAAAGAAACTGATATATATATATATAAATTTACAAAAGTAGTAAAAGCACAAAAGTTTTCTCAGAGACTACTTTTCTGAAGAGGTTGATATAGTTCAACTGGTTGAGACGAAATGTTTTTGTTTTCTCGTCCCCAAAAGAAATACATGTGACGCAGCAAGCTTCATATGTATACACGTACATATTTGATTATATGAAATCAATACAAACTTATTGCTGTACAATGTTCAACAGTTCACTGATATATTGTATAATGGTCAAATGTACGAATTTAAGAAGATAATCAATAAGAGGTCTACTCTTTATGTACAAAAAATATTATTATGTATAAAGGAAATATAAAAATTATGAATTGATTCACTGAAGTTGACATTCTTGATCTTGTTTGAACAGAAAAGAAGTAAAATTTGAAGTAACATAAAAAATGGATTTTTCCTACTAATTTTAGTAGTTCTTTTTAGCTTCTTTTAAACTTTATTCCCCTGAGGACTTCTTTTCACGATTAGAGGTTTTCAAGTCAGCGATATCAGTCGTTAACTGTCTGATGTGCCTTAGTTTTGAGTTTGAATTTTCACATGTTAAATCATTATTAAAAAATGATTTAACAACTTAAGATACTATTTTCACCACCTGATGGAAATAATAATATTCGACAGTAAGTGAAGTAGAGAATTTCTTGGGAGTATTAGGCGTAACGAATTATTATTTGAGATCTATTTAGACTGTGAAAAACGTGTGAAGAATTAATTGTCCGCTACATTTAGCAATGAACTGCTTGTAAACCTTCTTCAAGTTTAACAGAAAGTTTATTCCGATCTCAGATTTAGAGGAACATAGAGGCTTAGTTTCGCAAAAACTTCAAATTGTTAAGTCACTATTCATAAACTCATTTCCAAAATTTTAATACTAAAAAAGTTGAGAATAATTTTTTTTTGACTGCTTTAGTCTTTAGTCTAAGATATATGATCAATAGTAGGTCACATTTATGATCTCCTTCATCATAAAATGTTTTCAGTGTTTGAAATAGCGAGCTGTAATTCCCCAGTAATCAAATGTTTAAGTTTTCAAGTATTGGTTTTGTAGGGATTTTGTTTGATTGCATGGGGGATTTAATCATGAGCTGACATCAGTTAGAGAACCACTGGAAAACCTGGGGGTACTGGACAGCTGTTTCGTCCTAGTTTGGGACTCTTCAGCAGTACACACCCGCCGGGATTCGAACCCAGGACCTTCCGGTTACAAGGCGAGCTCGTAGACCATTGAGCCACTGGGACCCGATCGAATGGTCCTTGAAGGTTGAAGATGAGGCAGTAACTAATCGAAGAAGACATTGCGAAGTGGTCGCGCTATGTCGTGAACTGGCAGAAGTTAGAATTCAAGGACCATTGGATCGGGTCCCAGTGGCTCAATGGTCTACGAGCTCGCCTTGTAACCAGAAGGTCCTGGATCCGAACCCTGGTTAGTGAGTACTGACAAGGAGTCCCAAACTAGGACGAAATACCCGTCCAGTACTCCCAGGTTCTCCTGTGGTTCTCCCAATCCAGCAACCAAACTAATCCCTGCGAACCCAATTTTATCGGAATTTAAACTAACGAGATCTTTCTGTTATAAGAGAAGTTATGATTCATAATTGGCATACTTCCTATAGGTACTTTGTATAATGTAGAAATAAGTATATTGAATATTGCAGGTAATGGTGTTATGGGATACTTTTACGTAAAAACGTATGATTATTAGAATGATTTGGTTATCGACACTAGTCACCCTAGATAGTTAATAATATTTAATCGGTGACTGAGAATAACAGATAGTTGGATATTATTATTATTATTGCTCCCTTTGTTTCCTAGTGGAACATAGGGCTTCAACTGCACGTCTCCACTCGCTTCTGTCTTCTTCTGTACTTTTCACCTGCATCCATGTTAATCCATACTGTTTCAACTCCTCTTCACACGATCTCCTCCATGTCACCCTTGGACGTCCCACACGCCGCTTCCCTTTCGGGTTCCACTCGAGGGCTTGACGCGCGATGTCACCCAGCGGTCTCCTCAGCGAGTGTCCGATCCATCTCCACTTTCTCCTGCATATTTGTTGGGCGATTGGTTCTTGCTTTGTTTGTTCCCATAATTCCTTGTTGGTGATTCTTTCCGGCCATCTGATCTTCAGTATAGAGCGAAGACAGTTGTTAATAAAGGTCTGCAACCTGTTGGAAATATTCTTTGTGACCCGCCCGCCAAGTTTCTGATCCGTATAGAAGAACTGACTTTACGTTTGTATTGAAAATCCGAATTTTGTTGTTGATGCTGAGTGACGAAGATTTCCAGATTGATTTCAGGTTGATGAATGTGTTTCTCGCCTTCCCGATTCTCGCTCGATTTGACATCCTCGTCCGTTCCGCCTGTAGTTGAGACAATGCTCCCTAGATAAGTGTGAATGAAGTAACCTCTTTCAAATCCCTCCCGTTGATGGTGATTGACGTTGGATGTTGCTGCTGTGTTGTTGTTGGTTGGTTATTTTCATAACCTCCGTCTTGTCTATGTTTACCTGGAGTCCTGTCTTTGCTGCTTCGACCAGTTTGTCGGTTTTCGCTTGTAAGTCTTCGATTTTGTGTGACATCAAACATAAATCATCCACGCGCGAAATCCAGGTCTTCTAGGTTCTTCACGTCGGTCCAGGATATCCCTGTCTTCTCGTTTCCCACTGTCTGACGCATAATCCAGTCAGTCCACCACAATTAGGAATATCATTGGTGATAATAAGCACCCTTGTCTGACTCCTGTGTTTACTCCAAACGCCTCGCTGAGTCTTCCGTTGTGGATCACTTGGCAGGTGCCGTTGTCGTACAGCTGTTGAATAAGGTTGATGAATATTTGGGGTACGCCATAGTACTCGAGTAATTTCCAAATTACTTCACGGTCAACGCTGTCGAAGGCCTTCTCAAAGTCTATAAAGTTGAGGTAGAGGTTTGATTGCCATTCCATGCTTTGTTCGATGATGATGATGCGTAGAGTTGCAATTTGGTCAGTACATGATTTGCCTTTCCTGAATCCAGCTTGTTCTGGTCGGAGTTCTGTCTCCAGTGCGTCCTTTAATCTCTCCAGGATGATGCGACTCAGGATTTTACTTGGCGTCGATAGGAGCATGATTCCTCGCCAGTTCTTGCAGAGTGAGGCGTAAGTCGCCCTTCTTTGGTAGTTTCACGAGGTAACCTTTCCTCCAGTCAGTAGGCACCTTTCCCTCCTTCCAGACCTTTTGCAATAATGGAGTCAGCATGTCTGCTGTCGTCTCTGGGTCCGCTTTCAGTGCTTCAGGGGGTATTCCATCTGGTCCGGCTGTTTTTCCAGCTTTCAGAAGTTTGATTGCGTTCAAGACTTCAGCTCTCGTTGGAGGATTGGTGTCAACTTGCAGTTGTGTGTGCGCTGTTGTTGGTATTTCTGGACGGGTTGCAGGTGATGGTCGGTTCAAGAGTCCTTTGAAGTGATCCGCCCATTGTTTAATCTGTTTTTCTTCCTTGGTAATGGGCTTCCCTTGGCTGTCTTTTATAGGTTTCGCTTGTGTTGGTCTCTTCCCGGATAGAGATTTGGTTATCTGATATAGTGTCCTCAGGTCCCTTTTGCCTGCTGCCTTTTCAGCTTCAGTAGCTAGATTGTCGTAGAATCGTCTTTTGTCCTTCCTAGCACTCTTCTTCACTTCTTTGTCCAATGCTTTGTAAGTTGAGCTCATCGTCTCCTTCTCCTGTCCGTCCTTGCATTGAATCATTTTCTCTTTCACCATTCTCCTCTCTTCTATTAATTTCCAAGTGTCCGTTGAGAGCCATTCCTTGTCTTGTCTCTTCTTTCTTCCTAGAACCGTTGAACACGTTTCGTTGAGAATCGCCTTCAGAGACTTCCAATGTTCTTCCACGCATGATTCTTCAGTGATGTCGCGTAGTGTTTCCTGCTTTGCTCTGACAGTTGCAGTGAAAGTGTCTTTTGTGGTTGTGTCCTTCAGTAATTGAGTGTTGAACTTGCATTGTGGCCTATCCCCAGCTATCCTCGAGGCTTTTAGTTTCACCTTGAAAGTCCCTTCTACTAGATAGTGGTCTGAACCCACATCTGCTCCTCTCCTTGACCTTGTGTCCAGTAGGCTCCGTCTCCACTTTCTTGAAATTGAGATGAAGTCTATTTGATTCTTGGTGTTTCCATCTGGTGAAATCCATGTCGTCTTGTGTATATCCTTGTGTTTGAACACACTACCACCAATCACCAAATCATTGAAGGCGCAGAAGTCTGAGAAGAGTTCACCATTGTCGTTCATTTCACCGAGGGCCTCACGACCCATGGTGAGTTCTCTTCCTGTGTTGTCTCGTCCCAGCTTCGCATTCATGTCGCCCATCAGGATTTTGATATCGCCATTTGGGACGTTGTCCATTATTGCTTGTAGTTGTCTGTAGAACGCCTCCTTCTTCTCTTGTTCTGAGACGTTTGTAGGCGCATAGCATTGAATGACTGTAACTTTCCTTCCTTTTGAGTTGAACCTGGCTGTCATTATCCTGGAGGAGATTGGTTCCCACTGCATGAGAGCTTTGGTTGCTGTTGGTGACATCATGATGGCCACTCCCTCGGTGTGCTCATGGTTGTCCTCTAGGTGGCCGGAATAGATTACTGTCTCTCCAGTAGGTAGTTGGCACCTTCCAGTTCCGTTCCATCTGCTCTCGCAGATTCCCAACACTTCTATTCTGTACCTTCTCATTTCAGCGGCTATCTGGGCAGCCTTTCCAGTTTCGTACATTGTACGAACATTCCAGGTACCCATCCTTACTTTTGCTTTCATCGAAAGAAGGCACATCGGCTGACTGGCTTCCCGAAGGCTTTCACCAGCCTGCGTCATTTCACTTCCCCGATTCCAGCGAAAAGTAAGGCTATTGCTTATGTTTTTAGAATTTTTAATATATTTATTCGTTGAAGTTTCTGTAGCGATTTGGTTGTTTTACAGGGGTGGAGTTGCTAGCACCACGCCCCAACCCTCCCTCTTTACCCGGGCTTGGGACCGGCGAGAAAACTAGTAAGCTAGTAGCCTAGCAAGCTAGTATCTGGCGAGGTTCTAAACATTACTCAAGTCTTCATTACTGACCAACTTCACATAGACCCAGCTTGGTATCTTAGCTAAAATCCTACAATGAAACTTTTGCAAGCATTCATTTTCAAATCACTGAGTTTGACTTATATCAAGAGAGGCCTTTTATTCTGCTCAAGCGACATTATTTAATATTCAGAGTGTTACTTAAATAGTGAAACATTTAAATTAATAATACATTATCCTATAAATGTCCCATAGCTAGAGATATCATCATAATGACTTATCAGTCTTAGTGAATTTAAACACACTTGACAGCAATTCTGGTAGATATTTATCTTTTCGTGTAAGATAGATATGGACATGACACATTAGTTTATGCACAGATTTTTCTGGTGGTATGATATTCCACTCCTAAAAAGGTACATGATGAGAACATCCAGGACTAGGTATCACAAAAAATAAAAATAATTGTTGTCTAAATTTAATCATTCTGTAAGCATAGTGACCAAATCATTTCCCAACGATGAAAGATATAATTGTGTTATTGATATACAGATAATGTCTGTCTTCTTGGATCAGGCTTAAAAGTAAAGTAGCTCACCAAAGATAACCATTACCAGTTTAACGGTCAAAAGGTTGATGTATTTCATTTTAATGTATGGTTGGATGCATCCACAAGTGTGATGTTATGATCACTAAGACATGAATGTAAGGCTTGAACCACAAGTCTCATAATCTGATTTTCATTACACCTTTCGTTTTCCTTCCAACTTCGAATATCACCACATTATATAGAAAACGGTCTATCAGTCTTAGGTTGCCTCTGACACATTCAACGACACATATTCAATTAATGATCTGATATCGAGATACAGATCTCAACAATGATGTATTAACAATTTTGATTAAACTGAAGGTGCTCTATTTTCACATATAAAATGGGATAAAATGTTTACTTCTTAAAGTGTTTTCCCTTTTTTTCCTTTTACATTGATTGAAGAGTTGTCATAGGACTTTTAGTATCCATGGTTTACCTGACTATTTGTGCCTCATTGTAGAGCTTCTGAGAATACTATGTGAATGATACTTAGATATCTATCATTCCTTACTTGTGTAATTATATTCCTTATGTTATAATTAGGGTTTTTAAAGTTGGCCTACAAAGAAATTAACTGTACACTGACAAAAAGTTTTGAATTTGTGATGATTCAACAAATCATGGAAATCTATAGGTTGTGTATTGTGGTTTTTATAATATTATATTTAAGACCCTAAAGTTATCTTGGACATTAACAATATTATGAGGGCGTAGTCATTTGATAAAATCAAACAAGTTCGTACAATCACCAGCTGTTAATCCTTACTATATGAACAAAAATTATTTCTGCAAGGGATTACACTTAAAACAAAAAATCTAAATCCTGTATATTTTATATTAGCTAAGAATGTGTATTCTCATCATCCAGTTTAATGTGCATCAACACTTATTAATCTTATCTCTCTGTGCAGTTAGAAAATGTAACAATTTGAATATCACTTTATCACGGTGCATTCAAAGTGAATAATAATTCATTGTTTTTAACAGTTATGAAAAACTACTACTTTCAACTTAACAAGGAAATAACATTTAGATTTCAAAATTCACATACTTCACTGTGATATATATATATATATATATATATATATATATATCGATGCATAATTTTGTTGAATATTTAATCAGAAAGTTAATAGTTTATTATCTTACTGTTAATTTTCTTATAAAAAGTAAAAGGCAAGGAGAAAAACAGACTTCCACTTTGATTGTTCATGTTGTTCGGATAAGGTAGATAGGTTTTCGTAATTTACTTTTGCTTTTATTGACTTTTCATTCTGTTTACTCAAACAGTTCTACTTCCACTTCAACTTGACTGATAATGTGCTAACTGACTGTGTGAGCATCACTTATAAATATTCAGGCTTACGGAGGAACAAAAGTATACAGCAATAATACAGTATTCAAACCTAACTTTTCTACAAATGTATATATCCCTATATGTTTGCAGTTCACTTACACTAATGATAAACCTTTTAAAATGAAAGACATTTCGTGTAAAAAAGATAATTACTATACTTATTGAATATTTGTAATAACCAATTTGTTTTATATTTCCAAGTTCATTCACCTAGCCACACAGAAAACTTTTCATACTTTTTAGTTATTTATTCAACCTAAACCACTGATTTTATGACTCGGTTTGCAAAAACTAACTCTTGAGTTTATACCCTGTCCAACTCAATTTATCAGGTAAACTAATCACTGTTATAAGCCTTCACCGACATGGTATGAATCTTAGACTGATGTGTAAAAATACCTGTAACAGGTAACGTGGTTGTAATTTTCATTACTGTGTGTACCTTCCGAGATCTGTTTGTCGTAATGGTGAAATTATACCAAACAACCTACTTCAGTTTATTTGTATTACTTAGTTAACTGACACTACTATTTCGTTTAGTGAGTGGGTTTAAAGGTTGTTAATCTATATCATTACTCACTAAGCTTTTGCTTCTGTATATATGTATATATATATAAATCTTATTCCCAATTGATGACGTCAGTTCACTGCAAGACAAAACTCGCCAAAGAGAGACATCTTATACGAAATAGTCAGAAATCAATCACTTATGACTGCTGACAGCCAAAAGTCTTAAACTAGGACAGAATAGTGTTACTTTACAAAGTTTTAATGATTTTTCAGATGTTATTGGCTCATAACAAAGTTTACTTAGAAAGCAATCAAATTTCTACAAACCAAACAGCTGAAAAAGTTTACAAATTCTGAATGTATCACAAGTTCGTTATATAACCTGCCAAAATGTTACTTATTAGTCAAAGAAAGAAAATTAACAACACATAACAATCAAATAGAAAATTGCTGTATATAAAAAATGATAATAACAAACAACAAAGTTCAATAATTCAAATGAAACATTTCTTGGTTATTTAAAGAACTTATCAAATTTATGACTTTTCTCGTGTTTAAGAAAATACGATTTTCTAGAAATAGAAATAGGCGGTGACAGAGAAGAAAATCATCTTGTTTTTGTTATAAGTATTTAATTTTTTGTACTAACTAAGTACCTTCATGATTTTCGCGTTCTTTATAGACTAATACATTTGTTATTAATGTGAATACTATACACACTAGCCGATGTACTTGATCATTTATTGTTACTGAGACAATTGTGTACATTTAATTTGAAATTTGACATTAAACAGACTCAACAACACTTAATTCTTACAATTATTTCAGCTACGGCAAACCCTGATGATGGTAGTTTTAACTATGATTACAATCATGCTAATAAAACATGGTAAATTACCGTTATAAAATCGGCTGAAAGTAAATAAAATGACCAAACCTCCGAAGAACTTGAGTTACCTGTTAATTAATCATTTTTCAGGTTGTCATATAACCTTACAAATTTCACACCATTATACTTTACAAAACACACTAAAAGGGAACACAAGGGGGATTTTCATATGATGAAGTAACTCAGACATAAGACAGTAGGGAACAATATGTAAATAAATTGTTCTGTTGCACACTAACAACTTTTTTATTGTTTAGGTCTCAGTACTTAAATCCTAAAGTCCTAAAGTTAGATGCATGACTTATTGCAGTAATCCTAGTCTTCACAGACTGCTGCTGCCTTGACTTTACAGCTTTATGTCACTTGATTCATTTACGAGTTGAGGTGACCAAGTAATGCGGATGATTAGATACTTTTATAGTTTGAATATTTAAGCTCTAACCACCTCCTCCTTCGTTGGGCTTTTGTAACAGTTTAACTGCTTCCTAGCATCTGTAGAGGTTATCGCATGCACATGTACTTTTTACACTAAACTATTTATTCTGAGTCATCGATATCTAAGAAACTATTATGAAGCCAGTGAGTATGAGGTGGCCGAAACACTAGAAAATAGTATGTGGTTGATTGATCAACTGTTTTCACTCACCTATGGTGTAACTGCACACGGTGAAAAAAGTAACAGCAAATTTTGAGAACAGTGAGCCTTTATTGACAAACACTTAGTCAGGATTTGTTGTCATCTTGATTGTAATTCATCTCCTAAGTTCGCTTTACTAATGATTGCTAGAGTTCCAGTAGGTGCAACAAACGTTTTGATATTCCGAAAAATAGCTCGACTTGTTAGCTGGAGATTCAAGTGACTGAATATTCAAATAAATAAAGGATCAGTAAATGAACAGGTTTTTCTCAATAACACGACAAATCATTTTAACTTCTTTAGCTTACCTTTGGTAAGTGATCAGGAAAGCAAGTTTGAAAAACACGAAAGGTTTAACCGTTAAGGTGTAATTTGTCACAGTTTAAATCATTGTTGTTACTGAGAATAAACATAGTAAAAACATGTTTTTTTTGTCATTAACACTTGTTATTTCAAGAGAGAGAAAAGATGTCGCAGTTTTATTTCAAGACAATTTTACCACTAAACAATGAAATTTGTCAACATTTTAGGCAAAATTAAGAAAAAAAACATTATTTTTGTACTCCGCTTCATTCGTTTATTTTGATAAGGTGAGGTTTCTATATTATTTGTTGTAAATATTGTTACCTTCCTTTATGTTCCTTACTAAAATAGAAAATTAATCAGGCGAAATTCAAGTTATATCTTTTGGTTGTTTCAAAACAAACACATTTGTAGCCATAGACACACCCATACACACACGTTTCATCATTTCAAAGCAATATAAGCAGATAGTTCAGATTGATTTAATGAAAGCTGGAGTGTCTATCTACTTGACGTTTTAAACTTTTATGGAATATAAAACATAAACATGCTTGTATCAAATGGTTTGTGCAAGTTCAAGAGACCGGAAAAAATCAAGGGTAAGTCTGTTGGTAATGAAATCAGGGTGATATGATTTGATTTTTTAGAAGTTTTTCTGGGCTGGTGTTAGTTTAGGGTGTATTTTCGGTGAATGTGATGTGTCTTTTCAATATTATGGTGTACTATTTATAGTGTCATAAATACAGTTTTACCAAGTGTCCTGCACATTTACGATTGGCCATATTCAGGCGTTGATGGTAACATGGTTAAATACTTTGCCCTATTATTTGTTTGAGAAAACAGCACAAAGTTTAGAAATCTTACGAACAAACAAACAAACAATAACATTCTCTAGTTGATTTATTTCGATCTGCATTTACAAATGCAAATACGTGATGGCCATATTCTACATGCCTTCAGTTCATTTTTCGCAATGGTAAAAAGTGTTGAACAGAATAATCACAGAAACGGTAATTATAAGCTAAAATAATAAAAATTAGATTGGTCAGCTGATTGAGAGAAACTGAAGCATACGCTCTAATTTACCGTTGAAGTTATTAGGATTTAGTTGCATCTAAAGTAGATTTCATCACGAAAGCAGAAAACCATTGCAAAGTCAAGAGCGCTAAACTTCTTCGTCGTCTTATATCTAATTATAGTTGAAAGACATATCTGGTTACCACTAGATGCATTCATAAACATCAACCTTTTACAGTGCAAGCTGGTGTTTTGTTAAATCTTGTGCCATGGAACATAAAGTCTAATCGAATGCAAAGAGTTTGGTCAGTAATATGCAGAAATGAGTGAAAAAACAAAAGCAATGCAAATTGAGCTTTTTAATTACAATACATTGATTCGGTAGTATTAATGAGAACATGAAAAAATATGATTATTTGGAAAATATCTTTACTTGTTCTGAATAATGTTGATTTGATGTATTTTAGTTAAAACAAATGTGATCTATCAATAATAATAATAAATCAATGTAACAGGAACAAAGTCCTGTTCTCAGTGTATGGGGAAAGTTATATTTTACTTAGGTCTGCGGAAATACATTAAGTAATAGACTTTTAAAATCACAACAGCAGACACTCACAATGTAAGTATTGTTAAAATAAATTTAACATCAGGGATATATAACAGTATGACAATTTCAGTAGATAATTTTTAAAACTGTAGGATTTCGTTCATCAATTCTCCTTTATATTTCCAGATCCATCAGACAAAACTACTTTATTATATTCTGACTGATTGATTGATGAACTAACAACGATGTTTCCAGTCTTTAATTGTCAGTGGTAATCAATTAACTTATTCCTAAGTAAAATGAAGTCAGTCATTATTAGAAATTTTTTTGACTAGTTCGTGGATGATACAGGAAATCAGCTAAAACGATATACGCAAAATGTGGCTTGAAATAATATCACACTGAAATGCCACTTTTTAAAGTAGAATAGAAAGATGATGTAAGCAGAAATAAATGTGTGTGTATTGAAATGAAGTTATCGTAAGAGTCATTTAATGCTCACAAAATCAAAGAAAAATAATAAATTCATTTCCGTCATTGCTACGGATTTCAGGCAGTTTTATGAAGCTCTATGAACATTCGTTATTTTCTTGGTATTGAGAAGTTTTCTGCAAAATCAGGCTACTACTGAGACTTCCTGTATTTAATAGTTATTCAGATAGCTATGCAAAGAGCGGCAAGAGTAGCAGAAATGTTTCGTTTTATTGATACATAAATGTCCATTGATTCATTGTGTCACATTCGAACCCCGGTGGGTGCGTACTGACAAAAAGTCCCAAACTGGGACGAAACAGCTGTTCAGGTTTTCCGGTAGTTTTCTAACTGATATCAGCTCATGATGAAATCCTCCATGCAATCAATCAAAATCCCTGCAAAAACCATCACTCTGAATAAGCACAGAAAATAGGAGAACGGAGAAAAATGATGCTGCGATTGAAAAAGCTAAATCTGAAGAAGAGAATAAATCATAGGAAGCGCATTCATCTATATCATTTTTAACGGTCTATAGAGACTTCAGCAGTAGTCTCCTGTGATCAGAGGTATCCAGTATTTTCACATTCATTTTCCTGATACGTCAAGTTTCAGAACAGTAAACTAGAGAAATCCATTTATTGAGTAGCGCACACAGCTTTCTGGTGGATAAAGGGATACTATGCTTGCACCACTGGCAGTACAAGTTGTCTCATTCCAAGCGTATGTTTTGTGTATGTTCTGAGTTTTCAACAACTATAAGTCTGTTAGAGGTGATGCAGGTAATTTCTCATTCTACATTCGGACTACGATTCACTAACAAACATTAGGATTAATTTAAAAGAGGAAGATTATGTTCCGAATGTAGTCCAAATTTTGATCGTAATGTCCAAAATGACTTTATTTTGTCACTATTTTCGAGCTGAACAGTCTTGCTGATTGTTGACTGTGACTCAAAAATACACTTTGTGGTAGCCGTTTAGTTTCTGAAAGGAGGTGATGAAATCCAGTTACATAAATTAGTATGCGTTTAATAAAATAAGAGCTACGTCTTTCAACAAATTGTTTGCTTCAGTCGACAACCCTACCCAGTCTCTGACAAGACTGAATGAGTTTATATATAATGCCTTGATTAGCAAAACAAACTTCTTCAGAACAATGATTCAATTCATAGTGGGGGTTTCTAGCTTCAGTTGAAGAAATATTACACCTAGCACAATCAGGCATATATCTGTGTTCCGAGTCGTGTTGATGGCCGATGATCTGATAGAGACACACTGTCCTGGGCTTGGAACAAAAGTTAATCTTATTCAAAGAGTAAAGCTGAAAAACGATTTGAATACAGTAATAGTATAGTCTGAAGAAATATACTATTAGTACTATTCAGTTATTTTTGTTGAGGGATATGGTTGAGAATGGAAATTAATTGTTGTTTTAATCACTCAAACTAAACACAAAGCAATTAAAGTTTAAGTGAAATCTATATACTGCAATATTTTTATGAGGTGTGCTTTCAGCAAAATTTAAACTTCATGAATACATCTTCACAATGTTTAAAACAGAAATTATTGTGACTTGATAATTTTATGCAGTCATTTTCTTTGAGTACTTATTATTACCAGGCAGTTGGGAAGATTCTTGAAAGAACCACCTCTGTTTTGAATATTTCAAAATAAAACGGTTCATTCAGTGAAAATTTCTCAGCCGATCTTTTCTCATGCAACCAAGCAAACTAAATAATACCGGTTTTAAGCAGATTAGCTTGTCAACCGTTAGTACTTAAATCTGCCTTGAAATGACTAGGTTTTATGCATATTAGTTTTGAGAAATACAAGAAACTTGCCAGTAATCGATGCAACCAATTTAAAGTAAAGTAAACAACCAACTATTTATCTTATCAGTAAGTACGTAGATCACGCTTATAAGTTTTTCTGAATAAAGACAAATTGATGCCTAGAGTAGGCTAAGTGATAAAAGAAATGAAAACATTGAGACTTAAGTTAAAAATCAATTTACATATATATATATATATATATATATAATGGATAGGTAATTTTCACCATCATTCGACACTTTCCACCTAAAAATGTAGCATTTCTTATGTACGAAGTCTTCACTATTCAACATTTTTAACCAGTCACTGATGTAAGAATCGGAGAGAATCAGGAAGCCGTAATATCTCATCAGTGTTTTTCTGATGCACATACTGTTTAAAAATTCTGTATGATAGCATAGTGGAAAGCAGATTGTTTGTATTTCGTATGGCACATCAACATATACTGATATTTTGTCCATATGACTATTTTATTTGTATTAAGGGCCTTGAGGAAAGTGGTTCATTCCCTTTTACGTTATTTTGGCTACTTCAAAAAAATACCTGTAGGCTTTAACTTCAATCTTCCGAGAACCCAATGCTATCAGAAGGATGATGTATGTAGTAAAAATTACTAGTATCTCGTACTAGATAGCTACAGATGTATTCTTGGTAAATGCAGCTTTTCACATTCATCAGTATTTATGATACAGTAACCTTTTAGTTTACTTTTACACCTTATATTTTGATTTTACCTTCAACAAGTGTTTATGTGTTAGTTAGATTACAGGCAAGATAGGCACTAATTGGACACATAAATCAACGTAAAAGTAAACACTGTTGTACGTAAATTATGCATATATATATATATATATATATAACTATAAGCGGATATTTATTCATGTTGTTGGCAGTATTTGATGTGCACAGAACATGGAATCAATTTACAAAGGTATTATTTGTGAATCTGAGCCGTACAGATTGCAGTAGAGTACCTTGATCATGTACTCAGAATGCTTTCTCTCTTTCCTAGCTGTTTTCCTGAGTTCTGAACTTTTTCTCACAAGACGTTGAATAACTTCCTTGGGCTAAAGGATATATACTTACAAATTAATTGAAATTAAACTGGGAGTACTGGGCAGCTGTTTCGTCCTAGTTTGGGACTCTTCAGCAGTACGCACCCGCCGGGATTCGAACCAAGGACCTTCCGGTTACAAGGCAAGCTCGTATACCATTAAGCCACTGGGACCCGATCCAATGGTCCTTGAATTCTAACTTCTGCCAATTCACGACATAGCGCAACCGCTAGCCAATGTCTCCGGCGAGTATTTGTCCTCACACCCGACCGGCTGCACCCTACTGGTCACGACTTCCCACTGGAACCCAGGTAACTACCTACCTGAATAGGGCCAGTCACCAGTGAGCATTTCATTGGTATTCAAGTGATGGTTTGTAGGGATTTGATTGGTTTCAGGATTTCATCATGACTGACTAATGTCAGCTCATGATGAAATCCTGAAACCAATCAAATCCCTACAAACCATCACTTGAAATTAAACTGTTGGTGATCCATTCTATCAAATATATTGCATTATTTGGCTAATTTATCATAAATCCTTACTGATGAAAAGTCTCCCTCAAATTTTCTCACATCCCCATAATTTATTGAGTATAATTTATAAGTTTTGTAATACTTGATTTGTTATATAATAGCTTGAGTACTTTGAGCACATATAATTATACTAGTTATTCTCGTGTAGCATACTAGCTAACGAATTGACCTTAGATACGATGTTCTTTATTGATCATATTTCACTCATTCACTTTCCAGGTCAAGTACTTTTTGCGACTGTCATGTATCCTCTTCGAGCATGTTTTAAATTCTTTAAAGTACTTAAAGATACTATTGTCTCCAATGTAAGCTCAAAGACTGACAGTATCCCTTTCATTTGTGTTAACCGAAATTCATTTTGAATCTTATGGATTAAGTGATAGTTCATGACTTTCATTTGAAGTGATTTTTAAAGCCCCTCTAGATTTAAGCTGATAAGAAACTTCCCTATGCCGACATAAAATAATTTCAAGCATAAACATTATCATTACTAGCAATAGTTAATTCAGTTCATCTGAATATACCGTCGTCAAAGAACTGTATGCAAAACTCACTGATAACTACTACTTAAGACTATTTGGGTCAATTATAAAGCCTTATTTGTTGATTGTTTTAATCACGCAGCTTCCTTATCCCAAATATCAAAAGTGTGTAACTGAGATTTCGAGTGATTTTTATTTATGTCATAATGTCTAATACAGTATATCTTAATGCTAATTCGCTTAAAACATGGATATGAGACTATAAAAAGTTAGAATTAATCATTTTCACCCATCTTATGTCTTCAAATTGATAATTGCTAATGCCTTACTTCACTACATGATCGGTATGATATTGATTTAAAACTATATGTATTAATGTAGAGCCACTGATGAAGAAATGATTGAAAAGGAATATATATCTTCACCCAATATGTCGATTTTTAAAAATACTGAAATGTTATCTCAGTTTATTAAACCCTCTCTATTCCGATAAAAAAAACTCGTTGAGTAAGGCATAATAATACATTTAATGAGCTGATAGCGGGTTTAGTCTAACGATAATTTAGGGTGAGACTCCAAGCGCCTCAGGGATTCAGTTTTATTATTTTAACTTCTACGAATTTCATTAATAACAACAATTGTGTAGTATGACTCCTTTTTATGTACTCAGGATATTCAGATGCTGCAACGAGCAAAAAATAATATGTGATTTCATAAGGATCGAACTTGTATGTGACCAATAAAAGACATAAAAGTGTCAGAATCTTATTTTAATAAGCCTTAATTGGTTTACTCTTATACGTAGTTGTCAATAAAAACTAAGTAAGCAACACATATAAATACAAACTATCGATATGATGATCATAATATGGAAAAAGAAGGCTAAAATGAGAAAAGATAATATATATTGCATTTATTCTTTTTATGGAAGAGGCCTAGATTTTATTTGTTAGCGCATTCACTCTCAAAAAAGTGGAGAAAACTTCGTTGATGAATTTACTTTCTGTAATGACGAAAATCCTTGAGGTACATTCATCAAAATTTAAGAATAGTTAATTAATGACACGTCATAGTCTGCCTGTAAAAACCAAATATTAGAATTGAATTTTCGGTTAATTTGTAGAATGAAGTTATAATAAATAACTGACGTAAATATGTCTAGTCACAATTTGCGAGTTTGTTAGATGAAATGTTTGTTTTTCTAGACATTGGTAATATTATCTTAGTCTTTGAAGTGATTTCTGTAAATTCTTCAACCTATTCATTTCGCTCCTGATAACAGCTGGTAGGCCACAGAGAAGCCTAGTTAAAGAAAGTATTTTTAGATGTTTTCATCTCTTTACGCAAATGCTCGAAGTAAACAAACAATCAATAATTCTCTGGAAACTACGTTTAGCAAAATGTTTTCTTATTTCTCAATTTTTCTCAACATTTAGTTTTTCGAATAATTTATTCAGCCTTAAAACCCAGACTGGTAGTTTGAAGAAAACAGTCTGTTTCAGGAGTGATTCATCGTTGAGGATCAATAGCTAGATCCCTTTTTTTACATCTATTCTATTATTGCATTGGCCTTATAAACTTCACATTTTTGCTAAAATTTATTTCTGTTGAGTCAAGTAATCCGCATTATCTTCATATATAAGTCATACACTTGTGACTGCTGTGGCTAGTTGAAAACTATTCATATCAAGCAAAAGTAATGCTGACTTGACTGCAACCTGCTATGTCTATATGGAAGTCGCTTATACATATCGTAATCATTCGGTGATGTGCACCGGTTTGGACGAGTGTTCTTGTAGGTTCCACCACGTCACACTAATTAATTCGGTAGCTGTAAGCTTAAAATAGTTACTTTAATGGTGTAAATTGCCTACACTATAGATCAGGTTAAAGTAAAAAGCCTGGCTGTTGATGAACAGTTTTAAGAACAATAAGGTATACAGTATAAACTATCAGCATATAAATTATCAAGAAGGAAGTTCTTCTGTTCATCATGCTCCCTTTTCGTTTTTACTTTCCTGCTTTCCTCAAACTATAACATTGGTCTGTACCACAGTGCCTAAATTGTAGTTTAACCGTGTCTTCATCAGTCAAAAGATATATTGAGTTACCTATGGGGTTTCGTGACAACGGACTACTGACAATAATCATTTTTCGCGTTTATTTTAAGATAAGTAATCGATCTTGACTGACACTAAGTGTGAGATACTAACTCACTTGGAGATGAATTTGTTGTTAATTACTGACAGAGATTATCTTCAGCAGGCAGAATGTGAAATCCAGCTATCTTAAATGAGGGCTCATTTATGTTTACCTACTTCGGCCTTGTAAACCACGACAGATGAAATGTGCGAAAATGAAAATATTGTATGTCTAAAATAACAGGTGCTGGCATTAAAAGTAAGAACGCAATAAGTAGTGGTGACGGTAGGAAAGAATTATTATTTGATGTATTATTGTTAGCCTTAAAAGTTATATAAGGTAATCACTTAAAGCCGCTGGGTCGTTTGTTACGCACATATGAGCAATAAGTGGCCAGAGACTATTGGTGAAATGTCCGAAAATCATTCTTATTTATTAGTAAACAGTTTGTGATTATGCCTGAAGCATTTTTGGACCGTTGTTTTGAATTGAAAAAGACGTCATAAAATGATTCCCGTTTATGAATATGATATTAGATGGTTGGAGGCAATTGGCAGGAAGCTTTCAATCATCTAACACCAACATTTCACAGTGCACCGTAATGGCGAGCCACCTAGCGTGGTGGCCACATTGCAAGCCTGACTGATAGAATTCACTCTGCACCGAAGATAGGACTAGACACATTACACTAGTTACTGACTAGTGTGCGATCGAAAATATTTATGAATATGAATTAGACAAGAACACTATTTTGCGTTGAATAAGATTCCGAAGTCGTTTATTTCGATGACTTTTCATCAGAATTCCTCTAATTTTTAGAGAAACTGTGATTCAGCCTGTGTTCAAGTGCATCTTGAATACGGCAACTCCAACAGATAGATTTCTTTCTGTTGTATGATACCTTATCTTAATATTTGGCTTCAAAAGAGGCTTGAGGCCTTTAGTACTAATAATCTGTTTTATTCCGATGACAGTACTTCTAATACAGAATGGAATTCTCAGCATTTGTCACAAATACGAATAAAATTAACCACCGGAATCTGTCTACATTTATGGTAGGAATAAAGTCAAAGATGTGCACATGTGCAATGAGAATAAAAACTCTAATAACAATAACAGTGGGTTTATCTCGAACAGTATTGTCAACACAGTTTGAAAATTATATTAGCTTTAGCATATCTCATATCTTTAAAATATGGATTTGTTTCCATTCTCATTTAGTCAAAAGTATTATGGCGTCTAAATAAATTAGTAATAAGTTCGTCCGATAGGTGATTTTTGTCAACCTCCTGTGTTTTTTTTGGTATATATTTCAGTTTCGAATAAATTTTATTACGTACAGGTGATACTAACACTTCCATACTCAACATTATAGTTATAAAAAAAGATATCATCGTAGGTTTGTGAAGAATGAATTGACTTCCAGATGTATTTAGTAACAAAATGTTATCAAACATTGAATAAATGAGCATCAAGCGATACTAAACTAAAGTACTTTTACATTCTGGTCGCAACATTATCTAGTGTTGTTAGGGATTGTCCACTGCCAAGGATAGATTCAAAGATCAGTTATTCATCCATCTCCCAACCATTCAATCTTCACCTCATAATTGGTATTAAAATGACGCAGTTAAAGCATGTGTGTTCTGATATTAAAATGCGTAAATAATCTATCTTTCACAATAAATTGCAAAAACGCTGAACCTGTGTGACAGAATAAAAACGTAATTGTGAAATTCTGTTTGTTTGTTTCTAGCGCGACAAACCTGTTCTTTAAAACAGTTACATAAATACAGATCATAGTCAGAGTATGTGGTTTTCATTAGCATCAAAATTTCATAGAAAAAGTAACAGCAAATTATTTTAGCAGTTTGTATAAATGTAAGGTAAGTAGTTCATCAATGAAATAATTGTTATGACAGTTGATAACTGCTAATCATAAAATCAAAATCTTAATGTTGTTATTATTCATTTTGTTTGTTCAACGGTAGTTTAGTCAGATAACTAGAAAATAAAATGACGAAAATAAGGATTCTCTATGAATTATTTTTATTGTTTGACACCTTTTTTGATTAAAAAGTTAATTTCAGATAAACAAGAGACACAACTATATATATATTAGCATTAGTAGTAATTCAGGAAGATCTACGAATCCACTGAATTAGAGCTGTTGGATGGTATATACCTTTGTGAAGTGACACTAGCTGTATGCAGTGGGTGTTAGGTTATTTCAATAAATAGGCCAAAATATACCAGTTTGATTTCGTGAAAATTCAATAATATACATTTAACTTTTGAACTTTTTGCCTCCTTTAATCCATTGCATTGCACACATATCATATAAGTATCAAGCAATACAATGTGATAAAAATGAAGCAAATGTAACGCAATTCAAGATTATAATGCCACCGACAATATATACGCCAGAAAAAATTTTATGATGCAAAATTTCTTTTGAAATGCATATAAAAAATATAACTTGTCATTAAACCAACATAGCAACGGACTGCGACACTATACTTAGTTTGTACAATAAAGCCAACCCTCAATTTTCTTGCGCTGCAGACTGAGTTACAATTTCCGCTTATCGCCCTGTGAATAATAGTCACTTCATTTTCGGAATGATTTGACCCATTATGACGTCTTTTGTTGCTGGGATAACTTTGGGAAATTGATAAATTATTTAGTGTGAATCGAATTCCTCTTTCGTTTTGCAAATTGTAATAAAACTTTGTAATAATAACATCTAAGTTATTCTGTTTGATACTTTTGTTTATTATTAGTCATAGGCACTATCATGTGATATCTTTCACACTTAAGATGTTTTATGATATGTGAGAAAGATATTAAGACAAAAAACGTATACGTAATTATAAATCACTAACGTTTTGAACACATTTCTTAATTTGTTACATTTTACATTTGGAGTTGTACATCTGAGACACAAGTAGTAGAAAAGTAATATTAATTTTTGATTCATTGTCACATGAATTTCAGTCATGAAAACTGACGTACACATTTGTGATCTGCAGTAAATAAATTCAATGAGTACGAATAAGTTAAATTCAAGTCAATTGTAATAAGACAACCTTATAAGCTTAATTTTAATATTTAGCACTTAAGTCGAGAAACGGAGACTATATGTTTAATATATCCCTTGTGTATACCAAATAAGAACGCTTAGAAATTAGTGGAGTGAATTCCACAGCTGATCATACCATATGATATATTTCTTTTTTACTTGAAAGTATTTGTAAGTAGCACTTATTGCAACAACCAAGACTAAAAGAGTTTAAAAACAGTTACCAATACTCAGCAAAAGGGAAGAAGCACTCTCGCTTTCTCTGATATTGCGTTATATATATGGAAATAGGTGGTGCACAAACTTCTTTGGTACACAAAGTTTTGGCTCGTACTTATGAATAACCAAGATCTTCAATGTCTTTAGAAGTTTGGAACAATGACATTGTGGCAAGTTAGCATGAATTCAATACATGATCTTAAAATCATTGTCCAGGTTAGTTGAGTGACAGGATTAGACCAAGTGCTCCAGAATGCAGCTTCAAACAACTTTTCGTTAATTCTTGTAAAATAATAATAAAATGTGATGTTGCATCCAATGTAGATCTCTTTCTGTAGTTACTTTTTTTCACCGGATCAGGTGAACTGAAAGGTGAACTTAGAGACCGACAGACCAGAAGGCTTGACGTTTTACAGAAACAGAGAGCAAATTTCGGTTGATGAAGATAAACTGCAGTTCCGCAGCAAAAGATGTCCTTTCAACTGATTTATTAGGGTGATTTTTGAACATATCTGAAGCCTGGTTGCTTTTGAATTCTGGATTCATGAACATGGTTTTCTTTGAAAGTGAGTTATTGACCAGGTTAGAATGTTTATCTCTTGAGCTTTTGTTGATAAATCAGTTAAGCTAGCCGTTTTCAGCAAGCGTGTCTTTTAGGAAAGAAAGTTCCGCGTCGACTCAGTCGAAACTACAAACATTTCTCATCCTATTGCAAGGGATTTATTTTTCTGAAAATCGGAGTCCAATTACAGAAGGTTTTTTTTCCTTCACGTTCCCCAATGTAACATAGGGCTTCATGCTAGTGGCTTGAAGTTTCTTGTAGAAGTGTTTAATTTTACAAGATGAGGTTGCTAGCCGTATGCCCAACCTTTCCTCTTCACCAGCATTGTTTCTGGCTTAGCGAGGTAAAGGAGTTCGTCGATCGGGATCAAACCTCGGACCATGTGCATGGTCAGCGAGTGTCCTAACCGCAATGCCACCGACGCATTATAGAAGGTTAGTTGTCCATTTAGTATACGTTTTCAAAGAATTGATCTTTCAGGAGATGGATGATTACTTCTAGTGAGAAACATATTGGGAAAAGATATGCATAGTTCGGATTCTTTTTCCATGATAATTTCTTAGGATGGATGTTAATTGTTTCATAACAGTACTAAGGCTTTGTCGTATACAAAGAATTTGTCGTCTACATATCTCTGGAAATTACCAAGGCAGCTAGTGACTTGACAAAGTTGAGTGTTTTCAAGCTTTGATATGAGACAATTAGCTAGCAGTCAATGCATGTGGTGATTCCGTCACAATGTCTATAAATTTCATTGCTGAAGCTGAACTGAACGTTAAACGTGCATCTAGATAAGAATCTTTTAAGGTAGGTGGTTAGCGACCCTATGTCTTAAAATGCTGATCAATGTAATCGCATATATTGCACAGAGTTTCTGTGAAATTTATATTAGTGAATAACAAGGTCATATTTAATGAGAATATGACTGTTTATGAGACATCATAATCTTTAATACTCTCAACACATTGAAATGTATTATCAGTGGGAAGTGAATGCTTGTCTTCTAACTGTTTGGAATATTTCACCTAGTCACTGAGCAATACTGTGATAAGCAGAACCAACCGTATCCAGAATCAGATGTACGGGTAGTCCTATTTTATGAATTTTAGTTATTCTATATAAACTTGTGCTTATAGAGCTGAGGTTAGGATGTATTTATTTAAATTTAAGGAGAATACTGACTTATCCTTCATGTCTTTACAAAATTATGTGAATCGATTTTCGTTTCACCCAGGGTTTATCGAATTTCATCTAGTCAGAAAAGACTCATATATTTCATTGACATATTTTTGGCGATTCAACAAAACACGGCGGCTTATAATAAGATCATCATTTTCTTTTAATTCTTCAACTTAGTCTATATCCTTTTTGTAAACATATAATTAGAGCTAGGGTTTGAATCAATGAATTGATGGTAGGAATCAAGAACTGCTGATTTGATTTGTTGAAGTTCCTGCTGTGATCTTGATATGAGATCAGAAGTCTGAATGAAGATTCATAAATAATTTAATGTATTGCCTAAGTTAATATACTGCATACTTGACAACTAATAATACACACAGGTTAAACTGCTAAATATGTGAAAGTGGATTTATCCCTGTTTATCACTCTACATAGAAGTGAGCTAATAATTTTAGTTCAGGCAAATCAAATTTCACCATTTCAAACCATCCGTGAATCGCAGATTTTCTATATTTCTATTTTGAGAATAATTATAACAGATTAATAAGCACACTCTGCAATTTAAGTCAGTTAAAGGAGCTGCTGAGTACCTTATTTTTCATCTATTTAATCACATGGGATAATTTGTTATTTTGCTCTCAATACAAGCAATAAAAGTGATTGAAATCAAGTATAATTGTCCCTAAAAAGAATTTGTTGTTCAAACACTTTAGGAATGTTTGAAACAATGCTTTATTCTGTTTTATCTTTGAAATTTCTTCTGCAATGAAAGTAAAAGTATCTGTGAATGGTTTTATATTGGCGAATGTGTATACCAGTAAATTTATGACTACAGAAAATGTTTCAAAAGTAAAGCAAACGTAAATTAGGTTTCTTGGATTTATTCACATGCCTGGGTGTTCTCAGAAGAGGTAAATACAGTGGACAAAATGAAGAAAATGCTGTGGCAGATAGTTTTCTGTTGATATTTTTTTGTTCATTTGGTCTACTAGGCTACTGACCTAATTAACTTCAGCTGTATTTTGTATTACCTTACAAAATTTTTCTTACACTATTATCGCACTAATTCGCTGTTTACTTCCTATAGATGACATTACTTTTTCAATAAAGCTCAATTTTTTTTTATTAACCTGAATATCTCAAAGAAGTGTAAAGTCTTCATTCAAATATCAGGCTGATTAAAATATCAAGACGAACATCTGCTATTTAAAAAAAAGTAGTGCGGGAATTATACTTCTGCTTGCACTCTATTTGTATTGATATTAAAACTTTTGTGGAAAAAAATTTAAAACTCAAACAAGCCATAGTATTTCTCGTTAATAGTAAGATGATCTTCACTGTACGCTGTTTTGATGACTAACTATCTGCTCAATATATCCTAGCTAACAAACAAAATGTTTCTTTTACCTTCTGTGTAGGGTTTTAAATTTTATTTACAGATTTCTGAAAGTGGTATTTGCGCATTAGATGGTTATTTCATTAAGTGTATATCTGAGAATAATTGTTAAATCAAGTAACGGCGTAAACTATAACAAAGAAAAACGTATATTTTTGACATACAACATTCGTTTATTTGACTTTTACTTAGTGTCACTACTTAAAAACGAACTAGTATTTCATGCTTTCAACCAATCTTTTTAATTTCCATTGTACACAGAACAGAAGAGATAGCGTGAACCAATTTGAGAATGGTTGCTGGACAGAAAATATTCTTCTCGATAGCTTCCTGAGATTTTTGTGTGTTATATGCACATAACAGTAAAAGAATCATTGTTATTATCGAAAAGAACATACATTGTTCAGTAATCGGTCATTTAACATAAAAGTGATAATAAGTCATTAATTATTTCTTATTTCTGCAGCTTTAAGAAAATGTGTTTTTGACTCGGTATCAAATTTAATAATATCCGTATATAAATAAGATTTCTTCCTATATTTCGTGTTGGCATCAGTGGCGCAGTTTTAATGTTTCAGTTAATATTAGAACTATGTACTCATGGTTTCAAATGCCACGGTGTTACTTAGGAGTTTTTTTCGAGCTGAAAGTGGTACCTTTTGTTTTTAAAGGATATTATTTTCTATTAGAAGTTCTCTGTTTTTTGAAGTCTTTCTTTACGGGAGTGAGTTTAACAGTTTGACTGAATATTTCCTGCATAATAATAGTGCTAATAAATTTGGTAGCAGTGAAATCTAACTTCAAGCGGATCACTAAAATCCACTAGAAAGCGTTGACATTATACTCACAGTTCGCAAATAGGATTATTATTATTGTTCTCTTTGGTTCCTGTTGGAACATAGGGCTTTGACTGCGCGTCTACACTTGCTTCTGTCTTCTGCTGTACTTTTTACCTACATCCATGTTAGCCCATACTGTTTCAACTCCTCTTCACACGATCTCCTCCATGTCGCCCTTGGACCTCCCACTCGCCGTCGCAAATAGGATGAACTTGCATTATTGATTCCACCACTAGGTATTGTAAAGTTCATAATGAAGATCTGCCTACAGATGATAGTTAAGCGCTATATAGATAACCCGTAAGGTAATACAAATAAATAATTTCACTCTAATAGATTTTTAGTAGAAGAAATTTAAAGTTGCGAGATTTCTGTCCATGCGAATCAATACTGATTTGCCTGCTAGATGCAACAGTTTTGGCCAATTTCTTGGAATTTAACTTTGGAATTTTGGTTGCCAAAGTTTTGGTTTTTATTAAAAATTCTATAGAAGCCAAGGAATTATAATGTTAGACAGTTTTCAAATAGTTCGAATTACGAATACACATATGTTCAACTACATCGTTGGGACTTTCAAGTTCGCATTTATTAGATGGATATTGTAGATTTCAAACAACGTCTTACACTCCTATTTTGAAATTATTACATTTGAGCAAAACAGCTGAAAAATATTATTCTTACATCACGTTTCTGGAATAAGAATTCATTTTAAGCTGAATTTCCTGTGGGATTATAAATTTAAATAATGGAAAACACAAAATGCAGACTGAACCTTGTAAATTTAATACTCACTGTAACTATTATTCTTAGAAAATGGAATGACAGAAACAATTGAATTTATTCTAAGTTAGACGGGTGTTTCTTTTTATCAAGCCAATCTACAATGATTTCCTCTATTTAATTAAAGGTGCAGTTATTTGACGAGTTTATTTTTAAAAATTAGAGATATTTTCAGTTAAAAATTGTCATCTTTTTTGAACTTCAATTTATTTAGCCCTATTCCAATGATTCAGAAAGTTAACATATAACACTTGTGTTTAATTGAACTTATCAATCGAAAACACATCTATTATGAATGCTCTCTTTTGTCACACTTTTTTTTGTCAAGAGTAGTCATTTTAAACGGTGTTAGTCAAGTGCTTCAGAAGTTTTACAAATTTTAAAGTGTAGGTGTCTATCATATAAATTTCCTATGACACTCATTGAGTCTTATAACTTGTGTTTTATGAATAAAACTATCTCTAAATAAAACGCTTGGTAAAGTTTCTGCAAAACAAATACAAACATGTATATATAATGCAGTTTCGTATTGTTTGTCTTGTATTATAATACCCAGTCTACACACCCCACAGGTTTAGTCTCACCGGCAGCATTTGCGGTTACACAACAACTGACTGGTATACTACCGCGTTCTAAGTCTTTTAATCATCATCCTATATACATTTCGTTATAAAATTCAACTGAATGTCATCATTATCTGAACTGTGATTTAAGCTTGCTAATGACCGTACTAAAGTTAAGCTTGGTTTCATCACCGACTTTTAAAATAAACCAAAAACTATCCCTTCAAAGTCGGCATGTTGCTCACCATTTTCATTGTAATATTTTTTTATTAAAATTAGTAACAAACGTTACTACACCACTGTCATTTTAATATTTGATGCGATAGTTCTGTCACGCTAGTATTGAGTAGAATGATATCCTCAGCTAGATTAAATGAAATCGATAAATGAAAACCAGATGTCAACAAAAGGGTAAACTAGTTCCTATAGATGTATTTTCATCTATATTTTATTGGTTTTCATATTAACAATCATAAGCTTTTAGCATTCACTCTCAATTCATTCCTTCATTTGCTATGTTAGATCTATGGAATTCTTAATGCACTTAATAAAGGCCTCTGTATTACTGATGAATTTATTGCCGAATGTTGTCACTTTGTTTAAGCCTGTAATTTTTCGTGTAATGATTTAAGAGTATCCATGATTCTCAGGTTGGCTACTTTTTTTTCACATTCACACGTATAGCAGTTTCTTTTTACGTCAGATATCAGAAAATATTCCTATCCATCTCTTATTAATCAAATTTGTGTTTCTGGACGTAGTATTAATTTATGCCTAC
The DNA here is from genome assembly GCA_944472135.2 of Trichobilharzia regenti. Lineage (NCBI taxonomy): Eukaryota > Metazoa > Platyhelminthes > Trematoda > Strigeidida > Schistosomatidae > Trichobilharzia > Trichobilharzia regenti. The sequence goes on along the minus strand of OX235270.1, from coordinate 81,122,688 downwards.
AGTCTGATACCTTCTGACTTAATGCTACTTTAGGCAGGTAAAACTAAGGTGACTTTTTAAAAATTCAGCTTAGATAAATCTTTCTGATATACTTTTTGCCATGGATTTAATATAAAGTATGTGTGACTGGCAGCTTTATTCATTACCTAAATCTATATCCTTTTATGCTGCTACACTTTTAGAATAATTACAAATGTCAACCATTTATACTTTCCCATATAGAACTACCTTGTCTTTTAAATAAATTCCAAATCTAAGTGAATCATATATGTCAGTTAAGTAGATGTTACTGTTCAATAAACATTTAGGCAACCCAAGTAAATATATTTACTTTTCATCTCAATCAATTTTCCAATTATAGACGTTTTGTCACCATTCTTCTTAGGTAATTTATAGTTTATAATTTCTTATCTTGCCTTCATGTGATAGTAAATCTTAATCATTTTTACTAACTTTTCCTCCAAAAATATATACTGTAATTCTGTTTTATTTAGAATAATGATAAAGGAGAAAGTGTTTCACAAATTATGTTTTCATATTAGCAACATAAAGTAGTAGTTTTGTAAGAAACATTATTACTTAGACATACGTATATTTATTCTTATCACACTAAACAGTCCTTATCTTGTTTACAAAATGGTTGAATTCATCATTGTTGTGCATAGAAAGTCTTCTTTTATTTATCAGTCTTTTGTTAGACAAATCTTCAAATATAGACATCCGTCTTTTCAAACATAGAGTCGTATTTCATCAAACACGAGCATATTTTTTAAAATACATTGATTTTTAGTAAGATATGAAGGATATTTGTTTGTCATCATTTTATTAATTTTTTCTTCCTTCACTTTCCCCAGTGGAACATAGGGCTTCATGCTAGTGGCTTGAAGTTTCTTGTAGAAGTGTTTAATTTTACAAGATGAGGTTTCTAGCCGTATGCCCAACCTTTCCTCTTCACCAGCATTGTTTCTGGCTTAGCGAGGTAAAGGAGTTCGTCGATCGGGGATCGAACCCCGGACCATGTGCATGGTCAGCGAGTGTCCTAACCGCTACACCACCGACGCACCTCAGTTTATTAATAAAATGGTATAATTTTATATATTTGTGTGGTGTTTATAAACTTAATGTTAACACAACCAATCATAAGGATATAATTACTGGAGTTTTAATACCTGAGCTGTGAGAAACACTTGTTTTTGAATATTTACATAGCCAAGACTCTGCAGGCTATCCGTCTCACTAGGAGGAGAATTTGAAGTAAAAGTGTATTCGCACATACCTCAGTTACATTTATTAATGCATTTCATATGTTTCGAATCTATTATCACCAAAACAAACTTGTTTTTTCAAAACATATATAGAGTTTAAAATCTTGTCATAAGAAAACAACTACAGAGTCTTCAGGTATATTTCCTGTAGAATGGATTCAGAGGCAGTTTAAACGATAATTTTGATGCTATGATAGATATATGCTTAGTTAAGACACAATCGGTAGTTGTCTTTTTTGCCTAATGTACCAAATATCCTTACCATCGTGGATTTTTTTAACCTATACTGTTAATGTGCATCTGATTAATTTCCGTTGTCATGCAAAAGACAGACGGCGCCGGAAAACCTCCTAAAGATTCTGATATACTCAAAACTCAGGTGGGTTTTCGTCTCAGCGAATAAAAATTCAACTAATAATCTCAACGTCAACCTAGTCAATTTAGTTGTAAGGACCATTATTTTGTCCAGTCGTATTGTTGGGTTATATTTTTTCATAAGCATGATACTTTCTATTATCATCATGCATATATCAGCTGACAGTTTTGGAATGTTTACGTCTACTGCTAACAGTTCTAAGTATGGAGTATGTCAAAAAGATGTGCAACACTATGAAAAGAAACGTCCCTCTACAGCATACCTTGGACACTCGCCAGATAATCTTTTGAATTTCGGAAGTTTAATTATAGAAGTATATGCATGGTCTGAAAATGGTTAAATTTTTTGATGGCACAATCTGAGGTTTCTTTATATTGGGGCACTTATATATATGTAGCCCTGAAACTATTAGCAGGGCTCTCTGAAACTGTTTCGAAACCATCTAATGGTTTGAATTCTAAGGTGGTGCTGCATTCATCATAATTTTAATCATGGCAATATCAGTCTATCTCCAAAGTTCTCAAATATTCCTACTAAAAATGAAATAAAGGCTCCCTGTATAGTTAGAAGTGACTGGATGAAAACGCAGCTAGAAAGCCACCATGATAACAGAATACGAACAGCTACTTTTGACTTATCCATGTTACGGCTGTACTTAACCCAGCAAGGAGGCCATTAATTATGCTTTTATCGTTTCTAAGTAGTAGCAGCAATAGTACTAGCAACAGCAGCAGCAGAATATCACAAGAATAAACAAAATGTATGTGAAATCTAATGACAACCTGCATTCTAAATTTTGTTCACTTAATTTGTGCTACTTAAAAGCAATAAAGTAGTCAGAGGCATAAAGGTGAAGAGAACCTTTCTCTTAGCACAGCACTTGAACTTCGAATATGTTTGCCTCAGTATTTCTTAAAGCCTTTTGATGAATTACACATATTTTAAATCCAGCAAGTAATTCATTGACAAACCTTTTAATGCAGTTATAATTTCAAATGGACAACATTGTCCCCTATCAAACACTAATTATTTTGAGTAGAAGTTAAATTAAACCAATAAAAATTTTATCAAATATATTCACTGATAAAACTCTAACAGTAAATGAATACAAAACTTTTAAGGTTTTCAGCACAGGACATCAGCTCCTGGTCTTTCCATCACTCCCGAAAACACATGTAAGATTATATTGAAGTGAACTAATCTCACTAAATGACCCAAAGTAACTTCATGCATTAAACTAAAACCAAAATGTTCCTGAAATTACGGATATTTCCACTGTGAATGTAGATGTTTTTAATATCAAAAGTTTAACAGATAATACCGTCTAAACCTCTTTCCAGTGTTTCACAGAGTTAACCCGATGGATGTTAAGTGTGTGCAAAATGAGTGCGTTTCCTCATATACTCATTTTACGTAAAATTTTGCTCACCAATCAGTCCCTTTTATATTTGGTATATTTAAGTGCACAAACAGTGTGCCCTACTTTCTTCGTAGTGTATTATAAGACGAATGAGTTTAGCACCTTTTGTGAATAAAATCCACCTTTTGTCTCGCTTCATTTATGATATGCTTGGAACATTTCTTTCCAAAATATAATTTAAATCTAACAACAACTGTGAAAAAGCTCTGTTTAATGAATTCATAAATTCATAGATTACTCCCCACTCATCGATTGTATATTTTTGGAAATGAGATACTTATTTGTTGTCACAATGTTCACGTATTTGTATATATTTCACCTTTGTAAAAAAATGCATAAATAACAATGTTTGTAGGGTTTTCAGCTGACAAGTCCCACCGAAATTTATGAGTTCATTAAATACTACTTTTTTGTAAAGTTGTTGAATGTTTTTTAAATTTGCAATATATGAATGTGATTATGTTAAAGTCATTGACCAAAATGAGAAACAGTAAAGTTACTAAAAACAATAAATAGAGGATATAATTTTCTCAAGATTAATGGTTCAGCAATTTAAATGGAATAATATAGCTAACGTACGCAAACTTGGGAGAAAGTATGTCTGTTTTATTCATAACCCTATAATATTTATTCAAGAAAGCAAATGGAATTAATTTTTCAAATAGAATGACTTAGCTTCAACTAGCACACTTCAGAAATTATAAATGATTTATTTAACTCTGACAGAGTCAAATATACAGATGAAATTTTTGTCATCATAAGAAGTAGTATTCATCACCAATAATTGTATTAAAGTAAGAACGACGATTTATTTCGCCTGAATCTCACCAGTTGCATACAAAAAACAGAAATTAATTGAGTCTATGTACAGAACAATTTTAATATATTTGCAAATGTTTCGTAGTTTTAGCTGACTCCAAACATAATAAACAATACCCGGAAATTACATTTAGATAGCTTATGCATTAGTCAAAACTCTGTTTTATAGAGCCTGGAGAACCTTCTCTTCTGAGAATTTCAAGGAAAACCAACGTTTACCCTCAAAAATTCGTCAACTGGTACGGAAAATGTGAAGATTTAAGTGCCAAAGAAATCACAATTGATAAGAAGCCTATCTCCATTCAACTAAATTTTAAAGGTGCAGGAATAGTGAACAGAAGATTGAATACCTCACTAGCCAAAACATATAGTGCAGATAAGTTGATTCCTGTTTCTCGAGAAACATGTTCTTTGGTGCAATCAAAGATTGACTGATTCGCTTCTCATGTTAAATCTAACTGTGCATATAAATTTACATGAATCTCAGGTAGCAGTTGCATTGGGAGAGTCACACCTTCGATTTTCTGAACATATACTAAAAAAGCATACATATCAAGAGGAAAAACGCTCACTGCAGTGCCAGTAGCAGACATCTCATCGAAGTGGGTCATGAGATGGACATCTCAAAATCCTTTGAAATTATCAATAAACAAGATAGTTTTCTCCTCAACTGTGGAGAAACTATTGCTACCAAACGCCTAAAAATCAATTTTTGTGTTCAGAAAGAAGTAGTTATGAGTCTTTTTCTGCCCTTTCAGCTGGATATTTTTACTCTGTCTTTCATTTGATTGCGTTTGATTTGGCTTTTATCTGTTCCTCTTTGCTATGGTGTTATTTTTTTCTTCTGTGCTTTTAATTGAACTTACCACATTGTAAATTATTAGCTACTGATCATCATATCTTCCTCTTGTTTATTATGCAGCTCTTCTAGCACTATATCCAGGCATTTATTTTTTGGTTTAAACTTGAACCTCCTGTATAGGTGGGATTTTTAATCACTGTTTATTAAGTTTGGAGTCAACTGACACTACGAAACATTTGCAATCATATTAAAATTGTTCCGTACATAGACTCGATTAATTTCGGAGATTCAGACGAAATCAAAGATGGCACGATCTTATTCTTCACAGACCGCTGTTCTTGCTTTATTGAGATTCATATGAAGGAATAAGTGTATGAAATATAACCAGTAAGGTAGTTTTCAGATCACTATTCTCCTAGTGATTCTTATCTAATTAGTTCAGCCAGTCGGCGGGTTTCCCTGATACTAGTTGATCTTTGCTTATTTATTAATGTAAATATACGCCTACATGTCAACAAATCCACGTGGTAATTGTGCCTGCATTTCACAATAACCCAGAAGGCTACTAACTGGGAGGAATTTTGCCAATGGTTCCACCCTGCTAGAAAGGGTGAGTTGCTTACATGCAGAGACAGGTAGTACTTCTGTCTGTTGAGGGGCGAGGCAGCAGCTGGATTGTTCCCTTGGTTAGGAGCGATCCGTCCAGAAAGTAACACATACCCTATGACCGTGCTGCCAACCATGAGTGAGTGATTGATGAAGTAGGGAGGATTCATCATAAACTCACTCTGTGACACAGAATTACTTTCTGGTATCTAATACTTACTACAGTTCTTAACTCGAAGTTGGCATTTGATTTTGTCGGCTGAAACGTATGCACCTGGGATAATGAACGTCATGTACTAATGGATGTGAGCATGGTAGACTTCGATGATTTGGGATCTAACTCGTTACCAAAATGAAGTCTCATTCATCCAAAATAAAGAGACGAGCTAATACTTATAAGCGAAAAGACTGACAATGTGCAGAGTTGTGTATTCGCCGCTTTTTAAAGTTAGTTGATACAGCAGCACCGGCCTACACTGACTTCAAATTTACAAACGGGTGGTGAGATTGTTGAAGGTGTTGAACACTACACTTGCAAAGATGTATGGGTCCTAATGGTCTATCTTCTTTCGACTATTCAGCAAGGATACTGAAAAGGCTACTCTAACAGTTATTAACTCGTATAACCCTCACTGTTACCGTTATATCCGGCTACTTTTCAAACCTGTTTGTATTGCGTAACAGTTCACTCCTTCATGTCTTACTACTGTAGGACTTAAAGGTTGAAGTTTCACGGTGAGAAAAACTTGTGAATTTTGCCCATAGGTTCCTACATTCAACACAGAAATGCACCCAGCAAAACTGAGGATAGCTGCAGATATTTAGGTATGGTTAGACAAAATATGGTAATGACCTGTGAATTCTTGTTCGTTGGTTTGATCCACGATTAGTAATAGGAAAACCTATAACTTACTTGTAAGCAACACCAGTCGGTGTTGGTACCTACTCCTATCGGTACTTGATGGTAAGGTTTCGTTCAACTTGTTGAAGATATGAACTGTTCATAAATGTATCTGGAAGATGAAACCCCCTTCTCTGTTATATGAATCAGCAGCAAATAGTGAAACCTAATTTTCATATCACCAATGGTCGCTAAAAATAAGACAGGTTTTAGCAATAACATTTAAGATTATATAATTTCCCTGTTATACCAAGAGTTTCTTTTGAACAAGCTGATTTATCATGGTGAATAACGTATAAATTTTTTGAAATCAGTAAGCTAAAAAATTTATCTTAAATTGATATAAGGCATTTAAGCTCTACACAGCCTAAATGACATATTTATCTAGCACAGAATAAAATTAAATATTTCTTCAAGACGAAATTTTTGTAATTCATGGACCTTGTGAAGATGAATAAGGTATTGACAAGTGATAAATTTTTTACTACAAAGAAACCTAAAAATTTTAAACTTCATTTCGGATATAACTTTATGCCGAGTTTGCCTTTAAGGGTTAGGATATTCCAGTTTAATCGAATCTTATATTGTTATCAGACAAAAATCCTTGTTCAGTTATTGAAATGAAGATGACACAAATTATGAAACTTATGTATACGAAATAAATTTTAAATCTGCTTCTTTAAAAACTAATTCTGTACTACCTCAAATAACCACACAGAATGACTCTTCTGGTATAAAAAGTTTTCACTAGTGTCCAATGTCCGTATTACGTTTAGTAAAAATCACCTGGTTTTACATGAAATGTTTATTGTAATATTTTAAACAGAAAGAACTTGACATTGTTTGCATGCTTTCAAATATGAAAGATTTATAAATCGACCTACTGAGTTACACAAGCAATCTGGTATTCTAAACACCACTAGGCAGTATCAAGACGAAAAAATTATGATGGCTGCACAAGGATGTCTGTACTATAATAACACTTCTTCATTTTAACTGAATGTATTAAAGATATGGAGGAGGACTAAGATGCAATGTTATAAGTTAAAGCTTTAGGACCCAAACTTAGGTTTTTCTTCCGAAATAACAAGCTGTAATTCCATTCAATAACCCAACGAATGCTGAACACCAAGTATCCCTCATTGTATGGCTACTTTGTACATAAAAGGGCCTGTTTAAGTAATGTCACTTTTTCAAATGTATTATGCATGATTTCATAAGTGCATAATAATCATATTCCAAGCATTTTTTAATCCTAAGAGTTACCACCGGCACGTAAATCACCTGAAATATCGATCGTTGAACAGTTGGCTCAGAATCAAAGAACATTTCCCAAACAAAGTAGCAGACTATGTAAGAATAGGGGATCAATCTTTATTTTGAGATTTAACTCTCTTCACATTTATAACAAAAGCACATTACTATGCATATGGTGACATTTAGAGCACAAAACACCTTTCTAAGTGCGCCTAACAGAGTTGTTTGTTACTAGCTCAGCGAAGCACCATCATGAATATTTCTTTTTTCAAATTATATTTTACTTGTTGCAAATTGGGCATGGTGTCCATGTTCACTTTGAAACTTCACAATTTTAGTAGATTTGCTTTGAAACTGTGTTGTGCAAAAAGCGCCGAAAGTGTGTGTAAATTGACACAATATAAGCAGTTGATGTATTTAACTGTAAATTGTTATATAACAACAACAGCATTTCTAAAAGTGGTTTTATCTTCTAAGATTGAGTTAACAGTCATAATTTTTACTTTTGAAATAAGTGTGATTTTCTTTAACACACACTGAGGCTTCACTCTTCTTTACACTGCAAGGAGAGAAAAACTGTAATTTTTTAATACTTGTTTGCAATTTTTTCTACTTTCAAAAAAGATAAAGTCAATTCTAAACTACTGTTTGCACATTGTTTAACTTCATCCACCAACTTTCACCAAGTACGCAATGTACAGCAAATAAATTTTCCCGTTTTCTCAGAGCTTACCTGTTGAGTGAACTTTTTTGGGTGTATTAAAAGTGTTTATCTAAACACTAAAATTTAAAATTGATCTTCATCTTTATAACACGAATACTTTAACTAACCGGCATAATTCTGTCATAAACTCCTAATTACAATTCTTAACTAACTTGTGAACATAACTTGAATTTCATTTTGTCTCTTTCTCCCTTGAACCACTCTTAAAAAATGTCATTTGTCGTCATATTTGATGTTGACTGGAGCTAACTACGTCATTTTTCGTTAGATAGAAAACTAATCAAGTTTTTTGTTTTCTTTTCGTTTACCGATCGACATTTCCATTTATATTCAAATACACAGCTGTACTGAAAGACACAGGTTTGTCAGCTTTTGTTTTCATTAATATTATTTTATTTATTAATATTATTTTTTGCTGTAAAATAGTTATTTTCGGCCATTAAACAAAACACCTTTAAAAATAACTGTTCACGTAAAACTGGTTATTGCCGTCACAAGAAGTTAACAATCAGCAAATAATTGAAATATGACAATGTCGAACTTCTTTTTCAGTCCAGTTCAGGTGTCTTTCGAACTAAGTTCCTCATGATGATTGCAAATGAATCATGGCTTTAGTGAGTAAATGATGTTGCTCGATGGTGAAAATAAATAACATCTGCACTATAATATAAATAACTGAACTTTGAACAATAATTTGTTGCTGGAATTAAACCTTGGGGTGTACCATGAGTTCTTTCAGTTATTGACGGTTTATTACTTCTGTGAATGTGAAGAAGGTTTCTAAATGTGAATTGAAGAGGATTTTATCTACATCGTATTCTAATGACGATTTATATAATGTCATTTTGTAATGTAGCTTAAAAATATCCTCCAAAACTACCTGTAGATTTTTCATCAATTAAATATGAGACTAGCACTCAGCCACAACATTTTATTTAGCCACTAATTACAGGCCATAGAAAATTCATAATGCGTCAATATATCTCAAAATTAGTTGTGTCAGTCTGAGAAGATTATTCACATGTAGGCTGTCTTAGAAACAAATATGCTTGTAGTAGGGTTTTCCATTGTCCAACCACCAGACACAGAACTGCCAGTGAACACCAATGCTTCAACAAAAGCAGAAATCCTGAATGCCAGCAAACTACTGAAGTCTGGAAAAGCATGGAAACCTGACAGAATTTCTCCGGAAGCACTTATAACGGACACAAAGACCAGAGAAGACATTCTAACGCCAGTGACAGGAAGAAGGATACCTTGTATAACTACCAAAAATAGTCAATTTAAGCCTCTCTAAGAACTGACAAGATATCACGATTCCGTTCACGCCAAGCAAACTATCAAGTGGCGCTATTCTGGAGAGGATAATAGGTGCAGAACTGTGATCGGAATAGCCTGGATTCAGGAAAAGTAAGTCATAAGCAAATTGCAAATATACGCATCATCGAACAGAACATACAGTGGCAGTGTTGACTGTGAAGTAATTTGGAAACAAAGTCAACACTATGGCATTCCCCAAATCTTTAATAACCTCATTCAACAGCTTTATGAAAAACGACACTTTTCAAGTGATTCACAACAGAACGCTCAACTAAGCCTTTGGAGCAGAGACAAAAGTGAGACAAGGCTGCCTAAAATCACCGTTCATCTTCCTGATTAAGGTCGACTGGACCATGTGGTAGACTGTGGACAGCGACAAGACAGAAACACGCTGGACCGACAAAATAACCCTAGGAGATCTAGACTTCGCACATGATTCATGTTAAATATCACAAACGTTCAAAGACTTAAAGACGAAGACGGACAAGTTGGTAGAGGAAGAAGCAAAGAGAGGATTTCAGGTGAACATACAGAAGATGAAGGTGATCAAGTCAACCAACCAGCCAACCACAACAAGCACCAATCACCATCAACGGAAGAAATCTGAAGAAAGTCATTTCTTTCCCTCACATGGGCAGCATCGTCTCAACTATAGATGTCACAGATGACGATGTAAAAGACAAACATTATCAGAAAGACGGGACAAACCTTCATCACTCTGAGATTAGTGTGGAAACCTTCTGCTTTCAACCAGCATTAAGAGCGAAATTGGCAACACCAATTTTAGGTCATTCAGCTCTTCTATTTGGGTTAGAAACTTAGTGTGAGTCACGTAAAGCATTTCTAACAGGCTGCAAACTTTTATATACAACTGTCTTTGCTACACATTGAGGATTGAATGGCCAGAAAAATTACGCCACAAGAAACTCTGGGTACAAGCTAGTCAAGAACTTATCGCTCAACAAATAACGCGAAGAAAGTGGAGGTGGATTAGATACACTCTGAGGAGACCCCGAAGTGATATTACGCACCAGGCAGGCCCTGGAGTGGAATATGAATGGGTCACAACGAGTAGGTAGTCCGGGCATGACACAGAGACGATCATGTGAGGAGGATTAGAAGGCCTATGAGCACCTATCAAGTCATCTAAAGAGGACTTCAAAGCGAATAACAAATATAGATGTGCTACTGAAGTCCTATGTTCCACTCGGAATCCAAGGGGATGACAATAATGAAATAATTGTTTTAAAACCAACGTACGGTGAAAGCTAATGGACGGAACTGGAAAGAATATTCTCACTTTAGTTATTCAAGAAATTTTCAGGGACATGAAACATCACTACCAAGTAAATGTGTGTAGAAAGAAAGCTTCGTAGCCCTATCAGGAAGGAAGAAGAGGCGAGGCGCGGAATGACTTCCTACAGACATGTGGAAGTTAATAGATGGAAGTAGGATAGTGAGGCAGAAGAAGAATCAGTGCAGAGATGAGTGAATAAAAGAGAAGCTCAGTATAACCTACGGAACACTGAACAAATAAGTGGAGAATACTGAGAGGAAAGACAAAATACAACTTTACAACACAGTCGCTTTTTAAGTAGAACAGGTTGCCAGTAAGAAGGGCCTCAAAGTGCTATATCAGATAACCAGGTCGTTATTCTAAATGAAATCCATGAAATAAAATGAAGCAAACCTAGTTATCAAAAAATAGAAACAGATTAAATGCTCACCTGGAGACTTTTGAACCGGTCACAACCTGCAACTCTAACAGAAGTATCACCAGGAGATACAACTGCCAGTGGACACTGAGTTTCCGACATAAGCAAAAGTCTCGAATGCCAAAAAGTTACTGAAAGTCTAAAGTCTTAGGCTCAATAATCATGCGTAGACTGAGTGGTGCTCGGGAGGCACAAACACGAGAGAGCCAGGCAGGCTTTAGACCAGGAAGAGGGTGTATTGATCATATCTTCACCCTCCGACAGATTCCAGAACACAGACATTCCTACCGGCGTTCAACAGATATTATATTTCTTGACCTAAAGGCAGCATTCGACTCTGTCGATCGAGAAGTTCTCTGGAGATGCTTGGCTGTAAAGGGAATCCCGAGAAAACATATTGCACTGATTAAGGCACTCTACTCGTACTCACACAGCCAGGTGAGGGCTTACGGAGAGCTGTCATCTGAACTGATGACGACCAGTAGTGTCCGTCAAATTCATCATAGATGTGTTAATGGACTTAACCCTAAGTGACTTCAGCGACTCAGGGATTGACTTGCTACCGGGGAATAATCTCGTTGACTTGGAATATGCAGACGATATAGTCCTTCTAGGCGAAGACGCTGACGAAATGCAGAGTCTTCTAAACACCTTGAGCCGCAATCTACGAATGTTTGGCATGCGATTCGCTCCCGCCAAATGCAAGATGATGTTACAGGAGTGGACTACATCGACGCCTAGTTTAAAAATAGGAAGTGAAGTGGTAGAGCACGTTGACCGCTCCACTTATTTGGGAAGTACCATCAGCCAGTGCCAACGGGTTGATCTCTGACGAAATCTCAGCACGAATACAGGGGGCTCGTTTCGCATATGCCAGTTTACGCCGACTCTGGCGTAGACGAGATGTTCGACTATCAACCAAAGGGCGTGTGTACTGCTCATCAGTCCGCTCCGTCCTCCTTTATGGTTGTGAGACCTGGCCACTGAGAGTGGAAGACATGAAAAGACTAGCTGTCTTTGATCATAGGTGCCTGCGCTCTATCTCCCGTGTGAAGTGGCATAATAAGGTGAGCAATATTGAGGTTAGGCGTCGAGTTCTAGGTAAACAGGGAAATCAATCGACGAAGTCGTGAAGCTACAAAGACTGAGATGGTTAGAACATGTGTTACGTATGCCAAGCCATCGCCTCCCTCGACGAGCTATGTTAGCGGATATAGGGTCAGGCTGGAAAAAAGCTAGCGGCGGTCAAACAAAAACTTGGCCTCACCAGTCAATGAAATCCACAACAGTTGGTCTAAGCCACGTAGGAAAATGTAGACTTCCAGGCTGGGGTCCTCGGGACGGTAAAAATCTATGGTTGGAAACAATTGGTGATATGGCTCAAAATCGTTCTCAGTGGCGCAGATGCATCCACTCCTTGTGACTTATGATCTCCAATGAAACTGTTTTGTTTTTCTTTATTACTCCTTTGTCTCACACATCTGCTCACTGTTTCTATTATGCTTTTCTTGTACTTTCTTCTCTTGCTTCGCGTGCTACACGGAGTGTGGCGATTTGAACTGGTGCACATTTGTGCAAAGTTCTATGTCGAAAACAGACAGACAGACAGAAAGCCTAGAGGCAGGCTAAGCAGGATGGATGTCCCTAAAAAGCACCGAAAGCAGAACCAGAGACCTCAACAGACACTTGACCCAGAAGGTTTGGAAGGCATGAAAATGAGCGGTTTATTAAACTACCAAACGAGGGAGAATAAAACCTCTGCAAGAATCGGGGCGGAATCATGCTCCTGTCCACTCCAAGCAGAAAGCCGTATAGTACTGGGGAGACTAAAAGATGTGAAACTTCACTCATAACAAACTGGATTCAAGAAAAGCAAATCGTGGATATACTTTACTGCAAAACTACACATCACTATTAAACAGAGTATAAAATTACTGTCAACTCTTTTCTTGAGCTTCATTAATTTTGGAAGGGCCAGACGAGGAAGCTACCGGAAAGAACATTTTTGGTCAGATCTTCTTTTGTATTCTAAACACCTAAATGAGAATCTTTGCTTTCGAAAGTGTCAACCGCTAAGTAACTTCAAAACTTCTTCAACACTGAGAAGTGCCACAAACCATTATAAACCTTATTCAACAGCTACATGATGATGTGACATGCTAAGTGATTCATAAAAGAAATCCCAGAGAAGCCTTTGAAATGAACACAGAAGTAAGATAAGGTGGTACACTATCACCTGTGATACTCCTGAATGTGGATCATACGAGAAAAAGAGCATAATGTGGACCAACAAAAAGAAGATGTGGACTTCGCGAACTATTTATTTCTCATGTAACACATACTTGAAGATGTAAAAGCGTAAATAAACAAACTGGTTGAAGGGGCAGCGAACACAGAACTCCAAGTAGATATGTAGATGACATGGGTGATAAAAATACCTGAGCACCACTAACTACAGCAAACACCAATAGGTATTAGAGGAAGAAATCCAAGGGAAGTCACCTATCTCATTCATTTTGGAGGATTCGTTGCAGTTGCAGGTGGCGTGGATAAGGATATGAAAGACAGGATCGGGAGAACAGAACAATATTTGATTGCTCCGAAATCACTATGTAAATCTACTGCACACTTAAATGTGTCAATTTTATTCAGAATGTTCTAATCGTTAATCCTCTTATTTATTCTGAATAAAAATACCTCATAATACTCTGTTTAAATCCTTTTCTGTTGTATGTACATACTTATGTGCATATTTTACGTTGACTTTGCTGTCACAACACCTGGTGACGTACTTTTTAAACGAATTTATTTAATTGTCTCATTTAAGTTGCTCGCTTCTAAACTAATCAACATTTCTCTCATAGACATGTGTTTATTCTGGTATCTTTCTGATAACCGATAGTACTTTACTGAGTCTGAAAATTTTCTCCTTCTAAAAACACTTGAATCAAAGATACAGTCTATTCTGGAGTGATTTGTATTTCTAAAATTCTGATATGCTTTCTTATTGTTCTATTTCTTACATGATGTCTTCTCTAGGAATTTTTTCACTGTTTGCTACATAAACCGTTGAAGCTAACTAAAACAATTTAAATCTATTGGTCAAATTACTGCACACAGTTTACACCAATAGTTTTTTGTCACAGTTATAAGCGTAGTGGTATACTATTTCTGATTTTTCCAAGCAAATTTATATTAGATGTCTGAGTCAGAGAAAAAACATTTTTATAATAAGAAACTGTCTTTCAAGAAAATAAAATGTAAGCCTTCTTATGGACTAAACGTATCCACGTTTCCTCTTAACCCAATCACTACAAGAGGATATTGAAATCTGTTTACCTTTTAACTCAAATCCTAATATCAGTGTTGTTTGCATATGTGAAATCCAATTCATCCTTTTAAATATCGCCAAAAGAAAAGAAAGTTGATTATTTCAAGTACTTATCCGCTTTCAATCCTTATTCCGTATTACAGCCTTGTCCTCAGAAAAGAGAAGATATTCTGTGCAAAATGCTGCTGGCCCAGGAGGACCCATTGGAGGTCAGTAAAAATGATTTACTTCCCTGTGAATAATGTCAAAAAGTCTTTTGTTCCCTGGACAAAAAGGCTGATCATAAAGTACACTGGATTGCACAAAATTGTGTGCACAGAGTTTCTCTTTGTACAGTATTTTCTTAGTCAGTATTGTACTTGTTAAAGAGTTATAAATACGTTATGAACTCTGTAATTTATTTATATTTTAACCGAGGTAAAGTGTTTATGAGAGAAAAAATACTATGTTATTTAGTGAATAACTAAGCTCGATTAAATTAAAAACATTCAAAAAGATTCTCACTTATGAGCTGTAACGAATGCACGGATACCGATGAAAAACAGGGGAATCTAAAACCTATTGTTCGAATTATTTTGACACACCCAGAGAAAAAGAGTAAGTGCTGTTTCATTACTTATGTCAACAAAGTAAATATCTCCGTAGGAAAGGTTAGCAGTTACACCAATGAACTCCGGTGTACAAATTAGTTATCCTACGACCACATAGTAGCTCTAAAATTTTCCGCACTAAAGTGATGGTGGCACAGTGGTTAGGACGCTCGCCGACCATGCACATGGTCTGGGGTTCGATCTCCGGTCGACGAACTCCTTTACCTGGCCAATGAAAAGCCGGTAAAGAGGGAAGGTTGGGCATGAGGCTAGCAACCCCATCCTGTAAAAAGTAAACACTGCTACAGAAACTTCAAGCCACTAGCTTGAAGCACTATATTCCACTGGGAACGTGAAGGAAAAATTATGTAAAGTGACCAGTGATTCAAAACGAAAGTAATCTTAGGCAAAATGTAAATGTGAAATATGTCTTTTTATTACTGATATCTGTTTTGATTATCACATGATTTTAGGCATAGCGTTTCGAATGTATTTTAAGATTTATAATATGCATTATAATACGTGCAATCAAGACCTGTCTGAATAACTGCTAGAGGTGCCTCTGATACAACTTATGCTAATATTGCTGAAAGTTGGTATGACAGATTAAATTATAGCTACAAATTCACTAACCAGTCAGAATACCCTTCTGTTTTCAAATGTAACGACGACGAAAATTCATTTGCAATGTGGTTTTATGTTATCTAAAGGATGTCATATATATATATATATATATATATATATATATACGCATTATAAAATACTTGATTCTGAGTACTGACGAACGGTTTTACATATGCATATTCCACCTAAGAATGAATTACCAAAACCTACATAACCAAACGTATTCTTCTATCAGATTCTTTATCTTCCACAGAATGAAATAACTTGAACAGAAAACATTGTCATAAATATTTATGAAACTGAAATGTTAAAAGTTGTGTCGACAGTTGTGTATCAGATTACTTTTCTCAAACCTTTTTTTACAATTTAAAATAGGTTCATCTCAAAGAGTCAGTCCTCGTACAACTCCGTATTTAAATGCGCCAACTGCAACGACTGGGCGTAAGTTTTTCGTTTAATATAAAATTATTCATTATTACCATTTCAATTTGAAATATTTATTAGACCTTCCCATAAACTAAAAATGGTACATGCTTTTTGCATATATATATATAGGATTAGAGTGATTATGGCATATATTCATTTCATTTGCATGTAGTATCTAAGATACTATTCTATTCAGCAGTTAAATAAATAGAATAATGGAAAATTCATCAGAATAGTGTTTGGAAAGGTATGAAGAACTAAAATGCAACTAGTCAGATAATACTTAAATAAAACAATAATGGTAAGATCAGTTGAGGTGAACTACATTTGCTGCCTAAAAACCTCTATGACATCTGATCACTGCACTTTCATTGGGTTGAAACGGAAGCAAAGTGCATCAGAAAGATTGAAATTATCACATACACAAGACTTAGGCATTGTAGTAGCATGTAATTTCATATTAATATGTTTATTGGATATATTACACAGTGAAAGAGTATTATTTACTGGATGACGTTCCGAATGCAACTTGTATTTAATAATTATATCAGTTATGACTACACAAATTCGAATCCTAGTTTCATAGTTTTCTTTATTCCATCCTATTCGTCGTCGTCCAGATATCTGGCTGAACAGGTGTTGAATCATTCATTTTCAGTGGATCCAATAAAAAAAGCTTCTGTTATCCATCTCTCTCTCCGCCTTGTTGTATTAGATTTTAAAAATATCATCTTATGCCATCCTGTTACTTAGCTGTGTTTAATTGTTTGTAGTGTTATCTAATAAACCAACTGATATGGAACTACTAACTACTACAATGCCTAAGTTTTACACATATATTAAGTATGTGGCTTTTAACTACAAATTCAACATGTGGTGATGACATATTTTAACTCACTTTACGTTAACATCTGTGGAATAGCGTCAACTCAGTGTATATCGTATTACTGTATTATATAATAAACAGAGTCTACTGACAAAGTAGAATAGTGAAATATTGGGCTACATGATTCAGTAAAAATTTGTATTATGTTATGCAATCAACCATAGTCGGACCTCTGTTAATTACTTAAGGTTATTTCAGCCAGCTCTTTGTACTTTACAGGTCATCAGCAACTTGGAATGCAACAAATCACCATAAGTTTTGATGATAAAACTAAAAACACATGTATATTAAGGTTATACAATATTGTGTGTCATTATAGTGTTAGGTGAAACTATGGAATTGTAACTTTTCCACTGTATTGTAAAAACATTAGGGCAATTACTGCCGAGGAAGACAAGCCGCAGGCTATTACCAACAGATGCCAGTGAAACGTAATTATAGGCACTTAAAGAAGAAAATTAAATTTCTTCAATATTCAATAATTATTTAAATGTTTTGAATAAGCAAAGCAGTCAGTTTGTAATAATCACCTTTAAATATTTGCAAATAGTTTAAAATATTTATTAATTTTTATACATCTTAGTAACGCCTCCAGGTAACCATCTTCCGAGGGCGTCTATTGCATGCAGTAAGTTTACACATTTACCTACTGGTCATTTTTCCCATAATAAAATCACAAAAAGCCTATTTTTCATAGGCAGAAATTGTATGAACTAAGGATGGGACGAATCTACTCATTAAATATTTTAAACAGGTGATTCAGTATTTCATCACTGCAAAGGAAACTAAACTAATTAGGAGTTTCAAATCATCATACTATTTTATGACAGAAAGGAGTTAAATAGGAGACATATTTATGGTAGCGTTTTATGATTGTCTTTGCTTCGAAGCTATTTCTTATAGCTAGAACTCACATTTTCATCCTGCACAGGCTTCTAAAGTCCATTTACAATATATATATATATATATATATATATATATATATATATATAAAGTGATATTTAATTTACTAGCCGTTGTAATATCCTAGAGACTTGTATGACTTAAGGGAAAAGTAGTGATAATCATAAATCTAAGATATTATAAACGTAATACTTTTGCTAAATTCTAAAGAATTTACACAGAGTCTTTTTGAATAAATTCTTCTCTCACTCTTCTGAATAGTGTAACATTTACAGAAGGTTTTCGTTCCTCTGACTTTTTGAGAAACTTTTTCTAACTTAAGTCAACTAAACATACTGATAATCCATTGAATAGACGTAAATATCCCATTGTATGAACTGTCTCGCCTTACAAAGCACTTATTCAGTAATGAACAGCTAAAAAGTAAATTTCTGTTTAGTCTATGACAGATCAGACTTAGCAATATATTCTGTTTATATGCTGGTCAGTTCTATTCTATATGCTTAAAATATCAAAGGTTAAACACGAAAGAAATTAACTCATTCACTTGTGCTCAGATGAACGTATCTCAGTACTTAATCAAAGCTATATTAAACCTAATTTAAATCCCTTTCACCTAACTATATATTCCATAAGCATGCTCTTGCTAATAACAATATGGAGCTATTTACTCGCATATTATCTGCCATAACTTTTTTGCAACATAGTGTATTAAGTTGGTGATCAGGCAAACAAATGCTTTGTAAAAATTGTGTCCTATGGTCATTTATCTCTTCTAAATCTAAAACAATATTATTTCTCTTGATCAAATACAGTCACTCTTATTAGCTTCAAAGCTTTTATCCACTATCTAGTACGTTTAGCAATATTTTTCATCAGTAGTAAGCTCATATATCAAGGGAACAAAGAGTCAACACTTCTATTTTTGATGAATGCAAATCTACGTCTTTTAAGATATAACTTTTCAGTTAACGTATACACTTTTATCCCAAGTATTAGAAGTCGTTCAACAGAATGCCATGCTTGATTCTCATCGCCAGAGCATTTTCGTTGCCTTTAGAAAATTTGTGCGCTCTCTGAGAGCTGCACTACTCCATTCCGAGGTCAAAACCTGTACTGATAAGCGTTTGAGTTACAAATAATCCAAGGATTATGTTGTGGGATAGTAATTAATATTATGTCTTCTCCTAAATATCAGCTGAAATTTAATATACAACGTGATAACAAAGTTAAGAGATACGGTAGATGGTTTCAACTTGGTTTCATGCCACTATTCTTCCAGTCTTTTCTTTCTTCATTTCTCTATTTTGAAAATGTAATTGAAACACTAAAACTCCTTCGAAAGTGTTTGACTTGTAGACTATGCCAGCGTTTGGAGGACAAACAATGACCGAAGTATGTTAAGGAATTCTACGACAGGTAAACGCATAATATAAAAAACAAGGCAAATATTACAATGCGCTAGCTTAATATGATTATGTATAAATTTATTCAAAGATTTACTCAGTATACGTTTAGATATTCATGTGTGACTAGTTTGCAAAGACACTTTTCGACCACCCACCTGTATCCAGCTACTTTGATCTGATCAAATTTTGTAATTACATGAGAGTTTACACAGGCTAATACGAAGTGAATATACCACCGTAAATGTCGATGAGCTAAAAGCATGTAAAACGTGTTTACTGCTCGAACTCAATTGTCCGGATCTAGTGAATTGACAAAGAGAATAGTACAGCTTTTACTGCATACAAAGAAGTCTATCAAAACAGTACAACTGAACAGATATAGGTTTCTAACCGTTTTGGTGCACAACTTCACTTTGTAACTGCTTAACAAAATGTTAACGTTTTTTGTAAGAAAAAAGTAAATCCCATGGACATGTAAATTCATGTTCACTAAACATAACTATCTCCGTGCTTGTATTTATGATGAAAAGTTAATTTCACAACAAATCATCTTTACTTACAGTCTTGTGGTGTAAAAAGATCTCATCATTTCAAAAGAATATTGGCATTTAGCCAACATGTGTATACATATCATTTTGTTTCAAATGTCATATTAAGTAGAAACATACACTTCTATCAACTTTCATCTTACTAGAGTCTGTTTATTTAATTTTAGTTATGTCTGGTCTTCAGTTTTGTGTGTTTACAAGTGACCATAATCCATACTATTTTAACTGTTTATTTTTGGCGCTCTTTTGATAGTGTATATAATTCTATTGGTGAATGGATCTTATGCATAAAGTGTGTCTCTAACATTCAACGTAAATTCACTCATTTTCAGTATTCAGTTCTTCAATTACCCAAATCATAAATCCAAAAACAATATTTATTATAAACTTAGGACTTGGAATATGTTGTAGCTAACAGTTTCATATTATTTAGATTATTTGATAAATCACACTGTGAAAAAGATTTATGATATAATGTTTTACATAGTCTACTGCCAAACTGATAGCAAATTCAACTGCACAGTTTTTAAACTTAGTTCCCGGGATTTCATGTTTTTCTTTTGTTTTCAAAAATACTGTTGAGTTCTGAAGATATCTGAGTCAGATATTAAGTGATCTCTAACGCATGCACTTCAAGTTTACTGGATAAATACTGTCTTAGTTGTTGGTCTCTTCCTCAATCCTGCAGTGTTAGTTCTCCGAATTATTGCTGCATTCTATTCCAGTGTATATCTGTGTGTTACTACACTACAAACAAAGCTGTCGGTGATCTCTCATCATAGTGAAGTTAAATACTCTGCATTTTCCTCATTTATGGTACTGCCTTAATTTTACTGACCACGGACTACAAATTTGACCTGTTTATTTGCTATCTCAGGGAAAGTACTTCAGAAACTTTGTGCGGGGAACAAAGTTATGTTTGGAACTACACACTAAATCAAAAATAAAATTTATCTAGAAAATGATCCTACTTATTGTATAAAACAAGATGATTTAGTTTATCTAATGTCACCTAATGAATATGAGGTTTAATAAAAAGGTCAGAGTGCTAAGCTGTAAATAGTAATTTCACTTAATTAAAAACCAAGTTTCAAAATTGTGGAGTGAGAAATATATTGTGTCTAAGGCATCCTGATATAAATAATATTCACTGTGGGATATATCTGACAAACAAACTACACCACTCGGTCAGTTATTTGGCTATTTAATGTTAATCAGACAAAAACAGAAAATAAGCACAAATTACTACATTTATTATTTATTATTATCCGTGCATCCACGCGAATGATGTAATAGAGCTGTTTCAACATACGCTAATATCTGGAGGCTCTACAACAGTGTAATAACTCCAAGGCGTCTAGTAGCATCTAAAATTTATCCACATGTAACTTCTGTTAAAATTTTAGAATTAATTAGTTTTTACATGACATTAATAGTAAAATCTTAGGCATCTTTAAACATATTAAGTTGTTTCTTATTGGACTTCAACATGAAATTCCCGGATATTTCACTTACATATTTACGGAATTAAACTTAAACAATACTGTGTATAGAAAAAATCCACATTTTCTGTCTTCTAAATACTGTGTATATCTTGGTGAAAAAATATATGCATTTTTATGATTACAGCTGCTTTAACTTTGCGAATCTATCTGATACATTCTTTGTCCTAACCGTCACTTTACCTGATTTCGTGGGTTTTTTTTAACTTCCACATCTTTTGATATAATGGTGACTATTTCAGATTGTGTTTCTCACACACGATGATTATAAATTTCAGCGTCTGCAATCAATTTTGTTCCGTTAATGAATAAAATGAAATGTGCTTTTATTGGTTGTGTAATGGATGTGATAAACCAAGATAATTAATAACCATATATTTCTTTCTAAATATTCATAAATAATTTCAAGCACTCAAGTGTAGAATTAGCCTAGTACTGCTAACGCGTTTTCTGCACCAAAAAATACCAAACAAAGAGAGTTAAAAATAGGCCATTATGGTGTTTGGCCATTAATGTTACTTTTCTAAGCATAGGAAGTTAGAAATATTGAAGTGAATTTGCTTAAGAATTCAGTTGAATTACAAAGATTTAAGTCTTCAGCTTTAAGAATATTGACGCAATAGGTTTATTATCTTTCTTTTACTTTATTCATTTTTCATAGTTCCGTTAAGCATTCAGGCTCAGATTCAGCAAGGTCAATTAGTCAAAGCTGATCAGCCACAGCGTAAGTTGAGTTTTAGCACCATTGGAAGCAAAGGAAAATTAATTCAATAAGTTGATTTCTCAATTTAACACTTATTAACTCATGTATTTTAACAAGCTAAAACCCCTTGATTCTAAATTCAACGACAGACATACCGATCGTCCTGTTAAATCCATAACATGAAAGTGACCCTAAGGAGTGTTCAGACTATTTTATCCAGTTATTAGTTTGATTTTCAGCGCAGTGGAGCATAGGATATTGAAAAATGCAAGGTTCAAGATCGTTTAAGGAGAACTACTATTACTTACATAAATTAGGACGTTGGATAACACTTCTGAGTGATGAAAATATACTAGAGAGTTATAATAAACAGTGTGTTGGATGATAAGTGATATTAAGTCAACCAAAATGAGCGCAAACATAAAGGCGAACAACAAAACTTTATGAGAAATTAACTGAACGAAAAGTATTGGAGATAGTCAAAACTGCTATCATATAGGATGAATAAATCTAAGTAATTTTGAGTGTTCGCAAGTCATATTCTCAAGTGTACCTTATTCCTGGTTGTTCTCATCCAGAGGACTCCATGGCCAAACAAGTTAATTCACCCATAAAAGTAGTCATTTGATATATTTATCAGTCTCAGAGTTCATAATTTCAAACGAACACAGTCCTAATTGAGCTAATGCGTTTCCTTAGAGAAGCAATGAAACAATTCAGCATGCACAATGTGTATCTCAGCCACCGCATAAAATGAAGTTTCCCAGCTTCGTTGTTCTACTACTGCTTCTTCTGTCATAAGGTGTTTAACAAGATCACCTATGAACGAAAATCTCTAATTTACTGATACCTTCCATGTTCAGTAGGTACGCCTCACAGACGTGAAGTAAGACACTACAAATTGTTATCCAGTATATACGCCATTTGGTGGCTAGGTAGATATGACGCCATTTTCAGATACAATCCTGACTTGTTGATGTCTCATAAGCCTTCTGTATCTATACCAAGCTTTCATCAAAACCTTTCCACTAGTACTGATGCCAACCTTTCTATATTTAAAATACGTGCCGATGCAAACCATTCTCTGCATCAGACAGGGGGAACACCATAAATCCTTTTAAATTATAAGTAGTAAAGTTTTCCTTACCGTGTAAAGTGTAGAAGGTTCACATGCAGCTAAGAAAGCACAGAGAATGGACGAGTAGATGCTTTAGATCTTTATCTCCAACTTTTAACAAAATATCCTCTGCTTAAAACTAATTTGTTGCATAAATTAACTCAGTATTTCATCATTATCAGCAAAGCATATAAAGTAATTCCAGGCCACAATGTGCAGTATACCTGACCTAAAAATGACTCTTGGTGTACATTGTTTGGTATTAGGGGGATATTATTATCATTAGTTTGGTGTTCTTAAACTGTATTCTTTCTTAAATATAGATAGATGGTGCAGATTTTATTTTTTCTAGTGAGGGAAGAGTCAAGATAGATAGATAGTACGAAGTTATACTTGTTACTTATAACAATTTCATATTCAGTCAGTATAAAATACAGCCTAAATTACACGTAAAAATTAACGAATCTACATCTTTCGGTGCATCTCTTGGTAAGACTGTTGAGAATTACCGAAACCTAAAAATATTTGAAGCAACATTAAATTTAGTGTGCTACTCATGTTTGCCACCTCGTTTTATTTATTTTGTGGAACTGTTTTCTTTGTTATCTTATATAAGTCACCATTAATAAACAATATTTTTTGTTTAAAACAGCTACTCTAGGAAAAGGGACTTCCGTACCCCCGACAACACCAAGAATATCTATCAGTAAAAGTAAGTTGTATGTTATCTGGAAAAAGTGATTTGCGTGATAAAAATTTACATTGACTACTAAAATGAAACCAATCTCATCAATTTAAGTTTCGGTTTTTCCCAACTGGTTTCTCTGATTCTCAAGAATACAATTATTATATCTAATCATGATATAATGTTGCTTATTTAAAATACATAAGCGGATGGATATAAAATGAATATTCAGAGGATAAATTGAGAGGATTTTATAAGTCCTTCCAATGGAAATTTTCGCTTAAGTAAACCGTATTATAGATGATGCCTTCCACAAATCGAAAATGATTCATAAATGCACATTAGTTTTAAAGTGAGTAACAACGTTTGTTTAGTGCCACAGTTCCTGACAACTGTACTGTTATCACTGAAGATGCATTTGTTACAAAGAAACGTTCTTGGTTGAAATCTACTTAAAAGAAGTCCAATGCTTACAGAATTAAACACTGCTCAATGACCAACTTCTTCATCATGTATTTTCATAATTGTAATTGGACGATTGACCGGTTAGACTGAACAGTCCGGATATGAGAATATTCCATGACAATCGATAATGGTTACGTCGTGTCAATGCAGAAGTTAGAAATTATTAAGAATAGGATTTCCAGTACATAGTTAAATATTAGCATGCTCATGTCGCGCCCTAACGACCGTGGGAACAAACAATCGAGAAACAGTGTGTCTATTTTATGATGATGTCTCGAACTGGGATAGAAAAGCTATTTGATGCTCATTAGTTCTTGATGGTTCACAGTCTGATGCCACTTTGTGTTGTGATATATATATATATATATATATATATATATATATATATATATATATATATATAGGCTTGATTCGGAAGCAATTGTACAAATATTGCTAGCACAAAAATTACCTGGGTTGTCTGAAGCCTCTACCATTTGACTTGGGTTATTTGAAATCAAAAATTGCAGTTTACTGTTAGTTTCAGCAATGAAAAAACCTAAGTTATTTTTTGAGTTTAGTTAAGTGATTTCCAAAGCCTGTTACAACTGTGATTCTATTTGATTCGGGTATTCGGAATCAAATTTTCTGTGCTTTTTTAGCAGTGTTCCGTATGTAATTGCCATAATCGATTCAAAATATTAAGCTACATTGATCAGTTCAGGGATTACAAACTTTGTTCTACTCTCCACTAAGATGCATGATGTTATGTGCATTGCAGTTTTTAAATGAATACATTAAAACCATGAAGGCTCATCAATCTTATGGTGATCAAAATTACGAGCATTCTGTTAGTATTTTTTATTTCTTATTTCCCATTGCAACCATAGGCCCAGAGTTAGATGGAGATAATGCAAAGAAACTTGGTCGTTTACCAAAATCTTTTCGGTGCGAATGTTGCCAGCAGGTTACAGTGACAAGAACAACATATCAAATTGGTGCATTAACGTGGCTTATGGCAGCGTTAATTTTTATATGCGGGTGAGTCGACATATGAAACATTATGATGGATTTTCTATTTGATATACTGACACGAATACCTGAGTAGGTGTACACTTTCCGTCTTATTATTTTATGCAAAAGTAAGAAGCGGGAATATCAAATAACAATTATTTCATTTCAGTTGATCACTGAATCGTAACAAATATGATTTAGTCTCAGGTGATAAGTTGAAATCAATGCAGCCAGTAGGCCGACTCAAGTTCAGAAAAGTTAAGTTTGAACAGACGCAGTATCGATGGTGTTTTATACACAGACAATTAGTTTATTACTAATAGCGGGAAAGCTTAACCGGAAGCCTTCAGCTAAACAAGTCGACTTAAACAGTGGTGGTCAGCATCCAATGAGTGATTGCTGTGGTCAATAATTTTGGGGAATTATTTACCGCTACAACGGCATTATCACATCTCTGGCAGTCTCTGGGTCCGTTTTTAGTGCTTCGAGGCGAATTCCTCCTGGTCCTTCCGCCTTCCCGGTTGGCCTTCAGCAGCTTGATTCCGTTTTGTATTTCAGCTTTCGTTAGAGGACTGGTGTCCACTGGTAGCTCGGTGTGTGATGTTGGTGGTATTTCTGGGCGGCTTGCAGGAGGTGGTTGATTTGTAACAACAGAAGATAAGGGCCAGGCAACAGATCGTCTATTGAGAAAGTTCTTACTATAATTTTGTTTATTCTTCTTTTTTATTATGTAAGTTTATTATTATTATTATTATCATTATTATTCCCACCATCCATATTTTATTACCACTCTGTTACTATTTACTAATAGCATTGCTTTTTCATGCAGATTTTATATAAAAAGAAACACTTTATCACCTTTCCACTAGCTAATTGATTGGCGTTTATCTCACACTTATTACGTCATGCCAACTTCTGCCTCTTTTCTAACTCACAATTAGTCATCCCTTCGTACGACTTACATTATGTAATACATTTTTCGAGGACAATGTTTATCAGTATCTGATTGGTCTAACGATTTCTCAGTTTGAAATAATTACGATTGCATGGCTCATGAAAATGAATCGTCGAAAAGAAAATTTCCTTCGCTGTTTGCGCCTTTCTCTTACAACAGATATTTATAAATTTTTATGCGCGCTATTATTCCTAATTGTTAGCAGAGAAGAAACGTCTTGTGACTCGCTGTTCTCTTTCTAAAGGTTGTTCTGTCATCTCTTTGTTGGCGTTTCTTAGATAGTCCAATGATGTATTCGCGAAGGGTACCCGCCCACGTTAAGTCTGTTTTGATTGGTTGTTGAGTTTCTCAAGGCTAGGCTTTGTTCTTGTTTTTTCTCATGACCCCAATTTGGGACTTAAACATTTGCGTCAGTAGTTGTTTATAATTATGTCTTTCAGACAGCTCTAACAACAGATACAAGAGTCGTTTAAGGTGATTAACCCATAGTTTGATATGTTTCTCCACCTTGGTAATCAGGTTTCCTTGAGCATCTTTAATTGGTTTCATCATCTGGGTTGATCTCTTTCCAGATACCGATTAGCCCAGTTACCTGATATAATGTTCTGCGGTCTCTTCCACCTGCTCCCCCCTCTTTTGCTTTAGTTACCAGTCAGTGTGTCAAATAATTGTCTTTTGTCTCTCCGAGCACTCCTCTTCACTTATTTACTCAGTTCAGTGTACACCGAACTCAGCTTCCCCTACTCTTGTCTATCTTTGAATTGAGTCATCTTCTCCTTCACCATCCCCCTCTCCTCTTTTCTATTTGCTTCCAGATATTTATTGACAGTCACTCCTTCTCTTGTCTCTTCCGTCTTCCTAGAACAGTTGTACACTTTTCCTTAAACATCGCTGTCACAGAGTTCCAATGTTCTTCCACACAGGTTTCCTCAGTGATGCCACGTATTGGCTCCAACATTACTCTGATCTAATATGCATTGAAGGCATCCTTTGTAGTTATGTCATTCAGTTTCTGAATATCGAACTTGGATTACAGTGACCTGTCTTCATTTTTTTCAGGGATTTCAACTTCACCTTTAACGTTCCTTGAAATAAATGATGGTCTGAGCCCGCCCAAATCTGCTCCTCTTCTCGACTTTGTATCCGGCATCCGTCTCCACCTATTTGAGCAGCATTGAGATTACGTCTCTCTGGTGTAGTGTGGTGTGTCCGTCAGACGGAACCCATGTTGCTTTGTGTATATCCTTGTGTTTGTACACGCTGTCGCCGATCGCCAAATCGTTGAGGGTGCAGAAGTCTGTGAATAATCCTCCATTTTCATTCATTTCGTCAGGTGAGGGCCTCTCGACCCATGATGAGTTAGTTCACTTCCTGTAATATCTGCTCCCAGTTTGGTTTGCATTCATATCGCCTATAAGGATTTCGATGTCACCATTCGGGATCTTGTCCGTTACTGTTTGTATTCGTCTATAGAAATCTTTCTTCTTTTCTTGTTCCGCGTTGTTTTTAGCACTGTATATAGCATTGCATGATAAATATGACCTTCCTTCCTTTGTAGCTGAATCTTGCTGTCATGGTCCCGTGGGAAGAGACTGGTTTCCACTGCATTAGGGGCTTGGCTGCCACTAGTGACATCATGATAGTAACTCTCTGCCTCAGTGTGTTCGTCGTTGTCGCCCGGATGACCAGACCGGAGTAGATTACTGACTCTCCATTTGACAATGTTGTCAGTCCACAACTATTCCATCTGCTTTCGCAGATACCCACCACTTCTATACCACATCTTCGCAACTCTTTGGCTACCTGGGTAGCCTTCCCAGTCTCATACACCGTAGAGACATTCCGCGTCCTCATTCTTATTCTTGTTTTCGTCGGGAAAAGGCACAACGGCTGTCTGACTGGCTTCCCGGAGTCTTTCATCAGCTAGCTGTGTCATTTCGCTTCTCCGATTCCAGCGAAGAATAAGATTGTTATTCGAAGTTTCTGTATTTATAATATATTTTTTGTGCGTCGAAGTTTCTCTAGCGATTTGACAGGCTTATTGGTTTTGGGTTGCTAACCCCACGCCCAACCCTCCCTCTCTACACGGGCTTGGGAAGGGCTAGAAAACTAGTAAGCTAGTTAACTAGGCAAGCTTAATAGCATTATTTTCTCCTCCGTTAATTTCTTTACAGGCATAAAATGCTACATCAGCTGTAAATTGACAGAGTTGACTGTTATCTTCAAGTTAAAAAGGATATCAGTAAGCATAAGACGCTGGTAACTACACTGAGTTCCAGAGGCTATAGAAGAATAAAGACATAACAAATTGCTGTAGTTATTGGTAATCGTAGTGTTATTATTTCGAGATGACCGAATTACAAGAATCCAAACAAAACACAGAGGGCGGAATTCACGAATTTGTATTTAGCGGAATTCTAATCCAATTCATATATGAAACATATTAGCAATCAACAGTAAGTATTTAAACAATACAGAGATAGAAATTGTCAATCACCACATCCGCCACACGTCGAATATCTCCTTGAGTATTTATAACGATGTCTTGGTTTGCTTGCAAGTAGCTGCGACTTTCTAACTGATTCTGTGATATTATTTTCATCACTGTTATCTGGACTTATTTCAGAATTATCTACAAAATCAGGATTAGTAGCGGAATTATTAATATCATAATTGGACCGACCTACTTCATTTATTGTCACTTTGTCCAGGTGTCCGTTATGAACTGAGTGATCTTTGATGTCTAATATCTTCACCACTCGATTTCCCATTTTTTGTAGTATGATTCCAGCAGAAGGTCTATAGTCATTCCCTTTGTAATAATGTACATTAGAAGTCGTGGACATCAGATGCTTTTTGAGAATTCGAGATTTGAAAAGTTTTGCAGGACTTTCACGGGTACTTGTATGCTCTGCATTCAACAGACGCAGTCTATGCATATGCAACAATTCCTCCATTTTAATCAGTTGCTCTCTCATCTCATTCAGTTCTTCTCGTGTTTTCGACAGTTCGCATTGTAACTCGGCTACCTCATTTTTGGAAACAGTTGACGCTTGAGTTGCTGAACTTGTAGTGGAGGTTTTCATTGGATGAGATTGAGTATTTTGAAAAGTTGAAAGACACACTGACTCCATTTTACTAGACAGATTGGGAGAATTATAAGAATTCTGAGTAACATAAGTATTCGAACTTCTGCAAACAGTCTTGATGTGTCCAACTTTACCACATTTGTGACACTTAGCACCCCGAAAACGGCAAGTGCTTCGTAGATGTAACTTTCCACAGGATAAACACGACTTAATGTTTTTGATCTCTCGCTGCATTCTATTACCTGTGGACGGCAGTTTGGATTGCTTTCCATGACCACTTGTATTTTTGACTTTGGACACAATGACATCAGATACTGACATAGTGGGAGCAGAGTATTCACTGTTGACATCTTCATATGTAGTACATAAATCTTTAGCAGTTTGAAAGGTACAAGAAGGAATCTGAATTAACTCTTTCTCTAACTTAGGAATATTGATTCCAGCAATTAGACGATCACGTAGTTGTGTATGCAGCTGATCTCCAAAGTTACAATTTAAGGCTTGTATTTGGAGCTGAAGAATGAAGTCTCTAATCTTCTGATTGGGAGCACGAACCAGTTTGTTGAACTGAGCCCTCTCTCTGGTCTCAAATGTAGTTATATGGAAGTGATCTATCAGAAGTTCACGGAGTTTATAATATGGCAGAGAAATGGGTTTATCTGGAAACGACAGAGTCTTCACTAGGCTATACGCATCTAGCCCAATAGCAGTGATGGAATGAGCTGGTATTTTGTCATCCCAAACATTCTTGGAAATGCACCACGCGTCGAAGCATTCAAGATAATCAGCAATCTCCCGCGGAGAACCCTTTAGAGGAAATTCTCCAAGGTTATTTAGTTCCATCGCGACGCCAATTTGTAGTAATTTATTGTAATCGTAGTGTTATTATTTCGAGATGACCGAATTACAAGAATCCAACCAAAACGCATAGAGGGCGGAATTCACGAATTTGTATTTCAAACATTTGTTTCAAACATCTTTTGTTAAAATTATTCTAGCATTTAAGTTTGCCTCAGTATATATGTATATATATATACGTTTTGAGATTATTAAAGGATGAATTCTGAATGCAAAGACCAGTCTTGTATCTTCATTCTAAACTTACTTTATTTCCTAACTTGTTTTTATGACTGATAGCTACGTTTTGATGACTTAATACTTTCATTCTAACAAAGGATAGGTAAATATTTTAGAAGACAGTCTACTCCGAATAAATAGCACTTCATTGTAGTGCTATGGATGCGTTATTAAAAGTAGTGTAAAAATAAACAGAAGCATTAAATGTTGTCTTATTACATCTACATGTAACTAGTACCTAGTAATCTGAACTCTAATAATTGGTTCTGCATAGCTCTACTGTTAGGAAATGAATACATCTAATACAAAATTGTCAGAGTTATCAGTATATGACCTGGGATTTCTGCTTAAACATTCAAAGACAGAAGAAGCAGAATTAACATACAGATGGAAGTGTTGAAATCATAAATTTCAGAAGGACATAAATTAAGAGAATAAAAACTGATGAATTATCACGGTATTACCCATCGACTTCACATGTAAATGAAGTAATTGCATCTCTGATTTTGTTATTTCATCGGAAACAAATTTTATACGCTAGTTTCCATTTTTGTTTGATGTGACCTAAAGAAAAATAATTATTAGCACACCAGCACATCTACAGAAATACAAAGATTTATGATATATTTTGTGTTGAGTGTAATTTACAAAATACTTTCTTTTTTCTCTTCTAAGTCGCTTTTCTGTTTTCTCATTACCGAATCATAAAAACTGTTATGAAAACAAACAGAGGCGTTCTGGGCTGTTTTCTTATACCATTCTTTGTGGATTGTTGCAAAGATGTCAAACATGTCTGCCCGTTTTGTGGGACGGAAATCGGTCTAGTAAAATGTATCTGAATTTGGCGAAAAAAATCATAATTTGAAGCAAACTGAAATGGATAATACTCAGCAAAGCGACAGTCATTTCTATGTGCGATATATTATTCATACAATGCCTGAGTTTGTTTTGATTATAATTATCACTCAAACTCTTTGAAGAAAATATTTAATCGAAGACACCATTCTGAAATTGAGCCATTAGGCATTGTCATTTTGTTTTTAAAATCAGAAAAAGTTTTGATAAACACCTATTTTGATTTTTTTTTTAAATGTAATCGGAGTGATTTTATGGTTGCTTACCATACATAATTAATATCATTAGCGAAGTTTATTAAATGGTCAACGAAATTCTCATGAGTTTATTTTGTTTTAAGTATTTTGTTATTTTTGGAATTATGTATTATTTGATCAAACATAAATTATGCTGTTAAATAAGCTTATGAACAATATTTTTCTGTCAGTTGTTATTTCTATGAAGAGAAGCCATCCCCTCTTTAAAGTTAAAGTGGTATATTTTCAATTCATATCTGAAGAAATAATATATCTGGCTCTTTTTCACTCGAGTTGCTTTCTCTGATTATGATCAAGATAAATATCGGATTTACCTTTCTCTCTATTCATTTACATCAAAGTTTTTCATTATCTGCTCATCTTTTTTCTATCTTCATAAATTTACTTATTTAATCTTTTTAATTTCACTGTTTTGATCAGATAAGTGTGATAAAACAATAAATTAAATATAATCTTCTGTTCAGTACTAATCATTTATGAATCACTTACGTTGACCTTCTTTAATTACATAAGTTAGGTATGTAACCGACCCAGAGATTCGATGGAATCGGTATGGTACAGTTACGCACCACTCTAAAGATATTTAAATTTGTATTCAGGTGTTTTCCTATGCTGTCAGCGTCTACGCCTAAAAGGACTACATTCCCCGCGTATTCTGAATGAAAGGAGATTCTCCCCTAATGTGATAAAATAAAGCAGACTCATACCCATCTTCATGTTTAAAATAAAATAATGATGACACTAAATATCCATGATAGACACTCTTATCCATAAGCTCTAAAGCTGACACACAGGTTCAAGTAAAGTTACATGACTAACATTATTTTATTATTATTATTGTTCCCTTGGGTACCAAGTGGAACATACGGCTTCAACAACACATCTCCACTTCGTTCTATTTTCTGCCATCCTCTTCAGCTGTGTCCACGACTGACCGAACTCTCTCATCTCTTCCTCATTCAACCTCCTCCATTTCGCCCTAAGACAACCCACTCGTCGCTTCCCATTTGGATTCCACTACAGAGCCTGGCTTTCGATGTCATTCGACGACCTCTGCAATATATCCAGGATCCATCTCAATTTTCTTCTACAGATTTGCTGAGCAGTCAGCTCTTGGTCGCTTTGTTCTCAGAGTTTTTGTTACTAATTCTTTTTAGCCATTCGATATTCAGAATGGACGAAAGCAGATGTTGGTGATAGTCTTCAACCTGTTGGAAATCGTTTTCGTGACATACAGTGCAAGTTTATGAACAGCATAGAAGGACCGACTGACTTGACATGGGTGTTGAAAATGCGAATCTTGTCCCTTATGCTGAGTGACGAAGATTTCCAAACTGGTTTCAGGTTGACGAAGGAGTATTTCGCCTTTCCGATTCTGACTTTGACTACTTCATCCGCTCTGCCTGTAGTTGAAACGATAATTCGTGAGGGGGTGAAGCAGGCAACCTCTGTTAAATCTCTCCGTTGATGGCGATTGGTGCTGGCTGCTGTTGTTGTTTCGGTCCGTCTTACTTATGTTCACTTGGAGTCCTATCATCGCTGCCTCTTCAGCCAGTTTGTTGGTTTTCGCTTGCTACTCTTCTAGTTTGTGTGGCATTAAAAACATATCATCAGCGAAATCCAGATCTTCTGGAGTCTTCTTGAATCTTCTTTAAATCCAGCTTGTTCTGAGCTGGCGGAGTTCTGTGCCTAGTGCATCTTTTATTTCTTCCATGACGATGCGACTTTGTATTGTATTTGGCATGGACAAGAGGATTATTCCACATCAGCTCTTGCAGAGTTAGGCGTAAGCCACCGCTCTTTGGAAGCTTGACAAGGTAGCCTGTCTTCTAGTCGGCAGGCATATTTCCTTCCTTCTAAACCTTTCGCTACAACGGTTTAAAGGTTGACGGATATCTCGTTCAGCAACTTCTAATTAATTTATTCTCGCGTACCAAAGACAAAGCAAAAGCCAATATTTGATCGTCCAAACTACGTGATATATTTAGGGACCAAAACAAACCGTCAGACGAACGCTTAGCTGGCTAGTGATCGTGCACGTGACACGACGGGGTACCAAATGGCGGGGAAGCTTGACCGGAAGCCTTCAGCTAAACAAGTCGACTCAAACAGTGGTGGTCAGCATCCAATGAGTGATTGCTGTGGTCAATAATTTTGGGGAATTATTTACCGCTACAGCTCACTCCCCCCTAGTGGGGTCGTGAGGACCCTAAGACAGAACCAGCCGGAAGTAAAAAAGACTCGATGGTTCCCTTTCGGGTGAAAAAAATCTTTCGAGCGGCTTGGTCTTATGCCTACTGGTTTGTCTGCCTATGCTAATGGGGTGTTTGTACATAGCTTCCTGGTGTTGTTCGTTGGATTCCGTGCTTCGTTTGTTTCCTGTCCAGTGCCCGTCGCACCTGGAAAAGAAAACAAGAACGCTAAGAACCATGTCGAAGAAAATGTACGAAATGAGCTTTTTGGTTAAAGAAAAATTATTTGCATTTACTATACAGTAAAATAATGCTAAGTTCAGAACATCGAAAAAAAAATACATCTAATTAATTTTTTTGTGTATGTTACATGAACTGTTGAAAAAAAAATTATTTTTGTGTTCGGTGGTACTGTATATAAAAAAAATTGATACGTCAAAAAAAATAGTCAGTACCACAAACGAATGAGTTGCGTGAATCACACGACTTCGTTATGTCAAACAGGTGTGCAGATATTCTGGGAACCTTACGGTACGTCCAGAACGGGTTTTCTTGGGAGGCTCGATAGAACGTTCGGTAGCTGTCGCTGTGCTAGTGACTTCATCGAGGTCTAAACGATCTTCGGTTACTCCTGGATTATGGGGTATGTTGAGCTCTATGCTCATAGGATTACCCTCCATGTAAGCCGGTTTCAGACGGTCAATGCTGACGGTGTCCTCGCGGCCGTTTTTGTCCAAGACAAAGAATTTCTCAGAACGTTTGATTACTTTATAGGGTCCGTCGTATGGGGGTTCCAGGGTCTGCACACAGAGTCGCGACGAACAAGTACATGTGAAGGAGTTTTCAAACACGGATGAACGAAAACATCAATGGACTGTGGACGAAGGGGAGCAGGTTTAACTGAACGCATTGCGTTTGTAAGCCTGCTGACGTATGAAGCGTGATCTACCACTGGTGGGAAGCTCGAGGGAGAAACAAATTCACCAGGCAGTCGTAGTGTCGTGCCATATACTAGCTCGGCGCTAGTACAACCAGCATCGGTTTTCAAGGCGTTTCGTATCCCTAGGAGAACTAACGGAAGGGATTCAGTCCAATGGGTGGTGTTTGCGGCTGACAGACCAGCTTTCAGCTGTCTGTGTAGACGTTATACCATACCATTAGCTTGAGGATGGTAGGCTGTTGTTCGAAATCGCATGCAACCTATGATTTTAGTCAGGGCGAAGGATAAGCCACTTCCGAATTGCCGCCCGCGATCAGTTTTTATGGAAGATGGGCATCCAAAATTAGCGATCCACCTTTCTACGAAGACGCGTGCGACTGTTTCAGCAGATACGTCCTTGATGGGTACTGCTTCCGGCCATCGTGTGAACGATCTTCTGTTACTTGTGGATTTTGGGGTACGTTGAGCTCTATGCTAATAGGATTACCCTCCAAGTGGGCCGGTTTCAGTATAGCCTCGACCTTAGTAGCCAGTGGGCGAATGCCCTTGCAGTCAATAGTGTGACCCAGAAAGTCGAGTGAGTCAACACCGATTTGACACTTTTGAATATTAATGGTAACACCATGTTGGCGTAACCGTTCAAATGCCAAGTCCAAGTGCCTAAGGTGAGTTTCCTTGTCTGGACTGGCAATGAGGCAGTCGTCTAAGTATGCGTATACAAAGTCGAGACCGCGAAATACTTCGTCAATGAAGCGTTGGAATGTTTGGGCTGCATTCCGGAGACCGAATGGCATACGTAGAAATTCAAAAAGTCCGAAAGGCGTAATGATAGCCGTTTTCGG
This sequence comes from Trichobilharzia regenti, assembly GCA_944472135.2. Lineage (NCBI taxonomy): Eukaryota > Metazoa > Platyhelminthes > Trematoda > Strigeidida > Schistosomatidae > Trichobilharzia > Trichobilharzia regenti. Next base: position 81,087,094 of record OX235270.1, on the reverse strand, counting down.
GATATCTTCTGTTGCCATCGGGATTTGGTTATACGCTTTAACCAAGTCGATTTTGGAGAATATAGTCGCGCCGGATAAGGTTGCCGTCAAGTCGTGTATATGAGGCAACGGGTAGCAATCAGGGGTTGTTTTGGCATTCACTCGCCGGTAATCACCGGTGGGTCGCCAATCATTGCTATCCTTTTTCGGAACCATATGAAGTGGGGATGCCCATGGGCTATTCGAAGGTCGAATGATGCCAAGGGTAAGCATATGGTCAAATTCATTCCTGGCGATTCTCAGTTTGTCAGGAGCTAATCGTCGTGCTTTAGATGTCACAGGTTGTCCTGTGGTAATGATGTGGTGCATAACATTGCTGGTTATGCACGGTAGGTCGTTCGACGGGCAATTAAGTTCCGGATACTTGTCAACGATAGGTTGAAAAGTTGGATCAAGGATTGCCTTTATCTTAACGGGTGACAGACTAGGGCCTATGCGGGTGATGCCTTTGATAGACAGACTAGTAGTATTGTCAATCAGTCGTTTTCGGCGGACGTCTACGAGTAAATCATGATGATTAAGTAGGTCCGTGCCAATGATGGGCATTGTAACGTCAGCGAGAAGGAAAATCCATCGAATAGGTTTGCGTAAACCTACGTTCAGATAGACGTATTTCCTACCAAAGGTTGCGATTGGTTTTCCATTTGCAGCCTGTAAGTTGAAGGTAGGTTCCTTCTGTCGATCTGCTGCTGTAGCAGGAAGGACGCTGACTTCGGCGCCTGTGTCGACTAAGTATCGAGTCTGGCTTATCACATCATGGATGTAAAGAAGGCGGCTAGTGCCACCGGCGACGGTTGCCGCTAACGCGTGCCGGCGGGATAGTTTCCCACAGACTTTGAGACATTTCCGAAGTTACAAGGCTTACGGCAACACTTCGCTTCTTGGCCATAGGTGTTGTGGTACCAGCACCAGTCAGGGTTTTTCAGTGAACGTGGTTTGGACTTAGATCGACCACGTGAGTTCCTGCGTTGAGGAGATTTAGGACGACGGTCGGAGGAGTTAGAATGCATGTTCGACCTAAACATCTGCTGGATGGAGTTGCATAACTCTATCATTGCAGGATCCTTACTCGAAGTCTGCTTAGTCATCGAGCATATTTCGGGAACTGACCGTTTAGTTATTTCTAGAATCCTATCTGCAGTAATAGCTAAGTCCTCTATTACAGTACCCTGAAGTGTCACAAGTACGGTCTGTACAGACTGTGGCAGCTTGGTTAAGAAGAGTTCTCTAAACAGTCCTTCGTCGAACTGACTTTGACCGACTTCTTTCATTCTTGTCAGCATGCTCACGGCTGACTGATCTCCTAACTCGATGTTACGAAATAATTCATCTAGACGTTGTCGGTCCGTGAGAACGTTTCTCCTGAGGAGGGATGCTTTCAGCAACTCGTACGAGTTACTTACCTCGGGACTGAACATCTGTGATGTTACGTACTTGCTGAATTCCCGCGGTAGGGCGTGAATAACTGCAAGTAACTGTGAACGTTGATCAGTTATCCCATGCTCACAAAAATCTGCTTCAGCTAGCAGAAACCACGTTTCAGCATTATCTGGCCAGTATGGTACGAGCTGAATGGTTTTAGGAGTTGAGCGGATACGGATGACCTTGGGACTAAGATCACTCATGACGAAAATTATGTCGAATAATATATGGTACAAGAACAAATACAAAATGGAACGAACTCACCGGGGTTATCTGCGGATTTATCGTGGATGAAGTTCGCGGTTGGGCTCACCAGTTTAAGGGTTGACGGATATCTCGTTCAGCAACTTCTAATTAATTTATTCTCGCGTACCAAAGACAAAGCAAAAGCCAATATTTGATCGTCCAAACTACGTGATATATTTAGGGACCAAAACAAACCGTCAGACGAACGCTTAGCTAGCTAGTGATCGTGCACGTGACACGACGGGGTACCAAATGGCGGGGATGCTTGACCGGAAGCCTTCAGCTAAACAAGTCGACTTAAACAGTGGTGGTCAGCATCCAATGAGTGATTGCTGTGGTCAATAATTTTGGGGAATTATTTACCGCTACAACGGCATTATCACATGTCTGGCAGTCTCTGGGTCCGTTTTTAGTGCTTCGAGGCGAATTCCTCCTGGTCCTGCCGCCTTCCCGGTTGGCCTTCAGCAGCTTGATTCCGTTTAGTGTTTCAGCTTTCGTTGGAGGACTGGTGTCCACTGGTAGCTCGGTGTGTGATGTTGGTGGTATTTCTGGGCGGCTTGCTTGAGGTGGTTGATTTGTAACAACAGAAGACAAGGGTCAGGCAACAGATCGTCTATTGAGAAAGTTCTTACTATAATTTCGTTCATTCTTCTTTTTTATTATGTAAGTTTATTATTATTATCATTATTATTCCCACCATCCATATTTTATTACCACTCTGTTACTATTTACTAATAGCATTGCTTTTTCATGCAGATTTTATATAAAAAGAAACACTTTATCACCTTTCCACTAGCTAATTGATTGGCGTTTATCTCACACTTATTACGTCATGCCAACTTCTGCCTCTTTTCTAACTCACAATTAGTCATCCCTTCGTACGACTTACATTATGTAATACATTTTTCGAGGACAATGTTTATCAGTATCTGATTGGTCTAACGATTTCTCAGTTTGAAATAATTACGATTGCATGGCTCATGAAAATGAATCGTCGAAAAGAAAATTTCCTTCGCTGTTTGCGCCTTTCTCTTACAACAGATATTTATAAATTTTTATGCGCGCTATTATTCCTAATTGTTAGCAGAGAAGAAACGTCTTGTGACTCGCTGTTCTCTTTCTAAAGGTTGTTCTGTCATCTCTTTGTTGGCGTTTCTTAGATAGTCCAATGATGTATTCGCGAAGGGTACCCGCCCACGTTAGGTCTGTTTTGATTGGTTGTTGAGTTTCTCAAGGTTAGGCTTTGTTCTTGTTTTTTCTCATGACCCCAATTTGGGACTTAAACATTTGCGTCAGTAGTTGTTTATAATTATGTCTTTCAGACAGCTCTAACAACAGATACAAGAGTCGTTTAAGGTGATTAACCCATAGTTTGATATGTTTCTCCACCTTGGTAATCAGGTTTCCTTGAGCATCTTTAATTGGTTTCATCATCTGGGTTGATCTCTTTCCGGATACCGATTAGCCCAGTTACCTGATATAATGTTCTGCGGTCTCTTCCACCTGCTCCCCCCTCTTTTGCTTTAGTTACCAGTCAGTGTGTCAAATAATTGTCTTTTGTCTCTCCGAGCACTCCTCTTCACTTATTTACTCAGTTCAGTGTACACCGAACTCAGCTTCCCCTACTCTTGTCTATCTTTGAATTGAGTCATCTTCTCCTTCACCATCCCCCTCTCCTCTTTTCTATTTGCTTCCAGATATTTATTGACAGTCACTCCTTCTCTTGTCTCTTCCGTCTTCCTAGAACAGTTGTACACTTTTCCTTAAACATCGCTGTCACAGAGTTCCAATGTTCTTCCACACAGGTTTCCTCAGTGATGCCACGTATTGTCTCCAACATTACTCTGATCTAATATGCATTGAAGGCATCCTTTGTAGTTATGTCATTCAGTTTCTGAATGTTGAACTTGGATTACAGTGACCTGTCTTCATTTTTTTCAGGGATTTCAACTTCACCTTTAACGTTCCTTGAAATAAATGATGGTCTGAGCCCGCCCAAATCTGCTCCTCTTCTCGACTTTGTATCCGGCATCCGTCTCCACCTATTTGAGCAGCATTGAGATTACGTCTCTCTGGTGTGGTGTGGTGTGTCCGTCAGACGGAACCCATGTTGCTTTGTGTATATCCTTGTGTTTGTACACGCTGTCGCCGATCGCCAAATCGTTGAGGGTGCAGAAGTCTGTGAATAATCCTCCATTTTCATTCATTTCGTCAGGTGAGGGCCTCTCGACCCATGATGAGTTAGTTCACTTCCTGTAATATCTGCTCCCAGTTTGGTTTGCATTCATATCGCCTATAAGGATTTCGATGTCACCATTCGGGATCTTGTCCGTTACTGTTTGTATTCGTCTATAGAAATCTTTCTTCTTTTCTTGTTCCGCGTTGTTTGTAGCACTGTATATAGCATTGCATGATAAATATGACCTTCCTTCCTTTGTAGCTGAATCTTGCTGTCATGGTCCCGTGGGAAGAGACTGGTTTCCACTGCATTAGGGGCTTGGCTGCCACTAGTGACATCATGATAGTCACTCTCTGCCTCAGTGTGTTCGTCGTTGTCGCCCGGATGACCAGACCGGAGTAGACTACTGACTCTCCATTTGACAATGTTGTCAGTCCACAACTATTCCATCTGCTTTCGCAGATACCCACCACTTCTATACCACATCTTCGCAACTCTTTGGCTACCTGGGTAGCCTTCCCAGTCTCATACACCGTAGAGACATTCCGCGTCCTCATTCTTATTCTTGTTTTCGTCGGGAAAAGGCACAACGGCTGTCTGACTGGCTTCCCGGAGTCTTTCATCAGCTAGCTGTGTCATTTCGCTTCTCCGATTCCAGCGAAGAATAAGATTGTTATTCGAAGTTTCTGTATTTATAATATATTTTTTGTGCGTCGAAGTTTCTCTAGCGATTTGACAGGCTTATTGGTTTTGGGTTGCTAACCCCACGCCCAACCCTCCCTCTCTACACGGGCTTGGGAAGGGCTAGAAAACTAGTAAGCTAGTTAACTAGGCAAGCTTAATAGCATTATTTTCTCCTCCGTTAATTTCTTTACAGGCATAAAATGCTACATCAGCTGTAAATTGACAGAGTTGACTGTTATCTTCAAGTTAAAAAGGATATCAGTAAGCATAAGACGCTGGTAACTACACTGAGTTCCAGAGGCTATAGAAGAATAAAGACATAACAAATTGCTGTAGTTATTGGTAATCGTAGTGTTAGTATTTCGAGATGACCGAATTACAAGAATCCAAACAAAACACATAGAGGGCGGAATTCAGGAATTTGTATTTAGCGGAATTCTAATCCAATTCATATATGAAACATATTAGCAATCAACAGTAAGTATTTAAACAATACAGAGATAGAAATTGTCAATCACCACATCCGCCACACGTCGAATATCTCCTTGCGTATTTATAACGATGTCTTGGTTTGCTTGCAAGTAGCTGCGACTTTCTAACTGATTCTGTGATATTATTTTCATCATTGTTATCTGGACTTATTTCAGAATTATCTACAAAATCAGGATTAGTAGCGGAATTATTAATATCATAATTGGACCGACCTACTTCATTTATTGTCACTTTGTCCAGGTGTCCGTTATGAACTGAGTGATCTTTGATGTCTAATATCTTCACCACTCGATTTCCCATTTTTTGTAGTATGATTCCAGCAGAAGGTCTATAGTCATTCCCTTTGTAATAATGTACATTAGAAGTCGTGGACATCAGATGCTTTTTGAGAATTCGAGATTTGAAAAGTTTTGCAGGACTTTCACGGGTACTTGTATGCTCTGCATTCAACAGACGCAGTCTATGCATATGCAACAATTCCTCCATTTTAATCAGTTGCTCTCTCATCTCATTCAGTTCTTCTCGTGTTTTCGACAGTTCGCATTGTAACTCGGCTACCTCATCTTTGGAAACAGTTGACGCTTGAGTTGCTGAACTTGTAGTGGAGGTTTTCATTGGATGAGATTGAGTATTTTGAAAAGTTGAAAGACACACTGACTCCATTTTACTAGACAGATTGGGAGAATTATAAGAATTCTGAGTAACATAAGTATTCGAACTTCTGCAAACAGTCTTGATGTGTCCAACTTTACCACATTTGTGACACTTAGCACCCCGAAAACGGCAAGTGCTTCGTAGATGTAACTTTCCACAGGATAAACACGACTTAATGTTTTTGATCTCTCGCTGCATTCTATTACCTGTGGACGGCAGTTTGGATTGCTTTCCATGACCACTTGTATTTTTGACTTTGGACACAATGACATCAGATACTGACATAGTGGGAGCAGAGTATTCACTGTTGACATCTTCATATGTAGTACATAAATCTTTAGCAGTTTGAAAGGTACAAGAAGGAATCTGAATTAACTCTTTCTCTAACTTAGGAATATTGATTCCAGCAATTAGACGATCACGTAGTTGTGTATGCAGCTGATCTCCAATGTTACAATTTAAGGCTTGTATTTGGAGCTGAAGAATGAAGTCACTAATCTTCTGATTGGGAGCACGAACCAGTTTGTTGAACTGAGCCCTCTCTTTGGTCTCAAATGTAGTTATATGGAAGTGATCTATCAGAAGTTCACGGAGTTTATAATATGGCAGAGAAATGGGTTTATCTGGAAACGACAGAGTCTTCACTAGGCTATACGCATCTAGCCCAATAGCAGTAATGAAATGAGCTGGTATTTTGTCATCCCAAACATTCTTGGAAATGCACCACGCGTCGAAGCATTCAAGATAATCAGCAATCTCCCGCGGAGAACCCTTTAGAGGAAATTTTCCAAGGTTATTTAGTTCCATCGCGACGCCAATTGTAGTAATTTATTGTAATCGTAGTGTTATTATTTCGAGATGACCGAATTACAAGAATCCAAACAAAACACATAGAGGGCGGAATTCAGGAATTTGTATTTAGCGGAATTCTAATCCAATTCATATATGAAACATATTAGCAATCAACAGTAAGTATTTAAACAATACAGAGATAGAAATTGTTAATCACCGCACATATGCACCCAGTTGTGAATCTTAACTTGTGTTATGCGACTTTGTTTCGCCTGATTCCGACTTACCACTGTTGCATTCTTGGAACCTGGATCCTTATACACTATATTAGTTAAGCTGATTGTCGTGTGGTTACTACAGTAGGATTTTTATTCTATCTTATAGGTCAAAATTGTCAGTTAGATTCATTTAACCGTGAGTCCTATAAACTTCAAATGTTGCCTTGTCACAGTATTTAAGTATTTTAAAGTCATATGTTCAGTTTATTCTGATTCATTTTATCTAAAATCACCGAGAGCTTTTGTAACTTGAAGAGCTATAAGCTACAATACGCTACGTCTAAAAGTATCGACCTGTTCATAAATTTTATGCGTGCCTCCGTGATACCTACCAGAGATATTTGGTTTTATAACTGATAAGTCGTTATCTTCTGTTGTTTCACTTGCATGTGGTTTGAAACAGAAGCACTTGTGAGCAGTTTCCACAGGTGAGAAGGAAAGATCAAGTACTTCTATTTCTCCTAACATCAATATTAATCTGTTGTTAGATAATTTTATTTGGCTTTAGTAACTCAACTGACAAATTATTCAACGAATAATTGAAATTGTTATACTTCATAGTAACTTTATTACCAAGAGATATTATTACTTGCTTGTTGGCACCTCAGAAACGTCCGGGAATCATTTTCCCTTCATTCCAGTTCAGGACGTTTCAACTCGTATTAAATGTAGGTTACTTCATATTCTGAAAATTTCAGTTGTCACAAAGGCTTTCTTAGGGAAGGGCAGGGAGGATGTTGCGTGCGTTATCTGACTAAACTGCCGTACACATATATTCTAGTATTTCTTCGTTCTTATTAATGTGCGCAGACGTTATGGCTACTCGACGCCCACAACGTAAATCAAAAGGCACTTGCGAAGAGTACGATCGTGTATTGTAGCAGTAGTCAAATTCGAAATTGTGTCGAGGTAATATTCAGCAGCGAATTGACAAATGTTTGCGAATTATATATAGAATCGGTTTGTGTAAACATATAACACAAGTTTACAAATTAGATTAAAAAGCATGTTTACAGTTGGTGTCAATGGAGTTGAAGATTGAACGATCAATTCTTGGTTGTTTGCTCAAAATCAACTTCCCCAATTTTCGCGGAGGCATCAATACGACAGTCATCGTCTCATCGGTCGCTGTTCAGAAAGAAGAGTAAAATATCGTCAGAAGTAATATAACGATTTATTATTGTAATATTTGTTTACAGACCTTAGTTTGCTTAGTTCGCTTATTCCTTTTATATGTTGGTGTAACAATAAACAAATAACAAGCGGCAGATCGGTGTTTTGGTTTTTTCGTCCGTTATTACTAAGCGTTTCTGAAATCTTCAAGGAACAGCGTGGGCCCGAGCGTAGCAAGAGCTGGGCATTAACGGTTTATGAGACATGATTGACAGTTGGTATAGGGGTACTACATAATTCCCCAACCAGAACACTGAAATATAAAAAAAATACATTTAATTGTTCGAAAATAACATGCGTCAGCGTAATACATAGCAGCGATAGTACAAAGAAGCCGATTTATTAAGCTGAAAAATGAGCAGTTTAATGCGGTTAATAACGTCGATAATAAATGCGATAATCTAGGGAAAGTGGAATTCCAAACGGTAATAGAATATATAAGGGACGATAAAATTGGCCGAGGATCTGTAGTCGGTAGACGAAAACGATACGTTAATAATATACGAGATGTGATTAAGTGTCATAATACAGGAAATATCGATGTTAAAATAATAGTGACGTGATTTATGTATGCAAATATTAATCAGTTAAATGAGCAATCAAGTGACAATTACGAATAAACATAATAAAAATGAAAATTCGTAGTAAGTTATATTTCGATGACCTGCACGCAACGTTTAGGCCAATACACTCGTCCACCAGATCGTGTTGCCTCTGTCGACGTTGAAGCTCGTGTGGATGTAGGTGTTCGCACACCGTTCAGCTGGTCCTTATAGTTGACTTCGAAATCGTCAAGGAACACTGGTTTGACTCTGTCGATACTGATGGCTTCTGCTTTGCACAGTCGTTCTATCGTGATAACTTTCGCGTTTCTGTTTAGAACTTTAAATGGGCCATCATAAGCGGGTTGAAGGGGTCGTTGTACACCTTCTCTCCTGACGAAGACGTGAGTACAGTCTGTCAGTTGTGACGGGATGTATGACACTCGTTCCTGTTGACGTGGAAGTGGTATCTTTAGCTCGTTCATGTGCCGTTTTAGCTGGTGCACGTAACCAGTCATATCGTGTGGAACTTGGTTACCCGGGGTGAAAAATTCTCCTGGTAATCGTAATGTTGTTCCATAGACTAGTTCGGAAACACAGCAGCCAATATCTTTCTTTATAGTAGCTCGTATACCAAGTAATACTAGTGGAAGTTTGGTTGACCAATCGTTTTGAGTCAAAGAAGCAGCGAGTGCAGCTTTGAGTTGTCGATGAAATCGTTCGACCATACCGTTGGAACTAGGATGATACGCTGTTGTTCGTATTCGTTTAATGCCTAGTAATTCAGTTAGTTGGTCAAAAAGTCGGCTTTCAAACTGGGCACCTCTGTCTGTAGTGATAATTGATGGGACACCAAAGTTGGCTATCCAGTTTTCGACTAAAGCTTTAGCTACCGTTTCAGCTGAGACGTCGATTAATGGAACTGCTATTGGCCAACGAGTAAATCTGTCAATGCAGGTTAGAATATAGTTGAAACCATTGGAAGGAGGCAGTGGACCAACTATGTCTACATGTACATGGTCAAATCTAGAGTCGGGGTTAGGGAAGCGACCAAGTGGTGCTTTGGTGTGCCGGTTGATTTTGACTCTTTGACAGGACAAGCAATTTCGTGTCCACTTCTTAACGTCGCTGTTAATGTTTGGCCAGATAAATCTTTCTCTTAGTAGCTTGGTAGTAGCGCTCACACCAGGATGCGACAAGTTATGTAACTTCTCGAATACTGTATGTCTCATAGCTATTGGAACGAAAGGTCGATATTTACCCGTAGAGGTGTCGCAGATAACTTTTGTCGTGCCAAAAGGAATTGCCTCGAGGTTTAGAGATGTTGTTTTAGAAGACATGATCTTTTTGAGTTCGGCGTCATCTCGTTGTAAGTTTGAGAGATGTTCGTAGTCGATGTCTGGGCATACAATGTTATCAATGTGCATACGTGATAAAGCGTCTGCCACTTCATTGTTTTTACCCTTTATGTGTCGCAGATCGGAGGTGAACTTGGATATAAACTCGAGATGTCGTAGTTCACGTGGAGAGTAGTTATCCTGTTTTGCTGATAAGGCTTTCGTTAGAGCTTTGTGGTCTGTAAAGACAGTAAAAGGTGTACCTTCCAGCATATGTCGAAAGTGCTTGATTGCTAAATAAACAGCTAATAACTCTCTACCAAAGGTGCTATATCGACATTGAGTAGGATTCAGTCGTTTCGAAAAGAATGCAAGGGGTTGCCATTCGCCATGTACCTGCTGTTGTAACACTGCCCCAATGGCGACGTCTGAAGCATCTGTCATGAGAGACAGGGGCGTCATTTTGGCGTCTGACTAAAAGTGTTTTGTCATTTAACGATTACTTAAAAGCTTCGAATGCTTTAACAGCTTCTGCAGGCAAATGGAATGAACGACTATGTCCACGTAAGCAGTCGGTCAACGGTTGCAAAACTCTAGCACAGTTCGGGATAAAACGCCGCTAAAAATTGACTAGACACAAAAATCGCCGTAATTTCTTAAAAGAATCTAGTAATGGGTAATCTTTGATAGCTTGTACATCATCGGGGACTGGTCTAATTCCTTGGTTTTCGGTTCAATGACCGAGGAATTTCAGTGATTTCTTACCAAATTCGCATTTATATAAATTGATAGTCATGCCGTATTTGTGAAGTCTTTCAAACACCGTCTTCACATGTTTCACATGCTCGGTTTCGTCTGCACTCACAATTAGTAAGTCGTCAATGTATGCGTAGACGAAGGGCAGGCCGCGGAGTACTTGGTCGATGAGACGTTGAAATGTCTGAGCGGCGTTCATCAGCCCGAAAGGCATGCGTACGAATTCGTATAAGCCGAATGGCGTGGTGATAGCAGTTTTTGGAACGTCATCCGGGTGGATGAGGATATGATGGTACGCTCTGACAAGGTCGATTTTGGAGAAAATTTTAACCTCTGGCAAGTTGCTGGCGAAATCGTGAATATGTGGTATGGGGTATCGATCAGGTGCCGTTTGCTTGCTTAAGGCTCAATAATCCCCACACGGCCGTATCTCACCGGAAGACCTTTTGGGTACCGTATGCAGCGGTGAAGACCAAGAGCTGTTCGATGGTCGAATAATCCCAAGCTCTAACATTTTATCGAACTCTATTTTTCCGATTTTAAATCGATGTGGGTCAAGGCGTCGAGGACGTGTAAAAACTCGTGGTCCGGTGGTTTTAATGTGATGAACCATGTGATGCTTTAGTTCTGTTCCTCAGAAAGAGGGTTGTAGAAGGTCAGGGAACTGATTAACCAAGTCAGTATATGGAGCTGCTGGTGTGCTTCTGACCATCAAGTCAAACGATGATGCACGGCTAATCGTACCAGAGATGTACGGTTTATTGAGCGAGCCTATTAGCTTAGGGCTTACCGAATCAAGCAGCAGTTTGTGTTGCTGTAGAAAATCTATACAAAGGATTGGGGATGGAACCTCTGCGATGATGAAAGACCAAGTGTAGGTATTCTGCAGACCAAAATCCAAAGTCATTCGTTTACTTCCATATGTAACAATATTAGACTTATTAACGGCTTGGAGCGCAACTACAGGGTCAGGATGTTGACGTTCCTGTGTAGACGGAGGGAGAACACTAACCTCTGCTCCTGTGTCGACTAAGAATGTAGTACCGGTATTTCTATCTGTTACATAAAACAAACGACTGCTAGACCGTAGATTTCCGACAGTAGAAGTTTTCATACATGACGATACATCTTTTGGTTTAGCCTGAAAGTTGCAAGGTGAACGACACCGTCGTGCATTGCTTCCGTAACTACGGCGGTACCAGCAAATAGTATCATGATGTCGTGACGTGCTGGGTGACCGAGAAAGACGTCGACGAGACGAGCTTCTGGGACGGCCCGGTCATGTGCGTGTGGTCAGTGCTGCTAACTGATTCAGTAAAGTGTCGACTTTGTGTTTTAGAGACTGTATCCTATCGTGAGTGTCTGGTATTCTGCTAGTGGAAGCAACAGATTGAGGTGTCGACCTCTCGTATATGCGATCCGCGATTTTGGCGAGCTTTTCTATGTCGATGTCGTCGTCTCCGAAAGCAAGAACTTGCTGAATGCTTGCAGGAAGTCGACGCAACCAAATTTGGTAAAAGAGACGTTTATCGATCTCTCTTCCTGCTACTAGGCTTTGCATGTGCCTCATGAGTTGTGATGGGGTTTTATCACCTAGCTCTACATTGCTTAACAAACGATCGAGTGTTTGTCTATCAGAAAGCGAAGTGCATAGAAGTACCTCTTCCTTCAACTTGTCGTAAGGAGCGTCTGCGCTGGGTTGAACTATGTGTTGTCGAACCTGTTCGGCGATTTTGTCTGGTAGCACTGTACTCAGAATGCCGAATTTAGCCGTTTGTGATGTAAGCTTACTGGCAGTGAAATAATGTTCCAGTCGTGCAAACCAAAGATGGGGGTCTCTGGGCTTAAAAACTGGTACAGTAAGAGAAATAGTACCAACAGATCCCAGCTCTAAGTTATTAGAGGGATTGGAAGACATGTTACAATTCGTAGGAAAACGGTTCGAGAGTAACAAAAGAGCAAAAGTTATGCACAGTAAGAATATGGCAAAACAGATAAACATGCAATGCAGATGCTTACTGCAAATTACTGCAACTTGTGCGATGACAAAGCAAAAGAATTTGTTCAAAATGTCTATTGTATGTATATATATCCTATAAAGTTAGAGTTTAAATAATCCAGCAAGTGTAATGATGCTTCGGGGTCAACAATTTATCGTCGAGCTCACCAATTCGTTGCCAGCGTTATTTGACTAAATCGACGTACACGAATTTCTTAGTACTTCTTGACGTTTATTAATGTGCATAGACGTTATGGCTACTAGACGCTCACAACGTAAAATCAAAAGGCACTTGCGAAGAGTATGATCGTGTATTATAGCCGTAGTCATATTTTAAAAATTGTGTCGAGGTAATGTTCAACAGTAAATTGACAAATGTTAGCGAAGTACATACAAGTCACTTACCTCTGGGGTCGATATATGCACAGTCACGCACTTGCTGGATTCCCACGGCAGGGCGTGGACAACTGCAAGGAACTGCGAACGTTGATCAATTAACCCATATTCGCTAAAATCAGAATCGGCTATCTGAAACCATGATTCAGCATTATCTGGACAATATGGTACGAGCTGAATAGTTTCGGTAGTTGACAGAATACGAACGACATTAGGAGTATGATCACCCATGGTGGAATATATATAGTTTGAAAACAGTACAGGAACAAATACAAAATGGAACGAACTCACCGGTTTTGTTTATTTATTTACCGAAGATGAAGTTATCGTTGGGGCTCACCAGTTTAGATACTAAGGGTATTGACGTTCACAGATAGTACGAAGTGTACTAACGCAAGATACAATACCCACAACTTCCACAGTGCTCTTTTCGCGTAGACCAAAGGCAAAGCAAAACACCTGAAGTGATCGTCCAAATTACGAGTTATATTTTGGGACCAAATTGGAGTGCGAAATGACCGCTTGACTAGCTAAGGATCGTGCATGAACGAACGTGACACGACGGAGTACCAAATGTCATGGATGCTTGACAGGAAGCCTTCAGCTAAACAAGTTGACTTAAACAGTGAGGGTCAGTTCCCAGTGTTCAGTGATGAATGCTGTGGTCAGTAATTCTAAGGAATTACCTACCGCTACAGAATCGTTATCGAAACCCTTGAATGACTGTGGATTTAATATAACGTGTAAGGGGATTTAACATATGTCTCACTAGAATACCCACAATTATTCAATAAAAGCTGCCTCAGCAACATTTGATGGTACAGTTTTCTTGAAAAGCACTTATAATCACTGTCCTGAACTAAGTAATAAGTGTGAATGTACGATATTTGGATGACTTCAGATTTTGTGAATGCATTATATTTTTGAGCATTAGTAGAAGAGAACTGTGTTATTTTATTATAATAACAGTTTCTACCTTCTTTAGCTACAACTGATATGATGGAGGACGAAGACTGGGCTTCCATTTTAAAATGAACAGTTGCGCATACGTAGGTAAATCACATCAAAGGGATTAGATCTCAAAAAATGTTAATCAGAAACATTATCTATTATTTTATGTCCACATGGCTTAGAAAACAGACAAATAACAACCGACAAGATGTGAAATTTTTTGCATTGATTATGAGCATATTCGACACAGAGAGCATTAGCGTCTGATCATCATGATATAAGCTAACATTCATATTGCTTACACTAATCTGTAGGGACGCGCATTCGGCAAGAGGCTACTTTAGTAGGTCATATAATACTGTTAGCTACCACTATTTGCTTGAATAAGGTCTATTTATAAATAAATACTGTCTTCAAGTAGTAAGTTAGACACGATAAGTTATTACGGGTTAATCTCGTAATCAATCTAGCTTCACTGAAGTCTCCACAGGCGAGATTATTTAGAATTTTCTTAAACATAATTTCTTGGCGTTCTGTAGACATACTTCATATTTTTAATATCTTATAATAATTTTTATTTACGTAGGCTAGAAGAATCGAAGAGATAATGGTCTCACTTTTTCTTTAATGATGGTTTTAAGTTGTTTTATGATTTATGGCTAAGTCTTTACTAGAAGTCATCACAACCTGTAATGCTTGCCTTTTATTCTTATTACTACTCTTAATGTTACATATATATACAATTTTTCGAATTAAATAAGCTGAAGTGGATATTTTACTCTCTTCACCTTGTAGTACCCCTATACCAACTGTAAACATGCTTTTTAATCTAATTTGTATACTTGTGTTATATGTTTACACAAACCGATTCTATATATAATTCGCAAACATTTGTCAATTCGCTGCTGAATATTACCTCGACACAATTTCGAATTTGACTACTGCTACAATACACGATCGTACTCTTCGCAAGTGCCTTTTGATTTACGTTGTGGGCGTCGAGTAGCCATAACGTCTGCGCACATTAATAAGAACGAAGAAATACTAGAATATATGTGTACGGCAGTTTAGTCAGACAACGCACGCAACAAAATTGGTGAGCCCGATGTGATATTTCGACAGCGACGACAAATTGGTGTCCTTGACGATAACTGTTTCATCCCGACGACAAATTGTTGACCACAACGACAAGTTTCGACCCCGACGACTTGTTCATCCCGACGATAACTTGTTCCCCACGACTCATCATTACACTTGCTGGATTATTTAAACTCTAACTTTATAGGATATATATACATACAATAGACATTTTGAACAAATTCTTTTGCTTTGTCATCGCACAAGTTGCAGTAATTTGCAGTAAGCATCTGCATTGCATGTTTATCTGTTTTGCCATATTCTTACTGTGCATAACTTTTGCTCTTTTGTTACTCTCGAACCGTTTTCCTACGAATTGTAACATGTCTTCCAATCCCTCTAATAACTTAGAGCTGGGATCTGTTGGTACTATTTCTCTTACTGTACCAGTTTTTAAGCCCAGAGACCCCCATCTTTGGTTTGCACGACTGGAACATTATTTCACTGCCAGTAAGCTTACATCACAAACGGCTAAATTCGGCATTCTGAGTACAGTGCTACCAGACAAAATCGCCGAACAGGTTCGACAACACATAGTTCAACCCAGCGCAGACGCTCCTTACGACAAGTTGAAGGAAGAGGTACTTCTATGCACTTCGCTTTCTGATAGACAAACACTCGATCGTTTGTTAAGCAATGTAGAGCTAGGTGATAAAACCCCATCACAACTCATGAGGCACATGCAAAGCCTAGTAGCAGGAAGAGAAATCGATAAACGTCTCTTTTACCAAATTTGGTTGCGTCGACTTCCTGCAAGCATTCAGCAAGTTCTTGCTTTCGGAGACGACGACATCGATATAGAAAAGCTCGCCAAAATCGCGGATCGCATATACGAGAGGTCGACACCTCAATCTGTTGCTTCCACTAGCAGAATACCAGACACTCACGATAGGATACAGTCTCTAAAACACAAAGTCGACACTTTACTGAATCAGTTAGCAGCACTGACCACACGCACATGACCGGGCCGTCCCAGAAGCTCGTCTCGTCGACGTCTTTCTCGGTCACCCAGCACGTCACGACATCATGATACTATTTGCTGGTACCGCCGTAGTTACGGAAGCAATGCACGACGGTGTCGTTCACCTTGCAACTTTCAGGCTAAACCAAAAGATGTATCGTCATGTATGAAAACTTCTACTGTCGGAAATCTACGGTCTAGCAGTCGTTTGTTTTATGTAACAGATAGAAATACCGGTACTACATTCTTAGTCGACACAGGAGCAGAGGTTAGTGTTCTCCCTCCGTCTACACAGGAACGTCAACATCCTGACCCTGCAGTTGCGCTCCAAGCCGTTAATAAGTCTAATATTGTTACATATGGAAGTAAACGAATGACTTTGGATTTTGGTCTGCAGAATACCTACACTTGGTCTTTCATCATCGCAGAGGTTCCATCCCCAATCCTTTGTATAGATTTTCTACAGCAACACAAACTGCTGCTTGATTCGGTAAGCCCTAAGCTAATAGACTCGCTCAATAAACCGTACATCTCTGGTACGATTAGCCGTGCATCATCGTTTGACTTGATGGTCAGAAGCACACCAGCATCTCCATATACTGACTTGGTAAATCAGTTCCCTGACCTTCTACAACCCTCTTTCTGAGCAACAGAACTAAAGCATCACATGGTTCATCACATTAAAACCACCGGACCACGAGTTTTTACACGTCCTCGACGCCTTGACCCACATCGATTTAAAATCGGAAAAATAGAGTTCGATAAAATGTTAGAGCTTGGCATTATTCGACCATCGAACAGCTCTTGGTCTTCACCGCTGCATACGGTACCCAAAAGGTCTTCCGGTGAGATACGGCCGTGTGGGGATTATTGAGCCTTAAGCAAGCAAACGGCACCTGATCGATACCCCATACCACATATTCACGATTTCGCCAGCAACTTGCCAGAGGTTAAAATTTTCTCCAAAATCGACCTTGTCAGAGCGTACCATCATATCCTCATCCACCCGGATGACGTTCCAAAAACTGCTATCACCACGCCATCCGGCTTATACGAATTCGTACGCATGCCTTTCGGGCTGATGAACGCCGCTCAGACATTTCAACGTCTCATCGACCAAGTACTCCGCGGCCTGCCCTTCGTCTACGCATACATTGACGACTTACTAATTGCAAGTGCAGACAAAACCGAGCATGTGAAACATGTGAAGACGGTGTTTGAAAGACTTCACAAATACGGCATGACTATCAATTTATATAAATGCGAATTTGGTAAGAAATCACTGAAATTCCTCGGTCATTGAACCGAAAACCAAGGAAACAGACCAGTCCCCGATGATGTACAAGCTATCAAAGATTACCCGTTACCAGATTCTTTCAAGAAATTACGGCGATTTTTGTGTCTCGTCAATTTTTACCGGCGTTTTATCCCGAACTGTGCTAGAGTTTTGCAACCGTTGACCGACTGCTTACGTGGACATAGTTGTTCATTCCATTTGCCTGCAGAAGCTGATAAAGCATTCGAAGCTTTTAAGTAATCGTTAAATGACAAAACACTTTTAGTCAGACGCCAAAATGACGCCCCTGTCTCTCATAACAGATGCTTCAGACGTCGCCATTGGGGCAGTGTTACAACAGCAGGTACATGGCGAATGGCAACCCCTTGCATTCTTTTCGAAACGACTGAATCTTACTCAATGTCGATATAGCACCTTTGGTAGAGAGTTATTAGCTGTTTATTTAGCAATCAAGCACTTTCGACATATGCTGGAAGGTACACCTTTTACTGTCTTTACAGACCACAAAGCTCTAACGAAAGCTTTATCAGCAAAACAGGATAACTACTCTGAACGTGAACTACGACATCTCGAGTTTATATCCAAGTTCACCTCCGATCTGCGACATGTAAAGGGCAAAAACAATGAAGGGGCAGACGCTTTGTCACGTGTGCACATTGATAACATTGTATTCCCAGACATCGACTACGAACATCTCTCAAACTTACAACGAGATGACGCCGAACTCAAAAAGATCATGTCTTCTAAAACAACATCTCTAAACCTCGAGGCATTTCCTTTTGGCACGAAAAAAGTTATCTGCGACACCTCTACGGGTAAATATCGACCTTTCGTTCCAATAGCTATGAGACATACAGTATTCGAGAAGTTACATAACTTGTCGCATCCTGGTGTGAGTGCTACTCACAAGCTACTAAGAGAAAGATTTATCTGGCCGAGCATTAACAGTGATGTTAAGAAGTGGACACGAAATTGCTTGTCCTGTCAAAGAGTCAAAATGAAACGGCACACCAAAGCACCACTTGGTCGCTTCCCTAACCCCGACTCTAGATTTGACCATGTACATGTAGACATAGTTGGTCCACTGCATCCTTCAAATGGTTTCAACTATATTCTAACCTGCATTGACAGATTTACTCGTTGGCCAATAGCAGTTCCATTAATCGACGTCTCAGCTGAAACGGTAGCTAAAGCTTTGGTCAATAGCTGGATAGCCAACTTTGATGTCCCATCAATTATCACTACAGACAGAGGTGCCCAGTTTGAAAGCCGACTTTTTGACCAGCTAACTAAATTACTAGGCATTAAACGAATACGAACAACAGCGTATCATCCTAGTTCCAACGGTATGGTCGAACGATTTCACCGACAACTCAAAGCTGCACTCGCTGCTTCGTTGACTCAAAACGATTGGTCAACCAAACTTCCACTAGTATTACTTGCTATACAAGCAACTATAAAGAAAGATATTGGCTGCTGTGTTTCCGAACTAGTCTATGGAACAACAATACGATTACCAGGAGAACTTTTCACCCCGGGTAACCAAGTTCCACATGATATGACTGGTTACGTGCACCAGCTAAAACGGCACATGAACGAGCTAAAGATACCACTTCCACGCCGGCAGGAACGAGTGTCATACATCCCGTCACAACTGACAGACTGTACTCACGTCTGCGTCAGGAGAGAAGCTGTACAACTACTCTTTCAACCCGCTTATGATGGCCCATTTAAAGTTCTAAACAGAAACGCGAAAGTTATCACGATAGAACGACTGTGCAAAGCAGAAGCCATCAGTGTCCGCAGAGTCAAACCAGTGTTCCTTGACGATTTCGAAGTCAACTATAAGGACCAGCTGAACGGTGTGCGAACACCTACATCCACACGAGCTTGAACGTCGACAGTGGAGCCTGCGAAGACAACACGATCTGGTGGACGAGTGTATTGGCCTAAACGTTGCGTGCAGGTCATCAAAATATAACTTACTACGAATTTTCATTTTTATTATGTTTATTCGTAATTGTCACTTGATTGCTCATTTAACTGATTAATATTTGCATACATAAATCACGTCACTATTATTTTAACATCGATATTTCCTGTATTATGACACTTAATCACACCTCGTATATTATTCGCGTATCGTTCCCATCTACAGACTACAGATCCTCGGCCAATTTTATCATTCTTTATATATTCTATCACGATTATCAATCCTACCTTTCCTTTATTATCGCATTTATTATCGACGTTATTAACCGCATTAAACTGCTCATTTTTCAGCTTAATAAATCGGCTTCTATGTGCTATCGCTGCTATGCATTACGCTGACGCATGTTATTTTCGAATACATAAGTGTATTTTTTTATTTATTTCAGTGTTCTGGTGAGGTAATTATGTAGTTCTCCTATGCCAAGTGTAAACATGCTTTTTAATCTAATTTGTATAATCGTATTATATGTTTACACAGACCGATTCTATATATAATTCACAAACATTTGTCATTTTACTGTTGAACATTACCTTCACTTAATTTTTAAAATTTGACTACGGCTATAATACATGACCATACTCTTCGCAAGTGCCTTTTGATTTTACGTTGTGAGCGTCTAGTAGCCATAACGTCTATGCACATTAATAAGCGTGAAGAAGTACCAAGAAATACGTGTACATCGATTTAGTCAAATAACGCACGCAACAAAACCTCCTAAGGAGAAACTTTCTCACATATTGATGGCGTCTTGATCAACTATTTCGCAAGGTGGATTTAGGTGATCAGTCGTCCGTGAGCATGCTTACAAGAATGAGAGAAGTTGTTGGCCAACGTCATGGAGGGCTTTTCAGAAAACTGTTCTTACCCAAACTGCCACAGTCAGTACAGGCTGCGCTGGTGACACCTCAGAGTGTTATTATAGACGACTTATATGCTCCTCTTATGTGTTGGTCGAGTAATTAATAGCCCTGACGCAAGAAAGCGGAAATCAGAAGACCACCAGGTTCACGATGATACTTGTATTTTTTTCCCAAACAAGGAAAATCAATGTCACACAAGTGTATGAGCGAATGTTCAAAAATGAACGAATCAATAGACAATCTTAACATGACTGGTTGTAATGCCATGTGACCATAAGGTCACACATGCTTGTTAGTTAGTGAACAGACAAAACTTATTGTCAATTATAATGGAATATCGAATCATATATGCATAGCAAAATATAACGGACTGTGAAAAACAAACACATATTATGGAGGAAGGGTGGTGCTAGCTGATCAGTAGATATGGTGGCGGTCACTAAGGTGAATCGTCCCATTCTGCAGGAACAGCAATATGCAATTTGATTGCTCGAGATATTTCTGATTTTTATGAGGGCTTAGATCTTTATCTTGAAAAAGATAATGATGAACACCTTGACAGATCATGCTTCTGCCTTTAAATATATACCATTCGCCCAGCTTATTGTTGAGATGCGACCACATGGGCTCTGCACAGATTTATGGGGCATCTTATAAATTAACTTGCTATCCATTGTCGGATCTTTAAATACCACTTCACAATGTCTTATCTCATTTATTTTCTAATAACGTCTTTACTCGATCCTCATTTAACTCCATTAAACCTAACATTTTATAGCTCATTATGACTTATTCTATTCCTATTCTCTGAAGGGTACGGTCGTGCACTAAAAGGTATAAAATAAAAAGAAACCGGCATGAGGATAAGTGTATTAAAACCAAAAGTAGACATCATGATAGTACGAGCTATATGCTTAGCATTATACATTGCAAATGAACGTTATCAGCCTAGAAAGTTTCCTTTATTAATGCATTTATTAATGATACTTGCAATTACCTATTTCATTACACTTTATTGATTCACCTTATCACTTTTACTTTTCTACAACAGCTTTCAATCCCTTGTAAACGTTGCACTTACCTCAATATTGGTTGGTTATCGTATGCCTACAACCACGGGATGAAAACGAAACGAAGTCGATTTTCCCGCTCAACCTGGAGTACAACTGTACAATTCAATAACTACAAGGCCTCGTTCAGACAATCAGTGTATTTATATACATGTCAAATATTTAACAGTTGAAACATTATTAACTTGTAGACAATCTACGATTTGATATCATATCATACTTGATTGTGCCTGTAACAAGGGCATGCATTTTCATGTAAATCTGTGAATTTATATGAAATACATTATTATTATTTATTATTATAATTTCTAAGTATTTCTGTAGATTTCCCTTAATGAAATACATGTGGAGGAGCCTTGACAGCATTAGCAAAATACACAACAAAGTAAATGAAATAATTACGAAAACGAACTATCCCACCTCACCATGTCCATGTATAATCCTTTAAACTAAAAAAAATCCCAAAAAGTCGTTATAACTTGTGTCTTCAAGTAATTCGACATTTTTTGAACGGAAAAGTACTTTATTTCAAAAAACTGTAAACTGCCTGTGAGCCACGGCAGATTAAGGACACCATCATATGCTCTTTCTGCAAAATACGCCGTATTTCGCCGACTTTTAGCAGGAATATAAGTCAAAAAGTGTGTAAAACAACGAAAAACGACCTAACTTCGGGTTTTTTTTAATAAATAAAGCCAGTATCCATCAGCTGATCAAATGACTTACTGTCTTCTACAGACTACCAGAGTTTCAGATAGTTTCTGTTCGTCTTTTCGCGTGTCTGCCCGTCGTTTTGGACAAGTGTTCTCTGGAAATTTTCTGGATTGTTTGGTCAAGTTCAGTAATGCCTGGGTCAAAGAAGGGACAAATCGGTTTGGAAGCAGGCAGGAAAGTAAGTAATGCTGAGTTGCCTGTTATATGTAATGATGTGTGGGATTTTAGGCATGAAAAGATTGATGTCTATGTTTTGCCGTCTAGGGATAATAGGAATCTCAAAATCCCCAAAAATGAACCTTGGTATTTCGATGGATACGCAGATGACTATCCACACTTCGTAAAGGCGTTTGAAGTAATGTTGAGTGGACTTGCAAAAAACGATGAAATGAAGTTGATGTATTTGATGAGGTACTGCACTGGAAGTGTTTCAAGAGCTATACAGTGTTGTAAGTTCATGCCCCTAATGAAGGATACTCCGAGGCGATGACTATACTGCGTCAAAGATTCGGAAGACCTTCGATGATTGTAAGGAACGAATTCGAGGCTGTTAAAGGTAATGGTAGTCAATTACAAGATGACTCCAAGGCACTCTCTGAGTTTTTGGATAATCTGATGACTTACAAGAATACGTTGATTTCGATGATTTGCATGAGTGATCTGAACTCAAGTTCCGTCCTAGAGGTAATAGCGAGAGGCATACCTACTCGACTGCAAAGGAAGTGGGTGAAGATAAGCTCTCGTATAGAGGACGAATATTTAGAAGCAGGGATCGACGATATAATGAGACTAGTGACACATAGTGTCTGTCTGTCTGTTTTCGACATAGAACTTTGCACAAATGTGCGGTAGTTCAAGTCGCCACACTCCGTGTAGCACGCGAAGCAAGAGAAGAAAGTACAAGAAAAGCATAATAGAAACAGTGAGCAGAGGTGTGAGACAAAGGAGTAATGACGAAGAACAAAACAGTTTCATTGGAGATCATAAGTCACAAGGAGTGGATGCATCTGCGCCACTGAGAACGATTTTGAGCCATGTCACCAATTGTTTCCAACCATTTGTTTTTACCGTCCCGAGGACCCCAGCCTGGAAGTCTACACCTTCCTACGTGGCTTAGACCAACTGTTGTGGATTTCATTGACTGGTGAGGCCAAGTTTTTGTTTGACCACCGCTAACTGTTTTCCAACCTGACCCTATATCCTCTAACATTGCTCGTCGTGGGAGGCGATGACTAGGCATACGCAACACATGTTCTAACCATCTCAGTCTTTGTAGCTTCACGACTTCGTCGATTGATTTCCCCTGTTTACCTAGCACTCGACGCCTAACCTCAATGTTGCTCACCTTATTATGCCACTTTACACGGAAAATAGAGCGCAGGCACCTATGATCAAAGACAGTTAGTCTTTTCATATCTTCCACTCTCAGTGGCCAGGTCTCACAGCCATAAAGGAGGACGGAGCGGACTGATGAGCAGTACACACGCCCTTTGGTCGATAGTCGAACATCTCGTCTACGCCAGAGTCGGCGTAAACTGGCATATGCGAAACGAGCCCCCTGTATTCGTGCTGAGATTTCGTCAGAGATCAACCCGTTGGCACTGGCTGATGGTACTTCCCAAATAAGTGTAGCGGTCAATGTGCTCTACCACTTCACTTCCTATTTTTAAACTAGGCGTCGATGTAGTCCAGTCCTGTAACATCATCTTGCATTTGGCGGGAGCAAATCGCATGCCAAACATTCGTAGATTGCGGCTCAAGGTGTTCAGAAGACTCTGCATTTCGTCAGCGTCTTCGCCTAGAAGGACTATATCGTCTGCATATTCCAAGTCAACGAGATTATTCCCTGGTAGCAAGTCAATCCCTGAGTCGCTGAAGTCACTTAGGGTTAAGTCCATTAACACATCCATGATGAAGTTGAATAGAAAAGGGGATAATGGGCATCCTTGATGGACACCACTAGTCGTCACCAGTTCAGATGACAGCTCGCCGTAAGCCCTCACCTGGCTGTATGAGTACGAGTAGAGTGCCTTAATCAGTGCAATATATTTTCTCGGAATTCCCTTTACAGCCAACTATCGCCAGAGAACTTCTCGGTCGACAGAGTCGAATGCTGCCTTTAGGTCAAGAAATATAATGACTGTTGGACGCCGGTAGGAATGCCTATGTTCTAGAATCTGTCGGAGGGTGAAGATATGATCAATACACCCTCTTCCCGTTCTAAAGCCTACCTGGAAGAGGGTGTATTGATCATATCTTCACCCTCCGACAGATTCTAGAACATATAGTGTCTATCAATCTATGAGCAGGTTTTTCAGTATATTCCATTCCACCCCTAGAATAGAGAAGTCTGAGAGCGAAACGCAATCATTTATGACGAAAGGGTCTCCAAAAAGCAGGTATCGAGAAAGCTTTGTGGTGTCTAGTAATCCATACAAACTTAGTGAGTTTAACAGCTTTCGTGGGACATCCCCAAAAGATAGGCTACAAGCTGAAAGACAAACACGGTCGTGTTTTACATGTTTGCAAGAAGAGCACACAAAGGCGAACTGTGAAGCAGTGAGCAAGTTTAGTAGTAAGCTAAATGTGAAATCAGCGCTATCAAGTTCTGACTCCGAATGGTCTGACGATAATGGTTTGGTGAAGAAGCCTGTGGTTGCAACTGGTAAGCCATTGTTGAATAGACTGTCACAGACGACACCGAAGTTTGTGCAGAAAAAGATAGTTATAGTTTCAGAGTCCAGTTCTGACTCCACAAGTTTACAAGGTATTACCAGTCAGATTAAAGGTATAAAACCTTTAAGAATTTGTCAGGAGGAACCCAAATTATCTACTTCTGTTATTAAAGAGTTTGCAAATGATGAAGTTGATCATATAAACGCAGTTAAAGTGGATATTTGTGACAGTGGTCATGATAGTGCAGATTTGTCTTTGGTTGATCATGATGAGATGAGCGGAGTGCCTACTCCTTCTACTACTACTACCACTGAGTCGAAAAAATTCTTGAACGTGAAGTAGAATTGAACTCAGATGCGGTTGCAGAAGGTATGGATACTTGTGAGACCGTCAGTGTGAACGATCGGCGTATAGCCCCCCTATCAAAAGATGTTGATGCTAATTTGGATCTAATAACAAAAGACAGCAGTGGTGGTAATTTTGCCGTTAGACAACCTTCTAAAGGCCGAACAACAACAGCTTCTGATGCACCACTAAGTTCATCAACTGGTATCAATCATTCACCGTTTGTGTCGTCATCCACATTTTCTTAATAATAATAATAACTTGCTTTATTCCAAAAACAGTACTAATGATACAGCAAGGAATTTTCAGCATTCAGTACAATATTGCATCTAATTTACTCAAAAACGACAAAAAAAATTAAAAATGCACGTTACATAGTAGTAATAAAACGATTGTTATAGCAGCTACATAGCAAAATACTGTATGCCATACGGAGAAAAATATGCATAAAGTACAAAATTGTAGCAATAATAGTAATACGAACTAAAATAAAATAACAGAGTAATAATTAAACGATAGAAAGTGTGACACCATAAAATACAGAAAGATGAACGATGAAAGGGTCGATTCACTGTGCTAATTACATAGTAACTTGTGAGTTTCACGTCTAACAGAGTCTTCGTCACATAAAGTACGGGCTAAATAGGGTATTGTAGAACTTCTATACTTAGTGGTACGAGCATATAACTTTTTATATTGACTTCTCATCCTACCTGATGAGATACAAGGGGACAGGTGTGGATAAAGGGGGTGCAGAGGGTCTGACAGTATAGCCTTTGCCCATTTTGTACAGGAATTTATATGCCTCTCGACTATAGTGTTAGCGAGCTCATGCAGTGGCAGACCACAAGCTCTACTCACAGCATTTAATACTCTTCGTAATATGATAAAGTCTTTTTTGAGAAGCGCAGGAAAGATTAATGGAGAGCAACAGAGTACAATAGGTAAAATACAGGAGTTTAATAATTGCAAAACTAAAGGTTGGTTGATACCTGATTGTCTTAACTTTTTAATGTAGAAGGTAAGATGAAACATTTTCTTAGAGATAGATAAGATATGGGATGACCATGAAAGGTCAGGGGAAAAAACTAATCCAAGGTATTTAATGCTTGATTTGCTTTCAATTTCCGTGCCATCTATGCTACAGGGATCATGCGAACTAACTAGTTCAAGTAAGTCACGTCGATGCTTGAAAGTAAAGTCAAGCGCCTGACATTTGGAAGGATTTAATATAAGACCATTTGACTTGGACCAGTTGTTGATGTCCAACAGAAAGCCATTAAGTTTGGAGCTGTCAGACTCGGAAGTGATAGGCAGTGATACAGTCAGATCATCTGCATATTTGACAAAGTTAGTTTCGTTTGAATGAGGTAGGTCATGTAGGAAGAAAGAAAAAAGAAAAGGAGAGAGGACAGCACCTTGTGGAACACCGGATTTTGTAAGCGAGGTAGAAGAAGATTTGCCGTTATATACAGTATACTGCATTCTATCAGAAAAATAGGAATGCAACCAACTCTTGGTTCAGGATCCTGTTTGTGTTGACGATAGCTTATTTAACAAAAGGCCCCTAGGTACAGAGTCAAAAGCAGATGCGTAGTCTAAGAAAGCACTACGAACATATTTAGCACCTTTGTCTAAACAAGAGACAACATTGTGATATAAGACGACCGCAGCATCCAAGGTACTTCTACCATATTTATATGCAAATTGTTTAGGATCATTAAAAGGTTTCAAAGCGGGTTCAAGACGAAGTAAAAGTAATTTTTCCATCAATTTTAAAAAGGGGGAAGTAATTGCAATAGGCCGAAATTTAATATCAGAACCAGAAGATGGTTTTGGTATAGGGATAATTTTAATGTTTTTCCATGCAAAAGGTAGAACGTTACCGGAAAAAGAGCATTAAAAATGTTAGTAAGAGGATAACACAAAATATCAGCACAATTCCTGAGGACAATGGCAGGTATGCCGTCAGGACCAAGGCTTTGAGAAGGCTTAAGAGACCGGAGACATTTAAGCACATCAAGGGTATTAAAACCACTAAAGTTATTGTCAATATGATTTGTATCATTTGGAAGGGTATCAACAGAAGAGCGTATGAAAGATTTATTAAGAGTGTCAACATTAAGAGATGGAACAGAAATACATCGCTTACCGTTAGTAATTTCTTTGAAAAGTTTCCATAAATTAGAAGGGGTTTTACATGACAAAAATCTTTGATTATATAAAACACTTAGTCTTTTTATTTCCAGTTTTATCAGCATGTTTAACTTTTTTATCTTTATCTCTACGTAGCTTTTTGAGATATGGCAAAGATAAGCGATCAAATCGAATGAATAATGTTTCTTTAGGACAACATATTTCGAAACAGAATTTAAGATAATCGGTAGTGTTTGTGATTGTTTCATCTAATGTTTGTTCTGTAAATAAGTCCCAGTTAGTGTCTTTCAACATGCATCTGAGCTTGTCTAGGTTGTCTTTTGAGTAGCATCTCCGTTGAACTTTACTGTAGAGGTGAGAAAGGACACCTTTGTGTGATTTGGAATATATTTTAGGCAGTACACGTATGATGCAGTGGTCAGAATTAAGTAGAGGAGCACGTTTGCGAGTTTCATATATGCCAGCATCATTAATGAATACTAGATCCAGTTTTTTACCAAGACGGATGGTAAAGTTAACAATATTGTCATGACCAAGTGATATAAGGAAGGAGCAATCGCTTCCATTGAAGTCGCCAGTTACTATTGATAAAGAGTTCTCGAGGCAAGCTGCAGCAAAAACCGTGAATTCATCAGCGAACATAGATAAATCCAATATGGTACAGCCAGGAGAGACATAAACATTAGAAATATAAATGAATTTGTATTCTGACAGGTGTTTCGGGCGGCATCTCACAGTGATGCAATCAATATAGTCATTCGAGAATTTGAAACAAACTTTGTTAGAAATGGACCATTTTGAGTGAATGAAAGTTGCAACACCTCCTCCACATTTTTTCTTGGAACAAACACAGTCTTGTCGGAAAACATTAAAGTTGTTTAGAGACACAATATTGTCATCGTATGAGTCATGAAGCCAGGCTTCTTATAGAGTGACAATACCAGTATTGTGGTAGGTTCGGATGACAACAGGGACTGAAAATCCAGAATTTTATTAGGCAGGGACCGGCAGTTGGTACTAATAAATAAATAAATTTCTCATGATACAGTACATGAGGGACGCCAGTTTACAGGCATCATCAAATTGTTACAGAAATAGGACCAAATTATTCAGTCACATTTTACAATCGATAGCAAAATATGTTTAACATGTGCACTGGAGATTATATATACACTTGATAAATGTTAATCACAATAGTATAAAACATCCTTTTCACTTATGTACAGTCGTTTCTGTGCATAGTTGGAAAAATCCGCTAGATTGTCAGTGAGTGCAACACATCAGGAATTACAGAAGTATTGTCGTCGCATTAGCAAAACAACCAGGTCTTTGGTGGATGGGTTATAAGTGCCCGGGAAAAAAATAAAGCTTGAAGTCAATTTTCGTACAATACTTTGTTGTGTGCAGAGTCCTTGAATTATAGTTCATTGATGTGTTATTTTGAAATTAGTGATATGTTTATCTCATTTGATCTGCAATGTCATTGTTGGGAGTAAAATACATAAGCTTTAGACGCATTAATTAATGGATTTCTACTGCTTGTGGGTATTTACTTCTCGTGAGGAAGGTTTTTGAATTTTAGTTGTTCCGACAGGAGTTGTGGATATTGACTGCTCAGCACTATTACGGATATAAGTTCATCACATTATCTCAGGAATGTTGGGTTGTAGTTGGTGAGGCATATATGATGTCCGACGAGCGTACATCTGTCCATGTGATGTTGTGGTGAGTTCTATCTTTTTCACGTTGTCGGTTTATGTCCATTTTATTCCACTTATTGTGTTGGGTAGAAGTTTTACAAACGAAACTTCTTGTCTTTTTGAGGGTAAGTATCTTAATCGTTAATGTTTTATCTAAAATTATAAATATAGGCAAAAACAACAGGTGTAGTATTTGAGCTTATACATTAAATGGACCTATAATTTCGGAGGCTCTCAGATAGGAACTAAGACTACTGTCGTTTGCAAACTCGTGTAGTTTGTCGTTAAGCACTTTTTTGAATGAGGCCAATGTACCTGCTTGACGCATTTCCATTGGTAGTTTATTCCATATCCGTGCATACCTAATCAAATAAAACTTTTTCCCGGTAGCTGTTTTACATTGTTCGATAGCTACTGTACCATTAGTGTGTCTTAGTTTGTAGCCACTGTCATCTGAAAGTCGAATGCCACTAGTAGAGGTAAAAACTAAGTGGTTTAGAAGCTTATAGTAAAGTGTTAAGTTTAGTCTCAGGCGTCTTAGCCATAGTGTTTCTAATCCTAGGGTGTCACATCTAGTGGAGTAGTTCGCACCATTTTCGGTTCCGAGTAATTTTGACGTGAAGTACCTCTGCACTCCCTCGACTTTCAATTTGTCCTCTATGCGTATACTAATACACATGAATGAACAGTAATCAAATAAGGGAAGCACACAAACCTTGTACAACAGAATTCTGGACTCATTTCTGTAAAAGTTCCTGAGTAGAAAGCCGATAAGTCTGCGTGACTTTGACACTTGTTTGGAGATATGTTCAGAAAATGATAAGTCATGTGAGTATTTCAGTCCTAGGTCCAATACAGATTCCAGTCGTAAGAGTGCATGGCCTTGAATTGTCAGGTCAAGTTCTAAATTGTTGCAACCTATGCAGAGCCCGCCACATTTGTCGACATTAAACTGGAGTTGCCAGGTGTCACACCATCTGTCCATTTTTTCTAATTCTTGTTGTATGGCGTTCACTATTATTCCAAGATCTGTGTTCTTGCATTTATGGGTCACTTTCAAGTCATCTGCATATAGTATTGGTTTACCAACACTAAAGCATTCACAGATACTGTTTATATATATTATGAATAGGAGTGGGCCTAATACACTTCCCGGGATTACACCACTACCTACTGGTTTAGGCCTTGAGATTATCGAGCCAACTTTCGTTATCTGACTTCGGCCACAGAGAAATGATTTTATCCAGCTCAGGAGAGAGTCACATATCCCTAGTGAGCATAACCTGCTGACTAGCAGATTATGGGGGACTCTATCAAAGGCTTTTGTTATATCGAAATATAGCACAATTACTAGTTCTCTGTTGTCCCTGCTTCGTGTAACTTCGTTGAAAAAGTCTGTGTGACAGGTTACACATGATCTCTTTTTGAGGAATCCGTGTTGTGATGGATTGGTAAGTTCATGTTCTAGTAAGTTGTCTGACACTTGGTCTTTAACCACTTTCTCCATTATTCGTGATATTACCGGTGTTATATTAATAGGTCTATAGTTGCATGCACTGGTTTTAGCCCCTCCTTTGTGCTTAGGTAATATGTATGTGGTTTTCCACACTTCAGGATAAGTTCCAGTTTCCAGTGACAGAGTAAATATTCTAAGTAACAAGACTACCATTTCCGTGCTACCATTTTTGTATATGACAGATGGTATGTCGTCTGTTCCAGTACTGCCATTTGACTTCAATGTCTTAATCGCTGAGTCTATATTTTGTATATTAAAATCTATTTGTCCTAATTTGTGGTTACTTTTGCAGGTCATTTGGAAATTTGGGGTCGGGTGCACTCTGGTGTCATTGCAAAACCACTCACTGAGGAGTTCACTTATAACCTGGGGACCGTTGTATATTACACCCCCATGTTCCAAGAGGCTTACATTATTGTCTTTACTGCTTTTTAGACGTTTCTGCAATATCCTACAAAGTTCCTGAGTTTTGGTGTTACCCATAAGCGCTTTATTTTCCTCATGTTGTGACCTCATTTTGTGTTTCTCTTCAAGCAGTTTAAGAGTTTCATGTATTTGGTTAAACGCAATAAATTCAATTAAATAACACTGACGTGGAAGAAATTCCATTCTTCATTACTCCCCTTAATGAAAAGAATCATGTTTTTTGTTTTAAAAACAGAAGAATTCGTAATGTTTTACTTTATGTAAATGCAGTTGCATATAGTTGCACTAAAAACTCAACGCAACTCGATACACAGTAGTATATATACAAATAAACTGAAAAATAATGTCGTCCTTACCTTCTGAACAACTTGTCCTTATTCCAGGATTATAATTTTTCACCTATGAGCCTGAGTTATGTCTACGAAATCGCAATATTACATCAGTTAAATCTTCCCCCAAAACCAAGGCCACTTGAAACCAATAGCAACATAGCAACAAGAGTCATTGAGGGGATATGCAATAAAGTCGCTCTTAAATACGTGGCATTTCCTTTCCAATTTCTTTAGTTTTAGTCGCGTTTTCCGGTCAATAAATGGAGTTGGTGTCTTTAGGGCAGATTTTAGGGGCGCGATTGTGTCTCTTGCTGAGCCAACTGTTTTGTAGAAAATCTCAAGTGATACTTCTAAGTCATTGTTGATGAAGTATTCTTCCCAGTCAGAACTTCTCAACATATCTGATAGGAATTCCCAATCAGCATTCTTATAGTCCCTATATTGACAGCGCACCGGGGAATTTTTAGGTGTGTATTTAGTTGTTAGTCGGAAGGGGAGCGTGCAGTACAATATTTTGTGATCACTGTTATCGAGTTTATTTCCCTCCTCTATCGAGATGGGCTGTATGTTATGACAGAGTATTAAGTCAAGAGTATTTTGGTTCCTTGCAGGTAGGCGTACGCACTGCTTCCATCCTCCTATGTCTATAGCTTGTAGTAGCTCGTCATGGATTCTAGGTCCTGTACAGGTATCCCAGTTTACTCCAGGTAAGTTGAAATCTCCACATACTACTTTGTAGTCGAAGTCCAGCGTGGCTACATGCTCTAGTATTTCTGCAATAGTTATATCAGTCATTTCAGGGCTATTGGGGGGTCTGTATATACATCCCATGAGAATTTTACTTTCGTTTGTGTGGATGCTTATCCACTTAGATTCTGGAAGTTTGTCAGTATTTGGGTTATCGAAAGTATTGGAGTTAGTGGATTTATAGGCATATATTAAGCAACCGCTTCCTCTTTTGTCGACTCTATCGTTCCTGCAGATGTCGTAGTTGTCTATTACTAGCTTTGTGTCAGTTATATCACTAGTAAGCCAGGTTTCAGTCACTATTATTAGTGTTGGCCGTTCTATGTATGCCAGGCAGCGAAGCGTTGTTATTTTATTAAGGAGAGATATAGCATTCAGGAGCATAATTGTTAGTAAACCAGAGTTATTGGAGGAGAGGTTAACATAGTTACTTGTTACTATCCCTAAGTTATGTTTGGAGGGACTCTGAGGTGAGACAGAGTCAGTGTGTGCACTATTTCCTGGATGAACTGTGCAGCTAGTGGGGCTATTGTTTGCTGCAGCCGAAAATAATCCTTGTGCAAAATTTGACTTTAAGCATCCATGGTTCGGCATCTGCGTGATATATGGTCTGCCCTGCAATTTGGGTTGTAGTTTGCTGGACCTAGGTACCCTGTGTTAAGATTACCCTGGTAGTTGTACCTCATGGGGCTTTCATAGCCGTATGCATATTGGCTCACGTCACGTGTGTGAGTGAAGTTATTGAGGGGATCAAGTGTCGACCTGTTCTCATTATGTTGATGAGGTTTAACATATACAGTGCGGGAGTCTGGACGAGAATTTTCGTTAATATGGTGCCTATATGAGTCCCGTTTAGTGCCCCATATATCCCGAGGATCCATTCTACGTTACATTCCCAAGTTATGTGCGCTGTTATGCATGTTACTTCTAGTCCGGGAAGGGGTATTCCTTCTCACATGCTGCGTGACGTCTTTGGGAATGTGCTTCGTTACCCATGCTTTGTCATTTTTTAGACTGACACGCTGCTTATTTGACTTATTACGAGGGAGGTATGTCGAAGTCTGGGGTGGGACTCTGGGTTTTGTGGTCTTTTTTGAGGTTTCTACTGAGGGACTCTCTGGCTTGGATCCAGATTGAGTGTGGTCTGCCAGTAGTTTCTGGTCAGCCATAGTTTGTGCGTCTATGTCAACTTCATGTAGGTCAGCAGGTTTTCGAGATGTGCTCTCGTGCACTCTAAGACTGCACCCAGTGGCACTGCTCTTACTGAGTTTTGGGTCGCTCTTACTTGCCGTTTTTTCTCCTAACACTATACACGTGACTTGCTGTGCTTCAGTGTCCGTCGACACTTTAGCACTGATACCAGATGTATTTCTCAGTGTTGTCAACTTTGTGTCGAAGGAGTTCTTGGTTGCTTGCCTTTGGTTTGGTGTTTTATCCGAGACTACTTTAATAGTCTTGAATTTAGTGGCAGTAGCCAGAAGATCTTCGGCCATCTTAAATCGTTCAGCTGTTATGTAGCTGTCGAACCTAAAGAGTATAGGACAAGGATGCTTTAGGTCTTTTTTGCTTAGGCGAATGCACTGACAAGGTGCATTCAAGAGATTTGCAGCCTTCAGCAATGAGTGCTGGACTGACTTTATTGGCTCGCTATCCGGTACATTATACACTATTGCGTTTTGTTTTGAAGCCAGCCTTTTAACAACTTCGCTGGATAGAAAGTCGATGGCATTTTCTAACTCCTTCGCATTTTCTGAGTCAGTATGAGTCATTCTAGAGGTCATATTAAAAAGCTTTAGGATTGTAGGATCCTGCATTTCTTTTTTCATACGTGAGATAGTTTTGGGTATACATTCTAGGGAACTTAATTTCGTTTTTAATTCATCTATCTGTAGCTGCATCTCTTTAATTACTCACGTTAAGTAAGAGAGCTCTACTTTTTCAGACAGAACATCTTCCACCTGTATTACAGGGGTCAGAGTTATGTTCGAGGCTTTTATGTTGGGTGAACTACCAATAATATGGGGTGGTAATGTGTTATTAGACGAGCCGGTGATATTTTCTAAATTACTGATGTTCACACGAACACTTTTTTAGAATTTTGAACCATCGTTATTAAAGATCAATTATTAGTAACCAATAAATGAATATGAGCGAAAACACGTGCAAAAGCGTCACCTGATTTGAACGTACCGGGCGTTAATCTGGAACAGTGGTGTGATGTATGGGTGTAGATTTTAAAGCACGCTGCCAACCTCCATGCTGCTTTTTCTTGAGTTTATTGCAAATATGATAGTTTTTGGGTTTAAAACGTTTTATAAAATCCCGGGAGTGGATAGTACGATTAGAATGCATAATGTGATATGTAAATACCAATAAAATACGAGTAAATAGATGCAAAATGTACATGGAATGTGGTAGCCCAAAATGTTCAAACAGGCCGTCAGGGTCATTCGATGTTCGTTGAAGGTGACGTCCATGAAGTCATAAGTCTTGTGCTGTGACTACTCGAGTATCGGTCCGTTTGAAAGGACGAATGTCAATGGTCAGTTTAGTGAGGATAAGCCAACTGTGTACGAGAGCGTAATTGTTAAACTAACAAGCACTAAAAAGGTTTGTCAACTTTCAAGTTACTATTTGAATGTTATTATCCTTGGTGTAAATTACTATGTGTCTACTCTTGGTTGGTCAGATACGTCGTATGTTTTTTAGTCATCTATATTCTACGAAACAATGACATGGGTGTGTCACTGTTCAGAGTTGAGGATATGGATGATAGAAAGAGGTCGGCAAATGAACTCTGCGACGATTTTCCAACCTAGGGGGTCAACCTGAGAAGGGTTGTAGGCCTACTGCTGTAGGTCCTACAATTCTTCAAGGGCAGTACGTCGAAGTGCTGTCCATCGTACTTGGTGTGTTATTTTGTACATATGTTCATGTTGTATATACTGAATTGGTATCGACTCTCATCATCATCTCTCATTTTGTTTGTGTCCGGACGTCTTCCACTTGTATCATCAACCTGAGAAGGAACTTAGGCGTACTGCTGTAAGTCCTAACAGTTCTTCAAAGGAATTACATCAAGACATGATCTGCGAGGCTATTTGTACTGTTTGTATATACGTGTGGTGTGTCATATCAATTGGTGATTTTGGATTCACTGTGTTTACTCGTTGTTTTCATATCTTGTTGTTATGCATAATTTTGTTAAAATTTTCGTCGTGATTACTTCTGAAGTTGTTTCGAGTCTTCTACATCCATGAATGAATTGATTGATGTTAAAGATAGCAGATGGGTCGTATACGCCGGGGAGGCTAGTCCTGAGAACAACATGCACACTTAGATAAGGATTAGGAATTAGTGATTGAAAATAAATGTTTCTATTTAGGCTGTGTTCCCACACGCCGGGGAGCAAGAGTGTAGACGACTGAGGCTTGCATATATAATGGGGGGAAAACCAATCCTTGAGTCATTTCCCCCACATAACTTTAATGTATGCGGCATTGTATCTTGTTCTTAATTTATATTGAAATTGACTATCAATTCAAAATAAGTGATACACCTGCATAATTTTGTCAGCATTTTCATCGTGAGTAACACATAAAGTGAATTGTACTCAATGCAGGCTGATAATAATAATAATAATAGTATATTCTCATTTTGTACATGAGAGACGCCAGTTTACAGGCATCATCAATATGATAAATTACATATACGATTAGCAATCATAATTAATAATAATGTTTTAATAAAATACACATTTTTTCCTACTTGTGTAGGACACACCAAATATACAGGCATGGATAAGCATTATATAAATTTCATAAATTTGGTTTATGGTTAAGTTACATGGTTGCTGGCGTTTTTGTCTTAGGTCTGTGGGAACAATATGATAACCAGTCATTCAATGGAGCACGTCATGAAATATAGGAATATTAACTTCGCATTAACAAAAAAACCCAAGTAAGTTTTGGATGGATTAAAAATACTTGGGAAAAAATAAAGCTTGAAGTAATTCCTCAATATAACTTGGGTGTGTACAAATCCGAATCTCATTTTTGATTTGATTTATATCCAAATTGGGTAATAAGGAAGCTATTTTTACAGATACGATCAGTTATGTTATAAGCTACAATCGTGACGTTGTATTACAAATTGATACTTTTCCATTGGTATAAGAGTATATTCCACAAATGTAATCCAGGTTGCGTCGTGGAGAAAGTTAATTCGTTATTAACCAGGCAACTGAAAGATACGGGACCAATAATGTTTGCAGATCATTTGTCATTGTAAATGGTCAAATATCCACATTATTCATTCTCATTCAAAAAGTCAAATGGAAGCTGAAATGGTGAGAGAAAAAAGAAGACAAACAACAGCAACGCAAAAGAAAGCAACGGGAGTCCTTAAGGAGTGATTAATAAATATATACATATATATTCTGTTTAGTAACTGTGGTTATTTTGGTACACAAACTAACTAGTCCCGTTATGCTAACTTTTATATTATGTGTAAACTAATATTACTGTCCTGTGTAGAAATGTTAATCATCTAGTTCCAATAATATTAAAATTTATAATTGTAGTTTGTTGTAACTACACGTTTAAAGAACTTAAAATATCTATGTAGGGTGAAAAAGAAGGTGTAAGAGTCAGGCGCAAAAGTGCATTGTCATCTTTGAGCAGTCTGGTGACTGAGGAGATGAACACTGGAAGTGTGTTTGCATCGCGCACATTAGCTGGTAGTCTATTCCAAATGACTGAAAACTTATTTAAGAAGAAGTTGTACCGCACGTAAGTCTGACAGTGCTCCATAGCAGCTAGGTTGTGATGATTTCTAAGATTGTAACTGATGACAGCGGTAGGTTTAGTTATTGGCTCGGAGGAATGCAAGAGAAGATTAGTTAGCTTATAGTAAAAGATAAGGTTTAGCTTAAGGCGTCTTTTCCAGAGGGGTTCTAATCTTAGTCTTCGCATCGCTCATGGTATTCCAGACCACTTTCTAAACCAAGAGTTCTTGAGGTAAACTGCCGTTGCACTCCCTCTAATTTAAGCTTGTCATTTTGTCTTAGTCCGCTAAGAATAAACGGGCAGTATTCTAAGATAGGTCGGACACATACTTTGTATAATAAAACCCTAGTTTCACAACAAAAGAAATTGCGTGTTATGCATCCTATCAGCCTTCGCGTTTTACGTCTGGCATAATCAGTCTGTTCAGCGAACGTTAGGTTACTAGAGTATCTAATACCGAGATCTACGACTGAGTTGAGCTTAGCTAGTTTTCGCCCATTTATTTCAAGAGTTAGATCAAGGTTACTGTTGCCGATACAAATCCAGCCGCATTTGTCAATGTTAAAATTTAGACAGGATTCAGCACACCATGTTGAGAGGCTACTTAGTTCAAGATGTATTTTAGTAACCATATCGCTTAATTCATGAGTGTAGCAGGAGTAGACGACTTTGAGGTCGTCAGCATATAGGAATGGTTTACCTGAGGTGAAGCACTTGCAAATGCTGTTAATGTAGACTGTGAATAAAAGTGGACCTAGGACACTACCTTGCACGACCCCACTTGAGATCTGCCTAGGATGAGACAATACAGATCCAACTTTGGTTATTTGTACCCTGTTGCTTAGAAATGATTTTAACCAGTTCAGTAATGGGTTGCGAATTCCACAAGAGTACAGCTTCTCAAAGAGAATACTGTGA
Source organism: Trichobilharzia regenti (assembly GCA_944472135.2). Classification (NCBI taxonomy): domain Eukaryota; kingdom Metazoa; phylum Platyhelminthes; class Trematoda; order Strigeidida; family Schistosomatidae; genus Trichobilharzia; species Trichobilharzia regenti. The sequence continues at coordinate 81,049,518 of OX235270.1, read as the reverse complement.
GATACCATGTCAAATGCCCTAGATATATCGAAGTAGAGAACAACGACTAGCTTACGTGCTTCGCGACTACTAGTGATGCAGTTGAAAAAGTCGAAGTGGCAAGTAACGCAGGATCTATTTTTGAGAAATCCGTGTTGAGACCTTGTAACAAGATCTTCCCTAATTAGGTAGTCTGACAATTGATCTTTTACAACTTTCTCCATGATTCGTGAGATAACTGGGGTTATATTTATGGGTCTGTAATTGCGGACGTTTGCCCTATCACCAGATTTGTAATGTGGAATTATGAAGCTAGTTTTCCACTCACTAGGGTAAGTGCCAGTGTCCATAGATATTGAGAAGAATTTAAGAAGTAACAAGGGTATATCACACCCACTGTTTTTGAAAATTATCGAAGCGAGGCCATCCGGTCCCGTACTAGTGGAAGGTTTAAGGCTTTTAATTGCTTGTACTATTAACTGATTAGTGAACACAATGCTTTCAAGGGAAGAGATAGTAAGGGGAGCGGTTTCACCAGGCATATGTGTTTCTAAACTAAAGTTTGCAAACCAATCACTGAAGAGTTCACAGATAGTGGCAGGTTCATTGTAGATTACTTTGTCGTGAAGTAAGTATGGGATTTCCCTCGCCGACTGCATTCGTTTTTTAAGAAGTGCCGTTAAGTTATAAACTTTGGAGGTACTTTCAAGTGCCGTTAACTCTTCGTCGAGGTCCTTTTGAGAGCGTAGGCGCTTGAGAGATTCAAGAGACTCGTGGATTGAGAGCAATAGTGATATGTCCTTAGTGGAATAGTACTGTTTCTTCAGTTTCCTTAACTTATTACGGTGTGCCCTTGGAATATATTCAGTTCGGTGTCTACTTAATTTCACTATTTTCTTTGGAGCAACTGTATCTAGACAAAGGGTAACATTCCTGTAAAACAGGGTTACTAAGGCCTCCAGGGAGTCAGTGGTAAAATAGTCATCCCATTGACAGAGTCGAATAAGTTCTTGGACTAATCCCCAGTCTGTATATTTGTAACTACGACATATTGTGCTTCCTGAGTCTTGTTTGTTTCCTGTATTTAGTGGTGAGAAAGGCAGAGAGCAGAGTACCATTCTATGGTCACTACTGGAAAATCGATTACCAACATACGTGGATACTGGGATTGTGTCATGACAAAAAACAAGGTCCAACATGTTGTCACCACGAGTAGGTGTCTGGACGTGTTGTTGCCATCCATAACAGTCTATAGTGGCAAGTAATTCGTCGAAGCGTTGGGGGCCGGAACTAGTTAGCCAATTGACTTCTGGAAGATTGAAGTCCCCTGCAATTATTTTGTAATTAGCACTAAACGAGGATGCGTGTGCAAACGATTTAGCTAATAACGCATCAGTTTCTTTTGTTGAGCTTGGTGCTCGATAAACACAGCCTATGAGAAGTTTGTACTTATCTCCATGTAAGACAACCCAGAGTGAGTCAGGTACATTATTCATTGTTTCATCTTCCACCTTACTGACTACAAATGAGCTATGTATATATATGAGACATCCTCCACCACGCTTGCAATCTCTGTTTGCACGGTGTACAGTGTAATCATCGATACCTATATGCACATCAAGTACAGAGGATGAGCACCATGACTCAGTAATCAGAGCTACAGTAGGCTTGGCGACTAATAATAATGTCCTTAGTTCAGATATCTTATTGATTAAGGAACGTGCATTAATTAGCAATATCGTGAATAAGTCACGGGATACTACAAACTGGCTTAAAATGTCACCATAACCTAAATCTATTTGTGCGTCAGCACCGCAAGAATTTATGAATGAAAAGGAGGTCGGACTGGGTGTCTGTACATCGGGTTGGTGTGCAATGAGGTGGTCCTAGGTGCCATGGGTCGTACCAGTGATTCGGGACACCTGGAAAATTTACCATGTGTTCCTGGATATAAGGGTAGTACAGGTTGGGCCTAGGTTGACGGTTAAAAGGCATAGCATCAGAAGGTCTACCCATCCAACTGCTATTCGTCATACCGGTATACACCTTCGGGTTGTTTTTATAACTTAAAGGGAATTGTGAAGGAAGGTGCTTTGGCTGCAAGACTTTAGGAGTCTTGGAGCCTGACTTTCTATAAGGTGGAGCATGCGGAACACCTCCAGATATACTTATGTTTCGAGAGGAGTTTTTCGTAACAAGTGATGGTTTGTTGGCATTCTTACTCTCAGCAGGCTTATTGAATACAAAGTATTCTTCCCCATCATTAGTCTCAACCCTGCGAAATTTGTTCATCGTGGTGAGGTTACTACGTTTGGGGGGAAATTTCTTAGAACAACTTGCAGAAGTTCTAGTCATTTTAACATCTTTCGATGAGGCTTTATTTACAGGGGTACTGGTATCTAAATCAGTTCCTAGTTCCATTGGCAGGTGTGGTTGTTGTGTAGTTTGCTGAATGCTAGTTTCAGCACTAGGTGTCTGTTGCTGTGCACGATCCTTATTTGGTAAATCAAAGCTAGAGGAGGTGACCAGGTTATTACTACGCATTATTCTGCGCTGACACGGTGTTTTATCCTGAGCTACGGTTATAGACTTATAACTGCTATTCAGTCTTAAGTGATCCTGACATTTAGTAAACTTACTAGCATCAAGGGAATTACTGAATTTAAAAATGATTGGGCAATTAGCCTGGTTAGACTTTTTACGAAGTCGTTTGCATTCACATGGAACACTAGCCATGCCGCAACAAATCAGGATTTTGTGTCTTACAGTTTTCAGGGGCAGAGAATCTGGGACGTTGTAAACTATAGCTTGGTGAGAAGAGGTTATACGCTTCATCACCTCCGTAGCCAAGCAGTCAATCAGATTTTCAGCTTTATTTAGGTTGTCTGGAGATATTTTAGGATGCCTTTCTAAAAGACAGGCTATTGGGTCTAAATTCAAAAGCTTATTTTGAGTTACATCCAGTAAACACTTAACCTGGCCAATATCAGAACGGCTCTCCGTGGTATTTGAGATTGGCAGTGACATACTATCAAACTGATCTAATTTTTTCTGAATTTCACTTACTTGCCTCTGCATATCTTTCAAAAGGAGGTTTAGTTTACAGAACTCAGAGTTCTCTAACAGAACATCTTTCACCTGTATCACAGGAGTGAGATCTGCACTCAAACCATTTTGAGAGCTAGTAGTTGATACTGTATTACCAGGCGGTAATGCAGTTATAACCGAATTTAAGCCACTATCTAAAACAATTGTGTTTCTACGAACACGTTTTTTAGAGATTTGGACCATAATTTCAAGAATTATATGACAATAAGCAGTAAATAAATTTCAGAGCAAACACGTGCAAAAATGTCACCAATTTCGAACGTACCGCCAGCTAGGAGTTTCTTATAAATGGGTGTTTTCAAGAAATGGTTTTGCGTATATCCATGATAAAATTGCATTATGAGCATTTCGGAGCGCTCAGAGTTCAGTTTGAAGTTCCAGTAGTAAATCACCTAAGGATGACTGGCACCAAAATATCTCTGGGGAGCGCCTAATGCTGCACGTGAGTGCTGTCTACTTCCGCGCAAATTCCGGCTCAAATGGTGGTAGCCCCAGTGCTCAACTACTTTGTGAGTCTTAAACGTTAACGAATCTTATCTTACTGTTCTATAACTGTAATCCTGTGTGGTCAAATTTTCTTGAACCATATATTATAACTTACTTCTGTTAGTATATATAACGCAGCTTCATTATGCAGAGTTTTCCGTATTTTCATTTATTTATACATTAAAAGGTAGACTACGACCGTTTGATTTCCTTACATTTCTATTATTTTCTCCAAAATGCTGCAACAGATGAGAAATGCGTGATCGACTTCTGAGTGTAGTCGTTCATACCATGACTCTAAATGAGTTGACAAATGAATGTGAAAAAGTATGCGTGTCATGCAATAACAGAAATTAAAAAACGAAGCATTTCGCCAGTGCCTTGCATTTTAAAAGGTGGAGGGTTGTGGTTGCTATACAGCGGATTAGATGGTGGGGATATGAAAACCACTCTTATCAGTGGGACAGCGCTTTCTTGCAATTTCTCCTGAGTTTGGATAACTTTCTCAAAAACAGTGAACAAATAAAAGAGAATAGATGCTGAAAACTGCCTAAAAGTCGGAGTTTAAATATAAACTCCTGAATGCAAGTATATGTTATGAGTTTAGCACACTAAAAAGACACCTAACTGTATATGTCAGAAAAACAGATTTTATTAAGCCCTCGCCTTTCTTTTATGTATTTTGCGCACTTTGACTTTTGGGTTTAACTCCTTTGTCAGAAAATATACTTCTTCTCAAGATATTTTCAACTTCGATAAGGAGTGGAACATATCCAAATAGCTGGAAGAAATCTTACGTGGTACCCATTCACAAAACCGGACCTACAGCGAACATAGTTAATTGCCGCCCAATCAACATCACTTCCATAGTTTCACGTGTGATGGAAAAGATTGTAAAGAAGCAAATTGTTCAGTATTTGCTCTCGAATGACTTAATATCTCCTTTCCAATACGGTTTCCTAAATAGAAAATCGTGCATCACTTGCCAGTTAGATTATTTCGACCACATTACTGAATGTGTAGACAGAGGTCGTTCGGCAGCAACATAATTTCTAGATGCTTGGAAAGCCTTTGATAAGGTCCCACATAACAGACTCATATTGAAACCCCTATCTTATGGAATAAGTGGAAGGCTACTTGAGTGGATAAATTCTCTTCTTACAGGAAGAGAACAATTAGTTAGAGTCCACCATCACTTATCGACATCCAAACCGATAACCAGCGGCGTGATACAAGGTAGTGTTCTTGGCCCTACCCTATTCATTGTATTCATAAATGATATTGTCTCTATGATCAAGTATGGCAAGCCATACCTCTTTGCAGATGACCTCAAAGTTGTCTATGATTTCGACTATAGTGATATGAATATTGATAGTAAAATCCAAGAAGACCAAATAGCCTACATAAATGGAGTGAAAAGTGGCAATTAACGTTCAATCCAGCTAAATCTGGGATAACATACTTCGGACGTTGGAAACCTAGCATGTGTCTATACATGTACGGTGACCTGGTCTCAGACACGAACACAGTCACAGATCTCGGGGTAACATACTCAGATCTTACCTTTGCTGAACATGCAAATAAGGTGGTATCTGATTGTAAACGTCTAACCGGCTTTGTGCTACGCAACTTTCACACTCCAGAAGCCAGATTAGCCATATATAAGATATGCATTCGCCCCAAACTTGAATACTGCGCCCACTTATACAGTAGTTTTAAATCAGCAGACAGAAAAAAGTTGAAAGTGTCCAAAGATTCCTCACGAAACGCATATTAGGCTATGATCAGCAAATAAAATACCTTGAAAGATGTATTCGACTGGACTTAGAACCCTTATGGTTAAGGAGAGTGAAGTGCAATTTATTTCTCTTATTCAAAGTTATAAGAAAGCACTGTAACAGTGACTCATCCATAACGTGGGCTAATCCTAAATCGTATGGACTACGCAACTATGACTACCTTCTCAAGGTCAACACCCGTAAACTCACCACTAGAGCTAACTTCTCCACCATTAAATATTGCAAATTTGGAACCAACTACCCTCTGGGATTAGATATTCTGAAAGGCCTGACAGTTTCAAAAGGAGCCTAGAAAAACATATTAACATGTCCACCCTAGCTAGTCTAAAAGATCTCAACTGCTGGTAGAGTGGTGAAAAATGACATTTCAATATCTAACTACAGAAAGTACACTAGTTCCTAGACTAAAATAATAATACTTAGAAATTATGCATCCTTAATACTTGAAATTAGATTGTCATTAAAATACTTAAAATGATTAAAATATTTATGCCGCAATTGTTCTCTTGCTTCACCACGCTTGTTTCTCTTATAACACTCAATTAATAAGCATTATGTATTCCCTGATAATACGAATTGTAATATTGATTATAGTCTTCTCATATCCGGCTTGATTAAATTTACGGCTACCGGTAAGACTAACTAACCTTTTCAGCCACGTCTCATAAACCGTTAATGCCCAGCTCTTGCTACGCTCGGGCCCACGCTGTTCCTTGAAGTTTTCAGAAACGCTTAGTTATAACGGACGAAAAAACCAAAACACCGATTGGCCGCTTGAGATTTCTTTATTGTTACACCAACATATAAAAATAATGACTGAACTAAGGTCTGTGAACAAATATTACAATAATAAATCACAATATTACTTCTGATAGTTTACTGCCGACTTCTTTCTGAACAGCGACCAATGAGACGATGACTGTCGTATTGATGCCTCCGCGAAAATTGGGGAAGTTGATTTTGAGCAAACAACCATGAATTGATCGTTCAATCTTCAACTCCATTGACACTCCCCGGCAAAAAAGGGATCCAACCCCTTTCTTCCACCACGACCAATACACGTTGACTTGGATGCCATTGCGAGAACCTGGGTCACACGGACAGAGCTGAAATGGAAAACAAACAGAAAAGCCAACACACCACAAGCATACTCACAGCACAATCTCACACATCAATGACAACCTGCGCCTTCCAGTTAAAGGTATCCTCTTGACATCTTGCAACACAATCGTCACTTGCTAGAATGACTCTTGCAGAATGCAACGTGACCATAGCACCACCTCATGATACTCCACGCACGTCCTCGTATCTACTCACTACCAATTACCACTGCGATCGCTTGTCACCCATTCTGCCTCAGTTCTAGTAACGGTGACGTATGCGAGCCTCAGTCGTTTACACTCTCGCTCCCCGGCGTGTCGGACCGCAGCTAACAATTATCTCCATATGCATTTCATTCTCAGCAATAGCCTAGCCTCCCCGGCGTAAACGACCCATCTGCTGTCTCTAACATCAATCAATTCATTCATGGATGTAGAAGACTCAAAACAACTTCAGAAGTAATCACGACGAAAATTTTAACAAAATTATGCATAACAACAAGATACGAAAACAACGAGTAAACACAATGAATCCAAAAAACACCAATTAATATGACACACCACACGTATATACAAATAGTACAAACAACCTCACCGATCATGTCTTTGTGGAATTCCTTTGAAGAATTGCAGGACTTACACCAGTACGCCTACAACCCTTCACAGGTTGACGATTGTAAGTTGTGGAACGTCCGGACACAAACAAGATTAACCAACAATTACATCAATTGGAACTCACACAATTATTTAACACAAACATATGTACAATCAACACATCAAAAAAGTGGATTCTGTCACGACAGTCTACCCTTGAAGAACTGTAGGACTTACAGCAGTACGCCTACATTCCTTCTCAGGTTGATGATCCAAGTGGAAGTCGTCCGGACACAAACAGAATTACCAACAGCTAGATGACAGATGATATCAATTCAGTATATACAATATGAACATATGTACAAGATCATACACCAAGCACATTGGACTGCTCATTGATGCGCTACCCTTTGAAGAACTGTAGGACTTACAGCAGTACGCCTACAACCCTTCTCAGGTTGACGCCCTAGGTTGGAAAATCGTCGCAGAGTTCATTTGCTGACTTCCTTCTATCAGCTATATCCTCAAATCTGAACGGTAACACGCCCATGTAATTGTATCGTAGAATATAGATGACGAACAAACACACGACATATCTCATCAACCAAGTGTAGAAACAGAGTAATTTACACCAAAGATAATAGCATTCAAATAGTAACTTGAAACTAGAAATACCTTTATTCATGCACGTCAATTTAACAATTACTCTCTCGTTTACACTTGGCTTATCCTCACTAAACTGACCATTGATATTCGTCCTTCCAAACGAACTGATACTAGCATAGTCATTGCACAAGATACTTGAGTTGATGGGCGACTGTTTCATTGTGGATGACAACACCAACGACGACTGATTGATATCAGTTGATGAAGTTAGCGGTGGATCAAAAGCTGTTGTTGCTCGACTTTCAGAAATTTGTCTACCTGCAAGACCACCACCACTGCTGTCTTTTACTATCAGCTCCGGTTTAGCACTAACACCTGATGTTAGGTGGGCTACATGCTGATCACTCACACTGACGGTCTCACAAGTATGCATGCCTTCTGCAACTGCACCTGCATTTATTTCTACTTCACGTTCAAGTTGTACAGAAACTTTGTTCAACTTAGCGGTAGTAGGCATATCCCTCATCTCATAATGATCAACCAAAGACAACTGTGAAGTATCATGATCATTATCACGAATATTCACTTTACCGTCAACTTTATTATTTTCAAACTCTTTAATAACAGAAGTAGACAATTTTGGTTCCTCCTCGCAAATCCTAAAAGGTTTTATAACTTCACTCTGACTAGTAATACCTTGTAAACCGTAATCGTCACACAATTCGGAGTCAGGCCTGGAGTTTACATTTAGCTTATCACTGAACTTGCTCACTGGTTCACAGTTCACCTTTGTACGCACTTCTTGCAAACGTGTAAAACACAACCGTGTTTGTCTTGCATCTTGTAACTCATCTGTTGAGGATGTACTACGAAACCTGTTACACTCACTAGGTCTATATGCATTACTGGACATCATGGAGCCTTCTCGATATCCACCTCTCTTAGGCCTTTTCGTCATCAATGATTGCATTTTGCTCTCAGACTGCTCTATTCTAGGGGTGAGATTCAATATACTGGCAAACTTGCTCATAGATTGATTGACGCTATCTTTTACCAGTTTCTGGATATCATCAAACTTTGGCTCGATACCCTCATCCTCCATACGGGAGCTTATCTTCACCCACTTCCTTTGCAGTCGAGTAGGTAGGCGTCTTGCTATTACTTCTAGAATAAAACTTGAGTTGAGGTCACTAATGCAATTCATAGAAATCATTCCATTCTTGTAAATTAGCAAATTATCTAAAAACTCAGTGAGTGCCTAGGAGTCATCCTGTAATTGACCACCATTACCCTTAACAGCCTCGAATAATTTCCTTACAATCATCGAAGGTCTTCCAAACATTTGACGTAATATGCTCATAGCCTCATCGTAGCCCTCATTTGGCTTCATAAACTTACAGCACTGTATAGCTCTTGCAGCATCTCCAGTGCAATATCTCATCAAATACATTAACTTCAATTCATCATTTAATAAAAAACCACTCAACATGATCTCAAACTCCTTTACAAATTGTAAATAATCAGCCGGGTTTCCATCTAAACACCGTGGTTCAAATTTAGGGAGTTTGATGTTCCTATTATCCCTGGACGGCGAAACAGTAACATCAACCATATCATGCCTAACATCAGACACATCGTTACAATTAACAGACAAGTCACCATGACTTACTTTCCTGTTTGCATCCAAGACACTCTGTCCCTTCTTTGACCCGGGAATTTTGAACTTGACCCATTTCCAAAAATGTTCCAGATATTGCTTGTTCAAAGAGGACTTGACCGGCACCAGGAAAGATGAACGGTGACTATCCAAACTTTCACCAACTGTCTGAATCCACCAAAGTCTGTTTCTACCATCAGAAACTGTCAGCTACGTCTCATAAACCGTTAATGCCCAGCTCTTGCTACGCTCGGGCCCACGCTGTTCCTTGAAGTTTTCAGAAACGCTTAGTTATAACGGACGAAAAAACCAAAACACCGATTGGCCGCTTGAGAATTCTTTATTGTTACACCAACATATAAAAATAACAATTGAACTAAGGTCTATGAACAAATATCACAATAATAAATCACAATATTACTTCTGATGGTTTACTGCTGACTTCTTTCTGAACAGCGACCGATGAGGCGATGACTGTCGTATTGATGCCTCCGCGAAAATTGGGGAAGTTGATTTTGAGCAAACAACCATGAATTGATCGTTCAATCTTCAACTCCATTGACAACCCTTCTGCAGCATACACAAACTGCATTATTGTTAACCAAATGCTAAAACCTTGTTGGTTCACTGTCAATATCCTTTTATAATATGTGTAGGCAGGTTACTTTGCAATGTTAAATGCTTACTATATATGAGACTCTCATGATAATTCAGTACTCTAAGTCCTGCCAACCGACCTTACCTTCAGTTCATACTACCTACATTGAACCGTAACTATAGTGCTCTACTGAATCTTGCCCCAATATTCACAAAACCCGTTCTTTTTACTATTTAAATTTTTCATTTCTAATAAAGTAATCTGTTCATTAGGACGCATGCATACATATATAATATGTTCATAAAGATGTACGTGGAGACCTATTGAAAGCACTCATTAAGAAAGCTAGGGAGATGGAATATGAGGTACAAACATGTCTGGTACCAAACAATATATTTGCGGTAGCCATAATGATCATAGTCCCAGAGCCTAACATCAAAAAATGTGGGAGGGTGGTGCTAGCTGATCAGTAGATATGGTGGCGGTCACTAAGGTGAATCGTCCCATTCTGCAGGAACAGCAATATGCAATTTGATTGCTCGAGATATTTCTGATTTTTATGAGGGCTTAGATCTTTATCTTGAAAAAGATAATGATGAACACCTTGACAGATCATGCTTCTGCCTTTAAATATATACCATTCGCCCAGCTTATTGTTGAGATGCGACCACATGGGCTCTGCACAGATTTATGGGGCATCTTATAAATTAACTTGCTATCCGTTGTCGGATCTTTAAATACCACTTCACAATGTCTTATCTCATTCATTTTCTAATAACGTCTTTACTTGATCCTCATTTTACTCCATTAAACCTAACATTTTATAGCTCATTATGATTTATTCTATTCCTATTCTCTGTAAAACCTCGCCATATACTAGCTTGCTAGGCTACTAGCTTACTAGTTTTCTCGCCGGTCCCAAGCCCAGGTAAAGAGGGAGGGTTGGGGCGTGGTGCTAGCAACTCCACCCGCGTAAAACAACCAAATCGCTACAGAAACTCGAACGAATAAATATATTAAAAATTCTAAAAACATAAGCAATAGCCTTACTTTTCGCTGGAATCGGGGAAGTGAAATGACGCAGGCCGGTGAAAGCCTTCGGGAAGCCAGTTAGCCGATGTGCCTTCTTTCGATGAAAGCAAAAGTAAGGATGGGTACGTGGAATGTTCGCGAAATGTACGATACTGAAAAGGCTTCTCAGATGGCTGCTGAAGTGAGAAGATATGGATTAGAAGCGTTGGGAATCTGCGAAAGCAGATGGAACGGAACTGGAAGGTGCGAACTACCTACTGGAGAGACAATAATCTTTTCCGGTCACCCAGGGGACAATCACGAGAACACCGAGGGAGTGGCCATCATGATGTCACCAACAGCAACCAAAGCTCTCATGCAGTGGGAACCAATCTCCTCCAGGATAACGACAGCCAGGTTCAACTCAAAATGTATGAAGGAAGGTTACAATCATTCAATGCTATGCGCCTACAGACGTCTCGGAACAAGAGAAGAAGGAGGCGTTCTACAGACAACTACAAGCAATAGTGGACAACGTCCCAAATGGCGATATCAAAATCCTGATGGGCGACATGAATGCAAAGCTGGGACGAGACAACACAGGAAGAGAGCTCACCATGGGTCGAGAGGCCCTCGGTGGAATGAACGACAATGGTGAACTCTTCTCAGACTTCTGCGCCTTCAATGATTTGGTGATTGGTGGCAGCGTTTTCAAACACAAAAATATACACAAGAAAACATGGATTTCACCAGATGGAAACACCAAGAATCAAATAGACTTCATCTCAATTTCAAGAAAGTGGAGACGGAGCCCAATGAACAAAAGTCGAGAGGAGGTGCAGATTTAGGTTCAGACCACTATGTATTACAAGAGACTTTCAAGGTGAAGCTGAAAGCCCAGAGGATAGCTGGGAATAGGCCACAATGCAAGTTCAAAATCAATTTACAAGATTTCAAATTCATTTACAAGATTCGATCAAACCCATCGAAGGGAGTAAAATCAAGACATCTGGGCATAGCCGAGGCGCTAGCTATACAAAAGCTCAAACCCACGCTTTGTATACAAAAGAAATACGTCCAACCCCTGTCCTTGCCATGGCCATCATAAACAGGTAATTTTTAGTAATCACCATCCCATCGCCTTTCTTATCTAAACTTCCTGTTTATTCATGTTATTTCAAGTTTTTCTTAATCCCTGTTTACACTACCATATTTTCATACCCGAACTTAGTGTTTATTTTGTCATTTTACTATTTCTACATATTTAATCCCTGATTGCATAAATAATTATTCATCACATTAGTTTTTATCCAAACATCCTGTCTATTTTGTTATTTCTACATTTCTAACCCCTAATTGCAAAATGTCAGTCTTCTTAGTTATTTTAATGCTATTTTGTTTGTTTTATCCATCCCCCTGTTTATTATGGCATTCTAATTCCCAATTTTAATTTTTATTAATTTGACCCTTGACCGGATATTATTCTGGAACTTTCCCATCCATTTGATATAAATACACGAATGTACAGCCTAGATGATGATTTCGTCGAAAAGAAAATTTTCTTCGCTGCAACTGTCTTCTTATTTACTCCTATGACCCAATGTGTATATTCCGTGATTTAAAGAGGAGCAAGTTCAACACTCAAAAACTGAAGGACACAACCACAAAGGACACGTTCACTGCAACTGCCAGAGCAAAGCAGGAAACACTACGCGACATCACTGAAGAATCATGCGTGGAGGAACATTGGAGGTCTCTGAAGGCGATTCTCAATGACACGTGATCAACGGTTTTAGGAAGAAAGAAGAGACATGACAAGGAATGGGTCTCAATGGACACTTGGAAGCTAATAGAGGAGATTACAATGGTGAAAGAGAAAATGATTCACTGCAAGGACGGACAGGAGAAGTAGACGCTGAGCTCAACTTACACAGCACTGGACAAAGAAGTGAAGAAGAGTGCTAGGAAGGACAAAAGACGATTCTACGACAACCTCGCCACTGAAGTTTAGAAGGCAGCAGGTAGAAGGGACCTGAGCACACTATATCAGATAACCAAGTCTCTATCCGGAAAGAGATCAAGTCAAGTGAAAACTATAAAAGACAGCTAAGGGAACCCAATTACCAAAGAAGAAAGACAGATTAAACAATGGGCGGATCACTTCAAAGGTTTCTTGAACCGACCATCACCTGCAACCCGTCCAGAAATACCAACAACAGCGCGCACACAACTGCATGTTGACACCAATCCTCCAACGAGAACTGAAGTCTTGAATGCAATCAAGCTTCTGAAAGCTGGAAAAGCAGCTGGACCAGATGGAATACCCCCTGAAGCACTGAAAGCGAACCCGGAGACTACAGCCGACATGCTGACTGACTCCATAATTGCAAAAGGTCTGGAAGGAGGGAAAGGTGCCTACTGACTGGAGGAAAGGTTACCTCGTGAAACTACCAAAGAAGGGAGACCTACACGTCACTCTGCAAGAACTGGAGAGGAATCATGCTTCTGTCGACGCCAAGTAAAATCCTGAGTCGCGTCATCCTGGAGAGAATAAAGGACGCACTGGATACAGAACTCCGACCAGAACAAGCTGGATTCAGGAAAGTCAAATCATGTTCTGACCAAATTGCAGCTCTACGCATCATCATCGAACATAGCATGGAATGGCGATCAAACCTCTACCTCAACTTTATAGACTTCGAGAAGGCCTTCGACAGCGTTGATCGTGAAGTAATTTGGAAATTACTCGAGTACTACGGCGTACCCCAAATATTCACCAACCTTATTCAACAGCTGTACGACAACGGCACCTGCCAAGTGATCCACAACGAAAAACTCAGCGAGGCGTTTGGAGTAAACACAGGAGTCAGACAAGGGTGCTTACTATCACCAATGATATTCCTAATTGTGGGGGACTGGATTATGCGTCAGACAGTGGGAAACGAGAAGACAAGAATATTCTGGACCGACGTGAAGAACCCAGAAGACCAGGATTTCGCGCGTCGATGATTTATGTTTGATGTCACACACAATCGAAGACTTACAAGCGAAAACCGACAAACTGGTCGAAGAAGCAGCAAAGACAGGACTCCAGGTAAACATAGACAAGACGGAGGATATGAAAATAACCAACCAACAACAGCAACAACATCCAACGTCAATCACCATCAACGGGAGGGATTTGAAGGAGGTTACTTCATTCACTTATCTAGGGAACATTGTTTCAACTAGAGGAGGAACGGACAAGGATGTCAGATCGAGAATCGGGAAGGCGAGAAACATATTCATCAACCTGAAACCAATCTGGAAATCTTCGTCACTCAGCCAGCATCACCAACAAAATTCGGATTTTCAATACAAACGTAAAGTCAGTTCTTCTATACGGATCAGAAACTTGGCGGGCGGGTCACAAAGAATATTTCCAAAGGTTGCAGGCCCTTATCAACCAACAACTGTCTTCGTTGTATACTGAAGATCAGATGGCCGGGTCGGAAAGAATCACCAACAAGGAATTTTGGGAACAAACAAAGCAAGAACCAATCGCCCAACAAATATGCAGGAGAAAGTGGAGATGGATCGGACACTCGCTGGGGAGACCGCTGGGTGACATCGCGCGCCAAGCCCTCGAGTGGAACCCGAAAGGGAAGCGACGTGTGGGACGTCCAAGGGTGACATGGAGGAGATCGTGTGAAGAGGAGTTGAAAGAATATGGACTAATATGGATGCAGGCGAAAAGTACAGCAGAAGACAGAAGAAAATGGAGACGTGCAGTTGAAGCCCTATGTTCCACTAGGAACCCAAGGGAGCAATAATAATAAATTCTCTGTAGGGTACGGTTGCGCACCAAATGCACTAAAAGGTATAAAATAAAAAGAAACCGGCATGAGGATAAGTGTATTAAAACCAAAAGTGGACATCATGATAGTACGAGCTATATGCGTAGCATTATACATTGCAAATGAACGTTATCAGCCTAGAAAGTTTCCTTTATTAATGCATTTATTAATGATACTTGCACTTACCTATTTCATTACACTTTATTGATTCACCTTATCACTTTTACTTTTCTACAACAGCTTTCAATCCCTTGTAAACGTTGCACTTACCTCAATATTGGTTGGTTATCGTATGCCTACAACCACGGGATGAAAACGAAACGAAGTCGATTTTCCCGCTCAACCTGGAGTACAACTGTACAATTCAATAACTACAAGGCCTCGTTCAGACAATCAGTGTATTTATATACATATCAAATATTCAACAGTTGAAACATTATTAACTTGTAGACAATCTACGATTTGATATCATATCATACTCGATCGTGCCTGTAAAAATGGCATGCATTTTCACGTAAATTTGTTTTTATGAAAATATAAATTATTATTATATAAGTAGTTATCACGTTTTTCACTTGCACTAATCGTTAGCAAGAAAGACTGCAGGATTACACTACTTAAACTTATCGGTGAAATAAAAAAGAAGAGGAAAGAAACACAGTGAACCAAGTGTTTGTTGTGTATTTTGAGTTATCAACACTTACTATATGCTTCTGCACCTGTCTTGTGATTTTCTTTCGTCTTATTCTATTTTGAAAGGTACCGCCTTCAACAAAGGCATCGATACATTAGTGTTACTCAAATGGAGCGTTTCCATCGCAAGAACCTACACTTTGCAGTTATTCAAAATATTGCTAGCACACCTGGTGAATAACGGAACCACCTTCGTTATGAAATCTGTTGGCAAGTTCAAAGTAGATCCCATATATAACTGCAAACATCACGGTTGTGGTGAACTTACCACTGACTTTGAAACTTGATAAATTCTTGAGCTCTTTGTGAATCATCAATTGATAGTTATTGTTTATTCTGTATCCCTTATATTTTACTTCAGCACCTGCGCCAGAATGCTACTTACCTCCTACTTCTACAGTAATCAGTCCAATACCCAACATCACTTCTACGAGCAAGCATAAACAAATTTGATTTCTTCGTGTTCTTTTCTTGACTGTGAGGTGATAGTTCCTGGTCTTCGGTTAACTTTTGCGTAGCCCGTCCCGCCACTTGACTGTCGTAGCTTTAAATGACTCCCAAAGGAGTGCTGCTAGGATTGATTATACGTTGTTTATAGAATGCAGTGTTTTAAGACTTTGTTGCTTCTGCGAGTAGAGTTGATCTTTTCACCAGTTGGTCCTTCGGCATCGTCATCAAAAGAAGAGTTAATAATAACAGATATAATCAGTGAATTTTATTCAGATTAAGACAAGCAAACAAATAAAGAAAACGTAAAAAGGGCACTTAATTAAATTTGAAGTTGATATATATACACATACATATATGCATATAATGCCAATAATAATTATTACTATATCAGGCGTAAGTGTGGTGGTTGGAGTAGTTAGTAAGACGAGGGGAATGTAAAGAAGTGAAAAGACGAATGAAGATGTCTATCCATGAATAATGCATAGGATTTTAAAGGGATAGGCCATTTGGATGCAGTCCTTGTGTCACTTCGTGATTGTCCACCCTTTTTCAAAACTGTCCGCAGACGGTGCCGTAGCTACATCCGCAGGTGAGGAGTTCCAGGGATGGCAAACCTGCAGTGAAAATAAGTAGGAGCGCACCCCTGTCTTTGCCGTCTGGTGAGCTGTCCTTCTTGGATTTTCACAAGGAAGCCCATACCTACTTGGCGAAAGAACACCTCTGTTTGGATAATTCTGGTCAGTTGTTATCTTTTGGCAGTAATCAAGTCCCCCCAAGCCAACATAAGTTAAGTGTGAAGAGGACTAATTTCATTTTCTTTTCATCATACAGTTTATTTCAGAGACCAACCAATCCTTTTGTCGCCTGTCTCCGGACTCTAGGAGGTTTATGTCTCTCGTAAGCAGTTGGGTGCAGTGATATTATGCGCTTCAAGTTCCTGTCTGAAGTATGTATTGTACAGCCCTGGAAAGAGTTCAGGAGTGCGTTTGCCGAACTGTCTCTATATAAAGTGTATGGCCATGCATGCTCTCGCTACAACCCAACAGTGATAGAAGCGGCTTACCCATATCTAACTGGCTTGTATTGTGTAGGAGGTCATGGTGAACCGTGTCAAAGTCTGGGGGACCCTATGGACTGGAACATTCGTATCTTAGCATAATGTCCAATCGTCCCAAGCTGATAGAAGGTCCCAAGTAGGTAGTAGGGTCTGCCTTTCCTGAAACACTGTAGGCCTTCATGGAATCTGTTAGTCCTATCGAGGTGCTTTCTGATGTGATCATCAATTATACTCTCCAGTACTTTTGATACCACTGGGAGTAGGGTTATTATTATTATTGTATCCTTTAGTTCCTAGAGGAACATAGGGCTTCAGCTGCGCACCTCCATTGCCTTCGGTTTTCTGACAACTTTTTCACCCTGCTCCAGGTCTGTTCACATGCTTTCATCTCCTCCTCGCATGACCTCCTCCAAGTCACCCTTGCACTGACGACCAACTCGCCGCCTCCCTTTCGGGTTCCACTCGAGGGCTTGTCTAGTGATGTCACTTGATGGTTTCCTCAGCGTATGGCCAATCCATCTCCATTTCTTCCTGCCTATTTGTTTCACAATCGGTTCCTGATTGGTTCGCTCCCGGAGATCCCTGTTGCTGATCTTTTCTGGCCATCTGATCTTGAGTATTGAGCGGAGACAGTTGTTAATGAAGGTTTGAAGTTTGTTTGAGATGCTCTTTATGACTCGCCAAGTCTCTGATCCGTATAGTAGCACTGACTTCACATTGGAGTTGAAATTCCGGATCTTATTTTTCATGCTGAGTGCTGTTGACCTCCACACAGATTTGAGAGTAATGAAAGCTTGTCTTGCTTTTCCGATTCTGGCTTTGATGTCCTCGTCAGTTCCGCCTGTAGTTGAGACGATGCTTCCCAGGTAGGTGAAGGAGGTTGTTTCTTTCAGGTTCTTCCCACTTATGCTTATTGTGGTCTGTTGGTGTTGTTGATGTTGGCTAGGAATCTTCATCATCTCTGTTTTATCTATGTTCACGTGAAGTCCTATCTTTGATGCTTTTTCTGCCAACTTGTTACTTTTCATTTGCATATCTTCCAGTTTATGGGAAATCAGACATATATCATCGGCGAAATCCAGATCCTCCAAGTCTTTTGTGTCAGTCCATTTTATGCCTGTTCCCTCGTTGGTTGCCGTTGTCTGTCGCATTATCCAGTCAATTGCAATCAGGAAGATAATTGGTGATAGTAGACAGCCTTGCATCACTCCCGTCCTCACTTCGAAGGCCTCCGTAAGTTTCCCGTTGTGGATTACTTGGCATGCAGCATTGTCGTATAACTGTTGGATGAGATGTATAATTGTTGATGGGACCCCGTAGTAGCGAAGTAGTTTCCAAGTGACCTCTCGATCGACGCTGTCGAAGGCCTTTTCAAAGTCGATGAAGTTGAGATAGAGAGGTGACTGCCATTCCAAGCTTTGTTCAATGATGATCCGTAGAGTGGCGATTTGATCAATACATGATTTGTTTCTCCTGAACCCGGCCTGTTCCGGACGAAGTTTTTCATCTAGGGCTTGTTTGATTCTCTCCAGGATGATGCGACTTAGTATCTTGCTTGGAATGGACAGAAGCATAATTCCACGCCAGTTTTTACATTTACTTAAGTCTCCTTTCTTTGGAAGTTTGAATAAGTATCCGTTCTTCCAATCCTCGGGTACTTTGCCCTCTTTCCACACCTTCTCCAGCAGTGGTATCATCAAGGGTTACTGGTCTATAATTAGCGGCATTTTGCCCATCCCCACCCTTGAAGATCGGAGAAAAAACGGCTCTTTTCCACTCCTTTGGCAGTTATTCCCAATCCATCGAGTGTTGGAAAAGTCACATAAGGACTTACAGAGAGCTTCAATGCACTGTTTCAGAACTGATGACTTGATGTTATCAAAACCTGGAGACTTCCCAGACATGAGTCTCTGTCGCTTCCCTGTTGCTACTGCTCAGTTTATTTGCGGAGTAGCCACTATATTTTCCTCCGGTGATGTAGCAGAGGTGCCATTTTCTTCCGTAACAGTAACGTCCACATTACTGCTTAACTATTTGGCAAAGGCTAAACCGAATGTTTCAGCAATCTCAAGACTAGTGAGGTACTGGCCGTCTGGACCAACTAAGGTGCATGCCTCCTGATTGGTTGGTTTTCCCTCCGACATGAATCGGCACAAGCTTTTTGGGTTCTCTAGGAGGTTAGCCTAAATTACCTCTTGTCACATCTGACTCTCACGCTGCACTGTTTCATAAGTTCCAGGCATGAATTGTGGTCAGTCTGACTCTTGGATACATGGACCAAGCCTTCCGTTTTGCCTTCCGAATATGCTGACTAAAGGGCCGCATCCTAGATCACTGCTTGAAAATTATCTCTTATTACTTCCCAGCGTTCATCCACAGATAATTCATCACATTCTATGGGCCATTCTGCGCCGGGTAAAAGCCTACTCATTTTAAAATAGTCCGCTTTATTATAGCACAGAAACAGTCGCGTGGCGTCCCACTATGAGTGCTCATGGAGACCAAGACCGAATCTTATAACTGCGTGATCACCCCTTACTAGAGGAGTCACGATCTGGATCGTTTTGACGAGTAGATGGCCACTAGTTAGAATATAACCTAGCTTCTATAACTCCTCATTAGGGTCCCACTTGGCGTCGTCTCCAACATTCTCGGTCAGTTCTGTATTTCAAATGTTTTGCAGTGGATTGTGGCCGAATTTTCCCTGGGCATAAACCGAGACAAGTTTCAAGGGTGGGGCATTGAAATCTTCAGCTATGGCCTATCACGTCACAATGTTATACTTGAACTCCTGTCGATAGCTAATACTTGAGTCAGTAACAGTATTCTTGCAGCCCCTTCGGCAGAACCCAGTATCACCCTTGATGGAGACGGCTTACCCTGAGGCGCCTGGACACCCGTATACAGCTTGCGCAGTTTCGCCGAATTGATGTTCAGACCTAACTTATTGGCAAAGTGGATCACTGTTCCTGATCAGACAGGGCCCTTTGTTCAAGCAAACTATTATTGCACATGGGTACCTTATACAAGGTACGGGAATTTGATAGAGTGACCTCAGGACTAGGTTTGGTTTTTGCCTGCTCGTCCTCCTCTCTAGGGCAGTCACTTAAGATTTTATCAAGTTATGACCAGTTTTTGTTATGTTCCCATGCTTGCTGGTGGATGCAGGTGGTGCTCTGGCGATTCCATCTTTAGTTATAGCAGATTAATATATTTCCAGTCGATTAGGCTGGAGTGTCCTTCTTACGGTCGTCACCAAGTCTTGATGGTGTGGTGTTATAAGGTGGAGAGGTGCACGAGAGCGTGTCGAGACGCAAAAGTGGCGTGCCGTTTCTGCTACCCGGATTAACCCTGTGCGAGACTGTGGCAAGTCGACAAAGTGGACAGATGCGCCAGAACCATGAACACGGATTATTTCGCATAAACTCATGATATAGTTTTGGCACTGCTTTGTCCCAATGGCAGCGAACCCATCGTTTTCGAAGGCTGAATTCAAACGCCAGATTAGTTTTGGAAACGACAACACTACGGTTCCATTATGGATAAAAATTTATAAAGTTTTGTGAAATATCATTTACTGACGATGTCTCGAGCACAATTTATTGCTCATAATCATATTAAGGTACGCACATATCTTTCTGATTCCACTCACATAAATCCATTACTTAATTAAATCAAGCGATGAAGAATAGTGGAATTACGTAAGCGAAATACAAAAGTTGTGTTAGTACCTTGATATGATTATGAGCAATAAATTGTGCTCAAAAAGTCATCAGTAAATACTACTGTATAGCACTGTCAAAATAAATTTTACCCATAATGGAATTATACCATACCACAGTGCACAAGTTCTATCCCTATAGTGACAACACTACAGGCCTGGTATTCACCCCCTTTTCTAGATGATGCTGTCGAGGTCTTATGATGTACTGAGAGCGTCTTTTTTTATTTGCTGTGCGCCACGCAGTGGCTTTCAGTGGACACATGTCCACCTAGTATCACCTGTCCTGTTTCAGTGCTAGACTGCAGCAATTTTGGCGCAGAATCGGAACAAGGCAGATGTACACGGGTCTTCAGAATCGGTAGGGGACATGGGTTTAATGTCCTTGAGTTATTTTCTCCTCTGGCTTGAGCCCTTCTGACTACAGCATATCATGTTTTATAAGGCTGCTTTCGACAAACATATTACCAATTACTATAACTTATGCCATATATGGCAACAGTATCTGCTTAATAGAAAAAGAATGAATAATAAGGTACAAGATGAGGGAAAAAAGGTTTTCGACTTAACCTAGTACATTTTGGTTACTCTACTTCACAGCAATAAAGTGACAGATCAACAAGTCTTGTCTATCTGAACGAGTTAGGAAGATGTGGCTACAGGTGCAGCACCTGAAACAGTAGCTCGAGACACCTAGACTTACTGCACAGAGATTTGATATGGAAGCAATGTTTGAGCTTAATTTGACTTCTATAAAGATCAGGTCTCACAACCGAATAATTAAAAAATAGATATTATCTGGTTAGAGAGGAAAAATCACGTCGTATTCAAGGAGCGCGCACCGTGTTTTTTGATAATTTTTATGACTGCTGCATGAAACTGAGACTGTATCTTTAACTTATTCTGTAGGAGGCGGGTTTCAAAAGTTATCCATTATATTGTTTGTACTTTTTTCAGTGTTACTCCAGCATTACCGAGTGTTCAATCTAAACTTAAATTAACAAATTATATCTTATATTCTCTCAGTTTTAATTGGTGTACATATGTTCATGCCCGTAAAAGTGTCTTGCTTCTGTCCCAGAAATAAGTCATTATTATTATTTCTGGGCATTCTGTACCCTTCACCTGTAGTTTCAGATTTCCAAGTTTATACTGATGTCTCTATAAACATATTAGCTCAAATGTGTGGTCAGACAACCGGCACCCCATTCCCTCCATCTCCAAAGTACTGTGGTGTCGTATTTAACTGAGAGAATAGTTTGAATACGTGACCCGAATTAGATTCTTGAGAGTGATGCACATTGTGAAAAGAGTCCATTATATCCAATATCTAATACGTAGTTTAGGTGAAGAATGTTGACTGCCGCCTTTTAACAGCTTTATCAGTAATTTTCTCTTTCATGCAGCCATGCGCTCTTGAAACCTTTTAGACAGGATTCACGTCAACCAACTAATGTACCTGGCTCAGCAGCAACAACTGAACCGCTGTATGCACAGTGCATATAACCATTGTAGTTTTTAGAACTCTTACACATTTCTAGATTTCCCTTTGTTTCTATGTGCATCTCAATTATAAATCACTATTTGATCTATTTACCTTATTACGTAACTGTATTACACTTATTCAACTTCTTCCATGCGTGAAAAATTATGACTTGACAACACACCATCATCGTTCTCCTATGAACATAACCCCCTAGTTACAGTTCGATCATTCATCACATCACTCGAATAGTGAATGTGAGTCTAAAAACAAAAAAGTAGATTGATACGTCAGAAACGACAAGGCACTTGAAGCCTCGTTTTTTCCGTGAATCATTTTAATTTACCGCAAAGTTCCGTAACCACGTCTTTGGCTGACTACGAAAACATTACCGATTCGGCTAGTGCAGACTTCAAAAACGCAATTTGTAAGACAACAAATTTAGGTCTATGTGGTCTAGGTGAAATGAATGTCTGTTGCAATCAACTAAATTGAGAAAGAAACATGTGGTGATATCTTCTTGCAATGCGCTTCTGAATTCGTTTCAGGTTTATGAAAACGAGACCTAGGAGTAGGATGATCAAATGTTTTTCACCCGTGATATTTCTATGATGAAGATTAAGTACTCGCCCAAGAAGACGTACAGAAGTCACCGCCTTGATAAATAAGTTATTAGGCCGGTTTATAAGCTGGTATAAAATCAAATTTCCAAGAGTTTGCTGGTCATCTAGAGCCCTAATGTTTACAAAGAAAACAAATAATATGCCACTTTCACATGTCGAATGCCCCACAAATAATGACAATAGTTCCCAGAGTAGCAGAAAAGGATCCTATACAATTGAAGGTAGGTGACTGTTTCGATTAGGAATGACTATTGTTGTGATTAATATATCTGTGTACTACGTAGAGTATGCGATTCTTCCAGAAATTCAACCTCTACCATAAACTTCTTGTTAGTTCAGCAGTCATGTTAAAGCCTACTTTGTCTAAGCAAGGGAAAATACGGTTAACAAAAAGTGATAATTAAAAATTATTTGAAGCCTCATTTTCACCTCGAAATCTTCACGTTATATATTCCACGTACTATTGGAAAATTGAATACTGGACTAAAAGACGTGGGAACTTGTGTACTAGGGCGTTACGTTGCGTCTGAAGGTTTTCCTGGATGTTTTGCTCATTAATTTTGCAGTGTGTAGGTCAGTTTTTGTCACTGGATGCTACTATTAGGCTTATTTTCAGCCTGAATTTCCCAGTTATTATGTTGGTAGTCAAGGATTATGGTAAACCTGCAATCCCCAGCTAGCATTTTGTTCGGGCGCATTGCAGACTTTTTGGGGCTGACTTCGGGACACTGTCCCACGTAAGTAAATCTACCTGAAGTTTTTGCCCCAAAAAGTCTTCAGTGCGCCCGAAAAAAATGCTAGCTGGGTCATTGAGCCAATTAACGTATGCTATGCTAATGTAGTAACATTTTTTATAAGTGAACTCCCTAACTGTTTTGCCATTGCTTATCAGCGCTGCTCCAGGCCTCACTGGACATATTAAGTATGGACTAGCATTACTTCAGAGCGAAAAGTTTTAATTCGGCACGCAGCTCTCTTTTTAACACGACCAGTGTCATTTTGGTACATAGTGGGTAAATAAGATCTTCAGTTACCATACAAAGGCTTTAACGAGGAATAGGTTAGAATAAGTTTAGAATTGTTGTAAGCTCGGTGGGCTGCGGTCTAAGTGATAAATCGAATTAATCGCCGTTATTCAGGATATGCTATGAACCAGAAATGCTCGGCTGGAAAACGTAGTAAATAAGACAGATCGGTGTAATTTATAACTGACTCCAAATCGCTCTCATCACGAAGCAATCAACTAAAGTATGCTTCAAACTGTCTCTCTCAGCCATTTGAAGGGAAATTTACTTGATTCTTGCTGACCTACTATGCGCAAATTCCACAGGTCAATGAACTGACAACTTAAAAATGCAGATTTCATACATATATCTATATGTACTAATTAAGGACACATTAAATGTTTAGAAATTGTAGTTGTATTATATTCGCCTAGTAAGCAAAAATGCATACATCCTATTTTGGACTTAAAATAAATGCATCGAAATTATTGTTGATTTATATTCACTTACTAGACATACTCATACATCTCAATGTACTTTAAACACCACCAATGCATCCAAATAGCGTGTGACTAACACACTACACTTACACCAAAAAGATTAACACGCCATTATATTATGGTAAGGTAAGCCCTAAATCACACTGACTGTAAATTTCCGTGTAAAAATAAAAAGATTGCCTCTTTAACTTATATTTTAGACCAATAGGTAGCCAACAGCCAATCTAAATCTTTCGTTGCGTCTACATCTATGAATAACAGTAAGCCAAATGAATTACTGGTCAATAATTTCAAGATTCCAAACTGGTAAGTCAAAAATACCAAATCACACATCTCTCTACATCCTGATTTAGGTCAGGCAGACCTCCGCCTGGTTTGCATTTGGATGTTTTAAAAGAAGGGAAGCTGATCCAGGTAATCTGCCTTCTGTCTATGGTTAATTAAGCTAGAAACTTATTATAGACGAAAAAAGCTGTTATTTTTTCGGCAGAAACAGACAATTGTGTGATTTCGCAGTTGATCACCAATCCTGTTCGCGGGTAC
This sequence comes from Trichobilharzia regenti, assembly GCA_944472135.2. NCBI lineage: Eukaryota > Metazoa > Platyhelminthes > Trematoda > Strigeidida > Schistosomatidae > Trichobilharzia > Trichobilharzia regenti. The sequence continues at coordinate 81,024,670 of OX235270.1, read as the reverse complement.
ATGCGGTCTTGGTATGGCATAAATTTCTAAATCGGGCATTCCTAATTGACCTCGGGAGTGTTCATGGAACATATATCGGAAAAATCAAGTTAGAGCCACAAAAGCCACAACAGGTAAATTTCGTCCATTACTTCGCTTCTCGTAGTATTGTACTCAAGTAAGGCTATTAGAAATCGGTTTAGTAAAAACATTTTGAACTGTATTAACCTTACCTTGAAATATCTATGAGTGCTTATGTAATTGCGTCTGCATGGTACTTCAATGAAGTAGGGAAGAAGCACCGCTGTTGGTGAAAAGTTAGTTTATGCCCAGCACTAGAAGATTTCTTTCCAGCTCGTTCAATATAATTTTACCACAAGTTTTTGAATTATACAGTGTTGTGTTTACACGTCGATCTTTCTAACAACAGGATCTAGCAAGAAATCTAGTTACTCAGCAAACGAAGTATAATTTTTTAAAATGGAATTTTCCCACTTCGTCATGTTTGCATCCCCTAATTTGATTTCCAAAGATGTCTAAAACCATGTATAGCTGACTTCTTGTTATAGACTGCTGTCTTATAACTATTTTATTTTAAGGCGATGACTGGCAGTACTAATCAAGCTTTGGATTCTGTAACATGCCTAAAGAACTATCACCAGATGATTCCCAAAAAGGCTGGGATTATTAGAGTTGGAGGGGATCGGCGGGAAACCTTACACATGGGTTTCGGGCTAGCTGGCACTCGTCAGCAAGGCGTATATATATATATCCGATAGTGCAGCTTAATAATAAATTGATTCGAAATCCTGTTCGCTGAGTCACTTATTAGTTTCTTGTGGGGATTTCCGCTGAATAAATTTGAATAAACAAGTCACTAATTTGTATCACGTAGTTATTATTCACAAGTTTAATGCAGCCATCATGTGTCAGCTGTTTATACTATCTACAAAGCATTGTAAAGTTGTCGGAAATAAGAAATTGTGTGTCCACTTTCGGTGGCTACTTGTCTAATTGATGTTCTTAATTGGCGTTGCTTACGAATACCCATGCTTCGTTAATTAACTTATTTGCAGCCAAACACATTATGTTATTGACAATCTTTTTCGCTTGGTAGTCATACTTTCTGGAAGTTTATGTGGCTTTGCTGTAGAAAATGATTTCTGCATCTTCTGAATCACCGGTAAACTATGTGCCGGAGTATATCATGATTAGAATATAAAATGCAGTTGCGGTATGCACCTACAGATGAAGTCATTGAATATCTATAACGTCTTCCTTTAAGAACAGGTTACAATATGCCGAAAGCCCCTTAGTGTAGTACGACGTCATACGCTGTTCACTAAGGGACGTCTTTTGGTCTTATTTAATAGTCTATTATAGTAAGTGGGCCACATGATTGGTATGTTAACGATATTCATTTACCTGTCAATACAGACTCAGTGATATTAGGCACTAAATTATCTAAACGGAACAATCTGAAAGTGTTGGAACTGAGTCGTAATCCATTATTATCCTTACTTTTAGGGTCCTATACTGATCTATCTGAATTTAACATGTCGTTTTACATTATTTATTCATCGTAGTTTATTCACTTATCAGCCACACCTCCCAATGTTTTTTCCGATAGCATAAATATATATTACTGTATGTAGAGTATTCAACTGATGAGGTTTACCAAAATCTGATGAATTCATTAAATCGTGCTTTATATACATTTGTTGCTTGTTTTAAGGAGATTATAGTTTTAGATGAGTCAATGCACTGTTATACTAGTTTTCTTATATGACTACAAACGATTTATAGTTAACTATGGTGATGCCATTTTATTCACCATTCAGAAAATCATTTGTATTTATTTTGTGACATGTATTGTATGATGTCTTTTGTTTCCAGAATGTCTTAAGATAGCTTCCTATGTAATATCAGATTGTTGAGCGGTTTTTAATTCTCCACGTGTGTTATGTACGAATCTGGATGCAACTGAAGATGTGCAAGTCATTTGAAGGATAATAGCTTCGAATCTTTCTGCCACCTAAGGTGTAGATTTTCCGAAATTTTTCAAAGAACTGGTCATTTTTGTATTCTTAATTTCGAAAATTGAAGGCAGAACTTGGTACAGAGTTATTGTCAAGTCACATTAATTATTTATCGTTGCTTCTCCAAAATAATAAACTAATCACTTCTATTTCTAGGTTCCAATAGACTCTGAACTACATTTCGGTGCATCTACCCGCATGTATATCATTCGTGAGCGTCCTAATCCCTTGTACAGCATTCCCGGAAATCTTTCGGACCCGAATTCACAGTCATTAGATGGAAATGGTGCCATTGGTCCTGAAAATCGCAGTGGTATTGGACATACTTCAGCTACAAATTCTTTGGAGTTACGTTATTCTCAGCTTCCTCAGTCTGAAGTGGAGTTAGACAATTTGACTGAATTTAATACGGCTCACAATAGACGTATCAGTAGTATGGTTGATGTAGCATCCAATCCTACAGTTCTTGCTCATAAAAAACGCAGGCGGCCGCCTCAGAGTGTACATTTCAGCGATGCAGACGAGGTTATTAATCCTGAAGATGTTGATCCTTCTATTGGAAGATTTCGAAATCTTATCCAGGAGACCTTTATACCGAATAAGGTGATTTTAAACATTACTTTTACAGTAGAAATATATATATATATAATTCCTACTTTTGGCTACACTTCGTTCATTTTATATCTTGCACCGCACTGAATTCAGCCTGTAATTTATTATTTTTTATTGAATCTAAAATTCAATCAAATTAATATGACCCGTTGCACAAGAGGTGGCTCTGGTGCCCCGAGTGGTCTAGTGGATAACAGTTTGGCGTTTAAAACTATGGGCGCTGGGTTCGACCCTCGGTGGGATCATCAACACTCACTGAGAAATGCAGGTACATCCAGGTCCCAATTAGGAAGAAATGCGCATCCTGGATTCCACTGCTAGTCACCATCAACTAATTATATATAATTTATTATATTTGCCAAGTATGTTTACTCTGTAGTCGTACATCATATGAATGATTGTCAGTCAATGTGAGTCTCTGTCTGTCTGTCTGTCTGTTTTCGACATAGAACTTTGCACAAATGTGCGGTAGTTCAAGTCGCCACACTCCGTGTAGCACGCGAAGCAAGAGAAGAAAGTACAAGAAAAGCATAATAGAAACAGTGAGCAGAGGTGTGAGACAAAGGAGTAATAACGAAGAACAATATAGTTTCATTGGAGATCATAAGTCACAAGGAGTGGATGCATCTGCGCCACTGAGAACGATTTTGAGCCATGTCACCAATTGTTTCCAACCATAGATTTTTACCGTCCCGAGGACCCCAGCCTGGAAGTCTACACCTTCCTACGTGGCTTAGACCAACTGTTGCGGATTTCATTGACTGGTGCTAGCTTCTTACCAGCCTGACCCTATATCGGCTAACATTGCTCGTCGAGGAAGGCGATGACTAGGCATACGTAACACATGTTCTAACCATCTCAGTCTTTGTGACTTCACAACTTCGTCCATTGATTTCCCCTGTTTACCTAGAACTCTACGCCTAACCTCAGTGTTGCTCACCTTATTATGCCACTTTACACGGAAAATAGAGCGCAGGCACCTATGATCAAAGACAGCTAGTCTTTTCATATCTTCCACTCTCAGTGGCCAGGTCTCACAGCCATAAAGGAGGACGGAGCGGACTGATAAGCAGTACACCCGCCCTTTGGTCGATAGTCGAACATCTCGTCTACGCCAGAGTCGGCGTAAACTGGCAAATGCGAAACGAGCCCCCTGTATTCGTGCTGAGATTTCGTCAGAGATCAACCCGTTGGCACTGGCTGATGGTACTTCCCAAATAAGTGTAGCGGTCAATGTGCTCTACCACTTCACTTCCTATTTTTAAACTAGGCGTCGATGTAGTCCAGTCCTGTAACATCATCTTGCATTTGGCGGGAGCAAATCGCATGCCAAACATTCGTAGATTGCGGCTCAAGGTGTTCAGAAGACTCTGCATTTCGTCAGCGTCTTCGCCTAGAAGGACTATATCGTCTGCATATTCCAAGTCAACGAGATTATTCCCTGGTAGCAAGTCAATCCCTGAGTCGCTGAAGTCACTTAGGGTTAAGTCCATTAACACATCTATGATGAAGTTGAATAGAAAAGGGGATAATGGGCATCCTTGACGGACACCACTAGTCGTCACCAGTTCAGATGACAGCTCGCCGTAAGCCCTCACCTGGCTGTATGAGTACGAGTAGAGTGCCTTAATCAGTGCAATATATTTTCTTGGAATTCCCTTTACAGCCAACTATCGCCAGAGAACTTCTCGGTCGACAGAGTCGAATGCTGCCTTTAGGTCAAGAAATATAATGACTGTTGGACGCCGGTAGGAATGCCTATGTTCTAGAATCTGTCGGAGGGTGAAGATATGATCAATACACCCTCTTCCTGGTCTAAAGCCTGCCTGGCTCTCTCGTGTTTGTGCTTCCCGAGCACCACTCAGTCTATGCATGATTATTGAGCCTAAGACTTTAGATACTATATTAGTCAAGCTAATCCCTCTGTGATTATCACAGGAAGACTTGTCTCCCTTCTTGTATATGGGGATAATCAGTGACTTACACCAACCCGATGGGACTTCTTCTGATTCCCATGTGAGTGAGTTTACAGCTGCGTTTTGAGGAAATTCATATACTGATTACCCTTATGAATTTGATTAAAGTTAAAATATCGGTAGCAGCAGAATAAGATTGTCACTTTATCTCCGTTTCTTGTCACCTTGAAATTCTCTAAGATAATCGGCGAACAAAACTCCTCAGTCCTCAGATTATCTGAAGTTACATTTGTGAAGTATTTGAAACTGAACTTGTGTTCAGAGAAATAACTATATATATATATATATATATATATAATTGTTTCCTTTAGTTCCTAGAGGAACATAGGGTTTCAGCCACACGTCTACATTGCGTTTGGTTCTCTGCCAGTGTCTTCATTTGGCTCCACATCTCCCCACTTCCTTTCGTCTCTTCACATGACCTCCATATCACCGCACTGACGACCAACTTGGCGCTTCCCATTCGGGTTCCCCTCGAGAGCCTGGCGTGTGATGTCACTTGATGGTTTTCCCAGAGTATGGCCAATCCACCTCCACTTCTTCCTGCATATTTCTTGCACAGTCGGTTCCTGGTTGGTTCATTCTCAGAGATCCCCGTTGCTGATCTTTTCTAGCCGTCCATCTGATCTTGAGTGGTATTGGGCGAAGACAGCTGTTGATGAGGGTATGTAGTTTGTTCGAAGTGCCCTTCATGGCGCGCGAAATCTGTGATCCGTATAGTAGCACTGACTTCACATTGGAGTTGAAAATCAGCATCTTATTTTTGATGCTGGGTGCTGTTGATCTCCACACAGACTCCAGAGTAATGAAAGCTCTCCTTGCTTTCCTGATCCTTGCTTTGATATCCTCGTCTGTTCCACCTGTATTTTTTTGTTGATATTTTTGATTACAGCTTGTAGTTGAAACGATGCTTCCTAGGTCGGTAGGTAAGTGAGGTTGCTTCTTTCAGACTCCTCCTATTTATGCTGATTGTTATCTGTTGTTGTTGCTGTTGGCCAGGAATCTTCATCACCTGTTTTCTGTATATTCACCTGAAATCATATATTTGATGCTTTCTCTGCCAACACGTTGCTTTTCACTTGCATATCTTCCAGTTTGTGGAAAATCAGACACATATCATCGGCGAAGTCTAGATCCTTTAATTTTCTTGTGTGGATCCATTTTATGCCTGTCTCCTCGTTGACCAGCCCGCTGTCTGTCGCATTATCCAGTCTAGTAGTTATCATTTGCCCTAACAATTCTTCCTGTTATTTGGTTAGATTTTTTCTGGCTTTTTAGGTAAAAACTTCTTGGTGTTTTATTAACTGGGTTAAATGCAACACATTGTTACTCAATCTAGCAGTCCTTTTTTACTATCTTATCTTTAGTCTTCATTACGTAACTCTTTTTTCTAATTATCCAGACATGTTTAATCAACTCGAACCATGTGTGTAAGGAGTATAAGTGTATCTTCTGTGAATATCTTGCTTTTCAGTCTCATGTTATCGTTTCAAGTACGTTATGAATTACCCTAAAAATACGTAAAATCTTATTGGTTGTTTGCGCCTGTTGAGAAACCAAGGAGGCAGAGTGATATCATTGTATAAAAATCCAACCATTGTCTTTATATCTGTATTTCGGAACTAAGTGATGTGGCTTAAGTTATTTGCTGATTGAGAAATTGACTTATTTCAATCACAAATTCCGGTCAACGTAGTGTACTCTAATCAAGCCAAATTATTTCTTAAATTGCGATCATTTGTACGGTAAGGTCAAAGTATATCACTTAAATTAGAAACCTGTAGTTGAAGTTTTGGTGATTCAAATCTAAACGTCAATTACCACTCTACTATACTATCCAATTATAGTTATGTACACCTTGATACATAGGTGATTGTCATAAATGCTGGATTTTTAGCCAGTGGGTTCCGGGTTCTGATTTCGCTACCTCAGCCACTGCTTGCTTATGGTCACAGAGAATTGAGTTCAAACATATTCCGTCAGAGTATTGTGCAATTATTCTACGAAATCATTAGTAATTTGAGTGAATAAAACAAACATTGTTGTGGGCCAATAAAATATGACTATAAGACTAAAAATAAGTACTTGATGCATTGCAAACTTTAATGATAGAATTCTTTCTGTACCAAACGAAAGATTAGACTCATAACTTAGTGTCCAGTCAAAGACTAAAAATACGTTGGGATTTTCCTAGTGGTATTTGTAGAAGATATGTTTATTGTACTAAGTAGACCTGCATTTGCGTCAAGTGCTTATGCCGTTACGTGGTTCTGGGTTTCTTACAAAACAGCTATATTTGCTGATAAACCAAACTGGTAAGATTTTGAATATTTTAAAAGACGATACTGAAGAATGCATCCAATTTACTGAGATTTAGGTACTCTGGAACTGCACGATTTTCTCAATTTGGAAAAGTTTTTCAAAATGAGATGCTTCTATCAGTTCTTGTGTATGATTAGTAATTGTAACATTCAATGTTAAAAAATTATCTTTCACTGTAGTCACTAGTGTATTTAGTAGAATAGAATCAGGTATGATGCAGTATCATAAGTTCAATGTGATACAGTTTACAGGTAAATTATTAATATATTTTGGAATGTTGCTAGATATACCACCAAGAATACCCACTTTACGCGCCCAGCATTTAGTTATTTTTAAACGTATAAATATATTCATGATAAGTATTGGTAATTCTTGTTTGTTTTGAAACTTATTTTTTATATTCGCTGCCGTTGTGTTATACTCATCGATGTTCTTTATAATTTTATTTCATCCACTAATATCGCCTTTGTTTTGTTTGTTTTCTTTCTTTTAAAGTCTGTTAAAGGTAGTCACGAAGGAGCCAGTCTAGGCGTTGCTGCCCCAGAAGTATCTGACACCGTTCGACCCTCTGTTAAAAGTAATACAGAGGTTAGTAATTCACTTCAAACATCAGGAAATAGTTTGATGCACGTCAGCAACTTGTTTGGACCAAGCTACAGTTTGGCCTCTAAACTTGGTTTACCAGTACCGAATCTTGCACCTGATGTCGAAAATGAACCTCAAGAACCCACTTTACCTCCGACTGTGGCTATGCTTCATGCTTACGCTCATTCAAGGCCCGGAAGTTTTTCAGCACAACTGTCAGAAGGGAAACACGGTGTGTCTAGATTAAGTGCCAGTGATATATTGGGAACCTCAGACGAACCAGATAGCAATTCTACTGCAGGTCAAGATACTAGTCTTGACATGGGTCTAGTGGAATCTGGCTATCCAAAGAAGAAAAAGTATGCTAAAGAAGCTTGGCCTGGCAAACGTCCAGGATTTCTGGTTGGACCTGCACCTTAAATTCTTTCTGTTTCGTTCTACCGTTTACAAATAAGATTTCCGATTTGTATATTCACTCCATAATTTTATAAATTTTGTCATGCCTGTCTTGGTATTCAGGGCAGTGATAATTCTGATCAATGATAATATTATGTATAAAAAGTTACACAAACTAGTATTTATAGTTTGTATACCAAGTTGTTGCTTTAGCTATAAACTGAACTTAATTTCCTTAGGATGTCAAGTTGTTGGTACTGCATTAATTTGTAAATATATACATACATTAAAAAAAATTTCCATAAAATGTTGCAATCTAAAATGATGTTGGGCAGCAGACTTTTGATGTTGTGTTCATTTTAGCTGCCTGTTTAGTAAGCTATCTGACTGTTCATGTAAGAAGTTTTGTTATTCTTTATTGCTGTATCTTTCGTTTATTACTGCTTGTAACTGCCGTTTCTGAGTAATTTAAAGTAAATAAAACTTGCCAGCTACAAACAGACAAATAGCATTCTAACATTAATCTTAAATAGGTTATTGAAGTACTTGGAATGCGATTCTTTGGTCTGACGAAAAGATATTTTTGACCAGGTCTGTAAAATTAAAATATCTTTTTAGCTTAATTTTCTCATAATTCAGTAGCATTACAGTGATATTTGAATGTAATGTGTATATTACCATTTTCTGATGCGTTCTGTTGAGCCGTTTTAATATCTGGAATATTCACCTAATCTTACTATACATGTCTTTATTTGTCGTAAAGTAGATACATCTTAGAAATGAATCCTAGACATTTTTAATCGGTTGCTGAACTTCGAGTAAGTAGACTAGAAGTAGTATACAATCGTAGCATTATTTTTCACTCAAGCAGTATTCTGAATAGTTGTAACTTAAAACCAATATAAAATTCACATTGTAAACGATTTTTGCTACGGATAAATTACCTAAGTTCATCTTATAGATGCACGTTTGACGTGATGGTGGAATTTCCTGCATTATCTATCTCTTTAAAATTATCCGTTTATATTCCAACAACATTGAAAGCAGTTACGATTGTAGTGTAAGCAAATTAAAATGTATAAAGTCATCGTTTGGCGGTCTATAGTCAATTGCTTTCTCCAGAAACTTCGTCACTTGCTGACACGTTGCGAGTGCCATTTTCTCTTTGCTACGTATTCTTAAAAAGTGGAATTCCGAGATGTGTGTACATAGTTAGCACTGGTCGTCAGTACACTTCAATAGACATTGCGAGTTCATTTATTTGCCGAAGAATCCACAACCTCTTTCCACCTTCAGTATCAATAGTCCCTTTCTCTTCCTAAATGTAACCGTCCTCCGTTTAATAAACTAAAAAGGTGCCAATTTTAGGAAACATTCACTGCTTCCAAACTCAAAAGTCAAATCCCCAAACCAAAATAAACAGGGCTTTATTCTACTGCGTCATAGATGCAAATATTATCACTGAAACAAAACTAAGTAAAAATCTATTTTGAAATAAAGTTATCTAATATAGAATTTCCCAGGGAAATTATTCTGTGGTCGACCTGCCAAAGTGACAATTAAGCCAAAATACACGCTATCCGTTGCCAGTAGGTTTTAGGCCTACCACCCCCCCCCCTTTGGATATGCGTTTCGAGATAACATTCACCATTAGAGCGAAGATTGATATATCATTCGTCCTACATGGAAATAATAAGGCTTCATCAGAACAACTCTACCGCAATCAGTTCTTTATATTCCTTTCGAAGTGACTCAAAACTCCACTTAATTCAATTCATGTCTTTCTCTACATGGTGCGATTTGTAGTGATAGTCTTGGTGGATATATTATGATTTATTGAAAATTGTCCAGCTGTTTTGACTGCACATCACATAAAAGTTTTAAATACGCCCTAATCATTAATTAATCAATAGACAACTATCTTGTAATGTAGAAATACTCTCTAGGCACATAATTCATTGCTCTTATCTTCTTGACTCTTACATATTGCTTGTAAAATCCCATCTCTTTTTATCCACTGCTTGTCTAGCAATACTTCCACATTATAAACTCTCTTCAAACCTCCTTAACAGATATCATCCTATCTAATCGTAACTGCGCTTATTACTGTCATCATTTTCGACTAAATATAGTTGTAACAAAAGTCGTAGTGGTTCTCTGTACCTTAGACTGTCGATTCCATAGAAAACAACATATTCCTCAAAAGGTTTGCACCATTCAAGTTATATTTTGACTTATTCTTATCGAATAATATATTTTTTTACTGTCGGAAGGTTGTGATCTGGGAGTTTTAGTAAAATATTCATTGTAACTCAGCCACTGAGTGAAACTATAAGTGTCGCGATGACTGTAAAGACTTATGGCACCGCCTGCTACCGACGTCGAAGTATGTAATACGGTGTGGAATCAAGCTGTAATCAAAAAAAAAAATTAAAAAAAAAATAAAACGGAATTTAAACCCGAGGCTTTTCTCATGAGACGCGAGTGCTTAAACCAACGAATCGCATTTTAAACCACCTGTCATCCATTTGAGATGATGTTTGCAGTTGGTAATGAAATTCATCTTGGTGAAGGTAAAGGGGAAAGCTATTTCGCGTCACAAAGTGATAGAGACGCGATCTCACCAGTCCCACCTGATTTCCTTCATTAGCGTTTTATTTATTTTGTTATCAAGGAGTGACTATTTGTACAGGTTTTCTATGCGAAGAAGCGCACACATTCTAAGAGGTTACTGGACGTCAGCGACTTCCTTTTGTACTATATACTGAGACGTTAAAAATTGGTTCTGGTTACCTACCACTTACTGAAGAGTGCTGGGATTACTGTTGGTAGTAGAATCACGATTGTTTTCGGTATTACAAAAGATTTCTTGACTTGAAGCTCACTATGCCCCTTCATTTCATGGAATTAATGGTGAGTTCACATTGTTTTGATTGGACAATAACTAGGGTCATGCGTCTAGTCGTTTGTTTTCTGCAGACTGAATTCTATTCCCATGTGAGTAGTAGGAACTGAAAGCAGAATACTCAGCTATGAATCACATTGTAATTAAGTCGAGTTGATCAGTTATATCAATTAATCGAGTTCGTGAAAGTGGTTATCATCACGAATCGACACTAACCATTTCATTATTATGGAGTGTAGACCGGTAGACAGACATTCCATTGTAGTCTAGGACTGTTCGGCTGTCCCTATACGGTACTTTATGTGGAATTTAGCTCAGATTTGTCACTTTTAGAGAGCAAACTACCATGCGACTTTTTGGCTGTGTTTTACTGATAGATTTTTTCCTAATTCAAGTGATTCTGGTACCAGCGTAACCAGCATCTATTACGCTCCCGCACCGAGTATATTTTCACATCTTTTCGGTGGAGTTTATGATTGAGGATAGGATAGGTCGGGACACGTTTCTGCGCTGATCAGTGACGAGTAACTGACAACCATTTATACTTAGAATTTGTGGAGAACTGTTTGATAATTCTCTCAGTTTTATTGGTCCGTGACTGAATACCGCTGCGACTTTTCTTATATATAGTCAAAAGGAATTACTATAATGAGCAAATATTATTTCTTATGACGCTGTGGATTTCTGACGAAGTTTCTACAACAGCTTTCATAACTACACAAGTCATAAGAAGATAATTCATTGTTGATAAATCTTCGCAAGAATGGGAATATAAGAAAATTCAGAGGTATGCACATGTATTGTACTGAATGAAACTTGATTTGGTTAGTTGGAGCCTATTCCAGTTGAAATAACCACTTATAAGTCATCTTTTATGTACAGGGAAACACTGACTTTACGCAGACTTCTCGGGAATACAAATATAGCCCGGAATGTAGACTGAGTGATCATAAAGATAAAAGTATGATATACTCATCACTCACAAAGTCATTTTCACTAAAATTAAGTAGCATTAACTCGAATTAAAATCTCGCCAAATTTACCACTTCACTAGTTTACTAGCCAGTCATACGGCAAGAAGAAGAGATAAGGTTCAGTGTGACGCTAGCGACCGTACCACCAAAAATGAAGTTAAGACACTCGGGTATAACTCAACCCCTCCTCTTACAGTTCATAAACTCTTGCATCCTACCTATTCTTCTTTATTGCTCACCGTTATTCTTTCCTGGTTTGCTTAAAAAGGACTATGTCACAATTCGTAGAATACTGAAGACTGTCAGTAGGGTGAGTGGTGTCCCAGTGGACCACATAGTTAACGTCGTTGTCGATAGGCACTTGACTTCATGAAATAAATTTGCTAAAGGGATTTTGTCTGACTTGGAGCATCCGCTTTACCCTCAGCTTTCACCTTGCATCTCCTCAGGTAGAACAAGGAGTAACTTCAGAAAACTGTATGCTTGAACGTCTAAGTATAAGAATTCTATGATACCATACTTGGCACGTATTTTATATGATGAAAATAGTGTCAGACAAGAATTAAGTAACCTTTTGTCATCTAGTAAATAAACAATTTCCTCCATCCATCCTTATATACCTTCAAGTTTTACTTTTATTACTTCTATTATATTTATGGTCCTGTTACTTCTCTGTTTTACTCTCATAATTGCAAACACCAACTTATCTCCATGACGTCAGTAATCTTTGTTTTTCCCCTCACCATATCATGTAAAGAGAACATTATACTCAATATTTTTAAACATGTTAGGATTTCTACACCACATTGCCAATACTGTGTGACACAAGCCAACGGCAATTTTCACTTGTATTATTATTATTGCCCTAGCTGTTATCATTATTATTGCTATTTCCATTTTATATGCTGCATGTTTTTGACATTACCTCTATTGTAAATGTGGAAAATTTTCTGTCTGATTAATTTTTATTTATAATTTCAGGAAATTAGATGCAATATTGGGATTAATGCTGAAAATTCCATTCTGTATCACAAGTACTGTTTTTGCAATAAAGTAAATCATTATTATTATTCTTATTCTTATTAATGCCAAATAAATTTCGTGTGAAAGAAAATCTTTGACACATAAAACTAATTTTCACAGAAATCGGACAGACGTAAAGACGTAGTCTGTTAAAACAATTCTGGAAGCCAGTCAGCCTAATTGTCTCGTCTCGATGAAAGCAAAAGTAAATATGGGGACATGGAATGTCCAAACAATTTACGAAGCTCGTGAGGCTGCTGACATTGCTAAAGAGACAAGAAGACACTCCATAGAAGTCCTAGTAATCTTTGAGAGCAGATGGAATGGATGTGGACTCTCCATTTGTTAACTTACCAGTCAATATTCTACTTCTATTACCAAAACAACCACCACGAGCACACTGAAGGAGTGACTACCACGATGTCACCAACAGCATCCAGCGCTCTTATGCAGTGAGAAACAATTCCCCCAGGTTCATAAGAGAAAGACTCACATAGGAAGGAAGGGTTTACAGTTGTACAATGCTACACACGTACGTAAAAACAAGGCAGATTCAGAGAAGGAGAGGAAGAGAGAATTCTACAGACAATTACTAGCGGTAATTGACAAGACAGGAGCCAGAGTGAATCGTCGAAATTCTGATAAGTGATATGAATGCAAGCCAAACTGGGACAGACAATACAGGAAGGCAACTCATAATGGGTTGAGAGACGCTCGATGGAATGAATAATAATGGAGAACTCTTTGAAGGGTTCTGTGCCTTTGATGATTTGGTAATTGGAGGGATGAGGAATAAGCGCGAGGATATCGACAAGGCGTTATGGGTCTCACCAGGTGGACACACGAGAGTTCAGACAGGCTTCATCTCAATCAGAATAAATAGGAGACACAGTCTAATGAGCGCAAGATGGGAATTAGGGACAGATGAGGGTTCACACCACGAAAGTACAAGGGACACGTTCACCGCAGCCATCAGAGCCACACCGGAGACATTATGTAGCATCGCCGAGGAAACGCGTTTGGAAGAGCACTGGAACTCTCTGAAGGTGACGTTTGAGGGGAAGCTGTAAAGTCTTTCTAGGAAGGAAGAAGAAGCAAGACACGGGACAGCACTCTACAGACACAGAGGTGATGAAGACACAAGAAGACCAAGAAATACCAGCAAAGGGAGGGAAGTCACTTCTTTCGCTAGTCTAGGCAGCATCGTTTCACAATTATAGGCGTCACGGATGAAGGTGTCAAAGGCGGGATCGAGAAGGAAAAACAGACCTCCATCATTCTGAAATCAGTCCGGGAAGCCACTGCACAAATCTTGCACAAACAGCGAGATTTGGATTTTCTACACTGATGTCAAGTCAGTTATAATCTATGGTTCAGGCACTTCGCGTACCAACAGAAGTATTTCCAACAGCCACCTGCGGAATTTTACCGACAGATGTCTTCGCTCCGTACTGAAGATAAGATCGAGGAAAGGACTAAGAACACGAAACTCCGGGGGTTAACCAACCGAGAAACTGTTGCCCAGCAAATATGCCGAAGAAAATGGAGATGGATTGGACACTCGCTGAGGAGACCGATGATGACATCGCGCTTCAGGCCCGAACGGGTATACACGAGCTGGGTGTCCGAATGTAACATGCAGGAGATCGTGTAAGGCGGAGATCAGAGCCTATGCTTAGTCGTGGAGCCAATCGGAGACAACTACAGAGAACCGGATGAAATACAGATGTACTGTTGAAGTCATATGTTCGACTCAGGCTACAGGGAATAACGATAATAATCATAATAATAACTTGCATTGTAATAAATAAGGATGTCGGTTAGCTAAATGCATACGCATGAATAAGAAATATTGCCCACGTGTTTCTAAATGTTCAATGAGAGACTCCAGAAATCTGAACAGAATACTTTTAACAGCGTTCTCAACTGAAATAAAGCTGCACAACAATCGTCCACAATTTTGACCCAGTTTGAGTGGGATATACGCACTGATGCCCCAACCCCATCTGAGGTTGGAGAAACTGTATCTTACATAAGACGGGAATAAACAAGAGGACCAGATACTTTGAATTTGGGTGCGATTAAGCAAAACAACGAAAGATTGTGGACCGGACAACAAGTTGGATTCTGGAAGCTCGAGATAGTTCTTTCACACCGGTGTAGATATTTTATCACCCCAGTCCATCAGAAGACAGGTAAGTCTTCTAGTCACAATCACAGTCAGAGGGTGAGAGTACTGAACTAGGCTAATATGACACCTAAAATACTGTCGACTTCGGTAAAGACACACGAGAAAGGCGGGAGAATATGAGAGCGTATTCATCGGGTATACATACCTTGACAGATTCTGCAATACAGACATACTCATTGGAAACCTACACTTGTATTCGCTCAGCAGGAGTCTGTGTAAGCTTATCACGCATTTTGTTCCTTGCAAACTATGCTTCAGGATAGGTGTGAATTGACTCTTAGTTTAAGTATATGCATTAAGATGGATGGACGTGTGAGCGACTTTGTGTATTCGAGAAGCTGCATCAGTCCTGGTAGGCTGACGAGTCCTAAACACCGACACAGAAGACTGGTTTCGTATTTGAGACTTCTACCAACCTCCGAGCTTACGCGATATCCTGTTACACACGTGAGGTTGTGTGTACTGAGTAGCAGTTTTCTGAGTCCCACAGCACTTCTGGGAGGATACAAAAAGGTGACAGGTGTTTTATGATCGCAAGTGTCTGGTCGTTGGCTCACGTTGAGGGGTTCATCATGGACGTGGTAATGTTGAGATTAGACATAGTGTGAGTCATGGGAGGTAAGGCGATCTGTGAAGTTATGAAGCCTCACTGATCGAGGTTGTTTAGAATGTCTTTTCATACACACACCTCCACCAACTTCCTCGACGAACTGGGAGAAAGTGTAGGTTATTTTCAGATGAAAACTTGTCACTAGTTCATGAAGTAATTGTTTATTGGTCTGTATAATGTAGGTTTATGTAGAATGCCTGGTTTGGGTCATCGGGATGCCAGGAATCAGGGACTGTTGACGACGCGGTGAGATATATCTCAGATTGGTACATTTATCTTCACACTTATGAACTTTTATACCCTGGAAACTACTGCTCCCCCTGAGTCTGTCTTCCCTGTACATAGAGTAATACATATGTGTTGTTCGAAGTGTCATGAAGTTACAGTATTGAGTGGCTAGGTATTATCTGGCCAATAATTTGAATCCATAAAATAAGAATTTTAACGAAAGGACACTGATTTCTACGGTGGTTACTTCCCTATCCATTTACGTCCCCTCAATGATGGCTATTGATTTCATTCATGAATCTCTGATGATAATATGGGAGTAAGTATGCCACTTCAAATACTAAGGAATAATAGCAACAAATGGCTTTATTGCAAACAGTATATTTGATACAATGTGGAATTCTCATATTGATTGTTGATCCTGCCAAACGGTAATTAATGATTGACTCGAACGTAGTTGGACATAAGACGTTCCCATCAGACTGGTTTAAATCCTTGATCATCCCAGTGTATAAGTAAGCAGATGAATATTTTTGTAATAACCACAGGAACAAGATAGGGGACCTCAGCTTGACTAATATAAAGTTTGAACTCACTTAACTATGTCAGTGCTTCCGTAGATTTCTTGTCTGAAATGTCAATTGATGGTATCTAGTATCAAAGTTCATATTTAATTTCATTGTAGATGTACTGACTGTGATTAGCCTCAATGTCTACTCGCCATGAGCGATTAGTTGGTTTGTCAACCAACTGCATTGGACGACTGCATAGCAATTCGTTTATAAATGGGATTGTTTTAATTTATTAACTGTAAAACTATAGTTTGCTAAATAACAGTGAGTATCATGCTACTTTAATTAATTATTTATTCGGTAATACGAAATGAATTCTTGAACTCCTTGTTATCTGAGTACATTTTAAACACGTCAGATCCAATTTAAAATAGGTTATCACGAGTAATAATGAGAATATTTGTTGTCATAAATTGTAGTTTTTGTTTCACCGTTGCTTACACTCATAAGTGAGCCATCATTCAGACAACTAAGACTGGAGTTGTGATAATATACACAGACATCTGGTCACAATATCATCCAACGGAATAGTATGAAAAATAAACGACAGACTAGTAGAATTATAGATATTTATCTAGATCACTAATCTTTATTTAGCCAGAGACAACAAAAGAATGCATTGAAATAAAACAAGCAGATTTCTGCATCCAGTTAATTTGCGACACAGTTCAACAAATTTTAAATGTAGAAAAGTGGTGTTAGTGATGCCAATTCCTCGATTATTTAATAATTCATTTGTTGCTCTACAGGTAAAATATTTATTTCCAAAATAATAAAGAGCCAAAAACAAACTGATTGTCATCTTAATAAACGTTTTTTGTTTTACGGCGTAATGAGATTTCAGGTGATTGAAATCTATCTTGTGTCTCGGAAATCAAAATGTCTGGCTGTAATTGTCTAGGAGGTCTATAGTCACGCATATAATTCGGTGTAGGATTGACGAGGTAACCTTTGTTCTGAACTCGATCTGCATCCAATTCTATATGTGAGCCCCTCCCATGAAAATAGGCAGATTCTTCAGAGGTGCCAACCATTGATGGTGCAGAAAAATTGTCCTGATATTCTGACTTTCCAGGGAAATCTGCCCACAGACCTACTTCTTTAATAGGATCAACTTTTATATTGTACCGTTGCATAAATTCATCTTGATTAACTCCACAATCTAACGAATCCCCTGGTGCAAGGTAGTTCTCTGTATTCACATTTTTACTCCTCAACCATTCTCTACCGAGATTCCACCTCGGAGCTATTTCTGGTCTTATGTTTAGATCAATTACATTCTCTACAGCTCCTTGTTCACCTGCTTTACTCTTAGCTAAGTAGCCCATATTACGACGATACGCACTATAACGATTTGTGATTTCCAAACCATCTGTATATTGTTCTAATCGTCGTTTAGCAGCATAGGCTAAAGGTGCTAGTTCACTATTTAATCCCTTCAGCTCATGTTGAGCCCAGGCATGCGCTGCTTTATACGATGTATCAGTCCAACCAATTCCATCAGTTTCATCATTTTTCTTATTCATTTCTTTTTTTCTGCAATCTTCTGAACTACAAAGTAAGGGTCCCATATTCATATTGACACGGTAACGTGGTAAAAATTGTCCGCCTGGATCTGCGAACTTCTCTTTCAACCTTAATAAGGCCTGTTTTTGTGTAACGAGTTCACGTTGATCGAAATTATTACACCACTCTTTGGAAGCCCCTTTATATAAATCATTTTCTAGTTTAATAATTGCTAGAAAATCTGCTGTCTTTGTAATTCCTTTGCTATTGTCTTTGTACGACATAAATGTGGAGATAGAGCCATCTGCCGAACTGCTCCTTGTAAATATTCCAAGGCTTCATTTGCTGACTTTTCGTAGGCTGAAACACCTGGTTGAACATGGTGTAATCTAGGGGCATAATTGTGATGTGTCATTTGAAAAATAAATATCTTTAGACTGAATATAAGTAAATAAACGGTAAACACTCTGATGGTTTTTAAATTAGACAATCGATGAAACCCATTTACTATGATCATATGGTTATTACCCACGTATATATATATATATATATATATATATATATAAATAATTTCAGACTGCACCAGTAATTTATAAACTATGACATAATAATTAAAATGTTGATAAAGTGGAGTGATATTATCGAAGTGAATATATTTTTTCCGGAAATCCTATGAAGCGAAAATTATGTGATATTTTGACCGACCTGTCTTACCTATGTAGCTGAATTCATAGTCAGTGGTATGGTATCTGTTAGTTCAAATTACTTTTATTGCTTGCACCAGTAGGATGGTTAAACGAAGAAATTGTGTTTGAATGAGATTTCAAGTTTGAATCCCGATGATTCCAAGGCTTGTGAACATTATTGTTTGCATATTAATTCTTGACATCTCGTATATTCTACTCACATTACTGCTTTTATTGTTATGACAACAATTTGTTGGGCACTTTTAAAATGTATTCCCGTGGGATATTTACTGAGTAGTGATAATTTTATAATGTGTTTAACTGTATTTGAATATCCTGTGAAACAAATTACATGTAGAAACCTACTTCTACAGAGACGTCCCAGTTACTTGCGTGAATATAAAGACATAAATTTTCCACCAAATGTTTCCATCGCCCGAGGTAAAACAGCAACTCATTTTATTGAGAAGAAATGTAGCGCTTCCTAAAATAAGGTATGTCTAATCTTATCTAACACGAAGTCCACAAATGTTGTGACTAATGAACTGGTTGTATTAATATTGTACATCTAGCTGTTAATCTCGTGGACCACACCTAAAGAGCAGTAACGTCATCGAAACGCGTAAATCAAAGCACAGAAAAGAACAATTCAACATTGGGATTAGGGAAACGCTTAACTAAGAAGGCGTAGGATGCTAGAGAGTGGAAGTATAAGAAAGCCAATAAGCCTAATTGTCTCGTCTCGATGAAAGCAAAGGAAAAAATATGGGGAGATGGAATGTCCAAACAATTTACGAAGCTCGTGAGGCCGCTGACATTGCTAAAGAGATAAGAAGACACTCCATAGAAGTCCTAGTAATCTATGAGAGCAGATGGAATGGATGTGGACTGTCACCTTTTCGTTTCCTCCCAGAAGTGCTGTGGGACTCAGAAAACTGCTACTCAGTACACACAACCTCACGTGTGTAACAGGATATCGCGTAAGCTCGGAGGTTGGTAGAAGTCTCAAATACGAAACCAGTCTTCTGTGTCGGTGTTTAGGACTCGTCAGCCTACCAGGACTGATGCAGCTTCTCGAATACACAAAGTCGCTCACACGTCCATCCATCTTAATGCATATACTTAAACTAAGAGTCAATTCACACCTATCCTGAAGCATAGTTTGCAAGGAACAAAATGCGTGATAAGCTTACACAGACTCCTGCTGAGCGAATACAAGTGTAGGTTTCCAATGAGTATGTCTGTATTGCAGAATCTGTCAAGGTATGTATACCCGATGAATACGCTCTCATATTCTCCCGCCTTTCTCGTGTGTCTTTACCGAAGTCGACAGTATTTTAGGTGTCATATTAGCCTAGTTCAGTACTCTCACCCTCTGACTGTGATTGTGACTAGAAGACTTACCTGTCTTCTGATGGACTGGGGTGATAAAATATCTACACCGGTGTGAAAGAACTATCTCGAGCTTCCAGAATCCAACTTGTTGTCCGGTCCACAATCTTTCGTTGTTTTGCTTAATCGCACCCAAATTCAAAGTATCTGGTCCTCTTGTTTATTCCCGTCTTATGTAAGATACAGTTTCTCCAACCTCAGATGGGGTTGGGGCATCAGTGCGTATATCCCACTCAAACTGGGTCAAAATTGTGGACGATTGTTGTGCAGCTTTATTTCAGTTGAGAACGCTGTTAAAAGTATTCTGTTCAGATTTCTGGAGTCTCTCATTGAACATTTAGAAACACGTGGGCAATATTTCTTATTCATGCGTATGCATTTAGCTAACCGACATCCTTATTTATTACAATGCAAGTTATTATTATGATTATTATCGTTATTCCCTGTAGCCTGAGTCGAACATATGACTTCAACAGTACATCTGTATTTCATCCGGTTCTCTGTAGTTGTCTCCGATTGGCTCCACGACTAAGCATAGGCTCTGATCTCCGCCTTACACGATCTCCTGCATGTTACATTCGGACACCCAGCTCGTGTATACCCGTTCGGGCCTGAAGCGCGATGTCATCATCGGTCTCCTCAGCGAGTGTCCAATCCATCTCCATTTTCTTCGGCATATTTGCTGGGCAACAGTTTCTCGGTTGGTTAACCCCCGGAGTTTCGTGTTCTTAGTCCTTTCCTCGATCTTATCTTCAGTACGGAGCGAAGACATCTGTCGGTAAAATTCCGCAGGTGGCTGTTGGAAATACTTCTGTTGGTACGCGAAGTGCCTGAACCATAGATTATAACTGACTTGACATCAGTGTAGAAAATCCAAATCTCGCTGTTTGTGCAAGATTTGTGCAGTGGCTTCCCGGACTGATTTCAGAATGATGGAGGTCTGTTTTTCCTTCTCGATCCCGCCTTTGACACCTTCATCCGTGACGCCTATAATTGTGAAACGATGCTGCCTAGACTAGCGAAAGAAGTGACTTCCCTCCCTTTGCTGGTATTTCTTGGTCTTCTTGTGTCTTCATCACCTCTGTGTCTGTAGAGTGCTGTCCCGTGTCTTGCTTCTTCTTCCTTCCTAGAAAGACTTTACAGCTTCCCCTCAAACGTCACCTTCAGAGAGTTCCAGTGCTCTTCCAAACGCGTTTCCTCGGCGATGCTACATAATGTCTCCGGTGTGGCTCTGATGGCTGCGGTGAACGTGTCCCTTGTACTTTCGTGGTGTGAACCCTCATCTGTCCCTAATTCCCATCTTGCGCTCATTAGACTGTGTCTCCTATTTATTCTGATTGAGATGAAGCCTGTCTGAACTCTCGTGTGTCCACCTGGTGAGACCCATAACGCCTTGTCGATATCCTCGCGCTTATTCCTCATCCCTCCAATTACCAAATCATCAAAGGCACAGAACCCTTCAAAGAGTTCTCCATTATTATTCATTCCATCGAGCGTCTCTCAACCCATTATGAGTTGCCTTCCTGTATTGTCTGTCCCAGTTTGGCTTGCATTCATATCACTTATCAGAATTTCGACGATTCACTCTGGCTCCTGTCTTGTCAATTACCGCTAGTAATTGTCTGTAGAATTCTCTCTTCCTCTCCTTCTCTGAATCTGCCTTGTTTTTACGTACGTGTGTAGCATTGTACAACTGTAAACCCTTCCTTCCTATGTGAGTCTTTCTCTTATGAACCTGGGGGAATTGTTTCTCACTGCATAAGAGCGCTGGATGCTGTTGGTGACATCGTGGTAGTCACTCCTTCAGTGTGCTCGTGGTGGTTGTTTTGGTAATAGAAGTAGAATATTGACTGGTAAGTTAACAAATGGAGAGTCCACATCCATTCCATCTGCTCTCAAAGATTACTAGGACTTCTATGGAGTGTCTTCTTGTCTCTTTAGCAATGTCAGCAGCCTCACGAGCTTCGTAAATTGTTTGGACATTCCATGTCCCCATATTTACTTTTGCTTTCATCGAGACGAGACAATTAGGCTGACTGGCTTCCAGAATTGTTTTAACAGACTACGTCTTTACGTCTGTCCGATTTCTGTGAAAATTAGTTTTATGTGTCAAAGATTTTCTTTCACACGAAATTTATTTGGCATTAATAAGAATAAGAATAATAATAATGATTTACTTTATTGCAAAAACAGTACTTGTGATACAGAATGGAATTTTCAGCATTAATCCCAATATTGCATCTAATTTCCTGAAATTATAAATAAAAATTAATCAGACAGAAAATTTTCCACATTTACAATAGAGGTAATGTCAAAAACATGCAGCATATAAAATGGAAATAGCAATAATAATGATAACAGCTAGGGCAATAATAATAATACAAGTGAAAATTGCCGTTGGCTTGTGTCACACAGTATTGGCAATGTGGTGTAGAAATCCTAACATGTTTAAAAATATTGAGTATAATGTTCTCTTTACATGATATGGTGAGGGGAAAAACAAAGATTACTGACGTCATGGAGATAAGTTGGTGTTTGCAATTATGAGAGTAAAACAGAGAAGTAACAGGACCATAAATATAATAGAAGTAATAAAAGTAAAACTTGAAGGTATATAAGGATGGATGGAGGAAATTGTTTATTTACTAGATGACAAAAGGTTACTTAATTCTTGTCTGACACTATTTTCATCATATAAAATACGTGCCAAGTATGGTATCATAGAATTCTTATACTTAGACGTTCAAGCATACAGTTTTCTGAAGTTACTCCTTGTTCTACCTGAGGAGATGCAAGGTGAAAGCTGAGGGTAAAGCGGATGCTCCAAGTCAGACAAAATCCCTTTAGCAAATTTATTTCATGAAGTCAAGTGCCTATCGACAACGACGTTAACTATGTGGTCCACTGGGACACCACTCACCCTACTGACAGTCTTCAGTATTCTACGAATTGTGACATAGTCCTTTTTAAGCAAACCAGGAAAGAATAACGGTGAGCAATAAAGAAGAATAGGTAGGATGCAAGAGTTTATGAACTGTAAGAGGAGGGGTTGAGTTATACCCGAGTGTCTTAACTTCATTTTTGGTGGTACGGTCGCTAGCGTCACACTGAACCTTATCTCTTCTTCTTGCCGTATGACTGGCTAGTAAACTAGTGAAGTGGTAAATTTGGCGAGATTTTAATTCGAGTTAATGCTACTTAATTTTAGTGAAAATGACTTTGTGAGTGATGAGTATATCATACTTTTATCTTTATGATCACTCAGTCTACATTCCGGGCTATATTTGTATTCCCGAGAAGTCTGCGTAAAGTCAGTGTTTCCCTGTACATAAAAGATGACTTATAAGTGGTTATTTCAACTGGAATAGGCTCCAACTAACCAAATCAAGTTTCATTCAGTACAATACATGTGCATACCTCTGAATTTTCTTATATTCCCATTCTTGCGAAGATTTATCAACAATGAATTATCTTCTTATGACTTGTGTAGTTATGAAAGCTGTTGTAGAAACTTCGTCAGAAATCCACAGCGTCATAAGAAATAATATTTGCTCATTATAGTAATTCCTTTTGACTATATATAAGAAAAGTCGCAGCGGTATTCAGTCACGGACCAATAAAACTGAGAGAATTATCAAACAGTTCTCCACAAATTCTAAGTATAAATGGTTGTCAGTTACTCGTCACTGATCAGCGCAGAAACGTGTCCCGACCTATCCTATCCTCAATCATAAACTCCACCGAAAAGATGTGAAAATATACTCGGTGCGGGAGCGTAATAGATGCTGGTTACGCTGGTACCAGAATCACTTGAATTAGGAAAAAATCTATCAGTAAAACACAGCCAAAAAGTCGCATGGTAGTTTGCTCTCTAAAAGTGACAAATCTGAGCTAAATTCCACATAAAGTACCGTATAGGGACAGCCGAACAGTCCTAGACTACAATGGAATGTCTGTCTACCGGTCTACACTCCATAATAATGAAATGGTTAGTGTCGATTCGTGATGATAACCACTTTCACGAACTCGATTAATTGATATAACTGATCAACTCGACTTAATTACAATGTGATTCATAGCTGAGTATTCTGCTTTCAGTTCCTACTACTCACATGGGAATAGAATTCAGTCTGCAGAAAACAAACGACTAGACGCATGACCCTAGTTATTGTCCAATCAAAACAATGTGAACTCACCATTAATTCCATGAAATGAAGGGGCATAGTGAGCTTCAAGTCAAGAAATCTTTTGTAATACCGAAAACAATCGTGATTCTACTACCAACAGTAATCCCAGCACTCTTCAGTAAGTGGTAGGTAACCAGAACCAATTTTTAATGTCTCAGTATATAGTACAAAAGGAAGTCGCTGACGTCCAGTAACCTCTTAGAATGTGTGCGCTTCTTCGCATAGAAAACCTGTACAAATAGTCACTCCTTGATAACAAAATAAATAAAACGCTAATGAAGGAAATCAGGTGGGACTGGTGAGATCGCGTCTCTATCACTTTGTGACGCGAAATAGCTTTCCCCTTTACCTTCACCAAGATGAATTTCATTACGAGCTGCAAACATCATCTCAAATGGATGACAGGTGGTTTAAAATGCGATTCGTTGGTTTAAGCACTCGCGTCTCATGAGAAAAGCCTCGGGTTTAAATTCCGTTTTACATACTTCGACGTCGGTAGCAGGCGGTGCCATAAGTCTTTACAGTCATCGCGACACTTATAGTTTCACTCAGTGGCTGAGTTACAATGAATATTTTACTAAAACTCCCAGATCACAACCTTTCGACAGTAAAAAAAATATATTATTCGATAAGAATAAGTCAAAATATAACTTGAATGGTGCAAACCTTTTGAGGAATATGTTGTTTTCTATGGAATCGACAGTCTAAGGTACAGAGAACCACTACGACTTTTGTTACAACTATATTTAGTCGAAAATGATGACAGTAATAAGCGCAGTTACGATTAGATAGGATGATATCTGTTAAGGAGGTTTGAAGAGAGTTTATAATGTGGAAGTATTGCTAGACAAGCAGTGGATAAAAAGAGATGGGATTTTACAAGCAATATGTAAGAGTCAAGAAGATAAGAGCAATGAATTATGTGCCTAGAGAGTATTTCTACATTACAAGATAGTTGTCTATTGATTAATTAATGATTAGGGCGTATTTAAAACTTTTATGTGATGTGCAGTCAAAACAGCTGGACAATTTTCAATAAATCATAATATATCCACCAAGACCATCACTACAAATCGCACCATGTAGAGAAAGACATGAATTGAATTTTGTAAGCCTCAGCTGAATGTCCTGTATAGACACTAAAATTTGTCTGAATTGATTATACAAAATATGGTGAATAGAAAACATACCTAACATTAGATTATATATCTATTACTCTAAATAGCCTCCATGGCAATAAAATGGAAGTTACAAATTACAACCTAAACGATTCGCATCAAAATTATGCTATACACCTCTCTTATTATTATTACGGACAACTGAAATACATGAGTCACGTAGTACTGTTAGTGCTTAGTAAGATTTCTCCTATTCTGAAATTGACTTTCAAAAAATTCCTACACCTCACAAATCAGATGAATGATATATTTCATCAGATAACCTCTATACTTGGAGAACAAATGAGATTTACAATGAATTCTGGCTTTGAATGTTTGTTCATGATAATTCGGCTATACTTTGTACTCCCTATTTTAAAACGATTAATAAATGTATGGATATACCAAGCGCATTTGAAAACGGAAATCTCTCCAGAAATTTATGGATTTACTACCGTGCAGTTATCAAGCTTTTGCTTAACAGATATACTGAGGAAATGTACATTATACCAATGCCTCACAATTAAAACGGGATTAAAACACATGAGTGCAACTTCATACAGTAGACATATCATAATACTCACTCACTACACAATATCTGAAATTAGAATACGCGTATTAAGCATCTCATACATTATTGAACGCCTCTGCTTCCTAATATCAAGTATACTTGAGATCATACGAATAGTATGTAAACTTATTATTATTATATCTGAAACGTTGTGGTACTTAGCTTTTATCATGAAAAATATTGGCCAGTATTTATATATATTTAATGCAATTCTAATTACATTCAATAAAATAATAATCAGACTACCTAGTAAACCAGTTAGCGAAAAAATATACTGGTCGCGACTTTAAAGTACCTACATTCAGGCAATAAAGAGTGACACTTTAAAAAACTACGGGATGAAAATATAGAAGTATAGATGAAGCAATTACAATAAATCCTTCTTTTTCTCCACCTCGTTTACTCCCTTGTTATCATTTCGGTAAGGATAGCTGTAACCTGGACCGCTGTGAGGTAATGTTAAACCTTAAGTTAACAGTGTTACTTGGATATACATTTAGTAGTGGATAGTGATGGGATCCAGTACTCATGTTCCATGAAAACTGTTTGCTTGAGGCATGTAGGGAGGTGTAGCCTAACTAGGGTCGTCCAGACGTTACAAGCCAATGGCTGCAGACTGTTGGTGTTATGCCTCAATATCATTCTCAGTGACGTAGATGTAATCACCCTTTGCAATCTCTTAGATCCGTCACATCCCCATTGTACGGCATGTAATTATTTTTTCTCACAAAGGTTTCCATATATTATAGCATTTTGTTTTTCCTGCCTTTCTGTAAAGTTTTATAAAATGTAGGAATTTAAACTACTACACTTTTGTGCAGAGTTTTACGCTGCAAATTCGCTTTCATGTTTTTATTTCAGTAGGTTTACACCCACTATTGAGAAAAAATGCTATTCTGCGTTTGAAGGCACCGAATTTCATTGGCAACTCAATGACAAGATAAAACCAAAGTCTTGAATTACACCACTAATGCCGCCGAATTGACAACGGTGATCGTCTTCTGTAGTTCTGTTCAGGTAATCATCTGTTTCTAGTCAGCACTAACTTTAGGCGCAAAGACAGACACTGTGTAACCTGGTCACCTCCATCACCAAATCAACGTTGGACTCAGATAGACCACATAGCGATGGGGTATCTTTCACAAGGGTCAGTAGAAGACTCTTGCCGTTTTTGGAACACATGCATAGACTTCGACTACGCTCTGGTCCGCACACGTTTAGGCTTACGACTAAACGGACATAAAAAACTGCTGGCAGCGAAACAGTTACATTCCCAACTAGATCGAGACTCTGAGTACTTTTATGAGGAAGAAGTAGTGAAACGAGTACCTAATATCAACCGCAGGACTCCTCCTGAAGTATCATTGATATAAGAATAAAACTTGTGCACTGTGGTATAATTATCCTCCTGAAGTAACCTGGCACGGCACACAGTTAGCAGTAGACACAGTTGTAAAAGTTGTTAAGAACCAAAAGTTAGCAAGAGCCATTGGATCTCTACCACCTCATCCGAACTGATTGACGTAAGAAGACTGATTCCGGCGACCTCCGATTATGATGAGGAGCGAAAGCTACTCAAACGAAAACTGACAAGAAGTCTTCTCAACGACCGTGAACAATGGTGGGTAACAAAAGAGAAAGAGATGGAAAAGGCATCGGCTATTGGAAACACCAGACAACTATTTAGGCTTATCACGAAAACAGGTGGTAATAGGCAAATGATAAGTGAAACAATCTCTGAGAAAAATGGCACTATAACTAGCTCCCAGTGCAGACGACTGGAACGCTAGAAAGAACCCTTTAAGGAGCAATTTAATTGGCCTACAACCACACTCAACTTACCGAACATCCAACGCCTCCCTGAATGGGATATAGACACAGGTCCGCCGTCCCTAAGTGAGGTTACTAGAGTTGTCACTAGTCTGAAAGGAGACAAAGCAGCGGGACCTGATGGAATGACTCCAGTACGATGGAGACAGTTTACTGTCTGCGTTAACCCAGGTACTATGCAAAGTCTGGGAATCAGAAGAAGTCCCGTCGAGTTAGTGTAAGTCACTGATTATCAAGAAGGGAGACAAGTCTTCCTTTGATAATCATAGGGGGATTATGTTGACTAATATAGTATCTAAAGTCCTAGGCTTAATAATATTGCGTAGACTAAGTGGTGTTCGGCAGGCACAAACACGAGAGAGCCAGGCAGTCTTCAGACCAGGAAGAGGGTGTATTGATAATATCTTCACCCTTCGACAGATTCTAGAACATAGGCATTCCAACCGGCCTCCAACAATCGTCATTATTTCTTAACCTGTTAGCGACATTCGAGTCTGTCGGCCGAGAGGTACTCTGGTGATGCTTGGCCGTGAAAGGAATGCCGAGAAAATACGTTGCACTGATCAAGGCACTCACTCTACTCGAACTCATGCAGCCAGGTGGATTACGGCGAGTTGTCGTCTGAAGTGGTGACAACTAACGGTGTCCTTCAGGGGTGCCCACTATCCTCATTTCTACTCAATTTCATTATAGATGGACTAATGGACTTAACCCTAACTCACTTCAGAGGCTCAGGGATTGACGTACTACCAGGGAATAATCTCGTTGACTTAGAATATGCAGATGATATCTTCCTTCTAAGTGAAGACGGTGACAGAACGTAGAGTCCTCTGAACACCTTGAGTTGCAATCTACGAATGTTCTGCATGCGATTTGCTCCCGCCAAATGTGAGATGATGTTACAGGACTGGACTACACCGACTCCTAGTTTAGAAATAGGAAGCGAAGTGGTAGAGCACGTTGACTGCTTTACTTATTTGAGAAGTATCATCAGATCTCTGACTAAATTTAAGCACGGATACAGAAGGCTCGTTTCGCATATGGCAGTTTACGCCGTCTCTTGCGTAGACGTGATATCCGACCATCGACCAAAGGTCTCATCAGTCCGATTCGTCCTCCTTTATGGCTGTGAGACCTGGCCATTGAGAGTGGAAGACATGAGAAGATTAGCTGTCTTAAATCATAGGTGCCTGTGAAGTGGTATAATAAGGTGAGCAATATTGAAGTCAGGCGTCGATTTTTTAGGTAAGGAGGGGAAATCAACTGACAAGGCTGTGAAGTTACATCGATTGAAATGGTTAGAACACGTGTTACGCATGCCTAGTTATCGCCTTCCTCGACGGGCAATGTTAGCTGACATAGGGTCAGGTTGAAAAAGAGTAAGCGGTGGTCAAACCAAAACATGGCACCAGTCAATGGGACCCACAACAGTTAGTTTAAGCCGGATACGCAAGGAGATGTAGACTTCCTGGATGGAGTCCTCCGGACGGTAAAAACCAATGGCTGGAGACAATCAGTGGTCTCAAAATCATTCTCAATGGCGCAGATGCATCCACTCCCTGTGAATTATAGTTCCCAATGAAACTATATTGTTCTTCGTTACTACTATTCCTTTTGCCTTATATCCCTATCTACTGTCTCTATTTTGCATTTCTTCTCCTGCTTATTGTGCTACATGGAGTGTGCCGATTTTAACTGCTGCACATCGGTGCAAAAGTTCTGTGTTGAAACCAGGCAGACATATAGCCGAAATCTAGCGACAGACAGTATAAAGGCACTCATGGAATGACTCTGTGTACCTACAGTAACTAGCTAACTTAATTACGTAAATCGAAAATCCAAACAACAGTAATATTCATCATGAAATTGTATTTCAAACAGATACGAAACAGAACAGGATATCAAATCCTCAGATACTTGCAAACAAAAAGTCCAAACACATTGCATGTTTTTCTATTTTATGTATTTGTACAGCCTGTTTTATTAGTTGGTCATGTTGAAATAGTCTTCGTAATTAACCAGCTGGAACCAATGCCCACAATAACACTGAACTGGATCACCTTTGTCTAATTCTAACCAATTGATAGAATTGGCCTCAGGTTCACCTGAGTAACAGGATAAGAAAGAACATATGCTTAGTAATTTTTTAAAATAATTCAGCAAGTAAAGATATTTACAGAAAAGTGGTGCAAATCCCTTCAACAAAGATATTTTGTTCATGAGATGAGAAATCCACTCAAAACCACTTCAAAATATGATAAGTTGCACTATTGTAAATCACCGGACGTAATGGACAGAAGCGCTAAACCAAATTTATGCACTTTAGTAAGTCACCAAGTCAATCAAAGTTACTGTACGACAGAAACAATGCCATCAGTGATCCAAACCATAGGACTGACTGGATATTCTTGGCAGCTAAACAATATCCAGCTGGCGTAAGTAGTGATACTGAGGAAGAATATCAGTAGTGTCCTTAAGGTTTATGAGTAAGACTTTTATTCGAAAAGGACAATCATCTTTGAATTTGCTATTGCTACATGACTAGTCTTATCACGCCGGAAGGACTGAGCTGTTTTAAAATGTATGAGCATGTAGCGGTAAATAATTCCCCAAAATTATTGACCACAGCAATCACTCATTGGATGCTGACCACCACTGTTTAAGTCGACTTGTTTAGCTGAAGGCTTCCGGTCAAGCATCCCCGCCATTTGGTACCCCGTCGTGTCACGTGCACGATCACTAGCTAGCTAAGCGTTCGTCTGACGGCTTGTTTTGGTCCCAGAATATATTACGAAGTTTGGACGATCAATATTGGCTTTTGCTTTGTCTTTGGTACGCGAGAATAATTTAGAGGCTGTGTAAGATAATTCCGTCAACCTTAAACTGGTGAGCCCAACCGCGAACTTCATCCACGATAAATCCGCAGATAACCCCGGTGAGTTCGTTCCATTTTGTATTTGTTCTTGTACCATATATTATTCGACATAATTTTCGTCATGAGTGATCTTAGTCCCAAGGTCATCGTATCCGCTCAACTCCTAAAACCATTCAGCTCGTACCATACTGGCCAGATAATGCTGAAACGTGGTTTCTGCTAGCTGAAGCAGATTTTTGTGAGCATGGGATAACCGATCAACGTTCACAGTTACTTGCAGTTATTCACGCCCTACCGCGGGAATTCAGCAAGTACGTAACATCACAGATGTTGAGTCCCGAGGTAAGTAACTCGTACGAGTTGCTCAAAGCATCCCTCCTCAGGAGAAACGTTCTCACGGACCGACAACGTCTAGATGAATTATTTCGTAACATCGAGTTAGGAGATCAGTCAGCCGTGAGCATGCTGACAAGAATGAAAGAAGTCGGCCAAAGTCAGTTCGACGAAGGACTGTTTAGAGAACTCTTCTTATCCAAGTTGCCACAGTCTGTACAGACCGTACTTGTGACACTTCAGGGTACTGTAATAGAGGACTTAGCTATTACTGCAGATAGGATTCTAGAAATAACTAAACGGTCTGTTCCCGAAATATGCTCGATGACTAAGCAGACTTCGAGTAAGGATCCTGCAATGATAGAGTTATGCAACTCCATCCAGCAGATGTTTAGGTCGAACATGCATTCTAACTCCTCCGACCGTCGTCCTAAATCTCCTCAACGCAGGAACTCACGTGGTCGATCTAAGTCCAAACCACGTTCACTGAAAAACCCTGACTGGTGCTGGTACCACAACACCTATGGCCAAGAAGCGAAGTGTTGCCGTAAGCCTTGTAACTTCGGAAATGTCTCAAAGTCTGTGGGAAACTATCCCGCCGGCACGCGTTAGCGGCAACCGTCGCCGGTGGCACTAGCCGCCTTCTTTACATCCATGATGTGATAAGCCAGACTCGATACTTAGTCGACACAGGCGCCGAAGTCAGCGTCCTTCCTGCTACAGCAGCAGATCGACAGAAGGAACCTACCTTCAACTTACAGGCTGCAAATGGAAAACCAATCGCAACCTTTGGTAGGAAATACGTCTATCTGAACGTAGGTTTACGCAAACCTATTCGGTGGATTTTCCTTCTCGCTGACGTTACAATGCCCATCATTGGCACGGACCTACTTAATCATCATGATTTACTCGTAGACGTCCGCCGAAAACGACTGATTGACAATACTACTAGTCTGTCTATCAAAGGCATCAGCTACATAGGCCCTAGTTTGTCACCCGTTAAGATAAAGGCAATCTTGATCCAACTTTTCAACCTATGTTGACAAGTATCCGGAACTTAATTGCCCGTCGAACGACCTACCGTGCATAACCAGCAATGTTATGCACCACATCATTACCACAGGACAACCTGTGACATCTAAAGCACGACGATTAGCTCCTGACAAACTGAGAATCGCCAGGAATGAATTTGACCATATGCTTACCCTTGGCATCATTCGACCTTCGAATAGCCCATGGGCATCCCCACTTCATATGGTTCCGAAAAAGGATAGCAATGATTGGCGACCCACCGGTGATTACCGGCGAGTGAATGCCAAAACAACCCCTGATTGCTACCCGTTGCCTCATATACACGACTTGACGGCAACCTTATCCGGCGCGACTATATTCTCCAAAATCGACTTGGTTAAAGCGTATAACCAAATCCCGATGGCAACAGAAGATATCCCGAAAACGGCTATCATTACGCCTTTCGGACTTTTTGAATTTCTACGTATGCCATTCGGTCTCCGGAATGCAGCCCAAACATTCCAACGCTTCATTGACGAAGTATTTCGCGGTCTCGACTTTGTATACGCATACTTAGACGACTGCCTCATTGCCAGTCCAGACAAGGAAACTCACCTTAGGCACTTGGACTTGGCATTTGAAAGGTTACGCCAACATGGTGTTACCATTAATATTCAAAAGTGTCAAATCGGTGTTGACTCACTCGACTTCCTGGGTCACACTATTGACTGCAAGGGCATTCGCCCACTGGCTACTAAGGTCGAGGCTATACTGAACTTTCCAGAGCCACAGACGGTGAAAAGTCTCCGCACTTTTAACGGCTTAGTAAGTTATTATCGACGCTTTATTCCCAACTGTGCCTCTTTGATTCAGCCATTGACAGACCTCCTTCGAGGGAATAACAAGTCCATAGAACTTGACGCGTCTGCTCGAAATGCTTTTACCCAGATTAAAAAAGCTATTGCGAATGCCACACTTCTGATGTATCAGGATCCAACGGCACCGTTAAGTATCTCGGTTGATGCATCAAACACTGCAATCGGCGCAGTTCTACAACAGCTAGTTGACAATGAGTGGCAACCACTCGCCTTTTTCTCCAGGCGCCTTCAATTAGCTGAAACGAAGTACAGCACATTCGGCAGAGAACTTCTGGCTATGTACTGTGCTATACGACATTTTAGACATTCGGTAGAGGGTCGTGAATTCATAATTTTTACTGATCACAAACCTCTGAACTCATCTTCAGATAAGTATTCACCCAGGGAATCACGACAACTGGATTACGTCTCACAGTTTACATCAGATATTCGCCATGTATCCGGAGTAAACAACACTGTGGCAGATGCCTTGTCGCGCGTTTGTTCCCTCACCCAAATCGACGGCATAGACCTTGTAAAACTGGCTCGTCTTCAAAAAGAAGATACCGAGCTTCAACATGAGTTGTCGAAAACAACTCTACAATTAGCTGAGAAACCCTTAGGTATGGGAAGAGATACTATTCTATGTGACATTTCCACGAGTACTCCTCGCCCCATCGTGCCTAAAAGTTATCGCCGTAACGTCTTCAATACGTTGCATGGCTTATCTCACCCAGGTATTCGAACTACTGTCAAGCTCGTAACTAGTCGGTTTTGTTGGCCTGGTATTTAAAGTGGCATAATAAGGTGAGCAACATTGAGGTTAGGCGTAGAGTTCTAGGTAAACAGGGGAAATCAATCGACGAAGTCGTGAAGCTACGAAGACTGAGATGGTTAGGACATGTGTTACGTATGCCAAGTCATCGCCTCCCGCGACGAGCAATGTTAGCGGATATGGGGTCAGGCTGGAAAAAAGCTAGCGACGGTCAAACAAAAACTTGGCACCAGTCAATGAAATCCACAACAGTTGGTCTAAGCCACGTAGGAAGGTGTAGACTTCCAGGCTGGGGTCCTCGGGACGGTAAAAACAAATGGTTGGAAACAATTGGTGACATGGCTCAAAATCGTTCTCAGTGGCGCAGATGCATCCACTCCTTGTGACTTATGATCTCCAATGAAACTTTTGTTTTTCTTTATTACTCCTTTGTCTCACATCTCTGCTCACTGTTTCTGTTATGCTTTTCTTATACTTTCTTCTCTTGCTTCGCGTGCTACACGGAGTGTGGCGACTTGAACTACCGCACATTTGTGCAAAGTTCTATGTCGAAAACAGACAGACAGACAGACAGTTGGCCTGGTATTAATAAAGAAATAAGGGAATGGGCACACGTGCTTAGCTTGTCAAAAGTGCAAGGTGATAAGACACACCAAAAGCCCACTTGGCACCTTTCTTCTCCCTGACGCTCGTTTCGAACACGTCCATATAGATTTGGTTGGACCCCTTCCTGAATCCCATGGATATACCTATATTTTAACTTCTATCGATCGATTCACACGATGGCCGGAAGCAGTACCCATCAAGGACGTATCTGCTGAAACAGTCGCACGCGTCTTCGTAGAAAGGTGGATCGCTAATTTTGGATGCCCATCTTCCATAACAACTGATCGCGGGCGGCAATTCGGAAGTGGCTTATCCTTCGCCCTGACTAAAATCATAGGTTGCATGCGATTTCGAACAACAGCCTACCATCCTCAAGCTAATGGTATGGTAGAACGTCTACACAGACAGCTGAAAGCTGGTCTTTCAGCCGCAAACACCACCCATTGGACTGAATCCCTTCCGTTAGTTCTCCTAGGGATACGAAACGCCTTGAAAACCGATGCTGGTTGTACTAGCGCCGAGCTAGTATATGGCACGACACTAAGACTGCCTGGTGAATTTGTTTCTCCCTCGAGCTTCCCACCAGTGGTAGATCACGCTTCATACGCCAGCAGGCTTACACACGCAATGCGTTCAGTTAAACCTGCTCCCCTTCGTCCACAGTCCATTGATGTTTTCGTTCATCCGTGTTTGAAAACTCCTTCACATGTACTTGTTCGTCGCGACTCTGTGTGCAGACCCTGCAACCCCCATACGACGGACCCTATAAAGTAATCAAATGTTCTGATAAATTCTTTGTCTTGGACAAAAACGGCCGCGAGGACACCGTCAGCAATGACCGTCTGAAACCGGCTTACATGGAGGGTAATCCTATGAGCATAGAGCTCAACATACCCCATAATCCAGGAGTAACCGAAGATCGTTTAGACCTCGATGAAGTCACTAGCACAGCGACAGCTACTGAATCCTCTGTCGAGCCTCCTAAGAAAACCCGTTCTGGACGTACCGTAAGGTTCCCAGAATATCTGCACACCTGTTTGACATAACGAAGTCGTGTGATTCACGCAACTCATTCGTTTGTGGTACTGACTATTTTTTTTGACGTATCAATTTTTTTTATATACAGTACCACCGAACACAAAATTTTTTTTTCTCAACAGTTCATGTAACATACGCAAAAAAAAATTAATTAGATGTATTTTTTTTCGATGTTCTGAACTTAGCATTATTTTACTGTATAGTAAATGCAAATAATTTTTCTTTAACCAAAAAGCTCATTTCGTACATTTTCTTCGACATGGTTCTTAGCGTTCTTGTTTTCTTTTCCAGGTGCGACGGGCACTGGACAGGAAACAAACGAAGCACGGAATCCAACGAACAACAACAAGGAAGCTATGCACAAACACCCTATTAGCATAGGCAGACAAACCAGTAGGCATACGACCAAGCCACTGGGAAGATTTTTTTCACCCAAAAGGGAACTATCGAGTTTTTTTACTTCCGGCTGGTTCTGCCTTAGGGTCCTCACGACCCCACTAGGGGGGGAGTGAGCAGTAGCGGTAAATAATTCCCCAAAATTATTGACCACAGCAATCACTCATTGGATGCTGACCACCACTGTTTGAGTCGACTTGTTTAGCTGAAGGCTTCCGGTCAAGCATCCCCGCCATTTGGTACCCCGTTGTGTCACGTGCACGATCACTAGCCAGCTAAGCGTTCGTCTGACGGCTTGTTTTGGTCCCTAAATATATCACGTAGTTTGGACGATCAAATATTGGCTTTTGCTTTGTCTTTGGTACGCTAGAATAATTTAGAGGCTGTGTAAGATAATTCCATCAAAACCCTTTAAGCAAATCAACTAGCATGATATTCACTGACCTTACAAAGCCTTTGATAAGTTGCATTATCTGAGTCTTATTATAAAAGCACTATGACTAGATAACTTAGGGTTGTTATTATATGCTTTATCTTGGAATATACTCATTGAATCGAGAACTAGACCTCAAGGTTTTGCGTCAGAAAGGGGAACGCGAGCCCAGGAAACCTATTATTTGCTATGATTCAACTCAGACATTTCAAATGACCAAATAAACAAGTGTCCATAAAGCCTACAGGATGCAGTAATTGCATCACTCCATAAAGTGGTGGTACATTGGGAAGTATCAATTTGCATTACAATGTTCTCCCTCAAATAAAGATAGGTTATAAGCAATATATATGGCAACATGACAGAAAACAACACTATCAGGACAGAATAGAGATGATCGGAGTGGTACAAACCACATTTCCTTTGTTGTAAACATGGACAAGTAAGAATAACTCTTTTGTTTAGATATTTGTAGAAGACTTTGATCTCTGAAGAACGATACAAATTGGTAGAAAACCTAAGGGCCCTACCAAGTCTATCTACCTATGCACACGAAACAATTCATGAAAACCAAAAGGGCTGGAAACTCAAGACTAGTCACATCCACTTTATGAAAACCTAAGTTAACAATCTGACAGATTTCAAAATTCTAACAAGATACTCTCATTCGCTTCATGAACCCACCCTTTTTTCTTGCTATGACCTCTCATGAAATTATCTTCAGTTCGAAGCGTTCCCGCGAACGTCGAATTTTACCCAATTGGTTTGAAACCCTATTCAGTAGCTAGTTATAAACATTGACAATCAACTTAAATGCAGTATATTGCTTCGTACAAAAACACATGTAACAGTTTAATGGTGTCACAGCGTATATACTTATTGCAAAATATTTTACATAAGGTTTAACCATTTGGTACAAATTATTAGTTGATAATAAACTTACAGGACTTTTTAATTACATCAGTTATTAAAATAACTTTGAAAAGAGATGCATGCTAAGAGCTAGTTGCAAATGCATTATGAATATTTTTAGAGAGATATATTGAACTGGTGTATATATTAAAAACACAATCCCCGACATTATCCTGTCACACTCCTGAAATTTTCTAATAAGTTACTCAGAAAGATTATTAACAGTGAATAGTATTATTTAAAATAAGTGAAAATTTCTGCTCATTTTATACACATCTAATTTAATACTATCATTTCCACAGTCAGCAAACATGTGCAATAAAGACAAAACACTATGGTACTAAAGATGATAAAACCCCCTGGCTAAAAAGTTTATCCTGGTGATTTAAATGTTAAAAAAGTTTTCTACTTACATATACATCCCACCATTCGTCTCGACGACTGGGAAGCGATTAGGTTTGGAGCAGCCTTTGAAGTGTTCGCTAACATTTTTATGCGTCTAACTTCGAACGGGTCCTTTCAACAAATAAAAGATTGCAGACGTTATCATAAGTTACCTGTTCCATCAAGATCTTTGCGACTAGTCCATAATTCCTAGTGTTGACAGCTTCAGTAAGTAGTGGAAAGTCAGAAACTGAAATAGAAGGTGAAAAATAGATTGAACTTACCAACACACTTTTCAGACGAATCACCCACACCTGACTTTTCAGTAAAAGATCGTGAATAACACCAGAAAATGTCCTTCCTCTTAGCGAGAAGTCTCACCAGGTTAGGTCTTGAAAAGGCCAACATGCTTCAGCCTCAAGCGACCAAAATAAAAAATTTGGTAAAGAAATTTCTAACGAAGTCAAAAGCTCTGACACATTAAAACTTATCTAAAGTAACCACAATGCAACTTCATATTATCGGCAAATAAGCTCACCTTATCACCCTTATTCCCGTGAAAGATCGGTTTCAGCTTGTGAATCTGGGAAAGAGAAACAAATCTAATTTGCTAATAAGCTGGACATCACAAATCTGCTCACTATTACTCGACGAATGCTGATATATAAACACAGAAAGTGAAGCATCCCTACATAATGAATGTCACATTTATCATCATACGATGAACGCCAAGAAAAACAACTATATTTGAATGACTAGCTAGAGTTACTTCGCTCGTAACTCCAAACTGTGGCAGCCTAAATAGTTATATTTATTCCTTTAGTATCACATACATTGCAGTCCAGCAAATCACTGCATTTTTAATATCTTAACCGAAAGAAAACTATTGCTAACCGGTAAATTTAATAATATCAAATCAAAACCTAAACGCCTGCACACCAATAACTGACCTTGAAGTAGAAACACTTTGTGTCTGGCCCGCGAAATGATTGCTGGTTCCAACATTGTAAAACCTACCGCAAATCTCTTAGCAGTGTCTTCAGCAGAAGAGAGAGCGAATAAAACATTTGCTCGGTATGAATTTCACATCTATGTTGCACAAGCGAGCAAGTAAACTATAGCGATTATTCAGAATGTAGATATTGTGAAACATTAGGCCACAGGAATTATATCTTTGGTAATAATCGAAGCCTGTTTTCATACGTGAATAACTACTACTCACTAATGTTATCTGTATGATTACGAAATCAGTAACCTGTGACTAGAATTATCAAGTACATTAAAGATCGTCATTTTCACCCGTGTAACTCTGCAATGATAGTGTCCGTATTGTTAACAGTTTGTTCATATTACGGTTTCATATTTCTCCCGCAGAAGATCTCATTAAATATTATTCATTATTACTGCATTTGAAATCCTAATGGTTTTCGTCACCATTAAAATTAATTATTTCTTTTCTCTCGAAAGTTTCGGGAGCAGGTTAGTTTATTCATCTCATTGTGACCGTACATATGGATCAGTTGAGAATCACCATCGGAGTCCTTCATCCCCTGTCCAATAAAACTAAATATGCCGGTACATGTGGCTTCGATTCCCTCTAAACCTTATATTATGGCCATGAGCCTTTGTTTGGTTCCCTGACATATTTTCTTTTAGCTTACCTCTCAAGGCCATGCATTTGGCCATTACAAAAGAGACATCTATGCCATCTTTTGACAATGGCCTGCAGCAGCCCACTGATAATCGCCAGAGCCTCTCTCCAGACTATGAATTATCGATAAACATCGACATGATGAGTGTTGAAAATGAGCCGATGTCAATGTTCAGGTCTTACTACACCTCACGATGTCCCTGGAAGACTTGCAGAAACTATGCGTAATAACTAACACGAAAAAATAGAACGCAAATTGGTGACTCAAGAACCGTTTATTCTTGCACCAATATAGAGCCAACCATTAGGTGATTGCACACAAAGTCTAAGAATAAATGTCATAGCAATAAATCACACTAATACTCCTGATAGTTTTCTCTCTACCAACTAACAGCGAACGATGAGACGGTAACTGCCGTATTGATGACTCCCGCAAATATATGGAGTTGGGTTTGAGCAAACATGAACTGATCGTTCAATCTTCAACTAAATTGACAGCCGAGATAAGGAAATTTACACAAATTAGTAATACTGAGGACCTTTTCCACTTTTCCAGTCAAACCTGGTTCTCACATATCCATCTATGCTACTCAGAGTGGAAATTCTTCTGCCGCAGCAAGTGAAACACATGACTTCCTTCTGATTTCGCTCATCGGCGGAAATTTGTGATTGTTAGTTAGTGGCACTCAAAGATCTTCATCTTTTTTTATCTGCTATGTGTTCACCTAAACCTTTCTTATCACCAGGTCACTAGTCATCATGCTTGAATCTTACGGCTATATGTAGGATGACTGCGAAGGTTCCATCCTTTGTGTCATTCTTGATTTGTTTATTCAGACTCACCAGTGAACTCATCTTCAGCCATAGAGAAAACGCGGTATATTAATTTATGTTCCACAAAGCATTCGAGTGCTGCTAAACGCAGTGTACTTTAGTTTCAGAATAGTCCTTTTTGCGTAGTGGAGACAAAGAACACTCCTCCATTTTCGAAAATACCACACTATTTTGCCGGATAATAGTGGCAGCGCAATCTGCTGATACTTTCGCTGGCCAAGGGCTGCCCACCGTCGGAAGTTATATTCCAACTATTTTGAAACACAAACCACCATTATAAAATGTGATGCTAATAAACAATATTAAACTATGTGAGAAACACGTAAGTACCTCAAACAGCTAGCGTCACTTAACCAGATATTCGCAAGACACAAAATACGTTCCCTGTAACTTGAGTCATCACCAAGAATTATGAGATTGGTTCCACGAAAAAGAATATATTTCCCTCAGGGAGTCGATAGGTATGTTGTCATTCTATGGTGTAACTTTGAATCAACCCAAACCAAATGTTTCATAGCAATGACAACACCATAGTTAAACGTACTGCACACCAAAACAGTGATGAGAAGAATTGAAAATATGAGTCAGCCGGAAACCAAAACAAATAATGATCATTTTACAAGAAGATATGGAGAATGCTAAAATGACTGTAGGCAGGTCTCGGACGTGAGATAACAGTTGTGAAGTGACTTTTGATATAAAAATACATGTTGATACATTCTAATAACTTTCGGAAAGGACTTTCAATTCATCACCGATTGTCCATAGGGCATGGTTGTTTGCAGTTTTTTCTCATTTGCTGCTTAGGAAATTATCACTAGCCCATTATTAGTCTTCATTTTCTGCCCACCTGATAAATTGACTGCTGTGGCGGAAACAGATAGGTAAACTTACGTAAGTTGCATTCCTTTGGCATGACGAAAAACGTTTTTCGTGCACCGTTTTAGGTGCTAACAGGAGTATGCGAAGCGTTGAGGGGGAATGTGGAAGTTGTCTCGATTATCAGTTAAAACGCCCAACTATATGATCACAGAGTTTCAAAAACGGAAGTAAATCATACGCTTATTTGAGGAAGCACTGAACTTAAGACAACTCTGCTGCCAAATCTGCCAGAACTGTATATTAGAAGCCATTCACTCTCATTGTGGCTGGATGCCAGTAGGGACGTAAAAATATTACTCTCTCTTGGTGACAATAGGCTGAAGTTTAAATGGTCCTTTCAGTCTAACTTAGCATGAGGACTATTATTTTCGGAACTCAGATAATATTGACAAAGTTAAAATTTGGGCTTCGAAGTGATGTGTCCCCAGACACAGCTAAAGAGTTTAAAGGTAAACTCGATTTTAACAGTCAATCTTGATCTATCCCTGACTAAACTTATCCATAATAAAGAAACCCAGTACCTTTCTTATTTGGTTGATCTAGCAATAACCTCTCCGTTACCTCAACCTGATTTAGGCCTGAACTAAGTCTCACCAGATATCACATTCAATACAGTATGTCTCTGTTAAACATGGTGTCTTTCACTCGGCTTTCACCAACTCGCTGACTGGTAGTTCCATGTTAACTGGTGTTTACGTGCCTCCATGCTGCCTGAGGTTTTTTCCCTGCCTGTCAGCTTCACAGAGCTTAACATGAATCAGAACATAGTCCCTTGTCATCGCATTCGTTTGAAAAAATTTCGATTAGCTGACATGACAATGACCAGAAGGATGGAGGCAATTGGCTGCAATAATGATTTGGGTTTTCTGCCTATGAAGATTTCATGGCGTGTCCATGGGTCGTCTATAAACTGTTGACTCAGTATTAGGGTCTTGAGAGATAACGTACAGGTGAAAAACAGCAGACCTTGCATGTTGGATCACTTCTGGAGTAAAAGCTGCTTTTAACTAATAATCTTATTTTCCGACAGCAATCATTACGGATAGATTATATCTGATACATTCATGGTTGAATAATTTTTTTTGCCACCAATCAAACAGATGTTGAGATCAGCCTGTTCGAAAGTGTCCATCTTTATCACTGATGTGCGATACTTGCATTGGCCGGATCGAAAATGATCTGTGGAATGGGATATAAGACTACCGATAATGCATAGAACATTTTAAAGGGAGACCATATCTTTACGATCTGTAATGAAAATAATGAGATCGATTGCTAACCTCCCTATCTTTAGTTTGAAGCTTATATCAATGTTTGCTGCGGCTTATTGAATTCGAAAACCTCTTTTCACTGACGCACTTACAAACGCGGGCATTTCGCATCCTGCGTTGCTCGCTCCTACAATTAAAGTGTGTATTTTCGGCTTTCTTGTTGATCTTGTGGTTCTGCATTCGGGAGAATCCTCGAATAAAAACTACCTTGTAACAGGAAGTGGAGGATGAGGGAATCTGAATTATATAAAATAGCTAGTACATTTCTGAAATTAATATATGTATATGCAATCAAATAATTATAGTAAAGCTTAATTTTAAAGAATGTTAGCACATATAACAGAAATTTATTGTGTGTTTATTTTCAAAATATTTGCTCTTCATGCAGAATTTACACACAAAGTAATGATCTGGAGTGCAACATATGTCGCAGTGCTGCTGCATTTCAGGCGGGAACCAATTTCATGTTTTTTCTTCAGTTCTTTTGAAAATCGCGTAGCGGATAGTGAAAACCTAATTCAATATGCGCGTGGTTTTCATGGTATAGCTGCACGAATAAAACTATGAGAATTGCAGAAGATTTTGAACATTTTAGCTTCTAACTACTAGACATTGGGTAGTTGTTTCGGGGTTCAATCTACTGTCGGCGGACTCGTGTACCTCGCTAGACTAGTTATAAAACTGGTAGTAGAAAAGTGTGTGAGAATTAGTACCGCTTCTCTCGGAACGTTATAGCTCTACCTTGAAGCCCTATGTTCCAACGGGAACGTAAAGGAATAAGAAAGAAAGTGATTGAAGCAGACTGCCGTCTTTTCTATAAGTCTCAGTGGAATAGGAATGAATAATTCCAAATTTTCGGTCGACACTGATCTGAAATTGATTAGTTGACCGAAGGAAAAGTTGGATATTTTTATTTCCTTTTCATATATACATATTGGTTTTGCAAGTGCCAACTTTACAGTTTGCTCCTAATTTCCATAGGGTCATACTTCTAAACGTTTGTCACAGTTCGTATGAGTTTTCCTATGCATTACTCAGAAAAATTACTCTGTGTACATTTCAAATTTTAATTGATATTCGAAGTTTAGCAGCTGGAGTCAAGGTACCGCAAAGTTCAATAATAAAGCATCTTATATATATATATATATATATATATATATATATATATATACATATATATATATATATAAGAGTCCAGTCATTATCTTATTCCACGAAAATTTTCTGCTCAAGCAGCATTGGTGTAGAAATTACTTAGGGTTAGTTAGGCCAAAATTACCATTATTGAGTGAAGTCATGTACTGGGTTCGAGCAACTTATGAGGGTTTAATTTGATTCAGTGGGATCTTCATGTCATCGAGAATCAATATCGAATTACTCTTAGTCAAGTGTATCAAATGATTAAAAGTGGTCCATATATACCCACTTCTTGAAATCCCAGTCATCACTACTTTACATTACCATTTGGATTATCGATTACCTTCCTCTTTTGTGGTTTCGTCCCTCTGTTCTCTTATTTCTTCCTTCTCACCGTGTGTCAATTAAAAAAATGCACATCTCTGTACCTAGTTCCATACTAGTTCGTGAATTATGTCTTTAAAAGTTATCAGTACTTTTTATTTGAAGACAGAAGTACTGTATGTACGATGAAACGTTAAATTTCTTCACCCATATTCAAAATTCTTCTACACCATATATTAAAAGTTTTACAAGTCTAAAAGTATTGACATCCAATATAAAAATGTAACTATCGAAGTGAATTTAAATTCTTCCAGTTTATCGAGTCGTTAGTTACTTATGATGTTATGTATTGCAGTTGAAAACTAAACTCGTTAGTGTACTCTCTTTTTTATATTACTGAAACTATATATTTCACATTCTACTGTTGTAGCTTTTGTTTCTGTGATAAAAAATGTGATATACTGTTCATTAGCATCAAGTTCTATCGGGTTTACGCAGAAATACTTATATCATAGAAAATATATCAAATATAGCTATTTTCTACTTGCATTAAATTTTTTAACCTAAAGTTCAGTCTTCATTCATATTCAAGTGACGTATATCATTTTCCGTTTGTTTCCAACAGACCTCATTTGTCGATGCTGGTTGTTATCGTCTATAGATCATGACACCAGACGATGTAACATATGCATTTATACTTGTCATCTCATTACTCATTGGACCATTTATTCAAAAATGCGGAAAAGCCCGACCGTGGTGTTCAGCAACTGTTGGATTTTTGATGGTTTTGTTTGCTTCAGGAAAAGCTATATGGCATTCACTACTTACGTCATCCGTCTTCACGCTGACTTGCCTCATTTTCCCTGCTAGGTATGGCTTTTCCCTCATTGTAATTTTCAAAATGGGTTAAGATTCTTACATTACATTACTGTTGTATGGTGCTTTGGTTATTTGGCATTCTTCCGAATGTGCCATCACTTTGGATTCAACCAACCTACTCCAATAACAAGTATGGTCCAACTCTTGTTAGTTTTACGTGTATGTATACCTTATTGCTTATCAAAAATTTATAAAAAAATTTGTAGCTGATCGGTGCATCATTTGAAATTAGTGATAGCTGGCGAATAGACAAACAACTACTGAGTTCTGGTATACAACCACAGGATAAAAGTAATCTTCAATTACTGAAAATGTACAAGTCTGTTAAACCATCTCCCTTGATGATCATGTCGTACGCTTACAGTTATATCGGTCTGTTTACAGGTAATTAACCTTTAATCATTTATTAATAATCACTACGCACTGCATTCACTTATCATAATTAATCCTTTTTTCAAATATAAAAATATTTGCAGATATGCTTTTACACTATCGTTTGCCTTAAGGTCCCTATTATAAACTCAGAACATTTGAAGATTTCTGTAATTGGGATTCGGCAGTGTCGATAATTAATGAAGAGCCACTTTCTCAACATCTGCAAGAAG
The DNA here is from genome assembly GCA_944472135.2 of Trichobilharzia regenti. Classification (NCBI taxonomy): domain Eukaryota; kingdom Metazoa; phylum Platyhelminthes; class Trematoda; order Strigeidida; family Schistosomatidae; genus Trichobilharzia; species Trichobilharzia regenti. The sequence continues at coordinate 80,979,726 of OX235270.1, read as the reverse complement.
CACCTCCATTCGGTGTGGCTTATCTAATATTGTCTCATTTTTTCACTGTTGATGTAAGTTTCTGATTCCGTTTACATATGATATTTATTTCCTTCACAAGTTAATTATGTTTTATGAGATGTTAATAGTGTAAATGCTTTGGAGTTTTTAGGCAGAATAGATTGGGAACAGTGTGTAAGAATGCCACAAGCACTTAGTGGTAGATACAGAAATATTAATGTGCATTAAAGTTAATAGATCAAGCATTTAGAAGTTAGGGTCCTAGATAAGTAGTGAAAGTTATATGTTGGGGATGTCTACCTTTGCTAACCGATATATATTTACTTCCAGTCGGTTGTTTCATTAAAGTTACTTTTACTTACTGGCGATATCATTCTGAGGTTCAGCAATTTGCATTCACTGTTCATGTTAACCTTAATTCATCTAGGTAAAAACTCCTTGATAGATTTAGAATATTTCCCTTGAATGAGTGCCAAGCCTTTCAATTTTCGCTAACACTGGGAACTTTCGGAGTAAGGTTAGAGGGGGGAAGTTATACGTCGTGACAACTGGTTATGAAATGAAAATCTATACTGTGTTATTATTTGTTAGCACATTGCGACTCTCTTAGCTAAGTTCGAATAATCATGTTGTTCAATGGATTAGTGTAACACCAGACACAGTTCATATATACAATCTTTTGCAGTCATGTAATGACTTTCGTTTTCTACATGTTACAAATTTCTGTCAGAGTACTGTTTCTTTGAATGTATCTTATGAGATTGTTTATGTCATCACTTATTGTATTTGGACTGGCAACCTGGTGTCTGTCCTTGTATATTTAGTATTGATTAAAAATAAATTCTCTTTATAATTATTTCTTACCTCCATTTAATTTTCCTAGTATCGAGTAAAACAAGCTAACGGTATTCAGACTATGGTGAGACGTCAGTCAATGAACGCACTGACCTATTGATTAGAGAGGAAATATGTTTCATAGATGGTGTCTTTGAGAAAGGCTCTCAGTAATATAGTTTCATATCATCAATAGAAACTGCGTAGAGACATTTCGTTGTTCATGCAAGCACTTATTCGAAAAATTTTAAACTACAGGTTTAAGACTTCGTCAACCTTACGCTTGTGTTTATAAAACTCTTAGTAGTCAACTTATTAAATTGTTAAATCTAAAAAATGGTTATAGATTTCATGTTTAGAGGCTATTGAGTCATTTCTCAACCCTCAACAAAAAAATAAGAATAGGTCATTTGTCTAGAACGTGTCATGTATTTGCTTCTTCTTATTGTTTTGTCTGTATTCGTAAGGGGAACTAACTACTTTGAAAGTTACATTTGCTTTTCAGCATTACATTAACTCACATTCAGTTAGTACTGCTTCTTCCACACACCGAATAGGTCGTTGTCAGGCATTTTGGTCTGAGTGTGTAGATTTCGGAGAACTGATTTGCATTTTGTATAATATGGAAGGTACTTAGAGATATCCAAACACAACTTGTTAGGTAGATTTACTTGTGAATTTTCAGCTGTATTATACCGGTCACTCTTAAAAGAACAATTTAATAAATTTTTTGCTATCACTTGTGATACGTATAGCAATTTTGTGTGTTCAGTTTATATATTGCTTAACAGCAATCTCACAGCCTCATTTGTTTACCTTCCTAATTTTCAGTATGTCCGCACTACTGAGTTCTATGCTCGGCACTTCTGTTACCGATTATTTTACATGGTGATAATATTCTTCACGTTTCGAATGCGTATATATTTCGCCTGGAAGATGGCTGAATGTGTGTGCATGTCAGCTGGATTAGGTTTATATCCCAAATTATCTGAGCCAAAAAAAGGTGAAGGACCAACGAATCTTTGTGCACTAAATTTGTAAGTTTCTCAAGTTCTGAGTTCTCCTCTTTCTAATTTTCATCAGTTACTTATTTATTTGGTGCATTTTTGACGTTTCTTTGCACATTTATTATGATTTAAAGATTAATTCTTCATAGTGCTGAAATACAAACGCCTTAGTTATGTCTACTTGTAGCTGTCATCCTAGTAAAATCCAAATTATCCAACCTTATAAGTGGGTTTTAAATTTGTCTCTTAACTTAGATACTGACAACCTGGTACGAAAATATTCTACGATCGAATTTCTGTAATTTTCTGCTGTTAATTTTCAACATCAGTAGAATATGACAGCAAACTAACACTTGTAAAATTACTCAGTCAACTATACTTCCAAGTAAAATTCCACTTTAATGTTTGGAGTATTCGTTTACGAATGTTTCGTGAACTTAAATTCATTTACCAAATACATTGTACAACATTAAATTTATAACCCGCTGAAATTTTTAATAGCCCTTTCTTGAAATGAATACAAACTGTGTTACCTGAGAATATCTCATATTCAGTGTCATTGAGTAGTAATTATGTAAAAACAAAAAAAGAAATTGTCACTTTATTTTGTGTACGCAGGTGCACATATCAAATTTGACTCGGAAATAATTCGATCCTTCAGGAGGCTATTCGTGACTTGACTAACGGCATTGAATAATACGGCTCCGGTTGGTAAAGTGGTGAATATACATTACAGATAAATGCCACTTAACAAGAGATTTCTAACATATAACTCCAGACTATCTCTGAAATTTTGTCAAGGTGGTAAAAGCATTTTTCTCATCGAATTAAGTCAGTAAACTGCACCTAGTTTTCGTATAGAAATATAAACTTTGGGATAAGAATTTCTGCAAATGTCATAATACTGTTGAAGGTGTCAGTTGAGTCAAAGTTGAGAAAGCAATCATTTAGGATAGCCGGTTTTCACATTTGCTGTATATGAGTTTCTTAACAACCTACAATTCCGTCTGCGCTCAAAAAATCACATCATTTTTCAAACAGTTATGTATTCAGTATAAAGTTCAGTTTGACGTGCGCGGTTATTTAATCAGTTTATAAACATTCATACTCACATAATTCTAGTTGATAAAACTTCTGATGTACGTGCATCCCGTTTTCCGATTTATTAGTTTGGCATTAGATGTGAGTTAATGACAGTTTTAACATGACAGTCGAAAACCGTCACAAGTGTGATTATCTGATAAAGTTTAGAAAAGAATATTCTTTGTCCACTTATCAGTCGTTTTAAAGTAAACTATCAGTAAACCTGATAACTATTTTGATGAATTCGTAAGGTAACTTGTTCTGGTTAGCTTTTTTAACTTTTCTGTACGAAAAATATACTTTGTTGTCGTCACTTAGAAATAATTATCCTTAATTTTCACTACTAAACAGCAAACCTAACCTTATAGTTATTAAGAGGATTTGTAGTTCATGTATATGCTTTTGGTGTTTTGTTCTCTAGACTGTCGTTTAGTTTACTTATGGTGCCTTCATTTCCCTTCTAGATTGCATCATTAGTGCTAACTTCATTATACTTCTCTTTCAAGCATAACACAACAGGTTTCACTGAAGTCAAGAAGTGCAAACACACATAAAATTCAGTAACAGTTAACTGGGTCAACCTTGCTGCTGTAATCAAATATTAAACTACTACTTATTTTGTTTGGTTTCATCGACCTTTAATTATGAAAAGTTTAGAGAAATTAAATTAATTAATAAACACAGGACTATATCAATTCATTCAGCTTATCTAAGTGACTTGTGGAATATAAAATTGATGAAAGTGACTAAGTCTGTTTGGGAATTATAAACAGTACTGATAACATTATAAGTTTCCAGACCGTAGGTGTTACGAACTTCCTGAAATAATTTGAGCATCGAGTCAGATTGACTCATTATAAATTATTTAAATTAATTCCAGTGTTTTTAAAAAAAAAAATCAAAACAAGATTTTTCTGAACGTTTCGCTGTGTAAGCCACAGCTTCTTCAACAGATTTTTTCGGATTTTATTAATCATTAAAATATATAGTCAAATTTTTTTTTACATAAATTGATAACTGTATAACATTATACTTCAACACAACTTATGCAAATAATATAAGCATTCTACTTATTTGTTTAGTTGTCCCTAATTTCCTATCACTTCATTTCTTGTCTTCTGAGTTTCCATATGCAAAGTTTTTGTTTCCCGCACGAAAGCTTGAATGTCAACTTTCATTGCTCTCCATAATGATATCGTACTACACCAAAATCTTAGCAGTATGGGATAAGTATAAAATGGTGTGTATGTGTTCGAATCATCGAAAGAAAAAGATATTTTTGACAGTCTCAAGTACTTATTTTCAACAAGAACCAACAAGATTAAAGGATAATAGGTCAAGTAATGCTGACATTGAAGTAGTCATGTTGTATTTAGGCTTATTGGCATACATCGTGTTGTATTTCCATGTACAATTCTTTTCATGTGTTTATTTTGTTCAAATTAGATATAAACAGCAACAAGAAGAAAATAATGTGAAATTGAACACAATGAATTCGTCGAATCACTGTCCCAATATTCATGGTGCCCATACTCTTAATCCCATGTATCATTCCAATTTGAAAAAGAAACCAAGTAGTGAAATAAAACCACAAACTACTATAATGTATAATTACAATACAATATCTAATATAAGTGTATGGGGTTGTGAATTCGCTCCCACAGTACGAGAATCAATGAAGTCATGGAACTGTTCTGTGCAGTACTGGTTGGCTTCTTATTTTTATAAACGCTGTAATGCTCCACGAAACATACGGTGAGTGTAAACTAATTTGGTGATCATTTCCATTTGTAGACAGTTTTCTAGTGGCAACGAGCACTACCAATAGTTCTCTGACACTAACAGTGTTTAATATGTGGTTTTAGTTTTACTTAAATTTGGGCTCAATTCCTTTCCGCATATTGAAGGTCCCTAATGCCATCAATATTTCCATATTAACTTGTTTATTAGATATATCACACAGTAAAACAGTATTATGCGCTGGGTATAATATTGTTTAACTGTGTGATATATCTAATAAACAAATTAGTGTGGAAATACATACTACCACAGCCACCAATGTTTCTCCTTGTATGTAAAAGTTGACACACCTTTATAGTAATGATGTGATTCATTTGTTTAGGCGCTCGACTTTCTATAAATAAATCCGAAGTTCGAATTGCACTTGATCTACTTTGATCTGAGCAATCATATAGGACTTTACAGATCAAGTATTCTCCATAGTTCATTGCTTAAAAGTAGATAGTTACTGGCTAGCATACTTGTTTGTTTAATTCACCCAAGAAAAATTTAGCGGTTAGTTGTTATGTAGTAATTTGTATAAAATGGCCTTCTTTTCGACTCCACAAGGCTTGTCAATATTTGTTTACCTCTTGTGAAGACTAGGGAAAGTGAAACATTTCACTCTTCATTCAATCTATGAACAAATTCTTCATTTTAAGATATTTTTTGTTCTTATATTTTATAAAACTTGCTTGCATCCAGTGGTGTCATCTTATGAGTAATTCTGAGGTCCAATAAAGTGTTTTCGGATGCGGTAAAAGCTGTCAGTGTGGTCACGTTGTTGCACTGAATTCATTGACTTGAACATGTGTGATGGATTCCATTCAAGTGAATTCCGTACTGTACACTGTTTTGATGGCTGTGGGATCAATTGGACAAAGCGGAGAAGTCAGTCTATGATGCGGCACCGTAAAACGAAGAACAGTTGTGTTGGTTAGGCATCTATTAGTGCATCTTGACCCCTTGAGTGGTATCTGACAGATGATGTCTCTCGGAATATTGTCTTTTATTCGTTTCTGTTTCTGAAAATAGTATGAAGTAATAAACATTCCTTTGAGTTTTAGGAATAGGTATTTATCATTTTATGTGTTACATCTCTTAATGTCTTTACGGTAATAATTTTGCTTTTTATGAATAGAAATTGAAGTTAACCGTGATTTACAAGATCCGTTTACTACCTGATTGCTGAACAGTTTTTCAATGAGTTGGCACTCTGATAAATCTCTGTTTTGAAGTAAATTACTGATATCAATAAGTTACGACTTCACCAGTGATGGTATAAAACTGTCATATCAGATGTGTGGTTTCACTGTCAACATGCACCTTAAGAGGAGAAACTTTCAGATTAGTAATACAACAGCACCATGAGGATTTATACATTAAATGTGCCTGTGGATAGCCAGATGCTCACTCATTGCAAGTATTTAGTAACACATCGTCGCTTGCCACTACTCTCAAACTTGTTAGTCATCTAAATTATTTCATACTGTAGAGATAAAAGCTGCACATTATAATACTCTTATGTATCCCTGTCATGCTTTTATATTCATGGGTTTATATGGAAGTGTGTGGAGCTACTTATATCCACATGTCGGGGGAGGTAGGGTCAGGTTTTAACTATTATTCGAAAATTGAGTATTGAAATTATAACTTCAGCTCTACTTAATTTTTTTACTTTGAGTAATTTTTTATCTAAGCAAATATTTACTTGTCTGTTTATAAGCACATAACATTTTCGATTTCAATTTTATTTAGACTTATGCACCAATCTTTTTATTCTGTCTTCATAGGACTCTGTGGACAATGCTGGTTAGCGCCTATTGGCATGGTGTACACGCTGGTTATTATTTATCATTTTTAACTATCCCATTGGCATTAACTGCTGAGTCAAGTTTAAAAAGCATAGTAGGCTTGTGTGAAAATAATCTGCCTACTGGTAGTGTATCATTTTTATCATGGTTATTAAAAATGCGCGTATTTGAATACTGTTCAATGGGATTTTTAATATTAGACTGGCAAACAACAATAGCCTATTGGTCAAGCATCTATTATTGTATTCATATTATTCTAATTACACTTATTCTTTTTGAATTATTTCTTCGTCTTGTATTACCATCTAGAGCATTCAATTTAGCATCATCATCGTCGTCTTCATTGAAATTCTCTTCTGCATCAGATTTCACTGTTAACAACTCATCTAGTCATCAAACTGCTAATCTTCAATCTAGTCAACACTTTGTTAACAAATTCAAGAAATAAAGTTACCCTGTTAACTGCAATTGTCATTGTATAACTAGTGTTATTTAGATGAACTGTTTCATCTGTTAAAAACTTTACTTCACAATCAAAGTTTACGTTTACTTTCATTGTTATTTGTAGTATTATAACCTTAAATACTTTCTCCACCTTCAAAATACTATATTCTATCGTTCAGTTTTGTTCTTTTCTCTGTGTTTACGTCGTATCTTCATTCTAACCTTATTATCCATTGCTTGCTATTACCTTATGTTTGTTGAAGTCGGCTGATTTTACTATCTAGTCCAATTGCATCTATATGTTGTCCTTCTTTTCACTTGATACAACTCAATGCGTGTATTAGCCTTGAGAAAGAAATTTTTGTACAATCATTATCCAGTCTAGTCTCTTCTCTGTCCCACCCATGAACGTATATCCAATTAACTAATCTTCAGTAAAATGTTGATCAGAATTCGTGATACAAATTATATCTTTGTTCTCTATACAATGTTTCCTTTGTTATTGTTGTTTATAGAGGTGCAATTTGTTTTGTGTTTATTTTAAGTTACTACTTTTCGTCATCAGTAGCTTATACTGAAATGTCAGCGTAGTTAGAGAACAGAAGTGAATTCAAGAAATGCTTTTTTGTGTTATTTATTTATTGAGCCGTTTAATGAGTGACAGTCTATTTTTTTTTAGATTCTTTTGGTCAGTTAATCTGTGCAACAATCAACCTCGATTCACTTCATCTGACTTTATTGTTATTATTATTGCTTTCCTTCCTAAATTTCCAGTTTACTTTTTACTTCGGTTTTGACATCTACAATTATTTCAGACTACTACACACCAGACACAATGAATGGTGAAAAATATACGCATACATATTATTACGTGATAGTTTACTTATAGAACGATAACCATTTTCCTTTTTTTTCACCGAAATTTATGCATTACTGTATATTTCTAAAACTAATTGCGTGTTTGAACAGATTGTCTTAATCAAATACATGACACATTCAAATTATAAATTAGTGTTGTTTTTAGCCATCTTTAACGGATGAACTAGACAAGGGAATCACAAAAAGCAGGATTGTTACTTGTACTGGTTGAAAAATCAGCGTTAAACCTTGCATAGAAGTAAATGAATTTATATTGCCACACAGTAGAGAAAGATTATATTTAAAGTAGGAAGCATAAATGTGCTAATCATGATAAGAAGGGAAGAACTTTGATCGACGGTGAAGAAATTTGCGAAACACTGGTTCTTGGTACCTTAAGAATTCCTATCAGACAAACTTTATCTAGATTTACCTCGAAACAATTCAATGATTTAACAGGTTGATGACGTGTTTGGTTAGTTTGGTTATTTTTTCAAGTTTATCCAGTTTAGTCGTACATCAACTTAACACTTATCGCAGTACCACTCACTACGCTTTTGTGTCTAGTGTGAAAACTGGATGAATGCACCTATAATGAAAAAACTGTAGTCTTTTCTCACTCTTCAGTGGTAATATCTGACAAATGTAAGGTAGAATAAAGCATACTGCTGCATACACAATCATCAGTAGAAACCGGGTATTATGGCCGGAAATGTGATGCGCTTTGGTAACTGTCGAATGAACATCCTGTATTCCTACTGGGATTTCGGCAGAATTCAAGCCATTGACGTTGATACCGCCCCAAAGATTGGTTGAACACATTTAGTCATTTCACTTCCTATCATATAGCACTATATTGCATTTGACAGGGGCAAAAAACCTAGATTTTTGTCATTGTGCTTGGAAAACTTTAATTTCTCAGCATTGTCTTACTAGAGAACTATGTCATTTATGTACACTCAATCAACCAAATATTTCTGAAAAGACGACTCCATGAATAAACTGATAAATAAATTAAATGACAGTGGTGACACGAGAGATTCCTGGCGAATATTACTGGTCTCCTGCGTATTATTGATACTTGAAATTTTTGTGCTGTGAGTAAAATCGAATAATCGGTTATATCTAATACTTTGTGAAAATCAGCAAATTAAATTAGTATTTAGTTTTATGAACAGTCGGTATATGTAGTCATTGTTTCAATATTTCTTTACTTTGGCAAACAATGAACACATCACTATCTGATGGTTAATACAAGATAAAAAGACAAATGCAGTGATGGAAGCTTTTTTTTCTTTCTGACGAATTCACCAACTACGGTGTGTATCTGTGAATATATTGCAAAATAAGTGGTTATCAAGGAGGGGGTAATTGAGGCATATTTTTAATTCAGTGAAAACAGCTTGTGTACTAGGAACACTAAGCCGTATTTGAGAAATCCTTCAAAATTGTGTATAACATCCAATGCAACCTTTCAAACGGTGCGAGATCAAGACACTTGATCATAACTGAAGCGTTTTTTTTCACTCTTTTGAGATTCCAATTGGACACAAAGCTTCAACGTAGAGGTCTGACGCTGTAGTAACGTTAGTGTTTTTTTACTGGGTGAGGTGCCAGTCTCAAGCTCAATCTTTTCTGTTTATTGAACTTACTACTGTAACAACAGAAGGCAAGGGCCAGCAACAGATCGTTTTATTACGGAAATCAACACGTATTTATATAAATTTCACATACATTATTATAACTTATTCAAGTAAACAAACGCAGGCGTCTAATTGGTTGTTTCGAGTAACCATCGAAAAGTGGAGCCATCTGTCTGCGAATCATATTTGCCCACGTTAAGTTTGCTGTGATTGATTGAATCAGCCTTGCTCATATTTTCTCACGGCCAATATTAGTGACCTAGACATTGACGTAGATTAATGTCTACCAATTGGCTAGCAGCCTACTCTCACCACACTACCATCTAAGCAAGGTTTATGAATGAATTGGCTAGGAACTGTACTCTCACCATGTACGTGGTTGGTGAATATTTTGCTGCTGAAGTATTTGCGACCTGAAAATAAGATCCATAGTTATAAATACATACATAAAGTAGAGTACAACCACTGTTTTATGATGACCAACATTATATGATTACTTTTCAAATAAAATCACTATTCAAGTGTTAGTTTGTAGGGATTTGATTGGTTTCAGGATTTCATCATGAGCTGACATTGGTTAGAGAACCATTGGAAAACCTGGGAGTACTGGACAGCTGTTTCGTCCTAGTTTGGGACGATGGTGGGTGCGTACTGATGAAGAGTCCCAAACTAAGACTAAACAGTTGTCCAGTACTCCCAGGTTTTCCAATGGTTCTCTAACTAATGTCAGCTCATGATGAAATCCTGAAAATCATTATTATTTGGTTATGTTTATTACCTCAACTTTCTATTTGTTTTCTTATTTTAATGTGTGCACTCATTATATTTTAATTCCTGACGTGAAATAATCAGGAGACTTTCCTAATCCTTTGTTACATGTTCACGAATGTTTAACCTAGGTATTAAATTCGTTATATAGCAGAAATTTTTCCCCTAATCAACTATCGTTTGGTTTTCCCATGATAGGATGGGTATAATAAAAAATGCCCTAAATTTGAAAATAATTATCCTACGTACTACGAATGTGATCAATAAGTATGTGTTAGAATGGAAAGGTCACTACATATTGCTTGTAATCGATAGGAAAGGTGGATAAAATTCATTGCTTAATAAATACATCAACTGTCATCCTTTATATTTTTGAATAATCACGAACAAGTTTATGGTGTATGTTGTTCTTACGCAAACAATATCACTTATAACTTCATGTGATCAGTTTCTACGATCTTACAAATTGGATGGTGTATCGAAATTTACACGTGATTATCATGATTTTCCGTTATCATATGTGTTGATTCAACAACCTAAGGTATTAGCTGTATATTTCAACAAACTACACTTGTCGTACGCAGTACTTTCTAAAACATGTTTGGATGTAGGGTTCTAAGTAAGTCTCCATCTATTCGGACAGCTATGACACATGTCAAATTAGCGAAGCAAGTCCAAGTAAGGGTAGGTAAGTAGAAACCAAAACTTTACTAAGTCATCACTAGTCAATGATGATGTTAGCCTCTAATTTAACGTCCATGCAGCAACGAAAAATTGATCGTGGGAGAAACCTCACTGCTCTTAATCGATCTAGTTGGCGCAAGTATATTCATGGGTTAATCTTATTTTAAATTTTAACATTACATTTCTCTTCCCAAGTTTTCTTAGTCCATTTAAAGAGTTTATTATGTTTACTTCCCTCTTATTATCTCCTAACTGATGTACAGATACAAGGCGTTGACAGAGGTTTTTACTTAACAATGACTGGTACTATGTCATTATTGTGAGTCTGACTGCCCTATCCAATGATTCAAGTTTTTATCGATAGACTTTACGTTTCTGTAAACTAACTACTTCTTCATATTCTTTGAAACAAAAAACTGAGTGATATTTTCAACAAGCTTACATAGTAAATCAATACTACGTAACCAACATACAGCTGAAACGATTATCTGAATATAAAGTTATTTGTCATTTTTTTGGAAATACTCAACAGATGGAGAATTTATATGTACAAAAAAATCAAAAGTATTTTGACTACACAAACAATTTCAGAATAGAAAATCGTTCACAATGAAAATCAGATAACTGCAGTTCAAGGTTACTCTAACATGCTGACTTTTCAAATGAAGAAATTCGAAAAACAGAGGGCGAAATCGATACTATGATATTTAGTAATTTCATTATCAGCTCAGATGTATCTTCAAGAGGCAGGAAATACCTTTGTTGTTTTACCACAGTGATGGTTGAGCTGAATCTAAGATTGTTAGAGTTTGAAAATTGTGTCCAGGAATACTGGTTATCATTTAAGTAAGGCTAAACAGCCATTCGCATCGGTGGCACAGCGGTTAGGACGTCCGCCGACCATGCACATGGTCCGGGGTTCGATCCCCGGTCGACGAACTCCTTTACCTCGTTAAGCCAGAAATAATGCTGGTAAAGAGGAAAGGTTGGGCATGAGGCTATCAACCCCATCCTGTAAAAGTAAACAATGTTACAGAAACTTCAAGCCACTAGCTTGAGGCCCTATGTTCCACTGGGAACGTGAAGGAAAAAACAAACAAAAAGAAGAGCCATTCAGTGCCCTTTGCCTTCGTTTATTACTGATATTTCTCCGCCATGGGAAATACTTTGAAAAAGTCAACTCTCCGAAAAGTCCCCAAATACTGTCGTTTTAGCAGTTGAAACATTTCAGGCAGGAAACTAGTAATTCATCGTTTCACCCCTCACGTACTTAGATGGATAAGGGTTCAGACTTAACGGTAAGGTGTGATTGATTATTTATTTGGTAAGTATGCAATCCTCTTGCCTCTAATGCCAACACTAAACGGATATCTCATAGATATAATCAGTGTAGTTAATAAAACAGAGTATGATGTCAGTCACATGCATTTGATTAGGCCTTTACAAGCCAGTGGGATAAACGAAGCCTCAGTTGAATTTTCATCTGATAATCGACCTCTTAATTAAGAATATAAGTATAAAACGTGCCACTGTATTAGGGTATAACTCCATTATGGATAAGATTTTATTTTGATAAATCACACAGTGTTGTACAGTAATCAGTTAATATTACTGTGTAACACTGTGTGATTTATCAAAATAAAATCTTATCCATAATGGAGTTAATTAAGAATTATGGAGTCTTGGGATCACTTAAATCCCTGTTTACATAAGTGATAGGTCGGGCCAAAATATATCTCATTATCTTCAGGTAAATAAATGTTGTAGGAACAATATTCAAAGGTCACATGATTCTTGTTATTGATTCAACTTTATAATCCATCAATAATAATAAATATTGTAAGTGCGCCTGTAGTATTGTGTAATGTTTACTAGTTATTGCTGCTCTTAACAGTGGTAGTAGTAGAATGTCTCGTGGTTTCATTTGGGGAGTTCTGTGCCTGTGGTTATTTTCATGTACGTTATTTTATGGAATAATAGGAATAATTCTTCATATTCATAAAAGAAAGCTGGATTTGTTGATTGGTTTAAATGATAGCCGACTTATACGTTCGTTATTTTTTGTATTTGCCTGTCTAACGTTAGTCAGTTTCGGTGTAGCGATAAGAACATTGAAAACTGGGAAACGCTTACTGGCTGTAATCTTTTTATTTTTTTCACTGATTAGTTTTACCGGTGAAATGTTCGTTCTGATTACATTATGCTCATACAGAGAAATATTTTTTGGTTATCAAATGATTCATGACTCAGTAAAAAGGTTAGTAGAAGCTTATAGCTCATCGAAGACAGGACGTTATGTTCTTGATAGCATACATATATTTTTTGTTTGCTGTGGTTATGATGAATGGCATCGTGAATGGAAAATGAAGTCAACGCAATTGCAAAAAATCGTACCGATGAATCGTTGGGTACCATATTCATGCTGTGCAAGCAATTATAAAGACGATGAATTTTGTGGATATGCAGCTTATCGCAGTCCTATCACGGCTGAAGAGTTTAATAGACTGAAAGAATATGGTCGACCGACTTATGTTCCAGATAAATGGTACACACGATTGAATAATGATCCTTGTCCAGAATTAATTTTCGATTGGTTAGGTGAATTGCCTGTTTATCTATTAATGTTTGGATTAATGATTACAGTAGGGCGAATACTTTATACAGCATATGCCGTATTTGTGTATACCAAAAAAAAGAAATGAAGGATGTGCATCAAAAAAGTATTTGCATGTATGCGGAAGTATGCAAACAGATTTACGTACAAAAAGGATGCCAACAGTTTTCCTACTGAGAAAAACATTAAACAGTCAACACTTTTTATTCTGTTATATATATATATATATATATATATATACGATGTTAAACGGAACTTTATCAGATCAGATGATCATACACGTGTTAAATTATGAGAGAGTTTAATTATGATTTATTGCTTAAATATTAAGTGGTTGAAAACAGCCAGTAGGAAACACTAATCAGAAAAATGTGTCTGTAACGTCAAGCAAATTGATGCTGTGCTGCATACTGAGTGATACATTATAAAGTTCACAGAAGCTACTTATTTAGATCGAAAAAGAAGTAAGCGGCAGGAAAAATAAATAAGCAAAACGCGAGTGAAGTGAAATCCACTATCAGTAATAATTAACTGTGTTTTCACGATTTTCAAAGTCAGTCATGTACATAAACTAGGCACTATAGTAAAACTACCTCTTCTTGGTTCAAGATATTTTCGTCTTCACCTAAAATGCCAAAAGTGATCAAGCACCTATTACTACACGTTCATTCATTTGGAATCCACTGATTTGTATTTCCTAACTTCTTGTTGGACTGTGAGGTACCACAGGTGCCATTCAATGCTTTACAAGGAGGAATCCTGTTCTTACGGTGAAACTGTTCATTATCAGGATCACAACATTTAGTCAAAATCTCATAAGTTATGATATAATTTGGCTGAGGTTACAAAACATTTTTGAGCTACTGTTATCACCCTACTTGATCAGACTTGGCTATTAGTTTTCTAGTCTGTAAAAGGCATTGAGTGCATGGTGGTTTTAGTAAAATAATTTAATAAACTAGTTGATTTGAAAATTTTCAAAGAATAAAGAATCTGAAATAATCAACTCCAATGCTTTACATGAAGTAATTGGTCAATGTTAAAACATTCACATCTTAACATGTTTTACACATTAAGAACTAAATGATTCAGGTAGTCCATTTCTCCTTTATTACTTTTGAAACCAAATTTTTTTGGATATAACAACATTAATGTTGGGCTAGTTCATAAACTATATTAGATATAATTTATAAAGTCAAGTAAATGTCAGTCTCTTTCTAGGAAGTCTTAAGATTACCTCTAAATGAAGGTAATAGGATCAAACGAGTGAATTTAGAGATAAGTTGGTAAACTGCATATGAAAATATATGCAGGTAACCTTTCACTGTCAGGAATCCTTAATTTCAATTTTAGAAACGTTTGTCAAACTTAGTACCATCTTTAATCATTCATCGGTGAGGTTCATGAATTCCTTCATATACCTGAGTGATATAGTGAATTCTTTACTTTCTAGTTTATAGATTTTGCTGACAGAGATTTCTATACCAGTCCAAGTGTGACTTCTGGGGTATATTTTCGTGGGTACATGAAGTTTTTTCTGAACAAAATGAAACGTTGTCATCCGACTGGATATGCCTCTTCCCTAATCTAGCTTTTATGTCGGATTTCTCTGGTTTATAACCAGTTTGTTAACTTCCTCTTGTCCGCTTTTAGTCTGCAATGCTTGAGTAAATACGTATCAGACTGACAAAAATTACAGAGTATGGTCACTCTGAATCCAACTAAGTAAGAGAATGGGCAAATATTTACCAGCGGAACTAGATGTCATAAACTAATTAATGAAATACACTTCACTCATCATATAACTGAACGTATAACTACCTGCACGATTCGTTTAGTTTAACGATCGCACTAACACTAGTAGGTGTAAGAAATAACTAACAGCCGTTACAGTACAGTGATTCGTTCTTAGTATTTTTCGTTATTTGCGTCTCGATTGGAAACACATGACTTCACAAGCACATCTTTATTCCACTCGGTTCTCTGCTATCAGTTTCACATGGCTCCATGACTACACACAAGCTTCTATTTTCTCTTCACATGATCTCTGTATCATCATCAAACGTCCAACAGTTTGGTCTCCACTAGGGCTCCAGTTAAGGTGTGTGATGTCACCTGAATGTCTCCTCAGCGTATATCCAATCCCATTCCATCCTTCTGCGGATTTATTGGGAAATGGGTTCTTGGCTAACTCGTTACCACGGTTCCATGTTGCTTATCCTTTCTGACTAGCCATCTCAATTTAAGTATAGAACGGAGACAACTTTTTCAGTTGCAGTGTGGTTGTTTTCAACTGAGTGGGGTCGCTAGCTCTACACACAACCTTCCTTCTTCCAGGCTAGTAAAAATAAGACAGGTTTGTACAACGATTTACGAAATAAAAAAAAACTTCACATGTATTATGAGGATGCATAATGTTCCGAAAGCTAAACAAAACAACTTAAGCGTCTGCAAGCATAGTGCTCTAACCTATTCAGTGACTCTTGACTTCTGAAAATAAAACATATATCAACAAATAAGGTACAAAGAAGGAGCTTAAAAATACAGATTTGTGGAGAACCTATAGAAATGATGTCTCTTTGAAACGAACATATTACTTCAGATAAACATACTTTCATAACTTCCAAAACTCCAAATGATTCTGCAAATGTCTAACACTAGCTTCCTGTATAAAGGATAAGTCTGAGATGATAAAGTGATGGTGAATCATATGCCGGAAGATACACAATCAGATGCTAAAAATAAAATCAAGTAAGAGCCACTAACTTCTTTTCTAAAAAGGAGGAGAATGTTGCATCAATTACTCCAATAACTGAATTTTGTGTATATCGTTTTTGATAAACAGTGACTTAATATGACTGATTCAATTTCAGAAGTATATTTTTATGGAAAATATAGTGAATTTTCAAGAATTAAACACTGATATTCCAATTTGCATGCGAAAAAAATCAGTGTGCTCACTGCAGAACATGACTATTGTACACCGGAAAAATCAGGAACACAGTTGTACAAAAATTCAGACTATACGAATTTAATACTCATTTATAACAGCGAAAGTCCAACAAACATTGATCTAAAGAGCCAGGATATACTGCAATACTTTTATCCTAAGAAGAACAGAAAATAAGTAAATAATGATCGTCTTCTGGGAAAATCGATATCCGAGAAATGCCTACACTTAATCCAACCAACCAACAGAAAATCATCCTCTGAAATTACATGGAAAATCTTACTACAATATATGACCATTTCAGAAATCAATGAAACAATTTTCAATAGCTGTGAACCAGTAGGTGACGTATTCAGCTGACTGCGTATTGCATGTATTGAACTTAATAGCAGCAGAACACAAAACTAGCATTACCTACATGATAGATTGGATCCATTGAGAAAAACGCCATACTGGCCAAGACGCACGTTGCCTTCATTTTTGAATCTATGATCCCTGACTAGCAATCAAAAGCATGACACATTTATTCATAAAAGTGAACATGAAAAACTACAGACAGCAATTACACGAAGAAAATGTAATAATTTTAAACAGAACGAAAAATAAAGAATGCCAGATTTATTTATGGAAATATCACAATGCGACTTCAGTGTCAATATCAGAAAATGTTTAGAAGTTCATAGCAAACAGGTGCCAGTCAATATTTGCATCCTTTTACAGTGAATAAAATTAACCAGTTATTATTGTAAGATCATTTTATACAATCAATAAGAAGCCATGGACATAGGCTCCATCAATAAGACGTATTTGAAAACCTGAAGGTCGTTAACCACTCTCTGAACCGACCAAAAGAGTTCAGTCAGCACCACTGATAACTAGACACATAACACCGATAATCCACCCTAGTAACCACTCAATATAACGAATTATTTCATAAAACCTAGAGTACGTTTTATTGCTTTAAAAAATACAGTGACAAATATGGTTTTCGAATATAGGTTCCTACGCTCGGTCTCTTATAAAAACTGGTGTTAGGCGTGAAATGTCCTGTAGGGAAGGAAAGTCAGTAGACGTTGTGTAGCTGCATTGATTGAGATAACTAGAACGTGTGACATATGCTGACACATTTCCTTGGTAAACAATGTTAGCTGAAATAGGACTAAGCTGGAAAGGAATTAACGGTTGAATCAAAATGTGACATCAGTTGATGAAGTTCAGACGTTTGTTTCATTTAAGTTGGGAGGTGTAGACTGCCTGATAAGTGTACTGCGTATGTGAAGAATCGACGGTTGGGCAGAGTCGGTTATATGGCTCATAGTAATCCACGATAGTGCAAATTTATTCAGTTTTCGGGATCTGGCAGTTACTGAAAATACTCACTAATCTTCTTTCAGTTATTTCCCATCCCGTACGTTCTCATTCCTCGTAGTTTTATTACATTTCTTTCTTTTAACTTAATGTGCGTATCTAAAAAGTGTGACAACTTGAAATGATGTATTTTTGCACAAATCCCTAGATTAATAATTCATTTCAAAATAACCCAAGAAAATGTTACTCGCCATTAGTTGGCGAAATGTTTACACTGTCGAACTCTCCCATTTCTTAAATTATTCAAAATAGTTTCATAACTGTAAGAATGCAGTATTTAATTTCTAGCCCTTATGTTGCAATTCTTAAGATAGAGTTATCAACTGTTGTCTGTTAATCTCGGAAACCTAATATACACACATTAAAAACTATATACCTCGTATCGTAAAAATTTAACGTTTTTGGGGATAAATGGTGGTGATGTAGCCATAGTTCAGAAAGAATTTCCTCTATTCGGTCCGATAGATGATATTTTTCAGTAGAAGTTAAAGTGTTTATTAAGCTATAATTATGCACAAAATATTTCTAAGATTTGTAATTTATTTAAAAAAAAGAAAAGAAAAAACGATAGAACATATCTTTAAAAGCTACTGACTTATAGGTTGTAAATGGGGAATTTCTAAAGAATATGATATTTAGCTAAATCCTCTGAAAAACCGATTAAATTTTGTAGTCGAAAAAAATGATAATGTCTAATGTATCTAACCTTGAGAAAATAGGTTTTACTTACTTGTAGGATTCAATGGTAAATAAGCCATAACAGTTGTTCAGAGTCCGTCGAACTTGTAGATATTTTAAGAACAAAAAATAGGATATGCATGTAGATGAGAATTTATGTAGAAATTGTGTAAATTTAGAATAAACAATTTAACATAAAATGGATTTGTCCGAATTCGTCAACGTGTGTTTTGTGACATCAATTGGTACTTCAGCATTAAGATAAATGAAAATAGATGGAACTGATTGTCGCAAACTGGATCAAATAATGACAGAAACCTGAGAAGTTGTAAGCTTGGACAAGCTTCTAGGCTTTAACCTTCTACATTAATCAGTTAACCTTATAAAACCACGATCATAACGTACTAACAATTGAATCACATTATGTAAGTGTTGTCAGTAACTGTCAAGATTTTCTAGTAAATTGACGGCCAAATGTCAGGCATTTTTTGACGTCTTGCAGTTTGACATGCAATCATTTAAAAGTCAAAATTTTGTCTATAAGATGCATAAATTGTCACATATCATTATGAAAATCTATTTTTTTGATATTTGTATTATGCAAAATGATATTGTTTTTTGTCATTATTTTGATTGACTTGTGGTTATTTTCCCTTAAAATCTGGTGGCTGAGCAGTGCTCATTCTATTTACTTGTATTTTCATTTATCTCTACATAATATCATATTATTGAACGGCGCATTGAACTGAGTTATTTTTGTCTTACTTTTGTACAACTGGTAATAGTAATAATAATACTCATTAATTAAGTGTGTCCTTGTGTTCTGTCTTATGACCTACATTTCTTGTATTACCGTTGTTTTATAAAGCTGATGAAATCTCTATAAGTAAAGCAAGTTTCAAGTATATAGACAAATTCCTTGTATATTACTTAACTAAATTATCAAACTACAACTCAATGCATTTTCACTATGGGTGTTTTCTTATTATTCAACTTTGTACAATTACTGTATAGCATTTTCAAGAAAGACTGTTCATCTCAGATAAGTGTGAAGACGTATTTCTTTTCCTTGAACAGTTAAAGAAAAACGTCTTCAGGTGAATCGAATGTAGAATACAAAGGAGAGGCGATTGAGAATTGTTGCAAAATGTTTTGTAAATGCATAATATTATCGAATATACCTACCTATGCCTCATTGCGCATACATTTGTATGTATATAATTCACAGTGCGTATTTCTTCCCTTGATAACATTGAATCGTTTTCCTTAATTTATAATCATTATTCTACTGTTCGGTTCCGAGTAGAACATAGGCCTTCATCAACACAGCACATCGGTGCAAAATTCTATGTTGAATTTAGTCAGTCAGGCGCATCTCAGCTATATCCTATTTTCTACAGTCCACTTTGGCTGGCTGCCTGCCCATAATCTCACCTACTCCTCACACGCTCTCCTGCATGTTACCTTCATAAGGACGACCCACTCTTCGTTTCCGACTTCCGTTCCACTCAAGGGACTGTCACGCAATGTTACACAACGGTCTCCACATTCTTTTACAGACTTACTGAGCGATCGGCTCACGGTTGGTTTGTTCCCAGAGTCTCTTATTACTTATTCTTTTTGGCCATTTGATCTTCAGTATGGAGCGAAGGCAGCTGTTGATAAAATTCTGCAACCTCTTGGAAATTCTTCTCGTGACGCACACGCCAAGTTTCCTATCCACATAGGAGAACTGATCGACTTGACCTTGGTGTTGGATATCCGAATGTTGTTCTTTATGCTGAGTGTGGAAGATTTCCAAACTGGTTTCAGGTTGATGAAGGCGTATCCTGCCTTTCTGATTCTGAATTTGACATCTTCATTTGTTCCACCTGTAGTTGAAACGCTGCTTCCTAGATAAGTGAAGGAGCTAACCTCTGTTAAATCCCTCCCACTGATGGTGATTGGTACTGGTTGCTGTTGTTGTGGTGGTTCGTTGATTATTTTTATCACCTCCGTCTTCTCTGTGTTCACCTGCAGTCCTGTCTTCGCTGCTTGCCTCTTCAGCCAGTTTGTTGGTTTTCGCCTGCCTCTAGGTCTTCAAGTTTGTGTGACATTAGACGTATATCGTCTGTGAAATCCAGATCTTCTAGAGTCTTATTATCGGTCGTCCAGTGTATTCCTGTCTTCTAACTCCCCACGCACAGTCTGACGAATAATCTAGTCCACCACAATTAAGAATATCATCGGTGATAATAGGCAGTCAGCTTGTCTTACTCCGGTATCCACTCATCGTCTTCATTGAGTTTTCCGTTGTGGATCGCCTGACACGTGCTACTGTCACATATCCAGCTGTTGAATGGGGTTGACAAAGACTTGGGCACTGCACGCCGTAGTGTTGAAGCAGTTTACAAATTACTTCACAGTCAGCACTGTCGAAGGCTTCTTAAAAGTGGATGAATTTGAGATAGAGATAGATTTGACTGCCATTCTATGCTTTGTCCGATGTTGATGCGTAGAGTTTCAATTTGACCATTAGATGATTTGCCATTCCCGAATCCAACCTGTCACATTTGGAGTTCTGCGCCTTTTATTCTCTACAGAATGACGCAAATTCGCATTTTACTTGGAGTGCAGAAGAGCATTATTCCACGCCAGTTCTTGCAGAGGCCCAAGTTGCCCTTCTTTGGTGGTTTGACAAGGTAGCCGTTCTTCTAATCTCCCTTCCTTTCAAACCTTTTGCAATAATGGCATCAGCTTTCTATAGCTTGGTGGCTTCTAAATTATTAACCTCGAGGTTTTGCGCTTGACCATTTTTCCATACAGTTTTAGAATACTTTTGTATGCATTTGAGATGACTTTTTGGAAATACGTGGGAACAGAATTTAACGCATTGGGAAATTTCGATAGAACATCTCATGCGAATATTTCCTATTCTGATGCAATATGCACGCATACATTGAAGGATACAATAAAGAAAGAAACATATGAAAATGTTTTATTTATGAAAGTTTAAATATCTCAAGATGGAAAATTGCACATAAGTTCAATAGTTGGTAAGGCTGATAGATTAGTTAAATGGAATTCAATGAAATATCTGAGGATTTCAGTTCTCATTTCTCTCTGTTATCTAACCAAGGTTTCAGTCGCGTAATCTTCATTTACTTAGACGGCTGTATATTTACAGTCTTTGGAATTGATAGATGTATTGAATATTGTGTACCAGTCTTGAAATATGCTACACAATAGGCACTAAGAGATGCTCCATGCAGAATAATAAGACAGAAATATAAAGAATATGGAGATACATAATGTATGGAGCAACATCCAGAAAGTAAGCAAGCCTACTTTTAAAGAGCATTCAAATGAGAGTTCATTACTTCACTCCGACCGATAGGTGCTACCTTTGTGTTGTGGTCGGGCTTGTATATTGAAATGTCCCGACAAGCTACATTGGATAGAACAATTGTTCCTGAGAGTCCTATCATGCCAGAAAGGTCGTCTGAACAGCGATTAGAATGAATGAAAGCGGTTACCGTCATATTGTAAGCTATTTACAGTATGCAGTGTGTTAAGTTGCACTGCTGACGAATAGGGAAGTAATAGCAGTAAGGTGTTTCTCTCTGATGACCTGCTATGTTGTCTTTTTTCTCTGGAGAGGCGGGCTTAGAAAAGGTTGACCCCGGAAATTTCAAGTCCTGAATTACCTTCTGGCAGCTCGTATCCGGTGGTAAGATCCTAATGTGAGGATAAGTTCAAAGTCCACTTCAAAAGTCTCTGTGTGACTGGCCTCAAGCTGTCTCTACGGTCACTCAACACTGATGCTTCTTCTGTTCCAGATACCTCAAAAAGAATCCAATGTCCATGGTGTAGGTGGTCGGGAATTAATAGAAACACTCACACTTCCATAAGCATACAAAGCTCTCCTAATCAACACCTACCTTTTCCGCTATCATTTCCCTCCTACTGTTAATACTATTCCGCAGACAGATCTCATCTTCTCCTAGTACTGTGACTACTCACAGTGACGAGGTCTGGAAAAACACTCCCGATAGTCTCTTAAAGCCACGCTACCAACTGCTTTTTAGAGTAAATATTGTCAGGACCCTTTGACAAGTTGGATAACAGGAGTTACTGACTGTAACTCTGGTATAATGAGCAATGGATATATTTTGTATTTCTCATATACATACAAATGATAAGTTTGGTTTTCCACTTAACCTTACCTGGCCAAAGGACGAATCTGCAAAATCCACTTTACAGGTGTCATGGGATTCTTCAGCTAGTTCTCGATGACTCTTAAGTTTAGGGATAGCACTGACTGCTATTGCAGAAAAAGTCTTGCTTGACTGGATAACAGTATATAAGAGTACGTTTGCTATCCATTTGAACGAATCCAGTAGGAGGAAAGACTGTGATACCTGACGATGTCTCTTCATAATATCCGCTTACGCCTGAAAAGACTGAGTTTCAATAAAAAGCTTCCTGGTTTGCTTCTTAAAGCAATAAGTTAAGGTGTAGTCCTTCTATCAGGCGACTCCAATGTTTAAGTGGAGAAGTTGTCCCAACCGGAGAAGTATATTGGCAGCATATATGGAACTCCTTGCCGACGGACCGAAAACTGTATCTGTCCTCTGTAGTTCTGTTCAGATAATCATCTGTTCCCCGTCAGCGCTGGTGAACACCGTCATCAAATCAATGATGGATTCAATCAGACCATATAGCGATGAACTAATAACGGTGTGGGTTGGTAGAAGATTACAGCTACCTTCTAAAAGCCTGCGTTAGCTCGGTTCACTACGATTGAACGTTCATAGGCTGTTACGCCCCCAACCTGACCAGCAAACTAAATCCCTATTCAAGGTAGTAATAGGTTAACGCATATCCCAGATTGACAACAAGACTCATCCTGGAGAAGCCTAACATAGTTTTAGGCCAGCTTTGCAAAGAGAGGCGAAGAGGTTAGTAGATGCCAGTGGATTTATGTGGTGTCATCTGGACTAATGGACTCAAGAAGTTCGATGTCAAAGGGCGCCTAACCTGGTGAGGAGTAAAAAAACCTTCTCAAACGCAGGTTGAATGAAAGTCTTTGCAACGACTGATCAGTGGTGAGCAACACAATCCAAAGACAATTATTTAGGATTATTAAGGAAACAGGTGGCAAAAACTTATTTTTAAGTCAGAAAATCTCCGAGAAAAATGAAGCCTTAATTAGCTTTGAGATAGACACCCAGACCGTTGAATGTAAGACGTTGTGGAGCAATTTAACCGGCCTATAGCCACTCGAGACTTGCCCATCATCCGACACCTACCTGAATGGGATATAGACATCGGTCTAAATTGAAACGAGGCGAAGCCGCAAGACCTGCTGGAATTACTCCAGAGGTTTAAAAGGATGGTGGCGACGGTTAACTGTCTGGATCAACACAGGTATTAGGCAACGTTCGGGAATCAGAGTTTGTCTGGTTGGACATATGTAGGTCACTGATTCTCCCAGTATACTTTGATGGAGACAAGTCTTCCTGTTGTAAGTATAGGGGGATTAACTTGACAAATATGGTATCTAAAGTTGCAAGCTCAAAAACCGTTCATAGATTAAGTGGTGCTTGGAAGAAACAAGCACGAGAAAATCACTTAGGTTTTACACCAGGTAGAGGGTGTATTGATCATATCTCAACCCTTCGACAGATTCTGAAATATAAGCATGCTTCCCGGTGTCTAAAAATCGCCATACTTCTTGACTTGAAGGCGGAATTCAACTTCATCGATCGAGATATGCTGAGGTAATGCTTAGTCGTTAATAAAGTTCCGTGGAAGTATATCATGGAAGTATAATGGGACTCACTCTACTCGAAATCACGCAGCCGTGTAAGAGCGTATGGAGATTTTTCATCTGAAATGATGATAAGTAGTGGTGTCCGTCAGGGATATTCACTGTCCTCATTTTCATTTAATTTCATCAGAAATGTACCAATAGAATTGACCCCAACCGACTTCAGAGACCCAGGGAATGACTTGTTACCAGGGTATAATCTTGTCAACTTGGAATATGTGGATGACGTCATCCTTTAAGTGAGAACGCTAACAAAATGCAGAATCTTCTGGAGACCTTGCGCCGAAATCTTCAAGTGTTTGGCATGCGATTTGCTTCCACCAAATGTAAGGTGATGCTTCAGGCCTGGACTACGCAGTCTCCCAGCTAGTAGACAGAGGATAAAGTGGTAGTGCATGTTAAAAACATCCCGTCTTTCAGAAGTTTCTCACGTAATCTTAGCCCAGATACAAAAGGGTCATGTGGCATTTGTCAACATCATCTATGGCGTCGACACGATTTTCGGTTATCGATGGAAAGACGGGCGTACTGCGCAACTGTTCGCTCTGTGAAACAGCTATGAAACATTGTCACAGAGAGAGAAAGGTTTGAAAACGCTGGCTGTCTTTGATCACAGATGTTTGCTCTCTATCGCACGTGGTATGGCGGGTAATATTGAAGTTAGGCGTCGAGTGTTAGGTGAGGAAGGTAAATTACTCGATAAGGTTGTGAATTTGCATTGACTGGGTTGGCTACGATACGGGTTGACTATGCCAAGCCGTCGCTTTCTCACGCACATAGAATTAATCTGGAAAAGAGTTAGTGGTGGTCAAACGCAAACTTGTCACGTGCCCACGAAAACTTTGGTAGTGGGATTGAGCCACCTAGTGAGGTGTAGCTTGCTTGGTTGGGCTCATCGAGAAGCTAAGAACCTATAGCTGGAGATAACTGTTGATGTGGCTCAAAATCGTTCTCAGTGGCACAGATATATTCAATCTTTGTAATCTCTCATATCTGTTACACTGTTGTTGATATCACACACCTGAGACGTTGAAGCCGCCGTCCAAATATCACAATGTTTAGTGGAAGATGATCTCCAGGGTATCCAAGCAGGCTCCTCCTCCAGGAGCTCAGAACTACTCACGTGATCATGCTACCGTTTCTACGGAGGGTGCGATTGCCGAACACACAGAGTTGTCACACATTCACAGCTTGTAGAAACGTGGTTTCACATGTTTACAACAATACTCAGTGAACCTAAGCATTTTAAACTCAAACTTTGAAAGCCAAGATAACGACATTACATATGGCCCAGATTGGCACATGTCGCCTTGGCTGTCATTATATGGTTAGGATTGTCCCTCCGTCAGCACTCATACAACTGCTTATACGCACGGACCTATCGACTGGTTCTGACGACTCCTTTGCACCTGCAGGCCCCTGCCAGTCTTGCGGCAACGCTTCGCGGTTGGACAGGGCAAAAACAAATACCATACAGACACTGACTGCCTATGGATTCAGTACAATTTCGGCAGCTTGTATTTTATCGCACAACAAGACGGTATCGTTCACATACTCAATGTTGAGAAATCTTTTTTCACAAGAGAGACCTGGACCACTGTGCACACTCACAGAATGTCGTCACTGACAAAGTTGAAGAGAAATGACCAGACTGAGCAATTCTGTGTAACCCCACTGCTGGTTGAGCAAATCGGTGCTACCTGGTTATATGCACCAGTGATGCCTTGTTTTTTCTTTGCAAGGGTTTCACGAAACTTCTTACAAGCACCCTACCATAGTAAATAGTTCTAAGGAACAGTTTTATACTTCAATTAAAGAAATACAACGACTGTTGGCCTGCAAAATGAATGACTAACGAGGGTTGAACAAGTGATCAACGGACCGATGACACTGATGAGGCCCAGCTTCCGTTTTTTTAATCCATCCGATTTTTCATGTGTTTTGCACAGCCCAAGAAGCAAGGTAACAGCCGGTATTTTATATGTAACCAGTAACGGTCTATTAACCCCATGACTTTCACATGAATTACTCAGCGTTTTTGAAGATGGGCATGATAAGTGTTTCATTCCACACTGGTGAAACGTTCTAACTCTCTAATACTTCCCTGGACAATGCAGTCAGTTCCTGACTAGAGTCTTAGCAATTTCTTTAAAACAAAGGGTGGGTGAATTTTATAGACCTAACAGCGTTTTAACATTTGTAGTTCTCTTTTAATCTCTGCCCTTTTGGTGAAACTCTGTTTACAGACCACGAAGCACTGTGATTAACTAATTTTGATACTGGCACTGAGGCTCAGATAAACTGTTTCTCAAAGCGCTTTAAACAGGCATCTCTTCAGGTTGTTAACCGGCGTACTATCTACCTTATAGACTATCTGATGTCATTCTCCTTGCTTTTATTGACTCATATGAGCCGGAACAGCTTCTGACTGATTTAATTTCACAAGCAAGTTTTGACTACCAGGCCTCGCCGTCTTTACGTAGGCACCTCTTAGTCTTAAGCGTGACAGCATTGGGCATGCTTCCGTATCTGCTCTTCTTCAGAATGGATCGGAGTAAGTCGGAAAGTTGCAAGGGACTTGAAGAAACCCAGTGGTAGTGGAGCATTCTCTTAGTCAGCAATTGGCTTTATTCTCCATTTTCATAGTAAATGCAACCAATGTTCGTTTATACTATCTATGGAGAGGGTTAGTAACTAGCCTTGATTCTGACTTGGTTTGGTACTCCACAAAGGCAAGAGGTGCTACTAGTTTACTTACCTCGAGCTCTTCAGGAAGGCGTTTATAATCTCCACTGCGCTGCAAGATAAATATGGTACACACCACGCCATGATCGAAATGCAAACACGTTTTGGAAAGAGTAACAATCGTGTATGCACCACATGCCAACGACATTTTATAGAATTGGGACTGACATAGCCCAGGCTTGACTTGAGGACGTCAGATAGCACTACGACGATGACTGTCCACAAAAAGGATGTAATCTTGGCCGTGGTAGAGAAGATGATCCTCATTATCGGATCTACTGCGTCGTAGTCCCGACTGATCGCCTAGTCAACTTACCTGTGGCCCTAGATGCCCGATCTGTGCATTCAGGTTTCCAGCTAGCACTACAATATCTGCTTCACACGCATGCTTTAGAAGCTCACTCAGCTGATAGTGAGTAATGAGTAATGCAGCTTCATCTCTAGCACTTGGGGCAACACTGACAGCAAATGACATAGAGGGTGACGTCGTAGGGTCCTCGGAATAGCTCAGCTGATACACGCCATTTGAACTTGCGAAGTGAGAAGATATTCCAAACCCTTTACTGGAATCTTGTATGTTGGTCTAAGATATGCAGCAAACATTCACAATGAGACTCCCTAGGGTTCTCGTCAGACCTGCTTGTTGTCCGATTTGGATTCATGTGAAAACATCGTAGATGGGAAGCTTGAAATCGACCCAAGTATTCAGATACTCCAGTGGATAGTGACTTTCTCAAGGCAGGTGACTAGCAATTCGAAACATTAATGATAGGCTAAGATTACATGCAATGGCCGAAAGACTGACAAATGTCAAGATTCCCGAAGTTGGAAGTGTGATGAAAATTTGAAAAAAGACAGAACATTCATAAATAAAGTGGAAAGGGATTAAGTTATTAAAAATACGATCAGAGAAGTAGTTTGTGATAGTAATCACGCAAGTGCAGTACCCCACTGATAATTGTTTCATAACTTGTGCAAAAGCTGAGATGCTGCCCAGACGATCAGTCCAAAACAGGTGATAGCCTTATGGGATCCCATTTCGAGCCACCGACTTGAATTCCGATCCAGAAGGCTGCACATTTGTGTTTATATGTCTGTTGGTGACCAGAAGAAGTTTGTACACCATTCATATGCTTGTGCCCATGTATTTAATGCGTATTCGAATCAGGCTTCTCCAGATTTTCTAGTTGGACCTCCATGTCCAACAGTCCTGTTATAAGTGCCAAACACTTGTACTCCTCGTTTTACTTTTGTGAAGAACGCCCCCGCCACGTGAAGGTAGTGAACAAAACTTGCCTAGCAGACGCTATGAATGCTTGGCGACATGACAGCATTTCTAGATGAGGATTGCGTGTTTCCTCCCCTCTATATTTCGTGACGGTGTATTATGAACAACGCGTTCAGCAAAAAATACTAGATATTCATCAAAGCAAGATTAAAATTTGCAGTATGAAATGTCCGCATCTAATTTCGAGGCTTCCTCTCAACTGTGGACAGCCTATAATGTGATACGACGTTTTTTTAAAGCATTTGTCTTCCATCTTAAACCATTCTGTGGTCTTTGGTTACATGACCCTCGTTTTATTAAGTCATACTTGGTTATATACATAGTGTGTACGTAGAAAATGAGGCAACTTGAACAAACGGGTTTTTGTTGTTGTTCCCTTGAGTTCCTAGCGGAACATAGGGCTTCAACTGCACGTCTCCACTTGCCACTTCTGTCTTCTGCTGTACTTTTCATCTGCATCCATGTTAGCCCATACTGTTTCAACTCCTCTTCACATGGTCTCCTCCATGTTACCCTTGCACTGACGTCCCACTCGCCGATTTCCTTTAAGGTTCCAATCGAGCAATGGCCTGATGCGAGAAGTCATTCAGCGGCGGCCTCTTCAGCAAGTGTCCAATCAATCTCCACTTTCTCCTGCATATTTGTTGGGCGATTGGTTCTTGTTTTGTTTGTTTCCATAGTTTCTTGTTGGTGATTCTTTCCGGCACGGCCATCTGATCTTCAGTAAAGATTCAGCGAAGACAATTGTTGATAAAGGTAGCGCCTGCAACAGGCTGTTGGAAATATTCTTTGTGACACGCCCATCAAGTTTCTGATCCGTATAGAACATCTGACTGACTTGAATTTTGTTGTTGATGGTGGCTGAGTGACGAAGATTTCCAGATTGGTTTCAGGTTGATGAATGTGTTTCTCGCCTTCCCGATTCTCGCTCGATTTGACATACTCGTCCGTTCCGAATTCCTGTTGTTGAGACAATGCTTCCTAGATCAGTGAGTGAATGAAGTAACCTCTTTCAAATCCCTCCCGTTGATGGTGATTGACGTTGGATGTTGTTGCTGTTGTTGGTTGGTTATTTTCATATCCTCCGTCTAGTCTATGTTCACTTGGAGTCCTGTCTTTCCTACTTCTTCAAACAATTTGTCAGTTTTCGCTTGTAAGTCTTCGGTTGTGTGTGACATCAAACATAAATCATCGACGCGCGAAATCCTGGTCTTCTAGGTTCTTCATGTCGGTCCAGGATATTCCTGTCTTCTCGTTTCCCACTGTCTGACGCATAATCCAGTCGGTCCACCACAATTAGGAATATCATTGGTAATAGATAATAAGCACCCTTGTCTGACTCCTGTGTTTACTTTAAACGCCTCGCTGAGTTTTCCGTTGTGGATCACTTAACATGTGCCGTTGTCGTACAGCTGTTGAATAAGGTTGATGAGTATTTGGGGTACACCGTAGTACTCGAGTAATTTCCAAATTACTTCACAATCAACGCTGTCGAAGGCCTTCTCGAAGTCTATAAAGTTGAGGTAGAGGTTTGATTGCCATTCCATGCTTTGTTCGATGATGATGCGTAGAGTTGCAATTTGGTCAGAACACGATTTGACTTTCCTGAATCCAGCTCGTTCTGGTCGGAGTTCTGTATCCAGTGCGTCCTTTATTCTCTCCAGGATGACGCGACTCAGGATTTTACTTGGCGTCGACAGAAGCATGATTCCTCTCCAGTTCTTGCAGAGTGACGTGTAGGTCTCCCTTCTTTGGTAGTTTCACGAGGTAACCTTTCCTCCAGTCAGTAGGCACCTTTCCCTCCTTCCAGACCTCTTGCAATAGTGGAGTCAGCATGTCGGCTGTAGTCTCTGGGTTCGCTTTCAGTGCTTCAGGGTGTATTCCATCTGGTCCAGCTGCTTTTCCAGCTTTCAGAAGCTTGATTGCATTCAAGACTTCAGTTCTCGTTGGAGGATTGGTGTCAACATGCAGTTGTGTGCGCGCTGTTGTTGGTATTTCTGGACGGATTGCAGGTGATGGTCGGTTCAAGAAACCTTTGAAGTGATACGCCCATTGTTTAATCTGTTTTCTTCTTTGGTAATTGGGTTCCCTTGGCTGTCTTTTATAGGTTTCACTTGACTTGATCTCTTTCCGGATAGAGACTTGGTTATCTGATATAGTGTGCTCAGGTCCCTTTTGTCTGCTGCCTTCTAAACTTCAGTGGCGAGGTTGTCGTAGAATCGTCTTTTGTCCTTCCTAGCACTCTTCTTCACTTCTTTGTCCAGTGCTGTGTAAGTTGAGCTCAGCGTCTCCTTCTCCTGTCCGTCCTTGCAGTGAATCATTTTCTCTTTCACCATTGTAATCTCCTCTATTAGCTTCCAAGTGTCCATTGAGACCCATTCCTTGTCATGTCACTTCTTTCTTCCTAAAACCGTTGAACACGTGTCGTTGAGAATCGCCATCAGAGACCTCCAATGTTCATCCACGCATGATTCTTCAGTGATGTCGCGTAGCGTTTCCTGCTTTGCTCAGACAGTGGCAGTGAACGTGTCCTTTGTGGTTGTGTCCTTCAGTTTTTGAGTGTTGAACTTGCATTGTGGCCTATCCCCAGCTATCCTCGAGGTTTTCAGCTTCCCCTTTAAAGTCCCTTCTACTAGATAGTGGTCTGAACATAAAAATGCTACTCTTCTCGACTTGTGTTCAGTAGGCTCCGTTTCCACTTCCTTCAGATGGAAATGAAGTCTACCAGGTTTTGATCACCAATATATATCAAAAAATATATCCATTGCTCATTATACCAGAGTTACAGTCAGTAACTCCTGTTATCCAACTTGTCAAAGGGTCCTGACAATATTTACTCTAAAAAGCAGTTGGTAGCGTGGCTTTAAGAGACTATCGGGAGTGTTTTTCCAGACCTCGTCACTGTGAGTAGTCACAGTACTAGGAGAAGATGAGATCTGTCTGCGGAATAGTATTAACAGTAGGAGGGAAATGATAGCGGAAAAGGTAGGTGTTGATTAGGAGAGCTTTGTATGCTTATGGAAGTGTGAGTGTTTCTATTAATTCCCGACCACCTACACCATGGACATTGGATTCTTTTTGAGGTATCTGGAACAGAAGAAGCATCAGTGTTGAGTGACCGTAGAGACAGCTTGAGGCCAGTCACACAGAGACTTTTGAAGTGGACTTTGAACTTATCCTCACATTAGGATCTTACCACCGGATACGAGCTGCCAGAAGGTAATTCAGGACTTGAAATTTCCGGGGTCAACCTTTTCTAAGCCCGCCTCTCCAGAGAAAAAAGACAACATAGCAGGTCATCAGAGAGAAACACCTTACTGCTATTACTTCCCTATTCGTCAGCAGTGCAACTTAACACACTGCATACTGTAAATAGCTTACAATATGACGGTAACCGCTTTCATTCATTCTAATCGCTGTTCAGACGACCTTTCTGGCATGATAGGACTCTCAGGAACAATTGTTCTATCCAATGTAGCTTGTCGGGACATTTCAATATACAAGCCCGACCACAACACAAAGGTAGCACCTATCGGTCGGAGTGAAGTAATGAACTCTCATTTGAATGCTCTTTAAAAGTAGGCTTGCTTACTTTCTGGATGTTGCTCCATACATTATGTATCTCCATATTCTTTATATTTCTGTCTTATTATTCTGCATGGAGCATCTCTTAGTGCCTATTGTGTAGCATATTTCAAGACTGGTACACAATATTCAATACATCTATCAATTCCAAAGACTGTAAATATACAGCCGTCTAAGTAAATGAAGATTACGTGACTGAAACCTTGGTTAGATAACAGAGAGAAATGAGAGCTGAAATCCTCAGATATTTCATTGAATTCCATTTAACTAATCTATCAGCCTTACCAACTATTGAACTTATGTGCAATTTTCCATCTTGAGATATTTAAACTTTCATAAATAAAACATTTTCATATGTTTCTTTCTTTATTGTATCCTTCAATGTATGCGTGCATATTGCATCAGAATAGGAAATATTCGCATGAGATGTTCTATCGAAATTTCCCAATGCGTTAAATTCTGTTCCCACGTATTTCCAAAAAGTCATCTCAAATGCATACAAAAGTATTCTAAAACTGTATGGAAAAATGGTCAAGCGCAAAACCTCGAGGTTAATAATTTAGAAGCCACCAAGCTATAGAAAGCTGATGCCATTATTGCAAAAGGTTTGAAAGGAAGGGAGATTAGAAGAACGGCTACCTGGTTAATTGTCGATTTCAAGCTTCCCATCTACGATGTTTTCACATGAATCCAAATCGGACAACAAGCAGGTCTGACGAGAACCCTAGGGAGTCTCATTGTGAATGTTTGCTGCATATCTTAGACCAACATACAAGATTCCAGTAAAGGGTTTGGAATATCTTCTCACTTCGCAAGTTCAAATGGCGTGTATCAGCTGAGCTATTCCGAGGACCCTACGACGTCACCCTCTATGTCATTTGCTGTCAGTGTTGCCCCAAGTGCTAGAGATGAAGCTGCATTACTCATTACTCACTATCAGCTGAGTGAGCTTCTAAAGCATGCGTGTGAAGCAGATATTGTAGTGCTAGCTGGAAACCTGAATGCACAGATCGGGCATCTAGGGCCACAGGTAAGTTGACTAGGCGATCAGTCGGGACTACGACGCAGTAGATCCGATAATGAGGATCATCTTCTCTACCACGGCCAAGATTACATCCTTTTTGTGGACAGTCATCGTCGTAGTGCTATCTGACGTCCTCAAGTCAAGCCTGGGCTATGTCAGTCCCAATTCTATAAAATGTCGTTGGCATGTGGTGCATACACGATTGTTACTCTTTCCAAAACGTGTTTGCATTTCGATCATGGCGTGGTGTGTACCATATTTATCTTGCAGCGCAGTGGAGATTATAAACGCCTTCCTGAAGAGCTCGAGGTAAGTAAACTAGTAGCACCTCTTGCCTTTGTGGAGTACCAAACCAAGTCAGAATCAAGGCTAGTTACTAACCCTCTCCATAGATAGTATAAACGAACATTGGTTGCATTTACTATGAAAATGGAGAATAAAGCCAATTGCTGACTAAGAGAATGCTCCACTACCACTGGGTTTCTTCAAGTCCCTTGCAACTTTCCGACTTACTCCGATCCATTCTGAAGAAGAGCAGATACGGAAGCATGCCCAATGCTGTCACGCTTAAGACTAAGAGGTGCCTACGTAAAGACGGCGAGGCCTGGTAGTCAAAACTTGCTTGTGAAATTAAATCAGTCAGAAGCTGTTCCGGCTCATATGAGTCAATAAAAGCAAGGAGAATGACATCAGATAGTCTATAAGGTAGATAGTACGCCGGTTAACAACCTGAAGAGATGCCTGTTTAAAGCGCTTTGAGAAACAGTTTATCTGAGCCTCAGTGCCAGTATCAAAATTAGTTAATCACAGTGCTTCGTGGTCTGTAAACAGAGTTTCACCAAAAGGGCAGAGATTAAAAGAGAACTACAAATGTTAAAACGCTGTTAGGTCTATAAAATTCACCCACCCTTTGTTTTAAAGAAATTGCTAAGACTCTAGTCAGGAACTGACTGCATTGTCCAGGGAAGTATTAGAGAGTTAGAACGTTTCACCAGTGTGGAATGAAACACTTATCATGCCCATCTTCAAAAACGCTGAGTAATTCATGTGAAAGTCATGGGGTTAATAGACCGTTACTGGTTACATATAAAATACCGGCTGTTACCTTGCTTCTTGGGCTGTGCAAAACACATGAAAAATCGGATGGATTAAAAAAACGGAAGCTGGGCCTCATCAGTGTCATCGGTCCGTTGATCACTTGTTCAACCCTCGTTAGTCATTCATTTTGCAGGCCAACAGTCGTTGTATTTCTTTAATTGAAGTATAAAACTGTTCCTTAGAACTATTTACTATGGTAGGGTGCTTGTAAGAAGTTTCGTGAAACCCTTGCAAAGAAAAAACAAGGCATCACTGGTGCATATAACCAGGTAGCACCGATTTGCTCAACCAGCAGTGGGGTTACACAGAATTGCTCAGTCTGGTCATTTCTCTTCAACTTTGTCAGTGACGACATTCTGTGAAGTGTGCACAGTGGTCCAGGTCTCTCTTGTGAAAAAAGATTTCTCAACATTGAGTATGTGAACGATACCGTCTTGTTGTGCGATAAAATACAAGCTGCCGAAATTGTACTGAATCCATAGGCAGTCAGTGTCTGTATGGTATTTGTTTTTGCCCTGTCCAACCGCGAAGCGTTGCCGCAAGACTGGCAGGGGCCTGCAGGTGCAAAGGAGTCGTCAGAACCAGTCGATAGGTCCGTGCGTATAAGCAGTTGTATGAGTGCTGACGGAGGGACAATCCTAACCATATAATGACAGCCAAGGCGACATGTGCCAATCTGGGCCATATGTAATGTCGTTATCTTGGCTTTCAAAGTTTGAGTTTAAAATGCTTAGGTTCACTGAGTATTGTTGTAAACATGTGAAACCACGTTTCTACAAGCTGTGAATGTGTGACAACTCTGTGTGTTCGGCAATCGCACCCTCCGTAGAAACGGTAGCATGATCACGTGAGTAGTTCTGAGCTCCTGGAGGAGGAGCCTGCTTGGATACCCTGGAGATCATCTTCCACTAAACATTGTGATATTTGGACGGCGGCTTCAACGTCTCAGGTGTGTGATATCAACAACAGTGTAACAGATATGAGAGATTACAAAGATTGAATATATCTGTGCCACTGAGAACGATTTTGAGCCACATCAACAGTTATCTCCAGCTATAGGTTCTTAGCTTCTCGATGAGCCCAACCAAGCAAGCTACACCTCACTAGGTGGCTCAATCCCACTACCAAAGTTTTCGTGGGCACGTGACAAGTTTGCGTTTGACCACCACTAACTCTTTTCCAGATTAATTCTATGTGCGTGAGAAAGCGACGGCTTGGCATAGTCAACCCGTATCGTAGCCAACCCAGTCAATGCAAATTCACAACCTTATCGAGTAATTTACCTTCCTCACCTAACACTCGACGCCTAACTTCAATATTACCCGCCATACCACGTGCGATAGAGAGCAAACATCTGTGATCAAAGACAGCCAGCGTTTTCAAACCTTTCTCTCTCTGTGACAATGTTTCATAGCTGTTTCACAGAGCGAACAGTTGCGCAGTACGCCCGTCTTTCCATCGATAACCGAAAATCGTGTCGACGCCATAGATGATGTTGACAAATGCCACATGACCCTTTTGTATCTGGGCTAAGATTACGTGAGAAACTTCTGAAAGACGGGATGTTTTTAACATGCACTACCACTTTATCCTCTGTCTACTAGCTGGGAGACTGCGTAGTCCAGGCCTGAAGCATCACCTTACATTTGGTGGAAGCAAATCGCATGCCAAACACTTGAAGATTTCGGCGCAAGGTCTCCAGAAGATTCTGCATTTTGTTAGCGTTCTCACTTAAAGGATGACGTCATCCACATATTCCAAGTTGACAAGATTATACCCTGGTAACAAGTCATTCCCTGGGTCTCTGAAGTCGGTTGGGGTCAATTCTATTGGTACATTTCTGATGAAATTAAATGAAAATGAGGACAGTGAATATCCCTGACGGACACCACTACTTATCATCATTTCAGATGAAAAATCTCCATACGCTCTTACACGGCTGCGTGATTTCGAGTAGAGTGAGTCCCATTATACTTCCATGATATACTTCCACGGAACTTTATTAACGACTAAGCATTACCTCAGCATATCTCGATCGATGAAGTTGAATTCCGCCTTCAAGTCAAGAAGTATGGCGATTTTTAGACACCGGGAAGCATGCTTATATTTCAGAATCTGTCGAAGGGTTGAGATATGATCAATACACCCTCTACCTGGTGTAAAACCTAAGTGATTTTCTCGTGCTTGTTTCTTCCAAGCACCACTTAATCTATGAACGGTTTTTGAGCTTGCAACTTTAGATACCATATTTGTCAAGTTAATCCCCCTATACTTACAACAGGAAGACTTGTCTCCATCAAAGTATACTGAGAGAATCAGTGACCTACATATGTCCAACCAGACAAACTCTGATTCCCGAACGTTGCCTAATACCTGTGTTGATCCAGACAGTTAACCGTCGCCACCATCCTTTTAAACCTCTGGAGTAATTCCAGCAGGTCTTGCGGCTTCGCCTCGTTTCAATTTAGACCGATGTCTATATCCCATTCAGGTAGGTGTCGGATGATGGGCAAGTCTCGAGTGGCTATAGGCCGGTTAAATTGCTCCACAACGTCTTACATTCAACGGTCTGGGTGTCTATCTCAAAGCTAATTAAGGCTTCATTTTTCTCGGAGATTTTCTGACTTAAAAATAAGTTTTTGCCACCTGTTTCCTTAATAATCCTAAATAATTGTCTTTGGATTGTGTTGCTCACCACTGATCAGTCGTTGCAAAGACTTTCATTCAACCTGCGTTTGAGAAGGTTTTTTTACTCCTCACCAGGTTAGGCGCCCTTTGACATCGAACTTCTTGAGTCCATTAGTCCAGATGACACCACATAAATCCACTGGCATCTACTAACCTCTTCGCCTCTCTTTGCAAAGCTGGCCTAAAACTATGTTAGGCTTCTCCAGGATGAGTCTTGCTGTCAATCTGGGATATGCGTTAACCTATTACTACCTTGAATAGGGATTTAGTTTGCTGGTCAGGTTGGGGGCGTAACAGCCTATGAACGTTCAATCGTAGTGAACCGAGCTAACGCAGGCTTTTAGAAGGTAGCTGTAATCTTCTACCAACCCACACCGTTATTAGTTCATCGCTATATGGTCTGATTGAATCCATCATTGATTTGATGACGGTGTTCACCAGCGCTGACGGGGAACAGATGATTATCTGAACAGAACTACAGAGGACAGATACAGTTTTCGGTCCGTCGGCAAGGAGTTCCATATATGCTGCCAATATACTTCTCCGGTTGGGACAACTTCTCCACTTAAACATTGGAGTCGCCTGATAGAAGGACTACACCTTAACTTATTGCTTTAAGAAGCAAACCAGGAAGCTTTTTATTGAAACTCAGTCTTTTCAGGCGTAAGCGGATATTATGAAGAGACATCGTCAGGTATCACAGTCTTTCCTCCTACTGGATTCGTTCAAATGGATAGCAAACGTACTCTTATATACTGTTATCCAGTCAAGCAAGACTTTTTCTGCAATAGCAGTCAGTGCTATCCCTAAACTTAAGAGTCATCGAGAACTAGCTGAAGAATCCCATGACACCTGTAAAGTGGATTTTGCAGATTCGTCCTTTGGCCAGGTAAGGTTAAGTGGAAAACCAAACTTATCATTTGTATGTATATGAGAAATACAAAATATATCCATTGCTCATTATACCAGAGTTACAGTCAGTAACTCCTGTTATCCAACTTGTCAAAGGGTCCTGACAATATTTACTCTAAAAAGCAGTTGGTAGCGTGGCTTTAAGAGACTATCGGGAGTGTTTTTCCAGACCTCGTCACTGTGAGTAGTCACAGTACTAGGAGAAGATGAGATCTGTCTGCGGAATAGTATTAACAGTAGGAGGGAAATGATAGCGGAAAAGGTAGGTGTTGATTAGGAGAGCTTTGTATGCTTATGGAAGTGTGAGTGTTTCTATTAATTCCCGACCACCTACACCATGGACATTGGATTCTTTTTGAGGTATCTGGAACAGAAGAAGCATCAGTGTTGAGTGACCGTAGAGACAGCTTGAGGCCAGTCACACAGAGACTTTTGAAGTGGACTTTGAACTTATCCTCACATTAGGATCTTACCACCGGATACGAGCTGCCAGAAGGTAATTCAGGACTTGAAATTTCCGGGGTCAACCTTTTCTAAGCCCGCCTCTCCAGAGAAAAAAGACAACATAGCAGGTCATCAGAGAGAAACACCTTACTGCTATTACTTCCCTATTCGTCAGCAGTGCAACTTAACACACTGCATACTGTAAATAGCTTACAATATGACGGTAACCGCTTTCATTCATTCTAATCGCTGTTCAGACGACCTTTCTGGCATGATAGGACTCTCAGGAACAATTGTTCTATCCAATGTAGCTTGTCGGGACATTTCA
The DNA here is from genome assembly GCA_944472135.2 of Trichobilharzia regenti. NCBI lineage: Eukaryota > Metazoa > Platyhelminthes > Trematoda > Strigeidida > Schistosomatidae > Trichobilharzia > Trichobilharzia regenti. The sequence goes on along the minus strand of OX235270.1, from coordinate 80,941,278 downwards.
ATATACAAGCCCGACCACAACACAAAGGTAGCACCTATCGGTCGGAGTGAAGTAATGAACTCTCATTTGAATGCTCTTTAAAAGTAGGCTTGCTTACTTTCTGGATGTTGCTCCATACATTATGTATCTCCATATTCTTTATATTTCTGTCTTATTATTCTGCATGGAGCATCTCTTAGTGCCTATTGTGTAGCATATTTCAAGACTGGTACACAATATTCAATACATCTATCAATTCCAAAGACTGTAAATATACAGCCGTCTAAGTAAATGAAGATTACGCGACTGAAACCTTGGTTAGATAACAGAGAGAAATGAGAACTGAAATCCTCAGATATTTCATTGAATTCCATTTAACTAATCTATCAGCCTTACCAACTATTGAACTTATGTGCAATTTTCCATCTTGAGATATTTAAACTTTCATAAATAAAACATTTTCATATGTTTCTTTCTTTATTGTATCCTTCAATGTATGCGTGCATATTGCATCAGAATAGGAAATATTCGCATGAGATGTTCTATCGAAATTTCCCAATGCGTTAAATTCTGTTCCCACGTATTTCCAAAAAGTCATCTCAAATGCATACAAAAGTATTCTAAAACTGTATGGAAAAATGGTCAAGCGCAAAACCTCGAGGTTAATAATTTAGAAGCCACCAAGCTATAGAAAGCTGATGCCATTATTGCAAAAGGTTTGAAAGGAAGGGAGATTAGAAGAACGGCTACCTTGTCAAACCACCAAAGAAGGGCAACTTGGGCCTCTGCAAGAACTGGCGTGGAATAATGCTCTTCTGCACTCCAAGTAAAATGCGAATTTGCGTCATTCTGTAGAGAATAAAAGGCGCAGAACTCCAAATGTGACAGGTTGGATTCGGGAATGGCAAATCATCTAATGGTCAAATTGAAACTCTACGCATCAACATCGGACAAAGCATAGAATGGCAGTCAAATCTATCTCTATCTCAAATTCATCCACTTTTAAGAAGCCTTCGACAGTGCTGACTGTGAAGTAATTTGTAAACTGCTTCAACACTACGGCGTGCAGTGCCCAAGTCTTTGTCAACCCCATTCAACAGCTGGATATGTGACAGTAGCACGTGTCAGGCGATCCACAACGGAAAACTCAATGAAGACGGTGGAGTGGATACCGGAGTAAGACAAGCTGACTGCCTATTATCACCGATGATATTCTTAATTGTGGTGGACTAGATTATTCGTCAGACTGTGCGTGGGGAGTTAGAAGACAGGAATACACTGGACGACTGTTATGTACTCGTCGCTAAATTATTATTATGGACTGGTCGAGAATTTAATAATCCTGACGCGAGAAGGCGGAAATCAGAAGACCACTAGGTTTGCGATGATACTTCTATTGTCCAAACACAAGGAGACGAAAATAAATGGTCTCACACCAAAATGGTAAGTAAGTGAAGTCGTTAAGTAGTTCACTCAAATTGTGAATGCGAATATATATAAATGTTCCAGACAAAGCGTGGGAAAAATCATTAGACAGTCTTAAAATGAATGGCTAATTATAATGGAGTGTCGATCCAAATATACATAGCGAATATAGCAGACATGTGAACAACCATAGTATATAGACAAATTCCTTGTATATCACCTAACTAAATTATCAAACTACAACTCAATGCATTTTCACTATGGGTGTTTTCTTATTATTCAACTTTGTACAATTACTGTATAGCATTTTCAAGAAAGACTGTTCATCTCAGATAAGTGTGAAGACGTATTTCTTTTCCTTGAACAGTTAAAGAAAAACGTCTTCAGGTGAATCGAATGTAGAATACAAAGGAGAGGCGATTGAGAATTGTTGCAAAATGTTTTGTAAATGCATAATATTATCGAATATACCTACCTATGCCTCATTGCGCATACATTTGTATGTATATAATTCACAGTGCGTATTTCTTCCCTTGATAACATTGAATCGTTTTCCTTAATTTATAATCATTATTCTACTGTTCGGTTCCGAGTAGAACATAGGCCTTCATCAACACAGCACATCGGTGCAAAATTCTATGTTGAATTTAGTCAGTCAAGCGCATCTCAGCTATATCCTATTTTCTACAGTCCACTTTGGCTGGCTGCCTGCCCATAATCTCACCTACTCCTCACACGCTCTCCTGCATGTTACCTTCATAAGGACGACCCACTCTTCGTTTCCGACTTCCGTTCCACTCAAGGGACTGTCACGCAATGTTACACAACGGTCTCCACATTCTTTTACAGACTTACTGAGCGATCGGCTCACGGTTGGTTTGTTCCCAGAGTCTCTTATTACTTATTCTTTTTGGCCATTTGATCTTCAGTATGGAGCGAAGGCAGCTGTTGATAAAATTCTGCAACCTCTTGGAAATTCTTCTCGTGACGCACACGCCAAGTTTCCTATCCACATAGGAGAACTGATCGACTTGACCTTGGTGTTGGATATCCGAATGTTGTTCTTTATGCTGAGTGTGGAAGATTTCCAAACTGGTTTCAGGTTGATGAAGGCGTATCCTGCCTTTCTGATTCTGAATTTGACATCTTCATTTGTTCCACCTGTAGTTGAAACGCTGCTTCCTAGATAAGTGAAGGAGCTAACCTCTGTTAAATCCCTCCCACTGATGGTGATTGGTACTGGTTGCTGTTGTTGTGGTGGTTCGTTGATTATTTTTATCACCTCCGTCTTCTCTGTGTTCACCTGCAGTCCTGTCTTCGCTGCTTGCCTCTTCAGCCAGTTTGTTGGTTTTCGCCTGCCTCTAGGTCTTCAAGTTTGTGTGACATTAGACGTATATCGTCTGTGAAATCCAGATCTTCTAGAGTCTTATTATCGGTCGTCCAGTGTATTCCTGTCTTCTAACTCCCCACGCACAGTCTGACGAATAATCTAGTCCACCACAATTAAGAATATCATCGGTGATAATAGGCAGTCAGCTTGTCTTACTCCGGTATCCACTCCATCGTCTTCATTGAGTTTTCCGTTGTGGATCGCCTGACACGTGCTACTGTCACATATCCAGCTGTTGAATGGGGTTGACAAAGACTTGGGCACTGCACGCCGTAGTGTTGAAGCAGTTTACAAATTACTTCACAGTCAGCACTGTCGAAGGCTTCTTAAAAGTGGATGAATTTGAGATAGAGATAGATTTGACTGCCATTCTATGCTTTGTCCGATGTTGATGCGTAGAGTTTCAATTTGACCATTAGATGATTTGCCATTCCCGAATCCAACCTGTCACATTTGGAGTTCTGCGCCTTTTATTCTCTACAGAATGACGCAAATTCGCATTTTACTTGGAGTGCAGAAGAGCATTATTCCACGCCAGTTCTTGCAGAGGCCCAAGTTGCCCTTCTTTGGTGGTTTGACAAGGTAGCCGTTCTTCTAATCTCCCTTCCTTTCAAACCTTTTGCAATAATGGCATCAGCTTTCTATAGCTTGGTGGCTTCTAAATTATTAACCTCGAGGTTTTGCGCTTGACCATTTTTCCATACAGTTTTAGAATACTTTTGTATGCATTTGAGATGACTTTTTGGAAATACGTGGGAACAGAATTTAACGCATTGGGAAATTTCGATAGAACATCTCATGCGAATATTTCCTATTCTGATGCAATATGCACGCATACATTGAAGGATACAATAAAGAAAGAAACATATGAAAATGTTTTATTTATGAAAGTTTAAATATCTCAAGATGGAAAATTGCACATAAGTTCAATAGTTGGTAAGGCTGATAGATTAGTTAAATGGAATTCAATGAAATATCTGAGGATTTCAGTTCTCATTTCTCTCTGTTATCTAACCAAGGTTTCAGTCACGTAATCTTCATTTACTTAGACGGCTGTATATTTACAGTCTTTGGAATTGATAGATGTATTGAATATTGTGTACCAGTCTTGAAATATGCTACACAATAGGCACTAAGAGATGCTCCATGCAGAATAATAAGACAGAAATATAAAGAATATGGAGATACATAATGTATGGAGCAACATCCAGAAAGTAAGCAAGCCTACTTTTAAAGAGCATTCAAATGAGAGTTCATTACTTCACTCCGACCGATAGGTGCTACCTTTGTGTTGTGGTCGGGCTTGTATATTGAAATGTCCCGACAAGCTACATTGGATAGAACAATTGTTCCTGAGAGTCCTATCATGCCAGAAAGGTCGTCTGAACAGCGATTAGAATGAATGAAAGCGGTTACCGTCATATTGTAAGCTATTTACAGTATGCAGTGTGTTAAGTTGCACTGCTGACGAATAGGGAAGTAATAGCAGTAAGGTGTTTCTCTCTGATGACCTGCTATGTTGTCTTTTTTCTCTGGAGAGGCGGGCTTAGAAAAGGTTGACCCCGGAAATTTCAAGTCCTGAATTACCTTCTGGCAGCTCGTATCCGGTGGTAAGATCCTAATGTGAGGATAAGTTCAAAGTCCACTTCAAAAGTCTCTGTGTGACTGGCCTCAAGCTGTCTCTACGGTCACTCAACACTGATGCTTCTTCTGTTCCAGATACCTCAAAAAGAATCCAATGTCCATGGTGTAGGTGGTCGGGAATTAATAGAAACACTCACACTTCCATAAGCATACAAAGCTCTCCTAATCAACACCTACCTTTTCCGCTATCATTTCCCTCCTACTGTTAATACTATTCCGCAGACAGATCTCATCTTCTCCTAGTACTGTGACTACTCACAGTGACGAGGTCTGGAAAAACACTCCCGATAGTCTCTTAAAGCCACGCTACCAACTGCTTTTTAGAGTAAATATTGTCAGGACCCTTTGACAAGTTGGATAACAGGAGTTACTGACTGTAACTCTGGTATAATGAGCAATGGATATATTTTGTATTTCTCATATACATACAAATGATAAGTTTGGTTTTCCACTTAACCTTACCTGGCCAAAGGACGAATCTGCAAAATCCACTTTACAGGTGTCATGGGATTCTTCAGCTAGTTCTCGATGACTCTTAAGTTTAGGGATAGCACTGACTGCTATTGCAGAAAAAGTCTTGCTTGACTGGATAACAGTATATAAGAGTACGTTTGCTATCCATTTGAACGAATCCAGTAGGAGGAAAGACTGTGATACCTGACGATGTCTCTTCATAATATCCGCTTACGCCTGAAAAGACTGAGTTTCAATAAAAAGCTTCCTGGTTTGCTTCTTAAAGCAATAAGTTAAGGTGTAGTCCTTCTATCAGGCGACTCCAATGTTTAAGTGGAGAAGTTGTCCCAACCGGAGAAGTATATTGGCAGCATATATGGAACTCCTTGCCGACGGACCGAAAACTGTATCTGTCCTCTGTAGTTCTGTTCAGATAATCATCTGTTCCCCGTCAGCGCTGGTGAACACCGTCATCAAATCAATGATGGATTCAATCAGACCATATAGCGATGAACTAATAACGGTGTGGGTTGGTAGAAGATTACAGCTACCTTCTAAAAGCCTGCGTTAGCTCGGTTCACTACGATTGAACGTTCATAGGCTGTTACGCCCCCAACCTGACCAGCAAACTAAATCCCTATTCAAGGTAGTAATAGGTTAACGCATATCCCAGATTGACAACAAGACTCATCCTGGAGAAGCCTAACATAGTTTTAGGCCAGCTTTGCAAAGAGAGGCGAAGAGGTTAGTAGATGCCAGTGGATTTATGTGGTGTCATCTGGACTAATGGACTCAAGAAGTTCGATGTCAAAGGGCGCCTAACCTGGTGAGGAGTAAAAAAACCTTCTCAAACGCAGGTTGAATGAAAGTCTTTGCAACGACTGATCAGTGGTGAGCAACACAATCCAAAGACAATTATTTAGGATTATTAAGGAAACAGGTGGCAAAAACTTATTTTTAAGTCAGAAAATCTCCGAGAAAAATGAAGCCTTAATTAGCTTTGAGATAGACACCCAGACCGTTGAATGTAAGACGTTGTGGAGCAATTTAACCGGCCTATAGCCACTCGAGACTTGCCCATCATCCGACACCTACCTGAATGGGATATAGACATCGGTCTAAATTGAAACGAGGCGAAGCCGCAAGACCTGCTGGAATTACTCCAGAGGTTTAAAAGGATGGTGGCGACGGTTAACTGTCTGGATCAACACAGGTATTAGGCAACGTTCGGGAATCAGAGTTTGTCTGGTTGGACATATGTAGGTCACTGATTCTCCCAGTATACTTTGATGGAGACAAGTCTTCCTGTTGTAAGTATAGGGGGATTAACTTGACAAATATGGTATCTAAAGTTGCAAGCTCAAAAACCGTTCATAGATTAAGTGGTGCTTGGAAGAAACAAGCACGAGAAAATCACTTAGGTTTTACACCAGGTAGAGGGTGTATTGATCATATCTCAACCCTTCGACAGATTCTGAAATATAAGCATGCTTCCCGGTGTCTAAAAATCGCCATACTTCTTGACTTGAAGGCGGAATTCAACTTCATCGATCGAGATATGCTGAGGTAATGCTTAGTCGTTAATAAAGTTCCGTGGAAGTATATCATGGAAGTATAATGGGACTCACTCTACTCGAAATCACGCAGCCGTGTAAGAGCGTATGGAGATTTTTCATCTGAAATGATGATAAGTAGTGGTGTCCGTCAGGGATATTCACTGTCCTCATTTTCATTTAATTTCATCAGAAATGTACCAATAGAATTGACCCCAACCGACTTCAGAGACCCAGGGAATGACTTGTTACCAGGGTATAATCTTGTCAACTTGGAATATGTGGATGACGTCATCCTTTAAGTGAGAACGCTAACAAAATGCAGAATCTTCTGGAGACCTTGCGCCGAAATCTTCAAGTGTTTGGCATGCGATTTGCTTCCACCAAATGTAAGGTGATGCTTCAGGCCTGGACTACGCAGTCTCCCAGCTAGTAGACAGAGGATAAAGTGGTAGTGCATGTTAAAAACATCCCGTCTTTCAGAAGTTTCTCACGTAATCTTAGCCCAGATACAAAAGGGTCATGTGGCATTTGTCAACATCATCTATGGCGTCGACACGATTTTCGGTTATCGATGGAAAGACGGGCGTACTGCGCAACTGTTCGCTCTGTGAAACAGCTATGAAACATTGTCACAGAGAGAGAAAGGTTTGAAAACGCTGGCTGTCTTTGATCACAGATGTTTGCTCTCTATCGCACGTGGTATGGCGGGTAATATTGAAGTTAGGCGTCGAGTGTTAGGTGAGGAAGGTAAATTACTCGATAAGGTTGTGAATTTGCATTGACTGGGTTGGCTACGATACGGGTTGACTATGCCAAGCCGTCGCTTTCTCACGCACATAGAATTAATCTGGAAAAGAGTTAGTGGTGGTCAAACGCAAACTTGTCACGTGCCCACGAAAACTTTGGTAGTGGGATTGAGCCACCTAGTGAGGTGTAGCTTGCTTGGTTGGGCTCATCGAGAAGCTAAGAACCTATAGCTGGAGATAACTGTTGATGTGGCTCAAAATCGTTCTCAGTGGCACAGATATATTCAATCTTTGTAATCTCTCATATCTGTTACACTGTTGTTGATATCACACACCTGAGACGTTGAAGCCGCCGTCCAAATATCACAATGTTTAGTGGAAGATGATCTCCAGGGTATCCAAGCAGGCTCCTCCTCCAGGAGCTCAGAACTACTCACGTGATCATGCTACCGTTTCTACGGAGGGTGCGATTGCCGAACACACAGAGTTGTCACACATTCACAGCTTGTAGAAACGTGGTTTCACATGTTTACAACAATACTCAGTGAACCTAAGCATTTTAAACTCAAACTTTGAAAGCCAAGATAACGACATTACATATGGCCCAGATTGGCACATGTCGCCTTGGCTGTCATTATATGGTTAGGATTGTCCCTCCGTCAGCACTCATACAACTGCTTATACGCACGGACCTATCGACTGGTTCTGACGACTCCTTTGCACCTGCAGGCCCCTGCCAGTCTTGCGGCAACGCTTCGCGGTTGGACAGGGCAAAAACAAATACCATACAGACACTGACTGCCTATGGATTCAGTACAATTTCGGCAGCTTGTATTTTATCGCACAACAAGACGGTATCGTTCACATACTCAATGTTGAGAAATCTTTTTTCACAAGAGAGACCTGGACCACTGTGCACACTCACAGAATGTCGTCACTGACAAAGTTGAAGAGAAATGACCAGACTGAGCAATTCTGTGTAACCCCACTGCTGGTTGAGCAAATCGGTGCTACCTGGTTATATGCACCAGTGATGCCTTGTTTTTTCTTTGCAAGGGTTTCACGAAACTTCTTACAAGCACCCTACCATAGTAAATAGTTCTAAGGAACAGTTTTATACTTCAATTAAAGAAATACAACGACTGTTGGCCTGCAAAATGAATGACTAACGAGGGTTGAACAAGTGATCAACGGACCGATGACACTGATGAGGCCCAGCTTCCGTTTTTTTAATCCATCCGATTTTTCATGTGTTTTGCACAGCCCAAGAAGCAAGGTAACAGCCGGTATTTTATATGTAACCAGTAACGGTCTATTAACCCCATGACTTTCACATGAATTACTCAGCGTTTTTGAAGATGGGCATGATAAGTGTTTCATTCCACACTGGTGAAACGTTCTAACTCTCTAATACTTCCCTGGACAATGCAGTCAGTTCCTGACTAGAGTCTTAGCAATTTCTTTAAAACAAAGGGTGGGTGAATTTTATAGACCTAACAGCGTTTTAACATTTGTAGTTCTCTTTTAATCTCTGCCCTTTTGGTGAAACTCTGTTTACAGACCACGAAGCACTGTGATTAACTAATTTTGATACTGGCACTGAGGCTCAGATAAACTGTTTCTCAAAGCGCTTTAAACAGGCATCTCTTCAGGTTGTTAACCGGCGTACTATCTACCTTATAGACTATCTGATGTCATTCTCCTTGCTTTTATTGACTCATATGAGCCGGAACAGCTTCTGACTGATTTAATTTCACAAGCAAGTTTTGACTACCAGGCCTCGCCGTCTTTACGTAGGCACCTCTTAGTCTTAAGCGTGACAGCATTGGGCATGCTTCCGTATCTGCTCTTCTTCAGAATGGATCGGAGTAAGTCGGAAAGTTGCAAGGGACTTGAAGAAACCCAGTGGTAGTGGAGCATTCTCTTAGTCAGCAATTGGCTTTATTCTCCATTTTCATAGTAAATGCAACCAATGTTCGTTTATACTATCTATGGAGAGGGTTAGTAACTAGCCTTGATTCTGACTTGGTTTGGTACTCCACAAAGGCAAGAGGTGCTACTAGTTTACTTACCTCGAGCTCTTCAGGAAGGCGTTTATAATCTCCACTGCGCTGCAAGATAAATATGGTACACACCACGCCATGATCGAAATGCAAACACGTTTTGGAAAGAGTAACAATCGTGTATGCACCACATGCCAACGACATTTTATAGAATTGGGACTGACATAGCCCAGGCTTGACTTGAGGACGTCAGATAGCACTACGACGATGACTGTCCACAAAAAGGATGTAATCTTGGCCGTGGTAGAGAAGATGATCCTCATTATCGGATCTACTGCGTCGTAGTCCCGACTGATCGCCTAGTCAACTTACCTGTGGCCCTAGATGCCCGATCTGTGCATTCAGGTTTCCAGCTAGCACTACAATATCTGCTTCACACGCATGCTTTAGAAGCTCACTCAGCTGATAGTGAGTAATGAGTAATGCAGCTTCATCTCTAGCACTTGGGGCAACACTGACAGCAAATGACATAGAGGGTGACGTCGTAGGGTCCTCGGAATAGCTCAGCTGATACACGCCATTTGAACTTGCGAAGTGAGAAGATATTCCAAACCCTTTACTGGAATCTTGTATGTTGGTCTAAGATATGCAGCAAACATTCACAATGAGACTCCCTAGGGTTCTCGTCAGACCTGCTTGTTGTCCGATTTGGATTCATGTGAAAACATCGTAGATGGGAAGCTTGAAATCGACCCAAGTATTCAGATACTCCAGTGGATAGTGACTTTCTCAAGGCAGGTGACTAGCAATTCGAAACATTAATGATAGGCTAAGATTACATGCAATGGCCGAAAGACTGACAAATGTCAAGATTCCCGAAGTTGGAAGTGTGATGAAAATTTGAAAAAAGACAGAACATTCATAAATAAAGTGGAAAGGGATTAAGTTATTAAAAATACGATCAGAGAAGTAGTTTGTGATAGTAATCACGCAAGTGCAGTACCCCACTGATAATTGTTTCATAACTTGTGCAAAAGCTGAGATGCTGCCCAGACGATCAGTCCAAAACAGGTGATAGCCTTATGGGATCCCATTTCGAGCCACCGACTTGAATTCCGATCCAGAAGGCTGCACATTTGTGTTTATATGTCTGTTGGTGACCAGAAGAAGTTTGTACACCATTCATATGCTTGTGCCCATGTATTTAATGCGTATTCGAATCAGGCTTCTCCAGATTTTCTAGTTGGACCTCCATGTCCAACAGTCCTGTTATAAGTGCCAAACACTTGTACTCCTCGTTTTACTTTTGTGAAGAACGCCCCCGCCACGTGAAGGTAGTGAACAAAACTTGCCTAGCAGACGCTATGAATGCTTGGCGACATGACAGCATTTCTAGATGAGGATTGCGTGTTTCCTCCCCTCTATATTTCGTGACGGTGTATTATGAACAACGCGTTCAGCAAAAAATACTAGATATTCATCAAAGCAAGATTAAAATTTGCAGTATGAAATGTCCGCATCTAATTTCGAGGCTTCCTCTCAACTGTGGACAGCCTATAATGTGATACGACGTTTTTTTAAAGCATTTGTCTTCCATCTTAAACCATTCTGTGGTCTTTGGTTACATGACCCTCGTTTTATTAAGTCATACTTGGTTATATACATAGTGTGTACGTAGAAAATGAGGCAACTTGAACAAACGGGTTTTTGTTGTTGTTCCCTTGAGTTCCTAGCGGAACATAGGGCTTCAACTGCACGTCTCCACTTGCCACTTCTGTCTTCTGCTGTACTTTTCATCTGCATCCATGTTAGCCCATACTGTTTCAACTCCTCTTCACATGGTCTCCTCCATGTTACCCTTGCACTGACGTCCCACTCGCCGATTTCCTTTAAGGTTCCAATCGAGCAATGGCCTGATGCGAGAAGTCATTCAGCGGCGGCCTCTTCAGCAAGTGTCCAATCAATCTCCACTTTCTCCTGCATATTTGTTGGGCGATTGGTTCTTGTTTTGTTTGTTTCCATAGTTTCTTGTTGGTGATTCTTTCCGGCACGGCCATCTGATCTTCAGTAAAGATTCAGCGAAGACAATTGTTGATAAAGGTAGCGCCTGCAACAGGCTGTTGGAAATATTCTTTGTGACACGCCCATCAAGTTTCTGATCCGTATAGAACATCTGACTGACTTGAATTTTGTTGTTGATGGTGGCTGAGTGACGAAGATTTCCAGATTGGTTTCAGGTTGATGAATGTGTTTCTCGCCTTCCCGATTCTCGCTCGATTTGACATACTCGTCCGTTCCGAATTCCTGTTGTTGAGACAATGCTTCCTAGATCAGTGAGTGAATGAAGTAACCTCTTTCAAATCCCTCCCGTTGATGGTGATTGACGTTGGATGTTGTTGCTGTTGTTGGTTGGTTATTTTCATATCCTCCGTCTAGTCTATGTTCACTTGGAGTCCTGTCTTTCCTACTTCTTCAAACAATTTGTCAGTTTTCGCTTGTAAGTCTTCGGTTGTGTGTGACATCAAACATAAATCATCGACGCGCGAAATCCTGGTCTTCTAGGTTCTTCATGTCGGTCCAGGATATTCCTGTCTTCTCGTTTCCCACTGTCTGACGCATAATCCAGTCGGTCCACCACAATTAGGAATATCATTGGTAATAGATAATAAGCACCCTTGTCTGACTCCTGTGTTTACTTTAAACGCCTCGCTGAGTTTTCCGTTGTGGATCACTTAACATGTGCCGTTGTCGTACAGCTGTTGAATAAGGTTGATGAGTATTTGGGGTACACCGTAGTACTCGAGTAATTTCCAAATTACTTCACAATCAACGCTGTCGAAGGCCTTCTCGAAGTCTATAAAGTTGAGGTAGAGGTTTGATTGCCATTCCATGCTTTGTTCGATGATGATGCGTAGAGTTGCAATTTGGTCAGAACACGATTTGACTTTCCTGAATCCAGCTCGTTCTGGTCGGAGTTCTGTATCCAGTGCGTCCTTTATTCTCTCCAGGATGACGCGACTCAGGATTTTACTTGGCGTCGACAGAAGCATGATTCCTCTCCAGTTCTTGCAGAGTGACGTGTAGGTCTCCCTTCTTTGGTAGTTTCACGAGGTAACCTTTCCTCCAGTCAGTAGGCACCTTTCCCTCCTTCCAGACCTCTTGCAATAGTGGAGTCAGCATGTCGGCTGTAGTCTCTGGGTTCGCTTTCAGTGCTTCAGGGTGTATTCCATCTGGTCCAGCTGCTTTTCCAGCTTTCAGAAGCTTGATTGCATTCAAGACTTCAGTTCTCGTTGGAGGATTGGTGTCAACATGCAGTTGTGTGCGCGCTGTTGTTGGTATTTCTGGACGGATTGCAGGTGATGGTCGGTTCAAGAAACCTTTGAAGTGATACGCCCATTGTTTAATCTGTTTTCTTCTTTGGTAATTGGGTTCCCTTGGCTGTCTTTTATAGGTTTCACTTGACTTGATCTCTTTCCGGATAGAGACTTGGTTATCTGATATAGTGTGCTCAGGTCCCTTTTGTCTGCTGCCTTCTAAACTTCAGTGGCGAGGTTGTCGTAGAATCGTCTTTTGTCCTTCCTAGCACTCTTCTTCACTTCTTTGTCCAGTGCTGTGTAAGTTGAGCTCAGCGTCTCCTTCTCCTGTCCGTCCTTGCAGTGAATCATTTTCTCTTTCACCATTGTAATCTCCTCTATTAGCTTCCAAGTGTCCATTGAGACCCATTCCTTGTCATGTCACTTCTTTCTTCCTAAAACCGTTGAACACGTGTCGTTGAGAATCGCCATCAGAGACCTCCAATGTTCATCCACGCATGATTCTTCAGTGATGTCGCGTAGCGTTTCCTGCTTTGCTCAGACAGTTGCAGTGAACGTGTCCTTTGTGGTTGTGTCCTTCAGTTTTTGAGTGTTGAACTTGCATTGTGGCCTATCCCCAGCTATCCTCGAGGTTTTCAGCTTCCCCTTTAAAGTCCCTTCTACTAGATAGTGGTCTGAACATAAAAATGCTACTCTTCTCGACTTGTGTTCAGTAGGCTCCGTTTCCACTTCCTTCAGATGGAAATGAAGTCTACCAGGTTTTGATCACCAATATATATCAAAAAATATATCCATTGCTCATTATACCAGAGTTACAGTCAGTAACTCCTGTTATCCAACTTGTCAAAGGGTCCTGACAATATTTACTCTAAAAAGCAGTTGGTAGCGTGGCTTTAAGAGACTATCGGGAGTGTTTTTCCAGACCTCGTCACTGTGAGTAGTCACAGTACTAGGAGAAGATGAGATCTGTCTGCGGAATAGTATTAACAGTAGGAGGGAAATGATAGCGGAAAAGGTAGGTGTTGATTAGGAGAGCTTTGTATGCTTATGGAAGTGTGAGTGTTTCTATTAATTCCCGACCACCTACACCATGGACATTGGATTCTTTTTGAGGTATCTGGAACAGAAGAAGCATCAGTGTTGAGTGACCGTAGAGACAGCTTGAGGCCAGTCACACAGAGACTTTTGAAGTGGACTTTGAACTTATCCTCACATTAGGATCTTACCACCGGATACGAGCTGCCAGAAGGTAATTCAGGACTTGAAATTTCCGGGGTCAACCTTTTCTAAGCCCGCCTCTCCAGAGAAAAAAGACAACATAGCAGGTCATCAGAGAGAAACACCTTACTGCTATTACTTCCCTATTCGTCAGCAGTGCAACTTAACACACTGCATACTGTAAATAGCTTACAATATGACGGTAACCGCTTTCATTCATTCTAATCGCTGTTCAGACGACCTTTCTGGCATGATAGGACTCTCAGGAACAATTGTTCTATCCAATGTAGCTTGTCGGGACATTTCAATATACAAGCCCGACCACAACACAAAGGTAGCACCTATCGGTCGGAGTGAAGTAATGAACTCTCATTTGAATGCTCTTTAAAAGTAGGCTTGCTTACTTTCTGGATGTTGCTCCATACATTATGTATCTCCATATTCTTTATATTTCTGTCTTATTATTCTGCATGGAGCATCTCTTAGTGCCTATTGTGTAGCATATTTCAAGACTGGTACACAATATTCAATACATCTATCAATTCCAAAGACTGTAAATATACAGCCGTCTAAGTAAATGAAGATTACGTGACTGAAACCTTGGTTAGATAACAGAGAGAAATGAGAGCTGAAATCCTCAGATATTTCATTGAATTCCATTTAACTAATCTATCAGCCTTACCAACTATTGAACTTATGTGCAATTTTCCATCTTGAGATATTTAAACTTTCATAAATAAAACATTTTCATATGTTTCTTTCTTTATTGTATCCTTCAATGTATGCGTGCATATTGCATCAGAATAGGAAATATTCGCATGAGATGTTCTATCGAAATTTCCCAATGCGTTAAATTCTGTTCCCACGTATTTCCAAAAAGTCATCTCAAATGCATACAAAAGTATTCTAAAACTGTATGGAAAAATGGTCAAGCGCAAAACCTCGAGGTTAATAATTTAGAAGCCACCAAGCTATAGAAAGCTGATGCCATTATTGCAAAAGGTTTGAAAGGAAGGGAGATTAGAAGAACGGCTACCTGGTTAATTGTCGATTTCAAGCTTCCCATCTACGATGTTTTCACATGAATCCAAATCGGACAACAAGCAGGTCTGACGAGAACCCTAGGGAGTCTCATTGTGAATGTTTGCTGCATATCTTAGACCAACATACAAGATTCCAGTAAAGGGTTTGGAATATCTTCTCACTTCGCAAGTTCAAATGGCGTGTATCAGCTGAGCTATTCCGAGGACCCTACGACGTCACCCTCTATGTCATTTGCTGTCAGTGTTGCCCCAAGTGCTAGAGATGAAGCTGCATTACTCATTACTCACTATCAGCTGAGTGAGCTTCTAAAGCATGCGTGTGAAGCAGATATTGTAGTGCTAGCTGGAAACCTGAATGCACAGATCGGGCATCTAGGGCCACAGGTAAGTTGACTAGGCGATCAGTCGGGACTACGACGCAGTAGATCCGATAATGAGGATCATCTTCTCTACCACGGCCAAGATTACATCCTTTTTGTGGACAGTCATCGTCGTAGTGCTATCTGACGTCCTCAAGTCAAGCCTGGGCTATGTCAGTCCCAATTCTATAAAATGTCGTTGGCATGTGGTGCATACACGATTGTTACTCTTTCCAAAACGTGTTTGCATTTCGATCATGGCGTGGTGTGTACCATATTTATCTTGCAGCGCAGTGGAGATTATAAACGCCTTCCTGAAGAGCTCGAGGTAAGTAAACTAGTAGCACCTCTTGCCTTTGTGGAGTACCAAACCAAGTCAGAATCAAGGCTAGTTACTAACCCTCTCCATAGATAGTATAAACGAACATTGGTTGCATTTACTATGAAAATGGAGAATAAAGCCAATTGCTGACTAAGAGAATGCTCCACTACCACTGGGTTTCTTCAAGTCCCTTGCAACTTTCCGACTTACTCCGATCCATTCTGAAGAAGAGCAGATACGGAAGCATGCCCAATGCTGTCACGCTTAAGACTAAGAGGTGCCTACGTAAAGACGGCGAGGCCTGGTAGTCAAAACTTGCTTGTGAAATTAAATCAGTCAGAAGCTGTTCCGGCTCATATGAGTCAATAAAAGCAAGGAGAATGACATCAGATAGTCTATAAGGTAGATAGTACGCCGGTTAACAACCTGAAGAGATGCCTGTTTAAAGCGCTTTGAGAAACAGTTTATCTGAGCCTCAGTGCCAGTATCAAAATTAGTTAATCACAGTGCTTCGTGGTCTGTAAACAGAGTTTCACCAAAAGGGCAGAGATTAAAAGAGAACTACAAATGTTAAAACGCTGTTAGGTCTATAAAATTCACCCACCCTTTGTTTTAAAGAAATTGCTAAGACTCTAGTCAGGAACTGACTGCATTGTCCAGGGAAGTATTAGAGAGTTAGAACGTTTCACCAGTGTGGAATGAAACACTTATCATGCCCATCTTCAAAAACGCTGAGTAATTCATGTGAAAGTCATGGGGTTAATAGACCGTTACTGGTTACATATAAAATACCGGCTGTTACCTTGCTTCTTGGGCTGTGCAAAACACATGAAAAATCGGATGGATTAAAAAAACGGAAGCTGGGCCTCATCAGTGTCATCGGTCCGTTGATCACTTGTTCAACCCTCGTTAGTCATTCATTTTGCAGGCCAACAGTCGTTGTATTTCTTTAATTGAAGTATAAAACTGTTCCTTAGAACTATTTACTATGGTAGGGTGCTTGTAAGAAGTTTCGTGAAACCCTTGCAAAGAAAAAACAAGGCATCACTGGTGCATATAACCAGGTAGCACCGATTTGCTCAACCAGCAGTGGGGTTACACAGAATTGCTCAGTCTGGTCATTTCTCTTCAACTTTGTCAGTGACGACATTCTGTGGAGTGTGCACAGTGGTCCAGGTCTCTCTTGTGAATTTTTTTTTTTTTTTTTTTTTTTTTTTTTCGATACCGTCTTGTTGTGCGATAAAATACAAGCTGCCGAAATTGTACTGAATCCATAGGCAGTCAGTGTCTGTATGGTATTTGTTTTTGCCCTGTCCAACCGCGAAGCGTTGCCGCAAGACTGGCAGGGGCCTGCAGGTGCAAAGGAGTCGTCAGAACCAGTCGATAGGTCCGTGCGTATAAGCAGTTGTATGAGTGCTGACGGAGGGACAATCCTAACCATATAATGACAGCCAAGGCGACATGTGCCAATCTGGGCCATATGTAATGTCGTTATCTTGGCTTTCAAAGTTTGAGTTTAAAATGCTTAGGTTCACTGAGTATTGTTGTAAACATGTGAAACCACGTTTCTACAAGCTGTGAATGTGTGACAACTCTGTGTGTTCGGCAATCGCACCCTCCGTAGAAACGGTAGCATGATCACGTGAGTAGTTCTGAGCTCCTGGAGGAGGAGCCTGCTTGGATACCCTGGAGATCATCTTCCACTAAACATTGTGATATTTGGACGGCGGCTTCAACGTCTCAGGTGTGTGATATCAACAACAGTGTAACAGATATGAGAGATTACAAAGATTGAATATATCTGTGCCACTGAGAACGATTTTGAGCCACATCAACAGTTATCTCCAGCTATAGGTTCTTAGCTTCTCGATGAGCCCAACCAAGCAAGCTACACCTCACTAGGTGGCTCAATCCCACTACCAAAGTTTTCGTGGGCACGTGACAAGTTTGCGTTTGACCACCACTAACTCTTTTCCAGATTAATTCTATGTGCGTGAGAAAGCGACGGCTTGGCATAGTCAACCCGTATCGTAGCCAACCCAGTCAATGCAAATTCACAACCTTATCGAGTAATTTACCTTCCTCACCTAACACTCGACGCCTAACTTCAATATTACCCGCCATACCACGTGCGATAGAGAGCAAACATCTGTGATCAAAGACAGCCAGCGTTTTCAAACCTTTCTCTCTCTGTGACAATGTTTCATAGCTGTTTCACAGAGCGAACAGTTGCGCAGTACGCCCGTCTTTCCATCGATAACCGAAAATCGTGTCGACGCCATAGATGATGTTGACAAATGCCACATGACCCTTTTGTATCTGGGCTAAGATTACGTGAGAAACTTCTGAAAGACGGGATGTTTTTAACATGCACTACCACTTTATCCTCTGTCTACTAGCTGGGAGACTGCGTAGTCCAGGCCTGAAGCATCACCTTACATTTGGTGGAAGCAAATCGCATGCCAAACACTTGAAGATTTCGGCGCAAGGTCTCCAGAAGATTCTGCATTTTGTTAGCGTTCTCACTTAAAGGATGACGTCATCCACATATTCCAAGTTGACAAGATTATACCCTGGTAACAAGTCATTCCCTGGGTCTCTGAAGTCGGTTGGGGTCAATTCTATTGGTACATTTCTGATGAAATTAAATGAAAATGAGGACAGTGAATATCCCTGACGGACACCACTACTTATCATCATTTCAGATGAAAAATCTCCATACGCTCTTACACGGCTGCGTGATTTCGAGTAGAGTGAGTCCCATTATACTTCCATGATATACTTCCACGGAACTTTATTAACGACTAAGCATTACCTCAGCATATCTCGATCGATGAAGTTGAATTCCGCCTTCAAGTCAAGAAGTATGGCGATTTTTAGACACCGGGAAGCATGCTTATATTTCAGAATCTGTCGAAGGGTTGAGATATGATCAATACACCCTCTACCTGGTGTAAAACCTAAGTGATTTTCTCGTGCTTGTTTCTTCCAAGCACCACTTAATCTATGAACGGTTTTTGAGCTTGCAACTTTAGATACCATATTTGTCAAGTTAATCCCCCTATACTTACAACAGGAAGACTTGTCTCCATCAAAGTATACTGAGAGAATCAGTGACCTACATATGTCCAACCAGACAAACTCTGATTCCCGAACGTTGCCTAATACCTGTGTTGATCCAGACAGTTAACCGTCGCCACCATCCTTTTAAACCTCTGGAGTAATTCCAGCAGGTCTTGCGGCTTCGCCTCGTTTCAATTTAGACCGATGTCTATATCCCATTCAGGTAGGTGTCGGATGATGGGCAAGTCTCGAGTGGCTATAGGCCGGTTAAATTGCTCCACAACGTCTTACATTCAACGGTCTGGGTGTCTATCTCAAAGCTAATTAAGGCTTCATTTTTCTCGGAGATTTTCTGACTTAAAAATAAGTTTTTGCCACCTGTTTCCTTAATAATCCTAAATAATTGTCTTTGGATTGTGTTGCTCACCACTGATCAGTCGTTGCAAAGACTTTCATTCAACCTGCGTTTGAGAAGGTTTTTTTACTCCTCACCAGGTTAGGCGCCCTTTGACATCGAACTTCTTGAGTCCATTAGTCCAGATGACACCACATAAATCCACTGGCATCTACTAACCTCTTCGCCTCTCTTTGCAAAGCTGGCCTAAAACTATGTTAGGCTTCTCCAGGATGAGTCTTGCTGTCAATCTGGGATATGCGTTAACCTATTACTACCTTGAATAGGGATTTAGTTTGCTGGTCAGGTTGGGGGCGTAACAGCCTATGAACGTTCAATCGTAGTGAACCGAGCTAACGCAGGCTTTTAGAAGGTAGCTGTAATCTTCTACCAACCCACACCGTTATTAGTTCATCGCTATATGGTCTGATTGAATCCATCATTGATTTGATGACGGTGTTCACCAGCGCTGACGGGGAACAGATGATTATCTGAACAGAACTACAGAGGACAGATACAGTTTTCGGTCCGTCGGCAAGGAGTTCCATATATGCTGCCAATATACTTCTCCGGTTGGGACAACTTCTCCACTTAAACATTGGAGTCGCCTGATAGAAGGACTACACCTTAACTTATTGCTTTAAGAAGCAAACCAGGAAGCTTTTTATTGAAACTCAGTCTTTTCAGGCGTAAGCGGATATTATGAAGAGACATCGTCAGGTATCACAGTCTTTCCTCCTACTGGATTCGTTCAAATGGATAGCAAACGTACTCTTATATACTGTTATCCAGTCAAGCAAGACTTTTTCTGCAATAGCAGTCAGTGCTATCCCTAAACTTAAGAGTCATCGAGAACTAGCTGAAGAATCCCATGACACCTGTAAAGTGGATTTTGCAGATTCGTCCTTTGGCCAGGTAAGGTTAAGTGGAAAACCAAACTTATCATTTGTATGTATATGAGAAATACAAAATATATCCATTGCTCATTATACCAGAGTTACAGTCAGTAACTCCTGTTATCCAACTTGTCAAAGGGTCCTGACAATATTTACTCTAAAAAGCAGTTGGTAGCGTGGCTTTAAGAGACTATCGGGAGTGTTTTTCCAGACCTCGTCACTGTGAGTAGTCACAGTACTAGGAGAAGATGAGATCTGTCTGCGGAATAGTATTAACAGTAGGAGGGAAATGATAGCGGAAAAGGTAGGTGTTGATTAGGAGAGCTTTGTATGCTTATGGAAGTGTGAGTGTTTCTATTAATTCCCGACCACCTACACCATGGACATTGGATTCTTTTTGAGGTATCTGGAACAGAAGAAGCATCAGTGTTGAGTGACCGTAGAGACAGCTTGAGGCCAGTCACACAGAGACTTTTGAAGTGGACTTTGAACTTATCCTCACATTAGGATCTTACCACCGGATACGAGCTGCCAGAAGGTAATTCAGGACTTGAAATTTCCGGGGTCAACCTTTTCTAAGCCCGCCTCTCCAGAGAAAAAAGACAACATAGCAGGTCATCAGAGAGAAACACCTTACTGCTATTACTTCCCTATTCGTCAGCAGTGCAACTTAACACACTGCATACTGTAAATAGCTTACAATATGACGGTAACCGCTTTCATTCATTCTAATCGCTGTTCAGACGACCTTTCTGGCATGATAGGACTCTCAGGAACAATTGTTCTATCCAATGTAGCTTGTCGGGACATTTCAATATACAAGCCCGACCACAACACAAAGGTAGCACCTATCGGTCGGAGTGAAGTAATGAACTCTCATTTGAATGCTCTTTAAAAGTAGGCTTGCTTACTTTCTGGATGTTGCTCCATACATTATGTATCTCCATATTCTTTATATTTCTGTCTTATTATTCTGCATGGAGCATCTCTTAGTGCCTATTGTGTAGCATATTTCAAGACTGGTACACAATATTCAATACATCTATCAATTCCAAAGACTGTAAATATACAGCCGTCTAAGTAAATGAAGATTACGCGACTGAAACCTTGGTTAGATAACAGAGAGAAATGAGAACTGAAATCCTCAGATATTTCATTGAATTCCATTTAACTAATCTATCAGCCTTACCAACTATTGAACTTATGTGCAATTTTCCATCTTGAGATATTTAAACTTTCATAAATAAAACATTTTCATATGTTTCTTTCTTTATTGTATCCTTCAATGTATGCGTGCATATTGCATCAGAATAGGAAATATTCGCATGAGATGTTCTATCGAAATTTCCCAATGCGTTAAATTCTGTTCCCACGTATTTCCAAAAAGTCATCTCAAATGCATACAAAAGTATTCTAAAACTGTATGGAAAAATGGTCAAGCGCAAAACCTCGAGGTTAATAATTTAGAAGCCACCAAGCTATAGAAAGCTGATGCCATTATTGCAAAAGGTTTGAAAGGAAGGGAGATTAGAAGAACGGCTACCTTGTCAAACCACCAAAGAAGGGCAACTTGGGCCTCTGCAAGAACTGGCGTGGAATAATGCTCTTCTGCACTCCAAGTAAAATGCGAATTTGCGTCATTCTGTAGAGAATAAAAGGCGCAGAACTCCAAATGTGACAGGTTGGATTCGGGAATGGCAAATCATCTAATGGTCAAATTGAAACTCTACGCATCAACATCGGACAAAGCATAGAATGGCAGTCAAATCTATCTCTATCTCAAATTCATCCACTTTTAAGAAGCCTTCGACAGTGCTGACTGTGAAGTAATTTGTAAACTGCTTCAACACTACGGCGTGCAGTGCCCAAGTCTTTGTCAACCCCATTCAACAGCTGGATATGTGACAGTAGCACGTGTCAGGCGATCCACAACGGAAAACTCAATGAAGACGATGAAGTGGATACCGGAGTAAGACAAGCTGACTGCCTATTATCACCGATGATATTCTTAATTGTGGTGGACTAGATTATTCGTCAGACTGTGCGTGGGGAGTTAGAAGACAGGAATACACTGGACGACTGTTATGTACTCGTCGCTAAATTATTATTATGGACTGGTCGAGAATTTAATAATCCTGACGCGAGAAGGCGGAAATCAGAAGACCACTAGGTTTGCGATGATACTTCTATTGTCCAAACACAAGGAGACGAAAATAAATGGTCTCACACCAAAATGGTAAGTAAGTGAAGTCGTTAAGTAGTTCACACAAATTGTGAATGCGAATATATATAAATGTTCCAGACAAAGCGTGGGAAAAATCATTAGACAGTCTTAAAATGAATGGCTAATTA
This sequence comes from Trichobilharzia regenti, assembly GCA_944472135.2. NCBI lineage: Eukaryota > Metazoa > Platyhelminthes > Trematoda > Strigeidida > Schistosomatidae > Trichobilharzia > Trichobilharzia regenti. Next base: position 80,919,121 of record OX235270.1, on the reverse strand, counting down.
TAATGGAGTGTCGATCCAAATATACATAGCGAATATAGCAGACTTGTGAACAACCATAGGATATATACCAAGCAACGGACTGTCAACAAACAATATTATCATACTACAACTCAATGCATTTTCACTATGGGTGTTTTCTTATTATTCAACTTTGTACAATTACTGTATAGCATTTTCAAGAAAGACTGTTCATCTCAGATAAGTGTGAAGACGTATTTCTTTTCCTTGAACAGTTAAAGAAAAACGTCTTCAGGTGAATCGAATGTAGAATACAAAGGAGAGGCGATTGAGAATTGTTGCAAAATGTTTTGTAAATGCATAATATTATCGAATATACCTACCTATGCCTCATTGCGCATACATTTGTATGTATATAATTCACAGTGCGTATTTCTTCCCTTGATAACATTGAATCGTTTTCCTTAATTTATAATCATTATTCTACTGTTCGGTTCCGAGTAGAACATAGGCCTTCATCAACACAGCACATCGGTGCAAAATTCTATGTTGAATTTAGTCAGTCAAGCGCATCTCAGCTATATCCTATTTTCTACAGTCCACTTTGGCTGGCTGCCTGCCCATAATCTCACCTACTCCTCACACGCTCTCCTGCATGTTACCTTCATAAGGACGACCCACTCTTCGTTTCCGACTTCCGTTCCACTCAAGGGACTGTCACGCAATGTTACACAACGGTCTCCACATTCTTTTACAGACTTACTGAGCGATCGGCTCACGGTTGGTTTGTTCCCAGAGTCTCTTATTACTTATTCTTTTTGGCCATTTGATCTTCAGTATGGAGCGAAGGCAGCTGTTGATAAAATTCTGCAACCTCTTGGAAATTCTTCTCGTGACGCACACGCCAAGTTTCCTATCCACATAGGAGAACTGATCGACTTGACCTTGGTGTTGGATATCCGAATGTTGTTCTTTATGCTGAGTGTGGAAGATTTCCAAACTGGTTTCAGGTTGATGAAGGCGTATCCTGCCTTTCTGATTCTGAATTTGACATCTTCATTTGTTCCACCTGTAGTTGAAACGCTGCTTCCTAGATAAGTGAAGGAGCTAACCTCTGTTAAATCCCTCCCACTGATGGTGATTGGTACTGGTTGCTGTTGTTGTGGTGGTTCGTTGATTATTTTTATCACCTCCGTCTTCTCTGTGTTCACCTGCAGTCCTGTCTTCGCTGCTTGCCTCTTCAGCCAGTTTGTTGGTTTTCGCCTGCCTCTAGGTCTTCAAGTTTGTGTGACATTAGACGTATATCGTCTGTGAAATCCAGATCTTCTAGAGTCTTATTATCGGTCGTCCAGTGTATTCCTGTCTTCTAACTCCCCACGCACAGTCTGACGAATAATCTAGTCCACCACAATTAAGAATATCATCGGTGATAATAGGCAGTCAGCTTGTCTTACTCCGGTATCCACTCCATCGTCTTCATTGAGTTTTCCGTTGTGGATCGCCTGACACGTGCTACTGTCACATATCCAGCTGTTGAATGGGGTTGACAAAGACTTGGGCACTGCACGCCGTAGTGTTGAAGCAGTTTACAAATTACTTCACAGTCAGCACTGTCGAAGGCTTCTTAAAAGTGGATGAATTTGAGATAGAGATAGATTTGACTGCCATTCTATGCTTTGTCCGATGTTGATGCGTAGAGTTTCAATTTGACCATTAGATGATTTGCCATTCCCGAATCCAACCTGTCACATTTGGAGTTCTGCGCCTTTTATTCTCTACAGAATGACGCAAATTCGCATTTTACTTGGAGTGCAGAAGAGCATTATTCCACGCCAGTTCTTGCAGAGGCCCAAGTTGCCCTTCTTTGGTGGTTTGACAAGGTAGCCGTTCTTCTAATCTCCCTTCCTTTCAAACCTTTTGCAATAATGGCATCAGCTTTCTATAGCTTGGTGGCTTCTAAATTATTAACCTCGAGGTTTTGCGCTTGACCATTTTTCCATACAGTTTTAGAATACTTTTGTATGCATTTGAGATGACTTTTTGGAAATACGTGGGAACAGAATTTAACGCATTGGGAAATTTCGATAGAACATCTCATGCGAATATTTCCTATTCTGATGCAATATGCACGCATACATTGAAGGATACAATAAAGAAAGAAACATATGAAAATGTTTTATTTATGAAAGTTTAAATATCTCAAGATGGAAAATTGCACATAAGTTCAATAGTTGGTAAGGCTGATAGATTAGTTAAATGGAATTCAATGAAATATCTGAGGATTTCAGTTCTCATTTCTCTCTGTTATCTAACCAAGGTTTCAGTCACGTAATCTTCATTTACTTAGACGGCTGTATATTTACAGTCTTTGGAATTGATAGATGTATTGAATATTGTGTACCAGTCTTGAAATATGCTACACAATAGGCACTAAGAGATGCTCCATGCAGAATAATAAGACAGAAATATAAAGAATATGGAGATACATAATGTATGGAGCAACATCCAGAAAGTAAGCAAGCCTACTTTTAAAGAGCATTCAAATGAGAGTTCATTACTTCACTCCGACCGATAGGTGCTACCTTTGTGTTGTGGTCGGGCTTGTATATTGAAATGTCCCGACAAGCTACATTGGATAGAACAATTGTTCCTGAGAGTCCTATCATGCCAGAAAGGTCGTCTGAACAGCGATTAGAATGAATGAAAGCGGTTACCGTCATATTGTAAGCTATTTACAGTATGCAGTGTGTTAAGTTGCACTGCTGACGAATAGGGAAGTAATAGCAGTAAGGTGTTTCTCTCTGATGACCTGCTATGTTGTCTTTTTTCTCTGGAGAGGCGGGCTTAGAAAAGGTTGACCCCGGAAATTTCAAGTCCTGAATTACCTTCTGGCAGCTCGTATCCGGTGGTAAGATCCTAATGTGAGGATAAGTTCAAAGTCCACTTCAAAAGTCTCTGTGTGACTGGCCTCAAGCTGTCTCTACGGTCACTCAACACTGATGCTTCTTCTGTTCCAGATACCTCAAAAAGAATCCAATGTCCATGGTGTAGGTGGTCGGGAATTAATAGAAACACTCACACTTCCATAAGCATACAAAGCTCTCCTAATCAACACCTACCTTTTCCGCTATCATTTCCCTCCTACTGTTAATACTATTCCGCAGACAGATCTCATCTTCTCCTAGTACTGTGACTACTCACAGTGACGAGGTCTGGAAAAACACTCCCGATAGTCTCTTAAAGCCACGCTACCAACTGCTTTTTAGAGTAAATATTGTCAGGACCCTTTGACAAGTTGGATAACAGGAGTTACTGACTGTAACTCTGGTATAATGAGCAATGGATATATTTTGTATTTCTCATATACATACAAATGATAAGTTTGGTTTTCCACTTAACCTTACCTGGCCAAAGGACGAATCTGCAAAATCCACTTTACAGGTGTCATGGGATTCTTCAGCTAGTTCTCGATGACTCTTAAGTTTAGGGATAGCACTGACTGCTATTGCAGAAAAAGTCTTGCTTGACTGGATAACAGTATATAAGAGTACGTTTGCTATCCATTTGAACGAATCCAGTAGGAGGAAAGACTGTGATACCTGACGATGTCTCTTCATAATATCCGCTTACGCCTGAAAAGACTGAGTTTCAATAAAAAGCTTCCTGGTTTGCTTCTTAAAGCAATAAGTTAAGGTGTAGTCCTTCTATCAGGCGACTCCAATGTTTAAGTGGAGAAGTTGTCCCAACCGGAGAAGTATATTGGCAGCATATATGGAACTCCTTGCCGACGGACCGAAAACTGTATCTGTCCTCTGTAGTTCTGTTCAGATAATCATCTGTTCCCCGTCAGCGCTGGTGAACACCGTCATCAAATCAATGATGGATTCAATCAGACCATATAGCGATGAACTAATAACGGTGTGGGTTGGTAGAAGATTACAGCTACCTTCTAAAAGCCTGCGTTAGCTCGGTTCACTACGATTGAACGTTCATAGGCTGTTACGCCCCCAACCTGACCAGCAAACTAAATCCCTATTCAAGGTAGTAATAGGTTAACGCATATCCCAGATTGACAACAAGACTCATCCTGGAGAAGCCTAACATAGTTTTAGGCCAGCTTTGCAAAGAGAGGCGAAGAGGTTAGTAGATGCCAGTGGATTTATGTGGTGTCATCTGGACTAATGGACTCAAGAAGTTCGATGTCAAAGGGCGCCTAACCTGGTGAGGAGTAAAAAAACCTTCTCAAACGCAGGTTGAATGAAAGTCTTTGCAACGACTGATCAGTGGTGAGCAACACAATCCAAAGACAATTATTTAGGATTATTAAGGAAACAGGTGGCAAAAACTTATTTTTAAGTCAGAAAATCTCCGAGAAAAATGAAGCCTTAATTAGCTTTGAGATAGACACCCAGACCGTTGAATGTAAGACGTTGTGGAGCAATTTAACCGGCCTATAGCCACTCGAGACTTGCCCATCATCCGACACCTACCTGAATGGGATATAGACATCGGTCTAAATTGAAACGAGGCGAAGCCGCAAGACCTGCTGGAATTACTCCAGAGGTTTAAAAGGATGGTGGCGACGGTTAACTGTCTGGATCAACACAGGTATTAGGCAACGTTCGGGAATCAGAGTTTGTCTGGTTGGACATATGTAGGTCACTGATTCTCCCAGTATACTTTGATGGAGACAAGTCTTCCTGTTGTAAGTATAGGGGGATTAACTTGACAAATATGGTATCTAAAGTTGCAAGCTCAAAAACCGTTCATAGATTAAGTGGTGCTTGGAAGAAACAAGCACGAGAAAATCACTTAGGTTTTACACCAGGTAGAGGGTGTATTGATCATATCTCAACCCTTCGACAGATTCTGAAATATAAGCATGCTTCCCGGTGTCTAAAAATCGCCATACTTCTTGACTTGAAGGCGGAATTCAACTTCATCGATCGAGATATGCTGAGGTAATGCTTAGTCGTTAATAAAGTTCCGTGGAAGTATATCATGGAAGTATAATGGGACTCACTCTACTCGAAATCACGCAGCCGTGTAAGAGCGTATGGAGATTTTTCATCTGAAATGATGATAAGTAGTGGTGTCCGTCAGGGATATTCACTGTCCTCATTTTCATTTAATTTCATCAGAAATGTACCAATAGAATTGACCCCAACCGACTTCAGAGACCCAGGGAATGACTTGTTACCAGGGTATAATCTTGTCAACTTGGAATATGTGGATGACGTCATCCTTTAAGTGAGAACGCTAACAAAATGCAGAATCTTCTGGAGACCTTGCGCCGAAATCTTCAAGTGTTTGGCATGCGATTTGCTTCCACCAAATGTAAGGTGATGCTTCAGGCCTGGACTACGCAGTCTCCCAGCTAGTAGACAGAGGATAAAGTGGTAGTGCATGTTAAAAACATCCCGTCTTTCAGAAGTTTCTCACGTAATCTTAGCCCAGATACAAAAGGGTCATGTGGCATTTGTCAACATCATCTATGGCGTCGACACGATTTTCGGTTATCGATGGAAAGACGGGCGTACTGCGCAACTGTTCGCTCTGTGAAACAGCTATGAAACATTGTCACAGAGAGAGAAAGGTTTGAAAACGCTGGCTGTCTTTGATCACAGATGTTTGCTCTCTATCGCACGTGGTATGGCGGGTAATATTGAAGTTAGGCGTCGAGTGTTAGGTGAGGAAGGTAAATTACTCGATAAGGTTGTGAATTTGCATTGACTGGGTTGGCTACGATACGGGTTGACTATGCCAAGCCGTCGCTTTCTCACGCACATAGAATTAATCTGGAAAAGAGTTAGTGGTGGTCAAACGCAAACTTGTCACGTGCCCACGAAAACTTTGGTAGTGGGATTGAGCCACCTAGTGAGGTGTAGCTTGCTTGGTTGGGCTCATCGAGAAGCTAAGAACCTATAGCTGGAGATAACTGTTGATGTGGCTCAAAATCGTTCTCAGTGGCACAGATATATTCAATCTTTGTAATCTCTCATATCTGTTACACTGTTGTTGATATCACACACCTGAGACGTTGAAGCCGCCGTCCAAATATCACAATGTTTAGTGGAAGATGATCTCCAGGGTATCCAAGCAGGCTCCTCCTCCAGGAGCTCAGAACTACTCACGTGATCATGCTACCGTTTCTACGGAGGGTGCGATTGCCGAACACACAGAGTTGTCACACATTCACAGCTTGTAGAAACGTGGTTTCACATGTTTACAACAATACTCAGTGAACCTAAGCATTTTAAACTCAAACTTTGAAAGCCAAGATAACGACATTACATATGGCCCAGATTGGCACATGTCGCCTTGGCTGTCATTATATGGTTAGGATTGTCCCTCCGTCAGCACTCATACAACTGCTTATACGCACGGACCTATCGACTGGTTCTGACGACTCCTTTGCACCTGCAGGCCCCTGCCAGTCTTGCGGCAACGCTTCGCGGTTGGACAGGGCAAAAACAAATACCATACAGACACTGACTGCCTATGGATTCAGTACAATTTCGGCAGCTTGTATTTTATCGCACAACAAGACGGTATCGTTCACATACTCAATGTTGAGAAATCTTTTTTCACAAGAGAGACCTGGACCACTGTGCACACTCACAGAATGTCGTCACTGACAAAGTTGAAGAGAAATGACCAGACTGAGCAATTCTGTGTAACCCCACTGCTGGTTGAGCAAATCGGTGCTACCTGGTTATATGCACCAGTGATGCCTTGTTTTTTCTTTGCAAGGGTTTCACGAAACTTCTTACAAGCACCCTACCATAGTAAATAGTTCTAAGGAACAGTTTTATACTTCAATTAAAGAAATACAACGACTGTTGGCCTGCAAAATGAATGACTAACGAGGGTTGAACAAGTGATCAACGGACCGATGACACTGATGAGGCCCAGCTTCCGTTTTTTTAATCCATCCGATTTTTCATGTGTTTTGCACAGCCCAAGAAGCAAGGTAACAGCCGGTATTTTATATGTAACCAGTAACGGTCTATTAACCCCATGACTTTCACATGAATTACTCAGCGTTTTTGAAGATGGGCATGATAAGTGTTTCATTCCACACTGGTGAAACGTTCTAACTCTCTAATACTTCCCTGGACAATGCAGTCAGTTCCTGACTAGAGTCTTAGCAATTTCTTTAAAACAAAGGGTGGGTGAATTTTATAGACCTAACAGCGTTTTAACATTTGTAGTTCTCTTTTAATCTCTGCCCTTTTGGTGAAACTCTGTTTACAGACCACGAAGCACTGTGATTAACTAATTTTGATACTGGCACTGAGGCTCAGATAAACTGTTTCTCAAAGCGCTTTAAACAGGCATCTCTTCAGGTTGTTAACCGGCGTACTATCTACCTTATAGACTATCTGATGTCATTCTCCTTGCTTTTATTGACTCATATGAGCCGGAACAGCTTCTGACTGATTTAATTTCACAAGCAAGTTTTGACTACCAGGCCTCGCCGTCTTTACGTAGGCACCTCTTAGTCTTAAGCGTGACAGCATTGGGCATGCTTCCGTATCTGCTCTTCTTCAGAATGGATCGGAGTAAGTCGGAAAGTTGCAAGGGACTTGAAGAAACCCAGTGGTAGTGGAGCATTCTCTTAGTCAGCAATTGGCTTTATTCTCCATTTTCATAGTAAATGCAACCAATGTTCGTTTATACTATCTATGGAGAGGGTTAGTAACTAGCCTTGATTCTGACTTGGTTTGGTACTCCACAAAGGCAAGAGGTGCTACTAGTTTACTTACCTCGAGCTCTTCAGGAAGGCGTTTATAATCTCCACTGCGCTGCAAGATAAATATGGTACACACCACGCCATGATCGAAATGCAAACACGTTTTGGAAAGAGTAACAATCGTGTATGCACCACATGCCAACGACATTTTATAGAATTGGGACTGACATAGCCCAGGCTTGACTTGAGGACGTCAGATAGCACTACGACGATGACTGTCCACAAAAAGGATGTAATCTTGGCCGTGGTAGAGAAGATGATCCTCATTATCGGATCTACTGCGTCGTAGTCCCGACTGATCGCCTAGTCAACTTACCTGTGGCCCTAGATGCCCGATCTGTGCATTCAGGTTTCCAGCTAGCACTACAATATCTGCTTCACACGCATGCTTTAGAAGCTCACTCAGCTGATAGTGAGTAATGAGTAATGCAGCTTCATCTCTAGCACTTGGGGCAACACTGACAGCAAATGACATAGAGGGTGACGTCGTAGGGTCCTCGGAATAGCTCAGCTGATACACGCCATTTGAACTTGCGAAGTGAGAAGATATTCCAAACCCTTTACTGGAATCTTGTATGTTGGTCTAAGATATGCAGCAAACATTCACAATGAGACTCCCTAGGGTTCTCGTCAGACCTGCTTGTTGTCCGATTTGGATTCATGTGAAAACATCGTAGATGGGAAGCTTGAAATCGACCCAAGTATTCAGATACTCCAGTGGATAGTGACTTTCTCAAGGCAGGTGACTAGCAATTCGAAACATTAATGATAGGCTAAGATTACATGCAATGGCCGAAAGACTGACAAATGTCAAGATTCCCGAAGTTGGAAGTGTGATGAAAATTTGAAAAAAGACAGAACATTCATAAATAAAGTGGAAAGGGATTAAGTTATTAAAAATACGATCAGAGAAGTAGTTTGTGATAGTAATCACGCAAGTGCAGTACCCCACTGATAATTGTTTCATAACTTGTGCAAAAGCTGAGATGCTGCCCAGACGATCAGTCCAAAACAGGTGATAGCCTTATGGGATCCCATTTCGAGCCACCGACTTGAATTCCGATCCAGAAGGCTGCACATTTGTGTTTATATGTCTGTTGGTGACCAGAAGAAGTTTGTACACCATTCATATGCTTGTGCCCATGTATTTAATGCGTATTCGAATCAGGCTTCTCCAGATTTTCTAGTTGGACCTCCATGTCCAACAGTCCTGTTATAAGTGCCAAACACTTGTACTCCTCGTTTTACTTTTGTGAAGAACGCCCCCGCCACGTGAAGGTAGTGAACAAAACTTGCCTAGCAGACGCTATGAATGCTTGGCGACATGACAGCATTTCTAGATGAGGATTGCGTGTTTCCTCCCCTCTATATTTCGTGACGGTGTATTATGAACAACGCGTTCAGCAAAAAATACTAGATATTCATCAAAGCAAGATTAAAATTTGCAGTATGAAATGTCCGCATCTAATTTCGAGGCTTCCTCTCAACTGTGGACAGCCTATAATGTGATACGACGTTTTTTTAAAGCATTTGTCTTCCATCTTAAACCATTCTGTGGTCTTTGGTTACATGACCCTCGTTTTATTAAGTCATACTTGGTTATATACATAGTGTGTACGTAGAAAATGAGGCAACTTGAACAAACGGGTTTTTGTTGTTGTTCCCTTGAGTTCCTAGCGGAACATAGGGCTTCAACTGCACGTCTCCACTTGCCACTTCTGTCTTCTGCTGTACTTTTCATCTGCATCCATGTTAGCCCATACTGTTTCAACTCCTCTTCACATGGTCTCCTCCATGTTACCCTTGCACTGACGTCCCACTCGCCGATTTCCTTTAAGGTTCCAATCGAGCAATGGCCTGATGCGAGAAGTCATTCAGCGGCGGCCTCTTCAGCAAGTGTCCAATCAATCTCCACTTTCTCCTGCATATTTGTTGGGCGATTGGTTCTTGTTTTGTTTGTTTCCATAGTTTCTTGTTGGTGATTCTTTCCGGCACGGCCATCTGATCTTCAGTAAAGATTCAGCGAAGACAATTGTTGATAAAGGTAGCGCCTGCAACAGGCTGTTGGAAATATTCTTTGTGACACGCCCATCAAGTTTCTGATCCGTATAGAACATCTGACTGACTTGAATTTTGTTGTTGATGGTGGCTGAGTGACGAAGATTTCCAGATTGGTTTCAGGTTGATGAATGTGTTTCTCGCCTTCCCGATTCTCGCTCGATTTGACATACTCGTCCGTTCCGAATTCCTGTTGTTGAGACAATGCTTCCTAGATCAGTGAGTGAATGAAGTAACCTCTTTCAAATCCCTCCCGTTGATGGTGATTGACGTTGGATGTTGTTGCTGTTGTTGGTTGGTTATTTTCATATCCTCCGTCTAGTCTATGTTCACTTGGAGTCCTGTCTTTCCTACTTCTTCAAACAATTTGTCAGTTTTCGCTTGTAAGTCTTCGGTTGTGTGTGACATCAAACATAAATCATCGACGCGCGAAATCCTGGTCTTCTAGGTTCTTCATGTCGGTCCAGGATATTCCTGTCTTCTCGTTTCCCACTGTCTGACGCATAATCCAGTCGGTCCACCACAATTAGGAATATCATTGGTAATAGATAATAAGCACCCTTGTCTGACTCCTGTGTTTACTTTAAACGCCTCGCTGAGTTTTCCGTTGTGGATCACTTAACATGTGCCGTTGTCGTACAGCTGTTGAATAAGGTTGATGAGTATTTGGGGTACACCGTAGTACTCGAGTAATTTCCAAATTACTTCACAATCAACGCTGTCGAAGGCCTTCTCGAAGTCTATAAAGTTGAGGTAGAGGTTTGATTGCCATTCCATGCTTTGTTCGATGATGATGCGTAGAGTTGCAATTTGGTCAGAACACGATTTGACTTTCCTGAATCCAGCTCGTTCTGGTCGGAGTTCTGTATCCAGTGCGTCCTTTATTCTCTCCAGGATGACGCGACTCAGGATTTTACTTGGCGTCGACAGAAGCATGATTCCTCTCCAGTTCTTGCAGAGTGACGTGTAGGTCTCCCTTCTTTGGTAGTTTCACGAGGTAACCTTTCCTCCAGTCAGTAGGCACCTTTCCCTCCTTCCAGACCTCTTGCAATAGTGGAGTCAGCATGTCGGCTGTAGTCTCTGGGTTCGCTTTCAGTGCTTCAGGGTGTATTCCATCTGGTCCAGCTGCTTTTCCAGCTTTCAGAAGCTTGATTGCATTCAAGACTTCAGTTCTCGTTGGAGGATTGGTGTCAACATGCAGTTGTGTGCGCGCTGTTGTTGGTATTTCTGGACGGATTGCAGGTGATGGTCGGTTCAAGAAACCTTTGAAGTGATACGCCCATTGTTTAATCTGTTTTCTTCTTTGGTAATTGGGTTCCCTTGGCTGTCTTTTATAGGTTTCACTTGACTTGATCTCTTTCCGGATAGAGACTTGGTTATCTGATATAGTGTGCTCAGGTCCCTTTTGTCTGCTGCCTTCTAAACTTCAGTGGCGAGGTTGTCGTAGAATCGTCTTTTGTCCTTCCTAGCACTCTTCTTCACTTCTTTGTCCAGTGCTGTGTAAGTTGAGCTCAGCGTCTCCTTCTCCTGTCCGTCCTTGCAGTGAATCATTTTCTCTTTCACCATTGTAATCTCCTCTATTAGCTTCCAAGTGTCCATTGAGACCCATTCCTTGTCATGTCACTTCTTTCTTCCTAAAACCGTTGAACACGTGTCGTTGAGAATCGCCATCAGAGACCTCCAATGTTCATCCACGCATGATTCTTCAGTGATGTCGCGTAGCGTTTCCTGCTTTGCTCAGACAGTTGCAGTGAACGTGTCCTTTGTGGTTGTGTCCTTCAGTTTTTGAGTGTTGAACTTGCATTGTGGCCTATCCCCAGCTATCCTCGAGGTTTTCAGCTTCCCCTTTAAAGTCCCTTCTACTAGATAGTGGTCTGAACATAAAAATGCTACTCTTCTCGACTTGTGTTCAGTAGGCTCCGTTTCCACTTCCTTCAGATGGAAATGAAGTCTACCAGGTTTTGATCACCAATATATATCAAAAAATATATCCATTGCTCATTATACCAGAGTTACAGTCAGTAACTCCTGTTATCCAACTTGTCAAAGGGTCCTGACAATATTTACTCTAAAAAGCAGTTGGTAGCGTGGCTTTAAGAGACTATCGGGAGTGTTTTTCCAGACCTCGTCACTGTGAGTAGTCACAGTACTAGGAGAAGATGAGATCTGTCTGCGGAATAGTATTAACAGTAGGAGGGAAATGATAGCGGAAAAGGTAGGTGTTGATTAGGAGAGCTTTGTATGCTTATGGAAGTGTGAGTGTTTCTATTAATTCCCGACCACCTACACCATGGACATTGGATTCTTTTTGAGGTATCTGGAACAGAAGAAGCATCAGTGTTGAGTGACCGTAGAGACAGCTTGAGGCCAGTCACACAGAGACTTTTGAAGTGGACTTTGAACTTATCCTCACATTAGGATCTTACCACCGGATACGAGCTGCCAGAAGGTAATTCAGGACTTGAAATTTCCGGGGTCAACCTTTTCTAAGCCCGCCTCTCCAGAGAAAAAAGACAACATAGCAGGTCATCAGAGAGAAACACCTTACTGCTATTACTTCCCTATTCGTCAGCAGTGCAACTTAACACACTGCATACTGTAAATAGCTTACAATATGACGGTAACCGCTTTCATTCATTCTAATCGCTGTTCAGACGACCTTTCTGGCATGATAGGACTCTCAGGAACAATTGTTCTATCCAATGTAGCTTGTCGGGACATTTCAATATACAAGCCCGACCACAACACAAAGGTAGCACCTATCGGTCGGAGTGAAGTAATGAACTCTCATTTGAATGCTCTTTAAAAGTAGGCTTGCTTACTTTCTGGATGTTGCTCCATACATTATGTATCTCCATATTCTTTATATTTCTGTCTTATTATTCTGCATGGAGCATCTCTTAGTGCCTATTGTGTAGCATATTTCAAGACTGGTACACAATATTCAATACATCTATCAATTCCAAAGACTGTAAATATACAGCCGTCTAAGTAAATGAAGATTACGTGACTGAAACCTTGGTTAGATAACAGAGAGAAATGAGAACTGAAATCCTCAGATATTTCATTGAATTCCATTTAACTAATCTATCAGCCTTACCAACTATTGAACTTATGTGCAATTTTCCATCTTGAGATATTTAAACTTTCATAAATAAAACATTTTCATATGTTTCTTTCTTTATTGTATCCTTCAATGTATGCGTGCATATTGCATCAGAATAGGAAATATTCGCATGAGATGTTCTATCGAAATTTCCCAATGCGTTAAATTCTGTTCCCACGTATTTCCAAAAAGTCATCTCAAATGCATACAAAAGTATTCTAAAACTGTATGGAAAAATGGTCAAGCGCAAAACCTCGAGGTTAATAATTTAGAAGCCACCAAGCTATAGAAAGCTGATGCCATTATTGCAAAAGGTTTGAAAGGAAGGGAGATTAGAAGAACGGCTACCTGGTTAATTGTCGATTTCAAGCTTCCCATCTACGATGTTTTCACATGAATCCAAATCGGACAACAAGCAGGTCTGACGAGAACCCTAGGGAGTCTCATTGTGAATGTTTGCTGCATATCTTAGACCAACATACAAGATTCCAGTAAAGGGTTTGGAATATCTTCTCACTTCGCAAGTTCAAATGGCGTGTATCAGCTGAGCTATTCCGAGGACCCTACGACGTCACCCTCTATGTCATTTGCTGTCAGTGTTGCCCCAAGTGCTAGAGATGAAGCTGCATTACTCATTACTCACTATCAGCTGAGTGAGCTTCTAAAGCATGCGTGTGAAGCAGATATTGTAGTGCTAGCTGGAAACCTGAATGCACAGATCGGGCATCTAGGGCCACAGGTAAGTTGACTAGGCGATCAGTCGGGACTACGACGCAGTAGATCCGATAATGAGGATCATCTTCTCTACCACGGCCAAGATTACATCCTTTTTGTGGACAGTCATCGTCGTAGTGCTATCTGACGTCCTCAAGTCAAGCCTGGGCTATGTCAGTCCCAATTCTATAAAATGTCGTTGGCATGTGGTGCATACACGATTGTTACTCTTTCCAAAACGTGTTTGCATTTCGATCATGGCGTGGTGTGTACCATATTTATCTTGCAGCGCAGTGGAGATTATAAACGCCTTCCTGAAGAGCTCGAGGTAAGTAAACTAGTAGCACCTCTTGCCTTTGTGGAGTACCAAACCAAGTCAGAATCAAGGCTAGTTACTAACCCTCTCCATAGATAGTATAAACGAACATTGGTTGCATTTACTATGAAAATGGAGAATAAAGCCAATTGCTGACTAAGAGAATGCTCCACTACCACTGGGTTTCTTCAAGTCCCTTGCAACTTTCCGACTTACTCCGATCCATTCTGAAGAAGAGCAGATACGGAAGCATGCCCAATGCTGTCACGCTTAAGACTAAGAGGTGCCTACGTAAAGACGGCGAGGCCTGGTAGTCAAAACTTGCTTGTGAAATTAAATCAGTCAGAAGCTGTTCCGGCTCATATGAGTCAATAAAAGCAAGGAGAATGACATCAGATAGTCTATAAGGTAGATAGTACGCCGGTTAACAACCTGAAGAGATGCCTGTTTAAAGCGCTTTGAGAAACAGTTTATCTGAGCCTCAGTGCCAGTATCAAAATTAGTTAATCACAGTGCTTCGTGGTCTGTAAACAGAGTTTCACCAAAAGGGCAGAGATTAAAAGAGAACTACAAATGTTAAAACGCTGTTAGGTCTATAAAATTCACCCACCCTTTGTTTTAAAGAAATTGCTAAGACTCTAGTCAGGAACTGACTGCATTGTCCAGGGAAGTATTAGAGAGTTAGAACGTTTCACCAGTGTGGAATGAAACACTTATCATGCCCATCTTCAAAAACGCTGAGTAATTCATGTGAAAGTCATGGGGTTAATAGACCGTTACTGGTTACATATAAAATACCGGCTGTTACCTTGCTTCTTGGGCTGTGCAAAACACATGAAAAATCGGATGGATTAAAAAAACGGAAGCTGGGCCTCATCAGTGTCATCGGTCCGTTGATCACTTGTTCAACCCTCGTTAGTCATTCATTTTGCAGGCCAACAGTCGTTGTATTTCTTTAATTGAAGTATAAAACTGTTCCTTAGAACTATTTACTATGGTAGGGTGCTTGTAAGAAGTTTCGTGAAACCCTTGCAAAGAAAAAACAAGGCATCACTGGTGCATATAACCAGGTAGCACCGATTTGCTCAACCAGCAGTGGGGTTACACAGAATTGCTCAGTCTGGTCATTTCTCTTCAACTTTGTCAGTGACGACATTCTGTGGAGTGTGCACAGTGGTCCAGGTCTCTCTTGTGAACGATACCGTCTTGTTGTGCGATAAAATACAAGCTGCCGAAATTGTACTGAATCCATAGGCAGTCAGTGTCTGTATGGTATTTGTTTTTGCCCTGTCCAACCGCGAAGCGTTGCCGCAAGACTGGCAGGGGCCTGCAGGTGCAAAGGAGTCGTCAGAACCAGTCGATAGGTCCGTGCGTATAAGCAGTTGTATGAGTGCTGACGGAGGGACAATCCTAACCATATAATGACAGCCAAGGCGACATGTGCCAATCTGGGCCATATGTAATGTCGTTATCTTGGCTTTCAAAGTTTGAGTTTAAAATGCTTAGGTTCACTGAGTATTGTTGTAAACATGTGAAACCACGTTTCTACAAGCTGTGAATGTGTGACAACTCTGTGTGTTCGGCAATCGCACCCTCCGTAGAAACGGTAGCATGATCACGTGAGTAGTTCTGAGCTCCTGGAGGAGGAGCCTGCTTGGATACCCTGGAGATCATCTTCCACTAAACATTGTGATATTTGGACGGCGGCTTCAACGTCTCAGGTGTGTGATATCAACAACAGTGTAACAGATATGAGAGATTACAAAGATTGAATATATCTGTGCCACTGAGAACGATTTTGAGCCACATCAACAGTTATCTCCAGCTATAGGTTCTTAGCTTCTCGATGAGCCCAACCAAGCAAGCTACACCTCACTAGGTGGCTCAATCCCACTACCAAAGTTTTCGTGGGCACGTGACAAGTTTGCGTTTGACCACCACTAACTCTTTTCCAGATTAATTCTATGTGCGTGAGAAAGCGACGGCTTGGCATAGTCAACCCGTATCGTAGCCAACCCAGTCAATGCAAATTCACAACCTTATCGAGTAATTTACCTTCCTCACCTAACACTCGACGCCTAACTTCAATATTACCCGCCATACCACGTGCGATAGAGAGCAAACATCTGTGATCAAAGACAGCCAGCGTTTTCAAACCTTTCTCTCTCTGTGACAATGTTTCATAGCTGTTTCACAGAGCGAACAGTTGCGCAGTACGCCCGTCTTTCCATCGATAACCGAAAATCGTGTCGACGCCATAGATGATGTTGACAAATGCCACATGACCCTTTTGTATCTGGGCTAAGATTACGTGAGAAACTTCTGAAAGACGGGATGTTTTTAACATGCACTACCACTTTATCCTCTGTCTACTAGCTGGGAGACTGCGTAGTCCAGGCCTGAAGCATCACCTTACATTTGGTGGAAGCAAATCGCATGCCAAACACTTGAAGATTTCGGCGCAAGGTCTCCAGAAGATTCTGCATTTTGTTAGCGTTCTCACTTAAAGGATGACGTCATCCACATATTCCAAGTTGACAAGATTATACCCTGGTAACAAGTCATTCCCTGGGTCTCTGAAGTCGGTTGGGGTCAATTCTATTGGTACATTTCTGATGAAATTAAATGAAAATGAGGACAGTGAATATCCCTGACGGACACCACTACTTATCATCATTTCAGATGAAAAATCTCCATACGCTCTTACACGGCTGCGTGATTTCGAGTAGAGTGAGTCCCATTATACTTCCATGATATACTTCCACGGAACTTTATTAACGACTAAGCATTACCTCAGCATATCTCGATCGATGAAGTTGAATTCCGCCTTCAAGTCAAGAAGTATGGCGATTTTTAGACACCGGGAAGCATGCTTATATTTCAGAATCTGTCGAAGGGTTGAGATATGATCAATACACCCTCTACCTGGTGTAAAACCTAAGTGATTTTCTCGTGCTTGTTTCTTCCAAGCACCACTTAATCTATGAACGGTTTTTGAGCTTGCAACTTTAGATACCATATTTGTCAAGTTAATCCCCCTATACTTACAACAGGAAGACTTGTCTCCATCAAAGTATACTGAGAGAATCAGTGACCTACATATGTCCAACCAGACAAACTCTGATTCCCGAACGTTGCCTAATACCTGTGTTGATCCAGACAGTTAACCGTCGCCACCATCCTTTTAAACCTCTGGAGTAATTCCAGCAGGTCTTGCGGCTTCGCCTCGTTTCAATTTAGACCGATGTCTATATCCCATTCAGGTAGGTGTCGGATGATGGGCAAGTCTCGAGTGGCTATAGGCCGGTTAAATTGCTCCACAACGTCTTACATTCAACGGTCTGGGTGTCTATCTCAAAGCTAATTAAGGCTTCATTTTTCTCGGAGATTTTCTGACTTAAAAATAAGTTTTTGCCACCTGTTTCCTTAATAATCCTAAATAATTGTCTTTGGATTGTGTTGCTCACCACTGATCAGTCGTTGCAAAGACTTTCATTCAACCTGCGTTTGAGAAGGTTTTTTTACTCCTCACCAGGTTAGGCGCCCTTTGACATCGAACTTCTTGAGTCCATTAGTCCAGATGACACCACATAAATCCACTGGCATCTACTAACCTCTTCGCCTCTCTTTGCAAAGCTGGCCTAAAACTATGTTAGGCTTCTCCAGGATGAGTCTTGTTGTCAATCTGGGATATGCGTTAACCTATTACTACCTTGAATAGGGATTTAGTTTGCTGGTCAGGTTGGGGGCGTAACAGCCTATGAACGTTCAATCGTAGTGAACCGAGCTAACGCAGGCTTTTAGAAGGTAGCTGTAATCTTCTACCAACCCACACCGTTATTAGTTCATCGCTATATGGTCTGATTGAATCCATCATTGATTTGATGACGGTGTTCACCAGCGCTGACGGGGAACAGATGATTATCTGAACAGAACTACAGAGGACAGATACAGTTTTCGGTCCGTCGGCAAGGAGTTCCATATATGCTGCCAATATACTTCTCCGGTTGGGACAACTTCTCCACTTAAACATTGGAGTCGCCTGATAGAAGGACTACACCTTAACTTATTGCTTTAAGAAGCAAACCAGGAAGCTTTTTACTGAAACTCAGTCTTTTCAGGCGTAAGCGGATATTATGAAGAGACATCGTCAGGTATCACAGTCTTTCCTCCTACTGGATTCGTTCAAATGGATAGCAAACGTACTCTTATATACTGTTATCCAGTCAAGCAAGACTTTTTCTGCAATAGCAGTCAGTGCTATCCCTAAACTTAAGAGTCATCGAGAACTAGCTGAAGAATCCCATGACACCTGTAAAGTGGATTTTGCAGATTCGTCCTTTGGCCAGGTAAGGTTAAGTGGAAAACCAAACTTATCATTTGTATGTATATGAGAAATACAAAATATATCCATTGCTCATTATACCAGAGTTACAGTCAGTAACTCCTGTTATCCAACTTGTCAAAGGGTCCTGACAATATTTACTCTAAAAAGCAGTTGGTAGCGTGGCTTTAAGAGACTATCGGGAGTGTTTTTCCAGACCTCGTCACTGTGAGTAGTCACAGTACTAGGAGAAGATGAGATCTGTCTGCGGAATAGTATTAACAGTAGGAGGGAAATGATAGCGGAAAAGGTAGGTGTTGATTAGGAGAGCTTTGTATGCTTATGGAAGTGTGAGTGTTTCTATTAATTCCCGACCACCTACACCATGGACATTGGATTCTTTTTGAGGTATCTGGAACAGAAGAAGCATCAGTGTTGAGTGACCGTAGAGACAGCTTGAGGCCAGTCACACAGAGACTTTTGAAGTGGACTTTGAACTTATCCTCACATTAGGATCTTACCACCGGATACGAGCTGCCAGAAGGTAATTCAGGACTTGAAATTTCCGGGGTCAACCTTTTCTAAGCCCGCCTCTCCAGAGAAAAAAGACAACATAGCAGGTCATCAGAGAGAAACACCTTACTGCTATTACTTCCCTATTCGTCAGCAGTGCAACTTAACACACTGCATACTGTAAATAGCTTACAATATGACGGTAACCGCTTTCATTCATTCTAATCGCTGTTCAGACGACCTTTCTGGCATGATAGGACTCTCAGGAACAATTGTTCTATCCAATGTAGCTTGTCGGGACATTTCAATATACAAGCCCGACCACAACACAAAGGTAGCACCTATCGGTCGGAGTGAAGTAATGAACTCTCATTTGAATGCTCTTTAAAAGTAGGCTTGCTTACTTTCTGGATGTTGCTCCATACATTATGTATCTCCATATTCTTTATATTTCTGTCTTATTATTCTGCATGGAGCATCTCTTAGTGCCTATTGTGTAGCATATTTCAAGACTGGTACACAATATTCAATACATCTATCAATTCCAAAGACTGTAAATATACAGCCGTCTAAGTAAATGAAGATTACGTGACTGAAACCTTGGTTAGATAACAGAGAGAAATGAGAACTGAAATCCTCAGATATTTCATTGAATTCCATTTAACTAATCTATCAGCCTTACCAACTATTGAACTTATGTGCAATTTTCCATCTTGAGATATTTAAACTTTCATAAATAAAACATTTTCATATGTTTCTTTCTTTATTGTATCCTTCAATGTATGCGTGCATATTGCATCAGAATAGGAAATATTCGCATGAGATGTTCTATCGAAATTTCCCAATGCGTTAAATTCTGTTCCCACGTATTTCCAAAAAGTCATCTCAAATGCATACAAAAGTATTCTAAAACTGTATGGAAAAATGGTCAAGCGCAAAACCTCGAGGTTAATAATTTAGAAGCCACCAAGCTATAGAAAGCTGATGCCATTATTGCAAAAGGTTTGAAAGGAAGGGAGATTAGAAGAACGGCTACCTTGTCAAACCACCAAAGAAGGGCAACTTGGGCCTCTGCAAGAACTGGCGTGGAATAATGCTCTTCTGCACTCCAAGTAAAATGCGAATTTGCGTCATTCTGTAGAGAATAAAAGGCGCAGAACTCCAAATGTGACAGGTTGGATTCGGGAATGGCAAATCATCTAATGGTCAAATTGAAACTCTACGCATCAACATCGGACAAAGCATAGAATGGCAGTCAAATCTATCTCTATCTCAAATTCATCCACTTTTAAGAAGCCTTCGACAGTGCTGACTGTGAAGTAATTTGTAAACTGCTTCAACACTACGGCGTGCAGTGCCCAAGTCTTTGTCAACCCCATTCAACAGCTGGATATGTGACAGTAGCACGTGTCAGGCGATCCACAACGGAAAACTCAATGAAGACGATGAAGTGGATACCGGAGTAAGACAAGCTGACTGCCTATTATCACCGATGATATTCTTAATTGTGGTGGACTAGATTATTCGTCAGATTGTGCGTGGGGAGTTAGAAGACAGGAATACACTGGACGACTGTTATGTACTCGTCGCTAAATTATTATTATGGACTGGTCGAGAATTTAATAGTCCTGACGCGAGAAGGCGGAAATCAGAAGACCACTAGGTTTGCGATGATACTTCTATTGTCCAAACACAAGGAGACGAAAATAAATGGTCTCACACCAAAGTGGTAAGTAAGTGAAGTGGTTAAGTAGTTCACACAAATTGTGAATGCGAATATATATAAATTTTCCAGACAAAGCGTGGGAAAAATCATTAGACAGTCTTAACATGAATGGCTAATTATAATGGAGTGTCGATCCAATTATACATAGCGAATATAGCAGACATGCCAACAACCATATATGGATATATGTCACCAAGCAACGGACTGTCAACAAACACTCATATTATATATAATATAAATGGAATACACATTATTAAAGGAGACAAGTTCATACAAGTGAAGTGGTCACAGACTAACCGAGCAAACAGAAAGAGAGACCAACATGCACACACACACATAAATATATATATGTGGATACATATCACCTCCCCTTTTGAGAAGATGGATGATTAGTAGGATGTTTACCTGGGGGTTTATCTGGGACCTTTGGGCTTGTTGTTGACGCCTGTCGTTTCGTCTGATTGTTGGGTTTGCGGCTTCGGCTCCGTCCGGAATTGTCTGACATTTTATGCTTCTTGACTGCATTGCATAGCGAATTTAGTGGGACATCAGCCAGATGCAAACGATCGAACCAATCAAGTCCCAAAAGATTTAAATCATTCTTCGTGACGTAACAAATTCCTGTGAATTTGGTATTGCGGAAGGAAACAGAACATTTGAGTTCACCAATTAGTTTGAGCCGCCCACCACAGGCGCTGACAAGAGACTGGGAAGTATTGGTGATAGGTGGTCTGCCAATATAATTCCAAAGTTTCTCTGATATAACAGTAATATCAGAGGCGGTATCTAGCTGCAGACGTGCATCATGACCATTCATCTGAAGTTCAATATATTTCCGCATAGCTGGTGTTGTGACTTGACAGGTTGTGCGTAGACTCAATGATCTTTTTGGAGATTTAGGACCAACATTTTGTTGAGCTTTTGCTGGATTATGATATCTGAGTTGCGTGGCTGACAAAAACCATTTTTATGACCGATGATTTGCACTTGCTGCAACGATGATTTTTGTATGGACAAGACTTTACAAAGTGCCACGCGCCACAATGCCAGCATGGTGATGGAGGGGTCTTCTTTGCAGTATTTTGTGAAGTTGGACGAGTATGTATAGATTTCCGCGGGACATTAGAAGAAGGTGGGTCAGGACTGGATGATGAGAGATTTTTGCTCTTTCGTAATGCACGAATATCAGAGCTTCTCGAAGGTGTTGATTCGACCAGGTGTGTGTCTTTCTGCAGATTAATCAGCCGTTGATATTCATCAGCTATGTCATGTAATGTTAACTTGGGATTTTGTTCTAGCTGATTGAGCAGTCGAGTTCGGATATCTGTGAAACGAGGAGATTGGAGACTGCATATGAGAATCAAGGCTTTGAATTGATCATCTGTTAAGGACCTGAGTCGAAATCTCTCACATTCTCGGTTGACTGTGCCAACGTGAGTAAGAAAATCATCATTTTCATTCATTGCCAGCTTGAGGCAACGATAACGTATACTGAATAATGAGGAGTGGTCTCCAAAATGTTCACGCAGCAGCTTTATTGTATCATCGAAACAATTGTCACGTGGTTTCTGGGGTAAAATTAGGTTGCAGTACCGTTCATATTCTGCCGGACCCAATTTACGTAGCAACACTCGCACCTTCCAGGCATCGTCTTGTGAGGCGAGATCAACAGTGAATAAATCCTCATAACGTTGATACCATGTGTCAAAAGTGACATTAGCCTCTGGGTCATAATTGAACTGTGAAATACTGTTCACAATGCCGTCGACAGATGGTAGCATGGTATGATTGGGATTGCTTGAAGGTGAAGCTGGACCAGTCTGTTGGTTGACGAACATTTCCATTAATTTCATTTGTCGTTCAAACAATAATTCCAATTTAGAAGGATCCATAGTAAATTGTTATGTTGCTGCTGCTGAGTGGTTAATAGTAGTTTTCCCCGTCGCCAAATTGTTATGTACTCGTCGCTAAATTATTGTTATGGACTGGTCGAGAAACTAATAGTCCTGACGCGAGAAGGCGGAAATCAGAAGACCACTAGGTTTGCGATGATACTTCTATTGTCCAAACACAAGGAGACGAAAATAAATGGTCTCACACCAAAGTGGTAAGTAAGTGAAGTCGTTAAGTAGTTCACACAAATTGTGAATGCGAATATATATAAATGTTCCAGACAAAGCGTGGGAAAAATCATTAGACAGTCTTAACATGAATGGCTAATTATAATGGAGTGTCGATCCAAATATACATAGCGAATATAGCAGACATGTGAACAACCATATATGGATATATGTCACCAAGCAACGGACTGTCAACAAACACTCATATTATATATAATATAAATGGAATATACATTGTTAAAGGAGACAAGTTCATACAAGTGAAGTGGTCACAGACTAAGCGAGCAAACAGAAAGAGAGACCAACATACACACACACATAAATATATATATGTGGATACATATCAACGACCGATAAGAAGACTCTAGAAGATCTGGATTTCACAGACGATATACGTCTAATGTCACACAAACTTGAAGACCTAGAGGCAGGCGAAAACCAACAAACTGGCTGAAGAGGCAAGCAGCGAAGACAGGACTGCAGGTGAACACAGAGAAGACGGAGGTGATAAAAATAATCAACGAACCACCACAACAACAGCAACCAGTACCAAACACCATCAGTGGGAGGGATTTAACAGAGGTTAGCTCCTTCACTTATCTAGGAAGCAGCGTTTCAACTACAGGTGGAACAGATGAAGATGTCAAATTCAGAATCAGAAAGGCAGGATACGCCTTCATCAACCTGAAACCAGTTTGGAAATCTTCCACACTCAGCATAAAGAACAACATTCGGATATCCAACACCAAGGTCAAGTCGATCAGTTCTCCTATGTGGATAGGAAACTTGGCGTGTGCGTCACGAGAAGAATTTCCAAGAGGTTGCAGAATTTTATCAACAGCTGCCTTCGCTCCATACTGAAGATCAAATGGCCAAAAAGAATAAGTAATAAGAGACTCTGGGAACAAACCAACCGTGAGCCGATCGCTCAGTAAGTCTGTAAAAGAATGTGGAGACCGTTGTGTAACATTGCGTGACAGTCCCTTGAGTGGAACGGAAGTCGGAAACGAAGAGTGGGTCGTCCTTATGAAGGTAACATGCAGGAGAGCGTGTGAGGAGTAGGTGAGATTATGGGCAGGCAGCCAGCCAAAGTGGACTGTAGAAAATAGGATATAGCTGAGATGCGCTTGACTGACTAAATTCAACATAGAATTTTGCACCGATGTACTGTGTTGATGAAGGCCTATGTTCTACTCGGAACCGAACAGTAGAATAATGATTATAAATTAAGGAAAACGATTCAATGTTATCAAGGGAAGAAATACGCACTGTGAATTATATACATACAAATGTATGCGCAATGAGGCATAGGTAGGTATATTCGATAATATTATGCATTTACAAAACATTTTGCAACAATTCTCAATCGCCTCTCCTTTGTATTCTACATTCGATTCACCTGAAGACGTTTTTCTTTAACTGTTCAAGGAAAAGAAATACGTCTTCACACTTATCTGAGATGAACAGTCTTTCTTGAAAATGCTATACAGTAATTGTACAAAGTTGAATAATAAGAAAACACCCATAGTGAAAATGCATTGAGTTGTAGTTTGATAATTTAGTTAGGTGATATACAAGGAATTTGTCTATATACTTGAAACTCGCTTTACTTATAGAGATTTCATCAGCTTTATAAAACAACGGTAATACAAGAAATGTAGGTCATAAGACAGAACACAAGGACACACTTAATTAATGAGTATTATTATTACTATTACCAGTTGTACAAAAGTAAGACAAAAATAACTCAGTTCAATGCGCCGTTCAATAATATGATATTATGTAGAGATAAATGAAAATACAAGTAAATAGAATGAGCACTGCTCAGCCACCAGATTTTAAGGGAAAATAACCACAAGTCAATCAAAATAATGACAAAAAACAATATCATTTTGCATAATACAAAAACCAAAAAAATAGATTTTCATAATGATATGTGACTTTTGTGCTTTGTTTTTTTTGCCTCTCATTATTATCAATAGTGTAACTGTAAAGAAAGATAGGCTGTTGCCTTGTAAATGTTTATACTGTTTACAGGTATACTGGACGAATCAATATTGCTCATTTGCACGTATTTCTAAAATGCAAAAAGTAATTTAAAACGTGAAAGGAGTAAGTATTATTATCATTTTTAGAAGTTGTTTACTACACAAATACATACATGCACACACAGACGCCTATGATCAGCTTCCGTCAGCTTGATCAGAGTGATCTAACCATAGAACGTATAGAACAGAATATTTCAGTGTCTGCATATATATGGACTCCCGACCGAAAGCTGCTACCTTGACGTGGTGGTCGGGCTTGAACACCGGAATGACCTAATCAAGCTATACCGGATGAGACTTATGTCTCTTGAGGTCCTACTATGCCAGAAAGGTTGTTTGGAAAGCGGTTAGACAAAAAGCAGCTACCAAATCCAAAACTATAACACAAACAAACTCACAAAATATCGTGCCGAATCGGCCTTGGCCCGGATTAACAACGACCGCGCTTCCTGCTGCCGTGTCACAGGGCAGAAGTGAAAAATATGCTACCGATACACACCAAACAATAACGAACAAACAAAAGCAGGCCGCGTGTGACCGGCCTCAAGCAGTTGTCATCTGGGCTCTGAGGTCACGCAACCAACTTCCACGGTGTGGGCATCCGGGAAGTAACAATCGCCCTCACAATCCGAAATGAGCACGAAACCTCTCTAATCCTCACTTATCTTTTTCTTCATCTTCATCTCTATCGTCTTGTCCTCCTTCCACTGATGCAACTCCTCTGCTTGATAGCTCTTCACTTCCTCTTCACTCTGTGTCCACTAAAAACGACGGAAGCCAAAAAACCACCACCGATAGTCTCCTAAAGCCACGCCACCAATTTCATATAGGAGCTTTTAATGTTAGGACACTTTGCCAAATAAGACAACAAGCATCACTAGCCAAGACTCTGGCGTCCCGAGCCATTGATGTATGTTGTGTTTCAGAAACACGCATACAAGACCCAAGTGTGGTTATTCACCTAACCCCACCTGGCCAACAGGATGAATCTGCAAAATTTACCTTGAGGGTGTCAGGAGATGCCACAGCCAGTTCACGAGGATTAGCTGGTGTAGGGATAGCTTTGAGTACTAGGGCAGAAAAGACACTACTTAACTGGATCTCAGTAGATAGCCGAATGAGTGCTGTCCGTCTGAACGGTTCAGTAAGAAGGAGAAAGGACTGCACTGCTCGCCAATGCCTTTTCGTAATCTCCGCCTACGCCCCCACTGACTGCAGTTCAGATGAAACGAAGGATGAGTTCTACCAAAAGCTGTCTTGTTTGCTGCGAAAGGCTAAACGCTCAGATATAGTCGTTCTAGCTGGTAACTTTAACGCTCAAGTAGGGAAATTGTGTCAATCTGAGAAGGATGTCGGTGGCACCTATGGAGTTCCGTGCCATCGAACTGACAACGGTGACCGTCTCCTACAGTTCTGCTCTGATAATCATCTGTTTCTTGTAAGCACTAACTTCAAACATAAGGAGAGACACTGTTTGACCTGGCGACCCCCATCATCAAACCAACGCTGGACACAAATAGACCACATACCAATAAGCTATCGTTGGCGTGGGTCGGTAGGAGATTGTCGCTCCTTCTGGAACACGTGTGTAGATACCGATCACGCACTGGTCCGCGCTCGGGTGTGCTTACGACTAAACGGACGAAGAAAACAGCTGGCGGTAAACCCATCACGTCCCCAGCTCGATCAGGAAACTAAATCCCTATTTGAGGAAGAACTAGCTAAACACACATCTGCGTTCGACAGCTGTCCTCACCCTGAAGAAGCCTGGAAGAATATTCAGTCAGCCATAGATACAGCTGTAAAAGCTGTGAATAAGGTAAATCCAAAGGTGAGTAAAAACCATTGGATCTCTACCGCCTCATCCGAACTGATAGATGCTAGAAGACTTATTCCGGCGAGCTCTGAATTCAATGAGGTGCGAAAGCTGCACAAAAGGAAACTTACGAAAAGTCTCCGCAAGGACCGTGAACAGTGGTGGCTGACAAAGGCGAAAGAGATGGAAAAAGCATCGGCGATAGGCGACACTAGGCAACTCTTTAGACTCATCAGGGAAACGGGTGGGAGAAGGCAAATCATAAGTTAAACAATCTCCGAGAAAAATGGCACCATAATTAGCTCCCAGAATAGACGACTGGAACGCTGGAAAGAGCACTATGAGGAGCAGTTTAATTTGCCCACAGCCACGCTCAACCTTCCGAACATCCAACACCTCCCTGAATGGGATATAGACACAGGTCCGCCGTCCCTCTAACTCAGGTTACTAAAGCTATCACTAGTCTGAAACGAGGAAATGCAGCGGGACTCGATGGAATGACTCCAGAGGTATTTAAGTACGATGGAGACAGTTTACTGTATGCATTAACTGAGGTACTAGACAGCGTCTGGGAATCAGAAGAAGTCCCGTCAGGTTGGTGCAAATCACTGATTATCCCGATATACAAGAAGGGAGACAAGTCTTCCTGTGATAATCACACAGGGATTAGCTTGACTAATATAGTACCTAAAGTTCTAGGCTCAATAATATTGCGTACACTACTAAGTGGTGCGCGGGAGGCACAAACACGAGAGAACCAGGCAGGTTTTAGACCAGGAAGAGGGTGTATTGATCATATTCTCACCATTCGACAGATTCTAGGACATACGCATTCTTACCGGCCCCCGACAATCATTATATTTCTTGACCTGAAGGCGGAATTCGATTCTGTCGACCTAGAGGTTCTCTGGCAACGCTTGGCTGTGATAGGAATGCTGAGGAAATACATTTCACTGACTAAGGCACTCACTCTACTCAAACTCATGCAGCCAGGTGAGGGCTTACGGCGAGTTGTCATCTGAAGTGGTGACGACTAGAGGTGTCCGTGAGGGATGCCCACTGTTACCAATTCTATTCAATTTCATCATAGATGTACTAATAGACTTAACCCTAACTCACTTCAGAGACTCAGGGATTGACTTGATACCAGGTTGGGAATAATCTCGTTGATTTAGAATATGCAGACCATATAGTCCTTCTAGGCGAGGACGCTGACAAAATCCAGCTGAACGCCTTGAGCTGCAATCTACGAATGTTTGACATGCGATTCGCTCCCGCCAAATGTAAGATGAAGTTACAGAACTGAACTAGACTACACTGACTCCTAGCTTAGAAATAGGAAGTGAAGTGGTAGAGCACGTTGACCGCTGCACTTACTTGGGAAGTACCATCAGCCCCATCGGGTTGATCTCTGACGAAATCTCAGCACGGATACAGTGGGCTAGTTTCGCATATGCCAGTTTACGCCGTCTCTGGCATAGACGTGACATCCGGCTGGTTGTCGACAAAAAGATGGGTGTACTGCTCATCAGTCCGCTCCGTCCTCCTTTATGGCTGTGAGCGAGACATGGCCATTGAGAGTTGAAGACATGAAAAGATTAGTTGTCTTTGATCATAGGTGCCTGCGCTCTATTTCCCGTGTAAAGTGGCATAATAAAGTGAGCAACATTGAGGTCAACAGTCGAGTGCTAGGTAGGGGGGGGAACCAATCGACGAGGCTATGAAATTACATCGACTGAGATGGTTATGACATGTGTTACGTATATCCAGCCATCGCCTTCCTCGGCGAGCAATGTTAGTTAGCTGACATACGGTAAGGCTGGAAAAGAGCTAACGGTGGTCAAACCAAAACATGGCACCATTCAATGAAATCTACAACAGTTAGTCTAAGCCATTCATGTAGGAAAGTATAGACTTCCGGGTTGGGGTCCTCGGGACGGTAAAAACAAATGGTTGGAAACAGTTGGTGACGTTTCTCAAAATCGTTCTCAGTGGCGCAGATGCATCCACTCCTTGTGACTTATGATCTCCAATGAAACTGTTTTGTTCTTCGTTATTACTCCTTTGTCTCACACCTCTGCTTGCTGTCTGTATTATGCATTGCTTGTACTTTCTTCTCTTGCTTTGTGTGCTACACGGAGTGTGGCGACTTGAACTGCCGCACACTTGTGCGAAGTTCTATGTCGAAAACAGACAGACTGATCGGAAAGGTTGTGAGTGAAAATTGCACTAGTTGTCAACAGTGTATTTACTGGGAGTTTAGGTGACATGAAAGATGAAGTTAACCTATAGAAGCCACTAAATGAAATAACAGGTAAAATACATTCAAGCACTTTCTAAACAAAATGATTTTAAATGTAAACTTAATCTTTCAAATAACTAAAGTCATATTTCTTACACAGGCGGTGTATATATAGACTGATTGTCAATGGTTTATTGGTTGAATACACACCAGTCACACGCGTGTTCTGTAGTCGATCCCGGCGGATGCACTCCTAAGCTTTGCTTAGTCGGCAGTAAGCTAGCTAAAGAGGGAAGGTGGAGTGGGAGGCCAGCAACCCACTCTGTAAAATAATATACCCCAATGCTACTGAAACTTTAGGAAAAACTCAAGATTGAAGTTGTATGTTCCACTCGAAAGGTAAAGGAAAAGAGAAATAATAATGTCGGCTGAATCCCTTACATTATTTGATCTCCGAGAAGGAAAAAATGCACATAAATGGACTTGAATCAATGGTTTTTATCATATTTTCAAAATTAATAATATAAATATGTGAAAACTTATGGTGCGATTGATGCTGTCCAATAGCTATTAACAACTTATGATGAGAGTGAACATGTCATTTCTGTCCTACTTGCAACTTTAGTCTGTGTATCCTTGAGATATTACAAAAAGAGTTATATAATTATCTTATAGTTAAAAATTATTTTGCATTTTTTCAGCTGTTTATAAAAATACCAGCAATAACCTTTCACCTCTGTTGTCAATCTACATTGCATATATAAGTCCCCCAACTAACCGTACAACTTTGAAGTGAAATTACGAAAAGAGATCTCTATGCTAATTCATGTTCTCTTAAAATATATAACAATATAATGCGAGGCGTAGAAATTGAATACAGAACTGGAAAGAAAAATTGTGATAGACATAATACCACATCTATATAACAAAGCCTACCGATCTGAACTAAAACGAAAGAGAGGGAACTTAGTGACTGAGGGCATTTATGCACACTACACACTGCTGATTGCAACATCAGATGAACTAAATTTTATCAGAATGCTACAAACGCCTTCATTATTTACCTCATACATCTTCTCCTCCATAAACTCAGTTACGATTTGTATTGAGTTTGAATTTTGACATGAGTCACTTAAATCCTACCGACTGACTTTGATCTTGTTAACTGGCTGGTAACATACACCTTCATTTACTGTTGGAGAGCTCACAACTAACTACAAATAAAAAGCTGATACCCGAACTATGAATTCCCTTATATGTTTTAAACAGTTTTTGACTTAACATATAATGCAATTAGGTTGCCAGAATCAAGTTTATTTACATACTACGCTGAGGAACACGTCGTATGAAGGAGTATAATATTATCTGGTCGCCTACATCAAACTAAGTAAAGGTGGGTTCGAAACCAAAACCGACCGTTTCACAGTCGAATGATTAGACAAATGGAGAGCATGCTTCAATGATTAAGTCCGGAAATTTATATATATATATATATATATATATATATATATATATATATATATGTTACACTGCAAGCTTAAGCTTATTTCAGGTTTACTCCTTTGGAATTTTCGCGATACTATGGACACTGATCTTTACACATATGCACCTGTGAATATACATGAAGTGGACGACAACTAGTAATTAAGCAGTTTCGAAGTCGGCTAAGGTGTTCAGCATATTACGATGAATTATATGATCAGCAGTTCGATAACAAAATAGTAAGTGCGCTAGACTCTTCAAAAAAAAACTAGAAGCAAAAACAAGGAATAAGAAGACAGGAAAAATGAAAAACTAACCGTATACACTTCCAATGAATCCTTATCTACTGATATGGATGATAGAGGATTAGGAGATGTCAAGTCATATTCATGATATTTATCGATTCTTTCTCGTTGTTTGGTAAAATCAGTACGAAGATAATCTGTAGAGCAGAAGAAGCAATAGAGGAAATCATCAAGATGAATTTTGTGACCTGAATGTGACGAGAAACAGAATAGTTCTTTGTGAATCACATATGACAATAATATTGAAACTAGGGCATGCAGTGCTTAGTAGTTACGTCCATAAAGCATTGGTGATCTACCAATATCATCGAGAAGAGAGATTTCCACACTCACTACAGCAAGCCTGACAGAATACTGCAGAAACCTATGGAGTTCCTTGATTGTTGAGAAGTGTTTTCTACCTTTTAATTCATTAGTGAACCCTATCCAGTTGTTTACAGTTTTCGACTTACGATCAGGTTTCTGACAGATATCAACAGGACGAAATCACCGAAACGAAAATGCCTTCACTGTTGGTTAGGAGAAACACAGAGTTAAACCAATGTTATTCGGATTGGAACGCTAGGCATTTACTTTCAGCGGAACGAACTTGTTCAGGAATGCCACCAAATAACCCTACAGGTATTGCAAAAACATATGACCTTGCTTACTGTACACGCATGAGAGACGATATTCGAAAGCATGCTGTCGCCTAGTCATAGTGCCAATTGAGTCCAGTACATATGATTGCCAATGCAATCGACGTCGGTAAAATGAATGATAATCTCTCCTCAAAAAAATCCAGTGGTAATCTACGCCTGTTGGTGATGAGAGAGCATGCCATGCGTCGAATAAATACCGTAGTGATTCCAAATTAACAGTAACAGAGGCAGTAATGAAACGAATTGTTAAGCTTAAGAGGAAAAACATTAATTTTGCATGACTACAGAGCCCAGGTGACATTTGCTTGAGGCCGGTCACACAGGGTCCGCTTGCAGATATGGTTTTTGAAGAATCATCTGTATAGAAGACTTCACCAACTAAAGACTGCCATAGGTGTAGCCGGAAAGTATTTCTTTAGATAAGATCTATTCTAAACCCTCTGAGCCGAAAGGGAGCGAAGCTGATTTGCTGGTTGTTCGAAGGGACACACCATGCAGCTGCCACACTCTTTTCTGCTAGAAGTGCGTTGACCTGTGACACTCACAATACACCAAGTGATTAAAACTATAATGGGAACTTGCTTCAGTTCAACCGCTAACCCACAGATCTTCCTGCCACTAGAAGATCTGTTCGAACATTTAATTTAACCGTTGGAGTTTATTGGCTCATTTTGATATGCATACCCGGCTACCACGTTGAATTAGCAGCTATCCAGTCGGTACTAGGCTGGAAAATGAAACTAAACGCAGTGTTAGACATACTACAATAATCACACTATTTGACCAGTGAACCTTTAACAGTACCAATATGAAGAATTTCATGCTGAAAATATACTGATGAGTAATCTGTGTAAATTTTAATGCTTTACTAATCAAAACCATAATTTTAAAATAACTACAGTTACACTTACCCTCATACAAATTCCTTAATGATGTATTTGTTGTGGTCTGAGATAATGAAAGACTGTTCGAGTAGATTTGTTCAGAATCTGGTTTCGATTTCGTCAACTGACCAACTGCTATTGGAGGCTTTCGTTTCTGACGCTTTGACGTACTCATTAGGTAAGAATAACTTGTAGAACAACCTTTACTCTCACCATTATGATCGATTGAACGCCTTAACTTCGATGGAGAAAGATCAGAGTCGGTTGATATACGTAAGATATCTACACCAGGTGGAAAGATGTTAATACAATTTTCCATCGATTCCTCGTCATCACTGGGATAAAATTAAAGATAATAGGAAATTAGGCATTGTGTAATAGTCAGTTGAGATTAAAAACGATTTACAGGATAAGAGACAGGCAAGAAACTAGTAATGGCTTTATGCTACACAACAAGTATTTCATTATCTGCAAACAAATGCCTACATCATGCCCGCCTCCCTTGACGGGCATTACTAGCTGATATAGGTGCAGGTTGGAAAAGGGTAAGTGGTGGCCAAACAAAAACATGTCATCAATCCATGAAATCCTTGACAGTTAAACTGAGTCCGGGTTGGGGCCCTCGAGACTCTAGGAATCAATGGCTGGAGACAATAGGTGACATGGCTCAAAATCATTGTCAATGGCGCAGATGTATTCAGTCTCTGTAATCTTTCATATTCCTCTCTACCATTACCCATTCTGTTTCGCTCTTATACCTGTCAAACTCTATTGATTCTCTCCACTCATATTCTTGTCTACCTTTGTGTGCTATTTGGAACGTGGCAACTCGAACTGCTGCACTTTGGTGCCAAGTTGTATGTTGAATCCAGACAGACAGATAGACATCATAAGAGACTGATCATGTACTTATAGTACATCTTATAAAATGTGATATCGGTAGCCTAAATTTTGCAGGCCAACCGTAGATATCAGGTGTGCGTCACAAATACTGCTGATTGTTGACAAAGCTAGTCAACAAGTAAGCAGGTATATGTTAGGACACTCATTAACTGTACTCTTCTGCGTGCAAACCACTTAATTTTATGTGGTCTTCAGTACACTACGGCAATTAACGCAAAATGGAACATAGAAGAATATTTACAATTGGAAGAGAATGAACAGAAAGACTAACAATTGTTTGGTGAGGAAATGACAGAGAATCTAGTTACCTATCTATGCTGGATTCATCTTCATCGTCGTCTTCATCATCACCACCATCATCGCCGAGTTTTTTTCCATTTTCCCCAGGTTTTTTCTTCTTAGTATTTATTGACAATTGGCTTTTCCCACTTTTCCATTTTTTTGTTTTATTTACTTCTGTTTTATTTGAATGATCAAGTGTTTCATTAGCGGAGGAATTGTCGTGGTGCATTTTGCATAATATACTGTTTCGTCTAGTTGTCCAATCAAAATTTGACATATCAGTGAAACTAGGAAATGAATGTGTAGCGCATATTGAATGTCCTAAATCCATAGGCATCGCTGATATTGTAGGACAGGTGAATTGAGTAGTCTGTTGTTTTTCAGGAGTATTATTTGAACATATTCGATTGCACAGTGGTACATCTTTGATATGGAAAAATACATAGATGGGTAAAAAGATGTGGTTACATTCTAATAATTTTCAGTGTGTATAGACGTAAAATGATAGGAAGCCATTATACAGGAAGTCGACAATTCAGAATACATATGTAACTTGGTAACATCACGCAATAAAAATCTTGCATTCGAATGTTTTATAGCATACTGAATACAAGATGAAGGCAAACAAACCTTTTGAATGAAGTCTAGGAGTCATTTAATTTCATTGTGAAATACACAAAAGTCAATGTTCGGCTAGACGAGTAAAGTTGATGGTCAAGTTCACTAACTGAACAGAAAAATCTGTCTTAAATCGATCGCCACAGAGTCGAACTAACAGACGAAAAATTCATACTAGTCTACTTAGTATCGAATATATATATATATATATTACTGTTTAATCTGACTTCATCAGTCACATTTCACAGTGGCACTATAGCAATTTTAGAAGTATTGTATTAAGTGTAAATGCTTATGTTAATAAACCATACATTCAAGATCAGTACAAATAATATGGTCTATGATCTGGATACTTATAACTACAAAAAATACTTTTTTTCCATTGCTTAGGACGCACAGTTTAGTCTACCAACGTGATGACTACTCTATATTTCTACCTGGTGAGTAAAAGAAAAACGATATGAGAAGGTCAATGAAGTAAAGCTAATGCAAAATCATATGAGGCCAACATTTATTTCGTTGAATTCTGTTCACCTGCCTACAACTTGCAAGCATCAAGATGATTTTCGTTAACAGAGACAAATTAAAGTTTAAAAAAAAAGAATCCTATCAAGTTTCTCCATTTAGCGATATAACAGTACACACAAAAATTGAAAAGTCTTGAAATAAAGAAAAATGTGTATAGAGGAAAAATCTAATAAATAAAAAAAAACCGGTATGAATGATTACGAAAACTTAGTGCATCTGGGCTACTAGTAAAAACCTTTAACCATCTAAATAAGTATGCCTCAACCACTAAAATTAACATTTTGACTATTCCAATAAACAAACCATACCTTATTCAGAGAGAAAACTTGCTGTCGAAAACTTCATAAGATGACAATGTTCTAAGTTCACTACGCTAACGTCAAAACATCTACATAGCTGGTCTATGAGAAGAAATCATCTAACTGATCCAACCGTTAAAACTGGCTGTTTGTTTCAAACCTCTAGTCAGTCAAAAAGAGCAGATTGTTTCAAATAGACAAATATTTGAACTAATTAGCCAACTATGTAGACGAGATTTGTACCAACAGTCCAAGAAGAAATATAAGCCTACAAAATCTTTCAAAGTGCACATTAAATTACAACTAGAATATCATTATAAGGGTCACTTTGAAAAATACCAGCATACAGAATACTTCCTCCATCAATGCGACTTGTACATCAAGAAAACCCAGTTAATTTCGATAATAGCACGTAAGCGAATATGACATCTTGACATACTTTTGTACTGAAATATTGAAATGGAAACCTTTAGAAAAATACTTACTTGATGAATGGGAAGATATTATATGTTCATCAGTACGATGTTCTACAATAAGTTCAGCTGAACGAATTTGTGAATTTGGAAAACGATCCAAGCGAACATAGGATGATAGTTTATAAAATTCATGGAACCAGTCAACTCTTTAAAAATAATAAACAAGGAGACAACACTTATAAACAGACACATTGTATCACTTTCTGTAAATAATTACTTATTTTATTAAAAATAGTTCTGTTTCTGACAATATTTAGGGATTAAAAAAAGGCTGAATCATTTACAACAAAAAGATTTGAAGCATCAGTTAGCAGTATTATTCTCCCATAGATGCCTCCACTCCAGATGGCCTGCCAGAAATGATGAACAACAAAGCTTTTTTTATTTATTACTCTGGAAACACATAAACCAAAAACTTATCATCCAAAAACTATGCAGAATGAAATGGAAATAGATTGGACACACTCTGAGGAAACTTTTGAGTTATATAACATGCCAAGCGCTTCAGTGGAATCCAGATGGGGGAAGACGAATTCGCCTTTCAAAGATGACATGGAGCAGGTAGTGTGAGAAGGAAACTGAAGTTAATCAGCATCCGTAGAGTCAAAATGAAACATGCAGAAAACACAGTGAAATGAAGATGTGCAACTGAAGCCATATATTCTAATCGAAACCCTAACGAATAATAAATAATCTACGATAGTGACTAGCTATGATTAGTGAGGTCAAAGAGGTTGGGTGGAATAACAGTTAATTGTATATGATATTAGAAAACTGCACTATGAACTCTCACAAATGTGACCTTTGGATTGGAATCCAAAGGTTCAGTGAATAAATGTGCTTGCTGAGATATCGTGAGTGATCACTTCTACAGAATGTTAAAACTATAGAGAAACAGCTATCAACTACACACAATATAAAAAGCATTTCTACTTGGTTGATAATGATGTCAGTTTCGTCTAATCTACTTATAATAGTACGAAAGACAACTTCACTAGGATTGGAGGTATCATAAAGATTTTGTCGAAATTTTTTCTGATATAATCAGAAGTGTCTTGCGGTTTGTTAATCAATAATTCTTTGAAAGTTGACGAAAATGTAATAGAAACATGTCAATGATACGCTATACTGATTATCATAATGGGATATCTTTTATAACGCATTGTTTGTTGACCTCACACATGTAACAATATTAGACACTACAGCTAAGATTTTACGCTATATAACGACACATGATTTTCGCTGTCAACAGATTTCATTTAATGAACGAAATATTCTCATATTGAGTCAGTTAGTGATTAGTCTCATTTAGTAATCTAAAAAATACATTAAACTCAGTAATTTTTTCTAGTTATGATAGTTGTTATTTTGACAACTGATGACTAGCAGTGGACCTATTTATGACTCGTTAGGTGGATGTACCTGTATCTCCAGTGAGTGTTTTTATCCCCAATGAATGAAGGCTTAAAGTCTCAGCGGACACATCGGGATCCAAGGAAATCCAGCTATCCAGTCCCAAAAAGGACAAGATGTGCATCCTGGATTCCTCTGCAAGTCACCAAAGACCAAAATAAAACCATGTTAGTCTTCAGACACCGTCGTAAAGTCCGTACTAGAAGCCGATATATTAACAGAGGCATAACATTTAGAAGCAATATAACTAATCAACGAGAAAGGCAAATTAACCTGAACACAGATGATAGTTATAATATGAAAAGATTATGAACAATTTGAGCAGTATAACGATGAATTTGATTGGTATAGAGAATTAATAGCTAACTGTGCTAGTATTTTCAATCATCAAGACCTGGAACGGAAAATAATTTTACCAGCTTAAGCTTTGAAAATACTTATCAGTTAATTCTTATCCAGAGAAAGAAACTACATCTGATAACAAATCGAAACTGTAACCGCGAAACAATTGGAAATTGAAAATATTGTTTATTCAAACGTAAATTAGTTTTTTGATACAAGTTTATCAGCTTCACGATAACTGAGGAACCATGTACCAATTCATACACTTAATCGTGAAACATATTTATCTTAGGAAGGTGGATAATTCCGGATAGATGAAAGCGGATTATAACTTCGGGTCGACTAATTCAGATTCTTATATTCAGACAAGTGAACTATTAAAGAGAATAGAATAGCTTTAAATAAATTAAAATATGACGACTTGAAACAATTGCTGGGTTAATCTCAATTGTTATGAACTTATTATGTAAAAAAATCCATCTACAGCTTCTGTTGAATTATTTCTATTACTCACCTTATATCATTAGAGGGTAAAACAAGACATTGTTCAGAAAAATCGTTCGCTTTTTGTTTTATATCCATTCCTCTAGGTAAACATTGCAAAAGATCACGTGGACACCAATCAGTGAGTGGTAAGCGATGAATAGGTAATCGTGACCAAGCATCTAACCAATGCAAATAAGCGTCACTACACATATCCCATATACAACCAGATAAGGAAGCGGCAACAGTAGCTAGAAGTTGATCTGTATCCGAATGGAAGGTTGCCAACTTGTCTTGCAATTGATAAGACGACTTTAAACTTTCATTTAAATAATACCTTGGTATCAAATGTTCCTTTATAAAATCATACAGTGTACCAGACCAAAGATTAGGGCGAAACACGCGTAGGAATACACTTATTGCGCATTGTTTTTCCCAATCGGAAAATTTGTTTGAGTAATATCTACATTTGAACATAAAATTACAAGCATACAATTAAAAAACGAGAATAAAAACAGACTTATGAATAAAGTTGTAGTAAAATGCATCGTTTCAACTACAGACAGCAAAAATGAAAATGTCACAACCAACCAGTATCAGGAAAACACGACAGGAGTCCATTATTCTTAAATAAGAGTTGACATCTTCAGGACTCAACACAATGAACAAGCTCCGAATTTTCAACACTAATGTCAAGTCAATGCTTTTATACGCTTCAGAGACTTAGTGCGAGCTTCATCAAGAGCATTTCCAAAAGTCTACTACAAACTTTTACCAGTAGATACCGCCGATGGCTTCATACTGAATATCAGATGGCCAGCTGGATAAAGTAAGCGACGAAGGACCCTAACAACCAACAACCTACTGCCAAAAATATGCAGAAAGAAATGGCAATGAATCGGACACGTTCTGAAAGGTTCTACAAATGGAATCACACGCGAATCCCTCCAGTGTAGTTCTGATGGGAAGTGATGAGCTAAGCTTCTAAGGGTGTCAGCTAGATAATCATGTGAAGAGTATTACTTTAGCCAGTTGAAAATGAAGACAGGGAAACGTGTTCAATGAAGATGTGCATTTGAAGTCTTATGTTTCACTCAGAAGGGAATGAATAGTAATAATAATAATGATAATAAAATGCAACTTACGATTCACATGTAAGTTTGTGAACTAAAGGATTAATGATTTCTAATGTATATAGTCCAATGATATTACTTTAATACGTAGAACTCCAAAAATCAATCTAATTTCAAATTCTCATCCATCCACTTTACCTAATATTTAAATTTTATCTTTTGAACACTAAAATTCATTTAACTAAATTATTACTTCTTAGTTGATTGGTAATAACAAGTGACTGTTATTATATGACTAGAGACACATTTGGCTAGCAGATGTTCACCATATTAGTGATAAAAACTCCAAAAACCAAACTTTAGAAAGAATAATATTCATCACATCACACCTGAGTAGTGCTATAAATCGAGGAACATAAATGAGTATAACATCTTAGATACTACGAGTTCCTCACAAAATGCTAAAGTGATAAGTGAAAACGTGTAACTGGCTTCGATCGTGAACATCCTATCCTTGTTTACTGTTTAGTGCATCATATTAACACCTACAGATTTATAATAACCCTCCTTTTAAATCAGTTTTCACACATAAATAGGGTACAGGGGAATACTCTGCTTAATTATCGCTTCAATTCATTTTTACACATTTCCAGTCAGAATGATGAAAAGATGTGATTCCACTTCCCAGTCAGACGATACATTTCAACACATTAAATCTATTTGCTTTATATTTCAAAACTAAGTGATAATGAATACTCATACTAAAATATATTTTATTTACAAATAGTATAGTTGAATGCAAGCATCAATTTTATTTTATATCTATCAAAACGTCTATCTATACGTATGTTTCGAAAATGTAACAGAGTACTGTGATTGCAAAGGATGAACTCTGGAATCAACTGTTATGTGGATTACAGATTCGCATATTATAATGATGATTTCTTTCCTACTTCCTTACTGGTATTGTAGGACAATGACCATAATCATCATAACTTTCTAATTGCATGGAGGATTTCACCATGAGCTGACATCAGTTAGAGAACCACTGGAAAACCTGGGAGTACTGGACAGCTATTTCGTCCTAGTTTTGGGCTCTTCAGCAGTACGCACCCACCGCCAGGGTTCGAGCCCTGGACCTTCTGTTTACAAGGCGAGCTCGTAGACCATTGAGCCACTGGGACCCGATCCAATGGTCCTTGAATTCTAACTTCTGCCAATTCACGATATAGCGCGACCGCTTCGCAATGTCTTCTTCGATGAGTTACTGCCTCATCTTCAACCTGCTTTACCCTACTGGTCACGGAAGCCGTGCTATATCGTGAACTGGCAGAAGTTAGAATTCAAGGACCATTGGATCGGGTCCCAGTGGCTCAATGGTCTACGAGCTCGCCTTGTAAACAGAAGGTCCAGGGCTCGAACCCTGGCGGTGGGTGCGTACTGCTGAAGAGCCCAAAGCTAGGACGAAATAGCTGTCCAGTACTCCCAGGTTTTCCAGTGGTTCTCTAATTGATGTCAGCTCATGGTGAAATCCTCCATGCAATCAAACAAAATCCCTACATAACCAATACTTGAAAATAACTTTCTGAGTCTTGTGTTAATGTGGAAGCAAGCCAGTTCATCAAGTCGACCGAGTGGCTTTCAGTTAACCGCCTTTATATATTCATTTTTAACTGCAATCAAACAGTATTACACGACTGGACGAGTTGCTTAATCCTCAACTACCACACTAGATAAAAGAGAGCGATAAAATATTATGATATTTTATCCCTGCCTTGTTATTATCACATCTTTTCCGCTGTCGTTGATTCTCAACAGTATCACCTAGAATTCTGAATCCAAGCTTCTGGTGACCATTCGGAATCTTACCACGATATCTTCATGAATTTCCACAATTCACTTTAATTGGCAGCTGAAGGGGAATCATTTCAATCATTTACACATGGCAGAAAATAGAAAGCGCATCTAATCCAGTGTAGTTTGTATTCTAGCCATTTTATTATGGCTTTATAGCTGTTAAACACATGGCGGAGTGATGGTTTACTTGTTTAGATATTCAACTTTGAATCTTTCACTTGCAAACGAACAATACCACATACCGCAAGACACTGCAAGTGTTTTACAACTCAGCTTAGTACATTGGCTTGGTTTTAACACGACAATCCATATCTTAACGATTTAGCTTCACATTTAACACTTCAACAGGTTATACAGTCACTGGAATTGATAAAACTAAGTGTATATCATATGTAAAAAGAAAGGTATTGACAATCTTTTTGATATTACAATTAGGAGTTATAAATTTATACACAAAGCAGTCGCCAACTTACCGAGATAATGTTTGAACAAAATCTCGAGAATGACTAGAAAGTTTCTTTGTCTTGCGATATGTGTTTATATTATGCACCAATTGACTACCACCATACTGTAGGGCTAATGTATCTCCATGTTCATCATATAACTCCTATGAATAAATGAACGAGTTCGAAGAAAAAAAACAACAGAAAGATAATTACTATATACAAATTGATAACTGCTATAAGACAACCGAATGAAAAGCACACAGCTGACTGGTGGAGATATACATGGAATTTAGCACATTGTACCTGTTCATAGCAGTGAACGTTTTAATGGAAAAATATCAGAAAGATGCTAAGCAGATCACACGGCCCAACTTGTATATCTTTGTTTTGAAAGATAGTGATAATTAAAAATCCCATCTCATGTAGTAGAGAAGTATGCAATGAGATTAATGGAATGCATAAAATATTTCAGATGAAGCATGTGTTTGCCATGATTTAAAAGTGGGTGACGCTGTGAAGGTAGTACAGTAGTCCGACTAAGGCTAATGATACGTCTTTCCGATAACCACCGGTAATCACCAACCCTAGATTCAAGGTTGACAACTGACTGATTTTGCATACACTTGAAGCACCCAGTTTTAAAATGTAACATTAGTGTCTTACAAAAGGCTTTCCTGATTCGCCTTCTATATATTGACAAAAATCATAGCCGTATATATGTGACCATAAAAAACTATGTAAAATTAATAAATAACTTTACATAGAACACTGAGTATTTTAAAATAAAACTCTTATCCATAAACATGAATGAGTTTTGTTGAAATCACCCGGTTCACAGTCATACATGTTGAATAGATCGCATAATAATGATAGCGATAATAATAATAATAATAAAGTAAATATGTACCACTCAGAACTCAAGGGAATAATAATATCCCAAAGAGTAAATTTGATACAATGTGGAATTCTCAGCACGTAGTACTGTGGTAGTGTGATACAGTCAATGGGTTCCAACGGAATATTATTTTCACAGTAAGAATCATTCTACATGTTGGTGATAACGTCTGAATACAATTCCAACAGTTCAATACTGCACTAGCAACAAAATATTATATGTATTTGAACACACACTCAATGATTGGTTAAAGAATATAAACTGTAGAGATATTAATAGTGGTTTGATCACTTGAGAATATACCTTGGTTTCTGTGTCTTGTCTTCTGCTGTTACAGTAATATAAACATGTACATATATTAGCCAGGAAACAGATTATGCTGGTGTCCAGTAAACTTCAGAGTGTTATTTCTTAATTGGGTGGTCCATTAGCTTTTTAGTTTTTTGATTTCAAATTCCTCGTTACTTGCATAAAATACGAATTTAATATGTAATAAAAAGATGTATCCCCTTGTTTCATGAAGTTGTTATTCATCACATGAAATAAATTTTATTTCACGATGAATAACGAAGTTCTTTTTTTTTTAAATAACACAGGATATATTTAAGATATATCAAAGGGAATATATTTTTCGTCCATTGAAAAATGGCTTATGAACTCGTTTCAATTAGCAGCTTGAATGAAACACCTCAAAAATAACCACATTTTATTTCATAGATTTGAATTACTCAGTGTTAGAGATATAAAAAGATAATATGAAGCTTACATAAACACAAAGAGTCTCTTAGTAGTGAGCAACTAATGTGTACATTTATTTC
This sequence comes from Trichobilharzia regenti, assembly GCA_944472135.2. Taxonomy (NCBI): domain Eukaryota; kingdom Metazoa; phylum Platyhelminthes; class Trematoda; order Strigeidida; family Schistosomatidae; genus Trichobilharzia; species Trichobilharzia regenti. Next base: position 80,876,679 of record OX235270.1, on the reverse strand, counting down.
TTATAAACATGAGTATAGTGCAAAACCAGCGAGGCAAAGGTCTCTTTCGGCTAGAATTTATACAGACAATGAACTAAGTTCGAATGACAAGTTAACACACGCTTACATGAATGAAAAGATGCGAATCACGTACACAGCCAGTGAAATTACGCTTTTCTTTCAGCCTACTTATGAGTAGTTCGGTGACTTTCATTCAGAAAAAGGGAAAACACGCTCTTCGTGAGCCACCATATTTTCCAAAGTATTTCTCTTTTAAGTGTTGGTTCGTAGGGATTTGATTGGTTTCAGGATTTCACCATGAGCTGACATTAGTTAGAGAACCATTGGAAAACCTGGGAGTACTGGACAGCTGTTTCGTCCTAATTCTCTTTTATTCAATTGATGAACAATCTTGTTTCCAAACCACGATTTGCTAAAATTAACCTGTAAGAAATGGGCGTATTAATTTAAATCAATGTGGCATTCATTTCTTGCCTTCCGAGTGAAACGCAGGACTCGGCAACCTATATCGATTGTATTCTGTTCGCCGCTATCACTTTCAGCTGGTTATACTACTGCTCACAAGCATACATTTCATCTTCGCATAATCCCCACATACGGCCAACTTGTCGCTTCCCATCCAGGTTTTACTAGACGGTCTAGCTTGTGTTGTCATTCAATGGTCTACACAGTGTATGTCCAAATAATATCCATTTCCTTCTGAATAGTTATTTAGTGATAGGTTCCTGAATGATTGGCTACCAAAGTCCTCGGTTGCTTATTCTTTCTCGCTGGCGATCTGACCTTCAGTGCTAAGAAAAGGCAGCCGGTGATCAAAGTCTGCAGTAGTTTGTTGGGAATGCTTTTGCTGGCGCGCGCCCCAAGACTCTGAACCGTATGGTACTCCTGACTTGACATTAGAATTGAATATCTGAATTTTATTCCTAATGTAGATTTCCGCTCCGATTTTAGATTATAAAATGCCTGTTTCTCCTTCCCTAACTGTTCCTGGCCTGCTCTGACATAATCATCTGTGTCACCTGTAGATCAGACGATACCTCTCAGGTAGGTGAAAAGACGATTTCCTTAAGATGTTTCCCATCATTAGTGACTGATGGCCTTCGTGTATATTCATCACTTTTACCTTCCATAGATTTATCTAAAGTTCTGTCTGGGACGACTTTTTGTCAACTTGCTGTTTTTCATCACTTTTTGTTAAACCTTCTCTGTTTATCTACTTCCTTCATGGGAATAGGAACAAGTGATATCCAGTTGATGATGAGCCGCATCTATTGTGTAAGAGCTGATAATGTTGCCTGGTTGCCCAAACCACGTTAGACAAAGCGGAGTTTGAACCTGTGACTCAGTGGTTGGTAAGTGAAAGCCACAAATCCGCAACCTCCCTAATACTTTAATAGGACATAGTTTTATCAATTTTTAAGCCCTTATCTATTGAGCTACTCTGAGTATTCATTTTTATAACCACACCGTTATCGCTATTCCTATTATCACACATTTTTCTACAGTCCATCATCGTTATTAATAATTCTACTATTACTAAATGCACAGATTACAGCTATCTTAACGTGTTGTTGACACATTACCATGATTGAAAGTTATGTATCATAGTGGTAATAAAACGAACGGTGACATTTTCAGATCTACGCCAAGGTACAGCATAGATAAATTCAGGTCAATTCTGGCGTTTCGCTTAAAATCATTTTCTCTCAGATTTAGAGAGTCAGATGGATCTAACCAGAACAGTAAAAATTGATCTAAATACACATTGATATGAATGTATATGTAAACACCTAGTAATTTAAATTGAAAAGCATGTCTACTTACAACAATTCAAACTATACCAAAATTAAATCAACAGTATTATCGAATAGTCAGTTCGTGTATAAGAAACTTAGGTACGTTGCTGTTAAATAACTGACTGACTGAGTACTCAGCTATATAACGGAACCACTAGTCAGTTTGAATTCAGCTGAGCTGTATTACCCACTCCCAATTCGATATTGCCTTATTCAATGTATCAGTCTATACTAGGGCTACCTAGAATCCTATACAACACAGAAAATATAACCTGGGGAATTCTATTGAAACCTTCCAGTTCCATTTATCCTAATTTGCTTGATCTATAGACTTCAATCTTCGCCCACCATGGACTACATGACCTTTTAAATATGACTGGTCATTAGTATGTACTTTTGTTTTTTATTTAACTGAGTAATTGTCATGAACTTAATATTATTATTGTTAACCATGTTAGTTGTAAAGCGGTTGTAAAGAAACTTCGAAATCATATCATCTCGCGAAATTTGTCTTCTTATTATTATTATTCACATTTATCAAAGGGACTAATTGTTTTAATAATCTATATACATTGTTTTAAAATTTGTATCTCACTTGCAGTAAGCGATCAATTTGTGAATTATCCATAAAATCCGGTTCAGCTAAAAAGCCTAAACCGTACAATTGATAGCCAAGAACAACTCGACCAATCACAAATTGGGCTGTATTCGTCCGATCTAAACAATCAACACAATTTACTCGAATTATTCCGTATTGATTGGAGCTAAAATAAAAGCAAAAGAAACCCATATAAAACGTGGATAACATCATTGTTGTTCACTATAGACAAAAGTTTCATTTCACCGAAAGTGTGAACCACATGAACATTTCAAATAATTTCATGGTGTTGTTTGAAACAACCTTCTTGTTCATAGGATCCCAATAAATGAAACTACTGAGATCATTTGTCAGCAGTCTGATATTCTCCCACTTCAAGAGTCGGAATTCAAACGCGTACTGCTAATGTGCACCGTGGATGTGCAATTCCAGTTTGACAACACTCTTTACCGCCATATAGATGGTGTAGCTATAGACACTTTACTTAGCCTTTTTTAGCAGATATCTTCATGCTAAACCTTGAGAAGACAAAGTTGAAGCATGCAATCGACAAAACAACTTATTGTCTGTATGTCGATGGCACATTTGTAGTGTGCAACAACGAAAGTCATGCTTCCCACCTACTCAGATTATTCACCGATACACGTACAAATATTGAATTTACTATGGAAGATGATAGGAAGTTACATTTCCTCGACATCGCCATATAACACCTGGAAGATAGTAGTATCCAGAGGTTAATTTACTGAAAGCCTACATGGAAAGGATAATACCTATATTTTAATACTTTTTGTCCTAATAGCTTTGAGCGAGCACTAGTCAAGACTCTATACTATAGAGCTAGAAGAATATGCTCTACAGAGAAATTGGAGGAAGAATTTATGTTTTTCGAAAAAATGTTGAAAAGCAACGGTTACCCTCAAAGGTTTATTAACAAGTACGAAAGATCTGAAGGCTCAGATGTCAAGAAAATCACAGTGAGAGGAAAGCCCATCTTCATTCAATTTGATTTCAAAGATGAAAATACAACAGCAGTTGCCAACTCCAACTGTATATACAATTTTACATCTATCTGCAGAAGCAGTTACATTAGAAGAACAGAAAGAAGGGCATATCTCGGATTTTCTGAACATGTACCAAAAAGCCTATATCTAAAGGGAACAATTGCTTTAAATAGTGCCATCGCTAGGCATCTCTTTGACACGGGTCATGAGGTGGATATCGCAAGATCATTCAAAATTATCAATAGACAAAAGAGTTCAGTTCTCCTTAAGTTTGCCGAAGCAATCTCTATCAAGCGCCTGAAACCCGATTTGTGCGTTCAGAAAGAAGCAGTTATCAGTCTTTCTTTGCCCTGGTAACTGGGTGTTTTCATCATCTCTTTCATCTGATTACGTAATACCGAAAGTTTCAATTGTATATGATAGTGTTTATTATTATTAGTGTTGTATGCATATATTGATTGACTGACTTTTGTTTAAAAATGAACTCTGTGCAAGTATGTTAAAATCGTTTCTGTGGATATACTTAATAATGTCTTTGGATTGTAAGCAGCTGATGAGAGGCCAACGGAATAAATGATGGTGCCATTTTATTCTGCAAAAACTGTTGCTCTTGCTTTATTGAAATTTATTAAGGGTAATAAAAGTATGAAAACAAAACAGCTGAAACAGTTATTCCTGAAGAATTCTAAAACTTACTTAAAACCGACTGTTCTATGTTTTTCAAATATCACATCTGAGATTGGTAAAGAAGCAGATGATGAAAAGTATATCCCAGTGCGACGTACACAATTATCAATGATTGGCTGCAATTCATTCAACACAACAGTACGTTTCATTTTTTGAACACGAGCAATATCGAATCCAATGTAGATGATAGGTGGACTACTATCAATTGTTTCCATAACAAAGGAATCAGATGAATTAGGTGGCCTTGAAATCCTGGAAGGTAAGAACTGAAATGAAAAATACATTTGAAAATAATGATAATTTCACGCAGAAACAGATATTATGAAAGTAGCACTTTAGGAGAATTTTTTTACAATACACTCCAGAAATTCAAAACAATTAGGCTCTTTAATAAACCTGGATAGGGGGGGGGGCTATTACGTGACAGAGTTTGCTGGTGTCAACCTAGCTTTTTAGTCTCTACTTTATAATATTACCAAGAGTAGTGTTACATCACATTTTGGAGATAAACCCATTCTTTTAATAACGCCATCCAAATACTTCGAAAACACTGCATTAGTGTGGTTAGAGGTTTATAGTCATCAGCGTGAATAATTAAGATACAGAATAAAATATGCGACGCCAACAAGCTTTAGATGTTTCTCCCGATATCGCTTAACACATACTTGACACAAGTAAAGGTTTATCATTATTATAATATTAACTGTTTCTTGGGAGATGAATGCTTCACTTGTAATATAAGTGACAAGAACACGATAAACATTTTATTTGTCCACTGGATTCCAATTAAAGAAAAATAACTCAGAAAGAGTTTAACCAGAAGTAGTCACTATTTTATTCATGATAAAACTTAAAGTCTTCCAAATGTCCACCTAGCTGAAACTGACACAAAAATGCATTTGTTCAAGTTGCCACATCTTAAGAAAAGCACTGATAAAAGTAAAGGAAAGAAATGTAATGAAATTACCATTAACGAAGATCTGTGGGAGAAATAACAATTAGGCGAAGGTTAATGAGCACTTACAGGTTCTGAAAGATTCCAAGGACTGAATACATTTATTCAAAAGAATAATAATTAGTCATGTTCATATCAATTGGTTCTTAGCATCCTGAACAACCCAACCAGGTAGTCTACACCTTTCCGTGTTGGAAAAACAAACAATCGTAGTCTTCACGCATGGATTCCGGATGTTGGTTTGACCATCTATAACACTTTCTCAGTCTAGTACTAGTTCACCCAACATTACATGTCAATGCACGCATGACATAGGTGCTAGCCATCTCAGTTGATGCAGCTTCACAAAATAGTCGACTGATTTTACTGTCTTATCCTACACCCTAGACCTTTCCTCATTATTACTGACAGGACAGCACCGCTGAACAAGAAAAATCGACTGCAAACACCTGCGCTTATAAACCAGTGACCTTTCCACATCTTCCACTATTAACATTCATATGGTCACTGTTTCAGTAAAAAAAGTCACTTCCTGTCAGCTGCCAAATATTTTACGTATCACTATCACTAGACTGTATTGTGATATTTTTAGTCTGTCTTAAGGTTAAACCCAGATATGTGGAATATGCTTACTACAAGCGCAACAGCATACTTTATCTCAATTGTAAATTAAAGTCCTAATCTTAAACGATATGGCTGTTCTATACTTTTGATTCAACAACTAATTATTTGACACCAACCTGAAATAAACAAAACATCCACAAGCTATTGATTTGAATCATATTACAACAGGGTGAAACCAAAATATGTATGCATTTCAAAATCAACAAGCCGTCGTGATGATTCAATGATTAAGGAGTGTAAACAGAAGTACGCTTCTAAATAATGACAAATGACTCAACTAAATAACCTACTAATTCCTTTTAAAATATAAATAAAATATACCATGATCGTTAACTTACCTGACTTAAATAAATAATTCCACGTTCATATCCACTAGAGAGTGTAGTTTCAAATTTTCTCTTCTCTCGTTTTTTCATCAGATTGAGTACAATTAATGGAGAACCATGACGTTTAAGTAAACTGGCAAAATGTAAACCCATTGATTCATAATATGGATCATCACGCTTGAAGAATATAATAAAGGAGTAGAACTTATTAGATGATGCTATCTTCAGTGGAACAATGGGTGGCATCTGGTTTTGTAAGGATTTCGATTAAATTCAAAGTAGATTTCGTCAAGAACCAACATTAGTTAGGGCATCATTGAAAACCACGGAGCGCTTGAGAGCTGTTTTGTTCTGGCTAGGACATCCACGAACCTGCCAGGGATCAAAATCGGAACTTTCAGGCTATGAGGTCAGGCTTGTTGACCATTCCAGCCAGTTAGGCTGGAATTCAATAACTCGTGAATTCTAACTCTAACATAACACTAATGAGTTTAGCACGTGGAAAGGGATTCAAAGACACGGTCTACTGCTTTTAAATACAAACATTTTTCAAGCATTACCAGGTTGAAACTCAGATAAAATGTATGAAAATAGAAGTATTACAAAAAATAAGCTAAAGTAAGCTATCGCATAAAGAATGCTGACATCTGTCAGTTTTAATAAAACTAGTATCAAAATATTATCAGCCCTTCAATACAGCTGGTGTGAAATATTCCTTTAAATAAGATTCCTATGTATCATGTTCGTCCTATAAAGTCTATTATTTATTTAAACGCATAAAAATTTGGTACAATATGTCACCAAGAAGGATGAGCCACACAATAATAATAAAACAACATAGATCAAAAAAAAGAAGGAAAATAAAAAAATATATAAGTAGAGAATGGATAAAGAACTTCATCTGGAAGGAAAACAGTCATGCTTAACAAGTTCAAACAGTATTCGTTAACTATCATCGGGAAGGGAAGAAAGAAGGAAATCGCAACAGGTGTAATAGCACGCGATAAGTTTCATTGATAGTTTGTTGCTTCATTCAATTCATTCATTTCGTCGTAATCATTGTGTGAGGGCTGAGATACTGCCCGGGCGCCTAGACCGACGCAGGTGGTTTTATTAAGGGACCGCCCCCCGAGCCTTTGACTTGGAGTCTCATCCGCAAGGCAGCGGAGCAGCGTCAGGAGCTGCATTCCCATGGTTGACGGTGACCCATATGGGCTCATACGCCATTTGATCCGATTGGATACTGGAGCCCATGTACCCCATGGTAACTGCTTTTAGTTTAACCGCTATCCAAACAACCTTCCTGACATGGTAGGACCTGCAGGGACAGAGTCCCAGTCAGTTTAGCATGTTGGGTCATTACGGTATTCAAGCCCGACCACCACGACAAGGCAGCAGTTATCGGCCGGGCCTATAAAGTCTATCAGATAGAGAACCATTTACCCTCAATTCGTCTACACAGTAAACTGACCTTAGTCATTCAGGAATAAACTGGACACCATTTCAAAGACAGTTAAAGAATTGCAAACACGAATGTTCAAAACTTGAAAGTTTCAGAAAGAGATTACCTCCATTGAGATCTGAACTTAAAGGTCATATAATGTGCCTTATTGTTTTCATTGTGTAATATTTCAATTGTCGGCATAGCCCATCCAGAACAATCGAATATAAGCGAAGTGACTGAATTCGTTCTCATCGTTTTAAGTATGGATATTGGTTTGACCCCTGGAAGTATATCTGTGCTCCAGAACTTATCGAAACATGAAAATATATTCAAAGTATTTCTACTTGGAAAGGAATACTTTCTGGTGCCTTGTATTCTGTTTCCCCCAATAGCACTCAATCTTTGCAGTACACTGGAACCTGAGATTATCTCAGAAAGATTTGCTTTCTTTCCTGTGAACTTGAATGGTTAAGGACCTACACCAGCATGATGAAAATATCTCGAAATCCTATATAAACATAGTAAACAGAAGAGGTCGTGCAGCTTTATTCATACGTTACCCATAGCGACTACCGCCTTCTTCAACGAACTAAGGTAGAACTAGCTTTAACAAATAATTTGTTCACACATTTGGTTTCCCTTGATAAATTTCGATAAAGAAAGGAAGACGAAATTTGCAGTATAAAATGATATCATTCTATTTCACAGGTTCTCATCAGCTGCAGACTACCTGAAATTACAATGGTTATATAGATGATAATAACATACTTTAATGTTTGAGTGGTGGTAAAGAAGAGATACTATAAAATTGGCGCATCTAAATGAAAGCATTACAATGTTTTTAGTTTAAGTTTTCATCATCAATTTATACGCTTTTAAAGTTGAAAAGAGGGGGAGGGGTAAGACAGAAAACAGAAAAAATTGATTAACAGAACAGTGTTAGCTTGTAGCTTGTTCACATAGCAACTCAAGAAACAAAAGCGGTTACAGTTTATGAGATTAAGATTTGTTCAGTGAGTTGAGATCACTGAATTAGATGACTAATCAAAATCAAAATTCTGTTACCAAGGGAGTGAGAGGTTAATCACACTCTCTTTCTGTATGCATAAGTCTGGTTTAAGTCTTTTGATTGCGATCGCTTCGGCAAATCGTAGTAAATTTGCTGTCCTTTGTCTATTTAATATTTTGAAGGACTTAGAAATCTCTACGAGATGTCCGGTATCAATAATGTGTCTGGTAATTGCACTCTGGGAATATCTGCTTCCTTTCAGGCACAGGTTTTTGGGAATATGTTCAGAAAACCGGATAGAAGCCCTTCTTTCTGTCCTTCCACTGTACTTGCTCCCGCAAGTGCACGTGAATTCATAAACGCAGTTGGAGGTGACATCAGCAGGGTATTTATCCAGTTTTGAGTGGATTAAAGAAGGATTATGAAACTCATCTGACAAAAGCGTTGGTGAAAGAGAAGCTAATTGAAGAATTCCCAGAAGCACCTGAACGCTACGTTTGTAACCTATCAAAATTACAATTAAACAAAATCGAATTAGAAGCCTTATCTCTAGGATTCAAGTTTCACGTCCCCAAGAAGCACATCAGTCGTATAGACACAGAAGCACAATTCGAGCACTTATACCATCAACTCTACGACCTGAAGCCCTTAGACGAAGATAAAAGAGGATGGCTAAAGTCTAAACTTGTTGATATTGCTAACCAATACCACATATCACCAATGGAGAAGCAGAAGATGCTGACCGAAGAGCATAGAATAGCTCTGAAGAAACTATATGAAAACGATGAAATCGTCATATTTAGACCTGACAAAGGCTCTGGGGTTGTTATAATGAACAAAGCTGATTATATACATAAAATGATGACAATTCTAAACGACAAAGAAAAATTCCAAGTAGACAACAAAAAAGATGCCACAACGTCATTTGAAAATAAAGTTAATAAATGTCTCAAAGAACTTCTAATGAAGAAACTAATCAACAGCGAAACATATAATAAACTGAAGTCAAAAGGTGGACGCCTGCCGTCTATGTACGGCCTACCAAAAATTCATAAAGCAAATGTGCCATTAAGACCAATCCTGTCAATGATTGACTCACCATGCCACAAGCTAGCTCGATGGTTAGCTGATTCTATAGAGCCCATTCGAATTAAATTTGCAACCCACAGCCTGAAGGATAGTTATCAATTTTCCAAGGAAGTTGACAATATTGACATATCAGACAAACTCATGGTATCATATGACATGACCTCCTTGTTTACAAACGTACCACTGATGGAAACAATTGATATCATTTGTAAACAAACGGATCTACTACCATTACCGGAAACAGAGATGAAGCGACTTCTACTGCTCTGCACAAAAGATATACAATTCAAATTCAACAATCAACTTTACCGACAAATCGATGGGGTCGCGATGGGTTCGCCTCTGGGACCTATCCTGGCTGATATCTTCATGGGCTACCTTGAGCAGACACAACTAAGTTCTGCTATCAATGGAACAACCTACTATCGCCGATATGTTGATGACACATTTGTTGTTTGCAACGATATGGATCACGCATCGGCATTATATGATCGCCTAAATGAGATCCATCCAAATATCAAATTCACCATGGAATATGAACATAATAATGAGTTCAATTTCCTGGATCTAAATGTAAAAAGAACAAACGAAGGCATGATCGAAAAGTCCATCTATAGAAAAGAAACCTGGACTGGACAATATCTTCACTATAACAGCTTTTGTCCCATAAGCTATAAACGTGGATTAGTGAGGACTTTGTACGACAGAGCCAGGAAGCTATGTTCACCAAACAAGGTCGAAGAAGAATTAGATTTCGTCGAGAAATGCCTAAGGGAAAATGGATACCCTAAGGGATTTATACAGAAGTATAGCAGAGAAAAAGATGAGAAAAAAAAGCATCCAACTGTAGAAAAGAAAAAAGTGTTTATTTGTCTCCCATTCAAAGGAGATGCAGTGTCACAAAAGATTGACAAAAGACTGAAAGGTGCAATAAATAGAAGCTTCCCGGCAGCAAAACTCATAACAGTATACAGCACCACTCCTTCTTTAATCCACTCAAAACTGGATAAATACCCTGCTGATGTCACCTCCAACTGCGTTTATGAATTCACGTGCACTTGCGGGAGCAAGTACATTGGAAGGACAGAAAGAAGGGCTTCTATCCGGTTTTCTGAACATATTCCAAAAAACCTGTGCCTGAAAGGAAGCAAATATTCTCAGAGTGCAATTACCAGACACATTATTGATACCGGACATCTCGTAGAGATTTCTAAGTCCTTCAAAATATTAAATAGACAAAGGACAGCAAATTTACTACGATTTGCCGAAGCGATCGCAATCAAAAGATTTAAACCAGACTTATGCATACAGAAAGAGAGTGTGATTAACCTCTCACTCCCTTGGTAACTGAATTTTGATTTTGATTAGTCATCTAATTCAGTGATCTCAACTCACTGAACAAATCTTAATCTCATAAACTGTAACCGCTTTTGTTTTTTGAGTTGCTATGTGAACCTACAAGCTAACACTGTTCTGTTAATCAATTTTTTCTGTTTTCTGTCTTACCCCTCCCCCTCTTTTCAACTTTAAAAGCGTATAAATTGATGATGAAAACTTAAACTAAAAAAATTGTAATGCTTTCATTTTGATGCGTCAATTTTATAGTATCTCTTCTCTACCACCACTCAAACATTAAAGTATGTTATTATCATCTATATAACCATTGTAATTTCAGGTAGTCTGCAGCTGATGAGAACCTGTGAAATAGAATGATATCATTTTATACTGCGAATTTCGTCTTCCTTTCTTTATCGAAATAATTTGTTGACTTAAAACTTACACACTAAATCGGTCAACATGAAAAATAAAAACCTAAAAAGAAATTTTAGCAATGTTAGTAAAGTGGTGAATAACTACTGTTTTATCACTAAATTCGTAAACTTACTAAAATTTCTAAAGGTGGTCTACCAACAACAACTTTAGAGGATTCTTGCGACCAAAATAATGGTACCGATCCACGCATTTGTACATAGGAAGAGACACGTCCATGACGAAGGAATGCATATGAAGTGTCATGTACTATTTGTTCTGTTTCCACCTAACAAAAATAATCACGAAAATATAAGCGCTAGCGACTGGGAGCCAAATATAAAATTAGACAGTTTCATTCGATTACAAAATGGCATTAGGCCTTACTTGAAGACTCAGATAATATACTCCATCTTGAAAATAAATTTAACTCTGAATACAATAACAAAATAGGTCTGCAAACCTTACAAAACAAAAGGCATGAATGAATCAAGAAAAAAAATAAGATATACAAACATCAGTTGGTAGTCGGTACACTATTTGTTTCCTCAGTTTTGTACTCGAACAATCCATTACAAATTTAAGTACTGGGTTATCTAATTCACTTTGAACAACTGAATAATGTCATAAGTTTTCGCTACAGGTCAGCGCATAAATTTGTATTTTACGAGTTGACACCAGTTGATTCGTATAGATTTTCTCTCTAACTGTTATTAACGCAGATGGTATCTACCTAAATAATAAAGGATTGCTCACTAACGACGTACGTGGTTCAGGGTTAGATTCCCAGTTGACATACTCCTAAACTCCCCCTAGTTTACCAGCTATCAGTAAGTCTGGAAAAGAAAGAAAGTTAGGGCTGAGGCTAGCAGTGTCATTCCATAATAGACAACACCGACACTGCTAATACTTCAAATACTTTAATGCTTGAGGCTTTATTTTCCACTAGTAAAGTAAAGGAATGGTTAAAGGTCACAATTAGTAAGCAACCCTATAAATGAAAGATAAATAAGCAGACATTTTCAATGAAATATTAAAGTACTGGAATACAATCCTTATATAAAGATAAAAATGAATATTGTCTAGCAATCTACAAGTAAGCGAGAATGTTTCCTTACTGAATAACAACTTTGAACAGCTTTTTATCATAGTTTAATCGATCTGATAAAAAAAAAGAGAAAGTCAAAATACAGATATATCCAGACGTTGGAGAAAGAAAAGATGCCTCCGAATGGCAAATCACACTAACAGGCAAAAAACATTTCTTATACTGATTAGAAAAGCCGTTATGCAGAATAACTTCAAAGGAAGCATATCGCTCGTTTTCAACAGTACATGTAGCACTGTTTAACGACATTGGTTACATAGATTTATGTGAAGTATTCAACCATATACTATGAGTAATATATGGTGACTTATTCTTGTTACATAGACATATCGGAATGCATCAGGACGACACTTAGATTAAAGTGATTGAGTGTCACATTAACAAATATTAAATGACTTTTTAAAGGCATTTATGTGTTGGTTGGAAACGAAAGATGCTAATTGTGGTTCCTTCGTAAGATTTCATTATTATATAATGTAGTGAGTACTGTTCACTGCTTTTACGATTGCTATTCCAACTCCATAATAATCGACTACTCATTATTTCAATATAATTTACAAAATAGGCACTCTTAAAGGTATTGATGAAAAGCACAGAATCCCTTACTTCATTTGCAACATCACCAACTAAATTAACTCCGCGTTTTAAAAATCGGCGTCCGGCAAAATGTCTTGACCTACGAGCAATAAGAGTAATCATAATTGGCATTCCACAAGCAGATAATGCTATTTGACTAACGCTACCATGAAACAATAGAGTAAACCATTCAGGTTGATCATTTACAGAAGTTACAGAATTACTTTTGAATGGTCGAAATTTTGGTGGAATCAATCTCCAATTCCAAACAAATTTATCATTAGGGATTGACTTTAATGTCACGAGATGATCACATTTTTGTTGTTCCGAAAGAAATGTCTGGAAAAGGAAAGAAATTAGAAAAGTGCTAGCATTATTTAGACACAGATATGTGCACCGAGGGCTATAGGCATACTGATCGACATGTAATCCACCATGAGCGTTTGTGATATGTCTGCTAAGTTTAGAATAGTCGGATCGTCCTAGCTTAATATGTCATAACAGGTGGGAAAAAGGTAGCGAATCACCCTTCTACCAATAAATTTGTTAAAGTGGAACGCGGAAAGTAATAATTATCATGACTTACACCTTTCTAAATAAAATTGTTCACTTATTTAACTGGCATACATTATGAAGATTTTCTCCAAGCAACCATAATCACGCAGAAAACTAGTGAACAATACAAACCACAGCAGAGCTGTTTCACAATAGTTTGAATCACTTTAGAAGCTCTTTTTATTGGGATTATGGGGAAATCCTGGCCCACTGTTAACTGGAAACTATCTTCATGATGGACTTCTCGAAATTATAATGAAAACTTGTGAGCATTAGGTCTGAAAAATGGAGTATGAGAATAGTTGCTTTCGAATGACATTGAATAGCACTTCAGACATACTGTGAATCGATAGTTTTCCACCTAATTAATACGTGAAGATTCGTAGTTTCAAACCCTATGCTAAATAAAACTCTGTCGTTCGACACCGGACCTCTGACATACTTGGCAATAAGAAAACCTATAATTTAATGAATTATTGTAATATTAAGGTTATTTAGGTCACAGTGAGTGACGTGGGATTTGTGACCCACTTCTTTCATTCAAACACTTATAAAGACGTGAGTAGCTACTCTTTCACTTTGGCTTACATAGATGTCATCTCCAGTGATTAACGTATTTGTCATGCAGACTGTAATTTAAAAAAGATAAAAATTTTCCCTCTGATTCAAGGTTATCGAAACTGGTCTATTTGGATACATAGCTGGTATACCCAGTAGAGAAAGGTAGCAACATCTCTCCAATAACGTATTTCACAGCGGCTAATAGTGGTACGGTAGCAAACCCCGTAAAAAGAGAAGGTTGTATGTAAGGTTAGGGGCTTCATCTCACAAAAAACACCACAACTACTGGAGCTAACTAACTAAATAACATAGATACAGTACATTGAGAAAACTTAAGAAATGATTCACAGGATGACTCTATAAAAAGGAATTAACATACACCATGACATGTAACTATTAGTTGTAATAAACTTACAGGTTCCAAATTGTATTGTAGACTATGAGATAAGTCATACGTGTAACTGAAGTAAAAATTACTGGCCAAATCCACACTACTGAATAACTTTAAATACCGTATTTCATCACCTGACAACTTTTTGCGTCCCATGGAACTTTTAATAAAATGAAACAATCCTGTTTGTTGTTCATCTTCGCTGGAACAAGTATTGACATCAAGATCTGTACTATTTAAGGAAGATTTCGAAGAGTAATGACTTTTGCGATTATTGCTTAAGTATCCACTTTCATCTGCAAAATCATTGCCAGGTATATAGATCATAGCAGTATCTTCAACCTTTATATTTTATACATAGAATAAATAAGAAACAATGAGAACGATTTCCAAGAAGTCAAGCCAGCTGACTTTAAATGAAAAAGTAGATTATAAAGTTGGACAAAGCTATTAGCATTAAATAGCGAAACGTCAGTAAAAACAATATCGTTTTGTTTTTCATTCATTGGGAAATACAAAAACCTTTATTGGAAGATTCACTTTAAAGTAGCAACAGTGGTGGTAACTCAAGAGTAGCTGCTGAATTAAACTCAACATTATCCGAGAAATCTTTAGTCATAATGATGAATTATTAATCTCGATTCAACAGTCTGTAGACGTAACCTGGGTTGCACAGTTCTATGCTGAAAAGTTAATAACCGTCAAAATATATTCATAGTGGGGTCGACGATAACAGAGATATACCTCAACAAAGCATAAGGATCAACTTATCTCTTTCAATAAATCAGTATGAAAGTCCAATTAAAGTGTGCAGCCCAATGAAGATCAAGAGTTTGATGCTACTCTTAGCAAGCACTAGCATAACCGGTTTACCAAAATCGCTATTCACTTCTCTTACACGAAAGTCGTGACTATAAACTATGCAGAAATTTGTCTTCCATAAATATCAGTTAGACGAGAACTAGCTAACTCGTCAATCGGTTGGCACAACAACATACAGTATGTCCTTTGATTACATTTAAGTCAGCTGTATATATGAATATAAAAAAATGAGTAACTCCGAAAAGTTAAAAACGTTATGTCAACTGACCTTACAAATTTGATGTTCACCTAACTGCGCAACTACTGAGTATTTAGTAATCAAAATAAGATAATAACCACGAAGAAATCGGATGACCCCAACAATTCCATGACATTTCGCAGCTAATACTAGAGAACGTCTGCTACTGCCAGTGTAAAGAGCTGAAGCAGCAGCTTGTTGTAAGTCTTTTGCATTGAAAGATAAGTCATTGGATATATCTGGATTAGGATTAACAGCCACGTTCTCATTAATTTTAGACATATGATCTTGAGGGCGACGTTTTGAAAAAAATGAACCAAAACGCGACCACTTAGGAGAATTTGATACGTCTGATTTATCATTAACAGCTTTTGACTGAAAACTCTAAAAGAAAAACATGACACTAATTCATGACTACGATTGTACGGAAATTAACTTTGCAATTATTGAAAAACTCCAGAGACCTCCAATATACAGATGATATACGTTGCATAATACCAAGGTGCTGAATGGTTCCCAACCTATATGTCATCAGAAAAAAAGCAATTAACTAAGACACTCTGGTGCGTCGGCAGTTCAGCATTAGAACACGCACCAACTACACATATGGACCGGGTTTGATCACTGGTCGACGAACTCCTAAAGCTGGCGGTAAAGCCACTTAAGAAGGAAGGTTGAGTGTGAGATTAGCAACCCCACTCCGTAAAGAGTGAACCCCACAGCTGCTGAAGCTTTGAAAGCTTAAGCCTGCAGCCATATGTTCTACCGGGAATGCAAACGAGAAAAACAGCGTAGCGATAACCGGAAATTGTCTGATGTTCTCTAGCCTTCTGTACTTCATCGATAACGTACTGTCACCAGCCTTGATGTTATCTTTAGCATTAATCTCATTAGTGAAGCTTTCATCTTCATCCTGAGATACAAATCTTCCCTATAACTACGTAGATTACAGTTAACGAGAATAGAAATGCTGACGTTTTGCTTATCCCCTGAGAACAAAAACTATATGTTAAAACTACTCTTAACTTTCTTCGTCTTTTAGTAGGCAGTTACTTTATTCTACTATATAAAAAGCTATACAGTGAATAACCCAAAACAGCTATCCTGTAAACTTTGTAGTCGAGAAATAGTAATGTTTTATCTTTTCCAGGTACTTGGAGAAAAAACACTACCTACTATCTGAGTAAAGTTAGCTTATAAACAAATCACACTTTCGAAAGCTTCCAAAGCATTATCAGGCTCAAGATGTATCGTTCATATGCTAAAAAGGGAAATTTCACAATATTAACCTCTGCACTCCAACGACGAAGCTCAGTAGAGTGACTGATGAATTAATGTGGAACTTTGAAAAAATAGTGCGTCGGTGGTATAGCGGTTAGCACGCTCGCCGACCATGCATATGGTCCGGGGTTCGATCCCCGGCCGGCGCACTCCTTTACTTCACTGAGCCAGAAATAATGCTGGTAAAGAGGAAAGGTTAGGCATGAGGCTAGCAACCCCATCCTGCAAAAGTTAAACACTGCTACAGAAACTTCAAGCCACTAGCTTGGAGCCCTATGTTCCACTGGGAACGTGAAGGAAAAATTATTATTATTATATTATTTGAAAAAATTGTTTTAATTCACCCTAGCACACTTTAAAAATGAAATAGAAAAATATGATCGAAAGGTGTAAATTTGTGTTATTAAAAACTATATTGAGATAATTCAGCGAAAAATCAAATATTGATTCTTGGAATTTCGAGGACAGTAATGAGGTAGTCTGTAACTTCATATGTAGTTTGGACAAATTGTCACTAACTTCATGAACTGACTAAATCTTTTGTCCTGACAACCCTTAACTATTTTCCCACCTAATTTTTTTTAAATTTCAGCTTCATTCCACATTATTTCGATACAACTATGGAATTTTCAACATGTAATATAGGTAGCGCAAATTTAACAGGCCGACCATTGATATCAGGTGTGCGTCGGCCAGGGATCGAACCCCCGACTATATACATGGTCGGTGAGCGTCCTGACCACTGTGCCACCAACGCATAATTAATATTAACCTTTAGGCAAGGCAGTGACTCGGTTTGCGTTACAGTCCGTCAACTGGTAATGCATAAAAAATGACATATAATTACTGCACAAACTGATTATCAATTGAATAAAAGCGAAATAATCACTGAATATGAAAGGCTAGAAAGATTCAATAAAAAGCAGTATGTTGTGTAAACCTCCAGTTGTGTGTACACTTTGTTTTAAGAACTAAGTGAATATTGTTTAAAAGCGTGAAACTTCTTCGTCCATGTAAAGAAAAATAAGTTCTGTAAATATTAATTTTAGTTGGTTACGGAACTTAGAAATACGAAACAAACATGGAGCAACTACACATAAGGACCCCTAATTGAGCTAATACGAGTTCAGATGATGCATTTTAAGCAATAATTTTTACCATAAGGCAATAATCCCATCAGGTTGCCCAGTCTAACGTGAAATTGAGATCTAAGTTAAAGCCAGATATTACTGTAAGGCACTTCACCACTTCGAAGTAATTTCACCTCATAATTCTTGCAGAAATACATCGACCACCGCGTAAGGATTATCTACATCAGCAAACATAACTTTGATAAATATTTTATGAGAAATATACCCGATTAGCTGCCTGAATGGTATGTAGCAACCGAGCCACTTCTGAATGTGAATAAATATGAGGATCCTCTATAATATTCAGACGCCATATTCGATCAACCAAAGTTTCTGCCTCAACAGTTGCTTCAGAACCAATGCGCTCCTTATCCATCCACAAAAGATCATCGCCCAGTGGAACAGGTGACCGATCGATTTTGAGAACTCGGAAATGGCGTTCCAAAGCATCAGAACCAATAAGGTAAATCTGGGAAGGCGTTTCATACACACTGATGTTTCTCATCCAATTTATGTACGGTACCTCCATAGCTAAACAAAAATGTATGAAAAAATTGGAGCAGTGGAGTATCATATCGAATAATTCAGTGTGTTTTTCATAAGTATGTTATGGAAAATTTCGATGGGAGACTGATTTTAATTTCGGATAAAGATGAGACCCCATAAGAACTATCTCCCTAATTTTAGAATGATATATACGTATGTATATGCAGTTAAACAGCTGTATTTACTTTAGCAGTAATTTAAAAGATAGCTTACCCCATTTATTTTAAGTGACAGTTTGAATACAGGCAGCTAAATGGGAGATCAGAATTCAAACAATTGCTCAGTTCAGCCTAATCGATCACCAACCTTCTACATAATGGGTATTAGGGGTGAAAACTGCTTAGTGTAATCAAACCATTCTTCAATACTATTCAAAGCTATTACAGGGCATTTATAGACGCTGTGATCCCATGGAAAACTCCATAATAAGCTGTCAAACCAAAAAACCATAATCTTGCTCAACCTAATTCAGTTCAAGTCCTACGTGGACAATAAATGTCTAACGTCTTAAACAGACAGTCTCATCGTTAAAAAGGTCACTTACCTACTTTACTACTACAAAATATATATTCAACAATTCCTTAACGCAGCTTGTCAATATATCCAAAATGTGTTAGAGTCGCACATCCGTATATGCTTCTACTTAAAAACTCAACCACACTTGTACGAAGAGTTAACACTAAATAGTTTTTTACACCTGAGTATTATTATTATATACTTTAATTCCTAGAGGAGCATAGGGCTTCAGCTGCGTGTCTCCATTGCCTTCGGTTTTCTGCCAACTTTTTCACTCCGCTCCAAGTCTGACCACGTGCTTTCATCTCCTCTTCACATGACCTCCTCCAAGTCACCCCCACACTGACGACCAACTCGCCGCTTCCCTTTCGGGTTCCACTCGAGCAATGGCTTGTCTAGTGATGTCACCTGATGGTTTCCTCAGTGTATGGCCAATCTATCTCCATTTCTTCCTGTCTATATGTTTCACAATCGGTTCCTTGTTGGTTGGCTCATTGCCAAAGATCCCTGTTGCTGATCTTTTCTGGCCGGCCATCTGATCTTGAGTATTGAGCGAAGACAACTGTTAATGGTCTGAAGTTTGTTGGAGATGCTCTTTATGACGCGCAGTGCAAGTCTCTGATCCGTATAGTAAGTAGCACTGACTTCACATTGGAGTTGAAAGTCCGGATCTTATACTCGTTTTGATGCTGAGTGATGTTGACCTCCACACAGACTTAAGGGTAATGAAAGCCTGTCTCGCTTTTCCGATTCTGGCTTTGATATCCTCGTCAGTTCCGCCTGTAGTTGAAACGATGCTTCCCAGGTAGGTGAAGGAGGTTGTTTCTTTCAGGTTCCTCCCATTTAAGCTGACTGTCATCTGTTGTTGTTGCTGTTGGTGTTGGCCAAGAATCTACATCATGTTCAGTTGAAGTCCTGTCTTTGATGCTTCTTCTGCCAACTTGTTGCTTTTGACTTGCATATCTTCCAGTTTGTGGGAAATCAGACATATATCATCGGCGAAGTCCACATCCTCCAAGATTTTGTGTGAGTCCATTTTATGCCTGTTCTCTCGTTGGTTGCCGTTGTCTGTCGCATTATCCGATCTACTGCAATCAGGAAGATCATTGGCGATAATAGACAGCCTTGCCTCACTCCCGTCCTCACTTTAAAGGCTTCTGTAAGTTTCCCCTTTGTGGATTCTTCGGTATACAGCATTATCATATAGCTGTTGGATGAGGTGTTTAATTGTCGGCGATACCCCGTAGTTGCGAAGTAGTTCCCAAATCACCTCTCGATCGACGCTGTCGAAGGCCTTTTCAAAGTCGATGAAGTTAAGATAGAGAGGTGACCGCCATTGCAAGCTTTGTTCAATGATGATCCGTAGTGTGGCGATTTGATCAATACATGACTTGTTTCTCCTGAATCCAGCTTGTTCAGGTCGGAGTTTTGCATCCAGGGCTTGTTTGGTTCTCTCCAGGATGATGCGGCTTAGTATTTTGCTTGGGATGGACAGGAGCATAATTCCACGCCAGTTAATTCCACACCTGAGTATGTAGAAAAATATTTATGCGTGTAACACTATTCCAAGGTTAAGTAACCACAGCTACTTCCTAGTCGAAATAAAATGGACGAATAATTAAATAGTGGATTAAGTGGGAATTTGGGCGAGTGGCAAGACTGATAATGTAATGGACAAATGCTGGTTAATAATCCAGGAAATACCAATTAAAACATAGCAATATATTGGTTTAGAAGTGTCAAAATACAGGTCTACTAATGGGTAAAACTGTAGTGTCCGTTAAATTTTTGGTCATCACAGGAAAGTTATGTTATATGACCGAAGACTGCCCGCCCATTTATGTCCGATTTGGATGCCCATTGTCTTAGGGGTCCATGACAAAAATGAATGCGTAGATTTGCTGCCTAAGTATCGGAATATATACTCTGACATTCGTATATTTGAATTAGGTCCCGGTCCAGATAAATGCAATAAAATCCGCAGAAAACCGTTTTGCCTTTATACATAATATCAAGTGTCTCTGAGTAGCAATACCCATAATGTATTACTTGCGCATGACTTCATGATTAAATTGCAATTTTAATTGCGTCTAGGGGTTGTTGACAAGGTCAACACAGGTTCGCTAACTGACCTTTACCCACCCAGTCATGTACCATCAAGAAAATCGATATAGGCAGGTATTGATTGGCTATTAGCTTCCTATCTGTCTAAAATATACGTCAAAGCGGTGATTTTTTTAATTTCCCATGGAAAGTAACGGGCAGTTGAATTAAAGACTTACTGCATTATAATGGCGTGGGAACTTTTTGGTGGGTCGTGTGATGAGTCACATGCTATTTGGATGTATTAGTGGTCTTTAAAGTACATTAAGATGTATAAGAAATTTTACTAGGTAAATATAATTCAACAATAATTTTGAGACATTTATTTTAAGTCCCAAAATAGCACTTATGCATTATTGCCTTACTTGGCGAATATATTTCAATCACAATATCTAAGCATTTAATCTATGCATTTGAATAGTATATATATATATATATATATATCTTCATTGATCCACTTTTTAAGCTGTTAGTCCAGTGACCTGTGTGACTTGTGCTTACTAGGTTAACATAATTCAACTAAAATTTACTGGGTCACAACAGCGGTATATTAGCACTGCGATACATATACTATTATTCATTTACTTGAAAGTATGGCGTTGTGTTCGTTAGGAGTTGTTGCGAAATACTCCTACTGCCTGTACTTCAAGGAATGTGTCATCTATATTGTCAGCTGATAGTGCCGTCTAGTTTGTATTGCCTCGTAATCGAGAACATCAGTATTCAATATTCAGATTTATAATTTATGGTAGATAGCTTCATGAGTGTGTTAACTATTTCCAGTTGAGTATTTGTGCCTTTTTATCTTTCACTGATTGTTAAAGGCTGATCCACAAGCGAAAAGTCAGCGAGGCGTTAGAAGTGAATACATGAGTAATACAATTCTGTCTAAGAACACCGATGTTATTCTTAATTATGGTGGTCTTTTGGAAAGTTAGTATGCTATAGGAAGTATCCATTCTCGGGGTTTACCTGGCAAGTTATTGAGGTCTACATGACATGTTAAAATTTCGCTTTCATACTTAAGCTGTCTCAAAATGCTTTGGTTATCTGCAACGAGCATCGCGGTAGTTTCGTTGATCCAAACTGTTGGTGTGCATGATAAATAAACGGCTATGAGAAGTACCTTGAGGTTAACCACTTTGTTCCGTTATCAAAGAAGATAGTTTGGGGTTGATCCTAACTGCACATCTCCTACATTCCAGGAATTTCTTGAGTTTATTGAGGAGATTGTCCTTGAATACAAAACCTTCAAGTCTCGTATATAATATAATTAGTATTTCGCTTGGAATAGACTGGAGCATAATTCTGTGCCAGTTTTTGCATTGACTTAAGTCTCCTTTCTTTGGTAGTTTCAATAAGTATCCTTTCTGCCAATCCTCAGGTACTTTGCCCTCTTTCCACACCTCCAGTAGTGGTGTCATGAAGTCCGCCGTTGTTTCTGGGTCCATTTTCAATGCTTCTACTGGGTTTCCATCAGGCCCTGCTAGTTTTCCAGCTTTTAGCACCTTGATTGCGCTCAGGACTTCTGTCCTCGTCGGGAGGTTGATGTTCACTGGTAGTTCTCCTTCCGTTGTTGGTATTGTTGGCGCGTTGTAGGTGGCGGTCGATTTAGAAGTCTTTTGAATTGTTCATTCCAGCGTTTTCTTTGCTCCACCTCTTTGATGACTGACTTTCCATTGTCAGACCACAATAATGCTGCAAGATAATTCTGAGCACATACTTTGAACCCACACTTCAGTTATCAGGAGAACTCTTTGGTGGTCACTCATACCTTTTTAAATTTTGATATCTCAGTTAGAGCTCTATTGTAGACCGTATACGAGCTGATAGCCACAAGATGGCTGAAATGTGAGAAATCATTAAGTAATAATAATTTATATTTCCATATAAACATATAAATTTACATGAAAATGCATGCCATTTTTACAGGCTCGATGAAGTATGACATGACATCAAATCGTAGATTGTCTACAAGTTAATGTTTCAACAGTTAAATATTTGATACATATAAATACGTTCATTGTCTGAACCAGGCCGTATGATTATTGAATTGTACAACTGTCCTCCAGGTTGCGCGGGAAGATCGACTTCGTTTCGTTTTCAACCCGTGTTTGTAGGCATACGATAACCAACCAATATTGAGGTAAGTACAACTTTAACAAGGGATTGAAAGCTGTTTTAGTAAAGTTAAAGTGCTATGGAGAATCATTAAAGTGTAATAAATTAAGTAAGTGCAATATATCATCAATAAATACATTTATATAGGAAACAGAATGGGGAAGTAATTAACCCCTAGGCCGACAACGTTCATTTGCAATGTATAAGCCTACCCATATAGTTCGTACTATTTTGATGTGCACTTTTGGCTTTAATACAATTATTTTCAAGCCAGTTGTTTTTATTTCATACCTTCTTGTCTATTTGGTGCACAACCGCACTTTACAGAGAATAGGAATTGAATAGGTCGAATCAAATTCATAAAGAGCTATAAAATGTTAGGTTTAATGGAATATAATGAGGACCAAGTAAAGACGTTATTAGAAAATAAATGAGATAAGACATTGTGAAGTGGTATTTAAAGATCCGATAATGGACAGCAAGTTAATTTATAAGATGCCCCATAAATCTGTGCAGATCCCACGTGGTCGCATCTCAACAATAGGCTGAGCGAATGGTATATATTTAAAGGTAGAAGCATGATCTGTCAAGGCGTTCATTATTATCTTTTTCAAGATAAAGATCTAAGCCCTCATAAAAATCAGAAATATCTCGAGCCATCAAATTGCATATTGCTGTTCCTGCAGAATGGGGCGATTCACCTTAGTGACCACCACCATATCTACTGATCAGCTAGCACCACCCTCCCTCCTTTTTTGATGTTAGGCTCTGAGACTATGATTATTATGGCTACCGCAAATATATTGCTTGGTACCAGACATGTTCGTACCCCATATTCCATCTCCCTAGCTTTCTTAATGAGTGCTTCCAATAGGTCTCCACGTACATCTTTATGAACATATTATATATGTATGCATGCATCCTAATGAACAGATTACTTTATAAGAAGTTAAAACTTTAAAGAGTAAAACGAATAGGTATTGTGAATAGTGGAGCAAGATTTAGCAGAAAACTATAGTTAAGGTTCAATTTAGGTAGTATGGACTGAAGGTAAGGTCGGTTGGCAATAGTAAGTGTACTAAATTATCATGACAGTCTTATATATAGTAAACATCTGACATTGCAAAGTAACGTGTCTAGACATATTATAAAAAGATATTAACACAGAACCAACAAAATTTTGGCATTTGGTTAACAATACTGCAGTGTGTGTATACTGAAGAATGGTAGTTAGTCTACAGGGAGCCGTAGAGTAAATCAAACCATATATGATAAGAGTATAATCAATATTATAATTCGTATTATCAAATAATACATAAGGCTCAATAATTGAGTGTTATAAGGGAAACAAGCGTGGTAAAGCAAGAGAACATTTGATGCATGAATATTTTAATATTTTAAGTATTTTAATGACAATCTAATTTAAGAATTGAACATGCATGATTGTTAAATATTATATTAGTATATACATATGTAAAACGTTAAAAGGTGTGGATGCTATTACAATTATTTCCAGTGTTACTTTTACCAACACAACTTAGTGAAAATTATAGAGAATAGAAATCAGTAAATTAGTTAACGTTCGCTGCGTGAGTATTAGAGTCGAGATATACGTATGTGACTATACTGAAGACTGGACTGGCCTTCAATTTCCGTTCTACCAACAGTTGTGGTCTTTTAGACGAGCTAGGGTGGACATGTTAAAGTGTCTTTCTAGGCTCCGTTTGAACCCATCAGGGTTTTCACAACATCTTATTTCAGGTGGTAGTTGGTTCCAAAGAGTGCAATATTTTATGGTGAAAAAGTTTGCCCTAATGGATTTTCTGTGGGTAGCCACCTTGACAAGGTAGTCGTGGTTTCGCAGCTGATATGATTTAATATTTTCCCACGTTATGGATGAGTTACTGTAGCAGTGAAGAGTAGAAATAGGTTGCACTTCACTCTCCTTAACCACAGAGGCTCTAATTTCAGACGTACACACCTGTCAACATATTCCACTTGTTGGTCGAACCCTATTATGCGTTTCGTGAGGAATCTCTGGACACTTTCGATTTTTTTTCTGTCTACAGTCCTGAGGTTACTAAATAGGAGAGCACAATATTCAAGTTTGGGACGGATACATGTCCTATATATAGCTAATCTTGCTTCTTGGGTGTAGAAGTTACGCAGTACAAAGCCAGTAAGTCGTTTACAGTCAGATACAACCTTGTTTGCATGATCGGAAAAGGATAAATCTGAGTATGTTATCCCGAGATCTGTGACTGTGTTCAGTTTTGAGAGGAGCTTACCGTACATATATAGGCACATTATCGGTTTCCAGCGTCCAAGGTGGGTTATACCGCACTTGTCTGGGTTGAAAGTCAGTTGCCACTTTTCGCTCCAATCGCCTAGATCGTTTAAGTCTTGTTGGATCTTGCTTTCGACGCTCATATCACCGTACCCATAATCATATACTATCTTGAGATCATCTGCAAAAAGATATGGCTTGCCATACTTGATTACAGAGACTATGTCATTTATAAATAAGAGGAATAAAATAGGGCCAACAACGCTACCTTGTATTACACCACTGGTTGTCGGCTTTGAGGAAGACAGCTGGTGGTTGATTTTGACTAAGTGCTCCTTTTCTGTGAGAAAAGAACTTATCCGTTTGAGAAGTTTTCCGGTTATTCCGTAGGATTGGAGTTTTGTTAGGAGTATGATAATGAAAAATTCTACGTTTTAGACCATCTATACTGACTGCACAAGTTATCAGTCAGCGTCCGCGAATTGTAAACTGCAGTTTCCTTAAAATTTTGAGCGACCCTAAACCAGAGGCTATAAGAATGACGCAGTGGTATCGAATATTCCAATATAACTGCTGGTCGGTGCGCCCTTCAATAAGGTATAACAAAGAGAGTCGAAGAAAGGGGATGAAGCAAGGGACCAGAGAAGAAAAAAATATGGGGACAATTATTTTTCTACAAATTTAATATATAGATATATACAAATGAATTTATAAATAAATAAATAAATTTATTCTCACAGTACAGTACATGAGGGACGCTAGTTTACAGGCATCATCAAATTGTTACAGAAATAGGACCATATTATTCAGTCAAATTTTACAATCGATAGCAAATTATGTGCTACATGTACGCTGGAGATTATATATACACTTGATATATGTTAATCCCAGTAGTATGAAACAGCCTTTTCACTTATGTACAGTCGTTTCTGCTCACAGTTGGAAAAATCTGCTAGATTATCAGTGAGTGCAACACATCAGGAAATACAGAAGTATTGTCTTCGCATTAGCGAAACAAGACCAGGTCTTTGGTGGATGGGTTATAAGTGCCTGGGAAAACAAATAAAGCTTGAATTCAATTTTCATATATAACTTTGCTGTGTGCAGAATCCTTGAATTATAGTTAATTGATGTGTTATTTTGAAATCAGTGATATGTTTATTTCATTTGATCTGCAATGTCATTGTTGGGAGTAAAATACATAAGCTTTAGACGCATTAATTAATGGATTTCTACTGCTTGTGGGTATTTACTTCTCGTGAGGATGGTTTTCGAATTTTAGTTGTTCCGACAGGAGTTGTGGATATTGACTGCTCAGCAACATTACGGATATAAGTTAATCACACTATCTTAAGAAAGTTGAGTTGAAGTTGGAGAGGTTTATATAGTGCCCAACGAGCGTACAAATTATTCATCAAATGTTTAAATCCAGTAAACCTATTGTTATGTACTCGTCGCCAAATTATTGTTATGGACTGGTCGAGAAACTAATAGTCCTGACGCAAGAAGGCGGAAATCAGAAGACCACTAGGTTTGCGATGATACTTCTATTTTCCAAACACAAGGAGAGGCAATAAGTGGTATCACACCAAAGTGGTAAGTCAGTAAGTGTAAGTCACACAAATTGTGAATGCGAAATATATATGACAAGGGTGTGAACAATCATTAGACAGTCTTAACATGAATGGCTAATTATAATGGAGTGTCGATCCAATTATACATAGCGAATATAGCAGACATGTCAACAACCACCATATATGGATATATGTCACTAAGCAACGGACTGTCAACAAACACTCATATTATATATAATATAATGGGAATATACATTGTTAAAGGAGACAGGTTCATACAAGTGAAATGGTCACAGACTAAGCGAGCAAACAGAAAGAGAGACCAACATACACACACATAAATATATATATGTGGATACCTTTCACGTATATTTATATATTTGAACAAGGCATTAAGAAGACAAATTTCCCGAGATGATATCATTTCGTAGTTTCTCTACAACCGCTTTACAACTAACATGGTTAACAATGATAAAATAAAGTTCATGAAAATTACTCAGTTAAATAAAAACAAAAGTACATACTAATGACCAATCATTTTTAGATAGGTCATGCAGTCCAGGGTAGGCGAAGATTGAAGTCTATTGATTTTTATACACACAGTTTAGGCTGTGTGTGATTAATCTAAAGTGCTTCCATCGCCTTCAATAACCTTGAATTAGAGTTATGTGAAATAATTGTGAAACAGTCATTAATATTTATTATGTGACCAGACATTAATAAGTGTTTTGCAATTGATGATGCTGGATTTCTATTAAGATTAATCGCGTTAGGATTTTCGATATGATTTACTAGCCATTTTGGAATATGTTCTTATCGACGACATAGGAACATTCTGTTAGTTCTACCTATATGGGTGTCACCACAGCTGTAGGTGAACTTGTAGATACCAGTTTTGTTTCTATCCAGTATAAACGTTCCCTAGTGAAATGTTTGTTCTCAAGGGCCCGAAAAATATGCACGAGTGACACACTGATGGATGAGCTTCGACATGCACATTCAGTTTTATTAGCTAATAGTTATCCGGAGAGCTTTATTGCTTGTCACAGCAAAGAAAAACCGCATCTCGAAAAGACAGCTTCTGTACCAAAGAAAGCCATCCTTATTAATCTACCATTCAAGGGCGACCAGATTATGCAGTTGACAACTCAAAGACTTCGATCAACCATCAAACGCACATTCTACGCTGCATCTCTTTTTCTCACTTGCCGAACATTTTCGATCCCTGTTCCTACGATTAAAGGACTAAATTCTGTGGACTCTACTTCAAACTTTATCTAAAAGTTCACCTACAGCTGTGGTGACACCCATATAGGTAGAACTAACAGAATGTTCCTATGTCGTCGATAAGAACATATTCCAAAATGGCTAGTAAATCATATCGAAAATCCTAACGCGATTAATCTTAATAGAAATCCAGCATCATCAATTGCAAAACACTTATTAATGTCTGGTCACATAATAAATATTAATGACTGTTTCACAATTATTTCACATAACTCTAATTCAAGGTTATTGAAGGCGATGGAAGCACTTTAGATTAATCACACACAGCCTAAACTGTGTGTATAAAAATCAATAGACTTCAATCTTCGCCTACCCTGGACTGCATGACCTATCTAAAAATGATTGGTCATTAGTATGTACTTTTGTTTTTATTTAACTGAGTAATTTTCATGAACTTTATTTTATCATTGTTAACCATGTTAGTTGTAAAGCGGTTGTAGAGAAACTACGAAATGATATCATCTCGGGAAATTTGTCTTCTTAATGCCTTGTTCAAATTTACCAAAAGCGACTAATCGTTTTAAGTATATTGACATGCCAGTTGACCTTTCGTATGTTTACATATCCAGTAACCTTAAGATAGTAGGTGTCTTCAATATGGTGTCAGAACTGTAGGTGTGCGTATCATATCCCATGTCTCAGAGAGCATGATCATCATGAAGTTGACGAGGAGTAATGTTTTAAAAGCTTCGATTCTTACTGTGCATGTCTACCTACGTAGACCGTAGCTTCTTCTTGTGAGAAGTATGCGTTCTGGGGTAAAAATTATCCTCTACCATTTTCAGAGTCTTCTTCATCGTGACGCATAATGACGGTCTCTTATCGAAACCGGGACTAAACCTTTTTGAATTTATATAAGGAGAGACTTTTGAGGACTATTTACCGCTAGTAATTTTGGAGTTTTCTGAGATACAATGATCCACTCCTCAAAAATAAATTTTTAGATTTTTCTCAACAGCTAACCCCCCCTCATAGAACTCTGTCTAGACCATGTCTTCAATGTTAATATATGCATGGGGAAAACTGTAGCTGAACAGGAACGGTCTTATCACGGAAACGTGGCGAAATAACACGAATACGTAAACACAAATGATAGTTTTATTTGCAGTCGGTAAGGTTGCTTGGGTTGTAGCTGTTTGCCTACCATTTTTCACGTCGTCTATGTACAAAGATGAGTCATATCTTCGACTTGTGACACTATGCTTCATAGTCTTCCTCTGCAGTTTCTGGCATACCTCAAGAAGAAGACGGGAAAGCGGAGATCACTGACGAAAATAAATTACCAAACAGATGACTGATTTTGCAAATGTATTCGTTGAGCTAAATAAGAGTATCTTAAACGCAGTGGACCCCACGTAATGAACCATGAGAAAAAAGATAAATTTACCTGAAAACACGTAGTTCATCACAAATATATAATATATAACTACAAAAGAATGTGGCCAGAGAAGAGAGGCGTGCCTACTTCATTGAGTAATGTGTGTTTGAAAACACTATGGAAACGTCACAGTTGACCCAGAGTGGTTTTCGGTGTCTCACTGAAGGCCTGTAGTGCCTCTAAGCTGTTTTATACTCTTTCAAGTACTGATGAGTACACCAACAGCGACATTTCATGTGCGCAGAAAGGGCTCATAGGGTTTCTGTATCCGATGTTCGACACTAATTCAGTCCTCATGGTTGTTTTTGTCTAAAACGTGGAATTAATCCGCTGGCTTAATGAATCGAGAGGGTCCTGTTTATGCAGGAACATACCGATGGTACAGGGATGGATAAGTTATTATATAAATTATACACATTTTGCTGTATGGTGAATTTACCGTTTGGTTGTCTTTCTGACATTAGAGTCAGTCGGAAAAGTCCGCTAGATAGTCTGTTTGTGTAACACAAAAAGAGATATGGAAATATTGTCTTCGCATTAGCAAAAACCCAGACATCGGATGAATGTAATACAAATATCCGGAGAAAATCTTGAAGGCAATTCTCCTATATAACTTTGTTGCGAACAGCATGGTGGCCCGTATAACCTACTAACCTGACTCGCAAATACGTGCGGAAGAGGGGTTTTGGTGTGTGGGAAGACGTGGAACAAAACAATTCCAACAGTGGTGTGAAAACGGGCAGTAATTTTGCTGGAAATATTACCAATAACAAAATTTATTATTGGGATTAAATTATTGAAATATAATTATGCTTTATTTGAGTGGATGAACGAAATCATCTGTGGACAGCTGCTGGAGGACAATCAGCTTAATTGTTCGTTCCGCGACTGTGTGCCCGTCACTGTCACCTTTCAAAGCAATGGGTATGCCGAGTAGGACAAAGAGTTGTGACGACTTCCGACTCTCGGTGTTTTCAGCTGATAGTTTAACCCTAATCTGTTGATGAAAGCGTTCCGTCACCCCATAGACATTGAGATGAAAGGATGTTATTCTGAAACTCGCACAATCGGTGAGTTTGTCTCATTCTAAGAATAGGCCACTTGCGAATGACGGCTATCCATTGGTCATCAAAGAACACGAGGGTCCGAATTTGGATTATATCTTCACAAGAAACCGCATGTGACTGTCTCGAAAGAAACATCCTCGAGGTTGTCGCTTCAGCTCAACAAGTATAACGTTCAGTACATCAGCATATCCAGATTATGGGAGGGGTCCAACCAGTTCTATGCGAACTTTGTCAAAGGGTGTGTCTGTAGTCGGGAAGATACCAATCGTACTTCATGTCTGTCTTATTACTTTAAACTTTAGACAAGCTATGTTGGTACGGGAGAAATTGCTTCCATTCTTGTTTATGCTGCTCTGACCGTAACAGAACGGCTGTAAGCCTGAGATTAGCTCAGATGATTGATTGTACCTTACTGGAGATGTTAATTTGATAAATTCTAGACTCGGGAGTACGATGGGTATTCATAGAAATGCCAAAATCCAGTGATTCCAGGACCTTTGTTATGATATATTGTAATTCCAAATAGTTTAAGACACATATAGAAGCTCACTTCCTGGCTCCTTAGGACGAAGAAGCTCCACAGGATGTATACCGCCAATATGATTTAGGGGGCTTGTGCTACCTACCACATCAAGAATTATCTATGTAGACCTCACATATCACCTATTTTTTCTGACTTTGCTCTAGCAGTCAAGATTATAACGGCCGTAAATTGCTAAAGCAGGAAATATGAGTGTTTCCAACAAGTCATTATTTTAGATGTGTTGCATGGGTAGTCGAACGTGAAATAGGCTGCAGAGAATGTCTACCAGGACACGACTGTGACTTGCCGCAATCTTTAATTCCTCAGCCGTGAATTCGGAAACCGAATATAAACTTGAATGAATTATTTTTTCATGATACATGAGTTGTAAGAGCTTCGTGAACCGTTATTCCCGACATCTGAAATATGCATTTAAAAACGTCTCTTGCGTAAAATACATAGGGTATTTAGAGGTTAGTCAGTAGTTAATTTCTTTGCTGGATGGCAACTGTTATACCATATTTACCTTGCATTCTTGTATATGTTTCAAGAAAACCTCTCAATTTCTCACTGGAGTTCTTATAGTCAGGTTAAGCCAATTTCTGTACATATACCCGTCAGGGTCATTATTCAACTCATTAGGTGGTTTCTTTTTAGGCTGTTATATATTCTAGATTCACCACCATGTTGTAACTGCACCGAGTAAAATGGTAGATAAAATTTAAAAATGCTACCATCAAAGAAATGTTATTTATGTTTGAACAAAGCAGGTAATTGATTTTGCTTCCTTAAAGGTCATCTCGCGTGCGGAGATTTTAACCTTGTGATGACTAGCAAGCGGGATAATACTAAACTTCAAAATGAACGACATCAACTCATAATTCAAGAGTTACTACGTGATGATGATAATAAGTATTGTGCAGACTGCGATGCCAAGGGTAAGAAATTCTTATTTTAATGTTAGTTAAGGTCCACGATGGGCGTCTTGGAACATCGGCGTTTTCCTATGCATAAGATGTGCCGGTATTCATCGTAATTTGGGAGTTCATATATCAAAAGTAAAATCAGTAAACCTTGACACATGGACTCCCATGCAACTGGCTGTAATGCAACGTTTTAAGATCATTTTCCTTTCTAGGTTATGAGGGATATGGGTAATAGCAAAGCCCGGGCAGTATATGAAGCAAATCTTCCAGATAATTTCAGAAGACCACAAACGGACTCAGCACTGGAGACTTTTATTCGGGCAAAGTATGAACAAAAGAGATATATAGCCCATGAATATGTCCCAAGTAAACCGGATGTCGATTCCTTGATGAAAGTAAGTTCTTTCTGTGGTTTTGTGTTCACTATTAATGTACGAACGGGAGAAATATATCACTAGATGAATGTAGAAAAAAACTTTGGTTTTAGTTGAGTTAAGTCGAGAAAATTGCTGGCGTTCGCCATGACTCAGGAAGAAATCACGGCTGTAGTAACAGAAGGTACTATTTGTATGCTAGTAGGCTCCAGTTTTGTAATTGTTTATTCGTTGTAAGAACATATAATAGACTGGTAATTCACATAGTCTCAGCACAAGTGCAAGGACCCTTTCCATATATTCCATATTCAGTCATTGGTGCGAGTGTGGTAATCTGAGTGTGTTTCGCCCAGCAATTCACCGACTTATTCTGATTGTCATACGTTGCTGTCGAATTTTATAAAAAACAGGGATTGGAGCTTTTTAGTCAGGTGTATTCTGCTATTTTCTTGCATTTACGGGGAAATATGGTAGGCAATAATTTTAGTTGTGGTGTTAGGTAGAAAGCTTAAACGCGACATGTGGTGTCAATATCCATGTTGGATCTAATATTGAAGATCAGCTTTCTGATAGTAAATAATAAATAAACAGACTGACTTCAAAAAGTAACAGATGGTTGAGGAAAATTGAGACTGACAGATATAGAGATGATGAAAGTTAAACAAGACTGATGTGAGAGTAACGGCAGTTGTGATGCCAGTAATTTAACTGACTCCATTTTCAACATGAAATTTCGCGAAAAGTCTAGAAGTCCAGAGTTGTCACACCATGAAAGCTTACATAAGAGTCAGGAAGAGAAAGAGAAATACAAAGCCTTTAATGAACGAGATTTCACGGCGATCTGTGAATCTGTGTTCAATCATGGCTTTCCAATTCTGCCAAGTTAAACCTCCATATTCCATTAGTCCTGGAGTCATTATTCGACCTCCCACTTTTGTAAAAACCCTAGACTACCTCGAGAAAGTGGTAAATGTGGTTTCCCTGGCAGAAACTATGAACATGCAGAACTATGTAATGTTCATAGTTTCTGCATTCTTTATTCTTTTGCGTACACCACTGCTTCTTTTAGTTATCATATATATATATATATATATATATATATATATATATGTAGGTCTCATCTGTCGTCAAGTGTCATTTGAACAAATTGTCCTTTGAATTATTTCGAGTTGAAAAAGAATCTTGAACCAAGTTTAGGTTACTGCTTTGAACCACCGTAATACTCTTCTACGAGTTTTTGTATCATCTGTGAAAGTCGAATCCTTTTTAAATGCACCTAAGAACTTAATTCTGATTGGCTATCGGAAGGAAGACATGTTTAGTCAATTTTGACTGCACGTTCTAATCTGAATCTTTACAAACCTGTCAGAACAGATAGCTGTGGTGTTAATTGACAATCTACGTATAACGGCGGCACAGGAAGTGTAACTGTTCAAGGCTAATCCTTGAGTTCATAAGGGAAATATTTAACCTATTGTTGTGGTCTTATTAATAATCTCTGCCTGTGTAAACATACTTTTGAATGTGCCACTCAAAAAGTTCGAAGTGATCAGGTCATATCAAAGCGATGAATTGAAACAGACTGGTATTAGAGGAAGTGATGTATAGAAAGCTCTAATAAATGTAATAGTTCATTGTTAAAAGGCTTGATAAACCTTTTTACTATAGAGAACATTCCTTAAATTTCTGAAACATTTTATGTTGCTTGATTCAAATTAGTTTACTTTGATTTAAATGTTCTTCGTACTTTCACTAGGAATTACAACGTCTCGAACTGGGTCAAAAGAAAAGATCTAGTGCTGTAAGTCTAGGACCAGCAATACAACAGCCTGTTAATAAGACTCATCAACCAAATAAGGAACCTTCGCTAAAAGTAAGCTGATTGTTTCCAGATTCACAATCGCTTGTTCATTGAAAAATGTTTGGATTGCCTTACCATAATTTTTGTTGCTTGTTCTTTAACAACTAACACGGGATTGTAATCTCGTGTCCATCTATTTTATGTTCGTTATACGGTCATTCTGTAGCCTTTATGAATCATATTGACCTGATTCTTTGTTAAATTTTTATGTGCTTGCAATCACGAACTTTTAAAAAAGTTTTAAATCGCACCCATGTTGTATTTAAGCTGATTACCTCGTATCGTGCTTTCTTGTAGACGTCTGAAGCAAACAGTGTGAATAGGACGAACAATGATTTCGACCTTTTGGGGCTTGATAATGCATCTAGCTCAGTAGATCAAAACGATCTATTTGATCAGTTGGGTTCTAATCAAGTAAATTATAGCAGTCAACACCAACCGTCGGCATCTGGGCAACAACAATCAGTTAGCGTACCAGTAGATATGGGTCATCAAGATGGGAAACCAAAAGTAAGTTCATCGTGTCTTCATTGTTTTAACACAACAGTCGTATGTAGTTTCTTTTTTGCTCTTTATCATGCATAGGTTATATCTAATTCTGCTTCTCAGTTGATTTAGAAAGTGATATGAACTTATGACCTCGTTTTTGGCCGTATTGGAAACCGTAAACATATACATTCTGTGTGTATGTACCCAAGGTGTTTTTGCGTTATGAGCGAACTGTAATTAAGTGATTGAGTGTTGGTACACATGTTCACTGTGTATATTTAGTTTTTGTTTAGTTAGTGTGTATGGGGTTGAAGTTATTCATATTAACTATTCTTTTAAACCAGCTTTCATTTACGCCATGTGAAGTATTAGTGACTAGTTTCAGAATTTCGGTTGTACTTATGAAAATCTTTCAAAAGTTATAAGCGTTTATTGGGTCGGTTTTAAGAATTTATGCATTTAGTTTTGTGTATTTTTTTATACGCTTTACACACTGAAAACTTAAAAAGTTATAGTACTTCAGTTTACTTTGAATCTAGTAGTAGTTTTGCTTGTAGCTGTAAAATGTTCATATCGTTTAAATAAATTCACTGCTTACTTTCTCATTTAGGTTGTTCCTTCTAGTTTGACATCCGATCTTCTGGGTTTAGACTTTGGAAGTAGTAGTTCGGAAGCTGAGAAACTTACAGCTCCTGCAAAAGACTCTTCGAGCTCGGCAACTAAGATCACTAAAGATTCAATCTTGGCTCTTTACCAGCAAAGTACACCGCAATCTGGGAACTTAGGATTCATGTCCTATTCAGGAAACATAGGACAATTTCCGACTCCTAATGTGTCAGGAAGTCAGTATTTTGGTTGCAATACGCCAACAGATCAGTCAATGCACAACAAAGGCTTTGGCAACTTAGGTAGGTTTCTTTTTCACGTCTGTATTGTCTGAGTGACTTTGAAATCTGGGATATGAGTAATCTTAGACAGATACTTATCTGTGGAAGAATTATTCATTATATTTTTCCCAGCAAAAGCTTCATAAGTCAGTTTACAACCTAAGAAACTTCTGGAAGCACAATTTTCAAAACTCACTTGCTTTGAGTCTAAGCGTTTTTCTTTGTCAGCACTGACTTTTTACACACCCATAGGGGATGAGCTGACTGGTAATATGAATCAACTTCACAAGCCTGGGTCTGAATAAGGTTAGTTGCTGATTATTGCCTACAGAGTATGTTCTGAGTAAGCTACGTGGGAGTTCTAGCAGTTTTTGAAGTGCCCTTTTGATTTCTCCAGAATTTACTGAAAATCAGTGTTCGGTTGAAATTGATAGTTGTAAAAGCATTGTAGTTCAAAATCGATCGGTATGGCTGGAATGTATCCATATCTTTCTTTCATACTTTAAGCTTTTTTCGTTTAGCAGAATTGGTGTTGATTTACCAGCGTACATCTTAAGTATTGTTTTCTTTTGATTCTATGTATGACTTTTGGTCAAATTTGTATTTATCTTCTTGCCTTTATTTTGACTAATCAATTAAATGGTTTCATTCGTGATTTATAGATTTATTTGTTTTTAGGTGATGCAAATATTCGACAGTCAGATTTTTCCACTAATAAGTTCGTATCATCAGGTATAAGTACATCTGCTGGTGGGAATAAAAACGCTATTGTTCCTCCTCAATTTCCTGTAAGTATAGTATACATTTAAACTGCTTAGTGGTCTTAACATCTGAATCTTGATTTATGGTTAAGTATGATTGATATTGTTCAATTGCATGTGGTAGTATCTGTGTATATATGACGCGTTGCAGGTGTTATAAAACTTTATTAAGTATTTGAAGTGTATGTTGACACATATATCATTGTGTTTTTTGTACAAAATTTTATTCTAAGTTGTACTTCATTTCATAATTGGAGGAAGCTCTTGTAGAGTTTTATTTTAACGTAGTCATTAATTCCAAACGCGTGTCAAAATGTAATCTCTTACATATTTATCCAAGAGTATCGTTAGCGAACATGACAAACACTCATGTTACGTGTTGCAAATATGATTTTGGCGATACTTGAAGATTTTAGTAAATGCTCTGAAGAGTTCTTTGAACACTTAATAGTCTTAAGAGATTTTGTTCCACACAGCTTGCAAATTTATTAAGGTTGTATTGAGTATCAGGTTCACGTCTCAGTAAGAACACCACCACTAACCACATAGCGTATTTATAGTTCTTAACATAATTGATTATTTGCTAGAAGAGTCACAAATTTCATTGCACTGTATAATATAATTCAAAAGTTTGGGAATTTTACAGCTGTAAATGCATATGCTTACATAATGGCGAAATTCCATTCATATTTTTTCCTATTTAAAAGATTATTGGGTTTATCGTTGGGTTTAAAGAAACGTCTTACGTTTCTACGTTTAAAATCCTACAAATGCTTTAGGAAGCGACTTTTCGTTCAGTGATAACTGATTTCTAAATAACTGACACACAAACAAAGTCTTCTTAAAAAAGTCAACAGACCATTTTTCCTCTGTTCAACTGCGGATAATATTATCTAGTCTGCTCATAATGATATCAAGTTCATATGACATGAGTATGAGCAATGGTCTGTGCTCGAAACGTGGCCATCAGTTAATATTACTGTATAACACTGTGTGATTTATCGAAATAAAACCTTATCCGTAATGCAGTTATACTCTACCACAGTGCACAAGTTTTATACTTATATCTACTGAAGGCCAGCTGGGAAGACAGCAGGACCAGACGCCATTCTCCTCCCGAAGCACTGAAGCCGGCCACAGAGATTATGGCAGATGTCCTCACTCCACTTCTGCAAAAGATTTGGAAAGAAGTAACGGTACCTACAGATTGGAAGAAGGGCTTGCTACCTCGTCGAGCTGCCAAAGAAGAGCCTGTGAAAGAAATGGCATGTAATCATGCTCTTGTCCACGCCAAGTAAAATACTAAGTCGCATCATCCTGGAGAGAATAAAAGATGCACTGGATACAGGACTCCACCAGCCGTGAACAAGATCTGCACTTCGGTGTCAAGTTCTATGTTGTGTCCTGAACAAGATGGCTGGATTCAGGAAGGGCAGGTCATATACTGATCAAATTGCAACTCTACGCATCGTCATCACAGAACAAAGCATAGAATTCCAGTCAAACCTCCCCCTACCTCAACTTCATCGACTTCGAGAAGGCCTTCATCAGACAGCATTGATCGCGAAGTGATTTGAAAACTACTTCAACACTACGGCGTGCAGTTCCCAAGTCCTTATCAACCTCATTCAACAGATGGTGATATGGCAGTGCCACATGTCAGGTGACTCAACTGAAAACTCGGCGGGGCATTCGAAGTGCATACAGGAGTAAGACAAGCTGGCCGCCTATTATCACGGATGATATTCCTAACCTCGATGGACTGGTTTATGCATCAGACTGTGAGTTAGCAGTGAGGAGGCAGGGATACGCTGGACGACCGATGAAAAGAATTTAGAGGATATGTATTTCGCAGGTGATTTGTGTTTAATGTCACACGAACTCGAAAACTGGCAGGTGAAGACTTACACACTGACTGAAGAAGCAGCGGAAACAGAACTACACAGGAAATTAGACAAGACAGTAACAACAGCTAGCACCAGTCACCATCAACGGGAGAGTTAACAGTGGTTATTTGCTTCACTTATTTAGGAAGTACAGTTTCAACCACAGACGGAACGGATGAAGATTTAAAAGCCACTCGAAATCGGGGGAGGCAAGATATGCCTTCATCAACCTGAAACCAGTTGGAAATCTGCTTTATTCAGTTTGCATGAGGAACAAGATCCGGATTTTTTTGGTGTTGGGTTGCTAACCCCATGCCCAACTCTGCCTCTTCACCCAGGCTTGGAATCGGCTAGAAAACTAGCGATCTAGTTAACTAGGCGAGGTAACAAATGTCCATATTACATCCTAATAAAATGCCTGTCAGTTGTTCTGAGTTTCGAGCTGAAAAATAATATTGGCGACTTACGATAAGTCGGAGGAAGCAGCATTCCCATACCATTTCTTTCGAACTCAAGGCACTCAGTATTTTGAGAAATCGCATTGTAAAACATCTTTTCGTATTTGATAAACTAAAATATCCATTGCAGGCGTATTAGGCAGAAATACGTTATTTCCTGTTGAAAGGAGTTCAAAATATAACGTTTCAGTCTGTTGCAGACTACCGTGGTTTGTTAATAAACACCAGGTTGTATTCCTTTCTGATACATTATCTCATAGAAAAAAAAAGGAAATGTTACTCAACGACGATTAACATTTCCATACTATGGCCGATGCTAATACTTGGCCACTGAGGCTTAGTTAGGGATGACGAAGTAGGTTTCGCATCCTTGACTCAGTAGTTAGTTGTCAAGCGCCTCGACAATCGAACCACTTCACTTCAATAGGGGTCGGATACTACACAGTGTTGGACATTTGAATTGTTGCTGATTAGTCTTGAAGAAATTGTGGTGAAAGTTTGTCTCGGTGTGAGATAGATAAGTATATGTTGTTATTTCCTTTGGTTCCGGGAAACATCTCCATTTCACCTACTTCTCTGCGTTCCATTTTAGCTGCCGATACGATTCTTTTATCAGCCTCCATCTCCTCGCACTTAGCACCCAGCTCGTTGTTTTCTGTTCGGGTTCCCCTTTACCACTTGATGTGTGATGTCTCTCAGCAGTCTTCTTACTGTGTATCCAATCCATCTCCATTTCTTCAAATTATTTGTTGAATAATAGGTTCTAGCTTGGTTCACAGAGTTCCTGATAGCGTCATCATATAGGTGCAAAATGAAGTTGATGAAGGTTTTGGGGCGCTACTTAGAATGTAAGTAGTTTCCAAGTTACTTTCCGTCAGCGCTGCCGAGGGCACCTTGAAAGTGTTTGAAGTTGAAATAGAGATTCGTATGCCACTCCATGCTCTATTTGGTGATGCGTATCGTTGCGATGTGATCCGCACATAATTTGCTTTCCCTATCCCCACCTTTTAACCAGCTGATTTTCGCATCCAAATCGTCTCTTAGTCTCTCTAGGATAACATGAGCTAATATTTTGCTTGATGGGGAGGAGAACAAAACTTCTCTCCAGTCATTGTGAAGGCCTAAATCACCCTTCTTTGGCAGTTTGACAAGCTATCTCTTCCTCCAATCTTCAAGTACGTTCCCATGCTTCTAAAATTTACGATGGTGATGGTAGTATGAAGAGATCCGCTGAGCTATATGGACCCGTTTACAGAGTTTCTGTTAAAGCGTCGATTTCCCACCTGCTTGAGACGTGACTTTCTGTTCAAGTGTTCTCAGGTCACTCTCACTTGTGTCCTGTTCTGATTCAGTCGCCAGTTAGTGTGTCGAAGGATTGTCTTTTGTCCCACCTAGTACTCTGCCTCACTTATATATTCAGTGCGATGTACATCGAACCCAACTTCTCCTTTCTCTGTCGCTCTTTGGATTGGTTTATCTTGTGTTTCAGCATCCCTCTCTCCTCTCTTCTATTAGCTTCCATGTGCCCGTAGAGCCATTTCTTGTCCTGCCTGTTCTTCCTTCTTAAGCCAGGTATTCAGGTTTCCTTCAACATCTCTTTCACTATCCCTGTCTACTGTCTCTACTTTGCATTTCTTCTACTTTATTCTCTGGCTTTGTGTGCTACATAGAGTGTGGCGACTTGAAATGCACATCGGTGCAAAGTTCTTTGTTGGAAACAGATAGACATCACTCACAGAGTTCCAGTGTTCTTCCACACAGTTTTTCTCAATGTTTCTGCATAATGTCTCTGACTCCGATTCGATGAATGCAGTGAAAACATCTCTCGGTTTCTGGGTGTTGAACCGGAATTGTGGTCTATCCACAGCTTCTTTGTAGGCTTTCAACTTCACTTTGACGGTCGCTTGCAGTTGAGAATGGTCTGAGGCCACGTCTACTCGCCTTCTCGATGTTATGTCCAGATGGCTGAGCATTCATTTTCTTGAGACAGATGAAGTCTATGTGGTTTTTGGTGTGGGGGACAGGTGACACACATGTTGCCCTTTTTCTTATCTCTATGGTCGTACATACTGTCTGCAATCACCGAAGAATTGAGTTCGCAGAAGTCCATAACCTGTTCTCCATACTCATAATTTTCATC
Source organism: Trichobilharzia regenti (assembly GCA_944472135.2). Lineage (NCBI taxonomy): Eukaryota > Metazoa > Platyhelminthes > Trematoda > Strigeidida > Schistosomatidae > Trichobilharzia > Trichobilharzia regenti. The sequence goes on along the minus strand of OX235270.1, from coordinate 80,835,552 downwards.
GGGAAGCTTTCTCCACGTGGCGAGTCCTCTTCTTGTTTTGTTTTCGCACAGTTTACATTCATAGCCGCATTAGAAATTCGATGTAACCTTATGTGGTCTTTTTTTTAGTTTGCGATAGTCTGTAGAATTCGTCCTTCACGTGATCTGCGTTGATCATGGCCGGGTAGCATTGGATAATTGTAACTTCCTTTCCTTTCTAATTGAATCCTGCTGTCCACTTTCTTGAAAGAGATTGGCTACCACTGTATAATAGCCTTTTATGCTGTTGGTGACTCACTGATGACGGTAACTACTCCGTCAATATGGTTGTGTTTTGTGGTCCGAGTGACCACAGTGGATTATTGACTCTTTCATTATGCATTTGAAGTTTGTCTGTTTTCAATATAGAACTTTGCACTGATGTGTGGCAGTTCAAGTCGCCACACTCCATGTAACACACAAAGCCAGAGAAGAAAGTAGGAGAAATGCATAATAGAGACACTAAACAGAGGTGTGAGACAAAGGAGTAGTAATATCGAATAACAGTATAGATTCATTGGAAATTATAAGTCACAGGGAGTGGATACATCTTCGCCATTCAGATTGATTTTGAGACGTATCACTGATTGTCTCCAGCCATTGGTTTTTACCGTCCCGAGGACTCCAACCAGAAAGTCTACATATCCCTGTGTATCTGGCTTAAACTAACTGTTGTGGATTTCATTGAATGGTGCCATGTCTTGGTTTCAGCTCCGTTAGCTTTTTTCCAGCCTGACCCTATATCAGCTAACATTGCCCGTCGAGGAAAGCGATGACTAGGCATGCGTGACACGTGTTCTAACCATTTCAATCGATGTAACCTCACAGCCTCGTCGATTGATTTCCCCTCCTTACCTAAAAAATCGACGCCTGACCTCAATATTGCTCACCTTATTATACCACTTCACTTGGGAGATAGAGCAGAGGCACCTATGATATAAGACAGCTAATCTTTTCATGTTTTCCCCTCTCAGTGACCAGGTCTCACAGCCATAGAGGAGGACGGAGTGGACTGCTGAGCAGTACATCCACCCTTTGGTCAATAGCCGTCTATGCCTAAGACGGCGTAAACTGGCATATGCGAAACGAGCCTTCTGTATCCGTGCTGAAATTTCGTCAGCGATCAACCCATTGGTTCTGGCTGATGCAACTTCCCAAATAGGTGAGGCGGTCCAGACGCTCTACCACTTCACTCCCTATTTCTGAACCAGGAGTCAGTATAGTCCAATCCTGTAACATCATCTCACATTTGGCGGGAGCAAGTCGCATGCCAAACATTCGTAGATTGCAGCTCAGGGTGTTCAGAAGACTGCATTTTGTCAGCGTCCTCGTCTAGAAGGACCATACCGTCTGCATATTCTAAGTCAACGCGATTATTCCTAACCTGGTAGCAAGTCAGTCCCTGAGTCTGAAGTGAGTTAGCGTTAAGTCTATTAGTACATCTATGATGAAATTGAATAGAAACGGTAACAGTGGGCATCCCTCACGGACACCTCTAGTCGTCACCACTTCAGATGACAACTCTCCGTAAGCCCTCACCTGGCTGCATGAGTTCGAGCAGAGTGAGTGCCTTAGTCAGTGAAATGTATTTCCTCAGCGTTCCTTTCACAGCCAAGCGTCGCCAGAGAACCTCTAGGTCGACAGAATCGAATTCCTCCTTCAGGTCAAGAAATATAATGATTGTCGGGGGCCGGTAAGAATGCGTCTGTCCTAGAATCTGTCGGAGGGTGAGAATATGATCAATACACCCTCTTCCTGGTCTAAAGCCTGCCAACCTGGCTCTCTCGTGTTTGTGCCTCCCGAGCACCACTTAGTAGTGTACGCAATATTATTGAGCCTAGAACTTTAGATACTATATTAGTCAAGCTAATCCCTGTGTGATTATCACAGGAAGACTTGTCTCCCTTCTTGTATATGGGGATAACCAGTGATTTGCACCAACCCGACGGGACTTCTTCTGATTTCCGGACGCTGCCTAGTACCTCAGTTAATGCATACAGTAAACTGTCTCCACCGTACTTAGATACCTCTGGAGTCATTCCATCAGGTCCCGCTGCTTTTCCTCGTTTCAGAATAGTGACAGCTCTAGTAACCTCAGTTAGGGACGGCGGGCCTATGTCCATATCCCATTCAGGGAGGCGTTGGATGTTCGGTAAGTTGAGTGTGGTTGTAGGCCAATTAAATTGCTCCTTAAAGGGTTCTTTCTAGCGTTCCAATCGTCAGATCTGGGAGCTAATTATCGTGCCATTTTTCTCAGAGATTGTTTCACTTATCATTTGCCTATTACCACCTGTTTTCGTGAGAAGCCTTAATAGTTGTCTGGTGTTTCCAATAGCCGATGCCTTTTCCATCTCTTTCGCCTTTGTTACCCACCATTGTTCACGGTCGTTGAGAAGACTTCTTGTCAGTTTTCGTTTGAGTAGCTTTCGCTCCTCATCATAATCGGAGGTCGCCGGAATCAGTCTTCTTACGTCAATCAGTTTGGATGAGATGGTAGAGATCCAATGGCTCTTACTAACTTTTGGTTTTAGGTTCTTAACAACTTTTACAACTGTGTCTACAGCTAACTGCGTGCCGTGCCAGGTTACTTCAGGAGCAGTCTTGCGGTTGATATCAGGTACTCGTTCCACTACTTCCTTAAATAGGGACTCAGTATCTCGATCTAGTTGGGGACGTAACTGTTTCGCTGCCGTCAATTTCTTATGTCCGTTTAGTCGTAAGCCTAAACGTGCGCGAGCCAGAGCGTGATCAGAGTCTAAGCACGTGTTCCCGAAAGAGCGGCGGTTTTCTACTGACACTTGCCATCGATATTCTATGGTTATGTGGTCTATCTGAGTCAAACGTTGATCTGTTGATGAAGGTCACCAGGTTTCGCAGTGCCTCTCTTTTTGCCCAAATTTGGTGCTGATTAGAAACAGATGATTATGTGAGCAAAACTGTGGAGGACGATCACCGTTGTCGGTTCGTCGGCAGGGAACTCCATATGTACCACCTACATACCTCTCAGTCTGGCAAAACTTCCCTACTTGGGCATTGAAGTCGCCTGCTAAAACAACTCCATCTGAACGCTTTGCTTTTTGCAGCAAATTGGACAGTTTCAGGCAGAAGTCATCTTTTAGTTCATCCGAACTGCAGTCTGTTGGGACGTAAGCAGAGACTACGAAAAGGGAACGACGGGTAGCGCCTCCTTTCCTTCTTTTAACGAACCCATTCAGACGTACCGCGCACATACGACTATCTACTGGAACCCAGTCAAGAAGTGATTTTTCCGCCCTAAAACTCAGTGCTATCCCTACACCTGCGAGTCCTCGCGAGCTAGCCGAGGTGTCTCCTGATACCTTTAAAGTGAATTTTGCAGATTTTCCTTGTTGACCGGTTGAGGTTAAGTAAATGACCACACTCAGGTTTTGTGTATGTGTGTATCTCTCCGAAACACAACATACATCCATTGCTGGAGATGTCAGAGTTCTGGCTAGTGATACCTATTGTCCGATTTAGCACAGGGTCCTGACGTTGAACGCTCCTATATGAAGTTGGCAATGTGGCTTTAAAAGGCTATCTGGGGTGTTTCTATGGCTCTCACCGTTGTTTGTGGTCACAGAGTGAAGTGAAGATGACTCACTAGCCTGCAGAATAGTACTAACTGTAGTAGAGAAGCAAGATGAGGAAGGTGATGTGAATAAAGGAGAATGATGCTCAGGAAGGCTTCGTGTGCTCTTGAAAGTGTGTGAGCGGTTGTTACTTTCCGACTGCCCACACCGTTGAAGTTGATTGAATCTTCGGGAACCTGAAACAGATAGAGTGTTGCGTGACCGCAGAACCCAAGGGACAACTGCCTGAGGCCGGCCGGTCACACACGGCCTGTATGAACTGGTTTCTGGGATTGGTTCCATATTAGTAAACTTAACGCCGTTACAGACCACCGTAGGGTAAGTCGGGATGTACAATTTTTGGGGTCGACCTTTTCTAACCCCCTCTCTCCAGAGTGGAAAGACAGCATAGTTGGCATGCTGATCATCTGAGGGAAACACCTCACTGCTGTTACACACTGTTCTCCAGCAGTACGACTTTGCCCTCAGACCCCCAGCAAAGTGTAAGAAAGATTCTTACACGAAGCCGGTAACTGCTTTTAGTCTAATCTGTCTATCTGTATGGATTCAATATAGAACTTAGTTTAATCGCTATCCTAACGACCTTCCTGGCATGGTAGGACCTGCAGGAACATTGGTTCCAGCTAGTGTAGCTTTTTGGGTCATCGCGATGTGCAAGCCCGACCACCATGTCAAGGTAGCAGGAATCGGTCAGGATGCATTTGGAGAGTCCATTTAATTTCCGTCTGCATTCAGATTCCTAACACTTCTACGCTGTAACCTCCCGTTTCATTTGTAGTCTTTGTAGTCTTTTCACTTTTGAAAAATTTTGAGGATGTAATACGTCTGCATGTTTCCGTTTGTTTTCTGTCGAGAGATGATACATCTGTCGGCTGGCTTATCGAAAGGTTTACACCAGCCGCTGTCAGTTATTATCCGATTTGGGATTTTCCCGTTTCTAACGGAAACTTTAGTTTATGTTTCCTGTGCTTTGAAGTTTACGTAGGCCTACACTTGACCTACCTATCGCTTGGGCTCAGGAATGAACTGTTAAACTAATTGGGATTCTGATCTCATAATGTGATAGGATCCCGCCTAAATTAGCAGGCGCAGCAGTAACGAAGTGATTACGGTTCTCATTCAGTTCAGTGCTTGATAATAATAACATAATCCATGAATGGTACTCACTAACATTGCATGATATAAAACGAGTAATATTGAAATCCACTACTTGAAATTCCTGAGCACATTGATCAATTTTCGATGGGTAATATCCGTTGTGACCACGTATTCAGGTGAAGATGTTATTAGGCATTTTCGATGTTGGTTACAAATTCAATGAATACGCGAAATAGTATTTCCTTCAATAGATATAAAATATTTTACTTCTTTAGTCTAATACAAAGACAGAACCATCACTAAATGCTCTTCGCCATATTAGCCTGTATATATGTAGCTTTAAATTTCGGTGGCCCACCTGATATCCTGCATTTTGTTTGTAAAAGGCTCGTTCTACCAAAATTTGGAACCATGTTGACTATTATCATTGATTAATAAGCATATCATTTTGTAAAACAGTAAGCCGGTTTTTATTCCCACCCAAACTTTTATGTCACATGCGGCGGATAAATGAAGTAAGTATTCTTATTCATCTGTAGTTATTACAACTGTACACATGGAAAGTAGGTAGAGAGTTGCAAGAATTCTATGAGGCTAATTGTTAGGTATTTTCAGTAGGTTTTCTGTCACTGTTTTTCTGTGATTTAATAAAATTGTTTATGCCTAATATGGACAATGTACAACATAGTATTTTATAATTGTATACAAATTAGCTGTAATTTGCCCAGGATTAGCAATAACTCATAATAATGCGCTATTGATTTGTGAAAATAAATTTTCATATTCTGTGTGAAGTTTCATACTATATATATTAAGAAATGTGAGAATTTTAAGCATTTATCTGTTTTGCAAGAGAAATGAGTACTTTCAAAAGTTTGTACTTTATCAAAGCTTATTTATTATTGGTTCTGAATAATAAGCGGTTATTAATAACACTCAAACTTGCACTAATATTTGCCAGCCCAAGTTATCAGATTTCTCACTGGAATACTGAATCGGGAGTTAGCATGAGGCAAAACTACCACAAGGGAAAGACAAAATTTCAAGAAAATAAGGATGTACTGTGTGTCGTTGTTATTCAGCATAAGTTACGAACTTCTCTTTGTCCCTTCAATTGATTTTAAGTGACATCTCTTAGAATATCCCATCATCTCTTACAGTTATCTTTTGGGTCTTTATTAAGAAGTTTGTGACTTCAAATTTTCATGCATCTGTTTGAGATCAGTAATTGCGAAGAAAAATTTAAATGTTAAGGTATGTTCTGTCTGTCTGGATTCAACATAGAACTTGGCACCGAAGTGCAGCAGTTCGAGTTGCCACGTTCCAAATAGCACACAAAGGTAGACAAGAATATGAGTGAAGAGAATCAATAGAGTTTGACAAGTATAAGAGTGAAACAGAATGGGTAATGGTAGAAAGGAATATGAAAGATTACAGAGACTGAATACATCTGCGCCATTGACAACGATTTTGAGCCATGTCACCTATTGTCTCCAGCCATTGATTCCTAGAGTCCCGAGGGCCCCAACCCGGAAGTCTGCATCTCCCTACCTGACTCAGTTTAACTGTCAAGGATTTCATGGATTGATGCCATGTTTTTGTTTGGCCACCACTGGCTCTTTTCCAACCTGAACCTATATCAGCTAGTAATGCCCGTCGGGGGAGGCGGTGGTTAGGCATGCGCAGCACGTGACCTAGCCATCTTAGTCTATGTAACTTTATAGCCTCGTCGATTGATTTTCCCTCTTTGCCCAACACTCTACGCCTAACGTCAACATTACTTACCTTATTAAACCACCTAACGTGAGACAGAGATCGCAGACATCTATGATCGAAAGCAGTCAACCTTTTCATGTCTTCAACGCGTATTGGCCATGTTTCAGAGCCATAGAGAAGGACGGAGCGAACTGATGAGCAGTACACACGTCCCTTGGTTGATAACCGGATGTCACGCCTACGCCAGAGATGGTGTAAGTCAGCGAAAGCAGCTCGAGCTTTTCGGATCCGTGCTGAGATTTCATCGCCAATCAGTCCGTTGGTGCTAATACAACTTCCCAAATAGGTGAAGTGGTCAACATGTTCTATCACTTCACTCCCTATCACTAAGTTAGGGTTGACGTGGTCCAGTCCTGTAGCAGCATCTTACATTTTGCAGGGGCGAATCGCATGCCAAACATACGAAGATTGCTGCTCAAGGTGTTCAGAAGACTCTGCATTTTGTCAGCATCCTCCCCTAACAGGACTATGTCATCTGCATATTCTAAGTCCATAAGACTATTCCCTGGTAACAAGTCGATTCCTAAGTCATTACGTTCAGTTAAGGATACTTCCATTAGCATATCTATGATGAAGTTAAACAGAAATGGGGAAAGTGGACATCCCTGTCGGACACCACTGGTTGTTACCAATTCAGATGACAATTCCCCATAAGCCCTTACACGACTACGTGAGTTTGAATAGAGTGCCTTGATTAGTGCAATGTACTTTCTTGGCACTCCCTTCACAGTCAGACATTGCCATAGTACCTTTCGATCCACGGAGTCGAAGGCCGCCTTCAAGTCAAGAAATATGACAATTGTTGGACGCCGAAAAGTGTGTCTATGTTCTAGAATCTGTCGAAGAGTGAAGATATGATCTATGCACCCTCTACCTGGTCTAAAGCCTGCTTGATTTTCCCTTGTCTGTTCCTCCCGAGTTCTGCTTAGTCTATGCATGATTACTGAGCCTAGGATTTTAGAGACTATGTTCGTTAGGCTGATCCCCCTATGATTATCACACGAGGACTTGTTTCCCTTCTTGAATATCGGTATAATAAGTGACTTACCCCAGTCTGATGGCACTGTCTCTGATTCTCAGTACCTCAGTTAATCTACAAACTAGTATGTCACCCCCATATTTAAACACCTCCGGAATAATTCCGTCGGGTCCTGCCGCTTTGCCTCGTTTCAAATTACTGATAGCTTTTGTGACCTCACTACAGACGGCGGACCAGTGTCTATATCCCATTCGGGTGTGTGGATGGCGGGGAGGTTCAGTGTGGCTGTAGGCAAGTTAAATTGTTCCTCAAAGTGTTCTTTCCAGCGTTCAAGGCGTCTATCCTGAGAGCTAATTAAGGAGCCATTTTTCTCAGAAATAGTCTCACTTATGAATTGCCTTCTCCCACCCGTTTCTGATGAGTCTAAAGAGTTGCCTAGTGTTGCCTATCGCCGATGCTTTTTCCATCTCTTTCGCCTTTGTCACCCACCACTGTTCACGGTCCTTGCGGAGACTTTTAGTAAGTTTCCTTTTGTGCAGCTTTCGCTCCTCATTGAATTCGGAGCTCGCCGGAATAAGTCTTCTAGCATCTATCAGTTCGGATGAGGCAGTCGAAATCCAGTGGTTTTTACTCACCTTTGGATTTCCTTATTCACAGCTTTTACAGCTGTATCTATAGCTGACTGAATATTCTTCCAGGCTTCTCCAGGGTGAGCACAGCTGTCGAACAGATATGCGTTTAGCTAGTTCTTCCTCAAATAGGGATTTAGTTTCCTGATCGAGCTGGGGACGTGATGGTTTTACCGCCAGCTGTTTCCTACGTCCGTTCAGTCGTAAGCACACACGAGCCCGGACCAGTGCGTGATCGGTATCTACACACGTGTTCCAGAAGGAGCGACAATCTCCTACCGACCCACGCCAACGATAGCTTATTGCTATGTGGTCTATTTGTGTCCAGCGTTGGTTTGATGATGGGGGTCGCCAGGTTAAACAGTGTCTCTCCTTGTGTTTAAAGTTAGTGCTTACAAGAAACAAATGATTATCTGAACAGAACTGTAGGAGACGGTCACCGTTGTCGGTTCGCTGGCACGGAACTCCATAGGTGCCACCGACATCCTTCTCAGATTGACACAATTTCCCTACTTGAGCATTAAAGTCACCAGCTAGAACGACTATATCTGAGCGTTTAGCCTTTCTCACCAAACTAGACAGCTTTTGGTAGAACTCATCCTTCGTTTCATCCGAACTGCAGTCAGTGGGGGCGTAGGCGGAGATTACGAAAAGGCATCGGCGAGTAGTGCAGTCCTTTCTCCTTCTTACTGATCCGTTCAGACGGACAGCACACATTCGGCTATCTACTGGGATCCAGTCAAGTAATGTCTTTTCTGCCCTAGTACTCAAGCTATCCCTACGCCAGCTAATCCTCGTGAACTAGCTGTGGCATCTCCTGACACCCTCAAGGTGAATTTTGAAGATTCATCCTGTTGGCCAGGTGGGGTTAGGTGAATAACCACACTTGGGTCTTGTATGCGTGTTTCTGAAACACAACATACATCAATGGCTCGGATGCCAGGGTCTTAGCTAGTGATGCTTGTTGTCCTATTTGGCAAAGTGTCCTAACATTAAATGCTCCTATATGAAATTGGTGGCGTGGCTTTAGGAGACTATCGGTGGTGGTTTTTTGGCTTCCGTCGTTTTTAGTGGACACAGAGTGAAGAGGGATTAAGCAGAGGAGTTGCATCAGTGGAAGGAGGGCAAGACGATAGAGATGAAGATGAAGACAAAGATAAGTGAGGATTAGAGAGGTTTTGTGTGCATTTCGGATTGTGAGGGCGATTGTTACTTCCCGGCTGCCCACACCGTGGAAGTTGGTTGCGTGACCGCAGAGCCCAGGGGACAACTGCTTGAGGCCGGTCACACGCGGCCTGTTTTTGTTTGTTCGTTTTGTTTGGTGTGTATCAGTAGCATACTTATCACTCCTGCCCTGTGACACGGCAGCAGGAAGCGCGGTCGTTGTTAATCCGGGCCACGGCCGATCCGGCATGAAATTTTGTGAATTTGTTTGAATCATGGTATTGGATGGGTAGCTGCTTTTTGTTTAACCGCTATCCAAACAACCTGCCTGGCATGGTAGAACCTCAAGAGACATAAGTCTCAGCCAGTATAGCTTGATTAGGTCATTGCGGTGTTCAAGCCCGACCACCACGTCAAGGTAGCAGCTTTCGGTCGGGTATGTTACAGGTGTGTTAATATGTGTTTTTGATAGCTGTGGGAGCGAAGGAGTAGTAGATATATTCGTATTGGTAGTCAGTTTTCATATATTTGGTCACAGGATCAAAAACTACTCTATTTATTAAGGTTTCATGTATCCTGATTGATCGAATTTCCAAAAAAGAATTTTTCCACCTCTCATTAACTCCACATAAATGTATAGAGAGAAAAACAATTCATAGGAACTATAATGAACGGAAATGTACAGAAGAAAGAAAAAGTACATGGATAATACGGACAATTTGATGGGTCTGGGAATTCATAAAGAGTGGATGTATCTGCGCGATCGAGGATGATTATGGGCTGTGTCACCAGCCATCGGTTCTTAACACCTCACGTGATCGAAGCGAACAGGCAAATACTTCATTGACTGATGCCCTTTTGATGATTATTCTTTGTCAGTTAGCGGTGCTTATGTAGGAAGGTGATGGCTTTGCATCCTAGTTATTTCATTCTATGCAGCTCTACACCAATGATTTACCTCCTCTCCTTACCGAACACTTAACTCTTGATCTTATCATAAACGACGATGCTACCGCTTTGTTAAAAATTGAAACAGGAAACCTATAGTCAAAAAACCACTATTACCTCCCTATCTCCTCCCTTCAGAAGCGACATTTTACAGTTTTTACGCGAAGTGAATCGAACTGCTGCAAAGAACTCACCTTCTCTGTCAGGTGACAACATACAATTTGGATGAATTGCATTGATAGGCATACATTTCATTCATAAATGAGATACCCTTGGTCAATAAATCGCTTGTAACGTACTATTTGTATGCAGTATGGCAACTGTTTTTGTCGGAGGAAACGAAGTAACTAACTGTGGATTCCATTTAAAAGTAAGTAGGTCAATGTTACAACTGGACACATGGTTGCTCCGAGATAAGTGATTTTGAAATGAATGAGTTTTTAACAACTCAACTTCAGAAGCATACTTCAAGTTATTTATTCTGAGCAAATATTAATCCTAATTTATGTTTTTTAAATAAATTTGAACAAACCTGTGTATGTCTACGGATTTTTTTCGTTACGTGTTTTTTTTTAAGCCTGCATCGTCTAATTTCGCTGTATGGCCTGACAACAGCTCTTCATTTTACTCGCCTGCACCGCAACAACCTACTCAAAATGTTGCTCCTGGAAATCAATTCGGGTCATTTGTTGGAGTGTCTGCATTCAACTGTAACCCCAATCCTTGTATAGGTCCACAAGCTCAGCCATGGAGCACAAATCAACCCTCGTCAAACCAAACATTTGGAGGTTATGTTTCCCATCCAACAAATCTAGTGTCTAACCATGAGGCATATTTATCTCAGGTAACTTTTTGAGATAAAACTTGTCATTGTAAGTGTTTGAAGATTGTCCTTAAAACTTGACTCTTTGAGTTTTAATGACTCAGGTCGGGTAATTTACTCGTTAGAATCGACTTGTGTTTGTATTTTATCTAAAATTCGCAGAAATCAGACAAACACTTAATGACTATTCAATGATTATTAAATTATCGTTCTCACTCAGTGTACAGTTAGCTGTAAGTTTTACATCGAAACTCAGATAGTGCACACCTTTTGTACACTGTAGATCTTTTTGAAACGAAAGTATTTAACACTTCTATTTCACCGGTGGACGTGAATTGGTTACTAGGTTAAACAACAGACTCTTATCTAGTGAGTCATAAGTTCGAATTTCACTTGTCTTACTTTGGTCTAAGAAACCAACTCTGTGTAAATGTCGTAAGCCGTGAAATATCATGTTGCTCATAGGTTGGCGAATGAAAAATTGTACTGATTTCAAGCGATGCTTTTGTTTGCTTTGTATTTATTAAACAATCTGTTTAATAGAATAACAATAATAATAATAATAATTTTGTTTTACTTAATTTATCAGGTGAAAAGTCAACTGACATCATTACATTTAGGCAAAAGTCCTGTTAACCCGTAACACAGTGATGGATTTTCCTGGCTTTGGTAAATATTTACAAATATGCATTCTTTGTAGAATGCAAATAACTGAATAATCATATCTGCCTAAATTTCGATAAAACATATTGTAATAATAATATTAATAGTGTTATTATTATTACCCTTACAGATTTAATGTTTTTTTTCTGAAGCAATCATCATTTATCTCCGTTGTAATACGTCTTGAAGACTATATAATATATGTAACAGTTCTACTGTGATCTTTTTTTTTGAACGATCGGTTTTTCTTTCTTTTTTTATCGTGGGGTAGCATTTGTTATCTCAGCTGTTTATTATCAATCTGAGCATTTGCTTATTAGTGTGTGTGTGTGTGTTGGCTATTTTCCTCCCATTTTCACAACTGTTTTAACTTGTTGTTATTATTGACCTTGATGAATAAGTTCTGTGTTTTTATATGTTCAGTAGACTTGATGTGTGTTTGTGTAATACTTGGTGATGAATTCTGTTGATCATTATTTCTTTCATAAAGTTTATTATTATGAAATAATATGGTTTTATTGTGATAAATCAAAGTAATATTTTAATTCTTTCCTTCTACATTTGCAATAAAGAAGCAGTTTATTGTAAGTTGTCAAATGAAAGTCATTACGTGACTGTTCTGTTCTTTATTTTCTTTGAAAATGATGTTTTGTACAATATTACAATATAAGGTTGAATGAAATCTGATCTTCTAAATTTGATTAAGTTGTTAGTTATTTCATACATAATGCGTGATAAGGATGTTCAAGCGCTCATGCAAATAAAAAACCTTCAATCTATCTAGCGTAGTCCTAATGTATCTGTTCCTAGTGGTTTTAGTGAGATGAATGCTAAAGTGTGGTGCTTACAAATATACATTGTGTTGCAGTTCATCTACTACATTATGCGAACTAGACTATTCCCCGATCATAAACGATCCAATTCCGTTATCGTTATCTTGTGTGAAGTATTGATTCTCCTTGTGTTTGGAAAATAGAAGTATCATCGCAAACCTAGTGGTCTTCTGATTTCCGTCTTTCTTGCGTCAAGACTATTAAATTCTCGACCAGTACATAACAATAATTTGGCGACGAGTACATAACAGGATTAAAAGATTTCAACGAAATGTGAGGAAGAATGAATAGTAACACAGTGAAACATCAGGGTTCAATGGTTGCGGAGAATCAAAAGTGTGAGTGCATCTATTCCACTAAGTACGATTTTGGATAGTATCACGAGTTGTCTCCAGCCATTGGTATTTAGCATTCCGAAGACACCGCCCAGGATGTATATAGCTTCCCACGGGACTTAATCTAACTGTTTCAGATTTCATAGGCTGATGTCATCCTTTTGTTTGACCACAACTAGCTCTTTTCCGGGACATGCATAACACATGTCCCAACCATCACAATCGATGTTGTACCATAACGTCATCGCGTGCTTTTCCTCACTCACTTAGTCTACGCCTAACCTCAATATTACTCACCCTACTCTGCCTTCTAACATGTAAGTTAGAACGCAGACACCTGTGATGAAAGATAGCCAGCCATTTCATATCTTCCAATTTAAATGGTCTTGTGTCACAGGTATGAAGGAGAATAGAGCAAACTGCTGGGCAGAACACATGCCGTTTCGTCGATACGCGGATGGTAAATGCCGAATGAGCCATCTATTTCCGAGCGAAATTTCGTCAGATACCAATCCCCTGGGGATGATGTACATGAGGTAGTCAAAACGCCCTACCACTTTACTCACTAACTTTAAGCTAGGAAACGGCGTAGTGCAGACATGAAGCATCATCTTACATCTTACGGGCGCGTATAAGATGCCGAAAACTCGAAGATTTCGAAAAAAGGTTTCCAGAAGATTCTGCATATTCTAAATTAAAAAGATTATTCACTGGTAACAAGTCAGTCCCCGAGATTTCTAAGTCCGACCGGACTAGTGAATCTCTGATGCAATTAAACGAAAATGGGGACAGTGCGCATCCCTGATGGACACCACTGCTTCTCATATCTTCAGATGAAAAATCTCCATAGGCCCTTACAGGGTTGCATGAGTTCGATTAGAGTGCCTTGATTAGTGAGATGTATATCTTTGACACACAATTCGCAGGCAAACATTGTAATAGTAACGCTAGAATGATCCAATCGAATGCAGCTTTCAGGTCAAGAAAAATGATGATTGTTGGACGCCGGTTAGTATTCCTATGTTCCAGAATCTGTCGAAGGGTGGATATGTGGTCGGTACAACCACTACTCGACAAAAGACTGTCTGCTTACCTCGCGTTTGTTCCTCCCGACCACAGCTTAGTCTACATGTGATTATTGAGCCCAGACGTTTAGATACCATATTGCTCAAATGATCCCCTTATGATTATCACAGGAAGACTTGTCTCCTATCCCGTATAGCGGTATAATCAGTGACTTATACATGCACTGAAGGTTGCTTAATACCTTAGTTGACCCAGATAGTAAAACTGCCTCCACTGTCATTCAACACCTCTCGAGTAATTCCATCAGGTCCTGCGGCTTTGTCACTGTTTCAAATTAGAAACAGTCTTTTTAACTTCAGCCACAGCTTTACAACCGATGTTTGCATCACTTTCAGATTTATGTTGGATGCTGGGAATATTGGGCGTGGTAGTTAGCCAGCTAAATTGCTCCACAGCATCTTCCCTACAACTTTCCAGTTGTTTATCCTAAAGGCTAATTAAAGCTATATGTATCTCAGAGATTGTGTCGTTCATCATTTACCTTTTGACACTTGATAAGATTAAGTAGTTGTTTGGCGTTACCTATCGCAAGTGCTTTTTCCCTCTCTTTCGCTCTAGTCGAGACCACTGATACCGGTCGTTGTGAAAACTTTTTGTCAGTTTGTGTTTGAGCAGCTTTCGTTCCTCATCATATTCAGGGCCCACCGGAATGAGTCTTCTTGCTCAATAATTTCGGATGAAGCCACAGAAATCCACTGACTTTTACTAACCTTTAGTTCTAGGTTATTAACTTCCTTTGCAGCTGTATCTATAACTGACTGGATATTGTTCCAGGCTTCCTCAGAATGAGTCTTGGTGTCAATCTCAAATATGCGTTAAGCTATAAGTTCCTTGAGTAGGGTCTTAGTGTCCTGATCAAGTTGGGGGCTTACCGGCCTCACCATCCGTTCAGTTGTGAGTATAAACGTGCACGGACTAGGGCTTGGTCGGAATGTACACAAGTGTTTCAGAAAAATCTGCAGTCTCCTACCGGATCTCACCAACGATAGCTTGTCGCTATATGGGTTATTTGAATTCATCGTATTTTTGATGATGGAGGTCACCAGGTTAGACAATGTCTCTGTGTTTGTAGAGAATGCTGACCGAAATGAGATGGTTGTCTGAACAGAACTGTAGAAGACAATTACAGCTTGAAAATCCCCCATTTAGTCATATGAAAAAGACAAGACGTTCAGCGAAGAGACTCTTTTCGGCGAATTCATTCACATAGCTGTACAATCGCATTTATATATAATTATTTGTGTATGTGTGTGTGTTTACACGAGGTTTGTCAAGTTTAGATAATTGATCAGGTAATAAAAGAATGAAAATTAAAGCTGTCGATTTGTTAGCAGGGAACTGTGTAGATGCCACCAACATACCTATGAGACTGACAGATTCCCCATCAGGGCACTGAAGTCACCTGCTAGAACGACTGTGTCTCTGAATATTGATTTTAGCAGTAAACTAGACAGCTTTTGGTAGAACTCATTCTTTATTTCTATTGAACTGCGATCGGTTGGGCCGTAGGCGGAGATTAGGAAAAGACGTCGACGGGAGACGAAGTCCTTGCTTCCAACGGTTACGTCCAGTCTTACAGCGCATATACGACTTTCTACTGGTATCCAGTGGAGTAGGGATTTTTCTTCCGTAGCAATCAATGCTATGCCTACACCAATGAGTTCTCGCGAACTAGCCGAAGAATCTCCTGATATTCGTAAGCTGGATTTTGCAGATTCGCCCCGTTGACCAGGTGCTGTTAAGTGAATAATTACACTTGAGTCTTCGATGCGTGTCTCCGGAACACAACATACATCCATGGGTCAAGATATCAGAGTTCTGTCCAGTGTATCATGTCGTCCGATTTGTCGAATTGTCCTGATGTTAAATGCTCCAATATGAAGTAGACAGCGTAGTTTTAGAAGACTATTAGTAGTGTTTATCCGGGTGTCGTGGCTATTAGTAGCGACGGGATTTAGAGGAGAATAATATCAGCAGTAGGAGGAAAGCAAGATGATGGTGACTTAGATTAGAGTGGGTGATGACCAGAGGAGTTTTGTGTGTATTTAGGAGTGTGTGGGTGATTGTTACTTCCCGACCTCCCACACCATGGAAGTTGGTTACTCTTTGAAGTATTTGAAACAGAAGGAGGAGTAGTGTTGGGTGACCGCTTAGGCCAGGGGACAACTGTTTGAGGCAGGTCACACACGGCCTGTTTGAATTGGCTTTTCGAGTTACTTGCGTGTCAGGATCTTACTGTCTCAAGTTAAGCTCTGATGTAGATTTTCGGGATGGACCTTCCTTAGCCCCTACTCTCCAGAGCGGAGAGGTGGTCGTCTGAGTGAAACACCCTACAGCTGGTACATCCATATTCACAAGCAGTACTATTTCGCCCACGGACCCCAACATGGAATAAAGGACACTGTAATGATAACTGATTCTAGTGTAACTGCCATCCAGACAATGCAAGCCTGACCATGACGTTAAGGTAGCAGATATCTGTTGGGAATATTCCTGCACCACAGGGTTTATATATGATGAAAATATAGAACATAAACTATGTTTATCTGTTAGATATTTTTCCTATTGATATAGAAAAAATTTAGTATTCCAGTAGCCGAACACCGCTAAGAATTAGAATAGACTTAATGTTTACCATTGCCATCATATTGCCATTTCCTCTGCGTAACCTGACTAAACTATGTTGAAATAGTGAGACATAGCAGCGTTTAATGTTCAAACGATGATTATAAAACTTGCATAAAAGTTAGGTAAACTTCCTTAACCCTACCGAATGAGGAAATAAATAAACAGAAATTTATTTGAAGGAAGCAAATGTATAGATGCTCAATAATCACAAGTAAACATACTAAATAAATTACACTGCGAAAATTAATTTGGAATCAGTTGTGTCTCTCTGTGGTGTCATTATCGAAATAGGTGACATTTCACGAAAAGTAATCGAAACTGTTATTTATTCTCCACCCTATCATCACCATGCAACTTATTTGGTAAGCACAGTTTTCATTGCGTTTGATTAATACACTCTCTATCTTTGGTCACGGGTAGATGCGAGTCAGCATTGAAGCAAATATTTCCGTTCGTCAGGAAGAAAATTAATCTGAAAACTATTCGTAAATAAACGTCATGTGTGTTCACAAAACGGCTTAGCACAAACGCATAGTTCGTTATGTAAGTCAGGTTGAACTGGATCTCAGTGTTGTTTCCTCATTCGTAACTCACGGTCAGCTACGAGCCACCGTAGGGCTAGTCAAGTCATACAATTTTCGCAGCTGACATTTTCGAGCCTTTTACCGTCCTCCAGAGTGAAGAGGCAGCATAGCTGGCATGCTGACCATCTGAGTGATACACCTTACTGCTGTTACAAACCCTGCTTCCCAGCAGTACGAACTTGCTCCCAAACCTCAAGCATATTGCAAACATCTTACACTATGAATGTAACTGCTTTTAGTCTAATCGCTATCCAGAAAAATATTTCTGGCATGGTAGCACCTGCAGCAACATTAATTCCAGCTTCTTGGGTCATTGTCGTATGCAGGCCTGGCGACGACGTATAAGGTCGGAGTTAAAATGAGAACAAATTGGCTTATGTAGTTAAAAGTTAACTGCAGACGATTCTCAGAGTTAGCGACATTTATTGCTCAATAAGTTTACATTGAACCGTGTATTCATTCTGTTTGGTAATGTCGAAACTTAGTCGGATTAGTGGGCGAACACGAAGAATAGCACCTACCAAATAATTTTCAGTGACCACTCAGATTATTCTTCTTTTAACGCCTATACTATTCACAAACTACAATCGCAGCTGAATCCTACTGTTTTTCCAATTAGGATTATGACCCATTTTCCGAAGAACTAAACACTGATTTAAACTAATGAGTTTGGAGATGATTCGAGAGACAAATGTGTTCCAAAAGAAATGGTTTGTAGACATCTAGGTGAGGGTATGCGTAGAAATTGGTCTAAGTTATTAATTACTACCATGATAATTCAAAAGACTTCGAACAACAGTTTACTAACTATTATCTTGCTGAAATGCATTTCCATTCGTACAAAACATGATCTCGCACCTGCTTAATGAGTTGTTTTCAGACAGATTTTCTGATTTACGGTTTTGGGTCCTGTGGTAAGTGGTTTGCTGTGGCATGCATTACCTAAAGTGGGAGAAATGTGGGTTATCATGCTTAACGGAAGCACAAATAGGTATAAAGCGGTTGTTCCACTCCCTGATTGTCACTTCTAACTTCAAAATGTGACAAGATTTACATATAGCGGTGGAGACTGTTTTCAGAATAACAGCAACCATCCCGTAATAGGAAGATTACGAAATATTTCAGAAGTGATGCCAAATTGCTCAATACAGAGAATTATAACAACACCAAGGTGTTCCTGAACACCGAAAAGGATCCACAATTGAATCCTCCTTTCAATATACTACACCTGGCTTACACAGCATCTATTTGCAGTAGCTAAGGATAAACACAAGGCGACATAGATCTTACCTGACCCATACACCAAACGCCAGAGAGACTTCATCTCAGTCTCAAGAAAATGAATGCTCAGCCATCTGGACATAACATCGAGAAGGCGAGTAGACGTGGCCTCAGACCATTCTCAACTGCAAGCGACCGTCAAAGTGAAGTTGAAAGCCTACAAAGAAGCTGTGGATAGACCACAATTCCGGTTCAACACCCAGAAACCGAGAGATGTTTTCACTGCATTCATCGAATCGGAGTCAGAGACATTATGCAGAAACATTGAGAAAAACTGTGTGGAAGAACACTGGAACTCTGTGAGTGATGTCTATCTGTTTCCAACAAAGAACTTTGCACCGATGTGCATTTCAAGTCGCCACACTCTATGTAGCACACAAAGCCAGAGAATAAAGTAGAAGAAATGCAAAGTAGAGACAGTAGACAGGGATAGTGAAAGAGATGTTGAAGGAAACCTGAATACCTGGCTTAAGAAGAAAGAACAGGCAGGACAAGAAATGGCTCTACGGGCACATGGAAGCTAATAGAAGAGAGGAGAGAGGGATGCTGAAACACAAGATAAACCAATCCAAAGAGCGACAGAGAAAGGAGAAGTTGGGTTCGATGTACATCGCACTGAATATATAAGTGAGGCAGAGTACTAGGTGGGACAAAAGACAATCCTTCGACACACTAACTGGCGACTGAATCAGAACAGGACACAAGTGAGAGTGACCTGAGAACACTTGAACAGAAAGTCACGTCTCAAGCAGGTGGGAAATCGACGCTTTAACAGAAACTCTGTAAACGGGTCCATATAGCTCAGCGGATCTCTTCATACTACCATCACCATCGTAAATTTTAGAAGCATGGGAACGTACTTGAAGATTGGAGGAAGAGATAGCTTGTCAAACTGCCAAAGAAGGGTGATTTAGGCCTTCACAATGACTGGAGAGAAGTTTTGTTCTCCTCCCCATCAAGCAAAATATTAGCTCATGTTATCCTAGAGAGACTAAGAGACGATTTGGATGCGAAAATCAGCTGGTTAAAAGGTGGGGATAGGGAAAGCAAATTATGTGCGGATCACATCGCAACGATACGCATCACCAAATAGAGCATGGAGTGGCATACGAATCTCTATTTCAACTTCAAACACTTTCAAGGTGCCCTCGGCAGCGCTGACGGAAAGTAACTTGGAAACTACTTACATTCTAAGTAGCGCCCCAAAACCTTCATCAACTTCATTTTGCACCTATATGATGACGCTATCAGGAACTCTGTGAACCAAGCTAGAACCTATTATTCAACAAATAATTTGAAGAAATGGAGATGGATTGGATACACAGTAAGAAGACTGCTGAGAGACATCACACATCAAGTGGTAAAGGGGAACCCGAACAGAAAACAACGAGCTGGGTGCTAAGTGCGAGGAGATGGAGGCTGATAAAAGAATCGTATCGGCAGCTAAAATGGAACGCAGAGAAGTAGGTGAAATGGAGATGTTTCCCGGAACCAAAGGAAATAACAACATATACTTATCTATCTCACACCGAGACAAACTTTCACCACAATTTCTTCAAGACTAATCAGCAACAATTCAAATGTCCAACACTGTGTGGTATCCGACCCCTATTGAAGTGAAGTCGTGGTTCGATTGTCGAGGCGCTTGACAACTAACTACTGAGTCAAGGATGCGAAACCTACTTCGTCATCCCTAACTAAGCCTCAGTGGCCAAGTATTAGCATCGGCCATAGTATGGAAATGTTAATCGTCGTTGAGTAACATTTCCTTTTTCTTTCTATGAGATAATGTATCAGAAAGGAATACAACCTGGTGTTTATTAACAAACCACGGTAGTCTGCAACAGACTGAAACGTTATATTTTGAACTCCTTTCAACAGGAAATAACGTATTTCTGCCTAATACGCCTGCAATGGATATTTTAGTTTATCAAATACGAAAAGATGTTTTACAATGCGATTTCTCAAAATACTGAGTGCCTTGAGTTCGAAAGAAATGGTATGGGAATGCTGCTTCCTCCGACTTATCGTAAGTCGCCAATATTATTTTTCAGCTCGAAACTCAGAACAACTGACAGGCATTTTATTAGGATGTAATATGGACATTTGTTACCTCGCCTAGTTAACTAGATCGCTAGTTTTCTAGCCGATTCCAAGCCTGGGTGAAGAGGCAGAGTTGGGCGTGGGGTAAGCAACCCAACACCACTAAATCCTTGAAACCATTACAGAAACTTCAACACACAGAAAATATATCATAAACACAAAGACTTGAAACAACAACAACAATCCTATTTTTCGATCGAATCGGAGAGGCGAAATGACACAGCAGGCTGGTGAAAGCCTTCGCGAATCCACTCAGAAAGCCGATGTATCTTCTCTCAAGGAAATCAAGAGTAAGAATGGGGACGTGGAATTTCCGTAGAATGTAGAAGACTGGCTGATAAGGCTTCCAAAGTAACCAAAGAGATGAGAAGATGTGGTATAGAAGTGGTGGGTATCTGCGAAAGCAGATGGAATGGATGTGGATTGACGACATTGTCAATTGGAGAGTCAGTAATCTACTCCGGTCTGGGCACCCGGGCGACAACCACGAACACACTGAGGCAGTGAGTGGCTACCATCATGTCACCAGTGGCAGCCAAAGTACTAATGCAGTGGGAGCCAATCTCCTCCCATGTGATCATGACAGCAGGATTCAACTCCGAAGGAAGAAGGTGACAATTTTCATGCAATGCTACACACAGTGCTACAAACAACGCGGAACAAGAAAAGAAGTAAGATTTCTATAGACAACTACAAACAGTAAGGTAGGGAGATGCAGACTTCCGGGTTGGGGCCCTCGGGACTCTAGGAATCAATGACTGGAGACCATAGGTGACATGGCTCAAAATCGTTGTCAATGACTAGCGTAGATGTATTCAGTCTCTGTAATCTTTCATATTTCTTTCTACCATTACCCATTCTGTTTCACTCTTATATTTGTCAAACTCTATTAATTCTCTTCACTCATCTTCTTGTCTACCTCTGTGTGCTATTTGGAACGTGGCAACTCGAACTGCTGCACTTCGGTGCCAAGTTCTATGTTGAATCCAGACAGACTGTACTGGTTTTTAACTGGAAACGAGAAAAACATACTGATGTAATTTTTTGGTCTGCTGACTGTTGTTATGCTTCCCTATTCCATTTTATTGTCTCTCTTTCTAGTATCTAGCGTCATTCACTTTATACATTTGTTTTCCTTGGGAAATTTCGATAATGAAAGAAAGACCAAATTTGCAGCATAAAATGATATCATTCTATTCCACAGATCCCCATCAGCTGCAAACTACCTGAAATTACAATGGTTGTAAATAACGACAATATCCTACTTCAATATCTGAATAGTAGTAGAGAAAACATCCCCAATGTAAACATTATATTTTTAGGTTAATTTACCATCAATTTAAATGCGTCCGAAATACAAAAGTAAGTGGTAGGGGAAAACAGGAAAATGTAGTTAACATTATTAGATTTCAGGTTCACACAGCAGCGTAAAATATATAGTTCATAAAAGTGAAAATTTGCTCAGAGAGTTTAAAACATTATTAATAACCATTTTAATTTCAGGTATTTTGCAGTTGATGAAAACCTGTGAAATAAAATGGCATCATTTTATACTGCAAATCTTGTCTCTTTCTTTATCGATATTCACTTTATTTCACATTCTTTGAAACGGTATGCGTTAAAAGGTGATGAGACTTCTACTTTATTCATTATCACAACTTAAAAAAGATTAAATTTTGAGTTAACACATTTACAAAAGCAACATTATTCCACATTATGTATGTATATATCCGTTTAACTGAATTAAAATTCGTAAAATATTGAGATCCAAATACACACGTGTCAAGAAAAAAAATTATCCAAAATAGCAGAAATGAAATATGTGTGTAGAAGACAAAAAGAAACCTCTTTCTCTTATCATACAAAATAACCTTACAGATTTATGTAGAACTCTAGAATAAATAAACGGAATGCAACTGAAAGACAACAAGAAGAATAGCAAAGTTAAACAACACAACATGGCGTTTAAAAATCATTTGGTTGCTAATTGTCAGTTAAAAAAAAATGTAAAACATAATCAGAAAGATTAAAATATTTGACATACAGATCACATAAAGTAAAATTTATTTTTTAATTGTAAGTATAGATGAACTGGTTTTTCGTTTTCACTTGCGCCAAACTGTACTGATATAACTACTCCAACTGGTAGTGCTCTGATACTGATCATATGTGGAGTGACTGGAACACTTAACATTTTCATTTAAGCCTTCTTCCAATAGCTTACATTCATCTGATTTTAATGAAAGGAACATAACTAATGCATGCATAAGATGACTACGTTCTGAGGATTGTTTCGACAGAGTTATAATCTTCAGTAAGATATTTTTCAAATGCTCTAAAGGAATATTATTTCTGTGACTGTTGTTGTTATTGTTAACAGAACTGTTTAACTGGTCGGTATCTTGATTATCTGCTTCTTGTAACTTTATTGAACAGTTGCGGTTGGTTTCAAGACGTCGAACTTCTTCTTTCAATAGCTGAGTTGAATAAACAAAAATCAAATAAAGAGTAAGTTTATATTTGCCGAACAACACGTTGTCGTTTTACACGATTAGTCTTATGTTTGGAGTGGATCTACACTGATTAGATAGTACACAGCGATACAATCATTTTCTATAGATATTTTAAAAATATTATACAGACTTCTGATTTTTTAATACCTCAGTAGCTAACAAAAATACAACTTAAGGTACTTATCAGTTTAATATCAGGGCGTTATCCACATTATTTATGTGATGAGTGACACTAGAATCTTGAATGCATCCTTTCTCCAATTGGGGATCATAGGATTGATGTACTAGCATGCCTAGTGAAAGACAATTTTACAGAAAAAGATTAAAAGATATCTGCAACATAAATGTTAGTAATACTGGAGAACTATTGATTCACGTTATATCTGAGCATTAAATGAAAGAATACAAACTAATTGTCTGAGGGCAATCAATGCACTTGTCTTATTCTGACTGTATTGACTGAAATCTACTGGTCATGCATACTATGTGGTCACTAAGCGCGATGATATGGCACCGCCATACTACCTGGATCACTTTTTTTTTCCAGTACTAGACGTTAGGCCAACTATGCTTCACCTACAGAGATTTGAGTACGCAGTTAGCAAAAGTAGTTCTAACAGAATAGTTGTGGTTCACCGCCAAGTGCGTGGATTTCTATGTTACCTCCCAAGCGTAGTACTTAAGATCTACTATAAGAATAAACAACAATAGACCTAACTTTGGATTGGAAAAAATATTGTTATGCAGATATATTCGGTGGAGGAACAAATATTTTGGTATTTACTATGCTATCAATAGTAAGTGCCTTGTGAAAACCAGTTGCCAGAATCATTGAATAATTGAAGATAGTGAATAATTACCAAAACTAAATGAAAATTTTATTTCTTTCATACATGGCGATAGAATCAACCACTTTAGCAATAATTGTAACACTTACTTTATTTTGTGCAAACAGGCGCGCCAAGTTTGTCTCGCTCTCACTCAACATTTCAGAAAGACATTCAACTCGACGTTGTTGACTCGCTAAAGTAGACTGTAGACCAGTTAACTGATTCAGCTGAACACTTCTAACTTCTCGAAAAGATTTCGTTTGATTTTGGGGAGAATACGAATTTTCAAACGATGAATATTGATTAGGTCGATTCAAAAGTTGCTCCAAAGTAGGTATAGTAATCTGACGAATTATTGAAGGAGAAATCAATGTTATGTTATGCTAAATAACTTAACATAACCAGTCAACACCACGATGTTGCTCAGTAGCTACGTGAATTCTCACCAACTTGAAGATAGACTGCACCTACTGTGCGAGGGTTGGCGAAGTTACATGACTGCCTAAATGTTGAAAGGTAGGGTGGCATCCAAAAAAATAGCTAGAAGAAAGAACGAACATGTTTGCACGATAATACGAGCTCGTTTTATTTCGTGGATACTCATCAACTGCATACATCCTAAACAAAATCAAATTATAAGTTTCAAAAAAGTTTTGGAACATACTTTTTCATAATTACTTGGAGTTATGAAAAAGTATGTTCCAAAACTTTTTTGAAACTTATAATTTGATTTTGTTTAGGATGTATGCAGTTGATGAGTACCCACGAAATAAAACGAGCTCGTATTATCGTGCAAACATGTTCGTTCTTTCTCTCTTCAAACTAATAAAGGGAACCGGTTGAATGAAAATAGCTAGAAGTTTGAGCCTAGTTTCAAGAAAATATCAATACTCACGGTATAGGAGGCTGAATGCTATTAACACTTTTTCTATCAGTATGTGAAGTTTTTCCTTTTATCACTTACCCTCTCCATTTTCTTCCTTCATTAAAACCTTATCACCTCGTTTCTCGGCCATTAATGTTTCAAAAAATTTCTTCATGTTCTTTTATCGATTTCAGTAGGTCACTACAGAAAATACCATTCTCAGTAACTTAAAACAGCTCTGCTAACGTCGTATTAAAATCTTCAACGACTGAATTCTATGCCAAATTATACAACAAACGTCAGCAGCTGGGGTTATGGATGAAACATGCAAACTCGACCCAGACGCCACTATTTACTTTACTCCAATTAGCGAACATGGTGATTTAGCAAAATAAACCATACAAATACCAGAGGTTTTACAGAAAGTTCTTATGAACATGTTTTTGAAGACAGAACAGTAAGTTTTGATGCAAAAGGCTCTCTGTTGGACTAATCAAAAGAATAAGAATGGATAGCGATTTCCATCGGTACCGCATCATTTCTCCGATAGAAAAAGTGCAAACTATTGCTATTCTGTTGCGGCAGAATACTAAAAATAAGAATACGCGGTATATATTTGGTGCTACAAGTGTGGTAGAGGTAGTAGAACCGATTTAGAACTTGAAAAGAGAAAAATAGCAGGACATGGCAGTTCGACTTCAAAAATGTTCCCGAATGAAGACGATGAAATATTAACCTGAATAACTGAGGTAACTGTTAGTTGATATATGGGAATTTGAGGGGCTGGGGTATATTGCTGACCATATCAGTTTGTAAGAAAGGAAACAGTGGTATTTACAGCGGTATCAGTATGACTAGCACAATATTTGAGATTCTAGTTTTCATAGTCCTGTGAAGACTAAGTGCTGTTCAAGAAAAACAAACCCGATTGAACCAGATAGTCTTCTTTTCCATATCAACTTGTTTATTGGGTATACCACAGAATGAAACAGTATTATTTTCTAGATGATGTTTCGAACGTAATTTATTATCCCGTAAATAACAATGTTCCACTGTATGACATACAAAAAACAAATTGATGTGGAATCATATAATACTATAGTCTTTGATCATAGGTGCCTGCGCTCTATTTCCCGTGTAAAGTAGCATAATAAGGTGAGCAACATTGAAGTTAGGCGTCGAGTGCTAGGTAAACTGGGGAAATCAATCGACGAAGTCGTGAAGTTACAAAGACTGAGATGGTTAGGACATGTGTTACGTATGCCAAGTCATCGCCTTCCGCGACGAGCAATGTTAGCGGATATAGGGTCAGGCTGGAAAAAAGCTAGCACCAGTCAATGAAATCCGCAACAGTTGGTCTAAGCCACGTAGGAAGGTGTAGACTTCCAGGCTGGGGTCCTCGGGACGGTAAAAATCTATGGTTAGAAACAATTGGTGATATGGCTCAAAATCGTTCTCAGTGGCGCAGATGCATCCACTCCTTGTGACTTATGATCTCCAATGAAACTGTTTTGTTCTTCGTTAATACTATTCCTTTGTCTCATACCTCTGATCACTGTCTCTATTATGCTTTTCTTGTACTTTCTTCTCTTGCTTCGCGTGCTACACGGAGTGTGGCGACTTGAACTTCCGCACATTTGTGCAAAGTTCTATGTCGAAAACATACAGACAGATAATACTATAGTGTCTATGTTTTACACATACATTAATCAGTCTATTGTTTCAAAATGAGTTGTCCTCCGAATCGTTGACAACTACTGTATCTTTCAATGATGACCACTACCACCATTCTTTTTAAATTTCAATAAGTATCCTAGTCAAATTCGACGTTTTAGAGACTGGTTAGCATCTAGGGCATCCACGGGAAGGTTTCTTTAATTTAGAGCAAGCGACCTGAGAAAAGACAGAATGTTTGATGTGCTATTCGTCTCTATCAAATGTAAGATGATACCAAAGAATTGGTATACACTAACTTCTCGTCTAACGGGAGTTGAATTAGTCCTACTTGTTTGATTCTTGACGAAATCCTAGCAAGGATATATAGATCTTATTTGTCCTTTCCCAACTTACGTCATATCTGGTGCAAGCATTATATTCGGCGACCCTTCAGACTGTGTGTATACCGCGCAATAGTTTGCATTGTTCTAAGTAATGATTGTGAGACATGATGCTTGAAGGTAGAGGATATAAATAGATTGATATTTAAAATAGATTTTACTGTTCAGTTGATCAATACGAAACAAGTGATAACATATCCCTGAAATACAAGCTTCCCCATGAAATCGAAGACTAGTTAGCAGAGAACATCAATTACTACTATGAAAAGATATTTCCGTAATGAGGTTATGAAATTAAAAGGTGTGAAATAGTACATTTTAACTAAGTAAGTTTATTTAATATAGCACACAGTGATACAGTATTAATAACCGGATGACGTTTCGAGCTCAGTTTACTTAGTGGCACACGTAATTTATTGTCATTCCTTTGGATTCCAAATGGAAAATAGGGCTTCAGCAGTACATCTCTATTTCACGCTGTTCTCTGCAGTCCTTTTTAACTGGCTCCACGATCGCTCATGACCTCTTATCTCCGTTTCACAATATTTTTTTTAATAATAATGGTTTACTTTATTCCCAAAACAGTACTTGTGATACGGAGTGGAATTTTCATGTCATCCTCGGACCCAAGCCCAACTAGTCGTTTCCTATTCGGGTTCCACTCCAGCTATGGTTTAGCTAATGCACGATCTCACTCATCGGTCTTCTCAGTGGGCATCCAATCCATCTCCATTTTTTTCAGGATATTCGTTGAACAACAGGTTCTTGGCTGGTTGGTTCCAGGATTTCTTGTTGCTAATTCTTTCTAGCCATCTGCTCTTTAGCATAAAGCGAAGGCAGCTGTTTATAAAAGTCTACAACCTGTTGGAAAAGCTTTTTGTGACACACAGATCGAGTTTCTGACCCATACAGAAGGACTGACTGACTTAACATTGGTGTTGAAGATCCGAATTTCTTCCCTCATAGTGAATACAGCAGTTTTCCGCACTGATTTCAGAGTAACGCTGATCTATCTTACTTCTTCGATCGAGGTTGGCTTTGACATCCTCATCTCTTCTGCCTATAGTTGAAACAATTCTGCCTAGGTAAATGAAAGAGATAACTTCTTTAGAATTCTCTCAATGATAGTGATTAGTGATGCTTTTGTTGGCTGGATATCTTCACGACTTTCCCTCACTTCCAAGACTTACCAACTGATACAAATATTTTACAAGCATATTTTCCATATCCAACTGTTCTTACATCTTCAAAGAACTAATTAAAATACACTGTTTAACCAAATGAAATAGTATGCTTGAAAGGTATCAACGTTTCACGATGAACAACTTACTTGAGGTGGTGTTTTATAGGAGTCAGCATCAATCAGTGAATTAGTTTCACTTCCACTGCGACTCAAAGAATAATTGTTAGCTGTTTGATCAGGTGTTGTTTGAGTTTCGTCATTTGTATTGTCTGCTCCGTCTCCTTGATCTCTTCTGTAATTTAAATTTACCTGAAACACAGAAATTAGATTATACACATGTTAGTAGCACCATTAAAGAACTAAGCATGACTTTCTCATAGTCAAAAGTGTCACAACATATCTGCACATCAATTAGATGTAAAAAGTTGGGAAAAAGAAATGAAAGTAATAAAATCAGAGGTTGAATAGTGTTGTGAAAAAAGAGGAAAAGATAATGCATAGATATATCTGCATTCATATAGCTAATTATGAACCGTGCTACTTAAGATTGGAGACAAGTGACTATGTGGATCCTAACCAAATAATGTACATTTCACTGCTTGGTTCAGATCAACAATCAGTAAATACCATAAATTGTTATTAGGTTTCTGTCTAACTATCGCTGATCTCTTTTGAGCCGAACCCCACTTCAACTAACGCTGCTTTTTAGGGAAAGTTGTTGAGGTCCATCCTTTTTTTCATTGACTTATTTATTTTACCTAAAATTCTGATTTTAATTTTCAACGGATCATAGCTCCACTAGGAGTAATCAGTCACTTGACTTTTCCGAAGGTTCTTTGTATTTATTGGTCATATTTCACAACAGTGTAGTAGAGATGAGAGTATACTTTTTTCTACTAGTAAGCTATTGGAGGCTGAGAAAGCCTTCTGTTTCCACGACAATATTTAATCCGTCAATAACCGATAATGGTCTTCTCAGGACTAAATCACTTGCATTCTATAAAGTCAACGACGACATTCCCTTCAAGGATAATCTCTATGGCGTGAAGTATGAGAATGTTCATTACAAAATTCAATAAAAATGAAGACTTTGAACATTCCCTAAAACACCACAAAATGTAAACAGTCCATCGACTCTATAGCAAATGGAGGCATTCCACTAGACAACCTTATTTAAGCAGATATAATTAGCATGTGGTGTTTCAGTAGAATACACTACCATAAAATCTCTCAATCAGTGGAGTCCAAAAATGTCTTCTCGTCAAGCAACACTCATTTCAGGACATGTATGCTTGGAGATTTGACAGTAGTGATTAGATATTACATCTACAACTATATCTGAAATTAATCTGTTCATTTTTGCCTAACATAGTAAAACTGCTTAACCTAGGGTTCTAGAAAGTATATTAATGAGGCTAATTCTACTGCGTTTATTACATACAAGTTTCGCTGTTTATTTGAAGATTGAAAGAATCGTTGATCGGGATTGGTGAAAAAGAATCATATCTGACTTCCACATATCTTTTAGTCAAAATGTGGGTCATGTAAGCTAATAGTATTAGCTCACTGTCCATGATTGCCTAGGGAAGTAGCGTATTGGATATCATTGTCCCTCTACTTCAGTTTATGACAGCTAGCCACACTTTTAAGCTGTGACTGAGCAAAAGGTAACTGACTGGAGGTAGAAGATCAGTTGTACTGTTCCTCAGGATGGATCACTCTTAGACAATCTGTAAAAGCTCCAAGTTCGCAGTCTAATACACAGTGAAGTGAACGAAGTGCTAAGTTCTTTCACTCACAAGCTAGGATGGCCTTATTGCTACACATCCTCGGGAGGATCTGACACATTACATTCTTAAGCATGAAGCACACCTTTTAGTCCGAGTTAGTACCCTATAGCATGACCAAGGCTAAGTCATTATTGCCATTTTCCAGTAGTTATAAAGTGAACTACCGTGTCAGTTACAAATTTAAAAATATTGAAAAAAAATAACGATTATCAGTAGACGAGATTCATAAGTAGAGGTCTTCGGATCAGTACTTTGGGATCGATGAATGCATTTATGACTACTACTACTACTAAGCTAAGCCTGACTGTTATGATAACTGTTTTACTGAATACTGAATACTGCTTAGAAGAAAATATTTTGGAAGTCTTAATGTCGTAGTTTTCCTCAGTTGATGATAATAATATGAGATAAAATGAATGTTCAAATAGGCATAAGTTCTTACGGGTGCCTGTGAATTTTCAAGCCAAATATAGCCAAAAACCATTATGTCTAAACAAGAACGTAACTGCTACAGCCGAATAATTGAAATTAGAAAAACTGTCCTGCGATAAACCATTTTAACGTAGGTGAAGAATGAAAGAGAAGAACCATTTGCATACGCCTATTCTTGTCCAATCCTGTAAAGTAAGTTAGTTAGATAGTAATTACTTTGCAGCAATTGTGTTGCTTTTTTCTATAAATATTACCTGTAATACAAAAGTAAATTTCTCTTCTCTTATGATCAGAAGTAAGACAACTTAGGCTGATAGAAAAGTTTATATAAATAATACAGAGGTAAAGTAAGTGGTGATTATCTGTACAGAAGTATTTTTACTTGTTTCGCGATTTGATGACCAATAGACATCTTGTTCTGACAACAGTATATAGCGAAGACAAATACACCAATGAAATACTTGAGATCAGAAACACTCACATTTGAAGTTGTAAAATGGTCAGGTATTGAAAAATTCCGTCGATGACCACTCATTTGTTCGAATTTACTAGAATCTGTCATTGACAATTCATTTGTACGATTGATTCGGGCTAATTTTGCTTCCCAAAATTCTCTTTCTTGACTAGAAGAAAAGAAATCATGTCAACTTAACTAACAAACAAGTGAACTGAAATATAATAGATACCGACAAATAATGAATGCTGCTTTACCTACATTATATTTGGGGACCACTTGATAGGTGTATAAACAATCTTCGATAAGAATACATCCAAGTTAGATCACTCAGTACAGACAAAGTACACTTCACAAGTTGTTACGTATAAGGCCAACAGCAAAAGCACTAGACATTAATCTTAGTAGATGACTGCAATGCACAAGTATCGAAGCTGTGCAATTACGAAAGGCATCCTTATATATTCACGGGCACCTAAGGAATTCGATACAGAAGAACTAACAACGAAGATAGTCTCTAGCAATCTTGTTCAGATAGCTATGTATGTCTGGTCAGCATTCACCTGGACACATGAAAAATTGTCTGAGCTGACAGCAGTCCAACGGGGAACACAAATATATCACAGTCTTAACGTAAAAAACAAGTGGCTAAGAAGCACTTGTGTTCATCTTTTTTAGAATATCAGGTGTGCATCCAAATAGCGGTTAACTAAACTTTTATCTGAGTACCAATACAAAACTCATCCTTCAAAACCAGTTATTCAGTTACCAAACATTATAGTAAATACGCATAGTTTAAGTATTTTTACGTATCTTCTTTACATTGTCTTAGAATTGATATATCTTTCATTACTTTACAGATAAAGAAGAGCCAGCAAGCTATACTGTTGTATTATTTTTTCCGATATTTTCACTATAATATGACTGCTTACCGTAGCTCATTTTCATGCTTTTGTGTTTGCAGCATAAGACGTTCTTCATAATCACTTAGCTGACTCGTATACTTCTTTTCCAACTCTTTAAGCTCGTTATGCAGATGATCTTCATGCTGTTGCATCAATGATAATATTTTATTTTCCAAGGTTTGCTTTTGCTTTTGGGATTGACAAATTAGTTCATTATATCTGCAAAAAGATTTAACAATATAAATCTTTGTTATTAGAAAAATACCAGGCTGATATCATGAGTGCTACAAGTAAATCGGGCGAAGTTAAACTTTCGACACCACTAACTACCAATCAGCGAATTATCCAATGAGATTCACGAACGATGTCCAATGTTGTATAGCGCTTGATTCATTTCTAATCCGTGACCTTACAAGGCTGCTGTTGCAATTCGAGGAGGTTAGTGTTTCCCGATATTTCCTAGATTTCAGTTGCTCCGGAAAGAACGAATTTGATTGTGTGGTGGTATCATGACTTTAAAAAGCTAAACCAAATCAACTGATGGGTTTGTTCATCGTTGTACTATATGTTTGAAGCCTACTAACACTAGAGAGGGTATGTTGATAATTTTATTATTTTGTAGGAACTTTTTTCGCTAGGTCGCTTCTCTCCCTAAGGATAGCAGATAGAAAAGCAACTACTCTTATACCTATTGTTACCAGAATTGTTAAGCGGGGGTCAATTATACACACGAAAAGGCTACAATTCGCTGTCATCTCTGGGATATATTCATCGTAGAGACAACCATTCAAGTGATTTTGTGGATTCCGTTACGAGGACACATACAAATTCTAATGAAGGATTTTGGGGCAGGTTGGAAAACAGGATAAGGGCTATAAATGGATCTCAAAAGGATCTCCTTTATAGTCATTTGGATGAATATATGTACAGGATATGGTGTAACTTCTCAATTGACAGTCCCATGCTAAACTGGGAGATTTTTCTCTCACATGTTCGAGAAAGATATGCGATGTAACCTTTTTTATTATCTATTTTATGCTTTTTTCTATAAATATACATTTCCATTCATCATATATGCCTCTTTAATGTGATTGGTCCGTTTGAGGTCGTTTGCTGATTGGTTGTTAGTGGTGTCGAAAGTTTAACTTTGCCGTAAATCGTGCCATGAAGATGAGAAATATCACCTTTTAGATGACTCCCAACTCCCACTGTTATTCACTACATTAAATAAATCTTAATTAGGTGTTTTATAGTATTTAGAACATGTACATTAGTGTAGATTAAACAATAATCTGACTCAAAAACCACGTACAGATTTGTATGCTAAACGGTAAAAGATACGTTTTGGGTTAAAAGCGAAAATGCTACTCAGCGGCATTTATATGCAGTTAGCACTGAACTACACCTATTGTGTGAGGACTGATGACACCATCTAGATTTCTAAACTTTAGTGAATAGAAGAGAATTCAAATACAAGACCCAGTGAACTACAGTCAAACACGTCCTGCACCTGACTCTTTACCTTTAATAAATAAAGCAGGTTTGAAGCAATATCCTAGTGATTGAAAGTCAGGTGCTTACTTACATCAGTAAGCCATAATTTTAAATTTGCATGCTGGATTGACCTTCATTTCATTGTTGGTACAAAAAAGAAAATTATCACATATTCACATGAAAAGCCATCTGTTCAATGGCTGGTTTTCCTAAGTCTGTTTCTCTATTTTCGACAAAGAACTTTGTACCGATGAAGCCACACTCCATGTAGCACACAAAGCAAGAGAAGAAAGTACAAGAAAAGCATAATAGAGACAGTGAGCAGAGGTGTGAGACAAAGGAATAGTAATAACGAACAACAATATAGCTTCATTGGAAATCATAAGTCACAGGGAGTGGATGCATCTGCGCCACTGAGAACGATTTTGAGCCATATCACCGATTGTTTCCAACCATTCGTTTTTACCGTCCCGAGGACCCCAACCAGGAAGTCTACACCTTCCTACGTGGCTTAGACCAACCGTTGTGGATTTCATTGACTGGTCCCATGTTTTGGTTTGACCGCCGCTAACGGGCCGCACAAATACGACTATCTACTGGGATCCAGTCAAGAATTGATTTTTCCACCCTAACACTCAGTGCTCGCCCTACACCTGCGAGTCCTCGCGAGCTAGTTGAGGGGTCTCCTGGCAGCCTTAAAGTGAATTTTGCAGATTCACTTTGTTGAACGAGTGGGGCTAAGTGAATGACCACACTCGGGTCTTGTATGCATGTCTGCGAAACACAGCATACATCCATGGCTCGAGATGCCAGAGTTCTTGCTAGTGATGCCTGTTGTCCGATTTGGCAGAGGGACCTGACGTTAAACGCTCCTATATGAAGTTGTCAACGTGGCTTTAAAAGGTTGTCGGGGGTGTTTCTATGGCTCTCACCGTTGTCTGTGATCGTAGAGTGGAGTGAAGATGCTTCACTAGCCTAAAGAATAGTACTAACTGTAATAGGGGAATAAGATGATGAGGGTGATGTGGGCAGAGGAGAATAATACTCAGGAAGGCTTCGTGTGCTTTTGGAAGTGGGTGGGCGGTGGTTACTTTCCGGCTGCACACACCGTAGAAGTTGATTGATTCTTCGGGTACCTGAAACAGAGTGTTGCGTGACCACAGAGCCCAGGGGACAACTACTTGGGGCCGGTCACACACGGCCTGTATGAACTGGTTTTTGGGATTGGTTTCGTATTAGTAAACTTACCGCCGTTACGGACCACCGTAGGGTAAGTCGGGATGTACAATTTTGGGGGTCGACCTTTTCTAACCCCCTCTCTCCAGAAAGACAGAATAGCTGGCCAGTATGTTGATCATCTGAAGGAAATACCTCACTGCTGTTACAACACTGTTCCCCAGCAGTACGACTTCGCCCTCAGACCCCCAGCATAGTGTACGAAAGATTCTTACACGAAGCCGGTAACTGCTTTTAGTCTAATCGCTATCCTAACAACCTTCCTGGCATGGTAGGACCTGCAGGAACATTGGTTCCAGCCAGTGTAACTTGTTGGGTCAACGCGATGTGCAAACCCGACCATCACGTCAAGGCAGCAGCTATTGGTCAGGAGTTTTTCTAAGCAAATAGATTCATCCAAGCAGTGTCCGGTCTAAACACTGTTTCACTGACACTGGGATCAACTACTATGATAGACCCAATACATTAAGTGTGACTAATATCTAGCAAGTAGAAAGCTTACATCAGAAAAAAACGAATCATACACTATTGACGTATAATGTGGTCCAGATGAGCCGTTGGTAAATGAAGCTGAATAGCACTACATGAATACTCTTATTTTGATAATACTCAGAAGTTAAGTACTTTAATGACAGCACTCTTAGAAAATTAGTTTCACTTGAACAAAGCATATACTAATCTGAAATCCATGTAAAAAGGGGCAACACAAAATCCGTATTAACAGTATTATTACAAAAGAAAATAGAAGTACTGCTACACTCGAAGATGAAGCCATCTTTATTGATGGCATCCAAGTAACTGTATGTTTTTGTAAGAATGTTGACTGTCAGTAGCTACCTGTTTCATCTATTTGATTTCATTTAGGTATTTTAAACAAAGCAAGGACAGATAACTTTGAATGCTATGACGGATATGATGATGACTGTAGGCGTCTAATTATTACAGTTTCAGATTAATCCTTACACTTCAAAGAGCTACAGTTGGACCATTTACATATTAATGATAAAAGTAAATACCAGATGGGAGGCTTTATAATGGTCGCTTTGTGTAAGCACTTATACGGCATCCTCTATGATGTTTGTTCCATGATCCAAGTTCTCATTCCCACCTCTGTCATCATCCCAATTAAGCTATTCAAAGGTAGGTGTAGGTGTAGTCTGTCTTGTTACACGTATTTGAAAATAAATATGGCTATAGTAAAAGTGAGGAAAGCGTCAAAATGATAATAAAAATAAAAAACCAAGTGGTAAAATTATTAAGTTCAAATGTGTATACTTGTTTAAACATTTACTTACTTTGCTTTAAAATCAGTTAGTTCCTTTTTTAGTAGGTTACATTCCGACTGTGCCAAAGATGCATGCAATTCAGCTTCTTCCTTACGGTGTTGTACATCAGATAAATTTTTTTTCACAAATTCTAGTTCAGTTAAAAAGTATCCTTCGCTTTCAACTGAAGACCGACTGTTGACAATTGTTTCATCATCTTGTTTACCGCTACTATCATTATTATTGACGCAAAGGGAATCCACTTCATTTTTATGAGTCCGTGCGTTACAAAGAGCATGTTGGGCCTCAACAATGAAATGGTGAAAGAGAAAGTGAATCAATTTTGACGATTTTTAAAATTCCAGAATAAATAAAAGCTGACTTAAACACATTACTGATAATAACGATATAGTGTAGAAACCAACTTAATAATCGAAACACTCCTTTAGTATGTTTTCGTATAAACCAGTTAAACGAACTCAAAAGTAACTACACTTCATGGTTAAATATCTAGCGCATTAAATACAAACTCATCATTGAATAAGGGTTTAATACCTCATATCCATGTAAACCAGCGTACGCACGTAAAATGTTGACAAATTTTCCACAAGTAGGGCAATAATATTGTGAAGCTTAAAACAGTATTTCGTATAGGAAAGAATATCCCAATATAGCAATAAACAAATACTACAGTTATACGTGTTATGATACAGGATTAAGTAGCAGCTAAGTTTAATGATTTCAGTTACTGAGATAAAGTAGAAACCGAAGTAGGAACTGTTTGTGGACCCGAAACATATATATATATATATCACATCATGGTTGTTAAACAGACGTCATAACTTCGTTATGTGAATTTTAGTGGTTTTAAATTGAAACGTGGTGGCATTGGAATAAATTCTCTGAGACAACTTATTTTATCCTAGTCGTTTACTTTTATCTATCGTCCGAGTTGTAGGACATCCCTAGACACCTGAAACAAATATCAAGACTTTCTTCTTGTGAATGTTCCCAGATGATTTAACAAGCAAATAATTAATTATTCCAGATTCTTTGTCTCATTCAAGGATTTTAAGGATTATCACTATTAGGATTCGTACCATAACCCTTACTTTCGAAGACAATAGCCCTCCTTATGTACCTGAGATTACTAAATCACTTGAATTGGTAAATATAGTGGGATGGGTTTATAAACTGTACACAACATTCGAATTTTTAATTATTCAGACTTTAAATCAAATTCGCACTTTGGTTTGGACTGATTCGTTTCTCTAATCTGAGTAACACTGGGTACGACGCTGATGAGCTTCGTCTCAGACTGGTAAAACAGTCTTACGGTGCTTGGGTGACTTTGATCTGGCTAGCAAGCACTACTGGTTGATGTTAGTAGTATCCAGCTACTCATTTCAACCAATCAGTAGTATATTCCCCAATGCATTGATCCAGACTAACTGCATAGTGTATTTGATATATGAAGGCTTCAGCTGAGTATACAGCTGTCTCCATCATCAATATACGCAAGTGTAATCAAAGGTGGAATGTGGCTTTGAATACTATGTGCATATATGCAAGCCTATTAATTACAATTAATAATAATAATTATTATTATTATCAACGTCTACATCAGTAAACTTCTCGCCTCCTCCGCAATATCAGCTACACTTTGTGTGATTTGTACTGGACTGATCACACATTATCATGATATATATAGTTGTTTCTGCGTAGACCTACGACAGATAGTTAGATCACCTTTTGGAACACTGTGCAGTCAGTTAAAAAATACACCTATAAAACAAAGAACTATCATTCTTTTCTGCACATGCTGTAAATACAGTCTTCGGTACTTTCATTAAACTTTAAAAAAAATTAAAAATCGAAAAGTTTTGCGTGTAAACTTAGTCTTACAATGTGCATATAACCTTAGCAAATTTGGATGAGTTCAGATACACTGATCTTTATGACATCCCTCTTTTGTAACTTCAGTCGAGAACTATACAGAGAAGTTAAAGGCACACTGTTTACTCCTCATCTTAGGAAAAGATGTATAGCAAGATTGGGAATGTTGACAACTCTATGGTAATAAAATTATTGTTCCTCTACTCTTTATCTAACGCTATGGCTTTGCTCTTAGATCCTTATAATACTATAACTAATTTACACTACAACAAAGTTATATGGAGCTTCACCGTTATTTACCTATCTTTTTGACAGTAAAGATATCAGTCAGTATGACATGAGTAGGTTGTCTTCATAGGTAAACCCAAACATGTCACTATAGTAGTTGTTACTCAAGAGAGGTGACACTCCAGACTTACACCTTTGGTTGATAAAGTGCAATATTTCGAAACTGATATGCAACATATGAAATTCTTCTAGTTGCGAAAACTCTATCACGACCAAGACTTCAGAGAAATTTGAATTCAGTAAAATAAACAGTATCGCAATACTGACTAACTTTCAACATGGATATTTTCAAGACATTAATAATATTAATAATTTTTACGAGTTGATCCCTGATTCATATCAGTTAGATAACCGCTGAAAACCAGGGAGTACTGGATAGTTGTTTCATCCTAGTTTGGGAATCATCGGTAGTACGCAATCTCAATGGTTCTCTAAGTGATATCAATCCGTGATCAACTCGTAAAAATAAATCTAATCCTTATAAACCAATGAAAATAATAATAAATAGGTTAATACTTAGCAATAAATTGATAACTACTAATTACTATTAATACCTACTTTGATTTTGTATGCAGCATGCTCAGTTTGCAACTTTTGGAATCGATCAACTGTTAATCTCTTTTCGTTCAGAAGACTTTCATACAATGCATGTTGCTGGGTTAGTTCAGAACTCAGCTTTGCTACAGTTGATTCCAAGTTTTCTTTTACTTTTTTAATGTGAGACAACTCTTCACTTAGATTTAATTCCTCAGTATATTCCACATTTACAGTCTGTGACTTTTGAAGTTCTACAATTTTCTTTTGTTGTTCAGCTGAATCTAATTTAGCTTTGACCAAAAGATTTTTCATAAGATGTAACTTTTCTTCAGAATTCTGGATTTGCTCTTTAAGGTCTGTGACAACACTTTCAGATATTGCAG
The DNA here is from genome assembly GCA_944472135.2 of Trichobilharzia regenti. NCBI lineage: Eukaryota > Metazoa > Platyhelminthes > Trematoda > Strigeidida > Schistosomatidae > Trichobilharzia > Trichobilharzia regenti. The sequence continues at coordinate 80,796,865 of OX235270.1, read as the reverse complement.
CTCTTTCATTAGCTTTAGACAATTCATATTCTATAGATTTAATTTTATCTAAAAATAACTTATTTTGCTGACTATCTGTATTTTCGTTTTCATCTGAAATACGTGCACCTAAAGATGCAGTAAGTTGACCATTTTGAGCATTTACATTAGATTCAAAGTAATGTTTTATAATATGCTTCAATTTATTCAGGAACATTTCAATATTCTTTTCGTCTATGTGAGCATTTTCAAAACTATTAGATATATAGTGATTAACATCCAGTTCACAGTGTTTATTACTTATTTCTTGGTAGTATTCCGTTAGTGGTACTAAAAACGAATCATAAATCAATGCGGTCTTTGTATTTTGAAGGGATGGTAACTCACATGCATCGGAAGACCCAAAACAAGTTGCTTGTAATTGACATAATTTGGTATCGTTTCTTTCATTGATGTAGGTAGCAGAAGTCAGTTTGTTTGAAAGGTTATTCAATGAAAATTCGGCACGTTCAACCCAACTTTTTAGACCATCTACTCTTTCTTCTAAAACTGACAGCTCATCACACACCGCATCTGTAATAGTTTGAGCATCTTTTGATGGGTGTAAACAGTGACAAGATAATAGCATATCGCGGCTCTCGCAGGATGAGAGGTGATTGTTTGGAGGTACTTGAATTCCTTGACAGTGATCTTCTGACACATTTATTTTGCTTTTAAATGAAAGAGAATCAGCCATTAAATCCTCAATACTACTTGAGCACCAATCACTTTTCTCTACCATCTTCTTACATTCATCGAATACTGACTCCAATTCACCTTTTGACAAAATGTTTTTCTCATGTAATTTTAATGATTTTAGAGCCAGATTAAACTGTTTCAATATCGATGAGCATTGTTCGCCATGACAATCCACACTACTATTTTGTAAGTGAGTGGGAAAATCGTCATCAGGGGCGATGGTCAGCTGTTTTACACAAGACATTTGTAGATTTTTGCCAGTACTACACACCTTATCATCACAAAATGAAGAAGACTCAATCATGCACGGAGAGACTATTTTGTTGTTGATACTATTAAGAACCTTGTGTGTGTTGCTTGGTGAATATATGGTAGGAATATTTTCATGTCTTTTTTCCTGAAAGTCTTTATTTGAGGTATAAGGTAACTCTGACAATACATCAAAATCTGTCGTCTGCGTAGTATTTGTACTGGTTGCCGCATTAGAATACTCAGAGGTACAGCAAGATTTATCAACTCTTTCAACTGATTTACTACTACATTGGTTATCGGCAGTATGTTGTGACTTTAAATGTTCCAGTTCTGCTTTCATTTTCGTGTTGACTTTCCTCTCTTTTATTATAAGAGCCTTCAGTTTGGTCACTTTCTCTTGTTCCGCATCAAGTAGTTCTTTTAAGTTTTCCATTTCACTGGCTAGTCTAAGAGTAAAAGCGAAACACTCAAGGTGAAATCAAATGTTACATTTATGATTAAGTAAAATCATGAAATGAACAGAGTGTAGAGTAAAAGAATCAAACATCGTCATCTCAACAACCTTAAATTATGGACCTAACTGTAGCTTCTACTTTCGATGTCAGTTCAACTTCACTAGCACTTTAATCCACCCAGGATATGACAGACTAAGTGACATTCCGTTCGGGTTATGTCATTTTAAAAAATTGGTTGTTAGGTGGTGTGAGAAGGTATCTTGTGGTAGCTTCAAAGTTTAACAATTTTCGTCTGCTATGTCTCCTTAGTACTGTAAAATTTGATTGGGCTCGTGGTATGTTTTGTCACGAACAGATACCATCTTCAATGGTAAATAGGCAGTTGTTTCTTTTTATTTCTGGATTTGCCGGCAGCATACTGTTCAGATTAACAAGATGTTTCCCAATAACAAGCAAAGTTGTTGTCAAAACAACGAGTAGTGAGCCAGGAAATGAAAACATCTTCGTACCTTCAAGATGACAACAAGGGTCTCTGATAGAAATTAAAACAACTGGAAGTGATATGAAAAACTTGCAAAAAGATGATCAGATAAAGATATCCGCTGAACTCTATGGTTAACTAACTAGAGTATCTGCGTTATAAAACACCTTATTCTCATCATAAGACTTATCGATTGACTTGACTCTGATTGGATGTTGTGAACAGATCATTAAGTTTGTCATAATACAGACATTTTTCTCACTGGACAGGAATAAGATCAATGTATTGTCACCACCCAAGCACAAAATAGAGCGGCAATAATGACTTTTTGCATGATGAGTCAATGGTGAAACAGCCGCTGAAGTAGCACGACTTTCAGCACTCCCAGCGTTAATTCCGCACAGATTGGATTTTTTAAGCAAACAAATCATTATCTCATCATTTAACGCATTATTCAGGAAACAAGACCGATGTGAGCCATGAAAACTCAAAGAACGAAAAGCAGTCTTTGCTATATTACACTGAATAAAGAAAGTTGTATTAGTCTCATTTGTTAGGGAGAGGATGTGTTGTTTGGAAATGAGAACAAGGCTGATATTCCTCGTTAGTAAGAGGTAGCACTACAAAGAGTAGTGATGATAAGTCAGACCTTCAAGATCAAATTAGCTGGATTTTGAAAATGAACTACAGAAAAGGCTCCTTAATGGATCTGAGCCGTATATCTTAAGCAATATACTGCATGATGCTGAGGAACAAAATGATTTAAGAGTCACTGTTAGCAATAACTCAATAGCTCTATATTATAGTACAGCAGCAACTATGGTTGCATATAGTCCGAAAGGCTCTTAAATGCTCAGATGAATGAAAACTTTACTTAAATTGTCTCAGGTCTCATACGTAATACTGCACACAGACGGCACGTCGTGGAAAGAGAACAAATAGTAAACAATAGATAATTCATTGATTTTTCACAACTTATGAAAAGGGCTTGAAACATATAAACTAGGTATAATTATCATACGGACAGCAGCTTAAACTGAGTTGTCGTATACCGAAGCCAGATTCGAATATTGCCCTGTATAACGTTTCCTTTCTTTCAATGACACATTTGAGCGTTAATAAAAAAGTACTCTCTCAGAATACGTATGGAATTTCGATTCCCAAATATACTGTTTGACAACTAGAACTCTTTCCGCGATAGAGTGCTACTGCTAATCATGCGTAGATTGAGTGGTGCTCGGGAGGCACAAACACGAGAGAGCCAGGCAGGCTTTAGACCGGGAAGAGGGTGTATTGATCATATCTTCACCCTCCGACAGATTCTAGAACATAGTCATTCCTACCGGCGTCCAACAGTCATTATATTTCTTGACCTAAAGGCAGCATTCGACTCTGTCGACCGAGAAGTTCTCTGGAGATGCTTGGCTGTAAAGGGAATCCCGAGAAAATATATTGCACTGATTAAGACACTCTACTCGTACTCATACAGCCAGGTGAGGGCTTACGGCAAGTTGTCATCGGAACTGGTGACGACTAGTGGTGTCCGTCAAGGATGCCCATTATCCCCTTTTCTATTCAATTTCATCGTAGATGTACTAATGAACTTGACCCTAAGTGACTTCAGCGACTCAGGGATTGACTTGCTACCAGGGAATAATCTCGTTGACTTAGAATATGCAGACGATATAGTCCTTCTAGGCGAAGACGCTGACGAAATGCAGTCTTCTAAACACCTTGAGCTGCAATCTACGAATGTTTGGCATGCGATTCGCTCCAGCCAAATACAAGATGTTACAGAACTGGACTACATCGACGCCTAGTTTAAAAATAGGAAGTGAAGTGGTAGAGCACGTTGACCGCTTCACTTATTTGGGAAGTACCATCAGCCAGTGCCAACGCGTTGATCTCTGACGAAATCTCAGCACGAATACAGGGGGCTCGTTTCGCATTTGCCAGTTTACGCCGACTCTGGCGTAGACGAGATGTTCGACTATCGACCAAAGGGCGTGTGTACTGCTCATCAGTCCGCTCCGTCCTCCTTTATGGTTGTGAGACCTGGCCACTGAGAGTGGAAGACATGAAAAGACTAGCTGTCTTTGATCATAGGTGCCTGCGCTCTATTTCCCGTGTAAAGTAGCATAATAAGGTGAGCAACATTGAGGTTAGGCGTAGAGTTCTAGGTAAACAGAGGAAATCAATCGACGAAGTCGTGAAGTTACAAAGACTGAGTTGGTTAGGACATGTGTTACGTATGCCAAGTCATCGCCTTCCGCGACGAGCAATGTTAGCGGATATAGGGTCAGGCTGGTAAGAAGCTAGCACCAGTCAATGAAATCCGCAACAGTTGGTCTAAGCCACGTAGGAAGGTGTAGACTTCCAGGCTGGGGTCCTCGGGACGGTAAAAATCTATGGTTAGAAACAATTGGTGATATGGCTCAAAATCGTTCTCAGTGGCGCAGATGCATCCACTCCTTGTGACTTATGATCTCCAATGAAACTGTTTTGTTCTTCGTTAATACTATTCCTTTGTCTCACACCTCTGCTCACTGTCTCTATTATGCTTTTCTTGTACTTTCTTCTCTTGCTTCGCGTGCTACACGGAGTGTGGCGACTTGAACTTCCGCACATTTGTGCAAAGTTCTGTGTCAAAAACAGAGAGACAGAGTGCTACTGGCCGTATAAGTGAATATACAACTGTATCTTCACAGACATATATTTCAACGACTAATTCAAGGTGCAAGAGCCAATAACAACTTATCATGTGAAACTGAATCACCATAGAGTATAATACAGAGCGAGCGGTTGTTAGCGGGAGAAGTATGTGATAGAATTAGCGGAGTTAAGGTCTCAAGTACCAGGGGTACGAACGCTTGTTGGATAACAGGACTTACTATTATTATTATAGCGCTGATGTGAATACCATACAGGAATCAAGGTGTGAACTTGCCTTTGATCAAGTTTTTAAGTACTGTAGGGACAATTCGTTAACAGCTGGTTTGGGCTAGGATTAGGGTCAAGGTAAGTATCCAGGTTAGGATCAGAGTTATATTTAGGGTTAGGATTAAGGTTAGGGCTACGATTGGGGTAAGGTTTACGGTTGGTATTATTTATTTTAATTAGATTTATTATCATCATTTTTGTAGTAAGTAGTCTTGAATCTTCTTACTGGAAACTACAGTAATTCAATCGAGGAAGACTACAAAACAGTAAGAGTGAGATAAACGCGTCACAAAAAAACCTAATCTCCAGTCACCTTTGTGAATACGTGTAAAGAAACTGGCCTGACTTAAACAAACCGATGCTCCTCGGCATTATTAGGAGCGACTTTCACGTCATTTTATAAGAGAACATCTTGTGCAATGTGCTTTCACGCAAATGTAAATAAACGTCCAATTTGGAATATAAATCACTTTCTGCAACTAATCGGCTTAAAGTCACCCATACAGTCGCATACCTAAGGACATAGTGCGTTTTCTATGCCAAAGATATAACCAACCGTGTCTCAATCATACCCTACTGCTTATTACGATAACTAATATGAAAAAAACACTAAAGAATATGCTCTTTTGTATGTGCAGCATACTACACTAATTCGTACTAAGAAATTTAATGGAGCACAAACTCCACTTCGACAAAATGAATGCCATTTTAAGCAGCCAACTAGCAACTGAACTCGGCTATCAATCAACCTCAGACGACTGCCACACATAATGCTTTTATCATCTAAACAATAAACTAAATAAGTGAGAATGCACGAGAGGCTCTTTTCACAATCAAAAAAACGTGACCAATAAAATCCAAAACATAGGAAAAAACAAAAAATATCCCGTCAAAACGAAAAAACATGTAACAAGCAAACCAGCAGGCACACAGGTAACGAAAACAGAACACGACCTGTGCAGGAGAGCGTTTATTCAGCGAAAATGACTTTTGAAAAGTGCGGGGTACAGTTTTAGGGTATAACAGTTTTACTGAGCTTCATTAATATTTAGGTTCTGCAATTCCTGTAACTCTTGGTCCAGTTAGTTGACTCCCGGGTGTCTTCCTGCAAGTAGAGAAAACAAAACACTGGTTAGTGTTATAATATGGGTTTTGTTCCTCTAACAAACAGTGTTAGTAACGATATTCTTGAAATGTTGCCAGCTGGGAATGAAATAACCAATTTTCCAATGGCAGATGTGCCAGTTAAAGAAATTATTTCGCCGAAATATTACTGCTACTTTAAAAACGGATTATACATCGAGTTCTGTTTTAAGCGACAATTTGCTTAGGACAGTAGCTTAATATCATTACTAGCGGAAAATGCAATATATCTCGTAACGTTTGACACGTCATCGTCCCAGAGACTCATAAAGACTTTTGGAATGTTATTTCATTAACTGTCAGGAGGCATTTGTTGAAGTAAGCAACCTTCTGGAGAATAAATCAGTGAAACTAATAAACTACAAGAGAATCGAACGACCCATTTTTAAACGAGTGACGTATTTTCTTACTCAATTTCGAAATGCAAACCTATAATTCACAAGATTAATTGCATTATTATATGACAGTGTTTGTAATTTAAATTTCTATAAACAACCCTAAGCAAAACATTTACAATGATCCACTTATAAAATAATTGTATTATTTTTGGTAAGAACGTCTCATTTTGTTTTGATTCGTCATGGTAATGATTTTGTTCTGAGTTCCTTACCTGGTGAGTACGAGTAATCTCTTTATGACCACATATCTTACCTACGCGATATAATATGAAATTTTCGAACCTGTGACAGGTGAATTCTAAAGTGTTATGTGTAATTGGTTGTTCTTCATCCGCATCTGTGAATACGATTAATTTATGGGACAGGTTTTATTATACCTCCCCAAATTTCCAACGTCAAAACTTTTTTTAAATTGCATTTGAACCCTGGCGTCTCAAAAACTGTTACTGTGTTGTGGTGCCGAGAATAAAAAGGAAAACAGAAGTGCAAACGTAAGTGGATATAGAGGGGAAATCAGTCCTCGCAAATTAATATACAAACAAAATACAGTTAATTGGTTATTTATAATTGTCCCAAAATACACAAGTAAAGAAGTACAGAACTGTAATGAAGAAGTAGTCCTTTTTAGTATGCAGTTGCTCACTCCACTTAATAATATGCTAACAGACCGAGTGCACTTGCGGAGGGAACGTAGATCGAAGCAGAGGAACCGAGTGTGGATGCACTAATCACGTATATATATGTAGGTAGAATGTAAATATATGTGGAATTTTGTCATAGGTAATACAAGTTTTAATAAAGTAGGTATGCTCAACATAAATGCTATATTTTTAACTGCTTATTCTTTGGTTTTCCCTCGCCAGATACTAGCTTGCTAGGCTACTAGCTTATTAGATTTCTAGCCGGGCTCATGCCCGGGTAAAGAGGGAGGGTTGGGGCGTGGTGCTAGCGACTCCACCCCCGTAAAACTCAACCGAATCGCTACAGAAACTTCAACGAATAAATATATTAAAAATTCTAAAAACATAAGCAATAGCCTTACTTTTCGCTGGAATCGGGGAAGTGAAATGACGCAGGCTGGTGAAAGCCTTCGGGAAGCCAGTCAGCCGATGTGTCTTCTTTCGATGAAAGCAAAAGTAAGGATGGGTACCTGGAATGTTCGTACAATGTACGAAACTGGAAAGGCTGCCCAGATAGCCACTGAAATGAGAAGATATGGAATAGAAGTGTTGGGAATCTGCGAGAGCAGATGGAACGGAACTGGAAGGTGCCAACTACCTACTGGAGAGACAGTAATCTATTCCGGCCACCCAGAGGACAACCATGAGCACACCGAGGGAGTGGCCATCATGATGTCACCAACAGCAACCAAAGCTCTCATGCAGTGGGAACCAATCTCCTCCAGGATAATGACAGCCAGGTTCAACTCAAAAGGGGAAGGAAAGTTACAGTCATTCAATGCTATGCGCCTACAAACGTCTCAGAACAAGAGAAGAAGGAGGCGTTCTACAGACAACTACAAGCAATAATGGACAACGTCCCAAATGGCGATATCAAAATCCTGATGGGCGACATGAATGCGAAGCTGGGATGAGACAACACAGGAAGAGAACTCACCATGGGTCGTGAGGCCCTCGGCGAAATGAACGACAATGGTGAACTCTTCTCAGACTTCTGCGCCTTCAATGATTTGGTGATTGGTGGCAGTGTTTTCAAACACAAGGATATACACAAGACGACATGGATTTCACCAGATGGAAACACCAAAAATCAAATAGACTTCATCTCAATTTCAAGAAAGTGGAGACGGAGCCTACTGGACACAAGGTCAAGGAGAGGAGCAGATGTGGGTTCAGACCACTATCTAGTACAAGGGACTTTCAAGGTGAAGCTAAAAGCCTCGAGGATAGCTGGGGATAAGCAAGTTCAACACTCAGAAACTGAAGGACACAACCACAAAAGACACCTTCACTGCAACTGTCAGAGCAAAGCAGGAAACACTACGCGACAGCACTGAAGAATCATGCGTGGAAGAACATTGGAAGTCTCTGAAGGCGATTCTCAACGAAACGTGTTCAACGGTTCTAGGAAGAAAGAAGAGACAAGACAAGGAATGGCTCTCAACGGACACTTGGAAGCTAATAGAAGAGAGGAGAATGGTGAAAGAGAAAATGATTCAATGCAAGGACGGACAAGAGAAAGAGACGCTGAGCTCAACTTACACAGCACTGGACAAAGAAGTGAAGAAGAGTGCTAGGAAGGACAAAAGACGATTCTACGACAACCTCGCCACTGAAGCTGAGAAAGCAGCAGGCAAAAGGGACCTGAGGACACTATATCAGATAACCAAATCTCTATCCGGGAAGAGACCAACACAAGCGAAACCTATAAAAGACAGCCAAGGGAAGCCCATTACCAAGGAAGAAAAACAGATTAAACAATGGGCGGATCACTTCAAAGGACTCTTGAACCGACCATCACCTGCAACCCGTCCAGAAATACCAACAACAGCGCGCACACAACTGCAAGTTGACACCAATCCTCCAACGAGAGCTGAAGTCTTGAATGCAATCAAGCTTCTGAAAGCTGGAAAAGCAGCTGGACCAGATGGAATACCCCCTGAAGCACTGAAAGCGAACCAAGAGACTACAGCAGACATGCTGACTCCATTATTGCAAAAGGTCTGGAAGGAGGGAAAGGTGCCTACTGACTGGAGGAAAGGTTACCTCGTGAAACTACCAAAGAAGGGAGACTTACACGTCACTCTGCAAGAACTGGCGAGGAATCATGCTTCTGTCGACGCCAAGTAAAATCCTGAGTCGCGTCATCCTGGAGAGATTAAAGGACGCACTGGATACAGAACTCCGAAAAGATCAAGCTGGATTCAGGAAAGGCAAATCATGTTCTGACCAAATTGCAACTCTACGCATCATCATCACAGAACAAAGCATGGAATGGCAATCAAACCTCTACCTCAACTTTATAGACTTCGAGAAGGCCTTCGACAGCGTTGATCGTGAAGTAATTTGGAAATTACTCGAGTACTACGGCGTACCCCAAATATTCATCAACCTTATTCAACAGCTAGCTGTACGACAACGGCACATGTTAAGTGATCCACAACAGAAAATTCAGCAAGGCGTTTGGAGTAAACACAGGAGTCAGACAAGGGTGCTTATTATCTATTACCAATGATATTCCCAATTGTAGTGGACCGACTGGATTATGAGTCAGACAGTGGGAAACGAGAAGACAGGAATATCCTGGACCGACAGGAAGAACCTACAAGACCTGGATGTCAGTCACGTCTCGAAAACCGTTAATAACCAGCTCTTGCTACGCTCGGGCTCACGCTGTCACTTGAAGTTTCTCAATAACGCTTAGTAATAACGGACGCAAAACTAAAACACCGATTGGCTACTCGAGAATTCTTTATTGTAACACCAACATATAAAAAATATTTCTACTAAGGTCTGTGAACAAATATTACAATAATAAATCACAATATTACTTCTGATGGTTTACTGCTGACTTCTTTCTGAACAGCGACCGATGAGACGATGACTGGTGTATCGAAGTCTCCGCGAAAATATAGGGAAGTTGGGTTTGAGCAAACAACCATGAATTGATCGTTCAATCTTTAACTACATTGACACTCCCCGGCAAAAAACGGATCCAACCCTTTTTTCCTTCACGACCAATACACGTTGACTTGGATGCCATTGCGAGAACCTGGGTCACACGGACAGAGCTGAAATGGAAAACAAACAGAAAAGCCAACACACCACAAGCATACCCACAGCACAATCTCACACATCGCTGACGACCTGCGCCTCCAGACAGAGACCTCCTCTTGACATCTTGCAACACAATCGCCACTTGCTAGAATGACTCTTGCAGAATGCAAAGTGACCATAGCACCAACTCATGATACTTTACGCACATCCTCTTATCTACTCACTACCAATTACCATTGAAATCGCTTGTCACTCATTCTGCCTCAGTTCTAGTAGCGGTGACGTATGCGAGCCTCAGTCGTTTACACTCTTTCTCCCCGGCGCGTTGGACCGCAGCTAACAATTATCTCCGTGTGCATTTCATTCTCAGCAATAGCCTCCCCGGCGTATACGACCCATCTGCTGTCTCTAACATCAATCAATTCATACACGGATGTAGAAGACTCGAAACGATTTCAGAAGTAATCACGACGAAAAATTTAACAAAATTATGCAATAACAACAAGATACGAAAACAACGAGTCAACACAATGAATCCAAAAAACACCAATTGATATGACACACCACACGTATATACAAATAGTACAAACAACCTCGCCGATCATGTCTTGGTGGAATTCCTTTGAAGAATCGCAGGACTTACACCAGTACGCCTACAACCCTTCACAGGTTGACGATTGTAAGTTGTGGAATGTCCGGACACACACAAGATTAACCAACAATTACAATAATTGGAACTCACACAACTATTTAACACAAACATATGTACAATCAACACATCAAATGTTGTGGATTCTGCCTTGACAAACTACCCTTGAAGAACTGTAGGACTTACAGCAGTACGCCTACATTCCGTCCAGGTTGATGATCCGAGTGGAAGTCGTCCGGACACAAACAGGATTTCCAAGAGCTAGACGACAGATGGTAACAATTCAGTATATACAACATGAACATATGCACAAAATCACACACCAAGCACATTGGATTGCTCATTGATGCGCTACCCTTTGATGAATTGTAGGACTTACAGCAGTACGCCTACAACCCTTCTCAGGTTGACGCTCTAGGTTGGAAAATCGTCGAAGAGTTCACTTTCTGACCTCCTCCTATCAGCTATATCCTCAAATCTGAACGGAAACACGCTCATGTCATTGTATCGTAGAATATAGATGACTAACAAATACACGACGTATCTGGTCAACCAAGCGTAGACACAGAGTAATTTACACCAAAAATAATAACATTCAAATATTAACTTGAAACAATTGATTCCTTTATTCCTGCAAGTCAATTTAACAATTACTCTTTCGTTTAAACTTGGCTTATCCTCTCTAAATTGAGCAATATCTTTCGTCATTTCAAATACACCAGTACTATCATAGTCATTGCACAAGATACTTGAGTTGATGGGCGACTGCTTCATTGTGGATGACAACACTAACGACGACTGAGTGACACAAGGTGATGAACTGTGCGTCGGTGGCACAGTGGTTAGGACTCTCGCCGACCATGCACATGGTCCGGGGTTCGATCCCACGCTGACGCACACTTGATATCCATGGTCGGCCTGCGAATTTCGGGCTACCGATATCCACGCTGAAAATTCCATACGTGTTCCAAAAATACGGTGTGGAATCAAGCTGTAAACAAAAAAAATAAAAATAAAACTTAGCGGCGGATCAGAAGCTGTTCTTTTTCGGCTTTCAGATAGTTGTCTAACTGCAAGATTACCACCACTGCTGTCTTTCACTACTAGTTCGGGTTTAGCACTATCATCTGATGATAGGTGGGCTACACGCTGATCAATTACACTGACTGTCTCGCAAGTATGCACACCTTCTGGAACTGCATCTGCGTTCAATTCTATTTCACGTTGTAGTTGTACAGAACCTTTATTTAACTTAGCAGTAGTAGGCATATCCCTCATCTCATCATGATCAACCAAAGACGAATCTGCACTATCATGATCATTATCACAAATATTCAATTTACCATCATCTATCTGGTCGACTTCACCATTTTCAAACTCTTTAATAACAGAAGTAGACAATTTTGGTTCCTCCTCACAAATCATTAAAGGTTTTATATCTTCACTCTGACTAGTAATACCTTGTAAACTTGTGGAGTCAGAACTGCACTCTGAAGCAATAACTCCATTCTGTGACACTCTATTCAACAATGGCTTACCAGTTGCAACTACAGACTTCTTCACCTCACCGTTATCGTCACACAATTCGGAGTCAGGCCTGGAGTTTACATTTAGCTTATCACTGAACTTGCTCACTGGTTCACAGTTCACCTTTGTATGCACCTCTTGCAAACGTGTAAAACACAACCGTGTTTGTCTTGCATCTTGTAACTTATCTGTTGAGGATGTACTACGAAACCTGTTACACTCACTAGGTCTATATGCATTACTAGACATCATGGAGCCTTCTCGATATCCACCTCTCTGAGGCCCTTGCGTCATCAATGATTGCGTTTTACCCTCAGACTGCTCTATTCTAGGGGTGAGATTCAATATACTGGCGAACTTGCTCATCGATTGATTGACACTATCGTTTACTAGTTTCAGGATATCATCAAATTTTGGCTCGATACTCTCATCCTCCATACGAGATCTTATTTCCACCCACTTCCTTTGCAGTCGAGTAGGTAGGCGTCTTGCTATTACTTCTAGTATAAAACTCGAGTTGAGGTCACTCATGCGATTCATAGAAATCAATGCATTCTTGTAAATCAGCAAATTATCCAGAAACTCAGTGAGTGCCTGGGAGTCATCCTGTAATTGACCACCATTACCCTTAACAGCCTCGAATAATCCCCCTACAATCATCGAAGGTCTTCCAAACCTTTGACGTAATATGCTCATAGCATCGTAGTAGCCCTCTTTTGGCTTCATAAACTTACAGCACCGTATAGCTCTTGCAGCATCTCCAGTGCAATATCTCATCAAATACATTAACTTCAATTCATCACTTAATAGAAAACTACTCAACATGATCTCAAACTCCTTTACAAATTGTAAATAATCAGCCAGGTTTCCGTCGAAACACCGTGGTTCAAATTTAGGGAGTTTGATATTCCTATTATCCCTGAACGGCGAAACAGTAACATCAACCATGTCATGCTTAACATCAGACACATCGTTACAAGTAACAGACAAGTCACAATGACTTACTTTCCTGTTTGCATCCAAGACACTCTGTCCCTTCTTTGACCCAGGCATTGTTGAACTTGACCCAATTCCAAAAACGTTCCAGATATTGCTTGTTCAAAGAGGACTTGACCGGCACCAGGAAAAATGAACGGTGACTATCCAAACTGTCACCACCTATCTGAGTCCGTCAGACTCCGTCAACTCGTTTACGTATCGCACCACGCATAACTATATACGACAAGCCTATCACTATCTTTCCTTCTGTACTTGACCTCGGGCTCTGTTACTCTGCCGATTTTAAATTCTCTCTCTATGTCACCAACCAAGTCTCTAAAGCCAAGAGATTACTTGGATTTATATTTCACAACTTTCAGACCAAAGAATCTAAAATGTTACTTTATAGAACACACATACGGCCCCTCCTTGAGTACTGTCCATTTATCCTAGACAGCACCTCTGTTAAGGACAAACTAAGGATTGAAAGTGTTCAAAGGAGATTTACAAGTAGAATCTTAGGAACAAATCTGAAAATCCCCTACAACAGTCGTTGTGCAACTCTTAAGATCGAACCCCTTTGGTTCAGGCGTCACCGACTTAACCTCATTCTCCTATTTAAAATTCTCAAAGGAATAGTATACTTCCCCAATAATAACCTTAACTTTTCTTCTTCGAAATATGAACTACGCAGCAACGGGTCTTCTCTAAGTCATATTCTTTGTCGAACGAATTCTCGTTCCAACTTCTTTACAGTCAAATATAGGCAAATATGGAACTTCTTACCAAATGAAATCAAAAACAGCACCACAGCACAACGATTAACCCATCTACTACATAAATATTTCTCCGAAAATAGTCTTGACACGGTTTGCCACATGCTGAAAATTCGTGATATTGTTTCTTCCCACTCCGACTTATGTACCTAAACAGCTTTGTTCACTCAAAGCATTAACAGAAACGGTCAGTATCATCAGGCATATTTAAAATATTCTACGTTGAGCTAATTTCTGTTCTCAGTTCCTTTTTTTGTTTAGTTGATCAAATTATTTTTTAAGCAGACATCAGGAAATATCCGCAATCCTTTCAAGCAAACCTGGAGTGAAATACACAGCCTGTCATACTTGCCACGAAAGTTGCACTGAAACTTAATGAACTACCCTGACACATATTCAGTCATTCAAATGCATTTAATCCCAGCTGCTGCCTGCCAAATTAATCTAGTATTACGTATTATATTATTATATTTACATCTACGTCTACGGAAATCCCAGCCCTAAACTGGATCGTTTAAAAAAAAATCAGCTTAAATACACTTTGATTCAATTATTTGTTTTGCAAGCATCATCACAAAACATCCGCAATCTTTTCAAGTAAACCCGGAGTGAAATACACAGCCTGTCATACTTGCCACGAAAGTTGCACTGAAACTTAATGAACTACCCTGACACATATTCAGTTATTCAAATGCATTTAATCCCAGCAGCTGACTGCCACATTATTCAAAATTATATTATATAAAATTACGTTACGATATGCGTTTACAGAAATCGAAGCTCTACACAGGATCGTCTAAAGACTCAGCTTAACTACACTGTAAGTCTCAAGTATTAACGGATTCTATTTTACTGTTATGCTATCATAACTATTATAACTAACTACTGTCTCTTAACTACACTGTGAATCCTAAGTATCAACGGATTTTATTTTACTGTTATGCTATCATAACACTCTGTAGTCGTATTCTTCTGAACTATCTATTATAACTAACTACTGTCTCTTAACTACACTGTGAATCCTAAGTATCAACGGATTTTATTTTACTGTTATGCTATCATAACACTCTGTAGTCGTATTCTTCTGAACTATCTATTATAACTAACTACTGTCTCTTAACTACACTGTGAATCCTAAGTATCAACGGATTTTATTTTACTGTTATGCTATCATAACACTCTGTAGTCGTATTCTTCTGAACTATCTATTATAACTAACTACTGTCTCTTAACTACACTGTGAATCCTAAGTATCAACGGATTTTATTTTACTGTTATGCTATCATAACACTCTGTAGTCGTATTCTTCTGAACTATCTTTTATGACTGACTACTTTCTTTCTATGTAGATATATACATAACTATGTAGCTTTATGTATTTTTCTTCTTCGTAACATTTCATATTTCCTCTTCGTTGCTATGCTTATAACTAAAATCTTGAAAGTAGCCTGCAAATCGCTGATTCCCTTACTTCTTCATTGTACGTAAACATCTTTAAAATGCTGTTAGTGACGATGCATACAAAATGACTGACTGAAAGTAGTCGTTCATACCATGAGTATCGTTGAGTTAGCTTGTGAATGCAAAAACTGTCCATATGACACGTAGCAATAATAAAAGATTTTTTTTCTGAAAACAAAAAAAAGTATTTTGCCAGGGCCTAGCAGATTCAAAGGTGGGAGGGTGGTGACTGCTATTCAGCGGATATGATGGTGGGGACCTAAGAGAACCACCCTTATCTGTGGGAATGCACTATACTGCTAAGGCTCCTGGGGACGAATTACTTCAAAAAAAATTAGTAATAAATAAATTAGAAAATAAATGCTGCCTGTATGTCACAGCTTGCGTACAAACTCTTTGAAAAAATGGCTCATGGTACGATTTCTCTACTTCAGGAGGACATCTAACTGTATAAATCAGAACAACAGCATAAATCAGTATTAATATACTTCCTCTTTTCTTTTAAATAACTTATGTACTTTGGCATTTGGATTTCACTTCTTCAGTTACTATTCCCAACATTACCCTATATAAGAGTGAAAACCATAATTCGTTTCGCCCTAATTTTTACTTTATATTTTATTGTTATTCTATACTTCAGTTGTTGTTTACTACTATAAACTTAAACTAACCGTTGGTATGTAACATTATAAAACTCAATGACTAGAAATTCCTAGTAATAAAAAAGGAGAATAAACACTGCGGTTATCGCATATTGTTTACTTAAATTATCATTATCTGCTGGCTGCTTCTGTTTTCTTCACTTCTCGAAGGTATTGCACTGAAGCACTGCTAATGAACAGTAATCCTGCTTTCTACATTTGTATTACTTGAGCGGTATCCAGAATATTGTTAGCACTTACGATGAACAACGGAACAAATTCCATTCTGAATTCTGTTCAACATCGCAAAGTTAACTTTGCGACCAATTTGTCCCTTCTATCTGCTAATACCAATATAATGCTGTACTTACCATCTAATGTGGATTTTTATAAACTTTCGAACTCTTATTGATTGATAAAATGATAAAAATAACGGTCTGGATCCAGTGTGGCTTACTCCGGCACATGTATATCACCTCTCTTCTTACATTCCATTAACGCAAAATTTCATAATTCCCGCATGAATTTGACTCACTATGAGTGTATTAAATATTAAAATTTAGACTTAAACCAAAACCTTATATTCTATTCTTGTAAAGTTTTCTATTGGTTTTCCAAATTTTAATTTCATAAAAGTGTTCAATTTCAGACTGCACTTGTCTAATATGATCATGCCTGTACAAACGGTATGTGAATCATGCAAATGCTTAATTTATGTGAAATATATATATTATATATTATTATTATTAATCAGCCAGGTTTCCGTCGAAACACCGTGGTTCAAATTTAGGGAGTTTGATATTCCTATTATCCCTGAACGGCGAAACAGTAACATCAACCATGTCATGCTTAACATCAGACACATCGTTACAAGTAACAGACAAGTCACAATGACTTACTTTCCTGTTTGCATCCAAGACACTCTGTCCCTTCTTTGACCCAGGCATTGTTGAACTTGACCCAATTCCAAAAACGTTCCAGATATTGCTTGTTCAAAGAGGACTTGACCGGCACCAGGAAAAATGAACGGTGACTATCCAAACTGTCACCACCTATCTGAGTCCGTCAGAAAATGTTTCAGCCGTCAGAAACTGACTTCACTGTCAGCCACGTTTCGTAAACCGTTAATGCTCAGCTCTTGCTACGCTGGGACTCACGCTGTCATTCGAAGTTTCTCAATAACGCTTAGTAATAACGGACGCAAAACTAAAACACCGATTGGCTACTCGAGAATTCTTTATTGTAACACCAACATATAAAAAATATTTCTACTAAGGTCTGTGAACAAATATTACAATAATAAATCACAATATTACTTCTGATGGTTTACTGCTGACTTCTTTCTGAACAGCGACCGATGAGACGATGACTGTCGTATTGATGCCTCCGCGAAAATTGGGGAAGTTGATTTTGAGCAAACAACCATGAATTGATCGTTCAATCTTCAACTCCATTGAGACTGGATTTCGCGCGTCGATGATTTATGTTTGATGTCACACAAAATCGAAGACTTACAAGCGAAAACTGACAAATTGTTCGAAGAATTAGGAAAGACAGGACTCCAAGTGAACATAGACTAGACGGAGGATATGAAAATAACCAACCAACAACAGCAACAACAACCAACGTCAATCACCATCAACGGGAGGGATTTGAAAGAGGGTACTTCATTCACTCACTGATCTAGGAAGCACTGTCTCAACTGCAGACAGTTGGAAAGGACGAGGATGTCAAATCGAGAATCGGAAAGGCGAGAAACACATTCATCAAGCTGAAACCAATCTGGAAATCTTCGTCACTTGGCAACAACAACAAAATTCAGATTTTCAATACAAACATCAAGTCAGTCAGTTCTCCTATACGGATCAGAAACTTGGCGGGCGTGTCACTACGAATATTTCCAACAGCCTGTTGCAGACCTTCATCAACAACTGTCTTCACTCTATACTGAACGTCAAATGGCTGGAAAGAATCACCAGCAAGGAATTATGGGAACAAACAAAGCAAGAACCAATCGCCCAACAAATATGCAGGAGAAATTAGAGATGCATCGGACACTCGCTGAGGAGACCGCTGGGTGACATCGCGCGTCAAGCCCTCGAGTGGAACCCAAAAGAGAGGCGGCGTGAGGGACGTCCAACGGTGACATGGAGGAGATCGTGTGAAGAGGAGCTGGAAGAGTATGGACTAACATGGATTCAGGCGAAAAATACTGCAGAAGACAGAAGCAAATTGAGACTTGCAGTTGAAGCCCTATGTTCCACTAGGAACCCAAGGGAGCAATAATAGATAATAATAATTCTTTGATTTCTAAAATTTTTAGGAAATTCATGTTTCTCCGCTAACACAGAAGCAGGACCATTGCCTGAACAATTTTCGTTTGGGTATTCTCTATCACCAGCCTCTGCTTTGTGAAAAATATATAAAACATATTAAAATAAACGACATTAACTATAAACCTATCCCTAATCGCAACCCTAACCTTAATCCTGACCCTAATCCTAAATTTCACACTAGCTCTTACCTTGATCCTAACCATAACGACAATCCTTATCCAGCTGTAAACCTACCCTAATCTTAATTATGACCGTATTTCTAATCCTAATACTCGCCTTAACCCTAATCCTAACCCTAACGAGATGTCAACACATTGTCCAAACAGTAATTAAAAGCGTTATCTGGGTGAAACTCGCTCCTTATTTGATGAATAGGGTTGATATTTCAGCTATGATAATGACCGGTGCCGTTAGTCAACGACTAGCATGCGTTCAAGGTCATTGAGGCGTTCGCACTCCTGGGACGCTATTCTTGTACTTCGCCTTGGTAACTAAGGTAGACAACCTCATCAACTTTGTTACCACAGAAGTAACAAAACGACTCGACGATAAAACTGAGTGCTATTGTCTACAACGTTACGGAAAATGAGGTACTAAAAAAGGTACAGCACATCTTACTTAGTGAGGTGAAAATGCCTAACTACAAGACTGAGTGCTATAGGCTGAGGAAGAGTCAACATGAAAAGTGTTGTCCTATTCGTTTCAGTTCGAAACATCGGTAGAGACCAGAAAATTCATCCGCTCCCAACACACCCTATCGCAAGCCAGAAACTACAAAATTTTAAAGGTCGGGGTGGACAAAACAGTCATAGAAAGGCGCGCATACAATTGTCTCGCTAAGACTAATTGCGAAATAGGTAATAGGACATTGCAAGCAGCCATTATTCCCAACCCTGTGAAAGATACAGTAGACCCCACCGCATCACCCCTCTCAAAACACACAGAAATATCCCATCAGAGTGCAACACCAGCCGAAAGGCCACTAGACTGTAACCAGATAAATAATAAAACCATACCACCTATCACCACAGAATCTAACATGCCACCAAATAACCCCAGAATAAAGTCAACCCCCACCCCCCGGAATCCGACATTGTCCTCTCCTAGCCATAACTCTATTGCTAAAGATAAGGAAAATATGCTCCTAAATCATGCCAACAAGAACAGTGGCAGCTTAAATAAGCCCACACTCCCCACGATCAATAGTATTAGCACCCACAACGTGCTAAATCGCACCATGGCACACACTTATATCCAATGTCACAACAATGTCACCCTCAATAGTACAAGTGGTAATAGTCAGAACTCGGCTACCAACAACTCAGGGTCTTCACAGTATGGCACACAAACAAATTTCGACCGGATATATGGTACAAGTCTGCCGGGAACTAACCCACAATGCAGTACACACGAAACCCACACAAGGGCACAACTAAAATCAAAAAATACGTGGAATAATAAGCCATGGTCATCACAAGGATCCAATCATTTTTTATCCCACGCATCCGTGTCAGCGTTGAAAAAACAGCTGGTAGGAATGTTAACACTCCTAAACCATTAGAGCTGGCTCCCTCCTTGCATGAAAACAGGAACGGTCCAGTGCACCTGTATCCGTTAAGCACACTTGACACTTGCACAAGTATAGGCCAAATAAAGAACCCTACCCACTTCTGTAACCTAACTAAAAATAAAAATTCCTTAGTCTATAGCAAATCCAGTACTCCAACTCCTAATTCTTCACCGAAAACAGCACACACCAACTCGATAGACATAGGTGAGTATGATGCTGTAGCCCCTCTTAACATAGGATCGTCATGTCCGGCAGAACTACTGGGTGCTGAACCATATTCGGGGCTGACTAACGAACTTAAATACTTCAAATGCTACTTCAACTCTCATCTTCACCTAATCCTCATAAATGCTAGATCTGTTCTAAATAAATTCCCGATGCTCAGAGCACTCACAGTAATATACAAACCCCCTGTAATTGTCATCACTGAATCCTGGTGTCATTCGAACATCCTGGATGAAGAAATAAGCTTAGATAACTACACACACTTTCAGTGTGACAGGGAAGGTGGTAAGGGAGGGGGTTGTCTCATGTACTTTCTGAATGCGCTTACTGTATGACAGCTAGAAAGTAGTGCACTTAACATGCCTGAGACTCTATGGGTTAATGTACACTTAAATAACGTAACAGCATTATTTCATACATTTATTCCCCTTAATGAATTTGAACAAAGCAAGAACTACAGTTTTAGCAGAATAAAATGGTACCATCTTTTATTTCGTAGCCTTGACTCTGTGCAAGTATGTTAAAATTGTTGTTGTATATATATTTTGATAATGTCTTTGCCATGTAAACAGCTGACGAGAAGGCAACGAAATAAAAGATGGTATCATTTTATTCTGCTAAAACTGTAGTAACAGCATTAATTGGATGCACCTACAGAGCACCTGGCACCTTTAGTAATTACGAGACCCAACTTATTAATACTCTGGAGCAATTATCCGACTTACAATACGATCATAAGATCCTATGTGGGGACTTTAACTTACCTGAAATCAACTGGGATATACCCACAGGCCCAACTAAATTTGATAAGTTCTTAGACACACTGGATATACTTGGCTGGAAACAAACTGTCACTACTCCCACAAGAGGTAACAACGTACTAGACTTAATCTTCTGCCACAATATAAGCCCCCTTTCAACGCTAGTAGGTTCTGAGTTCCCAGGGAGCGACCACAAAACAGTGATGTGTGCACTGCCAATTCCGCTGAGTAGCAATGCATCTCATACCTCCACTTCACAACAAGTAATATATAGGAACTATAGTAAGGCAAACTGGGCCTTAGTAGAATCAATGCTAAGATCCTCCAAATGGGATGAATACTTCACTACTGATGACCTATCGAGAGCCCTAACCATCTTCTACCATAACTCAAACACATGCTTAGATGCTGTCATTCCACTCCAAACACTAAAGGTTTCCCCACACAGAAAGTCATTCATAAAACCAAAGGATCGTAAGAAACTGAAGAAACTCTCAACAAGTTACTTCAAACACCACGACTTTGGCACTCTAGGTCTAATACTTAACACCCTTAGCTCCATCTCACAAGCTCGAGATTTCCGTATGAGAAAGGAAGAACGCATCGCAGTAGCCAGTCCTGCTAGAGTGTATGCACTCACAGAAATCTTAAGGAAGCGAATGAATCGCAAAAATCACAGCATTTCTCTCCTCATAGACAAAGGCAGGCTATGCACTAACTCTGCAGACATATGTGAACTATTCAACAAAACGTTTGCAGGTAACTACCTTAAGCCCTCAGTCCAGCTACTCGATATACACCCTATTACTAATATGGCACAAACTCCATCTCCACTCACACCAAACCAAATTAGCACTGTTCAATTCACTTACGCTAATATTAACCAAACTATAAGAACCCTCAAAAGTTCAAAAGGTTTCGGTACCGACGGTATATCATCTTACTTCTATAAATATGGTGGCCCTGACATTCCTCTACTGCTGCTTAAAATATTCACAATGTCCCTAGAAACCCAAACTTACCCTGACATATGGAAGACAACATTCATTATGCCTAAACACAAATCTGGCTCGAAAACTGAAGTCAGTAACTACCGGCCAATCAATATCACACCTATAGCATCTAGAATCATGGAGAGACTAGTCAAAGATAACTTAATCAAACATATGCTTAGCTGCAATATCATAAGTCCGAACCAACATGGATTCCTGAAATCCAGATCATGTTTAACATGTCACCTAGACTTCTTCAATTTTGTAACCAGCAGTCGTGACAGACGGCAACTAGTACTTGTCATCTACTTTGACATTTCTAAGGCATTTGACCGTGTTGACCATTTACTGCTAACAAATAAGCTGAACTCCTTAGGAATACGTGACCCATTATTAGGATGGCTTAAATCATTCCTTAACAATAGGTCCCAAATAGTTAAACTCGGGTCTGCAACCTCCAAACCTAGCCCTATCACTTCTGGTGTAGTACAAGGTAGTGTCATTGGACCCCTCCTATTTACACTATACATCAATGACATATGCGCTTGCTTCACGCACGGGAAACCATTCATCTTTGCAGATGACCTAAAAGTAGCTTATACATTCCAACGTGATGACTTAGGGAACTTCGAGAATGTAGTGCAGAAGGAATTAGATAAAATGACTGCTTGGTCGTCCCTATGGAATCTCCAATTTAATCTGAACAAATGTGGCTGGATCTGCTTCGGTGCACCCTCAATTGACCTGAAATTAACGCTCCAATCTGCTAACCTAACAGACTCCGAAGTGTCGTTGACCTAGGCCTGAGGTACTCTAGTGACTTGACATTCTCTGAGCAAGTAGCATCACAGACTAGAAAATCGAGGATGCTCTTAGGATGCATACTCAGGAACTTTCACGACAATGAAGCCAAGCTAATTCTGTACAAAACATGTGTCAGACCACTACTAGAATACTGTCCATTTATTATAAGCAGCACTCGCACACGTGACAAGCTAAGGATGGAAAGTATCCAACGATATTTTACCTCAAAACTACTTGGCTACGATTGTAAGAAAGACTACATCTCACGGTGCATGATCCTAAAACTTGACCCACTTTGGACAAGGCGACTTATTATAAACCTAATATTCTTCTTTAAGGTCCTTCACAAAATATCATTCTCAGGTAACAGGGACATACAATTCGCACAGGAAGGTTCTTACGATCTGCGTAACCAAACTTCCACAGTGACAACTCATTCTTTTAAGTCAACACTCCGTGAAAACTTCTTCACAGTCATGTATTCTAAAATATGGAATAGCCTGCCCCTAGATATCAGAACTTGCTCTTCGGTTACAAGCTTCAAACGCTCTCTATACAGACTGTTTCACTCTACTGATTATATTAATAAACTATTTACTCCTAGAACGAATCAACACTAATCTACTACAGCACCTAAAAGACGCACTTCAACACCCTTAGCAATCTAAAAATATAAATAAACTAGCAGCATGGATGCATAAAGACATAGTACGGAACATACAGGATTAGTTTACCCTTAGAAATAGGACCTGTACTCTATTGTAACCTTCAAACGCTTGCTATATAAACTGTTTTGTCCAATGACTATCCCTACCAGAACCCATCACTTATTTCTAAAACGCATCAGTCATTAGAACACTAAAACGCTCAGACTCATTAATACACATTATGACACTAAATAAACTCTAAGACTTCGCATAAATACGTGAAAACACAACTACAATATAGTAAATGTTTACTAAAGTATAATATACAATTGACATAAACATATATTATGCATAAACATTAAATGTCCTTTTCATGTTCACATACTTTCTCTTTCTGGTATTCTGCTGCTCCTATTCATCTTCTGGTCGAGGTCGAACAACCCTGCATCTAAACTGAAATGAGGATTAATTCCAAACCATTTATCTCATAACCACTCAAATTCCATGAACGATCCAATTCTACCATTTGAAGACGCTGGCGAACATGCTGTAAATGAGTATTCATGATCTGAAATGAAGAAGCAACTGGTTTTCAAACAGTTTTCAACATTTTACTCAACTTACGAATACAGGAAAATAGATATAAGCAGATTTTGATTGGCTTTTGGCTAGCTGACTTCCTATTGGTCTAAAATATAAGTTAAAGGGGTAATCTTTTTATTTTTACGCGGAAATTTACAGTCAGTATGATATAGGGCTTACCTTACTATAATGTAATGGCGTGCTAATTTTTTTGTTGTGAGTGTGGTGTGACAGCCACACGCTATTTAGATGCATTGTTGATGTTTAAAGTATATTGAGATGTCTGAGTATGTCTAGTAAGTGAATATAAATCAACAATAATTTTGATGCATTTATTTTAAGTCCAAAATAGGATGTATGCATTTTTGATTACTAGGAGAATATAATTTAACTACAATTTCTAAAAACTTAATGTCCTTAATTAGTACATATGGATAAATGTATGTGTTAACTAATCTACTTTTTTAAGTTGTTAATCCAATTACCTGTGGGATTTGTGCATACTAGGTCAGCATAAATCAAATCGTTAAGAGAGACAGTTTAAAGCATACTTTTGTCGACTGTTTCGTGATGAGAGCGATTTGGAGTCAGTTATAAATTACACCGATCTGTGTCTTAATTACTACGTTTTTCAGCTGAGCATTTACGGTTCATAGCATATCCTGAATAACGGTGATTAATACGATTTATCACTTAGACCGCAGCACCACCAAGCTTACAACAACTCTAAACTTATTCTAACCTATTCCTCGATAATGCCTTTTTATGGTAACTGAAGATCTTATTTACCCACTATGTTCTGAAATGACACAGGTAGTGCTTAAAAAGACAGCTGCGCGCTGAATCAAAACTTTCCGCTCTGGAGTAACGCTAGTCCATGCTTAATATGTCCTGCGAGAGCTGGAACAACGTTGATAAGCAAACCTAGTAGGTTCGATTTCGTGATACTCAAGCTGAAAAACCAGCGCACAGTTTCACTGTCAAACAATGGCAAAACAGTTAGGGAGTTTACTGTTACTATTATTAGCATAGTATATGTTACTATATTAGCATAGTAAACGTTAATTAGCTCAATGATTGCAGGTTT
Source organism: Trichobilharzia regenti (assembly GCA_944472135.2). Lineage (NCBI taxonomy): Eukaryota > Metazoa > Platyhelminthes > Trematoda > Strigeidida > Schistosomatidae > Trichobilharzia > Trichobilharzia regenti. Next base: position 80,771,706 of record OX235270.1, on the reverse strand, counting down.
ACCATAATCCTTGACTACCAACATAATAACTGAGAAGTGCCGGCTAAAAATAAGCTAACTAGTAGCATCCAGTGACAAAAACTGACCTATACACTGCAAAATGAGCAAAACATCCAGAAAAACCTTTAAAATTCAATGGAAAACGAATACACGAAAACATATAACTAGCCGACGCAGGAACTCATCATGACCTAGAAACTGACTGTAGCCTCTTTCCGAATACAGTCCGCCATTTAGACACAAATGGAGAATTCTGGAGCCGACCTCGGCAACATTTGATGCAGTAAAACAATCCAACATGACCTTATCTAGTTTTCGCCTCCACGATCAGACTTCTTTCCTGTTATAAAACTACGATAAGACTGCTGAAAAATGGAATAAATATATCACTGATCTCAACATAATACATCAATAAACTTTAAGCCAAGGGTGCTGTTCACAGCAAAGTTATATAGGAGAATTGACTTCAAGCTTTATTTTTCCCAGATATCTGTATTACATTCATGTGATGTCTGGGATTTTTGTTAATGCGAAGACAATATTTCTATATCTCTTTATGTGCTACACAAACAGACTTTATAGCAGACTGTTCCGACTGACTCTAATGTCAGAAAGAACAACCAAACTGTAAATTCATCATACATCAAATTATGTGTAATCTATATAATAACTTATCCATGCCTGTACAGCTGGTATGTTCCTGCATGAACAGGAAGAAATATATTATTGATTAAGTGTTCACGAAAAAATCACGGAATATTTTTCTGGTCCCAATAATGTGAACCAAGGAATATCTTGAAGGTTATAGACAATTACATGGACAGGTAGCAGGAGAGATATTCATTTCAAGAACCCAAACTTACATCGCAGCCTAAGAACCACCTTACTCCGAATATAAACGCACTCGAAATATTGCGAAAACTTCAAAGATTGTTTAATCCACGGAAGAAGTTACTCAACTGCTTTATGGACCCATTCAGTGCATAAACAAAAATTAACAACACATACAGGGGATAAATCGAAAAGGAAAAGTGTGTGACAGATTTTAATTTCGGGCTGACCGTAAGCCATAAGCATCTGGCAGTACTTAGACGGATACTAAATCATTCGTTTTCACCAGCAGTTATTGTCTGTATTGCTATCGCGAAAAAAACAGAAAATAAACAACTCCAGGAAAAGGGAATTCCACCTCACGAGTCTTGGTTAATCACTGCACTCTGAACTGCAAACACATTCGGCGTCCGCTGCAATGGGATATGGTTCAATAGAATCTAGCATGAGTCTGGAAATCTAATAGTCCGTATTCTTTATCTAGTTACACCAACTCTAATGAGCTACTTCTCTGAAGAATATCTGTCCTCATAAAATGTTGCTCAAAATAACTTACCTTTTAGCAAGGTTAAATAAAAGTGTAAGTAGTCTGAGACAAAACACTTGCATTTTTTTGATGCGTGTCATTTAGAATCTTGATAGTTTTAGTATGCATGAGGAGAAAGTCTTTGAGTCCGCCAACTTTCTGTGAAATTCAATCAGCTTCACAGAGTAAATTAAAGACATTGGGATTCTTGTACATTTGCTTTAAAAATGAATCAGCTTAAATAATCTTTTGTAGTATTTGTCAGCGATTGAATTTGATTATTATGACATAAGTAATTATGTACAACCTCCAGTTCTCTCATTTTTACGTCATGATGGATGCTTTTCTTCTCTCCGGAAGGCATAAACTACTCGATTCGCTGAGGGGTATTTTACAAAATAGCAATCTTGTGCCTTTATAAACATATTAATATTTTAATCTCTATGAAATACTGACGTCCGAATTGTGTTTCGCATGAAACTGCAGCTACCATTTGGTACTACTCTTATTTCCTAGAGACATTGTTAAAGGAGAGCATAAAAGCTATACTCCGTAGAAGAACTATAAAACACAGTCAATCCCGTCAACGAACACCTAAGTACAATGGATATCCAAGGGAGCTCTAAGAAAATTATTGTAAACGTTAAGAAATAATACAGAACGCAGCACAGCCGAGAATATACCAGTGTTCTTTAGATTAAGATTCATGAGTGAAGTTGGTAAGAGAAAGTATTGATAACGTATCCTGCAACACAAGTTGCCTTTATTTCAAAGATGAAATTTTCACGTGCACCCTCTAAACCGGTCAGACTCGACTTCTGCTTACTCTTACAGAGTTTGTGAATTCGTATCTAAATGTGGCAGTAAATACGCAGGGACTACTGCTCAATTATACTGTTCATCATTTGCCCAAGAACCTGCTTCCTGGAGGTTAAGTCTCGTCTGAAAATATACTACCTCGATACCAGGATAATATACGATACGACATCTGCATAACACAATCCATTGGGTTGATGTAAAGCACTTCGAAACTACATCGAAATGCGGAAATTGTGGCCACTTCAACAGTGAATCCGTGAGTGAGTATGTTTCCAGCCTATTGTAACCTTGTTAGTTGCTGAATGTCAACTAAAATTCCCCACATTTTCAACCCACATTTTGTTATGTTACTCAGTGCTCGCATTTATCTGCTATTTTCTGATTTTGACGATATATTTGTGAAATATCCCCTCCCTTCATATGTTTCGAAAAGTGCTTTCAAATAGCTGAGTAAATATTTCATCCGCGTGTGAATTGCCATTATACTCTACAAATGTCTACACTTAGCTATTTGTAATATCTCGTAGTTCAGCATTACAAGTTTCCATTTAATTTTCATCTCATCTGCGTTTTCAAGATTTTACACTGCTTCTCCGATATTAAATTATTGCGAACCTAAACTATGTCACAAAATAACTTCATGAATTTTGTTATTCAGGAAGACAATGTAGTTAAAGATTGAACGATCAATTCATGGTTGTTTGCTCAAACCCAACTTCCCTATATTTTCGCGGAGACTTCGATACACCAGTCATCGTCTCATCGGTCGCTGTTCAGAAAGAAGTCAGACCAAAACTGTCAGAAACCTTAGTTAATGCTTAATTTTAAAGTTGGATATATATTAGTGTTACAATAAAGAATTCTCGAGTAGCCAATCGGTGTTTTAGTTTTGCGTCCGTTATTACTAAGCGTTATTGAGAAACTTCAAGTGACAGCGTGAGTCCCAGCGTAGCAAGAGCTGAGCATTGACGGTTTACGAGAATTGGCTGACAAAGGCTGTGTGTAGCCGGCGAAAGAAATATAAATTATATTTGACATACCTTTACTTACGTTAGGTGTTTTTGCCTAGAGCCAAACGAAACTTTTTGTGCGTATTTTTCGGTATTGCAAAGCTGCGTTTATTTGTGTATGACAGCCTACTTCGGGGAATGCTGTTTTTCTCTATGTTTACGTAGAACTAAGTGGACCTTAGCGTTTATGAATACTAAATACGTGTATTAATTTCTAGAACTTTTTACTGGCTACTTACCTTATTAATGAGGTGCTATTGTGCAAGTCTAATGCCAGAATATGGTCAAGTAGAATTCTTGATGTTTTCGAAATTCAGTCCAACAAAACACATGCAGCTCAATATGATTCTGTTTCATTTAATATCCTTTCCATAGCATGCCACGTAACAGTAAATGCGTCTTTTTTCATGTAGAATTATTTGCCTCATACTATGAAAAAAGGCGCTGGATAGTTCTAACACTCAATATATCATTTGGGTTTCAGTAATGTGCGAATCTATATCTTTACTGAAGTTCAGGTCATCAGGTTTCACCTCTAAATAAAAATAGGCATAAGAAAATAAGTAAGAGTAACATATCTCAATTCACTTCTGTATGCATGCTAAAAGAAAGCCATTTTTAAAGACACAGTTGATGATTGCACGAATACATACCACGAAATGTCGATAGCATTTTTTTGTTTGTGTAAGTTATCGTCGAACTGCGGAGGCCTTAATAATAAGCGATTAAGTCATCGTAAATTTTAAGGAGAGCCCAAATGTCATCTCAGGATACAAAGTTCAGTGTGCGCAGGTGAAAAAACAGTTATTTCCCAATAAATTAACCGGGTAAGAATCACATTATTTATAAGTGTCGTTAGATCACTTGCTAGCTTTCCCAAGAACATCATGTTTTCTGCGAAAGCCTTGAATGATGTAGTAGCAGGAGTGAAGGTAAAATATAGGGAGCGAAACAGTTACAATGGATACCTAAAAGAGAGCTGTGCGACACGTGGAATGATGGACTGACTTTCACAGCACATTATTACATAGGCCCTTTCATAACAATAGTACCAGCCTCTTTCTAAATATTTTCATTAGATTCTCTTGGCAAATTAGTCTCCGAATATTGAGTTAATGCACGTGACTGCCTATTGTTTTGTGCCCAGACATTTATCCTTCATGTATAACCAGGATACACTTGGCTATGATGTGCTACTTTTCGCCGTCAAACCAATAAGTGTCTACTACACTCGATTGATTTATATCACAGTAACGGAATTATTATATTCTTATGTCGAAGTGGCCGTCAAAAAACAGTGAGTGTTCAAATGGCTTTGTGAGTTTCAAATCAACACGATTCTTTTTCCATTTGATTCTCGTATAATTTTCAAAAAATCCCTATTTTTATTGGTTCAGTGAGCATCTAAAACACTTATACAAATATTCGGAAATGACGATAATATAATTTCCTCAAGAACAAGCTTTCACAACAGAGTAGACAACGGGTTAAATTCATTGTGTGCCTCATCGCGCAGCTTGATTTCAGAAAAGCTGACAAAACAGAAGGATTGAGTGAAAACAGAAACACTGGAAATCTAAAACTTAAAAATCAACTGGTCGGCTTGTGAAACGAATATAGTTACCAAAGATTCACTTAATCCGTGGGTGGCTAGTAGCGTTCTTGTTTTGAAGTACATCATGATGAGCTGTAGTTATTCTACTACGATAAAATTAATTCTCGACTGCGTGATAAAAGCCATAATAAACAAAGGCGATTATCGTCAATTAATCTCGTTATGATAAATATTATTTCTTATCCCATTATTATATATGTGTGAAACTTGGGTACTGTGGTAGTAAGTGATTCCATATTAGTTTGTTTATTAGATATATCACATAGTGAAAGAGTATTATTTACTGGATTACAAGGTTCCGAACAAAATTTATTGTTCATAGCCATATCAGTTTAAATCACTCGACTTCAAAACTTGTGTTTTATACCTATTTTTTCCATTACGGAATTTGGATGTATTCATTCAGATAAGAGATATGCATAAAAGGAATCAAATGAATCCGTATGACTGTCAAATAAACCAAATATGAGCACTATTCTCGTAAATTATGGAATCGAGTAAAGGGAAAATTTTTTCGAAATAATAGTCAGTCACTGAAATCAATCATCGCTAAATGCTGTACACATTACTGTGGAGTGGTCAAATTATATTGAGCATTTCTCCCAATGTGTTACAGTCACATCTAAATACCCCGTTAGAACACCAAAACTCTTATTGCAGAATAAGAGTAACTCGTAACTCGAGTAACTCCTGTTACGAATCACATTGCATTATTTAATAGTTAGGTAAAAATTATCCGATTCAGAGTCATATCTAGTAAAGTCGATTCAGAGTAAAAGAAATAAGTGCGTCGGTGGCACAGTGGTTAGGACTCTCGCCGACCATGCACATGGTCCGAGGTTCGATCCCATGCCGACGCACATCTGATATCTATGGTCGGCCTGCAAAATTTGGGCTACCGATATCACATGCTGAAAATTCTATGCTATTACCAAAAAAAGGTGCGGAATCAAGCTGTAATCAAAAAAGCCTTACTTTGACATCATGATAGGCTTTTAAACCTATGCTCTTTCATTGTACATTGATATTCATATCCAGAAGCACTTCATGACATTTAAAAGGAAAATTTTGAAGAGTTCCATAGTTTGTGTTGTAATTTGAGTGTGTTTGCATTGTTCAAAAAATCAATGACAAATAGAATTTTGACATCTTTGTTTTAATTTCTCCTTTCAGTTGACCTTTCTGGTTAACAATTTTAAATAATCTACACTTTAACGTTGTACAATGCATCACAATGAGTATCGACTTTATGTTGACACATCAAAATTAATTTTTCGAAAATACAGTCAAATGGAAATAAAAATATACCTGAGGTTGACTAATGACGATACTAAATGTTTCCTCTGTATTAGAATTCAAAATAAGGACATTCCCATAAATATTCTTGGAGCATGGATTCAAGTAAGTTACTAAATATTAAAGTACAAGAATAGCGTCCCAGGAGTGCGAACGCCTCAATGACCTTGAACGCATGCTAGTCGTTGACTAACGGCACCGGTCATTATCATAGCTGAAATATCAACCCTATTCATCAAATAAGGAGCGAGTTTCACCCAGATAACGCTTTTAATTACTGTTTGGACAATGTGTTGACATCTCGTTAGGGTTAGGATTAGGGTTAAGGCGAGTATTAGGATTAGAAATACGGTCATAATTAAGATTAGGGTAGGTTTACAGCTGGATAAGGATTGTCGTTATGGTTAGGATCAAGGTAAGAGCTAGTGTGAAATTTAGGATTAGGGTCAGGATTAAGGTTAGGGTTGCGATTAGGGATAGGTTTATAGTTAATGTCGTTTATTTTAATATGTTTTATATATTTTTCACAAAGCAGAGGCTGGTGATAGAGAATACCCAAACGAAAATTGTTCAGGCAATGGTCCTGCTTCTGTGTTAGCGGAGAAACATGAATTTCCTAAAAATTTTAGAAATCAAAGAATTATTATTATCTATTATTGCTCCCTTGGGTTCCTAGTGGAACATAGGGCTTCAACTGCAAGTCTCAATTTGCTTCTGTCTTCTGCAGTATTTTTCGCCTGAATCCATGTTAGTCCATACTCTTCCAGCTCCTCTTCACACGATCTCCTCCATGTCACCGTTGGACGTCCCTCACGCCGCCTCTCTTTTGGGTTCCACTCGAGGGCTTGACGCGCGATGTCACCCAGCGGTCTCCTCAGCGAGTGTCCGATGCATCTCTAATTTCTCCTGCATATTTGTTGGGCGATTGGTTCTTGCTTTGTTTGTTCCCATAATTCCTTGCTGGTGATTCTTTCCAGCCATTTGACGTTCAGTATAGAGTGAAGACAGTTGTTGATGAAGGTCTGCAACAGGCTGTTGGAAATATTCGTAGTGACACGCCCGCCAAGTTTCTGATCCGTATAGGAGAACTGACTGACTTGATGTTTGTATTGAAAATCTGAATTTTGTTGTTGTTGCCAAGTGACGAAGATTTCCAGATTGGTTTCAGCTTGATGAATGTGTTTCTCGCCTTTCCGATTCTCGATTTGACATCCTCGTCCTTTCCAACTGTCTGCAGTTGAGACAGTGCTTCCTAGATCAGTGAGTGAATGAAGTACCCTCTTTCAAATCCCTCCGTTGATGGTGATTGACGTTGGTTGTTGTTGCTGTTGTTGGTTGGTTATTTTCATATCCTCCGTCTAGTCTATGTTCACTTGGAGTCCTGTCTTTCCTAATTCTTCGAACAATTTGTCAGTTTTCGCTTGTAAGTCTTCGATTTTGTGTGACATCAAACATAAATCATCGACGCGCGAAATCCAGTCTCAATGGAGTTGAAGATTGAACGATCAATTCATGGTTGTTTGCTCAAAATCAACTTCCCCAATTTTCGCGGAGGCATCAATACGACAGTCATCGTCTCATCGGTCGCTGTTCAGAAAGAAGTCAGCAGTAAACCATCAGAAGTAATATTGTGATTTATTATTGTAATATTTGTTCACAGACCTTAGTAGAAATATTTTTTATATGTTGGTGTTACAATAAAGAATTCTCGAGTAGCCAATCGGTGTTTTAGTTTTGCGTCCGTTATTATAATAATATAATAATAATAATAATAATTTATTTTCATATAAACATAAATTTACATGAAAATGCATGCCATTTTTACAGGCACGATCAAGGATGATATAATGTCAAATCTTAAATTGTCTACAAGTTAATAATGTTTCAACAGTCAAATATTTGATATATATATAAATACACATTGTCTGAACTAGGCTGTATAGTTATTGAATTGTACAATTGTCCTCCAGGTTTCGCGGGAAAATCGACTTCGTTTCGTTTTCATCCCGTGGTTGTAGGCATACGATAACCAACCAATATTGAGGTAAGTACAACGTTTACAAGGAATTGGAAGCTGTTTTAGAAAAATTAAAGTGCTGTGGTGTAACATTAAAGTGTAATAGATTAAGTGAGTGAAATATATCATTAATAAACACATTTATATAGAAAACAGAATGGGGAAGTAATTAATCCTTAGGCCGACAACGTTCATTTGCAATGTATAATGAAACCAATATATTTTATACTATCATGCGTTCACTTTTGGCTTTAATACAATTATTTTCAAGCCAGTTGTCTTTATTTCATGTCTTTTTTTCTATTTGGTGCACAACCGTACCCTCCAGAGAATAGGAATAGAATAAGTCGAATCAAATTCATAAAGAGCTATAAAATGTTAGGTTTAATGGAATATAATGAGAATCAAGTAAAGACGTTATTAGAAAATAAGTGAGACAAGATATTGTGAAGTGGTATTTAAAGATCTGACAATGGATAGCAAGTTAATTCATAAGATGCCCCATAAATCTGTGCAGATCCCACGTGGTCGTATCTCAACAATAGGCTGAGCGAATGGTATATATTTAAAGGTAGAAGCATGATCTGTCAAGGCGTTCATTATTATCTTTTTCAAGATAAAGATCTAAGCCCTCATAAAAATCAGAAATATCTCGAGCCTTTACTAAGCGTTATTGAGAAACTTCGAATGACAGCGTGAGTCCCAGCGTAGCAAGAGCTGAGCATTAACGGTTTACGAAACGTGGCTGACAGTGAAGTCAGTTTCTGACGGCTGAAACATTTTCTGACGGACTCAGATAGGTGGTGACAGTTTGGATAGTCACCGTTCATTTTTCCTGGTGCCGGTCAAGTCCTCTTTGAACAAGCAATATCTGGAACGTTTTTGGAATTGGGTCAAGTTCAACAATGCCTGGGTCAAAGAAGGGACAGAGCGTCTTGGATGCAAACAGGAAAGTAAGTCATGGTGACTTGTCTGTTAATTGTAACGATGTGTCTGATGTTAAGCATGACATGGTTGATGTTACTGTTTCGCCGTTCAGGGATAATAGGAATATCAAACTCCCTAAATTTGAACCACGGTGTTTCGACGGAAACCTGGCTGATTATTTACAATTTGTAAAGGAGTTTGAGATCATGTTGAGTAGTTTTCTATTAAGTGATGAATTGAAGTTAATGTATTTGATGAGATATTGCACTGGAGATGCTGCAAGAGCTATACAGTGTTGTAAGTTAATGAAGCCAAAAGAGGGCTACTACGAGGCTATGAGCATATTACGTCAAAGGTTTGGAAGACCTTCGATGATTGTAGGGGGATTATTCGAGGCTGTTAAGGGTAATGGTGGTCAATTACAGGATGACTCCCAGGCACTCACTGAGTTTCTGGATAATTTGCTGATTTACAAGAATGCATTGATTTCTATGAATCGCATGAGTGACCTCAACTCGAGTTTTATACTAGAAGTAATAGCAAGACGCCTACCTACTCGACTGCAAAGGAAGTGGGTGGAAATAAGATCTCGTATGGAGGATGAGAGTATCGAGCCAAAATTTGATGATATCCTGAAACTAGTAAACGATAGTGTCAATCAATCTATGAGCAAGTTTGCCAGTATATTGAATCTCACCCCTAGAATAGAGCAGTCTGAGGGTAAAACGCAATCATTGATGACGCAAGGGCCTCAGAGAGGTGGATATCGAGAAGGCTCCATGATGTCTAGTAATGCATATAGACCTAGTGAGTGTAACAGGTTTCGTAGTACATCCTCAACAGATAAGTTACAAGATGCAAGACAAACACGGTTGTGTTTTACACGTTTGCAAGAGGTGCATACAAAGGTGAACTGTGAACCAGTGAGCAAGTTCAGTGATAAGCTAAATGTAAACTCCAGGCCTGACTCCGAATTGTGTGACGATAACGGTGAGGTGAAGAAGTCTGTAGTTGCAAATATTAAGCCTGTCATCCACGTCTCGTAAACTGTTAATGCCCGGCACTTTCTACGCTCGGGCTCACGCTATTCGTTGAAGTTTCTCAGAAACGCTTAGTAATAACGGTTGCAAAACCAAACACCAATTGGTTACTCGAGGATTCTTTATGGTTACACCAACATATAAACAATGTTACCACTAAGTTCTGTGAACAAATATTACAATAATAAATCGCAATATTACTTCTGACGGTTTTCTACTGCTTTCTCTCTGAACAGCGACCGGTGTGACGATGACTGACGTACTGATGCCCCTGCGAAAATTGAGGAAGTTAGTTTTGAGCAAACAACCATGAATTGATCGTTCAATCTTCAACTACATTCAGAAAGTCATTGTTGGACAGAATGCAACAGAATATAATGACTTCTTCAGGGTGCAATTCTGACTCCACAAGTTTACAAGGTATTAGTAGTCAGAGTGTAGGTATAAAATCTTTAGGGATTTGTGAAGAAGAACCCAAATCATCCACTTCTGTTATTAAAGAGTTTGAAAATGGTGAAGTCGACCAGATAGATGATGGTAAATTGAATATTTGTGATAATGATCATGATAGTGTAGATTTGTCTTTGGTTGATCATGATGAAATGAGGGGAATGCCTACCGCTGCTAAGTTAAATAAAGGTTCTGTACAACTACAACGTGAAGTAAGATTGAATGCAGATGCAGTTGCAGAAGGTATGGATACTTGTGAGACAGTCAGTGTAATTGATCCGCATGTAGCCCACCTATCATCAGATGCTAGTGCTAAACCTGAGCTAATAGTAAAAGACAGCAGTGGTGGTAATCTTGCAGCTAGAGAATTTTCTGAAAGCCGACAAACAACAACCTTTGATCCACCGCTAAGTTCATCAACTGGTATCAATCAGTCGTCGTTGGTGCTGTCATCCACAATGATAAGGACGCCCATCAACTCAAGTATCTTGTGCAATGACTATGCTAGTATCAGTTCGTTTGAAAGGATGAATATCAATGGTCAGTTTAGTGAGGATAAGCCAAGTGTAAACGAGAGAGTAATTGTTAAATTGACTTGCACGAATAAAGGCATTTCTAGTTTCAAGTTACTATTTGAATGCTATTATCTTTGGCGTAAATTACTCTGTGCCTACGCTTGGTTGACCAGATACGTCGTGTATTTGTTAGTCATCTATATTCTACGATACAATGACATGAGCGTGTTATCGTTCAGATATAGCTGATAGAAGGAAGTCAGCAAATGAACTCTTCGACGATTTTCCAACCTAGAGCGCCAACCTGAGAAGGGTTGTAGGCGTACTGCTGTAAGTCCTACAGTTCTTCAAGGGTAGTTTGTCAAGGCAGAATCCACCACATTTGATGTGTTGATTGTACATATGTTTGTGTTAAATAGTTGTGTGAGTTCCAATTGATGTAATTGTTGGTTAACCTGTTTGTGTCCGGACATTCCACAACTTACAATCGTCAACCTGTGAAGGGTTGTAGGCGTACTGGTGTAAGTCCTGCGATTCTTCAAAGGAATTACATCAAGACATGATCCGCGAGTTTGTGTGTACTGTTTGTATATATGTGTGATGTGTCATATCAATTGGTGTTTTTTGGATTCATTGTGTTGACTCGTTGTTTTCGTATCTTGTTGTTATTGCATAATTTTGTTAAATTTTTCGTCGTGATTACTTCTGAAATCGTTTCGAGTCTTCTACATCCGTGTATGAATTGATTGATGTCAGAGACAGCAGATGGGTCGTATACGCCGGGGAGGCTATTGCTGAGAATGAAATGCACACGGAGATAATTGTTAGCTGCGGTCCGACGCGCCGGGGAGAAAGAGTGTAAACGACTGAGGCTCGCATACGTCACCGCTACTAGAACTGAGGCAGAATGAGTGACAAGCGATTTCAATGGTAATTGGTAGTGAGTAATTAAGAGGATGTGCGTAGAGTATCGTGAGGTCCTGCCATGGTCACTTTGCATTCTGCAAGAGTCATTCTAGCAAGTGGCGATTGTGTTGCAAGATGTCAAGAGGAGGTCTCTGTCTGGAGGCGCAGGTCGTCAGCGATGTGTGAGATTGTGCTGTGGGTATGCTTGTGGTGTGTTGGCTTTTCTGTTTGTTTTCCATTTCAGCTCTGTCCGTGTGACCCAGGTTCTCGCAATGGCATCCAAGTAAACGTGTATTAGTCGTGATATAAAAAGGCGATGGACCATTTTTTGCCGGGGAGTGTCAATGTAGTTAAAGATTGAACGATCAATTCATGGTTGTTTGCTCAAACCCAACTTCCCTATATTTTCGCGGAGACTTCGATACACCAGTCATCGTCTCATCGGTCGCTGTTCAGAAAGAAGTCAGACCAAAACTGTCAGAAACCTTAGTTAATGCTTAATTTTAAAGTTGGATATATATTAGTGTTACAATAAAGAATTCTCGAGTAGCCAATCGGTGTTTTAGTTTTGCGTCCGTTATTACTAAGCGTTATTGAGAAACTTCAAGTGACAGCGTGAGTCCCAGCGTAGCAAGAGCTGAGCATTGACGGTTTACGAAACGTGGCTGACAGTGAAGTCAGTTTCTGACGGCTGAAACATTTTCTGACGGACTCAGATAGGTGGTGACAGTTTGGATAGTCACCGTTCATTTTTCCTGGTGCTGGTCAAGTCCTCTTTGAACAAGCAATATCTGGAACGTTTTTGGAATTGGGTCAAGTTCAACAATGCCTGGGTCAAAGAAGGGACAGAGCGTCTTGGATGCAAACAGGAAAGTAAGTCATGGTGACTTGTCTGTTAATTGTAACGATGTGTCTGATGTTAAGCATGACATGGTTGATGTTACTGTTTCGCCGTTCAGGGATAATAGGAATATCAAACTCCCTAAATTTGAACCACGGTGTTTCGACGGAAACCTGGCTGATTATTTACAATTTGTAAAGGAGTTTGAGATCATGTTGAGTAGTTTTCTATTAAGTGATGAATTGAAGTTAATGTATTTGATGAGATATTGCACTGGAGATGCTGCAAGAGCTATACAGTGTTGTAAGTTAATGAAGCCAAAAGAGGGCTACTACGAGGCTATGAGCATATTACGTCAAAGGTTTGGAAGACCTTCGATGATTGTAGGGGGATTATTCGAGGCTGTTAAGGGTAATGGTGGTCAATTACAGGATGACTCCCAGGCACTCACTGAGTTTCTGGATAATTTGCTGATTTACAAGAATGCATTGATTTCTATGAATCGCATGAGTGACCTCAACTCGAGTTTTATACTAGAAGTAATAGCAAGACGCCTACCTACTCGACTGCAAAGGAAGTGGGTGGAAATAAGATCTCGTATGGAGGATGAGAGTATCGAGCCAAAATTTGATGATATCCTGAAACTAGTAAACGATAGTGTCAATCAATCTATGAGCAAGTTTGCCAGTATATTGAATCTCACCCCTAGAATAGAGCAGTCTGAGGGTAAAACGCAATCATTGATGACGCAAGGGCCTCAGAGAGGTGGATATCGAGAAGGCTCCATGATGTCTAGTAATGCATATAGACCTAGTGAGTGTAACAGGTTTCGTAGTACATCCTCAACAGATAAGTTACAAGATGCAAGACAAACACGGTTGTGTTTTACACGTTTGCAAGAGGTGCATACAAAGGTGAACTGTGAACCAGTGAGCAAGTTCAGTGATAAGCTAAATGTAAACTCCAGGCCTGACTCCGAATTGTGTGACGATAACGGTGAGGTGAAGAAGTCTGTAGTTGCAAATATTAAGCCTGTCATCCACGTCTCGTAAACTGTTAATGCCCGGCACTTTCTACGCTCGGGCTCACGCTATTCGTTGAAGTTTCTCAGAAACGCTTAGTAATAACGGTTGCAAAACCAAACACCAATTGGTTACTCGAGGATTCTTTATGGTTACACCAACATATAAACAATGTTACCACTAAGTTCTGTGAACAAATATTACAATAATAAATCGCAATATTACTTCTGACGGTTTTCTACTGCTTTCTCTCTGAACAGCGACCGGTGTGACGATGACTGACGTACTGATGCCCCTGCGAAAATTGAGGAAGTTAGTTTTGAGCAAACAACCATGAATTGATCGTTCAATCTTCAACTACATTCAGAAAGTCATTGTTGGACAGAATGCAACAGAATATAATGACTTCTTCAGGGTGCAATTCTGACTCCACAAGTTTACAAGGTATTAGTAGTCAGAGTGTAGGTATAAAATCTTTAGGGATTTGTGAAGAAGAACCCAAATCATCCACTTCTGTTATTAAAGAGTTTGAAAATGGTGAAGTCGACCAGATAGATGATGGTAAATTGAATATTTGTGATAATGATCATGATAGTGTAGATTTGTCTTTGGTTGATCATGATGAAATGAGGGGAATGCCTACCGCTGCTAAGTTAAATAAAGGTTCTGTACAACTACAACGTGAAGTAAGATTGAATGCAGATGCAGTTGCAGAAGGTATGGATACTTGTGAGACAGTCAGTGTAATTGATCCGCATGTAGCCCACCTATCATCAGATGCTAGTGCTAAACCTGAGCTAATAGTAAAAGACAGCAGTGGTGGTAATCTTGCAGCTAGAGAATTTTCTGAAAGCCGACAAACAACAACCTTTGATCCACCGCTAAGTTCATCAACTGGTATCAATCAGTCGTCGTTGGTGCTGTCATCCACAATGATAAGGACGCCCATCAACTCAAGTATCTTGTGCAATGACTATGCTAGTATCAGTTCGTTTGAAAGGATGAATATCAATGGTCAGTTTAGTGAGGATAAGCCAAGTGTAAACGAGAGAGTAATTGTTAAATTGACTTGCACGAATAAAGGCATTTCTAGTTTCAAGTTACTATTTGAATGCTATTATCTTTGGCGTAAATTACTCTGTGCCTACGCTTGGTTGACCAGATACGTCGTGTATTTGTTAGTCATCTATATTCTACGATACAATGACATGAGCGTGTTATCGTTCAGATATAGCTGATAGAAGGAAGTCAGCAAATGAACTCTTCGACGATTTTCCAACCTAGAGCGCCAACCTGAGAAGGGTTGTAGGCGTACTGCTGTAAGTCCTACAGTTCTTCAAGGGTAGTTTGTCAAGGCAGAATCCACCACATTTGATGTGTTGATTGTACATATGTTTGTGTTAAATAGTTGTGTGAGTTCCAATTGATGTAATTGTTGGTTAACCTGTTTGTGTCCGGACATTCCACAACTTACAATCGTCAACCTGTGAAGGGTTGTAGGCGTACTGGTGTAAGTCCTGCGATTCTTCAAAGGAATTACATCAAGACATGATCCGCGAGTTTGTGTGTACTGTTTGTATATATGTGTGATGTGTCATATCAATTGGTGTTTTTTGGATTCATTGTGTTGACTCGTTGTTTTCGTATCTTGTTGTTATTGCATAATTTTGTTAAATTTTTCGTCGTGATTACTTCTGAAATCGTTTCGAGTCTTCTACATCCGTGTATGAATTGATTGATGTCAGAGACAGCAGATGGGTCGTATACGCCGGGGAGGCTATTGCTGAGAATGAAATGCACACGGAGATAATTGTTAGCTGCGGTCCGACGCGCCGGGGAGAAAGAGTGTAAACGACTGAGGCTCGCATACGTCACCGCTACTAGAACTGAGGCAGAATGAGTGACAAGCGATTTCAATGGTAATTGGTAGTGAGTAATTAAGAGGATGTGCGTAGAGTATCGTGAGGTCCTGCCATGGTCACTTTGCATTCTGCAAGAGTCATTCTAGCAAGTGGCGATTGTGTTGCAAGATGTCAAGAGGAGGTCTCTGTCTGGAGGCGCAGGTCGTCAGCGATGTGTGAGATTGTGCTGTGGGTATGCTTGTGGTGTGTTGGCTTTTCTGTTTGTTTTCCATTTCAGCTCTGTCCGTGTGACCCAGGTTCTCGCAATGGCATCCAAGTAAACGTGTATTAGTCGTGATATAAAAAGGCGATGGACCATTTTTTGCCGGGGAGTGTCAATGTAGTTAAAGATTGAACGATCAATTCATGGTTGTTTGCTCAAACCCAACTTCCCTATATTTTCGCGGAGACTTCGATACACCAGTCATCGTCTCATCGGTCGCTGTTCAGAAAGAAGTCAGACCAAAACTGTCAGAAACCTTAGTTAATGCTTAATTTTAAAGTTGGATATATATTAGTGTTACAATAAAGAATTCTCGAGTAGCCAATCGGTGTTTTAGTTTTGCGTCCGTTATTACTAAGCGTTATTGAGAAACTTCAAGTGACAGCGTGAGTCCCAGCGTAGCAAGAGCTGAGCATTGACGGTTTACGAGAATTGGCTGACAAAGGCTGTGTGTAGCCGGCGAAAGAAATATAAATTATATTTGACATACCTTTACTTACGTTAGGTGTTTTTGCCTAGAGCCAAACGAAACTTTTTGTGCGTATTTTTCGGTATTGCAAAGCTGCGTTTATTTGTGTATGACAGCCTACTTCGGGGAATGCTGTTTTTCTCTATGTTTACGTAGAACTAAGTGGACCTTAGCGTTTATGAATACTAAATACGTGTATTAATTTCTAGAACTTTTTACTGGCTACTTACCTTATTAATGAGGTGCTATTGTGCAAGTCTAATGCCAGAATATGGTCAAGTAGAATTCTTGATGTTTTCGAAATTCAGTCCAACAAAACACATGCAGCTCAATATGATTCTGTTTCATTTAATATCCTTTCCATAGCATGCCACGTAACAGTAAATGCGTCTTTTTTCATGTAGAATTATTTGCCTCATACTATGAAAAAAGGCGCTGGATAGTTCTAACACTCAATATATCATTTGGGTTTCAGTAATGTGCGAATCTATATCTTTACTGAAGTTCAGGTCATCAGGTTTCACCTCTAAATAAAAATAGGCATAAGAAAATAAGTAAGAGTAACATATCTCAATTCACTTCTGTATGCATGCTAAAAGAAAGCCATTTTTAAAGACACAGTTGATGATTGCACGAATACATACCACGAAATGTCGATAGCATTTTTTTGTTTGTGTAAGTTATCGTCGAACTGCGGAGGCCTTAATAATAAGCGATTAAGTCATCGTAAATTTTAAGGAGAGCCCAAATGTCATCTCAGGATACAAAGTTCAGTGTGCGCAGGTGAAAAAACAGTTATTTCCCAATAAATTAACCGGGTAAGAATCACATTATTTATAAGTGTCGTTAGATCACTTGCTAGCTTTCCCAAGAACATCATGTTTTCTGCGAAAGCCTTGAATGATGTAGTAGCAGGAGTGAAGGTAAAATATAGGGAGCGAAACAGTTACAATGGATACCTAAAAGAGAGCTGTGCGACACGTGGAATGATGGACTGACTTTCACAGCACATTATTACATAGGCCCTTTCATAACAATAGTACCAGCCTCTTTCTAAATATTTTCATTAGATTCTCTTGGCAAATTAGTCTCCGAATATTGAGTTAATGCACGTGACTGCCTATTGTTTTGTGCCCAGACATTTATCCTTCATGTATAACCAGGATACACTTGGCTATGATGTGCTACTTTTCGCCGTCAAACCAATAAGTGTCTACTACACTCGATTGATTTATATCACAGTAACGGAATTATTATATTCTTATGTCGAAGTGGCCGTCAAAAAACAGTGAGTGTTCAAATGGCTTTGTGAGTTTCAAATCAACACGATTCTTTTTCCATTTGATTCTCGTATAATTTTCAAAAAATCCCTATTTTTATTGGTTCAGTGAGCATCTAAAACACTTATACAAATATTCGGAAATGACGATAATATAATTTCCTCAAGAACAAGCTTTCACAACAGAGTAGACAACGGGTTAAATTCATTGTGTGCCTCATCGCGCAGCTTGATTTCAGAAAAGCTGACAAAACAGAAGGATTGAGTGAAAACAGAAACACTGGAAATCTAAAACTTAAAAATCAACTGGTCGGCTTGTGAAACGAATATAGTTACCAAAGATTCACTTAATCCGTGGGTGGCTAGTAGCGTTCTTGTTTTGAAGTACATCATGATGAGCTGTAGTTATTCTACTACGATAAAATTAATTCTCGACTGCGTGATAAAAGCCATAATAAACAAAGGCGATTATCGTCAATTAATCTCGTTATGATAAATATTATTTCTTATCCCATTATTATATATGTGTGAAACTTGGGTACTGTGGTAGTAAGTGATTCCATATTAGTTTGTTTATTAGATATATCACATAGTGAAAGAGTATTATTTACTGGATTACAAGGTTCCGAACAAAATTTATTGTTCATAGCCATATCAGTTTAAATCACTCGACTTCAAAACTTGTGTTTTATACCTATTTTTTCCATTACGGAATTTGGATGTATTCATTCAGATAAGAGATATGCATAAAAGGAATCAAATGAATCCGTATGACTGTCAAATAAACCAAATATGAGCACAATTCTCGTAAATTATGGAATCGAGTAAAGGGAAAATTTTTTCGAAATAATAGTCAGTCACTGAAATCAATCATCGCTAAATGCTGTACACATTACTGTGGAGTGGTCAAATTATATTGAGCATTTCTCCCAATGTGTTACAGTCACATCTAAATACCCCGTTAGAACACCAAAACTCTTATTGCAGAATAAGAGTAACTCGTAACTCGAGTAACTCCTGTTACGAATCACATTGCATTATTTAATAGTTAGGTAAAAATTATCCGATTCAGAGTCATATCTAGTAAAGTCGATTCAGAGTAAAAGAAATAAGTGCGTCGGTGGCACAGTGGTTAGGACTCTCGCCGACCATGCACATGGTCCGAGGTTCGATCCCATGCCGACGCACATCTGATATCTATGGTCGGCCTGCAAAATTTGGGCTACCGATATCACATGCTGAAAATTCTATGCTATTACCAAAAAAAGGTGCGGAATCAAGCTGTAATCAAAAAAGCCTTACTTTGACATCATGATAGGCTTTTAAACCTATGCTCTTTCATTGTACATTGATATTCATATCCAGAAGCACTTCATGACATTTAAAAGGAAAATTTTGAAGAGTTCCATAGTTTGTGTTGTAATTTGAGTGTGTTTGCATTGTTCAAAAAATCAATGACAAATAGAATTTTGACATCTTTGTTTTAATTTCTCCTTTCAGTTGACCTTTCTGGTTAACAATTTTAAATAATCTACACTTTAACGTTGTACAATGCATCACAATGAGTATCGACTTTATGTTGACACATCAAAATTAATTTTTCGAAAATACAGTCAAATGGAAATAAAAATATACCTGAGGTTGACTAATGACGATACTAAATGTTTCCTCTGTATTAGTATTCAAAATAAGGACATTCCCATAAATATTCTTGGAGCATGGATTCAAGTAAGTTACTAAATATTAAAACTTACAAATGACAGTTTCAAGTTTCGGTTAGAACTTTAGTAAATCTCATAATTAAATCGTTATGTTAGGAATTTATAAATAGTATACAACGCAGTTTTTTAATTAAATATTCGTATGTGCTTACTTTTGGTAATTTTCATGGACATTTGACTTCTGAAAGCACATAATATATGAAACGTCGAGATAAGCTTTGTAGTTATTGTTGGTTACCTAATTTTATGCTTCTATAATATTTTTGTTGTAAAATTAAGAAGACTACAGTGAACATTTATAAAATAATTTCATCACTTTAAACATAACATTTTTCTAACCAATTTCTGTCAAACTTACCAAAGATGTGCATCATTTAAATTGTCATCTCTTCGATAAAATGTAAACAAAATTGCCTACGTGATTTTGTCGCAATGGAGAGATATATTTGACGAAAACAAGATGTCTTTGAAAGGGTTAGTGATTATTTTTGGAATTTCAGAGATCACCGTGAGCTACTGAATTCACACCATTGTTTTCTCTCAAATTTTTTCACAATATTTCGTGTAGACGGAATCGAATCAATCAAAGGACACTTGAATACACATCTCATACCAAAGGATACTGACTTAATTAATAGTGTTTCTTTAGATAAATGTAAGTAATTGAATGCTACTTCAGATAACTTCGTTTCTTAACTAAGCCAGTGCCTAAAGAGAATCCATAACTCTATGCTTCGCTGACCATTTTCAGTGCATCATTCTAGAAGACTTAGATACACTAATCTTAATTGACACACTCATGATAATTTTGAAACTTGCGGAGGTTTTTATTTGGTTTTCCGCAGAAAGATAATTTGAAAATATCGTGTTCCTCTATATTTCTATTCTGTTTGGAATGCCTGAAGCGTTAAAATTTGTTCTTATCTCATTCAATCAAAAAATCCTTAGGATACAGTTTGAACTTTAAGCATCACTGAACTAGCAATCAGCAAATGGCCTCGAACTCACCAGTCAAGTGGAGGAGGCATTTTTATGCATGGAATATATATATATATATGAAACAATGCATAAAAACTAGAAAAGCGTTATACAGGATAACTTTCTATCATATTTGATCAAAATAACTCAGTTTTAGAGTATCAACATAGTATAATTCCATTGTGGATAAAATTTATTTTGATAAAGTCTCATAGTGTAATACAGTAATATTTTTTCGGCAATAAATCGTGCTCGAAACTTCATCAGCAAATATTACTGTATAATACTGTAAGACTTTATGAAAATAAATGTCGCCACAGTGCACAAGTACTATTCTTATATCAAAAGAGTAATTTAACCACATTTTATAAGTGTAGTAATTTAAGTCGTCTAACCCTAAGAATAACCCTAATCTTTACTGAACAAAACTCTGATGTAAAAATATCCGTAAACTAACTGTCATCTAACTCGAAACAACCCCAATGTCGCCTTTATTATGTCAATCTGACCCTAACTTGTCCTTGGCTTAAAGTGTAACTTAATCTTTCCCAAACCTAAACTGAAACTTGCCAGAAATCCAATTTAATAGCATAACACTTCGACGAGCATATTTTATTGACGACGACAACATTATTTACCAGGTTTCACTAATCTGCTCACTGAGCGTTTCAAGTTCGTAGGTGCGTTCGCACTTCATTGGTAGCTAGTGGTGCTTAAAGTTTAACTTGGCCATCCTGGGATTTCTGACCCTCACGTTAGCGAAAGCATATGTGTCCGTTTGCTGTCCTGCAGACAACACTGCTGTCTCATTTTACAGAACGGAATAAATTTGTTGAATGCATTTACCATTTTGAGTAACATCCACCTGTCCCCTCAAATTATTCACCATTAAAATCCAATAACTGCTTTTTGACCGTCGACTCATTTATCAGTCGTTGTTGGTGAAGTGTATGAAAACAATAAATTTAGAATACTTCGTGCTAAAAGTTATTTGGCTCCTTCTCTAGTGCTAAGGAACAGTGATTGAATTTGCAAAAAGTTACTGATTCCCTGACTATCCAGTCAAAAGAGCTATCATAATCTTTTTGCGTGATATAACGTCTGAGCGAGTATTTGTCTGTTTCTCTAAAATTTTGGTCGAAAACCCCTACAAAGAATTTATAGCATATTTCTGTACAGTTGCTCCGTGAATATGTGATTCGTAACTACGGAAGTGTGCAAAACGAAGTGGTTTCCTCTTTTAGTCTACAGCATAATCATTGTCTACCTTTAACAATTTCAAGTACTATATATTAGAATGATATAAATCTTCAGGTGTGGTAAGATGTCTTATTCCCATGGTTAAAACTTTGTTATCAAGGTTTAGTTGTCTTCCATCATTCACTTTTTCCCTTATAATACAATATAATACATTATGTATGTGATAACATACAACATACGCTAGGAATTTAAACAAAGAATTTATTTTTAACAGGTTTTAGATCTCACTGCTACATCAACATACAGTTGTTATCAAGTTCGTTCATTTGTTGCAAACGTTCACAAAGTTTTAATGTGTCGCTTTGATGACAAACAGTGGAACACGAAATAGAACGTAATTCTTCAGTTACCTACGGTTACTGTTGTTGTTTAGGATTCATCTACGTTCGGTAACGGCTGATTGATTGGTTAAATATGGCATAAGTCTTATTATTTTCCCAATGTACCAGAGAAGCAATGTAATATTTTAATGAGCAGTTCGTCACTTTGAAAAGATTTGCATCTAATGCAGTCAAAGGACTGTTCACATTTTCGACTGCCTAACAACATTTTCAGGGTATTCAGAATCGATTTCCACTTTCTTTTTGAAAAACGTTTTGTGTAACAGTAGATATCTTGGGTTGTATTTTTAAAAATCTATGTCATTTTGGCTTATTTATTTAGGTCGGGGAAGCTAATTGTCTTCATGAAGCTAATCCTGGAGACCGAATAATCGTTTTGTTGAAGTCAGAATTCTTATGCTGGAACAGTAATTCATCTGAAAATAAATTTCAATATATTGACATTCCGGAGAACAACCAGTCTGTAGCAAAAACTGTAGAATGTAGTATGCTGAAGACTGCAGTGTTCAGCAATTCAGTAATTGGCAAAATCACCTTCAAAAAGCATTTCAGCAATTCATACCCTCAGATAATATCAGAAGTCACACTGGATATGGTAAATATAATTTGGCTTTCACCAAATCCTATTTACATTTGTGTGTATATAGTTTTCCAAAAGCATATCACAGTATTTCAGCTGGCTTGATTCAACAGACATCATTCAACAGTACATTATGTACTGTGACCCGGAGAGCCTAGTGATGAAGCCCTTGAATTCACTAAGCGGTGTGACTTCAAATTTGTGACAATCGCAAGTGCATCTTCCTGATTACTAATAAACATGAAGCCTACACCTTATGATTTCAGCAGAGTAACTCTTAACGTCCCATATAAACTTACAGCTAATCCCCATTCACACTAATTTGTGTCATCTAGCTTAGCACAACACAAACGTTTTAGATAGTTTCAATAATTTGTGTATGAATAAAACGAGGCATCTGAGAAACTCATTCATTTATAGATGGGATGTAAAAATTCACTTTGCGTGTATACTTTATCTGCACTAGTTCCTGCCATCTCAGTCCTAAAAGGAACAAAACCATCATCAAATACATACACAAGCATCTACTGGACAAAATACACTTTTAGATTACTTCTGATTTATGCACAAGTTATAAGTGATGTACTGCAAAAAATTAACATTACAGTTTATTTAAGTCATAAAGTTACTTATCTTAAAAAAGATAAATAGTAAAACTTGTTCCTTGCTGGATAAGCAACTTATCCTTAACATGTAATTTACTGCAAATATATTAGCCTTGTAATGTCCTATGTTTAAGAGTCTAATAGATTAATAGCTTTTTTACTAGTCTGCTCCTCATATGAAATATACGGTTACATAACAACTTTGTAGTGAAAACCTAGTAGTTTTGAAAAATATCTACTAATAAAATATTTGACAGTGAGTTGACGTTACGAGACAAATATCTTACTGCATAATTCGTGGATGGTGACTTGCAGTGGAATCCAGGATATGCATTTCGTCCTACTCCGGACCCGTTAGCATCGTCGAAGCGTCTGCACAATGAGCGGACATGTCAACCTGAGACTAAGCAATTCGGTCCAATCAATCGACGGGAAAATCTAGAATTGAATTAAATAATCTTATTATTTGTTTCTTTTAAAAATCGCTAGTTCTAATACAATTTTATAAGTCATTTACTTACTAGGTACCGGTTGGACACTTAACATAATTACTGATCTTTTCATTCTCGTTTGGAGTAGAAAACAGAACGTCAAGCTTCTGCTTTAAGGTTTCAGCAGCAGTAGCAGTAGCTGCTAACCTTGCAGCCGATCCCTCTTCGTTACCGGGCTTACTACTGGTGGTAAGCTAAACAAGGTTTAGGAGTACATCAGCGAGGAATAGAACCCCGAACAACGTGTGTGGGTGGCGAGAATGCTGCCCCTGACAAACGCAATTATTGATTAACAACGTTTTATTTAGTAAAAAATTTCTTTAACAGTATAAACTTTCATGGCTTTTATTTCGTTTCCAGCAGAAATTCTCTGACTCGCTGTCACAAAAAGATAATCTCTGGACTGTAAGGAGCTTGTATGACCTAGCCTGTAAGTTGAGACTGATGTCTACTAGCTTTTTATGGTTTTCTTTACTAATAGCATTTCCATTAAATACTCAATCTAGTTTGATGAAAAGACACGTTTTATTCTGCTTGATATTACAGTTATTTTGATGTGTATGCATTTAATTTTCACTCTGACGCATTCATTTTAGTAACATTTCAATTTTCAAATTTCATGCTTGCTTTTCATTGATGGAAATCGTTCGTTAAGAGTTTAACTTCTCTACCGGTACAAATGTTTGGTAGTCACTTATAGTAAATTTTAAGAACCAAAAATAGGTTATTGATTACCTTTGTAGGTGCAATTATTTGTGATATTATAGACTGGATGACAGTAGGTACAATAAGACACTCAATCATATGAAACCAAAACGTTTGCCAGTAAAGGTGGGGATGGTAAATAATATTTGTAAATGTTTAGAGTGAAGTGTTTTACCTGGCAAATGTTCAAAGCATTAATCCTGTGCTTTGTTGCCAGAAGAGACTGTCTTTAATTTGCTTCGTAAATGAAACATTACACTGAGACGCTTTGAACCAAAAGTGTAGTTTATATAATAAGATGAATTGAACAAAACTGAAGTTTCCCACTCTATTACACATTAACAGCAACTCTT
This sequence comes from Trichobilharzia regenti, assembly GCA_944472135.2. Taxonomy (NCBI): domain Eukaryota; kingdom Metazoa; phylum Platyhelminthes; class Trematoda; order Strigeidida; family Schistosomatidae; genus Trichobilharzia; species Trichobilharzia regenti. The sequence goes on along the minus strand of OX235270.1, from coordinate 80,746,985 downwards.
TTATCTAACTTATATATATATATATATATATATATATATATATATATAGTTTATTAATAAGCACTGCTATATTCGTAAGCTTTGACGTAAAAAATTTTTATTTACTTTTGTTTTCATAGCACTTTATGGATACTTAAAATCTCCTTTCAAATGGCACTATTTGGCTGATTTACTTGGCTTGACTTCGAAAGAAATTGAAGAAATCGATCGGTCGCTCCTACTGGATGAATATTTCATCTCTGATTCTAATGAAGCTCAAATGAGTTCTGTAACACCTAGGAGAATTTTTTGCTTATTATTGTCTAACTTTCAAAAACTTGGTGGTAGTCTATCACAAGTGGCAAATATTTTACATTCAGATACACAACGTAAGAAGCAGATTGCCAAAAAACCTCCACAACAAAGTGAACGTCTAAGAATTCTTGAAAGCAGCCCAAACATTCTTAACTGTCAGAAGCGAGACAGACAAAAGGATGAAAATCCTTTCTCTATCCCAGGGCAAATTTACCCCTTCCATGGTGAGTCCCTATTCTTCGCTTTTATCTGAAAATTACAAAGTATTCACACAGCTGCATAGCTGTTAACTGTGCTTCATCAAAAGGTAAAGAAACAATACATTTAGTTTGATGCACTTGTTATCGCTATATGAGCTGCCCTTTCTATTCCCCATTTGACCGATACAATTGTGAAGTATTCTCTAAACATGTGGATATGAATGAGTGACATTAATCCTCATAGTAAGGGACAACAGAAAAATGGGAAAATCTTCAAGCAAGCTGACTAACGTGTAACCTTGAACTAAAGTAGATCAGTTAAAACTTAGAAGAACACACTTAACACAAAAAAGTAGGAATGGTATGGTACTAAAATTGAATGCGTATAAGAAGAAATATAGTAACAAATGGGTATAGCTGGGCTTTTTTGTTCGACAGTCACTGACAGATTTCGAAGTGTTTAACTATTGACTTTGATTACCTTAGTAGTCTCTGTTGAATAACCTACACTTGTTTACAGAGTCCAAAGCTACAGGCAAAGATTATTATCTTGAGCACGTGTATAACAAAAGTTGACTTTTCTCACTTTAGTTGTGCTTGAGACAACTTTGTTGTTCGGCATGCCCAATACATATACGTCAGCTTTCGCATCGTGAAGGGAAGATCACAGTCTTATCAGTGAACTTTTTTCCTTGCTTAACACTACCTGATTTTAAAATTACTCAACTTACAGCTCCGATACTGAAGTTCGATACTTTTTAGAAAGTGACTTTATATAACTTATTAGACCATTTCTGCAATAAGAATCGATGAGTAATCTAATGAAAAAGTTTGTAAACCAGTTAAACTATTTCGTTAGGTGTCTCCTATGAAACTACAATATGGATTTCTACAAAATTCATCTGAAGCATAACTTTTAGTTGTTAAATCGATAAACAGAGAGGGAATAAAGTAAAATTAAAATTGATTTAGAGTGTGATTAGATCGCCTGAATTTAACGTAGTCACACTAAAGGACTTTATCTTCATCACTCGTGTATTGTTGTTATTATCATTCCTGTTGTTATGATATAGTTAAAACAAGTTCCTACATGTTGAACTGTTACTTTTCATACAATACATTTTGTTATTTTTCCTTCACGTGTTTAAAATGTATACGTATGAATCTTAGTGTTAATTTACAATTACACGATAGATATTGGCATGACGCCAAGTATAAGAAAAATAGGGTGACAGCACAGTCATTATCATTTATCAGGTCAAATCAAACAGACTGTATCTATGACGGTGACGATTGTGTTCATTTAGTTGTTGCTATTTGTTTTTTTGAAGACTAGTTAATTAATAGATCATGTTTCCTGTTTTATTTTCATTTACTCTGGTCAGGTATATACTCAATATTAATAATAGTCAACTGGTAAGGATTAGTCATGTGAAAACTATTATGCTGATGTGTGCTCTTTCAAACATTTATTTAACCTGTTAACCAGTGAATAAACATATGTTCATTTATCTCTGTAGAATTTTCATAGGAATACAAAGAAAAATGTGATAGGCTGATTTTCAACTCTATTATAAAGTGATTCATCTATCAAAAGAACCAGAGTGAATTACTATGGTTTACTAACATAATAATAACAATAATAATCATATCAATTTATTCAAACTGCACACACTAACTTTAAAATTATGCTAACATGTAACCAGAAAATTATTGATTTAGTAGAAGATGTCATTCATATCTGTCTAGTTATTTTACCTTTATGTCAAATATTTATTACTAAATTAATCTTAAACCACGGTAAATAAATAGGGAGGGTGTCCGGAAAAAACTGGCATAAATTTGGCCTATCGTACCACTGGAAAACACTAGACTGCATTCAGATGTTGCAAAACAACTTGTTCCCAGAAAGAATTACGAATACTAGGTTGCTTTTTGCAACAAGGACGCAAATGTGTCTTATTAAGGAATCCCAAACTATGGTGAAATAACCGTTGATTACTTCAACAGGTAACAGGGTTCATGATAAGGACTGTATCGAGTTCCATTAGCACTCAGTGAACTACTCAGTTGACCTAATACTATTAATATTAATCACTTTAATATTGATACTATAATCACTTTTCTGTCAAAATGATTTCTGAAAATAGTATAAGTAAGGAAATTAGACAGATTTGTGTTGGCTGTATTGACTATGGCATTATTATCCAGTATATTTGGTATCACTAAGCCGGTCTTGTTACAGACTTTATCACTGCAGTTATTTTGAAGTTTGGCTTGTAGGGATTCGACTAATTTCACGTCACGTACTTTCATAGTTTACAGAACTACTGAAAACTCGGAAGCAATGGACAGCTGTTTCGTCCAGCTTGAGGCTTATTAGTAGTGTAGATACACTTCACTAGCGGTTAAATCCAGGTTATGAGAAATTTACTATCCAACCACGTATGAGATTTAGTCCATAAATTCTCACTTTTACTATTTCTCGAAGTAGGGTCGCTAGTGTTGGTCTGTAACAAAATCTATCCTGAAATGCATTTTAATGTCTGAAAAGTTATTAGTCCTGTCAAATTTTCCTGCTCAAACCTATTTCTTACAAATACGGTAATGACGATGGCATACGGTAGCGTCGGTGGCATAGCGGTTAGGACGCTCGCCGACCATGAACATGATCCGGGGTTCGATCCCCGACCGACGAACTCCTTTCCCTCTCTAAGCCAGAAATAATGCTGGTAAAGAGGGAAGGTTGGGCATGAGTCTAGCAACCACATTCCGTAAAATAAACACTGCTACAGGAACTTCAAGCCTCTAGCTTGAAGCCCTATGCTGCATTGGGGAATGTAAAGAAAAAAACGGTAATGATATATTTTAGCAGGAAAATCTGTACTGGCTAGAGGTGAAATATTTCTAGATAACCAATCTAAAAAAAAGTATTTTCCTTCAGCCTTTTTGCTTTATATAGAATCATTAGTTTTTCGTGGATTAACAGACGCAGCAGCGAACTAAATCCGTTGCTTTAACGCATAAATAGAAATTGTTGTTTAAAAAATGGAATGGAATATTAATTTGGATTTGAATTACAACGTGACTTAAACAAAATTCCAACTGGCTACTGCTAGGCTAATGGTTAGATATTTTACTGGGTGGGATACAAGACTCGGCTGTCGAACCAATCCCGACTACACTGCAATTAAAAAAGGTCTCCGTGAGCAATAACAAGAATATGTGGTATACAGCTGTCTATCCAACATTATTACATTAATCTCTTAGCAGGTTCCTCTCGTTCTAATCCTAGTCATAGCGGACTGAAGAGAGAAATCAGGTGATTATCTTTTCAGTCAAGTGATAAGTGATAGTCTTAGCTTGGCAAACATTTTTATAGAATTCATCCTGCTTCTGATTCCAGTCCTGCTGAAAACCAGGTTTCCATTTCAGTTTCCGATATTATCCAGTTTCATAAGTATCAACTACTAAACACCAAAATCAAAAATCGAAACTCCGTATTATTTTCATCATGACTTCCATCATGAGAATTTATGATCAGCAGTTACCTTAGGAATTAAATTATAACGTTTAAGTTACATACTTTATTATTTAAGTTTTTAACATTGAAAACAGATTTTCTTGTCAAATTTTAATCATCATTGTTTTCTTTCTTGTCACGTATAATTTGTGATTTTGAGCAGTAAGATCACTAGCATATAGATTACGTAATCAGATGACATAATCTGTCTGGTCTAAATTTTAATTTTTGTGTTTTTTGATCTCTGTTTAGCACTATGTAAATATAATTATACTTGAACACGAATACAGGCTAATAAATCTACAAACACAGATGTTAAATTATATTTCCGAACTGTATGAACAACTCAGCTTAGTTACAAAATGACCTGACTAAAATTGATTTTTATTCTGTTCTCGTTTTATTTGTTTATTTACTGAGTGAAAGAATAAGAAAATCTTTTTGATTGTTCAGACGAAAATTATTTGACTGGAAATGGTTAGAATTTTTATCTGTCAATATTTTAGGCACACATTAATCATTGTCAGCAAACACAAATTACCTTACCTTTCTGAGTAGGTGACTCGAACAAAACTCAAAGCTGTTGACTAACTTGATAAGATAGAAAACAATGTGATTCTAAGATTACTGGTAGGAATTCTTTTGCCGTGTAACGTTTTCCTTTCATTTCATCAACTGAATCAAACTATACTAAGAAGTCGAACCAAAAAGTTCGATTATTTCATTCCTTGAATATCAATGTAACATTAAAATGTATAAAAGAGTAAATACCATTTATTTGTTTTTGCCTTTGTTTTTTATCTTCTCTGGTTAGTTAGCTGGTTGAAGGAGTTGATCTATCTACTCAGAAATAAGAAAACATACCGCACTAGCTTGTATTTAATCACCCTGTCGGCTAGTTAGTTAGTTGGGATCGACTAGGTAATACAATACTGACTTGCCTCATATTACTTTTATTCATAAAAGAATAGCATTATAAAACTTATAAATAAAAATAGTCATGGTAGGTAGAAGAAGAAGAAAAAAGGCGAGAAAAGACTGATTACCATTTAGTATTCAGTTAACGGTTATTTCTTTTGATTCACAAGATGTTAGCCGAGCATGTAATACAAGTCAAATTATCCACTGTTACATACAGTGAAGTAATATCAACCCAGTGAGACTAAATGAAATGCGGGAGCGGAATGCTGAACAGTTTAAAACTACGACGAAATAGCTATCCAGTACTCCTAAGGGGTTTTCCAATGGTTCGCTAACTGATGCCAGCTCATGATGAGACCCTCCAACTTAATGAAATGCCTCTGACAAAGAGTAGACAGGTTAAAATTTATAAATTTACACCTTGTTTTAATCACCTTTGCATTTATTGTAAAATGAGACTATTTTGGGAAAGATGTATGTACATGGTTAAAGGTAGCGGAGAATAGTGACAATGTAAATAACAAAACGATGCTTTTATTCGCCTCGAAATAGAATCAGCCAGTACTTTTAATCTTCGGATATTCATTTTGACCATTGTACTAGTGCTTATCACCATTCAAATATTAAATTATATTATTGTTAGGCCATTGACTGTCATTCTACTATGCTACATTTGAGTTCTATGATTTCGATTTTCAAGCGAGATTAGATAATTGTTTAACTACTATAAATTAATTTCGTTGGTTCTTCATCCAAATTTATGAGGATTAAATTCTCTATATATAGTGTTTAATATCAAAGTGGAATTCATTGTTTAGCTAAGTGCATGAAGGTAGTTAGTGATTAGTCAGAGGATAAAGTGATATTCAGTAAACTTTTCTTGAAATAGTTGTTATTTCTGAAAGTCAACTGTGTTAGTAAAGTAAGTAGGCTTATGCGTAATATAGTATAGATATTAAGTACGCATACAGACCACCGGTATAAAGATTATAATAGCACAAGTTTTTTTTCAATCTTTAAATATCACCTCCACCCCGTTGTGTTTGATTGATAGTTGGGATAAACTGTTATTTTTAAAGTTACTCTTGTGTAAGCATCCAACACAATTCACATACTATATGTAGACATGACTCGGATTCAGCATTTTAATGAACACCTTAATACTATTTGGTATGTTTTTGTGTTTCCTTGAAAGACAATAGTTTTCAATCCATCGAATTTTTACTAATGTAATATTTCTAAATTTCAGAATTAGGTGAGGCTTAAAGATAATTCGCCTGTTTTTAACTTTGTGATGTTAGTATTAACTGTGCGGACTGAGAAGTTTATAGGTAAATTAACTCTCAGTATCCTGTCGCAATCAGACTAGACTATCAGATGAAGGCTATATATATAGTATCATTAACAGATATAGGGTTAATTGGTGGATGGCGACTAGCAGTGGAATTCAGGATGCGCATTTCGTCTTATTTGGGACTCGTCATCTGGAAAAAGGTTATTTACCTGAACGTACATGTAATTATGCTGCAGATTAGCGAAAGCATATGGAAACACAATAATTCATGCTAAGACTTTTGTGTGGCAAGCCGTATTTCAAGTTCCTACATGAATGTGTCATAAATTTTCTAACCTCTTATTAATCCAAATAAACACACACGTACAGAGTTATTTACACAAAAAAAAACCCTCACTAACTTAATTAAAATCACCTAAATAGTTGAAGAATTTGTTCTTTAAGAATAAACAATATTTCATACCCGTTAACAAGTTCCAACTAGTCAGAATATTAGGAAGGAACGACCATAGTAATTTGAGCCCTGGAGATTTTTGTTATTTTATAATTTAAGTATAACGACAAAGAACGTGATATTTTATATTTGATCTACTGTTTTTTATTTGCTTGTTTTGTTTTATTTTCTGAACAGACAACGCAAAGGGAACTTGTTATTCAAATCAACAGAAGACGGATTTATCCCCTTTTCAAAATAGCCATCATGATGATGTTGAGATTCACAATACACCTGAAGATTATCTATGCACAAACAAAATGGGGAGGAATATGAGTCAACCAAAAAGAAGGATCTGTAGAAATGGTAGTCTTGACAGAATGATGAACTGTCAACAATCATGGATGAGGCACACTAGACGAAGAAATAGTTTACCTGAAACTAGAAAACCAGATGACTCTAATCACGATTTTTCTACACTCACATTCAATCTGTCAAAAGATCTTGATAACTTTATTGAATTCGGAACGCCTATAAAGCGTGCTTCATCTTGTCTTAATTCAGATAAGGAATCATCAGAATGTATTCCAAATAAAAGGCAGAGATTGGGAGACAATAATGCCTGTCAACCTGTTGGTGAGAACACTCGCCGACCTAAGATAATGACAAAACGTAGAGCTGATAAATCAGTTCGTCAACGTAAAGGAAATCAAACATTACTGCCCAACTTATGGCAACCACCAGCTACCTTTCCAAATAAAACAACAGAGCAAATCTTAAACGTTGTACATGCCAAAATTGAGGAAAGTAGGCGTGAAACTGAAGCAATTCAAAGAAATGTGAAATCTTTCCTAGAGAAATTACAATCCCCAGTGCAAAAGATGCCAAATTTTGTTGAATCTAAACATGATCTCAGCGAGAATAATTCAATGTTTCTATTTTCAGACAAAACTCTTGAAGATGATAATATATGGAATATTGTCCATTTATGTAACAGCTCTATAGGACCTAACTGGAAAACTTGGCTTAAAATCTGCTTTCCAACATACAGCGAATCTAATCTATCCGACAGTACTTTTTCAAAGATTTTGAGTTTTAGTGAGGTCGATGATCGACTAACATCTTATCTTATTTTATCAAACTGGGTAGAAACAAACTCGAATCCAGATGCAGATACGAAGCCAACTCTTTTAAATTTATTTCAGCGGCTGACATCTTCTGGTTACAGCGAATTCGTAGAGTTATGTAAAAAGAAACTTTTCCGAATATTTCCACATAAAAGAAGTTGCATTCATTAACTTTTTTCAATTTAATTTTAATTTAACATTTTCTGTGATATTCTGCATTTATAATAAGATGAAGCATAATTTTTTACCTGATGGAAGTTATACTACTTTATAATAGTTTGTGGAATTTGTATTAAATATTTCACTTTTGTATATAAATTGAAAAGTAAATTTTTCTTTACCAACAACTGTTACTTGTATGTTTCACTTGCAATAAGGAAAGCCTAATGAGTAACATTTTAACTTCTGCTACGTGGAATTATGTTTAGGCCAAACAGAAAGTCTTATGACGACTGAGGTAATTAGTGATGTCGAGTAACAGGATATAAAAAGACAATTTGAAATTGTTAAGCTGAATAAACCTTAAACTACTGCAACATCTTTAGAAGGACGAGGATGTTCAAGTGCTGTGAAACTCAGGGCAAACAACTCTCGGATATAGTCTAATGTGCTGTGAATCTCTATGAATTCGTCTTAGGTTCTTAATGGAGGCTAAAGATGTACAAATGAGAATTGACCTCCACAGGAATATAGTATACTCCATGAAGTAACAGCAGTTTGAAAGTCATTTGAAATTCAAATGCAGAGAACTCGTTACTCAGTTACTTAAAAGAAGAATGTTCTTTTGTGAAAAATTTTGATGCCATACAGGATGAATCGCTGAGTTTTCAAATATGTGGATTGAAATTACTGAAGTGTTTAGAAGATGCTGTGTCTTAAGAATCCACTCAAGTGGACTGATAACAGATATGGATTAGTAATATGAGCATATAATTATTATTTAGAAACATTGAGTATAGATGTGCTGACTAGAGTATTTGAAAAAATTAGTTAATTAATAGCAGGTTAGATATGAGATCTGGAGGGTCTGCACTCTTTCGTATATGTATTGTAAACGCTCACTGTTGAAAAGTGGACGAAAACCACTTCGTTCCTGCTGAGTGTTCCGCAAGTTCGATAATATGGCAGTGTTAACAGATAGTGGAAGTGAAAACACAGCTTAAAACACCTCTTCATACCTATGATTTCATTCTGCTTGCTCAGTTCTTGAGGAAGTCTAGACAATGTCATGAATTTTGTTGTTCTTTTTTGTTGGTGTGGGTCAGTAAATTCCAAGAGATTGATTTCGCTTATATTGGAATCATTACCCAAATATAGCTATAAGCTAACCATTGTAACTTGAATCCAGACAGGCCATTCTTTCAGGTAACTTCTTAAGCATTGATTATTTATATTCATTACTTATTTTCTCTAGTTCACTTCATCGGAACAGTTTTATCTATCTAGTCATAATACCAGTTCTTTCTAACGACTTAAACAAAAATAAATTAAAGGTATTTTATAATTAATCTGTTTCACAAAGGATAGACTTTAACTTTAAGTGAATACTAACACTACTGGTAAGATTTCATATAAATGGAAAACTTTGAATTAACTAGCAATAGATAAGTAGCTATCATACCACCGACTTTTATTTCCGTCTATGCGACAAAATGAGTTAGATCTATTTCGACCAAATTACTGACTTCGGTAAGCTACAAATGTGACATCAGTTACTGAAGTCTGCTAGAGCACAGTCAAAAGACAGGCATTTTGTCCTAGTCCGACACTGTTTGGAAGTATATGCTAAAGATCATTTAGCACCAAGCCTAAGGTTATTCGTGGGAAAACAGCTGAAGTACATACATTAGATACATTCATTTCAAATATCACATAGTAATGAAGTGTTAAAAACTGGAAGACTTTTCGAGCATAAATTATTGGTCATAACCATATCAGTTTAGTCACACAGCTTCATAAATTGGTATATATGCTTTTTCTCTCTTTCTATCTAGCCCTCTTCCCCTTGTTGTTTACTGTCACTTACTATATCTCCGGAGGTATAGAATTCATCTAATGTGGAATCACATTCTACCACAGTGTCTAAATCCTGCACTGAAGTTCACAATCAATATTTTTCAGTAAAATGGTATGCCTTTCATATTTACTTTCAGTTCATAGTGTATCGATACCTTCTATATACCACTGAGTTGTTCATATAAGTGGCTGCATGCCAATCACATCAAGGAGTAGTACCAACCAGATCTAAATAATCTCTCGTCTGTAGTCTAGCTCATCAACCGTGTAATCAGTTCCACTGCGCTCATAGGGCGTAATCAGCTCAAACCACCCAAACTACTCATATAAGTTATTCAGTAATATAAAACATCAAGTGTTTGTGCTTGCCATCTTGAGTGCCATTTATAGTATCAAGCAGATCACGTCTTGTGAAAAATTTCAGTTTGCAAGACAAACTGCGGTGAAGTTTTACCTTGAACTATATAGACTGAAGACTGCAAATTAACTTGCATATTGAGACCTTCATTTAGTGTCAGAAAGGCATATTTACACATACACGCACTACCGGATTTCTAACAACTTTCTGTCCGATGATGTTTCAGAGGGCTGTGTGGCAGTTTTAAATGAATTAAATATAGTAGGCAGATTCAAAAAAGAAAATATTTTGTGATCATAGTTGTGCTACTTAAAAGCAGTATACAATATTTTCCCTAATTTTCGTGACCTTAAGCTTTTTTCCATGACACATTAGATTTCACCACAAAGCGAGAGTATTTAACTGAAAACCGATACGTACAGAATTGTTATTTTACTTCAATCTGAATTACTTCATCTTAGGAATTCAACAGCAGTTTGAGTTTAAAGTTACTATTCGTTGCTCAGATATACTGTCATCTAGACAAACAATCAAGAATGTTCTTTCTACATCATGTATAATTTTTATGTTGTAATAATTTGAAATCACCCCCCCCCCCACCACCACCACCAATACAATTGGCTTTGTTAGATCCGATAAGGTTAAAAATTTGATTGCTAGGGATGCTGGTATTGCCTGACTTCCTTCTGAGAAAATATTTCGGGAATTTATGTTCTAAGAAAAAGAAGTAAACAGCGAAGAAAAGTTTTTTCAACGATTCATTTTCATACGTTATGCAATCGTAATTATATTCAACAAACAATTCATAAAACCTATCAGATACTGATAAAATTTGTCCTCAAAAATGTATTGCGTAATGTGAAGTGTGATCTAGACAGTGAAGTAACGTTGTCTGAGAAAGAAAATGGTTATCCACAAATCTTCATCGGCAAAAATGACAAGAATGCACGTAAGAAACATGATGTGGTTATGGTCAGCAAGAAGCCATTTTGCATCATAATCGACTCCAAAGGCAATGATACGATGAGAATCATGAATAAAAGATTAAGCGCAGCCCTTTACAGGACGTATCCTGCAGCAAAATTAGTCTCTTTGCTCTGAACATCCTCCTCGTTGGTTCAGTCACAGATCTACTAATACCCCTCATATATCAGCTCCAACTGTACATACCAATTCACATATATCAGCAAAAGCAGTTTCATTGGAAGAACAGATTCTTCACACATGTACCAAGGAGCTTCCGACTAGAGGGGTCAAGCAGTTTAAGCTGTTCAGTTAACAAACACCTGATAGACACTGGACACCGAGTGGACGTGCTGACATCATTCAAAATAATCAACAGAAAAATAGCTCAGATCTTCTTCGGTCTTCTGAGGCTATTTTAATAAGATGGTTGAAAGCTGACCTATGTGTCACAAAGGAATCTGTCACTGGACCTCAATTACCTTGGTGATCTACCCCATAGTAGCTCTTTGTTTTCTAGTTTCAATAAATCATCTTTTCAAACTCCCCTCTTTTTTTTCTGTGTGACTTCCATGAGAGACTGTTCATCCTGAATTTATGATATTGCATCATCTTTCTATTCAACTTCTTGCACACCAAATTTCAACCTTCTCTTACCCAACTAGGTAACTGTTACTGAGTTTTTTGTTAACATCCTAACAACAAACTTGTCAATTAATTTTCTAGAATCTTCTCTCTAGCGATATATATATATATGTATATGTATATATATATATATATATATAATTCGCATTTAAGCTACCCTGTCATCCTGATGCCTTATCTCACGCCGACACTCTTGCAATGTCTTGTTGATAGACAAAAGTATGTTAAATTTTACACTGACTTTTCTTTATTAAAGATTGTAAGCTGTATGCGACTGATGAGGACCAACGAAATGAAATGGATTCATGTTATTCTGCACCAGCGTGTGTTCTTTCTCTGTTCAGGTGACAGGATTTCAAGTGGGGTAGAAGCAAGATAAAAATCTGAACAGTTAAAGACAAATTATCTAAGATTCTGTGCAGAGAATGAACCAGCTTCAGGCTTTTTGTCACTCGGGAAGTAGTTTCGTCATAACGTTTACGTATGACAATGGATTCATAAACAAAAACATGAAGGTAAAGCCTCTGTCGCTTAGGACAACTCTTTTCATGAATCTGGAATTCAAAGGCGACACTGAGGCTGAAATTCTTAGAAACCGTCTCTCTAAATGTCTGAAGAAGACATTTCAAGCAGCCGCCTTATGCATCACATTCCCCACGGACAATTAATCCAGTCTAACGTCAACGATGAGATAGCTCTTTTGGCCACCCCAGTGTGTATTTATCAGTTTACTTATTCGTGTGGGGCAATTTATATCGGCCGTACGCAACGTCAAGTTCACAAACGTATTCTAGAACATTGTCCAGCTTGGCTAGCCAGAGGAGAAAAGAAGAATACCAGAAGCTCTATTCTCGAAAAGCCTGTCAACTCTGGATATCGAGCATCCCCACATGAATCCTTCACAGTGTTACACAGAGTTCCTATATATCTCATGAAAAGACTTTGAATACGTCATCTATACATGGCTGAATCACTGGCCATTCGGGATCTGAAACCGGACCTCTGAATTCAAAAGCACAGTAACGTTTTTACCATAATTTTGCTTCAATTTATTATGCAAGTTTATTATTATTTGTTATCACTCTGCAACTGTTTATTAATAACATTGCATTTTCATACAGATTTTATAAAAACACTTTATCTTCTTTCTACTAGTTGCTGTCCACTATACACAATTACATTAATTAGTCATTTTCTCACACTTATAAGGTCACCCTAACTCCTGCTTACTTTCCTAATTTCTAAATGGTCATCCCCTTCTGGATTACCCTTTACATTACGTGGTACACTTCTGAGGACAATCTTTACCAGTATCCGATTGGTTTTATGAATTCTTTGTTAAATATAATTACAACTGCACAGTGTTATACAGTAATATTTATTTATGACATTTTGAGCACAATTTATTGCTCATAATCATGTCAACTTTCTTGCTTCGTTTATATACATGAGTAAAAACTGATTAGCCATCTGAAATTTTTACCCATAATGGTATTATGCTCTACCATTGTACCCAAGTTTTATCCTTATAACAGTAATACGATTGCACAGCTTATGAAAATGAATCGCTGAAAAAACTTCTTCACTGTTTACGTCTTTTTCTTATAACTCAATACAGGATTATTCCGTTTATCAAATTTATGTTCCACAATCAGTGTTTCAAGTTGATCTACGGGCACAAAGTTGTCATGCTACATTTCGTATTTTTATAGTCATCATTCCATAGTTAAATACAGATTTGATTGACTAGAGCTAATAAATTTTCTGGCAGACATTGTAATTTTCCCATATGATGTGAAAAAATTATCCGCAGACATGTTCTTCAAATGCTCCTAAGAGATACTAGGAAATCGGCAGCCAGACTGCTATCGAACTTCAACCAAGTCACTTTAATTTGTAATCTTCCCATGGCCGTTTCATAACATAACATAACATAACATTAGTTAAGGTGGTGAACCAACAAAGAAATTCTGAGACTCTGCTGGGAAACAACAAGTAGGTTGATTTAAAGTTTGCAAGAATCATTAATTTAAGATATTCGAAAATCGTGAATTGTCAGATTTCTGCCTAGCAAATAGTAACGCCCAGAGGAATTGACGGTCACTCGTTCGATTTGGTGCGAGATAACAGTGGACTGTTATTAATGAAGATAAAATATCTACCCATCTCTTCTTGTCTTTAGTGATTTCCTGGATGGCGTTTATGTGTGACAAGGATTACATCAGGAAACCCTTTATTTCACAAGCAATCTCACTTATGTTGTTTTATACCGAGAAGGACATATTCACAGGTATTCATAAGGAAAGTTCTTCTGGTATGTAGATTACAAAAGTTAAAATCTGTATAAATTTTCTTCAATAATTACAAACATAGAATAATATGGAATAATGCTATGTTTTCTCTAATATTAATCCATATGTACAGCCATAAATACAGTCTAACTGAACAAAGCAAGAACAATAAATTCAATGGGCGAATGTGATGTCATTTTCTTTCCTTGGATCTTGTCAACTTCATACAACCTAAAACAATTTTCATATGTTGATGGGCCATTGAATCAGGTCCCAGTGGCTCGCCATGTAACCAGAAGGTCCTCAGTTCGAACACTGGTGGTGGGCGCATACTGACGAAGAGTCCCAAACTAGGACGAAACAGCTGACCAGTACTCTCTAACTGATGTCAGCTCATTATGAAATCCTCCAACCAGTCAAATAAAAAATTCCTACAAAACCAATACTTGAAAATTATATTTGTAAAATCTCAGCAAAATTGAAATGATTGATTCCAAAGTTTCGTTTGGCAATCTGGTCCGAACCTCTTCAGGGAAATTAATCGAAATTAACATGACAGAGGTTTATATATAAGAAGACATCTTTTGTTTTTAAAAACTGTCCAATCATATGAGTCATGAAATAGGTATATATCAATGTACAAACAAAAGGGGACTATATATATCCAAGGGGACTAATTGTTTTACAAAGGGGTGAGTTAAAATAAGTGTAAAAAGGAGTGAGAAAAACTACGAGTAAAAATTGGCTTGGGGATCACCAATGTATTAAACGAATGTGGTGAAAGTGTGAAAAATAAACTTTAGGGTGAGAAAGTAAGCACATAAATGATACAATGATGGACACACAAAATGATAAGAAAGTTAAAATGATAAATACCAGCGAAATATAGTAAGAATTAATCAGTGTGAAATATACTTACTTACTTTACTTACTTTACTTCGGCTATCTCCTACGGGAGGATGAGCCGGCTTCATGAACGTCTCGAATCATCGCTGCCCAGGCGCGGCAATTTGTAAGAGAGTTCATGAAGTTTCATGGGAATTTGGTACGAGTGATGTCCCCAGCATCGCTCGGCCTTTGTTTGAGAGTGCAGCTCTAGCCTTTACACAGCCAAGTGTGACCTACAAGGCAGTAGGAGTGGAGTAAGGGGTCCACTATCCATTGGCAGCCGGTGACCGGAGTTCGGTTCATACGCCTTTTTGAATGGGGCCAGACATCCAGGACATCCAACAAGCCCTTTGTCCATACGTCTGCCGGTGAGCTCCAGTGAGCTTCATACGCCAGTCGTCGGAGGTTTGGAATCAGGGTTTAGCCATCTCCCCTAGACCGTCATCCAATGGACAGTCAACCCGGTGGAGAGCGCCGGGCATCCGCTTTCGCCCTCTCACTTTGGTGAGAAACACCTCCGCCACGTGAAGGCAGTGAGTAGGACTTCCTCAGGAGAGGCTATGTAAGACGCCCGGTCATATGGGAGCATTTCAAGAGGTGTGCGGAGGGGTGGCCAACCCGCAGCGCAAGGCACCCACCCCCGACCATCCTGAGGCTTTGGAAGTAGTGTGAAAATATATCCATATCATGAATTAAAAGTCAATCTGAACGAAGAATATTCTTTTCAATAATTTCTTTTCAGGTTCTTACAATTAGAAAATATAATATCTGTTGTTGTTATAACAATGTATTAAATATTCCCATAGTGGAATTTAGAACAACACATTTAAGCGAATAACATTGTTTTCAATCAGGTCTCATCAGCCTTAACTCTAATATACTTAACTTCAGAACAAAATATTTAGAGCGAACAATTGTTTTCAATAAATTCTTCTTCAGGCTCTACAATTATAAATCCATTAATGTAAGCATACAATAGCCAGTAAAGGCGAATCAGAATCATATCAGAAAGTGTATTGTGGAACAAGTATAAGATGGGATGAAACAATAGTCATATAGTTTTTTAATATGCATGGTCAATAACAACATGGGACAGAATGAGATGTATATCGGTAACATGTGTTATCAGTCTTACACCTCTAGTTAGTACTCAGCCCTTGTTCCTAGCTCTACAACATTCTTAGAATTATTTCTATATTTGCTAACAAGCTTAATAGCAGCTCTTATCCCTTTCGTTATGCTATTATATTACTTAATCTAAGTGACCTTTATGTTTACGTTTAATAAATAAGGCACACGAGTGTTTTCGACACAAACAGAAATTGGTTGAAGGGTTTCATTATGAGCTGACATCAGTTAGAGAACCACTGGAAAACCGGTCAGGGAGTACTGGACGGCCAGCGGTTTCGTCCTAGTTTGGGACTCTTCGTCAGTACGCGCCCACCGCCAGTGTTCGAACTGAGGACCTTCTGGTTGCAAGGCGAGCTAGCTGGTAGACCATTAAGCCACTGGGACCCAATCCAATGGCCCAAGAATTTTAACTTCTGCCAATTCACGACATAGCGCGACCACTTCGCAATGTCTTCTTCGATGAGTTACTGCCTCATGATGAAATCCTCCAACCAATCAAATATAATTTTTAAAAATAACCGCGGTAAGCCTGTTGTAAAAGAAAGAAAAATGAATTTTTCCAATTGATCTGGTTGGCTATACATATATTAGACAAAGTGGCAATGAAATAAACTTTAAGTACAGCTGAAAAAATAAATTGCAAAGAATAATGTCATATGAACGACATCTGTGTTACATTCTTTCTAAACAAGCACCTTCAAGTATTAAATTATATAACGTCGGAGAAGAGAATATAAGCTAGGAAACAGTTGGATTGATTTGAATGTGTTTGTAGGCTGGTCTGAAATGATTGTGGATCGATTACAAATAGAAAAGTGAATTTATTAGCTATATTTCACTCTTTATACGACTTATGTCTAGTAGGCTGCTTCGATGAAAACATAATTTTTCCTATGACTTCTATTTGATTTTCGTGTTTATTATTTTCAATTTTTTTTTCCGTATTTCTTTTCGTTTGTGCTAGCCACCTTCAAACTATGCACTTTACACATTATGCTCTATTTAAGAAACCTAGTATATATTTAGTACCTCAGGCGGTGTATGAAATGAGAGTCTTGCAACGTTATGTAACCCATTTCAGCACAAGTGATCTAGATGAAGGAGATTATCACTGGAGGTAGAATTGTGGATAATTTTGACGGGTTCTAGGTTTTCGAGGATTTTAATTTATAGCGAAAGAGTAGCTCAGTAGCTAACCTTAAGACAATATTTACTATACGATGCATATAAGGAGATTGCGTAAATTTAACATATTGTGCATTCCACGGACACTATCTTAGTTTGGTCCTACTGCCCATTTTACGTCTTTACCTTATCGCTCATACACTAAAATTTCAGCGAATGTCTAAACTTTATGTTTTTTTAAAATAGTATAGATGTTAAAATTCCCGGTTAATCGTAACAGTTTATTGGTAATGTCTTCATCTTCAATGTAAGTCGACTAAGCTTTTAGTTATTGAAGTGTAATGAATTATCTCTTATGTGTTAACAACTGAGAATTTTATGTTCTACAGACAAACTCTGCACAAACTGTTTAAAATTTTAATTCTTAAGCATTCACTTTTGCTCGTAAAAAGCTAGCTACTGTTCTGCATTATTCTATAATAGCAAGAAGTTTTATTAATGGAAAGTATATTTTTCAAATGCTTATCTAATTCCCTAAGAGAAATAATTCGTCTGCTTCTAACATACAGTTTACGTAAAGCTAATCGATCAGTTTACAAGGATCACGACAAAACCTGAGAATACAAGTAGCCTTAGCATTCTGGACACACCGTGTTGACAGAGTACAAACGAACATAAAGGCTGGGTTTACACCTTACTAGTGATTGAATATCCTAACAAGCACAACCATCGTCTTTCCTTTTTATAAGGTGTAGCACGGATTTTCAGTTAAAATAAATTCCACATTCCCTGTGAATATTTGTTTCGTAAATAAGTTCTTTCCACTAATGCATGAATATCTTTGTCTTTTTATTGATAAGATTGTTACTACCACCATCTGATCGTAAGTCAGGCACCTCTGATAACATGATTTTATACAGTTTACTTTTCTGATTCACCAAGACGCATTCACCAAATAAATATAAATTCAAAGTGAATCAACGACTGTTCACGAGTTAAAGTAATATTCATTTATTTTTCATGTCAAAAATAAAGAGTTCAGATAATTTCAATATTCATCAAGCATCTCATAGTGAGTACTACTTCACCTAGGTTTCCTTGTTGCTGAGATCAAGTAGTAGCTCCAGGATTAAGCACATTTGCGCTTCACCTACTTTTCCGACTAACACACTTGCAGAACTGGATTATATCTACAAGTCTCATAATGTAATATGAAAGTAACGAAAAATGAAAACAAAATCAGTACAGTAGTGTAATATGAAGTTTATTTTTATGCATAAAAAATATTAAATGTACATAAGACTAGATTATGCAGATCTTCCAACTTGCATAAATTTTATGAACTCCTTAAAATCAATGTAACCACTCCCATCTCCATCACAGTAACTGAAAATTGTTTGCAAATCTTTCGTAGAAAATGTAGAGCCTCCGTATTGTTTCATGTATTTTTTAAACTCCTTTTTACTGATCCGTCCATCATGATTCGCATCAGCTTTTTTGAAAATTTCCCGCCAAAATGCTTCTCTGAAACATTAAGAAATAATAAGTTGATTATTCCCATGAAATTCACCTCAATGCTTAATCATGAAATGTTTGCAGATGAAGATGGGAGGAATACACATGAGCTCGTTACTAGCACATACACTAGAATCATGCCTCTACTTTGTCCCTTGCTCATAACTTTCTTGAGAAGTCGTTTGTTTTGGAGTAATTTAATAGACTATAGTGCATTTTTCCATCCACAGCTGTACATACACTACTTAACCTCAGTTTTACTGAATAAATTGATGCGAGATGCGACCACCAGTTCTTGATTTTAATCTAGTCACTTCCCTTACCTTTCGTGTGAAAAAGCAATATAAGACTGTCCGCTTAATTTCACCACAATGTTTGTCCACTTCAATTCGATTCCAATTCTAGTAATCGTGAGTTAACGTTGGGAAGTGGTTAATGAGATGTTTCTGAAACTGTCTTAGATGACCCAAGTTCAGAAAACAGCTGTTGGTGGTATGATAGCTAAAACTGAACAGAAATCATAAGTTGTATCAGGATTAAAATCAGCGGTATCTGTGTTATCGAGCTGTTGATACGCTGACTAGGTTAGAGCATATTCTTCAAAGGAAGCCATAGTGTTCTATGTTGTGTCGTCACCATTAATTCAGATCATGAACATTACAGATATTTTTACTTTGTATGGTAAACTAATGGATGAATGTATTGTATTTTATGAGACCAGTTAGAAGAGATTATTCAAAACTCAAATAAATGCTAGACTTCAGAAGGAGTCGACTGGCCTAACTTCCCGAACTTAAGTTTCAAGCTTCTCATCATCAGTCAGTTAGACGTATTTGTAGTCCTAACGGAAATCCTTCTGGCGCGTGATTTCAGTTTGTATTAGACAAACATGTTTGCCCTGAAGAATTTTGTGCCACAACTTATTTTTTTATGCCTATGTAATATATTATTTAAAACACTGCTTGTCAGTTAAAAAACATTCCTCCGGTTAAGCTAGTCAGAATTATTGTTTCAGTTTTTTTATACAACTTAGTGTAATCAGCTTCCCATTAATGTATGAATATCAAGGAGTAGAATAGCTAGAGATATGAAAATCGTAACTGTCAGTCTTATCCTCTGCAAAACTCAAGCTAGAGGAAATAGTAAATAGGTTACAGTTATACATAAAATCACTGAAATATTCCAGCAGGAATATAAACTGCTGTATTCATCTTTTATGACTTGTACTTAAAGATGAGTACTTCAGTGACAGATGTTTTGCAACAGTCCTAACACAAAAATCATCTTCGACAAATACTTATTAACTACCTACTGTATTAGGTTTTAATCACATACCACACTATCGGGAAAAGCTGCTTAAATGTGTTTTATTAATATATGTATAAAACTTGGGCACTGTGGTAGTAAGTAATTCCATATTAGTTTGGGACAGGCGTTGAATCATTCCTATTACACGTATTTGTAGTTAATTCGATAAACAAAGCTTCCGCTATCAATCTCTCCCTCCAAAGACTTTGTTTATCGAATCAACTGCAAATACATGTAATAGGAATGATTCATCACCTGTCCCTGATATCTGGAAAATTCTACTACCCGTACGACAAATAGGAGAGAACAAAGAAGACTATAAAACTCAAGTTTCAAAGTCATCTGATCACAGTTGATATGATTATGAACAATAAATTTAGTTCCAAACCTTGTCATCCAGTAAATAATATTGTTTCACCGTGTGATACATGTAATAAGCTAATATAGAATAAATGTGCAATAGTTCACTTATTTCTGAAATTTGCACAGAGGATGCTGTCAAGACAGGAAGTTCATGATTAAACTATCCAGCTCAGAGAACGTAGCACCATCTGGGTTACTAGGTTCAAACAAAAATGTTTTAACGGATCTGAAATTGGAACATAATAAAGCTTCATCTTTTTCTCATTTTTTGAGAAGTGCATTCTTTTATTTTTCATGTCATTTTTAAATTAGTGCAGAATTCGTTAAGAGGAGAAAATCAGTATATCTGGAATTTCCAGAATCAGTGAACGTCAAAGTAACTACGATATACTAACTGTAAGTAGCTTTTGAACACTATTTACAGTCTAGGGGATCATGTTTCAGACATGTCTCACAGATTATTTACAAACCAACTGCCTAAAAGAACATCAATATTTGTAGATTACTGTAAAATGAGCTTAAAATTCTTTAAAATTCAGAGTTAATTTGACTAGTTGCATGAAAAAGATGTGCATAGATATCATTATTTTATATGATAAAAAATATATAGCCTAGAACTGTATAAAACTGTCATAACTCATGTCACTTATGATGTTTAGTTGGTGGTGGTGAGTATTAGAATCCTGCTGCCACATTTCGTTCTATCTGGGACCCTTCAGTTGGATGTACCCTCATCCTCAGTGAGTGATGCTGTTCCCACTAGGATATAAACCCAGAACCCATCGTTTCAAACGCCAAAGAGTCACAAGAATCACCTGTCAAGTAATTAATATTAGTTTTTATTTGCTGCATTTATTATTTTGTATTTCCTTCCTTGCTAGGAGCCAGTTTTTCAACAGATACTGGACATATGAGTCCAATGAAAATCAATGAACAACAAATACTAACTAGTGCCCTCATTTTGAAAAGAAAGCTTCAGTCATTCGTAACAGTTGTGAGCTTAGTTATTCACAGTGGTCCTTTAGAGATTCCTCTTAACATAACTGTATGAGAGAAGACATAAAATTGGTAAAGTGTGAAAGTAGTCTAGATCTGCCATTCTGAAAAAAGTATGAATATCCAACTGAATACTTTTATTCAAAACAAAAGTATTAGCATTTTCTCTGTCTGTTATAAAACCAAAAAAAAATTCTTCAGATAGGTTATGTGAAAAAAGAACCAATAGATCAACGTGTGCGTACTGATATTTAGGCGGTGAATGATTAACTGAGTTATTCTAGTTGATTTCAAAGTAGAATTTCGTCTGATCAATTTTTTAGGTAAATGACGTCAAGTCATATGAAATTCAAATTACTACAATAACAACCCAAGTAATGCAAACCTGCGGGATTCACCTGAAACACTCAAATTCTATTTTATTGATATTTTAGATTGTATATTGTCTTTCTCAACACTTGAGTAAACCTTCTAAATAAAGCTATTTAGACTAATCTCGTTTATAAAATAATTATGACTTGATCAAAAATAAGTTAGGAAGACGGTTATGTATCTTAAACTGGTGAATTAAAAGACAGGTGTATAAATCAGTTGAACGGTTTCTTTCACTGGGAATCTAGCATCTAGAGTCTTGTACAGACTCTTATGTGTAAGCAAAAATAAACTGTAACCATGTATCTATCATTTCACTGAGTCTAGTAACCGTTTTCAACAATAAAAAGCCACACTTGTTGGTCATTGGTAACCAGTCTTTATAGGTGTTCACAATTAGGTAAAATATTAGTACTTTATTTGCACTTCTAAAGATAAATACCTGAGTTCAATTTGCGCTGGAAAAACTTTCACATCGTCATGTCACGTATGAATACTGAAGCTAAATAAAAAAGGCCTTACAAAAATGATGTGAACCTAGACTAATCTTATCCACCAACTAAAAATTTTGAATTAAGTTGTCCAATTACCAGTTGGATCTTCACTAAATTCATTCACGCAAATACGGTCTGTGCAGTCCATGAGACGTATGACTGTTTGATTTGTTACTAGTTTGAGATGTAATCAAGGAATTTACTGATTTCACTTTCCAAACATCATCGACTTTAGAAAAAGGAAGTAATCCACTGTTTAAATGAAGCTATTCTAAAACAAAGACTTTTTTATTCCATTGTACTCTATTACTCGAGTACTTTGATATGATTATGACCAATAAATTGTGCTCGAAACGTCATCAGTAAACATTACTGTATAACATTGTGAGACTTTATCAAAATAAATTTTACCCACAATGGAATTATGCTGTACCACAGTGCACAGGTTCTTATCTTATATCAAAGATTTTTATGTTTAAACTGAAAGATTGACGCCTAATTAGTTATTCATTATTGTCATTCAGTGTGGATACTGTCAAATTCATAGCATGTAGGTTATTTCTTAAAAATTCGAAATTTTCAGCCATTTCAGTATATTCTAAAATTTAGTTTATCATTCATGAATATACGAAAAGTTCTAATTTACAATTCCAGATATCTTCATCAAAGCATGGAGAATAAAGTTTGCCCATATTATGTAGTTCAATTTTTGTTCTTCTTATATTATAAATCTGATTTATGCTGACTGGGACATTACTCATATCATTCTCATAACCTGAGCAAGTTTTTTGTAGCTGGAGAGGTGTCGCTCTATTTTACTCTCGGGGATCATGATGGGAAGCATTCCAGTCGGTTATGATGACAAATAACATTATCAGATTCGATATTCATCTGATAGGAATTCCTAACAGGGAAATCTAACATCGATTAACTCAAAATATTTGCTACCAGTATACTTCTTATACCCTTCTTACACTTAAAACAATCCACTAAATCAGGCCAAAAGTCTTGAGAAAAGTTTTTAACAGAGGAGTAAAGGGCAACCTGGCTATGTTTATACCTAACTAATTCCACTGGGATACAACTTTGAATACAAAGGTTACCTATCAGAAGATATTAGATGCTTACCTTAATACTAAATTCTCTAACAGAAACTTAACTCACTTAGGTTGTCAGTAATAATTAAAGAGGTGTAGACTGATAGTCGAAGTTGTTTTCTCAATACAACACTTCTACGCTTTTGAAATTCAGGTCAGCCTAAAGATAAAGTCTTTCAATTCATAACTGACTGCATAATTTTTCGACGAAATAAAGTGTGAATATATATATATATCAGTAACATTTCTAGTACTCTCAATATTGGTACTGAAGTCGTTGTGGAGACCAGTCAGAGGATGCCATCTTATTGTAACACTCTGATGATTAGTTCTTAGTCATTTCTATCAGTCATTCGATTCACCAAGCCAGTTAACACTATGTGCTAGTGAGTTAATTTTTGTTACAACATTTTAGAAGTGAGTCGGTAGTAATCTTAATTGTTATACCATATTACACAACTACTGAACTTCAGACGACCATAAAATTCACTGACAGTTAAAAGTGAAGGAATATTCGAGAAAACGAATCCTGGTTATCACTATATACTGACAACCACTTGATACTACAGCTTTTCAAAAATTTAAATAATGTCTAATAAAAACTACTTTTCAATGAATTGACTACATTAAATAATGTGAAAAGAAAAGTGTTTTCGTGGAGTAATAAAAATTTTTAATCACCAAATTGTGAAATAAACTTACTCCAAATCCACACCGCAGTTCATTGTTCACTGAGAATTGGTACTTACTGAATTTAAGGGTTGTTGTGCAAGCAGATATCTTTACAAAGAAATACAACATGGGAAAGAATTGTTTGAAGCTTCTTAACATAATAAAATATTTAATATTTATAATATCAAAAAAATGACTGTATATTTGCCCTAGCCAAATAAGTCAGCATAAATAATGAGCGTCCTCCAACATTTGACTCAAACTCTTAAATATAATGGTAATTGAATTAAAAGAAAAAAAGTAGAACAGTGTAACACGTTTGATCATCTTCCTCTGTTCCACTCAAGTATACAGAAAACAAACTGTTTAAAGCAAACATGGTCGAAGCTGAAGATAAAACTGGAATTACTACGAGATTTGAAATGACAACTTTTAAGTCATCATTATAATGCCTGACCAAATAATTCAAAATATTGTTTCATCTCTAAACTTCAGTCTTAGAGATGTCAGTGGACCAAAGCAAGGCTATATCAAATGTTCTAACGAACTAGGATTGTATAGCATTGGTTTACATCAAGTAGCGATTGCACTGCATGCATTAACACACAACTACACAATAGGGTGGGACAAAGTCAAAATTCTAAGAAGTAATATAGGTAGGTGGAGAGAGAGAGAGATTGATTACTGAATCCTGCCTGGTTCATCGAGTCTACACCCAACACATACAACAGAAGTGACTCAACGCAAAAACCATGGATATGGGAGATATTATTACCACCAGTCCATTCAGAGGAGGATAATAAATAATCTTAAAACTCTATTTCAGTTCACATACATTATAACATCATAACAAGTTACTTATTTATTTTACTATAAAAACATCTTATTTCCCATCTGATGGTATTTTATTGATAACACCAATATCATTTCTGAGTCTGCATTATCTTATATTGGTGTTTATTGCAAATGTTTAATGAATTTCACTCATGTACATAAATCAAGCAAAAAATTTGTGTGCTTGAAACGTCAGCAGTTAACATTACTGTTTAACACTGTGTGATTTATCAAAATAAAATCTTATCTATAATTGGGTGGTTACAATTTCTGAGAAAATTCTGTCTCTTGCCGTAACATATTGTATACGAAAGTCTGCCCACAACAGACAACAAAGTAATGATAATAATAATAAAGGAGTGTAATTCGGGGATTTCTGACAGACCCTAACACAACATTAGATAAATTTAATTAATATTGTACATCGTAATGGAACTTGGTTAATTCAATGATACTTTGAGCTCAGTTTATTACTCATGATCATATTATTTAGTGAACAGACGTGAATTCATGTTTGTGCAGCACTTAACCGTCTTGCTTCAGATGGTCAGTAAGTAATCAAAGTGTTGTATTCGCATGGGTCTACATGTTGTCTAACTAACCAAAACTGAGTAAAAGGTGTGTCACACAATAAACCAAGATAATGTGAGCCCAATTCTATTTTTCTCAGCTTCAGTATATGTAGTTATCATCAGTACACAGATACATCATAACATATTACTTCATCAAAGTTATCAACTTACCTGCGTTAATTAGCAGATGAGGTATGGTGTTATGCGTCTAATTTGGAAATAGCTAAGTTACTTTTATACTGATTTTTGTCACTATAATTATATATATATATATATATATATATATATATATATATATATATATATATATATATATATATATATATATACATTCACAACAGTAAAAAATAATAAGGCTGTCCGTCATACAGCATTTCTGTGCCACAAGACAACAACAAACTAAAAATAGCCAAAAACCTATTTGATGATTTTTCTTCTGAAAGTGGAGTAAAAATGATGTATAATAAGTAAGTTTGACTGTTTTCACTAGACAGACTAATCATTGCAAATTAAAACAATGATTGTAATATGTGCTATGGTGAACACAATTAATTCTACTGTTTATTGATTTTCTTTATAACAATACCAGCTAACTGACCTAGCGAAAATGAAATGACTGAGAAGTACATACGTAGGTAACACTGAAATGATGAATTCAACAGAACTTAATTGGTTTCAGGGTAGATTTTACCGTTGAATACCATTAGTAAGAGAATAGTGGAAAACATAGGAACATAATAGAGGTATTTTGTTCTTGTTAGGAGCTCTTCAGGAGACTGGGTCCTTTAGCCTACAGAGCTTGTCCCTGTAGACTAAAGGACCCAGTTGACCCAGTTAAACAAAGTGATATAATTTACGAAATACCCTACAATGACTGTGAGTTAATTCAACTACATAGGTCAAACTAGTAGGTCGGGGAAGTCAGATTGCCGGAGCATAAGAATTAAGCCAAAGTAAAAATGGCTGATTCCGAGAAGATAAGTAATATAAAAAAATCTCAGAGATTGCACTGCATGCATTAACACACAACTACACAATAGGGTGGGACAAAGTCAAAATTCTAAGAAGTAATATAGGTAGGTGGAGAGAGAGAGAGATTGATTACTGAATCCTGCCTGGTTCATCGAGTCTACACCCAACACATACACCAGGAATGATTCATCACTCATACCGGAAATATGGAAAATACTACTACCAATCAAATCAAGCGATGAAAAATAATGGAATTATATGAATGAAGTTAGAGAGTTGTGTGAGTACCTTCATATGATTATGAGTGGCAATAAATTGTGATTGTAACGTCATCAGTAAATATTACTGCATAATACTGTCAGACTTTATCAAAATAAATTTTACCCCTAATGGAACCACAGGAATTCAGTCTAGGGAAGTCAGGCTATTAAATAAGCACCTTTCCATCGATTTACCATTCTAGAACTGAGTGACCAATGGTTTTCAGTTTGCAAGTCACAATATCAAGCCATCAGTATTCAGTGTCTCTGGTGAGTTTTTGTCTTTACACCGAATTGTTATACCCAAGAGGATAGAGTTTCTAATTACATTTCTGGGAAATCTGCCTGTTTGCGAGTCACTAGTGAACGATGTGCTAGCCGGTAACATCCAAGTCTCATAACCTGACAGCCTTCATTTCTATGCTTAATGCAGTCATGGGCGCATACAGTTGAGGAGTCCCAAATTGGGACGAAGCAACTGACTATTAGTTCTCGATTTTCATTGACATTTTGACTGATTCCTATTGACGACGAATTCTATGCTCAAGTGTGTTGCATAAATTGTAATTTTATGTAACCTTATTCACGTAATCAGAATGTGCTCCTCCCTTAAGTTAGTGACTTTGCTTTCATCAAATAAATCAGTTTGACTGATGCACTTTTAGTGCAAGCACTAACTCATAAGTTCCAATATAGTTAATTAAAGGTGAATAGAATGTGGTTACTAACTAATGCTCTGATCTTACAAAACATCCAAGCTTTATTGCATTTGAGATCCTGACTGTTAAGAACGTGAAACCTATATATCCTATTAATTCTTTAGAAAAGGATGATATAATACCCTACAGTATTTATCAATGTAAAGGTACATGTGATTACACATTCATAGTGCTATAGAGCATACTTCTAAGTAGCTTCAGAAGCGAATCGATTCCGCAGAACCTATTAGTGGTGAAAACAGACGAACTAGTTCCTCAGATGAGAAACACATTACTGAAACGCCTAATGAAACATACGTCTACAGATGTTTTGAACCTATCTGCGAGAAATAATGGGGATGTATTCGATAGCTGGCGGAATTCTCAGTGGTTAAGAAGTTTAAGCCGTCTCCATATCTTCATAAGTAATCTGTAACTCACCCTTCTTTAAAAAACACTATTTTAAAACCAAAATCAACTTACTCTTATCCTACCCTATTTGTTTAATTGGTCCTCATCGTTATTTTGATCTGCAATACAGCCTTTCACCTTTCCTGTTGACAAATAGGCGTTTAATCAAATTATTCGAAATTTTATTTAGTGGATGGTGACTAGCGGTGGAATCCAGGAAAAGCATTTTGTCCCATTCGGGATAGGTTACCTGGATGTGCGTGTAATCTCCAGTGAGTGATGGTGTTTTCACCGAGACTCAAACCTAATAGCCTTCGTTTTGAACACTAAAGCGTTATCCGGTAGACCACTAGAACTGCAAGAGCTATATCTTGTGCAAGAGGTGTAGTTTATTACTTTAATTAGATCAATTTTTGTTTTTCCCGTTAACTGATTATACACAAATGTTCCAATATGTCAACAGAAGCCGAACATTCAGGTTCAAAGTGTATTGAGGAAATACATCACACGAAACGGATCAATTACGTCTTCTTATTATTTCATCGACATTCATAGAGGAACCAACCGTCTCAAAGCAGATGCATTTTGCTAATTCCATCACGTTCATTATTTTTGCCTTATGAAATTACAGTTTTCAATAGGACCCTCTGTATTTGTAACTCACAGTAAATGAATTTTATTTATTACATATCTCATATTAGATGGTTGAAGGCAATCGGCAGGAAGCCTTAGACACATCACACTAGTTACTAGTGTCCAATCAAAACATATCTTATATGAATCAAAAAGTTAATTCTATTATTAGAAGGCTGGCGCTTGCACTATTAATATCTATATTTATACACATATTACCATAAACAATACTAAATTCATGGTAGACATAAACGTAATCACTTTTATTTATCATGTTCTGTAATTTCACTCACCCAACGATATCCGCATAAGTGTCTTAATGACAACAAGTCTCAAGCTAGTTTCCACAAATTAAATCAAAGAAACAACTTTTATAATGATCGTTTAACAAATTTAATAATCTGTAATGGAAATTAAAGAATGTGGTATTTATATTTTATTTTATACATCAATAAATTATTACTTGGATAGCAATGAATGGTTGTCATGGTTGTAAATGGCAACCCACACATTTAGTATCACTAAAACAATTTAACAAAATACAGTTCTTCAGAAACCATCAAATGCAGAAACTTTAAAGGGTAAGTTAAAATGACGCAAATCTGTTTCTTGTTTCGGGCAACGTCAAACATGATCCTTTCTACGTCTGCCTTCAGGACGCTTTTGTTGGTGAGTTTACCAAATAAATAATTTACTGTTAACAGAAGTTATAAATAAATTGAGAGGTAACCATAAGTCACATAGATCTCTTAAGTGTTATTCTTCTTCTTTTAGATTCCATGTGGGATATAGGACTTCAAGTTCACATCTCCATGTTGTCGTTTTTTATGGGGTACCCTTCAGCTGGCCACACTATTTCCCATGGCCTCTAATCTCTTCCTCACACGATCTTCACGATACTGCTCTCGGACCCAAACACAACTCGTCGTTTCCCATTCGCGTTTCACTCAAGCTACGGCTTGACTAATGGACGATTTCACAACAGTCTCCCCAGTTATGTAACCGATCCATCTCAATTTTCCTCAGAATACTTGTTGAGTTATAGATTCTTGGTTGGTTCACCCCCAGAATTGATTGTTGCTGATTCGTTCTGACCAGCTATTGGATACTCAGTATAGAGCCAGAGAAGGCAGCTAGTCATAAAAGTCTACAATCTCGTGCGATTGCTTTCCTTGACACACAGGCCAAGTTTCTGACCCACATAGAAGGACTGACTGATTTAACATTGGTGTTTAAAATCCGAATCTTGTTTTGTATGCTGGGTGAGTGCAGAGGACTTCCAAACTGGCTTTGGAGTGATGAAAGTCTATTTTACCTCTCCGATTTTGGCTGTCGTTGACACAATATTGCCAGTGCAAGTGAAAGAAGTGACTTCCTTCAAATTTGTTGGTGCTTTTGAAATGTTGACTGTATGTTTTTGACGGTAGGGAAACTAATGTCCTTAAGAGACTTGTATCCACTTTATTGAATACAATAATTTGAAAATGTGACGGTAAGCTATTCAGTTCACAGGTGACTGCCTACATGACTGGACGAGTGAGTGAGGAAGTTCGTAAATGAAGCTACTGTTGAAATCAGTTGTATCCCTATAATAAATAGAATTTGGCCATTGTGTCAGAGTATAATTCCATCGCAGAATTATTTTATGTGATAAAATGCACAATGATACTGTATTATTTTCTGGGAAAGTACATAAACAAACAGAATGGGTAGCGACATGGTCACCAGTATTTCCAAACTTATTGACATTTTTATGAACAGCTGGAAAAATACGGCTCTTAAGTTACTTACTCCTGAACAGAGTTTTGATAGGGATTGTAGCCGTAAACAGTTCTCCAAAATTATTGGTCTACGGCATGCTTCAGTCAGCACTGGGTCCAGACCTTCGCCGTTTCAGTTGGCTTCTTAGGCGGAAGGTATGCGGTCAAGCATCCCAACCATTCAGCACTCTGTCGTACTACGCCTCATCATTTGTGCACGAGTAAAAGGGGGGAAGTTATGCACCAATGCTTATGAAAGGCAACTCAGTCTGGATTTATGTCATCTCACCTGCTATTTTTAAAGATAGGCTTAGCTAATTGGCTAAGCAACCGAAGGAAAATTTTAAGCTCTGACCAAAAGGCCAAAATATTGAAATGGAACAGATAGGAGAAGCAAAGCTACTAAATAACTATCCCACTAGATTCGTTAGGAAGTCTAGAAAAGCAGACAATAAAAGTAACAATAGTAATGAAATTAATGACTGTAACATAAACATGAGGGCACCTACAGTGTTGCCGTTTAATGAAGGGATGTGTGAAACTCCTAATAAATCAGGAATTAGGTGGCATTGAGACCTAAAACCTGACTCAATGATAAAGTGTTCAGGTTAAATGACTCTGTTGACCCAATTCATGAAAATAACTTGACTAACTTAGCAATGGCTGTGAGGTCAACTGCATAGGTCAATACAGTAGAGGGGGATCAGTTAAGTTATCGAATCAAGTATAGATTAACTGATCCAAGATTAGAGAAAAACTCGGTGATTGCAATGCATGCACTAATACAGTCACACAACGCCCCACCTCAACCCCAAAAAATAATATAGCTAGGTGGAGAGAATGATTGATCAGTAAATCTTTGGTCATGGATACCAGAGTAATGGAAGATATTATTACCAATAAGATCAAAAAATAAGGACTACACGAAAAAACCCAGGATGTTACATGAGCACTTCAACACGAATATGATCAGTGAATAGTGCTCGAAATATAATCAGTAAATGATACCGTATCATTATGTTTCATCAAGTAAAATGATTCCACAGAGCAGTTCCTACAGATACATTTGGAAAGTCTGCCTATCGAACTAAATGACGAGGTGATAATAATTTAACCGATATTATATATTATAACAGTGTAAACTTCCTCTTGTTTTTCACGTTGCTGTGAGGAAGTCATTTAAGCAACTTAAAAAACACCATAAAGCCATTTAAAACAAAAGACGTTCAACGAAAAGTCACTCTTTTCAGAGATGTCTTTCTCAAGCTGTACAATAGCATGTATATAGTAAATTCCATTAGCGACAGAAGGAATGTTTCCAAAGATGTGTTATTAGTAGTAAAAATTTTAGAAAACAATTATGTAATGAAGGAATAAGTAAAGGTAAAACTAGGTAAGCAAGTTGCGCCACGTCACGTAATTGGCGGCAGTGAGTAGAACTCAGATAAAATCGAAAGTCAAGTTTAGAATAGAAATAGTAAGGAGTATAAAAGTGGTGAGAGGAGAAGAAATAATACAATTAAAAAGCAAAAATAAGTATCCAGTGTTAATAAACATTAAGTTTAATGACTGAACAAACTTCTGTATGCAGAGTTGGGGATTTAATATGTCCATCGCCATAGCTTCTGTGGTCTCAAGAAGTTTCGTTCGTATCCCTTTTGCCAGATTTCCACGTATTCTGTATATGCTTTGAGGTCGGTTTTCGGGTTCTCCTGATATCCAGAGTGGATGAAGTGGGTTGCAGAGTAGGGCCACGGAGGAATATGTCTTTCTCTCTTATAAAAATATGAGGGTAAATGTTCAGTGATACGTATTGATGGCAAACGCCGATGTACCAAGCTCCACAACAGCAGGTGATTGGTACACAATGATAAAGTCAACAGTGGTAGCTTATTGTTGACGTTCATGTGGATCATTGGTTTTGTAGGGAAATAAAGGTCAAGTTCAGCTATGAAGGTTTCCGTCAATGAATGGGACAGGCGGTCTCTCTGTATTTCTATTGATGAGTCTCAACTCAATTGTAGTTTCAGACAGAGAGGTATTTAAGGGTAGATGGTGTGCAAGGGCTTAGTGGTGTACGCTTCATGGATTTTGTGATGAAGCGTCCCGGATAGCAATTTTCAATTCAAATCCTTCTTAGTATTCATTTCCTCTTCCATGGCGTCAGGGCGGCAAATATTACGGATTTTATCGCTCAATAAACGTATCGAATCTCATTTTGTATATAGAGACAACCAATGTCATTTTCCTGAGGAAAATTTTTAATATACTATCGTAATTTTTGATGTGACAAATGTTAACTGAACTCTGCTTTTCGTGAAATTATCACCTCAGCCCTCAAACATGTACATTCAAACAGAAGACTGCAGGCTATTTATATATAAAGCAAACTGAGCATTCTGTACAGAATAAGATACAATAACCTGTCCATCTTGAAAATAGTGAGAAAAACCAGTGGGAAAGAAAATCATGGTATCATCGTGTTTAACACTATATTACCAACTTCTAAACATTCAGCAAAATGTCTACATACTTCAGCCTGTTTGACATACTTTGAAATTATATTGCACTTAAAATCAATGAACGTAACAGAATTTTTTAAAACGAAGGAGCAGTAGACAGTTGTTTCATTGTACCTTAGTACTGCCTGAGAATCCAGGACGGTCAAGTCATCGTACAATTAGTAAATTAGAATCCAACATTTCTAGTCAACGCCTGTTTATAATACAGTTTGACCAAAGTCAGATGTTAGTAATGGGCACAACACTGCTGTCTAGTAGCTATTTGGTTAATTCACGTGGTCAGAGACAGCAGATATCTTCAGAACGAATAGTTCCATTCCTGATTTTGCAACTGAACTGACAGTAAATTATTAACTTGAAAAAATGAAATGATTTTTACTTAGTGGTTATTGACGAAACTGAATAATTAAACTTAAGGCAACCAGTGATTAGTTATTTTATAGTTTGATCACGGACTGTTGTGATTTAGGGAGATATTGAAATCATGGACTATTGGACATCTGTTCTGTCTTGGTTTGGGACTGATTGGCAATACGCATCCATCGGATCTCAGACCCAGGACCTTCCAGTTATAAGTCCAGGTCATAAACCATTCAGCTACTGGGGACCGACCAGGTGGCAAATGGATTCTAGCTTCTACCACTTCATGATTTTGGTGCTACCACTGGCCAATGTTATCAGCCAGCATTTGTCCTCACACCTCACTGAGTGGACTCTACTGGTCACAACTTCCCACTAGAAGTTCAGGAAACTTCGTCCTGTGTTCAGCCACTGGCGAGTATCACATTAGTTTTCAAGGGTTAGTTTGTAGGGATATGATTTGTTTCAAGTTTAACCACGGGTTGATGTCAATACGTAATGCTGAGGAGTCCAAAACTAGGACGAAACATCAGTACTTCAATGATTCCCTAATTGATATCAATCCGTGATCACAGTTGAAACAAACGAAATTCTTGCAGAGTAACTCTTGAAGATATTTTATAAGTTTTTGAAGGTCAAAGTGGCATTCTAAAAAATGTGGTTAAACAACAGGTAAGAAACAGAGCCTTTAAATGTACATTAGAAAAGTACTAAAGTCTGCTGCTTGGGAAGTAAAAGAGGTATCTGAACAGTCGCCAAACAGAAAATCTGTGAGTTTAAAAAGAAAAAAGAACAATGGAAAGAGTATGAAGTAACATCTTATAACATACTATATTCAGAAAGCTACGAAAATCCCCACAAAATCAATATGATATATCACTGACTAATATGAGAATTTAGAGATTTATCATTGCCAATCATTACTGCTCACTGGCTACCTCTAAGTGATCAAAACATTGGTAGGATTTATGGGATAATATCTGTACAACTAATCTGATAAAAAAAAATTGACAGATAGATGCATTCAAACAACATATTTTAATGTTTCAATGGAATAAGTGCAATTATGAAAGTTATCCACCTTATTCTAGTAGAAACCTTTCTCGCCAAAACATTTAAAATGGAATTGGTAAGACGAATACGTATTTATGTCACAGAATATACCCATTTATTTATTAGGAATGATAGTTTTTGTTCAGCGAAGAAACGACTTCATTTTCAAGCTGTACATTCATATTTATATTAAGGTAGAAATTAGTAAGTGGCACTAAAAAGTTGCTTAGTCAGTATATATGATAAGGATAAAATTAACATGATTTTTCAAGTGGTGGAGTTGAAGTGAATGGGTTAAAATTGCTCAAGATTATTAAACAAGTGTATTGGTTTTAGGGTTTTTAGTGTAGGTCTGTGGTAGTGTGATACAGACAACGAGTTCCAACGGAATATTATTTTCATAGTAAGAATGATTGTATCTGTTGGTATTAACGCCTGAATACTATTCCCACAGTTCAATACTGTATCGTCAACAGAATATTATATGCATTTGAACATTCAATTTCATGTCGTTTAATGTAAACCAAAATCACACTGTCAGTGATTGGTTAAAGAATATAAACTGTATAGATATAAATAGCTGTTTGATCACTGGAAAATATAATTTGGCTTCTGTGTCTTGCCTTCTGCTGTTGTAGGTCGAGTGTTGTCAAAGCGCGATGATGATATCAATTAAAAAGGCAAAGATGAAATGAAGTAGAATGTATCTAAGTGATAAAGTAGAATAAAAATATAAAGAACTTTACTATAATCAAAGGGGTTTGACAAAACGTTTCGAATAAATAGTTCGAGTTTTTGTGCATGCATAGCTAGAGATTCGAGTATACATAAGTGAAAGAAACGTGAATTTTTACTGTAGATAACTTTAAAGGGTAAATTTCGTGGGAGTGAATAACCTTGCTCTAGGAAGTGTTCACAAATTTAAGACTTTGTCATCCTATGCTTGCCTTTAATCGACCCTAACGGGTAGTGTTCAATGAACATGCTTACAACGTCCAAAGTTTTTATGTACTTCACCAAAAGTAGACTTTAACTCCCATATAACCCTTATGCTAACATTAAAATTAAAGGTTGCCTGAACCATTATGGTACTTTCATTAAAGTAAAACAAGTCTCCAAAGGTGAGAATGGATTACTACTTAAGCAGAAGACTTCCCACACTACAGCAATAAATAAGAAAAAGCAGATTCACTTCTGAGATTACATTTACTGAAAAGGTGGTTTTCGAAACTCACAAAAACTAACTAGATAGATTTAAAATCAACCAGTCTTATCAAAAACGTAGTATTTAAATAAACGCCAAGAGTAATTCTAAGATGAGTCTCTCGAAGCTTCAAACAGACCGAAGTCGGATATGAATATAATTACTCATCGTCAGACTCAGTCTACAATGGCATTATCTAGCAAACAGGCGAATATTAAAAAGGCAGACCCGAAAATGAATGTTTACTGCCACTGAGTAGCCGAATGCACAGTTATACGACAGTTGATATAGGCTTAATTGCCACTTGTTATTTATTCTGTTAATATATTCACAGTTTAGTCTACAGACTTTCTAACAACATTATTCATTGGGTATAAATGGATGTTGCTCTCTATAAGAATGCAGACCACTATTATTTGCTTCACATCAATTCTGATTTTCCCGCTGACTGGTTGTACCAAAATGCTCTGCTCCTGATTACATATCGATTCCTAGTACAGAAGCTTCAACGGTGTCTGAGGATTAAGATGATGTATAAAATACGAAGGGTACTGAGTTTGAGCCTCATTGAGAATACCATCACTCACTAGGGATGGCAGATACACCCAGATGACTAGTCCCAAATAAGGCGAAGCATGCATCCTCGATTCCACTGCTAGTCATCATCAAAATAAAATAATAAAAAAATATCCACCCAGATAACTGAAGATACTACCCTGATATCATAAACTGAAGATGGAAAATTGTTTTAAAATGTTATAAGAGTTCATCAAAGATTATTCTTAAAACTGAAACTCCGATCTAGTACTTATTATTTCAACACTAGCCATTAATTAGCCTAATGACCCACCAAGCGCATGTTCCGTGTTTAGCCATTCCTGGTATTTATTTCCTTTAGCTGATTTAACTGGATAGAGGTCCTGAATATTATCATTGTGAAATTTAAATGTCTCAAGTGATCAGTTCCGTAAAGTTACTTGCATGGAGTTAGACAAACTGCATGGAATTAGCTACTTTTCCTGAATGATCGAATGTTTGAAATTTTTTATAGCTCTCATACATGAAAAATGAAGAAAGAAAACGTCTCTGGTAGTTTGATTACTGAGTTTATCGATATACTATATTTCTGTTGAGCGAATTGGTATGTTACATTCATTAAAAATATTCTTTCGGGAAGATTCTCTTGTTAATTTAAAGTCATGACAAGCAGAACACGTGCACCACACTTAACTTCATATCTCATTCTATCACAGTAGAAATTGTAAAAAAAACTGAAGGAATACGTAGTGTTCTCATCCTTTTGTTATTAAGAATGCACATGATACATGCGGATATCTGATCGCACTAATAAGCAAATGTGATATTCACTCACGTTCAATTATTGTATTTTTCAGTTTTGTGAAAAGCCTATCATATATACAACACAATACGTCATCATTTGTCAATCTTTACAGTGCTACATATCATGCGTTCTACAATCGAAAAATTCTTTTTTCATATATGAAGTCGAATATTTAGAACAAGCTACTATCTGTAGAAGAGCCTAAATAAACTATCATTCTTCACTCTACCCCTTCATTCAACACAGACCAGACTCTTCTGTTCAAGAAATAATTTTCAAAACCAATGACTCCAGTGAACTGTGTGAACCAAAAAACGTAAGCCTTTAACCCAGACACCGTGTAATATTAGATTCAGAGTGTTAGAAAAAGACCAGAGTCAGTTTCGAGAAAATACCTAGATAAAATGCTACTTTTACGCCTAGGTATTCAGGCATTTTTTTACAAAGAGACAAGTATCTTAATTATTATTGTTATTATTATTATATCCTTTAATTTCTAGAGGAACATAGGGCTTCAGCCAAACGTCTCTAATGCGTTCGGTTCTCTGCCAACGTTTTCACTTGGCTCCACATCTGCCCATATGCTTTCATCTCCTCTTCACATGACCTGTTCCGTGTCACCCACACACTGACGACCAACTCGCCGCTTCCCTTTCGGGTCCCACTCGAGCGATAGCCTGGCATGTGATGTCGCTTGATGGCT
This sequence comes from Trichobilharzia regenti, assembly GCA_944472135.2. NCBI lineage: Eukaryota > Metazoa > Platyhelminthes > Trematoda > Strigeidida > Schistosomatidae > Trichobilharzia > Trichobilharzia regenti. The sequence goes on along the minus strand of OX235270.1, from coordinate 80,709,635 downwards.
TTTCAGAGTATGACTAATCTGACTCCATTTCTACCTGCATATTTGTTGCACAATCGGTTCCTGCTAGGTTAGTTCACTCCTAAAGATCCCTGTTGCTGATCTTTTCTGGCCGGCCATCTGATCTTGAGTAGTATTGAGCGAAGACACCGGTTGATGGAGGTCTGTAGTTTGTTTGGGGTGCTCTTTATGACCCGCCAAGTCTCTGATACGTATGGTAAGTAGCACTGACTTCACATTGGATTTGAAAGTCCGGATCTTATTTTTTACACTGAGTGCTGTTGACCTCCACACAGACTTAAGAGTAATGGAAGCTTGTCTTGCTTGTTCGATTCTGGCTTTGATATCCTCGTCAGTTCCGCCTGTAGTTGAAACGGTGCTTCTCAGGTAGGTAAAAGAGGTTGTTTCTTTCAGATTCCTCCCATTTATTCTGATTGTTTTCTGTTTTTGTTGCTATGGCTGTTGGTGTTGGCCAGTAATGTTCATCACCTCTGTAGTATCTTAATATACTACATAATTAGTTTATTAAAGAATTTGGCTAAATATGAAGTGATAATCCCTGAGATAGCATTAAGATATCTGGCTATTGCTTGCCCTGTAAGCTGTAGTGTACTTTGCGCAACATAGCATGACAGTAGATTTTAAAAAGGGTTACCATTATGTCTACTGTCTAAACCCACACTACTGCTTAGATTATTTGTGGTAAAATCACTAGGATGTGGGAGGATAAAGCGAGATAAGAAAAATTACAAACCTAGGTGGATGAATCCTATTACTTCTTTAATTACAGAGGTATCAGCTTATTTTGAAACCTAATCATTACTTCACCAAACCAGGGACAGTGCACACTTGGCACATTGGATACATTACAAACTTGAATTGTAAACTGTGACCAGTATATTTAAGATCAAACAGTTACATTTTCCTGTTTGCCGACCTGTTAGCATACATATTTCCGATGCACAAAAATAGTAAAAACAGTAAAAATGGACGCCGAGTGACACAGGTTATAAGTCTAAAGATAACATGAGTGTCCTGTAATTTTTAGCTAAATGTCGCTGATGCTTTCATTTCATGAATAACACTCTGTTGATATAAATATAAAACTTGGGCACTGTGGTAGAGTATAACTCCATTATAAATAAGATTTTATTTTGATAAATCACACAATGTTATACAGCGATGTAAACTGATGACGTTTCGAGCACAAGCTATTGCTCATAATTATATCAAGTTACTCACACAACTTTTTTCCTTCATTTATATACACGTGTAGAGTCGATTAGACATATAACTATATATTACTGTATAACACTGTGTGATTTATCAAAGTAAAATCTTATTCCATAATGGAATAACACTCCATCATTTACCTGAATAAAATACTTACTGCAATGTAATTTATTTACCTGATATAACATGCAATACTGCAAAGCTATCTTAAATAAATTAATATGAAATCGAACTGTACAACGATGGTCAAGTTTAGGTGGCTACTTTTAAACAATTAATTCATGTTGACAAGTAACATTAATTAGACACAGAATGGTAAAAACATGGTTTTTGAATTAATCCAGTGCAACAAGGTAATTCTAGCATGACCTGTTTTCTGAAATCAGCTGGTCATGTGAACCGATTGTTCATTCTTGAGTTGATTTTCTTATGGCTAATTTCCATGTACTTTAGTATAACCATAGTAACTGATTCAAGCTGTACGACATAATACAAAACAAACCTTACATTGTTCACTTTACTTGTCGAAGGTCATTGAAGAAACAAGACTCTTTATGTTTATTTGGAAGCTTATTTTTACCAATATCAGAATAAAGGGCTCGAAAGAGTAGCTTTTATTGTTTCCAAAAACTAGATTTTGCAGCGTTTACCCACTAAGGACTTTCAACAGTTAATTTGTATAATGTAATAATTTATGTTACTGAGGAAAACATATCGAAACACATATGACGATACAAACACTGTTCTGCTTATCGGTAAATTGTTTGCTAAACATCCCGAAGCATTACTTTGAGTCAGAGAATAAAGTGAAATTAAAACATTGAATCTACCATGTTTAGTTTCTGGGATATTTAATTAATAACTTCAGGGCAAATAAATGTATTCACTTGATATTTGACTGACACTTATATGAAAACTGGCTAAAACTACATTATATTCTTCTAGTACTGATGAATTAGAATGTTAGGCAGGACCTGAGATAATTGTTAAACATTTTGCACTATGTTTTGTTAGGCACTGAGATTAGGAATAAAATCATACCCGTTTTATGAGTTTAGTATTTTCATTGTTAGGTGTTACAAGCCAGAAGCTACTGATTTCTTTCTCTTTTCTATTTACCAGCAAAAATGATTTTCAGCGCTGATGGAAACCATAATCCCAGAAGATCAGTTTTATGATCAGCGTATGGACAGTTCTACTCGAAAATTAGTGAGTACACCACTAAGCTACTTCGATCACGTATGATATCCTTCAGGACTACCCGATTTACATGAATGGATCACTAAATAATAACTAACAAAGCTGTTCAACATTAAACCTGTTAACAGAAATCTGTTGGTATATTATGCATTGTGGTCATCAAGCTAAGCGACAGGGCAATGTTTGACATTCTTTATCAGTTTGTTTATGTGTTTCCTCTTTTTCTCTTTCATGAGGTGTCAACAAAAGTGAAATAACTATCAACAGAATGAAGTATAGCGTTGATTTAGTACAATTATTGATGAAAACTATCTAGACACAAAAATATTTGGCTTTTTTAGTTTTTATCAGCTCTAAAGAAGCGTAAGGTTTAACTAAAACGAATCAGAAGTCCTGCGATGTTCTTGAATGAGAATTTGACTGATTTACGTGTACATAGTCTTACTATTAGAGCTAATTGAAGGGCACTTAAAGAGACTTTCTTAAAGTGCGACTTTGTGGTCGAGTTAATATTAAATATTTCATTAACAGATGTTAGAAGTCCATTCCTAAGTGGCATACAGTATAGATGTTGTGCTTCATGGCATTCACTAGCGAAATGTGCACACAGTTTCGGATAAGCCTGTATTCTCCTTCAGATTCGAAGTTTTTTGAGTCACTATCGAAATCAAGGGTTTTTTAAAGAACCTACCACTATTATCTAGTAATTGTGAATTATAAAGCGCTTATTCATGAATAACATAATTGTCTAGCCTTTACTTATGTTCGACGTCTATCATAAGTGCAGGAAACTTGGTCGCTAAGCCAAGTTTAATACACACAGTGTATTCCGTCTAACTTAAGGTGTAATAGTCAACCTACAAGATACCCTGGAGTTTCATTACAACGGTCTATATATATATATATATATATATATATATATATAAAGTAGAATTATAGCTCCAAATGATATGGTATTTGTTCATAGTAGTTTTTTAAATCAGCTTGATTGATTGTTAAGTATGCCTCATCATAAACTGGCATTAGTTGAAGAAGAGTTGTAAACCAGGGACAATCAGATATTTGTTATATCTTAGTATGTAGTTCTAATGACGATTTGCAAACTTTTGAAATCATGGATTTCAGAATTTAAACACAGTGACTGAATGTTAAAACAGACAACCTGATGAATTTTATACATGGAGTCATGAGTTCAGGTTTCAGAAGAGTTCCGAATGGCATGGAAATGCCCATCAGTTGTTACGGTTATCCCCTAACTGTTTTTAGTCCGTTTAAAACCTGCTTAAATGTAAAGTCTGTGGATATAAAAACAATCTAAATCAGATCTAACAGTAACCACGAATAACGAACTGGTCATTTTTGGTCAGCTTTAAGAGACTTCCCTCTCAGACAACCAACTGAAGGGATTCCTTACTAATTAACTGTACGTTTTGTCTTTTATCACTCCACAATCAAGCGAAATCAGTTTTAAAATATCATATTTTCTCACGTTACTTATAAGTAGCCACTGGATTTGTTCAAAGTGAGCGTCTGATAGAGACTATGAATTTTATGGAATTTAGACATTTCTTCATGATCAACGTCACTGGATTTTACCCAAAAGTTTCGTGCTACCTAATAACAGTACTAAAGTATGCGAAGTGAAGTAATACACAAGGGAGATGTATAACTCCTATAATGGCTGGTCCAACATTCCAACAGCAACAACCACCAACTAATAAAAAATATTCTCCTTGAATGACAAACAAAAAACATGAAAAAAGGCTTTTCATCTCACCGTTAGTTAAATCATTGATCTCTCCATTTACGAAGGTCACTCTGGCATCCTCAATACACTTGTTTTTATGTTAAGTCGTATAATCTGTCTTTATTCTGAAATACTGCTGTCTAACTGAAACGTCCGTAAACTGTGAAGTGCTTTACAACTTTACGAAGAATGGTTAGTATTTGTACGATTAAAAAACATGTCTGTACATCATGTAAAAGACTTTAATAGGATATTATCAAGTTTTAAGAGTAGAATTACTGACAGAAAATGAAAATTACTTACTTCATCCCAGTGACGTGAGTAAAATCCCCATGTACATACCATTTAAACAATTTGACGAGTCAATACTGTTTAACACTAAGTATTCAATGGATTAATTAGGAGGAGTAAGTAGCCTTGACCGAATAAACAGATTGACTTAATTGATCTCCTCTTAACTGGTATTCATTACTTCTTTAAACTTTACGAAAATAGACTCTTCATATAGTATTTTTTCTTATATAATTTGTTTAGAAATCTGTTCAGTGCCGAAATGCGTTGGAGGTTTTACAACAATCTTATTCTGATAGTAAAAGCAAACTGCTCTGACTGCATCATTCTATACACTAACGTTTGAACCATTTCTACCTGGGCAGCAACCAGTACTATCTAACGTGTGTGATTTTCCATTCCTCATCTTGATGTATCCTTTGTTTTCACGATTATTAAGTCGATAACATATTTTACTCTGAATGTTTTTTTTCTGTTTACCAATGAAACCGTGTTGGATTTTCACCTTGGCTATTATTCTAACTAATCATGAGAGTGTTGAAGACATTCACATCCAGCAAAATCTACTTTGCTTACAATTCTTGTTCAGTACACTCACTTATTCCATTATTTTTTCTTAACTATTTTAAATTCACTTAAGATTGTATTCTGTGCTTCTAATCTGTGAATTTGTTTCCCTGGATATACCCTCCGAATATAAGACGCTATCACAGTCAACATTTTTAGCTCAATGATTATACTTCCCAAATGAATAGTTCATAACTTTCATGTGCGGAGCGACTGCAACTCTACACATCATCACAGAAGAAAGCATAGAATGGCAGTCAAACCTCTACCATAACTTCAACAACTTCGAAAAGACCTTCGACAGCGTTGACAGAGAAGTAATTTGAAAAATACTTCAACGGTGTGGAGTGCCCTAAATCCTTATCAATCTCATTCAACAGCTATATGACAATGGTACATGTCGAGTGGTTCACAAGGGAAAACTCAGAGAAGCTTTTGAAGTGGATACGGCAGTAAGACAAGACTGCCTATTATCACCAGCGATATTACTAATTGTGGTGGACTGGATTATACGTCAGACTGTGTGGGGTGAGAAGACTGTAGAAGGTCTGGACGTCGCGGACGACTAATGCTCAATGTCACACAAACTCGAAGACTTACAGGAGAAAATCAACAAACCTGCAGAAGGAGTAGAAAAGACAGCGCTTCAGGTGAACATAAAGGAGACGGAAGTGATGGAAATAACCAACCAATCAATCAACAACAACAACAGGCAGCATTTGCGGTCAAAGGAATAACTTTGAAAGAGGTCACTTCCTTCACTTATTTAGGAAGCATTATTTCAACTATAGCCGAAGGCACGGATGAGAATGTCAAAGCTGGAATTGGAAAGTTAAGACAGACTTTCATCACTCTAAAGCCAGTTTGGAAGTCCTCTGCACTCACCCAGCATACAAAACAAGATTCGGATTTTAAACACCAATGTTAAATCAGTCAGTCCTTCTATGTGGGTCAGAAACTTGGCCTGTGTGTCAAGGAAAGCAATCGCACGAGATTGTAGACTTTTATGACTAGCTGCCTTCTCTGGCTCTATACTGAGTATCCAATAGCTGGCCAGAGCGAATCAGCAACAATCAATTCTGGGGGTGAACCAACCAAGAATCTATAACTCAACAAGTATTCCGATGAAAATGGAGATGGATCGGACACACGCTGAGGTAATAATCATCAAATCTTTGATCATACTATCTGAGACAAATTTCAATAAAGCGAAAATATCCATTCAGACATCTATAAAATACAAAATAATTGAACAAAGACCAAATTATAGGAAAGGATATTTCTTGCTCAATTATTTTGTGAGATAAATTTAATTAAAACGTAATAATAATAGCTATATTCTGAACATGTCTATATAGAGTACAGAATTTTCAGCTTTGATTTTACCTATTCCTTATATAGAATCGTTAAGTAATACAGTAATATGCATTATATTATTCGGAACGATTTTGTTCTGTCTTCAACATGCTCCAATCCCCGAAGTATCCGTGCCTTCAAAACAGACAAAGTCGTATGCTGAAAGGCGCCCAAAATGCATCCAAGTAATAGTTGTTCTCGAAAAACATAAACAGGCTGTCACAACAAGGTAGGATGCATCGTGTTCTGTGAAGATAGCCCAACTATTTAAGCAGGCGACCATCACTAGTAATCACATGCAATAACTGATCTTGAAGAAAGTAATCTTGGATTTGTTGGTGTAGTTCTGAAATTTTATGGTTCAGGACTTCATATAAGTTCTTTCTTACCATCCATCCACAGAAGACAATGTACTGCAAGGACTTACCACCTGACATGGTACTCTCATTTCTTATTTGACTAGTAGGCTTAAGGAACCACCATCTACTCCGAATACCATCCTGTGGGTAGTTCAAGTCCCAAAATAAAGTGTTTTTGGAGTGGAGTTTCAAATCTAAGGTGAAGCATACATTTCCCTTTTTTGAGAAACATAAACTAGGCATAAAACCTGATGGAGTAAAGCATCCTGGTGACTGATTCTTTAAACCCAAACCCAGTAAAAGTAAGCAGTTATATAGAATTGATTTCACTTATCGTTTTATTGAGTATAACTGTTTCCGAAATTTTGATAAACACAGGATATTTCGGTAGTTTTTTGGTTTGTCTCTAGGGGAGTTCTGATCCTGCTTCAAGTAATATCTTTGCGGGTGATACATACTTAGAATAACGCTGGGATCTTTCATAGTCTGCAAACAGAAAAAGCTTAACTTCAGTTGAACGGTGGAATTGATGCCATATGTAACAGAAGACATTTAAAACCTAAACAGCTAAACCTTGTGTTTTAATTGAATACAGATTTCTTCCTTGAATGAATTATTATGTTGTTAATGCCAAATTCCTAAGTTTATTTTGCGGTGTTCATAAGACTGGAAAGTCTAATTTTAGTAGTCCTGATGTATTTCAATGCATAAAACAAAAACTTTCTATTTGATCTTTCTAAACACGCGTCTTTTTCTTCTGGTGTATATATTTTGCAGAAGAATAATGTGAACAAACTGTTGACCCGAAAATATCTAGAATTCCCCTTTTCTTTCATTAAAAAATATATACGCCGTCATTTTAGTGTTTTAAAGTAGTATTAGAGCTTAACTTTCATCCTTCGGTTTCGATCGTGACACCTTAAAATTCTTATTTTTTCTCTGCTGCAACTTTTCAACCTCCTTTTCACTAGACTTCACTTAAGCTAATTTCGGAAATTTCCTATTAAATGACTGAATTTGTAGGCCAGATAAAGTATTTTGATGCGTAGCCCTATGCACCTGAAAATCTGACAAATTTCAAACTTTAAATTACAGTATTCACCATTTTTAGCAAATTAGTAATCAAGACAGCCTTTATATCTCCTACATCAATCAGAATTTATAAGTTACGTCTGCATCTCAGCAAAGTACACTTTTGACACTTTGATATGATAATGAGCTATAAATTGTGCTCAAAACGTCATCAGTAAATATTACTGTATAATACTGTGAGGCTTTATCAAAATAAATTTTACCCACGGTGCGATTATACTCTACCATAATGCATAACTTTTGACACTACTTTGGTTAATATTTCAATTTAACAGACTGTAAGCCCCAATATCTTTTGTTGGTATGCTATTTTGATTTAATATCACAGTTTATAGAATGATTAGCTGAAAATAAAGCAAACCAGCTATTATAGTGATAATACTATAACCTAGAAAGAGAATGTTTAGAAACTGAAGTCATTATTATGTTCAGGAAATAAGTTTGCGAAAATCTCATGCTCAAGTAAAAAAGAACATACGCAGTTAACATCAGAGAGTCTACTTCTGACCAAAACGATTCATATTTCTAGCCTTACTGAAAGACTAAAACAAGCAGAAAGACTGATTGATTTTACTGGTTCCCATCATCACAATATGGATAACTCCTGTAAAACAGCGACAAAATAGGTAAAAATAATAATAATATATATCATATTTCATCCAGACTGCACATCAATCTAATACTTTATTATTAATATTATTGTTTCCTTTAGTTCATAGAGGAACATAGGGCTTCAGCCAAACGTCTCTAATGCGTTCGGTTCTCTGCCAACGTTTTCACTTGGCTCCACATCTGCCCATATGCTTTCATCTCCTCTTCACATGACCTGTTCCATGTCACCCACACACTGACGACCAACTCGCCGCTTCCCTTTCGAGTCCCACTCGAGCGATAGCCTGGCATGTGATGTCGCTTGATGGCTTTTCAGAGTATGACTAATCTGACTCCATTTCTACCTGCATATTTGTTGCACAATCGGTTCCTGCTAGGTTAGTTCACTCCTAAAGATCCCTGTTGCTGATCTTTTCTGGCCGGCCATCTGATCTTGAGTAGTATTGAGCGAAGACACCGGTTGATGGAGGTCTGTAGTTTGTTTGGGGTGCTCTTTATGACCCGCCAAGTCTCTGATACGTATGGTAAGTAGCACTGACTTCACATTGGATTTGAAAGTCCGGATCTTATTTTTCACACTGAGTGCTGTTGACCTCCACACAGACTTAAGAGTAATGGAAGCTTGTCTTGCTTGTTCGATTCTGGCTTTGATATCCTCGTCAGTTCCGCCTGTAGTTGAAACGATGCTTCTCAGGTAGGTAAAGGAGGTTGTTTCTTTCAGATTCCTCCCATTTATTCTGATTGTTATCTGTTGTTGTTGGTGTTGGCCAGTAATCTTCATCACCTCTGTTTTCTCTATGCACAGACAATTTCATTACCTAATCTGATTTGTTAATAAAATAAAACTTTTTATTTTTCGTATGCAATTTTGATGAAAGATCACTTCTGAACTTTACATCTTTTACATCTTGTTTTTTTACCTATATTTGATAATTGTAAAACATGTCATCTCTGTTGGGGCACGTCGTCGGCAGAATGAATGATTCAACTTCAATCAGTAAGTTTTTATTAACTTCTGTAGTAAAAACAAGTCAATTTTACCAACTAAGTTTATCACTGCAATAGTCATTACTTTGATTTTTGTATGGCATACTGTAAACATGTATAGCTGACAAACGGTAGATTTAGGCTTATTCTTCATTTATCTCAAACTGAAAAGTGAATAAAATAACAGAATTCGGATCATTTTTCGATTTTTAAGCCACGAAGACGTTCTAGAAATCCGTCTTTCGTATACTTATGAAAATGGTGTGGTGGTGTGGTACAGTCAGTAGGTTACAACGAAATGTTATTCTCACAGTAAGATTGTATTAACGTCTGAATACTATTCCCACAGTTCAATACTGTATCGTCAACAGAATATTATATGCATTTGAACATTCAATTTCATGTCGTTTAATGTAAACCAAAATCACACTGTCAGTGATTGGTTAGTGAATATAAACAGTATGGATATAAATAGCTGATTGATCACTGGAAAATATAATTTGGCTTCTGTGTCTTGTCTTCTGCTGCTACAGTGATATATTCCTATCCAGAGTAAAGGATGACCTCACAAGGCCTTAGCTCGTTGTTTTGATAAAACACTGTAAAGATTTAGACCCCTGAATTTCAATTAAACAATGAGTCATCTCCCGTGAAACTTGATGATCTTTTCCATAGTTTTCCATGTATTTGGGGTCATAAACTGATAATTTTGCAGGCTATTAGAATATTTAGTTGGCTAATAGTCAGAAGTTAAACACTAGGCAATCAAATCTTTTTGTCCAACCATATGATTTTCCCTGAGATTTTAGGTGTCCATGAGTATTCCTTTGGTTTTAGATAATCCCTCACTCAAATTCTCCTCCTTGTAAACCTAGCGTGAACACGCGGATGTAAAACAATCACTCCTTCTGTTCACTATTATATTTCTTCAAACCAAAATATTGGTCTTCTTATGAAAACATTTTTCAAATCGCATTTCTGAGAAAAATACTAATGCATTTTAAAAATGCCTTTTTGCTTAACATTTCCGCTAGGAAAAACACAACTGAATTACAAATAATAGAACTAAGGATTAGGGAAACTGATTTGTTATGAATAATAATGTCCTGGTATGGTTAATCAGAGTATCTAGTTTTATGAGATGAAAATGAATGATTTAAATTTTTTAGCAAAAATCAATCAATGGTTTGTTAGTCAGTTATGTGAAGTTAGTAGAAGAAGCTAAGAATTGCCCATTTGTCAAAAAAGTAACAAATACTGAGGAAAATTAAGGGGTTAATTTTGAAATAATTCAGATTTGTACCTAAAGTGGGAGCTTTTGGTGTTGTGGTGCTGTCAGAGTTCAATGTTTTTGTCACACAGCTTTCATGGCAGTGCTGGATAAAATATTTAGCTTTAACTTCTAAATGACTTATTAGAAATCTGAAATTACGACTTTCGCTTGTTATAGTTTACCATTCACTAGATCATTCTGTGATTTTTCGGCGTCTGTAAATATGTAACATAATTTTTCGATAGTTGAATTTCATCAATAACTACGATTAACAGGTAACTACATACATTTGAACTTCATAGAATCCATCTGAGAGCTGACCACTGATTAATAGTGAATTAGTATTTATTTATCAGATTATGTGCAAATCCCTACTTGCTGTCAGGTTTTGATTAGTTTCTTGAAACCTTATTGTTTAAGGTTATATCACACAGGTAAGGAATAGGTAGACAGAATTAGTATTAGTTGATAGACGCTTCATAAATGTGGATAAAAAAAGAGAATGTTACCTGTTTAACACAGAAAATAATCCGCGTTACTTTATGGTTCAGGATTAAGAATATTGACGTTGCATAGCAACTTCTAGTTGCTGTAAGAATACTTTGTGCGGCCTATAACAACATAATAAGTGTACTGTGAAAGATCAGTCTAAATTTCTGAATACTTTGCTTTGTGTGCGTCGGTGGTACAGTGGTTAGGACTGTCGCCGACCATGCACATGGTCCAAGGTTCGATCCCCTGCCGACGAACACCTGATATCTATGGTCGGTCTGCGAAATTCGGGCTACCGATATCCATTCTGAAAAATCCATACTAGTACCAAAAATACGATATGGAATCAAGCTGTAATAAAAAAATTTTTTTAGCAGTGAATCATTCTAGTGAACAATGTCATTGTGTGTTACATTAACATTTATGCAACAGAATTACATTAGTCATATTCACTTCACATTTTAAAAAAAAGAGAAGAAGAACATGGAATCATGTGAGTTAACTCAGATGCTGTATTTACGCAGAATAAGTGCGTGGGTTACTTTTCTCAGTTGTCATACCCGCTGATATACGTACATACACACATAAGTTGCTATTAAAAGTATTAATCAAATAAAGGGATTGGTATTTTTTTTCTATTACACATTTATGAATAAACAATGTGACTTTATACGCAAACTAACGAACAAAATCACGTGGATGTAATCTTCTTGTCTGCCATTGATTTCGTTGACGTCATATGGTTTCATACAGGGGAATAATATTGTTATTTATTGAATTAGCGGTGAATAAATAAAATCTGACTCTATTCGTGGGTCTTTTTAATAATTAGTAATCCTAATTATTGGGAGTGTGCGTCGGTGGTATAGCGGTTAGGACGCCGGGTGACCATGCACATGGTCCGGGGTTCGATTCCCGCCCGACGAACTCCTTTACCTCGCTGGTGGTAAAGAGGAAACGTTGGGCATGAGGCTAGAAACCCTATCCTGTAAAATTAAACACTGATACAGAAACTTCAAGCCACTAGCTTGGAGCCCTATGTTCCACTGGGGAACGTGAAGGAAAGAAAAAAAATTATTGGGAAGTTACTTTACTTCTGTCATAGTTACTATTTCTTTTGTTTCCTCAATTAAAATAAATGTTAATTCAGTAATTACGAGAATAGAGTAGTTTTCAAAATATATTAACTAGAAGTACAAATCACTATGTTTTGATATTTATAAGTATATCACCGTTTCAGATTGACGCTAATGAATTTGATTATCTTGTAAAGAATTAGAGTGTGATATACAGTGCTGCTCTCTCACCAATCAGCTTGAAGAAGTACCACCTACCTTTTCAAATATATGACTCGACGCCACATCACTTTTTACTGATCATTAATTGATACAAGCAAGCTTAAATTTTGAAGGTGTCTTTCAGCTACTAATATCTCTGAGAGTTTCTGTAGTATATTTAGGTGACAGGAGGATTCTTGGATACTCCTGAATATCAAATAAGAGCCATATGCATAAGCCGGAAAGTTTAATGTGTAAAAAGTTAACGCTAAATACAAATGAAAGCCTAACTTAGTTTTGTGCACTTTTTAAAAAGTGATGCGATAGTTAAATAAACACTGATGTTTCGCCAGTACAAAATATTCCTACATCAAAAGCAAAAACACTTTTTTCGTCTAAAGTAAATGATTTAGTGAGATAGGAAATGTGTGCACAATCTTGAGAAAGTCAATGAAACCATAACGATTTTTCAGGAAGTTTTTAATCACGAAGATATATCAGTCAGAGATCCGATTAGATCAAGTGCTCTTGTGTGATTAGCTTTGAAGTTATTTTTCGATCTTTTATTGAGAAGCAGTAATCATAACATCAGTCATAGTCTGTCTGTCTGTCTGTCTGTTTTCGACATAGAACTTTGCACATACGTGCGTCAGTTCAAGTCGCCATATTCCATGTAGCACATAAAGCAGGAAAAGAAAGTAGAAGAAATGCATATTAGAGACAGTAAACAGAGGTGTGAGACGAATGAATAGTAATAACGAAAAACAAAACAGTTTCATTAGAAATCATAATTCACAAGGAGTGTATGCATCAGCGCCATCGAGAACGATTTTGAGCCATGTCACCAATTGTTTCCAACCATTGGATTTTACCGTCCCATTGACCCCAAGCAGGAAGTCTACACCTTCCTACATGGCTTAGACCAACTGTTGTGGATTTCATTGACTGGTGCCAAGTTTTTGTTTGACCACCACTAGCTTTTTCCAGCCTGACCCTATATCAGCTAACACTGCCCGTCGAAGAAGGCGATCAATCGTAGTACTAAGAAAGGAGAACAAACACGGTTGTAGACGCAACCTAATTCACTTTTAAGTTTTAAAGTAGCAGTGATGATTGTATTATGTTAGAGGGCATGATAAAAAGGAGACAAGAAGAGAAGCCGACCACTGATATATATGTAAACCACATAAATTCATATGAGTACTTGGATTTTTTCCTGAGCCCGTCTGAGCTGGCAGTAGGCCCGGGAAGGTGCAAAGGTTAGACCAAGACTAACAACCGCCACTGAAACTTCAACAACTTGAGGCTCTATGTTCCACTTGGAATGCAAAGAGATGGGAAATATTAAAAATATTTGGATTCCTTTTCACTCCTATCCCAAATCAAGTGATAGGACAGGATAGCTAAACAGCACGTAAGAAAATCTATGACAGTAAGCAAAACATATGAGAGCAGCCCAAAAAATGTATGTGGAAGTATATAGCAAATTATAAGAATGGAAACAAAATGACCAATAAGAGTGGTGTAAATGCTAAATGTACACATAAAAATGACAGCACCAAGAAGAAGGAATGTAAATATCTGTAGTGCTGCAGTACAAAGAAGGGATCTCAAAAACCTTAGGCAGGATTCTTAACAAGGCAGAGATAGCAGTAGCATTCAAAACCACCAACTCACTTAGAGAAAAATTACGTTGGCTAAGGAATGCTGTGAAACTTATTAAACAAAACAGTTTATTTTATCTAATACCTTAGATTGATCGTGAGGTTAAATACTGAGGTCGAAGTAGTCGGCCAGGGTCAGTTTGAATTGTAGAGCACAAAAGCTGATCGAAATCCGGACTAGTAAACCATAGAAATAAATCTAGAAAAACCTCAGACATAACGCCATATTGAGTCACACTCAACTACACAATAGGATAGGATACAGTTACAGTCCTAAAATGAAATGAAAAAGAGTAGAACGAGAGACATAGAACAGAGGCTATGTTTATCAAAATATCTGAGAACACATGTAGTAAGAATGATTCAACACTTCTCCAGGGTGTCTCTCATACGACTGATGACAGAAAAGAACTAGAATTATAAAATCTAAGTTTGAAAGTTATGTTTTTACATTTGATTTGCTTGTGAATTGTATTTAAAAAGTCATCAGGTAAATAATACTGTCTCACTACGTGGTCTCATTGATGACTTTTATGATAGCCATGTTACATAGCTAGGTTGTGAAATTTACCAAACATGAAGCACGATATTTGATCTAGTAGCTGATTTACTTTGTACTTTACGAGTGTTAAAACCGAACCAACTAGTCATGGTTTCAGAATCCATGTTGCTGTATAACATCAGACAAACAAAGGCTATGCTTTTATCGAATATCAGCAGATTACTGTACCAAATTATTATTTACAGGATGTGAACCAATGCCAGGAAGTAATTAGGCTGTTAATTTCTTTGTTATTTTGGCCTTCCTTATATTATAAATTTCCAGTGTAGGATCTTTCCATACACTACAGAGGTAAGCTGCACTGTGGTACGTTGGTTAAGAACCACTAAAGCTTCAATTCATGTCTCAGATTTATTCAATACGCATTATTTATGGTAGATGACTTTATGAAATGAAATGCTGTCATGGTAACGAATATTTTGTGTAGGCTTTGGCATAGTCTTAGAGTAAAAATATTTAAAATATTGAGTTGCATTGGAATTTAACTAGATTTAGTCGGAAATATCACTACATCCTATAAGTCGGATGAAACATATGACTATTAGAATGATAAGTAAATATTTAGCTAGGAATTATACTTTACTTTATACAATCATAAGAGAAAAACACTAATGTACTTGAAAAATCTTTGTCAGAGGATGGTCAACTTGTCGGAATGAACAGTATGAATGAATTATTATTAATATTTAACTCAGTTTCATATCATGTCAGTTTCATTGAAGCCCCCTGTTATTTAGTCGGTGTTAGTTTTTGTCACTTAGATTTTAATAACTTCACGTACTTAGTGGCACTATTAGTTTCTGTCATAAAATAATAACGATCAATCACTTGTCTGCAGTGAAAAAACAAGATGAAATCACAAAGTTTAAGTCCTGACATATAATTAATTAATTTAAGAATGTGTTACATATTTTAGGGATATTAGCATCAAACTCAACTAACTTTTGACTGGCAGTAGACGTACCAACCTCTTTTCATTAAACGATTCAGTCTCAGGGATTTCATTTTAAGGGGATCAGTATTGTACTAATAGAAGAAACAATGCAGATATCTGAATGCAGGTCGTAATCTGAATTTTAAGATCATAAATAAATACTGTACTTTTGACTCCTATCCATTTTAGACGAGTATTTCAGCCAGCAACTTAAAATCTTAACAAATTGCCTTTTTTAGAGGTCCATGTAGAAAGAAAGTGTTCAAGACTCTTAGGAATTATAAGGAGTGTGGACATAGTATGTTGATAAAATCACAAGAAAAACAGCATTCCTTGTAGATTATGCGACTGGTGGAAAACGATTATCGGTGTTTAATATCGTAGAGTATTCAGAATAAACCACGTCCGTTATAGAAATACTTTAGTTTGCTGTACTCTTCAGTATTATGAAACTGAGAAGCAATCAAAACTAGAATATCATTGTAATAAAAAAAGTGAAGGTGAAAAAGTAAACTAAAACTGCACAAAAAAACTAGCTGAATTGTTAACTAAGAGACATTCTACTTACCCAAATGACTCTGTACAACTTCTGTTCATACTGCAACATTTTTCCAAACACTGACTTTGAATATTTTAAAGGTTCTTTTCCAATGATTTGTACTTCTCTGAATGGCTTATAGTGATGGCCGAATATTAAATAGACTGGTCCTACATTCTAGTTTGGCAACTTCATGCTGTTCTAAAACTTTATCCTTCTTCGACAAGATCTGTTTATCTAGGAAGACCTCAGTTCAGCACGCATAATACAATTAATTACCGCATAAGTAGGTATAGGATAACAGTTTCGTTTGCCTATAACCTTCTTTACCTAACACTGACAGATTGCCACATATACCCCCGACACAAAATATGATACAAATTAATGAGTATGAAATGGGCTTTCCATATCCGCATTGACAATTTGTCATCAACGGCTTAGTTAAAAATGATGAAAATTATGTAGTAAGTGAAATATTCGTTAGGTTTTACCACTTGATTTCCTTCGTTGAAAGTAAAAATGCTGCAGATAAGCTTCGCAGTATAATTTAACACAGGCACATATGGGAAATAATAATGAACCTACTCATCTTTTCGTAAAAGACATTTAAAGTATGTTGCATTGCCATTTGAATGGATTAAATCATCTTCGTAATCCAAGTAAATCGGTTTGAAATGCAAATATGAGTATTTGAAAGCAAGAGGAACACAAGTAATGTCACTGCAGTCACAGGTAAATTAGATCAGAATTGCCTAATTAAGCATCTTAGTATCTGCCATTACTTTAGCTAAATATTTAGATCAACTTATTTAAGTGAACAATATGGTTTTCAATTAGATCTCATCAGGCTTAACTCTAAAATATATAAGTTTACAAATAAAAATTCAAATATAAATCAATCATGGTGTTTTGTCTATAAGATAATACGATGGTGAATATAAATTGTGCAATTAGTCATAATGGTAGTAATGGTAATAGTAATAATAATAATAATAATAATGGTCTTATCAATAATAAAGATGAAGAAGTGAGGCAATCTGTGATAACACGAATAATGAAAAACAGTATGATTAAACAAACAATTGTTCAGGTGGAAGTAGTCGATAAAGGCTAGTAAAAACAAATGAACCGATTAAGTAATGTTAGATTGTAATAATATAATAATAATTTTTCCTTCACGTTCCCAGTGGAACATAGGGCTTCAAATTAGTGGCTTGAAGTTTCTGTAGCAGTGTTTATTTTTACGGGATGGGGTTTCTAGCCTCATGCCCAACCTTCCTTCTTCACCAGCATTGTTTCTGGCTTAGCGAGGTAAAGGAGTTCGTCGGGCTGGGATCGAACTCTGGACCATGTGCATGGTCGGCGAGCGTCCTAACCGCTGTGCCACCGACGCAAAATGTTAGACTGTAGGGGAAGGAAATTAAACGCATTTATAATGAAGATAAGATTAAGGGATGATAAGAAAGGGGTTGAAAATATAAATAAGGGGTGGTGTAGAAGTCTTTAGTTGGTTATGTCTTAATAGGCCAAGGGAGGGATAATGGCTGTACGAACTTCTTTTGAATGCATAGTTTAAGCTTAATAGTTAGAATGCCTATCGCCTCAGCTGTGTGCAGTAGACGAATACGAAGTCTATTAGAAAGATTCGGTGGGATACGATGAATTACTTTGAAGGCTTTCATTTTCTCGACTACATGACCACTATCAATTAAATGTGACAGAATTGAGCTACGGATTGTTTTTGTCTGTCCTTTACCAAACCACGATGGGAGATGTTCACTAACACGTTGACTAAGCTGTCTAGTAGTACGCCCAACATCACTGTCACCGCAGGTGCAGTTGTTTTGATAAATACACATAGATGTGGCAAAACTATCAAGCTTATCCTTCGTTTGCGTCCCAATCATTCGTCGGCTAGAGAATGACAAACATAGGTGTGCTGCGTAAAATGTTCTACGTATACTCCTTGAAAGCCTTTGGAATAGAATCTCACTTGATAAGTCACCATTAAATTGTAACTTAATAAATAGAGGTTTTTATGTGCAGTCAGAGTCACAGGTTTTTTCTCTGATGTTTTCATATGTTTCTTTATGAAACTACTCGGATAGCCCATCTCCGTCAAGGAATCGTGAATATATTCAAATTCCTTTTGTAAGAGGTCATCCGTACATATCTTTCTTGCTCTGCTCGCGAGACATTTTACAACATTTTAGCTAAATAGTCTCTATAGGCCATATAGGGTTGCGAAAATTCAAGTAGCGTCTTTATGACCATGATATTATTGTGTAATTCTTCTTACAAGGTTGTAAAGCTTTACTGTAAAGATGGTTAAAATCATCTGCAAAATTTTGCTTATTTACATACTTTTTTTCAAGCTTGAAATTTATTTAATCATACACAGCTTTAGAACTACTGTCAAATTATCTGCCTATTGAGATATATTCCCGGGATTATAATGGATAGCAATCCATACCGCTTTGATTGAAATATATCTTTTCTATATACACTAGCTTGAATCTTAACGTATTTACCCATTTGTTCGCATGTACATGAACTAGCTCATGGGGAAAGCCCATAGCATTCCTAATCTTCTGATTTTCATCAGTGATTACCCATAGGATAAATTTGCAACAGTCGTTAGCGTGATTTCAGTGACTACTAAGTGAGACTATACCTTTTCTCATATCTGAAGTTGACATTTATTTGAGATGCTTTATCATAGAAGGATGACGAATACAGTTGACGTGTGATTCCACAGATGCCATGATTATGTTTTATTGATATACTCGTCTTCTTTATTCCAATATTAAAATCACCAGCTACAACAGAAAGTATAAAGGACCTTGCTTGTGATACTCCGGAGGAATTCTTCAAGTTAACCACACTGGATAGGTTAAGAGGAGTAGTTAAACATGCTTATGTCTTGTGTTGGTGAAACACAGCTTACATACGTAATCTAAGATATCCAAGTTTTGACTAGTGAGACTTAACATTCGCTTTGAACTTTGATAGTCTCATCATGAAGTTTAAATCTAAGTTTTGAAGACAGGTTTGCGTCTTGTCTGACTGAGACATTAGTGATGGCTTCATTGCAAGGAAAATATAAATAAACTGTAAAATATGTCCCTTGAGTAATTGGAAGAAATGATAAAAGGAGTGGACAATAGAGATAAATACAGGAGACAAGAACTGCATACCTTTTAACTGTTTGATTTTGCTTAAATCTGTACATTTTTGTTTTACTTAGAGATTTTTATTTCCCAGTGAACAGATTTTGAGATTTATTTCTATTTATTTCTCCTTTCAGGAGGCAAAGCATTCAACACCTGATACTGACAACAGTATATCTTTATAAATAGTAGCAGACGGACTAAAATCCTCAAGAGCACTTTATACAACTGATTACTCACTTTAGAGTACCATTAATAGCCCTTCTATCAGTAGGCTATTTATTGAGTTGAGTACAAACGGAGGATAAATGTTAACTTACAAATTAATCTCGCACACTATTTAACACCCAACAAATGGAAAAATGTGATAGCCCTTAATTTTATCATATCAACGAACTCATTACATTAGCACATTCGGCTGTCAAACAAACAATTAGTAGTAACAGTGTATCCAGGGTCTCTAGGGGTTTGTGAGTGGGTGGTTCACTGACAAAATGTTCACCAATCGGTTTCTATTTTGGATTCTCCTGAAAACTTAGCTTTCATATGTTACATAGCCGATTCAAGCATAAATATTCAGTCACTGGTTTGAAAATATGGTTTGACTGACTGGACTTCTAGCCAAATGCAAATATAGTGAAGTTTGGCTAGTAAATTAAGTAAATACGGCTGATAGCATGAAGCTTGTCACTAACACATCCATATTTATAGAAGTTTAACTGCACTCGAATACGGAATGGAAAGTTATTTTAGTTACATAGTGTTTTGTGAGAGCTATCTGAATATTAGGTATTGTTGGTGAAAAAATAAGTGTCATGCTATAAGGACAAAGAATTGTGAAGATTATTAGATAGCCTGAATAAACTGACTAAAGTAAGGGGATCAGGAAAGATTTTAGGAAAAATAAATGTCATCTAGATAGCCATTGTATAGTATGGTGCAACGGAAACTGCCTACTTCGGACTATTTTGAGACTCTTCTGTGTCGCATACTGATAACTGCTTAATGAACGGATGCTTTTTGGTAAAATTTACCTTTAAATTAGTCAAATTCTTCGAGTTTCCTAGTGAAAAGGGTTGTGTTGGTCCCAACAAATTCTGAATTATGTTATTCTTCTCAGAATCGTGATACAGAAGGCTTTTGGAATTAGTGAAGAGTATGTTTCACAGAAGAATCTATATATGCTTTATTATATAAAATTTGGAGATAGTTGTATGCAGAAACTTATTTTTAGACCAGTAAACAACAGTTATACAAGTCTTCAACTTGTCTGAAGTTTCGTTAGAACTGGTCTTTTCAATTTTCTTTCGTGCATATATCTGACTTCCCAGCTGCTATAAACTATTGATAGAATTTAATGTTCTTCTTTAAAAGAATATGAGATATCTTATATCTGTATAATGTTGTATATTGGTTTTTCAATCTAGTCACTAGATCATCTGGAAGTATCACTTTTAGTATAGACAGTAAAACCATGTACGTTGAATGTGTTCATTGTAGATTTATAAAGCTTTTATTCCGATGAATTTTAACCTTTGATGAGAAGAATTTGTACGTACGTAAATAAACGAGGAAATTTTCATTTCCTACTCACCTACTTTGTGTTGATATGAAAATAAATTTAGTGCTGTTATTACTTCAATCAAACACCTTTTGAATAGAATACCATAAACTTTACACAAATTCTCATTTCACCACTTATGCTGAAAAAGTCGACTTGTAGTTCATTATTATTATTATTATATCCTTTAATTTCTAGAGGAACATAGGGCTTCAGCTGCGCGTCTCCATTGCCTTCGGTTTTCTGCCAACTTTTTCACCCACCTCCAAGTCTGCCCACATACTTTCATCTCCTCTTCACATGACCTCCTCCAAGTCACCCCACCCTCGCACTGACGACCAACTCGCCGCTTCCCTTTCCGCCTCGTTCCACTCGACCAATGGCTGGCTTGTCTAGTGATGTCACCCACTTGATGGTTTCTTCAGCGTATGGTTAATCCATCTCCATTTCTTCCTGTCTATATGTTTCACAATCGGTTCCTTGTTGGTTGGCTCATTGCCAGAGATCCCTGTTGCTGATCTTTTCTGGCCGGCCATCTGATCTTGAGTATTGAGCGAAGACAACTGTTAATGAAGGTCTGAAGTTTGTTGGTGATGCTCTTTATGACGCACAGTGCAAGTCTCTGATCCGTATAGTAGCACTGACTTCACATTGGAGTTGAACGTCCGGATCTTATTTTTGATGCTGAGTGATGTTGACCTCCACACAAACTTAAGGGTAATGAAAGCCTGTCTCGCTTTTCCGATTCTGGCTTTGATATCTTCGTCAGTTCCGCCTGTAGTTGAAACGATGCTTCCCAGGTAGGTGAAGGAGGTTGTTTCTTTCAGGTTCCTCCCATTTATGCTGTCTGTCGTCTGTTGTTGTTGTTTTTGCTGTTGATGTTGGCTAGGAATCTTCATCACCTCTGTTTTATTTATGTTCACCTGAGGTGAAGTCCTATCTTTGATGCTTCTTCCTCTGCCAACTTGTTGCTTTTCACTTGCAGATCTTCCAGTTTGTGGGAAATCAGACATATATCATCGGCGAAGTCAAGTCTGTTTTTGTGTCAGTCCATTTTATGCCTGTTTCCTCATTGCCCGTTGTCAGTCTGTCTGTCTGTCGCATTATCCAGTCTACTGCAATCAGGAAGATCATTGGCGATAATAGACAGCCAGTCAGCCTTGCCTCACTCCCGTCCTCCCTTTATCGAAGGCTTCTGTAAGTTTCCCGTTGTGGATTACTTGTCATGCAGCATTGTCGTATAACTGCTAGAAGTCACTTTAAAATCACTTTTCGGTTACGATTTTACACCTGTTTTACAGCACATGTTAAACTAAGAGATTCTGTTCAACTTAAATTTTGTTCGTGTATAAAAAAATCTTTTTCTTTCTATGCCTGCTAACAAAGAAAAATAAGTAATTACTTCTCGAAAATCAGAAGCTTATTTTCAATTAGAACAAAGTAACAAACTCCTACAGCAAAAAAGTAAAGCGACTTGACTCAGTCTAAATTGAAATTGCACATAAAGGATGGCAATTGAGAACGAAACTGTAAGAAGTTTTTTTTTCTTTTGTGTACACTAATAGTAGTGATAATAAATGACTTGATTCTCGATTGTATACGACTGAAAATTTGAGAGAATTCACTTTGACGTCTAATGATGTTTCCAAACACAATGAATAGTAATGCTTTAGACCACCAATTAGGACTGTAGAATAAGCAATAAGAGTTGAGTGATGCGTAAAAACAAAAATTAATGAAAACGTTCAGGTTGAATAAAGACCAAAGGAGTTGAAATATAAAACAGCTGTGATGATCCTACTTAAGTTAATTCAATGTCTGAACCAAAAGGAATCCACCTGGAGAAGCCAAACCTGTGTGTTCAGGATAAATTTTTGCGGCCACTTTCCTTACCTTGGCCATTGTTGCATGAATGTATAAATCACACTACTTCGCCCCTTCCCCCTAAACCTTTAGAAAATTATAAATGCCTAAAATTATTTTATTATTTTTCTGACTACTTCATCTTTAATTAGAAGTTATCATTGTTCAAATCGTTTAACTTTTCTTTGACAACCCGTTACGTAGTCAACTTGAGCACACACTTATTTTTAATTGCTCTTCATTTTTCCATAATAATGCATTATGCAATCCACGTGTTGTAACTGTTTCTGCCTTTTAATTGTGTGTATTAATTTTCCTTTATCAGTTATCACCCCATTAATATATTGATACAGACTAATTATTGCTAACAAACATATCGCCACTTGATTGGTAAATTGTTTGTATTGTAATAAAGTGCTATGGACATATATTAGAGTAGAGCCAGAGATGAGGATATATATATATATATAAACAGTATGCTGGAGGCACCAGACAGTTATTGTTACCATATCACTGTATTATATTAAATAAACTTACATAATATGGAATTAAATCCTACCACAGTGCAAAAACTCTACTGTTACACCAATATATTCCCAAGGAGTTATGGAGTCTGAAAGTAGGAATTCACAGCTACATGACCATCTCTGAAACAAAATTTTAGAGTTACTTACTTGTCTCTGCAGAATCCAGTAACTGACTTTTTAGTTTTTTCACTTTACTATGCTTAATAAAATTCCATGGGTAGCTTTAGGAAACAGTGACTAGTTATTTCGACTGCTCGCAGACTCTGGTTTTTTATAAACTTGTTCACTAGACATTTTAATGTGATTCTCTTCTTCTGTGTTGGTAAAGCAGCGTCGGACCGATTCTTTTTTACATAGTTCCATTACGAGTAAAATTTATTTTGATAAAGTCTGACAGTATTATGCAATAATATTTACTGATGACGTTTCGAGCACAATTTATTGCCATTCATAATCATATCAAGGTACTCACACAACTCTCTAACTTCATTCATATAATTCCATTATTTTTCATCGCTTGATTTGATTGGTAGTAGTATTTTCCATATTTCCGGTATGAGTGATGAATCATTCCTGGTGTATGTGTTGGGTGTAGACTCGATGAACCAGGCAGGATTCAGTAATCAATCTCTCTCTCTCTCCACCTACCTATATCACTTCTTAGAATTTTGACTTTGTCCCTCCCTATTGTGTAGTTGTGTGTTAATGCATGCAGTGCAATCTCTGAGCTTTTTTCTATATTACTTATCTTCTCGGAATCAGCCATTTTTACTTTAGGTAAATTCTTATGTTCCGGTAATCAGACTGTTGGAACATTAGAATCCAGCAGGTACATGCAGCTGAAGAGTGCTAAATGGGACGAGATGAGCATCCTGGATTCCGCTGCTAGTCAACATCCACAAGTTAACTTCTAATTATATGCCCAGACATCGTCGAAGCATCTGCACAAGAAGCCGGCATGTCAACCTGAGACCAAACACTTCGATCCAGTCAATCGACAGGAAAATGTAAAGTTGAATTAAATAATTAATATGACCCGTTGCACAAGAGGTGGCTCTCGTGGCCCAAGTGGTATTGTGGATGACGCTTTGTCTGGTGTTTGAAACTATGAGCACTGGGTTTGAGCCTCATTGGGAACATCATCAGTGACTAATTGTGGAATTCAGGTACATCTAGTTGACAAGTCCCAAATTCGACGAAATGCGCGTTATCCTGGATTCCACTGCTAGTCACCACCCACCAATTAAAGTTAACATTAGCTTTATATTTATATATATCACCAGCAGTTTGAAGTATGAGTAGCTTGTAGACTGTGACGTGATTCTATACCATGGATCAGTTTTATATGACGTGCTTGTTTTTTCGAGTAATTATGAGAATTTGAAGCAATGTTTCAACCTGGGTTTGCATGACATGACTTTCAGTGGCTCTAAGTAAGCCATTTTACTGCTGCATAGTTTGGTGGATAACGAATATCTAAAGCAAGTGTCAAATGAATAATACGTTTATGGGAAAGAAACCGGACAGATAACCACTTCAACTAATCACATAATGTGGTATACGTAATGATAGCAATATTAAACGACACATCTATATGGGAAATAACGAATACTTAAATAAGTGAAGGTGTTTAAATGTGTGTTAGGATTGTCTGATGCCAGTTGCTACATCCGTGACTGTTATATGGGAGGTATTTAACCTAATCAAAAAATTTACAGAAAAGCATATATGATACTACTTTTTACACCACTAGGGAGCCGTTTCAGTTCTTGAACTTTAATAAACCGTAATGAGTTTTAGAATTGGAGGTTAGTCAAGACGCCTACATTTACGTGTGCTGGATCACCAGCTTTCACTAAGCTACGTGCTAGTCTTGAGAAAGCTAAAATTAGTAAATTCTAACCAACACATTCTTCATTTTGTTTCCATTTTAGTTAGTTGGTAACAGCTTAAGCTCAGTGGATAGTTAAGGTTTCTTATGGTTTATTTATTGTCTTTAATTATCTGTTATAATAATATACTATTCATTACTGGAACCAAGTAGCATAGCAGCTTTAAACTCTGCTGATTTACCTTTGAGTCAACAGCTATTGCAACTAGACATTTTAACACCTTTAAGATTAGTGGGATAGAGATGAGAATAATCATATACTCTAACATTTGTATGTGTTGCATTAAGACGGAAATAATTCAGCTCGCCGAGGTAAGGCATACCAAGCACACACCTCAGTCCTAAACAGTCAAAAGGACTGTCTAGTTTTTTGATCACCGTGATCTGGTCCGAACCATTTAATGGTATTTATCTCGTACAAAATGCTTTCTTCCTAGATACTATTTAGATTGTCAAACAGATGACGTATTGTGATGTGAATGCGGCACAAACTTCCGTGAAACCTAAACTCAAACTGTGTAGCCTACTGTTTCAACATACTTTGCATTTCGAACAGTGATATCATGAATAATATCGTTTATCACCAAGTTCATTGGAAAAAGGCCTCAAAAAAGGAATGCACAAGTTTAGACATCTAAGAAGTCCCAGGAATTTCTAGCAAGTATATAAACTAAGCAGATGTAGATACCCTATTTTTAAATTTAAATCCAGTGTGACCTTTCTACTCAGGCAAAGTAAATATACATTTAGAGAGGCGCCCAAAGGTGTTTGTGTGCAATCCAAAGAGTAGTCATAGATATCATTTATGACACTAGAAAAAACAACATGTCGCCACAGTTTTACGCTTTAGGTTAGATTAATTAAGTCGGATTAGAACGTTCACCCCTCAGTATAATGGCTTTTAAATTTTTTAAATACTTCTGTCTACAAACATTAACACTGAAGACTATAAATATATTCAAGGACAAATTATTTCTGAACTACAGGAATTTAAACACACTACTATTTTTAATATTGTCGTCATAATGTAGACGTGTTGTAAAATCAATGAGTGTTGTTTGCTTTCTGAGTACGTGTACAAATCTTAATGCCTATATAAGAAGCAGTCGTGTTGGTTTTAAAGATTTACTTTTAAGTGCAGGTAATCACAATTTACATATGTGTATTCACTAAATTTATATTTTTGCAAACTTCACACTTAATTTCTTATTTTTCTAATGATTGGACAGTTGGTAAAGAAGAAGGCTTATAAAGCTACAGAATAGCAGAAGGTGTAAAGAACAAACTGAAAAATAGCTATAAGAAGATAAACTGAATGATTGATATACGTTTCGATTATAATAAATACATGAATTCGTGAGTAGACATTATTGTTGTGCTTTAAATAAATGTTACTTCCTTACACCAATGGTTTGTTTACTTGCTGAATCTCAAACAGATACCGCATAATTTACTATATGACGTTTTGAATACAATTTATTAATGAAACTCATGAAAATCACACCACTATACCCTAGTGACTAAGTTCCACTGTTATGACAAATTTCAAACAATTTGAAGCATGTAGTCCTCTCAACCATGTAACTTTTTATTTATTTTATATTTTATTTTGTTCACGTTCCCAGCTAAACATAGGGCTTCAAGCCACAGTTTTGAAGTTTAGGTAACAGGGGTCTTTATTTTTACGGAATGGGATTGCCAGCCTAATGCTAGCATACTACCGGTTTGGCGGGGTTTAGAAGTGCGTCCGCTGGGTGTTGAAACCTGGACCACATACATGGTTGGCAAGCATTCTACCGCCAACCGCTGAAACACCACATAACTGAATGTGTTAAAATTAAAGCATGTTAAACAGTTTTGTAGATAAGTATAGTTCGTTGCTTTTGCCACCGAAATAATGTGAACTAATTACAACTTCAATTTTCTCATTAACTTATGGCTTGGCTGTAGAGAAGACTTCTCCATCAATGGACACGCTGAAGTGTCTTAACAAGCATATATTGTCTTCTCAGTTAAACCATATAGCCTATCAACAATGAATCCTTATGGGTTTATTAAGGCAGTTGGTTCCCTGTGGGCAGCTTATTCCACCTAACAAATACTGTCAGTTCATTCAATGGTTCACTTATTATTGAAGTATGTCATTCAGATTACAAATTTTAATCTTCATACTTTAACTTTCGTAAACGAATTATACTGACAAAACTCAATCGTACTGTTAATTTGATTTAAGAATTGAATTTTAGTGACACTTTGTTTCCAGTGTACATTAGGCACAAATTAAAAAGTGTGGATGATGGAAATAAAGAGCAGTTGATGTTACAGACTCAGTAATTAAATGCAACCCTTATTAGTCACACTACCTGACTTTCATTTCCACTGCATTACTTCTCCATCAGTCTTACTTCCCAGCCTTTGACTACAGTGTCACTTAAAGGAAATTCAGATTTCTGAGACGAATAAAGTTTGATGTTTCTAATTACCAGATAGTATACATCTCCAAGTGGCAGTTAATACTGAACGTCTACACACAAATTAACTTACTGTGTGCAAACAAAAATAGATAAAATGTGGCTTTTTCCTTCTTATAATATTTTAACTGATCAAGATTTAGCTAAAATATGACAGACATGTAGGTACACTGAAATAAAGTTATAAATTAATTTACATTAAACCAGTTTGTGTACCAAACTGGTCAGCATATTCAAGGAATATTAATCAACTATGAATACAGTTTGTTGGTTATAAAGATCCAAATTAGGAATTCTAGGATAAAGTACTTTACAGAGGAGAATTTCACACCCTTCTATTAATCCTATCCTTGTTTTGCTTTAGTCACCAGTGTGTTTTCCTGGATATCGCTATGATTACCAGATATGTAACGGCTTGTATTGCACCATCCTATCACTCCAATTTTTATTCTACTCAATATAAAGTCAAACTGAATAATGTCTATGATTTACGGTCTGGGTATTGTCTCGGCTTTCTCGCCTATGGAATTAATACTCATATGTACAAAATGAAAATAAGTCATTGTAATTTAATTCCATCTTAGATATGTAGGTTCACCGGAGCAGTCTAGATTCCCCACACTACGGGAGCTGATGAAATATGTTTATAGTTTTAGGAAAAACGTACCTGAAATTCCTGGAATTAAAAGAGCAGTCAGTAAATATGTATTAAACTTTTCTACTAACAAAAGCATAGAGTACATGCTGAAGCCGTTCGACAACTTCATTTGTGTTATTTATTCAAAATTATTTAGTATTCTGTTTTTATTATTATCATTATTATTTTAACTTGAAGAAAAATTTAATTATATTCTAAGCATTTACAAATTTCTGCTTTCTTTCTCTGTTATAGTGAGGATTTCTGGAGAATGATCTTTTATGAAGCAGATAGTGATCGTAATGGGAGGATTAGTTTTAGTGAATTTAAAAGGTACATGGATAAGTACAGTTATGCACTGGGAAAGAAAGAAGTGGAAAGAGCATTTAAATTTTGTGATTTAGACAAAAGTGGCTACATTGAATTTAATGAGTTTAAAAAATATATGAAATGTGAACTATGAAATATCGTGTGCCATATTGGATATGACATTTTCTTCGATCGGAATTTTTTGATTCTTCAGATTTTTTTCTTATGTATTTTTTTAAAGTCTTTGTAAAATAAACAGATAAATTTCTGAGTTTTTTTCTTTTAGGGAGTTTTTGCTTCTCGTCTGCTTCCTGAATCTATTAGTTGTTTGTTAGAATGTACCTGGATTGTGTATGGATTTTGAGAATGATAGCTAGGCAGATACTATAAACATTAGTTTTTTAAATGGCCTTGGGAAATAATATACAGCCTTTTTTACGGTCATTTCGCTGTTTAATGCCAAAAGGCCTCATCAAAGTATTATTAAACCAGAATTTACACAATCTCAGCTTATATATAACAACTTAATCATCGTTCCTCAGTATGGGGTTATTTTTGCGTTGTCAAATTGGCCACTTGGTAAAGAAAATAAAACCAGATGTAGATTGCTGGATTTGATAAATGTGTAAAATTATAAAAGCAGCGTGTGTTTATGTAGTGAAATCGCTTATCACATTCGGGTTGATTTTGTCACCTCATGGGGGAGGGGGGTGTTGTAACCTATCCAGACAATTTGGATTCCACTTGATATGAAGTGCTTCTGATATTAGACGTTCTTTGTGATTCCTGAAGTTTTTCTGGATTATTTCATTATTGTCAGAATCAATTTCGTGTCCTGATTCTATAGCGTGTAGACCTACGGCTGATGATTTTTCAAGCTTCTCTAGTTCAACTGGATTTCTTGGTAGGAAATACAAAAAGTCTTTGTTATAATGAATATCATATAGCAAATGCCCAAATTTTATCAAAATCTTAAAAGTGAACTTGGTTTGGACGTATGTAGTATAGAGACTTTAAAATATAGGGTATTAAGGAGGCTCTTTGTCATTCTTATGCCACCGTTAAGCTAAAGAATACCGTTCTGGGTGAACATAGGTCTAACTAAATGAAATAATCTTGATCGGCAGAATTTTGGATAGGCACATTAAGATATTTTCACTAAGAACATTAAGAATGTTGAGTCTTTCGATACCAGTGAAAGATGAGATCTTTTTGACAGTGAATTATTTTAGTTCAGAATTAACTATTAGGCATAAATAAAGAGCATTTAGCTTGGGATTTCGGATTTGTTAAAGATGATCGTGCTTATAGATAACAATAATGGAAGATACAAGAATCAACGAGATTGCAGTTAAGTGATCAAAAAAAACCCATAAGTACATGAATTTTTTCGTTGTATTCTTCCTCAGGCTCTAGACAAGTTGATTGATGAGTTTCATTGCATGTTTGATAGTACGTGGCATAAGTAAAATAACTGTAACTTGTAGTATTACTTTGGACTTACCGGTGAAGTAGAGTGTGTTTATAGCATGTCAAATGCTTAGAAATCATTTTAGAAAGAACGATGTACAATAAGACCCCGAAAAGTGAACAGTATAATCACATATTAAAAATTGCTATCGTATAATTGAGAAGGACACATGTTTGAAAACCTTGTTGTTTTTATCTAAATGTTCTTGAGCTTTACTCTAAGATGTACGACTTTCTAGATATGTATTGAGTTGAAACCAACCACAGTTTTCTGTTGCAGAATAATGAGATTGATATAAATTATCTGTTTAGTCATAACAGTTATAATACTAATACTATTAACAACAATGAGGAACAATAGGACAATTCGTGATAAAAATAATGATGAAACAGAGGGATTATACCAACAAGTATTCTAATAGACGTAGCGAATCAAGTTCGTGAAAACAAATTGATGAGATAACATGATGCTAAACTGCAAAGAAGGTAGATAAACTGAGTTCTGATGAAGAAGTAGTAAACAGGACATCACTGACATCGTCACAGACAACATCATAGGCATTTTAGGAGTGTGTGCATCCCCCGACATAGTAAAAACTAAAGTAACGTACTGAATCAAATGTAACAACACAGAGTAAACAGATTTATTAAAATGGATTTCATTACGACCATGACATATATCTTGCCCATTCTTTAAAATATTACTTCCTGAGTCAGGGACAAGAAGCATTTTTGTCCAGTAATCAAATGCTCAAGTCATTTTGAATAAAGGAAAAGTCACTCTGCGAAAGAAAGGGAGGAAGAGCACTTTAGAACACTACAGTTTCAGAAATTTACTAAAACCCAGTAATACTGCAGGCCTCCCATTCATTTTCATTTTTCAGACAATTGTAGTTTAGCAGGAGATAAAGTAATTTGACTCCAATATGCTTATAAATCCCTAAAATACTTTCATGGTTTTAATGTCCCAAGTACTGCTGAAAACCCTTTTGTAAGGCAGTGTTGACCCAAGAGAAAACTAGAAGTTAGCATGAGAAGCTTGTATTTTTACTAACTTTAAAGTAATCAGAAGGTATTTCAATTAATCAGTAACACAAATAAACATGAAAGATATGAAGTCTTTAAATTTTTGCTCATCGTTCAGCTACTCAGTATGCACAAAATATGATGGCTACCACACGTATCACATGTTTGTTTTGGTATTCAGTAAAACTAGGTGAAACAACATAATATAGATTAACAAATTCAAATAATTTTTATTATCTTGTGGATGCTAGGTTCCGAAGATTTCTTTTAAAATAAAGACAGTAACAAAGGCAAAAAAATCAAGGAGATGGATGGGAGAATATATTTTGACCTTTAATTCTCCTGTTTTCAGTATTACTCTAACATTTTACTGATCCAATACATGTACTTCATCCTTCCTATACTCCACTTTGGTTTCACTTTAAAATCAGCTAAATACCTACTGCAAATTAGTAAGTATGAAACTGATAGCAATTGCTTCCTTATATAAAATAACTACCTGACTACTATTTTAATATATCACTTTAATAGTAATATATTTAATGCTTGTCATGATGTGTATTTTTTTTTACTGGAACTTCTCACACATTTACAAAATAAATAGGTTCAACAATCAGTCTTAGTGGCCAAACCTTTTACTTTTTCCGGCAAATAAATTTTTCAAACTTTTAAGATGATCTGCTAATCAAATCGACCCTTAGTATTACTTTTGACAGAGTTGTGTGATATATTAAGATGTTTCATTATTTAGTAGAAACTTAACTTCATAAAATCAGATTTCAATACTTATGTTCACAGTGTTGTAAATGTCCATGAGGTGAAGTTCAAGAATAGCGTCTCAGGAGTGTGAACGCTCCAATGACCTTGAATGCATGCTAGTCATTGGCTAACAGCATCTGTTATTATCATACCTGAAATATCAACGCTATTCACCAACTTAGGAGCAAATTTCACCCAGATCACGTTTTTAAGTACTTTTTGGACAATGTGTTAATAGCTCGTTAGGGTTAAGATTAGGGTTAAGGTAAGTATTAGGGTTAGGGTTAGGATCAGGGTTATAATTAGCATTTGGGTTAGAATTACGGTTTGAATAAGAGTTATGATTAGGGTTAGCATTAAGGTTAGGTTTAGTGTTAGGGTCAGGATTAAGCTTATGGTTGTGATCAGGAATAGATTTATAGTTGATATCATTTATTTTAATTTTTTTATTGTCCACGTTTTCCTGGTAAGTAGTCGTCTGTCCTCTTGCTGGAAATCATAATTATTCAACCGAGGGCTTTTTTGAAAGACTGCAAGTAGGATGAGAGAGATAAAAGATTCACAAAAACAGTTTATCTGTAGTTCTCTCGGTGAATACATGTACAAATCTGCTAAGTTAGACTAGTTTCTAGAATCTAGTCTAACTTAGCAACTGATACTCCTCGTTACAACTAGGACGGATTTTTAAGTCATGTCAAAGAAAGATAACCTGTTTAATGCGTTTTCAAGCATTTTCTTGTCAATATGCATCATTTTTGAGCAAACATTCCTCATTTTTATGATTGTTCAGCTGAAGGTCACTCGTGCGTTCGCACTCCTGGGAGGCTATTGTTGAACTTTACCGTCCATGGTGTAATCAAAACAAAATGATTTGGAGCGAACAATTTTCGTCAATAAATTTTTCCTCATACCCTGAAGTTATAAAGCCATGAATATCATAATAGAGATAGTCACTAAAGGCATGTGAAAAATTATATCGGAAACTGTATTGGGGTACATGTATAATATGCAGTGATATTTCGTTATTTAATACCGTCAAATGAACGTATTTAGAAAATCTACAGTCATTCAGAACATAAGATATAGTGTGAATAGACAAAAGGGTGGCATACTAATGTTTTTATAGTCAACACAGTGTAAGTTTCATTGGGGACGGGTGGAAGTAAGTTATAAATTTAGTGGTTTGAGAGAAAAATGAATACAGAAAAAATCCCCATTTAGACATTTAGAAAACAGAGAGATCGAGCCAGAAGAAATATTTACTTTTCAATTAGATCCTCATCTCTGGCTCTACTCTAATATATGTCACAGCATTTTTATTACAATACACAACAATTTACAAATCAAGTGGCGATATGTTTGTTAACAATAATTAGTCAGTGTCAAAATGTCAATGGGGTGATAATTAACGAAGAAAATCAAAACACATTTAAGAAGAATACTAAAAAATGCATAAAAACAAATACGAACAAATGGGGAAACACTGAGTGTAAGTTCAAGTGCTCACAGATATCAAGTGTAGTGATAAAATAAAGAGGTTAGATCGTGAACTGTAATAAAGTAGTAATAAAATACTAGAGACATAATAAACTCAAAGCAAATTACAAAAAGGCTGACACATAATAAGGGTAATAATAGAGTAAAGTGAACTGGGTGAGAAGGAATAAGAAGGCATAATATGACATAAAAATATGGATGATTATGCCCCTGATGTCTTTACAGTAGGCCAGCGTAAACAAAGGTTGAATATGCTTCTTTTGCACACGTAAGTCAGGTTTTTTTTCTCACTAACCTCTTTAGCTTCCAATATAGCCAGGAAACGTAATCGTGGGCATTTGGGCAGATTGTTTGTTACTCGATACACGGCCGTAAATGCTCATCTATTCTAATGTGGTGTTCACTACCTACTAGATGAAACAAAATGGTTACATTGGTTGCACTTTTTCCAAGCCAAACAGGAACATTTTCACGATCGCATAAAGATAAATTCCTCTGAGTTCAACCTATATATCTAGCCCTACATGAGCAGTCGAACTTGTATACACACAATGATGTGGCGTGATGTGCTGCGCTGTGTTAGTAACGGACTGGCTGAGAAACTGATGTGTAGTTCTGCAGCACTGAAAGTTTTTCAACTAATCTGATCAACCTATGGCCTAATATATCACTGCATATATCACTTTTGAACTGTACCTTTAAATAAAGCTTTTTCTTACTCACTGTGTCTCGCTTAAGTTTATCAGCCCTTTTAGAAATATACCTCCTTACAAAATTGGTAGGGTAGCAGGATATTTTAAAGATTTTTGATTTCATCTTCAGTACAGTCCTCGATGAATATGCGTCGAATCTTATGACTAAGACAATGAATCAAATTTCCGCCTATGTTGTATGGGTATGAAACTATGGAAATGGATATATTGTCCGTTCCACGTTGCTTTTCTGTAGATATTTCGCTTAAACGTCTGGCCTTTTGGTAAGAAGAACATCCAAGAACGAAATGCTTCCCTGATGTTCTTCTTCGCAAGTGAATTTAAGTGCTGGATGCACATTAGTAATGACTTGCATCAGATGGTATTTATCCGAATTACTGACACAAACATTGAATATATCGTTTACATAACGGCAATAATATTCGAGTGTGTTTAGAGGACCATTTTCTAATTTAGCTAGGAATATGTCAGCTAATAAATGAGCTAGAGGGGAAACCATACCAACCCCATCTATCTGACGGTAAAACTCCTCCTTAAATACAAAGTGAACAACCATAGTATATTTTAGCAGCAAAAAACACTAATTTGACGACAAAACTAGTTTTCAGTTTAGAATTTACATCTGAGTTCTCATTTCTCCTTGTATGAAGCGACAGCTGATAAATGTTCACCATAAAAATGATTTTTCGAACTGTGTATGTACCCTGGTAGTGCATTTGGTTTGTTACTTAAATAGTGGTGAAGTTTTAGGTAAAGTAGAAATCTCTAAAGCACTTACTTTCATCATGGCACAGAAATAGACTTGACGTCAGAGAAAGCAAATGATACAGAGTTACGGAGATACATAGAAGACGTGAAAGTAACAAAAAGAAACACAGTATGAAGCTCAAAGGTAGCACAACACGGAAGATATCTGCAAGTAGTGCGTTGAAGGTGTGCATAATCTGGCTATATATAGATATCTAATTACAAATAAACATTCCTTTACCAAGTCTTTCGTCTTCAGCCAATACGATTGGTGTCGATACCATGGCCGGCTGCTTTCGAGCAAGGAGGCATAAGGCGCTTCTTGCAGGACTTTGACACCATCGCTGAGTTGGTGGGCATCAATTATCCGATGGCAAAGGTGATCGTGCCGGGTATGCTGCTGAGAGGTCGAGCAGAGATGACGTATGACAGTGTGGAGCGATCAGGTGAGAGGGAAACCTGGATGGTATTGGTTGGATGACTGGTGTCAGTGTTTTACAGCCCAACGGACAGGCAGCTGGTGATGAAGCGGTTGTGTACCGCGAAGCCAGCACCGGACGGAGACTCACTAGTTTTTGTAGTGAAACTGAAGAATCCACTACACCGTGTAATCCCTAAATTAAATAAAGAGTTAAAATCTCGGCTACTGACGTCCCAGTCCATCAAGGGTGTCCCAGACCACATTTCTCAGCAACTAAAACTGGTTAACGCTGCACAACTATTGGATATCGGTAAGCTGGTGAATGCGACCAAGCAGCTGCTGAGCACAACGGTAGCAGCAACAGAGCCACCAAAATTAAATGAATGGGAACAGAAGTTGAAGATTTGCAGCGTGAAGTAGTGGCACTACGAATGAATGCCAGGACATGTGAAAAAGCATGACACTGGAGGAGGCACTGCCCAGAAATAAAGAGAAAAGATTTTAGACAGTATAATGTATGGTCTTTCTCTTCTGTCAGATAAGTAGTGGAGGCTATTGAGAAGGGGGCGGTTTATTCTAAGCTGCTAGTTAATGGCCGAGAAGTAGAATATTTAATAGATGCAGGGGATGCAGTCTAACTGATAGACATGAATATCTGTCAGGATATCAGACTGTGTTCACTGACAGTTCAAACGGCAGATGGACAAGTATTAAGAATCGCCGGTACGTCAAAATGTAGCGTTTTTATTGGCGGTTGCGAAGTTATTTCCCCGTTCATTGTTGTTCCCGAGCTACGGTGAACAATACTTGGCGCTGATTTTCCATGAGAACTTGGTGTGGTAATTAACACGGAAGAGAGGGCAGTTATAACGAAGTCCGGACCTGTCATAATGTATGAAACAAGCAAGATAGCAGGCGTTACGGCATCTGAAGCACAAAATATGACTGTTAATTAAAGAATATGATCATCTGTTTGCTGGAGATGTCATTTGGAAGGCGAAGTCGAGAGACAAGTGTAGGAGGTGTTACAGGATGATACTATTGACGAAGCTGACAGCCCAAATAACTCTCCAGTTCTTGTAGTGAAGAAAAAACGGGAGCGTCAGATTATGCGTTGATTTCCAACAAATGAACGGCATGACAGAGCTCAGACCATGTTCCATGTTTGACTGTAACAGACACCCTGAACAGTCTACAAAGCGCGAAGTTGTTTACAGTGCTCCACCTCTGGTCAGAATATTGGAAGATACCGATAAAACAGAGTGACAGGAATAAGACGGAGTTCATCGTGGGACAGAAGCAGTATAGGTCTAAACGCATGTAATTTGGAATAGCAGGTGCAACGTTTACCTTCAAAGGACTGGTAACGCTGTTACTTAAACCTGAAGAATGTGGAGTTGTACGATGATGATATCGTCATTTGCATTCAAAATGAAAGCGACCATGTGAACCAGGCTTAGTATTTTTCACCAACTATAAATTCATTCAGTAAATAACAGCATTTTCTTGAACTTTCAAACTACGTGCCATCTTGACTGGTTCAATCATAAGTAGTCTGTCGTTTTAAATAGAATACGAATTAACTTGGAAGCTACTTCAACACTACGCAATGCCGCAAAATTTTATAAATCCTCTTCAGTATCTATATGGTAAAGCTACATGCCAAACAACCTAGAGTGGGAGACTCACTGAGGCCTTTGAAGTGTAGACAGGAGTTAGACAATTGCCATCTATTAACGACGATCTTCTTGGCCACAGTAGACTGGATCATGCGACAGACAGTGAAGAGCGAGGAACACACTGTATGTAATGGTAAATTATGCCAAACAGACAACAAAGAATATATTGCCCAACAGATGTGAATAGAGAAACTTCGCATGCATGTCATCGTGCATCGTCTGTCATCCTACGAAAATACCAAGAAGAACAGACACTAACTTTTTAATGAGATCACCCGACTGTGTTATGGATCATAGAGATGAAGGCAGTCAAGCCTGGTTTGGATGAATCTAATAGTGATTCAAAGCCTAACAGTCATGGAAAACTCTAAAACAGTACTGGTGTGTGGCAAAGTTGGCTGAACAAAGAAACTACTGTTATTTTGTTTTGAATTTTTTTAGTGACTGAATGACTCATCGATTTTCAAATTCTAAGGGGAATCGTCGTTTTGTTTACAGGAGAATCGCTTTCATACATTGTTACGCAACTGTGGACAAACCTACACTTTCATTTCCCACAACAAAAGTATTAAAAACAAGCCTTTTTGTAAGTAGTTTGATCGCAGTCTTGAGGATAACGGATGAGGCTGAACAACAACACTTCACTAAATTAACAGGGTGAATAAATTACTTTTCATTAATACGAACTATTACCAAAATAAATATCTAATTATCATAAGACTTTCTGAGTTTTTAGTTGCTTCACGAAATATGAAATTTACTAATACAGATATGATCAGAAATGCCTGTTATGCTATTTAAAGTGTATGTATTAATATATGGTTACAATGACTTCAGATTGTGTTCTAACTGGTGTTTGCCGGTTGAAACAACTAGTTTTGTGTTAGTATATGTGTAAAAATTGGGCACTGTAGTAGTAAGTGATTCCATATTAGTTTGTTTATTAGATGCACCACACAGTGAAACAGTATTATTTACTGGATGACAAGGTTTCGAACAAAATTTATTGTTCATAATCATATCGATAATAATCACACGACTTTGAAACTTGAGTGTCATGGTTTTCTTTGCTCTCTCCTATTTGTCGTAGTAGAATTTTCCAGATATCTGAGACAGGTGTTGAATCATTCCTATTACACGTATTTGCAGTTGATTTGATAGACAAAGCTTCTGTTATCAATCTCTACCTCCACCCTGTTACATTAAATTTTAAAACTGTCATCTCATCCCATCCTATCGCATAGTTGTGTGTAATTGCATGTAGTGAGTTCTATAGTTGAACCATTCTCCAGATTTCTTATCTTATTCGGGTCAACCAATCTAGATTTTGCTATGTTTTATGTTCGGCTAGTCTGACCACACCTGTTCTACTAGTGTGACCTATGTATTTAACCTGACAATCATTCCAGCAGGGTATTAGATAAACTAAATCATTTTCTTTGAAAGGCTCCACAGGATCCTTTAACCAACAACGCTTGTTTCTAATTGGGTTTGTGGGTTTGAATGCCAGCCACTTTTATTCCTGCCTTGTTAAGAATTCTGCGTAAGGTTTCCGAGGTTCCTTCTTTGTATGGAATTACTGTTAATGATTTAGATTCCTTATCGTAGGTGTTGTCATTATTCTGTGTCATGAATACTACTATTATGGTTATTATTATTATCATCACTATCATTATTTATTTTATTTTTACATTTCCCTACACACTATCTGACTTATTTATCCAGTAAGGAATACTGTTTCCCTGTGTGATATATCTAATAAATAAACTAATATGGAACTAGTTTTGTACTCATTTTACACTGATCAAGATGAAGTAAATCGATGCGAAAAGTAACCTGTAATTTATTTATTTATTATTAGTAATCTTTATCATCAAGTTTTGAGGCACCACTCACAAGACATAGTCATAAAGAGGATATAACAACGTATATGTGTTTAGACATATTCAAATAAAACCCCACCTTCAGTACATTTTACTAAACCCCTTAAATGTCACACTAACGGGTAAAGTAGTGTTTTCATGTAAGTAAGCACGATTATCCTTGAAGCAACTGGTTTACACCGAAATCCCACAGTTTGTAAACTTACCTAGTTAGTTTCGTTAAAGAATTATTCTTTCAGTCTGCAAATTCGACTCACGTACACTCTACTTCTACCCTACACTTTACTTCGCTTGAATCATTGAATATTATTTCAGATCAAATATAACACTTTAAATCAAACTTTTTAAATACTTAAATTCTATAGATGAATTCTAATAAACAAAATCTTTCATGATTATTGAATTTTATGGATGTGACAAAATGTTTATTCTTTTGTGTGCCATTAGATTGGAATACCCCACAGAAATCAACCAGCAAATAAAAGAGGATACAGTTTGAATTACCCTATAAAATACTTGACCTCCTGATTTATTTTTTCATAGATAGCTAAACTTTTGAAATGTTCCTAGCTGTCCAAGTTCTTTACTGCCGAAAAGATGTCAAAGCAATGACGAATAAAGTAAATAATGGGAACCAATGATTGTAAACTTCCAGTTTATGTTCGGATTTCTTAGAATTAATCTCGTGATATTATTTCGGTTGATCAACTTGACCTACTCATGAGTAACCAGGTTATATAAGCTTATTCGATGAAATAACATTACTAGATCACCTGTTTAATAATTTCACAAGATTAAAAACAAATACAACAGTATCGGTTCACTTTTATCGCTACCCCTGTCACATTTTACTTACCATTTAAAATAAATAGTCAAATTTAATCATTTAGTCATTCTACGCGGAATGAATACCCAATTATTGTTCGATTATATGTCAACTGAATAAAAGAATAATTTGTAAGACAGAAAAAAAAACATTAATTTATTGAACTTCCATGTCCATGAATACTTCTGAAAATTAATTAGAATATATTAATGTTTGTCACAATACACATTTGTTCCATACAACAAAATATGCAGTTAATGGGCAACAGAATAGGTGGGGAAAACTTAGTCACGTATAAATTTGGTAAAAAATTACCTATTAGGATAAATTATGGATCACTGAATTTTTTCATGTGCTCTTTTTCTTGTAGTAAATGAAGAGTTTGCATAATGAGGTCATTAATTTCTTGTCTACCAATCTTGCCATCTTTATTAACATCCCATTGTTTCAAAATAGCCTCTTTCATGACACATAAGCCTTCTTCATTCGCTTCTTCCCCATTCGCTTCTAGTAAATCTTTTAAAAACCCCATCAGTTCTTCGTTTTCCAGCACACCATTTCCATCTGTATCATATTTACGGAATATTCTATCGATCGTCCTTTCATCTAAGCCTCTGTCATTTTTAAATAATGGTTTTATTAGATAATTCTCCTTAACGCGTAATAATCTTGCCATTTCACTCAATTGTAACTTGCCGTCTCCATCACGATCAAAAAGATTGATGAGTGTCTGTGTATATTCACTCAACTTCTCATCGGATAATTCAACTTTTGAATTAGTTGTTAAGTGTTTTAAGAATTGTTTTAATTCATTTGCATCAATTGACCCACTTAAATCTGTATCGAATTGCTTCCAAACACGCATAAACTCCACACTAGAGGATAAAGGAGTGTCTATTTGAAATAGGGCTAGAAATGTTTCCTCAGTAGGTAATATTTGACACAATTCAGTTATATCAATACGTCCATCTCCATTTTCATCATATGCATCCATAACTTCAGTCATTAACTGTTGCATTGCTGTTTCAGAGACAATTTCACTTCCGATTTCACCAGGTACAACACTAGTAATGAATTCACGCAGGAATCCATCTAATTCCTTGCCTTCCAAATATCCGTTCCCATCTTTATCATAATGCTGCCAACACTTAAGGAAGTCTAGTGCAGTGACTGAATGAAAACGGTGCGTCTGAGGATCACGGAATTTTGATAAGAAATTTTCCGCATTCTCTTTACCAGTATTATCCGTCATAGTTGTGGGTAAGCGTATTAATGTAAGAGATTTATTCAATGCAATGCAGATCAAGTCAAATTTATACAATTCAGATTATAAATTATTATGTTTATATACTGGTAGGAAAATAGGCACAGGGAGAGAGAGAGAACAGTGTAAGGTTTATTTTTAATTGATTGTCCTACTTAAATTATGCATTACACAACAAACAACAGAACACAACAAAGTTCTGCTTAAGACTAGCTCATATAAAACAGGTGGGTGTGTGGTAATGTTTATTTGTGAATATATTTATATTGGGTGGAAAATTAAGCCAAACAAACAACTATTTTAGCACTTTCAATAAGTTAAAATGTAAGCCTTTTTAAAGCATAACTGACATGCAAAACATTTACTTTAAAAATGAATACGTTTTACAATCATGTTTTATCATTATCCGTATTTTAATATTATTGTTCTACACGAAACTATCTCAGTGATTATACCCATCTGATTGAAAACAAATGTTGTTTAACTACATATGGACAATCAGGAAAAGGTATTTCTGGTTAATAATAATTGTTATATGAAGATAACAGACTTTCTGAGAAATGTTACTTCTCATTATCATCGGTAAAACGTGATAATTCATTTCCCTCATTTTTCTTTAACTAAGTACTTTCTTTTTTCATACAGGAAATGTATTTGATAAAATCTCAGTCTTATACAGTAAATAATACTACATAACTGTGTGAGACTTTATCAAATAAATATTCTCTGTGATGGAATAAACTCTATCACAGTGACTAACTTCTATACTTATATTTTCTTCTTCCTGAACGTCAGCTCCTACGCTAATGAGTTGGAAGGACCAGAGTAGTTTGATTGCACAAGTGAGTCATATCGGTCCAAGAGTATTCAAAGAGAGGTTTTACCGTAATGAAAGTATTAACTGGAATGTCTCCTGACTAAAAGCACTCAATGTTACAGTGCAAATAATCCATGTGAGAGCATACTATGATGATATATGCATACTGCTTAGTGGGAAATTAGTTGCATGACTCATCGTATTTCTATTTATCTGCAAAATAACAAGATACCTTAATATATGTGTGAAATTTAAAATTAAATTCCAATAGAAAATATTCAAACAAACTGAGGGAGTTGCCATGGGATCACGAATATCCCCGGTTGTAGCAGATATATTCATGGATAGGTGGGAAAGCATAGCGATTGAAACGTTCACTCCCACCCCAAAAGTATGGTGGAGGTATGTAGATGACACATTCACTGTACTCAGAACACAAGATATAGATAGATTTTCCGAACACATCAACTCAAAGGTAGAGGCAATTCAATTCACTTATGAATTGGAAAGTCAGGAAGGGGAGCTTCCAATGTTAGATTGCAACGTAAAAAGGAAAGAAGATGGGAAGTTAAACACTAGTGTTTACAGAAAACCCACACATTCAAACAGATATTTGGATTTCCGATCATCCCATCCTATGTCAGTGAAAATAGGATTGGTGAAATGTTTAAGTGACAGAGCACAAAAACTAAGTAGTACTAAGGAAAATCTAAGACAAGAAGTGATACACAAAAAAGAAGCCTTAAAACTTAATAATTATCCGGATAGATTAGTCAGGAAATATGTAAGGAAATCTAAAAATAAAATAAATAATGATAGTAGCGATGGTGATGATAATAATAACAGTAATGATAACACTAATAATGATAGTATTAATAATAGTGATAATAATAATATTAGTGACGACATCAACAATAAGGAATCTAAATCAAATGAACTGTAGTCAAGATTTGACAGAATAGTTCTATAATATTTGGGCGCCGAGTGAGAAGTAGACATTTGTAAAAAATTATATTTGTAAAATCTCAGCGATATTGAAATGAGTAATTCCAACGTTTCGTTCGGCAATCTGGTCCGAACTTCTTCAAAACTCGTACAATTTTGTTTATTATACATGTTAATATTTGTTTTATAAATCATGATTGGACAAAGTTTTTAAAAACTAAAGATGTTCCTTTTATATATAAACCTGTTATGTTAATTTCGATTAATTTCCCTGATGAAGTTCGGACCAGATTGCCGAACGAAACGTTGGAATTACTCATTTCAATATCGCTGAGATTTTACAAATATAATTTTTTACAAAGGAATCTAAATCATTAACAGTAATTCCATACAAAGAAGGAACCTCGGAAACCTTACGCAGAATTCTTAACAAGGCAGGAATAAAAGTGGCTGGCATTCAAACCCACAAACCCAATTAGAAACAAGCGTTGTTGGTTAAAGGATCCTGTGGAGCCTTTAAAAGAAAATGATTTAGTTTATCTAATACCCTGCTGGAATGATTGTCAGGTTAAATACATAGGTCACATTAGTAGAACAGGTGTGGTCAGACTAGCCGAACATAAAACATAGCAAAATCTAGATTGGTTGACCCGAATAAGATAAGAAATCTGGAGAATGGTTCAACTATAGAACTCACTACATGCAATTACACACAACTATGCGATAGGATGGGATGAGATGACAGTTTTAAAATTTAATGTAACAGGGTGGAGGTAGAGATTGATAACAGAAGCTTTGTCTATCAAATCAACTGCAAATACGTGTAATAGGAATGATTCAACACCTGTCTCAGATATCTGGAAAATTCTACTACGACAAATAGGAGAGAGCAAAGAAAACCATGACATCAGTTAGAGAACCACTGGAAAACCTGGGAGTACTGGACAGCTGTTTCGTCCTGGTTTGGGACTCTTCAGCAGTACGCACCCACCGGGGTTCGAACCCAGGACCTTCTGGTTACAAGGCGAGCTCGTAGACCATTGAGCCACTGGGACCCGATCCAATGGTCCTTGAATTCTAACTTCTGCCAATTCACGACATAGCGCGACCACTTCGCAATGTCTTCTTCGACGAGTTACT
Organism: Trichobilharzia regenti; assembly: GCA_944472135.2. NCBI lineage: Eukaryota > Metazoa > Platyhelminthes > Trematoda > Strigeidida > Schistosomatidae > Trichobilharzia > Trichobilharzia regenti. Next base: position 80,665,838 of record OX235270.1, on the reverse strand, counting down.
GCCTCACCTTCGACCTGCTGTACCCTACTGATCACGGCTTCCCACTAGAACCCCAGGTTAACTGCCTGAATAGGGCCAGTCGCTAGTGAGCATCAGATTAATTTTCAAGTGTTGATTTCGTAGGGATTTGGGTTCTAGTGGGAAGCCGTGACCAGTAGGGTACAGCAGGTCGAAGGTGAAGCAGTAACTCGTCGAAGAAGACATTGCGAAGTGGTCGCGCTATGTCGTGAATTGGCAGAAGTTAGAATTCAAGGACCATTGGATCGGGTCCCAGTGGCTCAATGGTCTACGAGGTCGCTTGCCTTGTAACCAGAAGGTCCTGGGTTCGAACCCCGGTGGGTGCGTACTGCTGAGGAGTCCCAAACCAGGACGAAACAGCTGTCCAGTACTCCCAGGTTTTCCAGTGGTTCTCTAACTGATGTCAGCTCATGATTAAATCCTCCATACAATCAAACCAAATCCCTACAAAATCAACACTTGAAAACCATGACACTCAAGTTTCAAAGTCGTGTGATTATTATCGATATGATTATGAACAATAAATTTTGTTCGAAACCTTGTCATCCAGTAAATAATACTGTTTCACTGTGTGGTGCATCTAATAAACAAACTAATATGGAACATGATACCTTCTCGAATCTATAATGATCAGAATTTTGTTGATCTATTCATCATCTTACAGTGTTAATAGTTGAAGATATCACTGGGATCACGTGTTGAAAAGTATTTCAGCACAGTTGATAGCCATAGATTGAGGGTTAAGAAAAGTTACTATTTTTACCATATGTTTGGAGGATGAGTGATCATCCAACTGCTACATTGTTACGTAGACAGAACTGAGCGTGAGACTAACTCCAATAAGATTTATGATATAAATAACGAAACAAAATATCTGCTTTATGACAAAAAAGGTTTAGAACAAACTAATATACGAGACTGCTTTTTCTGTTCTTTATTCTTCTGTTATGGACTGCTAGGCTTCTAGAGCGAAGAACTTTTCAAAATGTAGTTGATCAGCAGCGTCAAGTAAGTGTTTCTGCAGCTTTTCGAATCAACGCAATAAAATGCCTGCTTTCAGTGAGTTGATACGGTGGAGGTATCGATATAAACCGCATGGCTTACCCTGTACAAAACCTTTTTATTCTGCTATGAATGTCTTCGTGTTTCAATCATTGTCCTGTCACTGTTGTTATCTCAAGCAGTTAAAAGCGTCATTGTTATATCGGTTTATTTATGTTCCCACTTTCTTACCACAACTAAAACAATGTAACGGCAATGTCATCAATATGTCAAAATTTTAAATGTCCAGTCTCTATTTCAGATCATTAGTCTCCACAAGCCGTGTATAGACGATACAAAAAGGATTGTCCACTAACACCAACCTGATAATTTTTTCGCTACTGTAAGATTTCGTTTCAAGGTATTAGGTAGTTTTATAAACAGATTTCATTTGCTTATAAGTGAACGTTAGAAAGAAGAGAACACGAAGTTCAGCAAAGATATCTTTTCGGCGATTTCATTCTCAAAAGCTGTACAATCGCATTTATATAGATTATTTTAACATGGATAGAATTATTATTTGTTTAATTTCACATAGTAACGAAGGTGATAATAATTTTCAACTTGATATGATAGTTTGAAGGTACGAATACAGATTACAAGAGGCTTAGAGACAAGATTTCATAGGATTAGAAAATAGTTACAACGTATGCAAAAAATTAATATTTGATAACTGGGGAAATAATTTTAAAGGCGAATCGAAGGTGATAATTATTTTCGACTTGATATGAATTACAAGAGGTTTAGAAACGCAGGGATAGGACGAACTACAGGTGTGAACAAAATGAGCATGGAAACAGATTGAAATCAAAATTTTCAACTTGACATGTTAGTTAGGAGGTATGAATATAGATTACAAGAGGCATAGAAACAAAAAATTACACAGGATTAGAATATAATTGTAGAATGGTTATTTTAAACGGATTACAAGTGTGATCAGAAGGAGCATGGAAACAAAATTAAAATAACTAGTTTTTTTAACTGAAAAAATAATTTGAGCCTGAAATGAAAGTTAGGACGTGTGAATATAGATTACAAAAGCCTTAGAAACACAAAAATTGCACAATATTAAGATATAATTGTAAAATAGATATCCTGATATCCTGAAGAGGAGAATATCCAGCTCTTTAAAGAAGACCTTCCCTGCAGCAACACTAAGAGTGACATTCTCTAGCCGCCCAATACTTCGAAACAACACGAAGGACAAACTTTCGCATATGACCAATTCAATGTGCATATACCAGTTCACTTGCTCGTGCGGAGCTAGGTACATAGGTCGTTGTATGCGCGTCCTCTCAAAACGTGTTAGAGAACACTACCCAGCGTGGCTGCAAAGAGGAGGCACCGGTTCAATCAGAAGTGCCATTATTGAACATCTGGTCAACACCTCCCACAAAATCTCAACCGATTCTTTCAAAGTGATTTACAAAGTCAACAGAAACCTACCAAAAGCAATATGTTTCCGACTTCTTTGTACTGCAGAAGCCCTCGCAATATGCATCGAGAAGCCGGAGCTGTGTGTTCAAAAGAAGTTAGTCCAACCTCTACAACTACCATGGACCTAGCTTGGTATGTTCCCTTTGAGATTTTGTGGGAGGTGTTGACCAGATGTTCAATAATGGCACTTCTGATTGAACCGGTGCCTCCTCTTTGCAGCCACGCTGGGTAGTGTTCTCTAACACGTTTTGAGAGGACGCGCATACAACGACCTATGTACCTAGCTCCGCACGAGCAAGTGAACTGGTATATGCACATTGAATTGGTCATATGCGAAAGTTTGTCCTTCGTGTTGTTTCGAAGTATTGGGCGGCTAGAGAATGTCACTCTTAGTGTTGCTGCAGGGAAGGTCTTCTTTAAAGAGCTGGATATTCTCCTCTTCAGGATATCAGGATATCTATTTTACAATTATATCTTAATATTGTGCAATTTTTGTGTTTCTAAGGCTTTTGTAATCTATATTCACACGTCCTAACTTTCATTTCAGGCTCAAATTATTTTTTCAGTTAAAAAAACTAGTTATTTTAATTTTGTTTCCATGCTCCTTCTGATCACACTTGTAATCCGTTTAAAATAACCATTCTACAATTATATTCTAATCCTGTGTAATTTTTTGTTTCTATGCCTCTTGTAATCTATATTCATACCTCCTAACTAACATGTCAAGTTGAAAATTTTGATTTCAATCTGTTTCCATGCTCATTTTGTTCACACCTGTAGTTCGTCCTATCCCTGCGTTTCTAAACCTCTTGTAATTCATATCAAGTCGAAAATAATTATCACCTTCGATTCGCCTTTAAAATTATTTCCCCAGTTATCAAATATTAATTTTTTGCATACGTTGTAACTATTTTCTAATCCTATGAAATCTTGTCTCTAAGCCTCTTGTAATCTGTATTCGTACCTTCAAACTATCATATCAAGTTGAAAATTATTATCACCTTCGTTACTATGTGAAATTAAACAAATAATAATTCTATCCATGTTAAAATAATCTATATAAATGCGATTGTACAGCTTTTGAGAATGAAATCGCCGAAAAGATATCTTTGCTGAACTTCGTGTTCTCTTTTTTCTAATGTCCATATAAGTGAACGAACAGCACTATGTGCTACAGCAGATATCTATCTCCCACTTATGCCTAACTTGATGATCACTTATACCCAGTTCACTTGCGGTTATTTTGCGACAGTCCTAGTGACTTATGTGTGCTGTCTCCAAACACACAATCTATGCAGTTTAAGCTTTATGGAGCATAATTATACAATTTACGGCAGCCTGTAAACGGACGTAGGTCATTTGATTAGCCGATAGATATTGGCATTATTTATTGAAAAAACGTCAAGGTTAGGTCATTTTTCGTTGTTTTTCGCACTTTTTTACTTATATTCTTGCTAAAAGTTGATGAAATGCGGCCTACTTAGCAGAAAGAGCATGTGGTGGTGTTCTTATCCGGACGTAGGTTACAGGCAGTTTACAGCTTGTTGAAAAAAACGTACTTTTCCGTTCAGAAAATGTCGAAATACTTAAAGACACATGTTATAACGACTTTTTGTGATTTTTCTTTGTAGTTTAGTGGATTGCACATGGACATGATGAAGTGGGATGGCTCGTTTCGGTAATTATTTCATTTACTTTGTTGTGTACTTTGCCTAAATGCTGACAAGGCTCCTCCACGTGTATTTCTTTAAGAAAAATCTGCAGAAATACTTAAAATTTATATATGCATAGTATTTCCTTATTTTATGGCATAAACTTGATGTTAGCAGGCAGATGTAATATCGACTTTGTATTATTGAAAAATGTTGATTGACGTAATTATGTACAATTCAACTATTTGTTTCGTCATTTTAAACATTTAACGGTTAATTTTTGTGTTTACACTGGTAACAATGTCTACATCTGTATAATTCTTATGTTCTTTTTCAGATAATATCTACTTTCGGGAATTACGTGGATTTGGGTGATAAAGAAAAAGATACCTGCACTGTTGTCGATTTTCTATTACATATTTATTCATTAATAAATGTATTCCTCGTTATTCGTTTGTTTATTCTACTTGATAAGACCGAATATTAGCCCTTGCGTAATTTGTGAGGTGTAGAGTATATGAGGCTTTCTTTGGAATACTAAGTAGGAGCAGATATTTGGAGAAGCCTATTGGTAAAAGATTATGTTGTAGTCAAATAAAGTAAATATGTCTAAATTGTAGGGGAGGTGTTGCGATTATAAAGTGTTTCGAGTTATCTATCGTGTTAGTAGAATACATATACTAATTCGCGATTCATAGTCACAAAGTGAAAATAAATCTACCTGGGATAGTTTGCTTGTGATTTCTGCATGTCGCAATGTACCATAAGGAGAGACTATATATATATATATATATATATATATATAGGTATACCTATGCTGTTAGATGTATAACTCAGTGCAGCTACGGTTATCGTAATAATTAAAAACAGAATGCCTAGGGTTCTCAGCCACAGGACACGATAAGTTGCTATCTACTCATATAATCGCGTAAACAAAAGTTTTCCAGACGCCGCATTTACTCCTAACAGTTTACCCTCAACTCCTAACTTAGCACGTGTTACTTATGTTACCGGAACACAATCGCATTACAACAGAAGGAATACAGATTCATTGAAAAATTGTTTATTAAACAAAAATCAGATTTCAAATGTACAGATAATTCAGATGAATAGTCCTCTATTACCTCCAGTAAGTTCCATCTGCGTACACTTGTACGCGTATGTCTTTCCATAAGTCTAAAGAGGTTTAAGAAAAGCATAATTAACTTGGGTATTACATGTATGATCTGAACAAAAAATTTCCTGATATGCATTTACAAGTGATCACTTTACGAACAATATATATATATATATATAACCAGTTTTCACTAAACTTAAGGGACTTCATAATTTATCGTTGGTCAATATCTAGTAGGTCCATCAAAGCATCATGAAAAGATAAAATTATTTAACGACAAGTTATGCAGTACTTTCCAAAGCTTATACAAATATTTTAGCAAAAGCGACAATGACTTTATGACAAATAATAGGTCTTGACAGCAATAATAATGACATTCATGATCGTCCTCGTGTGATAATCATAGGGGGATCAGCCTAACGAACATAGTCTCTAAAATCCTAGGCTCAGTAATCATGCATAGACTAAGCAGAACTCGGGAGGAACAGACAAGGGAAAATCAAGCAGGCTTTAGACCAGGTAGAGGGTGCATAGATCATATCTTCACTCTTCGACAGATTCTAGAACATAGACACACTTTTCGGCGTCCAACAATTGTCATATTTCTTGACTTGAAGGCGGCCTTCGACTCCGTGGACCGAAAAGTACTATGGCAATGTCTGACTGTGAAGGGAGTGCCAAGAAAGTACATTGCACTAATCAAGGCACTCTATTCAAACTCACGTAGTCGTGTAAGGGCTTATGGGGAATTGTCATCTGAATTAGTAACAACCAGTGGTGTCCGACAGGGATGTCCACTTTCCCCATTTCTGTTTAACTTCATCATAGATATGCTAATGGAAGTATCCTTAGCTGAACGTAGTGACTTAGGAATCGACTTGTTACCAGGGAATAATCTAATGGACTTAGAATATGCAGATGACATAGTCCTGTTAGGGGAGGATGCTGACAAAATGCAGAGTCTTCTGAACACCTTGAGCAGCAATCTTCGTATGTTTGGCATGCGATTCGCCCCTGTAAAATGTAAGATGCTGCTACAGGACTGGACCACGTCAACCCCTAACTTAGTGATAGGGAGTGAAGTGATAGAACATGTTGACCACTTCACCTACTTGGGAAGTTGTATTAGCACCAACGGACTGATTGGCGATGAAATCTCAGCACGGATCCGAAAAGCTCGAGCTGCTTTCGCTGACTTACACCATCTCTGGCGTAGGCGTGACATCCGGTTATCAACCAAGGGACGTGTGTACTGCTCATCAGTTCGCTCCGTCCTTCTCTATGGCTCTGAAACATGGCCAATACGCGTTGAAGACATGAAAAGGTTGACTGCTTTCGATCATAGATGTCTGCGATCTCTGTCTCACGTTAGGTGGTTTCACAAGATAAGTAATGTTGACGTTAGGCGCAGAGTGTTGGGCAAACAGGGAAAATCAATCGACGAGGTTATAAAGTTACATAGACTAAGATGGCTAGGTCACGTGGTGCGCATACCTAACCACCGCCTCCCCCGACGGGCATTGTTAGCTGATATAGGTTCAGGTTGGAAAAGAGCCAGTGGTGGCCAAACAAAAACATGGCATCAATCCATGAAATCCTTGACAGTTAAACTGAGTCAGGTAGGGAGATGCAGACTCCCGGGTTGGGGCCCTCGGGACTCTAGGAATCAATGGCTGGAGACAATAGGTGACATGGCTCAAAATCGTTGTCAATGGCGCAGATGTATTCAATCTCTGTAATCTTTCATATTTCTTTCTACCATTACCCATTCTGTTTCGCTCTTATACTTGTCAGACTGTATTGATTCTCTTCACTCATCTTCTTGTCTACCTCTGTGTGCTATTTGGAACGTGGCAACTCGAACTGCTGCACTTCGGTGCCAAGTTCTATGTTGAATCCAGACAGACAGACATACATTCATGATCATAGTGACTATAAAAACAATAAAAGGTATTATTATCGCAACGAATTCATCATTAACTTAGATAGACAACTAATAATAATACAATCATATCAAATAAATGTATCACTTAATCTTAAGAAGCATGTGTTTACTTACTTTGACTGTATTCTCTCAATACTGATGTGCTCAACCAGCTTATTCCAACTGAATTCAAGATTAATTCCGAAAGTGAGTGGAGATCCAGCTTATGTCAAACAAAAACATGCAGCTTACACGTATTACACTGCTTACTGAGACATCTGATACCTGCTTTCCTTTCTTCATGACAAGAACACAGATTATCTAGGTTTACCTACATATACATAAGTATACGTATATGCTGCATCAAACATGCCTTTTTATCATGATTAACCAGACCAATGTGTATATTATACTTATCTAAGGATCTCTGAAAATGATGGTCAAGCGATAATTGAAACTGCGTGAAGTTATTACCTTTTCAGAACAATGTTTGCATTCTTAAGAATGCAAACAATGCAAACAACAACTTCTCAGGAGTGTCAATTGACACTCCTGAGAAGTACTTAGGGCATGAATTCGTTGAATTTAGCAGAAAAATCCATTTCTATATCCTCCCTCTCTTGGGCTGTAATAGTCTGTGTTATCAGATATCTATCTAAATTGGTAAAACGCTCCCGGAAATTCAGCACTTAACCAAGCAGAAAAATCATGTTTAAAATTACCTCAACTAGAATGACAAACTGGCCAATCACGAGCGAGCGAATCGCTTGTTTATCTCAATCGCGGTCACTCAAAATTACGGCCGTCGACAGGCTGCCTACAATTTACTGCATCAGTTGTTGAGTTAACTTGAAAATCAGACACTGTCCGTCTATTTACTGGAAATTTAATCACAATCATTTCCTTTAAAACCAGCATTATGACTCACTACTCTTTTTTAAGATACAATATTAATTCTGGAAATGATCATTTGGATTCAAAATCCTTTTTAGCCATAATCCACCCACTAGGAGGTGTAGTGACCTACTATGAGCAAATTAGCTGCAATCTTATTCTCCAAGTTGACTAAATCAGTATGCTATCCATCATAATAATTTGAATATAGGCTTCAAATTCTAAGAGTAAGGAGTAAAAGACAACTCTTCATACTTGGTTCACAAAGTTCGCACTCTGAAGAAGTAATTATTGAAGAAAAAATCAAAGTGACTCGAGTTAGAAAGTCATTTTACTTTGTCGTCTGTATCATGCTTGGGATACACAGTGCACTCCAAGGATTTCAGACCTGATGCTAGTCGTTTGGCACCTCTAGTCCAAGCACCTTCACCCAATAATATGTCGCCTTCGAGATCATGGATAGGTACTCTTCAGTTTTACTCCAGATTAGTTCCCAATTTCACTTAACTGTCATCTTCACTTTTGATATTGTCTTCAGTCAACAATTTGAGTGGGAACAACAACATGAAGATATCTTGCAGAGAACTATGAAGTTTCTTAATATACAAACTTTCTTAAGACCTGTGTTGTCGGGAAATAAGCCTATTTTCACCACAGATGCTTCTCCTGTGGGTAGCTGAAGTACTTGAGCAAAATGGACAACCTCTTATTTGTAAGTAAAAGTTAACAAGGGTGCTCAAAAATTCAGAAAGAGACTCTAGCAGTTGTGTGGGCAGTAAGACTCCTGCACGAGTATTTCCTTGGTACTAAGTTGCATACAGTTACTGATTATCAGGCTTTGGAATTCATTCGCAATAGATCATCATCTGAAATTTAGGACTGTGTGCATGATTGCACTATTGAACACACATTGGTTAGGAATATGCCTGAGGTAGACTTCTTATCACGTCATTCACTAGATGAAAATTCTCATAACGACAATAACTGTTGCTTAGTCTACCCGTTAATTGTGGATAGAGTTCGAATTATGCACGATACTTGGAGATATTACGGGAGCATTATAAATGCAAAAAAGGTTAAAATATTCAGTGTAAAGGAAGATCTCCAGACTTTTATCAGCAAGGAGATGAAATACCAGTTCATCATGAAGGATTCCTGTGTCTGAGTGACAGAATTATTATTCCTCCAACCTTAACATCTGCGATTTTGGATGCTCTACATTCTGCTCATCTAGGAGCTGATAAGATGAAATCATTAGCATGCCTAACATGCTGGTGGCCAGAAACTGATGCTGACATTAGCAAAAGATCAAAGAGCTGTTCTAGCTGTTTACATAAAATGTCCTATGGAAAGACATCGTGGACACCGTGGCCTGCGTTTTGTGACCTTTGGCAGCGTATTCGTGCAGATTACTGTGGTCCATTCTTAAATTCATATAATGCTTTAGTTATCGTGAATTCTTATTCTAGACTGCTAGAAGTCATAACTAAAGATAGTCATAATGCCAAATTCACTAACAGAGCGTTGAGAAAGATTTTTAGTCGAGAAGGAATTCCAGATGTCTTAGTTACTGACAATGGTACTCATTTTACGGGGAAGAACTTCAATGATTGGCTCAAACATATAGGTTGTCGTCATTTGTACACAGCACCACGTCATTCTCAGTCTAACGGGTTGGCGGAAAACTACGTATGAACATTGAAGAGTGCCATAGCATCAATAAGTCACGAATCTTGACGAGCTAGAGATGTGTAGATAACTTCTTACTTCACTATGGCAATGTGGAGCCTCCAAGTACTCATGAAAGTCTTTCTAAGCTATTCAAATATCTAATTCTTCGAACTCATCTGATGTCCTCGACTTCTAATGTACATTATTACAGAGGGAATGATTATAGACCTTCTATTGGTATCATACTACAAAGAATGGGAAACTGAATGGTGAAGATATTAGACATCGAATATAATTCATTTCATAACAGACACTTTGATCAAGTGAGAATAAATGAGTTAGGTCGTTCCGATGATGACTATAATGACTCCGCTACTAATTCTGACTTTGTAGATAATTCAGAAATAAGTTCAAATAATACTGATGAAAATAATATCACAGAATCAGATAGAAGATGGCAGAGACTGGCAAGCCAATCTCGATATCAGTATAAATACGCAAGGAGACATTCGACATACGGCAAATGTGGTGATTAAATATTTCTATCTCTGTATTGTTTAAATACTTACTGTTGATTGTTAATATTTCTTATATGAATTGGGTTAGAATTCCGCTAAATACAAATTCCTGAATTCCGCTCTCTCTGTGTTTTGGTTGGATTCTTGTAATTCGGTCATCTCGAAATACTAATACTACGATTAAAATTAATTACAACATACTTATTGTTGTTTGTTAATATTTACTATATGAATTACAAATATTACCGCCTAAACGAATTCCTTAGTTGATTGCTCTCTGTGTTGTTAGTTGATTTCCTGTAACTTGGTCATTGCGGAATACTATTTCAAATAACTACTGCAAACATATAAAAAGTGAATGAGATGTGATCAAAATACTTTGGTTGAGTGCCACCTAAATTTGTTTAAAAGGCTATGGTTTTCTGGGGATGTATTTTAAGTTAATAAATTTTCTCAAAGCTCGTAGTATTTTATTCCAAATTTCGTATTCCTGATTAGTGTTGAATGAAATGTTTTGCTTTTCGCTATATCATTCATATTAACTTTATCCCCCAAAAACAACACTTATTCGAAGGCGAACCAACTTCCTATTGTTCTGCCAATTATTATTCCTTCGAATTCTGAAATACAAAAACAATATAACTTTTTTGGAGCTTAAGTGAAAGCATGACATTTGTTGTTTACGGCATTACATAGATTGCTGCGGTATACATAAGCAACGCAAATAAATGAAAAGCTCATAAGTTGACTACATTATGCTGTCCCTTCAATAATTCGCCAAGAAGGAACTATACTATCCTCTGAAATTAGTTCATCGTGGAGTACTTGTGTCTCTCAAACACACAGATATTTGTCGTATTGTTATACAACTTCATAAATCGATTTTTGATGCATTGCATTCCTAAGGTAACATTATCAGACTTTTAATTTATGTAATTTATTCTGTGTATGAACTTGAAAGTGGTCTAAGTATACCTATTTCCATGAAAAGTTGCGAAGTAAATGTAAAGCCTTACTTGAGAGTGGATCAAGAAATTGGTCTAAATCAGAAGGAAGATTATCAAAGTATGTGTCTTAGAAAAGAAAATATTTGACACGAATCCAAAACGTGGCGAATCTATAATATTCATGATACAAGAGGTTGACAAATACTTTGAAAACTGGTCTCGAATTGTGGATGCAATAGGTCGAAAAGCTGCAGACAGAAAACTTTTAAGTATACCACGCCGCGTTAAACAATTATGGCGAATAAATAGACAAAAACTCGTCACTGAAAATAGGGTACTAACCTTTACTGTTTAAGCCGACTTGTTTGGCTGAAGCCTTGTAGTCGACCATCCACACCGTTTGGCACCCTGTTGTGTTACGCCCGATTATTTGTGCATTGTCCCTAGCTAGTTAAGTAATCATCCTCCCACCCCGATTTCGGTCCCAAAACATAGTTCGCATTTTGGATGACCGATATGGTGTTTTGCTGTGTCTTTTCTATGAGAAACGAATGTTATAGGAGTTGTGGTTACGAGATCTTGTGTTCGTATACACCGTACTATCCGTGAGCCCCAACACCCCTAGTCTCTAAACTGGTTAGCCCCATGCGAAATTCATCTTTGGGAAACTTGGAGGCGAAGCCGGTGGGTTCCTCCCATTCTGTATTTTTTCTTGGGTTATATATCATTTTAGTTAACGTACGCCTAAGCACATCTATATCCACCCAACCAGCACCACTATTCAGCTGGCAACATTTCGGCCAAATAATGCAGATGCATGAATTTTGAGGGCTGAGTCCAGCTTTAGTGGAAATGGAATCACTGACTGACGTTCACAGTTCCTTGCAGTTATCCATGCTCTGCTGCGGGAAGTAACCAAATGCGTTGTTGCGCCAGTACGCAGCCTAGAGGTAGGTAACCGCCATCCCTAAGAGGTCCTCCTTAAGAGAAACGCCTCATACCTGCAGCGTCTAGGCGAAGTTTTCCGGAGTGTCGAGTTACGTGATCATTCAGCCTTGTACATGTTAGCACGAATGAGGGAGTTTATTTACCAGCGTCATTTCGGTGAATGACTCCTTAGAGTTGTTTCTGTCTAAAATCTTAATTCCAGTGAAAACGGTACTCCTGTCATCGATGATTTAGCAAATTCAAAAGATGGAATTCTAGAAATATCACAATGGCCAGTCACTCAAATGTTGTTGATCAGTAAACGGTCTTCGAGGAGTGACAGTGAAAAGACAGAGTTGTGAGAATCTCCTAAGCGACAACTTAGACCGAACAGCTCCCATATTTCCCACTACTGTCGACGGAAATCTCTTTAACATGGAAACTCATATGGTTGAAATCCGAAAAAAGTCCCAAAAACCCAACTGGTTTTCATACCATAATACCCACGGCCATAAAGCTGAATGTTGCCGAAAACCCCGCAATACTTGCAACGAGTCTGTGACTATGTGAAACTATTCCTCAAGCTTGCGTTCACGACAACCGTCTCTCGTGGCAGTAGCCGCCTACTGTTCATCCGTGATGTAGTCAACCACACCCGATAGATGGTCGACACAGCCGCAGAAGTGAGCGCCCTCCCTCCCACGGGGGCAGAATGACAGAAGGAACCTGTTTTCAACTTACGGGCTGCGAATGGAAAGCCTATTGCAGCCTGTGGTAGGAAATACGTCTATCTGAGCGTAGGTTCAGTGGATTTGCATCCTCGCTGACGTCACAATGCTACCATAGGCAAGGAACCACATAGCCCTAATTATCTACACCTAGGTGTCTGCCAACAACTAGACAGTCCAATAAAGGCATCGACCACGTTAGTCACAGCCTGATAATGGTTAAGAAGAAGGCCATCTTCGATCTAGCTTTCCAGCCGATTGTTGAGCAGTAATCAGAACTTAAACGCCTGCATAACGATCTATCGTGCCTAATCAGCAATGGAATGCATCAGATCCTAAACTCAGGGCAACCCCTGACGCCCAAAGCACGATACTTGTTCCTGACAGCCTACGGCTTGCTAGAAGTGGATTCAGCTGTGTGATCACTGTCAGTGTAGTTGAAGATTGAACGATCAATTCATGGTTGTTTGCTCAAAACCAACTTCCCCAATTTTCGCGGAGGCATCAATACGACAGTCATCGTCTCATCGGTCGCTGTTCAGAAAGAAGTCAGCAGTAAACCATCAGAAGTAATCTTGTGATTTATTATTGTAATATTTGTTCACAGACCTTAGTTGTAACAGTGTTTATATGTTGGTGTTACAATAAAGAATCCTCGAGTCAACAATTGGTGTTTTGGTTTTTGCGTCCGTTATTACTAAGCGTTTCTGAGAAACTTCAAGGAACAGCGTGAGCCCGAGTGCAGCAAGAGCTGGGCATTAACGGTTTATGAGATGTGGCTGACAGTTTCTGACGGTGAAGTCAGTTTCTGACGGCGGAAACATTTTCTGACGGATTCAGATAGCTGGTGACAGTTTGGATAGTCACCATTCATCTTTCCTGGTGCCGGTAAAGTCTTCTTTGAACAAGCAATATCATAATAATAATAGTATATTCTCATTTTGTACATGAGGGACGCCAGTTTACAGGCATCATCAATATGATAAATTACATATACGATTAGCAATCATACTTAATAATAATGTTTTGATAAAATACACATTTTTTCCTACCTGTGTAGGACACATCAAATGCACAGGCATGGATCAGCATTATTTAAATTTCATAAATTTGGTTTATAGTTAAATTACCTGGTTGCTGACGTTTCTGTCTTTGGTTTGTGGGAACAATATGATAACCAGTCATTCAATGGAGCACATCATGAAATATAGAAATATTGTCTTCGCATTAACAAAAAAACCCAAGTATGTTTTGGAAGGATTACAAATACTTTGGAAAAAATAAAGCTTGAAGTAATCCTGAATCTCATTTTTGATTTATATCCAAATTGGGTAATAAGAAAGCTATTTTTACAGATACGATCAGTTATGTTATAAGTTACAATCGTGACGTTGTATTACAAATTGATACTTTTCCATTGGTATAAGAGTATATTCCACAAATGTAATCCAGGTTGCGTCGTGGGGAAAGTTAATTCGTTATTAGCTAGGCAAATGAAAGATACGGGACCAATAATGTTTGCAGATCATTTGTCATTGTAAGTAGTCAAACATCCACATTATTCATTCTCATTCAAAAAGTCCAATGGAAGCTAAAATAGTGAGAGAAAAAAGAAGACAAACAACAACAAAGCAAAAGAAAGCAAGAGGAGTCCTTAAGGAGCGATTAATAAATACACGCATATATATTCTGTCTAGTAACTATGGTTATTTTTGTTCACTAACTAACACAGATTAAGCCAATAAAGGACGACAATGGAAAGTCAATCACCAAAGAGGTGGAACAGAGAAAGCACTGGGTTGAACACTTCAAAAGACTTCTAAATCGTCCGCCACCTACAACACGTCCAGCAATACCAACAACGGAAGCAGAACTACCAGTGAACACTGACCCCCCGACGAAATCAGAAGTCCTGAATGCAATCAAGATGCTTAAAACTGGGAAAACACCGGGACCAGATGGAATCCCAGCAGAGGCTTTGAAAATAGACCCAGAGACAACAGCGGACTTGATGACACCACTACTGGAGAAGGTGTGGAAAGAGGGCAAAGTACCCGAGGATTGGAAGAACAGTTACTTATTCAAACTTCCAAAGAAAGGAGACTTAAGTCAATGTAAAAACTGGCGGGGAATTATGCTTCTGTCCATTCCAAGCAAGATACTAAGTCGCATCATCCTGGAGAGAATCAAACAAGCCCTAGATGAAAAACTTCGTCCGGAACAGGCTGGATTCAGGAGAAACAAATCATGTATTGATCAAATCGCCACTCTACGGATCATCATTGAACAAAGCTTGGAATGGCAGTCACCTCTCTATCTCAACTTCATCGACTTTGAAAAGGCCTTCGACAGCGTCGATCGAGAGGTCATTTGGAAACTACTTCGCTACTACGGGGTCCCATTGACAATTATACACCTCATCCAACAGTTATACGACAATGCTGCATGCCAAGTAATCCACAACGGGAAACTTACGGAAGCCTTCGAAGTGAGGACGGGAGTGAGGCAAGGCTGTCTACTATCACCAATGATCTTCCTGATTGCAATTGATTGGATAATGCGACAGACAACGGCAACCAACGAGGGAACAGGCATAAAATGGACTGACACAAAAGACTTGGAGGATCTGGATTTCGCCGATGATATATGCCTGATTTCCCATAAACTGGAAGATATGCAAATGAAAAGTAACAAGTTGGCAGAAGAAGCATCAAAGATAGGACTTCACGTGAACATAGATAAAACAGAGGTGATGAAGATTCCTTGCCAACATCAACAGCAACAACAGACCACAATAAGCATAAATGGGAAGAACCTGAAAGAAACAACCTCCTTCACCTACCTGGGAAGCATCGTCTCAACTACAGGCGGAACTGACGAAGACATCAAAGCCAGAATCGGAAAAGCAAGACAAGCTTTCATTACTCTCAAATCTGTGTGGAGGTCAACAGCAATCAGCATCAAAAATAAGATCCGGATTTTCAACTCCAATGTGAAGTCAGTGCTACTATACGGATCAGAGACTTGGCGAGTCATAAAGAGCATCTCAAACAAACTTCAAACCTTCATTAACAACTGTCTCCGCTCAATACTCAAGATCAGATGGCCAGAAAAGATCAGCAACAGGGATCTCTGGGAGCGAACCAATCAGGAACCGATTGTGAAACAAATAGGCAGAAAGAAATGGAGATGGATTGGCCATACGCTGAGGAAACCAACAAGTGACATCACTAGACAAGCCCTCGTGTGGAACCCGAAAGGGAGGCGGCGAGTTGGTCGTCCAAGGGTGACTTGGAGGAGGTCATGTGAAGAGGAGATGAAAGCATGTGGGCAGACCTGGAGCAGGGTGAAAAAGTTGTCAGAAAACCGAAGTCAATGGAGGTGCGCAGCTGAAGCCCTATGTTCCTCTAGGAACTAAAGGATACAAACTAACTAGTCCCGTTATGCTAACTTTCAAATTATGTGTGGACTAATATTACTGTCCTGTGTAGAAATGTTTATCATCTAGTTCCAATAATATTAAAATTTATAATTGTAGTTTGTTGTAACTACACGTTTGAAGAACTTAAAATATCTATTTAGGGTGAAAAAGAAGGTGTAATAGACAGGCGCAAAAGTGCATTGTCATCTTTGAGCAGTCTGGTGACTGAGGAGATGAACACTGGAAGTGTGTTTGCATCGCGCACATTAGCTGGTAGTCTATTCCAAATGACTGAAAACTTATTTAAGAAGTTGTACCGCACGTAAGTCTGACAGTGCTCTATAGCAGCTAGGTTGTGATGATTTCTAAGATTGTAACTGATGACAGTGGTAGGTTTAGTTATTGGCTGGGAGGAATGCAAGAGAAGATTAGTTAGCTTATAGTAAAAGATAAGGTTTAGCTTAGGACGTCTTTTCCAGAAAGGTTCTAATCTTAGTCTTTCGCATCGCTCATAGTATTCCAGACCACTTCCAAAACCAAGAGTTCTTGAGGTAAACTGCCGTTGCACTCCCTCTAATTAAAGCTTGTCATTTTGTCTGAATCCGCTAAACATAAACAGGAAGTATTCCAGGATAGGTCGGACACAAACTTTGTATAATAAAACCCCAGATTCACAAAAAAGCGACTGCGTGATATGACATTCATACGTATCCTTTTATATATGTATGTGTGTGTGTGTATGTTGGTCTCTCTTTCTGTTTGCTCGCTTAGTCTGTGACCATTTCACTTGTATGAACTTGTCTCCTTTAACAATGTATAATCTCCTTATATTATATTATACATAATATGAGTGTTTGTTGACAGTCCGTTGCTTGGTGACATATATCCATATATGGTGGTTGTTGACATATCTGCTATATTTCGCTATGTATATATGGATAGATACTTCATTATAATTAGCCATTCATGTTAAGACTGTCTAATGATTTGTTCACACACTTTGTCTGGAACATTTCATATATATATTTCGTTCTCACAATCTTGTGACTTACTCTACTTACTTTGGTGTGATACCACTTTTGCTTCTCCTTGTGTTTGGAAAATAGAAGTACCATCGCAAACCCAGTGGTCTTCTGATTTCCGCCTTCTTGCGTCAGGACTATTAAATTCTCGACCAGTCCATAACAATAATTTAGCGACGAGTACATAACCGCATCCTATCTGCCTTTGTGCTTAACGATTCGCACAATCAGTCTTTTCGTATAACTTTAGTTTACTGGAATATCTAATTCCGAGACCTACGACTGAGTTGAGCTTAGCTATTTTTCGCCCATTTATTTCAAGAGTTAGATCAAGTTTACTGTTGCCGATACAAATCCAGCCGCATTTGTCAATGTTAAAATTTAGACAGGATTCAGCACACCATGTTTCGAGACTACTTAGTTCAAGATGTATTTTAGTAACCATATCGCTTAATTCATGAGTGTAGCAGGAGTAGACGACTTTGAGGTCGTCAGCATATAGGAATGGTTTACCTGAGGTGAAGCACTTGCAAATGCTGTTAATGTAGACTGTGAATAAAAGTGGACCTAGGACACTACCTTGCACGACCCCACTTGAGATCTGCCTAGGATGAGACAATACAGATCCAACTTTGGTTATTTGTACCCTGTTGCTTAGAAATGATTTTAACCAGTTCAGTAATGGGTTGCGAATTCCACAAGAGTACAGCTTCTCAAAGAGAATACTGTGAGATACCATGTCAAATGCCCTAGATATATCGAAGTAGAGAACAACGACTAGCTTACGTGCTTCGCGACTACTAGTGATGCAGTTGAAAAAGTCGAAGTGGCAAGTAACGCAGGATCTATTTTTGAGAAATCCGTGTTGAGACCTTGTAACAAGATCTTCCCTAATTAGGTAGTCTGACAATTGATCTTTTACAACTTTCTCCATGATTCGTGAGATAACTGGGGTTATATTTATGGGTCTGTAATTGCGGACGTTTGCCCTATCACCAGATTTGTAATGTGGAATTATGAAGCTAGTTTTCCACTCACTAGGGTAAGTGCCAGTGTCCATAGATATTGAGAAGAATTTAAGAAGTAACAAGGGTATATCACACCCACTGTTTTTGAAAATTATCGAAGCGAGGCCATCCGGTCCCGTACTAGTGGAAGGTTTAAGGCTTTTAATTGCTTGTACTATTAACTGATTAGTGAACACAATGCTTTCAAGGGAAGAGATAGTAAGGGGGGCGGTTTCACCAGGCATATGTGTTTCTAAACTAAAGTTTGCAAACCAATCACTGAAAGTTCACAGATAGTGGCAGGTTCATTGTAGATTACTTTGTCGTGAAGTAAGTATGGGATTTCCCTCGCCGACTGCATTCGTTTTTTAAGAAGTGCCGTTAAGTTATAAACTTTGGAGGTACTTTCAAGTGCCGTTAACTCTTCGTCGAGGTCCTTTTGAGAGCGTAGGCGCTTGATAGATTCAAGAGACTCGTGGATTGAGAGCAATAGTGATATGTCCTTAGTGGAATAGTACTGTTTCTTCAGCTTCCTTAACTTATTACGGTGTGCCCTTGGAATATATTCAGTTCGGTGTCTACTTAATTTCACTATTTTCTTTGGAGCAACTGTATCTAGACAAAGGGTAACATTCCTGTAAAACAGGGTTACTAAGGCCTCCAGGGAGTCAGTGGTAAAATAGTCATCCCATTGACAGAGTCGAATAAGTTCTTGGACTAATCCCCAGTCTGTATATTTGTAACTACGACATATTGTGCTTCCTGAGTCTTGTTTGTTTCCTGTATTTAGTGGTGAGAAAGGCAGAGAGCAGAGTACCATTCTATGGTCACTACTGGAAAATCTATTACCAACATACGTGGATACTGGGATTGTGTCATGACAAAAAACAAGGTCCAACATGTTGTCACCACGAGTAGGTGTCTGGACGTGTTGTTGCCATCCATAACAGTCTATAGTGGCAAGTAATTCGTCGAAGCGTTGGGGGCCGGAACTAGTTAGCCAATTGACTTCTGGAAGATTGAAGTCCCCTGCAATTATTTTGTAATTAGCACTAAACGAGGATGCGTGTGCAAACGATTTAGCTAATAACGCATCAGTTTCTTTTGTTGAGCTTGGTGCTCGATAAACACAGCCTATGAGAAGTTTGTACTTATCTCCATGTAAGACAACCCAGAGTGAGTCAGGTACATTATTCATTGTTTCATCTTCCACCTTACTGACTACAAATGAGTTATGTATATATATGAGACATCCTCCACCACGCTTGCAATCTCTGTTTGCACGGTGTACAGTGTAATCATCGATACCTATATGCACATCAAGTACAGAGGATGAGCACCATGACTCAGTAATCAGAGCTACAGTAGGCTTGGCGACTAATAATAATGTCCTTAGTTCAGATATCTTATTGATTAAGGAACGTGCATTAATTAGCAATATCGTGAATAAGTCACGGGATACTACAAACTGGCTTAAAATGTCACCATAACCTAAATCTATTTGTGCGTCAGCACCGCAAGAATTTATGAATGAAAAGGAGGTCGGACTGGGTGTCTGTACATCGGGTTGGTGTGCAATGAGGTGGTCCTAGGTGCCATGGGTCGTACCAGTGATTCGGGACACCTGGAAAATTTACCATGTGTTCCTGGATATAAGGGTAGTACAGGTTGGGCCTAGGTTGACGGTTAAAAGGCATAGCATCAAAGGTCTACCCATCCAACTGCTATTCGTCATACCGGTATACACCTTCGGGTTGTTTTTATAACTTAAAGGGAATTGTGAAGGAAGGTGCTTTGGCTGCAAGACTTTAGGAGTCTTGGAGCCTGACTTTCTATAAGGTGGAGCATGCGGAACACCTCCAGATATACTTATGTTTCGAGAGGAGTTTTTCGTAACAAGTGATGGTTTGTTGGCATTCTTACTCTCAGCAGGCTTATTGAATACAAAGTATTCTTCCCCATCATTAGTCTCAACCCTGCGAAATTTGTTCATCGTGGTGAGGTTACTACGTTTGGGGGGAAATTTCTTAGAACAACTTGCAGAAGTTCTAGTCATTTTAACATCTTTCGATGAGGCTTTATTTACAGGGGTACTGGTATCTAAATCAGTTCCTAGTTCCATTGGCAGGTGTGGTTGTTGTGTAGTTTGCTGAATGCTAGTTTCAGCACTAGGTGTCTGTTGCTGTGCACGATCCTTTTTTGGTAAATCAAAGCTAGAGGAGGTGACCAGGTTATTACTACGCATTATTCTGCGCTGACACGGTGTTTTATCCTGAGCTACGGTTATAGACTTATAACTGCTATTCAGTCTTAAGTGATCCTGACATTTAGTAAACTTACTAGCATCAAGGGAATTACTGAATTTAAAAATGATTGGGCAATTAGCCTGGTTAGACTTTTTACGAAGTCGTTTGCATTCACATGGAACACTAGCCATGCCGCAACAAATCAGGATTTTGTGTCTTACAGTTTTCAGGGGCAGAGAATCTGGGACGTTGTAAACTATAGCTTGGTGAGAAGAGGTTATACGCTTCATCACCTCCGTAGCCAAGCAGTCAATCAGATTTTCAGCTTTATTTAGGTTGTCTGGAGATATTTTAGGATGCCTTTTAAAAAGACAGGCTATTGGGTCTAAATTCAAAAGCTTATTTTGAGTTACATCCAGTAAAGACTTAACCTGGCCAATATCAGAACGGCTCTCCGTGGTATTTGAGATTGGCAGTGACATACTATCAAACTGATCTAATTTTTTCTGAATTTCACTTACTTGCCTCTGCATATCTTTCAAAAGGAGGTTTAGTTTACAGAACTCAGAGTTCTCTAACAGAACATCTTTCACCTGTATCACAGGAGTGAGATCTGCACTCAAACCATTTTGAGAGCTAGTAGTTGATACTGTATTACCAGGCGGTAATGCAGTTATAACCGAATTTGAGCCACTATCTAAAACAATTGTGTTTCTACGAACACGTTTTTTAGAGATTTGGACCATAATTTCAAGAATTATATGACAATAAGCAGTAAATAAATTTCAGAGCAAACACGTGCAAAAATGTCACCAATTTCGAACGTACCCACATGGTTGAAGTTACTGTTTCGCCGTTCAGAGATAATAGGAACATCAAACTCCCTAAATTTGAACCACGGTGTTTTGACGGAAACCCAGCCGATTATTTACAGTTTCTAAGGGAATTTGAAATCATGTTGAGTGGTTTTTTATTAACTGATGAAATGAAGTTAATGTATTTGATGAGGTATTGCACTGGTGTTGCTGCAAGAGCTATATAGTGCTGTAAGTTTATGAAGCCAAAAGAGGGCTACTACGAGGGTATGAGCATACTATGTCAAATGTTCGGAAGACCTTCGATGATTGTAAGGAAATTATTCGAGGCTGTTACGGGTAATGGTGGTCAATTACAGGATGACTCCCAGGCACTCACTGAGTTTTTGGATAATTTGCTGATTTACAAGAATGCATTGATTTTGATGAATTGCATGAGTGAGCTCAACTCGAGTTTTATACTAGAAGTAATAGCAAAACGCCTACCTACTCGACTGCAAAGGAAGTGGGTGAAGATAAGCTCCCGTATGGAGGATGAGGGTATCGAGCCAAAGTTTGATGATATCCTGAAATTGGTAAAAGATAGCGTCAATCAATCTATGAGCAAGTTTTCCAGTCTATTACATCTCACCCCTAGAATAGAGCAGTCTGAGAGTAAAACGCAATCATTGATGACGAGTAGGCCTCAGAGAGGTGGATATCGAGAAGGCTCCATGATGTCTAGTAATGCATATAGACCAAGTGATTGTAACAGGTTTCGTAGTACATCCCCAACAGATAAGTTGCAAGCTGCAAGACAAACACGGTTGTGTTTTACACGTTTGCAAGAGGTGCATACAAAGGTGAACTGTGAATCAGTGAGCAAGTTCAGTGATAAGCTAAATGTGAAATCAAGGTCTGACTCCGAATTGTGTGACGATAACGGTGAGGTGAAGAAGTCTGTAGTTGCAACTGGTAAGCCATTGTTGAATAGAGTGTCACAGAATAGAGTTACTGCTTCAGAGTCCAGTTCTGACTCCACAAGTTTACAAGGTATTACTAGTCAGAGTGAAGTTATAAAACCTTTTAGGATTTTCGAGGAGGAACCAAAATTGTCTACTTCTGTTATTAAAGAGTTTGAAAATGATGAACTTGACGGTAAATTGAATATTTGTGGTAATGATCATGATACTTCACAGTAGTCTTTGGTTGATCATGATGAAATGGAGGGAATGCCTACTACCGCTAAGTTAAATAAAGGTTCTGTACAACTTGAACGTGAAGTAGAAATAAATGCAGATGCAGTTGCAGAAGGCATGCATACTTGTCAAGCCGTCAGTGTAATTGATCAGCATGTAGCCCACCTATCATCAGATGCTAGTGCTAAACCTGAGCTGATAGTAAAAGACAGCAGTGGTGGTAATCTTGCAGTTAGACAACTTTCTGAAAGCCGAAAAACAACAGCTTCTGATCCACCGCTAAGTTCATCAACTTGTGTCACTCAGTCGTCGTTAGTGTTGTCATCCACAATGATAAGGGCGCCCATCAACTCAAGTATCTTCTGCAATGACTATGATAGTATTGGTGCGTTTGAAAAGACGAAAGATATTTCTCAGTTTAGAGAGGATAAGCAAAGTGTGTACGAGAGAGTAATTGTTAAATTGGCTTGCAGGAATAAAGGCATTTCTAGTTTCGAGTTACTATTTGAATGCTATTATCCTTGGTGTAAATTACTCTGTGCCTACGCTTGGTTGACCAGATACGTCGTGTGTTTGTTCATCATCTATATTTTACGATACAATGACATGGGCGTGTTGCCGTTCAGATTTGAGGATATAGCTGATAGAGGGAAGTTAGCAAATGAACTCTGCGACGATTTTCCAACCTGGAGCGTCAACGTGAGAAGGGTTGTAGGCGTACTGCTGTAAGTCCTACAGTTCTTCAAGGGTAGTTTGTCGTGTCAGAATCCACAACATTTGATGTGTTGATTGTACATATGTTTGTGTTAAATAATTGTGTGAGTTCCAATTATTGTAATTGTTGGTTAATCTTGTGTGTGTCCGGACACTCCACAACTTACAATCGTCAACCTTTGAAGGGTTGTAGGCGTACTGGTGTAAGTCCTGCAATTCTTCAAAGGAATTCCACCAAGTCATGATCCGCGAGTTTGTGTGTACTGTTTGTATATACGTGTGGTGTGTCATATCAATTGGTGTTTTTGGGACTCATTGTGTTTACTCGTTGTTTTCGTACCTTGTTGTTATTGCGTAATTTTGTTAAAATTTTCGTCGTGCTCAATTCTGAAGTTGTTTCTTGTCTTCTACATCCGTGAATGAATTGATTGATGTTAAAGACAGCAGATGAGTCGTATACGCCGGGGAGGCTAGGCTATTGCTGAGAATGAAATGCATACGGATATAATTGTTAGCTGCGGTCCGACACGCCGGGGAGAAAGAGTGTAAACGACTGAGGCTCGCATACGTCACCGTTACTAGAACTGAGGCAGAATGAGTGACAAGCGATTGCAGTGGTAATTGGTAGTGAGTAGATAAGAGGATGTGCGTAGAGTATCGTGAGTTTGTGCTATGGTCACGTTGCATTCTGCGAGAGTCATTCTAGCAAGTGGCAATTGCGTTGCAAGAGGATGCCTTTAACTGGAAGGCGTAGGTCGTCATTGATGTGTGAGATTGTGCTGTGAGTATGCTTGTGGTGTGTTGGCTTTTCGGTTTGTTTTCCATTTCAGCTCTGTCCGTGTGACCCAGGTTCTCGCAATGGCATCCAAGTCAACGTGTATTGGTCGTGAAGGAAAAAAGGGTTGGATCACTTTTTTTCCAGGGAGTGTCAATGTAGTTGAAGATTGAACGATCAATTCATGGTTGTTTGCTCAAAACCAACTTCCCCAATTTTCGCGGAGGCATCAATACGACAGTCATCGTCTCATCGGTCGCTGTTCAGAAAGAAGTCAGCAGTAAACCATCAGAAGTAATCTTGTGATTTATTATTGTAATATTTGTTCACAGACCTTAGTACAAATATTTTTTATATGTTGGTGTTACAATAAAGAATTCTCAAGCGGCCAATCGGTGTTTTTGATTTGCATCCGTTATTACTAAGCGTTTCTGAGAAACTTCAAGGAACAGCGTGAGCCCGAGTGCAGCAAGAGCTGGGCATTAACGGTTTGTTAGACGTGGCTGACAATCACCCCTAGCATCATTCGGCCAATTAATAGCCCATGGGCATCCCCACCGCATATGGTTCTGAAAAATTATGGCAACGATTGGTGATTCTTTAGTGATTGCCGGCGGAAGAATGCAAAAAATACCCCTGACTACTATTCACTGCCTCACATACTCGACCTGGAAGCAACATTATCTAGTGCAACTGCTTTTTCGAAAAAATACTTGGTTGAAGCCTTTAACCAAATTCCGATGGCACCAGAAGATATTCCGAAAACGGCTATCATTGCGCCTTTCAGACTCTCTGAGTGTCTGCGTATAGAATTCGGTCTCCGGAATGCAGCACAAACATTCCTACGCTTCAGTTACGAATTATTTTGTGGTTTCTACTTTGTATGCACATACTTAGACGACTACCTCATTGCCAATTCAGACAAGGAAACTCACCTTAGACACTTGGATTTGGCATTCGAAAGGTCACGCCGACACGGTATTACGATTATTATTCGAAAAGTTCAGATAGGCGTTGACTCACTCGACTTTCCCGGTCACGCCATAGACTGCAACGGTATCCGCCCACCAGTCAGTAGAGTCGAAGAGAATTCTAATTTTCTGGAGCCAAAGACGGTGAGGAACCTTCGCAATCTTAGTGGCTAGGTAAGTTATTACCGACGGCTTATTCCCAACTGCGCCTTCTTGATTTGGCGGTCAGTATACCTTCTTCGAGGGAATAATAATGTGTGAATTTATAGGCTATAACCAGGTGTTATCGCGCAACGCCATCGGTTACCGCGTTCACGGCTACAGGCGTTATAATCGCCTATTTTTTTGGAAATAGATCATAATTGACTAGTTGTAGACTTCTGGAGCCAGACGGCAGTATTTTGTTCGTAGTATAGCGTAAAATTGCATATTATAGCTCGGACGGATTATCAATAAAGAAGTCATCCTTTTTAAGAAAGTTCGCATAGAAAGACTATTATTTGTGTTATAGTGCGTTGAGAGTTTGTTTTCCGCAAGTTGTTTCAGATCTTAAGGTCGTAAATATACTGCAGGCAATGGCAGAGTACTTAATTTCAGAGTACTTAAAATGAGTATCAGCTTTCTGTTGATTAGTAGCCAGCAGCTGTGTCATACAACCACTACACCTGTTGCATAGGTTATATTAATCTTAATAATTATTTTGTTTCAGATCACTAAGATATTCTGAGATCCTTAATGACTTAATTGTGGCTATGAAAGATATTGAAGATGCACTTATAGCCCATATATTTAAAGCAGTTATTACTAAACAAGTTATCTGTAAGCATTTTGTGATGTTCTGGTTACAATGCTTGAGTGTATGGGGTTATTGCCTGCTTCTGTGAGTTAAGGGATATTTGGTGAAAATCATGATACAATGAAGGTTCCTATAAGCTCACTATGAACACTGCAAACTGTTGATAAGGAATTGCATCAAAGGAAAAAATGCCGAACAGCTAGAAAATACTACTGCAGTTTCGATGATTATTACCTTTTGTATTTGTAAATCATCCTTCCAAAGCTCAGATCGACGGCAAACCATCCATGGTACCCCCAGGCCCTACAGAAATTTGTGAGAGATCTTACATGTCAGGTTGTCTTAGAATTGTAAGGTTGCAGATGTTTCAATTTACCTGTCATTGAAATATCGCTTATCTACTTCACGATGGTATTTTCATTTGTGCACTATTACACTACATTTTATCTTAACTGGATATGCCTTTATTAGAGCTGAGACTTACTCTTTGTGCCTATTAGTTGCTTGCTTACAGTCTAGTTGCTTTTATTAGAAACACAACAGCACCAGTGTTTGAACAAAGCTGTATTTTCATGGAAAACGTCGTATTTTCTATGCTTACACCGATATGGTTGGCATTAAACATTGCAAATGTATACTAACATTCCAAGGACATAGCACTTAGCCAAATGTACAGTGTTCATTGTTAAGGGTTTACAATTTAACTCTTATCATAACTTTATTTTTTATTTTTTATTTTTGATTACAGCTTGATTCCACACTGTATTTTTGGTACAAGTATGGAATTTTCAGCGTGGATATCGGTAGCCCGAAATTCGCGGGCCGACCATAGATATCAGGTGTGCGTCGGCGTCGGCTCGAACCCCGGACCATGTGCATGGTCGGCGAGAGTCCTAACCACTGTGCCACCGACGCACCGTTCTAATTATTATTATTTGCTTGCTGCTATCCTTTAGAAGATGAACGATATGTGTGACAGTAAAAACCACAGAAGAATGCTGTCATGAACGAAGAATGAGAAAGGAGAATGAACCATTTTCAGCAAAGGTAGGCAAATCTAAAGCGTTTAACTTTAATATTACTTCTTTGTTTAATTTTTTGCAGATATGCGGTAATGTAAGTCAACCCAGTCACATTGCCTAAATTATTACGACAAAGAAATGCTTAAAGACATTTGCTTTTTATTATTTTTGATTAAATATATCTAACATCCTGCTTACCAGACCTTTTGTTATTCTATCTGATTGTAGATATATTTGTCATGATGACTAGATGCAGGCGCGACTTATTAATGAGACCTGACGAAGTAATTGGTGGCATATATTAGTGTAAGGTAAATCTAACTACGAGTGCTAAAGCTGAACGAATTCAATAATTTGTCTCGTGTAGACTTAAATTCACGCTACATGTTAACAGCCTTAGTCATATGGATTGACATCACGCTTTAAGTGAAACATTAGTAATGCAATACTTTAGAATACACCTAACCGTATAAGAACTGGAATGCAGTGCCTAAGTTATGCCTGCTATTGTCATTTGTCCCTAAAGACTTCTATATGACTATGAGACGTATCCAGGTAACTTCACTAAAATAATTATAATTTAACACGTATGACGACCGACATCGTTCCTACGCAATTACACTTACGTATAGTAAAGTCCTAGAGAGCACCGGTCTAGCATGCCGTGCTCATTAAGGGAACACATGAATTGAAAGACAACAAGATTGACGTGAAAAATTTATTTTAATTATGATACAAATTCAGTTTACTTACATATTCAGAGTACGATTGATTCCTGCGATTACTTCTAATGCATAATTCCTGGCAAACACTTCTCCAAATTTGTCATTAATTTTCCTAATGCCCGTATTCATAATACTTATATAGGTTTCCGATGGGGCACTTCGATTTCGAGAGACAACAGCTGATGTCTCGAAATACCTTAAGTATGTAATAAGTACGTCAACGTTACCTTTAGTAACTGCGGCTTTCATATTTTGAACGTCGATGCGAGTTCTATCCTTGTGGTACTTCTCCTTAACATGCATTATTATTTCATCGGATGAGTGAGATTGCTGAAGAAGTGGTTCCACATTTTCTTTCTCTTCAACTGTTAGTCGTCTATACCATGGGTCATTCTGCATGTACACCCTGCTGCATGGATGGTTATGTACCATATTGTGAGAAGCAATTATGTATTCACTACAACGCAAAACCACGCGAAATGAAGACGAGCAATTGCAACATTTAGACCTGAAATATTCATGAAATCATACTACACTTCTTCTTACGACTTATTTTTCAATTTCAATCCAGGTCTTGTACGATTCACTCCAAAAGTGCATTTAAAACCAACACAAGCGTACTTAAAACTGTCATCCGGTATCGTTTTGCTATAATTATGAACATAGTGAGTGCAGGACAACTATATTGTTAGCATTAAATGACTTCCTCACTTTTTGGAATTCTGCTAATGACTTCTCAAATTCATCCCAGCTCAAGAAACGTCTTCCAAGTATTAATTCACCAAAAATTCCAGTTAAGTCTGTGCGCCTTTCACTCGAATTGACTACCTGCAACGGACTAAAACAAAATTATCAATTAGTATCCATCTACGTCACAACTATTCCAAGATAAATCGTAAAAGGCAACATTGCAATACAGGGATGATCAATAACCATCAAGAAAATACCGCACGTATAATTTAAATTACAGAAAAACACAAGAACCCACCGGTTCGTTGACATCGCAAGCAATCGATAGACCAAACAACGAATTGTACGGCACACAAAGCCTAGTACATGCACAAACAAAGAAAAACAAGGCGTTACAATAGTCTAATTCACGTTTATAGTCATCACATATACTGGCAAACGAAGCAAACACAACCACGCCAAGACAGCACCCGACAGCACGCACCCAAGGACAATTCAAACTCCAATTGACCGCCACTGTTCTAGCCAATGAAAGACGAATATCCTGAGTCGCGGAAAGTATAACACGTTACAACGGATATCATTACCCAATAATAACCCAAGCTTACAGCAATTCTAAACTTATTCTAACCTATTCTGTGATAATGCTTTTTTATGGTAAATAGCTATTTCATCTACCCACTATGTTCTGAAATAACGCTGGTCGTGCTTAAAAAAAGAGCTGGGTGCTTAGTTAATGCAACAAAATCTTAAAAATAAGATCATCATCTGAAATAATGCCTTTAGTGCTGAAAATTAGCACTGCATGCTTAACTGCTGCGGTTAATGCTGAAAAATAGTACTCCACCTGTACATAGTATATTGAAACCAACCAATCAGCAAAGAGTAGGTTTCACACAGATTACGTAGTGTAACGGCTACAGACTTGTCTGCGAATTACATATGATGTGATTGATCTATTTTACCAGAGGTGTGACAGTAAATAAGAATACAACGAAAACATTATTCAACAGGGGGGTAGGGGAAGGTGAATCGGTCGCATGAATTCATACGAAAAATATATTATGAATAATATATTTTTCGTTCGTGGAATATAAGCGAATTTGTGATGGGGTCAAAAATGAAAAAATATTTATAAACCAGACATGTCTGGTTTATTAATTTTTTTCAT
This sequence comes from Trichobilharzia regenti, assembly GCA_944472135.2. NCBI lineage: Eukaryota > Metazoa > Platyhelminthes > Trematoda > Strigeidida > Schistosomatidae > Trichobilharzia > Trichobilharzia regenti. The sequence continues at coordinate 80,636,411 of OX235270.1, read as the reverse complement.
TTTACATCGTACATCATCAGTCTGATGTCTGTTCTACGATTGTCAAAATTAATAATGTAAAAAATTTTTGGCCCATATTGAATTCTATCTTACCAAATTTCACACCATGTTATGTAGCATTTTATATCCACCTACTAATCCTACAATTTTGCTCCCCTTTCCAACATCTATACACCTCAGGTATTATTCTATATCTGACACTGATTGTCTTGCTACTTTACATTTTACTATGATTAGAATTACAGATATTTTATTTGCATTTCATACCATTATTATTATATAATAATAATGGTGTGAATACATAACATATGTTATGTTTGACCTAATTCCCTCACAGGTTTTATTTCTTAAAAAACCATACATATATATACGTTTGTAAACCTTGATAATAAATTCGTTGAAAATAGTCTCTCCGCGAAATATTGCAAATAAGAAACACAAAAATTTACAACGAATTGAAGGTGTTGGGAGGGTGAAAACTCAAATCCCACAGATAAAAAAGGATACCTGTCATAAGCGAAAGTTAAATTGTTTCGATTGCTGAATACTGTCTACGAGTTCATATATTTAAACCTTGGGAATCCAAATAAAACAAGGGGTGACAGATTGTGTTGATTCACATATGAAAACATATACTTGCTGTAAGGAAAATGTTAACAATTGCGATTACAATTTAATTGGTGGACTGTGATTACAGTTCACATGTCATCCCTTTTCATATTTAACAGACTGATGTTTGCCTAGAAGTATAAAAGCAGTACTCCTCACATACAAAGACCATTCTTACAGGATTTATAAATCATGCAGGTGAGTTAGATTTTGGGTGCATATTTGTCCATTTCTATTATAAGGAAAACAACTCAGATAATGTGTTAAATACGGGTATTCAACATTCTGCAACAAGTCGTAAGAGAAGAATATCTTCTGGCAGACTGCATGAATGCTTTGGATACAGCTACTCAACATTTTATCGCCGTCAAAAACGGTTACGTGATGCAGCATTTAGTGACTGGGACTTCTGGAAACGTTACTGCTCATCCAGAGAAGAGGTGGCAAGGGATAATACAGTAACTTTGCCTTCAAGTTCAACTGTACAGGGAACAGTGGGTTTACCTAGTACTAGTGAGACCGTCGCTGTTGTTTCACAAACTGAAGAGAATCGTAACATTTATTATTATGTAATAATTAATTTCAATAGAACTTCAGGTTGTTCCTGAAAAGATGACACAAAAAGAGCTGGTCAGAAAGTCAATTATGGAATTGTTCCTTCAGAACAATGTAACAGGGAAGCTTGCGCAAAATATCTTGGACTGTATGCGTAAATTTAATCCACATGTGCCAACAACCATAAGAGGCCTGCTAAAAGATAGCGGCATGTGTGTACCTAGATTTCTTGGACAAGGTGTTTACTATCACATTGGACTGAAGGAAAATCTGCAGCGTTATCTAGATAGTTGGGTTGACTACGGTACTTTTCAACATATTGGCTTGCAAATCAACTATGACGGTTTATCTATATCGAACAGTTCTTCGCAGCAATTATGGCCATTCCTAGGTCGTATCACAACTCCATACGTCAGTGACGTTTTCTTAATTGGCATACATGGCGGTTTGAGAAAACCGAGCAACTTCAATGAGGTTTCTATGGACCTACTAGTTGAATTGAAAGATCTTTATAAAAATGGTCTATATGTTGAGAAGTGGGGTAGGAGTGTGACTGTCAGTGTTTTAGCATTTATATGTGACACGCCTGCTCGTTCTAATGTAAAACAAACCGTCGGTCACAATGGAAAAACAGGTTGTGATAAATGTGAAGTTATCGGTTGTCGTTTAGAGGGTAGGATGACATTTCCTAATGGGAACCAGACACTTAGAAATGATAGGACATTCCGTGGTCAAGTTCAAGCAAGTCACCATCGGGGCAGAAGCTGTCTTGAGGAATTGCCACTTGACATGGTAAAATCGTTTCCCTTGGAGCCAATGCATCTAATATACCTTGGTGTTGTTAAGAAGTTAGTGTTCCTTTGGCAGGGTCTTGCAGCACGGCGAGAGAAGCAAATGGATAGTAAGATTATTGCAGATATTAATAACGGACTGTAAGTAAGTAGGAAACACATTCCTTGTGATTTTCAGAGGAAATGTCGGTCGTTAGATGACGTTAGCCAATGGAAAGCAACTGAGTGTAGACTTTTCTTACTATATTTGGGTCCCGTCCTACTTAGAAACACTCTGCCATGCCACCTGTACGCTAATTTCAGGAGATTATCCCTGGCAGTATACTTACTTTCGAGTACCAAATACAGCCGACTGTTTTTGGATGCTGCTCGGACAGATTTGAATAATTTCTTACTGCAATATGAAAATTGTTTCGGAAATGAACATATTGTTTACAATATACATTCTCTGAAACATATAGCGGATGACGTCGAGCTGCATGGGCCACTAGAAGAATTCAGCGCATTTCCCTTCGAATCTTATATGCGCAAGATAAGACAGTCCGTGCACTGTGGTTATGCTGTGGCTAAGCAGGCAGCTCAACGCTATGTTGAGCATGTGTACTTAATGAAAAGTACAGGTGTGAAGCACGTACCCAAAGAAGCTGGTACTAAGTGTGTTGAATTTAGCAAGGGAAAGCTAACGTATCTGAATACCATATTCACATCTTATTCTCCGGACAATGTCATCTTAGCCTTAGGTAAACCAGGGAATATAGTTGAAATGGAAAGTGAAGATAGGATACGTTTTCGACCCTACAGCGATTATAGTGATGACTTCACTGCACCATTTAAGTCAAGGAATTTAGGGATATTTAGATGTTCAAAATTCAGTCACGAAACACACTGGATATCGTATGTGAATATTGTCTGCAAGTACATGACTGTTCCAACAACTAATGACGAAGTAGTTATCCCCCTGCTTCATACATTTAATTGAGGGTACTGTGCCGTAATATTTTGCTTGAACTGTTGATATGTAATTCGTTTAAGTTTTTTTGTAACTTCTATTTGTTGTCAATTCCGAACATCTACCTCTAACTGGTTAATGTTGTTGGTGAAACTGAAGTTCATTTGACAGTTTATTCCGCGTTTTTGAGATATAGGTATATCCATGCTGTTATTGATTTTAAGCAACCCGATACATGAAAAAGTAACAGCCGTATTTCTACTTCATTACATATCCTTTTGCAGAATTCTACACCAATCAGATACCTCGTCGTCCGTTCGCTAGAAGATGACACTGTAGTCGCTATCCCAAACACTTGGGTTATGCGAAGTGGTTTATGTGCGTACAGCAGCACAGCAAACCATCTAGAGCCTATGTTTACCGGGACTGGATGGTCAGTGTTTCAATTCCGTCAACTGCTGGAATTTGGTAAGTTGGCATATTTCATTATCACCCTTCTAGATACGTATGAGAATTGTAAAAAGGGTGTGGAGCTTTTGACAAACAATGATCAAGACACCAAGAAGGTAGACATGGACGATGATACGTTGCCAATGCCTAGTAATAGACCTAAAAGGTAGGTACCGTTACCTGTGTAACACATTTTTCAGGGATGCCAAGAAAACTGAGAAAAATTTCCTTTACAACTCTATGGATATTGATGTAGCTTCCAGCGAGGTTGCTTGCATAAAACCACAATATCCAGAGTATAATATATTGGATGACTTCGTGGCCCGAAATCCAAGGTTTTAACCTATTTGAAAGCCCTTCATTTTCAGTACTTCCAGTGCTCCCATATTTCATTCATCTCCTATTGGCAAAAAGTCATATGTGTGTGACCGGTAGGAAAAAATTGTTACAATTTTTATTTATGCTTTAGATTTCCGTCTAACGAAGATGCTACTGAATCCACAAATAAGTAATTACTCGGTAATTACTTAAAAATAATTATTTATTTAAAGATACAAATATGGAAATCATCAACCTGTGCACGAAAATATTGGACATTATGACTACTGACAGAAAATCTCGACAGCAAAACTACCCTCCAGCAAACGGGGACTTAACACTGGAGTTTCCGCTCGAGATTGAAGACCAGTTAGAGATGCTCCAACCATCTTTAAGAGACGAAAAGTACAAACAGTAGTATGTAAGTTGACATATTTAATTATTATTTCTTGTAAACTGCTAAGATGGCTAGCTGACTTCAGAGTGATCCAAAGCAATCTGTCAGTCACGTCTCGTAAACCGTTAATGCCCAGCTCTTGCTGCACTCGGGCTCACGCTGTTCCTTGAAGTTTCTCAGAAACGCTTAGTAATAACGGACGCAAAAACCAAAACACCAATTGTTGACTCGAGGATTCTTTATTGTAACACCAACATATAAACACTGTTACAACTAAGGTCTGTGAACAAATATTACAATAATAAATCACAAGATTACTTCTGATGGTTTACTGCTGACTTCTTTCTGAACAGCGACCGATGAGACGATGACTGTCGTATTGATGCCTCCGCGAAAATTGGGGAAGTTGGTTTTGAGCAAACAACCATGAATTGATCGTTCAATCTTCAACTACATTGACACTCCCTGGAAAAAAAGTGATCCAACCCTTTTTTCCTTCACGACCAATACACGTTGACTTGGATGCCATTGCGAGAACCTGGGTCACACGGACAGAGCTGAAATGGAAAACAAACCGAAAAGCCAACACACCACAAGCATACTCACAGCACAATCTCACACATCAATGACGACCTACGCCTTCCAGTTAAAGGCATCCTCTTGCAACGCAATTGCCACTTGCTAGAATGACTCTCGCAGAATGCAACGTGACCATAGCACAAACTCACGATACTCTACGCACATCCTCTTATCTACTCACTACCAATTACCACTGCAATCGCTTGTCACTCATTCTGCCTCAGTTCTAGTAACGGTGACGTATGCGAGCCTCAGTCGCTTACACTCTTTCTCCCCGGCGTGTCGGACCGAAGCTAACAATTATATCCGTATGCATTACACTCTCAGCAATAGCCTAGCCTCCCGGCGTATACGACCCATCTGTTCTAGCTGATTGAGCAGTCGAGTTCGGATATCTGTGAAACGAGGAGATTGAAGACTGCATATGAGAATCAAGGCTTTGAATTGATCATCTGTTAAGGACCTGAGTCGAAATCTCTCACATTCTCGGTTGACTGTGCCAACGTGAGTAAGAAAATCATCATTTTCATTCATTGTCAGCTTGAGGCAACGATAACGTATGCTGAATAATGAGGAGTGGTCTCCAAAATGTTATTGTATCATCGAAACACTTGTCACGTGGTTTCTGGGGTAAAATTAGGTTGTAGTACCGTTCATATTCTGCCGGACCCAATTTACGTAACAACACTCGCACCTTCCAGGCATCGTCTTGTGAGGCGAGATCAACAGCGAATAAATCCTCATAACGTTGATACCATGTGTCATAATTGAACTGTGAAATACTGTTCACAATTCCGTCGACAGATGGTAGCGTGGTATGATTGGGATTGCTTGAAGGTGAAGCTGGACCAGTCTGTTGGTTGACGAACATTTCCATTAATTTCATTTGTTGTTCAAATAGTAATACCAATTTTGAATGATCCATAATAAATTGTTATGTTGCTGCTGCTGAGTGGTTAGTAGTAGTTTTCCCCGTCGCCAAATTGTTATGTACTCGTCGCTAAATTATTGTTATGGACTGGTCGAGAATTTAATAGTCCCGACGCAAGAAGGCGGAAATCAGAAGACCACTGGGTTTGCGATGGTACTTCTATTTTCCAAACACAAGGAGAAGCAAAAGTGGTATCACACCAAAGTAAGTAGAGTAAGTCACAAGATTGTGAGAACGAAATATATATATGAAATGTTCCAGACAAAGTGTGTGAACAAATCATTAGACAGTCTTAACATGAATGGCTAATTATAATGAAGTATCTATCCATATATACATAGCGAAATATAGCAGATATGTCAACAACCACCATATATGGATATATGTCACCAAGCAACGGACTGTCAACAAACACTCATATTATGTATAATATAATATAAGGAGATTATACATTGTTAAAGGAGACAAGTTCATACAAGTGAAATGGTCACAGACTAAGCGAGCAAACAGAAAGAGAGACCAACATACACACACACACATACATATATAAAAGGATACGTATGAATGTCATATCACGCAGTCGCTTTTTTGTGAATCTGGGGTTTTATTATACAAAGTTTGTGTCCGACCTATCCTGGAATACTTCCTGTTTATGTTTAGCGGATTCAGACAAAATGACAAGCTTTAATTAGAGGGAGTGCAACGGCAGTTTACCTCAAGAACTCTTGGTTTTGGAAGTGGTCTGGAATACTATGAGCGATGCGAAAGACTAAGATTAGAACCTTTCTGGAAAAGACGTCCTAAGCTAAACCTTATCTTTTACTATAAGCTAACTAATCTTCTCTTGCATTCCTCCCAGCCAATAACTAAACCTACCACTGTCATCAGTTACAATCTTAGAAATCATCACAACCTAGCTGCTATAGAGCACTGTCAGACTTACGTGCGGTACAACTTCTTAAATAAGTTTTCAGTCATTTGGAATAGACTACCAGCTAATGTGCGCGATGCAAACACACTTCCAGTGTTCATCTCCTCAGTCACCAGACTGCTCAAAGATGACAATGCACTTTTGCGCCTGTCTATTACACCTTCTTTTTCACCCTAAATAGATATTTTAAGTTCTTCAAACGTGTAGTTACAACAAACTACAATTATAAATTTTAATATTATTGGAACTAGATGATAAACATTTCTACACAGGACAGTAATATTAGTCCACACATAATTTGAAAGTTAGCATAACGGGACTAGTTAGTTAGTGAACAAAAATAACCATAGTTACTAGACAGAATATATATGCGTGTATTTATTAATCGCTCCTTAAGGACTCCTCTTGCTTTCTTTTGCTTTGTTGTTGTTTGTCTTCTTTTTTCTCTCACTATTTTAGCTTCCATTGGACTTTTTGAATGAGAATGAATAATGTGGATGTTTGACTACTTACAATGACAAATGATCTGCAAACATTATTGGTCCCGTATCTTTCATTTGCCTAGCTAATAACGAATTAACTTTCCCCACGACGCAACCTGGATTACATTTGTGGAATATACTCTTATACCAATGGAAAAGTATCAATTTGTAATACAACGTCACGATTGTAACTTATAACATAACTGATCGTATCTGTAAAAATAGCTTTCTTATTACCCAATTTGGATATAAATCAAAAATGAGATTCAGGATTACTTCAAGCTTTATTTTTTCCAAAGTATTTGTAATCCTTCCAAAACATACTTGGGTTTTTTTGTTAATGCGAAGACAATATTTCTATATTTCATGATGTGCTCCATTGAATGACTGGTTATCATATTGTTCCCACAAACCAAAGACAGAAACGTCAGCAACCAGGTAATTTAACTATAAACCAAATTTATGAAATTTAAATAATGCTGATCCATGCCTGTGCATTTGATGTGTCCTACACAGGTAGGAAAAAATGTGTATTTTATCAAAACATTATTATTAAGTATGATTGCTAATCGTATATGTAATTTATCATATTGATGATGCCTGTAAACTGGCGTCCCTCATGTACAAAATGAGAATATACTATTATTATTATGATATTGCTTGTTCAAAGAAGACTTTACCGGCACCAGGAAAGATGAATGGTGACTATCCAAACTGTCACCAGCTATCTGAATCCGTCAGAAAATGTTTCCGCCGTCAGAAACTGACTTCACCGTCAGAAACTGTCAGCCACATCTCATAAACCGTTAATGCCCAGCTCTTGCTGCACTCGGGCTCACGCTGTTCCTTGAAGTTTCTCAGAAACGCTTAGTAATAACGGACGCAAAAACCAAAACACCAATTGTTGACTCGAGGATTCTTTATTGTAACACCAACATATAAACACTGTTACAACTAAGGTCTGTGAACAAATATTACAATAATAAATCACAAGATTACTTCTGATGGTTTACTGCTGACTTCTTTCTGAACAGCGACCGATGAGACGATGACTGTCGTATTGATGCCTCCGCGAAAATTGGGGAAGTTGGTTTTGAGCAAACAACCATGAATTGATCGTTAAATCTTCAACTACATTGACATTATCACTTAAGTTCATGATGCACCATGTTATAAAACCTGAAGTGGGTTGTAATTTTCATTCCAGAGGACTTTGACAAAATCAAGGATTGTGCCTTATGCCTTTTATTAATTAATGAGATGTAAGTTTCATTAATGAAGTAATTAGTTACCTAGCTTTAATTATGTCGCACTTCTACGGCTAACTAATGACGACGAGAGAGATTGGTTACATGATGGATAGGGCCACGAAATCGTACTTTCATAATTTGAAAGATCGTGTCCAAAGACGTAAGCGGAAGCAAGGAATTCAGGTAATATTGCGAAACGCCTGCTTACTTTTATAAGTGAACGTTTATTCAACATGTAGTAATCACAACATTGTTTTAATTTTTAGGCAAATGAAAAAGATACCGGGTAATATAACAGTGGCACTTATGTAAGTAAACTTTCATAAATGTAAATACTCAGAATGTGCTCAGCACAATTTTTCACCCACTAATATTTTATTTTGCTTATTTGCAGGATGCTACCAGTGGATCGCAATTGACGGGATTGCAGTGACATTGTACTATAGTTTATAAATACAAAAGTCTCTTAATTGTAAGAACTGATTTCTTTCTGAATTGCGCGGGCGTAGGACACAGGTGCTGATAATAAGTAGAAGTCTTTTCGTTCTAAGGTAAAGCGAGTAAGTGCTGAAAATGATCTGAAAGGGCTGAAATAAAGCTGGTAAGCAAACCCAGTAGGTTATGATCTACTCCTGACAATGCTAAAAAAAGAATACGGTGCTGAATTAGCGCTAGTCATGCTGAAAACTAGCACTGAGTTCTAGTCTGTGCCATTAAACAATTCATTTCAGAACAAATTCAGAATTTACTCACTATAGGATGCTAGAATTATTTCAGAATTACTGAGATTTAATTCAGAATTATAGTAAGCTTGAGAAGTTCATCGAACTTGACGCGTCAGCTGGAAATGGTTTCGTTCAAGTTAAAAAAGCTGTTGCGAATGCCACCCTACTTACGCACCAAGATCCAGTGGCACCCTTAAGTACCTTTGTTGAGGCATCAGACACTGAGGTTTGCGCAATTTTGCAACAACTAGTCAACAAAACATAGTAACCGCTCACCTTCTTCACAAGGCGTCTACAACTGATAAAACAAAGTACAGCACATCCGGCAGAGAACTTCTGCCTATGTACTGTGCTATACACCAATGCCAACGTTCATTGTAGGGTTGTGAGTTCATAATTTTCCCCGGCCACATATGGTTTACATGCTCTTTGAACTGGGTGTTGAATAAGTATCCGCTGAGGGACTCACGACAACTGTACTACGTTTCACAGTTTGCATCGGTTATTCGCAGTGTATCTGGAGTAAACAACACTTTGGCGGACGCCTTGTCGTGCATTTCTTTCCCCATCCAAACGTCATCTTGACATTTTCTACATACGTACCCACATGACGTTATCATTCATTGATTACTTGCAAAGTTTGTTGGACTTAAATTTACGTGGACATTTACTTTTGTGCGTATCAATGAAGCTAAATCCCAGTTCATTATATTTAGTGGGCTGAACTAAATTCACATGAGCTATGAAAAGATTTTCCGTTTAGTCTCTCCATATCAAAATGTTCTTACTCTCTGACTAATTTACGCAGCTATTTCGGGAAAAAATATAGCCGAAATTCTTTTAAAAGAAACGGTGATATTGGAATGTTCAGTTTGGTAACTCGATCCATTTCAAAAGTTTGTCACCATATACGATTTCTGATGTAATGTTGATTAAGCCTACCCCGAATACACCAGTGCAAATGAATATCCTTACAACAAAGAAGGAAGGAATAATTTCGGACTGAACAGGCAGTAAAGTTTAGAAAACATTTGTTTACTAAAATGATAATTAAAAACATGAAACTGTTGCACAAATTACTCTTCTTTGATGTGTGAAAAAAATGTCCCTCAGTTTTGCATTGGAGTATTATTAGAGTAATTAAACCACATACTATATATGCATTAATCCAGGTTTCCAAACCCTGATGCGGAACATTCCCTAACCTAACGTAATATGGGAGATTGAGTTAGTGAACCGAACCTTAACCTGTCTTTAATGTAGGCCTTTTGGGACATGCTTTATTATCACCACATCCGGTTCTACAGTTACCTGAAAATTTGGAACAGTGGGGCAGCTATGGCTTATTCGGTCGGATACTGAGTGTAAATGCAAAGTGACAGAAGATAACAAGGCGGTGAAGACACTCTGTCTAAGGGTATAATTTTTTATTGAAAATTCTCATCGTCTCACGAAGGTATTTTAGAGGCTGATGGTGCTGACGTTCACGGATAATACGAAGTATACTGACGCAAGATCTTATACACACAACTTCTATAGTATTCGTTCCGCGTAAGCTAACGGCAAAGCAAAACACTAGAATTGATCGTCCACATTATGAACTATATTTCGTGACCAAATCAGAGTGCGAGATGATTGCTTAATTAGCAAAGGACCGTGCGCGAACGAACGAACGCAACACGACGGCGTGCCATATGGTATGGATGCTTGACCGGAAGCCTTCAGCTAAACAAGTTGACTCAATGAGGGACAGCATATAATATTCAGTGACCAATGCCGTGGACAATAGTTCTGGGGAATCGCCTACCTTTACAACATCGAGATGTCTCAAGCTGCTAATGGTCAATTTCGTCTAGTCCTGATACGATTGACTTAGCATTACGTCAGTTTTGAATGACAAGGCAGGTTAAGTTGAAGACCTATGCAGCTGGAATAACTCCTATTCTGCGTGCAGGAGGTTACCAGAATTAGATTATTACAGACACGAAAAGGCGTGTATTAGTATCTGGAATTCCATGTCGGTATCTTGACTGAAAATTCACACCATTTAGAATAACAGGATATTTCAAGCATTTCAGACTTAACCTACACACCCGTGTTAATAATGGACATAGATATATATTAAAGGAAACTATATGTCAATAATGGGAATAAATCACGGGTGTTTATAATACTGCCTATTTCAGTGAGTGTTCATTTGGGTAATGAACAGGCTGGCGGCCGACAGCCGCAGTTCCGATGGTTTCTGTTCTGATTTATGAAAAGAAAATCAGAGGGCTCATCCTTGACCTCCATGACCTTTAAAACATGTGGTGACACGTTTATCACACATGAATTCACGCATTTTCCACATGACAAATAACATACATAAACACACACGCATATAAATCTAATCTTTACAGATCAACCATAGGAGAGTAACACAACAACAATTTGACATTAGTCATTACAAATATATGTTAGGATTGCTTACATACTTCTATTGGTATAAAAAATGTCCATGGACAAATGACCTTCAAATAAACTGACTTCATTTTATGTGAAAAAATTTTTGACTATATATTCTGATGATTAATTATAAATCTGCTGAAGAAGCTGTGGCTTACATGGCGAAACGTTCAGAAAAATCTTGTTTTGATTTTCTTAACACGCTGGGATTAATTTAAATAACTTATAATGGGCTCATCCTTGGTTTGAATTAGAACAGAAACAAATGTTTTCTTATCGGCCCTTAACAGTGATTTTCAAGTGAAAGATGTGTTGGCTGTGAAACAGCTTAGCTTTGATATATTTGACTTAAATGTTGGTTAGGGTTGAGGGTATTTCCCTCATGGAAGTGTTGTCACTGACCTGTTGCTTCCGACGGACCATGCGAATATTCTGTATCGTCTCCTCCTGCATACTGGCAACAAACCAAACAAATTCCTCAATGGTTTTTGTACGAAGTATTTTTCCGCTTTAAACCTATACTCAAAAACCTGACAGTGGTGGCGGTTTTAAAGAGGGGTCACCCATCAAATGAAGAAAGCCAGTGGAATCTTCTACCAAACATGCGTAGGTTCTGGTTAGACGGCAGTGAACCAGCACTGTTTTGCCCTCTTTAAGTTTGTCGAATATTCTTGACCATTTTTTATATTATAATGTGATTTGCCAGGCGAAAAGAGGTACTTTTCCCTAATTAATGCTACAAGAGGAGTTTCGACAGTAACCTTACGTAAGTACACATAGTTCTGCATAAGTAACGAATAACATTTCATCCAAGACCCTCACATAAAAGTCACAGTAATGAATATCAACCACCACGCGCGATCAACCTTGAGTGACTCCATAGCTGGCCTGGTGGTTAAGATATTTAATTTTACTCTTTTATCCAGACAGTTTCAGTAAAGCCACCAAGCTGGATACTTAAGATTGAGTGCCCATGAAGCCCTACTTTTGGTGTGGTATCATATGAGACGTCCTTCAGTCAGTTCATAATTTAATTGAACCTCACTTATCACACAAATAAACTAAACAAATGGACCGTTACTGATACACAGGCAAGCTATTAGCATGAAATAAGGCAACAGGAAGTTTATTTACTATTTAAGCACACTGATCACAATACAGCTCAAAAATAGTAAGATCGACAACATAATTGATTGCTAGCGAGTATTTTTTCATTTTGGAAGTACGAATCTGATGCATCTGCACAGAACTTAGCACCAGTAAATTGAAGACTGATTTGTGCTTCGAATAATTATGACTTTATATCGAAAAATGTGGACAAATTCCTGTTTCATTTTGTTTTAATTATATTTATATTTATAATAAATCAGATGTAATATTGTGACAAATGCTGGGAACTCAACTCTGTTTTATAAGCACTGTTTTTAGAATAAAGTAGATTATTATAATACATATATTCTTTCGCATGAACACAAGATTATATGTGGGACATTAATGTGTACCAAGTCAAGTGGGATTTGCTTACTAACCTTACTTTATATGACAAATTTATAAATTCATTAGAAAATTTTGTGTGGATGGGTGTTGCTACTGCTGGCACTGTTGGTAGCACAGTTGTGGATTTATCAACCTGGATTAGTATAAGCTCTCTGTCAAATTACGCAATTATATATCTTCAGGAGGCGGCAATGTAGTGTTAGTGTTACTGTTTTCGGTGACGCTACTTCCAAGTAGTATTGCAGTCACTTCCAGCAAGTTGGTTTACGATTGTCCACAACCAGCAATAATGTTTACCAAATGGGGGAAATACTTCATCCCCACTACAACTGTCAACAACTGTAGGTGTGTTTCTATAGTCGGTCCACCATTATGTAGGTGCACTGCTTCATCTCAATCATGATACAGTCTACTCAATCACTGGTAACTCTTAACTTTCCTGAAATATAAAAAAATATTAATATCGACTAGGCAAATGAAATCTAAGAAATATGTCGACATAAACTCTGTATTTTCATTCTGAATTGATATCGAAATGTATTTGGGGAGCGATCTAGACAGTGTGAATTAACATAGCCATGACGTAAAATGGCTTCCATTTCTTTAACTCTTTGACTCCAAGTCATGATAACAAAGTTTAGTACTTATCGTGTGCCCTTACATATTAAGATCACTCATTTAAATAATATAGACATTAGAGCTAGGTGACGTTTTGCTTAGAATATATCCGTTCCAGATAGAAGGTTACTGTTCGTAAAACTCGGAGCTGCAAAAAGGTTGCAAAAAGTCGTTTTTTAGGTGAAAACAGTTTAACATAGAAAAAATAGATGTCCAACAGATAAGTTGCAGAGAATAAATTTATTGTGCCGACACCGCGTCGTTTTAACTCTGCGGTGCCGCACGGTCAACTGCAGATGGCAGATTTATGGTGGGTTGTAGTGCCTCTTATTGGTCGATTATAATGCTTCTTATTCTCACAGCATAAACGAAGGCTTTTAGACTTCTTTCTTTAAGGGGTTGGCAGCTAAATAAATGTTGGTTCGACCTAGCTACTGTAAGGAGAATGGAATTTGACGAAGTTAAAAGCCAAAGTCAGGGTCTTTTAAAACTGACATCTAAGAGCCGATTAGACTCAGAGAACAGTATGAAACGTTATTTCTTTCGTTTTGAACTTGGAGAAGATAGATACAGTATTATACTCATATACTAGGTTTTTTCTGCAAATATATATGAAGATATATATATATATATGTATATATATATATTTGTAAACATATAGGTGGGGTTACGCCTTTTTTAGATTAAGGTTAGGCTAGGAGTAGGTTGGGGAATAGTGCCATAAATTTCAGTAGATCTCAAAGTGCCATGACCTGTAGTCACTTGGATGATTTGGTATATCGCGCAGGGTATTATTTGTCCATAGATCAACTGCATATTGACTGGGAGGCATTCCTAAGATACATAGGCTACAGATATACAGTGTACTACCATATTTTCAGTATATTTTATGTTAATTTTCAACGGTTATGTAACCTTTTTGCTTCCGAACTTTGGCTGGTCGTTCAAGGTCACTGTAGCTTTGGCCATTATAGTTTAATCTTGTTTGGTATCCAGTTATAGTATGAAGCGTAGTCGATCAGACTGTTTCTATTGGTGTTAACTATACATATTGCTGTTGAAAAAACTTTGCGTTGAAGATGGTGTCCAACTCCTAGCTGCTTCAACACCTAGTTTAAAACGTTAGTCTTATCACAGGTTGTGGATACTACTTTCGAACCTTTACCAAGTAATCCCACGCAGTAAGGCCAGGTTATGTATTAAGAAGATTGACTCAGGAGTCAATTACCGATCCGTGGCACTTCGGTACTACTGCTACCGCGGATGGGTCACCTGACGACAGTGTTACCACCGACAATGAAGTTAATAAACCCCAAATAGCTTCTCCCGTGTACTATCACAGCAGCTTCTGTGTTGTGATTATTTACCTTTGCAGTATCGTTTCTGTAATCCAAAGTCTTCCGCCATCATGCAGTATGGTTTTGAATTGTTAATAACTCCTGGTTGTACAAATAAAACTGTCCGTCACCGAAGTTCTGAAACAGTTGATTATCTGATTTCAGGGTCTAAACCAGATGATCGTTAATTGCAAATCAGTCTAAAGTGTTAACATATTTTCATCATAGCGAATAATCCCTCTGTTTGCTAGTTATGCTGAATTTTCAGCATGCATTTATTGTTGGAAACTGGAGAAACATGTCTCTAGTTGCACATGCAATAAGAACCATGTTCATTGAAGTAAGACGTGAGAACAGTATATCACCGTAAATATTTGCAGTCATTCGTAGACCAGTTTGTTTTGTGACGTCAACACAATTAAACGGTTTGTGTCAGTGTCTTTCTGAGTTTTTCATGGAAACTGTTAGCCTTAATAAAACAATAAAGCTTGCCACATCGAAAATTTCAGATTACATAACCGTTTAGTATAGAATCTTTTGGGAAAGTAGTTGGAATATGTGTTGAATCGCCTAACATCTAATTGAGCGCTTTATTTTATTAATAACACCTGATTCCCATCCTAATCACTCGGATTTATCCAATCCTGAACCAAAAGTTTTGACAGTAATTGGGTATGTGTATCTTCCGATATCAAAGTTTCATTATTTATAATTCGAATAACATCGCCATTATGTGGCGAGATATCGTAAAGTTAAATAGCATCGTAGGTATATAAGTAAGCGAATATGTAAATACTGCAGGTGTTTTCGCGCTACTTAGTAAGCGATACTGAGACGTATTTAAATGGAGCAGGTCGGCCGATGAAATAGTGGATCTTCACTGAGTCGATTAGCTGAAAAATGTGTTTTGATGTGGCTATAGTGCATATATAGTTTTCGAATCACCAATAAATGATTATTACGTTAGTTACTTTTTGAAATTGTGTCCTCACAGTGCCCGAACTATATTCTTAATCATAGGGCATATATGAATGATCGTTTTTCGGATGTAAGGGAAAATAAGGCATATGTCAATGTCACTTGTAGCTGACCTTAAACTATGCATTTTAGTTGCTTAAACCATGAACTGACCATATGCTCACCAAACTTAAACTTCTTTGTGACCATGATTTTCGATGTACATTTGACTAAATATTATACTTTTAAACCTGCACCTGATGGTTTCTCCTTTGTTCTCTCAATTTCACAGGAAAATTTTAATTTTGCTTGTGCCACTTTTATTCTTGTCTTCAAGAGTGTTAGGTATACACTCAGAGACTGTCGTTGGTTGTGGTGGCTTTATACGTTGGAAAGAAGCTCAGTCAAACTCAAGGCTTGACTTCGGGAAATTGAAGATTAGTTTGTTTTCAGAGACGACTTCTACATTAAAAGATGTGACAGACGTTCTTCCTAACGGAGCTTATTCCGTTCCCTTATATGATGAGGGTGTTTACAGGATTAAATTAACTACACCTAAAGGCTGGTACATAGAACCATCTGACGGTTATCTTCTGGATCTTCACAAGGACCCCAAGGCTTGTTCTAAAGATTTTGATTTTAGTGTTGTTGGGTTTTCGATCTTTGGCCAGGTAAGTTACTATTCTATCTTGTAAAATAAAATTCATCTAGGTAACAACTTCCGGAATGCAGACCGGTCCTCCAGGCTTATCCGTTAGGATTAGTGAATTAACATCTCACAAGCCGATAGCTCAAAACAGTACTCAAAGTCAGGGATATTTTATGATCTCTCCAGTGTCTCCCGGTAGCTACTCTTTGACAGTCAGCAATCAGGATCAAACTGAAAAAGATCATACTAGAGCATCCATTGTCGTCAATGTCCTGTCTGATAGTGTTACCCTTTCAGAGCCAATAGTTCTACTTGTGAGTTTTCCAAATGAGTATTTTCTAGGTACTTTCATAAATTATTCCACACATTGCCGTTTAGTTGACCAGATAATGCGTCGTTCCTTTTTTGTATCCCCATCTATGTTACTTCTAAATCTGATTAATGGATAGCAGAAAATCTTATAATGGTACTAAATTTTTAGATCCAAGTATTACTTGTTGGTTCATAAGACGGAATCAGAGTTGCAGGCATCTCTGTGTCCAGTTTTATATCTGTACAGTCAGACACACCAAGCTGAAAAAAAGAAATTTTACCATGCGTGTTCCAACAGCTTATCAAAGGCTTCTCCAGAAAAAAATTCTTAAAGTTCAAATAGCTTATTAGAGCACAGTAACTTCGAACATATTCTTCGTGTAACAGGCTGAGCCACACTTGTTGTATGAAGGTCCATGATAATATGCTCTGCGTAAACTTGAACTAGGTTAATAGTATTTCGGACCTAAGACCCATTGGCTGGAAGGCAAGTAGTACAACAGGTATCTTGTTTGCAGTCGGATAGCATGCAATGCCGGAAGAAGCTACTAAACTACTGGTGAAAAGATTCCTATACTTAATCTTCCTAATGGTGTTGATTTCGTCCTTAATAAGTGGACGCTGTATGATGAAGTTACTTGACTCAGAAGGCGCCTTCAGTCTGTATGTCTCTCTATTTTCGACATAGGACTTTGCACATATGTGCGGAAGTTCAAGTCGCCACATTCCATGTAGCACACAAAGCAGGAAAAGAAAGTAGAAGAAATGCATATTAGAGACAGTAAACAGAGGCGTGAGACAAAGGAATAGTAATAACGAAGAACAAAAGTTTCATTGGAAATCATAATTCACAAGGAGTGTATGCATCAGCGCCATCAAGAACGATTTTGAGCCATATCACCAATTGTTTCCAACCATTGGTTTCTATCGTCCCGAGGACCCCAACCAGGAAGTCTACACCTTCCTACGTGACTGGCTTAAACTAACTGCTGTGGATTTCACTGACTGGTGCCATGTTTTGGTTTGATCGCCGCTAGCTCTTTTCCAGCCTGACCCTATATCAGCCAACATTGCCCATCGGTCGAGGAAGGCGATGACTAGGCATACATAACACATGTCATAACCATCTCAGTCAATGTAATTTCACAGCCTCGTCGATTGATTACCTCTCCTTACCTAGCACTCGACGCCTAACCTCAATACTGCTCACCTTATTATACCACTTCACACGGGAGATAGAGCGCAGGCACCTATGATCCAAGACAGCTAATCTTTTCATGTCTTCCACTCTCAATGGCCATGTCTCGCTCACAGCCATAAAGGAGGACGGAGCGGACTGATGAGCAGTATACCCGTCCTTTGGTCGACAACCAGCCGGATATCACGTCTACGCCAGAGACAGTGTAAACTGGCATATGCGAAACTAGCCATCTGTGTCCGTGCTGAGACTTCGTCAGAGACCAACCCGTTGGGGCTGACGCAACTTCACAGATAAGTGAAGCGGTCAACGTGCTCTACCGCCATAGACGTTGCTAAATGCTGTATATCTAATGGAGTAGGGTTAAATTGTGAAACTAACCTACAATTTATCCAGCTTATGTTCTGATGAGTTAAAATAAAAACATTTTTTTAAATTCGGAGACCACAATGATGTAGATGCATCCGTGTCATATTGTAGACACCTTAGTGGTGAAAAGCAGTTCAGTCAGGGAAAGAATCAATAAAGTTATATAATTTGGGTATGGAAATTGATTTCACCCGTTCATATCTTCTGAATTTCACTAGTTAATACTGTTTCACTGTCGTCGTACCACAAATAAATTATCATTGAATTGTATCGTTACAAAGGCACAGAATAATTGATTATTTATTAATTCGTGCTTTTGTTAGCCTTCCTTTACTGTAATGATAGAAAATATATTGACTAGTACGAATTAGTGATTGTCCGATTAAATATATATATATTATTTGGAATATATGTTACACTAACGAAGGGTTCACAAGTTTAATACACGTTATGCTCGCAAGAGAAATGTGGTACATTTTAGTATTAGATTATGGTTAGGAAGCAACGAAGGTTCTATAGTTTTTATTTGTATTTTTGTTAGTTCGTTATGAAATTTGTCATAGTACTAACATAATTGTTACCTAGTGTGTATAAACGTACTCTGGTTCTAACTTAAAGAAAAGGGTTGAAAGTACTAAAGGTTTTATTTTAATTGACGTCTTCTGATTGATCAAAATCTGCTCATACTAACTCGGATTTTCTTTACCTAGGGACACTTTCTTCGTGGACGTGTAGTGGATTTTGGCAAAAAACCCATTGCCAGTGCAAGAGTCTTTCTCCTTTGTGATAAAGAAAAAACTACGTTGAATACATCTATTAATCCTGATGAGTTGACTTCTTCCTTGATGGTTGATATGCTTGGTGAAGCGCATCATAATTTCTTCCTATCACAAGAGGTAAGACTAAATATGTAGTAGTGTTCAGTAAATACAAGCTTATCTACTTATATTCTCCACCCCGCTTTTTCATTGTATTAATTAAAAGTACTGGTGTCGAAAAACAATCATGTTTCCACAAGTAGAAAAGCTGAACTTGAATATGAGTGATAAAGATTCACTTATTTGGAATTTTCTTACCATGTTCTGGTTATGTTGATTAATAAAACTACTTTCTTTTAAATTTAGTCTTCAACTGACGCGGATGGCTACTTTACGTTTGATCGTCTGCCAGGTGGCAATTACGTTCTTATTGCCATGTATTCACCTAAAAAGCTCAGTACGACCTTTTCATTCACTCCAAAATTCTACCCTGTAACCATGGAACATACAGATGTGGATCTTGGGCCGCATACATTCACCTTACAAACCTTTAAGCTTAAATCGGGGCGTATTTTATGGTTCAATGGCACTCCCATTCCATCAGCCAAAGTTAGTTTACTTCTTTTATTACAGTAATTTTTCGGTCATTCTTTTTATAAGAAATAAGAAATTCATTGTTAATGATTGTTGGTGTAAGACATTTCCTTCATTGCATTCATAAATCTCAGGAGAAATCTATCATTCATTGGTTCCCATTTACCCTTAATAAACGCAAAATGCTTTACAAAATTCCATCTAAACGATGGTGTTCTGACGTCGATATATATAAATATATATTATTGACTATAAACATATCTAAATTTTAAAAGCGAAAATGTTTTGTTTGTTAGCTAAGCATCACATAGTATTGGGTAGGAGTTTCCAGTCCGTATGGTTTTAAACTGTGTAGTTTTTTCACTTTATTTTGACTGAGGTGCATATAAGTTGGTTTCACATGGTGGCTTTATGTCAACACTCTTGTCGAAATTATATTTGTACAATTGCAGCGAAATTGAAATAACTAATTCCAACGTTTCGTTTGGAAAGCGGGTTCGAACTTTAGCGAAATTAATCAAAATTAAAATGACAAAGGTATATATATATATATAAATATATATATATATATATACTTCGAGTATGAAACTAGCTGTTCTTCATTTATCATGGGCTATGTCTTACATATCCCAGTAAATAAAAAATACTAGGTGAGTGAATTGCATTAGTGGTTTGTATACATAGGCATAAAGTTACGTATTCTTGTGGATAAAGAATATTTTATTTTATTAGGTTACAGTTACCGGTCAGTCACAAAAATCTGTATTATCTGATGCTAATGGTTATTATCAGCTAGAAGATTTGGTTCCAGGAGAATACAGTTTTCACGTAAGTTACAAATATTTAGAGTAAATGTTGATAAAACTTTTACTGCACTTGTGGTTATATAGACGTGCATAATCTCTCACATGGTAGCTGTATACGTTATATATTGTTCAGGAACTTTCGTAATCCCGCTTCTTCCAGTTATCAAAGTTATGGGTTAGTACGTGGTTTCTGAAACACTTCTACACCGCATGAATCTCATTCTAGTTCATGGGACTTCGTCAGTCATGCTGTCAAGAGCAACGACGAATCTGTTTTATGCCAGCTCATGTAGTTGGTTCTTTGTGGTAACAGAAAACTCAAATAATCTCAAGTCTTAACCATTTTATACTCTATTCTGAAAATAAATTACATCCTTGAATTACAGATCTGTAAGTAAATTGAAAGTTTGCCTTTTTTTATCTACATTTCTCTTTGTAGGTTGACGTCAAAAATGTTCTGTTCGAAACACGTTCAATCAATTTGAATCCTTCGCTTGAATCTCTTCCCGAATTACGTCCTGATAAGGTTTCTCTGTGTGGCAGTTTGATAACTGCTGAAACAGCCCTAAATTTAAAGGTAACAATCGATCATTGTCAAAATATTATCTTAAATATTTTATGTAATACAAGCAGGTGCTCAACACCAAATTAAAGTTATCTTTATTTGTTTGGCGCAACTCATTGCTAATTTCACCTATTTTCCATTCATGTTCACTTGGAATTATATCTCATTATATTTCTCAATATTCATGCTTGGTTACATGGTTACAGCATCAAAAATAAGATCCGGATTTTCAACTCCAATGTGAAGTCAGTGCTACTATACGGATCAGAGACTTGGCGAGTCATAAAGAGCATCTCAAACAAACTTCAAACCTTCATTAACAACTGTCTCCGCTCAATACTCAAGATCAGATGGCCAGAAAATATCAGCAACAGGGATCTCTGGGAGCGAACCAACCCATCGGGAACCGATTGTGAAACAAATAGGCAGAAAGAAATGGAGATGGATTGGCCATACGCTGAGGAAACCATCAAGTGACATCACTAGACAAGCCCTTGAGTGGAACCCGAAAGGGAGGCGGCGAGTTGGTCGTCCAAGGGTGACTTGGAGGAGGTCATGCGAGGAGGAGATGAAAGCATGTGGATAGACCTGGAGCAGGTTGAAAAAGTTGTCAGAAAACCGAAGTCAATGGAGGTGCGCAGCTGAAGCCCTATGTTCCTCTAGGAACTAAAGGATACAATAATAATAATACATGGTCCTGGCAAGTTGTAAATAGTCAATTTGCTGTCTTTGTGCGAACAAATATCTCTGATAACCGTCTCATTGTTAGAGTTGTTCACTCCTATAATAATAACTACTCAATTCTTAAAGTAAAGCAATTTAACCATCTCAGTCACTTCTTGTACAGTCTGCGATTATGAATATGTTTATTTGTACTGGGATTATTATTATTATTATTGTAATAAATGAATAAACTGCAGGGCGTTTGTACTTTATTTTCACAGCCTGAAGTGTATGTCGATGTTCGGAGTATTGAAAACAACTCCCTTGTCAGTCGCGTTGAAGCGAGTCGGGAAAGTGGAAAATTTAAATTCTGCACTTTCTTAAAGCCTGGACTGTATTCATTGCATCCAGATGTTTCACTGTCGGGAACAAATCGGCAATCCCATGATGTATTACAGTTTACCCCATCAGAAATAAAGGTTTGTTAAAGTGATGTGTTAAACCATGATTTTATGATTTGTCTTCCACTCCGTTATTATTTCTCAGTCATGTTGTCCTGTTTTAAATAATCTAGTTACGTCCCGTCTGAATGTTTCCATTAGTATGTTCAGCATATTTCGTATATTTAAAGTGAGTGTACGCTTCCTAATCGTTAAACTTCTATAGTCGAGATTTACGAAGCTACGGTAATCAACATATGTCTGTAAAAATGTGTATTATGATTTTGCAAAAAAAGTTATCCACTTTTCCAACAACGTGATCGCATAGCGTATCATAAACATTTTCATCATCACTTTTTTCCCAGTTATATATTGGGATGTAAGTAATACACCGAAAGGACACATCAATATTTCATATACAAAACGAGAGCAGTAGAAATGAGTTCGTCGTTAAGCCTCGAAATTTACTGCCGTAATCATGATTACATTTGATGCACAACTGAATTCTGTGCAGGTCTTGGTGTCCCATGTACTCCCTTCAGAATACAAAAAATTCTGATTAAATGCAAAGTACTTTTTTGGATGCACTGTAAGTTCGTTGATATTTTCATCATTACCGAGATTCGTTTTCTTCCCTCTGCACTTTGGTCAATTGGCTAAATTGTACTTTTGTACTATTTTTCTCTAAATAACCTTGCACCAAGTTTTCATTTTATTTGAAGACTCAACTAGGAAACTAATATTCCTTTTTTTCTCTCTCTAGGTTGATCTAACTGGTTCTCCAGTTGACAGTATAACTTTCTCACAGTTCCGAGCTAAGTTATATGGTAGATTAAAATGCCTAAAGAAATGTGCATTTTATCAAACACCATTTTACGCTCAGTTCACTTCGTTACATTCTAAAGATGAGCTGAAATTGTACGAATTCATTCCAAGCAAAGTAAGTTCTCTGTCTAGCTGTTTTAATATTTGTAGCTGATCATAGTAATTGTTTGATTTGGTTTTAATTATGAACTTTACAGAGTAGTTTTCTGATTTCAGAGGCTTATATGTCTTGTTTTAATTTCAGCAATCACAATATTTCATGTTTTGGAATGCAGTGTTGCAAGGATTAACCTTATATTAATGACTTAGTTTTATAGTGTGTTTAGCTTTCGGCAGTCAAGCTAGTTGAAATTTTTCAGGTAAGCAACCTACACCTTCTTACACCACCCAAACAAATAGTCGGTGACTTCATGGACTGATTTCCAGTTTTGTTTTGAACACCCATACGTCTTCTCTAAATGACGTTTGTCTGTGAAAGCCATGTCTGCATGCGTAACACATTTTTTACTAACCACATCAATCAATGAAGCTTCACGGCGTCATAGATCTTGTTTCAGTTTCGCCACCCTCACACAAAACAAAACCACACACAAATGGAAAATTTAACTCAGGACGATTTGTCTAATGTTTACACTATTATATCCATTCATTCGATCCATCATTACAATATATAAACTATGTTTTCAAATTATCTTTACTTTTTCTGGTACCTTTGCTTTCGTTAGCCGTCCGTTATTGTTTGTAATTTCAATCTCTTTGCACCGTTTCTAGTTACTAGTCAGTTAATATCAGAAAGCTAGCCTCCAGTGCTATTATCTAACACAATTACTCTGACATCATACATCGCTTTCAGGCTTGCCATTTGCAGCGTTCTCACATTAATGCTAGTTGGACGACTGCCAAGTTTAGCTAGAACCTTCAAAAGCCTCTCTGTTAACGTCTGTTGCATCTCAGAGACCCACTAAATAGGTCTCAACCAAGTGCTCTTAATATATCCATCTGCAGGCTCTGCCCGTTTTGTCTCATTGGCGCTTATCTTGAGACCCTTTGGTGTTGGCATCCAGCCTAACTGGTTCCCGTATCACACCAAGAGCTAGGAACGAAGCTTAACTGTTGCCTACTGTATCCTCATTGACAGTGCTGTTTGTGTTTATCTGTTGTTAGGTTAGGCAATCTTAGAGTACTAAGCAAACCAATTGTCTCTGTCTGTGCACCCAAGGACTACAGTTCAGATTCATTTAAGAAAGAGTTGTAACATCACCTGAGTAAACACCTCAAGCACACGCGTTCAGCAGACATTGTTGTACTATCTGGGGACTTGAAAGCGCCTATCAAATGCCTAGTCTCGGTGGAGAGTTGTTTAGATGGTCTATTAGGACTATATGGTCCCCGGTCAAGTAGTGAAGACTGTCTTTTGCAGCTTTGTGCATATCACAACTGTTTCTAATTAGTGTAGCGTGTTCTACTGATAAGATTTATCAGTAGTATGCAAAAAGACGTTCATTGACATAAAACATTAGATAGTAGGGAGATAGATTTGACGTCAGAGAAAGCAAATGATCCAGAGTTGCGGAGATACATGGAAGACGTGAAAGGAACACAAAGAAAAACAATATGAAGGTCAGAAGTAGCACAACACGGAATATCTCTGCAATTGGTGCGTTAAAGGCGCACGTAATTTGGCTATATAGAGATATCTAATTGCAAACAAACTTTCCTTTACCAAGTTTTCATCTTTTACCATTAAACCAACACCAACTTCTAGCACAGTCACTCCCTCATCGCCACATGGCGCTCTCCAAGCCTGGATCCAACTAGATCATATTGCTATTAGCTACTGACGATGTGAACGCGTGTGGGGCTGCCGTTTCTGGAACACTTGTGTGAATTCTGATCATGCTTTAGAGTGCTCCAGATTTATCTTGCAAGTTGGTGATTGAAAACCTCGTCTTAAACAAGTTGACGTAATTAAATGGGTTGTAACCCTTTAGGCAGATTGTTTGGTACTGGATACAAAACCGTAAATGACTTATCACCCACTGGCTGAAATGAAATGACACCAGGGTTGGATGAGATTCTGGAGGCAGCTCTAAAAAATCTGCTTCTTGGGGAAAGATTTTTCAACGTTAAATAGGCACAAAATATAGTCCCAATGTGTGAAAGCTACCTAAATAGCACTTACTAATTTGGTAATTACTATTTATATATATGGTTATCTTGTTCTGGAAAGTCGGTAGGAACCTGTAATTGAACTTACTCTGGTAAATAAACCATCAGCAATTCCGTGTATCTAGTTCCTTTTTTGAATGCACGTGATGTGATGGAAGAAGTTACTAGTCGTGTAGTGAAAGCCAGAGGTATATACTAACTGAAACCACTTCCTACACTATTAATATGTTAGTAGGGCTGTCAAACGTTGGGTTTACAGTACTTCGGCGTGCACAGTCTTGCTCATACGCCTGTGAAAATTATCCTCATTAATGGTATGCCTTGTAACCAGAAGGTCCTGGGTTCGAACCCTTGCAGTGGGTGTGTACTGATGAAGAGTCCCAAACTAGGACGAAACAGCTGTCCAGTACTCCCAGGTTTTCCAATGGTTCTCTAACTAATGTCAGCTCATGATGAAGTCCTGTGAACCAATCAAATCCCTACAAACCAACACTTGAATATCCTCATTAAGTCGCGAATGTACAGCTACTCTGTATGTCCAATCGTCGTTGTCTCCCTAAGATTGCTTGCGTCCGTTGTTATAACTATGTAACCCTGCGTTTAGATATGGTAGAAATTGTTTTTTAGTAAGTGATATCGTCTTGGGTGACTTAGACATGCATTACGAATGTCATCCCACTGGCTGCCATATGGTTCAGTGTTTGTTAGCACTGGGACTGAGTGGTGGAATATGTAAATTGGTTAGCCGATAAAGTGGTACCGTGGGATAAAAGGCAGTTGTTTTGGATTATCATTCATTGGCTCATGACGACCCTCTAGCTTGGATCGAATCAGTGTAAAGCAGTGGCTTGAGACTTAATAAGACTTAGCTGGAGGTCATAACCAATGGCAAATTTGCAGCGATTTCCTCCTGTTTTGTGTGACACGAAGTGACGCCCGTTCCCTCGATTACCCTATAAGCGTTATTTACAGTGTTACTACATAGTATATTGTGTATGGATTTGTGACTTATCAACTGAAAGTTAACGTTTAATTATAAGTGGTTCTTGAACCACTCAACTTCACCAACAGGATATTATCAAGTTATCTTTGTATGCTTGCGCTCATAACTTCCCGTTGTTTCGGGATTACAGTGCTTTCTATTATGTTCTAGATTCTATAATTGCAAATGAATGTTATCAAAAAGTGCTTTTAGGACTATTTTTTCCCTTTATTTTCTGTTAACATAGTTGCTGTAACGACCCTGTAAGTTCTGTGCCGATACACTTGAACAACGTAGACTGCCCCAAAAAATATAGAACTTCAAATTATTATCATTCACTCGAAATACTACCAAAAACAAAAACTGATCATTGTGTGTAAACTATTGGAATACAACTAGGCACCTATCGGGCAAAAGTTCAACACAGATTAAGCCAATAAAGGATGACAATGGAAAGTGTATTACCAAAGAAGTAGAGCAAAAAAAAAAACACTGGGCTGAACACTTCAAAAGACTTCTAAATCGACCGCCACCTACAACGCGCCTGACAATACCAACAACGGAAGCAGAACTACCAGTGAACATCGACCCCCCGACGAAATCAGAAGTCCTGAATGCATTCAAGATGCTAAAAGCTGGGAAAGCAGCAGGACCAGATGGAATTCCAGCAGAAGCATTGAAAATGGACCCAGAGACAACAGCGGACTTGATGACGCCACTGCTGGAGAAGGTATGGAAAGAGGGCAAGGAACCTGAGGATTGGAAGAAAGGATACTTATTCAAACTACCAAAGAAAGGAGACTTAAGTCAATGCAAAAACTGACGTGGAATTATGCTCCTGTCCATTCCAAGCAAAATACTAAGCCGCATCATCGTGGAGATAATCAAACAAGCCCTAGATGAAAAACTTCGACCGGAACAAGCTGGATTCAGGAGAAACAAGTCATGTATTGATCAAATCGCCACACTACGGATTATCATTGAACAAAGCTTGGAATGGCAGTCACCTCTCTATCTCAACTTCATCGACTTTGAAAAGGCCTTCGATGGCTCAGCGTCGATCGAGAGTTGATTTGGTAACTACTTCGCTACTACGGGGTCCCATCGACAATTATACATCTCATCCAACAGTTATACGACAATGCTGCATGACAAGTAATCCACAACGGGAAACTTACGGAATCCTTCGAAGTGAGGACGGGAGTGATGCAAGGCTGTCTACTACCTCCAATGATTTTCCTGATTGCAGTAGATCGGATAATGCGCGTGACAACGGGCAATGAGGAAACAGGCATAAAATGGGCTCACACAAAAAACTTGGAGGATCTGGACTTCGCCGATGATATATGTCTGATTTCCCATAAACTGGAAGATATTCAAGTGAAAAGCAACAAGTTGGCAGAAGAAGCATCAAAGATAGGACTTCAGATGAACATAGATAAAACAGAGGTGATGAAAATTCCTGGTCAACAGCAACAACAACAACCATAAGTGGGAGGAATCTGAAAGAAACAACCTCCTTCACCTACCTGGGAAGCATAGTTTCATCTACAGGCGGAACTGACGAAGATATCAAAGCCAGAATCGGAAAAGTGAGACAGGCTTTCATCACTCTTAAGTCTGTGTGGAGGTCAACATCACTCACCATCAAAACGAGTATAATATCCGAACTTTCAACTCCAATGTGAAGTCAGTGCTACTTTACGGATCAGAGACTTACACTGCGCGTCATAAAGAGCATCTCCAACAAACTACAGACCTTCATTAACAGTTGTCTTCGCTCAATACTCAAGATCAGATGGCCGGCCAGAAAAGATCAGCAACAGGGATCTCTGGCAATGAGCCAACCAACAAGGAGCCGATTGTGAAACATATAGACAGGAAGAAATGGAGATGGATTGGCCATACGCTGAAGAAACCATCAGGTGACATCACTAGACAAGCCATTGCTCGAGTGGAACCGGAAAGGGAAGCGGCGAGTTGGTCGTCAGTGTGGGGTGACTTGGAGGAGGTCATGTGAAGAGGAGATGAAAGCATGTGGGCAGACTTGGAGCGGAGTGAAAAAGTTGGCAGAAAACAGAAGGCAATGGAGACGCGCAGCTGAAGCCTTTTGTTCCTCTAGGAATCAAAGGATATAATAATAATAATAATATTGTATGGTAGATTTTGATGAAGGAAAAGTGTAAGTAAATCTCCGTTTAAAGCTTCCAATGCTTAATATTTAAGTGACGTTATTGGTGTAACTGACAGTACCCTACACTGTATTAAGCTGTGCACAATTAGTGGTATCTTGTTTTCTCTTCGTCATCTTTGTATGCCTTCAACTGGTTCACATCACTTAATTTCAGCACAGACAATGTTAATACTAAATATATTTCATTTATTTTAAATTGTGTTTGTGTATTTACTATGAGTAATACAATTATAAGTGTGTGATCCACTATTGCCTTTTTTACTTGATATTTTTATTTTACAGACAAATGCTCATGAAGCCTTCTTCAGTGTAGAGGGAATACTTCCAGGTGATTATGTCATTAAAGTTGTGTATACTTCAGACAAAGGATTAAACATGATTGATGGTTGGTGTTGGAATAATCCTGAGAAGACGGTTAGTAGTTTATCTCAAACACTAGAGACTTCTCAAAGGATTCTGCAAATACGCTCTAATGATTTACATTATGATAAGGAAGTAGTTTTAGACTTTATTCAAACTGGATTTTTAATACCTGTCAAATTCGAATTGCCGAATTACGTCAAATCGATGCCTCCTGTAATTTTACATGCTTCAACTTTCATTAAGAAAAACAATCAAACAGTAGAAAGCACCATGATGTGGAATTTAACCAAGATATGTAACAAGGTGAGTGAATGTACGCAGTATTTGTGTTCTTTGTATTTTTTTCTTAGAGTACGAATACTGGGTAGCTGACATAAGGAACTAAGGAATAAAATTCGGTCACCTTGATAGAGTATAGTACATAATATCACAGTGAAACAGCATTATTATTAAACTTTAAAACTTTTGTTTTATGGTTTTCTTTATTCTTTCCTATCCGTCGTAGGGGTAGTAGAATTTTCCAGATTTCCGAGACAGGTGTCGAATCATTCCTGATACATGTATTTTCAGTTGATTCGATAAATAGAGCCGCTATCAATCTCTCCTCTCACCCTGTTAGAACTCATCTTATCCCGTCCTATTGTGAGGTTGTGCGTAATTGCATGTAGTGCTATTGCTGAACTATTCTCCAGATATCTTATCTTATCAGCGTCAACCAGTCTAGATTTTGCTAGGTATGTCTGCTCAGGTAGTCTGCCTGAGGAGAAATCTCCATATGAGAACGATGAGACTAGCAGAAACGAACTCATTTCTGACCAAGAACTTGAACTTGGAACAAAAGCGCCACCAGAAGACGGTGCTACGAGTACAGCTATGTCTGACTCCCACAGAAATTAATTTTGAAGGGGAAATATACAAACAAACTGAGGGAATTGCTGTGGGCTCACCAATATCCCCGTTTTTGGCAGATATATTCATGGACAAATGGGAAAACTTAGCGATTGAAGCGATCAGCCCCAATCCCAAAGTTTGCTGTAGGTATGTAGATGACACATTCACTGTACTTAGAACACAGGATATAGATAGATTTTTCGAAGACATCAACTCGAAGTTAGAGGTAGTCCAATTTACTTATATATTGAAGAGTCAGGAAGGGGGGCTTCCAGTGTTAGGTTGTAGCATAAAAAGGAAAGAGAAAGGGGATTTAGACACTAGTATCGACATAAAATTCACACATTCAAACCGATATTTGGATTTTGGATCATCCCACCCTATGTCGGTAATTATATGATGGGTGAAATGTCTAAGTGATAGGTTACAAAAGTTAAATAGTACCAAGGAAAATCTAACACAGGGAATTAGGCATATAAGAGAGGCTTTAAAACTTAATAATTACCCTTATAAATTAATCAGGAAATATGTAGGAAAATGTAGAAAAAATAAACAGTAATGGTTGTGATATAGCCATAATAATATTAGTGATGATATGCATGTCAAACATGCACAGAATAATGACAACACCAACAACAGAGAATATAAATCATCAGCAGTACCTCCATGCAAAGGAGGAACCTCGCAAACCTTAAGGAGAATTCTTAACAAGGTAGGAATAAAAGTGACTGGCATTCAAACCCACAAACTCAATTAGAAACAAGCTTTGTCTGTTAAAGGATCCTGTGGAGCCTTTAAAAGAAAACAATTTAGTTTATCTAGTACCCCGTAATAATTGTCAGATCAAATACATACATCAAAGTAGTAGAACGGGCTGAGTCATACTAGCGGAATAGACATACGTAGCGAAATCTAGAATAGTTGGCCGTAGTAAGATAAGATATCTGGAGAATAGTTCAGCTGTAGCAGTACATGCTGAAACTTTCAACAGCTTTATTTATCGAGTGAACTGAAAATACATGTATCAGGAATGATTCCACACTTGTCTCGAAATCTGAGAAATTCTACTACCCCTACGACGAATAGGAAAAAATAAAGAAAAACAAAACGAAAGTTTCGAAGTTTAATAATTGGTAAAATTGGTATGATTATGAACAATAAATTGTGTTCGAAATGGCATCCAGTAAATAATACTGTTTCACTGTGTGATATATCTAATTAACAAATTGTTATGAAATTATATACTACTACAGTACCCAAGTTTAACATATTAATCATTTTAAACTGTCAGTGACGAAGTATTATTTACTGATGTCGTTTGGTGCACATTTTATTGGTGATAAGGAAATAGACCTTCCTCTTGTCAACATTTTTTAGAGAAACTTATTTGGGCTATCAAAGAAATTCAAAATTCTTTAAAGCATTCCTTGTGAAATTCCCATGTTTTGGCTTTGTTAAAGTATATCTTATTCAAGAACCAAGTACTGTCCTATTGTAGGTCTACTATTGGACTATGTTTTCAATTTTTCATTGACAAAGTGTTCAATTAACTAAGTTGTTTGTTACCTTTTTATTAGTACCGTTATTTCAAGTTTCTAAAAAGTGTTTAGAATAAGTTTGTTTTTAAAAGGACTTTTACTTTCTATTTTTATTCTGCACAATACAGTATAATTATGTACACATCTTTGTTAAAATCTTTTAGATTTGTTTGCCGTCACCTGATCAAGTCTTTAAAATCAGCGTGTCCAGCACATGCGCCCAGTTCAGAATGTTACGGGCTACTGAAGTACATCCATCACATGACTGCCATCTTTCGTTGAAAACTGGTCCTCATATTCGTATAGGTGTCGATAAACTGCCTGTTTTCATTGATTTGAATCTGGATAAAATAGCAAAAAGATTTGTCAATGACTTTAAAGAGATATTTGGTGCTCCATTTCCTTTCGAAAGCATTGATTTTGGCTTGAATGCAACCGAAACACTGAAGTCCGTCCTTGTTAATACGTTGTAAGTAATTCTGACTTAAAAAAAGAAATTCTCATAGTTATTTACCCACGTAGTATAATACATGAGATCAGCTTCCAATTTATTTTACCAATTATCTCACAAAAACGTTACACATCGTAGAACTTATTTTCGTTTCACTGTAAATGTACAACCTGAGGAACAATTCGAATACATTTTGAAGTTAACAGTCGTTATGTTCCGTAATATGAAAATTGCTCTGCAAAGGAGAAACACATTCAATTATTTAATTTTTAATATTCCTTTGGGTTCCAAGTGGAAAATAGGGCTTAAACAGCATATATCCACTTCACCTTTATCCCAGCGATCTCTCCTTAGCTGGCCCCACTATTTCCCGGAAGCGCTCATCTCTTCCATGCCCCTATCGGACGCCCAATTCTTCTCCCATTCGGGTTCCACCCGAGCGCTTTGCTAACGCGCAGTCTCACTCAACGATTTCCACAAAATGTACCTAATCCATTTTTGTTTCCTTCTCTATATTTGTTAGCCAATGAGCTCTCAGTTGATTCCCTCCTAGAATTCCTTGCTGTCTGTGCTTTCTGGCCAGCTATCTGATGTTCAGTATCGACCGAAGGGAGCTGTTGACAAAAATATACTTTCCCTGGCACACTCAGTTTCTGAACCATGTAGAAGCACTGACTTGGCATTAGTGTTGAAAATCCAGATGTTCTCTCTTATGCTGAGTCTGCAGATTTTCACACTTTTTTCAGGTTAATGAAAGTGTGTCTTGCCTTTCTGAGTCTACGTTTGATGTTGTCCTGTCTAGATAGGTTACTTTAGATTTCTGTTGATGGGGATTGAAAACGTACAGGAGGGAAGCCGTTAACAATTCTTAAAATCCCATGATGGCAATAATATCCACACACATATGCATGTTGATTTCTGAACACCACCAGATTTCACTAACTAAGCATTTTTCTCAGTAGGTATTATTGAAGCAAAAGTCAACTTTCTTATTACTTATCTTGGAGGGTTGATGACATCGTCATTAAAATAGTAAAATAAATTGTTTTAGTGTCTACCTCATGAGAGTGAGGTTTTTTGTGCCATTGAACACTATAATATATTCTTAATGATTCCAATGGAATTTTCTTATTACGAATTCTTCACATTGATGAACAGATTTCATTGCATGTGTGTTCCTATTTCGTAAATTAATAATTCTTTCTTCTCATTTATCATAACAGTTGGCCAGAAATACCTCACAACGTTGAATCCTTATCTGCAACTGGGATGTTTTGGGTTCAGTTGGGTAACATGATTCGTGTTAAACCCAAGCAACCCAGTCTTGAGCAAAATCACTTTGCTCACTTGAGTGTAAATCCGTCTAGTCAAGATATTAATCTTCAGCTGTATTCTCAAGATTCCTCTACCGATAGTATTTCATGCGGTTTAACAATGCCTGAAGTTCATACAACTAAACCCGCTTCTATCAATAATGCGAAGTCAGTTTGCTCTTCATTTTACAATGGACAGCATATTAAATTTGACCTTACAGTTGCTGTCAATCTCCGAGGTCGTATCGATCCGCCTGCAGAGAAGGTAAGAAAAATATTCATCTCCTCATGACCGATTAACTTATCATTTTTCGACAAATAATGTTTCGAGGTTTAAATTCCATACTTCATTTAGACGAATTTAATTTACTTTGGATTAAGTGCTTGTTTTGTTTTTGAGTTACAAATGATACTTGTCTGTTGGAAGCCAAATGTTTGGTGTCAACTTTGTGTTAGTCATAGGGTTCCAATATAATACTGCAATAATAAGCTGTCTACCTAGGTCAAAAGGATATAAGTAACACTTGTAATTTGACAGAGACGAAATCTAAAAGAAATTCAAAATGACTTTGTTGAGGGGAAATGTATGGACGAAAGAATAGTAACACGGAAAACACATCAAGGCTTAATGAATCTGTGAGACTACAAAGAGTGAACGCATCTGTGCCATTGAGAACGCTTCATTATACATATATCTACCATTAGTATTTAAGGTGTAGGTGGATATTGAGAGATTCTAGCTGTTATTGCTTAACATATGCGTACTCTTTAATTTGTTTATATCCCTTTGTCATATCAATGTATCATTATGATTGGTTAAGATATGGGAAAATAATCTTTTATAAGTTAGAATTTATTTTTCCTAACTCTTTCTGTAGGTATGCTAAATCAACACTCTCTTGATCGTTTTCTTTTTAAATTCAGGCTGATGTGGAATTATATCATAGATTACCACAGCCATCAGAACAATCGTCAATCTTGCTGAAACGTGACCATCCACTTCTACCCGTGGACAGTGAGACAGAATTGTTAAAAGAACTAGACCATTCTAATACTTCTGCTTATGTAGCGACCACTCAAACAGATAGGCAGGGTATATTTACTTTCAGCGCTTTACCATTAGTCAACTATGAAGAATTCAACATAAAATCTTTATCAGAAGTTTCTAAAATATATGAAATTACAGTATCCAAAGCTGGTTATAAGTTCGATGTACTGAACGATACGGATACTAAACATTCGCGAGATTTCCATTGGTATATAAAGTCAACGAGACTTTCACTTGTAGAAGTATTTGTTTTTAAACATCCTGTTTCAAATGATTCAAATCAACCATTATCAGGTAAGTCTCTTAATATTCGTTATTTCAAAATATGAAATATTTATTATTTGCTATCAGTATAAAACTTGGGCACTGTGGTAGAGTATAACTCCATTATGGATAAGATTTTATTTTGATAAATCACACAGTGTTATACAGTAACATTAACTGACGGTCATGTTTCGAGTACAAACTATTGCTCATAATCATATCAATTATGGGTAATAGTTTGTGCTCGAAACGTCATCAGTTCATATAACTGTACAACACTGTGATTTATCAAAATAAAATCTTATTCACAATGGGATTTATTATTTGGGTTTTAAATATTAAAAGAGTAAGATAAGACTGAGTAGTTGTGTTTTTGCTGCATACTTTCCAGGTCTCTGTAGTTATTTTGTTTCTTCCTATGAGAGGTTCTTTGACAGAACAATAAACTAGTTCACATCCATTTTAAAAGTGTGATATAGATGAACTGTGCGTGGGTGGGGTGTGACCTAGCTCTTATCCCGTGGAAATGTACAACGTTAAGAAATCAGCTAGTATCATGTTTTCACTGACATCTGGTTGGAATATCCGTGAGCTTTTGTCTAAATTTGAGTTGATTATTTGGTGATAATTTAATTTCACAAGGAAAGTGAATTGATTTTCTGTTGTGACATACTTGGTTTGTGTAATTTCGGTCTACCTCACAACCAGGGTAAAATGGTTGATTACAGGATTTCGTCATGAGCTGACATCTGTTAGAGAACCACTGGAAAACCTGGGAGCACTGGACAGCTGTTTCGTCCTAGTTTGGGGCTCTTCATCAGTACGTGCTTACGCACGGGGGTTCGAACCCAGGACCTCCTGGTTAAAAGGCGAGCTAGTATATCATTAAGCCACTGGGACCCGATCCAATGGCCCATGAATTCTAACTTCTGCCAATTCACGACATAGCGCGACCCCTAGCCAATGTCGGCGAGTATTTGTCCTCACACCCGACCTGCTTCACCCTGCTGGTCATGACTTCTCACTGGAACCCCAGGTAACTATCTACCTGAATAAGGTAAGTCGCTAGTGAGCATCTCATTGATATTCAAGTGTTGGTTTGTAGGGATTTGATTGGTAACAGGATTTCATCATGGTTAAGTCAGATTTCATTTTCTGCTAATCATATTTTTTAATATGTCCTGATTCCATGTGTTTGCATACAGTCTTTTTGATTCACTTTTCTAATGTCTGCGTAGGAATCTAATGTTAGCTGTTTGTCTACCTGATTATGTTCTGGTGAATCCCTTCAAGCATACCCACTGTCCCCATTTCTGTTTAATTTCATCATATATGTACTAATGAACGTAACCCTCACTGTCTTCGGCGACTTAGGGATTGACTTGTTAACACGGTACAATCTTGTTGACTTGAAATATGCAGATGATATAGTCCTGCTCCTAGGTGAAGACTCTGACTAAATGCAGTCTTCTGAACAACTTGAGTGGCGATCTCCGAATGTTTAGCATGCGATTCGCTCCTTCTGTCAAATGTAAGATGATGCTACAGGACTGGACTACATTGACTCCTAGATTAGAAATAGGGAGTCAAGTGGTTAGACGAGCGCAATGAGTACTTCACTTATTTGGGAAGTTGCATCAGCCAATGCCAGTGGGTTGATTGCTGACGAAGTCTCAGCACGGATACAGTGGGCTAGTTTCGCATATGCCAGTTTACACTGTCTCTGGCGTAGACGTGATATCCGGATGTGCTGCTTTTCAATCCACTCCATCCTCCTTTATGGCTGTGAGCGAGATATGGCCATTGAGAGGGGAAGACATGAAAAGGTTAGCTGTCTTGGATCATAGGTGCCTGCGCTCTATCTCCCGTGTGAAGTGGTATAATAAGGTGAGCAGTATTGAGATGAGGCGTCGAGTGCTGACTGAACTGCTTTTCACCACTAAGGTGTCTACAATATGACACGGATGCATCTACATCATTGTGGTCTCCGAATTCAAAAAAATGTTTTTATTTTAACTCATCAGAACATAAGCTGGATAAATTGTAGGTTAGTTTCACAATTTAACCCTACTCCATTAGATATACAGCATTTAGCAACGTCTATGGTGGTAGAGCACGTTGACCGCTTCACTTATCTGTGAAGTTGCGTCAGCCCCAACGGGTTGGTCTCTGACGAAGTCTCAGCACGGACACAGATGGCTAGTTTCGCATATGCCAGTTTACACTGTCTCTGGCGTAGACGTGATATCCGGCTGGTTGTCGACCAAAGGACGGGTATACTGCTCATCAGTCCGCTCCGTCCTCCTTTATGGCTGTGAGCGAGACATGGCCATTGAGAGTGGAAGACATGAAAAGATTAGCTGTCTTGGATCATAGGTGCCTGCGCTCTATCTCCCGTGTGAAGTGGTATAATAAGGTGAGCAGTATTGAGATGAGGCGTCGAGTGCTGACTGAACTGCTTTTCACCACTAAGGTGTCTACAATATGACACGGATGCATCTACATCATTGTGGTCTCCGAATTCAAAAAAATGTTTTTATTTTAACTCATCAGAACATAAGCTGGATAAATTGTAGGTTAGTTTCACAATTTAACCCTACTCCATTAGATATACAGCATTTAGCAACGTCTATGGTGGTAGAGCACGTTGACCGCTTCACTTATCTGTGAAGTTGCGTCAGCCCCAACGGGTTGGTCTCTGACGAAGTCTCAGCACGGACACAGATGGCTAGTTTCGCATATGCCAGTTTACACTGTCTCTGGCGTAGACGTGATATCCGGCTGGTTGTCGACCAAAGGACGGGTATACTGCTCATCAGTCCGCTCCGTCCTCCTTTATGGCTGTGAGCGAGACATGGCCATTGAGAGTGGAAGACATGAAAAGATTAGCTGTCTTGGATCATAGGTGCCTGCGCTCTATCTCCCGTGTGAAGTGGTATAATAAGGTGAGCAGTATTGAGGTTAGGCGTCGAGTGCTAGGTAAGGAGAGGTAATCAATCGACGAGGCTGTGAAATTACATTGACTGAGATGGTTAAGACATGTGTTATGTATGCCTAGTCATCGCCTTCCTCGACCGATGGGCAATGTTAGCTGATGTTAGCTGTGTGCGTCGGTGGCACAGTGGTTAGGACTCTCGCCGACCATGCACATAGTCCGGGGTTCGAGCCCACGCCGGCGCACACCTGATATCTATGGTTGGCCTGCGAAATTTGGGCTACCGATATCCATGCTGAAAATTCCATACTTGTACCAAAAATACAGTGTGGAATCAAGCTGTAAATCAAAAAAAAATATAGGGTCAGGCTAGAAAAGAGCTAGCGGCGATCAAACCAAAACATGGCACCAGTCAATGAAATCCACAACAGTTAGTTTAAGCCAGTCACGTAGGTAGGTATAGACTTCCTGGTTGGGGTCCTCGGGACGATAGAAACCAATGGTTGGAAACAATTGGTGATATGGCTCGAAATCGTTCTCAATGGCTGGTGCAGGTGCATTCACTCTTTATGATGATTTGTCATATCCAGTACAACTGTATTGTTCTTCCACATTACTGTTATGTTTCCCTCATACTTCTGTTTATTGTCTCTCTTTCAAATTTCCCTTTGTTCTCTTCTCTTGCTTTGTACGCTACATGTAGAGTGGCAGCTCGAACTGCTGCTTATCTGTGTAAAGTTCTACGTTGAAACCAGCCAGTCAGTCAGGCGAATCACTTCTGCTTTCTTATTGTAATCTTTTTCGTTAAAAGTTACTGTAGTTTTTTCTTTGTTAGCTAGTGCATAACTGTTCTTTTTACTCTTATTTGCTCTTCTTTACTTTCTCTTGAGTATTGGGCTTTTTCTGTTTTATCATGCAAATGGTAGTTTGACAAACATCTTGTTGCTTCTCACTTAATTTTGATGTTTTCATTGATGGTTCTGTGACAGCGAAGAAATCTGTTTTCTAGTCATCGCCTAGTGTTGTGATCCAGGGCTTTCTGCAGGAGTTCTGAGTGTAGACCACCAGTCAACACGGCGACATCAAAACCATTCACCTGAACCACGCATTTTCTTCATTTTTGATTATATTGATTGACACTTAAAAATATACTTGTATATATCATGTTTCTGGCCACTTTGTTACCCACATATCAAATTGATAGTGTTCTACGAAAGTGATTTATTGAACCTAAAACTATCTAGTAAACTTCCTGTAAAGCTGAAAAGCAACTTGTTCCTCTTATCATAATTTGAATTATGTGAAGTGAGTTTAACACTCGTCTGGTTTTTGTATTTATAGAAATTACTGTTTTGAATTTATATGTTGAAACATTCTCCTGTCTTTGTTTCTTGTCGTAATCCTTCAGGTTATCAATATTTGTATTTCCGCACTGTACTTTATTTTCAGCTGTACTAATCTCTATCATTGGTGAAGGACATCGTGCTAATCACTTAACAAATGTCGATGGCGTGGTACGCTTTGTTGGTTTATCCCCTGGTATGTTTGCGAGATTGTTATTCTATGTTTTCAATAGACTGTTCACTCAGCTGAGTGCGTATTCTTGTAGACCACATCTTAAAATAGTATTCACTAACATTTGCATAAGTTTGTGTATTCGGCTTACACCTCCACCTTATATGTACATTGTTGTACTATTAGATTATAATCTTAGATGGAGCTTGTCAATCATCACCCAGCTTGATGTTATCTTACAGTGATTCTCTATTTGCTTATTAAATTGAATGCAATTAAAAGTCGAAAGTAATCAGGTTACCGGAGCATGCTTCACCCATCTGCAGTTGAAACTTAAATCTAAGCTCAAAATTTGTTGAACATTGAATGAATTATAGTATTTCCAGAGTTATGTGTCTGTGTGTCTGTTATGGTAACCTTATTACTCTATTACCTAAATGTTGTTTTTTAGTCAAAAATTTTATGCATTCCAAATATTTCTGCATGCGTTTTACACATTGTGTGTGTATGTGTGTGTGTGTGTGTGAGAGAGAGAGCGGCTGTAGTGGATATATTCTGAGTGAACATACTATCATTTACTGAGTTACCTTCAGTGCACCTTCAAAACATATTAACACTGAAAGTGCGTATTCATTCTTTTATGCAGAAAATTTTTGCTGGTAGAATTTTAATTGATAGAAAAAATCTTTACGTTGATATTTCATTACTGATTTGAATGAATCACAATGCATTTATTCTCATATTTGTGTATTCCCTCGTTGTATGCTTGTTTAATAATAATGCTAATAATCAGTCCTAAGACTCAAATTACTGTTTGTCGGTCATATCTATAACAGTAGGTTTAGTAAGTATTATTATTTGTTTTTAATTCAATTTTGATTTTCCTGCCCATTGATTGGACTGAATAGTTTAGGCTCTGTTGACATGTGGGCTTCTAATGTGGACACTTCAACGATTTCTAAGGATTGACTTGAAATAATTTATTGGATGGTGACTATCATTGGAATCCAGATACTGCATTTCGTTCTATTCGGGACTTTTCATCTGAATGTACCTGCATTCCCCAGTGAGTGATGGTGTTCCCACTGAGGCTCCAACCCAGTACTCGTCATTTCAAACTCCAGAGCGTTATCCACTAGACCGCTTAGGCCAGTTAGTAAATTTTGGTTGGTAAAACTGGGTTTGAACTATCAATCTAATGGCATAAAGTTAGGCATCATATTTAAGGAGAACTCCTGTTTGGAATTACAAAATAGTTTTTCAAGGATATCAGTGTTGTTATATATATTTCAGTAAAAAGTTATTCTTGTTTTTGACAATAACTCTTAAGGTTGAATATTGAGAATAAACACTTTCCAATTTTATTTCCAAAGGCCAATATTATTTACGTCCAATGATGAAAGAGTATTCCTTCACAGTAATGTCTCCTGATTCATCTGAATCTGGTCATGCAATTCCCGTTCAAGTAGAGGAAGGCAAATCGGCTGTAGTTATATTGTCAGCGCATCGAATTGCTTTTTCTGCATCAGGAACTGTAAGTAAAATTCAAGTTCTTGAAAAAATTGACGTGTGCATTCTATTTTTTAGTGCATACGCAAATATCTCTTTTATGCAATATATTAGTTGTTAAGCTATTGGTTTCGTAGTTAAACATTAAGTGTATAGGTTTGACCATGACGCTGTTTGTGTTCTGCTGTTATTTATTTAAACCCTGTTGATTTTCCATGCTACTATTCTTCGCTAACTGTCGTCCTTTCAAATGTCTTTTTTCTTCCTTTGTGTGCTACATGGAGTGTGGCGAATCGAACTTTCACACTTCAGTACAAAGTTCTGTGTTGAAACCAGTCACTCAGTCATGGTGCTCAGAGAATTTCGGATGCAGCTGTAGGCATATTATAAAAGGACTAGTGACATTGAATAATTATGTGTAACTGTGAACACTTAAACCCCATGCTGTCATGAGACAGTCCTTCTTGCAGACCTAAAGGGTGACAAAATCACATAAAGTTTATTGCAACATAAATTATGTATGAAAATACCAGATTTCTGTACAATCATCTCATCTGTTTCCAGACTCTTCTAGAAAGTCATTTCTTACTGATTTTATGTTTTTATCTAATCTGATAACCAGATATTTTACTGGTGCTTCGGATAGCTCACTTGATTAGGCATATGATTTCCAAACTCAGCAAGTACACTAACTACCTGTAAAAGTTTACAAGGATCTCTATTTTCTTTGAACATTGCAACAGAAAAATCTGGTGATCATTACTTAAGTATTGTTCCAGATAATCAACAAAAAAGCTCAATACCTAATTTGTTAGTAAGATGAATCTTCTAAAATAAAATATAATGTCGCATCCTTAATACAATCAGTCAGACGCTTTTCCCAGTGGTCTCATCTATAAAATAGAAATTTAATCTCATCTTGTAATTTTTATTCAAAAAGAATACGAAACAATATAAGATATCCCTGCAGTAGGTAGATAAGATTTTGGCTACTCAAATTCTTGTATGGGTAAAATCATTCATTCTATCCACTATATTGATAAGCAGCGTGCTCGATGTCTATTCGAATCTTCGTACATTGAAAGCACTTGGATAAAGGAATAGCCCGTTATGTTAAATACTCAGTCAATCTG
This sequence comes from Trichobilharzia regenti, assembly GCA_944472135.2. Lineage (NCBI taxonomy): Eukaryota > Metazoa > Platyhelminthes > Trematoda > Strigeidida > Schistosomatidae > Trichobilharzia > Trichobilharzia regenti. The sequence continues at coordinate 80,595,103 of OX235270.1, read as the reverse complement.
AAGAATGTAAAACATTAGTATTAAATTATTTGTGGTTCGTACAGCAGATAATGATTTATACTGATATGTGTCATTTACGTACGCTAAGATCACTTCACCAATTATTTTTATTTAAAGGATAGAATGTGTTTACTATTTCATTTAAGCGGTTAACTTTCAATTCGTCCAGAGTTCAAATCTTACCGCATCCACTGTAACCTCGTTAACCAAAGTAACTCATGTTTGCATTTTGGTTCATACCCCAGTGTTCGAATTGTATACTAAATAAGTCAGTACTTTTTGTAATGATATTTCATAATTTTCGAAACTATCTTCCGTATAATACTTGTTTGTCTACTGGGCATTGTGCTGAGCATGATCTGTTACCTAAGTTCTACTCTTTTATTCCGGATTATATGACCTCCGTTTAAGTTGAAGTCCGTCATACTTACCGTTATACCTTAATTTCCCAAACAACCTCTATACTTCGTATTTTTTTTCACATATATCCGAACTTATAGGTTACTTCTTTAGCAGGTATTCCAGAGCCTGGTGTTTTAGTGGAAGCTGCTTGGCTACCTGACCCACCGAAGACGATGCACAATGACGTGCTGCATTTGGAATCAAGTGTGAACATGAGTTGTCAGCTTCGTTCTGACCAGATCAATATCATACCTCGTGAACAATCTCTAACTGATTCAGATGGTAATTTCCGTATTAGAGGTCTCATTCCAGGTTAGTGCGACCAGTTTTTCCACATTCTACCCTCGAAGTAATGACATTTCCGCCTATGTGTTACACTGCAAACTTGCTTTCCTCTTTATTTTGTCTTTGCCGACGATCTGCTGTCTTAACATTTTATTCTCTTCATTCTCCAGTTTCTGATGTTAATTAGCTCACTGATAAAGCAATCAAAATCAGCAGATCACATAATGGATAATATGATAGTTGTTTAGCCTTTGAGGGCGGAGTTTTTTCCACAGCTTTTAGTGTTACCATCAGTACTTTATTTATAGCTTTACTGAAAAAGAAAACAGTAGTATGATTCTTTAAGTGAAATTTTGTCTGTGAAGTGTCGTAGTGTAATTTAAGTTTTATCTTGAGATTAGGAAAACAGTTTCTCCCATATGAATGTTCCAGAATTTATCACACTAAATTGTGTAGTGGAAGTCGATACTGTACCATAACTTATGTATCTTAAACTATAATTATAATGTTTCTAGTTATTGTTTTCGCTTGTTGAATATCACATTCCTTTAATAATTTAGAGAAAACATACTACCTGGAGTTGTATACCATCTTTGATTTCTAGATAAAATTTGAAGATGTAAAAGTCGATGGACTAAGAGCTCATCCAAGTAAAAATCATTTGCTTTTCTTTTTGTTACAGGCTGTGTATATACCATTTCCGTGCATAATAGTTCTTCCACTCTGATAAATTCAATTGCCGATCAATTGTCTGTGGACTCAAGTAGTAGTAGTAGTTCATTATCTCGTAGAGGTGTTGAACGAGCAATTCCTTGTCATTTAAACCTTCAAATGCCTTCCACTGATACTAGTGGACTACATTTTTATGTAATTCGTCATACTTATGCATCCACTGTAAGTTACTTTTCAAAATGCAGTAATATACGCTTCTATTTTTAATTATAATTCAATCATCGTGTACTGTAAACATCAAGTATTTTTTTCTTTTCTATTTTTATGATATTCACATTGGGTCATTTTTATGATACTGATGGACAGTAACCGGCCGTCTTAATATGTTTCATGAATTTAGTTGTTGATGGGCAGTGTTGATATTAAATAAAGGGATTGGAATAAATGAATTATCTACTGCTCTTGAGTTCTTGGGCACTCCAAAATAGAGGATACATTGGATTGAGTGTATTTCTGTTCCACTGAAAGTGTATCGTTAGCGATTGTACATCATGCAATCTAGCAGTGCGAGTCAGTATTGTCTGCGTAATCTGTTTCGGGAATATTCTTTACTATATTTGAAATGACTATTTGGTCTTTCTCATTTCTGGCATTTGATTAAGGCAGTGAGTTCTGAAGTCCTACTGATAATCAAATTCGTGTTATCTGAAAGTCGTTAAGAACTTCCAGCTGGCGGACTGCGGATATGTGGTATGACTTCATAAACACTAGTTAACTTTGATTCAACCTTTCGAACTAATTATTATAATTATGACTAGTTATGAAACTGTATTATCTTTTACTATTTATATTGAAAATGTATTTCCTTTTTTTTCTTATTGAAACAGATAACTGTCAGTGTACAAACATCTGATAATTACTTGTCAACCTTACGTCTAGTTGTATTTCCTGTTGGCCATCCTGAGGATATTGTAGAAAAACATGATTTTGCTAACGATTCTCTACTGTTCACTTTGAGCGGCTCAAAACTGGCTGCGATGTTTGGGTATGTCTGCGTATGATAATTCTTTATGTATGATTGATTATGTGATAAATATGTTGGCATTTTTTAAATTTTTTGATTTACAGCTTCATTCCACACTGTATTTTTAGTACAAGTATGGAATTTTCAGCATGGATATCGGTAGCCCAAATTTCGCAGGCCGACCACAGATATCAGGTGTGCGTCCGCAGGGGATCGAACCTCGGACTATGTGCATGGTCGGCAAGAGTCCTAACCACTGTGCCACCGACGCACAGTTAGTAATATTCACAGACTTGAAGCATAGATTTCACAGCATTTCATTTCGCAGACAGATCTATGGTCCCTTCTTAATGTAAGTTTTATGAAGCAAAATACTGTGGGGTTTAAACATTATACAAAATAATAAGTAGTCAACATCTTTCGAGCAACAATCCTATGCTTCAAACCGCTAGAAAAAACAGTGATGTGATTCACTCTTAACCAGTAGTTGTCTCATGGTCTAGGTGACTTGATACTTGTTTATTCTTATGAACGTGAAGATACGAGATATTGAGAGAGAAAATGAAAAACTTCGAATCCATGTTATCAAATGGTTGAAAAGAACTCTTAAACAATAAAATGTTTAACGTGGGTGACGAATAGTAACATTTTGACAGAGGTGAAAAATAAGACATCGATACTTCATACAACATCGTCCAGTGGTTTCCAAACTCTGATGTAAACACTAGCCTTCTAATCTCTGACTCATTTGTTCTTACCCTGCTCTACCTACTGAGGTTTTAGCTACCCTATAGCATCAATAACTTTAACACAGTGAGTATAGCACATTGTCAAGTGATCGTCGGATAATATTTCCTTTCTAACCCATAGATTTCGGTTGTCAAATCAACTCCACTCAAGTAACATATATGTAACTCCTGTGAACAATTCAAGAAATCCATGCGTCAGAAACTTGGCGTATCACGAAAAGAAGTTCCAACGGGCTGCTGCACACTTTTATCAATACCTTTCTTGTCTGGCTCCATACTGAAGATCACTTGAGGAGAAAGAAACAGCACCCAGGAACTCTGGGAACGAACCAACCAAGGACCTGTGGCTCAAGAAATATGCCGAAGAAATTAGGGATGGATCAGATACACGCTGAGAAGACGGTTGAGTGGCTGCGCTCTAGGACATTGCTAGAGTGGAACCCGAATGGGGAGGGAATTGACGAATTGGGCGAGTCCAAGGTTGACATGGAGGAGGTAATCGCTTATGAGCAATTGTGGGGCACGTTGAAGAGCACTATAGAGGACAGGACAAAATGGAGATGTGCTGTTGAAACCCTGTTTTTGACTCATAACCCAAGAGAACAATAATATGCTTTTAATGCTGTACCTTGATATAATCGCTGATTTACACTTCCTCCTCTAGAACTGTTGGTTGTGATAGGCATTAGTTTGACTTACGCTTGATACTGTAATGTGTAAACTCACTGAACTGGTGATGTTATATGCTTATTAATGTCTGATTGTCAGTTGACCACAACTTCAGTGTAGTAGATTAATTTTTAACTATTTATCAAATTAACTGCATATCTTATATATAAGAGCCATTGAAACACCTGGGATCATGAGTGATATAAAATTCGAGCACATGTAATATAATGTATTTGAATTATCTAGAAACGTATATTGTACTGTTAGCCATTATTTTTCCGATAATTACTATGGTTCATTTCATTTAATTATAAACCGACCTGTGATGTGTATATGTATTCAATTTACAGACGGGAACACGTGATACGTTTGTTGTCAGATTTAAAGCCTAACTTTTATGTCAATGTTGATCCTCAAAATATAATTTTTACACCAAAATGGAGTGTAAACGAACATTTCAATTTCAATTTTAACCCAAAACTACGCACTTCATTGAATGATTAGGTATGTTAACATTGTGTACGCCTGGTATTTTATATTTTCTACTATTTTTGTTTGTCTTTACATTCTTTAATAATTCTCACCGGTTTGGTTCGATTTTCATTGGTTTTACGAGTGTAACTCAGTGTACATATATATGTATGCGTCATAAACCTTTAATCACACATGTTTTGTTGACGTATTACATATTGAATCATTAAAATAGGAATGCATATTCAGCGTTAGTAATAATAGTAATAATGATAAGTAACAATAATTTATTGTTTGTTTTTTGAAAGATTCAACATACTTCAATCTGCGTTTTGGATTTTCATCTCAGGATTATTCGTATTTGAAGTATATGTTCCCACTACTGTTCAGTCATTCGCTGTTATACGTTTCTGTATTAATTTCACCGCAATATATCCATCTACTTTCATGATTTTCTAGTAGTTTGTCGTTTTATGTCTTTCATGCTGTTTCTTCTTCTATTGTATTTGTACCTTAACCATATGATGTCTTGTAAACAGTATCGAAAATAAACAAGTGTATAGTCACTAATTCTGTTTCTCTGAACAAATAATTTCTCACGAATGAAGAAAGTAATTCACTTTCGTGACACTAACTACTTGAGCAAAAATTTTATCAGCTTAGCATATCGTACGATGTTGACTGAAAGCGATGCGGTTATGCTATGCTCTTAGACGAAATATAAAATGTTTGACCAATGTGTTATATTAGCAAGTTATTTTTAATGATGACTATTGGAAATCGTTTAAATATCATACTATCATGCATTAATGGCTTGTAATAAGAAACCAACACCTACTGCATTCATTCAGTATTCGAAATATTTTAGCAGAAAATTTGGGTGTGTGTTTGTGTAGTTGTAAGTAGTGCGTTTCTTTTATTTTCTTGTCAAGACGCTTCTCCATATCTTACAGTCTGGAAACTTAACCAACTCATGCATGGAATTACGCAGCAAATGTGTGGATGGTTAATGTACCTTTCGGAAATATTATTCTAGTAATTACTCAGAGTTTGATAAGTCTAGAATAAGAATCGGGGTTTATGAGTGCCTTGACTGAGAGTCGAAGCTGGACCATTTGAGTGGCCAGCCTAATTTGTAGTAAGCCCAGGTAAGAAGGTAGGTGGGACCTGGGGCCGGTGACCGTAAAAACGCTACCGTTACTACAAGTTAAATCCCTATTATCCACTCGAAATGCGAAGGAGTGCACAAATATGAGAATATCATTTGGCACTGTGATAGAATAATGTTATTTGTTAAAGACACACAGAGATACAATATTACTTGCTTACGATTACTTACAAGCATGATTTATTGCTCATAAAAATATTAGGACACTCACACTACTTCCAAAATTTGTTTATATATAATCCCATCATTTCGTATTGTCTGCTTTTACTACTGATAGTAATATTTTCCATATATGTGGTGTTAACGTTGCGTTGATAACCTTTGAAGAGCGTCTTGATTTAGCCGTTACATATAGTATTCAACGCATTTCCTAATGAGTATTACCTAGTCTCATCGCAGAAATTAGTAACTAAACACTATCTTATCATAGGAGGCATAAAATCTTCCAGCTTGATGGACACCTACCACCACCGTTCTTAAATTACCATGTTCTGTGGTTATTCCTAACAAATAAGGATGTTTATCTGTGAATTACGTAAATAAAAAATGGATATCCTCATCTTTCAGGTCTACATTCATGAATTTGATAATTTTTCTCGTGCACAATGAAAGGTTGTAGCAAGACATACTGAAGAAGGTTGGGTATTAAATTATAGGAAGTCAGCGAAACAACGCATATTGTCTCTGAGATTGGAACTCATCTTATATCACTAAGTGCTAGTCAGTCAAGTTGAATCATAACAGCAATATTGACAGTATGTATTTGAAACAAGACACAAGCGAACTCAAATGTTTCAATTAGATCTCTCTTGGGCTTTACTGTAATGTACACAGCTTTATGTAGAAAATATTTAACCAATAATAGTCAAAAATTATTATCATTATTCCCTTGGGTTCCGAGTCGAAAACAGAACTTCAACAGTACATCTCCATTTCACTCTGTTCTCTGCACTCCTGTTAACTGGTTATGTGATAGCTCATGAGCTCTCATCTCTACTTCACACGATCTCGTTGTCACCCTCGGACTCATGCCCAACTCGTCGTTTCTTATTCGGGTTCCACTCCAGCATTCGCCTGGCGTGTGATGTCATCCAACGGCCTGCTCAGCGCGTATCCGATCCATTTTCTTCGGCTTATTTGTTGAACAACAGGTTCCTGATTGATTCCATCCCAGAGTTTCTTGTTGCTGATTCTTTCTTGCCATCTGACCAGCAGTATGCAGCTAGTGAAGACAGCTATTGATAAAAGTTTGCAGCAGCTCATTGGAAATACTTTTTGTGACACACAGGCCGTATGAAAAAATTGTCTTAACATTGGTGTTAATTCGAATTTTGCTTTTAATGCTGAGTGCAAAAGATTTCCAAAGTGATTTTAGAGTGATGGTCTGTCTAACTTTCCCGTTCTTGGTTTTGACATCCTCATCCCTTCCTCCCGTAGTTGGAAGGATTCCGCTTAAATAGGTGAAAGAAGTGTCCTCTCGATAATTTATTCCGTTGATAGTAACCAAAAATAATAATAAGTGTTGAATATTTCAGTAGCAAGTATTAGAATGATATAAACCATAATGTTAACAAGGTATATGATAACGCAAGTATTAGTAGATGACGATAAGCATGGTGAAAATAGTATGATAATGTAAACAAATCAATCAGATTAAAATTTTGTAAAATTAAAAGTTGCGTTATACTTAAGGGGAAGTAGATAGATAACCGGAGTTTAAGTAAATATAATAAAAGTACTAAAGAAGTGAAGAATAAGAATAGGTGCGAGGTTTGAATTAGTTTATTCGGTTTACCTAGACCTACGGAGAGGCAATCGTAGAACGAAACTTTTGTATACGAAGACTAATGTTGTTCTTTCCGATTCCCATACCTTTGGGAGTGCATAAGAATGAGTTCAAAATTGTGTTCTATGGAATGCAATAAGTAACCTTGAAAGCCGTTCTATTCCACTGATGATTGCCAAAAATCAAATGAGATAAAAGCTTCTTGTAGATTTCGTTTGACTGTTTACAAACCATGCAGGAAGGTGCACAGTGATGCATTTATCAAGCTGTTCAGTTGTTTGCTGTATATAGATTTCCCGAAGGAGCAGGTGAATGTACACAGGAATATCGCAGCTGGATGGCGTATCTTTTCACTTGCAAAATCAAAACTAATCGTCTGGAGAACTATAAACAAAGGGCAGTGGCAGTATCTATCCCTTTCGTTTCTTTAGATTATTTTCGATGTATAACTTCACTAGCCACATTCTTGTTAAATTAGAGCTCTAGAAAAAGCTGTTTCTTCTTAATCGTAGTCAGTTTCTCTTAATCATATTCACTGATCATGTGCCTCCATGCAAATCTTCCAGGATAACTATATGGATCAGTGCATTATGGATGTATCCTAATTTGTTTTCCAAAGAGTTAACAGTATAGAGCCTTCTTGTTGTATTCATCAGGCATCTGACTAAATTGATTTTGTATCAAATGGTTACGGAAGAGAAGAAATATATTTATTGTGCCGCAGAGGCTCTTCTTCTGGAAGCATCTCTCTTCAGTAAATGTTTGCTCAGGTGATCATCAAGAAAGTGTAATTCACAGGTTTGATCATTAGTTGGCATCGGTTAGAGAACTATTGGAAAGCCAAGGAGTAATCGACAGCTTTTTCATCCTGCTTTATTAAACTTTACTGCTTGTTTTGAATTCGTATCGGGAAATAAGTGTTTTGAATTCTTAAAGAAGCGTCTCCTAGAAAGCACTATCAATGCACTAAATGATCTTTTGAAATTGAGGTTTAAGACTGCTAAACACTCTGCACGACGAGATTTTTTAAAGGAATGTATTGAGACTAATATATATCCTCGGACATTTTACAAATCCTTGCGTAAAGATCATTTGAAACCTACACAGCCAAATCTTTACCGTTTTGTTGAATCACATTTGTGCTCTGAAACAGATGAAATCAGTGATTTATGCGTACTATCAAGCAAACTGATCAGTGTACAAAATGACTTGAACTTCGTATGCTATCTTAAATTCGCTAAATATCTGCATGCCACTTCGAAGAGAATCAGAAGAAAAGAAACTGAAGAGGTCGCTTTATCAGGAACCGCCAAATGACATTTTCCCGGTGGATATATCTAATTATGTTCATAATTTATCTGATGTTTCCCTTTCTAAAGAACAAGCAGAAATTCTGTCATTGGGATTCAACTTCTTTGCCCCCCTGAAAAAGATAAAGCAAATTGATATCGAATGCTAATTTGAAAATATTTATGACCAACTTATGGGGCTACATGCTACATCCAATGACAGCGAAAGCTGGTTGATATCGCTCATCGATTTCGAATCAAGCCAACCAATCGAAAGTCGCATATCACCAAAAAACACTGGAGATCACTAAACAATCTCCGAAAAGACAATAATATTTTTATTTTACAAGCTGATAAAGGACAAAGCGTAGTGCTAATGAATAAGATAGATTATCTCGAAAAAAATGCATCAAATTCTCTCTGATGATTGTAAATTCAGATTGGATAATCATGCAAAAGATCGAACGTTATCGACTGAAAGGAAAATTTTGCAGCATCAACAGCAACTCTTCAAAAAGAAATACATTGATGAAAATGTGTATAGGTCACAAATCCCAAAATTATACAGACGCGTTAAAATACACAAACCAGGGAGCCCCGTTAAGATCTATACTCTCAGTGATAAACTCACCATACCACAAATTAGCACAGTGGCTTTGTGTATTGTTGCAGGCCTTGCGAAAACGTTTCGGAACGTATATAATTTCTGATTCATTTCAGTTTGTCAAGCAAATTAAAGATTTCAATGTATTCTGATAAGCGTTACCTCCCTCTTCACAAATGTGCCAGTCGTTGAGACTATTGACTTCATATGTAGAGAAGCTGAAGATATACCTATTCTAACATCATTCTTATATTTCCCAATGTAATTTCAAAAGTATATATATCCGTGTATGTAGAGTATTCAGCTGACGAGTTCTACCGAAATTTAATGAATTCATTAAATCCTGCTTTATTAACCTTCGCTGCTTGTTTTAAATTCGTATCGGGAAATAAATGTTTTCAATTTTTCGTCCTAGTTTGGGACTCTTCATTCACACTATGTTCTTCACAAGTGAAATTAAGTGACGGATGTCCACCATTAAGATTCGTAAGGTTCTCACTCTTGTATTTTTTCTGATCAAGAATAATGGAAATATCATCAATAAGATGATAATAAGGATTCAGTTTATCTATTACTTCTTTTAATGGACAATTTTCAAGCTTAGAATGGAAAAAACTACCAGAATTACGCTTAACATGATTTCTATACTCATGCAGTCGATATTTCTGCAACAAATATAGAGTGCAAAATGTACATTCATAGTGCATCTTATTAGTAGCTCTTTGAGAATAGTAACCGGAATTCCAACATTAATTTACTATTCTAGTATCAGTTGGCACAAGAAATTCATACTCTCCATCAGTTGTACATTAGTGAACAGTGATACAAAGTCTAAGGATTATATTTACTTCCTACCTATATTAGCATCCTCTGAATTAGTGGGGAATTCGAAGACAACCGAAACACCATAACTTGCCAGTTTTTTGTTCACTGATTGCAAGAGCCCAACTAGCAGTTTATCATATCTAGGGCTGGGCGAGGAGGAATTCCTAGCTTATGTACTTTGGGCGAACTATGCAATCAATATTTATGACTTCTTGTGAGTACAAGGGTGTTGCAGGCAGCACTAGAGATTACTCCTTCTTTCCTCACTTTCTAAAGCGTGTTTGTCAGCTGCTTTTCAGTCTTTCCGTTTAAATTTATTGACTTGACAGTCTTTGGAATTTTCTTTTATCTTTTAGCGATGAAACAGGCTCACATTCATCCATCAGTAGTACCTACGTCCCTTTATCTGGCCTACTATTTATAAAGTTTTCGTCATTCCTCAACTTAATCAGAGCATCTCGTTGTTGTTCAGTCATGAGGATTTTGCTAGGATAAAAACTGTTTTATACTGCTGATAGCTGTTGACTAGTGTAGTTTTAAACCTAAGAAGTTCATCGTCTAATTATGGAATCAATTCTTTTGTTTGCTAAATCAAGCTTTCAAACTGGATTTCAGTGTCGAGATGATTGATTTTATGACCTTAGTCACAAAATTTAGTACCCCTTGATAATACCTTTAACTGGAATTTATCTAGTGTAATTCTGGGAAAATTATGAACATGCTGATACACGTCTGAAGGTGAATTCTTTTCAGGGTTTTAGCTTTCTAAAAAATTCAGAAGTTTCACAATCTTTTTTTCCTCTCTGTTTTGGCTAACTCCGTCTAAATAACCAGGAGAGTTCATGAAAGTTCACCAACTGCGGAATTTATTTCTAAATTTGACACATACTTTCTGATGTCTTATCGCATATCATCTCAGCGATCTGCAATTTCGATAAACTTTATGGCGGTGAAGAGGCTGTCGGTAAAGTTCAGGAAATCAATAATTCCGTATGCAGTCATTTATAAATTCTAAACAAGTTTTCGATTCTGTATATCTGGCGTTATACTTCAAGTATTTACACGGAAAATCTCTTCATTATTACTCCAGAAGTCAGTCAATTAAATTCTGATAGTCGTTTGTCACAGTAATTTCCTCTTCCTTTCAAATTTCTTACTGAAAATGGCTGTGACATAATGTAAGCAAGACATCTGGTCTAGTGCAACACTAAATAATCTTCAGAGTGCATGAAAGATTAAATGGTTAATTTAAAAATGCTGTTGGTGAACAGTGGTTGTCATGTTCGAAGTCTCAATGAACCTTATCACATATTTCATTTGAGTACGGTGATCCAGTGTAAACTGAGGCATTTTATTACTTTTTTGCTACGTTTATTTTACACAGATTAACTCCGAATTAATGATATACAATGAACGTACTTATAACACACTTTTGAGATAATCAAGCGTTCAGTGACAACGTATATGGAAAATAAGTGATACTCATCATTTGATCCACCTAGATTTATAGGGGTAAGAAAATTAAAACACGCAGATGCAGGTGCACCAAAACGTAAATAAACTAAAAGATATAAATAAATCAAAGATAACAAAGTATTTTTCACTTTGTATATTCCAATTGAAAGAAGTTATTCAGTGCTGTGTACTGTCTGGTTATCTTTGGTCATGAGATCTGTTTGATAGATTTATGCACATTCCAGTTCTTTCGATAAAAATGTTCAGGGTAAAAATAATTTTTGGTAAACGTGTTTCGGAAAGAATAAATTGATGTCCAACATCATGGCCGTGTGTTCCTCTAGGAATTAAAGGAAGAAATAATAATATCCATCATTTTCCTTCAATAAGACTACCTGGTAAATCTAATGAAACGTGGCAGTATTTCTGCTTTATCTACAATACTACACTTATTATCACCTTTCGCGTGAATGATGCTCAAGGGCAATGTTGAGAGGTACTGTGGCGTGTTCTGCTGATAGGATTTATCAGTAATAAGCAAAGAGACGTTCATTAGCATAAAAACATCAAATAGAAGGCAGATAGATTTGACGTCAGAGAAAGTAAATGATACAGCGTTGCGGAGATACATGGGAGACGTGAAAGAAATACAATATGGAGGTCAGAAGAAGCACAGCACGGAAAATATGTTTAAATGGTGTGTTGAATAATAGGTGTACATAATTCGGTTATAAATAGACGCCAAATAAACACTCCTTTATCAAGTCTTTCGTCTCTTACCATTACAGAAGAACCTGCAGGAACATTAGTTCCAGCCAGTGTAGTTTGTTGAGTCATAGCGGGATGGAAGCCCATCCACCAAGTAGAGTAGCAGCTATAGGTGGGTTAGGAAAGTCTACTAGATTTTCAAAGCATATCTGTAAGAGCCTTAGAGTTGTATCACAGTACTCTGTAAATAAACTGTCAAACATTTTTGTTTATTCATTTTTTGTAGTTGGTAGTAGGAGTCTGTGAAGAGTCTTTACTGTCTTCAGCCTAATCAAAACCGACGGATAAGGATATTTTAGGCTACGATAGCAGTTTTTTGGAGGTCTAGAGTTTTCCACTATCGATTTCGGTGGCTAATTTTAGATGAAATTCAGAAAGTTAATCACATAAATAGTTTTAATTTACTTACTGCACTTATTTGTCCTTATAGTTTGAATTATGAACATGAAAGACTGCAAGGAGTTTTGTTTTTGTATCTTGTCTTCAAAGTTGTACAGGTATTTAAGAGCCTGTATATACAATCTTAACTGACAATAAATGTCAGTCTCTTTTATTACCATGGCCTTATTGCAAATTTTACTTTCCTGACTTGCTGCATAATCAACTCGATGAAGTCTTCCTATTTTACAATTTTTCCTGTAAGTCCTCATTTCAGCAGATAAATCTGCTGAAGAAGCTGTGGCTTACACGGCGAAACGTTCAGAAAAATCTTGTTTTGATTTTCTAAACACGCTGAGATTAATTTAAATAATTTATGATGAATCAATCTGACTCGGCGCTCAAATTATTCCAGGAATTTCGTAACACCTACGGTCTGGAAACCTATAGTCTCTGCTTCCTTGTTTTCTTTTAGTTCAGTGTTTAACTAACTCTCTCGATTAAGTAAGATTATTCACTGTTTTCCACACATTGTCATTTCCAATAAACTTTGATTTATTTTGTTATTAACTGACCACAATCTCCAAACTTTGTTGTCAATTAACAGTGTGCATAGAAATCCGTAAATAACTCTATAGCTTTGAAGAGAGCCTACGATAAGTCATCTCTTTGCTGACTAATAAGAATTTCAATTATGCATTTATAACTAAAATCTTTCCTTTAATCTCAGTGAACTAAAACTTAGTGCTACAATTGTTAAACGCATCAACGCTACTGCTCCTCAATAGACAGGGTGTAAAAATCATTTACTTAGTCATGAATTGATAGGAACACCCCACCCCCACCCCCCAGAGAAATGCTTGAGCTATATAATATTTTGACTAGCAAAATAATTTAGTATTCTAACAAATCATTTCACATTGCTTAGAAATAATGTTATTTCTTTAGTTGGTTTCATTTTTAAAACTGAAATTCACAAAATATTTCCAATCACAACATTGAATAAACCCACCACCACCATGATTGTCTAGATTTCAACCAATAGAAAATTCCACAACAATACGTCATATACATTTATGTTTTCAAAAGGGGGTTTAAGAGAAATGTATTATTCCTATTAATCTGAATTGACGGTAATTCTGGAAGAAGAATATTTTATGTACCATACCAGTTGTTGGGTTAAACCGTCAGTTTATGAAATTCATTAATAATTTTTACAGTATCTGTTTACTGTGTGTAGCAATCTGTATTTGTATTTGTAAGCCGAATGATTTTTATTATGAGCTGTATAATTTATGAAATTAATATTCTTCAGTGGAGAATAGTAGAAATGTTAAATCAGCTTCGTACTTTTATGGTGAGGGAGACCCTGAAGGAGTAACTACTCGGAGTCCCAAAGATGATTCTGACAGTGGACCAGGGAAAACATTTGTTGCTAAGGAAGATAGTTACATCTGTCTTCTTATAAAAGCATCAATGAAAATTGTTGTTCCTTTACAGGTAAGTTAGTTCTACTGTCTTCTCTTAAAATTGTTTATATAATTGAGGTTTAACAGTCATAGAAGCGTAATAAAGGGAAAATAGATTTCATCAATTAATGTATAAAAATTGGACGCTGTGGTAGTATGTAACCCTATATTAAATAATTAATTATAATATATTACATATTGAAACAGCATTATTTACTGGATGACATTTAGATCACAGTTTATTGTTCATAATTGTGTAATTTATAACTGCAAAATCGTAAAAACTAATGAAAGCGGGGAGAGGCTGTATTTATCTAATCAACTGAAAATGTTTATCATAGAAATGAATCAGCATCTGTTGGAGACATATGGAAGTTTTTCTACTACTCCAACGGCAAATAGGAAAGGAGAAAGATAACTATGGAAATAAGGTTTCGATGTTGTGTAGTCAGAGTTGATATGATTACAAACAATAAGGTGTGTCCGAATCGTCATCCAGTAGATACTACTGTTTCACTAATTGATATTTCTAATAAATAAATTAATATGGAGAAGTAGATTATTAGTTAGAAACTTCAGAAAATATTTAAAAGTCTCTGGTCACCAGTGTGATATAAAGAGTATTAACTTACCTCATAAGCAACCTTAAACACTGTAATAGACTTACGGAATTTTTCACAGTTCACCGATTCCGACTATTGCTTAAACAATATTGACTTTCATTTCCAAAAAAATAATAATTCATTCTTCTTACCATTACTCCCAAAGTAATAGTGTGTGTAAATTGCGTTAGCGGACATATGCGGTCTGATTAACGATATCGAATATGCAGTCAAATAGGCTATCAATGCGTGACTGTAGTCGTTGTTTTTATAAGCGATTAGTAATAATAATGCAATCCTAGCAATTTTTTTTCAACACATTTTCTTATGTTGTGTTTTTCTTGCATCCCTTTGGACATAGTTGTTTTATTAGCGGTGTTGCTGAAACTACGGAGCAGGGTTGCTAGCTTCGCATTCCACCTTCCCTCATTTTCGGGTTTACTACTGGCTAAGAGAGGTTTAGCAGTGCGTTGGCCAGAAATCGGATTCAGATGATGTAGGTAGGTGACGAGCATCCTACCGATAAACCACTGACCCACACTTTATATTCCATACTCATAGTAAATTGGAAAAAGTAGCAATAAATATTTCAACAGTTATTTATCAAAATAACTAACGTGCTTACGCATTACACTCTTGCGAACGAGCAATTGTGGTGTGAATTTATCAATTCAACTGCACCTCTGTAACCAGTTACATTGGCCCTTCCTGTAGGGACTTAGTTTTTCGGGCTCGCAAAACACCCACCAGTGTGGTGAAATAAAGCTATATAAAAACTCAACAATTCGACATTAGATCTCCTGGTTGAAACAGGCCACAAAGCCGGCATTGAATGATTTATTATCTCCAGTTGAGTACCGGATGAACTCCTAAAGACCTCTAAATACTGGACACGCCAAACAGAAGAAGCCACAGGGGTTCGTGTAAAACAATGGGAAATCTGTGTGCCAAAGAAACAGCTCCATCCATTAATACTTCTCTGAACTTCTGTGACATTAGATCTTTTTGCAACTTTCAAAGGCTTAGGTAAATTAGTTTCAACTGATTCATGTGGAGAAATTATTTCATATTTTACTTGCTTTAATATTTGACTGCCAGATATTCGTTAGCAGGCTTGGTAAGATCACTATGACTAGAGTTTCATGGAAAAGCAGCTTGGACCACCCAGCCTGATTACTAAATATCTACGATAAAACCTTAAAGTTCAAATGACAACATACAATTGTCATCTTCACCGTAAGATAAAAGTCTCTTTTATTTCGAATATTGTTCTATCAAAGAAACGGTAATTTTATTTAAAACAAGTATTTCTTCGAGTGGTGTTTTAAAAATATCAAAAAACCAACACAAACAAATTACCTTCATTAGAACAGCGTTTGTCTCTTCTGTAATTAGCAGTAATTTTAAAGTCGACATTTTGTCAATAATATTGATTATTTTACGTTTAAAAATTATTCTAGTTATAACATGTGAAGTATTTAATTTTTTCAAATAATAATAGCCCTCAGCATGTGTTTTCTGCAGCATTTAACGTGTAGTGGATGCAAATATGCATTAAAATCGATATTTGAAACTTTAAAATAATTGATCACTGTTTTTCCGACAAAGTCATCAATTATGGTATTTGCTCGTACATATTAGGATGAAAAGTTTTCAGAACTATTTCCAATCATGGGCCAAATTAGGGATTAAAACAGAAACAGACAATAAACATATTTATTTGAAAGTGATTTTACTCAGGAAATAGACTGGATATTATGAGAAAGGCCAAAGTTAAAAGTACTTGGATGGATACTTAGCTTTGAATTGGATCTTCTATATTACCAATTCTTTTGTTATACACAGATGTCTTGATCTCATTCATTCTCTTAGAAGGGGAGGAATTCTTAAATGGCTGTCAGTGCTTTGACATCGCAAGAAACTTTTATCGAAATAAAGACGCATATTAATATAAATAATGTTTCACTGTGTGATATATCTAATAAATTAATATGGAATTGCATCCTACCTCACTGTCCAAGTTTTACACATTAACTAAAGGCTCACTTCTGTTCTGTCTTTGCTAACTAGGTTTGGTGGAACGCGTTTTCCAACTGGATGTATTCAACCTTTCTTTGTTTTCCTTTGATTGAGTGGGTATATTCGGTGATTTACGCAGTAAAAATAAGTGAAAGAAGTGTGTTAGGCTTTAGAAAGAAAAAAAAGATGCTTATTCAACTTAAACTTCAAGCAGGAATCAAATAAGTGGTCAGTTCCTGAGGTTTACTGGAAAGGACTTTACATAATTTAACAAAAGGACTTGATTACCGCCTGCTGTCACTAAATGTATCAAGTTGATTTGATTTACTAAGAAATAGAAATGTGAGCATTTAAAAGTCAAATGTTTCAAACTTCAACATCTCGGGAAATGAAATGAAGATATTTTATAAAATAGATTGCTGTAATAATCATTAAGACAGTGTTCGTTCACCTCTATAATTGGTCAGATTTCAACCTGAATTAGAAGAAATCACCGATTTACCTGGAAACGAATCAGAGAAACAGCCCTTGTGTGTCTAAATCATTCTGATCTGACGTTTCAATGAGTAATGATTTGGACGGATATGATTGCGACGAAGACATTTCCAAC
The DNA here is from genome assembly GCA_944472135.2 of Trichobilharzia regenti. Lineage (NCBI taxonomy): Eukaryota > Metazoa > Platyhelminthes > Trematoda > Strigeidida > Schistosomatidae > Trichobilharzia > Trichobilharzia regenti. The sequence continues at coordinate 80,577,858 of OX235270.1, read as the reverse complement.
AATGCTTGGGATATTCTTCCTTATCTACAAAGCTCTTCAGAAAAGTGATTCTCGTGTTCGATTTGGAGAAAGCATGACAGAAAACTTAAGACACGTATCAAGTTCTTTCACTGTCACAGGGTTTTAGCTCTGTTTCAAATAATCGAAAATACACACTGAGTCATGGCTTTATCTGATTCAGAAAATTAGCAGGTTATCTGTGTTCGTTAGTGCTAGTTTATAGCACTGTCATAGTTCACAATTGTGATATATGATGGCGTAGTTTCTAGACAAAACCACATTAAAATCTAAATATAACTTTTCATAGAAGAGTGATATATCGGAATGAGCCAAGAATTTGTTAGGTGATCTTATATTTCAATAATAGTTTAACATGGAGGGTGGTTATTCAGTTGAATTAGACATTGAATTCACAGTGATCAGGTAACTGTCCTGAGGATTTATTGATACCGAGTATCTCTTTTCCGTTATAAATTTAAGACACAAAGAAAGTTACTCAAGGAATCTTTAATGGATTCATGTATTTCATTAGAACTTGTCACCTGCATTCTTCATATGCTTGAATTAATATTTACTGGGTGATTGCGAGAGCGTATGGGCGGTAGTTACTTTCTAGCTGCCTACATCGTGGAAGTTGGTTTCTCCTTGAAAACCTTAAACAAAAGGAGCATTAAAGCTGCATGACCTCGGAGCCTAGGAGAAAACTTCTAGAGGCAAGTCACACATGGTCTTTTTCAAGTGGTTTTTTGAAGTTGTGGCGATATAAAGGTTTTACTACCGGTTTCTAGCAACTTCAAGGTAAATAAGGATTTCTGATTTTGGGGGTTGACTTTCTCTAAACTCCCTACACTAAAACTGCAGGGAGTGAAACCATCCTGTTGGTATTTCATTGCTGGCTAGCAGCTTGAATTCGCCCATAGACCACCTCCAATAATGAGAGCTCTGGTAACTGCTTTTAGGCCTACCACGATATAAACGGCATTTTTGGCATACTAGGACCTGTAGGAGCATTGTTGTGGACAGTATAGCTCGTTTGTTCATTGAGATATGTATGCCAGACCACCATTTCAAGGTTGAACCTATCGGTCAGGAGATTGTGTATTGGGACCCAAGTGGAAAAAGTAGACACAAGGTATTTTCCGTATTTATACGAACAAGTAAAGATGAAAATCATGCGATGTACAGTATTTCGGTGCAGCGTATTAAGACGTTTAAAAGAGAATGAGAAATCAATACTGAAACCTCAATACACTTAAGTAAATTATCTTGTCGTGAAAAGTTATTATCAATGTTGAAAGAAGACAGAAAAGTAAAATACATTTTTTCAGTGATATCTTTTTCACGCCTAACTCTAATAAATATTGTGTTGAATGCATACAAATTGTTAATTAGTAGTCAAGATGTTCGGTAATGGTTTAAAGCTGTGGTTGTATGCCTGCAAAAAAGCTTAGTGGTAACGTTCACGCCCTCATAACTTGGCGCTAATATGCTGGGAAGGATTTGGAACACACCATTAAGAAGTCAAAAACTAGGAGTGGATAGCTGCTCAGAGCTCCACGGTTTTCAATAACTCTTTTAACTGACAGAATCAATCTTAAAACTGAGAAATAATGGCATTGTCAGTGAAACATATATAAAGCACAACATAATCGTAATGTCATATTGAAAGGGTGAAACATGTGTCCAGTAAAAAATCTAATGAATACAAAAAACAAGCCATAATATTTCAGATGACGGAAACGACGATGTGAACAGTCAGAGAAGAGAAGGCGAAGTAGAAAGATAAAATAGTCACATCACAAGACGATTTTTACAATGACGGATTCAGGTTAAGTAACATGTTTTCGGCACACAAAGATCTGTTCTTTAAATAAGAGCATTTTCTTGCTTAGTTGACTATCGATGACTGTAAAGAATTTAGTTCTATCAGAAACGTGCCCGTTGTTCACTGATAGCTTCGGTATGAAACGTTTACTTTCTTCTTTGAAGACGTTAACGGCTTGTAAATACATAGACTTGCTTGTATGCAAACACCTGATGTATTTTCTTCACGCATTTACACATTTGAATCTGTAACTGCACTGTCGAGGTTATTTCTGTACCTTTCTCCTCACTTTCGTACCGTATTGTTGATAGAGCTAAGAAAAACTGTACATTAACTGTGCGTCTATGCGAAATCTTTGCTCCACCATTTAAGACATATCTTCCTCTTTGAGTGGCAATTTATTCAAGCTTTTTAAGAACTATGATTGGTTTCTTTTGTTTTGTTTTCTACACTTTCTTCAGTTGGTGTTGATATTTTTTAATTCATGTTTACTGGAAAAACAGAAAGGGTCATTGTGCAAAGAATCTGTAAACACATACCGCGACTTTTGTTATTAGGAAGTGCAAAACTGCATAACAGTGCTATTGAGCAGGCTCTTTCTCTTTACAGATTCTGACAAGGCCTTCCATGTGGAAAGTAGATTGCTAACTTATTGAGGAGCACCAGCAATCCTCTAACTGAGATTTTGTTGCATTCCTGTTCAAACAAAGGGTTTCAAACTTTACATTTTCAGTAGTGATGGTGTCATCAGTCTAATCACCAAACTTCTGGGCTTACCAACAGCTAAACAAGGTTTAGAAGTTAGTTCGTGGGAAGCTGATCCTTGACCTTCCACCACTGAACCGCCGATGTACAAATTCTAACCATCGAGCAATATCAAATTATGCTCACTGGACAATTATATATATATATATATATATATATATATATATATATATATATCAAAATAAGGAAGGCAATAAGGAAGAAAACTGACAAACTGGTCGAAGAAGCAGCTAGCGAAGACAGGACTCCAAGTGAACATAGACAAGACGGAGGTTATAAAAATAACCAACCAACAACAACAGCAAAATCCAGCGCCAATCACCATCAACGGGAGGGATTTGAAAGGGGTTACTTTATTCACTTATCTAGGGAGCATTGTCTCAACTACAGGGAGTTGGAACGGACGAGGATGCCAAATTGAGCGAGAATCGGGAAGGCGAGAAACATATTCATCGACCTGAAACCAATCTGGAAATCTTCATCACTCAGGCAGCATCAACAAAAAAATTCAGTCGGATTTTCAATACAAACGTCAAGTCAGTCAGTTCCTCTATACGGATCAGAAACTTGGCGGGCGGGCGGGTCACAAAGAATATTTCCAACAGCCTGTTGCAGGCGCTACCTTTATCAACAACTGTCTTCACTCTATACTGAAGATCAGATGGCCGAGCCGGAAAGAATCACCAACAAGAAACTATGGGAAGAAACAAAACAAGAACCGATTTCCCAGCAAATATGCAGGAGAAAGTGGAGATGGATTGGACACTCGTTGAGGAGGCCGTCGCTGGGCAACATCGTGGGTCAGGCCATTGCTCGAGTGGAACCCGAAAGGGAAGCGGCGAGTGGGATGTCAGTGCAAGGGTGACATGGAAGAGATCGTGTGAAGAGGAGTTGAAAGAGTATGGACTAACATGGATGCAAGTGAAAAGTACAGCAGAAGCAAGTAGAGACGTGCAGTTGAAGCCCTATGTTCCTCTAGCAACCCAAGGGAGCAATAATAATTTTGATCATCTCAGTTTATTCGACACCGAATATTTTTATATTTGGATGAGAATAAAAAGGATGTCGTACACTTTAATTATGCTGTTTTATTATCTTTGCCTTTGATGGAATCTACGTGAATGATTGGTGCTTATCAAAAGAGTTATCGAAGTACAGAACAGTTTCATACTTAATGTCAGTAAAAAGTTTGAGCATTGTGGAATAGATCAAATAATTTTTAACTATATTTCAGTGGTTTACATACGATGATAAGTTTTTGTTTTTTTTCGGTAGTATTTCGAGCAAAATTACTACTCGAATTTAAAAATTAAACAATTCCAACAGTTGGTGTGACCACGGGCAGTAATTTCGCTGGAAATGTTACCAAAAAACAAAAATTTATCATTGTGTGTAAACCATTGAAATATAATTATGCATTATTAGAGTTTCTTACCTACCTTATGGCTGTTGAGCTTTGTGAATCAAAGTGCGTATTCAGGACCAGGTTGTAGTCTTGCAAATAGCAACTTATGAATATCTAATCTTGTGTTTTTCAACAACTTTTCTTAATGTTGTGTTATACAGCAACTTGCAAGCAATATCATTAGTGAGTATATATCTTGGCAAATAACCTCGAACTCTATACCGCCTACCACTATATTTTGATCCCCTGTGGCACTGCCAACATTTCCAAGTGAATGTGGTATCATATGTACAGAATTCGTTGTCTATTGCTCATTGATTTTTGGTAGCACTCTAAGCGACATGAATTTGTACTAAAAACTTTAATATTGAACAGATTGTATGCTTTTCCATATTAGATAAACTTTTTTCGTCGGTGGCACAGTGGTTAGGACTCTCGCCGACCATACACATGGTCCGGGGTTGGAGCCCACACCGACGCACATCTGATATCTATGGTCGGCCTGCAAAATTTGGGCTACCGATATCCATGCTGAAAATTCCATACTTGTACCGAAAATACAGTGTGGAATCAAGCTGTAAATCTAAAAAATAATAATACATGGTGATACAGTATTGATAACTGGGTGACTTTTCGAGCACAATTTAATGTTCATAATCAAATTAAAGTATTCACAGCAGCAGCAGAATAGCTCAGTAGAGGGGAAATTCACATAATCGTCATGAGACTAACGAATGACGAGACATATGGAAAACTGAAATATATAAAAAGCAAATTATAGTGCCGTGTGTATACATTGATACAATTATGAGCAATGAATTGTTATTAATACTATATCACTGTGTTCTGTCAGACAAACTTTTTTAACAGGGAATTATTTTACATCACAGTGAATAAATTCTAAGCTTACATTATTTACGCTAGCCATTTAAACTAGCCAGTTCTTCAAGGACTCGATGAATTGAGGTGTCACGCTCCTTGATAAATCAATTTTTGTTAATGAAAAACATTGTATTTATCCGGTTAGGTTGTTTGGAAACTTTCGTTATGTAGACTGACATAAAATCTTACTCAAATGAAATCCATTTCAATTTGCCATAATACGTACACAAGAAGTGAACAAATCAACAAGAGAATAATACAAAGACACGGAGAAGAAGCGGAGTGAAGATTAAATCAGTCGTTTAAATTATAAGATTCGATTTAGATATGATAGAGAAGATTTTTAGTTCAGGTGGATGCTTTTGATGTGGTTGTGTTCTCTGAGCTGGATAGTTAATTTGCGAAGCTTTCATCGCCCTACTAGGCGACATCTTCAGCGCATAATTCAATTTGAAGTGAGCTTTGAGATTTCTCCAGGAGTTTATTAATCATCTCTCCTGGTGACCTTGGATGTGATTGGTTGCTTTTGTGTGTTTTCACATCTCCTAGGTTACTTGTATTGGAAATGATTGTTTCTTTCTTATCGGTTGATAAATTTTGTCTATCTCGATGTGTCTATTGACTGATGATTCACTGGAATACCATGTAGGCTTCTAAAAATTCTCTAACATTCTTGTTGTTTCCTCTGTCTAATATTTGAACGTTGTCCCAGTCGAATTGATGTCCGTGGTTGTCTGTATGTAGTGATATGAGGAAATTGATATCATGGCTACCTAGCCGTCAAAAGACATGATATCCACTCCCACATATCACTACATACAGACAATCACGGACATCAATTCGACTGGGACAACGTTCAAATATTAGACAGAGGAAACAACAAGAATGTTAGAGAATTTTTAGAAGCCTACATGGTATTCCAGTGAATCATCAGTCAATAGACACATCGAGATAGACAAAATTTATCAACCGATAAGAAAGAAACAATCATTTCCAATACAAGTAACCTAGGAGATGTGAAAACACACAAAAGCAACCAATCACATCCAAGGTCACCAGGAGAGATGATTAATAAACTCCTGGAGAAATCTCAAAGCTCACTTCAAATTGAATTATGCGCTGAAGATGTCGCCTAGTAGGGCGATGAAAGCTTCGCAAATTAACTATCCAGCTCAGAGAACACAACCACATCAAAAAGATTCGATTCCTTCAGTTACCAAACGTGTCATTTTGGATGGAGGACAAAACCAAATGTCTTGAAAATTCTTTTGCTTATGCAAAACCCTTTCAAAATATTTATAAAATTTACAAATTTATAATATCATAAGTAACCAAGTTCAAAGAACTTTAGATAACTGTGTGTTTATCAACAAACTATATTTAATCAGGATGATTTCTGCCATCAAGTCGTTTGTCAACCAAATTTACAATACGGTCACACTACTGATTAACTAGACACTGAGGCATTCAGGTTTTTTTTATTTAAAGCTTGATGTTGCAGTTGTAGTCATGACTGGTATGTCACCAAGGGACTCCATATTTCAGATGTTATCGTAATACTCTTTTATTGACTCAAGCAACTTGTTAGCTACTACGCAAAAAAAACTTGTCAGTTACACTAATTACAGCCTATTTCGATATTTCATAGTAAAAGTGAGTTTTAACAAGTGTGTCATTCAGCTTCAGAGCTCTCTGCTAGTTGATAGTCAAGGCTTAATCACATAAATCATTAATTGCAATTAATATCATTACCGACATGTATATTTATCATCGGCTGTTGTAGAAGGAATGAGTGAGTAATTAATTTCTTAACAATATTAATTGTGGCTGTTTCTCAACTCCGGTTGCATTTTGTTACCTCAAGATGTAAAAAGAAGGACCATAAGGTTTTGTGTTCACATTAAAATTTAAAGTATTTTGGATAAGAATAGGAATATTTTTCTTCTTTTTTAACTAGTAAGAAATGAAAAATTATTGAATCAAATAAATTTCCTTGTACTCAGAGTTTCGACACTAATAACAAGGCAGTATCTTATATGGTTCAAAGGCTTGATGACTCACCAAAATACTTCCAGCAAAATTTCATCAACAACTGCACACTCCACTTCACACTGAAGACCAGAGAGCCAAATAGAATTAACAAAAAAGAAGTTTAGGAAACAACCACTTACTCAACAAATATGCAGAAGACAATGGAGATGGACTGAAGATACTCTACAGAGATCGCTCCAGTCCCTCGAATACAACCTGAATGGGAAATGACAAGTTGGATGTCCAAAGGTGACACGAAGGAGATTGTGTAAAGGAGGTGAGAACTTACAGGTAATCGTGAAGCTGGGGAACAAAGTGGGATGAAGAAGTGCTGCTAAAGCCCAATGCTTCATTGGAACCAAAAGAAATAATAATAATGCATTCAGGTTATTCAGCGAAAGTGTATCATAAGCTTCAGGAGGGTTATTTGAATCGGTTTTCAAGTTTTATTGTGTCGTATCATTTAGTGTAGTAGTCGTCGATCTTACAAATGAACGGCCTTAAAAACGTCTATAATAATAGGCACTTTTAGACCATTTGGATTAAACAATAAATATTTTTACTGTCAATCGTCTAACAATGGAATCTGTTTGTTTTCGAATTACCTTTAAACAATTTTCTCCTTTATTCGGAAATCTTACTTTCTTACTTTTCTTCAGGGATCTAGACAAAATATCACAATTAACATAAACGCAACGAGTACAAATGCTTCTGAGGTATTATCTTTTTGCCATACAACGACATCAGAGATGATAGTGGGATGGAGGCAACCAGAACAAAAGGAAGACTGGGGTTTGGCGTTTAAATTCAAGTTGTATGGCACTGATCAATATTCTTTTGATTCAATTGTTTTTATGTATAATCTGGATGATGGTATGATGATGCTTGTATTTTTAACAAGTTAATAGTATTATTTAACAATCTAATTTTATATGATAATGTACATAACTAATTATGGTAACAAGCTAATGACAACGATGAAATGCCTTAGAAAGTAACAGTAACAGTTACTATTCGTGTGAAAGTATATGACGCACCGTACTCTCTCTCTCTCTCTCTATATATATATATATATATATATGTATAGTTCACCTTCGCCCCTTCATTTTTCGACTTCAGGACTTGGCTTTTAGAAGCTTTGTCTAAAATCTAATGTAAGCATACTCATCATCTTTACCAAAATAGAAGTTCTGAAATACAAATAAAATAGTGGATGCCTAAAGTAGATGTCGTTGAGCTAAAGTGCTAAATGTGAGAAAAAAATTCTGATTGACAGAAATGTATATATTTCAAATAAGCATACACTTGTCATACACTTACACCAGGCTATACAACACAAAATTTCAGCTTGCATTAGTACTTTGGCGATCTTCTTTAGATAAATCAGATCACTGAATGATGAATATTCGTGAGACTATGATAAATACTATTTGCGTAGTCATTTATACGGGTAACAGTCTTTGTTGTAGATTTTGAGGCCATCACCTAGGTGTATTTACCCAAAAACAGAAATAGCACTGCCGACTGTTTTTTTTCAACATATTTAAAATTCTTGATTTGCAGTTTTGTTTTTATTCTGTTGTATCATTTAAATCTGAGATGTACACTAGGTAATTTAAGAACTACACTTCAGATACCTATTATTGACTACCAAGTGTAGGTGAAATAAACAGTGTTCGGCAAATACACTGTACTCTTATAGATCAAGAAATGAGCAATACAAGAAAACTACAGTTACAAAGAAGGACTTATGTACATAGGTAAGCCGAAGTGTAATATGAAGACTGGAAAAGTGACACTTAGAATTACTGAGTCAAATAACTTTTTAGAGGTGTCAAAAGTTTAGCTATTTTGTAAAATTAAAAAGTTTTATTTCAGATGAAACAGAAACCACACTAATGACTGTACGAGTCATTTTGCTGGTCATCCGAATGGGTGTTCAAATGACAGAAGTATAGTGAAAAAAAAACTAGTTAGGTCAGAAGTGGTGTCTACTGTGACAAAACACAGTATACATTTCAAAATCATAAGCCTTACACTGATCGCACGATATGCATAAAATAATAATAATTCAAGTGTTGGTTTGTAGGGATTTGATTGGTTTCAGGATTTCATCATGAGCTGACATTAGTTAGAGAACCATTGGAAAACCAGCGGTGAGTACTGGACAGCTGTTTCGTCCTAGTGTGGGACTCTTCAGCAGTACGCACCCACCGGGATTCGAACCCATAATAATATCTTTCCTATCTGTTTCTTTTTGAATTTTCCTCAGTTTATTCGCCTTCTTCTCACATCTCTTCATTGACTTTTCCATTGACATACAAACTATCACTGTTTGTCTGAAGATGTCGTTCGACATACTACTTATATCACATTTACAAGTAGTACACACCACTGAAATGTACTGTTGATTATTTTGTGCATATCCTTAGAGTATGCCACCTTTAGACGACTGATACTTGAAGAAATTGGTTCACTTTGTATAGATTTAATTGAAAAAAAATTAAATTATATTTTCACCACTTCATTTTCATTTCACCTACCACGATCACCAATTTCTTCGTATTTCCTGTGCTTCAGTTTTAATTGAACCGAATATATGAGCTTTGTCAAAATTATTATAAGCAGCCTGACACCCTGAGAATAAATGGCAAGTTGTTTCCTTTCAAAAAACTTCTTTAAAATGAAAATGACGATGACTGATATGAGACCTAACCGTTTATAATAGCTGGTTTGTGGCATAATGATTAACATTCAGGTGGTTTCCTCATTAAACAGCGCTAAATTGAAAACCAATTAGACTGGCGAGATCTGATTAAATCTCCCACCCAATTTTGAGACTGTCTGAGATTACAACGTGGTACAGTGTCGAGTCCAAGACTTTTAGTCGACGCTCCGACGGGATTATAATTCATGTCTAGTTATAATCTAGTGAGAGCTCACTTATTTTGGTTTTCTCCATTTGAGTTGTTGAGACACGTCATTTACAGTGAAAGTGAATGGTGGTGGTGTGTTATGATTTACAAGAACCTAGCAGAGGTTCAGTCATTAACTTATATTCCCACAACTGGATATTGATATTTTCCTAGGGAAACTACACAACAGTCAAATATGTATATTGTGTCTTTTATATTAACAGCTCTCTACCTGATGCTAATCTCTGGTTAAAAATTTGTTTACAAATAGAGTATTACAATGTACTCTTTGCTGTCCAGTAGATTTTGCCAGTGAAAATTAATTTTCAGAAAATTAATTAACAGATAATCCGTAGAAACTATAGATTTATCATTCTTCTCAAATGTCGAACGTACACCCTCATAGGTCACTTCGTTCTAGAACAGATGACTAATAAATTTCACTAAGCGAATCAATATTGTCGGCAAAAGACTTCCATTTTTGTGAGTTTTATTTCAATTAAAACAAAGCAATCGATAAATACTTAAATAATGAATGCATTTCTAAACTATGTGCCAATTCTGAGTGGTGTTGTGATAAGTCCATCATAATTAAGAATTCCTCTTACCTAATCACGTGTCTTTTGAGAAGTGTAACAAGCACTAAAAGCTCTTTGATTTTGTATTCACCAGACGAAATCAATCAACATTTCAAGAGTTAACTGATAATGCTTCTCTTCAAGGAAACCTTTGTATACGTATTTTCAATATTTGCAACCCTGTATCACATGTTGCACAATATAATGCAGTAGTACGCAGTGAAGTACAATAATACGTCATATACTAGTATGTGATATTCTAAATTTAATCTGAAACAAGTTTTTTTAGTTATTCCAAGAATATTTTGTCTACTTAAACGCATTCTAATACGTAGTCATTTAAACTTCACTTGGTTTCGAAATTTAAGTATCAGTCTTAATACATAATGGAATATGCGAAAATGTATAAAAATACTTATCTTGCCCCTAACAAGACTAAAATATGTGGCTACAGGTCCCACTGTACTTAATAGTCTCTTAATGTCAACCAATGAAACAAACAAAAACATTGTGACTTTGACGATTAGAAAATACACGTAACACGAATCGGGCATATTTTTCCCTAAAATTTATTACTTTTAACAAGATTTCTTATAAATTATTCGGTTATTTTTCACTTTACTGATATCATTTACCTTGCATGCTAATACAGATTTTCATGCTCTCTGAACACTTTATGCCGTTTAAACTTTTTTATATAAAAAGTTTATGAATTATCACGTCTACTGGTGACAGTTTTATGGATGACATACTATGCTGTAGTTGACATGAAGAAATGATTCGTTCCCCTGACTATATTGCTACATTTGAAAATGTTCCCACTGCCTGATAAACTGACTTTTAAAAGTAGGACTGTACATAAAAGTACATCAATTCAATTTATTGCACTTCAAAGAAGCATATACAAAGGCAGGGAAATGAAATGTAATGAAACTACAATAAACGAAATTATACAGGTGAGTGAATAAGTAAGTGAAAATTAATGAGGATTTTCAGAGTGAGGACGACAATGTCACTAAGACTGTCTAACTTCTCACACCTAGCATCCCAAGGATACCAGCCAGACAGTTTTCACATCACTAGATGGCGTGAACTAATATCATGGACTGACTCTTAGTTTTGTTCATACTTCAGATGAAATCACTCGTCGAAGAAAATGATTGCTCAGAAAGCATTCCGGAGCTCCCAGTCACTTCAGTCGACAATATTTCACAATCTCATTGATTTTCTTTTGTCCTTATTCGACATCTTACAGACAACGTCATTTTCCAAGTATTGGTTTTGTAGGGATTTTGTCTGATTGGTTGTAGGATTTCGTGAGTTGATTTCACCTAGACAACTATTGGAAAACCTGGGATTACTGCTCAGTAGCGACTAGTCCATTTCAGGTAGTTCTCTGGGAAGCCGAAGGGTACAGCAGGTTAAAGGTGAGAACAGTTACTCATAGAAGAAGACATTGCAAGGCGGAAGTTGGAGTTCATGGGCCATTGGATCGAGTCCCTGTGACTTAATGGTCTACGAGCTAGGTCACCTTGTAACCAAAACGTCTTGGGCTCTAACCCTGGCGGTGGGTGCGTACTACTGAAGAGTCCCGAACTAGGACGAAAAAGCTGTCCAGTACTCCCCGCTAGTTTTCCAACGGTCCTCTAACTGATGTCAGCTCATGATGAAATCCTCCAACCAATCGGATAACATCACTGTGACTGACGATATTGCGGCACCTACTATGAGATACAGAATAGAGATATCTATGGTCAAAAACTGGTATTCTCTTCCTATTTTCCACCATCTAATGGGCATGTCTCACCGATATAAAGTGGAATACATTCGGACTTCCTAGCAGAAAATTCTTTTGTTGATTGATAACCAGTGCCAACCATGACGCTAGTTAGCAAATAACAAACAAGCCTTTTGCACCCATATTGATTCAATTTATTCAGAAGAATTTGTCTATTCCGAGTCCTATATAGTCTTCTCAGTCGCCTCTCCTGGGGAATTCCACAAGTGTCATCTTCCTCTGGAACACCTCAGTTAACACATGTCTGAACAACTGGTTTTCATATTCAGTCTAAATAGCTGACGGTTATAACCTTTTGCTGATGCCCTTTCCGTTTCTTTAGCTCTTGCTGCTCAGTGGTTACGAACGCTTCTAGTCTGCTTCCTTCTATAGGCCTTTTGCATCGTGTTATGTTGAGGCTGGTCGACATTAATCTTTTCGTGTCTACTAGTTGGTAAATTTTGTAGACATCATTGGCACTTACTAATCTCTGTTTGTAGGTTACTCATAGCCTATATAACTGTTTTTACAAACGACTAGAGATGACTCCAACCTCACCTAGACTACTAGCTTGCTAGTTTTCTAGCCGGTCCCAAGTCCGGGTAAAGAGGGAGGGTTGGGGCGTGGTGCTAGCAACTCCACCCCCAAAACAACCAAATCACTACAGAAACTTCAATACATAAATATATCAAAAATTCTAAAAATTTAAACAGTAACCTTATTTTTCTCTGGAATCGGGGAAGTAAAATGACGCAGGCTGATGAAAGCCTTCGAGAAGTCAGTCAGCCGATGTGCCTTTTTTCGATGAAAGCAAAAGTAAGGATGGGTGCCTGGAATGTTCGTACAATGTACAAAACTGGAAAGGCTGCCCAGATAGCCGCTGAAATGAGGACATATAGAATAGAAGTGTTGGGAATCTGCGAAAGCAGATGGAACGGAAGTGGTAGATGCCAACTACCAACTGTGGAAATAGTAATTAATTCCGGCCACCCAGAGGACAACCATGAGCACACCGAGGGAGTGGCCATCATGATGTCACCAACAGCAGCCAAAGCTCTCATGCAGTGGGAACCAATCTCCTCCAGGATAATGACAGCCAGGTTCAACTCAAAAGGAAGGAAAGTTACAGTCATTCAATGCTATGCGCCTACAAACGTCTCAGAACAAGAGAAGAAGGAGGCGTTCTACAGACAACTACAAGCAATAATGGACAACGTCCCAAATGGCGATATCAAAATCCTGATGGGCGACATGAATGCGAAGCTGGGAGGAGACAACACAGGAAGAGAACTCACCATGGGTCGTGAGGCCCTCGGTGAAATGAACGACAATGGTGAACTCTTCTCAGACTTCTGCGCCTTCAATGATTTGGTGATTGGCGGTAGTGTGTTCAAACACAAGGATATACACAAGACGACATGGATTTCACCAGATGGAAACACCAAGAATCAAATAGACTTCATCTCAATTTCAAGAAAGTGGAGACGGAGCCTACTGGACACAAGGTCAAGGAGAGGAGCAGATGTGGGTTCAGACCACTATCTAGTAGAAGGGACTTTCAAGGTGAAACTAAAAGCCTCGAGGATAGCTGGGGATAAGCCACAATGCAAGTTCAACACTCGGAAACTGAAGGACACAACCACAAAAGACACCTTCACTGCAACTGTCAGAGCAAAGCAGGAAACACTACGCGACATCACTGAAGAATCATGCGTGGAAGAACATTGGAAGTCTCTGAAGGCGATTCTCAACGAAACGTGTTCAACGGTTCTAGGAAGAAAGAAGAGACAAGACAAGGAATGGCTCTCAACGGACACTTGGAAATTAATAGAAGAGAGGAGAATGGTGAAAGAGAAAATGATTCAATGCAAGGACGGACAGGAGAAGGAGACGATGAGCTCAACTTACAAAGCATTGGACAAAGAAGTGAAGAAAAGTGCTAGGAAGGACAAAAGACGATTCTACGACAATCTAGCTACTGAAGCTGAAAAGGCAGCAGGCAAAAGGGACCTGAGGACACTATATCAGATAACCAAATCTCTATCCGGGAAGAGACCAACACAAGCGAAACCTATAAAAGACAGCCAAGGGAACCCATTACCAAGGAAGAAAAACAGATTAAACAATGGGCGGATCACTTCAAAGGACTCTTGAACCGACCATCACCTGCAACCCGTCCAGAAATACCAACAACAGCGCGCACACAACTGCAAGTTGACACCAATCCTCCAACGAGAGCTGAAGTCTTGAATGCAATCAAACTTCTGAAAGCTGGAAAAACAGCCGGACCAGATGGAATACCCCCTGAAGCACTGAAAGCGGACCCAGAGACTACAGCAGACATGCTGACTCCATTATTGCAAAAGGTCTGGAAGGAGGGAAAGGTGCCTACTGACTGGAGGAAAGGTTACCTCGTGAAACTACCAAAGAAGGGCGACTTACGCCTCACTCTGCAAGAACTGGCGAGGAATCATGCTCCTGTCGACGCCAAGTAAAATCCTGAGTCGCATCATCCTGGAGAGATTAAAGGACGCACTGGAGACAGAACTCCGACCAGAACAAGCTGGATTCAGGAAAGGCAAATCATGTACTGACCAAATTGCAACTCTACGCATCATCATCGAACAAAGCATGGAATGGCAATCAAACCTCTACCTCAACTTTATAGACTTTGAGAAGGCCTTCGACAGCGTTGATCGCGAAGTAATTTGGAAACTACTCGAGTACTACGGCGTACCCCAAATATTCATCAACCTTATTCAACAGCTGTACGACAACGGCTCATGTCAAGTGATCCACAACGGAAAACTCAGCGAGGCGTTTGGAGTAAACACAGGAGTCAGACAAGGGTGCTTATCTATCACCAATGATATTCCTAATTGTGGTGGACTGACTGGATTATGCGTCAGACAGTGGAAAACGAGAAGACAGGAATATCCTGGACCGACATGAAGAACCTAGAAGACCTGGATTTCGCGGATGATTTATGTTTGATGTCACACAAAATCGAAGACTTACAAGACTTTCATTTTTTCCGTCTTAGAAATCTTTACAGTTTGTTGATTGGATTACTTCATGTGTTAATGTTTAAATAAGCAGGGGATACTTCAGTATTTGTGCAGATTTAATAAAAAAACTAATTATGTGAAATCAGGAAAATGGTTCGATTTGTATTCAATAGTGCTAATTATTTATATGACTGTCTACGTATTAATAAACCAAGTTAACATTTTATAAGCAGCTATCAGTTTTAAAAAGTCATCCTGGTAACTACCTTCATTTGTTAAGACAGGTATACGGAAATTCATACGGTGATCAGATAGTGAAGGAGAGATTTTGATTATTGAATGGCCTATTCGTTTTTATTAACACGAACCTGAGGTATAGCACACAAATGCCAGATTGATGACATAGTGCGGGACTGGCAATGTGTCTCTAGCTGAGTGAATTTAGAATCCATGGTTCTTTTGACTTTGAATCGGTAGTCTTATAGTCAATGTGCTTGACTAGTGACCTCGTGGCCTTAAGTTTTATCCTTGACTGTGTTATGTATGCGAACTGCTAGAGCAAGGAAGAAACAGATATCCAGTATTTCTAAATTTTGATGACTCCCTAACTGTTGAAGTGACGTGATCCACTTTGAGATAATAATTGCCACTATTCTGTACTTAAATAACGACCCGACCAGAAGCTGCTACCTTGACGTGGTGGCTGGGCTTGAACACCGCAATGACCCAACAAGCTATACTGGCTGAGACTTATATCGCTTTAGGTTCTACCATGCCAGGAAGGTTGTTTGGAAAGCGGTTAGACAAAAAGCAGCTACCCAATCCAACACTATGATTCAAACAAATTCACCAAATATCATGCCGGATCGGTCGCGGCCCGGATTAACAACGACCGCGCTTCCTGCTGCCGTGTCACAGGACAAAAGTGATAAATATGCTACTAAAACACACCAAACAAGAACAGGCCGCGTGTGACCGGCCTCAAGCAGTTGTACCTTGGGCTCTACGGTCACGCAACACTTTCTGTTTCAGGTTCCCGAAGAATCAATCAACTTCCACGGTGTGGGCAGCCGGGAAGTAACAACCGCCCACACACTTCCAAAAGCACACGAAGCCTTCCTGAGCATCATTCCCCTTCACTCACATCATCTTTCTCATCTTGCTTCTGTACTACAGTTAGTACTATTCTGCAGGCTAATGAGTCATCTTCACTTCACTCTGCGACCACGAACAACGGTGAGAGCCATAGTAACACCCCAGACAGCCTTTTAAAGCCACATCACCAGCTTCATATAGGAGCATTTAACGTCAGGACCCTGTGCTAAATCGGACAACAAGCATCACTAGCAGGAACTCTGGTATCTCCAGCCATGGATTTATGTTGTGTTTCGGAGACACCCATACAAGACCCAAGTGTGATCATTCACCTGACCTCAACCGGTCAACAAGGTCGATCTGTAAAATTCACTTTAAGGGTATCAGGAGACACCTCAGCTAGCTCGCGAGGACTCGCAGGTGTAGGGATAGCACTGAGTGTTAGGGCGGAAAAATTACTTCTTGACTGGGTTCCAGTAGATAGTCGTATGTGCGCGGTCCGTCTGAATGGGTTTGTTAGAAGGATTAAGACGGTGCTACCCGTCGTTGCCTTTTCGTAGTCTACGCCTCAACAAACTGCAGTTCGGATGAACTAAAAGATGACTTCTACCTGAAACTGCCCAATTCGCTGCAAAAGGCAAAGCGTTCAGACATAGTTGTTTTAGCAGGTGACTTAAATCCCCAAGTAGGGAATTTGTGCCATACTGAAAAGTATGTAGGTGTTACGTATGGAGTTCCCTGCCGACGAACCGACAACGGTGATCGTCTTCTACAGTTTTGCTCAGATAATCATCTGTTCCTCGTCAGTATTAACTTTAGACACGAGGAGAGAGAGATTGCGTAACCTGGTGACCTCCATCACTAGTAATTATCCTCTATTTCTATATAATGAAAGCCTTCGACAGAGTCCCGCATAGTCTGCTAGTCAGCAGGTTATGCTCAGTAGGGATAAACAACCCTCTCCACAACTGGATAAAATCATTTCTCTGTAACAGAAACCAGACAACAAAAGTTGGCTCGATGACCTGCTGGCCCAGACCAATCAGCAGTGGTGTCATCAAAGGGAGTGTATTGGGCCCCCTTCTTTTCACTATATACATAAACAGTATATATACTGTTCACATTATATTCACATATATGTGAATGCTTTAGTATAGGCAGAACAGTATTGTATGCAGATGAATTATACATGCACAAATACAGATATCGGTACAACTATGAACTCTATATATGAAGAGCTGATAAAAATGGATAGATGGTGTGACACCTGGAGACTCAAGTTTCTGTCTGTCTGGATTCAACATAGAACTTGGCACCGAAGTGCAGCAGTTCGAGTTGCCACGTTCCAAATAGCACACAAAAGTAAACAAGAAGATGAGTGAAGAGAATCAATAGAGTTTGACAAGTATACGAGTGAAACAGAATGGGTAATGGTAGAAAGGAATATGAAAGATTACAGAGACTGAATACATCTGCGCCATTGACAACGATTTTGAGCCATGTCACCTATTGTCTCCAGCCATTGATTCCTAGAGTCCCGAGGGCCCCAACCCGGAAGTCTGCATCTCCCTACCTGACTCAGTTTAACTGTCCAGGATTTCATGGATTGATGCCATGGACCTATCAATTCAAGGCCACAAAATCCGCAGACTCAAAAATGTACTAGACCGATCACACTCTGGTTCGCGCACGTTTATGCTTACGACTAAACGGACATAAAATATTGCTGGCGGAGAAGCATTTACGTCCCCAACTAGATCGAGATATTGAGTTCTTATTTAAGGAAGAAATAGCGAAACGAGTGTCCGAGGTCGACAGAATGACTCCTCCTGAGGTAGCCTGACTGGCACAACATACAGTTAGCTGTAGACACAGCTGTGAAAGCTGTTAAGAACCTAAAACCAAAAATTAGTAAGAGACATTTGATTTCTCCGACCTCATCCGAACTGATTGACGCAAGAAGACTGATTCCAGCGAGCTCCGATTATGATGAGGAGCGAAAGCTGCTCAAACGAAAACTAACAAGAAGTCTTCTCAACGACCATGAACAGTGGTGGGCGACAAAAGCGAAAGAGATGGAAAAGGCATTGGCTATTGGAAACACCAGACAACTATTTAGGCTTATCACGAAAACAGGTGGTAATAGGCAAATGATAAGTGAAACAATCTCTGAGAAAAATGGCACGATAATAAGCTCCCAGATCTGACGATTGGAACGCTAGAAAGAACACTTTGAGGAGCAGTTTAATTGGTCTACAGCCACACTCAACCCGCTGAGCATCCAACATCTGCCTGAATGGGATATAAACACAGGTCCTCCGTCCCTCTAACTCAGGTTACTAAATCTGTCACTGGTCTGAAACGAAGAAAAGCACCAGGACCTGATGGAATGACTCCAGACGTATTTAAGTACGGTGGAGACAGTTTACTGTCTGCATTAACTGAGATACTAGGCAGCGTCCGGGAATCAGAAGAAGTCCCGTCGGGTTGGTGTGAGTCACTGATTATCCCGATATATAAGAAGGGAGACAAGTCTTCCTGTGATAATCACACAGGGATTAGCTTGACTAATATAGTATCTAAAGTCCTAGGCTCAATAATATTGCGTACACTACTAAGTGGTGCTCGGGAGGCACAAACACGAGAGAGCCAGGTAGGCTTTAGACCGGGAAGAGGGTGTATTGATCATATTCTCACCCTTCGACAGATTCTAGGACATAGGCATTCCTACCGGCGTCCAACAGTCATTATATTTCTTGACCTGAAGGCGGCGTTCGATTCTGTCGACCGAGAGGTGTTCTGGCGATGCTTGGCTGTGAAAGGAACGCTGAGGAAATACATTTCACTGACTAAGGCACTCACTCTACTCGAACTCATGCAGCCAGGTGAGGGCTTACGGCGAGTTGTCATCTGAAGTGGTGACGACTAGAGGTGTCCGTGAGGGATGCCCACTGTTCCCATTTCTATTCAATTTCATCATAGATGTACTAATGGACTTAACGCTAACTCACTTCAGAGACTCGGGGATTGACTTGATACCAGGTTGGGAATAATCTCGTTGATTTAGAATATGCAGACGGTATGGTCCTTCTAGGCGAGGACGCTGACAAAATCCAGCTGAACGCCTTGAGCTGCAATCTACGAATGTTTGGCATGCGATTCGCTCCCGCCAAATGTAAGATGAAGTTACAGGACTGAACTAGACTACACTGACTCCTAGCTCAGAAATAGGGAGTGAAGTTGACCGCTGCACTTACTTGGGAAGTACCATTAGCCCTATCGGGTTGATCTCTGACGAAATCTCAGCACGGATACAGTGGGCTAGTTTCGCATATGCCAGTTTACACTGTCTCTAGCGTAGACATGACATCCGGCTGGTTGTCGACCAAAAGACGGGTGTACTGCTCATCAGTCCGCTCCGTCCTCCTTTATGGCTGTGAGCGAGACATGGCCATTGAGAGGGGAAGACATGAAAAGATTAGCTGTCTTGGATCATAGGTGCCTGCGCTCTATCTCCCGTGTGAAGTGGTATAATAAGGTGAGCAGTATTGAGGTTAGGCGTCGAGTGCTAGGTAAGGAGAGGTAATCAATCGATGAGGCTGTGAAATTACATTGACTGAGATGGTTAAGACATGTGTTAAGTATGCCTAGTCATCGCCTTCCTCGACCGATGGGCAATATTAGCTGATATAGGGTCAGGCTGGAAAAGAGCTAGCGGCGATCAAACCAAAACATGGCACCAGTCAATGAGATCCACAACAGTTAGTTTAAGCCAGTCATGTAGGAAGGTGTAGACTTCCTGGTTGGGGTCCTCGGGACGATAGAAACCAATGGTTGGAAACAATTGGTGATATGGCTCAAAATCGTTCTCAATGGCTGGGGCAGATGCATCCACTTCTTGTAACCTATGATTTCCAATGAAACTGTTTTGTTCTTCGTTACTTCTATTCCTTTGTCTCACACCTCTGTTTACTTTCTCTATTATGCATTTCTTCTCTTGCTTTGTGTGTCACATGGAGTGTGGCGACTTGAACTGCCACACATCGGTGCAAAGTTCTATGTCGAAAGCAGACAGACTGGCAAACTTAAATAACGACCCATTGTTTTCCTGTTAAATGCTCAAGCTAAGCTGTAATAAATTAACTTTATTGTTAAACGCCAAGTATGAATTGATCTGTTTACTCCTTATTTTCGGCAACTTTATTACGTGGGTTCCATTTTTGCTCTGACACCAAATTAATATTTACAGCTAGCAAACTACTCACAATTCCAGATGTAGAAACCTAATACGAAAATATAAGTAAGAACGTTCAGAATTACCTAATATGACTTCATGGTGGATACAAAAGTGGTTTAATTAGGATTTAAACAAAGCATTTTGTAATATTGACCAGATTAACTGAAATAGTTGTACAACAATGACGCTAGCAAGAAGCCATCCAGATTAGTGATAATAATAGTAACAAAACGAGGAAAGTGTCGAGTTTAACCTCACAAGGGCATAAAACTGGAAAAGTCATGTTATGGCTGAAATGAAAGCAAATTACAGACGCGAGAACACTGGAATATGCCAGACCGATAGGAAGACTCTAGAAGATCAGGATTTTACGGATGATGTATCTCTAATATCACACTAACCCGAAGGCTTGTGGTCAAAAACCAAATAAGCTTCCTGAAGAAGCGGCGACGGCAGGACTGCAGGTGAACATAGGGAAGACGAAGGTGATGACGATAAACCAACCAACAGAAATAACAACCGGCAGCAATCGGTTTGGAATTCTTCTGCACTCAGTATAAAGAACAAGATTTATATTTTCAGCGCCAATGTGAAGTCACTTCTTCTATATGGGTGAGAAACTTGCACTGCGTGCCACGAAAAGCATTTCCAACAGGTTGCATACTTTTATCGACACCTGCCTTCGCTCTATATTGAGGATCGAATGGCCAGAAAGAATTAGCAACAAGAAACTATGGAAACAAACTAACCAAGAATCTTTTGCCCAACAAATATGTAGAAGGAAATGGAGATAGATCGGGCATACTCTGAGAAGACTGTCAAACGACATCGTGCAATAGGCCATAGCATGAGTGGAACCTGAATAGAAAACGACTGGTGGGTCATCCGAAGGGTGACATTTAGGAGATCGTGTGAGGAGGAGATGGGAGATTATGAGCAATTGTGAGCCCAGCTAATGAAGACAGCAGAAAATAGAAGAAAGTGAAGATGTGTTGTTGAAGCACTATATTCCACCCGGAACCCAAGGAAACAAAAACAATAGTAATACATATACAATATTGACCTCTTTGTACGTGTAGTCATGGCCTCCACTTTTTCACTTATTGATAATGAAGAAAGGAGAGGAAATTTAGAGAGTCCGCGTCGGTTGGATATTCAGGTATATAATTCTAATTTTTAATTACCCTTATAAATCCTTATTTTGATTAACTGGGAAAAAATACACTGTCGTCTAATGGAGCATTGAAATGACCCATGTAAACAAATGTGTCGAACACTTATAGGTAGAATGCTCGTCATCCGGGCTTGACTCCCTGTCGATGCACTCCTAAACTTCACCCCGTTTATTAGCCGATAGTTAGCCCGGATAAGAGTCAAGGTTGAGGGTTAGGCCAGAAACTTCAGCCTTTAAAATAAACACTACTGCTACTGAAACTTCAGTGCTTCGGTTCCTACTATACACTTGGAACGCAAGCAATGTAAAAAAGTAAGAATATAATTGTTTTTGACTTCTCAGTTTATCCACACTGCTTTATTTATATGTTATTTGGAGGTATGAGTACATTTCCCTTATCTTTAAGTAACATTTTTGTCACAGTTTGTTTGTTTCACTTCATTTGTGTCATTCATAAAATTGACTTTGAGTAGTTGATATGTAATATCCAAAACTAATAATCAATTCTTTTAGGGTTATGCTAAAGACTGAATCAGTAACTGAAAGAAAGAAATAATGATGCTCATATGAAAATAGAAAAGTGTTGTTTTCAGTGGAAATGTGCGGAACAGTTTTATTTTCCCATGAATTCAATCTCCATCACATCCTTGTAACAAATGTGGAATTTTGAGAAAGATTTTATAAATAAAAGTTGCAGCCTATATAGTGTACAAAACATCATTGTTTGACAACGTATAATGAGTTCTGTTGGCTTAATCAAGTTATTCATTAAAAAACCTATAGAGACATGCTATTATTCCAGTATTTCAAATAGCACTATTACGTCTCTTCAGGTTTTCATCAAAAAATGTACTAGTTCAAACCATTCTGAAATGTTAAAACCAAGAGGAATGGATACTGAAGGAAACATTATACAAGAGAAATGGCATTTGTCATTAATATTTTTCCTTTAGATTTTGAGTGGAACATAGGGTTTCAACAGCATATCGCCATTTTTTGCTGTTCTCTGCAGTCCCCTTTAGCTGGCTCTGCGACTGCTCATAAGCTCTCATCTCCTCTTTACATAATCACCTCCATGTCATCCTTGGATGTCCAAATCGTCATTTCCCATTCTGGCTCCACTCGACAGCCTGTCACGAGGTGTCACTCATCGTGTATCCGATCTATCTCCATTTTTTTTTCCGCATATGTGATGAGCAATAAGTTCTTGATTGCTTCGTTTCCAGAGTGCGTTGGTCGCTTAGTGGCAGAATGCTCGCTAACCACGCATATGGTCCGGAGTTCATTCCCCAGCAGACACATTCCTCTACCTCGCTAAGCCTATAATTAGACTGGTAAAGAGGGAAGGTTAGGCATGAGGCCAGCAATCCTATCCCGTGAAAATAAGCACCACTGCTACCGAAACTTCGAGGCCCTAGCCTGACGCCCTATGTTCCACAGGGAACGTAAAGGGATAAAATAAAAATATTAAAAAAATCGTTTCTAAAGTTTCTTGCCGCCAATCGCTTCTAGCCACTCAAACTTCAGCATGAAGCAAAGTGGTCAGCTGTTGATGAAAGTCTGTTGCAAATACCTTCGATGACACATCAAGTCTCTGAACCATCTAGAAGAACTGACTTCACATTAGTGCTAAATATCCGAATGTTATTCTCTATGATGCGTGCAGATTTCCACATTGATTTCAGATAAATGAAACTTCTTCTTGCTTTTCTGACCCTGAACGGCTTTGGCGCTACCATCCATTCGGCCTATGACTGAAACGATGCTGCCTGGGTAAATGAAAGAGGTGATTTCCTTCAAATTCCTTCTGTTGATAGCGATTGGTAATTGTTGTTGCTGGTTAGATGTCTTTTATTAAATAATAATTGGTTGACAAATGCTCCAGTTATTTTTATGACTTCTGTTGTTTTTGCTCATCCTCTTATTTTTAAAAGCTCTTGTTGAATCAAATATTCAGTTTTAATTTTAATTACTCCTCGTCACCTGACATTTTTCCTTGCTAACTTTATTACTTTCACTTAGCAATAACCGTTTGGGGCTTAATTTCACGGGGAAAAGTCAAAGAAATCCCAACTTCCAGCACTTCTTCTAACTGTAGTCTGTGAAACAGACTAATAGTCGACAACTTTATTCTGGTACAACTGACAGTAAATCATTTCCCCGTTAAAGTTTGAGCCCATTTGTTGGCTAGACAGTACAGAGGTAATCGATAAGTCGAGGAAACTGCCTATAAGACCGTATATGAGAATATTAGTTCAACAGGCTTCTTTTATTTCAATGTCAGTGTTAGTTAAATATAAACAGGAACCTCAAGTTACAAAAGGGATCGTGCCTATAGCCAACGCAGCAAATCAAATGTAATTATGTGTAAATATTTGTTTCGCCTTGATTACGCATTCTTTTTTGTTTTTGCGCATTTTCTAATTAAGTTTCTGTGTTTATTTTTTGGCTAGTTTCTATTGAAGCCAAGTCAACGGATGAAGTATTTTCCATTCCGAAAGGTACATACTACAATTGTTCGAATATGGATAAAATTGATCTTCATCCAAATATTCGAAGTTACAGTACTGTACGTTTAACATTTGCTTTACTTCAAGCTGAAGCTTTTCGCAATAGTCCCAATCCTTCTTTTGTTGGTACAGGTAGGTATGTTTCAGTTTATCAATTCATACTACTCACTAACTATTTATTTTGCAAACACTCATAATGTTCATAAATAACTTTCGTTATGGATGGTAATGATAAATTTTTTTTCAAGAAAACATTATGATTGTAATGAAAGTTAATGTGTCTGTCTATTTAATCTGCTAATAATTCAGTGTCAGCTAATTTTCTTAGTTTAAGAATAGCTGACTGGCCTCCAAGTAACTCAGGTTAGTTGGATAAGTAGTGCTTTTTACTTTCCTAGGCCTTATCCGACCCAAGCGGGTTAGTGATGAATTCGGCATGGATATCAATCATATTCTGTATAGAAAAAAAAAAGATTTAAATAGGGAATAACTAGTTTTTTAAAACTGCTGAAACTAAAATAACTAAGTGTTTATTAGACTCGAGTAGGCAACACATGAGAAAAACACAGTAGCTACTCATAAACGTTTGTAAATATACTCAAGATATCAGAATTAAGAGGGAAAAATATAGATAATAATATATACAAGGATGAAAAAGAAAAGAAAACAATTGGCACTTTGTGCAGAGTGTGAATTTAACTGTTTTAAATATATAATTCTAGTTTTACTAACTTAATTCGAACTGCATTCCTGGTGTGAAGAAGACAATGAACAAGTCATGATGGTCGGTTTAAAATATCAATACTATTATACTTTTACTGTGACTTTGTGTCTATAATATGGCTTATCTCAAATATATTTAACTACATATAGTTTGCAACTGTTTTTTGTCTCAGTTTTAATCGGTCATCTACACTTGTGTTTATTACTTTTTTTCGGGGAATGGGGCGGAGCTGGTAGTGTTGTTCATTGAAGCTGTTTAACTCCACATTAGTAATTAAATCTATAGATGCACACTGACCTAAATGTATTATGAATTTTATCCTTGACACAGGTACCTAAAAGAGTTATACTCTGAAAATTTATGTTCAGATTTGTAACAGAAGTGAAGCTCAGCCTTGTGTTTAACGAGCACAGCTCAGTTAGTATATTCTAATGCAACTTAAGATGTTGAAATAAAGGAGTTATAGGCATTCTAGGGGAAAATTGCTATCCTGATCACTTTGTTAAGAATAATGTGATTTACAAAACAATGAAACTAGAGTTAATGGCATTATCTACTATGATATCACAAAATGGTTTGTAATATAAAGACTACATCACCAGAAGACTGTTTTCTAGGTAAACTTGATTAAGACTTCACTTTTTAGGATCGCCAGAAGCATTGTACATGTTGTAAGTTTTGTTGGAGTTTTGAGTAGCATATAGTTGATGCACTACCTAAATCATCCACTGGAGCATGTGTCAAATTTAGACCCATTGCTATTACCTCTCCTTTTTTGAAAACTATGGAGAAATTACTTTTGCTTAGTCTTGTACCTTCGCTTAAATCCTTTAATGACCCTAAACAATTCGCCTATAAGCACAGTAGAAGCACTTTAGATGCAGCTGCCGTCTTATATCATAACATTGCTTCCAGTCTAGACAAGGGGGCTAAATTTGTTCGTTGCGCCTTCCTAGACTATACATCTGCTTTCGACTCGGTCCCTAGGGACATCTTATTAAATAAACTTGCAGCTAGTCAAACAGAATGTTGGGCTGTTAACTGGTTACATTCCTATTTCTCAGATAGAAAGCAGTACACCGTATATAAAGGGAAGTCTTCCACTTCATTGCCTACTGAAGCTGGTGTCCCTCAAGGTGCTGTTCTTTCTCCTTTTCTTTTTTCTTTCTTCTTGCATGACTTGCCTCACTCTGATGAAATAAACTTTGTGAAGTATGCTGATGATTTAACGGTTTCAATGGCTGTTAACTCCCAGCTAGATTGTACTAAAATAAATAGCTTTCTATCGGAAGTCAGCAAATGGTCTGAGTCTAACGGTCTTAAACTGAATCCTTCTAAGTGTCAAACTGTTGATTTCAGCTTAAGATGTAAACGACAGTTAAAAGAAGTCATCGATTCTCATGACACTTGTAAAATTGACGACAATGATATAGGAATCAAATCAGAAATTAAGTATCTTGGACTCATTCTCTCTTCTGATCTCTCCTGGTCTTCCCATGTCTTAGCAATCTCCAGTAAAATATTCCGCCTGACATTTTACATTAAGAAGTTAAGACACTCGGGTATAACTCAACCCTTCCTCTTACAGTTCATAAACTCTTGCATCCTACCTATTCTTCTTTATTGTTCACCCTTATTCTTTCCTGGTTTGCTTAAAAAGGACTATGTCACAATTCGTAGAATACTGAAGACTGTCAGTAGGGTGAGTGGTGTCCCAGTGGACCACATAGTTAACGTCGTTGTCGATAGGCACTTGACTTCATGCAATAAATTTGCTAAAGGGATTTTGTCTGACTTGGAGCATCCGCTTTACCCTCAGCTTTCACCTTGCATCTCCTCAGGTAGAACAAGGAGTAACTTCAGAAAACTGTATGCTCGCACGTCTAAGTATAGAAATTCTATGATACCATACTTGGCACGTATTTTATGTGATGAAAATAGTGTCAGGCAAGAATTAACTAACCTTTTTTCATCTAGTAAATAAACAATTTCCTCCATCCATCCTCATATACCTTCAAGTTTTACTTTTATTACTTCTATTATATTTATGGTCCTGTTACTTCTTTGTTTTACTCTCATAATTGCAAACACCAACTTATCTCCATGACGGCAGTAATCTTTGTTTTTCCCCTCACCATATCATGTAAAGAGAACATTATACTCAATATTTTTAAACATGTTAGGATTTCTATACCACATTGCCAATACTGTGTGACACAAGCCAACGGCAATTTTCACTTGTATTCTTATTATTATTACCCTAGCTGTTATCATTATTATTGCTATTTCCATTTTATATGCTGCATGTTTTTGAAACTACCTCTATTGTAAATGTGGAAAATTTTCTGTGTGATTAATTTTTATTTATAATTTGAGGAAATTAGATGCAATATTGTGATTAATGCTGAAAATTCCATTCTGTATCACAAGTACTGTTTTTGGAATAAAGTAAATCATTATTATTATTATTATTATTATTATTATTATTATTATTATTTAATTACATGTTTCTTAACGGGTTTTTTCGATTGCAATACCATACTAGTATCACTATATTTTTAACGCTACGGATGGTAACACTTACCAAAACATATATATGAGCCATATTATAGACATAAAGTGACATTACAACTACTCCTCTCAATTGATCAGTACTACACAGTTATAAGCAAATATGTTTGCGATGTTGACCATAATTTTGGTATTAAGTAGATCACATACTGTTATTTGAACAGTTTCAGTTCCCAAAAGAAGATGTGAAGCTTCAACTCGAAGTGTGTAAATTGTAAACCAATTTGCAAATAAAGAAATCGATATATATATGGATGACGATGGCTAACCATGAAGTCTGTGACATTTTACTGTTTATTTTCGTCTCTTAATTTTAAAAAATACTTCTAGAAATTATCGCTTATGTTCGATGTTCTCGTTCGTATGAAGCAGTCGAAAGTTTGTAAGACTAAATACAAACCGTAAAAAACTAATGAAGTATGGAGAAATGATCAATGATGCACATTTACGTTTTGGTATGTAGTTTCATGATTCTTATTTCTCAGAAGCAGCACTCAGCGGGTATCTACCGCTATAAACCTTTACACAATCTCACTTTAAGACCATGAATGATGTTTATGCTCCATAGACCATAGATCCAAGAGAATGTGACTGAGTGACAGCATGATGACCACAAAAAATTAGAATTCTGCCCTGTGGACAGCCTAGAATCATGTGTATCATTGAGAAAATTCAGTTAGCGAAATAAAACTGTTCGTTGCTTACTGCTTTTAACTAATTCTCTACCTGAGTTCGATTTATAATAGGACATACCAATATTGGAATTTTCCCGTAGCCCTTTCAAGGCTTTAAAATGCTGGGAATTTAAAATACTTTTTTCCTTTGGGTTGTTATTTAAAAACTGGTGAGCTATATCCACCATCTTGGCCTTAAATCAACCCCGATCTTCATCGGATGTTACGGAAAGAGGTTTGAGTTGGTCATATATAAAATAATAAATATACAAAATAAGTCGAAGAGTTCAATTGATGATCGGAGCCGCGTAGATGTCTTTCCGGTGAATCCTGATAAGTACATTACAAATCTTTCTGATATTACCCTATCTGCTCATCAGAAAGAAGCTTCATCCCTTGGGCTCAAATTTTGTGTTCCTCGCACGCAATTTACGGATTTAGCCATCCATGCTGAGTTTGAAAACTTATTTGACCAACTCAAACCTCTTGCCGCGACATGCGATGAAGATCGGGGTTGGTTTAAGGACAAGATGGTGGATATAGCTCACCAGTTTTTAAACAACAACCCAAAGGATAGAAAATACGTTAAGACGATACAGTCCGGGATGAATGGATTATAAGCAGTTAAGTGTATAAATACAATGTATTAATAACAATAAACCTAACTAACCAATTGCATTTAATTTTGGTTATTTTAAAAAACACATTTCGTGATAATTCACTTTTTTTCCTAAAACAGAATCACGCTGCAGAGATGATGACGATTCAAGTCTAACCTATCTTATCGTTGGTGTCTCCATTTTCACTATGGCTGTGATTATGATATTTGCATTGTGCCTAAGCAATGATGAAAGCCGTGAAGTTTCAGTTGATCCGTATGTGGGGCGATTTTGAAGTTTTAAAAAAGAAATTATACGTGATGAAATAGAAACCTTTTATCTATGTTAATGTATTACACTTTTTTTGTTCCTGTTATTATTACAGTCATAATTTTCTGTTAAATGTCTTCCTTAATTAACAAACCTGTGCATACATCAAATCACCTTTAGCTTACTTTTTAAATTTACATTCTATGAATTCTTGGTTGTTCAGTTCAAACCCTTCAATTACTTAACAAGTGGGTGGATTTCTATACGAATGCATTCTCCAGTTCGATCATATTCTTCGGCAAACTAGAATTCATTACTCTTTCGAGTGTACTGTTTGTAATTAGCATTTTGAGTGACTTAACATTTGGCAAATAAACTTTTTCTACCACAAGTCGACTACTTTTATTTAATAAAGTACTAAGTTGACATAATTGCAATTCAAAAAAAATTTATATTCAGCTGCATATTTTGTAGAGGTAATTACTACAAAACTACCTGACAAGTCAGAGGGATTAGAAATCTTGTACTGCTGGATTGCCAGCTCAGCGGTAGAAAAGTAAAGTATCTCACTCCTAGTCTAAAAATTCTTTGTTCGTTTCTTCATATTGTCGTGTTGCATAATAGTTGCCAACTAGAATAAAACAGTTGTCAAGTTCTTGTTGTTCTCAAATGAGACTCCGTCCGGTTCCGGTTCCTGGCAAAATCTAAATTTTTATGCGGTGTAAAATTATTCCTCGCTTTCAGCTGAAAATTGACGTTTATATATATTGCGAATTGTAATAAGTAGCGGTTATCCATATATCAGTTTATAAGCTGTCGTTGGGTAATTAAGTGATAGTTAGGGTTGAAGTGAAGATGGGAGTAAGACAAGACTGTCTACTATCTCCAATGTCTTTCCTGATTGCGACAGACTGGATAATGTGACACACAGCGAGCAGCGCGAAAGCAGGCATAAAATGGACTTCGCCGATGATATATGTCTGATTTCCCACAAACTTGAAGATATGCAAGGGAAAAGCAACAAGTTGGCAGAAGAAGCATCATAAATAGGACTTCAGGTGAACATAGAGAAGACAGAGGTAATGAAGATTCCTGAACAACAGCAACAACAATCAGCGTAAATGGGAGGAGTCTGAAAGAAGCAACCTCATTTACCTATATCGGAAGCTTCGTTTCAACTACTGACCGACGGAACTGATGAGGATATCAAAGCGAGGATTGGGAAGACAAAGCAAACTTTCATTACTCTCAAGTCTGTGTGGAGATCAACAGCACTCAGCCTTAAAAATAAGAACCGGATTATCAACTCCAATGTGAAGTTAGTGCTAATTTATGGATCAGAGATTTGGCGTGGCGTCACGAAGGGCACTTCGAACAAACTACATACCTTCATCAGATGGTCGGCTAGAAAAGATCAGCAATAGGGATCTCTGGGAGCGAACCAACCAACCAGGAACCGAATGTGCAACAAATATGCAGGAAGAAATAGAGGTGGATTGGCCATACTCTGAGAAGAACATCAAGTTACATCACACGCCAGGCCATCGCTTGTATATGACCCGAATGGGAAGCGGCGAGTTGGTCGTCCGTGAGAGGGTGACATGGAGGAGGTCATGCGAAGAGGAGATGGAAGCACGTGGGTAGACATGGAGCCAGGTGAAGATGTTAGCAGAGAACTGAAATCAATGTAGACGTGGAGCGCGCTGGTGTGTAATGCCAACGCGCTAAAGTTTGCAAGCATAATATCACTTCGATTGGATCGTTTACAACACCTGATGTCCGTTTTAGTTCATCCTGATATCATCAGTCCACTACCTACTTCTAATGGCCACGCATACTTGCTCACCTGCGTCGATTGTTTCACTGGTCGGCCAGAAGCTGTTGTCAGTGTGGATGTAATGGTTGAGACTATCTGTCCTGTGCTGATGGAAAGATGGGTCGCACAGTTTGGATGTTCAGCTACAGTGACAATTGATCGTGGGTAGCAATTAAAGTCAAAAACTTTCAATAGGGTACTGGAGCTGTTGCAATGCAAACGCATCAGAACAACGGCATGCCATCAATCTGTAAATGGAGTAGTAGAGCGTTTTCATCACCAACTTAAAGCTGTGTTAATGGATGTCGACAACATCAAATGGACAGAGTCCCTTCCCTCAATCCTCCTTAGCATCCGTTCAGCCCTCAAGGTTGATATTCAGTGTACCACTAGCAAGTCAGTATCTGGAACCACACTCCCTATGCCTGGCGAGATTATTTCGTCAGAAGGTGCTGAACCAAGTGTTGCTGATGTCCAGTGTTAAGCTCAGCACCTAAAACGCATTATGAAACGACTCCAACCAACTGCCACACGCAATAATTACAAGAAGGTGCAAGTAGATGGCAGGCTTGAGGAATACACTCATGTTTCGGTGTGCTGTGATGCCGTACGTAAACCTCTGCAACCCCCTTATGATGAACCTTTATAAGGTGATTAATAGGAAAGAAATTCTTCGTTATCGATCAGTTTGACCGCCATGACACAGTCAGCCTAGATATACATAGAAGAATCGTTACCCTCTCCCCCCCCTAACTCAATAACTTCTCCTGTGTCTAATTCCAAGCCAGACACTTTTAGAGTATCCCACCACATCATAACGACTAGCTCATCTGTGTTTGCTAAAAAAAATAGCGGTTATCTTCATGTAACCTTAAGGTCGTCAACGCCAAGTTCAAATATATGGTGGAAATACGGTTAATGAAACAATCTAACAACCCATTTTCATCATATTTGCAGGTAGCGCTTAAATATAAGTACATGGACTGAATTCCGCTGGTGAGTACCGAAGACTTAATGCTAAAATAGTCTTGGACCGTTAAACATCCTCATACATTACTTGATTTCAACTTTGTAAGGGGCACCTGTATTTGGTAATCCCTACCCTTCGCTCGAGCTGCTTTCGCTGACTTACACCATCTCTGGCGTAGGCGTGACATCCGGCCATCAACCAAGGGACGTGTGTACTGCTCAGCAGTTCCCTCCGTCCTTCTCTATGGCTCTGAAACATGGCCAATACGCGTTGAAGACATGAAAAGGTTGACTGCTTTCGATCATAGATGTCTGCGATCTCTGTCTCACGTTAGGTGGTTTAATAAGGTAAGTAATGCTGACGTTAGGCGTAGAGTGTTGGGTAAAGAGGGAAAATCAATCGACGAGGCTATAAAGTTACATAGACTGAGATGGCTAGGTCACGTGCTGCGCATGCCTAACCATCGACTCCCCCGACGGGCATTACTAGCTGATATATGTGTAGGTTGGAAAGAAGCCAGTGGTGGCCAAACAAAAACATGGCATCAATCCATGAAATCCTGGACAGTTAAACTGAGTCAGGTAGGGAGATGCAGACTTCCGGGTTGGGGCCCTCGGGACTCTAGGAATCAATGGCTGGAGACAATAGGTGACATGGCTCAAAATCGTTGTCAATGGCGCAGATGTATTCAGTCTCTGTAATCTATCATATTCCTTTCTACCATTACCCATTCTGTTTCACTCGTATACTTGTCAAACTCTATTGATTCTCTTCACTCATCTTCTTGTTTACTTTTGTGTGCTATTTGGAACGTGGCAACTCGAACTGCTGCACTTCGGTGCCAAGTTCTATGTTGAATCCAGACAAACAGACCCTTCGCACCATCCTAGTTCATTCTGGTGATTTCCGGAAGATAGCAGTCGTTGTACCTTCTTGTATTTCTGAGTCTACTCGCACGCCCAGCAGTCTACGCAACATTGCTCATCTGGGTAATATTTTAACAACTAGTTCAGAATAAAGAGCTACGGAATTCTTCAACAGATCGGATGGCCACTGCAAACCCCACTTTGCTAGTTTATACGAATATCAAGCTCCTCTCAGTATTTCTGTTGATCTGTCTAACGGGGTAATTAAAACTTTACTGAACAACTTAGGAGTGACACATGGAGAGCTCCTACTTTATTTTCCAGAAAGTATCTGCACCAGAGATGAGATGAGGCACATTTGATCAACAGCAAACTCACGTTTATACCATCATCATTTCGCAGCTTGGTATACATGGAACGGGCACCACTGAACCTGGTAACTGAAGCTTGGCTAACTAATGAGATACCTGACACAAAGCTGATAAATGATAATTATGACATTCACAGGAATGATAGAGTGGACAAAAGAGGAGACGATTGTCTAATATATGCTTCTAAATCCACTGACTCCAATACGTTTACAAACCTAACTATCGACAAACTCCTAGAATCTAAGTGGATACACATCCACACCAATGAAAACAAAATTCCTGTGGGATGTATAGACAGAGCCCCTAACAGCCCTAAAACGACTGATACGGCTATCGGAGAAATACTAGAGGTTGTACCTACGCTGGAATTAGACTACAAACTAGTTTGTGGCGATTTCAACTTGCCCGTGGTAGACTGGGATACCTGCATTGGACCTGGAACCCACGAGGGGCTCCTAGAAGCTATAGATGTAGGAGGATGGAAGCAGTGCGTACGCCTTTCAACACGACATAACAATATTCTCGACTTAATAATCTGCCACAAAATACAGCCGATTTCGATAGAGGTGGGGGATAAACTTGACAGCATTGATCACAACATATTTTACTGCACTCTACCTCTTCAACTAACAACTAAACACACTTAAAATTTCCCCGACTTACTATCAATATAGGGACTATAGAAATGCCGACTAAAAATTCCTACCAGCGCTTATGAGAAGCACTGACTGGGATGAATACTTTACCAATAATAACTTAGAAGTAACACTTAATACCTTCTACAAGACAATCAGTTCGGTAAGAGACAAAATAG
The DNA here is from genome assembly GCA_944472135.2 of Trichobilharzia regenti. NCBI lineage: Eukaryota > Metazoa > Platyhelminthes > Trematoda > Strigeidida > Schistosomatidae > Trichobilharzia > Trichobilharzia regenti. The sequence continues at coordinate 80,543,981 of OX235270.1, read as the reverse complement.
CACCCTTAAAATCTGCCCTAAAGACACCAACTCAATTCATAGACCGCAAAACGCGATTAGAACTAAGGAAATTTTATTTATACAAAGAATTTAGTGCATTACACCAGATACATGAAACATTTAAAAATCTTGAGGAGAGACATAAAATGAAAGCACAAATCGAGGAAAATAAAGCCCTAGGGGCACCTCTAAAACTCAGGAACTCTGCAAGATTTTGCAAAAATGACTGAAGGGGGGTAAAGACAACAATGTTAGCCACTTGGAACATGAAGGTATAATTTATGATGATCCCCAGATTATTAGTGAACTCCTTAGCTCGTGGTTCTCCAATGACACCAAAGCGCATCCGTCCCCAATTCTCGACATAACCTGCAAAAATAACTACAAGTTAGGTGAAGTCAACTTTAATATACAAAGTTAGCATCAGCGGTAAAGACATTAAAATCTAACGCTAGTTGCGGGATAGATGATATACCATCTATCATATAAAAAAACGGTGGCAAGGATATGATAGTATTATTATTTAGAATATTTACCTTCTCACTAGTGACTGGGACCTACCCTGAAACTTGGAGAAACGCGTATATATTACCTTAGCATAAGGGAGGGGCAAAAACTAGTGCATGCAATTATAGGCCTATCAATATAACACCTGTCACATCACGGAGAAAGTAATCAAAGGCCAAATGTTAGACTTCTTTGTAAAACATAAACTCATCAACCACTCACAACGCAGATTCCTCAAGAAAAGATCTTGCGTCACTTGCCACATAGACTTTTTCAACCAAGTCACCTATAGAAGAGAACTAGTAATTATCCTCTATTTCGATATAAGGAAAGCCTTCGACAGAGTCCCGCATAGTCTGCTAGTCAGCAGGTTATGCTCAGTAGGGATAAACAACCCTCTCCACAACTGGATAAAATCATTTCTCTGTAACAGAAACCAGACAACAAAAGTTGGCTCGATGACCTGCTGGCCTAGACCAATCAGCAGTGGTGTCATCAAAGGGAGTGTATTGGGCCCCCTTCTTTTCACTATATACATAAACAGTATATATACTGTTCACATTATATTCACATATATGTGAATGCTTTAGTATAGGCAGAACAGTATTGTATGCAGATGAATTATACATGCACAAATACAGATATCGGTACAACTATGAACTCTATATATGAAGAGCTGATAAAAATGGATAGATGGTGTGACACCTGGAGACTCGAGTTTTTGTCTGTCTGGATTCAACATAGAACTTGGCACCGAAGTGCAGCAGTTCGAGTTGCCACGTTCCAAATAGCACACAAAAGTAAACAAGAAGATGAGTGAAGAGAATCAATAGAGTTTGACAAGTATACGAGTGAAACAGAATGGGTAATGGTAGAAAGGAATATGATAGATTACAGAGACTGAATACATCTGCGCCATTGACAACGATTTTGAGCCATGTCACCTATTGTCTCCAGCCATTGATTCCTAGAGTCCCGAGGGCCCCAACCCGGAAGTCTGCATCTCCCTACCTGACTCAGTTTAACTGTCCAGGATTTCATGGATTGATGCCATGGACCTATCAATTCAAGGCCACAAAATCCGCAGACTCAAAAATGTACTAGACCGATCACACTCTGGTTCGCGCACGTTTATGCTTACGACTAAACGGACATAAAATATTGCTGGCGGAGAAGCATTTACGTCCCCAACTAGATCGAGATATTGAGTTCTTATTTAAGGAAGAAATAGCGAAACGAGTGTCCGAGGTCGACAGAATGACTCCTCCTGAGGTAGCCTGACTGGCACAACATACAGTTAGCTGTAGACACAGCTGTGAAAGCTGTTAAGAACCTAAAACCAAAAATTAGTAAGAGACATTTGATTTCTCCGACCTCATCCGAACTGATTGACGCAAGAAGACTGATTCCAGCGAGCTCCGATTATGATGAGGAGCGAAAGCTGCTCAAACGAAAACTAACAAGAAGTCTTCTCAACGACCATGAACAGTGGTGGGCGACAAAAGCGAAAGAGATGGAAAAGGCATTGGCTATTGGAAACACCAGACAACTATTTAGGCTTATCACGAAAACAGGTGGTAATAGGCAAATGATAAGTGAAACAATCTCTGAGAAAAATGGCACGATAATAAGCTCCCAGATCTGACGATTGGAACGCTAGAAAGAACACTTTGAGGAGCAGTTTAATTGGTCTACAGCCACACTCAACCCGCTGAGCATCCAACATCTGCCTGAATGGGATATAAACACAGGTCCTCCGTCCCTCTAACTCAGGTTACTAAATCTGTCACTGGTCTGAAACGAAGAAAAGCACCAGGACCTGATGGAATGACTCCAGACGTATTTAAGTACGGTGGAGACAGTTTACTGTCTGCATTAACTGAGGTACTAGACAGCGTCCGGGAATCAGAAGAAGTCCCGTCGGGTTGGTGTGAGTCACTGATTATCCCGATATATAAGAAGGGAGACAAGTCTTCCTGTGATAATCACACAGGGATTAGCTTGACTAATATAGTATCTAAAGTCCTAGGCTCAATAATATTGCGTACACTACTAAGTGGTGCTCGGGAGGCACAAACACGAGAGAGCCAGGTAGGCTTTAGACCGGGAAGAGGGTGTATTGATCATATTCTCACCCTTCGACAGATTCCAGGACATAGGCATTCTTACAGGCCTCCAACAATCATTATATTTCTTGACCTGAAGGCGGCGTTCGATTCTGTCGACCGAGAGGTTCTCTGACGATGCTTGGCTGTGAAAGGAACGCTGAGGAAATACATTTCACTGACTAAGGCACTCACTCTACTCGAACTCATGCAGCCAGGTGAGGGCTTACGGCGAGTTGTCATCTGAAGTGGTGACGACTAGAGGTGTCCGTGAGGGATGCCCACTGTTCCCATTTCTATTCAATTTCATCATAGATGTACTAATGGACTTAACGCTAACTTACTTCAGAGACTCAGGGATTGACTTGATACCAGGTTGGGAATAATCGCGTTGACTTAGAATATGCAGACGGTATGGTCCTTCTAGGTGAGGACGCTGACAAAATCCAGCTGAACGCCTTGAGCTGCAATCTACGAATGTTTGGCATGCGATTCGCTCCCGCCAAATGTAAGATGAAGTTACAGGACTGAACTAAACTACACTGACTCCTAGCTTAGAAATAGGGAGTGCCGACCGCTTCACTTATTTGGGAAGTTGCGTCAGCCAACGCCAGTGAGTTGATCTCTGACGAAGTCTCAGCACGGATACAGTGGGCTAGTTTCGCATATGCCAGTTTACACTGTCTCTGGCGTAGACGTGATATCCCCATGGTTGTCGACCAAAAGACGGGTGTACTGCTCATCAGTCCGCTCCGTCCTCCTTTATGGCTGTGAGCGAGACATGGCCATTGAGAGGGGAAGACATGAAAAGATTAGCTGTCTTTGATCATAGGTGCCTGCGCTCTATCTCCCGTGTGAAGTGGTATAATAGGGTGAACAATATTGAGATGAGGCGTCGAGTGCTAGGTAAGGAGAGGAAATCAATAGGCGAGGCTGTGAAATTACATTGACTGAGATGGTTAAGACATGTGTTATGTATGCCTAGTCATCGCCTTCCTCGACCGATGGGCAATATTAGCTGATATAGGGTCAGGCTGGAAAAGAGCTAGCGGCGATCAAACCAAAACATGGCACCAGTCAATGAAATCCACAACAGTTAGTTTAAGCCAGTCATGTAGGAAGGTGTAGACTTCCTGGTTGGGGTCCTCCGGACGGTAAAATCCAATGGTTGGAAACAATTGGTGATATGGCTCGAAATCGTTCTCAATGGCTGGGGCAGATGCATCCACTTCTTGTAACCTATGATTTCCAATGAAACTGTTTTGTTCTTCGTTACTTCTATTCCTTTGTCTCACACCTCTGTTTACTTTCTCTATTATGCATTTCTTCTACTTTCTTCTCTTGCTTTGTGTGCCACATGGAGTGTGGCGACTTGAACTGCCACACATCGGTGCAAAGTTCTATTTCGAATAGAGACAAACAGACAATACTAGACCTTGTACTGAAATATTCACATAACCTATCATTTTCAGAGCATATCTCGAAAGAAATATCACAATCACACAGACTAACTGGTTTCGTACTCAGGAACTTCTAAATAAGTGTATCCAGAATATCACTGTACAAAATTTGTGTGTGCCACTCCTGGATTACTGCTCATTCATATCTAGTAGTATACGCATAGAAGATAAACTGAAAGTAGAAGGAGTACAGAGGTACTTTACGCTAAAAGTACTCGGAACCGAAAAAGGCACAAACAACTCTACCAGATGTGAAACCCTAGGACTTAAAACATTATGGTTAAGACGCAACTTCTTATTAACAGTGCATACCCCTGCTAATGGCAGTCGGTTTCCAGAAGACACTGGATATAACCTTAGACACAAAACAGGGACAGTGACTATACAACAATGTAAAACAGTCACCAGGCAAAAGTTTTTCTTGATTAGATATGCGCAAATATGGAACAAACTACCTAAGGAAATGTGACTAGCAAGCACATTGTCCTCCTGTGAAAAGGCACTTAATGACAAAGTGAGCAAGTTTGCAAGCGATACCAGTACCAATTCTCATATAGGCGCTTCAGAAATCATAGGCCCATTTAATGTACCAACTTAGAGACTACTCCCGTTTATTTTGCCTCTATTTATAATTTCAGATAAAGCAGTAGTCATGACAAAAATACCCATACAAATAAGAGTCAATCGAATAATGTCTGCCTGATACAAAGGGTGAATCATAACCGATATATAAAACTGAAATATGAGAAAACAAGGTCGAAAATTACCACAACATCACACGGGACGATGTCACTTGGACATTATATATGATCCACTCACTGGTCTCCTTTCCAAAAAGAATGCGGTGATGTTCTATACACAGTGGCGAGGAAATACATAAATTCACAGTTCCCGTTGTATACTCAGTGGAGGTAGTTGTCAACGGAGTGGTGCATTAAAAACATACGCATACTCCCCATGATCACGGCGAAACTTTGCGGAATACGTCAAAATCGTAGAGTAATCTAACACTACACTAGATGTAATTTACTTAATCCGAACGGCGAACAAGTTATAATGCACATCTGGATATTCATCCACATATTGATCATGATGAAATATCCAAATCAGACTCACACAGTGCCAACAAAGCTGGATATCTATAGAATGGCGAAACTATGCTGACAGCTGCATTTGAGATCCCACTGACTAATTCGATGGTAATATTCTGCTCCTGCATGCTTCATTCGATATCTTGTATGGATTGATTCGCAGTCATTCTGGTTCCAGATCGAAAAGAATCAAAAATCCACCTGTTGCTGATACATTAATACTTCTCCGCATGTTTAACTGGATACAAACTGCTGTGGTGAGCCTCTTGCAGGTTATTTTGCTGAATACTTGTTGACCGAAAATTTACTAACTTCCTACAAGCCATTTCTATACTTCTGTTAGTTGCCCACCATATCGACTGTATGCAACGCAAAACTCACTTGTTACGCGTATTCCCTGATAAGTCTCTAAAGTCAATTAAAGACTATCCTATTAATATGTATGTGTGATTGAATTGAACTGCTATAAGGATGACAGTTTAAGAATTCAGCCTTGTGTTACATCCCACTCGGAAATGTGTTTTCTCCAATAACTCGCAAACAGTAATCACCAGTGATTACTAATTAATGGAATTAATTAATTAAAGGAATAAATTCGGCACGGAGAACTCCTATGGAAACCGAAAGTACTTTTAGTTTACTAAATCTTACTGACTGCTTGTATAAATTTGATATATGTCATGTGTTTATGTAAAGTCTGCTGGAGTATTCAGTAAAGTAAAAGTTGTAGTGCATAACTCCTAGACTTGTTGCAGTCATTGGTATTGCCAGGATACCACTTACTCGTTTTATGCAGCCGAAATATTCAATTCTCACTTTATTGGCGAAACACTATATTGCCTGCAAAAGTAGTGTGTCAGTTTATGAGTTTCATCAAGCCTACAGAATGTTTTCTATTCATGAATAGACACTTAAGGGCCTGCAGAAATTAACACTTCAATTAAATAACACTGACGTGGAAGAAATTCCATTCTTCATTAATAAACTGAATGAAAAGAATCATGTTTTTTATTCTAAAAGAAGGAGCATTCGTAATGTTTTACTTTATGTAAATGCAGTTACACACAGTTGCACCAAGAACTCAGTACTGAGTTCTATTGTGTATCGGGTTGCACGCGCAACCCGATACACAATAGTATATATACAAATAAACTGAAAAATAATGTCCTCCCTACCTGATGAACAACTTGTCCTTATTCCAGGATTATTAATTTGTTTTACCTATGAGCTTGAGTTATTTCTATGAAATCGCAATGTTACATCAGTTATATCTTCCCTCAAAACCAAGGCCATTTGAAACCAATAGAAACATAGCAACAAGCGTCATTCCAATATCCAATATCCAATATCCTGATGACGAGCTAGTATAAACCAGTGATTTCTTTGAGCTCGCTTCTTGATTGTGAGGTAGAGGTTCCAGATCTTCGGTGAGCTTCTGCGTAGTAAGTCCCGACACTCGACTGCTTTAGCTCTGGTAGACTCCAGGAGGAGTGGTGCGGGGATTGGTCGAGATGTGGTTTGTAGTATGCAGTATGTTAGGACTGTATTGCTGCCGTGAATGGAGTTTGACCTAACTCCCCTTGGTCATTCGGTGTAGTCATAAAAGCAGAATAGTAATAATAATAATAATAGGTTGTAGTGTAGATAATATAGGTTGAGATAAGTGGAATAATAAAGGTGACCTAAGGAAAAGATAGAGTGAGAGAAGGCAGAATAGGTCGTGGGGATTTAGTTAGTACGCTTATTCATTGACAGTTTGGTTTCAAATTTTATGAGGATAAGCCATTGAGACACAAACCTTGCATTTCTGCATGATTGTCTAGCTTCCGCTTAAAAATCTCCACAGATGGCGCTGTAGTCACGGCCGCCGGTAAAGCGTTCCAGAGACGGCAAACACGAAGCGAAAAGAAATGTGATCGCACTCGAGTCTTTGGTCTCTGGTGTGCTATCCTTAGCGGGTTACCTCGTGGAAGCCTATAATCGCTTAATGGCAGGATGCTTTTATTTGGGTGGGCCTGGTCATTTAGGATCTTGTAGACGGTGATGAGGTCTCCCCTGTGCCTACGGTAACTGAGTGTGAAAAGACCTAATTTCTTTAGTCTTTCCTCATATGATTTGTTGCGGAGGCCGATCACCCATTTTGTCGCTCGTCTCTGGACACTTTCTAGAATGTTAGCATCCCTTTTGAGTAGCGGAGGTGCAATGATATTATGCACCTCAAGGTGTGGCCTCACATATGCCTTGTATAGCCTTAAGAACAGTTCGGGAGTGAGAGCTCCCAGCTGCCTGTGCATAAAGTGTAATGTTGCGTAGGCTTTGGCGACGTCCCTCGAGTAATTTCCACTGGTGTCTAGCTTTTCTGTTAGAATAAGACCTAGATCACGCTCTGATGGAACACAACTCAAGTTCTGGCCACCAAGGGTGTAATTTACACTCTGTGACCTGCCGGAATGAAGCTGCACTACTTTGCACTTCTTTAGATTGAAAGGCATTCCGTTAGCCAAAGCCCAATTTCCCAGAGTTTGCAGGTCAGCCTGCAATCTATCTGAGTCTTCCGATGAGTTTATTGCTCTCCAAATCTTTACGTCGTCAGCGTAAAGAAGCGCAGAGCAGTTTAGTTGGGGGGGCAGGTCATTGATAAAAATCAAAAACATCAACGGCCCTAGGATAGAACCCTGAGGAACCCCTGATGCCGAGGTGTGCCAGGATGATCGGATGCGGTTGACTTTGGTGCAGAATTCTCTCTCGCCTAAGTAATCTGTCAGCCATGCGAGAAGTGCTCCAGAAACTCCCGCCTTGCCTATTTTGTGAAGGAGCAGACCATGGTGAACTGTGTCGAATGCTTTCGCAAAGTCGAGAAAGATCACGTGGGCTGGTACCTTTTTGTCCCAGGATAGTGTCCAATCGTTCCAGGCTAGTAGAAGATTCGTCACGCAGGATCTTCCCCTCCTGAAACCGTGCTGTGCTTCGTGAAGAAGGTTAGTCCCATCGAAGTATTTTCTCATGTGGTCGTCAATGAGACTTTCCAATATCTTCGATACCACTGGAAGTAGAGCAACTGGTCTGTAACTGGTCACATTCTGCCGGTCACCACCCTTGAAGATAGGGGATAGGATTGCACGTTTCCATTCACATGGAAGTTTCCCTACATCAAGGGAGTGTTGGAACAGATCACTTAGGGGTTGACAGAGACTTTCTGAACACTGCTTCAGGACAGATGGTCTGATGCCATCACAACCTGGAGACTTTCCCGAAGCCAACCTTCCCAATTTTGCAAGTACCATAGCCGGGGTAATTTGAAATGTCCCCAGCAGGTTTTCGTGTGTTGGTTTTGCGATGTAATCTGGATGTTCTGTAGGGGTAATATCCTCGTTACTATTTAGTTGCCTGTGAAAGGCTAGGCTGAATGTCTCTGCCATTTCAAGACTAGTAAGAGATTTCCCATCAGAACCCACTAGATTGCATGCTCCCTGGTTGGTCGGTTTTCTTTCGGCCATAAACCTGTATAGGCTTTTGGGGTTCACGAGAAGCTTATTGGCGAGGTCTCCCTGAAATGTCCTTCTATCGCTCCGGACTCGTATGTTACATCGATTCCTGAGTTCAAGGTACACTTCATATTCGGGTTGACTCTTCGATCGTCGCCACGCGAACCAGGCTTTACGCTTTGCCTGCAGAAGGCGTTGTGTCCCTCTTTTCAGCCATGATCGTTGCTTCCTAGCTTTTGGTGAGACTAAAGGAACAGTGTCTGAGACCGCCTGGTGAATGATCTCCTTTACCACTCTCCAGTGTTCTTCTACTGTTAGCTCTGTCCATTTTTTAGGCCAGTTTGCTTCAGACAGAAGTCTTCGCATTTTGGTAAAGTTGGCTTTGTTATAACACAGATAGGGCTGTGTATTGTCCCACTGTAAGCGCTCGCGGAGGACTATGTCGAATACTATGACCGCGTGGTCACTACTACCTATGGGAGTCGTGATCTGAACGTTTTCCACTAGTAGCTGGTCACTAGTGAGCACGTAATCCAGTCTAGAAGACTTCCCATCAGGGCCCCATCTAGTATCCATCTTGACATTTTCGGTGAATCCAGCCTTCCTGATGGTATGCAGCAGATTTCGATCAAATCTATCATGGGCTTTTCCCGACACCAAGTTAAGAGATGGGGCATTGAAGTCACCAGCTATGACAATTTGATCATAACCCATGTCTTGAGTCGCTGAAATTGTATTTAGCAGTACCTGGTTATGGTCTGCTCCACATGAAGGTGATCGATAAATGCTGCCCACTAGATATTTGCAGTACCCAACGGTGAAGTGGCACCATATGGAGTCAGGGAGCTCTGTGAGGGGAGGGTCCGTCGCGTGAACACATCTGAGCTGTTTGTCGACGTATATGGCGACTCCACCTCCTTCTTTCAGGTCCCTATCTCGCCTGACTAGGACCATATCATTTATACTGACTTCGCTGTCTGCCACCGTAGGGGTTAGCCAGGTTTCCGTCAGTATTATGATTTTGGAGTTTAGTTGTGATTGTAGGTGTCTAAGTTCAGCTATTTTGCCTCTTAGCCCTCTCACATTACTATACAGGCAACTGGTAGTCAGTCTCACCACTTCCCCGTATTGGGGGGTAGTTGACTTGATATTGGCTATCGGTTGAGGAGTTATCCTACGAACTAGTTGGCCGATTCCCCAGGAACCGGCCTGTTGGCGTTTTTTTCTTCTAGTTCAGTTGGAGCACTCGGATGACACTGGCTATCATCGTCCGTGCTGCACCGCTGTAGTGTGACTAGGGGTTGAGGATTTTCTTTTACTACGCTTTGTTCTCTCCTTTGAGTGCGAGGCCGGCTCTCGCAGCAGCGAATGTGTTTGCTGACCTTGTCCTTGGTCTCGTACCATCTATGGAGAGCGGTAGTCAACTGGTCTTGGGAGCTGAACTTGACAGCTAACAGACGTGGCGAGTTAATTGACATAAGATGAGTGGGTCGAGGCAGTCTATAAATAGAGACAGCCCCTGAACTTCCCAGGGCCATCTGGGATGCTAACCATCTCCATTGTTGTACATCATGACAATGCTTTTCGCAGGCGTTCCCAGTTACCAGTTCGGGAATGCCATGCACAACCATGGAGGCAGAAGGAATGAGCTCTGGCGACTCCCTCGCCATTTGTCTTTCCTTCCACGGCCTGTCTGGCTTAACACGTATGTTACAGGCCCTCCCTATAGAAAGGACTTGAGAAGCCAGTAACACTTTTTCAACATCCTCGGTAGAGCCCAATGTTACCCTCAGTGGGGATGGTTTGCCTTCAGGTGCAGCAGTGCCCCTATACAATCTGCATAGATTTACTGGTTGGATGTCCAAACCCAGTGTGCTACTTAAGATGGACCACTGTTCCTGATCAAATAGGGCCCTATCTTTCAGCAGACTACTGCTACAGTCTGGTACATTAAAGAGGATTACACAATTTGATCTGCTAACCGTGGGCTTGGGCTCGGTCCTCGCACGTTTGTGATCACCTTTAAGACCGTTTTGGTTTGACTGGTGCGACTGGGTATTTTTATGTGTCTCAGTGCTATAGCCAGCATTACTGATAGACGGTTGGGGTCTTTTTCCAACGACGGAAACCCGTGGTTCTCCAGCCTCTGTGTCTGGAGCGGTTATGGCAAGAGTTACAAGTTTAACCGGTGAGGATTTTGGTATCCCCGGTTTACGCGCGTTTGTACTAACTTCCGGATTGGTGGGGGTCGAGCTTTTCACCTTTTTCCCCGCTACTTCTGTGCCACCTTTAGTTTTCAAAGGACTACGCGAGGCTACATCAGGACGGCAACTCGGGCATATGTACCAGAACCATTGGCATGGGTTTTTACGCATAAAGTCATAATATGCTTTTGGTACCCCACTGTCGCATCTGCAATGCACCCATCGGTTGCAAAAGTTACATTCGAAAGCAGAGTCTGCTTGTTCGACAACAGAAGCACAGACCTTGCAGTCGTCTGTCTTCTTGGGGAGCGTTCTTGTCGTCTTGCGACGTCGTGAACGTTTCTTTTTGGCCTTCCTATTTGTTTCATGGTCTACCATGGGGATGGGTGTTATGAAGTTCTCACTTAGTGCAATTTTCCCACTCGGATCTGTTAACCTAGTCGTGTTAACAGGGGTGGAGCCACATCCACTTGGCTGACTTTGCACAGCTTCACTGTAGGACTGTGGCGACATGGGTAATCTGTACGAGCTGGGAATATTAGCCCTGGTCTTCAGGACCGGTATGCGTGAGTCCATCACCTTCTCCTGTTTGCCTAGTTTGGCTGAAGCCCTGGTAACTACAGAGTATGATGTCCCATTACTTATTTTAGGTTGAGAATCTATTGTCATTTTACTCCTAAATTAATACTGGTGATTAAATAATAAGAGACTGTTATTTTGTCCAATAGACTTACAGCAAAAGACAATAGAGAGCGCAGAAAAGAAGGATAAAGTATGTAAGTAAAAGCTTTAGACTTTACCTGTAACTTTCGGGTTATTCGGTTTCACAGCAATCACGTAACAGACCCACAAGTCCTGTATATTTGAAAGAGTGAGGAGGGTGTTGCTACAGAAGTAGCACCTGAAGCTTTGGCAGTAGTTCGAGACAGCGGGAAGTACCACACACAGGCTCGGTGAGGAAGAAATGGTTGAATAAAAATTCGCCGGATAGGAAGATCAGGTTTCCCAAACGAATAATTCACAAAATTGGATATTTCCGGTTAGGGAGGAAAAGCACGTCTTATTCAAGGAGCGCGCTAAAGTCGTTCAATATCCAATATCCTGATTACGAGCTAGTATAAACCAGTGATTTCTTTGAGCTCACTTCTTGATTGTGAGGTAGAGGTTCCAGATCTTCGGTGAGCTACTGCGTAGTAAGTCCCACCACTCGACTGCTTTAGCTCTGGTAGACTCCAGGAGGAGTGGTGCGGGGATTGGTCGAGATGTGGTTTGTAGTATGCAGTATGTTAGGACTGTATTGCTGCCGTGAATGGAGTTTGACCTAACTCCCGTTGGTCATTCGGTGTAGTCATAAAAGCAGAATAGTAATAATAATAATAGGTTGTAGTGTAGATAATATAGGTTGAGATAAGTGGAATAATAAAGGTGACCTAAGGAAAAGATAGAGTGAGAGAAGGCAGAATAGGTCGTGGGGATTTAGTTTGTACGCTTATCATTGACAGTGTGGTTTCAAATTTTATGAGGATAAGCCATTGAGACACAAACCTTGCATTTCTGCATGATTGTCTAGCTTCCGCTTAAAAATCTCCACAGATGGCGCTGTAGTCACGGCCGCCGGTAAAGCGTTCCAGAGACGGCAAACACGAAGCGAAAAGAAATGTGATCGCACTCGAGTCTTTGGTCTCTGGTGTGCTATCCTTAGCGGGTTACCTCGTGGAAGCCTATAATCGCTTAATGGCAGGATGCTTTTATTTGGGTGGGCCTGGTCATTTAGGATCTTGTAGACGGTGATGAGGTCTCCCCTGTGCCTACGGTAACTAAGTGTGAAAAGACCTAATTTCTTTAGTCTTTCCTCATATGATTTGTTGCGGAGGCCGATCACCCATTTTGTCGCTCGTCTCTGGACACTTTCTAGAATGTTAGCATCCCTTTTGAGTAGCGGAGGTGCAATGATATTATGCACCTCAAGGTGTGGCCTCACATATGCCTTGTATAGCCTTAAGAACAGTTCGGGAGTGAGAGCTCCCAGCTGCCTGTGCATAAAGTGTAATGTTGCGTAGGCTTTGGCGACGTCCCTCGAGTAATTTCCACTGGTGTCTAGCTTTTCTGTTAGAATAAGACCTAGATCACGCTCTGATGGAACACAACTCAAGTTCTGGCCACCAAGGGTGTAATTTACACTCTGTGACCTGCCGGAATGAAGCTGCACTACTTTGCACTTCTTTAGATTGAAAGGCATTCCGTTAGCCAAAGCCCAATTTCCCAGAGTTTGCAGGTCAGCCTGCAATCTATCTGAGTCTTCCGATGAGTTTATTGCTCTCCAAATCTTTACGTCGTCAGCGTAAAGAAGCGCAGAGCAGTTTAGTTGGGGGGCAGGTCATTGATAAAAATCAAAAACATCAACGGCCCTAGGATAGAACCCTGAGGAACCCCTGATGCCGAGGTGTGCCAGGATGATCGGATGCGGTTGACTTTGGTGCAGAATTCTCTCTCGCCTAAGTAATCTTTCAGCCATGCGAGAAGTGCTCCAGAAACTCCCGCCTTGCCTATTTTGTGAAGGAGCAGACCATGGTGAACTGTGTCGAATGCTTTCGCAAAGTCGAGAAAGATCACGTGGGCTGGTACCTTTTTGTCCCAGGATAGTGTCCAATCGTTCCAGGCTAGTAGAAGATTCGTCACGCAGGATCTTCCCCTCCTGAAACCGTGCTGTGCTTCGTGAAGAAGGTTAGTCCCATCGAAGTATTTTCTCATGTGGTCGTCAATGAGACTTTCCAATATCTTCGATACCACTGGAAGTAGAGCAACTGGTCTGTAACTGGTCACATTCTGCCGGTCACCACCCTTGAAGATAGGGGATAGGATTGCACGTTTCCATTCACATGGAAGTTTCCCTACATCAAGGGAGTGTTGGAACAGATCACTTAGGGGTTGACAGAGACTTTCTGAACACTGCTTCAGGACAGATGGTCTGATGCCATCACAACCTGGAGACTTTCCCGAAGCCAACCTTCCCAATTTTGCAAGTACCATAGCCGGGGTAATTTGAAATGTCCCCAGCAGGTTTTCGTGTGTTGGTTTTGCGATGTAATCTGGATGTTCTGTAGGGGTAATATCCTCGTTACTATTTAGTTGCCTGTGAAAGGCTAGGCTGAATGTCTCTGCCATTTCAAGACTAGTAAGAGATTTCCCATCAGAACCCACTAGATTGCATGCTCCCTGGTTGGTCGGTTTTCTTTCGGCCATAAACCTGTATAGGCTTTTGGGGTTCACGAGAAGCTTATTGGCGAGGTCTCCCTGAAATGTCCTTCTATCGCTCCGGACTCGTATGTTACATCGATTCCTGAGTTCAAGGTACACTTCATATTCGGGTTGACTCTTCGATCGTCGCCACGCGAACCAGGCTTTTCGCTTCGCCTGCAGAAGGCGTTGTGTCCCCTTTTAGCCATGATCGTTGCTTCCTAGCTTTTGGTGAGACTAAAGGAACAGTGTCTGAGATCGCCTGGTGAATGATCTCCTTTACCACTCTCCAGTGTTCTTCTACTGTTAGCTCTGTCCATTTTTTAGGCCAGTTTGCTTCAGACAGAAGTCTTCGCATTTTGGTAAAGTTGGCTTTGTTATAACACAGATAGGGCTGTGTATTGTCCCACTGTAAGCGCTCGCGGAGGACTATGTCGAATACTATGACCGCGTGGTCACTACTACCTATGGGAGTCGTGATCTGAACGTTTTCCACTAGTAGCTGGTCACTAGTGAGCACGTAATCCAGTCTAGAAGACTTCCCATCAGGGCCCCATCTAGTATCCATCTTGACATTTTCGGTGAATCCAGCCTTCCTGATGGTATGCAGCAGATTTCGATCAAATCTATCATGGGCTTTTCCCAACACCAAGTTAAGAGATGGGGCATTGAAGTCACCAGCTATGACAATTTGATCATAACCCATGTCTTTAGTTGCTGAGATTGTATTTAGCAGTACCTGGTTGTGGTCTGCTCCACATGAAGGTGATCGATAAATGCTGCCCACTAGATATTTGCAGTACCCAACGGTGAAGTGGCACCATATGGAGTCAGGGAGCTCTGTGAGGGGAGGGTCCGTCGCGTGAACACATCTGAGCTGTTTGTCGACGTATATGGCGACTCCACCTCCTTCTTTCAGGTCCCTATCTCGCCTGACTAGGACCATATCATTTATACTGACTTCGCTGTCTGCCACCGTAGGGGTTAGCCAGGTTTCCGTCAGTATTATGATTTTGGAGTTTAGTTGTGATTGTAGGTGTCTAAGTTCAGCTATTTAGCCTCTTAGCTGTTCAATGGTTGACCATAACTATCAGCAGGAAACGGAACGAAGTTTGGATTTTCGCTCAACTTTGATAGTGACATTAGTAACGTGTCTATAATTTAACATTTATAAGAACCTGTTCTAATTGCTTGTACAATAATTGAACAATTGAAACTATTGAAAAAGTATTAATTTATGATACTTCAGGATTGTAATTTATAAAATTACTGATCGTGCCCTTAAAAATGGCGTGCATTACTTGTAAAATTACCCGTTTATACGAAATATAAATTATTATTAAGATGGACATAACGCAGAACTCTATCCTAGTGCACAGGGGCACCAAATTTCCTCCAAGCATGACAGCTGACGCATCGAACACGGATACGCGATTGATACAAGGAAGTACGGCACTCTCTCATCTTTTTCCAGAAAGGCTTTTGCCTGAGAAACCTTCACCTAAATGCATCTGCAACGAATACCTTTGCCATTTTGTAGGATACAGTGGATCATAGGGACTGACGACTAAAGATCTCATATGTGTGTTTCGTTAACCAATTAAGGCAAGCATTTCCCACAACATTTGTGCCGATTGGAGTCACGTTTTCACTCGACATTGGATAGAAATCACATATCCGCAGTGAACAAATCAATTAATAGGAGAATTGACTCAATTCTGCACAGCTTGAAATAACTAACTTCAATATATACATATATATATATATATATATGACCTCCAGATTTGTTACGACTGTGCAGAGGGGCTTTAGCAAAACATATCGCTAAGCAAAGTAAAGCTAAATTTAGTGAGAAACCAGAACTTAATTTCATGGTACAAATCCACAAGCACTCCCAAAGATATGATTGTATTACGTTTCGACTCTTGAACGCTCTGTACAGATATACTGCACGCGAGGTAACTGTCCGTCAAAAACTTGAATCAGCTGGATATGTCTGAAGTGAAGTGTCGCAGAGAGGGCATGGTTAAAAATGACTCAAGAGACCAGAGGGTCAGGACAAGAAGCCGGAAGAACAAAACAGATAACGATTGTCGGGTTAAGAGGTTAATAACCTGGATCCGGGCTGTTCCTAACATCGCTCAAAAAGACAAACAAGAATATAACCCCTACGGCGGTTCAAGAATTTTTTCGTTGACGACGGTATGAAGAAAGTTAAGGAATATACAGTCATACCAGAACGCAAAACGCTCACTTGTTCCCTGGCACAGTGGTTAGGACTCTCGCCGACCATGCACATGGTCCGGGGTTCGAGCCCACGCCGGCGCACACCTGATATCTATGGTTGGCCTGCAAAATTTGGGCTACCGATATCCATGCTGAAAATTCCATACTTGTACCAAAAATACAGTGTGGAATCAAGCTGTAAATCAAAAAATCAAAAATAAAAAAAAAAAAAATTTCTCTGTAATCTGATCCAACCAGCACAGACAAACGAATCAAACGTTGAAAATGACTGAAAGTGATTAAGGTTCAATAGGATGGACAATATTATTTGGTCCTCCACATGCTAGGCATAAAAATCCAGTGGAGAGACAAGACAGTCCCAAAAAACTCTGCATAGGACATAATATTTTAATAGAATGAGTGTATATCGATGCTGTCACATTTACGTAGGAAAAAGTTAATTACTACTGCAATCGCTTGTCAGTCATTCTGCCTCAGTTTTAGTAACGGTGACGTATGCAAGCCTCAGTCATCCACACTCTCGCTCCCTGGCGTGGGGGACCACAGCCTAAACAGAAACATTCATTCTCAACCATTGATTCCACGGCCAACCATTCTCTCCGTGTGCATGTCATTCTCAGCTATAGCCTCCCCGGCGTATACGACCCATCTGCTGTCTTTAACATCAATCATTTCATTCACGGATGTAGAAGACTAGAAACAACTTCAGAAGTAAGCACGACGAAAATTTTGACAAAATTATGCAAAACGACAGGGCATGAAAGCAACAAGTAAACACAGTGAATCCAAATACGCCAATTGATATGACACACCACACCTCTACACAAACAGTACAAATAACCTCGCAGATCATGTCTCCTTTGAAGAATTGCAGGACTTACAGCAGTACGCCTATAATCTTCCTCAGGTTGACGATTGTGGTTGAAGAATGTCTGGACACAAACAAGATCAACCAACAATTACATCAAGTGTAACCCACACAGTTGCTTAACACAAAAATATGTACAATCAATACATCAAATATTGTGGACTCTGCCTTGACGAGCTACCCTCGAAGAACTGTGGGACTTACGGCAGTACGCCTACAACCCCTCTCAGTTTGACGCCCTGGGTTGGAAAATCGTCGCAGATTTTATTTGATGTTCTCCTTCCATCATGTATATTCTCAACTCTGAACAGTAACACTACCATGTCATTGTACCGCAGAATATAGATGACTAACAAACACACGACGTATCTGACCAGCCACGCGTACATAAAGAGTGATTTACACCAAAGATAATAACATTCAAATAGTAACTTTGAACGTGAAAGGCCTTTATTCATGAAAGTCAGTTTAACAATTACACTGTCATACACAGTTGGCTTATCCTTATTATACTGACCATTGACTTTCGTCTTTTCAAACTGACCGATGCTAGCAGAGGCACGGCACAAGACACATGACTTCATGGACGTCCCTTTAATTGTGGATGACAGCACCAACGACGACTGACTGACACTAGTTGATGAACTTAGCGGTGTATCAGAAGTTTTCGAGGATCACTACCACTGCTACCCTTTAATAGTAGCTCCAGTTCAGCTTAAACATCTGTCGATTGGTGGGCTACGCGCTGATCATTCATACTGACTGTCTCACGAGTATCCATACCTTCTGCCACCGCATCTGCCTTTAATTCTCTTTTACGTTCAATCTCATGCGCTTGTTCTAATAGGTTCTAGGTTTCTGTTGGTTTTTTTCTGTAAGGCCACTTATCTGCAGATCGCAGTGAATGAATTTCATATGGCTTTGATGCCAAAATGTTGACACAAGTCCCTACGGAACACAAAGTTTCTATAAATCAGCTAATCCCAATTCTGAGGCAGTATAGTGGTCACCATTGACATTGCAAATTGCGTCCTCAATAAGACAATTATCTCTAAGTTCCATCTAGGTACCGTTCACAGCTCGAGGGCGTGATTATGGAAATTAAGCACAAAATGATAATCACACCATCAATTTCACGGTGAACTTCTGTTACATTGTTATTTAAAAACAGAAACAAATTCTTCCATCTGTGTCTTGAATACAGGAAATTAAACACACTGTCAACCACGTCTCGTAAACCGTTAATGCCCAGCTCTCGCTGCACTTGGGCTCACGCTGTTCCTTGAAGTTTCTCAGAAACGCTTAGTAATAAGGGACTCAAAAACCCATAAACCAAAACACCAATTGGCGACTCGAGGATTCTTTATTGTAACACCAGCATATAAACACTATTACAACTAAGGTCTGGGAACAAATATTACGATAATAAATCACAATATTACTTCTGACGATTTGCTACTGACTTCTTTCTGAACAGCGACCGATGAGACGATGACTGTCGTATTGATGCCTCCGCGAAAATTGGGGAAGTTGGTTTTGAGCAAACAACCATGAATTGATCGCTCAATCTTCAACTACATTGACACACACTGTGACGGAAAGACGCTTACCCCTTGCTGTGAATACATGGAACGTCAGAATCATTATGGGGCTCTATGCGGTTATCAACCCTTGATTTGCCCGAGGTATTTTAACAGGTCGCAATGATTCCTAGTGACAGTACACGTTCCAAATGTCTGTATGGTTTATTTAGAAGATGTCAATGCGTTCAGTCACACTGTTGAAGAACACCTCCGAAGACTGAGCGTGGTAATGGCACGTTTGAAGGAGGTAGGACTTAAGTTGCACCCTGACAAATTTCCTGTATTCATAAAGGAAGTCACATTCCTGGGCCACATGCTCACAGAATATGGAGTACAAAGGGATCAAGAAAATAATAGAACCGTCAGAGAACGGCCCGTGTCAAAGTCCGCCAATGAGTCACATAGTGTCAACCAAGCGACGGGCAAATTCGCCAGCATTTTGTATTCTAAGGTAGAACCGAAGGAACTGGTGAATGTAAAGAAGGCATTTGTAGTGAAGGCTCAAGGCACAACGAAAAAGGATGAGTGTGTTGTTTGCCATGACACTCATCAATTGAGTGATTGAAACCGCTTCACTGCTGTCTCCTGGATAAAGGTTAAAAATGGCAAAACAGAAGCGGCTGTGTTTCAGTTGTTTAAAGATTGGGCATACAAAGTTGAATTGTAAGGCGACAAATAAAGGAAGTAGTGGTTCAACCAATGTGTACCCACTTCTGAGGACAGTAAACGAACCGGGGAATTCGGTTAATCGTAATAGTACCTTTAGACTAATAGACAACCCACAAGTTTTCTTAGAGGTATTACCAGTTAAGGTGAAACGACCTAAACCTTCGGTAGAGACTAATGCACCGTTAGATAATGGTTCAGACGTTACATTGATAGATGCTAAACTGGCTGGTTGCTTGGGTATTAAGGGCCCAAAGCAATCCTTGGTTGTAAACACTTTCAATTCTTCGAAAACGGTGGTATGTGAACGAGTGTCATTTTAGTTAGAATCCTTGACTACTGGGGAAACGGTTGAAGTAGATACTGCTTACACTACCTCCAGTACGAAACCCGGCAAAGCTATCGTACCTAGTCGTGAAACAGTTGTCGGTAAGCCCTACCAGTGTGACATACCGTTTCTAACACTGCAAGATGGTAGAGTGAGAGTACTCATTGGATGTAGTGTGCCAGAAGCTCACAAGGTATTAGAAGACAGATTCGGAGGTAGAGATGATCTGTTCGCGACGAAAACATCGCTGGAATGGACAGTGAGAGGACCTATACCCATAGTCCGCATATCATCATTAGTTGCAAACAATGGGGACAAACTAGAGACCATGATTAGAAATATGTATGAAAAGGAGTTTTGTGACTGTGGTGTCCTAGAGAAGGGTCGTTCTGTAGAAGACTTAAAGGCAGTTAAAATAGTTGAGGAGTCCTGTAAATACGAAAATGGGCGTTTCAGCGTTGGCCTACCATGGAGATTTAAAGATAGACAGTTGGTTTGTAATAGAGAAGTTGCTCTTCAGCGACTAATGGGTTTGAAGAAGGAGTTTCTGACGGATGCAGACCTCTGGACCAAATATGATGTCGTCGACAAACATGTAATGAAGGGTTACGTTGAAAGACTGGTTGATCAGAGCGAGCCAGGGAAGTGGTATTTGCCCCATCATCCCGTGATTAACCCGAGGAAGCCAGGTAAACTCCGTGTTCTGTCCTGCGAAACATGAAGGAGTCTCTTTAAATGATAATCTGTATAGTGGTGCAAATTGCGTGAGCTCATTATGTGGACTGCTGTTAGGATTCAGAAAATTTACGGTTGCTGTCGCTGCGGATATTGAGGAAATGTTCCTACAAGTGAAGGTGCCAGAGAGTGACAGAGATGATTTAAGGTTCTTGTGGTTTGATGATGGTCCTTGCGGCAAGGTGTCAGAATATAGTATGACAGTCCATCCATTTAGTGCCACATCCTCCCCGTTTTGTGCTAATTCTGCTCTACGAAAGGAAGTGTCCACATTTGGTTCCAATGATCCGCTGGATGTCATCGATTGTTGCTTCTATGTGGATGATTGTTTAGCCTCCTTCGTGATGATAAGTCTGCAGCTAAATTTGCAACAAGCATTACTGAGGTGTTAGCTAAGGCCGGCTTTCGTCTAACTAGGTGGGTCTCGAACAGCCTAGACGTTTTGAAGCACATAGTTCCAGAAGACAGAGCACCTACTGTACCAGATTTACCTGTTGATACTCTGCCAGTTGAACGCACATTAGGTATGCGATGGGGTGTGAACTCTGATACCTTTGGATTTGGTGTTGGTGATATCTATAAGCCAGTTACACGGAGAGGTGTGCTTTCTGTGTTGTCGTCCGTGTTTGACCCACTTAGATTAGTAGCACCTTGTCTACTTCCGGTGAGGAGATTATTTCAAGAGGCATGCAGGAAAGGGTCACAGCAGGATGACCGATTAAGTCAGAGGCACAGTGAAGAGTGGAAAAGGTGGGTTAACAGTTTAAGAACGCTGAATCTACATTCCGTATCACATCCACTTAAGCCATCGAGAAATCATGATATAATTGTCTTCCATGTATTTCTGATGCCTCTGAGGTTGGATTTGGAGGAGCCGTTTACATCGGAACCACCTTAATGGATGATATAAGTGCTCACCTAGCGATGGGTGAATCTAGAGTTGCACCTCTAAAGACGGTTTCGATTCCGAGATTAGAACTTACTTCAGCCTTGCTAGCTGCGCAGTTATTCACAACGGTGTGTAAAGAGTTGAATTACCCCAAGCATCCTGTAACGTTTTGGACTGATTCGATGTCTGTGATATATTATATACGCAACGAGTCAGCAAGATATGCATGTTTTGTAGCCAACAGAGTATCTCAAATTCGTGAGCTAACAACGGTCGAGCAGTGGAGTTATGTACCGTCTTGAAAAATTGCAGGTGATCTGGCCTCGCGAGGAGTTACTGATATGAATGTGGTTAAGTATAAGTGGTGAAAAGGTCCATAGTTCTTGCTACGGGCTGGTA
The DNA here is from genome assembly GCA_944472135.2 of Trichobilharzia regenti. NCBI lineage: Eukaryota > Metazoa > Platyhelminthes > Trematoda > Strigeidida > Schistosomatidae > Trichobilharzia > Trichobilharzia regenti. The sequence continues at coordinate 80,522,177 of OX235270.1, read as the reverse complement.
GTGTGCGACCTAGTAGATAAGATGAACCACCGATAAGAGAGCGTGTCTCGGAGTTTAAGACAAGTGTCAGTTTAACATCTACTCAAGAAAGACATTCAGGTTTACATCCACTTTTTAAATATTATTCTTCTTGGTACAAACTACTGAAAGCGGTTGCGTGGTTGACACGATATGTTACGTATTTAAAGGTCATGCATCTTGCGGGATACGAAAATATGAATGTGGGGCCTTTGAGAGTCGAAGATATTAGAAATGCAGAGTTAGCGATTTTGAGGGCTGCTCAGTGGGAAGCGTGGGGTGAGATTGCCAAGGAGGATAGTCCCGATTTCGCAGATTTCAAGGTGCGGTTAGATAGATTATCTCCGATAGTTTCCGAAGGGATCGCTAGAGTTGGTGGACGTCTACAAATGTTAGAATCGTCATATGAGACCCGTCATCCGGCTTTATTACCTTGCTACCATCCAGTCACTGATCTCATTATAAGACACTACCATGTTCTTGAAGGTCATTTGGGTACTTCGCAAGTACTATCAAGTATTCGATGTAAGTTCTGGATAGTGAAGGGAGGTACTGCTGTCCGTAAAATAATTGATAAGTGCATGGAATGTAAACTCCGAAATGCTCGTCTAGCACAGCAGATGATACCATCACTCCAAGCGTGGCAAGCTTCTGAAGGGAATTATCCATTTGAGTACGTTGGAGTGGATTTGTTCGGACCTTTTGTAGTGAAGAGAGGCAGAACCCTATGTAAAAGATATGGCTGTTTATTCACCTGTTTGAAAATGAGAGCTGTGCATATTGAGATGGTTCATACGTTAACTACTGATTCATTCGTGCTAGCATTACATAGATTTATAAATCGCCGAGGTGCACCGAAGATGATGTTCAGTGACAGAGGGACTAATTTTGTTTGCTTTCAGGCTTAAGGGGTATTTCGAAGGTCCTCAGACAAGAGTTCATGAAGAGTTTCTGAAAAGAATCATCGAGCCGCAATCCAACTCACCATATGCTAGTCATAGAGGTGGGCTGTAGGAAAGACTTATAAGAATTATCAAGCGTATTTTAAGCTTCATAATTAAAAACTGGAGTTTGAACAACGAAAGGTTGGAGACATTTTTTGGGAAGCTGAACGAATATTAAATGACCGGTCACTATTACCTGTGAGGGACGACGTCAAAGATTTCGATGTGTTAACCCGAACTGTCGTTATTGACAGGTAACCCCGACATAGAGGACTTGAGTGTGGAACGAATATCTACGATTAAAAGATGAGAACAGGCCAGGCACATGAAAGATATATTTTGCAAAAGATGGTTAAAGGAGTATCCTCTAACACTGCAAGCCAGAGACAAGTGGAAAAGGTTGTGCAGAAATTTAAAGGTTGGTGATATAGTCTTAGTAGCAGATAAATGTGCCACAGGTAGGTGGTTTTGGGAGCGGTAGAAGAGGAACCACTTGACGATTTTCCAACCTAGAGCGTCAACCTAAGAAAGGTCGTAGGCGTACTGATGTAAGTCTTACAATGCTTCAAGGGAGGTACATAGAAGCACAGTCCTTCGTACTTGGTGTGTTGTTTTGTACATATGTTCATGTTGTATGTACTGAATTCGTATAATCTCTCATCTATCTGTTGGTTAATTTTGTTTGGGCCCGGACGACTTCCACTCGGATCGTCAACCTGAGAGGGGTTGTAGGCGTACTGCCGTAAGTCCCACAGTTCTTCGAGGGTAGCTCGTCAAGGCAGAGTCCACAATATTTGATGTATTGATTGTACATATTTTTGTGTTAAGCAACTGTGTGGGTTACACTTGATGTAATTGTTGGTTGATCTTGTTTGTGTCCAGACATTCTTCAACCCACAATCGTCAACCTGAGGAAGATTATAGGCGTACTGCTGTAAGTCCTGCAATTCTTCAAAGGAGACATGATCTGCGAGGTTATTTGTACTGTTTGTGTAGAGGTGTGGTGTGTCATATCAATTGGCGTATTTGAATTCACTGTGTTTACTTGTTGCTTTCATGCCCTGTCGTTTTGCATAATTTTGTCAAAATTTTCGTCGTGCTTACTTCTGAAGTTGTTTCTAGTCTTCTACATCCGTGAATGAAATGATTGATGTTAAAGACAGCAGATGGGTCGTATACGCCGGGGAGGCTATAGCTGAGAATGACATGCACACGGAGAGAATGGTTGGCCGTGGAATCAATGGTTGAGAATGAATGTTTCTGTTTAGGCTGTGGTCCCCCACGCCAGGGAGCGAGAGTGTGGATGACTGAGGCTTGCATACGTCACCGTTACTAAAACTGAGGCAGAATGACTGACAAGCGATTGCAGTAGTAATTGGTACTGAATAGATAAGGGATGTGCGAAGAGTATCATGAGGTGCTGCTAGATTGCTACAGTATTGCATCCAGTTTGTGCATTAACTATAAATAAAATTCTACATGGATTAAAGGTAATCTCAGTTCGTTTTGACAACAACGTATTGGCATGTCGGTGGCAAAGCCAAAATTGAACAGAATGTTTGAAGTTGTTAGAAAAGTGGATACTAGCATATTTTCTGGCGTATGTGGTAGCAAAGTGTCGAGATATTCAGGGTGCGAGAGAATAAAGTAGAATGTTTTAATAGAGTTTGCAAGGAAGATGGAAACAAAGCAGCACATAACAGAAAAAAGAGAAAAGGAAAAGAAAGAGAGAAAACGTTGTACTTGTAAAGGATGAGTTAGAAAGACGGGATCCATTTGTTCTACTGACTATTTAATAAGTTATAGGTATCACGCCTAATGCTTTCTTTATCGCACAGAACACGAGCTTAGTAGGATATGGTTGAGTTTTGTACTTGCTAGTGCGAGTATGTACTTTCCTTTATAGGCTTAATACAAGGGGAGAGTTGTGAATGAAGAGGGTGTTGTTGGTTTGATAAAATGGGTTTAGCCCATTTTTCACATGAGATGAAGTGCATGTCAACCAGAAGCTGTTTAGGTGGCACGCTGCTTACCCTGCTAACAACCTTTAACATCCTGCGTAATAAGGTAAAGTCTTTCTCCAGTATCCCAGGAAAAACTAAGGGGGTAAAATAGAGAATAATAGACAGAATGCAAGAGTTAATGAATTGTAGGAGTGAGGGTTGGGCTACACCAGAATGTCTTAACTTCTCGATGTGGAAGGTAAGACGGAATATTGTCCTAGAAATCATCAAGATATGAGACGACCAGGAAAGATTAGAAGATAGAATAACGCCAAGATATTTAATTTCCCTCTAGCTTTTATTTCAATTCCATCTATGCTGCACACCTAGTGAGTGCTAACCAGTTTGTTTAGGTTAGATTTATGCCTAAAGGTGAAACTGACAGTTTGACATTTAGAGGGGTTTAAGGTTGGACCGTTTTCCTTGGACCACTCACTGATTTCTGATAAGAAGCCGTTCAGTTTAGTGCAGTCACTTTGACATTTGACAGGCAAAGATGCAGTCAGGTCGTCGGCATTTTTAACAAAATTAATGCCATTCGAAGATGGTAAGTCATGTAGAAAGAAAGAAAAGAGAAGTGGGGAGAGTACGGCACCTTGGGGACACCACCTTCAGTGAGCACAGCAGAGGAGGATTTACGGTGCGCTGCATTCTGTTAGAGGTAGGAATGCAACCAGATTGTCACTCAGGACTCAGTTTGTGTCATGGAGAGCTGATTTAGCAAGGGACATCTAGGTATAGGGTCGAAAGCAGAAGTCGAGAAACGTGCAGCGAACGTATTTTGCACCTTCATCTAATGATGAGACGATACTGTTGTGTAAGACGGCTGCAGCGTCTAAAGTGCTCCTACCCTGTCTATATGGAAATTGTATGGGGTCTTCGAAACCTTTAAGGGAGGGTTCAAGTGTGAGAAGTACCAGTTTTTCCATAAGCTTTAGAAACGGGGAAGTAGTGGCAATAGGTCTAAACTTTACGTTCTTGCTATTACCAGGTTTAGGAACAGGCAATATTTTGATGTTTTTCCATGCAACAGGTGCAAAGTTGTTGGAAGAGGCAGCATTTAGGATGTTAATAAGTGGAGAACATAAAGCATCTGCACATTGTTTTAGAACATAGGCAGGTACACAATCAGGGCCAGGGCTACGTGAAAGCTCAAACGTTTTAAAACATTTCAGAACATCAAAAGTATTAATGTCATGAAACTTATCGGCTACATGATTTGTAACGTTAGAAGTAATTATAGTAGAAGGAGAGCGCATAAAAGACTGATTAAGAGGGTTAACATCATAAGAGGGAAAAACATTGCATCGCCTACTATTGCCAATAATTTCATTGAAAAGTTTCCACATGTTGATAGGAGATTTGCATGATAAATGTGTATGGTTAAACATAGCATTGAGATTTTTGATTTCAGACTTGTTTTGGGCATTAATCTTTTCAAGTCCTAACTTATCTTTGGATTTATATAATGTTTCTTCTTGTGTGCGTAGTTGTTTGAGATGAGGAGACGAGAAGCGGTTGAAGCGTTTTAATAGTGTTTGTTTGAGACAGCATATATCGAGGTAGAACTTAAGATAGTCCTTTATATTGGCGACTGTGTCATCTAACCTACTTTCACTGAATAAATCCCAGTTAGTATTTTTAACATGTGCCTGAGATTGAGTAAGTTGTCAGAGGTGTAGCATATTTGTGGTGCTTTCATAAACAGGTGTGAGATGACTTTAATATGCGTTTGGCTGTATATTTTTTGTAAAACGCGAACGATACAGTGATCAGAGTTAAGTATTGGTGCACGTTTACGTGTTTCGTATATTCCTTCATCGTTTGTGAAAACTAAATGGAGTGTTCTGTCAAGTCGAGTGGAAAATTTGACTATGTTTGTGTGACCAAGTGCTTTGAGGAAATAGGAATCTGAGGAGTTGAAGTCCCCAGTAATAACAGATAGAGAGTTGTCGAAGTTGGCAGCAGAAAACATGGTGAATTCACCAGCAAAGTTTGATAGATTTGATAGTGAGCAACTAGGAGAAATGCACATGTTTGTAACAAGGATATGTTTATATTTGGGGAGATGTTTGGGACGACATTTAACAGTAATACAGTGCATGAATTCATTTGAGGATGAGAAGCATACATTGTTTGAATTAGACCCTCTGGAGTGAATAAAGGTTGCAACGCCACCACCGTTTTTCTTATTACAACATTGACAGTCTTGTCTAAATAATAGGAAGTAGTCAGATAGTGCATGTGTGGGACTGGATAATGATCTGGAACAGTTGGAGCATTGAGCCTGCAGTAATCACCACATTATATCCACTCCATCTCAATATTCTTAGGCAACAAATCTGGGATGAACACCATGGACTGCTAGATAGTCTGATTATTCCCATCTCTGACACATGTTCAAACACAGCCTTAACGTCTTGGAGTTTTTCTGGAGATAAGTGCCGTCGTTTTCAAAAACATATGGGACGTTTGTTATGATGTGATGAGAGCCACGGAGATGTATTCCAGGTAGGCATGAGCGCAGTCCAATCCTCTGTCCCCTTTCCAATCGTATGAGTCATGAAACAATTATCAGAATGTGTCAGCCACCTCTCGTAAACCGTTAATGCCCAGCTCTTGCTACGCATGGACTCACGCTATTCCTTGAAGTTTTTCAGAAACGCTTAGTAATAACGGACGCAAAAACAAAAACACCGATTGGCCGCTTGAGAATTCTTTATTGTAACACCAACATATAAATCACGTATGACTAAGGCCTGTGAACAAATATTACAATAATAAATCACAATATTACTTCTGACGAATTTGGCCTGACTTCTTTCTGAACAGCGACCGATGAGACGATGACTGTCGTATTGATGCCTCCGCGAAAATTGGGGAAGTTGGTTTTGAGCAAACAACAATGAATTGATCGCTCAATCTTCAACTAAATTGACACTCCCTGGCAAAAAAGGGATCCAACCCCTTTTTTCTTCACGACCAATACACGTTGACTTGGATGCCGTTGCGAGAACCTGGGTCACTCGGACAGAGCTGAAATGGAAAACAAACAGAAAAGCCAACACACCACAAGCATACTCACAGCACAATCTCACACATCAATGACGACCTGCGCCTTCCAGTTAAAAGCATCCTCTTGCAACACAATCACCACTTGCTAGAATGACTCTCGCAGAATGAAACGTGACCATAGCACAAACTCACGATACTCTACGCACATCCTCTTATCTACTCACTACCAATTACCAGTGGAATCGCTTGTCACTCATTCTGCCTCAGTTCTAGTAACGGTGACGTATGCGAGCCTCAGTCGTTTACACTCCCGCTCCCCGGCGTGTGGGACCACAGCTAACAATTATCTCCGTGTGCATTTCATTCTCAGCAATAGCCTTCCCGGTGTGTACGACCCATCTGCTGGCCTTAACATCAATCGATTCATTCACGGATGTAAAAGAGTGGACACAACTTCAGAAGTAATCACGACGAAAATTTTAACAAAATTACGCAATAACAACAAGGTACGAAAACAACGAGTAAACACAATGAATCTCAAAACACCAATTGATATGACACACCACACGTTTACACAAACAGTACACACAAACACGCAGTTCATGTCTTGATGGAATTCCTTTGAAGAATCGCAGGACTTACACCAGTACGCCTACAACCCTTCACAGGTTGACGATTGTAAGTTGTGGAATGTCCGGACACAAACATGATTAACCAACAATTACAATAATTGGAACTCACACAATTATTTAACACAAACATATGTACAATCACTACATCAAATGTTGTGGATTCTGCCTTGACGAACTACCCTTGAAGAACTGTAGGACTTACAGCAGTACGCCTACATTCCTTCTCAGGTTGATGATCCAAGTGGAAGTCGTCCGGACACAAACAGAATTACCAACAGCTAGATGACAAATGATATCAATTCAGTATATACAATATGAACATATGTACAAAATCACACACCATGCACACTGGACTGCTCATTGATGCGCTACCCTTTGAAGAATTGTAGGACTTACAGCAGTACGCCTACAACCCTTCTCAGGTTGACGCTCTAGGTTGGAAAATCGTTGCAGAGTTCATTTGCTGATTTCCTTCTATCAGCTATATCCTCAAATCTGAACGGTAACACGCTCATGTCATTGTATCGTAGAATATAGATGACTAACAAACACACGACGTATCTGGTCAACCAAGCGTAGGCACAGAGTAATTTACACCAAAGATAATGGCATTCAAATAGTAACTTGAAACTAGAAATGCCTTTATTCGTGCAAGTCAATTTAACAATTACTCTCTCGTTTACACTTGGCTTATCCTCACTAAACTGACCATTGATATTCGTCCTTTCAAACGAACTGATACTAGCATAGTCATTGCACAAGATACTTGAGTTGATGGGCATCCTTTTCATTGTGGATGACAACACCAACGACGACTGATTGATATCAGTTGATGAAGTTAGCGGTGGATCAAAAGCTGTTGTTGCTCGACTTTCAGAAATTTGTCTAACTGCAAGATTACCACCACTGCTGTCTTTTACTATCAGCTCAGGTTTAGCACTAGCATCTGATGATAGGTGGGCTACATGCTGATCACTTACACTGACGGTCTCACAAGTATGCATGCCTTCTGCAACTGCACCTGCATTTATTTCTACTTCACGTTCAAGTTGTACAGAACCCTTGTTCAACTTAGCAGTAGTAGGCATATCCCTCATCTCATCATGATCAACCAAAGACAACTGTGAAGTATCATGATCATTATCACGAATATTCACTTTACCGTCAACTTCATCATTTTCAAACTCTTTAATAACAGAAGTAGACAATTTTGATTCCTCCTCGCAAATCCTAAAAGGTTTTATAACTTCACTCTGACTAGTAATACCTTGTAAACTTGTAGGGTCAGAACTGGACTCTGAAGCAGCAACTCTATTCTGTGACACTCTATTCAACAATGGCTTACCAGTTGTAACTACAGACTTCTTCACCGCACCGTTATCGTCACACAATTCGGAGTCAGGCCTGGAGTTTACATTTAGCTTATCACTGAACTTGCTCACTGGTTCACAGTTCACCTCTGTATGCACCTCTTGCAAACGTGTAAAACACAACCGTGTTTGTCTTGCATCTTGTAACTTATCTGTTGAGGATGTACTACGAAACCTGTTACACTCACTAGGTCTATATGCATTACTAGACATCATGGAGCCTTCTCGATATCCACCTCTCTGAGGCCTATTCGTCATCAATGATTGCGTTTTACTCTCAGACTGCTCTATTCTAGGGGTGAGATTCAATATACTGGAAAACTTGCTCATAGATTGATTGACACTATTGTTTACCAGTTTCAGGATATCATCAAACTTTGGCTCGATACCCTCATCCTCCATACGGGGGCTTATCTTCACCCACTTCCTTTGCAGTCGAGTAGGTAGGCGTCTCGCTATTACTTCTAGTATAAAACTCGAGTTGAGGTCACTCATGAAATTCTCCGAAATCAAGGTATTCTTGTAAGCCATAAGATTATCTAAAAACTCAGTAAGTGCCTTGGAGTCATCTTGAAGCCGACTGCCGTTACCTTTGACAGCTTCGTATACGTTCCTTACAATCATTGAAGGTCTTCCAAACCTTTGACGTAATATGCTCATAGCCTCAGCGTATGCATCATTAAGGGGCATGAGCTTACAGCACTGTATAGCTCTTGAAGCATCTCCAGTGCAATACCTCGTCAAATACATCAGTTTCAATTCATCACTTAATAAAAAACTACTCAGCATGATCTCAAACTCATTTACATATGGTAAATAATCAGCCGGGTTTCCATCGAAACATCGTGGTTCAAATTTAGGGAGTTTGATGTTCCTATTATCCCTGAACGGCGAAACAGTGACATCAACCATGTCATGTTGAACATCAGACACATCGTTACAATTAACAGACAAATCACCATGACTTACTTTCCTGTTTGCGTCCAAGTCACTCTGTCCCTTCTTTGACCCAGGCATTGTTGAACTTGGCCCAATTCTAAAAATGTTCCAGATATTGCTTGTTCAAAGAGGACTTGACCGGCACCAGGAAAGATGAACGGTGACTATCCAAACTGTTACCAGCTATCTGAATCGGCCAGAATCTGTTTCTACCGTCAGAAACTGTCAGCCACCTCTCGTAAACCGTTAATGCCCAGCTCTTGCTACGCATGGACTCACGCTATTCCTTGAAGTTTTTCAGAAACGCTTAGTAATAACGGACGCAAAAACAAAAACACCGATTGGCCGCTTGAGAATTCTTTATTGTAACACCAACATATAAATCACGTATGACTAAGGCCTGTGAACAAATATTACAATAATAAATCACAATATTACTTCTGACGAATTTGGCCTGACTTCTTTCTGAACAGCGACCGATGAGACGATGACTGTCGTATTGATGCCTCCGCGAAAATTGGGGAAGTTGGTTTTGAGCAAACAACAATGAATTGATCGTTCAATCTTCAACTGCATTGACAGTACATATATTAAACTAAATTTTATGAACTGTGATCAAAATTTGACCTCAGACTTTGAAAATTAGTTTACTTTTTTCAAACAATTTAAAGAGAATGTACTTCCCATCTGATTACTTTAGACCAAAAGTTCATGACTGTAGATAACTGAATTTGAAAATGTATGTGTATATGGTGTGTGTGGGTGGTTGAGTAAACAGTCATAAGGCACTTGTCAGCCTCGCCATAAGAAGATATGGACAGTCGGGAATTTCGGCCGAGCATGATTAATTATTGATGCATATCCATTTTTTAATCTACCAATCAGGATTTGCCATTCATCAACTAACATCACACCTTCACGTCTGTTCAAACTGTTGGGATTCACTCATATATGTAGGACATTCGCAGTCAATCTTTATATGAACCGAAACCCCTCTGTAAAACCCTAGTCCCATCGAAGTCCATTTTGTGTCCCGTTTCTATCGGATGCAGTGTAATCTGTTTTCCAGCTTCTTTAAGTCTTCATAGGACTTTCGAACCGCCTTTAGACATTGTTTGTACTCTTTCACTCTTACATTTACTTGTCTGGAAGTTCGGATCAGACTGCCGAACGAAACATCGGAATTAATAGTTTCACTTTCGCTGAAATTTTACAAATGTCTAAAGAATAATGGTATCTCGCAGAATTTGAGTTGGAAAATAACAGCCAATTACTTGATCACGGCATATGGTATTTCTACAGCGTACAAACTGGTAATGATGGGATACTTTTTTCGGGGACTGGAGCTGCATGAACAGTGGATCTAGGAGTAAATGTTCATTCGATCTCACAAAGGGGATGTATTTGAAGGGTCATAGAGATAACCCAGTTTTATTTATATAAGCGGATGGCCTGGAGGGGTTGTTTTTATTCGCAGACATAGTATTGTGAAAAGCATAATTTGTTTTGTTTTAGTGCTTCATCGATGTAATTCCGATCCTAGCGCCAGTACATCTTGGGAACAGGTGACAGCTGACGTCCTGGTTGGCTTTGGAGGTGTACTTCACTGCAGACTAGCGTTGCTTGAGATCATAACAATCTATTACATAATATGGCTTGCGCTACTCTAAAAAGAAGTCATAACTTTGAAATTTTGGAGTCTACGTGTTCGAAAAGAAGACGGTATCAGACACTTTCTCCAAATTGCAATACGGAAGTAACTGCATCTGAGTCCCCGTTTATTCCCAAGCAGTTGTCAACCCGGAGTATGTTTATTTATTAAGTATTTTATTGTGATGCAAGACTTTTGATTTCATATATGAGGAAACACAGCTGTTTGTATAGGTGATTTTAGGTTACCAACCTAGATTATACTGGTGTCACGTTATGTTTTCGTATTTCAGATTTATTGGGTTACTGGCCTATAATTCGCCGAAATGACAGCGCTAGCAGTCTCCTCTTTCAAAACAGACGGTTTCCATGACACTGACAGGCATTGCAGTTGAGTATAGGGCGTGTGTTTCTGATATGTTTTGAAGTACTATGTGATTGTTGACAAGATATGTCCATCTATGTGCCGGTTCGTATTACGGATTATGAGATATCTAAAAGGATGACAGCCCAAGGTCATCTGTAGGTATTTTGTTGAATTTAACCGCTAGCGGATTTGATCCTAATGTCCATCTAATGGTTTCTTCCATCCGAGAACCTCAACTGAGAAGTCTACACTTCCGCACCTGGCGTAAACCAATTTTTGTGGATATCACTGACTGTCGCCATATTTTTTAGTTTGACCGCCACCACAGGTTGCTGTATGGAACATAGTGACTATAACTTCTGCCCTTTTATGCTAAGTCCTACGTTGAAAACTCAGTTAGTCATCCTGACTAGTGATATACTTTTCTGTTATGGGCTTATAATACTACTTGGTTGTTTGAAATTCTGTTCAGAGCGACTAGAAGTTGATTGCAGGAATCAATACTGTAATATGTACACCGCATTTGTATTGATAACATCCTCAATCCTGTTATTCTGTGGTAGCTCATATGACAATATGCGTGTAAATCCATTTAGTGAAGTATTAAGTTTCATAAGGACTATCATTTATTCATTTAAACGCAAGAAAAGAAAGATGAGCTGCACAATAATAATAAACCAACATAGATCAAAAGTAAAAATATAAGTAGGAAACGGATGAAGAAATTCATCTGAAAGGAAAACAGTCATGCTTAATAAGTTCAAATAGTATTCGTTAACTATCACCGGGAAGATAAGAAAGAAGGAAATTGCAACACGTTCGCCATTGATTACGATTCTTGGCCATATCCGATAACGTTTCGAGCTATCTCGCGGACCTCAACCAGAGAGTCGTAACACACCAACCGATGCTAATCTAGCACAAACATCCTTCATCCCACGACACCACGTCATGGACTGATCACCCGTCCACCTCTTCCATCCTATCCCAGGGCTAGCGAGCAAAGACCTCTACAGAAGCCTGCGGAGTCGGTGTTTCCAGATGACGACACTCAATGAATGGTGATTTCCACTGTGTTCAAACACTCCCCTGAACCTCAGAATTCATAAGAACGCCTAAGAATTATTAGGCGTTTTCTGAGCAGATATCTCACTTAAAGCTTTTACGAATTCTCATTGTCTTCATACTTACGAATTTCCAGTAAGTTCCCAAGCTTCTAATTCATGGTGTTTTATGTCAATTTTAGCCCAGCTAAAGCGTCGCATCAAAGAAGAAATTAAACGCCTACAGCGACGACGTTTGATTCCGCGGTTCTTAGGTGGTCCACCACCAGCAATAAGTACGACATTCACTAGTCATTTGCAGGATAATGTAGGTAAGTTATAAATACATGGTCTCGTATACTGATTTTCACTTTAGTAACGGCTTTATGTAATATCCGAAATCATCTAAATACTGACTAATAAATTGGTATTTTAAAGTTGTAGTGATGCCTTTATGATTTTACGATCACATTTTGTATGCGGTTGTACATCAAAAACCGATTCGCCCTGTGTGACTATGTCTGGAATGCACTAAAGTTATCTGTCATCGGATAAAATTCTTTTGAAGTTGTACAAGTGCACAAGGTAGTTAAAAGACAGTAATTTAATCTCTATGAAGTCTGGTTTCTCGATATCAAACCCCTAAAGAATACCTAGTAGAGCTGCTTGGTATTACATGCTTCGATCACCGTGAGTTCCCTCTAAGGCAATGTCGCATGGTAATGTGGCTGTTTGGTTTAGATTTCTAATTAGGTATCTGATTATGAATACATTCCCTTAGTTTGATTCGGTTGCAAACCTCTCCACATTAGATTTTATTTCCCTGAATTATATAAAAAAATTGACCATAAGAGTTATCAGTCAATGTGTGTGTAACAACTCAACCGGAGTAACCGGACATTATGTGTGCCAATCGGAGAGATACATGGGTGAATGTCGATTATTTTTCGCTTTTAGTATCCCAAATGGTTCAGGGATGAAGTAATAATCTGTACAAGAGTTAGGTTTCCTGGGTCATTTTAATTTATCTACTCTTTGTTTTATCACAGCGGTTGCCTCATGCAGTGGTAGTTTCCGATCCATGGTTTTGCGATCACCTACTACAGACAGTCAAGATTCAGACAGTGACCAGTCACCCTTGCGTAACAGTGAGCCCGCGTTCCCAACACTTGGCACTACCTCTGTTCCTTCCTCTCAGTCACCTTCGCAGTCTGTTCGTAATTTGGATTCAGTGCCTATCTTCACCTTGCCACAAGTTACAGCTCTTTGCGAACGCCTTATGAAAGAACGAGAAGACGAGTTACGAGAGGAATATGACGATATATTATCATGTAAATTAGCTGGTAAGTTTTTAATGTAACATCCTAGTCCATTTTCAAATTTTTCAAGCTACATTTGTCTGTAGGGAGACTAAACTGTTAACCAGATGTCGTTGTTAGCGAAAGTCTAGCGGTAGTGTACGTGGAGTTCTACATTAGGAAGACTATAATTATCATGTTAGCTTTAAGCATTACAACTTCAGTGAGATTAAGCCGTTATATTTGGTAGGGAAAAGTGTCAGCTTGAAATGATAATGTAAACTGGCGATTATTGGGATGTATAGTACTTAATGTATTATTAGTAACAAAGAGGTAACTACTGTGCTTTTATAGTCGTAAATTAAGTTTTAAAAGTAATCTATTTGAAATAGCGGAAGTAAATTTGTTGTAGTTATCGTTCATCATTTAGCTCCGAAAGTGCTAAAAAATTGTTTTATCCTCCGGTAAAAACTAAATTAGTTCGAGTAAATCGTATATGATATTTGTGTAGGGGAAAATATCTCTTTGTATCGACATGATTTGAGTACTTTTATTCCTGTTCTAATTGTAGAACAATATGAAGCATTTCTGAAGTTCAATCATGATCAGCTTTGTAGCCGATTCCAAAACTCTCCGATGAGTTGTAAGTTTTGTTTATATATCTATTATTAATTGACACTTCTTAAACTGTTGCAGTGTGTGTCTATGAATTAGCTGAAACAGTTTGCATAGATAATGGATGTCCAGATATCCATTATTTCTCTATCTGACTTCAGTCTCTACAAAATCAAGTTTTAAAGAGCAACTGCCATTGTATCAGCAAGTGTTAGTACGCTGTTTTGTGAAGCATGATCTGTCTGTCTCTTTTCGACATAGAACTTTGCACTGATGTGTGGCAGTTCAAGTCGCCACACTCCATGTGACACACAAAGCAAGAGAAGAAATGCATAATAGAGAAAGTAAACAGAGGTGTGAGACAAAGGAATAGAAGTAACGAAGAACAAAACAGTTTCATTGGAAATCATAGGTTACAAGAAGTGGATGCATCTGCCCCAGCCATTGAGAACGATTTTGAGCCATATCACCAATTGTTTCCAACCATTGGTTTCTATCGTCCCGAGGACCCCAACCAGGAAGTCTACACCTTCCTACATGACTGGCTTAAACTAACTGTTGTGGATTTCATTGACTGGTGCCATGTTTTGGTTTGATCGCCGCTAGCTCTTTTCCAGCCTGACCCTATATCAGCTAATATTGCCCATCGGTCGAGGAAGGCGATGACTAGGCATACATAACACATGTCTTAACCATCTCAGTCAATGTAATTTCACAGCCTCGCCTATTGATTTCCTCTCCTTACCTAGCACTCGACGCCTCATCTCAATATTGTTCACCCTATTATACCACTTCACACGGGAGATAGAGCGCAGGCACCTATGATCAAAGACAGCTAATCTTTTCATGTCTTCCCCTCTCAATGGCCATGTCTCGCTCACAGCCATAAAGGAGGACGGAGCGGACTGATGAGCAGTACACCCGTCTTTTGGTCGACAACCATGGGGATATCACGTCTACGCCAGAGACAGTGTAAACTGGCATATGCGAAACTAGCCCACTGTATCCGTGCTGAGACTTCGTCAGAGATCAACTCACTGGCGTTGGCTGACGCAACTTCCCAAATAAGTGAAGCGGTCGGCACTCCCTATTTCTAAGCTAGGAGTCAGTGTAGTTTAGTTCAGTCCTGTAACTTCATCTTACATTTGGCGGGAGCGAATCGCATGCCAAACATTCGTAGATTGCAGCTCAAGGCGTTCAGCTGGATTTTGTCAGCGTCCTCACCTAGAAGGACCATACCGTCTGCATATTCTAAGTCAACGCGATTATTCCCAACCTGGTATCAAGTCAATCCCTGAGTCTCTGAAGTAAGTTAGCGTTAAGTCCATTAGTACATCTATGATGAAATTGAATAGAAATGGGAACAGTGGGCATCCCTCACGGACACCTCTAGTCGTCACCACTTCAGATGACAACTCGCCGTAAGCCCTCACCTGGCTGCATGAGTTCGAGTAGAGTGAGTGCCTTAGTCAGTGAAATGTATTTTCTCGACATTCCCTTTACAGCCAAGCATCGCCAGAATACCTCTCGGTCGACAGAATCGAATGCCGCCTTTAGGGCATGGTACTTTAGCTGAAGGCACCATCGTGACCACACGGCTGAAGTGTATTCTAGAAATGTGAATCTGGTCCACGTGCTGAAAATGCTTTTAAAGCATTCCTTAACATTAGTGAGATTGCGAATATTATTACTTACCAAAACGCCAATTGAACAATGCAAATAACCGGCATCGATTCACATGACAGTCCTAATTTCCGTAAACAGCTATCGAACTCTTTATTATACGCTGGCAAACACAGTAAGAAAAATGCAAGATGGTAAACCTTAATCGTTTGATACAGCTGGAACGTATCATCGACTCAGAGCTATGACCTATCTTAATGCTGATTGCTACTAGAAAGTTGGCGTGGTACTAATTACGTCATACATGCGGTTATTGAGCAGCATTTCATTCTTAGACTCATCTTTTATCCCAACTGGCGAAATATATTCATATATGCAATGTATTGATCTATGTAATTGTATTTTATATTTCAAACCAGTTATATGTTTGTATTTCTCATTGTTTCTTTCTACTTTAGATGTATCTTGAGATTATTGTTCGCAATAGAACTTACTGATTGCCTTCCATCTGCTACAGTGGTATTCAAACTTCGTTGAATTCATATGAACTTCTCTTTCCCCCTTGTAACTTTGCTGTTTTCCTATCCTTCAAGTGTTTCTTAGAAATCTTCTTTCCTGTGTTTGCAAGTCACAAAATATCATCGTGTATGTACTTCTGCCGTAGAATTCCTTATGACTATTATGCAGTGTATTGCATGTACTGAAAATTATCAGACTGATGCTCAACTAGTTCAGTGTAAACATTTGTAACTCATACTCTACCTGTGATTACGAAAGTTATGCACTCTGCATCTCTTCTCTACACTTTCTCTGTGATTCGTAAATTATTTGCGATAACAGTTTGAAGTCTTTTTGATCTCAAGCAAATTTGACAAATCTTAAGGCGATAAATGTGATCATTGTGAAGTCTTAATCTTTTTAATTTCTAAGGGTGGGTTTTATTTGTTCTGCTTTCTGACAGTGTGACACCTTATAACTACGCAGTTGGGTACACTCATGTTTTGGGAAGGTAAGTGGCTACTTCTATTGCGAAATTCCTTTTGGTTTCGAAATCATTTTGACCAGTAAAAAAATGTAGTGTCGCGAGGTTTTTGATTTGAGTTAACTGCGAATTTCGTATTCACTTTCGGAAGTATAGGCGCTGTTACTTCTGGGCCTCAAATGAAGTCTTCATCCCCAGGCTGAATACTTCATCTGTGTATCAAAACAGGAGGAGATACTATGATTTAGTGTTTTTCAGCTGACCTGTAAACTAGGCATTTGATTATCATCTATGTGTGAATGCCTGTCATTAGTTCGTATACCATTGAGAAAACAGTAATGCTCGGCGTCATATGTTGAAGCCGGTGCCTTTTTTATACGATTTGGGATGATCCATTGACGGTGGACATATAGAGTACCTGTCCATTGTATATGAATGGTTCGAACGAGTGTGAGGGCGCAGTGTTGTTGAACCATATACACTTGATATATAAGCATTTAAAGTGAGATACTCTTGACTCAGTTTCATCTTGTGAATTGTCTGTTTGTCTGTCTGTTTTCGACATAGAACTTTGCACAAATGTGCGGAATTTCAAGTCGCCACATTCCGTGTAGCACGCGAAGCAAGAGAAGAAAGTACAAGAAAAGCATAATAGAAACAGTGAGCAGAGGTGTGAGACAAAGGAGTAATAACGAAGAACAAAACAGTTTCATTGGAAATCATAAGTCACAAGGAGTGGATGCATCTGCGCCACTGAGAACGATTTTGAGCCATGTCACCAATTGTTTCCAACCATAGATTTTTACCGTCCCGAGGACCCCAGCCTGGAAGTCTACACCTTTCTACGTGGCTTAGACCAACTGTTGTGGATTTCATTGACTGATGCCATGTTTTGGTTTGACCGCCGCTAGCTTTTTTCCAGCCTGACCCTATGTTAGCTAACATTGCTCGTCGAGGGAGGCGATGGCTTGGCATACGTAACACATGTCCTAACCATCTCAGTCTTTGTAGCTTCACGACTTCGTCGATTGATTTCCCCTGTTTACCTAGAACTCGACGCCTAACCTCCATGTTGCTCACCTTATTATGCCACTTTACACGGGAAATAGAACGCAGGCACCTATGATCAAAGACAGCTAGCCTTTTCATGTCTTCCACTCTCAGTGGCCAGGTCTCACAGCCAGCCATAAAGGAGGACGGAGCGGACTGATGAGCAGTACACACGCCCTTTGGTCGATAGTCGAACATCTCGTCTACGCCAGAGTCGGCGTAAACTAACAAATGCGAAACGAGCCCCTTGTATTCGTGCTGAGATTTCGTCAGAGATCAGCCCGTTGGGGCTGATGGTACTTCCCAAATAAGTGAAGCGGTCAACGTGTTCTACCACTTCACTTCCTATTTTTAAACTAGGCGGCGATGTAGTCCAGTCCTGTAACATCATCTTGCATTTGGCGGAAGCGAATCGCATGCCAAACATTCGTAGATTGCAGCTCAAGGTGTTTAGAAGACTCTGCATTTCGTCAGCGTCTTCGCCTAGAAGGACTATATCGTCTGCATATTCCAAGTCAACGAGATTATTCCCCGGTAGCAAGTCAATTCCTGAGTCACTGAAGTCACCTAGGGTTAAGTCCATTAACACATCTATGATGAAGTTGAATAGAAAAGGAGATAATGGGCATCCTTGACGGACACCACTGGTCGTCATCAGTTCAGATGACAGCTCGCCGTAAGCCCTCACCTGGCTGTATGAGTACGAATAGAGTGCCTTAATCAGTGCAATATATTTTCTTGGAATTCCCTTTGCAGCCAAGCATCTCCAGAGAACTTCCCGATCTTGTGAATTACATGAACGAGACGTCGTAAAGTCCCTCTGATCCTGAAGCAAAGCAACTAAACCACCAAGCAATATAATATGGCAACGGGTCTGTCGATTTGTCTTGGAATTTCTGACGGTGATAGTTCTTCAGACTGCAAACTACGGTCTTCATCCAAAGTGGAGAGAATGTTTCTCCAAAGTTAAATTTGGTGGGCATTCGGACAAACCGGTAAATATGGTCGATTATCTATCAGCATCAATTGGGAAAGGCGAGGTAGACGTTGACTGTTCCCATGAACGGAACTTTTTGGTGGGACCTTCTAAAGTTGTTTGTGAGGAACCAACATATACATCTTACTCTAAAAATTCAGTGTATGCTGTTGTACGCGCAAAGCATTCAGTTTCCATCTTAGCTAGTACAAACTCATTCTGATCCAGAGCATGCTTTTGTGAAGTTCTTTCCTTGACAGTGTGCCGAGTTTGTGAATCAAGACTTATTGACTCACTTCGACTTTGCAACAACGGACCAAATTTAGGTTAGTTTTAACTGTTAGATTTCGTCGCTAATCAACATCATTTACAGAGATTATTGAGAATCCAAGAGTACTGGACAGCTGTTTCGTCCTATTTGGGGACTATAGCAGTTGGTGAACTCTGCTGAAGAAACTAAAGGAAAGGATTGTTGCTTTCTTAAATACACAAGAGGTTGAGAATTAAGACTGCTGTATGAGTACGACAAGTTACTTTAATTAATTGAGTAACTTTCCGGTGATCAGAAGAATAAATTTTATTGTGTGAATTTTCATTTGCAACAGAAAAATTGAGAAGAACAGCAAATCTTTATAATGAAGATAAGGTTTGGAACGAGTTGCTTCTCTGCTATCCAACAGTAAATAATCCAAACCTAGAGACCACTTACTAATGGGAATAATTGGTTTGTTTGTAATTAATGAAGACAGAAAATAATAATAAGTCTGACCTCATACAGTGCAGTACCAGCTGACCATTCATAATGACCTTATTCACTGCACAACGTCCCATAGGCATGAGGTGTGGTACAAGTTTTGGCTATGTTGAGTCTGCTGAAAAATGCGGTAATAATTAGCAAATGGGAAGATATTACTAAATCCATTGAATGAGGATTACATTATATCCATATCCTCATCTAAGAGGTCAGTATCATAAGCACATTTCTGATCAACAAGACTTCCCCGTTAACAAGTCAATTTTTATGACATTTCTGTTAATATATCTATGAAGAATGTAAATCCGAATTGTTGCACTAAGCACACCCGGCTTATAGTATATTTATTCCTATCTATATCAGTTGCTATCTTCTGTGCAGATAAAGACTCATAAAGCTGTTACACGACTGCAAAAGTCGGAATAGGACATTTTGATTACAGACGGTATAGTATCTGAGCTTCCTACCCTCAAATCAAACACTCACAGCAAGGATGCAATTAAACCATAGTTATTTGGGTCTGAAGTCCACCTGATCTCCCCATATTTATTTTCTCTTGCTCTCACTTAGTGTCCGTAGAACGATGGATCCTAAATACTACGTTAGCCAAGTTTTTCTACTTGTGTTTATCACAAGATCGGCCTCATCTCTAAATACGAAATTCATTTACTCACCGTGAAGCTGTCCACGTAAGATTGCTGACAAATACTTATTTTCTTCGTTCTTCCATTTGTATGCATATACGCTCACGGAATGATGCATGGTCGGAGTCCACCCAGGTGTTCTTGGCGAAGCGACAATCTTCTGTAGATCCACTCCATCAAAAGTTTATAGCTAGGTGTTGGCTTGATATATGTGGTCCACAGGTGAGATAATGTCTCCTCTTATGTTTGGAACTGCTTCCATCAACGAATGAATGGTTATCTGGATTAGTTCGTTAAGACTTGAATAACCTGAAATATGTTCCTCATTTAGTGAGAGGTTATGATACTGCAAAGTTGCCTCTAATGAACTAGGTAGAGTCAAATTCGAACCCGACAGTTAGTGTCTGAGAGCTGAGGGTTTAGTTCAACGATGGTATGTGTCTGTTGATCGGTATGCGACTCCGTAAACACCCCCGAATATGCTTTAATGAATGGCTCAGCTTCCTTAATTTAGCATAAAAATCAGATACGTAAAGAAATATTTTACTATGGAATGCAAAGCCATAACAAAGTCAGGTGGTTTCAACTAGTCCGCTATGGAATAGTACTACTGACATTTGTAGTTGGAATTTTCCTGAAGTGTCCACGTAATAATGTAATTCATACAGTTGTCTAATGTATTGCACTAGCTTCTTCTAACTGCTTTGTTACAAAGTGCTGAGAAATATTATTCTTTTTTATTACAGATAGACTATAATTCGATAAACTGCAGTTAGTTCATCGTCCGACGATGGGGTAAGATCTGACGTTTGAGAATATAAATTTTCAAACTGTATATCAGTGTCTAATTGATCAACTTAAGGAGCATAATCACTAAATGTGGGACCTAGGGATAACACCTCCAAATGAAACTTATTAAGCACGACAGTGGAAAAATTGTGAACATACAGGCCCGGATCTGACGGAAATTTCCTTTCAAGCTTTTTGCCTTTCGAGAGATTTGACAAGACTTATCCTTTTATTATTCCTTCTGTTTACTGTTACGTTATTAACATATTCAATGAACATCAATTGTAATTCCTGAGGTAAATCATCAACTGAAAATTGTCTTTGTGATATGTTCCTTTCTAGATCATTTATAAGAGTTTTAACAGAATCAATCTGATTAAGAGCATGTCTTTTTAAATTCTTAGAATTACGATAAATCCTCACTCGTCTTAACGACCTCCAATATAGTTTGGGATAACGTTCGGTTTCTACAAATTCTTTGAAAATTTCCAACGATGTTTTCGCTTCAGCGAGCCTTGCATTAAACTTCAGGTACTCATTGAGTGCCTAAATGCAATAGGATCCCCGCGAGATTTCAATATATTAAATATTCCCAAAGTAAAATTTAGAACAATACATTTAAGCGAACAATATTGTTTTCAATTCGATCTCATCAGGCTTAACTCTAATATATATAAGTTTACAAATAAAAATTCAAATATAAACCAATCATGGTGTTTGGTCTATAGGATAATACGATGGTGAATATAAATTGTGGGGTTGAAGATATAAACAAGGGGTGGTGTAGAAGTCTTTAGTTGGTTATGTCTTAATAGGCCAAGGGAGGGATAATGGCTGTACGAACTTCTTTTGAATGCATAGTTTAAGCTTAATAGTTCGAATGCCTATCGCCTCATCTGTGTGCAGTAGACGAATACGAAGTCTATTAGAAAGATTCGGTGGGATACGATGAATTACTTTGAAGGCTTTCATTTTCTCGACTACATGACCACTATCAATTAAATGTGACAGAATTGAGCTACGGATTGTTTTTGTTTGTCCTTTACCAAACCACGATGGGAGATGTTCACTAACACGTTGGCTAAGCTGTCTAGTAGTACGCCCAACATCACTGTCACCGCAGGTGCAGTGGAACTGATAAATACACATAGATGTGGCAAAACTATCAAGCTTATCCTTCGTTTGCGTCCCACTCATTCGTCAGCTAGAGAATGACAAATATAGGTGTGCTGCGTAAAATGTTCTACGTATACTCCCAAAAGCCTGAAAGGAAATTTCCATCAGATCCGGGCCGGTATGTTCATAATTTTTCCAGTGTCGTGCTTAATAAGTTTCAATTGGAGGTGTTGTCCCAAATTGCAGTTAATCATCACTTTGATAAGCCTAATAGCAATAAATAGTAAAGTGACTGAAAAATAATCACATATTTAGTTTTCAGATACATATAATGAATACCAACTTATCTGCTATCTGAAATTTTTTTCAAACTTAGTATGGACATCAGTAAACCATACAGTTTTACTAGATTCATGATAAGTAATCAGATATAGATTTTCTATGAGTTATACTCAGTGAATACTTTTCTAAAACATGTCTGGGCCACACAGAGAAATATGACTGAAGTTCGCTCACTCGAAATAAGTTAAATTTAATCTGTTTTTTTCAGTCTGAATAAAAACCACATAAACCACAATATCGATCTTCTTAAATTTAGCTTGAAGTATTGAACGGGCAGCACATTATATTGTCAATTTCAGTGAAACTGTTCAGCCTAACACAAACTATCTTTCAATACATAATATGTGCTAGCGTACAGTATATTAATTTACTAAACTGGTTGAATGAATAGTCTGTTTTCTGTCTCAACTTTTTCAACAGTCCTAGAGAGATAAAATTTTCTGTGGGAGTCTATTTATTTTTACGTCATATTACCTTAAGTAGTGTCGCGTAACTCCTCGTGATCCATTAGCGCAAAATGCAGGCAATAAGACTGGCATCCCTGTTATTTGACATAATTTAGCTTGCTGCATGAATTTATTTGATTTTTTAAATGTTACAATGGTGCATCACTGTCAGTTTAAATTTATCACAGTTTACATGTTTCATATACACACATGAAGTAGTTTTCTATCAAGCTTTTTCAAAAAAAACGTCATTGTAGTATACTATATTTTATTAAGACGCATGATTTAACTGAATTTAAGATACTCTTTTATGGTCTGTTATTTTTAACCTAAGTTCTGTTGTTTCGGTTAATCCTATTTTGAACCTCAATGAAAATAGAATGTATGCAACTTGAAATATTGCTTGCTGAAATACATGGAAGAATTACAGGGTTTAAAGGGTTACTTTCTCAAAAGGAAGAAGTTATGACGAGCAAGAATGATCAATAACAATACAAGTTTATTAATTAGTTGTGTGTTGTTATTTATTTTGTGAATACACAAGAGGAGAATCCTACTTTTATTTTAATAGTCAGTAAAGAAATTATAAGAAACCTTTTACTGATATAAGGAACTGATTCGCTTCTAAGAATTTACATCATCAGACTTCCCAGAAGAGATAGGATGTGGTAACAGTTGATGTGAATATGTAATTCTTGCAACAAAGTCATTTATTGCAGGATGTAGGAGATCCATACTTGATTTATGTTGTGATAAAAGACTGAGAAAATAGCACTTAAAAGCTCCTCGTACCAAATAACATCAACAGACATTGAACGTAAAGGTGTTCCTGTGTACAGGCAGGAAGACTAACAATTATTAGCTTTAGTGCTACCTTCACCATATAAATGGTTTAAAATTAGCTTTTTTAATAATTTTATGGATTATGCTTGGAAATCTGTTGAGAAGGCTGAATTCTATTCCTTGAAATATTGTCTGTTATGTTTTGTAATTAATAATAAACAATGTTCTGAAAATATTATTGTTTGATACTACTACGTAAAAACAACTTGTAGAAAAAATAACTTTGTATTCTATGATAAATATTTTTGCTACATCATGTATATATATATATCCACATGCTTCTAAGTTTCATAACAATATCTCGTGTGGGCTGTTAAACCTAAAACAATCATTTAATTAGATACTATACGGATAAGAAAGAATGCAAAACATTTTTTTTGATCCTCACAAATCTGTTAACCACTTCTGAAGATTAGCCCGTTATCCACAACATCCTGTTATTAATATATTATTATTACCCTGCGTTCCGAGTGTAGCATAGGGCTTCAATAACACATCTCCACTTTGTTCTGTTTTATGACATCCTCTCCAGCTGGGTCCACGATTGACCCAGCTCCCTCTTTTCTTCCTCACATGATCTACTCCATGTCACCCTACGACTACCCACTTATGCTTCCCATTCGGATTCAACTCGAGCAATGGGCGAGTGTGCGATGTCATTCGGGGGCTCCTTAATGTATGCCCGTAACCCAAAACATTTGTGCAAACTAAATTAAAGTCTAGATTATTCCCTTATGTTATCATTAGAATAATAACCTTATAAGACATTCTGTTTATTATAAGAACTCAAAATACAGTGAAGAGTCTCTTCTCGACCAATTCATTCACTTAGCTGTACAATCGCAACTATGTATGATTATTTGTGTGTACATTAGGTTTATCAAACAACAATAAGAATTAGTTGGCGTTTTTGTTTACGTCACAAAAGTGTTTCAAAAAATGTGATCAATGATCAAATTGTGACTAGGAGGGGGCAAAGATTAGCAAGTATTGGAAAGGGTTGTGTAATATGAAAGACACCCAGAAAAATAGGTTGTTAATGAAAGAGCATCGAGATAAGTGTCCAAAATAAGTTATGTAATAAGTAGAATGAGTAAATAAATGGTTAGTTAAGAAAAAGATGTTATTTAAAAGTCATACAAAAATTCACAAATAGTATTAGTAACAAAGTAGTCGAACTTGGAACTATACCCAGGGTAGAAGGAGAGGATAGACAAGTTTCTTCTGTGTACATGAATCAGGGTTTTCCATTCGGATGGCTAAGGCCTCGGCAATGCAATGTATGCGGAAGCCTACCACTCTCGGGAGGCTTCTCTTGACTTTGTAGATGACCTTGATTGAATTCTCCTTACATATTGAGTGACCAGTGTAGAATGTATGTTCAATTATAGCACTCATTATTGATCCACTGTTGCCTTTACATAGTCAAGCGGGATAATGTTCTTTGACTCTTTTATGGGAAACACGCATCGAACGAAATATATATCTCTCTCCATGTGAGTAAATGAATTGGTTGATGCACATAGAAGTGGTCAAATGCGACAAAATGGCTAAAATTCTGCGGCATGAACCAGAACATTAGCAAGCTGCATACATATGTTAAATCGAAAATTTGGTCAACCAGACCAGTGATCTTTTCCCAATCTCTGAAGGGTAGTTCAAACATTTTAAGTCAATAATTCTATATCCATAACATCAGTAGCTCAATGCGAAGTCTAACTGCAATAATCTGTTGACTAAAGAACAGTTCGAACAACTGAGGTGTAACAAGGAATTGCTGATCGCACGCCCTGATAAAGGTGCTGGTCTAGTCCTAATGGGTAGAAAGGACTATACTAATAAAATTCTAAGAATTCTTTCAGACAACAAGTTCGCTGCACCTGACAAAGAGAAAGACAAAACAGAAATACAACTCACTGGGATATTGAGAAAGCTAAAAAGTGACCAAATCTCTGGAAAAGTCTATTAGTGCTTTCGACCAAATGGTTCGATAATACCCCGACTATATGGATTACCCAAAAACTCACAAACAGGGATTTCCGTTGCGTTCTATTTTGGACATGCCCGGATCTCCATATCATCCAACTGCAAAACGGCTGGTAGAACTCCTACAGCCTGTTTGAGAACAAATTTCAAAATACCTATTCCGAGACACCTTTCAATTCGTCGACTGTATCAAAGAGGTGAAAGTGGGCGACAACCGGATGATATCACTCGATGTTGAATCTCCCTTAATAAATGGCCCGATTTGCTTCTTATGCGATTACTTGGAAGACAACGACTTGAATATCGGAATACCTACACCCAAGTTAAAAGAACTTCTACTTAGATGCACTCTGAAAGTCCAATTCACATTCGATAGTACTATTTACAGATAGCAAGATGGAGTGCCGATGGGTTCACCTTTTGGCCCGTTACTTACAGATATTTCGATGGCAAGTATGGAAAATGGTTCGCTGAAACCGACAGTTCAAAATTCTCTCTGTACAAAAGGTACGTCGGTGACACTTTTATCATCATCAACATCAATTAGGATGCTCTGATAGTTAATGAAACTGACTAATTAGTTTTCTCCACCTATGAGAATGGTGATTATAACTCATTCATTAAATTGATTATCTAATTAGGCAGTTCTAAGACACTTATAGAACTTTTCTTATGTATTGATCAAAACTAGGAAATATGATTTGACACTTTACTTCTTTCGTACAAAAATTGTTCATAAATGTGATTGTACGTTGGTAATAACTTCCACTGAACTACTGTGTTTATTTGTTTTTTCTCTTCTTCCAGTATGCATTTAATCAAACATGTCTTTGAATACACTTTTAGTTATAAATCATTTTTTTAAATATGTCATAATTTTCTAATGATTCGGTATCTCGCAGTACACAAAATATATTGTTTTTGTGATGCTATGAGAATTTAGACGCTGTAATGTTTCACACTTGCTGACAATCACTTCCTTATCATAGATATCTCAGATATTTTATTGTATAGAATCAATAGTTGTAAGCATTGAGATTAAACTGCATAAGTTTTGATAAAAAATTGCTTAACATTTTTGTAGGCTTTCTAGTAAATCGCTATTAGGTCCAACAATATCGTTTGATTCACGATTAGTCCTTACTTGACGTGATTGTCAGATGGTATTGTTTGAATGAGTTATTTATTAAAACCATTACTACTGATGTAGAAATCTGTTCAAGTTCTTTGTCGACACTTTCCTTTAACTTCTGATGTGTAATGACTTTGACACAAGAAAAAGATTAGTCTCGAGTAAGTGTCTTGGAATCAGAGCTGTCTATGGCTTTCATATTATCGGAATATTTAAATCCTTGCTAAGAGTGGTATCATCGTCGAAGGATTCATTCTAGTATAAGCCAGGATGTATTGTTTTTTACTAACTGAAAAAATGAAATATGTTATTGAACAATCACTTGCATTTTTCTTGCAATTAGCCACTGCTATTGTATGAGGACTAGCCATACTATCTGGCTGTCTAAACCTCATTACATGGGTGGGGGGTTGAACCAGTGGTACGATGACTGACAGTCGAGCATCTAGACCAGTGAGTCGTAGCTCCCCCTGAGTGCACTCTTATAACACAGAGTGTCTGAAATTCTCGTCATGTTTTCGTGATATGTAAACTGATATAACTCAATCTGCACCAAAAACAAAGACTACATGCATTGGTTCCTACCTAGTGACTAACCATAAATTATGCACTACATTCCTACAGGAGATCAATCACAAGTAGAAATAGCTCAGTTGTAACATCTGTAACTTCAAGCACTGAGTGATGCGGCTTCATATCTCAGAATGGACATGAGTTCTTTCAATATTGCAAATATGCCTTACTGACTAGTGCCAGCAAGCAGGAAGTGTAGGTTCAGTCCTTCGTACTAACTGACTGCAAACATCTAGCATCGGACGAACAGACTGTTTGAAATTTAATAACCACCTTTTTAATAAAGTGTTTTACTTTCAGGCACCTTCATATTTTGAAAGAGTGACAAAAGTTGGATGAATTTAACACGAGAAATGTGGAGACACTGTAACATAGTTGGATGGAAGTAACATATTTGATTAGCAACGGCAATAATCATCACTTTCAAAAAAGTTTACACTGTGGATATATGGCACGGAGAACAAAGAGCCAATCTCTCTTATGAGTTTCGATGGAGTACTACGGAAGCATGAGGTAGTGCTGTTTGTAAATTACGCCTAATTAGAATCCCTAGTTGGTTTTCAAGCCTGTGGTTTTTTGAAAGCAAACAATTTACGTTTACTTCGGCAGTGGCCTGTTATAACTTTTGGTTATTTAAACGATAAGATTCAACTGGCCTGATTAATAGTCTCTCTTTGTTTACAGCTCTGTTTGCTAATGTGTTTAAGTGATCACTGTTCACACAAAAATTTGTATTACGCTTACAAGCTTATATTTAACTTATACTAGGATACAGAACAATTGATCACCGATATGTATGTATATCATGAAAACCGTTTTCACGGCTGATAAATTGTCGCTTTTATATAAACATATGAACTGGATAATTTAATTCTTCATCACTTAGTGTTTTTAGGTTACGTAATACTACTTAAACAACTTATAATCATAATTCAATACCATGCGATAAAACAAATTATGTAATCTGCAAAGCAGTTCACAGTATATATATATATATATATATATATATATATATATATGGGAAAGGAAGTAAAATTGTAATTGCGGTGATCAGCGTTGGCAGTGTTCTTGGTTGAGGGTTTTCTCTAATTTTGCTTTTTGGACATCTATTATTTGTTGATATTTGTTGATCCGATAATGTGCGTCTGTAATCATTAATTTCACCATTCGTCTTCCAGATTGTTCGGCCAACTTCCATCCCATCGGGCAGTTGACTGGTGGTTTGTATCATTACACTGGTCGGTAGGATTTGATGATGAAGACACTCATGGAGAAAGAATAATTGTTCTCTGGTGGATGCTTGACTTTTGGCGAAGTCATCCCACGTTCGAACAGAGAGAAGCGTGTCCCGCCCGTATGATTTAGATATGATAAAGAAGATTAGTAGCTCAGGCGGATGATTTTGATGTGGTTCTGTTCTCTGAGCTGGATAGTTGATTTACGGAGCTTTCATCACCCTACTAGGTGATCACTCCATCAACTCTGCTATCCAATTCCTAGAGAAAATCAGAGGCATCCAAATAGATGAACAAGAAATAATGATATCCTTCGACGTTACAACATTATATACCTCAATCGGACAAAAACTAGCGAAAGAAACCATGTAGCAATTACTTAGTTTACCTTTCACACAAATGGAGAACTACTTAATATGGATAAATAACTGAATAACCTGGAGAAGTTATCGAGAAGAATATTCTTTGTTCATGAATCACTGTTTTAATTTTTTATCATAATAATAAATTAATTCCTGAAAATAAATTTCGTACATTTACTAGGTATCTAGTGAATCATAATGACACAAGTGAGGCCGTTTTTATGTCCCCAGTGAAATGGCCAATCTCAAAATGCTGATGAGGGATAAATAAACTTGTGTGAAGTCCCTGCATTCTCTATTAACCTGGAAAACTCTGAAATGCTTTAAAGAAATATGTCTCATATTCAGTGAAGACTTCCATATTGCTGATATACACTGACCTTTTAATCATTTTGAGTAGTAAACGGGTTGCACCGAAAGTGATATACTTTTTCATTTGATGCTTATGGTTTAATAAGATTGAAATTTGAATTTAAAATATGGATCATCTTCCGTGAATCAGTTAGCAATATGTCACTTACTTTTGGACCGATGCATGATCACAGTCGCACAAATACAAAAACCGTGTCAGTGTTCACTGCAGTATGCTTCAAGATTATGTCGAGACGTCTGGAAGATAATCTAGGCATCGTGCTCTAGAGAGAAAATTGAGTCACTTTTCACATGCTACTAATGTATTTTGTAGTAGTACAAAACGTTCTGGAATTTATTTGGGGATGGGTCTAGATAGGCAATCTGTTACGTTGACAGATACGATAATGAAATTATGGTCGGGAAAAGTAACAGTTATGCGAGAATCTTTCAAAGAAAAGGTAGATACATTCAAAAGTTATTCAACTAATTCTTGGAAATTTCTCTTAGTGTTTTGTGGGAAATTAACTGTTTCCGTGATATTTCTTATCATAGACTAACACTAGATAGAAAATCACCGAAAATCAAACCAACAGATTAGATAGTATTCGATAATAAGAGAATTTAGGATAGAGTTAGGCTGGCAGAAAAATATTGCTATAATGGGTGAAAAAAAAATCTGAATCTGCGTAGGTTTCGAATCACTGCCATTCGGACTACTAGCTCGATGCTCTACAAGGATGTTGAACAGTGAGACTAACGTTCTGAGGTTCAAAGTAAAAACTCTGGCAAGTCAGGCTGATGAAGCTAGAATAATAGAATTAGTTCTGAGCTGGTCTATAATAATATGTCTGTCAACTGCTAATTCACTTGAGTACCAGGCTTCTAGGAATTCCCTGGCATTTTTGGTGTTTCTTGTTGTTTTTTTTTTCACTTCTACATTATCCCAATCAAATCGGTGTCCATAACTATCCACTTGCATGTCTTTCTACAGCCAAATTGGCTCATAAAAAGCAAATCACATGACAAAAAATTCTGAATTCCAAGTCAATAAAAATGATAAATAGTGACGTAAATTAACAACCAGTCACGACAGTGGTTGTCAGAAGATACGATTATATCACTCATGGAGAATCAAAATAAATCTGTTTTATACTAAAACTTGCATTGAAGATGTTGTCTAGAAGGACGATGAAAGCTTCTCAGTTAAATCAACCAGCTTAGAGAACACAACTAATTCAATATCATCCAATTCAGCTACAAATCTACTCTATTATTTCGGAGGCTAGAATTAATGCCTGAAAGCTGTAGACGATAAAGTTTTAGAAACTGCATGTAGTGATTCAATGGAAATTGAAGTACGTGGTTACTCTATTTGGTTGTGTATTCTCACAACTCATCCAAATGCTAAAATAAGATAGTTCTCCAGAGCTCTGCCTAAAAGGGTCAATCAGTAGTGAAAATATTTTTGAAATTAAAGTAAATTATTTCGTTCGCATCTTAAACATTCAACGTTCAACGTAATTTTCATTCTATTTTATAAGTAGTCTCCGATGTGCTAGGGCGAACAGATTAAATTCTCGTATCTTCTAAATCCTGGCAAAAATTAGCAGAGATGACAGCTTCAATATATCGACTCACAGGACATATATGTCAACGACAATAACTGATGAGTTTGAAGCAGATACACATGCTAACTTATAATTTCACGTCTTATTATCAACTAATTATATGCTTCAATTATTATTGCAGCAGATTTCTCCAAATCCTCCAAGAGGTTGAAATCTCCCTAACAACTTGATATTAGCATACGTCTAAGTATGATAATGGCTGACCACAGAAAATATTCTACAAAATAGCTGAAAAAAACCAATGGCAGCGTAAACACGTATCCAAAGTTGATTTTGCCTATGGATCATGTCGCAAAAAACCTTTTACAGTTTGACCGCTTCTAATTTTGTGGAATTGAGTGATAATTAAGGGTCTTACTGTCAGCAGGCTTACATGGGGGGACTGTAAAGTGCACTACACGGTTATGGATCATCACAAGTGAGGATAAACAAGGGATTGACCTCACGGTTGGCTTTCTTCCTATTTATGCCTTTTAACATCTAACACCATCCTTTTTTCGGTATTCAACACAATTCTTAGTAGAAATTGACGGAGAACTTAAGATTTAAACTTCAGATGTAATGGTGTATGAATTCTTGGCTAAATTTTTTTGAACAAATAACCACTTTTATTTACTCACGGCAGGAGAAACTTCTGTAAAATGATGTGGCACTAGCTATCATTATTTTATTACTATTAATGTTTATAAATTTGTCTCTGGATGACAACCAACGTTCTGGGTATTGATCTACGTTCATTGATCAGGCTCACAATATCGTCATTTAACTGCGTAAGATGACAATGATGTACTTGTTACATTTAATTTGTACAATTGGAAATATATGTTGTCCTGCATGTATGTGTACATTAAATTTGTCAAACAAATCACAATTGGTTATGGTTATTTTAGCTAAACAGATGAAGATTGGTAATACAAGTCAAGAAAATTAGGTGTTAATGAAATTAGGGTAGTAACAAAGGTGATGAGTCGTCACAAACAGTTGTCAAAAGAAGTTATGTAATAATAATATGAATAGCTTGATGAGTCAGTTTTACTCAGGATGCACATAGAAACAAAGTAGATAATACGAAATTACATAAGAGTTTTGAATGAATACAAGAATTCGAAGCAATTAAAGAACAGGCAAAGAAACAAAATTAAGTCATCAAAATAAAAAAAACTCAAATGAAATCAAAACAAGAGGATTCAAGAACACTATCCAGCATGGTTGCGAAAAGGCAATAGTGGTGCACTAAGGAGTGCGATAATTGAACACTTGGTTAACACTAATCATTCCATTTCAACAAACGCCTCCTTCAAAGTAATCTACAGAGTCAAGAATAACCCATCAAAGGCAATACGGTTTCGTCTTCTTTGTATCGCTGAAGCTCTGGCCATTCACATAGAAAAACCGGAGCTGTGCATACAAAAGGGAATTACTCAACCACTTCTACTGTACTGGTAACAATGTTTTGATTTGTTTTGAGCTTTTTTTGTTTTGATTTTGATGACTTAATTTTGTTTCTTTGCTTGTTTTTTAATTGCTTAGAATTCTTGTATTCATTCAAAACTCCTACGTAATTTCGTATTATCCACTTTCTTTTTATGTGCATCCTGAGTGGAACTGACTCATCGAACTATTCATATTATTATTACATAACTGTTATGTTGCTGCTGCTGAGTGGTTAATAGTAGTTTTCCCCGTCGCCAAATTGTTATGTACTCGTCGACAAATTATTGTTATGGACTGGTCGAGAAACTAATAGTCCTGACGCAAGAAGGAGGAAATCAGAAGACCACTAGGTTTGCGATGATACTTCTATTTCCAAACACAAGGAGAATGCAAAAGTGGTATCACACCAAAGTGGTCAGTAAGTCAGTCACACAAATTGTGAGAACGAAATATATGTATATATAGCAAAATATAGCAGACATGTCAACAACCACCATATATGGATATATGTCACTAAGCAACGGACTGTCAACAAACACTCATATTATATATAATATAAGGGGAATATACATTGTTAAAGGAGACAGGTTCATACAAGTGAAATGGTCACAGACTAAGCGAGCAAACAGAAAGAGAGATCAACATACACACACACATAAATATATATATGTGGATACATATCAATAACTTCTTTTGACAACTGTTTGTGACGACTCATCACCTTTGTTTTTTTTTTGATTTACAGCTTGATTCCACACTGTATTTTTGGTACAAGTATAGAATTTTCAGCATGGATATCGGTAGCCCAAATTTTGCAGGCCGACCATAGATATCAGGTGTGCGTCGGCGCGGGCTCGAACCCCGGACCATGTGCGTGGTCGGCGAGAGTCCTAACCACTGTGCCACCGACGCACAGTTGCTACCCTAATTTCATTAACACCTAATTTTCTTGACTTGTATTACCAATCTTCACCTGTTTAGTTAAAAATAACCTTAACCAATTGTAATTTTGTTTGACAAACTTAATGTACACATACATTCAAAATAACATATATATATTTCCGATTGTACTGCTAAGAATATGAATTCGCCGAAAACAGTCTCTTCGCTGATCTACGTGTTTCGTTTTCACATTTAAGTTGAACTGATTACTGCTTATCGAAAGACTACACGCATACTCTAGCTCCGAACATTCATGAGGTTTTTCATTACGGAATCGAGGGAAAAATTACAAACTTAAGAAGAAACACGAATTTTATCAAGGCCATAAAAATATAATGTTGATGAGAGCAAGAGAGTTAAAAACCTGGATGTATCCCGACTTCCAGACTATTAACCCAATAACTCCAATATCATGGATGTTCACTCAAAAGTTTGTTCAGTCACTATAACAATGATAACAGCTAACTGCAATTTTTTCGAAAACCTACAATAAGCGATACTTCTCAATTAATCGAATCTGCTGCAGCCAGATTTTAAACGCAAGAAGTAAACACATCAGTCAATAGTGATACTAATGAAATCGTCATATCAACGCATCTACTCATCGGAAATGCTCATCTTCAAACTCGTTAAAGCCTTAGCCATAAAAGGTGTACACCTGTTCCATGTGTTAGAAAATTATTTGTCATTACTCTGAACCTGTCTTGGTAGTCCAATTTTAAAACCAAGGTCGAACTTACTGTCTAATATTTTCACCCCTTTTTTTCTTACAATGTCTTCCTACCTCCTACATATGGCCTACACTGCAATCAGTCATGTTCTATTGCTTTCTATATAAATCCGTATGACAAGTACGTGAGTGATCAGAATGTCCAGAATATGTTGCGCAAACACATTACACGTTTCAGATAAATTACTTCCTCTTATTGTTTTGTTGAAGTAATGAGATTCGCCATGACTGTCGGGCAAAGAATTCGATGAAATTCCCTAAATCGAGATGGTTAGGACGTATTACGCCCGCTGAGCTAGTGTCTTCCTAGGCGAGCAACATTATGTGATGTAGAATTACGTTGGAAGAGGGTTAGGGGTGGTGGTGGAACAAAGCAAGGTAGCAGCTTTTCTGGCAGCGTTCATCGAGATGCCTGAAATCAGTCGTTAAAAACTTTTGGTTGTTACTCAAAATCATTAGCTAATTATTCGTTTTGGCTACATTTTTGTCTATTTTAGTTGGATTACATTGCCTTTCTCCAGTTTTACGCTTGCTTTTCTGAAGTGTAGAAAGCTGAATTGATACACTTTGTGTAAAGCTCCACTATGGTGATGCAGTCAGTCAAATCGTAGGTTATCTACATTTTTCATATTGTGGAAGATCAATACGGTGTATATAAAAAGATTAGCAAGGAAGAGGTGTACCGATTAACAAACCATAAAACAGTACTATCAGGCACTTAATTACTAAATTGACTTGGTTTTCTCTCCTAACTTATTCCGGTTTTTGATTACAATGACTAAATTAATTCCTATTCATTAATTATCACCACTTGATCGGTATAATCTACAGGATTGTTCAAAAGACACTAGTCACTGATTGGGAAAGATTTCACGGGAAATCCCCTTTACGACAGATAGCAAAAAAGGAAATAAATGAGTCATCGAAGTAACTCTTTGTGGTGATTCGATTTACTACAGTTGTACAACCACAATGACATACAATTCGCTCGATGAATGTGTCCGTTGGCTTTACATTTAAACCTGTAGTAATCAGGAGAGTTTAAAGTTGTTAACATCACTGAGGTTTATTCCAAATTTAGTAGAGGTACAGTAACGGTGAATAAATAACAGATAAGGGTATGAGTAATATGACAAAATCCCACAGTAACGAATTATTCTCAAATGGAGCATAGCTACAAAAGACGTGCCACTGGGTAAGAATCAAGTGGGGTGGAAGGATTATAAATAATAATCTTAACATGAACTGATCAAGGAGATGGGACTGTATACAAAACTTTGGTTCCTTTATTTCGATTACCGAAGCTTCAAAGATATAGATAGGAAGGAACTGATTCTTACTAAATAACACCTTTCTATTTCCATACTCATATTGGTAATAATTCGGTCTTTCGACACCATCTCATACTGATTAACACTTCGTCGCCTTTATTACATCTCTATTATATTTTGTTTGACACTCACTAATCTTAACAACTTTGTATTGATTCTGCTAGCTACTATGTGTTTTAAATGTAAACTTATTAAACACATTAACTAAGCAATTGCAATAGTACAGCTGTAGTAAATGAATAAATATTGCCCAGTTTAGTCTGCTGTCCTCTGAGTGTCTTGGTTTTCTACTTGAAGTCATCATCGAAATACCAATGAACAATAGTTAAATATTTTGTTAACACATCAAAGAAAAACTACCAACCCTAAACTAATTTAGTCAAAGCATTAACAACAGCATTATTCTTAGTAATGGGACGGTAAGTAGGGATAAACTGATAGACTGGATAACAAAGAGATTCCAAGCCAACAGACTTCAGGCATTGGTTATACCCTTCTAAGTGTAATTACAATTCACTGAGATTAAAGCAATCTTTGTGATCCTTACTCTATAACTCTTATATTCTAAGAGGCAGCTTATTTATGACATTAGTAAGAAAAGATTTTCACAATCATATAACACTGATTCCATCATAACTTTATTCTTTGATTTTCTTTTTTGCTGTTTTCAGCTTATTAAGTAAGTGTTGAAGAAATTGCAACGAAATCCAAGGCGATTAGTTGTATTCTTTCAGGCTAAAATCATTTTCGCGTTGCTTATACTCACAGAAGAAACAAATAACATGTCGAAAATAGATGCTTGGAGAAAACATTTTCGAATATGTTACACTGTGAGCATTTAAATGACATCGGAACAAAAAAATAGAAGGGCAAAACACAGCGTGAAATACAGTTATAAAAATATATTTTATGTCTTATTTATAAGATAACATGAACAAATGCAACATATCCCTATACAGAATCCCAACCAATTAAATCAATTTGGAGATCATTCCGATTTACAAAATCTGATGATACGGTTTCTTTTGGCCAGCTTACTCTAACTGCTACATCAATCCACTTTCCTAATAAATTATGATATCGATCAAGGATCACTTCTTCTGGTGATACACGCATATTCTTGAGTTCTGACAATTCAAAAATTAATCCTGTCCACCATGTGCTACTGTGAATGAATGGCATTAACGCACTATCGCTTAAATCAGTGAGTAAGTTGATAACATCCTGACCAGAAACAGTTATAATCATAGTACCAGATAGATCTTCTATATGTAGGAAAAGAAAAGGCAGAAAAGTTAAACTTCAAAATAGACAAAAAAGGTAATGCCAACTTACCGAGATCCGCAATCGCAAATACCACTGGAAGAAAAGAAGAAACAAAAGTTAGCAGTAACAACTACAAAACAAGGGTGTTTCAAACTTTTAAGAAGCGGTTAACGAAAAGAATTAATATACCTCCGTTTACAATAAGATAGCCTGAAGTTATGATAGCAAAAATTATCATATAAAGAAACATTAACATTATTATAAGAACAAAACTTGGGTACTGTATTATAGCATAATTTGATTATGGAGAAAATTTATTTTGATAACGTCTTACAGTGTTAAACAGTAATATTTACTCATGATGTTTCGATCACAGTTTATCGCTCATAATCATATCAAGTTACTCGCACAACTTTCTAACTTCGTCCTGATGGTGTTCCTGCTGTTATCCTTAAGAAGTGTGCCAACATCTTGTGTTCCCCATTAACTGACATTTTCAACGAATCGTCTTCCAAAAGTATTATACCTGAATTATGGAAAAATATCAAGATCGTTCCAGTCCCTAGATCAACAAGTGGACCCGATGTTAAGTTTAGACCCATTGCTATAACCTCACCTTTTTTGAAAGTTATGGAAAGACTTATTTTACGTAATCTTGATCCCTCTTTAGAGCCTTTCAACGACCCCAACCAGTTTGCCTATAAACATAGTAGGTGTACGTTAGATGCCGCTGTTGTCCTACACATCATAGTATAGTCTCTAGTTTAGATAAAGGAGCTAAATACGTTCGCTGTGTCTTCCTTGATTACACATCTGCATTTGACTCTGTTCCCAGGTCTCTCTTGCTAAGTAAGCTTGCTGCAACACAGGCTGAGAGCTGGACAAATAAGTGGTTGCGTTTCTATTTTTCTGATAGGAAGCAGTACACCGTCTACAATGGAAAGTCCTCCACTACCTCACTTACTTTAGCTGGTGTTCCTCAAGGTGCTGTTCTTTCTCCCTTTCTGTTTTCGTTTTTCTCACATGACTTGCCTCATTCTGATGTAGCCACTTTTGTTAAGTATGCTGATGACCTCTCTGTTTCTATGCCTGTCAACTCCCAGTCAGATTGTTCCAAATTAAATAACTTCCTGTCAGAAATTAATCAGTGGTCCTCTTCAAATGGACTTAAGCTTAATCCGTCTAAATGTCAGGCAGTCAATTTCACTTTCAGACGTAAATGTGACCTACAGCAACATGGCCCCACTATCATTGACGGCGCAGAGATTGAAAATATATCTAATGTCAAGTATCTTGGGCTGAGTTTTTCCACCGATCTTTCCTGGTCTCCCCACATCTTGCTAGTTACTAGAAAGATGTTTCGCTTAACGTTCTACATTAGGAAATTTAGGCAGTCTGGCATAAAGCAGTCTTTGCTTTCTCAGTTTGTAAATTCTTGTATTCTACCCATCCCCCTTTACTGCTCCCCATTAATCTTTCCTGGACTACTTAAGAAAGACTTTGCTTTGCTGAGAAGGGCACTAAAAGCCGTTAGTAGGGCAAGTGGGATATCGTTAAACCAACTGGTTAACACTATTGTGGATAGACATATGTCATGTAAGAAACTAGCGAATACAATATTGTCGGACCCTGAGCATCCTCTCTATACGCAGCTGTCTCCTTGCATTTCATCTGGTAGAACTAGAAGCAGCTATAGGAAGCTATATGCTAGGACTACCAAATACAAAAATTCCACAATACCATATCTGGCACAGCTGTTATGTGATGAGAAATCCGTTAGGTATGACACGATAAACTTACTGCGGCACTCTAACAAATAGTCCCATTAGTTTTTGTTCTCCTTTCCTCGTTACTATTACACTGTTGTTCTCATCTTCTATCACACATCAACTTTATATTTCATATCCTGTGGTGAATTGTTTGAAATGTAAACTCTAAGCTGTTTTTTATTTTTATTTATCTTTTATTTTTTTTATTTTAAAAATCTTATATAATTTATGAGGTAATTAGATGCAATATATTGTAATCCACGCTGAAAATTCCATACCTGTACTACAAATACCGTTTGGAATAAAGCTGTTAGTAATATAATATTATAATTCCATTATTTTTCACCTCTTGATTTAATTGGTAGTAGTATTTTTCATATCTCTGGTGCTGGTGATGAGTCATTCCTCTTGCAAGTGTTGGGTGTAGATTCGACGAACAAAGATTCTGAAAGAAGCAAGAACTACAGTTTTGCGGAATAATATGGTACCATCACTTCGTTGGCATCTCATTAGCTGCTTACAGCCTAAATAAATTATTAAGATTCAGCAATCAACATCTCTCTTCACCTACTTATATTAATTTTTAAAGTGATAACTGTGTCCCACTACATTGTGTGCCAATGCATGCAGTGCAATCGCTGAGCTTTTTTTCTAAATTACTTATCTTCTCGAGTGGGGTCAACCATTCTTACGTTAGCTGAATTCTTCTGTTCCGACAATCTGACTACCCCCGACCTACTAGTTTGACCTATGTAGTTGACCTAACTCACAGTCATTAAAAGGTATTTTGTAAATTATATTATTTTGTTTAATTGGGTTCACTGGGTCTTTTAGCCTACAGAGCTTGTCTCTGAGTGAATTTGTTGGTTTGAGTGTTACCCAAATTCCTGCTTTATTGAGAATCTTACGTAGAGTCTCAGATGTCCCCTCCTTATATGGTGAAACTATAGATGCCTTACACTTTCTCATTTATGTTATCATCATTAGTTTCCCCATTATTTTTATTTTGCTTTTGACCTTTTTTGATATTGCTTATGAATGTTATAGGATAGTTATTTAACACAAACGCTTCTTCTAGCTGTTTTATTTCATCGTTTAGGTTTTTTTGTGCTACTTAGTGCTATTGCTCGCTTTGTTAGACAATTAAATAAGCAGGACTTTATAGATAACAGATGAAATGAAAAATAATGGAATTATATAAACGAAGTTAGAAAGTAGTGCGAGTAACTTGATATGATTATGAGCAATAAACTGTGATCGAAACGTCATCAGTAAATATTACTGTTTAACACTGTAAGACGTTATCAAAATTTATTTTATTCATTATGGAAGGAAAATTAACAACTACTGAAATTTATGGACTTCACAGATAACAAAAATGAACTAGTTAGAAAATTGACCAATCCATTTCTATTCTGTGTAAACGAAAGGTAATACTTAAACTCATGGATAACTATGAAATTTTATCCTTCGTAAACGGAAAGCTTAGGGAAGCTTTTGAAGCGAAGACAGGAGTAGGACAAGGCTACCTAAAGTCAAAGATGATAATCCTGACTATAGTCAACTGGGTGGGGTGAGAAAAAACAGAATACGTTGGACCGATAAGAAGACTTCAGAAGATCTGGACTGCGCAGATCATTTATGTCAAATGTACCGCAAACTCGAAGGCGAAAATCAACAAGCTGGCAGAAGAAACAGAGAAGGCTTGACTTCAAGTGCACACGGAGAAGACAGATATGATGGAGATAACTGGTCACCAGCAACAGCAGCAAGCTCCAATCACTATCAGCGGGGGAAATCCGAAGGAAGTCACCTCTTTCACTTATCTAGCTAGCACCGTTTCAGTTACAGGTGGCACCGATGGTGATGTCGAAACCAGTCAGGACAAAAGAAGCAAAAAGAACTTCTATTAATCCGAAATCAATGTGGACATTTGTCTCACTAAGCATAAAAAACAGTATTTGGATTTTCAACACTAATATTAGGTCGTTCTTCTGTATGGTTAAGAGACTTGGTGCATCACCAAAAATATTTCTAACACACTTCAGACTTTTATCAGCAGCTGTCTCCGCTCCACAATGAGTGTCAAGTGTCTAGAAAGGTTAGCATCAAGGATATGTGGCAGGCAGCGAAAAAACAAGCAAGAACCTATTGCCCAAAAAATGTGCTGAAGGAAATGGATACGTATCAGGCACACTTCGAGTGATACCACGCGTCAGGTCCTCTAGTAGAATTCGAATGAGAAACGACAAGTTGGGCATCCGAGAGTGGCATGGAGCAGATCGTGTAAGCAGGAGGTGAGAGCTTATAGGCAAGATGAAATAGAGATGTGCTGTTAAAACTCTATGTTTCACTGGGAACATAAGGGAATAATAATTTAATAATAAACACTTAATATCTCAGGTCAGTACTGAGTACACTTTTAGAAATATAACTCTGACGTTCTGTTTGAACACAAGTCATCCACTTTGCAGTGTGTGTTGCATTTATAAGCCAAAGTTTGGTAGTTGACAGTCAATGTCCGAGCACTAGATGGCAGCTACGACATTTGGTGCGTCCCCGGAAAAATTTACCAACGACAACGAAAATCAGTTCTAGAATGTTTTCAATAAGATGAAAAGAAAAGAAGTAAACAACAGTAAAAACTGCTGTAAATAACTGTCCATAATAAAAGGTAGAGATTATAAACTAAGTCGTTACAAGACCACATGAGTTTACCAAACAAACCTGGCTAAGGAAATAAATAGTACTGACTATGTACTATATCGCCTTCAGGCTTCAATCTGATCACATGTGGTAGGAAGGAGGGGAACCATGCAGTTTTCAATAAAACACAATAATAGGAGTAATAGTGATAATAACGTTAATGCAATACAGGACAGAATATGAATGTTGATAATTGTTTCTACAGTCATAATGACACCTAAACTGGGATGCTGAAAGAAGAAAGATAATAAAAAGTCTAGAATTAAGTGCAAAAAGAATAAAAAAGAGATGATGTTATTTTTGCAAGGTACTGTAATGTTGTGTTCACCTGTCTCTTATGTAAATTTCAAATAGCAATAAGGACTTTGCAGTAATTAGATTTTATCAAAACAATGCACCAAGAATTCAGATACGTGATAAAAAGAAAGTAAATTACGAGAATTAAAAAGTTGTAGAGATGCTTCCAAGGAATTTTATGTACCATTAAATAGCCAATCAGCGGAGAGTGACAATACCGTCGCAGGAGTGTAACAGGTCAAGTGGAAACCGAAATAATTCCACTGGCTGCAGTGAGTGACTACAGAAACGTATAGCGTCATGGCGTTTACTACTAACCAATATGAGTAGTTAGAAACCATTCAAGTAAAAAAAATGGGGATATGTTTCATTGGCTTAAGCATTTGGTTTTCAGTCAATGGGTCACGCATTCGAGTCCACCTCCACCTTATTCAGTATGGTACTACTGGGTACTATCACCACCAGAGCCCACACGATAAGTGTGGTACGTGAAAAATCTGTTCCGGATAATCGAGCTTAAAATCAAATTAAAACAAACTGTAATGCTTGGCAGCTAGATCGAGGTGAACTAAAGATCAAAGAGTTGCTTCGTTCGTTTGAGACCGAGCACATCATAAGTGTACCCAGTTTGACTCAGCTGAGAAAGCCAGAAGAATTAGAATCACCCGAATTCTGGCCAGCCACTTGGTCGAACTAGTAATACTTAGACTCAAATTCTTCATTTACACATTACACAGTTCTTGGTAAGAAATCATTAAAAATATTCACATCACATACTGTGCAGTGCCAGCAAGCACTGTGATTGGTTCCCAACTACTCATATCAATCAGTTACATAATATAACCTCATGTAATCCTGAATGCCATTCACGTTATCAAACACACCACATGTTACGATCTTAATATTTCTGGTTTCCAACAGAAACTGTGGTGTTTCTCGTCTCCAACTGTGTAGTTTGCGAATAAAGAGTTTGATACAAAAAACTTTTGTTGCATTACATGAAAGTTCAGAAGATTTCAATATAGCAAAAATATTCATTCAGACATCTATAAAACACAAAATGATTGAGCAAAGAATATCATTTTCGATAAAAAAACACTAATATTGTTATTGACTACTAATCTAGAATATTCTATGTATATAAACATATATATATATATATATATATATATATATATATATATATATATATATATATATATAATTGTAGAGGCAGAAGAGGAATTTATCGAAAAGGATATTCTTTGCTCAATCATTCTGTGTTTTATTTACATGAATGTCTTTAATTTATACTAATGACACTCTTAGACAGAATAGTATATTGCCTGGTATGTTCTAAAAAGTAAGTTTTACTAATACAAAAATCTGGAATAAATAAAACTACAAACAATCTACCAACAACTACTAGAAATATTTTATTTCCTTTGGCATGTCGGTTAAAAATTAATTTAGGAATCAACCAATCAGTCACACGTTACTACTAAATGAGTAATATCAAAAAAAACACATCAAAAAATATCATTGCAATTAATGCCTACATGTCAATATTAGAAATACAAGAACTTCTCTGCGAAATGGAACATTTTTTACACGTTAACCATAAACAATCTTTCAATGCTTGAACACTGAGCGGAGCAACATCAATAATTCGGGCACATAATCGTGTACAGACAACATTTAAGTTGGAAGCGCTTCGTGGAAGATTATCAACTACTAACCAACTAGAAGGTGGAACAGAGGGAAGGATTTGTGTAGTTAGGGGAAATAATAAATCCCAGGTTTGAAGCTCTCTTTCCTTTTTTTCGACAATTAATGGAAGATTGTATATTTGATAGATTGTCAACTACAAATATCAAAGAAAATGACAAAAAAAGAAACTATTAGCAATTAAAAGCAGGGAGGTTTAATTTCAATCTACAAGACATAGTTTTACATGAAACATGCAATACCTTATGCTATTGTGGTGAGAGCAGGCTGCTAGCCAATTGGTAGACATTAATTTACGTCAATATTTAGATCACTAATATTGGCCGTGAGAAAATATGAACAAGGCTGATTCAGCAACCAATCACAGCAGACTTAACGTGGGCAAATAAGATTCGCAAATATATGGCTTAACTTTCTGAGAAACTAGAAACAACCATTCAGAAGACTATGTTTGTCTGCTTGAATAAGCTATAATAATGTACATGAAATATATATAAATACGTGCTGATTTCCATAATAAAGCGATCTGTTGCCGGCCCTTGTCTTCTGTTGTTACACTATAACTGTCTACCATGCTCCCATTACATTTCACTAACAAAATCGTGTCTCAATTTTATAAACATAACTCATTATCACAACTATTCCTCAGACAGATTGAAAATAAATTCTTTTATTGACGTATTACTTCAGTGGAAAACCTGTTACAATGTGTGTGTTGTGTTATTACAACGTGTGTAACACAGTAAGAAGATTATCTCCCTCTCAAGCATATATAAGAAGGTCTAAACATTTCGAGTAACGTCCAGCTTGAAATTATCCAATAGTTTAACTAGGAGAGGGAAGGAAGGAATTTCCGTTTCTGTTTGTAATCCGCATCTAAAAGTTAACAACTCTATCTATACTGATGTCAAATGAAACATTTTAACCACGGTCAACTTCCAAATAAATATGTACATATGCACTCGGATTATGAACTAGAAGA
Source organism: Trichobilharzia regenti (assembly GCA_944472135.2). Taxonomy (NCBI): domain Eukaryota; kingdom Metazoa; phylum Platyhelminthes; class Trematoda; order Strigeidida; family Schistosomatidae; genus Trichobilharzia; species Trichobilharzia regenti. The sequence goes on along the minus strand of OX235270.1, from coordinate 80,478,284 downwards.
AAGTGAATGAACTTCCAGTGGGTGAATCAACAAAACTTAGCCGCACAAAGCTCACACTTTCCAAACACATCTTTGAACATTATGCGGCATGGTTAGCGAGAGGACAATACAAGACAGTTACTAGCTCAATTCGCGAGCACTTGGTGAACTCAAGCCACATAGCTCCACTAGAATCGTCTTTCGAAATTATCTACAAGGTGAAGTCATATGGTAAAAAGGGGGTTAGAGGTTTTGGCATTTGTGTATGGAGGACGCGTTTGCAATTCGTCAATACAACCCAGAACTCTGTATACAGAAAACAGTTTATCCAGTCTCTTATTCTACCATGGTTTTAACCTTTTCACTAGTCCCCCCCCCCCCAGTAAATCTTTCAATTTTGCTTTTGCTTTAATTATTAATTCACTATTATCACTCTCATATGTTCTTTTTGTACACTTTCTTACCCTCTTCACATTTGTTAAATTAACACTCAACTACCTTCTAACTCAATAACAATTTTAACCTTATCAAATTTCTAACCCTTTCTTCCTTTGTGCCATAGAGTAATACGCAATTTACAACTTTTATTTTTACTTCTAAAGCTACTTCTGAGCAATTACATCAATTATGTCACTCTTTATTACTCAATAATAGACCACTATACATTTTTGGTAAATATAAATACGATTGTAGATGATTTCATCGATAAAGAAAATTTTCTTCGCTGAATTGTCTTTTATTTTCTTCATGCCTCAGTTGAAAAGGGGTTAAATTATAGAAAAGTGGTGCCTAAGATGTGATGAAGCTGACATCTTCTACATGAACAATTAACTTGTTTCTACATATGTCACAAAAAGCCAAACAAGAAAGAATAACAGTCTGCTGCATTAGTATAAAATCTAATCGATATTGATGAATACGTTACTTACAGGTTGTTGTAGTTCATATGGCAGAAGGAAATCAGGTTGAGGGTGAAGCAACGGTGGTCTTAGTTCCAACCCAGCTTTTAAGTTATCCAACAGACCATATCGATTTGCTTCATTTGGTAACTGTTCAGTATCTTCACTTGCATTTGATGAATCATTTAAGTGATTTATCAATAGACAAGAGTCACCCAAATATTTCACTTCACGTCCATATTCTCTAGCTTTACCACCATGTAATATTAGACGTAAAGAACATGGGTCGTCATGTTTACTCTGAAACACATAAAAGAAATACATTATCATAATTAAGATAAGGATAGCAATCTTGCTAATGAAGTCACCTAACCTTGTAATGAAATGTGAACAATGGTATCTTCAATAACACTTTATAATTTTGTATATGATATGATTGTTATTTCCCGAATGTACAATTCACAAAACACATTTGTCTTCCTCTCCGTCCTCTTTAACGTATTTCAGCCAAAGATAGAACTGGATGTAATGATATTTTGATTCTTAATCAAGAAGACATGGTAATATACTCGAATGGAAATTTCTTTACGATTCATATACTCTGTTGCAATGAATATTCCGATACGAATTCAAGTTGTTCAATAAATATTAACTATCCGACAACTTCAGTTGACAACATTCGCACAATCTTAAACACATACACACCTCTTCGGTGAATGCCATTAATGATCCTGAAATTTACAATAAAATTTTTGTGCGAAACAATTTGATAATTTACGATCAGTGCGCATAACAGAAAAATGTTAGAACTGTTGATGGAGCTGAATATTAAACAAAACGATTAAATGTGACTAGCAAGTTGCATAACAGGACAGAATATTTAATCAATGTGTCGTTATCAGAAGGAACAGAGAAACAAGGCTGAGTTCACACTGAGTTCGAAGTTTACAGAATCAAGTGTATACCAGTTAACGAGTTCCTATAAAGCTAAGTACGTTGATACTTTGAGAGTGATGCCTGAAAGGGTTCGACAGCATTGTCTATTTGGTTTGAAAAAAAAATTAAGTAGATTCAGATACTACTGGGACTCATGATATAACCTTAACATCCCTTCCCTTTTCCAATGATTTGTAGAAAGTGAAAAGTAATCTACATATCGAACACCATGTATTGCTTAATATTTACATACATAAGCAGCGAAACTAGAATGCTCAATACGGAAGAAAATTATTTAATCTCCTCTCATTCGATACTTCTAATGTTGAGCACATCAAATCATCTATTTTTCCACTTGCTACAAATATGATATCAACCTAATCTTGCTCCTTTGCACGTCTTGATCAGAAACGGTCATTATCTGGATTTTATTATTATTATTATATCCTTTAATTCCTAGAGGAACATAGGGCTTCAGCTGCGCGTCTCCATTGCCTTCGGTTTTCTGCCAACTTTTTCACCCACCTCCAAGTCTGCCCACATGCTTTCATCTCCTCTTCACATGACCTCCTCCAAGTCACCCCACACTGACGACCAACTCGCCGCTTCCCTTTCGGGTTCCACTGGAGCAATGGCTTGTCTAGTGATGTCACTTGATGGTTTCCTCAGCGTATGGCCAATCCATCTCCATTTCTTTCTGCCTATTTGTTTCACAATCGGTTCCTGCTGTGTTGGTTCGCTCCCAGAGATCTTTGTTGCTGATCTTTTCTGGCCGGCCATCTGATCTTGAGTATTGAGCGAAGACAACTGTTAATGAAGGTCTGTAGTTTGTTGGAGATGCTCTTTATGACGCGCAGTGTAAGTCTCTGATCCGTAAAGTAGTACTGACTTTACATTGGAGTTGAACGTCCGGATATTATACTCGTTTTGATGCTGAGTGATGTTGACCTCCACACAGACTTAAGGGTAATGAAAGCCTGTCTCGCTTTCCCGATTCTGGCTTTGATATCCTCGTCAGTTCCGCCTGTAGTTGAAACTATGCTTCCCAGGTAGGTGAAGGAGGTTGCTTCTTTTAGATTCCTCCCACTTATGGTTGTTGTTGTTGCTGTTAACCAGGAATTTTCATCACCTCTGTTTTATCTATGTTCATCTGAAGTCCTATCTTTGATGCTTCTTCTGCCAGCTTGTTGCTTTTCACTTGCATATCTTCCAGTTTATGGGAAATCAGACATACATCATCGGCGAAGTCCAGATCCTCCAAGTTTTTTGTGTGAGTCCATTTTATGCCTGTTTCCTTATTGCCCCGCCCGATGTTTGTCGCATTATCCAATCTACTGCAATCAGGAAGATCATTGGCGATAATAGACAGCCTTGCCTCACTCCCGTCCTCACTTCGAAGGATTCCGTAAGTTTCCCGTTGTGGATTACTTGTCATGCAGCACTGTTGTATAACTGTTGGATGAGATGTATAATTGTCGATGGGACCCCGTAGTAGCGAAGTAGCTGCCAAATCACCTCTCGATCGACGCTGTCGAAGGCCTTTTCAAAGTCGATGAAGTTGAGTGAGGTGGAGAGGTGAGTGCCATTCCAAGCTTTGTTCAATGATAACCCGTAGTGTGGCGATTTGATCAATACATGACTTGTTTCTCCTGAATCCAACTTGTTCTGGTCGGAGTTTTTCATCTAGGGCTTGTTTGATTCTCTCCAGGATGATGCGGCTTAGTATTTTGCTTGGGATGGACAGGAGCATAATTCCGCACCAGTTTTTGCATTGACTTAAGTTTCCTTTCTTTGGTAGTTTGAATAAGTATCCTTTCTTCCAATCCTCAGGTACTTTGCCCTCTTTCCATATCTTCTCCAGCAGTGGCGTCATCAACTCAGCTGTTGTCTCTGGGTCCATTTTCAATGCTTCTGCTGGGATTCCATCTGGTCCTGCTGCTTTCCCAGCTTTTAGCATCTTGAATGCATTCAGGACTTCTGATTTTGTCGGGGGGTCAATGTTCACTGGTAGTTCTGCTTCCGTTGTTGGTATTGTTGGGCGCGTTGTAGGTGGCGGACGATTTAGAAGACTTTTGAAGTGTTCAGCCCAGTGTTTCCTTTGCTCCACCTCTTTGGTGATTGACTTTCCATCGTCATCCTTGACTGGCTTAATCTGGATAGTAGCTTGTGCATATCAAGTAATCGGCAATAAAAAAGCAAACTAAATCGTTTAAACAAAGACTGTGGCATGTTATGAAACAGAGGATGGAGAGGTAAAGCAAGAAAAAATAAGGTATAACAATTAACATAGTCAGCTTTGATCGAGAAAAAGATTTCGCAACTGCTTCAACACTACTGTACGCAGTACCACGGACCCTCATATACCTCACATCCACATACTAACTAAATTACAACAGAAAGCTCATCAAAACCTTTGAAATGAAGACGGTAAAAATCTATGGTTGGAAACAATTGGTGACATGGCTCTAGCGCTCAGTGCGACACTGACACCAGCTACGCCGGATGCCGACGCCACAGGGTACCCGGACAAGCGCAGGTGGTACATACTACTAGAACTTCCAGATGGACAGGACAGTCGAAGCACTTGACTGGGATCTTGAATGCGGGTCTCCGAAATGCAACAGACATCGATAGCGAGGCTTTCCAATGTTCTTACCAACCCTGCCTGTTGTCCGATTTGCATCAGCGTCCGAACATTGTAGGTGGCTAGCTTGAACGCGGCACGCGGTTTCAGGATATCCGTGTTAGATGTCGCATTGGGGACAACCATTTGGAGGGTTACTCACTAAGATCTCGAAACTATACAGATAGACAAGGAATCCGGACAAAGGCGAAAGGCTGTCGAAGGTTAAGAAGTCAAGGTTAGCAAAGGTAAAATACAGGAATCTAAGTATAAAAATAAAAGTAAGGTTGGAAGGACATTAGTTGCTTGGGGTATCGTTATTACTTGAAATCGTTTCTTTTTCGAACGCGCGGAGAGTTTCAAAAATAGTTTGTTGTTTTACTTCATTTCTTGTGTGAGGGTTGAGATACTGCCCGATCGCCCAGACCGAAACAGGTGGTTTTATTAAGGGACCACCTCCCGAGCCTTTGACTTGGCGTCTAATCCGCAAGGCAGCGGAGCAGCATCAGGAGCTGCATCCCGATGGTTGCCGGTGACCCATTTGATCCGACTGGATTCTGGAGCTAATGTACCCCATGGTAACTGCTTTTAGTCTAACCGCTATACAAACAACTTTCCTGACATGGTAGTACTTGAAGGGACATGAGTTCCAGCCAGTTTAGCTTGTTGGATCATTGCAGTATTCAAGCCCGACCACCACGGCAAGGTAGCAGTTGTTGGTCGGGTCCTAGATAAGTGAAGCAAGTGACTTATTTCAATTATCTTCCGGTGATATTAATGTGCTTAATATATATATATATATATGCGTCACAGTGAAATTTAGAATCCACCGACATGTCAGGAAACATAGCTAACGCAAGTTGCCTGAAGGCATGTTTGTAACTTTCACCACAATCCACCAAATACTTTGTCATGTTATAAATACCCATGTATAAACCAAAATGGATTGATTAGTATTCACTAGTACCACTCACTTTGATAGTTTCAACTTACGACAGAGAATGCCCATCAACTTACAGTCAATATAAACAACAGCTCACTCAGCAAAGGAAGCTTTCCTTCTGATAGAATCACTTTCCGAGGCTGTATAGTCCCACGTAAATCTACCACAAATATAAAACAATCTATTGTTGGCAAACAGGGAGGGATTAGATCAATAATACAGTACTCAAAAACAGATCAAAGAGTTGCGTCTAAAGCCAGAAAGAAATTACGTATTGAGGCGAAGTGTATTAAGAATATGCAATTCGACAAGGTGGAAGCTGTTATTACTAGGTGAAAGGTAAGGAGTCCGACCGAGAAAAAGGTGCAATATTCTGTGTTGATTTGATACACAGGAAGGCGCTTGGGAAGTCCAAGCATCCATTAATTTTATCTGCTACAACCTGATATATCTAGTTCAACATTCGAGTAAGCATCCTTTACACGCAAGCACACACACACACACTTCACTACATATTCATCGATTAAAAGATTATACGAAAATATGTAAATTTCAGTTCAAATAAACAAGGATTAGTATAATAATACAGAAAAGTACACTCACTTGACCAGAGATAACGTGTACATTATGAATACGTATCAAATCACCAGGTTTAAGATTTTTAACAGGCTCACTAACGACATGCTCATCGTAAATGGCAACTGGGACAGACCAATCAGTAAAGTCAATACTACTTCCTCTACAGTGTTTAGAATATTTTAAGTCTTGAGGAGTTATTAGTGAGTATTTCTTTTGATGTACAATTTCATTTTCATTCCAATGTTGTAAATTATGTCCTGTTAAAGCAGCCAGTTGTGGATCATGCTGAGAATGAGGAAGCATTTCACATAAACGTTTTTCAGATGGACCCATAAAAACTGTGTTTTGTTCTCCAGGTAACACTGCTCCATCCCATATATAAATGACAAGAGTTCGATCCGTTTCCGTAGATTTATAAATACTGATAACCTACAGTAAGAAAAAGTCAACAAAGACTTAACTGTGGATTTCTAAATTAAACTAGTTCTTTAGAAGAAATAGCAATAATAAACAGATACAGTTATAAGAGTAACATATTTGTCTTTTTTAAATTTGAAGCAATGCTGACACCAAGAGATGCACCCACAGAAATACGAAAATAAAATAGGATAACTCAAGGACATCACTGTGAAAACAAGTGAGTGTATTTATTAAAAGCATTCAAAGTAATGTTTGCACACTGATGCGAATCAAATAACAGACAGGTTTAGCAAGAAACCAGAAGAATCTCGTTGTTGAAGTATGCTGCATCTCATAAATCCTCATGCGAAATTTCAGTGCTTTGGAAAACGTTCCCATCCATCAGCTCAGAAATTGCACTTCATATCTACTTATCATAGAAGCCAGTGATTATGGCGTCCTACTTAGCTGGTGTCGATACCTCCATAGAACACGCTCACGTTGTGTCAAGCTACAAAAATTAATTCGACTAATAAACAAAAAAAGGGTTTTTTGCCGTCGTGTTCGCCTAAAGATAATAATTCGAATGGAATTAAAAATGATTTCTACTATCCTCTTAGTGATCTGCATAATTCGACTATCATACCGCAGAGACCGATTAGAGTGAGAAATAACTGGCAATATAAGCATCACACTTGTGACCGCTGATTGAAAAACAGGTGCCACACTTCCACGGTTTGTTGCCGAAGATTTCACTGATAACCAATTTAAAACATACTCTTAAAGAACACAATTTCTTTTTCATGGTGACTTTTTAAACAGTTTAAATAATTTGTCCTTTGTATCATTAATGTTTTCGCGCAAAATATGTTGGACATGAGGAATAAAACACGTACAATAAATTAACAAACCGAAAATAGAAAAACCTACTTGACCTTCAATGGTACAGAATTCATCTGCTTTTAAAGACCTTATTCTTCTTACTCCTGGTCGATAAATCCCACCAAGTTGACCACTGTGTGTTGATGTGTTTCTTACACTTAGATTTTCTTTTTCAACTGGGCAATCTGGAGAAGTATACCATTTTTTCAGATTTTTAACAACTTCCACCTCTTTTTCGCCAAACTGATACAAACCAAAAAGAAAAGAACAATTGAAATACATTCTTCGTAGATAACAGTTACAACACGCATAAAATTTAATAATTCCACTACTAACCTTAATGTTATATACACTAGTAGTTTCATAACTCAGTGTTGTAATTTCTATGCACAACAGACACTAAGCAAACATTTAATAGTAAAGGGAACGTATATATTTAATACTATACGGAAACAAAAGCATCATTCTCCTCAAGGATTAACACACATTTAGGATGCCTGAATCAATGGAAGAAGTCGACCAACACAAATTAAGACTTCAGTCATGTTGATATTCATTTGACTACAGCTCATACACTTTAAAGTGATTTTCATTTCTTCATTCACTAAATGGAATCGGTCTATAGCTTATGCAAAATTTTAATCTCCATTTAACACTGGTCCGTTTTATTATACGAACGTTATGTAATTAGGAACTTTCTCATTCTTTAGTTATCTTTTGAATAGCATGACTTAACTTAAACCCAGCAAAAACCAATACTTTAGTTAGTCAAATACACTTTATTGTAGTTTACAAGTTTCTTAGAGTATAAAATTACTAAAGTGTAATTTTTTTCTTCGACTAAAGTCAATCATAAACATATTTCTTATAGATACACTCAATCATGTAATAGAAATTTATTTTATTCAAAGTGTTAATATTGTAGAAAAGTTAACTCACGCTGCATTGAGTAGGTGAATTGAAAGGAGTCAATGGGTCAGAAGGCACGCCAGAAAATACAGCAGCACTAAAACCAGTAGTGCCATAACCACATCCCTGGTTACGACCATTATACTGTTTAACAACAAGTCTATGCATGATGATAATATCTCCAGGAGTGCGAATCTAAGAGAAATTCCCATTTTCAAAAACAAAAAATAAATTAAACAATGGGATGTAATTTTTATATGAGACAACTGAAAGTGAATTACAGAGAAACGCGTAACGAATTCTAGAAAACTACCTACAAATTTGACTTGAATTAAGAAATTCAAAACATTTAAGAGATTTTACTGAGCAGTCATTCGAATCGGTTGGAACGCATAAAGTGAGAACGTTTGATTATGTAAGAGAATATAATTATTCTATGGACACAAAGTGTGTAAATGAAAACTAACGGAGCGAGGGTAGTGTCCTAGCAGCTTTTATAAATGTAATCCCTGAAAAATTTCCGAGAGGCATGAAACAATGGAAAGCAGAAACAACGTTGCATATTCACTAAGATTTTCATAAGCTCATCATAGTTTTGGAATTATGTCTGGCAGTAATAACAAACAAGATTAAAACAAAATAAAAACTAGAAAAGGTACTTAACTGATTTCAGACATTTGAAAGCCACGATTATTTACCGATAAAAAAAGGTAAAAGTACATTAAGTGACACTGATTTCTCAGTAAAAAGTAATTAAAGGATCTAACACGGTCCCATATCAGCAATAGGTGACAAACCTCAGAGTCAATAAGAAGACTTTCTTTTCAAGAAGGAAGAAGATAAACCTTGAATATCAGTCAATACATACCAAAAGCTTCCCTAGCATTACCTCCAAACATCCTAAATAAACACTCGTCAAATCATTCGTGTAATACAACTAAACTAATATTGAGTGAGTTAGATTTATTATTATTATTATTGTTCCCTTAGGTTCCTAGTGGAACATAGGACTTCAACTGCACGTCTCCACTTGCCACTTCTGTCTTCTGTTGTACGTTTCACCTGCATCCATGTTAGTCCATACTTTTTCAACTCCTTTTCATACGATCTCCTCCATGTCACCCTTGCACTGACGTCCCGCTCGCCGATTTCCTTTAGGGTTCCATTCGAGCAATGGCCTGATGCGAGAAGTCATTCAGCGGCGGCCTCTTCAGCGAGTGTCCAATCCACCTCCACTTTCTCCTGCATATTTTTTGGGCGATTGATTCTTGTTTTGTTTGCTTGTTCCCATAGTTTCTTGTTGGTGGTTCTTTCCGGCCCGGTCATCTGATCTTCAGTATAGACCGGAGACAGTTACTAATAAAGGTCTGCAGCAGGCTGTTGGAAATATTTTTTGTGAACCGCCCGCCAAGTTTCTGATCCATATAGAAGAACTGACTGACTTGACGTTTGTATTGAAAATCCGACTGAATTTTGTTGTTGATGCTGAGTGACGAAGATTTCCAGATTGGTTTCAGGTTGATGAATGTGTTTCTCACCTTCCCGATTCTCGCTCGATTTGACATTCTAGTCCGTCCCGACTGCCTGTAGTTGAGACAATGCTCCCTAGATAAGTAAGTGAATGAAGTAACCTCTTTCGAATCCCTCCCGTTGATGGTGATTGGCGCTGGATTTTGCTGTTGTTGTTGGTTGGTTATTTTCATAACCTCCGTCTTGTCTATGTTCTCCTGGAGTCATGTCTTCGCCAGCTGCTTCTTCGACCAGTTTGTCGGTCGGCTTTTGCTTGTAAGTCTTCGATTTTGTGTGACATCAAACATACATCACCCATGCGCGAAATCCAGGTCTTCTAGGTTCTTCACGTCGGTCCAGGATATTCCTGTCTTCTCGTTTCCCATTGTCTGACGCATAATCCAGTCCACCACAATTAGGAATATCATTGGTGATAATAAGCACCCTTGTCTGACTCCTGTGTTTACTCCAAACGCCTCGCTGAGTTTTCCGTTGTGGATCACTAGAACTACCCTAGCATTACCTCCAAACACCCTAAACAAAAACACTCGTCGAATCATTCGTTTAATACAAGTAAACTAATACTGAGTGAGTTAAATTTACTCAGACAGTGTTATCTTCAACGAAGTGACAACAGCAAGTTTAGTAGGATAATAAGCTGTCATACATGTAAAATAAGAGGATTACGACAGTATGTCTCTGCATATTCCATAAAACTTCAAGTTGAACACTTTTGGTCTTCAGCGGTGGTAGATAGTGGTCAAGAAAGTTCTAATTAATACACAAGTCAGTCCTATTTCCCTATGACAGCTATCACACAGTTTAAAATAAACTTGAGTATCCAAAACGAAAGTATGGTCTATGTTTCTCTACCTTACTAGATTTATGTAATCTTATTGAATTTTTTGTTACTTTAATTATTTTTAATTTCCACTATGTTGTGTCATACACTTTATCTTTTCTATTTCTATTCATACTCTTACTGTATGACTTCCACTAACCTTTAGTCTTTTCGGGTCATCTGGATTATATAACTGTTATGTAACATGTTGTTAATTTTGCACTTCTATTTGGTGTCTAAATTTCTCTCCTGATTATGGAATACCTTGTAATTGTTTTCCCTTAGTTCACATACCAACACGTGTAGTCCTACCCGCTGAACTCTTTGTGTATTCAATTACGTAATATTAATGGCTTCTATCGTCTCGTAGGTTAGTGGTTTACTAGTTTACTTGGCAGGCTTAAGACAGGAAAAAGATGTAAGTCTGAGCGTGGGGATAGCGACCCTACCTCGAGGGATCAACCAAATCACTAAAAAAACTTCATAGCACAGCAAAAGTAAAAAAGCATTAACTTATTACTGGCTGAAATCGGAGAACAAGTAACACGGCCTGGTGAAAGCTTAAGGGAAACCAGTCAGTCGATACGTCTTCAATCGAAGAAAGCGAAACTAACCATCAGAACATGGAATGTTTGCACGATGTTGAAAGATGGAAAAGAGGCTCCGGATACCTAACACGAAAACATAAGATATGGAAACGTTCGCAATATGAGAGAGCAGATGCAATCGATGTGGACTAAGCAAATTGTCAACTGGAGTGTCTGTATTCTAATCCGGTCATCCAGACTACAGTCACGATCACACTGAAGAAGTGACTATCCTGATGTCACCAGCAGGGACCACAGCTCACATCCACTGGAAACAAATCTCCAGAATTACAACAGCAAGATTCAACTCAAAGGGAAGGAAGGAAGGCTACAATTATCCAGTGCTACAAACAACTCGAAACAAGAGAAGAAGGAAGATTTACATACGCAACTGAAAACAGTAGTGGATAACATCCCAAATGGATACATTAAAATCCATTTGGATGACATGAATGCCAGTTGAACTGGGAGCAGCCGATACAGAGAGTGAACTTATCATGAGTCGAGAGGTTCTCAGCGAAATGAATGACAATGGAGAACGCTCCGCAGACTTCAGTGCCTTCAGTGATTCGATGGCTAAGGACAGCATGCACAAGCATAAAAATATACACAAACCAACATGAACTTCGCCTGACGGATACACCAAAAACTAGATAGCCCTCATCTTAATGTTGCTCAAGAAAGTGGGGACGCAGCCTATTGGACACAAAGTCGAGAAGCGGAGCAGATGTGGGCCAGGTCATTATCTTGTGGAAGGAACCTTGAGGGTCAAGTTGAAAGCGTTCAGAACGACTGCAAACAGACCACTATTCGACTTCAACACACAAGAACTGAAAGATGAAACCAAAAGAGATACTTTCACTGCATCCACAGAGGAAATTTGGAGACACTAAGTGGCATCGTTGAAGAAATCTGCGTAGAAAAGCATTGGAATTCTTTGAAGCTAATTTACAGGGAAACGTGTGTCACCGTTTTAGGAAGAAAGAAGAGTCAGGACAAGGAGTGGCTCTGGAAGCTAATAGTTCTAGGGAAGGCAAAAGACAATTCTACGACAGACTGGCTATCGGCTGAAGCAGAAAAGGCAGGCGGCAGGTAAAAGAGACCTCACAACATTATATTAGATAACCAGGCCCCTATCCGGGAAACGATCAACGCAGCAGAAACCCATAAATTATGGTCAAGGGAACCCAATTACCAAAGAGCACAAACAAAGGAAACAATGCTATGATCACTCCCAAGGACTCTTCAACCGATCATCACCTGCAACTCATCCAGAAATACCAACAACACCACATACACAACTGTCTACCAGTGGACACCAATCATCCAACAAAAGCTGAAATCTTGAATGCAATCAAGACAATGAAGACCAGTCAAGGAGGCAACAAGACCAGACTAAATGCTTGAGGAAGCACTGGAAACAGATCCAGAGACTGAAGCAGATATATGCTGACGCCATTATTGCACAGTGTTTGGAAGGAAAGAAAGACACCCAGGGATTGGAAGAAAGGCTGTATCATCAAACTACCAAAGAAGGACGACTTACACCTCACTCTGCAAGAACTGGCGCGGAATAATGCTCTTGACCACACCAAGTAAAATACTTAGTCGCGTCATCCTGGAGGGAATATAATATGCACTGGATGCAGGCAGCACTCGGCCAGTCAGGAACAACCTGGATTCTCGAAAGGCAAATCGTGTGTGGATCAAATTGCCACACCACGCATCATTATCATCAGTAGCAGCATCGACTCCGAAAAGGCCTTTGACAGCGTTGACCACGAAGTAATTTGGAAACTACTTCGACACTACAGCGTGCCCCGAAACATTCCTCAACCTCATTCAACTTCTACATGATGATGATGATGATGCCACATGTCAAGTGATCCACAACGGAAAACTCAGCAAAGCCTCTAAAACAAAGACACCAGTGAGATAAGGCTCTCTAATATCACCGATGATATTCCTGATTGTGGTTGACTGGATCATGTGGTAGACTGTGGGGAACGAGAAGACTGCAATATGCCGGACCAATAAGAGGATTCTAGAAGATCTGGACTTCTCAGACCATTTACGTATCTTGTCACACAAACTCGAAGACCTGTATGCGAAAACCAAATTAACTGGCTGAAGAAGCAGGGAAGAGAGGACTCCAAATGAACATAGACGGATGATGAAGATAAGCATGCAACAGCAACCAGCACCAGTCACCACCAATCACAGGCGGAATAGATGACGATTTCAAAGAAGGATCCAAGGGGCAAAAAAGGTGCTCATTGCTCTGAAATCATTGTAGAAATCTTCTGCATTCAGCATGAAGGATGTAAATCGAGTTTCCAACATCAATGCAGTATCGGGTCAGAAACTTGGTGCGTCGTGAAGAGCGTTTCCAACAGGCTTTATAATCTTATCAACACTCGCCTTTACTAAATACTGAAGACCAGATGGCCGTCTGGAAAGGATTAGCAGCAAGGAAATCTGAGAACTAATCAACTAAGACGCCACTGGTGTACAAATATTCAAATGAAGATGAGTGGGATATACGCTGAGGAAAATGTTGGTTCACATTACACGCAAGGCCCTAGAGTGGAACTCGAACGGGAAACAACAGTTGGATGTCAATGGTGACACGTAGGTTATTGTGTGAGGAGAAAGCTTATAGGCGATCGTTAAGCCAGCTAAGGATATCAAACAATTTCGTAATTCTATCAAAAGGTTTCAGAGGTTTTCGTAGAACTCTCGCAATTATATCTACAAAAATTTATTTAATTTCACGAATGATCATATCAAATCAACAGATCCAACAAGAAATTTACCTGATATAACTACGAAATTATCATACCTGGGGTAAATTTTCTTCTGAATCATGAAAAATGATGCATGACATCTTATCACCGCATAAGGAAGGGTCAGTGACAGATAAAAACAGCGAATATCCGGAACCTTTTGTTTTCTTTGGTTTGTCAAAAAATTTAACAACTGCGATGACGTTCACACATCCAGACGCACTTTTCAAATCAACATATATGTATTTTGGCATAATGCTACAATCTGCAAAACATTGAACTACTGTGTTAGATTTTAGATGCAATGTAACGCATAGACATCTCTATATTGTATATATATATATATATATATATATATATATGCATTGGACTTCATATGAAACATGAACTTCGAAATTGACCAATATGTTAAGGCTTTTCTACTGATAATACTAAACAGCTACGAAGATGGGATACTATATTGAATGCATACTAAAAGATTAAGTCAATCATTAGAAAGTTGAGTCACTGAAACAACGAAGAATTAGTACTGCACAAATATTTGTGTTCAGTGCTTATGACCTACATGTCCAACAACTATCTAAACTTCAGCTTCAACTGAAATTAATCTTGAAACGTCTTCAAAAACGAAACACAATAGTAAGTACGCTTACAAAGTCACTAGCGTATGCGATTTCGGAAATGTTCCATCGGACCGGTGTGGATCATTAATCATTCTATTTCATAAGGAGAGGAAAACAAATCTTCCCGCAGTGATACGGGTATCAACACGCATATCACAAGGATCGAGAGAGGTACAATGGCAGTAACGAATGGTTCCTGTCATGATAAAAAAGTTAGTAGACGAGTGGTTAAACTAAAAGCGGTAACTGTTATAAGGTAATTTGCTTCCATTATGGTGAGGAACCTAGCTGTACTACTAGTATGTATCGATGTAACATAGGTGAACTATATCCCATGACTAGCCAACAAGCCAGATATGCTATCTTACCACTCCGTTTAGGAAGAATGAAAAAGTTGGGCATTCCGATTTACCCCGTGGTGGTCCGTAGGTCATAGTAAAGTAATTCATACGAACTAAATCCCACAGACTACATCTCCAAATACAACGAAACTGTCGCCACGGAGCACTAACACCTATTCTTTTTCAAGTACTCAAAGAGGGAATGATATTTCGTAGTGTAGGCAATCGAAAAGCAAAGCCACCCAGACTTATATAAGTACGTGAACTTCCTCATTCACTAATCCGCGTTTTGTTCAATTCATCCCACCAATCACCTGACTGACTGACGTAGATAGAGGTGGATAGTGATCAGGAGAGCTTTGTGTATTTTCGGAGGTGTGTGGGAGATTGTTAGTATCTGGTTGTCCACATCATGAAGGGTAGCCAACAGAGAGTTTCTTCATCTTTTCCTAACTCTATTATCACTGCTAACCGGTGGGAGGACAGAAACACTTCCTAATAACTTAAAATATACTAATCGATATCAATATCCTAAGAAGTGACTAGCTACCGGAGATATGTTGACTTAAAGTATATAGATGACATAATTCTGGATGATGCTGAAAAAATGCACGGAAAAAAATCTGATTATGTTCGACAGGTGATTGGTTTCTTTCAATCGCAATATGGTGCTTTAGGACGGGCCTGCGCAGACTACCAGGTTAATGATAAGTGGTGGTATGAGTGTGAAGACTGTTCGTCATATTTAGAACGTAGTAAACTGGCTGCTGACATAACCTTTGCACAGATACAGAGGCTCATCTGATGCTTGTCAACTTACGCCATCTTTGGAATCGGCATGATACTTGGCTATCTATACACGGACGTATGTGCTGTGTAGCAGTTTGCTCCGTCCTACTTACAGCCATATGATATGATAGAAGGCAAATGTGGAAAGGTTAGCAGCTTTAGTCCATAGGTGCACAGTGTAAGTCTAGATTGAGGAGGTTAAGACAAATTACGCGTGCCAGGCCGCTTTATTCCTTTTTAATTTATATCATTTGGGGTGGGCTTTTAGTAAATGAACGTTAGTTTGAGCCTTTCAGGGTTGTTAGGACTCCATTCTATCGAACAGAAATTCCATGTATTATGTTGCCAACCACAATTATTAAGTAGGCAATGGTGTTAATACGCGGATGTTTATGCTAAATCACATGGGACAAGATTACATTCCCTGGACGTCTCAAATGGAAATCGATTGTCCGAGTTAGAGAGCCGTTTGAGGTGTAGATTTACTGGTTGGATTTCTCGGAATACTGAGAACCGGTTGTTACACCTTGTTGACAGCAGAGCCCAAATTTTTCGCAGTGACGATGTCTTTGCCTTCTGTCTTCAAGCACACTCTAGGCAAACTCACTAAACGTTTTATCGTACTGCTTTGTCCACTAATGTTTCACTTTATTTTCTCAAAGAACTCGAATTGTCCCATTTTCCTATTGAATTTTACGTGAACGCAGTAAGTCACTTTTATCAACACTGGGATGTAGAAAAACATGAAAATTCACGAAATTATAGGATGAGTCCAACAGCACTTCTAATAATTAGGATCCTAATTGATATTGCTAAGAGAAGTCATCATACTTTTACTTATCCAAAAGGCTTAAAAATAACCGCACTGCACAAAAATTGCATGGAACTGGGACGCGACTAGTAGAGCACAATTAAAAGTCAATCTGAACGAAGAGTATTCTTTATAAATTATTTAAATTAATCCCAGTGTATTGCGAAAATCAAAACAAGATTTTTCTGAACGTTTCGTCATGTAAGACAGCCTCTTCATCAGATTTATTCAGATTCCAAATAAACGTTCAGAAAAATCTTGTTTTGATTTTCTTAACACGCTGGGATTAATTTAAATTTATAATGAATCAATCTGACTCGGCGCTCAAATTATTCCGGGAAGTTCGTAACACCTAGTGTGGGGTGTTATAAAAGCTGTCAGGTGAGTGGCTAATACAAAGTAGTCTGTGTTAAACACAGTAAGACTGAAATGAGAGGTTCATAATGCAATAATGAATATGTGAAATGCTTCAGGTAGAGGCATATATTAAGGAGAGAGATATCACCAATAATAAGTCCAGATAGTACAAATGAAAAATTCGATAGTATTGAGGAAATGTTTGCATGAAGGACATAAATTATGACAAATAATAATAATACAAATCTATTGTGATCAATCGCCACCATTGTCTCCCGTTTTACAATATTTTGGTAACCGATTTCACCCTAGCACGTTTGTCACACAAATACGACTATTTATTTTGACACCCCATAACTAATCTGTTATTCTACGTTCAAAATGTATCCACCGCATAAGTGGCCTTTATTGTAACGACCACAAATATTATATTTTGTAATTGTAAGAACCTGAAGAGAAATTATTGAAAAGAATATTCTTCGTTCAGATTGACTTTAAATTAATAATATGGGAATATTTCACACTATCAAAGCACAATTAGTTCTTTAAAATTAAAACATTGTGACCCAGCAATTTAACTAGTTAGTTTTCTGAAATGAAACACTTAGATTTGAGATTATGAGAAATTACAGAATATTATTTTGTCAACATAAAAGCAAGCTGCATAAATTTACTACTACAACACCAGATAATATCGTTCACAATAAACACCCCTTTAAAAGCGTTCCACAACCTTCAAACTAAACTTGTAACATCTAATGTCCAATGACTATTGAGAACATCGAGACTTCTTGGTTCCAGGTTTATTGGAGAATTCTAACACAACGTATCCTTTTTGCTGCTGCAACTGTCATAAACGACATCAGAGATTCCGAAGGAAATACATTTTTGGTATTACTACTGTCGCACTTATGGGATATAAGAATGTTGTCTCACCTGGTAATATTCCATTTAATCAGACAGATACTTAAGAGAAGCAGTGAAAGGGGAATCCAGGTTAAGTGTAGATAGGACTTATGGAAGCTGAGGCCACATTGATGGTTGTAGAATAAGATATTCATCGGGAGTTGGAATAGGAAAATTTAATAGGTAAACTAATGGAATGTCTGTAGTATCAGTATGGCCCTAAGGAACTAGGTTACTTTTCCCATAGGCATGAACAAGTTGTTGTTCTCGCTTAATCATCCAGCATGCGCCTGGAGATGACTGATGCATCAGTGGTCATATAGGTCGGTGATGAATTACTCAATGAAAATAACCAAAATCGCACTTTTCCTGACGCTTAGGGGTGAGACATCAAGGTGATTAACCCTAATAGATACCCTAGTGGCCCCGGTGATGTCTTGGCTCGAGCCAATCAGAGTTCCATCCTCTTCTTTTTGCCGACTTTTTCCGTGTTGGCAGCTGGTAGACAGATCCAGGCATTAATTTTTAGTCATTACAGTTCCATTACATTCTTGACTGCTTCTTTCCGCTCTGCTTTTAATTTCGTCGTACTCCACATTTGGTGAAGAAGCCAGGTCTCTTTGAGTTATTATTATTATAGATAAAATTGCATTTTGATAGTCACACATTGTTAAACAGTAATACATACTGATGATTTTCCAAGCATAATTTACTCCTCATAATCACATCAAGGTACTCACATAGGCGTTAAGCCTGGAAAGGAGTTTATTTGAACTCATTTACAGGTTACCCAAAAGATTGACGTTAGTTTTTACAAGCGATGGTAAGACGGCTTTCGATACATCTAAATCTGGCACTGCCTAAGTTCCAGGTCTCCTCAGTTTCGAGAAAGAAGGTCTAAGTCTTATGAGGGCTACGAGTTATATCAACATGAGGCTGTAAAAACCAAGAGAAGTCTTCAAACAATTATGTATAATACACCATTGAAATTACGTCTGTAGCGACAGAAGCCAAGAGCCAGACAACAGATTGTTTATTAAGGAAATCAACACGTATTTATATATTTTCATGTACATTATTATGGCTTATTCAAGCAAACAAACACACTCTTCTGACTGGTTGTTTCTCACAGAAAGTTGACTTTGCATCTCTTTGTGACTGTTTCTTGAATTTCAGGTCATCTACATGTTAACTGTATCTGCCTACGCAAAGTCTGCTGTGATTGGTTGTTGAATCAGTCTTGTTCATATTTTCTCACCACCAATATTTGCGCCATATCCATTGACGTAAACTACTGTCTACCATTTTTGGCTAGCCTGCTCTCCCCGTACTCGTCCCCGCGTCAAATAACTTCGCGCAGACGTTCCGACCTTCTGTGTGATACATCCGCTAGTTGAGGATTGTTACTGACCGGCTTGTCCCACTGTACCCATCTTTGGAGCTGACTGGCGTTAACTCGTTTCTGTTTATCACCTCTTCGGATGGTATATACTTGACCCCGTCTTTTTGTGATTGTGTATGGTCCTTCCCACTTTGGAAGGAGTTTCCGTGAACCTAGCCCGCCTCCAACTGTATATCTCCTGTCTCTACACTTCACTTGGTCCCCGACTGCAAAGGTAATGCACTGCGTCCTTTCTTTCATCTGAGACTTCGCGACATCACTGCGCTGCTTCTGTATTACATTCTTGACTGCCTCTTTCCTCTCTGCTTTTAATTTCGTCGTACTCCACTTTTGGTGCATGGGCCAGGTCTCATTGTGTACCGGTAATCGTGGTTTTCTACCATACATCAGTTGGAAGGGTGACTTCTTCGTTGTTTCCTGAGTGGTAGCACGATGTGTTAGTAAAATCAGTGGAAGCTCCGTTTCCCAGTTCCCGCCCTTCGAGGCCAGCCACTCCTTCAGTGTACGGTTGTTTCTCTCCGTTAGGCCATTCGTTTGTGGATGGTATGGGGTCGTTCTGATCCTCTTGATGCCCAGCTGTTGCAAACGGGAAGTAAACTCTTCACTCTCGAAACAGGGACCTTGGTCTGTCAGTATTGTCTTCGGTACGCCGTGGTCTGCAACAATGTGTCTAACTACTGCATCTGTCACGGTTCTTGCACGTTGGTCTGGGATTGCTACGGCGTCTACCCATCGTGTCGCGTGTTCCGTCATCACCAAGAGGTACTGATTACCATTGGATGTCTGAGGAAATGGACCCATGACATCTACGGACCACAAGTCACCTATCGCGGTAACTGGAATCGACTGAATCGTATGCACCGGTCACCTTTCATCAGCTGGCACCGTGGACATCCAAGTACGTATCTTGCTACGTCTTCTCTCATACCTGGCCAGTACATACTTTGTCTTAGGAGGTCGGTCGTTCTGGCCACGCCTGTATGCGCTAGCTGGTGACATTCTTCTATCATGTCGTGGCGCGACGATTGAGGTATGACAGCCAGCCAGCTTCCGTCGTTCTCTCGCCAGGTCAGAGTCCCGTAGGCATTCACTCTGAGTCGATCCCTCTGTCTGAGTAGTGTGGTTAGCTCCTTACTCGCCGTAGTTTGATCCACTTCTATTCCGTTGGTGATCACCTGTATTACTGTATTCAGCGTATCGTCCAACCTCTGCCTACGTGCAAGTCTTAGTGGGTCTTGTTCTACTGCATGCACTCCGTAAGCGACCTCGGGCAACTCAGACTCATCTTCTGGTCTCGATAACAAATCTGCCAAGACATTTTCACTTCCAGGAACGTGTGAGATCGTAAAATCGTACTCCTGAAGACGCAACATCCACCGTGACAACTTCCCCCGTGGGTCTCTCGCTGTCTTCAAAAATTGTAGCGGCTTATGATCAGTTTCGATGTGGAACCGCCGGCCGAGTAAATAAGGTCTCCATTTGTCGACTGCCCATACCATTGCTAAACATTCTTTCTCTATCGTTGAATACTTTCTCTCTGTGTCAAAACCCTACTGGCATACTCAACGATTCCCTCCCCTGTCTTAGGACCGCACCTATAGCGTAGTCACTGGCATCTGTGCACACTGTGAACTGTCTTCCTGGTACAGGTAGTTTTAGCGTCATTTGTTGGTGGTCGAGCAGCTGTTTAATTCTGTCGAATGTCCTCTGCGATTCTTCCGACCAAACAAACTTTGGCTCACCTAGTAGCCTGTATAGAGGGGCTGCTATCTCATTGAAGTTCTTCACGAAGCGACTATAAAACGCTGCTCTACCCAAGAATTGTCTCAGTTTTCTCTTTGAATTCGGGGCTGGAATCGTTTTAATCGTCAAAATTTTCTCCGGCAGTGGTTTAATCTCACCATTTCCCACTTTATGTCCCAACAGAGTAACATTCTTTTTGGCTATCTGAAACTTGGTTTTGTTGACGCGTAGTCCAAACTCTTCGATGCGTCGCAGCACGGCTTCTACATGGTTGACGTGATCGTTTTCGTTTTGACTGTATATGACGAGATCATCACCATAAACCTCCACGTTTTTCAAGTTCTTAAGTAATAGCTTCATCAGTCGTCTGAACGTAAACGGTGCACCTGCTAGTCCAAACGGCATGCGTTTAAATCGATATTGTGTCTGACCCACGATGAAAGCCGTCTTATCTCTATCACCTTGTTTTATCGGTATCTGCCAGTATCCTGAGCGAAGATCGAGAACCGAAAACACATTCGCACCTTGTAGGCGATCTAAAGTTTCTACCACTGTTGGCATGGCACACGGTCTTAACTCTGTCATACTGTTTAACTGTCGAAAATCAACACAGAATCTATACTTCCCATTCGCTTTTTTTACTAACAGCACTGGAGAGTTGTACGGGCTATCAGCTTCCTCAATAATCATCTTTTAACATCTCTTGCACTTGTCGCTCCACTTCGCCTTCCAGATGACATGGAACTCTTCGCGTCGTAAATGACCTTACTTTCGGATCACTTAACGGAATTTCATGATTCACCTTATCGCAATAACCGTATGGGTCGCCATCTCCAGTGAACAGATGATCGTATTTATTAATTAACTCTGTCACATTGTGTACCGTCGACAGCTTAACCGCTGCTATCTCCTTGGTCTCATACATACTGATGTGCCGTATTCCGTGATCACAACGTTCGCTTGCGTGTCGATTATCGTGCCGATCTCCCGCAGAAAATCCGCCACAAGTATCGTTCGTTGTAGTTCGGGTATAACAATGAAAAGAAACGTCACCTCACAGCTGCCGACGACGATCTTACAGTTCGAAATAACCGTGATGCGTAACGCATGACCGCCTACCGTTCGTACTGCGAATGAACATGGACTAACACTCTTACATAAGTTCTTATCTATTAGCGACACAGCCGTCCCCGTATATACTAAACATACTACTTCTCGATCATTCACTAGCAACTTAGAATACACTGTCCGTTTCGCAATAGCCCCTCCATTACATTTAGCTTTATAGCAGAGAAAGAACACGTATTATACCGCCTGAAACTTTTCTTTTTCGCCTTTCTGGGCAGCGTCTCCTCCAGTGTCCTAGCTTACCGTATTCAAAGCATCGGTCTTTCTTGTCACCCAACTTTAACGCCGAGACTTCCCGATGAAACGCTCCAATTTTCTGCTCGTATTCTTTTGGTTTTGGATGCTCTATAGCGGCTACAGTTGTGCTCAACAGATATCTGGTCACCTTCATCAGCTCACTAATATCCATCGGCTGTGATGCGTTAACCAGTAGTAATCGCTGAGAAATGTGGCCTGGGACACTCGATTAACGGGGAAGACAGTAACTGCGCTTCTGATTCTTCATCCAAAGTGGGAAACGCACGTTGAGGTAGATTCGTCAATTTAACCGCCAACGCCAACGGGTCTCCATCAGGTCCCAGCTTTTCTAAACGGAACTGCTGCATTGCTAGCTGTCTG
The DNA here is from genome assembly GCA_944472135.2 of Trichobilharzia regenti. Classification (NCBI taxonomy): domain Eukaryota; kingdom Metazoa; phylum Platyhelminthes; class Trematoda; order Strigeidida; family Schistosomatidae; genus Trichobilharzia; species Trichobilharzia regenti. Next base: position 80,455,694 of record OX235270.1, on the reverse strand, counting down.
CATGCTGCGCTGTCAAACTCCGACACCAATCGTTCAACCAATGGCTTCCGAGACGCTGTGCCATCTGACCTGTCTACGCTGTCATATGCCGCATTCGCTCGGCCTCTCAACAGCGTCCCCAGGACAACCGCCTTCGCCGCCTGCTCCTGACACCTGCCAGCTCAGCGACGGCCTCGAAGTCACGTAAGAAGTCTCTTGCATTCCTCCCAGCCAATAACCAAACCTACCACTGTCATCAGTTACAATCTTAGAAATCATCACAACCTAGCTGCCATAGAGCACTGTCAGACTTACGTGCGGTACAACTTCTTAAATAAGTTTTCAGTCATTTGGAATAGACTACCAGCTAATGTGCGCGATGCAAACACACTTCCAGTGTTCATCTCCTCAGTCACCAGACTGCTCAAAGATGACAATGCACTTTTGCGCCTGTCTATTACACCTTCTTTTTCACCCTACATAGATATTTTAAGTTCTTCAAACGTGTAGTTACAACAAACTACAATTATAAATTTTAATATTATTGGAACTAGATGATAAACATTTCTACACAGGACAGTAATATTAGTCCACACATAATTTGAAAGTTAGCATAACGGGACTAGTTAGTTAGTGAACAAAAATAACCATAGTTACTAGACAGAATATATATGCGTGTATTTATTAATCGCTCCTTAAGGACTCCTCTTGCTTTCTTTTGCTTTGTTGTTGTTTGTCTTCTTTTTTCTCTCACTATTTTAGCTTCCATTGGACTTTTTGAATGAGAATGAATAATGTGGATGTTTGACTATTTACAATGACAAATGATCTGCGAACATTATTGGTCCCGTATCTTTCAGTTGCCTGGTTAATAACGAATTAACTTTCCCCGCGACGCAACCCGGATTACATTTGTGGAATATACTCTTATACCAATGGAAAGGTATCAATTTGTAATACAACGTCACGATTCGTTCTTATTTCCCAATTTGGATATAAATCAAAAATGAGATTCGGAATTACTTCAAGCTTTATTTTTTCCCAAGTATTTTTAATCCTTCTAAAAATTGGGTTTTTTTGTTAATGCGAAGTCAATACTCCTATATTTCATGATGTGCTCCATTAAACGACTGGTTATATTGTGGAATAACTTCAAGCTTTATTTTTTCCCAAGTATTTTTAATCCATCTAAAACTTGCTTGGGTTTTTTTGTTAATGCGAAGTCAATATTCCTATATTTCATGATGTGCTCCATTGAATGACTGGTTATCATATTGTTCCCACAAACCAAAGACAGAAACGTCAGCAACCATGTAATTTAACTATAAACCAAATTTATGAAATTTATATAATGCTTATCCATGCCTGTATATTTGGTGTGTCGTACACAAGTAGCAAAAAATATGTATTTTATTAAAACATTATTATTAATTATGATTGCTAATCATATATGTAATTTATCATATTGATGATGCCTGTAAACTGGCGTCTCTCATGTACAAAATGAGAATATACTATTATTATTATTATTATTATTATTATTATTCATCCAAAGTGGGAAACGCACGTTGAGGTAGATTCGTCAATTTAACCGCCAACGCCAACGGGTCTCCATCAGGTCCCAGCTTTTCTAAACGGAACTGCTGCATTGCTAGCTGTCTGCATGCTGCGCTGTCAAACTCCGACACCAATCGTTCAACCAATGGCTTCCGAGACGCTGTGCCATCTGACCTGTCTACGCTGTCATATGCCGCATTCGCTCGGCCTCTCAACAGCGTCCCCAGGACAACCGCCTTCGCCGCCTGCTCCTGACACCTGCCAGCTCAGCGACGGCCTCGAAGTCACGTAAGAAGTCTCTTGCATTCCTCCCAGCCAATAACCAAACCTACCACTGTCATCAGTTACAATCTTAGAAATCATCACAACCTAGCTGCCATAGAGCACTGTCAGACTTACGTGCGGTACAACTTCTTAAATAAGTTTTCAGTCATTTGGAATAGACTACCAGCTAATGTGCGCGATGCAAACACACTTCCAGTGTTCATCTCCTCAGTCACCAGACTGCTCAAAGATGACAATGCACTTTTGCGCCTGTCTATTACACCTTCTTTTTCACCCTACATAGATATTTTAAGTTCTTCAAACGTGTAGTTACAACAAACTACAATTATAAATTTTAATATTATTGGAACTAGATGATAAACATTTCTACACAGGACAGTAATATTAGTCCACACATAATTTGAAAGTTAGCATAACGGGACTAGTTAGTTAGTGAACAAAAATAACCATAGTTACTAGACAGAATATATATGCGTGTATTTATTAATCGCTCCTTAAGGACTCCTCTTGCTTTCTTTTGCTTTGTTGTTGTTTGTCTTCTTTTTTCTCTCACTATTTTAGCTTCCATTGGACTTTTTGAATGAGAATGAATAATGTGGATGTTTGACTATTTACAATGACAAATGATCTGCGAACATTATTGGTCCCGTATCTTTCAGTTGCCTGGTTAATAACGAATTAACTTTCCCCGCGACGCAACCCGGATTACATTTGTGGAATATACTCTTATACCAATGGAAAGGTATCAATTTGTAATACAACGTCACGATTCGTTCTTATTTCCCAATTTGGATATAAATCAAAAATGAGATTCGGAATTACTTCAAGCTTTATTTTTTCCCAAGTATTTTTAATCCTTCTAAAAATTGGGTTTTTTTGTTAATGCGAAGTCAATACTCCTATATTTCATGATGTGCTCCATTAAACGACTGGTTATATTGTGGAATAACTTCAAGCTTTATTTTTTCCCAAGTATTTTTAATCCATCTAAAACTTGCTTGGGTTTTTTTGTTAATGCGAAGTCAATATTCCTATATTTCATGATGTGCTCCATTGAATGACTGGTTATCATATTGTTCCCACAAACCAAAGACAGAAACGTCAGCAACCATGTAATTTAACTATAAACCAAATTTATGAAATTTATATAATGCTTATCCATGCCTGTATATTTGGTGTGTCGTACACAAGTAGCAAAAAATATGTATTTTATTAAAACATTATTATTAATTATGATTGCTAATCATATATGTAATTTATCATATTGATGATGCCTGTAAACTGGCGTCTCTCATGTACAAAATGAGAATATACTATTATTATTATTATTATTATTATTATTATTATTCATCCAAAGTGGGAAACGCACGTTGAGGTAGATTCGTCAATTTAACCGCCAACGCCAACGGGTCTCCATCAGGTCCCAGCTTTTCTAAACGGAACTGCTGCATTGCTAGCTGTCTGCATGCTGCGCTGTCAAACTCCGACACCAATCGTTCAACCAATGGCTTCCGAGACGCTGTGCCATCTGACCTGTCTACGCTGTCATATGCCGCATTCGCTCGGCCTCTCAACAGCGTCCCCAGGACAACCGCCTTCGCCGCCTGCTCCTGACACCTGCCAGCTCAGCGACGGCCTCGAAGTCACGTAAGAAGTCTCTTGCATTCCTCCCAGCCAATAACCAAACCTACCACTGTCATCAGTTACAATCTTAGAAATCATCACAACCTAGCTGCCATAGAGCACTGTCAGACTTACGTGCGGTACAACTTCTTAAATAAGTTTTCAGTCATTTGGAATAGACTACCAGCTAATGTGCGCGATGCAAACACACTTCCAGTGTTCATCTCCTCAGTCACCAGACTGCTCAAAGATGACAATGCACTTTTGCGCCTGTCTATTACACCTTCTTTTTCACCCTACATAGATATTTTAAGTTCTTCAAACGTGTAGTTACAACAAACTACAATTATAAATTTTAATATTATTGGAACTAGATGATAAACATTTCTACACAGGACAGTAATATTAGTCCACACATAATTTGAAAGTTAGCATAACGGGACTAGTTAGTTAGTGAACAAAAATAACCATAGTTACTAGACAGAATATATATGCGTGTATTTATTAATCGCTCCTTAAGGACTCCTCTTGCTTTCTTTTGCTTTGTTGTTGTTTGTCTTCTTTTTTCTCTCACTATTTTAGCTTCCATTGGACTTTTTGAATGAGAATGAATAATGTGGATGTTTGACTATTTACAATGACAAATGATCTGCGAACATTATTGGTCCCGTATCTTTCAGTTGCCTGGTTAATAACGAATTAACTTTCCCCGCGACGCAACCCGGATTACATTTGTGGAATATACTCTTATACCAATGGAAAGGTATCAATTTGTAATACAACGTCACGATTCGTTCTTATTTCCCAATTTGGATATAAATCAAAAATGAGATTCGGAATTACTTCAAGCTTTATTTTTTCCCAAGTATTTTTAATCCTTCTAAAAATTGGGTTTTTTTGTTAATGCGAAGTCAATACTCCTATATTTCATGATGTGCTCCATTAAACGACTGGTTATATTGTGGAATAACTTCAAGCTTTATTTTTTCCCAAGTATTTTTAATCCATCTAAAACTTGCTTGGGTTTTTTTGTTAATGCGAAGTCAATATTCCTATATTTCATGATGTGCTCCATTGAATGACTGGTTATCATATTGTTCCCACAAACCAAAGACAGAAACGTCAGCAACCATGTAATTTAACTATAAACCAAATTTATGAAATTTATATAATGCTTATCCATGCCTGTATATTTGGTGTGTCGTACACAAGTAGCAAAAAATATGTATTTTATTAAAACATTATTATTAATTATGATTGCTAATCATATATGTAATTTATCATATTGATGATGCCTGTAAACTGGCGTCTCTCATGTACAAAATGAGAATATACTATTATTATTATTATTATTATTATTATTATTATTCATCCAAAGTGGGAAACGCACGTTGAGGTAGATTCGTCAATTTAACCGCCAACGCCAACGGGTCTCCATCAGGTCCCAGCTTTTCTAAACGGAACTGCTGCATTGCTAGCTGTCTGCATGCTGCGCTGTCAAACTCCGACACCAATCGTTCAACCAATGGCTTCCGAGACGCTGTGCCATCTGACCTGTCTACGCTGTCATATGCCGCATTCGCTCGGCCTCTCAACAGCGTCCCCAGGACAACCGCCTTCGCCGCCTGCTCCTGACACCTGCCAGCTCAGCGACGGCCTCGAAGTCACGTAAGAAGTCTCTTGCATTCCTCCCAGCCAATAACCAAACCTACCACTGTCATCAGTTACAATCTTAGAAATCATCACAACCTAGCTGCCATAGAGCACTGTCAGACTTACGTGCGGTACAACTTCTTAAATAAGTTTTCAGTCATTTGGAATAGACTACCAGCTAATGTGCGCGATGCAAACACACTTCCAGTGTTCATCTCCTCAGTCACCAGACTGCTCAAAGATGACAATGCACTTTTGCGCCTGTCTATTACACCTTCTTTTTCACCCTACATAGATATTTTAAGTTCTTCAAACGTGTAGTTACAACAAACTACAATTATAAATTTTAATATTATTGGAACTAGATGATAAACATTTCTACACAGGACAGTAATATTAGTCCACACATAATTTGAAAGTTAGCATAACGGGACTAGTTAGTTAGTGAACAAAAATAACCATAGTTACTAGACAGAATATATATGCGTGTATTTATTAATCGCTCCTTAAGGACTCCTCTTGCTTTCTTTTGCTTTGTTGTTGTTTGTCTTCTTTTTTCTCTCACTATTTTAGCTTCCATTGGACTTTTTGAATGAGAATGAATAATGTGGATGTTTGACTATTTACAATGACAAATGATCTGCGAACATTATTGGTCCCGTATCTTTCAGTTGCCTGGTTAATAACGAATTAACTTTCCCCGCGACGCAACCCGGATTACATTTGTGGAATATACTCTTATACCAATGGAAAGGTATCAATTTGTAATACAACGTCACGATTCGTTCTTATTTCCCAATTTGGATATAAATCAAAAATGAGATTCGGAATTACTTCAAGCTTTATTTTTTCCCAAGTATTTTTAATCCTTCTAAAAATTGGGTTTTTTTGTTAATGCGAAGTCAATACTCCTATATTTCATGATGTGCTCCATTAAACGACTGGTTATATTGTGGAATAACTTCAAGCTTTATTTTTTCCCAAGTATTTTTAATCCATCTAAAACTTGCTTGGGTTTTTTTGTTAATGCGAAGTCAATATTCCTATATTTCATGATGTGCTCCATTGAATGACTGGTTATCATATTGTTCCCACAAACCAAAGACAGAAACGTCAGCAACCATGTAATTTAACTATAAACCAAATTTATGAAATTTATATAATGCTTATCCATGCCTGTATATTTGGTGTGTCGTACACAAGTAGCAAAAAATATGTATTTTATTAAAACATTATTATTAATTATGATTGCTAATCATATATGTAATTTATCATATTGATGATGCCTGTAAACTGGCGTCTCTCATGTACAAAATGAGAATATACTATTATTATTATTATTATTATTATTATTATTATTATTCATCCAAAGTGGGAAACGCACGTTGAGGTAGATTCGTCAATTTAACCGCCAACGCCAACGGGTCTCCATCAGGTCCCAGCTTTTCTAAACGGAACTGCTGCATTGCTAGCTGTCTGCATGCTGCGCTGTCAAACTCCGACACCAATCGTTCAACCAATGGCTTCCGAGACGCTGTGCCATCTGACCTGTCTACGCTGTCATATGCCGCATTCGCTCGGCCTCTCAACAGCGTCCCCAGGACAACCGCCTTCGCCGCCTGCTCCTGACACCTGCCAGCTCAGCGACGGCCTCGAAGTCACGTAAGAAGCTCCATATGCCTCCTTTTTCAAACGCAGTCGGCCATAGGATCTTCATATATCGGATGTAGCGACACCAATTGTAAGGACAGAAGGCAAGATTCAGACAACAGATTGTTTATTAAGGAAATCAACACGTATTTATATATTTTCATGTACATTATTATGGCTTATTCAAGCAAACAAACACACTCTTCTGACTGGTTGTTTCTCACAGAAAGTTGACTTTGCGTCTCTTTGTGACTGTTTCTTGAATGTCAGGTCATCTACATGTTAACTGTATCTGCCTACGCAAAGTCTGCTGTGATTGGTTGTTGAATCAGTCTTGTTCATATTTTCTCACCACCAATATTTGCGCCATATCCATTGACGTAAACTACTGTCTACCATTTTTGGCTAGCCTGCTCTCACCACACATCTACAAAATATGTATCAGGAGGTGGAGATATCTTAGGACGAAAGTATATATTTGCAGCTTTTAATGTTAACCATATTGTTCTAAACATGTAAACAATGACGTCTTCTATGAAAATATAACTTTGTTCAAACACTGCTGCCGTCGTGTTTTTAATCAAAGCAACCAGACTTTAGGCAAGCAATAAATATGAACAATAAGAAAAATTCCTTCACTGCGAGGGCAGATACATAAGAACAACAAAAGTCAGATAATCTGAATCCGATTGAAATGATCTGAAACCACGTTGTCCTAAAATGGAGCAGCATCTTGAGCATCATAGCATTAATTCTAGGCAATGAGAAGTGAGTACCTTATTTTCTCACCAGATTAGTGGAGTGGTACAAGAAGATATGCATCATCCTTTGACAATGTAGTTGAAGATTGAACGATCAATTCATGGTTGTTTGCTCAAACCCAACTCCTCCATATTTTTCGCAGGAGTCATCAATACGGCGGTCATAGTCTCATCGTTCGCTGTTCAGTGGAAGATAGAAAACTATCAGAAGTACTATCGTGATTTATTGTTATGACATTTATTCTTAGACCTAGTGTGCGATAACCTTATTGTTGGTTACATATTGGCGTAAGAATAAAGGATTCTCGAGTCGCCAATCTGTGTTCTCGTTTTTCGCGTTGGTTAATACAAATTGTTTCTGACAGTCTTGGATGGACAGCGTGAGGTTCAGAGTAGTAAGAGCTGGACAATGACAGTTTATGAGAGTTGGCTGACAGGCGTTAAAGTCGAAGAAGTTACACAATGTTCATCGGTTCGGAGCATCTCCTTTGCAATGGGAACTTAGATGTAATTTCCTTGACAACCTGAAACTCTATTCTTGCTATCTGAATTATTACCTTTAACTTCGATAGTTTCTACACTCACCAGAACTTACGGTATCCTTTTTTTAATACGTTTTGCTATATAAGGAATAGCTGTTAACACTGGATTTACTACAGACAGTCTTAGTTCGCATATTTGAATCCATTATGTTAGGCATTAACAAATATGTGTAACACTTACCCTTTAGGAGTTTCTGACTGCCTCCAGATTTCCTTTTCTTCCCAAAATTACATACAGAAATAACAGACTCTTACGTCTTACGTGGCTCAAACTTTTGTGATTTACATTCCTTCACAATGTATCGGATGTTTGTTAACCGTTAGTGGAGACACTGATGGTATAATCATCTTCCCGAAAGGCTAAAAAGCTTTCTTAGCTCCATAGCAGGTTCTAAATTATCAAGCTTTAATATTGTCAGCCACGTCTCGTAAACCGTCACTGCCCAGCTCTTGCTACGCTGGGACTCACGCTGTTCCTTAAAGTTTCTCAGAAACGCTTAGTAAAAACGGACGCAAAACCAAAACACCGATTGGCTACTCGAGAATAACGCCCGGTACGTTCAAATCAGGTGACGCTTTTGCACGTGTTTTCGCTTATATTCATTCATTGGTTACTAATAATTGATCTTTATTAACGATGGTTCAAAATTCTAAAAAGCGTGTTCGTGTGAACGCCAGTAATTTAGAAAACAGTACCGGCTCGTCTAATAACACATTACCAACCCAGATTATTATTAGTAGTTCACCCAACATAAAAGCCTCGAACATAACTCTGACCCCTGTAATACAGGTGGAAGATGTTCTGTCTGAAAAAGTAGAGCTCTCTTACTTAACGTGCGTAATTAAAGAGATGCAGCTACAGATAGATGAATTAAAAACGAAATTAAGTTCCCTAGAATGTATACCCGAAACTATCTCACGTATGAAAAATGAAATGCAGGATCCTACAATCCTAAAGCTTTTTAATATGACCTCTAGAATGACTCATACTGACTCAGAAAATGCGAAGGAGTTAGAAAATGCCATCGACTTTCTATCCAGCGAAGTTGTTAAAAGGCTGGCTTCTAAACAAAACGCAATAGTGTATAATGAACCGGATAGTGAGCCCATAAAGTCAGTCCAGCACTCATTGCTGAAGGCTGCAAATCTCTTGAATGCACCTTGTCAGTGCATTCGCCTAAGCAAAAAAGACCTAAAGCATCCTTGTCCTATACTCTTTAGGTTCGACAGCTACATAACAGCTGAACGATTTAAGATGGCCGAAGATCTTCTGGCTACTGCAACTAAATTCAAGACTATTAAAGTAGTCTCGGATAAAACACCAAACCAAAGGCAAGCAACCAAGAACTCCTTCGACACAAAGTTGACAACACTGAGAAATACATCTGGTATCAGTGCTAAAGTGTCGACGGACACTGAAGCACAGCAAGTCACGTGTATAGTGTTAGGAGAAAAAAACGGCAAGTAAGAGCGACCCAAAACTCAGTAAGAGCAGTGCCACTGGGTGCAGTCTTAGAGTGCACGAGAGCACATCTCGAAAACCTGCTGACCTACATGAGGTTGACATAGACGCACAAACTATGGCTGACCAGAAACTACTGGCAGACCACACTCAATCTGGATCCAAGCCAGAGAGTCCCTCAGTAGAAACCGCAAAAAGACCACAAAACCCAGAGTCCCACCCCAGACTTCGACATACCTCCCTCGTAATAAGTCAAATAAGCAGCGTGTCAGTCTAAAAAATGACAAAGCATGGGTAACGAAGCACATTCCCAAAGACGTCACGCAGCATGTGAGAAGGAATACCCCTTCCCGGACTAGAAGTAACATGCATAACAACGCACATAACTTGGGAATGCAACGTAGAATGGATCCTCGGGATACATGGGGCACTAAACGGGACTCATATAGGCACCATATTGACGAAAATTCTCGTCCAGACTCCCGCACTATATATGTTAAACCTCATCAACATAATGAGAACAGGTCGACACTTGATCCCCTCAATAACTTCACTCACGCACGTGACATGAGCCAATATGCATACGGCTATGAAAGCCCATGAGGTACAACTACCAAGGTAATCTTAACACAGGGTACCCAGGTCCAGCAAACTACAACCCAAATTGCAGGGCAGACCATATGTCAACCAAAGTCTCATAAACCGTTAATGCCCAGCTCTCGCTACGCTCGGGCCCACGCTGTTCTTAGAAAATTTCTGAGAAACGCTTAGTAACAACGGACGAAAAAACCAGAACACCAATTGTTGACTTGAGTATTATGTATTGTTACACCAGCATATAAATCAAGTATCACTAAGCAAACTAAGAAAACTAAGGTCTGTAAACAAATATTACAATAATAAATCGTTATGTTACTTCTGACGATATTTAACTCTTCTTTCTGAACAGCGACCGATGAGACGATGATTGTCGTATTGATGCCTCCGCGAAAATCGAGGAAGTTGATTTTGAGCAAACAACCAAGAATTGATCGTTCAATCTTCAACAACATTGACACTCCCCGGCAAAAATGGGATCCAACCCTTTTTTCCTTCACGATCAATGCACGTTGACTTGGATGCCATTGCGAGAACCTGGGTCACACGGACAGAGCTGAAATGGAAAACAAACAGAAAAGCCAACACACCACAAGCATACCCACAGCACAATCTCACACATCAATGACGACCTGCGCCTCCAGATAGAGACCTCCTCTTGACATCTTGCAACACAGTCTCCACTTGCTAGAATGACTCTTGCAGAATGCAAAGTGACTATGGCAGCATTTCACGATACTCTACGCACATCCTCTTATCTATTCACTATCAATTATCACTGAAATCGCTTGTCACTCATTCTGCCTCAGTTCTAGTAGCGGTGACGCATGCGAGCCTCAGTCGTTTACACTCATTCTCCCCGGCGTGTCGGACCGCAGCTAACAATTGTCTCCGTGTGCATTTCATTCTCAGCAATAGCCTAGCCTCCCCGGCGTATACGACCCATCTGCTGTCTCTAACATCAATCAATTCATTCATGGATGTAGAAGACAAGAAAGAACTTCAGAAGTAATCACGACGAAAATTTTAACAAAATTATGCAATAAAAACAAGGCACGAAAACAACGAGTAAACACAACTGATCCAAAATCACAAATTGCGAAGACACACCACACGTATACACAAACAGTACACACAAACTCGCGGATCACATCTTGATGGAATTCCTTTGAAGAATCGCAGGACTTACACCAGTACGCCTACAACCCTTCTCAGGTTGACGATTGTAATTTGTGGAATGTACGGACACAAACAAGATTAACCAAAAATTATATTAATTGGAACTCACACAATTATTTAACACAAACATATGTACAAGCAACACATCAAATGTTGTGGATTCTGACACGACAAACTACCCTTGAAGAACCGTAGGACTTACAGCAGTACGCCTACATTCCTTCTCAGGTTGATGATCCAAGTGGAAGTCATCCGGACACAAACAGAATTACCAACAGCTAGATGACAGATGATATCAATTCAGTATATACAATATGAACATATGTACAAAATCACACACCAAGCACACTGGACTGATCATTGATGCGCTACCCTTTGAAGAATTGTAGGACTTACAGCAGTACGCCTACAAACCCTCTCAGGTTGACGCCCTAGGTTGGAAAATCGTCGCAGAGTTCATTTGCTAACTTCCTTCTATCAGCTATATCCTCAAATCTGAACGGTAACACGCTCATGTCATTGTATCGTAGAATATAGATGACCAACAAACACACGACATATCTCATCAACCAAGTATAGAAACAGAGTAATTTACACCAAAGATAATAACATTCAAATAGTAACTTGAAACTAGAAATGCCTTTATTTGTGCAAGTCAATTTAACAATTACTCTCTCGTTTACACTTGGCTTATCCACACTAAACTGACCATTGATATTCGTCCTTTCAAACGAACTGATACTACCATAGTCATTGCACAAGATACTTGAGTTGATGGGCATCTGTTTCATTGTGGATGAAAACACCAACGATGACTGATTGATATCAGTTGATGAACTTAGCAGTGGATCAAAAGCTGTTGTTGCTCGCTTTTCAGAAATTTGTCTACCTGCAAGACCACCACCACTGCTGTCTTTTACTATCAGCTCAGGTTTAACACTAGCATCTGATGATAGGTGGGCTACATGCTGATCACTCCCACTGACGGTCTTACAAGTATGCATGCCTTCTGCAACTGAATCTGCATTTATTTCTACTTCACGTTCAAGTTGTACAGAACCTTTATTTAACTTAGCAGTAGTAGGCATTCCCTCCATTTCATCATGATCAACCAAAGACAAATCTGCACTATCATGATCATTATCACAAATATTCAATTTACCGTCAAGTTCATCATTTTCAAACTCTTTAATAACAGAAGTAGATAATTTTGGTTCCTCCTCAAAAATCATTACAGGTTTTATAACTTCACTCTGACTAGTTATACTTTGTAAACTTTTGGAGTCAGAACTCCACTCTGAAGCAGTAACTCTATTCTGTGACACTCTATTCAACAACGGCTTACCAGTTGCAACTACAGACTTTTTCACAACACCGTTATCGTCACACAATTCGGAGTAAGGCCTGGAGTATATATTTAGCTTATCACTGAACTTGCTCACCGGTTCACAGCTCACCTTTGTATGCACCTCTTGCAAACGAGTACAACACAACCGTGTTTGTCTTGCATCTCGCAACTTATCTGTTGAGGATGTACTACGAAACCTGTTACACTCACTAGATCTATATGCATTACTAGACATCATGGAGTTTTCTCGATATCCACCTCTCTGAGGCTTATTCGTCATCAATGAGTACGTTTTCCCCTCAGACTGCTCTATTCTAGGGGTGAGATGTAATAGACTGGAAAACTTGCTCATAGATTGATTGACACTAGTATTTACCAGTTTCAGGATATCATCAAACTTTGGCTCGATACCCTCATCCTCCATACGAGAGCATACCTTCACCCACTTCCTTTGCAGTCGAGTAGGTAGACGTCTTGCTATTACTTCTAGTATAAAACTCGAGTTGAGGTCACTCATTCGATTCATCGAAATCATTCCATTCTTGTAAATTAGCAAATTATCTAAAAACTCAGTGAGTGCCTGGGAGTCATCTTGTAACTGACCACCATTACCCTCAACAGCCTCGAATAATTTCCCTGCAATCATCGAGGGTCTTCCAAACCTTTGGCGTAATATGCTCATAGCCTTATCGTAGCCCTCCTTTGGCTTCATAAACTTACAGCACTGTATAGCTCTTGCAGCATCTCCAGTGCAATATCTCATCAAATACATCAATTTCAATTCATCATTTAATAGAAAACTATTCAGCATGATCTCAAACTCCTTTACAAATTGTAAATAATCAGCCGGGTTTCCATCAAAACATCGTGGTTCTAATTTAGGGAGTTTGATGTTCCTATTATCCCTGAACGGCGAAACAGTAACATCAACCATGTCATGCTTAACATCAGACACATCGTTACAATTAACAGACAAGTCACCATGACTTACTTTCCTGTTTGCATCCAAGACACTCTGTCCCTTCTTTGACCCAGGCATTGTTGAACTTGACCAAATTCCAAAAAAGTTCCAGATATTGCTAGTTCAAAGAGGACTTGATCGGCACCAGGAAAGATGAACGGCGACTATCCAAAATTTCACCAACTGTTTCAATCCGCCAGATCTGTTTCTATCGTCAGAAACTGTCAACCAAAGTCTCATAAACCGTTAATGCCCAGCTCTCGCTACGCTCGGGCCCACGCTGTTCTTAGAAGATTTCTGAGAAACGCTTAGTAACAACGGACGAAAAAACCAGAACACCAATTGTTGACTTGAGTATTATGTATTGTTACACCAGCATATAAATCAAGTATCACTAAGCAAACTAAGAAAACTAAGGTCTGTAAACAAATATTACAATAATAAATCGTTATGTTACTTCTGACGATATTTAACTCTTCTTTCTGAACAGCGACCGATGAGACGATGATTGTCGTATTGATGCCTCCGCGAAAATCGAGGAAGTTGATTTTGAGCAAACAACCAAGAATTGATCGTTCAATCTTCAACAACATTGACACTCCCCGGCAAAAATGGGATCCAACCCTTTTTTCCTTCACGATCAATGCACGTTGACTTGGATGCCATTGCGAGAACCTGGGTCACACGGACAGAGCTGAAATGGAAAACAAACAGAAAAGCCAACACACCACAAGCATACCCACAGCACAATCTCACACATCAATGACGACCTGCGCCTCCAGATAGAGACCTCCTCTTGACATCTTGCAACACAGTCTCCACTTGCTAGAATGACTCTTGCAGAATGCAAAGTGACTATGGCAGCATTTCACGATACTCTACGCACATCCTCTTATCTATTCACTATCAATTATCACTGAAATCGCTTGTCACTCATTCTGCCTCAGTTCTAGTAGCGGTGACGCATGCGAGCCTCAGTCGTTTACACTCATTCTCCCCGGCGTGTCGGACCGCAGCTAACAATTGTCTCCGTGTGCATTTCATTCTCAGCAATAGCCTAGCCTCCCCGGCGTATACGACCCATCTGCTGTCTCTAACATCAATCAATTCATTCATGGATGTAGAAGACAAGAAAGAACTTCAGAAGTAATCACGACGAAAATTTTAACAAAATTATGCAATAAAAACAAGGCACGAAAACAACGAGTAAACACAACTGATCCAAAATCACAAATTGCGAAGACACACCACACGTATACACAAACAGTACACACAAACTCGCGGATCACATCTTGATGGAATTCCTTTGAAGAATCGCAGGACTTACACCAGTACGCCTACAACCCTTCTCAGGTTGACGATTGTAATTTGTGGAATGTACGGACACAAACAAGATTAACCAAAAATTATATTAATTGGAACTCACACAATTATTTAACACAAACATATGTACAAGCAACACATCAAATGTTGTGGATTCTGACACGACAAACTACCCTTGAAGAACCGTAGGACTTACAGCAGTACGCCTACATTCCTTCTCAGGTTGATGATCCAAGTGGAAGTCATCCGGACACAAACAGAATTACCAACAGCTAGATGACAGATGATATCAATTCAGTATATACAATATGAACATATGTACAAAATCACACACCAAGCACACTGGACTGATCATTGATGCGCTACCCTTTGAAGAATTGTAGGACTTACAGCAGTACGCCTACAAACCCTCTCAGGTTGACGCCCTAGGTTGGAAAATCGTCGCAGAGTTCATTTGCTAACTTCCTTCTATCAGCTATATCCTCAAATCTGAACGGTAATACGCTCATGTCATTGTATCGTAGAATATAGATGACCAACAAACACACGACATATCTCATCAACCAAGTATAGAAACAGAGTAATTTACACCAAAGATAATAACATTCAAATAGTAACTTGAAACTAGAAATGCCTTTATTTGTGCAAGTCAATTTAACAATTACTCTCTCGTTTACACTTGGCTTATCCACACTAAACTGACCATTGATATTCGTCCTTTCAAACGAACTGATACTACCATAGTCATTGCACAAGATACTTGAGTTGATGGGCATCTGTTTCATTGTGGATGAAAACACCAACGATGACTGATTGATATCAGTTGATGAACTTAGCAGTGGATCAAAAGCTGTTGTTGCTCGCTTTTCAGAAATTTGTCTACCTGCAAGACCACCACCACTGCTGTCTTTTACTATCAGCTCAGGTTTAACACTAGCATCTGATGATAGGTGGGCTACATGCTGATCACTCCCACTGACGGTCTTACAAGTATGCATGCCTTCTGCAACTGAATCTGCATTTATTTCTACTTCACGTTCAAGTTGTACAGAACCTTTATTTAACTTAGCAGTAGTAGGCATTCCCTCCATTTCATCATGATCAACCAAAGACAAATCTGCACTATCATGATCATTATCACAAATATTCAATTTACCATCAAGTTCATCATTTTCAAACTCTTTAATAACAGAAGTAGATAATTTTGGTTCCTCCTCAAAAATCATTACAGGTTTTATAACTTCACTCTGACTAGTTATACTTTGTAAACTTTTGGAGTCAGAACTCCACTCTGAAGCAGTAACTCTATTCTGTGACACTCTATTCAACAACGGCTTACCAGTTGCAACTACAGACTTTTTCACAACACCGTTATCGTCACACAATTCGGAGTAAGGCCTGGAGTATATATTTAGCTTATCACTGAACTTGCTCACCGGTTCACAGCTCACCTTTGTATGCACCTCTTGCAAACGAGTACAACACAACCGTGTTTGTCTTGCATCTCGCAACTTATCTGTTGAGGATGTACTACGAAACCTGTTACACTCACTAGATCTATATGCATTACTAGACATCATGGAGTTTTCTCGATATCCACCTCTCTGAGGCTTATTCGTCATCAATGAGTACGTTTTCCCCTCAGACTGCTCTATTCTAGGGGTGAGATGTAATAGACTGGAAAACTTGCTCATAGATTGATTGACACTAGTATTTACCAGTTTCAGGATATCATCAAACTTTGGCTCGATACCCTCATCCTCCATACGAGAGCATACCTTCACCCACTTCCTTTGCAGTCGAGTAGGTAGACGTCTTGCTATTACTTCTAGTATAAAACTCGAGTTGAGGTCACTCATTCGATTCATCGAAATCATTCCATTCTTGTAAATTAGCAAATTATCTAAAAACTCAGTGAGTGCCTGGGAGTCATCTTGTAACTGACCACCATTACCCTCAACAGCCTCGAATAATTTCCCTGCAATCATCGAGGGTCTTCCAAACCTTTGGCGTAATATGCTCATAGCCTTATCGTAGCCCTCCTTTGGCTTCATAAACTTACAGCACTGTATAGCTCTTGCAGCATCTCCAGTGCAATATCTCATCAAATACATCAATTTCAATTCATCATTTAATAGAAAACTATTCAGCATGATCTCAAACTCCTTTACAAATTGTAAATAATCAGCCGGGTTTCCATCAAAACATCGTGGTTCTAATTTAGGGAGTTTGATGTTCCTATTATCCCTGAACGGCGAAACAGTAACATCAACCATGTCATGCTTAACATCAGACACATCGTTACAATTAACAGACAAGTCACCATGACTTACTTTCCTGTTTGCATCCAAGACACTCTGTCCCTTCTTTGACCCAGGCATTGTTGAACTTGACCAAATTCCAAAAAAGTTCCAGATATTGCTAGTTCAAAGAGGACTTGATCGGCACCAGGAAAGATGAACGGCGACTATCCAAAATTTCACCAACTGTTTCAATCCGCCAGATCTGTTTCTATCGTCAGAAACTGTCAACCAAAGTCTCATAAACCGTTAATGCCCAGCTCTCGCTACGCTCGGGCCCACGCTGTTCTTAGAAGATTTCTGAGAAACGCTTAGTAACAACGGACGAAAAAACCAGAACACCAATTGTTGACTTGAGTATTATGTATTGTTACACCAGCATATAAATCAAGTATCACTAAGCAAACTAAGAAAACTAAGGTCTGTAAACAAATATTACAATAATAAATCGTTATGTTACTTCTGACGATATTTAACTCTTCTTTCTGAACAGCGACCGATGAGACGATGATTGTCGTATTGATGCCTCCGCGAAAATCGAGGAAGTTGATTTTGAGCAAACAACCAAGAATTGATCGTTCAATCTTCAACAACATTGACACCATATATAACCAGTAGATCAACGCAGATGCCGACCCATGGATGCTAATAGTTAAAATATGCAACAGGATTATTTTCGGCTGCAGCAAACAATAGCCCCACTCGCTGCACAGTTCATCCAGGAAATAGTACACACACTGACTCTGTCTCACCTCAGAGCCCCCGAAAATATAACGTAGGGATAGTAACAAGTAACCGTGTTAACCTCTCCCCCGATAACTCTGGTTTACTAACAATTATGCTCCTGAATGCTAGATCTCTCCTTAATAAAATAACAACGCTTCGCTGCCTGGCATACATAGAACGGCCAACACTAATAATGGTGACTGAAACCTGGCTTACTACTGATATACCTGACACAAAGCTAGTAATAGACAACTACGACATCTGTAGGAACGATAGAGTCGACAAAAGAGGAGGCGGTTGCTTAATATATGCCTCTAAATCCACTAACTCCAATACTTTCAATAACCCAACTACTGAGAAACTCCCAGAATCTAAGTGGATAAGCATCCACACAAACGAAAGTAAAATTCTCGTGGGATGTATATACAGACCCCCCAATAGCCCTGAAATGACTGATATAACTATTGGAGAAATACTAGAGCATGTAGCCACGCTGGACTTCGACTACAAAGTAGTATGTGGAGATTTCAACTTACCTGGAGTAAACTGGGATACCTGTACAGGACCAAGAATCCATGAAGAGCTACTACAAGCTATAGACATAGGAGGATGGAAGCAGTGCGTACGCCTCCCTACAAGGAACCAAAATACTCTTGACTTAATCCTCTGTCATAACATAGAGCCCATCTCGATAGAGGTGGGAAATAAACTCGATAACAGTGATCACAACATATTGTACTGCACGCTACCCCTCCGACTAACAACTAAATACACACCTAAAAATTCCCCGGTGCGCTATCAATATAGGGATTATAAGAATGCTGATTGGGAATTCCTATCAGATCTGTTGAGAAGTTCTGACTGGGAAGAATACTTCATCAACAATAACTTAGAAGTATCACTTGAGATTTTCTACAAAACAGTTGGCTCAGCAAGAGACACAATCGCGCCCCTAAAATCTGCCCTAAAGACACCAACTCCATTTATTGACCGGAAAACGCGACTAAAACTAAAGAAATTGGAAAGGAAATACCATGTATTTAAGGAATTTAATGCGTTAAACCAAATACATGAAACTCTTAAACTGCTTGAAGAGAAACACAAAATGAAGTCACAACATGAGGAAAATAAAGCGCTAATGGGTAACACCAAAACTCAGGAACTTTGTAGGATATTGCAAAAACGTCTAAAAAGCAGTAAAGACAATAATGTAAGCATCTTGGAACATAGGGGTGTAATATACAACGATCCCCAGGTTATAAGTGAACTCCTCAGTGAGTGGTTTTGCAATGACACCAGAGTGCACCCAACCCCAAATTTCCAAATGACCTGCAAAAGTAACCACAAATTAGGAGAAATAGATTTTAATATACAAAATATAGACTCAGCGATTAAGACATTGAAGTCAAATGGCAGTACTGGAACAGACGACATACCATCTGTCATATACAAAAATGGTAGCACGGAAATGGTAGTCTTGTTACTTAGAATATTTACTCTGTCACTGGAAACTGGAACTTATCCTGAAGTGTGGAAAACCACATACATATTACCTAAGCACAAAGCAGGGGCCAAAACCAGTGCATGCAACTATAGACCTATTAATATAACACCGGTAATATCACGAATAATGGAGAAAGTGGTTAAAGACCAAGTGTCAGACAACTTACTAGAACATGAACTTATCAACCCATCACAACACGGATTCCTCAAAAAGAGATCATGTGTGACCTGTCACATAGACTTTTTCAATGAAGTTACACGAAGCAGGGACAACAGAGAACTAGTAATTGTGCTATATTTCGATATAACAAAAGCCTTCGATAGAGTCCCCCATAATCTGCTAGTCAGCAGGTTATGCTCACTAGGGATATGTGACCCTCTCCTGAGCTGGATAAAATCATTTCTCTGTGGCCGAAGTCAGATAACAAAAGTTGGCTCGATAATCTCAAGGCCTAAACCAGTAAGTAGTGGTGTAATCCAGGGAAGTGTATTAGGCCCACTCCTATTCATAATATATATAAACAGTATCTGTGAATGCTTTAGTGTTGGTAAACCAATACTATATGCAGATGACTTAAAAGTGACCTATAAATGCAAGAACACAGATCTCGGAATAACAGTAAACGCCATACAGCAAGAATTAAAAAAAATGGACAGATGGTGTGACACCTGGCAACTCCAGTTTAATGTCGACAAATGTGGCTGGCTCTGCATAGGTTGCAACAATTTAGAACTTGACCTGACAATTCAAGGCCATGCACTCTTACGACTGGAATCTGTATTGGACCTAGGACTGAAATACTCACATGACTTATCATTTTCTGAACATATCTCCAAACAAGTGTCAAAGTCACGCAGACTTATCGGCTTTCTACTCAGGAACTTTTACAGAAATGAGTCCAGAATTCTGTTGTACAAGGTTTGTGTGCGTCCTTTATTTGATTACTGTTCATTCATGTATAGTAGTATACGCATAGAGGACAAATTGAAAGTCGAGGGAGTGCAGAGGTACTTCACGTCAAAATTACTCGGAACCGAAAATGGTGCGAACTACTCCACTAGATGTGACACCCTAGGATTAGAAACACTATGGCTAAGACGCCTGAGACTAAACTTAACACTTTACTATAAGCTTCTAAACCACTTAGTTTTTACCTCTACTAATGGCATTCGACTTTCAGATGACAATGGCTACAAACTAAGACACACTAAGGGTACAGTAGCTATTGAACAATGTAAAACAGCTACCAGGCAAAAGTTTTACTTGATTAGGTATGCACAGATATGGAATAAACTACCAATGGAAATGCGTCAAGCAGGTACATTGGTCTCCTTCAAAAAAGTGCTTAACGACAAACTACAAGAGTTTGCAAACGATAGTAGTCCTAGTTCCTATCTGAGAGCCTCCGAAATTATAGGTCCATTTAATGTATAAGCTTAAATACTACACCTGTTGTTTTTTGCCTATATTTATAATTTTAGATAAAACATTAACGATTAAGATACTTACCCTCAAAAAGACAAGAAGTTTCGTTTGTAAAACTTCTACCCAACACAATAAGTGGAATAAAATGGACATAAACCGACAACGTGAAAAAGATAGAACTCACCACAACATCACATGGACAGATGTACGCTCGTCGGACATCATATATGCCTCACCAACTACAACCCATCTTTCCTAAGATAATGTGATGAACTTATATCCATAATGTTGCTGAGCAGTTAAATTTCTTAACTCCTGTCGGAACAGCTCAAATTCATAAACCGTCCTCACGCGAAGAAAATACCCACAAGCACTGGAAATCCATTAATTAATGCGTCTAAAGCTTATGTATTTAACTCCCAACAATGACATTGCAGATCAAATGAGATAAACATATCACTGATTTCAAAATATCACATCATGAACTATAATTCAAGGATTCTGTACAGAAGAAAATTATCTATGAAAATTTACTTCAAGCTATATTTTTCTTCCAAGGCTGTCAGCCACGTCTCGTAAACCGTCAATGCCCAGCTCATGCTACGCTGGGACTCACGCTGTTCCTTGAAGTTTTTCAGAAACGCTTAGTAATAACGGACGCAAAAATCAAAACACTGATTGGCTACTCAAGAATTCTTTATTGTAACACCAACATATAGCCAACTTTAAAATTAAGTTTTAACTAAGGTTTCTGATAGTTTGGCCTGACTTCTTTCTGAACAGCGACCGATGAGACGATGACTGGTGTATTGGTGTCTCAGTGAAAATATAGGGAAGTTGGTTTTGAGCAAACAACCATGAATTGATCGTTCAATCTTCAACTACACTGACACTCCCCGGAAAAAATGGGATCCAACCCTTTTTTCCTTCACGACCAATGCACGTTGACTTAGATGCCATTGCGAGAACCTGGGTCACACGGACAGAGCTGAAATGGAAAACAAACAGAAAAGCCAACACACCACAAGCATACTCACAGCACAATCTCACACATCAATGACGACCTGCGCCTTACACTTAAAGGCCTCCTCTTGACACATCCTCTTGCAACACAATCGCCCTTTACTAGAATGACTCTTGCAGAATGCAACGTGACCATAGCACCACCTCATGACACTACACGCACGTCCTCGTATCTACTCACTACCAATTACTACTGCAATCGCTTGTCACTCATTCTGCCTCAGTTCTAGTAGCAGTGACGCATGCGAGCCTCAGTCGTTTACACTCTTTCTCCCCGGAGTGTGGGACCGCAGCTAACAATTATCTCCGTGTGCATTTCATTCTCAGCAATAGCCTAGCCTCCCCGGCGTATACGCCCCATCTGCTGTCTCTAACATCAATCAATTCATTCATGGATGTAGAAGACTGGAAACAACTTCAGAAGTAATCACGACGAAAACTTTAAGAAAAATTACGCAATAACAACAAGATACGAAAACAACAAGTAAACACAATGAATCCAACAAACACCAATTGATATGACACACCACACGTATACACAAACAGTACAAATAACCTCGCGGATCATGTCTTGGTGGGATTCCTTTGAAGAATTGCAGGACTTACACCAGTACGCCTGCAACCCTTCTCACGCTGACGATTGTAAGTTGTGGAATGTCCGGACACACACAAGATTAACCAGCAGCTAGATGATAAATGATATCAATTCAGTATATACAACATGAACATATGTACAAAATAACACACCAAGTACGATGGGCTGAGCTTCAATTTACTACCCTTGAAGAATTGTAGGACTTACAGCAGTATGCATAAAACCCTTCTCGGGTTGACACCCTAGGTTGGAAAATCGTTGCAGAGTTCATTTGCTGATTTCCGGCTATCAGCTATATCCTCAAATCTGAACGGCAACACGCCCATGTCATTGTATCGCAGAATATAGATGACGAAAAAACATACGACGTATCTAGATATGATAGAGAAGATTTGTAGCTCAGGTGGATAATTTTGATGTGGTTTTGTTCTCTGAGCTGGATAGTTAGTTTGCGAAGCTTTCATCACCTTACTGGGTGACATCTTCAGCGCATACTTCAAATTGAAGTGAGCTTTTAGGTTTCTCCACGAGTTTATTAATCATTCCTCCTGGTGACCTTGGACGTGATTGGTTGTTTATGTATGTTTTCACACCTTCTAGGTTACTTGTGTTGGAACTGATTGTTTCTGTGACTTGAACTTTGGCCAATCGTGTGTGAAGTTTCTTTCTTATTGGTTGATAAATTTTGTCTATCTCGATGTGTCTATTGATTGATGATTCACTGGAATGCCAAGCTTCTAAAAATTCTCTAGCATTCTTGTTATTTCCTTTGTCTAATATTTGAACGTTGTCCCAGTCGAATTGATGTCCGTGGTTGTCTGTGTGTAGTGAAATGAGGGAGTGCATATCATGTCTTTTGACGGCTAGCTTATGTTCGTGGATACGAAGACGAAGGGGACGTCCACTTTGGCCAATGTAGTGTTTTTCACAGTTGTTACAGTTTATTTTGTAGATGATGTTGGTTTTGTCTTCTTTTGCTGTTGAGTCTTTTGGTTGACATAGAATTGAGTGCAGCGACTTTGTTGGTTTGTGTACGACGTCAATTCCTAAAGGTTTGAAGAGTCTTTTAGTGATTTCTGAGATATCCTTTATATATGGTAAGGCGATTTTCTTTGTGTTTTCCTTGGTGGCTTTTGTTTTGGTAGGTTGGCTTGGGGGTATATGTCTCTTGATGAAATTCCGGGGATATCCATTCTTTTGGAAGACGTCCATGAGATACTTTTCTTCAATTTTTCTTAAGGTGGGAGTGCTGCAGTGAGTCCTTGCTCTCTTGAATAGTGTTTGTATGCAGTTCCTTTTGTGTGCTATTGGGTTGTTGCTGTTGTAATTCAGTATTTGGTCTGTGTGAGTTGATTTCCTATAAACTTGAGTTTCTAATTCTCCTGTAGTTGTTCGCCTGACTAAGACGTCCAAAAATGGTATTTTGTTCTCGGATTCCTCTTCTCTTGTGAATTTGATGTCGTTGAAGACGTTGTTTATTAAGTTGTGAGTTTTGTCTAATTCGTTTCTTTTGATTATTACAAATGTGTCGTCGACGTAGCGTATCCAAATCTTGGGTTTGATCTTTGGTAGAATTATGTTTTCGAGTCTTTTCGAGTCAAATCATCAAACTTGAACGAGGAAACACAGGAAGAGATACGCCAAACAATTGTACCAATGGTCAAACAGAAAAGACAACACACACAACTCAACTCTCAAGAACTAAAGGCCCTCAAAAAGCTGAAAAATAGGAAGGACATCGTCATTTTACCAGCCGACAAAGGAAGAACAACAGTAGTCATGGACAGAGAAGAATACACCAAGAAAGCTGAAGAACTACTCAAAGATGAAGATGTATATCAACAACTCCCAACAAATCCCATACAAACATTGGACAACCGCATCCAAAGGACCTTAAACAAGCTCAGCAAAACTGGACAGATCACAAAACAAGACCAATGGCGAATGAAATCCAATGGACCAGTCCTACCTCGATTCTACGGCAGACCCAAAATACACAAGGCAAATATCCCGTTACGACCAATTGTATCACTCCCAGGAACTCCAACATATAATTTGTCCAAGGAATTATACAGAAAACTAAAACACCTAACGGAATCCTGTGATCACTCCATCAACTCTGCTATCCAATTCCTAGAGAAAATCAGAGACATCCAAATAGATGAACAAGAAATAATGGTATCCTTCGACGTGACAGCATTATATACCTCTATCGGACAAAAACTAGCAAAAGAAACCATGGAGCAATTACTTAGCAACGACGAACAACTTCCACAACAATCAAAAATGCAACACACAAGCTGGATGGAATGCATAAATCTATGCCTAACAACATACTTCCAATTCAACGGCCAAATATATGAACAAGTCAAAGGAACACCCATGGGATCGCCAATATCAGGTTTGATTGCAGAAGCAGTGATGCAAAGACTCGAAAACATAATTCTACCAAAGATCAAACCCAAGATTTGGATACGCTACGTCGACGACACATTTGTAATAATCAAAAGAAACGAATTAGACAAAACTCACAACTTAATAAACAACGTCTTCAACGACATCAAATTCACAAGAGAAGAGGAATCCGAGAACAAAATACCATTTTTGGACGTCTTAGTCAGGCGAACAACTACAGGAGAATTAGAAACTCAAGTTTATAGGAAATCAACTCACACAGACCAAATACTGAATTACAACAGCAACAACCCAATAGCACACAAAAGGAACTGCATACAAACACTATTCAAGAGAGCAAGGACTCACTGCAGCACTCCCACCTTAAGAAAAATTGAAGAAAAGTATCTCATGGACGTCTTCCAAAAGAATGGATATCCCCGGAATTTCATCAAGAGACATATACCCCCAAGCCAACCTACCAAAACAAAAGCCACCAAGGAAAACACAAAGAAAATCGCCTTACCATATATAAAGGATATCTCAGAAATCACTAAAAGACTCTTCAAACCTTTAGGAATTGACGTCGTACACAAACCAACAAAGTCGCTGCACTCAATTCTATGTCAACCAAAAGACTCAACAGCAAAAGAAGACAAAACCAACATCATCTACAAAATAAACTGTAACAACTGTGAAAAACACTACATTGGCCAAAGTGGACGTCCCCTTCGTCTTCGTATCCACGAACATAAGCTAGCCGTCAAAAGACATGATATACACTCCCTCATTTCACTACACACAGACAACCACGGACATCAATTCGACTGGGACAACGTTCAAATATTAGACAAAGGAAATAACAAGAATGCTAGAGAATTTTTAGAAGCTTGGCATTCCAGTGAATCATCAATCAATAGACACATCGAGATAGACAAAATTTATCAACCAATAAGAAAGAAACTTCACACACGATTGGCCAAAGTTCAAGTCACAGAAACAATCAGTTCCAACACAAGTAACCTAGAAGGTGTGAAAACATACATAAACAACCAATCACGTCCAAGGTCACCAGGAGGAATGATTAATAAACTCGTGGAGAAACCTAAAAGCTCACTTCAATTTGAAGTATGCGCTGAAGATGTCACCCAGTAAGGTGATGAAAGCTTCGCAAACTAACTATCCAGCTCAGAGAACAAAACCACATCAAAATTATCCACCTGAGCTACAAATCTTCTCTATCATATCTAAATCTTACGAGCGGGATACGCTTCTCTCTGTTCGAAAGTGGGAAGACTTCGCCAAAAGGCAAGGATCCACCAGAGAACAATTATTCTTTCTCCATGAGTGCCTTCGTCATTCAATCCTACCAAACAGTGTAAGATACAAGCCACCAGTCAACTGCCCAATGGGATGGAAATTGGCCGAACAATGTGGAAGACGAATGGTCAAATTAATGATTACGGACGCACATTATCGGATCAACAAATATCAACAAATAATAGATGTCCAAAAAGCAAAATTAGAGAAAACCCTCAACCAAGAACACCTGTCAACGCTGATCACCGCAATTTCACTGTCAAGTGAAAAACACAGAGAACAAAGACGAAGAGTCCTCAAAACCAAGCTAGCCAAGATTAGAAAACAACAACCAGACAATACGCCCATAGACTGCGTAGTCAACCTATCAAAACAACCACTATCAAAAATGGAACAACAACTACTACAAAAAGGATTAAACTACAACACCGGAGATGCTTCAAAAACTGATTTCTTCGCTGCCCTTGAATCATTACTCAAATCATCAAACTTGAACGAGGAAACACAGGAAGAGATACGCCAAACAATTGTACCAATGGTCAAACAGAAAAGACAACACACACAACTCAACTCTCAAGAACTAAAGGCCCTCAAAAAGCTGAAAAATAGGAAGGACATCGTCATTTTACCAGCCGACAAAGGAAGAACAACAGTAGTCATGGACAGAGAAGAATACACCAAGAAAGCTGAAGAACTACTCAAAGATGAAGATGTATATCAACAACTCCCAACAAATCCCATACAAACATTGGACAACCGCATCCAAAGGACCTTAAACAAGCTCAGCAAAACTGGACAGATCACAAAACAAGACCAATGGCGAATGAAATCCAATGGACCAGTCCTACCTCGATTCTACGGCAGACCCAAAATACACAAGGCAAATATCCCGTTACGACCAATTGTATCACTCCCAGGAACTCCAACATATAATTTGTCCAAGGAATTATACAGAAAACTAAAACACCTAACGGAATCCTGTGATCACTCCATCAACTCTGCTATCCAATTCCTAGAGAAAATCAGAGACATCCAAATAGATGAACAAGAAATAATGGTATCCTTCGACGTGACAGCATTATATACCTCTATCGGACAAAAACTAGCAAAAGAAACCATGGAGCAATTACTTAGCAACGACGAACAACTTCCACAACAATCAAAAATGCAACACACAAGCTGGATGGAATGCATAAATCTATGCCTAACAACATACTTCCAATTCAACGGCCAAATATATGAACAAGTCAAAGGAACACCCATGGGATCGCCAATATCAGGTTTGATTGCAGAAGCAGTGATGCAAAGACTCGAAAACATAATTCTACCAAAGATCAAACCCAAGATTTGGATACGCTACGTCGACGACACATTTGTAATAATCAAAAGAAACGAATTAGACAAAACTCACAACTTAATAAACAACGTCTTCAACGACATCAAATTCACAAGAGAAGAGGAATCCGAGAACAAAATACCATTTTTGGACGTCTTAGTCAGGCGAACAACTACAGGAGAATTAGAAACTCAAGTTTATAGGAAATCAACTCACACAGACCAAATACTGAATTACAACAGCAACAACCCAATAGCACACAAAAGGAACTGCATACAAACACTATTCAAGAGAGCAAGGACTCACTGCAGCACTCCCACCTTAAGAAAAATTGAAGAAAAGTATCTCATGGACGTCTTCCAAAAGAATGGATATCCCCGGAATTTCATCAAGAGACATATACCCCCAAGCCAACCTACCAAAACAAAAGCCACCAAGGAAAACACAAAGAAAATCGCCTTACCATATATAAAGGATATCTCAGAAATCACTAAAAGACTCTTCAAACCTTTAGGAATTGACGTCGTACACAAACCAACAAAGTCGCTGCACTCAATTCTATGTCAACCAAAAGACTCAACAGCAAAAGAAGACAAAACCAACATCATCTACAAAATAAACTGTAACAACTGTGAAAAACACTACATTGGCCAAAGTGGACGTCCCCTTCGTCTTCGTATCCACGAACATAAGCTAGCCGTCAAAAGACATGATATACACTCCCTCATTTCACTACACACAGACAACCACGGACATCAATTCGACTGGGACAACGTTCAAATATTAGACAAAGGAAATAACAAGAATGCTAGAGAATTTTTAGAAGCTTGGCATTCCAGTGAATCATCAATCAATAGACACATCGAGATAGACAAAATTTATCAACCAATAAGAAAGAAACTTCACACACGATTGGCCAAAGTTCAAGTCACAGAAACAATCAGTTCCAACACAAGTAACCTAGAAGGTGTGAAAACATACATAAACAACCAATCACGTCCAAGGTCACCAGGAGGAATGATTAATAAACTCGTGGAGAAACCTAAAAGCTCACTTCAATTTGAAGTATGCGCTGAAGATGTCACCCAGTAAGGTGATGAAAGCTTCGCAAACTAACTATCCAGCTCAGAGAACAAAACCACATCAAAATTATCCACCTGAGCTACAAATCTTCTCTATCATATCTAAATCTTACGAGCGGGATACGCTTCTCTCTGTTCGAAAGTGGGAAGACTTCGCCAAAAGGCAAGGATCCACCAGAGAACAATTATTCTTTCTCCATGAGTGCCTTCGTCATTCAATCCTACCAAACAGTGTAAGATACAAGCCACCAGTCAACTGCCCAATGGGATGGAAATTGGCCGAACAATGTGGAAGACGAATGGTCAAATTAATGATTACTGACGCACATTATCGGATCAACAAATATCAACAAATAATAGATGTCCAAAAAGCAAAATTAGAGAAAACCCTCAACCAAGAACACCTGTCAACGCTGATCACCGCAATTTCACTGTCAAGTGAAAAACACAGAGAACAAAGACGAAGAGTCCTCAAAACCAAGCTAGCCAAGATTAGAAAACAACAACCAGACAATACGCCCATAGACTGCGTAGTCAACCTATCAAAACAACCACTATCAAAAATGGAACAACAACTACTACAAAAAGGATTAAACTACAACACCGGAGATGCTTCAAAAACTGATTTCTTCGCTGCCCTTGAATCATTACTCAAATCATCAAACTTGAACGAGGAAACACAGGAAGAGATACGCCAAACAATTGTACCAATGGTCAAACAGAAAAGACAACACACACAACTCAACTCTCAAGAACTAAAGGCCCTCAAAAAGCTGAAAAATAGGAAGGACATCGTCATTTTACCAGCCGACAAAGGAAGAACAACAGTAGTCATGGACAGAGAAGAATGCACCAAGAAAGCTGAAGAACTACTCAAAGATGAAGATGTATATCAACAACTCCCAACAAATCCCATACAAACATTGGACAACCGCATCCAAAGGACCTTAAACAAGCTCAGCAAAACTGGACAGATCACAAAACAAGACCAATGGCGAATGAAATCCAATGGACCAGTCCTACCTCGATTCTACGGCAGACCCAAAATACACAAGGCAAATATCCCGTTACGACCAATTGTATCACTCCCAGGAACTCCAACATATAATTTGTCCAAGGAATTATACAGAAAACTAAAACACCTAACGGAATCCTGTGATCACTCCATCAACTCTGCTATCCAATTCCTAGAGAAAATCAGAGACATCCAAATAGATGAACAAGAAATAATGGTATCCTTCGACGTGACAGCATTATATACCTCTATCGGACAAAAACTAGCAAAAGAAACCATGGAGCAATTACTTAGCAACGACGAACAACTTCCACAACAATCAAAAATGCAACACACAAGCTGGATGGAATGCATAAATCTATGCCTAACAACATACTTCCAATTCAACGGCCAAATATATGAACAAGTCAAAGGAACACCCATGGGATCGCCAATATCAGGTTTGATTGCAGAAGCAGTGATGCAAAGACTCGAAAACATAATTCTACCAAAGATCAAACCCAAGATTTGGATACGCTACGTCGACGACACATTTGTAATAATCAAAAGAAACGAATTAGACAAAACTCACAACTTAATAAACAACGTCTTCAACGACATCAAATTCACAAGAGAAGAGGAATCCGAGAACAAAATACCATTTTTGGACGTCTTAGTCAGGCGAACAACTACAGGAGAATTAGAAACTCAAGTTTATAGGAAATCAACTCACACAGACCAAATACTGAATTACAACAGCAACAACCCAATAGCACACAAAAGGAACTGCATACAAACACTATTCAAGAGAGCAAGGACTCACTGCAGCACTCCCACCTTAAGAAAAATTGAAGAAAAGTATCTCATGGACGTCTTCCAAAAGAATGGATATCCCCGGAATTTCATCAAGAGACATATACCCCCAAGCCAACCTACCAAAACAAAAGCCACCAAGGAAAACACAAAGAAAATCGCCTTACCATATATAAAGGATATCTCAGAAATCACTAAAAGACTCTTCAAACCTTTAGGAATTGACGTCGTACACAAACCAACAAAGTCGCTGCACTCAATTCTATGTCAACCAAAAGACTCAACAGCAAAAGAAGACAAAACCAACATCATCTACAAAATAAACTGTAACAACTGTGAAAAACACTACATTGGCCAAAGTGGACGTCCCCTTCGTCTTCGTATCCACGAACATAAGCTAGCCGTCAAAAGACATGATATGCACTCCCTCATTTCACTACACACAGACAACCACGGACATCAATTCGACTGGGACAACGTTCAAATATTAGACAAAGGAAATAACAAGAATGCTAGAGAATTTTTAGAAGCTTGGCATTCCAGTGAATCATCAATCAATAGACACATCGAGATAGACAAAATTTATCAACCAATAAGAAAGAAACTTCACACACGATTGGCCAAAGTTCAAGTCACAGAAACAATCAGTTCCAACACAAGTAACCTAGAAGGTGTGAAAACATACATAAACAACCAATCACGTCCAAGGTCACCAGGAGGAATGATTAATAAACTCGTGGAGAAACCTAAAAGCTCACTTCAATTTGAAGTATGCGCTGAAGATGTCACCCAGTAAGGTGATGAAAGCTTCGCAAACTAACTATCCAGCTCAGAGAACAAAACCACATCAAAATACGATGTATCTGGTCAACCAAGCGTAGAAGCAGAGTAATTTACACCGAAGATAACAGCATTTAATTAGTAACTTGAGACTAGAAATGCGTTTATTCATGCAAGTCAATTTAACAATTACTCTCTCGTTTACACTTGGCTTATCCCCACTAAACTGACCAATATCTTTCGTCTTTTCAAATGCATCAATACTATCATAGTCATTGCACAAGATACTTGAGTTGATGGGCATCCTTCTCATTGTGGATGACAACACCAACGGCAACCGATTGATACCAGTTGACGAACTTAGCGGTGGATCAGAAGCTGTTCTTTCTGATAGTTGTCTAACTGCAAGATTACCACCTTTGCTGCCTTTTGCTTTCAGCTCCGGTTTAGCACTAGCATTTGATGGTAGGTGGGCTTCACTCGGATCAATTACACTGACTGTCAATGTAGTTGAAGATTGAACGATCAATTCATGGTTGTTTGCTCAAAACCAACTTCCCCAATTTTCGCGGAGGCATCAATACGACAATCATCGTCTCATCGGTCGCTGTTCAGAAAGATGTCAGCAGTAAACCATCAGAAGTAATCTTGTGATTTATTATTGTAATATTTGTTCACAGACCTTAGTCATACTTGACTTATATGTTGGTGTTACAATAAAGAATTCCCAAGCGGCCAATCAGTGTTTTGATTTTTGCGTCCGTTATTACTAAGCGTTTCTGAGAAACTTCAAGCGACAGAGTGAGCCCGAGCGTAGCAAGAGCTGGGCATTAACGGTTTACGAGACGTGACTGACAGTTTCTGACGGAGAAGTCAGTTTTCGATGGGTTTGGACCGTTTGTAACAGATTGGATAGTTACCTTTCATCTTTCCTGGTGCCGATCAAGTCCTCTTTGAACAAGCAATATCTGGAACTCTTTTGGAATTTGGTCAAGTTCAACAATTCCCGGGTCAAAGAAGGGACAGAGTGTCTTGGATGCAAACAGGAAAGTAAGTCATGGTGACTTGTCTGTTACTTGTAACGATGTGTCTGATGTTAAGCATGACATGGTTGATGTTACTGTTTCGCCGTTCAGGGATAATAGGAACATATAACTCCCTAAATTTGAACCACGGTGTTTCGATGGAAACCCGGCTGATTATTTACCATTTGTAAATGAGTTTCAGATCATGCTGAGTAGTTTTTTATTAAGTGATGAATTGAAACTGATATGAACGCACGGGTGACCTTCAGCCAAGCAATCATAAAATTGAGGAATTTTTGCTCAAAAATTGACGTATATTTACAATGAAATGCATGAAAACACATTAAACAGGGTATCTTTTTCTGACATGACTTAAAAAGGTGTGCAAGTTATATTGAGTAGTGTTGGTTGCTAAGTTAGACTAGTTTCTGTAAATGTATTCACCAAGGTGATCGGAGATGGTCTGTTTTCGTAAATCGTTTACCCCTCTTATGTTGCTGTGCAATCTTTTCCAAAGCCCTCGGTTGGATTACTACGGTTTTCATTAAGAGGACAGACGGCACTTACCAGGAAAATGTGGATTATAAAACAAATTACAATAAATGACATCTGCTCTAAATCTATCCGTAATTGAAAATCTAACCTTAATCATGATCCTGACCCTGAACTTAACACTAACCCCAACCCAAATCCTAAACCCAATTACAAACCTTATCCCAACCGTAAGTCCAACCCTAATCCTAATTATGACCCTGATCCTAACCCTAACCCCGATACTTACCTCAATCCTAGTCCTAATAATAAATAAATAAATTTATTCTCATGGTACAGTACATGAGGGGCGCCAGTTTACAGGCATCATCAAATTGTTACAGAAATAGGAACATATTATTCAGTCACAGTTTACAGTCGATAGCAAAATATGTTTTGCATGTACGCTGGAGATTTTTCATACGCTCGACAAATGTTAATCCAAGCAGTATGAAACATCCTTTTCACTTATGTACGATCATTTCTGTACACAGTTGGAAAAATCTGCTAGGTCGTCAGTGAGTGCAACACATCAGGAAATACAGGAGTATTGTCTTCGCATTAACAAAAAAACCAGGTCTTTGGTGGATGAGTTATAAGTGTCTGGGAAAATGATAAAGCTTGAAGTCAATTTTCATACATAATTTTCTTCTGTACAGAATCCTTGAATTATAATCATTGATGTGTTATTTTGAAATCAGTGAAATGTTTATGTCAATCCTAGCGAGCTATTAACACATTGTCCAAGCAGTGCTGAGAAACGTGGTGTGGGTGAAATCTGGCAGTGTTGCTGCCATGATTTCCTTACTCACTGAAGGATGAATACCTGATATTTCTCGCTTGTTTATTTTTCACCCCTACACTGGAATAATGACTGTTGCATGCAACTTAGGCTAAGGAGTTAAAATTAAATTGCGGAGACGAGGACCAAATGCTGAAGTAGCAAGAAGACCCTGTGTAATATGGCCAAGAACTATTTTGGAAACTGCCTAAAGTGACCGACCCACCTTTTCGTCGGCGAGATAGGATATCGAATCTCTCAGACCAGACAAAATACGTATACTCACATGTTTCAGAGACCTCCTGAAATATTAGGGAGGGGTATATCATTAATAGAAGAAGCATGCACTATCATCACGTTTGGGAGCGTGATTGACTTCCCATAAGTACCAACGAAGAGTACATGTAGTAGTAAAATGCCAAGTTATGTTCATAGTTGAATTTCTCAAAACTTCAAACTTTTAGGCGAAATTCTGTAGTCTCGAATTTTATGGTCTTAGTTCTATTCACATCGTCTTCGATAGTGTGAAATATTACCTCCATCTGTTTATTTACTTGTAGCACACTATGAATGAGAACTCAGTTATGGGGAAAAAATTGTTGGGTATTTCGAACTCACTGCAATTCAGCCTGTTCATGGGAAGGATTCATTAACCTATCAGTGCCTTTATTTCCACTAGCCCTCTTCGTTTGGTGACGTGACGGTCTGCTCGATGACAGTGCAGTTCGAAGATGCAGGTAAAATGGCATCCAATCAAAGGGGAACTCGAAGTAACATGTTAACTTTGGAAAAATTAAAAATTTTTGGAGAGGGAATGGGTAATCTGTATGGAAAACAAACAGCTAAGCCAACACACCACAGGCATACCCACAGCACAATCTCACTCATCGACGACGACCTACGCCTTCCAGTTAAAGGCATCCCCTTGATATCTTGCAACACAAAGGAGGGAGGTTGGCGCTAGCTGATCAGTAGATATGGTGGTGGTCACTAAGGTGAATCACCCCATTCTGCAGGAACAGCAATACGCAATTTGAAGGCTCGAGATTTTCATGATTTTTATGAGGGCTTAGATCTTTATCTTGAAAAAGATAATAATGAACGCCTTGACAGATCATGCTTCTACCTTTAAATATATACCATTCGCTCAGCCTATTGTTGAGATGCGACCACATTGGCTCTGCACAGATTTATGGGGCATCTTATAAATTAACCTGCTATCCATCGTCAGATCTTTAAATACCACTTCACAATATCTTGTCTCACTTATTTTCTAATAACGTCTTTACTTGATCCTCATTATATTCCATTAAACCTAACATTTTATAGCTCTTTATGAATTTGATTCGACTTATTCTATTCCTATTCTCTGTAGGGTACGGTTGTGCACCAAATAGACAAAAAGGCATGAAATAAAATTACCTGGCTTGAAAATAATTGTATTAAAGCCAAAGTGGACATCATGATAGTACAAAATATATTGGTTTTATTATACATTGCAAATGAACGTTGTCGGCCTAAGGATTAATTACTTCCCCATTCTGTTTTCTATATAAATGTGTTTGTTAATGATATATTTCACTCACTTAATCTATTACACATTAATGATTCACCTTAGCACTTTAACTTTTCTAAAACAGCCTCCAATCCCTTGTAAACGTTGTACTTACCTCAATATTGGTTGGTTATCGTATGCCTACAACCACGAGATGAAAACGAAACAAAGTCGATTTTCCCGCTCAATCTGGAGGACAACTGTACAATTCAATAACTATACGGCCTGGTTCAGACAATGAGTGTAATTATATATATATGTATATATATATATATATCACATATTTAACTGTTGAAACATTAATAACTTGTAGACAATTTAAGATTTGACATCATAACATACTTGATCGTGCCTGTAAAAGTGGCATGCATTTTCATGTAAATTTATGTTTATATGAAAATAAAATTATTATTATTACAATTGCCACTTGCAAGAATGACTCTTGCAGAATGCCACGTGACCATAGCACCGCCTAATGATACTCTTCGCACATCTTGTCCATTCACTACCAATTACCGCTGCGATCGCTTGTCACTCATTCTGTCTCAGTTCTAGTAGCGGGAACGTACGCAAGCCTCAGTCGTCTAAACTCTTTCTCCCCGGCGTGTGGGACCACAGTTAATCATTACCTCCGTGTGCATGTCATCCTCAGCAATAGCCTCTCCGGCGTATACGACCCATCTGCTGTCTTTAACATCAATCAATGCATTCACGGATGCGGAAGACTCAAAACAACTTCAGAAGTTAGCACGACAAACAATTCAACAAAATTATGCAGTAACAACAAGATACAAAGACAAGAAGTAAACACAATGAATCCAACAAGCACCAATTGATATGACACACCACACGTATATACAAACAGCACAAATAACCTCGCCGATCATGTCTCGATGTAATTCCTTTGAAGAATTGCAGGACTTACACCAGTACGCCTGCAACCCTTCTCAGGTTGACGATTGTAGGTTGAAGAATGTCCGGACACAAATATAATTAACCAACAGATAGATAAAATATGATACCAATTCAGTATATACAACATGAACATATGTACAAAATAACACACCAAGTACGATGGGCTGAGCTTCAATTTACTACCCTTGAAGAATTGTAGGACTTACAGCAGTACGCCTACAACCCTTCTCGGGTTGACGCCCTAGGTTGGAAAATCGTCGTAAAGTTCATTTGCTGACTTCCCGCTATCAGCTATATCCTCAACTCTGAACGGCAACACGCTCATGTCATTGTATCGTAGAATATAAATGACTAACAAACACACAACGTATCTGATTAACCAAGCGTAGACAAATAGCAGTTTACACCAAAGATAAAAACATTCAGATGGTAACTTGAAACGTGAAAGGTTTTTATTCGTGCAAGCTAGTTTAACAATTACCCTCTCATTCACAGTTGGTTTATCCTCACTAAACTGACCATTAACTTTCATCCTTTCAAACCGGTCGATAGTAGCATAGTCATAGCACAAGACACTTGAGTTCATGGATGTCCCTGTCATTGCGTATGATAACAAAAACGACGACTGAGTGACACGAGTTGATGAACTTAGCGGTGGATCAAAAGCTGTTGTTGTTTGGATTTTAGAATGTTGTCTAACTACAAGATTACCACCACTGCTGTCTTTCATTATTAGCCCCAGTTTAGCACTAGCATCTGATGATAGATGGGCTACACGCTGATCATTTACACTGACAGACTCACGGGTATCCATACCTTCCGCAACCGCATCTTTCTTTAATTCTACATCACGTTCAAGCTGTACAGAACCTTTGTTCAACTCATTAGTAGTGGGCATTCCCCTCATCTCATCATGATCAATCAAAGACAAATCTGCACTATCATGATCATTATCATAAATGTTCAATTTACCGTCATCTATGTGGTCGACTTCATCATTTTCAAACTCTTTATTAAAAACAGTAGATGATTTGTGTTCTTCCTCACTAATCCTCAAAGGTTTTATACCTTCACTCTGACTAGTAACACCTTGAAAACTCGTGGAGTCGGAACTGGATCCTGAAACTGTAACTGTCTTCTTCTGAACACACTGCGCTTTCGTTTGTGACACTCCATTCAACAATGGCTTGCCAGTTTGCAACTAGAGGCTTCTCCACTGCACCATTATCGTCACACAATTCGGAGTCAGAACTTGATTTCACAATTAGTTTACCACTAACCTTGGTCACTGATTCACAGTTCGCCTTTGTGTGCACTTCTTGTAAACGTGTAAAACACCACCGTGTTTGTCTCGCAACTTGTAACCTATCTGTTAGGGACATCCCACGAAGGCTGTTACACCCACCAAGTTTATATGGATTACTAGACACCATAAAGCTTTCTCGATATCCACCTCTCTGAGACCCTTTCGTCATAAATGATTGCGTTTCGCTCTCAGGCTTCTCTATTCTAGGGGTGGGATGCAATATACTGGCCAACTTGCTCATAGCTTGATTATAATAATAATAACGTATATTGTCATATAAACATAAATTTACATGAAAATGCATGCCATTTTTATAGGCACGATCAAGCATGATATAATATCAAATCGTAGATTGTCTACAAGTTAATAATGTTTCAACAGTTAAATATTTGATATATATATAAATACACATTGTCTGAACTAGGCTGTATAGTTATTGAATTGTACAATTGTCCTCCAGATTGAGCGGGAAAATCGACTTCGTTTCGTTTTCATCCCGTGGTTGTCACTGTTGACACTGTCTTTCACCAGTTTCAGAATATCATCAAACTTTGGCTCAATACCTTCATCCTGTATACGAGAGCTTATCTTCACTCACTTCCTTTGCAGTCGAGTAGGTAAACGTCTCGCTATTAACTCTGGGACGGAACTTCAGTTCAGATCGCTCATGCAATTCATCGAAATCAACGTATTCTTGTAAGTCGTCAGATTATACAAAAACTCAGTGAGTTCATTGGAGTCATCTTGTTATTGACTACCATTACCTTTAACAGCTTCCAATAGGTTCCTCACAATCATCGTAGGTCTTCCGAATCTTTGACGCAGGATACGCATCACCTCAGTATATCCCTCGTTAGGGGGCATGAACTTACAGCGCCGTATAGCTATACAGCAAACCCAGTGCAGTAACTCATCAAATACATCAACTTCATTTCATCATTTAATAAAAGCCCACGAAACATGACTTCAAACTCCTTTACAAACTGTGGGTAGTCACTTGGGTTTCCGTCGAAACACTGAGGCTCCCATTTAGGAAGCTTCATATTCCTATTATCTTTAGACGGCGAGACATTAACATCAGGCTTATCATGCTTAACATCAAACACATCGCTACATGTAACAGACAAGTCAACATGACTAAATATCCTGCTTGCTTCCAAGACGCTTTGTTCCTTCTTTGACCTAGGCATCATTGAACTTCACCAGAATTCCAGAAAAGTTCCAGATAGCGCTTGCCCAAAAAACACTGGCAGGCACCAGGAAAGACGAACGGAAACTATCCAAACACTATCCGAATCTGTAAGCTAACTCCCATAAACTGTCAGTGTCCAGCTCTTACTACGCTGAACCTCACGCTGTCCATCCAAGACTGTCAGAAACAATTTGTATTAACCAACGCGAAAAACGAGAACACAGATTGGCGACTCGAGAATCCTTTATTCTTACGCCAATATGTAACCAACAATAAGGTTATCGCACACTAGGTCTAAGAATAAATGTCATAACAATAAATCACGATAGTACTTCTGATAGTTTTCTATCTTCCACTGAACAGCGAACGATGAGACTATGACCGCCGTATTGATGACTCCTGCGAAAAATATGGAGGAGTTGGGTTTGAGCAAACAACCATGAATTGATCGTTCAATCTTCAACCACATTGACATGTTGACTTACTCGACTTTCTGGGCCGTTCCACTGACTGCAAGTATATTCGCCCACCGACTATTAAAGTTGAGGAGATACGGAACTTTCCAGAGTTACAGTCAGTGAAAAGTCTGCAGACTTATAAGGGCTTGGTAAGTTGTTTCCGACGGTTTATTCATAACTGTGCTTCTCTGATTCAGCCATTACCTGACCTTCTTCGGGAAGACAACATGTCGATCGAACTTGACGCGTCTGCCAAAAATTCCTTCAGTTAGGTTAAAAAAGCTATCGAGAATGACACACATCTCTTATATCAGGATCCAACGGCATGGTTAAGTATCTCGGTTGATGTATCAGACAGTGCAGCCGGTGCAGTTCTGTAACTGCTAGCCAATCGAGAGTGGCGACCACTCGCCTTTTTCTCGAGGCGCCTAAAATTAGCAGAAACGAAGTTCTGCACATTCGGCAGAAAACTTCTGGCAATGTACTGTGCTATGCGTCATATTCGACATTCGGTGGAGAGTCGTCACCGACCGCAAAAGTCTGACGTACTCTATGAACTCAACCTCACAGTTGAGTGGACTATGTCAAAGGAGATGAACATTGGCTGACTTTGTTTGGAACTGGTAGCGATTGGTGTGCAACCCGAAGGAACCAATGTTTCGATCGTAAAAAGTTCGATGAAGAAGATCAAAAACGAATAAAAGAACTTTGTAAATTTGTATAAAACATTTGTTTATAGAATTTTAATGTTATTCGTAAACACTACATCCTCATTCATAAAATACTGGTGTATTGGAGTCAGCAATGTCGGTGAAGATTGAACGATCAATTCATGGTTGTTTGCTCAAACCCAACTCCTCCATATTTTTCGCAGGAGTCATCAATACGGCGGTCATAGTCTCATCGTTCGCTGTTCAGTGGAAGATAGAAAACTATCAGAAGTACTATCGTGATTTATTGTTATGACATTTATTCTTAGACCTAGTGTGCGATAACCTTATTGTTGGTTACATATTGGCGTAAGAATAAAGGATTCTCGAGTCGCCAATCTGTGTTCTCGTTTTTCGCGTTGGTTAATACAAATTGTTTCTGACAGTCTTGGATGGACAGCGTGAGGTTCAGCGTAGTAAGAGCTGGACAATGACAGTTTATGAGACTTGACTGACACAACGCCTATCTGGCACTTATGAATATAGGTGTATCAGCCACGTCTCGTAAACCGTTAATGCCCAGCTCTTGCTGCACTCAGACTCACGCTGTTCATTGAAGTTTCTCAGATACGCTTAGTAAAAACGGACGCAAAACCAAAACACCGATTGGCTACTCAAGAATTCTTTATTGTAACACCAACATATAAGTCAAGTATGACTAAGGTCTGTGAACAAATATTACAATAATAAATCACAAGATTACTTCTGATGGTTTACTGCTGACTTCTTTCTGAACAGCGACCGATGAGACGATGACTGTCGTATTGATGCCTCCGCGAAAATTGGGGAAGTTGGTTTTGAGCAAACAACCATGAATTGATCGTTCAATCTTCAACTACATTGACAAGGTGGTTGCATTATGTTGGCGTAACCTTTCAAATGCTTGGTCCGAGTGTCTAAGGTTAGTTTCCTTATAGGGACTGGCAATGAGGCAGTCGTCTATGTATGCATATACAAAGTGGAGACCGTGAAATACTTCGTCGATGAAGCGTTGGAATGTTTTGGCTGCATTCCGGAGACCGAATGGCATACGTAGAAATTCAAAATTCCAAAAGGCGTAATGGTAGCCGTTTTCGGGATGTCTTCTGTTGCCATCGGGATTTGGTTATATGCCTTAACCAAGTCGATTTTAAAAAACATAGTTGCGCCAGATAATGTTGCCGTCAAGTCGTGCAACGGGTAGCAATCAGTGGTTGTCTTGGCGTTCACTTGTTGGTAATCAACGGTGGGCCGCCGTTCACTGCTATCCTTTTTCGGTACCATATGAAGTGAGGATACTCTGTGGCTATTCGAAGGTCGAATGATGCCAAGGGTGAGCATATGGTGGAATTCATTCCTAGCTATTCTCAGTTTGTCAGGAGCAAGTCGATGTGCTTTAGATGTCACTGGCTGTCCTGAGATCATGATATGGTGCATGACACTGCTGGTTATGGACGGTAGGTTTTAGACGGGCAATTAAGTTCCGGATATTTATCAACGATCCGTTGAAAATTTGGATCAAGGGTTGCCTTTATCTTAACGAGTGACAAGCTAGGGACTATGTGGGTGATGCCCTTGATAGACAGACTAGTAGTATTGTCAATCAATCGTTTTCGGCGGACGTCTACGAGTAAATCATGGTGATCAAGTAGGTCTGTGCCAATGATGGGCATTGTGACGTCAGCGAGAAGGAAAATCCACTGAATATGTTTGCGTAAACTTACGTTCAGATAGACGTATTTCCTACCAAAGTTTACAGTTGGTTTTCCGTTTGCAGCCTGTAGGTTGAAGGTAGGTTTCTTCTGTCGATCTGCTGCTGTAGCAGGAAGGATGCTGACTTCGGCGCCTGTGTCGACTAAATATTGAGTCTGGCTGATCACATGATGGATGTGAAGTAGGCGGCTTGTGCCACCGGCGACGGTTGCTGCTAACGTGTGCCGGCGGGATAGTTTCCCACAGACTTTGAGACATTGCCGGCAACATTTCGCTTCCTGGCCATAAGTGTTGCGGTACCAGCACCAGTCAAGGTTTTTCAGTGGGCGTGGCTTAGACTTAGATCTGCCACGTGAGTTTTGGCGTTGAGGAGAGTTCGGACGACGGTAGGAGGAATTGCAAGTCACGTTTGATCTGAGCATCTGCTAGATGGAGTTGCATAACCCTATCACTGCAGTAATCCGCTTGGCCACCGAGCATGTTTCAGGAACTAACCGTTTATTTATTTCCAGAATGTTATCTGCAGAAATAGCTAAGTCATCCATAAGAAAAGTCCTTCTTTGGACTGACTGGCCAATAACCTCTCTCATTCTTGTTAGCGTGCTGACGACTGACTGATCCCCTAACTTGATGTTACGAAATAATTCTTCCAAACTCTGTCGATCCGTGAGAGCGTTTCTCCTGAGGAGTGATGCTTTGAGCAACTCGTACGAGTTAATTACCTCTGGACTCGACACCTGCACAGTCACGCACTTGCTGAATTCCCGCCGTAGGGCGTGAACAACTGCGAGGAACTGTGAACGTTGATCGGTTATCCCATGCTCACAGAAATTAGACTCAGCTATCCGAAACTACGCTTCAGCATTATCTGGCCAGTATGGTACGAGCTGAATGGTTTTGGCAGTTGAGGGAATACGAATGGCCTTGGGACTAGGGTCACTCATGACGAAACGAATATCGATTACGATATAGTACAAGAACAAATACAAAAAGGAACGAACTCACCGGGTTTATCTACGTATTTATCGAAGATGAAGTTCGGGGTTCGGCTCACCAGTTAGAGGCTGATGGTATTGACGTTCGCGAATTGTATGGAGTATACTAACGCAAGTTCTCATAGCAGTAACTTCTATGTTATTCGTTTCTCGTGTACCAAAGGCAAAGCAAATCGTAAACTGAAGCGGAAGCTAAGCTAGCTAGTGATCCTACACGGAAGTGACACGATGGAATACCAAATGGCGAGGATGCTTTACCGGAAGCCTTCGGCTAAACAAGTCGACTTAAACACCAGGGGTCAGCATCCAATGTTCACTGATGATTCCTGTGGTCAATAATTTTGGGGAATTATTTACCGCTACAGTCTTTTGACATTAGACATATTTTGTGATTTCTGAAAATTTTCCGGATTATTCCAAAATCATTTTTGACTTCGGAATTTGTCTCAAGCCATCAGACGCACTGAAAAGCAAACTTGCTCATATAAGAGGCCGAATCCGTAAGGATTTCTTATCTGGTTGTGTCCATAAAAAATACGTGGAATGTGAAGCGATATGCATCGGACAAACATAAGGAGGAATCAAATCATGAGAAACGAATACCGTAGGGCATCTGTCCGACCACCGAAATATCCAGTTGAGCTAGAAAAGCTCGAAAAATCATCAGCCATAGTTCCACACCCTACGAAATCAGTAATTGACTTTGACGATATCGGTTTTTATAGTATTCATATGTATTATAAAATAAAGGGGTAAATTTACATGAAAAGTTTGGCACTTTTACGGGCACCAGCGGGCAGGATATAAATCCAAGTCTATGTGTTGACGAATTGGTGTTGTTTAGATATTTATGATATTTTAATTGCAACATACCAGAACAGGACCATATCGTGAAGCTCCAGCAAGTAGCCCTAATTTCGTTTTCTTCGGGTGACCATACGCAACCTTCCACCAATCAGTATTCTGTCTGGTATCGCATCCATGTTGCTCTGAAAGCCTTTTCGCAGAGGAAGAACTATCTAGGAGACAAGAAGATGTAACAAAACCGTACAAGTGTAATTTATTAATGTAAGCGTAGAGAATGGTCACCGAGGTAGAATGTATTTCCATGTTAGATAAGTTCATTTGAAAAAACACACGGTGATGCAGTAGTAATAACAGGATAATTTGCCATTAAAAATACATACACGAAAGGCACGAAAAATAGAGCTATACAGTATTTACAATGACGATGTACTCTGCAACACGCAGTAATCACTTCTCTGGTCGCACTGCTAAAGTTATGATGTTATCGTGAGAACACAGTTGTCAATGGAGTTGAAGATTGAACGATCAATTCATGGTTGTTTGCTTAAAATCAACTTCCCCAATTTTCGCGGAGGCATCAATACGACAGTCATCGTCTCATCGGTCGCTGTTCAGAAAGAAGAGTAAAATATCGTCAGAAGTAATATAACGATTTATTATTGTAATATTTGTTTTCAGAACTTAGTTCGCTTATTCCTTTTATATGTTGGTGTAACAATAAACAAATCTCAAGCGGCAGATCGGTGTTTTGGTTTTTTCGTCCGTTATAAATAAGCGTTTCCGAAATCTTCGAAGAACAGCGTGGGCCCGAGCGTAGCGAGAGCTGGGCATTAACGGTTTATGAGACGTGATTGACAGTTTCTGTCGATAGAAACAGATCTGGCGGATTCAAACAGTTGGTGAAATTTTGGATAGTCACCGTTCATCTTTCCTAGTGCCGGTCAAGTCCTCTTTGAACAAGCAATATCTGGAACGTTTTTGGAATTGGGTCAAGTTCAACAATGCCTGGGTCAAAGAAGGGACAGAGTGTCTTGGATGCAAACAGGAAAGTAAGTCATGGTGACTTGTCTGTTAATTGTAACGATGTGTCTGATGTTAAGCATGACATGGTTGATGTTACTGTTTCGCCGTTCATGGATAATAGGAACATCAAACTCCCTAAATTTGAACCACGATGTTTTGATGGAAACCCGGCCGATTATTTACAATTTGTAAAGGAGTTTGAGATCATGTTGAGTGGTGTTTTATTAAATGATGAATTGAAGTTAATGTATTTGATGAGATATTGCACTGGAGATGCTGCAAGAGCTATACAGTGCTGTACGTTTATGAAGCCAAAAGAGGGCTACTACGAGGCTCTGATCATATTACGTCAAAGGTTTGGAAGACCTTCGATGATTGCAGGGAAATTATTCGAGGCTGTTAAGGGTAATGGTGGTCAATTACAGGATGACTCCCAGGCACTCACTCAGTTTTTAGATAATTTGCTAATTTACAAGAATGGAATGATTTCGATGAATCGCACGAGTGACCTCAACTCGAGTTTTATACTAGAAGTAATAGCAAGACGTCTACCTACTCGACTGCAAAGGAAGTGGGTGAAGATGAGCTCCCGTATGGAGGATGAGGGTATCGAGCCAAAGTTTGATGATATCCTGAAACTGGTAAATACTAGTGTCAATGAATCTATGAGCAAGTTTTC
The DNA here is from genome assembly GCA_944472135.2 of Trichobilharzia regenti. Classification (NCBI taxonomy): domain Eukaryota; kingdom Metazoa; phylum Platyhelminthes; class Trematoda; order Strigeidida; family Schistosomatidae; genus Trichobilharzia; species Trichobilharzia regenti. The sequence goes on along the minus strand of OX235270.1, from coordinate 80,410,813 downwards.
CAGTCTATTATATCTCACTCCTAGAATAGAGTAGTCTGAGATCAAAATGCAATCATTGATGACGAGTAGGCCTCAGAGAGGTGGTTGTCAATCACGTCTCATAAACCGTTAATGCCCAGCTCTCGCTACGCTCGGGCCCACGCTGTTCTTCGAAGATTTCGGAAACGCTTAGTTATAACGGACGAAAAAACCAAAACACCGATCTGCTGCTTGTTATTTCTTTATTGTTACACCAACATATAAAAGGAATAAGCGAACTAAGCAAACTAAGGTCTGTAAACAAATATTACAATAATAAATCATTGTATTACTTCTGACGATGTTTACACTTCTTTCTGAACAGCGACCGATGAGACGATGACTGTCGTATTGATGCCTCCGCGAAAATTGGGGAAGTTGATTTTGAGCAAACAACCAAGAATTGATCGTTCAATCTTCAACTCCATTGACACTCCCCGGCAAAAAAGGGATCCAACCCTTTTTTCCTTCACGACCAATGCACGTTGACTTGGATGCCATTGCGAGAACCTGGGTCACACGGACAGAGCTGAAATGGAAAACAAACAGAAAAGCCAACACACCACAAGCATACCCACAGCACAATCTCACACATCAATGACGACCTGCGCCTCCAGACAGAGACCTCCTCTTGACATCTTGCAACACAATCGCCCTTTGCTAGAATGACTCTTGCAGAATGCAAAGTGACCATGGCAGCACCTCACGATACTCTACGCACATCCTCTTAATTACTCATTACCAATTACCACTGAAATCGCTTGTCACTCATTCTGCCTCAGTTCTAGTAGCGGTGACGCATGCGAGCCTCAGTCGTTTACACTCTTTCTCCCCGGCGTGTCGGACCGCAGCTAACAATTATCTCCGTGTGCATTTCATTCTCAGCAATAGCCTAGCCTCCCCGGCGTATACGACCCATCTGCTGTCTCTAACATCAATCAATTCATTCATGGATGTAGAAGACAAGAAACAACTTCAGAAGTAATCACGACGAAAATTTTAACAAAATTATGCAATAAAAACAAGGCACGAAAACAACGAGTAAACACAACTGATCCAAAATCACAAATTGCGAAGACACACCACACGTATACACAAACAGTACAAATAACCTCGCGGATCATGTCTTGGTGGAATTCCTTTGAAGAATTGCAGGACTTACACCAGTACGCCTGCAACCCTTCACAGGTTGACGATTGTAAGTTGTGGAATGTCCAGACACAAACAAGATTAACCAACAATTACATCAATTGGAACTCACACAACTATTTAACACAAACATATGTACAATCAACACATCAAATGTTGTGGATTCTGACACGACAAACTACCCTTGAAGAACTGTAGGACTTACAGCAGTACGCCTACATTCCTTCTCAGGTTGATGATCCAAGTGGAAGTCGTCCGGACACAAACAGAATTACCAACAGCTAGATGACAGATGATATCAATTCAGTATATACAATATGAACATATGTACAAGATCATACACCAAGCACATTGGACTGCTCATTGATGCGCTACCCTTTGAAGAACTGTAGGACTTACAGCAGTACGCCTACAACCCTTCTCAGGTTGACGCCCTAGGTTGGAAAATCGTCGCAGAGTTCATTTGCTAACTTCCTTCTATCAGCTATATCCTCAAATCTGAACGGCAACACGCCCATGTCATTGTATCGTAGAATATAGATGACCAACAAACACACGACATATCTCATCAACCAAGTGTAGAAACAGAGTAATTTACACCAAAGATAATAACATTCAAATAGTAACTTGAAACTAGAAATGCCTTTATTCGTGCAAGTCAATTTAACAATAACTCTCTCCTTTACACTTGGCTTATCCACACTAAACTGACCATTGATATTCGTCCTTTCAAACGAACTGATACTACCATAGTCATTGCACAAGATACTTGAGTTGATGGGTGTCTGTTTCATTGTGGATGACAGCACCAACGATGACTGAGTGACACAAGGTGATGAACTTAGTGGTGGATCAGAAGCTGTTCTTGTTCGGCTCTCAGATAGTTGTCCAACTGCAAGATTACCACCACTGCTGTCTTTCACTACTAGTTCGGGTTTAGCACTATCATCTGATGATAGGTGGGCTACACGCTGATCAATTACACTGACTGTCTCACAAGTATGCACACCTTTTGGAACTGCATCTGCGTTCAATTCTACTTCACGTTGTAGTTGTACAGAACCTTTATTTAACTTAGCAGTAGTAGGCATATCCCTCATCTCATAATGATCAACCAAAGACAACTGTGAAGTATCATGATCATTATCACGAATATTCACTTTACCGTCAACTTCATCATTTTCAAACTCTTTAATAACAGAAGTAGACAATTTTGGTTCCTCCTCACAAATCATAAAAGGTTTTATATCTTCACTCTGACTAGTTATACTTTGTAAACTTGTGGAGTCAGAACTGCACTCTGAAGCAGTAACTCTATTCTGTGACACTCTATTCAACAACGGCTTACCAGTTGCAACTACAGACTTCTTCACCGCACCGTTATCGTCACACAATTCGGAGTCAGACCTGGAGTTTACATTTAGCTTATCACTGAACTTGCTCACTGGTTCACAGTTCACTTCTGTATGCACCTCTTGCACACGTGTAAAACAAAACCGTGTTTGTCTTGCATCTTGTAACTTATCTGTTGAGGATGTACTACGAAACCTGTTACACTCACTAGGTCTATATGCATTACTAGACATCATGGAGTCTTCTCGATATCCACCTCTCTGAGGCTTATTCGTCATCAATGATTGCGTTTTACCCTCAGACTGCTCTATTCTAGGGGTGAGATGTAATAGACTGGAAAACTTGCTCATAGATTGATTGACACTAGTATTTACCAGTTTCAGGATATCATCAAACTTTGGCTCGATACCCTCATCCTCCATACGGGAGCTCATCTTCACCCACTTCCTTTGCAGTCGAGTAGGTAGACGTCTTGCTATTACTTCTAGTATAAAACTCGAGTTGAGGTCACTCATGCGATTCATCGAAATCATTCCATTCTTGTAAATTAGCAAATTATCTAAAAACTCAGTGAGTGCCTGGGAGTCATCCTGTAATTGACCACCATTACCCTTAACAGCCTCGAATAATTTCCCTGCAATCATCGAAGGTCTTCCAAACCTTTGACGTAATATGCTCATAGCCTCGTAGTAGCCCTCTTTTGGCTTCATAAACTTACAGCACTGTATAGCTCTTGCAGCATCTCCAGTGCAATATCTCATCAAATACATTAACTTCAATTCATCATTTAATAAAACACCACTCAACATGATCTCAAACTCCTTTACAAATTGTAAATAATCAGCCGGGTTTCCATCAAAACACCGTGGTTCAAATTTAGGGAGTTTGATGTTCCTATTATCCCTGAACGGCGAAACAGTAACATCAACCATGTCATGCTTAACATCAGACACATCGTTACAATTAACAGACAAGTCACCATGACTTACTTTCCTGTTTGCATCCAAGACACTCTGTCCCTTCTTTGACCCAGGCATTGTTGAACTTGACCCAATTCCAAAAAGTTCCAGATATTGCTTGTTCAAAGAGGACTTGACCGGCACCAGGAAAATGAACGGCGACTATCCAAACTTTCACCAACTGTTTGAATCCGCCAGATCTGTTTCTATCGTCAGAAACTGTCAATCACGTCTCATAAACCGTTAATGCCCAGCTCTCGCTACGCTCGGGCCCACGCTGTTCTTCGAAGATTTCGGAAACGCTTAGTTATAACGGACGAAAAAACCAAAACACCGATCTGCCGCTTGAGATTTGTTTATTGTTACACCAACATATAAAAGGAATAAGCGAACTAAGGTCTGTAAACAAATATTACAATAATAAATCGTTATATTACTTCTGACGATGTTTCACTCTTCTTTCTGAACAGCGACCGATGAGACGATGACTGTCGTATTGATGCCTCCGCGAAAATTGGGGAAGTTGATTTTAAGCAAACAACCATGAATTGATCGTTCAATCTTCAACTCCATTGACAGTGGTTATCGAGAAAGCTCCATGATATCTAGTAATGCATATATACCTAGTGAGTGTAACAGGTTTCGTAGTACATCCCCAACTGATAGGTTACAAGATGCAAGACAAACACGGTTTTGTTTTACACGTATGCAAGAGGTGCATACAGAAGTGAACTGTGTACCAGTGAGCAAGTTCAGTGATAAGCTAAATGTAAACTCCAGGCATGACTCCGAATTGTGTGACGATAACGGTGCGGTGAAGAAGTCTGTTGTTACAACTGGTAAGCCATTGTTGAATAGAGTTTCACAGAATAGAGTTGCTGCTTCAGAGTGCAGTTCTGACTCCACAAGTTTACAAAGTATAACTAGTCAGAGTGAAGATATAAAACCTTTTAGGATTTGTGAGGAGGAACCAAAATTGTCTACTTCTGTTATTAAAGAGTTTGAAAATGATGAAGTTGACGGTAAAGTGAATATTCGTGATAATGATGATGATACTTCACAGTTGTCTTTGGTTGATCATTATGAGATGAGGGATATACCTACTACTGCTAAGTTAAATAAAGGTTCTGTACAACTACAACGTGAAGTAGAATTGAACGCAGATGCAGTTCCAAAAGGTGTGCATACTTGTGAGACAGTCAGTGTAATTGATAAGCGTGTAGCCCACCTATCATCAGATGATAGTGCTAAACCCGAACTAGTAGTGAAAGACAGCAGTGGTGGTAATCTTGCAGTTGGACAACTATCTGAGAGCCGAACAAGAACAGCTTCTGATCCACCACTAAGTTCATCACCTTGTGTCACTCAGTCATCGTTGGTGCTGTCGTCCACAATGAAACAGACACCCATCAACTCAAGTATCTTGTGCAATGACTATGGTAGTATCAGTTCGTTTGAAAGGACGAATATCAATGGTCAGTTTAGTGTGGATAAGCCAAGTGTAAAGGAGAGAGTTATTGTTAAATTGACTTGCACGAATAAAGGCATTTCTAGTTTCAAGTTACTATTTGAATGTTATTATCTTTGGTGTAAATTACTCTGTTTCTATACTTGGTTGATGAGATATGTCGTGTGTTTGTTGGTCATCTATATTCTACGATACAATGACATGGGCGTGTTGCCGTTCAGATTTGAGGATATAGCTGATAGAAGGAAGTTAGCAAATGAACTCTGCGACGATTTTCCAACCTAGGGCGTCAACCTGAGAAGGGTTGTATGCATACTGCTGTAAGTCCTACAGTTCTTCAAAGGGTAGCGCATCAATGAGCAGTCCAATGTGCTTGGTGTATGATCTTGTACATATGTTCATATTGTATATACTGAATTGATATCATCTGTCATCTAGCTGTTGGTAATTCTGTTTGTGTCCGGACGACTTTCACTTGGATCATCAACCTGAGAAGGAATGTAGGCGTACTGCTGTAAGTCCTACGGTTCTTCAAGGGTAGTTTGTCGTGTCAGAATCCACAACATTTGATGTGTTGATTGTACATATGTTTGTGTTAAATAGTTGTGTGAGTTCCAATTGATGTAATTGTTGGTTAATCTTGTTTGTGTCTGGACATTCCACAACTTACAATCGTCAACCTGTGAAGGGTTGCAGGCGTACTGGTGTAAGTCCTCCAATTCTTCAAAATAATTCTACCAAGACATGATCCGCGAGGTTATTTGTACTGTTTGTGTATACGTGTGGTGTGTCTTCGCAATTTGTGATTTTGGATCAGTTGTGTTTACTCGTTGTTTTCGTGCCTTGTTTTTATTGCATAATTTTGTTAAAATTTTCGTCGTGATTACTTCTGAAGTTGTTTCTTGTCTCCTACATCCATGAATGAATTGATTGATGTTAGAGACAGCAGATGGGGCGTATACGCCGGGGAGGCTAGGCTATTGCTGAGAATGAAATGCACACGGAGATAATTGTTAGCTGCGGTCCCACACGCCGGGGAGAAAGAGTGTAAACGACTGAGGCTCGCATGCGTCACCGCTACTAGAACTGAGGCAGAATGAGTGACAAGCGATTTCAATGGTAATTGGTAATGAGTAATTAAAAGGATGTACGTAGAGTATCGTGAGGTCCTGCCATGTTCACTTTGCATTCTGCAAGAGTCATTCTAGCAAGCGGCGATTGTGTTGCAAGATGTCAAGAGGAGGTCTCTGTCTGGACGCGCAGGTCGTCATTGATGTGTGAGATTGTGCTGTGAGTATGCTTGTGGTGTGTTGGCTTTTCTGTTTGTTTTCCATTTCAGCTCTGTCCGTGTGACCCAGGTCCTCGCAATGGCATCCAAGTCGACGTGCATTGGTCGTGAAGGAAAAAAGGGTTGCATCCGTTTTTTGCCGAGGAGTGTCAATGGAGTTGAAGATTGAACGATCAATTCATGGTTGTTTGCTTAAAATCAACTTCCCCAATTTTCGCGGAGGCATCAATACGACAGTCATCGTCTCATCGGTCGCTGTTCAGAAAGAAGAGTAAAATATCGTCAGAAGTAATATAACGATTTATTATTGTAATATTTGTTTACAGAACTTAGTTCGCTTATTCCTTTTATATGTTGGTGTAACAATAAACAAATCTCAAGCGGCAGATCGGTGTTTTGGTTTTTTCGTCCGTTATAAATAAGCGTTTCCGAAATCTTCGAAGAACAGCGTGGGCCCGAGCGTAGCGAGAGCTGGGCATTAACGGTTTATGAGACGTGATTGACAACAGTTTTGCTCGAGGGAGGTATTACCTTTCTCCGCCCTACTAGAATTTAACTTGGCAAAAAATATGAACAAAAAGAGTGACTGCTAATTTCGTGGAGGTCTTTGGTAAATAAATATATCAGAACACACTTGTGTTCAAGCAGAGACCATCATGAGGCACGTTAAAGGTGGTTTAGTTAGGATTTTGATTCACTGATCCAAGGAATTAGTTGAGGCTAACTCACGAGTCTGTGTAGGGCCTATGGAGTCGCATCTTGATAAAAAGCTGGGCAAATTGGTAGATATCAGACAGAGGGCATAAGGCAAGGTTGGGTCACATACTTAAATTCATTGAAGCCTTAGCCATTAAAAGACTTAAACCTGTCTTATGCGTCCAAAAGTTATTTGTTATCACCTTAAACCTGCCTTGGTAATCCAACTTAGAACCAAGGACCAATTTTACTTCATAATATTTTCAAACCCTTTTTTTGCCTTTTTTTCCTCCCTTTATCTTTCTTACCCACACTTTTTGCGTCTCCCTACCCATTATTTTGTGACCTTGACCTGTACACAATCTGACCTGTATTGTAATTATTCATGCTTTCTTGCCTTATATAAACCTGTGTATGACAAGTACGTGTGTGATCAGAATGTCCGAAATGTGTTGCGCCAATACATTATACGTTTCAGATAAACTACGTCTTCTTATTGTTTTGTAGAGGGCATTATCTTCTGTCTATCTGTCTATCCATCAAATTGCTGTTATGTATTCAGGTAACCATATAAACTCATGTTAAAATCTCAGGTCAAAACGTAAGTAAACATTCCGTTTAATAGATTGTGACAGTAAGTTACCTTCCGCCTCCTTTTCCTGAACTTTAAAATCTACATTCTGTTCCTGTACTTATAATTACCCTTAAAAATAATAATCTGCTTTATTACGAAAACAGTACTTATAATACAGAATCGAATTCGCAGAATTTGTCAAAATACTGCATCTGATGTACTCAAGATAGAAATGAAGTAAAAAATTAACACAAAATTAACCGGAGGAATTCCTCCATATTAAAGGTATGGACTCAAAAATAAGCACAACATGAGAATTGTCAATGAAGTTGAAGATTGAACGATCAATTCATCGTTGTTTGCTCAAACCCAACTCCTCCATATTTTTCGCAGGAGTCATCAATACGGCGGTCATAGTCTCATCGTTCGCTGTTCAGTGGAAGATAGAAAACTATCAGAAGTACTATCGTGATTTATTGTTATGACATTTATTCTTAGACCTAGTGTGCGATAACCTTATTGTTGGTTACATATTGGCGTAAGAATAAAGGATTCTCGAGTCGCCAATCTGTGTTCTCGTTTTTCGCGTTGGTTAATACAAATTGTTTCTGACAGTCTTGGATGGACAGCGTGAGGTTCAGCGTAGTAAGAGCTGGACACTGACAGTTTATGGGAGTTGGCTCATAAGAATTTTAAATAAAATAATCATGACAGGGCGTTTGTCTCAACCAATATTGTCCATTCATTTTGGAAATTGTAGCACCTTGTGGATTACTGAATCTAATGTTCTGTTGACACAATATTGTGAAGAGCTATACAAAATCAACATTTATGGGACACCCCAAATGGTGTTCGTACTTATGAAAAAAATAAACAAATATAAAATGAGAGGATTATAGGTATAAGGGGTACGATAACCATAAAGTTTGACGCTGTAAGTGTGGAAGAAATGGTTTATTCACTAGTGCGAATAGGGTTAATTAGTTAGTTCATGCCTAACACTACAGTGCAACTTTTATAGTTAGACGCACGTGCATAAAGTCTTCTGAAAAGACTTCCTTTTTACTTGAGGAGATACAAGGTTGGAGCTGCGGGTGAAGTGGATGCTCACAATCTGACAAAATTCCATTGGAAAATTTATTGCATCAAATTAAGTGCCTATTAAAGACGATGTCTAAAATATTGCCCGAAAGGGAGCCACTAGCCTCACTGATAGTCTTCACAGTTCTAAAAATTATGACAGTCCTTTTTAAGTAATCCAGGAAAGAATTAGAGTGAACAGTGAAATTTTAAAAACGTGTGAAATACTAAATTGCCATTGTACCTGCAAACGATTGCGGAAATCTTCAGCTAATACTTCCTACCCAACAATGTTTAAATTTAGGAGCATTGTGGATGCAAGCCGCTTCGTAAATAAATGAATTAATTTATTCTAATGGTACAGTACATGAGGGGCGCCAGTTTACAGGCATCATCAAATTGTTACAGAAATAGGAACATATTATTCAGTCACAGTTTACAGTCGATAGCAAAATATGTTTTGCATGTACGCTGGAGATTTTTCATACGCTCGACAAATGTTAATCCAAGCAGTATGAAACATCCTTTTCACTTATGTACAATCATTTCTGTACACAGTTGGAAAAATCTCCTAGGTCGTCAGTGAGTGAAACACATCAGGAAATACAGGAGTATAGTATTTGCATTAACAAAAAAACCACGTATTTAGTGATTGAGTTAAAAGTGCTTGTGTCAATGCAGTTGAAGATTGAACGATCAATTCATGGTTGTTTGCTCAAAACCAACTTCCCCAATTTTCGCGGAGGCATCAATACGACAGTCATCGTCTCATCGGTCGCTGTTCAGAAAGAAGAGTAAAATATCGTCAGAAGTAATATAACGATTTATTATTGTAATATTTGTTTACAGAACTTAGTTCGCTTATTCCTTTTATATGTTGGTGTAACAATAAACAAATCTCAAGCGGCAGATCGGTGTTTTGGTTTTTTCGTCCGTTATAAATAAGCGTTTCCGAAATCTTCGAAGAACAGCGTGGGCCCGAGCGTAGCGAGAGCTGGGCATTAACGGTTTATGAGACGTGATTGACAACAGTTTTGCTCGAACGAGGTATTACCTTTCTCCGCCCTACTAGAATTTAACTTGGCAAAAAATATGAACAAAAAGAGTGACTGCTAATTTCGTGGAGGTCTTTGGTAAATAAATATATCAGAACACACTTGTGTTCAAGCAGAGACCATCATGAGGCACGTTAAAGGTGGTTTAGTTAGGATTTTGATTCACTGATCCAAGGAATTAGTTGAGGCTAACTCACGAGTCTGTGTAGGGCCTATGGAGTCGCATCTTGATAAAAAGCTGGGCAAATTGGTAGATATCAGACAGAGGGCATAAGGCAAGGTTGGGTCACATACTTAAATTCATTGAAGCCTTAGCCATTAAAAGACTTAAACCTGTCTTATGCGTCCAAAAGTTATTTGTTATCACCTTAAACCTGCCTTGGTAATCCAACTTAGAACCAAGGACCAATTTTACTTCATAATATTTTCAAACCCTTTTTTTGCCTTTTTTTCCTCCCTTTATCTTTCTTACCCACACTTTTTGCGTCTCCCTACCCATTATTTTGTGACCTTGACCTGTACACAATCTGACCTGTATTGTAATTATTCATGCTTTCTTGCCTTATATAAACCTGTGTATGACAAGTACGTGTGTGATCAGAATGTCCGAAATGTGTTGCGCCAATACATTATACGTTTCAGATAAACTACGTCTTCTTATTGTTTTGTAGAGGGCATTATCTTCTGTCTATCTGTCTATCCATCAAATTGCTGTTATGTATTCAGGTAACCATATAAACTCATGTTAAAATCTCAGGTCAAAACGTAAGTAAACATTCCGTTTAATAGATTGTGACAGTAAGTTACCTTCCGCCTCCTTTTCCTGAACTTTAAAATCTACATTCTGTTCCTGTACTTATAATTACCCTTAAAAATAATAATCTGCTTTATTACGAAAACAGTACTTATAATACAGAATCGAATTCGCAGAATTTGTCAAAATACTGCATCTGATGTACTCAAGATAGAAATGAAGTAAAAAATTAACACAAAATTAACCGGAGGAATTCCTCCATATTAAAGGTATGGACTCAAAAATAAGCACAACATGAGAATTGTCAATGAAGTTGAAGATTGAACGATCAATTCATCGTTGTTTGCTCAAACCCAACTCCTCCATATTTTTCGCAGGAGTCATCAATACGGCGGTCATAGTCTCATCGTTCGCTGTTCAGTGGAAGATAGAAAACTATCAGAAGTACTATCGTGATTTATTGTTATGACATTTATTCTTAGACCTAGTGTGCGATAACCTTATTGTTGGTTACATATTGGCGTAAGAATAAAGGATTCTCGAGTCGCCAATCTGTGTTCTCGTTTTTCGCGTTGGTTAATACAAATTGTTTCTGACAGTCTTGGATGGACAGCGTGAGGTTCAGCGTAGTAAGAACTGGACACTGACAGTTTATGGGAGTTGGCTCATAAGAATTTTAAATAAAATAATCATGACAGGGCGTTTGTCTCAACCAATATTGTCCATTCATTTTGGAAATTGTAGCACCTTGTGGATTACTGAATCTAATGTTCTGTTGACACAATATTGTGAAGAGCTATACAAAATCAACATTTATGGGACACCCCAAATGGTGTTCATACTTATGAAAAAAATAAACAAATATAAAATGAGAGGATTATAGGTATAAGGGGTACGATAACCATAAAGTTTGACGCTGTAAGTGTGGAAGAAATGGTTTATTCACTAGTGCGAATAGGGTTAATTAGTTAGTTCATGCCTAACACTACAGTGCAACTTTTATAGTTAGACGCACGTGCATAAAGTCTTCTGAAAAGACTTCCTTTTTACTTGAGGAGATACAAGGTTGGAGCTGCGGGTGAAGTGGATGCTCACAATCTGACAAAATTCCATTGGAAAATTTATTGCATCAAATTAAGTGCCTATTAAAGACGATGTCTAAAATATTGCCCGAAAGGGAGCCACTAGCCTCACTGATAGTCTTCACAGTTCTAAAAATTATGACAGTCCTTTTTAAGTAATCCAGGAAAGAATTAGAGTGAACAGTGAAATTTTAAAAACGTGTGAAATACTAAATTGTCATTGTACCTGCAAACGATTGCGGAAATCTTCAGCTAATACTTCCTACCCAACAATGTTTAAATTTAGGAGCATTGTGGATGCAAGCCGCTTCGTAAATAAATGAATTAATTTATTCTAATGGTACAGTACATGAGGGGCGCCAGTTTACAGGCATCATCAAATTGTTACAGAAATAGGAACATATTATTCAGTCACAGTTTACAGTCGATAGCAAAATATGTTTTGCATGTACGCTGGAGATTTTTCATACGCTCGACAAATGTTAATCCAAGCAGTATGAAACATCCTTTTCACTTATGTACAATCATTTCTGTACACAGTTGGAAAAATCTCCTAGGTCGTCAGTGAGTGAAACACATCAGGAAATACAGGAGTATAGTATTTGCATTAACAAAAAAACCACGTATTTAGTGATTGAGTTAAAAGTGCTTGTGTCAATGCAGTTGAAGATTGAACGATCAATTCATGGTTGTTTGCTCAAAACCAACTTCCCCAATTTTCGCGGAGGCATCAATACGACAGTCATCGTCTCATCGGTCGCTGTTCAGAAAGAAGAGTAAAATATCGTCAGAAGTAATATAACGATTTATTATTGTAATATTTGTTTAGAGAACTTAGTCATACTTGACTAATATGTTGGTGTTACAATAAAGAATTCTTGAGTAGCCAATCGGTGTTTTGGTGTGGCGTCCCTTTTTACTAAGCGTTTCAGAATAACTTCAAGGAACAGCGTGGGCCCGAGCGTAGCGAGAGCTGGGCATTAACGGTTTACGAGACATGGCTGACAGTTTCCGACATTACAGCGTCTGTCTTTAAACGGGTTGGACAGTTGGCACGACTTTGGATAGTTACGGTATATGTTGTGTCAGTCACGTCATGTAAACCGTTAATGCCCAGCTCATACTACGCTCCGCCTCACGCTGTTCCTTGAAGATTTTCAGAAACACTTATTAATAACGGACGCAAAAATCAAAACACTGATTGGCCGCTTGGGAATTCTTTATTGTAACACCAACATATAAGTCAAGTATGACTAAGGTCTGTGAACAAATATTACAATAATAAATCACAAGATTACTTCTGATGGTTTACTGCTGACATCTTTCTGAACAGCGACCGATGAGACGATGACCGTCGTATTGATGCCTCCGCAAAAATTGGGGAAGTTGGTTTTGAGCAAACAACCATGAATTGATCGTTCAATCTTCAACTACACTGACACTCCCCGGAAAAAATGGGATCCAACCCTTTTTTCCTTCACGACCAATGCACGTTGACTTAGATGCCATTGCGAGAACCTGGGTCACACGGACAGAGCTGAAATGGAAAACAAACAGAAAAGCCAACACACCACAAGCATACTCACAGCACAATCTCACACATCAATGACGACCTGCGCCTTACACTTAAAGGCCTCCTCTTGACACATCCTCTTGCAACACAATCGCCCTTTACTAGAATGACTCTTGCAGAATGCAACGTGACCATAGCACCACCTCATGACACTACATGCACGTCCTCGTATCTACTCACTACCAATTACTACTGCAATCGCTTGTCACTCATTCTGCCTCAGTTCTAGTAGCAGTGACGCATGCGAGCCTCAGTCGTTTACACTCTTTCTCCCCGGAGTGTGGGACCGCAGCTAACAATTATCTCCGTGTGCATTTCATTCTCAGCAATAGCCTAGCCTCCCCGGCGTATACGCCCCATCTGCTGTCTCTAACATCAATCAATTCATTCATGGATGTAGAAGACTGGAAACAACTTCAGAAGTAATCACGACGAAAACTTTAAGAAAAATTACGCAATAACAACAAGATACGAAAACAACAAGTAAACACAATGAATCCAACAAACACCAATTGATATGACACACCACACGTATACACAAACAGTACAAATAACCTCGCGGATCATGTCTTGGTGGGATTCCTTTGAAGAATTGCAGGACTTACACCAGTACGCCTGCAACCCTTCTCACGCTGACGATTGTAAGTTGTGGAATGTCCGGACACACACAAGATTAACCAGCAGCTAGATGATAAATGATATCAATTCAGTATATACAACATGAACATATGTACAAAATAACACACCAAGTACGATGGGCTGAGCTTCAATTTACTACCCTTGAAGAATTGTAGGACTTACAGCAGTATGCATAAAACCCTTCTCAGGTTGACACCCTAGGTTGGAAAATCGTTGCAGAGTTCATTTGCTGATTTCCCGCTATCAGCTATATCCTCAAATCTGAACGGTAACATGCCCATGTCATTGTATCGCAGAATATAGATGACCAACAAACACACGACATATCTCATCAACCAAGTATAGAAACAGAGTAATTTACACCAAAGATAAAAACATTCAAATGGTAACTTCAAACGTGAAAGGCCTTTATTCGTGCAAGCTAGTTTAACAATTACTCTTTCGTTTACCCTTGGCTTATCCCCACTAAACTGACCAATATCTTTTGTCCCTTCAAATACACCAGTACTATCATAGTCATTGCTGAAGATACTTGAGTTGATGGGTGTCTGTTTCATTGTGGACGACAGCACCAACGATGACTGAGTGACACAAGGTGATGAACTTAGTGGTGGATCAGAAGCTGTTCTTGTTCGGCTCTCAGATAGTTGTCTAGCTGCAAGATTACCACCACTGCTGTCTTTTACTATCAGCTCAGGTTTAGCACTAGCATCTGATGATAGGTGGGCTACACGCTGATCAATTACACTGACGGTTTGACAAGTATGCATGCCTTCTGAAACTGCATCTGCATTTAATTCTACTTTACGTTCGAGTTGTACAGAACCCTTGTTCAACTTAGGAGTAGTAGGCATATCCCTCATCTCATCATGGTCAACCAAAGACAAATGTGAAGTATCATCATCATAATCACGAATATTCACTTTACCGTCAATTTCATCATTTTCAAACTCTTTAATTACAGCAGTAGATGATTTGGGTTCTTCCTCACAAGTCCCTAAAGATTTCATAACTTCACTCTGACTGGTTAAACCTTGTAAACTTGTAGGGTCAGAACTGCACTCTGAAGCAGCAACTCTATTCTGTGACACTCTATTCAACAATGGCTTACAAGTTGTAACTACAGACTTCTTCACAACACCGTTATCGTCACACAATTCGGAGTCATGCCTGGAGTTTACATTTAGCTTATCACTGAACTTGCTCACTGGTACACAGTTCACTTCTGTATGCACCTCTTGCATACGTGTAAAACAAAGCCGTGTTTGTCTTGCATCTTGTAACCTATCAGTTGGGGGTGTACTACGAAACCTGTTACACTCACTAGGTCTATATGCATTACTAGATATCATGGAGTCTTCTCGATATCCACCTCTCTGAGGCTTATTCGTCATCAATGAGTGAGTTTTACCCTCAGACTGCTCTATTCTAGGGGTGAGATGTAATAGACTGGAAAACTTGCTCATAGATTCATTGACACTAGTATTTACCAGTTTCAGGATATCATCAAACTTTGGCTCGATACCCTCATCCTCCATACGGGAGCTCATCTTCACCCACTTCCTTTGCAGTCGAGTAGGTAGGCGTCTCGCTATTACTTCTAGTATAAAACTCGAGTTGAGGTCACTCATGCAATTCATCGAAATCAAGGTATTCTTATAAGTCATAAGATTATCTAAAAACTAAGTAAGTGCCTTGGAGTCATCTTGAAGCCGACTGCCGTTACATTTGACAGCTTCGTATACGTTCCTTAGAATCACTGAATGTCTTCCAAACCTTTGACGTAATATGCTCATAGCCTCAGCGTATTCCTTATTAGGGGGCATGAGCTTACAGCACTGTATAGCTCTTGAAGCATCTCAAGTGCAATACCTCATCAAATACATCAATTTCATTTCATCAGTTAATAGAAAACTACTCAACATGATCTCAAAATCATTTACAAATGGTAAATAATCAGCCGGGTTTCCATCGAAACACCGTGGTTCAAATTCAGGGAGCTTGATGTTCCTATTACCCCTGAACGGCGAAACAGTAACATCAACCATGTCATGCTTAACATCAGACACATCGTTACAAGTAACAGACAAGTCACCATGACTTACTTTCCTGTTTGCATCCAAGACACTCTGTCCCTTCTTTGACCCGGGAATTGTTGAACTTGACCAAATTCCAAAAGAGTTCCAGATATTGCTTGTTCAAAGAGGACTTGATCGGCACCAGGAAAGATGAAAGTAACTATCCAATCTGTTACAAACGGTCCAAACCCATCGAAAACTGACTTCACCGTCAGAAACTGTCAGTCACGTCTCGTAAACCGTTAATGCCCAGCTCTTGCTACGCTCGGGCTCCCTCTGTCGCTTGAAGTTTCCCAGAAACGCTTAGTAATAACGGACGCAAAAATCAAAACACTGATTGGCCGCTTGGGAATTCTTTATTGTAACACCAACATATAAGTCAAGTATGACTAAGGTCTGTGAACAAATATTACAATAATAAATCACAAGATTACTTCTGATGGTTTACTGCTGACTTCTTTCTGAACAGCGACCGATGAGACGATGACTGTCGTATTGATGCCTCCGCGAAAATTGGGGAAGTTGGTTTTGAGCAAACAACCATGAATTGATCGTTCAATCTTCAACTACATTGACAGTCAGTGTAATTGATCCGAGTGAAGCCCGCCTACCATCAGATGCTAGCGCTAAAGCGGAGCTGAAAGCAAAAGACAGCAAAGGTGGTAATCTTGCAGTTAGACAACTATCAGAAAGAACAGCTTCTGATCCACCGCTAAGTTCGTCAACTGGTATCAATCGGTTGCCGTTGGTGTTGTCATCCATAATGAGAAGGACGCCCATCAACTCAAGTATCTTGTGCAATGACTATGATAGTATTGATGCATTTGAAAAGACGAAAGATATTGGTCAGTTTAGTGGGGATAAGCCAAGTGTAAACGAGAGAATAATTGTTAAATTGACTTGCATGAATAAACGCATTTCTAGTTTCAAGTTACTAATTGAATGCTGTTATCTTCGGTGTAAATTACTCTGCTTCTACGCTTGGTTGACCAGATACGTCGTATGTTTGTTGGTCATCTATATTCTGCGATACAATGACATGAGCGTGTTACCGTTCAGATTTGGGGATATAGCTGATAGCGGGAAATCAGCAAATGAACTCTGCAACGATTTTCCAACCTAGGGTGTCAACCTGAGAAGGGTTTTATGCATACTGCTGTAAGTCCTACAATTCTTCAAGGGTAGTAAATTGAAGCTCAGCCCATCGTACTTGGTGTGTTATTTTGTACATATGTTCATGTTGTATATACTGAATTGATATCATTTATCATCTAGCTGCTGGTTAATCTTGTGTGTGTCCGGACATTCCACAACTTACAATCGTCAGCGTGAGAAGGGTTGCAGGCGTACTGGTGTAAGTCCTGCAATTCTTCAAAGGAATCCCACCAAGACATGATCCGCGAGGTTATTTGTACTGTTTGTGTATACGTGTGGTGTGTCATATCAATTGGTGTTTGTTGGATTCATTGTGTTTACTTGTTGTTTTCGTATCTTGTTGTTATTGCGTAATTTTTCTTAAAGTTTTCGTCGTGATTACTTCTGAAGTTGTTTCCAGTCTTCTACATCCATGAATGAATTGATTGATGTTAGAGACAGCAGATGGGGCGTATACGCCGGGGAGGCTAGGCTATTGCTGAGAATGAAATGCACACGGAGATAATTGTTAGCTGCGGTCCCACACTCCGGGGAGAAAGAGTGTAAACGACTGAGGCTCGCATGCGTCACTGCTACTAGAACTGAGGCAGAATGAGTGACAAGCGATTGCAGTAGTAATTGGTAGTGAGTAGATACGAGGACGTGCATGTAGTGTCATGAGGTGGTGCTATGGTCACGTTGCATTCTGCAAGAGTCATTCTAGTAAAGGGCGATTGTGTTGCAAGAGGATGTGTCAAGAGGAGGCCTTTAAGTGTAAGGCGCAGGTCGTCATTGATGTGTGAGATTCTGCTGTGAGTATGCTTGTGGTGTGTTGGCTTTTCTGTTTGTTTTCCATTTCAGCTCTGTCCGTGTGACCCAGGTTCTCGCAATGGCATCTAAGTCAACGTGCATTGGTCGTGAAGGAAAAAAGGGTTGGATCCCATTTTTTCCGGGGAGTGTCAGTGTAGTTGAAGATTGAACGATCAATTCATGGTTGTTTGCTCAAAACCAACTTCCCTATATTTTCACTGAGACACCAATACACCAGTCATCGTCTCATCGGTCGCTGTTCAGAAAGAAGTCAGGCCAAACTATCAGAAACCTTAGTTAAAACTTAATTTTAAAGTTGGCTATATGTTGGTGTTACAATAAAGAATTCTTGAGTAGCCAATCGTGTTTTGATTTTTGCGTCCGTTATTACTAAGCGTTTCTGAAAAACTTCAAGGAACAGCGTGAGTCCCAGCGTAGCATGAGCTGGGCATTGACGGTTTACGAGACGTGGCTGACAGCCTTGGAAGAAAAATATAGCTTGAAGTAAATTTTCATAGATAATTTTCTTCTGTACAGAATCCTTGAATTATAGTTCATGATGTGATATTTTGAAATCAGTGATATGTTTATCTCATTTGATCTGCAATGTCATTGTTGGGAGTTAAATACATAAGCTTTAGACGCATTAATTAATGGATTTCCAGTGCTTGTGGGTATTTTCTTCGCGTGAGGACGGTTTATGAATTTTAGTTGTTCCGACAGGAGTTGTGAAATTTAACTGCTCAGCAACATTATGGATATAAGTTCATCACATTATCTTAGGAAAGATGGGTTGTAGTTGGTGAGGCATATATGATGTCCGACGAGCGTACATCTGTCCATGTGATGTTGTGGTGAGTTCTATCTTTTTCACGTTGTCGGTTTATGTCCATTTTATTCCACTTATTGTGTTGGGTAGAAGTTTTACAAACGAAACTTCTTGTCTTTTTGAGGGTAAGTATCTTAATCGTTAATGTTTTATCTAAAATTATAAATATAGGCAAAAAACAACAGGTGTAGTATTTAAGCTTATACATTAAATGGACCTATAATTTCGGAGGCTCTCAGATAGGAACTAGGACTACTATCGTTTGCAAACTCTTGTAGTTTGTCGTTAAGCACTTTTTTAAAGGAGACCAATGTACTTGCTTGACGCATTTCCATTGGTAGTTTATTCCATATCTGTGCATACCTAATCAAGTAAAACTTTTGCCTGGTAGCTGTTTTACATTGTTCAATAGCTACTGTACCCTTAGTGTGTCTTAGTTTGTAGCCATTGTCATCTGAAAGTCGAATGCCATTAGTAGAGGTAAAAACTAAGTGGTTTAGAAGCTTATAGTAAAGTGTTAAGTTTAGTCTCAGGCGTCTTAGCCATAGTGTTTCTAATCCTAGGGTATCACATCTAGTGGAGTAGTTCGCACCATTTTCGGTTCCGAGTAATTTTGACGTGAAGTACCTCTGCACTCCCTCGACTTTCAATTTGTCCTCTATGCGTATACTACTATACATGAATGAACAGTAATCAAATAAAGGACGCACACAAACCTTGTACAACAGAATTCTGGACTCATTTCTGTAGAAGTTCCTGAGTAGAAAGCCGATAAGTCTGCGTGACTTTGACACTTGTTTGGAGATATGTTCAGAAAATGATAAGTCATGTGAGTATTTCAGTCCTAGGTCCAATACAGATTCCAGTCGTAAGAGTGCATGGCCTTGAATTGTCAGGTCAAGTTCTAAATTGTTGCAACCTATGCAGAGCCAGCCACATTTGTCGACATTAAACTGGAGTTGCCAGGTGTCACACCATCTGTCCATTTTTTTTAATTCTTGCTGTATGGCGTTTACTGTTATTCCGAGATCTGTGTTCTTGCATTTATAGGTCACTTTTAAGTCATCTGCATATAGTATTGGTTTACCAACACTAAAGCATTCACAGATACTGTTTATATATATTATGAATAGGAGTGGGCCTAATACACTTCCCTGGATTACACCACTACTTACTGGTTTAGGCCTTGACATTATCGAGCCAACTTTCGTTATCTGACTTCGGCCCCAGAGAAATGATTTTATCCAGCTCAGGAGAGGGTCACATATCCCTAGTGAGCATAACCTGCTGACTAGCAGATTATGGGGGACTCTATCGAAGGCTTTTGTTATATCGAAATATAGCACAATTACTAGTTCTCTGTTGTCCCTGCTTCGTGTAACTTCATTGAAAAAGTCTATGTGACAGGTCACACATCATCTCTTTTTGAGGAAACAACTAGCATCTCTTTAGCAGAGTATGCAGCTTAAAAAATATACGTATCACTCGTGACAGGACACCAGTCCGGCGTCGTGCCAAGCAAAGTATCCCAGCAAGTGAAATAAGTCTCCAAAAAGATATTACTGATTCACCTGATGTCAATACGAAACCACATCTTAACTTTAAAAGAAGCCCTCCACCTAGTTGGTGGGATTGTGGGGACTGCTAGTCAGCGGATATGATGGCGGGGACATATGTGAACCACCCTTATCTGTGGGACAGCACTCTATTGCTAAGGCTCCTGAGTTCGGATGTCTTCTGCAAAATGAGAATAAATAAAAAAGTAAAAACTAAAAAAATAATGAAAAAAAGAAGAGAAATATTAGTTGAAAATTGCCTAGAGCCGAAGTTTAAATGCAAACTCCCGAATGAAAGTAAATGGTATGATTCCGCTACTTCAGAACGACACCGAACTGTATACTTCAGAAAAACATATATTACTAGGCCCTCGCTTTTCTTTTACATAGCTCACGCACTATGACTTTTGTGTTTAACTCCTTTTAAACCTCTCAAGTAGGTGAAATTATCACCTGTCTTTCACTTTAAACTAATTGTTCGCAGAAAAGACTGTAAAATATCGGGAAAATAATATTTCTTGAAAAAAAACACAACAAAAAATGATGAACCCCATGCCTGTTATATACTTTGAATTATTAACACCTTTTATATACTTCTGCACCTGTCTGCCGGTTTTCTTGTGTCTTCTTCTCTTTTCAAAGATACTGCTTTCAACGAAGGTACTGATACAGCGCTGCAATTCTCTACTTATTCGTGATATTGCTAGCTCATCTGGTGAATAACGGGATCATCGGTATTATAAAATCTGCTGACAAGTTCAAAGTGGGTCTCATAAACAACTGGAAATGTCACAAATATGATGTACTTACAGGTAAATTTAAAGTTTAATGGACTTTAAAACTCTTTCTGAATGATTTACTGTTAATTATTGTTTATTCTGCATCTCTTATGTATCACGTCAGCACCTGTACAGAAATGCTACTTACCTTCCCAACTAACGCAATCATTTATGATTCCCGCGTGAAATTGACATGTATTTTTTTCAATCACAGTTTAGATTTGACGCTATATCTATTTCCTTATTTGTACACTTCATTTTAAATGTTTCTCTCACATTTACCAGTATTCAACTTATTTCTAAATTAACAAATCATATTATATATTCTATAAGTTTTCATAAGTGTGCATATGTTCATGCCTGTAATAATGGCTGGTTTCTGTTACAGAAATAAAAATTATTATTATAGTTATCCTAAATGAAGCTTGTTACGGCTAACTATACCAAATACAGTATTTATTCAGTTGTTACACAACCTGGAAAGCACTCACCTGCTTCAAAAGTTGCCAACAAAAATCATATCCGCAATGCTAAATTCATCGAAAAATCTTGTGACACCTCATCTAGCGCTAAGATTCTAAGTAAAAATGTAAGGAACAGAATTCTTGTGCCCGGTATACACTCCTTCGAATCTGATTCAGCCTCCTTAAATTCCTTGTGCTTAAATCTCCCGAAAGGACGTCTACCGTATCAAATATAGCTGAGATTAGTCAACTTCTCTTCTTGACTTATCCTCACCATTTAAATAGAGCTAGTCGCAGCTACCCTTATTCTGCTATGAGGTTGCGTAATACCGAATTCGAATATGCCCATATTCCTGATGCGCAGCCACAGTCAGTGTTACTACCCTGCAAATACGCTCTCCCGACACCAAAATCATCCATCTTTGAAATGCAACTAGTCGAACTCCTCACCATTTTTCTCTTTTCCACACCCTACAGTAATGCCACCAACCAACCTAATGTCGAACAGTCTCTCTCTACTCACATATTTACCCCCTTCAGACACCCAGGACACCCCAGTTTCCGTATGCGCGTCGCCGTGTGATCGTTAACTGAGTGATTGGCCACGGACACCCTCTTCTTTTTTGCGAAACCTTAACGAAAATGATGATAGCTTTACGCGCAAAAACGCTCGGTGTACCCGTCAGTCTCTCATCTACAATCACCGATACCGACAGAAAAATTTCGTGTCCTCTTATCAAGATCTCTTTCATTTTACACCATGGAGCCGAAGCCGACGCTTCTCCCTAGAGTTTCACTAATTAATTCGAAGTGCGATGACACTTATATTTCTTTAAGGCGTATTTTCAATCAGTTTCAATTTCCTTCTAGCTATTTTTTGAGCAGTATGTTGTTGCTTAGTTGGTTACGTGACAGAAATATTTACTGTTGGCTTGTTCTCTCCGGTTGGTTATTCACTCTTTAGTATCGAGACAGTGGAGGCAGGTTTTAACAAAAATTTAGGTGTAGCTCTGAGGAATATTTTAGATGATGCAACCGTCAAGTCATTTACAGTTCCCTTTTCCCGTTCTTCCCACCATAGTAAGACAAAATCCTGAAAAATAACACTTGGTTATATTAGAAGACGCACTGGACACGGCACCTAAGCTAAAGTTTGTACGTTAACGCAAATATCAAAAACTGTATGGAAACTAATCGTATTTTGCTCTACGTGGTTCAGAAAGTTGGCAGTTCACCAAAAGCATTTCCAGCAAGCTGCAGAACCTCCCGAACAGCTCTCATCAACGAAGACGTGAGAGCCAGAACGAAATCTGACAAGAAGCTAAGTAGCTGAAGAGAATGGATCGTCCCAAAAATATTCCCGAGGAAATGGAAGTTAGCTGGACGCAAACTGAGGAAAGCTTTTAATGTTATCATGCTCAAGGGGATTGACGAGATGGATGTCCGATGGTGACCGGGAGTAGGTAATAAGAGAAGAATATGAAGGCCTATGTGCAGCCAACCAGCCAGCTTAAACAAGCTAATGAACACAGAGTGAAATGGAGGTGCATTAACGAATCCCTGTTTTCCTCTCGACACCAAAGAGAAACGTATCAATGTACGAAAGAGATATGCTTACATGCAAAAGGCCGGAATTGCATCCCTAAGGCACAGATGTGCAAATCAGCTATAAGTGTCCCTATTTGTACGATAACCATAAGATTTAGAATTAAGGTACTTCACAAAGTGTCATTTACACAAGATGAATCTGACTCCGCTACCGTGTGTCCGGAAATTTTAAGTGTTCCACGACATAACAGTGTATAACTTAGTTGGTTTAAACCGTGTGTGCGACCTCTGTATCGTGTTTGCAGTCATTTGAGTGTGTCTGAGTGTTGGACAGGCGGATGATAAAAACTCACGAGTTGTATGCAAATGCTATCCTTAACCTGCATTGTGCATTCTTAGCGTAAACTATAAAGGTTTAGCATATCGCGTGGCTGAAACAATTGAGAAACATACAAGAGGGTCAGTGACAGTATGCCAAAACAAGTGCCTAGCAAGATAAAGAGCAGCAGCGTGCCATATAACTTCGGTGTTCAACACACCGACTTAAGTAGTTAGACTCAGAGACCAGTGTTTTCAAGAAATAATTCGTCAATTTATACGCGACCATGCAGTTTTTAAGTAACAAATGGTCTCGGGCTGTGTAAAAAAGTGATATCCGCCTGCATTAGGGAATATTAATGGTAACCTGTCCTCAAATGACAGTTTTCAAATTGGTAAATATGCTTTGAGCAGAGATGGCACAGCACTCAATAACCCCACTGTTTATCTAATAGTTCTGGCCAGTTTATTTATCTTCTTCATTTCCCACGAATGTTATGTCGGTTGTCACCTTTCCTTAATCGACAGAAAGAACTGTTTATTGTTGTGGTGTGTCTTTACTGACTCATCACATACCGAAATTGTCCAGGGTTTATATGATCTAACAAGTTCTCATGCTTTAAAATCTTGTAAATACACACAATCTGGGTGACAATCATAGCACACTCAATTATTTGAAAGAACTCTTCGCAGGCCTATAACTCATTGGAAGATTGAAAATACTTTTTTTTGGTCGTTCCCATCAAATAAGTCAGAATAGTCCTGGCAACTTGTTTGACATCTTCAAGGTCATGATGTTGGCACTTGTTAGTGTCGTTTTCGTGTCACTTCTATCCGATTCCGAAGCGGTGAGTGTTCCTGGAGTGACACCAAATGAGTTTTCTAAGGGAGACACTATTGAAGTCAGGGTATGACACACTTTTTGCATGGTAACGTTTTCAAGGCTGTGAAGTTGACCAGCTACGTAACTCAGCTTCCATATGAATATTATAAAGTCCCATTCTGTCGTCCAAAGCAACTTATTGAGTATCCACCAGAGAATATTGGTTTGTTTGCCTTTTCATTCCTCAAATAAGAATTATTTAGGTGAGATACTTCGTGGTGATCGTGTTGTTAATACCCCGTTTGGAATAAAAATGGCAGAAAATAGAGGCTGTTCCCAGGTCTGTCCTCTTGTCACTTTAAGTGCAAAGGATGCCACAAATCTGAAATTGTTTATTTTGAATCAGTACTCGGTGCATCTGTAATTTGGTCTTTTGAAATTGATTTTTTAATGAAGTTCTATCGATAATCTACCTTGTGGAACTAAAATTTCTTCTGATGGTGGCAAAACGTTCCGCTATGAACATGGTTATAGGCTAGGTTCTGTCGTTGATGGAGTCGCTTATATTAACAATCACCTGAAATTTATTCTACAGTATCACGAGACCGATAGGTATGTTGTTAGCTTTTTTTATAACACTTATAGTGGCTCTTACCGTTTTGTTGGTTTTGAAATAGAACCTATGAGGTAGGTCATTGTTTTTCTCATTCTTTAAAGTGTTTCTGAGAAATATCTGCATTCAGAGAACGGTGTGTGCAAGGATGTGAACTCAGATTTACCGATTTCGAACTGGAAGAGTATTGATGGGAAGGAAACTGTTATTCAATTCACTAGTGAAGTTGTTTGGGAGCCATCAGACGTCAAATGGGCCTCGCGTTGGGATATATACTTAAAAACTGCAAGTGGCCAACTTCATTGGTTCTCAATCATAAATTCTGTGGTTATTGTATTGTTTCTCACCAGTGAGTCTATTGCAACATTTTCTTAACATCTGACTTAAGCATAAACTATCCCATAACCTACAACATGATTCTCGTCCCCTACCTTAATTGTTTGTATTTTCCATTATTACTCTGTACAATGAGTAACATTGGTGGATACCTTTAACGGAAATGAGTCAGTAGTCTGAATATGAGTATTCTAATTGAAAAACAATAAAAGCAGAGAAGGAGGGTAGTGTTAGCACTAAGGATATGACCAATACAAAGGAGAAGATCTCAATGCCTTCTCGGACATATTCACACTATGAATTATTCTGTGTAAAACATGAACAGCAGAGAATATCGAGCAGTCCCTGGCAAATGAGTTAAAGGATATTCGAACTACTAGTAGAGGAAGGGTAAGGAATTACTTAAAAATCTCAATCTAACATTTACAATGGTATTGTAGTCAGGAAACATACGTAAAACATGGTTACCGTTAATTCTCAATCTCAGAAAAGTAGGTATTCTATAGTGATGAGATGGTAATTGTATTTCCTGAAATCTTGGGTCCGTAATTATGAGGGAACTAAAAAGCAGTCGCAGGAGACCACGTAAATTCTGGGCCCGATTATGTCTATCATCCATATTTCACTCACTTAAGCACCTCTACAAGCTCTGCGTATGAGTAACAATGCATATGTATCTCATTCGTTTAAGCACTGTTTTCAGCTGACGACTCACTGGTCCAATTGCCGCCTACTTCAGCTCGGACAACTGGGTAGTATTATCACTCCTCACAAGATAAGTGTGGCTTTTAGCATAGTACATGATAAATGTGTTCCAAGCAATGATGCTTAGAAATATGAGCATGTCTTATTCTCCCCTGTTAAGTGGTATAATAAGGGGAGCAATATCGAGGTTAGATGTCGAGTGTTCAGTAAAGGGGGAAAATCAATCGATGAAGTTGTGAAGTTACACCGATGGAAACGTTTAGGACATGTGTTACGCATACACCAATGGGCAATGTTAGCTGACATAGGATCAGGTTGGGAAAGAGCAAGTGGTAGTCAAACCATGGCCTCATCAGTCAATGAAATCCACAATAGTTAGTTTAAGCCACGTAGGAAGATGTAGACTGGCTTCTTGGTTGGGCTCCTCGGGACGGTAAAAACCAATGAAGGCTGGGGACAATTGGGGAAATGACTCAAAATAGCTCTCAGTGGCGCAGATACATCCACCCTATGTGGTTCATCATATCCAATAAAATTTTATTGCTCTTCCATATTACTGTTCTTTTCGCCTCATATTTCTGTTTTGAATCTCTCTTTATTCTCTTCTCTTGCTTTGTGTGTTGAATGGAATTTGGCAACTTGAACTTCTGCACACCTGTACAAAGTTCTACGGTGAAACCACTCAGTCATGTCTTATTTCAATCCTGGCAATGGTGAAGTTCTGTGAATAAGTTGGTTCCCGAATGTTGAAGTCTCTACTCAGAAACCTGTCGTGTTAGGTTTTCATTTTCTATGGCAGGTGACGGCGCTTAAACCTGTGCGTTCCTCTCATCCCCCCACCATTTATTAAATATGCTTTCCATGGACAAAATAAACCCCTCCGGAAGTAGTTGGGTTAGTAGCTATAGGTCGTATTTAGCAAGTGATAGGCATCATTGATATGTTTCAAAATATGCTGGTTAATTAGCAAAGGAACCACAAGTTTTCTTTCATTTCCATCATTATCGTAAACATTATCACTTATCTTTGTCTTCATCTTCATCTCTATTACCTTACCTTCCCCCCAGTGATGCAACTCCTCTACTTGATGACTCCTCACTCCCTCTTCACTCTGTGTCCACTAAAAACGACGAAAGCCAAAAAACCACCACGGATAGTCTCCTAAAGCCACGCCACCAATTTCATATAGGAGCATTTAATGTAAGGACACTTTGCCAAATAGGACAACAAGCATCACTAGCTAAGACCCTGGCATCTCGAGCCATTGATGTATGTTGTGTTTCAGAAACACGCATACAACACCCAAGTGTGGTTATTCACCTAACCCCACCTGGCCAACAGGATGAATCTTCAAAATTCACCTTGAGGGTGTCAGGAGATGCCACAGCTAGTTCACGGGGATTAGCTGGCGTAGGGATAGCTCTGAGTACTAGGGCAGAAAAGACATTGCTTGACTGGATCCCAGTAGATAGCCGAATGTGTGCTGTCCGTCTGAACGGATCAGTAAGAAGGAGAAAGGACTGAACTACTCGCCGATGCCTTTTCGTAATCTCCGCCTACGCCCCCACTGACTGCAGTTCGGATGAAACGAAGGATGAGTTCTACCAAAAGCTGTCTAGTTTGGTGAGAAAGGCTAAACGCTCAGATATAGTCGTTCTAGCTGGTGACTTCAACGCTCAAGTAGGGAAATTGTGTCAATCTGAGAAGGATGTTGGTGGCACCATGGAGTTCCGTGCCAGCGAACCGACAACGGTGACCGTCTCCTACAGTTCTGTTCAGATAATCATTTGTTCCTTGTAAGCACTAACTTTAGACACAAGGAGAGACACTGTTTAACCTGGCGACCCCCATCATCAAACCAACGCTGGACACAAATAGACCACATAGCAATAAGCTATCGTTGGCGTGGGTCGGTAGGAGATTGTCGCTCCTTGTGGAACACGTGTGTAGATACCGATCATGCACTGGTCCGGGCTCGAGCTGCTTTCACTGACTTACACCATCTCTGGCGTAGGCGTGACATCCGGTTATCAACCAAGGGACGTGTGTACTGCTCATCAGTTCGCTCCGTCCTTCTCTATGGCTCTGAAACATGGCCAATACGCGTTGAAGACATGAAAAGGTTGACTGCTTTCGATCATAGATGTCTGCGATCTCTGTCTCACGTTAGGTGGTTTAATAAGGTAAGTAATGTTGACGTTAGGCGTAGAGTGTTGGGCAAAGAGGGAAAATCAATCGACGAGGTTATAAAGTTACATAGACTAAGATGGCTAGGTCACGTGGTGCGCATGCCTAACCACCGCCTCCCCCGACGGGCATTGTTAGCTGATATAGGTTCAGGTTGGAAAAGAGCCAGTGGTGGCCAAACAAAAACATGGCATCAATCCATGAAATCCTTGACAGTTAAACTGAGTCAGGTAGGGAGATGCAGACTCCCGGGTTGGGGCCCTCGCGACTCTAGGAATCAATGGCTGGAGACAATAGGTGACATGGCTCAAAATCGTTGTCAATGGCGCAGATGTATTCAATCTCTGTAATCTTTCATATTCCTTTCTACCATTACCCATTCTGTTTCACTCTTATATTTGTCAAACTCTATTAATTCTCTTCACTCATCTTCTTGTCTACCTCTGTGTGCTATTTGGAACGTGGCAACTCGAACTGCTGCACTTCGGTGCCAAGTTCTATGTTGAATCCAGACAGACAGAGACAGACTAGTGTTATGTCATTTCATCAGGCTTATTTTATTTATTGTTTGCGTATCATGTGATATATGTGCGTCTCACTAAGTTGCCGAATAGTGTAAGTTGTTTCACTGACGGGGATATTTGTCTTTAGGAAGATATCGCGGCATCCACTCTAATTTTATTTCAGTCTAAGGGGTCGAGTACTGTCATAATTTATAATACTGTTGTTTGTGGTCCGACACATAAGGGTATAGCACTTCGAAGAGACGCTAAGTAATTGTACAATCTCTCTCTAGAGACCTGAACTGCCACTTTAAGTGTACCTTAAACATTCACACTTAGACGCGATTCAGACTGCAAATGTCTGTCTGTTTTCGACATAGAACTTTGCACCGATGTGCGGCAGTCCAAGTCGCCACACTCCGTGTAGCACGCGAAGCAAGAGCAGAAAGTACAAGAAAAGCATAATAGAGACAGTGAGCAGAGGTGTGAGACAAAGGAGTAATAACGAAGAACAAAACAGTTTCATTGGAGATCATAAGTTACAAGGAGTGGATGCATCTGCGCTACTGAGAAAGCTGCTACCTTGACATGGTGGTCGGGCTTGAACACCGCAATGTCCCAACAAGCTATACTGGCTGAGACTTATGTCTCTTGAGGTCCTACTATGCCAGGCAGGTTGTTTGGATAGCGGTTAAACAAAAAGCAGCTACCCAATCCAACATCATGATCAATACAAAATTTCATGCCGGATCGGCCGTGGCCCGGATTAACAACGACCGCGCTTCCTGCTGCCGTGTCACAGGGCAGGAGTGATAAATATGCTACTGAGACACACAAAACAACAAAGAACAAACAAAAGCAGGCTGCGTGTGACCGGCCCCAAGCAGTTGTCCCCTGGGCTCTGGGGTCACGCAACCAACTTCCACGGTGTGGGCAGCCGGGAAGTAACAATCGCCCTTACAATCCGAAATGCACACGAAACCCCTGTGATCCTCAGACTGCAAATAGGTCCGTTTGTTAGTATAAAATGTCTTGTTACTATTTTAGAAATCACCAGTCAGCATGTTTATGTACTACTTTGAATAAGCTCTTCAGCTGCGAGCTTATAAGAACTTTCATCACCTACAAAAAAGACGGAGCTAACATTTAATCCATGACACCATTGGTTATCACCGAGATATGTAACAGCTTAATTTATTGCTAGTTACTATGAATGTTTTCATTTCTGAAATCAGTGTCAATTATAGCATTTCAAAGACTGAACCTCAATTAGTAAATTATGGTTCTCCGGTTCATGACGGTGGTATGTTCTATACGGCCACAGACATGTAGAATGTGTTTTACTGGAGTTTGATATCCCCGTGGTCCAATGGGTAATATCAGACAAAAAGTTTGAGACCATGTCAGTCAAGTCCTTGTGACAATTAAATTGACATTTTTTTTAGAACTAGGGTATTTAATAACGCTGATTCAGTGAATCTTGTGTGGGTTCTGTATGTGATGTAATCCCCTAGTCATTCTAATCATTTAGACAAATACAAATAAATACAATACAAATACTTTGTAGTTGATGTAAAAGGATCCTTCCTTTCCCCTGGTACCCAGGAAGTGAGTTTTCATTAGTCTATGCAGACTTATGCCTTACTTTGTAACGAGTGTAGGAAGATAATCAGTAAGCCTTGTGAAGCTCATTTCGGAGGTGAATGTGTCGAGAAGCTTAGTAAGAAGTTACTAAGAAAACAAAGCTGAACAGTTTTATAAACTTCCCATTCATCTTCGATGTTTGGTAAAAGCAGCAAACAGCTCATATACATACATGTGTATGTTTTTAAAAGCCATTTGTTCTAAATTTTTACCGAAGATAATAAGTAGTGTTACACTTTAAGACTCATTTCATAGGTCTCCATCTAACGATAAAAAGTACTTTCCAGGAAAACCAATAGGATGATATTCCCCCAAATATGGCTTAGGAGTATTCTTAACCAATTATGTGTTTTCAATTGATGTTTGTTACCATACCTACTCGAGTGTCTAGATAAGGCAGATAAGTAACAAAAACACTACAACTTTGCATTTTTCATAGTATGGCTTCCCACACAGAAAACTAAGTATAATATTGCTTAGTTTGTTCAGAATTGAAGGAAAAATAGTCAGGAACATACTGTTAAAAAGATGTATAGGCATTGCGAAAAATAATAGCTCGAGATTATGCTATTGTATCTTGATCAGTAGCTGGTACTTGACATGGTTGGGCCTGTGAGCTACAGTGGCATTGACAATTGTTTCCGAAAGTCGTTCTGTAACAGTAAGATAATTTAGTCAGCGGTAAGACTAAAATGAGCTACCATCAGAGCTTAAATTGCTTTTGGAACGGTGATGGTTTTAGAATAAAGTTTTACTGTTAGATTTGGTAGCGTTTCCGACAGACTGCTTTCCAATTTTGAGAAGGAAGATTTCGAAAAATTCGGCCTCATAAATTGTACACCTTGACCTACCCTAAAAACGGCCCGTAGCCTGCTGCGAATTTTTGTATGGACGAGACTTCAGAATTTCGTCAGCTCTTAAAAAGATTCTATGAGAACTGAAGTTATCGTTCTCTTGGCATTGAGATCTTACTAAACTGATAGCAGCTGAGATGGGCTGTACACTCCCATCAACGCGAAAAAATCTGTTCATGACCTACCGTCGTAATATTTTCGTATACTTTTTCTTCTTCCGCACGCTGTTAGTGCTCTTAGTTCAGGAATTATTACTAACGATCTAAGGCAAAACACCCCTGTGTTTTACAAAACCACTTTGGTAATCTAACATTTTTTAAGGTTCAAATCCTAATCAAATCTTCGTTTTAACATCCTCATTGTGAGAGAATTGGTAGACCCACAGTCAGGTGGTTTTAGCCTGGTATTTTTTTTGTTACGTTCCTATTTTGAAGAAGCGGTCGGTGGTATGTGACTGTTCAACAATCCGTGTGCTAGACCATATTTTTGTCTAGTTGTATTTCACCTAAATATTTTTGTCTTCCCTTTCTTATAGCGGTCATTTTCATGATTCTTATTCGAACTCTGAGAAAGGATATTGCGAAATACAACCGTGACGATGATGTTGTAAGTCGATCTTTATGCTTTGCTAATCTTATTCTACCAGAATAATCTTCGAGAAGCTAATTTAGTTTCTATTCCGATTATCTATAGGAAGATATTCTTGAAGAGTCAGGGTGGAAACTAGTGCACGGAGACGTATTCCGTCCACCTCGACATACACGTTTACTTACAGCAATGTTCGGCTCCGGTGTGCAGTTGTTTTTCATGGTCTTTATCGTGATATGTAAGTGGTAATGAAACATTTTCAAAAATACTCTGTTATTGTTATTATTGTTTTAAATAGCAATTATATGCTATATGAACACTACAAAATGTGCAGTACTAAATAATAGAATGGCATCAATAAAGGAGAAGAAAATAATTCGAGAGAAAGAAAATGAAATAAGTATTCAGAGTATCTGTAGCCTGAACGAAACCCAGTTCGCTTTTCATGAATTGGCTTCTGATGTGTTTTACAAAGCCTGCAAAGCACGGTAGTGGCCAATATTTTTCAGCAGATAAGTAACAGATATGAACCAGCTTCATTAGTTGTGTCGTCATTAACCAACCATGAAGCATTGAGCTTAAACGTAGAGAACATAGGAACTTTTCTTTACCGTACACTGACCAATTTCGCGGGCATTACCTGACATGATTGACATATCGTAAAACTCCACACAAAAGGGTGTAACTTTAAGTTTCCAGACAGAAGAAGCATACACATATACATAAGAAGTGTAATCAAAATACAGGGGATAGAGATACATAGAATGAAATAAAAATTAATGGAGATTTTAAGCGTCTAAATGTTATATGTACTTCAAACAGCATTTAACTTGCACATTTCGAGGGTAGTATATTGATTCGATTGGTCAGAGAACATAGGATTAGTGTAACATAATAATTATATAATCTTTGAGAAAATCTCAAGGTGGATGACATTTAGTTCTCTCGCCTGTTGACTCCTTGACAAATCAATATATTTAATCGATGTAAATCAGTGTATCTTGAAAGCCGAAACTTAGTCCCATTAAGCATTCTAAAGTAGTGTCCATAAAAGCAGGATAAAGAATAATTTAAACCTGATACCTAACTTTGCTTTTAGTGTGGACACCTGAGATAGTTTAAACAGAAACTGGCTGATGGAAGATATAAAATATAGGTATCAATAGCTGTGGTCTGTCACCATAAATACTCATCTGCTTGTGCAGAATTTTTATGATTATTGTGATTTTTGTAGTAAATAGACTAACACGGAATTATGTCATAAAGTGAAATCAGGTTGTTTAAAAGGCAGGTGTAGTCAGATTATTCAGTGTTGAAGCTTCACCAAGTTGTCGAACGTTTGTCTGACATTTGTATAAAACTGTAGGTTCCTTGTATGCTTTGTAAAATAAAACCAACTTCAACAGCTGAAGGCTCTCCGTTTATTTGACTTAAGACTACTCATAGTAATGTAAGGGCTTTCATATTCTAGCTGTATCCTAGTTTTATACTGTTTTTCACTCTGTTTGATTGTTTTGTAGTACTTCACTATTTTCAATTATATAATCCGTACTTTTCAATTTCATTACCTTATGTGAGGTGCAAAAAGTAGGTGTGAGAACTGGAAATGTTATACAGCGATACCAAGTTAATATGTATGTTTGTTTTTCATTTTGCACGCGTGAATTCAACAGATTTTCGGAGATGACTGTAGTAATGTACTGGTAGAAGATAAGAGTTAGTAACGGACTTTTTTATTATGGAAAATACATCATATTTATATATTTTTAACAACAATAAAAGTCGGCTAGGTAAGCGTACAGTGGATTTGCCTGATTGATTGGCGATTGGCCTAAGGTTAAACAAGATTTCCAATTAGGTTATGTTTCATGGCCATAACGTAAACTAAATGCAGATTTGAGGAGTCAACACTTCTACCTCTTCACCCATTGACTTAAAATGTTGATTTCAATTTTGGCCGCTTCCTATCCATCTGCACACGCCACAGTAGAAAATCAGACGAAATGTGAACACATCAGTTGCTGTGTCGTTAAAGTATTATCAGTGATTTGTCATACAAAATAAAATTAGTTACAGCAAGATTTTGTACTGCATGTTTGTTACACATTATTAGGTTTCAAACTAATATGCACTAACTTATCATAATAAGATTTATCTAACATATCTGTTTATTCTCAGTGTTTGTTTTTGCTGATTATGGTTCCTAAGCCTTTGTTGTTGTTAATTTTTAATTTTCTGAAAATATAGTTTTTGCCATGCTTGGAACCTTATCACCAGCTTCTCGTGGAGCGCTAATGAATGCTGCGATATTCACTTACGTTTTTATGGGTCTTTTTGCCGGATATTTTGCTGGGAGATTATATAAAACGCTACGAGGATTGTTCTGGAAGTCAACCGCTGTAGCTGTGAGGACACATAAATATAATTTTCAATTTTCTTGTTTTATATAGTGGACACTCCGACCTATTGCTCACTAACCCTATTCCGCCTATCGATTAACAATAACCTAGAGTTCTGATTGTCACAATACACAAGCGAGATTAATCCATTAGGTTTTGATCCATTAATCTCAATAGTGTAGTTTGTGTGGAAATAGATTTCTTGTAACTATTATTCAGAGGTGGTCTGCCAGTTTAAATATTAGAACAGATCACTGGTGTTAAATAATCAGTTGATAAGGAGTAGAAGTTTCAAGCTTGTACTTATGAATTTCTCCTCTCTGATTTGCAATCGGTCCCACTATAATGAAGGACGTTAACTGACATGCCTTTGTAGCTAACTGGGACGATATTGGATCATGCTTTATTGTTCTCTTATTCTTACTTTCTTTTCGATTTAAGTATAAAACTTGAGTACTGTGGTAGATTATAACTCCATTATGGATAAGTTTTTGTTTTGATAAATCACAGTGTTATACAAGAATATTAACTGATGACCACCTTTCGAGCACAAACTTTTGCTCATAATCATATCAAGTTACTCACAGAACTTTCTTCCTTCATTTGTACACATGAATGGAATTGATTAGATATTTGAATGAAAATCAATATAGGATAATGTACATTCAGAAACAATAACAATATGAGTGCTATTGATCAAATACAATCAGATGGGAAATAAGACTAGTGTTTTTATAGTCAAAGTAAGTAACTTGTTAGAATGTTGTGATGTGCTTGAAATGAGATAGAATTTTAAGATTATTTATTATCCTCCTCTGATTTGACTGGTGGTAATAACATCTTCCATATCTCTGGTATTTGCATTGAGTCATTTCTGTTGCATGTATTGGGTGTGGACTGGATGAATAAGGATTCAGTAATCAATCTCTTTCTCCGAATACATAGATCACTTCTTAGAATTTTAACGCTCTACCACCCTATTGTGTGGTTATGTGTTGATGCATGCAGTGCAATTACTGGGCTTTTTTCTAAATTACTTATCTTCTCGGGTGGGATCAACCATTCTTACGTTAGCTGAATTCTTCTGTTCCGACAATGTGACTACCCCCGACCTACTAGTTTGACCTATGTAGTTGACCTCACAATCATTGAAGGGTATTTTGTAAATTATGTTATTTTGTTTAACTGGGGTTCACAGGGTCTTTTAGCTTACAGAGCCTGTCTCTGAGTGAATTTGTTGGTTTGAATGCTACCCAAATTCCTGCTTTATTAAGAATTTTACGTAGTGTCTCAGATATCCCCTCCTTTTATAGTATGACAGTAGATGACTTATATTTTCTTTTGTTTATGTTGTCATTATTAGTTTCACAATTATTTTCTATTATTTCTTTTCTATTTCATTATCTTTCATTAGAAAGTGATTTGAATAATGCGTATTGCTGTAGATCCTGCAATTATATTCTTTCCCCCGTTTATTTTCATAAATTTGGTTTTAGCTTCCCATATCTACCTTCTGGTTGTTTATTGTCTGTTAGAATATGTGAAATTCACGTTTTTTTCTAATAAAAAATATCGATTATCGTATTGATACTCTGTTTTTATCTAAAGTCATCAGTGTTACCTATGCAGTCTGGATAGCATGTAACTATGATTAACTGTAAAGCTATAAATGTGTTTATATGAAGACTATATTACTATTCTAGATGGATTAGCTTACAGATAATTCTATTAATACTGTGTCCTAAAGTACAGTTAGAAAAGACAGTCTTTTGCACTGTTTTCGTGTATCTTTTGTAGTTTGTTTATTGACATTTGTGCTGTCTTCTAATTAATAGCACATGCAGTTGGTTTTTGAAATAGATACAACTATGGAGTTATCGATTACATTTACATAAGTTTCTTTACTGACTGCAGGATTTAACCGTGTAATATTTCAACACTGATTTCATAGTTTGTCTCACGCTTACATAAATCAAAATAACATTTAAATGAAAATATTGTAATATTGAGTAATTATAATTTCTAAAATATTCATTTAGACTGGATTACTCTTCCCCGGGATTGTGCTTATATTCGGATTGGTGCTGAATACATTCATTTGGTATAAGGGTTCATCTGCTGCCGTTCCATTTACCACACTAATTGCATTGCTGTCGTTATGGTTGGGGATTTCATTACCTCTCATATACATTGGATTCTATTTTGGTTACCGCAAACGTGGATATGAGCAGCCTATCCGAACTAACCAGATTCCTAGAGCTGTACCAGATCAAAGATTTTGTCAAAGTTTATTGCTGACGTAAGTTGTCATATTCCCTTCCTTTTGTAAATGTGCAAACTACGTAGATAAATATTCCATACCCTTGTTTGTGTAATATAGTACACTGATGATACTATACTGCATGCATACGACTTAAACTTACTCTATAGCTCTAAAACAAGCACCTTCGATTGTATCCACCAATATGTGTGTGAAGAGCATTGATGTTATATAGATATGTCCTAGTTTAATATTTTCTCTGTGATATCTTCCTCATACAAAAAGTCGTTTCCCTGAACTAAGCTTAAACTTACAGTCAACAACAAGTACGGACAGAAATTATCAACAGTGTTCTGAATGTTAGTGTGCATTGGCTGATTTTCCTAAAACTAACATTAATACATCAATTAGAACTTGATAAAAGGAAAGAAATAGAGAACAAATAAAGAACTGTGACCAACTTCTCATAGTATTTCCTGATACAGAATGGTAGTGGTTTATTAAGATTTAATAGTTTTACACTTTGTTGGTATTGGTAGTTCATTCTCAACCATCCATGCGTTCACAGATGTGACATCGTGAAAATGATTTGAACTCGTCTTCTCGGTGTCTCTGATACTATAGTTATCAAGATAAAGTAACCCAGGCTTTCGTTTGCAAAAAGACGTGTTCCGTACTGCTACATTTCATCATTGTTATCTCTAGGTTATCAAATCATGCTCATATTACTTTTCTTGTGCTTACTCTTCATGCAATCCTGATTTGGTCCTTCTTTGCTTGCTAACAGGCATATACACATTATCAATATATGACATGTCGCTGCATTTCATATCTGCGATTCAAGTTGAATGTTATAGAAAAGGAAACAACAAGTGACACTAATTAGTTGCTTTCATGCAATCTGATCCTGATTCCAGTAAAATGCCTCATCGAGGTAGATGTTCAGTATACGTACCTAGCAGAGCTTTCAGCCACTTCAATCGGTGGTGGTTTGTGCCTGTTTAGGCCTACCTGCTTTACGTTACACTTTATATATGAGTTCTGAACTGTTCACTTAATGGATCTACCAAGCATGTTGAAAAGCATAAAGTAAATAGTGATGATGCCTATATCATATATGAAATAAATTCTTAACACCATGAGATTTACTTAGTTGTTAGGTAGATGGATGTACGAGAAAGTCAAATTAGTAAATGATAAAGTGTTTCATTGTTTTCCAAGTAAAATAAAATAAATTCATAGAAATTGTATGTTTCTTAAAACGCCAAAGATACAATAAATCAGTGATTTGAAATTTCTCTCGTTTAAGTAGCTGCTTATTTGTTTCAGTTAATTATAAGTTTTCAAAGAATTCAGTAGTATTTCGCTTTATATTATCGTTTGTTTGTAGTTTATTGAAGCCAGTAATTAAAGGTTTCATGTTTTATTTAATACAACCTATTATACTATTTTTTATTTATCACTGAAAGTTGAATCACTTCTATTCGTCTGACTTTATAGTGTAGCAGACGTTTGGACGAAATAAGTGTGGGAAGGTTTTTCTCCATCAGTTAATTATTACTTTGTCCTTCAACATTATTTGTTAACATTGTGGTTCGATTGTTCCATCAAAGTCTGATTGTATGCTGTCTGTTAGTTGAAGAGTTTCGAAAGTCCTGTTGTCTGGATTTAAGTGTTGACCTCATCGTGATGAAGAATTCTTGTGAAATACAATTACACAGCTACGACACGCTGTGGTCGATTTTAGTGAAATTGGAATTACATTTGTCTCGAGAAAGAAGTGTATCTCATAGAATAATATCTCTGAACTCTTACCGAAGAATTCTGTGCTGTTCTTCGAGCTGGACGACTGGATAGCATTGCGAGTCTTCTAATAGAACTAAAGGTGTAGAAGGCATATATCGCGTAATTTAGACCTATTGTGTTGCAATTTTTATCTGCTTACTTGGTCAACAGTTTATCTGTATATTTAAACAGTTTCATAATCACTTCGAATGAATTAACTCATCATTTGTGCATACTGCTTTATACCACATTATTCTTTGAAGTAAATGGCAATCAATCCAAAATTGGTAGTTACTTGTTATGTGACTGTCTTTCATTCCATTAAATCATCTATTAATTATATGCTACTTAAAATGACCAAAAGAAGTAGATTTCACATTTATGTTTAAATTTTTCTAGTTGAATTCAGATACTTACCAAATGTTCTCTGGTACATTAATATTTTGTAGCACACTCTACTCTGGAGCTCTACCCTTCGGTGCAGTTTTTATTGAAGTCTTCTTCATATACAATGTGAGTTTGATTATTGTATGATTTGTGTTTTAAGTAGATGAGATTATATCAAACACGGCCATTGAGAGTTAAGGGAACTTTAAGATAATTGAGAAGAATATTTCTATGGAGGTAGGTCCAAACCGTAATGCGATGTTAGAAATCCGTTATTAAATCCACGATCAACAGTGTTATGAATTTTATTCCTATAGTTGAAAGCACTGATTTAGTTCATGTGGTCACTAGAAGACTGACTGATCTAATGAGTCAACACAGAGAATCATAACCCCTATCATTATTGCTATTCGTATTGGCCCACATAACACTTTACTCATAGCCATCATAATTGAACACCTTTCCAGTTAAAGAGTGAGACTAAATGTCTACTTTACCTCGATTTAGATTATAGACATTTTGCACTATTTCGGCTTTTGCTGATGGACCCATGTATACATTCCAATAATACTTATTGATCAGCTGTAATTTACCTGTAGAGTAGTTTTATTCCTCATCAGACTTTTCTCCTCAATGTTATACTAGTCTACTTCAATACATTTTATAAACTTCAATCTATCTAGATTGTGGTCTCATTCACCCTTAATTGCATGATGTTTGCAGACATCTACAATGTGTTTTCGGGACTCGCATATATTCCCTGCTTAAACACAAAGATGACGCAGTATAATGACCACAAGTGATCTTACTTTTAAAAGCAAATTGAATGATCATAACATGCATTTTATCCTGTCAAGTGAAATACTTGGCCTTTACGCATCATACTGTATGACTGACTACAATTGTAAAAAGTGTAATTTGTTAATCATTCTTTTTAATTTTCCTCCCTTCCTCCATGATTGAATAATAGGCTATTTGGGAAAGTCAGTTCTACTATTTATTCGGATTTTTGTTCGTTGTATTCA
Source organism: Trichobilharzia regenti (assembly GCA_944472135.2). Lineage (NCBI taxonomy): Eukaryota > Metazoa > Platyhelminthes > Trematoda > Strigeidida > Schistosomatidae > Trichobilharzia > Trichobilharzia regenti. The sequence continues at coordinate 80,371,500 of OX235270.1, read as the reverse complement.
TAATATTGATCATATGTTGTGCTCAAGTGGCTATCGTTTCGACGTACTTTCAGTTGTGCAATGAGGTATGCATGACAATGTGATATACACAGTTTTTTTGGATTTTTATTTTAAATTGATTAGTTAGTACAGTAAAATTGATCCCAAAATAAAAATAAAGTTCAAGTTTATTTCACAAAATGAGAATATAAGAATACCTTTTTAGTAAAACTATCGCTAATGGTTTAATTGAACCTGGTAATCATCAGACACCAGCCAAATATCCAGCTCCAAACACACCAGGATGTAATTCATTCTTTCGTCGTTCAACAGGTTGAGAGATATGCCGGTTGACTCCTAATTGTAATAGCTTGAACATCCTACACCAATTCATTGGGGGGGGGCGATAGCACAGCAAACACTTTTTTTCAAATCACCACCATGTGAGGTCAGTAGTAACGCTTCGTTTTGCCATGTACTGGGTGGTAGTTGCACATATAGTTCTTAGTTTAGAATCCGGTTGCTTTTGCAAATGAGACGAGCTTCTATAAATTGCTGACAATCACTTGCATTGATAATCTCGTTTCAATTTTGATTTCATCTTTTGCATCGGTCAAAATCGCAAAGTACTAAAGTGAAAAGTATATATATATATATATAAAGAGGGAATACCACAATGGGGTATTTATTTGCAACTGAATAATGAATGACAATCTTCTTAGTTGTCGATGTAAATGAGTTACGTATAATCACTTAGTTTTGCTTAAAGTATTACTTTGAAGCGTCGATGGCACAGTGGTTAAGACGCTCGCCGGGGTTGGATCCCCGACCGACGCATCCCTTTACCTCGTTAAACCAGAAATAATGCTGGTAAAGAGGAAAGGTTGGGCATGAGGCTAGCAACCCCATTCTGTAAAATTAAACACTGATACAGAAGCTTCAAGCCACTAGCTTGAAGCCCTATGTTCCACCGGGAACGTGAAGGAAATAAAAAAAATCACTTTGAAGTCTTGTTTTCATTATCTGAACTTTATTATGAGACGACTATTCCTCTTGCTATATCATTTTATGTTTTTGTCGATTCCGACTGAAAATCTATCTGGAATGCTCTTTTGTTATGTTATGTTATCTACGAGTTTATATGTACGATAGCTTTTGTCTATTGTTATCTTGATTAAAAGTTCCATCACCAGTGTAAATTTTATCAGAGTTGTGTACATCAGTTGTTCATTGTTAATTATAATGTCCAGACAGAATGTGTTCATTATAATTTAAGATATTTCACTATCATATTGACTGATTAAATAATCATTATAATCACCCTACTCAGAAGGTATATATATATATATCCATAGCTTTTGATCTGTTTGCGTCTATTCTTTCTTTTGTTGAATTCACAAATATTCTAAAAAAAGATGATTACTTACATTTAATTGCTTAGGACTATCATTGGTGGTGGCGTACCTTCATAACATCTGGTGGAGCTGCAGTTTATCTGTTGGGATATTCCTTCTTCTACTTTGTGACCAAGGTATGTATTTACAATTTTATTTTTCATTTCTCTGTGCCTGTAGTAATCTAAGTACAACAATACCTATTAGTAGTGTGCCTTTGACTCAGCTAACTGATATTATTGTCAATAGGCACTTCACTTCTTGCAAACAGTTAGGAAAAGTTATCTTGTCTGATACTGAACATGCTCTTTATTCTCAACTTTCTCCTTGCATCTCTTCGGGTAAAACCAGAAGAAACTTCATAAGAATTAATTCTCGTACAACTAAATATAAAAATCCTACCATACCATATTTAGCACGGGTTATGTGTGAAGAGTGAGATGTCAGAAAAGAACTTATACATTTTTTAAATCAGTAATCTGAACTGCAAAGTGTAAGCAAAGATTATTACTTGTATTATCTATGTTACTATCTGCTTACACTTCATGTGTTTTCACCAACATTCTGTTTATAGTGGTTTCATTATTAGTATTAATGTTATTATTAGTGTTTTAAATTTTATGTATGTACTTGTTTATAAATAAATGGAGCTAAATTGTTGCAATGTGTATAAAAACTCACTAAAAATTCCATTCTGTATAGTTATTATTATTGTTTGGAATGAAGTGTTACTGTGTTGACTGTTATTCTTTCCCCGTTTATAGCTTAATATTACAGAATTTGTTCCAACAATTATATACTTTGGCTATAGTACACTAATGGCAATCGCATTTTGGATTCTCACAGGCACTATTGGATTTACATCGACATACATATTTCTGCGATATATCTATTCCGTTATTAAAATAGACTAAAATATCTGTGTGTTAACTAAGATGCATAAATTTGTTGTGTTAAATTATTATTAATATTATTGATATTAACACTTGTATTATTGATGCAACAATCATAATAGTCCCTTATTTCATCATTTTACTATTTCACACTAATTTATAACATTTTCATTTTGGAAATTATTATTCCTTCTGTCAATTTTATATTGTATCACATTAAATGGATATACATAATGTTCAGCATAGTCAATGCTTTGATCTCAATTTTTGTGTGTCATCAGTGAAATGCTGCAAGTAGTGGTCACTTCCGTTTTCAATTTGAAATAAGTAAATCGGATCTAGTTATGAGGTTTGAGAACATCTAGAGGAGAAGTTATCTGTATATTTGAGAAAACTATTACTACGAAACAAAGTAAAAACTGTAAGAAGTTTCAATTTTAAATAAATGAATACATACCACAATACTTTTAGATAAAAAGGAATTCATTCAGCGATAGCCCATGTAAGCCACAAACAGTTAGTGCTAGTTCAGGTTAATTATTCAACTCAAGAAGATAAAATCGGTGAAATACCTTTGACACAGCTTCCATATATATATATATATATATATATATATATATATATATATATATATATGTCACAAGGCAGATGGTCACCTGACCTCACTAGTCGACCCTCCGACTATTTCGGCTTGTGTCTTCGAAACATGTGCAGAACATCTTGTTTCAGAAACCAGCAGTATATTGTGGTAAACTGTCATTCTCTCCTAAACTCAGACAATTGTTAGAGGCTTTTTTTCATCTATTCTGTTGGTCAAGTCACAAAAAAGTTTTTAAAAAAAGAAGTTTGCAGCAAAAAGAAATTAATTCTTAAAAAGGGAACAGTTGAAAATACTACATGCAATTTATTGATTCCAAATGTCATTCGTGGTTCTCATCTTATCGTGATTCACGTGAACCGTTATTTTAAGCCTTTGAAAACAAGACTGCTCAGGCGTACTTCGAGTTAACGCAGTAAAACTCTACACATTATGTATTACACATCTTTTACTAAGAATATCATAACTCAGCATTACATTTCAGTCTAGTGACTCTACTACATTTTCCCGTTGCATGACCTAGTATTACTTCTAGGAGTGTCTTTTTGACGAGCTGTACAGTTGTATTTATTTACATTTTTAGCAGATACATATAAAGCATTGATTCAAGTATTGAGTCAAATATGATAACGAAGAAAGAAATCAGAAAGCGTGTTTTTGTGATCAGCGACGAAAATGTAACAAAACGTATGAAGAATAATAAGCTTTCATTATAATCCAAAATCATTGAGTAAAGTATACGACGAAGGATCACATATTATGTGAATGGAGGAAAAGACAAATGAGATATAATAGTTACGTGGGGTCGTTAGTAAGAATTAGAAAAGAATGGATATGCAGTGAGCTGGGCCCCACTGACTACCAGAACAACCAAATGTTCGGCTCGTGCATTCAAGTCTTCACCTAGAACTACATATATGTAGAGCGCTCTTGATTAGGATCATCATCATCTGGAACATATCTGTCATTGCATGAATTAATGTGACCGGTAAACAAGTGATTTCACTAAAGGCTTGCTCTTCATTTACAAATGTACCAGCATTAGAAACTATTTGTCATCTATGTGACTACATCGACCTAAAATGCACAAACATTGGAGTGCCAACTGACTATCTGAAGCAGCTTTTATTGAAGATGCGCGCTTGAAATGCATTTTAGATTTAACAATCATCTATGATGAAAGGGATAGAGTCGCTATGGGTTCCTCCATCAAGACCTCTCCAAACGGATATCTTCATGAAGAGCTCAGAGCGTAGTTCATTGAAAGAAACAATCTTGAGTCTGCATATGTATAAGTGATAGAATGACGACACCATTATTTGTGATGACAATTGTCCATCTGCTGAGCTTCTTGGAAAATATAATGGCTGTCACCTATCTATGCTTTCCACTATCGAAAAAAAGAGTCGAATTCCGCATTTCACTTCTTAGACGTGATGCTAGGTAGGAGAGAGAATGGCACGTTAAAAAGGTCGATTTGCTGAAAGTTAACATATACAGGGCAGTGCACCAACTTCAACAGATGGGTACCACTAAGCTTGGAGAGGAATCTTATCCCTTCTCTATACTCCAGTTTCAGGGAACCTGCTCTACAGATACAGTCGACACAGAACTAGAAAACTTTCGCACAAATCCCTTAAGTAGTGCATATCCTAGAAGGTTTTTTGACAGAAACATCAGGAAGGAAGCCTTCCCCATCCAAATCACAGTTTGGCGTTCAAAGGCAACGCTATTCATGTAATGGTTAAAAGTCGTTTAATTAAATGTATTGAGCTGTTTTTATCCAAGTGACTTACATTTAGTAGTTACCAGCCGAAATGTGATTCTACAATGCGTCAAGGATAAACTACCGCTTATGTTCATCTCTGTGTGTATATACTAATTCACATACTCGTGGGGAGCTGATTATATTGGACGTTGTAAGCGTGTTCTCCGTAAATGCGTAGCAGAACACTACCTGGTTTGATTATTGAAAAGTGGGCATAGGACGACGAAGTCTTCAATTTGTAAACATCTGGAGTCAGGTTATTCAGCCCCACGTGATTTATCCTCTAAATTTATCTACCGGACCAAGTTCAGGCACTCCAAAAGCTTACGTTTTTCCACTTTTGCATAGCCTAAGCCCTAGGTATACATGGACAGAAACTCCTTTCTCATCTTGGTCAAAGTACTGTTCTTTTTTTTCTTTTACCACTTGAATTCATTTCACTTCAATTCATCTTCGCTGTCTTCATCCTTATCATCATCGTACCTACAATTTTAAAATCTTTATACCCGTTCACTTATTTAATAATCTTTAAAAGTTTTGTAATTGATCCACTTGAACTCTACCCCCTTAGTACATCATTTTAATTATATTTATTCTTATCATATGTACATTGACTGAGCAGTTTCTAGTCCCACTTAATGCTTTTTCCGTGATATAAACACGACTGTACAGCTTGAAAATGAAGTTGAAAAGAAATATATCTTCGATGAACAAAAACTACTTTTCCTTATTGCCTAAGTAGCCATATCGGAAGACCGGTTGTCTCACTTTCAACTGAATTTGTAGACTGACTGCACACCAACACCTGGTATGGATATATAGACATCAGGTAAGCGGACCTCACTATTCCGTAAGTAGACAGTCAGAAGAGTTATTCGTAGCCCTTGTGATGTTGTATTGAGATTTCCGAGATGTAGCCTCCCTCAAAACCTGTTTAATTCGCATCAGTGTGCGATTGTTGTAGGTGGCAAGCCTGAATAGAACATGTGGTTTTAAATCAGCTGTGATATGTAATGCACCTCAAAGCATTTTTGTGGAAGGAATTAATAATTAACAGTCGAAAATGGCGCAAGCAGATTCAGAATAATAACAAAAGTGAAAATATTAGAGCATTTTATCTATTAGAATAAGAATAGTAGTATGATGACAACTAATTTAGTGTTTGAATATGTAGTGCGTTGGTGGCACAGTGGTTAGGACTCTCGCCGACCATGCACATGGTCCGGGGTTCGAGCCCACGCCGACGCACACCTGATATCTATGGTCGGCCTGCGAAATTTGGGCTACCGATATCCCTGCTGAAAATTCCATACTTGTATCAAAAATACAGTGTAAAATCAAGCTGTAATCAAAAATAAAAAAAAATAATGCTTTTTCCGAAAAAGTTAAACATTTACAATAATTCCACCTGAGATATCATTGCCTGTTGCTACGAAAAAAATTTTTCACAAGGACGCTGATTTCCTTCAAATTTCAAGTGTAATTGAGACATGGGCGAGTCCAGCAAAGTCAGCAAGAGATCTGTGCCATATGTTTGTAAGTAGAAGCACATTTCTGTTTATGCCGAGCTCATTGACAAGCAACGTCTTGAATTTTATCGTCAATATGGATCCAGTTCACATGAATGCGACAAATCAGTTTCATCCTCATTATATCAGGATATGATGAGTTTTGCTGACAGAAACATGGATGTTAAGTTTAGTAGAAATTACTCACCACAAAAACCGTAAATATTATACTATGATCAACAGTGATGAAAATAAGCGAAATTGGTAGAACTCTCATAGGTAGTAGATATACGCTAGACATTTCCATTCGATGAACTATTGAATATTCTGCAGACCTAGATCATTCGGTGTAGTCGTTGGAATGCTCAGCTGGTGGTTCACTTGAGTCAACTAGAGTTCAATTTATTTTGTACTCACTATTTCGATATCTTCATTTTCTAATTTCTAACTGTTCGGGTAATTTGTCTACGATAAAGCATTTTATACAGCTAACTGATGACGAAAATAAGTGTTAGTCATTCATTCTTAATTCACGTAAACCCGTTTTCTGTTATACTTACCAAGCGATGCCATGTGGTATACGACTAGGCTGCAAACGATTTAGGGGTAGTCAGACCAAATTATTATATTATTATTGTATCCTTTAGTTCCTAGAGGAACATAGGGCTTCAGCTGCGCACCTCCATTGACTTCGGTTTTCTGACAACTTTTTCACCCTGCTCCAGGTCTGTCCACATGCTTTCATCTCCTCCTCGCATGACCTCCTCCAAGTCACCCTTGGACGACCAACTCGCCGCCTCCCTTTCGGGTTCCACTCGAGGGCTTGTCTAGTGATGTCACTTGATGGTTTCCTCAGCGTATGGCCAATCCATCTCCATTTCTTTCTGCCTATTTGTTTCACAATCGGTTCCTGATTGGTTCGCTCCCAGAGATCCCTGTTGCTGATCTTTTCTGGCCATCTGATCTTGAGTATTGAGCGGAGACAGTTGTTAATGAAGGTTTGAAGTTTGTTTGAGATGCTCTTTATGACTCGCCAAGTCTCTGATCCGTATAGTAGCACTGACTTCACATTGGAGTTGAAAATCCGGATCTTATTTTTGATGCTGATTGCTGTTGACCTCCACACAGATTTGAGAGTAATGAAAGCTTGTCTTGCTTTTCCGATTCTGGCTTTGATGTCCTCGTCAGTTCCGCCTGTAGTTGAGACGATGCTTCCCAGGTAGGTGAAGGAGGTTGTTTCTTTCAGGTTCTTCCCATTTATGCTTATTGTGTCTGTTGTTGTTGTTTTGCTGTTGATGTTGGCTAGGAATCTTCATCATCTCTGTTTTATCTATGTTCACGTGAAGTCCTATCTTTGATGCTTCTTCTGCCAACTTGTTACTTTTCACTTGCATATCTTCCAGTTTATGGGAAATCAGACATATATCATCGGCGAAATCCAGATCCTCCAAGTCTTTTGTGTCAGTCCATTTTATGCCTGTTCCCTCGTTGGTTGCCGTTGTCTGTCGCATTATCCAATCAATTGCAATCAGGAAGATCATTGGTGATAGTAGACAGCCTTGCCTCACTCCCGTCCTCACTTCGAAGGCTTCCGTAAGTTTCCCGTTGTGGATTACTTGGCATGCAGCATTGTCGTATAACTGTTGGATGAGGTGTATAATTGTCGATGGGACCCCGTAGTAGCGAAGTAGTTTCCAAATGACCTCTCGATCGACGCTGTCGAAGGCCTTTTCAAAGTCGATGAAGTTGAGATAGAGAGGTGACTGCCATTCCAAGCTTTGTTCAATGATGATCCGTAGAGTGGCGATTTGATCAATACATGATTTGTTTCTCCTGAATCCAGCCTGTTCCGGACGAAGTTTTTCATCTAGGGCTTGTTTGATTCTCTCCAGGATGATGCGACTTAGTATCTTGCTTGGAATGGACAGAAGCATAATTCCACGCCAGTTTTTACATTGACTTAAGTCTCCTTTCTTTGGAAGTTTGAATAAGTAACTGTTCTTCCAATCCTCGGGTACTTTGCCCTCTTTCCACACCTTCTCCAGCAGTGGTGTCATCAAGTCCGCTGTTGTCTCTGGGTCTATTTTCAAAGCCTCTGCTGGGATTCCATCTGGTCCCGGTGTTTTCCCAGCTTTTAGCATCTTGATTGCATTCAGGACTTCAGACCAAAACGTGGCATGAATTAGTAAAGTCTTTGTCTGTTGGTTTGAACCACGTAAGGAGGAGTAGATGTCTTACCTTTGCTCCTCGAAACACTAAGAATCGATATCTAAAGACTGTTGGTGAAATGTTTAAAAATCTCAGTGGCACAGATGCATACACTCTTCATGGACGTATATATATATGGACTTCGCGTCCCCATCAAGTAGAGAGCGAAGCGGCTTCATTAATGTCTGTTTTCTACGTCAGTTCAGTCGTAGGCATATACGTATACGGACTAGTGGGTGATAAAAGTCTAAGCAAGTGTTCCAAAAGGAACAACAGTCTTCTACCGACTTTTCTCGACACACCCATGCGATTTTGGAAATTTAGATTCCCATTAGATAAGCTTCCACTAACATTCTTCAGGCTGCTTTGTCGCACATCAGACATTAGTTCAGTATCCAGTGGTAGTATTCAGCACCGGCTTTATAAGTTTAGCTTTTGATAGAACATTGTCCTAACTTTGGTTTTCTGGGGCGTAAGGAGAGATTATGACATTTAATGTTCTCCTAGATTTAGAATATATCTGAAGCCTGACTACTTTTGAATTCCAGACTCCTGGTGATGGTCTTCTCTGAAACTACGTGAGTGACCAGTTGGGAATTTTATCATTCCTGTTTTTTTACTAATGGATTGGTTGAGGTAACTTAATTCAGGTTTTTTCGCTTGGTGTGTGTTGCTTACTAGACAACGACGGGCCTCGTCAGACATCTATCCACCTAAAACGTATTTGGAATGCGCAACGAACTAATTTCTATAGTTGGGTCCTTAATTACCTCTTCTCTATAATGTTTGTAGTGCCGACTGCATTGACATGGAACCTTCTTTCCTAAAAACCACGCTTGCTGAGAACAGTTACCCAAAGGGTTTTACTGATGAAAAACCAAGAGTTAAAAATATTATGGCTTTACTTAAGCCTGTTTAGAAGTATAGAGTACTTTGATAGTATCCATATACTGTACGCCGCCTGTGCATGATGTCTTGAAGGTGACAACATGGACAAACTATGTGAATAGCTTAGTTGAAAGATGGACGTTTTCTCAAAGTCAGGACTAGACATTTCAATACCTTGATTGACTAAGTTGGTAAAGAAACACTAAAATTTCCTTGCCTCAGAATCTGAGGATATCAGCTGACATTTTAATAACAAAAATTTGGATAATGGAGTTGTTTTCCAACAATGCTAGGATAACAGAAACCTTCACTAAACATTTTTATTTTTATCCACCTATATGCCTGGAAATCTTACAAAAAGTTATCAAAGATAGGTGTAACTTAACTTTGCTATTCTGGGCTATTATACCATCACTGAAGTCCGATACTTGAATATTTGTCCTTCTGCAGTTTTACAGTTACGAAGCGTGGTGAATAATTGCAAGCAAGAGTCAGGAGGAAAAAACAACCAAACCTAAAATTAAAACCAGGAATGAAGGAAGAGATTGTAACAATTTACCTGGGGTGCATAGAATGACATTTTCCAAGTGGATGGCTAGTGGTTAGTAATACGAAGAATGAGGGTGTTTATACCGCTAGGAGACTTCTTCGTCACTCTACAAATGACTTCGATTACAAAGTCTATTGAGACTGAATGGCTATTGTTAAGAATATGTCCAGTTAATGCTCTTCTAATCAATCTTCTATTTTCGCTTTTAGGCCGAAAAGGATAGTCTTCTTTACTTAAGAGCTTTAGGCCTTGGTGATGACACGCTCTTCGAACCACCTGTAAGCACTGCTCCACAGAAGCAGATGAATCGGTATATGGACATTAAAATGGTCGAATGAGAGACTATTTAGTTCAACTTATTTTTATTTATTTTTTATTTTAGCTTGATTCCACACTGTATTTTCGGTACTAGTATGGAATTTACAGCATGGATATCGGTAGCCCAAATTTTGCAGGCCGACCATAGATATCAGGTGTGCGTCGGTAGAGGATCAAACCTCGAACCATGTGCATTGTCGGCGACAGTCCTAACCACTGCACCACCGACGCACATTGACCAACGACAGAATATTAATCTTAGTGTAGCTCCAGTCTTCGTAATATTACGGACTGCTTAAACTTGATGACTCTTGATATTAAGATAACGATGAAAATGAATGAACCATTCCTCCTTGAATTATTGATAGAGTGGATTGATGATAGTTGGTTTTCCACTCCAGAAATACGACTAAATGAATGTAGGAGACAATCAGCTTATCCTTGAAAATGTCTGGTCTGTATTTAGAAGAACGGTTAACTAGAGGCCCTTATCTGAAGGTGGCATTGTGGTGAGAGCTGGCTGTTAGTCAAAATTGTTGGACAGTAATTTATGTCAATGTTTATGTCCCCAATATTGGTCGTGTGAAAAATGAGAACAAAGGCTTTGCGTACGCGGATACAGTTAACATATAAATGATCTGAGATTCAAGAAACAGCCACAAAGAGATGCAAGGTTAACTTTCTGTGAGAAACAACCAATTACAAGACTGTGTTTTTCTGCTAACAATATGTACATAAATATATGTACATGAAAATCTATAAATATGTGTTGATTTCCTTAATAAACGATCTGTTGCCTGGCCCTTGTCTTCTGTTGTTACAGCATTAGTACTCATTATGAAGAAGCCTGTCACCATATACTGTTTGAGGTAGAGACAGAGGTGAAGGTAGCTGGTAATATAATTGTTATGTACTCGTCGCTAAATTATTGTTATGGACTGGTCGAGAAACTAATAGTCCTGACGCAAGAAGGCGGAAATCAGAAGACCACTAGGTTTGCGATGATACTTCTATTGTCCAAACACAAGGAGACGAAAATAAATGGTCTCACACCAAAGTGGTAAGTAAGTAAAGTAGTACACACAAATTGTGTATGCGAAATATATATGAATGTTCAGACAAGGGTGTGAACAAATCACTAGACAGTCTTAACATGAATGGCTAATTATAATGGAGTATCGATCCACATATACATAGCGAAATATAACAGACATGTCAACAACCACCATGTATGGATATATGTCACCAAGCAACGGACTGTCAACAAACACTCATATTATATATAATATAATATAAGGAGAATACACATTATTAAAGGAGACAAGTTCATACAAGTGAAATGGTCACAGACTAAGCGAGCAAACAGAAAGAGAGACCAACATGCACATATATATATATATATATATATGGATACATATCAATAATATCATAGCAAAGTGAAAGATTATAGACCACAGCAGTCCAACTGATCGATGCAAGTAGACCCATTCTGGTAGTTTCTGAGCGTGACGACGAATGATAGAAACTGCTTATATTTAATTTGACTAGAATTCTCCTAGCAGATGGTGGTTCAGTGAAGAGAGAGAAATTTGAAGGGGATCAAAACTGTCAGACATTTAGGCATTTGTCTACTTCAGTTTTATTGATTAAACAACCTATCGGTACCCAATGGTAACACAAAACGTATGGCCAATTTAATCCTCATAAAAAGTGGGAGACCGTTTGGTGAGGAAATGAATAATCTTTTAGACAACTGATTCTTCAGTAACTGCCTTTTTATGAAATAAATGTATATTATCATAAATTAATTCCAGCGTGTTAAGAAAATCAAAACAAGATTTTCCTGAACGTTTCGCTGTGTAAGCCACGACTTCTTGAACAGATTTATATTAGCCAAATTAGGCAATCGAAGAGTGGAAAGCAGTAAGTTATCCTCCCCTAAAATGTTGCTGCATACTACCATCAGGACAGGCTTTTCATAGTGAACAATTTCGTACTTCATGTGGCAAACAAAATAAGTTCATAGAAATTGTATGTTTCTTAAAACGCCAAAGATACAATAAATCAGTGATTTGAAATTTCTCTCGTTTAAGTAGCTGCTTATTTGTTTCAGTTAATTATAAGTTTTCAAAGAATTCAGTAGTATTTCGCTTTATATTATCGTTTGTTTGTAGTTTATTGAAGCCAGTAATTAAAGGTTTCATGTTTTATTTAATACAACCTATTATACTATTTTTATTTATCACTGAAAGTTGAATCACTTCTATTCGTCTGACTTTATAGTGTAGCAGACGTTTGGACGAAATAAGTGTGGGAAGGTTTTTCTCCATCAGTTAATTATTACTTTGTCCTTCAACATTATTTGTTAACATTGTGGTTCGATTGTTCCATCAAAGTCTGATTGTATGCTGTCTGTTAGTTGATTCCATCCCTCATCAATTAATGTATGCACTGAAGTGTTTCGAAAGTCCTGTTGTCTGGATTTAGATAATGATCGCATTGTCTTGAAACATTGTTGTACAATAAGTAACACACCTACGAGATTCACCATCTGTGTATTGTTATTATTATTCTTTTTAGATGTAGATTGTAACATAAGGCTTCAGCAGGACATCTATATGTCCTGTTCTGTGCAGCCCTCCTTAGCTAGTCTCACGACTGCCCATAGACTCTCATTTTCTCTTCAAACGATCTCCTCCAGCTGCCCCGCAGATGCCTAACTCGTTTTGACTTTCGAGGGCCTAGTGCAGGATGTCACCTAACAATCTCCCCAGCGTGGGTCGGACCCATCTCGATTTGATTCGGCACATTTGTTGACCAGTAGTTTCTTGGTTCATTTAGTTCCAGAATATCTTGTTGCTATTTTTTTCTGGGCATCTGGCACTCATTCGGGAGCCGGCGAATACAACTGCTGTTAAAAAATCTGAAGCCTGTTGGAAATGCTTTTCTTGATACATCAACTTTCTGATCCATATAGAGGAATCGACTTCACATTGGTGTTGAAAATCCGAATTCTGTTCCTTGTGCTGAGTGCCGAAGATTTCCAAAATGAATTCAGTGCGATGGAGGTGCGATGCGTTTTTCCGAATCTGGATTTGACATCCTCGTCCGTGCTTTCACCTGTAGTTGAGATGATGTTGCCTAGATAAGTGAAGCAAATGAACTCTTTCAACTTTCTTCAGTTGATGTTGATGTGCTTAAAACAGTAGAGAAGATTTATAGCTCAGGTGCCAGAGAATTTCTAGAAGCCTGGTACTCAAGTGATTGATCGATTAAGAAAATATTATTATAGACGAAAATTACCAGCTAATAAAAATAAAATCACGTGATAAGAAATTTCAAATCCTAAGTCAATAAAAATGATCAATATAGATGTAAATCAACTACCAGTCACGAAGATGGCTGCCAGGAGACACAATCATATCGTTCATAGAGAATTCAAATGAGTTCATTTTATATCAAAACATGCGCTGAAGATGTCGCCCAGAAGGACGACGAAAGCTTCATAACTAAATTGACCAACATAGAGAACACAACTAATTCAAAAGCGATGCGCTTAATAGATGTGTCTCACGGTGAAAGTTAGAAAGAACCGACATGTCAGGAAACATAGCTAACGCAAGTTGTCTGAAGGCATGTTTGTAACTTTCACCACAATCCACCAAATACTTTGTCATGTTATAAATACCCATGTATAAACCAAAATGGATTGATTAGTATTCACTAGTACCACTCACTTTGATAGTTTCAACTTACGACAGAGAATGCCCATCAACTTACAGAGAATATAAACAACAGCTCAGCAAAGGAAGCTTTCCTTCTGATAGAATCACTTTCCGAGGCTGTATAGTCCCACGTAAATCTACCACAAATATAAAACAATCTATTGTTGGCAAACAGGGAGGGATTAGATCAATAATACAGTACTCAAAAACAGATCAAAGAGTTGCGTCTAAAGCCAGAAAGAAATTACGTATTGAGGCGAAGTGTATTAAGAATATGCAATTCGACAAGGTGGAAGCTGTTATTACTAGGTGAAAAGTAAGGAGTCCGACCGAGAAAAAGGTGCAATATTCTGTGTTGATTTGATACACAGGAAGGCGCTTGGGAAGTCCAAGCATGCATTAATTTTATCTGCTACAACCTGATATATCTAGTTCAACATTCGAGTAAGCATCCTTTACACGCAAGCACACACACACACACCACTACATATTCATCGATTAAAAGATTATACGAAAATATGTAAATTTCAGTTCAAATAAACAAGGATTAGTATAATAATACAGAAAAGTACACTCACTTGACCAGAGATAACGTGTACATTATGAATACGTATCAAATCACCAGGTTTAAGATTTTTAACAGGCTCACTAACGACATGCTCGTCGTAAATGGCAACTGGGACAGACCAATTCTACATCTGCTGCATGAGTCGGTGGCACAACGGTAGGATGCTCGCTGACCACGCATGTGCTGCGGAGCTCGATTCCCGGAAGACGCACTTCTTTACCCCGTTAAGCCAGTAATAAGACTGGTAAAGAGGTAAGGTTGTGAATGAGGCTAGCAACCACATCTCGTAAAAGTAAACATCACTGCTAGCGAAACTTCAAGCCTGTAGCTTGAAGCCCTTTGTTTCTCTGGGAACTTAAATGAATCAAACTAAAAAACTTCTGCTACAGACTTTAATATTCTAAAGCCATTAAGAGTTATTAGTGAGTATCCCCTACGATTTTCAATCTCATTATGACTCCTGTTATAACTGTAGTGAATTGAATGATAGACGTTTTCACCTTATTCTGTCTGCGCCTGAACTAATCTGTCTATCTGCTCGTCGTACCTTCCGACTTAGTAAAGCACGCAAATATCAAAAGACAAAGGCTGGACTGTGACTGTGTATTGAGGTGCAACAACGATAAAGAAAGCCATGGTATTTATACATTTTACAACAATATGGACAGCTAACAGCATTTGAAATAATTTATCTTAATAGGCAATAACAAAGTGTGAGAAATGAAAATATGCCATATGTGCGACATTGACAGTCAGTAACAAAATGTGTGGGAATGATAATATACCATATATACAAAATTAGCAGTCACTACCAAAATGCGTGAGAATGATAATATACAAAATTAGCAGTCAATACCAAAATGTGTGAGAATGATAACATACCATATATGCAAGTTTAAACAGTCAATACCAAAATATGTGGGATCCTATCACTCCGATCTTGTAAATTATCTCCTATTAAAGCAGCTAGTTGAGGTTTGTACTAAATCTTCCTCTTTACGTTGATTGCAGATTTCCGCACTGACTTCAAAGTGATGAAGGTGTGAATTGCATTTCCTTTATCGATTTTCCAATCGCACTCCGTCTCTGTCTAGTTGAAACGATGCCTGCAAGATAACTGACGTATGTTACTTCATTTATATCTCCCAATAATTTAGTCGTTGTAAATTGTTGTCAGGGGTGCTGGTGGTAGGGCTCACAAAGTATCGTCAGAGTGTGAAGACTTCTCCGTTCTCTTTCATTCCTCTGAGCGCATCTAGGCAAATAGTGAGTTAGTTCTCTTTCTTTATTGTCTGCTTCCAGTTTGGTTTCCAATCATCTCCCCTATGGGAATTTTACTGTCGCCATTTTAGTAGCATATTGTCCATTGATGCTTGCTCTTCGCTTGATGTACATTATGGTGGGGGGGAACATTGTATAATTTTAAATTTCCTTTCCTTTGAGGTGAATTAAATCTTGTTGCCATAATCCCGGAGCAGATTGATTCTCAATGCATGAAGGCCTTGGATGACTCTTTAGTCAATAATTTGGAGGGTCCCACTTCCATTCTATCTGCTCTCACAGATTTCTAATCAACACCAACCTTCTTACTTCTTCTGCAATCTAAACAACTTTTCCAGTCTGAAATATGATGGGGACATTGTCTTTATGCTTACTTTTGGGTTATGGAGAGAAGGCATATCGGTCTACTGACTTTCAGAAGGCCTTCACACCAGCGTCCTCCAACCTCGATTGTTTATGCGCTGGAACTTCCCTAAGTGATGGTGAGGTCAATCAATTGTATTTTCGCCAGCTCTTAGCTCTACCTTCCGTCTTTTCCGGATTTACTGCTGGCTATTCGACTAGGCGAGTTCATTATCTCAAATCTCGAGTTTATCAGTATGTGTACTATACAGTTACTAGAGATAAATTAAGAAAATACTTGGTCTATAAAATTATTTGAAGACAATTCTACTACTTACTGGCTGTCTACTGAAGCAGAAAAGGCAGGCGGCAGGTAAAAGGGACTTCAGAATATTATATCAGATAACCAGGTTTCTTTCTGGGAAAAGATCAACGGAGCAGAAACTTATAAAATACAAAGGACACCACAGGAATCGTAAATAAAAATTCAGAGAAACTAAGCAATATCTTTAAGAAAACCTGCATGGAGGAACACTGGAACCCTATAAAACCGTCTTATATAGATACTATGATCAGGGTGAGGAATAGATCACTACAGAAACGTGAAAACTGATGGAAGTGAGTAGGTTAGTGAAGCAGAAGATTAACCGACGCAGAGACGAATAATAAAAGTAGGTCAGGATAATATCAATGAACTGAACAAAGCAGTGAAGTAGCGCTAGAAAAGACCAAGGACGCTTTTTTAAAGCACTGGTAAGTGTATCAGAATAGTCCGCAGGTCAGGGAGACCTCTCATCCCTGTATCAAATAGGCAGTTAGTGAAATAGACTCAATTAGCGAACAGATGGAACCCAGGAAATGATCAGGCTGACAAGTTGGCCTTAAGGGCAGCAAAAGGAGGACTTCAGGTGAACAAAGAGAAGGCTGATTTAATGAATCTGTCCTACCAACGACAACAATCAGCACTAAGGCAAATAATCTAGAAGAAATGCGTTTTCTCACTTAGCCAGAGAGGCAGTACGGATGAGGATGTCAGAGTCAAGAAAAGCAAACCTTCCTTACTCTGAAATCACTATGCAGATCCACAGCACTCAGCAGAAGTAGCGCGATCTGAATTTTCAACTATAATGTCAAATTAGTACTACTATGAGGTTCAGGAACTTATTTCCCAAAAACCTTTGTTATAATGAATATCATATATCCAATGCCCATATAACTGCCTTCGACTTTCGTCGGCAGATTACTTTGCTCGATATTGATGATGATTAGGTGGTCGGGGGAAACGGTTATCAACAAGGAAATTTGGCAGTGAAGCAGACACGAATCTATTGCTCAGCAAGCGTGCAATAGGAATTGGAAATAGATTAGAGATACCCTGAGGAGACCTCTTAGTGGGATGACACGCTAGGCAGTCGAATGAGAAACGAAGATTTTGGCGTTTGAGGATGACATGGAGAAAATCAATGTGAGGAGGAAATGACAGGCTTCTGAGCAGACATGGAGTCAGCTGTAAATAAAAACAGGAGAAAAAGTGCAGTTGAGTGATGCAGCCAAGGCCCTATAGACCACTCGGAAAGCAAGGACTGACTCTCGCCGACCATGCACATGGTCCGGGGTTCGATCCCCCGCCAACTCACACCTGATATCAATAGTCGGCCTGCAAAATTTGGGCTACCGATATCATACGCTGAAAATCCCATACTTGTACCAAAAATACAGTGAGGAATCAAGCTATAATAAAAAAAATTAGTGAGTGCTGGGAAGTAAGGACTTATATCTTATCAATGCTTTCAAAATATGTATTAAGTACACTGATTTGTGTCCAGACACTCACTCTTTCCAGCTGAACTCAATTACAAATTCACGTAAAACTTTCCGCCTTAGTATAATGAATAATCTCTACCTTATAAAATCGATGTAAAACTATTGCTGTATGCCGTACCTTATAAACAAACTAACATGGAATAACTATTTAAAACCAAAAATAATCGTGTCGATTAGCATACAGTGAAAATCGACTTCATAGCCTATGCGGTTAATCGTCCATAACAATCCTACGGAATAGAAAGATCACAAATAATCCACCTAAGGGAGTTGTAAAACCCTAATTTTAAGCCAATAATTCACTCAATATGTAGTATCTGTAATGCATGAATAGTATATGGGCCCATAGAAGTGCAGCGTTCCTGTTTGTTATGATTACATTTTAAGCTAAAAGATATGAGGACGGTCTAACAAGGTAGCCATTTGCTACGGTCCAGATATTTAGACAGTATATTGCCCATAACACGAAAAGTAGAAAGACGTTAAGACTCATAGCTTCACAAAAAACCATTCAAAAACAATTCATAATCACTATATTACTATTGTTATTCTCATGCATGAATTGCTAGAAAATATTACTAACATCTTTACATTTATCATAGCTCTGAACCTTGGACTGCCTGCCCAGGTTGTTAGCTAAGTGGATAGTGTAGTGTTTGGCTGGTGCCGATAATCCTAAACACAACACCTGTGTGCTGTAAGGCTACAAACTTAAATGAGGATTAAAAGTGAGACGATCATTTCATGATGGGTATTTATAAAATGAAGGATTACATTCAAGAATAGCTCTACCATCAGCTTGGTGACTCTATCAACCAAGAGCGCTTAACAGATATACAGTTCTAGGTGGGGACTTGAATGCACAGGCTGACTGGATTCAACATAGAACTTTGCACCGATGTGCAGCATCTCAAGTTGCCACACTCCATGTAGCACACAAAGCAAGAGAAGAGAGTAGAAGAAATGCAATATAGAGACAGTAGACAGGGATATGAGACAAAAGGAATAGCAATACCGAAGAACAAAATAGTTTCATTGGAAATTACAAGTCACAAGGAGTGGATGCATCTGCGCCATTAAGAGCGATTTTGAACCATATCACCAATTGTCTCCAGTCAT
The DNA here is from genome assembly GCA_944472135.2 of Trichobilharzia regenti. NCBI lineage: Eukaryota > Metazoa > Platyhelminthes > Trematoda > Strigeidida > Schistosomatidae > Trichobilharzia > Trichobilharzia regenti. Next base: position 80,352,537 of record OX235270.1, on the reverse strand, counting down.
TGCTTTTTACCATCCCGAGGACCCCAAACAGTAAGGAAGTCTACACCTACCCACGTGGCTGGCTTGAACTAACTGTTGTGGATTTCATTGACTGGTGCCATGTTTTGGTTTGACTACCACTGGCTCTTTTCTAACCTGACCGTGTCAGCTAACATTGCCCGCCGGGGAAGGCGAAGACTAGGCTAGAATGCGTAGTACATGTCCTAACCATCTCAGTCAATGTAACTGCTTCACAATCTCGTCTATTGATTTCCTTTTCCACCTACTTAGCACTCGACGCCCAACGTCAATATCGTTCACCCTATTATACCACTCCACACGGGAGATAGAACGCAGGCAGGCACCTATGATCAGAGATCATGTCTACCAGTCTACATGGCTAGGAATCACAGCCATAAAGGAGGACGAAGTGGACTACTGAACAGTACATACGTCCTCTCCTCGATAACCGGATATCACGTCTACGCTAGAGACGGCGTAAATTGGAATAGGGGAAACGAGCCTTCTGTATCTGTACTGACATTTCATCAGCGACCAACCCACTCGCGTTGGCTGATGGTACTTCCCAAATAAGTGAAGCGGTCAACGTGCTCTACCACTTCACTTCCTATTTCTAATCTAGGAGTCGGTGTAGTCCAATCCTGTAACATCATCTTACATTTCGCGGGAGCGAATCGATGCCAGACATTCGTAGATTGCAACTCAAAGTGTTTAGAAGACTCTGCTGGATTTTGTCAGCGTCCTCGCCTAAAAGAACTATATCATCTGCGTATTCTAAGTCAACGAGATTATTCCCTGGTAGAAAGTCAGTCCCTGAGTCTCTGAAGTGAACTGGGGTTACGTCCATCAGTACATCTTCGATGAAATTGAATATAAATGGGGATGATGGGCATCCCTGACGGACACCACTAGTCGTCACCACTTCAGATGACAACTCGCCGTAAGTTCTCAACTGACTGGCTGCATGAGTACGAGTAGAGTGCCTTATTCAGTGCAATGTATTTTCTCGGAATTCCCTTTACAGCCAAGCATTGCCAGAGAACCTCTCGGTCGACAGAGTCGAATGCTGCCTTTAGGTCAAGAAATATAATGACTGTTGGACGCCAGTAGGAATGCCTATGTTCTAGAATCTGTCGGAGGGTGAAGATATGATCAATACATCCTCTTCCTGGTCTAGAGCCTGCCTGGCTCTCTCGTGTTTGTGCCTCCCTAGCACCACTTAGTCTACGCATGATTATTGAGCCTAGAAATTTAGATACTAAATCAGTCAAGCTAATCCCTCTGTGATTATCACAGGAAGACTTGTCTCACTTCTTGTATATCGGGATGATCAATGACCAACCCGATGGAACTTCTTCTGATTCCTAGACGCTGCTTAGAACCTCCATTAATGCAGACAGTAAACTGTCTCCACCGTACTCAAATACCTCTGGAGTCATTCCATCAGGTCCCGCTGCTTTGCCTAGTTTCAGATTGGTGACAGCTTTAGTAACCTCAGTTAGGGTCTGATGACCTGTGTCTATATCCCATTCAGGGAGGTGTTGGATGTTCGGAAGGTTGAGTGTGGCTGTAGGCCAATTAAACTGCTCCTCATAGTGCTCTTTCCAGCGTTCCAGTCGTCTATCCTGGGAGCTAATTATGGTGCCATTTCTCTCAGAGATTGTTTCACTTATGATTTGCCTTCTCCCACCCGTTTCCCTGATGAGTCTAAAAAGTTGCCTGGTGTTGCCTATCGTCGAAGCTTTTTCCATCTCTTTCGCCTTTGTCACGCACCACTGTTCACGGTCCTTCTGGAGAATTTTCGTAAGTTTATTTTGTACTCATCATAATCGGAGCTCGCTGGAATCAGTCTTCTTGCGCCAATCAGTTCGGATGAGGCAGTCGAAATCCAATGGTTTTTACTCACCTTTGGATTTACCTTATTCACAGCTTTCACAGCTGTATCTATGGCTGACTGATTATTCTTCCAAGCTTCTTCAGGGTGAGCACAGCTGTCGAACTCAGATATGTGTTTAGCTACTTCTTCCTCAAATAGGGATTTAGTTTCCAGATCGAGCTGGGGACGTGATGGGTTTACCGCCAGCTGTTTCCTACGTCCGTTCAGTCGTAAGAACACACGAGCGCGGACCAGTGCGTGATCGGTATCTACACTCGTGTTCCAGAAGGAGCGACAATCTCCTACCGACCCACGCCAACGATAGCTTATTGCTATGTGGTCTATTTGTGTCCAGCGTTGGTTTGATGATAGGGGTCGCCAGGTCAAACAGTGTCCCTCCTTGTGTTTGAAGTTAGTACTTACAAGAAACAAATGATTATCAGAACAGAACTGTAAGAGACGGTCACCGTTGTCGGTTCGCTGGCACGGGACTCCATAGGTGCCACCAACATCCTTCTCAGATTGACACAATTTCCCTACTTGAGCATTTAAGTCACCAGGTAGAACAACTATATCTGAGTGTTTAGCCTTTCGCAGCAAACTAGACAGCTTTTGGTGGAACACATCCTTCGTTTCATCCGAACTGCAGTCAGTGGGGGCGTAGGCGAAGATTACGAAAAGGCATCGGCGAATAGTCCACTCCTTTCTCCTTCTTACTGAACCGTTTAGACGGACAGCACACATTCGGCTATCTACCGTGAGCCAGTTAAGTAATGTCTTTTCTGCCCTAGTACTCAAAGCCATCCCTACGCCAGCTAATCTTCGTCAACTAGCTGTGGCATCTCCTGACACCCTCAAGATGAATTTTGCAGATTCATCCTGTTGGCCAGGTGGGGTTAGGTGAATAACCACACTTGGGTGTTGTATGCGTGTTTCTGAAACACAACATACATCAATGGCTCGGGATGCCAGGGTCCTGGCTAGTGATGCTTGTTGTCCTATTTGGCAAAGCGTCCTAGCATTAAATGCTCCTATATGAAATTGGTGGCGTGGCTTTAGGAGACTATGGGTAGTGGCTGCTTGGCTTCCGTCGTTTTTAGTGGACACAGAGTGAAGAGGAAGTGAAGAGCCATCAAGTAGAGGAGTTACATCAGTGGAAGGAAGGCAAGATAATAGAGATGAAGATGAAGACAAAGATGAGTGAGGATTAGAGAAGTTTCGTGTGCATTTCGGATTGTAAGGGCGATTGTTACTTCCCGGCTGCCCACACCGTGGAAGTTGGTTGCGTGACCCCAGAGCCCAGGGGACAACTGCTTGAGGCGGCCTGTTTTTGTTTGTTCTTTATTGTTTGGTGTGTCTCAGTAGCATATTTATCACTCCTGCCCTGTGACACGGCAGCAGGAAGCGCGGTCGTTGTTAATCCGGGCCCCGACAGATCCGGCATGATGTTTTCTGAATTTGTTCGAATCATGGTATTGGATTGGATAGCTTTTTGTCTAACCGCTATCCAGACAACCTTTCTGGCATAGTAGGACCTCAAGAGACATAAGTCTCAGTCAGTATAGCTTGTTGGGACATTGCGGTGTTCAAGCCCGACCACCACGTCAAGGTAGCAGCTTTCGGTCGGGGAAGGACCTGTGTCTATATCCTATTCAGGGAGGTGTTGGATGTTCGGAAGGTTGAGTGTGGCTGTAGGCCAATAAACTGCTCTTCAAAGTGTTCTTTCTAGCGTTCCAGTCGTTTATCCTGGGAGCTAATTATGGTGTCACTTTCTCAGAGATTGTTTCACTTATCATTTGCCTTTTACCACCTGTCTCCCTGATAAGTCTAAATAGTTGTCGGGTGTTACCGAGCGTCGAAGCCTTCTCCATCTCATTGGCTTTCGTCGCCCACCACTGTTCACGGTCGTTGCGAAGGCTTCTTGTTAGTTTTCGTTTGAGTAGCTTTCCCTCCTCATCATAATCGGAGCTCGCTGGAATCAGTCTTCTTGGGCCAATCAGTTCGGATGAGGCAGTCGAAATCCAATGGTTTTTACTCACCTTTGGATTTACCTTATTCACAGCTTTCACAGCTGTATCTATGGCTGACTGATTATTCTTCCAAGCTTCTTCAGGGTGAGCACAGCTGTCGAACTCAGATATGTGTTTAGCTACTTCTTCCTCAAATAGGGATTTAGTTTCCAGATCGAGCTGGGGACGTGATGGGTTTACCGCCAGCTGTTTCCTACGTCCGTTCAGTCGTAAGAACACACGAGCGCGGACCAGTGCGTGATCGGTATCTACACTCGTGTTCCAGAAGGAGCGACAATCTCCTACCGACCCACGCCAACGATAGCTTATTGCTATGTGGTCTATTTGTGTCCAGCGTTGGTTTGATGATAGGGGTCGCCAGGTCAAACAGTGTCCCTCCTTGTGTTTGAAGTTAGTACTTACAAGAAACAAATGATTATCAGAACAGAACTGTAAGAGACGGTCACCGTTGTCGGTTCGCTGGCACGGGACTCCATAGGTGCCACCAACATCCTTCTCAGATTGACACAATTTCCCTACTTGAGCATTTAAGTCACCAGGTAGAACAACTATATCTGAGTGTTTAGCCTTTCGCAGCAAACTAGACAGCTTTTGGTGGAACACATCCTTCGTTTCATCCGAACTGCAGTCAGTGGGGGCGTAGGCGAAGATTACGAAAAGGCATCGGCGAATAGTCCACTCCTTTCTCCTTCTTACTGAACCGTTTAGACGGACAGCACACATTCGGCTATCTACCGTGAGCCAGTTAAGTAATGTCTTTTCTGCCCTAGTACTCAAAGCCATCCCTACGCCAGCTAATCTTCGTCAACTAGCTGTGGCATCTCCTGACACCCTCAAGATGAATTTTGCAGATTCATCCTGTTGGCCAGGTGGGGTTAGGTGAATAACCACACTTGGGTGTTGTATGCGTGTTTCTGAAACACAACATACATCAATGGCTCGGGATGCCAGGGTCCTGGCTAGTGATGCTTGTTGTCCTATTTGGCAAAGCGTCCTAGCATTAAATGCTCCTATATGAAATTGGTGGCGTGGCTTTAGGAGACTATGGGTAGTGGCTGCTTGGCTTCCGTCGTTTTTAGTGGACACAGAGTGAAGAGGAAGTGAAGAGCCATCAAGTAGAGGAGTTACATCAGTGGAAGGAAGGCAAGATAATAGAGATGAAGATGAAGACAAAGATGAGTGAGGATTAGAGAAGTTTCGTGTGCATTTCGGATTGTAAGGGCGATTGTTACTTCCCGGCTGCCCACACCGTGGAAGTTGGTTGCGTGACCCCAGAGCCCAGGGGACAACTGCTTGAGGCGGCCTATTTTTGTTTGTTCTTTATTGTTTGGTGTGTCTCAGTAGCATATTTATCACTCCTGCCCTGTGACACGGCAGCAGGAAGCGCGGTCGTTGTTAATCCGGGCCCCGACAGATCCGGCATGATGTTTTCTGAATTTGTTCGAATCATGGTATTGGATTGGATAGCTTTTTGTCTAACCGCTATCCAGACAACCTTTCTGGCATAGTAGGACCTCAAGAGACATAAGTCTCAGTCAGTATAGCTTGTTGGGACATTGCGGTGTTCAAGCCCGACCACCACGTCAAGGTAGCAGCTTTCGGTCGGGGAAGGACCTGTGTCTATATCCTATTCAGGGAGGTGTTGGATGTTCGGAAGGTTGAGTGTGGCTGTAGGCCAATAAACTGCTCTTCAAAGTGTTCTTTCTAGCGTTCCAGTCGTTTATCCTGGGAGCTAATTATGGTGTCACTTTCTCAGAGATTGTTTCACTTATCATTTGCCTTTTACCACCTGTCTCCCTGATAAGTCTAAATAGTTGTCGGGTGTTACCGAGCGTCGAAGCCTTCTCCATCTCATTGGCTTTCGTCGCCCACCACTGTTCACGGTCGTTGCGAAGGCTTCTTGTTAGTTTTCGTTTGAGTAGCTTTCCCTCCTCATCATAATCGGAGCTCGCTGGAATCAGTCTTCTTGGGCCAATCAGTTCGGATGAGGTGATAGTAATCCGCTGGCTCTCACTAACTTTTGGTTTTAGGTTATCAACAGATTTTACATCTGTGTCTACAACCAACTGTATGTTGTGCCAGGCTACCTCAGATGAAGTCCTGTTGTCGACCTCAGATACATGTTTCTCTATTTCTTCCTTAAATAGGGACTCAGACTCGCGATCTAGCTGGGGGCGTAACTGCTTCGCTGCCAACACGCATAAATGTGCGCGAAACAGAGTTCGGACATGCACAGGCTTGACATTAAGTCGTTCTAATATTTAGAAGGAGCTAGTTGGTCCCATCTCTGATGAAGAGAATCGTTTTTGAATTTCCGTACTGATCATACCATATTTTCGACAAGCACCAAGTCCAATCACACACATTATTCTTATAATACCTGGAGTTCTCACTCTGTCCTTAAGCCTGAACTCGTATAGATCATACTGCTACCATCTACCAATGTATAAGGAAATAAAGTAGTGGACATTTTCTGCAGTTTATGTTTGGATCTTGACGAAGTTTCTTTTACTTGGTGATAGACTTTATAAACGTCGCGGTGAACAAGTTGATTTAAGCGAATCAGATACTCTTAATGTTGAAACCACATAACTACTGATATTCCATAAAGTGTTGACAACAGTGGGTGAAATTACACGACCTCAAGAGGATAGCGATTAGAGTGCCTTGAGACTGGAAACGTCTACTTTCAGATACTAGGTTTCTGAAAGTAGTGTTCAGTTATTTGACACTAAATGGTACATTCCGTTGGATAATGAGTAACACCATAAATGTGAGGCTTGGTGATTAGAATATGCACTCATGCTTTAAATAAATAAAGTTTTTATTATTAGTAGTAAAACAGCAGACTGCTCGATAATGGGACACAAAATAAAGTTAGAATAACTACGATACCTAGACCATTATATATATTTTCATTTATCATTCTGAAATTTTACAAGCATATCACAATCAAATCCCGATAGTACTTTTATCTAATTTATACGGTTCTCGATATTATGAAGAGTGAATAATTGCTGAATTTATTCTTCTGTATTCTTACGAATTGTTTCCTGTACAGCACTGATCAAAAGTTCTAATTCTTCTTCAATTGTGTTACTAGATGCTCCATCATCACCACAACCTGAAAAAGAAAAAGAAGTAAAAGATGACTGAACTCTAGTCAGATATGCACGATAAATGATGTCAATAAAAATTATCACTTAACTATACAGTGAAGAAATACAAAGTTTTTTTTCAATTCGAAAAGCTGAGCGTTATGAAAAGCAATTAATATGAATATGTCGTTACTGAAAATGTAATTCTTACCATAAGTGATAGTGCTCGATTGGTTTAGACAGCTTGTAAGGTTGGCACATTAGTCTATCTACCGGAGTTCGAGCAGACAAACAATGTTTGCTTCATTCACTTAGAGCATGCATCCGCACGCGTTTTTATTCCAAACAGATGGATAAAAGGCTAAAGGATAAAGGTCATTATCATAACTTGACGGGACTTAGTGCAACGCAAAAATTAAGCAACGTATCACAACAAAGTGTGAAATTTACAGACTATCTGAAACTATTTAACATCTAGTAAGCCAAGCAATACATCAAGGAAAGTTGCACGCTTATTCACAATACTAAATACTACTTTATAGCGCAGCTCACATACACTGATAAGGCGAAGAACTGCACCTAAAATATAAGTGTCCTGACAGTATTAACCAGCTACAGAAGTGATTTATATTTTGTGACGTAATAACCGTATGTTGAGCCTTTATTGCAACCAACCAACTTTCATATTCATAATAACTATATTACTTCAGAAATACAACCAATGTACAAATAAGCATTATTTCTTAGCAACACAAACTGATTAAAAATATTTTACCAATCCACAAAAAATATATAAAGTGAACAACTGGATTTCATACGGATCCGTAAAATAGAGCTTACTTCGTAATACTAAGCGTTGTTCTTCATCCATATTATGTAAACGAATAACATTATTTTTCCAAACATTGAATTCGGCCAGCAATTTCTGTCGTTTTTCGAACAATTCTCTACTAGCCTTCGAAGCAAGCATACGATCCTCATTTGCCAATTGATTATTATATTTGGACATATTTCTCTTGATATTCTATTACATGAGGATAAAGTGAAGTGAAGATATTAAATCATTGAATTTACTCTGGTAAACAGTAAATTAAAATTTATTTGCATGACGATCACAATGATTCAGTGATTGTTGTCCACCAGAAAACAGCACAATAAATAATAATCAACGACCACAGCCTTCCCCTGCATCGATTGGCATAGCTATGATATCTGTCTATCTGCATTTATTTGCTGATTAAATTTATCTGAACATCGGTAAATACGTTTAAACTCAGACATTATCAAAGAATGCATTATTAACTAGTCAAGTAATTTACGAATGAAATATTTAAAGTTTCATATATTTGCCACAATGAACAGTTCGAAAAGACAAAACAGATGATGTAAAGACGGTCGTCTGGTTACAATAATTGTTAACACTATGACTTGCATAGACAATCCAGGTTTTTGCAGATTAAACGAAGCTGTCAAAATGATAAGTACCGACATACAGAAAATCACAGTTAAACTAATCATAAACCTACAAAGTTAATACAAATTAGTCTCTATCGAAATAATCTCTTACGAGAATCACAATGTCATACTATTTAACAGACCACAATAATATTACTTCTATGACTAATTCTTTCATGTGAAATTTAACTTAATAGAGAAAATTTACCTGTAACTGTTCTGCAGTAAGTAGAGTTGGTGGTCGTGGTCTCCAGTTGAATGAACGGATACCACGTAAACTCATTTTGAATAAACAACGACCAACACAATTCCAAAACCATATTGCATTATCATTTTTCTGGTAGAAACTAGTTACAGTAGTCGCTAAGTATCTTCCTGTAGGATCCCAATGCACATCACTAACCATAGCGTGCTCGCCTTTAGCTAGAATTTGCCCCTCATCAGCTGAGATGAACTCAATTATACCATCAGCACTAGATCGCAAAAATACAAACAAGAGTTTACAAAATAATAATAGAGACAATTAACATAGTACCGAATAAGAAGCGAAGTAGTGAAATGTAATAAAGGAAAAAATTCATTGGAAGTAAGAGAGTAATAACCTGACCAGTAATTCTTTAGAATCTATAATATTAACCACATAAATTAAAAGGTGATGGTACCTAAAACAGTTGAAGCTATTCAGACTAAACTCTCTTCAAATTGAAAAGATGAGAAAGCTAGACAAATTACGCTATTATTGGCTCGAAAAAGAAATTGTCAAATAACCGCTCTTTCTGACAATCAACACAGAGCAACATTTTAAGTCATAGGCTACTGAGACATTAAAATTTACGAGTTGAGGGTTTCTTTACTGTTGCCCCACAGTTATTGAACTAGTCACATTTAACCAAGTTGCTTTATTCTCTTCACCTGCACCTCATTTATAATGTGAAACAGAAACATGGTTCTGTTCACCTTCAGTCACACCATTTTTTAAATACAGTTTAGCTTCCTCTATTACACTGCCTGCATGAAACCCGTGAAACACATTAATACAAAATAATTAATTTGCTTCAAGATGGTATCAGGGGTTTTCTCCCAAGTTATAGAAGATGCAGAAATATTTGGAAGACTAACCTTTTTAGGCCTGATGCAACAAGAAGTCCTCCTTTAGGCGCCCAGCGTATATCATTGGTTCGAACTGAAGCAAGGTCAAGTACACAAACTTCACGAATACTGCTTCCACGAGATACATCATATATAGCAACTGATAGTTTGCCACTAGATACGGTTTGTAAGAATGCAAAACGTGTACCACACGGCTCCCATCGAAAGTTCGAGACAGATGCTTTAACTTCTAACTGATCAACTGGATACAATTTCTCTCGTAGACGAACAATTTCGAAATTTGTGTAGGTACCCTGTGGTTCAAAAGAAATTATGGAGCATTTGACTCGAACATTTGAGAAAATAAAAAGGTAGATGATGATACTCTTGGTGACTTTATTTCCTACAGCTGTAAACATTGTAATTTTGCATCATCTACGATAGTGGCTCGTTATAAATATTATTTAGTTGAACATAACCATAATCAGGTAAAGTGGAGATAACGACCGCGAGACACAATACAAAGAATCGCAAATATGATAAAAGGTAAAATCCAATCACAAAAAAGCACAGAAACCAGAAGACGAAACACATTTGTTAGAGAGGTTGAGCAATATGTAAAAATCATACTTAAGATGAGATGTGATTAGGAGATCCACAAGGAGAATAAAGCTTAGTTACTAAAAACTGAATACGAAAATATAGAAAAAAATCGTTTGATCTAAAAAAATTTGACTGAGTCCACTACAGAAACTTGAACTGAACAAAGTTATGTACGTAATAACTATAAATAAATACAAACCATCTGAAGATAGGAATTAACGTCATAAAAATGTAGAAATACCGGAAGTGAAAACGTAAAAGAATAAAGAATGGGATTTCTTAATGCTTTAAAATGAAATGTAGCCTAACGACCATGCACAGGATTAAACACAAGGCTACCTTTATGACTGACTCATAAACACTAACTGATGAAACGTCAATGATTTGAATGAGAATTTATTCCCTGACTTAATTGTAGGTTTATAAACCAGTTTCAAAGCAAACCTCTGTAGTGTGAAAATATGCATTGTTATATAACACTTTTCGGCTACCAGTTCAAGCACTTGAAAGGTATTCAGCTCCTTATAAAAATGTTGAAATTCCATACAGATATTGCAAAACTTTAAAACTATCTACTAAGGAACTAAATGGTCCGAATCCTGCCTCAACATAGATTTCCGTTTTCATCCCTAATAGATACCTATTACATCACTGATAGTCTGTTAGTCAGTTCAAGGCTATTCCAGATAGTCAGATGAGCAATCACGTATAAATTCAAAGATCAATTAAGAGAAATCAAGAGGAAATTATAATCATTAACGCAAACAATGAGTTTATATAAATCTACCTTGATTTCTAAAAATATATAACAGGAAGATGATAAAGCAATTTATCATCCTATTAAACAGTAGAGTTGTAACAGTAGAAGACGAAAGACTTAGCAAAAGAATGTTTATGAGGAAACTGGTATCTCTATTTAGCCAAATCATTTATACCTTATCTTCAACGCATCATTTGCACAGATCTTTTGGGTTTCTTCGTGTTCTTTTCATGTCTCCCATGTATCTCCACAACGCTGTATCATTTGCCTTCTCATAAATCACATGTATCTCCATGTTATTTGATGATTTTACGTCGATGAACGCCTCTTCATATACTACTGATAATTCTTATCAGTAGCACGCCATAGAATCAAATACGAATAATATGGTGTAAATCATGCATACAATGAACTTTGATGGTGCTAACGAATAGAGTGGAAACTGACATAAACCCTGGACATTAATCTCATATTCTTTCCACTCAACTAGCAAAGAGATATTGCACAGTTATTAAAAATAAAACCATAAATAAAACCTTTTTTGAACTGAGATTTTAGAGACAAAATTTATAAAGCAAACGAGCATAGGAAGGAAGAAAAAATATCTGAGGACGATCGATTTAGGAATCTTAATATAATTACAAGTAATACAAGTTCGTCTTCTATCTAACGTTTTCCATTGAAATCTTTTGGCAGTTTAAATAGGTAAAAACAATCATGACTGTTTTGTTATGATTATTAGGAGGAGGTTCACTAATATTTTTACGGTGAAACACGAAAAGAAATATTATAGAACAACGGTTTATAACTAATTGTTTCTACGTTTTCAAAACTGTCAGTAGTGAAATGCAATTTGACATTTCTTCTTAATTTAGCACCAATGTCACTGAAAAAAAAATTGTGAACCGACCATGACGATGGGGATTGTCCATGTTTACAGACAACAGTTAGTTGTTTGCATCACACCAGATGTCTTTGTAATTGGTGTCTTAAATTAAGGTGCACACTACACCATTCAAGATTAAAGCATTCATGTAGGATTGTTGAGTCTCATTAACCTTTAAAAATGAATTTTTGATGGAAGTCGATATTTTGCATACACAAGTGATATATTTCAGCCAAACTGCGACCAAAGTATCTTGTGTGACTATTTTTTTCTTCAGTTATTCTTTCATTCCTTTCTTCTCCTCTTCTACCGAACATGCATTACTAAGTAACCAGTGAAAAAGAATGAAATGAAACAAAAGTCATATGTAAACTTACCACATACTTGACTTGTTTTTCTCCATCTAACTTCTTTTTCGCGCACCTTAACACTTGAACAGCTAGGAAATCACCTTGTTCGTGCCACAAAAGACTGATTTCAGCCACAGAAAACAAGTTTTTAGTACATATTTCTTGACGACTTGGTACTTCCATCAGAACAACCCTGAATAAATTGTTGACAGTGCATAATGAGTTACATAATTTTCAAAGTGGACACTGTGGAATACTGGTAATCAATGTTTGCTAAATTAACTAGAAAAGTATGCAGATGACGCATAAGTCAACGGAATGTACTCATTCACTTTGTGAACACTCACAGATTTTTACACTTAGCAACAATATCTACTACCTATGATGACAATGTTTGTCACATTCACATTTGTATTCCATACATCATAGTCTTAAATGAGACTTAATGCGTGAAGTTTGATAGAAAACAATAAATGTAGAAATCTACAGAAACTTTACAATATAGTATGCACATAGAAAATCATGTAACGAAGAAGTTGCGTGTCGATAAAGTAAGGGATGCTTTGATGTTCTCTCAGCTTTTACATTTGGCCATGGACATTTCACCATAAGGATTGGTGCTATTTTCAGAATTTACTGCAAAAGTATAAATGAATGCTATAAGGACTATAACCCGGTCTAGTTTACTAGCCGGTCCAAACCCCAGATAAGCATGGATAGTTGGGTGTGTGGCTGGCGACCCTAACCCGGAAAATCAACCCAATCGCTACAGAAATCTCAATGCACACTAAAAATATCAAACATACAATTATTCTTCGCTGGAATAGGAGACAAAATGACGCAGGCTGGTGAAAGCATTCGGGAAGCCAGTCAGAAGCTGCGAAAACTGCTTCGATTACAAAACAAATGAGAAAGCACGGTTTGGAAGTGCTAGGAATTTGTGAGAGAAGGCAGAATGGATGCGGAATCTCCAAATTGTTGAATGGAGAGTGAATAATCTACTCCAGTCACCAAAAAGACAACCCCGGTCATACTCAGGGAGTGACTATCATGATGTCACCAACAGCATCTACGATAATAGTAAAATTCATATCGGAAGGTGGAAAAGTTACAATAATCAAATCTTACGTACCCACAAACAACGTAGATCAAGAATAGAAGGAAGAATTCTACAGACAAGTAAAAACATTAATAGTCAAGACCGCGACATCAAAATCCAAACAGGTTATATGAATACCGAAACGGTAGAAGAAAATACAGGAAGCGAACTCATCATAGTTCGATAGGCTCTCGGTGAAATGAATGAGGACGAAAAATTCTTTCCAGACTTGTGCACCTTCAGTGATTTGGAGATTGGAGGCAGTGCGTACAAACACAAAGACACGTACAAGGTCACATGGGTTTCACCAGCAGGACATAAAAAATCAGATAGATCTCATCTGAATCCCAAGGAAGTGGATATAAAATCACTCGGAGCAGATGACTGATCAGTCCAAAGACCCATGAGGGTCGAGTAAGTCTTTAAAGAAGATGAGGATTCACCAAAATTAAAGTTTAACATTCAGAAACAGAAGGAAGAAATTACAAAGAATACCTACACTGCAGCTACAGAGCGAATTCGGAGACACTATGTGGCATCACTGAGGAAACCTGTGTGGAAGAACATTGAAACTCTCCGAAGCTGATGTACGAAGAAACGTGTACAACCATATTAAGATGAAGGAAGGAGGCAAGACGAAGAATTACTCAAAGGATACATGGAAGATAATACATGCGAGCGGGGTGATGAAACAGGACGAAAGGAGACGCTTAGTTCAATACACAACTCATTGAATAAAGAAATAAAGAGGAGTGCTAGCAAAGACAAAAGACAATTCTACAAAATACTGGCTGTCGACTGAAGTACAATAGACAGACAGGTAAAAGAGACCTCAAAAGATCTGGGGAAAGATCAACGCAGCAGACATCCATAAATGATGGTCAAGGGAACCCAATTACCACAGAGCACAAACAAAGGAAACAATGCTATGATCACTTCCAAGGACTTTTCAACCGATCATCACCTGCAACTCGTCCAGAAATACCAACAACACCACGCACACAACTGTCTACCTGTGGACACCAATCATCCAACAAAAGCTGAAATCTTGAATGCAATCAAGACACTGAAGACCAGTCAAGGAGGCAACAAGACCAGACTAAATGCTCGAGGAAGCACTGGAAACAGATCCAGAGACTGAAGCAGATATATGCTGACGCCATTATTGCACAGTGTTTGGAAGGAAAGAAAGACACCCAGGGATTGGAAGAAAGGCCGTCTCATCAAACTACCAAAGAAGGACGACTTACGCCTCACTCTGCAAGAACTGGAATAATGCTCTTGACCACACCAAGTAAAATACTTAGTCGCGTCATCCTGGAGGGAATATAATATGCACTGGATGCAGGCAGCACTCCGCCAGTCAGGAACAACCTGGATTCTCGAAAGGCAAATCATGTGTGGATCAAATTGCCAAACCACGCATCATTATCATCAGTAGCAGCATCGACTCCGAAAAGGCCTTTGACAGCGTTGACCACGAAGTAATTTGGAAACCACTTCGACACTACAGCGTGCCCCGAAACATTCCTCAACCTCATTCAACTTCTACATGATGATAATGATGTTGTCACATGTCAAGTGATCCACAACGGAAAACTCAGCAAAGCCTCTAAAACAAAGACACCAGTGAGATAAGGCTCTCTAATATCACCGATGATATTCCTGATTGTGGTTGACTGGATCATGTGGTAGACTGTGGGGAACGAGAAGACTGCAATACGCCGGACCAATAATAAGATTCTAGAAGATCTGGACTTCTCAGACCATTTACGTATCTTGTCACACAAACTCGAAGACCTGTATGCGAAAACCAAATTAACTGGCTGAAGAAGCAGGGAAGAGAGGACTCCAAATGAACATAGACGGATGATAAAGATAAGCATGCAACAGCAACCGGAACCAGTCACAATCACCACGAGTATTTTGAAGGAAATAACTTCCTTCACTTACCTATGAGGCATTATTTCAACCACAGGCGGAATGGATCATGAATTCGAAGCCAGAATCGGAAAGGCAAGACAGACCTTCATCAATCTGAAACCCATATGGAAATTTGCTTGCTCCACAGAGTATGAAAAACATGATCCGAATTTTCAACACCAATGTGAAGTTAGTTCTTCTATGTCGTTGGGAGACTTGGCACTTGACGAAAAGCATTCGCAAAAGGCTCCAGACTTGCAGGCAGCTACGTTCGACACATACTGAAGATCAATTGGCCAGAAAGGATTAGCAACAAACAAGCCTAGCAGTAAAGTAACCATGAGTCTAATGACCAGCAAATATGCCAAACGATATGGGGATGAGTCAGATACACGCTGTGGAAACTGACGAGTTACATCATACGCTAGGCCCTCGAATGGAAATCGAAAGGCAAACGAGCTTGTGTCTGAAGGTGAAGTCGAGGCTGGTATACGAAGAGGGAACGAGAGTTTATGGGCAATCATAGGGTAGCCAAAGAGAACTACAGACAACTGGTAGTCAACTGTGCGTCGGTAGCACAGTGGTTAGGACTCTCGCCGACCATGCAAATGGTCCGAGGTTCGAGCCCTTGCCGGCGCACACCTGATATCTATGGTCGGCCTGCGAAATTTGGGCTACCGATATCCATGCTGAAAATTCCATACCTGTACCAAAAATACGGTGTGGAATCAAGCTGCAATCAAAAAAATAAATAAAAGAAATAGAGATACGTTGTTTCTGAAGTCCTATGTTCCTTCTGGAACGCGAATGTGTAATAATAATAAGTACCATGAATTTATAGGACTGGCGCCCATCTACCTTTCGATAGTCATAATGATAATCATAATCCAGATGACGTAAAGCTTTAAATTTATCTCGAAACCATAGTACCACCAGTAGAAAAGTTTGACTCCCAATGAAAGTCAAAAGTGGATGCGCTGACAAAATTCTAGACACGACAAATGTTCACATACTCCTGTTTTCAAGCAGACAAGTTTTTAAGCAGCTCGCACTGAAACTAAACACCTACTCTATAAAAACATTAAATGAATAACTATGATACCTTTAGGAAGATAAAATTTATGACAGACGTAGATTTTCTGTGGAAATTTGACAATTAATACATAACACATACTAACCTGGCTGGTGTATTATCAGATTCTGGAACCCAGTATGCTAGTATATTGTCAGATGGTGACCAAGCAAAATCACGAATATTACCACCCAGCTTTTTTTTATCCAGCAGCCTAAAATTGCTGGTGCAGTAAATACTAATGACACCATCTCGTAAACAAGCAAAATATTCATCTTTTGGAGACCATTTAAACGCTGGATAGAAATCGATTGGAACCGTGAATTCTCTGCGACTTACACACCGTTTCACATCCCAAACAACTGCATCTGCACGCGGACGATCTTGTTCATCAGTGGAAAAATTAGCGCTTGGACTCATTGTTATCATGAAACTGTTTGAAGATGTAAATATAACGTAGAATGATTTACACTGAATAGCAGATAAAAGGTACATTTAGATTAACTGTTCCGGAGTTCACTTTCAAACTATTACATTACTTTAATCAGATCGATATTCGACTATAATCAAACACTGGACACATTTGACGACCACCAAGGTACAACTTTAGAGTAAATGACAGTCACTAATACTGAATGCACCTGATTGTTGCAGCTTTGAAGTGCTGGTCAGACTTACATATCTCAACCAATTAACAAGCTATAATGACCAGCACGAATGTTCCCACAGGTTCGAGCATAGCTTAGGTGGGTTGAATGGCGATTAGGCTAAAGTAGTGAAGAGTGTTAAGACGAAGTCGAATTGCTAGCGGATTACGGGTTATAGTAGCCGTAAGAAGTTTTCTTTGGGTGACCAGAATACCAATGATGCTACCTTAAAATCCTGGGGAATACACTTTAGAGAAAATCCGAGGTTTTATTTCCCAAGCTATGAAATTTCAGCATGAATAAATAAGACTTATCAAACATTTGTTAACTTGCCATCTTCAGTGCTGGTATGACAGAGTTACTCATCAAAAGACGCGTGAATTATGCAGTAGTTTAATCCGCCCTCCACGACGGCGTCACTAGTGAAAACAGATATGGAAAGACTACAGATTTTTCCTATAAGGCATATTTTTGTTTAAACCAACAATCAGCAATTATGAGTTTAGGTGTGAAGTTAGGCTAGGAGGGAAAGTCAGGTGGTGTGATGCTACCCCAGTTAACGGGGCTATGCATGCTCAGCTATCTTCTCTCTATTAGCAACGTCGCCTAAAAGTAGTTGAAAAGGAGTTAGAGATGGAAAAAAATTATTAGTTGTTAATTCGCGTTACTCAGAAAGCGATAGATTGCCTCGCTGAGGTTCTCAGGAAGTCTAGAAATAATTAAAGATTTTCGGTGATATATGCACGTACATATATATATATATATATTGCCGGGTGCCAACTTTAGCATGAAGATAATAAAAATGACTGATGATCCAAGCTACATTTTCGAAACAAATCAATTAAAGTTAATCAAAACTGACATACGATCCATCTTCATTAATTCAGCAATTAATACTACGAAAACCACTACTAATGAGGAGCATGTATGATGTTGAAAACTCACTTTTCCAAAGGTGAAAAATCTATAGTTTTGACATTTGTATGTGGAAATCGTCCAGCCCTCAGAAACTTCTCACCGCCCCACAAAATGACACCTAGAGGATGCATTGTTGCCAAATAAGTCCCCCGGGGTGACCACCGCATCCATCCCTCAGTCCAACGTAGACGTTCTTCAGCAACAACAGGTTCGGCTGCAGTATGCCAGTAAACGCAGCCTGTGTCGCCATCATTGTACACAACAGAAAACTGGTCCCGACACAGTTCATTTAACAACCAACTTTTCAGATTACCCTGAATAAGATTGGCATGAGTTAATTAAATACAACTCACCAAATCTTTATATTCTTGTTTGGGTGGAGGCACCCATTCGGTAGAAACATTTACTGCTCGTTCAAAATCAGACAGTAAGGTGATCTGGAACGTATGATTTTTGTCTAAAGGCACATTATCCAACAGACGAATAGCCAGCGATGCTGCTTTTCCATTCTCATATGTAATAAAGATGTATCCTTTTGTTTGTTTTTCATCATCCAAAGGGAATTCATGGTCCACTATCGGACCGATTTTTGAAAATTTATCCAGTAAGAACTTTTTGAGGAGGTCAAACTTAGCTGGACCAACAACAGGACAACCATCCACAATAATTGTAGAACCCAAATGATCTTCGGGCTCAGGTTTCAGGTCCAGAATATCAGATATAATTTCTACAGCAGTTAAAACAGACATGAGAAAACTTATCCCAATTTTTAAAACCAACATTAGGATTAGTCTTAGAATTTTCTAAACAGACGTATACAACAAGTGCAGATCACATTCTTCAGCCCCACGTACGTTTAAGCTTAATGTCATTGTTGTGCACTCAGATACAATATCACATCCAGTAAACACGACTGTGTGATAAGGTATACAAAAGGTACCTATCAACTACACCTATTTATAGCAGTAGGAAAACTTCAACTTCATATTTTGGAAGCCGTATTTCCGGAGTGCAACTTCCCCCAGAGTTAGATCTGCTAAGGAAGTACATTTAACTACAACCACAAAAAAGGAAGTCTCATTGCCTTGCTAATCACACTTCCCCGAAAGGATTTTAAATATTCCCAAACACTGAACAAAACGCATACAACCTCATGACAATCACTAGTATATGTCATAGTCAGTGCTATAATCACAGGAAAATAAAAATGTAAGGTTGTGAAAGGTACCCTCCGAAAAAATTCGCTGTGATTCCTTCACCAAGAACAACGAATATCGCGCAATCCCGGAATTAATGAATTCATGAAAGGACCAAATGATAATAACGACTTAGTTAATTTAGTATTGCCGTACTTCTTATTGAATTAACTCGCCAATAAATTTGCGTACCAAATGCTATAAGAACATACAAACGTAACAAAGTTAAGTCATAGCAGCCAACTTGGTGGATGACCAACAACCATTACTTGACTCAAGTGCTTAATCAAATCAAACTACACCTTCTGTTCCTGACTCGCTCAAATTCCCCTTAAATCAGATTACTTTCTGTAGGCCATCGACCAGGTTGTTCGAGCTGGTTGCTACAGTACAACTAAGTGTGTTGCTCGGTAGCTTCCAACAGGTTTGTTGGTTAGATTAACGACTCAAGCATATCTGCACCACCAGACTGAAATTATGAAGAGAAAATAACGTTCAAAGGCGAAATTATAAGAATACCAGTCCATGGACAAACTAATCAGTCATTTGGAAACAACAAATACCTCTGTCATCAACCTCAAAACCTGCAAACGAAGGCATCGTGAGAAAATTCAAATCAACTGCGTAGGACAACTCGTCAAGGACAAATGCTCAAACTTTTGAACATCTTTAATACTTCTATTATAAGTTCACTGAACAATTCATCATCACAAGGTAAAGCTTAAGAGCTATCAAAGGATTTCAAAGTGTTTTAGAGTGAAAAATCTCAAAGCGCATTAGAATCACCGAGTCATAAGGACGTTGTAGGTCTCAACATATCTCTGTTGAGGAGTTTTTCTCATTCTGGTATTGCGAGCGAATCACTAGTGTGAGCCATGTATTCTTCATTCCTCCTATTAGTTTTCTAAAAGTTTCATGCTCTTCGCTGCATCTTTGGAGAGCTTTCTTGACAGAAGTATAACAAAATGTCAAAACGAGCCACTAGATTTGCAGTAATGTAGGCTCTTTCACATCAAATTTTGAGTAGCATTCCGCTTTCCTAGTCTATTTTAGTTGAGCCACGCGAAATGATGAAAAAGGTGTATGTTTTTGACTATTCGCCAAGCTAGGTTTTCCACCAGATGTCAGGATATCTTTGAACACTATTCTGTACAACTATCCTTATTTTACGACGCGATGGACAATAGGTCATGCATGTATTTCAGGCTACAAACACTGTATGCCAGCAGAATTACTGATAATCAATTATATGATACCATATTAACATTTCGTCCGTTTAACTGCCAAAGGAACGGTTAAATTTTCCTTAGTGCTCACTTGTAAGATACAAACATTAAGAAACACTAAACAGGAGGGGATCTGCATATAAAAAATTGTTGCGCAACCCTAAGAATTCACTGATATCGAAAGCACGTACTAATCTTGTGTTTATTGTTAAGTCATTCTCGCTCATCTGAAATTTTAGGATGCGTTGAGTGCCAAGATCTCATAATAGTGGTTTTCAGCAGAATGGTTATCTGGGCCGGGCTATAGAGTCAGCATGTAGTGTGGCCATAGCTCTAGTCTAGCAGGTTGGTTGGCCACACAACAGTCACGAGCCTAATTTGTACTTCAGGTCATCCAGAAATGAGCTTGAAGTCGTTCGACCAGCCTCCAGAGAGCCACACAACACTAAGGCTTATCACACAATGCTTACTGCAACATCAGCAACGGAAGTGGGCTGCGTTCGCAGATGATCTTGTAAAATATTTAATCAAACTGCGGAGATCTAAAAGGAATGAATCTATCAATCCCCATTAGCTTTGCCGCTTCATTAGCCGATGTTGGCAGACGTGATACAGTTAACAGCAAGATTTTAGGGTTTACACCATCATTCTGAGTGAAAATTGTTTGTCCGCCCTGTGGGAGGACTGGTTATGCTATCACTGTTTCACGCCTACTAATAGGTACACCGGCTACCATTTAAGAACTAACTGCAGTATGGCGGGATGCGGGTGACTACACATCACCCGTTGTATAATGCGGGTAACTTTGTAAGAATACGGGGTAACTTAAATAGCACAGAGATGGGAAGCTATTATCTGGAGCCTTAACCGAATTAAATTTCCGGAATTTAGGGATCCATAGATGCACTCGCATTATCATGTGCAACTTCGGATACCACACCTCCTCTGCCTTACACAGACGTTAGAAATGAGCTGTAAGGAGCATTCACGCAATTGTAAGTGAGGTTCATACTGGAAGTGTATCTCATGATCCAAGCAATGCCAATTTTGAAACTGGATCACTGGTATAAGACTATGAAGGGAACGTAGTAGACTTCCACTCTTTGAAACAACTACTGTTACAGAGGAGACTCTCATCTTTCTACCAAACCAGGTAGCATTTCGGTTTTCATGCAGCTTCTTAGCTCACGGTTGAGCTTCTATATATTGCAACGCGAGTATACTGGGTTTGTGATTACTGTATAGAACACACTGATCAGAAACCCTTACCTCATCAGTTTTGAATCTGATTGTATTCAAACTCGAGAACAGTTTCCAGAATTATCTTTTTGTCTTTTATAAAGAGCAGAAAATCGTCAAAAAAGGAGTGTGGGGCAAAGAGTTGAAAGAGAATTTCAGAACCTATTTATTAGGTCTCCGAACATGATATGCCACTGACAATCACCAGTTTAAGTTAAGTCTATCCTCCAGTAAATTCCCGCATTTGCAGAGAGAACCAGCAGGAACGATTATATGCCTGAACTGGGTGCTGAGGAGCTTAGAGATTGAAGAAGTCATGCTGGCCGTGATGAGATAGTGTCAATTACATTGTTAACAAGTCTCATTTCTGCTGTATTTTTTTCTATTTGTGTTTTAAAATGTGTCACACCTACAGTTGTCACACGAAATTTGTGGCTTGAGTCTAAATCATCTATCTTCCCCCTTAATGCTGCCTAGCTAATACAGGTATGTAAGATAAGACGAAACTAGAATGATTGTATGTTATCTCTCCACCCAAGTGTGCTAATTCGACGCGGAAGGGCAGAGAGCAAGTAATCAAAATCAGGACAACAAATAAATCCTCCGGAATATAAAATAAATGTTGGAATCGGCACTGCTGAGTAGTAATTCCTGTATAACTAATTATATATCCAACACTAACAAGCGGACGCGACAGGGTGGCTAAATTAGCCAGCTAAAAATCAGCACCCAGGTTTGAATGGTCAAGAGGCTGCCGGGGAATAACTTAGGGAAGTTTTTCGTGATTATCTACCTTATCGTTTTTACAATGTCTTTTTGGGGACGGCTTTACTCAACTTTTGGCGGAATTACGATTTGTCACTTCCAAGTTGTCTGTAAGTGCCTCTTTTCCAAGTACATCAAAACTTTAGGTGTTAATCATCCACTTCTTTCCATCCCTTAAATCACCAGGGAAAGGTTCCACCTAGAAGAGCAGGGGGATATACTTAGAACTTTGCTGAAGGACATTATCAAT
This sequence comes from Trichobilharzia regenti, assembly GCA_944472135.2. Classification (NCBI taxonomy): domain Eukaryota; kingdom Metazoa; phylum Platyhelminthes; class Trematoda; order Strigeidida; family Schistosomatidae; genus Trichobilharzia; species Trichobilharzia regenti. Next base: position 80,330,055 of record OX235270.1, on the reverse strand, counting down.
ATCACTGAATTTGAGCAGGTTCACACAACATAAGAGACGAAATTTAGTAGAATTGACAGCCACACACAATGTGTACCTATATAAAAGTTCTAACAGATTTCGATAGATTGAAAGTTCAAAAAGGTTAAAATCTAAAAACAAGACAGAAAGGCCCAAAAACCACAGGCATACACACAGCAGAATCTCACACATCAATGACGACCTGCGCCTCCAGATAAAGGCATCCTCTTGACATCTTGCAACACAATCGCCACTTACTAGAATGACTCTTGCATAACGCAACGTGACAATCGCACCACCTCATGATACTCTACGCACATCCTCTTATCTACTCACAACCAATTATCACTGCGATCACCTGTCACTCATTCTGCCTCAATTCTAGTAACGGTGACGTATGCAAGCCTAAGTCGACTACACTCTCGCTCCCCGGCGTATGAGATCACAGCTAATTATTATCTCCGTATGCATGTCATTCTCAGCAATAGCCTCCCCGGCGTATACGACCCATCTGCTGTCTCTAACATCAATCAATTCATTCACGGATGTAGAAGACTCGAAACAACTTCAGAAGTAATCACGACGAAAATTTTAACAAAATTACGCAATAACAACAAGGTACGAAAACAACGAGTAAACACAATGAGTCCCAAAAACACCAATTGATATGACACACCACACGTATATACAAACAGTACACATAACATCGCCGATCGCGTCTCGATGTAATTCCTTTGACGAATTGCAGGACTTACACTGGTGGCCCTGCAGCCCTTCTGCAGTTGACGAATGTAGGTTGAAGAATGCTTGGAAACGGACAAGATTTACCAACAATTACTGTCAGTCACGTCTCATAAACCGTTAATGCCCAGCTCTTGCTACGCTCGGGCCCACGCTGTTCCTAGCAGTTTTACAGAAACGCTTAGTAATAACGGACGAAAAACCAAAACACCGATTGGCCGCTTGGGAATTTTTTATTGTAACACCAACATATAAAAAATAGTTCTACTAAGGTCTGTGAACAAATATTACAATACTAAATCACGAGATTACTTCTGATGGTTTGCTACTGACTTCTTTCTGAACAGCGACCGATGAGATGATGACTGTCGTATTGATGCCTCCGCGAAAATTGGGGAAGTTGATTTTGAGCATACAACCAAGAATTGTTCGTTCAATCTTCAACTCCATTGACAATTACATTAATTGGAACACACTCAATCAATTAACACAAACATATGTACAGTGAATACAGCAAATAATGTGGATTCTGCCTTGAAGACCAACGTTTGAAGAATCACCTGTCAGCCACGTCTCGTAAACCGTTAATGCCCAGCTCTTGTGACGCTGGGACTCACGCTGTTCCTTGAAGTTTTCAGAAACGCTTAGTGATAACGGACGAAAAACCAAAACACCAATTGGCCGCTTGGGAATTTTTTATTGTAACACCAACATATAAAAAATAGTTCTATTAAGGTCTGTGAACAAATATTACAATAATGAATCACAATATTACTTCTGACGGTTGTCTCCTGACTTCTTTCTGAACAGCGACCGATGAGACGATGACTGTCGTATTGATGCCTCCGCGAAAATTGGGGAAGTTGATTTTGAGCAAACAACCAAGAATTGATCGTTCAATCTTCAACTCCATTGACACTCCCCGGCAAAAAAGGGATCCAACCCTTTTTTCCTTCACGACCAATGCACGTTGACTTGGATGCCATTGCGAGAACCTGGGTCACACGGACAGAGCTGAAATGGAAAACAAACAGAAAAGCCAACACACCACAAGCATACCCACAGCACAATCTCACACATCAATGACGACCTGCGCCTCCAGACAGAGACCTCCTCTTGACATCTTGCAACACAATCGCCACTTACTAGAATGACTCTTGCAGAATGCAACGTGACCATAGCAGCACCTCATGATACTCTTCAAGCATCCTCTTTTCTATTCACCATCAATTATCACTGAAATCGCTTGTCACTCATTCTGCCTCAGTTCTAGTAGCGGTGACGCATGCGAGCCTCAGTCGTTTACACTCTTTCTCCCCGGCGTGTCGGACCGCAGCTAACAATTATCTCCGTGTGCATTTCATTCTCAGCAATAGCCTCCCCGGCGTATACGACCCATCTGCTGTCCTTAACATCAATCAATTCATTCACGGATGTAGAAGACTCGAAACAACTTCAGAAATAATCACGACGAAAATTTTAACAAAATTACGCAATAACAACAAGACACGAAAACAACAAGTAAACACAATGAATTCAAATAACACCAATTGATATGACACACCACACGTATATACAAACAGTACACACAAACTCGAATTCATGTCTTGATGGAATACCCTTGAAGAATTGCAGGACTTACACCAGTACGCCTACAACCCTTCACAGGTTGACGATTGTAAGTTGTGGAATGTCCAGACACAAACAAGATTAACCAACAATTACATCAATTGGAACTCACACAACTATTTAACACAAACATATGTACAATCAACACATCAAATGTTGTGGATTCTGACACGACAAACTACCCTTGAAGAACTGTAGGACTTACAGCAGTACGCCTACATTCCTTCTCAGGTTGATGATCCAAGTGGAAGTCGTCCGGACACAAACAGAATTACCAACAGCTAGATGACAGATGATATCAATTCAGTATATACAATATGAACATATGTACAAAATCACACACCAAGCACATTGGACTGCTCATTGATGCGCTACCCTTTGAAGAATTGTAGGACTTACACCAGTACGCCTACAACCCTTCTCAGGTTGACGCCCTAGGTTGGAAAATCGTCGCAGAGTTCATTTGCTAACTTCCTTCTATCAGCTATATCCTCAAATCTGAACGGCAACACGCCCATGTCATTGTATCGTAGAATATAGATGACCAACAAACACACGACATATCTCATCAACCAAGTATAGAAACAGAGTAATTTACACCAAAGATAATAACATTCAAATAGTAACTTGAAACTAGAAATGCCTTTATTCGTGCAAGTCAATTTAACAATAACTCTCTCCTTTACACTTGGCTTATCCACACTAAACTGACCATTGATATTCGTCCTTTCAAACGAACTGATACTACCATAGTCATTGCAGAAGATACTTGAGTTGATGGGCATCTGTTTCATTGTGGATGACAGCACCAACGATGACTGAGTGACACAAGGTGATGAACTTAGCGGTGGATCAGAAGCTGTTCTTGTTCGGCTTTCAGATAGTTGTCCAACTGCAAGATTACCACCACTGCTGTCTTTCACTACTAGTTCGGGTTTAGCACTATCATCTGATGATAGGTGGGCTACACGCTGATCAATTACACTGACTGTCTCACAAGTATGCACACCTTCTGGAACTGCATCTGCGTTCAATTCTACTTCACGTTGTAGTTGTACAGAACCTTTATTTAACTTAGCAGTAGTAGGCATATCCCTCATCTCATAATGATCAACCAAAGACAAATCTGCACTATCATGATCATTATCACGAATATTCACTTTACCGTCAAGTTCATCATTTTCAAACTCTTTAATAACAGAAGTAGACAATTTTGGTTCCTCCTCAAAAATCATTAAAGGTTTTATAACTTCACTCTGACTAGATATACTTTGTAAACTTGTGGAGTCAGAACTCCACTCTGAAGCAGTAACTCTATTCTGTGACACTCTATTCAACAACGGCTTACCAGTTGCAACTACAGACTTCTTCACAACACCGTTATCGTCACACAATTCGGAGTCAGACCTGGAGTTTACATTTAGCTTATCACTGAACTTGCTCACCGGTTCACAGTTCACTTCTGTATGCACCTCTTGCACACGTGTAAACACAACCGTGTTTGTCTTGCATCTTGTAACTTATCTGTTGAGGATGTACTACGAAACCTGTTACACTCACTAGGTCTATATGCATTACTAGACATCATGGAGCCTTCTCGATATCCACCTCTCTGAGGCCTACTCGTCATCAATGATTGCATTTTACCCTCAGACTGCTCTATTCTAGGGGTGAGATCTAATAGACTGGCGAACTTGCTCATAGATTGATTGACACTAGTATTTACCAGTTTCAGGATATCATCAAACTTTGGCTCGATACCCTCATCCTCCATACGGGAGCTTATCTTCACCCACTTCCTTTGCAGTCGAGTAGGTAGACGTCTTGCTATTACTTCTAGTATAAAACTCGAGTTGAGGTCACTCATTCGATTCATCGAAATCATTCCATTCTTGTAAATTAGCAAATTATCTAAAAACTCAGTGAGTGCCTGGGAGTCATCCTGTAATTGACCACCATTACCCTCAACAGCCTCGAATAATTTCCCTGCAATCATCGAGGGTCTTCCAAACCTTTGACGTAATATGCTCATAGCCTCATCGTAGCCCTCCTTTGGCTTCATAAACTTACAACACTGTATAGCTCTTGCAGCATCTCCAGTGCAATATCTCATCAAATACATTAACTTCAATTCATCATTTAATAAAAAACTACTCAACATGATCTCAAACTCCTTTACAAATTGTAAATAATCAGCCGGGTTTCCATCAAAACATCGTGGTTCTAATTTAGGGAGTTTGATGTTCCTATTATCCCTGAACGGCGAAACAGTAACATCAACCATGTCATGCTTAACATCAGACACATCGTTACAATTAACAGACAAGTCACCATGACTTACTTTCCTGTTTGCATCCAAGACACTCTGTCCCTTCTTTGACCCAGGCATTGTTGAACTTGACCCAATTCCAAAAAAGTTCCAGATATTGCTTGTTCAAAGAGGACTTGACCGGCACCAGGAAAAATGAACGGCGACTATCCAAACTTTCACCAACTGTTTCAATCCGCCAGATCTGTTTCCATCGTCAGAAACTGTCAGCCAAGTCTCATAAACCGTTAATGCCCAGCTCTCGCTACGCTCGGGCCCACGCTGTTCTTAGAAGATTTCTCAGAAACGCTTAGTAATAACGGACGCAAAAACCAAAACACCGATCTGCCGTTTGATATTTCTGTATTGTTACACCAACATATAAAAGGAATAAGCGAACTAAGCAACTAAGGTCTGAAAACAAATATTACAATAATAAATCTCTGTATTACTTCTGACGATGTTTCAATCTTCTTTCTGAACAGCGACCGATGAGACGATGACTGTCGTATTGATGCTTCCGCGAAAATTGGGGAAGTTGATTTTGAGCAAACAACCAAGAATTGATCGTTCAAACTTCAACTCCATTGACAAACGGTTTAGGAGACATGGCTGACAGTTTCTGACGGTGAAATAGCTGGTGACAGTAACATCAATCAATTCATTCACGGATGTAGAAGACTACAAACAACTTCAGAAGTAATCACGACGAAAATTTTGACAAAATTACGCAATAACAACAAGGTACGAAAACAACGAGTAAACACAATGAATCCAAAATCACAAATTGATATGACACACCACACGTATATACAAACAGTACACACAAACTCGCGGATCATGTTTTGGTGGAATTCCTATGAAGAATTGCAGGACTTACACCAGTACGCCTACAACCCTTCTCACGTTGACGATTGTAAGTTGTGGAATTTCCCGACAGAAACAAGATTAACCAACAATTACAATAATTGGAACTCACACAATTATTTAACACAAACATATGTACAATCAACACATCAAGTGTGGTGGATTCTGCCTTGACGAACTACCCTTGAAGAACTGTAGGACTTACAGCAGTACGCCTACATTCCTTCTCAGGTTGATGATCCAAGTGGAAGTCGTCCGGACACAAACAGAATTACCAACAGCTAGATGAAAGATGATATCAATTCAGTATATGCAATATGAACATATGTACAAAATCACACACCAAGCACATTGGACTGCTCATTGACGAGCTACCCTTTGAATAATTGTAGGACTTACACCAGTACGCCTACAACCCCTCTCATGTTGACGCCCTAGGTTGGAAAATCGTCGCAGAGTTCATTTGCTAACTTCCTTCTATCAGCTATATCCTCAAATCTGAACGGTAATACGCTCATGTCATTGTATCGTAGAACATAGATGACGAACAAACACACGACGTATCTGGTCAACCAAGCGTAGGCACAGAGTAATTTACACCAAAGATAATAACATTCAATTAGTAACTTGAAACTAGAAATGCCTTTATTCGTGCAAGTCAATTTAACAATTACTCTCTCGTTTACACTTGGCTTATCCTCTCTAAACTGAGCAATATCTTTCGTCTTTTCAAACGGACTGATACTAGCATAGTCATTGGACAAGATACTTGAGTTGATGGCCGTCCTTCTCATTGTGGATGACAACACCAACGACGACTGATTGATACCAGTTGATGAACTTAGCGGTGGATCAGAAGCTGTTCTTGTTCGGCTTTCAGATAGTTGTCTAACTGCAAGATTACCACCACTGCTTTCTTTCGCTATCAGCTCCGCTTTAGCATTAGCATCTGATGATAGGTGGGCTACATGCTGATCACTCACACTGACGGTCTGACAAGTATGCATGCCTTCAGCAACTGCATCTCTATTTAATTCTACTTCACGTTCAAGTTCTACAGAACCTTTATTCAACTTAGGAGTAGTAGGCATTCCCCTCATTTCATCATGATCAACCAAAGACAAATCTGCACTATCATGATCATTATCACAAATATTCAATTCACCGTCGTCTATCTGGTCGACTTTATCATTTTCAAACTCTTTAATAAGAGATGTAGACAATTTGGGTTCCTCCTCACAAATCCTTAAATGTTCTATATCTCCACTCTGACTAGTTACACTTTGTAATCTTGTGGAGTCAGAACTGGACTCTGAAACTGTAGCTCACTTCTTCTGCAAAAATTGTAGTGTGGTCTGTGATACTCTATTCAACAATGGCTCCCCATTTTTATTATTTATTTTATTTTTATTTTTGATTACAGCTTGATTCCTTACAGTATTTTTGGTACATGTATGGAAATTTCAGCGTGGATATCTGGCACCCGAAATTCGCAGGCCGACCATAGATATCAGCCTTTTCCACTGCACCATTATCGTCACACAATTCGTAGTCAGAACTTGATGACGCTGACTTTACATTTAGCTTACCACTAAACTTTTCACTGGTTCACAGTTTCCCTTTGTATTCACTTCGTGGAAACGTGTAAAACACAACCGTCTTTTCCTTGCAACTTGTAACCTACCTGTTTGGAATGTCCGACGAAATCTGTTACACTCACTAAGTGTATATGTATTACCAGACACCATAAAGCTTTCTCGATATCCACTTCACTGGGACCTTCTCGTCGTAAATGATTGCGTTTTGCTCTCAGACTTCTCTGTTCTAGAGTTGGAATGCAACATACTCCCAAACTTCCTCATACATGGATTCATACTATTTTCTACCAGTTTCAGGATATTATTGAACTTTGGCTCAGTACCTTCACCGTCTATCTGAGAGCTTATCTTCACCCACTTCCTTTGCAGTCGAGTAGGTAGACGTCTTGCTATTACTTCTAGTATAAAACTCGAGTTGAGGTCACTCATTCGATTCATCGAAATCATTCCATTCTTGTAAATTAGCAAATTATCTAAAAACTCAGTGAGTGCCTGGGAGTCATCCTGTAACTGACCACCATTACCCTCAACAGCCTCGAATAATTTTCCTGCAATCATCGAGGGTCTTCCAAACCTTTGGCGTAATATGCTCATAGCCTCATCGTAGCCCTCCTTTGGCTTCATAAACTTACAACACTGTATAGCTCTTGCAGCATCTCCAGTGCAATATCTCATCAAATACATCAATTTCAATTCATCATTTAATAAAAAACTACTCAACATGATCTCAAACTCCTTTACAAATTGTAAATAATCAGCCGGGTTTCCATCAAAACATCGTGGTTCTAATTTAGGGAGTTTGATGTTCCTATTATCCCTGAACGGCGAAACAGTAACATCAACCATATGATGTTTAACATCAGACACACCGTTACAATTAACAGACAAGTCACAATGACTTACTTTCCTGTTTGCATCCAAGACACTCTGTCCCTTCTTTGACCCAGGCATTGTTGAACTTGACCCAATTCCAAAAAAGTTCCAGATATTGCTTGTTCAAAGAGGACTTGACCGGCACCAGGAAAAATGAACGGCGACTATCCAAACTTTCACCAACTGTTTCAATCCGCCAGATCTGTTTCCATCGTCAGAAACTGTCAGCCAAGTCTCATAAACCGTTAATGCCCAGCTCTCGCTACGCTCGGGCCCACGCTGTTCTTAGAAGATTTCTCAGAAACGCTTAGTAATAACGGACGCAAAAACCAAAACACCGATCTGCCGTTTGATATTTCTGTATTGTTACACCAACATATAAAAGGAATAAGCGAACTAAGCAACTAAGGTCTGAAAACAAATATTACAATAATAAATCTCTGTATTACTTCTGACGATGTTTCAATCTTCTTTCTGAACAGCGACCGATGAGACGATGACTGTCGTATTGATGCTTCCGCGAAAATTGGGGAAGTTGATTTTGAGCAAACAACCAAGAATTGATCGTTCAAACTTCAACTCCATTGACAAACGGTTTAGGAGACATGGCTGACAGTTTCTGACGGTGAAATAGCTGGTGACAGTAACATCAATCAATTCATTCACGGATGTAGAAGACTACAAACAACTTCAGAAGTAATCACGACGAAAATTTTGACAAAATTACGCAATAACAACAAGGTACGAAAACAACGAGTAAACACAATGAATCCAAAATCACAAATTGATATGACACACCACACGTATATACAAACAGTACACACAAACTCGCGGATCATGTTTTGGTGGAATTCCTATGAAGAATTGCAGGACTTACACCAGTACGCCTACAACCCTTCTCACGTTGACGATTGTAAGTTGTGGAATTTCCCGACAGAAACAAGATTAACCAACAATTACAATAATTGGAACTCACACAATTATTTAACACAAACATATGTACAATCAACACATCAAGTGTGGTGGATTCTGCCTTGACGAACTACCCTTGAAGAACTGTAGGACTTACAGCAGTACGCCTACATTCCTTCTCAGGTTGATGATCCAAGTGGAAGTCGTCCGGACACAAACAGAATTACCAACAGCTAGATGAAAGATGATATCAATTCAGTATATGCAATATGAACATATGTACAAAATCACACACCAAGCACATTGGACTGCTCATTGACGAGCTACCTTTGAATAATTGTAGGACTTACACCAGTACGCCTACAACCCCTCTCATGTTGACGCCCTAGGTTGGAAAATCGTCGCAGAGTTCATTTGCTAACTTCCTTCTATCAGCTATATCCTCAAATCTGAACGGTAATACGCTCATGTCATTGTATCGTAGAACATAGATGACGAACAAACACACGACGTATCTGGTCAACCAAGCGTAGGCACAGAGTAATTTACACCAAAGATAATAACATTCAATTAGTAACTTGAAACTAGAAATGCCTTTATTCGTGCAAGTCAATTTAACAATTACTCTCTCGTTTACACTTGGCTTATCCTCTCTAAACTGAGCAATATCTTTCGTCTTTTCAAACGGACTGATACTAGCATAGTCATTGGACAAGATACTTGAGTTGATGGCCGTCCTTCTCATTGTGGATGACAACACCAACGACGACTGATTGATACCAGTTGATGAACTTAGCGGTGGATCAGAAGCTGTTCTTGTTCGGCTTTCAGATAGTTGTCTAACTGCAAGATTACCACCACTGCTTTCTTTCGCTATCAGCTCCGCTTTAGCATTAGCATCTGATGATAGGTGGGCTACATGCTGATCACTCACACTGACGGTCTGACAAGTATGCATGCCTTCAGCAACTGCATCTCTATTTAATTCTACTTCACGTTCAAGTTCTACAGAACCTTTATTCAACTTAGGAGTAGTAGGCATTCCCCTCATTTCATCATGATCAACCAAAGACAAATCTGCACTATCATGATCATTATCACAAATATTCAATTCACCGTCGTCTATCTGGTCGACTTTATCATTTTCAAACTCTTTAATAAGAGATGTAGACAATTTGGGTTCCTCCTCACAAATCCTTAAATGTTCTATATCTCCACTCTGACTAGTTACACTTTGTAATCTTGTGGAGTCAGAACTGGACTCTGAAACTGTAGCTCACTTCTTCTGCAAAAATTGTAGTGTGGTCTGTGATACTCTATTCAACAATGGCTCCCCATTTTTATTATTTATTTTATTTTTATTTTTGATTACAGCTTGATTCCTTACAGTATTTTTGGTACATGTATGGAAATTTCAGCGTGGATATCTGGCACCCGAAATTCGCAGGCCGACCATAGATATCAGCCTTTTCCACTGCACCATTATCGTCACACAATTCGTAGTCAGAACTTGATGACGCTGACTTTACATTTAGCTTACCACTAAACTTTTCACTGGTTCACAGTTTCCCTTTGTATTCACTTCGTGGAAACGTGTAAAACACAACCGTCTTTTCCTTGCAACTTGTAACCTACCTGTTTGGAATGTCCGACGAAATCTGTTACACTCACTAAGTGTATATGTATTACCAGACACCATAAAGCTTTCTCGATATCCACTTCACTGGGACCTTCTCGTCGTAAATGATTGCGTTTTGCTCTCAGACTTCTCTGTTCTAGAGTTGGAATGCAACATACTCCCAAACTTCCTCATACATGGATTCATACTATTTTCTACCAGTTTCAGGATATTATTGAACTTTGGCTCAGTACCTTCACCGTCTATCTGAGAGCTTATCTTCACCCACTTCCTTTGCAGTCGAGTAGGTAGACGTCTTGCTATTACTTCTAGTATAAAACTCGAGTTGAGGTCACTCATTCGATTCATCGAAATCATTCCATTCTTGTAAATTAGCAAATTATCTAAAAACTCAGTGAGTGCCTGGGAGTCATCCTGTAACTGACCACCATTACCCTCAACAGCCTCGAATAATTTTCCTGCAATCATCGAGGGTCTTCCAAACCTTTGGCGTAATATGCTCATAGCCTCATCGTAGCCCTCCTTTGGCTTCATAAACTTACAACACTGTATAGCTCTTGCAGCATCTCCAGTGCAATATCTCATCAAATACATCAATTTCAATTCATCATTTAATAAAAAACCACTCAACATGATCTCAAACTCCTTTACAAATTGTAAATAATCAGCCGGGTTTCCATCAAAACATCGTGGTTCTAATTTAGGGAGTTTGATGTTCCTATTATCCCTGAACGGCGAAACAGTAACATCAACCATATGATGTTTAACATCAGACACACCGTTACAATTAACAGACAAGTCACAATGACTTACTTTCCTGTTTGCATCCAAGACACTCTGTCCCTTCTTTGACCCAGGCATTGTTGAACTTGACCCAATTCCAAAAAAGTTCCAGATATTGCTTGTTCAAAGAGGACTTGACCGGCACCAGGAAAAATGAACGGCGACTATCCAAACTTTCACCAACTGTTTCAATCCGCCAGATCTGTTTCCATCGTCAGAAACTGTCAGCCAAGTCTCATAAACCGTTAATGCCCAGCCCTCGCTACGCTCGGGCCCACGCTGTTCTTAGAAGATTTCTCAGAAACGCTTAGTAATAACGGACGCAAAAACCAAAACACCGATCTGCCGTTTGATATTTCTGTATTGTTACACCAACATATAAAAGGAATAAGCGAACTAAGCAACTAAGGTCTGAAAACAAATATTACAATAATAAATCTCTGTATTACTTCTGACGATGTTTCAATCTTCTTTCTGAACAGCGACCGATGAGACGATGACTGTCGTATTGATGCTTCCGCGAAAATTGGGGAAGTTGATTTTGAGCAAACAACCAAGAATTGATCGTTCAAACTTCAACTCCATTGACAAACGGTTTAGGAGACATGGCTGACAGTTTCTGACGGTGAAATAGCTGGTGACAGTAACATCAATCAATTCATTCACGGATGTAGAAGACTACAAACAACTTCAGAAGTAATCACGACGAAAATTTTGACAAAATTACGCAATAACAACAAGGTACGAAAACAACGAGTAAACACAATGAATCCAAAATCACAAATTGATATGACACACCACACGTATATACAAACAGTACACACAAACTCGCGGATCATGTTTTGGTGGAATTCCTATGAAGAATTGCAGGACTTACACCAGTACGCCTACAACCCTTCTCACGTTGACGATTGTAAGTTGTGGAATTTCCCGACAGAAACAAGATTAACCAACAATTACAATAATTGGAACTCACACAATTATTTAACACAAACATATGTACAATCAACACATCAAGTGTGGTGGATTCTGCCTTGACGAACTACCCTTGAAGAACTGTAGGACTTACAGCAGTACGCCTACATTCCTTCTCAGGTTGATGATCCAAGTGGAAGTCGTCCGGACACAAACAGAATTACCAACAGCTAGATGAAAGATGATATCAATTCAGTATATGCAATATGAACATATGTACAAAATCACACACCAAGCACATTGGACTGCTCATTGACGAGCTACCTTTGAATAATTGTAGGACTTACACCAGTACGCCTACAACCCCTCTCATGTTGACGCCCTAGGTTGGAAAATCGTCGCAGAGTTCATTTGCTAACTTCCTTCTATCAGCTATATCCTCAAATCTGAACGGTAATACGCTCATGTCATTGTATCGTAGAACATAGATGACGAACAAACACACGACGTATCTGGTCAACCAAGCGTAGGCACAGAGTAATTTACACCAAAGATAATAACATTCAATTAGTAACTTGAAACTAGAAATGCCTTTATTCGTGCAAGTCAATTTAACAATTACTCTCTCGTTTACACTTGGCTTATCCTCTCTAAACTGAGCAATATCTTTCGTCTTTTCAAACGGACTGATACTAGCATAGTCATTGGACAAGATACTTGAGTTGATGGCCGTCCTTCTCATTGTGGATGACAACACCAACGACGACTGATTGATACCAGTTGATGAACTTAGCGGTGGATCAGAAGCTGTTCTTGTTCGGCTTTCAGATAGTTGTCTAACTGCAAGATTACCACCACTGCTTTCTTTCGCTATCAGCTCCGCTTTAGCATTAGCATCTGATGATAGGTGGGCTACATGCTGATCACTCACACTGACGGTCTGACAAGTATGCATGCCTTCAGCAACTGCATCTCTATTTAATTCTACTTCACGTTCAAGTTCTACAGAACCTTTATTCAACTTAGGAGTAGTAGGCATTCCCCTCATTTCATCATGATCAACCAAAGACAAATCTGCACTATCATGATCATTATCACAAATATTCAATTCACCGTCGTCTATCTGGTCGACTTTATCATTTTCAAACTCTTTAATAAGAGATGTAGACAATTTGGGTTCCTCCTCACAAATCCTTAAATGTTCTATATCTCCACTCTGACTAGTTACACTTTGTAATCTTGTGGAGTCAGAACTGGACTCTGAAACTGTAGCTCACTTCTTCTGCAAAAATTGTAGTGTGGTCTGTGATACTCTATTCAACAATGGCTCCCCATTTTTATTATTTATTTTATTTTTATTTTTGATTACAGCTTGATTCCTTACAGTATTTTTGGTACATGTATGGAAATTTCAGCGTGGATATCTGGCACCCGAAATTCGCAGGCCGACCATAGATATCAGCCTTTTCCACTGCACCATTATCGTCACACAATTCGTAGTCAGAACTTGATGACGCTGACTTTACATTTAGCTTACCACTAAACTTTTCACTGGTTCACAGTTTCCCTTTGTATTCACTTCGTGGAAACGTGTAAAACACAACCGTCTTTTCCTTGCAACTTGTAACCTACCTGTTTGGAATGTCCGACGAAATCTGTTACACTCACTAAGTGTATATGTATTACCAGACACCATAAAGCTTTCTCGATATCCACTTCACTGGGACCTTCTCGTCGTAAATGATTGCGTTTTGCTCTCAGACTTCTCTGTTCTAGAGTTGGAATGCAACATACTCCCAAACTTCCTCATACATGGATTCATACTATTTTCTACCAGTTTCAGGATATTATTGAACTTTGGCTCAGTACCTTCACCGTCTATCTGAGAGCTTATCTTCACCCACTTCCTTTGCAGTCGAGTAGATAGGTGTTCCGCTATTACCTCTAGGGCGGAACTTGAGGTCATATCACCCATGCAATTCATCAAAATGAATGTATTCTTGTAAGTCATTAGATTATCCAAAAACTCAGAGAGTGCCTTGGAGTCATCTCGTATTTGACTACCATTACCTTTAACAGCCTCAAATGCGTTCCCTACAATCATCGAAGGTTTTCCGAATCTTTGACGCAGTATACTCATAGCCTCACAGTATCCTTCGTTTAGCTTCCTGATCTCACAGCTCTGTATCGCTCTTGAAGCAACGCCAGTGCAGTACGTCAACAAATACGTCAACTTCACTTTGTAATTTATTGCAAGCCCACTCAATATGATCTCAAACTCCCTTACAAACTGTGGCTAGTTAGCCGGGTTTCCGTTGAAACACCGAGGCTCATATTTAGGTAGTTTAAACTTCCTATTATCCCTAGAAGAAGAAAGAGTAAAATCAACCGGTTTTCGATTGTCCACCGAGCAGCGAACGATGAGACGATGACTGATGGATTCATGACCCGAGAAACATATGGTGGAGTTGGGTTTGAGCAAACAACCTTGGATTGATCGTTCAATCTTCAACTACATTGTCACGGCATGTTGGTTGAAATTTCACTTGCAGAAATTTTTAATAAGTTTTGATGGTATTGTGTTATATGTTCACTGGATTGATAGGATTTCTCGTTTTCTGAGAAGTCACGTTTGTGTCCGCGTCATGTGATCTGACTACAGAACACTCTTAGCATACTGGTTGCAATGGCTGGTGTTTCACGCTGACTGCGCAAAATATTGCCACAAAGAGCAGGATGAGGTAGTTGGAGGTTGATGTCATCTTTTTTCTTCTTTTTTCTCTCACCATTTTACTTTTTGAATGAGAATGAAGAATGTGGATATTTGACCATTTATAATGACGAATGATCTGCAAACTTTATTGGTCCCATATCTTACAATTCCTTTATGAATTACGCCTTATCTTCGCCCACAACGCAACCTGGATCACAGTTGTGGAATACACTCTTATACCAAAGAAAAAGATTTATTTCATAATAAAACTTCACGATTGTAACTTATAACATAACTGATCGTATCTGTAAAAATAGCTTTCATTTCTTGAAAACACCCGTTAATAAGAAAATATATACTATCATTAATATTATTCTACATTGAGCACAATTCACTCATGATGTCACGATGAAAATGCTGACAAAACTATACAAGTGTATCACTTATTTTAATTATAATAATAATTGTAATAATTTGTATTTTCATATAAACATATAAATTTACATGAGAATGCATGCCATTTTTACAGGCACGATCCAGTATGGTATAATGTCAAATCTTAAATTGTCTACAAGTTAATAATGTTTAAACAGTTAAATATTTGATATATATATACTCATTGTCTGAACCAGGCCGTATAGTTATTGAATTGTACAGTTGTCCTCCAGGTTGAGCGGGAAAATCGACTTCGTTTTGTTTTCATCCCGTGGTTGTAGGCATACGATAACCAACCAATATTGAGGTAAGTACAACGTATACAAAGGATTGGAAGCTGTTTTAGAAAAGTAAAAGTGCTAAGGTGAATCATAAAAGTGTAATAAATTAAGTGCAATATATCATTAATAAATGCATTTATATAGAAAACAGAATGGGGAAGTAATTAATCCTTAGGCCGACAACGTTCATTTGCAATGTATAATGCCTCCCGTATAGTTTGTACTATCATGATGTCCACTTTTGGCTTTAATATAATTATGCTTCTGCCTTTAAACATATACCATTCGATCAGTCTATTGTTGAGATGCGACCACATTGGCTCTGCACAGATTTATGGGGCATCTTATAAATTAACTTGCTGTCCATTGTCGGATATTTAAATACCACTTCACAATGTCCTATCTCATTCATTTTCTAATAACGTCTTTACTTGATCCTCACTATATTCTATTAAACCTAACATTTTATGGCTCTTTATGAATTTGATTCGACTTATTCTATTCCTATCCTCTGTAGGGTACGGTTGTGCACCAAATGCACAAAAAGGTATAAAATAAAAAAACCGGCATGAGGATAAATGTATTGAAATGCATTTATTAATGATATATTGCACTTAATTTATTACACTTTTATGATTCACCTTAGCACTTTTACTTTTCTAAAACAGCTTCCAATCCTTTGTATACGTTGTACTTACCTCAATATTGGTTGGTTATCGTATGCCTACAACCACGGGATGAAAACGAAACGAAGTCGATTTTCCCGCTCAACCTGGAGGACAACTGTACAATTCAATAACTATACGGCCTGGTTCAGACAATGAGTATATATATATCAAATATTTAACTGTTTAAACATTATTAACTTGTAGACAATTTAAGATTTGACATTATACCATACTGGATCGTGCCTGTAAAAATGGCATGCATTCTCATGTAAATTTATATGTTTATATGACAATACACATTATTATTACTAGGTGAGTCAGTTTTCCTCAAAAACAAGCAAAACCTCAGTAAATACGAGTTAGATTTTTTATTTTTATTTCCATAATCAAGTCCTTTTTAGGGTGTGCTTCAGCTGAATGGACATAGAAATAGAAAATGACGCCACATCAGTGGTGGGGTGAAGGAAACTAGGTCCATGCAGTTCAAGGCGAGTTTTACCTGTATACTAGCGGCGATGTAATACATTGTGATTAGCTTATTGTTTTGTATGCATCGAGCGTTACTGTTAAAACCAGTGCCGGGCCAATCGCCCTTAACACAGAATAGAGTTATATTCACAGCTTTTATGCGAATATGTATACAGCTTACTACGTAACTTGTCAGGTTTTTTGCTTCACAAGTTATCTAAGTTAAATGCGAAGCCCGTTTTTCAGCCTGGTAATGTCTATTTAGTATTACCAAATCAGCGCTGCCATCTTATTGATTGTTTTATGAATATATGTTAATTATAACTAGGCTTGTACATTTTTTCACTGTAATAAACCAGACTTTAAATACACATAACACCAGTTCATGAAGGGATGTAGTAGGCCATAGGATGCCCACTTACAACATAACACCAATATACAATCTGTTCATTATGATTTTACGCATCGCTACTACTTCACAATGGTCAAACTTGTTGATGCAACACAGCAGTCCTGTGTAAGCATACGGCCTCTAATTGACGAGGTATTATAATAACAGTACAACGGAGAAAGCTACTTGTTTACCTACTCATTTCTTAAACCACTCTATTTGGCTTGTGGCACCTAAACAATAGTTGGAGAAAAGCATGAAATCGATTCCTAATTTTGTACTCCAATCGCTGATAATGACAGTAACTGTCCTAAGCATCCTACTCATCTAACCATACCAAAACACCTACTGTGTCTAGTAACGGCGGGTACCTCATAAGCTACTTTTAAGATGAACATTGATAATAATTGTACAATTACATCCATTTAAACATTAACAAAGAATAACTGGAATAGTTAGATAAATTACCATACCCCTTCATGCATTACGTATTCTCACTGAGTTTGTACTTGTTCTCATATTTGTATCAAAGCTTTTCACTGGTGACTGGCCCAGTCTCATTTAATCCACGGAAATTCATAGGTTGAAGTTGAGTATTAGACGGTCGGCAGGAGGTACATTACGTGTAACGTGTGTAACCATAACAGTTCTTGATTAAGATCAAAGTACCATAACTGAAACAGCCTTAACGTGTTGTTTTGAATTTTCATATCCCATGAACGAAAACTCAATAATCTTCTCTGAGCCACCTGAATTTGAAGGACTGGTCAACTGCCGGGCACACTGTAAAAATCGTAGTGTTCATGATCCAGGATTTTCACATAGATGTTCATTTGTACATACAATTTTGAAACCTGTAGAAGTAATTAGGTTTGATTTTTTCTGTCTTATTTGTTATATAAAGCACCTACACTTGGTTTCCGTATTTTATCTTCTTCAGATGACCAAATATCTTAATAAGTCCAGATTCATTAGAAAATTATCTACGAACACACCTCGATATTTTAATATTACGTTTGACAGTGTTTTATTTCTTTATCTTTTGTATGGGTAGTGAAGCATTTTTCATGCATTTTCATGTAAATATATATGTTTATATGAGAATATACATTATTATTATTAGAATGTGGTGAAATCGTTTGGTTGTGTCACTAGCGCCTTCGTTCCTTTATCGCATTGCAGGGGTCCGAAGAAGCAAGTGATCAAGCATACGTTCGCTGGTCAGAGCCAGGTAAAATCCCATCTCACAGAAGCGGCGCTGGGTAGCCTAATTACAACTTCTTCAAATTGCTTTTTTCTCAACTTAATCATGTTTAACCCACTGTCTCCACTTAGTTCTCGTCTCCACATGGCAAGTTAAACTTCTAGGCCAGTATAAACTCATCAGTCATTATTCTAGACAAACCTTTAGGACATTCTAACGGAATATTTGAGTAGCCGACCTCTGGTGATGAACGTGACCATGCTACAAGCATAGTGAACTGCAGATTGACGAAACATATTAACGTTATAACATCAGTGTTCATGGTGTAAAGCAGCAATCCAGATGGCTGGAAATAAATATTGCTGAATTCGTTACTCTTGCTGATTGCTGTTTACTAGGCAAACGAACTATAATCTGGGCTGACCCTTGGGTAAATGCATATAAAGGAGTCTCAGTTACAGGCTGAAGATGACGGGACAGAGTCGAGAAAGCCCTGTTGACTTGTTTCATATAAACGAACTCTTGGCAGAAAAACTAGTATGCAGATATTGATTATTAGCCAGCAGCGGAGTGTGCTCAAATTACATGGCAGATGATAATAGTCAGATTTAGCAATTTCAGTCGGAAATTTTAGCAGTAAATTGGGTTGAATAGCAGGATTATATTTCTTAAAAGGCTAGATGAACAAACTTAACCTGTTCTATGAATTACGTGTATTCGGCATATTTATGTGGACGGACTCATAGCAACAACGCGTAAGCTGACTTCACGGAACACCCGGGCACTCGATGGAAAACCCTAAACACAACTCAGAAAGATAAGCCAGCCGAATCGATGTTCTTAGGAAGGTCATTTCTAGGGAAAAGCTGGTGCAAGGCCTCCACATCGCGGTATGCTATGGCCAATAAAAAAGGAGTAATTGGTTCGTTCAGAAGGAGAGTAAGTAAATAAAGAGTTCAGACAAATAGGACGAGTAACCGAGTAGGAACAATATCTTCCTTATGATCTGCAAGCCTTTCTTTATCTACTGAATGACTAATGGCCCTCCATTTTTTGACTACGTTTTCCCTACTCCACTTGACCTCTGTGTGATTGCAAAAATAAAAGTTCATAAACACCATTAGTCTTCTACCAAATTATAAAACGTGAAACAATTATTCTGACAGAAAAGTCGGTTTCGAAGCCGGCATCCGCTACGGTTTCCACTACTAAAGCCTAGAGAGGTCATTTCTTCAAGTCCTGCTTTCTTGGTTTTCCGTTGCATAATCTATGCTGATATCTACCATTTCAGAATCCCGCTCTTTTGCGGTCTAGCTTATGGACGAATAGGAATGCCAACATGTTGATTTGAGAGTCAACGACAGTATGGGTGATCGGAAAGACCTATCAGCCTGGGTGTTTAGGTGGAAGT
Source organism: Trichobilharzia regenti (assembly GCA_944472135.2). Taxonomy (NCBI): domain Eukaryota; kingdom Metazoa; phylum Platyhelminthes; class Trematoda; order Strigeidida; family Schistosomatidae; genus Trichobilharzia; species Trichobilharzia regenti. The sequence goes on along the minus strand of OX235270.1, from coordinate 80,310,219 downwards.
GGGGCCGTCCCTCACATCAGATCATCAGTAGTTAGAATTTCTATTGAAAATAAATACAGTATATTAACTACTTGGCTATTCATATTTGTCCCACTATATTACAGAATAAATGACCAGGTACTGAGTCAAACTTCTGTGCAACCTTTATTCATCATGCAAGCCATTAGAATGCATTCACATATGCTAAGTATTTTCAAGGCCCGTTTTCCTATCATCCTAGTTCCGACTATAAAGAGCCTTGGAAAGCTTCGCATGACAATAAGATTTCCAGTTATTGATGGATGGTGTAGGTGCTAGTGTTTGTAAATTAACACAGGAAAAGGTAAATAACCATCTAGCTTGTTGCAATGCACGTAACTACAGTAAACAAATATCAGTGCTATTAAGCAGCACGGAGATTAAGGGGCGAGTGACATGAAGACTACGGTCAACAGTGGATCAGATGTTGCTAACTGATTTGGAAAAACATCTCCTTTCTTCATAGTTTTGATGTCGATGTCTTTTTTGTGTTTTCCTTCACGTTCCCCAGTGGAACATAGGGCCTCAAGTTAGTGGCTTGAAGTTTCTGTAGCAGTGTTTTCTTTTACAGGATGGGGTTGCTAGCCCCATGCCCAACCTTTCCTCTTTACCAGCATTATTTCTGGATTAGCGAGGTAAAGGAGTGCGCCGGCCGAACCCCTGACCGTGTGCATCGTCAGCGAGCGTCCTAACCACTGTGCCACCGACGCACAGATGTCGATGAACCATGCATATTACTTATGAAATATATAAGTCCGCGCTTTGAATACTGGATCAAAACAGAAATAGTATAGCGGACAGAGTGGAGAAATTGCAAGGAATGAAAGCCAAAATCATCAAAAACTTTCAAAAACCTGCAATTAGGACAGGTTGAGTCAGTGAGACTTATTTACACCATCATATTAGCTTTATATTAGCAGTCCATTTGTCGCGCGATAAGTCGAGCATAAAGTCACACTAATTGCTTCTCCTCACTAAAACCTGGCCCATCAACTTAAGGTTAGGAAAGAAGTCAAAGCACCTATTTCTTGATGTTTGTGGCTCTCATCCAGCTACGAACCACTGGAATTCTTTACCCCTTCGTGTCATTTCAGTAGCTTCCAGTGATTGACTCATTTCAGGATTGAACATTTACCTCCCAGAACACTGAAAAGAATAATGCTATTAACCTACTAGCCTTGATGATCCTAAACGCAGAAAATATTTTAAGATTAAATCCAATATGATCCACTAAATTAGGGCTGAGAGGATTGTTTGAAACAAGCTCCATTTCACAAAGCGATACTGAGATGCTAGTGGACAACTTTGACAACTTTGTATAGATTTCTTCAACAATGATTCTACTATATGTCTTCACTTATGTCCCAAAGGTTTAAAATGTAAAAACTATGCAGATGAATTCACGAGGGACAAGCTGCAGGCACATGGGGGACATAGGTGAACGTGTGTCTGTGACATAATTGGTTTTAACCATTGTTTTGGACTCGGGAGGCAGTCCTTTAATAAACTGAAAGACTTGTATGATCAGTCTAATAGTATGTGGTTTATTCGCTGCTCGACTTTGGTCATCAAAAAACCATCTGAGTCTTGCCGCAGAATTCAATTTTTACAATACTTAGAGAGGACTTTATTGTGAAAGTACTCTACATCAATAGACATCTCATAATGGTTCCAAAAGTGCTTTTGTTTATTCTTACTACTTGAGGTTAATTAAACTTGTTAGTATAGAGACTAATGTAGCAGATATTTGAAGGTTAAACTAACCGCATTTGTTGTACACTACGACCGTTACCCTGCTTCTCATGGCATATATAGACCATATACCCCGTAAATATAAGTTATCACAACTCAAGTTAACGATCTACAGACTACTTTGTAATCAAATTCAGAAGTATCACTTGATCGTGTATACCAATTATACGAATCGCTATAGACATGTGGTCAAAGGTGATTAATGGATAAAAATAAATCCAACCATCCAATCATTAAACTGAAACTGCTATGACCCTAGATTGCTTTTTGGGCGCATTGAAGAATGTGGGAGAGTTATCGATAACTGCAGTTTGCCCCTATGTTTCTGCAATGCTCCCAAAATCAGTGCTAGCTTGGATATATACTGTGAACTGTTTAGGCCCACAAATAAAGGATCTAACGTGAAGTTAGACTATAATAGTCACTTCAATCAACTTTACAACTAATTACGAGCAACTAAGTAGGATTAAGAAGTATTAAAGGCCACGAAGATTTTGAAAAGACGGCTGTGGCTCTCCCATTTCTGATTCCGTTTTAAAATTCCTGTAGTGAAAGACCAATTTTATTGTCAAGGTCTCCTCCCTCCGCATATGTATCCTTAATTAACTCCAGTTAACCTATTATTAAAATAACAATCAAACACTGTATATCTTTAGATAGCTGGTTCAACTGACAGAGCTCGTTAAGTAAATCTAAAAAGAAAAGCATATTCTAACGTGGTTATGTCACCTGTGATTCTGGCTGATTGTCAAAGAACATGTGTCCCAGTGTCCAATATGATGCCTTGGTATAGATGCCTTCGTACAACACTATACCGAAGATGTTAAAGTTCACAGAAAAACTTTCGACAGATATCTCGCTAAACTCTCTTTTTCAGTGTTGGCAAACATGCCACATTTGTTGCGCCAGATAGGTCTCCAGTGTGTTTTACCCTAATACAAGATATAAACATAAACAAGTAACGAAGCCTGTGCGTAGGTGGCATATTGGTTAAGACTCTCGCCGATCATGCACATGGTGCGGGGTTCGATCCTCGGCCAACGCACTCCTTTACCTCACTAAGCCAGAAGTAATGCTGGTAAAGAGGAAAGGTTGGGCATGAGGCTAGCAATCCCATCCTGTAAAATAAATACTGTTACAGAAACTTTAATCCACTAGCTCTAAGCCCTATGTTCCACTGGGGAACGTGAAGGAAAGAAAAAAAATTAACGAAGTCTAGGGCACAAGTCATTTAATGTGACATGACTAAATTCTTTACGAAAATGTTGGCGAATTAAAAGCCATTTCGATGTGCATGCAATAGTGTGTTAGGTAGCTGACAAAATGTATTGTAGTCAATTTCCATATTCTCGAAATATATTTGAAAGTAGTGGATTATCAGTATTACTGAAGAGTTAGAAATCATAAAGCGCAATATGACAGTTTAAAAAACACAAATGCTTTTAACTTAAAGTTTAAAGAGGTCGCATTTTAAAAGTCATGATTAACATTGTCAATTGTGAATTCATTTGAAACAGATGCTTAGTGAGGAAAATATAGAGATTTTCAAAAGTTATATTAATAATTGTGAAGAAATTGAATCAGCTGTGAACGTATTACTTAATATGATCGGAGAGGATTTAAAAGAATATTCTGTATTGACAACAACAAGTATTTATTCGCCGACAAAAATAATGGAACTTGAAACGCTAACCAGAAGGTTATCTTTCTTGAAAACAAAATACCATGATGAGCTTCTCCGACAGGGAAATTTGCAAAAAAGGGTTCAAGAATTGAACACAGTTAATACAAGTGAAAAACGTAAGTAAAGTGTAGTAAAGTTATAATTATCTCCTCAAAAGAAAATACCACTTACCGCCAGAAATTTACTTTCTTCACACTCAAATGTAAGTTATGAGCATTCATCATAAAACCTTCTCAGGTGACAATGTTTGGAAAAGAAATTTCTCCAAAATTACCACGTGTGTGAGAAATTCAACCATGAATGTTAACTGGAATCGTGTTGAAAGTTTTCATACTTTCCGTGATGGCCACCTTTTTGAAAACTTCTGTTGAATTCCATGTTAGTTTGTTTATTAGATATATCACACAGTAAAACAGTATTATTTACTGGCTGACGTTTCGAACACAATTTATTGTTCATAATCATTATTATAATTATAATCACACGACTTCGAAACTTGAGTTTTATAGTTTTCTTTGTTCTTTCCTATTTGTCGTGGAGACAGATGTCTGGGACAGGTGTTGCATCATTCCTATTACACGTGTTTGCAGTTGAGTTGATAAACAAAGCTTCCGTTATCAATCTCTCCCTCCACATTACATTAGATTTTAAAACTCTCACCTTATCCCATCCAATGGTATGGGTGTGTGTAATTGCTTGTAGTGCAGTAACTGAACTGTTCTCCAGAGTTCTTATCTCATTCGGGTCGACTAATTCAGAGTTTGCTAGGTTCTTATGTTCGGCTAGTCTGACTGCACCTGTTCTACTACTTTGACCTATATATTTGACCTGACAATCATTACAGGGTATTAGACAAACTAAATTGTCTTGTTTTATTGACTCCACAGGGTCCTTTAACTGACAAAGCTTGTTTCTGGTTGAGTTTGTGGGTTTGAATGCCACTTTTATTCCTGCATTGTTAAGACTTCTCCTTGAGGTTTTTGAGGTTCCTTCTTTGTATGGGATAACTGCTGATGATTTGTATTCCCTATTGTTCCTGTTGTCATTATCCTGTGTATATTTCACATACACGTCGTCAATAATACTATTACTATTATTATCACTATCACTACCGCTAATATTTATTTTATTTTTACATTTTTCTACATACTTCCTGATTAATTTATCAGGAGAGTTGTTAAGTTTCAAGGCCTGTCTTATATGTCTCACTCCCTGTTTTAGATTTTCTATGGTACAGCCCAGTTTTTGTGTCCCAATACTTGGAAATTTGACCAATCATATTTTTAATGACGTATGATGGGATGATTGGAAAACCAAATATTGGTTTCAGAGTGTGGGTTTCCTGTAAACACTGGTGTTTTACTTACCATCTTCTTTCCTCTTTACGCCACAATCTAACATTGGAAGCTCCCCTTCCTGACTATTTAATTCATAAGTGAATTAAATTGCCTCCACGTTTGAGTTGATGTGTTCTCAAAATCTATCTATATCTTGTGTCCTCAACCTCGCCAGATACTAGCTTGCTAGGCTACTAGCTTACTAGTTTTCTCGCCGGTCCCAAGCCCGGGTAAAGAGGGAGGGTTGGGGCGTGGTGCTAGCAACTCCACCCCTGTAAAACAACCAAATCGCTACAGAAACTTCAACGAATAAATATATTAAAAATTCTAAAAACATAAGCAATAGCCTTACTTTTCGCTGGAATCGGGGAAGTGAAATGACGCAGGCTGGTGAAAGCCTTCGGGAAGCCAGTCAGCCGATGTGCCTTCTTTCGATGAAAGCAAAAGTAAGGATGGGTACCTGGAATGTTCGCACAATGTACGAAACTGGAAAGGCTGCCCAGATAGCCGCTGAAATGAGAAGGTACAGAATAGAAGTGTTGGGAATCTGCGAGAGCAGATGGAACGGAACTGGAAGGTGCCAACTACCTACTGGAGAGACAGTAATCTATTCCGGCCACCTAGAGGACAACCATGAGCACACCGAGGGAGTGGCCATCATGATGTCACCAACAGCAACCAAAGCTCTCATGCAGTGGGAACCAATCTCCTCCAGGATAATGACAGCCAGGTTCAACTCAAAAGGAAGGAAAGTTACAGTCATTCAATGTTATGCGCCTACAAACGTCTCAGAACAAGAGAAGAAGGAGGCGTTCTACAGACAACTACAAGCAATAATGGACAACGTCCCAAATGGCGATATCAAAATCCTGATGGGCGACATGAATGCGAAGCTGGGAGGAGACAACACAGGAAGAGAACTCACCATGGGTCGTGAGGCCCTCGGTGAAATGAACGACAATGGTGAACTCTTCTCAGACTTCTGCGCCTTCAATGATTTGGTGATTGGCGGTAGTGTGTTCAAACACAAGGATATACACAAGACGACATGGATTTCACCAGATGGAAACACCAAGAATCAAATAGACTTCATCTCAATTTCAAGAAAGTGGAGACGGAGCCTACTGGACACAAGGTCAAGGAGAGGAGCAGATGTGGGTTCAGACCACTATCTAGTAGAAGGGACTTTCAAGGTGAAACTAAAAGCCTCGAGGATAGCTGGGGATAGGCCACAATGCAAGTTCAACACTCAATTACTGAAGGACACAACCACAAAAGACACCTTCACTGCAACTGTCAGAGCAAAGCAGGAAACACTACGCGACATCACTGAAGAATCATGCGTGGAAGAACATTGGAAGTCTCTGAAGGCGATTCTCAACGAAACGTGTTCAACGGTTCTAGGAAGAAAGAAGAGACAAGACAAGGAATGGCTCTCAACGGACACTTGGAAATTAATAGAAGAGAGGAGAATGGTGAAAGAGAAAATGATTCAATGCAAGGACGGACAGGAGAAGGAGACGATGAGCTCAACTTACAAAGCATTGGACAAAGAAGTGAAGAAAAGTGCTAGGAAGGACAAAAGACGATTCTACGACAATCTAGCTACTGAAGCTGAAAAGGCAGCAGGCAAAAGGGACCTGAGGACACTATATCAGATAACCAAATCTCTATCCGGGAAGAGACCAACACAAGCGAAACCTATAAAAGACAGCCAAGGGAAGCCCATTACCAAGGAAGAAAAACAGATTAAACAATGGGCGGATCACTTCAAAGGACTCTTGAACCGACCATCACCTGCAACCCGTCCAGAAATACCAACAACAGCGCACACACAACTGCAAGTTGACACCAATCCTCCAACGAGAGCTGAAGTCTTGAACGCAATCAAACTTCTGAAAGCTGGAAAAACAGCCGGACCAGATGGAATACCCCCTGAAGCACTGAAAGCGGACCCAGAGACTACAGCAGACATGCTGACTCCATTATTGCAAAAGGTCTGGAAGGAGGGAAAGGTGCCTACTGACTGGAGGAAAGGTTACCTCGTGAAACTACCAAAGAAGGGCGACTTACGCACTCTGCAAGAACTGGCGAGGAATCATGCTCCTATCGACGCCAAGTAAAATCCTGAGTCGCATCATCCTGGAGAGATTAAAGGACGCACTGGAGACAGAACTCCGACCAGAACAAGCTGGATTCAGGAAAGGCAAATCATGTACTGACCAAATTGCAACTCTACGCATCATCATCACAGAACAAAGCATGGAATGGCAATCAAACCTCTACCTCAACTTTATAGACTTTGAGAAGGCCTTCGACAGCGTTGATCGTGAAGTAATTTGGAAATTACTCGAGTACTATGGCGTACCCCAAATATTCATCAACCTTATTCAACAGCTGTACGACAACGGCACCTGCCAAGTGATCCACAACGGAAAACTCAGCGAGGCGTTTGGAGTAAACACAGGAGTCAGACAAGGGTGCTTACTATCACCAATGATATTCCTAATTGTGGTGGACTGGATTATGCGTCAGACTGTGGGAAACGAGAAGACAGGAATATCCTGGACCGACGTGAAGAACCTAGAAGACCTGGATTTCGCGCGTGGATGATTTATGTTTGATGTCACACACAATCGAAGACTTACAAGCGAAAACCGACAAACTGGTCGAAGAAGCAGCCGCGAAGACAGGACTCCAGGTAAACATAGACAAGACGGAGGTTATGAAAATAACCAACCAACAACAGCAACAACATCCAACGTCAATCACCATCAACGGGAGGGATTTGAAAGAGGTTACTTCATTCACTTATCTAGGGAGCATTGTCTCAACTACAGGAGGAGCGGACGAGGATGTCAAATCGAGCGAGAATCGGGAAGGCGAGAAACACATTCATCAGCCTGAAATCAATCTGGAAATCTTCGTCACTCAGCATCACCAACAAAATTCGGATTTTCAATACAAACGTAAAGTCAGTTCTTCTATACGGATCAGAAACTTGGCGGGTCACAAAGAATATTTCCAACAGCCTGCAGACCTTTATTAACAACTGTCTTCGCTCAATACTGAAGATCAGATGGCCGGAAAGAATCACCAACAAGGAATTATGGGAACAAACAAAGCAAGAACCAATCGCCCAACAAATATGCAGGAGAAAGTGGAGATGGATCGGACACTCGCTGAGGAGACCGCTGGGTGACATCGCGCGCCAAGCCCTCGAGTGGAACCCGAAAGGGAAGCGGCGTGTGGGACGTCCAAGGGTGACATGGAGGAGATCGTGTGAAGAGGAGTTGAAAGAGTATGAACTAACATGGATGCAGGTGAAAAGTACAACAGAAGACAGAAGTAAGTGGAGACGTGCAGTTGAAGTCCTATGTTCCACTAGGAACCCAAGTGAACAATAATAATAATAATCTTGTGTCCTCAGTACGGTGAATGAGTCATTTACATACCTACACCATATTTTGGTATTGGGGTTGATCGCTTCAATCGCTAACTTTTCCCACTTGCCCATGAATATATCTGCCACAAAGGGGGATATTGATGACTCCATGAAGAGTCCCTCAGTTTGTTTGTATATTTTTCCTTGGAAATTAAATTCTGTGGAAGTCAGACATAGCTGTACTCGTAGTACTGTGTCTTCTGGCGGCGCTTTTGCTCTAAGTTCAGATTCTTGGTCAGAAATAAGTTCATTTCTAACTGCCTCTATAGTCATATTGATTGGTATACATGTATATAGATTGACAATGTAAAAACTAACCATTTTTTCTTCACTATCTAATTTTGGATTACCTAATCTTTGTTTTAGTTCATAATAATTTGTTAGTCTAGATGTCGAGTGGCTTTTAAGAGGGTTTATTACCATAACTAAATATTTAAATAATTCATAAGTAGGTGAATTTCTAAAATCAATTATAGGTCTTATAGGGTATCATGACTTATGAAATTTAACAACAAAAAACATATAAAAGAAAAATAAATAATAGTGGTAGTGATAGTGATAATAATAGTAATAGTATTATTGACGACGTGTATGTGAAATATACACAGGATAATGACAACAGGAACAATAGGGAATACAAATCATCAGCAGTTATCCCATACAAAGAAGGAACCTCAAAAACCTCAAGGAGAAGTCTTAACAATGCAGGAATAAAAGTGGCATTCAAACCCACAAACTCAACCAGAAACAAGCTTTGTCAGTTAAAGGACCCTGTGGAGTCAATAAAACAAGACAATTTAGTTTGTCTAATACCCTGTAATGATTGTCAGGTCAAATATATAGGTCAAAGTAGTAGAACAGGTGCAGTCAGACTAGCCGAACATAAGAACCTAGCAAACTCTGAATTAGTCGACCCGAATGAGATAAGAACTCTGGAGAACAGTTCAGTTACTGCACTACAAGCAATTACACACACCCATACCATTGGATGGGATAAGGTGAGAGTTTTAAAATCTAATGTAATGTGGAGGGAGAGATTGATAACGGAAGCTTTGTTTATCAACTCAACTGCAAACACGTGTAATAGGAATGATGCAACACCTGTCCCAGACATCTGTCTCCACGACAAATAGGAAAGAACAAAGAAAACTATAAAACTCAAGTTTCGAAGTCGTGTGATTATAATTATAATAATGATTATGAACAATAAATTGTGTTCGAAACGTCAGCCAGTAAATAATACTGTTTTACTGTGTGATATATCTAATAAACAAACTAACATGGAACTACATACTATCACAATGCCTAAGTTGTATACATATATGTGCGTAGGTGGCACAGTGGTTGGAACTCGCGCCGACCATGCATATGGTCCGGAGTTCGAGCCCACGGCCGCGCCCACCTGATATTTATGGTCGGCCTGCGAATTCTGTGCTACCGATATCCTCGCTGAAAATTCCATACTTGTACCAAAAGTACGGTGTGGAATCAAGCTGTAATCAAAAATAAAATATACCTAGACATTAGAAATATCCTAGTTTTTTGTGTCTGGAATCCCTACGTCACATTGTTAGTTTGAATTTTCACTCATTCACTAGTAAACTTGCTAGAATTTTCCTCTTTAGAGAAATGGTCTGAAGCTGCATACACTGAAAATAGATTTTCCACAACTTATTGTCATTTTCAGCATAACCAAACCCTTTACCATTGTATACAGATAAACCATAATCCGTTGCAAAGAGGATATGTGAACCATTACAGCATGCACTGACTGGATATATAAAGTGAAAATGCATAATTTTAACAGAATTCTACTGATACGAACTGCAGCCGCCATAAACTTTGAGAAATGAAAAAAATTATAGTGATGAAGGTTAGGAAATATTGACTACTTATTGACAAGGAAAGTAAATGACGACGTTAAGAAATATTTGAAATGTACACTACGTGAGGACGTTTTCAGAACTAGGCATACTTACTCTTGTTTTTTGCACTTCGGTAAGATATCTGATTTTTCTGTTACAACTAGTATCTAATATGACAAATTCATAGAATAAACAATATCCCAGTTCTTCTACAATATCTTGAAAACAGTAACAAAATTTCAACTACTACCACTGTATTTATTTTTTAAATTATTCAAGCTAATAACTATTACTCTTTAATATATCTAATACATTATAGTTGAACAGAAAGAATACCCTGTATGTTTTCAACTGGAACAACTGCATGCTGACTGTTTTCAAATGGACTATGATATACAAAAAATAGAAAAATCAATTTTAAAAAATTATGGAACAAGATCGTCTTATGCTGAAGCCGAGAAAAGATGTAATGAACTGAAGGTATGTTCTACTAGCACAGTGAATTTGACTTAGTTTCAACTTAGAACATAACACAGCAGTGCAACATTTCAAGTTAACACATTCCAAGTAGCATAGAGAAGTTAACAAAAGAGAAAAAGACGTTTTAAATCAGTTTAATAAGCAGAAATGTGAGGGAGAAAGAATGGTCACATGGAAGAACAGTAGGGTCTAATGGATGTGGGACGTCACAGAGAGTGAATGCAGCTGCACCACTGAAAACGAATTTAAGCCATGTCAACAATAGGCTCCAGCCATGCTGAGGATCCCAACCAGGCAGGCTACATCTCTCTACATATCTCAAACCTGGTGTCAAAGATTTCATGGACTGAATCTGAGTTTATTTTGACCACTTCTAGATGTTTTCTAAACTCACTCGATGCCAATCAACAAAGATGACAGTAGCTAGGATCTTGAAGTACACACCTAATCTCAGTATTACTCCTGAGATTATGTTATTTAATAAAGAGATATAACACAAACTTCTGTTGTCGAAAATAGTTATCCTCTCGATATCTTTTACTTTTAACGGCCATCTTTTACAACCATAAGTAAGGAAAGAGTGAAATACTGCATTGCACACATCCTATGATCGATAACTCGATATCGTATCTACCCCGTAGATGGCATACACTGGCATATGACACACGAGTCTTTTGTGTCCGTAGTGAGATTTTGTTGATACTCAGTCCATTAGGGCTGATACAACCCCCAAATAAGCGAAGTGGTCAACACTATTAACCACCCCACTCACTATCTTTAAGCTAGCGGTCAGGTCAATCCAGTCCTGAAATGTAATCGCATGTCAAAAATTCGAAGGTTTCTGCTTAAGGGATTCAGAAGGGTGGGCATTTTATCAGGCCTTCACATGGCGAGACAGTACCTTCCTCAAACACTGAGTCGACTGAACTGTACCCTAGCAACAAGTAAATCCATAAGACTCTAAAATCTATTAGGGTCACATCCATTAGTACATCAATGATGAAAATAAAAAAGTTGGGCACAATGGTCATCCCCAACAGACACAAATGGTTGTTATCACTTCAGGTGACAACTTTCCATAAGCTTTTATTCGGTGGTTTGAGTCTGAGTACAGCAAGTGCCTTGGTTGACGTGATATACATTATTGTGACTCCTTTAACTGATCATATCTTCACCCTTCGAGAGATTCTAGAACATAGGAATTCTTACCAAGATCCAACAGTCATTATATTTCTTGACCTAAGGGCGGAATTCGATTCTGCCGACCGAGAGGTACTCTGGCGATGCTTGGCTGTAAAGAGAATGCCGAGAAAATACATTGCACTGGTCAAGGCACTCTACTCAAACTCATGCAGCCAGGGGAGGGCTTATGGCGAGTTGTCATATGAAGTGGTGACGACTAGTGGTATCCGTCAGGGATGCCCATCATCCCCATTTATATTCAATTTCATCGAAGATGTACTGATGGACGTAACCCCAGTTCACTTCAGAGACTCAGGGACTGACTTTCTACCAGGGAATAATCTCGTTGACTTAGAATACGCAGATGATATAGTCCTTCTAGGAGAGGACACTGACAAAATGCAGAGTCTTCTGAATACCCTGAGCTGCAGTCTACGAATGTTTGGCATGCGATTCGCTCCCGTCAAATGTAAGATGATGTTACATGACTGCACAACACGGACCCCTAGCTTACAAATAGGGAGCGTGTTGACTTCTCCACTTATTTGGGAAGTTGCATCAGCCAGCACCAGCAGGTTGCTCGTTGACGAAATCTCAGCACAGACACAGAAGGCTCGTTTCTCATATTCCAATTTACGCTGTCTCTGGCGTAGACGTGATATCCGGCTGGCTATCGACCAAAGGGGGGTGTACTGCTCAGCAGTCCGTTCCGTCCTCCTTTATGGTTGTGAGACATGGCCATTTAGAGTGGTAGACATGATCTTTGATTATAGGTGCCTACCTGCGTTCTAACTCCCGTGTGGAGTGGTATAATGGGGTGAGCGATATTGACGTTGGGCGTCGAGTGCTAGGTAAGTGGAAGGGGAAATCGATAGATGAGGTTTTGAAGCAGTCACATTGACTGAGATGATCAGGACATGTGTTACGTATTCTAGCCTAGTCGTCGCCCTCCTTAACGGGCAATGTTAGCTGGCATAGAGTCATGCTGGAAAAGAGCTAGCGGAGGTCAAACCAAAACATGGCACCAGTCAATGAAATCTACAACAGTTAGTTTAAGCCAGGTAGGAAGGTGTAGACTTCCTGGTTGGGGTCCTCTGGATAGTAAAAACCAATGGTTGGAAACAATTGGTGATATGGCTCAAAATCGTTCTCAATGGCCGGCGCAGATGCATCCACTCCTTGTGACTTGTAATTTCCAATGAAACTATATTGTTCTTCGTCATTACCATTCTTTTGTCTCACACCTCTGTTTACTGTCTCTATTATGCATTTTTTCTACTTTCTTCTCTTGCTTTGTGTGCTACATGGAGTGTGGCGGCTTGAACTGCCACACATCTGTGCAAAGTTCTATGTCGAAAATAAGCAGACAGACACTGTCACAGCCTCTCTGGATTGACAAACTCGAATTCCGCCTTCAGGCTAAAGAATATGGATGAGGGTAAGTATACCTATGTTCCACAGTCTATCAGCGTTTAGAGATGTGATCAGTACACTCTCTCTGGCCTAAAGGCTGCCTCGTCTTCCGGAGTTTTTTCCTCCTAAGCATCATTTGACTTAGGCATGATTGCTGAGCCTAGGATATTAGATACTTAAGCTTAACACATGAAAACTCATTTGGCTTTATATAAACTGCGAGAATCAGTGACTTACACCAGTCTAACAAGACTACTTCTCTTTCACAGATATTGCCTTACACCCTAGTTAACCCTGATACAGCCGTCAGTGCCGTCCTTAAACTTCTCTGGAGTGATTCCATCAGGTCCTGCTGCTTCGTCTCATTTCAGATTAGATGCAGCCTTCACAGGCCAGTTAAGTTGCTCCTCAAGGCGTTTTTTATAATGTCCCATCTTGCCAGCTAATTAAGCCGCCCATTGTCACGGATATTTTCCCCCTTATCTTTTGACTTTTGAGACGTGTTTCTCTAATAAGCCTAAATTGCTGTCTGACGCTGCCTATCCCGAATCCCTTTCCATCCCCTTTCGCTTCTGTTGTCCACCATGGTTTGCGGTCGTTGAGATGACTTCTGGTCAGTGTGAGTTAAGCAGCGTTTGCTCCTCAACATATTCGGATCCCATTTAGAGAATTCTAAATGGCTTTAACGAAAGTCTACTTCAAAATCTGAAGTGATCTGTCTTCAAGCTTTAATTTAGATCACCGCCACTTCACATCACAGCCATATGCCAAACCTAAACTATATATTTATTGTAACTGAGAATGATGCGTAACTGAAGTTAGTGACTCCTTCTCATTTGATGAAAAGTAAAAAAAATTCTCATACGAATTTGCTGTTTTACGCTAGTATTTCATGAGGGTATTAGATTATTCGTTGTAATAAATTACTGTTAGAATATAGATACGATAAAGTAATATCAAATTAAATAAAAACCAAAATGAACTTATTTATACTTCGATGTATACGATTACAGTGGCTTGCTACTTTCACATGGTAAGCAAACAACATAAACAGTTAGTTTCAACGAGTAAATGCTTACAGTTATGGTTACGATAACTAAATATCAATGTTTTAAGAATAAGGTACTCATTAAAAATATACCTGTTGTGTTCAAATTATTCCAGTTCTAATTCTTTTGTGAATAAAACAGGAAGTTAAATAGAAATTGATGCAGAAAATGAAAAAGCTGTGTGTGCATGAAAATCTTAATTATGGAGAGTTATGACCACTATTAAAAAAATTTCTTTCATATTTTAGTGTTCACTTCACTTGATCCTAATTTACATAGGCAAATAACGGAGAATTAGTAAAATATCTCCAATTTTATTGTTTTCTAGCATTAGGTACACTTTTGGATTGAACAAGAAGATAACATTGAACTTAGATTTTCTATTTTGTGCCACTTGTTGTCACTGCATTATTTTCAACTTTACTAGAACTCATTCTGTCGGGAATTCAGGCGTGTGACACTTTTCCTTAGAGTAAAAAATATGCCACTTGTATACTATTATGCCTGGACTCGATTTATTTCAAAGGATCGTCATCACTAAGTGTTCAAGTTTCGCATAATGTTAACAGAACGGAGTTGATAGGTAGGACACAAAAGTTTCACAAAGTATTATCCCTCAGAATAGGAAGGCGCAAGCAAATTTTATTGTTATCAAGAGTCAGAATATCAAAAGTGTTCAATAAACGATTAATCTTTCAGAGTGAAGTTTTGAGCAGTGAAGAAACACCACCTTATTTGGTATTTTAATCAAACAAATGTACAGAAAGATAAAAACAAGAAAAGTTTTCCCGACATAAATAAGGGACACTTTGAAAGCATCGCAGACCTAAGATTGAAGGTAGAATAGGTAATCGTATCCAGAAATTTAATTTTCAGTCTGAAAGGATTAAAAGTAAACTAAGGGAATACATTTTCTTACGGTGACATTAAATTATACGGTCCTTACATTTTACCATTCACCACTAGTACTCATTAGTGATTCAGGAAGTTATTAGGGTATACGGAAAGACTGTATCTTGAAGAGGAAACTGCTCTGCATTGCGTCTCAAGCGCTAACCCAGTCACGTATCTAACCAACCTGGGAGACAAGAGGTTGCGTTCACTTCTAATTGGTGTTACGCCATCGGTAGAGATTATCGGAAATCTGTGTAGATAACAACCTCGCAGCATCTACGAAGTCATATTTCGCGCAATAAATAATAACCAAGATGTTACACAACTAGAATATACGTATCGATTCATCTAAAAAGCTAGAGCTACAGTAAAAATGATGTATCGATAATTAAAAATAGTGTCAGCAGTTCCATTGACGCACATTCTAACTCTTACAGACATTCCATGATACGAAATAAAGGCATTGGATATTTATTCCAGAGATAAGCAGGAAAACAAATCCTTTACGCTTGAGTCAAAGTCTCCTGTTAATTATAGATAAAATTATCATAATGCTGACTGACAGTAAATAATAACGTTAGATAATAATTTCTCAAAATTTCAAAATCTAGCATTTATATTTGTGTAAACGAATATTCACATTTATATCCTTAGCTTCATCAAACTTCCGAGAATGAAAATAAGATTTATATGAGAAAACATCACATTGATATTTCAGAGTTGAGTACTCAAGTTATACACTTGAGAAAACGTTTTCCACATCCATGATTTATCAAGTAGGATACACATAGCAATAAATAGGTATTCAAAACTGCTGCTGTTGTTGTTCACATATATTAAATGTAAGGAAGACGAATATTTCCCGACAGAGTGAAACTCATACCATTGAAACTAAGTTATCGAAATCACGAATGACTTGTTATGCACCTGTATGTGTATTACTCACTTCTCAGGAATAGAGATGTCACATAGTCTGGTTGCATCACTCTATAACTTAGGCATAATTTTCTAAATTCACTCATTTTAATTCATTCACATTGAAATAGCAACAACTGGCGTCACTAGATTCTGCTGAAAACTGCATGAAAAGAGAGGTTGAATGTTTAGCAGAACAATTAAATCAGATTCTAAAACATTCGGATTTAAATGAAGAAGTAAATAAGTACGTTTTTGTTTTTCTCATCAATGTTTTACATTAATTAACGCAGTCTGAGTAGTATTTCAGTTAAATAGTTGTTAGAAGTTAGAAGCATCACACATTTTATGACAGCTTAATCTCACTTCCATTCACTGAATACAACTAATACTTTCATAGAGAAAGTGCATTAATTCCCGAAAGAGACAGATTTCACGAGTAAAATAAAATAAATGACAAGTGGTTTCTGTACTGCTGTTGTTTATTCATTGGTCTCTGTTTGTGATGAAAATCTTCAAGTTACCAGCCAGTTATGTGTTTTCGATACGTCAACATCTAACTTTGACTGAGACATAGCAGTTTACTTCATGGATACAGGCGAATGCATTTAAACGATTGACTATGATACAGTTAGTGACTCTGAGTTCATTCTCCACCAATCTAATCATGTTGCCAATAAATTATCAGTAGGTAATAGTCAATCATCACGATTATTGTATAGTTAATCAAGGCTGTTTAATAGTACTCATGAAACTGAGTTCAAGTTTACGCAGATTTATAGCCTGAGCGGTATCCGATACAAATGCTATTCAATTTTATCCTATTTGTTGATGTAATGATGAAGGTTATTCGAACTACATCTACATTGTAATTGACTGATCTACTTGCCAGAATGCATCTAGTCTGTATAACACAAAACAAACTCACCTAATACGGAGTTATACTCTACTGCAGCGCTTGAATTCTACTCTCCTACCAATTCTAAACTTCATTCTGTTGATGTTGTCTGAAAACATCTGACTACCATGCATAAACTATAATTTTATTTAAAACTGTGTATTAATGTGCTGCAAATGAATATGAAAAATACCTACACATTTGGGAGGTGTATTCCATTGTGTGTTAAAAATCCCATCTTATTCTGTTCATTTTGCAATATGCCCAGTAAGTTAGGATGGGATTTATTCGGCTAAATTTTCAGAGAGTACCAGGATTATATCGCTCACGACTTGCACATACACTTGTATTTATATACAGCTACAACTTAAATTGTAGTATTTTTGAGTGTAATTCACTCTGTTTCTTCCAACAAAACTATCATTCAGAAATGAAACTTCTCCAGTATAATTAATCACCATGTTTATCATATAAACAATCTTTGTCATTTCTCTCTTAACTAACAGTAAAATATGGAATGCAGTTGATGAAGGCGAAATTGACGACATAGGTGAATTGATTGAAAATCAATGGAAATGGTACATATCCTGAAGGTAGTAAGCGACAATGAACCACGTGTTGAGCGATACGACGATTACTTAAAATAAAGAAAAGTGAAAAGAATTCGAATTCGAATCTTCACTCATTGTTCGTTTTCTAACTATTCTAGCCATCATTCAATATTTCACAAATGTTGACTGTCTTTGATTATTTGCCTGTTTCTTTTGATGAAGCTTTACCCAATAATAATGAAGTTTACTGCAAAAAAATCTTTGAGGCGATTTTATAATTGCTCACTTGTCTTGATGCAGTCAAATAATGTTTGCTATGCAACCGAAAATTCAAACAGCACCAACTTTTTGATTTGATTTATTGTATATGTCGAGACTTGCTGAGAATTAGTTTGCTCTTATATTGAAGAGCACGCGTCTTCATAGCCAATAAATCATCATGTTCCTGAAAGCATACTAAAATAAGAGGAGAAAAGCATCAGCGAGTGCTTGGTAGGAATAGGAAACACTTTGTGCTAGCAGGAGTGCTTTCATTAACATAGTCATTTCTTTAAAGTAGTCGAATGGTTGGCTTATCATGAACATCATCTGAAGCAGTTGTATTTCCAACAGTTAGGAATCGGTCGGACTATTCAGTATAAACTGTAAATATATGCGTAATCCGCATATTTTATTACTTGAGTGTGTATTTGTTTAACGGAAATCAATAGGCTTCTTTACGTGTACAAACCTCCCACATTTTTGGACACTACATTAGGTATTATGGGACTACGTCAGTTAGTAACATTCAGTTCAAAGACTACATATCTGAATTATCTTATCGCAATAAAGACATTATCAGTGAGAATTATACTAATGTTATTCGTAAGATTTAAGAAAATATTCTGCTTAAATGTGTGGTTAATTGGTTTGATTTGATGTTATAATTATTTGTAATAGTAGTATTTTTCAATGATCAAATTACAGGAAATCAAACAACAACACAGAGAGGAATGAATTTAGGAACTTTTATTTGGCGGAATTATTTTTAATCCATATAATAAATATTAACAAACAACAGTAAGTATTTTAACAATAGTGTAGTAGGAATTGTCAATCACCACATTTGATCACTCAGCTTACAAGTTGTAGGTTGATCATTAGATGATGCGAAGTTAGCGTGCATGAATTACTTTTCCGTGGTAACAATAACCAAGCAGAAGTGAACAACTCAAAAGAATCCCAAACTTCTAGAGGAATTTTTATTTTAGTGTAACAAATTATATTTCGATCGATGAAAGAAAGTTCCAGTAAATCCACTAACAATGAGACAATCCGAACTGCTAATTTAACCACTTAAAGTTAGAACATGATCGGAGAGATGAAGACTTCAAATTGGTCTTAACTCGCTTACTCAGCAACACGCATATATGCGGTTCTCATGTCAAGCGCCTCACCTTGCAGTCATTCAAAATTTTTCCCACTTTCAAACCCTCCGAGTCAAATCACGAAAACTGCGAAGATGACTAGGCTGGTAGTGAACTATATTTAGAATACGGTAGAGGGGAAGTGGCTCTTTTTGTACATTTTTTAAATTTTCAGTTATGTAAATTATCAAAGCAAAACAAAATCTGTAAGAAATTTTCTGTACATGAAAGACTTATTTAGTTCTATGCTGATTGCTTTTTCTATATGTAAGAAAGGAACCTACGAAATGAAATCGGTGGTATATGAAATATGCGTAATAATTCTGGTTGCTCAAAACATCATCTAGTTAATAATACCATATTACTGTGTTATGTCAAGTGCACTTATCTAACACGGAATTATACTTGACTGTAGTACCTGAATTTTAACTTCGACAACACATTAAGAAGACGTTTATCTGAAACGTGTAATGTATATGCGCAACATATTTCGGACATTCTGATCACACACGTGCATGTTATACACAGTTTTTATAGAAGGCATGAATAATTACAATACAGGTCAGATTGTGTACAGGTCAAGGTCACAAATAATGGGTAGGGAGACGCTAAAGGTGTGGGTGAGAAAGAGAAAACGGAAATATAATGCAAAGAAGGGGTTGAAAATATTATGAATTAAATTGGTCCTTGGTTCTAGCTTGGATTACCAAGGCAGGTTTAAGGTGATAACAAGTAGCTTTTGGACACATAAGACAGGTTTAAGTATTTTTATGGCTAAGGCTTCAATGAATTTAAGTATGTGGCCCAACCTTGTTTTATATTACGGCTTAAAGGCACTGTTGAAATTAATCTTGTGACCCGTCTCTATATTATGCTTCGCCATGGATGATGTCGGACATCTATTTTCGGGGTCACTTGTGTCTGGCGATTTCATTTGTTGTTGCAGCCACTTAGGAATGTGTTCTGTAGCCCTAACCTGCAGAGACCGATGGCTCTTCCCTACGTACGTGTCTCCACACATACATGTAAATTGATAAACACAGTGGGATGTGACACTATCGTTCGGATAATGTGAGGGTTTACAGGACAGCATGGTTCTCGTTTTCTCTATGAAGATAAGTTTAGCTGCGTAATAGGTTTTATTAATTGTGGCTTTGAGTCTTTGTCTAGTGACCAGACTTTGTTGATCACTTCTGAGCAGCGAGGATATGTAAACATCTTTTTTGGGAGCTACTTGGATTGGTAAAGGTCTATGGTCGACACTTCCGTAACGTCTAATAAATTTCAGTGGGTAATTGTTATCTAACAATATTTCAGTGAGGTGTTGTCTTTCTTCTTCAACTGTATCAGCAGTACATATACGGTGAATGCGCTTGAACATACATTTAACCAACGCTTTTTTATACTGTAGTGGACAGAAACTATGATAATTTAGATATTGTCCCGTCCATGTTGACTTTCTGTAGATAGATTGTTTTACTGACCCATCTTCTCGGCTGGTTATGAGTACATCTAAAAATGGCAGGCAACCATTATTCTCCTTAAGGTATGTTAGTGATATATTTTTTTGTGCTCTTCTGATCTGGTCCAGGATTTCTATTAATATTTAGTCACTTTCTGTACTATCGCTGTAGAGAAATATTTGAATGGATCTTAGAAGCTGGAATTATATTCGTAGTACGTGTTGAAGCCACCTAAGCTGGTGCTTCAAAATGACAGCACTTACTGAGAGACGATCTCCATTGTATCCACGCTCATGTCGTCAAACTTGAAAACAACTCACAGAGCGATTCCACCAGCTGAAAGAGATTCTTCGGCAGTGGAGACGGTTAAAAACACAGAGTGGCCACACATCTTCAGCTCAGAGATTCCAGGGTTCACAGGAGTATAGCAGGACTGCGCATACCGAAGTGTTGTAAACCCCAGCCTTGACAGCCAGGCTGAAATCGCGACGACGTCAGAGGTGGCCCAGATAGACCTATGTCACTCTGGATATAGTTGTGTGGTTAGACATCTCACCCGCCACGCCTCCACAAACACTTACACGCCTACCTAAATACATGACCTGATCAACAAAACTTATCTTGCAGCAATACTTATACTTAGGAAACTGTATACCTTACTCACAGACACTGACGACTAACAGACTACGTTCTATTTGAGCAGCCTGTCTGTTTTGCACGGTAAAACGATATCGTCCTCATATTTGAGGTCGGCACGTCTTTCTCCAGGCATAGATGAACATCAACATCACCATCACGCGCATCCTTTAAAACTGTCTATAGAATATCATCGATTTCAAATTTAAACACAAATGGTGGGATTAAGTGACACTTTTTAACCTCACTGTTTGTTGAGAACGGTGGAAACAGCTAGTTGTATTTCTTTACTCTGTTGAAGTTGTCTTGACAAAGAGCTTCCAGGGTGCTGATAAACTTCTCAGATGCATGTCCCTTTGACGAAAAGTTCGAAAGAACAGTGCTGTTCAAAATTTTGAGGGCAGCCTTAATATCAAGATATGTGATTGTTTGGCTGTAATACGTGTGGCGATGGTCTGGGGGTTGATGAAGAGTGAACAAGTGATCAGTGCGTCCACGACTTAAACGAAACACGGTCTGCTCTTCGTGAATCAACTGCTCACGCGTCTTATACAGCTTGCGGAGCACGATACTATTGAATATTTTAGATACAGTTGGTAACAGACTAATGCCACGATAGTTGCCACATGCAATACGTAGGCTCTTTCTAAAGATAGGTACGATAATAGCTTCACTGCAATAATTTCGTGAACAGTCTAGTCGGTTCTCTGACTAGGGTCTCATCACCGTCATAATAAGAGCTAGGTGCCTTATGGCGTTTGACTACTTGAGCTTCTTTTCGGATATCCGCTTCGTTCTGTAGATCGGCATTAACTGACTTTGGTGCATGTGATTAATAGTTCTGGATATGGGACTCCCAAAACTCTGATGACTATGTTTTATGATTGTTCCTCCTACAGATAACACAACACAAATAGGTTATGGCTTTTTATCGTGAATGTGATTTTGATTAAAGATTAGGGTATGTATCGATAAAAAAGTCCTTTACTGTCTGAATTGACCCACATAAGAGTTGTTTTGTTTCAGTCACACTGTCGACTAATGTTGTGTACAAAATATACTTCCATATAAAATACATTTACGCTTCTGATCTACTTATTAGGGTTCATTTAACTGCAATGATGATCATATATTTTAATCGTGATTAACTCGTTTTCTTCCTAGATGACAAGGAAGAGATAGTGTACATGTAATGCAACAACAGCTAAAGATGGGTTCAGAAAACGCTAATACAAGTGCTGATGGAGAAAGTTTGTTGATTTCGATGAGATGTCTCAAAACTGAAACCGATCACCTAGGAAAAGAAGACTTATTCTTGCCACTCACTGCAAGGTGGGTGACCTACGTCGAACAAAAAATCGATATTTATGGAAGGGGGACGGTATGACTCGTTATTCACATACTATACTTCAGCGACTGGAAACTTTTACACTTGTTACACAGCGAAATTCAGTTTCCAGCAACATGTTTCAAGAACAGTGGACCTTATTTTCAACAGTATTTTTTAAGAGGAAATATCACCGGTTTATTCATGTGCATTTGAACGCAACAAGCGATTTCTATTCCTTAACAAAATGTCATGAGAAGTTTGACTGGTTTGAAAAAAACCGGAAATATACACATGTATACTATCAGCCGATTTATGTTGTCCTTCTGAGGATGATCAACAGAATTTTAACATAATTTGTGGAAACATTTAGAAAAGATATGCTTGGCGGCTCGAAGGACTTATCAGCTAAATCCTTCAGGCTAGTTTAGATAGTACGATACGAAGTACAACTGAAGATTAAAAATGAAATGATGAATATTACATTCGAGTTTCAGGTGTTTAAGTTAACTGGACGCTGTCATAGGGGATGACATCAGAAGACCTCCCCTTCCCGTAGTCACATTCACCAAACTGGATAAGATCTGTTCAGAGTGAAAAAAACATTTACTAATCACTACTAATTCTGATAATCGGAAGTCTGAGGTGTAGAACATACTATGGAGACACTCAAATAGAAAAGTTTTGAATGCATGTCAACCTTCATTTCATATTATTCCCCATCTATAGAATCGGCGTGATTTCATGAAATTTGCGTGTGTATACACTCAAGGTATGAGCTATAAAATACGTGATACAATAATCACTGGTTATCAGTCGGCAATACATTTTTCTCCTTTAGTAAATCATGGTATCAGAACTGATAATTGGTATAGTTAGACTAATCACGCACGGTACAGTACAAGGCATGACAGTCCACCGTCTGACCCCCAGAACTAAAATTCTCACTTCCTATAACAGTATATAATTAAAATATTACACAATATTTAACACGATGATAACAATCAAATAAAACACTGAGAACAGTCCGTCTAACACAAAAATCCTACCAAAAGACAGGAACTGCACTGTCAAATGTGATCAAAAATTCAACGGTCGCATCAACAGTTACAAGTTAGAAGTAATCACATACCAACTACTCAGCCCCTGATGTCATAGTGATCAGATAAACATGCCGGTACTCGGATACTTCTTCCAACCGGGCAGTTGTCATTCTCAAGACGTGTGCGATGCACTGACCAACTGTCAAACATTTCGTGGTGCAGAGTACTTAGTCTAATTCGATCATCGATACACACCAATTATCTCCACAGACGTAGTATAGATAATATTGTGGGAGCAACAGTTGAAGTAAAGAAAATACGTTAGCAGAAGCTTACTGATATACACATGTATGTGGTCGAAGAAATTCTTTCCAATTGCCTCCATTGTTGACAGGTTTCTTGCACTAACCAAAGTGACGTTTGCAGCAGAAAATGTCTGTTCATATGTGAAATCGAATCGGGCAAGTAATAGTGCATCCGATTTCGACCAATTGACAAGGAATTCTCTAGTTCTCAAAATCAATAGGAAATGCTGCAAATATTAGCTTCATCTAGTACACGACGGTTGTTTAAACGACAAAAGTATAGAAAGCCCTCATGCGCCCATATTCCAACTTTAAGTGGTTAAATTAGCAGTTCGGATTGTCTCATTGTTAGTGGATTTACTGGAACTTTCTTTCATCGATCGAAATATAATTTGTTACACTAAAATAAAAATTCCTCTAGAAGTTTGGGATTCTTTTGAGTTGTTCACTTCTGCTTGGTTATTGTTACCACGGAAAAGTAATTCATGCACGCTAACTTCGCATCATCTAATGATCAACCTACAACTTGTAAGCTGAGTGATCAAATGTGGTGATTGACAATTCCTACTACACTATTGTTAAAATACTTACTGTTGTTTGTTAATATTTATTATATGGATTAAAAATAATTCCGCCAAATAAAAGTTCCTAAATTCATTCCTCTCTGTGTTGTTGTTTGATTTCCTGTAATTTGATCATTGAAAAATACTACTATTACAAATAATTATAACATCAAATCAAACCAATTAACCACACATTTAAGCAGAATATTTTCTTAAATCTTACGAATAACATTAGTATAATTCTCACTGATAATGTCTTTATTGCGATAAGATAATTCAGATATGTAGTCTTTGAACTGAATGTTACTAACTGACGTAGTCCCATAATACCTAATGTAGTGTCCAAAAATGTGGGAGGTTTGTACACGTAAAGAAGCCTATTGATTTCCGTTAAACAAATACACACTCAAGTAATAAAATATGCGGATTACGCATATATTTACAGTTTATACTGAATAGTCCGACCGATTCCTAACTGTTGGAAATACAACTGCTTCAGATGATGTTCATGATAAGCCAACCATTCGACTACTTTAAAGAAATGACTATGTTAATGAAAGCACTCCTGCTAGCACAAAGTGTTTCCTATTCCTACCAAGCACTCGCTGATGCTTTTCTCCTCTTATTTTAGTATGCTTTCAGGAACATGATGATTTATTGGCTATGAAGACGCGTGCTCTTCAATATAAGAGCAAACTAATTCTCAGCAAGTCTCGACATATACAATAAATCAAATCAAAAAGTTGGTGCTGTTTGAATTTTCGGTTGCATAGCAAACATTATTTGACTGCATCAAGACAAGTGAGCAATTATAAAATCGCCTCAAAGATTTTTTTGCAGTAAACTTCATTATTATTGGGTAAAGCTTCATCAAAAGAAACAGGCAAATAATCAAAGACAGTCAACATTTGTGAAATATTGAATGATGGCTAGAATAGTTAGAAAACGAACAATGAGTGAAGATTCGAATTCGAATTCTTTTCACTTTTCTTTATTTTAAGTAATCGTCGTATCGCTCAACACGTGGTTCATTGTCGCTTACTACCTTCAGGATATGTACCATTTCCATTGATTTTCAATCAATTCACCTATGTCGTCAATTTCGCCTTCATCAACTGCATTCCATATTTTACTGTTAGTTAAGAGAGAAATGACAAAGATTGTTTATATGATAAACATGGTGATTAATTATACTGGAGAAGTTTCATTTCTGAATGATAGTTTTGTTGGAAGAAACAGAGTGAATTACACTCAAAAATACTACAATTTAAGTTGTAGCTGTATATAAATACAAGTGTATGTGCAAGTCGTGAGCGATATAATCCTGGTACTCTCTGAAAATTTAGCCGAATAAATCCCATCCTAACTTACTGGGCATATTGCAAAATGAACAGAATAAGATGGGATTTTTAACACACAATGGAATACACCTCCTAAATGTGTAGGTATTTTTCATATTCATTTGCAGCACATTAACACACAGTTTTAAATAAAATTATAGTTTATGCATGGTAGTCAGATGTTTTCAGACAACATCAACAGAATGAAGTTTAGAATTGGTAGGAGAGTAGAATTCAAGCGCTGCAGTAGAGTATAACTCCGTATTAGGTGAGTTTGTTTTGTGTTATACAGACTAGAGAAGGTGCCAACTACCTACTGGAGAGACAGTAATGTATTCCGGCCACCTAGAGGACAACCATGAGCACACCGAGGGAGTGGCCATCATGATGTCACCAACAGCAACCAAAGCTCTCATGCAGTGGGAACCAATCTCCTCCAGGATAATGACAGCCAGGTTCAACTCAAAAGGAAGGAAAGTTACAGTCATTCAATGTTATGCGCCTACAAACGTCTCAGAACAAGAGAAGAAGGAGGCGTTCTACAGACAACTACAAGCAATAATGGACAACGTCCCAAATGGCGATATCAAAATCCTGATGGGCGACATGAATGCGAAGCTGGGAGGAGACAACACAGGAAGAGAACTCACCATGGGTCGTGAGGCCCTCGGCGAAATGAACGACAATGGTGAACTCTTCTCAGACTTCTGCGCCTTCAATGATTTGGTGATTGGCGGTAGTGTGTTCAAACACAAGGATATACACAAGACGACATGGATTTCACCAGATGGAAACACCAAGAATCAAATAGACTTCATCTCAATTTCAAGAAAGTGGAGACGGAGCCTACTGGACACAAGGTCAAGGAGAGGAGCAGATGTGGGTTCAGACCACTATCTAGTAGAAGGGACTTTCAAGGTGAAACTAAAAGCCTCGAGGATAGCTGGGGATAGGCCACAATGCAAGTTCAACACTCAATTACTGAAGGACACAACCACAAAAGACACTTCACTGCAACTGTCAGAGCAAAGCAGGAAACACTACGCGACAGCACTGAAGAATCATGCGTGGAAGAACATTGGAAGTCTCTGAAGGCGATTCTCAACGAAACGTGTTCAACGGTTCTAGGAAGAAAGAAGAGACAAGACAAGGAATGGCTCTCAACGGACACTTGGAAATTAATAGAAGAGAGGAGAATGGTGAAAGAGAAAATGATTCAATGCAAGGACGGACAGGAGAAGGAGACGATGAGCTCAACTTACAAAGCATTGGACAAAGAAGTGAAGAAAGTGCTAGGAAGGACAAAAGACGATTCTACGACAATCTAGCTACTGAAGCTGAAAAGGCAGCAGGCAAAAGGGACCTGAGGACACTATATCAGATAACCAAATCTCTATCCGGGAAGAGACCAACACAAGCGAAACCTATAAAAGACAGCCAAGGGAAGCCCATTACCAAGGAAGAAAAACAGATTAAACAATGGGCGGATCACTTCAAAGGACTCTTGAACCGACCATCACCTGCAACCCGTCCAGAAATACCAACAACAGCGCACACACAACTGCAAGTTGACACCAATCCTCCAACGAGAGCTGAAGTCTTGAACGCAATCAAACTTCTGAAAGCTGGAAAAACAGCCGGACCAGATGGAATACCCCCTGAAGCACTGAAAGCGGACCCAGAGACTACAGCAGACATGCTGACTCCATTATTGCAAAAGGTCTGGAAGGAGGGAAAGGTGCCTACTGACTGGAGGAAAGGTTACCTCGTGAAACTACCAAAGAAGGGCGACTTACATCACTCTGCAAGAACTGGCGAGGAATCATGCTCCTATCGACGCCAAGTAAAATCCTGAGTCGCATCATCCTGGAGAGATTAAAGGACGCACTGGAGACAGAACTCCGACCAGAACAAGCTGGATTCAGGAAAGGCAAATCATGTACTGACCAAATTGCAACTCTACGCATCATCATCACAGAACAAAGCATGGAATGGCAATCAAACCTCTACCTCAACTTTATAGACTTTGAGAAGGCCTTCGACAGCGTTGATCGTGAAGTAATTTGGAAATTACTCGAGTACTATGGCGTACCCCAAATATTCATCAACCTTATTCAACAGCTGTACGACAACGGCACCTGCCAAGTGATCCACAACGGAAAACTCAGCGAGGCGTTTGGAGTAAACACAGGAGTCAGACAAGGGTGCTTACTATCACCAATGATATTCCTAATTGTGGTGGACTGGATTATGCGTCAGACTGTGGGAAACGAGAAGACAGGAATATCCTGGACCGACGTGAAGAACCTAGAAGACCTGGATTTCGCGCATGGATGATTTATGTTTGATGTCACACACAATCGAAGACTTACAAGCGAAAACCGACAAACTGGTCGAAGAAGCAGCCGGCGAAGACAGGACTCCAGGAAAACATAGACAAGACGGAGGTTATGAAAATAACCAACCAACAACAGCAACAACATCCAACGTCAATCACCATCAACGGGAGGGATTTGAAAGAGGTTACTTCATTCACTTATCTAGGGAGCATTGTCTCAACTACAGGAGGAGCGGACGAGGATGTCAAATCGAGCGAGAATCGGGAAGGCGAGAAACACATTCATCAGCCTGAAATCAATCTGGAAATCTTCGTCACTCAGCATCACCAACAAAATTCGGATTTTCAATACAAACGTAAAGTCAGTTCTTCTATACGGATCAGAAACTTGGCGGGGTCACAAAGAATATTTCCAACAGCCTGCAGACCTTTATTAACAACTGTCTTCGCTCAATACTGAAGATCAGATGGCCGGAAAGAATCACCAACAAGGAATTATGGGAACAAACAAAGCAAGAACCAATCGCCCAACAAATATGCAGGAGAAAGTGGAGATGGATCGGACACTCGCTGAGGAGACCGCTGGGTGACATCGCGCGCCAAGCCCTCGAGTGGAACCCGAAAGGGAAGCGGCGTGTGGGACGTCCAAGGGTGACATGGAGGAGATCGTGTGAAGAGGAGTTGAAAGAATATGGATTAACATGGATGCAGGCGAAAAGTATAGCAGAAGACAGAAGAAAATGGAGACGTGCAGTTGAAGCCCTATGTTCCACTAGGAACCCAAGGGAACAATAATAATAATAATAATACAGACTAGATGCATTGTGGCAAGTAGATCAGTCAATTACAATGTAGATGTAGTTCGAATAACCTTCATCATTACATCAACAAATAGGATAAAATTGAATAGCATTTGTGTCGGATACCGCTCAGGCTATAAATCTGCGTAAACTTGAACTCAGTTTCATGAGTACTATTAAACAGCCTTGATTAACTATACAATAATCGTGATGATTGACTATTACCTACTGATAATTTATTGGCAACATGATTAGATTAGTGGAGAATGAACTCAGAGTCACTAACTGTATCATAGTCAATCGTTTAAATGCATTCGCCTGTATCCATGAAGTAAACTGCTATGTTTCAGTCAAAGTTCGATGTTGACGTATCGAAAACACATAACTGGCTGGTAACTTGAAGATTTTCATCACAAACAGAGACCAATGAATAAACAACAGCAGTACAGAAACCACTTGTCATTTATTTTATTTTACTCGTGAAATCTGTCTCTTTCGGGAATTAATGCACTTTCTCTATGAAAGTATTAGTTGTATTCAGTGAATGGAAGTGAGATTAAGCTGTCATAAAATGTGTGATGCTTCTAACTTCTGACAACTATTTAACTGAAATACTACTCAGACTGCGTTAATTAATGTAAAACATTGATGAGAAAAACAAAAACGTACTTATTTACTTCTTCATTTAAATCCGAATGTTTTAGAATCTGATTTAATTGTTCTGCTAAACATTCAACCTCTCTTTTCATGCAGTTTTCAGCAGAATCTAGTGACGCCAGTTGTTGCTATTTCAATGTGAATGAATTAAAATGAGTGAATTTAGAAAATTATGCCTAAGTTATAGAGTGATGCAACCAGACTATGTGACATCTCTATTCCTGAGAAGTGAGTAATACACATACAGGTGCATAACAAGTCATTCGTGATTTCGATAACTTAGTTTCAATGGTATGAGTTTCACTCTGTCGGGAAATATTCGTCTTCCTTACATTTAATATATGTGAACAACAACAGCAGCAGTTTTGAATACCTATTTATTGCTATGTGTATCTTACTTGATAAATCAAGGATGTGGAAAACGTTTTCTCAAGTGTATAACTTGAGTACTCAACTCTGAAATATCAATGTGATGTTTTCTCATATAAATCTTATTTTCATTCTCGGAAGTTTGATGAAGCTAAGGATATAAATGTGAATATTCGTTTACACAAATATAAATGCTAGATTTTGAAATTTTGAAAAATTATTATCTAACGTTATTATTTACTGTCAGTCAGTATTATGATAATTTTATCTATAATTAACAGGAGACTTTGACTCAAGCGTAAAGGATTTGTTTTTGTTCTCATCTCTGGCAAATTCCTGAATCCCTGTACTCCTCACTCCCACATTTGCCATTTACTATAACCGTTTTAAATGTGTAGCTGGAAAGTTATTTAAATAGCATTTCTAGTATCTCTTTTTCATGAAAGCAGGAAGAGTAATTCACTATTTTGGTTTTTCAATATGTAAAACCGATACTTTCATTAAGAGCTAATAACCCCTCTGAAAACTCGAACATAATGCCTATATATATATATATATATATATATATATATATATATATATATGCATATATGAAGCATAATTTCCTATCACTCCTGAAGGATACAACCGGTTTGAAATTGCAGTAGAAACAATTACCAAGAATGATACGAGATTTCAGGTTTTATACTGCAGATAATCGAAAATGTGAAGTATACAATTCTAGCAGAAACTAAATTAATGTGACCGTTTGCTGCAATATGCGTAAACGTCACCTACTCTTAATATTGATTCCTGTCAACCTTTTTTTACTTTACTGATGCGTATGAATTACCAATTGATTGGAACTAGTATGTTGCGAAACAAGTGCCTCTGGCCTATAATCTGACTAAAATAACTGCTATTTTTTTAATATATGCAGTTGTTTTAATTTGATAGTCTCACTACTGATACTTCAAATGCACTTGTGCCGACCATGCACATGGTCCGGGGTTCGAACCCACGCCGACGCACATCTGATATCTATGATCGGCGTGCGAAATTCGGGCTACCTATATCCACGCTGAAAATTCCATACTTGTACCAAAAATACGGTGTGGAATCAAGGTGTAATCAAAAATAAAATAAAAATAAAAATTTTATGTAGGTACAAAGTAACAGTTATTTTCTTCTGGTTTCATCCAGTTTGTAGTGTGAATCAGCAGATAATGTGTAAGAACGAATTCTTTTATTTCAAACCATTTTTAAGTGGTAAGAAATTAGCTACGTATTTTGACAATATTGTTCTCGATACGTCAAAGATCTTTAACTGGAAACTGCTGAAGATTCCAAACACAGATAATGCATTCTCGAGAAACTCTTAAATTTTTACGAGTTGATCACGGATTGACATCAGTTAGAGAACCATTGAAAACCAGGGAGTACTGGACAGCTGCTGTTTCATCCTAGTTTGGGAATCATCGGCAGTACGCACCCACTGGGTTCCGAACCCAGCACCTTCCGGTTACAAGGCAAGCTTGTATACCATTCAGCCACTGGGACCCGATTCAATGGCTCGTTATTTTGTGGCAAGAGCTAGGCCTAGACTGGTCTTTTTCTCATTAATTTTTTTAATACAATGTTAAAGGTCTCTCTTGAAACGTCTGCATTTATTTCGAGTAACGCTTTTCTAAAATGATGTTATATGTGCAGGTCTTAGACGCTAAAATTCAACCACTGTGCATCGATTAATCTTTGTTTCGTCTTTATTCATTACCATTATTTTACTCTTTTGTAGTCCGAGTAGAAATAGGGGCTTCATGCTAACGTCTTGAAGTTTCAACAACAGTGGTTTTTTAGAAGTTGGCGTCGGTAGCCTTACAGCCAACGTTTTCACTTTGCTGGACTTACAACTGGCTAGGCGAGGTTAAGGGGTGCGCCGGCGGGGAATTGAACCCCGGGTCACAGTTGTATTTGGCGAGCATTCTACCGCAGCATAATCATCGTCACTAATCAGTGTATTGTGTGCCTAACTACCATGAAATTTATATTTTCCCTCACATTAAGTACACTTTTAAGTTTAACTCTTCTTATAACTACTTGTTTATTATTAACCGAAAGATGCCATTTTTCTCTTAAATTATAATAAAAGAGTATTTTTTGGTTGTTTAAACTAGAACAGAGACTTGTATTAGCTGGAAACTAATTACGGATGTATTTTCTAGTGGGTGAAAATACAGTCATATTCTCTCTTTTCTAAATGCCAGTCTCTTTCTGATATATTTATCTGTTTGCAAAGCGGTGAATAAAACTCATTCAACTGAAAAACTAGGAACACCATCGTATAACAATAATACAGAGGCTGAAAATAACATAACAGAGGTGTGCTTTACTTATTCATGCCAACAGCTGCCTACCCTACGAAGGTATTTTCTGTTAATCAGTAGAACTTAGTTTGAAAAAATCAAGTCACTAC
Source organism: Trichobilharzia regenti (assembly GCA_944472135.2). Taxonomy (NCBI): domain Eukaryota; kingdom Metazoa; phylum Platyhelminthes; class Trematoda; order Strigeidida; family Schistosomatidae; genus Trichobilharzia; species Trichobilharzia regenti. The sequence continues at coordinate 80,278,037 of OX235270.1, read as the reverse complement.
TTTTTAGTCATGAATTCTGTAGAGGCAGTAAAATTCTTCTACGATGAAAAAGTCTTAAGAATAAATCCGAAAATTTCCACAAAACTAAGTAGCAAATCCAATTGTTTTGGGATTCATACTTCTTGATAAGTGCTTAATAAATCAGGATTTGATAATATATACAATCAGTCACTACAAAATTTTAACCTACTGGATGAATGCCTGAATGGTGCGAAAGCAATTCGGTGAAAAATTTCAAACCAGGGATGAAATGACGTTTGACACACTCTGGTTTATAGCAATTCTCTAACTAACATTAATTTTGAAAGTGAATTTTCACTAACTGACTTTCACATTGTTTTGTACACTTTAGGAGGAAGAATCAACTGCATTTAACAATTCTTTCGAATAGAAAATTCTGCTTTATAAATTTATTGAGAAATTTTACCAAAATTTTTAGTGTTAGATATGAAAAGCGTAGTGAATAACTAAATAAAAGCATGTCTTCGTTATGCATATGTAGATGAAGCTATTCTCTAATGGTGGGATAAGATCATGCGGGATTTTATCTGATCTTTTCATCAATATCGAAATGATTTCAATCCTATTTTATGTGAAAAAAATCCCAACAAAACGAAGTTCTTTATGACATTTAGTCTACTATGATCAATTTTACTCATGTTGTCAGGACAGGCATGGGATAGCCTCAAGCATGTAGTTTTATCGATTTGATGTAAGGAGGGTTTCAGCCTAATGACTGTCCATATTTTTGTCCAAAATGCGATTAGTGTATACTGTAGTAGCATACGAGCAATTCATTCCTTAAATAAAGTTAGATTATTACCTTATTCCTCTAGTTTAAGTAGCGTGCTGACATTTCGAGTATTTTTTTTTTGCGATAATCTCATCTTACATTCTTTAAATAATTTCCAACATCTCATCAAATATGGATGTGAGCTGAATGAAATAACTAATGTCGCTTACTTTAATATTATAGATCATATTTTAACGTTCTCAGTTTTTTTGGGTCAATTATTTGTATAAAAACTGTTTTATATACAGTCTTCCTCATCAACGATGAGTCTATCAGAAATCCTTAGAAGATGAAAGGATACAAGAAATCTTTTCCTATTTATCTTCTACCAGCTAGGGAATATAAATCTCAGACTTACAAATCCAATAATCAGATGCTTTAAAAGGATTACGCTAATTGTAAGTGTTAACTGGGGAAATATATTTGTCACTGATTTTGTGTATTTTTTTGTTATCTGCATCCAGGATATATACAAAGCTTTACTAGGACAACTAGTCTGCTACGTCATTCCTCTTTTATTAGATAAAGAATGAACTTTGTTGATGTAGAAGAAGTATTTTACAATTATAGTAGAATATAATTCCACATTACACAATTTCACTTGCTATGACACACAATGTTAAAAGTATTGATAGCTGGATAACCCCCTAAGTCTAAAGAAGAAAGTCAGGAAGTCTTGTGAATGCATTGATACGATTTTGAGTGATAAATTCTCCTTGAAACCATTTCAAAGTTACTAATACTGTCTCCTTGTGTATCCTGTATCATATGAACTTATCCAATATGGAATGAAATTTACTTTTAAGTATTGTTGATGTGAAATAGGAGGACTATTAAGGCCTTGTGAGCTTGTTTCATAAGAATTTAAGGGTTAAGCTTAGTCATATGCTACTCGAGATATTGAAGTCAGATTTGATTTAGTGTGACTCGTTAGAGCGCCGAAGAAACGGTGAAAACACTTACGCTAAAGATACAAAACTAAGATTTACTGGCACAGTCACTAAAAATATAAATTCCAATGTAGCACAATATTTTCAGTTAAAGACATAAAGGGAATTCTAGCATTCCTTATCCTTCCTTCTGTTATTCTATTAAGAAGGAATAAGTATACATTTTTCTGAATCCTGTATTTACTCAACGGGATTTAGTAAATAATCTAATTAGGTTTCGAAAGATAAATATTTACGCAGTAATTTCTGCTAATCAATAGACAGTATTCTAGATTAAGAATGATTATCATTTGTCCAGAAAACGTGTCACTTTTTCCCTTAAATTATAACTAAAACTCCAGATAAAATGTTACTGCGAACTACTTCGAGAGAACTTTTAAAAGAGTGATTGGAAAAATACGTACAGGCTTTGGCCATTGATTAACACGTTTCAGACTCTTAAAAATGACCTATGAAACATTTGTTGACTAACACAGATGTTTTGAGGATAGTTTTTATCAAGAAAGGAGAAAAATAATTTTAATCAGGAAATGTCGAATACCACTTTAATCATAGCTTTTCTTATTCGTGCATACTGAGGTTAAAGGTGTAGGGGATTAAATAGTCAGCTAAATAAGTTTACGAAATATCAAAGTAAAAATCCAACTCAAATAGAAATGTTGCGACAGTTTATAGTAGATTTATGAATAAATGAATTATAAAAGACAATTTTTTTCCTTTACGTTCCCCATTGGAACATAGGGCTTTAAGCTAGTGGCTTGAATTTTCTGTAACAGTGTTTATTTTATAGAATGGGGTTGCTAGCCTCATGCCCAACCATTTTCTCTTTACCAGCATTATTTCTGGCTTAGAGAAGTAAAGGAGTGCGTCGTGTGGCCGGGGATCGAATCTTAGACCGTGTGCATGGTCGGCGAGCGTCCTAACCGCTATGCCACCGACACACACAAAAGGCAATAGTTATTTGGAAATATAGTTATAGTCCACTACTACAAATTAACAATATAATCCACAGTCCACAGCTGGACTGAGTCCATAGGTAAAAGTTGTTCACCGGTTGTTGAAGAGTCCTATAAGTTCCAAAGAATACAACACAAGGATTATTAGATCAAGCAGACCGTGAAAATCAGTGAGAAGACCAAGCAAGGAACGGTGTATTTTATTCAGACTTGACATTTAAATATTTCTAACAAAGTTGTCGATTAAACAAAAGTTATGTACAATGTTCTCATCTTTAAAATTTAGCGAAAATTATACAAATTTATTGTTCAGGACTCCATACAGGTACCACCTGCTTTTATTTCTCATAGTTTTACCTGGCTCATTGTGGAATTCATTTCTTCATCTTAAAATACGTAAATAAACACCAGAAAAAAAGTACCTCTCTTAAGAACTTATCTGTTTGACCATATATGGAACTAGGGAACTGGATATGTGCATCTCTGGTGTATACTATTAAAAACCTTTTTTTAAAATTAAACTTCATAATGTTAACACATAAAGTATCACATAAATGTTTAATCATCTGACACTTTTGTTTAAATTAACTATTTCAGTTTGTCAACGACTTTTTGAAAATTTGTGAAATTATGTGTTATTCTCTTTTATGTGTACTTTTTGATATTGTTTAGGCTGTAAGCAGTTGAGAAGAATTCCAAAAATGTTTGTAAGTGTTTTAATACTTTCCTGGTACATTTGTCACTCGTGCTCCTTTCAGTTATATCAGTGGAAGAACTATATTCATACAGTTTACTCTTCATTCAAATGAAATGATATATTCTAGTAGACTTTGAGTTAATATAACTAATGCATATCTTGGCGAAACAGTACAGTTTCATCATAGCGGTTCATTTGTCCCTGTGGCATGGCGAAGAACAAAGCTATATTACGGAGTCTGTCAAGTTTTGTTGGGATATTCAAGTAGCTTTTCAGCATCACAACTAAAGCAAGTCTTCAGGATTTCATCATGAGCTGACATTAGTTAGAGAACCATTGGAAAACCTGGGAGTACTGGACAGCTGGTTCTCTAACTAATGTCAGCTCATGATGAAATCCTGAAAACCAATCAAATCCCTACAAACCAACACTTAAAGCAAGTCTATCAGACTTAGTCAAGCCATTTGTATTTGAGTAACAGTTTTATCACACAAAAGGCTTGTGAAAATCATAAGATGTCCTACATAACTGAATTAAACAACATATCGAACCATTTTAATCACTACTGCCGTTTGACAGTTTGTAAATAACAAATTAGGAAGCTACCCAAAAACCTGTTGTTTAACAGATATGTAGGAGAAAATCGGGATGGATGGATTGAGCATACGCTAAGTAGACCGTTGGATGACATCGCACTTTAGTCCATTGCTCGAGTGGAATCCGAATGGGAAACGAAGAGTGAGTTGTCCAAGGGTGACATGAAGAGATTATGGACAGTCTTGGACTCAGCTGAAGAGGATAGCATAAAACAGACGAAAGTGGAGATGTGCTGCCAAAGCCGTAGGTTCCACTCGGAACCCAATGGAACAATAATAATATAACTGGACTCTCATTTATATTTATATTCTGAGGATGGTTTGTGCTGAGTTTCATATCAGTCATTCAGAAAGCTACAATTTCAATCCTTAAATGCTCTGAGTAACATTATTTCCATTTCAGGTACAGGCTTTTGTACAGTCTCGTGAGTGTATTTGTTTCAGGGCAAGCTTCATGCAATACCATGGTCTTTTATTGAATATACAACATGCCTACTGTTTCTCCGGAGAAACTCTCTGTTTACATTATTGATGTGACCTAGATATACATTCTAACCATTTTGTTTGTTTTTAGAAATTAGTCTGGATACGCAGCTGGGAACGTAGGTTATGGGAACTATCTTCTTACCGAGTGAATTATGACAGCTTACTGCTGATGTCGTCTAGCAGATATGATGTCGAAAGGTTGGATAAGTAGTATTCATTTATGTGACGGCTGTACAAAATCCTATCTCACTGAAGCTCAGCTAAAACCTAAACGTCAACTTGGTCTCAGTTGTCGGAGTACTGGTCTGATAATCTAAAGACCACTAGAATTAATCTTGAGAAAATCATTGTTTTCGCCACAACTTCAGTCATCACAATAACACATTAAAAGCAGTATGTTTGACCAACTTTTTTTCTTAAATAATCTCACCGATAATTGAACAGAGGCCTTGAATAGTAATGATCAATAGAATAAAAGATGAGGGTTTCTGAAGTGGGTTGATGGTAGAAACTGTAATGAAAACGTCTGTTGAAGCAAAATTCAGGAAATCTATTACCCTGTGATATATCGATTACTGTGATATTAACTCTGGTTTCAACAATATGCCGATAATTCAGATAATTACGTTTTCCGGATAACTTTTATCTCTTTGTATTCTATACACTACAAAAATTTCATTTATTTCGTTTTAAAAAAGAAATTAAGAAAAAAGACTACTTGTTCGACTCAGCCTAAGAAATTTTCCATAGATTGGTGAGGTTTGAATAATTTTACCAATCATAAGTGGTTGGATAGACAGTTGGGTAAATTGATAGATAAACAGACAGAGTATATTTCTGACCTTAAATACACATCCACTATCTGATAGAGAAACAGACATACCATGGGAAGTTTTTCTGTACTATAAAACTAATTTGCCGGATGAGAAGCTATGAATACAACTTCAAGAGAAAAGTTGAGTTGAGAATAATGCAAACATTATATCACGTTTTCGACTTAATTCCTGTGGTTATTATTATAAACAAGTTTTCAATTAAATAATCATGTTTGAAGCAAGCGTATTAAATGGACTTACGCGACTAAGTATTGAAATTGGCAGCAGTAGGAGTAGAACTGATGATGATTTTATTGATCGTATCAATCATTCTTATACAACAACAATGCTTATGATATGCACATTGGTTGTAATGGGCAGACAATTCATTGGTAAACCAATAGCTTGTTGGACACCAAATGAATTTACTAGTGCACAAGTTGAATATGCAACATTAGTATGCTGGGTTACATCAACTTACTTCATTTCACCTGATCAAGCTACAATACCTGCGGATTTAACAGTACGTAGAAAAGACTCCATACACTACTACCAATGGGTACCATTTTTATTAATGTTTCAAGCTGCTATGTTTTCAGTGCCATGTATTGTATGGCGTTTATTTAACTGGCAGTCACGTATTCATGTAAGTTGATAAGTTGGAGTCTCTTTATCGCTGTTTACTTGTCATTTTCAATTAAACAAATTTCCCCTGCCGGTCCAATTTTTCCAAACCATTCAACTACATGAAATAATCCTTTTATTTCAATAGCCTAGTAAAGTAATAAACCCCTTTATGGTCACATGTATCGCATGCGTTGTGTTCACTATATAAATTGTGTTTCTGAAGAAGAGGAGGTTTCATATTATCGACCATATTTGTGATTTTTTTCAGTAAAAAATAGCAGGGTATAATGTGTTGACAGTATGATACCATATAACTAGTTGAAGATTTCCTACCTCACACTGTAGTGTTTGGTAACCAGATCAAAGTGATGCAGACTTCCACCTAGAATTGTGTAATTTACAAATGGCGAATATAATCATGCATTAAACTAGCAATTATTTAATTAACCAGTCATTTAACTAATGAATATCATTGCCGATAGAATTTCATGAATTTTATACCTTGTGAATTCCACCTCCACTAATTGCAGTACTCTTAGTTATTTTCTGAAAAGGTAGTTCGTCTTTTACTCCATGACACTCAAGGTAAATCATGAACACAAATACTAGTAAATCAAAAAATACTTTTGGATAAGAGATTTTAGTGAATAAAGATACTTTTGAATACAATGATTAGTAAAAGTAGTTTCAAAATAACAAAGAATTGGTTTATACACGCTATACGTAGTGGATCAAATAACTTGTTTATACAGTGCACTGAAAGTTTTATTTCATTCTGACAGTCTTGGGAAAATGAAGAAATACAAAAGGTTTCTTCAGAATAAATAAATTCATTGGAATTGTTAAATATCATTTTGTACTTTTCGTTTAACATCATTGGATGAAGTTTGTTGAGCTTTCTAAAGTGCACAGATATTTCAGTGGTTCTTTCATTGAGGTGGTTTTTATCGCCATTAATTATATTCTACTAAGAATAAAATGCGGCGAATCCATTTTGACATTGAAAACAATAATTCATTATACTAGCGAATAGTGACATTGATATCATGCACGACTTGCAATACTTGGAGCTTAGGAAACTTATGTTATTGCAGCAAATAATTAGCTAACCAGCTAACTAATTCGGTCTGTTTTCTATCGTCATTCACTACTGGGCATACTATAGCCCTACACTAAGCTTCCTTTTGTTACTGTTTAGTCAGGTAGCACCTTATTTGTCTGATTATTACTCATCTTTTAAGACAAGCATAATATTCCCTTATGTTTACACCTCTGACTGTCCAGGGAATTTTATCAAGCAATAACTGGAAAATCTGAAAAAAGCCACAGGAAACAGGAGTTAGCATACTTAATACTTCTTTTAGATATCTTAATGAGATATAGATAAATGTAATAGCCTTTTGAAATCTATAAATATTTATCATAATGCAATCATTATTAAAATATAAATAAAAGCTTTTAAAGTACTCAGAGTGACGTTTTACAACTCTTTTTAGCGTACATGATGTTGATCAGTGTGACAGCATAAACATCACAAAGATCTCAAGTACATTTTTGCTTCATTCACATTAGTTTTGTGACCGATTATATCCGATTTCTAGATAGTCTGTTTTTTAATTTTATTTGAGTGGGGAAAGTGAATCAGGCAGCCTGAATCAATGGAATATACGGAGAGATTACAAAATAATAATCAAGCTACCTGCCTGTTTGTCTATCTCTAATTCCATTTATCTAAGTAAAACGTTGTAGGCCAACCAAATTCTTTATCATCGGGCTAAACAGTGTGATAAAAAGGATAAGTTAGAGTGTCTGGACAGCTTGTGTTACTGTAGCTGTCAATCAACTTTCATTAACCCTTTCCGTCAAAAAGACTAATATTGACACTACACAACCTATAAATGTAATAAGCTACAAATGTGTTCTGCTTACAGAATGTTCACTTTCTATTGACCTCTGCAGAGAGATATTTCTAAAGCCATGTATTGCATTCCAAAGTTCAGTTTTAGCTGAAAGTAATCTAAAATAAACACTGGATCAGTTCACTTTGAACTGTTAGAGCTTTAAAAGTTTAAAGAACCTACTATTGTGTTTACGAAAGTGTTGAAAAATAAAAGCAGAAAGATTTGAAAAGGTTTTGTTTAGCCTACCATGCTACCATGTTTCGCCAACCATGCACATGGTCTGGGGTTCGGCCCCCGGCCGACGCACTCCTTTACCTCGCTAAGCCAAAAATAATCCTGGTAAAGAGGAAAGGTTGGGCATGAGGCTAGCAACCCCATCCTGTAAAATAAACACTGCTAAGGAAACTTCAAGCCCTATGTTCCACTGGAGAACGTGAAGGGGAAAAATAATTTGTAAAGTTAGGTAAAGACAAGAATTATTCAAGACCTCTGATACAGAATTACTATCTGATAGATAACTGTCATCAGATTATCACAATTATCATCAATTATCACAATGCACTTCAGTAAGAGAAGGAGAAACTCTCAGCCAAGAATATCCATTACTGCCGGATTAAAAGTTTATAGTTTTGTTGAACAAATACTTTTGTTTTCAACGCTAAGCTTGTAAGCACACATAAAATGTTTATTTGATTTTCATTTAATATCAGATGAATAAAACATACGGATAATCATCACTAGCGATGAATATTTCCTTAAAATAAATTGTTTTTTGGAAGTCAGTAAATTTCCCACGAATTTCTGATCATTCTCTGAGGTTTTACAAATATGCAAATAAATAAGCATTGGTCAATCCTAGTGAACATTTAGGAATTAGCAATGAAACGAATAACTGATTTCATACACATGATTCCCCTTGGTAAATTACGATAAAGTGTGAAAGACTGAATTCTCCGCATGAAATGATATCATTTGATTCCATGGGTTTTCATCAGCTGCAAACTACCTGAAACTCCAGTGGTTGTAAAATAATACTTCAGTATTGGGATGAGAGCAGAGAAAGTGTTTTAAACTAAGACATCCAAAATATGAGCATCACAATTTGCAGTTCAGGTTGTTAGGCAAGAAATTACGAGAATCGTTTTATTCTATTCTCAGATTCGTCTTTAGTAATAGGCATACAGACTGTGGTTGAATCGACCAGCTCAGAGAACACAACACACACCATAGAGAATGTTGAAATCCTCTCTTAACTTGTTATACTGATGCAAGCATATTCTCAACTTTCGGAATATTTCTGCATGCAGACACAACCTTTTAAAGTAAGCTGATAATATTTTTAGGCTCAATGTTATTGACTGTCAAAATGAGTTTCCCTCTAAGTAAAGATTTTACCTGAAAAATTTTCAGTGCAATTCAATAAAAGCTAAAACCTCAGTGACAGTATGAAATAGATAATTCAACTATTTTTGCCGGTATCTTCCCTCATCACCTTAAATGTTCTATACATACGGAAGAACACAACGTTATTTAGTTACCTAACTATGAAATAAACGTTAGTATTCTGTATTGTGTGACATTGGAACAACTCTGAAGTTCGATTTCATAAACAAACTAATGCTTTTTATTTCTTACTTATTCACACTCTGAAAAAATGAAAATATATTCACTTATGCGTTTATATATGCTTTGAAATGAAAAGCAACTGGAAATATTGTTAACAAATACCAACGGAAAATAGATTATAACATTCGACTGCAGAAGTGTGAAAACTTAGAGATTATCTTATAAAGGTTTACCTTAGATATAATAAACCAATGTATGCAAGTTAATTAGTGAATTAAAGGTCTTCAACAGTTCAAGGCTAACTTCACAACTTTTTTGGTCCTTAATTTCTTGACATGTGTAAACAGTGGCTGACTGATGTAACCTTGATTGGCAGACTGATATTTGTCTACAATGGAGTACCAGTTTAAGTTGAATGATTTGAATTTTCAGGTTGTTTGTCTAAAAACAATCTACTACAGTCCAATTTTCTTGTGTATTTTAGTCATTGAATATCTGCTTAGAATTATTTTATTTCATCTAAACAAATGGTGTAATTCGCTGAACTTTCAAATAACAAAGAAAGACCTATTGACCGTTTTAAACAAGGCAGAACAAAGATGCAAATTAAATAATACTTCTTTGGTTTTCTCTTATGGAAACGTTAGTAAATAACAATTATTAGCCGTAAACAAAAATAAATTATTGATATTTTACTGAAATGTCAACAAATCTCCTTTTGTGTCTTTCCTTGTGAAATAAACATGACATGACATTTTTCCCTATTTTATTCCAATCATACTTGCTGCTATAGTTTAGAAGTAATATTGGTGTAGTTAGAAGCAATCAATTAGAGGCGTGTACACCTTATTGTTTGTCTATATATTTAGAAGTGTGTAGGTTCACATGTCAGTGAATAAATAAATATTAAAAACTGTGGTCATAGTCCAAATAGTAAGAATTTCTGCCTTATCACAATAAAATAATACAGCCATGTTCATGGTGGGAAGACAATAAGCTAGACTGAAGTTTGAAGAGTGTTTTCATTTTTCTGTTTTACAAATCATAACAGAACAATCTGAAACTCTGTTGAGTTAATTAATATTTCATATATATGGTCGTGTTTACAGGTTTAAAAATTTCCTATTTACTGACAGATTTTGAACCGTTGATTTTAGAAGAAATAAGAACGCGTTCATATGGAAATCAAAAAAAAGGGAAAGTCAATTAATTTAGCATGCGTACTATTGAAGAGTTTTATAAAATGATAATGTAGCTATACAGTCCATTTTAGCTTCTTCCGGTTCCTTGGTTAACATTATTTCGTGACAGTCGAAAATAAGTGTAGTAAGAATCTTATGACAAGTGGAGTTTTTGTTGATTGATAACAGAAGGAATTACATAAGACGCATAACTTAGAAGGGGGTATAATTCCAGTAAGAGTAGCTAAGTGAAGAATTATTATCTAGTGTAAATGACGTATGATAGCCAATATGAAATTTGTTGGATAAAACAGAATGTAGCGAAAAACAAAATAAACTACCAGTATATACTCAAAAGAAAATGATGACATAATAACTAGTTGACAGGTGAAGACTATGCACACTTCTTAGGCGAACCAAAACGAGGCTACTTGTGATATTCTGTGAATTTGCAAGTGAAAGTAATCTGAAATCTTTAGGAGTTCTCATTTGAAACCGAGGAATCCGTACTTCAGTTCAATAAAATATTGTTGACTTGGATTGAACAATAATCGAAAGGTGACAGTTCGCTCAACCAGATTGATGATGATGATGATCAAACTATTTATCATTAGTTGATACCTTTATGTGTATATTACGCGAAAAGTCTACTTTAAATATACAAAGCAAACTAAATTATACGGATATTAAATTCAGTTTATGTAGCTGCTAAAATGTGCAAGCATTAATGTTGATTCTTTTCAATTGGGTGACAAGCAGAAAGAATACATTTGACTAAATAATTGTGTTTAATGTGTTACCCACTGATAGAATCTGCTTTAATGAGAAATATTATGTCAAAATGTAGTATACCACAATGTACAACAGTGTTATATCACCTAGCCTTAAGAGGGTACACACACCACCTCAATGGTGGATTGATATGAACGCTTTCCAGAACATGGCTACATTACTAGCCGTCAGGGGAACAATTTATATAACAATTATCATGTTTTGCTTAGTTTACGCAATCCAATACAGTCATGATATTTGTTTTATTTACCTTGTATTTATGTTCCCAAGTTTAGTACACACTAAATCTAACGACCCCATTAGGAATATACCGAATAATTTGATGCAGTTTTAGTGATGATTGATAATAAGGGTTCTAACTAAGATAAGATAAGGTAACTAGCGGTTTTCAAGTTATCTACCTGGCAATGCAGTCACTGAGACAAACAAAAGGTCATTAGTTAATATTCAGGATTTGTTGTGTAAAGATTAGATTTGACTGATAATTGATATCAGTTAGAGAACCACTGAAAACCAGGGATGACTGGACAGCTGTTTCAGGTTACAAGGCAAGCGTGTACACCATTCAGCCACTGGGTCCTGTTTTAATGGTTCATCAATTCTAACTGCCACCAATTCGTGATTTAGCGCGACCACCAACCTATGTCATTGGCGGGAACTCCATTCTTACAGTTGACTGGATGGACCTCACTGGTCACAACTTCCCACTAGAACTCCTGGAAACTCCGTCCTGTAGCATGTCACTAGCGAGCATCAGATTAATTTTCAAGAGTTGCTGTGTAAGGATTAGATTAAGACTGGAAACAGTAACTACCTATAGTGTTGTAATAGTTAATAAATAGCTTCTTATACATTTCGTTTTATAAGCAGAACAAGCATATAGTCCAAATGATGATTGGCAGTCGGTTTTCGGGAGGAAAAGAAGTAGCTTGACAGGCATAACTTGAATATTATAAAATTTTCCAAAATCAATATGTGAAAATCAGCCCGCAAAGTGAACCACTGTACTCAACTGCCAATTAACGGTTAGCATCTTTATAATATATGCACTCAAAAAGAATTAATTATTTGGATAACATCTTTCCAACTTCATTCTCTTCAGTGTACTGTACATTTGCTTCCTGTCATGTTCACTTGACAGACTGACTGTTCTTAGCATAGGCCAAAAGTTTCACCTCCTTGAAGTCCCTTATGTTTGTAACTGCTTAACTTTGTTACCCTTTCACAAGAAGAATTACACTGATAACAACAACAGCATTGTCAAGAAAGTTGTGGTGAGCGCAGCAAAATAAACGAAGAATCCCATTAAATTTCCTAAAAATTGTTTAGATTTCTGTTTAGTTTGTCTAATTTCAGATTATGTAAAGAATTTCGATTGGGCTATGGGCATGATGGTTAAAGTGTTTAGCCAAGTCATGGGCTTTAGTATATTATCAACAAAACAGATAAATTTTCAGCTTCACTAGTACGAAACTGTAAAACTCAGTGTATGTTCAAACCAGGCTGAAGTACTTCTCTTGTATTTTTTCACAACAACTATTTCTGTATTTCATTCACCACGTAAATGAAAGGTAGTCACGTAGTAAAGTTGTTTTACTTTCCTACAAAGCTTCTTCAAGTGGTGTACAGAAAATTTTTATTTTACGATAATGAGTATACTTCAGAAACCGTGTAATTGAAATCTTAAGAGTATACCTTCATTAAACATCTCTTAAAGTCACTTCAGCCTTATACTTTCGGATGGGACTGGTTAGTTCATAAAATTTAGATAATATAACTCTGAGCCCAAATCATTTGTTTCAATGAAATCCTATTCATGTATATTCTCTCGTTCGAAAATAGTGAGTACATACTGGTGATTCTTAAACAAGCTAATTATTCACTAGAAAGTTAACTTTACCGAGAATGTTCGACCAGTAAATGATATCTCGGAATTTATTAAATCCCCCACAGACGTTTACTCATATGGTTAAGTGAAGAAAACGTATTTACTGCCTTGTCACTTTAAAGTCAAGGGAATTTATAATCTATCGGAATCCACATCTTACATTCACACAGCTGCAATATGCCGTATTCTGCAACTGAAATACATATATGTATGTATTTCGATTGAGGCTAAAATTTCCATTTTTGATTATCACACAATTTCTCACTTTTTGCGGTTCTAATTGTTTAGCCTTCCCAGAACTTTATGGTAAAAATAGTTGTATATTATGTGGTTCAGTTTGATTAATTTCTCATTAAATAATTCAAGTGGGATATTCATAAGGATATTTGAAAGTATACTGGATAACTTTTGTTTTATTGTGAAACTATTCACCAGTGCTCACTCACAACCACTTATGTTGGTGGTCACGGTAATGTCAGACCTCATGATGAGCGAGCTACCCATCAATCACCAAACTAAAATTTACTGGTTCACATTTCTCAACTCCTCTTACTCAAGAACATTTCTTGATGAAAATGGAGTGTATTTCCTGATAAACTGATGTTTAGTTCTCTCAATTACATGACCATAGCACTGAAGTGACAATTGAAAGGCAACAGGAGTTTAATTTCTCCACACTGGAATCACTAAAATAAAAGAATGAGGGTAATATAAAATGTATATATATAATATGTAATACAGTGTGTATAATACAATACATTATATAAATATATATATATATATATATAAATTAGTTATGTATAAAACTACTTTAAATACCTGAATACCTTTCATATCTTCATTTAAGCGCCAAAGGGATGAAAGGTACCGAAATAAGATAAAAAGTGTTTTTGGAGCATTAGCTTTTAGTGTGTTAATCTATTATTCCCCAACTTTGAAGTCAGCCGAATTCCAGAAGTAGTTTCATTCGTAAACAAATAGTTTTATGTAGGAAATATCACAGTTTAATATGCGTGCGACCTAAAGAAATTATGATGCCGTAAGAAGTGATAAATTGTGTAGTCAGAAATTCCATTATGCATCAGCTGGATTTCAGTACCTCTTTTATCTTATTTCTCAAATTTGTGTTCACATTTTTTGGAAAACATTAGCAGATTGATCTATGCACTAGATTCCTCAGTGATTTCATAAGAACCTGAAACAAAAAATACGAATAGTTCGAGAATTTATTGGTTAATTTCGTGTCACAGTTCAGTAACCGCGCGTATTACACTCTAAATTTAAACAAAAGTAAATTAGTAAAACACTTATCGTCAGTGCAGTTAAAAACAACATACTTGTGTAAAAGTATGGGTAGGATATATTTTTCATTATATCATTTTGTATATTTTTTTAAAATCCTGTGTCTATCTGCTCTTCACTAAACCTCACTAGATGATTGGTACTGTGTAAACAAATGAAATACGATTCTTAATCTCATAAGCATCCCGCAAATAAAAAACAGTTAAAGATTTTAAATTCTGTAGAGGTTATTAAATTAGTACTCTCCTGCTGCATTTCATGAAATCAACCGTTATCTGAATTTGGAGTATTTTTATGTGTATGTATATCTTATGTATTGCCTCAATGTACATTTGGTGATAACATGCAGCTAAAGCGGAAATAATTTCACTGAATAATTTGCAAGATCAATTTCATAGAATAAACAAATTGGAGAAACTCTTTATTGTAAAAATGGTTTCAAGTGACTTACATTTTTATTTAATCATATCATTTCATTTTGCTTGTTGTATTTCCTTTGTAGTTGATTGGTAATTTTATCAGAAGTAACATGAATCCTTGATTCATATATTAAACGCTATGCAACTAGACATACACAATATTTAACTCCTGGGAATTCAGCTTTCTAGTGTGAATCAAATGGTTAAATAGTGATCAATCAGAAAGGAATATTCCCCTTCACAATAGTTTTCTATTCAGGGTGATTCAGTTCTTCTAGTGTAAACATTATTTTATCTGGATAGATTTCAAGCATACCTTTTAGTTCACTGACAAATCAAAAGCATATGCATGATTTGACCAGGTGGATGACGTTCATCGATATTTGTTCAATAAAGATCCTTGCAGTTCTACTAACGCATCACTGGAATGTGTGATCACAATGAAACTTATAGTAGTAAGCCTAACTAGAATATTAGAGAAAATTTGTTAACCTTATTCAGTTTAAAAAACACCGGTTAAGATTATCAGTCCGAGTTAGATATGAGAAGAGACAAACTTCATAAACCTCAACCCCTGGTGTTCACTGAATTTTACTTTTTGAGATAGCAGAAACGAGAATAAGGGTAGAATAAATAAAGAGGTATAGGGTTTTTTCTTAATATGAATAAATTTGGTTATAGCTACACAAATAAAACTGGATGAGGAGGAGGTTTGTAGTACCCCACTTCGAATCCTGTTGTATAAATCACCACGAAAACCTGATCTCTAGATATTTCGCTCATTACAAACCTTTTGGTTAATATATTCCGTTTTTAGAGTTATCACCATTTTATGATGCTGGAAGTTTCAGGATGAAGACAGTCACACAACTTCAAACACCCCCCCCCTACTTCAAGCACGCCATTTGACTGACTAGTGAGAAGCTCTAGAATTCTGTCTCTTCATCCTGGGAATGTACAAATACACAATTTCATAACGGTGCAAGTCCAGATATATACCAGATATCAACGAACATGCGTGATTTTGTAATGAAACGATATAGGTAATAGGTTCATTTTATCGGATATGAGAACAGTTAATCGTTGTTTACTCCAGTTTGTGTTTGAGTTATGGGTCAGATTGGCTATATCATTCTGACCGACTCTCTTAAGCCCATTAGATTATGAAACATCTTGTAGACACTGAAAAAAGGAAACTGCCTTAAGGTTGTAAGTTGTTACCAGTCGCTTTGAATTTATAATAGTATTCAACTGATGAATAATGATGAACATTGCCTCAATAGACATGAGTCTCATTAGTAAACCTGAACAAAGCGGAAACGAAAAATGTGCTGGGATAATATAAGCTCATTATCTTTTTTAGCCAGCTGAGAAGACCCCACGAAATAATAGAAATAAGCTCATATTATTCTGGTAAATTTAGCCTTCTTGTTTTCTTCAAAACCAATTATTATCAAAAACAAGCATTAAATCCAAAAAATATATGAGTCATTGATTTAAGAATAGATCTTGAGCACTGTAGTAGAGTTTAAATCCATTAATTAAGAATTTTACTTTTGTAAGGTTTCACAGTGTTGTACAGTAATATTCACTGACGACATTTCGAGCACAATTCATTGCTCATAATCGTATTAAGCTACTCACACAATAAATTATGCTGGAAAAGTCATCAGTAAATATTATTGTATAGCACTATGAGACTTTACCAAAATGAAATTTCTACATTGTGAAAATAAATGAATTCTTAGTTTTGAGTGTTATCATCTTTATTACTATTTCGCTTTTATTATTGTTATTGTGTTACTATCTTTTCTGAACTAGACGGTGTCGCTGAGTGAATTTAATTGTACCTCTGGACAAAAGCTTAAACGCCAACTTTAAAACGAGTCCTTAAGTCAAATACCGTTCTGTATACCATCCTCTAAATACAACTGCTCACGTGATACATTAAAAAAACTTTTTATTGAAATTTATACCAAGAGAAGCGTATTTTGTTTTCTTTAGCTACTGTGGTGAGCGTTTCTTTTATTCCCAATGTAATACTCCTCTTCTCCTTTTCAACAAACAAAGTGTTTCTATACGCGAAAGAAAAAATTGGCATTTCATACACATTTCAATTATCAGCAGAAACAGAAATTATCTGATTCAAAATTCATGTCTTTTAGATACGTTATGTAATTACTAATTGACTTGTGATAGTTTACTTTAAGAATCTCATTCATCTGAACGCTACTAAACACTTCATTATATACATGAGAAATGGGAGTTGCATAAATTTACTCGCAGATGTAAATTCTCAGATAAAATAAGTTAGTTATTAACTGAGAACTCTTATCGGTTGACTAATTGCCGTTATTCACTATGTGTTTTCATAACACAGAGTTATGTCGGAAACAACTGTAGAGATCAAATCATCAGATGAAACCAAACAGTGCATTTTAATTAAAGCTCAATGTAAGATGATTTGAAGTTCGCTTTAATTCTCTGTTTATTCCCAGATATAACAGCTCACTAAGTATTTATTAACTTTTTACGAGTTGATCACGGACTGATATTAGTTAAAGAACGATTGAAAACTAGGCATTACTGGAGAGTTGTTTGATCCTAGCTTGGGAATCATAGGCAGTACTCACCCACTGGAGTCGCGCTAAATCACGAATTGGTAGAAGTTAGAATTCATG
Organism: Trichobilharzia regenti; assembly: GCA_944472135.2. Taxonomy (NCBI): domain Eukaryota; kingdom Metazoa; phylum Platyhelminthes; class Trematoda; order Strigeidida; family Schistosomatidae; genus Trichobilharzia; species Trichobilharzia regenti. The sequence goes on along the minus strand of OX235270.1, from coordinate 80,260,387 downwards.
AGTAACTGAATCGGCTTCCAGTGGCTGAATGGTATACAAGCTTGCCTTGTAACCGAATGTCCTGGGTTCGAACCTTAGCAATGGATGCGTACTGCCGATGATTCCCGAACAAGGATGAAACAGCTGTCCAGTACTCCAATGCTGGTTTTCAGTGGTTCTCTAACTGATATCGACCCGTGATCAACTCGTAACAAGCAAATCTAATCCTTACAAACCAACTGTAGAAAATTTATTAACTTTAGTTGTTCAGTGAGATAAGTCAATGATTATATTTTCAAGTATTGGCTTTGTATTGATTTTGTTTGGATGGAGGGTTTCAGTGGTTCTCTAACTGATGTCAGCTCATGATGAAATCCTCCATTCGATTATAATTTCAGTCAAACATTTGCTTGTAAACTTTCTGATTCGCTAAAAATAATTTTCTCGAAATTCAACCAGTTACACATATTTTTTATTTATTCATTTTTTAAATGGGCGCTGGGTTTAAATTGTCAACAGACGAAATTTATATGAAACTGGTGGTTGCATTCTATGTAGTATTATAGGAAACGCTGCCATCAACAAAATCAGTGTACACTTCTGAGCACATTGTTATTTCCTGAACCGAAATGTTTCACAATGACTTCATATAGTTTTTAAACTTCACTTTTCTTTCTACACATGAAATACATGTCTATCATCTTGTTGTCAATCTTCATAACTTCTATTTATCATCATATGAAATTTTCGTTCGTCATTAATTAGGGTTAAAGTTGCAGTTATTGTTGTGAACTCATTATTCAATCTACAAGTTTGATATTGATAAGTTGTTTTTACTTCTGATCAGTAGGTTTTTCGCAGGAATCAGTGACCTGGAAAATTTAACATAAAAAAGTAGTAGCATAACACATGACCTTTCTCCACTTGACGTGAACATCTACTTCCGATGTGATCGACATTTTCCTAGCACTGCCTTGTTGCTTAAGAAGATGAAGTTCAGTTATGTATCTGTCATTTGTTACTGGAAAATGTTCAAAGCAGACTATTTTACACTCAAAAGTTAATACCAACTTATTTATTACTTAATATTTGCCACGAAATGTCAGTAAAACAGATACTTTTGCTTTATGTGGTGCGTGATATGAAGACAAATGCTGGGAAATTTTAAACAGAGTTCGCAATTTGCAAACTGATTTCCGATTTTCACTCTAAAATGTTAGAGATGAAATTTTACGTGAATTGATCAAATTAATGATGGTTTCGAAAGGGAACAGTGATTAAATTTCAGCTCCAGACTGTGTAAATTGCAAATCGCCAATTAACTAGCAAACTGAGAATTTGATTTAATTTATTACCAGTCCGCCTAAGTAGCTATTCAGAATTCAGGTGGTTTGAAGTGACTGGGCTCTCAAAGCTGAGTCAACACGGATACATCGCCGCAAACGAGTGAAAAGGGCATTTGGTGTTTACATCCATTTGATCTGGCCAACAAGGACTAACAGTAGCTATGATTGGTTTCTAATTACTCATAGAATCGACTAGCTGTATATACTGTCATGCATTTATGCTTCGAAAGTGTTAACTGTGCATCTGAAGTAGGTAATATAGTACAAAAGTAGTTGAGTCTAATGCGGGAGGGGAGGAATAGTTACTCATTATTTTATGATGCTTTTGAGAAATAGAAGCCATTGAATTTCAGATTGATAAGTGAGTGGTAATGAGACCGCTAAAAACCGTATATTTCCACGTTGATGCCAAATACACAGTTTTGAAATGCATGCTTTAGAGGAGTTCTGAACAAGGAAATACTCATCAATAGTGGTTCTTGATGAATGGGGGGTGGCGGTCAATCAGTCCCATACAGGTTGTTCAAATAGATTTAACTTACCTCCAGTAGAAAGTACATCAGTATAACTTCAGTCAGCAATAAATCTCCTCTTTGGAAGACATAAACGTTCCTCCTACCAAGATCACTTTGATTACACGTCATGATCAGAATTTGCTTTACGATATATCCGCAAAAACATAAGTCAGCAGTTGAAGTAACTGTCAGCACTCAAACATTATCCTTCCCTTGCATCCTAATACTTAGAAACAGCTTTTTATTATGTGTACAAGGAGTGTAGAAGAAAAGGGCTAACAAGCTTTTATTGTTCACAAGGATGAAAAAGATTGGCGCTGACGAACAGAATGAAAACGCTGAATAAGAATGCTACATCTCATAGATTGTTTGTCTAGCATTTCAACCATTAGAAGTATTGCTTAGTTTATTCATTTTTACTTATTCAATTCATATTTCGACTGATCACAATTAAAATAAAGCAGTGAAAGCAGAAGTATCCACCTAATTTCCCACGTGAATCTTTTCTCCACTTTAATAGAAATGATTGATGACGACAGATTTTTATTTCAGGGAAAAATAAATCACCAGTCTTACCTTTATATCACTTAGGAGACAACTTTTTTTATTCATTGGGAAACAATTAAATTCTTCCGACTACACATCTGCGGCAAATTTTAATCGGCTAGTTATGAAATACGTCGTGTTGTGTATTCTTTATTGATTAAACTAAAGCAGAACTGTCTAAACTAAATGCTTAATATCAGACCTTAACACGTTGAATTTCAGTGTACGCCTTGTGAAGCAGTGAACAGTTCTGAAGTTGCTTCGATTATGAAATGATGTCAACAATAAAACTAATGAATGATTATTTACAATCATAGACTGGATCTTGGTTGAAACTGCATAGAGAGATCTACTGTTTAAGAGTTTAACCAAAAACGAAAAGAAACAAATATTCAGTCGTTCGCTTTCTAGCCGTTTTTTAGTTACTTTTTGACTTCTGACTAAATATACTTTGTTTTCGGCTTATGTAAATCTTCTAGGTCGTTTTTTCATGAAACTGTGCCACTATGAAAACCTACGAAATAAAGAGAAGTTAACTTATCTCACTCTGTGAAATCCAATTATTTGTTAGTGCCCACAGACGATTAAGCTGAGAATCAAAACTAAAACCTTTGATTTTTACTGCTACTGGATTACTGCCCAGTCACTCATCTAGAAATCATTGCCTCTTATTTTCTAACCTCTGTTAATGTATGATATGGAAAAACTGTAGTCTAATGTAAACGACAAATACATGTTGAACAGCTAACCTGAATGAATGCACACTCCTATTGTTGAAGATTCTAAAGTCTAGTTTTGATTTCTCATGAAGTGACGAGTACATAATCAATAAGATTCATAAGCTACGACAGATTGTTTACTCAATACTTTTTGGTTATCAGTAACACTAATAATTCATTGAAATCTATCAGTTATTTTGAATGAAGTTCGCTTTTATCTAGATTTGCATCACTAATTATAAACACTTACGAATTCCCTCCCATCTACGTATCTTCGAAATGCAAAGTATTGTTTGATTCCAGCTACAAAACATAATAAGCGAACACTATTGCTTCCCTTAGATCTTCCGTAGACTTCAGTTTAATATATATAGCTTTGTATATCGAAACCGTGTGACCAATAACGGTGAATCTGTAGATTAAATGTGTGTTAGGTATTGCAGATATGTCAGTAATATCAACAATTATAATAATAAGCAATTGAAGCCGGTAGCAATAAGAATAATGAAGATAACATTACAATGTAAACATTTCAATAATATTTCATGAGCTTAGAGTTTAAAACTTCATGTGTTCGATTTAGAAACAGATTTATCACAAAGGTAGTTCCCAGTTGATGAACTTTCACAGGATTTTTTTCTTCAACAAAGCAAAAATGAAGGTATTCAGACGATGAATACAACTCACTTTTTTACTTCACAGCTTTCTTCAGATACTAAAACACTTAAAATGGCTCACGTTATTATAAATGTAAATATATAATATTAAAAATTATTTCAACTCAAAAGACATACTGACAGAACAAGAGTTATGATGCAGAAAAGCTGTGAAAACTCCTATGGAAGTACATTACTAGCGATTTTCCAATTTGAGAAGTTTTTTTGTTATTCTGACAAATGAACTTTTGCACACTCCAAAGGCATGAAATATTACTGAAAGGTTCACACCATCATGCCATTTTCGTTATTCTTATCACCTTTTTGTGTCACCCGCTTCAACTTTTGTTATCGTTCACTTTATTATCATTATTATTTTTATTATTATTATCGTCGTTATAACTGCCATATTTACATCATTCGTGCGACAAATTCGCCGTCATTACTTAAAAAGGTTTAAATGCAAGGCTATGTACATCGTTCTTAAGCTAACTGAAGACAGTACTGTTCGCGAAATGATGTTTAATTGTTTTTCGGATCCATTAATTACAAAATTATGAAGCTGTTACGTTAATACTAGTACATTAAAAAATAAGATCGTATTGTTCAGAATAAGATAACTGTATGTGACAATGTTTCTCCTTATTTTTCTTATTTGTATAGTTGTGGACAGTAATGGACTTAGCCAGTAAAGCAGGTGATCTTGAGGAGACAATGCATTCCAGTGTAAACCATCTTGAATATGTCGTACGTCATTTGGAAGATGCTCTCATTATTCGACATAGAAGAAAGCGTACTCGCAAGAATAATAGTTCTGTTTCAGTTGTTCAGACGTCTATATCTAGCCTAGGTAGTACAAATGAGCAGTGGTTGAATAAAGGTAAAGAAGCACGCATTTTTTTAATCCATTCCTCTCTTTAGACAATAATTCATGGTATTCGATTCTTCCGCTTACAATCACCCATAGATCACGCATTCCCGGCCCACGACCTTGCTCACCACAATCCAGTAGCTATCTCACTGGTCTGTATTTGATTGTTAAGGCACTATATGTCTTTAATTCAACGGGACAGCTATTTTTATTGGCAAGGTAAGATATGTATATATTTAATGTAAAGGTGCACTAATAAATGAACGTACCAGAATCTGATATGCCTGTCAGGAATTACACTCAATCTTAAGCAGATCTAGTTTCCTAGTTGAAAAGTGTTATTTATGTAGACCTTTGTCACATGAAAGGAATTACAACGATTGCTGTAAACTATAGAGACCCAAGTGAATGACTATAAAAATGAATTTTAACAAGCAATCAGCGAAGCACCTAGTAAATAAAACTTTTCGATGTATTAGCGTAATGACTTGATAGAGATATGTGGCTTCTGTTAATGGATATTTGTACAGATGTCCTGATTTTCGTCGTAGAAAGTCTGTAGAAGAGGGTTTGTTGTTCTTATTTTAAGTTTTTCAGCGCCGTAGGTACTATTTTCGTAAAGTCTTAATTATCCCTAGCCAGAACATTCATTACGTGTCAAACCTGGGCTTCAAGTGGTGAATGGTTTGCTAAATAGCTTGATATACGGTCATTCCGATGAATTCATTTACCAAAATCGGATTAACACTAAAGTCTTCATTGAGGAACTGTGAGACTTTGTTAGAACCTATAAAAAGGTTACCCTGTTCAACTATTTTCTACCATCTACTTTGGTTACTTTAAAAAAACATTTCAAATTACCAGTACTTATGGTCAAAGTCAGACATCGACTGAGGGAGTCATGTTAAAACGACGACGATGGTTTTATTCTATCTCAATTTAATAAGATATGAAAACATTTTTAATGAACTGCAGCTCAGTGAGTGGATAATAACATGTTTACTGAAACGAACAACACTTTGTCTCAGCTCTACCTAGCTTTTGGATATGCTTACTGTTAAATTGTTTTAAGTAGAGGCTAAATAGCTATTCACTGTTTCATTCTAGTACATTTTGTTGGTTCATAACAATTCTGTGTCCCAAATGGCAATTTATGTCAGAGACTATTTATTTTCTAAGGAACATCACAGTTAGACGACTTAAAACAGTCTTAGCTGTTCAAAACATTTAATGTGGAAAATGTAGTTAGTAAAGTGACTATTTGCCTTGTGGGGAATTCGTTAACATTTTCAATTTGTTTAACCATAGAAATGTTAGTAGTTTCCATAATGTTGAAATTTGGTTGTTAAATTTTTATTTTACAGACTCTAACGAAAGTAGTACTTAAGTTTTTGAAATCAGTTGAGCATTTACTAGACCTAGTAGGTGGTTCCTTACTTGTAGTCTATTGTTTACCCATTAACAAAGAATAAATCCATTTGACATTGTCCTTTCCGGTTTTGATGACATTCAACGTTTTTTAGCCTTTTATTGCCATTCTTTGCACTCTTAATCACTTCTGTAGTTTCTTTTTATGGGGTTGTCTGTAGCAGATTGATACACAATTCAGTATTATTCTTAATAAAAGCATGCAGTTTACGACGACTCTTGATCAAGTCACATGAATTAATCACCTACTTTTTTGTTTTAATAAAATATATGAGTGAACTTTAGAGAAACTAAAGCGGAAGACTACATAAACGATGTAGACGCCTCCAATGTATTTTATCTTACTTTGAGACCCTTTATTCTTCCGTGACTGTTTATTCCACATTTCACGATGCAATTTAAATAGAAGACAAATTTGGATAGGTCCAAGAACTACTCTTCATTCGGGTGGATTGTCTAATTGTGTCTAAATTCACTTGCTGGCGAATAATCAGTCTGTCTACATTTTATTTATCAAGATTCTCTGTTACACTTTTCAAAACAAAACTTAATCTGAATGAAGTCTATCAGAGTATTGGCCAACAGCTAGCCAATTCCCTGATTTTCACACAGTGAAATTAGATGTTGTTCAATATTCATGAATATGTTGTGCTATAGCCCACCCAGTTTTCAGCACAACTGCTGCTACAGTTTCGGCGGTTTACTACAATTCAAATGCTCAGCAATGATTATCAGCTATTTTACGTCAAATGAGAAACCTTAAGGAGATTTCTGAAATGTGTAGGGCTTATCTGTCCAAAGTAGTCGTAGTAGCCTAACTGTTTTAAAAAAATACTATTAGTATATGGAAGACTATTCCTTCCTTCAAATACTGCAGCACTAGGAAGATTATTCTTTATGAGAAGTTGTAGATCTGATTTCTCCTATTTTCAAGAAGCCTTTTATACTACCATGAGTTTCTATCCATTTGACTATTGCTAAAATGTAGGTTCTGTCATAGAGCATTAGATTATTTTTTATGAAAAAAGATCCCATCTTGATAAACTGTGTGTGGTTTCGTCCTGTAAACTCTTAACTAACCAATAAAAAGTGGTCGGTTATTCTAAGATATCTTTAAACATTATGTGAGCTAAGGTTTATGGTCATTTAGCTTCGAGAGTAAAACTAGAGTTAAGGGTGAGGTAACTTAGAAAGCTAGTGTATTCTCATAAAATTGTAAAATTACCGATTTTCCTCTTTGTCTGAAGAGATAACGGTGAATGGATGTAAGAGAGATAATATTAGAACCTCTGTATGCACTTTCACATACATGATACATTTAGGCTATGCAAAACCTTAATGAAACACAGCTATACTGCCTATTTAAGTCTGACTTTTAGAAAAAAGGCATTATTTCGTGATTCGGTGGTTATTTATTTGCAACCAAGCTATTTTGAAATAATAGAAACCAAGCTATTTATTAGCTCAAAAATTTAGGATAAGCCGGAATCAAGAAACACTAGGTGGGATGCTATTCAATTACCTTTCTGGACTGATATTCATTGGACATAATATTACCCACCATCATTTCATAAAACTGTTAAGTTTTGTTTCAGAATTTTCACAGTTTTTAAAGGTCTGGTAAAGAATACTTATTGTATTCTTTAGTTGTGTCCATTATCTTAGACCTATATTTGTGGATTGTTTGGCGTCAACCTCAGATTTATCTATAATATTTTTCACTAGAAAAGATACAAAGGGCAAAACTCATACTCGGAAGACGAATATCTAACCGAATATTTACAAAAGGAGATGAAACTGTTTCAGTTACATCGTTTAATAGATTGTTTGGTATAATCATTGATTCGTTCCATGAAAAAATAAACTTCCAGGTTAGCATTATTAATACAGAACAACTTAAATATGATTTTATTTTCTAATAGGTTTTTAGGTCAGACAACAATTTTTTTCGGACCACAAGTGTTAGCTGATCTAATAGCTGGTACACATTGGTATCAGAGTGGAAATTTTCCTCGTGTTACTTTCTGTGATTTGGATATGCGAAAAATGGGTAGTAATTATCATCGATACACTCTGCAATGTGTATTAGGAATCAATATGTTCAATGAGAAAATTTTCATCTTCCTATGGTTTTGGTTCACTGGTTTAACTCTAATGAACATACATAGCTTCCTACGTTGGTGCTGTAGGTAAGTGTAGTGTGACTGTAGATTGTTTAAGATGATCATTGTGAGGGCACTTACTACGTCATTGTTTAAAACACGTTAATAATAACGGCGATTATAACAACAGCAGTAATAAAGATGATAATTAGGTCAATGAAAACAAAAGTACAAGCAGTTGACTTACGTGGTGACAAGAACAATGAAAATGGCATGAGAATGTAAACAATCCAATCACTAAAATAAGATGAAATCTTATAAAATTAAAATTTACGTATCACTAAAGATGAAGTGGATAGATCATTGAAGCTTAAACAAACGTCATAAAATAAGAGAGAAGTTAAGAATAAGAAAAGGTGGGAAGTTTCTTTGTTTGTCATTTTTCAGCCAGCCGCTTGTGATTGTTCAAGAGAAAGATAAGCTACCTAGCTCTGCCTTTTCTATATGAATTTACAAGTTTATCTGGCCCTGTAGAGGAAGCAGTATAAGGCGAACAACTAAACAGCTTAACAGACACATTGCTCAGCATCTTCCTTCATGGTTTGCAAAAGGCTAAACAAAGTCCACAGGTAGCTGTATCTTATCTCATTTGATTGAGAGATCTCATCAAGGGGAAAGAAAAAGCCCCTTCATGGTTATTTGTAGCGTCCCATACAACCTTTCGAAATCATTTTTTACACATAGCCGAGGATATGGGAATTTGAGAGAACGAACCTAATCTTCGTATACAAATGAAGTTATTTCTACCTCCGTTTGCCCCGGGGCATAGGTAAGTTAGTGCTTGTTAAGACAAGTGCGGATCACCTGTAAGGAAAGTATTGTCATGTGTAATAAGCAGCAGTTTTTAAGTGTTAAGTAATTTCTGATAGTCTTCTAACTGACGTAGACTCGTCGGGAGAGTTATTTTGAAATATTGCTAATCCTTCAACTTCTCAGTAATGTATTTTGCACATGCTGTTTTCTTTTTTCCTTAGGTCAACATTTCAATCAAGCAGAACAAATTTTGTTAGAAATTTATTGTTTAATAAATCTGAGAATACCGCTGATGACAAAACAAATCATTCCTCGAAAACCTCGAATACTACACAGAACTCAGAGTGTCAGTCAGAAGGTCGACAGTCGCCATTACACACCACTCATTCTTTATTCTCTGATAATAACAATAATAATAACAACGAAACTCTATCGTTAACAGATAAAAAAGCTTCGTCATTTTTCACTGAACATGTTTTAGGACAAGATGGTGTGTTCGTTCTTCGCCTAATTGCACTGAATACTGGTCGACATATTGCCGCTAAAATTGCACGTCTTATCTGGAATCACTACAGACTTTTAAATAATACGTCAAAGTATCCACACACAACAGTGATAGCGACAAAAGCAACAGCATCAGGTGCAGAAAGAACACAGTGTGTTGATTTGACTAGTGATAAACATCTTTCTCAGATTGTTCAGTCTCCCCCGATTCCAGAAAGAATGGATAAAAATAAACACATCGAAGGATCGATTGTATCAACATCTTCTTATAGTGAATCAGATCATATCGTAAGGGCAAGAACATTGAATGTTTCTAATTCAGCAAGGCAAATGATGAACCAGCACTCACAAACTTCACGATCACACTCCACATACAGTTCAAGAAATTCATTTCAAGATCATTATGATCATTATTTACATTCCGATCAAAATTCATCGAATAACTCAGGAGCTTTAAATCAACCGAAGAATCTTGTTTAAATTCCCTACGCTCATTTTCAATAAAAGAATACAGGCCTGAGGCGAAGTAACTTCGAATAGAGTTTTATTCTTTTTATAATGTTTTGAACAAAACATGATATGTATTCATAGATTTACCATTTAATTAATTAACTCTCTTAAGCATAATATATGTTATCTGATATGGTGATATCTGTAATTTGTTCAATTGCTGTTATGTTTCAATCGGCCGTGTGTTTGCAGTTGATTATCGTACTTTCTCGATATTGAAAGAACAGACGAGTGAATGTGTAGAAAACTTTAGCTACAGACAGGTAGTTGCTTCATCTCAGTTTAGCCATTACCTGTACTGTTCGCCTTTGGTTTTGTGCAAATTCTTGAGTACAGCTAATTAACATTCAGATTAGTGATGAGGATGCATTTCTTCGCGCTTTCAAATGTCTGTCGTTAAAGTAGATTAATTTGAGTCTACATATTGTTACTCCTGCCCAGAACTATAGAAAATTCAGGTCACGATAGTCGGAGGTATAGCGGTTAGGACTCTCGCCAACTATGCATATGGTCCGGGGTTCGATCCCCTGCCGACGAACACCTGATATCAATGGTCGGCCTGCAAAATTTGGGCTACCGATATCACATGCTGAAAACTCCATGCCTGTACCAAAAATACGGTGTGGAATCAAGCTACAATCAAAAAAATTTAAAAAATAAAATACTAGTAAGCATGATACCTTCTCCTAGTTTGTGAATTTAGACAGAAGCAAACTTTATATGTTGAGTGTTCACTACACGAGTTTTAGGATATAAGACTGAGTAAAAAACAAGTGGAGAATAACATCCTTTTAAAAATGAACACTTCTCGAAGCAAGATGCAAACAACCTCCAAGACACAATCTCTACTAAATTCCATGCTTCTAGTTTTTCAGTTGTTAATAGGTTTATGAAAGTGAAACTGTGAAGCAGTTTAGCCTAACAGACGGTATTAATCTTTGGAGTGTTCAGTTGTTTATTGTAACCATTTGCAAAAGTATTAGGATTCGAAATGGGTTCATGAGACAGTATGTTATATCTGCGCCGCTAATTGTTATAACGGTAATAAACTCGACTGGTAAACTAATACGCCTATTAACCCGTTGTATCTTTATGCGGGTTCCTGTCACTATAGAAGTGGCTTTTTGCAGTGTTCAAGATCTACTTCATCGCTATACTTTTCAGAGGTGCAAATTTGAAGCCTTTAAATGACTGTGAAGAGCAAAGCCAAAGGAACTGTATTTATCATTCGTCTCTAAAAACTAACTGAATATTAACACCCTAGACATGGCAAACACATTTAAGGGTAATCCACTGAAAACTCTGTTTTTCTGATATAGTGATGTTTACAAAATTTCTAAAACATACATCTTTAACTAGATGAAGAATTAGTTAACTCAGTGAATGTTTAGCTAAAAGAATTCGTTGCAGCTCATTTGCTCAGATGTCCAACTTCCTCACATTCGGTTTCCACCGTAAATCGTATTCCACATAGCTGATTATAATAATAAACATTGGTCTATTAAATACAGCTTATATTCAAGCACATAGAAATGAACTTTGTATTCGGACTCCATTATTCATTATTTAAAAGGATATACTCGTCTACGGAGAAATTTGAAATCTAATAAAATTTTATTACCTTGTAAAGCAAGTGAATGAAAGAGAAATGTCGTAAATTGATATTATTATATACCAATAAGAAAAATAGGACAAGATGAATCTAGTAAAACTGTCTTTTTTGTTTATAAAGTGTTTACATGTAGTTAGCTAAACCTGGTTTCCATTCTGTTTGAGTCCTGAGAATAAACAGTCCTTAACTCCGTATCATCAGCTATCGACGACCTTGACAAGAGATACATCCATGACACTTTCATTATTTGTGTTGAGAAATGAGATATAAAAAACCTACTTCGAATCCTCAATAACCCAAACATCGACTTCACCTGGAAGTTGAGTCTAACTCAATGTTTCATTTTATCAACATTCAACTACGAAGAAATGATGGTAAGTTGTTGAGAAGATCCATCTATAGTTTATTAACTTTCAGAGCAGTGGCCTCTAAGCAGAAAGATAAACCTAATATACTCTCTTTCCTCCGGGACCCGGCAGATTAGTACTGAAGGGTCAGTCGACGAAGAATTAAAAATCTCCGAGGGACCTTGAGTGAAAACGGATTTCCCACCCAGATTCATAGATAAGAACCTAAAACCAAGGAAAACACCTGAAAAAGTCCAAGTTGCCCCCAAAAAGATGCTGATATTGAACCTCGAATTTACAAGTGATACCGAAGCAGAAATTCTCCGTAAACGGTTTTCGAAGTCTCACAATAAAACATACTTCGTCGCCAGCCTACGAAAAACATTCTCTCGCAAGAAGCTACTCACCCAGCACGTGAAAGACAAGCTCTCGCATTTCGCCACTTCACCATGCATATACAATTTCACTTGCTTTTGTGAAGCTGAGTACATTTACCGTACCATGCGTCCGCTTGTAAAACGCTCTCGGGAACACTCTTCAGCATGGTTAGCAAAAGGAGAACGCAAAGAAGTATACAGTTAGATGTCAGAACATCTGTTGAATACGGGACATTAAGCTCCATCTGAAAAGTCCTTCAAAGTCATATACAAGATCCAATCTAACCAAACCAAAGGGAGTGAAATCAAGACATCTAGGAATAGCTGAAGCACTGGCGATCTAAAAGCTCAAGCCTACTCTGTGTGTCCGAAAGAAATACGTTCAGCCATTGTCCTAACCGTGGCCATCATGAAAAGTCAGTCTTACCAAAAATGATTATCCTATTACCTTTCTAGTCCATCGTTGTCGGTTATTTGTGATATTTACCTTTTCAAATCCCTATCTGTATTATTGGATTTGATTAGTGTTTTTATCTTCATATGTCCGAACCTCCTGCGCATTTCGTTAATACTATGTCCTTAGCCCGTACTTATACAAGCTGATGAGTTTTCCAGTATTTATAATCCTATTTTATCTTTTCTACCCGATCTTCATGAATACTGCAAATTAGAATTTTTAAATTTGACCTTTGACCTGAAATATTTCTAGAATAGCACCACTACCTATCTTCTGTTTATTGCACTTTCGGGATTTTTCTTTCAGGATTTGACACGCATAGCAAGATGTCTATGTTTTATGTGAATGATTTTAAAACACCGTTAATACATGAAACTTGTCAGCTGAATAGCCAGATCAATCACTATAGCTAAAAATTAAATGTCGGGTCGAGTATATCATGTAAACATTTCACTTCTTATTCTCTATACCTCACAAAATTTCTCTTAATTTTTCCTTAAGTCAAAACGTGTGGTCATCCTTTCACAATAGATCACCTAGTCTTCCAAACAAAGTTCTATTTTTAAATACCTGTCAAACATTATATATACATGTAGTTATACATGTAAATGGTTTAATTGTATAAAAAGATTCCGAATTAACCAAAACAGTTACATTTTTGACATCTTTGTAGACATTAAAATGCCTAATGATGTCTGGTTTACATCTTATAGTACATGTAAAAGCAGTCTATAAAGGCCTCCAAGATATGTAGTACTGGCCAACTTTTTGTTAGAAATTAAAAGGTGCACAACCTTTAAAATGCACTAGAGTGAAAGGATCCCAACAATATATATGACTTTGATTTGACACTAGTAACTAGTGTGATGCGTCTAGTCCTCTGATTGGTGTAGACTGAATTCTATCAGCCAGTCGTGCCAACTAGCATGAAACCTAGGTCCAAGGCTTCCTGCCGATTGCCTCCAACCATCTAATATATATGACTACTAGAATATGTAAGAATTAGTCTGTCATCCTGAAATAATCTAAAGATGTCCAGAAAACTGAATATATATATATATATATTTGAAATTTGGTGATTTACACCACCTACATGAGTCAAGGAAGCCATGGAATAGGTAATGAATAGTTTAGCCTAAACCGTGATCTAAGTAGGTGGTCTAATTATGAATTTATCAGCTGTGATGCTTTGTGCCATAAGAAACTATTCTCATCACATGTAACTTGGTTGGTCCAACTCCAACTGTAGAATAGCAATCAATAGACGTGAAGTTTGAAGTCAGTTGTGTTACCACAGATGAAATTTCGCTCTGAACCAACATAGTCTAGGGAATCACTAAAAACAAATCAACAGTGTATACGTGCTTGATCGGTTTTGATATACTAAGGATTTCGCAGATTTATGATTAACTCTTAAAGTTCTAGTGGAACTCTTAGGAACTTCAGTTAACCGACGCTGATTCTAGGTAAAAGAGATCCTGGTGAAACAGGATATGACAAATTGGCAGAAATCAAAAATCCATTGGATTTAATTATAGTAGCCAACATAATAATATAATTGCTGCGAGACGTGATGCCCTTTTCGACTGAAACAATACTGAAGGTTCTTTGTTCGGGGAGAAACAGAATTTCAGTACTTATTATTTTTATTGTGTTCCTCACCATATGATCTCTATCTAGTCAGCTTTGAATGACGTCCAACTTGTTGTTTCTTGGAAGCCTGGCATGCAATGTGGTCTCCCCAGCATGCTACCGACTTATCTCCTCTTCTTTCGGCACGTTTGTGGAGCGATCGCATAAGCTGCTGGTTGGTTCGTTATCAAAGTTTCTTGTAGCTTATCTTTTACGCTTAATCATCTGATTTCAATACTGACATGAACAGCTGTTGATAAAATGTATGTAGTCTGTTGGGAATGATTCCCGTATCACATCAGTTCTCCGGAGAATACGTAATCACTGGCTTGAAATCAAAATCACAACTCTTAATCGTGTTCGTTATACCAAATGCAGTACATTTCCGTAGTGACTTCAGAGTAATGAAGGACTGTCTTGCTTTTCCTCTGACATTCTCATCCTTGCTGCCTGTAGGTAAAACTGCTGCATAAATAAGTGAAGGAAGGAACTTTCCATTGATTTCTCCCAATGATGATGACTGGTAGCTGTTGTTATTGGTTAGCTACCTTCATTACCTGTATCTCCTCTATGTTCACCTAAGGTTTTGTCTACGCTACCTCTTGTGTCAACTTGTTTGCGTGGCATGACACATAAATCATCTACTTAATCCAGATATTATGGAGGTTATTTTTGTCCATCTTCTCAGAATCCAGGGTTTGCTGCATGATTCAGTCAACCAGAAATAGGAATAACACAGTTGATATTTTTCAATTCAAAGTTTTCACTGATCTTTCGTTGTGAATTACTTAGAATCTGGTATCATCATATATCTGTTAAACAAAGCACATAATTAGAATTTAATTTGTGAATGGTGACTAGCAGTGGAATCCAGGATGCGCATTTCGTCCTATTTTTGACTCGTCATCTGGATGTATCTGCATTTCCCACTGGGTTCGAGCCCCAGTGGGAACATCATCACTCACTGGGAAATACAGACACATCCAGATGATGAGTCTCAAATAGGACGAAATGCGCATCCTGGATTCCACTGCTATTCACCATGCACAAATTGACTTCTAATTACATGCCCAGACATCGTCTAAGCATCTGCACAAGAAGCCGACATGTCAACTTGACACCGAGCGCTTCGGTTCAATCAATCGACGGGAAAATCTAAAAATTCAATTAAAAAAAGAATATAATGTTTAAGGGCAAACCATAGTACCGAAGCCATTTCCAGATTACGTCGCTGTCAGAGGCTCTTTTAGAGTCCATGAAGTAAGGGTAGAGACTTGAATGCCATTTTAAGCTCTTATCAATATTCATGCGTACCACCGCTGTTTGACATGATTTACTCCTCTTGAATCAATGAACGAAATATTCCCATAGTGAGTTACCTTTCCACTAGTTCCTGTCCATTCTACACGAGCTTATTGATTAGTCGTTATCTCACACTTATTACATCATGCCAACTTCTGTCTCTTTTCTAACTTTTCTAATTAGTCATCCCTTCTTACACCTTACATTATGTAATACAATTTTCAAGGACAAAGTTTACCAGTATATGATTAGTCCAAACATTTCTTTGTTAAATAAAATTACGATTGTGCAGCTCATGAAAATGAATCGTCGAATTGAAAATTTTCTTCTCTGTTTGTGCCTTTTTCCTCTTGAATCCACCATGTTCCATGCGGAGTTTTGCATTAAGAGCACTTTTCATTCTCACCAGGATGACGCGACTTAGTATTTTACTTGGCGTAGACAAGAGTATTATTCTGCGCCAATTCTTGCAGAGGCCTAAGTTACCCTTCTTTGGTAGTTTGACAAGGCAATCTTTCTTCCAATTAGTAGGTACTTTTCCGTCCTTCCAAACCTTTTGCAATAATGGCGTCAGCATATCTTCTTCAGTATATGAATCCGTTTCCAACACTTTGATAGAATTCCATCTAGTCTTGCGTCTTCCTTGACTTTCAGTAAGACTTCTGCGTTTCAAATTCCCATCTAGGCATTTAGTAAAAACAACAGATTGAACGAAGAAATATATTCCTTTTCATTTAGTTCCTCATCACCGGCTTTTGTTAGAAGACTCGTTTTCACTGTCAGTACCGTGGCTGTTGCTGGCATTTTTGGACGAGTTGCAGGTGGTTGTCCATTCAAAAGTCCTTTAAAAAGATGGACTGAGAGTTTCTTTTGATTCTTTGTGGTAATTAAATTCCCTTCACTGCATTTCATTAGATTCACTAATGTTGATTTCTTCCCAAATAGCAGCCTGGATGTCTGGTATAGTAGTCTGAGGTCTCTTTTACCGAAGGCCTACTACACTTCAGTTAACACTTTATCGTAGAATTGTCTTTTTCCTTTTTAGTACTTTTCTTCACTTCTTTATTCCGTTAGTTTTATGTTGAGATCAGCTTCTCTTTTTTCATGTTCATCTTTGTACTGGTTCATCTGCTGTTTTGCTGTCGCTCTCTTCACTTCTAGATTCCAGGTTTTCGGGGAAGGTCATTCCTTCTCTTGCCACTTCTTCCTTCCTAAGATGGCCTTACAAGAATCTTTTCATGTCAATTTCCGGAAATTTCAGTGTTCTTTCACCCAAATTTCCTTTATAATCTTGCTTGGTACCTCTAACTTTCTCCCGATGACTCTAGTGAATGTGTCCTTTTGCAGTATCGTCATAATGGTTTCAGATGTTGCACATGAATTGTGGTTCACTTAACACTGCTATTAAAGGCCGTATTTGACCTTGAAGGTTTCCTGCACTAGATAATGGTCTTAGCCTACATCTGCTCCTGTTTTTAGTGTCCTTGGTTGGCACATCACCAACTAGGATTTTGATGTCGCCATCTGACTACCTTGTGTATTACCGCTTGCAGCTATCTATTGAAACCCCTCTACTTCTCTTTTTCTGTGCTGTTTGTAGAACTCTATGATTGCAATTTCCCTTGATTCTGAAGAAAAACTGGCCCTGACTGCATAAGAGTATTCTATATAGTTGTTTGAATAAAAATGACTACACCCCTATCTGCTCGCGGGTGTTGTCTAAATGACCGGAGTGTATTAGTAACTCAGCTCTGCAGTTGACGATTTGGATAGTCTTCATTCATTTTATCTGCTCTCACAGATTCTGAACAGCCTTCCCAACTTTAAAGATTGTGAGGATATTCCATGTCCCCATGCTTATTCTTGCTTTCATGGAGAGAAAACGAATCGGCTGACGGCCTTCCCAAAGGTTTTCATCAACCTACACCATTTCATCTCTCCTATCCCAGAGAAGAATAAGTCAATTTCTCTTAGTTTTTCTGTGGTTTGAAGTTTCTGTAGCTATTGAAGTTATTGTTTCCGGGGTAGATTTGCTAGCTTCACTCTCAACCTTCTCTTTTTTCCAGGCTAAGGATCGGTTAGTAAACTAGGTGAGGTTTCAGTGATTCCTGGTTTTTAATAACTGTCATATTGGGATTTTTTTCAGTATTTATATCTTCCTTGAACTCAGTCCATTTCACATAACCCTGTGAACTGCATGTCTATTTTTTAATTATAGTGTATTCAATAGTTCAAGTGTTGAGTAATCAAGGAATATTTGTTTCTTTATATTCGCTTTTGATAATGAAATTCGACATCATTTTGACATTACTTAATTGTCCAATAACTAGTAATAAGAGTGATTTTCATACGCTTACACATTTACATCAATACAACAATAGTAAGCAATAGTAACCCAGGTAATACTTATTATTTTAGCTTCCAGTCAAAATGAGGGCTAATTCTTTTTAATGAATCACCAAATTCTTATACAGCACTCTGAAGAGTGTCGTAATTGATTCTAATCGTTTATTTCTTAATTGTTGATAAATAATAAAAACAACAATAGTCTGTCTCCTGCCACTAGCTGGACGTGACAAATGACAGTCGTAGAGGCTAAAAAGAAATTACTGATTTCCCAACTAACGGATTTGAATTCATAGTATTTTTTAAGAAACTATGCAAACCATTTTTTTCTTCTTTGTATCTAATTTTCACACATGAATTTTTAGTATCAGACTAGTCAGTTCTATTAGAACCAAGCGTTTCCTTTATAAGAGCTGAAATATGCGTCATTTAATGCACAATTAAAAGCTAATGTGTGTATCTTAAAGGAACACATAAGTCTTGACACGAAGCAGATCATTTTAACGAAAATGCATATGCAAGGGTGGGAATGGCTTGTTTAAATGTTAATATCACATAATTCAGCTGATGAATACCTATATTTATTGCTGTAATTAAATTAGTAATTAAGTTTCAGATGTCAAGATCAACTTTCTTGTTAAAGATTAGGTGTTGATGTTTTGTGTTTGAATATAATGGCTTCTTGATGAAGGCAATTTTGTGAAAGTAATTCCTCCTTATTAATTTCACCAAATAACATCTTACTCTGTGCTGCTATATTAATTATTATAATCATTCTTGATCTACTCAAGATAACAGAAAGCAAAAGGTAAAATATCCACAAAACGTTTTACAATAAATGACAGTAATTTATAAGTTTGCTTTGCATAAAATCTGTAAAGGTGTTTGATATAGCAAGATCTAAACTGTCTCCACTAGTACGTGCCTAACCACTGGTGCATATCTTATCTCCGTTTACTAATTTCAGACATTAGGAATATAAGTTAATTTTACAGAAGCAAATTATAAAGTTGCATAATCCCCCATATTATAAGTTAGCAAAATCTTTCACAAGTCACCCAATAAAATATCCCATCTTAAACACAGACATTGTTTTTTAAAAAATAATGTATAACTCATCATCGAAAATACCCATTGAGTCATGAAGAAAATAAAAGACAGTCATCAAGTATTGGTTTTTGTAGGGTACATCAGCTTGAAGATGAGGCAGGAACTCATCGAAGAAGACATTACGAAGTGGTCGAGCTAAGTAGAAGTTAGAATTCAAGGACCATTGGATCGGGTCCCAGTGGCTCAATGGTCTACGAGCTCGCCTTGTAACCAGAAGGTCCTGGGTTCGAACCCCGTGGTGCGGGTGCGTACCGTTGAAGAATCGCAAACTAGGACGAAACAGCTATCAGTACTCCCAGGTCTTCCAGTGGTTCTCTAACTGATTTCAGCTCATGATGAAATCCTCCATGCAATAAAAGACAATTAAGCGAAGAAGATTTTCTTTATCAACGAAATCACCTTCAGAGTCCGTACAGTTATATTTACCAAAAAGTGTCTATTAGTTATAATAGAGGTTTTTTTGTATTTCCCAATGAATGAAAAAACGAAACGAGATTGTTTTTACATTCATTAGGAAATACAAAAAACCTCTATTATAATGAATATCATATACCCAATGCCCAAATTTTTTCAAACCGTTAAAAGTGAACTTGGTTTGGATATATATAGTGTCTATTAGTGTATTATTGAGTAACAGAGAGGGGGTTAACATAACTGATGTAATTATTCAGAAGTGGCTTTACAAGTTAAAAGAAAAGTTGTACATCATGTATCCCAAAGTCTGTATAAAGAAAAATTCTGTCTAGCCTCTTATTCTACCATGATCTTAACCACTTCACTAGTTGTTCCCTGTAAACCATTTAGTTTGTTTGTGCTTTAATAATTAATTCACTATTATCACTCCCATATGTTTCTTTTTGTACACTTTTTCACCCCCTCCACACTTGTTAAATTGACACTCAAAGATCTTCTCACTCAATAACAATTTTAGCCTTATCAAATTTCTAAACATTTCTTCCTTTGTGCCACTGAGTACTACCTAATTTACAACTTTTATTTTTCCTTATAAAGCCACTTCTGAGCAATTACATCAATTATGTCACCCTATATTACTCTATAATAAACTACTGTACATTTTTGTAAATATAAATACCATTGTATAACCTCTGAAGATGATTTCTTCGATAAAGTAAATCTTTTTCGCCCAACAGTCTTTTATTTTCTTACTGCATAACTTATATTCTTGATTGTCATTATACAACAAAGAATTCTCTAAAACCCTGATTAAGCTAACGACAGTTTCATTGGCAGATATTCTCCTTAAATTATTTTTCTCCTTTCCTATGAAATGTGCACGACTGCTTAAAAAATAGTTTGGTCACAATAATATTCTATTTGTTGTTAGCTAACAAAGAAAGTGAATGTGTTTATCATTTCGTTTATTATTGTTATTATTATTCACTTTGGTTCCAAATGGAATATACGGATTCAACAACACATCTCCACTTTCTTTTATTTCCTGCCATCCTGTTCAGTTGGGTCTACGATTGCCTAAAATCTCTCACCACTCACTCATAAGATCTCCTTCAGGTTACTCGGGGACGAACCAATCGTCGCTTCCTATTTGGATTCCACACGAGCAATTGCCTGGCACACGATGTCATTCGGCGGCCTCCTCAATATATGCCCGATTCATCTCTACTTTCCCCTATATATTTGTTGAGTGATCGCCTCTTAGCTGCTTTCTTCCCACAGTTCCTTGTTACTAATTCTTTCTGGTTGGCCTTTTGATCTTCAGTATGGAGCCAGTGAAGGCAGCTGTTGGTGAAAGCCTCCAACCTGTTGATACGCTGGCTAAGTTTCTAACCCGTATAGAAAAACTGACTGACTTTACATTTGTTTTGAAAATCCGAATCTTGTTCCTCATGCTATGGAGTCCAGAATATTCCCAAATTGGTTTCAGATTGATGAAGGCGTATCTTGCCCTTCCGATTCTGGCCTGCTTTGAAATCATCCGTTCACCTGTGGTTGAAACGATGGTTCCTGGCTGGATAAGTGAAGGAGGTAACCTCTGTACCATCTCTCCCGTTGATGGTAATTGGTGCTGGTTGTTGTTGTTGTTGCTACTGCTGTTGGTTGGTAATCTTCATCACCTCCGTCTTCTCTATGTTCACCTGGAGTCTTGTCTTCGCTGCCTGCCTCACCTCTTCTGCCAGTTTGTTGGTTTTCTCCTGTAAGCCTTCGAGTTTGTGTAACATTAGATATAAATCATCCACACACGAAATCCAGATCTTCTAGAGTCTTCCTAGCAGACACTTCAACATATTTCTGTCTTCTGACTCCCACGTACTCTCTGACTCACTGGAGCACCTTAATTAAGAATACCATCGGTGATGATAGATGGGCAGCCTTGTATTACTCCTGTATTCACTTCGAACGCCTGGCTGTTTTCTGTTGTGGGCCCTCTGACACGTAACACTATCATATAGCCAGCCGTTGAATGAGGTCAACAATGATTTTGAGCACTGCACTCTGTGGAGTTGAAGTAGCTTCTAAGTTACTTCCCGGTTAACGCTGTCTGCTAAAGGCCTTTTCGAAGTCGATAAAGTTGAGGTAGGGAGGGGTTTGACTGTCATTCTGTGCTTTATTGTGTGATGATGATGATGCGTAGAGTTGCAATTTGATCAGCACACGACTTGCCTTACCTGAATCCAGCCAGCTTGTTCCGGGTGGTGGGCGGAGTTCCGTGTCCAGTGGATCCTTTATTCTCTCCAGGATGATGCGATTTAGTATTTTATTGGGGGTGGGGGGAGGAATTCTGTGTGGTCTTGCTGCCTTCCCGGACTTTAGTAGCCTAATCACACTTAAGATTTCTGATTTCGTTGGAGGACTGGTATCTAGTGGCAAGCAGTTCTGTGCGTGGTTTGGGTGGTATTTCTGGACGAGTTGCAGGTGATGGTCGATTCGAAGGTCCTTTAAAGTGATCAGCCAGTTGTCTTATATGTTTCTCCTGCTTGATAATCAGGTAATATTGAGCATCTTTTATTGGTTTATTCATCTAGGTTGATCTCTTCCCAGATAGAGACTTGGTTATCTGATATAATTTCCTTACATCTCTTTTCCCTGCAACTTGCCTGTTCTGCTCCAGTCGCCAGCCAATGTGTCATGGAACTGTCTTTTTGTCTTTCCTAGCACTCATCCTCACTTCTTTATTCAGTGCGGTGTACATTGGACTCAGTTTCTCCCTCCGTTGTCCATCTTTGCATTGAGTCATCTTCTCTTCCAACATCCTCCTCTTCTCTCTTCTATTAACTACCAGGTGGGTGTCCATTGGGAGCCATTCTTCCTAGGACAGTTGTACACGTTTCCCTGAATATTGTCTTCTGACAGTGAGTCCAAATGTTCTTCCACGCAGGTTTCCTCGTTGATAACACGTAGTGTCTCCGAGTTTGTTGTGATTTTATCTGTAGTGCGGACAACACTTGCAGTTTTGTCCTTCAGTTTCTGAATGTTGAACTTGAATTACAGTGGCCCGTCTCCGGCTGTTCTGAAGGATTTCAGCTTCACCTTCAAGGTTCCTTCAACCAGAATGTGGTCTGAGTCTACATTTTCTCCTCTTCTCAACTTTGTCTCCATCAGGCTGTGTCTCACATTCTTGAGCAACATTGGTATGAAATCTATCTGGTAATTGATGTGTCTGTCAGGCGAAATCGATGTTGCTGTGTGTGTCTTATTGTGCTTGTACACACTCCCTCCGATCATTAGATCACTGAAAGCACAGAAGTCTGTGAGCAATTCTCCGTTGTGATTCATTTCCCCGAGCGAGAGCCTCTCAACCCATGATGAGATCTCTTTCCGTATTGTCTACTCCCAGTTTGGCTGGCATTCATATCGCCCGTGAGAATTTTGATGTCACCATTCGGGATGTTTTCCATTACTGTTTGTAGTTGTGTGTAAAAGCCTTTCTTCTTCTTCTTCTCTTGTTCCGTGTTGTTTGTAGCACTGTGCATAGCATTGGATAATTGTAAAATTCCTTCCTTATTTCTGAGTTGAATCTTGCTTTCGGTATCCTGGATGAGCTTAGTTCTCTCTGCATTAAAGCTTTGGCTGCCACTGGTGACATCATTATGACTACTGTCTTCCTCAGTATGCTGGTGGTTGTCGTGTGGGTGACCAAAGCGTAGTAGATTTCTGACTGTCGAGTTGACGATTTCGTCGGCTCTCGCAAATTCCGAGCATTTCTATGCCATATCTTCGTATTTCTTTGGCTACCTGTGCAGCCCTCCCAGCCAGCCTCATACATTGTACGGACATTCCACGTCCGCATTCTTATTCTCGCCTTCATCTAGAGACGACACATTTGCTTGCTGACTGGCTACGCGAAGGCTTTTAAGAGCCCGTTGTGTCATTTTTCCTCTCCGATTCGATCGAAGAATAAGATTGCTATTTGAAGTTTTGTATTTTTAATATAGTTTCTGCGCTTTGAGGTTTCTCTAGCGGTATGACAGTGTTAGTGATGTGAGGTTGGTAGCCCGCACATCCAACCCTCCCTCTTTACCCGGACTTGGGGCTGGCTATAAAACTAACAAGCTAGTTAATTAAGCAAGGTTGACGATTTCGTTTACTTAGAATATATCACAGCAAGATAAAAATCTCGTATAATCTTCCTTCAGCTCGTAGATCTGCAACAACACCCCCACCACAGCGACAATGTACATTCTTCAGTGATGTTTTGAGGATGTTGCTGATAACAAAACTGGAAAGCACTGGTGAACTAGGACAATCTTGTCCACCCCAGAAGCTGGATGAGAACAATGTTAACAGGTGTCTGCATACCCTCACTGTACCTGAGGTCCTTTTTCAGGTATGCTTATAGAATTACTACAGCCCGAAATTCAATCTAAAAGAACACTTCTGTTCAGCAAATCACAAAGCAGATCCATTAACCAAGAAATACCCGACTGGAGTTTGTGATGAATTTCGCAAAACTGACGAAGAATGAACACGTTATCATTACATCTACAGCTTAGTGAAACCCACCCTTCTCTTCTCAGACTAGTTTCGCATGGATTTCACAAGGTTTTTAGGGCCTGGAAGCAACCGATATTTTCAACAGGATTAGTAAAAGTCGAGTAACTCAATAATTATCTCATCGCTAAGTGGACCTTTTTAAAGAGAAGGGCACAACCATGATGTCGTAAGTCCACTATACATTTTTAAAGTGTTCCGGCTGGGGTTTGTCATATTTTTGGGTTATTAATAATCAGACTACTTTCTTTAATGGCTGTCCCACGAATGCCGAACTCATGGTGATGGTAAGGTGGTATGCTGAAATCAGTAGGCTACAAAATCTTTTCCATCTGTGAAACGCATCATATTTACTGCAATTTGTATTTTTTTTTAATCATCCGGTTATGTACATGAGTCGTCGCCTACTCTCACTGACACTTTTTAAAACGCTTTAACTTACTGCTACGGCTTCTCTGAAAGAAACAGAAGAGAAACCTCGTGGAGTAAAGGAGGATGCTTTGGATGGAACAATAATGAGTCAACTAATGCATTATCCATTATCATATTACTTGAAGTTCTTGTACAATAAATAAATACTTCACAAAATAACAAGCTGAAAAATATGCACCATGTTTAAAAACAACTTTTCAGAATGAAGCTACCATTATTATTATTTTCTCATTGCTGTCAGATGCAGACTTAGTTAGACCTGCTTTGTTTTATTTTATCTAAATACTTAAGCTACTTACGAGTAGACAAACAACTACTTGATAAAGCTA
Organism: Trichobilharzia regenti; assembly: GCA_944472135.2. NCBI lineage: Eukaryota > Metazoa > Platyhelminthes > Trematoda > Strigeidida > Schistosomatidae > Trichobilharzia > Trichobilharzia regenti. The sequence goes on along the minus strand of OX235270.1, from coordinate 80,235,486 downwards.
TTAGCATAACATAGCGAAACGCCACTAAAAACAATGCCATTTTGTTTTTCATTCATTGGGAAATACAAAAACCTTTACTATAATGAACTACTTATTATCTTTGCATGGGAGTTGTGCCCATTAAGTAATTGTTACATACAAAATATTTATAACAATGCATGTTTGAATCGACATAAAATCTTCGGAAACATATTGTGAGGTGAATTGAGTTAAGTTTAAATTTTAACAGAAACATCCTCATTCTTTCGAATGTACGTTATAAATCTCACTGATAGCTGCTATGAAACTGAGTAATCAAAGCATCATTACAACAATATAGAAGCATCTGAGAAAGAAATGTATTGAAAAACTGAAACACTAACAGCGCTTCTTTGTACATGTCTGTTATCTGATATTTTCTGGTCTACCTATATCTTGCTGATTTCTAGAAAATTATCCCAGCTAACCTTCTGCATAAGGGAATTAAACCACTTTACCTACGCTCAGCCTCTACTTTTACACTTCGTTAACGCTTGCAATTTGCTGGTTCTTCTTTATTACTCCCCTTAAATCTTTCTGAGGGTTCTTAATAAAGACTCTCTTACGTAGCCTACCTGGGAATCATCGTTTCAACTACAGGCGCACGGAACTGACGAGGATATCAAAGCCAGAATCGGAAAAGCAAGACAGGCTTTCATTACTCTTAGGTCTGTGTGGAGGTCAACATCACTCAGCATCAAAAATAAGATCCGGATTTTCAACTCCAATGTGAAGTAGGTGCCACTTACTATACGGATCAGAGACTTGCATTGTGCGTCATAAAGAGCATCTCCAACAAACTTCAGACCTTCATTAACGGTTGTCTTCGCTCAGTACTCAAGATCAGATGGCTGGCCAGAAAAGATCAGCAACAGGGATATCTGGCAATGAGCGAACCAACCCAGCAGGAACCGACTGTGAAACAAATATGCAGGAAGAAATGGAGATGGATTGGCTGGCCATACACTGAGGAAACCATCAAGTAACACCACTAGACAAGTCATCGCTCGAGTGGAACCCGAAAGGGGTGACTTGGAGGAGGTCATGTGAAGAGGAGATGAAAGCATGTGGGCATACTTGGAGCCAGGTGAAAAATCTAGCAGAGAACCGAACGCAATGGAGACGCGCGGTTGAAGCCGTGTGTTCCTCTAGGAATTAGAGGAAATAATAATAAATACGTTGCGGAGGACAGCAAAAGCTGTTGGAAGGAAAGCGCTGCACCTCTAAGTAAACTGGTCGACAGCTTTGTTGACCTGCTTTGAACCCGTGCAAGAAAATGCAGAAAGTAATCTTATCAGACTTCCAACACTCTCTTTATTCAAAACTGTCCCCTAATACCTTCTCTGACAAAGTGACAAGCGATTATCACAGCTTTCATATTGGCATGAATAAATACAAATACTGAGTAATATCTTATTTGGCATGCGTCTCGTGTGGTGTTTTAGGCGTGGAAACACTAACTTACTGCTAAACATCAAATAAACGGCTTATTCCACCATACTTATTTTTAGTGTATTGTTGGCACTACTCCTACTGATTCAGTGTACCATGAAGTTCAATACAAGATCGTCATATTGTGGCACAAGGTTGAGAATCAAGAGAGAGGTTACCATATCCTAATCTGATGTCCCTAGGCTCCACACGATAGGAAGTTAGGAAGGCATATCGATGTTCAGAACATAGCCCAGAATATTCCAACCTTTCAAATTAGAAAAAGTACGAAAAATCGCAGGTCTTAAGGACCAGTAAACAAATCGGGCTCCTGAATATTTATTACTGTAATTACTTCGTTTTGTTGAGTAGAAAATAGGTCTCTGTAGATCATTTCCACTTCACTCTGTTCTATACAGTCTTTCTTAGCTGGCTCCCCGATTGAACACAAGTTTATGTTTCCTCCCCATGTGATCTACTCCATATCACCCTCAGATCCTTAACTCATTGTTTCCCATTTAGGTTACATTTGACGGCCTGGTGTGTGACGTAACTGCATCTCAAGCATATGTCCCGTCCATTTTCATTTCATTCTGCATATTTATTAAGAAGTCAAATTCGTTCTTAGTTAGTTTGTTGTTCAAGTTCATTGTCGTTTATCCTTTTCAGGCACCTGATCTTCATTATCGAACAATCGCAGAAGTTGGTGAAATGTGAGGTCTATTATAAACGCACTCGGTGAGGCAGGCGTCAAGTCTCTTAACCAAATAGAGGCAGTGACTTGACATTAATGTCTGATATCCATATCTTGTTCCTTATGCTGAGTGCAGCAGACTTCTACACTGATTCTTTAGCAATGAAGGTCTGTTTGCGACTGTTCCCTAACGGTTGAGGTGAGAATTTCCTGTGTATTTACCTCTTTCAGTTTCCGGTGTCGAACACTGACTGTGGTCTGTCTGCAGCCTCTTTGAAGCTCTCGAGCTTGACCTTGTAGGTTCCCTACACTAGATAACGGTCTAGTCCTACATTTGCTTCTCTTCTCTGTTTGTATCCAACTGATTGAATCCCCACTGTCTTGAGATTGACATAAAGTTTATCTGGTTTTTCGTGTGTTCATCAGATGAAATTCATATCGCTTCGCTTATATCCTTATGTTTGTAAACGCTCCCTCCAATCACCAAGCTATTAAAAGCGCAGAAGTCCATGAAGAGTTCAGCCCCTCTCATGTATTCTGCCAAGAGACTTCGGGCTCATGATGAGTCCTCTTCCTTTGTTGTTTACTCCCATTTCGGTTGGCTTTCATATCATGAATTTGGATTTCAAAGTTGCCACCTGAGCACCTCCACTACCATTTGCAGTTGTCTGCAGAATTCTCCCTTTCTGCCTTGATATGCGTTATTTTTAGGCGCGTAGCAGTTTTAACTTTGCCAGCTTTCGAAATAAACTTTGCTTTCGTAATCCTGGGAGGAATGGTTTTCCATTGCATAAGAGCCTTCATTGCTGTTGCTGAAACCATGTTGACTACACTCCCGTTTTGCTGGTGGTTGCCACCTGGATGACCGGAGTAGATTGCTGACTCTTTAGTTAACAATTCACTTCCATTTATCTGCTCTCATGTATTCCTAAGCACTGCTGTATCATATCTTCTCATTTATTTTACAGTTCGAGTACCCATCTCAGTCTCAGCTAGTAAAATCGTGAGGTAGTAAACTAGACGACTTTTCGCGTATCTGAGTAAGATTTGTATTAATCATCACTTTTTTATGTGATTACAAAAGACTCAGTTAATCTCATGTACTTGGTGACTAGAAGTAGGTTCATTTTTCAAGCACGTTTTTACAAAGCAAGTATCAAGCTTTTTATAAAAACCTCATTCATTAGGATTATTTTTTTCACAGGAGATTTAGTAAAGTATAAACAGCCTGTGTATGAAACTACCTGAAATTTTTCACAGTTTTGGCTTATTGGTTTCGAAACAATGATGTCAAAAATAGAAATCTTTTTCATGTTAATTGCTGTAATTTTTACTCCACACTGATTTCAGGGTACTGAAAGCCTGTCTTAATTCCCTCGTGCGTTTCTGGTCGTCTTTGACGTAATCAACTGTGTTGCCTTCAAGTAGTTAAGACGATGACATCCAATTCAGGTAGATGAATGAGATGACTTCCTTCATATTTCTCCTGTTGATTATGAGTGGTTGGGCATTTATATCACTTCCGTCTCCATGTTCTGATAATCTGACTACTCCTGAGTGCATTCGTAGGTTTAAGTGCCACCCTAACCTACGCTTTATTAGGAATCCTTTATAGTGTTTCATATGTCCCTTCTTTATATGGTATGACTATAGATGCCTTAAATTTAAGGCTTTTAGTAACTTTATAACCCTCAAATCTTTTGGTTTAGTCGGGCACTTGGTGTTCTATGTTATTTCTGTCTCCTTTAATGGTATTTCAATACTTCACTAATACTTAAGCGGTTTAGAGAAATGAAATTAGTAATACTGGCTTCTGAAAAATTGCTAGTGTTGCCTCACCTATTATGGCGATAAATGACTGAAGGTTTAAAAATATCCCTTGAAAACAGGTGTATGAAAAATTCATAAATCTTTTAGTACATCATTTAAAAGTGATTTCAAATGAGAACACATTTCAGGTTTATAGAGAAATGAGCTTATACTGGTGTAACGTACTCAATAGGCATAGTTCTAACTGTGAAATTTGGTACGGGATGTATCAAACTTTGTAGATGTAACTCAGTTTTCATTTTTTAATCTCGGATCAATAGATTTCAACCAGTTTTTAGGGTTAAGAAGACTTTATCCTCTGTCAATGTGATTTATCTCTTTTTCAAAAACATGTTGAAGAAATTGACAACATTTATAGGTTGATTAGATTGTTTTTCTTGAAACCGAGTATAGAGACAAGACAAGGAAAACGAAACGAACAATTTATTTATTCCCGGACACATATTTATCTATCCATGTATGAGCATATCCTAACAGTTGCTGTAATTTAAACTCTGTAATAAATTCTCCGAGTATATTTCATTTTATACTAACTGTATGCTTACCCTAATTGATTTCCGTTAGAATTGAGGTCAAAAGACTTCACTTCAACTTTGTTATTAGGATGCTCAACGAACAATTTATGCATTATGCATTCATATTCTAGCTTTGAAGATGTCAATAGTGTTCAGAGTGAAGATTAAAAACTTGACTAGTCGATGTATATTACAGGTAACCAGGTAGATCACCTAGGTAGTAATTCTGACAGAGCTAATTCCTCTTGTAACTCTATGTTACACTTTACTTACAGTCATCACCCCTTGTCTATTGACATCACTAACTTTATACTGAATAGTTCTATTATAGAATAATTACTTAGAAATTAAATAAAATACACAGATTAACTGATATACAATGTCATTAGTTCGGAAATAAATTCAGTCCACTATTATGCGGTAAATACGTTTTCATAAAAAAAAGACGAAATTTTTATTCTGAACTTATTTCTATTTTCGGCAGTAAAACGTACAAATTGAATTAGTAATACGTATATTTTGTAAAACAGCAAAGTAAAATTTAGTCAACTGCCTGTTTTTCAGTAGAATTCTTGCAATAGCTTTTTTCTCTACAAAGAAGTGCGAGACCTGAATTACAGCATTCCATAAAAACTCAAAGAATCAACAGAAAATAAGAAAAGTAAAAGCAGAACAATATGAAATCCAAAACTGTAGACTTCAAAGATATTAGGAGTAATAATAAAAATAAATGTTAGAATTGCATGAACAACACAGTAACTGTGTGTACATAATAACCTGTTTACTTCTATCTTAATAGCTGCAGTTGTAATTGCCTGTTACTTGTGTTTTATAATATATATATATGCAGTCGTTGTTGCATAGCAATTGTTTTGTTTGCTTATAAGCAGAAAATAAAAGGTGACCGCCCAACATGCATGTGCATATTTAAAATAAAATAAAATTCCCCTGTTTTCGTATTCCGTGCAAATTACATTTGTGTGGTTGTCGCTATATGAGGAGAAAGTATATTTTCAATTATTTAAAAACTAGTGTTACAGTCGTTGTCTGACCTTTGCTTTACAAGTAAACCATTAAACCGCTTTACATAACGATTTGGTAGATTGTCACAAAGACAAGTGAAATTGAGCAAAATTGTTTAATGAAAATACAGATTAAAAAAGAAACTGGGGCCTTCATACGTTCATGATCATAAACAGAAGTTTATGTATAATAAATGAGTGATAAAAAGAGTAGCATGGGTGTAAAACACTACTACATTGTCAAAGCAAATCTCGTTTTATAGTGGAACTAAGTGAACATATAGGGTTGTCTTTATATATCTGTGACAAAATAGTCTCGTACTGTTATTACTTATAAAAATTTCCTATTAATTATTTATTGTGCATAGTGTGAACAATCATCATGCTAAAAAAGGTAGATAAGAAGTGCTGATTACTAGTCATAGTGTTAGTATAGTAGCACACATATACGATTAACTTATCAAAATATGAACTAAATATTCACTGAGATCTCACATAGTAGAACTATTTTTACAAGCATATGCCATATTGAAAACTAGAGAAACATTTTAACTGAGGCAATCATTTTACTTCACACAAATTCTTCTGTCGCCCTTATATATAGCAGTCAATGCTGGTCCACTGGAGTTATATCAGTATATTAGTTCAGTGTTCTGTAATTGGTGCACTACTTCGGCGATGAGCAAGAGCAGCGAATCGTAAAAAGGAATGTTCACTATTAAAGTCCAATGTTTTCTGTTCTAATTTACTTTCCTTAAGACGTAATGACTTCTGCACTGAACGGATATCTGTATTGGAGACAGGTAGGCATTTCGACGTATTATTAATTACTTCTTCACACAGCATTTGTAAGATATTCGCTGACGGTGTACCAGATGTTATTAGTGTTTTAAGAGCAGGTGAGTGTATTTTCAACCTATTAAGAGTTGGTAGGAGATTGTTACTACCACTATCATTATTAGTGTCATTATCTTTATTGCTGTTATTATTGTTATTATTATTGGCTGAGGTGAATGACATTGTAGTTGGTGACTTTGTCTGCAAAATAGTTTGTGGGTCACTTTTTAACATACCAACATTACTCGGTTTATTCGATAGTGAGAAGTTGAATGTTTTTCTGATAGCCAACTGAGTTTCTGGCAATGAATGTCTACGGATGACACGTGTTGTTATAAAAACAGTTTGTTGTAAATTTGACGGAGGAGAATAGTCATCTGAATCAACTGCTTCGTACTGAGTGTTGAAATTTTCAACAGGCTGATTGGCGGCATGAACGGAAGAGATATATGGTTGATGTAGATCCTCTTTAGCTTTTTCATTCGATATCTAAAACAAATGAAATATAGAACAAATTAATCCAACAGTGAAGGCCTTCATTTGGTTTCGGAAAAAACATTTGCATAATTGTTATTAATTTAAGAAAAATTTATATATATATATATATATTATAATACTATGTCGATTGGAAATTAACATTTTTTTATAATCATATGTGTTTTACCACTATATGATTATGAAAGGTTGAGAAAAATAACCTTTAAAGAGAAACAAACAGAACGTGAATTTCAAATCAAATTGTTATTCTATCCAACCCAATTTTCATACATTCAGAAGCAAGCGATGCACACCAAAAAACAAGACATTTTACTTTACTACCTATACACTACTCATAAGTAGCGATAGAGTAGCAGAAAAGTTAAAGGTGCCAGTCTTGAAAACAGTTAAAAGTATGAAATGTTTTCTATTAATTGTATGTAGAGTAAAGAAGTAGTTTTGAACTGTTGACTTATCACGTAAAATGGTTACCAACGGCAACCAGTCCTAAAATTAATTACAGGTCACTTGAAAATTGTCAAGATTACTGCGTTTAAGACATTCTTTATCAAGATTCACGCGTATCTTAAAACGTGATTTGCGATATGTGAATAGCATTAAGGAAGTTTAACGAAAAGCAGATAGTTAGTAAGTCATAGCAAACACTGAATTTGCTATTGAACACTATAGCGATTCTTTTTCAGTCAGATCAAGTGGTTGAATAGATTACAGTAGTCACTGAGAATTGTGAATGTGATTTTCATTTTTCTACCAAGCCTCAGTAATTCACTTCAAGGTAAACCGTAATACTTTCGATAAAAGTGTGAAATGAGTGTAGTTCGATTACTGCTGAAGACAACAACTTCACTTTACCATTAAACAGTCACTTTAAATAAGGTAGCACTATATACATATATATAGTATAAAATGTTCTGTGTAACAGTACATGCAGCATAAGGGATTTAGATGTGTGAATGGACATGAGTCACTAAGGATTTGTAGTTCCATTACTAACGAGTGTTGATAAATGCAGTCGTATGGACAGCTTTTTCAACTTATTTGTATTTTTATTGTTTGCTTACATATACAAATCACTTCATACACATATAAAGTCATTGTTACAGGAAAGAAGGTAGTCGAATCATCTACTACAGTTGTATATTTAGATATATTATCTAGTTTATGTGGAAAACTTACACTTTCACGGATAAAAAAATTCTTCTGAAGTTTCACTAAAACGCACAATCGGAAGTAAAGTGTTAACATTCGTATCACATGATATTATGTGATAGGTATAATTCCCATGAAGTGAACAATTCAGCTATTTCAGGTGCAGTCAACCACAAACGACAGTAACACCTGTCTCGTATTTGACAAGCCAATTGACTCAAATAATGATAAAATAAGTTACCACATACTTATACCAATCGATAGTTCATACTGCGTAAAATGAGATATTAATAAAAATTATTATTATTATTATAACAATACATTATTAGACATTCAACCAACCTCTAGTCCATCTTCATCTCCTTGCTCATCACTCTCGTCATCAGAAGATGAAACAAGCTGCATATCTTTTAGGTTCAATGATGAATGACTATCTAATGAACCAAGACGATAGAATGTAGTTGGACATTTCACTTCTACGCCAGACATTTGGTCAAGCCATAGTTTCAAATTTTCATCTAAGTATTGCAAAACTATCATTGTCAGATCACTTTGTAAAAATTCGTGCCAAAGTGCAAACAATGGTTTCACCATATCTCTGACAAACCCTGTCAAAATGTTTGTTTTTCGTGGATAAAAAAAAGTAAACAAAACAAAACTAGTCTTACTACAAAAAATGATATTTATTCAAATGGTGGGGTATGCATAATTTGTTTTCACCTGGAAAACTTTAAAAAAAACAACAGAAGAGACTAAATTTGCAAAAAAGAATTATCAGTGTTATATTACTAGTATTATTGAAACGCTTGGCAGAAGAAGCATCAAAGATAGGACTCCAAGTGAACATATATATAACAGAGGTGATGAAGATTCTTGGCCAACACCAACAACAATCAGCATAAATGGGAGGAACCTGAAAGAAACAACCTCCTTCACCTACCTGGGAAACATCGTTTCAACTACAGGCGCACGGAACTGACGAGGATATCAAAGCCAGAATCGGAAAAGCAAGACAGGCTTTCATTACTCTTAGGTCTGTGTGGAGGTCAACATCACTCAGCATCAAAAATAAGATCCGGATTTTCAACTCCAATGTGAAGTAGGTGCCACTTACTATACGGATCAGAGACTTGCATTGTGCGTCATAAAGAGCATCTCCAACAAACTTCAGACCTTCATTAACGGTTGTCTTCGCTCAGTACTCAAGATCAGATGGCTGGCCAGAAAAGATCAGCAACAGGGATATCTGGCAATGAGCGAACCAACCCAGCAGGAACCGACTGTGAAACAAATATGCAGGAAGAAATGGAGATGGATTGGCTGGCCATACGCTGAGGAAACCATCAAGTGACATCACTAGACAAGTCATCGCTTGAGTGGAACGTGAAGGGGAAGCGGGGAGTTGGTCGTCAGTGCAAGGGTGACTTGGAGGAGGTCATGTGAAGAGGAGATGAATGCATGTGGGCAGACTTGGAGCGGGGTGAAAAAGTTGGCAGAAAACAGAAGACAATGAAGATGCGCAGCTGAAGCCCTATGTTCGTTTAAGAACTAAAGGATATAATAATAATAATAATTGTAACGCTAGAAGCCAAGAGAATTGGCAACGGAATTATTTACTGCAACTCGACACACACACACACACAGAATTGTAAAATACGCCTAATATGTAAAAGTCACAATCTGTTTACATATTCGGTATCGTCCCGCTTTGTCTTTAGCATTTCTCTTCTGTGTCCTACTTTCATATTCCCGATGTCATTTCGCATGCATCCTTCGTTAGGCCCATCTCTCCAGGCATTCAGTTTTCCTGACGCTATATATATATATATATATATATATATATATGCATGTATATACTATCTATAAATCATGTCAGGAACACTTGTCACATTATCACTATGATTATTTCACAAATTCTTAAATTAAACTTTCAACATTAACTAAAGGCAACTAAGAGACTAAAAGTATTTGAAAAGTTAAAAAATTTTCAAATTCCATATTCATTATCTATCGGGAAGTTCAATAGTTGTAAAAGATGGAAGAAGGAATGTGGAAAATCCGAATCACCAATATCACCTTAAGAAATTACTATCGCGAGGCAGAAACCAAAAAGTCTTAATTAAGTCAGTATTTTAAAAAAAAAAAACCCAAAAATGAATAATAAGAATAACAATTTAATAGAAGTGGAGTAAAACCCAATCCAGTCAGCTTATGAATAAAAAGGTTTATCACGTTTAAAACTCATAATAATCCCGATATCCTGTATGCATGCAATTTTAACATTTTTACAACCAATCCAATCTAAGGTAAGTGGCAGATGGTGAGAAAATAGAATTAGATAAGATTATTATTTCAAAAAATAGAAAATTTGGTGTTACAACTTAATTCAGGAACATTTTAGTATCATTCTGATATATCTGTTGAGCCCAGTCACTGTGATAGCATGTAACAATTCCCCACATACTTTGTTTATTAGTCATATTACACAGCAAAACAGTATTACTTACTGGATGGTGTGACAACGTGGAGAGGGAAATCGATAAGTGAAGTTTTAATTACCGAATCAAACGAAAACACATGCAATAGGAATAACTCAACACCTACCTCCGGACATGTGGAAAAATAGACTACTCATACGACGACTGGAGGGGAAACAGGAGAACTACAAAAATCAAGTTTCGAAATTGTGTAATTGCAACCCATATGATTATGAGCTATAAGCTGTGTTCGAAATGTCATCCAGGAAACAATACTTTTTCACTGTGTGATATATCTAGAAGATAAATTTTAGTATCATTCTCAAATAGATGAATGCTTAGAAGTTGACAAATATAATTCTTTCTATACCTTGAAACAGTTTGTTACCAGTGTTCACACCACTCTTAGAATATATGCATTGCAATTTATCTCCTATTCACTTCACAGTCATATACTGCACTCATTATGATGAGTGGTAATGGTAGCATTTCTCATCTACAGCTCACATCATGACGAAATATCAGTGAATTTACGGGTGAAAAGCTAATGTAAGCTTTTCCTAACATAAAAGCTTCGCTCATGCATATGCAGTGGTGACTTTGATAGCTTTGAGAACAAAAAGGTGAAACAAAAGGGCAAATCACTCAGTGAAGTTGTGAAAAACCATAAAACTTCACGCGAGGTAGCAATTTCAGATAAGACAGAATTAGGCTGTATGAAAAAAAAGAGTGAGTAGGCCGAGATATTCAGTCAATGACTCTTGATTCAAGTTATGTAAGGGAATGTAGATTTATTTGCTGAAGTTCGCATTACAAGTGTAAGGTTGTAATCATGCTAGCCACTGAAGCGTACTGCCGCAGTGTTTGTTTAGCACATGATCAAATTTGACAAGTCTTCCGTATTAAGCAAGTTTTTTATGTAGTAGAGTGATACAGTGGTAATAATAATATCGGTCTTTTTTTAGACAGCATTATCAACTTGCTCGATATGAAATCATAATTTATCACAGTTATGACGTTCTGCTCTTACATTAAACAATAGTCATGCTTTAGGAAATGTCTTCAATGAACACACCTGATTGAATAAGCTAAATCAACTCATAAACATAAACTAATAAAATGACAGAATTAAAAATTCAGGAAGGCAGTGAAAAATCTAAACGAGAAAAACAAGATAAATTACTTCAATCAGTTGACTTATTAAGTGTATGTATGAAATATTCATTTTATACGTTAACAGCATTCATAACACAGAGACGACTGACTGGTAGTTACACTAAATACGAAAACAACAAAACAAATATTATACCAAACGTTTACAGTGATCCACTTGAAGCAACTACCGCTACTGAATTCAGTTATGTTGGCATAAAAAGACTGAAAGATTTTTTGTTGTTATGCGTGAGAAATGTGTAGTTTGTTTTTAATTAATGGCTCGTATTATCGTCGGACAGGAGATGTAACCATGAGAATAACTGCGAATATATTTCTGTCTAACTGAGAGAAAATCAAACTAAATATTGAAAAAAAATATAAAAATTGTATTAGACATATGGGTAGAATACGTCTGGCATGTGTAAGAGTGAAAACCACCTGAAGAGTCAACTTATTTTGTACAATCCCCCAAAACAAAATGTAATAGTAAACTTGGATGTGCGATATCGTATGGAGTAATTTATTGGACACTACAACAAATGAAGATGCTTCGATTTTATACAGAGTTTATCCTGGGCTTACATAAAGGGGACTATTTATTAAAAAAAGAAGTTTACATGGATGAGAAGACTATACGCTAAAGAGTTAATTAACGTCATTTTGATAATCAGATTTTACTATTGAGGCGTGGATCACTCCTTATCTCAGTAAAATATTTTCTACAACACTGTCTGTTTGAAGAACAATAAGAGTAAACAAGGGTAAATCAGTGCATCGACCAAACTTGCATTGATTAGTCAGCTTACATGCGGTTTTCGCCCAGCCCTAAATGTCACCATATTCCCAGTTCACCTCATTAAATATTCGTGCAGACTTCTAATTAGTGCATAAAATCAGATATCTGATGAGTCATCCACGATATGGGCTGGACAGTATAAGATATATAGAGAGGTTAAGCAAGTAAATCAGAATAAATGTATCCAAATATTAGTGAACTCATATAATCCTATGTTTTTGAATGACTAGGCAATATTTCTTACACCATCAGACATTTATTTATACGCTACTCAAGGTCATTATCAAAAATGCGTCCAAATTCTAGTTCACTAATAATCCCGTTTTTGTATGGCTTAGCATCCTGCTTTTATGCTGTTGAACTTCAAATAGATTCATCGGTTAAACAACCTAAAGGTATAATATTTAGGTGTATTTACCATATACTACGTAAGACAGGTAAATTTGACACAGCACACAAAGAAAACATTATCTTTAATAAAAGCATCCTGGTACTGACAAGTAGGGTGTCAACAAAATTCGTGCTTAATGAATGTCATGAGGAGTTGAATATGTCTGTCGCTGGTTAATCTTCATTTACTATCAACAATCTATGAAAATGCTATGAGAAATAAGTGTTTATGGACAAGCTAAAAATTAATTATCAAAAGATCTACATTTAGGAAGTCTTCACAGACACGCATACATTTCAAGAGCTTTGTTCCAATCCAGTATAAAAATAACTTAGAACACTGTTCAAAAAAGCACGAAAAATTTGTTCTGACAGTACAGTTGAGCATGAAATAAAGGCTCTGAAGGATATTTTATCTAAAAGTGGATAACCTGTGAAGTTCATGAATAAATATTCTAAAGAAATGAACTCCTGTAAAAAGAAGAAATCTGTCTATGTCAATTTACCATTCAAAGGAGGTCATGTACAAGACTCAATAAAGCTATCAAGAGAACCTATCATGATGCAAAACTTGTCTACCTTAACACCATCAAGCGAGTGCTACAACAATCTGGGAAAGACCAGTAGCCAACCCTAGACACTTCAAACTGCGTATATCAGTTTGTGTGTGTTTGTTGAAGCAAATATGTAGGTCGTGTAGATTGTCAAAGTGGTTGAAAATTCAAAGTGCCAAAAAGCTCAATAACAAAACATCTTATGCTCTACGAACATGATAACAAGGCTGTCAAGTCAGTCACTGTCATTAGCAGACACAGAAACAGGAAGATGCTTGCAAGTGCTGAGGCTTGTTTATAAACCAGGTCTCCGCATACAAAAAGAAGTGGTCGTCACTCTGAATCTACCATGGCAATACGTTTTACTTATTAGTTGTTATTACTATTGTTAATATTATTAACACTTTATTCTACCTCTTATTATTATTCTTGATTCACTTAAAACTATCTTCTATCAGTAGCATTATCTTAACTCGTCTCAGCATTATTACTGCAAACATTACTATTAATATTACTCAGTTCACAATTCTTGGTATATTTAAGTCCTTGCTCTGTTGACTAATTGTTTATCTAAGTGATGTAATTGAAGCGTAATGCATTTTATCTTAATTTTAATCTCTCATACTCCCTTCCCCTTATCTATCTGGACATGACCTGAAAAAGCATTCACATGTGTCGTTTTGCATGATTAATTCAATGTAGTTTATTTGCTTATCAATCTTATATCTCTTAATGTATTTCCAGTAGTATATACATATATCCAGGAAACAATGCTGTTTCACTGTGTGATACATCTAATAAACAAACTAATATGGAATTTATTAACTCTTGTTGCTTGTTTTAATTTCTATTATGTGACAGAGTTTGAAAGAGAACTAGTCTCTTTGGTTGCTTTATTTTTGCAGTTAGCTTTATTAGGTATTATCCGCCCTTTAATTATTGTTCCACGTCCCAGAATCCAGAAGTTCCGATTTCAGTTTTCTGTCCTAAATAGCTTTCATTGACTATGTAGCCTAGTTATTCACATGTTTGAATGTATGGGTTGTAAATGTGTTTTACAGCGACCGGATTATTCACACCTAATAGTAATTATTGTGTTCTTTTGAGTTGATAGCTCAAGTGTGAATGTAAATGTCAAGTGATGAAAACATTTCATTGTGATCATGTGAAAGTGAAAGATTATAAATGAAGAATTCAGTCAATCATTTGGTATAAGCAGAATGAAAGTAACATTTTCCATCGCACCAAAAGCCTCACTTTTTTTGCATAAAGTGAATGCTTGTCTTATAAAAAAAAACTTTACTCACCGATTTGTAATCGCTGTATAGTGAATTTAGTTCGATCCATAGCTGGTATAGGTTGTAGTGACCACTGATGGCGTTCTCTATCACCCTGACAGAACAACTCAGTGCAAACACGTTTTGCCCATTCTTCACATATTGGCCAATGACGACATGGATTGCTTATATCGGCACATTTTAAAGCCATCTACATTACAGTATTTGAAAGGAAAATGTAATTAAAATATGATCCCATTAAGCTGCTGATTTAATTTCTCCTAAAAAGTCATATGAATAAAGAAAGACACTGGACTACACAGGTTGAAAACTGTTACTTCCAAATCTAGTGAAATTCAGATTTTCATTCCAGCTTAGACTATCAGCATATTTTTCACCTGTAACGTAGTAATGACTTTCTAAGAAAAGGTTTATGCTCTCTAGATATTTCCAAGAATCGTATTTCTAATAAATTTTCTTCCAGTTGTTAGATTCGTTCACAAACCGACATCAGTTAGAGCAGTCATTGAAAATCAGGGAGCACTGTATAGCTGTCTCGTCCTGTTTTGGGATCCTTCAGTAGTGAGCACCCGGAACCTGCCAGAGATCAAACCCTGGACATTCAGGTAACCAGTCTGACTGATGTAAACGCGTGAGAAAATCTAACAGGTAAAACTAATCCAAATATCCACAAATTCCATGATATAAATATTTTTTAATGAAATAATATTTAAATTACTTTTAGTTCACCAGTTATCAATAGAAACTAGAAAAAATTGCTGACAGCATCTAGCATGTTACTAGACTAATCCATTATCAATAATTTTAATGGCATTATCCCAATTCACTGTCGTAGACCAGCAACATGTGAGATACCGTCAGTCCTCTGACAAATACTTGTGTGTTATCTAGGATTAGGTCTTACTATCAAATAATCCCTCTCACTTTATAGTTATGTTCTGCAGAAATAGACAGCTTGCAAATCCATTTGCTGTATTTGGCGTCGATGTATGGAACAGAACACTCACTGAATTTAATTCTATTACAATTTACAACGAAACAAATTTAAATGCAGTGATATATCAAATCACCACTTGCCAGCTAAATCAAACAACCTAACTGACACATCCGAATCAGGTACTGCATCTGGAAATATCAGATTTTGTGGCGCATACATTGTCTCTTGACCATTCACTATGAGCCAAGTAGTCAGTGGACAGTTCGTAATTTAGCGCATCCTCAGTATCACATGACTAATACAGTCAATTAGGTTTAATTCCTAAGCAGTCAACATTGACGCTTGATTGCTGCTACTCACTATGGTCGGTTGACAATAGTTGAACGATATGAGACATAGGCTTCAACCAATGGTTTAAATTTCTTGTATTCGTCATGTAGCACAACGGTTTAGAATAACTGATAGCTAAGTAATGGGTTCACATTTGGGAAGAGTTCCAGACTAAGGAGAAATATTTGTCTTAAGCCGCTTGTTTCGCAATGACAGTTTAACTAGTGTGAATACTTAGTGAGAGTTACTTTGACATGTATCAGCTGTCAACAAACATTCCAACTGGAAGTTGCAATAAACACAAGTCTTAAAAACTGAACTTCTTTAAATGACCGAATAATGTACTCAGCTCCTCAGTTATATGCATTGGTAACAATCTAATAATGATAGATATTACTACCCTGAACATAATTCAAAACAAGACACTGTGGGGATAAAAACTGAGGATAAGTGTCACTTCAGATTGTTTCTGAAATGCCAGGATAGACACATACCTGCATAAGTAGAATTCGTTCAGACTGAGTAAATGGTACCGACGGACTAGCTGTACAAGATTTGGATAACTCCTATAAACATGAAAAAATTTTTAATTTAATTCATACCAACACAAACGACAGAATACAATTTTATTTCATGATATAATATTTATCCAAAAAGTTAAGTATTCATAACAAACGTACAGATGAAACACAAATTGTAATGTCTGTGAATGGGTAAAAGATGAATATTCAAATCAGAAATGTAATCATTTGATTACATTGCGATACAACAATGTCCTGTGGATTAAGAGTTCTCCTGTTTATCGGTTATCATTTCAGATTTATTTACAGTTACTAGGGTAAACACCTAACTACTCATTCAGTAGTGTTCACAAATAAAAGTAGAAATAACTCATTTAAAACAATCCGCTATTGAACTATAGGATGTAAAGTGGTGATACTACCAAAAAGAAACAATAAACTAGATGCGAAAATGTAAGTAGCATTTGGCGATAACAAAATTAGTTTTTGTGATAATACCTGCAACAGGCAACCTGAATCATCTGGTGCATTGCAAAATTATCCAATGAGTTTGTATCGTCACTCTGCACAAGTTGATCAGTCAACCGAGAAGAATAGTGCTTGATATCCTCATTGGAATGAGAAAATCATCTTGGTCAGCATACATGACAATGTTGAATGATCATGGTTCCTATTTCATCCAAGTGTTAAAAAAAATTTAAAATGAAACCAGATCAATATCTAACTCTTGGAGCTTATCTGGTGCATCATCGTGGTTGTTAATTTGAAGACAGATACCTCAATTAAGCCGGAAATAAACATTTGAATTTAAGGACATATCAAAGGCTTAGAGAATAGGAAAACAGTTTAGCAGACTTTTTCCAATTTTTTTCAACATAACGTCGAGAAACAGAATTATTTCACAAAATGATGTTTGACTGAAAGTTACACAATCATTTAGTTTGGTATTACATTTACATTTTGCTCCTTTTTTTGCATTAATTTTTTACCTGACGTTTAGCTGTCAGGTAAGTGGATTATTTAAAAGCTGAAAAATTACAATTATCCTAGACTTGAATTGTCAAGAGGGCATGTGTTTAGAGAAGTCAGTTTCGCTTGAACTCAGAGATTGATGATAATCAGTGCATGTTATTTGCTTTTAAGTAGGTAGAACGAACTATGAGATTGGTCACTAACATTATAGTACTGGACACCTTTATCTTCTTTAACTTAAAATCATTTGTCTGAAGTCTATGGACAGAAAACTCTGAGTTTCGATTTCTTGCTTATTCAACAGTCAGCAGCAATCAATAAATACCTGAAGTCACTAATAAAACAAATTATTTCCTTAGACATGGAAACCTGATTCAATCAGTGTTAAAATAACAAATTTCAACGGTAAGATAAATTCCAAACTTATGAGCTTGATCGAAAAAAGGACCAGTTACTGAAAACATAAGTATGAATAATAAAAACCCACAATTTTCTTTTAAAAAAGTTCAAATGAGTGATATTTTAATGGGTTAGAATAAAAGTATTGAAATTTACGAAGAAGAAAACAAAGAAAACGAAATAAACTACTTAAACAAAATTTTAGTTTTCTCACAGAATAAATTATATATATATATATATATATATATATATATATATATATATATATATAAGAGAAGATTTGAAGACAGATAAACGAATAGGGTCTGATCTTTTTTATCTGCTTTTAAATCATTTCATCATATGAGAAATTATTCTAATTTACAGAAAAATATTTACACTCAAAAATTCATTGCGGGTAAATTCTTTTATCTTCACATATGAATGACCGTTAAACAATGAATATATATATATATATATATATATATATAATATTCATTTGATATGAATACACATTATAGAAACTAATTCAACAGAGGGCTTTATTGTCATGATCAAATGTAATTGCGTTTGTATCCGATCAGCCTAATTGAATGATTATAATCTCAAATAACAGTAGTTAGCTAGCCTCTTTTGATATCTATTTATGCATTTTACAGCAACAGATTTTTCAACACCATAGTCACTACGTACTACAACGATTTGCACTCATTTTTTTTACCCTGGATTTCATCTCATTTTAGTCGACAAAAAGGTTACAACCACACCGATTTTCTGACTATAATTCTCCTTTGTGTAGACTAGAAACAATCTTTGTGACGGCGTAGAAGTTGTTTTCATCATCAAGCCTGGTGATATATAGTTTTTATATCAAATAGTAACATTTGGAGAATGCCGCGGAATTTCCTGTCAGTTGCAATATTTGACGACTTGAATAAAACTATAACAGCAGTAATCACAGTTAACGTCATAAGAGCTATGCTGTTAACCTCCCCCCTCCCCTCCTGTTTTGCAATGGAAACATTCTCGTCCACTGAAATAAGCATAAGTATAGAATGCCTACTCCATGAATAAAACAGCTTATTTTTAGACTTAGTTATGATACAATAACAATATTTGTTATTCTGTAACAAATCTAATTCTTTGAATATTAAGATAAAAATGTATGTTATGAATTCCTTTACTAGACACAGTCAAAATAAGCATGTTTCTTAGTTCATAACTTCCAGTAATATTTTTTTCTAAATGTCAACAATCAAGGGATATAATGAAAACATTCAGAGTGAAGTTAATAATTCCATAAATTACCGCAAATTGTTTTCGATATACTCCTTGATATGAGATATCAGTAGCCAGAATTACTTGCACAAAACAGTCTCGAACAATTGTCCTATCAATAAATATTTTGTTTGTAAAAAGAAAGAAGATAAAGCAAAGTAAAAAGAAACAGTGAAATAGAACGATATAGAATGATTCAGTTAAGTTTACATATTTCAGAAACTACCTTCTACTTTGCTGCTGCATAATTTTACACATTTTGCGGATGCAACAACCCATTTTATACACACGGATAAGCGCATACCAGGTACTGAAATTCATTCATACCACAATCTACTAAGTTTAACTGTTCGTGAATTTTGTTAACTGAACACTACGGACATTATATTGTAGACAAACAAAGACAAATGACACCAGTTAAAAAAGACGTGGATTTCTGGTTTAAACACTCTAGTGAATAGCAGGTGTGTGGATCTGCGATTACTGGATTTCAATTTATTAATCACATAACTGTACAGCCAATTAAGAATTATCAGACAGGATGAAACTTGGACCCTGAAGTCTATTGGTTAACACCACCGTGAGATTGTACTCGGCTTGTACTAAATATTAAAAGTTCAACATTACAATTATCAATTTCACTATGTTATTCAGCAAAGGCAATTAAATGAACGCAAATAGAATCTGGATGCTGTGGTGTGTTATTCTATTTGGTTAAATGAAATGATTCTATATCATACTTTATCAAATAAAATCAATTTATTATAGAATTATTAAATCTTTTAGAAACAACAGCATTTAATATTACCGAGATGCTTTGTTTTGTGTACGTGTGAAGCATACCTAAAGAGATTCAAATAATGCTGAAGATTAAGTGATACGTGATTACTGTTATAGTTCTTATTATTGAACTTATTCTGAATAAAAGGTGTATGGTAGACCATTATATATAGAATTTATTTATTGAAATACAATGGCAGTATTATTGTTATATAAAGCCATTAAAACAACAAGCAAGTCGTAAAAGGACACAGATTAACAGATTATTATGCTCTCAGTTTATAACAATTAGGCCGCCGAATGAAAACCGAATTGAAACAGATTATTTGGACATCTAACGATGATATGATGAGTATCATGCGAATAGGAGGTAAGAGGTTGAGAGTAGTTGGAAAGCTAGCTAAAAGTGATGGCAAAGAACTGAATACATTTGTGATGTGTCGCTATAACCCATTAGGAACTCAAGGAATGAGTAATAATATTTATAACAATCACATAAACTAATCATGTCAGGAAAATTTTAAAAAACTACTTATTAACTTGGGAAAAATAAGAATCTATGAAAAAATCGAAGAAAACAAAAATGATGAACAATACATCCACATTTCGTGCCAAGTGGAACTCTCCAGGATGACTGGCTGACTCTAACTATCTGACGTCAGCTCATAATTCATTACAATGGCAAGTCTGTGTTATTGTGGCGAATGCAGCTGACAATATTTTGTAAGTAGAATACTGTATATGATGTATTTTACAACAATTTCGAAAAGCCGAAGAATGAATCAGATGACGAAGATGAGAAACGAAAGATCCTTGTGAAACAAATTAGAAAACACATGAGAGGAAGCCAAAAGAAGCACAATACGGAGAACATGTGCAAATGGTGATTTTAATATTATATATGTATATATATCGCCATACTAGCACACCAGTTCACCAACAAATAATTACGCTACCGAATACTAATATGTCATGCACTTACAACGTCACTGCAAAACCTAACAGACAGAAGTCGGCTAACATCAATAGCTAGATGGTATGATAGTGGTGTTACATCAAGTGTCACATAAGATTGAGAAAAAAGATTAAATGTGGAAATGTATTCACCTGACCGTATAGACTCAATTGAATATAGAATAGAGTAAATTGATTTTAGTTAACATAAACTGACGACACTAGTTTTGTGTTATCTTGAAAGCTCCTATTCTAACATTGATAATATCTGACTTACTATTATTAACACAGGGTCAAATAGAAACGTAACTTTATATATACATAAGATTTATTATATACTTTCAATCGTTCTAATCCTTATGTTAACTTAATTTATTTGTAATTGAGAAAATCTGAATGATGTAAAAGTGACTTTAACCAAATGTTATCTGGGTACCTGATTTCGGTGGGGAAAGCAGTACTAGACAGGTCTTCCAAACTAGTTAAAGTATACGATCAAAATTAGTGTATTTAGGTGTTTTTGTATTATATGATGTCTAATGGTTTGAATTTCATATCTGTAAAGAATTAATTATCTACTAATGTTAACTACCATCAAATCTCATAACTATTCATCTGTGGTTTGTAAGCACATTCTACTCTATAAAAAAACGCATATTTGAAGACATGAATGACTACTGTGTATCATGGAGACAGATATAGTGATTATTGCCATTTGGTCCATTTTCTCCAGCAATAGCAGCGTCCCACCATTTAGCTTAATGACAGAAGTGCATATCCAATCGATAGACTTATGTCAAGATCAAAGACTAGACAGATGGATTAGTTAGCATTTTATGACAGATTTATATACAAAACCATGCCCTAACAAAGTACAGTAATGACTTCAATACTCCGTTAATAAAATGCACAGTGTTGGAGAACCGCATTTTAGAACAAAACAGTTATCTGATGCTTATGGATTCTGAGAGGAGACTGGCTCATGGTGAAAAATATTATTATAACAAAACGAACTGTTCTATGTTACAGTAAGTTGGAGACTTCAATAGCTCAGGGATAATTTCCCTGGTATTACCATTACTTGAAGCAAGTGAACATGCAACTTCTAGGTCTAGGCGCCTGATTCTCAACCGAAATGTGAAAGGAGAGAACACAGCTCCAACTACTGTGGTTTCAGCAGCTAGAGAGTATCATCAGCGTCCAATTACTAATCGTGACGCGTTGTCAGCTGAATGTAAGAGCAAAGATCGTCAAGTCAATTCGAGAGCTTGAATTCGAAATATCATTTTCTCTCTACAATGATTAGAATCAACATCACACTGAATAATAAAATTGAAATGATACACGGTAGACTGAAATATTCTACCTTGCTTATATTCAACTGAAGAAATAATAAAATGGTTCGAAATAAATATATCCAAATTGTTTTTAGGTAACAAGTAATAACACAACAACCAGAAGCACAACACTTAGTACTAATTGTCTGTCTGTATTGTCAGTCGTTAAATTTTATCATTTATAATTTGAAAAATCATCCACACATTACTGTTCTCTTTACTTTTCTGATTAGTCATTTTGTCCATTTTCTACTAATTTTTGCCATATGGTTTTCCGCTTATTGAAAAAGTAAACAGGTATAAACTTATTTTGAAATATGGACTATGTACAACATCAATGAATCTTACAAATATCTATAATAGAATCATTAGTAATACTTTTGTGCTCAAGAGTCATTAATAGGACTGATTAATTTCTTATTCTACTTGAGGTTATCTTCACAACACTTGATCTTAGACCCATTATTTCCATTTACAGATCCATAAACACTGCATAATCAGCGCTTAATTGAAAATTGGTTAGGATAATTTAGGGATACCTTATAAGACTACTGCATAACCTTAATACAAAGACTGTGACCGCAAACAACTTTACATCTGTAAATTGTTGCATCATATGAAATTAGTTAGTGTGCAATTATCAAAATAATACCTCTATATGTGCATCCGTGTGACTTAAAAAATATTATACGTTCGATTAAAATGTGTTAAACATTCATTCTACACTCGTAATACAAACGCTGTTAATTTGAGTTTTTCTAAGTTACCTAGGTGTCTTTTTCAATTTTTGTGGGTTGTTGAAAGCCTTCGGAAAGCCAGTCAGCCAATATGTCTTCTTTCAGTGAAAGCGAAAATAAGGAAGTGGACTTGGAGTGTTCGCACAATGTTCGAAGCTGAGAAGACTGCCCAAGTTCCCGAAGAAATCAGACAATATGGTATAGAAGTGCTAGGAATCTGTGGAAGTAAGTGGAATGGATGTGGGCACTCTAAATTGTTAACTCAAAAGTCAATAACCTACTCCGGTCACCCAGACCACAACCACCAGCACACTGAGGGAGTGGCTATCCTGATTTCACCAACAGCATCCAGGATAATGACAGCAAGATCCAACTCAAAAGGAAGAGGAGTTTTAATTATCCGATGCTAAGGTCCTGCAAACAAAGCAGATCAACAAAAGAACAAAGATTTTTATGGACAACTACAAAGAGTAATGGACGACATCCTAAATGACGAAATTAAAATCCTGATGGGCGATATGAATGCCAAACTCAAAGCAGACAGTATAAGAAAAAAATTCATAATGGGTCGAGAAGCTTCGGGCGAAATGAATGAGAACGGGAAAATGTCCTCGGACTTCTGTGACTTCGATGATTTGGTGATTGGAAATAGTCTGTAAAAATGTGTACACAGGGCGACAAGGATGTTAAAACCAGAATTGGAAAGGCAAAACAGATCTTCATCACTATGAAATCAGTGTTAAAATCTTATGCAACCAGCGCAAGAAAAATTCGGATTTTCAACACCAATGTTATGTCAGTCAGTGCTTCTATATGGGTCAGGCTATGGAAGACTACAGCTACCTTCGCTCCATACAGGAGATCAGATGGCCAACCGGGACGGATAAGCAACAAGAAACTCTGGAACACACTATTTAAAAACCTACTGTCCAACAAATATTTCGAGGGAAGTGGAGATGGATCAGAAACAAACTAAGGAGACAGTCGAGTGACATCGGGCGCTAGTCCCTCAGGTGAACTTCGAACGGATAACCACGAGTTGAGTGTATAAGGGTCACATTGCGGATACCGTGCGACTTGAGAGACTATGGACAATTTTGGGGTTAGCTAAATAGGACTGCAGAGAATAGGATAAAGTGGAGATGTGCTGTTGAAACCCAAGGGAATAATAATATTATAATAATCTCTTATTTGATACAACTTACCAATCTTCCTGTTCCAAACACTCGGAAAGTCCACTTTCTCTGAGAGTGCACAAGCCAACTTTAATGTGGTGTTTTTCCAGCACTGACACAGACTAAACAGATAAAATAACAAGCATTATAGGCATAATTACTGTTTATATTATTAAGGTTTATTGCAAATAGACGACTGATATAGCGTGAAATAATATTTCAGTAGATTTTAAAAAAAAACTATGCTGCATAATATAAAAGTTAAAGTCTTAGGAGAAAAAATAAGTGAAGAAGAAAATAAAAATTTATACTGAAAAAATGTTTTGCCAACCATTGGGAACATGAGAAGGTTTCGTCTTAGAAGAGATAATGCCAAAAAACTTTGAAAGCCACACTTACACATAGACCGATAAAAAGACATATCAAAATAAGATCACAAAAGAATTCGTTGCTTACGATAGAAAAAATAATATAAGTCATGAGAAATGGAAAGGGATTATATGATTGTTTTGAATCTTTGTAGAAGATCACAGTCAGTTATCCTACACTAGCAAACACATCTTAGGTCAGTAGTAATTTAAAT
This sequence comes from Trichobilharzia regenti, assembly GCA_944472135.2. Taxonomy (NCBI): domain Eukaryota; kingdom Metazoa; phylum Platyhelminthes; class Trematoda; order Strigeidida; family Schistosomatidae; genus Trichobilharzia; species Trichobilharzia regenti. The sequence continues at coordinate 80,210,840 of OX235270.1, read as the reverse complement.
TCATATAATGGTATTTTCAAATATGAACATTTCGCTTTCGATTACGCGATCATAAGTTACACTTTTAGCCGATACTTTCATCTATTCTGGGACAATGAATATGCAGTTGGATACTTAGTTTCTAGCTCCCGGCCGATAAGTGCTACCTTGTCGTGGCGGTCGGGCTTGAATACCGTAATCAGCCAACATACTAAACTGACTGGGACCTGTCTCTGCAGGTCCTACCATGTCAGGAAGATTGTTTAGATAGCGGTTAAACTAAAAGCAGTTACCATGGGGTACATGGGCTCCAGTATCCAATCGGATCAAATGGCGTATGAACCCATATGGGTCACCGGAAACCATGGGAATGCAGCTCCTGACGCTGCTCCGCTGCCTTGAGGATTAGACTCCAAGTCAAAGGCTCAGGGGGTTGTCCCTTAATAAAACCACCTGCTTCCGTCTGGGCGCCCGGGCAATGAATTGAATGAAGCAACAAACAATCAGTGAAACTTATCGCGTGCTATTACACGTGTTGCTATTTCCTTCTTTCTTCCCTTCCCGATGATAGTTAACTAATACTGTTTGAACTTTTTAAGCATGACTGTTTTCCTTCCAGATGAAGTTCTTTATCCGTTCTCTGCTTATATATATTTTTTCTCTTCTTTCTTTTTTTCTTTTGATCTATGTTGTTTTATTATTATTGTGTGGCGCATCCTTATTGTACCAAGTTTTTATGCGTTTGAATAAATAAATAAATAAGTCTCTAGCTCCTGGTTTTTCTCAGGCATATAAATATGGAAGTAAAATAATGAATACTTTCACGATGACGTATTTCAAGGTAATTTGTGGGGAGCAGAACAAAATAGTAGGTGAATTCCACTGAATTCTAAACATCACTTTTGATCTTCTTCAATTCATTTTGCAGATCCCCACTGATTGACTTGACCAAAGTGTTTGGCATTCAGTTAACGAGACCCAAACAGGATGAAACGGGCATCATAGAGTCCACTGCCAGTCATCAACCACCGAAATTATTACTTCGCATCTTTAGTAAAACGTCGATGTCGACATTACTAGGTATACGATAGGGCAAGTGACTTATCAGCACAAAATCCCATCTGGTTGACCAACGCGTCTTAGATACTAATTATCTTTCAGAATGGCACTAAACAAAATATTTTTCAAAATTATTTTCACTATAACCTCTGTTCGCAATGTTATTACGTTGCAAATAATTAATACACACTTTGTGTTTAATGAAATAATTACTTTTTTAGCAATCCTTACTACTTTCCGCTCTAATGAATTTTTATTTACCTCAATTAATTTTAATAATTTGTAGGTAATTATTTACCCTGGTAATAAGGTTAAACGTGTTCTAATTGCAACAATTGAGTCTACTGATTTTTCCTCAATTGAAAAGATAAATACTTCACAAAAATATATGAATAACATGACCCACAATTTCATTTTTTTGTTGTTGCTATGATTAAGATCAGTGACTGGGAATATAATAATTAACTAACTGGCCTATCAGGCAGGGTAGAATATGAAACAGCAGTGTACCTAACAGAAATGACATAGGATAGAAAGACAACAAATAGATACACAAATTTAAAGAGAAATAAAATATAAGCAAAAACGGGGAATAACGAAACTAAGGGGAATGATATTGACACTAAGTAAATAAACTCCCTCTATTGCGATGAACAATTTTGAACTGACAACAACTTTTAGCAATGATTTACTCCGCAACATTCCGATTACGCTATTCAGGTAACCCGTATACTTTTACAAGACAAGTTGGTACGACACCAAAACCACAGCAGTATACTTAGTCAAAAAAATTGTAAGATCAGTTAATGTTACATTTAGAAAAGAAAAACGGTCATAAACCCACAGTGTAGTGAGCAAGCAAGTTTACGTCATTCACTTTTGACTTCATACTCTATTAACAACAACAATACATTGAAGTGAGTAGTTTCATAGTGAAGTAGCCTTTCATTATTAAACCGACTTCAACATATTATGTGATCTATGTAATTGCTAGTACTTGTAAAAAGAAGAAAAGGAATGAATCATCTCCATAAGCATGAGTTTAAAAATTTCTCACAAAGCTAGAAAAACGTTTTTAAATACAGATTTATTTTGTCTTCATATAGTAGTAGATAGTTGTCTGATGCAGCCTTTTGTGCTTTGCTTACAGACATCTGTTTTATTATCCCTTATCATTCATTAAAAAGACGTTAGTAGCAACATAAAGCTTTTCCAATTGTCAGATATACGGGAATTGCATTATATTCAAAGTCAGATTTCATTACGAATAGTAATCATTTGGAGGATAACTGAAGACCTGACAAAACGGGATAGAACTCAAGAGCCTCAAGTCACGAGGCCAGTTCGTCACCATCCAGCCAGTGGATCTCAATACAATTGACCGTAAAAATTCTGTTACTTCACGACACAGTCATACCTCCATCCAAAGTTATCAGGGAGTGTCTCTTCCGATTGTTAATACGTTAGTTTCGCAACCTTCGGTTCCTGAAGGTGTACTTCTGAATACTCCTAAACTAAGAAGAAACATCTGTTCCATGATAGCTGAATTTCAGCAGTCTTCTGACTGGTGTCAGTTCGTGATGAAATCTACCCCGAAAACAACAGAAAGAACTTCGAAATTTCAACTATCAGGTTTAACACTGATAACAAAAATTCCATTATAACTTGTAGGCTCTCTAATCATAAATGGTAAGAAATTCGGTTGTTATATAACTTAAACGTTCTTCATTAATCATTTTCGCTACAGAGGTCTCAGTAAAAACTATTGAATCATGCTAAACACTAAGAGTTCAAAAAATTTCACTTTGGAAAATATTTCAACCAAATGTAACAAGTTTCTCATAGGCATTACCTGTGATGACAACTCAATAAAATTTAGACAACAAATGTGTACATTTTATTTCGAAGCTTCTCTTCAATTGCGGAAGGCTTAAAATATTCATAATAGTGACAAAATAAGAACATACATTTAAAAAAATTTTATTAGCAGAAGTTTAGCAATGTAGGCGGAGATAAGCCAGTTAAGAGATTGTGAGCAATTACATGCATTACCAGATTGTCAGTCTAGGATTTGATATAACTGATCACGCTGAAAACATCAACAGATCAATAGGCAGATCACAGAACATGTAACTTCAACATCGATATATATATATGTACTAAAAACATTTCCTTCAAGACAAGCACTAACTGTAAAAAAACAGAATGCCAAGTCAAAATGTCTTTTGATTCACATTGCTGAACACTGCCCCGCATGACTTAATAGAACTCGTGATGGTATCCTAAAGAAATCAGTCACAAGGCATTTGTTGGACTGTAATCATACAGCGAAACTGAGTAAAAATATTATAGTCATTAATAAGTAAGATAATAAAAAGCTCTTGGCTTCGCGGAGACTTGCGCAGTCAAGTTAAAGAAGCTGGATCCATGTATATAAAGGGGAGCAGGGGTTAGCATAGATCTACCGTCTTAGCATACTTTTATTTTACCTCTATAATCTTCACTCGCTTCTCTCTTTTCTTTGCAATGTTTTTTTGTTGTCATCAATATTATTATTAGTGTGATATTTTTATCTGGCACACTGTTGATTATTTCATAGGGCAGGGGTAAATCGAAAATCATAGTTGAGTATTAACCTTGGTGAGGAATGTTCAAACTATCCTATGGGTTTAAAACAGACACGTTAAAATATTGTTATTTAGTCCTAAATGGTTTGTATATTTTTGAATAATTTATTTGTTTCTTTTTTTGCGAGTTTCCCTTGTATTTCATAATTAATTATTAAATTGTACTATTTTTACCACAATAACTCCATTTTATATATTAATATGTACTTTGATGAATATTATTCACACCTTAGTGACGTTAACAGATTACTACTCACTGATCATAGATCATATATTAGTTGAAATTAATACCTATTTATTCTTGTGTGTATTGGACGTTAGAAAATTGTATAAACAGCAGTGTTTGTGGAGTATTCAGTTGACGAGTCCTATAGAAATTTATGAAATCGTTAAATACTGCTTTTTTCGCAGTTTGTGCTTGTTGCATACAATATATATATATATATATATTTATATGCATACTGCCTTACCAGTTATTCATTGTGCACGAACTTGAACATTGTGGCGCACTCGTAAAATTTTTGATTTCCACATTAAGAAACTAAATTTCTAGACATATAAGCTGATAACTAGTCACCACCAGTTTTCTGAACGAAACGCTGGAATTACTTATTTCGACTTAACTTAGATATGCTACATACGAATTAAATAACAAAATCCCATTTTTAGATGTTTTAATCAGGAGAACCAACACAGGAAATTTAGAAACACAAGTATGTGGAAAATCAACGCACACAGATCAAATACTCAACCATTCTAGTAATAATCCAATTACTCACAAAAGAAACTGTGTGCAGACATTGCTTAGAAGAGTTCAAACACATTGTAGCATACAAGAGTTGAAAAGAATGGAAGGAAAATACTTACAAACGGTCTTCAAGAAGAATGGTTATCCACAAAATTTCATCAAAAAGTGTTCAAAGTCGAATCAAAGCACCAACGAGGAACCATCACCAAAGACCAAAAAGAAATCCATCCTACCATACATCAGAAATATCTCTGAAATAACGGCTAGAATAATGAAACCGTTTGATATAGATGTAGCACACAAACCAGCTGAATCGCTTAATTCGATCTTATGCAGACCAAAAGATCCGATAGAAAAAGGAGATAAAATTAACGCCATTTACAAAATAAATTGTATGAACTATAACAAACATTACATCGGCCAAAGTGGGCGTCCCCTTCGAATAAGAATCCAAGAACACAAATCAGCCATGAAAAGACATGGTATTCTTTAGTATCAATGCATACAGACAATTATGGACATCAATTTGATTGGGATAATATCAAAATCTTAAACAGAGAAAACACCAAATGTGCCAAGGAATTCCTAGAAGCCTGGTACTCAAACGAAAATGCCATTAATGAACACGTTAATATAGATGAAATATATCAACTAATAAAAAGCAAATCAGGTGACCAGAAAGTTTAAAATCCCAATCAATAGAAAACGGTCAATACATATGTAAAGATGGTTGGTCACCAGGTGACGCAATTGTATCATCATTCATGGAGATTTTAAATCATTTGACTTTATGCTAAATACTGCGCTGAAGATGTCGTCCAGAAAGACGACGAAAGCTCCGCAACTACACCAACCAGCTCAGATAACACTATTAATTGCAGTACATACGTTTCTCTTTAGTCATATTTCTACAAACAAATGTTATGGCAAATAGTAGCATGATAGGAAGACAACTTTCCGAAGTTAACACCCAGATTGATATTTAGAACTTCAAGCAAAATAATCGTAATTTTAGGATCAACGAAACTGACAAAAATTGCAACTTTTTGAACACAAAAACGAAACTCGGGTATATGACGAACATTTTTATTAGTATCCACTTCTCTTTATATCATTATAATCAATCAACTAATCTGATACCCTGAGTCAATATAAGTATCTTAATTTTTCAAACGTTTTTACAAAGTAAATACCAAGTTAAGTAGAGAAAGCGGAATTCATTAGGATTATGTTTCTCATACGAGTAGCAGCTTCAGTAGCCTATGAACAAACAATACATGCAACCACCGAAAACTGTTTAGTTTTGAATAATTGGCCTATGCACATTAGTTCCAAGAATTTGGGCCTTGCTCTTCGTGGTGAGTACTATAGATTTATGCACTGATTTTTGAGAGATGAACGCTTATCTCACTTTTTTGATCTAATACTAGCTAGTTCTGATACCTTCATCCATGCCGCCTTCCTGAAGTTGAAACGACACTGACCGGTTCCAGTAAGTGAAAGACACGACTTCCATTAGATTTCTCCCTGAGACGGTGATTGGTGTCTGTTTTTGCTGGTGGTTATGTGTCTTCATCACCTCTGTATTCACTACATTCGTCTTAAGACCCGTTTTCGTTATATCTTCTGCCAACCTTTATCTTTAAGTTTTTTCTAGGACGATGTCTGTGGAGGACAACAAGATTGTGTCGTGCTAGTTCTTATAAAGGCTTAATTCACTTTTCTGTGATAGTATATCAAGGCGGCATTTTTACCAATCCGTGGACTTTCCTCTCCCTCACTCTCACATCATTCTGCAGTAGTGGAGTGAGCATATCTACCTTGATGTTTGGGGCTATTTTCAGTGCCCCCGGAGGGGTTCCATCTGGTTCTACTGCTTTTCCCATTTTTGGTAACTTGATGACCTTCAAGATTTCTGTTTTATGGGTGAGTCAGTGGCACAGCGGTTAGGACTCTCGCCGATCATGTACACGGTCCGGGATTCGCCCCCCTGCCGACACACACCTGATATCTATGGTTGGCCTGAAAAATTTGGGCTACCGATATCACATGCTGAAAATTCCGTACCTGCACCGAAAATGCGGTGTGGAATCAAGCTGTAATCAAAATAAAAAATAATTATAAATTTGATGTTCACTGGTAGTACTGTGTCTGTTAGTAGCATTTCTGGGCAAGTTGAAGATGGCAGTCGAAGGCCAGCTTCTTCTTCATTGATGAATTTCAACTTGACTTTGAAGGCTCTCTGGAAAAACAGTGGTCTGGATCTACGCCTAATCCGCTTCTCGGTCTTGATCTCAGTAAGAGCTGAGTGTAAATAGCATGTTGCTAAGTCATCCAATATAAGTAGGATTTTGAGCAAACTAGAATTTGAACGCATTTATTGTAGTGTATTTAAGTAGTTTGGCAATGTGTCGGTTAATTTCAGATTTCAGTAAGTTGCGTCTCCACATTCTTGACACTAAAATGAAATCTATCTGATTTTCGGTGTCTCTATATGATTAGACCCACGTCCCCTTGTGAATATCTTTGTGCTCATAAACGCTGCCTCCCATCACAAAATCGTTAAAGATACAAGAGTCTGAAGAGAGCTTCTTCGTTCTGTTGCGCTTCACTGATATGGTGCGAACATTCCATGTCCCTATCTTTACTTTTGCTTCCGTCGAAACAGGACGTATTGGACGACTGCTTTTTCAAAGACTGCCACTCGTCAGCTTCATACATTCTCGAAATGAGTCTACCAGACTCCAGTACAGAATAAGGTTTTTTTCTGTGCTTTGAAGTTTGCGTAACAAAGAGGTTGTTCAGTTTTACGGGGAGAGACGGACAGCCTGACGCACAGACTTCCACCTTCTCTGACTTGAGGACTGGCTAGATTGCTCAATTCATGCAAAATACATACCATTTTTGATTCACCTTTTTGTCGAGTTTTTCTATATAACAGGGGAGATAGTTCTTTTTGTTAGCCATACTTAATGCATTGAGATTAACGAAATGTTATATTCAGATAAGTAGAACCATTGTCTTTGAAGTGGCTTTTATTCAATCTTTTAAAAAAAGGAAGGAGGAGGCGATAGTAATCATATGATAATACAGGTGTTACGTATTCACTACGAATAGCTTAATAAATGTGTTTTTTAAATAATGAAGATAAGTGTGAAATATATTTTTTTACGAGCAATGAAATAATTAGCATCTGATGTTATGATATTCGCGTATACCGAAGAAGTAATACGTGTATGGAAGTCGATAAGCAGTGACGGAATAACCGTGAATAAATGAGAGTCAGATAATCTGGTTATTTATTTGCCTCTCACCCTGTCCATGTATAAAACTCCTGTGTTGAAATTTAACACACCAGAATGATAGGTGGAATGAAAGGAAAGATAGAAAAACAAATAACGAGATATGCAGAGAAATATTGCATATGCATAGAAATAAACAAGGTCAACAACAACATCAGGAGAGGAAGAGAGAGAGAGAGAGATAAAGGTCCAAAATGATCCTAAAACTAGTTTAAGGAAATCATTATTACTATGGGAACAGGCATTGATTTTTTGTAAATTTTACATATGATAAAAGCAATCATTCAACCTACCAAGCAGACAAAAAAATAAAACAAAGATAATGTTTTATTGTACGACGAAACGAGAAAAAGTTGAATGCACTGACCTGTTTATTTGCTTTATTGTAATCATGTTACTGGTACTAGCGTTATTTTCATTACCATAGTTGTAAATATATAGAAAGAATGTCATTGTAGAATTTTTTATTATTTTTATTCCTTTTGTAGTGTAGAAAGTTTTGGAAGTTAGATTACAGTTTTGAAATTGTGCAGAAATGACTGTTGTACTCAATGAGCAATTACACGAAACTGATACTTATTATCACTACTTCCCCTGATCAAAAAATAGTTCCAGTATCTTAGAAACTGCTGCTTTTGTTTCCTAATTCGCCCCCTCATCCTGTTCCAAATAGTTCTAGTAATTTGGTTGTATGATGAAAACATTATTGGAAATGCAAACAAATGGAATTTTTAAAGATACCAAGTTGTATAGTTGGTTAACTGAAAATATGTGTGGTCTGCGGCAGAAATGAGCTACATTCTCGCTTCGGAAAGGTGTACTGCATACAGAACTAACACTATATTGTCATATAAAGTGAAGAAAACCAGTAATTCATGTAGTTGCTATAATAGTTCAATGAAGACTACCAAATTATATAATTCCTACGCCACACATGTTACTAACTAGCAAGAGTAGTTGACATATATAATAACTAGATTATGATGATCTAAAAGTTGTAAAGTTATCTTCCTTATTCAGAAATTCTAGTCTGCTTGTTTTGGGTGAGACTAAGGCAACCAATTCCTCACGTAACTAAGACGAATTCAGTAGGACAGTATACCTTCACTTTTTTGCCCCAATCTTGCTATCATTTTAAGTGAAAAGAGCAAAGGATGATGTAGTCCAGTGGAAATTTTTCACCTCAAGGCCCTGGTCTTTATACCTTATGATGGCTGAGACTGTTGAAATCAAACAGTGCATACAGAATCTATTATTACTTGGTATGAAGTAAGAACTTTGTTAAACAGAAAGGTTAGATGATTTTATTTATACGCTTTCTCCACTTAAATATGTGACATGCCTTCATACTGTCAGTGATTTTTCTTCTGTTCTTTTTAATTTGTTTTACATAGAATATTTTTTACTGAATAACAAGCGGTGATATTGTTTTCAATCATTTTCTTCACCGTTTTGTTTACTGCATCATGTGTACGCAGAAACTGGTCCCCATTAATACTCAACGTTCTATCAGACTGTGAGATAAAAAATCGGCTAGAATGAAGTAGAGAAATGAACCTTGGTAATAATTGTGTTTTATAAACAGCTTATAAAACGTCAAAGTTGTGTACAGATCAATTTCTACAGAATGACTTCTCTGTTTTGTTGGTTTTGATTGCCCTATATATTCTATTATGATTGAAGCTATAATTCGCCTTACAGAACAACTTTTAAAAAATCAATAGATTAATGGTCTGTGGTTTCCAACATCACTCTAAGTGGTCTACAAGCAAAATTAAAGATATTTTAAATTCTACTTGTTTTTGCTAAGCAACCAAATTAACAGCAACAAATCTCTTAATAAATTAATTGAAACCAATGAGTTATGATATGATAGGATATGATTATGAGCAATAGATTGTGCTTTTAAACGTCGCCAGTAAATACTACTGCATCACTGTGTTTTTATCAAATAAATTTATTGTATGATGGAACTTTTCTGTTCTCATTTCATCTTCTCTTTCTGACAATAGATACACTGCTGTAGTGATCGGCCAGTTCATAAATAACAGCTTTACTAAAGTCAAACCATTCCCAACGAAATCATTCCATTGATGAATTATGTACATGTACACTGCAACCAAACTAAATTAAATTAATTAATAAATAACATGGCTGAGTAAAGAAACAAGAAATATTTATGTCAGATTATAAGCCACAAATGCGAGAAAACATCTTGTGATCTTAACCATTTGACTAGATTAAAGTATGTGGAATAGATTTTGGACATGGAGAAGACAGGTTACAAAGTAGTAAACACTCCATTCACTGAAACGCACTTTCATTTATCTAGATTATGCAATCCATAAATTACTAAATTTGAGATTTTGTGTACGGTAATTAGGTGATTTGTTGATTACTATATGAGAGAAGAGAATGGACCAGTAAGCCTACAATACTTACTTTATGTAAATCAACTAAAAAACTTCCCGTCTTCTCTAGATATGACTGATTAACACCGGGGTGATCTGCATCGTGAAAAGCAGCTGCCAGCAGAATGCCAAATATCTCTGGTGGATTCAGAATAGAAGATAGCTGAAGAAAAAACAAAAAATTAAGATAAAATTTCAATGATATCTAATAATAATAACAAGATAACCTCTGGACTGCTGACTACTTTAACAGTTTGTTGATAATATTATAAATGTGACGGATATTCACTTTATAGCTTTGCATTACAGGCAATCAGTAGGAATAGTATTCAGTCGAGTTTCTACTGTGCGCCGGTAGCACCGTGGTTAGGACTTTCACCGACCATGCAAATGGTCCGAGGTTCGATCCCCTCCCGACACACATCTGATATCTATGGTCGGCCTGCAAAATTTGGGCTACCGATATCACATGCTGAAAATTCCATACTTGTACCAAAAATACGGTATGGAATCAAGCTGCAAATCAGAAATAAATGAAATAAAAAATAAAATAAAAAAATAAAAAATATGGGGATAAAAATACAAAAGAAAAGACCGGGGTGTCATTAAATTATAAAGTTGAATTCGGTATCGAAAAGGTATCGTTTATAACATCTAAAGAAAACTAAAATTATTCATCGAGGGAAATTTTGAGCTACTTTAAGTCCACGAACCGTAGCTGAGTAATAACTACTTAAGTAAATATAGGTGGCATAAAAGTGTAACGTCATTACTGTCTGAAAAACAAAACACACTCAGTAGGTAAAGTAATAATTAACTTCATTTTCAAGCTGTAAATACGACTGTACAGCTTGAAAATGAAGTCGTTGAAAAGAAATTTCTTCGCTGAACGAAAACTGTGTTTTTACTTATGAATAAATGGGTATTTTTCGAGATAATAATTAACTTACAGATATAGTAATTATCAGCATGCACACCTGATGATGCATAAAGCATCAGAAAAGCTATTTGATACAATATAGAGTAAAATATACACATAAAAGTGATCGAAACATACTATCCCTTTTTTCTATAAGGCAACAATCAACTAATATTGTTTTAGTATGACTAGAAAGATTGTGCGTCGGTGGCAAAATGGTAGAATGCTCGTCAACCACGCATGTGACCCGAGGTTCAATACCCGGCCACTGACGCACTTATTTACCTCGTTAAGCCAGTAATAAGACTGGTAAAGAGGGAAGGTCGGATATGAGGCTAGCGACTCCATCCCGTAAAAATAAACACCACTCCTACCAAAACTTCAAACCTCTATTTTCCACTGGGAACGTACAAGAAGTTAAAAAATTACTGAAAAGATAGTACAGTCTTGAACTAGTAAGAACAGAAAGTTTAATAAGCTTCTCTACGTTTCTGTTTGGTTGCTCTGAATTTTCCACAAAAAACAAAAATTTATATCATAAGATGAACCAGTAAACTGAACAACTACTTTGTTTTCAAAAGTATACAGAAAACAACTTTAAGTCATTCATAAATAACTAATTCTATAAGAGGAAACCAGCGCTGACAGCTTAAGATATGTTGCTAGGTTATTCATTTACCTGATAATAGTTGTGTCCAAATACTAGTTCACTCATAATCCTGTGTAGCACAAATAACGTGTCTTATACAGTCAGCTGAAAATGACAGGCCAAGAAATACTATTTGAAGCTGGAAAATGTTGGAAAACAGGAAACATTGTTTCTACAAATTTCGTGACCTAGAAATTTGTTATGGCAAAGGTTTACAGTTCAGGCTGAGCCACGAAGCTTATTTATTGCTCTTCAAGCTTTATTATTTGATGTGTTAAATATCATCACTAAGCTTAGTGATCTTATAAAGTAGAAGGAAGATTACTTAGTTAATACACAGCTCTAAAACATAAAACAGTATTTTATGATAATGAACTGCATTAACTGCAAAAATAGAAACTGATGTACAATAAAGAACTGATTTAAAGATATATTTCATAGGAATATATATGAAATTAATATTTCATAATATATAGTTGGTAATAACTAATAGTCCCCTTTGGGACTGGCGAGATGGATATATATGCGTCCTAGTGAGAGATGGTATTCACACTCAGGCCATGAACTGTAGGGCCTGGCAGGTGGGGTGTGATGACAAATACTCATAGATAACTGACTGGCAGTGGCACACAAATAGCGAAATGACAGAAATTAGAATTCGCGGGTCATCGGATTTTGTTCCAGTGGCTGAATGAACTCATTTTGTAACCTGAAGATCCTGGATTCGATCCCGGTGAGGTTACGGATACGTACTGGTGAAGAATCGCAAACTACCATGAAACAGTTGTCCTTTAGCGCCTGATGTTCGATGGTTCTCTAACGGATGTATATCCGTGATCAAACCTGAAATTAGTTTAGCACGGTTATAACAAGTAATCGAATATTCAAACACTAAATCAGAGCATCAGTTACAACTTTTATGACGAGTATGTTTACACACTGGTAGATTTTATTTATTTTTCCTGTACAAAAATTAGTTCTTTAACTACTGAAAGAAAGATAAGAAATCAATGAATCCTGCATAGTACTGAATACACACACCTCTAGCAAGTAGAATGACTGACTGCTTATTTCATATTTCAAATTGGTGAATAGACTTAGTGTCATTTTATCTTCCCACCATCTAGCGCATTTGGTTATAACCACAACCAGTGGGAATTAGTTGTCAAAAAAGATGAAGACAATTCAAGCATTCAAAGATAAACTGTAAACAAATAAGAAATAATCCATTCCTTGTTTTTGAAAACGATACCAAAGACAACAGCAATAACCGAGAAAGCGAATTTTACATCAAGTAGAGATAAAAAAACAGTTTCAAAGAATATTTAATTAGATTCATCTGCCGAAGTAAGTTAACCTAAGGCTAAAAAGTGGTTGAGAGAATCTTAATGATAACAATAATAAATTAGATCAAATATGCATGCACTGAATCTTTCTAGACTTCAGTGACTTTTGTTATTTAATAGTTGTCAATCCTGCCTTGATGCCTAAATTCGGGAAGGTGAGGTGGCAAAACAACCCAAAAAATTCCATTTACATACAGGTTTGAAGCTGTATTTCACTTATTATGATTATTGCCTTGGGTTCCTAGTGGAACATAGGGCTTCAACTGCACGTCTCCATTTGCTTCTGTCTTCTGCTGTACTTTTCACCTGCATCCATGTTAGTCCATAATCTTTCAACTCCTCTTCACACGATCTCCTCCATGTCACCCTTGCACTGACGTCCCACTCGCCGCTTCCCTTTCGGGTTCCACTCGAGCAATGGTCTGACGCGTGATGTCGCCCAGCGGTCTCCTCAACGAGTGTCCAATCCATCTCCACTTTCTCCTGCATACTTGTTGGTTGGCGATTGGTTCTTGTTTTGTTTGTTCCCATAGTTTCTCGTTGGTGATTCTTTCCGGCCATCTGATCTTCAGTATAGAGCGAAGACAGTTGTTGATGGTCTGCAACAGGCTGTTGGAAATATTCTTTGTGACTCCTTTACCTCACTAAGAGGAAAGCTTGGGTATGAGGCTAGCGACCCCATCCTGTAAAATTAAACACTGCGACAGAAACTTCAAGCCACTAGCTTGAGGCCATATGTTCCACTGGGAACGTAAAGGAAAAAAAATTCTGTTAAGCACTTATTCGAATAAAATTGACTTTATTACACTTCAACTTCCTATCTTTTCAGCCTGCATAACAGGCAGCGAAGAGTTTTTGTTACGTGAACTAAGATAATTATAATCTAAATAGTATGTTCATAGGATCCAGTTAGTATTAAAGTTTAGACAAAAAAACAACGGTTACACCGCAATGATTAATCATTGTAAACAATATTCGTGTTCTCAACACACACGCAAACACATGGAAAACATATTCCCTTTACAGTAGAAGGAAGTGACATGCAAACATACAAGTGAATTAACTAAGAGTGCAACAGAGACTGTATTCCTTGAAACAGTAATTTGCCATGTGGAAAAACTTTTTAAGCACTGACATACATGTACAATTTGAAATAAAAATATGTTTGTATATTTAGTTTATCCTAGAAACTTCGTTACTTTTCCTTTCATGACAGATATTTGTGATAAGCATATATATATATATATATATATATATATATATATATATGGCGTGTGCTACTGATAAGATTTACGAGTGGTGTATAAAGAGATGTTCATCGGTATAGAAATATCAAATAACTGGGAGATAGATTTGACGTCAAAGAAGACAAATGATTCGACTTTGCGGAGAAACATGGAAGACTTGAAAAGGAAGACAGAGAAACACAATACAAAGGACAGAAGTAGCACGACACGGAAGATTTGTGCAAATGGTGATTTGAAGATAAGGTGTACGTAATTTTGCTAAGTAGAGATACCAGATTCCAAGTAAACATTCATTTACCTAATCTGCCGTCTTCTACTGTTACATATGTTCCGCCCAGGACCCAAGGGAATAATAATAATATAGAGTAATATACTTGAGCCGAGCTAAGTCGTAAAACCACAAAAAAAAGAGAGAGGATGAATCGATACTGTAACATTAAACGACATGAAACAGAATGTTCAAATACATAAATCATTCTGTTGCCAATGCGGTATTGAGAAGATGTGAAATAATATTCCTTTGGACACATTGTCTATATCTCACCACCACGGTACTTCATTTTAACCTGACACACTCGAACAACTTTCAAAGACGACTCAGTGAAGAATAGTTATGTTTTTACGAGTTGATCACGGACTGATATATCAGTTAGAGAACTATTGAAAACCAGCACTAGAGTACTAGACAGCTGTTTCATCATAGTTTGGAAATCATTGGTAGTGAGGTTCATCCAGATGTCACGGGTGTGGATGGATGCCCCACCAACGACAATGGTTGGGGTCGCTCTAAATCACAAATCGGTAGAAGTTAGAATTCATGAGCCATTGAATCGAGTCCCAGTGGCTGAATGGTATACGAGCTTGCCTTGAAACCGAAAAGTCCTCGGTTAAAACCATAGCAGTGGTTGCGTACTGCCAATGATTCCCAAACTAGGATGAAATAGCAGCTGTCCAGTACTCCCTGGTTTTCAATGGTTCTCTAACTGATATCAATCCGTGATCAACTCGTAAGAAGTCAACATTGTTATATTTTAACTGCTTGAGTGAGATTCACTGACTTAAATGATGCTATTATCTCCTGGAAAACTATGACAAAGCAGGTATCTACTACTGTTAGGCTTACATTGACTCACTGCCTGGCTTGGAGATGTTCACCCTGTAGTTAGTCAGATCCTCACATATATAAAAGTAGGATTCATATGTATGTGTGTGACTAAAACAAACGGTGAAAGTTTCATTATCATATTGTTTTAAAATCCTGTAACACTGGTTAGTTCTTGTTTACAATTTAAACATCCACTAACCCACTATGCTTATGTGTGAATACCAGTTCAAATTCAGCCACTTAAAATTTATTCGAATATATGAGCACTGTTCTAGTATGCTACCGGTTCTGTTATTACTGAACAGAACTATCTATTCATTTCCTCGATAAGTATTTTACACCTATCCCAACTGATGACTGATTGAATGGCGAACCAACATGAGTGTGCATCAGTTTACATAACCACATTTAGAAAACCACACATAACATGAAGGAAATCTTTCAACTGCATAGGGTAATAATGACATAAGGAGTAAATACGGTTGGGAAATTGTGAACCATTCCAAGACATAATGCTATGACCCTCCAGTCATCAAGTTCAATCACCATGAAGACGCCAGACATACAACCGTCACCTGCTTAAGCTGCTAGCATGGATAATATAATACATTATCAATCAAAACAGTTTCGTTTATTTATAAAGGGTTATCATCTGGAATAAAAAATTGACGATTACTTTTCAATTCATCAAATTTATGCGTATTTTTTTTAATTCAGTTTCGATCAACAAACTGAACGTGAAGAAACAAAACACAAACGGTAATATTAATGTGAATAAGAATAAAATAGACAACTGGGTCATAAAGGCCATTATTGATCGCATATTAAAATCATCTGAAAATGAATTCTTAGTTTATAGAAAAAGGATATATACATATATATATATATATATATACAAACTAAAGAAACAAAATTGTATGAACTGTGATCAAGATTTGATAGGATAGTTCTACTAGCGTAAGTATCTTCGTTTGCTGCCAGTCTGTCCACACACTTATTAGAACGAAATATAATAATGAAATGCTGAAATCTTCTGACAGTATGGCTAAAATACGCAGACAAATACTTTTGTCATCACTACAGGAAGCTTGACAGAGTACCGTAGAAGCCATAGAATACCTTGACCTCTCTACAGTCAAGGAAACTCTGTGATCAACAAACGCAGTGTTCTAAGTAAACATTTTCAACTGAAAAACATATCAAACTGTATTAAGTCTTCTAGGGATGCTGAATCCGATGCACATAGTTTGGCTTTTTGGGGATAATGGTCTGGTAGATAGAAAACCTGATGTATTCTGAAAGTCTACACATTCGGATGTATTTATAGATAATAACTCGGCTCATCTATTTACCGCAGACGTAGCTGTCTCTGGGAATCCGCTTAACAGAGCCAATCATCTAGTCACTGGGGTAAAAGGAACTAGAAACCAGAAGGTCCTGGGTTCGAATCCCGGTGGGTGCGTACGGGTGAAGAGTCCCAAACCAGGACGAAACAGCTGTCCAGTACTCCCAGGCTTTCCAATGGTTCTCTAACCAATGTCAACTCATGATGAAATCCTATAAACCAATCAAATCCCTACAACCCAACACTTGAAAAAGAAACTAGTAGAGTATTGGTTCAGTCTACTCTTGAGTCAAATAATTACCCAAAAACCTTTATGAACAGTTATTTGAAAAATTAAGATAAGGCTGTATCAAAACCTTCTGCTAAGAAGTGGATTAGTGTCGTGGTGATTTCTTAGCACAAAGACATAATAAGGAAAATCCTCAAAAATCATGATATGAAAGTGTATTTTTGAGCAGAGAACACCTCGTCAGTGGTAAAGATTAAGGAAATAATAGAATAAAATACCAACAGAATTGCGTATATGGAATAAAAAAGTATGGAGACTGTGATATTGTATATGCAGGAGAAACTTCCAAGCAAGTAAACGTAAGAGCAGAAGAACAGATACGATGCCTAAAAGATATTCTCAAATCCTAAGCGGGCTTGAAGGAACTAGAAAACAAATTGGTGATTGCACTACATTCCACTGAAACGAGAAACAAAGTTGATCTTAACAGAACCAAGGTTCTGCAGAAAGGTTTCGGTTTACATAAAAAAGATCGATTGCAGAGGTCCTACATATGTGAGTGAACCCCAAAATTTCGAATGAACATGACAGTGTGACGTTAGCTTATGCACGGCACAGTGGTTAGGATTCTCACCGACCGTGCACATCGTCCGAGGTTCGATCCCCTGCCGACGCACACATGATATCTATGGTCGGACTGCAAAATTTGGGCTACCGATATCACATGCTGAAAATTCCATACTTGTACCGAAAATACGGTGTGGAATCAAGCTGTAATCAAAAAGGTGCTGATCAATAAGATGAATCTGCATCACTAATTTTCCCTCTTATTTTTATCTTCTAAAGTAGCATATATTTTTATACATATTATTGAAATTACCAGTGTTTTCATTATGAACTCATATAGCTGAAAACTTAAATTAAAACACTTATCACTCACAATTGTAACAAACACTGAGGTCGTTCTTTTAATTTTCAATACGCTCACAAATTACATGCAACCTTTTACCCATACACATTATTGTATATCAAATAAATAAACTTTCTAATTCATGGCCTTTATTTGAACATTTTCATTAAAGACTGATGTAAAAGTACACATATTGTTTACAGTGTATAATAAAATAGACTAATAATAAGTTTGTACTAATTCTGATCAAGATTTGACAAAACAACTCCACAATAACTGAGCGCTAAGTAAAAAGTAGACAAATGTGAAAAAAAATATATTCGTACAGATCTTAGCGAGACTGAACAGTTCAGCTTAATACTTTTCATAGTTTTTAATGATAAGTATTTGGAAGTATTCAGTCAAATCTTGATCACAGTTTATGCAGTTTCCTTCATTTTGTTTTTCATGACTATTTATGACTCAAACATGGTTGGACAAGTATTTTAAAGACAATATGTACTTCTTTTTAACAAATACCCTTGGTATTTGAATTTTGATTCTTTCCCTGAAGAAGTTCGGACCAATTTGCCGAACGAGATGTTGAAATTATTTATTCAATTTTCTCTGAGATCTATACAAATCCTACTTTTTTTACATAAGTCAGAAGTAGATTGCTTAAAACCTGCCAGTTCAAGTAGGAATGTTTGTATATAAGGCATAAATTTCATCTTAAAAAATTGTTAACACCGAAAAGCATTTAACAGGTGCTTTTACAGTTACCACAGACTTAACAATTTATATCTGGAGTAAAGTGCCGAATCGAGTGTAAGAAGTTAGGATCGAATGGATAGAATAATGTGTTTTATCAGAAAGCATGCAAACTGGCGGCATTGCATAGTGTTTAATGGAATATTGAGAGCTTTGCCCTTTAGATTTCTATGGAACTGCATGGTGGTACTATATTCTGAGTGATACGTACTTCTATAGGGTCCATCTGACATGACATTCAGAGCAAGTACAGATGAATAATTAAAAACAGAAGCAAAATGGCTGTGAAGTGCTGTAGTTTTGTTATTGAGTCAACTCGTGATAAATGCCGTCTTAAACATTACGAGTGGTTTGGAGCATCCCATGTGTATCTAGAAATTCATACCCGATGAGCAGCTGATTCTATGATCTTTCGCCTTTAATAGTAAATCACTTACACCATTTGGATTTTTCAGACTGGCTCAAAATTCGTGTATAGTAAAAGTGTATTTTTATTTAAAGCAATACACAGAACACACACTGATGAGACACTCTAGTGACACCAAACTCCATGCCATCCAGTGGAACTAAAATGGGGAGCGATGAATTGGGCTTCCGAAGGTGACATAGAGAAAATCATGCGAAATGAAAGCCTTTGGGTAGTTGTGGAGGCGGTTGAAAGTGATAGTAGGTGTGCCACTAAAGCCATATGCTTTCCTCTGAACCCAAAAGTTGAATATAATAATCACAATAGTAAATAATAATATATAAGAAGATTTGCATGGTTTCAGTTTCTTGAGTATCTGATTTACTCAGAAGTGAGTAGTTTGAGAATAGATATGGGTCACACTCACAGGACCTGATATTCAATAATTCTATAACGTCTAAAGAGTAAGTAATCCATTTCTTATTCGTAGAATACCTACCAGTTCACTATTTCCTGTTGGTCATACACAGAGTTTACTTTCTAAGCTCTTATCGTCTAGGTGTTATGAAGGAAAACAGTCCTCTCCTAGTTTGCCATTAAGATGTGTTGATTCCGATCCCAGAGTAGAGATAAAGACCACTTTCAAAGTATCCACAGGACGTAGTGAATCTACTTTAATGTGCACATACCTCAGCCAGAAAAACGTTCAGAAAACTGACGAGTACTGAATATTTATTAAAATCTTAAAATCTTCATGGGTATTTTTCCATTACTCTGAATTTTTACGTCACGTGCCGAACACAATATCACTGACTCAGCTAATGGGTTGGAATCGAATGGCCTGGAAATTCTGTCGATTCGCAGTATAGCGCCTCTGTCACCCAATTTCGTCGACACGTATCTTTCCTCACACCTGACTTGGCAGGAATAAGCGGTCACGTCTTTTCAGCAGATCTCCAGGATGTCGTAACCAGTCACTAGAAAACCGTCGTAACAATTTTGCCAAATATAACAACATACCCTGAATGCATATACTTCTTTCACTTCAGGTGAATTTAGATACTTCTATGTATTTCCACTATGATTTATCTTTTATTATTAATCTAATATCTAGGTAAATTTTCTCAACTTCTAAACTATGAGAAACACTTACATAGATTAAACCTTTACTTACTATTTGTTTTATTGATCATAAATCACTTAGTTTTTCTCGTTATTGTTTTTAATGCATGGTGACTTGATGACAAAAAATGTTTTTGATTTTTCTTGATGTCAGTAGAGTATTACTGTCTACTTTAGGCTGTTGATTAGAGATAAAAATAAAGCTAATTCTATTTTTCCAATGCTAAACTTTATTTGTCTACATTACAACAGACTTTAAAAGACCATACTGTCTTGCATTCATTCCACTCCATTCGTTAACAGTCCATTCATTTAACTGAAGATATATATGTATATATATATATATATATATATATATATATATATATATATGGTTTATAATAACACGTGCTCTTTAAACTTCTAATTTTTATTTTGCACAAATTAGTGTTGGTCTACTGCATATTATCCCACTATGATGGAAATTATAATTGACATATTTAATGATGTAACAAAATATGAAGGAAATTATTATTATTATTATTGTCGAACAAAAAGTTATACGTTCAGATTGAAAGAACAGACTGAAAAAAAAGACGTAAAAACAGATCTTTGCCTATGGTCAGAGGCATTTTTAATTATAATCTTTTCGTGACAAAACTTTAAGTCTTAAACTTCCTATAAAAAGTGTACTTTATGTTAGACAAATGCAGACACATAAAAAGATTACTAACATTATGTTTATCACATGATTAACCATTCCTAGGATTTCTTGCCTACATATCCTGCATTATTCAAACTTTGCACAACAGTTATCGACAGATTTTATTTTCTATCATCTCGCTAAATCAAAAGAATATAAGTGAACTCGCCCTGTAATTAAAAGTCAGATTTATGAATAAGAAATTCACGGTGTGCAATAATTCCCAAATGTTCAGTCACATTTTGTCTTAAAGTCTGTCGTTAATTTTCATGTTTTCAATTAATTTTGTTGGTAATAACTTCTTAAAGTAGATCTAGTATTCAATTTCTCTTGTTTAGATAATCGTAGTAAATCATGGTGATCCATTGTTCACTAATGATTAGCTATGAAATATCCTGAAATTCTCATGAAATGTAGTGACCGGTGAAGTCTAACAAGTAAGACGACCAATAATCACCGGTGATATTGGTTTGCTTGTGCGCTAGTGGGGTAGGCAAACCATTGGATTCGAGCTGAAATGTTATTAAAGGAGACATCCTGAACTTTGGGAAAGCTAAAGACAAGGATCATCAGTACTTAAAACAACCATCATTCATCTTTACAAGAGTGATAAAATCAAAATTTTGAACATACAAATAAAGAGTCAGATAGTGTCAGACTATTGGAAGCAACCGGCAAGATGTCCTGGAAATTAGTTTATTGTCTACTGAAACTCGTCAGTAAGGTATATTTGCAGACTTAAAATAGGTAACGTTTCTTTAGGGCTGCATTCATAAAAGTAATTTTTTTTTTGATAAACATCAGAAATTCAGTCAGGACCTTCGATCGCCATACTATATTTTGAACTGATGCTTGTGCTTATATTCAGTTAAGTCTGAATCCAAAAGTACCACAAACTGCATTAACAAATAGCCAATTATGATGAAAATAAGGTTAAGTCACGTCAAATCATGCTGACAGTTACTTATATAATTGCTGTTAGCTTACTCAGTGATTCTTATCTGATGGTAGTACTACTTCTGTAAGTTTATCTCTTATATTTTATTTTCCTATTAAATGGATTTCATATAACAGTAACCTGAATGTACTTATTGAATAGTTTCACCTGCTATACGAAAAATTTGTAGTATCAAAACATTCTCACTTTTGTTGGTTTTCATGTTTATTATATCCTAATTTATTACTAATTACTTAATTATCTTTATTTTAATACTGCTTATTCACTGTATGTGTTTAACTGATTATGTGTATATAATTAAGTTGAACATTAAAAAAAATAAGCATAAATAATTTCCACTCCATTTTGTCACGTAAATTTAGAAACGTTACGAAAGCATTAAATCGCAGAGGGGTGATTTTTAAAAGTGAGCTAACAGTAAGATATTGAGAAGGAATAAGAGTGATATTAACGTCTGCAACAACGACAGCGACAACAGTGAGATGAAATCAGAGGGAAAAAAGCGAGCGAGAGAAAGGGGAGGTGACAAAGAAAGAAAATGTAGAATAGAACACATAATCAAGTTCTATCCGGCGTATATATTTTACTCACACCGTCTTTTTTCTATTTAGCGGAAGGCGTGTTCATAAGCATGCGAAAAAGAAATAAAATAGGTTCACTTTAAATTATTTGAAAATCCGTTTTCTTTTTTCTACCTTTTAAACCATATATTACTGAAATAGGATAAAAAGAGAGAAGAAGAGGAAGACGATGACGAAGGACAAAATAACAACAACTAAAGGAACAGTTTTGTATCTTCACTGGGTTTAATTTTCTTATGGTGTAGTTAAACATTGTAATGGCATTTTGTAAATGAATCGGTGTCTGCGTGTGTTGCCTTGGAAAATACAACTGGTATACACATCTGCTTTTTCTGCGTATAATTTTGAAAAGTACCTGAAATACCAGAATAAACACTTCACAGGAAAGAACGATGAAAAAAGTCATTTTCAAAATACCCTATTTTTTGTGAAAGAAGAAGGAAATTAATTGAAACTTTTGATTAATGCGTTTTTATTTTATTTTAGTTTTACTTGTAGAGAGGTGATATTGATTTGATCAACAGTTTTCGGTTGCCTGCGCTAATTGGAACTATGTATCAAAGAGGAGTGATTCGTATAAACAAGCCTAGCATATATATCTACGTGGTGGTTAAACCATTAGACAATCAACAAAAGTATGTGTGGAATTTACTGTCTTATTTTGCCAATGCCACATATAATCGAAAATCTTATGTATATTTTTCTTTTTTTCTGATTAAAATACACTAGAAATGAGTAGAGATGACAATTTGCAACAGAGTAGTCACTGAGCTAGTTCACTAGCACAATTTCACTACTTAGACAAGAAAAAAAAAGCGAAAAGAAATTTTTTTAATTTAGTGTGTTGTTAATTTATTACTATTCATCTATTAATAATAAAATCAAATTATTTTGTCTAGACAGTGTGTTTAAGTAGACTATCCTCTCTCCCTACTCAGACACATAATCTTGAATCCAATGTTAAACGAAAGTCATTAATCGACTATACTGGTTTTAAATTAATACATTAAGCTGTAAAATTGGTTTGCCTAGGTTAAGTTAGCACAGTCCATCTAACTATGGCTGTTTATAGTCGTATGTTCAAAATGAAGTGTACTCATGAATGATAACCCTAGTTCAAATATCCCCATTATGATAATTATAGAAAACGATTTAAACAAATACGTATTTTCGGCAAATGATTATCAGACCTTACATTTACATCATGAAACATCAGTCATAGGCATTTTAAATAAGGAAAAATTCACTCAAGTGTTTACATAAAACAGGTAATGGTAAGTATATAGGCAGAATGTGTATACTAGTAGGAGTAGAAGGGAAAATAGCTATTGTCACATAGTGATTAGATAATATACAAATAATAAATTGTGAAACTGAGATTAAAATGTACAACTACAGCATAGCATGATATTCATAATACAGTAAGCAGTACAGATAAAAATAAAACAATGAGATAATATTTACAGTTATCCGGTGTCACCAGAAGAGATAACTATTCTAGGTTAGTGGTAAAGGTCAAAGTGGGGGGAGAGATACTAAACAAATTTTTTTCCGAACACAGAAATTGGTTTGAAAATGTCTTAAGACAACTCCTTCAGCCATGCTTAGCAACCGAAGACAAACCAACCTAGAGAGTTAAGGTGGTACCATGTATAAAATCGTAAAAGTTGAATTTTTATCAATTTCGTGTTCCATATCCATCGATTAGGTGTGCCAGTATGGAACTGCTGATTGACTTTGTAACTCCTCTACTTAACCACGTTGGGCAATACTCCAGAAGGCAACAGTGGACTTGGAGAGTCGTCCTACCTATGTATCTATCTCCACATAAACAGTTAAATTTATGAATGTATATTTTACTAGCACGAAATGTCGTGGTACTGATAAGATTTCCTTTGTATAGGAGAGGAAAGAACGATATAAACTGGGTGTATTGGTGAACCCATGATTTCTTCCGGAAAATACTCCGCTTAATACTTCTATCTTGTCTTCTTGTTAGCAGGACATCAAGAAATGATAAGGTGTTGTCTTTCTCCTTTTCATATATTAAATCAATATGTAGGTGAGCTATACTGAATGTTTTAAGAAGGACCTAAACATCAATTTTATTATTATACAAGATAAAAGCATCGTCCATATATCCACAGTAGAACGAGAGTTCATTGATTACATTTTTAAGTGGACGATTCTATAATTTTGCCACAAGCAACCAGCTAAGAGAGGATCCGGAAGGGAGCCCATTGCTACACCCTCCATTTGCCGGTAGAATCCGTTGTTAAACTGAAAATGTACACTGATCGTACAACAAAGTAAGAGTTCCCGTAGCGTCTGAGGTGATACATCTACGTCCATACCATTTCTCACAAGAGATTCACAGATGAAATAGATGGTCTCTAATAAAGGAACGTTGGTAAACAGGAAAATGACATCCATTGAGATCATTTTTCATATTTGATCTTCTTATCTCTTACTTTTTCTATAAATTCGAAAGTGTCCTTCAAGCTGTACTTAGCCGCTTTTACCTGCAGTAGCTTAAGTGTGTTTGCTAGTCATCTTGCTAATCCATGATATAGTGAGTTACACACACCTAATGTTGGTTTCATCAGTACTCTGGGCTTATGAATTTTAGGTAGCCCACACACTCTAGGTATATTTGTTCCTAAAGGCTCTAGACGTTTGAGAATTTGGCGAAACAATATGTGACTGGATACCAGAGCTTTCAGTATCTTGGATAATTCCTTTTCTACTTAGTCTTATCATTTTCTACACACACACACCTAGTGGATATGGAGTACAATATTGATAAAAATTCAGCTTTCACAATTCTGTACAAGGTGCCACCTCTACTGACTAGGATGATACGTCTTCAGTTGCTATGCTATGTGCGTCGGTGGCACAGTGGTTAGGACTCTCGCAGACCATGCACATCGTCCGAGGTTCGATCCCCTGCCAACGCACACATGATATATATGGTCGGCCTGCTAAATTTGGGCTACTGATATCACATGCTGAAAATTCCATACTTGTACCGAAAATACAGTGTGGAATCATGCTGTAATAAAAAAAAATAAATAAATAAACACTTGAATGAATTTATCCTTGTTACCTATAAATTTACACTTCACATTATTTTAAATGCTTATGACTAGTATTTCATTATGTTAAATGTAAAGACTGATGAGGATATACTGCAAATACGTATTTGTTCAAATCGTGTTCTGTAACGATAACATTGCTTGATGAATACTTCAGAAATCAATATTTTAGATGCATATGTTGTAAATATAAAGAAAAATAATAATTAAAAATAGTTAAGTATACAGTTGTACCTGCATTCACAGGGGAAGGATAGAAATGATTAGTAGAAAAACTGCATTAGGGTATGTTAAGTACCGGTTTTATGTAAACTGTTAAGACTTTATATGTGAGATTTGCCTGGATTCAGCAAGATTCAAGACGATTTTTTAAAACAAAAGAACCATTCAAAACCAACAGTTATAAAGTGCTGTTATTCATAAAATTTTGATGAAACTTTGATCAAGAGAAATACAAAATTTTACCCAACTATTCAGCCTAATAATAATACAAATGGTTTTATTCTGTGAAAAATGTCTAAACAATGTACAGATTTCTTAGACTAACTGATCAGATAATTTTTTTCTTTTTATCTAGTATCTGTGGTATATCGTGTGACGCAGTGATGTTCGCTTTCAAGCACGAAATTATTCCCTCTTCTCTGAGATATGCCAACCGATATAGCTTGAAGGCCAATTAAAGATATTCGTGAGTACATTTCATGACTCAAGGACATTAATGAATGGTTAAAACAATAAGAATTAGAGATTATATTGTGTCGCATGGGAACTCAGATAGCCTACTGATTTCAGCAGGCTTCTGGATTAGAAATGAATACTATTACAGCCATCGTCAAATGGTTATACTTTTATTTAGTGGTAATAAGTATAGTGATATATGTATACATATAACAATGACACAGATTGTTTGCTAAACAGCTTACTTTAGTTCGAGATATGAAACAATGAACCGCTTGAAGGACATCGGCGGCATGCAGCGCTGTATGATATGGATTGTAATTGTGATAAACAGCTTCAGTAGCAGCTAAGCAGAAATTAAGTAACAAGAGACAACACAAAAGCGAGATATTAGTTCCTGGATTATATATATATATATATATATATATATATATATATATATATATATGAGTGATATAGAATGTAGACTGAAGAGTACATTCAGTTAAAAAGTATTTAAAGAACTGCCTGATTTCATAGAGCTTTTCGTCGTCAATAATGAATCTTAATGAAATAAAACCGAAAACCTAGCAGCAGTTGACAGCTGGTTTACTCGAGAAACACTTTTTTTCTTAATAAATATCTGTTAGCAATGATACTTAATCATGAAGAGAATGAGAAATAGATAAACATTCGAAAACAAGTGAGGTAATTCTTAGAATGATGTTTCCTTTAGTCGTCATACAACTTAAACCAGTTAAATTGTGAAATGAGACAACCAGTTAGCAGTTAAGTTTCTACAAATTACTTCGAATATGTTTCGTTGGTTTTTTCCGCTTCCTCTAAAGTTCTTTTCACCCAGGACATACTTTTTATTTGAATTTAAAAAAAAACTGGATGTTAGCTGTAAACTGATTAATCAGATGGAGTGACACCGTGGCGTTTAGATAAGCTTATAAAACGTCAAATGTTATGACTTGAATCTATTTCTGAATGAATTTCTCATCCTTACTTGCCACTATCATTCGTGTATATTTTGATTTCAAAAAATAAATGCCAAAAGCAATCTTTGCTTACACTAAAAATGTCTACATTTTCAGAACACATGACTTCATGTGAATGTCAGTTGAATTGTGTATACGCTTAAAAGAAATTTCCATGTTGCATAAAAGACTTAATTCCGTGTCATATGACACAGCAGTCAGTGTACTGTTTAGCCTTTTATTTCATCCACTAGTTAAAGCTTCAACAAAATTCTAGTTGTTCATTTTTCAGGTGGTTATTTATACCTATGATTGTCTACATATATATATATATATGTTTCGGCGTCGTACCATAAAAATCGGTTACTATGTTAATCACCAGGGTCAGTACAGCGAAATAAAAATCTACATTGACAGGTGAAGCACCTCATGAAACGACCCAGAAAAAATGTATACATCAACTTTGGTATTTACTATTTGGTAATTTAAATACAATGTGTTATTTGTTGTATTTTTGTGTTAACTAATATAACACTTGGAACTAAGAAAAAATCTTTCTTTTTGACACATAACTTTGCCTTCTGTATAACAGGACAAACAATAGCAACTTATAAAGAAAACGCTGGGAGGGAGGGGAGCAGAGAAAAGATGAAAAGTAAATCACATTCACTCTCATATTTAATTCTATGTATAATTTATTGTAAAAATAGAATTTGGACATTGTAGTAACGCCTATAGTTCTACAATAAAATAATTTCTTTAATATGAGAGTACTACACTATTACATAGTTTTCAGAAAGTATTAATCCAATTAGCACTTAATATGTTTTCATCTCAGTTATCCGGAACAGATTTTTCATGCACTGGATTACGGGCCACACGTTCAATATGTTAAGGCTAGTGATACTACGTAATTGTCCAGGTTGAAGTAAGTAGGGCGAGACTCGGACCCGAGACCCATTGGTTTTAAGTCGGGTGCTTAAACCAATGTGTATTTTGACGAATCGATAAGTTGTTGTTGAACTGAATCATTCAGTGTATTTGCGCAACACATTTCGAACAGTCTAATTACAGCAAATCAATCTTTATGATTTATTATGCAAATATGTAAACACTGATAGTTGTTTAGTTAAATGTGAAACGAAATAGTCCACTAAGTTTTATATACTATGATTGCTTAGAGAGTTAAAAATTCGCAGCAACATCTCAGTAAAGCAGTTAACTGTTTTGGTCATGATCACTGAAATATCTGTCAGAAGTATAAACTCACGTTAATATGTGGGCTTTGTTCTATAAAATTCTGCTAACCGACTTGTACTGGCATTCACTTATGAGTACCTCTACATTGATAATAGTTACTTTTGACGTTATGTTTTTACTTAACTTTTAAAAGTAGATGCCAGTATATTCTTTTGAAAATAAAACCCACAGATATCTTAGTTGAACTGCCAAAGGCTTATCTCTTGATAGAGGACAACTTGAACAGTCATATGTAAGTAATCTCTGGTAAATCACAAAATATGAATAATATCCATTTGCCTAGTCAAGAGAACTGTGCTAGGATTGACAATACTCACGTTTACACACATCGAACTAGTGAATGAAGAACAGACTGAAGCAGTTTGGCAAGTTTCTACTCATTATAAAACACAACATACGAACTATTAAGACTTTAATTCCTTTTCTGTTGAACTAAAATCATCCAAGTTGCTGTCAAGTGATAACAGTTACTAAGATCTCCTTTAAATGGACTTACTTTTGTGAATTAAAAGTATTAATCATTACTATATATATAAAATATATGACATTCCAGGCAATAATACATTACTCATCGTATAGATTTCAACCAAAATTAAACATGTATTCTTAAAGCAGAGGACTACATAGTGTTTACTAAAGGATGAGCAGTTGTAATGAGACTAGTGAGTCAGTCTTAGTCAAAGCTGATGGTACATGACGTGTGGATGAGTCATTCAAATGCAACAGGATTATTAGTGAACTAAAATATGGACACATATTTGAATAATCCAGCAATTTACTGTGCCCCATCAGCCTTTGTGCATTTTAACTAACATCAAGGCAATAGATGTTTGTCAAAGATTTTATGATTGGTATGAAAACTAGATTAGTAAAAGGTGACTTACAAATAAATTACAACTGCATAAACAATTGGTTCAATGCTTTTTAGAGCTATTTGCCATTCTCCTTTTTTCTCCAGTCGGTGATTATTTTCGTAACATATCTGAATTTATGCAGCTGTTGGTAAGTTGATAAATGCATTTCTAGATATTATTAATTAGTATAGATATACCATGCCTTAAATACATACTCTAACAACTTAGTTGACAAGCTGAATGAATTATTGAAAACATTTATTTCCCGATACGAATTTAAAACAAGCAATTAAACAAGCAATATTATTACTTTCGTGCATATGACCAATAACTTTCTGTTAAAATTATTTTCGTATAAGGAGGTCATCCAAAGAAGAAACAACTAACAACTTTATGAACCAGCAAATATGTGTACATCATATTTTGTATTACATTACCAAAAGTAAAAAGAATTATTATAAACTTCAATATCAGTTATCAGCATACTAACATTCATGTTTATATACACTAACAGATAATTACATTTAGAAGTATGCATACAAAGTGAACTTACTAAATATCCTAGCCATCATGAAATAATTTAATTTCAATTTTCGGAATAAGTCATATTCGTCCAAAATTTGTAAACCAATTTCACGAACTGTGTAATCTAGATGAAAGGGTTTTATGTCAAGAAACAGTTTTTGAATGCAATCGAAACTTGATACAGTGTTAACAAATAGTGCTATAATCAATATCTGAGACGTGATTGTAGATACTATTGATGGTGACAATCAATATAGAGGCATCGGTGGCGCAATGGTTAGGACTCTCGCCGACCATGCACATGGTCCGGGGTTCGATCCCCTACCGACGCACACTTGATATCTATGGTCGGCCTGCGAATTTTGGGCTACCGATATCCACGCTGAAAATTCCATACTTGTACCAAAAATACGGTGTGGAATCAAGCTGTAGTCAAAAAAATAAATCTAGTTAGCGTAACACTTACAGTCATAAATAAACTTGCTACTCATGGTATTAAACAATATTATAAGCAGTGTTCGCTTGCAGGGATTTCATTGGTTTTAACTTTTATTACGGAGCGATATCAGTTAGAGAACAATTAAAATCCAGGCAGTAGTGCAAGGTTGTTTCGTCCTTGTTTGAGACTCTTTAGAAATACACACCCATGACCCCACTGCGGATAAAACCCAGGATTGCAATATGAGTACACTAACCAGGCAGTCATTGATCGGAATCCAACGGCCCGTGAATTCTAACTTCTGTCATTTATCCATCTATAGCGCCACCCCCAGACAGTGTCATCGAAGAGTATTTGTCCTCACACTCAACCTGGTGGACTCCACTAGCTATGATTTCATAACAGACGACATTCTCCGGTAGTCAGTTACTAGTCAGCATTGTAAGTATTAATTCTGAAACTGTTATTTAATTCGAAAGGCTGCTTTTGCTATGA
Organism: Trichobilharzia regenti; assembly: GCA_944472135.2. Lineage (NCBI taxonomy): Eukaryota > Metazoa > Platyhelminthes > Trematoda > Strigeidida > Schistosomatidae > Trichobilharzia > Trichobilharzia regenti. The sequence goes on along the minus strand of OX235270.1, from coordinate 80,180,157 downwards.
AAACGTTCGCTACTTCAGAGAACCACTGCAACATGTTATAAGTTTTCATACAAACTACATAGGCAATAAATAATACTTATCATACTTCTGACTGTACCTTAGACTTTGATTCCTATAAAGCTATTGCACTTGTAAAAAATAAAGACACCGCTAAATAATTTGAGATGTACATATGAATTAGATACTTCTATCGGTCAGTAAAAAGCAACTGATGATGACACTGCTATGTTTGGAAGTAGAAGTTTAAGAAAGTATCATTTACGCCAGATTTACGCGTAAACTAAGCTTACAACCGGAAACAAATACAAACAGTGATCTAAAATGTCTTTTAAGTATTTACCCTCATTCATTTTGCATCAAGCTGCGCTACGATGAAGAACCGAATGGCGTTGGTAAAATATGCTAAACACTTAGGACTAATGAGCTGCATTAAACTAGTTAAAACTCAATGACTGATTGGTGTAAAGAATGTAAATCTTTTACCGATTATACTGAATTGATTTTTCACGAATGAAGAATAACAACAAGGTAAATCTTTGATGATTAATATATAATCATAACAGTAGACTCCTAAGCACTCCAGTTTCACTGCACAACAAACAGTGAACTCATGTGTACACGACATCATCAGCTTACTCAATAAAAATAAAATCTGTGGACGTCAAAAACCGTAGCTTATTGGATTCGCGCATAGCGGCCGCATGCCTCCATTTGATCTTTCACAAGCTTACCACTAGACATCCAACTAAATTTAAATAGAAATTTAATGTCTCAGGATTTCGGGTGAATTTTTCTTTTTGCAGGAAGTCTATTTAGAACACAAAGAAATTCAGAATACTTAAAAAGAAGTTTTTAAAGAACTTACTGCAGCTTATTTTTCGAATATGAAAAATATTGAAATCCCAGCTGTTCAAATTTTTGAGCTGTAAATTAAAAATAAGCCAATATTTTTTAAAAGTTACATAATCAACATAAGGACCTTTCAGATATTTCAAAAAAAATAAATAAATACAATGTATTACTGCTTTTATCAATAGTAATTCACAAACAGGGTAAATATTTTCACACTGCAAACTAATGATTATTAAAATCACATTTATAGATTACGGTGTTGTTATGCTGTAAATATGTCTAGTCATCATTTGAAGGTTAATGAATAATTGTATTTTGTTGCTTTCTGGAAATTGAGTGAATGGCAGGTAGATTCAGTAGTCAACTCACAAAACAAAAGCAAATGTTTGAAATTTGAATTATTGCTTTATTCTATCTCAATTCTCTACAGTGGTGACTGAAAATATACATCAGCAGTTATTTTTAATCGAATTCTTATTTTGTCTGAGTGTTTCCAAGAGGATTGCATTTTAATCAAGTTATATATATATACATAAGGTGCGTTGGTGGCACAGCGGTTAGGATGCTCGCCGACCATGCAAGTGGTCCGGGGTTCGATCCCCGGTCGACGAACTCCTTTAACTCGCTACGCCAGAAATAATACTGGTAAAGAGGGAAGGTTGGGCATGAGGCTAGCAACCCCATTCTGTAAAATTAAACACTGCTACAGAAACTTCAAGCCACTAGCTTGAAGCCCTATGTTCCACTGGGGAACGTGAAGGAAAATATATATATATAAGTGTAAGTACCTTGATATGACTATGAGCATAATAATAATAAACTATGCTCGAAACGTCATCAGTTATTATTACTATATAACACTGTGGGACTTTATCAAAATAAAATTTTATTCATAATACAATTATACTCTACCACAGTGTCCAAGTTTTATCCTTATATCAGCTTTTCTAGTCATTAGTATTTTTCTCCTCATAGAATGTAGTAACTAATACACCAATCAATAGGCATAAATATTGAACATACATTACCTTTACATGTCCAGTAGGATAATCAATAAAACTAAGAAATATTTCATCCGTTCCACATTCAATTTTTGATAGTTTCTCTTTTTCTCCAGAACTGTTCCCGTTATTGACGATATTTGAACAATTATTATCTTCATATAAATAAAATAATTTTATTGATCCAGCCATTTGTTCAGTTTGTCGACAGCCGATTGCACTAAATGAATTCGACCGATAATGACGTTGTTTGCATGGTGAGTTTTTAAATTTTTGTAAACCTTTATAGAAGGACAGTAATAATGATAATAATAAAAATAATAATAACATTAATAATGACCACTGAAACAAAAGTTATGGTAGCTATAGCATCCAGGTTAGTGACGAATTTAAAATAGTACAGATGACAACCAACCTAATTTTCTATCCCTAGTTGTAGTGATCAAAATCTATTGATCTGAAATGAGACGGTGAAAATTCATGTTTGGACGTCAGTGATACTCGTGCATTCTGGAAGATGTTTTAATTGTGAAGTAAGCAACCTAAAGTGGTAGTCATTGAACAAGATTATGGGTGCACATGAATCAGAATTTACGTGAATATTCTGTGTAAGAAATAACACAAAGTAGAAAAATCCTGTGGACCAATGTGTTTTCATACGCAAATATACGAAATCCCCAAAAATCCTGTAACCGGAATATCAGTCGCCAGGTCACTGATGGCTACTATATGGAATTCCTGAAGCCGCAGTGGGAATTCAGGGGTCAACACATTCCAGCCGCGGTGGCAGAATGGTTCGCGAACTTGGTCTCTTAACTTGATAGTTCCTGGTTAGACACGTCGTGGGGTCGTGGGTACTCACTATTGAAGAATCTCAAAACAATACAAAATAGCTCTTCAGTGCTCCCCGGTTTTTAATGATCTGTCTAACTGATGACTAAAAATCCAACAATCTGAAATCCCCTCAAATCCTATAATCTGGATATCTGTTGGTGTTTCCACATAACACTGTGTTCAATACTGAAAGGCAATAAACAGGAAGCACTGACAGAAATAGATTCCATGAACAAGTTATATCTGTAACTATGACAGAAAATTCAGTGATTCGGGTAATGCAGTTACCGATCATTATGGCATAATGAGGCTCTTTGTGTTAATGCGTAGATAAATACACAGGCAAAGCCGCACAATCTTTACATCCGAACACCTACCATGTAATATGAAATAAATGGTGTTATATCAGTGTAAATCTAACATATAAACTTCTAACAACCATCAGATATTATCATCAGGTGACTGGTTTTAGTTCCATACTTAGTTATGTGCTACTATATTACTACCAGTGATCAAAATTCCAGCAATTACTCTACTACCAGGCAGCTAATAATAAAGTGATTTCAGGATTTCATCATGAATAAAGTGATTTATTCTACAATAAACAAAGTTTCATCGACATTATGGTAAAAACTTATTTGTTAGACCAGTTTTCTTTTTCTTTATATATTCAATGTAATCATATGTTTGGGGAGGTGGAAATTGAGTAATACAACCAACTGTTGTGTATTAAAAAATGAGTTTATTTGTCAGTACATGATATTATTCTTCCGAGAAAAAAAACAACTATAAATATGTATTATCGCTTCATTTACACGTAGAACAGTAGTTCTTTTCTATTTTAGCCTGAAGCTAGATAAAGTTAGTAAGTATTACGTCATATAAGATTGTAAAGTCTCCCCCATAGAATTATACCTCTACAAACTTATTTTGAAGCTATGAGAAGTTCTTGTTTAAATGAAGGTTTATAAACTCCTACACTGAATCACATGTCGAACATGAAGATTTTGTAATGTTATCATAGTGACTGTATAAGGTTTGATTGAAGTTATTTCAATTAAAGTGAAGTCATCTTCATAATGAGATTAGAATTTATGAAACGTTTTTTTCAATTTGGTGACAGCTAAAAATTAGTTAAATTGGATTTCTCCCGCAACTTCGCCTAGTTTACTAGTCCACTAGCCGGTAACAAGCTCCTTAAAAGAGGGGTGTATGGGTATAGGGCTTGCTACCCCACCTCTAAAAATTAAACCAGTCGTTACAGAAAATTCAAAAATGAACTTATTCTTCGCTGCAATCAGAGTTCTACAGTGGAAATTCTGTTAAATTCAGTTAAACTAAATAGAGGTTACGGTAAGATTACAGATATGATCAGAAGTTTTCACTTCATGTAAGTCTGTCAAGAAACAAACGACACCCTTAAATTGTTTAGTCATCAAGTTAAGTAGTCCATTTTGCTGCTGAAGATAATAAATTTCTCTTAAAGACGCGATAAATAGAATCCTGATAGTTATCTTTTTTCCTCTGATTAAGAGTCGACTTGCAAATCAGTTATTAGCTTTGAAGTTTGAATACACATTAATTTATTGAAAACGTATTTAGCGAATTGCATAAATCTTTAGACTGTCCAATTATCTATTCTACATAGTATATAAATTCTAGAACATAGGCATTCTTATCGACGTCCAACAATCGTTATATTTCTTGACCTAAAGGCTGCATTCAGTTCTGTCGGCCAAGAGGTACTCTGGCGATGCTTGGCTGTAAAGGGAATGCCGAGAAAATGCACGTGCAATGATTGATGCACTCTACTTGAACTCACGCAACAAGGTGTGAGCCTACGGAGAGTTGTCATGACAAATTGAGTAGTACTGAGTTTAGGCGTCGAGTGCTATGTAAGGAGGGGAAATCGATCGACTAGGTTGTGAAGTTACATCGACCTAAATGGTTAGAACATGTATTATGCATGTCTAGCTGTCACCTTCCTCGGTGGGCAATGTTAGCTGACATAGGATCAGGTTGGGAAAGAGCTAGTGATGGTCAAACCAAAACATGGTATCAGTCAATGAAATCCGCAACAGTTACTATGAGCCAGCCACGTAAGGAGGTGTAGACTTCCTGGTTGGGGTACCCAGGATGGTGAAAACAAATGGAGGCTGGAGACAATTGGTGATATGGCTCAAAATCGTTCTCAATGACACAGATGCATTCACTCTTTGTGATGATTTGTCATATCCAATAAAACAATATTGTTCATACATATTACTATTTTTTGTCCCACATTCCTGTTTATTATCTCTCTTTGCTCTCCTCTCTTGCTTTGTGTGCTACAAGGAGTGTGGCAACTCGAATTACAGCATATCTGTGCAAAGTTCTATTTTGAAACCAGTCAGTCAGTCAATAGGTGATTTCTGAAAACAAACAAAAATCTCGGTGTCCCTTCTGCAGTTAGATACTTGATACAGATAATAGTCAAACTGGTAAACATTTCTCGTTATGAGAAAACTTCGCAAACCGTGTATGTTTAAGAAATGTTTTCATATTCAAAGCTCGTAAGAAAATATTCAAGTGTTCAAAGTTTTACTTTTTCAGGTAAGAAAACTTTAACCGTAAAGTCGGATGCAAAATACACGTTATTTAGATAAAATGTTAGAGGGAGAAAAGAGAACTTAAAGAGGAATGATAAATTAACCATGAAAACGCAAATCAATAATCATCTCCATCACTCCTATCATACAAATCTCTTCAAGATACTATTATTATTCATTTGAATTATTACTGCATTTTTAAAAAACCTTGTTAGGGGGATGTGTATATTAAATGTAGAGTAATCCATACAATAAAAATTATATTGCTGAGAATATAGCTATTGATAATATTTGAAAACACCTTAGATACAACGAGTTTAAAGCATAAATTGCGGGTAGACAGGAATTCGATGTTTTTGACAACGTCAATTAAACTGAAATTATTTTGATTGGACACTATGAATTAGTGTGATGTGTCTAGTCCTTTCTTTGCTACAGACTAAATTCTGTCAGTCAGGTTTGCAATGTGGCCACCATTCTAGGTTGCTCGTCGTCACGATGCACATTGATTCGATGATATTAGATGGTTGGGGGAAAGCGACAGGAAGCCTTGGACCTAGGTTTCGTGCTAGTTCACACTCGTCAGCAAGGCGTCTCTGACTGTAGCACTGGGTGACGTGGGTTCGAATCTCAGAAGGGACATGAGTCCCTTCAAGGCTGTAGATACTCCCTCCTGACGAGTGCCAACTAGCACGAAACCTACGTCCAAGGCTTCCCGCCGATTGCCTCCAGTCATCTAATATAAACTGAAATGTTCTGCACACGCCCAATTATTACGGTAAGAGATCCAACAAACAAAACAGGGTATAAAAACTCATACTATCACGACTAACAGTGGCTTGAATAAGTTTAATAAATTTAACAATAATAAGATAATAATAACAAGTTAATAAATTTTTATTATTTCAAAGCCTGTAATAGTGAAATATTATGAATTAATAGCTGGTCTGAATGCAGAATAGCGCTTTGAATACATTCTCTTCAGGTTCTTACAATTACAAAATGAAAACTTTTGTTATTATTATAATAGTCAGATATGCAATGAATACATTTTGAACGTAGATTAAGATGATGGATTTAAATTCATACAGGTTTTAAGCGGGAATAACGTAGAACAAACCGGCTGTCTGCATTCAGAAAGAACTCATTGTTCTTCTCTTGGCTATCCTCAGACTAAACACTATCCTCCAATCTATATGATCTCCTTCTTTCCTTTTTGTCTAGACAATATTTATCACGTTTCATATTTTTTTATTGTACATTCAAACAACTTTAGAACAATTCGTGGAATTTTTTCAGACATATTGACTGACATCAACAAGCTATTCCAACTAACTATCAGTGGGATAATTCTCCTACATATGACTCTGCTTCGTTTAATTTACGTATCGATTATTTTACAGGGAACTTGTCACTGTAGTTTTACCATATTCTGCTAAACGCATGCTCTACTAGTAACAGCTTTTCAATAAACACATTCCACAAACCTTGAAATAAATTAGCGATTTTCCTCACCTATGTTGTATGAATTTACTGTGACTAATCAACATAATCCATTTCACACTGTTTTGTAATTGTATCCAAACATCAACACACCTGTCACGCAAATACTGTTTATCTTGTTACTTTCCAACTAGAAACTTATCAACCCATAATCATATTCCAAGCTTAGAAAATTTATTCACCACATAACTGGTTATTATCGTAATGGTAAAAAATTTCATTTTACGACTGTACAAACCTGAAAAGACTTTATTCGAAACAACAGTCTTCATTCAGGCTAAATTCGTAACAAATTTACTTATCTGCAAATAACTAGTTTTAGAATTTTCGATGGATCCCCCCATCAAAAGCTATTTATAAGCTAATTATTCAAAACATGTTTATGCATGACATTGACAAAGATAATTACTACATGGATACGAACTCTATCAATCAAATTATTCTCCTATTAATTACTTATTCAAAAACAGAATAAAACGCAATTAATTAGTAAATAGTAAGTGGTGAATTTACTTTCATGCTATTTATATTAGTTTTGATCGTTGTAATTTTATTTCACCAAGTTAGTCTATATATTTCACGAAGTCAATATAACAGTTCACATGATTTATATTATCTTATTCAGTCACTAAGTGTAATCAAATGAATATAGACATACTGTAATTCGTACATCTGTATTGGAATTGCATGGTGCCCATTAACCCTGTAAGTATAGTGAAAATGGATTAGCTGAAACATCGTATACTACTTATGAAGTGTTAGGATTCATATGGTTTGGGGTGCTGGAAACAGATGTCATTCATGCTGGCATTTACCTAAAAGGAGTAGATGCTACTATGGGAGATACCCATGCTTTCTCTGAGATTCGATTCTTTTTCATTTAACTCTGAAGCATTATCTAACAAATACGCAACAAAAACGTTTCCTACTTCAGTGCCGTATAAGACAGGATAAAACCTTTGATAGAACATGAACTTATAAAAAGTAAAAAGAAACATTTCATGGTAATTATCAACCAGAAAAATTTCCAGAATATCTTTCCTGTTGACTAGACATCTAAAAGCCATTGGAAGCTCTGTTCCAAAGCACACTAGTTCGAAAGATAATTAAATGAAAAAAGATGCATAAAGTAAATTTGTACTTTGCAGGTTTACAAAGCATTGATTTACTGATTTATGAACTGCACTTTTAACCAGTGAATCGTACATTAATTTGATTTAGATATTTTTTATCACTAACGTGAAAACCATGACTGACGAGAAGTGTTATGATATATGTTTACGTATGATTGAATTATTTGTTAATTTTGATAAAAATCTATCGATCCAGTATGCAGCGCTACTAGTGTGTTGAGTGACAAGAGACTGGAAGGAACTTTGTTTCGATATTACACGCTAAGATTTATGTTCCCACTGAGATTTAAGTATCAGCACATTTCTTGACCTAAAGAATTCATCGGTAGGCTATTCAGTTCATAACTGACCCATAGCCAGATGAAAGTTTGTATACTGCTTTGTAAAGAAACCATAATTAGTGAGAATTTCAACTCCAAAATACTAGAATCTTGAAGGAAATATGAGTCCCGTAGACTGTGTAAGTATACTACTGAGATGAGCACCAACAAGCACAAAATTTTGGTTCATGGTTTTCAGCTAATTGACTTCTTGTGGCATTTTACATGAAATTAAAATACACTACACTTTATGGCAAGGCCGTGTCTCCCAGCATAATGATCCTATTATGTATCTGATCGAAAACCTTTGACCAACACACTTAGGAATGGACAGCTACGTAGGTTAACATGTGTGAATGCATCAAATTACCCATCACAACCACTTTTGTACCTTTTTTACTTCCCATTCCCAGTGGAACATAGGGCGTCAAGCTAGTGGCTTGAAGTTTCTGTAGCGGTGTTTATTTTTACAGGATGGGGTTGCTAGACTCATGCCCAACCTTCCCTTTTCACCGGTCTTATTACTAAATAAGTGAGATTAAGTAGTGTGTCGTCCGGTGATCGAACCCCGGACCATGTGCATGATCGGCGAGCATGCTAACCGCTATGCCACCTTAATCAGCAATAATAATAATTCATTCATGTTTAATCCAATTTGTATTAATACCTAGAGATAGTGTTCGGATTCACTCTACACTGTCTATTTCCACCAAAAGCTATACACTTAGATCCTTATATGAGGAATGTGAATTCGGACAGGTATCATAGCGACAAGACTTCAAAATTCTAGTCAGTTGTTCAAATTTACTCTCCGACAAAATGTCAGTATTATTTGTTGTTATATACTCATATAAGAATAACTAACTACTTTTAAGATTATTATAATTTAATCAAATCCTAATCTATAAACAAATATTTGACACATCAACTTATCCCCAAAGGATTAACTCATTAGATAATAAAACTGAACAAAAGATAAAGTTTTGATCCAGATCGCAATCAAAAATATGACTAGATGAATAAAGGATTACTGAAGCCTAATTGACAGAGGATGTTGTCACTGAGTCGATTTAATATACAGTCAGCAATTCAAACTCTTCTAGTCTGTGTAAAAATTAGACACTCCAGTAGGATATAATTCCAGAATAGTTTGTTCATAGAAAGTATGATTCATTTTGCTGTCCTGAGACTGAGAGAAACTCTTTCAAATCAAACAATCAGGTAAGTAAAAACTAATTGGTTTGTAACAATAAATGAGTGAATAATTATTTCCAAACAAGTGATATATACTATACATAATCTATTTGTCCTTTTTCATTGAATTGTTTGTTTACTGTTTTCAAAACAATGACTTGATGAGCACATTCTGACTTTCTGTTTTTGAATTATCTAAACAGATAACAAAGGGAGATGGGGCCTAATTTTGAGAATATCTTATGAGGCAGCTGTGTGTTTATATGTACACAAATTCAGTGACTACAGCCTAACGAACATAGTCTCTAAAATCCTAGGCTCAGTAATCATGCATAGACTAAGCAGAACTCGGGAGGAACAGACAAGGGAAAATCAAGCAGGCTTTAGACCAGGTAGAGGGTGCATAGATCATATCTTCACTCTTCGACAGATTCTAGAACATAGACACACTTTTCGGCGTCCAACAATTGTCATATTTCTTGACTTGAAGGCGGCCTTCGACTCCGTGGACCGAAAAGTACTATGGCAATGTCTGACTGTGAAGGGAGTGCCAAGAAAGTACATTGCACTAATCAAGGCACTCTATTCAAACTCACGTAGTCGTGTAAGGGCTTATGGGGAATTGTCATCTGAATTAGTAACAACCAGTGGTGTCCGACAGGGATGTCCACTTTCCCCATTTCTGTTTAACTTCATCATAGATATGCTAATGGAAGTATCCTTAACTGAACGTAGTGACTTAGGAATCGACTTGTTACCAGGGAATAATCTAATGGACTTAGAATATGCAGATGACATAGTCCTGTTAGGGGAGGATGCTGACAAAATGCAGAGTCTTCTGAACACCTTGAGCAGCAATCTTCGTATGTTTGGCATGCGATTCGCCCCTGCAAAATGTAAGATGCTGCTACAGGACTGGACCACGTCAACCCCTAACTTAGTGATAGGGAGTGAAGTGATAGAACATGTTGACCACTTCACCTACTTGGGAAGTTGTATTAGCACCAACGGACTGATTGGCGATGAAATCTCAGCACGGATCCGAAAAGCTCGAGCTGCTTTCGCTGACTTACACCATCTCTGGCGTAGGCGTGACATCCGGTTATCAACCAAGGGACGTGTGTACTGCTCATCAGTTCGCTCCGTCCTTCTCTATGGCTCTGAAACATGGCCAATACGCGTTGAAGACATGAAAAGGTTGACTGCTTTCGATCATAGATGTCTGCGATCTCTGTCTCACGTTAGGTGGTTTCACAAGATAAGTAATGTTGACGTTAGGCGTAGAGTGTTGGGCAAAGAGGGAAAATCAATCGACGAGGTTATAAAGTTACATAGACTAAGATGGCTAGGTCACGTGGTGCGCATGCCTAACCACCGCCTCCCCCGACGGGCATTGTTAGCTGATATAGGTTCAGGTTGGAAAAGAGCCAGTGGTGGCCAAACAAAAACATGGCATCAATCCATGAAATCCTTGACAGTTAAACTGAGTCAGGTAGGGAGATGCAGACTCCCGGGTTGGGGCCCTCGGGACTCTAGGAATCAATGGCTGGAGACAATAGGTGACATGGCTCAAAATCGTTGTCAATGGCGCAGATGTATTCAATCTCTGTAATCTTTCATATTCCTTTCTACCATTACCCATTCTGTTTCACTCTTATACTTGTCAAACTCTATTGATTCTCTTCACTCATCTTCTTGTCTACCTCTGTGTGCTATTTGGAACGTGGCAACTCGAACTGCTGCACTTCGGTGCCAAGTTCTATGTTGAATCCAGACAGACAGACTCTCTTACAACGATATGTACGCATTCAGATACATATTCATCTCTGTGTGTGTGTTGTAAATGATAGACAGTTTATTAAAAAGTCACTATAATTTAGTAAAGTCACTATGGTTTATAAATGTACTCAAATAATGTGAAATAATGTTATTAGAAGAATTGAGAATTTCTTCCTTTTAAAAACAAAAATAAATAAAAGACAGGAAGATTTAAACGACTCATGTTCATATAAAATCAGAGGACAATTTACTTTCTAGAAATACTCTTATCCTCTTTCTTGTCCCAAGAAATAACATTATTCTATTTTAAAAAGTCATTTTTGTGGAAATGTTTTAAACGTTTTAAACAGGCATAAGTTTATTTATTTGGTGTTTTCAGATAGTGAAAACTATAATTCTATAAAATATTAATTTCTCATGCTTTAAAGTTAATTCCTCATATGTATACACTCAGTATATATGCAGTCACAGGTCTAGACGACTAAATAAAATTCCAATGAATTTTTTGTTATGAAAAAGCACACCGAACAAAAGCAATAATTCAATTTGGGACGGTAGATTAAGGCGTTAAGTCTCATAGGGATTACAGTGTTTTCCATCCACTAATATCTCTAAACTGTCAGTACGCGATACAATCCAATCATCACTAACACGAGAGTTTTAAATTAACTCTGAAACATTGTAGACCCAATGTGTTAAATAATCATATGTATGGTAAGCTTTACTTTCTTTTCTTTTTTTAATGCTTCTTCAACTGCGGTATACGTTTGTGACTGAACTTATTCACTACAAAATAGTGGGATTTATAACCTTTAAAAAGAATATGAAAATTCAAGTAACTTGCTTATAATGATAAAGTAAATGGTACCAGAGGAATGTGTGAATACGATTAACAGTTATCCTTAGAAAATGGTTGCATTTAAAGATGAAAATTGTGACTTTTCGATCCATCTGTTGATCATCAACACAGACATAAGTGGCAATCACATTTCAGCTTTATTTCACTTACTACTTGACAGTTAATCCCACTGTATACAGAGAGCTTCATCTTGATTTATTTACCTTTATTTGAAGAGATAAATTTAATCAAATAATTACTGGAATGAAAACGAAACCATAGTTTGCTTTCTGAACATCAAGAAGCATAATCAATATTTCTTATTCAATGTGAAACAAAGTAGAAGTCACGTAACAATCATAGAAGCTATCATGACAAGAATATCCAGTTTAATCCCTGACCTCCTTCATCAATATATTCTCCTCCTACTTACATGGATCATTACTGTATAGAACACTCAATCATCAACTAAGTTTATAGTATGAATATGGATATTTTGTTATCTAAACACAGTGGATTTACGTTTTTTCAGGACTCTTCATCATGTTTCCGACTACAGTATATTCATTGTTAACTATTTCAAAAAAGAAACGGGAATATAGGACAGTGCAAAAAACAATGAACATAATTATGAAAGTGATATAGGTGTGCAGAAGAAAATACATAGACAGATAGTCAACAAAATGGGAACATAATAACATGATTCAATAGTCAGATAATGAACATAACGCCTAGTGGTACAGTCATTTGGACCTGTGGAACAACACTTTTATCTAGGCGTCAAGATGGATACACTAGAATTACATAAATTCACTAGACCAGTAATCAATCAGTTTGTGAACCACTGCGACGCTTTACTCTCTTCAGTGTTCATAGGGATTACTTTCGAAATGTGCATGCAGACCTTCATAACAGAAAATATTTTCAACATAATCACCACGTTAACTTTCCTAACCAAAAATTTCGTGATGTTTTTTGTTAATAAACAAATAAACAACAAAGAGTCTAATCGGATAAGTATAATATTCCTTTTTTCTATCAGTATTTTAACTTTCATTCCTATTATTTTACACTTCAGATGAATTATTCATCTGTTGTATTAATTATAGATTACAAGTTTCATAGACACAGCTTTTAATTATGATTCTTAGTTTAAAATGTACACTAATAAAGAAAAATTCAAATTCTACACGTTGAGCATAACGTGGTACATATTTAACTGGACAATGTTAGAGAAAAAACAATCACTTTAAGATCTCGTGTCTGGACAGAAACAAGACAATTTCTACCCCCTCCCCACCCCCACACCCGACATTTCTCAATTGAAACAACAAGAAAGTGGTCAAAGTGCATTCAGGTTTTGATATAATAGAGTGAAAATCGCTTAGCTAACGAAAATATAATATGTAGAAAGCTGACGAGTGTTTCGATTAAGCTTCCCCTGAGGTGCATAAGTGTTTATTTGCTTTGGATATTCATATATCTGATTGACTCCTAGTAGGTAAGCTAGTTAAGCCTCGAAATTAATGTTTACTTATTCCATATACCGAGGTTTCATTCGCTGGGTTTATTGAATTATAACAGCTGGCTTTTATAGCCAAAGTCTAAAACCCCTGAATTAGTAAATACACGTAAAAATTATGATAACGATGAAAGGATTAATCAAAACAAATGCTTCATGAAAAAACTCATGAATCATGCGGCAAAACTGAAAGTTACATTGCGAACTGGAATTAGCACGATAGCATGCATGATTAGATTCTGACCCAATGACTTAGGGGTAACTGGTTGACCAGGAGACACAATAAGCTTATGACACCTAAAAGAGCAATATATAGTAGTAATTCGGCCACATTTTCGATTTTCCATGTTTTTATGGTTGGCGGCAGACGACGAAAACTACATCTCATAAGTGGTATGAGTAATCGGGAAGGTAAAATAGATGAATTTACCAATGATAAGGATAAATTTTTAAACAAGCCTTTTTTATTCTAGAAGTGAAGCGTTATAAATAGACTAGAGGATTACAAGACAAATATGCCGACTTAGGTCACATTTTTTGTCTACAATATTGGGTCGAACATTTTTTTAGAATTGTCACTAAATGTTTCACAAACAAATACAGGGTGGGTCTATAAAATTTTGATACATGTGTATTAGTGGAAACTGTAACTTTACATAATTTAGATTTGGAAAAATAAAGAGGAATTGGTTATTATATATATATATATATATATATATAATCCATGCGTGGCTGTTGCACCTTATTAGGTGCTAGCTAGTGTTTTCAACACTCGAAGTAACTGAGATCTGTTTTACATACATAGAAAAGTGAAGACTGCCTGTTTTGAATCCTCCGGTTGCTAAATAAAGTATAATCAGCACTTTATTCATAGCACAGTGATCTATTTGAATAGAAATAGAGACGTAAAATAAAGAGAAATCGCAGTAAGTGGAGTAGTCTATGAAATTAAGGCTTATTTCGACTTATCTCGTGAAATGAAATAATCTCATTCTATCTCTTTACAGGTACTGGCGGATTAACTTGACCAATATGATCACCGAGTCACAAGACTAAGCATTATAATTTAATTTGGTTTAATATAATAACCTGTGAAGGCATGACCAAAAGTCTTTGATCTGGATTTTGTTTTTCTACGTGCCTAAGTTTGCAAACATTTCTGACTAATAACCAGCCACCAGCAAACACAGAACCTAATTCTTTGGGATTTGAACATGTACTTTTAACTATCAAGAAGAGATCTAGATTTCTCAATATAGTAAGAGAAAGCAATCAGGCTCTCATAACATGAATGTAGTCAATAGAAACAATTCTTTAATTATTATGGATATAAAACTGTAAAGGCTGATGAAGTTTTTGAATGATTGACTGTGAGTACAGAAATAAATAAATGAAATTTCGTTTATTCAGTACAACACTGTTTGCAATGCATAAAATATTTTATCGAATGGAAAGTTAATTTGAGGAAAGGCACAAATGACAGGAACAAAATATTTCGAATACATAGAAAAACACTTTATGGTCGTTTTATTACAAAATGAATGGAACAATGAAAATTACTATTTTTATGACACGAGAATGAATTAGGAAAAAAAATAGAACGAAAAGCAAGTAGACTATCAGAAGAAGGAGTGATAATAATAATAATAATTTCAGAAGACAAACGCGTTCAGATTAGATTAAGAATGAAAGTAACCATACCCTATGAAAAAATATATAACAATAAATACGAAGTTTCCAATAGCACAAAGACAATAAACCGTGATATTTAACACAGAAATACAGTACACTGAAATGTCTGAGCCTACTTTGAGAACTTGGGAACAAGTTTATGTTACCAATCCCCGAAGCAGGTGACTGCTTTTCATACGCATAACAATATGTACAGGTTTTTTTGTTTCAAATCTCCCAACTGCTAACAATTTATAATTAGAGATGTTTGATAGCACGTCTTAAAGTCATTACGAATTGCTCAGATGAGATCCTTCCTTATTGTTAAAACATAGAACATCTTCATTACTCTTCATTAGATTACTCCATGTTAGACAAGCATTTAATCACTGCAGTAACATTACGTCTACTTTGTGTGAATTTAAGTAGTGACAAATTTAACTATTGTACAAAGTTTTGTCTGACTGACTGACTGACTAGTTTCAACATAGAACTTTGCACCGATGTGCAGCACTTCCAGTTGCCACTGTCCATCCATGTAGCATACAAAGCAAGAGAAGAGAGTAAAAGGAGATGCAAGAGAGAAATGATAAACAGAAATGCGAGGCAAAAAGCGTAGTAATATGTAAGAGCAATATAGTTTCATTGTATATGACAAATCATCACAAAGAGTGAATGCATCTGTGTCATTGAGAACGATTTTGAGCCATATCACCAATTGTCTCCAGCCTCCATTTGTTTTTACCATCCTGGGTACCCTAACCAGGATGTCTACATCTCCCTACATTCACGTGTCAGTTAAAACTACTTTTGCTTTTAATCGACGATAAATATATGTACATAATCTAGTCTTACAGCAAGTTAAACCTGACCTGAATGAGATACTGGCTATTGTCTCAGTCTTAGATACTATCATCTCAATAAGCTTGAAAAGGTGTAAAATCGGATGCAAGTACAGTTATTTGCTAACTGTTAGTTAAGACAACATGCCCTGGCCAGCATAAATTAGAATAAAAGTTTTTTTTAATGAGTTCCTAAAAAAGAAAAGAGCAGTCTAAATTGAATAAATTAAATGGGCATAATGCGTATAAAAGTCAATAATTTCCAAGTTGATAGGTAATGGTCCTACGTCTTGATGATAACATAGTCTACTTCCTGCAAAAATGATCTTTAAATTTAATGGGTATCCTTGGGCTCATCTCTTCAGTATTTAACTCAATAAATAATACATCTTCGCAATATAGCATAACATGCTTGAATATGAATCAGTGTTGACATGCAAGGATTGGTGATAATAACTAGTTGCACAGATTTCAATAGGTGGGAAAGAAGGACTGGAACTCGGAACCTTCTGGATGAATTAATCAAGATTATTAACAAGATTATTAGTATTTAGAAAATAAACCCACGTATAACAACTAAATGTGCGCCGGTGGCATAGCGGTTAGGACGCTCGCCGACCATGCAAGTGGTCCGGGGTTCGATTCCCAGTCGACGAACTCCTTTACCTCGCTAAACCAGAAATAATGCTGGTAAAGAGGAAAGGTTGGGCACGGGGATAGCAACCCCATCCTGTAAAATAAACACTGCTACAGAAACTTCAAGCCACTAGCTTGAAGCCCTATGTTCCACTGGGGAACATGAAGGAAAAAAAATAACAACTAAATAACTAAGTACGTAGCTCAGCTCTCTTATGTCAATTAAAGACGAATTGATGCAATAAAGTACTGCTTGAGGTTATTGTCTTTTACATCGAAACAGGAAGACTTAATTTAGTTAACAAAAGGAAATTGTAAAAAATACTTAAATCATAATAAACTAGTTTTAACTCTAGTACTATAATACGTTAATATTAGGAAATAAACATTAACTTTGAGTTGTATATTTTATATAATACATATTTCTGAGACATTCACAATAGAACTGTATATAAATATATACCATTTTCTTTAGAGAACACTTTTTTTTCAATTAACAATGAGTATAATTGTTGTCGTTCACTTACAACTCATCCGACTTCTGTAGAGCGCAGAAACGAATAAGTTGATCATTATTTCTGCAGCAACAGCTTAACACACATGAATATCCCATATTATGGTAACAAGAAAAAATAAGACGAATTACATTACGTTTGTTTGAGACCATAAATACATCACAGAAACCGAAAAACGAATTGGATAGCTAACTGACATGAACATTTTACAAAAAGTGACAATTATAAGATTCTTTGTAGAAAAAGAGTACAGACTATTATTATTATTATTATTGTATCCTTTAGTTCCTAGAGGAACATAGGGCTTCAGCTGCGCACCTCCATTGCCTTCGGTTTCCTGACAACTTTTTCACCCTGCTCCAGGTCTGTCCACATGCTTTCATCTCCTCCTCGCATGACCTCCTCCAAGTCACCCTTGGGCGACCAACTCGCCGCCTCCCTTTCGGGTTCCACTCGAGGGCTTGTCTAGTGATGTCACTTGATGGTTTCCTCAGCGTATGGCCAATCCATCTCCATTTCTTCCTGCCTATTTGTTTCACAATCGGTTCCTGATTAGTTCGCTCCCAGAGATCCTTGTTGCTGATCTTTCCTGGCCATCTGATCTTGAGTATTGAGCGGAGACAGCTGTTAGTGAAGGTTTGAAGTTTGTTTGAGATGCTCTTTATGACTCGCCAAGTCTCTGATCCGTATACTTGCACTGACTTTACATCGGAGTTGAAAATCCGGATCTTATTTTTGATTCTGAGTGATGTTGACCTCCACACAGATTTGAGAGTAATGAAAGCTTGTCTTGCTTTTCTGATTCTGGCTTCGATATCCTCATCAGTTCCGCCTGTAGTTGAAACGATGCTTCCAAGGTAGGTGAAGGAGGCTGTTTCTTTCAGGTTCTTCTCATTTATGCTGATTGTTGTCTGTTGTTATTGTTGCTGTTGATGTTGGCTAGGAATCTTCATCACCTCTGTTTTATCTATGTTCACGTGAAGTCCTATCTTTGATGCTTCTTCTGCCAACTTGTTACTTTTCACTTGCATATCTTCCAGTTTATGGGAAATCAGACATATATCATCGGCGAAATCCAGATCCTCCAAGTCTTTCGTGTCAGTCCATTTTATGCCTGTTCCCTCGTTGGTTGCCGTTGTCTGTCGCATTATCCAATCAATTGCAATCAGGAAGATCATTGGTGATAGTAGACAGCCTTGCCTCACTCCCGTCCTCACTTCGAAGGCCTCCGTAAGTTTCCCGTTCAGCAAAGAAATAATGACCTAAACATTTTGAATAGTCCAGTGCTTGCATGTATATATATATATATATATATATTCAGTTTCCTGTTTTCTTACATGTCATATTTCTAACTTATGCATACCATACATATTGGTACTAACATAATGAAATTGAAAATCTACACAGAACTGTACATTATAAGATGAGGAATGACTACCACAATAGTGGTAATAAAAACAACGATAGTGTAATTAGAAAAATAAACCAGTTTGGAAAGTAAAAATTTACTTTTAACGTGAATAATCATTGTAAATAAACTTCAATTAAACCGCTGTTTTTCGACTCGTTTTGGGAAGATCATTAGAATAAACAGAGGTTGAAGTGACAACACAACAGCAACAGCAACAACGTCTACAAAGCATTCAGTGAAATGCACACAGTTATAGTTGCATCTGTTAGTAAAATAAAGCAAAACAACAGGAAGATGAGATATTTTTAAAAGGTTCAAAACTATTTACATTACACTCTTATTTACCGAATGTATTTATTTGCTATGATTTATTATTAAACTGATAACTTAAAAACTTTACAATTTTAGTACAGATCACATCTGACAAGGTACTACTACCAAATAATATTGAAAACTGGAAACCATTTACATCAATCAGTAGTATTCACCAGCTAAAATGAGGTGATTTGTTTTAGACCAGGGTTATCACTGATGAACATAGATTGGTGGAACCCTGAGGATAACCGCTCGCATCACCCAAGACACGCTGATCTGTCTAACAAGTTACTTAAAAACTGAACCACCTCATCAGAGAAAGTGAACTGTAAATAAACTCGCCAACAGCATTTCTGGACAAAATAAAAAATATGAGGATACGACTTCGTTTTTTACTTTAATCAACGAAAACAAACCTATCTAAAGAAACAATAGATGATTACTATTTTTCAAATAGTCGAAATTCACAATTACAAGCCTAGTAAACATTGATTTACATCAGACAGCCAAATGGTTTGCCTATCAGTCACTATTGTTTGGTGTAAGTCTTTATCAATTATTCATATCACTTAGTAGTGCTTATCTCATAATAAGACACGCAATCTTCAGGGTATTTATTATACTGAGAGCATTAAATCTTCAGGTCTCATTATTTTCCGTAACCATAAGAAATGGCAGTGAAATTTCATGCCAAACCATGCAATCTGTAAATATCTGGTTTCATTGTAGCTGAAATAATGGAGACAATTTGTAGCTCATGTGGGTGATTTTGACCTAGTTATGATCTCCGATGTGGTTGATTTAATTGCGAAGCTTTCGTCGTCCTTCTAGACAATATCTTCAGCGCGGGTTTTAGTATAAAATGAATGTATGTGAATTCTCCATGAATGATTTAATTGTATCTCCTGACAACCATTGTTATGACTGGTTGTTAACTGATCATTTTTATTAAATTGGAATTTCAACTTTTTATCATGTGATTTATTATTTATTAGTTGGTAAATTTGCTCTATAGTAGTGTATTTGTTAATTGCTGATTCACTTGAATACCAGGCTTCTAGAAATTCCCTGGCATGCTTGGTATTTCCTCTGTTTAGAATTTCTACATTATCGTAATCAAATTGGTATCCGTAACTATCTACACGCATTGATTTGAAAGAATATATATCATGCCTTTTTACAGCTGATTTGTATTCTTTAATTCAGATTCGAAGGGGACGCCCACTTTGAACAATGTAGTGTTTATTGCAGTTCATACAATTTATTTTGTAAATGGCACTGATTTTATCTTCCTTTCTGTTGGGTCTTTCGGTTTGTACAATACCGAATGAAGGGATTGTGCTGGTAAAGTATAATTATATTTTAATAGTTTACACACAATGATAAGTTTTGTTATTGGTAATATTTCGCCTATCTCACCAATTATAGCTGACATATTCATGAATTATTGGGAGGAGAATGCCCTTAAACCATTCAGATCATCACTAAAATGTTGGTGGAGATATGTAGACGACACACTGGTAATAGTGAAAAGAAACGATACTGAGAAACTTTTCTCACACATAAACAACCACGTCGACTCAATAAAATTCACTATGGAATTAGAGAATGAAATTGGAGAACTGCCCATGTTAGATTGCAAACTACAAAGAATGACAGATGGTAGCATAAAAACAACGATATATAGAAAAGCCACACATTCTGGAAGATTCCTTGATTATTACTCAGCTCATCCACTCTCGGTAAAACGAGGATTAATACAAGGTCTTGCAGATAGAATACGCAGACTTACAACAGCATCAGAGGACCAGCGTAAAGAAATAAAAGTCCTATTCAAAATGCTACTCGAAAACAACTACCCTAGAGAATTTATAAAAGATAATATAAAAAAGAGTTTTTTTTGGTAAAACCGGAGAATAACAAGAAGGAAGAATGGAAAAAAACAGTCGCAATACCATATAAAAATGGTACATCAGAGGCAATACAAAGAAACCTCAAAAATATCGGCATTCGAACAATCTTTAAACCGACAAATCTAATCAAAAATAAAATAAATCAACTGAAAGATCCCATAAAAATGATGGATAAAAACAATTTGATTTATAAAATATCTTGTGCTGACTGTCCAACTAAATATGTGGGGCAAACGTCCAGATCACTCAAAATAAGAGTGAGTGAACATAAACGCCTAACTAAAGGTCAACCAACAGGGACACAAGCTTACAAAAATCTTGAAAAAAATTCATCGATAGCTGCACATGCATGGGACAAAAACCACAAAACCGATTGGGACAATGTGTGTTTACTCTAAAAATAAACATGAACAAATGGTTTTAAAGACTCATAACAGAATCGATATTCATTAAAGTCACACCGGATACATGTAACAAGGGTGACTCAATACAACTATCAACAACTTGGAATATAATTCTAAATACAAACATATGAATGAATGTGGAGTATAATTCTGAACACACATATGCACACACAAAACATGAATGAGCAAACAGATAATAATAATAATAATGAACTATCTATAGTTTGATTTGTAAGGATTAGTTATGTTTTACGGGTTGATCACGGATTGATATCAGTTAGAGAACCATTGAAAACCAGGGAGTACTGGACAGCTGCTGTTTCATCCTAGTTTGGGAATCATCGGCAGTACGCACCCGCTGGGATTCGAACCCGGGACCTTCCGGTTACATAGCAAGCTCGTATACCATTCAGCCACTGGGACCCGATTCAATGGCTCGTGAATTCTAACTTCTACTAATTCGTGATTTAGCGCGACCCCAACCATTGTCGTTGGTGGGACATCCATCCGCACACGTGACATCTAATCGGACCTCACTGGTCACGACTTCTCACTAGAACTCAGGAAACTCCAACCTGTAGCAAGTCACTAACGAGCATCAGATTAACTTTCTATAGTTTTTGGTTTGTAAGGATTAGTTATGTTTTACGGGTTGATCACGGATTGATATCAGTTAGAGAACCATTGAAAACCAGGGAGTACTGGACGAGCTTGCCTTGTAACCGGAAGGTCCCGGGTTCGAATCCCAGTGGGTTCATACTGCCGATGATTCCCAAACTAGGATGAAACAGCAGCTGTCCAGTACTCCCTGGTTTTCAATGGTTCTCTAACTGATATCAATCCGTGATCAACCCGTAAAATAATGAACTATATATATGAGTACAAATCATAAATGTGTGAATAAAACAATTCCAACAGTAGTGTGAACACGAGCAGTAATTTTGCTCGAAATATTACCAATAACAAAACTTATCATTGTGTGTAAACTATTAAAATATAATTATACCTTATTTGATCTAATCCACAATGCTCAAACTTTTTACTGATATTGATTGTGCTGGCTTGTGTCTTATGTCTATTTCAAACGGTCTTAATATTCTAGCTTTTATTTCAGAGATATTTTTATGTATGGTAGGATGAATTTTCTTGAGGTCTTTGATGATGGTTTTTTGTTGGTGTTATGACTCTAGTTTAAACAACTTTTGTTGAAAATATGAGAGTATTCATTCTTTTTGAAGACGGTTAGTAGCTTTTTTCCTTCATTCTCTTCAAAACCGGAGTGCTACAGTGAGTTTGAAATCTTTTAAACATTGTCTGCATTTAGTTTCCTTTGTCAGTATTAGGGTTACTACTACTATAGCTGAGTATTTGGTTTGTGTGTTTTGATTTTTTATATACTTGTGTTGGACCTTCTGATTAGAACACCTATGGACAGATTTTGTTACCTAATTCTTCTTGTGACTTTAATATCTTCAAATGTGTTGTTCATTAATTTGTGAGTATATTCCAAATCATTTCTTTTAATTATTAAAAATGTCTCATCATGTTGTCAAGATGGACGACGAAATCTTCGCAATTAAATTAATCGGCTCAGAGGATACAACGAAATCAAAATTCATTTTAGCGGGTTAACAACTTTAAAAGTAATTATTACTGAGAAGCTTATATATATATATATATATATATATATATATAACCACAATAACTGCGGTACAGTGTATACAGTATTAGAAATTATTTTACCTAATGGTATCATGCTGATTATACCATAGATGAAATCAGAAAATAATATAAATTAAAAAAGATGTTTGACTAACTTATCGACCTAAAACTTCGCACAAAAGTGCATCAGCTCATGCTGTCACAATTAGAAAAAGCACACAAAAGTAGAAAAAAGAATTTAATAAAAACGTAGTGGACGAAGTCTTATAATAAAGATGACAGACTGCACTACATTAAAGACGCCCCTGTGTAAACAGCTGAGTAAAACCCCGGTGCTAAACATGAAGCAAGTTGGAAGATGTGGTAGATCATTTTAAATCCGTGCTGCAACTTTGTCCATTAGGGTTAATGCAGCTAGGACCTTTTTTATTTTTTATTTTTAATTACAACTTGATTCCATACCGTATTTTTGGTACAAGTATGGAATTTTCAGCATGTGATATCAGTAGCCCAAATTTTGCAGGCCGAACATAGATATCAGGTGTGCGTCAGCAGGGGATCGAACCTCGGACCATGTGCATGGTTGGCGAGAGTCTTAGCCACTGTGCCACCGACGCACAATACATACCAGCCCAGTAGCATCACATTATAACTGATAGGTGCATGTCAAATATAGCCAGAATTCCGCTCAAATTTTCCAGAGGACTCCTCATTTTTACGGCATCTGCACCTAAAATGGCAATATCATCTGCTTACTCTACAGTGATTAGATTTTCCTGTTATTTGTCAATCTCTAAAATACCAAATTCTAACAGTTACACCCGTTTATATTGAAATTAGATAAAACTGGCGACAGTTGGAATCACGGAAGGATACCACCTCTCCAACTGTTCATAGGGTCTTGCACGGCTACATGAGGGTGCCTTGGTCAATTCATCATACTTTCTTGGTACTTCATTTACAATCAAATACAACATGATAGCTCAGAAAGCAGATAAAGAAAACTTTCTCTGGTGAACTGCCTTTTATTTTCTTCATGACTTAGTGGGAATTGTCAACCTTTTAGGCACACTTAATTATTCTAAAATTTGAAATATTGGTGACACTTCTCCTAGTAAGTAAAGCAACTATGACGTTAATATTTCTACTAATAAAGCTTGAATATTAACAGACCTCAAGTATACTAATGTATTTCGTTTTGCAACAGTGCCACTAGAAATCATGCGAAAATGAAGAAAAAAAATTATTTTAGTTCGAAATTTCAATTTATTTCTAATGGAGAATATTTTGTAAAAGATTTCCAGTTGACATCTTTAATTAAAACGACCACGTCATATTGTAAGAGACAGATAAATTGTAGGAAAACATTAGCAATCTTTTTATGAACTTATATATATTAGAGTTAAGCCTGATGAGATCGAATCGAAAACAATATTGTTCGCTTAAATGTGTTGTTCTAAATTTTACTATGGGAATATTTAATATATTGAAATCTCGCGGGGATCCTATTGCATTTAAGGCACTCAATGAGTACCTGAAATTTAGTGCAAGGCTCGCTGAAGCGAAACATCGTTGGAATTTTTCAAAGAATGTGTAGAAACCGAACGTTATCCCAAACTATATTGGAGGTCGTTAAGACGAATGAGGATTTATCCTAATTCTAAGAATTTAAAAAGACATGCTCTTAATCAGATTGATTCTGTTAAAACTCTTATAAATGATCTAGAAAGGAATATATCACAAAGACAATTTTCAGTTGATGATTTACCTCAGGAATTACAATTGATGTTCATTGAATATGTTAATAACGTAACAGTAAACAGAAGTAATAATAAAAGGATTAGTCTTGTCAAATCTCTCGAAAGCCAAAAGCTTGAAAGGAAATTTCCGTCAGATCCGGGCCGGTATGTTCACAATTTTTCCAGTATCGTGCTTAATAAGTTTCAATTAGAGGTGTTATCCCTAGGTCCCAAATTTAGTGATTATGCTCCTAAAGTTGATCAATTAGACACTGATATACAGTTTGAAAATTTGTATTCTCAAACGTCAGATCTTACCCCATCGTCGGACGATGAACTAACTAGGTTCAAAACGACGCTAGTGGACAGCTGCCAGCAATACAAGAATAATAAACATTCAGTAAATAGTCTTTTATCTAAACAACACAGAGAAGCTCTAAGAGAACTTAGAAGCAACGAAAGTTTAATCATTAGCAAGCCGGATAAAGGTGATGGTATAGTTTTACTGGACAAAAGCGATTATGTTGAGAAAATGGAAGGTATTTTGAGTGATCAAACTAAATTCCAATCGCTTGGTGTTTCCAAAGACCTCAATGTAAGAGCTGAGAAACAAATGACGACTCCCTCAAAAAACTGAACCAAATAGGAGTATTATCATCAACCACGTATGAGTCCATGAAACCTACGGGTACCAATACTCCACGTCTTTACGGTCTACCAAAAGTGCACAAACCGGGTCTTCCTCTTCGCCCTGTTTTAGATATGTATAACTCTCCATTTCACGGAACAGCGAAGTGGTTAGTTAAGATCCTGGGTCCTTTGCACAGAGAAATGTGCAACATAGAATTAGTGATGTTTTCGACTTTATTTCTAAAATATCCGAGACTAATGTGAGGTGTAAACGCATGTTATCCATGGATGTATCATCACTATTCACTAACGTACCGCTTTTGGAAACAGTGGATTATATTTGTCAAGAAATCACCGATAGGCAATTAGACTTAGGAATCCCCTTGTGTAGCCTCAAAGAATTACTTC
The DNA here is from genome assembly GCA_944472135.2 of Trichobilharzia regenti. Classification (NCBI taxonomy): domain Eukaryota; kingdom Metazoa; phylum Platyhelminthes; class Trematoda; order Strigeidida; family Schistosomatidae; genus Trichobilharzia; species Trichobilharzia regenti. Next base: position 80,154,447 of record OX235270.1, on the reverse strand, counting down.
TTAAATGCACAATGAATGTTCACTTCGTCTTCAATAATTCATACTATCGACAAGTAGATGGAATAGCTATGGGTTCACCATTAGGCCCAATATTAGCTGACTTCTTTCTCGCAAAACTTGAAAACGGGAAATTGAAGGATACCATCAAGGAGTTGGATATGTATTACCGATATGTCGATGATACATTTATCTTAGCTGATGAGAAGGTTAACATAGACGAGTTGCTACTTAAATTCAACAACATCCACCCTTCGCTTACCTTTACTTGTGAAGAGGAGCAGGAGAATAAACTACATTTCCTGGATGTCTTGCTAAGTAGGAGAGAAGATGGGTCACTTGGGAGAAGTGTGTACAGAAAAAGCACATTCACAGGGCAGTACACACACTTCCTTAGTTACGTGCCCATTAAATATAAAAGGAATCTTGTAAAATGTCTCGCGAGCAGAGCAAGGAAGATATGTACGGAGGACCTCTTACAAAAGGAATTTGAATATATTCACGATTCCTTGACGGAGATGGGTTATCCGAGTAGTTTCATAAAGAAACATATGAAACCATCAGAGAAAAAACCTGTGACTCTGACTGCACATAAGAAACCTCTATTTATTAAGTTACAATTTAATGGGGACTTATCTAGTGAGATTCTATTCCAAAGACTTTCAAGGAGCATACGTAGAACATTTTACGCAGCACACCTATGTTTGTCATTCTCTAGCCGACGAATGATTGGGACGCAAACGAAGGATAAGCTTGATAGTTTTGCCACATCTATGTGTATTTATCAATTCAACTGCACCTGCGGTGACAGTTATATTGGGCGTACTACTAGACAGCTTAGCCAACGTGTTAGTGAACATCTCCCATCGTGGTTTGGCAAAGGACAGACAAAAACAATCCGTAGCTCAATTCTGTCACATCTAATTGATAGTGGTCATGTAGTCGATAAAACGAAAGCCTTCAAAGTAATTCATCGTATCCCTCCGAATCTTTCTAATAGACTTCGTATTCGTCTACTGCACACAGCTGAGGCGATAGGCATTCGAACTATTAAACCTAAACTATGCATTCAAAAGAAGTTCGTGCAGCCATTATCCCTCCCGTGGCCTAATAAGACATAACCAACGAAAGACTTCTACACCACCCCTTATTTATATTTCCAACCCCTTTCTTATCATCCCTTAATCTTATCTTATCTTTATAAACGTGTTTCATTTCCTTCCCCTACAATCTAACATTACGTAATCGGTTCATTTGTTTTTACTAGCCTTTATCGACTACTTCCACCTGAACAATTGTTTGTTTAATCATACTGTTTTTCATTATTCGTGTTATCACAGATTGCCTCATTTTTTCATCCTTATTATTGATAAGACCATTATTATTATTATTACTGCTATTAACATTATCATTACTACTATTATGACTAATTGCACAATTTATTAATATCAGTAAAAAGTTTGAGCATTGTGGATTAGATCAAATAAAGTATAATTATATTTTAATAGTTTACACACAATGATAAGTTTTGTTCATAGGAACTGTGATCAAGATTTGATCGGATAGTTGCAAAATAATTGAGCGCTGAGTGAGAAGTATACATTTATAAAGTTATATATATTAAAAACAAGATGTGTCCCTTTATATATAAACTTTGTTATGTTAATTTCGATTAATTTCCCTGAAGAAGTTCGGACCAGATTGCCGACCGAAACGTTGGAATTAATCATTTCAATTTCGCTGAGATTTTACAAATATAACTTTATAGATAAGTTTTGTTATTGGTAATATTTCGAGCAAAATTACTGCCCGTGTTCACACCACTGTTGGAATTGTTTTGTTCCAACAATTTATATTCACCATCGTATTATCCTGTAGACAAAACACCATGGTTGGTTTATATTTGAATTTTTATTTGTAAACTTATATATATTAGAGTTAAGCCTGATGAGATCTAATTGAAAACAATATTGTTCGCTTAAATGTGTTGTTCTAAATTATTGCCTTATTAGTATGGTATGAAACAAGTGACAAATGTAAAACAAACGAGGAATGATTGAAATTTTAGGTTGTAGTACTTATATATGTACATAGCCTGATGGATTGTAGAGGCGATGAGTTTTTCTTAGTATTATTGATGAAGCAATGTTTTAAAAATGAAAAAAGATGATTTTTAAGCGAGGAATACTACTTTTAATTAAGTCGGTCTCAGGTTTTACTTCAGTCATATATATATATATATAATTTTAACCGATAGTGGTGATTTTTCGCTTAGTGACAGTTGTTATACGTTGTGAATTATACAGATAATAACATTGTCGATGACAATAATCGTGATAATGATATGTATAATTACAAAAGTGCAAGTACCCTACAACAATTGCCTTTATTTCCTAAGTTACTTCTTCCCTCTTTGATATGTTGATACAGATAAATTATAGTTAGCAAAACTGTCATAACCATACTTGTAAAATCATATATTACATTCAAAATACTCTGTGAATCAGCGTACAACCATTCTAAAAGTAGCTGTCACGAATGAAGATAAGAATAGTAAAGATGGCATAATAATTTAAGCATTAGAATAACTAAATTAGGTAATACTAAGATTATCCTGCCGAATTCTTATAGATTTGGATATGCGTAAAAGACGTGTTCAAATTACGCCCGAAAGGTTCTATAGAATACCACAAATAACATATATTATAGACTTATAAATCACCGCTATTGTTTACAGTTTTACATACATATTAGAAGAAAGCGTGATAGGACGGTTAAAGTGAAAACAGTATCGTATACAGTCTAGGGGAGATGGCTAAACCCTGATTCCAAACCTCCAACGACTGGCGTATGAAGCTCACCGGCAGACGTATGGACAAAGGGCTTATTGGATGCCCTGGATGTCTGGCCCCATTCAAAAAGGCGTTTGAACCGGACTCCGGTCACCGACTGCCAATGGATAGTGGACTCCTTACTCCACTCCTACTGCCTTGTAGGTCACAATTGGTTATGTAAAGGCTAGAGCTGCACTCTCAAACAAAAGGCCGAGCGATGCTGGGGACATCACTCGTACCCAATTCCCATGAAACTTCATGAGTTCATGAAGCCCGCTTATCCTCCCGTAGGAGATAGCCGAAGTAAAGTAAGTAAGTAGTAATAATTCTCATAAATAACCATTCCAACACTCATAACAAATTACTGTCGAATTCTTCAACCACGCAAAATGAAAAAAGTGGTTCATTAAAACAAAATTATGAAGTATGGTATACAGTGTCAACCAGATGTTAGGTAGGAGTAAGAAAATATTTCCTCAGAATTGTAAAAGCTGACAACTACTGATTAGTGAAATTACTGTTGATAAAAATTCAATCCTACAAGTTGAAAAAAATGTGACGTACTTTATAGTAATATTAATAAAAACCAAGTGTTTCAATTTGACTTACGTTCCTTATTAATTTCCATATGTCTCCATGACCCTGATTTCTGATCTTTTCTTGAGCGCCTCATTTTATAACCACTGCAGGTACTGCACAAATGGCACAGTAAACGTATCACTTTGCACAAGTTTTGTTCTTATATAAAGACAGTTGGATTAGTGTCTTTCGTTGTCGAAATCATACAATACTAAGATTTCTTTCAGATAGTGTAGAATATCTGGTACTGTTGATCATATTTTTATGTAATAGTCTATTATTAATGTCATCTATTTTATGCAACATAATTTCTGTAATAAAGAGGAGAAAAAGAAACAGAGGTCATTTAAAAAAAAATAATAACCACTCAGTTAAATATTATATGTAAATGAAATACAGAATAACTTCTAAAGGTTTATACCCCTATACGTTCAAAAGCAAGTTTTAAGGTCCATAAAAATTTGTAAGGATATTCACTTTTAACCATAATGCATTCAAAAATACGAAAAGTAAGTATTTTACACAGGTTTCTTTTTATCAATGAAATGTTACATCTTATTAAATCAGACGGTTTCTGACTTTTCTAAGAGATCAAGAAATAATTTGTCGTAGTACATAAAGTATGGAGTCTTCTGCAATTAGAGTTTATAAACCCAATTTCTTTGTATGAAAGAAAATTATGGTCACTTTCTCTTAACCTCATCTAATTAACTTACTTGCTAGTTTCCTAGCCAATCCAAGACCGGGTGAAGAAGGAGGGTTGGATGTGCGGGCTACCAACCTCACATCCCTAACACTGTCATACCGCTAGAGAAACCTCAACGCGCAGAAACTATATTAAAAATACAAAAACTTCAAATAACAATCTTATTCTTCGATCGAATCGGAGAGGAAAAATGACACAACGGGCTCTTAAAAGCCTTCGCGTAGTCAGTCAGCAAGCAAATGTGTCGTCTCTAGATGAAGGCGAGAATAAGAATGCGGACGTGGAATGTCCGTACAATGTATGAGGCTGGCTGGGAAGGCTGCACAGGTAGCCAAAGAAAATACGAAGATATGGCATAGAAGTGCTCGGAATTTGCGAGAGCCGACGAAATCGTCAACTCGACAGTCAGAAATCTACAACGCTTTGGTCACCCACACGACAACCACCAGCATACTGAGGAAGACAGTGGCCATAGCGATTTCACCAGTGGCAGCCAAAGCTTTAATGCAGAGAGAACCAAGCTCATCCAGGATACCAATAGTAAGATTCAACTCAGAAATAAGGAAGGAATTTTACAATTATCCAATGCTATGCACAGTGCTACAAACAACGCGGAACAAGAGAAGAAGAAGAAAGGCTTTTACACACAACTACAAACAGTAATGGAAAACATCCCGAATGGTAACATCAAAATTCTCACGGGCGATATGAATGCCAGCCAAACTGGGAGTAGACAATACGGGAAGAGATCTCATCATGGGTTGAGAGGCTCTCGCTCGGGGAAATGAATCAGAACGGAGAATTACTCACAGACTTCTGTGCTTTCAGTGATCTAATGATCGGAAGGAGCGTGCACAAGCACAATAAGACACATACAAAGCAACATGGACTCAGGATTTCATCATGAGCTGACATTAGTTATTGAACCATTGGAAAACCTGGGAGCACTGAACAGCTGTTTCGTCCTAGTTTGGGACTCTTCATCAGTACGCACCCACCGGGATTCGAACCCAGGACCTTCCGGTTACAAGGCGAGCTCGTATACCATCAAGCCACTGGGACCCGATCCAATGGTCCTTGAATTCTAACTTCTGCCAATTCACGACATAGCGCGACCGCTAGCCAATGTCTTCGGCGAGTATTTGTCCCCACACCCGACCAGCTGCACCCTACTGCTCACGACTTCCCCCTGGAACATGGATTTCGCCTGACAGACACATCAATTACCAGATAGATTTCATACCAATGTTGCTCAAGAATGTGAGACACAGCCTGATGGAGACAAAGTTGAGAAGAGGAGAAAATGTAGACTCAGACCACATTCTGGTTGAAGGAACCTTGAAGGTGAAGCTGAAATCCTTCAGAACAGCTGGAGACGGGCCACTGTGATTCAAGTTCAACATTCAGAAACTGAAGGACAAAACTGCAAGTGTTGTCCGCACTACAGATAAAATCACAACAAACTCGGAGACACTACGTGTTATCAACGAGGAAACCTGCGTGGAAGAACATTTGGACTCACTGTCAGAAGACAATATTCAGGGAAACGTGTACAACTGTCCTAGGAAGAATGGCTCCCAATGGACACCCACCTGGTAGTTAATAGAAGAGAGAAGAGGAGGATGTTGGAAGAGAAGATGACTCAATGCAAAGATGGACAACGGAGGGAGAAACTGAGTCCAATGTACACCGCACTGAATGAAGAAGTGAGGATGAGTGCTAGGAAAGATAAAAAGACAGTTCCATGACACACTGGCTGGCGACTGGAGCAGAACAGGCAAGTTGCAGGGAAAAGAGATGTAAGAAAATTATACCAGATAAACAGGTCTCCGTCGGGGAGGAGATCAACACAGCAGAAACCTGGAGATGTTCAAGGGGACCTGATTACCAGGAAGGGAGAAACAAATAAGACGAGGTGTTGATCACTTTAAAGAATTCTTGAATCGACAACCACCTGCAACTCAGCCAGAAATGCCAACAACAGAACGCACAGAACTTCCCGCCAGTGGAAACCACCCCTCCAACGAAATCAGAAATCCTAAATGCGATCAGGCTACTAAAGGACAGCCAGGAAGATGGCAGGACTAGACGGAATCGCCCCCCCCCCTGAAGCACTGGAAATGGAACGAGAGACTGCGGCAGATGTACTCACACCACTACTGAAAAAGGTTTGGAAGGAAGGAAAGGTACCTACTGATTGGAAGAAAGGCTGGCTACCTCATCAAGCTGCCTAAGAAGTGCGATTAGGCCAGTGCGAGTACTGGAGTGGGATCATTCTCTTGTCCACACCGAGTAAAATGCTAGGTCGAATCATCCTCGAGAGAATAAAGGATCCACTGGACACAGAACTCCTCCCACCACCCGGAACAAGCTGGCTGGATTCAGGTAAGGCAAATCGTGTGCTGATCAAATTGCAACTCTACGCATCATCATCATCACACAATAAAGCACAGAATGACAGTCAAACCCCTCCCTACTTCAACTTTATCGACTTCGAAAAGGCCTTTAGCAGACAGCGTTGACCGGGAAGTAACTTGGAAGCTACTTCAACTCCACAGAGTGCAGTGCTCAAAATCATTGTTGACCTCATTCAACGGCTGGCTATATGATAGTGTTACGTGTCAGAGGGCCCACAACAGAAAACAGCCAGGCGTTCGAAGTGAATACAGGAGTAATACAAGGCTGCCCATCTATCATCACCGATGGTATTCTTAATTAAGGTGCTCCAGTGAGTCAGAGAGTACGTGGGAGTCAGAAGACAGAAATATGTTGAAGTGGCTGCTAGGAAGACTCTAGAAGATCTGGATTTCGTGTGTGGATGATTTATACCTAATGTTACACAAACTCGAAGGCTTACAGGAGAAAACCAACAAACTGGCAGAAGAGGTGAGGCAGGCAGCGAAGACAAGACTCCAGGTGAACATAGAGAAGACGGAGGTGATGAAGATTACCAACCAACAGCAGTAGCAACAACAACAACAACCAGCACCAATTACCATCAACGGGAGAGATGGTACAGAGGTTACCTCCTTCACTTATCCAGCCAGGAACCATCGTTTCAACCACAGGTGAACGAATGATTTCAAAGCAGGCCAGAATCGGAAGGGCAAGATACGCCTTCATCAATCTGAAACCAATTTGGGAATATTCTGGACTCCATAGCATGAGGAACAAGATTCGGATTTTCAAAACAAATGTAAAGTCAGTCAGTTTTTCTATACGGGTTAGAAACTTAGCCAGCGTATCAACAGGTTGGAGACTTTCACCAACAGCTGCCTTCACTGGCTCCATACTGAAGATCAAATGGCCGACCAGAAAGAATTAGTAACAAGGAACTGTGGGAAGAAAGCAGCTAAGAGGCGATCACTCAACAAATATATAGGAAAAAATGGAGATGAAGCGGGCACACACTAAGGAGGTCGTTGTGTGACATCACACTCCAGGCCATCGCTGTAATCGAATCCCAATGTAAAGCAATGAGTGGGTCGGTCGAGGGTGACATGGAGGAGATTGTATGAGGAAGAGATGAGAGGTTGGTCAATCGTAGATTTAGCTGAAGAGGACGGCAGAAAATAGAAGAAAGTGGAGATGTATTGTTGAAGCCCTACGTTCCACTCCGAAGCCTAGGAAACAATAATAATATCTTTCTTTTACTTATTAGCTGTCATCATAATTATTTCACTCCGTCTCCTATTAATATTCTTGTCTCATTTAGAACTATCCTTTGTAAGTACCATTGTCTTAACTCATTTTCATTATCTTTATTATTATTTCGTTTTCAATTCCCTACGCCTTCAAGTTCTTCCTGTGAAAACTAATTGTTCATTATAGTGGCATACGTGAATCGTGATCTATTTTAGTTTAATCGCTTCTCCAATATCTATCCTTACTTGACCAGCAAAGCATTCTCACCAGTCGTTTCCCATGGTCGATTCAATGTATTTTATTTATTCATCAGTTATATATCCTCTCGGTGTTTCTAATACTATATAGGTTAGTATCAGAAATTCAACTAAAGTCGAATGAAGATGCACTGTATTACTTGAAAAATAATAAGGATTCATATTTTTCAATAATAGGTGAAATATAACATCTCGTACCTACAGATTTTATGCACTAGTTATCATGAAACGCAAATAGGTAAGCTATATTCACTCAACGACACTAACATGAATATGCTATCTTAGTGAACAAGAATTATTTTTAAACACGAAGTACCCTTGATAAACCCTTGATATTCCAAGAATTTTTGGTGTTTGACATAAACTACTTCTATGTATACATATAGAGAAATTTTAAAAAACAACAACAGTAAATCATGCTGTTGTAGTGTACAGTTTTAGTTGTTGAAGTTGGCCACAAACTACGCTAAGTAGATTCGAATCTACAACACATGATGGAAGAAAGATTAACGTAAACCAATTCATTAACCACAAATAACGGTGAAAATCAGTGAACCACAATAAGAGATAATTGAACAATTAATCAAAATATTATGTAATATAGAAATGAACATTGCCTATAACATTTTTTTATGATATTGAAGACAGTGTTGTTAAAGGGATTTTAAATAATCTAATTATTGAAAAATTGGTTTCCAATGCCAATAAAAGTTGTGACTATTTGACAATAAAATTTGCTGGAAATAGTTGGATTTGCCGACGCAAATCATCTTTACGACTCTCAAAAAACTCTTAAATGACTTTAATTAAAATTAATGTTCTCTCTTCACGAGCATGTATGTTGACTCGGATTAACTGCGTCTGATTTAAAAAGAAAATATTATTGAGTATAAGTTATGGAATGACATGACTTGTAAAAAAACAATCAACTGGCCAATCAGAAGCAAGAGATTAATTTGATGGATTCTACAGGTAGACATACTTATTACTATCACCATTATTCCCTAGAACATAAGGCTTCAACACAAATTTGGTCCTTCTTAAAGAGAAAGAAAGATACTACTTGGTATCAAAGGTATAATCTTAGAAGTACAATTCAACCGAAAAATCAACTTTAGATACTTATACAATCGTCTGCAATCGATTCATCCACTTAAAATGACGTTGAATTCTGAAACACATAAGCTTTGATCATGACATTGAAAGTTTAACAACTATTCAGTTATTCTAGTAAAAAAATTTCAGTACAAAAGTAAAAATCCAAAACGAGAATCCGTCACTTTAGTGAAGGTGGGACACAACATAAAAGTTATGATATTCAATGCATTGGTAATAATAATAATAGTGCAAACAACTATTATTGTCTGAAAAGGTTCAAAAGTTAGGTTTAAGGCTTTCTTAGTGACTGATTCCTAATATCCAGGGGGAAAATCAATGTCTGAACCTTGGAAATCAATATTTCTAAGGATAGAAAAATAACCCAAATATGGAAGATGGACCAGTTAACGATGACATGATTCTTATTTGTGCCACATACTTACAATCAACTAGATAAATATTATTTAGACTGAATATTTGAGTGAAAACAAAGATATATATATATATATTTCAAAGTCATAGTGTTTTTGCACCCTCACATGGCTGGACTTCTAGCAAAAGTGGATGACTTTCATAATGGTTTTATTTAGAGAACCCTTGCAGATCATAACACACTAAACTAGCTCGAATCACACTAATGGTGTGTATCCTCGGGTGTGTGTAAAATCGTATCAGCTGATTCCCAGGATTCAGTTTTACAATTTCCTGCAAAAAGGTTATGTGATAAAATGAAAACAACAATATTCCAAATCAAAGAGTTAGTGAGAAATTATGACACCAAATCTGTGGTTTATCAGTCAGAACTTTTAAAGTCCCGAATAAGGGTAATGCGACTGTCCACTGACCAATAGTTTACATTAATTTTGCATTCAATCCCAAATTGTCTTGGAAAGAATCTTTGAAATTTATCAATTTCCAACGAATTTTCCCAATAAACAAGTGATCTTAGATTTGTATGCACAATTACAACTAGTAACAATGTAACAGCAGAAGGCAAGACACGGAAGAAAACGTATATCTTCAACTGATCAAACCGCTATATATATATATATATATATATATATATATATATATATAAACAACGAATTCCTCCAAGTAATTAAAAAATTCAAACCCAGTATTTTCCACTGATTCACAGTTAGATACTTGATGCGTGAACATGTATGTTTAGCATCTGGATTCATAGAAGTTCAACATTAATCACTGGTAAGGAAAATATTTATGAAGTACTGGCTTCATTCAATACAGTCAAACTGTAGAAACGTTGGCTGTATGTAGTTCAGTAAATAAACCAATTAATTTTAGTACAAAGTTTTTGACTGGTAGTTTTATTAGTTTCACGCTTCATCTTCATTCCTAATTCACGAGGAAATGTAGTCAACATTTTATGGATTTCTCATATCTGAATAAAATTTACAATAATTAATTTATTGCTGTAAGTTTCGTTTTTTTCAATGCATTACCAATAGATTGTCTCTTCGACTGTCCAGGAAAACTCAAGCTTCGAAACCAAAACATATTAACTGGATAATTAATTACAGCTGGAGTTCGAAATTATCTAGGCTTTTATTTTCCCAGCTTTGTTTACTAATCTTCTTCAACATTGAACTGATCTAATTGTCAGAAGGCAAATAGTCCTCAGAATAACAATTCCTGTCCATTTGTCCTACTTATCAGTCACATATGCTTCGATAATTTTGTTTATTCTTTTCATAAGTGTAACAACTCTTTCTTCATTTCTCGTTTACACAAAAAATAAATAGTGAAATTCACTCAGATATACCTTTTACATTATCTTTATGTATGAAAATTTCTAAGCAGAACAATTGTTTTTTATTAGTATTTTTAATTATCTTTTACTCATAAACTGTGTAAAGTGAAAATCATGGTTATTTCTGTTTCTATCATATGATTATTGAGGCACACTAATTCAGAAACAGTAAAGACTGTGTCTTTCAACTGGATTAGAAAACAGAATTATAAATATACAAATTATGGTTTTTAGTTTTGTTATAAGTTATGCCACTAAATGATATGAAATCAAGACATCTAATCAGTACCTGAAAATAATTAGAACAAGATAACCTAAAAAGTAGATACTTGCTATTTTTCTCTTTTTATACAACCTGAAATGATTGGTAAATTGGTAGTGTTTATAGTTTTGTCTGACATGAAGTTATATTACATAAAGTTTTATGAATTGATCGCCAAATGATAACTGATCCAGATTTCTGGCCTTAGATATGCTCCCAACAAAATCCACCAACCATTTATTTTTTTATTTTTGACTACAGCTTGATTCCACACTGTATTTTCGGTACAAGTATGGAATTTTCAGCATGGATATCGGTAGCCCAAATTTTCCAGGCCGACCATAGATATCAGATGTGCGTCGGCAGGGGATCAAACCTCGGACCATGTGCATGGTTGGCGAGAGTCCTAACCACTGGGCCACTATTCAATGTAATAGGATATACACTTGTTTTGACGTAAGATATAAGGAGAATTCAGTTAACTAAAAATAATAGACTTGTGTTTCATACTTGTTAGAAGTTAGTAACAAAAGACATTTCGAATCTTAAAAGAACTCATGTTTGTTTTGAGGTGTATCAGTCAATGATGAAGTCAGGTGCTGGCATGAACGGATTATTGGCAGTCTTTTGGGTTCAGCATTGAATAAGTAAGAACCTTCAGATTTGCTGAGGACTACAGACATTGTTTGTAGAAAAGCCCAAAACTTGAGTCTGGGGCCTTCTGGTTACCAAATTTTCCTAAAACCTATGCGATAATTCACATTATGTAAGCCAAACCAAACAATTTTGAGCAGCATAATTTATAACTGTTACAAAAATGGTTAAAAATAGTCAGCAATATGACACAATGAGTTATGAGGTACAATGAACTAGAGATATCAGATGCTTGGGCTGATTACACAAAATATCAGAAAACAGGGCCTATATTACACCCAAAAAGGTAACAAAAGTTGCTCGAGTGGTCCTGAATATTTCAGCTAAGTACGGATACAATAAGATTAATTCGTCAGTGGTGATATTTAAAATTGAAAGAACAACTTTTATTGATTCCACTTGAATGTAACTTTGTTATCAGTTGCTTCCGTGTGCTTGAGTATTTTAGCAAAATATGTATTAATATACTCCCTAAGTGTCATAAATTTTCTCAAATCCCATCAAATGTATACTAAAGGATGAGGAAGGTAAGGAAATTAGAATTTTTATCGAGTGAGACAAGAGATTTGGACGAAGCCGACTGGTATAAATATTCATTGATTGAACTTCAATCATTATTCTCCTGTGGAGTCCTCAAAAATAAACTTATCCAAATTTTACTACTATGTAAATAATGAACATATTGTACACTACTTTGTTTTAACCATAAACTCTGTACTTTGACTTTACCTCGGGTTTTGAATAAATATATAGTTCTGCTTTCGACTCTCCGTCTTCTCCACCATCTCAACTGCCGTCGATCAATTTTAATCACCTGCTTTCTATCTCAAATTTTTGCAGGAGCACCGTATTTCTTCCTACGTACTTTGGTCGACCTCCGGCAACGTCAACATTGGAGAACTAGTACTGGAGCAGTCTTCCCGCAGCACCTGGAGTCTATAACGTTTATTGTGGACTTTGGATCTTTGTAAACCCAAGTAACCAAACTTTAATACATTCTTCCCGTAACTAAACTGATTTGGTACTTTATTTTCTATTTGAATTTGGGTAACTAAGCTAATAGAGTGAAAGGTTCACCACACTCAACTGCATCCTCAACTTTGATTAGGAAGATTGCGCTGCCATATATAGTTCAAACTATCATTCAGAAACTGAAGGTTTGGAATTCTACCTTGTTTTGATGGCATGATGCCTAGTGTAATTCCATGCTAGGCGAAAACCTGTCAGGGTATGAGGCAATTACATATGTTTTAACCTATATAGTGACAGTTTGTAAATATGTATTTTGGGGCTACTAATTTCACTGCCTTTTAGGTCAATAAATAGGCTGGCACACGGCTTTACACTAATCCTAAATGTAGATTTTTCGAACTAAGAACAGTCTCGTACACTCCAACTCTATTCTATGAACAAGAGTAATTAAACCCTGCAACAGAAACTTCGCCAAAGGAATAATGCAATTGACCTAACACTGCCTAAAACCATATGTATTATATGACCTTTGGTCAAATTATCACATCTTACATAATTCCTCTTAATTTCTATTTTTGTCGCGACTAAATAAACACTGCACCACATATTTGACTCCTACCATTCATTAGGATTTGATTATGGTATGAAAGTGTGTTCTTAAGATGACCCTGAAATACTGTAAATTAATCTCTACTTCTACTCCCCACAAGTGGAATTATTAGCCATTAGAGTTGTAAATAAAAATCAGTTTATTTTATGTAGAGAAGAAAACAAAAGACGTTGACCAAAGTCTTACTGTCTGTCTGTTTTCGACATAGAACTTTGCACTAATGTGCGGCAGTTCAGGTCACCACACTCCCTCCTTGTAGCACACAAAGCAAGAGAAGAAAGTAGAAGAAATGCATATTAGAAACAGCAAACAGAGGTGTGAGACAAAGGATTAGTAGTAACGAAGAACAATATAGTTTCATTGGAAGTCATAAGTCACAAGGAGTGGATGCATCTGCGCCACTGAGAACGATTTTGAGCCATGTCACCAATTGTTTCTAACCATTGGTTTTTACCGTCCCGAGGACCCCAACCAGCCAGTCAGGAAGTCGACACCTTCTTACGTGGCTGAGACTAGCTGTTGTAGATTTCATTGACTGGTGCCATGTTTTGGTTTGACCGCCGCTAGCTCTTTTCCAGCCTGACCCTATATCAGCTAACATTGCTTGTCGAGGAAGGCGGTGACTAGGCATACGTAACACATATCCTAACCATCTCAGTCTATGTAACTTCACAACCTCGTCGACTGATTTCTGTATCACAGGGCAGAAGTGATAAAGTCTTACTGGAAACTAAAATGGCAAAACAATATCCTGTAATCTTGTATGCTGTGAACAAACGTCTCTACGTGAATATGAATATTACAATTTATCTACAAGTTTTCTGAAAAGTTATCATATTTCTGGTGGAACACGTAAGGTTAAACAAAACGTTACTGTCTACTTATGTTACAGTTAAATAAGCTATCCTACTATGTTGGACGCCAAACGTTAATACCGTGGGCTCCGCATAAATGCAAGCCGATTCGTTATTAAATATAGGAGTGAAGATTATTACGATCATATTGATACAGAAAGTCTACAGTGCGACATAAATAATGTAGAATGGTAATCTCAAATGATGGTTTGAAATCATTAGAGAAGCGTACTAAGCGGTCAGAATCTGATTAAGGCGGTCATATCACCAACCGTCAATCATTAGTAGGAGACTATGAAATATACCTGAGAATTAACAGAAAGGATTAGACTGAAACAAAAAACACAAAACGCCCTGGATAAAAATCTAGAGCCATGAGAGGTAACAGATATTCAGCAAATAAATATCACATTTATCTGAGGGTGAAATTTTTCACTACGGTAAAAAGTTTAATAAATTCAAAAAATTTACACCACTCGACCTATTTTATCATCACTAAAAAATTAAGTTATTCATGAAATTGCAGTAAGGTCTGGAGAATCCGATAAAAGCCTACATTTAACGCCTATTGAGGTGTAAATCAGAAATATTACTGTTAACAAGACTGTCGTTTTCTGCATCGTTATTGATAGAACATATGATGACTAAAATTCGATTATCACTAATTCCGAGTGATTTTTGGTATTTCTCGAAATGGGCATCTACAGAAAATCAGTTGAAAATGGTTAACCAGTAGGTCAAAACATCAGTACAAAAGGAAGATATCACCAGAAAAGTTTCTGAACTGTGAAAAGTAGTTAAATTTAATTTTTGTTGTTCAATCAACCTAAATCACCAAGAAATATTTTCCAATAATAAATAATAACACCTGACAATCATGAACATACTTTGGAATGATAACGGTGCCAACGGTTTAAGCATCAAACCAACCATATCTCTATGTGGAACGTAAGTAGCATGAACTTTAACTGACCATGAAATTACTATTGGACAGAAACCACACGAATCACACATAATATCAGGTATCTCCCATGACAGATGAGAATTTTCATGGTTATCATTATTATTATGCTTCCTGAAAGTTACACGTTTCCTGTCTTTGCGCAACTAAAACAAACTTTTTACAACAATAAAGACTCCTATTCTCTTTTGTACGATCAACCTTCTCATAGTCGCTTCATTACAATGTTGATATATCTGTCAAATACTATAGTAGACTTGTATCAAAATTTGATTATATAACTAAAAAGTTTCAAATATTGCAGAATTAGTGAGTTATAATCAGAGCAAAGGATATGAAAACCCCGAACTCAAAAGAAAAATGCCTAAGCACTCTTGCTAAGTTTTCACAGAAGCGCGAAAAAAAATTAAGGACTTTTTGTACCATAAAGCGAGAAAGATGTGACGGAAATACATAATGGACTAATCTTGTCCCATTGAAAGATGAAAAGACAATTTCATCGAAATTACTTACTAAGTTTCAAGGAGAAAACCTTTACAGATATTCTATTCCTGTAAAAATACAACTTCAAGTCAAAAATGTAACATCTTATTAAGGAAACATGTGATTTCACTTTCTCAGTTTGTGAAATAATTAACACAAAAATACGACCAGCATCTAATTCTGGCCCAACTTTTGAAGCACTTAAACGAAAAGGATGACGAGAAAACCCTGATATCTGCCAAAATATTTGATCAAATAATACTCACGAAAAATAACAACGACCTACCAGTTCGTGTTGCATATTCAAAATAGTGGAAATAAAGTCAAACAAACAAACAAATTTCGCGATCAATTTTGTAAGAGAGTAAATTATTGTTCTCAGTACTTATTTGTGCTGGTGACATTTCAACAAATGCTTCAAATTCTGTGTCTTTAACATCTCTATTTGTACACAGTTTACAGAATTTGGGTCTATATACCGGTTGAACTAAGTTGCCGTTAATTAACAAGCAGAAGGTGCTGCTACGATATCCTCCGGTGGAAGTATATTTTCTTAACAAGATGCAAGAAACGAACTTGAAGACGTTGGCGACTTGAACGTGATTTTTATGGTTACGCTGATCTAGCAGGAATCCATTCTCGAGGAAAGAGTGAGATGCTGTAAACAAGAGCTCAAATCTTTATTTTGAACATGGGATTCTAAGTTGACGTCATATCTCAACCACCAATATGAAGTTACATTCATTCTCTCTTTACTTTTGAAGCTGGAGAATATCTTGCGAATTTTATTTCCCATTATTTCAACGTTTTACAATTTATTTACTTCGTACTTAAAAATATATGCTCTTTTCCGGGACACCGTATCTCAAATAGGGTCTGGTATAGGTCAGATGTGATATGCGGAATCTACCAAAATCCACTGAGCCCTAAATGAAAATGAATCATGATCAATAATGTCCACAGGTGGATGCAAATTTAGATTAGTGTATCAGAGTTCATAGTTAGGTTCAAAAGGAAGAGGCCATTACAGCCAGGAGTAATTTATCCTCAAATTTAATAATGGACACTGGTTAATAAGGAAATATCTATTCAACTCCTGTGCATATTATTTACGTCGGGATGACACAATGATTGAATTTATCACATTGGTTATTGCCGTCAAATGAGATGTCACACCACCTCACTGATGTTTCCCATTTCTGCACAAGAACACAAGCTCGTCTAGCTTACTGGATCACTAGTTTAAAAGTAGGTTCCAAACTGGTCAAAATAGGGAAATGAGGACATTGGTCTTAACACCGTATCCAGATAAATTCACCATTTGCTCACAAAACTTAAGGGCGAAACCAAAACAGGAAACATTTCTTCCCTGATTCGAATTTTGAAAAATCCTATAAGGTTAATAAACTAGTGTAAATGTAATTGAAGATTGAACGATCAATTCGCGGTTGTTTGCTCAAATCCAACTCCTCCATAATGTTCGCGAGTCGTCAATCCATCAGACATCGTCTCATCGGTCGCTGTTCAGAAAGAAGGTCAAAAAACTGTCAGAAGTAACATCGTGATTTATTGTTCCAATATTTGTTCTTAGACCTTAGTCTGTAAAGCCAGTATTTCTGGTTATATCTTGGCGTTGGAATAAGGAATTCTTGGGTCGCCAAACAGTGTTTTGGTTTTTGCGTCGGTTAATACTAAGCGTTTCTGAAAATCTTCGAGGGACAGCGTGAGGCCCAGCGTAGCAAGAGCTGGGCATTAACGGTTTATGAGACTTGATTGACATTAGAATGAAGAGAACACGAAGTTCAGCAAAGATATCTTTTCGGAGATTTCATTCTCAAAAGCTGTACAATCGCATTTATATAGATTATTTTACATGGATACAATTATTATTTGATTATTTAAACATAGTAACGAAGGTGATAATAATTTTCAACTTGATATGAAAGTTTGAAGGTAGGAGTATAGATTACAAGGGGCTTAGAGGCAAGATTGCATAGGATTAGAAAATAGTTACAACGTATGCAAAAATTAATATTTGATATTTCATACATTTATTCCCCTTAATGAATTTGAACAAAGCAAGAACTACAGTTTTAGCAGAATAAAATGGTAGCATCTTTTATTTCGTTGCCTTCTCGTCAGCTGCTTACATGGCAAAGACATTATTAAATAAATCTACAACAACAATTTTAACATACTTGCACAGAGTTAAGTTAAATAGAAGGTGATTATTGTTTTCAACTTGATATGAATCACAAGAGGCCTAGAAACGCAGGGATAGAACGAATTAGAGGTGTGGAAAAATGAGCATGGAAACAAATTGAAATCAAAATATTTTCAACCTGAAAAGTAAGTTAGGAGGTATGAATATAGATTACAAGAGGCATAGTAACAAATAATTACACAGGATTGGAATATAATTGTAAAATGGTTATTATAAACGTGACAACGTGCCGACAAAAGAAACAACCTGATTTCTGTGCAATTACATAGAGAAATCTAATAGAAGCGTCGGAGTACAAATACAATATCTGAAGGAATTGTTACTGAGATGCAGGCTGAGTGTACAATTCGCCTTCAACGGCGACATCTACAGATAAAAAGATGCAATTGCAATGGGATCTCCTCCTGGTCCGCTTTTAGGAGATTGCTTTATGGCCAGTTTGGAGGGTGGAGTTTTAAAACCAACGATAAACAAATTACCACCATACAAAAGGTACGTTGACGACACCCTCATAGTCTGCTACGATAACTCGGACTTCAACTGCATCTTACAAGAATTTAATAATTTCCATCCTTCGATTAAATTCACAATGGAATTGGAAAACGATTCAAAGATTCCATTTCTGGACATGGAATTGACGAGAAGAGATAACGGAACCCTGAAGAGATCCATCCACAAAAAACCGACATGGAATGGTCAACTAACACATTTCTATAGTTGGATACCTTTGAGCCGAAAACGAGCTCTCATCAGCGCACTAACCCATCTCATTAGAAAAATCTCCAGCACCGACTGTATGGAAGAGGAGCTCCTATTCCTCAAAAATATCCTGGCTCAAAATGGCTACCCGACACGTTTTGTCGAAAAGAACATGAAACTTAAGCCTAAAAGAGAAGAATGCAATTCAGCGCCAAAGAAAACGCTGTATCTAAATCTGAATTTCAAGGGAGATTTGGCAGCCGATATCCTGAAGAGGAGAATATCCAGCTCTTTAAAGAAGACCTTCCCTGCAACAACACTAAGCGTGACATTCTCTAGCCGTCCAATACTTCGAAACAAACTCTCGTATTTGACCAATTCAGTGTGCATATACCAGTTCACTTGCTCATGCGGGGCTAGGTAAATAGGTCATATGCGCGTTCTATCAAAACTTGTTTGAGAACACTACCCAAACAGAAGGCACCGTTTCAATCCTAAGTGCCATTATTGAATATCTATTCAACACCTCCCACAATGTCTAAACTGATTCTTCCAAGGTGATTTACAAAGTCAACAGAAACTTACCAAGAGCAGTATGTTTTCGACTTCTTTGTACTGCAGAGGTCGTAGCAATATGCATCGAGCTCCCGGAGCTGTGTGTTCAAAAGTAATTAGTCCAACATCTATAACTACCATGGACCTAGTTTGATATCTTCCACTTGCTTCAGTATTTTTCTCTTCTTCGTCTTTTTTCGTTCTCGCTATTACTTAAGAGCATTTTTTCGTTCGATGTGTGTTCGATCCTTAGTGTCTCAGTCTTCATTATTATTACTAAATCCTTTAATTCGTAGAGGAACATAGGGCTTCAGCTGCGCGTCTCCACTGCCTCCTGTTTTCTGCTAACTTTTTCACTCCGCTCCAAGCCTGCCCACATGAATTCATCTCCTCCTCACATGACCTGTTCCAAGTCACCCTCGAACTGACGACCAACTCGCCGCTTCCATTTCGGGTTCCACCCGAGCGATGGCTTGTCTAGTGATGTCACCTGATGGTTTCCTCAGCGTATGCCCAATCCATCTCCATTTCTCCCCGTCTATATGTTTCACAATCGGCTCCTTGTTGGTTGGCTTATTGCCAGACATACCTGTTGCTGATCTTTTCTGACCGGTCATCTGATCTGGAGTATTGAGCGAAGACAACTGTCAATGTAGTTGAAGATTGAACGATCAATTCATGGTTGTTTGCTCAAAATCAACTTCCCCGATTTTCGCAGAGGCATCAATACGACAGTCATCGTCTCATCGGTCGCTGTTCAGAAAGAAGTCAGCAATAAACCGTCAGAAGTAATATTGTGATTTATTATTGTAATATTTGTTCACAGACCTTAGTCATACTTCATTTATATGTTGGTGTAACAATAAAAAATCCTCGAGTCAACAACTGCTGTTTGGTTTTTGCGTCCGTTATTACTAAGCGTTTCTGAGAAACTTCAAGGAACAGCGTGAGCCCGAGCGTAGCAAGAGCTGGGCGTTAACGGTTTACGAGACGTGACTGACAGTTTCTGACGGTAGAAAAAGATTCTGGCCGATTCAGATAGCTGGTAACAGTTTGGATAGTCACCGTTCATCTTTCCTCGTGCCGGTCAAGTCCTCTTTGAACAAGCAATATCTGGAACTTTTTTGGAATTGGGTCAAGTTCAACAATGCCTGGGTCAAAGAAGGGACAGAGTGTCTTGGATGCAAACGGGAAAGTAAGCCATGGTGACTTGTCTGTTAATTGTAACGATGTGTCTGATGTTAAGCATGACATGGTTGATGTTATTGTTTCGCCGTTCAGGGATAATAGGAACATCAAACTCCCTAAATTTGAACCACCGTGTTTTGATGGAAACCCAGTTGATTATTTCCAATTTGTAAAGGAGTTTGAGATCATGCTGAGTAGATTTTATTAACTGATGAAATGAAATTGATGTATTTGATGAGGTATTGCACTGGAGTTGCGAGCGACTTTATTGCATATCCCCTCAATGACGCTTGTTGCTATGTTGCTATTGGTTTCAAGTGGCCTTGGTTTTGGGGGAAGATTTAACTGAAGTAATATTGCGATTTCATAACATAACTCAGTCTCATACGTGAAAGAAAGTTATTATCCCGAAATAAGGAGAAGTTTTTTAGAAGGTAAAGAGGGCATAATTTTTCATTTAATTTGTGTATACCTTTGTGCATCGAGTTGCGCTGAGTTCTTAGTGCAATGTTGCAATAAGAA
The DNA here is from genome assembly GCA_944472135.2 of Trichobilharzia regenti. NCBI lineage: Eukaryota > Metazoa > Platyhelminthes > Trematoda > Strigeidida > Schistosomatidae > Trichobilharzia > Trichobilharzia regenti. The sequence continues at coordinate 80,133,576 of OX235270.1, read as the reverse complement.
CTGTACAGTACTGCATGTAACTGTATTTACATCAAGTGAAACATTACGAATAAGCACGTTTTTAGAATAAAAAACATGATTCTTTTCATTAAGTTTAATAGTGAAGAATGGAATTTCTTCCACGTCATTGTTATTTCATTGAAGTTGTAATCTGTGTAGGTCCTTAAAGTAATAAATTCGGCGTGGAGAACTCCTATAAAAACCGAAAGTAATTTTAAATAAATAAATTTATTCTCATAGTACAGTACATGAGGGACGCCAGTTTACAGGCATCATCAAATTGTTACACAAATAGAACCACATAATTCAGTCACAATATACGGGTGATAGCAAGATACGTTTTTGATATGTACAATTGTATACTATTTGGGATTTTGACCAGGCATTTTCATTGAAGACAGCAATTGAAGGTTTGCAAAGAACAACGGGTGACTCGTCATCTGAGAACACGGAGCCTGCAAGCCAATACAGGGTAAACCGGTAAGCTATTATTCTTGACTCATCTTCCCAGTGTTTCAAAGCCGCCAAAAAAACTTTTGGAGAATGCTGCTCCGTTGAGCTACCCTTCTCGGTTGTTGGCTGACCCGGATTTTCAGTTGGAGACACCGCCTTTCCGAAAGCCACCCATTGCGGACAAAAATGAAAGGTATATTAAAGTTAACTAGAAAATTTCATTTCAGCTTGTCGTCTGTCCCTTCCACATCAAATTCCCACATTCCCTTTCCCGTGGATATGTAAGTTCAATTTAATTTAAAAATATTACTTGCAGGTGCCCAAGCACTGACGAGAAGGTACTTGTACATCTGGTTCTTGGAAAGAGATAAGGGCTTTACGTTCAAGCATAAACTCCTTCCAGGCACGAACGGAGTCACATCTCTCTGAGCTTGAGGCTAAACTCTCGCAAGTCAACCTTGTCGACAGCATTGACAGTAATATCTCGTGCGTCAATTCAGTTCAAATTTTAAAGAGCTCTGGCAGATGGCAGTTAGACAGCGACGCCGTCATGTCATCGTTTGAGGCAAAACTGTCCCAAGACGAATATCGTCAGGATGTGTCGGCGGATCTTTCTAGTTTGGTTGACGGGGACGTGCAAACCTCCGTTGGTCGCATAATGAATGTCTTGTTGGAGCCGAACTGCAGCTCACATTTTTCATGGGCTGGCACCAAGGAAAAAAAGAAGTTCAAGGACACGAAGACGTGTAACCTTGTGATATGTAGGTGAATGTTTTTTCATTGTTGTCTCTCTAGGAACTGTTAGCAGTTTACATAAACTAGGTAATGCTGACCGATGTACCACAGTGAAGGCTAGCACGGCTTCAATTCAACGTTGGTTCCATAACAGTCGGGACAGACTGAAGTCGAGAATTAGAAGGCGACGGCGTCCCCCATTGGTAGGTCTTAATTTTTTCCAAATTTCATTTTTCAGATCACCGTCGACGTCAACAAAGAAAACCTACCAGACGCCGAAAGCACACGGGTGAATTTTCCTGGTGATTTATAGGATGTTCTACTTCAGAAAGTTATCTGAAGATTGTAATTTCTTTTGCCAAGATTATTAAATATATTTTCAATTAAAATCAACTGCTATTTGTTAATGTGAGTCGTTGAGCTACTGCCAGTTTATTGTTTTTTGAGACGACCTGTGTGCGTAATAGATTTAACTCTGATTTAATTGTCGACTAATAGTTAAATGAGGAACCGTAGACACGTTATCCCAGGTCGCAGTTAGTCATATTAAGTTAGGGCGCATTGCAGACTTTTTGGGGCAGACTTCGGGACAGTGTCCCACGTAAGTAGATTTACCCGAAGTTTTTTGCCCCGAAAAGTCTGCAATGCGCCCGAAGAAAATGCTAGCTGGGCAACACTCCTTTCACTAATGTACAATCATTTCTGTGCACAGTTACAAATGCAGAAGTATTGTCTTCGCATTAGCGAAAAAATCCGGGTGTTTGGTGGGTTGGTTATAAGTGCCTGGAAAAAAATAAAGCTTGAAGTTAATTTTCATACATTTCTTTGTTGTGTGTAGAATCCTTGAATTATAGTTCATTGATGTGTTATTTTGAAATGAGAAATATGTTTATCTCATTTGATCTGCAATGTCATTGTTGGGAGTAAAATACGTAAGCTGTAGACGCATTAATTAGTGGATTTCTACTGATTGTGAGTATTTTCTTGGCGTGAGGAAGGTCTGTGAAATTCTGCTGTTCCGACATGAGTTGAGAATATTAACTGCTCAGCAACATTATGGATATAAGTCCATCACAATATCTTAGGAAAGGTAGGTTGTCGTTGGTGAGGTATATATGATGCCCAACGAGCGTAAATCTGTCCATATGATGTTGTAGTGAGTTATATCTTTTTCATGTTGTCGGTTTATGTCCATTTTATTCCACTTATTGTGTTGGGTAGAAGTTTTACAAACGAAATTTTTGTCTGTTTGAGGGTAAGTATCTTAATCGTTAATGTTTTATCTGAAATTATAAATAGAGGCAGAAAACAACAGGTGTAGTATTTGGGCTTATACATTAAATGGACCTATAATTTCGGAGGCTCTCAGATAGGAACTAGGACTACTATCGTTTGCAAACTCTTGTAGTTTGTCGTTAAGCACTCTTTTGAATGAGGCCAATGTACCTGCTTGACGCATTTCCATTGGTAGTTTATTCCATATCTGTGCATACCTAATCAAGTAAAACTTTTGCCTGGTGGCTGTTTTACATTGTTCGATAGCTACTGTACCCTCAGTGTGTCTTAGTTTGTAACCACTGTCATCTGAAAGTCGAGTGCCATTAGTAGAGGTAAAAACTAAGTGGATAAGAAGCTTATAGTAAAGTGTTAAGTTCAGTCTCAGGCGTCCTAGCCATAGTGTTTCTAGTCCTAGGGTATCACATCTAGTGGAGCAGTTAGCACCATTTTCGGTTCCGAGTAATTTTGAGGTGAAGTACCTCCGCACTCCCTCGACTTTCAATTTGTCCTCCATGTGTACACTAATGTACATGAATGAACAGTGATCAAATAAAGGACGCACACAAACCTTGTACAACAGAATTCTGGACTCATTTCTGTAGAAGTTCCTGAGTAGAAAGCCGATAAGTCTACGTGTCTTTGACACTTGTTTGGAGATATGTTCAGAAAATGATAAGTCATGTGAGTATTTCAGTCCTAGGTCCAATACAGATTCCAGTCGTAAGAGTGCGTGGCCTTGAATTGTCAGGTCAAGTTCCAAATTGTTGCAACCTATGCAGAGCCAGCCACATTTTTCGACATTAAACTGGAGTTGCCAGGTGTCACACCATCTATCCATTTTTTTCTAATTCCTGCTGTATGGCGTTTACTGTTATTCCAAGATCTGTGTTCTTGCATTTATAGGTCACTTTTAAGTCATCTGCATACAGTGTTGGTTTACCAACACTAAATCATTCACAGATACTGTTTATATATATTATGAATAGCAGCGGGCGTAATACACTTCCTTGGATTAACAAGCCATCGCCCTCCTCGAGGGAAAATGTTAGCCAGCACATTTTAAGATTCAAAATGTGTTTCGGTCGGTCAGATGAAAAACTGGTATTGGTTCATGAAATTGTTGACAGTCAGCTAGAAAAACCACTACATATATGACTGCAAATCTTTGTTAATGGCACAGATGGATTCACTCTGTGTAATCTCACGTATCTATTCAACTCATGTTTTTCCTTGTCACTATTTATTCTCTCTCACATTTTCGCTCGGTAAACTTCCATTTAGTTTTATGTCCCTACCTTTGTGTCGTGCATGGAATGTAGTAAATTAAATAAGTGGACTAATACCAAATATGAAGTGTCCTTAACAATCCTGTAATGTAATCTTTACAAGTGCTTCGAATATTACTTCATAAAATTAGATGCAATAATGTACGAGATGCTGCAAATTCAACTATGTAACATTAGTACTGTTTTGGAACAAAACAAATTATTATTACCTTTGCATCTCGCTGCTGTGTTAATCTGCTTATGCCTACATTATTGCCGTATCCTAAGTATTGCACTCATTTTCTTAATTTCTTGCATTGTATATATAGGGTGCAACGAAGAAGTAACAGTGAACTATAAGTAAGTAACGCTGACGCCAGAAATGGTAGGAATCCAAAGAAATGAAATGAGTGGAAGACTTTGTTATAATCCTAGTAATCTCCTCTATCCCAATGCAGTACATGACTTATTTACCTATGCATTTTAACGTGTCTTCTAATTATCTTATTTTTGTCTTCGTAGACATTGCCTAAGATGCCGTTGTACGCATCGTATGGAAGCAGCCTTTAATTTCATCTAACTTTCGCAAAGTTTGCAGCACGAAATGTCGAAATTTTACTGACTGGATAACGTTACAAATGGTGTTTATGTTGCTGATTCAACGATACACGAGACTTGACACGTTAAAGAGTTATGCTTGTAATAACATTACCTACATAGTAAATACAATGCTAATTACCAAAACTCATTACCTTCTCATTGCGTAATTATAAGAAAAAACGTTTGCCTTACTGTATTACTTATCATACTAAGCACTGAAAATTCCGCCTAGTACTCACATCTACTTGCGCTCTGCAAAATACTATCTACTATATTCGCAAAGGACTTAAACTTTTGTCGCATGAAACGGTAAAACAAAAAGCGTATACAGTTTAGAAGTTAGGATATATTTGCAGCTATTGACACAAAATATATGTACATCTTCCATTTTCAGACAAGAAAATTCTGAAAGTAATTCAGGGTTGCACGCAATGCACTGATAGTGTATTCATTACTATAATTATCCTGCATAACTGCGAAGCTTCTGTTAAACTGCCGGCGAAGTTGCAGTATCTCCCTGCAGGGTTTCTTTACTGAACTTTCACACGGCACACTAATTGGTAGTAACGGATCCCGCCAAAACCATCTGCGACACAGTCGAAGTACTTTTTCAACTAAAAGTATTAGTTTACATATTAGTAAGAGTTTGATTTACCTGTAAACTGAGGAATTAGAGTGTGAACCAGCAGCATATGCCGGCAAGGTATTCGTTGTGCCCTAAAAGTTCTGCAGGTACAACTTGAGTTGGTATATTCCACTTGGTGCAGGTAGATGTCGTCATTTATGATAGCCATATCATCAGTATACAACTCTATGCTCATTCGACGATTGCGGCTATAGTCCTTGGCAATTAACTTAGCAGCATAAGGAGTGAAGTTTCGTAATATCGGCATAACTGGTTCTGGTGCGTGGTACTTATGAGTCCGACAACTTTCGACGATGGCTTCAACACTCCGACGCTTTTCTACGCGTACACACCACTTATACGTCTTGTACATACATACGTGTAGGGGATCTCTTCTGTGGAGATATCGTTTCAGGTGACTGTGAGAGCTTTCAACTCTATTGTTGGTACTATTAAACAGCAATAGAGTATTCGGCATATATGCAGTAGCCCACGTTTCTTTCTTAGGCACCCAGTAACGCCTGACGTAATTCCATACCCTGCGATCAACCGTCCGAATGACGCTAAGATAGTGATAAAATCTAAATGGTTAGTAATCAATGCATTTACCTTTCAGGTGTCGCAGCTTTAACAAGGCGATATAGAAACCTGCGTACAAAAGGATTTCGAGTCTAAATATATCAAGTATTAATTAACTTCACTTCACCTTCCTGCTGAAAGCCCGGCATACATGAAATGCACAGATGACGATTTTCGCTTGAATTTGACTATTACGCACGGCGGATATCTCACAGCTGGCCGAATCCATTATGAAAGTTTCTGTAATGGACGTATTCTGCATCATTCTTTTGAATTCTTCCAAGATCCAAGCGACATCACATGCCCTTTCTCGTCTTGTCCATGCCAAAAAAACAGGCCTCCCATGACCCATATTGTCTGTTACCACCAACTGAAACAGAGAATATCTGATTAAGATTTGTCAACCGTTTCGCGTATAACCTACCCATCCTTATTGGTATTGTATGTTGAGTCAATACACACCACCTCCCCATATTTCCGATATAACTGCACCTGTGAATCCAGGGCGAAGCAAATTCTGTTAGTTATCCCTGTATTCGAATCTACGTACTCAGCCACCTGACCGCTTTGCCTTATTATGCGTATAACGTCTGGTCTCAAAGGCATGGCTTGCAAAGTAACTTTAAACTGCATCACTTACCTGGTCTCACATCCTTACGTAAATTATACACATCCGTGCTCGTCAAAATTTTATTAAATTTCTCTTCAGCATATTCCAAAACATCACCAACCTCAGATGTAGCCTTTACAACAGGTGCAATATTCTCCTTTTCATCCCCGGACAGGCGCCTAAAATAAGGATCACCTATCATAAGACGTTGTTCACATTTGTGATTGTGAACTGTTTTCGCGGCACAAATGATGAACTCATCTTCCTTGTAGCGTATACGAAACCCAGATTGGCAGCCGGTGTATTTTGCACTGCAGAAATAAATAATAGAATTCTTACGGTTTGACGCGTAAACCTGAACCTCTAGTTTTTCGCTTCATGCCATATGTACAACGATAGACTACTAATTTGTACTTCAACTCCTGAGATTCATGGTTCCGAATGCACTTCTTCACCACATAATGCGTATGAGTTGCCTAGAAGTACTATGCCATATATATGCATATGTCGTACTGATTCTAGCTGACTCAGGGCATCTTCTACTTGAACTTGACCCAATTCCAAAAAAGTTCCAGATATTGCTTGTTCAAAGAGGACTTGACCGGCACGAGGAAAGATGAACGGCGACTATCCAAACATTCACCAACTGTTTGAATCCGCCAGATCTGTTTCTATCGTCAGAAACTGTCAATCACGTCTCATAAACCGTTAATGCCCAGCTCTCGCTACGCTCGGGCCCACGCTGTTCCTTGAAGATTTCAGAAACGCTTAGTAATAACGGACGCAAAAACCAAAACACCGATCTTCCGCTTGATATTTATTTATTGTTACACCAACATATGAAAAGAATAAGTGAACTAAGGTCTGTGAACAAATATTACAATAATAAATCATTGTATTACTTCTGACGATGTTTCACCCTTCTTTCTGAACAGCGACCGATGAGACGATGACTGTCGTATTGATGCCTCCGCGAGAATTGGAGAAGTTGATTTTGAGCAAACAACCAAGAATTGATCGTTCAATCTTCAACTCCATTGACAACAGTAGATGGGTCGTATACGCCGGCGAAGCTATTGCTGAGAACGACATGCACACGGAGATAATGATTAGCTGTGGTCCCACACGCCGGGGAGAGAGAGTGTAGACGACTGAGGCTTGCGTACGTCCCCGCTACTAGAACTGAGACAGAATGAGTGACAAGCGATCGCGGCGGTAATTGGTAGTGAATAGATAAGAGGATGTGTGAAGAGTATCATGAAGTGGTGCTATGGTCACGTTTCATTCTGCAAGAGTCATTCTAGCAAGTGGTGATTGTGTTGCAAGAGGATGCTTTTAACTGGAATGCGGAGGTCGTCATTGATGTGTGAGATTGTGCTATGAGTATGCTTGTGGTGTGTTGGCTTTTCTGTTTGTTTTCCATTTCAGCTCTGTCCATGTGACCCAGGTTCTCGCAATGGCATCCAAGTCAACGTGTATTGGTCGTGGTGGTAAAAAGGGGTTGGATCCCTTTTTTGCCGGGGAGTGTCAATGTAGTTGAAGATTGAACGATCAATTCATGGTTGTTTGCTCAAAATGAACTTCCTCAATTTTCGCGGAGGCATCAATACGACAGGCATCGTCTCATCGGTCGCTGTTCAGAAAGAAGTCAGCAATAAACCGTCAGAAGTAATATTGTGATTTATTATTGTAATATTTGTTCACAGACCTTAGTAGAAATATTTTTTACATGTTGGTGTTACAGTAAAAGAATTCTCAAGCGGCCAATCGGTGTTTTGGTTTTTGCGTCCGTTATTACTAAGCGCTTCTGAAAAACTTCAAGGGACAGAGTGAGCCCGAGCGTAGCAAGAGCTGGGCATGAACGGTTTACGAGGCGTGGCTGACAACAACTGTTAATGGAGGTCTGAAGTTTGTTTGAGATGCTCGTTATGACGCGCAGTGCAAGCCTCTGATCCGTATAGTAGCACTGACTGACTTCACATTGGAGTTGAAAATCCGAATCTTATTTTTGATACCGAGTGCTGTTGACCTCCACACACACTTAAGAATAATGAAAGCTTGTCTTGCTCTCCCGGTCCTTCCTTTGATATCCTCATCAATTCCGTCCACCTGTAGTTGAAGCAATGCTTCCCAGGTAGGTGTAAAGGAGGTTGCTTCTTTGAGATTCTTCCCATTTATGCTGATTGTTGTCTGTTGTTACCGTTCATCTTTCCTCGTGCCGGTCAAGTCCTCTTTGAACAAGCAATATCTGGAACTTTTTTGGAATTGGGTCAAGTTCAACAATGCCTGGGTCAAAGAAGGGACAGAGTGTCTTGGATGCAAACGGGAAAGTAAGTCATGGTGACTTGTCTGTTAATTGTAACGATGTGTCTGATGTTAAGCATGACATGGTTGATGTTATTGTTTCGCCGTTCAGGGATAATAGGAACATCAAACTCCCTAAATTTGAACCACCGTGTTTTGATGGAAACCCGGCTGATTATTTACAATTTGTAAAGGAGTTTGAGATCATGCTGAGTGGATTTTATTAACTGATGAAATGAAATTGATGTATTTGATGAGGTATTGCACTGGAGATGCTGCAAGAGCTATACAGTGCTGTAAGCTCATGCCCCCTAATGAGGGATACGCTGAGGCTATGAGCATATTACGTCAAAGGTTTGGAAGACCTTCAATGATTGTAAGGAACGTATACGAAGCTGTCAAAGGTAACGGCAGTCAACTTCAAGATGACTCCCAGGCACTTACTGAGTTTTTAGATAATCTTATGACTTATAAGAATACCTTGATTTCGATGAATTGCATGAGTGACCTCAACTCGAGTTTTATACTAGAAGTAATAGCAAGACGCCTACCCACTCGACTGCAAGGGAAGTGGGTCAAGATAAGCTCCCGTATGGAGGATGTGGGTATCGAGCCAAGGTTTGATGATATCCTGAAACTAGTAAAAGATAGTGTCAATCAATCTATGAGCAAGTTCGCCAGTCTATTACATCTCACCCCTAGAATAGAGCAGTCTGAGGGTAAAACGCAATCATTGATGACGAGTAGGCCTCAGAGAGGTGGATATCGAGAAGGCTCCATGATGTCTAGTAATGCATATAGACCTAGTGAGTGTAACAGGTTTCGTAGTACATCCTCAACAGATAAGTTACAAGATGCAAGACAAACACGGTTGTGCTTGACACGTGTGCAAGAGGTGCATTCAGAAGTGAACTGTGAACCAGTGAGCAAGTTCAGTGATAAGCTAAATGTAAACTCCAGCTCTGACTCCGAATTGTGTGACGATAACGGTGCGGTCAGGAAGTCTGTAGTTACAACTGGTAATCCATTGTTGAATAGAGTGTCACGGAATAGAGTTACTGCTTCAGGGTGCAGTTCTGACTCCAAAAGTTTACAAGGTATTACTAGTCAGAGTGAAGTTATAAAGATTTTAGGATTTGCGAGGAGGAACCAAAATTGTCTACTTCTGTTATTAAAGAGTTTGAAAATGATGAAGTTGACGGTAAAGTGAATATTCGTGATAATGATCATGATAGTGCAGATTTGTCTTTGGTTGATCATGATGAGATGAGGGATATGCCTATTACTGCTAAGTTGAACAAAGTTTCTGTACAACTTGAACGTGAAGTAGAAATAAATGCAGAAGCAGTTGCACAAGGCATGCATACTTGTGAGACCGTCAGTGTGAGTGATCAGCATGTAGCCCACCTATCATCAGATGCTAGTGCTAAACCTGAGCTGATAGTAAAAGACAGCAGTGGTGGTGGTCTTGGAGGTAGACAAATTTCTGAAAGTCGATCAACAACAGCTTTTGATCCACCGCTAACTTCATCAACTGATATCAATCAGTCGTCGTTGGTGCTGTCATCCACAATGAAAAAGACGCCCATCAACTCAACTATCTTGTCCAATGACTATGATAATATCAGTTCGTTTGAAAGGACGAATATCAATGGTCAGTTTAGTGAGGATAAGCCAAGTGTAAAGGAGAGAGTTATTGTTAAATTGACTTGCACGAATAAAGGCATTTCTAGTTTCAAGTAACTATTTGAATGTTATTATCTTTGGTGTAAATTACTCTGTTTCTACGCTTGGTTGACCAGATACGTCGTGTGTTTGTTCGTCATCTATATTCTACGATACAATGACATGAGCGTGTTACCGTTCAGATTTGAGGATATAGCCAATTGAAGGAAGTCAGCAATGGAATTCTGCAACGATTTTCCAATCTAGAGCATCAACCTGAGAAGGGTTGTAGGCGTACTGCTGTAAGTCCTACAGTTCTTCAAGGGTAGTTCGTCAAGGCAGAATCCACAACATTTGATGTAGTGATTGTACATATGTTTGTGTTAAATAGTTGTGTTAGTTCCAATTATCGCAATTGTTGGTTAATCTTGTTTGTGTCCGGACATTCCACAACTTACAATCGTCAACCTGAGAAGGGTTGCAGGCGTACTGGTGTAAGTCTTGCGATTCTTCAAAGGAATTCCACCAAGACATGATCGGCGAGGTTATTTGTACTATTTGTATATACGTGTGGTGTGTCATAGCAATTGGTGTTTGTTGGATTCATTGTGTTTACTTGTTGTTTTCGTATCTTGTTGTTATTGCGTAATTTTGTTAAAATTTTCGTCGTGATTACTTCTGAAGTTGTTCCGAGTCTTCTACACCCGTGAATAAATTGATTGGTGTTAAAGACAGTAGATGGGCCGTATACGCCGGCGAAGCTATTGCTGAGAACGACATGCACACGGAGATAATGATTAGCTGTGGTCCCACACGCCGGGGAGAGAGAGTGTAGACGACTGAGGCTTGCGTACGTCCCCGCTACTAGAACTGAGACAGAATGAGTGACAAGCGATCGCGGCGGTAATTGGTAGTGAATAGATAAGAGGATGTGTGAAGAGTATCATGAAGTGGTGCTATGGTCACGTTTCATTCTGCAAGAGTCATTCTAGCAAGTGGTGATTGTGTTGCAAGAGGATGCTTTTAACTGGAATGCGGAGGTCGTCATTGATGTGTGAGATTGTGCTATGAGTATGCTTGTGGTGTGTTGGCTTTTCTGTTTGTTTTCCATTTCAGCTCTGTCCATGTGACCCAGGTTCTCGCAATGGCATCCAAGTCAACGTGTATTGGTCGTGGTGGAAAAAAGGGGTTGGATCCCTTTTTTGCCGGGGAGTGTCAATGTAGTTGAAGATTGAACGATCAATTCATGGTTGTTTGCTCAGACCTAACTCTACATTTTGGCAGAAGTCATCAAGCCAGCAGTCATCGTCTCATCGTTCGCTGTTCGTTGGAAGAGAGGAAAATTATTAGAAGTATTATTGTGATTTATTTTTATGACAATTATTCTTAGACTTTGTGTACAGTAACCTGATGGTTGACTCTGCATTGGTGGAAGAATGAGGGATTCTCGAGTCAACAATTTGTGTTCTGGTTTTTCGCGTTGGTTATTACGCAAAGTTCCTGAAAGTCTTCGAGGGACAGCGTGAGGTCCAGTGTAGTAAGACCTGGACATTGGGAATGTCAGTGGAATGATGAGAGGATATCTGAATATTTTTTACGCGTAAGACTGACCCTAGTCTGGAAGAAGTGTTCTTTGTCTCGAGACATATAAGGACATCATTTGTATTGGACCAGGGACGCCGGTTTCATTGACACTTAAGATACCATAATGGTTAGCATTTGTGGGAGAATGTATGAAAGACTTATTTAGTGTACACACATCAAATGAATAGGGAACGCTGTCGTGATACGGATTGTGATTAGATGCATAAGGGAGTGAGATATTTAATGCCCATTAAGTAGATATGCTAATACTGCGGTTGTTGATCATATAAATGACGGATATTGGATAACATTAGATTATTCAGCGGCATATTGGAAATAAATAAAAATTGTGAATATGTATATTTATTCCTGTTTATGTAGGAACAAAGCAAGTGTACAACCATGGATAAGTTATTATAGAAATTACACATAATTTGATGTATGGTGAATTTACAGTTTGGTTGTTCTTTCTGACATTAGTTCAGTCGGAACAGTCTGCTATAAAGCCTGTTTGTGTAATACGTAAAGGGATATAGAGATATTGCCTTCGCATAAACAAAAAACCCAGACATCAGATGAATGTAATCCAAATATCTGGGGAAAAATCTTGAAGTCAATTCTCCTATATAACTTTGTTGTGAACAGCACCATTGGCTTAAAGATTATTGATGTATTATGTTGAGATCATTGATATATTTATTCCATTTTTCAGTAGTCTTATCGTAGTTTCATAACAGGAAAGAAATTTGATCGTGGATGCGAAAACTAGATAAGGTCATATTAAGTTGTTTTACTGCATCAAATGGTGCCGAGGTCGATTCCAGAATTCTCCATTTGCTCCATTTGTGTCTGCATGGCGGACTGTATTCGTAAGTTCAGAAAAATGTTGAAAACTGTTTGAAAACCAGTTGCTTCCTTATTTCAGGTAATGAATACTACTTGTACAGTACATTGAACGATATTAAACAGAATATACATATACATGGTATTCTGTTGCCAACGCTCTACTGAACTGCGAGAATATGTGAGAATAACATTCATCTGGAACATACTGTCCATATCACACCATCACAACATGTTCCGAAATGGTTATTAAGACACACAGAAAGTTCCAATGCAATGATTCTGAATAGAAACCCATCATCTATTGCAGTGCACTTATTAATGTTAGGTCACGAAATCTACATTAATGATTGTTTCACAACCATTTCATATAACTACAATTCAAGGGTATTGAAGGTGATGGAGGAACTTCGGAGTAATCACATACATACTTAACCTCCGCTTACCATAGACTACTTGACCTATTTTAATATGGTCGGACATTAGCATGTACTTCTCTTCTATGTAACGCAATAATTCCATGCATTTTACTTTATTTTACTATTATGAACCACTCTAACTGTAAAGCAACTGTGAAGAAAATGTGAAATGGTTACATCCTGAAAAAAATTGACTCCTAAATGTTGGTTTTCGCCTGTGAGTTCTTCAATTCATTTGACAGACGGAAATCATCCACGAAGCTCCAAACGTCTTCTTATCGGTCAAACGCACACCTGTCTCCTCACTCCCAACACACAGTGCGACGCATAGTCTAGTCCACCACAATTAAGAATATCATCATTGATAATAAGCAGACTACCTGGTGTTAATCCAGAGCTCACTCAAGAGGATGTGCTGAGTTTTCGTTGTGAATAAGCTGATACGTAACACTGTCATATAGCCAGCCGTTGAATGAGGTCAACAATGCTTTTGAGCACTGCACTCTGTGGAGTTGAAGTAGCTTCCAATTTACTTCCCGGTCAACGCTGTCTGCTAAAGGCCTTTTCGAAGTCGATAAAGTTGAAGTAGGGAGGGGTTTGACTGTCATTCTGTGCTTTGATGTGTGATGATGATGCGTAGAGTTGCAATTTGATCAGCACGCGATTTGCCCTTCCTATATCCAACCAGCTTGTTCCGGGTGGTGGGCGGAGTTCTGTGTCCAGTGAATCCTTTATTCTCTCGAGGATGATTCGACCTAGCATTTTACTCGGTGGGGACAAGAGAATGATCCCACTCCAGTACTCGCACTGGCCTAATCGCACTTCTTAGGCAGCTTGATGAGGTAGCCAGCCTTTCTTCCAATCAGTAGGTACCTTTCCTTCCTTCCAAACCTTTTTCAGTAGTGGTGTGAGTACATCTGCCGCAGTCTCTCGTTCCATTTCCAGTGCTTCAGGGGGGGGCGATTCCGTCTAGTCCTGCCATCTTCCTGGCTGTCCTTTAGTAGCCTGATCGCATTTAGGATTTCTGATTTCGTTGGAGGGGTGGTTTCCACTGGCGGGAAGTTCTGTGCGTTCTGTTGTTGGCATTTCTGGCTGAGTTGCAGGTGGTTGTCGATTCAAGAATTCTTTAAAGTGATCAACACCTCGTCTTATTTGTTTCTCCCTTCCTGGTAATCAGGTCCCCTTGAACATCTCCAGGTTTCTGCTGTGTTGATCTCCTCCCCGACGGAGACCTGTTTATCTGGTATAATTTTCTTACATCTCTTTTCCCTGCAACTTGCCTGTTCTGCTCCAGTCGCCAGCCAGTGTGTCATGGAACTGTCTTTTTATCTTTCCTAGCACTCATCCTCACTTCTTCATTCAGTGCGGTGTACATTGGACTCAGTTTCTCCCTCCGTTGTCCATCTTTGCATTAAGTCATCTTCTCTTCCAACATCCTCCTCTTCTCTCTTCTATTAACTACCAGGTGGGTGTCCATTGGGAGCCATTCTTCCTAGGACAGTTGTACACGTTTCCCTGAATATTGTCTTCTGACAGTGAGTCCAAATGTTCTTCCACGCAGGTTTCCTCGTTGATAACACGTAGTGTCTCCGAGTTTGTTGTGATTTTATCTGTAGTGCGGACAACACTTGCAGTTTTGTCCTTCAGTTTCTGAATGTTGAACTTGAATCACAGTGGCCCGTCTCCAGCTGTTCTGAAGGATTTCAGCTTCACCTTCAAGGTTCCTTCAACCAGAATGTGGTCTGAGTCTACATTTTCTCCTCTTCTCAACTTTGTCTCCATCAGGCTGTGTCTCACATTCTTGAGCAACATTGGTATGAAATCTATCTGGTAATTGATGTGTCTGTCAGGCGAAATCCATGTTCCAGGGGGAAGTCGTGAGCAGTAGGGTGCAGCTGGTCGGGTGTGGGGACAAATACTCGCCGAAGACATTGGCTAGCGGTCGCGCTATGTCGTGAATTGGCAGAAGTTAGAATTCAAGGACCATTGGATCGGGTCCCAGTGGCTTGATGGTATACGAGCTCGCCTTGTAACCGGAAGGTCCTGGGTTCGAATCCCGGTGGGTGCGTACTGATGAAGAGTCCCAAACTAGGACGAAACAGCTGTTCAGTGCTCCCAGGTTTTCCAATGGTTCAATAACTAATGTCAGCTCATGATGAAATCCTGAGTCCATGTTGCTTTGTATGTGTCTTATTGTGCTTGTGCACGCTCCTTCCGATCATTAGATCACTGAAAGCACAGAAGTCTGTGAGTAATTCTCCGTTCTGATTCATATCCCCGAGCGAGAGCCTCTCAACCCATGATGAGATCTCTTCCCGTATTGTCTACTCCCAGTTTGGCTGGCATTCATATCGCCCGTGAGAATTTTGATGTTACCATTCGGGATGTTTTCCATTACTGTTTGCAGTTGTGTGTAAAAGCCTTTCTTCTTCTTCTCTTGTTCCGCGTTGTTTGTAGCACTGTGCATAGCATTGGATAATTGTAAAATTCCTTCCTTATTTCTGAGTTGAATCTTACTATTGGTATCCTGGATGAGCTTGGTTCTCTCTGCATTAAAGCTTTGGCTGCCACTGGTGAAATCGCTATGGCCACTGACTTCCTCAGTCTGCTCGTGGTTGTCATTTGGGTGATTATAAGATCGCCTTTCTGTACGGCCTATGTATTTGTTTCTACAAACACACTCAAATTGATTTATGCGTTTCGTAGTTTCAAGGATTGGCAGCTGGTCTTCCGAAGACTGTTACAGAACTCAATTGGTGGTGTTAGGGCAGACAAGATTTGGATCGCCGTAAGTCCTCTTGATAGCTTTGTTCAGTCTTTTACGTTATCTCCTTTGAATGATAAATTATAAATAAGTAAATAAATGAGTAAATTTATTCTCATAGTACAGTACATGGGGGACGCCAGTTTGCAGGCATCATCAAATTGTTACAGAAATAGAACCATATTATTCAGTCACAACTTACAGGCAGTAGCAAGATATGCTTTACATGTCCGCTGGAGATTATACATACACTTGATAAATGTTAATCCAAGTAGTATAAAACAGCCTTTTCACTTGTGTACAATCATTTCTGTTCACAGTTGGAAAAATCTGCTGGATTGTCAGTGAGTGAAACACATCAGGAAGTACAGAAGTATTGTCTTCACGTTTCCAAAAATTCAGGCCTTTGGTGGATGGGTTATAAGTGCCTGGGAAAAAAATAAAGCTTGAAGTCAATTTTCGTACATAACTTTGTTTGTGTGCGGAATCCTTGAATTATAGTTCATGATGTGATATTTTGAAATCAGTGATATGTTTATCTCATTTGATCTGCAATGTCATTGTTGGGAGTAAAATACATAAGCTTTAGACGCATTAATTAATGGATTTCCAGTGCTTGTGGGTATTTTCTTCGCGTGAGGAAGGTTTATGAATTTGAGCTGTTCCGACAGGAGTTAAGAATTTTAACTGCTCAGCAACATTATGGATATAAGTTCATCACATTATCTTAGGAAAGATGGGTTGTAGTTGGTGAGGTATATATGATGCCCAACGAGCGTACATCTGTCCATGTGATGTTGTGGTGAGCTATACCTTTTTCATGTTATCGGTTTATGTCCATTTTATTCCACTTATTGTGTTGAGTAGAGGTTTTACAAACGAAATTTTTTGTCTGTTTGAGGTAAGTATCTTAATCGTTAATGTTTTACCTAAAATTATAAATATAGGCAAAAAAACAACAGGTGTAGTATTTAAGCTTATAAATTAAATAGACCTATAATTTCGGACGCTCTCAGATAGGAACTAGAACTACTATCGTTTGCAAACACTTCTAGTTTGTCGTTAAGAACTTTTTCAAAGGAGGCCAATGTACCTGCTTGACGCATTTCCATTGGTAGTTTATTCCATATCTGTGCATACCTAATCAAGTAAAACTTTTGCCTGGTGGCTGTTTTACATTGTTCGATAGCCACTGTACCCTCAGTGTGTCTTAGTTTGTAGCCATTGTCATCTGAAAATCGAGTGCCATTAGTAGTGGTAAAATCTCAGTGGTTTAGAAGCTTATAGTAAAGTGTTAAGTTCAGTCTCAGGCGTCTTAGCCATCGTTTTTCTAGTCCTAGGGTGCCACATCTAGTGGAGTAGTTCGCACCGTTTTCGGTTCCTAGTAATTTTGACGTGAAGTACCTCTGCACTCCCTCGACTTTCAATTTGTCCTCTATGCGTATACTACTGTACATGAATGAACAGTAATCAAATAAAGGACGCACACAAACCTTTTACGACATTTCTGTAGAAGTTCCTGAGCAGAAAGCCGATAAGTCTGCGTGACTTTGACACTTGTTTGGAGATATGTTCAGAAAATGATAAGTCATGTGAGTATTTCAGTCCTAGGTCCAATACAGATTCCAGTCGTAAGAGTGCATGGCCTTGAATTGTCAGGTCAAGTTCTAAATTGTTGCAACCTATGCAGAGCCAGCCACATTTGTTGACATTAAACTGGAGTTGCCAGGTGTCACACCATCTATCCATTTTTTCTAATTCTTGCTGTATGGCGTTTATTGTTATTCCAAGATCTGTGTTCTCGCATTTATAGGTCACTTTTAAGTCATCTGCATATAGTATTAGTTTACCAACACTAAACCATTCACAGATACTGTTTATATATATTATGAATAGGAGTGGGCCTAATACACTTCCCGGGATTACACCACTACTTACTGGTTCAGGCCTTGAGATTATCGAGCCAACTTTCGTTACCTGACTTCGGCCACAGAGAAATGATTTTATCCGGCTCAGGAGGGGTCACACATCTCTAGTGAGCATAACCTACTGACTAGCAGATTGTGGTGGACTCTATCGAAGGCTTTTGTTATATCGAACTATAGCACAATTACTAGTTCTCTGTTGTACCTGCTTCGTATAACTTCATTGAAAAAGTCTATGTGACAGTTTACACATGATCTCTTTTTGAGGGATCCATGTTGTGATGGATTGATAAGTTCATGTTCTAGTAAGTTGTCTGATGCTTGGTCTTTAACCACTTTCTCCATTATTCGTGATATTACCGGTGTTATATCGATAGGTCTATAGTTGCATGCTCTGGTTTTGGCCCCTGCTTTGTGCTTAGGTAATATGTGTGTGGTTTTCTACACTTCAAAATAGGTTCCAGTTTCCAGTGACAGAGTAAATATTCTAAGTAACAAGACTACCATTTCCGTGCTACCATTTTTGTATATCATAGATGGTATGTCGTCCGTTCCAGTACTGCCATTTGACTTCAATGTCTTAATCGCTGAGTCTATGTTTTGTATATTAATACCTATTTCTCCTAATTTTTGGTTACTTTTGCAGGCCATTTGGAAATTCGGGGTCGGGTGCACTCTGGTGTTGTCAATGGAGTTGAAGATTGAACGATCAATTCTTGGTTGTTTGCTCAAAATCAACTTCCCCGATTTTCGCGGAGGCATCAATACGACAGTCATCGTCTCATCGGTCGCTGTTCAGAAAGAAGAGTAAAATATCGTCAGAAGTAACAATGATTTATTATTGTAATATTTGTTTTCAGACCTTAGTTTACTTAGTTCGCTTATTCCTTTTATATGTTGGTGTAACAATACAGAAATATCAAACGGCAGATCGGTGTTTTGGTTTTTGCGTCCGTTATAACTAAGCGTTTCTGAGAAATCTTCGAAGAACAGCGTGGGCCCGAGCGTAGCGAGAGCTGGGCATTAACGGTTTATGAGACTTGGCTGACAGTTTCTGACGATAGAAACAGATCTGGCGGATTCAAACAGTTGGTGAAAGTTTGGATAGTCGCCGTTCATCTTTCCTGGTGCCGGTCAAGTCCTCTTTGAACAAGCAATATCTGGAACTTTTTTGGAATTGGGTCAAGTTCAACAATGCCTGGGTCAAAGAAGGGACAGAGTGTCTTGGATGCAAACAGGAAAGTAAGTCATGGTGACTTGTCTGTTAATTGTAACGATGTGTCTGATGTTAAGCATGACATGGTTGATGTTACTGTTTCGCCGTTCAGGGATAATAGGAACATCAAACTCCCTAAATTTGAACCACGGTGTTTTGATGGAAACCCGGCTGATTATTTACAATTTGTAAAGGAGTTTGAGATCATGCTGAGTAGTTTTTATTAAATGATGAATTGAAGTTAATGTATTTGATGAGATATTGCACTGGAGATGCTGCAAGAGCTATACAGTGCTGTAAGTTTATGAAGCCAAAGGAGGGCTACGATGAGGCTATGAGCATATTACGCCAAAGGTTTGGAAGACCTTCGATGATTGCAGGGAAATTATTCGAGGCTGTTAAGGGTAATGGTGGTCAATTACAGGATGACTCCCAGGCACTCACTGAGTTTTTAGATAATTTGCTAATTTACAAGAATGGAATGATTTCGATGAATCGAATGAGTGACCTCAACTCGAGTTTTATACTAGAAGTAATAGCAAGACGTCTACCTACTCGACTGCAAAGGAAGTGGGTGAAGATAAGCTCCCGTATGGAGGATGAGGGTATCGAGCCAAAGTTTGATGATATCCTGAAACTGGTAAATACTAGTGTCAATCAATCTATGAGCAAGTTCGCCAGTCTATTACATCTCACCCCTAGAATAGAGCAGTCTGAGGGTAAAACGCAATCATTGATGACGAGTAGGCCTCAGAGAGGTGGATATCGAGAAGGCTCCATGATGTCTAGTAATGCATATAGACCTAGTGAGTGTAACAGGTTTCGTAGTACATCCTCAACAGATAAGTTACAAGATGCAAGACAAACACGGTTGTGCTTGACACGTGTGCAAGAGGTGCATACAGAAGTGAACTGTGAACCAGTGAGCAAGTTCAGTGATAAGCTAAATGTAAACTCCAGGTCTGACTCCGAATTGTGTGACGATAACGGTGTTGTGAAAAAGTCTGTAGTTGCAACTGGTAAGCCGTTGTTGAATAGAGTGTCACAGAATAGAGTTACTGCTTCAGAGTGCAGTTCTGACTCCACAAGTTTACAAAGTATATCTAGTCAGAGTGAAGTTATAAAACCTTTAATGATTTTTGAGGAGGAACCAAAATTGTCTACTTCTGTTATTAAAGAGTTTGAAAATGATGAAGTTGACGGTAAATTGAATATTCGTGATAATGATCATGATACTTCACAGTTGTCTTTGGTTGATCATGATGAGATGAGGGATATGCCTACTACTGCTAAGTTAAATAAAGGTTCTGTACAACTACAACGTGAAGTAGAATTGAACGCAGATGCAGTTCCAAAAGGTGTGCATACTTGTGAGACAGTCAGTGTAATTGATCAGCGTGTAGCCCACCTATCATCAGATGATAGTGCTAAACCCGAACTAGTAGTGAAAGACAGCAGTGGTGGTAATCTTGCAGTTGGACAACTATCTGAAAGCCGAAAAAGAACAGCTTCTGATCCACCGCTAACTTCATCACCTTGTGTCACTCAGTCATCGTTGGTGTTTTCATCCACAATGAAACAGATGCCCATCAACTCAAGTATCTTCTGCAATGACTATGGTAGTATCAGTTCGTTTGAAAGGACGAATATCAATGGTCAGTTTAGTGTGGATAAGCCAAGTGTAAAGGAGAGAGTTATTGTTAAATTGACTTGCACGAATAAAGGCATTTCTAGTTTCAAGTTACTATTTGAATGTTATTATCTTTGGTGTAAATTACTCTGTTTCTACACTTGGTTGATGAGATATGTCGTGTGTTTGTTCGTCATCTATATTCTACGATACAATGACATGAGCGTGTTACCGTTCAGATTTGAGGATATAGCCAATTGAAGGAAGTCAGCAAATGAACTCTGCGACGATTTTCCAACCTAGAGCGTCAACCTGAGAAGGGTTGTAGGCGTACTGCTGTAAGTCCTACAGTTCTTCAAGGGTAGTTCGTCAAGGCAGAATCCACAACATTTGATGTAGTGATTGTACATATGTTTGTGTTAAATAGTTGTGTTAGTTCCAATTATCGCAATTGTTGGTTAATCTTGTTTGTGTCCGGACATTCCACAACTTACAATCGTCAACCTGAGAAGGGTTGCAGGCGTACTGGTGTAAGTCCTGCAATTCTTCAAGGGTATTCCATCAAGACATGAAATGCGAGTTTGTGTGTACTATTTGTATATACGTGTGGTGTGTCATAGCAATTGGTGTTTGTTGGATTCATTGTGTTTACTTGTTGTTTTCGTGTCTTGTTGTTATTGCGTAATTTTGTTAAAATTTTCGTCGTGATTACTTCTGAAGTTGTGGCCACTCTTCTACATCCGTGAATGAATTGATTGATGTTAAAGACAGCAGATGGGTCGTATACGCCGGGGAGGCTATTGCTGAGAATGAAATCCACACGGAGATAATGATTAGCTGCGGTCCGACACGCCGGGGAGAAAGAGTGTAAACGACTGAGGCTCGCATGCGTCACCGCTATTAGAACTGAGGCAGAATGAGTGACAAGCGATTTCAATGGTAATTGGTAGTGAGTAATTAAGAGGATGTGCGTAGAGTATCGTGAGGTGCTGCCATGGTCACATTGCATTCTGCAAGAGTCATTCTAGCAAGCGGCGATTGTGTTGCAAGATGTCAAGAGGAGGTCTCTGTCTGGAGGCGCAGGTCGTCATTGATGTGTGAGATTGTGCTATGAGTATGCTTGTGGTGTGTTGGCTTTTCTGTTTGTTTTCCATTTCAGCTCTGTCCATGTGACCCAGGTTCTCGCAATGGCATCCAAGTCAACGTGTATTGGTCGTGATGGAAAAAAGGGTTGGATCCCTTTTTTGCCGGGGAGTGTCAATGTAGTTGAAGATTGAACGATCAATTCATGGTTGTTTGCTCAAAATCAACTTCCCCGATTTTCGCGGAGGCATCAATACGACAGTCATCGTCTCATCGGTCGCTGTTCAGAAAGAAGAGTAAAATATCGTCAGAAGTAACAATGATTTATTATTGTAATATTAGTTTTCAGACCTTAGTTTGCTTAGTTCGCTTATTCCTTTTATATGTTGGTGTAACAATACAGAAATATCAAACGGCAGATCGGTGTTTTGGTTTTTGCGTCCGTTATAACTAAGCGTTTCTGAGAAATCTTCGAAGAACAGCGTGGGCCCGAGCGTAGCGAGAGCTGGGCATTAACGGTTTATGAGACTTGGCTGACAGGTGTCATTGCAAAACCACCCACTGAGGAGTTCACTTATAACCTGGGGATCGTTGTATATTACACTCCTATGTTCCAAGATGCTTACATTATTATCTTTACTGCTTTTTAGACGTTTCTGCAATATCCTACAGAGTTCCTGAGTTTTAGCGTTACCCACAAGCGCCTTATTTTCTTCATGTTGTGACACCATTTTGTGTTTCTCGTCAAGCAGTTTAAGAGTTTCATGTATTTGGTTTAATGCATTAATTTCCTTAAATACATGGTATTTCCTTTCCAATTTCTTTAGTTCTAGTCGCGTTTTCCGGTCAATAAATGGAGTTGGTGTCTTTAGAGCAGATTTTAGGGGAGCGATTGTGTCCCTTGCTGAGCCAACTGTTTTGTAGAAAATCTCAAGTGATACTTCTAAGTTATTGTTGATGAAGTATTCTTCCCAGTCAGAACTTCTCAACAGGTCTGATAGGAACTCCCAATCAGCATTCTTATAGTCCCTATATTGATAATGCACCGGCGAATTTTTAGGTGTGTATTTAGTTGTTAGTCGGAGGGGGAGCGTGCAGTACAATATGTTGTGATCACTTTTATCGAGTTTATTTCCCGCCTCTATCGAGATGGGCTCTATGTTATGACAGAGGATTAAGTCAAGAGTATTTTGGTTCCTTGTAGGGAGGCGCACGCACTGCTTCCATCCTCCTGCATCTATAGCTTGTAGTAGCTCGCCATGGATTCTAGGTCCTGTACAGGGATCCCAGTTTACTCCAGGTAAGTTGAAATCACCACATAATGCTTTGCAGTCGAAGTCCAGCGTAGCTACATGCTCTAGTATTTCTCCAATAGCTGTATCAGTCATTTCAGGGCTATTGGGGGGTCTGTATATACATCCCACGAGAATTTTACTTTCGTTTGTGTGGATGCTTATCCACTTAGATTCTGGGAGTTTGTCAGTAGTTGGGTTATCGAAAGTATTGGAGTTAGTGGATTTAGAGGCATATATTAAGCAACCGCCTCTTCTGTCAATTCTATCGTTCCTATAGATGTCGTAGTTGCCTATTGCTAGCTTTGTGTCAGTTATATCAGCAGCAAGCCAGGTTTCATTCACCATTATCAGTGTTGGCCGTTCTATGTGTGCCAAGCAGCGAGGCGATGTTATTTTATTAAGGGGAGATCTAGCATTCAGGAGCATAATTGTTAGTAAACCAGAGTTACTGGAGTAGAGTTTAACATAGTTACTTCTTACTATCCCCACGTTATGTTTGGAGGGGCTCTAAGGTGAGACAGAGTCAGTGTGTGTACTGTTTCCTGGATGAATTGTGCAGCGAGTGGGGCTATTGTTTGCTGCAGCCGCAAATAATCCTGTTGCTTATTTTGACTTTTAGCATCTGCGTTCATCTACTGGTGATATATGGTTTGCCTTGCAATTTGCGTTGTAGTTTGCTGGACCCAGGTACCCTGTGTTAAGATTACCTTGGTAGTTGTATCTCATGGGGCTTACATAGTCGTATGCATATTGGCTCACATCACGTGTGTGAGTGAAGTTATTGAGGGGATCAAGTGTCGATCTGTACTCATTATGTTGATGAGGTTTAACACGGATAGTGTGAGAGTTTGGATGAGAATTTTCATTAATATGGTGCCTATATGAGTCCCGTTTAGTGTTCCATATATCCTTAGGATACATTTTATGTTGCATTCCCAAGTTATGTGCATTGCTACGCATGTTAATCTTAGTTCAGGAAGAGGTGTTCTTACTCACATGCTGCGTGACGTTTTTGGGAATGTGCTTCGTTACCCATGCATTGTCATTTTTTAGACTGACATGCTGCTTATTAGACTTATTACGAGGGAGGTATGTCGAAGTCTGGAGTGGGACTCTGGGCTTTGAGGTCTTTCTTGCAGTTTCTACTGTGGGACTTTCTGGCTTGGATTCAGATTGAGTGTGGTCTGCCAGTGGTTTCTGCTCAGCCATAGTTTGTGCGTCAATGTCAACCTCATGTAGGTCAGCAGGTTTTCAAGATGTGCTCTCATGTACTCTAAGATTGCACCCAGTGACACTGCTGTTACTGAGTTTCGGGTCGCTTTTACTTGCCGTTTTTTCTCCCAACACTATACACGTGACTTGCTGTGCTTCAGTGTCCGTCAGGTAGGGAGATGCAGACTCCCGGGTTGGGGCCCTCGGGACTGGCTCTACGAATCAATGGCTGGAGACAATAGGTGACATGGCTCAAAATTGTTGTCAATGGCGCAGATGTATTCAGTCCCTGTAATCTTTCATATTCCTTTCTACCACTACCCATTCTGTTTCACTCTTGTACTTGTCAGACTGTATTGATTCTCTCCACTCATCTTCTTGTCTACCTCTGTGTGCTATTTGGAACGTGGCAACTCGAACTGCTACACTTCGGTGCCAAGTTCTATGTTGAATCCAGCAGATAGACAGAACTGCATCTCTTTAATTATGCATGTTAAGTAAGACAACTCTACCTTTTCAGATAGAACATCTTCCACCTATATTACTGGGGTCAGAGTTATGTTCGGGTCTTTTATGTTGGGTGAACTACTAATAATAAATGGTGGTAAAGTGTTATTAGACGAGTTGGTGCTATTTTCTAACTTACTGGTGTTCACACGAACACGTTTTTTGGATATTTTGGCCCATCGTTATTACAGATCAATTAACAGTAATCAATAAATGAATATAAACGAAAACACGTGCAAAAGCGTCACCTGATTCGAACCCACCGGGCGAAAAATTGAAAGAGACAGATTTTTGATGTAGTTGTTGTTCTCTGTCATAGAAAAATGTCTTCGGAACTGTTTGTAGGCTTTTGCAGGGGTTCGTTTCTTTAGAGTATTCATTCATTAACTTCTCAGGATATCTGCTTTCAGATAAAATATAATTCGTAGCTTTTATTTCATGCTCACTTGTACTGTCAGAATAAAATTTTCGTGCTTTGTTGTACAGTGTTCTAACCATGCTCCTTTTATACTGGATTGGAACAAAGCTGTTGAAACGCATGTATTATCCTGCCCCTGGAGACTTTCTTAATATAGACCTTTCGATTGTGTCATCAGGCCTTTTCACTAGGGAAACGTCAAGGAATTTAATAGTATGAATTTCTTCGTGTACCTTTTTGAGTTTGAGATTCAAAGGACCTGAGTGTAATTTTATCAACATGTTTTTCATCTCCTTTCGGGGAAAATAAAAATATCATCAATATATTAGGTAAACATCCGTTTGCTGTTAATATTGCCGCAGAAAAAGCCGGATTCTAGGGCTTGAAAAGAATAAATCTGTAAGAAATTGTTCCAAGGCGCCTGCGTACGAAAGAAATGATCGTCACTCTGAATCTACCATGGGAATACGTCTTACTTATTAGTTGTTATTACTATTATTAATGTTATTAACACTTTATTTTACCCCTTATTATTATTCTTGACTCACTTAAAACTATCTTCTATCAGTAGCATTATCTTAACTCGTCTCAGCATTATTACTGCAAACATTACTATTAATATCACTCAGTTCGCGATTCTTGGTATATTTAGTTCTTTCTCTGATGGCTAATTGTTTATCTAGGTGATGTAATTGAAGCGTAATGCATTTTATCTTAATTTTAATCTCTCATACTCCCTTCCCCTTATCTATCTGGACATGACCTGAAAAAGCATTCACATGTGTCGTTTTGCATGATTAATTCAATGTAGTTTATTTGCTTATCTTATGTCTCCCAATGAATTTCCCATAGTAAATATATCCCTGTATTTAAGCAATTCAGGTGAAGAATACAGAAATTTGATGAATTCATTACATTCGACTTGTCAGTCAAGTCTCATAAACTGTCTATGTCTACCTCTTGCTACGCTGGACCTCAAGCTGTCCCTTGAAGACTTTCAGGAACACTTCGCATTAACCAAGGCGAAAACCAGAAAACTGATTGGCTAAAAATAAAAGAATAGAATAATCGTAATAACATAAATCACAATAATACCTCTAATCGTTTTCCTCTCTTCCAACGAACAGCGAACGATGAGACGATGACTGCTGGCTTGATGACTTCTGCCAAAATGTAGAGTTAGGTCTGAGCAAACAACCGTGAATTTATCGTTCAATCTTCAGCTACATTGGCACTCCCCGGCAAAAAAGGGATCCAACCCCTTTTTTCCATCACGACCAATACACGTTGACTTGGATGCCATTGCGAGAACCTGGGTCACATGGACAGAGCTGAAATGGAAAACAAACAGAAAAGCCAACACACCACAAGCATACTCATAGCACAATCTCACACATCAATGACGACCTCCGCATTCCAGTTAAAAGCATCCTCTTGCAACACAATCACCACTTGCTAGAATGACTCTTGCAGAATGAAACGTGACCATAGCACCACCTCATGATACTCTTCACACATCCTCTTATCTATTCACTACCAATTACCGCCGCGATCGCTTGTCACTCATTCTGTCTCAGTTCTAGTAGCGGGGACGTACGCAAGCCTCAGTCGTCTACACTCTCTCTCCCCGGCGTGTGGGACCACAGCTAATCATTATCTCCGTGTGCATGTCGTTCTCAGCAATAGCTTCGCCGGCGTATACGGCCCATCTACTGTCTTTAACACCAATCAATTTATTCACGGGTGTAGAAGACTCGGAACAACTTCAGAAGTAATCACGACGAAAATTTTAACAAAATTATGCAATAAAAACAAGGTATGAAAACAACAAGTAAACACAATGAATCCAAAACACCACCAATTGATATGACACACCACACGTATATACAAACAGTACACACAAACTCGCCGATCATGTCTTGGTGGAATTCCTTTGAAGAATCGCAAGACTTACACCAGTACGCCTGCAACCCTTCACAGATTGACGATTGTAATTTGTGGATTGTCCGGACACACACAAGATTAACCAACAATTACAATAATTGGAACCCACACAAGTATTTAACACAAATATATGTACAATCAACACATCAAATGTTGTGGATTCTGCCTTGACGAACTACCCTTGAAGAACTGTAGGACTTACAGCAGCACGCCTATAACCCTTCTCATGTTGACGCCCTTAAGTCGGAAAATCGGTGTTGAGTTCATTTGATGGCCTCCTTCCATCATCTATGTCCTCAACTCTGAAGGGTGACACGCCCATGTCATTGTATCGTGGAATGTAGATGACTAACAAACACACGACGTATCTGACCAACCAAGCGTAGAAACAGAGTAATTTACACCAAGGATAATAACATTCAAATAGTAACTTGAAACTTGAAAAGCCTTTATTCGTCCAAGTCAGTTTGACAATTAAACTCTCATACACAGTTGGCTTATCATCAATAAATTGGCCATTGACATTCGTCCTTTCAATCGGGCTGATACTATCATATTCACAGCACGAGTCACTTGAGTTCATGGACGTCATTTTCATTGTGGATCACTACACCGACGACGACTGATTGACACAGGTTGGTGAAGTATGCATTGCATCACAAGCTGTCGTTGTTCGGCTTTTAGTAGTTTGTTTAACTGTAAGGAAATAGGTCGGAATAATATACTGGGAACGCTTTTCGATTAGTGCGCTATATTATGCTTGAATACATAAAACTCTCATTTCTCCGTTTTGTCTCGCCACGAAGTTCAGGAAATTATTACAATCCGTTTACTTTCGAACACTTAACCTGTGGATATAATATTGTTGACTACCAATACCTACAACAAACTGTTTGACATTTTGTGACCTTTAAACGCTAACTCATATATGTAATTTTATATATCGTTGGATTTATATGTTCAATTTGGCCCAAGTCAGTGAGTCTATCGTTTTGATATCATTTTAGTTAATTGTGCTTAACTGTGTCGCATGTTGTTTTATTGTATTGTTTTTGTCGCTTTTTGCACTTTTTGCTGTGAATTCTTTTCCTTTTGCTGGTGTTGTTCTGATTGTTTTATCCCTTGTTTTCCGATTTTAAGGGGAGCAACCCACAAGGTTGCCTCTAAGCTTTATCTTAATGTAACATTTCTTTTCTCAGGCGTGAGGCTAGCGACCCCACCCTGTAAACAAAGTTGCTACTGAAACTTCAGCACTATGAATCTCTTTGTGCCAAAAGAAAAAGTCTGTGTAGGAACATGGAACGTCCGAACTATGTACGAGATTGGGAAACCTGCCTAGATCGCAAGCGAGATGAAAAAATACGGAATCCAAGTACTGGGAATATGTGAAAGTAGATGGAATGGGAATGGACTCACCAAATTGTCAACGAGTGAGTCAGTGATCTACTCTGGTCACCCAGAAGATAACCACACACACACTGAGGGCGTGGCTATCATGATGTCACCAACGGCGTCAAAGACCCTGATGCAATGGGAAGCGATCTCGTCCAGGATAGTGACCGCCAGGTTCAACTCAAAAGGAAGGAAAGTGTCAATTATGCAATGTTATACACCCACAAACAACTCAGACCTCGAAGAGAAAGAAGAATTCTAGAAACAACTACAAGCAACAATGGACAGTACTCTAGATGGTGACATTAAAATACTAATGGGAGACATGAACGCCAAACTGGGACCAGACAACTCAGGAAGGGAACTCATCATGGGTAGAGAAGCTCTAGGAGAAATGAATGAAAACGGAGAACTCTTCGCCGACTTCTGCGCCTTCAACGAACTGGTGATTGGTGGCAGTGTATACAAACACAAAGATATCCACAAGGCTACATGGGTGTCACCAGACGGGCAAACCAAAAACCAAATCGACTTCATCTCAATCTCAAGGAAGTGGAGGCGCAGCCTACTGGACACAAAAGCAAGAAGAGGAGCAGACGTTGGCTCAGACCACTATCTCGTACAAGGGACAATCCAAATCAAATTAAAAGCTTTCAGGGAAACAGGAGCTGCAGATAGACCACAAGCCAAGTTCAACACTCAAAAACTGAAGGACCAAGTTACAAAGGACATCTTCATTGCAAGCATGAGGGACAAAGCTGAGATACAAATCAACACCAGCGAAAAGGTCAGCGTCGAAAAGCACTGGAACAACTTGAAAACGGTGTGGAGCCAAACCTGCATAGAAATTCTAGGCAGAAAGAAGAGACAGGACAAACAGTGGCTCACTATGGCACTTGGAAACTAATAGAAGAGAGGAGGACAGTGAAACAAAAGATTATCCAGTGCACTGACGAGCAACAAAAACAGGAGCTGAATGCAAGCTACAATACACTGAACAAAAGAGTGAAGAAAAGTGCCAGAGAAGACAAAAGAAAATATTATGAAACCATGGCAAACGAAGTAGAACAAGCTGCAGGCAAAGGAGACCTCGCCACACTCTACCAAACAACTAGGAACCTTTCGGGCAAACGTTCGACACAGATTAAGCCAATAAAGGACGACAATGGAAACAATGAAACATAACCAGTATGCTTATAGCACGCACATCAATATTTGTGTTTGCATGAAGTTATTGTTTACAGTTAGTATTCAGAAAAAGTTATTTTTATTTTGTTCCATATCATACACTGTAGTCGCGACTAGTGATTTTAGATTTTTCTATAAATTTCAGCTCACTTGTTTGTAGAGTAAGCTGAAGTAAATTAAGATCTCCAGCGTACCCTAATCGATTTCGCGTTATATATTAATTATGCACGTTGTCTAATTAGATACAAGTTATCTTATGTAGATAAGGACAACTGTGCAACGGTGGCACAGTGGTTAGGACTCTCGCCGATCATGCACATGGTCCGGGTTCGAGCCCGCACCGACGCACACCTGATATCTATGGTCGGCCTGCAAAATTTGGGCTACCGATATCCATGCTGAAAATTCCATACTTGTACCGAAAATACAGTGTGGGGAATCAAGCTGTAAATCAAAAACAAAAAAGTCAATCACCAAAGAGGTGGAACAGAGAAAGCACTGGGTTGAACACTTCAAAAGTCTTCTAAATCGTCCGCCACCTACAACACGTCCAGCAATACCAACAACGGAAGCAGAACTACCAGTGAACATTGACCCCCCGACGAAATCAGAAGTCCTGAATGCAATCAAGATGCTAAAAGCTGTGAAAGCAGCAGCACCAGATGGAATCCCCGCCAAAGCATTAAAATGGACCCAGAGACAACAGCAGACTTGATGACGCCACTGCTGGAGAAGTTGTGAAAAGGGGGCAATGTACTCGAGGATTGGAAGAACGGATACTTATTCAAACTTCCAAAGAAAGGAGATTTAAGTCAATGCAAAAACTGGCGTGGAATTATGCTCCTGTCCATCCCAAGCAAGACACTAAGCCACATCATCCTGGAAAGAATCAAACTAGCCAAACTGGATGCAAAACTTCGACCAGAATAAGCTAATATTCAGGGGAAACAAGACATGTATTGATAAAATCGCCACACTACGGATTATCATTGAACAAAGCTTGGAACGGCAGTCACCTCTCTATCTCAACTTCCTCGACTTTGAAAAGGCCTTCGACAGCGTCGATCGAGAGGTCATTTGGAAACTACATCACTACTACGGGGTCCCATCGACAATTATACATCTTATCCAACAGTTAGTTGTACGATAATGCTGCATGGCAAGTAATCCTAAACGGGAAACTTACGGAAGCCTTCGAAGTGAGGACGGGAGTGAGGCAAGGCTGTCTATTATTGCCAATGATCTTCCTGATTGCAGTAGACTGGATAATGCGACAGACAATGACAACCAACGAGGGAACAGGCATAAAATAGACTCACACAAAAAACTTCGAGGATCTGGACTTCGCCGATGATATCTGTCTGGTTTCCCACAAGCTGGAAGATATGCAAGTGAAAAGCAACAAGTTGGCAGAAGAAGCATCAAAGATAGGACTTCAAGTGAACATAGAAAAAACAGAGGTGATGAAGATTCCTCGCCAACATCAACAGCAAAAATAACAACAGACAACAATCAGCATAAATGGGAAGAATCTCAAAGAAGCAACCTCCTTTACACCTACCTGGGAAGCATTGCTTCAACTACAGGTGGACGGAATTGATGAGGATATCAAAGGAAGGACCGGGAGAGCAAGACAAGCTTTCATTATTCTTAAGTGTGTGTGGAGGTCAACAGCACTCGGTATCAAAAATAAGATTCGGATTTTCAACTCCAATGTGAAGTCAGTCAGTGCTACTATACGGATCAGAGGCTTGCACTGCGCGTCATAACGAGCATCTCAAACAAACTTCAGACCTCCATTAACAGTTGTTGTCAGCCACGCCTCGTAAACCGTTCATGCCCAGCTCTTGCTACGCTCGGGCTCACTCTGTCCCTTGAAGTTTTTCAGAAGCGCTTAGTAATAACGGACGCAAAAACCAAAACACCGATTGGCCGCTTGAGAATTCTTTTATTGTAACACCAACATGTAAAAAATATTTCTACTAAGGTCTGTGAACAAATATTACAATAATAAATCACAATATTACTTCTGACGGTTTATTGCTGACTTCTTTCTGAACAGCGACCGATGAGACGATGCCTGTCGTATTGATGCCTCCGCGAAAATTGAGGAAGTTCATTTTGAGCAAACAACCATGAATTGATCGTTCAATCTTCAACTACATTGACACTCCCCGGCAAAAAAGGGATCCAACCCCTTTTTTCCATCACGACCAATACACGTTGACTTGGATGCCATTGCGAGAACCTGGGTCACATGGACAGAGCTGAAATGGAAAACAAACAGAAAAGCCAACACACCACAAGCATACTCATAGCACAATCTCACACATCAATGACGACCTCCGCATTCCAGTTAAAAGCATCCTCTTGCAACACAATCACCACTTGCTAGAATGACTCTTGCAGAATGAAACGTGACCATAGCACCACCTCATGATACTCTTCACACATCCTCTTATCTATTCACTACCAATTACCGCCGCGATCGCTTGTCACTCATTCTGTCTCAGTTCTAGTAGCGGGGACGTACGCAAGCCTCAGTCGTCTACACTCTCGCTCCCCGGCGTGTGGGGCCACAGCTAATCATTATCTCCGTGTGCATGTCGTTCTCAGCAATAGCTTCGCCGGCGTATACGGCCCATCTACTGTCTTTAACACCAATCAATTTATTCACGGGTGTAGAAGACTCGGAACAACTTCAGAAGTAATCACGACGAAAATTTTAACAAAATTATGCAATAAAAACAAGGTATGAAAACAACAAGTAAACACAATGAATCCAAAACACCACCAATTGATATGACACACCACACGTATATACAAACAGTACACACAAACTCGCCGATCATGTCTTGGTGGAATTCCTTTGAAGAATCGCAAGACTTACACCAGTACGCCTGCAACCCTTCACAGATTGACGATTGTAATTTGTGGATTGTCCGGACACACACAAGATTAACCAACAATTACAATAATTGGAACCCACACAAGTATTTAACACAAATATATGTACAATCAACACATCAAATGTTGTGGATTCTGCCTTGACGAACTACCCTTGAAGAACTGTAGGACTTACAGCAGCATGCCTACAACCCTTCTCAGGTTGATGCTCTAGATTGGAAAATCGTTGCAGAATTCCATTGCTGACTTCCTTCAATTGGCTATATCCTCAAATCTGAACGGTAACACGCTCATGTCATTGTATCGTAGAATATAGATGACGAACAAACACACGACGTATCTGGTCAACCAAGCGTAGAAACAGAGTAATTTACACCAAAGATAATAACATTCAAATAGTTACTTGAAACTAGAAATGCCTTTATTCGTGCAAGTCAATTTAACAATAACTCTCTCCTTTACACTTGGCTTATCCTCACTAAACTGACCATTGATATTCGTCCTTTCAAACGAACTGATATTATCATAGTCATTGGACAAGATAGTTGAGTTGATGGGCGTCTTTTTCATTGTGGATGACAGCACCAACGACGACTGATTGATATCAGTTGATGAAGTTAGCGGTGGATCAAAAGCTGTTGTTGATCGACTTTCAGAAATTTGTCTACCTCCAAGACCACCACCACTGCTGTCTTTTACTATCAGCTCAGGTTTAGCACTAGCATCTGATGATAGGTGGGCTACATGCTGATCACTCACACTGACGGTCTCACAAGTATGCATGCCTTGTGCAACTGCTTCTGCATTTATTTCTACTTCACGTTCAAGTTGTACAGAAACTTTGTTCAACTTAGCAGTAATAGGCATATCCCTCATCTCATCATGATCAACCAAAGACAAATCTGCACTATCATGATCATTATCACGAATATTCACTTTACCGTCAACTTCATCATTTTCAAACTCTTTAATAACAGAAGTAGACAATTTTGGTTCCTCCTCGCAAATCCTAAAATCTTTATAACTTCACTCTGACTAGTAATACCTTGTAAACTTTTGGAGTCAGAACTGCACCCTGAAGCAGTAACTCTATTCCGTGACACTCTATTCAACAATGGAT
Organism: Trichobilharzia regenti; assembly: GCA_944472135.2. Taxonomy (NCBI): domain Eukaryota; kingdom Metazoa; phylum Platyhelminthes; class Trematoda; order Strigeidida; family Schistosomatidae; genus Trichobilharzia; species Trichobilharzia regenti. The sequence continues at coordinate 80,100,015 of OX235270.1, read as the reverse complement.
TACCAGTTGTAACTACAGACTTCCTGACCGCACCGTTATCGTCACACAATTCGGAGTCAGAGCTGGAGTTTACATTTAGCTTATCACTGAACTTGCTCACTGGTTCACAGTTCACTTCTGTATGCACTTCTTGCAAACGTGTGAAACACAACCGTGTTTGTCTTGCATCTTGTAACTTATCTGTTGAGGATGTACTACGAAACCTGTTACACTCACTAGGTCTATATGCATTACTAGACATCATGGAGCCTTCTCGATATCCACCTCTCTGAGGCCTACTCGTCATCAATGATTGCGTTTTACCCTCAGACTGCTCTATTCTAGGGGTGAGATGTAATAGACTGGCGAACTTGCTCATAGATTGATTGACACTATCTTTTACTAGTTTCAGGATATCATCAAACCTTGGCTCGATACCCACATCCTCCATACGGGAGCTTATCTTGACCCACTTCCCTTGCAGTCGAGTGGGTAGGCGTCTTGCTATTACTTCTAGTATAAAACTCGAGTTGAGGTCACTCATGCAATTCATCGAAATCAAGGTATTCTTATAAGTCATAAGATTATCTAAAAACTCAGTAAGTGCCTGGGAGTCATCTTGAAGTTGACTGCCGTTACCTTTGACAGCTTCGTATACGTTCCTTACAATCATTGAAGGTCTTCCAAACCTTTGACGTAATATGCTCATAGCCTCAGCGTATCCCTCATTAGGGGGCATGAGCTTACAGCACTGTATAGCTCTTGCAGCATCTCCAGTGCAATACCTCATCAAATACATCAATTTCATTTCATCAGTTAATAAAATCTACTCAGCATGATCTCAAACTCCTTTACAAATTGGAAATAATCAGCCGGGTTTCCATCAAAACACGGTGGTTCAAATTTAGGGAGTTTGATGTTCCTATTATCCCTGAACGGCGAAACAATAACATCAACCATGTCATGCTTAACATCAGACACATCGTTACAATTAACAGACAAGTCACCATGACTTACTTTCCCGTTTGCATCCAAGACACTCTGTCCCTTCTTTGACCCAGGCATTGTTGAACTTGACCCAATTCCAAAAAAGTTCCAGATATTGCTTGTTCAAAGAGGACTTGACCGGCACGAGGAAAGATGAACGGTAACAACAGACAACAATCAGCATAAATGGGAAGAATCTCAAAGAAGCAACCTCCTTTACACCTACCTGGGAAGCATTGCTTCAACTACAGGTGGACGGAATTGATGAGGATATCAAAGGAAGGACCGGGAGAGCAAGACAAGCTTTCATTATTCTTAAGTGTGTGTGGAGGTCAACAGCACTCGGTATCAAAAATAAGATTCGGATTTTCAACTCCAATGTGAAGTCAGTCAGTGCTACTATACGGATCAGAGGCTTGCACTGCGCGTCATAACGAGCATCTCAAACAAACTTCAGACCTCCATTAACAGTTGTTGTCAGCCACGCCTCGTAAACCGTTCATGCCCAGCTCTTGCTACGCTCGGGCTCACTCTGTCCCTTGAAGTTTTTCAGAAGCGCTTAGTAATAACGGACGCAAAAACCAAAACACCGATTGGCCGCTTGAGAATTCTTTTATTGTAACACCAACATGTAAAAAATATTTCTACTAAGGTCTGTGAACAAATATTACAATAATAAATCACAATATTACTTCTGACGGTTTATTGCTGACTTCTTTCTGAACAGCGACCGATGAGACGATGCCTGTCGTATTGATGCCTCCGCGAAAATTGAGGAAGTTCATTTTGAGCAAACAACCATGAATTGATCGTTCAATCTTCAACTACATTGACACTCCCCGGCAAAAAAGGGATCCAACCCCTTTTTACCATCACGACCAATACACGTTGACTTGGATGCCATTGCGAGAACCTGGGTCACATGGACAGAGCTGAAATGGAAAACAAACAGAAAAGCCAACACACCACAAGCATACTCATAGCACAATCTCACACATCAATGACGACCTCCGCATTCCAGTTAAAAGCATCCTCTTGCAACACAATCACCACTTGCTAGAATGACTCTTGCAGAATGAAACGTGACCATAGCACCACCTCATGATACTCTTCACACATCCTCTTATCTATTCACTACCAATTACCGCCGCGATCGCTTGTCACTCATTCTGTCTCAGTTCTAGTAGCGGGGACGTACGCAAGCCTCAGTCGTCTACACTCTCGCTCCCCGGCGTGTGGGGCCACAGCTAATCATTATCTCCGTGTGCATGTCGTTCTCAGCAATAGCTTCGCCGGCGTATACGACCCATCTACTGTTGTCAATGGAGTTGAAGATTGAACGATCAATTCTTGGTTGTTTGCTCAAAATCAACTTCCCCGATTTTCGCGGAGGCATCAATACGACAGTCATCGTCTCATCGGTCGCTGTTCAGATGGAAGGGTGAAACATCGTCAGAAGTAATACAATGATTTATTATTGTAATATTTGTTCACAGACCTTAGTTCACTTATTCTTTTCATATGTTGGTGTAACAATAAATAAATATCAAGCGGAAGATCGGTGTTTTGGTTTTTGCGTCCGTTATTACTAAGCGTTTCTGAAATCTTCAAGGAACAGCGTGGGCCCGAGCGTAGCGAGAGCTGGGCATTAACGGTTTATGAGACGTGATTGACAGTTTCTGACGATTGAAACAGATCTGGCGGATTCAAACAGTTGGTGAATGTTTGGATAGTCGCCGTTCATCTTTCCTCGTGCCGGTCAATTCCTCTTTGAACAAGCAATATCTGGAACTTTTTTGGAATTGGGTCAAGTTCAACAATGCCTGGGTCAAAGAAGGGACAGAGTGTCTTGGATGCAAACGGGAAAGTAAGTCATGGTGACTTGTCTGTTAATTGTAACGATGTGTCTGATGTTAAGCATGACATGGTTGATGTTATTGTTTCGCCGTTCAGGGATAATAGGAACATCAAACTCCCTAAATTTGAACCACCGTGTTTTGATGGAAACCCGGCTGATTATTTACAATTTGTAAAGGAGTTTGAGATCATGCTGAGTGGATTTTATTAACTGATGAAATGAAATTGATGTATTTGATGAGGTATTGCACTGGAGATGCTGCAAGAGCTATACAGTGCTGTAAGCTCATGCCCCCTAATGAGGGATACGCTGAGGCTATGAGCATATTACGTCAAAGGTTTGGAAGACCTTCAATGATTGTAAGGAACGTATACGAAGCTGTCAAAGGTAACGGCAGTCAACTTCAAGATGACTCCCAGGCACTTACTGAGTTTTTAGATAATCTTATGACTTATAAGAATACCTTGATTTCGATGAATTGCATGAGTGACCTCAACTCGAGTTTTATACTAGAAGTAATAGCAAGACGCCTACCCACTCGACTGCAAGGGAAGTGGGTCAAGATAAGCTCCCGTATGGAGGATGTGGGTATCGAGCCAAGGTTTGATGATATCCTGAAACTAGTAAAAGATAGTGTCAATCAATCTATGAGCAAGTTCGCCAGTCTATTACATCTCACCCCTAGAATAGAGCAGTCTGAGGGTAAAACGCAATCATTGATGACGAGTAGGCCTCAGAGAGGTGGATATCGAGAAGGCTCCATGATGTCTAGTAATGCATATAGACCTAGTGAGTGTAACAGGTTTCGTAGTACATCCTCAACAGATAAGTTACAAGATGCAAGACAAACACGGTTGTGTTTCACACGTTTGCAAGAAGTGCATACAGAAGTGAACTGTGAACCAGTGAGCAAGTTCAGTGATAAGCTAAATGTAAACTCCAGCTCTGACTCCGAATTGTGTGACGATAACGGTGCGGTCAGGAAGTCTGTAGTTACAACTGGTAATCCATTGTTGAATAGAGTGTCACAGAATAGAGTTACTGCTTCAGGGTGCAGTTCTGACTCCAAAAGTTTACAAGGTATTACTAGTCAGAGTGAAGTTATAAAGATTTTAGGATTTGCGAGGAGGAACCAAAATTGTCTACTTCTGTTATTAAAGAGTTTGAAAATGATGAAGTTGACGGTAAAGTGAATATTCGTGATAATGATCATGATAGTGCAGATTTGTCTTTGGTTGATCATGATGAGATGAGGGATATGCCTATTACTGCTAAGTTGAACAAAGTTTCTGTACAACTTGAACGTGAAGTAGAAATAAATGCAGAAGCAGTTGCAGAAGGCATGCATACTTGTGAGACCGTCAGTGTGAGTGATCAGCATGTAGCCCACCTATCATCAGATGCTAGTGCTAAACCTGAGCTGATAGTAAAAGACAGCAGTGGTGGTGGTCTTGCAGGTAGACAAATTTCTGAAAGTCGATCAACAACAGCTTTTGATCCACCGCTAACTTCATCAACTGATATCAATCAGTCGTCGTTGGTGCTGTCATCCACAATGAAAAAGACGCCCATCAACTCAACTATCTTGTCCAATGACTATGATAATATCAGTTCGTTTGAAAGGACGAATATCAATGGTCAGTTTAGTGAGGATAAGCCAAGTGTAAAGGAGAGAGTTATTGTTAAATTGACTTGCACGAATAAAGGCATTTCTAGTTTCAAGTAACTATTTGAATGTTATTATCTTTGGTGTAAATTACTCTGTTTCTACGCTTGGTTGACCAGATACGTCGTGTGTTTGTTCGTCATCTATATTCTACGATACAATGACATGAGCGTGTTACCGTTCAGATTTGAGGATATAGCCAATTGAAGGAAGTCAGCAATGGAATTCTGCAACGATTTTCCAATCTAGAGCATCAACCTGAGAAGGGTTGTAGGCATGCTGCTGTAAGTCCTACAGTTCTTCAAGGGTAGTTCGTCAAGGCAGAATCCACAACATTTGATGTAGTGATTGTACATATGTTTGTGTTAAATAGTTGTGTTAGTTCCAATTATCGCAATTGTTGGTTAATCTTGTTTGTGTCCGGACATTCCACAACTTACAATCGTCAACCTGAGAAGGGTTGCAGGCGTACTGGTGTAAGTCTTGCGATTCTTCAAAGGAATTCCACCAAGACATGATCGGCGAGGTTATTTGTACTATTTGTATATACGTGTGGTGTGTCATAGCAATTGGTGTTTGTTGGATTCATTGTGTTTACTTGTTGTTTTCGTATCTTGTTGTTATTGCGTAATTTTGTTAAAATTTTCGTCGTGATTACTTCTGAAGTTGTTTCTAGTCTTCTACATTCGTGAATGAATTGATTGATGTTAAAGACAGCAGATGGGTTGTATACGCCGGGGAGGCTATTGCTTGGAATGAAATGCATACGGAGATAATTGTTAGCTGCGGTCCGACACGCCGGGGAGAAAGAGTGTAAACGGCTGAGGCTCGCATACATCACCGTTACTAGAACTGAGGCAGAATGAGTGACAAGCGATTACAGTGGTAATTGGTAATGAGTGAATAAGAGGATGTGCGTAGAGTATCGTGAGGTGCTGCCATGGTCACATTGCATTCTGCAAGAGTCATTCTAGCAAGTGGCGATTGTGTTGCAAGATGTCAAGAGGAGGTCTCTGTCTGGAGGCGCAGGTCGTCAGCGATGTGTGAGATTGTGCTGTGGGTATGCTTGTGGTGTGTTGGCTTTTCTGTTTGTTTTCCATTTCAGCTCTGTCCATGTGACCCAGGTTCTCGCAATGGCATCCAAGTCAACGTGTATTGGTCGTGGTGGAAAAAAGGGATGGATCCCTTTTTTGCCGGGGAGTGTCAATGTAGTTGAAGATTGAACGATCAATTCATGGTTGTTTGCTCAAAATCAACTTCCCCGATTTTCGCGGAGGCATCAATACGACAGTCATCGTCTCATCGGTCGCTGTTCAGAAAGAAGAGTGAAACATCGTCAGAAGTAACAATGATTTATTATTGTAATATTTGTTCACAGACCTTAGTTCACTTATTCTTTTCATATGTTGGTGTAACAATAAATAAATATCAAGCGGAAGATCGGTGTTTTGGTTTTTGCGTCCGTTATTACTAAGCGTTTCTGAAATCTTCAAGGAACAGCGTGGGCCCGAGCGTAGCGAGAGCTGGGCATTAACGGTTTATGAGACGTGATTGACAACTCTCTTTAACATCAATCAATTTATTCACGGGTGTAGAAGACTCGGAACAACTTCAGAAGTAATCACGACGAAAATTTTAACAAAATTATGCAAAACAACAAAGTACGAAAACAACCAGTAAACACAATGAATCCAGAAAACACCAATTGATATGACACACCACACATATATACAAATAGTACAAATAACCTCGAAGGTCATGCCTCGATACAATTCCTTTGAAGAATAGCACGACCTATACCAGTACGCCTGCAACCCTTCTCAGGTTGACGTTTGTAAGTTGGAGAATGTCCGGACACAAACAAGATTAACCAACGTTTACATTAATTGGAACCCACACAACTGTGCGTCGGTGGCACAGTGGTTAGGACTCTCGTCGACCATGCACATGGTCCGGGTTTCGAGCCCACGCCGGCGCACATCTGATATCTATGGTTGGCCTGCGAAATTTGGGCTACCGATATCCATGCTGAAAATTCCATACTTGTACCAAAAATACAGTGTGGAATCAAGCTGTTAATCGAAAAAAAAAATCGAAAATCGAAAAAAAAAACACAAACATATGTACAATCAATACATCAAATGTTGTGGATTCTGCCTTGACGAACTACCCTTGAAGAACTGTAGGACTTACAGCAGTACGCCTATAACCCTTCTCAGGTTGACGCCCAAGAGGAGAAAGGTCCGAACACAAATATAATTAACCAACAGATAGGTGAAAGATGACACCAATTCGGCATATACAATATGAACATATGTACAAAATAACACACCAAGTACGATGGACTACGCTTCGAAGTACTACCCTTGAAGAATTGTAGGACTTACAGCAGCACGCCTATAACCCTTCTCATGTTGACGCCCTTAAGTCGGAAAATCGGTGTTGAGTTCATTTGATGGCCTCCTTCCATCATCTATGTCCTCAACTCTGAAGGGTGACACGCCCATGTCATTGTATCGTGGAATGTAGATGACTAACAAACACACGACGTATCTGACCAACCAAGCGTAGAAACAGAGTAATTTACACCAAGGATAATAACATTCAAATAGTAACTTGAAACTTGAAAAGCCTTTATTCGTCCAAGTCAGTTTGACAATTAAACTCTCATACACAGTTGGCTTATCATCAATAAATTGGCCATTGACATTCGTCCTTTCAATCGGGCTGATACTATCATATTCACAGCACAAGTCACTTGAGTTCATGGACGTCATTTTCATTGTGGATCACTACACCGACGACGACTGACTTATACAAATTGATGAACTTAGTGGTACATCAGAAGCTGCCGCTGTTCGAAGTTTATGAGTTTGTCTAACCGTAGGATTAGCCGCGCTGCTATCTTTTATGGTTTACTCCTGTTTAGCACTAGCATCTGATGATAGGTGAGCTACACGCCGACCACTTACACCGACGGTCTCATGAGTATCCGTTGCCTCTACCACAGCATCTGCTCTTAATTCTACTTCACGTTCAAGTTGTACAGAACTTTTATTCAACTCAGTAGTAGTAGTATTGGGCATTCCCTTCATCTCATCATGATCAGCCGGAGACAAATCTCCACTATCATGACTACTGTCACAAATATCCACTTTACCTCCGTTTGTATGATCAACTTCATCATTTTCAAACACTTTAATAACAGCAGTAGACAATTAAGGTTCCTCCTCAGAAATCCTTAAAGGTTTTATACCTTCACTCTGACCAGTAATACCCTGTAAACTTGTGGAGTCAGAATTGGACTCTGAAACTGTATCTCTCTTCTCCTGCACAAACTTCAGTGTCGTCTGTGACAATCTATTCAACAATGGCTTACCAATTTCAACCTCAGGCTTCCTCACTGCACCATTACCGTCACACTGTTTGGAGCCAGACCTTGATTTCACATTCAGCTTACCATTAAACTTGGTCACTTCTTCACAGTTCACCTTTGTATACACTTCTTGCAAACGTATATACATAAACAGCATATGTGAATGTTTTAGTATAGGCAAGCCAACACTGTATTCAGATGACCTAAAGGTGACATATACCTGTACAAATGCAGATATCGGCACAACTATGAACTCCAAACATGAATTAATAAAAATGGAGACACGGTGTGACATCTGGAGACTCGAGTTTAATGTTGAAGAGTCTGGCTGGTTCTGCATAGGCTGTTTCAACCTAGAAATCGACCTAGCAATTCAGGGCCACAAAATCCCCAGACTCAAATCTGTACTAGACCTAGGACTGAAATATTCACACAATCTATCATTTTCTGAGCATATCTCGAAACAAGTATCGAAATCACGCAGGCTTATTGGTTTCCTACTCAGGAACTTCTACAGAGGTGAATCCAGAATACTACTGTACAAAGTTTGTGTGCGCCACCCCTAGATTGCTGCTTATTCAAACTTAGTAGCATACTCACTGAAGACAAGCTGAAAGTGGAAGGAGTATAGAGGTACTTCACGCTAAAAGTACTCGGAACCGAAAACGGCACAAACTACTCTACCAGATGTGAAATCCTAGGACTAGAAACATTATGATTAAGACGACTGCGACTGAAACTGGTACTCTTCCATAAGCTTCTTAACCACATAGTGTATACCCCTGCCAATTATACTCGGTTCTCAGAAGACACTGGATATAACCTAAGACACACTAAAGGTACAGTGGCTATAGAACAATGTAAAACAGCCACCAGGCAAAAGTTTTTCTTGATTAGGTGCGCGCGCTTTTCGACTATTACGCTACATTTTGCTCATTAATAAAAACTCTTATTACTGTAAAATTTTATGCAAAGAGTTTGCGGAAATTATCACAATTATTAACCTTTCGAACACTGAATCCAAAAAATACAATCTTATTGACAGATAATACACATAACTCACTGTTTGGATTTGTGGAATTTTTAAACATAAACACATCTATAATTGTATATATTGTTGGATTTATATGTTCAAGTTGCTCCAAGTCAGTGAGTTTATGGTTAAGATATCATTTTAGTTAACTGTACTGAACTATATTGCATGTTGTCTTATTGTATAGTTGTCGTCGCTTTTTGCCCTTTTTTCTGTGAACTGTTTCCTTTGTTGATGTTGTTCTCATTGTTTGTCCGTTATTTTCTGATTTTGAGGGGAGCAACCCAAAAAGTTGCTTCTCTCTAAACTTTTACTTAATGTAATCATTCTTTTCTCAGGCGTGAGGCTAGCAACCCCACCCTGTAAACAAAAATTGCTAAAGAAACTTCAGTATGATGAACCTCCTTGCACCAAAAGAAAAAGTCTGTGTAGGAACATGGAACGTCCGAACTATGTACGAGACTGGGAAAGCTGCCCAGATCGCCAACGAGATGAAAAGATACGGAATACAAGTGCTGGGAATATGTGAGAGCAGATGGAATGGGAGTGGACTCACCAAATTGTCAACAGGTGAGTCAGTGATCTACTCCGGTCACCCAGAAGATAACCACACGCACACCGAGGGCGTGGCTATCATGATGTCACCAACGGCAACGAAAGCCCTGATACAATGGGAGGCGATTTCGTCCAGGATAATGACCGCCAGGTTCAACTCCAAAGGAAGGAAAGTGTCAATCATACAATGTTATGCACCCACAAACAACGCAGACCTCGAGAAGAAAGAAGAATTCTACAGGCAACTACAGGCAACAATGGACAATACTCCAGCTGGCGACATGAAAATACTAATGGGAGACATGAACGCCAAACTGGGACCAGACAATACGGGAAGGGAACTCATCATGGGTAGAGAAGCTCTAGGAGAAATGAATGAAAACGGAGAACTCTTCGCCGACTTCTGCGCCTTCAACGAACTGGTGATTGGTGGCAGTGTATACAAGCACAAAGATATCCACAAGGCTACATGGGTGTCACCAGACGGGCAAACCAAAAACCAAATCGACTTCATCTCAATCTCAAGGAAGTGGAGGCGCAGCCTACTGGACACAAAAGCAAGAAGAGGAGCAGACGTTGGCTCAGACCACTATCTCGTACAAGGGACAATCCAAATCAAATTAAAAGCTTTCAGGGAATCAGGAGCTGCAGATAGACCACAAGCCAAGTTCAACACTCAAAAGCTGAAGGACCAGGCTACAAAGGACATCTTCATTGCAAGCATAAAGGACAAAGCCGAGACACAAATCAACACTAGCGAAGAGGTCGGCGTTGAAAAGCACTGGAACAACTTGAAAACGGTGTGGAGCCAAACCTGCATAGAAATTCTAGGCAGAAAAAAGAGACAGGACAAACAGTGGCTCACTACGGACACTTGGAAACTAATAGAAGAGAGAAGGACAGTGAAGCAAAAGATTATCCAGTGCACTGACGAGCAACAAAAACAGGAGCTGAATGCAAGCTACAATACACTGAACAAAAGAGTGAAGAAAAGTGCCAGGGAAGACAAAAGAAAATATTATGAAACCATGGCAAACGAAGCAGAACAAGCTGCAGGCAAAGGAGACCTCGCCACACTCTACCAAACAACTAGGAACCTTTCGGGCAAACGTTCGACACAGATTAAGCCAATAAAGGACGACAATGGAAAGTCAATCACCAAAGAGGTGGAACAGAGAAAGCACTGGGTTGAACACTTCAAAAGACTTCTAAATCGTCCGCCACCTACAACACGTCCAGCAATACCAACAACGGAAGCAGAACTACCAGTGAACACTGACCCCCCGACGAAATCAGAAGTCCTGAATGCAATCAAGATGCTTAAAACTGGGAAAACACCGGGACCAGATGGAATCCCAGCAGAGGCTTTGAAAATAGACCCAGAGACAACAGCGGACTTGATGACACCACTACTGGAGAAGGTGTGGAAAGAGGGCAAAGTACCCGAGGATTGGAAGAACAGTTACTTATTCAAACTTCCAAAGAAAGGAGACTTAAGTCAATGTAAAAACTGGCGTGGAATTATGCTTCTGTCCATTCCAAGCAAGATACTAAGTCGCATCATCCTGGAGAGAATCAAACAAGCCCTAGATGAAAAACTTCGTCCGGAACAGGCTGGATTCAGGAGAAACAAATCATGTATTGATCAAATCGCCACTCTACGGATCATCATTGAACAAAGCTTGGAATGGCAGTCACCTCTCTATCTCAACTTCATCGACTTTGAAAAGGCCTTCGACAGCGTCGATCGAGAGGTCATTTGGAAACTACTTCGCTACTACGGGGTCCCATCGACAATTATACACCTCATCCAACAGTTATACGACAATGCTGCATGCCAAGTAATCCACAACGGGAAACTTACGGAAGCCTTCGAAGTGAGGACGGGAGTGAGGCAAGGCTGTCTACTATCACCAATGATCTTCCTGATTGCAATTGATTGGATAATGCGACAGACAACGGCAACCAACGAGGGAACAGGCATAAAATGGACTGACACAAAAGACTTGGAGGATCTGGATTTCGCCGATGATATATGTCTGATTTCCCATAAACTGGAAGATATGCAAGTGAAAAGTAACAAGTTGGCAGAAGAAGCATCAAAGATAGGACTTCACGTGAACATAGATAAAACAGAGATAATGAAGATTCCTAGCCAACATCAACAACACCAACAGACCACAATAAGCATAAATGGGAAGAACCTGAAAGAAACAACCTCCTTCACCTACCTGGGAAGCATCGTCTCAACTACAGGCGGAACTGACGAGGACATCAAAGCCAGAATCGGAAAAGCAAGACAAGCTTTCATTACTCTCAAATCTGTGTGGAGGTCAACAGCAATCAGCATCAAAAATAAGATCCGGATTTTCAACTCCAATGTGAAGTCAGTGCTACTATACGGATCAGAGACTTGGCGAGTCATAAAGAGCATCTCAAACAAACTTCAAACCTTCATTAACAACTGTCTCCGCTCAATACTCAAGATCAGATGGCCAGAAAAGATCAGCAACAGGGATCTCTGGGAGCGAACCAATCAGGAACCGATTGTGAAACAAATAGGCAGAAAGAAATGGAGATGGATTGGCCATACGCTGAGGAAACCATCAAGTGACATCACTAGACAAGCCCTCGAGTGGAACCCGAAAGGGAGGCGGCGAGTTGGTCGTCCAAGGGTGACTTGGAGGAGGTCATGCGAGGAGGAGATGAAAGCATGTGGACAGACCTGGAGCAGGGTGAAAAAGTTGTCAGAAAACCGAAGTCAATGGAGGTGCGCAGCTGAAGCCCTATGTTCCTCTAGGAACTAAAGGATACAATAATATAAATAAATATGGAACAAACTACCTGAGGAAATGCGACTAGCAAGCACATCGGCCTCCTTTGAAAAGGCACTTACTGACACATTAATTGAGTTTACAAGTGATACCAGTGCTAATTCCCATGTAAGAGTTTCAGAAATCATAGTCCCATTTAATGTATGAGCTTAGAGACTACACCTGTTATTTTTTTGCCTCTTTTTATAATTCCAGACAAAAAAGCATGACAATAACACCCATTCAACTAAGAGTCGATCTAACTATGTCTACCTGATACAGAGGGTCAACCATAACCAACATACGAATGAAATATGAGCAAACAAGGTCGGAACTTACCGCGACACCACATGGAAAGATATAAGTTACTTGGACATCATTTATAATCCACCAACTGGTCTCCATTCCAAAAAGAATGCGGCGATGTTTTATCCACAGTGGCGAGGAAATACATAAATCCGCAGCTACCGTTGTAAGCACTCAGTGGAGGTAGGAGATAACAAAGTAATGCGATTAAAGCATATGTATACTTTACATGATCACGGTGACACTCTGCCGAATATGTCAAAATCCAAATCACTGCCTATACAGCGCCAATAAACCTGGATATCTATGATATAATGAAAATATGCTGACAGCTGCATTTCAGATTACACTGATTCATTCGATGGTAATATTCTGCTCCTTCATGCTTTATTCGACATTTCGTATGGAATGGTTCGCGGTCATTCTGGTTCCAGATTGAAAAGAATAAAAAATTCGCCGGTTGCTGAATCAATAGTACTTCTCTGCATGCTTGACTGCAGTCTGACTGCTGTGGTTAACCTTCTGCAGATTATGTTACTTAAAACATCGTTTGCGGTAAACTAACTAACGTTTTATGAGCCATTTTTGCACTTTTGTGAGTAGCCCACCATATCAACGAAATGTAACGCAACACTCAATTGTTGCGCGCATTTTCGACAAATTCAAACAATAATGGTGCCTAGGACTATGTTATTTAACTTATGGAAAGTGTGTTTACCATCATTATTCCATCACCTTCTCTTGTGTTTGTGTGTTTGTGAAAAAATTTTAAACATGCCTACTCTGTGAGTTATTCCGGCTTAGGGTAGACCTCAATTCTAAACGCTCTTACAAAACTTCTTCACCGCTTTATGACCTTAGCTGTACTCTGCTTAACGCGCAGTACTGACGAACGGAATCAAGGTAAAAAGACATGAGTTGACAAGTGTATCTTGGACAGTTATATTTTACACAAATGAAATATGAAATTTGACAAATAAAGAGGTTATACAACTTATCTGTTGACGTCACTGGTGTTAGGCTCGGAGAGTGTGCTGAATTAATGCACAACGAGAGAGCGGACCAACAAAATTACGGAAGAGACAGGCAGCCTGTCGACGGCCGTAATTTTGAGTGACCGCGAATGTGATAAACAAGCGATTTGCTCGCTTGTGATTGGCTAGTTTGTCATTCGAGTTGCGGTAATGTCAAACATCATTTTGTTGCTTGGTTAAGTTCTGAATTTCCAGGAGCGTTTTATCAAATTGGATAGATAACTGACAACACAAATTATTACAGCTCTGGAGAGAAATGATATACTAGTGGAATTATTTGCTGAATTCAACGAATTCATGCCATATCAATATGTAAGAACTTCTCAGGAGTGTCAAGAATGCAAACAATGTTCCGAAGAAATAATAACTTCACACAACTTCAATTATCGCTTGACAATTATTTTCAGAGATCCTCAATTAAGTATAATATACACAGTGGTCTGGTTAATCATGATAAAAACGGCATGGTTGATGCAGCATATACGTATACTGTTGTGTATGTAGGAAAACCTAGATAATCTGTGTTCTTGTCATGAAGATAGGTTAGCAGGTATCAGATGTCTCAGTATGCAGTGTGATACATGTAAGCTACATGTTTTTATTTGACATAAGCTGGATCTTCACTCACTTTCAAAATTAATCTTTAATTCAGTTGGAATAAGCTTGTTGAGCACGTCAGTATTGAGAGAATGCAGTGAAAGTAAGTAAACACATGCTTCTTAAGATTAAGTGATTCATTTATTTGATATGATTGTATTATTACTAGTTGTCTATCTAAGTTAATGATGAATTCGTTGCGATAATAATACCTATTATTGTTTTTATAGTCACCATGAACATGAATGTTATTACTATTGCTGTCAAGACCTATTATTTGTCATAAAGTCATTGTCATTTTTGCTAAAATATTTGTACAAGTTTTGGAAACTGCTGCATAACTTGTCGTTAAATAATTTTATCATTTTATGATGCTTCGATGGACCTACTAAATATAGTCCAACGATAAATTGCGAAGTCCCTTAAGTTTAGTGAAAACTATTTAGCTACTTATATACATTGCTTTAAAGTGGTTACTTGTAAATGCTTATCAAGAACGTTCTTTTATTCATATCATACATGTAATACCCAAGTTAATAAAGCTTTTCCTAAACCTTTTCAGACTTATGGAAACATATATATGTCCCGTGTATGCAGATGGAACTTACTGACGGTAACAGAAGACCACTCATCTGAATTACCTATAGATTCGAAATCTAATTTTTGTATAATAAACAATTTTTCAATGAATCTTTCTTCCTTCTGTTGTAATGCGATTGAATTCCGGTAACATAAGTAACACGTGCTAAGTTAGGAGTTGAGGGTAAACTGTTAGGAGTAAATGCGGCGTCTGGAAAACTTTTGTTTACGTGATTGTATGAGCAGATAGCAACGTATCGTGTCCCGTGGCTGAGAACCCTAGGCATTCTGTTTTTAATTATTACGATAACCGTAGTTGCACTGAGTTATACATCTAACAGCATAGGTATAGTCTCTCCTTATGGTACATTGCGACATGCAGAAATCACAAGCAAACTATCCCAGGTAGATTTATTTTCACTCTGTGACTATGAATCGCGAATCAGTATATGTATTCTGCTAACACGATAGATAACTCGAAACGCTATATAATCGCAATACCTCCTCTACGATTTAGACATATTTACTTTATTTGACTACAAAATAGTCTTTTACCAATAGGCCTCTCCGAATATCTGCTCCTACTTAGTATTTCAAAGATAGCCTCATATACTCTATACCTCACAAATTACGCAAGGGCTAATATTCGGTCTTATCAAGTAGAATAAACAAACGAATAACGAGGAATACATTTATTAATGAATTAACATGTAATACAAAATCGACAACAGTGCGCGTATCTTTTCCTTTATCACCCAAATCCATGAAATTCCCGAAAGTAGATATTATCTGAAAAACAACATAAGAATTATACAGATGTAGACATTATTATCAGTGTAAACACAATAATTTATCATTAAATTTGTTTGAAATGACGAAATAATTAGTTGAATTGTACATAATTACGTCAGTCAACATTTTTCAATAATACAAAGTCGATATTACATCTGCCTGCTAACATCAAGTTTATGCCATAAAGTAACGAAATACTATGCATATATAATTTTTAAGTATTTCTGCAGATTTTTTTAAAGAAATACATACCATATATACCATTCGCTCAGCCTATTGTTGAGACGCGACCACGCGGGATCTGCACAGATTTATGGGGCATCTTATAAACTAACTTGCTGTCCATTGACTGATCTTCAAATACCACTTCACAATGTCTTATCTCATTCATTTTCCAATAACGTCTTTACTTGATCCTCATTATATTCCATTAAACCTAACATTTTACAGCTCTTTATGACTTATTATATTCCTACTCTCTGAAGGGTACGGTTGTACACTAAATGCACAAAAAGGTATAAAACAAAAACAACTGGCACAACTGAGGATAAATGTATTAAAACCAAAAGTGGACATCATGATAGTACGAGGTATATGTGTTGCATTATACATTGCAAATGAACGTTGTCAGCCTAGGGAGTTTTCTTTTTTTTAATGCATTTATTGATGATACTTGCACTTACCTATTTCATTACAATTTAATGATTCACCTCAGCACTTTTACTTTTCTAAAACAGCTTTCAATCCCTTGTAAACGTTGTACTTACCTCAATATTGGTTGGTTATCGTATGCAGACAACCACGGGATGAAAACGAAACGAAGTCAATTTTCCCGCTCAACCTGGAGGACAATTGTACAATTCAATAACTATACAGCCTAGTTCTGACAATGTGTGTTTATATATATATCAAATACTTAACTGTTGAAACATTATTAACTTGTAGACAATCTACGATTTGATATTATATCATACTTGATCGTGCCTGTAAAAATGGCATGCATTTTCATGTAAATTTATATGTTTATATGAGAATATACATTATTATTATTATATGGAGGAACCTTGTCAGCATTTAGGCAAAGTACACAACAAAGTAAATGAAATAATTACTAAACGAGCTATCCCACCTCATCATGTCCATGTGTAATCCATTAAACTGCAAAGAAAAATCACAAAAAGTCGTTATAACATGTCTTCAAGTAATTCGACATTTTCTGAACGGAAAAGTACTTTTTTCAACAAACTAAACTGCCTGTAAGCTACGGCAGAATAAGAACACCATCATATACTCTTTCTGCTAAATACGCCATATTTCATCAACTTTCAGCAGGAATATAGGTAAGAAAGTGTGTAAAACAACGAAAAATGACCTTACCTTGACGTTTTTTCAATAAATAAGCCCAATATCCATCAGCTGATCAAATGGCCTGCGGCCGTCTAAAGGCTCCCGAAGAGACATGACTTGAAAGATAAAGGTATGCCAAACGATGGGTGAGCGAGGTTAAACAAAAGTTCAAGGGTTCAACGGGCACTACAACTCCATGTGTCCAGTATTACCATATTGATGATGCCTGTCAACTGTCATGTGCATTAAAAGACAGTATATTATTATAAGATTCATTTTATTGTTAAATTAGGGAATTGACTTCAAGCTTTATTTATTTTCCCAAGCACCTGTAATCCATCCAACGAATACTTGTGTTTTTTTGTTAATGCGAAGTCATTATCTCTATATTTCTTGATATGGTCCATTGAATCACTAGTTATTAGATTTTCCCCACAAACTAGAGAAAAAACGACAGCAACCGTAAATCATGTAATTTAAACAATATGCATGCCTTTACAACTGGTGTATTCTACATAGCTAGGAAAATATATGTACCTTATTATATTATCTTTACTATTTGTGCTTACTAATCGTATGTGTAATTTATCGAATTGATGGTGCCTGTAAACTGGCATCCCTCATGTACAAAAATGAGAATATACATATTATCATTATTAAAACAAAACCGTGTTTGTCTCGCAACCTAGCTGTTGGGGATATCCCCTGAAAGCTGTTACACTCACCAAGTTTATATGGATTCCTAGACAACATAAAGCTTTCTCGATATCCACTTCTCTGAGAACCTTTCGTCGTAAATGATTGCGTTTTACTCTCAGACTTCTCTATTCTAGGGGTGGGATGCAATATACTGGCAAACTTGCTCATAGCTTGATTGACACTTCCTTTTACGAGTTTCAGAATATCATTGAACTTTGGCTCAATACCTTCATCCTCTATACCAGAGCTCACCTTCACCCATTTCCTTTGAAGTCGAGTAGGTAGGCGTCTGGCTATCACCTCTCGGACGGAACTTGAGGTCAGATCGCTCATGCAATTCATCGAAATCAATGTATTCTTGTAAGTCATCAGATTATCCGAAAACTCAGAGAGTGACTTGGAGTCATCTCGTAATTAACTACCATCACCCTTAACAGCCCCGAATACGCTCCATACAATCATCGAAGGTATTCCGAATCTGAGTATCCTTCGCCTGGCTTCATAAACTTACAGAACTGGTGTCAATGTAGTTGAAGATTGAACGATCAATTCATGGTTGTTTGCTCAAAATGAACTTCCCCAATTTTCGCGGAGGCATCAATACGACAGTCATCGTCTCATCGGTCGCTGTTCAGAAAGAAGTCAGCAATAAACCGTCAGAAGTAATATTGTGATTTATTATTGTAATATTTGTTCACAGACCTTAGTGGAATTATTTTTTGTATGTTGGTGTTACAAAAAAAGAATTCTCAAGCGGCCAATCGGTGTTTTGGTTTTCACGTCCGTTATTATTAAGCGTTTCTGAGAAACTTCAAGGAACAGCGTCAGCCCGAGCGTAGCAAGAGCTGGGCATGAACGGTTTACGAGACGTGGCTGACAACTGGAGTTGCTTGAAGAGCTATCCGGTGCAATACTTCAACAAATACATCAACTTCAATTCATAATTTATTGCAAGCCCACTCAACATGACTTAAACGACTTCACAAACTGTGGATAGTCAGCTGGGTTTCCGTCAAAGTACCGTGGCTCGAATTTAGTTAATTTAAACCCTTAATATCCCTAAGTGGCGAACCATGGACTACAGACTCATCATGCTGATCATAATACATATCATCACAATTAACAGGCAACTCATCACCACTTACTTTCCTGCTTGCTTCCAAGACGCTTCGTAAGAACCCATCACTTATTTCTAAAACGCACCATACATTAGAACGCTAAAACGCTCAGACTCACTAATACACATTATGACACTAAATAAACTCTAAGACTTCGCATAAATACGTGAAAACACAACTGAAACGTAAATTTTTACTAATGTATAATATACAGTTGACATAAACATTTATAAGTGCATAAAATATTAATCTCCTTTCCATTTTCACATAGTTTCTCTTTCTGTTATTCTGCTGCTCCTATTCATCTTCTGGTCGAGGTCGAAAAACCCTGCATCTAAACTGAAATGAGGATTAATTCCAAACCATTTATCTCACATTCACTCAAATTCCACGAACGATCCAATTCTACCATTTGAAGACGCTGGCGAACATGCTGTAAATGAGTATTCATGATCTGAAATGAAGAAGCAACTGGTTTTCAAACAGTTTTCAACATTTTTCTGAACTTACGAATACAGTCCGCCATGCAGACACAAATGGAGCAAATGGAGAATTCTGGAATCGACCTCGGCACCATTTGATGCAGTAAAACAACTTAATATGACCTTATCTAGTTTTCGCATCCACGATCAAATTTCTTTCCTGTTATGAAACTACGATAAGACTACTGAAAAATGGAATAAATATATCAATGATCTCAACATAATACATCAATAATCTTTAAGCCAATGGTGCTGTTCACAACAAAGTTATATAGGAGAATTGACTTCAAGATTTTTCCCCAGATATTTGGATTACATTCATCTGATGTCTGGGTTTTTTGTTTATGCGAAGGCAATATCTCTATATCCCTTTACGTATTACACAAACAGGCTTTATAGCAGACTGTTCCGACTGAACTAATGTCAGAAAGAACAACCAAACTGTAAATTCACCATACATCAAATTATGTGTAATTTCTATGATAACTTATCCATGCCTGTACAATTGGTATGTTCCTGCGTAAACAGGAAGAAATATATATTATATTATTATTATTTCTTTGACCCAGGCATCATCGAACTTGATCAAAATTCCAGAAAAGTTCCAGTTAATACTTGTCCAAAGAAGACTTGCAGGCACCAGGAGAGACGAACGATACTATCAGAAACTGTCAGCCAACTCTCACAAACTGTCAATGTCCAGCTCTTACTACGCTGGACCTCACGCTGTCCCTCGAAGACTTTCAGAAACACTTTGTATTAACCAGAGCGAAAACCAGAACGCTGATTGACGACTCAAGAACCCTTTATCCTTACGCCAATATGTAACCAACAGTAAGGCTATTACACAAGGTTTTTGATGGTATTTTGTCTTCCTCTGAACAGCGAACGATGAGACGATGACTGCTGGATTGATGACTCCCGCGAAAAATATGGAGGAGTTGGGTTTGAGCAAACAACCATGAATTGATCATTCAATCTTCAACTACATTGACAGCATGGAATACCCATTTTTGTGGAAGTCTAACTCACTCCGGCCACATATGTCACAAAATGATTTTACTTATTGAAAGTTTAAGAAACACGACTGTAGAGTCCGGAAAAACAATGGCCAACTGCCGAAAGAATCTCTCCCGACTGAGGCATGGAAGGCAGCCTGGAACTCTTTTGGAGTCTACGTTTCCTAACCATCTAATCAGACCAATTTACTACGTAAATTACTATAATCGCCACTCCTCTTGTCTTCTAGACACTCGCAATGTAACATTAAAAATAGATAAGACTGTTGAAGGTGTAATATATCGAGACATTGTAATCATAGAGCCGATCAACACTGATTTTTACGTAAATACACCTATGAATAGCTCTAAATTTAACATCTCCCCTCGTTTTGGGGACAGTTAATATTCACGGCGAACAAACGATAAACGGAAAAACCAACACAAATGCACACCAACCTAAAGAGATTAGAATGCCAGTTAAAATCACTGATCACTCTACACACATCAAAGTTACGAAGATTCAATGTAATTTACAAAGAAGCGCTTCTGAATAGGCTTGTGACTTTCCTGTCATAATCCAATCAGAGGATATTAAGGTGAAATCACAGAAATTTATCAAGACTGGCCGCCATGGCTGCTGACTAAATAAATGAAAATCCAGACATTAATCAGAAACCAAAGTCGTTTCAGGACGACTATCTAGAACTATCTAATGCTTACGGTGTAGTACTACACAAAACAAGTAATGTAATAGAAGACACGTGACTGGCTGTTGTTTTTGGGGTGCATTTGTCTCTCAATGGTTTTGGAAAGGTCGCACGTAGGATCATTCATCCAGCGTGCACTGATCTAGTAAAAATGGTAGCTAATGAAGGGTTTTGTGCTTCAACTTAGCTAGGTGTACAGCAACCAGAAGAGTACTTTACAGTTGTTTCTTGATGGCACAGTGGTTAGGACTCTCGCCGACCATGCACATGGTCCGGGGTTCGAGCCCACGCCGACGCACACCTGATATCTATGGTCGGCCTGCGAAATTTGGGCTACCGATATCCATGCTGAAAATTCCATACCTGTACCAAAATTATGGTGTGGAATCAAGCTGTAATCAAAAATAAAAAATAAAATAAAATAAATAAAATAAATATTTGACTCAAGCCACTTGTATCGTTTTGAACTATCAGCATATCTATGTTTAAGTTTATGAAAAAGAGTTGTTAGGATTTTCGTTTGACAGCATGCCCTCTTGTTCTTATGAAGTATTGCAGGTCCAGAAACTGCTCAGTGCAATATTTATTAGTGAACCCACAGTCGTAAAAAATTGGTGGATGGTGGCTAGCAGTGGAATCCAGGATGTGCATTTCGTCCTATTTGGGACTCGTCAGCTAGATGTACCTGCATTTCTCAGTGAGTGATGATGTTCCCACCGAGGCTCGAACCCAGTGCCCGTAGTTTCAAACTCCAAAGCGTTATCCACTAGACCACTTGGGCCACCACCACCAGTTGTATTCTAATTAAATGCCCAGACATCGTTGAAGCATCTTCACAAGAAGCCGACATGTCAACCTAAGACCGAGCACTTCAGTCCAATCAATCGACGGGAAAGTCAAAAACTCATTTCCACAGTCGTAATGATTATCTCTTACATCCGAAAGTATTTACCCGGTCCCATCCAGTGACCTGTGAAGTTGCCTGCAAGTTCCTATCCAATGAATTTGTGTCAAGGCCCAGTGATACTCCACATGACTCGCTTTCATTTCTCTGATATACACAACGAATTAACCAGTCAAGAATGCATTATAATATGATATAAGATTCTTAGATATTTCTAAGCCATCAAAAATGCATGAGTAATCTTAAGGAATAAAAGACTTCGGAATTCTTTCTTAAAAGTTTGTTTTAACTAACCGGATTGATTTTTTTTGTGAACTATTAGCGCGGTTTATGACTGTCTAGGCGTCGTTCTGGATGGTTTTAGGGGACTCTGATTGAACTTATGGACGTATCCAGTAGAGATACGAGCGATTATTATGATGAGTATTCCGATGGACCTATATCAGTTCCCCAACCAAGATATGATCCTTATTTCACACGGAATGTAAGGATCATTGACGACCTTCTAGTCGATGAAAAACGTTATCACACAACACCGGGATTTTGTGTTTCTCAACCCCTGCGAGAAAGACATGGATGAGGCGCTCTCTTCTCAACTGGCTAAGAGATGTAGGTTGATGCGTTTGGTTTAATAAATATCAGATCTGTATACATCGTGGAACAGATGGTGAGGTTCTAGCACATGCAACGCAACTAATTGACCGTTATATGCACATAGTCCCTACTGAACAAGATGAATATCAGCTAGTGGGAGCTACTTGCTTTTTTATTTCCAGTAAACTGAAGGAAACCATACCTATTAGTTTGAGGAAGGTAACTGAGTACACAGCAAACTCACTAACGGAACAAGATGTATTGGTAAGATATCACCCAAATGATGTAATTTTCAGGCTAAGGAATTGACTATTTGTATATCTCTCATGTGGGACCTAAATTGTATTACTCCAGTAGACTTCATCGCCCCTGTCGTCGAATACCTTGATTTCGCACCAAGTTTGCGTCAGATAATCCGCCAAGCTGCTCTTTGTATCTACGTTAAAGCTTTTCATGGTAAGAAACAATTGTTTTGATTTGTTGTATCAGGTTTATCTGCCTTTTATCTCAGGCCCTTAGAACTCCGTATTAATTTATACTTGATTTATGATACTGCGTAATATTTGCGAAAATTTATGTATTGAAATCTAGTTACAAGTAGGTCTCAGTAACTGTAGTATAACCAAAAAAATTATTGCCACTTTTCTGGCGAAGCCATACGTTATGTTAACTTCAAATCGTTTCCTGGTGACTTATCAGTAGCGAGATAAACTTAATATTTCTACTACATTTCCGCACAGGGCTCATATTAAGATGTTCAGTAACAAATCTACAAGTAGATATCGGTTCTGGAGTATTTTCTCGACACTACAATATTCCTCAAAATTAAAAATGTCAGTAGGCAAGATTTTGTTAGAAAAATAGGAAAAACAATTTAACGGAAGTCCGGTGGTAAAATTACCGGTGAGTGCATACATCAGGGGTAGGTTGAAGATGAAGTCTCCTAGCCTTCGCTAGTTCTTTCCTACCAAGTACTTGCGATTATCCAATCTCTTACCAAGATTTATGAATCTTGATGTCTGTGAAGCATTTTCGTTGAGAGTGCATTATATGAAGACGTACCTATTATTGACCACAGGTTTTTGCGTTCTATCTCGCTTATCAAGTGGTGATACATGCTATGCATTATGGAGTCTAAATGTAGAGTGCTAGATA
Source organism: Trichobilharzia regenti (assembly GCA_944472135.2). Taxonomy (NCBI): domain Eukaryota; kingdom Metazoa; phylum Platyhelminthes; class Trematoda; order Strigeidida; family Schistosomatidae; genus Trichobilharzia; species Trichobilharzia regenti. The sequence goes on along the minus strand of OX235270.1, from coordinate 80,076,433 downwards.
TGAAGGTTAAGTGGACAAACAACACTGAAAACTCACCGATTGTCATGGCTGGAACACGTGTAAAACACCATTTCCCTCCAGCAATATTTGCTGGTGATCCAGTGAAAGCCAGACTTTAAGGCACTTAGAGAAGTGTAAATCTCTTGGAGTCCTCAAGAAACTTGCGACCAATGGCTTGAATATGTTAATGATATGGCTTAACATCGCTCCTGAGAGCGTAGGTGCATTCACTCTAATCTCCCAGATACAATAAGTCCTCATGTTTCTGTATTGCTATTCCTAATCCCACGTTTTTCTTTTTTGAATCTTTCTTTCTACGTTTCGTGAGTTACACAGTGTGTGGCAACTTCGAATGCTGCACTTCTACTCAAACCTGGATGTTGGAGTGGCCAGCAGTTGGTTAGGCAGCTATTAAATATTCAGGTTACTCGTTGCCGGATCACTGTCTATGTATTGTATGTAGTGTCTCAGTTTCGTGTGCCCTACTCATTTTGGTTTTAAATCTACAGCTCATATTTTTGAGTTTAAACATTACTATATGTTTGTAGGTTACATAAGTAACTTCGTGTTGTATTTTTAAATTTTCTTATAGAGAATACCCATTAAAATGTGTAGTGGAAGAGAGAAGTGGTCTTGCAAAATACACTTAGACGGACTCCCGCGACACTTGTTACTAATGGTGTTTCTTTAATCCAGCGTGGAAAATATCACAACTGTCGTATCCGTTTGGCATTCAATGGGAAGTCGGCCAGTGCGCTAACAAAGATCTCATTTTAATAGTAACCTCAGTCAGTAGGTAGATGTAACCAGACTACAAAAGATGTCATCTTGGTTTCTGCAAGGATTCCAGTGTACGATGCTGCGACTAGTCCACAACTGTTGAACAAATGTAGAGCTCTGAAATTCCGGAACTCGGTTACTTTAGATGTAGAACAAGTTTTGACACCAGCCGCTTCCCTGAAGTTTGTAATTCGTCTAAATTATCGCATCGTTTTCCTCTCATAGGTTAGAGCACATTGCATACTTATGCGGTTTTACTCTGTGTAACAGCATTCGCACCTCGCGCTTCAATACAAACAACGCGCTTACCATATTTCGGGGATAGTCATAATATGCATTGTGGTCTTTCAATAGAAGCGATCTCTATTGTCGTGTGGTAGGTCATAACGTATTAACCCGCTTAACAGGCTATCGAATATCTCGCTTCTTCTGCGAATGGCATAATCCGACTAGGTTCCGTCAGTCCTTTTGTACTCATATGAGGACTTCACCCATCAATTCACAATAAGACTAACTCCAGTAGAAGCGAAATAATGCCATCAGCCTGTTATTTCTGAGTATTTAAACGAGATAACAATGTCAATCATTTCTGAAATAATAATTAACTGTAGAAAATGTATTTGGCGTGGAACCTTCGGCAAAAAATATAATTGTGTATTCTTTGCATGGGCATGTGGTCATGTTCTATGATGTGGTTACGCGTGGATATCTGGTTAGTTTATTCAAACTAGTCTTAAACATCCTGAGCTTTAACTAAGCGTCATTTTTAAATGATTTCCTGTACTGTGGACGTTATAATCTGTGCAGTGGTCTTAAATGTCGATCCATTCAGCTACTAAACCGATTTCGCGGCTTTTCGAACTTCACGAAGCTTGAAATCTATATGGATTCGTATTTAGCCTGCCACGAATCAGCAGACAAATAAGGCGTTGAGGCTAACTCAATTGTGCCTCCATTTCGCTCTTTATTTCACTTGCATTACATGTGCATCAGCTTTCTGATTAGTAGCTCTAAAACTCCTAATTTCTCAGTCCTTTTTTCTAAGGTCGCGTTTTCTTGTATCTATTCAGCCACATTTATCTTTCGCTTAACAGAAACACTAAAATTTGCCATTCTGCTCCTAAGCTACCTTCACCGTTTACCGTTTAGTTCTAAAGAAGCTGGTCATATACAGTGGGTGTACTGCTCAGCAGTTCGCTCCGTCCTTCTCTATGGCTCTGAAACATGGCCAATACGAGTTGAAGACATGAAAAGGTTGACTGCTTTCGATCATAGATGTCTGCGATCCCTGTCTGACGTTAGGTGGTTTAACAAGGTAAGTAATGTTGACGTTAGGCGTAGAGTGTTGGGCAAAGAGGGAAAATCAATCGACGAGGCTATAAACTTACACAGATTGAGATGGCTAGGTCACGTGCTGCGCATGCCTAACCATCGCCTCCACCGACGGGCATTACTAGCTGATATAGATAGGTGCAGGTTGGAAAAGAGCCAGTGGTGGCCAAACAAAAACATGGCCTCATCAATCCATGAAATCCTTGACAGTTAAACTGAGTCAGGTAGGGAGATGCAGACTCCCGGGTTGGGGCCCTCGGGACTCTAGGAATCAATGGCTGGAGACAATGGGTGACATGGCTCAAAATCGTTGTCAATGGCGCAGATGTATTCAGTCTCTGTAACCTTTCATATTCCTTTCTACCATCACCCATTCTGTTTCACTCGTATACTTGTTAAACTCTATTGATTCTCTTCACCCATCTTCTTATCTATCTTTGTGTGGTATTTGGAACGTGGCAACTCGAACTGCTGCACTTCGGTGTCAGGTTCTATGTTGAAGCCAGACAGGACAGATTTACAGTGGCCTCTGTTGTCTGAGGGTGAAAATCGCTTCTGCCATATCCAGTGCTTTATAGATGGCGACAGACCTCTACAAAGTAACAAAGATATTTACCAGTAACTGCTTGATCGAATCTTGTTTTAATATCGATGAAGTCGGAAAAGCACTTAATTTGCTGTCCTTTGGTATCTGTTTCATCAAAGGTGCTCACTTAGTGTTGTATGAGTATTACCAAAATGTGCCACAAAACACACGGAAGGGTGCTTCATCTCCGTCACACGCAACATGTTTGCAGTTATCAGGATTCGATCTTCCTTAGTAATAGAATTCATACCACTTACGTAATTAGATATGATAAATCTTAGGTTGTTCGCGAGAGTCAGTTGTATTGCTTTCACATCATTTGTAGTGCAAAATAGCTTTCAGATCCTATTGTTTAATCATCTTACAATGTAAATATTCTTACTGTTAAATAGTAGATCAGAAACTTTCGTCCCAACTGAAGTAATCATCATGTGATATGCCTACCACGTTGAATATATGTAAGTTGGAATGTGATATGATGTAGCATCCACTCCACAGCTTCAGGTGACTGAGTAGTAAGTACAGTCCTCATATAATGAGTGTGTCTAACAATTGTATATAACGGGTAACTGAATCCTCTCATTGAAGTTCTGTGTCTAGCAGATTGAGTTCAAAACCTAACTCCGAACAGAGAAATATTTTCACCTACCACCTTTGTATATGTTGTTTCTCATGACTACATTATTGTTTTTTTCACAATGGAGCAATAGTTAGGACATTGTTTATATAGAAGTCTACGCTATTAATTATTTCTACTTTGTGTCCTCCACTCAGTGTGATTCCTGTGAGTTTGAATTTGGAGAAATATACCAATATATTGAATTATTTTACGAAGACACTAGTTGTGTGTATGTCTTTGGTATGAATTTTCAATTTTACAAAGTGTCTGTGCATAGTTTGCAGTTTTAATATTCTTCAACATTTGTCTTTATTCATAATTTCTACTTATGTAACGCAGAGTTGTCTTATTGTTGAACGGTGCCATCCATTGAGCACTAGAATTTATCATTTAGGAAAACACTTCGTCACACATTTTTGAATTGGAATTTGCTTTTTACACTTTATTGTTTCTTGCAATTAATTGACTCCATCTAGGTGTCTCTATGGTTTCGCACACCATTGGTGATATGGCTCAAAATCGTTCTCAATGGCGCAGATGCATCCACTCCTTGTGACTTATAACACCCAATAAAACTATATTGTTCTTCGATATTACTATTCTTTTTGCCGCATATCTCTGTTTACTGTCACTATTTTGCATATCTTTTTTACTTTCTTTCTTTGCTTTGTGTGCTACATGGAGTGTGGTGACTTGAACTTCTGCATATCGGTGCAAAGTTCTATGTCAGAAACAGACAGACACATTCTCTCCAGAAGAAATGGCCTATTTCTGCTTTAGGAAGATGTGTTTTGCGTGTTGCTGGTGTTTAGCTACAAAAGTAACTTGTATTCAATCTAAAGTATCACTGTGTCGTACTTGTTTCTTAATATAACTTCATCTTTGCGACACTTAGTGCTGGGACAAATTAACCAAGTGCTGTTAAATCGCTTGAAATCATGCATCAGTTTACGATTAAACTTCCTTCATTATGTAAATAGGTAATAGTAATAATAATAACAGCTTTATTCCAAACAGTACTTTTATTACAAATGTGGAATTTTCAGTATGTAACTTCCACTATTCAAATTACCACTTAATCCTGTTGATTTCGCGGACCTATTTTCTTTACTCTAACCGTCCTACTGTTATTCGGGGTGCACGAATTGACAGGATCGGAGTAAATTACTGTTACGATTCGTCTTGCATTTAGAATGTTAAGGACCTAGGTTGGCCTTGATATACAATCCATATTATAAGGCATTTGATGTACTGAATTTACTGTGATACCTTGTAAGTAGTTTCCTATTTGTTAATGATAATCATCCTCTTTGTGTTTGATTTTGTTTGGTAAGGTTTATTTTGGCTTTTTTTTACAGTCGAAGAAATTGGTTTTTACTTGCCCAGTTGCATGGCAGCTGCATGCATTCTCTATGCGCTTAATTTAACGGTACATCGTGATTTGAGTGATGCTGCTGTCCGATCAGTAACTCGCATTCAAAAAGTTTTGAGACTTGAAGCGGTAAGTTATTTCCAGCTTATAATGAGGCATTATTATGCGTGCATTCTGAATTAGTAATGCATATATTAATCTACTTATTGTCTGAGTTTAACTTAGTATAGTTACCTAACACTAATATATTGAATAGTCTCAGACTGTAAAGACATGTGTGGTGCTATACCGTTTTCCGTAGTTAAAAAACGTAAATCCGTGAGTGTTTTAGGTGCCTCTTCATAGTGGTCAAATTTCACTAAACATGGCATCATTTTGCACCATTCTTCGTCTACACAGTATAACTGGCTAAGTTATCAATGTCAGCAACTTGACTTCTGTATTTTCCAGACGTTTATTTAAAAATAACGCCCTAAATATTGCTCACTAAATTCGGGTAAAATGCATCAAATGTTGTGCATCTTCTTTTGAATGGCATCATGTGAACGACACTGCAATCGATGTCAGACGTAACTGTTCATGTATGAGTAAAAACTAGCCAATAAGAAGACGGGATCCAGCGGTATTTTTGTCCTGTCATGCTACCGAATTACTTTCATATAACTAGCGATGTTTTGGTCTCATGGATTAGCGCGTTATCCTGACTGTATCCTATGTAGTTTTGATTGTCTCATTTCCTTGCTAACCCCCCTACTTTGTAACAGTTCAATTCCTCATGTTCGAGAGATTCTCGAAATTTTCAGAAACTGCTTGTGTATTGTGTTGGAGTCCGTCAAGTCTCAGTTGGCTACAGAAAATCAGGGAGAGAGTTTAAGGCCATTTATGAAGGTGGTGGGAATTTCTAAATAAGAAGGCTGTCGTGGTTTTCTCACCCACCTTTGGTTATGTTAAAAACCATCGTAATACCATCACTACTGTCACAATTGTGCGTCTTTAAAAATTCCTTTCAAATTTCAAAGGTCTGTACTAGTAACACTTCGTAATTCGTAGGTGATTTACCTAAAACAGTTTTTACAGTTCATCCTGTTGACGGTTTTCCTTACTCTATTTCCAACCTTTTCAATTACAGAGAAAAATACGTGAAGCATATCAAGTCCTTCAAGCTTGCTTTGAACCTGGAACAGTGCAACTATCTAAAGCTGTATTAGATGGTGATGTCGAACCTTCGGATAGCCCTGTTCGAGAGGCGTCAGACCATTTAGCTAATCAATCGCTTCCTTCTGCCACGACATCAGTTAGTGCAACTGTACTACAACCTGTGACAAATGTGGTATATACTCATTCACATCTTGATGTTTCGAATCAGTCTTCCACCGACATCCCTTCGTTATCTAATTCTATGGTTTGTGCAAATAACGGTGTCAGTTTCGATCGTAGCTGCAAACATACCGCTTCTGCTTCTCTTTCAGCATGCTCTACATCTTCCCCTCCATCAGAAGCTGAGACTTTGGGGTTAAATGAGCTGGAAAGCGAGAACTCTCGGTGTGCATACAGCAATCGATCCCGGTTATCCATGCCCTTGATACACTATTCTCAAAAACCTCAGTTTTTTCATCAAACCGATGAGAATGCTACTGTGAACTTGAGTGAACGTAAACTTGTCCCAATAGCTTCGAAGAATTCAGTGTCAAATCGGACAAGTAAATATAAATAAGGATTATTCAATGTAAAATTTTATTCTACTTAAGAAAAAATATTCAGTCAGCTGTATTTATTATTTTTTTTATTTTTTTCTTTGTAATTTATTTCTGCCAAATCATTGCTTGCTACTTTTAAATCCATCTAAGACCAATTTTTCCACTAATCATTTTTCAATTAATTTTAATTACTCTGACACGGTGTGTCCGCTATAAAGTTTTTACCAACAAACAGCTTTTCTTTTCATTTTATTTGAATCATGCTTATTTTCAGTAGCTATTTCATGATAACCATTGTACAATTTCGGTCCTCGTAGTATCCTCAACAGCCTCCTTTTACCTAATAACATGATTAATAATAATGGTAATAACAAATTGTGATAAAGAAAGGAAGACGAAATTTGCGATATAAAATGATATCATTCTATTTCACACGTTCTCATCAGCTGCAGACTACCTGAAATTACAATGGTTATATATATGATAATAATACTTTAATGTTATTAATTGTACTTTTATTACTATACTTTAATTGCAATGCTTTCATTTTGGATGAGTCAATTTTATAATGTCTCTTCTTTACTACCACTCAAATATTAATTTGAGTGGTATGTTATCATCTATATAACCATTGTAATTTCAGGTGGTCTGCAGCTGATGAGAATCTGTGGAATAGAATGATATCATTTTATACTGCAAACTTCGTCTTCCTTTCTTTATCGAAATATATCAAGGTAACCAAATGTATGAAACAGCAAATTGCTTTATTCTTAAAAACATGTTTATGCACAGTACAGTGTTTATATCCACCACTACAAAATGTGTAGCGTTTCATTTGGTGGAATATTTTTCTGAAAAATACTCCAACCACCGGCTGGTTTAATCCATAAACGATATACGAAAATCCATTCAAAAATACATGTGATTTTATATTGTACTCGAAAAGGTGCGGTTAGATTGTTCAAATCGTTCATTTTCTGCCCGAGCTTGGAGCACTTTACTTCTCAACGCGTGACTTATCATACTGATTTTGTGATTCCTGACCATTTAATTGATTTCGGAGCTCTCGCTTTTATTTTCTGACTATATATGTGTATGTTTAAAGGAATATAAAGTCAACCTATTCACCATGGTTATTCCTGTGGCAGTCAGGAGCAGCTTCAAGTATTAGCTGATAACTCAACTGATAGCTGACTACGTGCCATTGTAACTTGCAGATGCCTACGGAAGTCGCCTAATTTAAACTGGAGTTAAAGTCAACAATTCCGTCATTGTTGTTACAGCTACGTCGGTGGCACAGTGGCTAAGACTCGCAAGCCATGCGCATGGTCCGAGGTTCGATCCCCTGCCGACGCACACCTAATATCTATGGTCGGCCTGCGAAATTTGGGCCACCGATATCCATGCTGAAAATTTCATACTTGTACCAAAAATACAGTGTGGAATCAAGCTGTAATCAAAAATAATTTTTAAAAAATACATTCAATCAAAATGTATATATATTCCTAATATGTTGTAAGGGCATGCTGAGATATTTACGCACTGCATCAATGTTTACAAGTAACTAGATAAAATAACACGTTAAACTTTTTATTTGGTAGAATCATGCAAAAATGAAGTAATTTCTGTATATTTTTGTCCAAAACTGAAAGCGTTCAGTGAATGTGTTTCCTTTTCCCCGACCGATAGCTGGTACCTTGGCGTGGTGGTCAGCCTTGCTCATCGCAATGACCCAACAAGCTACACTGACTGGGACTATTTTTCCTGCAGGTCCAACCATGCCAGGAAGGTTGTTACGATAGCGAATAAACTAAAAGCAGTTACCGGCTTAGTGTAAGAACTTATTTTAGTACACTATGCTGGGGGTCTGTGGGCGAAGTCGTACTGCTGGGGAACAGGGACGTAACATTAGTTAGGTGCTTTCTTCAGATGGCCAGCTATGTTGTCTCTCCACTCTGGGGAGAGGGGATTACAAAAGGTCTACCCCAAAAACTACATCCTGACTTACCCTACGGTGGTCCGTAACCAGCAGTAAGTTTACTAGTACGGAACTAGATCATACAGACCGTGTGTTACCGGCCACAAGTAGTTGTCCCCTGGGCTTTGTGTCACGCAACACTAACCCTCTTTCTGCTTCAGGTACACAAGGGATCAATCAACTTCCGTTGTGTGGGCAGCCGGGAAGTGACAACCACCCACACACACTTGCAAAAGCATCATTCACTTTGACCTTGATTATCTTGCTGCCCTAGTACAGTTGTAACGACAGAAGGCAAGAGTCAGGCAACAGATCGACTATTAAGGAAATCAGCACATATTTGTAGATTTTCATGTACATTATTATAGATTATCGTTACCTGACAAACACAGACTTCTGATTGGTTGTTTCCCACTAGAAGTTAATCTTTCATCTCTTTGTGGCTGTTTCATGGATATCAGATAATCTGTCTGCTAATATTTGGGAGATAAACATTGACGAAAATTACTGTCTACCAATTTGGCTAGCAGCCATCTCTCACCACGCTCGTCCCCCCATCAAACAGCTTCGCGCGCAGGCGTTCCAACCTTCTGGATGATACATCCTCTAGTTGATGATTGTTGCGGACCGGCGTTAACTCGTTTTTGTTTGTCACCTCTTCCGCTGTTATATACTTGATCCCGCCTTTTTGTGATTGCGTATGGTCCTTCCCACTTTGGAAGGAGTTTTCGTGAACCTGGCCCACATCCAATTGCATGTCTTCTGTTTCTACACTTCACTTGGTCCCCGACTGCAAAGGTAATGCACTTCGCGACATCACTCCGCTGCTTCTGCATTACATTCTTGACTGCCTCTTTCCGCTGTGCTTTTAGTTTCGTCGTACTCCACTTTTAGTGAAGGGGCCAGGTCTCCTTGTGTATCGGTAATCGTGGTTTTCTACCATACATCAGTTGGAAAGGTGACTTCTTCGTTGTTTCCTGGGTGGTAGCATGATGTGTTAGTAGAATCAGTGGAAGCTCCGTTTCCCAGTTACTGCCCCTCGAGGCCAACCACTCCTTCAGTGTACGGTTGTTTCTCTCCTTCAGGCCATTCGTTTGTGGATGATATGGGGTCGTTCTGATCCCCTTGATGCCCAGCTGTTGCAAACGGGAAGTAAATTCTTCACTCCCGAAACAGGGACTTTGGTCTATCAGTATTGTCTTTGGTACGCCGTGGTCCGCAGCGGTGTGTCTAACTACTGCATCTGTCACGGTCCTTGCACGTTGGTCTGGGATTGCTATGGCATCTACCCATCGTGTCGCGTGTTCCGCCATCACCAAAAGGTACTGATTACCATTGGATGTCTGAGGAAATGGACCCATGACATCTACGGACCACAAGTCACCTATCGCCGTAACTGGAATCGACTGAGGCGATGGTCGTATGCACCGGTCGCCTTTCATTAGCTTGTACCGTGGACATCCAAGTACGTATCTTGCTACGTCTTCTCTCATACCTGACCAGTACATGCTTTGTCTTAAGAGGTCGGTTGTTCTGGCCACGCCTCTATGTTATGGTTGTGAGACCTGGCCACTCAGAGTGGAAGACATGAAAAGACTAGCTGTCTTTGATCATAGGTGCCTGCGTTCTATTTCCCGTGTAAAGTGGCATAATAAGGTGAGCAACATTGAGGTTAGGCGTAGAGTTCTAGGTAAACAGGGGAAATCAATCGACGAAGTCGTGAAGCTACATCGACTGAGATGGTTAGGACATGTGTTTCGTATGCCAAGTCATCGCCTCCCTCGACGAGCAATGTTAGCGGATATAGGGTCAGGCTGGAAAAAAGCTAGCGGCGGTCAAACAAAAACTTGGCATCAGTCAATGAAATCCACAACAGTTGGTCTAAGCCACGTAGAAAGGTGTAGACTTCCAGGCTGGGGTCCTCGGGACGGTAAAAATCTATGGTTGGAAACAATTGGTGACATGGCTCAAAATCGTTCTCAGTGGCGCAGATGCATCCACTCCCTGTGACTTATGATCTTCAATGAAACTGTTTTGTATTTCTTTATTACTCCTTTGTCTCACACCTCTGCTCACTGTTTCTATTATGCTTTTCTTGTACTTTCTTCTCTTGCTTTGCGTGCTACACGGAATGTGGCGACTTGAACTGGCGCACATTTGTGCAAAGTTCTATGTCGAAAACAGACAGACGCCTATATGTGCTAGATGGTGACATTCTTCTATCATGTCGTGGCGCGACGATTGAGGTATGACAGCCAGCCAGCTTCCATCGTTTTCTCGCTAGGTCAGAGTCCCGTAGGCATTCACTCTTAGTCGATCTCTCTGTCTGAGTAGTGTGGTTAGCTGCTTACTCGCTGTAGTTTGATTCACTTCTATTCCGTTGGTGATCACCTGTATTACTGTATTCAGCGTATCGTCCAACCGTTGCCTGCATGCAATTCTTAGTGGGTCTTGTTCTACTGCATGCACTCCGTAAGCGACCTCGGGCAGCTCAGACTCGTCTTCTGGTCTCGATAACAAATCTGCCAAGACATTTTCACGAACGACTGAGATCGTAAAATCGTACTCTTGAAGACGCAGCATCACCGTGACAATTTCCCCCGTGGGTCTCTTGCTGTCCTCAAAAACTGTAGTGGCTTATGATCAGTTTCGATGTGGAACCGCCGGCCGAGTAAATAAGGTTTCCATTTGTCGATCGCCCATACCATTGCTAGACATTCTTTCTCTATCGTTGAATACTTTGCTCTGTGTCAAAACCCGACTGGCATACTCAACGATCCCCTCACCCTGTTTTAAGACTGCGCCTATAGCGTAGTCACTGGCATCTGTGCACACTGTGAACTGTCTTCCAGGTACAGGTACTTTTAGTGTCATTTGTTGGTGGTCGAGCAGCTGTTTAATTCTGTGGAATGTCCTCTGCTATTCCTCCGACTAAACTTCGGCTCACCTAGTATCCTGTACAGAGGGGCTGCCATCTCGTTGGAGTCCTTCACGAGCTGACTATAAAACGCTGCTCTACCCAAGAATTGTCTCAATTTTCTCTTTGAATTCGGGGCCGGGATAGTCTTTATCGTCAAGGTTTCCTCCAGTAGTCGTTCAATCTCACCATTTCCCACTTTATGTCCCGAAAGAGTAACATTCTTTTTGGCTATCGGAGACTTGGTTTTTTTGACGCGCAGTCCAAACTCTTTAATGCGTCGCAGCACGGCTACTACATGGTTCACAAGATCGTTTTCGTTTTGACTATATATGACGAGATCATGACCGTACACCTCCACGTTTTTCAAGTTCTTAACTAATAGAGTCATCAGTCGTCTGAACGTAAACGGTTCACCTGCTAGTCCAAACGGCATGCGTTTAAATCGATATTGTGTCTGACCCACGATGAATGCCGTCTTATCTCTCTCACCTGGTTTTATCTGTATCTGCCAGTATCCTGAGCGAAGATCGAGAATCGAAAACTAATTCGCGATTTGTAGGCGATCTGAAATGTCTACTACTGTTGGCATGGTACACGGTCTTAACTCTTTCATGCTGCTTGACTGTAGACAATCAACGCAGAATCTATACTTCCCATTCGCTTTTTTTACTAACAGCACTGGAGAGTTGTACGGACTATCACTTCAATAAATTCATCTTTTAACATATCTCGCACTTGTCGCTCTACTTCGCCTTCCAAATGACATGGAACTCTTCGCGTTATAAATGACGTTACTTTCGGACCACTTAACGGAATTTCATGATCCACCTTGTCGCAATAACCGTATGGGTCCCCATGTCCGTATTTCGTTATCACAACGTTCGCTTGCGTGTCGATTATCGCACCAATCTCCCGCAGAAAATCCACCCCAAATATCGTTCGCTGTAATTCGGGGACAGCAATGAAGGGAAACGTTACCTCGCAGCTGCCAACAACGACCGTACAGTTCGATTTGCCCGTGATGCGTAACACGTGCCCGCCTAGCGTGTGTACTGCCAATGAACGTGGGCTGACACTCTTACATAAGTTCTTATTGATAGGATCCCACATATTTTGGTATTGACTGTTTAAACTTGCATATATGGTATGTTATCATTCTCACACATTTTGGTATTGACTGCTAATTTTGTATATTATCATTCTCACGCATTTTGGTAGTGACTGCTAATTTTGTATATATGGTATATTATCATTCCCACACATTTTGTTACTGACTGTCAACCTCGCACATATGGTATATTATCATCTCTCACGCACTTTGTTATTGGCTATTAAGATAAATTATTTCAAATGCTGCTAGCTGTCCATATTGTTGTAAAATGTATAAATACCATGGCTTTCTTTATCGTTGTTGCACTTCAATATACAGTCACAGTCCAGCCTTTGTCTTTTGATATTTGCGTGCTTTACTAAGTCGGAAGGTACGACGAGCAGATAGACAGATTAGTTCAGGCGCAGACAGAATAAGGTGAAAACGTCTTCATTCAACTCCCTACCGTTATAACACTTATCTATTAGCGACACAGCCGCCCCCGTATCTACTAAACATACCACTTCTTGATCATTCACTAGCAACTTCGAATACACAGTCCTTTTCTCAATAGCCCCCCCATTAGATCTAGCTTTATGCCAGAGAAAGAAAACGTATTATACCGTCTGAAACTCTTTCTTTTTCGCCTTTCTGGGTAGTATCTCCTCCAGTGTTCCGGCTTACCGCATTCAAAACATTGGTCTTTGCTGTCACCCAACTTTAACGCCGGAACTTCCCGCTGAAACGCTCCAATTTTCTGCTCGTATTCGTTTGGTTTTGGATGCTCTATAGCGGCTACAGTTGTGCTCAGCAGATGTCTGGTCACCTTCACTAGCTCGTTAATATCCATCGGCTGCGCTGCATTAACCAGTAGTAATCGCTGAGAAATGTGGTATGGGACACTCTCGATTAACGGGGAAGACAGTAACTGTGCTTTCTGATTCTTCATCCAAAGTGGGAAGCGCACGTCGATTTAAATTCATCAGATAATCACCTGTTCCTTGTCAGCACTAACTTTAGACAGAGAGAGAGACGCTGTGTAACCTGGCAACCTCCATCACCAAATCAACGCTGAACTCAGATAGACCACATAGCAATAGGGTATCGTTGGTGAGGGTCAGTAGAAGACTGCCGCTCCTTCTGGAACACATACGTAGACTCTGGTTCGCGCACGTTTATGTTTACGACTAAATGGGCATAAGAAATTGACGGAAGCGAAACAGTTACGTCCCCAAGTAGATCGAGACTTTGAGTCCCTATTTAAGGAAGAAATAGAGAAACGAGTATCTGGGATCGACACTAAGACTCCTCCTGAGGTAACAATATACAATTAGCTGTAGACATAGCTGTCAACAACCTAAAGTTAGCAAGAGCCATTGGATGTCTACCACCTCATACGAACTGATTGACGAAAGAAGACTGATTCCAGCGAGCTCTGATTATGATGAGGAGCGAAAGCTACTCAAACGCAAATTAACAAGAAACCTTCGTAACGACCGTCAACAGTTGTGGGCGACAAAAGAGATAGAAAAGGCATCGGCGATTGGTAACACCAGACAACTATTTAGACTTAACAGGGAAACAGTTGGTAATAGGCAAATGATAAGTGAAAAAAATCTCTGAGGAAAATAGCACCATAATTAGCTTCCAGGATAGGCAACTAGGACGTTGTAAAAAACATTTAGTTGGCCTACAGCCACGCCCAACCTGCCGAACATCCAACACCTCCCTGAATGGGATATAGACACAGGTTTATAAATATCTGTTGATTTCCTAAATAAACGATCTGTTGCCTGGCCCTTGTCTTCTGTGGTTACAGAATGACTCCAGAGGTATTTTAGGATGGTGGAGGCAGTTTACTGTCTGCATTAACTGAGGTACCAGGCAGCGTCTGGGAGTCAAAGGTAGTCTCTTCGGGTTGGCGTAGGTCATTGATTATCCCGATATAGAAGAAGGGAGACAAGTCTTCCTGTGATAATCACAGAGGGATTAGCTTGACTAATATAGTATCTAAAGTCCTAGGCTCAGTAATCATGCGTAGACTAAGTGGTGCTCGGGAGCCACAAACACGAGAGAGCCAGACAGGCTTTAGACCAGGAAGAGGGTGTATTGATCATATCTTCACCATCCGACAGATTCTAGAGCATAGGCATTCTTACCGGCGTCCAACAATCATTATATTTCTTGACCTAAAGGCAGAATTCTATTCTGTCGACCGAAAGTTTCTCTGGCGATGCTTGGCTGTAAAGGGAATTCCGAGAAAATACACTGCACTGATCAAGGCACTCTACTCAGACTCACGCAGTTAGATGAGGGCTTACGGCGAGTTGTCATCTGAAGTGGTGTCCGTCAGGGATGCACATTATCACATTTCTATTCAATTTCATCATACATGTACTAATGGAATTAACTCTAACTCACTTCAGAGACTCAGGAATTGACCTGCTACCAGGGAATAATCTCGTTGACTTAGAATATGCAGATGATATAGTCGTCCCTCCTAGGCAAGGACGCTGACATAATGCAGAGTCTTCTGAACACCTTGAGCTGCAATCTACGAATATTTGGCATGCGATTCGCTCCCGCCAGATGCAAGATGATGTTACAGGACTGGACTACACTGACTCCTAGTTTAGAAATAGGGAGTGAAGTGGTAGAGCACGTTGACCGCTTCACTTATTTGGGCAGTATCATCAACCCCAACGGTTGATTTCTGACGAAATCTCAGCATGGATACAGGGGGCTAGTTTCGCATATGCCAGTTTACGCCGTCTCTGGCGTAGACATGTTATCCGGTTGGCTGTCGACCAAAGGACGGGTGTACTGCTCATCAGTCCGCTCCGTCCTCCTTTATGGCTGTGGAACCTGGCCAATGAGAGTGGAAGACATGAAAAGATCAGCTGTCTTCGATCATAGGTGCCTGCGTTCTATCCCCCGAGTGAAGTGGTATAATAGGGTGAGCAATATTGAGTTTAGGCGTGGAGTGTTAGGTAAGGAGGGGAAATCAATAGACGAGGTTGTGAAGTAACATCGATTGAGATGGTTAAGACGTGTGTTACTTATTATTGATACAAGTATAAAACTTGGGCACCGTGGCAGAGTATAACTCCATTATGGATAAGATTTTATTTTGATAAATCACACAGTGTTATTAATTGATGACGTTTCCAGCACGAACTATTGCTCATCATCTTTGTGCACCTTTGGAAGACCATATAAACGAGGGATCGTTGAACAGCTTTAACGATCCCTCGTTTATATGGTCTTCCAAAGGTGCACAAAGATGATGTCCCTCTGCGACCTGTATTGGATTTGCTTAACTCGCCGTATCACTCTACCGCTAAATGGCTTGCGGAGATTCTGGAACCGGTTAGATTAAATCTTTGTAAACATAGTCTTTCTGACACTTTTGACTTTGTCAGTTGCGTTGAAGAAATTAATGTGACCAGTAAGCATATGATTTCGTTAGATGTGTGTTGATTGTTCACAAATATACCACTAGTATACACTATCTGCTATCTATGTAAGTATATTGATTTACATAGCATGAACAATGGCTTACCAACTGAATATCTTAAAGAACTATTACTGAGATGCTCACTGAATATGCAATTTAGATTTAATGAAGTCATCTACAATCAAAGAGATGGGGTCTCCTTTAGGACGCTTTTAGCGGATGTCTTCATGGCAAGCTTAGAGAACGCCCCACTAAAGGAAACCATCGAGAGTTTGTTTTTGTATAAAAGATATATAGATGATACCTTCATTGTCTGTTAGGAAAACTCTTCAACTGCCGAACTGCTCAGAATATTTAATGGCTCTCAGCCATCTTTGCGTTTCATGATCGAAGAAGATTCGAACTCCTCGTTTCACTTCCTTGACGTTAAGCTAGATAGAAGAGATAATGGCACGTTGTTAACGTCGATTTACCGAAAGCCAACATTCACAGGGCAGTAGACTAACTCCAACAGTTGGGTACCTTCAGGGAGAAAGAGAAATCTTATTCATTCCTTATGCTCCAGAATTCGTAAAATCCGCTCTATAGAGACAATTGATAGTGAACTAGATAACCTTCGATCAAATCTCCTTAACAATGGATATCCTACAAGGTTTATTGAACGTAACATCAAGAAAGAATCCGTCCCTAAACCAATCACAGTGCCAAAGAAAATAATGTTTATGAGTCTTGTATTCAAATGTGACACCATTTCTGAATTGATTAAAAATCGTTTATCTAAATGTATTAAACACACTTTTCCTGCAGCTGACTTGCAACTAGTTTTTACCAGCCGAAACATGATTAGACAATGCGTCAAGGATGGATTACAGCTTATGTCCACATCTATGTGCATTTGCTCTTTTACCTGCTCTTGTGGAGCTGATTATATTGGACGTTGTAAGCGTACTCTTCGAAAACCTGTAGCTGAACACTATCCGGTTTGGTTAATGAAAGGCGAACGTAGAACTGCGAAGTCGTCTATTTGTGATCACCTGTTAGAGTCTGGTCATTTAGCCCCACGTGATTCATCTTTCAAAGTTATCTACATGGCAAAATCGAATCGACCCAAAAGTTTACGTTTTCTTCACTTATGCATAGCCGAAGCTTTAGGTATACATGAAGAGAAACCTAAATTGTGTGTTCAAAAACGTTTTGTCAAACCCCTTTCTTTACTTTGGTCATAGTAATGTTCTTTCTAGTTTTTATTTTATTTTACCACTTGAGTTCATTCCACTTCACTTCACATCTTTATTCTTATCGTAATCGTACTCCTAATTTTTTAACATTTTTAGACAACGCTTGACATTTTTTTTTAAAATATTTTTGGTACCAATTCACTTATAAAACAATCTTTAATAATTTTGTAATCCATCCACTTCAACTCTATCCCTTTTAACATTTTAATTATCGTTATTCTTATCAATTAATAACTTTTTCTGTAATATAAATACGACTGTACAGCTTGAAAATGAAGTTTTTGGAAAGAAATTTCTTCGCTGAACAAAAAACTGTGTTTTTACTTATGAATAAATGGGTATTTTTCGTGGTTTTTCAGGTTCACCATGAGATGTAAATCATCTGCGGAGTTTCGATCTTCTGTGGTGCTTTTGTGGGTCCAGTAAATACTTATCCAAAATATCGGGAAAAACCGAAACTTTTTCATCGATGACCACCAGCACAGAGGACTTCGCCTCATCTTCATATACGTTTACGAAATAAACAGAGTCCTTACTGAATGTCTCACCAAATCACAGACTCTGTAAATAGTGTCTGACGTATTCTGCCATCATGATTCATCGGAAATAAACAGTTCACTTCTTAACAATTCTAAGAGTACTGTCGTCACGCAAGTGTTCTCACCTCCATATCATCTACTAAAAAACTGAGAAGCTTGTCAGTTTGTCAACATTTTCAAGGGAGTCGTACTTAAAGCAGAGGAACAGGCCACACCACTTGATTTCATACAATAATTTTAGTCTGTATATCGTACAACTCTAAATTAATTTTTACGAGTTGATCACGGATTGATATCAGTTAGAGAATCATTGAAAACAAGGGAGTACTGGACAGCTGTTTCGTCCGTGATCAATTCGTAAAAACAAGACAAGCCCTTACAAACCAACTATAGAAAACCTAAATTAGTTACTTTCACTATCAAAAAGCCAAGAGGTGTTAATTATTAATTAACGAAACATGTTATTTGACATTCTTTTGTCTGTAGACGATAAAAAGCTGTGATAAAATTAATTGGCTATAAAAAGTAAGGTTGAATATTTTTGTCTTGTTAGAAATGTGTTCATCGTCTGAATAGAAATCCAATAGTACGTACTTAAAAAATATATGGCATTCAAAACAAAGAAAGTTGGTAAAGTTCACTGTGGCCAATACACAGAAAATCACGCAGAATTCAGAAAATTTTGCTATGTATGTTGGATTAAATAACAAATCTAGTCAGTTCAGTCATATCATAAATCCAGACAAAACTAGTAAATCAATGGCTGGTCGTTATTAGATTTTGAGAAGGGAATATGAAATCAACTACTTTGAAACATTACCCTAGTATCAAAAGTGTGAAAGGATGTGAAAATAACTGAAACTTCTTTTACAAAGACATTTTCTAACTAGCTTTGAAATAAGAGCAACCAATATAATATCTATAGGGTGATTTTAGATCCAAAATTTCCAAATTAACTTGCGATTTGCAATGTACACAGTTTGAGGCGAAATTTCACTAGTTCCCTTTATGTATGCAGGAAATAATTGTCATCTCCATGCTACATTAAGTACTAAACATTTCAAAAGCTACTCTCTTATCTTAAATAAGTATTTTTCAGATTTTTTCAAATATTCCCCTTTCATTGAAACGAGATACTTCAGTTGCCTGTTTTCAAGCAACGTGGTGCATATGATGTCTCATTGGCTCACTAATGTACTTGTTTACCATTTAGTCTAGTCACAAAAATCCGGATGTATAATATGTTCTCAGATGAATATACCTTCGCAACATTTTAAGTCACTATCCTGCCTGAGTATAACATGGTTTTCGTAGATCTGTCTCCAGTGCATTAGTCGAGCCAAGAGTTATAAAGTAAATGTTCAACACTATGAAAATTTGTTAACTATGAATAAGTATTCTACCAACACCTCTTATGTAATATTAACGTATTTCTCGGTAGTGTTATTTTGCTAAATTTATCTCTCAAGAATAACATCTTCAGACTTTTGGTTCACAGCGAATTTTGTTAATTCCAATGTAGGATTCCTTACGAGCTAAATAATTCTTATGTGAGAATAAATAAAACTTACTTGGCGCCGGGACCAGGGTGATCAAGAATGCGCTGGCCCCAGGTGGAGGCTCGCCTTTGCACTTCGGCGTGTTGAAGCCTGCGACGATCCCTAATTGGGCTCGCTCGGACGCGTAGTTTTTGCTAGTGGGGAGGTCTTCGGATCATCCCTTTAATTAATGTGCGTCGGTGGCACAGTGGTTAGGACTCTCGCCAACCATGCACATGGTCCGGGGTTCGAGCCCACGCCGATGCACACCTAATATCTATGGTCGGCCTGCGAAATTTGGGCTACCGATATCCATGCTGAAAATTCTATACTTGTACCTAAAATACGGTGTGGAATCAAGCTATAATCAAAAATAAAATAAAAATAAGGATTGAAAGTACTGTGTAAAGGTGGCCTTATAAAGTAAATTAGCAAAAATCAGAGGTCACAAGCTGAATTTTAATTCATTGGTTAGGTTCGAAACGTGACCAAACAGTTCCAGGTACGTTAATTTGACGAAATGGGACTTTCTAATTAATGACAATGATCCTTCATTATTCTTCAGTCCTTTCCAGTAATAAATATTTGGTAGTTGTTTCATTAAATTTCGACCACATATGTCTTTAAGATTCATAAAAATATGCCATATAATAAATGACTCACTTCCTGACTGTCTATTCGCACATTTATAGATGAATGATAACCAGAATATCTGTTTATTCCTGAACAATAATCTAAGTCAGTTTAACAAGTTTAACACGATACTCCGGTTAACTTTTTTCGGTGTCATTCACCTGAAGTTCATCGGTAAGACGTCACGGACTTAATCGTTTATCACATGACAAAAGGTCATAACAGTAAGACGTGTTACTATTTCACAAAGTGATTGAGAAACCGTTAGTTATCTGGCTGAATCCGACATCACCACTGGAATCTATGATGCAAGATTCTATCTGATGATTTCTTTATCGCCTGTTTGATCATGGTATTTTCATTTCTCTGTATCTTTTTCAACATTGATTGTAAGGTGGTTTGCGTCATGAACAGTTGTCAGTTGTTTTTGTCTAGTGCTATTGGAATTTAACCACTGAGTTGGTGAAGACTGAATATAGGCTCTACTGTATTCTATAGCAGTTGTATCCATGATGACATCAAGAATAAATAGGCCAAACTTGAAAAAGTTATATGTTGGTAATACTTGTGTTTCTTGTGGTCCACCTAGATACCTGACCCAGTTTCAATGGAGGAGATCGGCTACTGGGGCTATGATCAAAGCCTTATTATTACACCCTCTTTAAGCTAACTAACAGCTAATTTTTTCTGGAGGTTGCTAATAAATCATATTGATGACGGTTGATCATCATGAAAGCTGTCAAGTTCTACCCATGGGAACATTTCAGGTATATATTACGGGGGGAAATGCTTAAATTATAATCCAATAATCCCTAGTTTTTTAAAGTTCTTGTCTGAATAAAATCAAGTTGTGGTGATAGCTCTATTTAAAGCATGAAACCTCATAAACTTCCAGTTCACCTATTGCAAAATAAAAACCATTAGAATTCTTTTATAATGTTGCACATGTGTAGACAATGGTGACCGTATACTTTTAGTGCTTAAACATAAAAGTCTGAATAGATCATTAGGTCATCATGACGTCTGGTTTTCAGTCAAAGTATTTTATAGGAAAACACGTTAGAAGTTTCTTCATTCATTCATTTATCTGTTATTGTTTGTTTTTCCATGTAGTATATGCATGCTATTATTTCTGCATGTATTCTACCTATAGT
Organism: Trichobilharzia regenti; assembly: GCA_944472135.2. Lineage (NCBI taxonomy): Eukaryota > Metazoa > Platyhelminthes > Trematoda > Strigeidida > Schistosomatidae > Trichobilharzia > Trichobilharzia regenti. Next base: position 80,055,500 of record OX235270.1, on the reverse strand, counting down.
TGTTTCTTTCATAATGGAATTATAATAACCTTATGGTTTAGATGCTTATCAAACTGAAGTTTATTTTATTATCATAGACAGTTTATTAGTTTAACTGAGTGCTGGTCAACACCACCATAGATGAATTATACAGGGCAGTATACAGTAACGTGTAGTTAATTCACACGACAGGTGGACGAAAGCTTCACCAACTGAAATGAGACTGACACTTGATTACCACCTGACTGTCATAGATTAGTTAATAATAGGTTAGAGGTTCTCACTGTACACTAGTTATTCACTGTAACTACAGTAATTATCATTTTAAAAGTAACATTCTGTACAGCTTCTATAGGATAATTATGTTGTGAATGTTATTTTCAATAAGGAATTAATATCAGTTGATTTATCACGGTGATGTAGCATCAGTTACTGAATGACCTTTTATATTCGTACTAAATGTTGTTCCAGAACTTTGAAACTTGGTTTTCATAGTTAGCCGTATGAGTAGTTACGGTGCTAGTGTACAGATTTATCTGAACTCTTAATAAGACAGTAAGTAGAATACACTATTCATTTTCAGATTGACATTATCGTATTATCACACTGTTCAGAATGCCATCGCATTATTACTGGAACACTGAGTTAATTCCCAATTCTAGTTGATGGATAATGGTATGTATCCCAATGACACAGTGATTATCTCCAAATTGATTGCAATGGGGCTTTTTTGAAAAAAAAACAACAATATATAACTTAACAACTAATTTATTCATACTTTTTCTCTGAAGTCTCTATCACTGAAATTAGGCATGAAGACATGCAATATCCTTAGCATTTTTTGAAGGTGATTTTCAAGGCTGATCATGTTGCACAAGAAATGAAAATAAAAGGTATAGGAATCTGAGAGAGTAAATGGAATGGAAGTGGACTCTTTTAAGTTTTTAATGCGAGAATCAATATTCATCTCCAATTATTTAGATGACTCGCGCATTCTGAGGATGTAGTTGTCATAGTATCATCAACAGTATCGAAGGTTTTGTCTTATGATCATGGTAGCAAACTTTAACGCAAAAGGAAGAAAAGTTACAATTGTACGAGTTTTCGATGCTGGAAGAGATTAGTGCAGATGAAGCCAGTAAAAGAAAATGAAGGAAATCCAATTACTTAAAAAGTAGGACAGAAAACACTAGGTGTATCACTTCAAAGCACTCTTAAACCGCCTCCTATCTGTCAAGTTTACAAACGTATTCTGGAACATTGTGCAGCTTGGTTTGCCATATTAAAAATAATTCTTTTGTGAACCAACTTCTTTGGAAAAAAAATTCACATCCTCCATGCGTCATTTACCAGCATGACTCATATAAGAAGTATACAAGGATACATTTTCACATTTGATTATCTTTCTTATAATTGTGTACAGAAAAATCTTACTGACATATTCAAAGCAATAAATTTGTTAATCCTGTTTTGACAATCTTCAAGAGTGAAAATTCTCAGCCTTAGCAGTAGAAGACTCCTGCCTCGTTGCTTGATCAACGGACTAAATTCTCATCCCCTCGACGTTTCTTTTACCATTTAATTTAAATTAGGATTTAGTATCAGTGTCATATATTGTTATCTTTATGTGTCAGTAATCTACCATATTTATATGTACATCACAATAAAATTTTGAGTAATCCGTTTCAGTGGAAGTTAACAATAAGTGTACAGTCATTACTGAAACTGTTTTTGTTTTTTAAGAAGTTATATCCGGTGAGGGAATTCAATCTTAGGTGTGACTGCATAAAATAATAATAATAATATGAAGTTCAATTAAAACTAAAATGTTTGTGATTATAATCGTAGTTAAATGTCAAGTGGCAAAGCAAATTATTGTCATATATCAAATAATTCATAGGATGGGTAGAACTTGAAAAAGGGTTTTGATTTTCTATATGTTACAATGGGAATTTTCCATGAGTTAAAAAATGGCAAAGATCCCTCGACAGTAAAGGAACTCAACGGGTTCCTGCGTTATTCTGTCAAACTTGCCGTGGTGAATGCAGAGATTTGTTTTCTTAATGAATGCATCAATAATCATGAGTATCCGAAATGGTATTGGAAAGTGCTCCGACGCAATCACATATATCCTAATGCAAAATCTCTCAAGAGACACGCATTAAATCACATTGATTCTATCAGTTCACGTATCCCTGAGCTAGAAAGGAATATATCACAAAGATCTTCTGCTCTATATGACTTATCGGTTGATGAACGTCAGACGTTTAATGATTATGTCAATGTGGTCACCAACAAACAAACTATGTCTTTTAATTCAAGCTATCTAATAGCCTAAAACCTATCGAACGTCTTCGAAAATTTCCTGAGAATTCTGAGAGATATCTTTATCGAAATTACAAATGGAAGCCTTGTCTATGGGCTCGAAGTTTTGCGATGTTAATCTCAATATCAACAAGCTACATACTCATGTCCAGTTTGAGAATTTACTCAGTCAAACCTATGATCTCACACCATCGTCAGACCAGGATTTCCAATGCTTCAAATCTACCATTACGGACTCCTGCAATCAATACCTTAATGCTAGACCAAAAATGCAAAGTCTTCTTACTAAACAGCACAAAGAAGAACTTAAACTTTTGACGCATAACAGCGATATACTATTAACACGCCCTGACAAGGGTACAGGTGTTGTTATTATGGATCGAAAGATTATATCGATAAAATGTCATGTCTACTTTCAGACAGCAGTAAATTCTCGAAACCGAACGAGAAAAACAAGACGGAATTAATTGAGAAACAACTTACTGATACTTTAAAGAGAATGAAGAACAATCATCTCATTCGTGAAGAATTATACGAAAAGATCAGACCAACAGGATCTCTAATACCAAGACTGTATGGTCTACCGAAAATACACAAAGCTGGAGTTCCACTTCGCCCTATCTTGGATATGTCTGGATCGCCCTATCATCCAGTAGCTGGGTGGTTAGCTGAAATCCTCGAACCAGTCAGGGGGCAACTATCTAATCATTCCCTTCGGGACACCTTCCAATTTGTTGAATGTATACAGGATATAAATGCGTCGAATAAACAAATGTTGTCTTTGGATGTAGAATCCTTATTTACGAACGTTCCACTGACAGAGACCATATGTTTTATATGCAAATATATTGAAGACAACAAATTGAACATAGGGATACCTACTACAGATCTTAAAGAACTACTTTTGAGATGTACATTGAATGTACAGTTTACTTTCAATGAAACAATCTACAGGCAGAAGGATGGTATTGCGATGGGTTCTCCCTTGGGTCCTCTCCTTGCAGACGTTTTTATGTCCAGTCTAGAAAATGGTTCCCTGAAGCCTATGATCCAAAGCTTTCAAATATATAAAAGGTATGTAGATGACACCTTTATTATTTGTAATATTGATTGTAACCTGAATAATATATTAAGTGTATTTAATGAGTGCCATCCTGCGATAAAATTCACACTCGAAATGGAGAACGAGTCTAGCATTCATTTCCTCGATGTGAACTTATCAAGAAGGACCGATGGAACTCTGAAGAGATCGATTTATCGTAGGCTGTTATGGAATGGTCAACTGACAAATTTCTATAGCTGGGTACCTATTGGTCGAAAACGAAACCTGGTCCGGTCGCTTGCCACTCGTATTCGGCGCATATGTAGCACTGATACTGTGGAAGATGAGTTATACACTTTGAGGAAAATCCTAATGGAAAATGGATTTCCACCACGTTTTATAGATAAGAATATACATTCAAAGCCTACAAAACGTGACTTATCAACCGCTCCCAAGAAAATACTTTACATGAGCTTAGAATTCAAAGGGGACTTAGCTTCCGATATCATGAAACGAAGGATATCACAGTCCCTGAAAAGAACATTCCCTGCTGCCTCTGTGAGAATAGCTTTTACTAGCCGACCATTATTGTTCAATAACCTGAAGGACAAGATCCCAATGTTGACCAACTCTATGTGCGTTTCACCTGCTCTTGTGGAGCTAGGTATATCGGTCGTTCGACTCGAGTTTTGTCCAAGAGGGTGCAAGAACATTATCCTGCATGGCTACGAAAAGGTGGAAGTGGAGCAATAAGAAGCGCGATCATAGAACATCTGGTCGAAAATGATCACCCTATCTCTATAGCCTCCGCCTTTAAAGTCATCTACAAGGCAAAGAGCAATTTACCTAAATCCCTACGTACCCGACTCATCTGTATTGCTGAAGCTTTGGCTATCGAAACAGAAAAGCCAGATCTCTGTGTACAGAAAAAGTTCGTTCAACCCCTCCAACTTTCATGGTCTTAATCCCTCTATTTTATATTTTAGCTCTACCAATTTTTCATTTTTCATTTTGTCTATTCAATTTGTATACTCTTCCTTATTAAGTCAATTGTTATTATTACTATTCTCACTTTGAACTGTCCCCGGTATTATTTCACTTGTTCCACTTGTCATTCTAAATCAATTCTTTTTTACAACGATAAATTCTATGCTATTAAATTTCACACAATATTACGTAACGTTTTTGTTTTATTCGATTTGCCTACTAATCCTATAATTGCACATCCTTTTTCAAGTTCTATCCCTCCTATGAATTATTCTATATATGACATTAATCTGCTTTGCCACTTGACATTTAACTACGATTATAATCACAAACATTTTAGTTTTAATAGAACTTTTTTGTTATCAAATGAATATTGTGAAGATCGTTTCACTTGAAGACTGTGGAATGATGCGTTGACAATAAATTAAATACTTTTTTATTCTGTTTCTTTTGGTCTTGATGGTGGACAGTGTGCATATGCAAAAACAAAAGATATGCTGTAAAGCTCTGACTTTAGTTTGTTATAATAACCTCCTTTATATAATCATAATTCCCTTGAAAATCATCACAATTTGAATGAAGGCTATTATGTGAAAAGCTTACATAAGCATGTGAAGTTTCTAGCTTTTATTATTCTATGGAAAATAAAGCTTGTATAATTCATTGCAGATTGAGTGTAAGTGGCATCAAAATCGTACTCACTTATTTACAGAATAAATTTTGCTGCAAATTATAGATGGCCTTCAACAGTAATCAGTCATTTCAAAAGGTTTCATAAATTGATGAGAATACATTTGTCACTGAATGATGTGTGACACTTTGTTAATCATTGAAGTTGTTTACGTCAGATATACAAAGTAGGCCTGTCATTATGAAGGTTGATATGAATTTGAATTTCACCATAAAATATTTCTTTGCTGTTGCTTGCTGAAAAGTCACATTATCGGATTTACCAACTTTAAAAAAATATCTCTGTGGGTAGGTTTTTTGGGATTCAATCCGGATTGACCGGCCACAAACTGTGAAATCCACCTTTGAAGTAGTCGTTAATAAACACTGGATTAATTTTAAGTTATTAGGTTCTTAGAAAATGAAAGATGTTGATTGTTACACAAGCTACTCTGTAAACAAACATAAGTGTCTATCCTGATACCACCAAAGTGCTCGTTCAACTGACACCAGAGGCAAGTCAAAACAAATTAAACGCCCAAAATACAAAATATATTTCGGCGGGAATGAAACGTAGAGCGACGGTGATTGCTTATCTAGTATCAGTTAGAGAACCATTGGAAAACTTTAAAGTACCGGACACCTGTCTCGTCGTGGGACTTTTCATTTTACGCACCCACCATTGGGGCTCGAACCCAGAACCTTCATGTTACGGACTATTCCGCCACTGGGACTCAATGGTTTATGAATTCCAACTTCTGCTGATTCATGATATTTATTTAGCGCAACAGCCAATGGGTGTCATAGTCCAATTCTGTGCGTACGTAGTGATGAAAAGTCCCATACTAGGACGAAACGGCTGTCCAGTACTCCCAGGTTTTCGAATTTTTGTCTAACTGATGTCAGCTTATGATGAAATCCTCCAACCAACTGTTGAACTGATTTCTATTTACGACTAGGAAAATGTATTTCTAATCCTTGTTTTTCTTATTCTCCAGGCATTTGGTTACCATAATAAAACTGAACATAACAAACAGCAAAAGTATCAATGGGATGTTAACATTTGGAGAGAGAAAAGTGCAACCACTCATCGAAAAAGTCCAACAATAAATAAATAACGATATATACGCATACTTAAGAGACAAGTATTAATCAATTTGAATACACAACTATTTAACCTCTGATGATTTATCGATCAGGCAAATGTTACTTATGCTTGTGTGATGAACTGAAATAAAAGTGCAGATGTTTTCATGTTATAGTCATACAATGGCGTGTCTAGTACCGACCATGAATAAACATAAGACTAGAGTTTGTCATTTGCTGAATCACTTCTTAGGACTTTCAAACAACAATTGTCCTTCTATCAGAAAAGTAAGAGAAAACTAGTCACCTGTTGATAATAACCTTATGTGTTATCCAATTTAGAATGTTCATCAAAACGTGCTTATGAAGATTTTAGATGATTCAGCAACATATGATAGTGTATTTGACGCTAGACAATGAATTTAGTAGGTATCATTAATGTGATTACCTGCCCATCTTGACACTACCATACTCCTGAAAAAGTGTGAATATGTATGCACTGAACTTCACTACCACAGACACTGCAACCTAACCGTCCTACAAGGAATGGTTTCACTGTATCCCATTTTTAATCGTAATCCACAAGCTTGAGGAGATCAATTATGTTTGCCGGTCAGCAAAAGTCAAAGGGATCATCTTCAAAAGAAGAACAAAATTTTTTCGTATAAAATATTCACATTTTATTTCACCTACAGACAGTCTAAAATACACTTAAGATTTTGAAATAAGGGCATTTTTTGTTCTTTTCAACAGAAGTCGTTTATGGCAACAAGAATGGGTGAAATGTGATAACATGATCAGTTACAAGTAACATGGAAAGAAAATGGTTATTTTTCATAAGTTTGATAGCATATTCGAGAGGTTTTGGTATTTGGCTTAAAAGCCAAAAAACCACGCTAAAGGATTAGAAACAAAAAAAATGGTTACGTAATGATACTATGCGAGCAGTTAGGATTGATTTAAAATTAACTGAGTTGATATCAGTGGGTCAAAAAATAAAAAGGTCATAGAAATTATAATAATCAAGATAGAAAGAAATCGAAAAGGAGAATATCTAATTATATAATTATCGAAAACAAAATTATAACTTAAGCAAACTAAGATTATTCACTGTTTGTTTGCATGTACACAAATGTGGTTTGAGTTGCTTGGTGACAGTAGATTCAACAAATCGTAGTAAAGTTGGATTTTCTTATCTGTGGACAAAGGTAAATGCAGTTTGATTCGATTAGATTCTAGTCAATAGCTGCAGTAAAGGACTGTCAAGCTTTGAGACTTGAAGTACTTTGAAATGTGTTTGGAGAAGCGAATGGATGCCATCTTCCCCTCCTTTCACTGTATTTGCTTCGGTATATGCATCTTAACTTGTAAAGGCAGTTGGAGGAGACTTCATATAAGTTACTGTCTGCTGTAAACAGGAACAAGTTTAACTGACATATAAGTTGTAACAAGGGTAACTCTCAGACCCTTGTTTATACAGTGTTCTGCGTCATTTCATTTTTAGGCTAGCTGGACAAATACAGGTTTCTCGATTGTAACAACGTCTTTGGCGTTACTGGGATTTTTTTCCCGCATCATTGTATGAGTTTTTTGGATACCTGTCTCCAGACATTTGTTTTGAAGAAAGTCATACTTCACGCAACTTATCTTCACAACAGAGTTTACTCGCTCTCACAAACAGCGTCCTGACTTATCCTTTACTTGTATCGTATTGGATAAAAACAGAATAATTTGACTACTGTCTGGTAGAGGTCTCCTCTCGATTGTATCATCAATTCGTCTAGTCATCCAGGCAGTGTCACTAATCTTCATAGTGATATTTTTTGTGAAACTAATGTTTCAATGTACATTGTTAAAGCTTTGGAATCCTTTATAATCGTGATCTACGTGCTTTTGAATTATGAACGTATTATCCACACTCTCTGCATTAATTTTTTTAATTTGTTTTAGATTTCTAACAATGTATCAGCAAGAGTAGGTCTTAACGACTTTTTATGGCCACTCCATCAATCTGTCTACAAAGTTCGTTATCAAAATAAAATTGTACTTTTCTGTGCAAAAAAATAGCATCTTCTAATACCTTCACTTGATAAGAGAGACACTTCAGGTTGCAAATAGTCTCAGTTTTCTCTTCAAGTGGGTTGTTAGTGAAAGACACCAAGAATTTATTAGAAATGTTCAGATCACTCATTTTCTCAGTAAACTGAACAATATCTTTAAGCCTACTCACAGAGAATCTATCACGAATAGGTTCAAGCTTTGCCGCTAGTTCATGATATGGCGAGCTAATCATCAACACTATTGGTCTTACAAGGACATTTGGTTTGTTAGTTTTTGGGCGAACCTTACATAAAATGTAATCGTGGACTACTGGATTGTAGGTCTTTATAGGCTGCATTATCAATCAACCTTTACATCAGTAAATCCTTGAGATGACTTAGTATGCACTTCTCTGCTATCGGAGTCTTGTCTTTCTTCGAAACTCCAGGTTTAAACTTTTCCAAACATCTTATTTGCGTAATCCATTCAATGCATAGTAACCATTCCACATCCTTTATTAGGTCCTCGTTTCCACGCAGAGACTTAAGTGCTTTTCTGTATTCTTCAGAGGACATACTGGATTGTGTTTTCGGAGAAATAGGATAGTGGTCGGCTGTGTATAAAACATGGATTTTAAAGACACGAGAATAGGCTTCAATCTGTAGTTTATTCAATTCAGTATTGAACAGGTTGCATGTAAGTCATTCAGAAATCAAATATTGAAATTATACTCCATTCATAAATGTCAGAAGTTTAATTGGTTGCATTAAGTAATTATATATATATACATATATTGTCATTCTCTCAAAAATAATTCTTAACTCCACTAATAGGTATCACAGATCGTTAAAAAAGCATTCACGTGATTCAAAAAACAGTTAAGTGCTATAAACTTATTCGGAAATACTTTCTGGAAGTAGGGAATACTTACCTAATGTGAAGCCAAAGGTACAATCAAACGGTGTATCATCGCTTCAATCATTCTTGAAACTTATTTCCTAACACTGACAGTTTCATTATCAAAATCAGTTTGCATATATAATCCTGAGCAGCAGTGATTAACTTGATTTAAACAAAAGGTGTTGGAAATACCAAATTTTCACAATTCTTATTCTGATATCTTAAAAAATTGATTTTTGACGTGATAGTTTCCTTTATTCTCGCTTCTCATGGTGTCCTCCTAATAAATCCACTTATAGCTTTAGTATGTCTCATAAGAATTACGAATTGTTAGAGTTAGTGGCTTTGTTCTTATTCTAGGTATTATTCATTTAACTGAATTTTAGATTTTCCCGTCGATTGACTGAACAGAAGTGCTCAGGTTGACATGCCGGCTTCTTGTGCAGATGCTTCGACGATGCCTGGGCATGTAATTAGAGGTTAATTTGGTGTATGGTGGCTGTGCGTCGGTGGCACAGTGGTTAGGACTCTCGCCGACCACGCATATGGTCCGGGGTTCGAGCACCCGTCGACGCACACCTGATATCTATGGTCGGTCTGCGAAATTCGGGCTACCGATATCCATGCTGAGAATTCCATACTTTTACCAAAAATACAGTGTGGAATCAAGCTGTAAATCAAAAATTTTAAAAAAATTAGCAGTGGAATCGAGGATGTACATTTCGTCCTATTTGGGACTCGTCAGTTGGATGTACCTGCATTCCGAAGTGAGTGATAATGTTCCCACCGGGGCTCGAACCCAGTGCCCATAGTTACACACGCCAGACAAAGCGTTATCCACTAGACCACTTGGGCCACGAGAGCCCAATCAATCGACGGGAAAATCTAAAATTCATTTAAATAATTAATATGACCCGTTCCACAAGAGGTGGCTTTCGTGGCCCAAGTGGTCCAGTGTATAACGCTTTGTCTGCTGTTTTAAACTATAGGCACTGGGTTCGAGCCTCAATGGGAACATCATCACTCACTTCGGAATGCAGGTACATCCAATTGACGAGTCCCAAATAGAACGAAATGCGCATCCTGGATTCCTCTGCTAGCCACTATCCACCAAATTAACCTCTAGGTATTATTTATTTGAATTAAATTCCTCTACTTCAAGCTTCGTTTTCTCATCTCTAATTTCAGAAAGATCAATCTTAGAAAGTAGCTGTCCACCGAAACAACTACCTCTTATGTAGACTTACATGGTGCATTAATAATATCTTAATATAGTTTAGGTGAATACAACCATTACTACCATCAAATTCATCTCTGATACAATGAATGGTGAGAAATTTTTGAGTTCGGCATCACAGGTATTTATTTTAGCTTAGGTTGGTCTTATCTAGATGAAGCTAAATATCTGGCATACATCACATGAGTCAGGTCATCTGTTTATATATATATATATATATATATATATATATATATATGATGCCTTTTAAATCCTCATTAATGTATTTATCTAATTTGTCAATAGGTTATCTGAATTCTGATAGGAATTTGTTATTCATTGTAGATTAACTTCAAAGTTAAAACTGTTCATGATTATGATTACCCCCATTTGAGTTTGACAAATGAGATTTACAGCTGATAACTTAAAATTACTCAAAGGGCACTTGCGATTCTTAGTTAGTTAACACGAATATAATATTTTATACCTTTATGTATACTGGGAAATAAAATTAATTTTTATCGAAACAACTGACCAATGGATAATATATATAATTTGTTTAAGCCTATTACCTCCTGTATCAATGACCTATCCCCTAGACTGGTATTATGAGGTAAAAGTAAAGTAGATACGACTGTTTAACTTTTGGGATAGGGAAAAAAGATAATCTTATTTGCTCGACCATAGCTACAGATACAAATAATCTACCAGTAACTAGAATGTTACCAGTATATTCACATATGTACGGATCAATGATTTTTCTGAACTAACTCCATTAAAAGATAGTTTTCTTTACTAAATTTAAACAATAAAAAAGGTTTGATCATTGTGCTGGTATTTGGTAGACACCTGCATCGTGTTTAGAATTAATAATTTAATGTAAATCTGAACAGGGGTTGATGATTTCATTTCCGTCGAAGATGTGGATTTCACAATAACTGATAAACAAAACCAGATTATGAAATCTGAGATTATATACAGTGAATTCTTCAAAGCGAACTACAGAGACACTTCTAAAGTCTCACATTCTGCACCTATAACTTGAAACTAATGGATACTGCAGACAGAAATAAAAACTTTCATTAAGTTGTCGTCCATAAGCTTCGATTGCGCACATTTCAGTATATCGGCGGTGTTTTCAAGCCTCTAAAACCATTATGGTTTTGTTTCTCTTACACTAGAAAATACAATTTCTTAATGACAGGGTACACAGTTTGTTCGATCTTGTAAAAAACTCTTATTTTTTTCATTACTGGAAGTTTTACATAAAAGTATCAAATGTATGTTACATGCAGTTTAATGGAATGGAACAGTCTAATAATTTTCGACTTCACAAACGATTTTATCAATTCCTTCGACTGGAAGCTTTATTTAGAAATAATTTACTTAACACATCTTTTTATTCTCTGTTTCCCTTGTCTTCACTACACAGACCATCTTAAAACGGGCAGTATTTACAAATCTAATTATTTGTCATATAACTAATTCTTTTGTTAAATGAAAACCAGTAAAGCTGTAACAACAGAAGGCGAGACACGGAAGCCAAAGTATATTTTCTATTGATCGAACTGCTGTTTATGTATATACAGTTTAACCAATGACTGAGCGTGTGATTTCGGTTCAAACCAAACAACATGAAATAGAATGGTCAAATATACATAATATTCTTTTGTTAATGCAGTATATAAACGTGGGAAATGTATTCTGTGTATAACATCAAATAGAATGTTCAAATAGATATATCGTAAATTCTGTTGCTACTGTTGTATTGAAGTGTGGGAATATGCGTGAACAATATTCCGTTGGCAGACATTATCTGTATCACACTACCACAAAGCTATCAACTTCCAAAGCTTGATAAGTGTTTAGAGTGCCCATAGTTCATACTCACTTAGTGAAAATGTCAGAAATTTTCGTTCATGCTAATCATGAAGAATTTAATGTTTGTCAAAGGTCTTGTTTTACCTTACTAAAAATCAAAGATAAGAGCGAAATTGATGACTAATCTAGGTTACTACTGTCGTCTCATAGGTTTGTATTATGTGTTTAAGTTCGTTTCCACGTTATTACCACTGGCCAATAGACTACAGTCAACATTTAGCAAATGTCAACTACATTCCTGACCACTTGTTGGCAAATTCATGAGCATAGGATGTGATCTCATTTGAGAAATTACTTATTCATCCCTAATATGCCGTTGTCAGTAGGTGTAATATATATTTATGATGTGATAAATTCGCCATAATGCTACGTATCACACAGTAATAAAAACTGTGTTGCACTTATCTGAATAGAGACTACTGTTGACGAAGGGAAATGATAGATTTTACTATGAATTTTTCAGAAAGCATACTGACAGTTCAGCAGGGTTGTTATTCTTATCTCCATCACAAAAGCAGAAGTCTGTCAGATTGCATTTGTTGAAAAAAATTTACTGAAGCTTTTAGTTGGTACAGGTCTATGTAGTAAAAGAGACTGAGTTTGCTGAAAATTTAAAACTGACTCAAACTACTATTCAAATGTCAATTTGTAAGGAGTTAAATAATTTTAAAGTAGGCTCCATAATGGACAGTCGATTTGCACTAGATTAACTGATGATGCTTGATATCAATGATCAATAAAAGACATAAGTGGTGACATAAAACAATTTAATTATCTTAAGATAGGACATTTGACGATGTGAGAAAGGGTAGGCTGTAGTTATAAAACAGAAAAGATCAATTTATTCTTCGACTGTTGACTTGCAATAACTTGAATGCTCTGCTCACAAACTGACAGCAGCTAGACAACTAGGGAGAACCGAAGAGCTGTTTCTTCCCAGTTCAGGACTCTTCGGCGGCAGAAATTCACGTGCTGTATATCGTGAACTAGCAGAAACTGAAATTCATGGACCATTCGGTCGGGTTCCAGTGGCTGAATGATGTACCGGCTCGTTCTGTAACCAGATGGCCCTAGGTTCGAGCCCCAACGTATTGTTGAAGAATCCCAAACTCAGGCAAAACAGCTGTTCACAACTTTCCAATTTTTATCTGAATCATATCAGTTCTTGACCAAACCTCTACTGTACTTTTGTAGAGAAACATATGTTCCCAAGCGAAAATAACAAGGTCAAATTGACTCTGATGAAGAATGTGAATCGTGGTTCGTTTACCTGAAATAAAACACTCAGTCCATATGCGTTTATAGATGAAAAGATCTTAACACTGATTGTACTTTGATAAGCAGGTTTAGACGTCGACTGACATTCAACACCTTGTTTTCATTTGTCATATCAGAGTGGTTTCGTCTCTAATTTTACATATACACCGTGTTCATGAACGAAACAAAAGACAATGCTTTACATTTTTCTTACAAGGACAATATAAGTTAATTACTATAACCGGTGTACATATAATTTGAATTGATACAATAGATGTGTCAGAAGACAACTATGTCAGTGGGATAGCAGGGGTGTATTTGTGATAAATGATACAAAGTGTAGTAGATTTTGAACAGTTGTATTTACAGTAGATTGATCTTTTCCATTATGAAAAAGTTAAAATGTATGTAGGCTACCTATAAGTACGGCTATAACACTTCTCAAAATGCATTCCGAATCTGTATATTATTTTCGCATTTTGTAAAATTTCTATTCATTTTAAATAAAAATTCGCGCAGGAAAAATGAATGAATACTTTCAATGATTATTGTTATTTTGAACATTCCCATTATTTATTCAAAATAGTTAGAGCGAACAACTGTTTCCAAAAAGTCTTCTTCAGGCTCTACAATTATAAATCCATTAATTTAAGCATACAATAGCCAGTAAAGACAAATTGGAATCATATCAGAAATATATTGTGGATATGATTGTTCACTCCAACTATTTTGTTCTGAATAGATTATTATTATCAATGATTCTGTAGGAGAATCTAATATGAAGACAACAACATCGTGGCGTCGGTGGCACAGTGGTTAGGACTCTCGCCGAATATGCACATGATCCAGAGTTCGATCTCCCGCCGACGCACAAAATTTGGGCTACCGACATCACATGGTGAAAATAACATACCTGTGCCAAAAAATACGGTGTGGAATCAAGCTGTTATCAAAAACAAACAAAAAAATTAACCAAGGTTACATTGTTACTTTCAGATAACTGTCAGTATTGTGTCAGTTAGTAGAATTGGAAGCATATATGCTAATTAATTGTGACCTAATCACTGAATTGTAACGTAGCGAAAAATGTTATACATGGTGAAAGTGATTGAATTTGGAATAAAACTTCGGTCGTAGTATGATCAAAACTAGAAGTTGTCAGCTCACCAGCCTGAGACTCTACCATCCATTTTGAGAAGCATACATAGTAGACTTCCTGTTACCATCATCATCACCTGTGTCTAGCAGGAGAGGTATGTTTAATCACTGAGGGAGTGTACAGCTAAATATAAAAACACAACGATCCCATTTCTGGTACTCATTTCGTGTGAAGAAAGAAAGTATTAAGTATGAAGTTACTAGTCATCTTAGTAACAGAGATTAAAAAGCTATTCCATTCTTGCTCTTACCAAAGTTTTGTTGTCAAAACTCTTCTTTTTGTTATGTTATGTGAAGAGCAAATTATATATGGGATATTTTATTTCATATTGAGAATTCCACAATACAACAAAAAAGGCTGTTTGTAATCCAACAGTTATTATTAGTCTATCCCTTTAACCATCATGGTCATCACCAAAACTGGGTACAGAAAATTGGGATTTTTGTTCAGCATTTGTGTCAAGTATGCAGCAGTTACAACAACCTAGTTCCATTTTTTAAAAAATTCTACCAGATTTTAATCAATAAAACGATGTCATTCAATGAACTCTTCTGAATATATTAAGAAAAGGAATAGAAACAGAATGTGTCACCTAGATTTATGTTTAAATAGTGTTTCTACGATAATTCCTAGACTAGATGTACATAAATAATAAATTGCAGGATGGAAATCAGTTGTACTTGTCAACAATGCTTCTGTGCGTAAACAGAATATACATAACTGTATATGCGTGTGCAGTTGGCAGCTTCAAACAATAAAAACGAATTCAGAACTGGAAGTCTGTAGAATAGTAATGTAACTTTGCTAGCAAAAATCTAGCTTGTCAGTGTTTTGTCGGGGTAACTAACTTAGTCTGAAATCTACGCAGATCATAAATCCCAACTTATTTATGAAAATTTAAATAATCTTTTGAACTGTTACTAGATACTATCAGAAGACGAGTAATAGTATTCTGTTAATAATGCAATATAGACGTTAGTTGTGGCTTACAAATCACCATAACTGTTATTTAATGTTGGATCAGTTTTTCAGGACATTTGGCTTCAGGATTTTTTGAAGACTCATAGTGTCGTTTGTACTGATGAGATGGTCAGCCCCATGCCATACCTTCCATCTTTTTCAGGCTAACTATCGGCTTGTAAATCGGGAGAGGTTTAGGAGTGAACCGACCGGGAGTTTAACCCGGATCAATTTTGTAGCTGATGAATACTTTAACATGGAACTATTGACTATACCTTGGATCACAAGATATCATAAAGTTTATAACTTGTGGAAAAGTATTGTGAATCTGAGTACATCGCTTTGCAAAGTGGAATTTAAAGTAGGTTTTTTTTTCAATCAGTCCGTTGACTCTTGCATAGAACCATCATGTAGTCTGGTATTAGAAATCCACACTTTCAGATAACGCTGCCAACAGAAAATGTAGCTCACTCTTACTTCATACTGTTTGCTTCCGTACTACTATTATTTGTTTTAGTAGTAGTGGTAGTATCAAAACTTTTAGTCTAGGCAACAAAGTTGGGACATTTCTGAGCACTATAGATATGCCATATTTTCAAAATATATATTGTCACTCGAGTAATTGATTGAAAGAATATCGTAACCAGTAAGAAAGAGGTTGTTAACTCAGAAGAGACAAAAACATGATAAACAGTTAAGTGTTATATATGCTGAAGCAGATGACCACTCAGTCATTGTTGAATGAATACGATATTATACGTTTCTTTGTCCTTACCATTGAAGTAGTATCAACCACTATTCGAGTTTACCTAAGTAATTGATACAGATCAAGACCATCAAACATAACATTCATTACATCTGTCTTTAAACTTAATTATTTGTATTCTGTAATTCCATGCTGTAATCTTCATCACAAAACGACATTGTCTTACAGTTAACATTAATTGAATAGTGTGGCTACATTTCTGTTAAATATATTCTATTGATACAGAGAAAATGTGACCTCTGAATTTCAGATGGACTATTAAAAAATAGCATACTTGTCGTAACATCTTATAATCTTGTATAGGCTAATGTATTATGTCGTAGATACGGAATTTCAAAATGTCACTAAAGGGATGTCAAAATAAGTATTTTCAAATTGTAAAAGTTAAATTAAGGAAAGATCCGAAAGTGAGCATACAAATGTTTGCCTTGTCAACAGTGTCCACTATGTTCAAATTATTTTTGATACGAAAAACAAACGTGAAAATCTAGTAACAGCATGTGTAGACAGACAATTATTGTTCGCTGAACTTTAGCTTGAGGGAAAATTTGAAAAACAATATATATATATATATATATATATATATAATTTAAATCCCGAACGCCTATGTTTATTTTCTAAACATAGTTTGTTTTAAATGAATACTGTCTGAAATTTTTCATTCATTATTTTATCTCAAAAATAAGTTGTCTATCTATCTGATTGAAAGTATTCAAAAACGTGTTCAGTAAAAACTATACAAGCTTTTCTCATTATTCAGTTTTAATGGCCAATGTCTGAATTGAAAAGTTCTAGTTTTATTGTTAAAAATAAATAAAAGTAAGTTGTGTTATCTTCAGATTATCAGGTCAATATCTAAAAGGAAACACGGAAACAGATTACCCGAGTATGTGATCAAATACATGTAACATTATTTGATTTATATGTAATGACTAGAATAAGACTTGTTTCATATCAGATAAGACCTGAGAGACAGAGGTGTCTTGAATAAAAGATTCTGAAGAGGCGTAAAGTGAAAGGAAACAGTTGTACAATATTCCTTAATTTTCAGTTATTCCCTATCCTTTATCAGTCTGTAAAGGAGACTAGCTCAGAATAGGTCGAAATAGCTCACAGATTTGAACAGAAATGTTACAAAAAACAAAATGGCAAATATTTTTTATCTATAAATTCCAGCAAGCAAATTCGAAGAGTAGTGATGCATTAATAAAGCTTTGGGTTCTTCTATGTACTTTCAATTATCACGACAATCTAACTGCCATCTTTTTACATTAATATCTATCCTATATAATGAGAGTACTTCTATACAATTTATGCACTTAGTCATTTGTAAACAATAGTCTGATTGTTTGAGTTCTATGATCCGTCATATGTTGATTACTGATGTGTGTCGTCATCGGAGGAACTTATGAAGTATAATAATGCTTCTCTGTTACCACTGTCGAGGTTTAAAGTGTATTTTATTCACTGTTAGTCGATAGTATCTTTTATAGTTCTGCAAGCATTTAACACATGCAGAATATCTAAGACCTATAGATGAACTTTGCTTCATTGTACTTTACGTTAAATATATAATTTGATGGGGATGAAGCAATCATCTTATATGGCGAGTTTTAGACAAACCGATCTATTATATCAGTTTTATGAACCAAGTCAAGCAATAAGAGACAATAAAAACAGTCCTAAAAGCAATTGAATGATCGACTAAAATGTAGAACATATAACTGAATCTAACCAGTTTGTAAGTAATCATCTGAGTGGAAATTCGGAAATAATAAATTTAAGTAATATTGAAGCGGTAGAAGACAAAAGACTTGGTAAAGGAATGTTTGTTTGGAAAATGGTATCTCTATATAGCTAAATTATGTCTACCTTATTTTCAACGCACCATTTCCACAGATCTTCGTGTTGTGGTACTTCTGGACATCATCTTGAGTTTCTTTGTGTTCCTTTCACGTCTCCCATGTATCTCCAAAACACCGTATTATTTACCTTCTCTGATATCAAATCTATCTCCCTGCTATTTGATGTTTTTATGCCTATGAAGGTCGATTTATATGCTACTGATAAGTATTATCGGTAGCACTCGCCACAGTATAGTTATTTAGTTACAAAACTGCTTGTTAGCCTCTCTCCAGTCAATTAATATTGTGGAAATGTCTGGAGACTTTCATGTGTTATGATCAACTAAAGATAGTCGTTCAAAGTACGGTTCCAAAACGCAGTGTTACGTAGTTACCGCGACGTAACAACGGGTCTAATAGAAGTGGGATAATTGAACATTTTTCTGTATTAGTAGTTCATTTTTGACAACCTCTCTCAGTTGTCGTTTAATTCTGTCTGTTTGTCTGTTTTCGACATAGAACTTTGCACATATGTGCGGCAGTTCAAGTCGCCACATTCCATATAGAACACAAAGCAAGAGAAGAAACCAGAAGAAATGAATAATAGAGACAGTAAACAGAGGTGTGAGACAAAGGAATAATAGTAATGAAGAACAAAACAGTTTCATTGGAAATCATAAGTCACAAGGAGTGGATGCATCTGCGCCATTGAGAACGATTTTGAGCCGTGTCACCAATTGTTTCCAGTCATTGGTTTTTACCGTCCTGAAGACCCCAACCAACCAGTCAGGAAGTCTACACCTTCCTACGTGGCTTAGACTAACTATTGTAGATTTCATTGACTGGTGCCATGTTTTGGTTTGACCACTGCTAGCTCTTTTCCAACCTGACCCTATATCAGCCAACATTGCTTGTCGAGGAAGGCGATGACTAGGCATACGTAACACATGTCCTAACCAACTCAGTCTATTTAACTTCACAACCTCGTCGACTGATTAATTATAAAATAACCTGTCAAAGTCATTGTGTTTCTGTTTCCTTAGTGTTACTGAAGCATTCACCGTCAGTTACATCCAGAATACGAAACTTGGCACAAGGTTGCTAAAGAGCTGTTTTCACGATTTTAATCTTCATAATCTTGTTTCATAAGTACTTCTGGTCTTTTCATTCAATTTATCTCCTAAATAACAGTTTTAGTGCAAATTTTTTCAATCAATTTATCACGAAGTGACATTACATAAAACTTGTGGGTCACTGGATTTTAATCTAAAGGTTAAGTAGTTGGTATTCTGACTCGGATTCCTGATGGAGACACAAGCAGACAATGCTTAAGTGTTCCGAACTCGGGTAAATAGGATTTACACTACTCGTTGATTTTCAACGATTCTTTAGTTGATATCCTTTGCCGATCATGAAATCTTTGGTAAACATCATGTTTTCCTATCGACAATCACTAACACGGCTAGATTGATAAAAACTCCACATTAATTTGTATGTTGAAAATATTTCATGATGAACTAAAATTGTAAAATAAACGGTTTCTCTGCTTTATGCAGTGGCCAAGATTTTTGAAGAATGGTTATTCCAGTTTTAGATATATCTAGATCACCCCGCGATCCAGTGACTCGATGGCCAATAAAAATTTTGGAACTTATCAGAAAAACAATGCTGAAATACTTTTAAAATGACAACGAATTTTCGAATCCAGTACATGGAATACACGTAATTGATATAGTTACGGCTTCATTAGATATTGCCTCTCTATTCACTAACGTTCATCTGTCATAATTTATTGATTCAAATAATCCAAAAGTATATTCAGAAGCTAATACTGAAATGTACATTCAATGCCCATTTCCGATTTAATAATGAAATATATCGGTAGGAGTACTTAGTACCCAAGAGGTTTCCACTTGGTCCATTAACTACCGACTGTTTTAAGCCACACCTAAGATCGGGTACTCTACTATCAGCTATTGATTATTTCTGAATTTATAAGCTGTGTAAGGAAGATATTTTCATCACTACAGATGAGAGTATTGATCTAAGTAAAATCCATGAGGTTTTTAATGATTTTTATGCTTGAAGTAGAGTCTGGTTCTTATAAGTTCGGCTTTCAATGAGAATTGATGGATGAATCCAAAGGTCTATACACCAGTGACTGAAATGGAACAAAAAGCTGATTAAATTATACAGCTTTGTTCGAATAAATTGAAAAAAGAGATCTGCTCATATTTCTGTTCATGAGAATATGTCGCTTAAGCACGGAAGACACACTGAATAGAGAGCAGTAGTCCTTCCGAAACACTCATTCGCAATAGACATCTACTGGCATTCATCTATACACGTATGAAAATTGGAACTAATAATCTGCAAAAGAGAGAAACACTAAAGAAATTACTTGTAAATCTGGAATTCAAAAGTGACGCATCAGCTCAAACTCCCCAAAACAAATAAATGATGCAGTTCGGAAAGGTGCTTCACCGCATATCTACGTTCCACCTTCTCCGCGCAACCTCTTATTCATCAGAATATCAAGTACAATGTTCAACTGTTGGCAACATTCATATTTATATTTACCAGCTCACCTGCTACGACAGAGCTGAGTACACAGAACGCGCCAGCAGGATATTTTCCAGACGTGGACAAAACATCCACATTGGTTGCCAAAATGAAAAGTCAGACCGACCAATAGCTAAATTCTTGAGCACCTTTTCCTCACAAATCATTCTTTTAAAGCGAAATATGTGATAGGACCAAGACACCCAAAAGATATCCAGCTACATCTGTCCTCACTGAGAGCTCGTGCATCTATAAGGAAGGGATTTGTCCAATCCTTTTTACGTCCATAGTGGTAAACCCTTCATGACTCTAATTCGTGTTCATTGGTGTTTTATTTTTGCTTCTTTTTTTAAAACTCTAAAATTTGGAATATACTTTATGCATGTTCTGGATTTGCTACTCTTATTAACATTATTTCTGTTTCCAGGTGTTTACATTTTTATTGGTAATCACTTATTAACACACTAATCACTTAATGTTTTTAGATTGCGTAAAACTACTTAGCTAAGCTTAACATTTTTTATTTTTACATATGATTTGTTACCAACTGGTACTAATAACTGACCTTTATTGGTATTTCCATGACCTTTCAGAACGCTATTTAACTGCACAGGTTTGAAAAGAGGTTACGAAAAAAAAATCCTTTGATGACCTTTTTAGTTCATTTCTCAAGCATATTTTCCTTATTTGAAACAGTACTGTTTACTGAATGATGATTCACACACTATTTATTCGTCATACTTATATTATGCCAGTCGTCAGACATCGTCGAAGATTCCGTACTCAGAACCGGTATATCAACAGAAGACGAACACTTTGGTTCAGTCAGTCAACTGGAAAAACAAAATTGACTTGAACAAAATCATAATTATGTCAGTTGTGAATGCTGATTGTTATTGCTTATAGTGAGTTTCATTAAGTCTGTTTATAAGCTTAATGAGATATTAAACGTTGATTTTAGCGTCATTTTCGCCGCTTTTTATACAGTCATTATTATTATTCATCCTCTGGATTCTGATTGGAACATACAGGTACAACAGCATATTGTCATTTCAATCTCTTCCCTGAAGTCGTTTTTTAGATAAATTCACTGTTGTACGTAAGCGTTTCCACACACAGTCTCCCCAATGTCACCTTCGGACTTAACCCCATATTGGCGTTTCCGATTTGAGTTCCACTCGATAGCCTGCTTGGCGTGTGATTTGACTTGAATGCGTTTCCTCAGAGTATGTCTGATCCATCTGCATCTCATTCGGCATACTTGTTGAGCAGTAAAATGGGTTTTCAGTTAGTTCGCTGTCTGCTGGATTTCTTTGTTGCTTATCCTTCTGGACGGGTCAATATGATCTTCATTATCGAGACAGTGAAGGCAGATGCTGATGAAAGTTTGTAGTAACCTGTTGGAAATGATTTCCTTAAAGCGTACCAAGTCTCTAAGTTACAGTGAATCACTTACTTCACATTACTGTTGAAAATCCAGATCTTATTCCTTAAAATGAGTGTTACAGATCTACACACTGGATTTAGACTAATGAAGAACTACTTTCTTTTTCTGATCCTGGCTTTAAACCTTTCCAACCAACTTACCGTATACAAAAGTAATTTGAATGCCCCTATAATTTATTCAAAAAATGGGTAATACCTATATTCTGATCTGTAGTCAAAATATAATTTAGTCATATACAACTTTTGAGTATTGGTTTTTGTAGGGATTTTGTTTCATTGCATGGAGGATTTCATTGTGAGCTGACATCAGTCAGTGGCACAGTGGTTAGGACTCTCGCCGACCATGCACATGGTCCGGGGTTCGAGCCCACGCCGGTGCACACCTGATATCTATGGTCGGCCTGCGAAATTTGGGCTACCGATATCCATGCTGAAAATTCCATACTTGTACCAAAAATACAGTGTGGAATCAAGCTGTAAATCAAAAAATAAAAAATAAAAAAACCCACTAGAAAACCTGCGAGTACTGGAAAACTGTTTCGGCCTAGTTTGGGACTCTTCATCAGTACGCGCTATGCCGTGAATTGGTAGAAGTTAGAATTCAAGGACCATTGGATTAGTTCCCAGTTGCTCAATAGTCTACGAGCTCGCTTTGTAACCAAAAGATCTTGGGTTCGATTCTCAGTGGGTGCGTACTGATGAAGAGTCCCAAACTAGGCCGAAACATTTATCCAGAACTCCCAGGTTCTCCAGTGGTTCTCTAACTGATGTCAGCTCACAATGAAATCCTCCATGCAAACAAACAATATCCCTACAAAAACCAATACTCGAAAATTAATCTGATGTCAACTAACGACTGGCCCTATTCAGGTAGTGACCTGGGGTTCTAGTGGGAAGACGTGACCAGTAGGGCACAGTAGGTTGAAGATGAGGCAGTACTCATCGAAGAAGATATTGCAAAATGGTCGCGCTATGTCGTGAATTGGTAGAAGTTACAATTCAAGGACCATTGGACAGGGTCTCAGTGGTTCATATACAACTAGTGAATTTTTGTTCTTAATGATTAGTGCTTTAAAATAACATCTAATTTTGCTAGTGACAATTATACCTTAAATTATGTGAAAGTGTAACTGTAGAACCAAAGACGAATTTATGGAAGAAATACTCCCTTCACCATAATCTGCTCTTAAAAATTTAAAGTGGGCAATTAGAAAGACTAATCTTTTACTAGAAGTCCATATGAGAAACACTCTTCGTGAATGAGAAACGTCAGCTTTATAATAGATCATTAATAGTAACACCGATAATATTTCATACAGCCGGTTCCCTTTATCAGTTTGAATAAGGAAAGAAAGAACATATTTTCAGGATAATACAAACCCGTTTTATTTCGTCGATTCTCTTCAACTGCCTACATCCTAAATAAATCAATTATATGCTACAACATTTTCTGAGCATACATATTACAATGGTTTCAACTCAAAGATAGAAAGTATGATCAGCATAATTTCAAAGATGGTGTTAGTGGACAGTTATTTAGAGTTGAAAGTAACTATTTATACATTAATTAGACAATGAGATGGAGTTTTAATTGCATATAGAAATATGGGAAGAAAAACCGCCTAGACCGAAACCTAATATAGTTGAAAAGAGCCGGTTTTTATTTGTCTAGAGTACAAAGGCGAAGAAATATGCGTAAGAACGGAAAACGGAATTAAAGGTGCGTTGAAAAGAACATTTCCCGCCGCTCGACCTATTCCACTTTACAAAACAGTATGCTCGCTAATGCAGTCAAAAGTATATAAGTATCCAGCTCACGTCAACTCCAACCACATTTACCAACTCACCTGCACTTTCGGCAGCAAGTGCATAGGAACGGCTTAGAGAAGAACAACTTTTACCAGATTTTCCAAGCACATCCCTATAAGTCTCCGTATGAAAGGCAGCAAAATATTTTCAAGCGCAATCGCCAGGCATCTAATTGAAATAGGACGTACAGTGGAACTTAGTCGGGCTTTCAAGATAATCAGTACACAAAGCAAAGCATGGTTACTTCGTATCACAGACACCACTGTCATCAAAAGACTTCAGCCCAACTTATGCATACAGAAAGAGAGTGTGACTAATCTCTCATTACACTGGTAACCATAATTGCTTTGTTCGTGTACTTATGTATTTTGTCCAGTTGTGTAACATTCCACTCAATCTTGGTTTTGATTTTGACTGACTGAGTTGAACTCGCTATTAAAGTTCTAAATCTTCTAAATTAAATTATTTTATCTATTTTATAATTTTACTTCACTGTTCACCCTCACCCTCCTGAACTCTCCACCATGATATGTATAAATTAACTCTGTTTTTCTACCTTGTATTCTGTCTCTAGTCTAATCTTGTTTCCAAGAGAAATTAAAACTCCATCTCATTGTCTAATTAATGTATAAATAGTTACTTTCAACTCTAAATAACTGTCCACTAACACCATCTTTGAAATTATGCTGATCATACTTTCTATCTTTGAGTTGAAACCATTGTAATATGTATGCTCAGAAAATGTTGTAGCATATAATTGATTTATTTAGGATGTAGGCAGTTGAAGAGAATCGACGAAATAAAACGGGTTTGTATTATCCTGAAAATATGTTCTTTCTTTCCTTATTCAAACCAATAATATTAATTTTGCTTTTGGAACAGTGTCTAAACGAGTGCCGTAATTTCCACTTTCAACAAGATATTGTATACTAGAATAAAATTGTTTTCAAAATGTTTTGAGATATTTTTTATAAAAATGTGATTTTTACGAGTTGGTCACGGATTGATATCAGTCAGAGAACTATTGAAAACCAGGGAGTACTGGACAGCTGCTGTTTCATCCTAGTTTGGGAATCATCGTCAGTACGCGTTCACTGGGGTTCAAACACAGGACCTTCCCGTTACAAGGCAAACTATAGAAAATTAATCTGATGCTCGCTAGTGACTTGATACAGGTTGGAGTTTCCTGAGTTCTAGTGAGAAGTCGTGACCAGTGAGGTCCAATTAGATGTCACGTGTGTGGATGGATGTCCCACCAACGACAATGGTTGAGGTCGCGCTAAATCACGAATTGGTAGAAGTTAGAATTCACGAGCCATTGAATCGGGTCCCAGTGGCTGAATGGTATACGAGCTTGCCTTGTAACCGGAGCGCCTTTGGTTCGAATCCCAGCGGGTGCGTACTGACGATGATTCTCAAACTAGGATGAAACAGCAGCTGTCCAGTACTCCCTGGTTTTCAATGGTTCTCTAATTCTTATCAATCTGTGATCAACTCGTAAAACATAACTAACCCTTACAAACCAAATTATAGAAAAATGTGATTTCCGAAAGTCTCTCATAAAATCAAGATACCACTATAGTTACTGCTGGTAAGGTAACAAAGATGATTCTTTGGAAGCAGTCACAAAACAAATGCTGTGATATTATCACAGTGCACATATAGTTAGTTTCTGTTTGTCTGCATTAATTTCATTTCTGACCGAAAGTTTATCAGTAGGTGTAGACTGCTATAACTTTCTTCCCATTTATCAGGAAAATGCCTACATAATGCTAATACTTTACACAGTGTAGACTCTATCTGTCTACAAACTTCTCTCATTCTTTAGTTTGATGTATCTAAGCTAGCCACATATTGCAAAGCTCCATAATCATTGCATAACAGCCAGATAATCCAAGATCTGTTTGAATTGAATCGAACTTTCTGAACTAATTTGACTTATTTTTCTCCAGTTATATCTCAGTACTGTTGCACACTGAAGATGTTGTAAAGATAGAAACAGGAAACTTCATAATTAAACCAACAGCTTAGAAAACACAAATCCACTGTAAAGTATTGCTTCTAATCATTTGTTTTACTCAAGTTTGAAAATTAATACTTTCAATCGTGAAATATCCCAGCCCCGTAAACTAAGAAAAAATTCACGATAAATTTTTAAATAACTACTGATTTAATCCACTAGTAATCTAACGTACTGACTATTCAAGTCTCAAACTGTGAAGAAGAATAGAAAGTCGATTATATTTATCACAATTGCTACCATCTTGACGATTCATTTCCTTTTCTTACAGAGTGTATCTAACGTTAATAAAGTAGAGCCTTTTCAAACTGTCAAAAAATAACCACAATGACAACGGAATATTGTTCACGCATATTCCCACACTTCAATACAACAGTAGCAACAGAATTCACGATATATCTATTTGAACATTCTATTTGATGTTATACACAGAATACATTTCCCACGTTTATATACTGCATTAACAAAAGAATATTATGTATATTTGACCATTCTATTTCATGTTGTTTGGTTTGAACCGAAATCACACGCTCAGTCATTGGTTAACAAATATAATCTCTCTCTCTCTCTCTCTCTCTATATATATATATATATATATATATATATATATATATAGAGAGAGAGAGAGAGAGAAATCAGTGAAAAATATACTTTGGCTTCCGCGTCTTAGCCTTCTTTTGTTGCAACTATACTGTCTCATTTTATGTGAATTTTTTTCATTCTACAGGTCAGCATAGTTACTAGTATTATTTAAGTTAGCCACAGTGACAAGGAGGAAATTAAAAGGAGATAACGATTCCTTTACCGTGGAAATACGCAAGTGTGATGATCGCCTTGAGCACAGAAACTAAAATCATATACATTGTTCGATCCAGGTGACTTACTCCTGTGGTGGTCCCATGAGCGTCTTTTCAAAACGAGTTAGAGAAGACAGTAACTTTGATTCGCCTTCTTTCTTTTGATTGCTTTATTCTTCTACTTTGAATAAAATGTCATTTTGTTTCTAAGCTTATCTTGATCACAACTACTTTTTTGAAAATATATTTTTTGTTTATTGCGGAACCATATTTCAAGCGAAAATTAAGTCGTCGTGGACACATTTTTACTGAACTTCTTGTCTTCTCTCTTTTTAACCAGTCAGTGACCTCCCATATAATCTATTGTATACTGTTGAAAATGATTTCAACTTAACACATATTATTCCGGAAAATTATTGTCATTAAGCTGTCAAGCCAATATAGTTAGTTGTGTATAATGAGAAATCCGCTGCAGTGACTAAAACGATGCTGGCACAAATAACCGTTATCAAGGTTACGAAAACAATAACTGTTAGATATTCTTCCCCTCTTTATGTTGAAAATAATCTAGGAAGTTTTCTAATGAAGTAAACAGAAGTCTTTTCTGTTTAATGTCTTATTGTATCATTTACTGTAGTAGCAGCAGGATCTAGACTAGTGACTTTCAGACCATGGGTTTTATTTTGTACTAAGTAAGTCATTGTGGTAAAGGCAAGTTATCTATGCACGACTCTCAGTCCCATGACAAATAGACAAAACTAAGCTTTTAAAGTGAAAATAGAACCTCTCCAACAGTTGTAGAGGTGTGGGTTAGTACCTTGCTTCAAATTTTCTTTGAATCCATTTTTGTTTATCCTAATTCTTTTAATTTTATCATTTTCCCCCTTCTGGATACTAAATTTCCATTCCATATGACACTGATCTTAACTTGACTCTCTGTGAGTTTCATTTGAGTTCTTCTCAATCCTGTCAACTATGTTACACCATTGAAGTCGTCCATTTAATTTCAGTTTGTACTCCTTTAATGCTTCCTTCATTACGCAACCGTCATATATATATATATATATATCTTGTGATTGAAATCGCTGAAAAAA
Source organism: Trichobilharzia regenti (assembly GCA_944472135.2). Lineage (NCBI taxonomy): Eukaryota > Metazoa > Platyhelminthes > Trematoda > Strigeidida > Schistosomatidae > Trichobilharzia > Trichobilharzia regenti. The sequence continues at coordinate 80,027,661 of OX235270.1, read as the reverse complement.
GCAACTCTTCTTTGCATGCCTCTTCTTTTATATGATATAATGGGAATTTTGTAGCTAATTTTTTTTGTCTGTATTTAAGTTTGTAACAATTAACAAAATCATTCTAAGTTTACTATTCATTTGTTTCCATGTTACTCTGTCGATACCTGTATGATTAATTTTTAACATGTTTAGGGAAAATTACTTACGAGAGAGAGTGGTTATTTCTCTTCTTGTTATAACAATAAAATCTGCTGGACACCTGGGACACCATTACATAGTCCTGCTGAATAAACGACTGGGAAATGACCTCATTTTTCGATCAAGGTATAAGATAAGATCAAATGGAAGGGGATTTTCAAATGTATTTATCAAAGAAAATAAACACAAAACAAACCTATCATATATATATATATATATATATATATATATATATATATATATATATATATATATATATATATATATATATATATATATATAAGTAAATGCTTGAAATGAAAATAATCAGTGGGGTGAACATTGTATTGTTTTGATAAGAAAAATTATGTCTTCCCGATTACTTTATATAGAGTGAAATGGTAAGACTAGTCCTGAATGTAAGCAATCTTCAGTTAATTGACAACTAAGAGATTGATTACGTAATTCGACTAGCATAACACTGGTATACCGTTTATTAGAAACTGACGAAATTTATTATCTCATACATTTTGTTCCATTTGAAGCAAGCTAAAATATTGGATAATGAGTTCTTGTCACAGTTGGAAACGTTGTCGCTCACTGGTATGCTGATTCATCTAAATAACTACTAAGACATTATAAGCCCTTCTTACACAGTGGAATTTAAATTTGTAAAATCTCAAAGAAAATGAAATAAGCAAACGTAAAATCTGTCAATACTAATAAGCTTGTGAGAGGAAGATGTGAAAGGAATTTCATAGTATTTTTCATTGTGGATTGCTATCAGTTTGCCAATCCATACTTCAAATATTGTGCAACATCGAGTTCAGAAACACTAAGTCTCCTTTTGATTAGGTTGTCACCTCAGAAACATACATTACATATAACAGTCGAAATGAATTTTACTTTGGTTAACTGTGACCAACACTGAGGTCTAAGATGCTCGTTTCGCCCTATTTGCGACTCGTCGGTTTGATGTATCTGCATTCCCAGATGGTGGTGATGCTTCAACTAGGAGTCGAATCCTACGTCCATTGTTTTAAACGTCGGTGCGTCGGTGGCACAGTGGTTAGGACTCCCGCCGACCATGCACATGGTCCGGGGTTCGAGTCCACGCCGACGCATACCTGATAAAATAAAAAATAATAAAAAAAATAAAATATCTATGGTCGGCCTGCGAAATTTGGGCTGCCGACATCCACGCTGAAAATTCCATACTTGTACCAAAAATGTGGTGTGGAATCAAGCTGTAATCAAAAATAAAAAAAAATAAAAGTCATCTACTAAACCACTGGGTCAGGACTGTCACTTGTTGTAAAACTGATATTAGCTATTATTCTATATGTTAGTTTGCATTTCCTCTTTACTGGTTATGTTGGACTGAAATTCTCAGTCTCGGTTGACGTGTCTACTATAACACATGACGACGCCAGAAAGGACGAAATGCTCATCCTAGATTCCACTGCCAGTTACCACCAAACTAAATAACGTCAGATATAGTCGAACAGTCAGTACTAGGAGGCAACATATCAATAGAGTATTTCGGTCCCACTTTCCTTACAAATGCACGTCTTTAATAAACTCTCTTTATTCTTTCTAACATCTTACTATCCGTGATAACCAGATTGGTACTTTTAATAACATTTTTTTATCAAAGACTCAGCAGCTATATGGAAATTTGTGTACTAGTTAGTGGCAATGAGTCACATGTGCCGTGTTAGAGCTAATGATTTTTTGCTTAACCAGTGGTTAAAGGGTGACTTCCTGTTTAAGTAAAACCAAATTTTCCAGATTGCACAATAAATCCCATTAGAGATTCGTTATCCCCTGTAATAAAATCATGGATTGATAAAAATGCAACATAATTAATATGCTACTAATGGACCATAGCCAGCAGTAATACATCAATTGTGTTGAACACTGGATCGCAATATTCTACATTGTGACTTCGATTTACGGTTCCGACCGTTTACTTCAGTTGTTGTTAAATTGGTGTATCTGTTTTAAATTCTCTATTATCTATTTTTACTTTTAATGTCTTTCCTAAGGCTAATTTTTCTGACTAGTAAACATGTTAATCTTTTTAGATCTCCAACATCCAGTCCACAGTTATAACAATTAATCATCCACCAATAGCATTAAAAAATAACCTATGATAAAGACAGTCGACCTTGAGGCATCCAGTCAGACTTAAGGTCACATCAATGTTAGAAGTAGCCTAGCTGTATGGTTATTACTGTATTAAATGTCGTCTTAATCCCTGACTCGAAACTAGATTCCGATTTGTTTTTCTACTTCCATGACTATATTTCTCTCTGTCAAAAACAGGCCTACATACAAATACACACCGACTAAATCCAAACAAAGATGGCTTTTCCATAGCAAGGGATGTAATGAAGAGTCAACCTCATGATTTGTATATTTAATTTTTACAAATCTCATGATTTGTAGGTGGAGAAATTAAAATCTAATATTATTCATCGGGGGGGGGGGGAGGGGAGTGGGAGAAGTGAAAACGAGAGGGAAAGAGTTAAATTAAGTAAAATATTTGGCTAATATGAGTCAGACATTACTAATCAATAATTATTGTTGTTCCCATTTTCATCCTAGACTTAGTTTTGTGTTGTTCACATGTCTGAGGACTATGTGAATATTCACATTACCTTTCGGTGTCAACTTACATTTGTCACTGAAAACTAATTTTGTGAACATAAAGGAGTATTGTCCTGGACAAATTTTATCGTTTTTTGTCATCACAACTGTAACGCTACAGATGAACAATATGATGAAAATTACACTTCTCATTTCATTTAAATTAGCGAAAAGTCAGTGGGACACAAAGGGACACTGGACAGCTGTTTCGATTGTAGTATTTAGTGCAGAACAGTCATTTCCACATAGTCGAAATTAAAGAATCCATGTTTTCATTTCGGGACATGGCTCACTCTAAACTTCGTTGCCGAACGAAACGTTGGAATTACTCATTTCAATATCGCTGAGATTTTACAAATATAATTTTTTACAAATGTTCGTTGACCACAGTTTCAAAGGTTCAGTAACTTACCTCATGTCCTTTTATATTTTACGACATAGACTTTTTAAATAAAGTTTTACTGATATGAAAAGACACTTACTTCTCAGACGATTATTTTATCGAGAGTATGGAGTCAGTTTGAAGAACATTTAAGTCAAATAAACAATTATTTACCTCCATCATGAGAGTCCTTTTTAGTGAATAAATATACCTGTAAACAGAATTTACTACGGGGTAGTAAAATATTGTACTCAGTACGTTACTGCTAAGCGTTTAGGTTCCGCTCTTTCAAGTTGTAATCATTCCACGTACTACTGCCTTATTCATGTATTTACTAGTCAGTGGTTAATGTTAGTCTGTAAAAGTGTAAATTTCAAAATATATTATTTGAAAACACATTGTTGACTTTCGCAAATGAATCAACACAGTCGTAGTTTACGAGTTCCCTGGATTGAAATGTTTCTGCAATATAACTGATTATTTACGACTACTAGTGTGTAGGATTACTATTTTATCGTTGTCATTATTACCTGGATCAAGCTATATGCATGTAACGAAATAAAATGAAATCTTAGTAGGTTTGTTTATGAATCGAAGTTTGTAGAAATTCCAGTTTGTGTCAGGTCTCACTTCTTTGTGATTTCAGTAGAAGTGAATTGTAATCGAAGATTGAGGTCAGATAAGGACACTTCATCCCATGCGTTCAGTTAGTTGGTTCATCCAAAACGCATAGAATTAAACTATTTAAACTTAAGAGTTTAGAAATTTTGATTACGTCAGGTAGATAGGTTAACGTGGGAAATACGAAACAAAGAAATATTTATATTTAAGTGTTTGTTTGTAGGGATTTGATTGGTTACAAGATTTCATCATGAGCTGGCATTGGTTAGAGAACCATTGGAAAAGTTGGGAGTACTGGACAGCTGTTTCGTCCTAGTTTGGGACTCTTCACCAGTACGTACCCGCCGGGGTTTGAAACCAGGACCTTCCGGTTAAAAGGCCGAAGACATTGGCTAGCCGCAGTGCTATGTCGTGAATTGGCAGAAGTTAGAATTCATGGGCCATTGGATCGGGCCTCAGTGGCTCAATAGTGTACGAGCTCACCTTGTAGCCAGAAGGTCCTGAGTTCGAACCCCGGTGGTGCGTACTGATGAAGAGTCCCAAGCTAAGACGAAACAGTTGTACAGTACTCACAGGTTTTCCAATGGTTCTCTAACCAATATCAGCTCATCATGAAATATTTATATTCTCTAAATATCTTATAAATAACCTTTGAGCTTCCTCTCGTTTTTTAGGTGTGTACGTATGCGTCTTAGCATTTTGTTCCTCTTGTCTCTATTTAGAAGGTTGGATGTACGAAGCTGATACTTTTCTAGGTGAAGTTTATTCCTGCTGCATAGTGGAGTTATACTCTACCACAGTGCCCGAGTTTTATACTCATATCAATTTATTCCTGCTGTTTATTCGCCTTTGAATTTTGCGTAGGTGAAGTATTTCATCTTAGATTTTATTTGGTAGATATTGGTTTGCACTGGGATTTGGTAGTGATGTTTCGTTCTATATAGGACTCGTCATCTGGGTTGACCTGAGTTCTAGTGTGATAATGACTTCCTCGGGATTCAAACACAGGGCCCTTTATTTCAAACCCCAAAGTGTTATCCACCAGGATATTGAGCCACACTTATTACCTCTTATTCGATTCGTATCGGCTATTATTTATTGGGAGTCTAAACTTCCAACAGAAACCGATTGTCTTGGTCCAGCAAAAACAAACATGAGACTAATGACGCTGCAAGATACGTCCTAGACAAGACTGCAGCGTAATAAGTCTCTCTATCTCGAACAACCTCTTCATTGGTGCAGTCAAAGATTGACTAGTACCCCACACATGTTACCTCCAACTGTGTATACCAATTCACATGTATCTGCGGGAGCAGTTACATTGGAAGAACAGAGAGGAGAGCCTACGTCAGATTATGCGAACATATAACATGGAGCCTCCGGTTAAAGGGACCGAATTGTTTAAGCTCTTCAATCGCCAAACACCTGATTGACACAGGACACCGAGTAGATGTGTTGGAATGATTCAAAATAATTAACAGACGAAGTACCTCAAGTCTTCTCAAGTTTGCTGAAGCCATAGCAACAAAATGATTGAAGCCTGACTTATGTGTCCTAAAAGAATCCGTTGCTGGACTTCGATTACCCTGGTGACTCATATCTTAGTAACTCTTTGTTTTCTAATTTTGTTAGCTTATCTTTTCACTCCACCCCCTCCCTTTATTTTTCGCTTAACTCTCTTAAGAGATAATTTTTCTTGATCTTCTGAGTTCTGTTCACTGTGTTACATCGTCAACTTCTAATCTGACCTCATGTGCACCGAAATTGTAAAATTTCGATCTTCTCTTATCTAATTACGTAACTACAGCTAAATTTCTTTTGTTACCATCCTAACAACACAGCTGTTAATCAATTTTTTTTCAAGAAACTTCTCTCTACCAAGATATATATATATATATGCCGTAACACTTTAGAGACCCTGGAAATCTCAACGTCTTATTTTACTATGACGCTCTGACAGTATGCTTGCTAATGGACAAAGGTTTGTTAAAAATTGTACACTTTTCATTTTTTATTAAAAAATTCAGGTTGTACGCAGGTGATGAGAACCAACGAAATAAAATGGATCCAGATTATTCTGCGCCAATGTTTCTTCTTTCTTTGTTCAAATTTATAAGAGGGAATCATTGTATGAAATTATCTAGTTGTGCTATTTACAACGTTGTGATACACACAGCTTGTTGAATCATGGTCTGACTATTCACATTTTTGATACGTAATGTTGGATATGAGCTGCAAAATGTTTGCATTGTGTTTTCAAGAGATGTATACTCCCTCAAAAACCAAAAAAACGGAAACTGCGAAATAGAGACTGAAGTTAGGATGACTTATTTTGATTTCTGGTTACAGGAATATGCAAATCCGAAGTAAGAAATCCAGGTAGGTTTTCTGTGATAAGAGAAAACGGTAACAATCCATTGCTTAGATGAATAGATTCTTGAATTTACGCCTTTGAAACATGGAACGGTTCAGTCAAAAACAGTATTCTTATAAAAAACCACACATGTGTACAAATTAAATTTCACAAGCTACAGGTAAATACGATTTTAATCTTTTTAAGATTGTCCACTGAACTGTAATATCATTAAATGGAAAATAGCTGAATGGTGAAACATGCACCATGGTACCGATAAAATCTTCGATACAAATTATATCAGAGTATATTCATTTTGATTCAGGTAAACGTGAGATTTACTAGGCTAGTACTAAGGGATTATCAGAAGGCTGTTAAGTTTGGTATCTAAGTGGTCCACAAAGGCGAAACACAATACAAATAACATAAAAGCAGATTAAGTTTTTTTTATAGATGCTGAGTTAGTTTGTAAGAACTCTGAAGTGACAGTCAGAAAGCTATGTGCTGGAAAAAAGTAGGGGATTTTTTCAGTAGAAATCTCAGCAATGAAACATTGCTTCTTTCTATTTGGAAAAATGAAGTTTCATTATTGCTATCTATAATGCTGACTGATGAACTTCGAAAGTGCCGTGGTAATGACCGAATTTTAGTGGGAGGAGTGAATACGTCTGTTAAACACAGAGGAAAGTAAAACTAAAGACCTTCTTGTAGACGGTCTTAACTATGAAATTAGTATTGTTTTACTTTCTGTTGTATGGTGTACCAGGCGAGTGACTAATCTTGGAGAACTTCTTATTAACATTTTTACTTCTAGATTTGGTGTTAGAACAACGTAGCGATGATAACCATTAGTCTAAGATAAATGTAAGTGCATCGAAAGTAATCATGTAGAACAATTTTCGGTGGTTATGGAAAGCATATTCATTCAAACAAAGTTAATTATACGTGAATTAGTCATTAAGATGCTTATATGACGCGTCTAGTTCTAGTTGTTTGTCCGGATTCATTTCCTTCAGTCAAGTTTGTAATGTGGTCACCACGATAGGGTGTCACCTAGCTTGATGACCACATTGCTAAACTGACTGATAGAATTTAATCTAAGCAAACATCTAAGATGTGCGTCGGTGACACAGTGGTTAGGACGCTCACCGACCATCCACATGGTCCGGGGTTCGATCCCCGGTCGACTCACTCCTTTACCTGGCTTAGCGAGAAATAATGCTAGTAAAGAGGAAGGGTTGGGCATGAGGCTAGCAACCCCATTCTCTAAAAATAAACACTGCTACAGAAACTTCAGGCCACTAGCTTGAAGCCCTATTTTCCACTGGGAACGTGAAGGAAAAAAAACAAAAAACATCTAAGACTAGACGCATGAAAATAGTTACATCTCATTAACCAATCAATCTATCCCCTATAGTCCTACAGGAAATCAGTCGTAAGCCTGAATGGTTGGGTGGTAACCACTCTGCTTGCAGCACTGGGTGGTGTGTGTTTGAATCATAGAATTTGCACATGAGCGCCGTGAAGTACAGAACTTAGGTTCAGGGCTTCGTGTTGGTTGTTTCCAACAATCTAATGATGAAAATATCATGCAAGTGTCGTTGGTGGGACAGACTTATCTTGAGGACTAGTTATTCCACTTTTACTCTAAATGCATATGTCTTATCAAATTCTCTAAGTTAAACAATAGAGCTAGTCAATTAAATAAACTGGTCTGTGCAATCCTAAAAGGAATTAGATTGGTTTTCTAATAAAACACTATGAAATAAGATATATCTAAGTTATAACATCATGACTTTGTTACACTGCTGTGCAAAAGACCCTAAAATCATCCTGTCTTTTGTGACTAATCGGATAATTTATTTGTTAATTATTCGCCAAGATATTTAGGTTAATCAGTTGCGGTTTGCAAAAGTTTGACTAATTCTCAGGTTAATCCAACTGGTATTCAAACAAATTCACTAGTTTCTTCAATACGAAATTATTTACATACAAATAAATGAACACTGTGATTTATGCACAATTTCACAGATTTATTCATTCTTTTATCAATCAACCATATGTTTACAGAATTCTGTTCATTATTCTCTCCTAGCGAATTTCGTCTCCACCCAGTTTTAGTATGCATAAATCAATCTCAACACAAATAAGTGGAATACAAGCGTATAAATTATTTTAATTATTCAGGCCTATTTATTCTAGTGGGAAGATTTACTGAACTTCATAAGTCTATCTAAACTACAGTACATAGATTGTCACACTAATAATATGCGCTTCACTTCTCCACCATACTATCAGTATGTGTATTGTTCAACATCAAGAAACAGCATATCTTATTGACCCGAGTGAAGGTAACCTGACTAACTTATTTCAGGACTTACTTTGAATTAACAATTTGTATTTAAGAGATATGTATTTTAAACCTTGAATTTTGTGGGACGGACTGTGTTCAGTAATTTTACCAGACAAATGTATTTTCTAAATTTCTGGTTAGGAATAGTTTTTTCATCAGTTATAAAATCATTGAAATCAAGGAAGGCTTGCAGTCCGTTTCATTTTAGTTTAGACTGTTCAGCGGTTAGTGCATATGATTCCGCTAAAGGTCGAACCTAGGAACTTCAATATAATAACAAAGCTTGTATTTTTTTCGTCAGAAACAAAATGAAACAATATTGTTTCCACTTGTGTCTCACTGCTTAGTGCTGATAGCTTTCTCTGAGTAATAATAACTGGTACTCAAATTTTTTTCAAACTATCAAATAAGGACCTTCAGATTATCGGCTACTGAGGTGGATTTCAGAGATACTTGAATTCTGAATTCGATCGTTTCACGGTTCATAGCGAATGAGAAGTCTCTGATCTTGGGGTCCACGATGTCAAGTAGATTCTCATCAGTTGCATTAGCTGATGATGGCTTTACATTACAACCGGCCGATAACTGCTACCTTGTCGTGGTGGTCGGGCTTGAATACCGCAATGACCCAACAAGCTGAACTGACTGGGACTCTGTCTCTACAGGTCCTACCATGTCAGGAAGGTTTTCTGGATAGCGGTTAAACTAAAAGCAGTTACCATGGGGTACATGGGCTCCAGTTTCCAATCGGATCAAATGGCGTATGAACCCACATGGGTCACCGGCAACCATGGGAATGCAGCTCCTGACGCTGCTCCGCTGCCTTGCGGATTAGACTCCAAGTCAAAGGCTCGGGGGTGGTCCCTTAATAAAACCACCTGCTTCGGTCTGGGCGCCCGGGCAGTATCTCAGCCCGCACACAATGAATGAATTAAAGCAACGAACTCCCATTGAAACTCAACGCGCGCTAGTAAAATGATTCCAAGCAATATTGATCCCTCAAGGAACTTATTTCCTTCCTACCCTACTTTTATTTTTATACATAGTTTCCTGTATTGTACCTTTTCTAACCTTGGCTTCTTAACCTTCGACAGCCTTTCGCCTTTGTCGAGATTCCCAGCCTATCCGTGTCGTTTCGAGATGTTAGTGAGTAGTCCTCAAAATGGTTGTTCCCAATGTGACATCTAACACGGATATCCTGAAACCGCGTGCTGCGTTCAAGCTGGCTACCTACAATGTTCGGACGCTGATGCAAATCGGACAACAGGCAGGGTTGGCAAGAACTTTGGAAAGCCTCGCTATCGATGTCTGCTGCATTTCGGAGACCCGCATTCAAGATCCCAGTGAAGTGCTTCGACTATCCTCTCCATCTGGAAGTTCTAGTAGTATGTACCACCTGCGCTTATCCGGGGACCCTGTGGCGTCGGCATCCGGCGTAGCTGGTGTCGGTGTCGCACTGAGCGCTAGAGCCGAAGCTGCACTGCTCGACTGGATTCCCATTAACAGTCGTTTATGTGCTGTGAGGCTGGAAGGTTATACGAAAGTAAAGAGTAGTAGGCCAGATAGGCGGTGTCTATTTGTTGTCTCTGCCTATGCACCGACGGATTGCAGCCCGGATGCAATGAAGGATGAGTTTTACTACCAACTGAGCGATCTCTTGAAACAGGCGGGTCGGAGGGATATCGTAGTGCTGGCTGGGGACTTGAATGCACAGGTGGGGCGTCTAAGCTCAGAGGAGAATCGTCTAGGTGGTCAGTGGGGACTACATGGTCGCAGGTCAGATAATGGGGACCGTCTTCTGCAGCTTTGCGCGGATCACAACCTATTTCTAGCTAGCACCAACTTCCGGCACAGCCATCGCCGTAGCGCTACCTGGCGTCCTCCCTCTGCGAAGCAAGCTTGGACTCAGATTGATCATATCGCGGTCAGTTTCCGGTGGCGAGGATGCATACAAGACTGTCGCTCCTTCTGGAGCACATGCCTGGACTCCGATCATGCGTTAGTGTGTGCCAAGTTCGTCTTGCGATTTGGTGGGGTTCGTAAAAGCCGTCGTCTAAGCGTTGATGTGAGCAAACTAGTAGCACCTGCTACTTCTTTGAAATATCAGAATGAGTTAAAAACAATGCTTGCCAGCAACCCCCCAAGTAGTATAGATGAACATTGGCTTCATGTGCAAGGTGCCATGCAAAAGGCGAGTGTAGCCGCTTGCGGCTTGAAAGAATGCTCCGCTAACAACCACTGGGTTTCTGCGAGTTCCTTGCAACTCATGGATGAACGCCGGTCCATTCCGGCTGGCAGCGAATACAACAATCAGCGAAAGGCGCTCACGCGCAAGATTAGACAGTGTTTACGTAAGGACCGCGAAGCCTGGTGGTCAGAACGTGCGTGTGAGATGGAGTCAGCTGCTGCATCTGGCAACAGTCGGAAGCTGTTCCAACTCATACGAGCCACCGGCAGCAAGAAACAAGGTGTCAGCGAGACGGTCTGTGAGGCAGATGGCACTCCAATTACCAGCCTGAAAAGACGCCTGGAACGCTGGGCAGAGCACTTCGGGAAGCAGTTCAGCTGGCCACCAGCTTCAGTGTCTACTATCATTAGCCCGAGTGCTCCTTGGTCGGTTAGTACCGACCCACCCACCGAAGCGGAGGTCCGTAAGGAACTCCAAGTTCTGAAACGCCATAAGGCGCCCGGCCCAGACAAATTACCCCCGGCTCTTTTTAAAGATGGTGGCGAGACTCTCACAATGGCTCTAACTGGGTTGTTCAGGAAGGTGTGGGAGACAGAGAGTGTACCATCAATGTGGAACGAAGCCATTATCGTCCCCATCTTTAAAAAGGGTCGACGTAATTCGTGTGACAATCATAGGGGTATCAGTCTGTTACCAGTCGCGTCTAAAATATTGGCTGCTGTCTTGCTTCGCAGACTGTGCAAAATACGTGAAGGATTGATTCGCGAAGAGCAGGCTGGGTTTCGTTCAGGTCGTGGATGCATTGATCATGTGTTCACCCTTCGTCAGTTGTTGGAACACCGCCACACGTATTGCAGGCCAACGATCGTTGTGTTTCTTGATATTAGGGCTGCCTTCGATTCGTTGGACAGAACTGTGCTCTGGAACTGTCTGTTAGAGAGAGGTGTACCTGAGAAATTTGTTAACATCCTGAAAGCCCTATACAGAAACACCTCAGGTAGAGTGAGGGCATACAACCAACTATCACCACTGTTCCCAACCAACAGTGGGGTTAGACAGGGTTGCCCAATCTCTCCATTTCTCTTTAACTTTGCCATCGATGACATTCTGGAGTCAGCTCTGAAGGATGTGCGTGAAGGTGGTGTAGATCTGCTACCTGGAGATAGACTTTTCGACCTCGAGTATGCAGACGATATCGTCTTACTGTGCGATAGCATGCAGGCTGCCCAAATCGCACTTAATCAGTTGGCGATCAGTGTCTGTAAGTATGGTATGTGCTTTGCGCCGTCTAAGTGCAAAGTACTGTTACAAGATTGGCAGGAGCCTGTACCTGCACTCACTCTTGCGGGTGAACCGCTTGAAGTTGTTGATAAGTTTGTGTACCTGGGTAGTTGTGTGAGTGCTGGCGGAGGGGTGACGGATGAGATTTCCAACCGTATAATGAAGGCTAGGGTGGCATACATCAACTTGAGCCACCTCTGGCGCCGTCGCGACGTTAGCCTGGCTGTCAAAGGTCGGGTATACAATGCTTCGGTGCGGGCTGCGCTGCTCTACGCCTGTGAAACCTGGCCTCTCCGAGCTGAGGATGTGCGGCGACTCTGCGTGTTCGATCACCGCTGTCTCCGCAGGATTGCTTGCGTTCGATGGCATCATCGCGTGAGTAATTCTGAGGTTCGGCGGCGTGTGTTTGAACAAAGTGGAGATCACCATTCATTGAATGTCGTCATCTGGAAACACCGGCTCCGGTGGCTTGGACATGTGCTCCGAATGTCACCCCAGAGGCTTCCGTACAGGTCTCTGTTCGCTAGCCCTGGGACGGGATGGAAAAGGCGGAGAGGTGGTCAGTCCATGACGTGGCGTCGTGGGATGAAGGATTTTTGTGCTAGATTAGCATCGGTTGGTGTGTCACGACTCCCTGGTTGGGGTCCGAGAGATAGCTCAAATCGATGGCTCGAAACGTTATCGGATATGGCCAAGAATCGTAATCAGTGGCGAATGTGTTGCGATTTCCTTCTTTCTTCCCTTCCCGATGATAGCTAACGAACACTGTTTGAACTTGTTAAGCATGACTGTTTTCCTTCCAGATGAAGTTCTTTATCCGTTCTCTACTTATATATATTTTTCTTTCCTTCCTTCCTTTTTTTTGATCTATGTTGTTTTATTATTATTGTGTGGCGCATCTTTCTTGGTGCCATATTGTACCAAGTTTTTTATGCGTTTAAATAAATAAATAAATAAATTACATTACTAACTGACAAAACCTGAAATTCGTGAGTCACCACATTCCAATACAACGGCTATCTGGTCAGTTTAGCTGGGAACCAGAAGTACTCGTCTCAACCCTTGGTCGAGTTACGGGTGTACACTGATGAATTCCCCTTGACTAGGATGAAAAGACTGTTAAATTCATCCTGGTTGTTAAGAATCCTATAAATTAAATTGTTTCATGACAATATCTATATATTAAAATATATTTCTGTAAACGACTGAACTGTGTGTACGTAGATGAGAATTGCCACAGATATCAGTAGCCAATTTCTGGAGAATGATAACAGACATAAGAAAAAACCGGTAAAATAATAATAAATATATCAGTAGAAAAATGATACTGATATATGCTGAAACTATGAGGTTTTGCAATTCATTATTCCAAAGTATGACATTTACTGAATAAGCTCACCCTAGCAGCCAGAGATCAATGTTTTCATGGCAGATTTCATCACAAACCAGTATTTTTTAGTGAAGTATTAAAACTCTGGGAGCACTTGACATCTGTTTCTTCACAATCTGTGACTGTTAAACACTGCTCACAGACACGGTTAGGATTTCTAAGGTGTTGGTGAGCAACCTTAAAGAGTCTCAAAATAAGATGAAAAAGGCTATCCATTTCTCTTTTTTTTCTATGATTCTTGAAATGATGTCGGTTTGCGAAGAGATTCTCCTTGAAATCATCTAAGGCTTAATACACCCAAATTTTGAATGATCACTTTCTTGTGTTGTCTGGTCAATAAATGCTAATAGAATACTTATAAATATAATTATCTTGAATAATCACGGAAAATACCCATTGAGTCATGAAGGGTCCCAGTGGCTAAATGGTCCCCCGGCTATCTTGAATAACTTACAGTGATGTCAAATCATGTTAAAATCAACAACAAAAATGAAGAAAACAGAATTTAATGAATTCATAAATATCAACTCACTCACTCACTCAAAGGATTACCTTAAGTACTAATTGGGTACTTAATTGAGTTACACCATTGTGGGAGTAGTAGCTAGTATGAAGCTTTAGAATCTTAACGAGGTAACACCAAGCACCTGTTTTCTGTTTGAATTTATTTTTTATTTTACATATAAGGTAAGACAGGTCTTTAGAAGTAAAATAATCTCAGAGGAGTGGATTACACAAAATTCGATCTTAATCTTATCTTAAAAGTTCCATAACTCATCTCCACTCACTTGACCAAAACAATACCTGGAGAATAAATATATAACTGCCCCTTTAATTCTAACAACATAATAATTTCAGACAAAAAAATAAGAAATTTAAATACTGATAAGGATAAACGACACCCACCCCAAGCTTTCAGGCTAATTTAAACATTTGCTTATCTCATCCCATCTCATTAGCTATGAATCACTGTCCATAATCAACTTCGTAATCTAAAAAAATGTAGAACTTAGAAGGTAGAGGATAAGAAAGTAGTTAGGACATATTACAACAAAAATGGTTGGAAGATAAATGGATAATTTATAACCATAACCTTAAAGGTAAGATATTGTTAACAACTCATATAAAAGTGTAACTTCAGATCTTATCCTCAACAAACTTTGTTTCATCAAAAACAAGAGTGGATTTACACTAATTGGCAAATGTATTTACGAATGTTCTAGAAGCTTAGGCAGTTGGTTTTCTGTTTACTGACTGTCCGAAAGTGACATTCAGGAAGCCGTGTGAGCAGAAAATGAATGTTTGTGGGCAGTCATCAACCTAGCTTAAAAAAGGACAGAGAACAGAGTACAATGGAGATGTGCTGCTAAAGCCCTATGGCCCACTGGGAACCTAATGAAGGAATAGAAATAACAATTGCCATAAGATGTGACATTCTTAGAGTTAGGTTATGGGATTTTTAGGAATTTGGATTAATTTAATTTCAGCTGTTAGATTTCATTACAAACCAGTTAAAGAGATCCTTAAAATCAGGGAGTACTGGACATTAGTTTCGTCCTATTTTGGAACTCTTTATCAGTGCTCAATCACGATTCTACCAGGGTTTGAACCCGTCTACTTCATTCCGTAGGACCAAAATCCTTGACCATTCATCCACTTGGGTCGGAATTCAATATCACGACTTGATAAAGTTAGAATTTACATGCCACTGAATTCTAGACCAAGTAGCTGAATGGTTTTCAAAGATTTGTCAAACTGTTGTTGGCTTATGAAAAATTTAACAACTGGATTTAATTATACACAGAGAAATGGGTGCATGCTATAAAAAGTGACAAAGGTATACGAACGACTGTCCTTTTTGCGTCTTTAGAATTCTTTTAACTGATTTCTCTTAGTGATGCGAACCTACACGAGAAATGTTGTAATCATTCAAGTAGACTGTTCATAAGTGACAGTTTACACTAGACTGAAAGGAAGGAAATTGTTCAGTCAAGCCTACCTAAAAAAGTCACTACATGATCATTAGTCTTTGAAGATATTGAACTACGTAGCAAATAGAATAATATATCGTTTTTCGAGTGGTTTTCCGTCCCACAAATATATTCGACCCACTTTGTAATATCTACTTAATTTTTGAATGAATTCGTAAAGAACAAGTGAAGCACTTTTAAAATGCAAATTATATTCCGTGAATCCACTCATAAAAGCATAAGAAATGTCTAGACAGACTTTGACGCAAATCATATAAATGTGCAGAAATAATGTAGTATATATATATATATATATATATATATATATATATATATAAAGCGATATTATAAATGTCAGAATTGAACTTGCACTTCTCAATAGCTCAACTTCATTGATTATATTTTTGTATTTGCCATCCAAGATGGATTGGTGATATGACTACTTGTAGCATTCTATTCGAGTTTCAAGTTGGTCACATGTGTGAATTTTGCTTTTCCACCTGGATATTTTTTGATATTTGATTTTCCCTCAAATTACAGAAGTACATAGATATGTACATTTTTTACAGTAATGATATCTGAACTCAGGTTAGCTCTCCTCAGACTACGTAGAATATTCATGCCAGTTATTCGGAATTTATTTAAAACACAAAACCGTGATGTATGTAAGATGTCAATATATGTATCAAAGATAACGTGTCAGAACTCTAGTCGTAATAAATTACAGGTAAAATTATAAGCCCATTATTTTCATATGATACTTCCGTAATTGATATTTGCTTACTTTACTGGATGATATTTCGAGACAATTTACTGTTTCACAAATATATAAAAACAATTAAATCGAATTAATATGTAAAACGTTAACCAATAAACAGTACAGGATGAAAAGGGGACACTAGATAATAACCATTATGATCGTGACGTTGCAGTGCACTGTTAGAAGGAGTCGGTCGATAGGGAAACGACGGTATCAATAGAAACTATCTGCAATCGTGGAAAGTTAATCCATTATTATTTTATTATTGCTCCCTTGGGTTCCTAGTGGAACATAGGGCTTCAACTGCACGTCTCCATTTGCTTCTGTCTTCTGCTGTACTTTTCGCCTGCATCCATGTTAGTGCATACTCTTTCAACTCCTCTTCACACGACCTCCTCCATGTCACCCTTGGACGTTCCACACGCCGCTTCCCTTTCGCGTTCCACTCGAGGGGTTGACGTGCGATGTCACCCAGCGGTCTCCTCAGCGAGTGTCCGATCCATCTGCACTTTCTCCTGCATATTTATTGGGCGACTGGCTTCTTGGTGATTCTTTCCGGCCCGGCCAACTGATCTTCAGTATAGAGCGAAGACATTTGTTGATTAAGGCCTCCACGCATCAGGCTGTTGGAAATATTCTTTGTGACCCTCCAAGTTTCTGACTAGTATAGGAGAACTGACTGACTTGATGTTTGTATTGAAAATCCGAATTTTGTTGTTGATGCCGAGTGACGAAGATTTTCAGATTGGTTTCAGGTTGATGAATGTGTTTCTCGCCTTCCCGATTCTCGCTTTGTTTAGGATAAGACACAGTCCCCTATCAAATAATGTTGTAATAACAATCAGTCAAAATATATTGTATAAGAAATCCAATAAAAACAATGATAAAGTGATTTGTAATAAAATATAATGAGTAGAACTCAGAGGATCGTAAGCAAAGGTTGAGTTTGAAAGTTGGATTTATTTTTTTTATTTTTTGATTACAGCTTGATTCCATACCGTATTTTTGGTACAAGTGTGGAATTTTCAGCGTGGATATCGGTAGCCCAAAATTCGCAGGCCGACCATAGATATCAGGTGTGCGTCGGCGTGGGCTCGAACCTCGGACCATGTGCATGGTCGGCGAGAGTCCTAACCACTGTGCCACCGACGAAATGATGCTACCGGCAGACAAAGAGTTACTAAACTGGAAGTTAATAAGGCTAATTGAAAACCAACAACAGCTTCCTTCATGTTAATACAGGTGTAAAACTTGAGCACTGTTTCCTTCAGTGGGCTTCCTGGGCACAAAAAAGACAATGACCATATTGTCTGTTAATTATTCTGAAGGCTTCCAACGCGTCTACTCGGTGTCCTGTGGCTATCAGGTGTTTGGTGACTGAAGATATCAAATTATTCAGTCCCTTTAATCTAAGGCTTTTTGGCACAAATTCAAATAATCTTATGTAACCCTTCCTTTTTGTTCTCCCAGTGTGACTTCTCGTTCTTATAGTTTATTTCACTATGACCTTGTTACAATACTTTTTACTAAAGAACTGATACTTGTTGACGAATAAAAGTATGTTAGAATTGCACTATAGCTCCTTGTATTAAATTGCATAGGTTGTTTTCAGTTGTTTCTGTTTTTGATCCGTTACAAAGTAAGAATCAGGTGTTTCTTTAAGATGAGTTATTAAGAAAGTTAACGTTGCTAAATACATACGGCACAAGATAAAGAGGTCAGTGGGTGACGACAGATTTTCAGATGGAAATTATATCATTTACTTCAAGCGTGACCACAGACTGATGCCGGATAGATAACCATTGAAAACCAGGGAGTACCGAACAACCTTTTCATTCTAGTTAGGGACTCATCAGCGGTAAGCACCCGATGGGGTTCGAATCCAGGATCTTCCAGTTACAAGTCAAGCTGTACTAATTCGTGATTTTACCACTACCATCAGCCAATGTCATCGACGAGTAGAAGTTAGAATTCATGGGCCGCTGGATTCCGCCCCATTGACTGAATAGCCTACAACTCTGACTTGTAACCGGAGGATCCAGGGTTCAAACCCTAGTGGGTGCTTACCGCCGACGAGTCCCCAACTAAGACGAAATATCTGACCAGTACTCCCTGGTATTCGGTGGTTCTCCTACTCGTATCGATCTGTGGGCAAACCTGAAATAAATCAATTCCTTACAACCTAACCCTTGAAAATATCATTTATTTCATATCCTCATACTTGCGGACTTCTTGTTTGTTAACTCTTTGAATGGATGTTCTGATGTTTTTTTTGACTGTGCTTTCATGAAAGCCAGGAAAAGGCTTCAGAATGCACTTTTTGTTGTACTAAGGAAGCTTTAACTTAATTTTTTCATAATATGCAGGTCAACGAAGAAGACTGTGACTGACATTCGAGTCTATCTGATAGACATGAAAAAAAACGACTTTGTGATGAAGATAATATCACAGAATCAGTTAGAAGGTCGCAGCTACTTGCAAGCAAACCGAGACATCGTTATAAATACGCAAGGAGATATTCAACGTGTGGCGGATGTGGTGATTGACAATTTCTATCTCTGTATTGTTTAAGTACTTACTGTTGATTGATAATATGTTTCATATATGAATTGCATTAGAATTCCGCTAAATACAAATTCCTGAATTCCTCCCTCTCTGTGTTTTGGTTGAATTCGTGTAATTCGGTCATCTCGAAATACTAATACTACGATTACAATAAATTACTATACTTTGATACTGGATTTTTAAAATATACTCGTTCGTGATTATATAGATTTAGCTAGAAACGTGCCAGTTGGGACAACCTGAGGCCTGATAGTCGAACCTAATGCTCACGCACACATGAATTTCTTTCGTACCAGCCGTCAGAAAGAGAGAAGTTTAGTCTCATTACTCAACTTGTTAAATGTATTGATTTGGGGATGCTTTTAATAACTGAACAACGATTTGAAGACCGTTTTTTGTTAAACAATTTATGATGTCATGCTGAGTTATACAACTGTATAGTTATAGTGATTATGTGTATGGTTAAAAACCTGTGGGTGAAAGTCATGTAATTTATTTTAAATAGAGAACTGGATACGGATAGCTTCATATTATTTTATTAAAGTTAAATCAGATTTTAACCTCAACTTTAAGGTTAAAGGTCAAATGACAGTCATCAATTAATTGAGTGAGAGTTCCATATATTCTGGCTGCACTCTATTTTGTTCTGTGGAATTAGAATTTGATAACTTAATTATTTCACCACTAACATATGAAACTGAGTCGGTGGCACAGTGGTTAGGACGCTCGCCGACCATCCACATGGTCCGGGGTTCGATCCCCGGCCGTCGCATTCCTTTACCTCGCTAAGCCAGTTATAATGCTAGTAAAGAGGAAAGGTTGGGCATGAGGCTAGTAACCCCATCCTGTAAAATTAAACACTGCTACAGAAACTTCAAGCCACTAGGTTGAGGCCCTATATTCCACTGAGAATGTGAAGGAAAATAAAAATAACATGAAACAACAAATTTACAGATGGATATTTTAAGACTAAAATTTGGCTGTGACACCTGTCCACCACTTAACTGACCTTCGGTAGAAAAACACTGACTAGTTGGTTGGAAGCAGCACAAATCCATGGTGTCTGTGTGTGGTGTTAAGAGCCTACAAATGTATGCAAATAGCACGAATAATACCACGGTAATGGTCTGTCAGATAACCATATATATATATATATATATATATATATATATATATATATATATATATATATATATATATATATATATATATATATATATATATATATATATAGTCTAATTACTTGGACCAAAGAATTTTTCGTCTGTAGGATACAGAGAGTAGGAATTGACTCCGGAATATGGTAGTGGATGACACTATAAAACAATGTATTTTGTTTATCAAAGAACTACATTACTTAAGTAGGAATTTGGAGAGAACTCATCAACCCTAGGGACTGACTCACATTGGAAACAGATCTTAATTCTCTGTTAAGTCGATCAAACAATAAATGCTTTCCATTACGTCAACTAGACGTGTAAACATGCTGATTTATCACTCAAGTGGCAGATCATAACACAAAGGAAACGACTTAAAAACCATGCCACAATGTCATCCATTTGCAAACTGAGGCTTCAGAATCCTTCGGGTAATATGTAAGGTAGTTACTAGAACCACAAGTTATGTGTTCACTACTTTATATACATTTTTGGGTGACACAAGCTAGAAAACTACATCCAAGTAGCCAGCTCTCGACTGAAATGTAACTCAGGATAACAGAAAGAGTTTAGAGGACATCCAAGTCTAGAATTCCTGGTATTAACGAATTATGACTTGAGAAACAATTTAAAAGACTAAATCAATTTCCCATGTTACATCACAGGCAGATAGGAGGTCATGATGTTCAGAATTTTAAGAAATAATCACAAACTTGAATTGTTTTCTGTTTTCCTCTCCAATAATTCATAACATTTCAGAAAGCATAGTAATATAGTTCCAAACCCAAGAAGGAGCATCGACTCTACCAACGGGTAATTAACTCTTGGAAACCAATCCCACGAGAAGTGGTGGCTGCTTCTTCAATCAACTGGTTTAAAGAGGGGATGGAAAAGCACAGGTACTTAATAGAAAAAGATTAACGTAATCATAAAAAAATCTATTCCCAATAGAAAAATCTTGATCTGGAGCAATTAAAATAGAAACAGTGTTACGTTTATGTACTATTTAGACAAACACACAGACACACACACACAATTTAAAACTCATGTGAAGAATCATCAGTGTACATACCATACTCAGTACTGAACTTAAACTGTTTGACTTAACGCTAAAGATAATTTAACAAAAATGAAATATCTGAGTTTTAATCACTACTTGATTTACACTTTGTAATAACTTATATCAGTTTCACGGGATTTTCAGAGTGAATCACTTTAACTGCCTTTGTGTACGTCCAGAATATTTTTATACAGTAGACTGTATTTCAGTTGAAATCAAAATGACAGTACTACGACATAATTCACATCATCCAGTCTTCCAGTAATTTCGACAAAATGATTTCTCGAATAATATCTGTCCAAGCGTTAATGTAAAATGAGTTGAGTAGTTCACTGAAGAGGCTCTTTGTAGGGAATTAACTTCCTCAGCTGTATAGTCAGATGTAACTATAATTTTTCACAAAAAAGGGCGGTAACGGAAGAGATAAACTGTCATAATTATAGCCGCTAATACTAATAAGTACATAAGAGAAGTTGAGTAAAGGTGTTAGAGTCGCGTAATGAGGTGAATAAGTTGTAATCAGGATGCACATAGAAACAAGAAAATATACTGATAACACGTAGAGGTTAGGACGATTAGAAAAGTTAGAAAGAGTTAAATATCAATATAATTAATTTTTTGAAAAACTGTTTTCCGATTCACTCACGTATTCTTCAATCTATGGTTTCTTAGGTCATATAAGGAAGATAAAAATAGGGCTATTTATTTCGTTCTCTGGCTTTCTGATGTTTAAGTTTCTCAAGGTTTTGTAAAAAAGGGAGAGGGGGTCAAGTCGCCTTTAGTAGCTCATTTGTTTCTCTGGATTAAACAGAATATACTGTTGATAAGCAGTGGTCAAACCTAAAGAAACAAATTTTCTAGTATTCGAATAATTTCTGTCCAGTTTGTTTAAGAATTTTCCAGCTTCTTCCACCAATCAGTAGTACACATCAGACATCTTCAGACCGGTGCACTTTTAACTCTGGAATGTCACTTGAGAGAAATTTACATTCCTAGAAATTTACTGTCACTTCCAGTTGCTTGAAAAGATTTTTCGATATTTTATGTTATTTGTCTAATTCATCTGTCACTGAAATAATTTTCTCATATGGTTTATAAGGGTTATTGTATTGCATTTATTTTCATGTATTTATTACCGTAGAACCTAAAGACAACTTAGCTGAAGACACTTACTTGATCATATCATAGGGAATGATAATAAGACAGTTTGATTGCATGGAGGATTTATTCATGAGCTGACATCAGTTAGAGAACCACTGGAAAACCTGGGAGTACTGGACAGCTGTTTCGTCCTAGTTTGGGACTCTTCATCAGTACGCACCCACCGGGATTCGAATCCAGGACCTTCTGGTTACAAGGCAAGCGACCTCGTAGACCATTGAGCCACTGGGACCCGATCCAATGGTCCTTGAATTCTAACTTCTGCCAATTCACGACATAGCGCGACCACTTCTCAATTTCTTCTTCCATGAGTTACTGCCTCATCTTGAACCTGCTGTACCCTACTAGTCACGGCTTTCCACTAGAACCCGAGGTTAACTGCCTGAATAGGGCCAGTCACTAGTGAGCATCAGATTAATTTTCAAAACAAAACCAATACTTGAAAAAGACAGTTGCAGCGAAGAGATTTTTCTTTTCGATGAAGTCACCATCTAGGCTGTACATTCGTGTATTTATAATAAATGGGTAGGAAAGTTCCAGAATAATATCCGGCCAAGGGTCAAATTAATAAAAATTAAAATTAGGAATTAGAATGTCATAATAAACAGGGGGATGGATAAAACAAAGTAGCATCATAATTACTGAGAAAATTGACATATCGTGCAATTGGGGATTAGAAATGTAGAAATAACAAAAATAGACAGGATGTTTGGATAAAAAAATCGAGTGGGATCATAATTAATGTGATGAAAAATTGTTTATGCAATCAGGGATTAAATATGTAGAAATAATAAGATGACAAAATAGACAGGAAGTTCGGATATGAAAATATGGTAGTGTAAATAGGGATTAAGAAAAACTTAAAAATAACATGAATAAACAGGAAGTTTGGATAAGAAAGGCAATGAGATGGTCACTATTGAAAGTATCACCTCTTTATGATGCTCATGGCATGGACAAGCGTTGGACGTACTTCTTTTGGATGGCTAGTGCCTCTGCTATGCCCAGATGTTTTAATTTTACTCCCTTTGATAGGTCTGATCGAATCTTGTATATTATTTTGAAGGACTTCTGAATGGCACTGAATGTCCTGGATTAACCAGATGTTCTGTCACTGAACTATATACACGTTTTCGTTCTCCTTTTACTAGCCAGGCTGGATAGTGTTTACGAGCGAGTTTTTCAAGTTGGCGCATGGTACTCTCGACGTACTCAGCTCCGCATGAGCAAGTAAACTAGTATATGCATGCTGAAGTGGCCCAGTGAGACAACTTGTCTTTCGCGTTCTGGCTGAACAGTTTCTTTCGGGAAAACGTCAGTCGTAGGCTTACTGCGAAGTATGTTTTCTTCAGAGATTTGCGGAGGCGTTTACGAAGGATTTCTGCTTCGATGTCACCTTTGAATTCTAGATCAGGCAGGAGTGTCTTCTTCGGGATGGATTGGACTTGTTCAGAAGTCTTTTTTGATTTGAGATTCTTGTCTATGAACCTGGGCGGAAACCGTTTTCCATCAGGGTTCCTCGGAGATTACGGAGTTCTTCGTCAATCACTTCCTCACTGCATATCTGCCCAATCCTCGAGGAGAGAGCGTATATGAGGTTCCTTATTCTGCTTAGGGACACGAAGATTTGAAAGCTGATGAATCGTCCATTCCATATAGGCTTTTTGTATATAGACCTTTTCAGAGAGTTGCTGGCGTTTCTTTTCATATGGGTGTCAAGAAAGTGGGACATTCCGTAGGATTCAGCATCAAGAGTAAGGTGGATGTTTTGGCGGGCATTATTGAAGATTTGAAGTTAGTTTTCAAGGTTAGTCATATCATGTCATTTCAATATCATTTCAATCATATCATTTCTGTTCTGAATAGTTGGTATGAAATTAACGTAGTAGATAATGTTAAGCGCGAAACTCGATTGAAAGACAAATCTTTCAGTTTATTTTATATTACACTTAAACTCAATACTTATCTTATCATCCCACCCTAACTGCTTAAGGTATGTGCCAGAAGATTGCTTATACTACCTAAATGCTTAACACGAATATAATCTACTTAGAAGATGTAAAGTTAATTCCACAAAATTTCCATTTTATGTTGACTGTTTATATATGTATGTGAATGACCACGAAAGACGAGTATTAGTGACAGCGTTACGAGTATCAGCATGTTTCAGAATCTCTTTAAGAATAGTTGACCTAACTTTAAACAATTAAAGATAACTATCAACCCATAAAAAAGATTTAACGAATCTTAAAATAAACTTTACGTCAATATCTTTAATAAGTGGAGCTAGTTAATTTAATATAGGATTGTGAGGACTTGGGGTTCCACTTTCTAAATTTACTCACAGGGTGACATGATGACTGCTTTCAAATATCTATTTATAAAAAAGTGAGGTGTCTTCAAAGCAATGATCTTCTGGATAAAAAGTAAAACTTTATTCATTACCTTCCAGAATCACTCGCATTCCAAAGAAGTGGAGAAACTCTAGTAAAGTTGATGTTTTCAGACATTTATGTGGGAAGTCGTGACATCGAATGACAATATCCTTTGCAAAAATGTACTATTCATGAATTCTGATTATTGACTATTTCTCTGGAACTGTAAACCATCTATTTTCATTTGACAATTGGTAGATGAACAGAACAAGAAGTAAATTTTCAGAAAGAAAGCACATGTGCAAATTCACTACGTCTATAATTTTGTAGTAGTGTGTATCAACTCCCTCCTTAATTTTTCTTTTCATACAAATTCAAATATTTACTACACTGATCAGGTCATTACTGAATGGTGAACTACACTGTGATAATGACCATATGCGTATTAGTTCACTTTATATTTTAACTACTAAACTGTTTATTTCCACTAGTTTCCATGATACAAAGAAAGAAAGTTTCCAGTATTTCTGAGTTTTAATAACCTGACCATCTTCTGTTTGTCTGTTTATATGTTTATGATATTCTGACAGAAAGCGGCCATTTTCAGTTATAACTTGATTTGAACTTAATTTTTACAAACAACTGGAAGTGTTTTCCATATTCTAGTTAATCAAATGTGAGTACCGTGGGACGGAGCCATTTTCTCATCTTTTTGCTTGCTTCCAAGACTTTTAGATGTCGCTTCACCATGGTTCTCTAGGCAATACCGGCTGATAAGATATTCTTTAATATTATTAAAGACTGTACAGTTCACCTACAAGAAACATTGCATCAATATCACCAATCGAAGGATTATAAATCCCATCCTTAGTAAACCAAGCTAAATGATTTCGATCAACGATCTATTTATTTTCAGATTTTTAATAAAAGTGATTAAGCTTATAATTTATTTTATGAATTTCGCCAAAATTTTTCAATTAGTAGTTATGTGATGCACATTGGTTATAAAAAATCATGTAGGCAATATATAGTGCAACCACCGAGACTAGGGATAAGGGCTTATCAGAAACAACTAAGATTCGGAAACACAGATGAAGATAAGATGATGAAGAGGGGGGAACTGTAGTAGAAGGTAACTGAAGTGTTGCTGGTAAAAAATGACAGTGATTACACTCCGGTGATATCACGTATAGTTTACCATAGAAACAGTGCATGAAATATTATCAGTATTCTTATTTTTTTCAGCAGTATTTCAAAAGTTGGCTGTTCAAAAGATTACAATTACTCCATTACAAAATCTCCTTGATAAACAGTGCATTGAAATCAGTGATGTCAGTCCATTCATCTCATAACAGATTGAAAATACAGAAACTAAATGGCAGACATGAACTGGTAGTTTAAAATGCATATGCAGTACATTTATTTTCATGAAAAGGGTTAAGAATGCATGTATAAAAATAATATTATTAGGGATAGTAATAAACAGGTCATTTTTGGTAAAGATATCTACCCTACTTTTTAAATAAGTCAGCGATCAACTTTAAAGAGGATATTGTACGTAGTGTACTAAGAATACTGCGGAATGTTGTAGTGTGTTGCAACTGAAGTATTACAGAATTAAGAATATTAACATAAACAAGTCTTAAATAAAAAACTTTTTCATTGGTCCACAACTGGATGTATGCGGTTCTTCTTTTTGGAAAAGGGGCATCTTATTCAGTTTACAAATTTTGTTTATTTGTTCAAAGTTTCATCCTCTGCACAATGAGTCCAAATTTATCAGACATTGAATATTTATGTAAGATGGCCTGTTCGTCAGTTTAATTTGTAATTCTGATTGCCATTGTATAGTTCTTTTTCCATGTCAACATTATTTATTCTCGATGAAAGAAATCTAAAGAAAACAGACATGTTACATGCAAATCATCTTGGGTTCTTTGTTTTGTATAACATGGATAAAAGGCATTTGCGGTGTAGACACTGTAGACGGACACCTTGTCAGACATAAGTACACACTCACACCCATACAAAGACCAAAAACGAAAGGCTTATGAATACGGGTAGCTAATTTAACTATCATTTTACAACCAATTCGTGTAATGATTATCTTTTCCCTACCCTCCTTTTTTCTAAACATTTCAGTAGAAAGGACATAGTAATATTTATCTCATTCAGACAAAAAATATTTGTCTATTTATCTTTCATCTGACTGTTTACTGTTGTTGTTACACAACAATTAGTCTGGCTGATTAGTGTGTGAGTTTGTGAGTCTACACAAAACTTGGACTATAATGTGTGCTTTTCGTTCATCTGCACTAATAGCCTATGAATGCAATGTGGAAATATGATTTGATAAGGTCGTCAAGACAGTCATATGTTTATGACTATAAAATTGATCAGATCCTTCAATATCTGAATAACCAACAATTATTGGCAAAGTTTTATATGATTAATTACTGTGAGCATTTAATAATACTTGAATGTTTCCAGTGTCTGGATTAGTGGACTAAAATGGTCGATCTGTAGTGATATGCGGCTGCTAGGTGTACGGATAAAAAAAGACACAACTGAAATTGACTGAACAAGTGATATTTCTTGTGACTTAGCAGCCTAAAGGAAACTGCTTTAGTTTTTTGAAATGATACCTGTTGGATTTCTGTACCAATAAAAAAATACGCAGGGATGAAGTTGTACTAAAGTAACGAGTCTGAAGCGGAATTCAAAGCACTGGCTTGATGTATTTCCGTCTGATATGAAATGCTTAGGGATGGTATAACCTAGCACTAGCAAAATGCACACAAACTGGTCATCGGATGATAGTCATTCTAACAGTCTGGTCCTAAGTGTATTGTTAGAAATATATCGACGGGCTGTGAAGTGTAATCACTAAGCTAAATGACAACAGTCTGTTGCCTACTGTCTAGACTGAATCTTAGAGAGCGAGATTGTTTTCTAGAAACATTCTCTGATTGAAGAAGTTGGATAGTGACGAAAAATGAATCGTATTCGAAAGTTGATGGTTAAAAAAGAATCTTTTTAGAATGCATTAAAACAAACTTATAGCCAGAATAGCACACCAAAGATGTTTAAACATGTTTGGGATACTGTGATCTCGAAGGGCTTATTCAAAGCTTTTAGAGACTAAATAAGTTATAGCCTAGATTTCATCTAATTTTTTTTAGTGTGTTAGCTTAGGTTTTCCCCTAAGTGTCACTTCAAAAAAATACTATGCATATATAGTAGACTTCTTAATTTAGCCTGGGAAATAAATAAGCAGTATAGTTGTTCTAATTTAATTTTGTTTTCCTCTATGACTTTCATAAACTTATCTTTATTCTTCACACATTATTATTGTTGTAGGCTTAATTAAAATGCCCTTTAGCCATTAACTTCCCTAGTCAGATCTTGCGGTTGTTCACGTCCATTATCTGGGAACCCGGAGTAACTATTGTTTCCATGATGGTCTGGATGTGTTGTATTCATTTATTATGACTGTACTGAGAAACTGATCCATGAAATCTATTTAGTTTGTAAAGCTTGACGGGCCTAGGAATTACCACTTCGTATAAATTAAACCCGTATTAGCTTTAATAGTTTTGTTAAAAGGTGCACGGCATATTACTGACAACGTCAGGCTTATCGCTTTCGTGTCATGAAGAGGATTTCCAACAAGTTGCAGACTCTCTTCAACAGCTGCCTTCTCTAGCTTCGTCCTGAAAATCAAATGGTCAGAAAGAATTAGTAACAAAAAACTGTGGGAACAAACCAACCAAGAGCTTATCGCTCAACAAATATGTAGGAGGAAACGGAGGTGGATCGGGCATGTATTTAGGAGATCATTGAACAACATCACGCGACAGGCCATCACTCGAGTGAAACCCAGCAGGAAGCGACGAGCAGGTCATCCTAGGGTGACATGGAGGAGATCGTGTGAGTTAGAGATGAGAGATTATGGTCAATCCTAGGCCCAGCTGAAGGGGACGGCAGAAAAAATAACAAAGTGGAGGTGTGTTGCTGAAGCCCAATGTTCCACTCGGTACTCAAGGGAACAATATTAATAATAATATAATAAAGATATCGGACAATTTCTGATAATGTTCAAAATGCATAAAAATATAATTTATCATATTTGTTATTGATATAAGGATAAAACTTGGGCACTGTGGTAGTGTATAATACCGTTATGG
The DNA here is from genome assembly GCA_944472135.2 of Trichobilharzia regenti. Classification (NCBI taxonomy): domain Eukaryota; kingdom Metazoa; phylum Platyhelminthes; class Trematoda; order Strigeidida; family Schistosomatidae; genus Trichobilharzia; species Trichobilharzia regenti. The sequence continues at coordinate 79,999,047 of OX235270.1, read as the reverse complement.
ATAAATTGTGTTCAAAACGTCATCAGTAAGTATTACTGCATAACACTGTGATTTTATCGGAATAAAATTTTATCCATAATGAAACTATAATTTATCATGTTTAGCATTATTGATTTCCTGACATTTTAAAATCAGGTATTACATTATATATATATATATATATATATATATATATATATATTGCTGATCACCAGTTATAGGGAGAATGAGTATTCTGATTAAACCTAAGCTAGTTTCAGTTGATACTGAAGAGTATTTACCATCTCATTCAAAAGGAAAGATTGAGAACGACAGTGAAGAAACTAATGGTGAGGCAGTATTCACAGAAGTATCTACAAAAGTTTCTAATTTACCATACTATATTGCATATCATCGTAAACGTGCTGATAGGCTATTTTTACATGCACGTGGAAAAGAGAATGGCCTAAAACATGTTGACATAAGAAAGGGTTTCCTGGCAATATTCTGGATTATTGTGTTTATTGTAACTATGATTGTTTTCATAATGATGGCTACCAATCTTTTTGAACAGTACGATTCAGGTCGTGTGGCTACACAGATCAAAGCGGAACAAGATGTTATGATTTTTCCTGATGTGACAATTTGTGCTAAAGTGCCATTTTATGTTGATGATGAAAATGCGAAGAATGAAAACACAACGGATTATATTTTAAAAAAGAGTGAGGAATTAATACGCAAAAAACTGAGAGATTCATCCTTAAGGCAGACAAAATCTAATATCGAAGCAGCTTTATTAATAGAAATGGCTATGAAACGAGGTTAGTGAGCATATACTTTTATTTCCTGAGCACTGGGCTGTCACTGAATATTTAACCAAAAGTGTCATATTAGAGTTAGGTTACTCAAGAGTAGTCAAAACTAAAACACTAAAATAACGGGGATTTACGGGCAATTTCACTGATACTCCATGCGCATCCGGTTTAAGAAAGGTTATTCAATTAACTTATGTAACAACAGAAGACAAGGGCCAGACAACAGATCGTTTATTAAGGAAATCAACACATATTTATAGATTTTCATGTACATTATTATAGATTATTGTTAGCTGACAAACACAGTCTTCTGATTGGTTGTTTCTCACTAAAAGTTAATCTTTCATCTCTTTATGGCTGTTTCATGAATATCAGATCATCTATCTGCTAATTGTATCCGCCTACGCAAAGTGTGCTGTGGTTGGCTGTTGAATCATTCTTTGTTCATATTTTGCTCACGACCAATATTGGGGACGTAAACATTGATGAAAACTACTGTCTACCAATTTGGCTAGCAGCCAGCTTTCACCACAACATCACATCCATTTTAAAGTTGACATCAAATGAAGACAACCTTTTCCCTATTTCTCTACATGGCTGTCAAATTAAAGTTTAGATCTACATTTTGATCAGAGTGGTTTTAATTACAGAACTACTGAAATCTAGACAACACTGGACAGCTGTTTCGTCCCTATTCGGGACCTTTCCTCAGTACGAACCCATGACCCCACAATGGATAGAACCTAGGACCTTTAGCTTACAAGGCGAACTCGTTTGACATTCAGCTACCGGGAAGGAGTCAGGGGACTCATGAATTGTAACTTCTATCAAATTGCGATGTAGTGCGGCCTCCAGCCAATGTCATCGGTGAGTAGCTGTGCTCAAGCCCAACTTGGTGGAACCCTCTGATCACACTTACCACTGGAATTCTAGCCAACTTCATCACGTAGCTAGTCCCTAATGAGCATTGGATTAATTTTCAAGCGTTGGTTTGCACTTCAGTCAAATCCTTGCAAACCAACACAAAGTCTATGCTATAAACACAACTCTGTATTTTGAGAAAATAGCTGAAAGTGGGCTAACAGTGATGATGACAGTAATGCGTTTTTGTCTTTAATCAAAAACCATCTCTTATATAATAAAGAGGAAGGCGTCATTCCTCACTTGTTTAAATAAAATAAAAACAAATGTTTGTGCAAAATAGGATGATGCTATCATTTATTACGTTGGTTCCTCTTCAGTTGTGCAAAATTTAAAAGTTAATCATATATATATATGTACGAAGAAATTTTAACATATTTGCAAGGGTTACATGAGTTTTGGCTAACACAGACACAAAATTAATAAAGAATGCTCAAAGGTTACACTTATATAACTTACGCAAAAAGGTTAAATAAAAGACGATAATAACATACGATATTTCATAACAAGAGTTATCTGTCTTTACCATTGGATATAAAAAAGATCTGTAGTTCAAATATCTAACTTCAAATTCAATGGTTAGCTGATATGTAATCTCAGTGAAAATTCAAAACACCTTTATGTTCTGTGTTTAATATTAGATTTTAATGTCTACTATTCATATTAGCGAATGATGCTCTTTTTCTCTTTCTAATGATGCTGCTGTGCTTTACTCGAGGTGTATGTTGGAATCAAAGAAGGCGTGCGTTTAGTCTTTTAGATTATAGACGCAATATCAGAGTGGTCTCGTTAGGGAAAAGTTAAGAGCATGTAACCTAGAGATTTCTAATCGGACTAAATTGAAATCTCATAGTGAAATCTACTTGATGTATAAATTCTTGTAAGTCGTTTAGACACAAAATTAGTTCATCATTATATTTTGATCTGAAAGCAAATATGCAACTATTTAGACGAAAGCAAAATGTCACAAGCTAGCTGCTTAAAGCAACACGATATATAAAATAGTCACCTCACTAGCTTCTACAGAAGGTTTCTAAGTGTTAGAAAGCATATTGACGATACTATATGGGCAAATAATAATACAAAATAAGTTCATTGTGATGGAAAACTATTGTAAATTTGAGCTTATGTCTATGATCATCAGTATGCTTATTTTGATTATTTTTGAATTCATACTGTGTATATTCTAAAAATCTACTTCTTTTATTCCCTGCTTTGATTTGGAATAATGTTAAGTGCTTAGTAAATACTTGATCACACTCATGAGAAATGAGTCGAAAAAGTGATAACACAGAGGATATAAGCAGATCTAGGACAATACAGTATGTGGCGTAAACTGTTTAGGAAAAATGGAACGCATCTATATTCAAAAAAGTCATTGATATATACAGACCTAATTTTCTACATGTCATTTTTACATGCATGTTCGTATTCCTATCACACCAGTTATTGATTTATGACCTGATTTTCTCTCATGCCACTTATGACCTATGAAATCCTATTGGCTGTTCACTGTCTTAATTTATTAATGACATTAGTGCTCCTTAAGGTCGTTTTAAACATATATATATACAAGCGTTGTCAGACTTTTTGACTGTTGTTTTGAGACAATAAAAACCCTCTTACCAACATCCAGTCTTCTCTTCTGTCTTTGCGCCCCGGAGGTATTATTGTTGTTGTTAATGTGCAATTATGGTAGATGAGCCAAGACATTAAAGTTAGTATTTCGCTCATGGTCTACTAGGTCATAGTTCCAGTCATTAACAGTCATGTGTTTTTCAACACTCGTCAGGAGAAAGTACTAGGAACATCATGTATACTATGATGCGTAAATTTCATTTGTTTTAATGTTATAGTTGAAAACGATGTTCCGGAATACTCCAAAGAAGTATTACGTTAAGTGAGACTAGAATCAGTATATTAACTAGTGGCTATTTTCATTTTTCTATATGAAATCGTGGCCCCAGTCTCTATATTTGTTTGATAGGTGTAATCACTCTGATTATTGTCTTCATTTTATTCAAAATCTGTAAAGCTAAGATACTTTTAAATTCATTTACTGTGTTTAACTGTATTTAGTGTATAAACTTTACATTTCAGTCAGAAATTACAATTCACACATAACAATAGCTGATATCTCAAAATCATTTCGTGTGACGCGCACTTGTATATCTCATGAGAACATATCTACCCCTTGATTCCTAAAGGATCTAACTGCTTAGTTATCACTCTTATATTTTCAGGATCTCTTCACATTTATACTAAAATAACGAGAGGATCATAGTGTTGTTTTCCATCACTTTACAGGTTTTACTATACAGCTAAATGGTTGAAAATAACACTCACAAATTTCCGTGAGTTTAAGATCATTTTCGTTAACACGGGAATACTTGATAAATACACAAACAGTATAAATAAAACTATTCAACTAAACCAAGATTTTTTTTAATTTGGACGATTTTACTATATTTATTCTAAGCCTAAGTGAGTAGTTTAGATTGAGTTGGACCCTGGTTATCAATGACAGGCATATTTGAAACTATCAAAGCACTTTGCAAAGCTTCAAACTTCATTTTATTCTCGGTAGGGTAGATAATTCAACACCTAGCTCATTTTAAACTTTAAAAGATGTATCTTAATCTTTATTTTCTTACTTCGACGATTTCTTATGATAGCTGATATTTGTTTTATCTTTTCACTGTCTCTTGTTGTTTACATGCATATCAGAATTTTGAAGTTGTGGGAATGTGAACGAATATTTAATAATAATAAACTTTATTCCAAAACAGCATTTGCGAATACCGAATGGAATTCGCAGTACTGCATGCAGTTAGTACATTAACAATAACTACAATTCTACATAGATTAAAGAAATCTCAAGTCATTATGACAACAACTTATTGGCATATCAACAAAGCTGAAATTGAACAGTGTTTGAAGGTGTTAGAAAAGTAGATGCTAGCATATTTACTGGCGTAAGCGGAAGAAAGAAACAAAGGAGCACATAACAGAAAAAGAGAGAGGGAGAGAAAAGGAAAACAAAGAAAGAAAACGTTGTACCTGTAAATGATATGAGTCGGAAAGACGAGATCCAGTTGTTCTGCCGACTATTTGATAAGTTAAAGGTTTCACGCCTAATGCTTTCTTTATCGCACAGAACACGAGCTAAGCAGGGTATGGTTGAGTTTTTGTACTTACTAGTGCGAGTATATAGTTTTCTATATAGGCTTCTGGTTTTGCCTGATGAGATACAAGGGGGGGGGAGAGTTGTGAATGATGGGGGTGTTGTGAGTTAAATAAAATGGATTTAGCCCATTTTTCACATGAGTCCATGTGCCTGTCGACCAAAATATTAACAAGCTGGTTAAGTGGCATGTAGCTGACAACCTTTAACCTTTAATATTGAGTTCAGAGTCTGAAAACTTTCATATCATGGAAGTCGATCCGAACGAAGAATATACATTTAAAACAAAAAACTATTCATCTCTCATCAGAAGTAAGCATTTTAAAGTAATTTGTCACGTCATATTCATTGCTGGTATATTTGTATATAGTTATATGTAGCTGGTGAGAAGCCCTTGAAATAAAATGAATTCACCTTATTCTGCAAAATGTTTTCCTATTGCGTTATTGTAAATAACGCATTAATTTATCTTATGCAACCTGGTATTAATCAGTCGATGTTTAGTGAACTTTGACTGTCCTAGAAAGATATCAGTAATTTTGGAATATTTTCCAGTGTTCATTTACGGAGATTTGATTGGTCAATGGGCTCGCCAGAGTAATCTGAATGCCTTGGATTTGATTCTTGGAAACATTATGGGTGCACTTTTTGCTGAGCAGTCCCAGGCCAGGACGAAACAACTTTTCAGTACTCTCTGATTTTCCGTGGGTGTCTAACTGATATCGATCTGTAATCAAACTTGAATTGTGACTTACTTAAAGTATTGGATAAGCAATTCAATAGGTTATCAAGTGGTGATTTAGTCGTGCTTAAGTTTGTTTGTGGAATATATTTGAGCAGTTAATGTAGGAGTAGAATTTAGGCATTCTGGGGGAATATTATTCTATACTAGAAAATTTTCTTTGATTAAACACACAGTGATACAGTTTTAATAACTGGATGACGTTCCGAGCACAATTCACTGCTCAAATCATATCATAAACATACCATATGATTATGGGCGATAAACTGAACTCGGGAAGTTATGTAATTATTAATACTGTATCACCATGTTAAATCAAATAAACTTATCTAATACGGAATCACATTTGAGCAAGTTGAAATACTGAAGATTCATATCAATTAGTAGTTTCGTAAGTCGCGAGCGACTATTTTTTCCGGAAAGACAAGATTTGTATTCTACTTTCTTAGCGTTTTTCTTTTCGGATTAACGAGATGGGTCTCTGTTTTTCAGAATTTATAGCATTTTTAAAATACTATCTTCAAATTAAGTAGTTTGGTACATCTGAATGAAATTGAAGTTCTAATTCCTTCCCTCTTTTTTCTGTTTTCTAATCACTATACTTTTAGAGAATAGTTTTATGAGAGCCTATGAACATTTCATTTACTGCAAGTATAATGATAAGGATTGTTCATTTTACAATTTCACTGAAATTGTTCATTTACGTTACATCCAATGTTTTACATTTTCCCCAAACGATAAAGTCATCAGTGGAAATAAAGGTTTAGAATTTATATTTTATAAAAGACATAGTAGAGGAAAACCATTTGTTATGCTAAATGATCTTGAAGTAAGTTGAATGCTGTGTTTTATCAACTGATCATGCATATACTCATGGTTATTTTGCTCTCTGGAATTGCGTTTTTATCCAGCAAACTTTCAGATTCTATCAGGATTTAATCGATGTGAGGCTTTAACACTAAGTAAAGCTGAAATAATCGCAATACATATTCAAGTGAGTAATCAATAATGAATGGCATCATAAAATGTTACTGAAAAATGAAGGTAGTTCAGCATTTATATTCAGTTTTTCACAAGGGATAATCATAGTTTCTAGTCTTAATCAACCATAAGAAAAGATGAATAAGGGTGTTGGTGTTAGGTAATGAGGTAAATAATTTAATGAGTGAGTTGTAATCAGGATCCACACAGAAACGAAAGAAATATGATATTGCGTAAGAGTTCAGAGGAATGGAAGGGTTGGAAGGAGTTATACAAGAAAAAACAAATTGGTTGAAAAAAATAAGATCATTACAATGATGGTAGAATTGGTTGAAGAGTCCTCTTTTGTGTGCACGGCTCCAGTTTCTTCATTGGGATGACTAGAACTTTAGTGGTGCGCAGGATGAGGAAATTCGCTGTCTTCGGGAGGTTGCTGTTGAATCTGGAGATCACAGTGAAAGAATTCATCAAGACAGAATGGGCGATGTTGACAAGGTGTTTACTTATTGTACTTCTTATAGAGCCACTGCTACCTTCCTGTAGTCTTGTGAGATGGAGTTCTTGGAGTATTTTAGACAGGAAACTCGTCTAACGACCAACATACCTGGCTCCACAGGAAAAGGTAAGCTGACATAAGCATATGGCAATGGTCAGATGCGAGATCATGTATTTCAGGTTTCTAAAGACCGTTGGGTAACTGGCGAACAACACTGCTGCGAAGAATTTTCTTCTCAGAGATGTTGAAATTGTTATCTTAAGGAGGTCACAGGTTAAGTCACCCTTGAAACCGAAGTTCATTTAAGGTTTTCACATTCTCACGAGCTATATCTCATGTTTATGAATTTTCTTTCATGTCATTATGGGGATTATTTATGAATTAAAATGCTATTGCCTAAAAGTTTCTTCCTAATGAAATTACCGATAATAGGAAATCAACTCAGTGATCAGAGATTGGAAAGAGCATTTCAGCAGTGTAGTCTAAAGATTCAGAGAGTTCATCCAAAAGTTGATAAAAACGTGGCTGCCTTGTGGGTCTTGAATAGTTCAGCATACAATGAATCAATATTCTTCTTTAAGTATATCTCGGATTATTAAATGACAGAATCATACGGAAAATGTTTAGTTCAGTTAGAGTACTTTTGTTCAGTGAATGTTTCACAATGGTGTTTGCAGAAGTTATCTGAGTGAGATGACAAAGTGGTACGAGTCGATATTATCCAAAGAACTCTTGAAAAGCCAGAAGATAGGTGATGATACTTCAGAACAATGTGGTGACTGTAAAACAATGTGTATTTAAGATCCAATACATAGTCGAGCACAGGACTACTAGACTTACTGACAAGAACGTCTTTCTTGAGTAACTCACCTAGAATCTGGAGGTTCATTTCATCTAACTTCTCACAGTTATTAACTTAGTACAGCCACTGTCTAATGTCAAGGATCATGTGATACATCCTAAGAAACTACTTCACTTTTATTATTCAGAACTGACCTCAACTGCAGTGACAGGTAATTTAGATAGTAAATAATTGTGATGGATGATCAGCGTAAAGCAGTTTAAGTTTTGAAAAAATTTATATCTCCCCTAGTACTGTTCTTTTATAAATGTAAATTTCGGAGGGAAATAGACTTCATAAAAGTTTTTGTTCAACCCACAGAAAGTTAGGTAAAACCAATCAGATTACTTTAGTGAAATCTAGCTTCCGATTTCCAGTCTAAATGTAAATCACAGCTTAATAACTCAGCTTGCCGAGAAGCTGATAAACTAAAGATCACTCGTGAAATGTTACTTCTTTCTGTTCATTAACTCATCGTATCCTAAGACAGAGCGGATAGGTTTAGTGATGATATGTTATCTTTCGAGATAATTAAGGGAGTAATTATCTATACTACAGGATAAAGCAAAAATAAAGGAAGTGGTTTTTTCGTACACGCCTATTCTAACCAGGAAATTTTCTCAAGAACATTATACAGTTTTGAACTTATGCATGTGCATATTTATTTGGTAATTTTTGACAGGATGAATTATTTTCCTCAGATATTTATGATGGAATCAACGTGATTGTGCATAATCCTGATACATTTCCAACCTATGCATTTAATTATTTATCTACTAGTTTTGCTTTAAGATATGGTCAGCTGGCTACTGTTGATGTTTCTGGTTTAAAGTATAAATCAGATATGACTGGTCGAAAGTCATGCTTTCCACAGAGAGATCCATACAGGCAAGTTTTTACTTTGTTTACTTTTGAATACCTTATTGGGTTGTTAGTTTTACGCACTGTTAATTTATTTCAAAGTGTTTTCCAAGCCAAATTGACGTCAATCAGTAAACAAATAAAAATAATGGTGCAACAAACATTTGTTTCCTCATAATTATCATTCGCTCAGAAGAGTAAATCCCTAAGTTCATATGGAATTCAACAGTGTTATGACTTTGCTGCTGTTCAGCTGCAAATGTGCAATGGAAAAAGCTGTGCTTTTTATTTCGATTCCAGGTATAAGTCAACCATCGTTTAGTGTCATCGGCGAGTCGTTGTTCTCTTACCCAAGTTACAGATTTTCATCAAAATTTCTAGGAATTTGCAATGAAGTCAACCACTGGCTAGTAGTAAAATATTATTGTATAGGCTCTGGTGTAGTTTTCACCAGAAAACGATATAAGATAAAAATTTGTTCAGAACCAGAATCGTCAGAGAACGATTTTATCACGGTTTTAACTTCTCAGCCGTCCACAGGCTCAACTTCAAAAGCTACTGAACTCATTATATTTCTGACTCACAGTGACTATAATAGTATTTAGTTTTAATCTCCAAATAATCATACTAATCAATTCTTCACATTTATTTACATAATACTCGTTATTCATCTACTTCAAGTGTAATTTTTAAAGTTTAAGGAGATTAGAAGTTTGTTAGATATAGTAAGTCTGAGTTATGATTAAAAGAGACCTGATAAAACTGGCTTTAGGCTGGTCACACTTTGCCTTCAATACAAGTACACTAGATTATGTTGACAAAAAGCTGATACTGTAGTTAGGTAATAAAGTAAATGTAAAAACTTTTGAATCTTATCTCTTCGTATGTTCCAAGAGTACGAAATTATAGTAAAATCAGTTTTCAAGTGACTGGATAATACTTGATGTAGGATTGCTTCTAACTGACTGATAGCAAACTAGACGGAACTTCAACACCTGACGGCTTATGAATAACTACTCGAATACCCTTCTCACATTGAGAATACGCTGCAGACAGACTGGAAGTTAACCTTTGTTCTTCAGAAAAATGGAAGAACTTCCAGAAGTGAAAGCTATTTGTATAGTTATTTTACATGACAAGTAATCTATAAGTTTAAATCTTAGAAACTGTGTTCTAACTAGTTGGCATCGTAACGAAAATTCAGTGGAACGTTTGATCGAATCTGAGGAGAATATTTAATCCACAGCTTATATTAGAAGTCTAGACTAATAATATATCTTCTGTCTGTCCTGACTTAGAGTAAAAGTCTATACTTTCCAACCCAGAGAATAAAATACTACATAGTAAAGTGAAGGAATATTTTTGAGCGAAACGGTACATGCTAGTGACTGTTACGAGTATTTGAAGGACATTTGCAACAACAAGTAGTGCTTTCGAAATGATAAAAAAACAATAATAAAATTGCAGCTGCTATCATTAGTAAACCTGAAAACACCGCTTATGCAATCTGTCCCAAAAGAAAAAAAGAGGACTCGCGGTGTTTATATTACTCTGGTCTATCCGACTAGCAGTGTTGTTTTGTGCGAATGACTTCTATCTATATCTAGACTTGGGATTTGTTAGTTTTCCGGCATAGTCAAGGGAATTCCAGAAAAGAAATTAGGGAATCATATAACATGCAATTTAAAAGTGAGAGAGAGGGGGGATATACACTGGACCAGATCAAGAACTGATTTCAGTTAGTGTCTGTTGGTTTAGTTGAGCCTAAAAAGTAGGTTTATATTTGTAAATAACTAGGACATTGAAAATAGGAGTTTATGCACATTACACAGTTAAAATCGCTCCTGAAATTTTATATGGTGAATTGCGTCAAATAATAAAACAGATACCACATCGTTTATTATGTTTGGTCCCCTGAAATTTCAGCTGGCATTCAAACAAGATAGGAGGGACAATATAAGTATTTATCAGTCTACCTGATTTTGAGGGACAACAGACACAGGTATAAGTAACATGAACCACTTATCTATTTACATATTTTACATTATCGAATATCATACTTTACAAAGTGCAGAAAATGTTCAGCTGAGTGGTGGCTAGCTTCACACCAGTTTTCGTTATAATGTGATGATCTCTTGAGATGAGAGGTGAGTATAATTTCCGTTTGGGCATTTGGCAATTCGATATATGAATAGAACTTGGGCATTGTGGTAGAGGATAATTCCACCATAGAGAAAATTTGTTTGATAAAGCCATATAATGTTATTAGTTCATGGAATTATATAAACGAAGTTAGAAAGTTGTGTGAGTACCTTGATAGTATTACAAGCAATAAATTGTGCTCGAAACGTCATTAGTAAATATTACTGTATAACACTGTGAGACTTTATCAAATTAATTTTCTTCATGATGGAATCTGGATGGTTCTGGAGTAATGCAAGTCCCTATGTTGATAATTTAATAATAATAATTTAATTTTAAGAAACCAGTATTTTCGCAACAGTATTAGAACTGTTCATGCGAGGAGGAGATGAAAGCATGTGGGCAGACTTGGAGCGAGGTGAAAAAGTTGGCAGAAAACAGAAGGCAATGGAGGTGCGCAGCTGAAGCCCTATGTTCCTCCAGGAATTAAGGGATATAATAATAATAATATAATTAGAACTGGTGCTATTGTAACAGCAGAATACAAAAGAATTAGGCAACGGAATCGTATACTGGCAGTTTGATACACAGATATAGGGAAAACATGTCTGCTATATTTTAGAAGCACACTCTGCACACATCTTCGGTATTGTGTTGTCTTATTGTGATTCTTCATCTTCCTTTATTATCTCCATATTTCACAAACATTGATCACTAAATCCATCTCTCCACTGATCGATATTCTTGCAGCTGATATATATATATATATATATATATGGAGGGCCAATCCGTAAGTTTTCGTCCATTATTGGTAAGCTCGCTGACGGACGAATTCATGTCTCACTTCTACTCACATTGAATTACAGCAGTTGACTATGTAGCCAGTTATTAATGAGAAATTCTGAGATGGATTCAAGTTTTCAGACCTTAAATACAACTGCAGGACCACTGGTTCAAGTCCTGCAACAAATACTCATCATGTAAATAACAGTCTGGAAGACTCCAACAAAAACTACTTCAATAATTAGACCTAATTTCATGAAGATGTCATTTCTCAATGGAAAAACATTTAATCTTTGTTTATAGGGATCGAAATATTTTTGTAGAGATACTGCTTCATTTTAACCGTCGATAGTTATCCATTTTTCGCAAATAACCCGCTTCTAAGGAGTTTTAACGGTTTTATGTAGTTGTATATGGAGTTGTAGTGTCGAGTGGTTACTTAAAATCCGCCCAGTTATGAAGGCGTAGCGGATACAAATAGCGAGTAGGGAGACACATGAATAAAAATTACGTAATCAGGTATCATACAGTGCTACAAGTAGTCAAAAAGAAAGACAAACAAAAAAGTGCATTTTTGTTGTTGCCAATTATCTCAAAATGAAGTAAGCCCCTGAAGGTGTCGTCTAGAGAGATAATAAAAGCTTCTCATTTAGATCATTCAGCTCAGAAAACTCAACAACACAAAAAAGAACCAGATCAGATACAAATTTGATCTGTTATTTCACAGTAATATGTTATAATTATTATGATAAAGGTGTTGTATAAATGTTTCCAAATCAATACAGTTGATTGTAAGCAGTGGCAGCCTGAATCTCCAAACATAAATTCCACTTGTCACGTAGATCCCATCCGCGTAACATTAAAGTTCATGTGACTGCTTTATTCTAAAAGTTTGGTTAATAATTTTGATATTCATTAAGAATTTCTGCCGACTGTAATGTCTATCAAAATTTTTTTTTAATCTTTAAATTTATCATATTGTTGAAATATATTTCTTCGCTGAGTAAAGTTTCGCTGGCGATTTATTGTTCATATTCTTGTTGGAACAGCTACACACATTTTAACTCTAAAGTATCCAGCTATAGTAGGGAAAAGGAGTTAAAAGGTGCACAATCACTTTTACTTAGCTAATAAGTAGTAAAGTAATATCTAAAACTTCATCGGTTGGATAATTTTGTTGTACTGTATAACACATACGGCCTGCCAATTAAAAGGTGATTAAATATCAGTACGATGCTTAGGTTCATCTTAGAGTTATATTAAACATGGAAAATATAGAAAAGATATCTGCGAAAGTTTTTTCTCAATATTTTTTTAACGTATCAATTTGTTTTACATTTATCAGTATAATTCTGGGAACTTTCCTTATATTTTTCTAAAAAGGTTGTAAAACAAGTGTTCAGAATAAAAATAATTTTAATAATGAAGTGATATGGAGTAGAGAACCGATTTTTTGTCGCAGATTGAGACATTTCAGAAGCGTGCACTCAGAGTCATATTTAAGATCAAATGAGAAGCCTTAGAGTGTACATTAAGGTTAAATGACAGTTGTTTATTAAATCTGTCATTTCAGGATAAAGCACTGCTACTAACTAATGTCACACATGAACACATGTTACTCACATTTGGTTTAACTTACCTAACTAACCACTACTTTTTATGAAGACTTCTGGGATTCATTTTCCAGCCGATTACCACTTTGTAACTGTTGATCGTAAATTTGGGGAATAAATGGATTTCAGGTCGGCTCTTGCTACCAGTACTTAATGCGCTTCGGATACTGGATGCGGACTAAAAGAAGTTTCGTAATAGAGCCAAACAGCTGTTCATTATCTTTTTTGTCTGTAACATTCCCTAAGCCTATTCGATCCATCATAATGACAGTTTAAAATCAGTATGATGATCAAATATGTAAAAGTCAGATTTACACCAGTGGACCAGTCACGGAGAGTGCTTCAATTCATATAAATTAAGGCTGTTAAAGACCTCGTAAATAATACTAGGAATTCATTTTTTCATTACGTAGCACTAAAGATAACGCTTAGTTTTGTCCCAAAGTGTCAGACAAAAAGCCTTGACTTAGTAAGCGTACTAAAATTTTCATAAAATTAAACATGGTTTTTTGTATTTAGAAAGGGCATTTTTAGTATTTGCATAGACAATACTATGCGAGTTGCCTACATTAGTAACAGAACCGTACAAATTCACGAGTCCCTTAAAGCTTTAGTCTCTTCTTTATTGCGATTCTAGTGAAAAATCACTTACTAATAAAATCAAATAAGATAGAACAAAAATGGAACAAACATTAGTGCGGAATAAATTAGACCCGTTTTATTGCATAAGTTCTCGTCATGAGTCAGTCCTCCAGTAAGGAGTGTTGAAATATATATATATATATATATATATATATATATATATATAAGTCTCCCGTAAAAAATGAGCAGTTTTGTTATAAGGGTGGTGATAAGTCAGTGATGATAAAATACTCTGATTAGAAATCGTAAGATTGGGAAACCAAATTTTAGTATATACAAAGTCGAATAAAAGTATGGGTTGTACATGGCTAACAGAGCCAGATGAAATAAAATGGATCCATATTGTTCTGCACCGGTGTTTGTTCTGCCTCTGTTCAGATATATAAACGGTAATTATTATATGATTTCAGCTGTTGATGAAATCCTCCAACCAAAAAATTATATAAGTTGGGTGGTGAGTATCCCTGAAACCCATTGGGCTTGAAAGATGATTATGCCACAGAACGATTCGACTAAATTTTGTCTCCTATTGTATAGCTAAAGTATTTATCTCAGAAACATTTATTACTGAACCCGCTTTTACCTACGCAAGTAATCTTGTCTTTTTTAATTTAAACATATTTAACTTAAAGATATACTAATTTCCGTGGTGGTGCAAACTTCTTAGAATATCGTTATACTTATGAAGATTGTATAGCTAATATGAAACAGCGTTATATATATGAAAAGTGTAATTGTTACTCGGATCACTTATTCGTACCATTTCAAGATCCTAAAAATAATGATTCAGTCTACCGTAGTAGTTATGACACTGCTGATCTTATGAACAATCCTAATGTTAATGAAAAACAAGAAGATGAATCAATACAAAAATTCTCTCACTTTTGCCGCGATATTCGACATAAAACGTCACATCGTCTACGAAATGAATTTCTGTGCTTTGAACAATATCAGAAAATGCCAACTACCTCTGTGTTAGATAAATTTGTACAACCAGACAAATTGTATGCAACCAGACATAATTTGGATGCTAGAAAGATAGAAAGACATAAAGTTTGTTCATTACTGTGCGAAAAAGTAAGTTGTAATTTGCATATTTATTTACTTAGTTGGAACACTCTTTTAGTTGTTTTGAGGATTTTTAGTTTCCACAAAGTATTGGTAAGTCAGAATTTATGCAGTGCACACACTAAAATATTCGTGACTTGGATTTAGCCAGTGCGTCTGTGTTGATCATTGACTAACTTCAGAATTTGAAAGAGAAGTTACAATGAATGTAGTCAACGGCAAGAAGAGAAGTCTATCTGTAGCTCTGCATCTTGAACTAACAGAAGCCAAAAATCATGGGCGACTGAGTTTTAATCTACTGCAATAAATAATCATGTCCTCACCTCGTGTTCTGAGGGTTCTAGGTTTTATTCTCCTTCTGGTTATTGATGGGTTCTTCGGAAGGCCGGTAATCTAGTACGAAATAACCAGTCATTACTTCTTAGTTTGTTGTGATTCGTCCAGTTGATTTAAATCAAATTTGGTCCCTTGAGAAAAGAATCACTAAGAAATAAAATTCCTGCAAATTAAAGTCCATTCACTGAAAAATCATTCTATACTGTTGTATCATTCATTCCTGAGCATCACACAGAAATATTTGTAGTAAGTTAAACTGTTATAGGCAAATTCAAAGTGACCTTGATCAACCAGTCAGAATTCAGATGCGTAAAAGTTACATTGCCGTTTAAAATTGTATTAAAAACATTGCAGATATAATATTACACTGAATAATTACCTCTTATGTGTTGTATGTCTCACAAAAAATCCAAGGATAATCCATTGAGAAATCATATCATTCGCGATAGATGCATTTTTCCAGGTGACTACAGATCTTGGCACCTTGGGATATATTGGTAGTCCTGACTCTTTTCTTTAACTTTACGCGTCTGAAACTATGGACACTGAGATGGAGTCTCGGTGGGAACACTATCACCCACTGGGGAATACAGGTACATCCAGATGACGTCCCGAATAGGATGAGACGCATATCCTGGATTCTACTGCTAGTCCTCATCCACCAGTTGACTTCAAGTTAAGTGGCCAGACATCACTGAAGCATCTGCACAGGAAACCGACATGTCAGCCTGAGACTGAGCACTTCGGTTCAATCAATCAACAGAAAAATCTAAATTGACTTAGATGTTTTGCAGTTTGTTTGATCGACTGCTATTTACTGTTTCTGCAAAAACCTTTCATCAAGAATCTTTAAATATTTCAAGTTTGATCACGGATTCATGTAAGTTGGAGAATCGTTGGAAACCAGGGAGTAATGGACTGGATTCAAACCTCGATGGGTGTGTATTGATGAATAGTGCCAAACCAGGATGAAACAGCCATCGAGTACTCTCCTGTTTTCCAATAGTTTGCTAAATTACATCAATTCCTGACCAGACGTGAAACAAATCAAATCCCTACAGACTAACCCTTGATGATATTTGAACGGATAGAATACTGAAAGACAGTGCAAACATTGTCTGTTAAATATCAGAACAGGACCATGCAGCAGGATTTATAAAACTGAATTCTCAACATAAAATTTGTCGTATATGTGAGTTATTTCTAGCTATTCATTTCATAAAGCGTAAATAAAAGTAACGAAAAAAATGTAATGCAAACAAAGCTTGGTAAACGGAAAAGCACTGGTGTAAGGATAATCATATGAAAACTAATGAAAAAGTAATGCTTCTACGAGCTCAAAAAGACTGAATGCAGCTGTGCCATTCAGAGCTATTTTGATACATGTTGCTAACAGTTTCCAGCTATTGATTCTTAGAGTCCCAGCAATCCTCTTATGTGGCTCAGGTCAACAGTCAAAGACTCCATACATTGGTAACATGCCCTCGTTTTGACCACCCTTATTTTTTCCAACCCAGTCTTGTGTCAGCCAACACTGTTCGACTAAGAAGGCGATGGTTGAAGATGTAGCCTCTCTATCTCAACCAATGCAGCTTCATGACCCCTACCCCTGATCTCGATATTACTTACTGTATTAAACCTCCTAAGCGTTGGTGGTTCAGCGGTAAAATGCTCACCGACCGCACACATGGTCCGGCCGACACACTCCTAAACCTTGCTTTGCCAGTAGAAGACC
The DNA here is from genome assembly GCA_944472135.2 of Trichobilharzia regenti. Classification (NCBI taxonomy): domain Eukaryota; kingdom Metazoa; phylum Platyhelminthes; class Trematoda; order Strigeidida; family Schistosomatidae; genus Trichobilharzia; species Trichobilharzia regenti. The sequence goes on along the minus strand of OX235270.1, from coordinate 79,981,929 downwards.
CTATAAAGAGGAAAGGTTGGAAGTGAGTCTAGAACAATATTACGTAAAGAAATAATAACACCAATTCTACTGAAACTTAAAAGTTCAAAGATTTAAATTCTGTGTTCCACTCGCAATGCCAAAGAATAAAACAAAAACAGATAAATATTATATCACCTGAAACAGGAAGTTAAACACAAAGACGTATGTTCACAGAATCTTCGTATAGCTCGCTTACAAAGGCCAAGTCTCATAGCTGTAAAGAAGAACGGGGAGAAGTGCTGCGCAGAAGACACGTTTTTTTATCGATATGCACTGGTGGTGCTGTTGATAAGCTACACTTTACCAGTCCTTACATAACGCAATTTACCTGTGTACCCAATAATTCAGTACTCTACCTAACCTGTAAGTACTGACAATCAAACACAAATTAAAAAGACTTGGTTGTTAGTGGAAAAGTACTCAATTGCACTATCTATTTGAGTAAAATAAAGGGCTAAGATTATCCACAGAATAAGGTTTTGAACTTATCTAACGGAAATGACTTTAATACAAACTCGAGGAACCTGCGTATTGACAGCACAACGGAAAAGCGCAAAATGGCGTTGAAGCAAACTCGGAATATGCGTTAGAGACGCCTTCATCCATTCATCATTCTCTAAAGATGGATCAAATGATTATAAAAGGTATGAGTAGTGTCATTTAACCGTTCTATGTATGAAGTAAATTATTAGAATGGTCTACTTTTACGATTATTATGTTTTCCGAATTTATTTCGATGATACTTTGCTCGAGCAAGCAATATTGCTGACTTAACAGTTGACATCATACCATCAAAGGAATGCTAGTCATGATCAGTTTCTTTTACTTTTCACATTGTCGTTTTTAATTTTTCCTTGTAGTACCATTAAGAAATGTGGTAGCATGAATAAGTATATTACTGTAGAAGGTCGTAAGAAGATAACTATTTCAGTAAAATATCAGTACTTCTGTAAATAAAATCAGAGTCCTAGTACCGAGAATATAATAAATGAAGATGAAATCATTCAAGTTATGTAGCCAGTCTATTCAGTGAAACACTGCACCACTATATAGGTAGTTGTATAAAACTTCCCAAAGCCAAGTGTCTTTAACTACATTACCATCAAGTGTTAGCCTTCTCTAGTTTACCTGGAGTGCTTGGCGAAAGACAGTTAATCTAGTATCCTTTAAATTTGATGTGGTATGGTGTCGCATTTCATTTTGCAGGCACATCGCCTATTTAGCTAGAAGGACGCCTCAGCTTAAAGACAATCATCCTGAATTAGATATTGTATAGCTCAGTTCTTCAAAGAAGTTTACTTTGTAGTTTTCACGTGCTACTTCATTATCATTACTATTGTTGGCAGAAAAGCATATAATATCTAGCTTTTTTGTAATTTTTTTATTTATTGAATTAAAATGTCAGAGAATCTACTCAACCAAGTTTTTTGAAATAACAGATTTGGATCCCGAAATGACACTACCAGTTCCAGTCATAGCTCACTACATAAAAGCCCTTGAAACCAGTAAACTACACTTCCCTGAATTGCAAAACTTATGGAATAAAATGCAATCTGATGAGCAATCGCAGTCACCATTGACAACAGGAACAACAAATGAGACCGATGAAACTAGTCTCTCGTCCAAAAATTTAATTATAGTCAATATACGTATTTCTACGGAATTGATTGATGCATGGGAAGAAGAATTAACGGAGACATTATTCAATTTAATTAGTAATTTAGGTGGTACAGTTGGTCTGTGTGCAGGTATCAGTGTACTAAGTAGCTTCTTCCTGGTCTTCTTTTTCGGTAGAGCCCTTTTCCATGCTGCGTTGAGCTTAATTCTTTGGTTTTGGTGGGCAGTCTACTTAGGTCGTCCACCTTTACCAGATAATAACAAACTGAATCAAGTGAACTATATTGGAAATAAGATTGAGGACACTGATTTTCATAGTGCCAATTACGGTGATTCTGAACATATAAATAATATTGAAGCTATGGAAACTTCAAGTTCAACAGTTTCTACAGATACAACTGAAATAATCAACCATAGTAGTCCTTTACATGTCTCTGCAAAAAATGATAAATCAGATAAGTTTGAAAAATTCCAAATCAACAGAAAGAATTTGTCAGCACAAAAGAAAAGTGATAATAATAAAGATAAACAAATATTGAATGATCGAGAAGAATCGGATGTAAATAAAACGGAGAAATTAGTCTATAAATTGTTTAGTACTGAAGTGAAAGTCGATACATCTTCGTCATCACCATCATCATCATCGTCAACATCTACATCATCCTCAACATTATCACTGTCTAAAGAAGAAATAAATGGTAATAAAGATTACTATGAAGAGAGTTTACCTGACTATTCTGTGTATGAAGTAAGTTGTTGGAACTTTCTAAGTCTACTATTTTTATTCCTTTCTGAAGTTAATTTCCATTACATTGTACTTATGCATCATCCGGGAGAGAATAAAAGATGCACTTGATGAAGAATTCTGGCCTCAACAAGCTGGATTCAGGAAAAAGAAGTATCATGTGTGAATCGAATTGCAACACCAAGCATCATCAATGAACACACCGTAGAATGGCGGTCAAAAACCTACCTCAGTTTTGTCGACTTTGAAAAGTTGACGTTATAGTAATTTTGAATTTGCTTCAATACTACGGCGTACAGTGCTCAAGCCTTTATCAATCTCATTCAAAAGCTGGCTATATGACATTGCCACGTGTCAGGTGATCCACAACGGAAAACTCAGCAAAGCCTTTGAAGTGAACACAGGAGTAAGACAAGGTAGTCTGCCCATTACCACCGATGTTACTCTTCATTGTGGTGGATTGGACTATGCGTCAGACTGCGTGTTGGGAGTGAGAAGACAGGTATACGCTGAAAGACCGACAAGAAGGCTCTAGGAGATCTGGATTTTGCAGATGATATGTGACTAATGTCACACAAACTAGGAGACTTTCAGGCTAAAACCAAAAAACTGGCTGAAGAGGCTGGTAGTGAAGACAGGACTTAAGGTGAACATAGAGAAGACGGAGGTGATGAAGATGACCAACCTACCAACCAACATCAGCAATAACCAGCACCAGCCACCATCAACGGGAGAGATTTAACAGGGGTTACTTCTTTCACTTACTTGGGAAGCAAGGTTTCAACTACAGGTGGAGTAGATGTGAATGTCAAAACCAGAATAGAAAAGGCAAGAAAACTTTCATCATTCTGAAATCGGCTTGGAAATCTTTTGCATTCAGCATATAAGACAAGATTCAAATTTTCAACACGTGTTAAGTCAGTTCTTCTATATGGATCAGGCAGTTGGCGCTCGCGTCATGAAAAGCACTTTCAGAAGGTTGCAGACTTTTATCAACAGATGTCTCCTTAGTTCCATATTAAAGATCAGATGTTCAGAAAGAATTAGGAACAAGACACTATGGGGACAAACCATAGAAAAACTCACTGCTAAAAGAAGTGACGGAGAACATGGAAGTGGATCGGACACTCGCCGAGGATACCGTTGGGTGACACTGCATACCAGTCCCTCGGGTGGAACCCTAATGCTAGACGACGTGTGGGCCCCTGAGGTTGACATGGAAGGGATCACTGTGAGGATGAAATGACAGCCTCTGAGCAATCGTGGGACCAGCTAAAGAGAACTGGAGAGAATAAGATAAAGTGGACATGTGCTGTTGAAGCCTTGGAACCTAAGGGAATAATAATAAATCAGACTTTTTTCTCACTCGCTTATAAATGTAAACAAAGTACAGCTGTTTGTGTTCATTTTCTCAATATTAAAATCGGCATATAGTAAACTGTATTGAATATACTCATTGCAGCAGCGATAAAACAAAAATTTCACAATTTCACATGATATTATTAAACTTCGATTGGGTTCCATTTTGAAAGTCACTAATTCATAGTGGGAATACAAATACGCAAGTGAATATGTAGATCCGAAGATTAGAATTCTGAGTTTTTTTTATTCGACTAGAATGTTTGAACTCAGTGACCATTTATTACAAACCCCACTCAACCACATTTCTCGATCAAAGTTATGCAACAAACAATAAAACCACCTTAGTGATTAATAAGATAGTTAAATGTCCGCCCCACTATGCATAAAAATCACTTCTCACAGCCATCATCAGTAAGATTATCAAACCAAAGCTGTATTAAGAAAATAACATATTCACCCTTTTATTCCTGTGAATCTCTAGCAACCTGAACAAAGCAATAAACACAAACATAGTAAGATAATGCGAACTCATTTTTACTACTTCATAAATTTTTTCTAACCGCTTGCAGCCTAGACAATATTAAAGTGCATAAGTGAAAAAAAGTTTAAACATACTTTTATCACACTGACAATGAGTTGGTAATATAAGCCCGGAATGGTTAAAATAGATAAATTATTAGGGTTATTAGACAAATATTGTTAAAAAGTGTCAAAGATCAGAATTTGTGTAGAACCGAAGTCCAACTAGAAATAGCATTTAAATTTGACAAAGAATATTTTGCCATTGAAAGAAAAGCAAGGTAAATAACGTTCAGGTGAAATAGTGAAATTCTGAGACACATTATGAGATTTAGAAGATTAAATGGTATAATAAAACTGCAAATAAATTTTGTAAATACGATCAATAAGGTATTGTGAGTTTGACCACCGTCTTCTGCATGTATGGATTTCGTTTTAACTGTTTGACAGTGATTGCCTCTTTACTATTTCAGACCCTGCCACACATGACCAGTGTCCAACAGATGGCGTGTAATCTCACTGTTCAATGCCTGTAACCTCTTTAGTCTAAGATTCTATGAAACGTGTTCAGAAATGTGAGTAATAGGCCTCCTCTTAAAACTAAGCTTTATTCTTCCTTGTTTTTACTCATTTTCTGTCTTGCGCTATGTTGTTGCCTTGTTTGCCTCTTTTGTACTTTAATATGATACTTTGACTATTGAACCCAGGGGTACCTGAATTCTATTGACATATCCGATTTGTTGATGCGAATAGTGTTATTCATCTAAGTGAACGCCTTCATGTTAATGACTATCTTCTTCTTGGGTGGAGTGTACGGACACTATAGTTAATTCACATCTGTTCTAGTATCAAACTGTATATTCTATGTCCTAACACACCTTTAAAGGAGAATTTTTATTCAGTTTTTTGTACCTATAATACTTAGCATATCAAAATCTAGCTAAACATGCTTGGGAATTCTACAATAAGTTTTTCACAGTATTAACTAAATGAATTAAACTTCACCTCAGAAATCAGAAAAACTAAGGTAGTGGCTCATAGACGAGATATATTAACTCAGATAGTGATTGAGAGCCAATGAAGAACGAATTCTTGAAGACTGTGCTGAAGTGATTTCAGTTCACAAGAAGAAAAACAAATAAAAGTAAGTGTTGGTTCTTACCATTAACTTATGAGTATTCAATAAACAAAAAGTGAAGGAAATCAGCCAGCTGACACCATTTGCTCAATAGATTTAGTAAAGTTAAAAAATGTTTGCGTCTGTCTGACAACATTTTCAATACAGTCTATCAAACTGGAATTAATAAGGAGGTATTTGTCAACTGACTGAATATGAACCTCGTAAGGCGGTGCAGTGATAAAGTGTGGAAATTAATTATACTAGCTTCATCTAAATGGGTATTGAAGATGACAACTAGTACTTCAAAGAAGGATCAACTCCACTGATCAAATCTATGCCCTTCAACATATTCTGGAGTACCATAGTACAACATTTTCTGTATTTCTCGAAATGAAGATAGAATTCGATCAAGAAGTGCCATGCCAGTGTCTGGCTGTGGAAGAACTGTTGAGAAAGCAAATTATGTTAATCAAAGCACTCTATTCTAACTAATACGGCCTTGTAAGAAGTGTAACACGTTAGTATTCATTTATTTATCACTCGAATACTGTCGTACGTCATGATACTTTTTTGTCTTATTATATTACCTTTCTCTGATTTTGTGTACTTTACTGAAGTTTGGAAAATTAGACTTATTTATTCTTCTTTATTAAAGTCTAATGCTTTTTTAGGTACAACAGAATTTTAATGATTCTACTTGTGATTATTTAGTCCTCAATGTTTTCACATACTTTTCTATCCATTATTATCTTTTATACAGGTAAGTTCAGAAGAATTAACTCATGGAAATACTGATGTACAGCATGATAACAAAGTCTTCAAAACAGATCTTCCGAAAAAACGAATGGTAGGCAGCTAAATTAATAAGTTTCTTTATTTTTTATTTTTTTAATTTTTTATTTACAGCTTGATTCCACACTGTATTTTTGGTACAAGTATGGAATTTTCAGCATGGATATCGGTAGCTCAAATTTTGCAGGCCGACCATAGATATCAGGTGTGCGCCGGCGTGGGCTCGAACCCTGGACCATGTGCATGGTCGGCGAGAGTCCTAACCACTGTGCCACCGACGCACACATGAGCAGCCATATGCCAGAACTCCCGGTCCCGCGAAATTCCGCACCCTGGCCTCCAAGTAGCTAGATTACAGGCATACGCCACCACGCCCAATAATGCAATTTGAATTTTAGCGGATCTTAGCGTCATGGGAGTTATACTAGAAATGGTTTCAATGACTAATCCATCACTAGTTATGAGAAATTTCGGTTTATTAGGACGTGCACTTCCCAACTGCCAGAATAAAACCAGATGTTGAATAAAAAGACTAATGTTAAAGTAACCAAATATTAATGGCATGAACTTCCTAGATTATCTCTGGATGTTCAGAGTATACTAGGGTTTTTCTGACTGGTATGTGTCGAAGCAGATTAGACAGCCCTCTGATTAAGAATATTATTATTTTGCTTTATTCCTAAACAGTACTTATCATACAGTATGAAATTCTCAGAACTTGGTACATTATTGCATCTGACTTACTCGACAGCAGCAAAAATAAAAAAATACAGGGTATACGTAACCAGGATGGATAATTGCAGCTTTTAGTGCTGGTAGTGACAATAAAGTCAAAAGTGTGCAAAATGTGTGGAATAATGAGAATAAAGTTAATAGCTAAAACTATAAGTTAAGTGAAATAGAATCACCATAAGTCTACAAATAGGAGAGGATAAAAGAGCCAATTATTTTGCTAATAACATAGTTGTAGATTTCCTGTCTAACACTATCTCTATCACATAGAAGACCCGCCAAATAGAGTATTGTTGGGTTTTTGTACTTAGTTGTACAAGCATATAAACCTTTATAATGATTTCCAGTCCTACCTGGTGAGATGTAGGGGAGAATTCTTTGTTCTGCTGATTTTCATGCACATCTTCAGATTACTTAATTTCACCATTCTTTGTCAAGTAAGTTGGTGAAATTCCCCTCAGTGATCAAAATTTGTTAATTAGTAAATATATGTCTAGGATGCGTTCTTAACTATTAGGTGATAATAAAACAGACATTCTTTTACTACTACCAAGGTCGACTAGTTCATTTAGAAACAAGGATATTCTAACGATAAGCCATAGTACTTTTAAGGTTGAAACGCAACTGAGTTTTAAGAATTATAAGCTTTTCAGCCGTTACAGCACAAATTAATTTCATTGTGTGACTGGCAGTAAACAAAATATTGTAGAATAATACTGTGAAAGGGAAAAACACTTGAAAGCACAAAACTTTACAAAATATCTGGCTAATGATAATCACTTCTTTGTGGTGCAACTTATCAAACAACATGCATTGCTAGATAAAGTGAGTAGTTACCAAAAATTGACAACAATCACTGGTGTGTGCAGCCTAAAACTAATCCACCTAGACATCAAAAAGCTGCACTGCCCTATTACCACCAGGGCTTTCAGAAGTCTACCAAGGTTTATCAAGTTCAAACGGGTAAATAGTATAAGCTACCTGCATGAACGGAACGTGCGTTTGATATTTAAGTTACCACAACATGATGAACTAACATTTTTAGTTGACATGAGTTATTTTCAGCTACTATTATCAGTCTTAATAGGCACTGTATAGTTTCTATGCTCATAATTTTGGCGTCATATATTTTCTCAAGTGCAGCACATTTGCAACTGGCCCTCATATAGACAAAGTATATTAAAATGTTGCTTAGACCATAACATCATGAAAGTACTTGATTTAATTTTAATATACTGCATTCTAACTACCCTATGCTGTTTGCTGAATAATATTCACGTTTATTCTAGGAACTGTTTCTTTTTTTAAACAATTAACATGAAGTGAATTTAATTTTCAGAAAGTGTCGCATTCTAGCAAGCATTCTGCTGATACCCTAAACAAACAGAGAAATTCGAATACCAAACCTGCTTCCACTCAGCAAATTACGCATGATAACAACGATAAAATAAACCGCAGAAACCAGTTATTGATTAATGAAGATGACTTTCAGGAAAATACTACCTGGACACTGGACAGAAATAACATTCTCAACAGTGACAAATTTCCGTTCCTTTATCCACCTCCACCTCCAGCTCTTCAGAAACAAACACTTAATGAAAAGAATGAATATGATATTTATGCAATTTCAGATGACAGTTATTTAAAGAACCCACTGCAACCAATTTTAGACCAAAGTGTTGTTCCAGATTACTTATTTCAACGCTATGCTCATTCTCCATTCTGAAATTCAAAAAAGACAATGAAAATTATTTGCATCGAAAGTGGCTGGTATATCATAGAGAGATGAGGAAAATCGACATGCTACAAACGCATCTTCTATTAATTTGAAAATCCTAAACTTCACATCATTTAAAAACACCTATCCAGCTCCATTTGCCAATAAAAGATCTGTTTTATGAAAACTTCACTGTAGTTTTGAGCTGGTGCACTTTTAACTTAACTCAATTTGAATGAATAAATCACCTAAGGCTGTTTTAATAAGAAAGTAAACTGACTGAAATGGATAATTGAAAAATAAATCGTGTAACTGGACATTAAAAAAGTCTCTAATGAGACGAAAACGTTATCACTAGTCATAAGTGGTTGTCTTGCTAAACATAGCTTACAGTGAAAGCTATCTTAGAGATTACCAAGTTCCGAAAATTGTAGTCCTAACGATACACGAAAGTAAAATGTGAAGATAACCGAAAATTGTAAAACGAAATACTAAGTTTAATTCAGCGAATGAGAGACATTTTAACTGCTTGGGTTAGTTATGATATGATATATTCGCCATATTAGGATGACAGTTTCAGTTACAGCATTTGAATAAACCTGAATGAGATGTACATGTTTACCTTTTTGTTTGATTGTGACAATGAGCACGCTACTTCTCCTTCATGAAGTAGAGCAAAAACTTGGAAATTTTTTAAGGCAAAAAAAGCACAATGTGTTAATATATGTGTAGAACATGAATATTGTGGTAATATGTAATTCTACATCAAATTGTTTATTTGATATATCATACAGTGTAACAATATTATTTACTGGAGGATGTGTTATACGACGGACAGTTTGTTCAATTCATCTGCACATTGTTTAACGTCTATGTCAATAATAAAGGTGAATAGCCAAGTTAATCACCTGTTTAAACACACACAGTTTCCGCTACGGTTTTCAGTTAACCTTCGTTTTGTGCCGTGAGATATAGTAGTTGGAAGAAATGGCAGACGTTTGGATGCTGATGTCTTGATCGATATTCTCACTCGACCTCATATAAGAGTGTCACAAGTTCTTTCAATTGCAGCAATTTTTAATGACAGTGCCGAGAACGGTTTCATATGTAAACGTGAAACAGAAGTTCGAATCAGTAATAGCAAAAGAGATGAAGAAGTCTAGTGTGACAAATGTCTTCATTTTGTTGTTGGAAAAAATGTTTCACTTCATTTCAATTTCTGACTAGGCCACTAGGTCTTCTTAACCACCAGTGTCCTTAGATTTCTATAGCGTCTGCACTGACATTAGTATCTAAGATGAACAGAGCCAAGGATCAGCATCCATAAGAATCTGAACACTTCTTTATTAAGTCAGACGACTATAGGGTATTCATAGTCTGTAAAAGCTCTCGGGGTCTTTTAGCCTGATAATGAGAAAGTGAGGAGCAGATCATCTGTATCTTATTTTAATCACTGCCAAACGACAAATCAAGCTATCTCACACATGTTATGTATACCACTGATGTTTGGTGTGGTAGAAAAACAAGCTGAGAGGTACGGTTTGGAGCTTGTATAAGAATTCGGCCCTGAAATATACTTCGTATTTTGGACGATCAGTCTGGTATTTTGATTCTTCTTCGGTCCATACCGAGCAAATCCTATAAGAGTTGTGGGTATAAGAACTTGAGTTCATATACGTCGTACTGTCCGTTAACGTCAACACGCCCTCATCAACTAAAATCCATTATTATTACAACAGTAATCAACATTAAGTGATTTTCACTTCATACGCGGTTATAAGGTACTAAATAATAATTGCATCCATGTAAACTTGTATATATAAACGATTGTACAGAGTCTGAGAGCAGTGTCGTGGAAAAGAAAGCTTTGCTGAACTTTCGTTCCTGTTTCCCTAGTGTCCTTATGGTTATTTTCCACGCTTTATATTGTTTCCAACCGCAGGATCCCTGAGATGTAAATTCTGTCGCGGAAATCTGTAGTGTGTCTAATTCTTCAGTACTACACGTCATCTCCAGTCTGACACATGATTACAATGGGGACAGCGCTAAAACTGTTTAATGCAATTTTTATCCAGAATAGCATTCAAATGGACAAAATTTTGTTTACAATGCAAACATTGACATTTGTTGTCTAATTTCAATGCCTTGTAAATGGCTTAACACATAACAGTTAAATGTAAGGCCCCGTGAGCACCTAATATGTTCAAAAATGTTCTGTGTGTATTTAGGTTATTACTGTGAGACCTTTCACAGTGGTGCTGTGGACAGGCATTAAACCTGGCATTTGAAATACTGTCAGCTACTTCCTAAAAATATTACCAGTTACTACACTTCTATTAATGAAGGAGTAAAGTCGGTCTGCATGTTATGTTTCCTGTATAATTGAGTTCTTGACTTATTATCTGAACCACAAGGCCAGATGGTTTTAAAAAGAGTTCGGTATTAAAAACGAAGTGTTAATTCATTTGATAAATATTTTAATTCAGGAAGTATATCGGTTGATTTTGTTGAAAAATTTCAGAATAAAAGTGATTGAGTGTCGTCTTGATAAGTATGAGGGGGAGGGGGTCAAAAAATGTGCAAAAGGGACATATAAGCTCAAAAATAGTGAATTATATACTAAAAACAAAGGCGAACTAACAGTCAGAAAATAAAAGCAATCTGCTAGGGAAGAGATTAAGACCGTGGTTGAATAAAAGACCAGAAAAGCTATTTCTGTGCACAAACTTTGGGGTTGTACTGAAGAACCTCCAGTGCCTCCCTAAAAAAACAAGTGCTGGAGCCTGACACAGTTTATAGAAAATGTCGAAAGACCACTTTAAAGGAGTTGCGTAGCCTGAGTTTGCCAGGTATTCGAGACACTAGTCTGTAATTGTCTTGCATAGTCATCTTTCCAACTATACTGGATAATTTTCCAGAATACATTCACAGTGTCTTTTTTCTTTATGACTCATAGATATTAGGAGTCTTACACTACTTCCTATCCTTACTAGTGTACTTTGCAGAAGTTAATTTTATATTTCTTGGGCTACCGAAGAGGCTGCTAGTAACTCATAAAACGGGATAAGTGGGAAGTATGATGAAATCTCCTCAGAGTTCAGCAGATTAGTTTTGAATTTCGTATTCATAAGACAATATGATGCTATTGTACTCAAAAAAGGTATTTCTTGTTTAACTTCTAGATGTATTTCAAATCTTTTATTCCGGTATGCCTATTTCTGCCATGCCTAAACAACCCAGGCCACTCTACTCTTAACTCCACATTTTACATTCTGCGTCACTCTCATTTACTTGATTTCAGTATTTTCTCCCGTTAGTATATATATATATATATATATATATATATATATATATATATATATATATATATATATATATATATATATATATATACATATATACATATATATATATATAACTGATCTCGGCGTTATCATAATTTAAGTTTCTAAACCAAATAGTTTTGCTTCATAATCTTTTCTTTGCCTAGTATCTACAGTTATTCCCACCCGACTCAATCTCTACAAGGACTCTTATCTTGGTCCTGGTTTCCTTATTTGCCCAATCATCTTGGTTCAGGTGAATTCCGGCTAATACTTTGAAATAAATCTCGGCATTATTCGTGTATCGAGAGAGCAAGCCAGTGCGAATTTCTGCCAGATTTCATCTCCTGCTGGCCTTCAGAGGTCACTAAGACTCCTACAATGCTCTAGCGAGATTTTCGCATCCCTACGAGGATGCTGGGACTTCAACTCTGCAATAAAATACAATCGAACGGAAAACACATACATTAGAATGTGTCGTTGCATTAAATGTGCAGGCCATCAGTACGAGGCAGCCTTTGAACTGGAAAATAATGAAGACTTGATCTAGAGCTCGAAACTCCAGTCCGTAAAGAGACAACACTATCACTACTAAAATAGCAAAGCATAGGATCAGTAAACTGATTCTCCGATCGAATCAGGAAAGCTTCTGACTTCGAAGATAGATGACGCCTGCAGGTGTTATACTTCTAGAAGCCAGTCGACCGATGTCAAACAATTCAGTTGAAGCAAAAGTAGATGTAATGACACGGAATGTCTCCACCATGTCTCAGGAGCACTGAAAAGGTTGCCGATGTTGAACGCTAAGTGATAAGATATAGTCTGGAAAGAAAATTTCGACAACCTCGGCTATTCGAGCTAGTTAAATTTTAGTTGGATGCGGTAATCTCTGTTCTGGCTTTAACGTTCGCTGGTTGGCAGAAGAACAGAGATATACATTTTTTAATCCTTCACGTTCCCAGTGGAACATAGGGCTTAAAGTTTCTGTAGCAGTCTTTATTTTTACAGAATTGGGTTACTAGCCTGATGTCCAGCCTTTCCTCTCTACCAGTTTTATTAATGGCTAAGGGAGGTAAAGGTAAATTATATACGTATATATATTGTGGACTGTTTCTCATTATATTTATATTAGCCAACTGTGAACTGGATGACCAAACTGCTGTATAATTAAGTCTGCCGTATTGGCTGATTGCCGGTCGAGCTATAAATCCACAACGTTCTAGTCTGTCTTTTATTGCCTACTACATTTAAGTTTACCTGATAATTAGGTACCCGAATAGTGTCCTGAGTGCTGAATAGTTTTTGTCTGAAAATATCAATAATTCTCAGTAGTATAAAATGATATCATTCTATTTCACTGGTTCTCATCATCTGCAGACTACCTGAAATTACAATGGTTATATAGATGATAATAACATACTTTAATGTTTGAGTGGTAATAGAGAAGAGAAACGCATCCAAAATGAAAGCTTTACAATTACTACTGCTGTTCTGCATAGAAGATATACAATTCAAATTCAATAATCATCTTTACCGACAAATTGATGGGGTCGCGATGGGTTCGCCTCTGGGACCTATCCTGGCTGATATCTTCATGGGCTACCTTGAAAAGGCACAACTGAGTTCTGCTTTCAATTGAACAACCTACTGCCGCCGATATGTTGATAACGCATTTATTGTTTGCAACGACATGGATCACGTATCGGCCATATATGATCGCCTAAATGAGACCCATCTAAACATCAAATTCACCATGGAATATGAACATAATAATGAGTTCAATTTCTTGGATCTAAATGTAAAAAGAACAAACGAAGGCATGGTCGAAATTTCATCTATAGAAAGAAAACATGGACTGGACAATATCTTCACTATAACAGCTTTTGTCCCATAAGCTACAAACGTGGATTAGTGAGGACTTTGTACTACAGAGCCAGGAATCTATGTTCACCAAACAAGGTCGAAGAAGAATTAGATTTCGTTGAGAAATGCCTAAGAGAAAATGGATACCCTAAGGGATTTATACAGAGGTATAGAAGAGAAAAAGATAAGAAAGAAAAACACCCAACTGTAGAAAAGAAAAAAAGTGTTTATTTGTCTCCTATTCAAAAGAAATGCAGTGTCACAAAAGATTGACAAAAGAATGAAAGGTGCAATAAAAAGAAGCTTCCCGGCAGAAAAACTCATAACATTATACAGCACCACTTCTTCTGTAAGCCACTCAAAACTGAACTAATACCCTGAGTTTATGAATTCACGTTCACTTGAGGGAGCAAGTACATTGGAAGGACAGAAAGAAGGGCTTCTATCCGGTTTTCTGAACATTTTCTAAGAAACTTGTGCCTGAAAGGAAGCAAATATTCTCACAGTACAATTACCAGACATATTGTTGATACGGGACATCTCGTAGAGATTTCTAAGTCCTTCAAACTATTAAATAGATAAAGGACAGCAAATTTACTGCGATTTGCCAAAGCGATCGCAATCAAACGATTTAAACCAGACTTATGCATACAGAAAGAGAGTGTGATTACTCTCTCACTCCCTTGGTAACTGAATTTTGAGTTTGATTACATCAATTAGTCATCTAATTCAGTGATCTCAACTCACCGAACAAATCTTAATCTCATAAACTGTAACCGCTTTTGTTTATGGTTTACTATGTGAACCTGCAGGTTAACACTGTTCTGTAAATTAATTGTTTTGTTTTCTGTCTTATCCCTCCCCCCCCCCTTTTCAACTTTAAAAGAATATAAATTGATGGTAAAAAATTAAACTAAATAATTGTAATGCTTTCATTTTGGAAGCGTTTCTCTTATCTACTACCACTCAAACATTAAAGTATGTTACTGTAGCGGTAAATAATTCCCCAAAATTATTGACCACAGCAATCACTCGTTGGATGCTGACCACCACTGTTTAAGTCGACTTGTTTAGCTGAAGGCTTCCGGTCAAGCATCCCCGCCATTTGGTACCCCGTCGTGTCACGTGCACGATCACTAGCTAGTTAAGCGTTCGTCTGACGGCTCGATTTGGTCCCAGAATATATTACGAAGTTTGGACGATCAATTATTGGCTTTTGCTTTAATAATAATAATGTGTATTCTCATATAAACATATAAATTTACATGAAAATTCATGCCATTTTTACAGGCACGATCAAGTATGATATAATATCAAATCGTAGATTGTCTACAAGTTAATAATGTTTCAACAGTTAAATATTTGATATATATATATATATATATAAATGCACATTGTCTAAACTAGGCTGTATAGTTATTGAATTGTACAATTGTCCTCCAGGTTGAGCGGGAAAATCGACTTCGTTTCGTTTTCATCCCGTATTTGTCGGCATACGATAACGAACCATTATTGAGGTAAGTACAACGTTTACAAGGGATTGAAAGCTGTTTTAGAAAAGTAAAAGTGCTAAGGTGAATCAATAAAGTGTAATGAAATGGGTAAGTGCAAGTATCACTAATAAATGCATTAACAACGGAAACTCCCTAGGCTGACAACGTTCATTTGCAATGTATAATGCTTCTTGTACAGTTTGCACTATCATGATGTCCACTTTTGGTTTTAATTCATTTTTTCCTTATGTCGGTTTTTTTATTTTATGCCTTTTTGTGCATTTGGTGCACAACCGTACCCTACAGAGGATAGGAATAGAATAAGTCGAATCAAATTCATAAAAAGCTATAAAATGTTAGGTTTAATGGGATATATTGAGGATCAAGTAAAGACGTTATTAGGAAATAAATGAGATAAGACATTGTGAAGTGGTATTTAAATATCCGACAATGGACAGCAAGTTAGTTTATAAGATGACCCATAAATGTGTGCAGATCCCGCGTGGTCGCATCTCAACAATAGGCTGAGCGAATGGTATATATTTAAAGGTAGAAGCATGATCTTTCAAGGCGTTCATTATTATCTTTTTCAAGATAAAGATCTAAGCCCTCATAAAAATCAGAAATATCTCGAGCCTTTAATTTGTATATTGCTGTTCCTGCAGAATGGGGCGATTCACCTTAGTGACCCCCACCATATCTACTGATCAGCAAACGCCACCCTCCCTCCTTTGCCTTTGGTACGCGAGAATAAATTAATTAGAAGTTGCTGAACAAGATATCTGTCAACCTTTAAACTGGTGAGCCCAACCGCGAACTTCATCCACGATAAATCCGCAGATAACCCCGGTGAGTTCGTTCCATTTTGTATTTGTTCTTGTACCATATATTATTCGACATAATTTTCGTCATGAGTGACCCTAGTCCAAAGGTCATTCGTATTCGCTCAACTCCTAAAACCATTCAGCTGGTACCATATTGGCCAGATAACGCTGAAACGTGGTTTCTGCTAGCTGAAGCAGATTTTTGTGAGCATGGGATAACCGATCACCGTTCACAGTTACTTGCAGTTATTCACGCCCTACCACGGGAATTCAGCAAGTGCGTAACTTTGCAGATGTCGAGTCCCGAGGTAAGTAACTCGTACGAGTTGCTGAAAGCATCCCTCCTCAGGAGAAACGTTCTCACGGACCGACAACGTCTAGATGAATTAATTCGTAACATCGAGTTAGGAGATCAGTCAGCCGTGAGCATGCTGACAAGAATGAAACAAGTCGTCGGCCGGAGTCAGTTC
This sequence comes from Trichobilharzia regenti, assembly GCA_944472135.2. Taxonomy (NCBI): domain Eukaryota; kingdom Metazoa; phylum Platyhelminthes; class Trematoda; order Strigeidida; family Schistosomatidae; genus Trichobilharzia; species Trichobilharzia regenti. The sequence goes on along the minus strand of OX235270.1, from coordinate 79,965,331 downwards.
GATGAAATACTTTTTAGAGAACTCTTCTTATACAAGCTGCCACAGTCCGTGCAGACCGTACTTGTGACAATTCAGGGTACTGTAATAGAGGACTTAGTTATAACTGCAGATAGGATTCTAGAAATAACTAAACGGTCAGTTCCTGAAATATGCTTGGTGGCCAAGCAAATTTCGAGTGAGGACACTGCAGTGATAGAGTTATGCAACTCCATCCAGCAGATGTTTAGGTCGAACAAGCATTCTAACTCCTCCGACCGTCGTCCTAAATCTCCTCAACGCAGGAACTCATGTGGTCGATCTAAGTCCAAACCACGTTCACTGAAAAACCCCGACTGGTGCTGGTACCACAACACCTATGGCCAAGAAGCGAAGTGTTGCCGTAAGCCTTGTAACTTCGGAAATGTCTCAAAGTCTGTGGGAAACTATCCCGCCGGCACGCGTTAGCGGCAACCATCGCCGGTGGCACTAGCCGCCTACTTTACATCCATGATGTGATAAGTCAGACTCGATACTTAGTTGACACAGGCGCCGAAGTCAGCGTCCTTCCTGCTACAGCAGCAGATCGACAGAAGGAATCTACTTTCAACTTACAGGCTGCAAATGGAAAACCAATCGCAACCTTTGGTAGAAAATACGTCTATCTGAACGTAGGTTTACGAAAACCCATTCGGTGGATTTTCCTTCTCGCTGACGTCAAAATGCCCATCATTGGCACGGACCTACTTAATCATCATGATTTACTCGTAGACGTCCGCCGAAAACGACTGATTGACAATACTACTAGTCTGTCGATCAAAGGCATCACCCGCATAGGCCCTAGTTTGTCACTCGTTAAGATAAAGGCAATTCTTGATCCAACTGTTCAGCCGATCGTTGATAAATATCTGGAACTTAATTGCCCGTCTGACAACTTATCGTGCATAACCAGCAATGTTATACACCACATCATTGCCACAGGACAACCTGTGACATCTAAAGCACGACGACCTGCTCCTGACCGTCTGAAACCCGCCCACTTGGAAGGTAATCCTTTTTAGCATACAGCTAAGCGTGCCTCATCGTCCACAAGTAACCAGAGATCCTTAAGTGGTCGAAGAAGTCACTAGCACGGCAATAGCTACCGAATCTTCTGTAGGGCCCTCTAAGAAAACACTTTCTGGACGTACCATAAAATTCCCAGAATACCATCACACCTATATTACGCAACTAAGTCGTGTGATTCACCCAAATCATTCGTTTGTGGTACTAGTATCACTAAACAGTACATGTTACATGCACCAAAAAATTTAGATGTACACTGTTTTGATGTTCTAAACTTTGCATTATTTTACTGTATGTTAGGCGCACATAATTTAAAAAACCCCGATTTGGTATATTTTCCTCAACAAGGTTCATAGCATTCTTGTCTTCTTTTCCAGGTGCGACGGGCACTGGACAAGAAACAAGCGAACCACGGGATCCAACGAACAAAATCAAGGAAGCGATGTACAAACACCCTATTAGCATAGGCAGTGGAAGACCACAGCCATGTACGCAGAAGTAATAATGTCTGTCATATTTCCTGAAACAAATCTAGCGTGGAGAACATCTGGGCTGTATCCACTGCGGTTGACTTGACTTTTATGCCACGTAATGTATTGGCGCACGTCGAGTTTAACTCACACGGCTTCGAACATTTGATTATTTTCGCGACGCATCTTTACCTACGCTTGTCATTATCCTTATAACAGTAGTTAAATCTAATTTATTGCCTGTACTACTGAAAAGATTTACAACCAGTTTATGGATACTGGTTTTAACATGTATTTTACAGTCGGTAAACGCATTTTCTACCTTGGGGGATTTCGTGCTTTGAATTTTTGTATGCTGTGTCAGTCTGTGGGTATCGGATTTTGGTAGCAAAATTATGAATTTTCCCGAAATTGTCCTTTACATAATTTTTGTTTTGAATGAGAAATTCTTTTTATTTGAACTTTGGGACATAATGGACAGATATACACTGATACAATACATATAATTAACAGCTTCTCATGGGCTGTGAAAGTATTAAAATCTAAGTCAGTCAAATAGTTTTAGACCTTGAGTGGTAATGTTTCATCAAACGAGTGCGATCGACAGACTTACTTCAAACCCTCAAATAACTTCCGATGTGTATGATGTCCCTTGGGATTCAAACCATAAACGTCTACTATTTTAATAAGAAGACAGTTGCAGCGAAGAGAATATTCTTTTCGACGAAGTCATCATCTAGGCTGTACATTCGTGTATTTATGTCAAATGGATGGGAAGGTTCCAGAATAATATCCGGTCAAGGGTCATAGTAATAAAATTTAAATTTAGGAATTAGAATGCCATAATAAACAGGGGGATGGATAAAACAAACAAAGTAGCATCATATTAACTAAGAAGATTGACATTGTGCAATTAGGGGTTAGAAATGTAGAAATAACAAAATAGACAGGATGTTTGGATAAGAACTAATGTGATGAATAATTGTTTATGCAATCAGGGATTAAATATGTAGAAATAGTAAAATGACAAAATAAACACGAAGTTCGGATATGAAAATATGGTAGTGTAAACAGGGATTAAGAAAAACTTAAAATAACAAGAATAAACAGGAAGTTTAGATAAGAAAGGCGATGGCTATGGCAGAGACGGGGGATGGACGTATTTATTTTGGATACAGAGCGTGGGTTTGAGCTTTTGGATAGCTAGCGCCTCTGCTATGCCCAGATGTTTTAATTATACTCCCTTTGATAGGTCTGATCGAATCTTGTATATTATTTTGAAGGACTTCTGAATGGCACTGAATGTCCTGGATTAACCAGATGTTCTGTCACTGAACTATATACACGTTTTCGTTCTTCTTTTACTAGCCAGGCTGGATAGTGTTTACGAGCGAGTTTTTCAAGTTGGCGCATGGTACTCTCGACGTACTCAGCTCCGCATGAGCAAGTAAACTAGTATATGCATGCTGAAGTGGCCCAGTGAGACAACTTGTCTTTCGCGTTCTGGCTGAACAGTTTCTTTCGGGAAAACGTCAGTCGTAGGCTTACTGCGAAGTATGTTTTCTTCAGAGATTTGCGGAGGCGTTTACGAAGGATTTCTGCTTCGATGTCACCTTTGAATTCTAGATCAGGCAGGAGTGTCTTCTTCGGGATGGATTGGACTTGTTCAGAAGTCTTTTATGATTTGAGATTCTTGTCTATGAACCTGGGCGGAAACCGTTTTCCATCAGGGTTCCTCGGAGATTACGGAGTTCTTCGTCAATCACTTCCTCACTGCATATCTGCCCAATCCTCGAGGAGAGAGCGTATATAAGGTTCCTTATTCTGCTTTGGGACACGAAGCTTTGAAGGCTGATGAATTTTCCATTCCATATAGGCTTTTTGTATATAGACCTTTTCAGAGAGTTGCCGGCGTTTCTTTTCATATGGACGTCAAGAAAGTGGGATATTCCGTAGGATTCAGCATCAAGAGTAAGGTGGATGTTTCGGCGGGGATTATTGAAGATTTGAAGTAGGTATTTTAAATCACAGTTCTCATCACAAACGACGAAAGTATCATTTATGTATCTCTTGTAGAGATGGAGGTCGTTGAAAGTTGGTGATAGGGCGTTGTTCTCCAAGCTAGCCATAAGGCAGTCGGCTAGGAGGGGTGTAGTGGACCTTTTACCCTGTTAGCTTAGTTACCCAAATTCAAATAGAAAATAAAATACCAAATCAGTTTAGTTACGGGAAGAATATATTAAAGTTTCGTTACTTGGGTTTACAAAGTTCCAAAATCCACAATAAACGTAATAAACTCCAGAGACGCTGTGGGAAGACTGCTCCAGTACTAATTCTCCAATGTTGACGTTGCCGGAGGTCGACCAAAGTACGTAGGAAGAAACTACGGTGCTCCTGCAAAAATTTGAGATAGAAAGCAGGTGATTAAAATTGATCGACGGCAGTTGAGATGGTGGAGAAGACGGAGAGTCGGGGGCAGAACTATATATTTATTCAAAACCCGAGGTAAAGTTCAAAGTACAGAGTTTATGGTTAAAACAAAGTGATGTACAATATGTTCATTTCTTACATAGTAGTAAAATTTGGATAAGTTTATTTTTGAGGACTCCACAGGGCTCCCCCTCTTAGAGGTCCGGAGGACCATCAGTACTGTCCTCGTGGACGATTACATGAATATAAGCAATATAAATAAGGGGTAATGTCAACAATAAGGATAACAAAAAATAACACAACAAAAATAAGGATACAAAGTTAGATCAGGATGTATGGAATGCATCCGTGTCGTATAAAGTTTAGCACATACAAGCACATACAGGAATTTAAAAAAATCAAAACTTGTTATAATTTTAAATAAAAAATTTATGTACATAATAAACCATGACATGTTCGTTAACATTTGTGAAATTCATATATAAATAGATATATACATATACTTGGTGAATGCGTGTGCTTGCAGTACAGTTAACGAACAGCAAACAATAATACTAATAAATATTAATGGTTATAATGAAATGAATGTCGACAACAATAGTAATGAGAAGAATGTCTAAATGAGGTTAACGTTTATGTCAGTCAATGAAATGAACATAGCGGGCAGGTTTACAGATCTGCCGCCCACTGCGTGTCTGTACAGGGGGAAGTGTGAAGAGCGGGAGAGTTGGAGTTGCATTGACTTTCTGATTGTTTATTGGTGCGGCGTTGCTAGTGTTTCATATTCGCTGTCGGTGTACGCTGGTTTAAGACGGTCGATAGAAACAGTCTCCGGTTTACCATGTTTGTTCAGCGTGAAGTATTTATCGGTGCGTTTAAGTACTAGAAAAGGACCTTCATATGGATGTTGTAAACCTTTTCTAATGGCATCGACGCGAACAAATACAAATTTGCTAGTGAGTAGATTCTTATTAACTTGAGCTTTCTGAAGTGATTGGCGAGGGGCTACTGGTCGAAGCTGAGCATTTGCTGGGTAAGGCGGTTGGTGAAGTCGGAGATATTTACTTCAGTTGAATCATTAGACGGAACTAACTGACCAGGCAATGTGAGGGTAGTACCATACACAAGTTGAGCTGGTGTACATCCCAAATCTTCTTTTACAGTTGATCGGATACTGAGAAGAACTAATGGTAGGTGTTCACTCCACTTAGATGAGTCAGCTTGTGCCATAAGCGAGCTTTTCAGTTGTCGATGGAAACGTTCCACCAGACCATTCGCTGCAGGATGATAAGCTGTAGTGGAGATATGGTTCACTCCAAGGAGTCTCGTAAACTCTCGAAACAGAGTTGATTGAAATTGAGCTCCTCGGTCTGTTGTAATAGTTGTGGGTACTCCGTAGTTTGACACCCACGATCTAAGAAAACCAAAGCGATATTTTCTGCAGATATATCGTTGAGTGGACAAGCAATAGCCCATCGGGTAAATCGATCAATCGCAGTAAGTATATGAGTAAATCCTCTGGATGGCGGTAATGGTCCAACAATATCTATATGAACGTGTTGAAATCGTTTATCCGGTAAATTGAACTGTTTTGGAGGTGTGACGGTATGATGATGTACCTTGGATCTTTGACATTGCAAGCATTGGCGGGCCCATTTCCGAATATCGGAGTTCATCTTGGGCCAAACAAAACGCTCGCTGATTAACTTGACCGTAGCACGCACTCCAGGATGAGACAATGAATGTAGATGTTCAAACAAAGGTTTTCGACAACTTAGTGGAACAAAAGGTCTATGAACGCCCGTTGAAACGTCGCAGACGATAGTTGTATCAGACAGGGGAATAGGTACATCCTGCAACTGTAGGGAGGAGTTTCGTCTACAAGTATGGAGTTCGGCGTCATTTTTCTGCAGCTTGGCAATATTGTCTAAGCTAATATCTATCGAAGATAGGTGATTAACGTCACATCGAGACAAGAATCGGCTACGATATTGGAATCTCCTTTGATGAACTGGATGTCTGTTGAGAATTGTGAGATGTAATCCAGTTGTCTGGCTTCTCTCGGAGAGTGTCTGTCCAACGAAGTGGTGAAAGCATAACAAAGAGGCTTATGGTCGGTTAAGATAGTAAAATGTCGACCTTGTAGTAAGAAGCTGAAATGTTTCACTGCTAGGTAGATGGCTAACAGTTCTCTGCCAAAAGTGCTGTAACGAGTTTGCGCAGGTTCCAATTTTTGGAGAAGAAAGCAAGTGGAGTGGTGTCATTATTGAACTTTTGTTGTAAAACTGCTCCCACTGCTACCTGCGATGCATCTGTACATAAAATGAGTGAAGCTTCTGGGTTGATGTGAGATAACATTACAACGTTGGATAAGGCATCTTTTGCATTATTAAATGCTGCTTTTGCTTCTTCAGACCACTGAAATTTCTTCGAAGTGCATCTGATCAGTAGATATGGTGGGGGTCACTAAGGTGAATCGCCCCATTCTGCAGGAACAGCAATACACAAATTAAAGGCTCGAGATATTTCTGATTTTTATGAGGGCTTAGATCTTTATCTTGAAAAAGATAATAATGAACGCCTTGAAAGATCATGCTTCTACCTCTAAATATATACTATTCGCCCAGCCTATTGTTGAGATGCGACCATGTGGGATGTGCACAGATTTATGGGGCATCTTATAAACTAACTTGCTGTCCATTGACTGATCTTTGAATACCACTTCACAATGTCTTATCTCATTCATTTTCCAATAACGTCTTTACTTGATCCTCATTATATTCCATTAAACCTCACATTTTACAGCTCTATGACTTATTATATTCCTACTCTCTGAAGGGTACGGTTGTACATTAAATGCACAAAAAGGTATAAAACAAAAACAACTGGCACAACTGAGGATAAATGTATTAAAACCAAAAGTGGACATCATGATAGTACGAGGTATATGTGTTGCATTATACATTGCAAATGAACGTTGTCAACCTAGGGAGTTTTCTTTTTTTAATGCATTTATTAATGATACTTGCACTTGCCTATTTCATTACAATTTAATGATTCACCTCAGCACTTTTACTTTTCTAAAACAGCTTTCAATCCCTTGTAAACGTTGTACTTACCTCAATATTGGTTGGTTATCGTATGCAGACAACCACGGGATGAAAACGAAACGAAGTCGATTTTCCCGCTCAACCTGGAGGACAACTGTACAATTCAATAACTATACAGCCTAGTTCAGACAATGTGTATTTATATATATATCAAATATTTAACTGTTGAAACATTATTAACTTGTAGACAATCTACGATTTGATATTATATCATACTTGATCGTGCCTGTAAAAATGGCATGCATTTTCATGTAAATTTATATGTTTATATGAGAATATACATTATTATTATTATTATTAAGTTGGTCGGTCAGTGGCTGAACTATGGAGGCACATGATGGAATAAAACGTCGGTAGAAGTTGAACATCCCGAGAAAACGTCTAAGTTTCTTTAAGGAATCAGGTTCGGGAAAGTTCTTAATAGTTTTTATCTTATCTTCGGTAGGTTTGATGCCTTCAGCAGTTATTCGATGTCCTAAGAATTCAATGGAAGGGGAACCAAAAATACATTTCTTTGGATTGATAACAACTCCAAATTGTTCAAACCTTTGAAATAACAGGCTTAAGTGTTCCATATGTTCTTCCATCGATGAGCTGGCAATTAAGACATCGTCGATATATACAAAGACGAAATCAAGACCTTGGGTAACTTGGTCCATAAAACGCTGAAATGTTTGAGCAGCATTCTTTGGTCCGAAAGGCATTCTCAATAATTCGAATAATCCAAAAGGCGTGATAATTGCTGTTTTTGCAATGTCTTCTGGAGCGACTGGTATTTGATGATATGCCCTGACCAAGTCAACTTTAGTAAAAACGGTCTTTCCATGTAAGGTCAAGGAGAAGTCGTGGAGATGAGGTATAGGATAACGGTCTGGGACCGTAGCGTTATTCAAAGCGTGATAATCTCCACATGGTCGCCAGTTGTGATTAGTTTTGGGTACCATATGCAAAGGTGAAGACCATGGACTGTTAGATGGTCGTATGATACCTAGCTGCATCATATGTTCGAATTCCGACTTAGCTGCTGCTAGTTTATCGGGTGGTAACTGTCGTGGACGTGCCTTCACAGGTTGTCCTGTTGTGATGATCTTATGCGTAACTGTATGAGATATATCCTTGACGTTGTGTGATGGTTTAAGGATTTTAGGAAATCGTTGCAATAAAGCAGAGAACATTTCACTCTCCGGCTTTTCTATGCAAATACTATGAAGGGAGTAATCACATGTAATACCGTGGATCTTGAGTTGTGTGCAGTTGTCAATCAGTGTATTCTTGCTGATATCAACTAACAGATTGAAATGACTCAGGAAGTCTGCACCTAGTATAGCGTGACGTACGTCAGCTACTATGAAGATCCATGTGAAACGTCGGCGTAATCCTAGGTTTATTTTTATTTTTTTATTTTTGATTACAGCTTGATTCCACACTGTATTTTTGGTACAAGTATGGAATTTTCAGCGTGGATATCGGTAGCCCAAATTTTGCAGGCCGACCATAGATATCAAGTGTGCGTCGGCGAGGGCTCGAACCCCGGACCATGTGCATGGTCGGCGAGAGTCCTACCCACTGTGCCACCGACGCACACAAACCATGCACGTGGTCGGCGAGAGCCCTAACCGCTGTGCCATCGACGCCATTGAATGTTCGCCATACGTCTGTATGTTGGTTTGGTTGGCAGCACGGAGTGAAAGTTTACCCGGTATTTTGGCTGATCGCCTGGATAGTGAGGGGAGAATAACACTGACCTCGGCGACTGCATCTACCAGGAATAATGTGCCGGCAGTCAAATCCCTCACATAGAAAAGGCGACTGGGGTGATTGCCAGTAACAGCCGTCGCCATTACTGTCTGGTTGGGGAGTTTCCCTGAGTTGAGTTACCACTGCTGTATATGCACGGTAGAACACACTTCAGGGCATTATGCCCATACCTCCTATGATACCAACAAATGTTACGGCTTTGAGACGGTGTTCTAGAACGTCGTCTAGATCTTGATCGCCGTTGCTTGGTTACCGTATGTGACTGGTTCCGTTGTGCTCGAAGCTCAGTCACTTCCAGTCGTAAGTCTTGCATTTGAGATGTTAACTGGGAAAGTAACCAAAACATTGGCGCGTCCTTCATAGATGTGGAAGGGCTTGGTGGTAGTACCTCTGTAGACACGCTATTTATGCCATTATTTGATAACACATCAACGATATCGTCTGCCATCTTAGCTAATTCTTCAAGGTCTGTTGGCCCAGAAGATATTCTTAGGATTTGTTGAACGTTTTGTGGTAAACGTTGTAAGACCATCTGACGTAGAATTAACTCATCTACTTTATGTGATCCAATCAACTGACGCATGTGTCTAAGTAGTTGGGATGGCTTTTTTGTACCTAGATCACACGAAGTAAGTGGTTGTTGTGTACGTTCCTCATCGCAGAGGGTGGTCAGTTGGATGAGTGCAGCTTTTAGTTTGTCATATTGAGAGTCTGTAGGCTTGCTGTCTATGACATCGATAACCTCTCGTAGTACTTCCGTGGGTATTGCTGCTAATACGCAACCATACATGGCAATCTGCGACGTAATACCTCGAGCTGCAAACAACCGTTCTATGATTGTGAACCAGACACGTGGTTCAGCCAGATCAAATAGAGGTAGTCTTAAATCCGGCAAGGCGTTAACAGCAGAGTTCTGTGTCTCTTCGCCTTTATTACCTTCTTCAGCAACAGTGGTATGTTTAGGTGGAGCCATTGTCAGAAAATATTTAAGTGTAGAGATATACAAAATAGCAAAACGTGTGGCGACAAAAATTAAAGCAATGTGAGTTTATAAGGCCAAAATAGCAACAAAAATGTTCAAAACGAGTTAACTATCGAAAAAAAGGTTCGAAACGGGTTAACCAGCGAAAAAAGGTTCGAAACGGGCTCACCAATTATTGTGGTGGACCTTTTACCCTGTTAGCTTAGTTACCCAAATTCAAATAGAAAATAAAATACCAAATCAGTTTAGTTACGGGAAGAATATATTAAAGTTTCGTTACTTGGGTTTAAAAAGTTCCAAAATCCACAATAAACGTAACAAACTCCAGAGACGCTGTGGGAAGACTGCTCCAGTACTAATTCTCCAATGTTGACGTTGCCGGAGGTCGACCAAAGTACGTAGGAAGAAACTACGGTGCTCCTGCAAAACTTTGAGATAGAAAGCAGGCGATTAAAATGGATCGACGGCAGTTGAGACGGTGGAGAAGACGGTGAGTCGGGGTCAGAACTATATATTTATTCAAAACCCGAGGTAAATTTCAAAGTACAGAGTTTATGGTTAAAACAAAGTGATGTACAATATGTTCATTTCTTACATAGTAGTAAAAATTGGATAAGTTTATTTTTGAGGACACCACAGGGGTCCTAAGGGAGTACCCATTGCTACTCCATCTACTTGCCTGTCTACTATTTTGACTTATTTGAGTTGGTTTGTACTGAGCAACAAGCGCTGTTTATGTATGTTGATAGCTAGCCACTGATGTTTGTAGCAGGCACACGGAAATAACCATGAAGTAAAGCCAGTTTCGGTTTCTGCAGTACTTAGTGTTTCTGTCAACTGTATTATAATGTAATTGTTCTACTTCTGTGGGTTTTTTCGCTGAAAGTCAGTGACAGCTGCAAACATTAAAAAGGATGCTTTACTCAATACTCCTCTCGCTCTACCAGGAATGCTAAACTACTTTTCTCTTTTCTTCTCGAATTTTTTAGGTTAGAGCACTTAGACCTGTCAAAGTAATGGGAAAATTCGATGCTTCTAGACTGCCATTGTTATACTTCTTCCAAACGCCTGCCTGCAAAATAGTGGACTAGTCATCTGAGATCTGCTTTTCCGTATCAATCAGAAATCGATAGTCATTTGGACATTGGACCGCAGGCGGGGTGTTTACAGTGTTGCATTACAACTACTGTGCGGCTCCCAGCTAGCCACCGTAGGTGGCGAATATTTGAAGGTATTATTTTCTAAACCAAGTTGTGAAGTCAAATCGAGATTTAAAAATTTTATTGGGCAACAGTGCGGAATAAATACCACAGCCAAATGACCTGATAGCAGCCAATCAGTTTCTTCTAGGGGAAATGTAGCATGCCTGTTTTCTAATATCTACAGGATATATACTCAATAAAGGTGCATTGCACAGTACATGCGCCTCAAATATGCTGCATAAAAGGGTCCTAATTCCTAATGGCGGTGGTTATAGACATATATCATAGTCACAGCCACAGCGCTCAAGATGTTGAATGGCTGTTGTCCATAATAGTCGTAGCAAGTTCATCCTAACCGTAACGCTACTTTTACCCTAATCTTAACCCAAAACCACACATTTGGTGTTGAATGTAACCCCTACTCGAATCAGGATGACTCTCGCAACGAAGGTTGTGGGAAGCATCCTTTTGTGATGTTGAGCGATCTGATTGGTTGTTTCAAGGTCAGCTGGCTGTGGTACCTTTCCGTCACTCTTTCCTTCCATTTTTAATGATATTAGCGGTCGAATAAGTAGGCGGTTTCACCAGAGCTAATGTCTACGTAAAGTAATACTACAGTTTTAATATTATACAACGTTCTGGAATAAGATTCTTTTTATGGTGAGAAAACTCAGTGAGAGTGCTAAAATGGTACGAATGGACACTAAGCACTCAGTGTTATTTCGCTCATCACCAATTCAGCTCATTTAGCTTCACTTAGGCAGTGAATAGCATTATTTCTATGCTGCTCACATAATTTCGCTTCCTGTTGGCAGTAAAAGCCCTGTCGCTAACTTTAAGTCGAAATTTTGCATTGACAAGCACCATTTTCTAAATATCAGATTTATTTCAGCACATGTTGACATATTTTTCGAGGTCTTTTCCTCTCGGAACTGACTAGCAGTATTTCATCATTGGATAAACGTTTTGCTAGCATTCTTCAGGCCGTTTGTGCTCAGTTTAATCAGTTCATTACCTGGTGCTCATATGTCAGCATTGGCGGCTTCATTTCAGCGTCGTATTTGCAGTACTGACCTCATTAGTTCAGCACATATTAGGTTCTTTTCACCATACAAAACTGTTTAGCATTAGACGACAGTATATGTGGACAGACTGCTAAGGCCAATGTGGTACACGTATGACGGATAGTCTGAACTTTTTAGAATTACATTGGGTTAAAAGGTACTTGGTTTAGTGCCTTGGCTGTAGTGGCTTCAAGTAATGTTTAATTCTTTGAAAAAACCGGCACAGTCTGTGTTGCAACCATTATTGGATCACCCATGTGTGATTTTGTTCCCCATATCTAAGATTACATCTAGTCAAATACACCATTGCAGTTAGGCGAGGATAAATTATGTCACCATTGCTTCATTCCACTTACTTTCCTTCGGATATCAGTTAATCTGTCCATTAAGTTTGTGATAGCCCTCAAGTGGTCTGTATTTCCGGTAAGGAAAGTCATTAGTTGTAATTAAAATGAAGCTAGTGCAGTACTGATACAAAATAATGAGGCGAGATTAGGCTTTCTTTACTTCATGTTGCTTTCAGATTTAAGAGAGAAAGTGAGCTGCGGAAAATTCTCCAGTATTTTGATTCTTAGGAAGGCATATGACACTTTGTTTCCTATTCGTTGGGTCTCGTCTCACGGATACCAACATAGCTATCACACCATGACACCACGTCATAAGTTCGCCACTCCTCTTTTTTCATCTAGTTCCAGGGCTAGCAGTGTGCAGAATGACATCCGTAACGTACATGCAAGCAACTAAGCCGCTGTTTGGGAGAGATGGTCTATGTCGCGATGAAGCAATCATGTCTGGATTATATATGCTGATGCCATCGGACGCAAACTTAGGCAACAGTAGTCAAACTGGTGAAGACATCGTACGTCGTTGTCTCCAAAAAAAACAAACAGATTTCATAGACGTAGGATAGAACTGAACACAGCGAAGCTCTGTAAACCCGATTTTAGGGGTTTACATAGATATCACAATAGCACGAAAGTTGGTGTGTGCCACCCTGATCTTCGATATACTGTTAAGTGTCTCATTCGTCATTTCTGCTGGGACTCACACTACCTAAATACATGAGCTTATCGTTCACCTAAAATGGTTATTCCGATAATTGTTGCTAGTGCAGAATACAGTCTCCATCATTTGATCTCCAGTTTTCTTATTTTTACCTATCGCTTATGAATCTAGACACCTGATCTGTACACGCAAATCCTCAGTTAGCGGTCTTATAATTGTCGTGCGCGCTTGGTTGAGATGAAAATAGAACCTATCCTTGAGTGCATTCGGGCTGCAGGGTGTCGGCGTATAGGCAAGTATGACGGAAATCTAACACTTTCTAACCCTTTCGCACTACGATACATCAATTAAGTAGGACACCAGTGCTTTAGGGACACCAAATAAGCGCATATAAAACATACAGGTAAGGAGGGTAACTTGAATAACTTTATTGGGACTTTTCATGTTGGTTTCTGTATTTATTTGTATTTATTTAAACGCATAAAAACTTGGTGCAATATGGCACCAAGAAGGATGCGCCACACAGTAATAATAAAACAGATCAAAAGAAAAAAAGAAAGAAGAGAAAAAAGATATATAAGTAGAGAACGGATAAAGAACTTCATCTGGAAGGAAAACAACCATGCTTAACAAGTTCAAACAGTATTCGTTAACTATCATCTGGAAGGGAAGAAAAAAGGAAATTGCAACACGTGTAATAGCACGCGATAAGTTTCACTGGTAGTTTGTTGCTTCATGTCATTCATTGTGTGAGGGCTGAGATACTCCCCAGGCGCCCAGACCAAAGCAGGTGGTTTTCTCAAGGGACCACTCCCGAGCCTTTGACTTAGAGTCTAATCCGCAAGGCACAGGAGAAGCGTCAGGAGCCGCATTCCAATGGTTGCCGGTGACCCATATGGGTTCATACGTCATTTGATCCGATTGGATACTGGAGCCCATGTACCCCATGGTAACTGCTTTTAGTTTAACCGCCATCCAAACAATCTTCCTGACATGGTAGGACCTGCAGGGACAGAGTCCCCGTCAGTTTAGCATGTTGGGTCATTACGGTATTCAAGCCCGACCGCCACGACAAGGTAGCAGTTATCAGCCGGGTTTAATTTTTCATTTAATTTTGTTACCAGACTTGCCTGTTCAGTTTGTATGAGTGTGCATACTGTGTGGGTAGCATAACTAGATATCATTATCTGAATACTTGTCACCCGATAGATAATTAAGTATCGTTCAGAATTTATATAAAATGAAGTATTTTTAAAGAAATATCTGGATTCGCCTTAAAAATCAGCTTATATTTCATCCCAGTAAAACTATAAAAATAGAAATGCATACTAAAAATTATTCCTATCCCGTTTAATTCAGCATAATTTCTTTGGTTCTTTCACGCTTATACGTATGATACACGGGTTATTTTCATGCCGTCATACTTATGAGTACGTACACAATTAAGGTCTGGTACACATTTCGACAGCAGTTGTTATGTAGTAAACCTGTATTGCCTTGTAAACGTAAGTCTTTGAAAACTTGGTGGACTTCTAATGCATTGTCTTAGAATATTTCAGAGGATTCGATATAAATCTGCCAGTCTCAAATTGTGTACGACTCCTAATTCTTCATTAATAATGAGTTTTATTTGAATTGTTGCAAAAAAGTGGTTCACATTCAAAAATATGATATATGTTAGCGATGATCTCATCCATGCGTTCAACATGCACGCGGTCGCTGCTTCACGAACTGCGACGTGCCTTTTACAGTCAACACCAACGTGAACATTTAAGGTTCGGAAATAAATTCTGACTAACTATAATAGATTCAAATCACATTGTTCATTAATGACTTACTCTTACCACTGGGTTACGAAATGTGACGCAAAGTTAGTCTGACGTGCATGACGTTTGTCTGGAGAATTATCTTCGGGCTATTTATACTCCATTATTCTGTTAGTGAAAAGTGCAGCAAGCAAAGTTAATTGCCTCATTTAACTATAGACATAGTGTATCAGGTGTGTTGAGAAACGCACTGTATGTATGTAATTCCTCTGTCCGGCTTTTATTAAAACTTATCTTCACGCTACTGAGGGTTTATAATACTACGTGGTTGTCTGGTTTCAATATGGAACTATGCACAGGAGTGCAGTTTCCAGACTCCGTGTAGCACACAAAGCCCGGCCGACAACTGCTATCTTGTCGTGATGGTCAGGCTTGAATACCGCAGTGACCCAACAAGCTAAACTGGCTGGGGCTCATGTTCCTGCGGGTCCTACCATGTCAGGAAGGTTGTTTGGATAGCGGTTAGACTAAAAGCAGTTACCATGGGGTACATGGGCTCCATAATCCAATCGGATCAATGGCTGGCAATTATGGTGATGCAGCTCCTGACGCTTCTCCTGTGCCTTGCGGATTAGACTCTAAGTCAAAGGCTCGGGGAGTGGTCCCTTGAGAAAACCACCTGCTTTGGTCTGGGCGCCTGGGGAGTATCTCAGCCCTCACACAATGAATGACATGAAGCAACAAACTACCAGTGAAACTTATCGCGCGCTCGTAACAATGCTTTCAAGCAATAATGACGTCTCAAGTAACATATTTTTCTCCAACCTTACTTTTATTTTTATACATAGACTCCTGTATTTTACCTTTGCTAACCTTGACGTCTTCACCTTCGACAGCCTTTCATCTTTGTCTAAATTCCCAGCCTATCTGTGCCGTTTCGAGATGTTAGTGATTAACCCTCAAAATGGTTGACCCCAATGCGACGCCTAACACAGATATCCTGAAACCTTGTGTTGGTGTCGCACTAAGCGCTAGGGCCGAAGCTGCTAAATCCCCATTAACAGTCGTTTATGTGCTGTGAGGCTGGAAGGTTATACAAAAGTAAGGAGTGGTAGGCCAGATAGGTGGTGTCTATTTGTTGTCTCTGCCTATGCACCGACGGATTGCAGCCCGGATGCAATGAAGGATGAGTTTTACTACCAACTGAGCGATCTCTTGAAACAGGCGGGTCGGAGGGATATCGTAGTGCTGGCTGGGGACTTGAATGCACAGGTGGGGCGTCTAAGCTCAGAGGAGAATCGTCTAGGTGGTCAGAGGGGATTACGGAGTCGCAGGTCAGATAATCGGGACCGTCTTCTGCAGCTTTGCGCGGATGACAACCTATTTCTAGCCAGCACCAACTTCCGACACAGCCATCACCGTAGCGCCACTTGGCGTCCTCCTTCTGCGAATCAAGCTTGGACTCAGATTGGTCATATTGCTGTCAGTTTCCGGTGGCGAAGATGCATTGTGAGACTGCGGTTCCTTCTGGAGCACATGCCTGGACTCCGATCATGCGTTAGTGTGTGCCAAGTTCGTCTTGCGACTTGGTGGGGTTCATAAAAGGCATCATTTAACCGATGTGAGCAAATTATTTTCACCTGCTACTTCTTTGAAATACCAGAATGTGTTGCAATCAATGCTTGCCAGCAACCGCTGCTTGGTAGCAACCCCCCCAAGTGGCATAGGTGAACATTGGCTTCATGTGCAAGGTGCCATGCAAAAGGCGAGTGTAGCCGCTTGCGGCTTGAAAGAATGCTCCTCTAAAAACTACTGGGTTTCTGCGAGTTCCTTGCAACTCCTGGATGAACGCCCGTACATTCCGGCTACCAGCGAATATAGTAATAAACGAAAGGCGCTTACGCGCAAGATTAGACAGTGTTTACGTAAGGACCGCGAAGCGTGGTGCTCAGAACGTGCGTGTGAGATGGAGTCAGCTGCTGCATGTGGCAACAGTCGGAAGCTGTTCCAGCTCATCGGAGCCACCGGCAGCAAGAAACAATGGGTCGGCGAAGACGGTCTGTGAGGCAGATGGCACGCCAATTACCAGCTTGAAAGGCGTCTGGAACGCTGAATAAAGCACTTCGAGAAACAGTTCACCTGGCCACCAGCTTCAGTATCTGCTGTCACTAGCTTTAGTGCTCCCTGGTCGGTTAGTACCGACCCACCAACCGAAGCGGAGGTCCGTAGTGAATCACACAGTGTTGTACAGCTATATTAACTGATGACGTTTCGAGCACAAACTATTGCTCATAATCATATCAAGTAACTCACAACTTTTTTCTTTCATTTATATACATGTATGGAATCTATTAGATATTGGATTAAAAATCAATGTGAGATAATGTCCATTCAGAAATAATAGTACGAGTGTTATTTACCGATTACAATTATATGGGAAATACGAATGTTTTATACGATTGTTTTTTGTAGTCATAATAAATTACTTGTTAGAATGTTTTGATGTGTTTGAATTGAAATAGAATTTTAAGATT
This sequence comes from Trichobilharzia regenti, assembly GCA_944472135.2. Classification (NCBI taxonomy): domain Eukaryota; kingdom Metazoa; phylum Platyhelminthes; class Trematoda; order Strigeidida; family Schistosomatidae; genus Trichobilharzia; species Trichobilharzia regenti. The sequence goes on along the minus strand of OX235270.1, from coordinate 79,947,969 downwards.
ATTTATTATCCTCTTCTGATTTGACTTGAGGTAATAATATCTTCCATATTTCTGGTATTTGCATGGAGTCATTTCTGTTGCATGTGTTGGGTGTAGACTCGATGAATAAGGATTCCGTAATCAATCTCTCTCTCCACCTACCTATATTACTTTCTAGAATTTTAACCCTATCCCACCCTATTGTGTGGTTGTTTGTTAATGCGTGAAGTGCAATAGCTGAGCTTTTTTCTAAATTACCTATCTTTTCAGGGTCGACCATTCTTACCTTAGCTAAATTCTTATGCTCTGACAATCTGACTACCACTGACCTACTAGTTTGACCTATGTAGTTGACTTAACTCACAGTCATTGCAGGGTATTTTGTAAATTATGTTATTTTGTCTAATTGGGTCCTTTAACCTACACAGCTTGTCCCTGAGTGAGTTTGTAGTTTTAAATGCCACCCTAATTCCTGCTTTATTTAGAATCCTACGTAGGCTCTCATATGTCCCCTCTTTATGTGGTATAACTGTAGATGACTTATATTCTCTCTTATTTATGTTATTATTACTAGTTTCACAATTATTTTTATTTTTCCTTTGGCCTTTTTCGATCTTCCTAATGAATTTTATAGGATAGTTATTTAACACTAACACTTCTTCTATCCGTTTTATTTCATCATTTAGGTCTTTTTTGTGCTACTTAGTGCCACCGCTCGGTTTGTTAAACACTTAACAGTCAACGGATGAGATGAATTAAAGTCTAAATATCTATTAGAATGAGTTGGTTTTCTGTACACACCAGTGCGTAGTTTACCTTCTATTCGTTTTATTTTACAATCTAACAGCTAATTCTCCTTGTTCATTTTCCGATTCAAATGTGAATTTTATTCCCTCTACTTGTGAGTTTATGTGTGTCAAGAAGCTAGAGATATGTTCTGTTTTTAACACTGTGAAAGTGTCATCCGCATATCTCCACCATATTTTTGGAGTGGGAGTAAATGTATTAAGAGCATTACTTTCTCAGCTGTCCCTAAATATGTCTGCTACGATAGGGGATATTGGTGATCCCATTGCTACACCTTCTGTTTGTCTATATATTTTACCTTGGAATTTAAAGCTAGTAGGTGTGAGGCATAACTGAATCCCTAAGATAATTTGTTCAATGGGCAGCTTTGTCCTATGATTGAGTTCAGGATCCGCATTAAGTTCTTTTTTAACTGCTTCTAAGGCCATATTGACTGGTATATTAGTATAAAGTCTAGTTATATCAAAACTAACCATCATTCTCTAGTTGGATGTCAATAACACTCGTACTATTATTTCTGAATGGACATTATCTCACATTGATTTTTAATCCAATATCTAATCGATTCCACACATGTAGATAAATGAAAGAAAAAAGTGTTATTATTATTATTGCTCCCTTGGGTTCCTAGTGGAACAGGGCTTCAACTGCACGTCTCCACTTGCTTCTGATGTACTTTTCACCTGCATCCATGTTAGTGCATACTCTTTCAACTCCTCTTCACACGATCTCCTCCGTGTCACCCTTGCGCTGACGTCCCACTCGCCGCGTGCTTCCCTTTCGGGTTCCACTCGAGGGATTGACGCGCGATGTCGCCAGCGGTCTCCTCAGCGAGTGTCCCATACATCTCCACTTTCTCCTGCATATTTGTTGGGCGACTGGTTTTTGTTTTGTTTGCTCGCATAGTTTCTTGTTGGTGATTCTTTCCGGCCCGGCCATCTGATCTTCAGTATAGAGCGAAGACAGTTGTTGATGAAGGTCTGAAACAGGCTGTTGGAAATATTCGTTGTGACCAGCCCACCAAGTTTCTGATCCGTATAGGAGAACTGACTGACTTGATGTTTGTATTGAAAATCCGACCGAATTTTGTTGTTGATGTAGGATGAGTGACGAAGATTTCCAGATTGGTTTCAGGTTGATGAATGTGTTTCTCGCCTGCCTTCCCGATTCTCGCTTAATTTGACATCCTTGTCCGTTCCGACTGCCTGTAGTTGAGACAATACTCCCTAGATAAGTGAGTGAATGAAGTAACCTCTTTCAAATCCCTCCCGTTGATGGTGATTGGCGCTGGATGTTTCTGCTATTGTTTTTGGGTGGTTATTTTCATAACCTCCGTCTTGTGTATGTTCACCTGGAGTCCTGTCCTTGCTGCTTCTTCGACCAGTTTGTCAGTTTTCGCTTGTAAGTCTTCGATTTTGTGTGACATCAAACATAAATCATCCACTCGCGAAACCCAGGTCTTCTAGGTTCTTCGCGTCGGTCCAGGATATCCCTGTCTTCTCCTTTCCCACTGTCTGATGCATAATCCAGTCCACCGCAATTAGGAATATCATTGGTGATAATAAGCCAGCACCCTTGTCTGACTCCTGTTTTTGCTCTAAACGCCTTGCTGAGTTTTCCGTTGTGGATCACTTGACATGTTCCGTTGTTGTACAGTTCTGTCTCCAGTGCGTCCTTTAATCTCTCCAGGATGATGCGAATCAGGATTTTACTTGGCGTCGATAGAAGCATGATTCCTCGCCAGTTCTTGCAGAGTAAGGTGTAAGTCGCCCTTCTTTGGTAGTTTCACGAGGTAACCTTTCCTCCAGTCAGTAGGCACGCTTCCTTCCTTCCAGACCTTTTGCAATAATGGAGTCAGCATGTCGGCTGTAGTCTCTGGGTCCGCTTTTAGTGCTTCAGGGAGTATTCCATCTGGTCCAGCTGCTTTTCCAGCTTTCAGGAGCTTGATTGCATTCAAGACTTCAGCTCTCGTTGGAGGATTGGTGTCAACTTGCAGTTGTGTGTGCGCTGTTGTTGGTATTTCTGGACGGGTTGCAGGTGGTGGTCTGTTCAAGAGTCCTTTGAAGTGATCCGCCCATTGTTTAATCTGTTTTTCTTCCTTGGTAATGGGCTTCTCTTGGCTGTCTTTTATAGGTTTCGCTTGTGTTGGTCTCTTCCCGGATAGAGATTTGGTTATCTGATATAGTGTCCTCAGGTCCCTTTTGCCTGATGCCTTCTCAGCTTCAGTGGCGAGGTTGTCGTAGAATCGTCTTTTGTCCTTCCTAGCACTCTTCTTCACTTCTTTGTCCAATGCTGTGTAAGTTGAGCTCAGCGTCTCCTTCTCCTGTCCGTCCTTGCATTGAATCATTTTCTCTTTCACCATTGTAATCTCCTCTATTAGCTTCCAAGTGTCCATTGAGACCCATTCCTTGTCATGTCTCTTCTTTCTTCCTAAAACCGTTGAACGCGTTTCGTTGCAAATCACCTTCGGAGAGTTCCAATGGTCTTCCACGCCTGATTCTTCAGTGATGTCACGTAGTGTTTCCTGCTTTGCTCTGACAGTTGCAGTGAAAGTGTCTTTTGTGGTTGTGTCCTTCAGTTATTGAGTGTTGAACTTGCATTGTGGCTTATCCCCAGCTATCCTCGAGGCTTGTACTAGATAGTAGTCTGAACCCATATATGCTCCTCTTCTCTATCTTGTGTCCAGTAGGCTCCGTTTCCACTTTCTTGAAATTGAGATGAAGTCTATTTGGTTTTTGGTGTTTCCATCTGGTGAAATCCATGTCGTCTTATGTATGTCCTTGTGTTTGAACACATTGCCACCAATCACCAAATCATTGAAGGCGCAGAAGTCTGAGAAGAGTTCACCATTGTCGTTCATTTCTCCGAGGGCCTCACGACCCATGGTGAGTTCTCTTCCTGTGTTGTCTCCTCCCAGCTTCGCATCCATGTTCGCCCATGAGGATTTTGATATCGCCATTTGGGACGTTGTCCACTATTGCTTATATTTGTCCGTAGAACACCTCCTTCTTCTCTTGTTCTGTCTGTCTGTCTGTTTTCGACATAGAACTTTGCACAAATGTGCGGAAGTTCAAGTCGCCACATTCCGTGTAGCACGCGAAGCAAGAGAAGAAAGTACAAGAAAAGCATAATAGAAACAGTGAGCAGAGGTGTGAGACAAAGGAGTAATAAAGAAATACAAAACAGTTTCATTGAAGATCATAAGTCACAGGGAGTGGATGCATCTGCGCCACTGAGAACGATTTTGAGCCATGTCACCAATTGTTTCCAACCATAGATTTTTACCGTCCCGAGGACCCCAGCCTGGAAGTCTACACCTTCCTACGTGGCTTAGACCAACTGTTGTGGATTTCATTGACTGATGCCAAGTTTTTGTTTGACCGCCGCTAGCTTTTTTCCAGCCTGACCCTATATCCGCTAACATTGCTCGTCGAGGGAGGCGATGGCTTGGCATACGTAACACATGTCCTAACCATCTCAGTCTTTGTAGCTTCACGACTTCGTCGATTGATTTCCCCTGTTTACCTAGAACTCTACGCCTAACCTCCATGTTGCTCACCTTATTATGCCACTTTACACGGGAAATAGAACGCAGGCACCTATGATCAAAGACAGCTAGTCTTTTCATGTCTTCCACTCTCAGTGGCCAGGTCTCACAACCATAAAGGAGGACGGAGCGGACTGATGAGCAGTACACCCGCCCTTTGGTCGATAGTCGAACATCTCGTCTACGCCAGAGTCGGCGTAAACTAACAAATGCGAAACGAGCCCCTTGTATTCGTGCTGAGATTTCGTCAGAGATCAGCCCGTTGGGGCTGATGGTACTTCCCAAATAAGTGAAGCGGTCAACGTGCTCTACCACTTCACTTCCTATTTTTAAACTAGGCGTCGATGTAGTCCAGTCCTGTAACATCATCTTGCATTTGGCGGGAGCGAATCGCATGCCAAACATTCGTAGATTGCGGCTCAAGGTGTTTAGAAGACTCTGCATTTCGTCAGCGTCTTCGCCTAGAAGGACTATATCGTCTGCATATTCCAAGTCAACGAGATTATTCCCCGGTAGCAAGTCAATCCCTGAGTCGCTGAAGTCACCTAGGGTTAAGTCCATTAACACATCTATGATGAAGTTGAATAGAAAAGGAGATAATGGGCATCCTTGACGGACACCACTGGTCGTCATCAGTTCAGATGACAGCTCGCCGTAAGCCCTCACCTGGCTGTATGAGTACGAATAGAGTGCCTTAATCAGTGCAATATATTTTCTCGGAATTCCCTTTACAGCCAAGCATCTCCAGAGAACTTCCCGATCGACAGAGTCGAATGCTGCCTTTTAGGTCAAGAAATATAATGACTGTTGGACGCCGGTAGGAATGCCTATGTTCTAGAATCTGTCGGAGGGTGAAGATATGATCAATACACCCTCTTCCTGGTCTAAAGCCTGCCTGGCTCTCTCGTGTTTGTGCTTCCCGAGCACCACTCAGTCTACGCATGATTATTGAGCCTAAGACTTTAGATACTATATTAGTCAAGCTAATCCCTCTGTGATTATCACAGGAAGACTTGTCTCCCTTCTTGTATATGGGGATAATCAGTGACTTACACCAACCCGATGGGACTTCTTCTGATTCCCAGACGCTGCCTAGTACCTCAGTTAATCCGGACAGTAAGCTGTCTCCACCGTACTTAAATACCTCTGGAGTCATTCCATCAGGTCCCGCTGCTTTGCCTAGTTTCAGATTGGTGACAGCTTTAGTAACCTCAGTTAGTGACGGAGGACCTGTGTCTATATCCCATTCAGGGAGGTGTTGGATGCTCGGAAGGTTGAGCGTGGCTGTGGGCAAATTAAACTGCTCCTCATAATGCTCTTTCCAACGATCCAGTCGTCTATCCTGGAGCTAATTATAGTGCCATTTTTTTCCGAGATTGTCTCACTAATGATTTGTCTTCTCCCACCCGTTTCCCTGATGAGTCCAAAGAGTTGCCTGGTGTTGCCTATCCTCGAAGCTTTCTCCATCTCTTTGGCTTTTGTCGCCCACCACTGTTCACGGTCCTTGCGGAGACTTTTCGTAAGTTTCCTCTTGTGCAGCTTTCGCTCCTCATTGAATTCGGAGCTCGCCGGAATAAGTCTTCTAGCATCTATCAGTTCGGATGAGGCGGTGGAGATCCAGTGGTTTTTACTCACCTTTGGGTTTACCTTATTCACAGCTTTTACAGCTGTATCTATGGCTGCCTGGATATTTTTCCAAGCTTCTTCAGGGTGAGCACAGCTGTCGAACACAGATATGTGTTTAGCTAGTTCTTCCTCAAATACGGATTTAGTTTCCTGATCGAGCTGGGGACGTGATGGTTTTACCGCCAGCTGTTTCCTACGTCCGTTCAGTCGTAAGCACACCCGAGCGCGGACCAGTGCATGGTCGGTATCTACGCACGTGTTCCAGAAGGAGCGACAATCTCCTACCGACCCACGCCAACGATAGCTTATTGCTATGTGGTCTATTTGTGTCCAGCGTTGGTTTGATGAAGGGGGTCTCCAAGTCAAACAGTGTCTCTCCTTGTGTTTGAAGTTAGTGCTTACAAGAAACAAATGATTATCAGAGCAGAACTGTAGGAGACGGTCACCGTTGTCGGTTCGCTGGCACGGAACTCCATAGGTGCCACCGACATCCTTCTCAGATTGACACAATTTCCCTACTTGAGCGTTAAAGTCACCAGCTAGAACGACTATGTCTGAGCGTTTAGCCTTTCCACCAAACTAGACAGCTTTTGGTAGAACTCATCCTTCGTTTCATCTGAACTGCAGTCAGTGGGGGCGTAGGCGGAGATTACGAAAAGGCATCGGCGAGTAGTGCAGTCCTTCCTCCTTCTTACTGATCCGTTCAGGCGGACAGCACACATTCGGCTATCTACCGGGATCCAGTCAAGCAATGTCTTTTCTGCCCTAGTACTCAAAGCTATCCCTACGCCAGCTAATCCTCGTGAACTAGCTGTGGCATCTCCTGACACCCTCAGGGTGAATTTTGCAGATTCAACCTGTTGGCCAGGTGGGGTTAGGTGAATAACCACACTTGGGTCTTGTATGCGTGTTTCTGAAACACAGCATACATCAATGGCTCGTGATGCCAGGGTCTTGGCTAGTGATGCTTGTTGTCCTATTTGGCAAAGTGTCCTAACATTAAGAGCTCCTATATGAAATTGGTGGCGCGGCTTTAAGAGGCTGTCGGTGGTGGTTTTTTGGCTTCCATCGTTTTTAGTGGACGCAGAGTGGAGAGGAAGTGGAGAGCTATCAAGTCGAGGAGTTGCATCAGTGGAAGGAAGGCAAGATGATAGAGATGAAGATGAAGACAAAGATGAGTGAGTAATAGAGAGGTTTCGTGTGCATTTCGGATTGTGAGGGCGATTGTTACTTCCCGGCTGCCCACACCGTGGAAGTTGGTTGCGTGACCGCAGAGCCCAGGGGACAACTGCTTGAGGCCGGTCACACGCGGCCTGTTTTTGTTCGTTCTTTTGTGTTTGGTGTGTCTCAGTAGCAGATTTATCACTCCCGCCCTGTGACACGGCAGCAGGAAGCGCGGTCGTTGTTAATCCGGGCCACGGCCGATCCGGCATGAAATTTTGTAATTTTGTATTGGACATGATGTTGGATTGGGTAGCTGCTTTTTGTTTAACCGCTATCCAAACAACCTGCCTGGCATGGTAGAACCTCAAGAGACATAAGTCTCAGCCAGTATAGCTTGATTAGGTCATTGCGGTGTTCAAGCCCGACCACCACGTCAAGGTAGCAGCTTTCGGTTCTGAGATGTTTGTAGGCGCATAGCACTGAATGACTGTAACTTTCGTTCCTTTCGAGTTGAACCTGGCTGTCATTATCCTGGAGGAGATTGGTTCCCACTGCATGAGAGCTTTGGCTGCTGTTGGTGACATCATGATGGCCACTCCCTCGGTGTGCTCGTGGTTGTCCTCTGGGTGGCCGGAAAAGATTACTGTCTCTCCAGTAGGTAGTTGGCACCTTCCAGTTCCGTTCCATCTGCTTTCGCAGATTCCCAACACTTCTATTCTATATCTTCTCATTTCTGCGGCTATCTGGGCAGTCTTTCCAGTTTCGTACATTGTACGAACATTTCATCGAAAGAAGGCACATCGGCTGACTGGCTTCCCGAAGGCTTTCACCTGCCTGCGTCATTTCACTCCCCCGATTCCAGCGGAAAATAAAGCTATTGTTTATGTTTTTAGAATTTTTAATATATTTATTCGTTGAAGTTTCTGTAGCGATTTTGTTGAGTTTTACGGGGGTGGAGTTGCTAGCACCACACTCCAACCCTCCCTCTTTATCCGGGCTTGGGACCGGCAAGAAAACTAGCGAGCTAGTAATCTAGGTGAGGTTTGTGTGAGTTACTTGATATGATTATGAGCAATAGTTTGTGCTCGAAACGTCATCAGTCAATATAACTGTACAACACTGTGATTTATCAAAATAAAATCTTATCCATAATGGAGTTATACTCTACCACAGTGCCCAAGTTTTATACGTATGTCCGTAATGAAGTTTAAATGTTAAAACGCCGTAAGGCACCCAGCCCAGACAATCTACCCTTGGCTCTTTTCAAAGATGGTAGCGAGACTCTCGCAATGGCTATAACTGGTTTATTCAGGAAGGTATGGGAGACTGAGTGTACCGTCAATGTGGAACGAAGCCATTATCGTCCCCAACTTTGAAAAGGGTCGACATAATTCATGTGACAATCATAGGAGTATCAGTCTGCTGCCAGGTGTGTCTAAAATATTGGCTGCTGTCTTGCTCTGCAGGCTGTGCAAAACACGTGAAGGATTGATTCGCGAAGAGCAGGCTGCTCTGGAACTGTCTGTTAGAGAGCGGTGTACCCGAGAAGTTTGTTAACATTTTGAGAGCCCTTTACAGAAACACCTCAGGTAGAGTGACGGCAAACAACCAACTGTCATCACTGTTCTTAACCAACAGTGGGGTTAAACAGGGTTGCCCGATCTCTCCATTTCTCCTTAATTTTGCCATCGATGACATTCTGGAGTCGGCTCTGAAGGATGTGCGCGAAGGTGGTGTAGATCTGCTCCCTGGAGATAGACTCTTCGACCTCGAGTATGCGTATTATGTTTTACTCTGTGATAGCATGCAGGCTGCCCAAATCGCACTTAATCAGTTGGCGATCAGTGTCTGTAAGCATGGTATGTGCTTTGCGTCATCTAAATGCAAAGTACTGTTATAAGATTGGCAGGAGCCTATCTTGCACTCACTCTTGCAGGTGAACCACATGAAGTTGTTGATAAGTATGTGTATCTGGGTTGTTGTGTGAGTATCGGTGGAGGTGTGATGGATGAGACTTCCAAATGTATCATGAAGGCTAGGGTGGCATACACCAACTTGAGCCACCTCTGGCGACGTCGCGACGTTAGCCTGGCTGTCAAAAGTCGGGTATACAATGCTGACTGTCTCGCTCTACGCCTGTGAAACCTGGCCTCTCCGAGATGAAGATGTGCGGTGTTTGATCATCACTGTCTCTGCGCGATCGCTTGCGTTCGGTGGCATCATCACGTGAGTAATTCTGAGGTTCGGCGGCGTGTGTTTGAACACAGTGGAGATCACCATTTGTTTAGTGTCGTCATCTGGAAACACCGGCTTTGGTGGCTTGGACATGTGCTGCGAGTGTCATCCCAGAGGCTTGCGTACAGGTTTCTGTTCGCTAGCCCTGGAACAGGATAGAAAAGGCGGAGGGGTGGTCAGTGCATGACGTGGCGTCGTGGTCTGTCTGTCTGTTATCGACATAGAACTTTACACATATGTGCGGCAGTTCAAGTCGCCACACTCCAAGTAGCACACAAATCAAGAGAAGAAAGTACAAGGGATGCGTGGCGTCCTGGGATGAGGGATATGTGTGCCAGGTTAGCATCGGTTGGTGTGTCACGACTCCCTGATTGGAGTCCGAAAGATAGCTCAAAACATTATCGTATATGGCCAAGAATCGTAGTCGATGGCGAACGTGCTGCAATTTCCTTCTTTCTTCCTTTTCTGATGATAGTTGCCGAATACTATTTGAACTTGTTAAGTACGACTGTTGTCCTTCCTGATGAAGTTCTTCATCCGTTCTCTGGTCAAATTTTTTTTACTTTTAATCTGTGTTTTATTATTATTGTGTGGCGCATCCTTCTTGATGCCATATTGAACGAAGTTTTTCTGCGTTTAAATAAATAAATAAATAAATAAAAATAAGGCACACAAAGCAAGAGAAGAGAGTAAAGACAGTTTCAAAAGAGAGATAAGGTGTGCGTCGGTGGCACAATGGTTAGGACTCTCGCCGACCATGCACATGGTCCGAAGTTAGATCCCCTGCCGACGGACACCTGATATCTATGGTCGGCCTGCAAAATTTGAGCTACCGATATCCATGCTGAAAATTCCATACTTGTACCAAAAATACAGCGTGGAATCAAGCTGTAATCGAAAATAAAAATATAAAAATAAAAGTGTCAAAGAAAATGAATACTACTGTGAAAAACCATAGAGCTTTATCGAATGTAAGAAGTCATGGAGAGTGAATTCATCTGCGCCATTGAGAATGATTTTGAGCCGATATCACCGATTTTCCCCAGCCACTAGTCTTTACCATCCCGAGGATCCCAACCTGGAAGTCTTCACCTCCTTATATGCCTTAAACTAACTGTTATAGATTTCACTGATTGATGCCGTATTTTCTTTGACCACCACTAGCTTTTTTCCAGCCTGACCCTATATCCGCTAACATTGCCCGTCGGTCGAGAAAGGCGATGACTAGGCATGCGTAACACATGTCCTAACCATCTCAGTCTTTGTAACTTCACAACTTCGTCGATCGATTTCCCCTGTTTACCTAGCACTCAACCGACGCATTACCTCAATATTGCTCACCTTATTATACCACTTATTACGGGAGATAGAACGCAGGCACCTATGATCAAAGACAGTTGATCTTTTCATGTCTTCCACTCTCAACGGCCATGTTTCGCTCACAGCCATAAATGAGGACGGAGCGGACTGATGAGCAGTACACCCGCCCTTTGGTCGATAGCCAGTTAGGTATCGCGTTTACGCCGGAGTTGGCGTAAACTGGCATATGCGAAACTAGCCCTCTGTATCCGTACTGAAATTTCGTCAGAGATCGACCGGTTGGGGTTGATGGTACTTCCCAAATAAGTGAAGCGGTCAACGTGCTCTACCACTTCACTCCCTATTTCTAAACTAGGAGTCAGTGTAGTCCAGTCCTGTAACATCATCTTGCATCTGGCGGGAGCGAATCGCATGCCAAACATTCGTAGGTCGCAGCTCAAGCTGTTCAGAACACTGCACTTTTTCCGAGTCCTCGCCTAGTAGGACTATGTTGTCTGCATATTCTAAGTCAACGAGACTATACCCTAGTGGTAACAAGTCGATCCCTGAGTTTCTGAAGTGGGTTTGGGTTAAGTCCATTAGTACATTTATGATGAAATTGAATAGAAAGGGGGATAGTGGGCATCCTTGACGAACACCACTAGTTGTCACCACTTCACATGGCAACTCGCCGTAAGCCCTCATCTGACTGCATGAGTTCGAGTAGAGTACCCAGATGATCAAGTTACAAAACCAACCACTAATTAAAATTTAATTTTTTAAGCCGACTAGGCTTGATCCAGTTAAATGCATCTTAAAGAGATGGAGACTATGGTTCTCCGAAAAATCGAACTCAAGGCCGTCAGACTTGAAATTCAAACTCCACTATTTTCTGAAAGTTCAGTTACATCAGTTACCTCATTTCAAGTTTATGAATTTCGGAAAAGCGCACAAGTCTAAGGGGTAGAAATAAATTGACACCATGAAAGACAAACGTGTTTCTGCTCAACAGGAATGATAAATGAAAATTAATAAAGTTTCACAGGGTATGAAAAATTGAGTTTTTAAATTATCTACACCATTTCTCAGTTTCTAACCATTGGTCCTAGGCAGGCAGTGTATACCGTACCTGAGTCAATTCAACTGTCTGATACTTCATTAGTTGGTGTCATATTTTACTCGGACCAACTCTTCTGAACGTAATCCTGCTTTAAGTAACATTGCTCATTGTTTGAAGGAAGCATAATTAATAGTGTCGTAGCTACCTCAGTGAATGGAGTCTCATAATCTCATCGACTAGCTTACTTTTGTTACTCAAATTGGATGTTGAACCTCAGTATTGTGTAGTATGTTGCCTCATATAGCAAGTAACTAAGAAAACTTCTCAAGAGACATCTCTGTGTTTCTATTCAACAGCTATGGCAGCCGTAAGGCAGTTCAGAACAAACTACTGCAAAGTACTGCGGTTATGGAAATCATAAAATGTTCATGACTAATTGCATGGAAGAGAATATATATTTTTTGAGTGTTACTATTTGTGAATGCCTGTAATGGGACACAACACGGCCAATTTACAGGTCTCAACATGTAGTTCCCACTCAATACATTTGGTCTAACTTGACTGATAGAATTTCTGGACATGGCTACAGGGATATACTTTCCCTTTGTTAATGTTACGCTTCTAAAGATTTTCTTTTGACATATATATATATATATATATATATATATATATATATATGATGGATAGTGTGTAGACCAAACTATTTGTTTGACGTAAATTTATCGCCTGTAGGTTTTGATCCAAAATCGGTCTCTAGAAGTTGATATGTTTTTGTATTACCTCTTGTGCTATACATTCAGCCGCAAAGTATTAGAAATGTTCACTGCGAATTGTAGCCATTAAGACCATATATATACATATAAACAATGTGTACTATCACTCAATAGACTAAACACTTCGTTTTTAAAGGTTGGCTCATTGTGATCTTGTCTTCGCACTGGTTATTGTAGGGATATTACCTTTCCTATGCGTTAGGTTTTCCTGACCACTCAATAATTGGGTATACACGTAACTTCTTAGTTGCCCCTACTTTCTATTCTTTGGTGGATACCTTTGTCACTGATTATTCACAATGATATATTAATTTATTTGTAATAACCTAGGTGCATTTAAAGATGCCATCGTTGGAAAATAATTATCCAGGAGCAGCTAGTCTCATTCAGGATATTGGAAGTTCGTTATGATTGGAGCTGGTAAAACAATCTTTTCTAGAGAAAATGGCTATCAGTCTCCGTGGTGGCCGAATGTTTATTGGATACCTGAGAATAATCGATCAGTTCGGTAAGGCTTCATATAATACTTACATTTTTCAGGAAATGTTGTTCTTCATCAAGCTGTGGAACGTATTCATGTGGAGAAAAAATTCTGCGATGTTCCCCAAGGCATTCTACTTATTAGGGGTGAAAATATTATTATTATTGGAGAACTGGTAAGATAACAGTATTCATGTATCATTTTCTCGACAGCATTCAAATATTTCTTTTTTTTCATCTCATGGTGAAAACTATTCAGAGTTTTTAAAATTTACAGTACGCATGCACCTAATAGGATGATGCAGCACAGACTATATATAATTAAAACCTGTATGTTTTCCACTGATTTTTGCATTTTTGGAAAAAAATGGGAAAAAAAATCGGGAACTAGTGTTTGCTTAAAGGCTTACTTTTTGAATTTAAGTAAATCTCATCATACCTTAAATATAAAAAACGACTGGTTTTATTGGTAAGGGAAGAGGTGGTAGTTCAAGGACGAGACTTTTCTGGACAAATTCATTTACATACCTGTACAATTTCACTTTTGTAAAGCTTTTTGAGCGGTATGTAGCGGTTAGTTGGCCGTAATAATAAAAAAATCAAAAGGACACTTGTAAGTGGTGAAGATTAACCAAAGTGTAAAATAAAAATACCAATTAACAATTTTACATCAATGAATTATTGTGGTAACTTTGGGGGAGGGGGTTGGTTTTTTGAGGAGTAATTTAACTGGCCCCACTCATCTCGTGCAGCATCCGACACCTACCTGAATGGAATCTCCAGATCGGTTCTCCAACTGTAACTGAAGTCGCAAGTGCTGTCTGCAATCTGGAATGAGGCAAAGCAATGCTACCTGCTGGAATAACTCTTGAGGTGTTTAAGGTCAGTAATGATGAACTGTTGTCTGAATTATCAAATATATTAGGTAGCGCCCGGTCATCAGAGGTAGTTCAGTTAGAGTGGCGTAATTCATTGATTACCATAAGAAGGAAGACGAATCTTCTCGAGATGATATAAGTTGATTAACTTGACTAATATACTACCTAAAGTTTCAGGTTCAGTCTGTCTGTTTTCGGCATAGAACTTTGCACATATGTGCGGCAGTTCAAGTCGCCACACTCCATGAAGCAAGAAAAGAAAGTAGAAGAAAAGCATAATACAGACAGTAAGCAGGGTGTGAGACAAAGGAAGAGTAATAACGAAGAACAAAACAGTTTCATTGGAAATCATAAATCACAAGGAGTGGATGCATCTGCGCTACTGAGAACGATTTTGAGCCATGTCACCATTTGTTTTTACCGTCCCGAGGACCCCAACCAGCAAGTCTACACCTTCCTACGTGGCTTAGACTAACTGTTGTAGATTTCATTGACTGGTGCCATGTTTTGGTTTGACCTCCGCTAGCTTTTTTCCAGCCTGACCCTATATCCGCTAACATTGCCCGTCGGTCGAGAAAGGCGATGACTAGGCATGCGTAACACATGTCCTAACCATCTCAGTCTTTGTAACTTCACAACTTCGTCGATCGATTTCCCCTGTTTACCTAGCACTCAACCGACGCATTACCTCAATATTGCTCACCTTATTATACCACTTATTACGGGAGATAGAACGCAGGCACCTATGATCAAAGACAGTTGATCTTTTCATGTCTTCCACTCTCAACGGCCATGTTTCGCTCACAGCCATAAATGAGGACGGAGCGGACTGATGAGCAGTACACCCGCCCTTTGGTCGATAGCCAGTTAGGTATCGCGTTTACGCCGGAGTTGGCGTAAACTGGCATATGCGAAACTAGCCCTCTGTATCCGTACTGAAATTTCGTCAGAGATCGACCGGTTGGGGTTGATGGTACTTCCCAAATAAGTGAAGCGGTCAACGTGCTCTACCACTTCACTCCCTATTTCTAAACTAGGAGTCAGTGTAGTCCAGTCCTGTAACATCATCTTGCATCTGGCGGGAGCGAATCGCATGCCAAACATTCGTAGGTCGCAGCTCAAGCTGTTCAGAACACTGCACTTTTTCCGAGTCCTCGCCTAGTAGGACTATGTTGTCTGCATATTCTAAGTCAACGAGACTATACCCTAGTGGTAACAAGTCGATCCCTGAGTTTCTGAAGTGGGTTTGGGTTAAGTCCATTAGTACATTTATGATGAAATTGAATAGAAAGGGGGATAGTGGGCATCCTTGACGAACACCACTAGTTGTCACCACTTCACATGGCAACTCGCCGTAAGCCCTCATCTGACTGCATGAGTTCGAGTAGAGTACCCAGATGATCAAGTTACAAAACCAACCACTAATTAAAATTTAATTTTTTAAGCCGACTAGGCTTGATCCAGTTAAATGCATCTTAAAGCGATGGAGACTATGGTTCTCCGAAAAATCGAACTCAAGGCCGTCAGACTTGAAATTCAAACTCCACTATTCTCTGAAAGTTCAGTTCAGCCTAGGACTTTAGATACCATCGTCATCAGTTCAGATGACAGCTCGCCGTAAGCCCTCACCTGGCTGTATGAGTACGAGTAGAGTGCCTTAATCAGTGCAATATATTTTCTTGGAATTCCCTTTACAGCCAAGCATCTCCAGAGAACTTCCCGATCGACAGAGTCGAATGCTGCCTTTAGGTCAAGAAATATAATGACTGTTGGACGCCGGTAGGAATGGCTATGTTCTAGAATCTGTCGGAGGGTGAAGATATGATCAATACACCCTCTTCCTGGTCTAAAGCCTGCCTGGCTCTCTCGTGTTTGTGTCTCCCGAGCACCACTCAGTCTACGCATGATTATTGAGCCTAAGACTTTAGATGCTATATTAGTCAAGCTAATCCCTCTGTGATTATCACAGGAAGACTTGTCTCCCTTCTTGTATATGGGGATAATCAGTGACTTACACCAACCCGATGGGACTTCTTCTGATTCCCAAACGCTGCCTAGTACCTCAGTTAATCCTGACAGTAAGCTGTCTCCACCGTACTTAAATACCTCTGGCGTCATTCCATCAGGTCCCGCTGCTTTGCCTAGTTTCAGATTGGTGACAGCTTTAGTAACCTCAGTTAGTGACGGAGGACCTGTGTCTATATCCCATTCAGCGAGGTGTTGGATGCTCGGCAGGTTGAGCGTTGCTGTGGGCCAATTAAACTGCTCCTCATAATGCTCTTTCCAGCGTTCCAGTCGTCAATCCTGGGAGCTAAATATGGTGCCGTTTTTCTCCGAGATTGTTTCACTTATGACTTGACTTCTCCCACCCGTTTCCCTGATGAGTCTAAAGAGTTGCCTAGTGTTACCTATCGCCGATGCTTTTTCCATCTCTTTCGCCTTTTTCACCCACCACTGTTCACGGTCCTTGCGGAGACTTTTCGTAAGTTTCCTTTTGTGCAGCTTTCGCTCCTCATTGAATTCGGATCTCGCCGGAATGAGTCTTCTAGCATCTATCAGTTCGGATGAGGCGGTGGAGATCCAGTGGTTTTTACTCACCTTTGGGTTTACCTTATTGACAGCTTTTACAGCTGTATCTATGGCTGCCTGGATATTTTTCCAAGCTTCTTCAGGGTGAGCACAGCTGTCGAACACAGATATGTGTTTAGCTAGTTCTTCCTCAAATACGGGTTTAGTTTCCTGATTGAGCTGGGGACGTGATGGATTTACCGCCAGCTGTTTCCTACTTCCGTTCAGTCGTAAGCACACCCGAGCGCGGACCAGTGCGTGATCGGTATCTACACACGTGTTCCAGAAAGAGCGACAATCTCCTACCGATCCACTCCAACGATAGCTTATTGCTATATGGTCTATTTGTGTCCAGCGTTGGTTTGATGAAGGGGGTCGCCAGGTCAAACAGTGTCTCTCCTTGTGTTTGAAGTTAGTGCTTACAAGAAACCAATGATTATCAGAACAGAACTGTAGGAGACGGTCACCGTTGTCGGTCCGCTGGCACGGGACTCCATAGGTGCCACCGACATCCTTCTCAGATTGACACAATTTCCCTACTTGAGCATTAAAAGTCACCAGCTAGAACGACTATATCTGAGCGTATAGCCTTTCCCACCAAACTAGACAGCTTTTGGTAGAACTCATCCTTCGTTTCATCCGAACTGCAGTCAGTGGGGGCGTAGGCGGAGATTACGAAAAGGCATCGGCGAGTAGTGCAGTCCTTCCTCCTTCTTACTGATCCGTTCAGGCGGACAGCACACATTCGGCTATCTACCGGGATCCAGCCAAGCAATGTCTTTTCTGCCCTAGTACTCAAAGCTATCCCTACGCCAGCTAATCCTCGTGAACTAGCTGTGGCATCTCCTGACACCCTCAGGGTGAATTTTGCAGATTCAACCTGTTGGCCAGGTGGGGTTAGGTGAATAACCACACTTGGGTCAGGTGATCAGGTTCAGTGATCATGCACAAACTTAGCGGTTCTCAGGAGAAGCAAACCAGGAAGAGAGTTTATTGATTATACCCTCACCCTTCAACAGATTTCGGAACATAGGCATATTTATTTGTGTTCAACGCTTGCCATATTTCATGACCTGAAGGTGGAATTACAATCTGTCGACTGAGAGGTGCTTTGGCAATGTTTGGTCGTGAAGAGAGTACCAAGAAAGTATGTTGTGCTGATCAAGGCGCTCTATTTGAACTCATGCCATCGTGTAAGGGCTTATGGGGACTTGCTGTGTGCAGTGATGACAACTGTTAGGGATACCCATTTTTGTTTAATTTCTTCGTAGATGTACTAATGTAATTTACCGTAACTAACTTGAGCAACTTAGAGATTAACTTGTTACTAGAGAAAAGTATCGTTGGCTCAGATTATAGGAATGATATTGCCTACCTAAGTGCGTCGGTGGCACAGCGGTTAGGACGCTCGCCGACCATGCACATGGTCCGGGGTTCGATCCCCGGCCAACGCACTCCTTTACCTCGCGAAGCGAGTAGTCAGACTGGTAAAGTGGAAATGTTAGGCATGAGGCTAGCAAACCCATCCTGTAAAAATTAACACAGCTACAGAAACTTCAAGCCACTGGCTTGGAGCCCTATGTTCCACTGGGAACGTGAAGGAAAAAAGTAAAGACGCCGGCCAAGTTGTGGATTTTCTGAATACTTTGAGCAAGATTCTTGCCATTTGCCCCTGCCATATGTAAGGTGATTCTGCAGGACCGGTCTCCACGGACTCCCAGTTTAAAGATGGTCTGTGAAGTGGCACAGCGTTTTGACCGCTTCACTTTTTCGGGAAGTTGCATCTGTCCGAACAGACTGATTGCTGAAAAAATCTGGGTTGGGTTACAAAAGGCTTTTGTGGCATTCAGTAGTGTACGTCATCTGTGGTGTAATCGTGATATCTGGCTATCCATGGAAGGACGTGTGTAATCCACAGCATTTTTCTTTGAGATATGGACACTGGAATTAGAAAATATGAAAAGCTAAACTGATTTTGGCCCTGGATGTTTGCGTTCTATCTCCTGTGTTAAGCGGTATAGTGAGTGATATTGAGGTTAGATGTAGGGTTTGGTAAGGAGGGCGGGTCAGTCGGTGAGAATTTGAAGCTACATCGATTAAGATGGCTAAAGCATGTGTTAATCGTGCCTTTGTCGAATGATGCTAGGTGGCATAGAATTAGGTTTGAAAAGCGTTAGGGTTGGTGAAACCGAAAAATGACATCAATCGTCGAAGTCTTTGACTGTTAGTTCGAGCGACAAGGTGTTGTAGACTACTTGGTTGAGGTCCTCAGAATACTTAGAACCAGGGATTTGGGCCTGATTGTGATTTAGTTCCAGACTGTTGTCATTGCCTTAGACTCATTCACTCTTTGTAATCTCCCAGATCTATTAGGTTTTCATAATTTTTCATGTTACTTTTCTTTCTCTCGTACATCTCTGCTTATTGTAGTTCCCTTGAATTGTTTTTCTTTTCTCTGCCCTTGTGTGCTATGTGGTGTGGTCACCTGAACTGTTGTACTTTTGACAGAGGTTCTACGTCGAATCTCATTCAGTTAGAATTATTCTGAAAATCAGATGTTATCCATAAAAACAACGAAATATAGATGGATATTATATAGGCAGTGTCAAATGAAAAAAAGAAAGTAAATAATTTCCAGCGTGGTCGTTAAAACTAAGGAAACACAGAGAAGAACAAAATCCAAGGTCAAGACAAAACGTAGTTTCTCCATGCAGATTCTATGTTCAGTATTGAGATTCCTTTCTGAACTGCTGGCTGCATTTGGCTCATTGGAATGTATTTTTAAGAATCTCATCGTCCCTATGTAAGCTGATGAATACCGGTGTAAGTTACATGCAAAGAGTCCCAGACTAAGCTGATGTAAAGAAGAGAAGATAAACGGGGCTCAAAGGCAATGTTTCTTAGGGGAAACACATTGTAGGTACCTAAATTTAGTATATCTTGTCTTTAAGTCCTTATTTTCACATCATTTACTAATTGGTTGAATATCACCACATTCAATAGCTGGTTGGATTCTGCACAGTATTGCAACGCTCTTCTCACAGTTCTCTTCGACTGCTTTTTCCAAGTGTCTAAAACATATTATTACTTTTCTGAATTCGTTTACTGATATACTGCTTATATCTGATTGTAAGTAGCGCTCACTATACTCGCCCCTTTATTATAAAGTCTCTCCTGTAACCACCTCGACTGACGCCCAGAAGTTTCATCCCTCTGTTTTTTGGTTTGCTTGTCTTGACATTTTTTTATCCATCTTTGCAGCAGACTAGCGTTTACTCTTATTTCCTTAATCTCCTCTCCTTATTTCGTACACTGGATCACGTCTTGATGTGATTATATATGGTTCGTCCCACATTAGGGGAAGCTTTCCTGGTCCTGGTCCACCTCCGGTAATATACTTTCGTTCTCTACATTTCACCTGGTTACCTACTTCAAACGGTTTCCAAGGTTTGATTTGTTTCTTGCCAACTTTGTCGATATCTGCCTTTTGCTTCTCTTGTATATTCTGAATAGCGTGTTTCTGCTCACTTGTTCATCTCTTAATGTTCCAATGTTGTTGTTGTGACCAAGTCTTATGGTCCACCAGCAAGCTGGGTTCCCTTCCATACTACATCAGCTGGATGGGTGACATTTTTGTTGTCCCCTGTATTATATCAGGATGTGCCGGTATTACCAACGGTAGGTCATTTTTCCAGTCGCTTCTCTTCGTAGCTGGCCACTCCTTGAGTCTATGATTTTTCCTTTCTGTTAGGCCGTTTGTCTGAGGATGATGCGGTGTCGCTCTTATTCTTTTAATAGCTAGTTCCACCAGACGAATATTGAACTACTCACTCTCAAGACGCGGACCTTGGTCCGTCAATATTATTTTCAGTACACCATGATCCACCACAACATATCGAATTAGAGCCTCGGTTACGGTCTTGGCGCGCTGATCTGGAGTCGCCATAGCATTTTCCCACCGCTTGGCCTGTTCCATCATCAGCAAAATATATTAATTTCCATTAGATTTTTGAGGGAAAGGACCCATTATGTCCACTGACCACGGGTCACGGACTGATGTTACGGGAATCGTTTGTAGCGGTGGTCGAACGAACTGATCGCCCTTCATCATTTGGCACTGAGTGCATGCGAGTACGTAGTTTGCAATATCTCTTCGCATATTTGACCAGTATACACTTTGGCTCACTAGATCGTATGTCCATGGAACGCCTGTATAGGCTAGTTGGTGGCATTCTTGAATTACCTCACAACGAAGTCTCTTTAGCATCACCGTAACCCAGCTTGTCTTGCCTAGCTAGGACGCCGGAAGCGTTTAGTTGGAGACTATGTTTGTGATGCAGCAGCGTCTTTAGCTCAGTATTCTCTGCTGACGTCTCGATTTCTTTCCCTTCACTGATCATCTGGATGACTGTCTTAGAAGTAGGATCCAAATTCTGGCGGCGAAGAAGTTATGACGGATCTTGCTCCGAAGCGTTCACTGCGTATGGTACTTCCGGTAGTTCGACCTCATTATCTGATCTCGACAGTTAGTCAGCTATTGCATCTTTTTTTTCCTGGAATATGTCCAATCGTGAAATCATACGCTTGTTGGGATAACATCCATCGTGACAACTTCCCTCGTTGACCCCTCGTTGTTTTCAACCACTGCAGACGTTTGTGGTCGGTCTCAATGTGGTATTGGTGGTTGATCAGGTACAGTCTCCATTTTTCTGGTGCTAATACAATAACTAAACACTTCTTTTCCACCGTAGAATACTTTCGTGCTCCAAGTGCCAACACACAGCTAGTATATTCGAAAACCCTGTCCGTTTGTCTTAAAACAGCACCTATACCATAATCCCTCGCGTCTATCAAAACTGTAAACTGCTTCCTAGACACTGGCAGTTTCAATGTCATCTCTTGACTATTTAACAGCTCTTTATCTCGATCGAACGTTTGCTGCGCATCTTCCGTCCATGTGAATCCCGCGTTACTCAGCAACCTATATAGGGGCTTTACTATTTCGTTGAAGTTTTCGACGAACCAGCTGTAGAATGCTGCTCTTCTCAAAAACTGTCTCAGCTTTTGTTTTGAATATGATGGTACCTCACTAGTTATGACAGTCAGGATTTTCTCAGGTAACGGTCGTATTTCTCCATTTCGCACTTTATAACCCAGGAGGACTAGTGTGTAAAATTTGATGTACGCAGTTCATACTTACCGTCTAAGTACGTTAAAATGAAATTGCATAAACCCATTATATCCTGAAGATGAAATAACTCGCCATAAGACTCGAACAGGTTTGTAAATAACTCGTTGTTTAGTTTAACATACATCTACCATTTTGAAAACCATTTTATAAAATACTTTTATTGGTGTAAAATCACTATTTGCAAGAATTCCCCAGCAATAGAAACCATTCTCGGGACATCACTTAAATATTTAGTGTGATAGAGCACTGCAGATGTGCAACTTCAGTTTGACAATAAATTATATTGTCAGTAAAATGAAGAGCACACTCAGTCTACTAGTTTTACGTTTGCATCACCTGGTTCAAGATATGTGCCAAGTCAATTTAGTACAATCATCATTTTCTGTGGAAAAAAGCCTGTCCTTCTCTGAAATCAGAAGGACGAAATCATGCCGCTTGTTGAAAGCTTTCAGGAAGCCAGTTAGCAAAAGTGTCTTCTTTTGATGAAAGCAAGAACAAGCATGGGGGCGTGCAGTGTCCACATAACGTTTGAAGGTCGAAAGGCTCCTTAGATTGACAGAGAAATGAGAAGATACATTATAGAAGTTCTAAAAATATATGGAAGCAGATAAGGCGGAAGTGGACTCCAAATTGTCAACTGGAGAGTATGTGATCCACTTTAACCACTCACACGACAAGCACACTGAGGGATTGGCTTCCATGATGTCACCAGCAGCAACCAAAGCTAGTTTACAGTAGGAACCAATCTCCTCCAGGATTACTAAAATAAGGAAGGAATTTTACTATAATCCAATGCTATGCACAGTCCTACAAACAATGTGGACCAAAAGAAGAGGAAAGAATTCTACAGACATCTACAAACAGTAATGGAAAACATCCGAAATGGTGACATCAAAATTCTCACGGGCGATATGAATGCCAGCCTAAGTGGGAGCAGACAATACAGGAAGAGAAGTCATCATGGGTCGAAAGGCTCTCGCTCGGAGAAATGAATGACAATAGAGAATCATTCGCAGACTTCTGTGCTTTCAATGATCTAGTGATCGGAGGGAGTGTGTAGAAGCACAACAACACACACACACACGAAGCAACATGTATTTTGCCTGACAGAAACACCACAAACCGAACAGATTTCATGCCAATGTTGCTCAAGAATGTGAGACACAGCCTGATGGACACAAAGTCGAGAAGGGAAGCCGATGTGGGCGGGCTCAGACCATCATCTGGTTCAAGGAACCTTGAAGGTGAAGCTGAAATCC
The DNA here is from genome assembly GCA_944472135.2 of Trichobilharzia regenti. Lineage (NCBI taxonomy): Eukaryota > Metazoa > Platyhelminthes > Trematoda > Strigeidida > Schistosomatidae > Trichobilharzia > Trichobilharzia regenti. Next base: position 79,925,103 of record OX235270.1, on the reverse strand, counting down.
TTCAGAACAGCTGGAGACAGGCCACTGTAATTCAAGTTCAACATTCAGAAACTGAAGGACAAAACTGCAAGTGCTGTCCGCACTACAGATAAAATCACAACAAACTCGGAGACACTACGTGTTATCAACGAGGAAACCTGAGTGGAAGAACATTGGGACTCACTTTCAGTAGGCGATATTCAAGGAAACGTGTACAACTGTCCTAGGAAGCATGGCTCTCAATGGACACCCACCGGGTAGCAAATAGGAGAGAGAAGAGGAGGATGTTGGAATAGAAGATGACTCAATGCAGAGATGGACAACGGAGGGGGGAGTCCAATATACACCGCACTAAATAAAGGAGTGAAGAAAAGTGCTAGGAAAGACAAAAAGACAATTTTATGACACACTGGCTGGCGACTGGAGCAGAACAGGCAAGTTGCAGGGAAAAGAGATGTAAGAAAATTATATCAGATAACCAGGTCTCTATCGAGGAAGAGATCAACCCAGATGATGAAACCAATGAATGATGCTCAAGGGAACCTGGTTGCCAAGGAGGGGAAACAAATAAAACAATAGGCTGATCAATTTAAAGGACTCTTGGATCGACCATCACATGCAACTCACCTAGAGATACCACCAGCAGCAGCAGCATGCACAGAACTGCCTACCAGTGGACATCAATCCTCCAACGAAGGCCGAAATTCGGTATGCGTTCGAGCTCCTAAGGGCCAACCAAGAAGGGAGCAGGACCATAAGGGATTCCCCTCGAAGCACTGAAAACAGACTCAGATACTAAAGCAGATGTGCCAACGCTGTTATTGCGCAGTGTTTGGAAGGAAGGAAAAGTACATACATTGGGAGAAAGGCTACCTTGTCAAACTACCAAACCAAAGGCCTCTGCGAGAACTGGAGGGGAATAACGCTCTTGCCCACGCCAAGTAAACTAGTAAGTCGCATCATCCTGGAGAGAATCCACTGGATACAGAACTCCGCCAGCGCCACAGGAACAAGCTGGCTGGATTCAGGAAAGGTAAATCGCGTGCTGATCAAATCGCAACTTTACGCATCGTCATTACACAGCAAAGCTTAGAATGGTAGGCAAACCTCCCCTGCCTCAACTTCATCGACTTCGAAAAGACCTTCAACAGACAGCTTTGACCGGGAAGTAACTTGACAGCTACTTCAACTCCACAAAGTGCAGTGCCTAAAGTCTTTATCGACCTCATTCAACAACTGGCTATATGACAGTGCTATGTACCAGCTTATTCACAACGAAAAACTCAGCAAAGCCTTTAAAAAGAAAACATAGGAGTAAGAAAAAGTAGTCTGCCTATTATCACCGATGTTATTCCTAATTTTGGTGAACTGGACTATGCGTCAGATTGTGTTTTGGGAGTTAGAAGACAGGTGTGCGTTGGACTGATAACAATACTCTAGAAGATCTGGACTTCGCGGGTGGATGATATACGTCTAGTGTCACACAAGCTCGATGACTTGCAGGTGAATGCAAAAAATCTGGCTGAAAAGGCTGGTAGTGAAGACAGGACTTAAAGTGAATGTAGAGAAAATGGGGGTGAAGGAGTAACCAACCAATCACCATCAGCGGGAGAGATTTGACAGAGGTTACCTCCTTCACTTATCTAACCAGGAAGTACCTTTCCAACCACAAGCGGAACGGATGAAGATGTCAAAGCAGGCCAGAATCAGAAAGGCAAGATACGCCTTTATCAACCTGAAACCAATTTGGAATATTCTGCACTCCAGGGCAAAAAGAACAAGATTCGGATTTTCAACACAAATGGGAGGTCAAGCAGTTTTTCTATACGGGTTAGAAACTTAGCCAGCGTGTCGCGAAAAGGATTTTCAACAGGTCACTGCAGACTTTCATCAACAGCTGTTTTCACTAGCTCCATACCGAAGATCAAATGGCCGAAGAGAGACTGAAACAAACCAACCAATAAGTGATCGCTCAACAAATATGTAGGAGAAAATGAAGATGGATCGGGCATACACTGAGGAGGCCTTTGTATGACATCGTACTCCAGGCCATCGCTGCAATGGAATCCCAATGTGAAGTGATGAGTGGGTCGTCCGAAGGTGACATGGAGGAGATGAGAGCTAGTCAACAATCGTGAAGTCTGCCAAAGACGACTGTACAGTACATATGAAAATAGAGATGTGCTGTTTAAGCTCTATGTTCCACTCGGAACCTGGGGTATTAATAATAGGAGTAATATGCTACATATATATTGATTGTTTCTTTTACCTATTAGTTCAATCCCTATTTTTTCTACTCACCCTATTTTAGAATCCAGAAGTGGACATTGATGAGAAGTTGCAGAGGGTTTCAGAAGAAGAGATATACAAACTGCAACAAGAACAGACAGCTGCCCGCAAGGAGTTGGCCAGAAAACGTGCTGAGTTGTTTGCTTTGCGTGGATTAGGTTTCCAAGAATTTGGAGACATAATGTTTGATGATGCATAACTTTAGCAATATCTTCGCAAATATTGATGCACATATCAATATATAATACTGGAAACAGTTGTTAAATCATCCACTCATGTACATATATAATCAAACGCGTTGTTAGGACTGAACGAATACAAATATCAGTTCGATAAATTGGACGGTTTTTTATGCGCTATAATGTCATATCCATAACTCCTGTCCTTCTAAATCTACAGTAAACACAATATATGTTGAGAAGTCATAGTCTGTGTAAATTGTTTCCAGTAACATTGATATAAGAGCAGAATTTTTGAAATGTGTTGGAGTGTGATTGCCTCGTAGATTAACTTAATTTGATAAAACTCGGTAATACACTATCATTTGCTGGTGTCGTTTCGGGCACAATTAAGTGCTAGTAGTTACTTTAAGGCACACACGAAAGTCAAACTCTGTATATAGACCCACTTATAATTTGTCTGCTTTTTTATTGGAAATAATGACTCCCAAGTCAGTAATTTGCTCGCTCGAAATCACGCGCTTAGTGATCGGTCAAAGAATATAAACTAAGTATATATGACTTGTCGGTAACCTTGATCTCTTTGAAAAAGAAGTATTCAGTTCACAAAGTGTTTATATTGGAAATTTTACTTCTTACAATCATTGAAAATAGCTAAAAAAAAAGCGTGTTTAGGTGCACCACACAATTTTTCAAAAGGTCCGAGAGATCGATAGATATGAAGCTGTGAGGAAAAACTCTATTTGTACGACTCATATATCACATATTAACTCCAGTGGGGTTTGCATCCAATTGTTGGAGGTTCGGAAGAGCTAAGAGTACTTTACGTCGATAATTAGGGTCGTGTCTTGTACGATCTGAGTTCAGGAAATAAATAGGATTTCGTTCCATGTAAACTGTGTGAAGTTTTTTCAAAACACTTAGTTTCTCTATTTGTCCCCAGTCAGATATTTTGTTATCGTTGAACCAAAATTCTTCTAAATTTTGTAGATGTGACATGTTTTGTATTTGTGATATGAAATTGCACGCTAGGTCTAGAATTTGTAGTTTTGATAATGTTTCTAGTCCTTCGATTTCCGTTATTCCGTTCTCACTGAGATACAACTGTTCCAGATTGACAAGTTTGGCCAATCCACACATTTTAGTGACTCTGTTACCCTGAGAAATTAAAAAGAAAAGTTATTGCAGAAATGTGAGGATTTTCAAAGTTACAGATGTAATAGATCTAAAAATAATATTGATGCTGCAACATACACAACACTTTAGTATTTTGTTGCTTTTTCCGCCCTTCACTTTCTAACCTGCTTCTTTTAGGTCTAACGGAAGTCAGCCTATTATAAGTCAAAGGAGGGGTCCATTTTAAGCCCGGTTGGCAACAAGTCATTTTTGAAGGCATACATTCTGGTTTCAAAATGAAACTAATTTTTTCTGTGTGTGAAAGTCGAAATCGTCCGTACGATAAATTCTTGTTTACATGGATTTTATGACTTCAGCTCACATACCTTAACGCATAATCCTAATGTGTTCATAGATGACTGCAGATGCATATAGTAAAACTAACTGTTCAATTTCGCAAATTCAGAATAAATCTATGTCAATACACTTTACCTTGGGTATCAATGATCTATTCAACTCCCTTTTGACACCTATACTTCATCAGACTACACTTTAACGCCGCTTTCATATATATATATATATATATATATATATATATATATATCTTGTCGTATCATATAGTTCTGAAACGTATGTTGAACCACACAAGAAAATATTAAAGTACTTACCTGAACACTAAGCAGTGTTAAATTAGTTAATGTATCCAAGTTTTCCAAAGCTGATATCTTGTTTTTACCACAATAGAGTTGGGTTAGCTTTGTCAACTCTTCTAGATTTTCCAGTTTCCGTATTTTGTTTGAACCAAGTTCCAACATTTCTAAATCCCGCATACTGCTTAGATTCTCTACTTTTGATATACGATTATTTACCAAAAACAGCTTTTTCACACAGTGTAGATTATTTAGATTTTCAATATGTTTAATACGATTGAAACTCAAATCCAGAATGATAAGCTTTGAAAGACATTCCAGATTTTCGATCTTGAAACAATTTGCAAACATATACAACATGTATATACACATGCAGTTTATTATTGTTCAACTACTAAAACAATAAACTTTATACGTCAAACCGCTATGTAACACATTCTTATAGCTATCTGTTTATGAAGTAGTAAAAAACACCACCATGTTATTTGATTTTTGTAATTATATGATTTATAAAGAAAATTTCTTTGATAAAAACAAGGTGATACAGTATATACTGATGACGTTTTTAGGACAACTTATTGCTTATTATCATATCCCCGGCCGATAACTGCTACCTTGTCGTGGTGGTCGGGCTTGAATACCGCAATGACCCAACAAGCTGAACTGACTGGGACTCTGTCTCTACAGGTCCTACCATGTCAGGAAGGTTTTCTGGATAGCAGTTAAACTAAAAGCAGTTACCATGGGGTACATGGGCTCCAGTATCCAATCGGATCAAATGGCGTATGAACCCACATGGGTCACCGGCTACCATGGGAATGCAGCTCCTGACGCTGCTCCGCTGCCTTGCGGATTAGACTCCAAGTCAAAGGCTCGGGGGGTGGTCCCTTAATAAAACCACCTGCTTCGGTCTGGGCGCCCGGGCAGTATCTCAGCCCGCACACAATGAATGAATTAAAGCAACGAACTCCCATTGAAACTCAACGCGCGCTAGTAAAAATGATTCCAAGCAATACTGATCCCTCAAGGAACTTATTTCCCTCCTACCCTACTTTTATTTTTATACATAGTTTCCTGTATTGTACCTTCTTAACCTTCGACAGCCCTTCGCCTTTGTCGAGATTCCCAGCCTATCCGTGTCGTTTCGAGATGTTAGTGAGTAGTCCTCAAAATGGTTGTTCCCAATGTGACATCTAACACGGATATCCTGAAACCGCGTGCTGCGTTCAAGCTGGCTACCTACAATGTTCGGACGCTGATGCAAATCGGACAACAGGCAGGGTTGGCGAGAACTTTGGAAAGCCTCGCTATCGATGTCTGCTGCATTTCAGAGACCCGCATTCAAGATCCCAGTGAAGTGCTTCGATTATCCTCTGCATCTGGAAGTTCTAGTAGTATGTACCACCTGCGCTTATCCGGGGACCCTGTGGCGTCGGTATCCGGCGTAGCTGGTGTCGGTGTCGCACTGAGCGCTAGAGCCGAAGCTGCACTGCTCGACTGGATTCCCATTAACAGTCGTTTATGTGCTGTGAGGCTGGAAGGTTATACGAAAGTAAAGAGTAGTAGGCCAGATAGGCGGTGTCTGTCTGTTTTCGACATAGAACTTTGCACAAATGTGCGGAAGTTCAAGTCGCCGCATTCCGTGTAGCACGCGAAGCAAGAGAAGAAAGTACAAGAAAAGCATAATAGAAACAGTGGGCAGAGGTGTGAGACAAAGGAGTAATAAAGAAATACAAAACAGTTTCATTGAAGATCATAAGTCACAGGGAGTGGATGCATCTGCGCCACTGAGAACGGCTTTGAGCCATGTCACCAATTGTTTCCAACCATAGATTTTTACCGTCCCGAGGACCCCAGCCTGGAAGTCTACACCTTTCTACGTGGCTTAGACCAACTGTTGTGGATTTCATTGACTGATGCCAAGTTTTTGTTTGACCGCCGCTAGCGGTGTCTATTTGTTGTCTCTGCCTATGCACCGACGGATTGCAGCCCGGATGCAATGAAGGATGAGTTTTACTACCAACTGAGCGATCTCTTGAAACAGGCGGGTCGGAGGGATATCGTAGTGCTGGCTGGGGACTTGAATGCACAGGTGGGGCGTCTAAGCTCAGAGGAGAATCGTCTAGGTGGTCAGTGGGGACTACATGGTCGCAGGTCAGATAATGGGGACCGTCTTCTGCAGCTTTGCGCGGATCACAACCTATTTCTAGCTAGCACCAACTTCCGGCACAGCCATCGCCGTAGCGCTACCTGGCGTCCTCCCTCTGCGAAGCAAGCTTGGACTCAGATTGATCATATCGCGGTCAGTTTCCGGTGGCGAGGATGCATACAAGACTGTCGCTCCTTCTGGAGCACATGCCTGGACTCCGATCATGCGTTAGTGTGTGCCAAGTTCGTCTTGCGATTTGGTGGGGTTCGTAAAAGCCGTCGTCTAAGCGTTGATGTGAGCAAACTAGTAGCACCTGCTACTTCTTTGAAATATCAGAATGAGTTAAAAACAATGCTTGCCAGCAACCCCCCAAGTAGTATAGATGAACATTGGCTTCATGTGCAAGGTGCCATGCAAAAGGCGAGTGTAGCCGCTTGCGGCTTGAAAGAATGCTCCGCTAACAACCACTGGGTTTCTGCGAGTTCCTTGCAACTCATGGATGAACGCCGGTCCATTCCGGCTGGCAGCGAATACAACAATCAGCGAAAGGCGCTCACGCGCAAGATTAGACAGTGTTTACGTAAGGACCGCGAAGCCTGGTGGTCAGAACGTGCGTGTGAGATGGAGTCAGCTGCTGCATCTGGCAACAGTCGGAAGCTGTTCCAACTCATACGAGCCACCGGCAGCAAGAAACAAGGTGTCAGCGAGACGGTCTGTGAGGCAGATGGCACTCCAATTACCAGCCTGAAAAGACGCCTGGAACGCTGGGCAGAGCACTTCGGGAAGCAGTTCAGCTGGCCACCAGCTTCAGTGTCTACTATCATTAGCCCGAGTGCTCCTTGGTCGGTTAGTACCGACCCACCCACCGAAGCGGAGGTCCGTAAGGAACTCCAAGTTCTGAAACGCCATAAGGCGCCCGGCCCAGACAAATTACCCCCGGCTCTTTTTAAAGATGGTGGCGAGACTCTCACAATGGCTCTAACTGGGTTGTTCAGGAAGGTGTGGGAGACAGAGAGTGTACCATCAATGTGGAACGAAGCCATTATCGTCCCCATCTTTAAAAAGGGTCGACGTAATTCGTGTGACAATCATAGGGGTATCAGTCTGTTACCAGTCGCGTCTAAAATATTGGCTGCTGTCTTGCTTCGCAGACTGTGCAAAATACGTGAAGGATTGATTCGCGAAGAGCAGGCTGGGTTTCGTTCAGGTCGTGGATGCATTGATCATGTGTTCACCCTTCGTCAGTTGTTGGAACACCGCCACACGTATTGCAGGCCAACGATCGTTGTGTTTCTTGATATTAGGGCTGCCTTCGATTCGTTGGACAGAACTGTGCTCTGGAACTGTCTGTTAGAGAGAGGTGTACCTGAGAAATTTGTTAACATCCTGAAAGCCCTATACAGAAACACCTCAGGTAGAGTGAGGGCATACAACCAACTATCACCACTGTTCCCAACCAACAGTGGGGTTAGACAGGGTTGCCCAATCTCTCCATTTCTCTTTAACTTTGCCATCGATGACATTCTGGAGTCAGCTCTGAAGGATGTGCGTGAAGGTGGTGTAGATCTGCTACCTGGAGATAGACTTTTCGACCTCGAGTATGCAGACGATATCGTCTTACTGTGCGATAGCATGCAGGCTGCCCAAATCGCACTTAATCAGTTGGCGATCAGTGTCTGTAAGTATGGTATGTGCTTTGCGCCGTCTAAGTGCAAAGTACTGTTACAAGATTGGCAGGAGCCTGTACCTGCACTCACTCTTGCGGGTGAACCGCTTGAAGTTGTTGATAAGTTTGTGTACCTGGGTAGTTGTGTGAGTGCTGGCGGAGGGGTGACGGATGAGATTTCCAACCGTATAATGAAGGCTAGGGTGGCATACATCAACTTGAGCCACCTCTGGCGCCGTCGCGACGTTAGCCTGGCTGTCAAAGGTCGGGTATACAATGCTTCGGTGCGGGCTGCGCTGCTCTACGCCTGTGAAACCTGGCCTCTCCGAGCTGAGGATGTGCGGCGACTCTGCGTGTTCGATCACCGCTGTCTCCGCAGGATTGCTTGCGTTCGATGGCATCATCGCGTGAGTAATTCTGAGGTTCGGCGGCGTGTGTTTGAACAAAGTGGAGATCACCATTCATTGAATGTCGTCATCTGGAAACACCGGCTCCGGTGGCTTGGACATGTGCTCCGAATGTCACCCCAGAGGCTTCCGTACAGGTCTCTGTTCGCTAGCCCTGGGACGGGATGGAAAAGGCGGAGAGGTGGTCAGTCCATGACGTGGCGTCGTGGGATGAAGGATTTTTGTGCTAGATTAGCATCGGTTGGTGTGTCACGACTCCCTGGTTGGGGTCCGAGAGATAGCTCAAATCGATGGCTCGAAACGTTATCGGATATGGCCAAGAATCGTAATCAGTGGCGAATGTGTTGCGATTTCCTTCTTTCTTCCCTTCCCGATGATAGCTAACGAACACTGTTTGAACTTGTTAAGCATGACTGTTTTCCTTCCAGATGAAGTTCTTTATCCGTTCTCTACTTATATATATTTTTCTTTCCTTCCTTCCTTTTTTTTGATCTATGTTGTTTTATTATTATTGTGTGGCGCATCTTTCTTGGTGCCATATTGTACCAAGTTTTTTATGCGTTTAAATAAATAAATATTATCATATCGAAGCACTTACATAATTATTGAATTTCATCTATATAATTCCATTATTTCTTATCTTTGGATTTTACTGACAGTGACAATTTCAATATTTCTGGTATTGACGTTGTGTCATTCCTACTGCATGTGTTAGGTGTAGATGTGATGAACAAAGACTCAGTAATCAACCACTCCAGCCGCTTACCTATCTTGCTTTTCAGATGTGTAGGATGGGATAGCGCTACAGTTCTGAAAAGCAAGATAGGTAAGCGGTTGGAGTGGTTGATTACTGAGTCTTTGTTCATCACATCTACACCTATCACATGCAGTAGGAATGACGCAACGTCAATACCAGAAATATTGAAATTGTTACTGTCAGTAAAATCCAAAGATAAGAAATAATGGAATTATATAGATGAAATTCAATAATTATGTAAGTGCTTCGATATGATAATAAGCAATAAGTTGTCCTAAAAACGTCATCAGTGTATAATACTGTATCACCGTGTTTTTATCCAAAAGTCGTTCTATGATGGAATTATTGTATACCGTAGTGCTCATGTTCGCTTCTTATATCGAAGAACGCTGTCACGACTGTCAAATCTAGAGTGCACATGAGCTTGGTGATCTTCTGTCTGGGATCGCATTCATACATGAAATGTCGCTACTTGTGACTTATATGATTAAAGACACTTTATGGTGACTTATGAATCATAATCGAACATGGAATAGGGGAATGCGCCACATGGGCAGAATAATGTAGCTGTTATGTAAAAAGACTTAAAAGAGTCACCAGAAGAGCAAAAGTAAATATGCGCAATTGTCCGAAATCCTGCTACTGTTCTGGAATCGCTACCCAAATTCTCATAACATCATGGAGAAAGATTTCGTCTCACCAGACCGTTCCAAATTCAACTGAGTTCCGTTAGCACGACCATTTTTTATTTAGCTTATCTACATTATATGGCTGATTCTAGTAAGTTGAAAGTTATGATGTCAATAAATTCAATCTGCTATACACGTGAGAACCCTGTAGAAATGGATGCGCCATAACTACATATAGGTATGACTGAACTAAAGGTAACCATTTTCACTTGATATTACACAGTGATGCAGTATTATAGACTCGGTGACTTAAATATAGTTGGATGAGAGTAAGTGAAAATAGTTGTATCTGACAAACCATAATCACACAGCCATCCTGACTGATACAATTTAGCCTGTACCAAACAAAGGACTAGACGCATGGCACTAGTTACCATCTAGTGTCCGATCAAAGAAACCGTAACACTGCTGGCTGGAGATTTGAGAACTGTTTACATAATTCACTGAAGACGCATGGTTATTGCCAGAAATTGATATTTTACTTCATCCAGTAGGAATAGCAAAATGTGTACATTTTTGTCACAAGCAATAAAGTGCAATTCAGTGGAATATGGAGAACAACGCTGCAAATGAAAGTCTAGTCAAAATGCGTGGATTCTTTTTTTATGATCTCGCTACAAATGAAGTATAACGTCTTGGCCATTGAGATACTTAAAGTATCAGATCTAACAGACCATGTCAGTTTAACAGGCGCTTCTCAAAATACACCATATATAGACAATAATTCGTCTTGCTGGTTACAGGTGTAGATGACTATTATTGAAGTAGTCTCACAAATTTTTTAATCTCATTAATACAGACTCATGTATGGTTGACTAGTCCACCAATCACGATGTATGGAAGGAATACATTGAAAGTAAAATGGGAAAAAGTTATTAACAAAACCCAATGACGATTTTAAGTAGCGGAAGTAGAATATGAGGAAGGAAATCATACTAGACAACAAACACTAGGAAATTAAGTCCGCTGAAAATATGTGGTGGTAGGGTTGCATTTAGAACTACGGCTTAGTGAACCGTTCTATTGAAATTCAATACCAAACAATTATACACTATCGTGCTAGGAATCGATATAAATCCCCCTAGTTTTATTAATAGCCAAAAATACTGTCAGAAGGAATGCACAAAGCGAGAAGACCTGACCGAAGTCTACTGCTCGTGCCTAAGCTCACTTACTCAGGACAGATAGGCCAAGAGTCATTCTTACTGTGTAAAGATTAACGATCCTACCCAGTTGCCCAACTTGAAATAGGTGAAGTGGGACTTAAATCCGTTACCGATAAGCTGGGTACTTAAGCCTGTGAGCCACATCTGCTAGGTGAGGTATGCTGATTGTACCGTTGGGATTAAACCTTGGTAGACAATTTCGAATTTCATTCCAAAGATCCGCTAGTTGTTTGTTGGGTAATGGATCTGTAACTCCTTTTCCACTTAGTACCAATCACTGCTTGTTCCAACTGCATGTATTATCTTACCATAAACAAAATACTTCCCACAAACGTTAAATTTTAATTTATAGTCAACTGTTTCAGGCTACATGTATGAAGATTACAATTATTGTTAAACGTGACTGCTTTAGCTGCCATACTTCATAACAGTTCAAAAAGAGGTAACTAGAGTAACAAAATCAGCTCAGCATCAGTTAGAAAGTTGCCTGGGCTGACGTTTAAACACACTTCAATGAGTTCACGAATCTATATAAATATATCGGTTAATAGGGTAACTTAGGAACGCGAATTATTTACATATGCTAGAGAATCAATCAAATTAACACATATATATTTTTTATTTTTGATTACGGCTTGATTCCACACTGTATTTTTGGTACAAGTATGGAAAATTTAGCATGGATATCGGTAGCCCAAATTTTGCAGGCTGACCATAGATATCAGGTGTGCGTCGACAGGGGATCGACCATGTGCATGGCCGGCCGGGAGTGCCACCCTAACCCTAACCACTGTGGCACCGACGCACAATGAAATACTGAGGCCAGAGTTTGCAGTAGTTTGTTAGGTTGCCGTCATATTGGTTTTTTTGTGACTCCAGTGTATGTGTATTACATATAGGCTAAAGGTTAATGGTCACTTCAACTAGTCAGGTACATTAACAATCACCCGAACGTGAAGATATTATTTTGTAACATTCCCCAATTAAAAGATGTTGACCAGTCACATCTACGTTAATCCACTAGTCAGTGGTCTTCGTATGTGTTATGAAAGGCTGATAAAACTACATCCTAGACTCACTAAATGGATAACATCTACCATAATCCTCAGTTATTCACTGGATGCCACGGATCACTCACATTCCCATTAGTTTTTTCAGTTAAATAAATATTGTAGATTTCTATACAAATACTCTTATTCACATCTTCCAGATGCTCCTGCAAACTAGTTTATTAAAAGAAAGGCTAAACACTGAGAGGTTAACGCAGAGGCAGTAATGGAACTCACCTTTGTAATTTGATTATCATATAAATCTAACTCCTCAAGGGTTTGACATACAGGTTCAAAATTTTCCAGCTTCTTCAAAAGATTATTCCGGAGACACAGCCGACGGACATTTGGGAAACGTTCTAATTTGTTGATGCATTTTATTCGGCAATGCTCCAAATCAATTTCTTCACCTTCCATGTTTGATATATCAAGTTCATCAATTTCAACACCAGGTACAGACTGTTCCTCATCATTGTTAATGGGAGGTTTGGGTTGGTTATGTTCAGTCATTGAAACAGTTTCTAAGTAATTCGCAGGGAAACCTAATACAGGTTACACACCTCTCCTTGGGTGGTAACGCCAAATTTGTAAGTGGCGCGTTGGTAGGGTGTCATCTGTAGTAGTTTGTTTCAATTGTATAGACATGTATCGGCTGACTATCCGGCATGTTGGTTGAAATTTCGCTTGATAAATCCTTTTTGTCAATGAATTTTAATAAAATTGTGTTTTATTTTTTATGGACTGATAGTAACTTTCATTTCCTGACATTTCATGTTGGTGTCCGCGTCTTACAATCCGACTGCGGTGCATTGTTATCATATACGTTGCAATGAATAATGTTTCAGGCGGATTTTGCCTAAATATCGCTATAATGAGCATGTTGGGATAGTTAGAGGGTTATCTCATCTACGCAAATAGTTACTTCATGTAGAAGCTTTACCTCTCGGGATATTATCATATAATGGCTTCACACCTCAGAATATCTATGCAGCCTATTTTCGTGTAAAGAACAGTGCCATCTGAAAAAAGAATGCTATCAGCACATGGGAATCGCCTGTAAATGCTAACATAACCTTCTGTGGGAATAGAAGTTATCATGTAGATGTGTCCTTCGCCGAATATGTGACTGGACAGAAGTTATCGTAAGTTGAAAGTTTATCTCTGAAAGTGGAATTAGTATATCTTTAAACCGTTTCGCGCAGTGCAATATGGGCTATGTTGATTCAATACATAAAAGATACTTCTATTAATACTGTGCGATTGTCTGCTTGGTTGACTGCTAGGCTAACAGATATGTGTGGTTCTCACGAGGGCTGCAAGTGCTGTGCAGTGGAGAAGGCAATTACTCGTTTAAGTCTCCTCACTGTTTCACTTAGTGCATTATTTCAGTGTATAGTATCATTGTACACATGGATTGTGTTGATCATGAGAAGTGAATGTAGTTAGCTGTATTATTATTAATCTATCGTCTGTTATACCATTCCCTATGATATTGTAAAACTAATGCTGCAATAGTGTGAAATATTCCCCTTTTATGAATAGAAAGTCAATCTGAACGAAGAATATTCTTTTCGATAATTTCTCTTCAGGTTCTTACAATTATAAAATATAATATTTGTGGTCGTTACGATAAAGGCCATTTATGCGTCGGGTACATTTTTAACGTAGAATAACAGATTAGTTATGGGGTGTCAAAATAAATAGTCGTATTTGTGTGACAAACGTGCTAGGCTGAAATCGATTAGAAATATTGTAAAACGGGAGACAGTGGTAGTAATTAATCATAATAGAATTGTAGAGTGTGGGTGGGAAAATTGACAAATCAGTTCGAGGTTATAAAAGGTGTCAGGTGAGTGGTTAGTACAAAGTGGTCTGAGTTAAGCAGGATATAGTAAGACTGGAATGAGGGGTTCATCGTGAGATAACGGATGTTAAATGAAACAGGTGGAGGCATATATTGAGAAAAGAGATAATATCACTAATAATAAGTTCGTACAAATGAAAACTCGGTAGTGTTGAGGGAATGTTTACATAAAGGGCATAAATTATGACGAATAATAATAATAACTGTAATAATAATATTTATAATAATAAGCAAAGTAAAAACGAAAAAACCAAGAGGGTTAAGGGGAAGGTGAGAAAAATCTTCAATCCAAGGTTGCCCACGGTAGGAACAGCGTCTGGACGTGTTCTTTTTGGATATAGAGTTCCGGTTCAGTCGATCTTATTGCAACAGCTTCAGCTGTGTGTAGGAGAGGTAAGCGAACTGTACGTGATAACGACTTCGGAATTCGGTATATAAGCCTGAAAGCTGTGTTGACGTCGATGCCATGTCCAGTATTGACCAAGTGTGCCAGGATCGAGCTTTTTATGCACTTAATTTCCCCCTGCTGAACCAGGCCGGTAAGTGTTCTCAAACCCGTAGACGAACCTGCCTAATCGTGCGCCTTATATAACTTGAACCACAGGAACAGTTGAAATGGTATATGCATGAAGAAGAGCTAAGGTTAGGTAAGACATCTTTGAGTTTCTGGGTGAACATTGGATGGCTAGCGAAGGATATACACAGACGTGCAGAGTAGAAAGTTTTCTTGATCGCCCTGGTTAAACGTTGGGATAGAATCTCCGCAGGAGTATCTCCCTTGAATTGGAGACGTAAAAACAAAGGCTTTTTCTCCGCAGTTGCCAGTTCATGTTTACGACTATCATAACCTATGTTGGCCTTAATGAACTTCTCTGAATATCCGTTCTCGCTTAGAATGTCTCGGATGATCTGGAGTTCTTTCTCTACGCACTCTTCGGAACAAATAGACCTCGCTGTAAATGCTAAGCACCTGATTAGATTACGTTTGTATTTCATCGGTACGAAGCTAAGGAAATGTGTATACTGAGCTTTGGTCTCTAGCTTTCTAAATATGGTTCTTTTGATGGAACCATCTTATCTTCTCGTTAGTAGGACGTCGGGGAAGTGTAAAGAGTAGTTGTATTCTCCTTCGTAGGTGAAATGGACCGCTGGGTGAGCATTATTGAAGTTGTTCAAAATTAAATCACTATTTAGCGATGAATGATCATACGGAGAAAGTAGTGAATGAAATAACAAACTTATTAAAGGATTCTAAGGGTATTTATCAGCAAAAACTTTCGAAAACAAAACCTACACGGAGCGCCATCTCACGCATGTATGGTCTACCGAAAGTGCATAAATCAGGAGTGCACCTACTCTCCATTCTAGACATGTCCCTTTCACCCTATCATGAGACGGCAAAGTGGCTGGTACAGCTACTTCAACCCTTGCATGACGAGTTAGTGTAAGCACAGCGTCAAGGATACCTTTCAATTTGTTGATACGATCAAAAACTTGAACGCGAATGGCAAATATATGGCATCACTTGATGTTTCATCTCTATTCACGAATGTGCCTCTAGTGGCGAAGTCCAGATCCTCCAAGTTTTTTGTGTGAGTGCATTTTACGCCTGTTTCCTCACTGACCGTTGTCTGTTGCATTATCCAGTCTACTGTAATCAGGAAGGTCATTGGCAATAGTAGACAGCCTTGCCTCACTCCCGTCCTCACTTCAAAGGCTTCCATAAGTTTCCTGTTGTGCATTACTTGGCATGCAGCATTGTCGTACAACTAACTGTTGGATAAAATGTATAATTGTCGATGGGACCCCGTAGTAGCGAAGTAGTTTCCAAATGACCTCTCGATCGACGCTGTCAAAGGCCTTTTCAAAGTCGATGAAGTTGAGATAGAGAGGTGACTGCCATTCCAAGCTCTGTCCAATGACGATCTAAAGTGTGGCGATTTGATCAATACATGACTTGTTTCCCCTGAATATTAGGTTATTCCGGTCGAAGTTTTGCATCCAGGTTGGCTAGTTTGATTCTTTCCAGGATGACGCGGCTTATTATTTTGCTTCGGATGGACAGGAGCACAGTTCCGCGCCACTTTCTTTGGTAGTTTGAATAAGCATCCTTTCTTCCAATCCTCGGGTACATTGCCCTCTTTCCACACCTTCTCCAGCAATGGCGCCATCAAGTCCACTGTTGTCTCTGGGTCCATTTTCAATGCTTCTGCTGGGATTCCATCTGGTCCTGCTGCTTTCACAGCTTTTAGCATCTTGATTGCCTTCAGGATGTCTGATTTCGTCGGGGATTCGATGTTCACCGGTAGTTCTGCTTCCGTTGTTGGTATTGTTGGGCGCGTTGTAGGTGGTAATAATTTAGAAGTCTTTTGAAGTGTTCAGCCCAGTGTTTTCTTTGCTCTACCTCTTTGGTGGTTGACTTTCAATTGTCATCCTTTACTGCCTTAATCTGTGTCAAACGTTTGCCCGATAGGTGCCCAGTTGTTTGGTAGAGTGTGGCGAGGTCTCCTTCGCCTGCAGCTCGTTCTGCTTCACTTGACATGGCTTCGTAATATTTTCTTTTGTCTTCCCTGGCACTCATATTCACTCTTCTGTTCAGCGTGTTGTAGCTTGCATTCAACTCTGAGTAGATCAGTGATCTACTTCGGTCACGCAGAAGATAACCACACGCACAACGAGGTTTCCTAAATATGAGGATGTAATTTCGGTAGGAATAAAAAATCATGTTATCTGGACATTACTGAGTTTGTGGATTACAATATAAGTAACATGTTTGCAATACTTCCCTTAATGTAAACATAATTAGTGTGAAGTTGGTGCGCAAGTAATCTTGATAAGAGAATGACTATTTAACAGTATGGATGTTTAAGATATTGTCTTGAAATTTGCGTATTGTCAGACACGTCTCATAAACCGTCAGTGCCCAGCTCTTGCTACGCTGGGACTCATGCTGTTCCTCGACGCTTCTCAGAAATGCTTAGTACGAACGGGCGCAAAACCGAGAACCCAGTTTGGCGACTCGAGAATTATTTATTCTAACACCAACGTATAGCCAATGTACAACTAAGCTCTACAACTAAGGTCTATGAACAAATATTACAATAATGAATCACAATATTACTTCTGACGGTTGTCTACTGACTTCTTTCTGAACAGCGACCGATGAGACGATGACTGGCTGATTGATGCCTCCGCGAAAATTGGGGAAGTTGGTTTTCAGCAAACAACCATGAGTTGATCGTTCAATCTTCAACTACATTGACACGTATAATCCTCCAATACTGGAAAACACATGAGGTTTGTTTATGCATAAGGCGTCAATTTGAAAAGAAGATGTGGACTAAAGATACTTTTATTTGCATGGGAATATTACTCAGTATTCGGATTTCATACTGACAGTCAAGCCTGGAAAACCGTTAATGCCCAGCCCTTGCTACCCCGGGCCTCTCGCTGTCCCTCGAAGTCTTTGAGAAACGTATAGTACTAACGGATGCAAAATCCAGAACATAGTTCGGCGACTCGAGAATTACTTATTGTAACACACACATATAGCCAAATTTAAAATTAAGTTTTAACTAAGGTTTATGAACAAATATTACAATAATAAATAACAATATTACTTCTGACGATTTTCTCCTGACATCTTTCTGAACAGCGACCGATGAGACGACGGCTGGCTGATTGATGCCTCCGCGAAAATTGGGGAAGTTGATTTTGAGCAAACAACCGTGAATTGATCGTTCAATCTTCAACTCCATTGACACTCCCGTCAAAAAAGGGATCCAACCCTTTTTTCCTTCACGACCAATGCACGTTGACTTGGATGCCATCGCGAGAAGCTGCGTCACACGGACAGAGCTGAAATGGAAAACAAACAGAAAAGCCAACACACCACATGCATACCCACAGCACAATCTCAATCATCGATGACGGCCTACGCCTTCCAGTTAAGGGCATCCTCTTGACATCTCGCAACACAATCGCCACTTGCTAGAATGACTCTTGTAGAACGCAACGTGACCATAGTAGCGCCTCATGATACTCTTCACACACCCTCTTATCTATTCACTACCAATTACCGCTGCGATAGCTTGTCTTTCATTCTGTCTCAGTTCTAGTAGCGGGGACGTACGCAAGCCTCAGTCGTCTACACTCTCTCTCCCCAGTGTGTGGGACCACAGCTAATCATTATATCCGTGTGCATGTCATTCTCAGCAATAGCCTAGCATCTTGGATAAATTCTTTCTTATGACCAATCCCGGTCTCCCCTTATCTTAGCAATTTCTAAACGAATATTTCGTCTGACTTTTTAGATTAGGAAGTTAGGGCACTCAGGCACAACTCAACCCCTCCTCTTACAGTTTGTCAGCTCGTGTATCTTACCTATTCTTCGTTACTGTTCGCCTTTATTTTTTCCTGGATTGCTTAAAAGGACTATGTATACTTCGTAGGACTCTGAAGACTGTCAGAAGAGCCAGTGGATTCCCTTTGGGCCATATCGTCGGTGACTATGGGCACATGATTTCGAGAGACTGTGAGCATTCACCTTATCTGCAGCTTTCACCTCGTGTCTCCTCACGTAATAATAATATATATTTCTTCCTGTTTATGCAGGAACATACCAGTTGTACAGGCATGGATAAGTTATTATATAAATTACACGTAATTTCATGTATGATGAATTTACAGTTTGGTTGTTCTTTCTGACATTAGAGTCAGTCGGAACAGTTTGCTATAAAGTCTGTTTGTGTAGCACATAAGGAGATATAGAAATATTGTCTTCGCATTAACAAAAATCCCAGACATCACATGAATATAATACAGATATCTGGGAAAAAAGCTTGAAGTCAATTCTCTTATATAACTTTGTTGTGAACAACACCCTTGGCTTAAAGTTTATTGATGTATTATGTTGAGATCAGTGATATATTTATTCCATTTTTCAGCAGTCTTATCGTAGTTTTATAACAGGAAAGAAGTCTGTTCGTGGATGCGAAAACTAGATAAGGTCATTTTTGATTGCTTTACTGCATCAAATAGGGCCGAGGTTGATTCCAGAATTCTCCATTTGCGCCATTTGTGTCAAGCATATATTTGACAGTGATTTGCCTGTTATAGAGTCCAAGGCGATTCATGCAGAAATATTGTGAGTCAGAAGGGTGCTTGTTTAGGAGTTCAGCTATACCTGCAACATTATTATGAAGAATGTAAGAAATATTACCTTGTTTCGTTGCAGTCTTTTTTTGAGGGAGTTTGCAAAAAGAGATAATATTGCAGTTACTTTTAAGAGCAACATGTTCTTCTTTGTAAATTTTACTGGGAATATGTGATCTGATTTTATCACCTACCTTTAGAATGCTAATGAGCGAAGAGGAGTCCATAGATCTATCATAAGTTTTACGGAGTCTTCTTAGCTTGTTCCCTGCATCATATGGTATGTATAATTGAGTTACACCAGGGGGCAGATTCGTTAAAGCAAAATGATATGTTGCAGTAGGGACTGACAAGAACAGTGTCAATGTCTGCCGCGCAGATAAAGGTATCAAAGCCCTGGCAACGAAAAAACGATCGCGTTGCTTCCCACTTAGCCTTTGGAAAGTCCTTGAATTTTACTCTCCGACGACGGCCTTTGCCTGACCCACTTGCTGCTAGGTTAAAGGTGGAAATGCCCCTGTTGTGGTCGGGCCATTTGTGTCTGCATGGCTGACTGTATTCGTAAGTTCAGTAAAATGTTGAAAACTGTTTGAAAACCAGTTGCTTCTTCATTTCAGATCATGAATACTCATTTACAGCATGTTCGCCAGCGTCTTCAAATGGTAGAATTGGATCGTTCATGGAATTTGAGTGAATGTGAGATAGATGGTTTGGAATTATTCCTCATTTCAGTTTAGATGCAGGGTTTTTCGACCTCGACCAGAAGATGAATAGGAGCAGCAGAATACCAGAAATAGAAAGTATGTGAACATTTGCAATTGATAGTGTTCTCTGAGCTCCTTGGTTTAATTGCGGAGCTTTCATCGTCTTTCTGGACGACATCTTCAGCGCAGTATTTAGGATAAAGTGAAATGATTTAAATTTCTTCATGAGTCTCCCGGTAACCATCTTTAGATATTTATTGACCGTTTTCTATTGATTGGGATTTTAAACTTTCTTATCACCTGATTTACTTCTTATTAGTTGGTATATTTCATCTATATTAACGTGTTTATTAATTGCGTTTTCATTTGAGTACCAGGCTTCTAGGAATTCTCTGGCACATTTGGTGTTTCCTCTGTTTCCTTAAACTTGAAAGGCCTTTATTCGTGCAAGCTAGTTTAACAATTACGCTCTCATAAACAGTTGGCTTATCCTTACTACACTGACTATTGAGTTTTGTCTTTTCAAACGGACTGACACTGGCATAGTCACAGCACAAGTCACTTGAGTAATTGACTACCATTACCTTTAACAGTGTCGAATACGTTCCTTGCAATCATCGAAGGTCTTTCGAATCTTTGATGCAGTATACTCATAGCCTCAGAGTATCCCTCGTTGGGGGGCACGAACTTACAGCACTGTATAGCTCTTCAAGCAACTCCAGCGCAATACTTCAACAAAGACATCAACTTTATTTCAATATCTATTGCAAGCCCTCTCAACATGACTTAAAACTCCTTTACAAACTGCGGATACTCAGCTGGGCTTCCATCGCATCACCGAGGTTCGTACTTAGGAAGTTTGATATTCCTATTATCCCTAGACGGCGAAACAGTGACGTCAACCCTATCATGCTTAACATCAAACACATCGTTACATGTAACAGACAAGTCAACATGACCTACTATCCTGTTTGCATCCAAGACGCTCTGTCCCTTCTTTGACCCAGACATCATTGAACCTCACCGAATTCCAGAAAAGTTCCAGATAACGCTTGTTCAAAGAAGACTTGGCCGGCACCAGGAAAGGCGGACGGAGACTATCCAACTGTCATAAACTATCAATCAAGTCTCATAAACCGTTAATGCCTAGATCTTGCTACGCTGGGCCTCACGCTGTCTCTCAAAGATTTTCAGGAACATTTAGTATTAACCGACGCAAAAACCAGAACACTGTTTGGCGACTCAAGAATTCTTTATTGTAACGCCAACATATAAGCAGTATTATAAACTAAGGTCTATGAACAGATATTACAATAATAAATCACGATATTACTTATGACAGTTTTTTGGCCTTCTTTCTGAAAAGCGACCGATGAGACGATGACTGGCTGATTGATGCCTCCGCGAAAATATGGGGAAGTTGGGTTTGAGCAAACATCCATGAATTGATCATGCAATCTTCAATTACACTGACAACGTGTTTTTGTTTATTTTGCATCTCCGTTTAGTATGTGCATGTTTATATACTCTTTGTCTTCTCATATATTCATGCATTTAGTCTACTTATCACTTATGCAATAAAACTAAGGAAAGTTTTTGCGTTATTCAGAATTTCATTTATCCTAATTTTTGATTCGTTCCAGAACCTGGTAGGGAATTCCCATTGTTTCCAGAAACGTTAGAATGCAACGGTTTGTAATGAGAGCGTCTGGGCCTATTAACAGGGTTGCAGGTTATGAATTTTTGGGTGTGAACTGTTCTATATTTTAGAATACGTGACTTTGAAGAGATTTTTGACGAGTGATATTTTAAAGGCTTTTATTCGTGGTTACGTAGGTCCTAACAGCCTCCTAGTGGATGTAGTACATCCTTACTCTGTGATAACGATATTTTTATCAAGATATGAAGGTAAAATATCAGGCTTACACTTAGCCGTCTCATCTAGAGTGGATTAAGA
Source organism: Trichobilharzia regenti (assembly GCA_944472135.2). Classification (NCBI taxonomy): domain Eukaryota; kingdom Metazoa; phylum Platyhelminthes; class Trematoda; order Strigeidida; family Schistosomatidae; genus Trichobilharzia; species Trichobilharzia regenti. The sequence continues at coordinate 79,903,328 of OX235270.1, read as the reverse complement.
CCTAGAGATTTTCACTTTGGGACGTAACCTTTCTCATAGCCACATTTAAGCAGCTTTGATGTAAAATGCCGTTGGACACTTTCCATCCTCAGCCTGCCACACATGCGAGTGCTGCCAAGAAACACTTGTTCAATTTTTCTCACTATCGCCCAAGTAATCTTCATTAAAAGCCTGGAACCCGATTTATGTTCAAAACTAAGCACTTATCAGTGTTTTTTTGCGCTGATTACTGGAATATTTCATTCCATCTTGTATTTATTTACTCAATCTTGCTTAAGCCTCATTTCGCTTCTCTCTCGTTTCTGTTGTTCCCGAACATCACTCAGCGTTGTTAAGCAGAGGACAAACAAAATCTTTTCGCAGCGCTATTCTGTCTCATCTTGTGTAGGCAGAACACAAAACTGATGTTAACCATGCTTTCAGGGTCATTTACCGCATATCTATATCCATTTCGCCTTAAGGGTTTGACTACTAAATATTGCTGAGGCTGTGTGGATCCAGATTAACAAGCCTAATTTATGCATCCAAAAGAAGTTAGTTCAGACATTATCATTACCTTGGCCATCCAGGTTTGAATAATTCTGGATTTTTGTGGAATTTCCCTAATTTTAGTTGATATTCTATTCGCTATTATATACATATATATTCGCAACCCATTACTGGACTGGTTAAAATCATTTCTTAGCAACAGGGTACAAATAACCAAAGTTGGATCTGTATTGTCTCATCCTAGGCAGATCTCAAGTGGGGTTGTGCAACGTAGTGTCCTAGGTCCACTTTTATTCACAGTCTACATTAACAGCATTTGCAAGTGCTTTACCTCAGGTAAACCCATCCTATATGCTGACGATCTCAAAGTCGTCTACTCCTGCTACACTCATGAATTAAGCGATATGGTTACTAAAATACATCTTGAACTAAGTTGTCTCGCAACATGGTGTGCTGAATCCTGTCTAAACTTTAACAATGACAAATGCGGCTGGATTTGTATCGGCAACAGTAACCTTGATCTAACTCTTGAAATAAATGGGCGAAAAATAGCTAAGCTCAACTCAGTCGTAGATCTCGGTATTAGATACTCTAGTAACCTAACGTTCGCTGAACAGACTGATTATGCCAGTCGTAAAGCACGAAGGCTGATAGGTTGCATAACACGCAATTTCTTTTGTTGTGAAACTAGGGTTTTATTATACAAAGTATGTGTCCGACCTATCTTAGAATACTGCCCGTTTATTCTTAGCGGACTCAGACAAAATGACAAGCTTAAATTAGAGGGAGTGCAACGGCAGTTTACCTCAAGAACTCTTGGTTTAGAAAGTGGTCTGGAATACCATGAGCGATGCGAAAGACTAAGATTAGAACCCCTCTGGAAAAGACGTCTTAAGCTAAACCTTATCTTTTACTATAAGCTAACTAATCTTCTCTTGCATTCCTCCGAACCAATAACTAAACCTACCACTGTCACCAGTTACAATCTTAGAAATCATCACAACCTAGCTGCTACAGAGCACTGTCAGACTTACGTGCGGTACAACTTCTTCTTAAATAAGTTTTCAGTCATTTGGAATAGACTACCAGCTAATGTGCGCGATGCAAACACACTTCCAGTGTTCATCTCCTCAGTCACCAGACTGCTCAAAGATGACAATGCACTTTTGCGCCTGACTCTTACACCCTCTTTTTCACCCTACATAGATATTTTAAGTTCTTTAAACGTGTAGTTACAACAAACTACAATTATAAATTTTAATATTATTGGAACTAGATGATAAACATTTCTACACAGGACAGTAATATTAGTTCACACATAATATAAAAGTTAGCATAACGGGACTAGTTAGTTCATGAACAAAAAATAAGCATAGTTACTAGACAGAATATATAAGTATATATTTATTAATCACTCCTTAAGGACTCCTCTTGCTTTCTTTTGCTTTGCTGTTGTTTGTCTTCTTTTTTCTCTCACCATTTCAGCTTCCATTTGACTTTTTGAATGAGAATGAATAATGTGGACGTTTGACCATTTACAATGACAAATGATCTGCAAACATTATTGGTCCCGTATCTTTCAGTTGCCTGGTTAATAACGAATTAACTTTCCCCACGACGCAACCCGGATTACATTTGTGGAATATACTCTTATACCAATGGAAAGGTATCAATTTGTAATACAACGTCACGATTCTTTCTTATTACCCAATTTGGATATAAATCAAAAATGAGATTCGGAATTACTTCAAGCTTTATTTTTTCCCAAGTATTTTTAATCCATCCAAAACTTACTTGGGTTTTTTTGTTAATGCGAAGTCAATATTCCTATATTTGATGATGTGCTCCATTGAATGATTGGTTACCATATTGTTCCCACAAACCAAAGACAGAAACGTCAGCAACCATGTAATTTAACTATAAACCAAATTTATGAAATTTAAATAATGCTGATCCATGCCTGTGCATTTGATGTGTCCTACACAGGTAGGAAAAAGTGTGTATTTTATTAAAACATTATTATTAAGTATGATCGCTAATCGTATATGTAATTTATCAGATTGATGATGCCTGTAAACTGGCGTCACTCATGTACAAAATGAGAATGTACTATTATTATTACTATTATAATTTAAGCACCTTTAATGAACTGTAACTGCATTGATCCTACTTTACAAATCGATATTATTTAAAAAACACTAATATTGTTACGAACTACTAATCTAGAATATTCTGTGTATATAAACGTAAATATAATTGCAGAGCCAGAAGAGGAATTTATCGAAAAGAATATTCTTTTCTCGATTATTTTGTGACTTAATTATATCTTTTTTACCTTCTAAATCAGGGGTAGATCGTGAATGAATTCTGTCCGTTATTGTCTCTTTTGTATGTCCTAACTCCTAATGTATGATATCACTCCATGGTCACTCCAGCATCCATATAAAGTACGAGCAGTTACTGCTGCACGTTTGTAGAATAGTGAGTTTTTGGCCGGTTCCGTACACTGTCAGAGTTCCTAGTTGCTTTCTCTTTCCAGCCGGTAGTATGATTTTCAGTATTGGAGAGAGAACACAGTTGTCAGTTAGTGCTTGCATCAAACTTCTGGAAGCGCTTTTAGTGGGTAAAGCAATTCAAGCTTCTCAACCACATAGAAGCGAACATATCTTCTCGCTAACTCCAGGGTAATGAACACTTGTCTCAGCTTTACAAGAAGTAAAAAGCTTAAAGAATAAAATGAACAGGTTTTGTGAATAGTGGAGCGAGATTCGGCAGAACACTATAGTTAGGATTCAATGTAGGTAGTATGAACTGAAGGTAAGGTCGGTTGGCAGGACTTAGTGTACTAAATTATCATGACAGTCTTATATATAGTAAACATTTGACATTGCAAAGTAACCTGTCTACATATATTATAAAAAGATATTAACACAACCAACAAAATTTCAGCATTTGGTTAACAATACTACAGAAGGGTAGTTAGTACTACAGGTAGTCGTGAAGTAAATCAATCCATGTATAATAAGAGCATAGTCAGTGTCATAATTCGTATTATCAAGGAGTACATTAGGCTCAATAACTGAGTGTTATAAGGGAAATAAGGGTGGTAAACCAAAGAACATTTGCCGCGTAAGTATTTTAATCATTTTAAGTATTTTAATGACAATCTAATTTCAAGTATTGAACCTACATAACTACGAAGTATTATTATGTTAGTCTGGGAACTAGTGTACTTTCTGTAGTTGAATATTGAAATGTCATTTTTCACCACTCTACCAGCAGTTGAGATCTTTTAGACTAGCTAGGGTGGACATGTTAATATGTTTTTCTAGGCTCCTTTTGAAACTGTCAGGCCCTTCACAGTATCTAATCTCAGAGGGTAGTTGGTTCCAAAGTTTGCAATATTTAATGGTGAAGAAGTTAGCTCTAGTGGTGAGTTTATGGGTGTTAACCTTGAGAAGGTAGTTATAGTTGCGTAGTCCATACGATTTAGGATTAGCCCAGGTTATGGACGAGTTACTGTTACAGTGCTTTCTTATAACTTTGAATAAGAGAAATAAATTGCACTTCACTCTCCTTAACCATTAGGGCTCTAAGTCCAGTCGAATACATCTGTCAAGGTATTCTATTTGCTGACCATAGCCTAATATGCGTTTCGTGAGGAATCTTGGACACTTTCAACTTTTTTCCTGTCTGCTGATTTAAAGCTACTGTATAAGTAATAATAATAATAATGTATATTCTCATATAAACATATAAATTCACATGAAAATGCATGCCATTTTTACAGGCACGATCAAGTATGATATAATATCAAATCGTAGATTGTCTACAAGTTAATAATGTTTCAACAGTTAAATATCTGATATATATATAAATACACATTGTCTGAACTAGGCTGTATAGTTATTGAATTGTACAATTGTCCTCCAGGTTGAGCGGGAAAATTGACTTCGTTTCGTTTTCATCCCGTGGTTGTCGGCATACGATAACCAACCAAAATTGAGGTAAGTACAACGTTTACAAGGGATTGAAAGCTGTTTTTAGAAAAGTAAAAGTGCTGAGGTGAATCATTAAATTGTAATGAAATAGGTAAGTGCAAGTATCATCAATAAATGCATTAAAAAAAGAAAACTCCCTAGGCTGACAACGTTCATTTGCAATGTATAATGCTACACGTATATCTCGTGCTATCATGATGTCCACTTTTGGTTTTAATACATTTATCCTCAGTTGTGCCGGTTGTTTTTGTTTTATACCTTTTTGTGCATTTAATGTACAACCGTACCCTTCAGAGAGTAGGAATATAATAAGTCATAAAGAGCTGTAAAATGTTAGGTTTAATGGGATATAATGAGGATCAAGTAAAGACGTTATTGGAAAATAAATGAGATAAGACATTGTGAAGTGTTATTTAAAGATCCGACAATGGATAGCAAGTTAATTTATAAGATGCCCCATAAATCTGTGCAGATCCCGCGTGGTCGCATCTCAACAATAGGCTGAGCGAATGGTATATATTTAAAGGTAGAAGCATGATCTGTCAAGGCGTTCATTATTATCTTTTTCAAGATAAAGATCTAAGCCCTCATAAAAATCAGAAATATCTCGAGCCTTTAATTTGTATATTGCTGTTCTTGCAGAATGGGGCGATTCACCTTAGTGACCCCCACCATATCTACTGATCAGCTAACGCCACCCTCCTGGGCGCAGTATTCAAGTTTGGGGCGAATGCATATCTTATATATGGCTAATCTGGCTTCTGGAGTGTAAAAGTTGCGTAGCACAAAGCCGGTTAGACGTTTACAATCAGATCCCACCTTATTTGCATGTTCAGTAAAGGTAAGATCTGAGTATGTTACCCCGAGATCTGTGACTGTGTTCGTGTTTGAGACAGAGTCACCGTACATGTATAGACACATGCTAGGTTTCCAACGTCCAAAGTATATTATCCAAGATTTAGCTGGATTGAACGTTAACTGCCACTTTTCACTCCAATAACATAGACTATTTAGGTCTTGTTGGATTTTACTAACAATATTCATATCATCATAGTCAAAATAATAAACAACTCCTAGGTCATCTACAAAGATGTATGGCTTGCCATAATTGATCATAGAGACAATATCATTTATGAATACAATGAATAGGGTAGGGCCAAGAACACTACCTTGTATCACGCCGTTTGTCACTCCCGGCTCTTAAACCGTTGATGCGCAGCTCTTGCTACGCTCGGGCCCACGCTGTTCTTTGCAGTTTTTCAGAAACGCTTAGTTATAACGGACGAAAAAACCGAAAGACCGATTGGCCACTCGAGAATTCTTTATTGTTACACCAACATATAAAAATAATGTTTTTACTAGGGTCTGTGAACAAATATTACAATAATAAATCACAAGATTACTTCTGACGGTTGTCTCCTGACTTCTTTCTAAACAGCGACCGATGAGACGATGACTGTCGTATTGATGCCTCCGCGAAAATTGGGGAAGTTGATTTTGAGCAAACAACCATGAATTGATCGTTCAATCTTCAACTCCATTGACACTCCGTTAAACCACTACTTCCTTTATTTGTCGCTTTACAATTCCACTTTGTATGCCCAACCTTTAAACAACTGAAACACAGCCGCTTCTGCTTTGCCATTTTTAACCTTTCTACGGGTGACATGGCGATAAAGCGATTACAATCACTCAATTGATGCATGTTATGGCAGACAATACACTCATCCTTTCTCGTTGTGTCTTGAGACTTCACCACAAATGCCTTCCTTATATTCACTGGTTCCTTAGGTTCTACCTTAGAATGCAAAATGCTGGCGAATTTGCCCATCGCCTGGTTGACACTGTCCTTCACCAGTCTAAGAATATCATCAAACCTTGGCTCGATACCCTCCTCCTCTATACGAGAGCTTATTTTTATCCATTTCCTTTGCAGCTGAGTAGGTAGGCGTCTCGCAATTACCTCTAGGACTGAGCTGGAGTTGAGGTTACTCACGCAATTCATAGAAATCAAGGTATTCTTATAAGTCATAAGATTATCTAAAAACTCAGTAATTGCCTTGGAGTCATCTTGAAGTTGACTGCCGTTACCTTTGACAGCTTCTTATACGTTCCTTACAATCATTGAAGGTCTTCCAAACCTTTGACGTAATATGCTCATAGCCTCAGCGTATCCCTCATTAGGGGGCATGAGCTTACAGCACTGTATAGCTCTTGAAGCATCTCAAGTGCAATATCTCATCAAATACATTAACTTCATTTCATCATTTAATAAAATCTACTCAGCATGATCTCAAACTCCTTTACAAACTGTAAATAATCGGCCGGGTTTCCATCGAAACACCGTGGTTCAAATTTAGGGAGTTTGATGTTCCTATCATCCCTGAACGGCGAAACAGTAACATCGACCATGTCATACTTAACATCAGACACATTGTTACAATTAACAGACAAGTCACCATGACTTACTTTCCTGTTTGCATCCAAGACACTCTGTCCCTTCTTTGACCCAGGCATTGTTGAACTTGACCCAATTCTGAAAAAGTTCCAGATATTGCTTGTTCAAAGAGGACTTGACCGGCACTAGGAAAGATGAACGGTGACTATCCAAACTTTCACCAACTGTTTGAATCCACCAGAATCTGTTTCTACTGTCAGAAACTGTCAGCCACGTCTCATAAACCGTTAATGCCCAGCTTTTGCTACGCTCGGGCCCACGCTGTTCTTTGCAGTTTTTCAGAAACGCTTAGTAATAACGGACGAAAAAACCGAAAGACCGATTGGCCACTCGAGAATTCTTTATTGTTACACCAACATATAAAAATAATGTTTTTACTAGGGTCTGTGAACAAATATTACAATAATAAATCACAAGATTACTTCTGACGGTTGTCTCCTGACTTCTTTCTAAACAGCGACCGATGAGACGATGACTGTCGTATTGATGCCTCCGCGAAAATTGGGGAAGTTGATTTTGAGCAAACAACCATGAATTGATCGTTCAATCTTCAACTCCATTGACACTCCGTTAAACCACTACTTCCTTTATTTGTCGCTTTACAATTCCACTTTGTATGCCCAACCTTTAAACAACTGAAACACAGCCGCTTCTGCTTTGCCATTTTTAACCTTTCTACGGGTGACATAGCGATAAAGCGATTACAATCACTCAATTGATGCATGTTATGGCAGACAATACACTCATCCTTTCTCGTTGTGTCTTGAGACTTCACCACAAATGCCTTCCTTATATTCACTGGTTCCTTAGGTTCTACCTTAGAATGCAAAATGCTGGCGAATTTGCCCATCGCCTGGTTGACACTGTCCTTCACCAGTCTAAGAATATCATCAAACCTTGGCTCGATACCCTCCTCCTCTATACGAGAGCTTATTTTTATCCATTTCCTTTGCAGCTGAGTAGGTAGGCGTCTCGCAATTACCTCTAGGACTGAGCTGGAGTTGAGGTTACTCACGCAATTCATAGAAATCAAGGTATTCTTATAAGTCATAAGATTATCTAAAAACTCAGTAATTGCCTTGGAGTCATCTTGAAGTTGACTGCCGTTACCTTTGACAGCTTCTTATACGTTCCTTACAATCATTGAAGGTCTTCCAAACCTTTGACGTAATATGCTCATAGCCTCAGCGTATCCCTCATTAGGGGGCATGAGCTTACAGCACTGTATAGCTCTTGAAGCATCTCAAGTGCAATATCTCATCAAATACATTAACTTCATTTCATCATTTAATAAAATCTACTCAGCATGATCTCAAACTCCTTTACAAACTGTAAATAATCGGCCGGGTTTCCATCGAAACACCGTGGTTCAAATTTAGGGAGTTTGATGTTCCTATCATCCCTGAACGGCGAAACAGTAACATCGACCATGTCATACTTAACATCAGACACATTGTTACAATTAACAGACAAGTCACCATGACTTACTTTCCTGTTTGCATCCAAGACACTCTGTCCCTTCTTTGACCCAGGCATTGTTGAACTTGACCCAATTCTGAAAAAGTTCCAGATATTGCTTGTTCAAAGAGGACTTGACCGGCACTAGGAAAGATGAACGGTGACTATCCAAACTTTCACCAACTGTTTGAATCCACCAGAATCTGTTTCTACTGTCAGAAACTGTCAGCCACGTCTCATAAACCGTTAATGCCCAGCTTTTGCTACGCTCGGGCCCACGCTGTTCTTTGCAGTTTTTCAGAAACGCTTAGTAATAACGGACGAAAAAACCGAAAGACCGATTGGCCACTCGAGAATTCTTTATTGTTACACCAACATATAAAAATAATGTTTTTACTAGGGTCTGTGAACAAATATTACAATAATAAATCACAAGATTACTTCTGACGGTTGTCTCCTGACTTCTTTCTAAACAGCGACCGATGAGACGATGACTGTCGTATTGATGCCTCCGCGAAAATTGGGGAAGTTGATTTTGAGCAAACAACCATGAATTGATCGTTCAATCTTCAACTCCATTGACACTCCGTTAAACCACTACTTCCTTTATTTGTCGCTTTACAATTCCACTTTGTATGCCCAACCTTTAAACAACTGAAACACAGCCGCTTCTGCTTTGCCATTTTTAACCTTTCTACGGGTGACATAGCGATAAAGCGATTACAATCACTCAATTGATGCATGTTATGGCAGACAATACACTCATCCTTTCTCGTTGTGTCTTGAGACTTCACCACAAATGCCTTCCTTATATTCACTGGTTCCTTAGGTTCTACCTTAGAATGCAAAATGCTGGCGAATTTGCCCATCGCCTGGTTGACACTGTCCTTCACCAGTCTAAGAATATCATCAAACCTTGGCTCGATACCCTCCTCCTCTATACGAGAGCTTATTTTTATCCATTTCCTTTGCAGCTGAGTAGGTAGGCGTCTCGCAATTACCTCTAGGACTGAGCTGGAGTTGAGGTTACTCACGCAATTCATAGAAATCAAGGTATTCTTATAAGTCATAAGATTATCTAAAAACTCAGTAATTGCCTTGGAGTCATCTTGAAGTTGACTGCCGTTACCTTTGACAGCTTCTTATACGTTCCTTACAATCATTGAAGGTCTTCCAAACCTTTGACGTAATATGCTCATAGCCTCAGCGTATCCCTCATTAGGGGGCATGAGCTTACAGCACTGTATAGCTCTTGAAGCATCTCAAGTGCAATATCTCATCAAATACATTAACTTCATTTCATCATTTAATAAAATCTACTCAGCATGATCTCAAACTCCTTTACAAACTGTAAATAATCGGCCGGGTTTCCATCGAAACACCGTGGTTCAAATTTAGGGAGTTTGATGTTCCTATCATCCCTGAACGGCGAAACAGTAACATCGACCATGTCATACTTAACATCAGACACATTGTTACAATTAACAGACAAGTCACCATGACTTACTTTCCTGTTTGCATCCAAGACACTCTGTCCCTTCTTTGACCCAGGCATTGTTGAACTTGACCCAATTCTGAAAAAGTTCCAGATATTGCTTGTTCAAAGAGGACTTGACCGGCACTAGGAAAGATGAACGGTGACTATCCAAACTTTCACCAACTGTTTGAATCCACCAGAATCTGTTTCTACTGTCAGAAACTGTCAGCCACGTCTCATAAACCGTTAATGCCCAGCTTTTGCTACGCTCGGGCCCACGCTGTTCTTTGCAGTTTTTCAGAAACGCTTAGTAATAACGGACGAAAAAACCGAAAGACCGATTGGCCACTCGAGAATTCTTTATTGTTACACCAACATATAAAAATAATGTTTTTACTAGGGTCTGTGAACAAATATTACAATAATAAATCACAAGATTACTTCTGACGGTTGTCTCCTGACTTCTTTCTAAACAGCGACCGATGAGACGATGACTGTCGTATTGATGCCTCCGCGAAAATTGGGGAAGTTGATTTTGAGCAAACAACCATGAATTGATCGTTCAATCTTCAACTCCATTGACACTCCGTTAAACCACTACTTCCTTTATTTGTCGCTTTACAATTCCACTTTGTATGCCCAACCTTTAAACAATTGAAACACAGCCGCTTCTGCTTTGCCATTTTTAACCTTTCTACGGGTGACATAGCGATAAAGCGATTACAATCACTCAATTGATGCATGTTATGGCAGACAATACACTCATCCTTTCTCGTTGTGTCTTGAGACTTCACCACAAATGCCTTCCTTATATTCACTGGTTCCTTAGGTTCTACCTTAGAATGCAAAATGCTGGCGAATTTGCCCATCGCCTGGTTGACACTGTCCTTCACCAGTCTAAGAATATCATCAAACCTTGGCTCGATACCCTCCTCCTCTATACGAGAGCTTATTTTTATCCATTTCCTTTGCAGCTGAGTAGGTAGGCGTCTCGCAATTACCTCTAGGACTGAGCTGGAGTTGAGGTTACTCACGCAATTCATAGAAATCAAGGTATTCTTATAAGTCATAAGATTATCTAAAAACTCAGTAATTGCCTTGGAGTCATCTTGAAGTTGACTGCCGTTACCTTTGACAGCTTCTTATACGTTCCTTACAATCATTGAAGGTCTTCCAAACCTTTGACGTAATATGCTCATAGCCTCAGCGTATCCCTCATTAGGGGGCATGAGCTTACAGCACTGTATAGCTCTTGAAGCATCTCAAGTGCAATATCTCATCAAATACATTAACTTCATTTCATCATTTAATAAAATCTACTCAGCATGATCTCAAACTCCTTTACAAACTGTAAATAATCGGCCGGGTTTCCATCGAAACACCGTGGTTCAAATTTAGGGAGTTTGATGTTCCTATCATCCCTGAACGGCGAAACAGTAACATCGACCATGTCATACTTAACATCAGACACATTGTTACAATTAACAGACAAGTCACCATGACTTACTTTCCTGTTTGCATCCAAGACACTCTGTCCCTTCTTTGACCCAGGCATTGTTGAACTTGACCCAATTCTGAAAAAGTTCCAGATATTGCTTGTTCAAAGAGGACTTGACCGGCACTAGGAAAGATGAACGGTGACTATCCAAACTTTCACCAACTGTTTGAATCCACCAGAATCTGTTTCTACTGTCAGAAACTGTCAGCCACGTCTCATAAACCGTTAATGCCCAGCTTTTGCTACGCTCGGGCCCACGCTGTTCTTTGCAGTTTTTCAGAAACGCTTAGTAATAACGGACGAAAAAACCGAAAGACCGATTGGCCACTCGAGAATTCTTTATTGTTACACCAACATATAAAAATAATGTTTTTACTAGGGTCTGTGAACAAATATTACAATAATAAATCACAAGATTACTTCTGACGGTTGTCTCCTGACTTCTTTCTAAACAGCGACCGATGAGACGATGACTGTCGTATTGATGCCTCCGCGAAAATTGGGGAAGTTGATTTTGAGCAAACAACCATGAATTGATCGTTCAATCTTCAACTCCATTGACACTCCCCGTCAAAAAAGGGATCCAACCCTTTTTTCCTTCACGACCAATGCACGTTGACTTGGATGCCATTGCAAGAACCTTGGTCACATGGACAGAGCTGAAATGGAAAACAAACAGAAAAGCCAACACACCACATGCATACCCACAGCACAATCTCACACATCACTGACGACCTGCGCCTCCAGACAGAGACCTCCTCTTGACATCTTGCAACACAATCGCCACTTGCTAGAATGACTCTTGCAGAATGCAACGTGACTATAGCACCAACTCATGATACTCTACGCACATCCTCTTATCTACTCACTACCAATTACCACTGCAATCGCTTGTCACTCATTCTGCCTCAGTTCTAGTAGCGGAGACGCATGCGAACCTCAGTCGTTTACACTCTTTCTCCCCGGCGTGTCGGACCGCAGCTAACAATTATCTCCGTGTGCGTTTCATTCTCAGCAATAGCCTCCCCGGCGTATACGACCCATCTGCTGTCTCGAACATCAATCAATTCATTCACGGATGTAGAAGACTCGAAACAACTTCAATTCCAGTGGCAACACAATTTTCTTAAAATTTTCGTCGCACTTGCTTCTGAAGTTGTTTCGAATCTTCCACATCCGTTAATGACTTGATTGATGTTAAAGACAGTAGATGGGTCGAATACGCCGGGGAGGCTAGCCTAATGCTGAACATGACATGCTTATTGAGATAAGGATGGCTGTGAAATGAATGATGGAGAATGACTGTTTCTATTTGGGCCGTTTTCCACCATTCCGGGGAGCGAGAGTGTAGACGACTGAGGCTTGCGTACGTCCCCGCTACTAGAACCGAGGCATAATGAGTGACAGGCGGTCGCAGTGGTAATCGGTGGAGAATAGATAATGGGATGTGCGAAGTGTATCATGAGGCGCTACTGTGGTCGTGTTGCGTTCTGCAAGAGCCATTCTAGCAAGTGGCGATTGTGTTGCAAGATGTCAAGAGGATGCCCTTAACTGGAAGGCGTAGGCCGTCATCGATGATTGAGATTGTGCTGTGGGTATGCTTGTTGTGTGTTGGCTTTTCTGTTTGTTTTCCATTTCAGCTTTGTCCGTGTGACGCAGCTTCTCGCGATGGCATCCAAGTCAACGTGCATTGGTCGTGAAGGAAAAAAGGGTTGGATCCCTTTTTTGACGGGGAGTGTCAATGGAGTTGAAGATTGAACGATCAATTCTTGGTTGTTTGCTCAAAATCAACTTCCCCAATTTTCGCGGAGGCATCAATACGACAGTCATCGTCTCATCGGTGGCTTTTCAGAAAGGAGTTCAAAATCTGTTATAAGTAAATTTGTGATTTATTATTGTGTTTATTTGTCATAGGCCTTATTCTGTAATGCCAGTATTATTGGTTTTATGATGGCGTTAGAATAAAGAATTCATGAGTCTCCAAACAGTGTTTTGGTTTTTTTCGTCGGTTAATATTAAGTGTTTCTGAAAATCTTTGAGGAACAACGTGAGTCCAAGCGTAGCAAGTTCTGGGGTTTTACGGTTGGGTGATATTTTTGACACACTTATTTAAAAATGCAGATGGATCCTGCTTGTGTTTATGTACTTTGTTTGCTGATAATTCGCTTGCTTTCTCGTCTCTTCTCTCTGTGTTTTAGTTGAGTTCACACTGAGCTGAAATCAGACTGAAGTTAAGTCTCTTATAAACGACATCATTCTTCAAGGCACCGGCTAATAATCAATCGACTTCCTTAAAAGCTGCCAGACAGACATTTGAAGGTGTTAACATTCAGGAGGAGTGGTAATCATCATCTGAAATTAAGAAACAACTGGTTATCAAGCATTCTTTTACATCCTTATCAACTTATGTGCACAGACTGCAGTTCACTTAAAAATGGTGGCAATGGTCGGCGTTTTGAAGACCACCAGTTGCAAATAGCCTTTCCCGATATTTGTCTGCATGAAGTATTTTTCATTTCTGTTGCCGTCGCACAGTGACTGTCTCAAGAAAACGAAACAAATATATAGCTGATTGTAAATCAACAGACCATATGAATGCAAATCAGGAGTAAGACGTGATGCCCACACAGCAAAGTTATATGGGGGAATTGGATCTAAGCTTTATACTTGTCCTCTTTTGTGATTCGTCCAGCATAGGCCTAGTCTCTTTGTTAATGCAAGGACACTAATGTGTTACACTTTCTCGTTAGTTAACGGATCGCTCCAACTGGCTATACAGTCAAAAAGAACAGTAACCATGTGAATTTACCATAAATCAAAACTATATAGTTCCAGTAATGACCATTTATGCCTGTGAAACTGATACATCTTGCGGTAAGTATACTATTGTTGTTACTGTGTGTTGAGACTCTGGAACAGAAGGCAGGAGAATGACAGAAACTGGCCAAGAGCGAGGGCTTACTCTTAGGAGGAAATCTGCAGTACTAATTGGGTAGCAGAACGAATAATGAGCGAAGTGTTTGATAGAAGCAGTAAGCAGCTGGTCCGATATAATTTTGTAGCATCCAAGAGTGCGGAAGATCTTCGAGATGAAATATGATTTGCTGCACATGGATGTACTTCTGATCAGAGGAAATGTTTTACTATTTGGAGAGCATGTGAACACGAGTATTTTCAGTAGGAAATTATTTACAAACTCACACCTGCAGGGAGAAAAGAAATTTCAGCATCTGAGGCAGGTGGTATCGCGAAGGACCGTTTGTTGTGTGGTAACTGGAGCATGGGTGTAACCAATAGAGATGACCCCCGAAATCAGTGTCTCGTGATATCACTTGGTGCGTTTATATAAAGTGACGACCTGGCGATGCTGAGGACTAAACGTTGGTGGGACAAGAGCGACACAGTTCATTACAACCGGTTATTTAGGGTAGTCGTGAAGTGACCGTAATACATGGCATTAACTACGCGATAACAAACTGGCCCGAACAACTCCTGAGTCAGCCCCTGAGGTCGCCGCTAGAAGCAGAAAATGGCATTAATTCCAAAATTTAATTTCCCCTGGCTGACAAACTAGTCATGTTGGATCTAGATGAAATCATTGCACTGTTTGATGGTGGACAAATGTCGCGCTTTGTGCAAGTTGCGACATCTGCGGATCACTGACTAGAGCCTCATTCGAAACCATGAGGGGATAAATTCCAACTTGTGTCTTTGGTCCATTCTTGTCGTGAATGTCAGTGTTGAAGCAGGTGCTACAGGCTAGCCAGTGTGAAGGTGGTCTCCTCGGTCGTTGGGCTAGAGAGTCATGTGACTGAATGATCAGGTCGACATGCTGCCATTTGGCTGACAACATGGTGTAAAAATTAGATTCAGTGCGACTCGTGGATAAGTGAATTTGTTGAGTTTGTCATGAAAGTTTGCTGCTTTGGATAATCAGGGGCGGCAGTGAGGCTTACAATAATACCATCGGAATATCTGCTTGGCCACTTTGTGTGAAAAAACCACCATAACTCTTGATTGTTTCAGTGTGATAGTGACTTTGACGGTGTATATCAATGACGCAGTCACTAGTGCTGAATCAGCTGTTGAGGTGTTCATTGGTGGAAGCATTTAGTAACTAACACAACAGCCTGACTTTTGTACGCCCGAATTAACCGGTGTCAATGTAGTTGAAGATTGAACGATCAATTCGTGGTTGTTTGCTCAAACCCAACTTCCCTATATTTTTGCGGAGACTTCGATACACCAGTCATCGTCTCATCGGTCGCTGTTCAGAAAGAAGTCAGCAATAAACCGTCAGAAGTAATATTGTGATTTATTATTGTAATATTTGTTCATAGACCTTAGTTGTGAAGTTGGCTATATGTTGGTGTCAGCCACGTCTCGTAAACCGTCAATGCCCAGCTCTTGCTACGCTGGGACTCACGCTGTTCCTTGAAGTTTCTCAGAAACGCTCAGTAATAACGGACGCAAAACCAAGACACCGATTGTCTACTCGAGAATTCTTTATTGTAACACCAACATATATCCAACTTTAAAATTAAGTTCTAACTAAGGTCTATGAACAAATATTACAATAATAAATCACAATATTACTTCTGACGGTTTTGTCCTGACTTCTTTCTGAACGGCGACCGATGAGACGATGACTGGTGTATCAAAGTCTCCGCAAAAATATAGGGAAGTTGGGTTTGAGCAAACAACCACGAATTGATCGTTCAATCTTCAACTGCATTGGCAGTTGGTGTTAGAATAAAGAATTCTCGATTCGCCAAACTGGGTTCTGGTGTTTGCGTTCGTTCGTACTAAGCGTTTCTGAGAAGCTTCGAGGAACAGCGTGAGTCCCAGCGTAGAAATAGCTAGGCATTGACGGTTTACGAGACGTGGCTGACAACCGAAAATTGTATGGAATCTCTATGGCTCTTAGGATTCAGGAGCAGCACAAGACTTCCGACATACCTGCAACAAATGCGAACTATTAAAACACAGTCTTGTCACTATATAGGTGTCATATCAGCAGCATGATCAGTGAAGTACTCAATTTGTCATTACAGGACATGCCCAAAATCGAAATATATACAGTTGTACAAATATAGGATGACCTCACTAGCTATGATGAACACAGAAATAATCGTGTGATGAGACCTGGTTACCGGGATGTATAGCATCTCACATATTTAGTCACTCAAAATGGATTCTTGGTGCAGAGCTGACACCGCATGTCTCATAAGTGTGATCTTCCTGTTGATCTTAAGTCAGGGTTCTGATGAACCATGGTTACGTGAATGCAACATACTTTCCACGCTGCAGTAACTTGGACGTTCATATGGGTATTGCTCTCTGTGATTCATAAAACAAGCTCACGTCGAGCGAATATGAGGTTATAAGGATGGTCCAAATACGTCTAATGTGCCATGAAGATAACAACAACTACAAAAAAAATGTCAGGTGTCTACTGAAAATGGATACTAAACAGAAGCATGCGACTCCATATTAGTTTGTTTGTTTGGTGTATCACACAGTGAAACATTATTTACTAGATGACGTTCCGTACGAAATTTATTTTTCATAATCATATCAGTTATAATCACACGACTTCGAGACTTCAGTTTTAAAGTCTTCCTTGTCCACTCCTATTTGTCGTAGAGTTAGTGAAATGTTCCAGATATCTAGGATAGACAGTGAATCATTCCTATTAAGCGCATTTGCAGTTGATTCGATAAACTAAGCTTCTCTTATCAGTCTCTCCCTATACCCTATGTCAATCACGTCTCATAAACCGTTAATGCCCAGCTTTTGCTACGCTCGGGCCCACGCTGTTCTTTGAAGATTTCTCAGAAACGCTTAGTTATAACGGACGCAAAAACCAAAACACCGATCTGCCGTTTGATATTTCTGTATTGTTACACCAACATATAAAAGGAATGAGCGAACTAAGCAAACTAAGGTCTGAAAACTAATATTACAGTAATAAATCATTGTTACTTCTGACGATGTTTCACTCTTCTTTCTGAACAGCGACCGATGAGACGATGACTGTCGTATTGATGCCTCCGCGAAAATTGGGGAAGTTGATTTTGAGCAAACAACCATGAATTGATCGTTCAATCTTCAACTCCATTGACACTCCCCGTCAAAAAAGGGATCCAACCCTTTTTTCCTTCACGACCAATGCACGTTGACTTGGATGCCATTGCGAGAACCTGGGTCACACGGACAGAGCTGAAATGGAAAACAAACAGAAAAGCCAACACACCACATGCATACCCACAGCACAATCTCACACATCACTGACGACCTGCGCCTCCAGACAGAGACCTCCTCTTGACATCTTGCAACACAATCGCCACTTGCTAGAATGACTCTTGCAGAATGCAACGTGGCTATAGCACCAACTCATGATACTCTACGCACATCCTCTTATCTACTCACTACCAATTACCACTGCAATCGCTTGTCACTCATTCTGCCTCAGTTCTAGTAGCGGAGACGCATGCGAACCTCAGTCGTTAACACTCTTTCTCCCCGGCGTGTGAGACCACAGCTAACAATTATCTCCGTGTGCATTTCATTCTCAGAAATAGCCCCCCCGGCGTATACGACCCATCTGCTATCCTTAACATCAATCAATTCATTCACGAATGTAGAAGACTCGAAACAACTTCAGAAGTAATCACGACGAAAATTTTAACAAAATTACGCAATAACAACAAGGTACGAAAACAACGAGTAAACATAATGAATCCAAAAACACCAATTGATAAGACACACCACACGTATATACAAACAGTACACACAAACTCGCAGTTCATGTCTTGATGGAATTCCTTTGAAGAATCGCAGGACTTACACCAGTACGCCTACAACCCTTCACAGGTTGACGATTGTAAGTTGTGGAATGTACGGACACAAAGAAGATTAACCAACAATTACATCAATTGGAACTCCCACAATTATTTAACACAAACATATATACAATCAACACATCAAATGTTAAGTATTCTGGCACGGCAAACTACCCTTGAAGAACTGTAGGACTTACAGCAGTACGCCTACAACCCTTCTCAGGTTGACGCCCTAGGTTGGAAAATCGTCGCAGAGTTCATTTGCTAACTTCCTTCTATCAGCTATATCCTCAAATCTGAACGGCAACACGCCCATGTCATTGTATCGTAGAATATAGATGACCAACAAACACACGACATATCTCATCAACCAAGTATAGAAACAGAGTAATTTACACCAAAGATAATAACATTCAAATAGTAACTTGAAACTAGAAATGCCTTTATTCGTGCAAGTCAATTTAACAATAACTCTCTCCTTTACACTTGGCTTATCCACACTAAACTGACCATTGATATTCGTCCTTTCAAACGAACTGATACTACCATAGTCATTGCACAAGATACTTGAGTTGATGGGTGTCTGTTTCATTGTGGATGACAGCACCAACGATGACTGAGTGACACAAGGTGATGAACTTAGTGGTGGATCAGAAGCTGTTCTTGTTCGGCTTTCAGATAGTTGTCCAACTGCAAGATTACCACCACTGCTGTCTTTCACTACTAGTTCGGGTTTAGCACTATCATCTGATGATAGGTGGGCTACACGCTGATCAATTACACTGACTGTCTCACAAGTATGCACACCTTTTGGAACTGCATCTGCGTTCAATTCTACTTCACGTTGTAGTTGTACAGAACCTTTATTTAACTTAGCAGTAGTAGGCATATCCCTCATCTCATAATGATCAACCAAAGACAACTGTGAAGTATCATGATCATTATCACGAATATTCACTTTACCGTCAACTTCATCATTTTCAAACTCTTTAATAACAGAAGTAGACAATTTTGGTTCCTCCTCGCAAATCCTAAAAGGTTTTATAACTTCACTCTGACTAGTAATACCTTGTAAACTTGTAGGGTCAGAACTGCACTCTGAAGCAGCAACTCTATTCTGTGACACTTTATTCAACAACGGCTTACCAGTTGCAACTACAGACTTCTTCACCGCACCGTTATCGTCACACAATTCGGAGTCAGGCCTGGAGTTTACATTTAGCTTATCACTGAACTTGCTCACTGGTTCACAGTTCACTTCTGTATGCACCTCTTGCAAACGTGTAAAACAAAACCGTGTTTGTCTTGCATCTTGTAACTTATCTGTTGAGGATGTACTACGAAACCTGTTACACTCACTAGGTCTATATGCATTACTAGACATCATGGAGCCTTCTCGATATCCACCTCTCTGAGGCCTATTCGTCATCAATGATTGCGTTTTTCCCTCAGACTGCTCTATTCTAGGGGTGAGATTCAATAGACTGGAAAACTTGCTCATAGATTGATTGACACTAGTATTTACCAGTTTCAGGATATCATCAAACTTTGGCTCGATACCCTCATCCTCCATACGGGAGCTTATCTTCACCCACTTCCTTTGCAGTCGAGTAGGTAGACGTCTTGCTATTACTTCTAGTATAAAACTCGAGTTGAGGTCACTCATTCGATTCATCGAAATCATTCCATTCTTGTAAATTAGCAAATTATCTAAAAACTCAGTGAGTGCCTGGGAGTCATCCTGTAATTGACCACCATTACCCTTAACAGCCTCGAATAATTTCCCTGCAATCATCGAAGGTCTTCCAAACCTTTGACGTAATATGCTCATAGCCTCGTAGTAGCCCTCTTTTGGCTTCATAAACTTACAGCACTGTATAGCTCTTGCAGCATCTCCAGTGCAATATCTCATCAAATACATTAACTTCAATTCATCATTTAATAAAAAACTACTCAACATGATCTCAAACTCCTTTACAAATTGTAAATAATCAGCCGGGTTTCCATCAAAACACCGTGGTTCAAATTTAGGGAGTTTGATGTTCCTATTATCCCTGAACGGCGAAACAGTAACATCAACCATGTCATGCTTAACATCAGACACATCGTTACAATTAACAGACAAGTCACCATGACTTACTTTCCTGTTTGCATCCAAGACACTCTGTCCCTTCTTTGACCCAGGCATTGTTGAACTTGACCCAATTCCAAAAAGTTCCAGATATTGCTTGTTCAAAGAGGACTTGACCGGCACCAGGAAAGATGAACGGTGACTATCCAAACTTTCACCAACTGTTTGAATCCGCCAGATCTGTTTCTATCGTCAGAAACTGTCAGCCACGTCTCATAAACCGTTAATGCCCAGCTCTCGCTACGCTCGGGCCCACGCTGTTCTTGAAGATTTCTCAGAAACGCTTAGTTATAACGGACGCAAAAACCAAAACACCGATCTGCCGTTTGATATTTCTGTATTGTTACACCAACATATAAAAGGAATAAGCGAACTAAGCAAACTAAGGTCTGTAAACAAATATTACAATAATAAATCGTTATATTACTTCTGACGATGTTTCACTCTTCTTTCTGAACAGCGACCGATGAGACGATGACTGTCGTATTGATGCCTCCGCGAAAATTGGGGAAGTTGATTTTGAGCAAACAACCATGAATTGATCGTTCAATCTTCAACTCCATTGACACCCTGTGTGATTAAAATTGATATGATTATGAACAATAAATTTTGTTTTTGATTTGGTTTTGTTCTCTGAGCTGGATGGTTAGTTTGCGAAGCTTTCATCACCTTACTGGGTGAATTCTTCAACGCATCCTTCAATTTGAAGTGAGCTTTAAGATTTCTCCACGATTTTATTAATCATCTCTCCTGGTGACCTCGGACGTGATTGGTTGTTTGTGTGTGTTTTCACACCTTCTAGGTTACTTGTATTGGAACCGGTTGTTTCTTTGACTTGAATTTTGACCCTTTGTCTGTGAAGTTTCTTTCTTATTGGTTGATAAATTTTGTCTATGTCGATGTGTCTATTGATTGATGATTCACTGGAATGCCAAGCTTCTAAAAATTCTCTAGCATTCTTGTTATTTTCTTTGTCTAATATTTGAACGTTGTCCCAGTCGAATTGATGTCCGTGGTTGTCTGTGTGTAGTGAAATGAGGGGGTGGATATCATGTCTTTTGACGGCTAGCTTATGTTCGTGGATACGAAGACGAAGGGGACGTCCACTTTGGCCAATGTAGTGTTTTTCGCAGTTGTTACAGTTTATTTTGTAGATGATGTTGGTTTTATCTTCTTTCACTGTTGAGTCTTTTGGTTGACATAGAATTGAGTGCAGCGACTTTGTCGGTTTGTGTACGACGTCAATTCCTAGAGGTTTGAAGAGTCTTGTAGTGATTTCTGAGATATCTTTTATATATGGTAAGGTAATTTTCTTTGTGTTCTCCTTGGTGGCTTTTGCAAAGCAAAATCATCCACCTGAGCTACAAATCTTCTCTATAATATCTAAATAAATTTTGTATGGAACGTCATCTAGTAAATATTAATGTTTCACTGTGTGATACATCAAATAAACAAACTAATATGGAATTACTGGCTGCCCCATTGCCTATATGTTTCTCATATTTTAAGAAAGTTTCGATGTTCGCATAATAAATAATAATAAAATATTAAAATGTTTCGAAACTTTCCTGCGCTACTTCCTATTCTGTGAGTGCATCTGTCATCCAGCAGCATTAGGATATTATCGGCTCGTATGCTTTCATCGAATTTATCCGAAATAAATTCCAGAAGGTGTGAGTAATGAATAATTAGTAGTAGCACATACAAAACTTGACTTACCAGAATTACTGTCGTTGTGCAGTTGGTAGCAGGAAACGTTACCATATAACGCGGCAAGCAGTGGGTAGCAACATAAAGCGACAAGGACTCAAAATAAGTCACGTTGGGCTCACTAATTCTAGGAAACCAGTTGGTTAGGCCATCTGAACGATTTCAGGTTCACTTCTGGATGGCTCCGACTAGATACAACACCCATGACTGATGTGTAGCCGTCTATCCTGTTAGATCTGAGGCTTGGCCACGCTGCCTGCTGATCCCATAGCCTAGTCTCCAGGTAAGGGGCCGAGTATACAATACTGTTTCACTGTGTGATACATTTAATAATCAAACTAATATGGAAGGGGCCGAGCTGTTCTTAACACCGCCTCAACTAGTGAGGGGATTATGTAACACTTACGGCCACCCGAAGATGTACTTATCAACGATGATACGAGGAGAGTACAGAAATATACAATCAAAACACGACGTAATCACTGAGGTTTTATCCCTTGAAAATTCAATTGTCTATCGTGCGTTACAATCCTTACAGATAAACACACTGTAGGTTGGAGGTGTAATGGCTGAGGTTTAATTGATTTGACAAACTTCCTTGATCCCCCACAAGCTTCCTTTGTTCTGGCAAAATCTGAAAGACATGTCACCGATAGTTTTATTGTGTGGTATTTTTGTAGAAAGTTATCTCGTAATGGAACATGGTATTCATAAAGGAAAGAATGTAACTCCCGGCAGGGCGTCGACTGGATCAAAAAGGTGTTGCAATCAAACCCCCTGTGGCACGTATCTAACTTGCCTACAGCCCTGAAGCGTCAGAAGAGGACTTAGATCTTCCGAGAGAAATCTTCATCTCAAATTGATATTCACCGAGGTTTGCTAGTATGAAGATCAAACCGAGAATTCATAGGTATGAACCATCGTTTGAGCTAGTGAAGAAACTTTGCATGAGATTTGATTTCAAGAGCAGCCCGTCCTGTGATTTCCTCGAGGAAAGGATTCCAATATCTTTGAAGAAATTATCTTTCGTAGCAACAGCAGAAATGGCTTTCTCAAATTGTCCACTGCTCTGCAGAATCCTACAAGAGAAGATCTGATATTTGTCCATTTTTGAAGTGCATATATCAGTTCACAAGTTCATGTGGGGCGTCTGTCCTGACAATACACCAAATTACTATAGGAAGGCACCACACTGGCCATTCTGAGCCAGTTTGGTCCTCTTTAGAATTTTTCTACAAGCCGAAAGGCAGCCTTTCAAAGACAAGGTTCTGTCGTATATGAGTGAGGATATAGGCTGTCTCCAGGTGTTATCGCGCAATGCCATCGGTTACCGCGCTCACGGCAACAGACGTTATAATCGCCTATCTTTTTGGAAATAGATTATATTTCACTAGTTTTAGACTTCTGTAGCCGGATGGCAGTAATTTGCTGTATTTTGTTCTTAGTAGAGCGTAAAATTGTATATTATAGCTCGGACGAATTATCAATGAAGAAGTCATCCTTTTTAAGAGAGTTCGCATAGAAAGACTATTATTTGCATTATAGTGCGTTGAGGGTTTGTTTTTTTGCGAGTTGTTTCAGATCTTAAGGTTGTAAATATACTGCAGGCAATGGCTGTTGTCATTCCAGTGAATCTATTAGAATCTGGCCTATGAAAGAGAAATAGCATGCAGACATAGGTTAGATGTGTGCTTTGAACATGTTAAACTTTTCTGTTATCATCCGGGATGACTGAAATACTCATAACACATCGACGACATTATGCGATGAATGAGATAGGCTGCTGAATTTCCTGGTGATTATATCTATTTTGATGAAGTTCCTAGTTAAAAGTGCTTGGGCGAAGATGTGAAAATAGTTTAATTGACATTTGCACATGAAATTTCACAAGGCCTTAATTGCTCAGTGCATGAAATGGCATCAGAGTATATTGACATCAGTGTTCATTGTGTCTGGAAGAATAGTATAAATAGTCCTTCTCAAATGTCAGAGTACTTAAAATTAGTACCAGATTTCTGTCGATTAGTAGCTAGCACCTGTGTCATACAACTACTACACCTGTTACATAGGTTATATCAATCTTAAAAATTATTTTGCTTCACATCACTAAGATATTCTGAGATCCTTAATGACTTAATTGTGGCTATGAAAGATGTAGAAGATGCACTTATGGCTCATATATTTAAAGCAGTTATTATTAAACAAGTTATCTGTAAGCAACTTGTGATGTTCTGAATACTGCAAACTGTTGATAAGAAACTGCATCAAAGGAAAAAATGCTGAACAGCTAGAAAATACTACTGCAGTTTCGTTGGTTGTTACCTTTTGCATTTGTAACTCATCCTTCCAAAGCTGCGATTGACGCCAAACCATCCATGGTACCCCACAGGCCCTATAGAAATTTGTGAGAGATCTTACATGTCAGGTTGTCTTCCAAATTGTAAGGTTGCAGATCTTTCAATTTACCTCTCACTGAAATATCACTTATCTACTTCACTATGGTCTTTTCATTTGTGCACTATTACACTTCATTTTATGTTAACTGGATATGCCTTTATTAAAGCTGAGACTTACTCTTTGTGCCTATTAGTTGCTTGCTTACAGTCTATTTGCTTTTATTAGAAACACAACAACACCAGTGTTTGAACAAAGCTGTATTTTCATGGAAAACGTCATATTTTCTATGCTTACACCAATATGGTTGGCATTAAACATTGCAAATGTATACTCACATTCCAAGGACATAGCACTTAGCCAAATGTACGGTGTTCATTGTTAAGGGTTCACAATTTAACTCTTATAATTTATGATACTTCACGATTGCAGTTTATAACATAACTTATTGCGCCTGTAGAAATGACATGCATTCTTTGTAAACATTGGTTTATACGAAATTTGAAATTATTATTATATGCTTGCTGCTATCCTTTAGAAGATGAATAATGTGTGTGGCAGTGAAAACCCCAGAAGAATGCTGTCATGAACAAAGAATGAGAAAGGAGAATGAACCATTTTCAGCAAAGGTAGGCAGATATAAAGCGTTTAACTTTGATATTACTTCTTTCTTACTTCAGCGATTTAAAAAACACTTTGTTTACTTATTTGTAGATATCCGGTAACGTCAGTCACCCCGGTCACAGAGATTCGACATTGCCCAAATTATTACGACAAACGACTGCGTAAAGACATTTGCTTGTTATTATTTTTCATTAAATACATTTAATATCCTGCTTACCAGACCTTTCTTATTATATCTGAGTGTAGATATATTTGTCATGATGACTAGATGCAGACATGACTTATTAATAAGAACTGACGAAGTAATTGGTGGCATATTTTAGTGTAAGCTAAATCTAAATACGATTGCTAAAGCTCAACGAATTCAATAATTCGTCTGGTGTAGACTTTAATTTACGCTACATGTCAACAGCCTTAGTCATATGGATTGACATCACGCTTTAAGTGAAACATTAGTAATGCAATACTTTCGAATACACGTAACCGTATAAGAACTGGAACTCGAATGCAGTGCCTAAGTTATGCCTACTATTGTCCCTAAAGACTTGTATATGACTATGAGACGTATGCACGTTAGCTAACTGAAATACTTATAATTTAACACGTATGCTGACCGACATCGTTCCTACACAATTACACTTACGTATTGTTAGTAGTTAAAGTCCTAGAGAGCACCGGTCTAGCATGCCGTGCTCACAAAGTGAACACATGAATTGAAAGACAACAAAATTTACATGAAAATTTTATTTTCATTATGATACAAATTTAGTTTATTTACATATTAAGAACACGATTGATTCCTGCGATTACTCCGTCTGCATAAGTATTGGCAAACACTTCTCCAAATTTGTCATTAATTCTCTTCATACCCGCAATGATAATCCTATTTTTGGTATTGAATATGTCACTTGATTTCGAGGGATAACTGCTGACGTACTTTGAGATGCGAACAAGTTGCGTGACCACGTCCATTGTTTACAATTATGCATCACATGGTTAACTACAAAAGGTGGAACAAAAAACGTTAAGATAACTATGAACTGATTATTACAGGTGCAATGATGGTAGTGCTTGTGTCCTGTTTCCAGTTAAGGCAATGTACACACGAATACGGTAATGAAAATTACAACTTTCCGTATATAAGAACATTAATTAATCAAGTTTCGGTCGACATACATTAAAAACGGAGTCATAAAAACGCAAATATACCTGTGAAATACGGCTTTCTGAAATGGACCAAAAGCAAGTGTCGGCAGGGGTACCGACAGGTCTGAAATGTAAAGCACGTGCAGGTGCAAGCACTCAGATCAACCTCCACTCTATTCCCTTGTCTTGGAAGAATACATAATCGAAGGATTCAACTCAACAACAGCCCATCGTTGCCTTTCGTATTCACGGATAACCTTCCTCGCAGCGTATGGCGTCAGCAATCGTATAATTGGGATTAGACGTTGTGAACAGGGATAAGTGAAGCATCGCGACTGAGCAATAGTCGCCTCCTGCTGTATTCTTGAAAAACTTTGTTGATACCATTTATACACCTTCAGCATACTTTTATGCAAACTATCTGATCTTTGCAAGTACCGTTTCATTTGCTTGTGGGAACTCTCGACGCGATTATTTGTATCGTTCCCAAAAGTCAGCACGTTGTCTCTGAAACATGCTGCCCACAATTCTCGTCGATGCATCCAACGACGTTGTAGATATTGACTGACAGTAGCATCCAATCTGCTAATAACTCTGAAATAGAAATTAAATCTGGAAAATGAGAACATTAAGGCATTACTCTGATCTTTTTACACTGCACTAGACGGCATAAGTATTTCTTCACAATGGGATTTCTTGTCTACGAATAAAATGTAAAGTATGCTTTGAAAAACTTACTTTACGACAGAATGCTCGGCAAACATGGAAAGAACACAAAACAATGTGCGCTTGTCTGTGCGTTAACTTGACGGCTGCTATTTCAGCTTGCGCACAATCCATAATGAAAGATTCTGTTTTGGAGGTGTCTTCCATTATTTGACGAAAACAGTCTAATATCCAAACTACATCTCGTTTGAATTCTTTTCTAGTCCACGCAAATAAAACTGGTCGTCCACGACCAAAATTATCCGTCACAAGTAATTGGAACAAAGAATACCTGCACGTTGATTAATGAATTGGTAAACTTACTTCCCCTTATTTGTATTATACGTCGAGTCGATACCAACAACTTCAGGGAACTGTTTATACAATTCCATTTGCTCATAAGTTGCAAAACAAATTCTTGTTAGTGAATTCCTGATCGGTTCATCGGAATAATACTCCATTAACTTCCCACGGGATTTTAGGAATTCAAAAATGTCACGACGACTCGAAATACCTTAAGTATGTAACAAGTACGTCAACGTTACCTTTAGTAACTGCGGCTTTCATATTTTTAACGTCAATGCGAGTTATATCCTTGTGGTACTTCTCCTTAACATGCATTATTATTTCATCGGATGAGTGGGATTGCTGAAGAAGTGGTTCCACATTTTCTTTCTCTTCAACTGTTAGTCGTCTATACCATGGGTCATTCTGCATGTACACCCTGCTGCATGGATGGTTATGCACCATATTGTGGGAAGCAATTATGTATTCACTATAACGCAAAACCACGCGAAATGAAGACGAGCAATTGCAACATTTAGACCTGAAATATTCATGAAATCATAGCATACTTCTTCTTACGACTTATTTTTCAATTTCAATCCAGGTCTTGTACGATTCACTCCAAAAGTGCATTTAAAACAAACATAAGCGTACTTAAACCTGTCATCCGGTATCGTTTTGCTGCAATTATGAACATAGTGAGTGCAGGATAACTACACTGTTAGCATTAAATGACTTCCTCACTTTTTGAAATTCTGCTAATGACTTCTCAAATTCATCCCAGCTGAAGAAACGCCTTCCAAGTATGTATTCACCAAAAATTCCACTTAAGTCTGTGCTCCTTTCACTCGAATTGACTACCTGCAACGGACTAAAATAAATTTATCAATTAGTATCCATCTATGTCACAACTATTCCAAGATAAATCGTAAAAAAACAACATTGAAATACAGGGATGATCGATAACCATCAAGAAAATACCGCACGTATAACCTAAATTACAGAAAAACACAAGAACCCACCGGTTCGTTGACATCGCAAGCAACCGACAGACCAAACAACGAATTGTACGACAAATAAAGCCTAGTACATGCACAAACAAAGAAAAACAAAGCGTTACAATAGTCTAATTCACGTTTATAGTCATCACATATGCTGGCAAACGACGCAAACACAACCACACAAATACAGCACCCGACAGCACGCACCCAAGGACAATTCAAACTCCAATTGACCGCCACCATTCTGGCCAATGAAAGACGAAAAAACCTGAGTCGCGGAAAATATAACACGCAGCCACGTATATCCTCACCCGTCGTATACATTGTACTATTGAAGCTCCGGCCAACCAAATAGAGAAACTAGAGAATTTCTCGACCACCATTATTATTATGTTGTTTTCAAGCAATTTGTTTTTGTTGTGTAACGCTTTCTAATTCTTCCATACTTTTGGGCCGTTGTGTAATATATCATTTCCTTCATATCTTGTTTACAGCTCAGTGAGTTCTTTTATCTTACTGCTTAACTCTGACATACTTATTAGACCTTACTAATGTACTGAACGCTATTAACAACTGTGTTTATGATAGCTCTCTCTTATTTTCATCCTCTCTCCTGAGAAAGTGTTTACAAATGCGGTGACATCAGTGAAGGGAATGAAATCAAAGAGCTTGGATGGGTATTATTAATGAAAACTTGATATGGTGTGGGATCTGTTAACCTAAATGAATACAGAAAGAGAGGGATAGAATCAAAATTCGGCAAGAAAGGAAACTGAATTCATTAGTAAATATGTCTAATCAATAAACAGCGTTATTCATATCTCTAATACTTTAAGCTAATAACTTCAGAGGTATATTTTTTGAGCAAGTATATTTTACTTTATTTAAACTTTTCAGGTTGAACGACGTGCCTATGAGGTGTATCAGGAAACTAGGATTGATATGCATCAAATGACCTTCCAAAGACACGTATTTGTTTTAATTCGCCTTACAGGTGAGCGTTCGAGATTTGTACTAGCATGATTATCAAGCCAACTTCTTCGGTCGAGGACGGTGATATGATGACGAGAGTTAGTCGTCCTGCAGTCCGACAGAAGCGCAGCTCCATGACTATAGATAAAAACTCTCGGAAACGAAGGAAGTGTAAGTGTATTATGAAGTTTTCCTCCTGTCAATGTTAATCGTCCACTGAGCGTTCATCATACGGTACAGCCTTTGGTTTTCCTGCAAGATGTCGCTAATATTTTATCTTTAGTTTCTTCACCATTTTACCGGTATAGATAATTTATCATGTCTGTCCAGTTTATTGTAAAATGTAGAGGTGATTCCATGAATAGATTATAGTATTGGTGCAGAAAGTATGTATAATAAATGAAGATGTCGTCAGCAGTTGCAGTCTTCAATACGACTTGCAAGATTCGTGAGAGTACTGTGAACTGAGCTAAGAAGCATGTGGGAGCATCTGTCAGTGCTGAGAATGTGCGGTTAGCGTTGAGCGTGTACCACACTAGCATGTGAAGCATAAGGCCTATTGGCATCGTATACTTCACTTCAACTAGTGTATTTTGGAAGTAATATTAAATTGCTGGTTTTAATTGAAAGTTGCTAATGTTCAGGGTACCTTTTTAACCATTTTGTGATTCGTAGATAATACACTTAAACTACTAGTTTGTAATTCACATAACTATAAAACGAAGTGGTGCAGACTCGCTGAGTTTTCGTTGCCAGCGTCTGCATGACTAGACACTATGATTAGTTCCTAGTGTTGCTTAATTGATGACTTAGAAAACTACCCTTGTTCACTGTTGCCAGGTCATATTTTGTATTCTTATTAAGTAAGCTAACTTCTGTGACACTGCCACAAGTATTTTAATTTCAGATCACTTTTCTTTTAGTCGAAGCCACCAGTGCTCCTCAGTCTCCGTCGGAACAAGTGGTGGCAAACTACAAAGAGGGAAGAAACATTTCAGCTTTCTCTACTCAGGGAATCGCTCTCTTCTTGGGGGTTGGGGATACTGGTCAGCTTGGATTGGGGCCAGATATAACGGAGCGCTCAAGACCAGCTCATCCTACTCCAGAAAGCCTTAGTGCTCTACAGATAACTAAGGAGAAATCTCAGTCTTATTTCACACAAATATGCTGTGGAGGCATGCATTCGGTTTGTTTAACGGTATGTGGGAATGTTGCTACATGTGGTTGCAATGACGAAGGAGCGTTGGGGAGAATCACTCAAACGGAATCTGGGACTACTGATAATGATAGTCGCAGTGGTTTACATCCCGTCGTAGACGAATGCCATCTTGGCCTGGTATCATTCCCGGTGAAGGTGAAAGTAGTAATGGTAAGTCATTTAGGGGCGGCACAGTATTGGTTGCCTAATTAATTGTAAGCACTTGGTTTAATGGAGAATGAACAAGTATGTGTTTCCCTTAGTTCTCATTGGAATGAAGTCACCAATTTTCGTTTGCTCTTAACTTTAGGAATCTCGTTTCTGCCATGTAATAATAATGGTAATAGTATATTCTCAGATTTTGTGCATGATTATGTTGATACACTAACTTACTGAGGCTGTTATGCTTTTATATTGTGTGAACTAATAATAATATTCTGTGTAAAAATGTTTATCATTAGCTTCTAATACTATTAATTTTTATTATTGAGGTTTATCGTAACTTACACGTTTAGTTAACTAACAATATCTATGTAATTAATAGTGTTTTCTGAGCTGGTTGGTTTAGTTGCGGAGCTTTCATCGTCTTTCTGGACATCTTCAGCGCAGTATTTAGGATAAAGTGAAATTTAAATTTTTTCATGAGTGATATAATTATGTCTCCCGGTAACCATCTTTAGATATGTATTGACCGTTTTCTGTTGATTAGGATTTTAAACTTTCTGATCACCTGGTTTTTTATTAGTTGGTGTATTTCATCTACATTAACGTGTTTATTAATTGCATTTTCGTTTGAGTACCAGGCTTTTAGGAATTCCCTGGCACATTCGGTGTTTCCTCTGTCTAAGATTTTCTATTATTTCAATATCTATGTAAGGTGAAAAAGAGAGTGCAGACGCAGGAGTGCATTGTCATCTTTGACCAGTCTGGTGAATGGGAAGATGAGCACTGTGATTATGCATAACGCACATTAGCAGGTAGTCTATTCCAAATGACCGAACACTTACATAAGAAGTTGTACCGCATGTAAATCTGGAAATGCTTTATAGCAACTAGGATGTCATGAATTTTAAGACTGTAACTGATAACAACGGTAGATTTGGTTATTGGCCTGGAGGAGCGCATGAAAAGATTAGTTAGGTTTTAGTGGAAAATAAGGCTTAGCTTAAGATGTCTATTCCACAGTGGTTCTATTTTCAGTCTGTGACCGCTCAAAGTAGTTGAGACTACACTCCTAGGGTAAATTGCCGTCTCACCACCTCCAATCTAAGCTCGTCATTCTGTTAGAGTCCGCTTAGAATAAACGGACAGTATTTTAATTGGTTTTGCTCTTTGAGCGGTTATCTTAACGAGTGCTTTTATAGAACGCTGCTCTCAACCGATAAAATTTCAACCAACTGCAGTCCGGACGAAATGGAAGACGAGTTCTATGAAAAGCTGCCGAGTTTGCTGCTGATAACAAAACGCTTACATATAGTCGTTCTGACAGAAAGGCTGCATCGGGCAGAGAATTACATTTGTGGCACTTTTGCACTTTCATGCACTTCTGTTCCTGGTCAGCACTAACTTCAAACAAAAGGCGAAAGCCTAACTTGACGACTCCCAACATCAACGACTCATAGATCGTGTGGCTGTTAGTCATCGATGCAAAGCGTAGGTGGACTACCGCTCCTTTTGGAACACTTGCGTAAACCACAATTACGCTCTGTTACGTGCACATATATGCCTGTGAACAGAGGCATAAAACTCATCGACATAGCCTCTGCGTCCATAACTTTTTGGTGAGATCATAAAATCTATTTAGGGTACTGATAACTAGGTATGTGTTCACGGTCGACAGCAAGAGTCACTCTTAAATTGACTGGTATTATATCCGGTCGGCTGTAGAAAATGGTAAGGACTGTTGATAACTTGAAACCAAAAATCGGCAAGTGCTAGTGGATTTCTGCGGGAGAATATTGATTCCAACAGGTTTCGATGGTGATGTGGAGTAAAAGCTGCTCAAATGCAAGCTAAAAGTCTTGGCAACTACTGTAGACTTTGATGGCCGACAAAATAAATGAAACAGGCATCGGTGTTAGCAATCCCAAACAACCACATGGGTTCATTTAGAAAACATGCTGTGCATGGCCTATTGTAAATGGAATGATTTTCCTGAAGGTTGTTAACTTATTGATCTTTCAGGATAGTAGCTACATAGCATCTAAGATAATAGGTTCTGTAATCACGTTGCATGACGTCGAGGAAATGGAACTTTCCATCATTTTCATGTCCCATAGTGAATTCAGCATGTATGTGAGTAGGTAGAACTCATGGTCTTTATTCTTGCGCACTACCAATGCATCATCTACATATCGATCAAATCCCACAAAAATAGCTCCACAGAACACGAAACCAAACGAAAGACTTGTGAACCATAATCTTATTACTTAGTGCGTTTTTGGCAGTACACATTAGGTGCGAAAGACACCCTCGGTGTTTTAAATCATTGTAAACATCATTATCAATAAATTTCTTTTTTTTTGAGACCTCTCAGTACGCTTGTGATGGGTTTCGCAACTGCATCTATCTCATCTTTTTGGTTATCACCCACGTTAAACATCAACTGGTCATTTGAGACAATTTTCATCTTTGCAACATAGTTGTCTACGTCCATCGGTACCACGCCGAAGCTGACCGTGTAGTTTTATATTAGTCCCTTGTTAGCCTTTATCCACGTCATATTGTAGTGCTTTTTGGTACACGGATTTTGATAAAAAAAATCAAACCTACTTGATTATCATTTGTAGGTGTCAGCTGGTGATAGTCATACGGCAGCTTTGGATAGCAACGGACAAGTGTGGTTGTGGGGTACATTCCGAGGCTCGAGTGGTCCTATTGGGCTTACACAACCTGGGGAGATTTCCGAAACACCTCGTCCTCTTCTAGCTTACCCCTTAAATGGTTCAGCTGAAAGCAGTGATACTATTCCAGCCACTGATTCCAAATCTGGTCGGTTAATAAATTCTGCGCTGTTGACTCCTGGAGCATCAGTCATTAAAATTGCTTCCGGTCAGGACCACTTAGTTTGTCTGACAGATGATGGTCGTCTCTACACAATGGGATGTGGTGAACAAGGTCAGCTTGGTCGTGTGGCTGAACGCTTTGCTAAGGATGGGGGTCGTTCTGGAATAAGTAAGTACATGTCACATAGCACTTGTTATTGTAAAATTAATGAAATAATCCAAGTCAACGATCATGTAGATTACCATGTCATCCTATCTCAAACTTCGATTAGTCTGAGATTATGATATATTCTGCTGGTTGAGGCAGACTACTTTAGATAGTGAGTAAAACCTAAATAGAGCGTGAATGTTTTTGAAAATAATTGTTGACGTATCTGTTTTACTGCATTAGAATTCGGATCATATGACAGATAAGAGGTTGAAATCAAGTATTGCTTTGTAAGATCTGCATACGTTGTAGGAAAGTCTTAAATGGTAATCTAATAAGTGAAAGCAATTTCAACCTCATGACTCCACTCCACACTATGAAAAGAACAGCAAATGTAATAATTTACAAATGGATTTTAAATGTCCCTTAGGTCAGGGCAAATTTTCGCGATAAATCTCTGTTGGAGCTAAGTGCTTATTGGATTGAGTTATTGAATGTATCACCTTATGAGTGATTATAGTCATAATTTTAGTGCAGCTACACATTAAGGATAAAACAATAATAGTTTAATCCATCATTCACATTCTGTATTTTCATCGTCAACTACTTAAAGGTATATATTAGTTAATTATTTTATGAAGCTACTTGAATTTAGTGAGTTTTGAAATAACAAACTCAACATTTTGTTGGATATTCGTGAAATTATTATTCATCTGTTCTCCTTCCTGTCTCATATTTTTAATGATCCATTTCAGGTTCTCTTCTACAGCCTACGGAATGTCGGGTCCGTGGGGCTGTTAGGTTTTCTAATGTATGGGCTGGAGGGTTCGGCACGTTTGCACTTTGTCAGTCCACAGGCGCCGTTTACGCCTGTGGTTTAAATAACTATGGCCAACTAGGTCTACGTGATACCACCAGCCATGAAATATCAGTCGATTCTAATTCTCTTGAAGAGACCATGGAAACTGAAGTGTGTATTAATGAAAATGCTGCACGATTAGTAACTGATCGTCATGAGGCCGATAGATCGGAAGCTCAGCTGGTAGCTCGACAAGGTCCCATCATTCAGTTCATGCTGACACGGGCGTTTGGATTTGACCCAGGACGTGAATGGCGTCAGTTTGCAATCTCTATGCATCATACAGTGGCTTTAGACAGTCTTGGTACGTTATCTTACTTTGTTTCATGTGGATCATCGCTTTTCTTATATTGGCGTAATTTGTTTATAAATGTCGTTTGTGTATAAGCAAAATTCCATTTTATTCATGTTTTTTGCTTTCTTGTTTACTCTACATTTCTTATTTCCGGAAGTATTGTAAATTTATCAATCTGTAGATGATCCATAAGATTTAGTGTCACCCGTACTTTCACCTCATTGATTTGCCACAAGCACTTTTAATGAAAGCTAGCGCTGTTTTTACTTCCTTCCTGTGTCCTGTTTTACTGGCGAAAGTTATTTCGAGCGACAAATTTAGGTGCGCCATTAATACGTACTCCAAGTATTATATGGAGTTCTTAAAAATTCCTATTAATACAAACCATTTTTTGAATTTTAATTTTTATAAATTCAATTTAAAAAAAAACACAATAAGTTCTTCGGTGACAATGTGTGTCTTGTCTGTTTTGTACATGTATCCCTTAACTCGAATTCGGTGAGTCAACCATATTCACTATCTTGTGAATAGTGGTCACCATATTACTCTTACCTCGTGTTTTGTTTCTATGCTTTCAAGAGGCATAATGACTTTAATAGGCGATCCAGTGTTGCACTATGGTACTAACCTCGTTTAATCAGTAGTTAATACACTTATCCAGCTGTGCCTTGCGCGGTGGTTTTCCTAAAGGTTACTGTTTTTAATTTTTATGAGGCAGTAAGGTATAGTTTGTTTTTATAGGGTTGTTACTTTTACTTGAATTTCAGCTATTCCTTTTAGATTCAACTACCATTTGTTGTTTTTCTACGCAATATTGTTTATAAAACTAATGTAGGAAAATCTAGAAAGTAAAATGTCAGATTTTGTTGAATCAGTCAGTACAGTTCAAATTTAAATCTGAACACTTTCGCATACTGCAGTATTGAATGAAACTGGAACGATACTCACGTAATGCTGGTGGTCTTCTAGATGATTAATTTTGTGAATGCTTTTGAACTTCTTAATTTCCTTTTACGATCTTGTGAACATACGCAAGATTCAAATGCAGTAAACTTATGTGCTTCTCTGTTGGTGATATCAAAACAGGTTCATCAGGGTTATAAACTTGTCCATGTATTGACAATATATATTTCTCAAGAATTTCTTGGTAGTTAAGTAAAAGTAGATCTTTGTTCTGAAGTTCGTTGGTAGGCAGATTTTAATAGGATTTTTTGTTTATAGTATATCTGCATTCACTTAAGTGCCCTGCCGTTCAATACGTATTTGGTTTTTGAACCGTAATTATCAACAGGAAATGAAAAGAGATTTACTTACCATTTCGCTTCATTTTTGTATGCAACTTGTGTTTCTCTTAGGTCATGTTTATGTCGTTGGTCGACCAGATTATGGTCGTCTTGGTTTGGGACGGGGTTCAAACGTCTCAAAAATTTCGGTGAACAAGCCTACGCGCGTGCTTGGTGCACTTAAAGAATGTGTTTGCTCTTGGGTTGGTTGTGGAGAGGCGTGTTCATTCGCTGTTGACACGAATGGTGAGTCTAATTATCCTGATTTGAATCAGTACGAAAAACAACGCCCCGATAGAAATCAGCTGCAGTTTAAAAATTTATGCATCCGATGACAGCTTTAAATAAGTTGTTCAGCAACACGGATTTCCCATAGTTTTTGTAAATATGTAGTCATGATATAGCTGCACTGTACGGTACACACCGAAATCGCCTCTAAAATTATGATTAGAAAGCAAAAACCGCAGTAAGAGTGCAAATTATGTATTATGTATATACACATTTTAATTTTTTTTAGCATATTTCGAAATGAAAATTATTTAAGCACATCGTTTCAGAATCTTTATGTGTTGTTTTCGCTCAATGAATTGAGAATATGGCGTAAAGCACAAGGAAAGATATTTCACGTTTGCCAGTGTTGGGTTTATGGACTGAAGATTATCATATCCTAGTGTGATTTGTATTTAGGGGATATTAAAAACGGATTGTCTTGTCTGTAGTAACAATAGTAAAAATAGTTATTTTGTTAGTTAGGTAAACCTGTTCAAGTTTATTGAAGGGTTAGATTGAGTTTTAAGACTGTATTCATATTTTGTAATCACTGATTTATTCTCATTTCAAAGGTTTATGTTTTATTGCATACTGTTTGGCAGAAGCATTTAATGTCGCTATTAAAAAACGCTTTTAGGTCGTGGCTACTCCTGGGGCATAGGGAGTAATCATCAGTTAGGCCACGGGTCGGCTGACGATGACAGTTGGGAACCAGAAATAATGGTGGGGAAACAACTAGAAGATCGGTAAAGTTTTTCTTTTGAAATTCGTTCTATTCATTTGTATTTGTAAAGATTGAATGTCTGGTTAGATTTTAGTACGAGCAAAAAACAGCTAGATGAATGTTAAAAACTGTTAAGAATTGCTCTGTTTGTTCCAGTGCAAGACTCAGCACTGCGTATTGTAAATATTCTGAATGAACGTATATTGGGTAACTGTTGGTTACGTTCTGTGTAGGGCTTTCGGTATGTTAGCAGACCTTTCAGGAACAGAAAGCATTCCTAAATAATGCGGGTCGATAGTAGTTATAGTATCAATGAACACAACGATTGTTGGTCTGCAATACTTCCCATAGATGTATCCCAGGAATGTCATTGATATCAAAGCTAAGCACGAATTACGAGTTTGGACAACTCTGTTTAACCCCAATGTTGATTTAGAACAGTGGTAATAGCTGGTTGTATGTTTTCAATCATCAGGGGGCAAGAGAGCAGCGCGTATGCTATATTGGCCGTGTGCCTTATGGGTGCTGGGTACTTGAAGTTCCTTTCGGATCTTCTCTTCTCTTGATTGGTCGGTATCAACGGACTGTGGAGTGTTATGTCGAATAATATCTGATAGAGCACTATGAACCAACCAACAACGACCGCGCTTCCTGCTGCCGTGTCACAGGGCAGGAGTGATAAGTATGCTACTGAGGCACACCAAACAAAAGACAACAAACAAAAACAGGCCGCGTGTGACCGGCCTCAAGCAGTTGTCCCCTGGGCTCTGCGGTCACGCAACCAGCCATGAACCAACCAAAATATCTGAAATTACCCAGCCAAGCATTCCAACAGTCTTAGGTTGTTTGTCGAAGCACATTATGTCTCGCTGACACCATGTTCCTTGCCGCTGGTGGCTCGGATAGGCTGGGACGGCTCTCGACTAATATTAGATGTAGCCGTTAATTCTGACCATCAAGCTTTTCAGTAGTTACGTAAGCACAGTTCGATCTAATGAGTAAGAGTTTTACGTGTTATAATATTCCCTATCTGGCTCAATAGACCAACGAGCGTAAACACAAGCTGGAGGGAACTCTGGGGGAACCCAGTGATTTTCAACGGGATGTATACCTAAACCACATGGACCTTGCTCTCCATTTCCAAGGATTTTGTGACAAACAAATTTTGTCCAAACTACGTCGGGGGTTCAGTTGGAAGTCTCGAGTGCACCTTAGTGAGATACTTGGCAGTGTTGAAAGCTGCCACCAGTTCTGATGTCAACCTGCTAAGGAGAACGTTTTCAATCCCTTACGAATGGCAAGATAAACTTGGCACACACTAAGGCATGATCAGGATCCAGGCGAGCGCCAAATAATGATCAGTAACCCTGTACTCACTTACACCATCGGTTTCTGCTGGTAGCAACATTATTTGTTAGAATTCAGGATTGAGTGGCGGTAATTACTATATCGGAAATTAGTGCGGGCTAAAAATAGGTTGTGATCTATTGATATAAGAATAAAACTTGTACACTGTGGTAGAGTAGGTTGTGATCTATGCGAAACTGCAGAAGACCTTCGATAATGTAGTCCCGAATCAGCAGGTCGACGATCCTTCCCTAAACTTAAATACCCCATCTGTACATAGAAGTTCTTAGTTAGCACTAATATGTGTTAGGCAAGCATTCCTAAACTTCTTCAGTTTAGGTCATTATTGCGTCTGGGCTGCAATCCATCAGTGCATTAAACTATTGGGATTGCATTAATATACAATAACAATGCACGAAGTCTTGAATTAATGAAATCTTAGGACTAGATGTCTCAGATTAGATCTAGAATTTTATTTTAAATCTGGTATATAACTTTTCTGTGGAACATATGTGGATCATTATTCTTTTACTGAATTGTGCATTTATTATTTCAACACTGCCATCATATTTCCATTTGTATAACTAAACTGTCAATAAGAATCTGAAGTTTAGAGTTGGTTTTTTTTACAGTCGTATCTTGATGATTGACGCTGGTGGTCAACACACCGTCATGCTGGCCTGTTCTACCGTCCAGTCAAATGAAGTCAATGCAGATACAGATGTAGTAATGCGCAACGTTAATGAAGTGTCAAACGGTACCCCTGAATCCTCTGTAGTTATTGATGCTAACACTACATTGACTTCGGATTCCAACGTATGTTCAAATAATACTGTTGAAAAACAAATTGATAACACATTATCATCTGAACCAACCAAAATATCAGATACAACGGCTGACACGTCAATGGAACCCATTTTGATTGCGCCTATGGGACCAGGTGCTCCACAAAGTAAACGTAACCGTCGTTCAAGTCGTTCATCAGTTGCTGGTAGTACAGGAACTACATTACTTACTCCCGTTGGATTCAGTTGTGACAGTACTACTGGGAGTACGGCGGGGGCAACAATCAATAGTAGTGTTCATAGTTCTGCCGTTTCAGATACTTGTTCGGTTGGATCTTGCGCATCAACTAGTAGTACTAGTAGTCAGCTGAATAGTGCAAAAAGTACTGATGGTGGTGGAAGTAGTCGCTGCAGCTCTTTTGATAACTACAGTGTGCAAAGTAGTTTATTGTTATTACCGTCAGCAGAAGAAAAAACCTGTAAAGACAAGTAATGCTGTGAAGACTATTTAACTTAATATCATTATGCAACAGCAAGTAGCACTGTAATTGGTTTCTCCTTTTATTCCAAAATGCTCAGCAAGATTATTATCATTATACATACATAACTTTTCTCATTATGTAACTAAGAATGCCTATCACCTTAGAGTGTAAGATAATTTCCTTCGTGTGCTTAATTTTTTTTACGATTCCTGAACATCCCACACAAAAAATCAGACACCAGTTGTATAATATAACTACTTATTTATCTTTTGTATATGTATATTGTGTATGTGAAATTGTTATTATAATGATTGTTTAGCTCTATGTTCATTCTCATTCATTTGTTATGTTTCTCGGATACTTCGACATGGTAATTTTGGAGGCTAAACTTCTTTTAGAAATTTAGCATTTACAACCGTATTCACATTTCCAAGCTACGAGTTATAGAAATTTTGTGATTCCAACCCGATTCAGGAACTTGTTCGTCAGTGCAAGTTTAGATTGCAGAATTGAATATACACGGTCTTATGCTCCTAGCGTGGAACAAGTTCCATTTTTACCCACATTTTCGGACGATTCGAAAAGTGCTTTAGTATTCTGTTGTAATCGCCTTAGCCATCTTTGCTTAGTTCTCTAAACGATCGTCATTTTCGCGTAACAGAACCAAATACTCTTCGTTTCATACAATTCCCTGACCGTCCGATACGCGCTTTTGTAATCTCTGCAGTGGAGATAAGCGTGGAACTGTATGACAAAAAGCTTTACTTATTATTTCGTTGGCTTCTCATCAGCTGCTTACACCCCCAAATAAATTATGCGGTTTATGTACAGAAGTTTTAACTTCTAAATTTTACATGTCAGTTGACAGAAAGTTCCACAATTAGTAAACAGTGCTCAGAAAATTGCGCTTATATAGTTTTTACACAGGCAGTTCAAGTTTAAACAGAATAAATGTATGTATACAATGGTAAAGGAGTTACGTAACAGAGACAAGATATGCGTTAGATGCAGAGTGACTAATAAATCAGGTAACAATGTACTGAGTTCAACTCAAATCATAGAAACAAGAGACAAGCAAAACTACAGATTATAAAAGGAGGTGAGGTTAAAGACAAAGATTACGTAATCAGATGAGAGAATAAAGACATCCAGTTACAAGGGCAAGGAAAGAATAACAACTGCTTCTTTCTGAACACATAAGTCTGGTTTCAAGCGTTTAATAGAAATTGCTTCGGCAAACTTGAGGAGAATGGAGCTCCTTTGTCTATTGACAATTTTAAAGGATTTCTCGATTTCCACTTTATGACCCATGTCGAGGAGATGTCTGGTAATAGCGCTACTAAAAGTTTGTTCCCTTGTGACGTAGGCTTTTCGGCACATGTTTAGAAAATCGGAGGTGTGCCCTTCTTTCTGTTCTCCCAATGTAACTGCTCCCGCTGATACACGTAAATTTGTATACACAGTTGGGTTAACA
Source organism: Trichobilharzia regenti (assembly GCA_944472135.2). NCBI lineage: Eukaryota > Metazoa > Platyhelminthes > Trematoda > Strigeidida > Schistosomatidae > Trichobilharzia > Trichobilharzia regenti. The sequence goes on along the minus strand of OX235270.1, from coordinate 79,862,264 downwards.
TTATAAAGGGTATCTATCGACTTTTGACTGTACCAAAGCGCATGTTGTTTGATGGACGGGAACAAACTTGGCTGCAGGATAGGCTCTGGCTAGTGACGTTCTCAGTCTTCTGTTGACCATTTCTGCAATGTTTTCACCTTTAAAATCTAGTTTAATGAAGATAGGCTTTTTTCAACTGTGATTTGTTTGGTATTTGAGCCTTCCATATTTGTTAATGAATCTTTGAGGATAACCGCTGTTTTTCGAGATTCGTAAATTCTTCCTCTAGTTTCTCTGCAGAGCATGTTGTCCTCGCTCTATAGTACAGAGTCTTGACTAGTGCTCGTTTATAGCTATTTGGACAAAAACTACTAAAATCTAAGTATTGTGGGCTTTCGGTAAGTTGACCTCTGGAGACTACCATCTTCTAGGCGTTATATGGTGACGTGAAGGAAATGGAACTTTCCATCATTTTAATGTTGCATAGTATATACAATATTTGTATGTGCGTTGTTGAACAGTCTCAGTAGGTAGGGGGCATGAATTTCGTTGTTGCATACTACAATTGTGTCATCGACAATAGGAAGTTGTTTGATCTGTTGCATGCTTCAACTTTGTTTTCTCAAGGTTTGAAATGAGAATATCTACTAAAACAGGGCTAAGTGGACAGCCCATAGCTACACAGTCTATTTGTCGACAAAGAGACTAACTAATTCATATGAGATGAAAAATAAACTAAACGACATTCAACTAGAGAATGATGAAAAAATGATTATGAGCAATAAATTGGGCTCGAAACGTCGTCAGTAAATATTACTATACAACACTGTGTAACTTAATCAAAATAAATTTTATCTATAATAGAATTATACTCTGTTACAGTGTCCATGTTTTATACTAATGAACACAATCGACAAGGTTGTGAAATTACATCGACTGAGAAGGTTAGGACATGTGTTACGTATGCCTAGTCATCGCCTTCCTCGACGAGTAATGTTAGCTGATATAGGGTCAGGCTGGAAAAGAGCTAGCGGCGGTTAAACCAAAACATGGCACCAGTCAATGAAATCTACAACACCTAGTCTCAGCCACGTAAGAAGGTGTAGACTTCCTGACTGGTTGGGGTCCTCGGGACGGTAAAAACCAATGGTTGGAAACAATTGATGACATGGCTCAAAATCGTTCTCAATGGCGCAGATGCATCCACTCCTTGTGACTTATAATTTCCAATGAAACTATTTTGTTCTTCGTTACTACTATTTCCTTTGTCTCACACCTCTGTTTACTGTCTCTATTATGCATTTCTTCTACTTTCTTCTGTTGCTTTGTGTGCTACATGGAAATTTTTTATATTTTATATATATATTTTTTTTGATTTACAGCTTGATTCCACACTGTATTTTTGGTACAAGTATGGAATTTTCAGCATGGATATCGGTAGCCCAAATTTTGCAGGCCGACCATAGATATCAGGTGTGCGTCGGCGGGGGTTCGAACCTCGGACCATGTGCATGGTCGGCGAAAGTCCTAACCACTGTGCCACCGGTGGAGACTTGAACTGCTGCACATATGTGTAAAGTTCTGTGTCGAAAACAGACAGACTCATGAACACAAATATATTATTTAATGCAAACTAATGCTTGACTCCCGTAGTTGAAAGGCACCCATACCAACAGCAGAACTTGTTAGGTAGATTTAAGTCATTTCAACAATGAACATTGGTTTCAACTTAAACAACATCGCAAGTTTGACAGAGTACCGTAGAAACCCATTGAGTTCCTTGACTGTCGAGGGATCCTTGCTGCGATAGTGAAAGCGAAAATTACTTTTTTCAATGATTGTATCACCAATCGCGAATATCCAAAGTGGTTTTGGAAAGCATTGAGAAGAAGCCACATATATCCCAACACAAAATCCCTCCGACGACATGCATTGAATCTTATTGACTCTATTAAAGCCCGTATTCCAGAACTCCAACGCAACATTTCACAAAGGTCTCCAGCCCTCCACGATCTGCTACCTAGTGAAACCCAGAGGTTTACGGAATATGTCAATACAGTCACTGAAAAACGAGCACAATCTACTATTTCCCGACTCACCAAAAGCCTCAAATCCATCAAAGCACACAAACAATTTCCTGAAGACCCTTCGAAATTCGTATTCAACTACTCTTCAGTAGCTTTATCCAACCTACAGTTAGAAGCCCTATCCATGGGCCCAAAATTCTGCGACGTCAACTTAAACGCCAACAGACTCCATACGCAAGTACAATTCGAAAACCTAATGACCCAAACAAATGATTTAACCCCAACCTCCGAACAAGAATTGCAGCGTTTCAAATCAACAATAATCGATAGCTGTTATCAGTATCTTAATACAAAACCAAAAGTATACAACCACCTGACAAGGCAACATAGAGAAGAATTAAATCAACTAAAACAAAATGAAGAACTCCTTATAACTCGTCCAGACAAAGGAGCCGGTATAGTCCTTATGGACAAGAAAGACTACATTGAGAAAATGAACAACATCTTGTCAGATAAAACAAAATTTTCGCAAACACCCAACGAAAGAAACAAACAGAACAGATTGAAAAGCAACTCACCGATGTCCTGAAAAGAATGCAAACCCAAAAGTTAATCACTCATGAAGTCTATGATCAGATCCGACCGACAGGGTCAACAATACCAAGACTATATGGCTTACCAAAGACACATAAAGCCAACCTCCCACTTCGTCCAATTCTGGATATGTCAGGTTCCCCGTACCATTCAATAGCGAAATGGCTCACTGACATTTTAGAACCTGTACGAAAACGAATGTGCCACCATTCACTTCGTGACACTTTCCAATTCGTCGATTACATTAAAGATATCAATACAAAGAACAAAACTATGCTCTCCCTCGACATTGAATCACTATTTACCAACGTTCCACTCACAGAAACTGTCTCTTATATTTGTCACTATATCGACGAAAATCAGCTGAACATCGGATTACCGACGACCTGTTTAAAAGAACTACTACTGAGATGTACACTAAATGTGCAATTCACATTCAACGACATTATTTACAGACAACAAGATGGGATCGCAATGGGATCTCCACTGGGCCCATTACTAGCAGACTGCTTCATGGCAAGCCTCGAGAACGGCCCACTCAAATCAACCATCGACAATTTCCAGTTGTACGTTAGATATGTTGACGACATCTTTATCATCTGTGATGACGGTCACGATCTCAATCAACTACTGCAAATATTCAACAAATGCCATCCAGCCACAAAGTTCACTTTGGAAACTGAAAATGAATCTAAAATCCCTTTTCTTGATGTCGAGCTTACAAGGAGAGATGACGGAACTTTAAGAAGGTCAATCCATAGGAAACCGACTTGGAACGGACAATTAACAAGTTTCTACAGCTGGGTACCAATCAGTCGGAAAAGAAACCTAATTAAATCCCTTGCCACTCGCGTCAGACGCATCTGCAGCTCCGACACCATGGAAGAAGAACTAAACTTCCTGAGGGAAATCTTCATACAAAATGGCTACCCACCAAGATTCGTAGAGAAAAACAGAAAAACCAAAAGCAAGAGACACCATCCGTGCCAAAAAAGATACTTTATATGAACCTAGACTTCAAAGGAGACCTATTTAGTGACGTCCTCAGAAGGAGAATTTCCACCTCTTTAGGAAGAACTTTCCCTGCGGCAACACTAAGAATAGTGTTCTCCAGTCGCCCGCTGATCTGCAGAAACCCAAAGGACAAGATTCCGCACATGACCACTTCTATGTGTATATATCAGTTCACCTGTTGCTGTGGAGCCAGGTACATCGGTCGTTCAACGCGCATCCTGTCTAAAAGGGTCAAAGAACACTATCCAGCGTGGCTACAGAAAGGAAATAATGGCCATATAAGGAGTGCAATAATCGAACATCTCGTCAATACTGGTCATTCCATCTCAACGAACGCCTCCTTCAAAGTAATCTACAAAGTGAAGAACAACCTTCCAAAGACAGTACGATTCCGTCTTCTTTGCATCGCAGAAGCCCTAGCCATCCAGTTGGAGGAACCAGAACTATGCATACAAAAGAAAATTATCCAACCACTTCTACTCGCATGGTAACTACTCCTTTGATTTGACCTAACTTTTCTTTGTTTGTTTGATTTGACCTTACTTCTGTTTGTATGCTTATTTTTCTAACTTAAAACCCTTGTGTAATTCTGTATATTATTTTGTTTCCATGTACACCCTTTGAGCACAACTCATTCATCAAACTATTCATGCCATTACGTAACTCTTATTTAACAATCATTTATGACAACTCATCACTTTTGTTACTATCCTCTTACCAACATCCAATTCATCTGAACTCACTAATTGTATTTTCGCTTGACAAATTTGTTACGTAACTCCTTTACCATTGTATGCATACATTTATTCTGTTTAAACTTGAACTGCCTGTGTAAAAACTATATAAGCGCAATTTTCTGAGCACTGTTTACTAATTGTGGAACTTTCTGTCAACTGACATGTAAAATTTGCAAGCTGTAAGCAGCTGATGAGAAGCCAACGAAATAAATAATGTTACCACATTATTCTGCACAAACCACTGTTGTTCTTGCTTTATTCAAATTCATCAAAGGGAATTAATGCATGAAGTTTACTTATTATCTTGATATCTGTTGATATTGAGTAACAGATCATGTGGTGTTGAATCTTAAGTAACCGTCTTATTTTTAGAGGAAAATGTTTGAGTTATGATCTGATTGGCTTCTTGCAGGAATTCAAGCATAGCATCTGCACCATACTGGATTTACATTGAAGAACGTCGTACAAATGCACAGCAGATCAGGTCGTCGCACTTCTTAAATGTACCCAGAATTGTTGAGAAAAGTGCGAAGGGACTACAATAGATGGGAAAGCATGGGAATAAGAATATCATGTAGAATAGATGGGATTTACTAGATTTGGCAGAATGTGTCTGCACTACTAAGAACGAATTTGGGCTATATCATCAACAGTTTCACACCATTGGCGTGTCGACGATTTGGGCCAGACAGTCTACACCACTCCGCATGTCTCAAATTAACAGCCAATGGATACCAGTCCTACAGGACCTAACAATCCTATGTTCAGCTGTTTAAGTGTCTGGTTTCCGTTTATTGTCTGTATCGCCTGTACACTTTATTGACCTGACTTTCTTCTGGTAACAAGTCCTTCTTGGTTTCGATACGGATAATACCTACTATGTGAACGTATAATTTTAAAGGCTTGAGCGACCGAAACACTGTGGATATCACAGGAAAGTGTGTTACCTAATTCAGTAAACTTGCAGAAGTTTTAAATTGAGGAAAAGCACACCTGTTTGTCGTTGTAATGATTTGTGCCGTATTTATGGATTGTCAACCGTTTGTGTGACAAACTCTAAAGATGGATCACAGCTCCTCATGATTGATTTACTCTTAATTTTTAACAAAAAGATGGGGAAACAGCGGCATTTGGTTCGAGTTGAATATTTATCCCTTGTAGCACTGTATTATTCGTTGTTCATAAGTACTGGTTTTTAGCTGGAAGACTTAAATGTCCTCAGACTTGGTGTTCTTGAAATTATGAGGTATAAATTGTGCTCAAAACGTCATCAGTAAATATTACGGTATAATACTGTGAGACTTTATCAAAATAAATTTTATCCGTAATGGAATTACTGTTCTTGCCTTTTGATATGTGGCTGCGTTCTTTGAAGCTTCACATCGTATTTTTGCTCAGGCTGGCTGAAACTTCGGCCTTTTTCTCTGGAAACAAAGCCATTAAACCACAATATGTCATCTCAGCGTTATGAATGTTGTTTAAGTTGAAACCAATGTTCATTGTTGAAATGACTTAAATCTACCTAACAAGTTCTGCTGTTGGTATGGGTGCCTTTCAACTACGGGAGTCAAGCATTAGTTTGCATTAAATAATATATTTGTGTTCATGAGTCTGTCTGTTTTCGACACAGAACTTTACACATATGTGCAGCAGTTCAAGTCTCCACCGGTGGCACAGTGGTTAGGACTTTCGCCGACCATGCACATGGTCCGAGGTTCGAACCCCCGCCGACGCACACCTGATATCTATGGTCGGCCTGCAAAATTTGGGCTACCGATATCCATGCTGAAAATTCCATACTTGTACCAAAAATACAGTGTGGAATCAAGCTGTAAATCAAAAAAAATATATATATAAAATATAAAAAATTTCCATGTAGCACACAAAGCAACAGAAGAAAGTAGAAGAAATGCATAATAGAGACAGTAAACAGAGGTGTGAGACAAAGGAAATAGTAGTAACGAAGAACAAAATAGTTTCATTGGAAATTATAAGTCACAAGGAGTGGATGCATCTGCGCCATTGAGAACGATTTTGAGCCATGTCATCAATTGTTTCCAACCATTGGTTTTTACCGTCCCGAGGACCCCAACCAGTCAGGAAGTCTACACCTTCTTACGTGGCTGAGACTAGGTGTTGTAGATTTCATTGACTGGTGCCATGTTTTGGTTTAACCGCCGCTAGCTCTTTTCCAGCCTGACCCTATATCAGCTAACATTACTCGTCGAGGAAGGCGATGACTAGGCATACGTAACACATGTCCTAACCTTCTCAGTCGATGTAATTTCACAACCTTGTCGATTGTGTTCATTAGTATAAAACATGGACACTGTAACAGAGTATAATTCTATTATAGATAAAATTTATTTTGATTAAGTTACACAGTGTTGTATAGTAATATTTACTGACGACGTTTCGAGCCCAATTTATCGCTCATAATCATATCAAAGTACTCGCATAATTTTCTTGCTTCGTTTATATACATGAGTAAAAATTGATTAGATATATGAATAAAATCAATATAAGACATGCGTGAAACAGTGTTCTAATGTGAACTGAAATAAATTTCAACATTATTTATTGTCTCGTAATTCGACTAGTGGTAATATCTTCCATATCTCTGGTATTTGCGTTGGGTCACTTCTATTGCATGCAGTAATCAATTTCCCCACCTACCTATATTACTTTTTACAATTTTGACTCTGTCCCACCCCATTGTTTGGTTGTATGCTAATGCATGCAGTGCGAACGCTGAGTCTTTTCCAAATTACTTATCTTCCCCGGGTCAGTCATTCTTACCTTAGTTAAATTCTTATGTTCTGATAATCTGATTATTTCCCATCTACCAGTTTGACCTATATGCAGTTGACTTGACCCACAGTCATTGCAAGGTATTTTGTAAATTACAATATTTTGTTTAACGAAGCATGGAAGTTGTGTGAGTATATTCACATGATTTTGGGCAATAAATTGTGGTTGGAAAGTTATAAGTAAATATCACTGTATGACCTAATCAAAATAAACTTTATCCATAGTGGAATTGTATTTGTCTTCCGTCTGTTCGTCAATAATTTGTCTAAGATTTAGGTATTTAACAGATGTTCCTGTAAAGCTACTTTCAAGGACACATGGGTTTTTAAGAACAAATGATTTCAATGCAAAGACACAGATAGTTCTGCTGATCTATATTATGCGAAGTTGGACAACTAATAGTGATTATTTCTTCACTTTGTCTCTTTATCGTGGTGAAAATACTCTGTTATATTCGTGCAGACTGTAGTCGTTGCATCGTTGCCTAATTTTTGTGTTTCAGGTAGAAACATGCAATAATTCAATGCGTATAACTTCTATAGTTGTCTGAAGTGTTAGTATGTATGATCCGACCGTAAGCAACACCAGTAAACAATCCAATTGGTTTCCTCAAAACTTTGAATATGAAGTCATAGAATCAGTATTGTATTTAACATGCTAGAGAATACTTTCCAGGCATATCTTGAATTGTTTCACTAATGCGTAATAAATGGACTTCATCTAAATGATTCGCCCAAAAACCGAGAAAACGAAAGAACTCGATTTGACTCACGTAGCAGTTTTTAAATAGTGAATGAGTCCTTATTCGGAGTCATTATTGCACACAGAACCTGCAATTTTTATTCGAACATTGGAAAACAGTTCCAGTACTAGATGCTTGGCGACGTTGCATAAAATGAGTATTAGTTGTTAATGTTGCACTAACTGTCATTATGTCAGGAAGCTTTTGCAGGCATGCATTTGTTCATATTAGTCATAAAGCCTAAAAGCCAACTGGGACTGAGCACTGAGGTTATAATCAAGATAATTCCTACTACGGTTCACCCTTTGTCAAGGCGTAGTAGGGATTCGTTGCAGAGTGAATTTAGAAATACTTATTGCGAGTTTCAACACGGACACAAGGAAATTAAAATCAAAAAGTAGGTACCAAATATGCTTTAAACCGAACAAGACTTCTGTCCTGGATTTCATTAATAATAACGGCTGTATTTAATAATAATATATTTAACAATAAAAGACTGAATTACTTGTGAAGGGAATTTAATAACTACAGTCTGTTGCAGTAATGTTGTAACAAGAAAAAGCAAGACACGAAAGCCAATGTATAATGATTTGAAGTGATCAAACCGCTGTATATATATATATATATATATATATATATATATATATATATATATATATATATATATAGTTTTATATTCTCTAACTAATCACTGGGCATGTGATTTTGGCTTATATTAAACGACATGAATGTTCAGATACATCGTATAATGTTACTAACGCAGTATTGAACTGTTCAAATAGATATATTGTATTCTGTTGCTAATGCCGAATTGAAATGTGGGAATATTTGAAATAATATTCCTTTGGAACACGTTGTCTGCAGCACACCACCACAATGTTCCCTTGGTAGCAACGTAATCAGTTAGTATTACTTCAAACTTACGATGAACTTGACGTATTCGGGGTATAATATTCAAAAGTCTGTTCATTTGTGTGTATGTATATTTAATAAGCAGCATTATAAAATATAATACATTTATGATTCACCAAATGCAGGTATGTCTAGATTTTCTACATCATTTCTCAGTGTGTCTATATAATGGTTAATCTCCATCACTCGAGCTCTATTACGGTTATATTTTTCGTCAGAGTATATTGAATTTATTGTTTCTTTCACCCATTTTCTCGCCTTATCACCAATACTATCGGCGAATTCATCAATTTTAAGCAAATGAGCGTCATTACTAGCAGTCAGCGCATTTGTCACACTTTCTTTATCAATAAAAATCTAAAACACCAAAAAAATGAATATACATTACACTTGAAGTAATAGAGAATAAACTTGTTAACAGGATGCTTAACTCATGGTTTTGCTAGTATTGATTAACAGAGATATCAAATCTTCTCTTTTATTGTTATAATACGCCTCTTAAGCACTTTAATAGAAGAGTTTCTCTCTTGAATCAGGTATTTGACAAATAGATACTTTCAAAAATTCAAGATTTTCAATTTCCATATAAAAAAGACGGTCAATCAGGCCAGGAAATATTTGGTTTTCAGTTATACCATTGTATTGTTTCTACTTCATATTCTCAACAAATAATTTGGATAGTGACCATTTTGGAGTAATACCCTAGGGGAATTTATATAAATAAAACTTGGGTACTGTGGTAGTAAGTAATTCCATATTAGTTTGTTTATTAAATGTATCACACAGTGAAACAGCATTGTATACTGGATGACGTTTCGAACACAATTTATTGTTCATAATCATATCAATTTTTGTCACACGACTTCGAGATTTGATTTTTATAGTCTTCTCTGTCTTCTCCTATTTGTCGTATGGGCAGTAGAATTTTCCATATATCTGGGACAGGTGTTGAATCATTCCTATTACATGTATTTGCAGTTGATTCGATAAACAAAGCTTCTGTTATCAATCTCTCCATATACCCTGTGACATTAGATCTTAAAACTGTCATCCTATCCCATCCTATTGTATGGTTGTGTGTAACTGCATGTAGTGCTATAGCTGAACTATTATTATTATTGTATCCTTTGGTTCCTAGAGGAACATAGGGCTTCAGCTGCGCACCTCCATTGCCTTCGGTTTTCTGCTAACTTTTTCACTCCGCTCCAAGTCTGTCCACATGCTTTCATCTCCTCCTCGCATGACCTCCTCCAAGTCACCCTTGGACGACCAACTCGCCGTTTCCCCTTCGGGTTCCACTCGAGCAATGGCTTGTCTAGTGATGTCACTTGCTGGTTTCCTCAGAGTATGGCCAATCTATCTCCATTTCTTCCTGCCTATTTGTTTCACAATCGGTTCCTGATTGGTTCGCTCCCAGAGATCTTTGTTGTTGATCTTTTCTGGTCATCTGATCTTGAGTATTGAGCGAAGGTGACTGTTAATGAAGGTCTGAAGTTTGTTTGAGATGCTCCTTATGACTCGCCAAGTCTCTGATCCGTATAGTTGCACTGATTTTACATTGGAGTTGAAAATCCGGATCTTATTTTTGATTCTGAGTGATGTTGACCTCCACACAGATTTGAGAGTAATGAAAGCTTGTCTTGCTTTTCTGATTCTGGCTTCGATATCCTCATCAGTTCCGCCTGTAGTTGAAACGATGCTTCCCAGGTAGGTGAAGGAGGCTGTTTCTTTCAGGTTCTTCTCATTTATGCTGATTGTTGTCTGTTGTTGTTGTTGTTTTTGCTGTTGATGTTGGCTAGGAATCTTCATTATCTCTGTTTTATCTATGTTCACTTAAAGACCTATCTTTGATGCTTCTTCTTCCAACTTGTTGCTTTTCACTTGCATATCTTCCAGTTTGTGGGAAATCAGACATATATCATCGGCGAAGTCCAGATCTCCCAAGTCTTTTGTGTGAGTTCATTTTATGCCCGTTCCCTCGTTGGTTGCCGTTGTCTGTCGCATTATCCAGTCTACTGCAATCAGGAAGATCATTGGTGATAGTAGACAGTTTTGCCTCACTCCCGTCCTCACTTCAAAGGCTTCCGTAAGTTTCCCGTTTTGGATTACTTGGCATGCAGCATTGTCGTACAACTAACTGTTGGATGAGATGTATAATTGTCGATGGGACCCCGTAGTAGCGAAGTAGTTGCCAAATGACCTCCTGATCGACGCTGTCGAAGGCCTTTTCAAAGTGGATGAAGTTGAGATAGAGAGGTGACTGCCATTCCAAGCTTTGTTCAGTGATGATCCGTAGAGTGGCGATTTGATCAATACATGATTTGTTTCTCCTGAATCCGGCCTGTCCCGGTCGAAGTTTTTCATCTAGGGCTTGTTTGATTCTCTCCAGGATGATGCGACTTAGTATCTTGCTTGGAATGGACAGAAGCATAATTCCACGCGTTTTTACATTGACTTAAGTCTCCTTTCTTTGGTAGTTTGAATAAGTATCCGTTCTTCCAATCCTCGAGTACATTGCCCTCTTTCCACAACTTCTCCAGCAGTGGCGTCATCAAGTCCGCTGTTACCTCTGGGTCTCTTTTCAAAGCTTCTGCTTGGATTCCATCTGGTCCTGGTGCTTTCCCAGCTTTTAGCATCTTGATTGCATTCAGGACTTCTGATTTCGTCGGAGGGTTGATGTCCACTGGTAGTTCTGCTTCCGCTGTTGGTATTATTGGGAGCGTTGTAGGTGGCGGTCGGTCTAGAAGTCTTTTGAAGTGTTCAGCCCAGTGTTTTCTCTGTTCCACCTCTTTGGTGATTGACTTTCCATTGTCGTCCTTTACTGGCTTAATTTGTGTCGAACTTTTGCCCGAAAGGTGCCTAGTTGTTTGGTAGAGTGTGGCGAGGTCTCCTTTGCCTGCAGCTTGTTCTGCTTCGTTTGCCATGGTTTCATAATATTTTCTTTTGTCTTCCCTGGCACTTTTCTTCACTCTTTTTTTCAGTGTATTGTAGCTTGCATTCAGCTCCTGTTTTTGTTGCTCGTCCGTGCACTGGATAATCTTTTGTTTCACTGTCCTTCTCTCTTCTATTAGTTTCCAAGTGCCATAGTGAGCCACTGTTTGTCCTGTCTCTTCTTTCTGCCTAGAACTTCCATGCAGGTTTGACTCCACACCGATTTCAAGTTGTTCCAGTGCTTTTCGACGCTGACCTTTTCGCTGGTGTTGATTTGAGTCTCGGATAGCTGAACTACTCTCTAGATTTCTTATCTTATTCGGGTCAACCAGTCTAGATTTAGCTAGGTTTTTATGTTCGGCTAGTCTGACTGCCCCTGTTCTACTAGTTTGACCTATGTATTTGACCTCACAATCATTGCAGGGTATTAGATAAACTAAATTGTTTTGTTTTAATGACTCTACAGGATCCTTTAACCGACAAAGCTTGTTTCTAATTGAGTTTGTGGGTTTGAATGCCACTTTTATTCCTGCCTTGTTAAGAATTCTGCGTAAGGCTTCCGAGGTTCCTTCTTTGTATGGAATTACTGTTGATGATTTACATTCCTTATTCTTGGTGTCTTTATTAATATTATTATTATCACTATTATTATTACCATTATTATTATTATTGTTATCATTATTATTATTATCACTATCGCTATTATCATTATTTATTTTATTTTTACATTTACTTACATATTTCTTGACTAATTTATCCGGGTAATTATTACGTTTCAAGGCTTCTTTTATGTGTATCACTTCCTGTCTTAGATTTTCCTTGGTACTACTTAGTTTTGTGCTCTGTCATTTAAACATTTCACTAACCCTATTTTTACTGACATAGGATGGGATGATCGGAAATCCAAATATCTGTTTGAATGTGTGGGTTTTCTGTAAACACTAGTGTTCAGCTTCCCATCTTCTTTCCTTTTTACGTTGCAATCTAACATTGGAAGTCCCCCTTCCTGACTTTCCAATTCATAAGTGAATTGAATTGCCTCTACCTTCGAGTTGATGTGCTCGAAAAATCTACCTATATCTTGTGTTCTAAGTACAGTGAATGTGTCATCTACATGCCTCCACCATACTTTCTTTTCCCACCTATCCATGAATATATCTGCTACAACCGGGGATATTGGTGATCCTATGGCAACTCCCTCAGTTTGTTTGTATATTTTGCCTTGGAATTTAAATACTGTAGAAGTCAGGCAAAGCTGCACTCCCAGCATTATGTCTTCAAGTGACACTTTTGTCCTAAGTTCGAGTTCTTGGTCAGAAATGAGTTCGTTTCTGACCGCCTCTATAGCCATATTTATTGGTATACGTGTATATAAACTGACAATGTCAAAACTAACGATTTTTTCTTCATTATCTAATTTTAAATTATCTAATCTGTGTCTTAGTTCATAAGAATTAGTTAGTCTAGATTTCGAGTGGATTTTTAGGGGATTTAATACCATGGCTAAATATTTAGATAATTCATAGGTAGGTGAATTTCTAAAATCCACTATAGGCCTAATAGGGTATCCTGACTTATGAATTTTAACAACACCATACATCCTACTGGGGTTATTAGTTTTTGGCACTAAATTAAACCACTTAGGCTCACCTAGGAACGGCTTCATTCGGCGTGCCACTTGAGGATATAATGCTGGGAGTGCAGCTTTGCCTGACTTCTACAGTATTTAAATTCCAAGGCAAAATATACAAACAAACTGAGGGAGTTGCCATAGGATCACCAATATCCCCGGTTGTAGCAGATATATTCATGGATAGGTGGGAAAAGAAAGTATGGTGGAGGCATGTAGATGACACATTCACTGTACTTAGAACACAAGATATAGATAGATTTTTCGAGCACATCAACTCGAAGGTAGAGGCAATTCAATTCACTTATGAATTGGAAAGTCAGGAAGGGGGACTTCCAATGTTAGATTGCAACGTAAAAAGGAAAGAAGATGGGAAGCTGAACACTAGTGTTTACAGAAAACCCACACATTCAAACAGATATTTGGATTTCCGATCATCCCATCCTATGTCAGTAAAAATAGGGTTAGTGAAATGTTTAAATGACAGAGCACAAAACTAAGTAGTACCAAGGAAAATCTAAGACAGGAAGTGATACACATAAAAGAAGCCTTGAAACGTAATAATTACCCGGATAAATTAGTCAAGAAATATGTAAGTAAATGTAAAAATAAAATAAATAATGATAATAGCGATAGTGATAATAATAATAATGATAACAATAATAATAATAATGGTAATAATAATAGTGATAATAATAATATTAATAAAGACACCAAGAATAAGGAATGTAAATCATCAACAGTAATTCCATACAAAGAAGGAACCTCGGAAGCCTTACGCAGAATTCTTAACAAGGCAGGAATAAAAGTGGCATTCAAACCCACAAACTCAATTAGAAACAAGCTTTGTCGGTTAAAGGATCCTGTAGAGTCATTAAAACAAAACAATTTAGTTTATCTAATACCCTGCAATGATTGTGAGGTCAAATACATAGGTCAAACTAGTAGAACAGGGGCAGTCAGACTAGCCGAACATAAAAACCTAGCTAAATCTAGACTGGTTGACCCGAATAAGATAAGAAATCTAGAGAGCTGTTCAGCTATAGCACTACATGCAGTTACACACAACCATACAATAGGATGGGATAGGATGACAGTTTTAAGATCTGATGTCACAGGGTATATGGAGAGATTGATAACAGAAGCTTTGTTTATCGAATCAACTGCAAATACATGTAATAGGAATGATTCAACACCTGTCCCAGATATATGGAAAATTCTACTGCCCATACGACAAATAGGAGAAGACTATAAAAATCAAATCTCGAAGTCGTGTGACAAAAATTGATATGATTATGAACAATAAATTGTGTTCGAAACGTCATCCAGTATACAATGCTGTTTCACTGTGTGATACATTTAATAAACAAACTAATATGGAATTACTAGGAGGCTTTACTTAAACCCTTGATATATTGTATCATTAACACGTTTTCTCAGACTGCAAATTCTTCACCACTTCACTAATGTTCCAATGAGGAAGCCAGTATATTGTTTATAAATTCATAAATGAGTGATTTTCTCCCATTCCTTGGTAATGTCAAGAAGAATGAGAATCTTTCATCTATGTATAGCGGAGGAGTTGGCAGTGACGGACTGCCAACTTCCTATGGATGCTGCGCTCCTACAAATAACTTACACCAAGAGAAGGAAGATTTCTATAGACAACTGTAAACAGTAATTGATAACATCCCGAATGGTGACATCAAAATCCTTATGGGCGGTTTGAATGCAAACACGGGAGCAGACAATACAGGAAGAGAATTCATCATATGTTGGTAGGCTGTAGGGTTAATGAATGAGAACGGAGAACTCTTCACAAATTTATGTGCATCCAGTGATTGGATGATCGGAGTTAGTGTGTATAAGCATTAGGAAAAACACAAGGCGAATTGGATTTCACCTGACAGACAACAAAAATCAGGCAAACTTCTCAATCTCAAGAAAGTGGGGTACAATGGCGAGGAGGGGAGTAGATGTGGGCTGGGACCACTATCTAGTACAAGAATCCATCAGTATCAAGTGGAGTTGAAGACTGGAATGAATTTTCTGACAGACGTGTATGCAGCAGGATTAGATGGAATTCCTCCGGAGGAGCTGAGGACGTCCAAAGGCCTCAGCGGATATCCTAACGTCACTTTTTCAGAAAGTTTGGAGGGAGGAAAACGTACTTATTTGTTGAAGGAAAGACAACCTTGTCGACTTACCATAAATGGCCCATTTATGCTTTTTACAAATTGACGGAGGAACACTTTCTTGACCACACCAGACGAAATATTAAGTCGCTTAATCCTCCAGAGACTTGAAGATGTGGATTCAGTACTCTACGCGGATTCAGGATAAGCAAGTCATTTTCGGGCCAATTCGTAATGCTACGCATTATCATCGAACAAAGCATAGAGTGACAATCAAATCTCTCCCTCAATCGACCTGGCGTGTCAAAAAATCATTTCTTACAGGCTTTAGACTTTTATCAGCGGTCGCCTTCCCTCCATATTGAAGATCAGATGACCAGTTGGGAAGTGCTAGCGACAAATAACTGGCAACAAAGCTATCACTAATCTGTTGTCTAAAAAATATGCGGAAGAAAAAGAAGGTGAATCGGACACAGGCTGGGGAAATCATTGAGTGACATCACTCTCCAGGTTATCCAGTGAAACCCCAATGCCAAATTGCGAGTTGACTGTCTGACAATGACGTGAAGGAGTTCCTGTGAGAAGGAGATTCGTGCTCATGGACTACTGTGGATCCAGGGAAAGGGGATTGCCGAGAATAGGATGAAATGCTGTTGAAGCCCTTTTCCTCACTCGAAAGCTAAGGGAATAATAACAACAACCTAATTCTTACTTTTGGTTCCTCGAAGGAAAAATAGTTGATTGGCTGTCTTCCTGAGACCTTGCTAACCGGCGTCATGTGTCCTGCAACTGAAGAATCTCCTCGATTCCAGCGATGACTAATTCATTTTTGCCATACTTTGAAGTTTAAGTAGCGATAAGGTTTGCTTTGTATGGGGTGCGTTTGCTAACTTTATGCATCATTTTTCCTCTTTCACATGCCTAGCATCGACTAGCAAAATATGTGAGGTTGTGACATAGGTTTATCGTTAGTTTATTTAAACATTACTGTATTTATGTACTTGTAAAAGTCACGATTGTTTCGGAAGATTTTTCTCTCGTATTATTAACAAGATGGTTCAAAGCAATTCATTTGCATGTCATTATTTCTTGTCTAATTTTCTCCTACTTACTTGTTGCACAAATCAGAGATGTAGCAACTTTCTCCACGACTAGTAATGCCATCTCTTATATTGGTAATGCGTGTTTCTGTATTTCATTATTATAGGTCGTTTCCCAACAATACTTTGATTTACTTGAAAACTCATAGTAAGTCTTCCCTGGATAGAATTTATTTATCAAATATTTGTCATCTTTTTTCTTGACTCCTATTGTTATTAGAAAATAGTAGGAGAAACTGTTGTTTGAAAATTTTGTCAGATAGTCATTTACATCTCCGATCTATTAGATCTTTCTAGAAGTCCACTTGTTTCTATAATGTATACTGTTAGCTCATAAGACCAAATATAAAATCACCTATCCACGCCGATGCCATTCATTGCATTAGATAGGTCAAAAATATTTTCACTTAAATTATGTGTTTCGTAAACCACTTAAAATAATATTTTATCTTAGATATTGTAGTTTGCTAATATTTCAATTCATATATTTTTAGCAACGTAATAAATGGTTTTTCAATTTGCGATTATCTTAGATTTTATTTATTCATCAACTTACCGCAATCAATGCATCTGAAGGTTCTGTTTGGAAATCATTACGCATAAATCGTTCAAGAATACTTGGGCATATATCCGTTAATCTTTCATGATACTGAGACTGTAACTCTCGACATTCTGTAAAATGTCCCTATAAAGGTGAATTAATAATTGTAAATAGGTATTTAAATGAAACGTTCTTAATCAATGGCTTATAATGTGATGTTACTGAGAGAGTTACACTTTTCCATGTGGTTTAATCAAAAATCAGTGATTTTTTGACAGTTTTTCTTTGTTTTTTTATCGCTAGCAACGGCGGAAGTAAGTAAAGCCAGGTATTTCACAATGATATTCGAAATAACATTTAGAATGAAATCAAAGTGAATTTGGTCACCAACAAATACCAGTAATGAATAAATGATTCATTTGGTAATGAAACTTTATTGTGACCTTATTTATATGTTTAAAATTTATCCTAACTCACAGTCAGCACTCTACTTTGTTTATTTTACTTTTATGACTGGGAACATTTCAAGAAAAGGAATTTCGGGATTGAATTTATAAGTTTGCACCGTTAATAAGTTCCCAAGCACTAAATCAACTGACAGCTGTTGATCAGTTATGTTACTTTCAAAAAAGTGCCACTAATCATTTAGTGACATGTCCATAAGTCTGAATTTTCAAAGTAGAACTTTACACAAAGGCGCAGTAGTTCAAGCTACCGCACTTTATAAATGTAAGGAAATTATAACAGACGAAAATACACGGGAGTAAGAATAGTCTCATAGGGAACAATGAGGATATACTAGATTTGGGAACGTTGAGAACGTTCTTAAGACGTATCGTCAACAGTCTTAAGACATTAATTCCTAGTGTCTTGAGTATCTCATACAGGCAGCCTACACCATTCCACATGGCTCAAAACAACAGTAAAAAAAATTAAAAAATGTTTTGATTTCATCAATTCTAACTCTTACATTCTAATTTTATATCACCTAACATTTCTCGACCAGGAAGGCGATGGTTTGTTATGCGTAACACGTGTCCCAACCATTTCAATCGATGCAGCTTCAGAACTTCATCGACTCACTTGCCATCCTCACCTAACACTGTAAACTTAGCCGTTTTAATACTGATGATATGTGACACACAACACGCGAGGTGAAACAGAAATACGTATTGTCAGAGATGATTAATTTTTTTATATCCTCCAATTTTAACGATAATGACTCAATGTCATAAAGACGGACTGAAAGAATTGCTACACCATACACGTGTACTTTAACCAATAGCCGGATATTACATCTGCGTCTAAGTTGACGCAAATGGGCAAATACAAGACAAGGCTTTTGTTTCCAAGCTGACATCTTATCAGCAATCAGTCGATTAGTCTGATGCAACTTCTCAAATTAACGAAGAGGTCACCATGCTCAGCAGTTTCATTCGCTATCTTTGGACCAGGAGTCAGTGGATACCAGTCCTACAGAACCATCTTAAGACTAACAGGGAAGAATCCATGTTACACATACTGACATTTCTACTTCAAGTGTTCAGAAGGCTATGTGACTGGTCAAGCTGTTTAAGTGACTGGATTTTGTCAGAGTCTATGTTATCTGCACAGTTTAAATCATCAAGACTCTTCTCTGGTAACATGTCATTTGGGAAGTCGGTAACGGTCACATCCATTCGTGAGTCTATGATATTAAATAAAGATGATGACAACTCTCCGCAACGTCTTACGTGGCTGCTCGAGTTGAATTAAATTTCCTTGATAAGTGGGATATTTTCTCAGGACTCCGCCCACGACCACACAATACCACAGTTCTTCTCTGCCAACATGACCCTATTCCCCCTACAGGTCATGAAATTTGGCAAACGTAGGATGGCTTTAAGTATGTTTGTGTTCCAGAATTTGTCGAAGGGTAAATATTTAGTCGATACACTCTCGTCCTACAGGGTGCCTGTTTGTTTTCCCGAGCGCCATGTAGTCATCGCAGTACTATGCAACCTTACAGTCTTAGATATTATATTAGTGAGGCTGATTCTTCTGTGATTTTCATCGGAGGATATGTCTCCGTTCTTACAGATTATGATTTTCATGAGTTAGATATTATTCGCTTCATTTCAGTGAGGATATCCCATATTTCGACACATTAACTAATATCTTAGTTAATTTAATCAATTATAAGGAATCACCATCCTCAGACGTGTCTGAAGTCATACTGTCGGGTTCAATAAATTTATCTGTATTTAGATGATATATATATATATATATATATATATATATATATAGTGTATACATACATCAGTATTACTTACTTCAACATTTTCAATAAATGTATTTATCATGTCATTAAGGTTTAATTCAAATTCATTAATTAATTCATCAATTTGTTCAACTAAAATTGATTCATTCCTCATTAGTTGACTCCATAATTTTTGAACATTTTCATTGTAATCTAAAATGTCATCTTCAGCTTTGACAGCATCAGCAGTTTCTAGTAAATCCTTGAATACCTGTTGAAATCAATTTTATTTAAATTATATTTTGTGAAGTAAAAGTAGGCTTAGAAAAATATGTTTTAAAACACATTTCAACAAACAAGCCTGATTTAGCAACTTCTCATTACCGAAGATGTCGGCAAGGTTCGAAGGTAAGTAGTAAAATTTATTGAAAACAGTAAATCCGTTAAAAAAATCCTAAGTAGTTTAAACTGTGTTCAGGCGTTTAGGGATGCATAAGGTCATGCATAACATACTTTATTAGAGACACAAGTGAGAACGAGACGGCTGTTCAGCATAAGTTAGTTTTCGCAACTTTTTAGCTGATGTTGATTTGTGAGCAGTCCTCTTTAGCTGGCAGCATGATTGCCCATAAGCTCTCGTCTCCTTCTGATATAATTTCCTTCATGTCACTGTCGGGCGCCCAGCTCATCATTACCCGTTTAAGTTCCAGTCGAACGCCTGGCGCGCGACGATTAAACCAACTCTTCTGTTTATCCCTCTAGATTATTTTGAAACCTGTTAATTCGTATACTGAATCTTGTATATAATATTATTTCACTATGAAATGTGCTTAACAAAGGGACTAATATGATTCTTCTACTGTGCTTAAATGTAGCGCTGTAATTATCTTTCGGGATTTTATCTTCTAAATTCTGCTGAACTAGTTGTAACCAGTGCTAATTTACAGTAACATCCTATAGTTCTCATTAGAAACAGCACTTCAATTATTTCTCATTTAACATTTGGGGAAGTAAATTGTCTTCTGACCATTTTAGATTATTGCTGACATATTTAGCTTACTTATTAGATATCATTACAATTTCTTATGTACATGCCATATTTACATTTGACACAGATAAAGATGTCAAAACCAGGATTGGATAGGAGACAGTAGTTCATAAAGTCAGTGTAGAAACAGATTTACAACATTTAACACACGGGAAAATTTTTAACACTATTGTGAAGTGAGTACTTCCATATGGTCTAGTGACTCTGCGCTGCGGTGACTTTCATCAACAGCTGGCTTCGCTAGATACTGAAGATCAGATTGCCAGCCTCAGTGAATATGCAACATTATTTAGTTTTTTATATGCAAAGTGTTGATTGATAACAAAGGTTAGAGGTTATTATCAGTTAGCAGAAAAGATAAATCAAGCTGTATAAGAAACAGCAATGCATGAAAATTATTGAATAATCTTAATTAATCGAGAAAGTCGAAAACTAATCAGTTATATGAAATATATTCATTTGAAAATAACTGATAGGAAATAAGAGTATAAATAATTGAAAATGGGTTTCAACAGCAGAAAAGATTACATAAAGTTTATTGTGCAACAAATCAAGAAAATAAAATTGACACTAAGTCTATGATAGTGTAAGAAGCTGGATAAAATGATGTTGGAGACAAAGTTCAGATTTGAAAGTATTTTGATTATGAAAAGTCTGTATTAAATACTCATGTTCCACAAAAGCCGTTATAATTACTTCAGACCTAATGAAAAACGCGTTACTGTTCAATGACCCACCTTCAGCGTCAGTCATACACGCACAGTATCATAAACTCGGATCATCAAATTGAGTTGATTGATATACTACTATATGCCAATAAGTGGGTTCTTTAACAGCTGGTTTGTTTAGCGCAACTTGTTACTGCCTTTTGTCATAAATGTAAAATCATTAAATGATATTGGTTAAAGTCTATAGCAAGTAACTTACTTTGTCCTGATAATTCTTAAATTCATTTATCTTCTCTTTACTTGATTCAGCATTCAATAGTTTCGCCTCTTCAATGCAATTACAAAATGCTTCTATCTCTTTATTACGTTTATAATATTCCTTCATGCCAAGTTCAAATACCAATTTACATTGATGGGTAAATTTTTCTGATAAGGTGAATTATGATTATCCATATTTATGCATAATTTTTAGTTAGGGTTACTAGTAGTCTGAATTTACCATAAACAATCATGATCATATAGTCTCAGGCTTTTGTAATGTACACTTCGTTCAGTATATGAGGTTTTGACTGACCCATAAGATGGCTTATATATATTAAAGTCATTCTTTAAAGCTAAAGTTATTGAGGCTTTGCAAATCAAAAATTCAGAAACAAAGCTAATACATTTCAATATCTATCATATTTACTGAGATGCATTTGAAATATGACTTTAATAAATAGTTTCTCTTTTATTCGCTATCATATCGTTATCATATTTTGTCTACTGATTTTCCAGATTTCCCATCCTTGTGTTGCTGTTTAAGACTTTTTGACTAAGAAGTATTGTGGTGAAGAATTTAAACAGGAATAATTGTTTCTGTATTGTATGTATTGTTGATGATGGTGACTCCAGTGTCATTAAAAGCCCTGCTACAAACAATACCAGCTTCGAATATATTTGTGTCTATGCAAACATAAGTGTTTTGAGATGAACAAAGTTCTGTTATTTGTTTCTTCGTGAACTTAACATTCGAAAACATTTTTCAATGGTTATATGTAAAAACAATTGTTTACAAGATAAATTGAATAAGTAATTTCCCTAAATATATTTATTATTATTATTGTTCCCTTGGGTTCCTAGTGGAACATAGGGCTTCAACTGCACGTCTCCACTTGGTTCTGTATTTTGCTGTATTTTTCACCTGCATCCATGTTAGTCCATACTCTTTCAACCCTTCTTCACACGATCTCCTCCATATCACCCTTGGACGTCCCACACGCCGCTTCCCTTTCGGCTTCCACTTGAGTGATGGCCTGACGCGCGATGCCTCCTCAACGAGTGTCCAATCCATCTCCTCTTTGTCCTGCATATTTGTTGGTTGGCGATTGGTTCTTGCTTTGTTTGTTCCCATAGTTCCTTGTTGGTGATTCTTTCCGGCCCGGTCATCTGATCCTCAGTATAGAGCGAAGACAGTTGTTGATGAAGGTCTGCAGCAGGCTGTTGGAAATTTTCTTTGTGAACCACCCGCCAAGTTTCTGATCCGTATAGGAGAACTGACTGACTTGACGTTCGTATTGAAAATTTGAATTTTGTTGTTGTTGCCGAGTAACGAAGATTTCCAGATTGGTTTCAGGTTGATGAATGTGTTTCTCGCCTTTCCGATTCTCGATTTGACATTCTCGTCCTTTCCAACTGTCTGTAGTTGAGACAATGCTCCCTAGATAAGTGAGTGAATGAAGTAACCTCTTTCAAATCCCTCCCGTTGATGGTGATTGGCGCTGGATGTTTCTGCTATTGTTTTTGGGTGGTTATTTTCATAACCTCCGTCTTGTGTATGTTCACCTGGAGTCCTATCTTCGCCGGCTGCTTCTTCGACCAGTTTGTCAGTTTTTGCTTGTAAGTCTTCGATTTTGTGTGACATCAAACATAAATCATCCACGCGCGAAACCCAGGTCTTCTAAGTTCTTCGCGTCGGTCCAGGATATCCCTGTCTTCTCCTTTTCCACTGTCTGATGCATAATCCAGTCCACCGCAATTAGGAATATCATTGGTGATAATAACCCAGCACC
Organism: Trichobilharzia regenti; assembly: GCA_944472135.2. Taxonomy (NCBI): domain Eukaryota; kingdom Metazoa; phylum Platyhelminthes; class Trematoda; order Strigeidida; family Schistosomatidae; genus Trichobilharzia; species Trichobilharzia regenti. Next base: position 79,839,105 of record OX235270.1, on the reverse strand, counting down.
CTTGTCTGACTCCTGTGTTTACTCCAAACGCCTCGCTGAGTTTTCCGTTGTGGATCACTTGACATGTTCCGTTGTCGTACAGCTGTTGAATAAGGTTGGTGAATATTTGGGGTACGCCGTAGTACTCGAGTAGTTTCCAAATTACTTCGCGGTCAACGCTGTCGAAGCCCTTCTCAAAGTTTATGAAGTTGAGGTAGAGGTTTGATTGCCATTCCATGCTTTGTTCTGTGATGATGCGTAGAGTTGCAATTTGGTCAGAACATGATTTGCCTTTCCTGAATCCAGCTTGTTTCAGTAAGGCGGAGTTCTGCATCCAGTGCGTCTTTTATTCTCTCCAGGATGATGTGACTCAGGATTTTACTCGGCGTCGACAGGAGCATGATTCCTCGCCAGTTCTTGCAGAGTGAGGCGTAAGTCGCCCTTCTTTGGTAGTTCCACGAGGTAACCTTTCCTCCAGTCAGTAGGCACGCTTCCTTCCTTCCAGACCTTTTGCAATAATGGAGTCAGCATGTCGGCTGTAGTCTCTGGGTCCGCTTTTAGTGCTTCAGGGAGTATTCCATCTGGTCCAGCTGCTTTTCCAGCTTTCAGGAGCTTGATTGCATTCAAGACTTCAGCTCTCGTTGGAGGATTGGTGTCAACTTGCAGTTGTGTGCGCGCTGTTGTTGGTATTTCTGGACGGGTTGCAGGTGGTGGTCGGTTCAAGAGTGAAAGAAAGCACATCGGCTGACTGGCTTCCCGAAGGCTTTCATCAGCCTGCGTCATTTCACTTCTCCAATTCCAGCGAAAAATAAGGTTACTGTTTATATTTTTAGAATTTTTAATATATCTGTGCATTGAAGTTTATGTAGCGGTTTGGTTGAGTTTTGGGGGTGGAGTTGCTAGCACGACGCCCCAACCCTCCCTCTTTATCCAGGCTCGGGACCGGCTGGAAAATTAGCAAGCTAGTAGTCTAGGCGAGGCTAGAAAACTAGCGAGCTAGTAATCCAGGCGGGGTTCTAAATATATTTAACCTATATAAAAATGAATTTGAGCGAATAGCTTCGATATGATCGAACCTAGAACTAGTTTTCCCTAATTGAGGACATATTCAACCAACAGTTATATAAGTTGATCAAATTGGGTGGCATCAAAATTTTTAGGGTACTTCTGTTTTATTTCGCATGCGCTATAGTCTAACATGCTATGAACCTTGAGGTCATCCAGCATTCTTTTCTTTTAAACAATGATAATAGTGCTTACTTGTAAGACAGGTTTGAAAAGTTTATAGATGTTACAAAACCACTAAAATGTTTGAAACCATTCGACGAAAGTTATATGAATGCAAATTCGAATAAACCATTGGTTTTTCACAACTGCTGAAAACCAGTAAGTTGATTCATGTATACTTTCTATGTAAGACATCTATAAGGTTCATGTGTAGCTTAAAATACCTACAAACGAACTGTATGGACAGGATGAATATATATATATATATTATTCACTAACTTTCTGAATCGAACATACAGCTTCAGGTAAGAGGTTTTAAGTTTCAGTAGCAGTGGTTTTATTTTTACGGGGACGGGGTGTTAGTCCCACACCCAGCCTACCCTCTCCCACCGGGCTTACTATCGGTTTAACAAGGATTGGTGGTGCGTTGGCTGGGAATCAGACCCCTGACAACAGTGTGGTTGGCAAGCTTTCTACCACTGAATTACTGACGCATTTATATACATGCAAAAAGGATATAATTCAATACTGTTATATAATTCAGGTAATGCCAAAAGTTCTCTTCCATCTGGATCATCAATAAATAACTGATGAAAAATATTATCATCGTCCATTCCTTCGACAAAAGCTTGTCTGTGTAATTGTCGTTTAGCCTCATATTCAGCATTCTCGTTTTCCAATTTCAGTTTGGCTTCTTCTTCACTAACAAGTTCATCTACTTCTAATTGATATTTTTCGTATGCTTCATTTTTCTGTAAGAACATATGTAACAAAAAGTTAGGAAGAGAATGAGCGAAAAACACATTTGATACAGAGGTAGAAAGTAAAATGAAAGAATATCAACTTACTAGACTCTCGTTAGTTCTTTCGTAATCCAGATAGAGCAGATTAGGTAGCATAGCATGTGTATACAACTTATATTCTTTAAGTTCACTTGCAGGATTACCACGTAGACACAGAGACTGTAGGTTTTGAAATTGTCTGAGATATTTTATCTGGTTAATAGAGCACACAAAACAGCGTTATGGTACAGCGGAATAAGTTCGTTCTATTTTGAAGACATTCTCTAATATATGAGCTTTATTTTTCTTTTTTGAATATACTACTTCTCAAATGGTGGTTATGTATTCCTCAGGCAGTCAGTAATCAGTGTTATACAGTAATATTAACTGATGACATTTCGAGGACAAACTATTGCTCATAACCATATCACATCATATGATTATGAGCAATAGTTTGTCCTCGAAACGTCATCAGTTAATGTTACTGTATAACACTGTGTGATTTATCAAAATAAAATCTTATCCATAATGGAATTATACTTAACCACAGTGCCCAAGTTTTATACTTAAATCAATTATCACCTTAGCAAATTAACGATTTCTTCGTCTCAGCCGTCAGTCTTTTTGCTTAAACATATTCAAATGATTTGGTTATATTTTTCAGTGCCATCTGGAAATTAGTCAAAACTTTAATGTTTTCATGTCTTTCTAATTCAAACTCGCAATTTGCAAGTTTTGATGTGGTTTTGTTCTCTGAGCTGGATAGTTAGTTTGCGAAGCTTTCATCACCTTACTGGGTGACATCTTCAGCGCATACTTCAAATTGAAGTGAGCTTTTAGGTTTCTCCACGAGTTTATTAATCATTCCTCCTGGTGACCTTGGACGTGATTGGTTGTTTATGTATGTTTTCACACCTTCTAGGTTACTTGTGTTGGAACTGATTGTTTCTGTGACTTGAACTTTGGCCAATCGTGTGTGAAGTTTCTTTCTTATTGGTTGATAAATTTTGTCTATCTCGATGTGTCTATTGATTGATGATTCACTGGAATGCCAAGCTTCTAAAAATTCTCTAGCATTCTTGTTATTTCCTTTGTCTAATATTTGAACGTTGTCCCAGTCGAATTGATGTCCGTGGTTGTCTGTGTGTAGTGAAATGAGGGAGTGTATATCATGTCTTTTGACGGCTAGCTTATGTTCGTGGATACGAAGACGAAGGGGACGTCCACTTTGGCCAATGTAGTGTTTTTCACAGTTGTTACAGTTTATTTTGTAGATGATGTTGGTTTTGTCTTCTTTTGCTGTTGAGTCTTTTGGTTGACATAGAATTGAGTGCAGCGACTTTGTTGGTTTGTGTACGACGTCAATTCCTAAAGGTTTGAAGAGTCTTTTAGTGATTTCTGAGATATCCTTTATATATGGTAAGGCGATTTTCTTTGTGTTTTCCTTGGTGGCTTTTGTTTTGGTAGGTTGGCTTGGGGGTATATGTCTCTTGATGAAATTCCGGGGATATCCATTCTTTTGGAAGACGTCCATGAGATACTTTTCTTCAATTTTTCTTAAGGTGGGAGTGCTGCAGTGAGTCCTTGCTCTCTTGAATAGTGTTTGTATGCAGTTCCTTTTGTGTGCTATTGGGTTGTTGCTGTTGTAATTCAGTATTTGGTCTGTGTGAGTTGATTTCCTATAAACTTGAGTTTCTAATTCTCCTGTAGTTGTTCGCCTGACTAAGACGTCCAAAAATGGTATTTTGTTCTCGGATTCCTCTTCTCTTGTGAATTTGATGTCGTTGAAGACGTTGTTTATTAAGTTGTGAGTTTTGTCTAATTCGTTTCTTTTGATTATTACAAATGTGTCGTCGACGTAGCGTATCCAAATCTTGGGTTTGATCTTTGGTAGAATTATGTTTTCGAGTCTTTGCATCACTGCTTCTGCAATCAAACCTGATATTGGCGATCCCATGGGTGTTCCTTTGACTTGTTCATATATTTGGCCGTTGAATTGGAAGTATGTTGTTAGGCATAGATTTATGCATTCCATCCAGCTTGTGTGTTGCATTTTTGATTGTTGTGGAAGTTGTTCGTCGTTGCTAAGTAATTGCTCCATGGTTTCTTTTGCTAGTTTTTGTCCGATAGAGGTATATAATGCTGTCACGTCGAAGGATACCATTATTTCTTGTTCATCTATTTGGATGTCTCTGATTTTCTCTAGGAATTGGATAGCAGAGTTGATGGAGTGATCACAGGATTCCGTTAGGTGTTTTAGTTTTCTGTATAATTCCTTGGACAAATTATATGTTGGAGTTCCTGGGAGTGATACAATTGGTCGTAACGGGATATTTGCCTTGTGTATTTTGGGTCTGCCGTAGAATCGAGGTAGGACTGGTCCATTGGATTTCATTCGCCATTGGTCTTGTTTTGTGATCTGTCCAGTTTTGCTGAGCTTGTTTAAGGTCCTTTGGATGCGGTTGTCCAATGTTTGTATGGGATTTGTTGGGAGTTGTTGATATACATCTTCATCTTTGAGTAGTTCTTCAGCTTTCTTGGTGTATTCTTCTCTGTCCATGACTACTGTTGTTCTTCCTTTGTCGGCTGGTAAAATGACGATGTCCTTCCTATTTTTCAGCTTTTTGAGGGCCTTTAGTTCTTGAGAGTTGAGTTGTGTGTGTTGTCTTTTCTGTTTGACCATTGGTACAATTGTTTGGCGTATCTCTTCCTGTGTTTCCTCGTTCAAGTTTGATGATTTGAGTAATGATTCAAGGGCAGCGAAGAAATCAGTTTTTGAAGCATCTCCGGTGTTGTAGTTTAATCCTTTTTGTAGTAGTTGTTGTTCCATTTTTGATAGTGGTTGTTTTGATAGGTTGACTACGCAGTCTATGGGCGTATTGTCTGGTTGTTGTTTTCTAATCTTGGCTAGCTTGGTTTTGAGGACTCTTCGTCTTTGTTCTCTGTGTTTTCCACTTGACAGTGAAATTGCGGTGATCAGCGTTGACAGGTGTTCTTGGTTGAGGGTTTTCTCTAATTTTGCTTTTTGGACATCTATTATTTGTTGATATTTGTTGATCCGATAATGTGCGTCCGTAATCATTAATTTGACCATTCGTCTTCCACATTGTTCGGCCAATTTCCATCCCATTGGGCAGTTGACTGGTGGCTTGTATCTTACACTGTTTGGTAGGATTGAATGACGAAGGCACTCATGGAGAAAGAATAATTGTTCTCTGGTGGATCCTTGCCTTTTGGCGAAGTCTTCCCACTTTCGAACAGAGAGAAGCGTATCCCGCTCGTAAGATTTAGATATGATAGAGAAGATTTGTAGCTCAGGTGGATAATTTTGATGTGGTTTTGTTCTCTGAGCTGGATAGTTAGTTTGCGAAGCTTTCATCACCTTACTGGGTGACATCTTCAGCGCATACTTCAAATTGAAGTGAGCTTTTAGGTTTCTCCACGAGTTTATTAATCATTCCTCCTGGTGACCTTGGACGTGATTGGTTGTTTATGTATGTTTTCACACCTTCTAGGTTACTTGTGTTGGAACTGATTGTTTCTGTGACTTGAACTTTGGCCAATCGTGTGTGAAGTTTCTTTCTTATTGGTTGATAAATTTTGTCTATCTCGATGTGTCTATTGATTGATGATTCACTGGAATGCCAAGCTTCTAAAAATTCTCTAGCATTCTTGTTATTTCCTTTGTCTAATATTTGAACGTTGTCCCAGTCGAATTGATGTCCGTGGTTGTCTGTGTGTAGTGAAATGAGGGAGTGTATATCATGTCTTTTGACGGCTAGCTTATGTTCGTGGATACGAAGACGAAGGGGACGTCCACTTTGGCCAATGTAGTGTTTTTCACAGTTGTTACAGTTTATTTTGTAGATGATGTTGGTTTTGTCTTCTTTTGCTGTTGAGTCTTTTGGTTGACATAGAATTGAGTGCAGCGACTTTGTTGGTTTGTGTACGACGTCAATTCCTAAAGGTTTGAAGAGTCTTTTAGTGATTTCTGAGATATCCTTTATATATGGTAAGGCGATTTTCTTTGTGTTTTCCTTGGTGGCTTTTGTTTTGGTAGGTTGGCTTGGGGGTATATGTCTCTTGATGAAATTCCGGGGATATCCATTCTTTTGGAAGACGTCCATGAGATACTTTTCTTCAATTTTTCTTAAGGTGGGAGTGCTGCAGTGAGTCCTTGCTCTCTTGAATAGTGTTTGTATGCAGTTCCTTTTGTGTGCTATTGGGTTGTTGCTGTTGTAATTCAGTATTTGGTCTGTGTGAGTTGATTTCCTATAAACTTGAGTTTCTAATTCTCCTGTAGTTGTTCGCCTGACTAAGACGTCCAAAAATGGTATTTTGTTCTCGGATTCCTCTTCTCTTGTGAATTTGATGTCGTTGAAGACGTTGTTTATTAAGTTGTGAGTTTTGTCTAATTCGTTTCTTTTGATTATTACAAATGTGTCGTCGACGTAGCGTATCCAAATCTTGGGTTTGATCTTTGGTAGAATTATGTTTTCGAGTCTTTGCATCACTGCTTCTGCAATCAAACCTGATATTGGCGATCCCATGGGTGTTCCTTTGACTTGTTCATATATTTGGCCGTTGAATTGGAAGTATGTTGTTAGGCATAGATTTATGCATTCCATCCAGCTTGTGTGTTGCATTTTTGATTGTTGTGGAAGTTGTTCGTCGTTGCTAAGTAATTGCTCCATGGTTTCTTTTGCTAGTTTTTGTCCGATAGAGGTATATAATGCTGTCACGTCGAAGGATACCATTATTTCTTGTTCATCTATTTGGATGTCTCTGATTTTCTCTAGGAATTGGATAGCAGAGTTGATGGAGTGATCACAGGATTCCGTTAGGTGTTTTAGTTTTCTGTATAATTCCTTGGACAAATTATATGTTGGAGTTCCTGGGAGTGATACAATTGGTCGTAACGGGATATTTGCCTTGTGTATTTTGGGTCTGCCGTAGAATCGAGGTAGGACTGGTCCATTGGATTTCATTCGCCATTGGTCTTGTTTTGTGAGCGGGATACGCTTCTCTCTGTTCGAAAGTGGGAAGACTTCGCCAAAAGGCAAGGATCCACCAGAGAACAATTATTCTTTCTCCATGAGTGCCTTCGTCATTCAATCCTACCAAACAGTGTAAGATACAAGCCACCAGTCAACTGCCCAATGGGATGGAAATTGGCCGAACAATGTGGAAGACGAATGGTCAAATTAATGATTACGGACGCACATTATCGGATCAACAAATATCAACAAATAATAGATGTCCAAAAAGCAAAATTAGAGAAAACCCTCAACCAAGAACACCTGTCAACGCTGATCACCGCAATTTCACTGTCAAGTGGAAAACACAGAGAACAAAGACGAAGAGTCCTCAAAACCAAGCTAGCCAAGATTAGAAAACAACAACCAGACAATACGCCCATAGACTGCGTAGTCAACCTATCAAAACAACCACTATCAAAAATGGAACAACAACTACTACAAAAAGGATTAAACTACAACACCGGAGATGCTTCAAAAACTGATTTCTTCGCTGCCCTTGAATCATTACTCAAATCATCAAACTTGAACGAGGAAACACAGGAAGAGATACGCCAAACAATTGTACCAATGGTCAAACAGAAAAGACAACACACACAACTCAACTCTCAAGAACTAAAGGCCCTCAAAAAGCTGAAAAATAGGAAGGACATCGTCATTTTACCAGCCGACAAAGGAAGAACAACAGTAGTCATGGACAGAGAAGAATACACCAAGAAAGCTGAAGAACTACTCAAAGATGAAGATGTATATCAACAACTCCCAACAAATCCCATACAAACATTGGACAACCGCATCCAAAGGACCTTAAACAAGCTCAGCAAAACTGGACAGATCACAAAACAAGACCAATGGCGAATGAAATCCAATGGACCAGTCCTACCTCGATTCTACGGCAGACCCAAAATACACAAGGCAAATATCCCGTTACGACCAATTGTATCACTCCCAGGAACTCCAACATATAATTTGTCCAAGGAATTATACAGAAAACTAAAACACCTAACGGAATCCTGTGATCACTCCATCAACTCTGCTATCCAATTCCTAGAGAAAATCAGAGACATCCAAATAGATGAACAAGAAATAATGGTATCCTTCGACGTGACAGCATTATATACCTCTATCGGACAAAAACTAGCAAAAGAAACCATGGAGCAATTACTTAGCAACGACGAACAACTTCCACAACAATCAAAAATGCAACACACAAGCTGGATGGAATGCATAAATCTATGCCTAACAACATACTTCCAATTCAACGGCCAAATATATGAACAAGTCAAAGGAACACCCATGGGATCGCCAATATCAGGTTTGATTGCAGAAGCAGTGATGCAAAGACTCGAAAACATAATTCTACCAAAGATCAAACCCAAGATTTGGATACGCTACGTCGACGACACATTTGTAATAATCAAAAGAAACGAATTAGACAAAACTCACAACTTAATAAACAACGTCTTCAACGACATCAAATTCACAAGAGAAGAGGAATCCGAGAACAAAATACCATTTTTGGACGTCTTAGTCAGGCGAACAACTACAGGAGAATTAGAAACTCAAGTTTATAGGAAATCAACTCACACAGACCAAATACTGAATTACAACAGCAACAACCCAATAGCACACAAAAGGAACTGCATACAAACACTATTCAAGAGAGCAAGGACTCACTGCAGCACTCCCACCTTAAGAAAAATTGAAGAAAAGTATCTCATGGACGTCTTCCAAAAGAATGGATATCCCCGGAATTTCATCAAGAGACATATACCCCCAAGCCAACCTACCAAAACAAAAGCCACCAAGGAAAACACAAAGAAAATCGCCTTACCATATATAAAGGATATCTCAGAAATCACTAAAAGACTCTTCAAACCTTTAGGAATTGACGTCGTACACAAACCAACAAAGTCGCTGCACTCAATTCTATGTCAACCAAAAGACTCAACAGCAAAAGAAGACAAAACCAACATCATCTACAAAATAAACTGTAACAACTGTGAAAAACACTACATTGGCCAAAGTGGACGTCCCCTTCGTCTTCGTATCCACGAACATAAGCTAGCCGTCAAAAGACATGATATACACTCCCTCATTTCACTACACACAGACAACCACGGACATCAATTCGACTGGGACAACGTTCAAATATTAGACAAAGGAAATAACAAGAATGCTAGAGAATTTTTAGAAGCTTGGCATTCCAGTGAATCATCAATCAATAGACACATCGAGATAGACAAAATTTATCAACCAATAAGAAAGAAACTTCACACACGATTGGCCAAAGTTCAAGTCACAGAAACAATCAGTTCCAACACAAGTAACCTAGAAGGTGTGAAAACATACATAAACAACCAATCACGTCCAAGGTCACCAGGAGGAATGATTAATAAACTCGTGGAGAAACCTAAAAGCTCACTTCAATTTGAAGTATGCGCTGAAGATGTCACCCAGTAAGGTGATGAAAGCTTCGCAAACTAACTATCCAGCTCAGAGAACAAAACCACATCAAAATTATCCACCTGAGCTACAAATCTTCTCTATCATATTTGCAAGTTTACAAGGGACTCGAGAAAAAAAACTGTTCGACGTGAAATTCCACCACAGTTTCTTTTGAAACAGAAACTATTCAGACCTCAATATATGATGTGCTTGACGCCGTAATTGAAATCCAAAGGACCAAGTATAAACACACGATGACACAGACTACTGATATAATGATGTGAGTAGCTGGCTACGCTCGCATTGACCAGTGATGCTTAAAGCTAAATTGAAACGATTTAAACAGTGAATTGCTGTTTCGTTCATTCGAGGCTGAGGTTACCGGTGGTGCATCCTGTTTGACTCAACTTTGACAGCCACATAAGTTCAAGTCAGCCGAATCCTGGCTAGCAAGCATTGCTAGTTGGTATGGACGATACTGAACTAGTGATAACAGACAATCAGTAGTATACAGTGTGATGTATTCATGATTTTTTTATTTATATGGATTTATACCACCTAATATAAAGCTCTCATAACTGAGCAGTTCCTTTCTAAATGCTTTATGAAAATCATTCGATTTAATTAATGCATTTTATATTTCTCAGCTATGTAGATTTCTGTAGTCAAGTGTTATATGAATGATAACAACAACATCATTATTGGAGTAGACGTAGATTTGCCATCAGTCCTCTCTTTTTCTGTTTTCTAGTTTGGTCGCTTGCAGTGGTGCATAAATTTTCATCGTTGCTATTTCGTTTCTTCGGAATCTTTTCAGCTAATACTAATTCGAAGAATCCAGTCTTTATTTATTATCCCATAAATTATTTATTTTCTTTTGTGCGTTATATCCTCTTTTAATTTTTCTTAGCTCTTCATTCCAAATCCATATCTCTTTTTGGTGTTGTTTAGTCTTTCTACCAAGCTGCATAATTTGCAAGTACCTCATTCTTTAAAACCATAATCGCAGTTAGTGTGTATCCGTCCAACTAAAATCCTAAACGACCACGAATTTTAGCCGAATAAGATTTTGGTTGAACGCTAGATGGCAAGTAACTAGTATCGTGTGTCAAGTTCTTTGTTTCGTGCAGACTGAATTCTTATCAGTCAAGCTTAAAATTCAACTACCATGCTACGTGGCTCACCATCACGGTGGACTCTAAAATGTTGTTATTAGACTGTTGGAGGCAATTAGCAGAAAGCCTACGTTTCATACTTTCTGGGGCAATTCAGCAAGGCCTATCTACAACCTACCGATTTTTGTCCAACTACCTAGTAATTAAGGAGAATTTATATTTTTCCAAAGTGTCTTTCGAAAATTAATAATCATTATCAAATGGTATCGTGTTTTGGTTCTTCATAACTATATGTTTTACTCATTTTCAGCTCTAGGTGAATCCTCGACACGGTGTAAGCTGAAATTCTATGAGCTTTTCAGGTGTGAAATATGCAATCTAAAATGATGTAGGAACATTTTTCTGTTGCGAAATTTAGTGGGGTGCGAATACTTTTGACAAAATGAAATTTCGTAAAATTGCTACTTACATTTGTTAATTCAGTGATATTGTTATTACCAACTGAGAATACTTGCAATTTTTTTAAACTTTCCATATTTTCTAATGAAGTTATTCGATTGTTGTATAATGTTAAGTCTTCTAAATTTACTAGATTTTGTAGACCTTCAATTTTTTCAATATTATTGAATGACAAGTCTAGGATACAAAAACATGTTTTCCTCATAATAAATGAATTTATTTTACCAAGCCAGCGAAGATGTGATAAATGATCAATACCTTCAATGCGTTCAATGATATTGTTATCAAGTTGTAATTTTACTAATAATTTGAATGACCATAAATTATCAATCTTTAAAATATCTAAACATACAGATTTTTGAGTGAGAATTTCTTATAAAATGGCTTTTGCTTACTTTTATAATCCAGTCGAAGGTGTAAAACATTCTCAAAATTAATTCCATCCTGTTTTGCTAGTTCACCTACATCACCTTTCCTAAGTAATGCGAATACAGCATCGTGTAGCAGCTGTTTATCAATCACTGTTGGCTCCACAGTATCATATAATCGACTCATTTATTCAAATTATTGTAGACTCTAGAATAAGGCAAAAGTAAGTTAATTACAAATTGCTAGAAGAGATTAAATATCAAGGTTATAATGAAAAGTGATTTGAACAGTAGGACGAAACAGATCGCTGACATACTTTAGAAGCTTTTTAGGATAAAATCCAGGACCTCATTTTGGAGGGATTGCAAAGCAAATTTGAAGCTATTTATGTTAGCGTGAATCCGGTTGTTGTCCGAAATTATTTTATTATATTTGTGATGACTATTAACTCATAATGACAACTTTTAATTTTGGTTATGTTTAAACCGAACTTCCTGCCTATGATCATTTCATTTACTGAACTTTTTTATTCTCACGTTTACTGATAGAAATTCCGCAAGTGGTAGTATAAGGCATCTTAATAAGTCACTAAAACGAACAGAATTTGGGTGAACTACGACTTGGATGGTCAATTTTTGTATTCAGAAGTATATTTTCTGATGTCGACAGTTGTGTTGAACCACTGTGGATGTGTTGCAATCTTTCATTAATCTTTTTTCATTTTTCTATAATTCACTTTAAAATGCAAACGCTGTTTCAGTTATTATCTTGCTTCACGCCCCATGTAACAGAAAAAGAGTAAATCGAACATCTTAAGAGATATGGATTAGATGACGGACGACTAACCATTCAGCCCCTAGGTGTAGATTACATTAAAAATGATTGGTGGAGACCGCCAAATCGGAATAAATCATCATCTCCGTGTAGTTTAACAGTGTCCCCTAGTTAAGAGCTTTAAACTTAAATGAAACAGATAATCAGTGGTGTATCTGTAGTGTGTCCAAATTTTTTGTACAGCGAAACGAAAAGCATCAAGATACGTGACTTTATGTCACACCGTTGGGGTAACCAAAGGAAGATACACAAAACAGGTCTTTGGATTAGATAACATATTCTTCACTTAAAGTAAAAGGAGTAAAATTTCCCTCGAACGAAGAGATATTATGTAAGCTGAGTGAGGTAAGTTTTACTCGCTTTCTTAGCTCAACGACACTATGTATTTTTATTGTCTGTCTGTTTACGACATAGAACTTTGCACAAATGTGCGGAAGTTTAAGTCACCACACTCCGTGTAGCACGCGAAGCAAGAGAAGAAAGTACAAGAAAAGCATAACAGAAACAGTGAGCAGAGGTGTGAGACAAAGGAGTAATAAAGAAAAACAAAACAGTTTCATTGGAGATCATAATTCACAAGGAGTGGATGCATCTGCGCCACTGAGAACGATTTTGAGCCATGTCACCAATTGTTTCCAACCATAGATTTTTACCGTCCCGAGGACCCCAGCCTGGAAGTCTACATCTTCCTACGTGGCTTAGACCAACTGTTGTGGATTTCATTGACTGGTGCCAGGTTTTTGTTTGACCGCCACTAGCTTTTTTCCAGCCTGACCCTACATCCGCTAACATAGCTCGTCGAGGGAGGCGATGACTTGGCATACGTAACACATGTCCTAACCATCTCAGTCGATGTAGCTTCACAACTTCGTCGATTGATTTTCCCTGTTTACCTAGAACTCGACGCCTAACCTCCATGTTGCTCACCTTATTATGCCACTTTACACGGGAGATAGAGCGCAGGCACCTATGATCAAAGACAGCTAGTCTTTTCATGTCCTCCACTCTGAGTGGCCAGGTCTCACAGCCATAAAGGAGGACGGAGCGGACTAATGAGCAGTACACCCGCCCTTTGGTCGATAGTCGAACATCTCGTCTACACCAGAGTCGGCGTAAACTGGCAAATGCGAAACGAGCCCCCTGTATTCGTGCTGAGATTTCGTCAGAGATCAGCCTGTTGGGGCTGATGGTACTTCCCAAATAAGTGAAGCGGTCAACGTGCTCTACCACTTCACTTCCTATTTTTAAACTAGGTGTCGATGTAGTCCAGTCCTGTAACATCATCTTGCATTTGGTTGGAGCGAATCGCATGCCAAACATGTATTTTTATTGGCTTATTTCGTCATTTTTTCTCCTATTATTCAACATTTCATTTCAAGAAGGCACTTCCGGTTATTTGGTCCACTCTGTAAAAGTGGAAAATCTAAAGAGAACTATAGAGCCGAGTCATCTTACTTAAAGTTCTTTGAAAATTCTTGATGGAGAGCAGATGTGACTTATTGACCAGACTACATAAACCTTTAAATAAAAGATGAATAGTTTTCTCTTCAGTGCTTCTAATTATGGATCCGCTGGTCAATTTTTCGCATCTTGTACTAATTACAAATACAAATTTTAAAGAGTACTTATGAAGTACTCTATCATTAAATTTCTTTGAATTGAAAACAGGCCAGTTTTCTGGTGCTTCATTAGATAACGCATAATTTTCAGATCTAAAGCTAACGGTTCGAAAACACTATAAAATTTTATGAGACGTAATTTAGACCAAAAATGTGTTCGAAAAAACTTATTCAGAATGTGTTTCAGCAAGAATAAGATTTTATGGATGAATAATTAACTAAAACCAGACGTAGCTTAAAAATAGATAGTGAATTCTTGGACTCTATGTCAAAAGATAAGAAAAGATCTATTGAATCAAATTCATGGGACATTTCGAAGAATTTTCGGATAACCGGATTTTCTGATATACGAAAAATTCAGAAGTGTAAAAACTCTTAAAAGCCGTAGGATAATTACAAGTGAGTGCTGTTTTTGAGTGCCGCTTTTACTGTCAGCAGATATTTTTCTTATCAGTTGGTCACTGGGCTGCTTAAAAATAATTTTTCTCAAGTTGTATACACTTGTCATAGAATACGACATTCCTTGATTTAAGCAGGTCATCAAACTGTGGCCACGCATTATTATTATTATTATTATTATATCCTTTAGTTCCTAGAGGAACATAGGGCTTCAGCTGCGCACCTCCATTGCCTTCGGTTTTCTGCTAACTTTTTCACTCCGCTCCAAGTCTGCCCACATGCTTTCATCTCCTCCTCGCATGACCTCCTCCAAGTCACCCTGGACGACCAACTCGCCGTTTCCCTTTCGGGTTACACTCGAGCGATGGCTTGTCTAGTGATGTCGCTTGATGGTTTCCTCAGAGTATGGCGAATCTATCTCCATTTCTTCCTGCCTATTTGTTTCACAATCGGTTCCTGGTTGGTTAGCTCCCAGAGGTCTTTTTTGTTGATCTTTTCTGGCCATCTGATCTTGAGTATTGAGCGAAGACAACTGTTGATGAAGGTATGAAGTTTGTTCGAGATGCTCCTTATGACTCGCCAAGTCTCTGATCCGTATAGTTGCACTGACTTTACATTGGAGTTGAAAATCCGGATCTTATTTTTGATTCTGAGTGATGTTGACCTCCACACAGATTTGAGAGTAATGAAAGCTTGTCTTGCTTTTCTGATTCTGGCACACCGTGGCCACGCATTGCTGAAATTGAAATAAAGCAACTGTCTACTGCTTTCTGTTATCAGTGTTTTTACGGTTTTTAGATCTAATATTAAAGCTATGCAGAAAGTAATCGATTCCCAATTTACACTTCAATAAAAGTGATGAAGCAAATGAAGATTAACAGGATGAAAATTCTACATTTTTCATTTCCTACAACTGTTTATAACAGAATTAGCCCCGTCCTCTCAGAGAAAAGTAAAATACATATTAAATAGGAAATCTCTCCAACATTTAACTTTGTGCAATCGTTTGAAATCACAGGAATGTTACCATTTTTCTGTGGTCTGATACGATCAGATTTTAAATTGATAACAATGACGACCATCTGCTTGATCAGAAATTAACGAGACTTGATGACTGAACAAGAGAGGGCTATGACGCCGCACACTTTTGAAAAACGATGAAAATTTAATTAATTCTCCTGTATTAATGGGTAATATTATCCTTTTGTTGTTATTACTGCAGTGGTCGCGATACCACAGTACCATAGTACCCGTTCATGATACTTTAGATAATGCAAATTTTTATTAATCTTCCGCACACTTCCGCTTATTGTGTATTTGATGAATATGCATATGCTTTACATGTACTGCTAGTGTTGTGACTTGAACTGCTGATAAACCACATCATTTAAAACTGTTCCCCAACTACAGCTGGTGTATCACTACTTAAGCAGCTTTCGACAGATGCATGAAACTAGAGACAGAACATGCAGTGACTGTTGACTTGACTCATTAAGTGGCAAATTTATTAACTTTGACCTCCCATGTGTAAAATCATGCATGATTTTACCTGAGGTGTGGGAAGATTGGGACACTTAGTCCCACATTTCCAACTTTTCCCGTTTATTACATTTTTGCACGGGTAACTCTCTCACTCTTTCCAGTGCGCCCCGAAACTAATGCTACCCTTCCGGAAAACACATTCCACTATTTATTACAACTTTCTGTTTGACTATAGTCAAACAGAAAGTTATCACACTACTTTTATGAATACAAAAGCACCCTACTGAACATGGCCATTTTCTCACGAAGTTTGCGCAGATGTGACAATAAAATCTCTTAGTGGACGAGAGGATGTTTATTTAATATTACAAAGACCCTCTAATTTATATACCAAGAAGTTGAATGCATAAGTTTTAATAATTATAAAAGCTTAAATGGTAGCTACGTAAATAGAATTACTATACCTGAGTAATAAGTGCTTCCTGTTCAGTAACTACGAACATGCAATAACAACTTTCCCATCCGGATGCTTTCATTTGAAATCTATTCTCCAAAACTCCTTAGTTTCACATGTCATTGAGTAATTCAAACAAATAAATTAAAAAACTTCAGCTATTGGAAGTATTTCCATGGACAGCTTTTCTTCTTTTTTCATGGCATTTAATTATTCTCAGGAGGTTATCGTTTCATTTTTTGTTCTTTCATACATGAATTGCGACTAATGTCGAATTTGCGTCATTTATTGGATTTCATGAAACCAATAATCTGCATGCTGCAGTCCGAAACCCAGCCATCACAGAAATGTGACGTAATGGATGAATTCCCGGATTAGTCTTTCTCGAAATAAATGAGGAAAAAACCAAGTAAATATTTACATGTATGAAACTATGGATTAAGACATTCCACGGAGTTGTCAACCTGAATGCTGACGGGCATTGGAGAAAGGTCAGACATCCAATGAACTGATGCTATATGCCGGTACAGCCAAAATACTCTGAGGAGAAAACTTCAGCACGCTGTGACTTGAAATTTCATAGATTGCACCGGTACCGAATTCCAAAACTTATCAGCGCTTTGCATTCATCGCTAACAATTAAATACTGACATTCACCACCAGCTGAAGGTGGTGGTGAATCTTCCACTCCATTTATTATGCTGTCGTGGTATGTTCGTCTGTTCGTGAGCCATACCTAGTTAGTTAGGCAGTCATCATCACACCACAAATCTGGTCCCGAAATATACCTCACATTTTGGTTTACCACACAGAGCATATACTGTTGTAGTCGTAATCTTATGAACTTGAGTTAGTATTTGTCATAATATACCCGAAGGTCAACCCACCCTGTTCCTTTAAACTGGTTAGCACTTGCATGAGCTCCACATTGTTTGGTAAAGGAGGAACACATCCTGTCGTTTCGTTCAGTATTTGTTTGTTCTTGAGTTATGATTAGCGTAATTCAAGTACTTTTTAACCCTGAGTGACCGTACACACAACGTTATACGTATCGCCCTATTGGCACCACTTTTTAGTGGTACCATGTTAGCAATGCAATTCAGAAGGATGATTTTCGACAGCCGAGTTCGAATTCAAGAAATATGGGGTCACTGGGCGTCATTCAGAGTCCCTTGAATTTGTCTACGCTGTACTGCTAGAATCAAGTGAATGCCATACTGAGCAAGCGCCCAGACCAGAGGTAGGCAAGGTCGACGAGATTCCTAAATCACACTTTCATCATATAAACGATCTCTCGGATCGCAATCGTCTTGATGAATGTTTTTCGCAGTTTTGAGCTAGGTGATCACTCGGCCGTACACATGCTTGCACGAATCCGAGAATCATTGGGACAGGGACGATCCAATGATGGACTTTTATCGAGTTGTGAGTCAAGTCGCATAAACTCTGAATGTTCAGCTATTGCTCCGCTAAACCTCACACCGTCCCTCGAAGAATTTCAGAAACTCTTTGTATTAACCAACGCGAAAAACAGAACATTGATTGGCGAATCGAGAATTATTTATTCATACGCCATTACTAGCTCCTCCCTCAGGAGCATGGTGTTCACCAGTCAGTGAATAGGACAAGCTGTTGATAGTCTTAGACCTACTAGCATATGGCCGGATGGCATTGCTTCGATAATTTTCAAAAACAGTGGGTATGACATTCATCTATTACTTCTTAGGTTTTTCTTAGTATCAACGGACACTTGCACTTACTCTAATAAGTGGAGAACTAGCTTTGAAATCCAATACCTCTAATCTGTTGATAAGACAATCGTTAGCAATAACAGACCCATAAATATGACCCCAGTCATCTCGAAAATAATGGAGAAGGTTGTTGAAGATCGATTGTCAGACTATCTACTTATGGAAGATCTTCTTACAGGGTCTCAAGACGGATTTCTCAAAAATAGGTCCCGCGTCACTTGCCACTTCGACTTTCTTAACTGCGTAACCAGTACTTGCGAAGGGCGTAAGCTAGTCGTCGTTTTTTACTTCGATATATCTAAGTCACTTGACCTGGTATCTCACAGTATTCTCTTTGAAAAGCTGTGCTCATGTGGAATTCGCAACTATTACTTAACTGGTTGAAGTCATTCTTAGGCGACCTGGTACAAATAGCCAAAGTCACATCTGTGATGCCTCATCCTAGGCACAGTGGTTAGGACCCTCGCTGACCATGCACATGGTCCGACGTTCGATACCCTACCGACGCACATCTGATATCTATGGTCGGCCTGCAAAATTTGTGCTACCGATATCCATGCTGAAAATTCCATATTTGTATCAAAAATACAGTGTGGAATCAAGCTGTAATCAAAAATTGAAAAAAATAAAAGAGTGGGGTTGTGCAGGACAGTGTCCTAGGATCACTTTCATTTACAGTCTACATTAACAGCGTTAGTAACTTCCTCACCTCAGGTAAACAATTCCTATATAACTTGATGACCTCAAAGTCGTTTAATCCTGCTACAGTCATGAATTAAACGACATGTAAGTAAAACATATCTTGAACTAAGTTGTCAGCCAAGTCTCGTAAACCGTTTATGCTCAGCTCTTGCTGCACTCGGGCTCACGCTGTTCCTTGAAGTTTCTCAGAAACGCTTAGTAATAACGGACGAAAAAACCAAAACACCAATTGGCGACTCGAGGATTCTTTATTAGTACATCAACATATAAACACTGTTACAACTAAGGTCTGTGAACAAATATTACAATAATAAATCACAAGATTACTTCTGACGGTTTTCTGCTGACTTCTTTCTGGACAGCGACCGATGAGACGATGACTGTCGTATTGGTGCCTCCGCGAAAATTGGGGAAGTCGGTTTTGAGCAAACAACCATGAATTGATCGTTCAATCTTCAACTACATTGACACTCCCCGGCAAAAAGGATCTATTCCTTTTTTCCATCACGACCAATGCACGTTGACTCGGACGCCAATGCGAGAACCTGGGTCACACGGACAAAGCTGAAATGGAAAACAAACAGAAAAGCCAACACACCACAAGCATACTCACAGCACAATCTCCCACATCTCTGACGACCTGCGCGTCCAGACAGAGACTTCCTCTTGACATCTTGCAACACAATCGTCATTTGCTAGAATGACTCATGCAGAATGCAGCTGGACCATAGCAGCACCTCACGATACTCTTCGCACATCCTCTTATCTATTCACTACCAATTACCACTGAAATCGCTTGTCACTCATTCTGCCTTAGTTCTAGTAGCGGTGACGTATGCGAGTCTCAGTCGTTTACACTCTTTCTCCCCGGCGTGTCGGACCACAGCTAACAATTATCTCCGTATGCATTTCATTCTCAGCAATGGCCTCCCCGTCGTATACGCCCCATCTGCTGTCTTTAACATCAATCAATTCATTCACGGATTTAGAAGACAAGAAACAACTTCAGAAGTAATCACGACGAAAATATAAGAAAACTACGCAATACAACAAGGTACGATAACAACAAGTAAACACGGCAAATCCAAAATCACGAATTGATATGACACACCACACACAGTACAAATAACCTCGCGGATCAAGTCTTGGTTGAATTCCTTTGAAGAATCTCAGGACTTACACCAGTACGCCTGCAACCCTTCTCAGGTTGACGATTGTAACTTGAAGACGGTCCGGACACAAACAAAATTAACCGACGATTACATTAATTGGAACCCACTCAATTACTTAACACAAACATATGTACAATCAATACATCAAATGTTGTGGATTCTGCCTTGACGAGCTGCCCTTGAATAACTGTGGGACTTACAGCAGTACGCTTACATTCCCTCTCAGGTTGATGGCACAAGTGGGCGACGTCCGGACACAAACAAAGTTACCAACAGATAGATGGGAGATGATACCAATTCAGCATATACAACATGAACATATGTACAAAATAACACACCAAGTACGATCGACTGAGCTTCGACTTACTACCCTTGAAGAATTGTAGGATTTACAGCAGTAAGCCTACAACCCTTCTCAGGTTGACACCTTAGATTGGAAAATTGTCGCAGTGTTCATTTACTGACCTCCTTCTATCATCTATATCCTCAACTTTGAATGGTAACACGCTCATGTCATTGTATCGTAGAATATAGATGACGAAAAAACACACGACGTATCTGGTCAACCAAGCGTAGACACAGAGTAATTTACACCAAAGATAATAACATTCAAGTAGTAACCTTAAACTTGAAAGGCCTTTATTCGTGCAAGCTAGTTTAATAATTACCCTCTCATAAACAGTTGGCTTATCCTCACTACACCGACCATTGTGTTTTGTCATTTCAAACGGACTGACACTGGCACAGTCACAGCACAAGTCACTTGAGTTCATGGATGTCCCTTACATTGAGGATGACAACACCAACGACGAATGTTGGTGAACGTAGCGGTGGATCAGACGCTGTTGATGTTCGGCTTTAAGAAGTTTGTTTAACTGCAAGATTACCACCAATGCTGTCCCTTATCATTATATACAGTTGTGCATTAAAATCTGTTGGTACGTGGGCTATAAGTTGATCACCTACACACGTATCCATGCCTTCTGCAACTTCATCTGCCTTTAGTTCTACTTCGCGTTTAAGTTGTACAGAACCTTTTTTCAACTCAGTAATAGTAGTTGTCAATGTAGTTGAAGATTGAACGATCAATTCATGGTTGTTTGCTCAAAACCGACTTCCCCAATTTTCGCGGAGGCACCAATACGACAGTCATCGTCTCATCGGTCGCTGTCCAGAAAGAAGTCAGCAGAAAACCGTCAGAAGTAATCTTGTGATTTATTATTGTAATATTTGTTCACAGACCTTAGTTGTAACAGTGTTTATATGTTGATGTACTAATAAAGAATCCTCGAGTCGCCAATTGGTGTTTTGGTTTTTTCGTCCGTTATTACTAAGCGTTTCTGAGAAACTTCAAGGAACAGCGTGAGCCCGAGTGCAGCAAGAGCTGAGCTTTAACGGTTTACGAGACGTGGCTGACAGTAGTTGAAGTGATTCTATTAATCTCATCATGATCAGCCAAAGAGAAATGTGCACTATGATGAACATTTTCACAAATATACACTTTACCATCGTTTGTATGATCAACTTCATGATTTTCAAACGCTTTAATAATGTTTACTATGACTAGTAACCCCATAGATTGATTCACAATATCTTTTACCAGTTTCAGGATATCATCGAACTTTGGCTCGATACCCTCATCCTCTTTACGGGAGCTTATCTTCACCCACCTCCTTTGCAGTCGAGTAGGTAGGCGTCTCGCTATTGCCTCTAGGACGGAACACGCGTTCAGATCACTCATGGAATTCGTCGAAATCAACGTATTCTTGTAAGTCAGAAGATTATACAAAAACTCAGAGAGTGCCTCGGAGTAATCTCGTAATTGACTATCATTACATTTAACAGCCTCGAATACGCTCCTTACAATCATCGAAGTTTTCCGAATCTCTGGCGCAGTATACTCATAGCCACAGAGTATCCTTCGTTTGGGGGCATGAGCTTACAGCACTGTATAGCTCTTCAAGCAACTCCAGTGCAGGACCTCATCAAATAAATAAACTTCATTTCATCATTTAATAAAAAACCACTCAACATGATATCAAACTCCTTTAAAAACTGTAAATAGTCCGCTGGGTTTCCGTCGAAACACTGTGGTTCAAATTTAGGCTTATATTCCTGAGACTGCGAAACATGAACAACAGACTCATCATTCTGAGCATCATATATATCATTACAGGTGGGAGGGTGGTGACTGCTAGTCAGCGGATATGATGGTGGGGACATATGTGAACCACCCTTATCTGTGGGACAGCACTCTATTGCTAAGGCTCCTGAGTTCGGATGGCTTCTGCAAAATGAGAATAAATAAAAAACTAAAAACTAGAAAAAATAATGAAAAAAAGAAGAGAAATAGAAGTTGAAAATTGCCTAGAGCCGAAGTTTAAATGCAAACTCCCGAATGAAAGTAAATGGTATGAGTCCGCTACTTCAAAAAAATATATTACTAGGCCCTCGCTTTTCTTTTACATAGCTCACGCACTCTGTCTTTTGTGTTTAACTCCTTTTAAACCTCGTAAGTAGGTGAAATTATCACCTGTCTTTCACTTTAAACTAATTGTTCGCAGAAAAGACCGTAAAATATCAGGAAAATAATATTTCTTGAAAAAAAAAATGATAAACCTCATGCCTGTTATATACTTTGAATTATTAACACCTTTTATATACTTCTGCACCTGTCTGCCGGTTTTCTTGTGTCTTCTTCTCTTTTCAAAGATACTGCTTTCAACGAAGGTACTGATACAGCACTGAAATTCTCTACTTACTCGTGATATTGCTAGCTAATCTGGTGAATAACGGGATCATTGGTATTATAAAATCTGCTGACAATTTCAAAGTGGGTCTCATAAACAACTGGAAATGTCACCAATATGATGTACTTACAGGTGAATTTAAAGTTTAATAGACTTTAAAACTCTTTCTGAATGATTTACTGATAATTATTGTTTATTCTGCATCTCTTATGTATCACATCAGCACCTGTACAGAAATGCTACTTACCTTCCCAACTAACGCAATCATTTATGATTCCCGCGTGAAATTGACATGTGTTTTTTTCAATCACAGTTTAGATTTGACGCTATATCTATTTCCTTATTTGTACACTTCATTTTAAATGTTTCTCTCACATTTACCAGTATTCAACTTATTTAATAATAATGTATATTCTCATATAAACATATAAATTTACATGAAAATGCATGGCATTTTTACAGGCACGATCAAGTATGATATAATATCAAATCGTAGATTGTCTACAAGTTAATAATGTTTCAACAGTTAAATATTTGATACATATATAAATACACATTGTCTGAACTAGGCTGTATAGTTATTGAATTGTACAATTGTCCTACAGGTTGAGCGGGAAAATCGACTTCGTTTCGTTTTCATCCCGTGGTTGTCGGCATACGATAACCAACCAATATTGAGGTAAGTACAACGTTTACAAGGGATTGAAAGCTGTTTTTAGAAAAGTAAAAGTGCTAAGGTGAATCAATAAAGTGTAATGAAATGGGTAAGTGCAAGTATCACTAATAAATGCATTAATAAAGGAAACTCCCTAGGCTGACAACGTTCATTTGCAATGTATAATGCTACTCACATATCTCGTACTATCATGATGTCCACTTTTGGTTTTAATACATTTATCCTCAGTTGTGCCAGTTGTTTTTATTTTATACCTTTTTGTGCATTTGGTGCACAACAAATCATATTATATATTCTATATGTTTTCATAAGTGTACATATGTTCGTGCCCGTAAAAATGGCTGGTTTCTGTTACAGAAATAAATTATTATTATTATTACATGCACAGACAAGTCAACATTACTTAATTTCCTGCTTGCTTCCAAGAAGCTCATTCCCTTCTTTGACCCAGAGATCAATGAATGTTGTTCCTTTGAATACACAACCAAACCCTGACCACTACTTCCTGTACATCCTGGAGCACACAGTGAATTTTTTTAGGTGTCCTGAATCACTGGTACAGCCCATGGCCCCTAGGACCCTCTCGTCACACTCTAATCCCGATGTATTGGCATCCGCTGCGACCACCTTATCATACATAAACTCTTCTGGTGCTGACGCGCAAATGGAATTAGGTTATGGTGATATTTTAAGCCAGTTTGTGGTATCGCATGACTTATTCACGGTATTACTAATTAATGTGCGTTCCCCAATCAATAAGATCCATAAACTAAGGACATTAGTACTAATCGCCAACCCTACTGTAGTTTCGATAGCTGAATCCGGTGCTTATCTTCTACGCCTGGTGTGCATTTAGGTAAAGATGACTACGCTCTACACCGTGCAAACAGAGATTGTAAGCGTGGTGGAGGATGTCTCATATGTGTACATAACACATTCGTAGTCAGTAAGGTGGAAGATGGAATACTGAACGAGGTACCTGATTCACTATGGATCGTCCCACACTAGCACATAAGTACAAACTTCTCATAGGCTGTGTTTATCGAACACCATGCTCGACCAAAGAAACTGATGCGTCATTAGCTTAATCGTTTGCACACGCCTCCTCGTTTAGTACTAATTGCAAAATAATTGAAGGGGACTTCAATCTTCCAGACGTCGACTGGTTAAGTAGTTCCGGCAACCAACGCTTCGACGAACTACCTGCCACTATCGATTGTTATGGATGGCAAAAACACGCCCAGATACCTACCCATGGTGACATGTTGGACCTTGTGTTTTGTCATGACACAATCCGAGTCTCCACCTATTTTGGTAACAGATTTTCCAGCAGTGACTATAGAATGGTACTCTGCTGTCTGCCTTTCTCATCACTAAATATAGGAAACAAAGAAGATTCAGGGGATGTGATATGCCGTAGTTACAAACATATAGATTGGGGATTAGTCCAAGAATCCATTCGACTCTGTCCATAGGATGACCACTTTACAACTGAATTCCTGTAGGCTGTATTGTCCCTATTTTACAGAAATGCTGCCCTTTATCTAGATACTATTGCTTCTTAGAAGGTAGTGAAATTAAATAGGCACCAGGCTGAATACGTTCTAAGGGCATATGGCAATAAGTTGAGGAAGTTGATGAAACAATACTATTCCACTAAGGATATATCACTACTGCACTCAATCCACGAGTCACTTGAATCAATCAAGCGCCCACGCTCGCAAAAGGACCTCGACGAAGAGTTAAGTGCACTTAAAAGTACCTCCAAAGTTTACAACCTCACAACACTTCTTAACAAACGAACGCGGTCGACGATGGATATCCCCCACTTACTTCACCACAAAGTAATCTGCAATGAGCCTGCCACCATCTGTGAGCCTTTCAGTGAGTGGCTGGCGAGCTTAAGTTTAGAAATGCACACCTCTGGTGAAACCGCACCCCTTACTAGCTCCTCCCTCAGGAGCATGGTGTTCACCAGTCAGTGAATAGGACAAGCTGTTGATAGTCTTAGACCTACTAGCATATGGCCGGATGGCATTGCTTCGATAATTTTCAAAAACAGTGGGTATGACATTCATCTATTACTTCTTAGGTTTTTCTTAGTATCAACGGACACTTGCACTTACTCTAATAAGTGGAGAACTAGCTTTGAAATCCAATACCTCTAATCTGTTGATAAGACAATCGTTAGCAATAACAGACCCATAAATATGACCCCAGTCATCTCGAAAATAATGGAGAAGGTTGTTGAAGATCGATTGTCAGACTATCTACTTATGGAAGATCTTCTTACAGGGTCTCAAGACGGATTTCTCAAAAATAGGTCCCGCGTCACTTGCCACTTCGACTTTCTTAACTGCGTAACCAGTACTTGCGAAGGGCGTAAGCTAGTCGTCGTTTTTTACTTCGATATATCTAAGTCACTTGACCTGGTATCTCACAGTATTCTCTTTGAAAAGCTGTGCTCATGTGGAATTCGCAACTATTACTTAACTGGTTGAAGTCATTCTTAGGCGACCTGGTACAAATAGCCAAAGTCACATCTGTGATGCCTCATCCTAGGCACAGTGGTTAGGACCCTCGCTGACCATGCACATGGTCCGACGTTCGATCCCCTGCCGACGCACACCTGATATCTATGGTCGGCCTGCAAAATTTGTGCTACCGATATCCATGCTGAAAATTCCATATTTGTATCAAAAATACAGTGTGGAATCAAGCTGTAATCAAAAATTGAAAAAAATAAAAGAGTGGGGTTGTGCAGGACAGTGTCCTAGGATCACTTTCATTTACAGTCTACATTAACGGCGTTAGTAACTTCCTCACCTCAGGTAAACAATTCCTATATAACTTGATGACCTCAAAGTCGTTTAATCCTGCTACAGTCATGAATTAAACGACATGTAAGTAAAACATATCTTGAACTAAGTTGTCAGCCAAGTCTCGTAAACCGTTTATGCTCAGCTCTTGCTGCACTCGGGCTCACGCTGTTCCTTGAAGTTTCTCAGAAACGCTTAGTAATAACGGACGAAAAAACCAAAACACCAATTGGCGACTCGAGGATTCTTTATTAGTACATCAACATATAAACACTGTTACAACTAAGGTCTGTGAACAAATATTACAATAATAAATCACAAGATTACTTCTGACGGTTTTCTGCTGACTTCTTTCTGGACAGCGACCGATGAGACGATGACTGTCGTATTGGTGCCTCCGCGAAAATTGGGGAAGTCGGTTTTGAGCAAACAACCATGAATTGATCGTTCAATCTTCAACTACATTGACACTCCCCGGCAAAAAGGATCTATTCCTTTTTTCCATCACGACCAATGCACGTTGACTCGGACGCCAATGCGAGAACCTGGGTCACACGGACAAAGCTGAAATGGAAAACAAACAGAAAAGCCAACACACCACAAGCATACTCACAGCACAATCTCCCACATCTCTGACGACCTGCGCGTCCAGACAGAGACTTCCTCTTGACATCTTGCAACACAATCGTCATTTGCTAGAATGACTCATGCAGAATGCAGCTGGACCATAGCAGCACCTCACGATACTCTTCGCACATCCTCTTATCTATTCACTACCAATTACCACTGAAATCGCTTGTCACTCATTCTGCCTTAGTTCTAGTAGCGGTGACGTATGCGAGTCTCAGTCGTTTACACTCTTTCTCCCCGGCGTGTCGGACCACAGCTAACAATTATCTCCGTATGCATTTCATTCTCAGCAATGGCCTCCCCGTCGTATACGCCCCATCTGCTGTCTTTAACATCAATCAATTCATTCACGGATTTAGAAGACAAGAAACAAATTCAGAAGTAATCACGACGAAAATATTAAGAAAACTACGCAATAACAACAAGGTACGATAACAACAAGTAAACACGGCAAATCCAAAATACACCAATTGATATGACACACCACACGTATATACAAACAGTACACACAAACTCGCAGTTCATGTCTTGATGGAATTCCTTTGAAGAATCTCAGGACTTACACCAGTACACCTACAACCCTTCACAGGTTGAGGATTGTAAGTTTTGGAATGTCCGGACACAAACAAGATTAACGAACAATTACAATAATTAGAACTCACAAAATTGTTTACCACCAACATATGTACAATCAACACATGATATGTTGTGGATTCTAGCACGACAAACTACCCTTGAAGAACTGTAGGACTTAAAGCAATACGCCTACATTCCTTCTCAGGTTGATGATCCAAGTGGAAGTCGTCCGGACACAAACAGAATTACCAACAGCCAGATGACAGATGATATCAATTCAGTATATACAATATGAACATATGTACGAAATCACACACCAAGCACATTGGACTGCTCATTGATGCGCTACTCTTTGAGGAATTGTAGGACCTGCATCAGTGCGCCTACAACCCTTCTCAGGTTGACGCCCTATGTTGGAAAATCGTCGCAGAGTTCATTTGCTAACTTCCTTCTATCAGCTATATCCTCAAATCTGAACGGTAACACGCTCATGTCATTGTATCGTAGAATATAGATGACCAACAAACACACGACATATCTCATCAACCAAGTGTAGAAACAGAGTAATTTACACCAAAGATAATAACATTCAAATAGTAACTTGAAACTAGAAGTGCCTTTATTCGTGCAAGTCAATTTAACAATAACTCTCAACTTTACACTTGGCTTATCCACACTAAACTGACCATTGATATTCGTCCATTCAAACGAACTGATACTAGCATAGTCATTGCACAAGATACTTGAGTTGATGGGCGTCTGTCTCATTGTGGATGACAACACCAACGATGACCGACTGATACCAGTTGATGAAGTTAGCGGTGGATCAAAAGCTGTTGTTGCTCGGCTTTCAGAATGTTGTCTACCTGCAAGACCACCACCATTGCTGTCTTTTACGATCAGCTCAGGTTTAGCACTAGCATCTGATGATAGGTGGGCTACACGCTGGTCAATCACATTGACGGTCTGACAAGTATGCATGCCTTCTGCAACTGCATCTGCATTTATTTCCACTTCACGTTCAAGTTGTACAGAACTTTTGTTCAACTCACCGGTAGTAGGAATATCTATCATCTCATCATAATCAACCAAAGACAAATGTGAAGTATCATGATCATTATCACGAACATTCACTTTACCGTCAACTTCATCATTTTCAAACTCTTTAATAACAGAAGTAGACAGTTTTGGTTCCTCCTCGCAAATCCTAAAATCTTTATAACTTCACTCTGACTAGTAATACCTTGTAAACTTGTGGAGTGAGAACTGGACTCTGAAGCAATAACTCTATTCCGTGACACTCTATTCAACAACGGCTTACCAGTTGCAACTACAGACTTCCTGACCGCACCGTTATCGTCACACAGTTCGGAGTCAGGCCTGGAGTTTACATTTAGCTTATCACTGAACTTGCTTACTGGTTCACAGTTCACTTCTGTATGCACCTCTTGCACACGTGTAAAACACAACCGTGTTTGTCTTGCATCTTGTAACTTATCTGTTGAGGATGTACTACGAAACCTGTTACACTCACTAGGTCTATATGCATTACTAGACATCATGGAGCATTCTCGATATCCACCTCTCTGAGGCCTACTCGTCATCAATGATTGCGTTTTACCCTCAGACTGCTCTATTCTATGGGTGAGATGTAATAGACTGGCGAACTTGCTCATAGATTGATTGACACTATCTTTTACTAGTTTCAGGATATCATCAAACCTTGGCTCGATACCCTCATCCTCCATACGGGAGCTTATCTTCACCCACTTCCTTTGCAGTCGAGTAGGTAGGCGTCTTGCTATTACTTCTAGTATAAAACTCGAGTTGAGGTCACTCGTGCGATTCATCGAAATCATTCCATTCTTGTAAATTAGCAAATCATCTAAAAACTCAGTGAGTGCCTGAGAGTCATCCTGTAATTGACCACCATTACCCTTAACAGCCTCGAATAATTTCCCTGCAATCATCGAAGGTCTTCCAAACCTTTGACGTAATATGCTCAGAGCCTCGTAGTAGCCCTCTTTTGGCTTCATAAACGTACAGCACTGTATAGCTCTTGCAGCATCTCCAGTGCAATATCTCATCAAATACATTAACTTCAATTCATCATTTAATAAAATACCACTCAGTATGATCTCAAACTCCTTTACAATTTGTGAATAATCAGCTGGGTTTCCATCGAAACACCGTGGTTCAAATTTAGGGAGTTTGATGTTCCTATTATCCCTGAACGGCGAAACAGTAACATCAACCATTTCATGCTTAACAGCAGATGCATCGTTACAAGTAACAGACAAGTCACCATGACTTACTTTCCTGTTTGCATCCAAGACACTCTGTCCCTTCTTTGACCCAGGCATTGTTGAACTTGACCCAACTCCAAAAACGTTCCAGATATTGCTTGTTCAAAGAGGACTTGACCGGCACCAGGAAAGATGAACGGCGACTATCCAAACTTACACCAACGGTCCAAAACCGTCGAAAACTGACTTCACCGTCAGAAACTGTCAGCCACGTCTCGTAAACCGTTAATGCCCAGCTCTTGCTACGCTCGAGCTCACGCTGTTCCTTGAAGTTTCTCAGAAACGCTTAGTAATAACGGACGATAAAACCAAAACACCAATTGGCGACTCGAGGATTCTTTATTAGTACATCAACATATAAACACTGTTACAACTAAGGTCTGTGAACAAATATTACAATAATAAATCACAAGATTACTTCTGACGGTTTTCTGCTGACTTCTTTCTGGACAGCGACCGATGAGACGATGACTGTCGTATTGGTGCCTCCGCGAAAATTGGGGAAGTCGGTTTTGAGAAAACAACCATGAATTGATCGTTCAATCTTCAACTACATTGACATATGTAGTCTCGCAAGATGGTGTGTGGAATCCTGTCTGTATTTTGACATCGAAAATTGAGGCTGGATTTAATTGGCAACAATAATTTTCACCCAACTTCATCCCCGTAGTGATTCGAAACCGACTGCTTAAGCATACTATGCCATTCTACAGCTGTAATGACTTTTCATCACTAATTACACTCAAGCAAACTTATGATTGATACAATCTAATCAGTTATCTGAGTCCATCAAACTATAACGCATCCTCCACTAATGACCTGATAATACAGAGGCATTAGTTAAACTAATTAAGGCACGAATCAACAACAACAACGAATAAGTATTCCTAACTTATCACCAGATGGAGAAAAACTACACGAAGGCCCGCAGGAGATATGTGAGTTATTGAGCTCCCACTTTTCTAGCTACTATACTATCGAAGAAACAGTAGATAGTCTTGAAGTTCCGACAATACCAAATCACTTTTTGGGTAATATAACATTCACCCGACAAAAGATTTCCTCCGCGATATCATCCCTCCGGGCATCATATAACGCTACGCCCGATGGAATTCTTTTTATTTTGTTGAAAAGAGGTGGTGAGGACATACCCATTTATCCTACTGAAGTTTTTCAATCTGTCGTTAAATAGTGGCAGTTACCCAGAATGCTGGAATCTGTCGTTTATAACCCCTAGGCACAAACAAGTACCAACTTCTAATATCGAAAACTACCGACCGATCAATATCACGTCAGTAGTTTCCAGGGTTATGGAAAAGGTTATAGGGCAAGATATTGCTTTATACCTCCACCTTCACAAAGTGTTTACTCCAGCACAACACGGCTTCTTGAAAAATCGATTATGCTCCACCTGCCTACTTGAATACTTTGATGTCACCGCTAAGCGTGATCATGGTTTGTATGTTGCAACTCTCTTCTTTGACTTCAAAAAAGCCTTTGATAAAGTCCCACATAAAAGACTAATCCTTAAGCTAAAGTCGTACGGGTTCCAATACCCCTTGTTATCCTGGCTCATTTCTTTCTTGGAGGATCGTTCCCAAGTTGTGAAATTTGCAAATAATTACTCGTCACCCAGACCTATACGAAGTGGAGTGATTCAGGGTAGTGTACTAGGTCCACTGCTTTTCGTAATCTACATTAACGACATCTGCAGTGTAATCAGGCATGGTATCCCATACCTCTTTCCTGACGACTTAAAGATTGTATACAGCTTCCCTCATTCTACACTGAACGAAGGATTCACACATTCAAGATGATCTGGATAGGTTACATAACTGGAACAATGACTGGCAACTGCCATTCAATTCTGATAAATGTGGTGTCCTATATTTCAATAACTCCCATCCGAATTTCAGGTTACACCTAGGTAACTCTTTTCTCCAAACTCTCAGTTCCATAAGAGACCTGGGAGTTACCTACTCACAAAACTTAACGTTCAGCCAGTACGCAAAAGCACTTGTTTCTAAATGCCGAAGACTCACAGGCTTGTTACATCGGAAAATGTACACAAATGAGGCTAAAGTCCTTTTATACAAAGTCATGGTTCGTCCAGTACTTGAATACTGCACAATTGTCTTCGGTTTCATGCATGGGTATGACAGGGTTCGTACTGAAAATATTCAGCAAAGTTTTGCTCGACGCCTATTATACAAACATGAAGAACTGACTTACGCGGATAGGTGCGAAATGTACGGACTTCAGCCACTTTGGTTAAGGCGCCTAAAACTCAAACTTACATTCCTCTTTCGCCTTTTACACGGCTACATCAAAAGCAGTAATCCAATAGCCTTCAACAAATTACCCACATATACTCTTAGCAATCATGAAAATACTCTATCAATGAGCAGGTACCGGACAAAACTGCGATCATGTTTCTTTAAAATACAGTACAGTGCATTATGGAACGAACTTCCACTTACTGTACGTAGCTGCCGATCTCTTACTGAATTACAGCGTCTACTTAAAGAGTTCCTGTCAACAAAAGAGCTTCGGTCTACTTATCCATACTTTATCCATATGGGCTGCTCAACTAGCTTGAGTACTACAGTCCCCATTGCAATACCCCCAATTTGAGGAAACTCATTTGCCCCGGCAACCGTACCGCATCTATAACGTGATAAAACCAACCTAATCTCTCCCACATGCCTTTAGCTAAGGTTCGGTTATTCAGCTTATTAGAGATCCTATCGATATTTCTTCAATCGGGTTTATAAACTCATTAGACTCTCCAGAATGTATAATCCCAAATTAGTTGTGATAGTTCTCCCATAATATAAGCAAACTGGTACTTTGTAATGTCTAAAGCATGCCATATGAAAAGTGGCCAGGAATACCTAGCAATAACAAACTCAACCAACCAACCATTTTCCCCAAATTCATTCAACTTACACATATCCCTAATCGTACCACAAATCACTACACTCTGCTCAGTAGAATATGAATTAATTTGCTCCGGTACTCAAAACTTTTCTACCTTTTACTTTTAAAAAAACGTTTTAACTACTAAATGCACAGTAGCCGTTTAACTAACTCACTGGATTCCTCTTCACTGTAATCTTCAATAAGTTCGTCTGTCAATAACGTCTCATAAACCGTTAATGCCCAGCTCTCGCTACGCTCGGGCCCACGCTGTTCTTCGAAGATTTCTCAGAAACGCTTAGTTATAACGGACGCAAAAACCAAAACACTGATCTGCCGCTTGATATTTGTTTATTGTTACACCAACATATAAAAATAATAGGCGAACTAAGGTCTGAAAACAAATATTACAATAATAAATCATAAGATTACTTCTGACGATGTTTCACTCTTCTTTCTGAACAGCGACCGATGAGACGATGACTGTCGTATTGATGCCTCCGCGAAAATTGGGGAAGTTGATTTTGAGCAAACAACCAAGAATTGATCGTTCAATCTTCAACTCCATTGACACTCCCCGGCAAAAAAGGGATCCAACCCTTTTTTCCTTCACGACCAATGCACGTTGACTTGGATGCCATTGCGAGAACCTGGGTCACACGGACAGAGCTGAAATGGAAAACAAACAGAAAAGCCAACACACCACAAGCATACCCACAGCACAATCTCACACATCTCTGACGACCTGCGCGTCCAGACAGAGACCTCCTCTTGACATCTTGCAACACAATCGCCATTTGCTAGAATGACTCTTGCAGAATGCAACTGGACCATAGCAGCACCTCACGATACTCTTCGCACATCCTCTTAATTACTCACTACCAATTACCATTGAAATCGCTTGTCACTCATTCTGCCTCAGTTCTAGTAGCGGTGACGCATGCGAGCCTCAGTCGTTTACACTCTTTCTCCCCGGCGTGTCGGACCGCAGCTAACAATTATCTCCGTGTGCATTTCATTCTCAGCAATAGCCTCCCCGGCGTATACGACCCATCTGCTGTCTTTAACATCAATCAATTCATTCACGGATGTAGAAGACAAGAAACAACTTCAGAAGTAATCACGACGAAAATTTTAACAAAATTACGCAATACAACAAGGTACGAAAACAACAAGTAAACACAACTGATCCAAAATCACAAATTGCGAAGACACACCACACGTATACACAAACAGTACAAATAACCTCGCGGATCATGTCTTGGTGGAATTATTTTGAAGAATTGGAGGACTTACACCAGTACGCCTACAACCTATCTCAAGTTGACGATTGTAAGTTGTGGAATGTCCAGACACAAACAAGATTAACCAACAATTACATCAATTGGAACTCACACAACTATTTAACACAAACATATGTACAATCAACACATCAAATGTTGTGGATTCTGACACGACAAACTACCCTTGAAGAACTGTAGGACTTACAGCAGTACGCCTACATTCCTTCTCAGGTTGATGATCCAAGTGGAAGTCGTCCGGACACAAACAGAATTACCAACAGCTAGATGACAGATGATATCAATTCAGTATATACAATATGAACATATGTACAAGATCATACACCAAGCACATTGGACTGCTCATTGATGCGCTACCCTTTGAAGAACTGTAGGACTTACATCAGTACGCCTACAACCCTTCTCAGGTTGACGCTCTAGGTTGGAAAATCGTCGCAGAGTTCATTTGCTAACTTCCTTCTATCAGCTATATCCTCAAATCTGAACGGCAACACGCCCATGTCATTGTATCGTAGAATATAGATGACCAACAAACACACGACATATCTCATCAACCAAGTGTAGAAACAGAGTAATTTACACCAAAGATAATAACATTCAAATAGTAACTTGAAACTAGAAATGCCTTTATTCGTGCAAGTCAATTTAACAATTACTCTTTCCTTTACACTTGGCTTATCCACACTAAACTGACCATTGATATTCGTCCTTTCAAACGAACTGATACTAGCATAGTCATTGCACAAGATACTTGAGTTGATGGGTGTCTGTTTCATTGTGGATGACAGCACCAACGATGACTGAGTGACACAAGGTGATGAACTTAGTGGTGGATCAGAAGCTGTTCTTGTTCGGCTCTCAGATAATTGTCCAACTGCAAGATTACCACCACTGCTGTCTTTCACTACTAGTTCGGGTTTAGCACTATCATCTGATGATAGGTGGGCTACACGCTGATCAATTACACTGACTGTGTCACAAGTATGCACACCTTTTGGAACTGCATCTGCGTTCAATTCTACTTCACGTTGTAGTTGTACAGAACCTTTATTTAACTTAGCAGTAGTAGGCATATCCCTCATCTCATAATGATCAACCAAAGACAAATGTGAAGTATCATGATCATTATCACGAATATTCACTTTACCGTCAACTTCATCATTTTCAAACTCTTTAATAACAGAAGTAGACAATTTTGGTTCCTCCTCGCAAATCCTAAAATCTTTATAACTTCACTCTGACTAGTAATACCTTGTAAACTTGTGGAGTCAGAACTGGACTCTGAAGCAATAACTCTATTCTGTGACACTCTATTCAACAACGGCTTACCAGTTGCAACTACAGACTTCCTGACCGCACCGTTATCGTCACACAATTCGGAGTCAGGCCTGGAGTTTACATTTAGCTTATCACTGAACTTGCTCACTGGTTCACAGTTCACTTCTGTATGCACCTCTTGCACACGTGTAAAACACAACCGTGTTTGTCTTGCATCTTGTAACTTATCTGTTGAGGATGTACTACGAAACCTGTTACACTCACTAGGTCTATATGCATTACTAGACATCATGGAGCATTCTCGATATCCACCTCTCTGAGGCCTACTCGTCATCAATGATTGCGTTTTACCCTCAGACTGCTCTATTCTATGGGTGAGATGCAATATGCTGGCAAACTTGCTCATAGATTGATTGACACTATCTTTTACCAGTTTCAGGATATCATCAAACCTTGGCTCGATACCCTCATCCTCCATACGGGAGCTTATCTTCACCCACTTCCTTTGCAGTCGAGTAGGTAGACGTCTTGCTATTACTTCTAGTATAAAACTCGAGTTGAGGTCACTCGTGCGATTCATCGAAATCATTCCATTCTTGTAAATTAGCAAATTATCTAAAAACTCAGTGAGTGCCTGAGAGTCATCCTGTAATTGACCACCATTACCCTTAACAGCCTCGAATAATTTCCCTGCAATCATCGAAGGTCTTCCAAACCTTTGACGTAATATGCTCATAGCCTCGTAGTAGCCCTCTTTTGGCTTCATAAACGTACAGCACTGTATAGCTCTTGCAGCATCTCCAGTGCAATATCTCATCAAATACATTAACTTCAATTCATCATTTAATAAAATACCACTCAGTATGATCTCAAACTCCTTTACAATTTGTAAATAATCAGCTGGGTTTCCATCGAAACACCGTGGTTCAAATTTAGGGAGTTTGATGTTCCTATTATCCCTGAACGGCGAAACAGTAACATCAACCATTTCATGCTTAACAGCAGATGCATCGTTACAAGTAACAGACAAGTCACCATGACTTACTTTCCTGTTTGCATCCAAGACACTCTGTCCCTTCTTTGACCCAGGCATTGTTGAACTTGACCCAACTCCAAAAACGTTCCAGATATTGCTTGTTCAAAGAGGACTTGACCGGCACGAGGAAAGATGAACGGCGACTATCCAAACTTTCACCAACTGTTTGAATCCGCCAGATCTGTTTCTATCGTCAGAAACTGTCAATCACGTCTCATAAACCGTTAATGCCCAGCTCTCGCTACGCTCGGGCCCACGCTGTTCTTCGAAGATTTCTCAGAAACGCTTAGTTATAACGGACGCAAAAACCAAAACACTGATCTGCCGCTTGATATTTGTTTATTGTTACACCAACATATAAAAATAATAGGCGAACTAAGGTCTGAAAACAAATATTACAATAATAAATCATAAGATTACTTCTGACGATGTTTCACTCTTCTTTCTGAACAGCGACCGATGAGACGATGACTGTCGTATTGATGCCTCCGCGAAAATTGGGGAAGTTGATTTTGAGCAAACAACCAAGAATTGATCATTCAGTCTTCAACTCCATTGACATCGTCAGTATAACTATTTCCGTAAACCATTACATTAACAACCATATCTTTAAATATTTTACAAATATACTTACATAATTTGCAAAACACACCGCACTCTTTTTGAGTTGAATTTTATTTTTTATTTACAGTTTGATTCAACACTGTATTTTCGGTACAAGTATGGAATTTTCAGCATGGATATCGGTAGCCCAAATTTTGCAGGCCGACCATAGATATCAGGTGTGCGTCGGTGCCGGCTCGAACCTCAGACCATGTGCATAGTCGGCGAGAGTCCTAACCACTGTGCCACCGACTATATTCAGTCAACAGTTACTTAATGTCATATAATTTTCGAAAATTCATAATGTTTAAGCTATAATAATAATTTTTATTTCTGTAACAGAAACCAGCCATTTTTACGGGCACGAACATATGTACACTTATGAAAACATATAGAATATATAATATGATTTGTTGTGCACCAAATGCACAAAAAGGTATAAAATAAAAACAACTGGCACAACTGAGGATAAATGTATTAAAACCAAAAGTGGACATCATGATAGTACGAGATATGTGAGTAGCATTATACATTGCAAATGAACGTTGTCAGCCTAGGGAGTTTCCTTTATTAATGCATTTATTAGTGATACTTGCACTTACCCATTTCATTACACTTTATTGATTCACCTTAGCACTTTTACTTTTCTAAAAACAGCTTTCAATCCCTTGTAAACGTTGTACTTACCTCAATATTGGTTGGTTATCGTATGCCGACAACCACGGGATGAAAACGAATCGAAGTCGATTTTCACGCGCAACCTGGAGGACAATTGTACAATTCAATAACTATACAGACTAGTTCAGACAATGTGTATTTATATATATATCAAATATTTAACTGTTGAAACATTATTAACTTGTAGACAATCTACGATTTGATATTATATCATACTTGATCGTGCCTGTAAAAATGCCATGCATTTTCATGTAAATTTATATGTTTATATGAGAATATACATTATTATTAAATAAGTTGAATACTGGTAAATGTGAGAGAAACATTTAAAATGAAGTGTACAAATAAGGAAATAGATATAGCGTCAAATCTAAACTGTGATTGAAAAAAACACATGTCAATTTCACGCGGGAATCATAAATGATTGCGTTAGTTGGGAAGGTAAGTAGCATTTCCGTACAGGTGCTGATGTGATACATAAGAGATGCAGAATAAACAATAATTATCAGTAAATCATTCAGAAAGAGTTTTAAAGTCTATTAAACTTTAAATTCACCTGTAAGTACATCATATTGGTGACATTTCCAGTTGTTTATGAGACCCACTTTGAAATTGTCAGCAGATTTTATAATACCAATGATCCCGTTATTCACCAGATTAGCTAGCAATATCAAGAGTAAGTAGAGAATTTCAGTGCTGTATCAGTACCTTCGTTGAAAGCAGTATCTTTGAAAAGAGAAGAAGACACAAGAAAACCGGCAGACAGGTGCAGAAGTATATAAAAGGTGTTAATAATTCAAAGTATATAACAGGCATGAGGTTTATCATTTTTTTTTTCAAGAAATATTATTTTCCTGATATTTTACGGTCTTTTCTGCGAACAATTAGTTTAAAGTGAAAGACAGGTGATAATTTCACCTACTTACGAGGTTTAAAAGGAGTTAAACACAAAAGACAGAGTGCGTGAGCTATGTAAAAGAAAAGCGAGGGCCTAGTAATATATTTTTTTTTTTTTTTTTTTTTTTTTTTTTTTTTTGAAGTAGCGGACTCATACCATTTACTTTCATTCGGGAGTTTGCATTTAAACTTCGGCTCTAGGCAATTTTCAACTTCTATTTCTTTTTTCATTATTTTTTTAGTTTTTAGTTTTTTATTTATTCTCATTTTGCAGAAGCCATCCGAACTCAGGAGCCTTAGCAATAGAGTGCTGTCCCACAGATAAGGGTGGTTCACATATGTCCCCACCATCATATCCGCTGACTAGCAGTCACCACCCTCCTACCTTTTTTGTGCAAGGCCCTGGCGGAACGCTTCATTTTTTTAAAAATTATTTATTTTTTTTGAATTTCTGTTGCAAAATGCCACAAACCTTTTATTTTCGAAATATTTATTCGTTGACTTACTGAAATTTATGGTATGAATGACTACCTTCAGAAGAACATCATGTATGTTTCCTCTTTTATAGCATTTTGTAGACGAAAAATGTCAGGAAGAAGGGCTATCTGATTCTTCATTTTAGATATAAACAAATGTAGTTTAGAAAATCAGGGAATAATCGTGCAGCATTGAGCAGATAAGTAGTGATAAGTTATAATATGTTGTTCTAGAAAATTTGAACATACAGGATTATAGTTATAGAATAATAGGATAAGAGTCACTACTATTGAAAACTCACCGTTTATTTGAATATTTAGACAACCACCATTTTGGCCTTAATTTGCGTAGAGCTAGACGTATAGCACTAGGCAGGCTCTGGAGATATTTTAATACCAGTCGTCTTCAGTTGATTTGCATCTGGAATTTGAGATTGAACCTTAGCATACTGAAATACTCATAATACAATATTATCAGGGATATATGCAAAAATATTTGAAGGAAATAAAAAAAATTTTTTAAAATTTAAGGCTGATTAAGAATAGGTGTCTAGGGTTGTGAAAGCAATCATAGTGAAAGTGATGTCAAACATAGGGTTTACAGATTTCAGGAGCTAACAGTGAGGATCAGAGGAGTGCCGTATTAGATCTCTAATTTTTAGTTTGTCACATACCCCTTCTAACCCGTTGTTAATGAAATATTTGTTCAGCAAAGATGAGAAAGTTTTTGGGGTAGGACTGTCTCTAATTTCAGTTGGAAGACGGTTCCAAATGCAACGGTATCTCACAGTGAAAGAGTTTGATCTGTATTTTGTATGACAGCGGGGAACTTTAAAAGAAGAAGATTTATTTCTCAGGTTATATTTCTTAGGTGAACTGAAAGTAAAGTCATTGTGGGGGAAATATATAAGCCCTTTAGCAATCCTAAATGTAATTTTTAGGTTGAACTTCAGTCGTCTAACCCATAAGGGTTCCAAGTCGAATAGATTACATCTGTCATAGTAAGAAATGCAAAGATTTTCACCTACTAGACGTTTAGTAAACGCCCTTTGTAGACTTTCTAATTTGCATCTGTCTTTTACGGAGACACTGTCCATGATAGGGGGACAAAATTCAAGTAAGGGCCTTACGCACAACTTGTACAGCATAATTTTGGATTCACTGGTCTTAAAGTTTCGGAATAAAAATCCAAAGAGCCTTTTGACCTTTGATACTTGTAATTTAACGTATTCAGTCAGGCTAAATTCTGGAGTGTATTTCAGACCCAAGTCTGTTGTAAGCGGCAGACGAGGAATATGTTTGTTGTGTAGGGAGATGGAAAGTTCAGATGAAATGCTTTTGGAGCATAGCACACCACATTTTTCAACGTTAAACTTCATTTTCCATGTGTTACACCATAATTGGACGCTCTCAATATCATCTTGAATCCTACTAAATACACATGACACTTCATTTCTGAGTGAGTGATACACTATTTTGATGTCATCGGCGAATAGGAAAGGTCTGCCATGTTTAATAACGTCGCAAATGTCATTGAAATATAACAGGAATAGCAGTGGACCTAGGACACTACCTTGTATAACTCCACTTGTTATCCGAACGGGGTTGGATGTGTGGGAACCTAACCTGACCATTTGCATCCGGTTGCTTAGAAACGAACTGAGCCAGCTTAACAATGAACCTTGTATCCCATAGGACTGGACTTTTGATATTAACAGTCGGTGGCTTACAGTGTCAAAGGCTTTACTAAGATCTAAGTATACGATAACTGTGATCATACTGGAATCTTTAAGTTGTGAGATGTGGTCGAAAAATTGTAAGTGGCATGTCGTACAAGAACGTGACTTCATGAAACCGTGTTGATAAGGAGTGATAAGTTTCTCTTGAGAGAGGAAGTCAAAAATGGCACTTTTCACGATCTTTTCCAGAACCCTTGAAATAACAGAAGTTAGGTTAATGGGTCTGTAACTCATGACACTTGAACGGGAGCCTGACTTATACCTAGGGGTAATGTGCGTGGTTTTCCATGCATCTGGATATGTTCCAGTTGATAGAGAGGTAGAGAACAATTTAAGAAGGAGAATAGGAATGTCTTCACCACCGTATTTTAAAAAAGTTGAGGGAATCATATCAGGACCTGGGTTGTTTGAACTTTTAAGAGAAGTGATTGCTTTCTTAATATTATCTAAAGAAAAGCTGATAATTTCTAAGGTTTTTTGTGAACGTACAGGGAATAGAGGTTGTGGCAACGTATTATCATCATAGGTATATGACTGTGAGAAATAGGAGTTTAGAAGCTCACAAATTATTTTAGAGTCACTAGTGGTTTCGCCATTTTCTAAAATGAATTGTATATCCGTTTTACGGGAGTTTAGCCTTTTGCGATAAAGCCTACAGATTGCAGTGTATTTAGAGCTATCTTTAAGAGCTGCATGTTCTTGTCTGAGTAGGGCTTTGTCGTTATTTTCTTTCAAAGCTAGATAAATGTTCTGTATATTTAGAAGGCATGAGAAGTCGTTTTCTCTGTGGTACTGTCGGTACAGCTTTCGCAGCTTAGCCTTTACTTTTATAGGAATGAAATTCTTTATGTTTTCTCTTGGGTTTTCTTTACATTTAGGAACGAGATTATCAAAGCAAATAGATACATTCTGGTAAAAGGCTAGTAGGATAGTGTCTAGGTTGCTATTAGAAAAGAAAAGATCCCAGTCTAAGCTTCTAATGAAGGAGTTAGATACGTCCCACCTAGCTTTTCCGAAGCACATGAATGTCTTGCGCAGGGTAGAGCGTTTTGATGAGTGAAGCTTGGTATCAAGGGCGCAGATTACTGTGTTGTGGTCACTACCAGGGAATGGTCGGCTGATGTCTATGGTAGATAAGGCGATGTCTTTCAAGAAAACCAAGTCCAGTATATTTTGGTTTCGGGTGGGCCTTAGAATACTTTGTGTCCACCCACATAATTCAACTGCATCTAAGAATTTGCTGTAGCGGGGAGGAGCACTGATGGGCTCCCATGAAACTTCTGGCATATTGAAATCACCTCCAATCACTTTATAAGTAAAGTTCAATTTCGAAGTGTAATGGAAGGCTGCAGTTATCTGGCTTAGCAGTTCACTGTCGTGGTTGGGTGGGCGATAAATGCAACCTAATAATAGGGTTTGCTGTTTATTTATGTAGAGTGTCACCCATAATGTATCACATATATCCAGGTTGGGGTCATCATAGTGCACAGCTCTGCAGTCAGATTTAACATAGATAATGCATCCTCCACCCCTCCCAACTGATCTGTTCTTCCTGAAAAATGAGTAACCTTCGCAGTGAAAGAAATCATCATTTATTTCACTTGTGCACCAAGCTTCAGTGATCATTAGTGCTGTAGGTTGGCTAATCAGTAGTAGGGATTGGACGTACGCCATTTTGTTTACAGCTGACCTGGCATTAATAAGGACTATGTTAGGATTAACCGAGTCATATCTTAAGATTTTAGCCATGTCTTGAAGTAGCTGGTGATGAGATTCAATCATAGTGTCCTCAGA
The DNA here is from genome assembly GCA_944472135.2 of Trichobilharzia regenti. Taxonomy (NCBI): domain Eukaryota; kingdom Metazoa; phylum Platyhelminthes; class Trematoda; order Strigeidida; family Schistosomatidae; genus Trichobilharzia; species Trichobilharzia regenti. The sequence continues at coordinate 79,796,799 of OX235270.1, read as the reverse complement.
CGACAATGAAATATCTATGTCTGTAGATGCCCTAGGAAAGCTAGAAGTGCAGAGGGGGTCAGTTATATTTCCGAGTTCAAGTAAGTTCGGATGTAAAGAAGATTGGCTATCAGAAGAAAAGGATATAGAGGGTTTTTGACGAAGAAGAGAATTGTCTGAGTCATGTAAGGTGAGCTCTAGGCAGTAATTAGGCATTGCTGTATGAGCTGTCATATCTATATTGGGGGGCGAAACCTGTGGAGAGTGGTGAGCATTTGTAGTATGTTTGAGGTCATGTTGTGAACCTGAATAAAAAATGGTAATGTCGTTTCAGCGAAATTGCTGATCGTTGGATGGTCAGTCCCGTTGAGTATGGGCATGTAAATAGGTGGAGGTGGCCTACCAAGCAAGCTAAACTGACTCGAATTTTTGCGATTTACTTCACCACTATTCGACGTCCTATAGTTAGGTGTATCAATCTTTCGGTTTAAAGTGGTGGGAGGGTTTACTTTTTTGGACAAGTAGCTACGAGGTTCGGGCTGCGTTTTACGGTTTATATCCCTTTCGGCTTTGTGAGTATTTGTTTCTGGAGAGAGGTGTGTTATCAAACTGTGAGTATCTGAATTAGTGTGTGGCAATAGTCTCTTATTATGCACTGTCTTTGTGGACGAACTGGTAGCCCCACTTTTCAACTTCCTGGAATTGAGGCTGCTTGGATTGGGGAATACTGGGTGTGATGTACCGCAGTTTGTCACCGGGGTACAGGGATCGTTATCAGAGGAGTCTAGATCCACGGTGGATTTCCTTCTTAGTCTGTGGTTATACATCGATCCATTTTTGGACCTTATATTTCCACGGAAGTTCGTTTCCGAATACGATGTGCTTTGTACAGAAAGGTTCACACCCTTTTGCTCTGCCTCTACGGAATTGTGGGTGCTCAGGGGTGTTGTAGAGGATTTGGGATTCACAGTTTTAGCATCGGTCATATAAGTCATTCTTTGGATCGGCGTTTTGTCACGAGCTAACTTGATCGTGTGGTAACGCGTATTTTTTAGTAGGGTTTGCCTACTGTAAAAGATGTCAGCATTGGAGGACGAGTCAAATTTCAACACAAGTGGGCAAGATTTGTTCTTCTGAGACTTTCTTAGTCGATGGCAGCTGCATGGGACGTTATTCATAGAGCATGCATTTAAAAGAGTGCTTTTGACCTTGTTGATCTGTGCATTATCCGGTATATTATACACAATTATGTTCTTCTCGCGCACTACACGTTGATATACTTCAGTTGCAACGTAGTTTATAAGGTTTGCAGTTTGTGGTAACTTTCTAGGTGAAGTACTACTACTGCCAGTTTCACTAGGCAGTGCCAGTTTTGACATCTTAACTTCAAGCCCCCTAATTATAGAAAATAGTTCTTCGAATTTATCTTCACAACTAAGTGTAGAACAAAAAACTGGATTAGTGATGGGAGTAAGAATGTTTGCTGTGTGATTCTTATCGCAAGACGCTTTGCAGGTGTCTACGAGGCCTAGATCATTACATGTAGTATCACTGTGTATACCATCCATGATGTTGTTTACTACGCAAGCAAGTGAGGGGAGTTTAATGTCCGGACTTGACGTGTCTACCGCAGCAGACGTATATGTAGTTGTTAAATCAACAGATGTAGTGCTCTCACTTCCTGCAGGGCTACTTATTCTGTTTGGTTTGATTTTTTTACTGGGATGTGAAGCAGACAGTGGAGTTAGACGCTTAGTTTGGACCATTGGCATTTAGTACTAAGTTAAAATTCTTAATTATAAGAGAATGAGCAATGTGTCTGTAAGGTCCGTTTTAGAGTGTTGGGGATTTAAACTGTCTAGTTCTGTATGGAATTAACAGTTTATACGAATAAAAATATTGAGATAGAATATTAAGATACCCTATAAAAATACTCTAAATGCGAAGATGCTATAACAGTAGCACTTAGATGGACACTATCTATAACGGATAATTTTAACCGTAAAATTTATATTCTATGTAAGAATAGAACTAAATATTTAATACTATCGTCGAGAGACCTATTAAAAAGTCGCCTATGGAGTAAAAAAAGAATTGAGAAATAACACGCGAAAAAGTAACAAAGCCTTTGAATTGCGCGCTAGATTGTGATATTTCTGTTAATATCTTTGTAATATGTTTAGACACGTTACTTTGCAATGTCAGATGATTATTATATACAAGACTGTCATGATAATTTATTACACTAAGTCCTGCCAACCGACCTTACCTTCAGTCCATACTAACTAAATTGATCCATAACTATATTGTTCTGCTGAATCTTGCTCCACTATTCACAAAACCTGTTCTTTTTATTCTTTAAGTTTTTGACTTCTTATAAAGTAATCTGTTCATTAGGACGCATGCATAGATATATAATATGTTTATAAAGATCTACGTGGAGACCTATCGGAATCACTCATTAAGAAGGCTAGGGAGATGGAATATGAGGTACGAACATGTCTGGTACTAAGCAATATATTTGCGGTAGTCATAACAATCACAGTCTCAGATCCTAACATCATGAAAGGAGGGAGGGTGGCGCAAGCTGATCAGTAGATATGGTGGTGGTCACTAAGGCAAATCGTCCCATTCTGCAGAAACAGCAATATGCAATTTGACGGCTCGAGATTTTTCTGATTTTTATGAGGGCTTAGATCTTTATCTTGGAAAAGATAATAATGAACACCTTGACAGATCATGCTACTACCTTTAAATATATACCATTCGCTCAGCCTATTGTTGAGATGCGACTACATGGGCACTGCAGAGATTTATGGGGCATCTTATAAATTGACTTGCTGTCCATTGTCGGATCTTTAAATACCACTTCACAATGTCTCATCTAATTGATTTTCTAATAACGTCTTTACTTGATCCTCGTTACATTCCATTAAACCTAACATTTTACAGCTCTTTATGAATTTGATTCGACTTATTTTATTCCTATTCTCTGAAGGGTACGGTTGTGCACCAAATGCACAAAAAGGTATAAAATAAAAACAACTGGCACAACTGAGGATAAATGTATTAAAACCAAAAGTGGACATCATGATAGTACGAGATATGTGAGTAGCATTATACATTGCAAATGAACGTAGTCAGCCTAGGGAGTTGCATTTATAAACGCATTTATTAATGATACCTGGACTTACCTATTTCATTACAATTTAATGATTCACCTTAGCACTTTAATTTTTCTAAAACAGATTTCAATCCCTTGAAAAAGTTGTACTTACCTCAATATTGGTTGGTTATCGTATGCCTACAACCACGGGATGAAAAAGAAACGAAGTCGATATTCCCGCTCGACCTGGAGGACAACTGCAAAATTCAAGAACTATACAGCCTGGTTCAGACAATGAGTGTATTTATATATATCAGATTTTTAACTGTAGAAACATTATTAACTTGTGGACAATCTACGATTTTAGACTATATAATACATGATTGTGCCGGTAAAAAAAGCGTGCATTATCATGAAAATTTGTAAATTAATATGAAACATTGTCAAGTCCTCTTTGAACAAGCAATATCTGGAACGTTTTTGGAGTTGGGTCAAGTTCAACAATGCCTGGGTCAAAGAAGGGACAGAGTGTCTTGGATGCAAACAGGAAAGTAAGTCATGGTGACTTGTCTGTTACTTGTAACGATGCATCTGCTGTTAAGCATGAAATGGTTGATGTTACTGTTTCGCCGTTCAGGGATAATAGGAACATCAAACTCCCTAAATTTGAACCACGGTGTTTCGACGGAAACCCAGCTGATTATTCACAAATTGTAAAGGAGTTTGAGATCATACTGAGTGGTTTTTTATTAAATGATGAAATGAAGTTAATGTATTTGATGAGATATTGCACTGGAGATGCTGCAAGAGCTATACAGTGCTGTACGTTTATGAAGCCAAAAGAGGACTACTACGAGGCTCTGAGCATATTACGTCAAAGGTTTGGAAGACCTTCGATGATTGCAGAGAAATTATTCGAGGCTGTTAAGGGTAATGGTAGTCAACTACAAGATGACTCCAAGGTACTTACTGAGTTTTTGAATAATTTGCTGATTTACAAGAATGCATTGATTTCGATGAATTGCATGAGTGACCTCAACTCGAGTTTTATACTAGAAGTAATAGCAAGACGCCTACCTACTCGACTGCAAAGGAAGTGGGTCAAGATAAGCTCCCGTATGGAGGATGAGGGTATCGAGCCAAGGTTTGATGATATCCTGAAACTAGTAAAAGATAGTGTCAATCAATCTATGAGCAAGTTTGCCAGCATATTGCATCTCACCCATAGAATAGAGCAGTCTGAGGGTAAAATGCAATCATTGATGACGAGTAGGCCTCAGACAGGTGGATATCGAGAATGCTCCATGATGTCTAGTAATGCATATAGACCTAGTGAGTGTAACAGGTTTCGTAGTACATCCTCAACTGATAGGTTACAAGATGCAAGACAAACACGGTTGTGTTTTACACGTGTGCAAGAGGTGCATACAGAAGTGAACTGTGAACCAGTAAGCAAGTTCAGTGATAAGCTAAATGTAAACTCCAGGCCTGACTCCGAACTGTGTGACGATAACGGTGCGGTCAGGAAGTCTGTAGTTGCAACTGGTAAGCCGTTGTTGAATAAAGTGTCACAGAATAGAGTTGCTGCTTCAGAGTGCAGTTCTGACCCCACAAGTTTACAAGGTATTACTAGTCAGAGTGAAGTTATAAAGATTTTAGGATTTGCGAGGAGGAACCAAAATTGTCTACTTCTGTTATTAAAGAGTTTGAAAATGATGAAGTTGACGGTAAAGTGAATATTCGTGATAATGATCATGATACTTCACAGTTGTCTTTGGTCGATCATTATGAGATGAGGGATATGCCTACTACTGCTAAGTTAAATAAAGGTTCTGTACAACTACAACGTGAAGTAGAATTGAACTCAGATGCAGTTCCAAAAGGTGTGCATACTTGTGAGACAGTCAGTGTAATTGATCAGCGTGTAGCCCACCTATCATCAGATGATAGTGCTAAACCCGAACTAGTAGTGAAAGACAGCAATGGTGGTGGTCTTGCAGGTAGACAACATTCTGAAAGCAGAGCAACAACAGCTTTTGATCCACCGCTAACTTCATCAACTGGTATCAGTCGGTCATCGTTGGTGCTGTCATCCACAATGAGACAGACGCCCATCAACTCAAGTATCTTGTGCAATGACTATGCTAGTATCAGTTCGTTTGAATGGACGAATATCAATGGTCAGTTTAGTGAGGATAAGCCAAGTGTAAAGGAGAGAGTAATTGTTAAATTGACTTGCACGAATAAAGGCACTTCTAGTTTCAAGTTACTATTTGAATGTTATTATCTTTGGTGTAAATTGCTCTGTTTCTACACTTGGTTGACCAGATACGTCGTGTGTTTGTTGGTCATCTATATTCTACGATACAATGACATGGGCGTGTTGCCGTTCAGATTTGAGGATATAGCTGATAGAAGGAAGTTAGCAAATGAACTCTGCGATGATTTTCCAACATAGGGCGTCAACCTGAGAAGGGTTGTAGGCGTACTGATGCAAGTCCTACAGTTCTTCAAAGGGTAGCGCATCAATGAGCAGTCCAATGTGTTCGGTGTGTGATTTTGTACATATGTTCATATTGTATATACTGAATTGATATCATCTGTCATCTGGCTGTTGGTAATTCTGTTTGTGTCCGGACGACTTCCACTTGGATCATCAACCTGAGAAGGAATGTAGGCGTATTGCTTTAAGTCCTACAGTTCTTCAAGGGTAGTTTGTCGTGCTAGAATCCACAAAATTTGCCGTATTCATTGTACATGTGTTTGTGTTAAATAATTGTGTGAGTTCCATTTATTGTAATTGTTGTTAAATCTTGTTTGTGTCCGGACATTCCAAAACTTACAATCCTCAACCTGTGAAGGGTTGTAGGTGTACTGGTTTAAGTCCTGCGATTTTTCAAAGGGATTCCATCAAGACATGAACTGCGAGCTTGTGTGTACTATTTGTATATACGTGTGGTGTGTCATATCAATTGGTGTATTTTGGATTCATTGTGTTTACTTGTTGTTTTCGTGTGTCAATCACGTCTCATAAACCGTTAATGCCCAGCTCTCGCTACGCTCGGGCCCACGCTGTTCCTTTGAGTTTTCAGAAACGCTTAGTTATAACGGACGAAAAAACCAAAACACCGATCTGCCGCTTGATATTTCTGTATTGTTACACCAACATATAAAAGGAATAAGCGAACTAAGGTTTCTGAGGATGTTTCACTCTTCTTTCTGAACAGCGACCTATGAGACGATGACTGTCGTATTGATGCCTCCGCGAAAATTGGGGAAGTTGATTTTGAGCAAACAACCAAGAATTGATCGTTCAATCTTCAACTCCATTGACACTCCCCGGCAAAAAAGGGATCCAACCCTTTTTTCCTTCATGACCAATACACGTTGACTTGGATGCCATTGCGAGAACCTGGGTCATACGGACAGAGCTGAAATGGAAAACAAACAGAAAAGCCAACACACCACAAGCATACTCACAGCACAATCTCATACATCGCTGACCACCTGCGCCTCCAGACAGAGACCTCCTCTTGACATCTTGCAACACAATCGCCGCTTGCTAGAATGACTCTCGCAGAGTGCAATGTGACCATGGCAGGACCTCACGACACTCTACGCATATCCTCGTATCTACTCACTACCAATTACCACTGAAATCGCTTGCCACTCATTCTGCCTCAGTTCTAATAGCGGTGACGCATGCGAGCCTCAGTCGTTTACACTCTTTCTCCCCGGCGTGTCGGACCGCAGCTAACAATTATCTCCGTGTGCATTTCATTCTCAGCAATAGCCTCACCGGCGTATACGACCCATCTGCTGTCCTTAACATCAATCAATTCATTCATGGATGTAGAAGAGTGGATACAACTTTGGAAGTAATCACGACGAAAATTGTAACAAAATTATGCAATAAAAACAAGGTACGAAAATAACGAGTAAACACAATGAATTCAAATAACACCAATTGATATGACACACCACACGTATATACATACAGTATACACATACTCGCAGTTCATGTCTTGATGGAATACCCTTGAAGAATTGCAGGACTTAAACCAGTACACCTACAACCCTTCACAGGTTGAGGATTGTAAGTTTGATTTTGATTTTTGATTTACAGCTTGATTCCACACTGTATTTTTGGTACAAGTATGGAATTTTCAGCATGGATGTCGGTAGCCCAAATTTTGCAGGCCGACCATAGATATCAGGTGTGCGCCGGCGTGGGCTCGAACCCCGGACCATGTGAATGGTCGGCGAGAGTCCTAACCACTGTGGAATGTCCGGACACAAACAAGATTAACCAACAATTACATCAATTGGAACTCACACAACTATTTAACACAAACATATGTACAATCAACACATCAAATGTTGTGGATTCTGACACGACAAACTACCCTTGAAGAACTGTAGGACATACAGCAATACGCCTACATTCCTTCTCAGGTTGATGATCCAAGTGGAAGTCGTCCGGACACAAACAGAATTACCAACAGCCAGATGACAGATGATATCAATTCAGTATATACAATATGAACACATGTACAAGATCATACACCAAGCACATTGGACTGCTCATTGATGCGCTACCCTTTGAAGAACTGTAGGACTTGCATCAGTACGCCTACAACCCTTCTCAGGTTGACGCTCTAGGTTGGAAAATCGTCGCAGAGTTCATTTGCTAACTTCCTTCTATCAGCTATATCCTCAAATCTGAACGGCAACACGCCCATGTCATTGTATCGTAGAATATAGATGACCAACAAACACACGACATATCTCATCAACCAAGTGTAGAAACAGAGTAATTTACACCAAAGATAATAACATTCAAATAGTAACTTGAAACTAGAAGTGCCTTTATTCGTGCAAGTCAATTTAACAATTACTCTCTCCTTTACACTTGGCTTATCCTCACTAAACTGACCATTGATATTCGTCCATTCAAACGAACTGATACTAGCATAGTCATTGCACAAGATACTTGAGTTGATGGGTGTCTGTTTCATTGTGGATGACAGCACCAACGATGACTGAGTGACACAAGGTGATGAACTTAGTGGTGGATCAGAAGCTGTTCTTGTTCGGCTCTCAGATAATTGTCCAACTGCAAGATTACCACCACTGCTGTCTTTCACTACTAGTTCGGGTTTAGCACTATCATCTGATGATAGGTGGGCTACACGCTGATCAATTACACTGACTGTCTCACAAGTATGCACACCTTTTGGAACTGCATCTGAGTTCAATTCTACTTCACGTTGTAGTTGTACAGAACCTTTATTTAACTTAGCAGTAGTAGGCATATCCCTCATCTCATAATGATCGACCAAAGACAACTGTGAAGTATCATGATCATTATCACGAATATTCACTTTACCGTCAACTTCATCATTTTCAAACTCTTTAATAACAGAAGTAGACAATTTTGGTTCCTCCTCGCAAATCCTAAAATCTTTATAACTTCACTCTGACTAGTAATACCTTGTAAACTTGTGGGGTCAGAACTGCACTCTGAAGCAGCAACTCTATTCTGTGACACTTTATTCAACAACGGCTTACCAGTTGCAACTACAGACTTCCTGACCGCACCGTTATCGTCACACAGTTCGGAGTCAGGCCTGGAGTTTACATTTAGCTTATCACTGAACTTGCTTACTGGTTCACAGTTCACTTCTGTATGCACCTCTTGCACACGTGTAAAACACAACCGTGTTTGTCTTGCATCTTGTAACCTATCAGTTGAGGATGTACTACGAAACCTGTTACACTCACTAGGTCTATATGCATTACTAGACATCATGGAGCATTCTCGATATCCACCTGTCTGAGGCCTACTCGTCATCAATGATTGCATTTTACCCTCAGACTGCTCTATTCTATGGGTGAGATGCAATATGCTGGCAAACTTGCTCATAGATTGATTGACACTATCTTTTACTAGTTTCAGGATATCATCAAACCTTGGCTCGATACCCTCATCCTCCATACGGGAGCTTATCTTGACCCACTTCCTTTGCAGTCGAGTAGGTAGGCGTCTTGCTATTACTTCTAGTATAAAACTCGAGTTGAGGTCACTCGTGCGATTCATCGAAATCATTCCATTCTTGTAAATTAGCAAATCATCTAAAAACTCAGTGAGTGCCTGAGAGTCATCCTGTAATTGACCACCATTACCCTTAACAGCCTCGAATAATTTCCCTGCAATCATCGAAGGTCTTCCAAACCTTTGACGTAATATGCTCAGAGCCTCGTAGTAGCCCTCTTTTGGCTTCATAAACGTACAGCACTGTATAGCTCTTGCAGCATCTCCAGTGCAATATCTCATCAAATACATTAACTTCATTTCATCATTTAATAAAATACCACTCAGTATGATCTCAAACTCCTTTACAAATTGTAAATAATCGGCCGGGTTTCCATCGAAACACCGTGGTTCAAATTTAGGGAGTTTGATGTTCCTATTATCCCTGAACGGCGAAACAGTAACATCAACCATTTCATGCTTAACAGCAGATGCATCGTTACAAGTAACAGACAAGTCACCATGACTTACTTTCCTGTTTGCATCCAAGACACTCTGTCCCTTCTTTGACCCAGGCATTGTTGAACTTGACCCAACTCCAAAAACGTTCCAGATATTGCTTGTTCAAAGAGGACTTGACCGGCACCAGGAAAGATGAACGGTGACTATCCAAACTTTCACCAACTGTTTGAATCCGCCAGATCTGTTTCTATCGTCAGAAACTGTCAATCACGTCTCATAAACCGTTAATGCCCAGCTCTCGCTACGCTCGGGCCCACGCTGTTCCTTTGAGTTTTCAGAAACGCTTAGTTATAACGGACGAAAAAACCAAAACACCGATCTGCCGCTTGATATTTCTGTATTGTTACACCAACATATAAAAGGAATAAGCGAACTAAGGTTTCTGAGGATGTTTCACTCTTCTTTCTGAACAGCGACCTATGAGACGATGACTGTCGTATTGATGCCTCCGCGAAAATTGGGGAAGTTGATTTTGAGCAAACAACCAAGAATTGATCGTTCAATCTTCAACTCCATTGACATCTTGTCTTGTTGTTATTGCATAATTTTGTTTAAATATTCGTCGGTATTACTTCTGAAGTTGTTTTAAGTCTTCTCCATCCATGAATGAATTCATTGATGTTAAGGACAGCATATGGGTCGTATACGCCGGGGAGGCTATTGCTGAGAATGTAATGCACACGGAGATAATTGTTAGCTGCGGTCCGACACGCCGGGGAGAAAGAGTGTAAACGACTGAGGCTCGCATGCATCACCGCTATTAGAACTGAGGCAGAATGAGTGGCAAGCGATTTCAGTGGTAATTGGTGGTGAATAGATAAGAGGATGTGCAAAGAGTATCGTGAGGTGCTGCTATGGTCCAGTTGCATTCTGCAAGAGTCATTCTAGCAAGTGGCGATTGTGTTGCAAGAGGATGTGCAGCAAGAGCTGAGCATAAACGGTTTACGAGACTTGGCTGACAACTTAGTTCAAGATATGTTTTACTTACATGTCGTTTAATTCATGACTGTAGCAGGATTAAACGACTTTGAGGTCATCAAGTTATATAGGAATTGTTTACCTGAGGTGAGGAAGTTACTAACGCCGTTAATGTAGACTGTAAATGAAACTGATCCTAGGACACTGTCCTGCACCACCCCACTCTTTTATTTTTTTCAATTTTTGATTACAGCTTGATTCCACACTGTATTTTTGATACAAATATGGAATTTTCAGCATGGATATCGGTAGCACAAATTTCGCAGGCCGACGATAGATATCAGGTGTGCGTCGGCAGGGGATCGAACGTCGGACCATGTGCATGGCCAGCGAGGGTCCTAACCACTGTGCCTAGGATGAGGCATCACAGATGTGACTTTGGCTATTTGTACCAGGTCGCCTAAGAATGACTTCAACCAGTTAAGTAATAGTTGCGAATTCCACATGAGCACAGCTTTTCAAAGAGAATACTGTGAGATACCAGGTCAAGTGACTTAGATATATCGAAGTAAAAAACGACGACTAGCTTACGCCCTTCGCAAGTACTGGTTACGCAGTTAAGAAAGTCGAAGTGGCAAGTGACGCGGGACCTATTTTTGAGAAATCCGTCTTGAGACCCTGTAAGAAGATCTTCCATAAGTAGATAGTCTGACAATCGATCTTCAACAACCTTCTCCATTATTTTCGAGATGACTGGGGTCATATTTATGGGTCTGTTATTGCTAACGATTGTCTTATCAACAGATTAGAGGTATTGGATTTCAAAGCTAGTTCTCCACTTATTAGAGTAAGTGCAAGTGTCCGTTGATACTAAGAAAAACCTAAGAAGTAATAGATGAATGTCATACCCACTGTTTTTGAAAATTATCGAAGCAATGCCATCCGGCCATATGCTAGTAGGTCTAAGACTATCAACAGCTTGTCCTATTCACTGACTGGTGAACACCATGCTCCTGAGGGAGGAGCTAGTAAGGGGTGCGGTTTCACCAGAGGTGTGCATTTCTAAACTTAAGCTCGCCAGCCACTCACTGAAAGGCTCACAGATGGTGGCAGGCTCATTGCAGATTACTTTGTGGTGAAGTAAGTGGGGGATATCCATCGTCGACCGCGTTCGTTTGTTAAGAAGTGTTGTGAGGTTATAAACTTTGGAGGTACTTTTAAGTGCACTTAACTCTTCGTCGAGGTCCTTTTGCGAGCGTGGGCGCTTGATTGATTCAAGTGACTCGTGGATTGAGTGCAGTAGTGATATATCCTTAGTGGAATAGTATTGTTTCATCAACTTCCTCAACTTATTGCCATATGCCCTTAGAACGTATTCAGCCTGGTGCCTATTTAATTTCACTACCTTCTAAGAAGCAATAGTATCTAGATAAAGGGCAGCATTTCTGTAAAATAGGGACAATACAGCCTACAGGAATTCAGTTGTAAAGTGGTCATCCTATGGACAGAGTCGAATGGATTCTTGGACTAATCCCCAATCTATATGTTTGTAACTACGGCATATCACATCCCCTGAATCTTCTTTGTTTCCTATATTTAGTGATGAGAAAGGCAGACAGCAGAGTACCATTCTATAGTCACTGCTGGAAAATCTGTTACCAAAATAGGTGGAGACTCGGATTGTGTCATGACAAAACACAAGGTCCAACATGTCACCATGGGTAGGTATCTGGGCGTGTTTTTGCCATCCATAACAATCGATAGTGGCAGGTAGTTCGTCGAAGCGTTGGTTGCCGGAACTACTTAACCAGTCGACGTCTGGAAGATTGAAGTCCCCTTCAATTATTTTGCAATTAGTACTAAACGAGGAGGCGTGTGCAAACGATTAAGCTAATGACGCATCAGTTTCTTTGGTCGAGCATGGTGTTCGATAAACACAGCCTATGAGAAGTTTGTACTTATGTGCTAGTGTGGGACGATCCATAGTGAATCAGGTACCTCGTTCAGTATTCCATCTTCCACCTTACTGACTACGAATGTGTTATGTACACATATGAGACATCCTCCACCACGCTTACAATCTCTGTTTGCACGGTGTAGAGCGTAGTCATCTTTACCTAAATGCACACCAGGCGTAGAAGATAAGCACCGAGATTCAGCTATCGAAACTACAGTAGGGTTGGCGATTAGTACTAATGTCCTTAGTTTATGGATCTTATTGATTGGGGAACGCACATTAATTAGTAATACCGTTGTGGTGAGAGCAGGCTGCTAGCCGATTGGTTGGCACTAATCTACGTTAAGGTCTAGGTCACTAATATGGGCCGTGAACAAGGCTGAGTCAACAACCAATCACAGCGAAGTTAACGTGGCAAAATATGATTCGCAGATAGAGAACTCTGTTTGTCAAGGAATCCCGAAACAACCAATCAGAAGCCTGCGTTTGTCTACCTAAACAACCAATCAGATGACTGCGCTTGTCTATAATAATGTTGTCTGAAATATGTATAAATACGTGTTGATTTTCATAATAAAACGATCTGTTGCCCGGCCCTTGTCTTCTGTTGTTACATTTGGTGTCGCTGCCTACCGACAAATGAAAAGCCTATACCCTGCAGTTTTTGATGGAGACATATGGATCTTCGGGCAGGACTTCAAGGCTTCTGCGCAGTTGAGTGGCGTTCAAGATCTGTCAGCGATGGAGCTGCTACTTGAGACGCTGCTGGGAGGTCGGGCGAAAGCAGCATATGAAGGTGTGGGCCGAAGTATGGACGAATGTTCGACAGGGTCAGGCAAACAGTTTCCAAAGTGGGAAGGACCATATATGGTCACTTCGAGATGGGGTTACGCAGACACAGTCGCAATGGCGAACAATGAGAGGCGCGTGAACGTCAGCGAGCTCCAGAAATGGATACAGCGAGACAAGCCAACGATGACGCCTGCACCAAGTAGATCAAGCCGACTTCAGTCGCACGTATTTGACGGGGGGACGAGTGTGGTGAGAGCAGGCTGCTAGCCGATTGGTTGGCACTAATCTACGTTAAGGTCTAGGTCACTAATATGGGCCGTGAACAAGGCTGAGTCAACAACCAATCACAGCGAAGTTAACGTGGCAAAATATGATTCGCAGATAGAGAACTCTGTTTGTCAAGGAATCCCGAAACAACCAATCAGAAGCCTGCGTTTGTCTACCTAAACAACCAATCAGATGACTGCGCTTGTCTATAATAATGTTGTCTGAAATATGTATAAATACGTGTTGATTTTCATAATAAAACGATCTGTTGTCTGGCCCTTGTCTTCTGTTGTTACACCGTGAATAAGTCATGCGATACCACAAACTGGCTTAAAATATCACCATAACCTAATTCCATTTGCGCGTCAGCACCAGAAGAGTTTATGTATGATAAGGTGGTCGCAGCGGATGCCAATACATCGGGATTAGAGTGTGACGAGAGGGTCCTAGGGGCCATGGGCTGTACCAGTGATTCAGGACACCTAAAAAAATTCACTGTGTGCTCCAGGATGTACAGGAAGTAGTGGTCAGGGTTTGGTTGTGTATTCTAAGGAATAACTTTTTAAGGTTTACCCATATATCTGTTATTTGGTTTAACGGTACGCATCTTGGTGTTGTTTTTGTAACTAGAATAATGTTGTGGTAGAAGGTTCTTCGGCTGCACGGCTTTGGGGTTTGTGGACCCAAGTTTTCAAAAGGCGGAATATTGTGAAATCGACGGAAAACTTTTGCGTTTTAGGAGGATTTTTCCGCATCGAGTGTGGTTTTTTTGACACTCTCACTCTCAGCAGGCTTATTGAATACAAGTTACCCTCCCCACCATTAGACCCGATCCTGCGAAGTTTGCTCACCGTAGGGAGGTTACTACGTTTAGGTGAGAATTTCTTACAACAACTTGCAGCAGTGCTAGCTATTTTAACATCTTTCACTGAGGCTTTACCTTCAGGGATACTGATATCTAGATCAGTTCTTAGTTCCATTGGGAGGCGTGGTTTTTGTGTAGTTCGCCAAACGATACTGTCAGTTCTAGGTGACCGTTTTGGTACGCGATCCACTTTCGGCAAATTTAGGCCAAAGGAGATGACCAGATTATTACTACGCATTATTTTGCGTTGACACGGTGTTTTATCCCGCCCTATGGTTACAGACTTACAGCTGCTATCCAGCCATTAATGGTTTTGAAATTTAGTGAACTTACTAGCATCAAGATAATTGCGAACTTAAAAATGATGGGACAGTTAGACTGGGTCGACTTTTTTACGAAAACTTTCGCATTCACATAGCACACTAGCCATGCCGCGACAACCCAGGATTTTGTCTCTTATAGTCTTCAGAGGCAGTGAGTCTGGGATATCGTAAACCATAGCCTGATGAGAAGAATCTATACGCTTCATCACTTCAGCCAAGCAGTCAATAGGGTTTTCTACTTAGGTTGTCCAGAGAAATTTTAGAATGTTTAATTAAAAGGTAAGCTGTTGGGTCTAAATCCGTAAACCTGTTTTGAGTTACATCTAGTAGAGAATCAACCTGCCCAATATCGGAACGGCTTTCTGTGATATTTAAGATTGGCAGTATCATGCTACCAAACTGACCTAATTTCTCCTGAAATTCGCTTACTTGCCACTGGATATCTTTCACAAGCGATTCAATCTGCAGAAATCTTTCATCTGTACCACAGGAACGAGAACTGCACTCGAGCCATTTTTGAGCCAGTAGTTGATACTGTATTACAGTAATGCAGTTATAACCGAGGTTGAGCCACTATCTAAAACAATTGTGTTTCAACGAACACGATTTTTAAGAATTTGGACCATAACTTTAGGGATTATATATCAATGATCAATAGACGAATATGAGAGAAAACAAGTGCAATGTTATAACTGATTTCTGATGTTAAATCCGTATTTATATTGAACTAATAATTCAATGATATTTGCTACTATCTTCGGTAGGATGCTAGGAAAATATCTCTGTGGTTATTATGTGCAAATAGTCGTTCTACACTGAAAGAAATTGATCAAAACAGTAAAATGTACAAATCGGTCAAAAGAAAGGTAAATTTTAATGGAAAACTTATGAACGGATATGTATAAGCAGAAAAAGCGACAGCTTTTTCGTAACTACGAAACTGACAATACTGTCTTACAAACGCTTGTTACGCTCTTAGAACCTAAAATTTTGTAATTTCTGCGTGAAACTTATATGCAATAGTTGAATGATAGCTCGAAATTCTGTTTTATCCTATTGTCTTATAAATTACTCAGTGGAAGTAAATTTTAAAAACTATTTATGTGGTTATCTGTCTTTTACAAATATTTGCGTGATTTGCACCAACATTCCATCTACATTTATGTTCACATTTCATATCCCATTAGTTACTTTACTAAATATGCTTATTAATATTATGTGTAACCTATCGAATTGATGATGCCTGTAAACTGGCGTCCCTCATGTAAAAAATGAGAAAATATGTTATTATTATTCTGAGTAATGCACATGTGTTCATCCCTGTGAAAGTGGCTTATTTCTGTTAAAGCAATAAGTTGTTATTACATACTCATCAACAGTTTGATATATATTCAGCGCACAGGAAACATCCGATTTTCGTGGCGTGTTTAGCGGTAAATGATTTATCCGATATCTAGCATTGTCGAATGCGTCGTCACCTGGTAGAGATAGGATGCTTACTAAAAATAAATGAAGATCTCAGAACACTACATGGTTCATGATTAAATCACACTCTATGAGAAATTTTTGTAAAATAGCAAATTCACACGGTCTCCTAAAATGTAAAAGTGTAAATGATAAGGGGAAATCATGGACGTGCTGATCTTAATAAATTAAATTAGATGCAAAACTGTGTCGCTTAAGTTTTACTAATCACAGACCGTTTAGTTATCACGGATATTTCAGTAACAAACCGTCGCGATATTTCAATAATTCTGTCTGCTGAAGCTGCAAAAGAATCGATCAGCACACGTTGAATTTTCACTAGCACTGTCTGCATTCGCCGTGGCAAGTTAAACATTAATAATAATATATTCTCATTTTTGTACATGAATGGCGCCATTTTCCAGGCAACATCAATTCGATAATTTACACATACGATTAGTAAGCAGGTTTAGTGATGATAATATAATAAGGTACATATTTATTCCTACCTGTGTAGGACACAACAACTCTATAGGCATGGATAAGTATTATTTAAATTACATATTTAAATTAAATGATTTACGGTCAAATTACATGGTTTCTGTCATTTTGTCTTTAGTTTGTGGGAAAAATTTGATAACTAATGAAATGAAATATAGAGATATTGACTTTGCATTAACAGGAAAATCCAAGTATGTGTTGGATGGATTACCGATACTTGGGAAAATAAATAAAGCTTGAAGTCAGTTCCCTCATATAAAAATAAAATGCATCTTAAAATAATATATCCTCACTTTGTGCTCCACGGTTAGTAGATCAAACTGTGTAATCCGCTTTAATGTACCAGACTGTAGCAGTAGTCCGCTGGAAGATAGGGCCCTATTTGGTCAGGAACAGTGGCCCATCTTTTGTAGCACACTGGGTCCGGGCTTCCAGCCAGTAAATCTATGCAGATTGTATAGGGGCACTGCTGCACCTGAAGGCAAACCATCCCCACTGAGGGTAACATTGGCTCTACCGAGGATGTTGAAAAAGTGTTACTGGCTTCTCAAGTCCTTTCTATAGGGAGGGCCTGTAACATACGTGTTAAGCCAGACAGGCCGTGGAAGGAAAGACAAATGGCGAGGGAGTCGCCAGAGCTCATTCCTTCTGCCTCCATGGTTGTGCATGGCATTCCCGAACTGGTAACTGGGAACGCCTGCGAAAAGCATTGTCATGATGTACAACAATGGAGATGGTTGGCATCCCAGATGGCCCTGGGAGTTCAGGGGCTGTCTCTATTTATAGACTGCCTCGACCCACTCATCTTATGTCAATTAACTCGCCACGTCTGTTAGCTGTCAAGTTCAGCTCCCAAGACCAGTTGACTACCGCTCTCCATAGATGGTACGAGACCAAGGACAAGGTCAGCAAACACATTCGCTGCTGCGAGAGCCGGCCTCGCACTCAAAGGAGAGAACAAAGCGTAGTAAAGGAAAATCCTCAACCCCTAGTCACACTACAGCGGTGCAGCACGGACGATGATAGCCAGTGTCATCCGAGTGCTCCGACTGAACTAGAAGAAAAAAACGCCAACAGGCCGGTTCCTGGGGAATCGGCCAACTAGTTCGTAGGATAACTCCTCAACCGATAGCCAATATCAAGTCAACTACCCCCAATACGGGGAAGTGGTGAGACTGACTACCAGTTGCCTGTACAGTAATGTGAGAGGGCTAAGAGGCAAAATAGCTGAACTTAGACACCTACAATCACAACTGAACTCCAAAATCATAATACTGACGGAAACCTGGCTAACCCCTACGGTGGCAGACAGCGAAGTCAGTATAAATGATATGGTCCTAGTCAGGCGAGATAGGGACCTGAAAGAAGGAGGTGGAGTCGCCATATACGTCGACAAACAGCTCAGATGTGTTCACGCGACGGACCCTCCCCTCACAGAGCTCCCTGACTCCATATGGTGCCACTTCACCGTTGGGTACTGCAAATATCTAGTGGGCAGCATTTATCGATCACCTTCATGTGGAGCAGACCACAACCAGGTACTGCTAAATACAATTTCAAGACATGGGTTATGATCAAATTGTCATAGCTGGTGACTTCAATGCCCCATCTCTTAACTTGGTGTCGGGAAAAGCCCATGATAGATTTGATCGAAATCTGCTGCATACCATCAGGAAGGCTGGATTCACTGAAAATGTCAAGATGGATACTAGATGGGGCCCTGATGGGAAGTCTTCTAGACTGGATTACGTGCTCACTAGTGACCAGCTACTAGTGGAAAACGTTCAGATCACGACTCCCATAGGTAGTAGTGACCACGCGGTCATAGTATTCGACATAGTCCTCCGCGAGCGCTTACAGTGGGACAATACACAGCCCTATCTGTGTTATAACAAAGCCAACTACACCAAAATGCGAAGACTTCTGTCTGAAGCAAATTGGCCTAAAAAATGGACAGAGCTAACAGTAGAAGAACACTGGAGAGTGGTAAAGGAGATCATTCACCAGGCGGTCTCAGACACTGTTCCTTTAGTCACACCAAAAGCTAGGAAGCAACGATCATGGCTAAAAAGGGGGACACAACGCCTTCTGCAGGCGAAGCGAAAAGCCTGGTTTGCGTGGCGACGATCGAAGAGTCAACCCGAACATGAAGTGTACCTTGAACTCAGGAATCGATGTAACATACGAGTCCGGAGCGATAGAAGGACATTTCAGGGAAACCTCGCCAATAAGCTTCTCGTGAACCCCAAAAGCCTATACAGGTTTATGTCCGAAAGAAAACCGACCAACCAGGGAGCATGCAATCTAGTGGGTTCTGATGGGAAATCTCTTACTAGTCTTGAAATGGCAGAGACATTCAGCCTAGCCTTTCACAGGCAACTAAACAGTAACGAGGATATTACCCTCACAGAACATCCAGATTACATCGCAAAACCAACACGCGAAAACCTGCTGGGTACATTTCAAATTACCCCGGCTATGGTACTTGCAAAATTGGGAAGGTTGGCTTCGGGAAAGTCTTCAGGTTGTGATGACATCAGACCATCTGTCCTGAAGCAGTGTTCAGAAAGTCTCTGCCAACCCCTAAGTGATCTGTTCCAACACTCCCTTGATGTAGGGAAACTTCCATGTGAATGGAAACGAGCAATCCTATCCCCTATCTTCAAGGGTGGTGACCGGCAGAATGCGACCAGTTACAGACCAGTTGCTCTACTTCCAGTGATATCGAAGATATTGGAAAGTCTCATTGACGACCACATGAGAAAATACTTCGATGGGACTAACCTTCTTCACGAAGCACAGCACGGTTTCAGGAGGGGAAGATCCTGCGTGACGAATCTTCTACTAGCTTGGAACGATTGGACACTATCCTGGGACAAAAAGGTACCAGCCCACGTGATCTTTCTCGACTTTGCGAAAGCATTCGACACAGTTCACCATGGTCTGCTCCTTCACAAAATAAGCAAGGCGGGTGTTTCTGGAGCACTTCTCGCATGGCTGAAAGATTACTTAGGCGAGAGAGAATTCTGCACCAAAGTCAACCGCATCCGATCATCCTGGCACACCTCGGCATCAGGGGTTCCTCAGGGTTCTATCCTAGGGCCGTTGATGTTTTTGATTTTTATCAACGACCTGCCCCCCAACTAAACTGCTCTGCGCTTCTTTACGCTGACGACGTAAAGATTTGGAGAGCAATAAACTCATCGGAAGACTCAGATAGATTGCAGGCTGACCTGCAAACTCTGGGAAACTGGGCTCTGGCTAACGGAATGCCTTTCAACCTAAAGAAGTGCAAAGTAGTGCAACTTCATTCCGGCAGGTCACAGAGTGTAAATTACACCCTTGGTGGCCAGAACTTGAGTTGTGTTCCATCAGAGCGTGATCTAGGTCTTATTCTAACAGAAAAGCTAGACACCAGTGGAAATTACTCGAGGGACGTCGCCAAAGCCTACGCAACTTTACACTTTATACATAGGCAGCTGGGAGCTCTCACTCCCGAACTGTTCTTAAGGTTATATAAGGCATATGTGAGGCCACACCTTGAGGTGCATAATATCATTGCACCTCCGCTACTCAAAAGGGATGCTAACATTCTAGAAAGTGTCCAGAGACGAGCGACAAAATGGGTGATCGGCCTCCGCAACAAATCATATGAGGAAAGACTAAAGAAATTAGGTCTTTTCACACTTAGTTACCGTAGGCACAGGGGAGACCTCATCACCGTCTACCAGATCCTAAATGACCAGGCCCACCCAAATAAAAGCATCCTGCCATTAAGTGATTATAGGCTTCCACGAGGTAACCCGCTAAGGATAGCACACCAGAGACCAAAGACTCGAGTGCGATCACATTTCTTTTCGCTTCGTGTTTGCCGTCTCTGGAACGCTTTACCGGCGGCCGTGACTACAGCGCCATCTCTGGAGATTTTTAAGCGGAAGCTAGACAATCATGCAGAAATGCAAGGTTTGTGTCTCAATGGCTTATCCTCATAAAACTTGAAACCGCACTGTCAGTGGATAATATATCTGTGAAAGCTTTAGTGTTGCTAAACCAATACTATATGCAGATGACTTAAAAGTGACGTATAAATGCAAGAACACAGATCTCGGAATAACAGTAAACGCCATACAGCAAGAATTAGAAAAGATGGACACATGGTGTGACACCTGGCAACTCCAGTTTAATGTCAAAAAATGTGGCGGGCTCTGCATAGGTTGCAACAATTTAGAATTTGACCTGACAATTCAAGGCCATGAACTCTTACGACTGGAATCTGTATTGGACCTAGGACAGATATACTCACATGACTTATCATTTTCTGAACATATCTCCAAACAAGTGCCAAAGTTTCGCAGATTTATTGGAATTCTAATCGGAAAATTTTACAGAAATGAGTGCAGAATCCTGTTGAACAAGGTTTGTGTGCGTCTGTCAGCCACGTCACATTAACCGTTAATGCCCAGCTCTTGCTACGCTCAGGCTAACGCTGTTCCTTGAAGTTTCTCAGAAACGCTTAGTAATAACGGACGATAAAACCAAAACACCAATTGGCGACTCGAGGATTCTTTATTAGTACATCAACATATAAACACTGTTACAACTAAGGTCTGTGAACAAATATTACAATAATAAATCACAAGATTACTTCTGACGGTTTTCTGCTGACTTCTTTCTGAACAGCGACCGATGAGACGATGACTGTCGTATTGATGCCTCCGCGAAAATTGGGGAAGTCGGTTTTGAGCAAACAACCATGAATTGATCGTTCAATCTTCAACTACATTGACACTCCCTGGCAAAAAAGGATCTATTCCTTTTTTCCATCACGACCAATGCACGTTGACTCGGATGCCAATGCGAGAAACTGGGTCACACGGACAAAGCTGAAATGGAAAACAAACAGAAAAGCCAACACACCACAAGCATACCCACAGAACAATCTCACACATCAATGACGATCTCCGCATTCCAGTTAAACGCACCCTCTTGACACGTCCTGTCAATGGAGATGAAGATTGAACGATCAATTCTTGGTTGTTTGCTCAAAACCGACTTCCCCAATTTTCGCGGAGGCATCAATACGACAGTCATCGTCTCATCGGTCGCTGTTCGGAAAGAAGAGTGAAACATCGTCAGAAGTAATCTTATGATTTATTATTGTAATATTTGTTTTCAGACCTTAGTTCGCTTATTCCTTTTATATGTTGGTGTAACAATACAGAAATATCAAGCGGCAGATCGGTGTTTTGGTTTTTTCGTCCGTTATAACTAAGCGTTTCTGAAATCTTCAAAGAACAGCGTGGGCCCGAGCGTAGCGAGAGCTGGGCATTAACGGTTTATGAGACGTGATTGACAGTTTCTGACGATAGAAACAGATCTGGCGGATTCAAACAGTTGGTGAAAGTTTGGATAGTCACCGTTCATTTTTCCTGGTGCCGGTCAAGTCCTCTTTGAACAAGCAATATCTGGAACGTTTTTGGAGTTGGGTCAAGTTCAACAATGCCTGGGTCAAAGAAGGGAGAGAGTGTCTTCGATACAAACAGGAAAGTAAGTCATGGTGACTTGTCTGTTAATTGCAACGATGTGTCTGATGTTAAGCATGACATGGTTGATGTTACTGTTTCGCCGTTCAGGGATAATAGGAACATCAAACTCCCTAAATTAGAACCACGGTGTTTCGATGGAAACCCAGCTGATTATTTACAATTTGTAAAGGAGTTTGAGATCATGTTGAGTAGTTTTTTATTAAATGATGAATTGAAGTTAATGTATTTGATGAGATATTGCACTGGAGATGCTGCAAGAGCTATACAGTGCTGTAAGTTTATGAAGCCAAAAGAGGGCTACTACGAGGCTATGAGCATATTACGTCAAAGGTTTGGAAGACCTTCGATGATTGCAGGGAAATTATTCGAGGCTGTTAAGGGTAATGGTAGTCAACTACAAGATGACTCCAAGGTACTTACTGAGTTTTTGAATAATTTGCTGATTTACAAGAATGAATTGATTTCGATGAATTGCATGAGTGACCTCAACTCGAGTTTTATACTAGAAGTAATAGCAAGACGCCTACCTACTCGACTGCAAAGGAAGTGGGTCAAGATAAGCTCCCGTATGGAGGATGAGGGTATCGAGCCAAAATTTGATGATATCCTGAAACTAGTAAAAGATAGTGTCAATTAATCTATGAGCAAGTTTGCCAGCATATTGCATCTCACCCATAGAATAGAGCAGTCTGAGGGAAAAACGCAATCGTTGATGACGAATAGGCCTCAGACAGGTGGATATCGAGAAGACTCCATGATGTCTAGTAATGCATATAGACCTAGTGAGTGTAACAGGTTTCGTAGTACATCCTCAACAGATAAGTTACAAGATGCAAGACAAACACGGTTGTGTTTTACCCGTTTGCAAGAGGTGCATACAGAGGTGAACTGTGAACCAGTAAGCAAGTTCAGTGATAAGCTAAATGTAAACTCCAGGCCTGACTCCGAACTGTGTGACGATAACGGTGCGGTCAGGAAGTCTGTAGTTGCAACTGGTAAGCCGTTGTTGAATAAAGTGTCACAGAATAGAGTTGCTGCTTCAGAGTGCAGTTCTGACCCCACAAGTTTACAAGGTATTACTAGTCAGAGTGAAGTTATAAAGATTTTAGGATTTGCGAGGAGGAACCAAAATTGTCTACTTCTGTTATTAAAGAGTTTGAAAATGATGAAGTTGACGGTAAAGTGAATGTTCGTGATAATGATCATGATACTTCACATTTGTCTTTGGTTGATCATGTTGAGATGAGGGATATGCCTACTACCGGTGAGTTGAACAAAAGTTCTGTACAACTTGAACGTGAAGTGGAAATAAATGCAGATGCAGTTGCAGAAGGCATGCATACTTGTCAGACCGTCAATGTGATTGACCAGCGTGTAGCCCACCTATCATCAGATGCCAGTGCTAAGCCTGAGCTGATAGTAAAAGACAGCAGTGGTGGTAATCTTGCAGTTAGAGAATTTTCTGAATGCCGAACAACAACAGGTTCTGATCCACCGCTAACGTCATCAACTGGTATCAATCACTTGTCATTGGTGTTGTCATCCACAATGAAACAGACACCCATCAACTCAAGTATCTTGTGCAATGATTTTGATGGTATTGATGCATTTGAAAAGACGAAAGATATTGGTCAGTTTAGTGAGGATAAGCCAGGTGTAAACGAGAGAGTAATTGTTAAATCGACTTGCACGAATAAAGGCACTTCTAGTTTCAAGTTACTATTTGAATGCTATTATCTTTGGTGTAAATTACTCTGTTTCTACACTTGGTTGATGAGATATGTCGTGTGTTTGTTGGTCATCTATATTCTACGATACAATGACATGGGCGTGTTGCCGTTCAGATTTGAGGATATAGCTGATAGAGGGAAGTCAGGAAATGAACTCTGCGACGATTTTCCAACCTAGAGCGTCAACCTGAGAAGGGTTGTAGGCGTACTGATGCAAGTCCTACAGTTCTTCAAAGGGTAGCGCATCAATGAGCAGTCCAATGTGCTTGGTGTATGATCTTGTACATGTGTTCATATTGTATATACTGAATTGATATCATCTGTCATCTGGCTGTTGGTAATTCTGTTTGTGTCCGGACGACTTCCACTTGGATCATCAACCTGAGAAGGAATGTAGGCGTACTGCTGTAAGACCTACAGTTCTTCATGTCGTGTCAGAATCCACAGAATTCGATGTAGTGATTGCACATATGTTTGTGTTAAAAAGTTGTGTGAGTTCCATTTATTGTAATTGCTGGTTAATCTTCTTATAGTCCGGACATTCCACAACTAACAATGGTCAACCTGTGAAGGGTTGTAGGTGTACTGGTTTAAGTCCAGCGATTCTTCAAAGGAATTCCGTCAAGACATGAACTGCGAGTTTGTGTGTACTGTTTGTATATACGTGTGGTGTGTCATATCAATTGGTGTATTTTGGATTTGCCGTGTTTACTTGTTGTTTTCTCATCTTGTTATTATGCATAAGTTTGTTAAAGTTTTCGTCGTGATTACTTCTGAAGTTGTTTCAAGTCTTCTACATCCGTGAATGTACTGATTGATGTTAAAGACAGTAGATGGGTCATATACGCCGGGGAGGCTAGGCTATTGCTGAGAATGAAATGCATACGGGGATAATTGTTAGCTGTGGTCCGACACGCCGGGGAGAAAGAGTGTAAACGACTGAGGCTCGCATGCGTCACCGCTATTAGAACTGAGGCAGAATGAGTGGCAAGCGATTTCAGTGGTAATTGGTAGTGAGTAGATACGAGGATGTGCGTAGAGTATCGTGAGGTCCTGCCATGGTCACATTGCACTCTGCGAGAGTCATTCTAGCAAGCGGCGATTGTGTTGCAAGATGTCAAGAGGAGGTCTCTGTCTGGAGGCGCAGGTGGTCAGCGATGTGTGAGATTGTGCTGTGAGTATGCTTGTGGTGTGTTGGCTTTTCTGTTTGTTTTCCATTTCAGCTCTGTCCGTGTGACCCAGGTTCTCGCAATGGCATCCAAGTCAACGTGTATCGGTCATGAAGGAAAAAAGGGTTGGATCCCTTTTTTGCCGGGGAGTGTCAATGTAGTTGAAGATTGAACGATCAATTCATGGTTGTTTGCTCAAAATCAACTTCCCCAATTTTCGCGGAGGCATCAATACGACAGTCATCGTCTCATCGGTCGCTGTTCAGAAAGAAGAGTGAAACATCGTCAGAAGTAATCTTATGATTTATTATTGTAATATTTGTTTTCAGACCTTAGTTCGCTTATTCCTTTTATATGTTGGTGTAACAATAAAGAAATATCAAGCGGCAGATCGGTGTTTTGGTTTTTTCGTCCGTTATAACTAAGCGTTTCTGAAATCTTCAAAGAACAGCGTGGGCCCGAGCGTAGCGAGAGCTGGGCATTAACGGTTTATGAGACGTGATTGTCACTTCCTCTTGCAACACAATCACCACTTGCTAGAATGACTCTTGCTGAATGCAACTGGACCATAGCTGCACCTCGCGATGCTCTTCGCACATCCTCTTATCTATTCACTATCAATTACCACTGAAATCGCTTGCCACTCATTCTGCCTCAGTTCTAGTAACGGTGACGTATTCGAGCCTCAGTCGTTTACACTCTTTCTCCCCGGCGTGTCGGACCACAGCTAACAATTATCCCCGTATGCATTTCATTCTCAGCAATAGCCTAGCCTCCCCGGCGTATATGACCCATCTACTGTCTTTAACATCAATCAGTACATTCACGGATGTAGAAGACTTGAAACAACTTCAGAAGTAATCACGACGAAAACTTTAACAAACTTATGCATAATAACAAGATGAGAAAACAACAAGTAAACACGGCAAATCCAAAATACACCAATTGATATGACACACCACACGTATATACAAACAGTACACACAAACTCGCAGTTCATGTCTTGACGGAATTCCTTTGAAGAATCGCTGGACTTAAACCAGTACACCTACAACCCTTCACAGGTTGACCATTGTTAGTTGTGGAATGTCCGGACTATAAGAAGATTAACCAGCAATTACAATAAATGGAACTCACACAACTTTTTAACACAAACATATGTGCAATCACTACATCGAATTCTGTGGATTCTGACACGACATGAAGAACTGTAGGTCTTACAGCAGTACGCCTACATTCCTTCTCAGGTTGATGATCCAAGTGGAAGTCGTCCGGACACAAACAGAATTACCAACAGCCAGATGACAGATGATATCAATTCAGTATATACAATATGAACACATGTACAAGATCATACACCAAGCACATTGGACTGCTCATTGATGCGCTACCCTTTGAAGAACTGTAGGACTTGCATCAGTACGCCTACAACCCTTCTCAGGTTGACGCTCTAGGTTGGAAAATCGTCGCAGAGTTCATTTGCTAACTTCCTTCTATCAGCTATATCCTCAAATCTGAACGGCAACACGCCCATGTCATTGTATCGTAGAATATAGATGACGAAAAACACATGACGTATCTGGTCAACCAAGTGTAGAAACAGAGTAATTTACACCAAAGATAATAGCATTCAAATAGTAACTTGAAACTAGAAGTGCCTTTATTCGTGCAAGTCGATTTAACAATTACTCTCTCGTTTACACCTGGCTTATCCTCACTAAACTGACCAATATCTTTCGTCTTTTCAAATGCATCAATACCATCAAAATCATTGCACAAGATACTTGAGTTGATGGGTGTCTGTTTCATTGTGGATGACAACACCAATGACAAGTGATTGATACCAGTTGATGACGTTAGCGGTGGATCAGAACCTGTTGTTGTTCGGCATTCAGAAAATTCTCTAACTGCAAGATTACCACCACTGCTGTCTTTTACTATCAGCTCAGGCTTAGCACTGGCATCTGATGATAGGTGGGCTACACGCTGGTCAATCACATTGACGGTCTGACAAGTATGCATGCCTTCTGCAACTGCATTTATTTCTACTTCAACTTTTAGCTGTACAGAACCCTTATACAACTTAGCATTAGTAGGCATTGCCTCCTTTTGTACATGATTGACCAAGGACAAATCTGCACTATCCTGATCACTATCACAAATAGTCAATTTACCATCATCTATCTGGTCGACTTCATCATTTTCAAACTCTTTAATAATAGCAATGGGTGATTTGTGTTCTTCCTCACAAATCCCAAATGATTTTATACCTTCACTCTGACTAGTAATACTTTGTAAACATGTGGAGTGAGAACTGGACTCCGAAGCAATATCTCTATTACGTGACACTCTATTCAACAATGGCTTACCAGTTGCAACTACAGACTTCCTGACCGCACCGTTATCGTCACACAGTTCGGAGTCAGGCCTGGAGTTTACATTTAGCTTATCACTGAACTTGCTTACTGGTTCACAGTTCACTTCTGTATGCACCTCTTGCACACGTGTAAAACACAACCGTGTTTGTCTTGCATCTTGTAACTTATCTGTTGAGGATGTACTACGAAACCTGTTACACTCACTAGGTCTATATGCATTACTAGACATCATGGAGTCTTCTCGATATCCACCTGTCTGAGGCCTATTCGTCATCAACGATTGCGTTTTTCCCTCAGACTGCTCTATTCTATGGGTGAGATGCAATATGCTGGCAAACTTGCTCATAGATTAATTGACACTATCTTTTACTAGTTTCAGGATATCATCAAATTTTGGCTCGATACCCTCATCCTCCATACGGGAGCTTATCTTGACCCACTTCCTTTGCAGTCGAGTAGGTAGGCGTCTTGCTATTACTTCTAGTATAAAACTCGAGTTGAGGTCACTCATGCAATTCATCGAAATCAATTCATTCTTGTAAATCAGCAAATTATTCAAAAACTCAGTAAGTACCTTGGAGTCATCTTGTAGTTGACTACCATTACCCTTAACAGCCTCGAATAATTTCCCTGCAATCATCGAAGGTCTTCCAAACCTTTGACGTAATATGCTCATAGCCTCGTAGTAGCCCTCTTTTGGCTTCATAAACTTACAGCACTGTATAGCTCTTGCAGCATCTCCAGTGCAATATCTCATCAAATACATTAACTTCAATTCATCATTTAATAAAAAACTACTCAACATGATCTCAAACTCCTTTACAAATTGTAAATAATCAGCTGGGTTTCCGTCGAAACACCGTGGTTCTAATTTAGGGAGTTTGATGTTCCTATTATCCCTGAACGGCGAAACAGTAACATCAACCATTTCATGCTTAACAGCAGATGCATCGTTACAAGTAACAGACAAGTCACCATGACTTACTTTCCTGTTTGCATCCAAGACACTCTGTCCCTTCTTTGACCCAGGCATTGTTGAACTTGACCCAACTCCAAAAACGTTCCAGATATTGCTCGTTCTAATAGGACTTGACCGGCACCAGGAAAGATGAACGGCGACTATCCAAACTTACACCAACGGTCCAAAACCGTCGAAAACTGACTTCACCGTCAGAAACTGTCAGCCACGTCTCGTAAACCGTTAATGCCCAGCTCTTGCTACGCTCGAGCTCACGCTGTTCCTTGAAGTTTCTCAGAAACGCTTAGTAATAACGGACGAAAAATCCAAAACACCAATTGGCGACTCGAAGATTCTTTATTAGTACATCAACATATAAACACTGTTACAACTAAGGTCTGTGAACAAATATTACAATAATAAATCACAAGATTACTTCTGACGGTTTTCTGCTGACTTCTTTCTGAACAGCGACCGATGAGACGATGACTGTCGTATTGATGCCTCCGCGAAAATTGGGGAAGTCGGTTTTGAGCAAACAACCAAGAATTGATCGTTCAATCTTCAACTACATTGACAGCGTTCTTTATTTGATTACTGTTCTTTCATGTGTGGTACTAGGCGCATTGATGTCAAATTGAAAGTCGGGGTAGTGGAGAAATACTTCTCGTCAAAATTACTCGGAACCGAATATGGTGCTATCTACTCCGCTAGATGTGACACCCTAGGATTAGAAACACTATGGCTAAGACGCCTGAGACTAAACTTAACACTTTACTATAAGCTTCTAAACCAGTTAGTTTTTACCTCTGCTAATGTCATTCGAATTTCAGATGACAGTGGCTACAAACTAAGACACACTAAGGGTACAGTAGCTATCGAACAATGTAAAACAGCTACCAGGCAAAAGTTTTACTTGATTAGGTATGCACAGATATGGAATAAACTACCAATGGAAATGCGTAAAGCAGGTACATTGGCCTCCTTTGAAAAAGTGCTTAACGAAAAACTACACGAGTTTGCAAACGACAGTAGTCCTAGTTCCTATCTGAGAGCCTCCGAAATTATAGGTGCATTTAATATATAAGCTCAAATACTACACCTGTTGTTTTTGCCTATATTTATTATTTTAGATAAAACATTAACGATTAAGATACTTACCCTCAAACAGACAAGAAGTTTCGTTTGTAAAACTTCTACCCAACACAATAAGTGGAATAAAATGGACATAAACCGACAACATGAAAAAGATATAACTCACCACAACATCACACGGACAGATTTACGCTCGTCGGACATCATATATGCCTCGCCAACTACAACCCAACATTCCTGAGATAATGTGATGAACTTATATCCGTAATGTTGCTGAGCAGTCAATATCCACAACTCATGTCGTAACAACTAAAATTCAAAACCTTCCTCGCCAGAAGTAAATATCCACAAGCAGTAGAAATCCATTAATTAATGCGTCTAAAGCTTATGTATTTTACTCCCAACAATGACATTGCAGATCAAATGAGATAAACATATCACTGATTTCAAAATAACACATCAATGAACTATAATTCAAGGACTCTGCACACAACAATGTAATGTACCAAAATTGACTTCAAGCTTTATTTTTTTCCCAGGCACTTATAACCCATCCACCAAAGACCTGGTTTTTTTGTTAATGCGAAGACAATACTTCTGTATTTCCTGATGTGTTGCACTCACTGACAATCTAGCGGATTTTTCCAACTATGCACAGAAATGATTGTACATAAGTGAAAAGGATGTTTTATACTATTGGGATTAACATTTATCAAGTGTGTGTATAATCTCCAGTGTACATGTTTAACATATTTTGCTGTCGATTGTAAATTGTAACTGAATAATATGGTCCTATTTCTGTAACAACTTGATGATGCCTGTAAACTGGCGTCTCTCATGCACTGTATCATGAGAATAAATTTATTTATTTATAAGCGTACAAACTAAATCCCCAAGACCTGTTCTGCCTTCTCTCACTGCATCGACTACTCTATCTTTTCCTTAGGTCACTTTATTATTTCACTTATCTCAACCCATATTATCTACACTACAACCTATTAATATTACTATTCTGCTTTTATGAGTACGCCGAATAACCAACAGGAGTTAAGTCAAACTCCATTCACGGCAGCAACACAGTCCTAACATACTGCATACTACAAACCACATCTTGACCAATCCCCGCACCACTCCTCTTGGAGTCTACCAGAGCTAAAGCAGTCGAGTGGCGGGACTTACTACGCAGAAGCTCACCGAAGATCTGGAACCTCTACCTCACAATCAAGAAGCGAGCTCAAAGAAATCACTTGTTTATACTAGCTCGTAATCAGGATATTGGATATTGGATGAGGGACTGAAGTTGACAGTCATCTTCAATATGATGAAAATGTATGCACAGAGTAAGCATGCTTAAAATGTTCGCTGACACCAGATACACATACAAGGGAGGGCAATGGAATAATAACAGTGAGCACACTTTGCATAAGTTAAAACAGTTTGTTGAAAAAACGCACTTTTCCGTTCAGAAAATGTCGAATTACTTGAAGACACATGTTATAACGACATTTTGTGATTTTTTGCAGCTTAATGGATTACACATGGACATGATGAGGTGGGATAGCTCGTTTTGGTAATTATTTCACCTACTTTCTTGTGTACTTTTCCTAATGCTGACAAGGCTCCTCTACATGTATTTCTTTAAGAAAAATCAGCGGAAATACTTAGAAATTATAAACGCACAGTATTCCGTAATTTTATGGCATAAAATTGATGTTTGTAGGCAGATGCAATATCGATTTTGTATTATTGAAAAATGTTGACTGACGTAATTATATACGATTCGACTAATTATTTCGTCATTTTAAACATATTTAATGGTTGATTATTGTGTTTACACTGGTAGCAATGTCTACATCTGTATAATTCTTATGTTCTTTTTCAGATAATATCTACTTTCGGGAATTTCATGAATTTAGGTGATAAAGAAAAAGATACCTGCAGCGTTTTCGATTTTGTATTACAGGTTAATTCAATAATAAATGTATTCCTCGTTATTAGTTTGTTTATTCTACTTGATAAGACCGAATATTAGCCCTTGCGTAATTTGTGAGGTATAGAGTATATGAGGCTGTCTTTGAAATACTAAGTAGGAGCAGATATTCGGAGAAGCCTATTGGTAAAAGATTATGTTGTAGTCAAATAAAGTAAATATGCCTGAATCGTAGAGGAGGTATTGCGATTATAAAGCGTTTCGAGTTATCTATCGTCTTAGCAGAATACATATACTGATTCGCGATTCATAGTCACAAAGTGAGAGTAAATCTACCTGAGATAGTTTGCTTGTGATTTCCGCATGTCGCAGTATACCATAAGGAGAGACTACACCTATGCTGTTAGACATATAACTCAGTGCAACTACGGTTATCATAATAGTTAAAAACAGAATGCCTAGGGTTCTCAGCCACGAAACACGATACGTTGCTATCTGCTCATTAATCACGTAAACAAAAGTCTTCCAGACGCCGAATTTACTCCTAACAGTTTACCCTCAACTCCGAACTTAATACGTGTTAATAATGTTACCGGAACGCAATCGCTTTACAACAGAAGGAAGACAGAGTCATTGAAAAATTGTTTATTAAACAGAAATTAGATTTCAAATGTAGATATAATTCAGATGAGTAGTCCTGTGTTACCGTCAGTAAGTTCCATCTCCGTGCACGGAACATGTATGTGTTTCCATAAGTCTGAAAAGGTTTAAGAAAAGCATAATTAACTTGGGTATTACATGTATGATCTGCATAAAAATTTCCTGATAAGCATTTACAAGTAATCACTTTACAAACAATATATATATATATAAAAGTAGCCCAATAGTTTTCACTAAACTTAGAGGACTTCGCAATTTATCGTTGGTCGATATCTAATAGGTCCATCGAAGCATCATGAAATGATAAAATTATTTAACGACAAGTCATGCAGTAGTTTCCAAAGCTTGTACGAATATTTTAGCAAAAATGACAACGACTTTATGACAAATAATAGGTCTCGACAGCAATAATAATAACATTCATGTTCATAGTGACTATAAAAACAATAATAGGTATTGTTATCGCAACGAATTCATCATTAACTTAGATAGACAACTAATAATAATACAATCATATCAAATAAATGCATCACTTAATCTTAAGAAGCATGTGTTTACTTACTTTCAGTGTATTCTCTCAATACTGATGTGCTCAACTAGCTTATTCCAACTGGATTTAAGATTAATTCTGAAAGTGAGTGGAGATCCAGTTTATGTCAGGTAAATACATGTAGCTTACATGTATTACACTGCTTACTGAGACATCTGATACTTGCTTTCCGATCTTCGTGACAAGAACACAGTTTATCTAGGTTTACCTACATATACATAAGTATACTTATGTATATATATACGTATATGCTGCATCAACCATGCCGTTTTTATCATGATTAACCAGACCACTGTGTATATTATACCTAATTGAGGATCTCTGAAAATAACTGTCAAGTGATAATTGAAGTTGCTTGAGGTTATTGCACCTTCAGAACATTGTTTGGATTCTTGACACTCCTGAGAAGTCCTTAGATCTTAATTTGGCATGAATTCGTTGAATTCAGCAAATAAATTCACTGGTATATCATTACTCTCCTGAGCTGTAATAGTTTGTGTTGTCAGTTATCCATCCAATTCGATAAAACGCTCCTGGAAATTCAGAACTTAACCAAGCAGCAGAATGATATTTGACATTATCTCAACTCGAATGACGAACTGGCCAATCAAAAGCGAGTAAATCGCTTGTTTATCTCATTCGCGGTCGACAGGCTGCCTCGGTTTCAAGGTCACGATTGGTTCCTGCGTGGCTGGTTATATGTTTTCGTGAATTATTTTTCCGGCAAAGTCAAACTTTAGGCACCACTAACAACCGATCAGCAAACGACCTTGAACGAACCAATTACATTAAAGAGGCATATATGATGAATGGAAATGTATATTTATAGAAAAAAGCACAAAATAGAGAATAAAAAAGTTATATGGTATATCTTTCTCGAACATGTGAGAGAAACATCTCCCAGTTTAGCATGGGACTATCAATGCTTTTCCATCTGCTATCCTTTCGACGAATCCTTTTCGGAGGGAGGTGTCATACAAAACTTTTACCCAAATATTGTTTGCTCGCTGGCGACCACGGTTGTATTTCTTTTTTACCAGCACTGTCTCATCGACATGCACGATAACGTCTTCCCCACCCAGCAAACAAGTGATTTTCCTTATTTTCCATGATGCGATGTCTCTGCAATGCTGGTACCACTGAACTGTTGAGGCATGGCTATTCTCCATCTCGGCAGCAGCTGCTCTCACAGCCTATTTCAACACCAATTCGTTTCAGATATACGAAATCTGGGTTAGGGAGAGATGCGACCTAGCGAAAGTAAGTTCCTACGAAATATTAAAATTATCAGCTTACCCTCTCCAGTGTTAGTAGGCTTCAAACATATAGCACAACGATGAACAAACCCATCAGTTGATTTGGTATAGCTTTTTAAAGTGATGATACCACCACACAAACAAATTCGCTCTTTCCGGAGCAACTCAAATCCAGGAAATAGTGGAAAACACTAACCTCCTCGAATTGCGACTGTAGCCTTGTAAGGTCACGCATTAGAAATGAATCAAGCATTAACAACATTGAACTGCGTTCGTGAACCTCATTGGATAATTCGACATCGTTCGTGAATCTCATTGGATAATTCGCTGATTGGTAGTTAGTGGTGTCGAAAGTTTAACTTCACCCTTTTTCCCTTGAATCTTAAAGTCTTTTTATGATGTTTTTCTCACTTTGCAGTGTGTAGGTCAGTTTTTGTCACTGGATGCTACTATTAAGCTTATTTTTACCCTGAAGTTCCCAGTTTTTATGTTGGTAGTCAAGGATTATGGTAAACCTACAATGATTCAACCAGTTAAGGTGTACTTTTCTAATATAGTAACCTTATTTAATAAGTAAACTACCTAACTGTCCTGGGTGACTCTAAAGAATAGCGGCCCAAACCGAAACGACCTTTTAACGCAAAAATGACCTTGTCAGGGACAACTTCGGCCAATGAGAAGGCTCAAAACGAAAGGCGCATAATTGTAAAAAACGGTTTATATAAAAGGAATGCAATCATAATAAACAGTTACAAAGAATAGCGTTCGCGTATATGTTGCAAAAAGCCTCCCAGTTTCTCATGGGAGTCTTCATAGTCATACGAAGCCAGTTTCGGTACATAAATTCATCCAGGTAACTGTAAACCATGGGATTTCTCGATCCATTAACCGCTCTTATACGTCTTTTTAGACGACTCCAAAAACTTTCAATGGAACTGGTGTGGGTTCCATCCAAAGTATTCCGGAAACCATCCGTATGATTCGCAACATGATGAATGTACCCATGATTCGATAATTGACGGTATCCGCTCCATTCATCTGTTTGAATGGTCGTCCCCGGCAACACCAAACGCTTATTAATAGGTACTAATACTGCTGCACTGCGATTGGGAATCGCTTCTATGTACCCTTTGCTCAGTATCGTGTCGTAGATACCCAGTATCCACTGCTGGTTTGCTTGCAATCTTCCGCGGTTGTATTTCCTTTTTATAAGTACAGTCTCATCAATATGGACTATGCTGCCGACTCCCCCGAGAACTTGAGTCAGGGTGTTCATTTTCCAGGAGGAAACTTCTCTGCAGTAGTTGTACCATTGCACTGCTGACACCTCTGAATTTAATGTTTCATAAGCTGTAGCTGTGAATGCTCTTTTCAGGACCCAGAAGTTACAGATCATTAAAATTTTCTTCAAAGGTAGTTTAGACCTTGAGAGAAAAGTTCCTAAGGCATCTGTAAACTAAAGAACAACGACAAACCTTCTCGAACCGATTTCCTCCTTCGGCAATCAATACATCTGTATACAAAGCCATCAATGGCCTCTGTGTATTTTTGTATATGCATAACTCCTCCGCATTGGCAAATTTTCGACAAAGCTATCAGTCCGTTATCCAGACAGTAATCGAAGACATCCATGATTGCTTCCGAAAATGATAGTCAGCGGATTCCTTGCTCAAGGTCACATTTTTGTTCGAAGGTCGTTTCGGTTTGGGCTGCTATTCTTTAGAGTCACCACTGTCCTGCCATTGTTTGAGATTAAAACTGAGAGCTGGTTTTCTAGCATGAGTGGCACTAAATCGAACCGACTGTGTTTGCTTATCACCGCTGTTCCATCCCTCACAGGACACATTAAACATGGACTAGCTTTACGTCATAACGGTGAGACTTAATTAAGCACCCAGCCAACTTTCTTAAGCATCCTCAGCGTTATTTCATAACATAGTGGGTAATTAAGATATTCTGTCACCATAAAAAAGCATTATCGATGAATAGGTTAGCATAAGTTTAGGAATGTTGTATGCTCGGTGGCGCTGCAGTCTAAGTGGTAAAACGTATTAATCACCGTTATTTAGGATATGCTATGAACTAGAAATGCTCGGCTGAAAAACGTAGTAAATAAGGCACAGATCGGTGTAATTTGTAAGTGACTTCCAAAGCGCTCTCATACCGAAACAATCAACCAAAAGTATTCTTTAAACTGTCGGTCTCAGGCATTTGAAAGGAAAGGAAGTGTAACAGCAGTTTAGACATACATGTTTGTATTCTGAATACAAATGGAAACAAAAAGGTAATGCAAATATTTTCACAAAAATAATCGATTAACAAGGTCACGTCGTAATCTTAAAGTTGTTTGCGGTTCATTTGCTAGCAAACTGTCCAACCTTCTTGTGAACTCTGCTATTTCCCGCAGTACAGCATCCGGATTTCTTCGGTTCAGACTGTTGAGACTATATCTTAAACGTTCATAAACTTTTCGAAATGCGTTGTTTGGTTCTAGTGTTAACCGGATGGCCCTCGGAATGTTGTCCGTTGTTTTGTATAGACATGTCCACCCTCACTATTCCTCAGAATATCTAATAGTGACATTTAAAGACATGGAACATATGTGGTGGACCTTTTACTCTGTTAGCGTAGTATCCCAAATTCAAACAGAATATAAAAAATATATATAGAAAAAATATATATACGAAATCAGTTTAGTTACGGGAAGAAGGGCGTTGATAAAGCATATCCCCTGTTTGAAGTGGCGCCTTTGGCTTAACCTTGACGGCATTTGCGCGGTTTCGTTGATTCGAGTTGTGGCTAGTCGTCCAGCAAACGTAGTAGACGCTATTTCGCTGCTTATTTTGCTCTTGTTGGATGAATTTATATGAAAATTATTGTTCGATATTGTTCTTGAGCATTTGCTGATTGCTTGTGTGACAGGACGCTTAAATACATGGTTCATGCAGTGATTTTTGGCATACCGAGTAAGCTTCGCGTACATTTCAACGACTGTCATTCGATAAATTTCTTTGCAGATTGGCGGAAACTTGTACTCGATCTCAAATTTCCCTATCAGCTATTGTGCAGTACCTATTACTGCTGCAGGAACCAAAGAATATGGTTGATATCGAATTCCTGCATCCTCCCGCACTTCTGTGTGTTGTTTTGATAGAGGAAAGTCAATAGAATGCATAGATACAAGCGAAAATTAGTGTTCACAAATGGGCAGAAATTGCAATATGTTTTACGATCACTTATAACATTCACTGTTTTCTGCCGAAGTTTTTAAGTGAGTTAAATGCA
Organism: Trichobilharzia regenti; assembly: GCA_944472135.2. Lineage (NCBI taxonomy): Eukaryota > Metazoa > Platyhelminthes > Trematoda > Strigeidida > Schistosomatidae > Trichobilharzia > Trichobilharzia regenti. The sequence goes on along the minus strand of OX235270.1, from coordinate 79,759,514 downwards.
CACTGCAACATTTTAGTAATTTGGTGGATTTCAATACCATCCTCGTGATCAGGTACGTAAAGACATCTGACGTGTGCGTCACTTTTTCCTACTAGTGAGTTTGGTTTCATAAACTTCCGATTTTTGTCATTGTCCTGACGCCACATTCGCGCTTGTTCGAAGTTAATTCACCAAATTATTTTAAAACCACGTAGAAGTAGTGTCCGACATCTCTTAAAGCTATGGACGTAAGGTTTAGAAGTGGTTGCTATATCCATTTAGGGAAGGCTCATCGATTTTTGCAAGTAAGGGCTACGCATCATATTCCTAAATGCCTCCAGAAGCAACAGAATCTTCAGAAGTTATTAATGGGGTCCCAGCTCCTCTATTTCGAAACATATTATAGGGACAGGTCATAAAACTGGCGTTTGCACATTCTTTAAACCTATCTGTAAAACGTGTTTGGATTGCATTCTAAAGTTTGTGGGAACCGAAGTGTGATTAGGAAGTTTAAACCACTTTTGTGAATTCCAAGACTATTCGTCATCACACGAAACCTTTGTTAAACTTTGTTTTGAAACTAGTCAGGGTAGATGTACTAGTCCCTCAGATATTTGGTTTAGTAATCTTCATTGTTATTTTGACCTTCAATATGTGGTTTTAATTCCACCTAAATTTATTTTCCAAACTTTTAACTGTATTAATTTCATATGTATTCCTATAACAAGTCCATGCGTGACCAGATTGTCTAAAATGTGTTGCACAAATACAACACTACACGACTCGGACAAATTACGTCTTCTCATTACTTCGTCTAAATATCCACTTGTGTCAAAAATAGTGACTGATGTAATCGCACATTGATATAAACTTTCATTAATTTTTACTGTGCTGTCTCGTTAATATTATATTGGTAGTTATATTCATGTATGCACCCTGTGAACCCTTGTTTTCTTTTTTAGATAATCTGTAGTTCCAGTGACCTCGTGGGATTCATTGCTGAAGGAAGTGGTTTCCAGTACCGTTGATTTTGTATTTTGTGTCGAATCACTAATAAATGTATTCTCTATACCTCAAATAGACATTCTACTTGTTAATAGTCACTACTAACTTCATAGAATGTTGTGAGCTACAGAGTTATGGGGTTAGGGTCATGTGTTGTATTGAGTAGCGCGTTTAGAAAATACGTCCGCCCCTGAGGAATATTGTCGTCAATATGGAGTACATTCTCGTGATAAATCTGTTAGCAGTAATTATTATCAGTACCTATATTTCGTATGGATGGTACATAATGAAACGTACTAATTCAGTAGTCAAAGGTTAGAACTATCCGTTAAAATTGAAACAGGTGCTCATGTAAGGGAAAACTGATTAATCGGAATTTGAAACATCACGTAAGTGATAAAGTTTATAGCATCGTTTACATGCGAATAGTTAAGGTTATTTTTTTAGAAATGATGTTTACTCGTTGATGGTTTAAGGGATGTTGTGTTTGATAGGAAATAGATGGGACATTGTAACTGAAAAACAGTGTAACTGGATAAGCAACATCAGCTGGCCAGTATACACTTATTTTGAAGTAAAACACGATCGGGTAAAGTATTTCAAAGACAGGAGTAGAGCAGTCTTCTGAAACTATTAATTTATTGGGCAATTAAATTTGTCTTTGAATTAAGACTGAAAGTAAGCGGCATATTGGTAGGCTAAACGATAATCATTATTCGATTTCGTTAGAATAAGTATCCGAGTACTGTTTCACTCATCATTCTGTCTTTTGAATAACTTAGTAACATGGCGTTTACTTTCGGATCCAAATTACTAAGTAAAGGTTAATATCCCTAAGATTAAATTGTCGCCAAAGTAAGTAAATCTGTTCATATCTAGAAAATACTAAGGTTTGGAGTTATTTTTTTGCTACCACAACACCAGGTGACTCACCAATTAGTCACATCGTAAAACTAGATCTGTCAAAGACAGTCTACTTCTGAGTTCTAGTTTTATCATGAAGGATGAACCATACCCATAGGTTAATAGGATCAGACGGATGATGTCAATTCGAAACTAGGTATCTACGTTTCGCAGCTACAGAAAACACCACGTTACAATCTATTCCTTTAATCGTGTCAATCAATGTGACATCAATTGAGACTAGAGAAGGAACACCACTGGTTTTCACAAAATTTATTTGTGTTCGTTAATATAATGTACATTCCGTAATTATAGGCAAACTAGGAAACGCACCAAGTCATCACATATACGAACAATAATTAAGCGCACAGGGTAGAGTAGATTTAAAGGAATGCCTACTCGATATGGCCCAGAGTTCATGTGGAGTAACACATGCCTACATCTGAAAGTGCGTGTGTAAGGTATCGCATTTCATCAGCCTTTCGTGTAAGTGACTCAATGGGTCGCCTCCATATTTAACAAATGCTCAGTCCATGAATTCTACTTGTACCTGTAAAACACAAACAATACCCTGCTGGGATATGGTGCTGTGTTACACCAGAGTCCCTCAGTTTACAGATAAATCACACCTAATATCAGTATTACCGCTTTTAGTTGAAAAAGTCATTCGACTGTGTCACAAATGCTTTTGGCTGGATTCCTCAGTGCCAAGTATTATTCCTTATGAGAGTGCATTGAAGAAACCCTGTAGGGTGATATTGAAGCTTCGCCGAAAATTGAATAGAAGCATTCCACTCATACAAGATGGATGCAGTAAAGAATACATTATTAACTCATTGCGCTCACTCCTACATTACCCTATAAAATTCTCTAGTTTTGAAATGAAACATGCACATATATATTGTGTCGTTTACTTCAGATACACACTAATATCTAAATTTCATACGCCTTCTGTCTCAATACTCCATGTAATAACAGTTTGATAGCTATTTACGAATGCAGTAATAAGTATTTCATGGGCCACGAGTAGCACTTGGTATTCAGCAGAGGTATGGGCACTTAGTGATTGTAATTTAGAGAACTGATACGACAAGGTTAGCTTTTTTCTAATATATACGCAACTATCAACACAATGAAAAGATAATGACGAATTGTTATCACAAGCATTCTATTTACTATGGAGGGAATGTTATTACAAACTAGCTTCACAGTAACATGTACAAGTCTTGCATGTCATTGCATCAGTAATATTAGCACACTAATTGTATTACGGCCAAATGTAAATGATTTAAAGGCATCGTAACAATAACTTTGCGGGAGGTAGATGTATTGAAAGACTGCTTGCAGACACTATGCATGACGACATCTGGTAGAATGTCTACGGAGACTGACAACCTGCAATGAGGAAGACAAAAATGAAACAATTAGGAGACACATAACGCACAAGATAAGTATTTTTGATATAAGCATAAAACTTGGGCACTGTGGTAGAGTATAACTCCATTATGGATACGATTTTATTTTGGTAAATCACACAGTGTTGGAGAGCAATATTACTTGGTGGCGTTTTGAGCACAAACTATTGCTCATCATCATATCAAGTCAGTCACACAACTTTTTGCCTCATTCATATACATGAGTATTTTACTTAAGCGTACTACAGGGATAAAAGGTCACTCGTCTCATTCACTTCTATTCACACCATTTCTTACGTCCATGTTACTGACTTTTGGTTTATGTTTTCCTCTTCGGTGCACTTTATCTGGACAGTTTAAGGAATCGGGAAATGCATAGAGTACTTAGGAAACGGCATGAATAATTGTTTAAGCTAATTAACACTAGGTAGTTGTGACACTACGCATTTGTAGTGACAAAGCTGACTGACTGAGTTTTAACATGGAACTCAGCACAGAAGTGTAGCAGTTCGATTTGTGACGTTCCACACTTGAAAAATATTATATTTGGTTGGTAATAAGCATAACATATTTCATCAGATGTGTTTCAACTTCGCAGTTGGGCTACGTGATAAAATTAACTAACTAATGAGATATAACGAGACAGAGTGTGAGAGTTATCTCGGGTAAGAGGAGAAATTATTGTAAGATCACTTTTTCAGTTAGACAAGAACTAAATGAAAAATACGATTACCATTTGTTGACATTTTGCCTATTTTTATCCCCGTTTTAACATTTCACTATACCTGGACTATAGATCATTCTGACAGACTGATTTTCAACATAGAAGCGTGCACACAAGTGCACCCGCTTAAGTTACCACGTTCCATGTAGCACACAAAGGTAGAGGAAAAAATAAATTAAATGGAACTCTAATGAACAGAAATGTGATGAAAACCGAACAGTCATATGGAAAAAATATAAGGGTTGCTCAGATATGTGCGATTACACAGAGTGAATGCATCTGTGTCATTAACAACGTTTGAAATCACATTTCTACTTAACACTAAGCTTAACCCCAATATTACTCACCATATTAGACTACTTAACACAGAAGAAAGGGTACAGACACTACGATCAAAAACCAGTAGTCTTTTCATATCTTCCAGTTTCAATGGTCACTTCTCGCAGCCTAAGTGGACAATACCATCAGCATACAAAAAGTTGACAAGACTGTTCCCTGGTAAGGGCCTAAAGTGAGTAACAGACAATTCGGTTAATACATTTATGATGAAAGTGAACTAAAATAAGGACGACAGTTGTAGAAATGAGCCTTGTACTACATCCTTCTTTGAAATATCAGTTCCTTCATAGTTTAGTTTCAGTAATAAGTGAATGGAATGTAGTCTACAGATTCATGAAATTCGCATACTGACGTACTACTTTCCTAGAATCCTAGTTGATGTCTCCTCAGGAAAGTGGGAAATGAGCATTGCACTTGCGTAAACTCAATAGGCTGTGAACTGCTGGCAATGAAAACGACAACAATTTTTGGTATTACTTAATTCCAAAAACGATCACATAATCTTTTATTCCGACTTCTGGTTCCATCAGATGAAATTAAAGGGAAGAGCTGAGAATAGAAGGGGTGTTGAGGGTTAGACAGTATAGATTTAGACCATTTCTCGCATGAGTTTAGATGTCTTTTAACTAATGCATTAACGAGTTGACGAAATGGTACACCACTTGCCCTAATGACAACCTTAATACCCTACACAATACGACATAGTCGTTTTTGAGTAATTCAGGAAAGAATAAGGGGGAGCAGTAAAGACCAATGCAAGAGTTAACAAGTTGTAAAAAGAGAGGTTGAATGATTCTTGACTGTCTTGACTACATAACATGGTAACCTAGACTGAAGGTTTTCTTAGAAATCGACAAGATATAGAATGACCAAGAAAGACCAGAGGATAGATTTACTCCAAGGTATTTTATGTTAGACTTAGTTTCTGTTTCAGTGTCCTCTTTGATACAAGCATCTTGTGAACGACACAGTTTTCGCAGTTCACGCTTATGAGTGAGGGGAAAGTTAGCTGCCTGACATTTAGAGGGATTTAACGTAAGACCACGTACCTTAGACTACAGACAGGAAGCAGTTAAGTTTGCTGCAGTCACATTGTAACATGACAGGAAGTGAGACGGTCAGATCACCAGCATATTTGACGAAGTTGCTCTCATTAGAAAGAGAAAGGTCATGTAAGACGAGAGAGAAAAAAGAAAAAGAGAGATAACAATACCCTGAGGAACACCAGCTCCAGCAGGCGAGGCGGAAGATTTACCCTAATATACAGTATGCTGCATTCCATTTGAGAAATGATAATGCAACCAATCAACTGCCCAGGACCCGTGTTTGCACGATCGAAACCTTATTCAACTAAAGTCATCTAGGCGCTGAGTCAACAGCAACGGCGAATGCTGAATGACCGAAAACTAAGTACAAATGTGACAAAGCACAAATCCAGTTGCAAAGTAGGAGACGAGTCCCGGGTGGAAGAAGAGATTACCGAAAGGTATCAATTTTTCATTTGACAAAGAGCAAGATTATGAACTACACTTATCATTTGTTGAAATTTTGGAGATCATTTATCAATGTTTCGCATTTAGTTACGCACAGACTGTCATTCTGAGTAGCTTTCAGTATGAGTTTGCAGAGAAGTCCACCTGTTTAATTTACCACATTCCATGTAGCACACGAAGGTAGAGACATAAAACTAAATGGAAGTTTAACGAGAGAAAATGTGAGGGAGAATAAATAATGACAAGGAAAAACATGAGTTGAATAGATATGTGAGATTACACAGAGTGAATGCACCAGTACCAGTACCAAAGATTTGCAGTCACATCTCCGGTATTTCTTCCAGCCGACTGTCAACAATTTTATGAACCAATATCACTTTTTCATTTGACCGACCCAAACGCATTTTAAACCTTAACATGTGCTGGTCAGCATTGTCCCTGGAGGAAGGCGATGGCTTAGTATGCCAGCACGTGTTCTAGCCATCTCAACCTATTCAGCTTCCCTACCTTGAAGGCTAACTAACCCTCCCCACCTAAACATTTATGCGTAACCTCAACAGCACTCGCCATATTATACTGCTTTACTGATGAGATAGAACGCGGACACCTATAATCAAACACCGGTATTATTTTCATATTTTACAGCATCAGGGGTTACTTCTCATAGTCTAGGTGGACAATATCATCAGCAAACCGTAAGGTGATGAGAATATTCCCTGATAAGTCTTTGAAGTCAATTACAGACTATCATATTATTATATGTGTGATTGAATTGAACTGTTATAAGGATGACAGTTTAAGAATTCAGCTTTGTATTACATCCCACTCGGAAATGTGTTTTCTCGGATAATTCGCAAACAGTATTCAGTGAACAGAAAACATTCTGTAGGCTTGATGAAACTCGTAAACTGACGCACTACTTTTGCAGGCAATATACTATTTCCTCAATAAAGTGAGAATTGAATACTTCGGCTGCATAAAACGAGTAAGTAGTATTCTGGCAATACCAATGACTACAACAAGTCTAGGAGTTAAGCACTACAACTTTTACTTTACTGAATACACCAGCAGACTTTACATAAACACTTGACAGATCAAATTTATACAGGGAGTCAGTAAGATTTAGTAAACTAAAAGTGCTTTCGGTTTCCACAGGAGTTCTCCGTGCCGAATTTATTCCTTCAAGGGCCTACAAAGATTAAAACTTCAATTAAATAACACTGATGTGGAAGAAATTCCATTCTTCATTACTACACTTAATGAAAATGAACTTAATGAAAATGAATGCACTAAGAACTCAGTGCAACTCGATACACAATAGTATATATACAAATAAACTGAAAAATAATGCCCTCCTTACCTTCTAAACAACTTGTCTTTATTCCAGGATTATAGTTTTTCACGTATGAGCCTGAGTTATGTCTACGAAATCGCAATATTACATCAGTTAAATCTTCCCCGAAAACCAAGGCCACTTGAAACCAATAGCAACATAGCAACAAGCGTCATTGAGGGGATATGCAATAAAGTCGCTCCGGGAAGAATATATTAAAGTTTAGTTACTTGGGTTTATAAAGACCCAAAATCCACAATAAACGTAATAGACTCCAGAGGTGCTGCGGGAAGACTGCTCCAATACTAATTCTCCAATGTCGATGTTACCGGAGGTCGACCAAAGTACGTAGGAAGAAACTACGGTGTTCCTGCGAAAAATTGAGATAGAAAGCAGGTGGTTAGAATTGATCGACGGCAGTTGACATGGTGGAGAAAACGGAGAGTCGAAGGCAGAACTATATTTTTATTCAAAACCAGAGGCAAAAGTTCAAAGTACATAGTTTATGATTAAAACAAAGTAATGTACAATATGTTCATTTCTTACATAGTAGTAAAAATTGGATAAGTTTATTTTTGAGGACTCGACACGTACCACAGTTTAGATATGAGTTCAAGAACGCCTCAACGACATGTGCACAAGACAAATTGTATGCGCAGTATGTCCAACATGTGCATTTCACCTCATTCCTGTTTACGAAGATGTGACCACCTTCTGTGTAATTGACTGGGGTAGATGATATTGAATGGTAGAGGGAGCGCGTTTGTAAGTCTAAGACAACTTTCTTGGCAGCAAACGGTGTGAGACGCCGTAATTCAGACTTCAGCGAAGTAGGTACCTAGGAAAAATCGAAAATTATCTTCGAACTTACATCGTAATTGTAGTATTTAGCAAGCATCCACTGGCCCTGACGTATTTTAGGTATGGTTGTGTGGTCAATCCACCTCCATATTTTCCATTGTGTCAGTTCCAGAGGATCACCTTTACGTAGATATCTTTTCAGCTGCCTATGAGCATTCTCAAGTCTGCTGTTAGTATTGTTCCCCATGCTGATGGGGAACCGGTTGCACGATGCAGCCCAATATTTGCGTGTTCTTAGCCAGTACCTTCTAATGTAAGCATCAGCCTCAGCGTCTATAATGCTTATGAGGTTTAGGTAACTCCAAAACCTTTGACAATATACTCCGATTTGTTTACCTACTTGTCATAACTGCCCGTGTGCGCCATTCGATACAACCACTTTTTAACAAGCTGGTTTGGGAACTGTTTTCGCTATGTTAGTTAATGGGAATGAAACTTACCTTCCTTCTGAATGCCTGGCATACATGGAAAAGACACAAGACAATACTGCACCTAGGGAATTCCTTGTTTATAGCGTTCATCTGTGCAGTTGCACAGTCGACAGTGAATGTTAGTGTTTTCGATGTATCAGTCATAAATCTCCTAAACGTCTGCAATATCTCCTTGATATCTGCAAACGTTTCTCTCATAGTAAGAGCAAACAAAACAGTCCTTCATCTTCCGAATCCATCAGTCACAACAAACTGATATAAAGGCCATCTGTAACAAATTTGGAAGAGGAATTATACCTTCTTGTACTGTTACTTACCCCATCTTATTCGCTTTATAGGTACAGTCGATTCCAACTACTTCTGGAAACTTATGATACAGGTCTATCATATCATTATGAGCCTGCGTTGTCCTGTAAAACTTTAACTGGACCTGTCTGCCTCAGTCGATGAAGCAGGTCTTCCAAACTACCAATTTCTATTCTACTGCACCATTTATTTTGATAGGACTTACGTTTATTTATCTTAGCCCGCATGTTTTTAATGTCATTATACAGGAGTGCTTTTCCGAACTTCTCATGTGCTAGATCCATGATTTCATGGACATCAGTATTCCTTTCAATGAATGGTTGGAAAATTGCCATTTCTTCTGATGATAACCGACGTCTAGATACATCGGTGGACATGAAACTTGCTTTGCATGGATGGTTATACACAGTTTTGTACTTTGTTATCATGTATACGTTGGATTTGAGCTGTACTATAATTATTTACTGACACGATGTACTTTTGAACCTTAGAATTTTAAAAATTTACACACAGCCAACTTACCCTGTGTTCCTAAAGCCAGCACCTCGGGGAGCACGATGACTTCCAAAAGTGCATTTAAACCTCACAAACTTGTAGTCCGTAGGACCGGATGGATCTTTTCTACTTGAATCAACACGATACGATGTGTTGGATTCCTTTCAAAGAAATAATGAACAACTTAGTTAGTACCTTCATAAATGTGTCTAAAGCTTCCTTAAATTGTGTCCATGTATAAAATATACAACAGAGCACTATCCTTTTGAATATAGCTGTAACATCACACATTAAATATGACACATTTCGTGAAGTAGAGGCAGTAGGAGTACTTTGCAACATCATTTAATCGTTTTAACAATTCCTAACGTGCACAACACTATGATTTCAAGTAAATCAACAATAGTAGATATTTCAGTGCTTATATACCACTGGTCGTGACTAGTAGATTTACTTGATTTATGCTGACTTAGTATGCACAAATCCCACAGGTCATTGAATTGACAACTTAAAAAAGTAGATTAGTTAATACATACATTTATCTATATGTACTAATTAAGGACACATTACATTTTTAGAAATTGTAGTTGAATTATATTCGCCTAGTAATCAAAAATGCATACATCCTATTTTGGACTTAAAATAAATGCATCAAAATTATTGTTGATTTATATTCACTTACTAGACATTCTCATACACCTCAATATACTTTAAACATCACAATGCATCCAAATAGCGTGTGACTGTCACACTACACTCACACCAAAAAAATTAACGCGCCATTATATTATGGTAAGGTAAGCCCTAAATCACACCGACTGTAAATTTCCGTGTCAAAATAAAAAGACTACCGCTTTAACTTATATTTTAGACCAATAGGAAACCAGCTAGCCAACAGCCAATAAAATCTGCCTGAGTCTATTTTCCTCACAAAACTCAAGAATGGGTTATATCAAGTTAGTTGGTTTACCGCAAACGGTGTTTTAAGCAATACAATCTGCAAGAGGCTCACCAAAGCAGTTAGTATCGAGTTAAACATGCGGAGAAGTAATAATGTACCAGCGACTGGTGGATTTTTGATTCTTTTTAGTCAGGAACCAGAATGACTGCGAACCAATCCATACAAGATTTCGAATGAAGCATGCAGGGTCAGAATGTTACCGTCAAATGAGTCAGTGGGATCTGAAATGCAGCTATCAACATATTTCCGTTATTTCATAGATATCCAGCTTTATTGGCACTGTGTGAGTCTGATTTGGATTTTTCGTCATGATCAACATATGGATGAATATCCAGATGTTTGCCGTTCAGATTTAGTAAATTACATATAGTGTAGGGTTAGATTACTCTACGATTTTGACATATTCCGCAAAGTGTCGCTGTGACCATGGGAAGTATGCGTATGCTTCAAATGCATTACTCCGTTGACTCCTACCTCCACTGAGTATATACAATGGGAACTGTGAATTTATGTATTTCCTCGCCACTGTGTATAGAGCATCACCGCATTCTTTTTGGAAAGGAGACCAGACCATTTATGTTACTCCTGGCTGTTCTGCCTCGGATCTATCTGATTTTGCTGATAAATTCACTGAATTCGCCGTTACACATGTTGAAAACTCTTTATCAGTTGTCACAGGAGATTTCAATTGCTGTGATTGTTCTTTCCTTGTATCATTAGGTCATGTCAGTATTGTTAAATTTCCTACTCGACTTGATAAAACTCTGGTTCTAGTGTTTATTAATGATGAGGAAATATATAAAGTACGCAGACGCGCTCCTCTAATGAACTCGGATCATTGTATTATTCGGATATTACAGCAGATCTCACTTTAATATCCCCTCAAATCTGTCCAGGAAAACACAGCAAAGGTGTTACTCATAGGAAAATGTGCTCAAACTAAGATGTATGCTAAATGACACTAACTGGGAACTTTTCAATGAACACACACTGGATGATACTATTTCCAATTTGACTGACTATCTTAAATTCTACCTTGATATATGCTGTCCAAAACAGATAATTTTCAAAAGAATGGATCGTTTCTCTTCCCCTCATCTCAAAAAACTTCGTAGAGAAAAAGAGAAGCTGTACAAGACAAAGAATAAATCTGGTCTTAGGAAGATAAATATCCAAATTAAATCTGAAATCAAGAGACTAAACAACATTTATAATCAAACAATACTGTCTTGTAAAACTTCAGAAAACATATGGAAGCTTTTTAGAGAAATTACTGGTTGTGGTAAGCATAATAATTTTGCCTCTTCTATTGATGTAAATACTCTCAATAGATCTTTCATCCGCCCTCCAAATGTCCCTTTTGCCTTCAATTTAACTAATAACACGACCAGTGACTTTCATCGTTTCAATACTTCTGATGTTCTTAAATGTTTGAAATCTCTTAAACCTTCCCAGAGTCTAGGCCCTGATGGTATACCTGCCATTGTTCTAAAGAAATGTGCTGATATTTTAAGTAACCCACTTACAAGCATTTTCAATACTTCTTTTTCTAATAATGTTGTACCTTCTCTGTGGAAAGATATTAAAATCATCCCTGTACCCAAGTCTGGTTCTGGAGATAGTGTTAAGTTTAGACCAATTGCCATTACCTCTCCTTTTTTGAAACTGATGGAGAAATTACTGTTACAAAAACTCATTCCCTCCTTAAGCTTCTCAAATGATCCAAAGCAGTTTGCTTACAAACAGGGTAGAAGTACTTTGGATGCTGCTGCTGTGTTTCATCACAACATTGTATCCTCCTTAGACAAAGGGGCCAAGTATGTCCGTTGTACTTTCCTTGATTACACATCTGCTTTTGACTCTGTACCTAGAGGCCTTTTGTTAAACAAGCTTAGCCTTACACAAACTGAGTCCTGGGCTATCAACTGGCTGCACTCTTACTTCTCCAATAGGATGCAGTACACGGTATATAATGGTGTAGCTTCCTCTCCTTTGCTTACTGAAGCTGGTGTTCCTCAGGGTGCTGTTCTCTCGCCGTTTCTCTTTTCCTTCTTCTTACATGACTTACCTCTCTCAGACGAAATCAACTTCGTCAAATATGCAGATGACCTGACTGTTTCGCTTCCCGTTAAGTCTCAGTCAGACTGCTTCAAATTAAATAGCTTCCTGTCGGACATCAGTCAGTGGTCTAAACTAAATGGCCTCATGCTGAATCCCTCAAAATGCCAGACTGTCGACTTCTCCTTTAGGCATAAACGAGATCTACAAACACTAGTAAGCACTCATGATGCCTGTAGCATTGAGGGGACTATAATTGAAACAAAGTCTAATGCAAAATACCTCGGATTAGTTCTATCTTCCGACCTTACTTGGTCATCTCATATCCAAACGATTTCCAAGAAAGTGTTTCGTCTAACCTACTACATTAAGAAACTCAGACTAACTGGAGTCCCTCAACCTCTGCTTTCACAATTTGTCAACTCTCGTATCCTACCTATTCTACTTTACTGATCCCCGTTAGTCTTTCCTGGGTTACTGAAAAAGGACTATACCATCCTGAGAAGGATGTTGAAGGTAGTTAGTAGGACTAGCGGTGTAAAACTCAGTCAGCTCGTCACTACATTAGTGGATAAGCATCTGAATACATGCGAAAAATGGTCTAAAACCATACTCTCCGACCCCCAACACCCCCTCTATTCCCAACTCTCTCCTTGCATCTCATCAGGTAGAACCAGAAATCAGTACAAGATAATATATGCTCGTACAACCAAGTATAGGAACTCAACGATACCATATTTGACCCGTGTTCTAAGTGATAGGGGCAATGTTAAGCGTGAAACCTATGACCTGCTTTGTTGTTAATAACATAATTTTGGCCCTTGTTATTTCCCCCTCATACTCTCTTATTTGTACTCTATAGTGAACAACCTTCTTAAACATACTTAGCTACTTAAAATTATTATCATTAGCTTACCTTTTTATTCTTTATTCTATTCCTTCTTTTGTATATCTACTGGGTCCGACTATATTATCACTATGATTATTACAAAATTGTCCTGTCATTAACCATCATGTAATATTAGTTTTGGGGTTGTTTTTTGTTCGGCACTATTTAACTGACAATCTTGTTTGTGAACGCCACTATCATCATCTTTAAATTTTGTATCATGTAGGATTACTCACACTACCACAACAAACACTGAATTAGTGCTGACAATAAAAAAAACCTGAAATGTTTATTTTATGATTGTTTGGTATAGTTCAATCAAATTAACTGATCATCTTGGCTATAAACATTCTTAAGAACATTTCATAACTTCTTGTAGGATTATAGCTGTTACTGTCCACCACGCATACACATATCATAGCTTCCACTACCCAATACTGAAATATTTTTCATTACTGGTGTTTATCTTCCTTTCTACTTGGTATTTTTATCTGCAATTTTTGTGTTTCTTTTTGGTTTTTGTTGTTTTTTTATACATAATTTTTTTGTAATACTCCTTTTAAAATATCCGATGAAATTAGATGCAATATTGTAGATATGTGCTAAAAATTCCACATTGTAACACAAGTACTGTTTCTGGAATAAAAGCAAAATTGTTATTATTATAAGTGATATCCAAGTAACATATCTTTTCAAGTGATATTGTGGTAAGTTTCGACCTTGTTTGCTCATATTTCATTCGTATGTTGGTTATGGTTCACGCTTTGTATCAGGTAGATATAATTCGATCGACTCTTATTTGTATGGGTGTTATTGTCATGACTGCTGCTTCTTTTTGTCTGAAATTATAAATAGAGGCAAAACAAACAACAGGTGTAGTCTCTAAGCTCATACATTAAATGGGACTATGATTTCTGAAACTCTTACATGGGAATTAGCACTGGTATCACTTGTAAACTCAATTAATGTGTCAGTAAGTGCCTTTTCAAAGGAGGCCAATGTGCTTGCTAGTCGCATTTCCTTAAGTAGTTTGTTCCATATTTGGGCATACCTAACCAAGAAAAACGTTTGCCTGGTGGCTGTTTTACATTGTTCTACAGCCACGCTACCTTTAGTAAGTCTAAATTTATAACCAGTGTCTTCTGAGAACCGAGTATAATTAGCAGGGGTATACACTATGTGGTTAAGAAGCTTATGGAAGAGTACCAGTTTCAGTCGCAGTCGTCTTAACCATAATGTTTTTAATCCTAGGATTTCACATCTGGTAGAGTAGTTTGTGCCGTTTTCGGTTCCAAGTACTTTTGGCGTGAAGTACCTCTGTACTTCTTCTGATTTCAGTTTGTCTTCTATGCGTATGCTACTAAATATGAATGAGCAGTAATCTAGGAGTGGCACACACAAACCCTGTACAGTAGTATTCTAGATTCACTACTTTAGAAGTCCCTGAGTAGGAAACCAATAAGCCTGCATGATTTCGATACTTGTTTCAAGATATGCTCAGAAAATGGTAGATTGTGTGAATATTTAAGTCCTAGATCTAACTCAGATTTGAGTCTGGGGATTTTGTGGCCCTGAATTGCTAGGTCGATTTCTAGGTTGAAACAGCCTATGCAGAACCAGCCAGACTCTTCGACATTAAACTCGAGTCTCCAGGTGTCACACCATCTATCCATTTTTATTAATTCTTCATGTATGAAAATCATAGTTGTACCGATATCTGTGCAGGTATATGTCACCTTTAAGTCATCTGCATACAGTATCGGCTTGCCTATACTAAAGCATTCACATATACTGTTTATGTACATAGTGAAAAGAAGGGGGGCCTTATACACTCCCCTTGATGACACCACTGCTGATTGGTCTAGGCCAGCAGGTCATCAAGCCAACTTTTGTTGTCTGGTTCCTGTCACAGAGAAATGATTCTATCCAGTTGTGGAGGGGGTTGCGTATCCCTACTGAGCATGGCCTGCCGACTAGCAGACTATGTGGGACTCTGTCGAAGGCTTTCCTTATATCGAAATAGAGGATAATTAATAGTCCTCTTCTATAGGTGACTTCGTTGAAAAAGTCTGTATGGCAAGTGACGCAAGATCTTTTCTTGAGGAATTCGTGTTGTGACTGGTTGATGAGTTTATGTTTTAGAAAGTAGTCTAACACTTGGCCTTTGATTACTTTCTCCATGATCCGTGATATGACAGGTGTTATATTGATAGGCCTATAATTGCATGCACTAGTTTTGGCCCCTCCTTTATGCTTAGGTAATATATACGTGTTTTCCCAAGTTTCAGGGTAGGTCCCAGTCACTAGTGAAAGGGTAAATATTCTAAGTAATAATACTATCATATCCTTGCCGCCGTTTTTCTATATGATAGATGGTATATCATCTATCCCGCAACTAGCGTTAGATTTTAATGTCTTTACCGCTGATGCTAACTTTGTATATTAAAGTTGACTTCACCTAACTTGTAGTTATTTTTGCAGGTTATGTCGAGAATTGGGGACGGATGCGCTTTGGTGTCATTGGAGAACCACGAGCTAAGGAGTTCACTAATAATCTGGGGATCATCATAAATTATACCTTCATGTTCCAAGTGGCTAACATTGTTGTCTTTACCCCTCTTCAGTCGTTTTTGCAAAATCTTGCAGAGTTCCTAAGTTTTAGAGGTGCCCCCTAGGGCTTTATTTTCCTAGATTTGTGCTTTCATTTTATGTCTCTCTTCAAGATTTTTAAATGTTTCATGTATCTGGTGTAATGCACTAAATTCTCTATATAAATAAAAATCCCTCTTCAGTTTCCTTAGTTTTAAACGCGTTTTGCGGTCTATGAATATAGTTGGTGTCTTCAGCGCAGATTTCAGAGGTGCTATTGTGTCTCTTACCGAACTAATTGTCTTGTAGAAGGTATTAAGTGTAACTTCTAAGTTATTATTGGTAAAGTATTCATCCCAGTTAGTGCTCCTCAAGAGCGCAGGTAGGAATTTTCAGTCGGCATTTCTATAGTCCCTATATTGATAGTAAGCTGAGGAATTTTTAGGTGTGTGTTTAGTTGTTAGTTGTAGAGGTAGGGTGCAGTAGAGTATGTTGTGATCGCTGTTGTCGAGTTTATCCCCCACCTCTGTCGAGATCGGCTCTATTTTGTGGCAGAGGATTAAGTCGAGAATATTGTTGTGTCGTGTTGGGAGGCGTACGCACTGCTTCCATCCTCCTACATCTATGGCTTCTAGGATCACCTCGTAGGTTCTCGGTCCAGTGAAGGTCTCCCAGTTTACTCCAGGGAGGTTGAAATCGCCACAAACTAGTTTGCAGTCGAATTCCAGCTTAGGTACAACCTCTAGTATTTCTCCGATAACCGTATCAGTCGTTATAGGGATGTTAGGGGCTCTGCATATACATCCCACGAGAATTTTATTTTCATTCATGTGGATGTTTATCCATTTAGATTCTGGGAGTTTGTTGATAGTTAGGTTTGTAAAAGTATTGGAGTCAGTGGATTTAGAAGCATATATTAGACACCCGCCTTCTCTTTTGTGCACTCTATCATTTGTTTTATTTTTTTTATTTTATTTTTGATTGCAGCTTGATTCCACACCGTATTTTTGGTAGAGGTATGGAATTTTCAGCATGGATATCGGTAGCCCAAATTTCGCAGGCCGACCATAGATATCAGGTGTGCGTCGGCCAGGGCTCGAACCTTGGACCATGTGCATGGTCGGCGAGAGTCCTAACCACTGTGGATATCATAGTAATCAGGTTTGTGTCAGGTATATCATTAGTAAGCCAAGTTTCAGTTACCGGAATCAGTTTTGGCCGTTCCATGTACACCAAGCTGAGAAGGGAAGTTATTTTGTTAAGGAGAGTGGTTAATATTGTCTACGTAGCATTTCACTAAGCTATTACTGTTATTCACCAACCGTTTTGACTACTCACCTCGCCCATCGGATTTCGTATACCAGACAGTCATCAGTTGTCCCATAGTTTGTGCATTCTGAGCTACACAGTAGTTAGTGACTTCAAACTAATTTTGCTGAGATTATATTCACCTAAAACCGGTCAGGAGGCGTTTTCGAACCTGTCTCTTGAACTGATAACATCCTGAGACACTTTTATAGACTTTGCTTTGAAGGCTTGTCGAAGTTGCTGTTCACACACACAGTTGTGGGATATGTTGGGATCAACGATATCACTGATGAACTCACCACAACTTATTTCTAAGCATCGAAATCATAAATTTAAACCACAAACGTCTTGATGTTAGGAATTGAGTAGGCCATACAAGACTCTGTAGGTGAAGTAGGGTCTTACCCGTCCATGAACGGCGAAAACGTGTTGACTCACCTGCAAATTTTTTGAAAAAATGAGGGTATGGTCATCTGGAACTGAGTGGACTTATATACATTCCTCCCGTTCAACTCACTCCACGTAATGAGAAATTTTTTCATTCCTATTCACACTAGCGACTACCATATTTGAGAACCTTTCTTTCAATATGTAGTTTGGTCGTTTTCAACATAGATAGGTTCTTATCTGTCGATATTGACACTACCTCTGATATTCCCCCGTCAGATTCCAAACACTTTTGAATGTTTCATCGAGACCCTGAATGTCCTTCGTATGGTGGACTGAGGGGTGGTTGTGTTTTATCACAATCCGCCCACTCGTAGGAGTGGGAATCAGAGTCCTTGGGTTAGCCATTCGTGACTGCAGTCTGCCAGCGTCTGCTGCATGGTCAGTTTTGTTCTTATCAACATTAGGACTAATAAACTTACCAGGCCGTCTCAGTGTACCTTAGAATACCATTTCTGTAGCGGAACACTGAGCATCTGCTTTAATCGATGCTTGGCTACCAAGCATTGCTACTGGTGGGAATCCTCATCACTGAGTGAGGGTAATAGTGAGATGTCAGTGCAGCCTTCAGTTGTCGATGTAAACCTTCTGTCAAGTCAGCAGTGTGGGGATGACATGCTGTTCAGCAGATTCTGTGTGGTTTGAAAGATTTCGTTGAGGAGCTCTGGTGGGTATTGAGCTCTTCTGTCAGTTTTTACTGCTGCCGGAGCCCCGAATTCGGCAATCCACATTTGAAGAGAGGCTTTTTGTACAGTTTTCGCCAAAATATTGGTAGGTGAAGACCTGACTGACCTACCTACGCATTTGGATAAGAGAATCCACTGAGGATGGCAAGGGATCTAGCAAGTCCACCTGAATATGAGCGAGACTAGCATCAGATTACCAGAATGATTCTAACGATAACATTGTGCGTCTGCTAATTTTTGCCCTCTTTCATGACATGCACAGTGTCATTCCCTTCTGCAGGTCACGTCATATGCTTGATCAAATAAGTCTTGTCGAGGTTATTTTAGTTGAAACTCTATGAACATTGCCCATTTTCTTCGAACATCGGTATCCACAACGCCTAGTAAGCCCGGCCTATGCACTGGCTATTACTAACAGCTATGATAATGATAGCCTATTAATTTAGTTGATGAGATATCTGTGTCAATAACTGTTATAACTTTAATGAACTCGAGTCGTATGTTAATATGTTTATTTGTCCGTTGTAGCTTCTGCTTCGCTGAAACAAGCAAATATCAAAAGACAAAGGCTGGTCTGTGACTGTAAGATACTATATCTTTGTTAGGAAACAACACATAATTCTTATACATTTTCTTTACAAAAATAAAATGTTTAATCACTCAACAAATCACAGTATGTGTGAGGAAGGATGATATACTATTTCACTGTGGTTCTTTTCGGTCACCTCCCTCCTTCATTAGAATTCTCACATAAATATATAATATGAAAGTACCAAATACATTTGGGCGATTTCAAGGTTATTCTGAAATATCATGGCAACCGCTCCAGGTTTGCTGGAGGTTCGAATATTTATGGGTGTTGCAGGTGCCAAGCAAATAATATTTGAGGATTCGGATTTGCGGTCTTTGGCCGAATAGGAAGAAAAACCTAAATTTCCCATATAAACCCAACGAAATACAAGAGAAATTAAAAGGTCCCGAAAAGAATTATATTGATAGGAAGGTGTTGAAGATGTGTAAGATTATTTTCCACCAAACGAATTCAGTCACAATATTACCAGGTTTTGAAAAAGAAGGCCCCCAACCTACAGGCATCAACATTATGATGAATAACATATGTATGGAGTTGAAGTAAGAATGGTTGACTCCGAGAATATAAGCAATTTAGAAAAAAGCTCAGCGGTTTCACTGCATACATTAACACACAACCACACAATAGGGTGGGAGAAGGTTAAAATTCTAAAAATTAATATAGGTAGGTGGAGAGAGAGGTTGATTATTGAATCCTTGTTCATCCAGTCTACACCGAACACATGCAATGTGAATGATTCATCACTCATACCTGAAATATGGAGAATACTACTGCCACTCAAATCAAGTGAAAAATAATGGAACTATATAAACGAAGTTAGGAAGTCGTGTGATTACCTTGATATGATTATGAGCAATAAATTGTGCTCGAAACGTCATCAGTAAACATTACTGTATAACACTGTGAGACTTTATCAAGACAAGTATTTCGTATTCTGCTTTTCCAGTTGATTTCGCTGCCTCTGGACAAAGAATATCCCATGGCCGGTTGCTTCAGAGAAAGGAGGCACATAGAGCTTCTTCCAGGACTTTAAGGCTGTCGCTGAGTCGGTGGGCATCCACGATCTGATGGCAAAGGCGATCGTGCTGGAGACACTGCCGAGAGGTTGGGCAAGGGCGTTGTACGAGTGTGGAGCAGTCAGGTGGGTCGGAGACCTGGAAGCTAGTGGTTTAATGAGAGGTAGCGGAGTTTGACATCCCGATGGACAGGCAGCTGGCGATGCGGCAGTCCTGTGCCGCGAAGCTGGGACCGAATGGGGACCCACTAGTTTTGGTGGTAAACCTGGCGAGTCTACTATGTCGCGCACTACCTATGTTGGATGAAGAGTTGGAGTCACAGTCCATCGAGGATGTCCCATATCAAATTTCTTAGGAACTACGACTATTTAACGCTGTACAACCCACGGACATCAGCGAGCTGGTGAAGGTGAACAGGCGGCTGCCGAGCACAGCGGTAGCCTCAATAGAGCCACCAAAATTTAACGAATGGAGACGGAAAGTGGAAGATTTGCAACGTGAAGTAGTTGCGTTACGAATTAGTGCCTGGAAAGACCAATGTTTTGAGTGTGGCTAAGCAGGGCACTGGAGGGGGTACTGCCCAGAAAGAAGAAGAAAAGATTTCGGGCAGGATAATGTGTGTTATTTCTCTTCTCTCAGACTAGAAGTGGTGGGGGCTATTGAGAGGGGGCATCGTAGTCTAAACTGCTAGTGAATAGCCGAGAAGTAGTGTGTCTGATAGATACAGGGGCGGTGGTCTCAATAATAGACAGGAAGCTATATCAGAGCGCCAGACCGTTTCTCTTCACAGTTCAGATTGTAGATGAACACGTATTAGGTACCGCCGGCATGTCAAACCGTAGGCTTTTTGTTGACTATCGTGAAGTAACAATCTTGTCAATTGCTGTGCCTGAGTTACAGAGAACAATACTTGGCGCTAATTTTCTGAAAAAGTGGGGTAATTAATTTTCATGTACTCGTCGCTAAATTATTGTTATGGACTGGTCGAGAAACTAATAGTCCTGACGCAAGAAGGCGGAAATCAGAAGACCACTAGGTTTGCGATGATACTTCTATTTTCCAAACACAAGGAGAATGCAAAAGTGGTATCACACCAAAGTGGTAAGTGTAAGTAAGTCAAAGTAGTTCACACAAATTGTGTGAGCGAAATATATATGACAAGGGTGTGAACAATCATTAGACAGTCTTAACATGAATGGCTAATTATAATGAAGTATCGATCCATATATACATATAGCAGACATGTCAACAACCAACATATATGGATATATGTCACCAAGCAACGGACTGTCAACAAACACACATATTATATATAATATAAGGAGAATAAACGTTGCTAAAGGAGACAAGTTCATACAAGTGATTTTAATATATGTGAAAAACTTGGGCACTGTGGTATTAAGTAATTCCATATTAGTTTGATTATTAAATGTATCACACAGTGAAACAGTATTGTATACTGGATGACGTTTCGAACACAATTTATTGTTCATAATCATATCAATTTTTGTCACACGACTTCGAGATTTGATTTTTATAGTTTTCTCTGTCTTCTCCTATTTGTTGTATGGGCAGTAGAATTTTCCATATATCTGGGACAGGTGTTGAATCATTCCTATTACATGTATTTGCGGTTGATTCGATAAACAAAGCTTCTGTTATCAATCTCTCCCTATACCCTGTGACATTAGATTTTAAAACTGTCATCCTATCCCATCCTATTGTATGGTTGTGTGTAACTGCATGTAGTGCTATAGCTGAACTACTCTCTAGATTTCTTATCTTATTCGGGTCAACCAATCTAGATTTAGCTAGGTTTTTATGTTCGGCTAGTCTGACTGCCCCTGTTCTACTAGTTTGACCTATGTATTTGACCTCACAATCATTGCAGGGTATTAGATAAACTAAATTGTTTTGTTTTAATGGCTCTACAGGATCCTTTAACCGACAAAGCTTGTTTCTAATTGAGTTTGTGGGTTTGAATGCCACTTTTATTCCTGCCTTGTTAAGAATTCTGCGTAAGGCTTCCGAGGTTCCTTCTTTGTATGGAATTATTGTTGATGATTTACATTCCTTATTGTTGGTGTCGTTATTAATATTATTATTATCACTATTATTATTACCATTATTATTATTATTGTTATCATTATTATTATTATCACTATCTCTGTTATCCTTCTTTATTTTATTTTTACATTTACTTACATATTTCTTGACTAATTTATCCGGGTAATTATTAAGTTTCAAGGCTTCTTTTATGTGTGTCACTTCCTGTCTTAGATTTTCCTTGGTACTACTTAGTTTTTGTGCTCTGTCATTTAAACATTTCACTAATCCTATTTTTACTGACATAGGATGGGATGATCGGAAATCCAAATATCTGTTTGAATGTGTGGGTTTTCTGTAAACACTAGTGTTTAGCTTCCCATCTTCTTTCCTTTTTACGTTGCAATCTAACATTGGAAGTTCCCCTTCCTGACTTTCCAATTCATAAGTGAATTGAATTGCCTCTACCTTCGAGTTGATGTGCTCGAAAAATCTATCTATATCTTGTGTTCTAAGTACAGTGAATGTGTCATCTACATACCTCCACCATACTTTTGGGGTGGGGGTGAACGTTTCAATCGCTATCTTTTCCCACCTATCCATGAATATATCTGCTACCACCGGGGATATTGGTGATCCCATGGCAACTCCCTCAGTTTGTTTGTATATTTTCCCTTGGAATTTAAATACTGTAGAAGTCAGGCAAAGCTGCACTCCCAGCATTATGTCCTCAATTGGCACTTTTGTCCTAAGTTCGAGTTCTTGGTCAGAAATGAGTTCGTTTCTGACCGCCTCTATAGCCATATTTATTGGTATACGTGTATATAAACTGACAATGTCAAAACTAACCATTTTTTCTTCATTATCTAATTTTAAATTATCTAATCTGTGTTTTAGTTCATAAGAATTAGTTAGTCTAGATTTCGAGTGGATTTTTAGGGGATTTAATACCATGGCTAAATATTTAGATAATTCATAGGTAGGTGAATTTCTAAAATCAACTATAGGCCTAATAGGGTATCCTGATTTATGAATTTTAACAACACCATACATCCTACTGGGGTTATTAGTTTTTGGCATTAAATTAAACCACTTAGACTCACCTAGAAACGGCTTCATTCGGCGTATAAGGTCCGCTGTGGATTTCTTAACTTTATTCATAACTGTGTCTATTGATTTATTAATTTCCTCATATGGTCCTGTTTGTATGTGAGTATTTACCTTGTCCAAATAGTCCGATTTGTCTAATACTACTGTTGCGTTCCCTTTGTCTGACTTTGTGATTACTATATCCTTGTTATTCTTGAGGTGTTTTAGGGCTTCGGTCTCTTGTTTTGTCAGGTTAGGTTTTCCACATTTTTGTCGTTTTAATGTAAGTGCACATTGTGCACGTACTTCTTCAGCTGTTGTTTTGTCTATCCCACTTAGTGCTATTTCTATTTTAGGGATGACATCCTCAGGTTTTAGCTTGTCCACCGCTACATTGAAGTTTAGTCCCTTTTCTAATACACTTATTTCCATCGGACTTAATATATGTGATGAGAGATTGATAACCCACTTTGATTTATCGATCGCCGTTGATTTTGGATTGTTGACTTCATTATTCTGAGATGAAGATTTCTCCTCTAATAATTTGTTGAACTTTTTGATTTGACTATTTTTTGACTTTTTGAAAGTGGCTGATTTTGCATTGTTGGAGGATTGTGTTATACGATCATAATCTACATTGGTAACTATTCCTTTTAGCTTTTGTTTTAATTGCTCAATTTCACATCTGATATGTTGTAATTTTCTAACGATTCTGTGGATCTCTTCTTTCAAGCATAATTTTTGTAGACTTTCTATTCTGCTTCTAACTCTGTCCGTTGGAACTGGAGCTCGTAGACGTAGATATTTAGGAATGATTTCATTTTTTAAGCATCGAATGTTAAAAATACGGTGATTTTCATATCTTGCTTCAGTTTGTGAAAGTCGAGTGAGTTTATTGATAAGTCTTCGTACAGGAAGACCATAAGTCATGTTAATATATGTGTAAAACTTGGGCACTGTGGTATTAAGTAATTCCATATTAGTTTGATTATTAAATGTATCACACAGTGAAACAGTATTGTATACTGGATGACGTTTCGAACACAATTTATTGTTCATAATCATATCAATTTTTGTCACACGACTTCGAGATTTGATTTTTATAGTTTTCTCTGTCTTCTCCTATTTGTTGTATGGGCAGTAGAATTTTCCATATATCTGGGACAGGTGTTGAATCATTCCTATTACATGTATTTGCGGTTGATTCGATAAACAAAGCTTCTGTTATCAATCTCTCCCTATACCCTGTGACATTAGATTTTAAAACTGTCATCCTATCCCATCCTATTGTATGGTTGTGTGTAACTGCATGTAGTGCTATAGCTGAACTACTCTCTAGATTTCTTATCTTATTCGGGTCAACCAATCTAGATTTAGCTAGGTTTTTATGTTCGGCTAGTCTGACTGCCCCTGTTCTACTAGTTTGACCTATGTATTTGACCTCACAATCATTGCAGGGTATTAGATAAACTAAATTGTTTTGTTTTAATGGCTCTACAGGATCCTTTAACCGACAAAGCTTGTTTCTAATTGAGTTTGTGGGTTTGAATGCCACTTTTATTCCTGCCTTGTTAAGAATTCTGCGTAAGGCTTCCGAGGTTCCTTCTTTGTATGGAATTATTGTTGATGATTTACATTCCTTATTGTTGGTGTCGTTATTAATATTATTATTATCACTATTATTATTACCATTATTATTATTATTGTTATCATTATTATTATTATCACTATCTCTGTTATCCTTCTTTATTTTATTTTTACATTTACTTACATATTTCTTGACTAATTTATCCGGGTAATTATTAAGTTTCAAGGCTTCTTTTATGTGTGTCACTTCCTGTCTTAGATTTTCCTTGGTACTACTTAGTTTTTGTGCTCTGTCATTTAAACATTCATACAAGTGAAATGGTCACAGACTAAGAGAGCAAACAGAAAGAGAGACCAACATACACACACACATAAATATATATATATGTGGATACATATCATTAACACTAAAGAGAGGGCAGTGATTACAAAATACAAACCTATCAGTATGTACAGGGCAAGCGAGATAGCAGGCGTTACGGCGTCGAAAGCACGGAATATGTCCGCCTTAGTTGAAGAATACGATCATCTGTTCACTGGAAATGGCGACTCCCACGGTTATTGTGGTTTGGTGAGGCATGAAATCTCATCAAGTGGTTGCGAAATAGCACCATTCACAATGCCGAGAGTCCCACGCAATTCAGAAGGTGAAGTCGAGTGACAAGTTAAAGAGATGTTACAGGATGACATTATTGAAGACTCTGACAGCCCAGTTCTTACAGTGAAGAAAGCAAACGAAAAGTACAGATTCTGCGTCGATTTCTGGCAGCTAAATAGCATGACAGAGCTCAGACCGTGCGCCATGTCAACTGTAGTAGGGACAGTGGTTCGTCTACAAAGCGCGAATTTGTCTAAGGCTCTAGACCGTCTGGTCGGGATATTGGCAGATACTGATAAAACAGAGTGACATAGATAAGATGGCGTTCGTCGTCGGAAAGAAACAGTTTCGGATCAAACGCATGCCATTTAGACCAGTAGGTGCGCCGTCTACCTTCAGACGGCTGTTACTTAGACACTTCAAGAGTGTAGAAGTGTACGGTGATGATCTTGTCATCTACAGTCAGAACAAAAGTGACCATGTGTAAGCCGTGTTGAAACGCGTCAAAATGTTTGGACTGCGTGTTAAAAAAACCAAATCTTAGACAGCCGAACGCAGTATTATGCTGTTGAGTAGGCAACGGTGAGACAAAACCGCCACCGGGGAAAATCTTGCTCATAAAAACCATTACGGCCCTGGATTCCAAGAGGAAGCGAAGGTAGTTTCTGGTGAGAGCGGAATTTTATAGTCGATTCGTGAAAAACCTCAACGAGATAGCAGGCCTCCTGTACAGGCTATTAGGTGAGTCGAAGCATGTTTGGTCGGAAGATTCTCAGAAGATATTCAACAGTATTAAATTGCTTCTGAACCACTAGAAAATGACACTAAAACTGCCTGTACCTAGAAAAAAGTTCACAGTGTGCACCGACTACGATATATGCGCAGTACTCAGGCAGGGTAAAGGAGTTGTCGAATACGCCAGTCGTGTTTTGACAAGTGCAGAACAAAAGTATTCAACGACAGAGAGAACGTTTAGTAGTATGGGCGGTAGAGAAATGGAGACCGTATTTACTCTGCCAATAGTTCCATAGCGAGACTGATCACAAGCTGCTATAGTTTTTGAGGACGCCGAGAGAACCACGTGGGAATTTGTCGCGCCTGCTGGAGTATGGCTTCATGATCTCACACGTCCCTGGCAAAGAAAACATTTTATTTATTCCTCCAGTCATCTAGTGGCCATCAGTAGCTCTTTTGGATGCAGGAACACACTACACGATGGGTAGACGCCATCACAATCCTCGATAAATGCTGGGGAACCGTGACAGAGGCAATGGTTCGACACATGTATCAAGAGGATCGGAACGACACCACATCACTCACCAACGAATGGTCTGGTGGAGAGAAGTAACTGCACGCTGAATGAGTTGCTGGCTTCGCAGGGAGGTAACTGGGAGACAGAGCTTCCACTGATTCTACTAGCATATCATGCGTGCACCCAGAAGACAACAAAGAAGTCACCATTTCAGTTGATGTATTGGAGAAAACCACGACTCCCAATGCACAACACAACCTGGCCCCTCCATCAGGAGTGGAACAAGACGAGGCTCCGAACGGAACATAGACGTCGTCGGGAATGTGGGACGCAAACAGAAATGAGACGCCGTGAAATCACAAGAGGTGGATTGGTGTTACCTCACGCCAAGATGGGCGATACCATCGCTTAAAAAAGACGTCATCCCCGGAAGAGGGTTAAGAGAAAGCCGATAAGGGGGATTATTGGTATTTGATGTTAACCATGTCCGGGAATGTCGCAAAAACTAGATCTTTACTTTACTTCGGCTATCTCCTACGGGAGGATGAGCCGGCTTCATGAACGTCTCGAATCATCGCTGCCCAGGCGCGGCAATTTGTAAGAGAGTTCATGAAGTTTCATGGGAATTTGGTACGAGTGATGTCCCCAGCATCGCTCGGCCTTTTGTTTGAGAGTGCAGCTCTAGCCTTTACACAACCAAGTGTGACCTACAAGGCAGTAGGAGTGGAGTAAGGAGTCCACTGTCCATTGGCAGCCGATGACCGAAGTTCGGTTCATACGCCTTTTTGAATGGGGCCAGACATCCAGGAAAACCAACAAGCTCTTTGTCCATACGTCTGCCGGTGAGCTCCAGTGAGCTTCATACGCCAATCGTCGGAGGTTTGGAATCAGGGTTTAGCCATCTCCCCTAGACTGTCATCCAATGGACAGTCAACCCGGTGGAGAGCGCCGGGCATCCGCTTTCGCCCTCTCACTTTGGTGAGAAACACCTCCGCCACGTGAAGGCAGTAAGTAGGACTTCCTCAGGAGAGGCTATGTAAGACGCCCGGTCATATGGGAGCATTTCAAGAGGTGTGCGGAGGGGTGGCCAACCCGCAGCGCAAGGCACCCACCCCCGACCATCCTGAGGCTTTGGAGGCAAAACTAGATCTATTCACACTTAGAGGTGACCAAATCAATATAAGTATAAAACTTGGGGAATGTGGTTGAGTATAACTCCATTATGGATAAGATTTTATTTTGAAAAGTCACACAGTGTTATACAGTAATATTAACTGATGACGTTTCGAGCACAAACTATTGCTAATAACCATATCAAGTTACTCACACAACTTTCTCCCTTCATTTGTGTGAAATCTATTAGATACTGGAATAAAAATCAATATAGGATAATGTACATTCAGAAGCAATAGTAATATGAGTGTTATTGATAAAATACAATCAGATGGGAAATAAAACGAGTGTTTTTATAGTCAAAGTAAGTAACTTGTTAGAATGTTGTAATGTACTTGAATTGAAATAGAATTTCAAAATTGTTTATTATCCTCCTCTGATTTGAAATTTGTATACATTTGAGTTCAAGTTACGAAAAGAAGTATCTTTGCTGACATAAATGTTCTTAATTACATCAAAAATTACTTGAATTATGCGAACATAGTAGATCATCTGTGGCAAATCCCGAAAAATAGTTAGCCAAAACGCAAAAACAAGAGGGAGCTCCCATTTCTTTTCGCTTTGAGTTTATCGTCCCCGGAATGTTTTACCAGCGACGTGGCTAGTGCACCATCGGTTATAGGTTTTATGTGGAATCTAGATAGTCGTGCAACAATGCAGACACTGAAGCAAATCGACTAATCTGTTTTAACTCACACACATAAGTAAGTACAGCATACTGTACTCTATCAACAAGCTTTGAAATGAACTCATCTCTGACACACTCAAAGACTTCTCTATCGCCCACTTCTGCATATTCATTCATTTTATATTTTTAGTTTAATTATAACCGTTTTTAAATAATACTTATATATCGTTCTAAATCAAATTATCATTGTCGTGTCGCTTCTTACGAAATCCGAAGACTAAAGTGGAATAGGACTAAATTCGAGCTCAGAGATGTGACGACATTAGAATATCTAATGACACAAATCAAATACAACAAACATCCCATAGAAGCAATAACTTGATAATAAGTCTGCAATCTGTCGGAAATCCTCTTTATGACACGCTGGCCAAGTTTCTAACCCGTATAGAAAAACTGACTGAATTTCGTGGCATTATGACATTGGCAAGAGGAGACCAATTTGACATAGTAAGCGAGTCTTAGACACAGTATAAATCTAAAACCAGGGATATGACATCCGTTATTAGCAAGGCTTGTTTTACTTCTTTATATAATTCTTTATAATACCCGTAAGGCGGGAGCTCTGTTAAAATAGTGAAAGCGTGGTTTTCAAAGACTAAGAATGATTCTTCTTTTGTGTAAATAAACAGATGGGACTGCCTCCACCACGCTCTTTGATCGTTGGAAAGGAATATGTGGCTTTAGTCCCCCTCATACGTTACAACAAAAAATCAGCTGAAACACGAAACGCCAAAATCTGAAATTGTTTAAAGTAGAATACACTATGATGGAAGGCTGAACACTAACTCTTATTATTCAATCATTCAAACAGTTCGCTAAGACACAGTAGTTACTTCAGTTTATACACAATTTATCATGACATGCAATAGCAAAAATTTAAATGTACACAGGTATTTCGAACCTTTAAAATAAGAGTAAGAAATTCATTACAATTTTGAGGTAGACATAAAAGCACACCTGTCGTGTGTACTTAATCTAAGTACGATTTGAAGCCGATAAATAGACGAACATTACAGCGATTCCAATATTTGGAAATAAGGCGTTAACATTTAGTCTGTCAAAATAATATTAAGCATGTCCAACATTATGCTTTTCACATAATACATAAGTATCATAAGGAAAACAGCATTAATTGCAGAAAATCATTGTGCGTTACATTTCGGAGGACAAACAAACGAGAACATGAGATCACATTGAGAAGAGTATTGAAAGCCACATAACAAGCATAAATAAAGACAATTCAGAAAGACTTAACGGTTAACTTGAAAATTTCACGCAAACCAGAGAGAGTTATAACAAGTTGGAAAGATGTACACGATTTAAATAATAACAAGAATGCTCAACACTATGCTTTTCACGTTGCCAGTAGAACATAGGGCTTCAAGCTCGAAAATTCTGTAGCAGTATTTATTTTCTTACAAGATGGGGTTGCTAACCTTATGCCCAACCTTTTCTCTTTCCCAGCTTGAATTCTGGCTTAGCGAGGTAAAGGAGTGCGCCGGCCGGGAATCGAACCCCGGACCATATGCATGGTCGGCGAGCGTCCTAACCGCTGTGCCACCGACGCACAAATAATACCATACATCAGTATTGTAGGGGAAACAAACTATAAGAAATTATTGCATACATTTCACAGAACAAGCAAAGAAAAACATGAGATCAAATAAGGAAGTACATTGGAAATCACATAATAAGCAAGAAAAACATGAGATCATATAAGGAAAATCACATAACAAGCATAAATAAACATAATTCAGAAAGACTTAACGATTAACTTGAAAATTTCAAGCAAACTGGAAACATGTTTAGAGAACACGTTCAACAGATTCAACATAACCAACACGTTTGACACAGGGAAATCGGCCGGAAATATATACAGTGCTCTGAGTATTTCATTGCTAAATTATTGCACGTCTAGAAATTAGTCTTCAGAAGTAATCATTCAAATCAGCCTTTATTCGTGGGTTAGCTTGCGAATGACCTGTAGACTTCATAGAAGGACGACCACTCCCTGAGTTAAGGCGTGCTTCTTCATGTTCATCACGACCACAAGGCTGTTATAAATAAAAGGCGAAAAAGTATAACATATTTCCGAATATTTTTAAACAACTTTTGTTTTGTTTATTTATCAAGAGTACACTGTACACGCATTGATTATAAACTCGACGACAGAATTTAAGAAAAACCACCTAAGCTGTATAGAATATGTTGTTGTCATAATGAACTGAAATTACCTTAATCTATGTAGAATTTTAATGTAATAACTGGATGCAATACTGTAGTAAAATGCTGAGAATTCCATTCTGTATCACAAGTACTGTTTTGTTATTATTAGAATAATAATAATAACGAACTTTATCACTAAGTGTAAGCTTGAATACTGCGGAAATAACCTGATACGTATTAAAATGCATACTAAACTCAAACCCTCTAGAAAAGTTAATTCACACGTAAGTCTGGATGGAACATCTGGTAATTCTTGTCATCTTTAGGCACCAAACAAGGCTGAAGTTAATACTCAAATAACATCATTTGCACAAGAATAAGAATAAACCAATACAAGATTTATAGTGAGTCAGTATATAATTTGCCTTTGTTCGATAAAACCTGAAAATACAAAATTCCTAAGAACATAAGGAATATTATCAAAATAATAGTATTTTAGAAAAGAAACGCGAAGAGAAAATTATCCCAAACTTGATAAACACTTTCAAGACATAGAAACCACAAGCAAACAGATTTCAAAACTATTAGTGATCTTTCATGTGTGCAAAATATAGTGCGCAAAACAATTATACAAAACACCCTAAATAAAACCATTCTCTGTAAAAAGTATACACAGAAACATCAGTTTGCTGGATACCTCTGTTGAAACGAATGTAGATGGTGTTTAATGATATCAATACGAATAGCTTTACATCACAAAAGCATCCTGACAGTGACATTAGAGTAGACTGGAAAAGTATGGAGATAGATGATCAGTGAAAATATTTGACGACTTCAGCTTACATCTTAGGCATTATTGATGATTATAGGGATCACAGCATGTAATGCAGAGAATACCTAGACCTTAGGACTAGACATTTACTACTTTCCGTGAACTGAAGGTCACATATGACTCATTAGTTTATAGTCATGATAACAATAATAGCATGACGACGAGGTCAAAATGCAATCTCTCGGACATTACAAGCAGGAACTTTAGTATGCTTGGCATGAGATTCGCCCGTTTACTGTTCGGTGATACTGCAGGTATGGTTTGCGCCAACTTATAATTTTAACATAGGGAGTGAAATGATTGAACATGTTAGCAGCTCAAGTTATTTGGGAACTAGTACCAACCGTCGTCGATTCGTGGTTGGTGAATTCTGCAACTACATGAAGAAAACTTGTTTAGCCAATATGCTCTATTTTTTCCAAAAGGTTGGTAGCCAGTTACGTATGCAAGAGCATATTTACGGTGCAGCACACCACTTTGTCCTACTGAGATGTAGTCACATGATGTGTGTTTCGTTTTTGACATGGCTCAAAATCGTTCTCAGTGGCGTAGATGCATCCACTCCCTGTGACTTATGATCTTCAATGAAACTGTTTTGTATTTCTTTATTACTCCTTTGTCTCACACCTCTGCTCACTGTTTCTATTATGCTTTTCTTGTACTTTCTTCTCTTGCTTCGCGTGCTACACGGAATGTGGCGACTTGAACTTCCGCACATTTGTGCAAAGTTCTATGTCGAAAACAGACAGACAGACAGATATATTTTGCTACGTGTATATTGATCGATATTCCATTATAACTGATAATATGCTTTATCTGTCCATTAACTAAATAAACAATGTATGACCTTTTTAATCACATGACATTACAACCAATCAGAATCCAATGATGTCTATCTTATTGGTTCAAGTATATCAGTCATTTTCATATATACTCTTGCATTGTACACTTTTACACACTTGTTCACACCATTCGTACACTACGTACCCTTTCACTCACACACCTGTGTGACAGTCAATTTCCCCTGTTGGAAAATACACATATCATCGTGAACGTGTTGGCCCTCTGATTTTTCCCTTTACGCGTCAGGACAGTTAACTACTCAGCAGTTATAACAGTATATTGGTGACTAGCAACATAACACTCCTTTCTCGTAAAAACGATGGCAGCTGAAAAAAATTCTAGGTTATGGATTTCAGATGACTGCTTGAGTCAGGCAGAGTAATGTGGTAAGCAATAACAAAGTAAGCTGGGGTAGTGGATAGATAAGGTTAATAAGCTTCGTCAAGTAAAGTACTGAGCAAAAAAGGAAGTGGACTGCAGAATAAGGCGGCTGAGCATATGTCACACATGAAGAGACGCTAGAATTCCTTGGGCATACTGTGACAGCAATAGGCAATGAACAACACCTATTATGTAAGTATCGATGGTACCACTTGAATGCCCAAAACACGTTAACCAAAATGGGTTCGGACTCGCAGTTCATACACCAGAACTTCAGTGTCTTTATTTCCCATCATGGATGGATGTCATGTTTTCGTTTGGCCATCTGCAACTCTTTTCCACTATATTCCTACATCGCTTATTACATCAACGAATACAAGTGGATACGATTGCACAGCCTCTAATAATTTCGTCGATAAAGAAATTTTACCTTGCTGAGTTGTTTATCAGTTTTCTACTCACAGAAATGTCCAATGCCCCAAAAAGGGTTTCACCACACTAGGCACTTTAAACGATTAATCAGGTAAAGAATACATGAATATACTTGACAATGCAAATGCAAAAGTCCTCAGGCAATATTCAATGCTAAATTAAATTTCTCACTAACAAAACACTCGAAAATATCGCGTACATGTATCTACTTTGACATCCATAACACTTAATAGTAAAACAAATCACACATCATAGTATTATCAATAACATCAGGAAGACTACACATGTATTCTATGTGTACGACTTAGCTTTTTTCAACCTTGTATAATTTTAATTCGACAAAACTTTTGGATAGGCCAATCAAAAGTGAAGAACTCCATATTAGATCATTTCGCAGTGTTTATACAGTGGTCAGCCTTTGTTTTAAATAAACACGAAATACTACAGCATACTGCTAACCAATTATGATACGAAGAGAGGAAAAATTTATAAATTAGAAAATAAATAGTTCAAAATAAACATCACAAACCTTATTCGGAATAGTGTTATAACCAGTAGACGGACCATTCCTATAATCTGTGCTGTGCGTTCGATTGCCAGGGGGATAGTGCGTTTTGTGTTCGCCACCAGAGTGAGAGACAGAATTATCCATACGATTTCCCTAAAGAAATATTTGTACGATAAAGACATTTCACTCATCATTGGATTATCATTATTATTAGGTTGAATAGTTATATTACCCATATTAAGGGCCTCTAACACTGTATGCCCATCTTCTTGCTCCTTACTCACGGTTTATTGCATAATCCAGACCACCACAACTAGGAATATCATCGGTAGTAGTAGGCAGCTTTATCTTACTCCCCCCCCCTTCATACGCTTCGCTAATCTACCCGTTGTGAATCACTTGACATCATCATACAGCTACCTGCATAACTAACGCAGCCATATCCATTGGGGTCTTTGGGTCAGTTTTCCGTGCCTCTACGGGAATTCCATCTGGTTCTACCGCCCTCCTTGCTTTATAGCATTCAAGACCTCAGACCTTTTGGACAACCAGTGTTGACTAGTGGGTTTTGTGACTGTTGATGGTAGTTCTCTGAAATGATGTGTCCAGTATTTTCACTATTTCACCTCTGCATAATTAAGCTTCCTCCACTATATTCTACTGGTTTTATCTGTATTACCTCCTCTAAAAGGTTACCTGGTTTTGCTGCAGTGTTTTATGTCTCTCAAATGCGGCCCGTTCTGCTTCAGTTGCCAGTGTGTCGAGGTGTGTTTTCTAGTATTCTGCTTCATTTCATGTATGCAGAAAATATCAACAGATACAAGTTGCTCTCACTGGTAAGCATTTAGATAAGGATGATCAACGACTACGTGTTATTCATGTTTGACAGGCGAGACGTGATGTTCGATTGGTGAGTTATCATCATATTTATCAGTTGAAGTTAACATTGACTTCAATAGGTCAGGTGGTGAGATTGCACCTACATTTCGCGTTAAAAGCTGTCCTCGACCTTAATACTGGTGTCTGCAACATATACGACTTATTCTGTAGGTATATACATGAATGAACACATTTAGTTTTGCGACACAATTTACTCGCCAAGTAACATCCATAAGACAGTTTTCCCGATGAGAAAAGAGGGTGACTTTTACGTAACCTAGCCGTTGAGGATCGGAAGCTGAGCTAGCTCAGTGTCATAAGTGCGTCATGTGCGCCGAAACTTGGGACACAATGATTTGTATTATAGTAGGATACCTAATTCCAACTAGAAAACAACTACGAAACACAAAGTCTTCAGGCTGCGAGGCTTTTCGTATATTAATAAAAAGATGCTTCAACAAGCAAATGTAAAGACTTCAAACTATTATTTACTTTTTATTCGGTAGTAATTATTAACAAACGTGTGATACGCTAACTGGACAGTAACTAGTGTCATACGTCAGTTCTTTTCTGATTGTCGATTGAATTCTATCAGTTCAATCAAAGTATTCAATGCATTCCTACAGGAGGTCAACTGCAGGCCCGAATAGCTGTGGTAACGTCTCTGACTGCAGAACTCAGCGACACGGGTTTGAAACTAAGAAGGGATATGAATTCTTTCAAGATTGAAGGTGATGAGTGCCAGTGAGCATAAAACCTAGGTCCAAGGCTTCCTGTCGATTGCCTCCAGTCATCTAGTAGACATAATAGCTGAATAATGATGCGGCACGCGAAACACAGAAAGTATGCACCTTGCTATGAGCCACAAATATATTCATTTGTAGTTTTATTAACCAAATGAGATAAGAATGAGATTGTGAAATGAGGGCAAACGGTGATTAACACCACTAGTCTTCAACTAATTAGGATATATAAGTACATATCAAACTTACGCGGGATGTTCCATCAACATGATGTCCATTTGGTATGTGGGATTGTGGTGACCTGCGACCTTGTCCAGGAAATGGGCGGTCGAATCGTTGACGTTTCGGATCTGGCTCAATAGGGCCAGTAGCCGGAGCACGATTAGAGTGAGATCTACTAAAATGCTCGCTTCCATAAGCATGCGAAGTAGGAGCACGATTGTGTCCATGGTATGCATGATTCATTTGAATATTTTGTGAGCTACTAGCGTGACTCCGATTATGATGGGTCGCGTGTTGAGGAGCCATTTGAATTGGATTAGGATTGGCAGTGGTGTAAGGTCTTTTTTCGGGCTAAAGATTAGAGAAGAAATTCAACTGAGAATCAACAATTAAAACAGGTAGGCTAATAATACTAAAAAAACTGAGTATAGTGTTGATTAATTTCATTGTTTTCCTAATATATAAGTGTCTTTACAAGAATTAGCAAGTCACGAATGTACCTGTGACTTGACCATGATCAACCAAAAAATCACAAGAAATTTGAGGAGCGCGATCACGAATTCTATCTAGTAGTCTTAACTACGCTTGGGAATACACATCGCAACGAAGACATTATTTTTACTTTTAACATGAAGATTTGTAACATTTTCAGACTTTGTGCTTAGAATGAACAACTCTTAGAAATATCAACTTTCTCTATAATGATAGGTTAATAAAGATTATCCTTGAAATTAAATACTTTCTCCAAAAGTTGCTATTATGAGACAAAACTTTTGAAAGTTTACTTATGAAAATCCAGCTTGTTAACAGATCGTGTGAGTAGACTAAGATAACTTTTTAAATCCGTAGTCTTTCTAAATCATATCACTGCATGTGTGATCAAGAAATCCCATTAGTATCTGAAAATTTAAGACTAGCACAACTTCAAGCCAACAAAAAAAAACCCTATCTCGCAAACATATGGAACTTAAACTTGAATTTACATGCCTTAAAGGAATTCAAAACAGAATTAGAGACATCAGCAGACACCTGACCGATAGCTGCTACCTTGACGTGGTGGTCGGGCTTGCATATCGCGATGACCCAACAAGCTAAACTGACTGGAACCATTGTTGCTGCAGGTCCTACCATCCAAGGAAGGTTGTTAGGATAGCGATTAGACTAAAAGCAGTTACCGGCATAGTGTAAGAATTTTTCTTACACTACCGGCAGTAAGTTTACTAATACGGAACCAAACCAAGGGCCAGTAGCCGGAGCACGATTAGAGTGAGATCTACTAAAATGCTCGCTTCCATAAGCATGCGAAGTAGGAGCACGATTGTGTCCATGGTATGCATGATTCATTTGAATATTTTGTGAGCTACTAGCGTGACTCCGATTATGATGGGTCGCGTGTTGAGGAGCCATTTGAATTGGATTAGGATTGGCAGTGGTGTAAGGTCTTTTTTCGGGCTAAAGATTAGAGAAGAAATTCAACTGAGAATCAACAATTAAAACAGGTAGGCTAATAATACTAAAAAAACTGAGTATAGTGTTGATTAATTTCATTGTTTTCCTAATATATAAGTGTCTTTACAAGAATTAGCAAGTCACGAATGTACCTGTGACTTGACCATGATCAACCAAAAAATCACAAGAAATTTGAGGAGCGCGATCACGAATTCTATCTAGTAGTCTTAACTACGCTTGGGAATACACATCGCAACGAAGACATTATTTTTACTTTTAACATGAAGATTTGTAACATTTTCAGACTTTGTGCTTAGAATGAACAACTCTTAGAAATATCAACTTTCTCTATAATGATAGGTTAATAAAGATTATCCTTGAAATTAAATACTTTCTCCAAAAGTTGCTATTATGAGACAAAACTTTTGAAAGTTTACTTATGAAAATCCAGCTTGTTAACAGATCGTGTGAGTAGACTAAGATAACTTTTTAAATCCGTAGTCTTTCTAAATCATATCACTGCATGTGTGATCAAGAAATCCCATTAGTATCTGAAAATTTAAGACTAGCACAACTTCAAGCCAACAAAAAAAAACCCTATCTCGCAAACATATGGAACTTAAACTTGAATTTACATGCCTTAAAGGAATTCAAAACAGAATTAGAGACATCAGCAGACACCTGACCGATAGCTGCTACCTTGACGTGGTGGTCGGGCTTGCATATCGCGATGACCCAACAAGCTAAACTGACTGGAACCATTGTTGCTGCAGGTCCTACCATCCAAGGAAGGTTGTTAGGATAGCGATTAGACTAAAAGCAGTTACCGGCATAGTGTAAGAATTTTTCTTACACTACCGGCAGTAAGTTTACTAATACGGAACCAAACCAAGGGCCAGTAGCCGGAGCACGATTAGAGTGAGATCTACTAAAATGCTCGCTTCCATAAGCATGCGAAGTAGGAGCACGATTGTGTCCATGGTATGCATGATTCATTTGAATATTTTGTGAGCTACTAGCGTGACTCCGATTATGATGGGTCGCGTGTTGAGGAGCCATTTGAATTGGATTAGGATTGGCAGTGGTGTAAGGTCTTTTTTCGGGCTAAAGATTAGAGAAGAAATTCAACTGAGAATCAACAATTAAAACAGGTAGGCTAATAATACTAAAAAAACTGAGTATAGTGTTGATTAATTTCATTGTTTTCCTAATATATAAGTGTCTTTACAAGAATTAGCAAGTCACGAATGTACCTGTGACTTGACCATGATCAACCAAAAAATCACAAGAAATTTGAGGAGCGCGATCACGAATTCTATCTAGTAGTCTTAACTACGCTTGGGAATACACATCGCAACGAAGACATTATTTTTACTTTTAACATGAAGATTTGTAACATTTTCAGACTTTGTGCTTAGAATGAACAACTCTTAGAAATATCAACTTTCTCTATAATGATAGGTTAATAAAGATTATCCTTGAAATTAAATACTTTCTCCAAAAGTTGCTATTATGAGACAAAACTTTTGAAAGTTTACTTATGAAAATCCAGCTTGTTAACAGATCGTGTGAGTAGACTAAGATAACTTTTTAAATCCGTAGTCTTTCTAAATCATATCACTGCATGTGTGATCAAGAAATCCCATTAGTATCTGAAAATTTAAGACTAGCACAACTTCAAGCCAACAAAAAAAAACCCTATCTCGCAAACATATGGAACTTAAACTTGAATTTACATGCCTTAAAGGAATTCAAAACAGAATTAGAGACATCAGCAGACACCTGACCGATAGCTGCTACCTTGACGTGGTGGTCGGGCTTGCATATCGCGATGACCCAACAAGCTAAACTGACTGGAACCATTGTTGCTGCAGGTCCTACCATCCAAGGAAGGTTGTTAGGATAGCGATTAGACTAAAAGCAGTTACCGGCATAGTGTAAGAATTTTTCTTACACTACCGGCAGTAAGTTTACTAATACGGAACCAAACCAAGGGCCAGTAGCCGGAGCACGATTAGAGTGAGATCTACTAAAATGCTCGCTTCCATAAGCATGCGAAGTAGGAGCACGATTGTGTCCATGGTATGCATGATTCATTTGAATATTTTGTGAGCTACTAGCGTGACTCCGATTATGATGGGTCGCGTGTTGAGGAGCCATTTGAATTGGATTAGGATTGGCAGTGGTGTAAGG
Organism: Trichobilharzia regenti; assembly: GCA_944472135.2. NCBI lineage: Eukaryota > Metazoa > Platyhelminthes > Trematoda > Strigeidida > Schistosomatidae > Trichobilharzia > Trichobilharzia regenti. Next base: position 79,720,603 of record OX235270.1, on the reverse strand, counting down.
TCTTTTTTCGGGCTAAAGATTAGAGAAGAAATTCAACTGAGAATCAACAATTAAAACAGGTAGGCTAATAATACTAAAAAAACTGAGTATAGTGTTGATTAATTTCATTGTTTTCCTAATATATAAGTGTCTTTACAAGAATTAGCAAGTCACGAATGTACCTGTGACTTGACCATGATCAACCAAAAAATCACAAGAAATTTGAGGAGCGCGATCACGAATTCTATCTAGTAGTCTTAACTACGCTTGGGAATACACATCGCAACGAAGACATTATTTTTACTTTTAACATGAAGATTTGTAACATTTTCAGACTTTGTGCTTAGAATGAACAACTCTTAGAAATATCAACTTTCTCTATAATGATAGGTTAATAAAGATTATCCTTGAAATTAAATACTTTCTCCAAAAGTTGCTATTATGAGACAAAACTTTTGAAAGTTTACTTATGAAAATCCAGCTTGTTAACAGATCGTGTGAGTAGACTAAGATAACTTTTTAAATCCGTAGTCTTTCTAAATCATATCACTGCATGTGTGATCAAGAAATCCCATTAGTATCTGAAAATTTAAGACTAGCACAACTTCAAGCCAACAAAAAAAAACCCTATCTCGCAAACATATGGAACTTAAACTTGAATTTACATGCCTTAAAGGAATTCAAAACAGAATTAGAGACATCAGCAGACACCTGACCGATAGCTGCTACCTTGACGTGGTGGTCGGGCTTGCATATCGCGATGACCCAACAAGCTAAACTGACTGGAACCATTGTTGCTGCAGGTCCTACCATCCAAGGAAGGTTGTTAGGATAGCGATTAGACTAAAAGCAGTTACCGGCATAGTGTAAGAATTTTTCTTACACTACCGGCAGTAAGTTTACTAATACGGAACCAAACCAAGAAACGAGTTTATACAGGCCGTGTGTGACCGGCCTCAGACAGTTGTCCGCTGGGCTCTGCGGTCATGCAACACTACACTCCCTCTGTTTCAGGTGCCCAAAGAATCAAGCAACTTTCACGGTGTAGGCAGCCTGGAGGTAACAACCACCCACACACTTCGAAAAGCACACGAAGCCTTCCTGAGCATCAACCGACAACGGTGATCGTCTTTGGCAGTTCTGTTCGGTTAATCATCTGTTCCTGGTCAGCATTAACTTCAGGCAAAAAGAGAGACACTGCGTAACCTGGCGATCTCCATCACGAATTCAACGCTGGACTCAGATAGACCACATAGCGATAGGGTATCGTTGGCGAGGGTCAGTGGGAGACTGCCGCTCCTTATGGCACACGTGCGTAGGCTGTCTGTCTGTCTGTTTTCGACATAGAACTTTGCACAAATGTGCGGAAGTTCAAGTCGCCACATTCCGTGTAGCACGCGAAGCAAGAGAAGAAAGTACAAGAAAAGCATAATAGAAACAGTGAGCAGAGGGGTGAGACAAAGGAGTAATAAAGAAATACAAAACAGTTTCATTGAAGATCATAAGTCACAGGAAGTGGATGCATCTGCGCCACTGAGAACGATTTTGAGCCATGTCACCAATTGTTTCCAACCATTGGTTTTTATGGTCCCGAGGACCCCAGCCTGGAAGTCTACATTTTCCTACGTGGCTTAGACCAACTGTTGTGGATTTCATTGACTGGTGAGGCCAAGTTTTTGTTTGACCGCCGCTAGCTTTTTTCCAGCCTGACCCTATATCCGCTAACATAGCTCGTCGAGGGAGGCGATGGCTTGGCATACGTAACACATGTCCTAACCATCTCAGTCTTTGTAGCTTCACGACTTCGTCGATTGATTTCCCCTGTTTACCTAGAACTCTACGCCTAACCTCAATGTTGCTCACGTTATTATGCCACTTTACACGGGAAATAGAACGCAGGCACCTATGATCAAAGACAGCTAGTCTTCTCATGTCTTCCACTCTCAGTGGCCAGGTATCACAACCATAAAGGAGGACGGAGCGGACTGATGAGCAGTACACACGCCCTTTGGTCGATAGTCGAACATCTCGTCTACGCCAGAGTCAGCGTAAACTAACAAATGCGAAACGAGCCCCTTGTATTCGTGCTGAGATTTCGTCAGAGATCAGCCCGTTGGGGTTGATGGTACTTCCCAAATAAGTGAAGCGGTCAACGTGCTCTACCACTTCAATTCCTATTTTTAAACTAGGCGTCGATGTAGTCCAGTCCTGTAACATCATCTTGCATTTGGCGGGAGCGAATCGCATGCCAAACATTCGTAGATTGCTGCTCAAGGTGTTTAGAAGACTCTGCATTTCGTCAGCGTCTTCGCCTAGAAGGACTATATCGTCTGCATATTCTAAGTCAACGAGATTATTCCCCGGTAGCAAGTCAATCTCTGAGTCGCTGAAGTCACCTAGGGTTAAGTCCATTAACACATCTATGATGAAGTTGAATAGAAAAGGGGATAATGGGCATCCTTGACGGACACCACTGGTCGTCATCAGTTCAGATGACAGCTCGCCGTAAGCCCTCACCTGGCTGTATGAGTACGAGTAGAGTGCCTTAATCAGTGCAATATATTTTCTCGGAATTCCCTTTACAGCCAAGCATCTCCAGAGAACTTCTCGATCGACAGAGTCGAATGCTGCCTTTAGGTCAAGAAATATAATGACTGTTGGACGCCGGTAGGAATGACTATGTTCTAGAATCTGTCGGAGGGTGAAGATATGATCAATACACCCTCTTCCTGGTCGTGCGTAGACTTTGATCACGCCCTGGTTCGCGCACATTTATGCTTACAATTATATGGACACAATAAATTTTTGGCAGCGAAGCAACTGGGTCCCCAACCAGATCGAAACTTTGCGTCTTTATTAAAGGAAGAAATAGAGAAACGAGAATGTGAGGTCGACAGCAGGACTCCTCCTGAAGTAGCTTGGCACAACATACAGTTAGCTGTAGACACAGCTGTAAAAGCTGTTAATAACCTAAAACCAAAAGTTAGTAAGAGCCATTGGATCTTTACCGCCTTATCCGAACTTATTGACGCAAGAAGACTGATTCCAGAGAGCTCCAATTATGATGAGAAGCGAAACCTACTCAAACGAAAACTAACAAGAAGTCTTCGCAACGACCGTGAACAGTGGTGGGTGACAAAAGCGAAAGAGATGGAAAAGGCATCGGCGATTGGCGACACCAGATAACTATTTAGGTTTATCAGGGAAACAGGTGGTAATGGGCAAATGACAAGTGAAACAATTTCTGCGAAAAATGGCACATAATTAGCTCTCAGGATAGACGACTGGATCGTTGGAAAGAGCACTATGAGGAGCAGTTTAATTGGTCTGCAGCCACGCTCGACCTGCCGAATATACAACACCTCCCTGAATGGGATATAGACACAGGTCCTCCATCCCTAACTGAGGTTACTAAAGCTGTCACTAGTCAGAAACTAGGCAAAGCAGCGGGACCTGATGGAATGACTCCAGAGGTATTTAAGTACGGTGGAGACAGTTTACTGTCCGGATTAACTGAGGTACTAGGCAGCGTCTGGGAATCAGAGGAAGTCCCATCGGGTTGGTGTAAGTCACTGATTATCCCCATATACAAGAAGGGAGACAAGCCTTCTTGTGATAATCACAGAGGGATTAGCTTGACTTATATATTATCATAAGTCCTAGGCTCAATAATATTGCGTAGACTAAGTGGTGCTCGGGTGGCACAAACACGTGAGAGCCAGGTAGGCTTTAGACCAGGAAGAGGATGTATTGAGCATATCTTCACCCTTCGACAGATTCTAGAACATAGGCATTCTTACCGGTGTCCAGCAATCGTTATACTTCTTGACCTAAAGGCGTTATTCGATTTTGTCGACCGAGAGGTGCCATGGAAATGTTTGGCTGTGAAAGGAATGTTGAGAAAAAAACATTGCACTGATCAAGGCACTCTACTCAAACTCATGCAGCCAGGTGAGAGATTACGGCGAGTTGTCATCTGAAATGGTGACGACTAGTGGTGTCCGTCAGGGATGCCCCCTGTTCTTATTTCTATTCAATTTTATCAGAGATGTACTAATGGATTTAATCCTAACTCACTTCAGAGACTCAGTGATTGACGTACTACCAGGGAATAATCTCGTTGACTTAGAATATGCAGACGATATAGTCCTTCTAAGCGAGGACGCTGACAAAATGCAGAGTCTTCTGAACACCCTGAGCTGCAATCTGCAAATGCTGACATGCAATTCGCTCCCGCCAAATGTAAGATGTTACGATACTGGACTACATTGACTCCCAGATTAGATATAGGGAGTGAAGTGGTAGGGCGTGTTGACCACTTCATTTATTTGGGAAGTTGCATCAGCCAGTGCCAGCAGGTTGATTGCTGACGAAATCTCAGCATGATACAGAAGGCTCGTTTAGCATTTGCCAGTTTACGTCGTCTCTGGCATAGACGTGATATCCGTCTGGTTATCAATCAAAGGTCTCGTGTACTGCTCAGCAGTCCGCCTCGTCCCCCTTTATGAATGTGAGAGCTGACCATAGAGAGTGGAAGACATGAAAACATTAGCTGTCTTTGATCATAGGTGCCTGAGTTCTGTCTCCCGTGTGAATTGGTATAGTAAGGTGAGCAATATTGAAGTTAGGCGTCAAGTACTAGCAAAGGAGGGGAAATCAATCGACGAGGTTGTGAGTTTACATCGACTGAAATGGTTAGGCCTGGTCATCGCCTTCCTCGACGGGCAATGTTAGCTGACATAGGGTCAGGCTGGAAAAGAGCTAGCGGTGGTCAAACCAAAACATGGCACCAGTCAACGAAATCCACAACAGTTAGTTCAAGCTAGCCACGTAGGAAGATGTAGACTTCCGGGTTGGGGTCCTCGGGACGGTAAAAACCAATGGTTGGAAACAATCGGTGATATGGCTCAAAATCGTTCACAATGGCGCATCCACTCCCTGTGATTTATGATTTCCAGTGAGAATATAAAGTTCGTTATTACTATTCATTTGTCTTACACCTGTTTATTGTCTCTACTATGCATTTCTTCTACTTTCTTCTCTTGCTTTGTGTGCTACATGGAGTGTGGCGACTTGAACTGCTGCACATCGGTGCAAAGTTCTATGTCAAAAACAGACAGACAGAGACATCAGCAGACATACTCACTCCTCTGCTGAAGATCTGGAAGAAAGCAAGGGTAGGCACCGACTGGAGCAAAGACTACCTCACCAAATAGCCAGAGAAGGAGACTTGAGTCTATGCAAGAATATGCATGGAACCATGAGTCTGTACACATACAAAATACTGAGCTGCACTATCATTGAAGGATTGTTAGACTCCGCCTGAAATAGGCTGAACTGACGCCATGTTTTGATGTGACCACCACCACCTCTTTTTCAACCTGATCCTATGTCAGCTAACACTGCCCGTCAAGGGACGCGATAACTAGGCATGCGTAACACATGTCCAAACCATCTCAATCGGTGTAAACTCACAACCTCATCGATTGATTTCTACTCCTTACCTAGCACTCGACGCCTAACCTTAGTATTACGCACCCTATTATACCATCTACGACGAGAGACAGGACGTAGGCACATACGATCAGAACAGCCTTTTCATGTCTCAACCATGAAGGAAGACGGAGCGAACTGCTGAGTAGTATATGCGTCTTTTGGACGACAACCGGATATCACGTCCATGCCACAGATGGGGTGAGTTGGCAAACGCTACAACAGCCTTTTGTATCTGTGATGAGATTTCGTCAGCAATCAACCAGCATGGGTTGATGTAACTTTCCAAATCAGTGAAGTGGTCAACACGCTATACCACTTCACTTCCTATATTTAGGCTAGGATTCAATGTAGTCTAGTCATGTAGATACCTAACCAACAAGAATAAGTGAGTCACCATCGGTATTTGAAATCTAAAGGAATTCAACCTTTCCCCTTATCTAAGCAGCATCATTTCAACAACAGGAGGCGTGGATGGGTATATCAAAGTCGGAATCGGAAGAGCAGGACAGGCATTCATCACTCTGAAATCGGTGTGAAGATCTACAGCATTTAACACAAGAAAGGAGATCCGAATTTCCAACATTATCGTTAAGTCAATGCCTTCTTACGGCCCAGGTATTTCCATATATATACATATATATATATATATATATATATATATATATATAGCCTAAACACAAACATATGATATAGGCAACAAGCGACACTCCACAGAAAAAATGAAAGCAACATACGGAAATAAGTGCAATGAGTGAGGAACAGAATGACGAAAAAAGGAAAGTTATGACTCGGATAGTCGTCCGGACCCCGCCCAGGTAGTCATGACTCACAGATGGCTACATCCCACAACCAGTCTTCAACCCACGACGCCACATCATGGATTGAACACTACGCTTTTTCTACGCCATCCTGTGGACAAGAGACAGTGAGTGGGAAGAGGGTTGCTGGGATATTTGTAATACGTGTCCGAGCAGCGAAATTCGATGTCTGAGTGAAATTACTTGTTGAAAGACGATCTCCACGATATCCAAACACGCCTTTGGACGTCATAATTACTCACATTTTGATGTGAACGATTCTACGTAGGTAGGGATTTTCGAGCGAATCTTGCGGGACACGTGATCAATGCCTTCGCAAGCTGGACGAAAGCCAGCCTACTACCTGCGGGTCGGTTTTCTACGCAACTAAAAATAGCCTATGAAGCAAAATAGTCAATGTTTTTCAGGTCACTGGTAACAGATCATTATCTCGAATAATTATCACATGAATTGTATCGGCCATTTCTAAAAACAGGTAAGAAATAAATTAGGTCTACACTGTTGGATCCTTATCATTTCCTCATACTTTCAAGAAATTTCCAGGTCAATTCCATGATTGGTGTCTAGACCATCTTTTAAAAACCGAAGGTGAATTATCTAGACCGGATGTACTTGAAGCTCCTTTCATTTGATGAATTAGTATCAACCGAGTGTTGTGAATAATAATGGGCACTGTGAACCAACCGGTCTTTCAAAGAAACCCAACATTTCTACTCAGGTAATTAGTCGAAGTACCATCACCCTCATATTGTCTGGCCGACACTAAGTTATTTGCCGCTGGTGGCTTGGATAAACTGGGATGGCTTCCGACCTTTGTCAGATGCAGCTATTGATTCTAACCGTCAAATTCCTCAGTGGTTACATGAGCACAGTTTGATATGATGAGTAAGAGCCTTACGTGTTATTATATTCCCTATCTGCCATAACAGACTAACGACCGTAAACAAGTTGGAAGGAACTCAGAGAAAACCCAGTGGTTATTAGCGGCACGCATACGTTGCTCTACATTTTCATGAATTCGAATGAAACGAATGCCCGAGATAAGTTGGGAGGGGGTTCCGGTAAGTTGTTATCAGCTGCCACCAGTTTCCTAAGCAAACATGATAACGACGTTTATAGTCCCTACCGAGTGGCAAGATAAACCTGACACACACTGAAACATGATCAGGATTCAGGCGAGTGTCACAAAAAAATAAGTAGTCTTGTAGGCAATTATATCATCGGGTGCTGATTATAACAACGTTATCTGTTTGAATTCAGGATTAAGTGGTGATGGGAGGACGTAAGGTAGCAAACGGTAGTGGTTGTGTCAGAAATTAGCACAGGTTAGAAATAAATTGTGATCAGTGCAGAGCTGCAGAAGACGATTTGGATTCTCTAGATTTCAAAAATGCAGTCGTGATTGACCACCCACAAAACGATTTTCTAGACAACCGGCCTGTGTATTAAAGTCCCCATCTAGCCCAAGAGGCACACTGAAGCTCTGAGTTTCAATCCGTCGTCCACAAAAGATAGGGGTCAGGGACTCAGGCAACAAACCAGACAAAAAACTATCACCCAACAAAATATTCAGCAGGAAATGCAGGTGGGTTGAGCATACACTGAGATGTTAAACATCACTCGCCAATATCGTGAGTCAACCCCGAATGAGTAACGACTTGGGAGTCAGTGCAACATGGAGACCATATGAGGAAATGAAAGCTTGTAGATATCGTACAGACATTTGAATGAGAACCGATGAAAATGTGTGACGCTGTGGTACTAAGTACCCCATTAAGACTCGACTATGAAAAGAAACATGTGGCCTTAGAAATATGAACCATGAAGCTTATTGCAGAGATTACTTAAACGTGCCGGAAAGCCTTGAATAAGACCTGCATATACCCTAGAACCAAAATAACTGTTAAATTGAATATTTAGCAATGTCACCCAAACCAAGACTAACCAGAGTCACGAACAACTATTCGGAACTTACCTTCCAAGAATCGCTCCTCTGCTGAGAGTCCGGTGCGAATCTTCTTTGAGAATCTAGACCTCGAGGAGGATTGTTGATTGGTTCCTCCCTTCGTTCTTTTTGCAGTTTCCGAGACTAAACGCTATATTGAAAATACAACAACTTACTCGGAGTGAATTACGCAACTGCTCCCTAATTTTCAAATCGCATTCCTGAAAAGTCAGAGTGAACTCATCTGTTATTTTGGAGATCTCCTCATATGTCAGGGTAGGTGAGAATGTATGAAACCATTCCCCTTTTGATGACTGAATGTCTGTGTCATTCCACTTTGCTGCAATATATAGGCTAGCTGCAGCAATCGCTTCTGCAGAATGTCGTAGTACCAAGGTGGTGAGATGTAAAATGTTTGTACAGATATAGTAACTGGTGTGGGCTATTTCCTTCGGAAACTTGTTCATACGAATGGCTTTTACTAGCAACACATGAGGTTGCTTCACCTCAAGTGTTTGGAATCCGATCACCATAAGAATAGTAGCCTCTAGAGCATGGACATTTTGTACGAGACGTTTAAATGAATCTGATGCTTCATCAGGAGCAGGCCTCCTTAGAATGTCGTAGGCAGCTTTAATCAAAAAAGACAACTTTCTGGAGAAATCTTCCGTCTTACACGCACAGTAGAATGCAGCTATAGCAACTAAGATGGGTTTGATGGTTTCCGGAGAAAAAACCTCGTAAAAGTAATGCATGTAGTATATTCCAGTGTTGATAACCACTTGTGTCCTGAAGGAAAGCATATGTATTCGAGCCACGCGAAAACTTACGTTTGCAGCCTTGACCCAATTTCTTGAATTAAACACGCACATTGCTGACGGCGAGCCAGATGGAGGTTACGTTCTGTCTTACCCTGCTCCATTTCAAACTGCGCTCTAAAGATAGGTGACCCCTAGAAAAATGTGGTCAGTGTTCAGTTACCCAACATTTATGAGTGAGAAGTCTTAAATTGTAAAGAAGACATATTCCATCACCTTAAGGTCATTTATGTAGCAGAAAAATCAGTTTTATTTATTATTAACTCTTCTAGCTTCCGGAACCTTGACAGAAGTAACTTTTAGACAGAGATGAACAATATTAGTAGTAAAAGATTGGGGAAGTTAAAACTGTTTTCAACGAAGCCGTTTCATATGAGGCATTTGTCTGTAAGCTACCGACTAAGGGACAAAATACGCAGTGTGGAATTTTGAAAATATGCCCTGAATACGCCATGTAGTGAACAATAACCGACATACGAATGAAATATGAGGAAACAAAGTAACCTGGAAATCATTTATAATCCAGCAACTGGTCTACTTTCCGAAAAGAATAAGATGATGCTTTATGCATAGTGACGAGGAATTACATAAGTCCACAGTTCTCGCTGTATATGATCAGTGGAGGTAGGAGTCAATGTTGTAAAGCATTTAAAGCACACGTTTACTCTCCATGATCACGGCGACGCTTTGTGGAATATGTCACAATCGTAGAACAGTCAAACTCCACAAAATCCGCACGGCAAATGAGCTGTACTGCACATCTGGATGTTCACTCAATATGTTGATCATGATGACAAATTCTAATCATTACCTATACAGCGCCGATAAACCTGAGTTTCTAAGAAGTAATGAAAATATGCTGACAGTCGCACCTCGAATTCCACTGACTCATTCAATAGTAATTTTCTGTTACTGCATGCTATATTCGACATTTTGTATGGATTGGTTCGCAGTCATTCTGCTTCCTGACCAAAAAGAAGTGAAAATCCACCGGTTACCGAATCAATAATACTTCTCCGCATGTTTAACTGGATACTAACTGCTGTGGGGAGCCTCCTGAAGATGATATTGCTGAAAACATTGTTGTCGAGAAACTAAATAGCGTGATAATGCAGAATTTGTCAAAGAAAGGAAAGGTACCTACCAACTGGAAGAGTCAACACCTGATTAAAGGATGGTTACGGAATCCTTTACAAAAACTTATGCTGAATCGCGGTGTTCTACAACCCGAGATTAGGCCTTATCATTCAGGAGAGACCATAAGCAACCCTAGATCGAGAGGTAATTTGGAGACCGTTTAAATTCCACGGAGCGTCCGGAAACGTCATACAGATCACCAATGATGGTGATTCACCTCAGGTAACTTATCATGGAAAACATATTGAACCGTTAAGCCGCAACGGGAGTAGAATTAGGCTTCCTACAATCACCAATGCATCTTATTATGGTGGACTGGATCATACAACAGAAGCGAGGAGACACGAATATGCAAGACCGTCGAGAAGACACTAGATCTTGACTTTGAGCATGATTTGTCTCTGATATTGCTCAACCATGTGGGTTAGCAAACGAAAATCGACAGGTCGCCTGGAAGACAGAACTTCAGGTGAACCTAGTGAAAACAAGTGATTTCGTTGACAAACAAAGATAACAAGTGAAAACCAGCGGAAACGGTAGGGATCCATAGTAATTTGTCTCACTGTCTGACGCAGACATCGGCATTTTGACTACAAGGAGCACATATTGAGATGTTCAAGCTGGGGCCGAAAACACAACACCGACCTTCATCATCGTGATTTCAGCGTGGAAATCTGCCACTCACATTATGGATAACGAGATTCGGATCTTCAGCATCAAGGTCAAGTCCTACCTGGGTCAGGAACTTGCCATGTTATAAAGGCATTTCCAGCAAGCTGCAGATTTCCATCGATTGGTACAGCCACTATGTTTCGAACTCTTACACTAATTTCTGTAAATCACAGGTGGTAAGAATGACTGATATACTGACTGATTGTCGTATGTATTGAAGCAGTCCGTCCACGTGTTCTGTGGCTGTGCCTAACCGGTCGTATTTATAAATCTGTTTTCAGAACTTGAAGGAGGTAAGTCGTCTCCTAGTTATTTTATCGCCACATTCAGATGAAGATTGTTATTCATCTTTAAGTATAAGAAACTTGCAAAAATACTGAAACATGAATCTAACAAAGAAACATTTGCAGGGATGATACATGGCTGGCATAAAAGCATTTCCCTAATTAACCATGGTCGATGGTATTCAGTATTCATATTCCACTTCATAGGAGTAAAGCATCCCAGCACGTTACATAAACTGACCAACTGAAAACAGGAATGAAATCAGTCGTTCAGGTAAACGACCATTGTCAATCACGTCTCATAAACCGTTAATGCCCAGCTCTCGCTACGCTCGGGCCCACGCTGTTCCTTAAAGTTTTCAGAAACGCTTAGTTATAACGGATGAAAAAACCAAAACACCGATCTGCCGCTTGAGATTTCTTTATTGTTACAACAACATATAAAAGGAATAACTGAACTAAGGTCTGTGAACAAATATTACAATAAGAAATCATAAGATTACTTCTGATGATGTTTTACTCTTCTTTCTGAACAGCGACCGATGAGACGATGACTGTCGTGTTGATGCCTCCGCGAAAATTGGGGAAGTTGATTTTAAGCAAACAACCAAGAATTGATCGTTCAATCTTCAACTCCATTGACACTCCCCGGCAAATAAGGGATCCATCCCTTTTTTCCTTCATGACCAATACACGTTGACTTGGATGCCATTGCGAGAACCTGGGTCACACGGACAGAGCTGAAATGGAAAACAAACAGAAAAGCCAACACACCACAAGCATACTCACAGCACAATCTCACACATCGCTGACGACCTGCGCCTCCAGACAGAGACCTCCTCTTGACATCTTGCAACACAATCGCCGCTTGCTAGAATGACTCTCGCAGAGTGCAATGTGACCATAGCACCACCTCATGATACTCTACGCACATCCTCTTATCTACTCATTACCAATTACCACTGAAATCGCTGGTCACTCATTCTGCTTCATTTCTAATAGCGGTGACGCATGCGAGCCTCAGTCGTTTACACTCTTTCTCCCCGGCGTGTCGGACCACAGCTAACAATTATCTCCGGGTGCATTTTATTCTCAGCAATAGCCTAGCCTCCCCGGCGTATACGCCCCATCTGCTGTCCTTAACATCAATCAATTCATTCATGGATGTAGAAGACTCGAAACAACTTCAGAAGTAATCACGACGAAAATTTTAACAAAATTACGCAATAACAACAAGATACGAAAACAACAAGTAAACACAATGAATCCAAAATACACCAATTGATATGACACACCACACGTATATACAAACTGTACATAGAAACTCGCAGATCGTGTCTCGATGGAATACCCTTGAAGAATTGTAGGACTTACACCAGTACGCCTACAAACCTTCCCACGTTGACGATTGTAAGTTGTGGAATGTCCAGACACAAACAAGATTAACCAACAATTACATCAATTGGAACTCACACAACTATTTAACACAAACATATGTACAATCAACACATCAAATGTTGTGGATTCTGACACGACAAACTACCCTTGAAGAACTGTAGGACTTACAGCAGTACGCCTACATTCCTTCTCAGGTTGATGATACAAGTGGAAGTCGTCCGGACACAAACAGAATTACCAACAGCTAGATGACAGATGATATCAGTTCAGTATATACAATATGAGCATATGTACAAAATCACACACCGAGCACATTGGACTGCTCATTGATGCGCTACCCTTTGAAGAATTGTAGGACTTGCATCAGTACGCCTACAACCCTTCTCAGGTTGACGCTCTAGGTTGGAAAATCGTCGCAGAGTTCATTTACTGACCTCCTTCTATGGGCTACATCCTCAAATCTGAACGGCAACACGCCCATGTCATTGTATCGTAGAATATATATGACCAACAAACATACGACATATCTCATCAACCAAGTGTAGAAAAAGAGTAATTTACACCAAAGATAATAACATTCAATTAGCAACTTGAAATTCGAAATGCCTTTATTCGTGCAAGTCAATTTAACAATTACTCTCTCGTTTACACCTGGCTTATCCTCACTAAACTGACCAATATCTTTCGTCTTTTCAAACGGACTGATACTAGCATAGTCATTGGACAAGATACTTGAGTTGATGGGCGTCTGTTTCATTGTGGATGACAGCACCAACGACGACTGATTGATACCAGCTGATGACGTTAGCGTTGGATGAAAAGCTGTTGTTGCTCGGCTTTTAGAAATTTGTCTAACTGCAAGAACACCACCATTGCTGTCTTTTACGATCAGCTCAGGTTTAGCACTAGCATCTGATGATAGGTGGGCTACATGCAGATAAATCACACTGACGGTCTCACAAGTACGCATGCCTTCTGCAACTGCACCTGCATTTATTTCTACTTCACGTTCAAGTTCTACAGAACATTTATTTAACTTAGCGGTGGTAGGCATTCCCTCCATTTCATCATGATCAACCAAAGACAAATCTGCACTATCATGATCATTACCACAAATATTCAATTTACCGTCAAGTTCATCATTTTCAAACTCTTTAATAACAGAAGTAGACAATTTTGGTTCCTCCTCGCAAATCATAAAAGGTTTAATAACTTCACTCTGACTAGTAATACCTTGTAAACTTGTAGGGTCAGAACTGCACTCTGAAGCAGCAACTCTATTCTGTGACACTTTATTCAACAACGGCTTACCAGTTGCAACTACAGACATCTTCACCGCACCGTTATCGTCACACAATTCGGAGTCAGGTCTGGAGTTTACATTTAGCTTATCACTGAACTTGCTCACCGGTTCACAGTTCACCTCTGTATGCACTTCTTGAAAACGTGTGAAACACAACCGTGTTTGTCTTGTATCTTGTATTTTATCTGTTGAGGATGTACTACGGAACCTGTTACACTCACTAGGTCTATATGCATTACTAGACATCATGGAGCATTCTCGATATCCACCTCTCTGAGGCCTATTCGTCATCAATGATTGCGTTTTACCCTCAGACTGCACTATTCTAGGGGTGAGATCTAATATACTGGCAAACTTGCTCGTCGATTGATTGACACTATCTTTTACTAGTTTCAGGATATCATCGAATTTTGGATCGATATCCTCATCCTCCATACGGGAGCTTATCTTGACCCACTTCCTTTGCAGTCGAGTAGGTAGGCGTCTTGCTATTACTTCTAGTATAAAACTCGAGTTGAGGTCACTCATGCAATTCATAGAAATCAAGGTATTCTTATAAGTCATAAGATTATCTAAAAACTCAGTAAGTGCCTGGGTGTCATCCTGTAATTGACCACCATTACCCTTAACAGCCTCGAATAATTTCCCTGCAATCATCGAAGGTCTTCCAAACCTTTGACGTAATATGCTCATAGCCTCATCGTAGCCCTCTTTTGGCTTCATAAACTTACAGCACTGTATAGCTCTTGCAGCATCTCCAGTGCAATATCTCATCAAATACATTGACTTCAATTCATCACTTAATAGAAAACTACTCAACATGATCTCAAACTCCTTTACAAATTGGAAATAATCAGCTGGGTTTCCATCAAAACACCGTGGTTCAAATTTAGGGAGTTTGATATTCCTATTATCCCTGAACGGCGAAACAGTAACATCAACCATATCATGCTTAACATCAGACACATTGTTACAATTAACAGACAAGTCACAATGACTTACTTTCCTGTTTGCATCCAAGACACTCTGTCCCTTCTTTGACCCAGGCATTGTTGAACTTGACCCAATTCCAAAAAAGTTCCAGATATTGCTTGTTCAAAGAGGACTTGACCGGCACCAGGAAAGATGAACGGTGACTATCCAAACTTTCACCAACTGTTTGAATCCGCCAGATCTGTTTCTATCGTCAGAAACTGTCAATCACGTCTCATAAACCGTTAATGCCCAGCTCTCGCTACGCTCGGGCCCACGCTGTTCTTCGAAGATTTCTCAGAAACGCTTAGTTATAACGGATGCAAAAACCAAAACACTGATCTGCCGCTTTAGATTTGTTTATTGTTACAACAACATATAAAAGGAATAAGCGAACTAAGGTTTCTGACGATGTTTCACTCTTCTTTCTGAACAGCGACCGATGAGACGATGACTGTCGTATTGATGCCTCCGCGAAAATTGGGGAAGTTGGTTTTGAGCAAACAACCAAGAATTGATCGTTCAATCTTCAACTCCATTGACAACGATAGTACTGCGAGTAACGGAATTGAGTGAATTACCACATTGACCAGAATTTATGCACAAAAGAAAGTGGCAATGTAGTTGAAGATTGAACGATCAATTCATGGTTGTTTGCTCAAACACAACTCCTCCATATTTTTCGTGGGAGTCATCAATCCATCAGTCATCGTCTCATCTTTCACTGTTCGTTGCAATACAGAAAACTATAACAAGTATCATTGTGATTAATTGTTGTGACATTTATTCTAAACCTTGTATAATAGCCTTATTGTTGGTTACATGTTGGCGTAAGAATTGAGGATTTTCGAGTCGCTAATCAGTGTTCTGGTTTTTGCGTTGGTTATTACACATTGTTTCTGGAAGTCTTCCAAGAACAGCGTGAGGTCCAGCGTAGTAACAGCAGGACATTGACAGTTTATGAGAGTTGACTGACAGTTTCTGGAAGTTTGTGACAGTTTCTGATAGTTTTGAATGGTTTCTGCTCGCCTTTCCTGGTGCCTGCAGGTCTTCTTTGGACAAGTATTATCTGGAACTTTTCTGGAATTTTTGGTCAAGTTCAATGTTGCCTGGGTCAAAGAAAGGACAAAGCGTCTTGGAGGCAGGCGGAAAAGTAAGAAGTGTTGACTTTTCTTTTACATGTAACGATGTGTTTGATGTTGAGCACGATAAGGTTGATATAAAGGTTTTGCCGTCTAGGGACAATAGGAATATTAAGCTTCCTAAATACGAGCCTCATTGTTTTGACGGAAACCCAGCTGGCTATCCACAGGTTGTAAAGGAGGTTCAAGTCATGTTGAGTGGGCTTTTAATAAATGATGAAATGAAGTGGATGTGTTTTTTGAAGTACTGCACTGGAGATGCTGCAAGAGCTATACAGTGCTGTAAGTTCATGACCCCAAATGAAGGATACTCTGAGGCTATGAGTATACTGCGTCAAAGATTCGGAAAAACTTCGATGATTGTAAGGGACGTATTCGAGGCTGTTAAAGGTAATGGTAGTCAATTACGAGATGACTCCAAGGCACTCTCTGAGTCTTTGGATAATCTGGTGACTTACAATAATACGTTGATTTCGATGCATTGCATGAGCGATCTGAACTCAAGTTCCGTCTCAGAGATAGTAGCGAGACGCCTACCTACTCGACTGCAAAGGAAGTGGGTGAAGATAAGCTCCCGTATAGAGGATGAAGGCGCTGAGCCAAAGTTCGATGATATTCTGAAACTGGTGAAAGATGGCGTCAATCAAGTTATGAGCAAGTTTGCCAGTATATTGCATCCCATCCCTAGAATACAGTAGTCTGAGGGAAAAACGCAATCATTTATGATGAAAGGGTCTCAGAGAAGTGGATATCGAGAAAGCTTTATAGTGTCTAGTAATCCACATAAACTTAGTGATTGTAACAGCTCTCGTGGGACATCCCCAACAGATAGGTAACATGTTGCGAGATAAACATTGTGTTGTGTTTTACACGTTTGCAAGAAGTGCATACAAAGGCAAACTGTGAATCAGTGACCAAGTCTAGTGATGAGCTAAGTGTGAAATCTGCGCCAAAATGTTCCGAATACGTATCGTGTGACGATGAAAGTTCGGTGAAGAAGACTTTAGTTGCAACTTGTAAGCCATTGTTGAATGGAGTGTCACGGACGGCACTGCAGTTTGTGCAGGAGAAGAGAGTTACAGTTTCAGAGTCCAGTTCTGACTCCACAAGTTTACAAGGTATTACTAGTCAGAGTAAAGGTTCAGAACCTGTAAGGATTTATGAGGAAGAACCCAAATCATCTACTTCTGTTATTAAAGAGGTTGAAAGTGATGAAGTCGACCAGATAGACGCAAGTAAATTGAACATTTGTGATAATGATAACGAAAGTGCAGATTTGTTTTTGGTTGATCGTGATGAGATGAGGGGAATGTCTACTACTGCTGAGTTGAATAAAGGTTCTGTACAACTTGAAGGTGAAGTAGAATTAAGGGCGGATGCGGTGGTAGAAGGTATGGATACTCATGAGACCGTCAGTGTAATTGGCCAGCGTGTAGCCCACCTATCGACAGATGTTAATGCTCAACTGGATATAATAGTAAAAGACAGCAGTGGTGGTGTTCTTGCAGGTAGACAAACTTCTAAAAGACGAACAAAAACACCTTCTGATGCACCGTTGAGTTCATCGACTGGTATCAAACAGTCGTCGTTGGTGCTGTCATCCACAATGAAACAGACGCCCATCAACTCAAGTATCTTGTCCAATGACTATGCTAGTATCAGTCCGTTTGAAAAGACGAAAGATATTGGTCAGTTTAGTGAGGATAAGCCAGGTGTAAACGAGAGAGTAATTGTTAAATTGACTTGCACGAATAAAGGCATTTCTAGTTTCAAGTTACTATTTGAATGCTTTTATCATTGGTGTAAATTACTCTGCGGCTACGCTTGGTTGAACAGATACTTCGTGTGTTTGTTGGTCATATATATTCTACGATACAATGACATGGGCGTGTTGCCGTTCAGAAATGAGGATATAGATGATAGAAGGAGGTCAGCAAATGAACTCTGCGACGATTTTCCTATCTAAGGTGTCAATCAGAGAAGGGTTGTAGGCGTACTGCTGTAAGTCCTACAATTCTTCAAGGGTAGTACGTTAAAGCGATGTCCAAATTGGTTAGACTGTTATTTTGTACATATGTTCATGTGTAACAACAGAAGACAAGGGCCAGACAACAGATCGTTTTATTACGAAAATCAACACGTATTTACATATATTTTATATGCATTAATAAGGCTTATGCAAGCAGAAAAAGGCAGTCTTCTGATTGGTTGTTTCTCGGAAGTTAAGCAGACAAACACAGTCTTATGATTGGTTGTTTTCGATATTTCTCGGAAAGTAGAGCCATCTATCTGCGAATCATATTTGTCCACATTTAAGTTTGCTGTGATTGGTTGTTGAAACAGCCTTGTTCATATTTTCTCACGGCCCATATTAGTGACCTAGACATTAACGTAGATTAGTGCCAACCAATCGGCTAGCAGCCTGCTCTCACCACACTCGTCCCCCCGTCAAATAGCTTCGTGCGCAGACGTTCCGACCTTCTGGGTGCTACATCCTCTAGTTGAGGATTGTTACTGACCGGCTTGTCCCACTGTACCCATCTTTGGAGCTGACTGGCGTTAACTCGTTTCTGTTTATCACCTCTTCGGATGGTATATACTTGACCCCGTCTTTTTGTGATTGTGTATGGTCCTTCCCACTTTGGAAGGAGTTTCCGTGAACCTAGCCCGCCTCCAACTGTATATCTCCTGTCTCTACACTTCACTTGGTCCCCGACTGCAAAGGTAATGCACTGCGTCCTTTCTTTCATCTGAGACTTCGCGACATCACTGCGCTGCTTCCGTATTACATTCTTGACTGCCTCTTTCCTCTCTGCTTTTAATTTCGTCGTACTCCACTTTTGGTGCATGGGCCAGGTCTCATTGTGTACCGGTAATCGTGGTTTTCTACCATACATCAGTTGGAAGGGTGACTTCTTCGTTGTTTCCTGAGTGGTAGCCCGATGTGTTAGTAAAATCAGTGGAAGCTCCGTTTCCCAGTTCCCGCCCTTCGAGGCCAGCCACTCCTTCAGTGTACGGTTGTTTCTCTCCGTTAGGCCATTCGTTTGTGGATGGTATGGGGTCGTTCTGATCCTCTTGATGCCCAGCTGTTGCAAACGGGAAGTAAACTCTTCACTCTCGAAACAGGGACCTTGGTCTGTCAGTATTGTCTTCGGTACGCCGTGGTCTGCAACAATGTGTCTAACTACTGCATCTGTCACGGTTCTTGCACGTTGGTCTGGGATTGCTACGGCGTCTACCCATCGTGTCGCGTGTTCCGTCATCACCAAGAGGTACTGATTACCATTGGATGTCTGAGGAAATGGACCCATGACATCTACGGACCACAAGTCACCTATCGCGGTAACTGGAATCGACTGAAGTGGTGGTCGTATGCACCGGTCACCTTTCATCAGCTGGCACCGTGGACATCCAAGTACGTATCTTGCTACGTCTTCTCTCATACCTGGCCAGTACATACTTTGTCTTAGGAGGTCGGTCGTTCTGGCCACGCCTGTATGCGCTAGCTGGTGACATTCTTCTATCATGTCGTGGCGCGACGATTGAGGTATGACAGCCAGCCAGCTTCCGTCGTTCTCTCGCCAGGTCAGAGTCCCGTAGGCATTCACTCTGAGTCGATCCCTCTGTCTGAGTAGTGTGGTTAGCTCCTTACTCGCCGTAGTTTGATCCACTTCTATTCCGTTGGTGATCACCTGTATTACTGTATTCAGCGTATCGTCCAACCTCTGCCTACGTGCAAGTCTTAGTGGGTCTTGTTCTACTGCATGCACTCCGTAAGCGACCTCGGGCAACTCAGACTCATCTTCTGGTCTCGATAACAAATCTGCCAAGACATTTTCACTTCCAGGAACGTGTGAGATCGTAAAATCGTACTCCTGAAGACGCAACATCCACCGTGACAACTTCCCCCGTGGGTCTCTCGCTGTCTTCAAAAATTGTAGCGGCTTATGATCAGTTTCGATGTGGAACCGCCGGCCGAGTAAATAAGGTCTCCATTTGTCGACTGCCCATACCATTGCTAAACATTCTTTCTCTATCGTTGAATACTTTCTCTCTGTGAGTGTCAAAACCCTACTGGCATACTCAACGATTCCCTCGTCCTGTCTTAGGACCGCACCTATAGCGTAGTCACTGGCATCTGTGCACACTGTGAACTGTCTTCCTGGCACAGGTAGTTTTAGCGTCATTTGTTGGTGGTCGAGCAGCTGTTTAATTCTGTCGAATGTCCTCTGCGATTCTTCCGACCAAACAAACTTTGGCTCACCTAGTAGCCTGTATAGAGGGGCTGCTATCTCATTGAAGTTCTTCACGAAGCGACTATAAAACGCTGCTCTACCCAAGAATTGTCTCAGTTTTCTCTTTGAATTCGGGGCTGGAATCGTTTTAATCGTCAAAATTTTCTCCGGCAGTGGTTTAATCTCACCATTTCCCACTTTATGTCCCAACAGAGTAACATTCTTTTTGGCTATCTGGGACTTGGTTTTGTTGACGCGTAGTCCAAACTCTTCGATGCGTCGCAGCACGGCTTCTACATGGTTGACGTGATCGTTTTCGTTTTGACTGTATATGACGAGATCATCACCATAAACCTCCACGTTTTTCAAGTTCTTAAGTAATAGCTTCATCAGTCGTCTGAACGTAAACGGTGCACCTGCTAGTCCAAACGGCATGCGTTTAAATCGATATTGTGTCTGACCCACGATGAAAGCCGTCTTATCTCTATCACCTTGTTTTATCGGTATCTGCCAGTATCCTGAGCGAAGATCGAGAACCGAAAACACATTCGCACCTTGTAGGCGATCTAAAGTTTCTACCACTGTTGGCATGGCACACGGTCTTAACTCTGTCATACTGTTTAACTGTCGAAAATCAACACAGAATCTATACTTCCCATTCGCTTTTTTTACTAACAGCACTGGAGAGTTGTACGGGCTATCAGCTTCCTCAATAATATCATCTTTTAACATCTCTTGCACTTGTCGCTCCACTTCGCCTTCCAGATGACATGGAACTCTTCGCGTTGTAAATGACCTTACTTTCGGATCACTTAACGGAATTTCATGATTCACCTTATCGCAATAACCGTATGGGTCGCCATCTCCAGTGAACAGATGATCGTATTTATTAATTAACTCTGTCATATTGTATACCGTCGACAGCTTAATCGCTGCTATCTCGCTGGTCTCATACATGTTGATATGCCCGTATTTCGTGATCACCACGTTCGCTTGCGTGTCGATTATTGCACCAATCTCACGCAGAAAATCCGCTCCTAATATCGTTCGCTGTAGTTCGGGTACAACAATGAAAGGAAACGTCACCTCGCAGCCACCAACAACGACCGTACAGTTCGATCTACCCGTGATACGCAACACATACCCGCCTACTGTTTGTACTGTCAATGAACACGGACTAACACTCTTACATAAATTCTTATCTATTAACGACACGGCCGCTCCTGTATCTACTAAACATACTACTTCTCGATCATTCACTCGCAACTTCGAATACACAGCCTCTTTCTCAATAGCCCCCACTAAATCTAGGTTCATACGAAAGAAAGAACAAGTATTATACCGTCTGAAATTTTCTCGTTTTCGCCTTTCTGGGCAGCATTTTTTCCAGTGTCCCGGCTTACCGCATTCAAAACATCGGTCTTTTCTATCAGCCAACTTAAACGCCGCCACTTCCCGCTGCAATGCTTCAATTTTCTGCTCATATTAGTTTGGTTTTGGCTGCTCTATAGCGGCTAGAGTTGTGCTCAGCAGCTGTCTGGCCACATTCGCTAGCTCACTAATGTCCATCGGTTGTGTAGCGTTAACCAATTGTAATTGCTGAGAAATGTGGTCTGGGACACTCTCGATGAACTGGAAAGGTAGTAACTGCACTTCTGATTATTTATCCAATGTGGGAAGCGCCCGTCGAAGTAAATTCGTCAATTTCACCGCCAATACTAACATGTCTTGATCAGGTCACAGCTACGTTGACCGGAACTGCTGCATTGCTAGCTAACTGTCTGTTGCGTTGTCAAACTGCGATGTAAGCCACGTCTCGTAAACCGTCAATGCCCAGCTCTTGCTACACTGGGACTCACGCTGTTCCTTGAAGTTTCTCAGAAACGCTTAGTAATAACGGACGCAAAACCAAGACACCGATTATCTACTCGAGAATTCTTTATTGTAACACCAACATATAGGCAGCTTTCAAATTAAGTTTTATTTAAGGTCTATGAACAAATATTACAATAATAAATCACAATATTACTTCTGCCGGTTTTCTGATGACTTCTTTCTGAACAGCGACCAATGAGACGATGACTGTCGTATTGATGCCTCCGCGAAAATTGGGGAAGTTGATTTTGAGCAAACAACCATGAATTGATCGTTCAATCTTCAACTCCATTGACACTCCCCGGCAAATAAGGGATCCATCCCTTTTTTCCTTCATGACCAATACACGTTGACTTGGATGCCATTGCGAGAACCTGGGTCACACGGACAGAGCTGAAATGGAAAACAAACAGAAAAGCCAACACACCACAAGCATACTCACAGCACAATCTCACATCGCTGACGACCTGCGCCCTCCATTTAAAGGCACCCTCTTGACACATCCTCTTGCAACACAATCGCCATTTGCTAGAATGACTCTTGCAGAATGCAACTGGACCATAGCAGCACCTCACGATACTCTCCGCACATCCTCTTATCTATTCACTACCAATTACCACTGAAATCGCTTGTCACTCATTCTGCCTCAGTTCTAGTAACGGTGACGCATGCGAGCCTCAGTCGTCTACACTCTCGCTCCCCGGCGTGTGGGACCACAGCTATTCACTATCTCCGTATGCATGTCATTCTCAGCAATAGCCTTCAGAAGTAATCATGACGAAAATTTTTACAAAATTATTCAATAACATTAAGGTACGAAAAAAAACGAGTAAACACAATGAATCCAAAATCACAAATTGAGAAGACACAACACACATATACACAAACAGTACAAATAACCTCACGGATCATGTCTTGAAGGAATTCTTTGAAGAATTGCAGGACTTACACCAGCATGCATACAACCCTTCACAGGTTGAGGATTGTAAGTTTTGGAATGTCCGGACACAAACAAGATTGACCAACAATTACATTAATTGGAACTCACACAATTATTTACCACCAACATATGTACAATCAACAAATCGAATGTTGTGGATTATGGCACGACAAACTACCCTTGAGGAACTGTGGGACTTACAGCAGTACGCCTACAACCCTTCTCAGGTTGACGCTCTAGGTTGGAAAATCGTCGCAGAGTTCATTTACTGACCTCCTTCTATGGGCTACATCCTCAAATCTGAACGGTAACACGCCCATGTCATTGCATCGTAGAATATATATGACCAACAAACATACGACATATCTCATCAACCAAGTGTAGAAAAAGAGTAATTTACACCAAAGATAATAACATTCAATTAGCAACTTGAAATTCGAAATGCCTTTATTCGTGCAAGTCAATTTAACAATTACTCTCTCGTTTACACCTGGCTTATCCTCACTAAACTGACCAATATCTTTCGTCTTTTCAAACGGACTGATACTAGCATAGTCATTGGACAAGATACTTGAGTTGATGGGCGTCTGTTTCATTGTGGATGACAGCACCAACGACGACTGATTGATACCAGCTGATGACGTTAGCGTTGGATGAAAAGCTGTTGTTGCTCGGCTTTTAGAAATTTGTCTAACTGCAAGAACACCACCATTGCTGTCTTTTACGATCAGCTCAGGTTTAGCACTAGCATCTGATGATAGGTGGGCTACATGCAGATAAATCACACTGACGGTCTCACAAGTACGCATGCCTTCTGCAACTGCACCTGCATTTATTTCTACTTCACGTTCAAGTTCTACAGAACATTTATTTAACTTAGCGGTGGTAGGCATTCCCTCCATTTCATCATGATCAACCAAAGACAAATCTGCACTATCATGATCATTACCACAAATATTCAATTTACCGTCAAGTTCATCATTTTCAAACTCTTTAATAACAGAAGTAGACAATCTTGGTTCCTCCTCGCAAATCATAAAAGGTTTAATAACTTCACTCTGACTAGTAATACCTTGTAAACTTGTAGGGTCAGAACTGCACTCTGAAGCAGCAACTCTATTCTGTGACACTTTATTCAACAACGGCTTACCAGTTGCAACTACAGACATCTTCACCGCACCGTTATCGTCACACAATTCGGAGTCAGGTCTGGAGTTTACATTTAGCTTATCACTGAACTTGCTCACCGGTTCACAGTTCACCTCTGTATGCACTTCTTGAAAACGTGTGAAACACAACCGTGTTTGTCTTGTATCTTGTATTTTATCTGTTGAGGATGTACTAAGAAACCTGTTACAATCATTAGGTTTATATGCATTACTGGACATCATTGAGGCTCCTCGACATCCACCTCTCTGAGGCCTATTCGTCATCAATGATTGCTAAGTTTCAATTCATGGATAATCCCCATCCAGCCATTAATGAAAACAAAACACGTAGATCAGCGAAGAGTCTCTTTTCGGCGAATTCATTTTCTTAGCTGTACAACCGCAAATATATATGCATTGTTTTGTATGTATGTGTACATTAAGTTTGTCAAACAAAGTTACAATTGGTTAAGGTTACTTTTAACTAAACAAGTGAAGGTTGGTAATACAGGTCAAGAAAATTAGGTGCTAATGAAACTAGGATAGTAAAAAAAATGATGAGTTGTCACAAACAGTTGTAATAATAATAGTGAGTTTTACTCAGGATGCACATAGAAACAAAGTAGATAATATGAAACTATGTAACAATAATAATAATAATAATTTATTTTCATATAAACATAAATTTACATGAAAATGCATGCCATTTTTACAGGCACGATCAAGGATGATATAATGTCAAATCTTAAATTGTCTACAAGTTAATAATGTTTCAACAGTTTAATATTTGGTATATATATATATATATATAATTACACTGATTGTCTGAACCAGGCCGTATAGTTATTGAATTGTACAGTTGTCCTCCAGGTTGAGCGGCAAAATCGACTTCGTTTCGTTTTCATCCCGTGGTTGTAGGCATACGATAACCAACCAAAATTGAGGTAAGTACAACGTTTACAAGGAATTGGAAGCTGTTTTTTAGAAAAGTTAAAGTTCTGAGGTGAAACATTAAAGTGTAATAGATTAAGTGAGTGAAATATATCATTAACAAACACATTTATATAGGAAACAGAATGGGGAAGTAATTAATCCTTAGGCCGACAACGTTCATTTGCAATGTATAATGAAACCAATATATTTTATATTATCATGATGTCCACTTTTGGCTTTAATACAATTATTTTCAAGCCAGTTGTTTTTATTTCATGTCTTTTTTCCTATTTGGTGCACAACCGTACCCTCCAGAGAATAGGAATAGAATAAGTCGAATCAAACTCATAAAGAGCTATAAAATGTTAGGTTTAATGGAATATAATGCGAATCAAGTAAAGACGTTATTAGAAAATAAGTGAGACAAGATATTGTGAAGTGGTATTTAAAGATCTGACAATGGATAGCAAGTTAATTTATAAGATGCCCCATAAATCTGTGCAGATCCCATGTGGTCGCATCTCAACAATAGGCTGAGCGAATGGTATATATTTAAAGGTAGAAGCATTATCTGTCAAGGCGTTCACTATTATCTTTTTCAAGATAAAGATCTAAGCCCTCATAAAAATCAGAAATATCTCGAGCCTTTAATTTGTGTTTTGCTGTTCCTGCAGAATGGGGCGATTCACCTTAGTGACCACCACCATATCTACTGATCAGCTAACGCCACCCTCCCTCCTTTTTTGATGTTAGGCTCTGAGACTATGATTATTATGGCTACCGCAAATATATTGCTTGGTACCAGACATGTTCGTACCCCATATTCCATCTCCCTAGCTTTCTTAATGAGTGCTTCCAATAGGTCTCCACGTACATCCTTACGAACATATTATACATGTGTGCATGCATCCTGATGAACAGATTACTTTATAAGAAGTTAAAACCTTAAGAGATCTCAGTGGATACAAGAATTATAAGCAATTAAGGAACAGGCAAAGAAACAAAATTAAGTCATCAAAATAAAAATAAAAGCTCAAAACAAATCAAAACATTGTTACCATGAGAGTAGAAGTGGTTGAGTAATCTTCTTTTGTATGCACAGCTCCGGTTTTTCCATGTGAATGGCCAGAGCTTCAGCGATGCAAAGGAGACGAAACCGTATTGCCTTGGATATGTTATTCTTGACTCTGTAGATTACTTTGAAGGAGGCGTTCGTTGAAATGCAATGATCAGTGTTGACCAGGTGTTCAATTATCGCACTCCTTATTGCACCAGTATTGCCTTTTCGCAACCATGCTGGATAATGTTCTTGAATTCTCTTGGACAGGATGCGCGTCGAACGACCGATGTACCTGGCTCCACAGCAGCAGGTGAACTGGTATATGCACATAGAAGTGGCCAGATGCGATATCTTGTCCTTGAGGCTTCTGCAGATCAGTGGGCGACTGGAGAACACTATTCGTAGCATTGCTGCAAAGAACGTTCTTCTCAGAGATGATGTGATTCACGAAGTTTGTGTTCAATTATTCCTCAGTACGCTTAACCGACGTGCAACTGGAAGTCCTATCTCTGGGCCCTAAATTCTGCGATATAAATTTCAACTCCGACAAACTCCATACTCAGGTCCAGTTTGAAAATCTAATCAG
Source organism: Trichobilharzia regenti (assembly GCA_944472135.2). Taxonomy (NCBI): domain Eukaryota; kingdom Metazoa; phylum Platyhelminthes; class Trematoda; order Strigeidida; family Schistosomatidae; genus Trichobilharzia; species Trichobilharzia regenti. The sequence goes on along the minus strand of OX235270.1, from coordinate 79,693,862 downwards.
CCAAACGCACGATCTCAGCCCAACTTCTGAAGACGAATTACAGAGATTCAAGTCAACAATCATGGACTGCTGCCACCAATACTTGAATTCAAAATCAAAAGTCCGCAACCACCTAACGAAGCGGCACCGAGAGGAATTAAAACAGTTGAGAGATAACAAAGATCTACTTATAACTCGACCCGACAAGGGTGCGGGTGTAGTGCTTCTGAATCGAAGAGACTACATCGAGAAAATGAACGATATACTGTCGAATGAAGACAAATTTTCCCAACCTTCCAATGAAAGAAACAAGACGGAACAGATTGAGAAGCAGCTCACAGATGTCTTGAAGAGAATGAAGGCCAGTCAACTAATCAGTGGGGATATCTACGATCAGATCCGGCCAACAGGTTCAATAATACCAAGACTTTATGGTCTACCAAAGGTACACAAGGTTGGTCTCCCACTTCGTCCAATTCTGGATATGTCAGGTTCCCCTTACCACTCTATTGCACAATGGCTAGCAGATATTCTGGAACCTGTAAGGAAGCAATTATGTACGTACTCGCTCCGTGACACCTTCCAGTTCATCGAGTGCATACAAGACACGAATGTATCTAACAAAATTATGCTGTCCTTCGACATCGAGTCACTTTTCACCAATGTCCCACTCACAGAAACGGTCTGCTTCATATGCAGATATATAGATGACAACCACCTCGATATTGGAATACCGACAACATACTTGAAAGAACTATTATTGAGATGCACTCTGAACGTCCAGTTCACATTCAACGACACCATCTACAGACAAAAGGATGGTATTGCAATGGGATCTCCGTTGGGTCCACTACTATCAGATTGCTTCGTGGCAAGCCTCGAGAGAGGTTCACTAAAGCCAAGCATCGACAATTTGCGACTGTATAAAAGATACGTGGATGACATTTTCATTATTTGTGACAACAACAACGACCCCAATCTGCTGCTGAAGACATTTAACAATTGCCATCCAGCAATAAAATTCACTCTTGAAATGGAAAACGAGTCAAAAATTCCGTTTCTTGATGTGGAACTGACAAGAAGAGCTGATGGGAGCCTAAGAAGATCAATCCATAGAAAACCTACGTGGAATGGTCAACTAACAAGCTTCTATAGCTGGGTGCCCATTCAACAAAAGCGAAACTTAATTAAATCACTTGCTACCCGCATCCGACGCATCTGTAGTCCCGACGTTCTGGAAACAGAATTAGATATTCTGAGAGAAATATTCATCCAAAATGGATACCCAATAAGATTTATCGACAAAAATATGAAACCAATAATTCGGAAAAACGAAACTTTAACTGCGCCTAAAAAGAAAATCTACATGAATTTGGATTTCAAGGGAGATTTAGCAAGCGATATTCTCAAGAGAAGGATCACATCATCTCTGAGAAGAACGTTCTTTGCAGCAACGCTACGAATAGTGTTCTCCAGTCGCCCACTGATCTGCAGAAGCCTCAAGGACAAGATCCCGCATCTGGCCACTTCTATGTGCATATACCAGTTCACCTGCTGCTGTGGAGCCAGGTACATCGGTCGTTCGACGCGCATCCTGTCCAAGAGAATTCAAGAACATTATCCAGCATGGTTGCGAAAAGGCAATACTGGTGCAATAAGGAGTGCGATAATTGAACACCTGGTCAACACTGATCATTGCATTTCAACGAACGCCTCCTTCAAAGTAATCTACAGAGTCAAGAATAACATATCAAAGGCAATACGGTTTCGTCTCCTTTGCATCGCTGAAGCTCTGGCCATTCACATGGAAAAACCGGAGCTGTGCATACAAAAGAAGATTACTCAACCACTTCTACTCTCATGGTAACAATGTTTTGATTTGTTTTGAGCTTTTATTTTTATTTTGATGACTTAATTTTGTTTCTTTGCCTGTTCCTTAATTGCTTATAATTCTTGTATTCACTTAAATCTCTTACATAGTTTCGTATTATCTACTTTGTTTCTATGTGCATCCTGAGTAAAACTCACTATTATTATTACAACTGTTTGTGACAACTCATCATTTTTTTTACTATCCTAGTTTCATTAGCACCTAATTTTCTTGACCTGTATTACCAACCTTCACTTGTTTAGTTAAAAGTAACCTTAACCAATTGTAACTTTGTTTGACAAACTTAATGTACACATACATACAAAACAATGCATATATATTTGCGATTGTACAGCTAAGAAAATGAATTCGCCGAAAAGAGACTCTTCGCTGATCTACGTGTTTTGTTTTCATTAATGATTGCATTTTGCTCTGTGACTGCTCTAATCTAGGGGTGAGATATGATAGACTTGCGAGCTTGCTCATAGATCGATTGACGGTATCTTTTACCAGTTTCAGGATATCATCAAATTTTTGCTTGATACCCTCATCCGCCATACGGGAGCTTATCTTCACCCACTTCCTTTGCAGTCGATTAGGTAGGCGTCTTGCTATTACTTCTAGTATAAAACTCGAGTTGAGGTCACTCATGCAATTCATCGAAATCAATGCATTCTTGTAAATCAGCAAATTATTCAAAAACTCAGTAAGTACCTTGGAGTCATCTTGTAGTTGACTACCATTACCCTTAACAGCCTCGAATAATTTCCCTGCAATCATCGAAGGTCTTCCAAACCTTTGACGTAATATGCTCATAGCCTCGTAGTAGCCCTCTTTCGGCTTCATAAACGTACAGCACTGTATAGCTCTTGCAGCATCTCCAGTGCAATATCTCATCAAATACATTAACTTCAATTCATCACTTAATAGAAAACTACTCAACATGATCTCAAACTCCTTTACAAATTGGAAATAATCAGCTGGGTTTCCATCAAAACACCGTGGTTCAAATTTAGGGAGTTTGATGTTCCTATTATCCCTGAACGGCGAAACAGTAACATCAACCATTTCATGCTTAACATCAGACACATCGTTACAAGTAACAGACAAGTCACAATGACTTACTTTCCTGTTTGCATCCAAGACACTCTGTCCCTTCTTTGACCCGGGAATTGTTGAACTTGACCCAATTTCAAAAATGTTCCAGATATTGCTTGTTCAAAGAGGACTTGACCGGCACCAGGAAAGATGAACGGTGACTATTCAAACTGTTAGCAGCTCTCTGAATCCGTCAGAATATATTTCCGCCGTCAGAAACTGACTTCACTGTGAGAAACTTGGGGCCACGTCTCGTAAACCGTCAATGCCCAGCTCTTGCTACACTGGGACTCACGCTGTTCCTTGAAGTTTCTCAGAAACGCTTAGTAATAACGGACGCAAAACCAAGACACCGATTATCTACTCGAGAATTCTTTATTGTAACACCAACATATAGGCAGCTTTCAAATTAAGTTTTATTTAAGGTCTATGAACAAATATTACAATAATAAATCACAATATTACTTCTGCCGGTTTTCTGATGACTTCTTTCTGAACAGCGACCGATGAGACGATGACTGGTGTATAATAATAATAATTTTATTTTCATATAAACATAAATTTACATGAAAATGCATGCCATTTTTACAGGCACGATCAAGGATGATATAATGTCAAATCTTAAATTGTCTACAAGTTAATAATGTTTCAACAGTTTAATATTTGGTATATATATATATATATATAATTACACTGATTGTCTGAACCAGGCCGTATAGTTATTGAATTGTACAGTTGTCCTCCAGGTTGAGCGGCAAAATCGACTTCGTTTCGTTTTCATCCCGTGGTTGTAGGCATACGATAACCAACCAAAATTGAGGTAAGTACAACGTTTACAAGGAATTGGAAGCTGTTTTTTAGAAAAGTTAAAGTTCTGAGGTGAAACATTAAAGTGTAATAGATTAAGTGAGTGAAATATATCATTAACAAACACATTTATATAGGAAACAGAATGGGGAAGTAATTAATCCTTAGGCCGACAACGTTCATTTGCAATGTATAATGAAACCAATATATTTTATATTATCATGATGTCCACTTTTGGCTTTAATACAATTATTTTCAAGCCAGTTGTTTTTATTTCATGTCTTTTTTCCTATTTGGTGCACAACCGTACCCTCCAGAGAATAGGAATAGAATAAGTCGAATCAAACTCATAAAGAGCTATAAAATGTTAGGTTTAATGGAATATAATGCGAATCAAGTAAAGACGTTATTAGAAAATAAGTGAGACAAGATATTGTGAAGTGGTATTTAAAGATCTGACAATGGATAGCAAGTTAATTTATAAGATGCCCCATAAATCTGTGCAGATCCCATGTGGTCGCATCTCAACAATAGGCTGAGCGAATGGTATATATTTAAAGGTAGAAGCATTATCTGTCAAGGCGTTCACTATTATCTTTTTCAAGATAAAGATCTAAGCCCTCATAAAAATCAGAAATATCTCGAGCCTTTAATTTGTGTTTTGCTGTTCCTGCAGAATGGGGCGATTCACCTCAGTGACCACCACCATATCTACTGATCAGCTAGCACCACCCTCCCTCCTTTTGATGCCTGCGCGAAAATTGGGGTTGTTGGATTTGAGCAAGCAACCATGAATCGGTCGTTCAGTCTTCAACTACATTGAGAAGTATAGTCTCACCTCATCAGGGTAGAGTTAACAATAAACCAGACTCGGTACCTCCTCAAAGCATAATACAATATCCTGAATTGTGGCGGTATCGCTGGAGTTCCGTGTTGAACGCAACGTCTTCGTAAAATGTCAGCTCAGTTCAAACGGCCCATATATTCAGGTTATTCCCGTGATTTCATTAAGTTTACTGAATTTCAAGATCATGTTAGACTAGGTGGCAGCTTTAGGCCTGCAACTCTAACTGAAGACAGAACACACTGTTAACCAAGAATAACGCACTGCAATAAATTTGTCACCTCTTTGTACCTAAACTCACCGAAAGTGGATTGTGCACAGTGACAGTAAACTAGTACTGAAAGTTGCGGCCGGCAAACTGCAAAGCCAGCATGCTTGCCAATGGAACCGAAAGCTGATCTAGATATTAGTGTCTTTGTAGCCAGGGCTTGAGAGCAAGTCACTAAGATAGCAATTAATGCTGCAACTGGTCCTAAGGAGTGTTCATCTGAACGCAGTAACATCTTCGCGGTGAACGAATCTCATAGTCTGAGTCCAATGATGGGCGGAATACTTTGTATTGAATGAGCCAATTGAGAGTAAGCGTGTTAACAAACCCGCAATAAGTATTAAGAAACGTTCTAAAAATACATTGGGGGGTTGGATTCCAGCATACTCCAACCGCTAGATACATAGGTTTCAAAAACCCCAATGTCCTGTAACTGAAGCACGTTCCTCAATAATATGCTTCTGCCTATTCAAACAAATACGGCAAGAGGTATGTTGATATGCTGCATAACAGGTTCACGGGTAAGCCTTACAATACCATACCCCACAACTGACAAACCAGGTAAACCACTACTACCCATACATCCAGGAAAACACAATAAAATTTTCAGATGTTCTGAAACACTACTACGGCACAGGGCCAGCTGTAACCCTGATGTATGGACACCCAGTGGAATCACTTTTTCACCCATAAATCCTGCCGGAGCCAACGCATATGGTGACGTTTTAGGCCAATTTTTAATAACTTCAACTTATTTTACGATATTACTAATTAGTGCGCGTTCCCGAATCAATAAGATACATGAACTAAGGACATCAATACTAATCGCCAACCCTACTGCAGTTTCGATAGCTGAATCATGGTACTCATCCTCTACACTTGACGTGCATTTAGGTAAAGATGACTACGCTCTGCACTGTGAAAACAGAGATTGTAAGCGTGGTGGAGGATGTCTCATATGTGTACATAACTCATTCGTAGTCAGTAGGGTGGAAGATGGAATACTGAATGAGGTACCTGATTCACTATGGATCGTCCCACATTAGTACATAACTAAAAACTTCTCATAGGCTGTGTTTATCGAACACCATGCTCGACCAAAGAAACTGATGCGTCATTAGTTTAATTGTTTGCACACACCTCCTCGTTTAATACTAATTACAAAATAATTGAAGGGAACTTCAATCTTCCACACGCCAACTGGTTAAGTAGGTCATGGCCCGAAAGCTTCGACGAATTACTTGTCACTATCGATTGTTATGGATAGCAATAAAACATTCAGACACCTACTCGTGGCTACAACATGCTGGACCCTACGTTTTGCCATGACACAATCCGAGTCTCCACCTATGTTGGTAACAGATATTCCAGTAGGGACTATCGAATGGTACTCTGCCATCTGTTTTCTCATCACTAAATACAGGCTCAGAGGCTGACGGTATTGACGTTAGTGGATTGTACGGAGTATGCTAACGCAATATTTAATACCCAGAACTTCTGTAGTATTCGTTCCGTGTAGACCAAGGGCAGAACAAAACACCACAAATGATCGTCCAAATTACGAGATATATTTCGGGACCAAATCGGAGTGTGAGATGATTGCTTAGCTGGTTAGTAATCGTGCACGAACGTGACACGACGTGGATGCGTGACCAGAAGCCATCACCTAGACAAGTTGACTTAAACAGTGGGGGTCGGGCGTTGACATGGCATATTCCCTTTTTGAAGTGGCGCCTCTGGCTTAACCTTGACCGCATATGCGCGGTTTCGTTGATTTGATTTGGAGCTAGTCGTCTAGGCAAACGCAGTTGACGCGATTTCGGTGCTAATTTTGCTCTTGTTGGATGAATTTGTATGAAAATTGTTGTTCGATATTGTTCTCGAGCATTCACTGATTGCTTGTGTGACAGGACGCTTAAGTGTACGGTTCATGCAATGATTATTCGGGATACCGAGTAAGCTTCGCGTACATTTCGACGTCTGTCATTGAATAAATTTCTTTGCAGCTTGGCGGAAACCTGTACTCGATCGCAAATTTCTCTATCAGCTATTGCGCAGTACCTATTACTGTTGCAGGAACCGAAGAATGTGGCTGATATCGAATTCTTGCATCCTTTCACACTTTTGTGTGGTGTTTTGATAGCTGAAAGTCGGCGGAATGCATAGATACAAGCAAAGGTCAGTGTTCACATATGGGCAGAAATTGCAATATGTTTTACGATCACTTACAACATTCACTGTTTTCTGCCAACATTTTTAAATGAGTTAGATGCACACTGCAACATTATAGTAATTTGGTGGATTTGAATGCCATCCTCGTATTAAGGTAGGTAAAGACATCTGAGGTGTATGTCATCTTGTCCCATTATTCAGTTTGGTTTCATAAACTTCCGATCTTTTATTGTCGTGACGCCACATTATTTGCGTTCGTTCAAAGTTAATTCGCAAAATTATTTTGAATTCGCGTCAAAGTAATGTCCGATATCTCTTAAAGCTATGGACGTAAGGTTTAGAAGCGGTCGCTGTATCCATTTAGAGAGGACTCATCGATTTCTGCAAGTAAGGGCTAAGCATCATATTCCTAAATGCCTCCAGAAGCGAACATAATATTCAAAAGCTATTAATGGTGAGAACAGGAACCCCAGCTCTTCTATTGCAAAACATCTTATAAAGACAGGACATATAACTGACGTTTGCGCATTTTTTAAACCTATCTGTAAAACGTGTTAGGATTGCATCCTGAGATTTGTGGAAGCCCAAGTGTGATTAGGAAGTTTAAACCACCTTTGCGAGTTCCAAAACTATTCGTCGTCACACGAAACCTTCTTTGTTAAACTACGTTTTGATACCAGTCAGGGTAGATGTACTAAAACCTCTGTTATTTGGTTTAGTGATCTTTATTTTTATTTTGACCTTCAATATGTGAGTTATATTCCACCTATATTTATTTTGTAACCTCTTAACTGTATTAATTTCGTATGTATTCCTATGACAAGTCCATGCTTGACCAGACTGTCCACAGTGTGTTGCACAAATACAACACTGCACGATTCAGACACATTAAGCCTTCTTATTACTTCGTCTAAATATCCTTGTTTTGTCAAAAATAGTGACTGATGTAATCGGACATTGATATAAGCATTCATTAATTCTTACTGTGCTAATTCGTTAGTGATTATAATAGCAGTTATATTCATGTGAACCCTTGTTTTCTTTTTTAGCTAATCTGTAGTTCCTGTGACCTTGTGGGATTCGTTGCTGAAGAAAGTGGTATCCAGTACCGCTGATTTTGTATTTTGTGTTGAATCACTAATAAATGTATTCCCTATACCTGAATTACACATTCTACTTGTTAATAGTCACTACTAATGTTGTGAACTGCAGAGTTAGGGAGGTTAGGGTCATGTGTTGTATTGAGTAGTGCGTTTAGAAGATACGTCCGCCCCTGAGGTATACTGTCGTCAATATGGAGAACATTCTCGTTCTCGTGATGAATCTGTTAACAGTAATTATTATCAGTACCCATATTTCGCAAGGATGGTATATAACGAAACGTACTAATTTGGTAGTCAAAGGTTAGAACTATCCGTTAAAATTGAAACAAGTGCTCATGCGAGGGAAAACTGATTAATGGAAAGTTGAAACATTGCGCAGGCGATAAAGTTTATAGCATTGTTTACATGTGAATAGTTAAGGTTATTTGTTTAGAAGCGATGGTATCTTTTTTATGGTTTAAGGGATGTTTTGTTTGATAGGAAATAGGTGGGACATTATAACTGAAAAACAGTATAACTGAATAAGCAACATCAACTGGGCAGTATAAACATATTTTGAAGTAAAACACGATCGGGCAAAGTATTTCAAAGACAGGAGTAGAGCACTCTTCTGAAACTATTAATTTAATGAGTAACTAAATTTGTCTTTGAATTAAGACTCAAAGTAAACGGCATATTGGTAGGCTAGATGATTATAATAATAATATATTCTCATTTTGTACATGAGGGACACCAGTTTACAGGCATTATCATTATTCGGTTTTGTTAGAATAAGTATCCGAGTACTATTTCGCTCATCATTCTGTCTTTTGAATAGCTTAGTAACATGGCGTTTACTTTCGGATCCAAATTACTAAGAAAAAGTTAATATCCCTAAGGGTTTCTTGATACAAATATTAGATTGTCGCCAGAGTAAGTAAATACGTTCAAATCTAGAAAATACTTAGGTTTGGAGCTGTTTTTTTTACTACCACAACACCAAGGGACTCACCAGTTAGTCACAAAGTAAAACTAGATCTGTCGAAGGCAGTCTGCTCCTGACTTCTAGATATCGTGAAGGAAGGACTATATCCATAGGTTAATAAGATTAGACGCATGATATCAATTCGGAACCAGGTAACTACGTTTCGTAGCTACAGAAAACACCATCTTACAATCTATTCCTTTTATCGTGTCAATCTATGTGACATCAGTTAAGACTAGAGAAGAAACACCACCGGCTTTCACAAAATCCATTTGTGTTCCTTAAAATAATGTACATTCCGTAATTATAGGCAAACTAGGAAACGCACCAAGTCATCACATATATACGAACAATAATTGAGCGTACAAGGTAGCGTAGATTAATGGGAATGCCTACTCGATATGGTCCAGAGTTCATGTGAAGTGACACATGCCTACATCTGAAGGTGCGTGTGCAAGGTATCGCATTTCGTCGGCCTTTCGGCCAAGTGACTCAATGGGTCGCCTGCATATTTAACAAATGCTCCTTCCATAAATTCTACTCGTACGTGTAAAACACAAAAAGCACCCTCCTGGGATATGGTGCTGTGTTCCACTAGAATCCCTCCCTTTGAGGGCAAGGGTTGCTCAGATATGTGAAATCACACAGAGTGAACGCATCTGTGTCATTAACAACATTTGGAATCACATTTCTACTTAACACTAAGCTTAGCCTCAATATCACTCACCATATTACACTACTTAAAACAGAATAAAGGGTACAGACACTGCGGTCAAAAACCAGTAGTCTTTTCACATCTTCCAGTTTCAATGGTCACTTCTCGCAGCCTAAATGGACAATACCAACAGCATACATTAAGTTGACACGACTATTCCCTGGTAAGTCCCTAAAGTGAGTGACAGACAATCCGGTTAATACATGTATGACGAAAGTGAACTAAGATAAGGATTACAGTTGTAGAAATGAGCCCCGTATTATATCCTTCTTGGAAATATAAGTTCCCTCATAGTTTAGTTTAAGTATTAAGTGAATGGAATGCAGTCTACGGATTCATAAAATTCACATACTGACGTACTACTTTTCTAGAATCCTAGTTGATGTCTCCTCAGTAAAGTGAGAAATGGGCATTGTTCTCGTGTGAACTCAATAACCTGTGAACTGCTCTCAGTGAAAATGGCGACAATTTTTAGAGTTCCGTAATTCAAATCCGATCATATAATCTTTTGTACTGACTTCGGTTCCATCAGATGAAATTAAAGGGAAGAGCTGAGAATGCAGGTGATGTTGAAGTTTAGACAGTATTGATTTAGACCAATTCTCGCATGAGTTTAAATTGCTTGCAACTTATGCATTAACGAGTCGACTAAATGGTACACCACTTAGCCTACTTACAGCCTTAGGAGGGAGGGTGGCGTTAGCTGATCAGTAGATATGGTGGGGGTCACTGAGGTGAATCGCCCCATTCTTCAGGAACAGCAATATACAAATTAAAGGCTCGAGATATTTCTGATTTTTATGAGGGCTTAGATCTTTATCTTGAAAAAGATAATAGTGAACGCCTTGACAGATAATGCTTCTACCTTTAAATATATACCATTCGCTCAGCCTATTGTTGAGATGCGACCACATGGGATCTGCACAGATTTATGGGGCATCTTATAAATTAACTTGCTATCCATTGTCAGATCTTTAAATACCACTTCACAATGTCTTATCTCATTCATTTTCCAATAACGTCTTTACTTGATCCTCATTATATTGCATTAAACCTAACATTTTACAGCTCTTTATGACTTATTATATTCCTACTCTCTGAAGGGTACGGTTGTGCACTGAATGCACAAAAAGGTATAAAACAAAAACAACTGGCACAACTGAGGATAAATGTATTAAAGCCAAAAGTGGACATCATGATAGTACGAGATATACGTGTAGCATTATACATTGCAAATGAACGTTGTCAGCCTAGGGAGTTTTCTTTATTAATGCATTTATTAATGATACTTGCACTTACCTATTTCATTACAATTTAATGATTCACCTCAGCACTTTTACTTTTCTAAAACAGCTTTCAATCCCTTGTAAACGTTGTACTTACCTCAATTTTGGTTGGTTATCGCATGCCGACAACCACGGGATGAAAACGAAACGAAGTCGATTTTCCCGCTCAACCTGGAGGACAATTGTACAATTCAATAACTATACAGCCTAGTTCAGACAATGTGTATTTATATATGTATCAAATATTTAACTGTTGAAACATTATTAACTTGTAGACAATCTACGATTTCATATTATATCATACTTGATCGTGCCTGTAAAAATGGCATGCATTTTCATGTAAATTTATATGTTTATATGAGAATATACATTATTATTATTATTATTATACCCTGCACAATACGACATAGTCGTTTTTGAGTTATTCAGAAAAGAATAAGGGGGAGCAGTAAAGACCAATGCAAGAGTTATGAAATCGTTAAAAGAAAGGTTGAATGATTCCTGACTGTCTTGACTACATAACGTGGTAAGCTAGACTAAATCTTTTCGTAGAAATCGACAAGATGTAGAATGACCAAGAAAGACCAGAGGATAGAACTACTCCAAGCTATTCTATGTTAGACTTAGTTTCTGTTTTAGTGCCCTCTTTGATACAAGCACCTTGTGAACGACAAAGTTCTTTCAGTTCACGCTTATGAGTGAGGGGAAAGTTAACTGCCTGACATTTAGAGGGATTAAACGTAAGACCATGTACCTTAGACTACAGACAGGAAGCAGTAAAGTTTGCTGCAGTCACATTGTAACATGACAGGAAGTGAGACGTTCAGATCACCAGTGTATTTGACGAAGTTGGTCTCATCAGAAAGAGAAAAGTCACGTGAGACGAGGGAGAAAAAAGAAGAGGAGAGATAACAATACCCTGAGGAACACCGGCTTCTGCAAGCGAGGCGGAAGATTTACCCTAATATACAGTATGCTGCATTCCATTTGAGAAATGATAATGCAACCAATCAACTACCCAGGACCCGTGTTCGCGCGACCGAAATCTTATTCAACTGAAGCCATCTAGGTCCTGAGTCAACAACAACGGCGTATGCTGAATGACCGAAAGCGTAGCACAAAAGTGACAAAGCACACAGAAACACCTGCAAAGTAGGAGATGAGACCCGGGTGGAAGAAGAGATTACTGAAAGTTATCTATTTTTCATTTATCTAAGAACAAGATTAAGAACTACACTTATCATTTGTTGAAATTTTGGAGATCACTTATCAGTGTTTCGCATTTAGTTATGCCTAGACTGTGTCATTCTGATTAGCCTTCAGTATGAGTTTTCAGAGAAGTCCACCTGTTTAATTTACCACATTCCGTGTAGAACACAAATGTAAAGACATAAAACTAAATGGAAGTTTAGCGACCAAAAATGTGGGGAGAATAAATAGTGACAAGCAAAAACAAGAGTTGAGTAGATACGTGAGATTACACAGAGTGAATGCATCTGTGCCAGTAACAATGATTTGCGATCATATATCTAGTAGTTCTTCCAGCTGACTGTCAACGATTTTATGAACCAATACCAGTTTTTCATTTGTCCGACCCAAACACCTATTGAACCTTAACATGTTCTGGCTAACAATGTTCCTCGAGAGAGCCAATGGCTTATTATGTCAGCGCGTGTTTTAGCCATCTCAACCTATTCAGTTTTCTTACCTTGAAGAATAACTTACCCTCATCACCTAAACGTTTATGCGTAACCTCAACAGCACTCGCCATATTATACCGCTTTACTCATAAGATAGAACGCAGATACCTATAATCAAATACCGGTATTATTTTCATATTTTACAGCATCAGGGGTTACTTCTCATAGTCTAGGTGGACAATATCATCAGCAAACTAAGTTGATGAGACTATTCCCTGATTAGTCTCTAAATTCAATTACAGACTATCCTACTAATATATGTGTGATTGAATTGAGCTGGTATAAGGATGATAGTTTAAGAATTCAGCCTTGTATTACATCCCACTCGGAAATGTGTTTTCTCGGATAATTCGCCAAGAGTAATCACTAAATAGAAAACATTCTATAGGCTTTATGAAACTCATAAACTGACGCACTACTTTTGCAGACAATATAGTGTTTCCTCAATAAAGTGAGAATCGGATATTTCGGCTGCATAAAACGAGTAAGTGGTATCCAGGCAATACCAATGACTACAACAAGTCTAAGAATTATGCACTACAACTTTTACACTACTGAATACTCCAGCAGACTTTACATAAACACTTGACAGATATCAAATTTATACAGGGAGTTAGTAAGATTTAGTAAACTAGAAGTACTTTCGGTTTACATACGAGTTCTCCATGCCGAATTTATTCCTTTGAGGACCCAATCAGACAGATGTGGGACGAAATGGGGACATTTTGGTGAAATGGGGACAAAATGAAGAAACAATGGAAAAGTTTTACTTTACTCGGTGGGCTACTGACAAATTGTAAGTAGTAAAATGTTTAGGTCAAAAATATTTCATCGCTACTGCAAATGGAGAAAACGCATGAATTAACTGATGCATCTTTCGTAATTCAATGAAATCTATATTTTCCTATTGAATAATTTCAAAGCTTACTGACCAATCAGTGCAGTTTGTGCAAAATTTCTTTGGTCATTGTTAATTACAGCGCAACTAATTGTTAGGGTTTGTTTTCTTACAGTTACACCTTTTGCGCACACTTTTAAACTGTTCACGATGCAGGTAGGTGGTCGCTGTGGTCCCTCATTATTTTTTCTCCTAGTCTAACACTAAATACCCTATATTAAACTTGAAAAGATTACGTGAGCGTGATCTACAATTGAACTGCCATTACACAACTGTCAATCACGTCTCATAAACCGTTAATGCCCAGCTCTCGCTACGCTCGGGCCCACGCTGTTCTTCGAAGATTTCTCAGAAACGCTTAGTTATAACGGACGAAAAAACCAAAACACCGATCTGCCGCTTGATATTTGTTTATTGTTACACCAACATATAAAAAGAATAAGCGAACTAAGGTCTGTGAACAAATATTACAATAAGAAATCATAAGAATACTTCTGATGATGTTTTACTCTTCTTTCTGAACAGCGACCGATGAGACGATGACTGTCGTATTGATGCCTCCGCGAAAATCGGGGAAGTTGATTTTGAGCAAACAACCAAGAATTGATCGTTCAATCTTCAACTCCATTGACAACAACATTTTACAGAAGATATAAACGTCATTATGCGCAGATAATGGCCGAGATAAAGGCAGCGTCGACGTCAACGGAAGCTGTCTGACTTTGTGTCCTTTCTGTTGAAGTCGAGCCCTCTTCCGTCAACACTGATACTTTGACTAATGAAACCGAGGTAGTGCCATCTCCACCGGGCACCAGCTGTTAGTACTTCGCAAATGTGCACACAAATCTTCTGAACGTGATGAATGACAGGTATGCTTCTGAATATCCTGGTCACCACGAACATTTCACAAGCAGCCGCTAACAGAATATTGGAGATCTTCCGTGCGAAATTGCCTCAACTACCAACAACTGTTAGAAGTGTACTGAGAATGTGTGGGTCTTGCGAGTCTAGACTACTTGGAGAAGGAATGTATTGCCACATCGGTCTCAAAAAATGTTTGCAGCACTACATGGAGATGTCTGTGATTGAAAGTCCCTGCAACATGATTGATCTGCAGTTGAATGTCGACGGATTGTCCATCTCGAAGTCTTCTAACCAGCAGTTATGGCCCCTGTTAGGTAGGATTACGGCACCGTTCTTAAGCAGTGTGTTCATGATAGGTATATACGGTGGTCCTAGCAAACCCAGCAGTTACAAAGAGTTATGCAATGACTTAGTATCTGAACTAAAGGATATACTAAGTCAAGGCATACACATTACCAGACTTAATAGACATTTCAACGTTCGTTTGACAGCCGTCATCTGTGATGCACCGGCTAGAGCGGACTTGAAATATATAGTAGGTCATAATGCCAGCTCAGGCTGCGACAAATGCACAGTAACCGGATTAAAAGTTGACGGAAGAATGATATTTGGAAATGGTTTTTTCCAATACGAACTGATGACAGCTTCCGTAAAAGGATGCAGCCAAGTCACCACCGTGGAGAGTGTATTTTTGAGGAATTAAATATTGATATGGTAAAATGCTTCCCTCTTGATCCAATGCACCTAGTATATTTAGGGGTAGTTAGGAAGCTAATAAGTCTCTGGCAAGACTTAGCTAAAAGAAATGAGATGCACGTCAACCGTCTCATGCTTGAAAATATTGACGGGAAGATATTACCTTGTGCTGGAATGACACCCAGGGACTTCCCGAGGAAATGTAGGGGGCTTACCGAAGTTAGTCGGTGGAAAGCCACTGAATGTCGCCTCTTCCTCCTGTACCTAGGACCAGTTTTACTTAAGGACATTATGCCACTGGCAATCTACCGCAACTTCCAAAGACTGAGTCTTGCAGTTTATTTTCTGTCTCACCCTAAGTTTTATCGAAATTACTTAGAAGTTTGCAGAGTTGAGTTACTCAACTTTCTGAATGAGTTTGAAGTGATATATGGCAGGGAGCACCTCGTTTATAACATCCATTGTCTGCAACACTTGGCTGAAGATGTCAATGAAATGGGACCGTTAGAATCTTTTTCGGCGTTCCCATTTGAATCTTATATGCAGACAATCAGGCGATCTATACATTCGAACAATGCAATCGCTAAGCAAGCGGCACAACGGTTTGCTGAAAAGGTGTTTCACGACTGCAATTCAGGAGGAGTACACAATAACGTTATAAATCACTGTGAGGTTGATGCACGTAGGCAAATAGTTAACACCAGGAATACAGTTATAACTTCCTCTTCACCAGATAACTTAGTCATAGCTCACGGTAGACCGGGTGTGATAACGCAGATAAACAAGGAAGGACTAATATTCAGACCTTATGCAGACGTTTGTGATTTCTTCGAGGACCCATTTAAGTCATCCCACATTGGGATATGGAAATGCTCAAGAGTTAGCCCAAACAAGCTAGAAATTCTTCCGTCAGATATTACTTGTAAGTGCTTCGGTATTCGTACAGATAGGTATGAAGTAGCGGTGCCATTGCCTCATACTTTTCCATAAACTGCTTAGATAGATTGTGTCAATCGTCGGCATTCCTGCATTCAATGGCAAGCGGACTAATAAGACAGTAAATTTTGTTTATATCATATTTATCATTTCTTACAGAAAGAAAAGAAGACTAACGCTGTGTTACGGAAAGCTGGTTCCCAAGAATTATTCATAGCCACCAGAAATTGGATGCTGTCGGACGACATGTGTTTGTATCACAGCAGTATAACCGATTATGAAGTTGAGGCATGCGTAAGACCTAGACCGGAATGGGTGTTAATTGATTGTCAAATGTTAGCTGAGCTAGGTAACTGTTTCCGTATTAACTACATTCCTGTAATTAGACTCTTTCGTAGAAGCCAAGAGTACTTTGCAGACTGCCCAACGAATACACAGTATACTGTCTAATTCAGATAATCTCGAGGATACATTACCTCTAACCAATTCCAAACGTCAAGGGTAGATTCTTCTTATTGCTTAATGACAGAATACAGAGTTGAGACAAAGAACTCTTTTTACGCTTATAACTCAGTTGAACTTGAAGCAGTGGAGGCACAGAAATTATGTTTGCCTTCGAAATACCCAACAACCAATTTCATGGAAACTGTTATGGCACCGATAGCCAGGTAACGCATTCATTTAATGTCCTTACCCCTTCAGCACTTCCACTCAACAAATGCCAGTGGCGACGTCTTCACCTATACCACAGTCAGTTCAGCAGACTACGTATGTCATTTTTCATTAATGGTCACTTTGCAGTAAGGAAAACCGTGATTCAGATAATAAAGTGGTCAATGAGGTGCAGTCCCTTAGAGGATAAATACAGCCCCTTAAAGGAGAAGTGCAGTTCTTTAAAGGAGAAATGCAGTACTTTAAAGGAGAAATCAAAGGAGAACTGCAGTCCCTTAATAAAATGGTGGCTCAGTTGCTCTCAGTGGACAAGTCAACCGGCATGACCATATTGGGAACTGGGAAGTCGTCCATTGACAGTAGTCAACTGGAATTCCCCTAGGCTACTGAAGAAGAGTTTAGCCAACTAGAAGCGTTACTGTAAAGTCCGAAATTTAAAGATTCATTCGTAAGTTTAGCATTAACCTTTACTTACTTTCAGATGACGAAGCTGGCTGAGAATTTATCTTTTAATCCGCAGTCTTCGTTGAGACAGATGCTTAATTATGCTACGGAGCCTAAGCTGTCAAGTCGTTTCACAGCATTCGGAACCCCAAAGAAGTTAGCTCTCACAAAATGCAACTTTTATGCAGTTATAACGTGTAAGCTTGCTTTATTTAAATATTTCTTTCAGCCGTCATTGTCAGCAAGTTCGCTTCTGCTAAATGTCTAAGGACGAAGTTAAGAAAAATTTAACAAGGACTGTGAAGGCCTACTTCCATGACATACATGATCGCGTAGCCAAAAGGGAGAGCCGGCGAAGTGTAAGTAAACAGTTTTTGTTAAATTAATTTTACTACACTACAAACCGTTTCACGGTATGAATATCAATCAACTAAATTGCATTTTTATTTTTTAAAGGTTGCCGTTGACCATAAGAAGAGTGACTATAGGATCTCTCCTGTAAGTTACAATTTAACTAAGCAAATGCTGTAAAATTTACTTAAACTTAAGGTCTTTAAGTGTGAGTATTTCTGTTATATAGATAAATAATTTTACTTACACTCATTAATTAAATAAAATTTTAAAGCTGAATAAACACCTTAAGTATTTCATTATCATAGGGTCAAATGTCTGTATAAGCCCCAATGTGGATTACTAACTAAATCAAGAATTTTTCTTTCTTTTCAGGACAGTTCAATGGATCTACTTGACGATGGGGGGAATGAGTAAAAGTGCATTCAGACATCATATTACAAGGCAATCATTCTACTTGTGTATATCAGTCGCAACTGTAACTGTTCATTAATCCTAAAGAATTAATTTACCAAAGTCTTGTAAACTGTTTTCCTTTAGCCGAAAAAAAATCAAATATAATTTTTTTCCATAAAGAACCTTGATTTGACTTTTGAGTTGTTTGACGTAAACAGTATAAGGCAAAAGTAAATAAGTAATAAAGAGGAAATTTACCAGGTTAACGGTGGAATATGCGTTAAAAAGGGGAAAATTATGCTGGTTATGGGGGTAATATGCGATTAAAGAATAGAAATTCTGGGGACAAAACGGGGAAATTATGCGAATTCTAGGGACAAAATGGGGAAGTTATGCGAATTCTGTGGAAAACCTGACCTTACAAAATGGGAAAAAGGCGACAAAACAGGGGACAAAATGGAGTGCATGGGGAAAATGGGGAACACCTTACTATTTCTCCATTCTTTCCCGATTTTTACTCAATGCAATGTCCCCATTTTGAACACGATTTTCCCCATTTTCGTATAATTGGGGCCTACAGAGATTACAACTTCAATTAAATAACACTGACGTGGAAGAAATTCCACTCTTCATTACTGAATTGAATGAAGAGAATCATGTTCTTATTCTAAAAGCAGAAGAATTCGTAATGTTTTAATTTATGTAAATGCCGTTACATAAGTATACTTATAAGTACTCAGTGCAGCTCGATGCACAATACTATATACAGAAATAAACTGAAAAATTATGCCCTCCTCACCTTATGAACGACTAGTATTTATTCCAGGATTATAACTTTAACCTATGAGCCTGAGTGGTCTATGAAATCGCAATATTACAACAGTTAAATCTCCCCCCAAAACCAAGGCCACTTGACACCATTAGCAACAGCAACAAGCGTCATTGCGGGGATATGCAATAAAGTCGCTCCAGTGAAAGAGGGGGTGAAGGCCCTAAGACAGAACCGTCCGGAAGTAAAAAGAAAGTCTATGGTTCCCCATAGGTACAACAATTCTTCCGTACGGCTTGTTGGAATGCCTACTAGTCGTCTACCTATGCTAATAGGGTGTCTGTACATCTCTTCGTTGATGTTTGTCCATTGGATCTCGTGCTTCGTGCGCTTCTTGTCCAGTGCCCGTCGTGCCTGCAGAAGAAACAATAATGTTAAGAACCTTGTTGATAAAGATGTACCAAAAACAACGTTTGAAAAATGATATTCATCTACCATATAGTAAAATGATGCGAAAATTACAACACCGAAAAAATATGTTTGTTTCTGAAAAGAAAAAATTAATAAATACCACAAACGTATAATAGCCGGGTGAATCGCATCACTTATTTATGTGACATAAGTGTGAAGATGTTCAAAAATCTCACTTTTCGTCCAGAACGCGTTTTATTTGAGGGCTTGGGCATCTTCAACAGTTGCTTGACTACTGTTAGTTTGTGTATGCGATATTATCTGATGCTCTTGGTCATCAGGCAATACAACGAGGGAAGTATTAACATTGGTTGTCTTATTGGGGTTGTCTTCACTCAGTTTACCTGCGCGGCAACGTCTTTGGCAAGAAGTTAAATCAGGTACAATCCTGATATTGGTGTAGGTTGTTGAGGAGCCAAGAGTTTTGCTAGACTCCAAAAATTTCTTAGCTTGGTAAGCAGACTTAAATTTGAAGAGTACAGGACATGGGTGGTTTGCGGATTTCTTACGAAGACGCAGAACCTGGCAGTCAGATACTGAAATGTTGCATGCCTGTAGACAGATTGCTTTAAGTTTGATAATCGGTACATTGTCTGGTATATTATATCCTAAAACATTGTATTAGGACATGACCCTCTTTACAGCCTCTGCAGTCAAAACGTCTAGCAGGCGCTCAGATTTGAGGAGTGAATCTAAGCAAATTCCTTGTGATGGATCACAAAGTTGGAGGAAAGGAGTGATACTTTCAAACTTATCCTGCAGGTCTGTTATGGATTTCTGAAGGATCTTTAGATCACTAGTGTTACGGGCTACGTTATCAATTAGTTCTTCCATTAAAATTGGTACTATAACTCTCGGTATATCGATTGATCTTAGTGCAAATTCATCGTCAGGACTAATGTTTCTAGTGACCTGCTGACTATTTGATGCTAGTCTCTTAACAGTACTAACTCGTTTAGTAACTTTGACCATTATGGAGGTAAAGATTATAAAGATTTCTCAAAAATTGACAAAAGTGTGTGAAATACTGTTATATTATATAAGTAGATAAAAACAACAATAAACAGGTATGAACGTATGAAGTACGAACTAAAAATAGACCAGTATCAAACGAGTTAACTCTGACAGTTATAAACCACAAAACTAAGGACTTCTCTATAGTTCTTTTGTGATAGATTGCCCTTTATTAACACGAATCTGACTGGATCCAAACAGTATTCTGGAGGTGATAAATTTGGATATTCAGCTACCGTAGGTGCAACCAATATCAGCTATAATTATATAGTAGTCAAATATAGACCACGATATTCCAGAATTCGAAAAATTATTTCCACGTTATATGGAGAGATTGTAACGTCCTACACGAAGCGCGCGGGTCTAAGGTGAATTTCCCTCTCCGGACTGGGAATGTGGCAGTCGTCTTAGTATGTGTATAAAAGTCGAGACCACGAAATACGTCGTCGATGAGGCGTTGGAATGTTTGTGCTGCATTCCAGGGACCGAAAGGCATAGGCAGAAATTCAAAAAGTCCGAAAGGCGCCATGATAGCCGTTTTCGAAATAACTTCTGCTGCCATTGGGATTTGGTTATATCTGATTATAGCCTGATTCCACACTGTGTCCAGCATGTGATATCGGTAACCCGAAATTGCAGGCCAACCATAGATATCAGGTATTCGTCGGCAGAGGATTGAACTGCAAACAATGCGCACGATAAGCGAGAGTGCTGTGCCACCGAAGATTTAAGAGAATATAGCTGCGAGAGATAAAGCTGCCGTAAAGACGTGTATGCGAGGCTGTCAATATCCAGGTCTTACTTCACTGGGCCTCACGCTCTCCTTGAAAGACTTTCAGAAACTATGCGAAATAACAAGATTGAAAAACCAGAACGCAAATTGCTGACGCAAGAACCGTTTGTTCTTGCACCAATACAGAGCGAAACATTAGGTCATTGTACACAAAGTCTAAGAATAAATGTCACGACAATTAATCACAATGATACTTCTGATAGTTTTCTGTTTTACAACGAACAGCGAAAGATTAGACGATGACTGCTGGATTGATGACACCCGCGAAAAATATGGAGGAGCTGTGTTTAAGCAAACAACCATGAATTGATCGTTCAATCTTCAACTACATTGACAGCAAGTACGCAACAACTGATGATGCCAGCCAACTGGAAATCGCCCACTTGGTCTTCTGATATGAATTTCACATTAGCCTGAAATATATAGAATATGGATATAATGCTGAGGCGGATTGTGGCAACAATAGAGGCAGAACTAAGCACTTTAGCAGTTGGAATGCCGGTATATGATGAGTTTGTGTAACACGTAGTTCTTATCTCCGCGTTTAAAATTGAATTTGCTGGGGACAACTAGTTAGACACAGACGCACTGACCAAGAATGCCGATTAACTACACTGAAACCACTATCCGACAATTCTGCATCCAGCTGAGTTCAAGAGAGAATACTCGATGATTTGTGCCGAAAAGTATACTTCAGTATCGGCCACGCGTATATCTTACAGAAAAATATATAACTTAAAAAACCTCAAAGTATATGTCAGCTGGTCTGTAATTATGATGAATAAAACAGTGGGCGTTATTTCACATAGGTCGATCCTGATTCCTTTTCCTCCAGACCTACAGTCAAGGAACTTATCCCTAAGTTCCTGTTGTTACGAAGACGCTCTGAACCGATAAATACTATGGACTTTCTTTGACTTTAAGTTCAAAATACCAGTATTGTAAGAAGGAAGTTTTATTGCTTTGCGATTAAGGCGGAGAACAGTAAAAGTCTACAAACAAATTATTATTATTTGTTATTATATCCTTTAATTCCTAGAGGAACATAGGGCTTCAGCTGCGCGACTCCATTGCCTTCTGTTTTCTGCCAACTTTTTCACCCCGCTCCAAGTCTGTCCACATGCTTTCATTTCCTCCTCACATGACCTCTTCCAAGTAACCCTTGGACGACCAACTCGCCACTTTCCTTTCGGGTTCCACTCGAGCGATGGAACTTGATGGATTCCTCAGAGCATGGCCAGTTAATCCATCTCCATTTCTCCCTGCCTATTTGTTTCACAATCGGCTCCTGGTTGGCTCGCCCATTGCCAGAGATCCCACCCTGTTGCTGATCTTTTCTGGCCAGCCATCTGATCTTGGGTATTGAGCGAAGACGACTGTTAATGAAGGTTTGAAGTTTGTTGGAGATGCTCTATATGACGCGCAGTGCAAGTCTCTGATCCGTAAAGTAGCACTAACTACACATTGAAGTTGAAAATCCGGAACTTTTTTCTGATGCTGAGTGATGTTGACTTCCACACAGACTTAAGAGTAATGAAAGCTTGCCTTACTTTTCCAATTCTGGCTTTGATATCCACGACAGTTCCGCCTGTAGTTGAAAAGATACTTCCCAGGTAGGTATGCTGATTTTTTTCTGTTCTTGTTGCTACTGTTGGTGTTGGCCAGGAATCTTCATCACCTCTGTTTTATCGATGTTCACCTGAAGTCCTATCTTCTTTGGTTACTTCTTCTGCCAGCTTGTTGCTTTTCATTTGCTGTCAATGGAGTTGAAGATTGAACGATCAATTCTTGGTTGTTTGCTCAAAATCAACTTCCCCGATTTTCGCGGAGGCATCAATACGACAGTCATCGTCTCATCGGTCGCTGTTCAGAAAGAAGAGTAAAACATCATCAGAAGTAATCTTATGATTTCTTATTGTAATATTTGTTCACAGACCTTAGTTCGCTTATTCCTTTTATATGTTGGTGTAACAATAAACAAATCTAAAGCGGCAGATCGGTGTTTTGGTTTTTGCGTCCGTTATAACTAAGCGTTTCTGAGAAATCTTCGAAGAACAGCGTGGGCCCGAGCGTAGCGAGAGCTGGGCATTAACGGTTTATGAAACGTGATTGACAGTTTGTGACGATAGAAACAGATCTGGCGGATTGAAACAGTTGGTGAAAGTTTGGATAGTCGCCGTTCATTTTTCCTGGTGCCGGTCAAGTCCTCTTTGAACAAGCAATACCTGGAAGGCTTTTGAAATTGGGTCAAGTTCAACAATTCCCGGGTCAAAAAAGGGACGGAGTGTCTTGGATGCAAACAGGAAAGTAAGTCATTGTGACTTGTCTGTTACTTGTAACGATGTGTCTGATGTTAAGCATGACATGGTTGATGTTACTGTTTCGCCGTTCAGGGATAATAGGAACATCAAACTCCCTAAATTTGAACCACGGTGTTTTGATGGAAACCCTGTCGATTATTTACAATTTGTAAAGGAGTTTGAGATCATGTTGAGTGGTTTTTTATTAAATGATGAATTGAAGTTAATGTATTTGATGAGATATTGCACTGGAGATGCTGCAAGAGCTATACAGTGCTGTACGTTTATGAAGCCGAAAGAGGGCTACTACGAGGCTATGAGCATATTACGTCAAAGGTTTGGAAGACCTTCGATGATTGCAGGGAAATTATTCGAGGCTGTTAAGGGTAATGGTGGTCAATTACAGGATGACTCTCAGGCACTCACTGAGTTTTTATATAATTTGCTAATTTACAAGAATGGAATGATTTCGATGAATCGCATAAGTGACCTCAACTCGAGTTTTATACTAGAAGTAATAGCAAGACGTCTACCTACTCGACTGCAAAGGAAGTGGGTGAAGATGAGCTCCTGTATGGAGGATGAGGGTATCGAGCCAAAGTTTGATGATATCCTGAACCTGGTAAATACTAGTGTGAATCAATCTATGAGCAAGTTTTCCAGTCTATTAGATCTCACCCCTAGAATAGAGCAGTCTGAGATCAAAATGCAATCATTGATGACGAGTAGGCCTCAGAGAGGTGGTTATCGAGAAAGCTCCAAGATGTCTAGCAATGCATATAAACCTAGTGAGTGTAACAGGTTTCGTAGTACATCCTCAACAGATAAGTTACAAGATGCAAGACAAACACGGTTTTGTTTTACACGTGTGCAAGAGGTGCATACAGAAGTGAACTGTGAACCGGTGAGCAAGTTCAGTGATAAGCTAAATGTAAACTCGAGGTCTGACTCCAAATTGTGTGACGATAACGGTGTTGTGAAGAAGTCTGTAGTTGCAATTGCTAAGCCGTTGTTGAATAAAGTGTCACAGAATAGAGCTACTGCTTCAGAGTGGAGTTCTGACTCCACAAGTTTACAAAGTATAACTAGTCAGAGTGAAGATATAAAACCTTTAATGATTTCTGAGGAGGAACCATAATTGTCTACTTCTGTTAATAAAGAGCTTGAAAATGATGAACTTGACGGTAAATTGAATATTTGTGGTAATGATCATGATAGTGCAGATTTGTCTTTGGTTGATCATGATGAAATGGAGGGAATGCCTACCACCGCTAAGTTAAATAAATGTTCTGTAGAACTTGAACGTGAAGTAGAAATAAATGCAGGTGCATTTGCAGATGGCATGCGTACTTGTGACCATGGTACTTGGCTTGTGGTCTATCTGTAGCTCCTGATTCCCTGAAAGCTTTTAATTTGATCTGGATTGTCCCTTGTACGAGATAGTGGTCTGAGCCAACGTCTGCTCCTCTTCTTACTTTTGTGTCCAGTAGGCTGCGCCTCAAATTCCCTGAGCAGTATTGAGATGAAGTTAATTTGGTTTTTAACTTGCCCATCTGGTGACACCCATGTAGCCTTATTGATATCTTCGTGTTTGTATACTCTGCCACCAATCACTAGTTCGTTGAAGGTGCAGAAGTGGGCAAAGAGTTCTCCATTTTCATTCATTTCTCCGATAGCTTCTCTACCCATGATGAGTTCTGTCTACAAACAAATATTTTATACAAAATTATGAAGTACTTCTATTCGTTTTTGTTGGTCCCCGTCGAACTTGTACACCATCAAACCATTCACACGTTCAAGATGCCAACCAATGACTACCAGTTTCAAAAACAAACGTTCAATGTTCACCTCCACTGATCCTTACCTTAATCATCTTATCACCATAAAAGTACGACCTATTATTCCTGTGTCTGCAAATCAGTTGCGGACTCAGGTTTTAGTTCATGAGGAAGGCCATCAACAGCGTGACTCATATTAGTAGTTGCGTCTAGCTTATTTCCCAACATGATTCAATATAGTCCGCCTTCTACGTTAAGGCTAAGTGAGCAATTTTTGGTCGAGGGGCAAGTGGTAGCGTGATCACAGTGGAGTCGGTTTTTCAGCCCTTGTGTTGCAGAGTAAAAAGGAAAGATACTCTGATCATAATAGAGTGACGACCACTAGAAAACCTTAGGCTTCTCTGATATCAACAAGCGAACTGCAGAGTGACGCAGTGAAGTACGGAGTTGTCAGTAAAGTGTCTATAAGATTTCATGTAGTGCACATCGTTACTTGGATTTGTAATGACATAACATTTAATATTTACAACCCTAAAGATCAAGACTGAGTAGTAGTAGTCCGGACTCAGGAATTCAATGAAATCATGCAGTTTCATATGACTAACAGGATTAGCCACCTCTCTGAGTTCGGTTCACCAAACTTCCGTATTTCCTACACAGTCAAGAAGTATATTCCAGCAATCTCAATATATGATTGGCTGTGGAGGGATCTGTGGGTCTATTTAAGAATATAAATTGATATGGAAGTTATTCCAATGATGACGTGAGACAACTATAGAGCCCGAGGTCCCATAGGTACGAATGACTGGTAGATGGTGAAAACAATCAGATAAACGCAGCTGAATACTGTCTCAGAATTCACAAGAATATCCCGCAGAAAACAGGATAGAAGATTTTCTGAGTGAGCGCCGAAGAGAACAAACAGTCCATAGACATGCGGCCGCTCTGTGGTACAGAACTTAAGACATACAAAAATACAGATAATAAAGCAAAAGATTGTCAATGGTACATCGTAGCCTAATAGTAAAGTGTAAGATTAGAAATAAAAACCAGCAAAAAAAGTTAACAATGATTAGCTCCTAAGAGAATTTTACAAGTTGATAAACACATCATAAGTAATTTAGTTAAAATGCATAAGTTATTATTGATGTTGAAAAAAAATAACTATGGATGGATATTCAGGTCAGTCAGCCCGCCACAATTATATTGGTTTGGTCATTACTTATGTCTGGACTGCTAGTCAGAGCACCATCACCGCAAGGGCAAGGGTTTCACTTGAAGAGGCACACAACAGTTACCTCAATACGGGCTCAGCTATGAAATGAAAACCGAAATTAATACCTAGGTCGACGGGTGAAATAAGATGTGGATTTTAGATACGAAGCTCCATCAAGATACGGTGATACCTGCACTTTCCTTAAACCTCACGGTATGATTACACGGTTTCCGAAAAAATGTTTCTCGCATAACTGGATTTCTGAACTTCATTGAACTCATAAATGCTGCGTGCGACCAGCTCACCCACAAGAATCGCTGAGATTGTTTCGACTATTAGGTTACCGGTATTCCACTGTGCCCTCTCGACCCAAATTGATCACCTGATAGATGTTTTGGGATTTGAAAGATGTCCCACATCCTGGCATGACCGTGCAAAATAAAATTCGTTCGTCCATATGCCACCAATGTAATCCATGGCAAGAACCCAGATTTTACTTGCTTTTGTCGAACCTGGTGATGAGTATAAACTACGCCATGCTATGATAGTATGAATAGATTATTCACTGCCATAAGTATACTTTTAAATGTAAAACAATAGGCTGTCATGAGGGCGAATCAGAACAATAACTGGATCGTCCAAACCATTACACATGCCTGGTGGCAAATGCCGTTGAGCAGTAACACATGTCACCAAGGTCTCTGCGAGAAAAAAAGAGGCCGACATGAGGGATTACTGACAAAGTGTCTGATCGAGTACCATCAGCTTGAAGAAATCATTTAGACACAGGTAAATAATAATAGCTTAATTCCAAAAACAGTACTCATGATACAGCAAACAATTTTCAGCATTCAGTACAATATTGCATCTAATTTACTCAAAAACGACAAAAAAATTAAAAATACACATTACATAATAGTAATAAAACGATTGTTATAGCAGCTACGTAGCAAAATACTGTGTGCCATACGGAGAAAAATATGTATAAAGTACAAAATTGTAGTAATAATAGTAATACCAACTAATATAAAAAAGCAGAGTAACGATTTAAACGATAGAAAGTGTAACACCATAAAACACAGAAAGATGAACGATAAAAGGGTCGATTCACTGTGCTAATTACATAGTAACTTGTAAGTTTCAAGTCAAACAGAGTCTTCGTCACATAAAGTACGCGCTAAATAGGTAATTGTAGAATTTCTATACTTTGTAGTACGAGCATATATCTTTTTATATTGATTTCTCGTCCTACCTGATGAGATACAAGGGGACAGGTGTGAATAAAGGGGGTGCAGAGGGTCTGACATTATAGCCTTTGCCCATTTCGTACAGGAATATATATGCCTCTCGACTGTAGTGTTAGCGAGCTCATGCAGTGGCAGACCACAGGCTCTACTTACAGCATTTAATACTCTTCGTAATATGATATAATCTTTTTTGAGAAGCCCAGGAAAGATTAACGGAGAGCAACAGAGTACAGTAGGTAAAATACAGGAGTTTAAATATTGCAAAACTAAAGGTTGGTTGATACCTGATTGTCTTAACTTTTTAATGTAGAAGGTAAGACGAAACATTTTCTTAGAGGTAGATAATATATGGGATGACCATGAAAGGTCAGAGGAAAAAAATAATCCAAGGTATTTAATGCTTGATTTGCTTTCAATTTCCGTGCCATCTATGCTACAGGGATCATGCGAGTTAACTAGTTCAAGTAAGTCACGTCGATGCTTGAAAGTAAAGTCAAGCACCTGACATTTGGAAGGATTTAATATAAGACCATTTGACTTGGACCAGTTGTTGATGTCCAACAGAAAGCTATTAAGTTTGGAGCTGTCAGACTCGGAAGTGATAAGCAGTGATACAGTCAGATCATCTGCATATTTGACAAAGTTAGTTTCGTTTGAATGAGGTAGGTCATGTAGGAAGAAAGAAAAAAGAAAAGGAGAGAGTACAGCACCTTGTGGAACACCGGATTTTATAAGCGAGGTAGAAGAAGATTTGCCGTTATATACAGTATACTGCATTCTATCAGAAAAATTGGGAATGCAACCAATCTCAAATATTGAATGAAGAAGCTACCGGCTAAAAAAATTAGAGAATTATATAATGCCACAGGCTTTTCAGAAGTATTTTGTGAGCAGATTTTATGTGTTAATTTAAAAGGTTCATTTCACTACAATTATATGAACTCACTATCCAGATCCCAATCGTATTCTCTGTAAACCTCTGAATCCTATATATTTCGTGGATTCATTAAGCACCGATAAATAACATTGATTTTAAAACTAGTGAGACATTTAATAGCGGTGACAAAAAACCATATTTTATGGCTAAGTAAAGAGTGTAATATAAAGGAAAACATTTCGAATCTAGTGGAATTTCACGAATAATTTACTTGGTGCTGAACGTCATAAATCATCACAATTTAATCTGGGTCACTACTGATTGCCAGTAATTGTAAACAATAAATGATTTTCATTTGATCATGCTCGTGTAGAAAATTTATAACTGCAGAAAATATTTCCATTTTAAATTTGTTTGAAATAATAACTGTGAAGCGTTACACAAAGCTACACAAATTAACTGTGCAAAGGTGATTTCGTGATGGTATTTGCATTTCAGGTTAATATGATATAAATGGAAAAGTACGAAAACCTTGGTTTAGTTGGGGAAGGAAGTTATGGCATGGTTATAAAGTGTAAAAATAAAGAGACTGGACGAATTGTAGCGATAAAAAAGTTCATTGATAGTGAAGACGACAAGCATGTTAAGAAAATAGCACTTCGTGAAATACGAATGCTGAAAGTAAATTGTTGAACTATTCCATATTTCTTTACAGCAGCTGCGCCACGACAATTTGGTGAATCTATTGGAAGTCTTTAGGCGAAAGAAAAGACTATATCTTGTATTCGAGTTTGTCGATCACACTATTCTGGATGATTTAGAGAAGTTTCCCAATGGCATTGAAGAGCTGCGCACAAAACGCATACTTTTTCAAGTTATTCGAGGCGTTGAATTTTGTCATTTGCATAATGTAAGACTTTGAAATCTTAATAATTCGCTAGACTTTTTTGTGTTTTAAATATTCTCGTTTTTAATCTAAGTATTGCGAAGTTCTTCAAAACCTAGTTAACTTAATGTTGAGCAGTTTAGGATGTGTCAGTAGCTGATTCATTGTCTAAATAAAAAAATACTCAGAATGCTTGCTAATATTATATGATGTACAACAAACGAAGATCCGTGCTGTTTTGCGTAAACTGTTAATATTCAAAGCAATTATTATCCTAATCTTACGCAGTTATAGCCAAGCATTAAGCAACAGTTGTATGTAACTGCTGTTCTATTGGGGAAAACTTCTTACTCCTATGCATCATATAAGCTTAACACTTTGGGATTTGTATGCTTAAGCATTAAATCTAAACTATTCATAACTTCATCAATAATTATTGATGACAACATTATTAGTCCAGTGATTATAATGTTTTTGTGCCAAAAACGTTTGGGTTATGTTCCCTACAGTATACGTAGCCAGACATTATGAATCAACATCTGCTTAATTCTTATTAGTTATTAAGTTCACGCTCACAACTTATTACAAATCCCAAACATGTGACAAGTTAAATATGTTTGCGATTGATGACTGAATTAGTTGGAGTTATATTTGCCTAGGGTAGAAAGGAAACAGGCTACTTCAGCAAATTAATTTTTTCACTTTAAGACATTTCATGAATATTGGTTTTACTTATGAATCACTCTTACCAACCAAATTGCGACGACATTCGCTGATGAAATTGAAATTATAATGGAAACTCCAGGTAAGGATGTAATCAACATGTTACACACAGTGGCACCACCAACTTCGTGACTCCTGAGATGGTTTTATATGTTTGGAGGCCTCCAGAATAGTTTCATCTACTCAGGATTCTTGCCTTTTGGCATTCACCAAAGACTTACATTTATAACCTGAAAAACAGAGTTGACTCATCACTAATTAAGATATGTCATAAAAGGGGTTTTTCTTGAAGGATCAGTCAATCTGTCCGATGCAGTCTTACTGGAGGTCATTTACCAGCCTCTTATACCTCAGAGATTATACCTCTGGCTGCAGCATTAGATTAATTAGGTTTGAGTCTCCTAGGGAATAAAATCCCTGTGACGCTCTAGATATGTCTTGCTGACGAGTGAAATTAGCCCACATCCTAGTTTCATGACTTTCTGTCATCATTCTTCAGCTGTCTAATATGTTTTAAATTCTATGATTTTTTCCAAGTAAGACAATAAATAGTGTGCATATTGGAAGCCGCAACCGAAATTCATATATATACATATATTGCAAAAAAAAGCATTAGTCTAGGGAAATAAGTATTTTCGCATCTAAGCTTTTTAATTCTTTAATTTGAAAATTACAGAAACAAATCATATTTCAAGGAAGTAGACCAATAAAGTCGGCTATTTGTATAAAGTGAAGTACTGAAGGTAAAAGCAGTAGTAAAATTAAGGAAATTTGGTTAAACCGTACCCATCAGTACATTTTACATGAATGTTTAGTTATTAACTGGAATGGATTTATTTTGTATGTGTTAATTCATCACAAACTTTGATTATTTCACCAGCTGTGTAATAAGCGAACGTAGGGCTTTCAACCAAAAACATTGAGGCCAACGTCCACACTGAGTAAAAACAAATCGCTTCTTTGGTGGTTGGACTATACGCTTTAAAATACGCACTTACACCTGTGACTGGAATGCAGTGTCTTCATGATGTTTTCCACAGTGGCCAGTGATGAGATCCTTACATTGAAAGAAAACTAAGGGTCAGAGATGATAAAAAGCATCTCATAGTAACTGGCAAGACTTAAATAAATGTTGATTTTTGTGCGGAGATTTAATCCCGAAAACCGTCGAATAATAACAGGTAACATCAGTTTCCATATTTTAAATATATAAGGTGAAACATTTTAGAGCATGAAATAGAAATATGTAATGCAATAAAGCAGTTAATTGTTATGTTGTGAATTTAACTTATGTATATTGGAAACAATATCTTGGTTCTAATCTAGATAGTTCATCGTGATATCAAACCAGAAAATATACTCATTAGCCGTAGTGGCGTGGTAAAATTATGTGACTTCGGATTTGCACGTACACTAGCTGCCCCCGGTGAAGTCTATACAGACTATGTTGCCACTAGGTGGTATAGAGCACCTGAACTTCTTGTTGGGGACACAAAATATGGAAGGTAAGTCTAGCAATTTCAATATATACAATACTGAACCCGCTTGATTTCCGATTCTTACATAGTGTTCTGACTTTTCGAGAGTTGTTTTACGATAACATTTTTTACTAAGGGATGTGAAATAACTGGTTTTACTGTTAAAATTAAGTTTGGTTGAAAATCCCAAAGGATTGCTCTGAAAAAGATTTTAAATAAAGTAAACATTTTGATTCCACCATATCATTCTGTCAAGCGAATTAAAGCATCTAGTTGTCTTGCTTTTATTTACTGTCGGAAAGTCATTCAGTGCAGTCCTTTATAATAGTGTTTTCCGCTTATGTATACCTTCTTAGTATATTAATGAGAATTGGATGTTTTCGCGAAATTGAATCTGAGGGTGATACTGATTACTGTTTAAGAACTGGTAGTACATTTATAATAAGTTATTACTGATAAATGCTTTGGTGGTTCAGCAATACAGCGGTCGCCCATCACTCACGTGGTCAGCGGTTTGATCACCTGTCAACACACTCCTAAACCTCGCTAAGCTAGTAGTAAGGAGGTTAAGGAAGAACGATCGAGACCCCACCTAATAGAAATAAAACCACTGCTACCGAGACTTCAGAGCTCTGGCTTGAAGCCCTATGTTCCAATCAGAACGGAAAGGAAATAAATGGTATCATTATTTATTGGGTTACGTCTCGAAAACAATTTATTGTTCATAATCATATCAGTTATAAATTGTGTTTAAAACGTCATCTAGTGAATAAAACAGTTCCGCTGTGTGATGTATCTAATAAACAAATTAATACGGAATAAATGGTATAATAATTACTGATAAATATTTTTCTGCAACCCTTAAAGTGTTTTTATTTTGTAATGGTTTATATACGGTGCCTATTTTCCAAAGTTTTATCTTACATAAAACAAACTTGAAATTATTGACGAAAATGACACTACTGATCGTTAAGTAATTCCCACAGATTACATCCTTCATCAAAGATAGACCTGTGTTTCTTCTTTTAACTTGTTTCTTGACGGCAGCTTATTAAAAAAATGAGAAGGTGAAAGACACAACAGCGACTTGCCCCTGAACAAATGGTCAATAAGTAACAGAGATATATCTTAAGATGGATGTTTAGTTAAATTTTTTCCTTATGAATAAATTAATAAGAAAATCCAGGGCACCTTTAAATCTTTTAGAAGAGAAAGCAGAAGTGATTTTATGATGAATGTGTAAAGCTAAATTTTTTCATTTCTTTTAATCTTTCTATTGGTTTCTGTTAGAAAGTATAGTAGTTTAGATTAATATACTTTGCATCAAAATACATTTTCATGTAGTTAATCAAATGTGCTTGATAAATTCAATGAATTCCAAGTTTCACATTAAAAAGTACAAGATTAATTCTTTGAGACGCTTTATAAAAGTCTCTGAGAGTAGGTATCGGAAAGCACTGAACATACTCCTGATTGGGATTCATCAGAAAGACTCATATTGAAACCATAGGAAATTGATGCCCACCAGGTATTTATATCCTGGCGACAGAATCGTAACGAAGTTCACAGCAGCTTTGTATCCTGTAGCTCGGTAGAAATATAGCACAATTCACTGATTAATTACGGCCAGTATTGGGGACCACAATGGTGTATTGATCATTATTCAAATATGAGTTTAACCGGATTTTAAGTTGTATTTTGCTCTAGGTGGAAAACAAAAGGTTTCGTCACCCTTAAAAGCCTCGGATACCTCTGTTTTTGAAATCAAATGGAGTTTCTCATTTGAAAGTAGATAGGTGAGTCCGTGCTGATGAAGGGTCCCAAACTAGGACGAAACAGCTGTTCAGTACTCCCAGGTTTTCCAGTGGTTCTTTAACCAATGTCAGCTCATGATGAAAATCCTGTAACCAATCAAATTCCCGCAAACCAACACTTGAATATCAATGAGATGCTCACTAGCGACTGGCCCTATTGAGGTGGGTAGTTACCTGGGGTTCGAGTGAGAAGTCGTGACCAGTAGGGTGCAGCAGGTTGGGTGTGAGGACAAATGCTCGCGAAGACCTTGGCTGGGATCGCGCTATGTTGTAAATTGGCAGAAGTTAGAATTCGTGGGCCATTGGAACGGGTCCCAGTGGCTTAATGGCATACGAGCTTGCCTTGTAACCAGAAGGTCCTGGGTTTGAATCCCGGTGGGTGCGTACTGCTGAAGAGTCCCAAACTAGGACGAAACAGCTGTCCAGTACTCCCAGGTTTTCCAATGGTTCTCTAACTAATGTCAGCTAATGATGAAAATCCTGTAAAAGTAGGTTTTTTATTCAACTTTACCAAGAAGTTTTCTAATTTTAAAGTCACTTAGTGACAGTTCATTAACTAAGTTAACTTATATCGTCGTTTTGTGTTATGAACCACAGTTTTTATGAATACTCGTTTACAATATCACCCATTTGCTTCAACAAACTTGCAGTTAGAATCTGAAAATCCAATTCTTAAACCAATGTGCTGGGCATATATATTTCGATATCATATATGTAAGAGCCACATTCTAAAACTGGAGGAGTTCGGATTTGTCCAAAACTTTGGAAAGTAGATGACAGAATATTTGCATCTTCTGATTTCCCCACATAAGGGATCTGAAAATTCAATGAACCAACTATATACACAGAAGCATTTTACTAGCAACCAGTACTACGTGATAACATTTTAGGAGGAATTCCTTTATTGCAAACATATACATAACAGTGATACAAGATTACCAATACATGATTAATATGCCAATCACAGTTTCTTTTTGTGAAGTAAATTATTTGGTTATTTCTACTGTATTAACTGTATTTTGTGATTTTTATGCTAATTATATTGAACCAGGCCAATAGATATCTGGGCGGTCGGTTGTCTCGCTGCAGAAATGCTGACAGGCGATCCTTTATTTCCTGGTGATTCTGATATTGATCAACTCCACAGGATTGTTCGCTGTCTTGGTAAGTTAAATTTATCTTTATCAACCGGACCAATAAATTAAATCTGATTTACAAATTCACTTGTTTTTGTTTATTTGGTATTCTGGAAATTTTTATTAGTTATTCATCTTGTTGATTGTTTATTTTACATTTTTAACTCAAACGGAAATGTAAACAAGTATCATCTGACTGATGAATAATTTTGAGTGACCTTCAGTTCACAGCATTTTTTCTAATACTACCTTTAATGTCTTTTGTTATTAAAGCCATAGAATAAAATGGCCATATAAAAATACTTAATAATTTATGTTAAAACTCAGTTACAAGGTGCTAAGTAAACCAATACTTACTTGATCAGGTATGTGTTACTGTTACTCCGTCTGTAGATGAAATTGTTGTAGCAACTTAAGTATCAGAAATTTATAATTTAATTGGTGGACGGAGACTAGCAGTGGAATCCAGGATGCGCGTTTCGTCCTATTTAAGACTCGACTAATCAGAAATTTAGTTCAAAATATGTTTAAGATATACGACAAAAGCCTTCACATTCACTTTTCACATGTTCCTATTTTCAGTATATGTATGATAAAGATTATTTCATATTCAAAAATGTAAGACAAATATTCTGTTTTTAATTACTTTATTAATGAATCAGTAATCTTCTTTCCATTTGCATATGTTTTCCTCATGTATACACTTAACTGATGTCTCATTCTGATGACTATAAATGTATCCATTTTCTCACCTGATTAGGCAACACTATATAATGCTTATACATACATTCACAATACGCAAAAGTCTTTTGTATGGAAAATCGGATGGAAACAATAATAAAAGCAACTTGACATTTAATTATAAAATATTAGGATAAATATACGAAATATTGAGGGAAAAAACAGGATACTTTCTAAGTAAAAATGTCGAAACTTGGAAAAATGAGATTGCTTCAAACAGTACAACCATTCCGTCAGGAACGCATTAATAATTCCGGAAAAACACACATAAAGAGTGTTTTCAGTTAGGATTAAACCAGTTTTCTGACAACTATTACATACATTTTTAAGATATGTAGTACAGCAGCACAGTTATCATACGTATATCTTACGACCATAAGCTAACCGACGATATCACTTATTGTGGAGGGCTGGATTATGTAGCGCACCCTTCACTGGACCGATGAGGAGACTCTGGAAGATCTGGACTTCGTGAATGGTTTGTGTCTCATGCTACACAAACTCGAATATTTGGACGTGAAAACCAACAAACCGCCTGAAGAAGCAGGTAGGAAAGAGATGACTTCAAGTGAATATACAACAGACAGAGGGGATGAAGATGACCAACCAACCAGCACCAATCACTATCAACGCGAGAAACTTTAAAGAGGTCACTTCCTTCACTTATCTAGGCAGCATAATTTTAACTACAGGTGGAGCGAATGAAGATGTCAAAGCCAATCGGAATCGGAAAAGCAAGGTACACTTTCATCACTCTGAAGTCGGTTCGGAAATCTTCTGCACTCTACATAAAGAACGATATTTGGATTTTGAAGAAAAATGTTATTTTTTATATGGGTGAGAAACGTGCAGTGGATGTCACGGAAAGCATTTCCAACAACCTATTGCAGACTTTCATCAACAGCTGCCATCGCTTGTTCCATATTGAAGATCGAATAGCCAGAAAGAATTAGTGACAAGAAATTATGGAAGTAAACTAACCAAGAACCTATTGTTCAAGAAATATAAGGAAGAAAATGGCACACACTGAGGAGACCGTCAAATGATGTCGCACACCACGCCAGTGCTCGAGTGGGACCTAAATGACTAGTGAATAGTGGGTCGTCCTGAAGCGACGTGGAGGAGGTTGTGCGAGGGGGAGATGAGAGACTATGGGCAATCGTGGGACCAGAGAAAGAGGGACGCAGAAAATAGGATTAAGTGGAGATATGCTGTTGAAGCCTTATATTCCACTTGGAACCCAACGGAACATATGAATTAATACAGAAATGATCAATCAGTTCCTAAATGGTTCTGTCTCCCAATACCATCGCCGTTAAACTTTTGAGACAATAACCATGGGAACGGCACGAATAAATAAGTGTTACTTTCGGCAAATATCTAGTAAATTCAGTCGATTTATTATTTTATTACCTTGATGTAAACACTTTCAGTTATACAAGCAACTTTTTAAGCTACTTGCAAACCAGCTCTTAAATATCTGAGTACACGCGATTCAAGACAACATATTTCATCGTTTGCAAATGTGATTGACATCCGACTGATAAGAATTCATCACTCTTATGCATACCTACTGACTGCATTTGTATTTTAGTGCTGTATACTACACTGACTGCTTTCCAGTTATTCCTTAAATCTGAGGATCAAAGCCACCTTTTATATTAATTAATAAAGAAAATCCTTCATAAAATGTTTCTTGTTCACTAAATTTTCGATTTTAACACAGCAAAGCTTGTGTAACTAGAAAGCAAGTGGTAAGTTTTTCATACCATTTTGGTATCTACGTATCAAACAAACGAGTATTTGATAAATATCTTGTAAATACTCGACGCATAGGAATGAACAGAAATCAATAATTTGATTAAAAGTCATTATTATCTAATAGTCACCTTAAAGTGCACAAAAACTCAATTGATTTCTTTGCAAATTTGTGTTTACTAAAATTTGCAATTAATACTGACAAGATGCACAATTTTCTTGAGCACAAACTTATTTACTCTTAAATACTTTATCCAAGTAAAGTAGAATTTCAAATTACTATTAGAAATTGTATTCTTGAATTAATGAAGATAGATTTGAAAAAAATGACTACGATTCAATGCATAATTAACGTGAAACGAAATTTCTTTCTGTATTTAATTAAATATTTATAAGGAACAATGACATTGCTGAAAAGATAAAACTAAGCAAATTATTTGCTCTGATGCTTTTCCCAAAATGAAGGCTGAAATAGAATTAATCATTTGAAAATTACACATTTCCATCACTCCTTAATGTGGAGAACCACAATACTCAGACCATGGTATGTTACCTGCGTGATGCCATAAAGCATATCAAGAAGGTCAGCAACAATGCAACATGGTGTATGCTACTGGAATGTATAAATGGTGACACATCACTTGTCTTAGCCAGTGGTAGCAATCGGTTATGGGACGTCAAAGGTAGACACACCAAGATATTATTATCAATCTTTGGTATCTTTCAGTGTTAGTGTGAGGCATCTAGACAAGTGAAGATTGCCTGAATGATATTATAGTTACTGGTTACAGGATTTCATCATGAGGTGACATAGGTTAGAGCCAGTGGCTTAATGGTCTACAAGGTCGCCTTTCAACCAGAAGGTCCTGGATTCGAACCCCGGTGGTTAAGTACTGATGAAGAGTCCCAAACTAGGACGAAACAGCTGTCTAGTGCTCTATGCAGGTTTTCAATGGTCCTCTCACTGATGTCATCTCATGATGAAATCCTGTAACCAATCAGTCAAATCCGTACAAAACAATACTTGAATTACAGATACTGATTGCTAGTTTTTATTGATATGCTCATCAATAAACACAAAGTGGTATAAATAAATTCGTTGATAGTGATCGGGGAAATTTCAAAATGTTTGATATGGTTGCGTTCTCTGAGCTGTATGATTTAATTGCAAATCCTTCATTCTCCTTCTAAAAAACGTTTTTGAAAAATTATGGCTAACGTCTGTCAAATATACTTTTTGTCCCATCCTATTTTAAAACTTACTATTCTACATAAGTTCACCTCCACTTTTTTGTTGTTATGGTCACGTGTGACAACTTAAGCTTGTACTCTTCTATACAAAATCCTACGTTCAATCTGGAATGTCCATAACATTACAAAGGCAAATTGTCTCAGTACGAAATTTATCGATTTGTAACAGACTACTGAAACTCGTCTACCAAAACTTTGACAGTGATGTGACTCCCTGTAAGAAAATTCTATAAGGATTGAAGCATATATGTGATGTTATGCGGGAAAGTCTGCAGTAAGAGTTGTGATTAACATTGATTATGAGAAGGGTCAATGTAAAAGAAGTACAAGGTCAGCTATACGAAAGTACGACAACACTTTATGAAGTTCCTGGCTATCAGCTGTACTCGTGATTGAGTAAGCGTTACCCGTTTCAGTCTAATCAAATACTGATAACACTGTATTTATTGAAGAAACAGACCACATGTATACATAATAATCTCTCATCTTTCTTAAAGTCATGAAAAGTACGCTTCCGTCAGAAATTAACAAAATAGTAAAACAAAGATCTTTTTCACATAAAAAATTGTGTAGTGTTGAAAAAGCTAGGGTGATGTATAGTAATTATCCTTTGATAACTTGAGTACACCTTTTAACAATCAGAAAATTGTTGTATAAGCAAAAGTTTCAAGTAAGATTTTGTAAAGATTGCAGTGAATATACTCTGGTCAAATTATACTTTGGCTGTATACATTTACTGGTACATTCAGTTTCAACACTTAACTGTCAGCTAGAGATTAACAGTTTCCAATTTTGTTGATCATACCATGGTCAAAACAGTCAACTAGTATCTCAAATCCGGATACGTTAAGTGTGCATTTACGTGCTTATCATCACCATTACAC
The DNA here is from genome assembly GCA_944472135.2 of Trichobilharzia regenti. Lineage (NCBI taxonomy): Eukaryota > Metazoa > Platyhelminthes > Trematoda > Strigeidida > Schistosomatidae > Trichobilharzia > Trichobilharzia regenti. Next base: position 79,654,663 of record OX235270.1, on the reverse strand, counting down.
TACCTTAAAGAGTAAAAGTGTGTTAAGTTAGATGACTGTGCGAAGTCCTAAGGTGAATATGTCAAGGAATTTTATGAATTCAATAATTCCCTCGTTATTCATGGGAGTTATGTATTAGTTTCATGGTATACTATCAATAATAAATTATATATTTGATTTTGAAACTTATTTGCTGAAACGTTTTATAAGGTGAGTATTATATTCATGGTCTTGTACATGCTTCCCATTGATCCGTTGAATTTTATTTTATTGAATTTAATTTGAAGCAACTCTAGCCAGTTGAATATTTATTACAACTTAGATTAGTGTACCATTGTTTTTGTCTGCTTTAACTGTGTTTAATATTCTGGTTGAAACACAATTATTGTTTTAAAAAAGGAGGAGAGATAAGAGGAGAATTATATTCACCTTCAATCAACTCCAAATCAACGCCTCTACGCTAGTATACACTTTTGTATCAAAACTATATCAATCATCTGATGATGTGTTAGTTAATACGAATGACCGATTTTGTGTCATAAATAAGATGAGTGAAAATAATTACAGAATTTAAAGTCGGTTATTTTAAGAGTTTGGCAAGAGGTTGTTAAATAAAGAATAATTTGTATGCAATGATGGTTAAGAGGAATAACTGAATGAATTGCGTAAAAATACCGAGAACCTAATAGAACGGTTGAATTAGCTAGAAAAGCTATCAAAATAAAGTGAAAATGTCAAATGACAGTTACGACGACTGTGAGAAAAAAATTTGCAAGACTGCGTGTGGTCACTATCATAAAGAAAATGACCTCACGAATCTTTTGAACACATCGATATGGCTTATTCAGGTGAACCCTGATCTCCTTTTCTGTTTGTAAAATTCGGACTGATTGGATATGAGGAAGGTTGGGTAAAACACGATAAACAAATTTAAACGCTTTGTAAGTGTCGAAGCGATATCTTGTATCGATGGGGTGAACGAGTATAAAGCTATGTGTGGCTTTATTCAGTCCCTTGTATGACCACTATGAGTGGTTATTTTAGCAGATGAAGACCAGCAGTACAATCCAGGATGCGCACTTAGTCCTATTCGAGACTCACCGGACGGGCGTACCTGCATTTCCATTGAGTGATGGTAGTCTCACTGAGGTTCCATTCCTGCTCCTCTCCTTCTAAACACCAAAGCATTATCCACTGGGCCATAAGGACTACATAACCAAACAGCTGGAAATGCAAGATTGGCTTTAAAATAGATAAAAAGATGACTGGTATTCAGAAATTCAACGATTCACTTGTCTTATAGTACGCTGAATGTAACTAGCTTCATTGGAGCATTTAAACTGCTTAATACTTAAGAAAGTGGGGAGATCAGGCACTCTGTCTTCATTTCACGAAATGAGTATTGGTTGGCTAGTGAATAAGCAAAATAGCGTAGCTGCACTGTAAGTACTTTTCAAGGCTACACTTAGGCGTGGTGAAGCAGTTTAACTGTTTTACGAACTCTGATTCACTTAAGGTAACCTGGATTTAATAATTGCTAAATCCATATTTCATTCCTACTTAGTATATCACGAATACTGTAACAGCAGAGGGCAAGACAGGGGAGCCAAGGTATATTTTCAATTGATTAGACCGCTATTTATACATATACAGTTAGTATTCTTTAACCAACCACTGAGGATGTGATTTACGCTTGCATTAAACAACACGAAATAGAATGTTCAAATACATATAGCATCCTGTTGCTAATGAAGTATTGAACTGTGGAATATGTGAAACCATATTCCGTTGGACATATTTTCTGTATCACACCACCACAATATCATCAAGTTCTTCGTTGGACGTTTCGTCCAAAAATATTTATTGCATGGTGAAGTAAACATGCAGCCAGAATTCGTCAGTATTGTAAAGGGACAAGCCTTCGAAATAACCTATACTACCCAGCTGATGAGGATTTACACTGTATACTTCTATTTATGGTTCTGTCTACTCAATCTGTCATCAAAACATCCAAAAAATTAGATACATCTATTCTGTTCTTCTTCTCTAGTAAAATTTACAGCTAGATGAGCACTGTTAAATTCACCCATCATACACTCTGCCCTACTCTTGTCCCTTAAAACTATGAATTAATCATCCAGATAACAAAAATATAAATGCACAACATTTATTCCATCTTTCAGAGGGCCATTCCCTGCTTTTACTTGCGTATTTCGTAGCTTACTCGATTAACAGTTATGAGAGTTGTACCAACTATTTCGCAGATACGTGGTATGGTGAGCTAGACATATCTGCGATTAGTCTATATGGCAAGCTGCTATTATTAATCGTGAATAAACTGTACGGGCTGCATGCCGCAGTAAATACAGTTTTTATTGTTCCATAGAAACCTGATAAGATGGAACCTTGCTGCCTCAACTTTTTGAATAACCCACTTATCTTTTTTCCAGTCTTTTCTGTTAAATTAAGATTAGGTGATAATTTCTGAAATTAAATACGACCTCCGCATAATGGTATCATTTTCTTTACGTGGGCAGAATGTTCATGATGGTTCATCTTGAGCCTTTATAACATCTGGCGAAAGCCTCCTTATGTTTCTCGATAAAAATACTACTTCCATGCGATCTATTATTCATATGTTTTTATGATCACTCAACTCAGGTAGACTTAAATCTATTAACATTTTCACTTGATAAATGTACAAGGTCTTTACTCTGAGCTTATTTATATCTATTCTAGAACCTCTGAAGTGACTATCATAAAATTAAAGACCCAGAGATAGGAATTTCAAATCTGTCGTGTCAAGAAACAATTCTAAAAACATTGTGAACATCCCTTTCGAGTTTGGGCGAGAACAGGTTTTAGTTCTGCAGTCCTAACTCTAAATAAATTGGAGCCACTTCTTCTTTTGTCAGAATTATCATTCATATTTTCACAAAACCACATACTACTAACAGACTGAACTGAGTAGTCGTATACCACCCAAATCAACCAGTAGTGCTTGCTATCGATGTATACACTGAATATATATATATATATTGGCTATGAGACTACTTAATGTAGTGTAACAGTTCCTGTGGGGCGTAGAGTCTCTCTGGAATATTTTAGCCAACTTAGTGACACATAATTTCAGAGTCAAGCATACTGAACGCGTGACGTCAAAGCGTTCCTAAATTTGACCACATCCTAGAACAACGCGAAAATCTTATTTTGATTGCTTTTCTAGCTAATTCAACTGTCCTATTCGGTTCAACCATTCTTCTTAAACATCACTGTATGCAAATTATTCTTTATTTAACAACCTCTTGCCAAACTCTTAAAATAACCGACTTTAAATTCTGTAATTATTTTCACTCATCTTATTTATGACACAAAATCGGTCATTCGTATTAACTAACACATCATCAGATGATTGATATAGTTTTGATACAAAAGTGTATACTAGCGTAGAGGCGTTGATTTGGAGTTGATTAAAAGTGAATATATTTCCTCGCTCAGTTGGGTTTTTTTAATGTGTAAATAAAAATTTCTGTAACTAATATTAATGTTTGGCTCGTCTAGAAATCATGTAAGTTTTCCTTTAGAAGCAGCAAAGTATGTAAACTGAAAATGTAAGAAGAAACATTCAACTTTTACCAATCAACATAAAATATCACCGCTTATACAAAAGGTAATTTCAGGTTTTCACTGCAGTCAATCGCATGAATTTCTTTTATGAGAATTCACATATTTTCTCTTCAAAAATTATTGGAACTAAAAGAAATTATCTTTGGAATTCTTTCGTGTAGTGCTTATGATCTTGTGAATTTTATTGGTTGTTCTGTGAACGGATGTGTAAAACGCTTGAATGAACAGTCAGTTGTATGTTTTCGACTATTTGTCTTAATAAGCTAACGAAAACCATCATAAGTAGTGCTGACGATCCATCGGGGGTTGATTCTCACAGCATTTATAACTGACAGGAGAAAGTACAAACATATTGCTCTCTTGCATGATTTGATGATAACACATTGTGTGAGAATATTTAGTTTTAGTGATGAAAATGATTTAGGTTAATTTACTATTCTTCTTTGTGTCCTTGTTTCAGCTAATCCATCATCTGACTTATGAGTATGGATAAGATTTCACTTAAAATGGTATTTTTGTAACCTTTGTTGCTTATTTATACTACTTAAAGTAGTTAAATATAGAAGAAGGAATTTATGTTTACAACAGTTTACCTGAGTAGTACCTACTATACACAATTATCAGTGAAATAATCAACTAAAATCAAAGATAAATGTAACTTTGTATCCTTCATTTTTGAACTATTTAGAAATACTTGTAGCTTTGTATAACTTTGAGTCCATTAACATCTGATTTCGCCTTGACAATGCTACCGTTTGTGTGATAGCAGCTTATGATGAGAACAACTTTAACCATTTTTACACACATTTTTCGAGGAATTAATAATATCTGTCACTTATAAACAAAACAGTATCTGTGTCAACCTGAATCACTATGAACAAGTGTACTCTTTACAGATTTTCAATGACGAGGTAAAAATGAGAGTAAGCATTTTTCTTCTCAGTGATTGAAGGTTTCTACCTGAGTCGATTCGACCTCAGAGAGTTTAGTCAAACAGCTTCTTTCTTCTTAATTATGCACATACTTACCAAAAGTGAGCCAAATTTCTGTATTATGTACACAATAAGAAAAAAACTCAAAAAGCTGTAAAATAAGTATACTGTACTTGTTGTTGTAGCATAACTTTTATTTTTGTCTGTACCTGAAATCAGCGAAACATGAAAGTTTACCTATTTTTCAAAGTAGACGAACTTATGCAAAGTGGATTATTTTCACCAGCAGTGAAGAATTATTAATATTCACTGAGAAATATACAATAGTTATCAGGATTTTATGTTATTTTTTACTGAGTTTTTACCGAGTGACTAGAATCATATTGAATATTAGACTATTTACTAGTATTATCTAAAATATAAATGCTATTTGTTTGTAAAGTGTAAATCACTTTACATAGGTTTTAGTTTTTAACATAAGTTCATCATTAGTTAATTTCTGACTTGACAACTGAATAGTCACATACCCTGTTAAATGTCTGAGGATACTGAAATTGCAAATATTCGGTAAAAACGCATGCTAAACTGTGATAAAATGACTAGCTAACTTTCTTTATTTTCTACATATTATCTGCATAGGAATTTTTGCTTTGATTCAAGTCACCTCTGGAACGTTTAATCATTATTTGTTTAAGTTAGGCATAAATAACGTGTCAGTTACATTATCACTGAAAAGCTGTTCAGTATTCTTGGCAATGTTATGCTTTCACCATAGTTTTGGAAGATTAAAAAATGAAGTTAAGAGAACCGTACATACGTGTATTTATGAGTTTCTGGCTTTGAATATGACAGGTCCAACATAACTCCTAATAATGCAATGAAAATCGCGTATATAAGTTTATTGTAGCACACCGACGCAGGCACTAAATTATTGTAAATTCCTCCTAATTGCTTTTATAAGATCTTAGTGGTCCGAAGACAAATATGTGGCCCAGTGGTTTAAGAACTTGACCTTTAACCCACATTTTGGTTTACAAGATGTTAGTCCTATTTTGGGTAGTCGGGTAAAGCAATATACTTTCTTACATGGAATACTAATCTCCACCTGTATTACTACATGATTTTAAAACTAGAACTATACTACTGTTTAAGTGTTTGATCATCTTTGAGATGTAGTACCAATGAAAACAGTTTAGTCTCAGGCGTTTACGAAAGACTGGAAAGGATGACAAAGAAATTACTTTGTTATCCAAAGAGGAAAAATAAGCACACTGAGTTATTCATAATCTAAACATCCCGCAATAAATGAAAACAAAATACGCTTTAACTGGTGAGAAATTTGTTTAATATAGTCTAGAGGTATCTTGTAGTGATCGAATTCTTTTCATCACCCTAACAAAAGTGACAAGAAAAATAATTACAGCTATATTAACTAAATGACAGTAGATTTCCTTTACAATTTATTTTAAATTTATTATAAATTCACATTTCTTGCTGCCATAACCAGATAGACGCCAATATAAGGGATATGAATACAACTTTCGTTTAAAATAGTTATAAAATTCCTCTCTGAATTTGAAATTATTATTTTTGATTTATCGACAAGAAATTAAATAAATTGACGAAAGACAGTGTGAAAAAAATTAGACTGACTGAGACAGATGTGACTAGCAGACTGCACTCCCCTCCCCTCCCCCTCCAACTTGTATTCGGTGACTGAATGTTAAAAAAACTCTATGTGTCATTATTTGAAGTGTATGCTCCTCTACATTTTCAACCTATTGTTTTACCACCGGACTTACATATGAACACTTGAAAAGGTGTTTTCGTTAATTTCAGCTGCATATATCGAGAATATGAATAAAATCTATGCAGCAACTAATGGTTATGTTTTTCAACAGATAACTAAAAAGTGCCACTAAATTATATCTAGATTATAATTTAATGACATTTTGTTAAATGGACCAGTGATTACTGATTATTCTCATATATTTCCGTTTATTCATTTCCTCTACAAATGCTGTTTATATGCTTAAATATATTTCTATTTTAAATCTATTGAATGAATACATTAGCAACAATCACCAGTAAACTGTTATATCCAATATTGAATTCATATTTTACTTAATACAGTGATAAAAGCCAGTTAGAAAAATATATATGTGTATGTTAATAGGAATAATAATAACTGTTAGGTTGTTAATTATTCCGCCTGTCTAATAATAATTTATTTTCTTTAGTTAAAGTAATAAATTCCTTTGATGTGACCGTTGAAAACAACAGCTGAATTTCAGTTTAAGACTTTTAAACAGTACACATCTACTCCCTGAATGCAATAGCGTCACTGCTTTTGGTGATTTGTCATTTTCCTACACGGTTGGGACCTATTATTCTGTTTACCTCAATTTCGCCAGTGTCGTTGATGGACTATTATTTTCATATATAAGTGAGCTGATCTTAAGAACAAGTGAAGAAGGGAAACTTACACTGACAATTGCAAGCAGTAATGGACAAGACTCCAACCACTTAGTGACACCTAAATCTAGACAAGTGATATGAATGCAGGCCAAACTAAGAGCAAACAACACAGAAGAATCAATGAATCAGTAAGAATGGAGATCTGTTCACAAACTCCTGAACCTTCATTGATCTGGTGATTGCAGGCAATTTGCACAGGCACATAGATAAGCAAAAAACGGAGGTTTCACAAGATGCTCATACTAAAAATCACACATACTTCATTTGAATCTCAAGAAAGTATAGAGGCATCCTGCTGGAAACAAGATATAGAAGAAGGGCAGATGTAGACTGTGACCATTATCTAGTGCAAGAAAATTTCAGGATCAATTTGAAAGCCACAAAAGAAGACGGAGGTGGACCGAGATTCTAATTTAGTAGCCAAAATCTGCAGGACGAAGTAACAAGAGACTTGATATCAGTCAAAAGGGAGAGATCGGGGCACTGAGCAACACCAGAGAGGGTATCCACGTGGAAGAACACTAGAACTGCCTAAAGGTGATATAAAAGAAAAGATGTGTAGATATCATAGGAAAGAAGTGGCAAGACAAGCAATCGCTCATTATGGACATCTGAAAATTGATAGTTGAAAAGAGGATATGCACAATATGAACAAGGGCAACTATGAACAACTAAAACAGATTGTTAGTATAATTTACAACACAGAACAAAGGAGTCCAGAAAAGTATTGGGTAAAAATTAAAGACTCTTTGGTGGCACTCTGGTAACTGAAGCAGAATAGGTTGCATGTATGAGAGACCCCACAACACTGTATCAGATAATCAGAAGCTATCCAGGAAGGGTCAATATAAATGAAGCCAGTGCAAGGTAGTAGAAGAAACGCAGTTAACAAATAGGTTGAAGAAAGGGAATGCTGGGCCAGTTACTTAAAATGACTCTTCAGTCGACTTCTAGCTGCCATTCGCCCAGATTGCCACAACATTTATAGAGCTACAAGTGAAAACCGACCATTTGAAAAAGCAAAGGTTCTGAAGACCATAGAGCCACTAAAGGCTGGGGAAGCAGCAGGAACAAATAGAGCCTTCCAAAAAGCACAGAAAATTGGTTCAGGGACCTTATTACTCGTTCGAATCCACGTAAAATAATAAGCCACATCATCCTGAGGAGACTAAGGGATACATTGAACAGAAGAATAAGTTGACGAAGAGTCCTGCTTCAGGAGAAACAAAATTATTCGCGGACCAAATCACAACACTATGCGTCATTACTGAATGCAGACTAGAATGATGGTGAACTCTGTACCTCACTTCTGTCAACTCTGAAAAGGCTTCGAAAGTGCTTGCCATGAATTAGTCTGGAAATTTCTTCAGCATTACACAGTACAGAGCCACAAACATCTATAAAACTCATCAAGTAGCTAAATAATCATATCCCAAACTCAGAAAAGCGTTGAAGTGAAGAGTGGAATAAGAAAAGGCTGCATACCACCACAAATGATCTTCCTGATTTCGGGGGAGCAGATCACACGACAGAATGTTGAGAATGAGAAGACGGGAATATGTTGAAGTAATCTGAGAAGGCTAGAATATCTATATTCCATGGATGATTCATGTCTCATATCGCTTAAACTTGAAGATATACAAACGAAAGATTGCAAGATGTCAGAAGAGGTAGAGAAGGTTGAACTTTGTGTAGACACACAGAAGACAGACGTGGTAAAAATACCAGACAACCAACAAAGAACACTAACCACTGTGAACAAGAAATATCTTAAGGAATTCGTCCTTTTCATTTACCTCAACAGCCAACATTGCTTAAACTGCAAACATTGGAGAGGAGGATATAAAGCAAGAATCCTATCGAGGAGGTAAGGCGGGCATTTGTCTACAGCATTTAACAGAATGCCTAAGATATGAATTTTAAGAGGTGATATCAAGTAAGGCTTTTGGAGTGGTTCAGGGATACAGTGAACTCATCACTGATAGCGTTTCCAGCAGATTGCAAACTGTCATGAACAGCTGTCTTCTCTGGCTTGATACTGATAATCAGATAAACAGCCTGAAGACTCGAGCAACAAAGAATTCTGGTAGGCAGAAAGTGAGAGAAGAATTTATTACCCATCAAATATGCAGGAGGAAATGGAGATAGACTTGAAATGTGCTAGAAAGACATTCATGCCAGACACTTGAAACCAGACAAAGAGTGAAGGATTAAGGGTGGGTTGCAGGGCAACATACTGGACATTACATGAAGAGAAAATGAAACATTTCAAGCTGTTGCTGAACCAGCTGAAGATGATAGCACGATACCAAGTTCAGTGTAGACATGTCTCTGAAGCCCTTTTTCGCATTCGCATTGCAAGGAAATAATTATCACAATACTTCAAATTTCGATTAAATATATTCTCCAAATTAGAAATGCAATTCAACAAACCCTATCATAAATCATTCCATGCCTGCCATTGTGATCTGTAAGCAAAATATTTAAGCTTGAGTTTCCCATATCTTCTTTATGAGACCTCCTGATAAACTTTCATCAGTTGATTATAATTTTAGACCATAATCCTGATGGCAACAAAATATTCAGTGCATGGGATTCAGCAATTATCCCATCATAATTCAGGGGTGAAAAGTTCATATTCTATTTATTGAATAAACGGATACATATATATATATATATATATATATATATATATATATACATGATAAAAATCGTAAAAATTACTTTGGTAAAAATCTCGATAAATATCTTTAGCAGGAAATCACTTCTAAAGTTAATAAAACTTTGCACAGAAAAGTGTTTGTTATACATTTACACATATGTTTATTTTTGCAACAGTTGAAGAAACGATCCAAAAATGAGTTATAGAAAAGGAGAGAGTATGATAGATTAAGATACTGTCATCATAGTTTTGCTGATAAAACAGTAGTCCTAAGGGCGATAAAATCACACTATAAAACTTGCTTGAATAGATAAAAATTTTAAAATAGGTGGCTATAATATTTTCCTAATTAGATCCAAATGTCCGCTTAAAGTTATGCATTTGTTTAGAAGTATCTCATTAGAGTAAAAGACAGATTGTCAGTTGACTGGTGAGATGATCTCCAACTTAAACTTGATGCTTAAAATAAACTAAAGAAATTGTTTTCATAAGCCGGGTACTTTAAAAATGGAGTTCAAAAAATGTCTTTAACTCCTCATAGTTACACTGTAATGTAGTCGAATGATCACAGCATATAAAACGATTTTATTGTTTTAGTGATTATTGAAATAGAGACAGAGAGAGCAGAATAGGATTTTACATAAAAATCCAGCAATCTTTAGTCAGTTCCGCTCCAGACTTATGATGAATGAATACCCCTAACTGGAGTAAAGTGACTTTATAGCAGTTTCGATATGTTAACTTTCCAAGGGGAAAGCTGAGTGCTCGGTGAAATATCACTTCACAAAGATCTACTTTTCTTTTGTATTGAAATAGTCATTTAGTTAACACTTTGTATATATATATATATATATATATATATATATCCTTTATCGACATTAACCTGTTATGAAAGCGTTGTAGTCTAAAATAACCGTATGTGTAGTTTAATATGAAAGAAGAGAGCATTGTTTAACCAAAAGTACCTTTTATGAATTATTACCATTGCCGAACAACTAATTACTCATAAAATGTTTGCGAAAAATGTCACTAAGAATCAGATGTTATCAACCATCGATTAAAGATTTCGAGGCGAAAAATGAACGAGTAAAAACGGTTCATTGCGGAGATACGATTCCGCAAACATAAACGTTTCTCAGAAGCAAACAAAATATTCAAAGTCGAAAAGCTAAAATATTGATAAAGTTTTAACTTTCTTGTCGGGTTTTAACAATGAAAGACAAAATAATTTGGCATAGGGAGCACTATTTATTCACATAAATAGGTCCTAAAACTAAAAAAAGTGGTAGCAGAATGTATTGATAGACGTGGAACAGAAGTTTAATAATTAATAATGAAAATCCTTCCCGCCATATCTTACGGAACTAATCTGACGACATTTCGATTGACTAAGTAGCACCAAGGAAAATCTAAGACAGGAAGTGAAGAAGGCTTGAAACTTAATAATTACTCGGATAAATTAGTCAGGAAATATGTAAGGAAATGTTAAAATAAAATAAATAATGATAGTAGCGATAGGGACAATAATAATAATGATAACAATAAAAACGATAATAATAGTAATAATAATAGTGATAATTGTAATAATATTAACGACAACACCAACAATAGGGAATCTAAATCATCAATAGTAATTCCATACAAGAAAGGAACGTCTGAAACCTTACGCAGAATTCTTGACAAGGCAGGAATAAAAGTGGCATTCAAACCCACAAACTCAGTAATAAACAAGCTTAGAAACAAGAAACAAACAAACAGGCTCCACAGGATCCTTTAAAACAAAACAATTTAGTTTATCTAATACCCTGTTGTAATGATTGTCAGGTCAAATACATAGGTCAAACTAGTAGAACAGTGGCAGTCAGACTAGCCGAACATAAAGACCTAGGAAAACCTAGATTGTTTGAACCAAATAAGATAAGAAATCTAGAGAATAGTTCAGCTATAGCACTACATGCGGTTACACATAACCATACAATAGGATGGGATAGGATGACAGTTTTAAAATCTAATGTCACAGGGTATAGGGAGAGATTGATAACAGAAGCTTTGTTTATCGAATCAACCGCAGATACATGTAATAGGAATGATTCAACACCTGTCCAGCCAGATATCTGGAAAATCCTACTACACCAACGACGACAAATAGGCAAGAACAAAGAAAACTATAAAACTCAAGTTTCATAGTTGTGTGCTTACAATTGATGTAATTATGAACAATAAATTTTGTTCGAAACCTTGTCATCCAGTAAATAATATTGTTTCACTGTGTGATACATCTAATAAACAAACTAATATGGGACATTTCGATTGCTTTTAGCTTTTTGAATATAATATGTTATATATATAATATATAATTAAAAGAATATGGCAGTGGAATGTATGCTTTTTGATACGACATAAGCTCGTACATTTATGCATTTATGACTTCCCATAGATAGCTTGGTAAACAATTTTTTGTTAAAAAACTTCAATAAAAATAAATTTCCATTTCTCTATCATTCTTTAAACTTCATATTTAGCCTTCATTTTAACCTTATCTCATGGCTATAAAAACAATATGCAGGTATAATTTTTTTTTTATTCATTCGTTTAGTCTAATTTGGAACTGTTCACTCAACAATGCAAAATCTATATATCATGCATAAATGAATACAAGAATCATTGAAGCTGATCGACATTCCTACATTGACCTCTTTTTTCTGTCAATCTCTTTTTATTTTCTTTACAGGTAATCTGAGCGAAAAGTATCAAAATATATTTCAGCGTAATCCTCTCTTTGTTGGAATGAGAGTCCCACTGGCAAGGGAAATTGACCCGTTGGATAAAAGATTAGCTAAGGTTTCCAAATTAACTCTTGGATTTATAAAAGTGAATATAAATAAAATTTTACTAAATGACAAGTGTATTAACTATTTTATATTTTTTGTGAAAATTTTAAAACAAGTTCACGTATATCACTTGGTTAGAATGAAGGTTGACCAGTAAATGTGATAGAAGTGGTGTTCTTGAATTCTGATAACAACTACAGTTTAAAAGTATACGGCAAAATGTAATTTGACATACAAGCAATATGACACAGTTACACAATGTGCATATGCTGTGTTATGAGGTATAGTAACATTCTAAAGAAATCCACTGCATTAAATCACTAAGTTAAGAGGCAGGATACCGCTGTACACTAGGTCGTTTCTTGTCCTAATTTTAAAAATATCTGAAATATGAATATATTTTCGTAAAATTTAATTTACTGAACTTTACTATGGTATGTTATCGAGTTAGCATGAATAGTTTCATTTCATTTCAAATGGTTGTGTTATGAAACCCTAGATAACATGATATTAATTGACATTAATTGTGAGTAGATATATTTTAAAGTATTATAAATTTCATCTGTGTAAGGTGGATACCTTGTACTGTAATGCTCATATATCATGTTCTGGATCTGTTTTTGCTAAGTGTAACTTGACCGTCGAATTACTTGCAGGATGAACTATTCATACCCAAATTGATCTTTTATGAGGAAAATTGACAAAAACTGCGTTTTATTGTTCTGCTGTGTCTACATGAAAAGTTTGTTAACTGTGTTTAATAAACGTAACAGTCTTAGATAAAGTCACAAGCGGACATCTCATTAAACGAATAAGACCAAATCAAAATCAGTCAGAGGTCTATTCCAGTATGCTTTTGCCGTCACATTCCCATGTGCGTAATACTGTGTTATGAGGCAACAATCTTCACTACTTAAGAGTGTAGAATGATGTTTTAGTAATATTAAAATACTACATATTTCTATCGCTTTACAAATCTTAACAGCCAAAAGTGAATACTGTTTTCAACGTCCTACGTTAATATATCTTTTCGTGTTAAGAAAAGCATTTTCTTCAGTTTGATTGCTTTTTACCTTTTTATTGTATTTCTTTATCATCCATTCTAAATGGATGGATATAATCCATTACATTTTTCTCAAGTGTTCTGATTTTACTGTTGCTACTTATGTTTACGACATATTACAACCGATCAGCTGTTCAGCATTTTATAACGATTACTTTAACGACTGATCTCTTTCTTCTTATTAGTGTTTCCCTCCACGATATAATTAATATATATGATATCAACCTTTTGCATTTTTTCTCTACATTTTGTATTTCATTCAGATTTGCCTTCGAATTGACGCTAACGATAGGCCTACATCATCTGCTCTCCTTCGAAATGAATATTTTACTCGAGATAACTTTTCAACAGTGTTTTTAGAAGAATTGAAAAACTTGATTAAAAATGAAGCCGAACAAAATACTTCTTCTACTTCTAATTGTTCTTCTACTAATGTTGCTTCTGATATTAACAAAAATATGACCAATATGAACAATCCAATAAGAAATAAGAATGATTCTGTAAACAATAATCTCAGTACGATCACTAACAATAATACTAATAATTCAGTAAACGCGGTGGGTACTACTTCTAAATTGTATAGTACAGATACATCCAGTACAAAGAAGACAAATATGGAGAAATTAACAGAAGATGTAACACTACTTCAACAGGCTCATCAAGAGACCAGTGAAATTAATGAAGTGAGTAGACTTTTTGTGTTTCATATTCAAATATAATAAATAAGAGAGAATAATTTTGTAGCTGCTTGACTATCAACTTAATGCATAAATCAGTTCTACTGAAGATAAGTGATAATTTTCCTTAATCGTTTTAAAGAATACTACTTATGTAGGATGATTAAATAAGGAATAAAATTATTTTGCTCAGTAGTCTGATTTCAGAATATCAAAGCACCAACTTCACTCACAAATACGGAAACTTAAAAACTGCAGAAACTGAATGTTTCTTTAAGGATAAAATTACAAGAAAAAGTATATATTGGCTATTGAACTGCATGATTGTAATTATTTCTGAGGAATCCAATCAGCGAAATATACCAACACAGAAAACTAAACTTCCTAGCGTTGTTAACAGTGCTGAAAATCTTATAATACACAGAGAAAATGTTGACATTTTGAAGAGGCAAACAAATGTTTGTCTTTTAAGTTTTTAAAGTTACATACAAAATTTAAGCACTGCTATTGTTACAACATAAACACGTCTCAGTTATCAAAACCATTCCATCATAACATGAAATCAGATAACTTTTCTTACTAGTGTTAGTTAGAGTTTGGTTATGTAGAACATATTTCTCATGTATCATTCTGTGAGACACAGCAATCCTACAACGATAACATTGTGTCGTTTAGATCTAGGTAGGCGAAGCAGTATTCGACAGCTACTGGCAGCAGTTAAAGTGTCAAAGCCAGTAAGATACTCGCTTTAGGAATGAAAAAAGCGTTGAATAAACATTCATATGTGAATCTATTGGGCTAATATTATGCATTACATTTTATGGTAACTTAGAAATCAACAATCAACAAAACGATTAAGTTGGGAATCCCAAAGTTTTGTCATAAATAATTCTTCTGGAGCACTTCAACTAATTTCGAATAGTTTCACCAAGTGTTTCCTGTCATAGATTTGCGTTACCGAATAGACCCTAGCCCTTACTTCTGACTTCTCTGATCAGCAGTCATTGATCTAAAAGACTTGTATCACTTCTGGTATGTAACCAGAGGGACGATATCAAACAAATCAAAATCCTTCATGAGTTTGAGTTATCTGCCATAATAATGTATGATTAACAAACTGTGAACGATAAGTCTTTGAATCAGTAAAAGGTTAGTTGAGACAAGTGGGATTTCTAAACTCTTTAAATCACATAGATACAAAGAGTATGAGAGGGAAGCAGTCTAAATTATAAGGATTGATGACGTGGAGAGAAAAATTAATTACGTAAATTCGTGGTTGTATAATTATTTCTGTCCATCTTATCCAACTTCTACAACTCCAGATTTATGGAATATCAGGATTCAAGCTATCCCTAGCTTTGTATATCGTCCAATATGCTGTCCCAAAATACGGAACAATAAGTTTGTGTCTATATACCTGATCATCTGTTCTTGTGTATATTTGTCGCATGCCTAACCGTTTCTTCTCTGAGTCTTCAATCATTTGCTTTGACGGTATCCGACTTCACTTCTTCCTCTTATCATCTTTTTACTATTTTGTAGTTGTTAATATTCATTTCCTCTGTTAATTTTGCACGGTAGCCAGCTTTTCAAGCAAGTTACATCACCTTGTTTAAAATAACACCGCTTTGCCTATATTTGTCTTACGGTTTTTTGTATAGAAAAATAAATCACTGAAAAGTTGTACTGACAACCCTTCTGGTAATCCGAATAGCCTTAGTAAAGCACAAACAGAGAACAGCGCACCTAAATTTCTCATGGTCGAACATGCCAAACCAAATCCCGACATCAACTCCAATTTAATACAAGAATATTCAGTAGTTGACGAAAATGTTGATCCACAAGTTCGTTTATGTCATTTGTGTCAATTTTACGCTTGATTATTTTATAAATGATTCATCTGATAACATTAATCCAGTATATGTTTTAAGGTTTATAAATTTCACAATACAGCTTCGACTGGCTAATTTTCTTTCTCATGTATGCATACGTTTATTAAGTAGTTCTGGTGGAATAAAAAGCTGAGAGATAAGCACGTACTACAATAAAATCCTTTTAACTAAGATAGTTAAAACTACATAGCAGTACTAACTGTGTGACACCAAAACCTTTCACAAACCTAAAATTAGGTTTAATTGAACTTCCACCCGGTAATGAATAAATATGTATCAGAAATTAAACATGAATATCTTGTATTTATTTACAATTGTTTGTGTTCCCTGAGCTGGTTGGTTTAATTGCTGAGCTTTTGTCGTCCTTCTGGTCAACATCTTCAGCGCAAGTTTTATTTATAAAAATTTATCAATTATTGTTAATAATTCATTATTAATAACAATAATAGTAGCAGCTTTACCCTGAACAGATGTTTATGTAATGTACAGAATTTTCAGCGGAGTTTATTGCGTGATATTTTTCTTCGTCCAGGATCTTCACAGAAAATAATAACTGACAGAAGATTGTGTGACACATTTCTATTTGACCTGAAGTGTAAACCAATCGATTATGATATCTCTTCTTTGTCTCCTTCGACAACTAAATGACCAGTTATAAAACGTTCAGGAGTACATTTTGAAAACCACAGACACAATTCACAAACAGTTATCTCATGTATCGAGTTACGTTGCCATCCAAGAGTATACCTTTCCTCATGTTTAGTAGCAACTTGCGAATCAGTAGATTGTAAATATTTTAAATACTCGCCAGAGTAAGTAATACTATTAGAAGTCATATTTCATTAGATTTAAACAAAGTTAGCGAGAAAAATTATGGACTTTCTTTTCAGTCCAACTTTTAAGCAAGCCGTCTAGTTCTGTGATGTGAACTTATAAAATATCCGAATCCAAGTGGAAAAAGTTGTCCAACATTCTGTGTTTTTTGCTGACTGTCCAACAGTTATTGATTTGTGATGCAAACTATTTTTAAAAGCTGTTTTGTATAGTTTGTTATAAAAAGGTCAAAGCTCGACACAAACTCCTGAAGTATCTTTTATTCATATATATATATATATATATATATATATATATATATATATATATGCAAATATGATTTCCATTTGTTTGCAGTTTTAAGGCATCTAGTGTTACTTTTAATTCCGTTAAAAATATTGCATTCCCCAAGTGGTGATCATTGCAGCCATATTGTTCTGCATGTTATTGTCTAAGTCAATTGATCAGTTATTCCATGTTGTTAGTAAACTAAGTGATATGGCGTTACTGAGCCCTATCGTGCATTATAAGATGGAATTGGTCGAAAGCACTGATTTTTATCTACTTTTTACAACCTAGGGTTTGATCAAGTATCATGATGTGTTCCTGCTAATATATTTTACAATTCTGAGATATGCAGTACATTCATGAGGTCGACGTTTGGTCACTATGTATTTGTCTTATTCTTTTAGATGGGAAATTCGTATCAATACTATTGAATCAAATATCTCCCAAAAAATAATAATAAGCGTAAGATTTACGTAAAACATTTATTCAGATTCCCTAAAACGCGTTTGTCCTCATCATTTTTAGTCTTGTTACAAATACGTCTTTAGAATGAATTCGGTGAGAACCATTTCTCTGAAAAAAATGTTACAATAAGCTAAATAAATTACCTTAAAAAATCTTATTTCAACTAGTCCTTTACTACTGTCCCTTGAATGTGTCAATAACATTACATCATTGTTTCTGCTTTTCAGTTAGGAAGTTTAAGTTATTTAGATCACACGTTAAGTTCAAACTGCCACACGAACACATTACAACTATTCAAAAGTATTTACTCGGTGATTCATCCCTCACCTGCGTTAGAACTATACAATGAGTGCTGAATTTTAAACAAAGTGTTGACGTAAAAAAATGTTTCGGCTATTATTTTTCTGAGTTTCGATGCCAGTAAATCAGTGGCCATATATATATACCACCTCAATTCCCTAAGTTTTTACGCCATCGATTACTAAGCATAGCTGAGGCAGTCTCCATAAAAAGTTTTCAGCCCACTCTTTGTGTTCAGTAAGAGTTTGTCCAATCCCTCCATTGCCTATGTCCTTCAACCCCCTCCCATCCAGTGACACTGAATAACTGTAAATACTATATTTACTTGCACTGCTAACTCTATTATTAATATCATAATGTGTTATAATAGCATATTTTAATCTCATTTTCACAATTTATTATATACTAATGACGAATTTGCTTGCTGAAATCATGTTCTTAAATTATCTTAATGTGAATTTTTAAATTAGAGAAAAAATCGCACTTATGTAATATTTCTTTCTCCTAAAACTTCCTGATTGAGGTAGACTGGATAATGCGACAGACAACGAACAATGAGGAAACAGGCATAAAATAGATACACACAAAAACTTGGAGGATCTAGACTTCGCCGATGATATATGTCTGATTGCCCACAAACTGGATGATATGCAAGTGAAAAGCAACAAGCTGGCAGAAGAAGCATCAAAGATAGGACTTCAAGTAAACATAGATAAAACAGAGGTGATGAAGATTCTTGGCCAACACCAACAACAACAGTCAGCATAAATGGGAGGAACCTGAAAGAAACAACCTCCTTCACCTACCTGGGAAGCATCTTTTCAACTACAGGCGGAACTGACGAGGATATCAAAGCCAGAATCGGAAAAGCGAGACAAGCTTTCACTACCCTTAAGTCTGTGTGGAAGTCAACATCACTCAGCATCAAAAATAAGATCCGGATTTTCAACTCCAATGTGTAGTTAGTGCTACTTTACGGATCAGAGACTTGCACTGCGCGTCATATAGAGCATCTCAAACAAACTTCAGACCTTCATTAACAGTTGTCTTCGCTGAATACTCAAGATCAGATGGCCAGAAAAGATCAGCGACAGAGATCTCTGGGAGCGAACCAACCCAGCAGGAACCGATTGCGAAACAAATAGGCAGGAAGAAATGGAGATGGATTGGCTGGCCATACACTGAGGAAACCATCAAGTGACATCACTAGACAAGCCATCGCTCGAGTGGAACCCGAAAGGGAAGCGGCGAGTTGGTCGTCAGTGGAAGGGTGACTTGGAGGAGGTCATGTGAGGAGGAGATGAAAGCATGTGGTCAGACTTGGAGTGGAGTGAGAAAATTGGCAGAAAACAGAAGGCAATGGAGTCGCGCAGCTGAAGCCCTATGTTCCTCTAGGAATTAAAGGATACAATAATAATAATAAAACTTCAGGTATCAGTTGTTGTATTATACATACATATCTCGTCTCATCTGTATTACAGTAGACATTTTGTCCATTCCTTCGAGTTCCTAGCGGAACACAGGGTTTCAAGCATTGATCTGTAAAGTTTCAGTAGTGACAGTTTATTTGCTTTTAATGGTGCACGATTTCTAGCCTCACACCTGACATTCCTTCTTTGCTGGACATGGAACCACTTAGGTGTGTTTCGGCCGGGAGTCGAACCCAGACCACATTTGTGTGGCTGGCGAGTATTTTATCAGTGAATCATCGACGCATAGTAAAATCTTAGGTGTGTCGAAGTGATGAACTGATGAAACTTTTTTGATATTTGCAATGAATTTCCAAAAAAATAAATATTCTTCTAATTCAAAACGTTTTATTTTATTTATGGTTAAATCCTTTATAATCATCTTTCAGTTCTACTCTGAACTTCGCTCTGGCATAAATTTCCTTTCATTACCCTGTAATGAGATTTTCTGACATGCTGCACCATTAAAATTTTATGACATAGTAATCACCAGTCTTCTCTCTCAAAACGATACTTCAAAATTCTTATTTCAAATAAATGAATTTGCCTTGACGCAAGCAGAAGAAACATGCTGTGTGGCCTACTAGGCAAAAATAAGTTCATATAATTAGGTGGAAGACTGCATTTCGTTCTTTATATTGTAGTAAGTGAGAGTGAATTTCGCATTGTAACACCCTGTTCACCCTGTTCACAGACGTGCTAGAGTGAAAAGGATTCGAAGTAAATTTTCAGCCTATAAACTGTTTCTTTTCAAATGCCAAGTTATACCATTTAAATCTATCACACTGTATGCAACAATTTGCAAACATTTTCATTACAAAATGTTAACAAATTTTTCCAGAAACTTAACGTTACTCGAACTGTGCTCAGATCAACGATACTTAGTCACTTTCTACAGGTATCACAAAGTTTTATTTGGAAACACCCAGTTGGTTTTAAACCAGTAACGTAAAATTTTCCACCTTGAATATTTCACTATGACTTCATTTTATACATAGTTGAATCACCAGACTAATTTGTTACTTTCATCCTCCAGATTTGGCAGCACATAGATATAACTTAAGTCCTCCTCACATGTTCTAGAAAGTGAACAGTAATGCTGACTTTCATTCCTTGGTCATCGGTCGGCGAATATGTACTAGCTCTTGGTGATATTGTTACGAACTCTATTACCTATACTCGTAAAACACCAACAATTGAAATTTTATCCTATTTCAAGCATTTAATAGATTCGAAGGATTTATATCATGGAACAAACAAAGTGTTGGATAAGAATGATGATCCAAATTCCAAAGGAGGAGTACCAATGTCAGAAAAATCAAATGATCGATCAAACGAGATGCCTTCTATACCACAGGTGAGTTGCACGTTTTCTTTTTTTACAGCTTGATTCCACACTGTATTTTTGGTACAAGTATGGAATTTTCAGCATGGATATCGGTAGCCCAAATTTTGCAGGACTAAATAAAAGAGCTTCCGATTAAATTCAGCATACTATGGATACCACTGAAGAAACTAAGGCTTTTAAGTTGATAAGTAAAAAACTTGAGCAACCAAACATTTTGGATAGCTTGAGAAAAGTATAAATTTCTTAAGTTAGGATGCCGAAATCGCCAAACAGGAATGTGTCTCTATTGTTAGATCTATGTTTCACTTAGGGAATCTTAACACTACAGTCATGAAATTTTTCCAATAAATAAAGCTGCCAATATTTCAAACACCGAGAACACATTCGAATCAGCTGTTTGTTATCAGAATGCACTGATTTTCTGTTACCGTGATGTAAGTAAAATTTGGAATCATGTCATAGTATTCACGAAACTTCCCAGCCTACTTTATATAATTGCATTATTTTCTCTTATTCGCCGGTTATCTATAGATACCATGAGCAAACATTCATACATAACTACTTAAATTAATATGATATAAGGGTAAAACTTTGGCGCTTTGGTACAGTATAATTCCATTATGGATAAAATTTATTTTGGTAAAATCATACAGTGTTATGTAGTGATATTTACTGATGAAGTTTGGAGCACAATTTATTGCCCATAATCATGTGAATATACTCACACAAATTCCATGCTTCGCTAAACAAAATATTGTAATTTACAAAATACCTTGCAATGACTGTGGGTCAAGTCAACTGCATATAGGTCAAACTGGTAGATGGGAAATAATCAGATTATCAGAACATAAGGGTTTAGCTAAGGTTAGCATGACTGACCCGGAGAAGATAAGTAATTTGGAAAAGACTCAGTGATCGCACTGTATGCATTAGCATACAACCAAACAATGGGGTGGGACAGAGTCAAAATTGTAAAAAGTAATATAGGTAGGTGGGGAAATTGATTACTGCATGCAATAGAAGTGACCCAACGCAAATACCAGAGATATGGAAGATATTATCACTAGTCACATTACGGGACAATAAATAATGTTGAAATTTATTTCAGTTCACATTAGAACACTGTTTCACGCATGTCTTATATTGATTTTATTCATATATCTAATCAATTTTTACTCATGTATATAAACGAAGCAAGAAAATTATGCGAATACTTTGATATGATTATGAGCGATAAATTGGGCTCGAAACGTCGTCAGCAAATATTACTATACAAGACTGTGTAACTTAATCAAAATAAATTTTATCCATAATGGAATCAAATTAATATGAATTTACAATTTGGTTATATTGGGCAATAAGTTTATTATTCTAAAAATCATTTATGCCGAAATTAGAAACTGCAGAAATAGACAGTCAGTCATTTTCATGGTATTCTACTATGCTATACTTAAGACAGTTTAAAATATTAATGTTCAAGTTATTAATATTTAATACAATAAATTACTATCAAAAAAGTTATTATTTTCTATTACTACTAAACAATAAATCCTGATGACTTGTCTTTGAGCCAATTAATTCCATGCTTGAATACAATATACTTAAACTTCTAGTCACTATTAATGAATATAGGTTTTCGTGTTTATCGGTCTTATCTTAATAACTTAATTTAATTACTACTCATAAGCATTTCGTGTGAAATTCACACTGCTTCAAGCTTCTCTTTAAGTCTATGTTTGAATGATCACCTCTTAAAATAATACTCTTATTTTATAGTTTGGTTTCACCTTTTTTTTATATCAGAAATCTTTTGGTTTATTGACAACTATCAAATGTCAAAGTCCGAAATCAGTGAATTCAGTAACTGTACTTGTATATTGGAGGAATCACGTGAACCTTTGGATGAGAAGACTTCTGCTACCACACTGTCCTTATCACCACTACAAGATAATTTCGTAGTAAATAATGAACAATCATCAGGCAGTTCTGTTAATCAACCTTTATTTGTCGGTGGTTTCATTAATAAGGTTTGTTAGTTGTCTTGTATAGATTTTTTTTAACGAGTGAAAGATTACTCACACACAGAATTATGTGCATACATGAACAGATCCGTTCGGTCAATTTCATTTTTCTGAAATTCAAAATTCAGAATGTTGTGACAATATTATTCATCTCCATTGTCTCTTGAGTAGTTTAGCGTACGACTGAAATAAATTTTTTTTCAAAAAGTAATCGCAAATTATTGTGGACAACATCTATTTTATTCAGTTTTACACACATTTCAAAAATTCAAAACACGTAGATAACATCTGTTATGTAATTGACTGCTCTGACTCATTCTCAAGAGAAACTTTTCGATCCACTTATACTTATTTTTAATCATATTTTTGTTTGTTTTATTTCCTTTACGTCCCCAGTGGAACATAGGGCTTCAAGCTAGAGGCTTGGAGTCTCTGTAGCAGTGGTATTTATTTTTATGGGATGGGTTCGCTAGCCTCACGTCCAACCTTCCCACTTTATCGGTTTTATCACTGGCTTAGAGAGGTAAAAGAGTGCGTCGACCGTGCATCGAACCCCGAACCACATGAGGCGTGGTTGGCAAGCATTCCACCGCTGTGCGACCGACGCACTTGGGAACAGTTAGATCCAGGTCAATGGAACTAGTGGATAATCAGAAAAATGAATAACGAAATAATCATAATAGCACGTAAAATGATATCTGCTCAAGTTTCAGAAAACATATTCGTCTTTATATTCTTAGTGATTTGTATTTAATGTACTTGAGACTGTCTGGAAAATCAGAATTGAATTCACGCCAAAATGAAGCCTATTATAAGTCAAATATGTATCGGCGAGACATTTGAATTACTTCTAGAAATATATTTTAAGTGAACCTATTGTTTCTAAGGTATATTCAACTCATTATTAGTTGTAATCCTTAAACCAGCATGGAAGGTTAATCATAATTGCAGGCACAGAAAGATCTAGGTTCAGTAAAACACGATACAACCATAAAACAAGTAAATTAAAGAGTTGGCCTATAAATAATAAGCATAAGCGATGAGCTAGAGCCCAGCTGTTTCCTACACTGTGTATCTTATGCTTTATTTCGTTGTTGAATTGACGGAAAATGCATGGGGGCTTCTGACTTCAGTAATAGTTCTTATCTGATTAGATTGACACAGTTTTATTTTAATTCTACCTATTACGTATAAAAGTGTTCAATGATGTTAGTTGTACCAAGTTGCAAGGTCCCCTATACTACCGGTTAACTTATACGAGTAGGGCTTACTTGACTTAAACGTCAGACAGCTTTTAACTTGTTCGAGGCTGAACTCATCAGCGCTGTACCCAGTTTGACTCAGCTAATATAGCCGAGTCAGTTGTATCAGGCAGTTGCATTAGACAATATATTTTTAAAAATCCTGAACTATAGAGATTGACAGTCTAATCTATAGCAGATACTCAACATTTTATGGTGGTTCTTGAATTCATATATTCATTTATGTTGGATTTAGTTTTTGAAATATGAAAAGAACCCATAATTTCTGTCTAAATTAACCCATTTGTTTATTCTAAATAGTGATAAAACTTTGAAAACTTCACAGTTCACTCATGAGATAGTTGTTTATTATATACACCAAGTAACTCTTAGTTGTCGAACAAGACGCTAATTCAAACACCGTCTGCACCAGATGCAGGAATCGATAATTAGGCATTTTTTTATTATTTCCTTCACGCTCCCAGTGGAACATAGGGCTTCAAGCTAGAGGCTTGAAGTTTCTGTAGCAGTGTTTATGTATACAGGATGGGGGTGCTAGACTCATGTCCAACCTTCCCTCTTTACCAGTCTTATTACTGGCTAAGCGAGGCAAAGGAGTGCATCGGCCGGGGATCGAACCCCGGACCATGTGCATGGTCGGCGAGCATGCTAACCGCTGTGCCATCAACGCACAAACATAAGGTTCGTGGTTTAAAATATGTGAGTCTATGAATAACAATCATAAATTATATGAAACATTTCAATAAATTTACCCTTTATTAGTACAGTTTTTGCGAAAGCTACTGTTTAGAAGTCAATTTATATATTTAATTTTCAATAAGTAGTTTTTGAAGATAGTTGTCTACTCAAGTAGGATTTTACAAGTGTTGAAATATCCTGTTTTAAATAGGTGGATGTGAAATTATTGATTGCTTTAGAATGAATATACAGATATTTTTCCCACGTTCAGCTAGTTCTGCATCTGAGATTACATGGTGCAGAATTCAAATTCAATTCACTTATACGAATATAGTCACGATATAGCGTGTCATCGGTAAGTATTTCTCCTCATACCCAAATAACTACCTACTTCAATAGGGCCAGCATCAGATCAAGTGTTGGCTTGCAAGGATTCATTTGGTTACATGATTGATCACAAGCTGACATCAGTTAGAGAACCATGGGAAAACCTGAGAATACTGGATAACTGTTTCCTTCTAGTACGCATTCACAGTGGTTTGAATTTAGGATCTATTCAGGTAGGTAGTTACCTTGGTTCTAGTGGGAGGTCGTGGTTAGTGGGGTACAGCAGGTCGGGTGTGAGGACAAATAGTAGTCTATCACACTGGCTAGTGGTGGCGCTATATCGTGAATTGCAGAACTTGGAATTTATGGGCTGACCATTGGATAGGGTCCCAGTGGCTTAATCGTTTACGAGCTCGCCTTGTAACAGAAAGGTCCTGGATTCAAACAATAGTGGGTGCGTACTGTGAGGAGTCCTGAAGTAGGACGAAATGACTGCCCACTACTCCAGGCTTTCTAATGGTTCTTTAACCAATGTCAGTTGATGATACAATCCCATATGAATATATACTAAGTGGTATTCTTTGAATTGTTCTCAATCCGGAAAGTGTCATATATTGGTTAGATTACAACTCGTCTCTTGTTACTGAATTGTGACAGAAAATAATTGGTTATATCCTTTATAAAATAGTTCATGAAATTTATGAATTTCAAACAGATGTGGAAATAATAAGGCTAGTAATTACTAAATAGATTATACAACAACCCGATAACTATGAACGAAATATTACCCTATTCAGTCATGAGAAAAAGACGTAAACAGCTGTACAGTCGTAATTATATTTAAACACAGAATTTATACGGCCAATCAGATACTGGTAAAATTTGTCCGATTAGTTTTTACCACAAGTAGCTGTTTTCAAAAACTACCGCAATTTACCATTCGTTCCATACTGATGTTATACACTGGTTTTGACCAGAAATAAGTGTTTAACTAAAAAATAAATATCTGTGAAGACCAACCATGTACCCAGCTTGTGTTTAATTTTTCTTAAGAAATATAATATAGTTTTGTAATTCAGACCAAATATCATAAGGGCTAGCAAGCAAGAAACTTAGGATAAGTATGAATTTCTAGGAACTAACATAGAAATACTTTTTATAGTTCAACACCTGCACTACACACTTTCTCAAAATTATTTGTAGAATTGCATGTTATGGAAGATTCAGATATACATAGCTTACTCAAATTTACTTCATAAGCCTGCATCATTTAATTTATCAAAGTAAGTTTACATTCTACAAGTTATATTAAGGCACTAATTTTAGTATAAAAAGTTGGGTCTTGACTAAGATACATGCTCATATTATATCGTAAACACAATAATAAAATTGTGAGTTATTGTATTATGAAGATGATTTTGACGCAAACGATTTGGAGAAGTTTCAGCTGAATTCTAGGTTTCTAAAGGACTCTGTAAATGCATTCTCGAAAATAACCAATTTTGATTATAAACCAGTGATTAAAATTATTTATCTTTGTCAATGTTAATACAGATTACTGAGGTTAATAATGAACAGTCAGACTGCTCTTCAGGACTTACGAAAACATGCACACGCAAACCGTTGGATTCAAAGGGTGAAGAACCTCATTCAAAGGATACAACTTCAAATAAACTTTTACCTTATCTTACGTCTACTCAGGTCAGTAGTCATCACATTTTCCCGCAACATTTGCGTGGATTTTATCAAAGTCCTCAAAAGACACTTGTTTCAGATGATGTAAATGTACACAACTCTGATAACCTTTCTTCAGGGATGAATGTGTCATCAATTTCACCATTAATGACGAATAGTCAAACTAATAGTAAACACGATATTCGCCCTGTTTTACAATCTTCAAATTTTCCTGCTTCCACATCTATCTCATTCCAATCATGGATGGCACAAACAAGCGCGTCCAATGCAAGTAATTCCTCTAAGTAAGTATTGATTGAGACGTTGTTAAAACTTAGACCGGATTACATTTCCCTATTCAACTTGTTAAGTTACAGCTCAAAATTTGACTGTTACGCGTTCTTTATATTGTTATCAATTTGTGTAGCTTCTTTTGAGAATTTAAGATCACGTTTATGAATTTTACAAAAATTTAAAAGTTTATTCTGATGGCCCAAAACGGTAGATATCTGCTCGAAAAGAATTACATTTTTTTGCTGTTGGTGTTTCTTTTAGAGTCATTTTAATTGTTAAGTGCTGCTTTATTTTATTTTTTGACTACAGCTTGATTCCACTCTGTATTTTTGGTACAAGTATGGAATTTTCAGCATGGATATCGGTAGCCCAAATTTTGCAGGCCGACCATAGATATCAGGTGTGCATTGGCAGGGGATCGAACCTCGGACCATGTGCATGGTCGGCGACAGTCCTAACCACTGTGCCACCGACGCAGTAGGAAATGAATGTAGTGCTTTTCTTAATAACATAAACAGGATATGTCTAAGGGATCAAATAGCATGCTGATGTTACATCAACTTCAAGATTGACATGACTATGAACAATAAATTGTTCTAAATGTGATCTAGCAGATGATACTATTTCATTGTGTAATATATACAATAAACAAATTATTATGCAATCACACTAGTCTGATTCTCTTATTGTTAGTTTTTTACTGAAGTTTGTTAACTATGAAAGCGTGTCATTAATTAGTTCAAAATGTATTCCTCAAAAACACCACATTTCTGATAAGAATTCTTCTTTTACCAATACTTCTGCATTCAGGCGATGTTATCGACGAAGTTCCGACCAAATGCATACAGTCTTTTTATCAGTATGAAAGTGTAGTATGGGCACTTTGGTTATCAGTAACTCCATACCAACTTATTTGTCCAATATTTTCCACATGCTGAAACCGAATTGTTTGCTGGATGGCGGAGTCGTAATTTTATCGTTCTCAATTCTGACACCATAAAAGCTGTTTTTTTGTCAGTTATTTGGCGTTAATAGTCGCCAAGTTTGGTATCGAAGAAATAGAAGTAAAATATAGTTTTGAGTTGCCTGGAAACTTTGAAAGAAGAAACCGGTTACCGTTGGGCTGAGATCTTAGTTTATATTTTATACAGTGCAAAACGTGTTTACTTTCAGTATATCTTTGAATGCAAAGAATTTAAACTTTGTAATGCATCTTTGTAAGAAACACAGGACTGGAAATTTGTTTACAAATTCCAAATATTAGCGAAGAATATTTACAAGACTTTATAATTTTCCCAAGTAATAAATAAAAGACGTTTTGCTCCAAATTCTCTTTGAAATATTTCTAATATCGAGTGATACTTTTTTTGACTAAATTAGAATGGATATCGCTTTTGGGCAGACAGTAAATTTGATGACATATTTAAATATGCGCATGTCATTTTCCTCTTTTTAGGGATTCGAAATCTCGACGATACTATCAACCACCTAATCACAGAAGATCTACATTTTCTCTACAGTTCCCAATGAATATTAGTCATGCGACTTCTCAGCCTATTTCGACTTCACTAAGCAATCACTATCATCATAGTCATAATCATCATTTCTCTGTTCTACATCCAATAGGTGTTATGCCTTCACCAAACATGTTTGACTTTAATCATGAACAATCTCATTTTGAACAGAATGATGCACGCAGCTTTAATGGACATTTATACTTTTCCTCACGGTCACCATTACAAAGCTTGTCTCAACAAAATGTTTTTAAAAAGTCACTTATGTCGACTAATACAACCAGTACAAGTAAACAAGAGAATACATACTCGTTCACTGGTAATCAACATTCAATAAGTCCTCAGATTCTCCCAGTTGTCACGTGTTCCGCATATTCAGCAAACCAATATGGTACAAACACGAAGTCAAATATCAGCAATACTACTTCCAATCATAATCAATTTCCCTTATCCAGACTACGTAATTCCGACAGTGAGTTCAGAACTAATTTGTGTGCTTTTGTATGCCCTATACTATGGTAGGTATAAATTTAAAAGTAAAGAAACGTTATTCTGATAAGCAGAAGTATCACAGGAGTGGTAATATTGAAAAGGTTGAAGACAAAGACTTGGTAACGGAATGTTTATGTGGAAATTGGTATATATGTCCAAACCAAGTTAACTTTTAACAGTTTGAAAAAATTGGGCTTGGATATATGATATTCATTATAACAAAGGTTTTTTTATTTTCCAATGAATGAAAACCAAAACGATTTTGTTTTTCCTGACGTTTCACTATTTAATGCTGATGGCTTCATCAAAGTATTATTAAATCAGAATTTATAAAATCTCAGTTCACATATAACGACTTTATCATCGCTTCTCAGCATGGGGCTTTTTGCGTTGTCAAGTTGGCCAATTGGTAAAGATAATAAAACTAGGTGTAGATTGTTCGATTTCATAAGTGTGTAAAATTATAAAATCAGCATGTGTTTACACAATGAAATTGCTTATCACATTCGTGTTGATCCTGTCATTACATAGGGAGGGAAGAGTTGTAACCAGGTCAAATTCTGTTTGAGTCCACCATTCCTATTCAGAAAATTTGGATTCCATCTGACATAAAGTGCTTCTGATATTAGACGTTCTTTGTGATTTCTGAAATTTTTCTGGATTATTTCAATATTGTCAAAATCAATTTTATGGCCTGATTCTATAGCATGTAGACGAGCTATGGCCTTTCTAGTTCAAGTGAATTCATTTTTCAGTGGTTGAACATATGCTCTACGGTGTTCATTTCTACTGATTTCGATTTCTCGAGATGTTTGCTTGATGTATATCGCATCATATTCCAAGCATTTTGTAGACACATTTTATTTTATAGACATAAATAGATAGAGAATCTACAGGGATTCGGTCTTTTTTATATGGGCAAGGCTGTTTCTCAGTGTGTCTGACGTCCTAAAGAAAACTCTAATGTCGAGCTTCTTGAGTACTCTTGTGATATTGTCTGATGTCTCCGCTTTATATGGAATGACAACTGTTGAAACCTATATTTTTGGAACACGTTTTCAGCCATACTTAATGTCAGTGTTGATTCTGTTAATAAATTTCTTTGGGTAGTTATTTTGCTTGCGAGTCTCAGTAATGTTTGATATTTCTTCTTCTTTTTCCTTCTCGTCCGTTATCAAAGAGTGCGCTCTTCTAACAAGACTTGAAGCAACTGATACCTATGGGCTGATAGGATGTGATGATCCGAAGTCTAAATATTTGTTGGAGTGGGTTTTCTTTCTGAATACAGATATACCAAAATGTCCGTTTTCCCTCTTCTTAACTAGGCAGTCTAGAAATGATAGTTCACCGACGTCTGATTCTGCTTCCGAAGTAAACTTGATTCTGGGAGATAGATTGTTGAATTTCTCCAAGAATAAAATGTGTAGATCTCGTGTTAGCACTACAAAAGTATCATCTGCATATCTTAACCATATTTCAGGAGTGAGTATGCTTGAGAAGATGTTATCTTCGAATCTATTCATGATTCCCCATGTAATGACAGGATCAACACGAATGTGATAAGCAATTTCATTATGTAAACACATGCTGATTTTATAATTTTACACACTTATGAAATCGAACAATCTACACCTGGTTTTATTATCTTTACCAATTGGCCAACTTGACAACGCAAAAAGCCCCATGCTGAGAAGCGATGATAAAGTCGTTATATGTGAACTGAGATTTTATAAATTCTGATTTAATAATACTTTGATGAAGCCATCAGCATTAAATAGCGAAACATCAGGAAAAACAATATCGTTTCGTGGTAGTGTCTATATGTAGCTAAATTATGTGTACCTTATCTTCAACGCACCATTTGCACAGATCTTCGTGTTGTGGTACTTCTGGACTTCAAGTTGTGTTTCTTTTTGTTCCTTTCACGTCTCCCATGTATCTCCACAACGCTGTATTATTTGCCGACTCTGAAATCAAACATGTCTCCCTGCTATTTGATGTTCCTTTGCCGATGAACTTATCTTTTATATACTGTTGATAGTAGCACTCACCACAGTATGAACAGTGTTTGTCTGAAGCTATTATGCAGTTAATGTTCTTGGAATTCTGACTAAAAAATAAAGGTTTTTATAACATCTAAATTTGAATAGAGCAATAATATCAAATAGAACTGGATAAAAACGCATTCATTTCATTGGTATTTTTCAACCATATGTTTCCCTGTGTTGTTTACTAACACTTTCTAATTACCTACGCAATCCTATAATTTATATCCCTCAATATCTTCATACTTCCCGTACCACTTTTTCGAAACACTAATCACATGATAGCAACGATTTATTATAATTTATATACATATATACTATGATTACTCTGAACTATGCTTCAATGACTGTCTCTCCAATGAAGTAAAGGAAGCTAGAATTGCAATAAAACTGAGTATTTTCATTATCAAAGATGTAAGCAGTTGAAAAAATACTGTCGAAATAAATTGGATACGTTTTATCCAGCTCCATATTGTTTGTAGAAATTACTTAAATCTTTGTGTCAAATTTCTTGAGAATTTGTGATGTCGAAGATTTGCAGATTAGTATGAAGTTAGGAATTTTCGGCTAACATCTAACATTTGACATTTGATGATGAGTTTCTCATCACCACACTTGATAATACTTTCATCAGCAATAATTCCAATTATACGTCTCCAATTATTTTAGAAATATTTTCAACAACAGTTAACATTATATCATTTCATCACACTACTAGAGTATAACTATTCTCATAAAATTCATGGGAAACGTCTAAATTCATGAGGGGCATCCGTACAGCCGGTCAGTCAAGGTTACTGATACCAGTAATTTCATTTTAATTCCAATGAAATCCATAGCAGAAATACCCATCTTTGATCGTCAATTGAATTCAGTAAGAAAACCAGTGAGTACTGGATAGCTGTTTCGTTCTAGTTTGGAACTCTCCGACACTACACACCAGGGCCCTTCAGGTTAAGAGGCTGGCAGGTTAACTATTCCAGACAACAAGACGAAATCTCATGGTTCATGAATTTAAACTTCTGATAATGTTCATTAATGGCTGAGTAAAACATGAAGTTGGTTAAAGTTCTAGTAAGAAATCATCACCAGCAGGGTCTACAAATTTAGTTGTAAGGACAAATACCTGCAAGTGACAAGGGCTGGCAATTGCGCTGCATATATCAAATAATTCTCGGGTATCGCACGACACGCTTGTGTTCTAATTCCCAGTGACTGAAATGTCAACAGGCTGGCCTGTTAACCTGAAGGTTCCATCTTGAATCCTCTCTGGGGTCATGGATACGTATTTCTGCATAGTTCATAACACTTATCCAATAGTATCTGATTTTCACTGATTCTCTAACTGAAATCAGTTCGTGATCAAACTTTAAATTTATCAGATCCAAGAAAACCGACACTTCAGAATATAGTCAAATAATTCGATGTAAACACAAACATGAAATAACACTACATTCATTATCTACAGTGGTGACAACTTTGTATACATTAATCACAGAAGGATGTACAATACTCTGTTTTTTCCTTCATTATTAAAAAATATCCTTTGGATAAAGTTCACAGTATAACATAGTAACACATTAACTTGCTGATAGCTTTGAATTATGTCTTAAAGTTTCCTTCCATTTTATCAATTTAAATTTGTGAAAATGTCAAATTTCAATCAACTAAATGTATCAGAATTTGTTGTTGTATCAGCCTGTATAGGATAACTGCACTTTAAAAGTGCGACAGTATTTGATTGATTTTTTTATTGTTAAGTATTGGATATTATATTTTCTCTGAATACATAGATATTGTTTAACTTGCATAGGTATACATTACTTGCTCTAAAACTATTTTCAGTTTTACATACTTTCACCTTAGAAAAAAGGATATCCAGATGGAAACTAAACTCTACACTGGTTTCGTTGATTATCAGAGTCTTCAGTGTCATACTAGTCATTATATTTAGTTTATTTTACTGTTTAGTGCACACCTACCTGGATATTACTTTAGATATTCTTAAAAGATCTTTACAAAAACCCTTAACTTTTATTTCAGAATTTTGGCTTGGCAGCTTACCCAGAAGATGAGTCATCAACATAAGTTCCTTTGAAGACATAAGGAAGTAGTTGAATTTCGTCTACTTGAAAATGAAAATTTAGAATATTCCTTCAGTTAGTCGTCAAAAGTTCCAAATATTATGAAATTGTTGTCCCTGTTTCGATGGCTTTTGGTTACCTGACTTCGATAAGCATAAGTACAAACAATTTCTTGATCCAAAAGACCCTTTTTTAATAATTAACTTATTGTGTGTAAACAGAGTAAATAAGTAATTTCCTGACAATTTTAGATATTTTTTCACGCTTGTTACAAACACAATCTCTAAATCATTATTGTTGTAATAATTTTCATTATCAAAATATATCTAGCTCTTCCTACAATAAAACAAAACAGCATACAACTGACTACGTTCTCCAATTCATAATTTCGAAAGTATTTTGCAATTTATACAGTGGTTTACACACTGGGGGAAATTAGTGGTATAAATCTACGCATCTCAGTCAATCGGTAGTATATAATTTCACCACTACGTTCTGATTTTACTGCCTGCTTTCTCTTAAATTTTAATGAAATACGCTAAGAATGAATTTGACCCTTATTTGATCACTATGTCTTAGTAGACAGACCGTAATGACCCAGCTATATATATAATAACAGTGTGATCAGTGTGGCTTTTTGAGAGCTTTGTGATGAAAGCCTGAGAAGTGGGAAACGCCTGATCATTAAATAATGCCTGTCTAAGACCGTTAATGAGGCTATCAGTAGCAAGGAAGATATATCTGAAGAACAGACTGGTAAAACGTTGTTGAGAATACCTCATGGAGTCTACCTGTACCCACACTAAACCTTTCTATTATCAAGCTCTAATCTGAGTACTACACAGTCACCAGTCTACTAGTGAAGTTATTGTTGCAAAACCTGAGAGGTGGAATGCGATAGTTTGACTCCAGAATTATTTTTTGGCTAGTAATTCTTGATAGAAATTAAAAACTATGATTATTATGATGTATTCAGTATATGGGAGTCAGAGATACTTGTGTCGAGTTAGTTCAGATCTTTGATTATTCCAGTTTACAAGGTAATGAAATAAATCGTCTCTCTTGAACGAGGTAAGTCCTATTCATTGCTTTCATGTGGTGTGAGTGTTACCCACCAAAGTGAAAGGGTGAATGCGAATGTCCGACACCTACAACCGAATTCACGGAAATGCTGATCTGACTGTGGAAGCTAGAAAACGCCGATTCCAAACATATGGTGTTTATGGGCTCCAGAATCAGGAAGGCTGGAATGACATTTGAACCTGTTTTGGTCATGGCAACCGCTCAAGACACTGCTCCACTGCCATTTGAATCAGACTTCAAGTTTAAGGCTAAGGAAGCTACCTCTTAAGGCAACTACCTCTTTGGGTCTGCGTGTCCGGGCAGTATCACAGCTTACAAAAGAACTATGAGATTTCGTGTGAAGCATCTCTTGATATATATATTATTTACCAATTTCATGTTCTGATCAAAATATAAAATAATAGAACAAAAGGATGATCAGCATGACTAATGTAGAATATGAGACCATAGAATTACAGAATCTTGATATGAAAAAGATGAAGCAGACATCAAGTCTATATGAAGGTATACTGATCAAATCTCAAACATTTGACGGGTTATGGAGAGCAAATATATTGGCATTTCACACTTTCCATTGATCTAAATCCGTAAGATGCATTCGGGTCTTTAAATTTTAAGGTATTTTGGTAATCTGTAGCGGTCAAAAGAATCCTGAGAAAGTTTGCCGTACTCATCGCAGCACTCTACTCCAGCTTTTAAAGTTGTTTAGAAGATCAAGCCGGCTTGGAATGCAAAGTGACTATAACAAAAGATGTATGCCACAGATGCCCATTCTTGTTGTTCTTTTTTTATATTGGAATGAACATGCCGATTAGGTGTTTGACTGTTTAAATGAGACACCTTCCGACCTGCAAATACTCTTCTGGCCTGAAAGTCAATACCAGTTTTTCGGACAGATTTTGTTAAATCAGTGCAATGAACTCTTGGGTTGGCAAAATTTCTCAACATTTTTAAACACCTAATATCGCTCAGTTTGACACTGCACTTTGGCAGTATCAATTGTTCCACACATCAGAAAATAAGGAAAAACGAAATTTTTTCCCTCAAATTGAAAATGAACTGTGGAATCTATGTTTAATTCTTAATATAGTATACAAATACATGAATGTGATATAAATGACCAAATATTATAATTAGCATGCTAATGATTTTTGAAATATAGTACATATGACTTCTGTATGGACACGATTGTTTAGCAGTACATACAAATATTGGTGACTTGAAATAGTTCCAGAGAATGAAGAAAAACCATATTATTTTCCCCGGTGAGCAGGATTATTGATGGTACCCAAAAACTGTTTCTGTGTGAGAAACCAAATACTTAAATTAGCTGTAAATGGAGTAAAACTCAGTCTTAAAATCACCATCTTAAATTCCATTGCTTAAAACAATAATTTCTGAGTAAAAGGACTAGAAGAGACATACTTGTAAAACACTTACTTATGATATCAGATATAGATGCTTTCTGTGATTTGAAGTATATCTGTAACACTTAAC
The DNA here is from genome assembly GCA_944472135.2 of Trichobilharzia regenti. Taxonomy (NCBI): domain Eukaryota; kingdom Metazoa; phylum Platyhelminthes; class Trematoda; order Strigeidida; family Schistosomatidae; genus Trichobilharzia; species Trichobilharzia regenti. The sequence continues at coordinate 79,618,868 of OX235270.1, read as the reverse complement.
GAAAGCGGATTCCTTCCAATAACATCTTTGACATTCACTGAGTGACTTTCTGAAGATCAATTTTTTCGAAGTAGTAAACGACCTTTAAAAGTTTATGCGTCTTCGTATCCACGAACATAAGCTAGCCGTCAAAAGACATGATATACACTCCCTCATTTCACTACACACAGACAACCACGGACATCAATTCGACTGGGACAACGTTCAAATATTAGACAAAGGAAATAACAAGAATGCTAGAGAATTTTTAGAAGCTTGGCATTCCAGTGAATCATCAATCAATAGACACATCGAGATAGACAAAATTTATCAACCAATAAGAAAGAAACTTCACACACGATTGGCCAAAGTTCAAGTCACAGAAACAATCAGTTCCAACACAAGTAACCTAGAAGGTGTGAAAACATACATAAACAACCAATCACGTCCAAGGTCACCAGGAGGAATGATTAATAAACTCGTGGAGAAACCTAAAAGCTCACTTCAATTTGAAGTATGCGCTGAAGATGTCACCCAGTAAGGTGATGAAAGCTTCGCAAACTAACTATCCAGCTCAGAGAACAAAACCACATCAAAATTATCCACCTGAGCTACAAATCTTCTCTATCATATCTAAATCTTACGAGCGGGATACGCTTCTCTCTGTTCGAAAGTGGGAAGACTTCGCCAAAAGGCAAGGATCCACCAGAGAACAATTATTCTTTCTCCATGAGTGCCTTCGTCATTCAATCCTACCAAACAGTGTAAGATACAAGCCACCAGTCAACTGCCCAATGGGATGGAAATTGGCCGAACAATGTGGAAGACGAATGGTCAAATTAATGATTACGGACGCACATTATCGGATCAACAAATATCAACAAATAATAGATGTCCAAAAAGCAAAATTAGAGAAAACCCTCAACCAAGAACACCTGTCAACGCTGATCACCGCAATTTCACTGTCAAGTGGAAAACACAGAGAACAAAGACGAAGAGTCCTCAAAACCAAGCTAGCCAAGATTAGAAAACAACAACCAGACAATACGCCCATAGACTGCGTAGTCAACCTATCAAAACAACCACTATCAAAAATGGAACAACAACTACTACAAAAAGGATTAAACTACAACACCGGAGATGCTTCAAAAACTGATTTCTTCGCTGCCCTTGAATCATTACTCAAATCATCAAACTTGAACGAGGAAACACAGGAAGAGATACGCCAAACAATTGTACCAATGGTCAAACAGAAAAGACAACACACACAACTCAACTCTCAAGAACTAAAGGCCCTCAAAAAGCTGAAAAATAGGAAGGACATCGTCATTTTACCAGCCGACAAAGGAAGAACAACAGTAGTCATGGACAGAGAAGAATACACCAAGAAAGCTGAAGAACTACTCAAAGATGAAGATGTATATCAACAACTCCCAACAAATCCCATACAAACATTGGACAACCGCATCCAAAGGACCTTAAACAAGCTCAGCAAAACTGGACAGATCACAAAACAAGACCAATGGCGAATGAAATCCAATGGACCAGTCCTACCTCGATTCTACGGCAGACCCAAAATACACAAGGCAAATATCCCGTTACGACCAATTGTATCACTCCCAGGAACTCCAACATATAATTTGTCCAAGGAATTATACAGAAAACTAAAACACCTAACGGAATCCTGTGATCACTCCATCAACTCTGCTATCCAATTCCTAGAGAAAATCAGAGACATCCAAATAGATGAACAAGAAATAATGGTATCCTTCGACGTGACAGCATTATATACCTCTATCGGACAAAAACTAGCAAAAGAAACCATGGAGCAATTACTTAGCAACGACGAACAACTTCCACAACAATCAAAAATGCAACACACAAGCTGGATGGAATGCATAAATCTATGCCTAACAACATACTTCCAATTCAACGGCCAAATATATGAACAAGTCAAAGGAACACCCATGGGATCGCCAATATCAGGTTTGATTGCAGAAGCAGTGATGCAAAGACTCGAAAACATAATTCTACCAAAGATCAAACCCAAGATTTGGATACGCTACGTCGACGACACATTTGTAATAATCAAAAGAAACGAATTAGACAAAACTCACAACTTAATAAACAACGTCTTCAACGACATCAAATTCACAAGAGAAGAGGAATCCGAGAACAAAATACCATTTTTGGACGTCTTAGTCAGGCGAACAACTACAGGAGAATTAGAAACTCAAGTTTATAGGAAATCAACTCACACAGACCAAATACTGAATTACAACAGCAACAACCCAATAGCACACAAAAGGAACTGCATACAAACACTATTCAAGAGAGCAAGGACTCACTGCAGCACTCCCACCTTAAGAAAAATTGAAGAAAAGTATCTCATGGACGTCTTCCAAACGAATGGATATCCCCGGAATTTCAGTGAAGTGATAGAACATGTTGACCACTTCACCTACTTGGGAAGTTGTATCAGCACCAACGGACTGATTGGCGATGAAATCTCAGCACGAATCCGAAAAGCTCGAGCTGCTTTCGCTGACTTACACCATCTCTGGCGTAGGCGTGACATCCGGTTATCAACCAAGGGACGTGTGTACTGCTCAGCAGTTCGCTCCGTCCTTCTCTATGGCTCTGAAACATGGCCAATACGCGCTGAAGACATGAAAAGGTTGACTGCTTTCGATCATAGATGTCTGCGATCTCTGTCTCACGTTAGGTGGTTTCACAAGATAAGTAATGTTGACGTTAGGCGTAGAGTGTTGGGCAAAGAGGGAAAATCAATCGACGAGGCTATAAAGTTACTTAGACTAAGATGGCTAGGTCGCGTGGTGCGCATGCCTAACCACCGCCTCCCCCGACGGGCATTGTTAGCTGATATAGGTTCAGGTTGGAAAAGAGCCAGTGGTGGCCAAACAAAAACATGGCATCAATCCATGAAATCCTTGACAGTTAAACTGAGTCAGGTAGGGAGATGCAGACTCCCGGGTTGGGGCCCTCGGGACTCTAGGAATCAATGGCTGGAGACAATAGGTGACATGGCTCAAAATCGTTGTCAATGGCGCAGATGTATTCAATCTCTGTAATCTTTCATATTCCTTTCTACCATTACCCATTCTGTTTCACTCTTATATTTGTCAAACTCTGTTAATTCTCTTAACTCATCTTCTTGTCTACCTCTGTGTGCTATTTGGAACGTGGCAACTCGAACTGCTGCACTTCGGTGCCAAGTTCTATGTTGAATCCAGACAGGAATTTCATCAAGAGACATATACCCCCAAGCCAACCTACCAAAACAAAAGCCACCAAGGAAAACACAAAGAAAATCGCCTTACCATATATAAAGGATATCTCAGAAATCACTAAAAGACTCTTCGAACCTTTAGGAATTGACGTCGTACACAAACCAACAAAGTCGCTGCACTCAATTCTATGTCAACCTAAAGACTCAACAGCAAAAGAAGACAAAACCAACATCATCTACAAAATAAACTGTAACAACTGTGAAAAACACTACATTGGCCAAAGTGGACGTCCCCTTCGTCTTCGTATCCACGAACATAAGCTAGCCGTCAAAAGACATGATATACACTCCCTCATTTCACTACACACAGACAACCACGGACATCAATTCGACTGGGACAACGTTCAAATATTAGACAAAGGAAATAACAAGAATGCTAGAGAATTTTTAGAAGCTTGGCATTCCAGTGAATCATCGATCAATAGACACATCGAGATAGACAAAATTTATCAACCAATAAGAAAGAAACTTCACACACGATTGGCCAAAGTTCAAGTCACAGAAACAATAAGTTCCAGCACAAGTAACCTAGAAGGTGTGAAAACATACATAAACAACCAATCACGTCCAAGGTCACCAGGAGGAATGATTAATAAACTCGTGGAGAAACCTAAAAGCTCACTTCAATTTGAAGTATGCGCTGAAGATGTCACCCAGTAAGGTGATGAAAGCTTCGCAAACTAACTATCCAGCTCAGAGAACAAAACCACATCAAAAAGTTTATGCTTCACACCATGTAATTAACTGAAAAAGTAGCATAAAAATCTAACGAAGACGATGGGCTAAACTGTGAATTATTCTCACCCGTCACACAATAACTTCAGCATGACAGATTCTGATTAAATTTACTTGACTACCATAGAAAATCTGTTCCTGTACCAGATCTGGCATTCACCTGATGGGGATATACATGACATCTAGATCTATCAGGATAGAAGCTGTTTCTTTGATCATTAAATGACCTCAAAACTTTAAACTATGGGTTAAGAAAATCTCCATTGGACCTGCAGAGTAAAACTTCACTGGCAATGCGTATGACACTGACTGACTGGTTTCAACATAGAACTGTGCATCGGTGTGCAGCAGTTCGAGTCGCCACACTTAACTCATCACAAAAAGCAGAGAAGAAGAAAATAAGAAGAAATGCAAAATAGAGATAGTAAACAGGGATACAAGGCAAAAAGAGTGGTATTATCGAAGGACAATAGAGTTTCATTGGAAATTATAAGTCACAAGGAGTGGATGCATCTGCGCCACTGGGAACGGTTTTGGGTCATATCAACAATTTTCTCCAGCCTTCATTGGGTTTTATCGTCCTCAGGACCTCAACCAGGAAGCTTACACCTTCCTAAGTGGCTTGAACTAACTGTTGCGGATTTCACTGACTGATGAGGCCATGTTTTGATTTGAACATCACCGGCCCTTCTTTAAGGCGAAGACTAGGCTAGAATGCGTAACACATGTCCTAACCATCTCAGTCGATGTAACTTCACAGCCTCGTCTATTGATTTCCTCTCCCTACCTAGCACTCGAACGAAGTCTGACCTCAATATTGCTCACCCTACCATCTGACATGGGAGGTAGAACGCAGGCACCTATAATCAAAGACAGATAGCTGACCTTCTCACGTCTTCCACCCTCAATAGCCATGTCTCACAGCTATGAAGGAGGACGGAGCAGACAGCTAAGCAGTTCACATTTCCTTTCGTTAATAGCCGGATACCACGTCTACGCCAGAGACGGCGTAAACTGGCATATGCGAAGCGAGCCTCTTGTATACGTTCCAAGATTTCGTCAGCGACCAACCCGTTGGCGCTGGCTGATGCAACTCCCCAAATAAGTGAAGTCGTCAACGTGATCCACCAACCACTTCACTCCCTATTTCTAAGTTAGGAGTCCGTGTCGTTCAGTCCTGTGACTTAATCTTACATTTGGCGGGAGCGAATCGCATACCAAACATTCGCAGATTGCAGTTCAAGGTGTTCAGAAGACCCTGAATTTTTTCTGCGTCTTCACGTAGAAGGACTATATCATCTACATATTCTAAGTCAACGAGACTATACCCTGGTAGCAAGTGAATCCCTGAGCCGCTGAAGTAAGTTATAATTAAGTCCATTAGTGCATCTATGATGAAGTTGAATAGAAATGGGGATAATAGGCATCCTTGACGGACACCATAGTCGTCACCGGTTCAGATGACAACTCGCCGTAAGCCTTCGCTTGGCGGACTGCATGAGTTTGATTAGAGTGCCTTGATCAGTGCAATGTATTTTCTCGGCATTCCTTTCACAGCCAAGCATAGTCATAGTACCTCTCAATCGACAGAGTCGAACGCCACCTTTAGCTCTCCGGTATTACGTACGTCAGAAAATTAGTTTTCAATTCAAAATTTCATTTAGAAATCATATAAATGACATTAGTTATTAACCAAAGCCAACAGTGCAACGGACGGCGATGATATAATTATCGGTGGTATTCAATAAAACCATTCCTCCTTCTAGGTACTTATCGCTCAACATCTGATCTCATTACCACTAGCATGCTGAATATCTGGGGAAAACACCCCCTTGAGTATATTAGGGTAGACACCATTTCTACTTTGTAGAAAAAATGTCTAGACAAGATAGCTGCTTAACGCCATGAATATTAATAATAATACTAATCCCTTGGCTTCGAACCAGAAAATAAAACTTCAGAAATACACTTCCATTTCACTCCATTTTCTACAGTCCTTATGGGCTGCTTCTATGAATCTTTATAAGTTTTCATTTCCGCTCCAAATGGTCTCCATGTTACCCTTGGACGCCCAAGTCATTTTTTCCACTTGAGGACCCAGCTTAAGATTTCATTCAACGGTCTCCTCTGAGTATGTCCAATTCAGATCCGTTGCTTTCAGGATATTTTTAAGCAACGGGCTGTTTCCTGCCTAACTATCTACCAGTGTTAGACGTTGCCAATCCATTTTAGGCTAGCCATTTGATCTTTAGAATACAGTAAAGACAGTGGGCAATAAGAATCTTTGACCTGCCGGAAATATTTTTGTGATACAAAATGACTCCGACTGACTTAACACTAGTGCTGAATATTTGAATCTCGTTCCTTATACTGAGTACAGCAAGTTTCCAGAGTTAATTTAGAATAATAGGGGTCTGTCTAGGTTTTCTAATCCTAACTTTGACATTCTCATTTATGTAACCTGTAGTTGAAGCGATCCCACCCGGTTAAGAGAAAGAGATGAGTTCCATCAGATGCCTCATGTTGATATTGATTGCTGTTGTTGGTTATGTATCTTCATCACCAGTGTCCCGTCTTCTCTGCCTCTTCAGCGAAAATGTTGGTTTTCGTCCGTAGCCTTTGAGTTTGACACTGAACATAAATTATCCGTGAAGTCTGGATCTACAGTCTTTTTGTCGGTCTTATGCTCGTCCCCTCATTCCATATAGTTTGTTGCATGACCGAGCCAATGGCAATTGGAATTATGTTTAGTGACCGTAAATGGTTCCGTCTTTTCCCTGTCTTTACATTATGCATACAGTGATGGTGTATTGACTAACAACTGATTCGTTTGTATTAACCATTCTGAGATTCATAAATAGGAAGCAAATAATTCATGTTGAATTGAGAAGACATCTGGAATATTCCGAAAAAAAAACTGGTGTTAAATGGTTTAAGAAATATATTTATCAATAGTTTAGCATACAGATAGAACAGATGGCGTTTGAAGAGATTCGTTGGAATTAGTAAAGGTATTATGAAAGCCGTGAGTAAGAACCAAAAGTTGAGTAGCGAAGTTTCAAAGATATTTGATGTGAAGCTGAAATGTAACCATCCAGAAATGGAATCCTTGAGCAACTCAGAAAAAATTGTGAGTATACTGCTGTCAATGTAGTTGAAGATTGAACGATCAATTCATGGTTCTCTGCTCAGACCCAAATTCCCTATATTTTTTTCGCGGAGACATGCATACACCAGTCATCGTCTCATCGGTCGCTGTTCAGAAAGAAGTCAGGCCAAACCGTCAGAAACCTTAGTTAAAGCTTAATTTTAAAGTTGGCTATATGTTGGTGTTACAATAAAGAATTCTCGAGTAGCCAATCGGTGTTTTGGTTTTGCGTCCGTTATTACTAAGCGTTTCTGAGAAACTTCAAGGAACAGCGTGAGTTCCAGCGTAGCAAGAGCTGGGTATTGACGGTTTACGAGATGTGACTGACAGTTTCTGACGGTAGAAACAGATTCTGGCGGATTCAGAGAGTTGGTGAAAGTTTGGATAGTCACCGTTCATCTTTCCTGGTGCCGGTCAAGTCCTCTTTGAACAAGCAATATCTGGAACGTTTTTGGAATTTGCTCAAGTTCAACAATGCCTGGGTCAAAGAAGGGACAGAGCGTCTTGGATACAAACAGGAAAGGAAGTCATGGTGACTTGTCTGTTAATTGTAACGATGTGTCTGATGTTAAGTATGACATGGTTGATGTTACTGTTTCGCCGTTCAGGGATAATAGGAACATCAAACTCCCTAAATTAGAACCACGATGTTTTGATGGAAACCCGGCTGATTATTTACAATTTGTAAAGGAGTTTGAGATCATGTTGAGTGGTTTTTTATTAAATGATGAATTGAAGTTAATGTATTTGATGAGATATTGCACTGGAGATGCTGCAAGAGCTATACAGTGTTGTAAGTTTACGAAGCCAAAAGAGGGCTACTACGAGGCTATGAGCATACTACGTCAAAGGTTTGGAAGACCTTCGATGATTGTAGGGAAATTATTCGAGGCTGTTAAGGGTAATGGTGGTCAATTACAGGATGACTCCCAGGCACTCACTGAGTTTTTGGATACTTTGCTGATTTACAAGAATGCATTGATTTCGATGAGTTGCATGAGTGACCACAACTCGAGTTTTATACCAGAAGTAATAGCAAGACGCCTACCTACTCGACTGCAAAGGAAGTGGGTGAAGATAAGCTCCCGTATGGAGGATGAGGGTATCGAGCCAAAATTTGATGATATCCTGAATTTGGTAAAAGATAGCGTCAATCAATCGATGAGCAAGTTTTCCAGTCTATTAGATCTCACCCCTAGAATAGAGCAGTCTGATATCAAAATGCAATCATTGATGACGAGTAGGCCTCAGAGAGGTGGATATCGAGAAGACTCCATGATGTCTAGTAATGCATATAGACCTAGTGAGTGTAACAGGTTTCGTAGTACATCGTCAGCAGATGAGTTACAAGATGCAAGACAAGCACGGTTGTGTTTTACACGTTTTCAAGAGGTGCATACAAAGGTGAACTGTGAACCAGTGAGCAAGTTCAGTGATAAGTCAAATGTGAAATCAAGGTCTGACTCCGAATTGTGTGACGATAACGGTGTGGTCAAGAAGTCCGTAGTTGCAACTGGTAAGCCATTGTTGAATAGAGTGTCACAGAAGAGAGTTACAGTCTCGGAGGACAGTTCTGACGCCGCAAGTTTACAAGGCATTACTAGTCAGAGTGAAGTTATGAAATCTTTAGGGACTTTTGAGGAAGAACCCAAATCATCTACTGCTGTTGTTAAAGAGTTTGAAAATGATGAAATTGACGGTAAAGTGAATATTCGTGATTATGATCATGATACTTCACAGTTGTCTTTGGTTGATCATGATGAGATGAGGGATATGCCTACTACTGCTAAGTTGAATAAAGGTTCTGTACAACTACAACGTGAAGTATAATTGAATGCAGATGCAGTTGCAGAAGGTATGGATACCTGTGAGACCGTCAGTGTGATTGATTAGTGTGTAGCCCACCTATCATCAGATGCTAGTGTTAAACCGGAGCTAGTGGTAAAAGACAGCAGTGGTGGTAATCTTGCAGTTGGACAACTATCTGAGATCCGAACAAGAACAGCTTCTGATCCACCGCTAAGTTCATCACCTTGTGTCACTCAGTCATCGTTGGTGCTGTCATCCACAGTGAGAAAGACGCCTATCAACTCAAGTAACTTGTGCAATGACTTTGATAGTATTGGTGCATTTGAAAAGACGAAAGATATTGCTCAGTTTAGAGGGGATAAGCCAAGTGTAAACGAGAGGGTAATTGTTAAATTGACTTGCATGAGTAAAGGTTTTTCAAGTTTCAAGTTACTATTTGAATGCTATTATCTTTGGTGTAAATTACTCTGTTTCTACGCTTGGTTGACCAGAAACGTCGTGTGTTTGTTCGTCATCTATATTCTACGATACAATGACATGAGTGTGTTACCGTTGAAATTTGAGGATAGAGATGACACAAGGAAGTCAGCAAATGAACTCCGTGACGATTTTCCAACCTAGAGCGTCAACCTGAGAAGGGTTGTAGGCGTACTGCTGTAAGTCCTACAGTTCTTCAAAGGGTAGCGCATCAATGAGCAGTCCAATGTGCTTGGTGTGTGATTTTGTACATATGCTCATATTGTATATACTGAATTGATATCATCTGTCATCTGGCTGTTGGTAAATCTTGTTTTTGTCCGGACATTCCACAACTTACAATCGTGAACCTGAGAAGGGTTGTAGGCGTACTGGTGTAAGTCCTGCGATTCTTCAAAGGAATTCCATCAAGACATGAACTGCGAGTTTGTGTGTACTGTTTGTATATACGTGTGGTGTGTCATATCAATTGGTGTTTTTGGATTCATTGTGTTTACTTGTTGTTTTCGTACCTTGTTTTTATTGCATAATTTTGTTAAAATTTTCGTCGTGATTACTTCTGAAGTTGTTTCGAGTCTTCTACATCTGTGAATGAATTGATTGATGTTAAAGACAGCAGATGGGTCGTGTATGCCCTGTAACCAATCAACCGAATCCCTACAAACCAATACTTGAATAATATCATACATTTATTCCCCTTAATGAATTTGAACAAAGCAAGAACTACAGTTTTAGCAGAATAAAATGGTATCATCTTTTATTTCGTTGCTTTTTCGTCAGCTGCTTACATGGCAAAGACATTATTAAATATATCTACAACAACAATTTTAACATACTTGCACACAGTTCAGTTTAAACAAAAATCAATCGATCAATATACTCATACACTAAAAATATATACATATATAAATATGCAATATTAACCAATATTCCGAACAATAATAATCAAACACAATGGAAACTTTTAGCATTTCACATTCGGAGGAAAGAGAGGTGAAAATATCCAGTTACCAGGGTAAAGAAGGACTGATAACCGCTTCTTTCTGGACGCATAAATCAGGTTTCAGGCGCTTGATGGAAATGGCTTCAGCAAACTTAAGGAGAATGGAGCTATTTTGCTTATTGATAATTTTGAACGACTTTTCGACGTCCACCTCATGACCCGTGTCGAGAAGATGCCTGGTGATAGCACTGTTTAAAGCATTTGTTCCCTTTAGACGTAAGCTTTTTGGTACATGTTCAGAAGATCGTAGATATACCCTTCTTTCTGTCCTTCCAATGCTGGTCTGTGCTTCTGTGGTACATAGATAAAATACATATAAGTAACTGCACGCACGAGGTCTTCTCTGCCATTGTAAGCCAGGTTATTATGTTGAATACAAAGCGAATCACGTAGATTCAATGAAGAGAAGAACTTTCAGTTGAGTAGATACAACTAGGAAAACAGTAATTCAACCGCCTTTAGACGTAAGCTTTTTGGTACATGTTCATAAAATCGTAGATATACCCTTCTTTCTGTCCTTCCAATGTAACTGCTCCCGCAGATACATGTAAATTTGTATACAAGGCAACGAAATAAAAGATGGTACCATTTTATTCTGCTAAAACTGTAGTTCTTGACTTGAATAATACTTTTTCATTGATCTAAAGGTATGTTCCACAACTGTAATCCTGGTTGCGTCGTGGGGAAGGTAATGCGTAATTCAAAATGGAACTGTAAGATAAGGGACCAATAATGTTTGCAGATCATTTTTCATTGTAAATGGTCAAATATCAAAATTCTTCTTGCTCATTCAAAAAGTCGTATGGAAACTTAAATGGTGAGATAAAAAAGAAGACAAACAACAGCAACACAGAACAAAGCATGTGGAGTCCTCAAAGAGTGATTAATAAATATATACATAGATATCCTGTATAGTTTTGGCTTTTCAATGGTTCCGAGCCGGACTGCATAATAGGTCCTGCGAATGTCCTAGCTTAATGTCCTAACGGACTCCCCATAGCAAAATCACCCATTTGTCGAAAATGCTTGCCTTCGAACGTTAAATGTACGCTGTCAGTACATAACGGTAATTAACCTTTGGTGTCAGTTAAATGAAAAAGGAATGATTAACAATCAGAACATATGTGGTCACAATGAATATCAACGGCCCTACACAAAAAGACATTAGTAAACAAGGAATTAACTCCAAAACCGCCATCTAAAGAGGGGGTATACTTTAAAAATTTTAAACAGGTATAGAAGTCAGTTAGTCTTAGCACCTATAATCTATTCCGTCCGAAAAACAGATGTCTTCGTGAAATTACCATACAACGGCAAAATAAATATCAAGATTTTCAGAGAGATAACGTAATTATCCCTTTCACGAAACAACAAATCAGCTCAGTCGGCAATATCAGGGCGACTGTTTGATTCAGTGCAGCTCACATTTGCAGTTGCTGCTCATATAGGCTCTCACCCTTCATTAAATTTTTGGATCACAATTCACTCACATGTGTCATTTTACGACGAAATTCTCATCACGAGAACACTACTCATTGCAGAAGGTCAACCGAATTGTGACAAGTTAAAATGAATGCGAAGGATGAAACCAGCGCGATAACTCGAACCAAACAGTCAGGTATCTTGGTTCGGTGCTTAAAAATCTAAAATGTACGGAATTATTGCCCACTTTTAGCTGGCATTCACAAGACAACCAAGCACCTTGAAACATATCGTAACTAGCGAATTTAATCCAGACGACTCATCAAAGATGTGTAAAGTAAGGGTATAAATCTGAAATATAGCCACACTTCAGTGATAGCTCTTGAGACTGAAAACCACGCTTCAAAGAACTGGGAGTTTACCATAGAGGACAGTGACAAAAAGCATGCAAGCACTGAATATGAGTAAACATGTTTGTCAGCCAAGTCTCATAAACCGTTAATGCCCAGCTCTCGCTACGCTCGGGCCCACGCTGTTCTTTGAAGATTCAGAAACGCTTAGTTATAACGGACGCAAAAACCAAAACACCGATCTGCCGTTTGATATTTCTGTATTGTTACACCAACAAATAAAAGGAATAAGTGAACTAAGCAACTAAGGTTTCTGACGATATTTTAAACTTCTTTCTGAACAGTGACCGATGAGACGATGACTGTCGTATTGATGCCTCCGCGAAAATTGGGGAAGTTGATTTTGAGCAAACAACCAAGAATTGATCGTTCAATCTTCAACTCCATTGACACTCCCCGGCAAAAAAGGGATCCAACCCTTTTTTCCTTCACGATCAATGCACGTTGACTTGGATGCCATTGCGAGAACCTGGGTCACACGGACAGAGCTGAAATGGAAAACAAACAGAAAAGCCAACACACCACAAGCATACCCACAGCACAATCTCACACATCGCTGACGACCTGCGCCTCCAGACAGAGACCTCCTCTTGACATCTTGCAACACAATCGCCACTTGCTAGAATGACTCTTGCAGAATGCAACGTGACCATGGCAGCACCTCACGATACTCTACGCACATCCTCTTATCTACTCACTACCAATTACCACTGAAATCGCTTGTCACTCATTCTGCCTCAGTTCTAGTAGCGGTGACGCATGCGAGCCTCAGTCGTTTACACTCTTTCTCCCCGGCGTGTCGGACCGCAGCTAACAATTATCTCCGTGTGCATTTCATTCTCAGCAATAGCCTAGCCTCCCGGCGTATACGACCCATCTGCTGTCCTTAACATCAATCAATTCATTCATGGATGTAGAAGACTCGAAACAACTTCAGAAGTAATCACGACGAAAATTTTAACAAAATTACGCAATAACAACAAGATACGAAAACAACAAGTAAACACAATGAATCCAAAAACACCAATTGATATGACACACCACACGTATATACAAATAGTACAAGCAACCTCGCCGATCATGTCTTGGTGGAATTATTTTGAAGAATTGCAGGACTTACACCAGTACGCCTACAACCCTTCTCAGGTTGACGATTGTAATTTGTGGAATGTCCGGACACAAACAAGATTAACCAACAATTACATCAATTGGAACTCACACAACTATTTAACACAAACATATGTACAATCAACACATCAAATGTTGTGGATTCCGGCATGACAAACTACCCTTGAAGAACTGTAGGACTTACAGCAGTACGCCTACATTCCTTCTCAGGTTGATGATCCAAGTGGAAGTCGTCCGGACACAAACAGAATTACCAACAGCTAGATGACAGATGATATCAATTCAGTATATACAATATGAACATATGTACAAGATCATACACCAAGCACATTGGACTGCTCATTGATGCGCTACCCTTTGAAGAACTGTAGGACTTACAGCAGTACGCCTACAACCCTTCTCAGGTTGACGCTCTAGGTTGGAAAATCGTCGCAGAGTTCATTTGCTAACTTCCTTCTATCAGCTATATCCTCAAATCTGAACGGCAACACGCCCATGTCATTGTATCGTAGAATATAGATGACGAACAAACACACGACATATCTCATCAACCAAGCGTAGAAACAGAGTAATTTACACCAAAGATAATAACATTCAAATAGTAACTTGAAACTAGAAATGCCTTTATTCGTGCAAGTCAATTTAACAATTACTCTCTCGTTTACACTTGGCTTATCCTCACTAAACTGAGCAATATCTTTCGTCTTTTCAAACGCACCAATACTATCATAGTCATTGCACAAGATACTTGAGTTGATGGGCGTCTGTTTCATTGTGGATGACAGCACCAACGATGACTGAGTGACACAAGGTGATGAACTTAGTGGTGGATCAGAAGCTGTTCTTGTTCGGATCTCAGATAGTTGTCCAACTGCAAGATTACCACCACTGCTGTCTTTCACTACTAGTTCGGGTTTAGCACTATCATCTGATGATAGGTGGGCTACACGCTGATCAATTACACTGACTGTCTCACAAGTATGCACACCTTTCGGAACTGCATCTGCGTTCAATTCTACTTCACGTTGTAGTTGTACAGAACCTTTATTTAACTTAGCAGTAGTAGGCATATCCCTCATCTCATCATGATCAACCAAAGACAACTGTGAAGTATCATGATCATTACCACAAATATTCACTTTACCGTCAACTTCATCATTTTCAAACTCTTTAATAACAGAAGTAGACAATTTTGGTTCCTCCTCACAAATCATAAAAGGTTTTATAACTTCACTCTGACTAGTAATACCTTTTAAACTTGTGGAGTCAGAACTGCACTCTGAAGCAGTAACTCTATTCTGTGACACTCTATTCAACAACGGCTTACCAGTTGCAACTACAGACTTCTTCACCGCACCGTTATCGTCACACAATTCGGAGTCAGGCCTGGAGTTTACATTTAGCTTATCACTGAACTTGCTCACCGGTTCACAGTTCACTTCTGTATGCACCTCTTGCACACGTGTAAACCAAAACCGTGTTTGTCTTGCATCTTGTAACTTATCTGTTGAGGATGTACTACGAAACCTGTTACACTCACTAGGTCTATATGCATTACTAGACATCATGGAGTCTTCTCGATATCCACCTCTCTGAGGCCTACTCGTCATCAATGAGTACCTTTTACCCTCAGACTGCTCTATTCTAGGGGTGAGATCTAATAGACTGGAAAACTTGCTCATAGATTGATTGACACTATCTTTTACCAGTTTCAGGATATCATCAAACTTTGGCTCGATACCCTCATCCTCCATACGGGAGCTTATCTTCACCCACTTCCTTTGCAGTCGAGTAGGTAGACGTCTTGCTATTACTTCTAGTATAAAACTCGAGTTGAGGTCACTCATTCGATTCATCGAAATCATTCCATTCTTGTAAATTAGCAAATTATCTAAAAACTCAGTGAGTGCCTGGGAGTCATCCTGTAATTGACCACCATTACCCTTAACAGCCTCGAATAATTTCCCTGCAATCATCGAAGGTCTTCCAAACCTTTGACGTAATATGCTCATAGCCTCGTAGTAGCCCTCTTTTGGCTTCATAAACTTACAACACTGTATAGCTCTTGCAGCATCTCCAGTGCAATATCTCATCAAATACATTAACTTCAATTCATCATTTAATAAAAAACCACTCAACATGATCTCAAACTCCTTTACAAATTGTAAATAATCAGCCGGGTTTCCATCAAAACACCGTGGTTCAAATTTAGGGAGTTTGATGTTCCTATTATCCCTGAACGGCGAAACAGTAACATCAACCATGTCATGCTTAACATCAGACACATCGTTACAATTAACAGACAAGTCACCATGACTTACTTTCCTGTTTGCATCCAAGACACTCTGTCCCTTCTTTGACCCAGGCATTGTTGAACTTGACCCAATTCCAAAAAAGTTCCAGATATTGCTTGTTCAAAGAGGACTTGACCGGCACCAGGAAAGATGAACGGTGACTATCCAAACTTTCACCAACTGTCTGAATCCGCCAGATCTGTTTCTATCGTCAGAAACTGTCAATCACGTCTCATAAACCGTTAATGCCCAGCTCTCGCTACGCTCGGGCCCACGCTGTTCTTTGAAGATTTCAGAAACGCTTAGTTATAACGGACGCAAAAACCAAAACACCGATCTGCCGCTTGAGATTTCTGTATTGTTACACCAACATATAAAAGGAATAAGTGAACTAAGCAACTAAGGTTTCTGACGATATTTTAAACTTCTTTCTGAACAGCGACCGATGAGACGATGACTGTCGTATTGATGCCTCCGCGAAAATTGGGGAAGTTGGTTTGAGCAAACAACCATGAATTGATCGTTCAATCTTTAACTCCATTGACAATGTTACTCAATAAATATATCCTGAACTTAGCAGCTCCTCTCGAAGAAGGAACTGGTGGGTCTTCTCTATGAAAACAAAGCCCCTGGTATCACACATAAAACCATCTATGGAGCTATCTAGTTAAGTCGCATGCGTGGTTATCAGCTCTTTCTTCTTCTGGTTTAAACTAGAAACTGACAGTTCTCATATAGTCTCATATTTTGTGTAGCGCTAGGAATTTTATGGAACCGGGTGATTCTTCAGCCTGCGAAGCTTAATTTGTTGGTCAAATAATCTCTGGCGTAGCCCAGCTGACAAATATAGATTGTTATACCTAATTCACTTCCAGATGTATTTGGGTAGAATAAACTCATGATAAATGTCGACACTACACAAGGGGGAAAATGCAGTGATCACTGTCCTCTTCCTCCTAGCAACATTTTGCTGAGACGCTTTCCTTTCACCCTAGAATTGTACACTTGTGCCAGTCAGTCGGCAGGAAGATGTTAAAGAATCACGCTATAGTAGCGAGTGGTGCAGAGATAAACCAGCCCCAACTGATTTCAACAATCTGGACAAAATCATCAGTCCTGACGGGTTGCTACCATTAATTTGGATGGTGATAAATAGAAGAAAGAAGACGGCACTAGATAAAAGTGCAGAGAGACGTTATCTCACGAGAGTTTGAAAGCTAAGAAGAAATCTTATTGCTGTTGATTGCTGGCTCTCACACCGAGTCATAAACTCTTGGAACTGGCTCCCAGAAGAAGTGGTGTCTGCAACCTCAACTGATTCATTCAAGAAATGTTTGGACAACCACGGGAATTTACTAGAAAAGGATTAACATAGGCTACCAGCCTTCCATCTTCAACCAATAAACAATAAATTTGAAATCTGAAAAACTGATCCTCCGGCCTTGACCTTGGCGCATGAAATGACTTTGACTTATAGGTAGGAAGGGGTGAGGCTAAACGTCGCCACGACATGTTTTCGCGCAGTCTATGGGTTATCGCGCTCACGCCTATGGAGGCGATATTAGCGCCCAGTTTTGTGAAAATAGATTATATTTGACTAGTTTTGGGCTTCTGTAGCTGAAAAAAGCAATATTTTCATGTATTGTGTTCGTTTTAATGGGTAAAATTGTCTTGATAGCCCAGACGAATTATTACTAAAATAAGTCATACCTTTTAAGAAATTTTGCATAGAAAGACTATTATTTGCGTTTAAGAGCCTTAAGGCTTTGTTGTTTGAGAGTCGTTTTAGATCTTAAGGTTGTAAACAGACTACAGGCATTGGTGGTCGTCATCCCAGTTACTCAATGAGAATCGGGGATTTGAGAGAGAAATAGCCCACAGACATAAGTAAGACGTATGTTTTGAGGATGTTAAACGCTTCTGTTATCATCTGTGATAACTGAAATATTCCATAATACATGCGAAGTATATGGACGTTTCTATTATTCACAAGATATTGAGATAGAGTCCAAGTAAAATAATCTGTGTGCGGAAATAACCGGCTATTTTTGATAGAACTGAGCCGCTTTTGTGCCGAGTGAAGTACCAAAATAATCTACCGGAAATTCCATTCGACCCCGAATTCCTAACATATCCCCTTGAACCGTCGACGTTCGAGGACACGTTGCAACGACCCGAGAGAGGAATTGTCGGCATGATCTACTAGATTCCTAGTTTTCTAGCCGGTCCCAAGACCGGGCGCGGTGCGAGCAACTCCGCCCCCGTGAAACAAACAAATCGCTACAGAAACTTCAATGAATATATATATAAAAAATTCTAAAAGCATAAACATAGCCTTATTTTTCGCTGGAAACGGAGAAGTGAAATGACACAGGCTGGTGAAAGCTTTCAGGAGGCCAGTCAGCCGATGTGCCTTCTTTCGATGAAAGCAAAAGTAAGGATGGGTACCTGGAATGTTCGTACAATGTACGAAACTGGAAACGTTATCCAGATAGCCGCTGAAATGAGAAGGTACAGAATAGAAGTGCTGGGAATCTGAGAGAGCAGATGGAACGGAACTGGAAGGTGCCAACTACCAACTGGAGAGACAAAAATATTTTTTGGTCACCCAAAAGACAACCATGAGCACACTGAGGGAGTAGCCATCATGATATCAACAACAGCAACCAAAGCTCTCATGCAGTGGGAACCAATCTCCTCCAGGATAATGACAGCCAGGTTCAACTCAAAAGGAAGGAAGCTTACAATCATTCAATGCTATGCGCCTACAAACGTCTCAGAACAAGAGAAGAAGGAGGCGTTCTACAGACAACTACAAACGGTAATGGACAACGTCTCAAATGGTGATATCAGAATCCTGATGGGCGACATGAATGCGAAGCTGGGAGGAGACAGCACAGGAAGAGAGCTCACCATGGGTCGTGAGGCCCTCGGAGAAATAAACGACAGTGGTGAACTCTTCTCAGACTTCTGCGCCTTCAATGATTTGGGGATTGGTGGCAGTGTTTTCAAACACAAGGATATACACAAGGCGACATGGATTTCACCAGATGGACACACCAAAAACCAAATAGACTTCATCTCAATTTCAAGAAAGTGGAGACGGAGCCTACTGGACACAAGGTCAAGGAGAGGAGCAGATGTGGGTTCAGACCACTATCTTGTACAAGGGACTTTCAAGGTGAAAATAAAAGCCTCGAGGATAGCTGGGAATAAGCCACAATGCAGGTTCAACCCCCAAAAGCTGAAGAACACAACCACAAAGGACACTTTCACTACAACTGGCAGAGCGAAGCAGGAGACACTATGCGACATCACAGAAGAATCATGCGTGGAAGAACATTGGAAGTTTCTGAAGGCGATTCTCAACGAAACGTATTCAATGGTTTTAGGAAGAAAGAAGAGACAAGACAAGGAATGGCTCTCAACGGACACTTGGAAGCTAATATAGGAGAGGAGAATGGTGAAAGAGA
This sequence comes from Trichobilharzia regenti, assembly GCA_944472135.2. Taxonomy (NCBI): domain Eukaryota; kingdom Metazoa; phylum Platyhelminthes; class Trematoda; order Strigeidida; family Schistosomatidae; genus Trichobilharzia; species Trichobilharzia regenti. The sequence continues at coordinate 79,599,680 of OX235270.1, read as the reverse complement.
AAATGATTCAATGCAAGGACGGACAGGAGAAGGAGACGCTGAGCTCAACTTATTCAGCCCTAGACAAAGAAGTGAAGAATAGTGCTAGGAAGGACAAAAGACAATTCTACGACAACCTGGTCACTGAAGCTGGAAAGGCAGCAGGCAAAAAGGACTTGAAGACATTACATCATATAACCAAGTCTCTATCCGGGAAGAGATCAACACAAGTGAAACCTATCAAAGACAGCCAAGGGAACCCAATTACCAGGGAAGAAAAACAGATTAAACAATGGGCGGAGCACTTCAAAGGACTCTTGAACCGACCACCACCTGCGACCCGTCCAGAAATACCAACAACAGCGCGCACACAACTGCAAGTTGACACCAATCCTCCAACGAGAGCTGAAGTCTTGAATGCAATCAAACTTCTGAAAGCTGGAAAAACAGCCGGACCAGATGGAATACCCTCTCAAGCACTGAAAGCGGACCCAGAGATGACAGCAGACATGCTGACTCCATTATTGCAAAAGGTCTGGAAGGACGGAAAGGTGCCTACTGGCTGGAGGAAAGGTTACCTCGTGAAACTACCAAAGAAGGGAGACTAACGCATCACTCTGCAAGAACTGGCGAGGAATCATGCTCCTATCGACGCCACGTAAAATCCTGAGTCGCATCATCCTGGAGAGAATAAAAGACGCACTGGATGCAGAAATCCGACCAGAACAAGATGGATTCAGGAGAGGCGAATCATGTTCTGACCAAATTGCAACTCTACGCATCATCATCACAGAACAAATCATGGTGTCAATGGAGTTGAAGATTGAACGATCAATTCATGGTTGTTTGCTCAAACTCAACTTCCCCAATTTTCGCGGAGGCATCAATACGACAGTCATCGTCTCATCGGTCGCTGTTCAGAAAGAAGAGTGAAACATCGTCAGAAGTAATACAGAGATTTATTATTGTAATGTTTGTTTTCAGACCTTAGTTCGCTTATTCTTTTATATGTTGGTGTACCAATATAGAAATCTCAAGCGGCAGATCGGTGTTTTGGTATTTTCGTCCGTTATAACTAAGCGTTTCTGAAAACTTCAAGGAACAGCGTGGGCCCGAGCGTAGCAAGAGCTGGGCATTAACGGTTTATGAGACGTGGCTGACAGTTTCTGACGGTAGAAACAGATCTGGCGGATTCAAACAGTTGGTGAAAGTTTGGATAGTCGCCGTTCATTTTTCCTGGTGCCGGTCAAGTCCTCTTTGAACAAGCAATATCTGGAACTTTTTTGGAATTTGCTCAAGTTCAACAATGCCTGGGTCAAAGAAGGGACAGAGCGTCTTGGATACAAACAGGAAAGGAAGTCATGGTGACTTGTCTGTTAATTGTAACGATGTGTCTGATGTTAAGTATGACATGGTTGATGTTACTGTTTCGCCGTTCAGGGATAATAGGAACATCAAACTCCCTAAATTAGAACCACGATGTTTTGATGGAAACCCGGCTGATTATTTACAATTTGTAAAGGAGTTTGAGATCATGTTGAGTGGTTTTTTATTAAATGATGAATTGAAGTTAATGTATTTGATGAGATATTGCACTGGAGATGCTGCAAGAGCTATACAGTGTTGTAAGTTTACGAAGCCAAAAGAGGGCTACTACGAGGCTATGAGCATACTACGTCAAAGGTTTGGAAGACCTTCGATGATTGTAGGGAAATTATTCGAGGCTGTTAAGGGTAATGGTGGTCAATTACAGGATGACTCCCAGGCACTCACTGAGTTTTTAGATAATTTGCTAATTTACAAGAATGGAATGATTTCGATGAATCGAATGAGTGACCTCAACTCGAGTTTTATACTAGAAGTAATAGCAAGACGCCTACCTACTCGACTGCAAAGGAAGTGGGTGAAGATAAGCTCCCGTATGGAGGATGAGGGTATCGAGCCAAAGTTTGATGATATCCTGAAACTGGTGAATACTAGTGTCAATCAATCGATGAGCAAGTTTGCCAGTCTATTAGATCTCACCCCTAGAATAGAGCAGTCTGATATCAAAATGCAATCATTGATGACGAGTAGGCCTCAGAGAGGTGGATATCGAGAAGACTCCATGATGTCTAGTAATGCATATAGACCTAGTGAGTGTAACAGGTTTCGTAGTACATCCTCAACTGATAGGTTACAAGATGCAAGACAAACACGGTTTTGGTTTGCACGTGTGCAAGAGGTGCATACAGAAAAGAACTGTGAACCGGTGAGCAAGTTCAGTGATAAGCTAAATGTAAACTCCAGACCTGACTCCGAATTGTGTGACGATAACGGTGCGGTGAAGAAGTCTGTAGTTGCAACTGGTAAGCCGTTGTTGAATAGAGTGTCACGGAATAGAGTTATTGCTTCAGAGTGCAGTTCTGACTCCACAAGTTTAAAAGGTATTACTAGTCAGAGTGAAGTTATAAAGCCTTTTAGGATTTGTGAGGAGGAACCAAAATTGTCTACTTCTGTTATTAAAGAGTTTGAAAATGATGAAGTTGACGGTAAAGTGAATATTCATGATAATGATCATGATAGTGCAGATTTGTCTTTGGTTGATGATGATGAGATGAGTGATATGCCTACTACTGCTAAGTTAAATAAAGGTTCTGTACAACTACAACGTGAAGTAGGATTGAATGCAGTTGCAGAAGGCATGCATGCTTGTCAAACTGTCAGTGTAATTGATCCGAGTGAAGCCCTCCTATCATCAGATGCTAGTCCTAAAGCGGAGCTGATAATAAAGGACAGCAGTCGTGGTGGTCTTGCAGGTATACAAATTTCTGAAAGTCGAGCAACAACAGCTTTTGATCCACTGCTAAGTTCATCAACTGATATCGATTAGTCGTCGTTGGTGCTATCATCCACAATGAAACAGACATCCATCAACTCAAGTATCTTGTGCAATGACTATGGTAGTATCAGTTCGTTTGAAAGGACGAATATCAATGGTCAGTTTAGTGTGGATAAGCCAAGTGTAAAGCAGAGAGTAATTGTTAAATTGACTTGCACGAATAAAGGCATTTCTAGTTTCAAGTTACTATTTGAATGTTATTATCTTTGGTGTAAATTACTCTGTTTCTATACTTGGTTGATGAGATATGTCGTGTGTTTGTTCGTCATCTATATTCTACGATACAATGACATGGGCGTGTTGCCGTTCAGATTTGAGGATATAGCTGATAGAAGGAAGTTAGCAAATGAACTCTGCGACGATTTTCCAACCTAGAGCGTCAACCTGAGAAGGGTTGTAGGCGTACTGCTGTAAGTCCTACAGTTCTTCAAAGGATAGCGCATCAATGAGCAGTTCAATGTGCTTGGTGTATGATCTTGTATATATGTTCATATTGTATATACTGAATTGATATCATCTGTCATCTAGCTGTTGGTAATTCTGTTTGTGTCCGGACGACTTCCACTTGTATCATCAACCTGAGAAGGAATGTAGGCGTACTGCTGTAAGTCCTACAGTTCTTCAAGGGTAGTTTGTCATGCCGGAATCCACAACATTTGATGTAGCGATTGTACATATATTTGTGTTAAATAGTTGTGTGAGTTCCAATTGATATAATTGTTGGTTAATTTTGTTTGTGTCCGGATATTCCACAAATTACAATCGTCAACCTGAGAAGGGTTGTAGGCGTACTGGTGTAAGTCCTGCAATTCTTCAAAATAATTCCACCAAGACATGATCGGCGAGGTTGCTTGTACTATTCTTATATACGTGTGGTGTGTCATATCATTTGGTGTTTTTGGATTCATTGTGTTTACTTGTTGTTTTCGTATCTTGTTGTTATTGCGTAATTTTGTTAAAATTTTCGTCGTGATTACTTCTGAAGTTGTTTCTAGTCTTCTACATCCATGAATGAATTGATTGATGTTAAGGACAGCAGATGGGTCGTATACGCCGGGGAGGCTAGGCTATTGCTGAGAATGAAATGCACACGGAGATAATTGTTAGCTGCGGTCCGACACGCCGGGGAGAAAGAGTGTAAACGACTGAGGCTCGCATGCGTCACCGCTATTAGAACTGAGGCAGAATGAGTGACCAGCGATTTCAGTGGTAATTGGTAGTGAGTAGATAAGAGGATGTGCGTAGAGTATCATGAGTTGGTGCTATGGTCACGTTGCATTCTGCGAGAGTCATTCTAGCAAGTGGCGATTGTGTTGCAAGATGTCAAGAGGAGGTCTCTGTCTGGAGGCGGAGGTCGTCAGCGATGTGTGAGATTGTTCTGTGGGTATGCTTGTGGTGTGTTGGCTTTTCTGTTTGGTTTCCATTTCAGCTCTGTCCGTGTGACCCAGGTTCTCGCAATGGCATCCAAGTCAACGTGTATTGGTCATGAAGGAAAAAAGGGTTGGATCCCTTTTTTGACGGGGAGTGTCAATGGAGTTGAAGATTGAACGATCAATTCATGGTTGTTTGCTCAAACTCAACTTCCCCAATTTTCGCGGAGGCATCAATACGACAGTCATCGTCTCATCGGTCGCTGTTCAGAAAGAAGAGTGAAACATCGTCAGAAGTAATACAGAGATTTATTATTGTAATGTTTGTTTTCAGACCTTAGTTCGCTTATTCTTTTATATGTTGGTGTACCAATATAGAAATCTCAAGCGGCAGATCGGTGTTTTGGTTTTTTCGTCCGTTATAACTAAGCGTTTCTGAAATCTTCAAAGAACAGCGTGGGCCCGAGCGTAGCGAGAGCTGGGCATTAACGGTTTATGAGGCGTGATTGACACATGGAATGGCAATCAAACCTCTACCTAAACATATAGTCTTTGATAATGCCTTCAACAGACAGCGTTGACTGCGAAGTAATTTGGAAATTACTCGAGTACTACGGCGTACCCCAAATATTCATCAACCTTATTCAACAGCTGTACGACAACGGAACATGTCAAGTGATCCACAACGGAAAACTCAGCGAGGCGTTTGGAGTAAACACAGGAGTCAGACAAGCGTGTTGGCTTATTATCAACAATGACATTCCTAATTGTGGTGGACTGACTGGATTATGCGTCAGATAGTGGGAAACGAGAAGACAGGAATACCCTGGACCGACGTGAAGAACCTAGAAGACGTGGATTTCGCGAGTGGATGATTTATGTTTGATGTCACACACAATCGAAGACTTACAAGCGAAAACCGACAAACTGGTCGAAGAAGCAGCAAAGACGGGACTCCAGGTAAACATAGACAAGACGGAGGTTATGAAAATAACCAACCAACAACAGCAACAACATCCAAGGTCAATCACCATCAACGGGAGGGATTTGAAAGAGGTTACTTCATTCACTTATCTAGGGAGCATTGTCTCAACTACAGGAGGAGCGGACGAGGATGTCAAATCGGGAATCGGGAAGGCGAGAAACACATTCATCAACCTGAAATCAGTCTGGAAATCTTCGGCACTCAGCATCAACAACAAAATCCGGATTTTCAGTACAAACGTCAGGTCAGTCAGTTCTTCTATACGGGTCAGAAACTCGGCGGGCGGGCGGGTCACAAAGAATATTTCCAACAGCCTGTTGCAGACCATACCTTTATCAACAACTGTCTTCGCTTGCTCTATACTGAAGATCAGATGACCAGGCCGGAAGGAATCACCATCAAGAAATTATGGGAACAAAGAAAGCAAGAACCGATTCCCAACCAACAAATATGCAGGAGAAAGTGGAGATGGATTGGACACTTGTTGAGGAGGCTGTTGGGTGACATTGCGCGTCAGGCCATCGCTCGTGTGGAAGCCGAAAGGGAAGCGGAGTGTGGGACGTCAGTGCAAGGGTGACATGGAGGAGATCGTGTGAAGAGGAGTTGAAACGATATGGACTAACATAAATGCAGGTGAAAAGTACAGCAGAATACAGAAGCAAGTGGAGACGTGCAGTTGAAGCCCTATGTTCCAATAGGAACCCAAGGGAGCAATAATAATAATGATCTACACAGTAATACAGATTTAGGTGTGGAGGTCGATCTAGTAGACCCAGCGATTTCCCATACTGAACAGAACCGTTTGTGTTTTGCTCCCTGTCTAGCTCTGCGTAATAGCAATTCATCACCCGTATGATGAGAAACTCCTAGAAGATGAAGTCCCCTCGTCTTCGAATACACGAAAATCTAGGCACGAAAAGTCTTTCTCGTGGCTGAGAAAGACCGTATATATTTCCACGTAGCTGCATAATCGCTGGAATAAATCTGAAAAGGCGGAGTCATGGTATGTGTTCTTAGAGATTCTATTTTCTAAGGGCAGGGTTACAACTTGAAGCGTCATCTCAACGAGTAGATAGTTTACCGTGATCGTGACAGCCAGATAAATGCCATCGAACAAACCTTCATAGCTGCCGGTATGCCTATTCACAAACATCATAGCAAGCCTAATATTCATGCTGTGGAAGCGCTTCTAATCCTACCTGATTTTACACTATGGAGGTAACCATGTGCTCAGGTGAGTTCGTTACATTCAGTAGTTCTAAGATTTTCAAACCCAGAAACCAAATCATGCATCTATGAAATGCTAGCTTAACACGACTATGAGCTATTTAAAAAATCCAAGTCAAAGTAAGCTTAATTCTGCACCTTCTGACAGCATAATATGCCATATAGATGTATTCTAAGTGTTGACAGGTCTCATCGTATGTAGAGTTGGATATAGTTTAGTGAAGCATTACTCTTAGAATTTGATATCTGTGGTCTCGTAAAGATTCGATTTCTTGCAGTGATTGATTTGTTGAAAATGACATTTCCACACTGAGTGGAGGTAAGAGGAATAAGTTATTCGTCTTTGTTATTAGAAGCGAAAATATAAACTTGTATATGCTCATTTAACTGAAATTCTCTATAATGTGTATACCATTCTTTCAGAATTTACTGGTAATTTGTTGCCTTCCCAGGCTATTTTCGACGACGATCCTATTCGCCAAAACAAAACTTCCTCACAAAAAGAGGATGTTAGTCAAGTAATGATTTGGTTATTTTTTTCAATGGTTTGTTAATTACCTTTTAAATGTCGGTATTGGGGATTAGAAAACAAGTGATGGAGAATTCTGGATCCATCTTTCACGTTATTTTTGCTAGGTGTCCTCTCTCAGTGTTTTGTTTAAATATTAGGTCATGTCCCGGAATAAGTGTACGAATCTCTCGGGGCCATAGCTCACACCGAAACAATGTACAAGGTATAGATATTTCATTATCTTACTACCCTTTGACTTTCGACATTGTGGTTGTGACTTCCGTTTTAATATTTGATGCGTATTTCCCACTGGTGGAGTTTATCTCATTTCTTTCGCTTTCGTCACCCACCATTATTTGTGGATATTTGAGAAGAGTTTCCGTGAGCTTAGGTTTGAGCGGGTTGTTCTTGTTACCATGTTGCCAGCACTCCGGTGTCAGACTCCTTTCAGGAATCAGTTTAAATAAAGTCGCAGTATTCCACTAACATCAATTCATCTTTGTGTACCAGTTATCAACAGACTTAACCAATCTTTGTACAGTTGGTCGAATATGATGCTGGCTTACTCAGAATGATTAATATGGTCATATTCAGACTAATGTTTTGGTATCTTCTCGCTTAATATACCATTAACAGTATCACTGAGAGTTTGGGCACGTCAGGACTTCGTTATTGCTTAATTTCTACATCTACTAATCGTCCCTCCTCATTTTCTGAGTTGCGAAGCGATTAACTAGTTTTAGGGCAGTTTGTGTTTTCGTACACTTGCGTGACTTAATTAACTTCATCTAATGTTGTTTTCACAGTGTATTATTTGTCAGTTAGCTTAAACCTCTGCTCTTAAGTTTGACTAGTGGCAGTGTCTTGAAACTAAATTTTTTAATTACAGCTGTTCTCTCACAGATGTTACCGTTTTTCACTATTAGTCTTGTAAATTGACTTTTGGAACTCACTAAAGCGCATTTACTATTGGAGGAACAGAAACCTTCCGTGATAAATTCAGATGGACATGATCAGTTAGCTACTATGTACTAAAATCTACACGAATATCATTTTTATGAACTCCAGATCTCAATCATATTCTAGTCCAAAAGATTGCTTAGCTGTTTGAAGATTATTTGTGTTAGTATTTTTCTGTTAGTGTTTTGTTTTACCCAGATTAGTCTGACATACTGGGAATTTACTACGCCCGTCTACATTCCCCATTTTTTATGAAAGGTCTTTTAAGCTCTCGATACGTGTTCGTCCTTTCGGTTCAGCTTTTACAGACTTCTGTAGTAGAACCCAAATACTTTTTACTGTCGATTACTTTTAATCTTTTTTATTTCCACTGGTTTGATGGATGACTCTGGTGACCATTTTGTTGAATATTTTCTGCCTACTGAAGAAACTAAACAGTTAAGTTGTTTCGACGCAGAAGTTCAGATGCCACATATCAAAACTACAGCGATACAAAAAAGCTGAATATGTACTGACGGATATTTCACTTCTCACCTGTGTAAAAAACCTCAAAAGAAAAGTTACCTAGATGCACATAATCACGCATAAGAGTTATAAAACAATGTCATAGAGTCTAAAATGTGATTGGTTGGAATGTTATGTCAAATTTTATACAATTTCGCATTTCATTTTGTTACAGGAGTCTACTACAATGAATTGGAAACAAGTGTTCGTCTAAGAAATACAGCGTAAATTAAACCAGGAGGGGACGAATATTAGCACTTCAAAATCTCCTAAAACCGCCTAGTTGTTCATCAACGGGGACTTGATTTAAACTTTGCCTGCTTCCTGTCATCACGCTGCAGTAGTAGTAGAAATATTTTATTTTTTTCATATTTTTGATTACAGCTTGATTCCACACTGTATTTTTGGTACAAGTATGGAATTTTCAGCATGGATATCGGTAGCTAAAAGGCAGATAGCTTAAATCGTTGCGATACCGAAATCAATTTCCTCCAAAATGCCTAATTTCATCCGGATTTGCAATTGTTTTAATCCTCCAGTTATAGCAAATGACCTAAACATAATCTTGCGCGATGATTTAACTTGCTCCCAGGTTAGGTCATTTTTCGTTGTTATACACACTTTTTTACATATATTCCAGCCAAAAGTTGATGAAATACGGCGTATTTAGCAGAAATAGGCAATGGTGGTGTCCTTATCCAGCCGTAGCTTACAGGCAGTTTGTTGAAAAAACATACTTTTCCGTTCAGAATATGTCGAATTACTTGAAGACACATGTTATCACGACCATTTCGTGAATTTTTTTGCATTTTAATGGATTACACAGGGACATGAGGTGGGATAGCTCGTTTTGGTAATTATTTCATTTACTTTGTTGTGTACTTTTCCTAATGCTGACAAGGCTCCCCCACATGTATTTTTTAAGGAAAAATCTGCAGAAATACTTAGAAATTATATGCGCATAGTATTTCCTTACTTTATGACATAAACTTGATGTTTGCAGGCAGATGCAATATCGATTTTGTGTTATTGAGAAATGTATACTGACGTAATTATATACAGTTCAGTTATTTCGTCGTTTCAAACATATTTCATGGTTAATTGTGTTAACACTGATAACAATGTCTACATCTGTATAATTCTTTTCTTCTTTTTCAGATAATATCTACTTTCGGGAATTTCATGGATACGTGCACTGTTGTCGATTTTGTATTACATGTTAATTCATTAATAAATGTATTCCTCGTTATTCGTTTGTTTATTCTACTTGATAAGACCGAATATTAGCCCTTGCGTAATTTGTGAGGTATAGAGTATATGAGGCTATCTTCGAAATACTAAATAGGACCAGATATTCGGAGAAGCCTATTGGTAAAAGGTTATGTTGTAGTCAAATAAAGTAAATATGCCTAAATCGTAGAGGAGGTATTGCGATTATAAAGCGTTTCGAGTTATCTATCGTCTTAGCAGAATACATATACTGATTCGCGATTCATAGTCACAAAGTGAGAGTAAATCTACCTGAGATAGTTTGCTTGTGATTTCTGCATGTCGCAGTATACCATAAGGAGAGACTATACCTATGCTGTTAGATGTATAACTCAGTGCAACTACGGTTATCGTAATAATTAAAAACAGAATGCCTAGGGTTCTCAGCCACGAAACACGATACGTTGCTATCTGCTCATATAATCACGTAAACAAAAGTCTTCCAGACGCCGAATTTACTCCTAACAGTTTACCTTCAGCTTCTAACTTGGCACTCGTTACTAATGTTACCGGAACACAATCGCATTACAACAGAAGGAAGACAGAGTCATTGAAAAATTGTTTATTAAACAGAAATCAGATTTCAAATGTAGATATAATTCAGATGAGTAGTCCTGTGTTACCGTCAGTAAGTTCCATCTCCGTACACGGAACATATATGTTTTCCCGTAAGTCTGAAAAGGTTTAAGAAAAGCATAATTAACTTGGGTATTACATGTATGATCTGCATAAAAAATTTCCTGATAAGCATTTACAAGTAATCACTTTACAAACAATATTTTTATATAAAAGTAGCCCAATAGTTTTCACTAAACTTAGAGGACTTCGCAATTTATCGTTGGTCGATATCTAATAGGTCCATCGAAGCATCATGAAATTATAAAATTATTTAACGACAAGTCATGCAGTAGTTTCCAAAGCTCGTACGAATATTTTAGCAAAAATGACAACAACTTTATGACAAATAATAGGTCTCGACAGCAATAATAATAACATTCATGTTCATAGTGACTATAAAAACAATAATAGGTATTGTCATCGTAACGAATTCATCATTAACTTAGATAGACAACTAATAATAATACAATCATATCAAATAAATGCATCACTTAATCTTAAGAAGCATGTGTTTACTTACTTTCAGTGTATTCTCTCAATACTGATGTGCTCAACTAGCTTATTCCAACTGGATTTAAGATTAATTCTGAAAGTGAGTGGAGATCCAGTTTATGTCAAATAAATACATGTAGCTTACATGTATTACACTGCTTACTGAGACATCTGATACTTGCTTTCTGATCTTCGTGACAAGAACACAGTTTATCTAGGTTTACCTACATATACATAAGTATACTTATGTATATATATATATACGTATATGCTGCATCAACCATGCCGTTTTTATCATGATTAACCAGACCACCGTGTATATTATACTTATTTAAGGATCTCTGAAAATAACTGTCAAGCGATAATTGAAGTTGCTTGAGGTTATTGCACCTTCAGAACATTGTTTGGATTCTTGACACTCCTGAGAAGTCCTTAGTTCTTAATTTGGCATGAATTCGTTGAATTTGGCAAATAAATCCACTGGTATATCATTTCTCTCCTGAGCTGTAATAGTTTGTGTTGTCAGTTTTCCATCCAATTCGATAAAACGCTCCTGGAAATTCAGAACTTAACCAAGCAGCAAAATGATATTCGACATTATCTAGACTCGAATGACGAACTGGCCAATCAAAAGCGAGAAAATCGCTTGTTTATGTCATTCGCGGTCACTCGAAATTACTGCCGTCGACAGGCTGCCTAAACGCTGTACAATTCTATCCTCAACCAATAAATCTGAATACTTCAGATTATTACTTTACATGGGAATCCTGTGTGAAGAAAAAGTACTTTGGAACTGAATACGCTGAGAATTTTTGTACGTATATTCGCATACTGTCTTAAATAAATCTTTACCGTTATTATTATTACAGATGAAGAATTAGAGGCTCAGACTAATCGATTATGTATGCTTGAGCATGATATTGAAAGTGAAGTTGGGAATGCAAGTGCTGATGAAGATGGCGTTAATAAAGAAGGGATAGATGAGAAAAAAGAGAACACACGAAGAACTTATGATATCGGTAATTTAAAATTTTAATCTAGGCCTCTGTGTCAGGATTTTCTGACAGGTTCCGCTAAATGGGTTGACTTTGAAATACACTAATGTGAAAATTGTGAACATATCGAAAAATTAAAATGTCCTCAGTGTTTCCACTTTCCTGTCAAATCATTTAAAGAATGTGCATGTAATTATCGAAAATTTAATTTTAGGGATTTTCACAGATTGTTTCCTTTCCCCTAGTTTACTGGACTGTAACGAAATGCGTTTGAAGAGTACATGATTAAGTTCCTACTATATTATCTGTTAACCTCAGATGTGGTTACAATAGTAATATATACATTAAGTGGTGTAGAATCTGCTGTAGGATGCAGATCCCAAAGTAGAAATATTTTCTGCACCAAACTATATCAGTACAGAAGACACTAGCAAAATAGCCAGATATATTTGTAGGCCTATGCATTGTGATTAAGCTTCTGTAGTAGTGGTAGTGTAACGGCGGAAGATGAGGATGGGCAACGGACCTTTTTACTACAGAAAAACACATGTACCCATTCTTAGCCATATTAAAGTCCGGCTGGGTCAGGGAAGAATAAATTGTTTTGCTTGGCGACCCAAGGTTAAACAAGCCCAATGAGCCTATTGTTTGTCCACAACGTAAACTAAATTCAGATTTAAGGAATGCACAGTTCTACCTCTGCAGTCATTGGCTTAAAATTTCGATTTCAACTTTGCCTGCTCCCTGTCATCACGCTGCAGTAGTAGTAGTAGAAATATTTTATTTTTTTCATGTTTTTGATTGCAGCTTGACTCCACACTGTATTTTTGGTACAAGTATGGAATTTTCAGCATGGGTATCTGCAGCCCAAATTTTACAGGCCGTCCACAGATATCAGATGTGCATCGGCACGGGTTCGAACCTCGACCATGTGAATGGTCGGCGAGAGTCCTAACCACTGTGCCACCGACGCACAGTTGTAGTACTGGGCTGTATGATTGAATGAGTTTATATAACAAGCAAGTGTTATGCGTAACCGTCACATTTATCTACTTTAAATAAAGTAATAAAATTCTTTTTGTTATCTGATTTAGGACGTGACGATTGTGAAGAAGAGGAAGTCAGTGAAGATCAAAATACTGAAGCTGGCGAAGATGTGGCAGAAGAAGATGATGAAGAAGGGGAGATTAAAACTCAGAAACGTGTTCAGCCTAATAGGACTACTGGACGTAAATTGTATGAGTCCGATGATGATAGTGAAATGAGCGGTTTGGGTGACTAGCCAGCATGATTTACGATTGTGTCCGTTTCTTCTATACTTCATGTGATTGCTTATTGTACTATTTTATTCATTATTAATTGTTTCTAATATCAATTTGTAAGTAGTCCGAAAGATTTTGCTAATGTTTTGCTCACAAAACTCCCAAAAGAAACTGTACATTTTCGTAAATTTTTCTAATGAAGGGTTGGTAGTCTTACACAATGCAAATATGTTAATAACTCTAACCCAATAGGAATTTATAAAAAGTTTAAATTGCTTCCTCTGTGACTGGCTCACTTCCTAGGGCCCGTTCAGTTCATTCGCAATAAAAAAGATGGATTCCGCAATATTAACGAAGATTTATAGCTCAGCACTGAAATAAAGACGATACTATAGTATTATCCATAAAGCGACTATATGAAGTAAACGCTGATGAATTCACTTAGCCTATTGGCTGGATTTTCACAATGAAGTTTGATACTAAATAAAAGAAACTAACTGTTTTTTAAAATGGTGGGTTGACTACCACTTACTGACTTTTCGACGTAAACTTTGGACAGAAGTGCAACAATTAAAGTTGCCACACACTATTTAGCAAACAAAAAGAAAGAAAAACCAAAGGAATTACAATGAACGGGAATGTAGAACTGAAGGAATAATCAAATGAATATTTGATGGATCTAGAAAATTAAAAATAGTGAGTGCATTTGTACTACTGAGAACAGTTCTGAGTTATGTCACCAACAGTTTCAAGTTATTGGTTCTTAGAGTCTTCACGAACCCAGGTAGGTAGTCTAAACCTCCCTAAAGGTTTCAAAGCAACAGCTAAGGGCTTAGTACATTGATGTGAAGTTCTGATTTGACTACTCCTAACCTTAATCCAAACAATTCTAATATATGGGCTAACATTGAACAATGAGCAAGGTTGTTATTAGGCATGAGTAACACATTGCATAGCCATTTCAATAAATGCAGCTTCACAACCTCATCGATTAAATTTCCCTCCTAATCTAACACTTCACGCCTAAACTCAATACTACTGTAACATCAGAAGGCAAGTTACGGAAGCCAAGGTATATATATATATATATATATATATTGCCTTGCATTAAACGAGATGAAATAGAATGTTGAAATACATATATTATTCTGTTGTTATTGCAGTATTGAACGGTGGGAATATGTGAAACAGTATTCCATCAGATACATTGTCTATCACACTACCATACCACTTATTATATTCTACCATCAAACACGACAGAAGGGACGCAAATACCTATGCTTAGAAATAGCTAGCACCTTCATATCTTCCAGTTTCAATGGCTACCTCTCTGTCGTGAAGGAGAACTAAGCGAAGTGCTGCACAGTATACGTATTTTACTGGACACCCAAAAATCACGCCTGCACCAGAGATGATGTGAGTGGGCAAATGCTACACGAGCCTTCTGCAGCTCTTTTGAGATTTCACCAGCGATCAGTCTATTCTGGCTGATGCAACTTTCTAAATAAGTGAAGTGGTCAACACACTCGACCACCACTCCCTATCTCGTAGTTTCAGTATAGTTTTAAATTTAAAATTTGTAAATGACACTGAGCAGCTATTAAAAAGTTTGAACAGAATATATTCCACCCTGCATAACTGAATTTTCATTAGCGTGAAAGTTAACTTGAGTAAGTCTGTTCAAATTACACCCGCATAATGCCTGAATTAGAGACCAATAATCGATATGCGAGATTCGCCCTACCATGCTCTGGCTAGATGGTTAGTAAATATTCTCAAACCTTTGTATGAGCAGATAGTGAAACGTAGCGTCAAAGATGTATTTGAATTCGTAGACAAGATCAAAGATATTAATATCAAGGAAAAAACTATGATATTTTTGGACATAACATCTTCATTCACAAATAAAGATATGCTAACAAGTGTATAACCAGTCGATAAATATTGGCATCCCAACAGAAATCGTAAAAGAATTCTTATTAAGGTGCACCATAAATTTCAAATTTAATGGCACACCTCACAGACAAGTGTATGGGCTCTTCATTGGGTCCCATTCGGGCAGATTTCTTTCTAAGGAAACTATAAAATGGACCTCTGAACAACCTTTTATCTTATTGCCGGTATATGGACGACACCTTTGTTCTTTGTGACAATGATTCGGATAGGAACACAATAATAACTGAATTCAATGAAGTACATTCTGCTATGAAATTCACGCACGAAGAGGAATCCCGAAACAGAAGTGCCTTCCTGGATGTCCTCCTTACAAGAAAACCAGGTGGTAGCATAAAAAGAAATTTGCGTAGAAAAAGTACTTGGACAGGACAATATACACATGGTACACATGTAGGGCTTCTGCAGTCAGTCTTTCTTTGTATAAACTAAAACCTTTCTGTAAAACCTTAGTCTTATCAAAGTCGATTTTGTGTCCCTCTTTCTATCGAATGCAGTGCAATCACAGAGTTGTTTTCTAGCTTCTTCAAGTCTGCAGATGTCTTTGGAACCACCTTTAGGCATTGTTTATGGTCTTTCACTCTTATATTTACCTGTCCGTAAGTTTCTACAAATACGGCGTTACAATCCCCACAATTGATCTGGTATACGCAATTCTGTTGGTTTTCTTGTTCTATTTTATCCTTAACCTTCATCAGTGATGAGCGCAAAGTGTTAGTTGCACGAAAATACACTCTTATGTTATGATCGTTAAGGAATCGCTTTATTTCATCGGATGTTTCTTTGCGGTAAGGAATCACCGCTGTACTAATCCAATTCTTAGCATCAGGTTTCTTTTCATTCTTATCTTCACATTTTAAATATCTTTTTATGAAGTCTTTAGGATAATTATTTGATTCAAGAGTGGATTGAACTAATTTTAGTTCCTTGCTAATATCTTCCTCCTCGGTAACTAGACGTTTGGCTCTGTTGATCAGATTCTTGGCCAAAGTTACTTTGGTAGTAAACGGGTGAGCTGAATAGTAGTCTAACATAACATAACAATTTCGCTTTCATTCCGGAAACAGTACTTGTGGTACAGTGTGGAATTTTCAGCACATATCTACAATATTGCATCTAATTTCATCAAGCTGTAAATCAAAAAAAATCAAAAATAAAATACATTTTTAAAAGGAGTATTACAAAAAAAATATATAAAAAAACGCAACAAAAAAAACCAAAAAGGAAACACAGAAATAACAAAAAAACAAAAAGAAAAAAATGCAAATAAAAATACCAAGTAGAAAGGGAGATAAACACCAATAATGAAAAAAATATTTCAGTATTGGGTAGTGGAAGCTATGATATGTGTATGCGTGGTGAACAGTAACAGCTATAATCCCACAAGAAGTTATGAAATATTCTTAAGAATGTTTATAGCCAAGATGATCGGTTTACAATCATAAAATAAACATTTCAGGTTTTTTTTATTGTCAGCACTAATGCAGTGTTTGTTGTGGTAGTGTGAGTAATCCTAATAAAAAATAAGTAATTTTTCCTTCACGTTCCCAGTGGAACATAGGGCTCCAAGCTAGTGGCTTGAAGTTTCTGTAGCAGTGTGTAATTTTTACAGGATGGGGTTGCTAGCCTCATGCCCAACCTTTCCTCTTTACCAGCATTATTTCTGGCTCAGTGAGGTAAAGGAGTGCGCCAGCCGAGGGTCGAACCCCGGACCATATGCATGGTCGGCGAGCGTCCTAACCGCTATACCACCGACGCCACGTGAGTAATCCTACATAATACAAAATTTTAAGATGATGATAGTGGCGTTCACAAACAAGATTGTCGGTTAAATAGTGCCGAACGAAAAACAACCCCAAAACTAATATTACATGATGGTTAATGACAGGACAATTTTGTAATAATCATAGTGATAATATAGTCGGACCCAGTAGATATACAAAAGAAGGAATAGAATAAAGAATAAAAAAGTAAGCTAATGATAATAATTTTAAGTAGCTAAGTATGTTTAAGAAGGTTGTTCACTATAGAGTACAAATAAGAGAGTATGAGGGGGAAATAACAAGGGCCAAAATTATGTTATTAACAACAAAGCAGGTCATAGGTTTCACGCTTAACATTGCCCCTATCACTTAGAACAAGGGCCAAATATGGTATCGTTGAGTTCCTATACTTGGTTGTACGAACATATATTATTTTGTACTGATTTCTGGTTCTACCTGATGAGATGCAAGGAGAGAGTTGGGAATAGAGGGGGTGTTGGGGGTCGGAGAGTATGGTTTTAGACCATTTTTCGCATGTATTTAGATGCTTATCCACTAATGTAGTGACGAGCTGACTGAGTTTTACACCGCTAGTCCTACTAACTACCTTTAACATCCTTTTCATGATGGTATAGTCCTTTTTCAGTAACCCAGGAAAGACTACCGGGGATCAGTAAAGTAGAATAGGTAGGATACGAGAGTTGACAAATTGTGAAAGCAGAAGTTGAGGGACTCCAGTTAGTCTGAGTTTCTTAATGTAGTAGGTTAGACGAAACACTTTCTTGGAAATCGTTTGGATATGAGATGACCAAGTAAGGTCGGAAGATAGAACTAATCCGAGATATTTTGCATTAGACTTTGTTTCACTTGTAGTCCCCTCAATGCTACAGGCATCATGAGTACTTACTAGTGTTTGTAGATCTCGTTTATGCCTTAAGGAGAAGTCGATAGTCTTGCATTTTGAGGGATTCAGCATGAGACCATTCAGTTTAGACCACTGACTGATGTAAAACAGGTAGCTATTTAATTTGAAGCAGTCTGACTGAGACTTAACGGGAAGCGAAACAGTCAGGTCATCTGCATATTTGACGAAGTTGATTTCGTCTGAGAGAGGTAAGTCATGTAAGAAGAAGGAAAAGAGAAACGGCGAGAGAACAGCAACGAATTTGTCGGCTTTCTGAAAATGTTTATTTTAAATTTGCCATCTAATTTTTTTTACTAAACAGTCCAGGAACGGAACTCATTCTCATCGGATTCAACCTTTTTGGAGAACTTGATGGTTCCTGACATATTGTTTATTAAGTGAAAAAGTTCATTTAACAAAGTACGTTTGATTGTGACGAAGGTATCATCTACGTATCTTAACCACATCTTTGGGGGACTAGGGCATCTCATAATTGCATTTGTTTCTAATGAGTGCATAAACGGATTGGCGACTAGCGGAGATACTGGGATCACCAGTATCAATTTCGCTGAGATTTTACAAATATAATTTTATAAATGTCTACTTCTCACTCGGGGCTCAATTATTTTGCAACTATCCGGTCGAATTTTGATCACAGTTCATATGAATAATATATTTCGTTTGTGGAATGTCCCTGAATTTGATTACAGTTCAGTTGAGATGAGGCCACAAATGAAAGAAAATTATAAGCCAGGTAGGTTGTGTCTCATGCCTATTCTACCAGCTATGGGGAAAAAAGTTTTGTTAGTGCAGCGTTTCGAAATTTAATAACAACTCAGTAAAAATGAGGTCAAAAATGGAAAACCGAAACAACTTTGAGAGAACATATTGGGTCATGTTTAATGCACTTTAAACAATCGATCGAATACAGTTGTCATGATTTATGCGTAAGTATTATTGATAACGGTTCACTTATGACAAAAATGGGTTAACTACAACAGATAAAAACATATACTTAACATGAAATATAATGAAATATGAAACACAAAATTTAAAACGAACTGAGGTTGGGGGGGGGGGTAATGAAATCCCACGAATGAAAAAGGATACTTGCCATAAGGAAAATGTTAACAGTTGTGATTACAGTTCACCCGTCTAGAGGTATATAAGCGGTATTGCTTACATACAAAGATCATTCTTACAGGATTTATAAATCATGCAGGTGAGTTAGATTTTCGGTATATACTATTTGTCCATTTCTAGTATAAAGAAAACAACTCAGATAATGTGTTAGATACGGGTATTCAACATTCTGCAACAAGTCGTAAGAGAAGAATATCTTCTGGCAGACTGCATGAATGCCTTGGATACAGGTACTCCACATTTTATTGCCATCAAAAACGGTTACGTGATGCAGCATTTAGTGACTAGGACTTCTGGAAACGTTACTGTCCATCTAGAGAAGAGGTGGCAATCGATAAAACAGTACCTTTGCCTTCACAGGGAACAGTGGATATACCTAGTACTAGTGAGACCGTCGCCGTTGTTTCACAAATTGAGGAGAACCGTAATATGAATTATTATTTTAATAGAACTTCAGGTTGTTCCTGAAAAAATGACACACAATGAGCTGGTCAGAAAGTCAATTATGGAATTGTTCCTTGGGAACAATGTAACAGGGGCTGTTGCGCAAGATATCTTGGACTGTGTGCGTAAATTTAATCCACATGTGCCATCAACCATAAGAGGTTTGCTAAAAGACAGTTGCATGTGTGTACCTAGATTTCTTGGACAAGGTGTTTACTATCATATTGGACTGAAGGAAAATCTGCAACGTTAGCTAGGTAGTTGGGTTGACTACGGTACTTTTCAACATATTGACTTGCAAATCAACTATGACGGTTTATCTGTATCGAACAGATCTTCGCAACAATTGTGGCCATTCCTAGGTCGTATCACAACTCTATACGTTAATGACGTTTTCTTAATTGGCATACATGGTGGTTTGAGAAAACCGAATGACTACTATGAGGTTTCTAGAGACTTATATTTTGCATTGAAAGATCTGTTTGTTGTCAAGTTCGAACATCTACCTCTAACTGGCTAATGTTGTAGGTCAAACTGAAGTTCATTTTACAGTTTATTCGGAGTTTTTGAGATATAGGTATATCCATGCTGGTTTTTATTTTAAGCAACCTGATACATAATAAAGTAACACAGCCGTATTTCCATTTGAGCACATTTCTATTTGCAGAATTCTACATCAATCAGATTTCTCGTTATCCGTTCGCTAGAAGATGATAGTTTAGTCGCTATCCCAAACACATGGGTTTTGGGAAGTGGTTTATGTGCAAACATCAGCACTGCAAACCATCCAGAGACTGTGTATAGCGGTGATGGACGGTCATTGTAAAAATTTTCTCAACTACAGAAATTTGGTAAGTCGGATTATTTCATTATCACCCTTCTAGATACGTATGAGGATTGTCAAAAAAGTATAGAACTTTTGAGAAGCTGTGGTCAAGGCACTAAGAAGGCGGACACAAACGATGACACGTTGCCAATACCTAGCAGGAGACCTAAAAGAAATTAACCGGTTAGTACTTAAAAATTATTTATTTAAAGATGATGCAATGGAACTTATCAATTTGTGTACGAAAATCCTGAACATTGTTACAATTAACAACAAATCTCGACTGGAAACCAACCTTCCAGCAAACGATGACTACACACTGGAGTTTCCGATAGAGAATGAAGACCACTTAGAGATGCTGAAAGCATCTTTAAGAGACGAAAAGCACAAGGGGTTATTTGTGAGTTGGCATATTTAATTCTTGTTTCTTGCGGACTGCTAAAATGGTTAACTGCCTTCAGAGTGATCCAAAGTTATCAATTAAGGTCATGATACACAATGTGCTAAAACCTGAAGTGGGTTTGAAGTTTACATTCCAGGGCATTGTGCCTTATGTCTTTTATAAAATAATGAGATGTAAGGCTCATTTATGAAGTACTTATTTCTGTAGCTGTAATTATGACGCAGCTCTCCATCCAACTGATGACGTCGAGAGAGGTTGGTGACATAATGGATAAGGCCACGAAATCGTACTTTCATAATTTGAAAGATCGTGTTCGAAGGCGTAAGCTGAATAAAGGAATTCAGGTATTATTGCGAAACGCCTGCTTACTTTTATAAGTCAACGTTTATTCAACATGTAGTTATCACAACATTGTTTTTATTTCTAGGCAAATGAAAAAGTTACCAGGGGATATAACAGTGTCAGTTATGTAAGTAAACTTTTGTTAATGTAAATGCTGAGAATGTGATGAGCACAATTTTGCATCAACTAATATTTAATTTTGCTTATTTACAGTATGCTGCCAGTGGATCTCACTTGACGGATTTGCAGTGACATTTTACTACAGTTTCTAAATACAAAACTCCCTCAATTATAAAAACTGATTTTTTTCTGCAAATTAAATTAACTGCTGCAGCATAGGACACAGGCGATGATAATTAGTAGCAGTCTTTTCGTTCTGTAGTAATGCTAGCCAGTGCTGAAAATGATCTGAAAGGGCTGAAATAAGGCTGATAAGCTAACCCATTAGGTTCTGATCTACTCCTGAAAATGCTTAGAAAAAAGAACACGGTGCTGAATTAGTGCTAGTCACGCTGAAAAGCAGCACTGAGTTCTAGTCTGTGCCATTAAACAATCCATTTTAGAACAGATTCATAATTTACTCACTTTAGGATGCTAGAACTATTTCAGAATTACTGAGATTTAATTCAGCATTATAGTAGGCTTGGGACATATGACAAAGAAAGCGGAAAAAAACTCCTCACTAACCGTAAGCACGAAGCCTTTATAAATACGATTGCAATTCAAGGGAGATATACCAAGCGAAATAATTACAAAGAAATTAAAAAAAATCAGTTCAAATAACTTAATGCTGGCAAACTACAGGTCATGTTTACTACAAGACCGATGGTGATTCCTCGACTGAAAGATGAAATACCTAGACTAGCCACTTCCATTTGTATCTACCAATTCAACTGCGCTTGTGACAAAGCGAGTTATACCGGCCGTTGTTCTAGGAACTTGATTTTTCGTGCTCGAGAACATCTCCCAGCATGGCTAAGTAAAGGTGCAGTAAAAACCATCAACAGTTCGATATTAGACCACATGATCCGAACCGGCCAGAAAACCAGCATTTAAGAATCCTTCTCTATCATTTACCGGGTACCAAATAGATTGTCAAAAGCATCGAGGTACCGCATTCCCCAAACAGCAGAGGCTATTGCAATTCGCGTGAAAAAACCAGTGCTTTGTGCACAAAAGAAGCAAGTCCAGCCACTACTACTGCCCTGACCTTCCGCAGAGACTAAATTCATAAATTTGTACTATTACCTTTCCTAACTTTTCTGACATCCATTTTATTATGTTGATGCTATTGAACTATAATCTATTGATATTATTGATTCGATGTTATTTAAGCAACATTAATGTTTCTGAATAAAGCAAGAACAACAGTTTTTGCAGAATAAAATGGTACCATCATTTATTTCGTTGGCTCCTCATCAGCTGCTGACAGACCAAAGTCATTAATAAATATATCTACAGAAACAATTTTAACATACTTGCACAGAGTTCATTTTTAAACAAAAGTCAATCAATCAATATATGCATACAGTAATAATATTAATGTTGTTAATAACACCAATTCGTTCACTATTATGCATATGTGCGTCGGTGGCACAGTGGTTAGGACTCTCGCCGACCATGCACATGGTCCGGGGTTCGAGCTCACATCGGCGCACATCTGATATCTATGGTCGGCCTGCGAAATTTGGGCTACCGATATCCATGCTGAAAATTCCATACTTGTACCAAAAATACGGTGTGGAATCAAGCTGTAATCAAAAAAAATTTTAAAAAAAATGTAACCGTAGAACCTAATTATGAAGTTATCGAAAAGAATATTCTTTGTTCAGTAAGTATTCTTTTGGAGATTATCAAAATGTTTGATGTCTGATTTCCCACAAACTGGAAGATATGCAAGTGAAAAGCAACAAGCTGGCAGAAGAAGCATCAAAGATAGGACTTCAAGTAAACATAGATAAAACAGAGGTGATGAAGATTCTTGGCCAACACCAACAACAACAGTCAGCATAAATGGGAGGAACCTGAAAGAAACAACCTTCTTCACCTACCTGGGAAGTATCGTTTCAACTACAGGCGGAACTGACGAGGATATCAAAGCCAGAATCGGAAAAGCAAGGCAAGCTTTCATTACTCTTGAGTCTGTGTGGAAGTCAACAGCACGCAGCATGACAAAGAAAATAAGATACGGATTTTCAACTCCAATGTGAAGCCAGTCAGTGCTACTTACAATACGGATCAGAGACTTGCACTGCGCGTCATAAAGAGCACCTCAAACAAACTACAGACCTTCATCAACAGTTGTCTTCGCTGAATACTCAAGATCAGCAACAGAGATCTCTGGGAGCGAACCAACCCAGCAGGAACCGATTGCGAAACAAATAGGCAGGAAGAAATGGAGATGGATTGACTGGCCATACACTGAGGAAACCATCAAGTGACATCACTAGACAAGCCATCGCTCGAGTGGAACCCGAAAGGGAAGCGGCGAGTTGGTCGTCAGTGGAAGGGTGACTTGGAGGAGGTCATGTGAGGAGGAGATGAAAGCATGTGGTCAGACTTGGAGTGGAGTGAGAAAATTGGCAGAAAACAGAAGGCAATGGAGTCGCGCAGCTGAAGCCCTATGTTCCTCTAGGGATTAAAGGATACAATAATAATAATAGAATGTTTTAAAATTTACTAAGCATAGAAGAAGCGATTAAATCTGCATTTTACATCTTACTGAGTGGACGTAGAAATTTCAGAGTGAAAGCGAAATTCTATGGCTGAATTAATTATGTTTTTAATTAAGTGATATGAATGTTCTGCAGTAGGTATGTGATCTGGATTAGGCAAAATTTAATCGATACAGATAGATAGTCGAAAAGAAATTTTTTCAAGGTGATAAACAGATAAAGGAAACGATTATAATAACTGAAACAACTAATTGATTTATGTTAGCCGCAAAATCTAGGGGAAATTAGACGAAAGGTAGCAATCAACCAGTTACAGACAATAATCAAAATCATATAATGTTACAGAAAGCGTAGGAAAACGGCGAATATATACACAAAAATGAAACGCCAATACAAAAACTAAACATAACAAATAACAGCACATGATGAATTAGGACAGCATATCGTCATGCGTCCAAAAAATCCGTAATTAACGAGGGTGAGATTATAGATAATATTGTACTAAACAATGCACTTTTCTCAAAATTGTGCAAGAGCTGATGTGACGTTGTTATGCGGAGGGATAACGCGATATGGTGCTCTGTGTCAATGTTTTCTAAAATTTCACTACAGATTTGATAACAAATGTGAACTATAGCAACTTTGATTATTTTGAATAGATTTATGACTACGTTGGAGTCTCTTTGATGTGGAGTGTGTAGAAGATATTGTCTTTTTACTGATGACTCTGACAACATGCAGAATGTGCTGGACAACTTGAGCATAACTTTAAATATGTTTGTCATCTGATTCACCCCAGTTAAATGTCAGACGACGTTAAAGCATCGGTCTTCATTGACTCCACAAGAATAAAGGAAAATCGTGATACTCGTCGATGCCTTTTCGAAATCTCCACTCACCTACCAACTGACTATAGTTCGTAGAAAGTAGCGAATAACCCTTTTCAGAAGTTGTCTACTTTGCTATTATCAACATATTCAGTCTGCTGTTCAAAGAATGGTTAAGTTCGTTGATAACTGGTACACAGAGGTGAATTGATGTTAGTGGAATACTGCAGCTTCATTTGAACTGATTGCTGAAAGGAGTCTGATACCAGGGTGCTGGCAACATGATAACAAGAACAACCTGCTCAAACCTAAGCTTACCGAAACTCTTCTCAAAAATCCACAAATAGTGGCGGGTAACAAAAGCGAAAGAAATGAGACAAACTTCACCAATGGGACATACGCAGCCAGTTCTGGGAAAGCCATGGGAAGTGGAATGAGGAAGTTTTATTCAACAAATCCTCAGTATAGGTGGATGGAATTTTGGGAAGGGCTGTCCAAGAATTAGTCCAACTGGTTTACAGATGCCTACAATTCTACCTCAGCTAGATTGTAGCGAAGACTGAGATAGTGGTACCGAATTTTTGACCTGCCAAATCCACTGGTCCTGATTATTTCACATGAAAGAATGGTGGTGATGGACGGTCGAGCAGATCTGTCTCGTTTACTCGCGTCCGATAATCTTGAGTATCACTAGGTCTTCAAAGAGCCATCAAACCGGAAATTTTAGATGCTATATTAGTCAAGGTAATCTGTGTGATTATCACATGAGGCTTTATTTCATTTCCTGAAATGTGGTGTGATC
Organism: Trichobilharzia regenti; assembly: GCA_944472135.2. Classification (NCBI taxonomy): domain Eukaryota; kingdom Metazoa; phylum Platyhelminthes; class Trematoda; order Strigeidida; family Schistosomatidae; genus Trichobilharzia; species Trichobilharzia regenti. Next base: position 79,574,545 of record OX235270.1, on the reverse strand, counting down.
AACGACTTATACTAGTGTGATTAAACTATCAAAGAACTCCACTCGCTAGCTAATACGTTAGTCAAACATACATGGGATTGTGAGGCGAATACACTCTTCTAGTCTGAAACCATTATTGTTGTTGTGTTTGGTGGGGTTGGACAGTTAGTTAGACGTGGAGCCTTAGATGAGCAAGATATTCAATAGATGAACTTTTAAAGCTCTGTCAATCTGGATGGCTTCAACATGTGTTACGTATGCCGAGACGCTGCTATCACCGGTAAATGTTAGCTGAAAACTGGTTATTAAATGTGTCACAGATGGTTAAATGGAAACACGTCACAAGTTCCTGAAGTCTTTTACTGTTAATTTTATTTACATAAGGAAGTTTGTACTGTCTAGTTGTAATTCTGAAAATAAGAATCAGTGGTTGGAGACTGTTTATGAAGTAGCTCTAGATTGTGAGCGGCGGTGGAGTTATATTCACCCCTTGTGTTAAATCAGTTTCTGAAAATTTTAACTGATTTCCACCTAATTATACTCTCCTCCCGACACTTCGGTTTATTGTAGTATCATTGTGTTGTGTTCCCCGTCCTAATGTGTGCTTTGGTGTACTGAGACTTTTACTCCATATTTTTGGTTAGGGACAGGAAATTCGAAGTCTGGTTTTCTAATAATTATCTGTAATGTTCTAGTCTCTTACTCTTCAGCTAGGTGATTCTGCTAGTTGGCTTTAAGATTTAGTGACTCGGTGGGAAAGCCTGCATTACACAGCAACATAGTTCTTCATTGGCTTTTGAGATTCCAAACTATGTCCTTTGAAAAGTTCCAAACTGGTAGAAAAGGGAAGATAGATCACATCCACGCAATTTTGATTCTTAACCTTCACTGATGCATGAAAATACATTGTTATGTCATAATTGTTAGGGATTCGCCTTATTTCATCCGATGTTTCTTAGCGATTAGGAACCACCATTGTACCAACGTAAGTCTTAGCAACAGGTTTCGATTCATCCTTATCTATATATTGTTTCGGGCAGACTAACAAATTATTTACAATTGTTTCCCATCCACACATACAACACTGTGTATACCGCATATACATATATTTTTCATGTTCAGTTATCTACGACCATGTTTAACAAAAACAGACTAATATATGTAAGTCTGTGATCAAAATTTGATCACAGTTCATCCAATTCTGTTTATTACATTTTGGTGTCTGTTCATAACTCATATGTGACTGGACAAAGTTTATAAAAACAAGATGTGTCCTTTTCCTATGTATACCTTTGTTATTTTAATTTTGATTGATTTCCCTGAAGAATTTCAGACTGGTTTCCCGAACAAAACGTTGGAATTACTCATTTAAATTCCGCTGAGAATTTACAAATATCACTTTTACGTATGTCTACTTCTCACTCGGTGCCTACCTGTTTTAGGACCATTCGATCAAATCTTGATCACAGGTCATATAGGGCCATCGCAGTTCCGAAATGGAAGAGAATACTGTGAGTTCTTGGAGGGGAACAGTGTTTTATAGTCGATTTGTAAAAAACTGCAACGAGAAAGCAACCATATTCCATGGACTACTGGGTGCATCAAAATTTGTTTTGGTGGAGAGATGCTCCACCGCATTAAACAGCTAGTGGACTACGAGCGAATGAGGCAAAGATTACACGTATATGGAAAATAGTTCACACTGTGGCCACGATGGTGTTATACCAATTTGTTTTTATATCTTCTTGCTGCTGTACATGTTCAGTCTGTTCCTCAACAGATCGGTGGTTGAATTACTGTTTTCCTAGTTGTATCTACTCAACTGAAAGTTCTTCTCTTCATTGAATCTACGTGATTCGCTTTGTATTCAACATAATAACCTGGCTTACAATGGCAGAGAAGACCTCGTGTGTGCAGTTACTTATATGTATTTTATCTATGTACCACAGAAGCACAGACCAGCATTGGAAGGACAGAAAGAAGGGCATATCTACGATTTTCTGAACATGTACCAAAAAGCTTACGTCTAAAGGGAACAAATGCTTTAAACAGTGCCATCACCAGGCATCTCCTCGACACGGGTCATGAGGTGGACGTCGAAAAGTCGTTCAAAATTATCAATAAGCAAAATAGCTCCATTCTCCTTAAGTTTGCTGAAGCCATTTCCATCAAGCGCCTGAAACCTGATTTATGCGTCCAGAAAGAAGCGGTTATCAGTCCTTCTTTACCCTGGTAACTGGATATTTTCACCTCTCTTTCCTCCGAATGTGAAATGCTAAAAGTTTCCATTGTGTTTGATTATTATTGTTCGGAATAGTGGTTAATATTGCATATTTATATATGTATATGTACAGCAGGTTGAAGATGAGGCAGTAACTCATCGAAGTGGTCGCGCTATGTCGTGAATTGGCAGAAGTTAGAATTCAAGGACCATTGGATCGGGTCCCAGTGGCTCAATGGTCTACGAGCTCGCCTTGTAACCAGAAGGTCCTGGGTTCGAATCCCGGTGGGTGCGTACTGCTGAAGAGTCCCAAACTAGGAAGAAACAGTTGTCCAGTACTCCCAGGTTTTCCAGTGGTTCTGTAACTGATGTCAGCTCATGATTAAATCCTCCATGCAATCAAACAAGATCCCTACAAAACCAATACTTGAAAATATATGTATATATTTTTAGTGTATGAGTATATTGATCGATTGATTTTTGTTTAAGCTGAACTCTGTGTGCAAGTATGATAAAATTGTTTTTGTAGATATATTTAATAATGTCTTTGCCATGTAAGCAGCTGACGAGAAGGCAACGAAATAAAAGATGGCACCATTTTATTCTGCTAAAACTGTAGTTCTTGCTTTGTTCAAAACTTCTATTTTTGGAAAGCATAAACATTCATTGAGTTTACATGTCTTATTCAGGCATAATTATAACATCAGGCGCTTCGGTTATGCATTCGATATTCCAAAAGGCACCTGAATCGGGTCGCAAATTGGTTTACAGATCCTTCACATATACTGTGCTAACCACTAGAATAAGTACTGAATTCGAACATTTATCTTCCAAAGGTAGCTAACAGTGGGAATCAGTATGGACATTCACCCCGTTTTACAGCTTTTCAGTTGAAGATACCTACATTCCAGTGAGTGATAGTGTTCCTAATGAAGCTTGAATTCAGTACCCATTTTTTCGAGCATCACCAGACGTTTGGACCTCAGTGAGAACACCAACACTCAGAGATATGGGTACATTTGACGGGCAATTGCTACATAGTGCAGAACCTTACTCTTGAATGGATTCCACTGTTGATCACCTCTGAATATACATAATAGGAAGTTGGAACTCAACCAAATCAGTCCCGAAAAATTAAGTAAGAGGAAATAACAATTAATAATCTAATTTCAAACGGTTTCGCCTAAAAAATTTGGCCAGAATAACAATCATATTCTACGTTTTACAACATAAACTAATCAATCAAAAATAATCTAAATAACAATATTTTAAAACTAAGTTAGACGAAATATGTGTATATTATTGAGATAAAGTCAAGTGACATACCAAGGGACTAGGATGCATAAAATAAGACAATAGAAAAACAAAAAACAAAGGCATAAAAAGTAAGATGAAAACATAGTAAATATTCCATATTATGTCATGGTTAAGTGAATATTGCACATGTAAATTAAGAAAAAATGCAGTCATAGCTTATAAAAAGGTTAAAAACCTTTATGTTTTATCGCAAAGAACTAATTCAAATTTCAAGTCAGGTAGGTAGTGAAAACGTTGATGTAGGATTGCACTTAGTTGAAAGTCACCGTGATCTGCAAAATAAAATGATGAATAGTAGAAATACTTTAACACAATAGTGTGAATGTAAGAAATGCTAACTACAAAAGCTCCTAATAAACGGTAATAAACTAAATCAACCGTAAACGTAGTAACATCAATTTATATGATACAACTAGGTTATTGGCAGTCGACTAGTTTCAGGGAAGATTCATAGTAGATGAACGTTAGAATTATTAACAGTTAGGAAGTACTGGAGGGAATTCACCTTATTTTAACCCTGTTTAGGGGATGTTTAGGTACAACACCATGTGTGATTAGCCCGTTAGTTAGCATGCCACACTTCAACTACTAGGTCCATGTTCTCCATCTTTTCTCAAGTGTCAGTGAAGCTATACGGTTTTCAGAGATAATACTAACACTATAGACTAATGTCGATAATTTACTGGTAGAATGCTCGCCAACCAGACAGGAGATTCACGTCCGATTCCCAGCAGATTCACTTTGTCCAGAAATGAAAACCCCTTCGAATTTGTCTAATCCACTGTACAACAGAAAAGCAATGGAGGCTCTATAATTTTTTGTACTGTTTCTGTTTACGAAAGAGACTTACCAGTTTTATTAACTATTAAATCCACTACGGCTAAAAGTACAGTAAACTGCTGACCGTTGGACAAGGAGGAAAGTGATGGTGTAGAAAATTGACTAAATTTATGTTTGATTGTAATTGGACAAGAGAATTGATTTGAAGGTAAAATTTGGACCAGAAGAGCAAGGATTACTGATGCGTCTGCTGCATGACCGTTTGTATCTGGTGTACCATCTCCCACAGGGTTATAATTACAAGTCATTCCAGAGTTACTGATATGAGATGTATTCATGCCAAATGTCATAAAATCCTCACTTGGATCAGTTCCAGATTGGGCGTTATCATTAATTAAAAGTAGGTAGACAGCCGTAAATGTTGAGTGGCATAATTGATTATCTTGTAACAGGTTTGGATGAAGACCAGATAGAGGGAGTATGACAATATTATGTTCATCGTGGATCGTCAACTGATTATGATGACAGAAAATTGGAACTACCTAAAGAAGGAGAACAATAGAGGTGGAGAACACTTAAAACTCATTTTGAAGTTAGCACTGAAGAGGTTATATAAATGCTAAATGAAAGATTCGCAATTAATCTACTTATCCCTAAGAATATAACAACATAGAAAACATTCAAAATTCAATTTAGGCAAGTACACAAACAGATGACTTATAGCAATAATTCATCAATTGAAGTAACACAATGGAAGCACTGGTGTTCACTGTTAGTTTCTCTAACAGAATAAGCTTTCTTAATTAGTTAAACCGGAAATCTATGCAGTTTACAACAGAGTCTCAGCAAAACCCAATTGAACAATTCAACCCACCTGATGGAGAAAAGACTACCGACCTCAACTGTCGTGTGTAGCTCTAATAAAACTAACTGGGAAGATTAGAATAGCACGTCTGAACTTTGATCTATGTAATGGAGTTAGGCAGAGGAGTTTTAAAAGTCTATCATACGATAAATTATCTTAATTGACTAATATGCCGATTTGCAAGTGGTTGAACTTTCCTTTATTCTGCTCGCTTGTATAATTTGGCCTGACTTAGCACTTATTGGATAAATATTAATGTTTTCTGAATGTACTTATCACATGATTTTCTAATAAATCTGAACACCTTTTTATAATATGGAAATTTTAGTACACCATGTTAATAGAAGAAACCGTTCAACATACAATAATTATTTTTATACTACAAGCGTAGCTATTTTTGGAACTATAAATCATCTTTCCTTGCATCCCTTTACACAACGCACAGTAAATCGAAACAAAAAGGGGAAGAAAGACATTATATAATGATAAGTATTTTTTTAAGCAATAATAATAAGATGTGTTGATACTATACAAACCACATAAATAAGAAAAAAACGTAATATCAAATTAACATGAAAACCCACTTGAGGTGCATGTTTGGGTTTTGGAAAATGTCTATCGTATAGCAGCTATAAACTGTATTCACATGTAATTTACAACCATGAACACAAACGAAAAGATTTCCACCAATTGATGTGTGCAAGGAAATAATGCCCCCTACAAACTTTAGAGCATTTTCACTACAGTGAAACATCAGCTTTCTGAATCGCAAAGCCATTAATTACTAGTAAAAAGCAGACGCTTTCAGTTATTTTGAGGTAAAAAAAAAACAGAACAACCCACTATGAGAAGTTAACATGAACGTCACGATTGAAAGGATAAACAATGTAGTTATTTCTTCATTTGAAAAGATTATTAATAACTGACTACAAACATTACACAATGAAAAACGTTAATTCTGTTACTTATTTGTTGTTAGTTTCAATAAACTGAATTCTATCCTAGCATATAAATTTATTAGACGGATAGATGCTGCAATATTATCATAATTTTATCCCGAAATTATTTCACTTCCAAGGAAATCTGATCAAGTGCAAGCCAACTAAGTCCCTACAACGATAATAAACAGCAGTAGGCGACAAATGTCAGAGAAATGGAGTGAGCATTGGCGGTAGGTAAAATCAAACAACTTATTTAGCCTCACTAGGGAAATGAATTGTAATAAACCAATGGTAAGCGGAACGATTTCTGAGGAGAACATTACTTTAATTACCTCCCAGGGTAAACATGTGGGACGTTCAAGTAAACATTTTGAGGCGCAATTCAATTGTGCTACAGCAACACTAAGTTTGTCCAGCATCCAACGCCTAGGTAAATATAATATAGACAGATCCTTCAACCTTAACAGAGGTTGAAAAAACTATCTTCAACCTACAATGAGACGGAGCATTGGGACCTGATGATGTGACACCAGAGGCGTTTAAGGGTGGTGATGATGAACTATTGATTAGATTAACTACAACATTATGCACTGTATGAGCATCCAAGGTGATCCAGATGGACTGAAACAAATCACTGATTATTAAAGCTTATATAAATGGAAACAGGTCTTCCTCTGATGATCAAAGGGGGACTTGACTTATTTGGTATATTGAATTCCAGTCCCAACAGTCATGCATAGATTGAGTAGCACTCACGCGAAACAAACAAATGAAAAACAGGATGACTTTAGACAACAACTAGGGTATAGTAATCATATCTCCACCCTTCGACAGTTTATGGAACATAGATATGTTGAATAACATCCAACACTTGCCATAACTGTTAACCCGTAGTGTGCATTTGATTCGGTATAATGATAAGTGACATAGCAGTGTCTGTCTGATCACATGCAATTAACACGGACAACGTTAACAGGATGAGAAGGATCGTGTACGAAAAGACTAAGGAGGCCAAGTAGAGAACACTGTCTGTCTGTCTGTTTTCGACATAGAACTTTGCACAAATGTGCGGAAGTTCAAGTCGCCACATTCCGTGTAGCACGCGAAGCAAGAGAAGAAAGTACAAGAAAAGCATAATAGAAACAGTGAGCAGAGGTGTGAGACAAAGGAGTAATAAATAAATACAAAACAGTTTCATTGAAGATCATAAGTCACAGGGAGTGGATGCATCTGCGCCACTGAGAACGATTTTGAGCCATGTCACCAATTGTTTCCAACCATAGATTTTTGCCGTCCCGAGGACCCCAGCCTGGAAGTCTACACCTTCCTACGTGGCTTAGACCAACTGTTGTGGATTTCATTGACTGGTGCCAAGTTTTTGTTTGACCGCCGCTAGCTTTTTTCCAGCCTGACCCTATATCCGCTAACATAGCTCGTCGAGGGAGGCGATGACTTGGCATACGTAACACATGTCCTAACCATCTCAGTCGATGTAGCTTCACGACTTCGTCGATTGATTTCCCCTCCTTACCTAGAACTCTACGCCTAACCTCCATGTTGCTCACCTTATTATGCCACTTTACACGGGAAATAGAACGCAGGCACCTATGATCAAAGGTAGCTAGTCTTTTCATGTCTTCCACTCTCAGTGGCCAGGTCTCACAACCATAAAGGAGGACGGAGCGGACTGATGAGCAGTACACCCGCCCTTTGGTCGATAGTCGAACATCTCGTCTACGCCAGAGTCGGCGTAAACTAACAAATGCGAAACGAGCCCCTTGTATTCGTGCTGAGATTTCGTCAGAGATCAGCCCGTTGGGGCTGATGGTACTTCCCAAATAAGTGAAGCGGTCAACGTGCTCTACCACTTCACTTCCTATTTTTAAACTAGGCGTCGATGTAGTCCAGTCCTGTAACATCATCTTGCATTTGGCGGGAGCGAATCGCATGCCAAACATTCGTAGATTGCTGTTCAAGGTGTTTAGAAGACTCTGCATTTTGTCAGCGTCTTCGCCTAGAAGGACTATATCGTCTGCATATTCCAAGTCAACGAGATTATTCCCAGGTAGCAAGTCAATCCCTGAATCGCTGAAGTCACTGGAACACTGGAACTATCTCTGAGTCGAACTGGTTGGCTGTGTAGGTTATTATTGAGCCACCAACACTTCCATGTAGTGATAATTTTGCCTTTGATCAGGTCATAAGTATGATGTTAACATAAATCAGTGTGTATATGTAGCAGTAAACGTCCGCAAAATCATAATAGTATGAGAATAAGGGAAAGTTACTAGCATTTCAAGCTTTTTTCGTCTTATCCCCCTCTGTCCATAGACTGAGAATTATAAAATCGAAAAACCCCAAAATGAACGCAGAAAAATTACTGATAGTAAGGGTGATGATCGAACGTTTGCTAACGTGATGTGTCATCATCTGTGGACTGTGGCTTAATGTTTGTAGAGGCTTTGTGCACGAATGAGGGCGGCACAAAAGACAGTAAGGCTTGGTAAATTGCACATTCGTTAATGGGAAATTAGCTTGTAGAACACATGCATTTAAACACCTAACCAATTAAGAAACAGTCATAGCTTTATGTGGGGTGGGAGGGCCTCAAACTGTCGTTGGATGGGAAATTTTTCATCCCTTGAGTTCTAAGTAAAATATAAAGCCTCAGAACCTTCGAACCTGGTTCTCTCAGATTACTCTTGGTTCGTTCCATGGCTGCCCATAAGGTTTTATCTTCTCCTTCACATTAACCTTAGACGCCAAACTCATAGCTTCACATTCGGATTTCACTCTAGGTTTCGCATCTGATCTCACTAAAATATCTCATTAGTGCATTCCCAATCCATCTCTATTTTCGTCTGCATATTTGTTGAGTGATAATTTCTTGGCTAGTTGTCTGATCCATCTAAAATCCTGTCTTCAAAGTGATATGTAGGTTGAGACGCGGTTAGTATCCGGTGACCACGTGACTGTTCTGACTCATACACAAGGGCAGAGAGTAGGCTGAACATTGCATAAGTGACTGGCTTTTTCGCATAGCAAATGGTGACACAAAAACCTTCTCTCCCGTGCCCACTGAATTTCTCATTGGTCATCATCGCTAAAAAGGAGTGAATATTATCAACTTATAAAATTGGCAAAGTAAATAAACATTACCTACCTTAAGACCACTAGAATGACGTTTCCTCTTATCGCCTCCATCTATTTGTACTGAAGTTGAAGGAATAGAATACTTTATTTGATCATTTGGGATAGGTATGGCAGTACATCGAATCAATTCAACCTCAGCTTGACAACATAAAAACTGGCATGTTGTAAGATCACATGCTAAATCACAAGACGTAACGTCAATCAAATCTGATCTTTTATTAAAGTTTCCATTGATAAAATTCCAAAAACGACTTAAATCGGAAGTAACTGCTCTTACAAAAGCTGGAGAATCAGTATAAGCCAGTAAATGCCATGGCCATTTAGAAGGTGAACTATAAAAAATAATAGCGCAACAAAGAGAAACAATGATTAAAAAATGACACCACTTTGTTGAACACTAGGAATACATTAAACTAGAATAAATGTAACAGCCTCAAAATGAATTTTAAACAAGGCCGCTTAACTAAAACAACAGCACTCATGCTGCTAATGTTCAGGTAATACCTACACTACTGGACCATGAATAAATTAACAACCTATCTAACCTAGTTAGATTAAATTATTATTTCCTTTAATTCCTAGAGAAAAATAGAGCTTCAGCCATACGTCTCCATAGCGTTCGGTTTTCTGCCAACATTTTCACATGGCTCCACGTCTGCCCACATGCTTTTATCGCCTTTTCACATGACTTCCTCCTTTTCAACCTCGCACTAACCACCAAATCGCCGCCGCCCATTCAAGAGCTTTGCGTGTGATGTCACTTGATGGTTTTCTCAGAGTATGGCCAACCTAACTCCATTTCTTCCTGCATGTTTGTTATACAATCAGTTCCAGCTGGGATGGTTCGCTCCCACAGACCCTTATTGCTGACCTTTTCTGGACGGCCATCTGATTTTGAGTAGTATTGAGCGAAGACAGCTGTTGATGAAGGTCTGTAGTTTGTTTGAAGTGCCCTTCGTGAGGCATCAAGTCTCTGAACCCTATAGTAGCACTGAATTCACACTGTAGCCGAAAATCCGCATCTCATTTTTCATGCTGAGTACTGTTGACCTCCACACAGACTTCAGAGTAATGAAACCTTGCTTCGCTTTACTAATCTTTTCTTTGATATTCTCGTCAGTTGCGCCTGTACTTGAAACGAAGCTTCCCAGGTAGGTAAATGTAGTTACTTCTTTATAATTTCTTCCACTTATGTTGATTGTTGTTGCTGTTGGCCTCGAATCTTCATCACCTCTGTCTTCTCTATGCTCACCTGAAGTCCTATCTTTGTGAACGTGTTGCTTTTCACTTGCATATCTTCCAGTTTGTGGCAAATACGACAAATATCATCCGTCAATTACAGATCCTCCAAGTTTTTAGTGTGGGTCCGTTTTATGCCTGTTTCTTCGCTGCCCACTGTCTGTTGCATTATCCAGTCTACCGCAATCAGGAAAATCATTGGAGATAGTAGGCAGCCAGCCTTGTCTTACACCCGTCTTCACTTCAAAGGATTCCGTGAGTTTCCCGCTGTGGATTACTTGGCGTGCAGAAATGTCGTAAAACTGTTGGATGAGCTGCATAATTGTTAGCAGCACTCCGTAGTAGCGAAGTAATTTCCAAATCACCTCTCGATCGACGCTGTTAAAGGTTTTCTCAGAGTCAATGAAGTTGAGGTAAAGAGCTGACTGCCATTCCAAGCTCTGTTCAATGATGGTCCGTAGTGTTGCGATTTGATCGATGCATGACCTATTCCTCCTGAATCCAGCCTGTTCCGGTCAAAGCTTTCCATCCAGGACGTGTTTGATACTCTCCAGTATGATGCGGCTTAGTATTTTGCTTGGGATAGACAGGAGAATTATGCCCCACTAGTTCTTGCATTGACTTAAGTCTCCTTTCATTGGCAGGTACCTTCCCTTCTTTCCACACCTTCTTCAGCAGTGGTGTCATCAAGTCTGCTGATGTTTCGGGGTCCATTTTCAATGCTTCTGCGGGGATCCCATCTGGTTCTGCTGCTTTTCCAGTTCTCAGCATCTTTACTGCCTTCAGGTTTTCTGTTTTCGTCGGAGGGTTGATGTCCACTGGTAGTTCTGCTTCCGCTGTTGGTATTATTGGGCGCGTTGTAGGTGGCGGTTGGTCTAGAAGTCTTTTGAAGTGTTCAGCCCAGTGTTTCCTTTGCTCCACCTCTTTGGTGATTGACTTTCCATTGTCATCCTTCACTGGCTTAATTTGTGTCGAACTTTCCCCCGAAAGGTGCCTAGTTGTTTGGTAGAGTGTGGCGAGGTCTCCTTTGCCTGCAGCTTGTTCTGCTTCACTTGTCATAGCTTTATAATATTGCCTTTTGCCTTCCTTGGCACTTTTCTTTACTCTTTTGTTCAGTGTATTGTAGCTTGCATTGCTGCTCATCGATGCACTGGATAATCTTTTGTTTCACCATCCTTATCTCTTCTATTAGTCTCCATGTGTCTGTAGTGACCCACTGTTTGTCCTGTCTCTTCTTTCTGCCTGGAATTCCCTTTCAACTTCGACTCCACACCTGCCTTCAGGTTGTTCCAGCGCCTTTCAATGCTTGTCTCTTCGCTAGTGTTGATTTGTGTCTTCGCATTCTTCCTTATGACTACAGTGAAGATATCCCTGTGCTTGTATACGCTACCACAAATTACTAGTTCATTGAAGGCACAGAAGGCATTGAAGAGTTCTCCGTTTTCGTTCATCTCTCCAAGTACTTCTCTACCCATAATGAGTTCTCTTCCTGTGTTGTCTGGTCCCAGTTTGACGTTCATGTCTCTCATTAGGATTCTAATGTCACCGACTGGAATATTGTCCACTATTGCCCGTAGTTGTCTGTAGAACTCTTCTTTTTTTTCGAGGTCTGCGTTGTTTGTGGGTGGACAGCATTACATAACTGTCACTTTCCTTACTTTTGAGTTGAATCTGGCGGTCATTATCCTGGGCGAGATCGCCTCCCATTGTAGCAGGACCTTCGATGCCATTGGTAACATCATGATAGTCACATCCTCGATTTATTCGTGGTTGTCTTCTGGGTGACCAAAGTAAATCACTGACTCTCGTGTTGACAATTTGATGAGTTCACTCCCATTCCATCTGCCTTCGCATATTCCCAGTATTTGAATACCATATCTTCGCATCTCATTTGCAATCTGAGCAGCTTTGCCAGTCGCATACATGATGCGGACGTTCCATATCTCCACACGTACTTTTTCTTTTGTCTCAAGAAGACTCATAGTACTAAAGTTTCTGTAGCAGAGATTTCTTACAGGGTGGAGTTGCTATCCTCACGTCCGAGGAGGAAGTTGTTCCACATATATGTAGGTTACAGAGGAACAACTTTTCGTGCTGGTCCCTTTGGAACCAAAAAAAGAAATAAGGCAATCAGAACAAAAAAGTCCCAACAAGAAAACCAGAGACAACAGAAACAAAAACTGTAGCCAAAATAACTGTTAAACACAATAACCAAAAATAACATGTAAACCATAGACTCACTGATTTGGGTCAACTTGGGCAAGCAAATTTAATAATATATACAATTATAGACATTAGTTAAACAGTCACAGAATGCCAAACAGTTAGTTATAGACATTGACAGTCAACAAGATTATATCCACAGATTCAGTGTTCGAAGGTAAACGAATTACAATAAATTCCTGGCCCGAAAAACACCAGAAAAATGGGAACTTTATGCAGCTAAGCAAATGTAGACCTCTAATCGAAAAGCGCGTCAGCTCATAACAGGATAAATCCCATTAAGAATAAGTAGACCACCGAATTTCAAACGCTAGTAAATCCATTGGGTGGAATGAAATATTTCTACTATCTTAGATGTTATGTTAAGAGACCATGAAATGTCTCACACATCCCTATCACTTCTGCGTCTTTTCATTACTTCTGCATTCTTAACAGTCTTTCCATTTTCGAACATCGTACGAATATTCCATATCTCCATACCTACTTTTGCTTCCATAGAAGGAAGACACACACGTGAGCTGAATGTCTACCAGAAGGTGACAGATGGTCTTCTGAAGTTTCTTTAGCTATTGGATTGATTTCCCAGAGAAGAGTCGCTAGCCCCACACCACACTTTTCGTCCTTCTCTGTGATTAGAACTAGTATATGAATAAACTAGGCGAGGATGAATTTATAAACAGTAAATTAAACATTTAAGAAAGGAATCATTATAAAAACTCTTAAATTATAAAAACAAAATTACCAAGATGGATTTGACTGGCAGATTGCACTTAAAATATGGACAGGAAGTGTAGAAAGAAAATCCAGCAGTCGGTCAGTGTTATGTTGTTTATCAGTATTAAGATTCAATTCACCTATATCCTCAAAGGAATCAGATGACGAGGTGGATATCATATTATACTCAATTGTTTGTGCATGGTGAGTTGGTGTTATGATCGAAGTTGTTGCTAAACTATGTGTTGATAATCCTAAATGAAAACTTCTTGGTATTGTGCCATATTCCTCTGGACCAATTTCACCAAATATACCATCATTCCTAATAAGCAGAGAAGAAGAATCATCTGATTCTTCAACGCTTAATTCAGCTGCTTCAGCTTCAAACAATTCTGAATTTTCAAATACAAGAGTGACTAAGTTAATTGATTCTGTATCAGGTGATAAACAATCACGTTTCGACCAACGAAAAGTTCTTGGAGCCATTCACTAAAAAATAACAAATATGTATTGATGAAACTGTGATTATGAGAATTTGTATTTCATATCAGTCACAACTTCAAACCAATATCTGTCGTTAAGTAAACTTGGAGAACACGGTTGTTGCTGGACAAAAAGTCTGAACTAATATAAGATAACAAAATGACATTTAAGTACTCAGATAAAATACAAAGTGCAATTGATTTATTAATCTCAATCCATAAAGCTGATAAAATTCAGTCGATAAACCGATAGTGAGCTAGACGCGACATTGAGGTGCACTGAGAAATTATACTAGCCAAAAAATGAATGAAAAGTTTGAGTTAGCCAGAAATATACACATACAACAATAACAGATTTCATGTAATGTAGAAAACCTCTGCTCATTGGCACAAACACATTCAACTTTCAACTGATGAGTCACAAGTTCGAAAAACGCTTCGTATACAAACATACTTGGTCACTGGATGTATTCGTTTCACAATATCTTGAAGTTGTTAACTTATAGACCTAAGTATAATTATACAGTACAAATCTTTGTGATACAAAAAAGTACGTGAAAGCAATCTAATGACATCAACATAGAGCCTATGAAAAAATCATTGCAAGTAGCGATGATATTATCATAGTTATTATTATCATTATCAAACAAAAAAGACGACAGTCAAAAAATATGAAGAAGGAAAATGAGAAGGGGGAAAATATATTTTATTTTGAAATATTTTGCAGTAAAAGACAATAGAGTACATAAGAATAAGCATTTATGAAGTAAACGAAAGGATAGAATGTCTAAGCTTACTTGAAAATATAAAACACACCCATAGTAAATTAAAAACAGTAATTCTGTTAGTTTAACTCCACGTAGTTAATCAATAAACTTAATTGTCTATCTCTACTTTTAAATTGTTTTGTGATTGGAAGTAATGCTAAAATGCAACTGTTCTTTTGTGCATTGAAGCAAAGCATTAACTAGTCGAATAAAACCAGTATCCATAGGTTTATCTAACCCTCTTAAAAGTCTATGACGCATAACTCCAACAAATTCTTTGTAACTAAGTTGCCCATCATCTGAAAAACAAATAAAAATATTTCTCCATATACATTTGAAAAATTATAAGGAATGAAAGCACTAGCATACACTTGGCCATAAGCTACAACTATTGCGACAAGGTATCGGTAGCATAAAATCGGTTAGTGAATTGCTTCCCTGAATGTTGAGTGCTACACTCTCAACGTAAAACAAGCCAATGACTAAGTTCGTTAACATAAAATGTCGTTCATCAAAGAATATGGCAATTGTAACGCATATCCCAGTCACCTTAACCTATCAACATTAACAGCCTCTCAGTAGTACATACCACCTTGTTTCATCTGAAATGATCAAACCAGTGGATATAGCTATGGTCAAAAGCCTGTAATCTTACCATGTCGCGATAATATTTAGCTACTTAAAATGAGGTGCATGTAAATAAACCAGACGCTATAATGCAAAACACAACCCATTTGATCAACTTAGTCAGGAGCACGAAGCAGCATTATCATTTTTTTGCACAAAGCAATGATGATCGAGGTCCTGACCCAATTAGACTTGGTTAATCTGTCTGTAAATTCCTTTGAAAGTATACGCTGAACTCTCTTAGAGAAAATTATTTTCAAACTTATCAGTGATATCAATAACATTTTGTTTAAAAAAAATCAACGACTGTGATCCCCGCCACAAAGTTATGGTTAACTAACGAACTATGTCACTGAATAACGTATTCCGCAATTATTCTTGTTAATCTAAAGACTATCTTAACCAGATTAAAACGAAATTAATACACAATTCAGATAATTAATAGACTCTATTTTTATGCTAAACAGAATCATAATAATACAAACAATAGAAAGGAAACAGACCACATGCACTTACTATTTTCATCGAATAAAGTGAAAACAACATCAACTACATGAGGCGACAAGTGAATATTTGCCACGGTTAATGCAACATGGTTCAAAGTATCTTGGTCCATTGATGCACCTGCCATGTGATAAAAAGTTAAAGCAGTATCCACATCTGCAATACATCGAAGTAACTGACTGAAATCAAAAAAGTCTTGATAAGTAATACCCTATTCAATGGTAAAGAAAAAAAATACAGAAAGTACACTAGTTTTATGCCTTTTGGATAAAAATATTAGAACTAATATAAAAAAGAATTCGCATTAGATTGCCATACTTGAGATCTTCATATAAAGTAAAGAGTTATATAAACTAGATGAAAACCGTATAAGCAAAGGTCACAAAATAATAATAAAAATAGAGGGGGAAATGGCTAAATAGATAAACGTGATATTACCATCAATATGATTAGACGAACGCTTCTACAAAATCATAATCAATGCTGACTCGTTCAGAAGCAAATTAGACCGGTCTTTAGGATTCAGACCATGAGTCAATAACTCCATGGATTATTGTGTTCCTTCTATTGATATTAAACTGACAATATTTATGCTGAAACGTACGAAACCCGACCACTAGTAACACTTAGAACCACATAAAAAATGCATGGGAAGTAATATAAGCTCTTATTATTATTTTCTTGCTTATAAAATCAGTTATCTTATACTTGCTGAACTAAAAATATGTAAAATTTTGAAATCATTATTCACGCTGAGATTACTAGATTATAATATGATCCAAATGTGAAATGTAGTACTGAACTAGACTAAAACTAAAAAAGATTAAAGTTATAGTAATTATTTCCTGTGCCAGTACTTCAGTGGAAAGGGGCTGGCTGATTACCCATGTGGTCCCAGCTGACGCAATTCTAAACCTCACCTAGCCGTTAGTAAAGCCGGTAAAGTAGGAAAAACGTGTAAACAACTCACCACTACGGAAACTTAAGACCTTAAGTTTGAAGCCCTATGCTGCACTCGGAAGGCAAAGGAGGGGAAAAAAGTACATATTTACAGTAGTAGGGACATTTTCATGTCGAAAAAAGTGAAGGTCAAGTGACATAGAAACAAATTATCGCCCACAAAGTACATTATTATTATTGTTCCATTGGGTTCCTAGTGGAACATAGGGCTTCAACCACAAAATACATGGTATACATGAATCTCAATAAACAGATTAAAATACTCTGATACTCCAGTCAAGAAGCAATAATCTGACAAAAATGACCAGATTGAACTATATAAAATGTGAACTGCGGCCAAAAACGTATGAGTATTAAATTTTTCATTTACTTAGTGGTGGTTAGTAGCGGAATCAAGAGTGCATTTCGTCACCTGGATGTAACTACATTCAAAAAATGACAAGGCTACCAGTGAAACGCTGAACGAGTACCGATTAGTTCAAACATCAAAAACCTATCCATTAGGCTAACAGTCATCGTTGATTTGTATTCGCAACTTCACTCGCCTGATTTTACCCAGCTAAGGATTCTTCTAAGCATTGATTTAATAAGAATTAGGTTATTTTAGTTGAGTTAGATAAGTTGCATGAAATACACGAACGTGTTTGATCATAGTCATGCTACTGAAGACGTTAAAGAGACCATGTTGGGGAAACTGTATAAGGATGCAAATATATAAAAATTTACAATATTTGTAATATAATTTTCAAGCACTAGTTTTTTGTAGGGATTCTGTTTGATTGGTCGGAGGATTTCGTCACGAGCTGACATCAGTTAGAGAACCATTGGAAAACCTGGGACTACTGGACAGCTGTTTTGTCCTTGTTTGGGACTCTTCAGCAGTACACATCCCACCGGGGTCCGATGAGTTCCAAACAAGAATGAAACAGCTGTCCAGTAGTCCCAGGTTTTCCAATGGTTCTCTAACTGACATCAACTTATGATGAAATCCTCCAACCAATTTGTAATATAACGCAAAAAGTCTTTAAAGCAAAAATTGAATTACAGTAGTT
The DNA here is from genome assembly GCA_944472135.2 of Trichobilharzia regenti. NCBI lineage: Eukaryota > Metazoa > Platyhelminthes > Trematoda > Strigeidida > Schistosomatidae > Trichobilharzia > Trichobilharzia regenti. The sequence continues at coordinate 79,556,721 of OX235270.1, read as the reverse complement.
TCATCGGCATCTGGTGGAAATTTGGTCTTAACTCGACGAATCATTTTACGTCTTTTGTTTTCCGAGAACCCAGCATAGGCAAGTAATGAATTAGCAAACTGAACTTCGGTTATTTTATCATCCTTTGGCTCAGCCCTTTCAAACTACAAAATTAAACATAAGAAATAACACATCAATCAGTTAACCAAAATACAATTAAACGAGGTTTTTTGTACAATTCTGAGCAAAGCAACCCATTTAAGAAACAAAAGTAGCATATGGCCTGTGAAGGAGCCACATCTAGTGTATGAGGGCCAACAAAATTATCAGGTTATCTATAGCCGATATGTGGAACTGTGTTCAAACCTGTAACTCAGTGATGGGAAGTCGGACATCCAAGCCAATGAGTCACAACTTCTATTAAACTCCAAGCAATTTTTTAAAGTTATGTTGATTGGAAAACATCAATGAGTGAACAAGAGCCAAGTACATTGATTTCTATTTCACCGTCAAGTCAATAACTACTTCTAAAAGTGCGAAATAAGCATTCAACGTTAACAAAATGGCTATTTATTTTTTGATTGAAATTTATCGATAGCGTATGTAACCAAGTGTTGCTTAATAACATTCATGTTTATCCACCTTTCAGAGAGCCGCACCAATACCGAAAGGCAATGAGGACACTGTATTTGCTCGAACTTTCTATTTCACCGTCAAGTCAATAACTACTTCTAAAAGTGCGAAATAAGCATTCAACGTTAACAAAATGGCTATTTATTTTTTGATTGAAATTTATCGATAGCGTATGTAACCAAGTGTTGCTTAATAACATTCATGTTTATCCACCTTTCAGAGAGCCGCACCAATACCGAAAGGCAATGAGGACACTGTATTTGCTCGAACTTTTGTATGATGGGACGGACTGCAAATCTATGACCGGCTGACTCAACGCAATGAACCAATGCTACATTGTGGGATATGACCACTATGGTATGGTGTATATTGTGGTTGTATGTTAAACAAGAGTTTCTATCGACAAAATATTATTGTTTTAGTTATTTTAATACAGAAAGCTTATCCAGTTGCTCATGAATGACTTCCCATATCTCGTAATTTGAGAAATAACACAACCATCAACCAATGCCTTCCTTAGGTAACTACCAACACACGTTACTCAGAAGGCTTACATAAAATCCATTTCGAAGTACCTCATTAACAAATACCATGTTGATTTTTAGTTGGGAGGCTTGAGTAATTGACTGCTTCAAAGCAATTTTTATAGCATTACTTGAAAAATAGCCCTAGCTAATTAAATTTTTATAAAAGTGACTATTGAAATAAGATTCAAAACTTTTCATTTGAAGTAAAGTATTGTTGACTTTGAGTTGATTTGCAGAGCCTTGTTAATAGTATTTCCATAGTTAAAGAGTGAAAGTGTACGAAATTGCCATCAGAGGCCATGTGAAAATAAGTCAGTTATCCTTTTTTATGACTCAAAAAATCTCAAATTGCACAACAAACACTGAACAAAAAACGACTTTACTACTAACTTCTAAACGCATAATTTCTTCCTGTAAATCAGAATGAAATTTGAGAAATTTACTGATTGGTAACTTCTGATCCCCATTCGGACCAAAAAAGTAACGTTTTAAAGCACTGTTGCTCCCCGATCTTAAAATGCATCCGGTTGCTGAATGATCACGATGACGACGACCCATTGATGTTGTACCCATGATGACTGATCGCACCTGGAAACCAAGACACAGACACCATGGAAACAAACAGTTCATAGAAAGCTTCGACATGTTACACTGTCTCATTCATGAGTAATAATATCATTAGCATGAAAACAGACATTACTGAATAGTAACTAAGTTACTACAACCTCACATCCGCACATAAAGTCAAAACCGAAAATTGTAAGTGAAAATAAAATGGTCGATAGTGTGTTATAAGTTGAAAAAATAGGTTACTTCGTGGTTACGAAAAGGTGGAAGTGCATCGAAGCCAACGTTTCTAATCATCAAATTGGATCGTCTCCTTAACACAACTTCCCTACATAATTCAGATTGACAGCCAGTTAACACTTTAATAAACAGATAGGCAATAATTTAAAGTAGTGAGCACCGAAGCTACCGTAAGAAACATATTTCAAAGCTAGAATAGGCATGATGCAAGCTAGGGCAAATAACGACTTACTACACTTGAAAAAAGCAATTCAGTTTATGTTGGATTCAGAGCAACAAAAGCACATGAAGTACAAAAAGATACGGATTGTCAAGCAAACCAATCAATAAAGATGATTGAAATTTTGTAAGTAGACATCTTAGAGAAAATAGGTCAGCATTCAGTGACTACAGTGATTCACCACATATTAGTGTTGATTACAACCTGTCGATGGACAGGTAATATGTGGTTACTAAGATGGACAGAATAGAAATTAAATGCGTAGTACAGGATGCTAAATACGAAAACTCTGCTTAGTTTATATTATCACGTGAACATCTGGTTTAAATTCTCCTTGCTGTAAAACTGGATCATTTCGAAAAAAAGATATCATGTGGTTTGCAATAGGCGGGAATGCAACCCTACTCCGCTGCAAGCACCTAAAAGGGAAATATACAATAACCAAAAAAGAAATAATAAATGCGTAGTGACTGATGCTAAATTTTTGCTATTTAGATGAAATTGCTTTCGGGGCTTTTGTGAGATCTGAACCTATAGAAAAATTGATGACAATTAATTAAAAAGCATTAGATAACTAGATTATTGAGTGGAAGGCTAAAATTACCAAATATTTAATGTGAACTCACAACTTCGAACTCATCACTATCCAACTCCCCATCACCATTTATATCAAACATGCGGAAAGCGATTTCAAATTGACGACGAGGTGCTGAAATAATAGTAATAATGAAAACGGAAAATTGCTATTATCATATTAGTTCTGAATAACATCGAAAAGGACTAATTTACAGATGGACAGCAGTTTCATAATCATAATGACCTCATAAAAATTAGTCACCACATTTGAGTTAGCAGCTTTATTGAAATGCATTAACTTCAAAATAGAAAGCTTGACGTCGCAGATTTACTACTGTCTTTGATTTATACCTGTGGTTTGTCGGTTAACTAACTTGATTTCCAGTCACTCAGGGATTAACTACTTATCCATCTACCGCGGTTAACGTAGCCAGGTAACATAATGAATCTCATCATAATAAGTATCTTAGTGTCAAACAAAAATTAACGTTGCTTTTATTCTACCTAACTGAATAAGCACTACACATAAACGTTAATAATTAGCTGTTGATGTCAAAAATAAGAAATAAAACTCACTTGAAAGTACAGTTAGTAAAAATATAAAATCAGTAAATGTGATTAACGCTTGATCACAAAGTCGATAAAATATTGACTCTTTTGGTATGTCTAAATGTAACTTCTCAGCCTGAGAAAGGAAAAACACAAAAAAATAGATATACACTATCCACCGACAGCTCATTGATTACAAAGACAGTATCACTTTAGCACAACTTGTACAAATACTGTACTGTTTTTGCTTTCATAAAAGAGAATAAAGGTAATACTGCCGTGAGACAAATACTAAATGTTCGAATTCAGTTTGATCAACTAAGTAACATCATCAAATGCCATCCACCAAGTGTGACATATCCTGACGCATGTAAAATACATGTCCCGAAAATAACTGTGTTAACTAACCAAATGTGCATAACTAACACTTAAAGACTGTTTTTACAGGTCTCTAGAACACTTCTAGGTTATTGTTAGGACACACAAGTAGCTCATGTTTAGAAGTTACGCATTATAATAATGACAGTTGGTCATTCAATAACGTCATGAGCCTTCGAACTGAGAGACCAATCCACATACCAAACAGTCGATGCACATGTGCATATGAAATGCCAAAAAAATCACGGTACATATTTGAACGCAGAGAGTGAGACTTGCTAGTTGCACAGATTTTCTGGAGAAAAAAACCGTCAGAGGGAGCAGCTACAAAGATTACATTTGATTGCTGAGAGGAAAGAAAATAGCAACCAGTGTGATCGTATGTGTCGATAGGTTTGAGTAGGGAGTTTGGCTTCCCCTGGAGTAAAGCCAAAATAACCGTAGAACGCTAATTGGAGTCAAGTTGAAACTTTTCTAAGGGATACAGACTGCATATGTTTAAACTGAAGTTATATAACTTACAGACTGAAACTAACCCCATGATTACGTTGGTTACCTTCTAAGAGTTTGTTCTTATAGGTAAAAACTCCAAGAATAAGAATGAAGAGATGATCTTAATCTAAACTGAATGCAATACAATAAATAGGTGAGTGAAACAAACCTTGCTGAGTTGGAACATAAGATTTGCAATGAAAAGATCACGATTTATGACTACACCTATCTACCACGGATAGAGGGGGCGAGCATCATTAGGTATGGTTCACATTAAGTCTACAAACCTAAAAGTGACCAGGATAATGTTACTTCAATAAACTGTTAAGAAATGTGGTCTAACAGCTCTGCATGACAATAATACTTATTTGTTTCGCATAGTAGCGCAAAGTGACAGAGAAAAAATTCATAGTATTTGAAAAACAAGCGACTAACCTTATTTTGAAAGTAGACCATTCCCGTCTACATGTGGAAAAGGAATAATGCAGTTTAGTAAAAACAAAATTTAAAGATATAGTTCGCTTATATGTATGAATTGTAGTAACAAGAAGAAATCAATATTACTCTAAAAAAACATTTCAAACTCCAAAGCATCAGTCACTAGACCACTGAACCATGGGAACCACCGGTGCACCCAGTCTCAATTTTTATATGATAAAATTACTTTAGATTTTCCATTGTCTGATTTCCTATTCTCTATGCTGGCATACAGGTTGCAGGGAACAAGTCTTAAGTGGGATAAAATGCACGTCTCCGGTTAAATCGTTAGCCATTGCCAATCAGATAGGATCAAACGAACCGTGCGGTATCAAGAAATCGACTGTGCAAAGAGACAAATATGCATGGTGCCATTTTAGTCGATGCAGCTTTGCGACCTCACCAACTGCATTACCTTTTTTACCAAACACTTTACGTCTTAACTCATTACTAGTCACTCAATTCCATTCTCTTTCACAAGTACTGCTTTTGGAATAAAGTAAATCATTATTACTATTATTATACTCTACCATCGAACACGAGAGAACTAACGCAAACACCTGACGAAAAATAGCTAACTTCTTAGTAACTCTCACTTTCAATAGTTATCTCTCTGTTGTGAATGAGAACTGAGCAGAAATCATGCCTAAACTAGAGATGACACAAGTTGGCGAATGCTACACGAGCCTTTGGTATTCGAAATGTAGTTTAGTGAGCAATCAGCCCTATGGAGTTCGTAAAACTTTCCATTGGTCATTACCTACTTCTCATAAACTACATTAGCAATCTTATTAAGTCTGGACAAGTGATTTGAGTGCCACGTTTCCTATCTGTCGCGGAATTCAGTCAAAAATTTCTTGTCCATTAGCTCTATAACGAAATTAAATGACACGACGACAATGGGTACTTAATTCTGCCTTTACCTCAGATGACAACAGCGCGTGAGTAGAAGTGTTAATACAGCAATCATCTGATACGCAGTGCTTAATGGCGGAAAAATTTACAAAACAGAAAAAGATGGTATTAGGTGTTTACTAACCTTCGGATCATACCGCTTGAATGAATCCAAGTCTAAGCCATCAGGTTGCTTAATACCAGGAGTGATGGAACGTAGAAAGTCTTCAGGAGTCATGTACACAGTTTCACTGTCTTCATCTACACTTTTCAGTGTTGCGAAATACCGAAAGATCTTATCTGGTGCAGAATAAGCTCGAATTCGATTTTCGTAAGCTATGAACTAGGACATATAAAAAAGTTTTATTAATTGCAGATGGGGAGGAACAATTCAAGTAAAAGACTTCAGCTTAGGCCTAAACAATAGAATGGACTGAAAATTTCACACAATTCAAGTGATATCATAACTAATGTAGGTTTAGCACTTGGGAACTGTGATAAAATTTAATTCCATATTAGATAAGTTTATTTCAAATATCACGCAGTGATAGAGTATTAATAACTGGATGACGTTTCGACAATTTATCATACCAACTGATATGCTTGTGAGTAATAACTTATTCTCGAAACCTCATCCAGTTATTAATACTGCATCAGTGTGTGATATTTGGATTAAACTTATCTAACATGGGATAGGGCCAGAAAGAATTAGTAACACGAAAATCTGGCAACAAACCAATCAAGAGCCGATTACCCAACAAATTTGTAAGAGAAAATGGAGAAGAATCGGTCATACGTTGAAGAGACCTTCCAATGGCATCACGACCCAGGCCTTCGCTCGCGTGGAATCCCAATGAGAAGCGATGAGTATGTCGTCAGTGCGAGGGTGACATGGAGGAGATCATCGGAGATGAGAGATTATGGGCAATCGTGGGCCCAGCTGAAGAGATGTGTTGTTGAAGCCTTATGTTTCACTCGGAACACAAGAGAATAATAAATTAAAAAAATTGAATGATACCATAACTGTTTCAGTGAAAAGTATAAAAAATATTGCGATGCCCCTGCCATCGTTTTCTTTATATTACGGATATCCAACTTAACTATACGTGGTCATCTGAAATACCAGTATTCCTGGTGAAGACGCGAATAATAACCGTCCAAGTTTCTAGTAATGCTGGGTCAATTTCGAACTATATGTCAGTAGTGTGGTCTAATGCTAAACGAATATTTTGTGTGCTTAAAAAAATCTATTATGTTCTGTAGTAAAGTGGATAGAACTTAGGAATTGAGCTGAACGCTGAACTTAGACTGTGCTGATATAATGCTAGTCAGGGATGAGTTGGGCGTAAGAACGTAGAAATATATGCTGAGAAAAATGCCAGTAAGGGTTGAACTGATGCGTGCAGTTCCAAAAAACAGCTCAGAGTGCTACTTTGAGCGAAATACCAAGTCATTTGAGAATCATTTTAGGATTTACTCAATACAGAAAAAAGCGTTAGTTCAGAACTGTGGAATATTTATTCAGCATTACTGTAATGTTAAGCACGGGAGACTTGCGAAAATCCGTGACTGCTGCTAAACGATAGCGCTATCTTGAAGTCTATTACTACGTAGAGTCGAAAAATATACACCTACTATTGCTAAATAATTAAGTCGATCAGTGACCTTCAAAAATATATGGAATATCACATTGTTGAAGTATTTATTGTCGAATTGTAACATACGGTTACTTAAAAACAGAAGTTATACCTTCCTATCACGAAAACCAATATGTTTCTTCGAAATGCTATCCTTAGCATCTGAATCTTCGGCCACTTCAATGCCCACTGACTGACATTCCGCTTTGAGTGTTTTAGACGTCTGAAGTGATAGAGAAAATTGTAAAATCAAGTACCTTTCTTTCTTTCCGCTTTCGTTCGAAATAGGTGCGAATCGTATCATCCAAATAGGCCATGCTAAAGAAATTATCAATGTATCTCGACTACTCACCCGCCACCAGATAAAAAAATAAACAGGCCCGCAAGAGCAATACAGTAAGCACGGTACGCATAATTCGGCTTCCCTGGAAAGGCCTTCTGAAAGTGTGTATACCGATTACGATAAGTTCCATAACAGCATCTGTTCAACAGCATTGAAGACGAACCAGGACCCAAAAAGGAGTTCAACTCTGAAGTGTATTTCAAAATGCATTCAGGTCTCTTCAAGTTAAGAAACAGCAACTTTTGAGCACACCGTGAGAACATTTGTAATTGTTGTAGGTCAGGAAGTGGAAAACGACCCTCTTATTTCCAGAAAACTGAGAGTAGCTTCCAAGTAGTTTGCGGATAGATACATATGCAACTTACATCCAGATATTGAAAAGCGAGCTTAGTGTAACTAAAACGCCAAGACTGTGAAACTTTACTTTGATTTCGGGTGTTTAGGCACCACAAATATTTCTCAAAAAATAACAGTTTAAAAGGATTATATCAACAAAGTACATTCTAATTGTAGAACAATCTCTTTGAAATAAGCGCCAACATTACTCGTATTCTAATTCACACAAAAAATGATAAATAATAATCTAGATGACAAAGATGTTTGAAATATACGTCCAAAACCTAGAACTCTAACTTTAACATAATTTCATTTGTTTAGTTGATATTTCGGCCTAGTTACTTCCGCTCATTTTAAAAACTCTAGCACCAACATGCGTCGAGACGACTCGCCTGTTCATTCCAATGGTTACAGAACAAGCGTATCGCCACGAGGACGGAGATACAGCCGGTCACGATCGCGGTCCAAGTATGTTTTTTTATAAATATATTATGTCAGATCTCATTCACGCCGATACCGCAGTCGAAGTGGAAGTCGGGATTACTACCGCCGTAGCCCTGGATACGGATACCGCAGTACCGGTCGGAAGTAAGTAACTTCACAATTTTCCCGTGAAACACTGACTACCTTATTTCCATCTACTACTAATGGCAGCACCATCGTGCCATGCTATGCCTCACTTGCAATAACCCTGATTCCAGTAGCTAGCTGTCTGTATTTTATCGACTTTGCACCGTTGTGCGACAGTTTGAGTCGCCACACCATGTTGTATACAGAGCAAGAGGAGAAATTACAAGGAATAGATAATAGAGACAGTAAACACAGGTGTTAGACAATGGGAATAGCGAAGCACAAAACAAATTCATTGGAAATCATCAGTCACAAGCAGTGGATGCATCTGCGCCATTGAGGACGATTTTAAATCATCTCACCGATTGTTTTTAACCATTGGGTTTTACCGTCCCGAGGTCCCCAACCAGTCAGGAAGTCTACACCTTCCTACCTGGCTTAGATTGACTAATGTAAATTTCATTCACTGGTGCCGCCATGTTTTTAGCTTGAACGCCACTAGCTATTTTCAAGCCTGACCCTATATCAAATAACATTGCCCGTCGAGAGAGGCGATGACTAGGCATACGTAACACATGTCCTAACCATCTCACTCTATGTAACTTCACAACCTCGTCGATTGATTTCCTTTGCTTACCTAGCACTCCACCGACGCATAACCTCAATATTGCTTAACTTTTTATACCACTTCACGGGAAATAGGACGCAAGCATCTATGATCAAAGAGAACTCATCTTTTCATGTCTTCCACTTTGAGTGGCCAGGTCTCACAGCCATTGGGCAGGACTGAGCAGACTGATAAACTCAGTCTAAAACACATCTCTACGGGTATATTCAGCAGACGGTTTTAGGGTAAGTGTTGCCAAATAGCACTAATCTCAATGAAAGATTTTGAGACACTCATTGGAACTAGTCACCCACTGAATGAAGAAATTTGTACAAGTAACAGTTCCAAACGGCTCAGTAGTCTGTTTCATGCATGACTGTCAGACGAATTTCTATTTGGATTATATTTATGGATTCATACCAATGAAAGATGAAACAATACTGGATTTCTTTTAAAATCCGGTGTATAGTTTCCGATTCCCTATGATTTCTATGAAGTCCCTTCATAACACTACGAAATACGATCACACAGCAGTGACCACTAAACCTTGTCAACCATTGATATCGCCATAGGTATAGAGTTCCTGTCAACTACAGATGGACAATAGCAAAGTCTTAACAGATGGTAACCATAACTTGAGTCCCACAATCCTCATTTCCTTTAAAAGCACTTAGTTCACTCATCCCTCAGTCCTCCTGGCTTGTTATTTACTGTCGTGCTATAATTTATCAAACTATTCTTATGTCTTTTGTTCATTCCAGGAGATTCTTGGGGCCTCGGGAAAATCCGAACCCGTCAAGGTGCCTAGGCGTCTTTGGATTGTCCTTACACACTCAAGAAAGAAACCTGTATGATATTTTTTCACAATATGGAAACATTGAAGATGTTCAATTGGTCTTCGATAACTACACTGGTTTGTTGAATACTTATATCTATTCATCTTTCAGGTCGTTCCAGGGGCTTTGGTTTTGTTTATTTTACGCACGTTGCCGATGCGAAAGCTGCCAAAGCTGATGCTCATGGTATGGAAATCGATGGCCGACCAATTCGATGTGATTTCAGTATAACGGAACGCCCTCACTCACCTACTCCAGGAATTTATATGGGCAGACCATCTAGGTAAGTCTGACACAAGTATACAAAGCATGGTTGTGCAATACTTAGTTTTGAGATGACCTTCAATAAGTTTCGCCAATGTAGACTTAACAAAGTAAAGTTTGTGCTACTAATGTTGCATCCACCGAAATGAGTCAAAAAATCTCAATTTCTCCTTTCCTTCGACATCCACGTTAATATCGGTAGTTAGAATTGTGGCGTCTGTTACACATCCTTGTGTTAGTGTGTGTGACGGAAACTTGTAGTCTTTTCGCATAAAAATTTTGAAAGTTAACTGCAGAAGCTTGATATTAGCCTTAAATACATTATGTGCTGGGACTACGGTTGTAACTTCTTTCCTGTAGCTGTCCAGTTTCTACAGGTGATGTTTTTAGTGATTGTTTGTGGTGTAATTTCTGCAAACTTATAGTAGTCCTACTTTCGTTTGACGTGATAAATTTTTCGTTTTGTGTTACCCAATGTAGTACTTGTGCCATACATAAGCTAGATTCCGATCCTTTTTTAGACGCCCCATTCCGCGGAGACGAAGTATTTCTCCACGTGGACGCTATTCTCTTTCAAGGTCTCGTTCGCGTAGCTTTGATCGTAAGTAGCTCTGCATTTTAACCTGCTGTTTTCCTCCAGGGCGTTTCTAAACAATGACATTTGTTTAACCCCATTTTACTGAGGTGCATTTCAACTTCAGTTTACAACTGTTTCATTCACTGTCTGTAATACAAACCTTTCATCCGTTTACTAACATGTGCTGCGAAATAAACACATAGTCAAGTATTATGATTCATTTTGTCTTTCTTTTACAGTTGTGTGAATGCCAAATAAGAAAATAGAATGCATTTGTTAAGAACCCTTACAGAAGAGTAATGAATACAAAGAATTGACATGAAATAATCTTGAAGTATATTTATGTGGACAATGAATACTAATTACGAAAGTACTGAGGATTCTACCGAAGTCAAATTCCATTTTCGAAGTCAGTCACCTAATCGTTGGAAATGATTTAGGCGTTTCGCCGCAGAAAATAATCAGACTTTGAGAAATCTTGCTTTGATGCGTTCGGCATTTGCGTAGAATCAGGCTGTTATGAAGTTAACGGGAACAGGTGTCGTAAGACGTTTTCACTCACGGTATTTACTGAACACCGAATCGTCCTGAAAAGTCTAGTGTCAGTGGTTAAGTCTATATTATTCGAATTCACTGGTGATTACTTCTCAAAGAAGGTGCTGAATATTCAGTTTCTGAACTCTGGGGGCTGAAAGTGAATAAGTCAAGAGTTTTGCGTGAATCGAAATTTATAATCATTAGTCAGTTTGCAACTGATTTGTGAATATAACTCGGGAATCTGTCTTCTGATTCTTACGGGAATGTGAACATGAAATGATGTATCGTAAGTTTATCACTTTATTAATTTTAGCTATTCGAACGTAGATAAGATGGTCGCAAGTTTTTTGAATTACTAGAGTTGTGCATGCAATCAAGAAAGCAGTACTTTTGTAACCAGTAACTATTGTATTTCTAAACCTACTGTGATGTGGAAAGATATACAATTAAGGGTTTACAAAAGTGACAAAGATATATCGAGTTCCTTTTGTTGTTGGTAGCCCTTCATGTAAATGTGTCACCCTTCCGGGACTCATTACAACCCAACCAACTCGTGTATCTATGATTGAACAGTTATATCGATTGAAGCGAACTCCTCCTCCCTGTTAAAGTAAAACAAAAGTCGGTTAAGTACTGCTTGTGTTGAGTGTGATCTTCACATAATTGATAACACCCACCTGATAGTCTTTCCCGGGTTGGTTCAGTCCTATATTAAGCGTATATGAAGATGCATCATGATGTGGTCTCAGTGAGGGTTGTTCTTCCGGTCTGTATCTGACAACAAAATTCATGCGTGCTCGTGGCTAGATAAATTGAAAATTCATAAAATTAGTTACTTGGAACAATGATGCTTCGTGAACAATTGCACATTATAAGATACTCACTCTGTCTTCGTATCCTTCGTAAAGCTTTTTCTGTATTGGGTATATGTATTTCCCCAAGACGTGTTGCCAGTGCTCTTCCCAATCGACTTGGCGCATATGGATATCGCGTGTAGGTACATTTTCATAGCCCCCTTCAAGTCGTGGGTCGTGGTTATCCCCATTTGACCACTCACCAAAGTTTTCCATCTCTTCAATAAGTTGCTTGCAAAACGTTTCTGTTAATAGGGGAAACCAGAATACATCGGGACATGGTTGTTCAACGTCTGCCATTGTGATTTCAGTTTTCAAAAAGTTGAAGAATTCCTGTTGTATATAATGTTCTTCCCAGTCCTGTTTAAATATAAACAATTATAGGTTTAATGAGGTGTTCAAACACTTACTATCTTTCGACTTTTTCACCTGAGATCTATCGTCTGTCTGTGTATGTTTCAAATGGTCTGAAATATTGTAACGAATATTCACGATTGTGTTGTACATAATGTATTATTTGAAGATGCACTGTTTCATTATGTTTATATAGTCATGAGTCCCCATTGGGGTAGTGTTAAACTTTTAATGAGCATTGTTTTTTTGTAGGTAACCGTTTTTTATTTTAGTTTGTTATTCTGCTTATGCGAATCTTAATTGATTGACGAGACAGTGCAAGTACATTTGGCGAAAACAAACACCAGCGAGGGTCTCGAATGTTTTCATTCCTAATGACTATTGTGGATGCAATAATGTATGCATAGCAAGGTTATTTACTTTCATAGTCTAAAAATATACCTTCCACATCTATTTTGCTCTTTTTGCTGTTTACTGTGTGCTATTGAGTACCACGAAAGTAAGGAGTGGTATTCCGGAGAGGCAGAGAGATACCGTAGTGCTGACTGGAATCGAATGCACAGGTCGGTCGTTCAGGCTCAGAGGAGTCGTCTAGGTGATCAGGGGGTTTACATGATGGCAGGTCGGATAATGGGAACCGTTTTATGCAGATCACAACCTATTTCTAGCCAGCACCAACTTCAGGCACGGTCATCACTGTAGCGCTACCTGGTGTCTTCCGTCTGCCAATCAAGCCTGGACTCAGATTGATCATATTGCTGTCAGTTTCCAGTGGCGATGATGCATAGAAGACTGCCGCTTCTTCTGGAGCACATGCCTGGACTCCGATTATGGGTTAGCGTGTGCCAGGTTCGTCTTGCGATTTGGTGGGGTTCATAAAAGACGTCGTCTAACCGAAGTGAGCAAATTAGTAGCAGGTGCTACTAATTTGAAATGCCAGAATGTGTTACAATCAATGCTTGCGAGCAACTACTGTTTGGTAGCAACCCCCAAGTAGTATAGATGAACATTGGCTTCATCTGCAAGATGCCACGCAAATGGCGAGTGTTGCGGCTTGAAAGAATGCTCTTCTAAAAACCACTGGGTTTCTGCGAGTTCCTTGCAACTCCTGGATGATCTCCGGTCTATTCCGGCTGGTAGGGAATACAGCAATAAGCAAAAGGTGCTTACACCCAAGACTGGACAGTGCTTACGTAAGGACCGCGAAGCCTGTTGGTCAGAACGTGCGTGTGAGATGGAGTCAGCTGTTGCATCTGGCAACAGTCGGAAACTGTTCCAGCTCATCCGAGCCACCGGCAGCAAGAAACAAGGTGTCGGCGAGACGGTCTGTGAGGCAGATGACACACCAATTACCAGCCTGGAACGCTGGGCAGAGCACTTCGAGAATTAGTTTAGCTGGCCACCAGGTTTAGTATCTGCTGTCACTTCTTCACCCGGGTTGGAGTCCGAAAGATAGCTCAAAACATTATTGTATATGGCCAAGAATCGTAATCGATGGCGAACGTGCTGCAATTTCCTTCTTTCTTCCCCTCCTCATAGTACTTGACGACTACTGTTTGAATTTATTAAGTATGTCTGTATTCCTGCCAGACGAAGTCCTTCATCCGTTCTCTACTTACATTATTACTTTTCATGTGTGTTGTTTTATTATTATTCCGTCGCGCATCGTCTTCATGCCACACTGTACCAAATTCTTCTGCGATTAAATAAATACAAATTCAGTATCACATAAAGTCAGGACAAATAGTATATTTGAACCCTATTGATTAACTTCGTAAACTCACCTGTGGATTGTCGAATATTTGCCACAAGTCGTTGTGGAGGTGATCGTTAGTGTAATTGTCAGCATTCATCAAGTACCCGAATTCCACTTGATTATCCACAAACATGAAAACATTCTGTGATAAAAAGGAGTTGCACTAAATAAAGATAACTCACTTTATCTCTTGCTTCCTTGGCGAAGTTCATGTCGATTTCGTTCCCTAGTTTTGCGTCAATCAACTTACGCACCGCCCATCGTGAAATTAAATAGGCACTACGAACTAGGGGAACATTCCAGATTCCACTAAAAACCATGAAAAGTTGGTTAATAGAAGGTATACTTTTGTTGTTTTCTACTCACCTTGTATTATAACTGATTATATCCATGTAGTCTTCCGACCTAGTATAAAACCCATCACTACCCAGTGCTCCCCAAAAGTTTGACCACGCCTTTCCTCTTCTTGTTAATAATGGTGCAATTATTGATCGGTTCATCTTAACTAAGTGGTCCAAGGTTTTCGGGTTGGTTAGCTGAGCGATACTGTCTACTACAAATACGTGCTTGCAGTCCTCAACTGATAGACAATGCGCACTGCAAAACAAAGATCAGTATGTCGTGGAAAATGATACACTACTTACAATACTCTCTTCCTTGCTGCCTCTTCACTAAGTTCCTCGTCGAGCCAATTTATCGAGAGGTACTCGTGTCCAAATGTGTCATTGAAATGTTCTATAAATGAGAGTTGGTTTTTCGCCGTTCTCTGTAAAGGAAATAATATCGTTTATTTCCATACTGAATATTGTACCACTTAGTAGATACGGATAGATGAAATGGCATTTCCGAGAATGTCACTGTACCACCCAGACCACCTAAGCTATGCTGTATGAATTAAGCGTGAAATGTTTGGTTTATTCTCTTTACCGGCCTAACATTTTTACAATTAAAGTTTTCCAGGTTGTTTTCACCCTATACAGTTGTATTTCTGAAGACCTGTACTCTCCATTACTGCCTTTCTGTCTTTTCCCCTGTTCTCCCTTGACTTCTTCTGTAAATTGACAGATGACATCAGTCTGATAGACACTTAGTTGTTGACCGTACTATTATGTGGTGTTTCCCTTAAATCTAAACTCCTGATAAAGCCCTAAATCGAGACGGTAAACAATTTCAATCTGGATGCAGATTTCTACGACATGAGTGTTCACTCATGGGTTAGTATTACTCATCATTGTTTCCCACTCCTCCAGACATTTAATTTATTTGGAGGTGATTTTGATATTGAGGTTTCAAATAAAGTTTAACATAACATCCTTGTCAGTCTTAATTTTAACTCACCGCTCTGTGACCCACTATATGAATTCGAGACTTCGGATATGACAGCTCTGCTACTCGTTGGAAAAACTTTCCAATAAACGGTGTTGGGTATTCAATGAAAATCCCCATGACTATCAGCGGATATTCCTGCTTCTACAAATAGGAGAATAATTTTAAAATAATTTTTTATTGTGAATGAAAGGCATTGCGATAAACACTGGGTACACAATATTTGTTTCACTTTAGATAGGTAAATGCGTTTTCTATCTGGGAAAACACATTTTTATCAGACAGTCAGTTATGATCAGAATCGTATAGGCATTGTCAGGTCGTGATGTTTAGTTGAGTCAATGTTCAGTGACGTCGAGTAAACACAAGCCCTGAGATCTAACTGCAGTAGGGATGGATGGAGACGATTTCCTCGTTAGGATTTCAGCCGGATTCGCGTAGCTTTGATCGTAAGTAGCTCTGCATTTTAACCTGCTGTTTTCCTCCAGGGCGTTTCTAAACAATGACATTTGTTTAACCCCATTTTACTGAGGTGCATTTCAACTTCAGTTTACAACTGTTTCATTCACTGTCTGTAATACAAACCTTTCATCCGTTTACTAACATGTGCTGCGAAATAAACACATAGTCAAGTATTATGATTCATTTTGTCTTTCTTTTACAGTTGTGTGAATGCCAAATAAGAAAATAGAATGCATTTGTTAAGAACCCTTACAGAAGAGTAATGAATACAAAGAATTGACATGAAATAATCTTGAAGTATATTTATGTGGACAATGAATACTAATTACGAAAGTACTGAGGATTCTACCGAAGTCAAATTCCATTTTCGAAGTCAGTCACCTAATCGTTGGAAATGATTTAGGCGTTTCGCCGCAGAAAATAATCAGACTTTGAGAAATCTTGCTTTGATGCGTTCGGCATTTGCGTAGAATCAGGCTGTTATGAAGTTAACGGGAACAGGTGTCGTAAGACGTTTTCACTCACGGTATTTACTGAACACCGAATCGTCCTGAAAAGTCTAGTGTCAGTGGTTAAGTCTATATTATTCGAATTCACTGGTGATTACTTCTCAAAGAAGGTGCTGAATATTCAGTTTCTGAACTCTGGGGGCTGAAAGTGAATAAGTCAAGAGTTTTGCGTGAATCGAAATTTATAATCATTAGTCAGTTTGCAACTGATTTGTGAATATAACTCGGGAATCTGTCTTCTGATTCTTACGGGAATGTGAACATGAAATGATGTATCGTAAGTTTATCACTTTATTAATTTTAGCTATTCGAACGTAGATAAGATGGTCGCAAGTTTTTTGAATTACTAGAGTTGTGCATGCAATCAAGAAAGCAGTACTTTTGTAACCAGTAACTATTGTATTTCTAAACCTACTGTGATGTGGAAAGATATACAATTAAGGGTTTACAAAAGTGACAAAGATATATCGAGTTCCTTTTGTTGTTGGTAGCCCTTCATGTAAATGTGTCACCCTTCCGGGACTCATTACAACCCAACCAACTCGTGTATCTATGATTGAACAGTTATATCGATTGAAGCGAACTCCTCCTCCCTGTTAAAGTAAAACAAAAGTCGGTTAAGTACTGCTTGTGTTGAGTGTGATCTTCACATAATTGATAACACCCACCTGATAGTCTTTCCCGGGTTGGTTCAGTCCTATATTAAGCGTATATGAAGATGCATCATGATGTGGTCTCAGTGAGGGTTGTTCTTCCGGTCTGTATCTGACAACAAAATTCATGCGTGCTCGTGGCTAGATAAATTGAAAATTCATAAAATTAGTTACTTGGAACAATGATGCTTCGTGAACAATTGCACATTATAAGATACTCACTCTGTCTTCGTATCCTTCGTAAAGCTTTTTCTGTATTGGGTATATGTATTTCCCCAAGACGTGTTGCCAGTGCTCTTCCCAATCGACTTGGCGCATATGGATATCGCGTGTAGGTACATTTTCATAGCCCCCTTCAAGTCGTGGGTCGTGGTTATCCCCATTTGACCACTCACCAAAGTTTTCCATCTCTTCAATAAGTTGCTTGCAAAACGTTTCTGTTAATAGGGGAAACCAGAATACATCGGGACATGGTTGTTCAACGTCTGCCATTGTGATTTCAGTTTTCAAAAAGTTGAAGAATTCCTGTTGTATATAATGTTCTTCCCAGTCCTGTTTAAATATAAACAATTATAGGTTTAATGAGGTGTTCAAACACTTACTATCTTTCGACTTTTTCACCTGAGATCTATCGTCTGTCTGTGTATGTTTCAAATGGTCTGAAATATTGTAACGAATATTCACGATTGTGTTGTACATAATGTATTATTTGAAGATGCACTGTTTCATTATGTTTATATAGTCATGAGTCCCCATTGGGGTAGTGTTAAACTTTTAATGAGCATTGTTTTTTTGTAGGTAACCGTTTTTTATTTTAGTTTGTTATTCTGCTTATGCGAATCTTAATTGATTGACGAGACAGTGCAAGTACATTTGGCGAAAACAAACACCAGCGAGGGTCTCGAATGTTTTCATTCCTAATGACTATTGTGGATGCAATAATGTATGCATAGCAAGGTTATTTACTTTCATAGTCTAAAAATATACCTTCCACATCTATTTTGCTCTTTTTGCAAATGTTTGGTTTATTCTCTTTACCGGCCTAACATTTTTACAATTAAAGTTTTCCAGGTTGTTTTCACCCTATACGGTTGTATTTCTGAAGACCTGTACTCTCCATTACTGCCTTTCTGTCTTTTCCCCTGTTCTCCCTTGACTTCTTCTGTAAATTGACAGATGACATCAGTCTGATAGACACTTAGTTGTTGACCGTACTATTATGTGGTGTTTCCCTTAAATCTAAACTCCCTGATAAAGCCCTAAATCGAGACGGTAAACAATTTCAATCTGGATGCAGATTTCTACGACATGAGTGTTCACTCATGGGTTAGTATTACTCATCATTGTTTCCCACTCCTCCAGACATTTAATTTATTTGGAGGTGATTTTGATATTAAGGTTTCAAATAAAGTTTAACATAACATCCTTGTCAGTCTTAATTTTAACTCACCGCTCTGTGACCCACTATATGAATTCGAGACTTCGGATATGACAGCTCTGCTACTCGTTGGAAACACTTTCCAATAAACGGTGTTGGGTATTCAATGAAAATCCTAGATAGGCGAATCAAAAACCAAATGGACTTCATCTCAATGCTTCTCGAGGAAGTGTAGACGCAGCTTACTGGGCATGAAAGTAAGAAGAGGAGCAGACTTTGGCTCAGATCACTGTCTCATACAAGGAGCACTCGAAATCAAATTAAAAACTTTGAAAGAAACAGGAGCTGCAGAAAGACCACAAGTCGAGTTCAATACTCAAAATATAAAGGACCAGGCCTCAAAGGACATCTTCACTGTAGTCATAAGGAAAAATGCGGAGACACAAATCAACACTAGCGAAGAGACCAGCATTGAAAAGCACTGGAAAAACCTGAAGGCGCTGTGTAGTCAAACCTGCATGGAAGTTCCAGGTAGAAAGAAGAGACAGGACAAACAGTAATGAAACAAAAGATAACCCACTGCATTGACAAGCAACAAAAACAAGAGCTGAACGCAAGCTACAATACACTGAACAAAAGAGTAAAGAAAAGTGCCAAGGAAGGCAAAAGGCAATATTATAAAGCTATGACAAGTGAAGCAGAACAAGCTGCAGGCAAAGGAGACCTCGCAACACTCTACCAAACAACTAGGCACCTTTCGGGGGAAAGTTCGACACAAATTAAGCCAGTGAAGGATGACAATGGAAAGTCAATCACCAAAGAGGTGGAGCAAAGGAAACACTGGGCTGAACACTTCAAAAGACTTCTAGACCAACCGCCACCTACAACGCGCCCAATAATACCAACAGCGGAAGCAGAACTACCAGTGGACATCAACCCTCCGACGAAAACAGAAAACCTGAAGGCAGTAAAGATGCTGAGAACTGGAAAAGCAGCAGAACCAGATGGGATCCCCGCAGAAGCATTGAAAATGGACCCCGAAACATCAGCAGACTTGATGACACCACTGCTGAAGAAGGTGTGGAAAGAAGGGAAGGTACCTGCCAATGAAAGGAGACTTAAGTCAATGCAAGAACTAGTGGGGCATAATGCTCCTGTCTATCCCAAGCAAAATACTAAGCCGCATCATACTGGAGAGTATCAAACACGTCCTGGATGGAAAGCTTTGACCGGAACAGGCTGGATTCAGGAGGAATAGGTCATGCATCGATCAAATCGCAACACTACGGACCATCATTGAACAGAGCTTGGAATGGCAGTCAGCTCTTTACCTCAACTTCATTGACTCTGAGAAAACCTTTAACAGCGTCGATCGAGAGGTGATTTGGAAATTACTTCGCTACTACGGAGTGCTGCTAACAATTATGCAGCTCATCCAACAGTTTTACGACATTTCTGCACGCCAAGTAATCCACAGCGGGAAACTCACGGAATCCTTTGAAGTGAAGACGGGTGTAAGACAAGGCTGGCTGCCTACTATCTCCAATGATTTTCCTGATTGCGGTAGACTGGATAATGCAACAGACAGTGGGCAGCGAAGAAACAGGCATAAAACGGACCCACACTAAAAACTTGGAGGATCTGTAATTGACGGATGATATTTGTCGTATTTGCCACAAACTGGAAGATATGCAAGTGAAAAGCAACACGTTCACAAAGATAGGACTTCAGGTGAGCATAGAGAAGACAGAGGTGATGAAGATTCGAGGCCAACAGCAACAACAATCAACATAAGTGGAAGAAATTTTAAAGAAGTAACTACATTTACCTACCTGGGAAGCTTCGTTTCAAGTACAGGCGCAACTGACGAGAATATCAAAGAAAAGATTAGTAAAGCGAAGCAAGGTTTCATTACTCTGAAGTCTGTGTGGAGGTCGACAGCAATCAACATGAAAGAAAGATGCGGAGGAGTTCATGTGAAGAGGCAACGAAAGCATATCGGCAGACGTAGAGCAAAGTGGAACCGAACTCAATTTAATCGTGTGGCTGAAGCCCTTTGTCCTCTAGGAGTTTAAGGAAACAATAATCATAATGAAAAGACTTGGCTTTTGCCGTTCTCTGTAAAGGAAATAATATTGTTTATTTTCATACTGGATATGTACCACCCAGACTTGCTAAGCTATGCTGTATGAACTAAGCGTGAAATGTTTGGTTTATTCTCTTTACCGGCCTAACATTTTTACAATTAAAGTTTTCCAGGTTGTTTTCACCCTATACGGTTGTATTTCTGAAGACCTGTACTCTCCATTACTGCCTTTCTGTCTTTTCCCCTGTTCTCCCTTGACTTCTTCTGTAAATTGACAGATGACATCAGTCTGATAGACACTTAGTTGTTGACCGTACTATTATGTGGTGTTTCCCTTAAATCTAAACTCCCTGATAAAGCCCTAAATCGAGACGGTAAACAATTTCAATCTGGATGCAGATTTCTACGACATGAGTGTTCACTCATGGGTTAGTATTGTAGCGGTAAATAATTCCCCAAAATTATTGACCACAGCAATCACTCATTGGATGCTGACCACCACTGTTTAAGTCGACTTGTTTAGCTGAAGGCTTCCGGTCAAGCATCCCCGCCATTTGGTACCCCGTCGTGTAACGTGCACGATCACTAGCTAGCTAAGCGTTCGTCTATCGGCTGGTTTTGGTTCCTAAATACATTTCTTCGTTTGGACGACCAATTATTGGCTTTTGCTTTGTCTTTGGTACGCGAGAATAAATTAATTAGAAGTTGTTGAACGAGATATCACGTCAAACCTTTAATATCCCTCAACCTTTAAACTGGTGAGCCCGACGTGATATCTCGTTCCCGAAATATGCTCAATGACTAAGCAGACTTCGAGTGAGGATCCTGCAATGACAGAGTTATGCAACTCCCTTCAGCAGATGTTTAGGTCAAACACACATTCTAAATCCTCCAACCGTCGTCCTAAATCTCCTCAACGCAGGAACTCGCGTGGTCGATCTAAGTCCAAACCACGTTCACTGAAAAACCCTGACTGGTGCTGGTATCACAACACCTATGGCCAAGAAGCGAAGTGTTGCCGTAAACCTTGTAACTTCGGAAATGTCTCAAAGTCTGGTGGGAAACTATCCCGCCGGCACGCGTTAGCGGCAACCGTCGCCGGTGGCACTAGCCGCCTACTTTACATCCATGATGTGATAAGCCAGACTCGATACTTAGTCGACACAGGCGCCGAAGTCAGCGTCCTTCCTGCTACAGCAGCAGATCGACAGAAGGAACCTACCTTCAACTTACAGGCTGCAAATGGAAAACCAATCGCAACCTTTGGTAGGAAATACGTCTATCTGAACGTAGGTTTACGCAAACCTATTCGGTGGATTTTCCTTCTCGCTGACGTTACAATGCCCATCATTGGCACGGACCTACTTAATCATCATGATTTACTCGTAGACGTCCGCCGAAAACGACTGATTGACAATACTACTAGTCTGTCTATCAAAGGCATTACCTACATAGGCCCTAGCTTGTCACCCGTTAAGATAAAGGCAATTCTTGATCCAACTTTTCAACCTATCGTTGACAAGTATCCGGAACTTAATTGCCCGTCGAACGACCTACCGTGCATAACCAGCAATGTTATGCACCACATCATTACCACAGGACAACCTGTGACATCTAAAGCACGACGATTAGCTCCTGACAAACTGAGAATCGCCAGGAATGAATTTGACCATATGCTTAGCCTTGGCATCATTCGACCTTCGAATAGCCCATGGGCATCCCCACTTCATATGGTTCCGAAAAAGGATAGCAACGATTGGCGACCCACCGGTGATTACCGGCGAGTGAATGCCAAAACAACCCCTGATTGCTACCCGTTGCCTCATATACACGACTTGACGGCAACCTTATCCGGCGCGACTATATTCTCCAAAATCGACTTGGTTAAAGCGTATAACCAAATCCCGATGGCAACAGAAGACATCCCGAAAACGGCTATCATTACGCCTTTCGGACTTTTTGAATTTCTACGTATGCCATTCGGTCTTCGGAATGCAGCCCAAACATTCCAACGCTTCATTGACGAAGTATTTCGCGGTCTCGACTTTGTATACGCATACTTAGACGACTGCCTCATCGCCAGTCCAGACAAGGAAACTCACCTTCGGCACTTGGACTTGGCATTTGACAGGTTACGCCAACATGGTGTTACCATTAATATTCATAAGTGTCAAATCGGTGTTGACTCACTCGACTTCCTGGGTCACACTATTGACTGCAAGGGCATTCGCCCACTGGCTACTAAGGTTGAGCCTCCTAAGAAAAACCGTTCTGGATGCACTGTAAGGTTCCCAGAACACTTGCACACTTATTTGAATTAACGAAGTCGTGTGATTCACGCAACTCACTCGTTTGTGGTACTATTTTTTTTTTGACGTATAAGTTTTTTTTATATACAGTACCACCGAACACAAAAAAATTGTTTTTTCTCCACAGTTCATGTAACATACTTAAAAAATTAATTCGATGTATTTTTTTTTCTCGATGTTCTGAACTTAGCAAAAGTTTACTGTATAGTAAATGCACACAATTTTTTTTAACCAAAAAGATCATTTCGTACATTTTCCTCGACATGGTTCTTAGCATTCTTGTTTTCTTTTCCAGGTGCGACGGGCACTGGACGGGAAACAAACGAAGCACGGAATCCAACTAACAACACCAGGAAGCTATGTACAAACACCCCATTAGCATAGGCAGACAAACCAGTAGGCATAAGACCAAGCCGCTCGGAAGATTTTTTTCACCCGAAAGGGAACCATCGAGTTTTTTTTACTTCCGGCTGGTTCTGTCTTAGGGTCCTCACGACCCCACTAGGGGGGGAGTGAGCTGTAGCGGTAAATAATTCCCCAAAATTATTGACCACAGCAATCACTCATTGGATGCTGACCACCACTGTTTAAGTCGACTTGTTTAGCTGAAGGCTTCCGGTCAAGCATCCCCGCCATTTGGTACCCCGTCGTGTAACGTGCACGATCACTAGCTAGCTAAGCGTTCGTCTATCGGCTGGTTTTGGTTCCTAAATACATTTCTTCGTTTGGACGACCAATTATTGGCTTTTGCTTTGTCTTTGGTACGCGAGAATAAATTAATTAGAAGTTGTTGAACGAGATATCACGTCAAACCTTTAATATCCCTCAACCTTTAAAGTATTACTCATCATTGTTTCCCACTCCTCCAGACATTTAATTTATTTGGAGGTGATTTTGATATTGAGGTTTCAAATAAAGTTTAACATAACATCCTTGTCAGTCTTAATTTTAACTCACCGCTCTGTGACCCACTATATGAATTCGAGACTTCGGATATGACAGCTCTGCTACTCGTTGGAAACACTTTCCAATAAACGGTGTTGGGTATTCAATGAAAATCCTAGATAGGCGAATCAAAAACCAAATGGACTTCATCTCAATGCTTCTCGAGGAAGTGTAGACGCAGCTTACTGGGCATGAAAGTAAGAAGAGGAGCAGACTTTGGCTCAGATCACTGTCTCATACAAGGAGCACTCGAAATCAAATTAAAAACTTTGAAAGAAACAGGAGCTGCAGAAAGACCACAAGTCGAGTTCAATACTCAAAATATAAAGGACCAGGCCTCAAAGGACATCTTCACTGTAGTCATAAGGAAAAATGCGGAGACACAAATCAACACTAGCGAAGAGACCAGCATTGAAAAGCACTGGAAAAACCTGAAGGCGCTGTGTAGTCAAACCTGCATGGAAGTTCCAGGTAGAAAGAAGAGACAGGACAAACAGTAATGAAACAAAAGATAACCCACTGCATTGACAAGCAACAAAAACAAGAGCTGAACGCAAGCTACAATACACTGAACAAAAGAGTAAAGAAAAGTGCCAAGGAAGGCAAAAGGCAATATTATAAAGCTATGACAAGTGAAGCAGAACAAGCTGCAGGCAAAGGAGACCTCGCAACACTCTACCAAACAACTAGGCACCTTTCGGGGGAAAGTTCGACACAAATTAAGCCAGTGAAGGATGACAATGGAAAGTCAATCACCAAAGAGGTGGAGCAAAGGAAACACTGGGCTGAACACTTCAAAAGACTTCTAGACCAACCGCCACCTACAACGCGCCCAATAATACCAACAGCGGAAGCAGAACTACCAGTGGACATCAACCCTCCGACGAAAACAGAAAACCTGAAGGCAGTAAAGATGCTGAGAACTGGAAAAGCAGCAGAACCAGATGGGATCCCCGCAGAAGCATTGAAAATGGACCCCGAAACATCAGCAGACTTGATGACACCACTGCTGAAGAAGGTGTGGAAAGAAGGGAAGGTACCTGCCAATGAAAGGAGACTTAAGTCAATGCAAGAACTAGTGGGGCATAATGCTCCTGTCTATCCCAAGCAAAATACTAAGCCGCATCATACTGGAGAGTATCAAACACGTCCTGGATGGAAAGCTTTGACCGGAACAGGCTGGATTCAGGAGGAATAGGTCATGCATCGATCAAATCGCAACACTACGGACCATCATTGAACAGAGCTTGGAATGGCAGTCAGCTCTTTACCTCAACTTCATTGACTCTGAGAAAACCTTTAACAGCGTCGATCGAGAGGTGATTTGGAAATTACTTCGCTACTACGGAGTGCTGCTAACAATTATGCAGCTCATCCAACAGTTTTACGACATTTCTGCACGCCAAGTAATCCACAGCGGGAAACTCACGGAATCCTTTGAAGTGAAGACGGGTGTAAGACAAGGCTGGCTGCCTACTATCTCCAATGATTTTCCTGATTGCGGTAGACTGGATAATGCAACAGACAGTGGGCAGCGAAGAAACAGGCATAAAACGGACCCACACTAAAAACTTGGAGGATCTGTAATTGACGGATGATATTTGTCGTATTTGCCACAAACTGGAAGATATGCAAGTGAAAAGCAACACGTTCACAAAGATAGGACTTCAGGTGAGCATAGAGAAGACAGAGGTGATGAAGATTCGAGGCCAACAGCAACAACAATCAACATAAGTGGAAGAAATTTTAAAGAAGTAACTACATTTACCTACCTGGGAAGCTTCGTTTCAAGTACAGGCGCAACTGACGAGAATATCAAAGAAAAGATTAGTAAAGCGAAGCAAGGTTTCATTACTCTGAAGTCTGTGTGGAGGTCGACAGCAATCAACATGAAAGAAAGATGCGGAGGAGTTCATGTGAAGAGGCAACGAAAGCATATCGGCAGACGTAGAGCAAAGTGGAACCGAACTCAATTTAATCGTGTGGCTGAAGCCCTTTGTCCTCTAGGAGTTTAAGGAAACAATAATCATAATGAAAAGACTTGGCTTTTGCCGTTCTCTGTAAAGGAAATAATATTGTTTATTTTCATACTGGATATGTACCACCCAGACTTGCTAAGCTATGCTGTATGAACTAAGCGTGAAATGTTTGGTTTATTCTCTTTACCGGCCTAACATTTTTACAATTAAAGTTTTCCAGGTTGTTTTCACCCTATACGGTTGTATTTCTGAAGACCTGTACTCTCCATTACTGCCTTTCTGTCTTTTCCCCTGTTCTCCCTTGACTTCTTCTGTAAATTGACAGATGACATCAGTCTGATAGACACTTAGTTGTTGACCGTACTATTATGTGGTGTTTCCCTTAAATCTAAACTCCCTGATAAAGCCCTAAATCGAGACGGTAAACAATTTCAATCTGGATGCAGATTTCTACGACATGAGTGTTCACTCATGGGTTAGTATTGTAGCGGTAAATAATTCCCCAAAATTATTGACCACAGCAATCACTCATTGGATGCTGACCACCACTGTTTAAGTCGACTTGTTTAGCTGAAGGCTTCCGGTCAAGCATCCCCGCCATTTGGTACCCCGTCGTGTAACGTGCACGATCACTAGCTAGCTAAGCGTTCGTCTATCGGCTGGTTTTGGTTCCTAAATACATTTCTTCGTTTGGACGACCAATTATTGGCTTTTGCTTTGTCTTTGGTACGCGAGAATAAATTAATTAGAAGTTGTTGAACGAGATATCACGTCAAACCTTTAATATCCCTCAACCTTTAAACTGGTGAGCCCGACGTGATATCTCGTTCCCGAAATATGCTCAATGACTAAGCAGACTTCGAGTGAGGATCCTGCAATGACAGAGTTATGCAACTCCCTTCAGCAGATGTTTAGGTCAAACACACATTCTAAATCCTCCAACCGTCGTCCTAAATCTCCTCAACGCAGGAACTCGCGTGGTCGATCTAAGTCCAAACCACGTTCACTGAAAAACCCTGACTGGTGCTGGTACCACAACACCTATGGCCAAGAAGCGAAGTGTTGCCGTAAGCCTTGTAACTTCGGAAATGTCTCAAAGTCTGTGGGAAACTATCCCGCCGGCACGCGTTAGCGGCAACCGTCGCCGGTGGCACTAGCCGCCTACTTTACATCCATGATGTGATAAGCCAGACTCGATACTTAGTCGACACAGGCGCCGAAGTCAGCGTCCTTCCTGCTACAGCAGCAGATCGACAGAAGGAACCTACCTTCAACTTACAGGCTGCAAATGGAAAACCAATCGCAACCTTTGGTAGGAAATACGTCTATCTGAACGTAGGTTTACGCAAACCTATTCGGTGGATTTTCCTTCTCGCTGACGTTACAATGCCCATCATTGGCACGGACCTACTTAATCATCATGATTTACTCGTAGACGTCCGCCGAAAACGACTGATTGACAATACTACTAGTCTGTCTATCAAAGGCATTACCTACATAGGCCCTAGCTTGTCACCCGTTAAGATAAAGGCAATTCTTGATCCAACTTTTCAACCTATCGTTGACAAGTATCCGGAACTTAATTGCCCGTCGAACGACCTACCGTGCATAACCAGCAATGTTATGCACCACATCATTACCACAGGACAACCTGTGACATCTAAAGCACGACGATTAGCTCCTGACAAACTGAGAATCGCCAGGAATGAATTTGACCATATGCTTAGCCTTGGCATCATTCGACCTTCGAATAGCCCATGGGCATCCCCACTTCATATGGTTCCGAAAAAGGATAGCAACGATTGGCGACCCACCGGTGATTACCGGCGAGTGAATGCCAAAACAACCCCTGATTGCTACCCGTTGCCTCATATACACGACTTGACGGCAACCTTATCCGGCGCGACTATATTCTCCAAAATCGACTTGGTTAAAGCGTATAACCAAATCCCGATGGCAACAGAAGACATCCCGAAAACGGCTATCATTACGCCTTTCGGACTTTTTGAATTTCTACGTATGCCATTCGGTCTTCGGAATGCAGCCCAAACATTCCAACGCTTCATTGACGAAGTATTTCGCGGTCTCGACTTTGTATATGCATACTTAGACGACTGCCTCATCGCCAGTCCAGACAAGGAAACTCACCTTCGGCACTTGGACTTGGCATTTGACAGGTTACGCCAACATGGTGTTACCATTAATATTCATAAGTGTCAAATTGGTGTTGACTCACTCGACTTCCTGGGTCACACTATTGACTGCAAGGGCATTCGCCCACTGGCTACTAAGGTTGAGCCTCCTAAGAAAAACCGTTCTGGATGCACTGTAAGGTTCCCAGAACACTTGCACACTTATTTGAATTAACGAAGTCGTGTGATTCACGCAACTCACTCGTTTGTGGTACTATTTTTTTTTTGACGTATAAGTTTTTTTTATATACAGTACCACCGAACACAAAAAAATTGTTTTTTCTCCACAGTTCATGTAACATACTTAAAAAATTAATTCGATGTATTTTTTTTCTCGATGTTCTGAACTTAGCAAAAGTTTACTGTATAGTAAATGCACACAATTTTTTTTAACCAAAAAGATCATTTCGTACATTTTCCTCGACATGGTTCTTAGCATTCTTGTTTTCTTTTCCAGGTGCGACGGGCACTGGACGGGAAACAAACGAAGCACGGAATCCAACTAACAACACCAGGAAGCTATGTACAAACACCCCATTAGCATAGGCAGACAAACCAGTAGGCATAAGACCAAGCCGCTCGGAAGATTTTTTTCACCCGAAAGGGAACCATCGAGTTTTTTTTACTTCCGGCTGGTTCTGTCTTAGGGTCCTCACGACCCCACTAGGGGGGGAGTGAGCTGTAGCGGTAAATAATTCCCCAAAATTATTGACCACAGCAATCACTCATTGGATGCTGACCACCACTGTTTAAGTCGACTTGTTTAGCTGAAGGCTTCCGGTCAAGCATCCCCGCCATTTGGTACCCCGTCGTGTAACGTGCACGATCACTAGCTAGCTAAGCGTTCGTCTATCGGCTGGTTTTGGTTCCTAAATACATTTCTTCGTTTGGACGACCAATTATTGGCTTTTGCTTTGTCTTTGGTACGCGAGAATAAATTAATTAGAAGTTGTTGAACGAGATATCACGTCAAACCTTTAATATCCCTCAACCTTTAAAGTATTACTCATCATTGTTTCCCACTCCTCCAGACATTTAATTTATTTGGAGGTGATTTTGATATTGAGGTTTCAAATAAAGTTTAACATAACATCCTTGTCAGTCTTAATTTTAACTCACCGCTCTGTGACCCACTATATGAATTCGAGACTTCGGATATGACAGCTCTGCTACTCGTTGGAAACACTTTCCAATAAACGGTGTTGGGTATTCAATGAAAATCCTAGATAGGCGAATCAAAAACCAAATGGACTTCATCTCAATGCTTCTCGAGGAAGTGTAGACGCAGCTTACTGGGCATGAAAGTAAGAAGAGGAGCAGACTTTGGCTCAGATCACTGTCTCATACAAGGAGCACTCGAAATCAAATTAAAAACTTTGAAAGAAACAGGAGCTGCAGAAAGACCACAAGTCGAGTTCAATACTCAAAATATAAAGGACCAGGCCTCAAAGGACATCTTCACTGTAGTCATAAGGAAAAATGCGGAGACACAAATCAACACTAGCGAAGAGACCAGCATTGAAAAGCACTGGAAAAACCTGAAGGCGCTGTGTAGTCAAACCTGCATGGAAGTTCCAGGTAGAAAGAAGAGACAGGACAAACAGTAATGAAACAAAAGATAACCCACTGCATTGACAAGCAACAAAAACAAGAGCTGAACGCAAGCTACAATACACTGAACAAAAGAGTAAAGAAAAGTGCCAAGGAAGGCAAAAGGCAATATTATAAAGCTATGACAAGTGAAGCAGAACAAGCTGCAGGCAAAGGAGACCTCGCAACACTCTACCAAACAACTAGGCACCTTTCGGGGGAAAGTTCGACACAAATTAAGCCAGTGAAGGATGACAATGGAAAGTCAATCACCAAAGAGGTGGAGCAAAGGAAACACTGGGCTGAACACTTCAAAAGACTTCTAGACCAACCGCCACCTACAACGCGCCCAATAATACCAACAGCGGAAGCAGAACTACCAGTGGACATCAACCCTCCGACGAAAACAGAAAACCTGAAGGCAGTAAAGATGCTGAGAACTGGAAAAGCAGCAGAACCAGATGGGATCCCCGCAGAAGCATTGAAAATGGACCCCGAAACATCAGCAGACTTGATGACACCACTGCTGAAGAAGGTGTGGAAAGAAGGGAAGGTACCTGCCAATGAAAGGAGACTTAAGTCAATGCAAGAACTAGTGGGGCATAATGCTCCTGTCTATCCCAAGCAAAATACTAAGCCGCATCATACTGGAGAGTATCAAACACGTCCTGGATGGAAAGCTTTGACCGGAACAGGCTGGATTCAGGAGGAATAGGTCATGCATCGATCAAATCGCAACACTACGGACCATCATTGAACAGAGCTTGGAATGGCAGTCAGCTCTTTACCTCAACTTCATTGACTCTGAGAAAACCTTTAACAGCGTCGATCGAGAGGTGATTTGGAAATTACTTCGCTACTACGGAGTGCTGCTAACAATTATGCAGCTCATCCAACAGTTTTACGACATTTCTGCACGCCAAGTAATCCACAGCGGGAAACTCACGGAATCCTTTGAAGTGAAGACGGGTGTAAGACAAGGCTGGCTGCCTACTATCTCCAATGATTTTCCTGATTGCGGTAGACTGGATAATGCAACAGACAGTGGGCAGCGAAGAAACAGGCATAAAACGGACCCACACTAAAAACTTGGAGGATCTGTAATTGACGGATGATATTTGTCGTATTTGCCACAAACTGGAAGATATGCAAGTGAAAAGCAACACGTTCACAAAGATAGGACTTCAGGTGAGCATAGAGAAGACAGAGGTGATGAAGATTCGAGGCCAACAGCAACAACAATCAACATAAGTGGAAGAAATTTTAAAGAAGTAACTACATTTACCTACCTGGGAAGCTTCGTTTCAAGTACAGGCGCAACTGACGAGAATATCAAAGAAAAGATTAGTAAAGCGAAGCAAGGTTTCATTACTCTGAAGTCTGTGTGGAGGTCGACAGCAATCAACATGAAAGAAAGATGCGGAGGAGTTCATGTGAAGAGGCAACGAAAGCATATCGGCAGACGTAGAGCAAAGTGGAACCGAACTCAATTTAATCGTGTGGCTGAAGCCCTTTGTCCTCTAGGAGTTTAAGGAAACAATAATCATAATGAAAAGACTTGGCTTTTGCCGTTCTCTGTAAAGGAAATAATATTGTTTATTTTCATACTGGATATGTACCACCCAGACTTGCTAAGCTATGCTGTATGAACTAAGCGTGAAATGTTTGGTTTATTCTCTTTACCGGCCTAACATTTTTACAATTAAAGTTTTCCAGGTTGTTTTCACCCTATACGGTTGTATTTCTGAAGACCTGTACTCTCCATTACTGCCTTTCTGTCTTTTCCCCTGTTCTCCCTTGACTTCTTCTGTAAATTGACAGATGACATCAGTCTGATAGACACTTAGTTGTTGACCGTACTATTATGTGGTGTTTCCCTTAAATCTAAACTCCCTGATAAAGCCCTAAATCGAGACGGTAAACAATTTCAATCTGGATGCAGATTTCTACGACATGAGTGTTCACTCATGGGTTAGTATTACTCATCATTGTTTCCCACTCCTCCAGACATTTAATTTATTTGGAGGTGATTTTGATATTGAGGTTTCAAATAAAGTTTAACATAACATCCTTGTCAGTCTTAATTTTAACTCACCGCTCTGTGACCCACTATATGAATTCGAGACTTCGGATATGACAGCTCTGCTACTCGTTGGAAACACTTTCCAATAAACGGTGTTGGGTATTCAATGAAAATCCTAGATAGGCGAATCAAAAACCAAATGGACTTCATCTCAATGCTTCTCGAGGAAGTGTAGACGCAGCTTACTGGGCATGAAAGTAAGAAGAGGAGCAGACTTTGGCTCAGATCACTGTCTCATACAAGGAGCACTCGAAATCAAATTAAAAACTTTGAAAGAAACAGGAGCTGCAGAAAGACCACAAGTCGAGTTCAATACTCAAAATATAAAGGACCAGGCCTCAAAGGACATCTTCACTGTAGTCATAAGGAAAAATGCGGAGACACAAATCAACACTAGCGAAGAGACCAGCATTGAAAAGCACTGGAAAAACCTGAAGGCGCTGTGTAGTCAAACCTGCATGGAAGTTCCAGGTAGAAAGAAGAGACAGGACAAACAGTAATGAAACAAAAGATAACCCACTGCATTGACAAGCAACAAAAACAAGAGCTGAACGCAAGCTACAATACACTGAACAAAAGAGTAAAGAAAAGTGCCAAGGAAGGCAAAAGGCAATATTATAAAGCTATGACAAGTGAAGCAGAACAAGCTGCAGGCAAAGGAGACCTCGCAACACTCTACCAAACAACTAGGCACCTTTCGGGGGAAAGTTCGACACAAATTAAGCCAGTGAAGGATGACAATGGAAAGTCAATCACCAAAGAGGTGGAGCAAAGGAAACACTGGGCTGAACACTTCAAAAGACTTCTAGACCAACCGCCACCTACAACGCGCCCAATAATACCAACAGCGGAAGCAGAACTACCAGTGGACATCAACCCTCCGACGAAAACAGAAAACCTGAAGGCAGTAAAGATGCTGAGAACTGGAAAAGCAGCAGAACCAGATGGGATCCCCGCAGAAGCATTGAAAATGGACCCCGAAACATCAGCAGACTTGATGACACCACTGCTGAAGAAGGTGTGGAAAGAAGGGAAGGTACCTGCCAATGAAAGGAGACTTAAGTCAATGCAAGAACTAGTGGGGCATAATGCTCCTGTCTATCCCAAGCAAAATACTAAGCCGCATCATACTGGAGAGTATCAAACACGTCCTGGATGGAAAGCTTTGACCGGAACAGGCTGGATTCAGGAGGAATAGGTCATGCATCGATCAAATCGCAACACTACGGACCATCATTGAACAGAGCTTGGAATGGCAGTCAGCTCTTTACCTCAACTTCATTGACTCTGAGAAAACCTTTAACAGCGTCGATCGAGAGGTGATTTGGAAATTACTTCGCTACTACGGAGTGCTGCTAACAATTATGCAGCTCATCCAACAGTTTTACGACATTTCTGCACGCCAAGTAATCCACAGCGGGAAACTCACGGAATCCTTTGAAGTGAAGACGGGTGTAAGACAAGGCTGGCTGCCTACTATCTCCAATGATTTTCCTGATTGCGGTAGACTGGATAATGCAACAGACAGTGGGCAGCGAAGAAACAGGCATAAAACGGACCCACACTAAAAACTTGGAGGATCTGTAATTGACGGATGATATTTGTCGTATTTGCCACAAACTGGAAGATATGCAAGTGAAAAGCAACACGTTCACAAAGATAGGACTTCAGGTGAGCATAGAGAAGACAGAGGTGATGAAGATTCGAGGCCAACAGCAACAACAATCAACATAAGTGGAAGAAATTTTAAAGAAGTAACTACATTTACCTACCTGGGAAGCTTCGTTTCAAGTACAGGCGCAACTGACGAGAATATCAAAGAAAAGATTAGTAAAGCGAAGCAAGGTTTCATTACTCTGAAGTCTGTGTGGAGGTCGACAGCAATCAACATGAAAGAAAGATGCGGAGGAGTTCATGTGAAGAGGCAACGAAAGCATATCGGCAGACGTAGAGCAAAGTGGAACCGAACTCAATTTAATCGTGTGGCTGAAGCCCTTTGTCCTCTAGGAGTTTAAGGAAACAATAATCATAATGAAAAGACTTGGCTTTTGCCGTTCTCTGTAAAGGAAATAATATTGTTTATTTTCATACTGGATATGTACCACCCAGACTTGCTAAGCTATGCTGTATGAACTAAGCGTGAAATGTTTGGTTTATTCTCTTTACCGGCCTAACATTTTTACAATTAAAGTTTTCCAGGTTGTTTTCACCCTATACGGTTGTATTTCTGAAGACCTGTACTCTCCATTACTGCCTTTCTGTCTTTTCCCCTGTTCTCCCTTGACTTCTTCTGTAAATTGACAGATGACATCAGTCTGATAGACACTTAGTTGTTGACCGTACTATTATGTGGTGTTTCCCTTAAATCTAAACTCCCTGATAAAGCCCTAAATCGAGACGGTAAACAATTTCAATCTGGATGCAGATTTCTACGACATGAGTGTTCACTCATGGGTTAGTATTACTCATCATTGTTTCCCACTCCTCCAGACATTTAATTTATTTGGAGGTGATTTTGATATTGAGGTTTCAAATAAAGTTTAACATAACATCCTTGTCAGTCTTAATTTTAACTCACCGCTCTGTGACCCACTATATGAATTCGAGACTTCGGATATGACAGCTCTGCTACTCGTTGGAAACACTTTCCAATAAACGGTGTTGGGTATTCAATGAAATTCCCCATGACTATCAGCGGATATTCCTGCTTCTACAAATAGGAGAATAATTTTAAAATAATTGTTTATTGTGAATGAAGGGCATTGTGATAAACACTGGGTACACAATTTTTGTTTCACTTTAGATAGGTAAATGCGTTTTCTATCTGGGAAAACACATTTTTATCAGACAGTCAGTTATGATCAGAATCGTATAGGCATTGTCAGGTCGTGATGTTTAGTTGAGTCAATGTTCAGTGAAATCTATTCAACACAAGCCCTGAGATCTAACTACAGTAGGGATGGATGGAGACGATTTCGATGGTAGGATTTGGGAGCTTATTAGCATTACCATCTCAAGTCGTACAGTCGATACACATACACACGTCTCTACTGTTTTGTAAACCTACCTACAGTTACACATATCCAAGCCAGTTGTATTGAATGACAGAAATATGAGCGGAATGCTACTCTCGAAATGTGAACGATATCAAGTAAAGAAGATACATTATTCCTTTACACATCTTGAGTAACTTCATTAATATTCATATAGTGGTTTCCCACTAGTTGAACTAAGTTACATGACACTCTAGATTACCATTATGGAACATTGATAAGATGCTGCTACTGTTGCCTTTGCCAGAGTTTTCGTGAGAGTACGTCTAAACAGGAGGGTTATTGGTATAGTGGGCAATAGTACGGTTACTGTTTACGTGGGTGAATTTTATTTGCATATGAGTGTATCAGTTAAAATATTTTACTAGGCAGACTTCTTCTACTCTCCTACACCGTAATCGAGATTAGGGCAATCGACATGTTATGTATGATTTTCATCAGGCTGATGATAAAGTGAGTATAAACTGAATTTGTGTTCATTACTGTACGTTTCACGAAAAATTTAGGCGACATATACACTTACCTCGTTTCTCAGCTATTTACAATGCATTCACATTATTCAAATTATTTCTCCAGGCCTATTGATTATACTATGATGATTCATATCTCTGAGTGTTATCAATTTATTCAGTGTTCTATCGGTTTAGTCTGGTGTCTGTAGGTATATTTATCACTCCTCAAATGTCCACTTTCGGTACCTCTGAGTACTTGGTGATTTGAGTGGGCGACCGCTGTCGAGAAACCCTGTTCTTGAACTGAGCAACAGAAGCGCTTGTTTAATCCCATCCATCTGGTCTGAGTCTCCAGGGTAGACTGTCGATATCGACTATTACTAATATTAGTAAAACAGTGACTATTTACATGCAAGTTTTCAGTCTTGGAGCTTAAAACATCCCTATTCTATGTGCATCGGTGTCACAGTGTTTAGACTCTCACTGACCATGCACATGGTCCGGGTTTCGATCGCCTGCCGAAGCACACCTGATATCTATGGTCGGCCTGCAAAATTTGGGCTACCGACATCACATGCTGAAAATTCCATACTTGTACCGAAAAATACGGTGTGGCATCAAGCTGTAATCAAAACCAAAAACAAATAAAAACATTTTGTCACAACTAGAAGTAGTGGTGAAGTCACTGCTTATATTAGGAAGAACTGCTGTTTCGTTTCTTTCAGGCTTGTATGTCACGGGCAGATTACAATCAGCTACTTGGTTTGCTGCAGCTACCAGTGGATGATGCTTTGGTGTTCAAGCACCACTCACTGGGTATGCAGGTACATCCAGCTGACGAAGTTCTCTTCCTGGATCCTACTGCTAGCCACCACCAATCAAGTTACTTTAGTGTGCCTCTCAGGCGTCGAGGATAACACAAAGTGACGAATGAAAAACGGTGAAGCTTCCTAATTTTCTATCTTGGACCTCAGTTAATATAGTTGGCAAATCATCGCCACCACCAAACATGTTAGGAGTCAACTCTTCGGCTTTTGATGCTTGTCTACTTTTAGAGGCTAAATCTGCAAACTTATACAGTGACAGAAGGACAATGCCCACATTTCATCCAGGCTGGATAGCTGCATCCAGTCGTAGTACTTAGCATTCTTTTGAATAACGCAGTCGTCTTTTGAGAGAAGTTATAAGAACCCCGTCCTTCTGGTACATTGTTTCATATACCATAACTTTTAAGGCTTGTTTCTTGATTAAGTCTAAACTTTTTTGAATCACTATATATTACTGAAGCCTTTTCCGTTTTATTACGCTTTTATCTCTGCAGCAGTTGTTATTAAGATTGCTGGTGAAACCCCTTACCATATTCGGAGCCCATTGTCACCAGTTCCATTTAGTTCAGATGAGAATACAGAAATACATTAACATTTAATAAACTCTTGCTGCAAGCTATTATCTGTCCTCACCACTGATTTCAGATAGTGTTCTTGGCTTCATTATGATGAGTGTTGCTGACCACCACTGGCTTAAAATCGATGGTCACTAATGGTGTTTTTGTCTTTCCTTATGCTTGTAACTAGCGCTGACCAGAAAAAGATGAATGTCTGACGAAAATTTCAGGAGACGAACAATTGTCAGTTTGTGGGTATGGTAATATGCACATTAAATGTATGGATTGTAAATTCAGCGTCTGAGTGCATAATGCAAATAAGACAGACTGTTTTTATTCGCTTCATTGCTGCTTAGGAACAGTGGATTCAATTTTATATACAAAAATCCTTTGAGGCTACGCATATTTCTGGAATTCCTTATAGAGTATTTCATTGTTACTAGGTTGACGATGTGGATTGTAGGAACATAGAAATATCAGTAAGATACTTTTTTCTTTTCGTTTTGTTATTTTCTGGAAAATGTTAACTACAAAATAAGCATTATCACTTCCCTAATTGTCTAATCTTGTCTAACCAATGAATATGATCTTCGTTTGTACATCTATAAAATCCTGTTTTTCGATTTCACTGTGAATGTAAATGACTATAGTGAGTAAGTAGTTACATGGACAAACACAATTAAGTGCTTCTTCTCCCCTAGAATTTGTTGTAAAACACTGTACTTATAACACAAACAACATAGTTATTCGATGCAAAAAAAAAGACAGCCATTCTTCGCCAAATGACTTATCAAAGCTTTCTTAGAAATTGTTGTCTTTGGAATTGAGACACCTACATTTACTGGTACGAGCTAAATCTACTTGACATATGCATAAATCCCACGCAACAGTCCCACCAGGTCGGAACACCTTAGAGGACATAGCAGGAGCGTTCAAAAGCCGAGAAGAAATCATATTGCTGTTGAGTACTGGTTCTCACACCGAGTCATAAACTCTTGGAACCGACTCCCAGGGGAAGTGGTGTCTGCAACATCAACTGATTCGTTCAAGAAGGGTTTGGACAACCACGGAAATTTACTAGAAGAGCATTAATATAGCCTCTAAGTCTTCTATCGTCAACCAGTAAATCTAACCTGATCTAGACATCAGTTTACTGTGAGTTGCGGATTTTGAGTCTTCCGAGAATAGCAGTTTTTTCTTATATAATATTGTCAGTTATTCAGGCTGAGTAATAATTTATGGTGATTATCGCATAAAGTCTCTTATTATTAACCAATTCGTTCATATCTTTGTAGCACACTTTTCGGAGACAATGCCTACAGAGCTCTGAATGCGGAAGCATTTCTGCATTTACATTGTTGATGGATTTACTTATTTCCTTCCAATCAAATTCGTCCTCGATCATTTCTTGTTCCAAAAAAGGAGATTTACATGAAACCGAATTTCAAGAAGGACTTAACCTGCAATATCCTTAAGAGAAGAATCTCATCTTCTTTACGAAGAACATTGTTCACAACAACTCTAAGACTAGTGTTCTCTAGTAGTTCATTGGTCTGCAGAAGCCTTAAGGACAAGATATCCCATTTAGACACCTATATATATATATATATATATATATATATATATATATATATATCAGTCTACCTGTTCTTGTGAAGCGAGGTATTTCGGTTGCTAGACACGTTGGCTGAAAGCATAGCCGAGCCATTGTCGGTAATCTTCAATATGTCTCTGGACCAGTCTAAATGTCCAAGAGACTGGAAAGATGCCATCATTAGTCCGGTCTTCAAAACCGGATCTAGAAACTTAGTTCAGAACTACCGTCCTGTTAGTTTGACCAGTATTGTTGTTAAACTACTAGAAAGAATAATTCGTGATGCTATCATTCAGTTCATTGAAGGGAACAAACTTTTCGCTGTGGAACAGCACGGTTTTAGAGCAGGTCATTCTTGCTTGACCAACCTTCTTTTGGCCAGAGAAAGTTGGGCAAGCTCAGCTGATGCTAATATACCGGTGGATGCCATATTCATAGACCTTAGCAAGGCGTTTGGCAGGGTTTCTCATTCAGGTCTTCTAGTAAAGTTAGGTAGTCTGGGAATCAATAAAGTGGTTACCGACTGGATTCAAGACTTTCTAAAGGGCAGAAGACAAAGAGTACGAGTTAACGGGGTTTTATCAACATGGGAATCGGTTAAGAGTGGCGTTCCTCAGGGTACAATTCTAGGCCCACTTCTTTTCCTGATTTATGTTAATGAGATTCCATCGGTAGTTAAGTCATCCTGCTTACTGTTTGCTGATGACATCAAGATATGGAGGGCTTTGCACGATGACAGTGATCAACCTGCTTTGCAGGAAGATTTAAACTTGTTAAGTGATTGGTGTAAGCACTGGGCCTTGGAGATTAACTTAAGCAAGAGTGTAGTTATGCATGTATCTCATAGTCACGTGCACAACCACTCAATGAATAGCATTACTCTCCCAGTGGTCACTGAGTACAAGGACTTGGGAGTGGTTGTGCAGCATGACTTGAAAACAGCAACAAACTGTAGAACTGCAGCCACTAAGGGTTTTAGAATGGTATGGGCCATACGCAAGGCTTTTGCGAACTTTGACGCTGATATATTTCGTATATTATATCCGACTTATATCAGACCTCATTTGGAATATGGGATCCAGGCAGCGAGCCCGTGTTTCATATACGAAATAGACTTATTAGAAAGGGTGCAAAGAGTAGGAACTAAGCTAATAAAGGGCTTCTCAACCCTGTCATATGAGGAGAGGTTAAGACAACTGGGTTTATTTCCACTGTCATACAGACGACTTAGGGGTGACCTAATACTAGCATACCGTATCCTAAGAAATGATTTTGGAGCTAATTTATCTAAATTATTTCTTCCTTCTAGCACCAGCCAATTACGAGGACATCACCTCAAGGTTCAAAAACCACGGTCGAATCGTCTGCGTCTGGAAATCCGTTTTTCGCATCGAATTGTGAACCATTGGAACTCCCTACCGGAACACGTCGTATCAGCGCCATCCGTTGATTCATTCAAGGCGAGATTGGACCTCCTGTATGCAATAAATCGAAAGGATTAACACAGGCATATAGCCTACCATCCTAAATAAATTGTAAACTGTAAACTGTATTTCGTCTAAAAGGCTTCAAGAACACTATTCCACATGGCTGCAGAAAGGCAGGAGTGGCTCTATAAGGAGTGCGATAATCGAACACCTTGTCACCACTGGTCACTCCATCTCAACAAACGTCTCTCTCAAAGTGATCTGCAAAGCGAAAAACAACCTACCAAAGGCAACTCGGTTTCGTACCCTGTGCATTGCTGAAGCCCTAGCCATTCAGATAGAGAAACCGCACACACAAAACAAAATTATTCAGCCGCGTCTGCTATCATGATTTCCACTAACTCGGTTGCTGTGTGTTTGTTTTCCTATTTCCTTATAAATCTTGTATTTCTTTAGAACTCTTACATGATTCTAAATTCTCCATCGTTTCTATGTGCATTCTGATTACAACTCATTCACTGAATTATTCTTCTTATTACGTGACTGTAATACATTTGTTCAACTCCTCTTATGCATTCACTAATCTTAACAACTACGATCATGACAACTCATAACTTTTGTGAATACCCTCTCTCATGAAAAGTTGTATAAAAATACGATTGTACACCAAAAAAAGTGAATTTACCGACAAATAGTCGCTTCGCTGAACTACATGTTTCGATTTTATCAATCTGATTAATTTAGCCTGATGAACTCAGTGTTAAACACATCTCTACGGGTATATTCAGCAGACGGTTTTAGGGTAAGTGTTGCCAAATAGCACTAATCTCAATGAAAGATTTTGAGACACTCATTGGAACTAGTCACCCACTGAATGAAGAAATTTGTACAAGTAACAGTTCCAAACGGCTCAGTAGTCTGTTTCATGCATGACTGTCAGACGAATTTCTATTTGGATTATATTTATGGATTCATACCAATGAAAGATGAAACAATACTGGATTTCTTTTAAAATCCGGTGTATAGTTTCCGATTCCCTATGATTTCTATGAAGTCCCTTCATAACACTACGAAATACGATCACACAGCAGTGACCACTAAACCTTGTCAACCATTGATATCGCCATAGGTATAGAGTTCCTGTCAACTACAGATGGACAATAGCAAAGTCTTAACAGATGGTAACCATAACTTGAGTCCCACAATCCTCATTTCCTTTAAAAGCACTTAGTTCACTCATCCCTCAGTCCTCCTGGCTTGTTATTTACTGTCGTGCTATAATTTATCAAACTATTCTTATGTCTTTTGTTCATTCCAGGAGATTCTTGGGGCCTCGGGAAAATCCGAACCCGTCAAGGTGCCTAGGCGTCTTTGGATTGTCCTTACACACTCAAGAAAGAAACCTGTATGATATTTTTTCACAATATGGAAACATTGAAGATGTTCAATTGGTCTTCGATAACTACACTGGTTTGTTGAATACTTATATCTATTCATCTTTCAGGTCGTTCCAGGGGCTTTGGTTTTGTTTATTTTACGCACGTTGCCGATGCGAAAGCTGCCAAAGCTGATGCTCATGGTATGGAAATCGATGGCCGACCAATTCGATGTGATTTCAGTATAACGGAACGCCCTCACTCACCTACTCCAGGAATTTATATGGGCAGACCATCTAGGTAAGTCTGACACAAGTATACAAAGCATGGTTGTGCAATACTTAGTTTTGAGATGACCTTCAATAAGTTTCGCCAATGTAGACTTAACAAAGTAAAGTTTGTGCTACTAATGTTGCATCCACCGAAATGAGTCAAAAAAATCTCAATTTCTCCTTTCCTTCGACATCCACGTTAATATCGGTAGTTAGAATTGTGGCGTCTGTTACACATCCTTGTGTTAGTGTGTGTGACGGAAACTTGTAGTCTTTTCGCATAAAAATTTTGAAAGTTAACTGCAGAAGCTTGATATTAGCCTTAAATACATTATGTGCTGGGACTACGGTTGTAACTTCTTTCCTGTAGCTGTCCAGTTTCTACAGGTGATGTTTTTAGTGATTGTTTGTGGTGTAATTTCTGCAAACTTATAGTAGTCCTACTTTCGTTTGACGTGATAAATTTTTCGTTTTGTGTTACCCAATGTAGTACTTGTGCCATACATAAGCTAGATTCCGATCCTTTTTTAGACGCCCCATTCCGCGGAGACGAAGTATTTCTCCACGTGGACGCTATTCTCTTTCAAGGTCTCGTTCGCGTAGCGATGATCGTAAGTAGCTCTGCATTTTAACCTGCTGTTTTCCTCCAGGGCGTTTCTAAACAATGACATTTGTTTAACCCCATTTTACTGAGGTGCATTTCAACTTCAGTTTACAACTGTTTCATTCACTGTCTGTAATACAAACCTTTCATCCGTTTACTAACATGTGCTGCGAAATAAACACATAGTCAAGTATTATGATTCATTTTGTCTTTCTTTTACAGTTGTGTGAATGCCAAATAAGAAAATAGAATGCATTTGTTAAGAACCCTTACAGAAGAGTAATGAATACAAAGAATTGACATGAAATAATCTTGAAGTATATTTATGTGGACAATGAATACTAATTACGAAAGTACTGAGGATTCTACCGAAGTCAAATTCCATTTTCGAAGTCAGTCACCTAATCGTTGGAAATGATTTAGGCGTTTCGCCGCAGAAAATAATCAGACTTTGAGAAATCTTGCTTTGATGCGTTCGGCATTTGCGTAGAATCAGGCTGTTATGAAGTTAACGGGAACAGGTGTCGTAAGACGTTTTCACTCACGGTATTTACTGAACACCGAATCGTCCTGAAAAGTCTAGTGTCAGTGGTTAAGTCTATATTATTCGAATTCACTGGTGATTACTTCTCAAAGAAGGTGCTGAATATTCAGTTTCTGAACTCTGGGGGCTGAAAGTGAATAAGTCAAGAGTTTTGCGTGAATCGAAATTTATAATCATTAGTCAGTTTGCAACTGATTTGTGAATATAACTCGGGAATCTGTCTTCTGATTCTTACGGGAATGTGAACATGAAATGATGTATCGTAAGTTTATCACTTTATTAATTTTAGCTATTCGAACGTAGATAAGATGGTCGCAAGTTTTTTGAATTACTAGAGTTGTGCATGCAATCAAGAAAGCAGTACTTTTGTAACCAGTAACTATTGTATTTCTAAACCTACTGTGATGTGGAAAGATATACAATTAAGGGTTTACAAAAGTGACAAAGATATATCGAGTTCCTTTTGTTGTTGGTAGCCCTTCATGTAAATGTGTCACCCTTCCGGGACTCATTACAACCCAACCAACTCGTGTATCTATGATTGAACAGTTATATCGATTGAAGCGAACTCCTCCTCCCTGTTAAAGTAAAACAAAAGTCGGTTAAGTACTGCTTGTGTTGAGTGTGATCTTCACATAATTGATAACACCCACCTGATAGTCTTTCCCGGGTTGGTTCAGTCCTATATTAAGCGTATATGAAGATGCATCATGATGTGGTCTCAGTGAGGGTTGTTCTTCCGGTCTGTATCTGACAACAAAATTCATGCGTGCTCGTGGCTAGATAAATTGAAAATTCATAAAATTAGTTACTTGGAACA
The DNA here is from genome assembly GCA_944472135.2 of Trichobilharzia regenti. Lineage (NCBI taxonomy): Eukaryota > Metazoa > Platyhelminthes > Trematoda > Strigeidida > Schistosomatidae > Trichobilharzia > Trichobilharzia regenti. The sequence continues at coordinate 79,513,480 of OX235270.1, read as the reverse complement.
ATGATGCTTCGTGAACAATTGCACATTATAAGATACTCACTCTGTCTTCGTATCCTTCGTAAAGCTTTTTCTGTATTGGGTATATGTATTTCCCCAAGACGTGTTGCCAGTGCTCTTCCCAATCGACTTGGCGCATATGGATATCGCGTGTAGGTACATTTTCATAGCCCCCTTCAAGTCGTGGGTCGTGGTTATCCCCATTTGACCACTCACCAAAGTTTTCCATCTCTTCAATAAGTTGCTTGCAAAACGTTTCTGTTAATAGGGGAAACCAGAATACATCGGGACATGGTTGTTCAACGTCTGCCATTGTGATTTCAGTTTTCAAAAAGTTGAAGAATTCCTGTTGTATATAATGTTCTTCCCAGTCCTGTTTAAATATAAACAATTATAGGTTTAATGAGGTGTTCAAACACTTACTATCTTTCGACTTTTTCACCTGAGATCTATCGTCTGTCTGTGTATGTTTCAAATGGTCTGAAATATTGTAACGAATATTCACGATTGTGTTGTACATAATGTATTATTTGAAGATGCACTGTTTCATTATGTTTATATAGTCATGAGTCCCCATTGGGGTAGTGTTAAACTTTTAATGAGCATTGTTTTTTTGTAGGTAACCGTTTTTTATTTTAGTTTGTTATTCTGCTTATGCGAATCTTAATTGATTGACGAGACAGTGCAAGTACATTTGGCGAAAACAAACACCAGCGAGGGTCTCGAATGTTTTCATTCCTAATGACTATTGTGGATGCAATAATGTATGCATAGCAAGGTTATTTACTTTCATAGTCTAAAAATATACCTTCCACATCTATTTTGCTCTTTTTGCTGTTTACTGTGTGCTATTGAGTACCACGAAAGTAAGGAGTGGTATTCCGGAGAGGCAGAGAGATACCGTAGTGCTGACTGGAATCGAATGCACAGGTCGGTCGTTCAGGCTCAGAGGAGTCGTCTAGGTGATCAGGGGGTTTACATGATGGCAGGTCGGATAATGGGAACCGTTTTATGCAGATCACAACCTATTTCTAGCCAGCACCAACTTCAGGCACGGTCATCACTGTAGCGCTACCTGGTGTCTTCCGTCTGCCAATCAAGCCTGGACTCAGATTGATCATATTGCTGTCAGTTTCCAGTGGCGATGATGCATAGAAGACTGCCGCTTCTTCTGGAGCACATGCCTGGACTCCGATTATGGGTTAGCGTGTGCCAGGTTCGTCTTGCGATTTGGTGGGGTTCATAAAAGACGTCGTCTAACCGAAGTGAGCAAATTAGTAGCAGGTGCTACTAATTTGAAATGCCAGAATGTGTTACAATCAATGCTTGCGAGCAACTACTGTTTGGTAGCAACCCCCAAGTAGTATAGATGAACATTGGCTTCATCTGCAAGATGCCACGCAAATGGCGAGTGTTGCGGCTTGAAAGAATGCTCTTCTAAAAACCACTGGGTTTCTGCGAGTTCCTTGCAACTCCTGGATGATCTCCGGTCTATTCCGGCTGGTAGGGAATACAGCAATAAGCAAAAGGTGCTTACACCCAAGACTGGACAGTGCTTACGTAAGGACCGCGAAGCCTGTTGGTCAGAACGTGCGTGTGAGATGGAGTCAGCTGTTGCATCTGGCAACAGTCGGAAACTGTTCCAGCTCATCCGAGCCACCGGCAGCAAGAAACAAGGTGTCGGCGAGACGGTCTGTGAGGCAGATGACACACCAATTACCAGCCTGGAACGCTGGGCAGAGCACTTCGAGAATTAGTTTAGCTGGCCACCAGGTTTAGTATCTGCTGTCACTTCTTCACCCGGGTTGGAGTCCGAAAGATAGCTCAAAACATTATTGTATATGGCCAAGAATCGTAATCGATGGCGAACGTGCTGCAATTTCCTTCTTTCTTCCCCTCCTCATAGTACTTGACGACTACTGTTTGAATTTATTAAGTATGTCTGTATTCCTGCCAGACGAAGTCCTTCATCCGTTCTCTACTTACATTATTACTTTTCATGTGTGTTGTTTTATTATTATTCCGTCGCGCATCGTCTTCATGCCACACTGTACCAAATTCTTCTGCGATTAAATAAATACAAATTCAGTATCACATAAAGTCAGGACAAATAGTATATTTGAACCCTATTGATTAACTTCGTAAACTCACCTGTGGATTGTCGAATATTTGCCACAAGTCGTTGTGGAGGTGATCGTTAGTGTAATTGTCAGCATTCATCAAGTACCCGAATTCCACTTGATTATCCACAAACATGAAAACATTCTGTGATAAAAAGGAGTTGCACTAAATAAAGATAACTCACTTTATCTCTTGCTTCCTTGGCGAAGTTCATGTCGATTTCGTTCCCTAGTTTTGCGTCAATCAACTTACGCACCGCCCATCGTGAAATTAAATAGGCACTACGAACTAGGGGAACATTCCAGATTCCACTAAAAACCATGAAAAGTTGGTTAATAGAAGGTATACTTTTGTTGTTTTCTACTCACCTTGTATTATAACTGATTATATCCATGTAGTCTTCCGACCTAGTATAAAACCCATCACTACCCAGTGCTCCCCAAAAGTTTGACCACGCCTTTCCTCTTCTTGTTAATAATGGTGCAATTATTGATCGGTTCATCTTAACTAAGTGGTCCAAGGTTTTCGGGTTGGTTAGCTGAGCGATACTGTCTACTACAAATACGTGCTTGCAGTCCTCAACTGATAGACAATGCGCACTGCAAAACAAAGATCAGTATGTCGTGGAAAATGATACACTACTTACAATACTCTCTTCCTTGCTGCCTCTTCACTAAGTTCCTCGTCGAGCCAATTTATCGAGAGGTACTCGTGTCCAAATGTGTCATTGAAATGTTCTATAAATGAGAGTTGGTTTTTCGCCGTTCTCTGTAAAGGAAATAATATCGTTTATTTCCATACTGAATATTGTACCACTTAGTAGATACGGATAGATGAAATGGCATTTCCGAGAATGTCACTGTACCACCCAGACCACCTAAGCTATGCTGTATGAATTAAGCGTGAAATGTTTGGTTTATTCTCTTTACCGGCCTAACATTTTTACAATTAAAGTTTTCCAGGTTGTTTTCACCCTATACGGTTGTATTTCTGAAGACCTGTACTCTCCATTACTGCCTTTCTGTCTTTTCCCCTGTTCTCCCTTGACTTCTTCTGTAAATTGACAGATGACATCAGTCTGATAGACACTTAGTTGTTGACCGTACTATTATGTGGTGTTTCCCTTAAATCTAAACTCCCTGATAAAGCCCTAAATCGAGACGGTAAACAATTTCAATCTGGATGCAGATTTCTACGACATGAGTGTTCACTCATGGGTTAGTATTACTCATCATTGTTTCCCACTCCTCCAGACATTTAATTTATTTGGAGGTGATTTTGATATTGAGGTTTCAAATAAAGTTTAACATAACATCCTTGTCAGTCTTAATTTTAACTCACCGCTCTGTGACCCACTATATGAATTCGAGACTTCGGATATGACAGCTCTGCTACTCGTTGGAAAAACTTTCCAATAAACGGTGTTGGGTATTCAATGAAAATCCCCATGACTATCAGCGGATATTCCTGCTTCTACAAATAGGAGAATAATTTTAAAATAATTTTTTATTGTGAATGAAAGGCATTGCGATAAACACTGGGTACACAATATTTGTTTCACTTTAGATAGGTAAATGCGTTTTCTATCTGGGAAAACACATTTTTATCAGACAGTCAGTTATGATCAGAATCGTATAGGCATTGTCAGGTCGTGATGTTTAGTTGAGTCAATGTTCAGTGACGTCGAGTAAACACAAGCCCTGAGATCTAACTGCAGTAGGGATGGATGGAGACGATTTCGATGGTAGGATTTGGGAGCTTATTAGCATTACCATCTCAAGTCGTACAGTCGACACACATACACACGTCTCTACTGTTTTGTAAACCTACCTACAGTTACACATATCCAAGCCAGTTGTATTGAATGACAGAAATATGAGCGGAATGCTACTCTCGAAATGTGAACGATATCAAGTAAAGAAGATACATTATTCCTTTACACATCTTGAGTAACTTCATTAATATTCATATAGTGGTTTCCCACTAGTTGAACTAAGTTACATGACACTCTAGATTACCATTATGGAACATTGATAAGATGCTGCTACTGTTGCCTTTGCCAGAGTTTTCGTGAGAGTACGTCTAAACAGGAGGGTTATTGGTATAGTGGGCAATAGTACGGTTACTGTTTACGTGGGTGAATTTTATTTGCATATGAGTGTATCAGTTAAAATATTTTACTAGGCAGACTTCTTCTACTCTCCTACACCGTAATCGAGATTAGGGCAATCGACATGTTATGTATGATTTTCATCAGGCTGATGATAAAGTGAGTATAAACTGAATTTGTGTTCATTACTGTACGTTTCACGAAAAATTTAGGCGACATATACACTTACCTCGTTTCTCAGCTATTTACAATGCATTCACATTATTCAAATTATTTCTCCAGGCCTATTGATTATACTATGATGATTCATATCTCTGAGTGTTATCAATTTATTCAGTGTTCTATCGGTTTAGTCTGGTGTCTGTAGGTATATTTATCACTCCTCAAATGTCCACTTTCGGTACCTCTGAGTACTTGGTGATTTGAGTGGGCGACCGCTGTCGAGAAACCCTGTTCTTGAACTGAGCAACAGAAGCGCTTGTTTAATCCCATCCATCTGGTCTGAGTCTCCAGGGTAGACTGTCGATATCGACTATTACTAATATTAGTAAAACAGTGACTATTTACATGCAAGTTTTCAGTCTTGGAGCTTAAAACATCCCTATTCTATGTGCATCGGTGTCACAGTGTTTAGACTCTCACTGACCATGCACATGGTCCGGGTTTCGATCGCCTGCCGAAGCACACCTGATATCTATGGTCGGCCTGCAAAATTTGGGCTACCGACATCACATGCTGAAAATTCCATACTTGTACCGAAAAATACGGTGTGGCATCAAGCTGTAATCAAAACCAAAAACAAATAAAAACATTTTGTCACAACTAGAAGTAGTGGTGAAGTCACTGCTTATATTAGGAAGAACTGCTGTTTCGTTTCTTTCAGGCTTGTATGTCACGGGCAGATTACAATCAGCTACTTGGTTTGCTGCAGCTACCAGTGGATGATGCTTTGGTGTTCAAGCACCACTCACTGGGTATGCAGGTACATCCAGCTGACGAAGTTCTCTTCCTGGATCCTACTGCTAGCCACCACCAATCAAGTTACTTTAGTGTGCCTCTCAGGCGTGAGTATTAGGAGCCAACATGTCAACAGGAAATTCGAAAACAATCTCAACGAACTAAAATCCAGCTTTATGTCTGTTGGTAAGAATTCACTTTCTGTCCAATTATATTTTGAAATGCCACTGCCTAATGATTTTTTATCCTTTAATTTGTATATACATAAGAGAATGACCATCCATTAACTAGAGGAATTACACATATTATACATAAACAAAGGAATAGACGCATGATATTGGTTACTCTCTAGTGTACAATCGAAGTCTCCAGTACCGTTCTACAGGAGCCCGGATTGCCCAGTGTTAACGTCTCTGACTGCAGCACTTGGTGACACGGGTTAGAATCTGAGAAGCGAGATTATTTACTTGAATGATCACTTTGCTTATTACGTATTTATTGTTTATTAGGAAATTGATTGATTGAGCGTTTTATGAAGTACTTTGTTACATATGGAATGAAATTTGTCGTTAAATATTTTATCAAATATGTGAATTATTGATATAAGAATAGAACTTTTGCTCTGTAGTAGTGTATGGTTTCTCTGTAGGTAATATTTATTTTGATAAATCCTCACATTATTATGCAGTAATATTTACAGCATGTATTGCTGTATAACACAGTGAGGCTTCGTGGAAATAAATTATACCCACAACAGAACTATCGAATAATAATAAGGTTAACGAATAATTTCAACGTGTCAGTGAAACGATTCTCTCATTCTTATTCCTCTTCGTCTTGATTATATGCAACAGGTTTCTGTTCATTGAGAGATCTTCCTTGACAGCATTGGCATCTTCGATGAAGTTTCTGTAAGTCAGTCTAAAAGTTTTATTCCCATATTTATTAAAATTTTTAAAAAAAGCATTTTATATTGTAATATCTTACAAGTATTCTAACTTATCCATGGCGTCGGTGGCTTAGCGGTTAGGACGCTCGCCGACCATGCACATCGACCGGAGTTCGATTCCCGGCCGACGCACTCCTTTACCTTGATAAGCCAAAAATAAAGCTTGTGAAGAGTAAAGGTTGTGTATGAGGCTAGCAACCCCATCCTGTAAAAATAAACACTGCTACAGAAACTTCAAGCCTCCAGCTTGAAGTCCTATGCTCCACTGGGAACGTGAAGGAAAAATTATTATTATTCTAACTTAGGTTAGAGGTAGAATTTGTGGCTGAGCCACACTTTACACAATAATTTTCTTATGGTTTTTGAAACAGTGTTATTCTCCCTTACGTAATGAAAATTTACTGAAATCATACAGAAAACTTACTGTGTAATCATTGAGATGAATATTATTTTCTTCACATTGTTGGCATCCTCGTGAAGGTGTCCATGAATATGCAAGATAGTTTGACAACGAACTGAATTCCACCTTTCCAAAATGAACAGTGATCAGGAAATGTGTATGAAACTTCCAATGTAATGACTGTTTAATAATCGTAATTAATTCTTAGTTTTAATGTAAATTCCTTATGAGACTCAAACTAGAATGAAACAGCGATCTACTTTTCAAATTCTCTCTATAATATTTAGAATATAATTCACAACTAGGAATTATGATGAAGCAATCATAACCTACACAGCTAAGCTTTCAAATAGGTTGTCTACATTTTCTAAACACTTTGGGGTCGTTTCAAATAATTTCATAATGACTTAATCAGACTCGGCGCTCAAATTATCTGAGAACAGTTAGAACATCCCTAATTTGGATATTTGCAAACTTTCTCATTTTCCATTTATCTAGCCTTCTTTAAAGAAGTAGCTTCATAGGGTACGAGAGAGATTCTCGTGTGAGTATATCTTTCCCCATCGTCATATCATATACCGTAGCAGGGTGACTGATTTCTTAACTTCTCCCACTTACATAGAAAACCACAATTCCATCATACTATGGAATAAGCAGTACCTAAACCCTTCTGTTACAAAATTAAGATAAAGCTATTCGTATACAAAACAAGCAACAATTGTTAACGAAGTAAGATTTAATGAATTAATTAAATTTCGTTGGAGTACTCTGTGTACAGTGCTACATTCACTGTAACTTGGTAGCGTCACTCACTGTAGTCAGACAGACAAACATGAGGATGTTCGCGAGTATAGGGATCTGCTTAGTTAGGATCTATAATCTCCAGTCTATGTGTAAAGAATCTACCATAGTAATATCTTCCACTTAATAATTGTTATTAGTGTTATTTCACTTTACTCCATCTCTTATTATTAGTCTTGTGTTCTTCAAAACTATCTTTTGTAAGTATCATTATCTTAACTCATTTTATTATTACTTTTCATTTTGTAATTCCTGACATTTTCAACCTTTGTCTCGGCAACTAAAATGAAATATAATCTATTATAATCTTAATTCTTAATTTCTTATACTCTTCTCCTTTATCTATCCTGAACTGACCTATTTTCTCAGCTATCGTTTGTCATGATTCATTCACTATAGTTAATTTACAAGGCATATGTCTCCGAATGTATTTCACATGGTATGCATAACACTGTATGCGGAGTATTTAGCTGAAGAGTTTAACGAAATTAGATGGATTCGTTAAATGCCTCCTTATTAATATTCGTTACTTGTTTTAAATTTGTACAGGGAAATGAATGTTTCCCACTTTGTATATTCTCAGGACACCAAATGGGAAGAAACTACAATGTTGTTTTAAATGAAGAAAATCTATCATCTACAAATTAAGTGGTTCGAGAGGAAATTTCATCTGATGTGAATTATTATATGAGTCACGTCTTGTTTGTTTCACTCTGAAGTTAACCTGGGGCTGACATGTTAATGCTTTAAAAGGTCCATTCTTTACAGTTAATAAAATTATTACTAATCAATTATTTATCAACTGACACTGGGTGCCTATTTTTGTGAAATATTCCATTTTCCGTGTCTATGCGCATCAAATCACCTGAAATCTAACCTCTATCCCCCAAAACATAACACAGAATTCAGTCTGCTTTCCTTCCACCTACGCCTTTTATTATTATTTGATTTACAGACCAAAGAAATAGCACAGAGAGATGCACAGAATGATGACACCGCTTGGGCAGACCTGAAAGATAAAAATCAATAGGTGAATTTCTTCCCCTATTTTCGAAGTTTTCAGGCCAACGTCTTAAAGCGTGATTAAACGTAAACTGAACTAAGGCTAAGTATATTTATAAAAACATTTCTAAGTGAATTTCTGGTTAGGTTAAAGTAACATTACAAGATAATAAACTTTTCCTAATGTTATTCTTTCGTCTAAATTCTTAAAAACTAATTATAATTCACTAGAAGTCGATTATTTTATATAATTTTGCGATATTAAGATGATACATTATGTAATACTATCCAATGACATGTATTAAGCAATGTTGCACACTTGTTATATGTAGGTTAATAACTTTGCATTACTCGTCAAATTTTAAGATGTGGACTGAAATTAAAAGTCATAAACCTTTATCTGAAAGTCCTGTGGTAATATCATTAATTCTCATCACATAATGTTGAGTTGTAAAGATATATCTTAGTGTAGTAAATCGCATACCAAAAAACATTTATGTAGTCTTCAATTCAAATAGTTTGTCTTTGTAATAAACTTAAATGACGAATTCTTAAGACATATATTGCAAGATAATGTCATTTTATGGTTTCTATACAACATCGTTATAAATACAGTAGTCAAAAAGTGTATAGTGAACCGTATAGCTGTGGCACAACTTTACAAAGACTAACATTTTTCTCCTGAGTAGGTAATTTTAATTTGAAGTTTTATTAAACTTACCTTTATTGGCCCATTACCGTGAGCAATAACTGGTGTCGTAGAAAATACTTTATTAAATAAGTATCCTGTCTCATCAGTAAAGCGTAATTCAACATCGTCTGAAATAAAACAATAATCACTTTCTAAACTAGCAACCCAATGATATATAACAATGAATTTTATCCTAACTGTAATAGATGTCTCAAAACAAAAATTTAAATAGGCAAACTCTCTTAGAAACAATGCTTAATAATCTTACAACGTCTATGGGACAGAATCATTCACTTAGCTGAATCCTATAAAATAAGTGAGAGTTCAAATACATAACGGGTCAGAGTACTTAACCAAAACCCGTAAAGCCGCATAATAACCTACGAAACCCCATAACTAAAAACAGTGTAAACAATTACGAGCAACTATTTGTTATGATAAGACAGTCAAATAATCCCAAAGAATGAAAGTGTCGATAACCTAGTTTTTATTCATAAAATTATCCTCAAATACTTGCAATAGGAAAGATTTGATATATCTAGAGATTGTACTATCCATTCAACAAAGGAATATATAAGATTTGAATCACAATAGGAAATCCCCAAAGTCCTAAATCGCCTAGGAATAAATTATATCCGAAGTAATAGGTCAATTATAGGCAGTATGTTCAGTGCAGTGAGTGAATCTACAGTTGTTTCGTTTGGAAAATAAAGCTGTTCAAGCCTCAATATGTGATCTGTTCAATATCGACAGTAAGCTCAAAACCCCAAAAATGAGAGATGTACGATATACAATAGTGACTGATGTAAATAACTGTAAATAATTGACACCCACGAGTAGTAACCCTTAGTCAAACAGATTGTGCTTTAAACACCCAATCACCTTTTCACTCGTGTTAAAACTAATTCAGTGTAAAGATGATGCACAAATATTTACTTTATAACTTAGACAGAATTGAGTCAATTCTCGTTCATTTTTTCCAAAGTATCATGCAATGAATAACCCCATTTCACTATGTCTGGCGTGCAGCAAACAAACTGAAATAAAACTAAAATCAGTTTTCTACTCATACAGAAGCATTTGAGAAGTGTGGTGTCAGTCATCTTATGATTACTCTTGCGAGCAGTTTTTTTTTGTCGTAAATCTGATTTAATGAAAACCAACTTGTCTGTTACTTCCTTTTGGAAGTATTCACGTCCATAAGTGAAAATAACTGCAAGACAATGTTTGCAACACTTAAGTTAATAATAGTTGTGTTACAAAGTTGTGTTGAATTCAACTAATAAGGCTTTTTTTCTGAACCATGAAGTCATAAGTTCTCTACGCTTATCAGAGTCAAAAAAAATCTTACTAATTTTGTTTCTGATAAGTTTTAGTAAACTGTCACCTTCAGGATAAAAGATGGCAATGTTCATATATAAGTAGTATTAGAAAACTACTGAATAACTAATTCATTCAACTCACTGAATGCTCCATTAAGATTTTGAAAAATCCTTGAAGTTTTATCCAACTGAATATCATATTCTTTCTAGAAGGAGAGAAAATCAGTGTTAATTCTAGTTGTATAGTTATGCAGAAAAAAGGGGAATTAAGAATCAAGCTCTTGAAACCGAACTAATAAGACGAAAATGGCATATTTTTTGTAGTGAGTAATTTAGATGACTACATCATAAGCTATATGGTTAAATTTTAACTCCATACAATATTTTTCAACAAGATAATCAAAACCTCTCAATGTAGGTATTAGTCTCATAGTAAGAAAAATTATCACAGTTTGTAGGCTGATACACAAGCGAAGTGTTTACAATACGAATAATCATTTACACTAATGCATAATAACGCCTTCATCTTCAAAGTTTGAATTTCACTGTCTTGGGAAATGTTTTTAAAAAAAGTATATGCAGTTAGCCATCGAAATATGACCTAAAAGCTTATTAAGGAAATTGTTAACTTGAAAATATCACTGTTTTAAAAAATTTGTAGAAAACATTAATAAAATAATAAACAACAACACAAATGAACTTACAAATTTGTTCCAAACTTCTATAAAAATATTTTAATATCAATTTCAGTACCTATAATTTATAAAACACTGCCTCAGCGTGCCTCCAACTCAATCGATTTTCTGTATCGTCTTAGTTTTATTTGTTTAGTTGTTGCATTCCAATCACTGTACTTTTTTAAAATAAAACTGTGCAGTAAGTAAGCATTACAGCCTCACATGCGTTGATAAGAATTCATTAGGAGACTAATTTCGTTTCAAATCATCCTTTGTTGATGATTCGATGTTTTAAATTTTCCATATTTCGATTACCTGGGTCATATCTTTTAGATAAAAATGACAATTTATTATCTGCCACAAAAGAAGGTTCTTCATATTCTATGTATTGATGGACAGTTGTTTTGTATTCTGATGTCACTTCAGTCGGAGTGCTTTTCTGTCAGTGTGAACTATGGGTCAGCAAGCATCAGTCCAGTTTATTCTTATTGTTTAAGCAATAATGCAATCAATTTAACAGTCACACCATAATTACATACGGAACATTAAAATAATCTATCAGCTAAAAATACTGTATTAAAAGCGGTGACACTGACTAGGAATCTTATTAAGTGGGATAAGTTTAAAAATAACTATATCGAGTGACGCAACATAACGGACAGGAGTGAGTAGCAGGTTTATTTATGGCAAGTTCCAGTTCTCTTGACAAACGAATTAGTAATTTTATGTCTTGTATGCAAGTATACTTGAGTAGCTAAAAAAAGCAGTTTGTATTAATGCTAATTTTTTTTGTCTGTTAAAACAGACATATAAATCTGAGCAGTTACTTACACTTTAGAGATATCTGCACACAAATTACGGAATAAAAAAAGTACCTTCTTAGAAAAGTTTACACAATACTACTCTGAAGTGTATCAAAAAAGAGTAAATTTTAATAAAATATCAGTGATGTTCTTAAGCTAAGTGTAATTGAATAAAATGAGAAAAACTTATTCTCGTTAATGTGTGACTGAAGTCTTGCTATATTCAACAGACGGAATTTTCGTACCACTTTATATGAGTATCAAAATAATATTTTCTAAAAGCCATTTTTTTAAATCAAGCAATGAAGGTTATCCGTCTTGATAATAGTAAAGATGGGTTGACTTAAGAGTGACCGACTGTCTACACATTACGTAGGTAAACTCAAATAAAGTATCAAGATTAAATTAGTCCGTACAATCTAAAAGAAAAGTAGTAAAAAAACTCACTCAAAACAAGCTAATCAGGAGCACAAACCTGCGAATGCTTTAACTGTTCACATGATTACAGTACAGTAAGTAAGTAATATTTTTCACTGTGGTGATACAATTCCAATGACTAAAATATGAAGGAAAGCCACAAAACTCACTTGCATGGAAATACATGTAGTGATTACTCTAAACTTCTCCAGGATACATAAAGTACACTTATTTAGAAGATTTAATTGTATTCCTGCAATATATCTCACACAATCGGGCTAATTTATGGATAATGTTACAATGAAAAATACATTCGTCTTTTATAATTCTTACTGCAAATTATCATAAGTTACCTGAAGGTCTAGATCTAGTCTTCATAATTTTTTCGACGAAGTGTAGACTTTTGGAGCACGGATATATCTCTATGCAGTGAGTCTTCTAGATGAAAACAGTACTGAACGGCATTTTCTTACGTTCAACTAATTACATGCCATACAATCTAGATTCACCAGCTAACTTACTACTCTCCTATTAATCAAGATTTATTGCCATAATGCCTCTTCACAAATGAACAAAATAAAACAACTTCATACCAGAAAACACACCAAGTAATAGTGAAAAGTAAATATCAGTGCATACTCTGAAAACTGAAATTGAAAGTTATCGAACTGTTTTAATGTTAGAAGCTAAGCAACACCGTGCTATTGACCAAAGTATCAAAACTCCCAGATATCATAAGCAGTGAGTATCTACAATAATAAGCAAACTAATGAGATCTAAAAACACATCACTAGATGGTTAGGTAAGAAGTTTTATTCATAGAACAATATAGTCAAGACTGATTCTTTATGTGATTGGACGGTGTAAGTGGGTTGATCTTCACAAGAAAACCACTGTATTAACATCACTACCACAACACTATGAAGTACGTTTTGTATAGGAAATTAAATAATAAACATGAGACCTCAGTAGTATGATCGTTACTGAAACGTATGAACTATGGATTGAAGCATTTACAACGCTGGTGTACACAGAACCACATACGTAGAATTTGCTCTAAACAAGTCATGTTATACAATAAAAACTGTCGAAACCTCCTTTTTATTAAGGAGGGAGGTTCACACCTTCCTATATATATCGAGTTCCGGCGCCTTTATTAAGTGGTAGAAATCCATCCACACTATCACACACTGAAAGAATGAGTTCAAACTCAGACCCCATCAATTTAACGTTTGCTTTTTGACTGGTTATTGAGGAGGTAGTGAAATAAGTGGTCTCTTCTTAACTCTATGTACATACTTATATTAATTTTTTACTGTGAGTTTCCTTCCCAAAGAGTTTCCTGTAACCTTCTAGTTGAAATTCTTTCACCATTTAACAGATAACTGGAATGATGGAAAGGCAAATCTCACTCTTATAACCACATCAGCTTCTCTGGTACCGAAAGGAAAACAGTCACATATAAATTCTATCTACTTCGTTCCCCCGTGAAAAGAGGTTTCCTAAGCACTAGTCTATCAAGAGATAGTAGCCTTTGAGAAAAACATTATCAACTTAAAAAGTATTAACGTAGTCAGTGTGTGTTGGAGTCATTTTTTATAACATAACCCAGAATTATTTATTCAGAGCACAGAAGTAACGCAGTGGAAACTTACTTCTGTTATCATGATTCAGCATATAAGCCCGTGTGCATTATGCAGGTCAATATATATATTTATAGGTTTATGAGTGGAACTGCATACATCAAGCGGATATGGTTTTCAGTGCACCAACTGCATCTGGGCAAATTAAATCAGTTGTCAATGATAAATACAATCTAGACATTCACTGAACGACTGTAGTGCTAAAGTAATTAAACTCTTCGTTCACCATTTACTGTAGTCTTCAAAGCATACTTGAATCTTCTTCTGAGGCAAACAAACTACACAAACATCAAGCTACCTTAAACGGCATGATTAAAAGCAATTAAAATCTCATCAGAAAAGAATATGTCATATAATCCATTTAGCAGTCTTTAAAACTTACTCTTAGTGTAGAGTCAAGAAATATATTTGTGTAGTACAGCTGGTCATCATCATCGTCTTTAATAGGTGCATGGTTCACGATTTTAATTAGATTAGATACTGGTCCAATAAATCCTCCAGAGTTCAGATATCGTTTTTCACCAGGCTTTACCTCAGGATACAAATCCTAAACGCAAATAAGTAGTCGAAATTTAATATTAGGGACATCTTAGACTATGTTTAAACAAAAATATCATAGATTTATGACCAAAAAGCGACTCATTTATATCAGCCAAGTTTATTTTACTTTACATTCTATTCAGAAAAGTACCACTCAGACGTATGCAGCATAATGTACAATCAAAACATTGAATTTGAAGTGTTTTCATACTTTACAATGTTATCGCAACTTATACAACCGAAAAAACAACAAATAAGCAAGAGGAAAGATCTAAACAGGAAGGTTTTAAACACATACTACTGAGTTTTTCTCTTAATCTGCATCTAATTTTTTCTCTGCTAGATTTGTGAAAGGAACCTGAATAGGTCCAGTTATGATGGCAAAATCTAGCGAAAATATTTCCTACCAATCGTGAAAAGATTGGGGAGACTCGGGTTCGAATAAATTACCAAATTTTTATCGAAACTTAGGAAGCTAGGTAACATATTTCTAATCACAAATGTAGCTCTCTGGCATCCTAGACTTTATGAATAACTCACCTTCAGATCTGCCTTCGGCCAACAAAACTCCTCTGCCGAGAACACCACTTTCGATTCAAACTTCTGATATTCTTCGAGTAACTTTTCCAAAGTTTGCATGAAAACAACATCATAGCTATACAAAAAAGTTTGAAATAAATCATCTTTAAGAGAAATGTATGCACACAGCATTACACACATATACATACTGAATTATTAAAAATCAGATATTGGAGGTGACTCTCACTCGTCCAACTGAAACTGAAATAACCAGAAAACGCTTACATCATTTACGTTGGTTCAAATAATGGATTTATGGTCAAATAAAATAGCACAAGAAGTTCACACTGGACTTTGAGTTCTCAGTAAGATGAATGGTTCATCTAAAGAGGTTTAGAACCTCCAGCGACTATCGTAGGTGTCACTTAAGCACCCCATTACTTCCCACTTTCTTGACAAAAAAGAATAGAACCAGACTACAAAACAAACGACACGTGATGAAAACATGATGTTACATGTAGCAGCCGGGGAAATTCGCAAGTCCTTTTTTAAACGGCTGAAACGATATCCCTTCAGAACAGAGTTTGAAGACTAAATTTTTAATATGGCCTCAAATAACTGTCGTTGCATCAGCTGCCTTAACTTTGTGAAGATTCAAATGTCTCCACTGCGTATATTCCTTATTAAACTCTTATTGAAGATAATGTTAAGAACCAAAGACCAAATTTAGGCTTCTGTTACGTGTTCAGAAACCACTGTGAGATTTTGCAGATCGGAATGGCTCTGAAAATGAATGGTCGGTTACAGCTGTCTAACAAACTTTACTCTGAAAGATCAACTTGTATATTTCGGCTCCTTATACTAGGTGAATTGAATTCGAAAAGAACGTGTACATGCAAATGACTGAGTGTGATATAAGATTCTTCTAACCAGTGACATCAGCTAAGTGCACAGAACAAAAAGTCACAGAACCACTTTAACATTAGTACTCATTAGCCTTTAGTAACTCGGAAGTTTGAATAAAGATTGTTCATTCAGACTTTATTCGACTGAACTTTATTATAGTGACACAACATGACGGTCGCTTTGGTTAAAAGGTTCTGTTAACCAGACTACCAGTTGTTTATGTTTCATTTTATAAGATTTTCAGGCCCAGCAACTGGGATGTAGAATAACCAAGAGTTGGTGGTAAATAGTTCACGATATAAAACATCCCTCATATTGGTACGATAAAGGTTAGAATGGTGTTTGTGACTAAAATCCGTTAAAACAGGATGTAGAATAATCTTGCAGAACAAGTGATTATTATTTACCCGTAAGTGTTTTGAATTCTATCAAACAAAGATAATTTTCAAACATTTTGAACTGTCTATCGTTTTACTTTGTGAGTGTGAAATCTGGATTGAAGTGTTCATGCATTCTTCTGCATGAAGAATGCGCTAACTGAAGTAATTAGATATTCAGAAAGAAATTTGACTTCCTTACTGATAAAATAATAATCATCAATTAAATCACAAGCAACAAAAGAAGTCCCCTTTTGTCCAATGAGTCTGCAACAGCTCAACAAATCTAGTGACCAGTTATGAAATACAAGTCAAGACCGAAGATAAAAAGCTTTTGCTACACACGTCTACAATCACTTAAGGCTATAAATGAATCTTTCAGTAAGAACAGAAAACAAGACAACACTGTAAAACCTAATTTTTTTACAAAATATTCTATTGCTAAACCCTGGATACCAATACATGACGAAATATCACACTTACTCCAAGTCTAAGATTAAAGCCGAATATCAAAAATAAGCGGATACATTTTGTCTCCAGCGAAAATATAAAATATTTAGAGTATGGTATCATTTTCAGGCTGCGCATGAGTTGTAAAAACTTAAAGAAAATGTTTGTTTATAAAGTAGGAATGAATGTCTCTGCATTCACGTTACCTCAGAAAGAACTCCTTGCACTACCGAATCTGTCCGCAGGGTATATTACAAGCTTGACAAAAAAGGGTTCAACCTTCTTTAAACACATAAATTTTAGAAAAATTTAAAAATCTGTGTGAAACAAAATAAGCGTCTGACCGAATTTCATGGCGAATGCTTCTAATAAACTTTAAGAATCTATGACTTGCTTACCTGTCAACAAAGATAATAAGCTGATCATCTGGATAAACTGTGTTAGACAGCTCATGTTTTAATAGGTTAACTTTCTGTCCCCCTCCAACGGAAGATGCTACATTTCCACCATTCCAACTCATACCTTCTCCAAGAACCTTTAAAATAAAACGTCTTATTGGAAGAAATAACTAACCTTTACAGAGAACCCATTAAGACTACATGATCTCAAGAATCTGTGCAAAGCATCGTTTCTTTCAGTTGCTACGGTCAGGACAAGTACATCTTTATAAAATTTATTTATTAATATGCTTGAAAATTACCGTGACAGAGACAAAACTCAAGACATAGCCAAGTCAAACCCAAGACAATCGCTAATAGACTTGTACGCGACATCATCCAAAATGATTGAAATGAATTCACGTATTCTGTTTATATAGGTTTAGTGACTAAAACAAACAAGTGCATCAAGGTTATCGTTCGGCACACAGACTTACTTTTCTAGCGTTCAATGGTAAGGACAGCGGTCTAATTATTATGTGATTATTTTTTAACTTTAATGTGTGTTAAGACCTGTCTATGGCCGAAATTCTTTATTGATCAAGCCTAATTACAGTTTACAGTTTACAACTTATTTAGGATAGTAGGCTATATGCCTGTGTTAATCCTTTCGATTTATTGCATACAGGAGGTCCAATCTCGCCTTGAATGAATCAACGGATGGCGCTGATACGACGTGTTCCGGTAGGGAGTTCCAATGGTTCACAATTCGATGCGAAAAACGGATTTCCAGACGCAGACGATTCGACCGTGGTTTTTGAACCTTGAGGTGATGTCCTCGTAATTGGCTGGTGCTAGAAGGAAGAAATAATTTAGATAAATTAGCTCCAAAATCATTTCTTAGGATACGGTATGCTAGTATTAGGTCACCCCTGAGTCGTCTGTATGACAGTGGAAATAAACCCAGTCGACTTAACCTCTCCTCATATGACAGGGTTGAGAAGCCCTTTATTAGCTTAGTTCCTACTCTTTGCACCCTTTCTAATAAGTCTATTTCGTATATGAAACACGGGCTCGCTGCCTGGATCCCATATTCCAAATGAGGTCTGATATAAGTCGGATATAATATACGAAATATATCAGCGTCAAAGTTCGCAAAAGCCTTGCGTATGGCCCATACCATTCTAAAACCCTTAGTGGCTGCAGTTCTACAGTTTGTTGCTGTTTTCAAGTCATGCTGCACAACCACTCCCAAGTCCTTGTACTCAGTGACCACTGGGAGAGTAATGCTATTCATTGAGTGGTTGTGCACGTGACTATGGGATACATGCATAACTACACTCTTGCTTAAGTTAATCTCCAAGGCCCAGTGCTTACACCAATCACTTAACAAGTTTAAATCTTCCTGCAAAGCAGGTTGATCACTGTCATCGTGCAAAGCCCTCCATATCTTGATGTCATCAGCAAACAGTAAGCAGGATGACTTAACTACCGATGGAATCTCATTAACATAAATCAGGAAAAGAAGTGGGCCTAGAATTGTACCCTGAGGAACGCCACTCTTAACCGATTCCCATGTTGATAAAACCCCGTTAACTCGTACTCTTTGTCTTCTGTCCTTTAGAAAGTCTTGAATCCAGTCGGTAACCACTTTATTGATTCCCAGACTACCTAACTTTACTAGAAGACCTGAATGAGAAACCCTGTCAAACGCCTTGCTAAGGTCTATGAATATGGCATCCACCGGTATATTAGCATCAGCTGAGCTTGCCCAACTTTCTCTGGCCAAAAGAAGGTTGGTCAAGCAAGAATGACCTGCTCTAAAACCGTGCTGTTCCACAGCGAAAAGTTTGTTCCCTTCAATGAACTGAATGATAGCATCACGAATTATTCTTTCTAGTAGTTTAACAACAATACTGGTCAAACTAACAGGACGATAGTTCTGAACTAAGTTTCTAGATCCGGTTTTGAAGACCGGACTAATGATGGCATCTTTCCAGTCTCTTGGACATTTAGACTGGTCCAGAGACATATTGAAGTTTACCGACAATGGCTCGGCTATGCTTTCAGCCAATGCTGTTAATATACGTGGGTGGAGTTCATCAGGGCCACTGGACTTACCAGGATTGAGCCTTAGAAGCCACTTTAGGACAGTATCCTTTCCATTGTATAAGGGTGCCATTTTCAAGTTACCTTTTGGAAAATTTACAAACCTGGTATCAATATTATCAGAGAATACTTGACTGAAGTGCTTGGACAAAGCCTCAGTCTTAGTCAAGTTATCCTCAGCCTTGTTTGTCTGGTCATCTTCAAGCATAAGAGGTGGGATAGCATCACTCTTATGTGTTCTCTTGATATATGAGAAGAGTCTTTTTGGGCAGCCTGGTGAACATTTAACTAACTGGGTTTCGTAAGCTATCCTTGACTGGTGGATCAAAGTTTTACACTGGTTTCTGGTTTCACAGTATTTCAGCCGGAACTGCTTTAGCCCAGTAGAAACAAAGAGATTCCAGAACCTTTTTCTCCGTCTTAAAGGTGTTATAGCTTGTCTACTTATCCATGGTGGCCGATTTGTTGGCCTTTTAGGAACCCTCCAGGGGATGAGATCAGTGGTAACCCTCTCAAGCGTATTCTTAAATCTATCCCATTCATCTTCAATGGATGAGACAATGTTAACTGACCAGTCGGCAGTTGAAGCACACTCCTTTATAGCCACTATGTCAGCATGCCAAACACTTGGCCGGGATTTCGGTTGAAAACTGACTAAATTGCCAGCCCTTAAGCTAAAAGTCGAAAATTTTATTGATAACCAGTATCTTACGGAAATAAACTCATCGGCATACAGTCCCTCCACAGATGGCATTCAAAGTTGGAGATTCAATCTGTATAATATCAATTCTCAGGTTCACTACAATCAACATTAATCAACACTTTCCATCGCTGGTTTTAGAAATTCAAGTTTATCTACTTGCATATTTTTTTAATTTTTCCAGTTTTAGAGTCGTTTTGTGTTGAGGAATCAGCAGTAACAGAAGCATGTGAAGTTTACCGATAAATACAAATCATTTAAACTTTGAGAGAGCTCACATTGGAGGATAGTTTAAAATTTATCCAGAATTCGTGAATGGTTTCCATCTAACAGCATATTCAAAATAACTGATATTTTTCCTCTAACGTGATGATGCTTAGCCAGGCGCCATCATTCACCGATATACCTTTGTTCTATTTGACTATTCGTCCATAGCTATCTAACATGCATCTCGGTTTCTCAGGTACCCTTTTTACCAACAAGTCTATATGGTGTTAACAAAATCGTAGTCTGGGTTTGTGAATGGGGTGACTCACTGTCTGTTGGGCGAGTAGAATCGAAGATGAAGTCTTTTGTGAGAAATAGTTAGCTCTCAGGAACTGCAAGTACTAAAAACCATAACAAACTTTTACAAGTGAGGCGCTCGTTAAATCACTTAATCTATGATGAATTATGTAGACCTAAAACCAATATCCGAAAGCTTTCATGTTTCGAATATCAGCTAGTTATTCACCGTGATGCCGAGCGATTTTATTAAATACCTACTTTCGCTGTTGCCTATAGATGGGAACAGTTTATTCAGGCCACATCATGTGGTTCCTGTTTTCACTTACGTTGCAACACGTCTTCGAGTAGTGACCACAAATCAGCACTTTACTGTTGTTGCAAGACGGGAACAGATAGCCTTCACAGAATGAACCATATTGTGAGTATGAAGAAACGGTGTAAGGGATCTTTTCATACTGATGGCAAGGCCACGATGCCCATAGTCACTCAAGAGTCACAATAATTACCTTTAACATAAATGTTATTTCTCGTGAACACCAAAGCCTATACAAAGTCAGTGAAACTAGCCAGTAACCACGACAATAATATTTTGAGAACAAACCATAATGAGCTGAAATTGCCAAAAACATGAAACCTCACTGACGACTTCACGCTACTTAACTCAGTATGAGAGACAAATGAATCTAACCTGATTCCTCAAGAAGACATTACGTAGACATAACTGCTAATAGCAGTAGCTGTCAATGTAGTTGAAGATGGAACGATGAATTCATTGTTGTTTTCTCAAACCCAACTTCCCCATAATTTTCGCGGGTCATCGATCCGGCAGTCATTGCCTCATCGCTGTTCAGTAGGAAGAATAAAAACTATCAGAAACCTTCTTCTGTAATAACATTATCGTTGGTTATATGTTGGCGTAAGAATAAAGAATTCTTGAGTCGCCAATCAGTGTTTCGGTTTTCGCGTTGGTTAATACAAAGCGTTTCTGAAAGCCTTCGAGGGACAGTGTAAGGTCCAGCGTAGCAAGAGCTGGACATTGTCAGTTTATGAGACCTGACTGACAGCAGCTATCAGGATTATAGGCTGGTAACTTTACCTTCAAGAGTTCTTAACCATTTCCTCGCAGTAAGGCAGTTTTAGACACTACAAATAAGACCTTTGAATTATCGTGCTCCGCATTTTTGGACTTCAATTTATATGCACCTCAAGACCGTAAAAGACACTTTAAACACCCTGGGATCTCTCAAGAATGTCTTCGCCTACGGTGAAACAAACACCAAGACAGATATTTAAGCTGTGGATGTAAGGTGGAAAATAAATTAAGCGGGGACGCATAACGGTCAATGACTAAACACGAAGCATTATGAAACTGCCTTATCCACTCCACTTATTACCGTTGAGTCTGTCACCCTACTGTTTATATTCCAAAAGGAGAATGAAGCGTTGAAACAGGCTCTTACAGTAGTAATAATAAATTCTCAGCTTTTGCACTAGGGACGCCAGTTTACAGGTATCATCAGTATGAGAAATTACATATACGAGGGGCCAGCTTATTCACAATTATTCACTTACAAAATATATACATACGAAAGGTTATGGAATAATACCTACGATGTCTTTTTACACAGGCCGATGCGATGTACACATTATAATACAAAGCACAACCACTGAAGAAATTTAACCAAAATGTGCGTCATATTTGATGGTCGCGTTACTGAAGATAGGTATGTTCCTTTATCAACTGTTAAAATTGCATTCTAAAACGCTAATTTCTACACCAATAATAATGATAATAGCAATATTAATTACTAGGGACACGTCAAAGCAGTGAAGTTCCAGTTAAAAATACAAAACAAGTATTTTTGCAGGAATAAGTAATTTTTAGTCCATAAACAGCCAGGAGCCAGCTACACAGACTACGGAATTTGTAAACAAAGCCGGCTACTAATTCGGTGCTATCCCCACACTGACTCAGGGATCGCGGAAAAGCCAGCGGTAATACCACGCAAAATCAGGACACTCACAACAAAAACACCAAACCAAAACAAAGATAAGAAAATTAAACTTATTATTCGCAGGGATAGAAAATGTCTTCGACTAATAGAGGCCTTCGGTAAGCTAATCACTCGACATGTGTCCTTTACATGAAGGCGAAGGTAAGCATCCAGGCGTGGAATGTTCGTACAATGTGAGAACCTAGGAGGACTGCACAGGCTCCCAAAGAAATGAGGAGACGCGGTATACAAGTCCTAACAACCTTAGACAGCAGAGAATTCGCATTCACATAATTGTTAGCTGCAGAGTCAATGGCATGCTCCACTTATCCAGCCGAAAACCGCCAGCACGGAGAGGGACTGGCCAACATGATATTGCCAACAGCTCCGAAGGCCATCATACGGAAGCCACCAATCTCCCAAAGGTAAACGGCAGAAACAGTAAAATCGAAGGATAAAAAGTTCACAAAAAATTAAACCTAAGGCATCTAATAAAATTCCGACACGATGGAAAGAAGTAGGAAATAAACGATCAACTGCAAACAGCACTGGGTGAGGGCTCAATCATATATCTGCATCAAAATCCTGATAGGAGATATGAATGTCAAACTGGAAGCAGAAAACACAGGAGGAGAACTCATCATGGGTCGAGGGGCTCTCAGCGAAATGAACGAGAACGGAGAACTCTTCACAGACCTCTGAGTCTCTAACGGTTTGGTGATTGAAGGTAGCGTGTGTAAGCACGCGGATATGCACCAGGTGACATGGAGTTCACCTGATGGACACACTGAATATCAGGTAGATTTCATCCCAATGCTGGTCAGAAAAGTGGTGATGCAGCCCGCTGGAGACGAAGCTGAGAAGGGGAGCAGATGTGGCCTCAGAACAACATCTCGCCCGGGGAGCCTTCAAGATCAAGCCGAGAGCCCTCAAAACAACTAAAGGCAGACCAGAATGGATGTTTAACACTCAGAAATTGAAGGGTGAAACCCGAAAGACACCTTCACTGCAGCCGTCAGAGTGAGGTTGAAAGCATTACGTGCCATCAACGAGGAAATCTGCATGGAAAATTACTTGAAATCTCTTGTCAAACTATCAAAGAAGGGTGACTTAGACCTCCACAAGAACTGGCATGGAGTCATGTTCTTGTCCATGTCAGGTAAACACTAAGTCGCGTAATCCTGAAGAGACTATGGGATGCCCTGGATGCAGGAATCCACCAAGAACAGACTGCATTCACCAAAATCAAACCACATGTGGATCAAATTCCAACACTAAGCATCATCATTGAACAGAGCATAGAACGACAGTCAAATATCTACCTCAACCTAATCCACTTTGATGAAAAGGCTGTCGTCAGTGTCGACCACGAAGTTATCTGGAAACCACTTCAACACAATGCACTGTAGTGCCTCAAATCTTCATCAGCCTCACACACCAGCTATGTGACAATGTCAGATGTCAAGTGATCCACAACGGAAAACTCACCGAAGCTTTTGAAGTGAATACAGGGGTAAGACAAGCTGGCTGCTTACTATCATCAATGGTATCCCTAATTGTTGTGGACCGGATTACGTGACAGACCGTAGAGGGGCGAGAAGACAGGAATACATTGGTCATTAACGTTGACTGTAGAATATCTGGAGCTCACGGGCGATTTGTCTAATGGCACATAAATTCGGAGACTCACAGGCGAGAGCCAACAAACTAGCAGAAGAGGGTAGCAAAGATAGGACACCAAGTGGATATAGAGAAAACCGAGGTGATGAAGGTAATCAAAGAATCAACCACAACAAACACCAATCACTTTCACCAGGGAAAATTTGAAAGAGGTCACTTCCTTCACGTATCTTGAAAGCACCGTTTTCAGCTGCAGTCAGCACCGATGAGGATGTCAAAACCGGAGTCGGTAGGGCAGGACAGGCATTCATCACTTTGAAATCAGTTTTTGAACCTATTGCACTCAGCAGCATAAACAACAAAATCCGGATTTTCAACACTAATGCTAGATCAATCAGTTCTTCCATAGGGCTGAGGAACTTGGCACGCTACGGTAGACATTTCTAACAGGGTTTTGCAGACTTCTGTCAGCAACTGCCTTCATTATCTCCATGCTGAGGATCAAATGGTCGGTGGAAAGAATTAGCAACAAAAAACTCTGGGAATAAACCAATCAAGAACATATTGCTCGAGAAATATCTAGAAGAAAATGGTGGTGGATAGGACGCTTACTGAGGAGACCGTCGAATGACATCGCGCGCCAAGCCACCGCTCGAGTGGAATCCCGATGGGAAACGGCGAGTTGTGGATTGGTCTGAAGGTGGCACGGAGGAGATTGTATGAGGACGAGATGAGAGACTATGGACAATCTTGGGGCCAGATGAAGAGGATCTCATAGAATTGTACGAAGTGGAGATGTTCTGTTGCAGCCCTTTTTTACTAGGAAACCAAAATAACAAGCATATCTTCACGCACTCATTGCGCTCAATGAACTTCAATAATGGAGAAACAACAGATATTGCAGAATTATATGTTGCTATAGTTCAATTCATCCAGCTTCCACTAGCTGCTCGTGAAGTTTGGTTCAATCAACAGCCATCGGATATTTTCCTTCAACTGAAAACTACTACTTTGTGTGCAAACTTACGTGTTTGTGGGAGCAGTTACACTGAATAAACGGAAAGAATGGTTCGCCTCTAATTTTCCTAACATGTGCCGAAAAGCCTACGTCTCAACTGAACCACAGTTTAAAATAGTGTCATTACGAAGCATCTCTTTGATACAGGTCATGAGGTGGAAATCACGGAATCCTCTAAAATTAAAAGTAGACAATCGAGCTCAATTCTCTTCATGCTTGGTGAGGCAATCTCTATCAGACGCCCGAAACCCAATTTATATGTTCGGAAAGAAGCAATAAGCAGTCTTTATTTACCTTAGTAACTTGATGTCTCTATTCTCTCTCTCATATGACTACTTAATCTTTGGTTTTAAACTTATCCCCTTTGATAAAGTGTATTTTTGCTTGTCTTTAGTTTATATGATCTGAGTTGAACTCAGTACATTGTTGCCTAACTTATTAGTTACTCAAAGTCTCACGCGTTTCTCGTCTTTATTATCCAATACCTTCACCAATTTTTGCATACATTTACTTTGTTTAAAATTGAACTATCTGTATAAAGACTATATAAGCGTAATTTTGAGCGCCATTCACTATTTGAAACTGAAATCGTTTAAAATTTGCAAATTTTTCTGTATATGAACTTGGTCGTAGTTTGGACCGTTAGCAGCTGGTGAGAAGTCAACGAAATGAAGGATGTTAACGTATTATTCCGTAAAAACCGACTGGTTGCGAGCTTGACGGTAGTTCGAATACCTGAGTGGGATAAGCCATACAACGTATTGAAGACGTTACGACAATAACTTTTAGGCACGATGGGACGAGGAGTACTCGTGGAAATGTGACATAGAATAATATCTTTTCCCATACGTAAGGGTTTCTCGGCGTCCCATATGGACCGATTGTTCAACCGTGTACTTTCAGTTTAAACGGTCAACCTACACAGTGAGAGTGAGAACCGACTTTTAAATGATGAAAGTTGCAAACTAATAGTATCGGGGATTATTTTCAGCTTCAACCTCGCCAAGATTACTAGCTCGCTAGTTTTCTAGCCGGTCCCAAGCCCGGATAAAGAGGGAAGGTTGAGGCGTGGTGCTAGGAACTCCACCCCAAAAACTTAACCAAGTCGCTACAGAAACTTCAACGCGCAAATATATTGAAAATTCTGAAATATAAACAATGATCTTATTTTTCCCTGGAATCGAGCATTTGTCGTGAAAATGCCAAAGAAGGGCAATGTCAATGTAATAATAATAATTTATAATAATTTATTTTCATATAAACATAAATTTACATGAAAATGCATGCCATTTTTACAGGCACGATCAAGGATGATATAATGTCAAATCTTAAATTGTCTACAAGTTAATAATGTTTCAACAGTTAAATATTTGATATATATATAAATACACATTGTCTGAACTAGGCTGTATAGTTATTGAATTGTACAATTGTCCTCCAGGTTGAGCGGGAAAATCGACTTCGTTTCGTTTTCATCCCGTGGTTGTAGGCATACGATAACCAACCAATATTGAGGTAAGTACAACGTTTACAAGGAATTGGAAGCTGTTTTAGAAAAATTAAAGTGCTGTGGT
The DNA here is from genome assembly GCA_944472135.2 of Trichobilharzia regenti. Taxonomy (NCBI): domain Eukaryota; kingdom Metazoa; phylum Platyhelminthes; class Trematoda; order Strigeidida; family Schistosomatidae; genus Trichobilharzia; species Trichobilharzia regenti. The sequence goes on along the minus strand of OX235270.1, from coordinate 79,486,899 downwards.
GAAACATTAAAGTGTAATAGATTAAGTGAGTGAAATATATCATTAATAAACACATTTATATAGAAAACAGAATGGGGAAGTAATTAATCCTTAGGCCGACAACGTTCATTTGCAATGTATAATGAAACCAATATATTTTATACTATCATGATGTCCACTTTTGGCTTTAATACAATTATTTTCAAGCCAGTTGTTTTTATTTCATGTCTTTTTTTCTATTTGGTGCACAACCGTACCCTCCAGAGAATAGGAATAGAATAAGTCGAATCAAATTCATAAAGAGCTATAAAATGTTAGGTTTAATGGAATATAATGAGAATCAAGTAAAGACGTTATTAGAAAATAAGTGAGACAAGATATTGTGAAGTGGTATTTAAAGATCTGACAATGGATAGCAAGTTAATTTATAAGATGCCCCATAAATCTGTGCAGATCCCACGTGGTCGCATCTCAACAATAGGCTGAGCGAATGGTATATATTTAAAGGTAGAAGCATTATCTGTCAAGGCGTTCACTATTATCTTTTTCAAGATAAAGATCTAAGCCCTCATAAAAATCAGAAATATCTCGAGCCTTTAATTTGTATATTGCTGTTCCTGCAGAATGGGGCGATTCACCTTAGTGACCACCACCATATCTACTGATCAGCTAACGCCACCCTCCCTCCTTTTTTGATGTTAGGCTCTGAGACTATGATTATTATGGCTACCGCAAATATATTGCTTGGTACCAGACATGTTCGTACCCCATATTCCATCTCCCTAGCTTTCTTAATGAGTGCTTCCAATAGGTCTCCACGTACATCTTTACGAACATATTATATATGTGTGCATGCATCCTGATGAACAGATTACTTTATAAGAAGTTAAAACCTTAAAGAGTAAAACGAATAGGTATTGTGAATAGTGGAGCAAGATTTAGCAGAATACTATAGTTAAGGTTCAATTTAGGTAGTATGGACTGAAGGTAAGGTCGGTTGGCAGGACTTAGTGTACTAAATTTTCATGACAGTCTTATATATAGTAAACATCTGACATTGCAAAGTAACGTGTCTAGACATATTATAAAAAGATATTAACACAGAACCAACGAAATTTTGGCGTTTTTTAACAATACTGCAGTGTGTGTATACTGAAGAATGGTGGTTAGTCTACAGGGAGCCGTAGAGTAAATCAAACCATATATGATAAGAGTATAATCAATAATATAGTTCGTATATCAAATATTACACTAGGTTCAATAATTGAGTGTTATAAGGGAAACAAGCGTGGTAAAGCAAGAGAACATTTGATGCATAAATATTTTAAGTATTTTAATATCCATCTAATTTAAGAGTTGAACATGCATGATTAATAAGTATTATTATATTAGTATATACATATGTAAAACGTTAAAAGGTGTGGATGCTATTACAATTATTTCCAGTGTTACTTTCACCAACACAACTTAGTGAAAATTATAGAGAATAGAAATCAGTAAATTAGTTAACGTTCGCTGCGTGAGTATTAGAGTCGAGATATACGTATGTGACTATACTGAAGACTGGACTGGCCTTCAATTTCCGTTCTACCAACAGTTGTGGTCTTTTAGACGAGCTAGGGTGGACATGTTAAAGTGTCTTTCTAGGCTCCGTTTGAACCCATCAGGGTTTTCACAACATCTTATTTCAGGTGGTAGTTGGTTCCAAAGAGTGCAATATTTTATGGTGAAAAAGTTTGCCCTAATGGATTTTCTGTGGGTAGCCACCTTGACAAGGTAGTCGTGGTTTCGCAGCTGATATGATTTAATATTTTCCCAAGTTATGGATGAGTTACTGTAGCAGTGTTTCCTAATGACTTTGAAGAGTAGAAATAGGTTGCACTTCACTCTCCTTAACCACAGAGGCTCTAATTTCAGACGTACACACCTGTCAACATATTCCACTTGTTGGTCGAACCCTATTATGCGTTTCGTGAGGAATCTCTGGACACTTTCGATTTTTTTTCTGTCTACAGTCCTGAGGTTACTAAATAGGAGAGCACAATATTCAAGTTTGGGACGGATACATGTCCTATATATAGCTAATCTTGCTTCTTGGGTGTAGAAGTTACGCAGTACAAAGCCAGTAAGTCGTTTACAGTCAGATACAACCTTATTTGCGTGATCGGAAAAGGATAAATCTGAGTATGTTATCCCGAGGTCTGTGACTGTGTTCAGTTTTGAGAGGAGCTTCCCGTACATGTATAGGCACATTATCGGTTTCCAGCGTCCAAGGTGGGTTATACCGCACTTGTCTGGGTTGAAAGTCAGTTGCCACTTTTCGCTCCAATCGCCTAGATCATTTAAGTCTTGTTGGATCTTGCTTTCGACGCTCATATCACCGTACCCATAATCATATACTATCTTGAGATCATCTGCAAAAAGGTATGGCTTGCCATACTTGATTACAGAGACTATGTCATTTATAAATAAGAGGAATAGAATAGGGCCAAGAACACTACCTTGTATTACACCACTGGTTATCGGCTTTGAGGAAGACAACTGGTGGTTGATTTTGACTAATTGCTCTCTTTCTGTGAGAAAAGAACTTATCCATTTGTGAAGATTTCCGGTTATTCCGTAGGATTGGAGTTTTGTTAGGAGTCTGATATGTGGGACTTTATCGAAGGCCTTGCTAACGTCAAGAAACAATGTTGTTACCGAACGCCCATTATCAATGCTTTGTGTGATGTAGTCAAAATAATCTAAGTGGCAAGTAATGCACGACCTTCTACTTAAGAAACCGTATTGGGATGGGGATAGTAGGTCATTTGACAGCAAGTACTGAATGATTTGAGTCTTAACTATCTTTTCCATTACACGTGAAACTACAGACGTGATGTTGATGGGGCGGTAGTTGTTGATATCAGCTATAGGCCCGTATTTATGGATAGGTACAATATAAGACTTCTTCCAGCAGTTAGGGTATGTCCCATCGCTTAATGAAATTGAGTATAACTTGAGTAAGAGTAAACTCATGTCATTACCACCTTTTTTCAGCAGAACGGAAGATATACCGTCTGGGCCAGTAGTGTTACTAAGCTTAAGATTTGCGACAGCTTTATCGATCTCATGTGTGGTGAAAATTATGTCACTTAAACATTCGTCTGTTTTACGTGGGAAATCCACGACTTCATCGTTCTCTAAGGTGTATAATCTGGCGAAGTGCTTGCTAAACAGTTCACATATCGCCTCATTATTTTCGTAAGCAATGCCGTCTAAGTATATTATTTTCGGATAGGGTGTTTTGGAGTTCATCAACCTACTTTTAAAAAGTTTGGCTATTTCTCCTGAGTTATGCGGTGCATGAATGGCCTGCATTTCTTTGTTTCTGAGGCCTATATTTCTCAACTCTTCAATTCTACTGAGAAGGGACGTTATGGCAATTAATGACGATAAGTCATGATATCTGTAGTATTTTATTGAGTGCTTACGTAGACTTCTTCTAAACGATGTCGGAATATAATCACTTTGGGGGAATCTGAAGTTAAGAATCTTCTCGGGTGCAATGACGTCGTGAATTGAGTTAATATTCTGATAGAAGTTGTTAAGAATTGCATCTAAGGACTGGTTCGAAAAGTACGAGTCCCAATTAGAACATCTAATTAGGTGCTGATACAAGTCCCAGTCAGCATGTGTGTACAATCTCATAGGTATCTGGCCAGCTTCATCTCTGCGTTTTGTTTCAGGAAAGATGTCAAAAGAACAAACTACTATTCTATGGTCACTACCTGGAAATTCATGTCCAACATGTACGGTAGATGGCGTTATGTTGTTCGTGAAAATAAGGTCTAGGATATTTGCGGATCTAGTGGGTGAATTTATGTGTTGTGTCCACCCTCCTGTGACGATGGAATTTATGAGATTATCGTACCTTTGGGGTCCTCGGAGTGAAGACCATGATACTTCTGGCAAGTTGAAATCGCCTCCGATAATTTTATAACTGAAAGGAAGATTGGCTGTAACATTAAAGATATTGCTAAGCATATTATCATATTCCCTGCTGGATGAAGGGGGCCGGTACACACAACCCACAAGTATAGGTTTACTTCTGACAACTTTTATTTCGACCCAGATCGAGTCATTGAGTTGTGACAGAATTGGGTTACTAAACTGGGTTGCACACATGGATTGTTCACAGTAAATTAGTGTTCCACCCCCACGACCTGTCCGTCTGTCCCCGCGAAAAAGGTTGTATTTATCAATCCTTAGGCTGTCATTGGAGATTTCACTTGTGCACCAGGCTTCGGTGATCATAATCAATGACGGTCTGCATATAGAAGCTATTGTACTTAGTGCTAAATGTTTGCTTAGAACTGATCTCGTATTTACTAGGATAATAGATAAACACTGGCTATGTGGTTTCAGTGAGCGGACAACATCTTGGTAAAATAATCCGTGAGTATCCTCTATATACATGTTATCAGACTCATTTACCAATATCTTTGGATCGTAGGAAGACTTCAGGTAGATTTTTGAGGTGGTAGTCAGGGATGGGCTTACGTTTGGATATGGTATGCAGTGAGAGACACCTGTGTGATAATCAGATATTAATATTTTAGAGATATTAGTATCCGCGTTTGGTGTCGACACTGTGTCAGCTATCTCCCGGGAAATATGCCTTGCCCTAGCTGTAGACTGTTCGCTATGCCAGCAAGGAATTGATCCGATATCATGCGTGCTATATGCATGATTCCAGGTGTTTCTGTTAACTGACGCTGGTGAAAATCCTGCCCTAAGGTATAACCGATATGTGTATTCGGTAATTTGTTGCCAGTATAAGAATGAAGTGTTGGTATCTGTTTCTGGTATTCATCAGACCATGGCAAGTTTTGTGCAGAAATCGGCACATGCTCCCCACTAGACACATAAGATATATGAATGGGTTCTGTTGGCTTGCTAAATGTGGTCTGTGGCCGATGTTTGGGGTATTTTCTATAACTTTCAGTAGACAGAATATTAGAAGTGGGCTGGTTGACAAGGGGTTTACGTAGTGGATGTGCAGAACAATACCTACTACTTTGCTGTGCTGTTTGTCTAGAATTAGGGATTCGATAAAATTGGCTTTCCACTTGGCACCAATTAGGCCTACCCCTAGGAGCTTCGTCTACCATATTTGACTTTCTCTTACAAAGAAGGCCTACAGGTGCTTTCGTCTCTTTCTTATCAAAGAGCTTTCTTGCTCCGGGTTTAGTATTTAATTTATTTACTTCTTTTTCCCCTATCTTATGATTATCTGGCTGATGATGGCTGAGGATCAAATGGTCGGTGGAAAGAATTAGCAACAAAAAACTCTGGGAATAAACCAATCAAGAACATATTGCTCGAGAAATATCTAGAAGAAAATGGTGGTGGATAGGACGCTTACTGAGGAGACCGTCGAATGACATCGCGCGCCAAGCCACCGCTCGAGTGGAATCCCGATGGGAAACGGCGAGTTGTGGATTGGTCTGAAGGTGGCACGGAGGAGATTGTATGAGGACGAGATGAGAGACTATGGACAATCTTGGGGCCAGATGAAGAGGATCTCATAGAATTGTACGAAGTGGAGATGTTCTGTTGCAGCCCTTTTTTACTAGGAAACCAAAATAACAAGCATATCTTCACGCACTCATTGCGCTCAATGAACTTCAATAATGGAGAAACAACAGATATTGCAGAATTATATGTTGCTATAGTTCAATTCATCCAGCTTCCACTAGCTGCTCGTGAAGTTTGGTTCAATCAACAGCCATCGGATATTTTCCTTCAACTGAAAACTACTACTTTGTGTGCAAACTTACGTGTTTGTGGGAGCAGTTACACTGAATAAACGGAAAGAATGGTTCGCCTCTAATTTTCCTAACATGTGCCGAAAAGCCTACGTCTCAACTGAACCACAGTTTAAAATAGTGTCATTACGAAGCATCTCTTTGATACAGGTCATGAGGTGGAAATCACGGAATCCTCTAAAATTAAAAGTAGACAATCGAGCTCAATTCTCTTCATGCTTGGTGAGGCAATCTCTATCAGACGCCCGAAACCCAATTTATATGTTCGGAAAGAAGCAATAAGCAGTCTTTATTTACCTTAGTAACTTGATGTCTCTATTCTCTCTCTCATATGACTACTTAATCTTTGGTTTTAAACTTATCCCCTTTGATAAAGTGTATTTTTGCTTGTCTTTAGTTTATATGGTCTGAGTTGAACTCAGTACATTGTTGCCTAACTTATTAGTTACTCAAAGTCTCACGCGTTTCTCGTCTTTATTATCCAATACCTTCACCAATTTTTGCATACATTTACTTTGTTTAAAATTGAACTATCTGTATAAAGACTATATAAGCGTAATTTTGAGCGCCATTCACTATTTGAAACTGAAATCGTTTAAAATTTGCAAATTTTTCTGTATATGAACTTGGTCGTAGTTTGGACCGTTAGCAGCTGGTGAGAAGTCAACGAAATGAAGGATGTTAACGTATTATTCCGTAAAAACCGACTGGTTGCGAGCTTGACGGTAGTTCGAATACCTGAGTGGGATAAGCCATACAACGTATTGAAGACGTTACGACAATAACTTTTAGGCACGATGGGACGAGGAGTACTCGTGGAAATGTGACATAGAATAATATCTTTTCCCATACGTAAGGGTTTCTCGGCGTCCCATATGGACCGATTGTTCAACCGTGTACTTTCAGTTTAAACGGTCAACCTACACAGTGAGAGTGAGAACCGACTTTTAAATGATGAAAGTTGCAAACTAATAGTATCGGGGATTATTTTCAGCTTCAACCTCGCCAAGATTACTAGCTCGCTAGTTTTCTAGCCGGTCCCAAGCCCGGATAAAGAGGGAAGGTTGAGGCGTGGTGCTAGGAACTCCACCCCAAAAACTTAACCAAGTCGCTACAGAAACTTCAACGCGCAAATATATTGAAAATTCTGAAATATAAACAATGATCTTATTTTTCCCTGGAATCGAGCATTTGTCGTGAAAATGCCAAAGAAGGGCAATGTCAATGTAGTTGAAGATTGAACGATCAATTCATGGTTGTTTGCTCAAAACCAACTTCCCCATATTTTCGCGGAGGCATCAATACACCAGTCATCGTCTCATCGGTCGCTGTTCAGAAAGAAGTCAGGAGACAACCGTCAGAAACCTTAGTTGTAAAGCTTAGTTGTACAAATGCTATATGCTGATGTTACAATAAAGAATTCCCGAGTCGCCAAACTGGGCTCTGGTTTTTGCGTCCGTTCGTACTAAGCGTTTCTGAGAAGCTTCGAGGAACAGCGTGAGTTCCAGCGTAGCAAGAGCTGGGCATTGACGGCTTACGAGACGTGGCTGGCAGCATGAGTGACCCCGACTCGAGTTTTATACTAGAAGTAATAGCAAGACGCCTACCTACTCGACTGCAAACGAAGTGGGTGAAGATAAGCCCCCGTATGGAGGAGGCGGGCATCGAGCCAAAGTTCGACGATATCCTGAAACTAGTAAAAGATAGTGTCAATCAATCTATGAGCAAGTTCGCCAGTCTATTGAATCTCACCCCTAGAATAGAGCAGTCTGAGAGCGAAATGCAATCATTGATGACGAGTAGGCCTCAGAGAGGTGGATATCGAGAAGGCTCCATGATGTATAGTAATGCATATAGACCTAGTGAGTGTAACCGGTTTCGTAGTACATCCTCAACAGATAAGTTGCAAGATGCAAGACAAGCACGGTTGTGGTTTACACGTTTGCAAGAGGTGCATACACAGGTGAACTGTGAACCAGTGAGCAAGTTCAGTGATAAGCTAAATGTAAACTCCAGGCCTTACTCCGAATTGTGTGACGATAACTGTGCGGTCAAGAAGTCTATACTTGCAGCTGGGAAGCCATTGTTGAATAGAGTGTCACAGAATGAAGTTATTGCTTCAGAGTGCAGTTCTGACTCCACAAGTTTACAAGGTATTACTAGTCAGAGTGAAGATATAGAACCTTTAATGATTTGTGAGGAGGAACCAAAATTGTCTACTGCTGTTATGAAAGAGTTTGAAAGTGATGAAATTGACGGTAAAGTGAATATTCGTGATAATGATCATGATACTTCACATTTGTCTTTGGTTGATCATGATGAGATGAGGGATATGCCTACTACCGCTAAGTTAAATAAGGGTTCTGTACAGCTCAAACATGAAGTAGATATAAATGCAGTTGAAGCAGGCATGCATACTTGTCAGACCGTCAGTGTGATTGATCAGCATGTAGCCCACCTATCATCAGATGCTAGTGCTAAACCCGAGCTGATAGTAAAACACAACAGTGGTGGTAATCTTGCAGTTAGACAACTTTCTGAAATTCGAGCAACAACAGCTTCTGATCTACCGCTAAGTTTATCAACTTGTGTCACTTAGTCGTCGTTGATTTTGTCATCCACATTGAGAAAGACGCTTATCAACTCAAGTAACTGAAAGACAAAATACAAATACCATAAACGAATAAGAGTTGGGTGAATCGCACCACTTGGTTATGTGATATAAATGTGAAGATATTCTGACAATCTCACGTTTCGTCCAGAACGCGTTTCCTATGAGGGCTCGACAGAGGGTTCAGTGGCTTTCGCCGTGCTAGTGACTTCATCGAGGACTAAACGATCTTCGGTTACTTGTGGATTATGGGGTACGCTTAGCTCTACGCTAATAGGATTACCCTCCAAGTAAGCCGGCTTCAGACGGTCAATGCTTACGGTGTCCCTACGGCCATTTTTGTCCAAGACAAAGAATTTATCCGAACGTTTAATTACTTTATAAGGTCCATCGTATGGGGGTTCCAGAGGTCTACGCACAGAGTCGTGACGAACAAATACATGTGAAGAAGTTTTTAAACACGGTTGAACAAAAACATCGATGGACTATGGACGAAGGGGAGCATGTTTAACCATAGCGTTGCGTTTGTAAGCCTGCTGACGTATGAAGCGTGATCTCCCGCTTGTGGGAAGCCTGAGGGAGAAACAAACTCACCTGACAGTGTGGAGCCATATACTAGCTCGGCGCTAGTACAACCAGCACCAGTTTTCAAGGCGTTTCGTATCCCTAGGAGAACTAACGGTAGTGATTCAGTTCAATAGGTATTGCTTGCAGCTGATAAACCAGCTTCAACTGTCTGTGTAGACGTTCTACCATACCATTAGCTTCAGGATGGTGGGCTGTTGTTCTAAAACGCATGCAACCTAGGGTTTTAGTCAAGGCAAAAATTAGGTTGCTTTCAAATTGCTTCCCATGATCAATTATGGAGGATGGGCGTCCAAAGTTTGAGATCCATCGTTCGACTAAGACGTGTGCGACTGTTTCAACAGATACATCTTTGAGGGGTACCGCTTCAGGCCATCGTGTGAAACGGTCGATCAATTTAAGACATAGGTATACCGATGAGATTCTGTAAGGGGTCCAACCGAATCTATGTCAACGTGTTCGAAACAAGCGTCAGGGATAAGAAAAGTGTCAAGAGGGCTTTTGGTGTGTCTTATCACCTTGCACCCTTGCAAGCTAAGCACGTGTGTGCCCATTCCCTTACTTCTTTATTAATAGCAAACCAACAAAACCGACTAGTTACGAGCTTGACGGTAGTTCGAATACCTGGGTGAGGTAAGCCATGCAACGTATTGAAGACGTTATGGCAATAACTTTTAGGCACGATGGGGCGAGGAGTACTCGTGGAAATGTGACATAGAATAATATCTCTTTCCATGCCTAAGGGTTTCTCAGCTAATTGTAGAGTTGTGTTTGACAACTCGTGTTGAAGCTCGGTATCTTCTTTTTGGAGACGGACCAGTTTCACAAGGTCTATGCCATCTACTTGAGTGATGGAACAAATGCGCGACTAGGCACCTGCCACAGTGTTGTTCACCCCGGATGCATGGAGAATATCCGATGTAAACTGCGAAACATAGTTCAATTGTCGTGGTTCTACAGGTGAATGCATATCTAAAGTTGAGTTCAGAGAGTGCGCCACAGCTTTTTGGTCGGTGAAATTTACAAATTTTTTTTTTGATTTTTTTTTTTGATTTACAGCTTGATTCCACCCTGTATTTTTGGTACAAGTATGGAATTTTCAGCATGGATATCGGTAGCCCAAATTTTGCAGGCCAACCATAGATATCAGGTGTGCGCCGGCGTGGGCTCGAACCCCGGACCATGTGCATGGTCGGCGAGAGTCCTAACCACTGTGCCACCGACGCATGACCCTCCACTGAATGTCGAAAATGACGTACAGCACAGTACAGAGCCTTAAGTTCTCTGCCGAATGTGATGTACTACGCTTCTGCTAATTGAAGGCGCCTGGAGAAAAAGACGAGTGGTTGCCACTCTCTGTTGACTAGTTGCTGCAGAACTGCGCCTATTACAGTATCTTATACATCAACCGAGATACATAACCGTGGCGTTGGATTCTGATACAGTAGAGATGTGGCATCCTCAAGAGCTTTTTCAACCATAGTAAAAGCATTTTGATCAGACGCATCGAGTTCGATGGACTCCTTATTCCCCGAAGAATAAGAGAAAAAGAGAAGCACAGTTGGGAATAAAACGTTGGTAATAATCAACCAAGCCGTTGAAAATGCGCAGACTTTTAACTGTCAGGATCGCCTCAAATCTACCATGCAGTGGGCAAATATCCTTCAGGTCAATGGTGTGGCCAAGAAAGTCGAGTGCGTCAACGAATATCTCACAATTTGAATAATAATGGTAATACCATGTTCGCGTAAAATTCCAAACGCCAAATCCAAGTGTCTAAGATGAGTTAATGTCAATGTAGGTGAAGATTGAACGATCAATTCATGGTTGTTTGCTCAAGCCCAACTCCTCCATAATTTTCGCAGGAGTCATCAATACACCAGTCATCGTCTCATCCTTCGCTGTTCAAATGAAGATAAAAAACTATCGGAAGTATTATCATGACTTATTGTTATAACACTTGTTTTTAGACCTTGTGTCAGTCACGTCTCATATACCGTTAATGCCCAGCTCTTGCTACGCTCGGGCCCACGCTGTTCCTTGCAGTTTTCCAGAAACGCTTGGTAATAACGGACGCAAAAACCAAAACACCGATTGGCCGCTTGAGAATTCTTTATTGTAACACCAACATATAAAGAATATTTCTATTAAGGTCTGTGAACAAATATTACAATAATAAATCACAAGATTACTTCTGATGTTTTACTGCTGACTTCTTTCTGAACAGCGACGGATGAGACGATGACTGTCGTATTGATTCCTCCGCGAAAATTGGGGATGTTGGTTTGAGCAAACAACCAAGAATTGATCGTTCAATCTTCAACTTCATTGACACCTAGTGTGATAACCTTATTGTCGGTCACATGTTGGCGTAAGAATAAAGGATTCTTGAGTCGCCAATCAGTGTTCTGGTCTTTGCGTTGGTTAATACAAAGTGTTTCTGAAAGTCTTCGAGGGACAGCGTGAGGTCCAGCGTAGTAAGAGCTGGACATTGACAGTTTATGAGAGTTGGCTGACAGTTTTCCCGTCCGGACTGGCAATGTGTCAGCCGTCTAATTATTCGTATACAATGTCGAGACCGCGAAATACTTCGTCGATGAAGCGTTGGAATGTTTTTCCTCGTTCCGGAGAACGAATGGCATACGTAGAAATTCAAAATATCCGAAAGCATAATGATAGGCGTTTTTGGAATATCTTCTTGTGCCATCGGGATTTGGTTATACGCTTTAACCAAGTCGATTCCAGGGGATGTAGCCGCGTCAAATAATTTTGCTATCAAGTCGTTTATATGAGGCAATGGATGGCAATCAGGGGTTGTTTTGGCGTTCACTAGCCGATAGTCACCAGTGGGTTGCCAATCATTGATATCTTTTTTCGGTACCATATGCAGTGAGGATGCCCATTGGCTATTGGATGACCGAATGATGACAAGGGCGAGCATATGCTTGAACTCATTTCTAGCGAGTCTCCGTTTTTAAGGATCAAGTCGTCGTGCTTTAGATGTCATGGGTTGTCCCGCGGTTATGGTATGGTACATTACATTGCTGGTTATGCACGGTAGATAATAATACTAATAATAATAATATATATTCTCATTTTTTACATGAGGGACGCCAGTTTACAGGCATCATCAATTCGATAATTTACACATAATATTAATAAGCATATTTAGTAAAGATAATATAATAAAGTACATTTTTTTCCCTAGCTATGTAGGGTACACCAATTGTATAGGCATGCATAAATATTGTTTTAATAATAATAATATATTCCTTCCTGTTTATGCAGGAACATACCTATTGTACAGGCATGGATAAGTTATTATATAAATTACACATAATTTGATGTATAATGGACTTACAGTTTGGTTGTTCTTTCTGACATTAGAGTCAGTCGGAACAGTCTGCTATAAAGTCTGTTTGTGTAGCACATAAAGAGATATAGAAATATTGTCTTCGCATTAACAAAAAACCCAGACATCACATGAATGTAATACAGATATCTGGGAAAAATAAAGCTTGAAGTCAATTCTCCTACATAACTTTGTTGTGAACAGCACCCTTGGCTTAAAGTTTATTGATGTATTCTGTTGAGATCAGTGATATATTTATTCCATTTTTCAGCAGTCTTATCGTAGTTTCATAACAGGAAAGAAATTTGATCGTGGAGGCGAAAATTAGATAAGGTCATGTCGGGTTGTTTTACTGCATCAAATGGTCCCGAGGTCGATTCCAGAATTCCCCATTTGCGCCATTTGTGTCTGCATGGCGGACTGTACTCGTAAGTTGAGTAAAATGTTGAAAACCAGTTGCTTCTTTATTTCAGATGATGAATACTCATTTACATCGTGTCCGCCAGCTTCTTTAAATGGTAGAATTGGATCGTTCCTGGAATTTGAGTGATTATGGGATAAATGGTTTGGAATTAATCATAGCAGTTAGAATACAGTTAAACATGCAGAGAAGTACTTTTGATTCAGCAACCGGTGAATTTTTTATTCTTTTCGATCTAGTACCAGAATAACTGCGAACCATTCCATTCAATATGTCGAATAAGGCACGCAGGAGGAGATCATTACCATGGAATGAGTCAACTTGATCTGAGATGCAGCTTTCAGCATGTTTTCGTTATATCATAGATATCCAGGTTTATTGGCGCTGTAGAGGCAGTGATTTGGATTATAACGTAATCTACAAAGTCTCCGTGTCCATTTGAAGTATACATATGCTTTGAAAGGATTACTTTGTTGGCTCCTACCCCCACTGAGTGTTAACAACAGCTGCTGTGGGTTTATGTATTTCCTCGCCTTTTTGGATAAAACATCGCCGCATTCTTTTTGGGTAGGAGACCAGTTGGTGGATTATAAATGATATCCAAGTAACTTTTATCTTTTCATGTGGTGTTGCGGTAAGTTTCTACCTTGTTTTCTCATGTTTCATTCGTATGTTGATTATGGTTCGCCCTTTGTATCAGGTAGACATAGTTTGATCGACTCTTGGTTGAATGGGTGTTATTGTCATGACTGCTGCTTTTTTGTCTGGAATTATAAATAGAGACAAAACAAACAACAGGTGTAGTCTCTGAGTTCATACATTAAATGGGCCTATGATTTCTGAAACTCTTACATGGGAATTACCATTGGTATCAATTACAAACTCACTTAGTGTGTCATTAAGTGCCTTTTCAAAGGAGGCCAATGTGCTTGCTAGTCGTATTTTCTCAGGTAGTTTGTTCCATATTTGGGCATACCTAATCAAGAAAAACTTTTGCCTGGTGGCTGTTTTACATGGTTCTATAGCCACTGTACCTTTAGTGTGCCTAAGGTTGTACCCTGTGTTACCTGAGGACCGAGTGTAGTTAGCAGGGGTATACACTATTTGGTTAAGAAGCTTATAGAAGAGTAACAGATTTAGTCGCAGTCGCCTTAACCATAATGTTTCTAGTCCCAGGATTTCACATCTGGTAGAGTAGTTTGTGCCGTTATCGGTTCCGAGTACTTTTCGCGTGAAGTACCTCTGTACTCCTTCTACTTTCAGTTTGTCTTCTATGCGTGTACTGCTGAATATGAATGAGCAGTAATCTAGGAGTGGGCGCACACATACCTTGTACAGTAGTATTCTGGACTCGTTTCTGTAGAAGTTCCTGAGTAGGAAACCAATAAGCCTTCGTGATTTCGACACTTGATTCGAGATATGCTCTGAAAATGATAGATTGTGTGAATATTTCAGTCCTAGGTCTAGTACAGATTTGAGTCTGGGGATTTTGTGGCCCTGAATTGCTAGGTTGAGGTCAAGGTTGGAACAGCCTATGCAGAGCCATCCACACTTTTCAACATTAAACTCAAGTCTCCACGTGTCACACCATCTATCCATTTTTGCTAATTCTTCATGTATGGAGTTCATAGTTGGGCCGATATCTGTATTTGTGCAGGTATATGTCACCTTCAAGTCATCGTAAGACTGGCGATTAAGTTTCGGTTATTTATCAACAATCGCTTGGAAGGTTGGATCAAGGATTGCCTTCATCTTAACAAGTGACAAGCTGGGACCTATATAGGTGATTCCTTTGATAGACAGTCTAGTAGAATCGTCTATTGGTCGTTTCCGACTAAGTAAGTCCGTGCCAATGATGGGCATGGGACGTCAGGAAGAAGGAAAATCCACTGAATAGGTTTGCGTAAACCTACGTTCAGATAGACATATTACTTACCGAAGTTTTCAATTGGATTCCCGTCTGCAGCCTGTAAGCTGGAGATGGATTCCTTCCGTCGATCTGTTGCTATAGTAGGAAGGACGCTGATTTTGGCGCCTGTGACGACTAAGTACCGGGTCTGGCTGACCGCATCGTGCCACCGGCGACTTTTGCCGCTAACGCGTGCCGGCGGGATAGTTTCCCATAGACTTTGAGATATTTCCGAAATTACAAGGTTTTCGGCAACATTTCGCTTGCTGGCCATAGGTGGTGTGATACCAATACCATTCAGGATTCTTTACTGAACGTGGCTTGGATTTAGATCGACCACATGAGTTTCGCCGTTGAGGGGAGTTCACGATGGTAGGAGGAATTACCAGGTATGATTGGCCTAAGCATCTGCCGGATGGAGCTGCATAACTCCATCACTCCAGTGTCCCTACTAGAAGTCTGTTTGGTAACTGAGCATATTTCAGTAGCTGGCTGTTCAGTTATTTCTAGAATTTTATCTACAGAAACAGCTAAGTCATTTATAATAACACATTAGTGTCAGCGTGCATTACAATATATTGTATCTAATTACCTCATAAATTTTATAAGATTTTTAAAATCAAAAAAATAAATAAAAAATAAAAACGCCAAAAAATAAACGATAAACAAAGATAAAAAACAGCGTAGCATTTACATTTCAAACAATGCACCACAGGATATGAAATATGAAGTTGATGTGTGATAAAGGATGAGAACAACAGTGTAAAAGTAACGAGGAAAGGAAAACAAAAACTGATGGGATTTTTTGTTAGAGCGCCTCCGTAAGTTGATCTTGTCATACCTAGCGGATTTCTCATCACATGACAGCTGTGCCAGATATGGTACTATGGAGTTTGTGTATTTGGTAGTCCTAGCATAACATAGCCTCCTATAGCTGCTTCTAGTTCTATCAGATGAAATGCAAGGAGACAGCTGCGTATAGAGAGGATGCTCGGGGTCTGACAATATTGTATTCGCTAGTTTCTTACATGACATTATATGTCTATCCACAATGGTGTTAACCAGTTGGTTTAACGATATCCCACTTGCCCAACTAACGGCTTTTAGTGCCCTTCTCAGCAAACCAAAGTCTTTCTTAAGTATTTCCGGAAAGATTAATGGGGAGCAGTAAAGGGGAATGAGTAGAATGCAAGGATTTACAAAGTGAGAAAGCAAAGACCGCTTTATGCCAGACTGCCTTAATTTCCTAATGTAGAACGTTAAGCGAAACATCTTTCTAGTAACTAGCAAGATGTGGGAGGACCAGAAAAGATCGGTGGAAAAACTCTGCCCAAGGTACTTGACATCAGATGTATTTTCAACCTCTATGCCATCAATGATAGTGGGGCCATGTGAGCTAACTAGTTGCTGTAGGTCACATTTACGTCTGAAAGTGAAGTTGACTACCTGACATTTGCACGGGTTAAGCTTAAGTCCGTTTGAAGAGGTCCACTGATTAATTAACGACAGAAAGTTATTTAATTTGGAACAATCTGACTGAGAGTTGACAGGCATAGAAATAGAGAGGCCATCGGCATACTTGGTTGGCAGAGAGCTCTCAAAAGTACACCAATACACTTAACTACGACCCCGTCATAATGAATACAAACTGTCGCTCTCTGCCAAACAAGATAATGTACCTACAATCCTTGATGTCAACTGATACGTATCATAACACCGCCATAATCACATTACAAGAAACGTGGTTGCATGAACAGTATGATGACAACATTATCTCACTAAAGCACTGTATCACATTTCGTCAAGACCGGCAATGTTGTAACAAGAAAAATGGTGGTGGCGTTGCAAATTTTATTCACTCCTAATGGTCTGTCTCAAATAACGTCTGCTTCACCTTCTCTGTCAATGTAGTTGAAGATTGAACGATCAATTCTTGGTTGTTTGCTCAAACCAACATCCCCAATTTTCGCGGAGGAATCAATACGACAGTCATCGTCTCATCCGTCGCTGTTCAGAAAGAAGTCAGCAGTAAAACATCAGAAGTAATCTTGTGATTTATTATTGTAATATTTGTTCACAGACCTTAATAGAAATATTCTTTAATAATAATAATGTATATTCTCATATAAACATATAAATTTACATGAAAATGCATGCCATTTTTACAGGCACGATCAAGTATGATATAATATCAAATCGTAGATTGTCTACAAGTTAATAATGTTTCAACAGTTAAATATTTGATATATATATAAATACACATTGTCTGAACTAGTCTGTATAGTTATTGAATTGTACAATTGTCCTCCAGGTTGCGCGTGAAAATCGACTTCGATTCGTTTTCATCCCGTGGTTGTCGGCATACGATAACCAACCAATATTGAGGTAAGTACAACGTTTACAAGGGATTGAAAGCTGTTTTAGAAAAGTAAAAGTGCTGAGGTGAATCATTAAATTGTAATGAAATAGGTAAGTGCAAGTATCACTAATAAATGCATTAATAAAATAAACTCCCTAGGCTGACAACGTTCATTTCCAATGTATAATGCAACACATATACCTCGTAATATCATGATGTCCAATTTTGGTTTGAATACATTTATCCTCAGTTGTGCCAGTTGTTTTTATTTTATACCTTTTTGTGCATTTAATGTACAACCGTACCCTTTAGAGAGTAGGAATATAATAAGTCATAAAGAGCTGTAAAATGTTAGGTTTAATGGGATATAATGAGGATCAAGTAAAGACGTTATTGGAAAATGAATGAGATAAGACATTGTGAAGTGGTATTTAAAGATCAGTCAATAGACAGCAAGTTAGTTTATAAGATACCCCATAAAACTGTGCACATCCCACATGGTCGCATCTCAACAATAGGCTGGGCGAATAGTATATATTTAGAGGTAGAAGCATGATCTGTCAAGGCGTTCATTATTATCTTTTTCAAGATAAAGATCTAAGCCCTCATAAAAATCAGAAATATCTCGAGCCTTTAATTTGTATATTGCTGTTCCTGCAGAATGGGGCGATTCACCTTAGTGACCACCACCATATCTACTGATCAGCTAACGCCACAATAAAGAATTCTCAAGCGGCCAATCGGTGTTTTGGTTTTTGCGTCCGTTATTACTAAGCGTTTCTGAAAAACTTCAAGGAACAGCGTGGGCCCGAGCGTAGCAAGAGCTGGGTATTAACGGTTTATGAGACGTGACTGACAGTTTCTGATGGTAGAAACAGATTTGGCGGATTCAGACAGTTATTGAAAGTTTGGATAGTCACCGTTCATCTTTCCTGGTGCCGGTCAAGTCCTCTTTGAACAAGCAATATCTGGAACGCTTTTGGAATTGGTTCAAGTTCAACAATGCCTGGGTCAAAGAAGGGACAGAGTGTCTTGGATGCAAACAGGAAAGTAAGTCATGGTGACTTGTCTGTTAATTGTAACGATGTGTCTGATGTTAAGCATGACATGGTTGATGTTACTGTTTCGCCGTTCAGGGATAATAGGAACATCAAACTCCCTAAATTAGAACCACGGTGTTTTGATGGAAACCCAGCTGATTATTTACAATTTGTAAAGGAGTTTGAGATCATGCTGAGTGGTTTTTTATTAACTGATGAAATGAAATTGATGTATTTGATGAGGTATTGCACTGGAGATGCTTCAAGAGCTATACAGTGCTGTAAGTTTATGAGGCCAAAAGAGGACTACTACGAGGCTATGAGCATATTACGTCAAAGGTTTGGAAGACCTTCGATAATTGTAAGGAACGTATACGAAGCTGTCAAAGGTAACGGAAGTCAACTTCGAGATGACTCCCAGGCACTTACTGAGTTTTTAGATAATTTGCTAATTTACAAGAATGCAATGATTTCGATGAATCGCATGAGTGACCTCAACTCGAGTTTTATACTAGAAGTAATAGCAAGACACCCACCTACTCGACTGCAAACGAAGTGGGTGAAGATAAGCCCCCGTATGGAGGATGACGGTATCGAGCCAAAGTTCGACGATATCCTGAAACTGGTAAAAGATAGTGTCAATCAATCGATGAGCAAGTTCGTCAGTCTATTGAATCTCACCCCTAGAATAGAGCAGTCTGAGAGCAAAATGCAATCATTGATGACGAGTAGGCCTCAGAGAGGTGGATATCGAGAAGGCTCCATGATGTCTAGTAATGCATATAGACCTAGTGAGTGTAACCGGTTTCGTAGTACATCCTCAACAGATGAGTTACAAGATGCAAGACAAGCACGGTTGTGGTTTACACGTTTGCAAGAGGTGCATACAAAGGTGAACTGTGAACCAGTGAGCAAGTTCAGTGATAAGCTAAATGTAAACTCCAGGCCTTACTCCGAATTGTGTGACGATAACTGTGCGGTCAAGAAGTCTATACTTGCAGCTGGGAAGCCATTGTTGAATAGAGTGTCACAGAATGAAGTTATTGCTTCAGAGTGCAGTTCTGACTCCACAAGTTTACAAGGTATTACTAGTCAGAGTGAAGATATAGAACCTTTAATGATTTGTGAGGAGGAACCAAAATTGTCTACTGCTGTTATGAAAGAGTTTGAAAGTGATGAAATTGACGGTAAAGTGAATATTCGTGATAATGATCATGATACTTCACATTTGTC
This sequence comes from Trichobilharzia regenti, assembly GCA_944472135.2. NCBI lineage: Eukaryota > Metazoa > Platyhelminthes > Trematoda > Strigeidida > Schistosomatidae > Trichobilharzia > Trichobilharzia regenti. The sequence goes on along the minus strand of OX235270.1, from coordinate 79,467,600 downwards.
TTTGGTTGATCATGAGATGAGGGATATGCCTACTACCGCTAAGTTAAATAAGGGTTCTGTACAGCTCAAACATGAAGTAGATATAAATGCAGTTGAAGCAGGCATGCATACTTGTCAGACCGTCAGTGTGATTGATCAGCATGTAGCCCACCTATCATCAGATGCTAGTGCTAAACCCGAGCTGATAGTAAAACACAACAGTGGTGGTAATCTTGCAGTTAGACAACTTTCTGAAATTCGAGCAACAACAGCTTCTGATCTACCGCTAACTTCATCAACTGATATCAATCAGTCGTCGTTGGTGCTGTCATCCACAATGAAATGGACGTCCATGAACTCACGTGCCTTATGCAATGACTATGATAGTATTGGTGCGTTTGAAAAGACGAAAGATATTGCTCAGTTTAGTGAGAATAAGCCAAGTGTAAACGAGAGAGTAATTGTTAAATTGACTTGCATGAATAAAGGCATTTCTAGTTTCAAGTTACTATTTGAATGCTATTATCTTTGGTGTAAATTACTCCGTGCCTACGCTTGGTTGACCAGATACGTCGTGTGTTTGTTCGTCATCTATGTTCTGTGATACAATGACATGGGCGTGTTACCGTTCAGATTTGAGGATATAACTGATAGAGGGAAGTCAGCAAATGAACTCTGCAACGATTTTCCAACCTAGAGCGTCAACCTGAGAAGGGTTGTAGACGTACTGCTGTAAGTCCTACAGTTCTTCAAGGGTAGTTTGTCGTGCTAGAATCCACCACATTTGATGTGTTGATTGTACATATGTTTGTGTTAAATAATTGTGTGAGTTCCAATTATTGTAATTGTTGGTTAATCTTGTTTGTGTCCGGACATTCCACAACTTACAATCGTCAACCTATGAAGGGTTGTAGGCGTACTGGTGTAAGTCCTGCGATTCTTCAAAGGAATTCCATCAAGACATGAACTGCGAGTTTGTGTGTACTGTTTGTATATACGTGTGGTGTGTCATATCAATTGGTGTATTTTGGATTCATTGTGTTTACTTGTTGTTTTCGTACCTTGTTGTTATTACATAATTTTGTTAAAATTTTCGTCGTGATTACTTTCGAAGTTGTGTCCACTCTTCTACATCCGTGGATGAATTGATTGATTTTAAGGACAGCAGATGGGGCGTATACGCCGGGGAGGCTAGGCTATTGCTGAGAATGACATGCACACGGAGATAATGAATAGCTGTGGTCCCACACGCCGGGGAGCGGGAGTGTAAACGACTGAGGCCCGCATGCGTCACCGCTACTAGAACTGAGGCAGAATGAGTGACAAGCGATTGCAGTGGTAATTGGTAGTGAGTAGATAAGAGGATGCTTGAAGAGTATCATAAGGTGCTGCTATGGTCACGTTGCATTCTGCAAGAGTCATTCTAGTAAGTGGCGATTGTGTTGCAAAATGTCAAGAGGAGGTCTCTGTCTGGAGGCGCAGGTCGTCAGCGATGTGTGAGATTGTGCTGTGGGTATGCTTGTGGTGTGTTGGCTTTCCTGTTTGTTTTCCATTTCAGCTCTGTCCGTGTGACCCAGGTTCTCGCAATGGCATCCAAGTCAACGTGCATTGATCGTGAAGGAAAAAAGCGGTTGGATCCCTTTTTTGCCGGGGAGTGTCAATGGAGTTGAAGATTGAACGATCAATTCTTGGTTGTTTGCTCAAAATCAACTTCCCCAATTTTCGCGGAGGCATCAATACGACAGTCATCGTCTCATCGGTCGCTGTTCAGAAAGAAGTCAGGAGACAACCATCAGAAGTAATCTTGTGATTTATTATTGTAATATTTTTTCACAGACCTTAGTAAAAACATTATTTTTATATGTTGGTGTTACAATAAAGAATTCTCAAGCGGCCAATCGGTGTTTTGGTTTTTGCGTCCGTTATTACTAAGCGTTTCTGAAAAACTTCAAGGAACAGCGTGAGCCTGAGCGTAGCAAGCGCTAGGCATTAACGGTTTGTGAGACGTGAGTGACATTCTCAAATGATTTCATTGACTGTATTTCTGTCAAATGTCGCCCCAAACATCTCCCGATATATAAACAAATCTATATTATAAACATGTACATTTCTCCTAGTTGCTTTCCGTCTGATCTATCTAATTTTGCTGATGAATTCACCATGTTTGCTGCTGCCAACTTCGACAACTCTCTATCCGTTATTACTGGAGATTTCAACACCTCAGATTGCTCCTTTCTTGAAGCTCTTGGTCACACAAACATAGTCAAATTTCCCACTCGACTTGACAAAACACTCGACTTAGTTTTTACTAATGACGAAGGAGTATATGAAACACGTAGACGTTCACCAATACTTAACTCTGATCACTGCGTTGTCCGCGTTTTGCCAAAAATATACAGCAAAACACATATTAAAATCTTCTCACACCTGTCTACGATGGCACAACAAAGAAGCTACACATCTGACAACCTTCTCAATCTAAGATGCATGTTAAAAGATACTAACTGGGATCTATTCTATGAAAGTACATTAGATGACTCAATCACCAATATAATGGATTATCTCAAGTTCTGCCTCGACATATGCTGTCCCAAACAAACACTGTTCAAACGCCTCGACCGCTTCTCGTCTCCCCATCTCAAACAACTTCGCAGGCAAAAAGAAATGTTATATAAATGCAAAGACAAGTTAGGACTTAAAAAGATTAATGCTCAAATCAAATCTGAAATCAAAAATCTTAATGCTATCTATAACCAAACACTTTTATCATGCAAATCTCCTATCAGCATGTGGAAATTTTTCAATGAAATTACTGGCAATAGTAAGCGATGTAATGTTTTTCCCTCTTGTGATGTTAATGCTCTTAATCTGTCTTTTATACGCTCTCCTTCTACTATAACCACTTCTAACGTTACCAATCTTGTAGCTGATAACTTCCAGGACTTCAATACTCTCGATGTTTTGAAATGTCTTAAAACTCTTAAGCCCTCACATAGTCTTGGCCCTGATGGCATACCTGCATATGTTCTAAAACAATGTGCAGATGCTTTATGTTTTCCTCTAACTAATATCCTAAATGCTTCTTTCTCCGAAAACGTTGTACCTGTTCCATGGAAAGACATTAAAATAGTCCCTGTCCCTAAACCTGGAAATAGCAAGAACGTAAAGTTCAGACCCATTGCCATCACTTCCCCGTTTCTAAAGCTCATGGAAAAACTAGTACTTCTTAAACTCGAACCCTCCCTTAAAAGCTTCGAAGACCCCAAACAATTTGCCTACAGACAGGGTAGGAGTACTTTAGACGCTGCAGCCGTCTTACACAACAGTATTGTCTCATCATTAGACAAAGGTGCCAAATATGTCCGCTGCACGTTTCTTGACTTCACTTCTGCTTTCGACTCTGTACCTAGATGTCTCTTGCTAAATAAGCTCTCCATGACACAAACCGAGTCCTGGGTCACTAACTGGTTGCATTCCTACTTTTCAAACAGAATGCAGTACACCGTATACAAAGGCAAATCCTCCTCTGCTGTGCTCACTGAAGCTGGTGTCCCCCAAGGTGCTGTACTCTCCCCACTTCTCTTTTCATTCTTCCTACATGACCTACCATCTTCAAATGACATTAACTTTGTCAAATATGCTGATGACCTAACTGTATCTTTACCTGTCAAATGTCAAAGTGACTGCTCTAAACTAAATGGCTTCTTATCAGAAATCAGCCAATGGTCCAAGGAAAACGGTCTCACCTTAAACCCCTCCAAATGCCAAACAGTTAATTTCACCTTTAGGCATAAATCTGACCTAAACAAACTGGTTAGCACTCACGAGGTGTGCAACATAGATGGCACTGAAATTGAAACCAAGTCGGAAATTAAATACCTAGGCGTCACTCTATCTTCTGATCTTTCCTGGTCGTCTCATATCTTGACGATTTCCAAGAAAATATTCCGTCTTACCTTCTACATCAAGAAGTTAAGACATTCTGGTGTAACCCAACCCTTACTCCTACAATTTGTTAACTCCCGTATTCTGCCTATTATTCTCTATTGTTCCCCCTTAGTCTTTCCTGGGCTATTGAAGAAAGACTATACCTTATTACGTAGGATGTTAAAGGTTGTCAGCAGGGTAAGCAGTTTGCCACTTAGCCAGCTTGTTAATATTCTGGTGGACAGGCACATGGACTCATGTGAAAAATGGGCGAAATCCATTTTATCTGACTCACAACACCCTCTACATTCACAACTCTCCCCATGTATCTCTTCAGGGAAAACCAGAAGCCTATATAGGAAACTATATGCCCGCACTAGCAAGTACAAAAACTCATCCATACCCTACCTAGCTCGAGTTCTGTGCGATAAAGAAAGCGTTAGGCGGGAAACCTTTAACTTATTAAATAGTCAGTAGAACAAGGGATCTCGTCTTTCCAACTCACATCATTTACAGGTACAACGTTTTCTCTCTACCTTTTTTTTCATTCTGTATTTATTTTTGTTATGTGCTGTTTTGTTTCTCTCTTCCTTACAAACTCTACTTAAAACATTCTTGTTCGTTCTTTCACACTCTGTATATCTCGACCATTTTGCTATCGCTTACGCCAGTAAATATGCTAGTAGTATCTACTTTTCTAACACCTTCAAACACTCTGTTTAAATTTTGGCTTTGCTACCGACATGCTAATATGTTGTTGTCAAAACTGACTGAGATAACCTTAATCTATGTAGAACTATATTTATTGTTAATGTACTAACTGGATGCAATATTGTAGTAAAATGCTGAGAATTCCATTCTGTATCACAAATACTGATTTGGAATAAAGCTTACCTTATCTTATCTTAACAAAAGTGGCTTCATCAGGATGAGGCAAGTCATGTAAGAAAAACGAAAACAGAAAGGGAGAAAGAACAGCACCTTGAGGAACACCAGCTAAAGTAAGTGAGGTAGTGGAGGACTTTCCATTGTAGACGGTGTACTGCTTCCTATCAGAAAAATAAGAATGCAACCACTTACTTGTCCAGCTCTCAGCCTGTGTTGCAGCAAGCTTACTTAGCAAGAGAGACCTGGGAACAGAGTCAAATGCACATGTGTAATCAAGGATGTGTAATCCTTTATCTAAACTAGAGACTATACTATGATGTAGGACAACAGCGGCATCTAACGTACACCTACTATGTTTATAGGAAAACTGGTTGGGGTCGTTTAAAGGCTTTAAAGAGGGCTCAAGATTAAGTAAAATAAGTCTTTCCATAACTTTCAAAAAAGGTGAGGTAATTGCAATGGGTCTAAACTTAACATTAGGTCCACTAGTTGATTTAGGTACTGGAACGGTCTTGATATTTTTCCATGATTCAGGTATAATACTTTTGAAAAACGATTCGTTGAAAATGTCAGTTAATGGGGAATATAAGATGTCGGCACAATTCTTAAGGATAACAGCAGGAACACCACCAGGACCAAGGGACTGAGTAGATTTGAGAGATTGAAGACACTTGAGGACATCATTCGTGTTAAAGCATGAGAAGCAGTCATTATTTACACTATTTGAGTTAGGAATCATGACATTTGCTGGGATACATATGAAGGATTCATTAAGCATGTTAACATCGGCAGAAGTGTCATTCATCATTTGCTTACCACCTGTGATTTCCATTAATAACTTCCACATATTAGATGGGGATTTACATGAAAGAAACTTCTGGTTATAGAGAGCATTCAATCTTTGTAATTCAAGCTTAATCAAAGTGTTCATTCTCTTAACACTAGATTTGTTTTTCATTTTGAACAACCTTTCTCTTTCACGGCGGAGCCTTTTGAACTGAGGAGAGGAGAAGAGATCGAATTTTAAGAGGATTGTCTCTTTTGGACACGGCTGAAAGATCGCCTAACTCGACGTTGTGAAATAATTCGTCCAGACGCTGTCGATCAGTGAGAACGTTTCTCCTTAGGAGGGTTGCTTTAAGCAACTCGTACGAGTTACTCACCTCTGGGCTGGACATCTGAACAGTCACGCACTTGCTGAATTTTCACGATAGAGCATGAACAACTGAAAGGAACTGTGGAGGTTGATCAGCTATCCCATGCTCACTAAAATCGGACTCGGCTATCTGAAACCATGATTCAAAATTACCTGGCCAACATTGTACGAACTGAATTGTTTTGGCAGTTGAGCGAATACGAATGACCTTAGGACTATGACCACTCATGACGATATATATATAGTTTGAAAACAGTACAGAAACAAATACAAAATGGAACGAACTTGTAGTGACCCATTTTATTACTCATCTTTGTAGCATACTTTCACTATGTAATTAGACTTTGATCTGTTTATCACTCAAAATATTGCGTGTTACAAGTGATACTTTTGTGCTCGCTCGACTTTTGAATTTTGACTACACGTTCGTACTCCTTCCCAAGTGCCTTTTGATTTACTTTGTGGATGTTGAGGAATCACAACGTTAGGACACAATGATAAACGCGAAGAAGCACTAGGATATACGTGTACGCAAGTTTGATCAAAAAGAGCACCACAACAAATTCGTGAGCCTGACGAACTCACCGGATATGTCTGTGTCTGTTATCGAAGATGAAGTTCGCGGTAGGGCTCACCAGTTTTGGAGGCTGACGGTGTTGACGTCCACGGATTGTACGAAGTATACTAACGCAAGATCGAATACCCACAACTTCTATAGTATTCGTTCGTTCTGCGTAGACCAAAGGCAAACCAAACCACCAGAATTGATCGTCCAAATTACGAGATGTATTTCGGGACCAAATCGGAGTGCGAGATGACTGCTTAACTGGCTACTGATCGTGCACGAATGTGACACGATGGAGTACCAAATGGCGTGGAAGATTGACCGGAAACCTTCAGCTAAACAAATCGAATTAAACCATGAAGGTCAGCATCCAATGTTCAGGGATGAAAGCTGTGGTCAATAATTTTGGGTAGTTATTTAGCACTATAAGTTCGAGTGGTCTCACTTCCACAAAAAGAGAGAAAAACATGTAAACCACCACTTTAGCATTTGAAAGTAAAATATAAGGCGAAGACTACTTTTCAGAATGGTCAGCTATGATGAAGAAGAGTTGTAGCTCAGCTAGATGATTTTGATGCGGATGTGTTGTCGGAGCTGGATAGTTGATTTGCGAAGCTTTCATCACCCTACTAGGTGACATCTTCAGCGCATACTTCAATTTGAAGTGAGCCTTTAGATTTCTCGACGAGTTTATTAACCACCTCTCCTGGTGACCTTGGACGTGATTGGTCGTTTTTGTGTGTTTTCACACCTTCTAGGTTACTTGTATTGGAACTGATAGTTTCTTTGACTTGAACTTTGACCCTTTGTGTGTGAGGTTTCTTTCTTATCGGTTGATAAATTTTGTCTATCTCGATGTGTCTATTGATTGATGATTCACTGGAATGCCAAGCTTCTAAAAATTCTCTAGCATTCTTGTTGTTTCCTCCGTCTAATATTTGAACGTTGTCCCAGTCGAATTGATGTCCGTGGTTGTCTGTATGTAGTGATATGAGGGAGTGGATATCATGTCTTTTGACGGCTAGCTTATGTTCGTGGATACGAAGACGGAGGGGACGTCCACTTTGGCCAATGTAGTGTTTTCCTCAGTTGTTACAATTCATTTTGTGGATGATGTTGGTTTTGTCTTCTTTCGCTGTTGAGTCTTTTGGCTGACATAGAATTGAGTGAAGTGACTTTTTTGGTTTGTGTACGACGTCAATTCCTAGAGGTTTGAAGAGTCTTGTAGTGATTTCTAAGATATCCTTTATTAATAATAATAATATATATTCTCATATAAACATATAAATTTACATGAAAATGCATGCCATTTTTACAGGCACGATCAAGTATGATATAATATCAAATCGTAGATTGTCTACAAGTTAATAATGTTTCAACAGTTAAATATTTGATGTATATATAAATACACATTGTCTGAACTAGTCTGTATAGTTATTGAATTGTACAATTGTCCTCCAGGTTGAGCGGGAAAATCGACTTCGTTTCGTTTTCATCCCGTGGTTGTCGGCATTCGATAACCAACCAATATTGAGGTAAGTACAACGTTTACAAGGGATTGAAAGCTGTTTTAGAAAAGTAAAAGTGCTGAGGTGAATCATTAAATTGTAATGAAATAGGTAAGTGCAAGTATCACTAATAAATGCATTAATAAAGGAAACTCCCTAGGCTGACAACGTTCATTTCCAATGCATAATGCTACAAGTATATCTCGTACTATCATGATGTCCACTTTTGATTTTAATACACTTTTTCCCCATACCGGTTTATATATAAGGTTTATATATGGTGTCAGCCACGTCTCATAAACCGTTAATACCCAGCTCTTGCTACGCTCGGGCTCACGCTGTTCCTTGAAGTTTTTCAGAAACGCTTAGTAATAACGGACGCAAAAACCAAAACACCGATTGGCCACTCGAGAATTCTTTATTGTAACACCAACATATAAAAATAATGTTTTTACTAAGGTCTGTGAAAAAATATTACAATAATAAATCACAAGATTACTTCTGATGGTTGTCTCCTGACTTCTTTCTGAACAGCGACCGATGAGACGATGACTGTCGTATTGATTCCTCCGCGAAAATTTGGGAAGTTGGTTTGGGCAAACAACCAAGAATTGATCGTTCAATCTTCAACTCCATTGATATATGATAAGGTGGTTTTCTTTTTGCTTTCCGTGGGGGCTTTTGGTTTGATAGTTTGGCTTGGGGGTATATCTTTTGATGAAATTTCTTGGATGTCCACTCTTTTTGAAGACGTCCGTGAGATATTTTTTTTCAATTTTCCTTAAGGTGGGAGTGCTGCAATAAGTCCTTGCCCTCTTGAATAGTGTTTGTATGCAATTCCTTTCGTGTGTTATTGGATTGTTGCTGTTGTAATTCAGGATTTGATCTGTGTGAGTTGATTTTCTATAAACTTGATTTTCTAATTCCCCTGTAGTTGTTCGCCTGATTAAGACGTCCATAAATGGGATTTGGTTCTCGGATTCCTCCTCTCTTGTAAATTTGATGTCGTTGAAGACGTTGTTAATTAAGTTGTGAGTGTTATCTGACTCGTTTCTTTTGATTATTACAGATGTGACGTCGACGTAACGCATACAAATCTTGGGTTTGATCTTTCGTAGAATTAAGTTCTCCAGCCTATATGTTGCGTAGTCTACCTTTCAAAACAACCACTATGAAAAAAGGAACAACAACTACTACAAAAAGGATTAAACTACAACACCGGAGACGCTTCGAAAACTGATTTCTTCACTGCCCTTGAATCATTACTCAAATCATCAAACTTCAACGAGTAAACACAGGAAGAGATACGCCAAACCATTGTACCAATGGTCAAACAGAAAAAACAACACAACTCATCTCTCAAGAACTAAAGGCCCTCCAAAAGCTGAAAAATAAGAAGGACATCGTCATTCAACCAGTGGACAAAGGAAGAACAACAGTAGTCATGGACAGAGAAGAATACACCAAGAAAGCTGAAGAACTACTCAAGGACGAGAAGGTATGTCAACAACTCTTAACAAATCCCATACAAACATTGGACAATCGCATCCAAAGGACCTTAAACAAGCTCACCAAAACTGGACAGATCACAAAACAAGACCAATGGCGAATGAAATCCAATGGACCAGTCCTACCCCGATTCTACGGCAGACCCAAAATCCACAAGCCAAGTATCCCGTTAGGACCTGTTGTATCACTTCCGGGAACTCCGACATATAATTTATCCAAAGAATTATACAGAAAACTAAAACACCTAACGGAATCTTGTGATTCTGAATAGCAACAGCAACAATCCAATAACACACGAAAGGAATTGCATACAAACACTATTCAAGAGGGCAAGGACTTATTGCAGCACTCCCACCTTAAGGAAAATTGAAGCAAAATATCTCATGGACGTCTTCAAAAAGAGTGGACATCCAAGAAATTTCATCAAAAGACATACCCCCAAGCCAAACTATCAAACCAAAAGCCCCCAGGGAAAGCACAAAGAAAATCGCCTTACCATATATAAAGGATATCTTAGAAATCACTACAAGACTCTTCAAACCTCTAGGAATTGACGTCGTACACAAACCAAAAAAGTCACTTCACTCAATTCTATGTCAGCCAAAAGACTCAACAGCGAAAGAAGACAAAACCAACATCATCCACAAAATGAATTGTAACAACTGAGGAAAACACTACATTGGCCAAAGTGGACGTCCCCTCCGTCTTCGTATCCACGAACATAAGCTAGCCGTCAAAAGACATGATATCCACTCCCTCATATCACTACATACAGACAACCACGGACATCAATTCGACTGGGACAACGTTCAAATATTAGACGGAGGAAACAACAAGAATGCTAGAGAATTTTTAGAAGCTTGGCATTCCAGTGAATCATCAATCAATAGACACATCGAGATAGACAAAATTTATCAACCGATAAGAAAGAAACCTCACACACAAAGGGTCAAAGTTCAAGTCAAAGAAACTATCAGTTCCAATACAAGTAACCTAGAAGGTGTGAAAACACACAAAAACGACCAATCACGTCCAAGGTCACCAGGAGAGGTGGTTAATAAACTCGTCGAGAAATCTAAAGGCTCACTTCAAATTGAAGTATGCGCTGAAGATGTCACCTAGTAGGGTGATGAAAGCTTCGCAAATCAACTATCCAGCTCCGACAACACATCCACATCAAAGTTGTCAGTGACAGTAAATGATAGTAGCAATTACAAAGATTTATCTTTTTATCAAATTTACACTTGTCATATGGGAAACATAATCAGTATCAAGACATTACTGAAAATGAAATACGTCCACCTAATCACCTGCACACATTATCATTAGACGCTGGCAGTTTTATAATTATTTATATTCATTTTGGTTTGGAGTGGAATGAATAATTTCGATAGCGCACCTAAATTTCATTCTCTTCCGTGTAGTCCTCCACAGATGAATTCCTTGCTATCCATAAACTCCTGTTTCCTCTAACTCCACCGTATCACATGCGAACACCCAGCTCCCGTAACTGCATCACTCAGGTATTTAGTACGCCACGTCACTCAGCGCTACGCTTGGTAGTTTTCGATCCATCCACATTTACTTCGCCATATTTATCGGGTGACATGTTCATGGTCGCTTCTTTTCCTGACGTGTGTATCAATTTTCCCTCCCGGTTCGCTACGTGACCCTCATTATGCATTCAATTCAGCTATTAATAAACGACTGAGGTCTCTCGAAAATGCATTCATCAGGGAATTCTGTGCCCTCTTGCTCCAGAACAGTGAAGTTATCATATTTAGGTCACCAGCTGTTTTCAGAAGGCTGCAAATCATAGGCAGCTCGTTGCCTCTTGGTGGTGTTTCCGGACAAGAATTCAGGTGGAAATCAATTCGAGAGTCGTCTGGAGTGATCAGCCTATCGTCTCTCCTCTTCGGTTATCAAGTCAGCCCCACTATCTTCTATTGGTATCATCGGTGTTGATCTCTTCATCAATGACTATTTGGTTATCTCACAAAATGTGATGAGGTCTCTCTCACCTGCGGCCCGTACTCCCTCAGTTTCCAGTGTGTCGTAGAATTGTCTTTTGTCTTTCCTAGCACGCTTCTTTACTTCTTCACTCAGTGCATTGTACACTGAACTCAACATCTCTTTTTGCTGTGCATCTTTGCATTTGTCTGTCTTCTGTTTCATCATCCCTCTCTCCTTTATTAGCTTCCATGTGTTCGTAGAAAGCTATTCTTTGGATCATCTGTTCCCAACCACACAGTATACTGCATTCATTTAAACTGTCTTACCTTTTTTCCTATCACTGAAAACCTCCCTTAAACTATCAACAAGTTACTATTACCTCTAAATATATAACTTTAACTCTTCGCATTTAGACGATGTTAACAACTTGATCACTTATTTCATGTTTCGAATTATCAATTCTCCCTTACGTTACCACCTGTTTTAACTTTAACAGATAGTTCTGACCTTTGACTTCTGAAATAGTACGTCTCATTATATACCATCCGTACAAACTACAGGTACTGATAATAACTACTGCCAACAAATTGATCACGACAACAAGAATGTACTGCATAACAACGACAATATAACTCAAAGGCGAGCACCTCTTCTAAATGCCCCACTCAACATAACACAGGACCCTAATCTCCAGAACCCTGTAGCGCACAACATTTTCAAAAGTTAATATTCACTAATAACTAGTAGAATATCCATTTGAGGAATAGGGAATACATTTATTAGTGATTTAACATAGAATACAAAATCAGCCAAACTGGAAACCACTTTCTTCAGCAACGAATCCCACGAGGTCACCGGAATTACAGGATGTATAAATGAAAATCACTACTAATATAATAATTAATGATTTAACACGGTAAGAAGTACTAGAGCTCTATATTATTGTGCGATTACGTCATTCAGTATTTCTCACAGCAGTGGATACAGCAACTGCTTTTAACCTTACGTCCATAGCTTTAAATATGTTGGACACTATGTCAACACGAGTCCAAGATAATTCTGTGAATTGTCGTTTTACAAACTCACATAATACAGCTTCAGGATATTAACAGAAAGAGGGAAGTTTATGGAAGCAAACACAATAATAAGGCAAAAGGCGAAGGTAAACTATCCTAGCTAAGACCAAAGTGGACATCCAATCAGGATTCAAATACAAAATGTCACCTTAAACTTAAAATCCACAGCCCTACCTAACAGTATAGCTTCGCAGAAAAATTCGCCAAAACACACAAAAGTACAGAAGCACATATTCTATATCAACAATATTCTTGGGTTCCTGCAACAGAAATAGATGCTGAACAACAGCTAATCGGAAAATTTACAAACATTTGCAGGTTGCCAGCAAGCTTCAAAGAAATTTTCTAAAAGCCAGTCGGTGAAATGTACGCGAGGCATACTCGGTAAACTAAATAAACAATGCATGAACCATATACTTAAGCGTCCTGGTGCACAAACAGTACGTCCATTTTTAAGGACAACGTCAAACGACAATTTTCATATGAATTCACCCAACAAGAGCGAAATAACAACGGAAATCACGTCAGCTGCATTTGCCCAGACAAGACAACACATACTAGCCTCTATTCGAATTAACTAAACCGCGCAAATGCCAACAGGGTGAAGCAGGTAGCAAAACTTCAAATAGCAGATATGCTATATAATCGCCCCTTTTATGCGTATTCATCGCTTTGATGAGAAAAACACAAAAACAACACCAATGTTTGAACAAAGCTATATTTTCACTGAAAATGTCAAAGTGTGCGCGTTAATACCAATATGGTTAGCATTATACCTTGCAAATATATACTAACACTCCAAGCACTCCATGGCTCCTTCTAACATACATATCACTCGCGCTACGAAAAGGAGAGTGGCATTTTCATATTGTGGAGTAACTTCTGCTTTTGTTGTGTAAATCTCTTTAGAAGCTTTTTGGTTTACTTTAACTGGCCTAATTCGTTGAAGTATTGTATCTTGTTCACTTTTGTGACTTTTTTGTGGTTTTGTATCTTTGTCTTTGGGTATATATATATATATATTTCTCTGTGTAGTTTAAACAACTTATACACGCATGAGTCTCACCAATAGCTGTGGACGACCGGACTGTCATTTTCCGGTCGATGACGGGATGCATTGTGATAACTGCAACCCATGGTTTCATAAAGTTCGCACTGGCTTATCACTATCAGCCTATAGGAGATGCAGCAAACCATAGTCTCCGTGGGTTTGTAAATTTTGTAGCAGCCCGTTGGACATTCCCAAGAGGCCATAGGACTTCTTATGTCCGAAAAATTGACAAAGATCTCAAGTAAGGGAAAACCCCAACATCTGGAATCGATGCCATGAATGGTGATTCTGGACTGAGACATAAGACTCAGACAGTACCACATCCCGAAGCGATAGACATGAAAGAGGTACGGTGTAACCAAAAGTCTGCAACGTCACGCAAAAAGTTTCATAATCTAAGAGGGCAAGTAACACCAACATGGTAAGACAACCGGGTGATACTACCGTGACAAAGTATTGCAAGTATGGTGGACGCATGGCTTCCAACTGCGGTGAGAGCAAAAAGGAAGTAACTAATTCCACTTGGTTAGTGCCAAAAACGGGAAGCTGAAGAACTGTATGAAAGAGAAGAAAACTGGGCTTAGTGATAAAGTTTTGATTGCCGTAAACACTGATACGATTGCGAAACTCTCGGACTCAAATTACTGTATCGTAATTTGGAACTTGAAGGAATCAAAGAAAGTAGATCAGGCTTCCCGACATGCTAATGATCTGCAGTTAGTTAACTTCGTCATTCATGAAGTACTTCCTGGACAAACAAATAGAGTACACACGAGAAACCTTATCAGAATCGGTAAACGAAATGCCGATGCAACGAAAAGTCCCCCACGACTGCTGAAGATTGTGCTGGGGAACGAGATGAAGGAAAGAACTATTCTCAACAACGCATTTAAGATCAAGGATAAAAAGATGAGAATTAGGCTGCACTGTCTTCTGGAAGGTAGAATTAAGAGAAGAGAAGCGATGACTTCATTAAATGCTCCACTAGGGAAAGTTAAAAAAGACCTTAAATTGTTGGGTCTTGGGGCAGCGAGGTCTCGGAAACCTATGTTGCCCAGACACTAGGCTCTCGGTGCCGCTAGGCAGTATTGACCATATAGTTATCACTTTTACGTTTAGGATTCACACTGTCCTACACAGACCAACAGCTATTCGTCCAAACATTTGGAAAGAGAACATACTTTCAAACCAAAATGCAGCAACCCTAGCTGACTGGTCTGTTGATACACACCAGACTGTCGAGAAGGCTTGGATGGGATTTAGGAGTACACTTTATTGCTCCACTGCACCCTTTGTACCCTGGTCTACATCTTGAAAACTATCTCACAAACCACCTTGAATTAGTAATGAAACAAGGAGGCTATTAAGAAAACGAAAGAAATTATGGGACCGATTTACTGTGACTGGGAGGGATGAGTTTCGGATGGAATAGGCTGAATTCGAAACCTTTGTAAGTATAAGATTGACCAAAGTCGTATAGAGCATAAGAGGCAGTTAGTGCTGGATTGTGTGCATTATCCAAAAATACTGTGCTCGTATATCAAAACGCAGGACTAAAACTAGAGGTGTTATATAGTCCCTCATTAGCAATACTGGGGAGGTGGCCGGGTCAGACGAAACAAAGGCTTAAAAACTCTCAGAATACTTTCACGATGTCTTTTCGTCTAATAGTGCCATTCAGGGATGTGGCGAGGTCACTGCAATTGTGGTAAAGGATGCAGTGGTTCTTAAAATGCTGTGTAAGCTGAAGCCAGGTAAATCACCTGGACCTGACGGACTTCACCCCAGATTGCTAATCTCCTTGGGGAATATAATATACATCCCACTTACGGAGATTTTTCAAATTTCTCTGACCGAGGCTAAGCTACCTAGGGACTGGAAAGATGGTTTTATAAGCCTCATATTCAAAGAGAGGAACAGACAGTTAGTATCTAACTGCCAGTCTGTAAGTGTGACCTACATCATAGCAAAGGTGTTAGAAACTTTCATAAGGGATCATCTCTTAGCTCTAAAGGAGAACCATGGCTTACTGTCAGAGGAACAGCCTGGATTCCGAACAGGACCACCTTGCCTGACAAACTTACCATTAGCTAGGGAAGATTGGGTTGAAGCCAGGGATAAGAAACATCTATTGGACGTTGCCTTTATCGATCCTAGTAAAGCATTCGATAAGGTATCCCATTTAAGTCTTCTCAGTGAACTCAAACGTTTTGGATTAGACCGGCGCTTGCGTGAGTGGTTTAGCGACTACCCGAGGAATGGAAGGCAAAAGGTGAGGGTTAATGGTGTACCTGCAGGGTGGAAGGCAGTACTAAGTGGAGTACCTCAGATGACTGTACTTGGCCCCCTACTATTCCTATTTATACGTAAATGAACTTCCGAAAATACTTACCTCATCTTCCTTACTATTTGCGGACGATATCGAGATATGGAAAACTGTGAATAATAACAATGATAGGTTGACACTGCAAAACGATCTAGATAAACCAGCTGAAAGGGGTAACCTCTGTAGTCTGAAAAATTAATTCCAATAAAGGTGCGGCAACGCGTCTACGTCAGACGTCATACACGTCGTTCTCCCTGAAGGACACAGAACTGCCAGATGTTAAGAGAAATAAGGACTTAGGAATTATTGTAGGTCGTGACTTAAAAAGTGGTAAATTGTGAATGAGCTTCAGCTAAGGCTTTCCGAATGCTACGGGCGCTTTGAAGGGATTTCAAAAAATTAGACGAGTGTATGTCCCAAGTGCTCGATACAACATATGTTAGACCTCATCCAAAACACTGCGTGTTAGCAGTGAGTCCATGCAGAGCTCGAGGACAAGCCAGCAGTAATACCACGCAAAATCAGGACACTCACAACAAAAACACCAAACCAAAACAAAGATAAGAAAATTAAACTTATTATTCGCAGGGATAGAAAATGTCTTCGACTAATAGAGGCCTTCGGTAAGCTAATCACTCGACATGTGTCCTTTACATGAAGGCGAAGGTAAGCATCCAGGCGTGGAATGTTCGTACAATGTGAGAACCTAGGAGGACTGCACAGGCTCCCAAAGAAATGAGGAGACACGGTATACAAGTCCTAACAACCTTAGACAGCAGAGAATTCGCATTCACATAATTGTTAATAATAATAATAATGTATATTCTCATATAAACATATAAATTTACATGAAAATGCATGCCATTTTTACAGGCACGATCAAGTATGATATAATATCAAATCGTAGATTGTCTACAAGTTAATAATGTTTCAACAGTTAAATATTTGATATATATAAATACACTCATTGTCTGAACTAGGCTGTATAGTTATTGAATTGTACAATTGTCCTCCAGGTTGAGCGGGAAAATCGACTTCGTTTCGTTTTCATCCCGTGGTTGTCGGCATACGATAACCAACCAATATTGAGGTAAGTACAACGTTTACAAGGGATTGAAAGCTGTTTTAGAAAAGTAAAAGTGCTGAGGTGAATCATTAAATTGTAATGAAATAGGTAAGTGCAAGTATCATTAATAAATGCATTAATAAAGAAAACTCCCTAGGCTGACAACGTTCATTTGCAATGTATAATGCTACACGTATATCTCGTACTATCATGATGTCCACTTTTGGTTTTAATACATTTATCCTCAGTTGTGCCAGTTGTTTTTGTTTTATACCTTTTTGTGCATTTAATGTACAACCGTACCCTTCAGAGAGTAGGAATATAATAAGTCATAAAGAGCTGTAAAATGTTAGGTTTAATGGGATATAATGAGGATCAAGTAAAGACGTTATTGGAAAATGAATGAGATAAGACATTGTGAAGTGGTATTTAAAGATCAGTCAATGGACAGCAAGTTAGTTTATAAGATGCCCCATAAAACTGTGCACATCCCACATGGTCGCATCTCAACAATAGGCTGGGCGAATAGTATATATTTAGAGGTAGAAGCATGATCTGTCAAGGCGTTCATTATTATCTTTTTCAAGATAAAGATCTAAGCCCTCATAAAAATCAGAAATATCTCGAGCCTTTAATTTGTATATTGCTGTTCCTGCAGAATGGGGCGATTCACCTTAGTGACCCCCACCATATCTACTGATCAGCTAACGCCACCCTCCCTCCTTTTTTGATGTTAAGCTCTGAGACTATGATTATTATGGCTACCGCAAATATATTGCTTGGTACCAGACATGTTCGTACCTCATATTCCATCTCCCTAGCTTTCTTAATGAGTGCTTCCAATAGGTCTCCGCGTACATCTTTATGAACATTATATATGTATGCATGCGTCCTAATGAACAGATTACTTTACAAGAAGTTAGAACCTTAAAGAATAAAAAGAATAGGTTTTGTGAATAGTGAAGCAAGATTCAGCAGAACAATATAGTTAGGGATCAATGTAGGTAGTATGAACTGAAGGTAAGGTCGGTTGGCAGGACTTAGTGTACTAAATTATCATGACAGTCTTATATATAGTCAACATTTGACATTGCAAAGTAACCTGTCTACATATATTATAAAAAGATATTAACAGAACCAACAAAATTTCAGCATTTGTTTAACAATACTACAGAAGGGTAGTTAGTACTACAGGTAGTCGTAAAGTAAATCAATCTATGTATAATAAGAGCATAGTCAGTGTCATAATTCGTATTATCAAAGAATACATTAGGCTCAATAACTGAGTGTTATAAGGGAAACAAGCATGGTAAAGCAAGAGAACACTTGCCGCATAGCTATTTTAATCATTTTAAGTATTTTAATGACAATCGAATTTCAAGTATTGAACCTACATAATTACTAAGTGTTATTATATTGGTATTGGGACTAGTGTACTTTCCGTAGTTAAATATTGAAAAGCCATTGTCTCTCCACTCTACCAGCAGTTGAGATCTTTGAGGCGGGCTAGGGTGGACATGTTTATATGTTTTTCTAGGCTCCTTTTGAAACTGTCAGGCCTTTCACAGGATCTTATCTCAGAGGGTAGTTGGTTCCAAAGTTTGCAATATTTAATGGTGAAGCTGCAGAGTCAATGGCATGCTCCACTTATCCAGCCGAAAACCGCCAGCACGGAGAGGGACTGGCCAACATGATATTGCCAACAGCTCCGAAGGCCATCATGCGGAAGCAACCAATCTCCCAAAGGTAAACGGCAGAAACAGTAAAATCGAAGGATAAAAAGTTCACAAAAAATTAAACCTAAGGCATCTAATAAAATTCCGACACGATGGAAAGAAGTAGGAAATAAACGATCAACTGCAAACAGCACTGGGTGAGGGCTCAATCATATATCTGCATCAAAATCCTGATAGGAGATATGAATGTCAAACTGGAAGCAGAAAACACAGGAGGAGAACTCATCATGGGTCGAGGGGCTCTCAGCGAAATGAACGAGAACGGAGAACTCTTCACAGACCTCTGAGTCTCTAACGGTTTGGTGATTGAAGGTAGCGTGTGTAAGCACGCGGATATGCACCAGGTGACATGGAGTTCACCTGATGGACACACTGAATATCAGGTAGATTTCATCCCAATGCTGGTCAGAAAAGTGGTGATGCAGCCCGCTGGAGACGAAGCTGAGAAGGGGAGCAGATGTGGCCTCAGAACAACATCTCGCCCGGGGAGCCTTCAAGATCAAGCCGAGAGCCCTCAAAACAACTAAAGGCAGACCAGAATGGATGTTTAACACTCAGAAATTGAAGGGTGAAACCCGAAAGACACCTTCACTGCAGCCGTCAGAGTGAGGTTGAAAGCATTACGTGCCATCAACGAGGAAATCTGCATGGAAAATTACTTGAAATCTCTTGTCAAACTATCAAAGAAGGGTGACTTAGACCTCCACAAGAACTGGCATGGAGTCATGTTCTTGTCCATGTCAGGTAAACACTAAGTCGCGTAATCCTGAAGAGACTATGGGATGCCCTGGATGCAGGAATCCACCAAGAACAGACTGCATTCACCAAAATCAAACCACACGTGGATCAAATTCCAACACTAAGCATCATCATTGAACAGAGCATAGAACGACAGTCAAATATCTACCTCAACCTAATCCACTTTGATGAAAAGGCTGTCGTCAGTGTCGACCACGAAGTTATCTGGAAACCACTTCAACACAATGCACTGTAGTGCCTCAAATCTTCATCAGCCTCACACACCAGCTATGTGACAATGTCAGATGTCAAGTGATCCACAACGGAAAACTCACCGAAGCTTTTGAAGTGAATACAGGGGTAAGACAAGCTGGCTGCTTACTATCATCAATGGTATCCCTAATTGTTGTGGACCGGATTACGTGACAGACCGTAGAGGGGCGAGAAGACAGGAATACATTGGTCATTAACGTTGACTGTAGAATATCTGGAGCTCACGGACGATTTGTCTAATGGCACATAAATTCGGAGACTCACAGGCGAGAGCCAACAAACTAGCAGAAGAGGGTAGCAAAGATAGGACACCAAGTGGATATAGAGAAAACCGAGGTGATGAAGGTAATCAAAGAATCAACCACAACAAACACCAATCACTTTCACCAGGGAAAATTTGAAAGAGGTCACTTCCTTCACGTATCTTGAAAGCACCGTTTTCAGCTGCAGTCAGCACCGATGAGGATGTCAAAACCGGAGTCGGTAGGGCAGGACAGGCATTCATCACTTTGAAATCAGTTTTTGAACCTATTGCACTCAGCAGCATAAACAACAAAATCCGGATTTTCAACACTAATGCTAGATCAATCAGTTCTTCCATAGGGCTGAGGAACTTGGCACGCTACGGTAGACATTTCTAACAGGGTTTTGCAGACTTCTGTCAGCAACTGCCTTCATTATCTCCATGCTGAGGATCAAATGGTCGGTGGAAAGAATTAGCAACAAAAAACTCTGGGAATAAACCAATCAAGAACATATTGCTCGAGAAATATCTAGAAGAAAATGGTGGTGGATAGGACGCTTACTGAGGAGACCGTCGAATGACATCGCGCGCCAAGCCGCCGCTCGAGTGGAATCCCGATGGGAAACGGCGAGTTGTGGATTGGTCTGAAGGTGGCACGGAGGAGATTGTATGAGGACGAGATGAGAGACTATGGACAATCTTGGGGCCAGATGAAGAGGATCTCATAGAATTGTACGAAGTGGAGATGTTCTGTTGCAGCCCTTTTTTACTAGGAAACCAAAATAACAAGCATATCTTCACGCACTCATTGCGCTTAATGAACTTCAATAATGGAGAAACAACAGATATTGCAGAATTATATGTTGCTATAGTTCAATTCATCCAGCTTCCACTAGCTGCTCGTGAAGTTTGGTTCAATCAACAGCCATCGGATATTTTCCTTCAACTGAAAACTACTACTTTGTGTGCAAACTTACGTGTTTGTGGGAGCAGTTACACTGAATGAACGGAAAGAATGGTTCGCCTCTAATTTTCCTAACATGTGCCGAAAAGCCTACGTCTCAACTGAACCACAGTTTAAAATAGTGTCATTACGAAGCATCTCTTTGATACAGGTCATGAGGTGGAAATCACGGAATCCTCTAAAATTAAAAGTAGACAATCGAGCTCAATTCTCTTCATGCTTGGTGAGGCAATCTCTATCAGACGCCCGAAACCCAATTTATATGTTCGGAAAGAAGCAATAAGCAGTCTTTATTTACCTTAGTAACTTGATGTCTCTATTCTCTCTCTCATATGACTACTTAATCTTTGGTTTTAAACTTATCCCCTTTGATAAAGTGTATTTTTGCTTGTCTTTAGTTTATATGATCTGAGTTGAACTCAGTACATTGTTGCCTAACTTATTAGTTACTCAAAGTCTCACGCGTTTCTCGTCTTTATTATCCAATACCTTCACCAATTTTTGCATACATTTACTTTGTTTAAAATTGAACTATCTGTATAAAGACTATATAAGCGTAATTTTTGAGCGCCATTCACTATTTGAAACTGAAATCGTTTAAAATTTGCAAATTTTTCTGTATATGAACTTGGTCGTAGTTTGGACCGTTAGCAGCTGGTGAGAAGTCAACGAAATGATGGATGTTAACGTATTATTCCGTAAAAACCGACTGGTTGCGAGCTTGACGGTAGTTCGAATACCTGAGTGGGATAAGCCATACAACGTATTGAAGACGTTACGACAATAACTTTTAGGCACGATGGGACGAGGAGTACTCGTGGAAATGTGACATAGAATAATATCTTTTCCCATACGTAAGGGTTTCTCGGCGTCCCATATGGACCGATTGTTTAACCGTGTACTTTCAGTTTAAACGGTCAACCTACACAGTGAGAGTGAGAACCGACTTTTAAATGATGAAAGTTGCAAACTAATAGTATCGGGGATTATTTTCAGCTTCAACCTCGCCAAGATTACTAGCTCGCTAGTTTTCTAGCCGGTCCCAAGCCCGGATAAAGAGGGAAGGTTGAGGCGTGGTGCTAGGAACTCCACCCCAAAAACTTAACCAAGTCGCTACAGAAACTTCAACGCGCAAATATATTGAAAATTCTGAAATATAAACAATGATCTTATTTTTCCCTGGAATCGAGCATTTGTCGTGAAAATGCCAAAGAAGGGCGATGTCAATGTAGTTGAAGATTGAACGATCAATTCATGGTTGTTTGCTCAAAACCAACTTCCCCATATTTTCGCGGAGGCATCAATACACCAGTCATCGTCTCATCGGTCGCTGTTCAGAAAGAAGTCAGGAGACAACCGTCAGAAACCTTAGTTGTAAAGCTTAGTTGTACAAATGCTATATGCTGGTGTTACAATAAAGAATTCCCGAGTCGCCAAACTGGGCTCTGGTTTTTGCGTCCGTTCGTACTAAGCGTTTCTGAGAAGCTTCGAGGAACAGCGTGAGTTCCAGCGTAGCAAGAGCTGGGCATTGACGGCTTACGAGACGTGGCTGGCAGCATGAGTGACCCCGACTCGAGTTTTATACTAGAAGTAATAGCAAGACGCCTACCTACTCAACTGCAAACGAAGTGGGTGAAGATAAGCCCCCGTATGGAGGAGGCGGGCATCGAGCCAAAGTTCGACGATATCCTGAAACTGGTAAAAGATAGTCTCAATCAATCTATGGGCAAGTTCGTCAGTCTATTGAATCTCACCCCTAGAATAGAGCAGTCTGAGAGCGAAATGCAATCATTGATGACGAGTAGGCCTCAGAGAGGTGGATATCGAGAAGGCTCCATGATGTATAGTAATGCATATAGACCTAGTGAGTGTAACCGGTTTCGTAGTACATCCTCAACAGATAAGTTGCAAGATGCAAGACAAGCACGGTTGTGGTTTACACGTTTGCAAGAGGTGCATACAAAGGTGAACTGTGAACCAGTGAGCAAGTTCAGTGATAAGCTAAATGTAAACTCCAGGCCTTACTCCGAATTGTGTGACGATAACTGTGCGGTCAAGAAGTCTATACTTGCAGCTGGGAAGCCATTGTTGAATAGAGTGTCACAGAATGAAGTTATTGCTTCAGAGTGCAGTTCTGACTCCACAAGTTTACAAGGTATTACTAGTCAGAGTGAAGATATAAAACCTTTAATGATTTGTGAGGAGGAACCAAAATTGTCTACTGCTGTTATGAAAGAGTTTGAAAGTGATGAAATTGACGGTAAAGTGAATATTCGTGATAATGATCATGATACTTCACATTTGTCTTTGGTTGATCATGATGAGATGAGGGATATGCCTACTACCGCTAAGTTAAATAAGGGTTCTGTACAGCTCAAACATGAAGTAGATATAAATGCAGTTGAAGCAGGCATGCATACTTGTCAGACCGTCAGTGTGATTGATCAGCATGTAGCCCACCTATCATCAGATGCTAGTGCTAAACCCGAGCTGATAGTAAAACACAACAGTGGTGGTAATCTTGCAGTTAGACAACTTTCTGAAATTCGAGCAACAACAGCTTCTGATCTACCGCTAAGTTCATCAACTTGTGTCACTTAGTCGTCGTTGATTTTGTCATCCACATTGAGAAAGACGCTTATCAACTCAAGTAACTGAAAGACAAAATACAAATACCATAAACGAATAAGAGTTGGGTGAATCGCACCACTTGGTTATGTGATATAAATGTGAAGATATTCTGACAATCTCACGTTTCGTCCAGAACGCGTTTCCTATGAGGGCTCGACAGAGGGTTCAGTGGCTTTCGCCGTGCTAGTGACTTCATCGAGGACTAAACGATCTTCGGTTACTTGTGGATTATGGGGTACGCTTAGCTCTACGCTAATAGGATTACCCTCCAAGTAAGCCGGCTTCAGACGGTCAATGCTTACGGTGTCCCTACGGCCATTTTTGTCCAAGACAAAGAATTTATCCGAACGTTTAATTACTTTATAAGGTCCATCGTATGGGGGTTCCAGAGGTCTACGCACAGAGTCGTGACGAACAAATACATGTGAAGAAGTTTTTAAACACGGTTGAACAAAAACATCGATGGACTATGGACGAAGGGGAGCATGTTTAACCATAGCGTTGCGTTTGTAAGCCTGCTGACGTATGAAGCGTGATCTCCCGCTTGTGGGAAGCCTGAGGGAGAAACAAACTCACCTGACAGTGTGGAGCCATATACTAGCTCGGCGCTAGTACAACCAGCACCAGTTTTCAAGGCGTTTCGTATCCCTAGGAGAACTAACGGTAGTGATTCAGTTCAATAGGTATTGCTTGCAGCTGATAAACCAGCTTCAACTGTCTGTGTAGACGTTCTACCATACCATTAGCTTCAGGATGGTGGGCTGTTGTTCTAAAACGCATGCAACCTAGGGTTTTAGTCAAGGCAAAAATTAGGTTGCTTTCAAATTGCTTCCCATGATCAATTATGGAGGATGGGCGTCCAAAGTTTGAGATCCATCGTTCGACTAAGACGTGTGCGACTGTTTCAACAGATACATCTTTGAGGGGTACCGCTTCAGGCCATCGTGTGAAACGGTCGATCAATTTAAGACATAGGTATACCGATGAGATTCTGTAAGGGGTCCAACCGAATCTATGTCAACGTGTTCGAAACAAGCGTCAGGGATAAGAAAAGTGTCAAGAGGGCTTTTGGTGTGTCTTATCACCTTGCACCCTTGCAAGCTAAGCACGTGTGTGCCCATTCCCTTACTTCTTTATTAATAGCAAACCAACAAAACCGACTAGTTACGAGCTTGACGGTAGTTCGAATACCTGGGTGAGGTAAGCCATGCAACGTATTGAAGACGTTATGGCAATAACTTTTAGGCACGATGGGGCGAGGAGTACTCGTGGAAATGTGACATAGAATAATATCTCTTTCCATGCCTAAGGGTTTCTCAGCTAATTGTAGAGTTGTGTTTGACAACTCGTGTTGAAGCTCGGTATCTTCTTTTTGGAGACGGACCAGTTTCACAAGGTCTATGCCATCTACTTGAGTGATGGAACAAATGCGCGACTAGGCACCTGCCACAGTGTTGTTCACCCCGGATGCATGGAGAATATCCGATGTAAACTGCGAAACATAGTTCAATTGTCGTGGTTCTACAGGTGAATGCATATCTAAAGTTGAGTTCAGAGAGTGCGCCACAGCTTTTTGGTCGGTGAAATTTACAAATTTTTTTTTTGATTTTTTTTTTTGATTTACAGCTTGATTCCACCCTGTATTTTTGGTACAAGTATGGAATTTTCAGCATGGATATCGGTAGCCCAAATTTTGCAGGCCAACCATAGATATCAGGTGTGCGCTGGCGTGGGCTCGAACCCCGGACCATGTGCATGGTCGGCGAGAGTCCTAACCACTGTGCCACCGACGCATGACCCTCCACTGAATGTCGAAAATGACGTACAGCACAGTACAGAGCCTTAAGTTCTCTGCCGAATGTGATGTACTACGCTTCTGCTAATTGAAGGCGCCTGGAGAAAAAGACGAGTGGTTGCCACTCTCTGTTGACTAGTTGCTGCAGAACTGCGCCTATTACAGTATCTTATACATCAACCGAGATACATAACCGTGGCGTTGGATTCTGATACAGTAGAGATGTGGCATCCTCAAGAGCTTTTTCAACCATAGTAAAAGCATTTTGATCAGACGCATCGAGTTCGATGGACTCCTTATTCCCCCGAAGAATAAGAGAAAAAGAGAAGCACAGTTGGGAATAAAACGTTGGTAATAATCAACCAAGCCGTTGAAAATGCGCAGACTTTTAACTGTCAGGATCGCCTCAAATCTACCATGCAGTGGGCAAATATCCTTCAGGTCAATGGTGTGGCCAAGAAAGTCGAGTGCGTCAACGAATATCTCACAATTTGAATAATAATGGTAATACCATGTTCGCGTAAAATTCCAAACGCCAAATCCAAGTGTCTAAGATGAGTTAATGTCAATGTAGGTGAAGATTGAACGATCAATTCATGGTTGTTTGCTCAAGCCCAACTCCTCCATAATTTTCGCAGGAGTCATCAATACACCAGTCATCGTCTCATCCTTCGCTGTTCAAATGAAGATAAAAAACTATCGGAAGTATTATCATGACTTATTGTTATAACACTTGTTTTTAGACCTTGTGTGATAACCTTATTGTCGGTCACATGTTGGCGTAAGAATAAAGGATTCTTGAGTCGCCAATCAGTGTTCTGGTCTTTGCGTTGGTTAATACAAAGTGTTTCTGAAAGTCTTCGAGGGACAGCGTGAGGTCCAGCGAAATAAGAGCTGGACATTGATCAATTCAGGTTAAATGTGATAACATTTCAATTTTTAGTCAAACACTTACTGAATCCTTATTAAGTCTTTTTATGACAAACAACTCATGTACATTTTCTGAAATATTCATCATAAATGCAGAACAATAACAGAGAGTATCCCAGTACTGAACAATAATCACTAACTTGTTTAGAAAGAAAATACTAATAACTGGAATAAAAATCCACAAGACAGAGTATATTACAAATAGTCTACACATCTAAGAAGGTTAGAAAAAGGGGGATTTGCGTTGCATTAACATCGTCATAACGGCTAGGTAATACTGGATTTAATTATAATTAATGAATATTAAAGTGTTGGTCTGTATAGGGATTTGATTGGTTACAGGATTTTCATCATGACCTGCAAATTCACGATATAACGGAACCCCTAGCCAATGTCTTCGGAGAGTATTTGTCCTCACACCCGACCTGCTGCACCCTACTGGTCACGACTTCCCACTGGAACCCCAGGTAACTACCTACCTGAATAGGGCAAGTTACCAGTGAGCATCTCATTGGTATTCAAGTATTGGTTTGTAGGGATTTGGTTGATTGGTTACAGGAGTTCATCATGATCTGACATTGGTTAGAGAACCACTGGAAAACCTGGGAATACTGAACAGCTGTTTCGTCCTAGTTTGGGACTCTTCAGTAGTACGCACCCACCGAGGTTCGAATCTAGAACCCTCTGGTTGAAAGGCAACCTTATAGACCACAAAGCCACTTGCTCTAACCGATGTCACCACGCCTTGTAACCAGAAGGTCCTGGGTTCGAATCCCCGGTGGGTGTGTACTGCTGAAGAGTCCCAAACTGGGACGAAACAGTTGTCCAGTATTCCCAGGTTTTCCAGTGGTTCTCTAAACAGTGTCAGCTCATGATGAACTCATGTAACCAACCAAATCCCTACAAACCAATACTTGAACAATTTGTTTAGTTTACAATACTTAAAGTTATCAGATTAGGTTCTTCTTACCATTCTACTGTGTATGAAGGTCTACAGGATCGCTTACCATTTTTATTTTTTTGATTACAGCTTGATTCCACACTGTATTTTTGGTACAAGTATGGAATTTTCAGCATGGATATCGGTAGCCCAAATTTCGCAGGCCGACCATAAATATCAGGTGTGCGCCGGCAGGGGATCGAACCTCGGACCATGTGCATGGTCGACGAGAGTCCTAACCACTGTGCCACCAACGCTGCAATTAAGATAAACAATACTACGAGATGAATATCAATAGGTAATATAATTAAGTATAATCCATGCTTACAAACTAACTAGATATAAGTGATCTTAATAGGCTTTTGATGAAGAAACTTATGAGATCTTAACTAAAACTCCGTATATTTCAAACATTTGGTTGGAAATTAAACTTCCATTCATGAGTAACACGTAAGGTGATAATGAATGATTACTACTTAATAATTATCTTAAAATAATTTCATAACTATGATTATCAACTGAATTTTCCCAACTGGGAAATAACGGTTCAGTGTATAGAATAATAGCGAATGAATTGTCAAAATGATGATTACATTTATTGATTTGTACGCTTCCAATAAGGTAAGTCTCAAATGTTGGCATTTATGTCAAACTTTAGTTGTGTTCCACCTCCACCAGTGACAGTAATAATATTAAGAAAAAGAAGAGGCAGAACAGTCACTTTACACGTGTTGTTAGATATTATTGTTCTGGAAATAATATCAGAAGTGACATAAAAATTACTTCTAGCATAAGTTTATAGTAGGATAAAATAATTTCAGGTAAAATCCTCTGTAATTCTTCCCTGACAGGGTTGACAAAGACAACTTATTCACTTTCTAATTCTATTTGGAGTCAATACATGAAATCACGAACATTTCGGTTGACAGATGTGGTCAGCTTTTGCTAAGCACTGATACGATTTCATCAGAATTAAAATAAGTAGTGTTTTTTAAGGTCAAAAAGTAAATCACAAAATTTCCATGAATAATTTCAAGTTAGTAAATAAAAGTTGGCCACAATATGAATTTCCACAGTTAAGTTACCATGATGCGTTTTGAGTTTCCATAACGTAATTACTTCCGATAACAAAAATATTAATCACTTAATAAAATAGAATAGATGATTCTTATAAATTTGAAAGTAAATTCAATCATTAATGAAAGTAGTCGAATCCTTTCAAACCCGAAAACTAAATATTTAATTATTTCCCATCAGTGGCTAGCTACCAGATGTTTCCAACAGTTCAGATAAGAAATTGTAACAGACTGGGTCCACTAAGTCAACTTTGAGAACAGTTGGTCAGAGAATCGATAGAATTTAGAAATCATGGCTCTTATAATCTCAACCCAACACCATATATAAGAGTAGTCCTAATTCCTGGTGTGTTCGTAGACTCGCTCTGGTGTTTAGTCCCTAAATAGGACAAATTAGCTGTCCAGTACTTAAGGATTTCAAATGGTTCTTCTATAAATGAATTTGGTCAGCAACGAAAACTACCTTCAGCTTCATCATATGTCCACAAATCGAAAATCTTGAGGTGCCATAAATACTTAGTTTTATATGAACCTTCTACTCATAAATATGTATATGTGTATATATCAGTTTACCTCTTACTGTGGGGTCAGGCACATAGGTCATTCGACGCACATCCTGTCAAAAAGGGTCAAAGAACACTATGCAGCGTAAAGGAAGTAGTGGCCGTATAAGGTGTGAAATAATCGAACATCTCGTCACCACTGGTCATTTCATCTCAACAAACGCCTCCTTCAAAGTAATCTACAAAGTGAAGAACAACCTGCCAAAGAAAATACCTTTCCGTCTTCTTTGCATTGCAGAAGCCCTAGCCATTCAGTTAGAAGAACCAGAACTATGCATACAAAAGAAAATTATCCAAACACTCCTACTATTATGTTAACAAATCTGTTGATTTGACTTCATTTTCGCTTGTTTGCTTGTTTTTTTTCTAACCATTTAAAACTCTTGTATTCCTTTAAAACTTCTACGTAATTCCGTATTTTATTTTGTTTCCATGTTCACCCTGAGTACCACTCTTTCATCAAACTATTCATGTTATTACGTAACTCTTATTTAACAATCGTTTGTGACAACCCATCCCTTTTGTTACTACCCTCTTGTATTAACATCTGAATGCTCGAAACGCTTTTATAATACGTAACTCCACCAAAATCTTACCAATTGTATTTTCGTTTGACAAATTTAGTGGAGACACAAATACAAAATGACCAAATATATTCGCGTTTGTACAGCTGTGAAAATGAATTTGTCGAAAAGAGACTTCGCTGAACTACTGGTCTTCTCTCTATTAATATTCGAATGGGGTTTTTTCATGAAATATATATTCCACTGATACCTGGTGATCAGCACACATATATGAAGTGTTCACTCTGTACCGCCTCTTAGCTTTATAATGCTACTTATTTCAGAATATCAGTATTCAACTTCTAAAAAGAGTTTTTTTAAAGTTAATGTTAGTCGGAAAAAGGTTAAGTCTTTCTGATACCTGCTAATTGTAAAAAGCAAGTCTTTAACTACTTGGTCGCGATCTGAAATTTTATGACTTGTTTAGGACTAACATGATCAAAAATGCATAAACTATTATGGTGTGTCATCAGTTAATCAGGCACCAACAACTCTGAAATTCTCAGATTTAAAACTGCGACTTTGCTTTGCAAAGACAAGACCGCCCAAAAGATTAACTAGTCTATGCTAAATCATTTTAACGGTTTCCTAGACTGAAATAAACCATTTCATGGATGGATGAGTAGTCCAGTAACCATTTTCCATTTAACCAATATTCCCTTCATCATACTTAAAACTTCAGTCTTGAAAGCTGGAAATCAAATTAATGGAAACAGTGAGTGAAGTGCTAAGATTTCATTTACTATTTAGTTCTCTTAGTAGGTATCTTACTGGTTAACTTTTCCGTTTACCCTCAACTAGGTCATGTACTAGATTCATCTTGCTGAAGCACTTTAGAATAAATGGGAATGGCTATAACAAATGCTCCCCAAATGTTCAGTAGTTCTCAAGCTAACTTCATTGGATGTTGTTTCGTATGACGATGAAACTGTGCAATTTCAGTAACTTTTTAGCGCGCTAACAAGCATATAATGGTGCAGGATTCCAACACTTCATGTTTGATTGAAGGTTAAGTCAAAGTACTTTACCCTTAAGTAATTCGATAACTTTCTGTAACCTTAATTTACTGACAAAATTTCTAATTTCATAATTTGGAACTGGCGAACAAACACAAATCTCCTTTAGGCCAAACATAAAGGGAGTACATTCAATTTATTTGCTCTTAGCGTTTAATATTAGTATTTTTGAGCAAATTAACTTTTTGACCACCTGATATATTAACTTAATTCGGCAATAAAGACTTGTGTTTTATGTTGCAAAGTCTATGGAAGTCCCGTAGAAAGTAGAGGTATAGACCTCTAATTAATATATTCCTATTTTTACCTGAGTCGAATTTTGAAAACTACCCAAGAGTTAGTGTTTACCATTTCCAGACTAAAACTTATGTCTATTTTATTGTTTTTTACATATTGTAAGTCATTGTCTCAAGAGTTTAGTTATCAGATAATAAACTACGGGGACGAGCACCGTTATACTTGTTGACGTTTATACAGCTGTTTACATTTACTTTGTGTAAATTTAATGTTTTTTCTAACATTTTGCCTGGACCTACACCGTTTTGCCAATTTATACTGCATTACTTCCCACATTCTAGGGTAATCTTTATAAATCCTTAATTTTAAGACGTTATGAAGATTTAAACTGGAAAAATCAAGTATTAAGTAACTTATTCAGCATTTTCTTTTTTTGTAAAGCCTACAAATATGCAGATTGTGACCGTGTTACTTCGATTACCGTTGTACTCTCTGACAGACTATTGACTTAACACGTTGCATAATACTAATTTGTAACCATTTCCGTGTTCTTCAGCTCCCAATATTAATTCTGCTGATTAAATTTACAATAATATCACTAGTCTTTATCGCTTGAAGTCATAATTCATTCTGAAAGAAAAACTGTTTTTTAGATTCTTGACACTTCTCAAGGTGGTGTTTGTCAAGTCCTAGGTAATTAGTATGCCTCTGATTATGTGAGAAACCGGTATCCTTTCCAAAGGTGACAAAATAATTTAGACGAAACAGCATTTATGTCTGCCATTTTCTTCCAACCATCCTACATCAATTACCTAGTTTTACAAATCCGGATACTTTTTAACAGGTTTAAAAGAAGTATTAATTCACGAATCATTTCATATTAGTAAAAACGTAAAAATATTAGTAATATAAGTAGTAGTATTTATATATGATAAGGTTGAGGAAAAAATTGCATATAGTGAAACATGTCACTCAATATAATAATTTTTGATTTTATAACAAAAAAGAACCCAAAGAGGAAAAACAAAATCCAGCTTAGAAAAAAGAGAGTTTATTGTTCATAATTTTTAGAGTGATTCATACGATTCAAGGAGAAATAACTTGTCATCATGTAAAGATGAGTTTATTGGCTTAATATGTGACTAGTAATGCTTCACTTTTAAATCGTTGATGAAAAAGAAATCGCAAACTACTATGCTTAGTAGTAAGTAGTGTTTGAAAGTCTCATAAATGTATTGACTTTGCCTATGCATATGTATTCATGTTATTTTCATTTTTTTTAAAAAGGAAATGGAATAAGGCAAACAAATGAATATATTGAAAGATTTATAAGTGGTAACGAATTGAACATTGAAAAACACTGTTATTTAAAGAGATAGACGAGTAATGTGCGCAAAATTGAGTTTATGTGTTTAGATGTGTAGTAGGATATATATATATATCTTCTTTGGACAGAATTGTAAATATGTATATGGAAGAAGTAAGACAAATAAACAGTCCCAGAAGTAATGAGACTTTGAACAGTATATCACTGCCGAATTAGTCAACAAGTTAATAAGTTAGGCATATAAATATTCACATATAATTGTATTTTTGCGATTGAGGACTGGTAATAAAAGTGGACATTGAATCGGTTGGCGTACTATATTCCAAAATTTCTTTTGGTTCAAGAATTTCTAAGTGTAGAGAATAGAAGATGAAAAGTTAATAGATAAAATTTCAACAAATCCATGATGTTATCAGCATGAAATAAGTTAATAGTTTTACTTGTTCATGCATATTTTAAAAGTCTGCCTCATGTATCATCATTCATTGGTTGCACACATGAACCAAATTTCTTGTCAGAAAGACCACTGTGACTGAAGAAATAAAAACACCACTATCTAGAAGAATATTTTCCATAGCAGTAACTGTTATTAACCTATCAACAGCAGGCAGCAAAATGTGAACAACAGGCGAAATGATCATTTTTAAATAAGCGGTGTGCTGATTATCATATACCCATTTACTAAATAAAACCGTCTATTTGACATTCTCCTTATCGTGTATTTTAATGGTTACATTAAAACTTTTAGTACCATTTTAATCAGATCTCTTAGCGTATTACATCTGCGTTTATAGATGTCAAGATACTAGTCCTTTAGGTCGAATGCCGAAAACATTAGATCTAGTGACAGTTGGTCATAATTTTTACCAGAGTTAGTGATTGTTGCTTACAAGCAACAATAAATGAAGATTTCTTGGTGTAGGAGAACAAAGAAGCGAGGTTGAAAGGCACAAATTCACACCAAGTTTCTAAACTGCATCAATAATGCCAAAGAACATAAAGTTCTATAAACCACTTCCTTGATAAAAAGGTTGTGCACGTGATTAAAAGTATTAAATAGTTGTCTAACACTTTTTACGAATTCAGCAGTCAAACCAACCTATATTTCTGTGGGCTAGATCAACTTGAACAGATGTTATTCAAGCATTTTTGAATGAGGAATGTGCAATCGCAATATCTATACCAGTCAAGATTTTACGTTTTCATGCTGAGCAACTTAAAACTGATTTCCTGTCCTAAACAAGCCTATAGGAATATATTCTTTGCATCTACTTTAAGAGACAGCAGAATATGAAATTCATTATTTTGTCTTCCTAAAAAAGCAGCAGAGGTTAAAAGTTGGCAAAAGTTGTACAGTAATTTTCTAAGAAAATATGATGAATAAATGAGAAAACAACACAATGACCATTTTCTTAGCTACGCCAAAAAAATGTGATTGCATTTTTTAGTTAATTGTTTCTAGCACAGTTTTCTATCATTTTTTAGATGTATTAAAATGTGATCATGTCATGTCTTCAGTAAACGTTAAAATTTAGCAGGTGACCTGAATAAAGTCTTGACAGATACGACTTTAAATGAAAGGTAGAAAGTTTCATTGTGGCTTTTACTGGACAGTTTTTTAGCATAAGTGTATCTTGAAAATGAGTGCATAATGCATGCATTAACGAATTAATTTATCTTAGTTTAAAAGAATCCATTACTCCATTATTTGGCCACTTATACTTACAATATAATGATAATTGTTTCATCTTATCTATTTGTTGGTGGCACCTTTAAAACTGCTAGGCACATGGTTTGCATGGATTAGCATATAATCTCTGGTGTTTTCACTGAGATTCGAACTATGTAGTTATCAGTTCAATTGACAAAGCATTATCCCATCGGCTACCGAGTCATGAGAACCAATGTTTGTGCCATTTTCTGTTTGTTCATTGTTTATAAATAGTTCTGATCCTAAGTGAAGGTTACTTAGCTAATTCTTTCATTACATGCAATTACTAAAGACCATTTTAGTCAGTCCATAACCAGTTCTGTGTCCTGTTTTATCTTAATCCAAATTAGAAGAACCATAAAGTTACTACCTGTAGATTTTCTTGGCTTCACATCTTAAGACTTAAAGTTTCAAAGTAAATGTTTAATTTCCTTTGGTGAAAATTTGCATTTAGAGACAAAATCAAATATTCAGGCACAAGGGACGTTGAATATTTTCCTATTCTAGTTTAAAAGTTTTTATAGAAAGAAAACTACATTTATGATCATTAGGACTTTAAATCCTTTTCATGACGCCTTTCAGTAGTTTATGATATAACTTTATTGTTTCTTATTTCAGTTGAGACTGAACTGTGGTAATCAACTCCTTCTAATCAATCACTGTTTTAAATACTATTTTGGAATTTAACAGAAATTACAAACAGCATACTTATTTCAAATTATGAAATTACCTTCGCCTTTGGTATGTTCACCTCCTACTCGGGTACAATTGGTAGGAAGGCAAAGTTCCTTTATGTGAATAGGTAGTTCATTATCCCGTGGACTCAGCGAATAATTTACACTATTTGATTCATCACATTTTGACACACCTATATGTTGCTTATCTTGTATATTCTTTGTGTCAGTCATTTGTGAATTACATTTAGAAGATGGGGATAATACCACCCTTGTGTACATGGGATTTTCATTGTCATGAAACGCTTCAATTCTTCTTCTTTTAGGTTCATCTGTGCTTTGATGAGTGGTGATGTTATTATTAGTATTGGCGTTTATTTGAGCATCACCAAATTCCTCACTAGTATACGTACTTGTTTCTACAATATTTGAAGCAGCAGCCAAGTGATTTGATTCCTTCTTACTCAATAAATCATGTTGTTTAACTGAAGAATTGTATGACCAATATATTCTTTCATTGTACCAACGCAACTCAGGGTCATTGTTTTGATCTAGTGGATTCGATTCTTTCTTACCTGATAACAAACCCTGAGAATGGTGTCCAAAATGATTGAAACTGTTGTCATAAACATTGTGCTCATTTATTTTCATTAGAGTAGAATGTGAATCATTCATATGTGAATCTTTTTCTCTGTCATAATAGGATGTAAAATCCGTTCTCATCTGCTCATGATGTTGAATACTGTTACTCATATTCATAGGACTATCATACCCATCTGAAATAGTTGGTTTATACAGGGGAGAAGTAACAGTAGGATTTGAGTTTTGAATACATGGTAGTGTCTTATGCATCATAGTCTGATAAATTGGAGGTAACTGTTGACTAACAGGAATATTATTATTTCTTGTTTGCTCTGGTGGGCTAATAAAATTGAAAGGTGAACGATCTAATTCCCTTGTATATGCTTTCCGAATCGGCATACACTCCCCGAGATGAGAAGTATTTGTCACTGAATTCACCATTGGTGATGTCGACAGTTTTAAACCAAAATGATCCGACTGTGTATGAAGCAAGTTATCAAATGAGACTGATGCCGGAGTTGTAGATCTATGTGCTTGTCCATTTATGGTAGTAGTATGAACGCTGAAAACACTATCAGTCGAAGAAGATGAAGAAGACGGTCCGGCTTCTTCTAATTCTAAACTCCTGCATGAAGCAGAAGTGGCCAAAATGTTAGACACATTTAAGTTGGGAGGGACTGACATTTCACTCGACTGGGTTTGAAATTTCGTCATGTTCACATTATCATAATTTATACCACGATTGTTTGTGGAATTCGGGATTAAAAATTGTGTCATTTCTTTCGTTAAAATATCATGGGTCATGTTCCCTAAATTAAATGTGCTAAATGGGGATGATGTCATATTGTACAGCGATCCTTCATGATTCATCTGAGCGTAGTTATTTGAAGATGAAATATTTGCTGCAACTGCTGCCGCCACTGCAGCTGCGGCTGCAGATGCACACTTTCTGCGAAAGCCACGTGGCCGTCTTCTTGACGCTCCATCTTGGAACATAAATTCGGCTGCTGGATCAATAGTCCAGTAATGACCTTTTCCAGGGCGACCCATACCTGAATAATATCATAAAAATAGACAAGGTAAAATTTACATTAGTACATATAGGCTAAAGAATATTCGTATTTTAAACAAAATATAGGATTAAATGAAGGACTGAGTTATCCACTTTTTTAAACACAATGAACTGTCCTCGTAATGGTGTGGTAGTTAGTAGTAATCCATCAGGACCAAGATATTGGCAGAGTGGTAATTAACTACAAAAACAAAGATATCATATGGTGAAAAATAAAACCTGCTTGGCCAAACAGATTTATAAAATTGGATAACTCTTATAATAACAGTGAGCGAAAAGAATAAGTGATTTCTTCTAATTACCAATTTTTAAATTATAATTAAAAAATAGCTTTATTCTGGACAAAGTGTTTACAGTGTACAGAATTCCCAGGGTAATTCATTGCATAATATTATCTCCTCATCTAGGGTCTTCAAGTAAAGTTGCATTCCAGAGTATTTCACGTGATGCTAGGCTTTTAGAAATAGGATAGCATAGACTAAACCCTTTTGATACTTGAAAGTCAATCTGAAAGTGTGCGTGAGGACAATTTGTGACTCAGGGACACAACTGAATAGTTAAGACAATAAGAATTGAAGCAAATACGATACACTGTGTTGAGTAGCCCAGTGATTCTAGCAGGTTCCCAATTATCAAAAGTAAATAAGTATGGACAAATAAAAGGGAATGTGACACTAGCAATAAAAGTCACTACACACAATACTTTGGATATGGCAGAAACAGTAGTATTCACACACCTTACGGATGTTTTGATATGTTTTTCCCAAGGTTTAGGTAGACGAATAGACTTCACAAATCAATACACGGTCATCTTATTCAAAAAAAATTTCAATGTTTTGTGTTGTGCATAAAAAGATCTTATAGAAAAGAAGTTAAAAAGAATAAAATAAGTCAGTCTAAGAATTCTGTTAGTGACAGTTGTAAATTCTGTATTGACGGGATCTCTGGAAATGAATTTCTGTGTTGACTTAGTTTGCTCTTCTCGGGTCATTGAGAGATAATCGTCATAAATAAGAATTAAGTTGCCACAATTAAATACCAAGTGAGGCACTTGAAACGAAGAGTACTGTTTGTTAGAACTGAGTGATTTATCACCGTCTTGCCAACACCTGTCGAGTGACTTTTCCTTTTTGACAAAATGAAATGCTTTGTTATGAAATTCGTTAAATATATGAATGCAGTCGGTTGACCAGGAACAATGTTAAGATGTTTGTTTGAGCTGTTGATTCGAAGAAACATTGTAGTACAGTCAACCGAACAATTAATAAGTTAGTTTCTCATAAGAGACATACAACCTGACTGATGTGTATTTGGAATTTATTAGTCATTTTTATTGCAACATCAGCTTTCCATGTTACAAAGACATTTGAAAGAGTAATTGGTTGATTACGTTCTTGTTTGACGGAAAAATAACTTGCTGAATTAGAATTCTTCAACCGTTTCATTTCATTGTAGTGCACATTGTACCTTTGAACTTTTGTTTAAACTCGCTCACCCATCGTTTGGCACATCTTTATCTTTTGAGTTGTGACTCTTCCGTACATTCGCTGGTTCGCTCTCTCGTTGTGCATTCATTCAGCACACTCTCCGAGCCTACCACCAGCGACGTCAGCAGATAAGTTATACAACCTCTTTATTTATCGAATTTCATATTTCGTCTGTGTGAAATATAACTGTCCAGATACACTTGTCATTTCAAGTCTTTTTATCTTGATTCTATTCGTCAGTATTTGCGCGTTAAGCAGAGTACAGTTAAGGTCGTAAAACGGTGAAGAAGTTTTGTATGAGTGTTTAGAATTGAGGTCTACCCTAAGCCGTAATAGCTCTTACAGCGTCATTAATGCTTTTCGTAAAAATTAATGAGTCATCTGCTTATTGATGTCAAAATCCTAATCCGCTGATTTTTCTCTTGTCAAGAGTTATTTTCTACTTCTACTCTGAAAAATTAAGTAACACCACCAATTCGTCAAAAAATCTCCTTAGTGAAGAAGTTGTTTCTATACTGCATATATTTAGAAAATCTTTTCCTCAAAGATACATAAAATCCTTTTCTTGAACACCTAAGTAAATAGAGGAATCATATAAAATTGGGAGTTACTTATTATTAGCGGTAAATCTCACAGTATACTTCAAGCTGTGTTGTACGACTTCAATGTTTAACAGCTGCAAAAACTTTGTCAGACACTCAAGACAACTTGAAATTATGATTCATTTAAATTCAGAACCAAAAAGAAATTTACTTCTATTAGCTAAGAAAATGCACCTTCATAAAAATGTTATGATCTCAGAATGGAATCAAATAAAGCTTATAGAGATAAATTACTGTTCAGCTAGAGTTTGACTATAAGAAGAATAACCTAGCAATGTGTTAAAGTGCAATTTTATATGTGATTAATGTGTCTGCTATAGTACACGATTATACAGTACTACTTACTGGATGATCTTGATAAGATAATGAGAGATAAATTTGCTCGAAACCTCATTCAATGAAAAATGCTATATCACTATCACAGTACATCACATGAAAAGAACCAATTTAAAGTGAGTTAGAACATGCTGACTGTGAAGCAAAATATTTTGAGTATTTTCTTGATTACGCTGTAATTAAAATCCTTTTAATAATTTTCGCCTCAACGTTGAACACGGAAGGGAGTTATTGATGTATTAAATATGGTTTAATTTATCGGAAATAACAGTCTACAAAACAATTTAAATAATACTTCACAGTTTACAAACACAGTAAGTACAGTAAGCATACAAAGATTCATAAAAAATAAATAATTTCATCTGACATGATGTAATCAAGTACATGAAAATGGACGTGAGGAGATTTCAAAGTTAATGTGCTTCATCTAATTTTTCCCGCCTTGCAACCATGAGAAGAATGCACCTATTGACTAGAGAAGAATTATGTATTTTCGACGATTACAGATCAAAAGGCATTTTTCTGTCAAACCTTGTGTGCCAAACAGATTCCTTAGGTTAACAGGATAGAAACTGTCTTAAGGCTGTGGACACTGTGCTAAACAAAGCCAGCTTGGCCGACCTCATTTATTCACTTTCATACACTTAACGTTGAATAAAGAACACCGTAATATCGAAGTACCATGATCGAAAGAACTAATGCACACTGAAAAGTAAATTGCATGATTTTGTCTCCAATACGCACACAATATACTTTCCACAAATAAATTAAGAGGAGTACATCACAACCAAATTAAGTACCCGTTAGAACATTGGGTATTTAAAGCTCAAAATAACGATGATCTACAAGAATGTTAAAGACTTCGTATCGCGGTTAATATAATTTCATCTCTTCACAATATTAGTTAAATGTATGCTGAAAATAAGGAAGTTGCCTTGTCTCATTATATTTTTCCTAATTGAATTATTCCTTACCTTCCCTTCCCTTAAGTTAGATGCTGGACTCAAGTTCTATTAGCAAGTACATCTAAGTAACTTTTGATTGATAGCGTTTCTAATTACAATTGACTTGAAATTTAAAACTGTTTACTATTCGGTATTATCTATTCCGTCACTTTCATAATTACCAAATTCACTTTAATAATTAAGATTTTAAATTTGGTTTTTCACACTTGTTATATTAGGAAGAACAGATAAACGGAATTAACAATTTCAGATATTTCATGAAACCCTGATGTACTCTTTTTAATCGACACCTTCAATTGTTCTGATAAACATACACATATGCAGAGAAACAAACTTTTTCTATACATTATTTCAATACCAGCTTAGGGGCTGAATATATATAATGACTAGTGAAAAACAAAGATACCGATTAGTGTCTGTTCAACAGTACCTTGTTAGAAAACTGTAGTAATTTGACTACAGTACCCAAAGTATGCATAATTTACCACTTGTTAACACTAGCACCAATTTTATTGTCAATACCAGTTCTATTCATACTACTGCTATTATAATTACCATCACTACTACAGATGTTACTTATAAGACCGTACTTATAGTGTCCGCTTTAAATTTTGTATGTATATAAATGGGTACTGTAAAATTGTGTGATGATAGAGGTGTGCATTCAGAAGTGAGTGATTCACAGAATAATCTACATTTTCAGTGCACTAAGTATTGTAGTATTAATATTCAAGAGAATGTTATCATATATAT
This sequence comes from Trichobilharzia regenti, assembly GCA_944472135.2. Lineage (NCBI taxonomy): Eukaryota > Metazoa > Platyhelminthes > Trematoda > Strigeidida > Schistosomatidae > Trichobilharzia > Trichobilharzia regenti. The sequence goes on along the minus strand of OX235270.1, from coordinate 79,427,381 downwards.
ACGATAGGTGAATGTGTAAATAAAAAGTTTAATATCCATTGATATCTTAGTGTATACATAAATATGGCGATTTTAGTGTGACTTTTTTCAATACAATAAGTTCATATATATATATATATTCATAAAATGATAGATCAATGCAATAATTAGTCTCTGGAGCACCATAACTTCAGACAGCGATTTACATCGAATCGTTTTAACGACACGATGAACAGTTGAAATTAGTCAAGGTCACTTAGTGTAAGTTTAAAATGCTTGAGTCTTCTGGGAATCAATAAATCGCAATAGGTAATATGAACATCCTGTAGAGAATAAAGGACGCACTGGATACAGAACTCCGACTAGAACAAGCTGGCTGCATTCACGAAAGGCAAATCCATGTTCTGACCAGATTGCAACTCTACGCATCATCATCATCGAACAAAGCATGGAATGACAATCATATCTCTACCTCAACTTTATAGACTTCGAGAAGGCCTTCGACAGAGAGCGTTGACCGTGAAGTAATTTGGAAATTACTCGGGTACTACGGCGTACCCCAAATATTCATCAAGCTTATTCAACAGCTAGCTGTACAACAACGGAACATGTCAAGTGATCCACAACGGAAAACTCAGCGAGGCGTTTGGAGTAAACACAGGAGTCAGACAAGGGTGCTTATTATCACCCACGATGATATTCCTAATTGTGGTGAACTGACTGGATTATGCGTCAGACTGTGGGAAACGAGAAGACAGGGATATCCTGGAGCGACCGACGTGAAGAACCTAGAAAACGTGGATTTCGCGAGTGGATGATTTATGTTTGATGTCACACAAAATCGAAGCAGCCGGCGAAGATAGGACTCCAGGTGAACATAGACAAGACGGAAGTTATGAAAATAACCAACTAACAACAACAGCAGGAGCAACATCCAGCGCCAATCACCATCAACGGGAGGGATTTGAAAGAGGTTACTTCATTCACTCACTTATCTAGGGAGTATTGTCTCAACTACAGGCAGTCGGAACGGACAAGGATGTCAAATTAAGCGAGAATCGGGAAGGCAGCCGAGAAACACATTCATCAACCTGAAACCAATCTGGAAATCTTCGTCACTCATCCTGCATCAACAACAAAATTCGATCGGATTTTCAATGCAAACAACGTCAGGTCAGTCAGTTCTTCTATACGGATCAGAAACTTGGCGGGTGGTTCACAAAGAATATTTCCATCAGCCTGCTGCAGACCTTTATTAACAACTGTCTCCGGTCTATACTGAAGATCAGATGGCCAGGCCGGAAAGAATCACCAACAAGAAACTATGGGAACAAATAAACAAAACAAGAACCAATCGCCAACCAACAAATATGCAGGAGAAAGTGGAGATGGATGTGTTTGATAAAAAGTCATACTTGCTTTATCTGATGAAGCACATACCTATCTCCGTTACCACAGAGATAGTATGAGTTGCTATTTTCAGAATCTTTCTTTGAAATGTCCTATCAAAAACTGAGACAAATTTGCACAAGCTGTCAGTAAAGTAGTATAACGTGGGTTAAGATCATTCTCTTATTTGTAAAGTAAATATGATACTAAATCGTAAACGTCATTTTGCTTCTTCAGTCACCGTCAACTTTCACATATTGTACTTCATGATTCAGTCATTCGGGATAATTCCATTCTCCTTTCATCAAAAAAGTATTCGCTCCTACAATATAGTGCACATTCTTGTTTACTTAATACACTGTTCTTCATACTATATTAATTTTTGATGATTTTTAAGTGTCTAGAGGAGACTGTGTGCTGAGACACACCAACTAAAACTTTTTGTACCTTCTAAGGTATGCTATGCCTTCAATAAGTCTAAAATAAGTACATAAGGGATGCTTTTGTTTACTGGTGATTGCATAATAAGACATATATCCACATTTAAACAACGTGATTTCGCATCATAGAACAAAAAACTGATAATATTAGCGTTTAACAAATAACCCACTGTAGAATTAAATACAGAATAAGATCTTCCCTTTAAAAATAAAACGATTTTATCTGTCCTGAATGATGCGTAAAGGTATTTCATCTATTAGTAATTATTACACTAAGAGGACGGTAGCATACATGCAGTTATTTCAGGTGCATTAATCAGTTTTATTATTACTCAAGCTCACCTGTTAACCTTCAAATCAACTAAAACAAATGGCTTTGTATTTAGCGGTAACTGGTGGTGTTATCCAGAGCACACGTTTCATCTTATTTAGGATTAGTGATCTGAATGAACCTGTACTCCAGTGATTGTTAGTATTGTCATACAGATTCGAATGCAGTACTTCTTTTCAAACTCTGGGCTACTGGTCAAAATATAAGCAGATTGAGCTGATGCACCTCAAGACGACAAAACCCAGGTTTTGGATTCTACCATCCACAGACATCTTAGGTGATACAGAAGTTCTTAATTTACTAAATCACCTTTTCACCCACTGGCTTTAGTAGATTTGAAAATTATTTCGGAATATTGTGCACACCATAAGTAATCATATCAATAACAGAGGTATATGAACTGTATTCTAATCTAATCTCCAAGATATATTTATTTATTGAACACTTTATCATGTATACAAATGATATGTTACATTTTTTTCATCCCCAGTAAAATGACAATACTGATTACCATGGATTTATCTGACATTTCGATTTAAAGACAACAAAAGGAACTATTGAATGGGTCAAAGCTCACGTCTACATCCTCCTGTTTATTTGTTAAGTGGGTAAAACAAAACTTTGTTTATTTACAATACAACATTAACAATAAGTGCATATTTTTGTTGAGTATAGCTCGGTATTTCTGAGCTGTCAGTTATATGAATCTGGTTTTAGAAAAAACAATGACAAATAATCGTTAATCACGTTTTAATTGCTTTAAGACTTTTCTATGATGAAAATTGGTGAGGAGGAGATAGGCAGAAACGTAACATTTTGACTACGTGATTTACTGACGGATATTAAAAGAACACTAGAAAAGAAACAGGAGTACGATTCCGCCATTCCTTTTTGTAACTGTGTATTTGATAAGGAAAGTAATCAAGTAAGGAAAAAGAAGATGAGGGAACTCTAATATGTCGCATGTGGAAAAGACAGTGACAACTGAACCGTCTGGTGATTACACTTAGAGGGGAATTTAGTAATAATACTAGAATAATAATAATACTCGCTAGAAACCTAGCGAGCTAGTAGTCTAGGCGAAGTTAGTAATAATACTAAGACCACATTTTTACTTTTAATACTTAACAATGTTTAATTTTAGGGAAATGTGTTTTATGTTATTATATTGAAAATAAATTCATATTACTGTTACCGTAACTGAAGATCTGAAGAGTTAAAAGGCGAAAAAATTATTTTTTAAGACTTTTTACTCTTTCTACACAAAACATATTTTAAAATAATAAACTGACCTTTTGGTAATTTGATAAAAACTTCATTCAGCGATAAATTATGACGAACTGAATTTTTCCATCCAGTATATTGTCCACGAAAAAAGGGAAACTGTGTATGTAGGTATTGGTAAATTTCACTTAAGGTACATCTTTTTGAGGGTGATGCTTTGATAGCCATTGCAATCAGCGCAATATAGGAATATGGGGGTTTCTCTGATCGTCGACCAGCTAAAAATGGTAAATTAGTAAGAATAATCCCATCAAGGTCAAAACACACAGATAAAGTTTTGTCTATATTTTTCACAACGAAAACAAATGAACCAAGCTTCATTTCAATCAATATTGACTTCCTTCAGCTTCCAGTAGCTGATTCTTGTAGATCATTCAATAGAATACTTTGTTTTTTAACTTATAAATCCCTAATTTGAATTCTGAGGTAACTAATGATTCTCACCAAGTTTCACTCATCGTCACAGTACATAAAGACCAGACTAACAAATGAAGTTTACTTCAGACAAATAAATTTGATTCTATTAATTAAACCTTAAACAATGGAATTTCCCATGTGGTAATAACATTTCTTTCAATGCATTTGGTTTCTTGTAATGTTGTAGGTTCTACTATATGTATATGTGTATTCAAAACGAAATAATTTTTAGGATGAAGAGAGAGGTTGACTAACTGTTAATTAGGAGGTTTAAGTACGCACCATATAGAAGCGGTTTTTATGAGAGCATAGAATACAAAAACTTTGCTATTTTACTTCGTTATAATTTTAAAATAACATTCACACGATTAAGTAACCGACATTTTCTAAAACTGTATGCCCCACTTCTTTCTTAGTACTCAAGTAATAAATGCCTACCTCTTTGAAGAACTTAACACTTTCCTTTGATATAAATGAATCCAACAAATTCAGGGTTAAAAGTTATTTGTCAGCTTGTAGCAAAGCAGTAATCAGTTGAGTAAACAAGTTAAGCGAGTGTCTCATACTGAGGAGCAAGAGTACTGTGAAAACATCTCACCTGTACACCATATATTGAATAAAAGTTTGGAAAATATGGGAAGAATTTACTTAGTGTACATTCTGTTTTCGATAATCACCACTTCGAGACTTAAAAGTCTAAACAACTTTTAATTTATTAACATTCATTCTTTAGTTATCCTTCCTTTAATTAGATTGACGTATGTACGAAATGTAGACAGTGTAATTATCTCGAACAGTAAATAAATAGATCCATTTTGTTTACTTTAATGTAAACCTTACTCTTTCTTCATAGCACATCGTATTTCCTGAAGCTTTACAACTATGTCTGACAGAAATTATTCTCGAAAAACAAAAACTTCCAAATATGTACGCACAGACATCAAATATACAAACGTAGTTCACATTCACCGGAAGTGCCGGAATTTTCTCCTACTTTAATTCTCTATCTCTCACTTCCTTTCTCACTCTCTCTCTCTCCCTTTCGCCATGTATATATGTATGTATATATTTGTTGATGAGACATTTTGCTTATCGAAAATGCTTTTTTTTACTTCAAAAAAAGTGCACAGTTGATATGATAAATCACTTGATTACTATTAGAATAAAATTGACGATCATGTTTTATGCACATTTATTTACAGTTAACCGTGTATTGTCGCCGCAGACTGTAAGAAGGAAGGTAGTAGATATCACAGGCTGTTGTTCTTGTTTCATACATCTTTTTCGAAATATAAATCGTACTTGTAAAATAACAACGATCTAGGTGATATTAATGATAATAATGGACGTGATGAATGTTCCAGATGCTGTTATTTTATGATGGACATGAAATAAAATAAACTCTCGATATATGTATATATATATATATATATATATATATGCATTCAGCAAAATGATATGCAAAGTTGAGTATACGAAACCATTTCTATGAAATGTCACTTATACAGAAAAACAAGTACTTTTCTTTTAACGACGAATAGAATTGCTTCATTCATACGCTAAATTTAATAATGCTATATCAGAAAATAGAATGCATTTGATCAATAGTCAACAGTTGTTTACTAAATTTTGCAAGACTACTCACGACTACCTCTTAGACCTCTACCTAGGGTTTTATTTCAACAAAATTTTGTATGTTAAAGAAAGGTTTGTATTTTTACTTGACCAAAAGGTTTACAATTTACATTCTGTGAATTCTATATAAAAATGCGATAAAGTCTTGTATTGTCTCTCAAGAAAAATCAAGTGCAAACAAACGTGAAACTATAAATAAAATGAAACAACACTTTGAATATTTAAAACTATAGAATATGTTTGGTTAAATAATAATAATAATAAAGCTAGAGTATTTATTTTTTAGTATTGTTAATGTATTTACGCGTTGAAGTTTCTGTAGCAATTTGGTTAAGTTTTGGGGGTGGAGATGTTAGCACCACACCCCAACCCTCCCTCTTTATCCGGGCTTGGGGCCGGCTAGAAAACTAGCGAGTTAGTAATCTAGGTGAGAAACTATGGAAACAAACAGAACAAGAACCAATCGCCAACCAACAAATATGCAGGAGAAAGTGGAGATGGATTGGACATTTGTTGAGGAGGCTGTTGGGTGACATCGAGCGTCAGGCCATCACTCGAGTGGAACCCGAAAGGGAAGAGGCGAGTGGGACGTCAGTGCAAGGGTGACGTGTAGGAGATGGTGTGAAGAGGAGTTGAAACAGTATGGACTAACATGGAAGCAGGTGAAAAGTACAGCAAAAGACAGAAGCAAGTGGAGACGTTCAGTTGAAGCCCAAGGGAACAATAGTAATAGAGTATTTATTTCATTTGGTTTTATTACATTATTATTACATTACATTATATTTACTATTGCTTACATGTACCTCACTAAAACCAATACAGTGAAATAACAGTTAGACTGGGTGTTTCGAGAGTGAAGCCAAAAATAAGCTACTGCATAATACTCAGCAAAATACTCCTGTGCATTTTTTTAAACATTTCATGAGGAGATAATCGATACGAATACTGTTTTATTGCATGACGGTGGTGTGCGAAGTATCTTAACCAGAAAAATAGAGTAGACTAGTCGACTTGTCCTGGTTGAGAGCCTCTTAGCATTCTAAATCTTAGGTACTTTATCTGTATAAATAAGGTAAGAATTGGTGTGTTTTAAGTTATACTGTACGCGATATTAAATTTAATTTAGACATCTATATTTTACAGTAGCGTGAAACAAATTTGAAAAAATGGGAAAGTTGGACAGTTATTTGGTCGATTAGCTTCTCAAAGCGGTTCTTTTCATGAATCAGTCTGGTTTTTTCCCTGTTCCTGAATCTTTCTGCACTATATATCCAAGTGTTGAGTCTACAGTCCCTAGAGATTTTATTGCCACAAAACATGATCGATAAGAGGAAAGTTAGCTTCTTTTCACAATAAATAAGACTTCAAGGAGGTTAGTTTGATAAGATATATTCCTGGAGCAAAAATGATCCTATATTATATTATGATGAAGGGAATCCTGTTATACAGATTTGTTCGGAAATTCTTTTTATTTCTATCCACAAGCAGATGTATACAGTCTTGCAGATAATATTGTAATGAACAATGAACATTTGATTTTGTGAAAAAATCTTGGTGTTATTAGAACAGTGAAAGTTGACAACATAAAAATATAGAAAAATTTTGTGTTTAATGAAGGGCATCTGCTTTTCTTCCAAATGGTTAGCTGGATTCGATGCTTAGTCACTCAAACTAGTATTCTTTGTGACGAAGTTGAGCATTTAAAAATAAGTGAATTACATTAAACGACTTGGTCTGCACTGCTTTTATTTATTTATTTTTTGGTGTTCCTTTAATTGATGTCTGCGTCGGTGGTATAGCGGTTAGGACTCTCGCCGACCATTCACATGGTCCGGGTTCGATCCCCGGCAGACGGACTCCTTTACCTCGCTAAGCTAGAAATATTTCTGGTAAAGAGGAAAGGTTGGGCATGAAACTAGCAACCCCATCCTGTAAAATAAACACTCCTACGGATTTAATATCAGTAAAAAGTTTGAGCATTGTGGATTAGATCAAATAAAGTATAATTACATTTCAATAGTTTACATAACAAAGCAAAATTACTGCCCGTGTTCACACCACTGTTGGAATTGTGTGTAAACTATTGAAATATAATTATACTTTATTTGACTCCTACAGAAACTTCAAGCCCTATGTTCCACTGGGGAACGTGAAGGAAAAAAGTAATTGATTACTATGTGTTATAGTGAAAGCTAAATACTTTGTGAAGCAAAAACAGAATAGACACATTTCTCTAAATCCTATTACTTAAATACAGTTCTCAACAGATAATTTAAACTTGAAGTCTTAGTAAGCTGAAAATCTGTATTACCTCTTTTTTCAACAACAGAAATCGTGACAAGTATTCTCAAGAATATCAGAAGATTGGCTATGAAATCTAGACTCTCAAGTTTGAGGAATTAATATTCAAAAAGGAATTGTCTAATTGTTATTTGTTGAAGTCTATCGTGCCTTAAGAACCAACTATTTTATGTTTGGAGCAAAATAATTCCTATGATTTCATGACGGTACTTATGAGTAGTCAGTGTTCCTCTTAAAAAAACACTTTCTGCTCTCGTCAATGGATGGGTACGACAAATCTAGTTCTGAATGTTATTCGATAATGATACTGCTAGTTAAAAGAATTCAACCACTATAGTGTTACTTGATTAACGTGTTTCTGTCTGAATGCTTTTGTATCCTACATGTAACTATCGAGTTGGTTGGTGATCTCGACTAGTTAGCGTGATTGTTTAGCAAAAACTTACATCCGTGTATTCATAAAATCATTATTTCAAGTAATTCTAATCTAATCGGAAAGATTCATTAAAAACCACTTAGTCTGAAAACTGACTGCTATGACATCAAGTGAGTCAAGATCAAACGTCCTCATAACGAATGTATTCAGCTCTCGGGACAGTGGAAAAGTAACATCACAAGTTTGAGTCTGTCGTGATATCAGTAAGTTTGAAGTCATATATTACTCAGAGTGCTTTGCTGACACATATCCTGTTATCTGTAGTTAAAAAAGCATTACTATTATTCTTTGCAATCCTTTATGATGAGTTTAACAAAAGCATAAAAAGTGTATTCATTTTATTCATGAACCTTGTTGAAGAAATGAAAATGAATGCTTGAGTAAGTGATAATCTGAACTTCGGAAGATTAAAGAACATTATTTCGTTAATTCCAGCTAGTTGTGCTAATAAATGTACCCAAATTGGTTAGATAAAGTGCCGCCAGCTGTAGATATAAATATAAGAGTATAACTGTAGAAATTACTTCACACACATATTAGATCTAATATTCATAAGTTTGCACTCATCGTTGACTAGTAATATTCGCCATTTATGATTTCCTAAATCATTTTACAGGATGTGCATTTAAAAATCTACGTTCTTTGATAATTTATTCAGGCATCTAGCAGTTTTATGGCATCTTAAATAGATAAGGCCGTTGCAACTGGTTCTATCTTCTTAGTATATACTTGTTTTGAAATTTATTTGAATTCCAAGGAATAACCTAATAAATTTAAGATGGGAAACCGTTTGATTATGGTAACATAACTCTTTGTCGCATTGCTAACAACCTCCTTTTTATTTATGTTTTGTTAATAGTGGATTCACTGGCACATTTTTATAATTCTCTTTTAAAATGTAAGAAATCCTCTCAATCGGATAACTGTAAATGGAGAACAAAAATATCCGGACCTTTCTTTAACAGTTTGAAGACAGCTAAGCTCATTTGAAAACACTGCGAATAAATGAGTAGGATGATAAGTCAGATAGGAGAAAAATGAGGTATTACAATAGCTTTCGACACATATCAGTGTTAGCTGAAGGGAAATTAGAAACCAGGGAATAAATGTAAGCAGTACTAAATGCCATCCCCGACTAGTATTTTGTGTACAAGGCTGCAATGCACCGAATTAAGAGTTTATAATGATGCACCCATTAGGCTATAGTAATTAGGGTAGGATTATTGTAATGTACTGGTTCAAATCCTTAGTTCGGAAAGAATATTCCTGAAAGCTGGAGAGTTACTGATAACAAACAGTACGATAAAACTTGATTCATCTATTTTCTCGACAAGTGGAACTTGCATTCATTTATTAGTTGAAATCGATTACAGCACTGTTCAATAACTATGAATAAATTCACTGACTGATCACAATACCTACAGAGAATTTTCTGAAAGAGAGATAGGTTTATCATTCTCTTACTGTCTTCGTCATTCCTGTTGTTCTTTCAAGTCAAAGAACAAATAACTGAGGTAAGTGTAACTACTTTACCTGGTATATTTTATCGATAATTTACTTTTAACTGTACCAATATAAAAAGAGAAAGGGAAAACATTTTTCAAACAAAAATCAAGACTACAACATTTTTAGTGTATATAAAATCAAACCAATTCATATTATGTCCTGCTGTTGTTGACTACTGCGATATGCTTGAACAAATGTTTCAGGATATTATTAAAACAAAAATTAAGCAAGTCAAATAAAGATCAATATCTTGCAGTGAATTTAAAGTATCCGAAAGAGGAAACGAAAAAAATGTAATGCCTTTTCGAGACTATTTAGGTTATGATTCGACGAATGGGTTTACTTAATAGTGACGTTAAAATAAGGAAAAAAAAGTGATGGAATTAATCATGGGGTAAAATTATTTTCAATCCCACCAGTTTTCATCTTAACTTTAGTCTTTAGTATCATTACAGACAGTTCCAGAAATAAAATATGAAACACTGAACAACCGTCTAAACTTCACTCGAAATTTCTTCTTAAGAATTCTGCTCACTTCCATTTCTCTGAAGGAATCAAAATAATAACCTATCCACTCACTCAGCAGAATATAGTGCAAGTGTTTTAAGCTTTAATAGATAGAATAACGAATGCTGATGGTAAACGTGACTGTCTATATAATTGCTATTCATTGATCAAGCAAATATTGTGTATTAGAAAACTTCATAATTTCTTCATCACTAAATTGAAATAAACTACGTTATAATATAATTTCGCACTCGTTTGGACTCTTCAAAAGCTATGATTAAGCATTTTTTGGTGAATATATAGCTTTCCAGACCATTTAAAAATCTATCGGTGCACATAGTCCCATAACACCTCACACATGGAGACAGAAAGTTTGCTTGAGGCCACCTTTGAGATCAACAGCATTCTATCTGTAATAGTAATGATTTAAAGCCTATTTTAAAGAGGAATTTGAAACATTCACCCAACATTTTTTATTACATCTGAATTTTAATTCAGTTATCTTGAACAGTGTATCTGCTGATCCTGCTTTATTTTAAATAAGTTAATTACGAAAAATGGCTGCAATACTTTGAAACTTGTAGTTCAACAGATTTCAACAAACAAACTATTCCTAGTCTATCGTTATCAAAGAGTACACACTTATAGTTTGTTTTTATATTTCACACAGTAACAATCAGTCATGATGGTCGGTAAATATATCGAAACACTCGTATTTTTGTGTTGCGGACCCGTCATCTCATTGTATACTCAATACAGTATTCTCAAAGGGGTTCAAACCCACTATTCATCCATTCACTAAGTTAATTAGTTAGGATAAGTACCTTTGTGTAATGAGGACCAATCACAGTCTAAATTTGTGATCCCATTATTGATTAATAAAATCGAAATGATTAGCTCCCACTGGTAAACTGGTTTTCATATGGACAGGATGATAGTGTCCACAATTTAATCTCGACTATTTTTCATTTCATAATGGTTAACAGTGGAGTAAATTATAATGATTAGATAAGAAGTAATATTCAAGCATTTGCGTAATGATGTTCAAATGTTAACAAAAACAGATCATTTGAATCCTGTAAGTAAATGAAAGTCAGGACAAAGAACATTTAATGAAGTAAGGAAGTAGTGGCTTGTTTGTAAAACGAAAAACAGTAGAATTCATTTAGCTAACTGAATACTTGAAAAATTTAAAATACCAACTTCATTTTCATTGAGTAAGATTTTTAAAAAAAGAAGAAATTAGCAACTGGTATTTAGAACTGCATTGATCAACCGATGTCCTCTTCAAGAACTAGTCATAAATTATAAAAAACGTAATCTACGACTGTTTTCATTACTAGCAATTATCCAGCCTTATTGATACCAATGATGTCATTCAAAACCTCAAACTATTATTTATGTAGAGCTTTCTCAGTCACGCCTTTTCTAAGTCAAAACTAAAGACGTAGGAAGTGATGGGACAATGGATTTTAACTAACCCACTGGCTGAATGACAACCCAAAGCTTCCCAGCCAATGAACAGTCAATAGCTCATTGTTGCTGAAAGTTATAGCACTGCAGTCACTAGCCTCCCTTTTTCATTAATTTTCTAATTAATTTTAACCTACAGTAGGATCCACTTCAAAATACTGCTAAAGTCCTAATAAACACCTAATTCTTATTATTCATAGTGAACAGTCGGATACATTAGGACTGTCCATTATTTTTTAGTTATTCTTCTACAGAACCAAAATTATAGCTTATCACTGTATCCCGGTAAATGATTATTATTTCATTTGATTCGAATCTATCTAGTTTTATGACTGAATATCTCTCTTTAATATTTTCATTACTTTGTTTACGGAAACCATTAGAAAATAAAATATCTCCCTATAGGTCATTCCACGTCTTAAGTAACAAGTTAAACTAGTTTTCAGTTCTACGTGTAACTGCTATAAATTCATATTGACCATGAGATGGTAAAGTGTGGTTATCAGGTGGTTATTGATTTCACTTCAGTTATTATTACATTCTCAAAGTGCATTTAACTGAATATGCTTAGTAGAATATTCTTACCTGTATTACTCTTTTTTCGACTATCCATATCTTTAGCTAATTCGTCTTTTAGTTTAGATTTTGAATTGCTATTCACAGTTTGATCATCGGGATTAACTTCGTCTGCATCGTCATCATCATCATCATCACACTCCGACGAATCACTGGAATTATTTGGTTTTAAGTTTTCATCACCGTCATCATCATCGTCTTCACCCTCTTCATCTCCATCAGCATTACCACCATCGTTATCATGAAGGTTATGGTCCATATTATCAACTGCATTCTTCATTATCATGCTATTCAATGATGCATTCACATTATATGACAACAAAGGGGATGATGTGAGGGCGCTGTCGTGAGGACAACTTCTGATAGAATCTAACTCATTTTTACATAGGAATTCATTTGAAACACGCCCTATTGTTACTGTTGTTGTCGGTAATGACATAGCTGTCGTTGAAAGTGTTGTTATTGTTGTGAGCGTTGAAGGCATTGATAAAGAATTGATATATGTAAAATTTACAGGACACGAAATCGATGAACAGTTACTTGTGTGCTGATTCTGTTCATGATTACATGTGTTATTATTATTTTCTGTACATCGATTGTTAAGGATGAATGATGATTGAAGATAATGAAGTGATTCATAACTGCTTAATTCATTCTCATAATTCATAGTCTCATTTGACAAAGTTGGACATGCATCACTTGACGATTCACCTGGACTACTACCACTATGGTGATATGATGTTGGTTCTACACTTGACATATACTTTGATAATTTACTACAGTTTTCATTGTTATTCCTTCGATTAACACTGAAAGTTGACTGCTGATGCTGTTGCGGATGCTGATAATCAGCATCCAGAGGATGATTTGTGTAGCCTGTCATTATTGGTTGTATGGGATATGATTCATGAATGGATGGGAAACTGCAATTGCTTCCTAAATGTTTACTAATTAAGTACGGTGTTGTTGACCAGAAAGGATTTGGTAACATTTTAGAATCTGTGAATGTGCAGTCATACGGTATTAGTGATGAGGATGTTGTTGCTGGTACACTGTCGTGTTTTATTGTATTGTCCACAACATCACACGATGCCACAAAATGATTAGAAGTTGGCAAAAAATATTTAGTATCTACATCAGTAGTATTATTCACATCATAGCAGTCAGAATTGTTTGTCACACATAATTGATGATTTGATCTCGATAATATCAGATGGTTGTTGGAAGCTGCGGCTGCAGGAGTCACATCATTTGTTGTAGTAGTTACAGTAGTAGAAATATTTTTATTCCCACCAACCGCAGAAGCTGTCCCAACGACATAATGTTCACCTGATGATGGTGATCTAGGAGTTGATGTCACCAACCAGTTTTCACTACTTGGTAAATTAATTATTTTATTTGGGGAATGTCTGCACCAGTTTCCAGGGGATATATCACTTGAGGAATGATTACGTCCGTTTAGTGAGTTACCATATTGAGGTGATGAATCCATACGTCTAAACTTGTGCGGATTTATCTGACTTGAACTGGAGTTAAGGAAATTATTTTCCTCTGATTCATGAGTTGCATGACGACTAGAATTACTGACAGATGTAGATGTATTTGTGATGGTAACGGCCGTGGTGGTAAGTTTGATCACTGTTGTAGGTGTGTTTGTATTTGATAATACTGAAGAACAATAATCATGTTGAAAGTGATTATTCTGTTGGTGTGGACTGCGATGATGATTATGTGTATGACGAGGATTATTTGGAAGTAAATGAAGAATTGTCTGTGATTCATACTTCATTGGCAAGTCACTATCGAACTCACCATAATTATTAGCACTGCTATGATTATTCGAATTAAGCACAGGTAATGGTGCTGTAGAATCATCGATTTGATCAACTTTACATTGAAATGTCTTATAGTCTGAATCAACGTACGAGTAGAATAAAGATGGTGTTCTTGAGAAGTAATCTCCTGACATCTTAAAAATATAATATCAACAATGAAGATACTAGCAAAAATAATAATTAGAGTAAGAACCCCACATTCGATTTCGAAGGCAACTATAATATTACTGTATCGATGTTAGCGTTATCTTTGAAACTGATATCTCAAGTGACTTCTGTTTACAACTGGTTGTCGTTAAATCTCTATATGTATGGTGAATTGCTCATATGAGTTAGCTGTAATGATTACTGATTATTCAGTGAGATTTTTGTACTGTTCTGTGAAAATAATATAGTCATGCACGTTACGCACTTACATTTATGTGCAAGTATGCACAAACACACATTCAATGATCTAAATTCTATGCAATGGTGATTTCTACCTACACCCCTTGGGCTAGTTAATAAATATTGTTAGACAGGGGTTAGATAAGTATTTACCCTTAACACTAAGAGCATTATTAATAATGTATGTACACAAGCTACTATAGGTGCTACACAATTTGTGCTACGTTCAATAATCATGGATGGAATACTTAGTTTATTTTAAGTAATAAACCAATCAGAATTGTACAAAGGGTACAGAAATTTCACAAAAAATTTGATTGGACTATTGGAAATTATACACAAGTGGACTTTTTATTTTCATCCTTGTTATAATACATATAATAATGTATCATCGCATATGAAATGTGTGCAGCAAAATTAAAATCTTATATAACACATTCAAAATGCTAATCAGCTCTAATTTATTGACATGTAGTTTAGTGTTGGTTATTATCCGATACTTTTCGTGTTTGTTTTTTGTCTAACTAGAAAATGTTAAGGGTATCAGTAGATCAGTGGAAAGAAGAATAATCACCAAGTTAATATAAACATACTTTCTGAAAAAAGAAACAATCTAAATGTTGTCTGGAAAACATACTACACTGAAGGATTGGTTGCATATGAGAGGAATGTATTTTGTCCCCATAGAGCAATAAGATTATCAATTTATAATTTCGATAAAATTACATTTAGATTCTGACATTTTTATACAACAAGAAGTTCATTAGTGAATCATAAAGCTCGACAAGTATCTAAATATAATGTAGGCAAATTGAGAATAAAACTTCGCACAAATATTTACCATTGTTTGGTAAACTGCAGTTTATACTAATTGATCGCCAACTGATAGTACAATGTAGTCACCGAGTTAAGTAATACAACTCTTGTGTATATTGTTGCCGGTTTTTTATTCCTGTTAGGCGTTAGAAGTCATTTGGTGGTAAGGCCTGAACAGTATTCATCAGTTACTCATCATCATGATAGCTCCTTTAATCCATAAATGTACCTAACTTACTGAAGATGTCTATTTGTTACAAAGACTCGGTGGTTGAACACGAGCTGTGTAGAAAGCGAATGAAAATTAGTCCCTTATTTTTGGCTTCCTAGTTGGTTAAACCCGCGTTTATTTAAACTATATTTAGATGTCGTCTGCAGGGCGGATTGCACTTAGCAAGGGCTTACATAGCTAGTCCGTTTTTTGATTTGAAGACAACTTCTGAATAATCTCACACTGACGAAGACCCTAAGTTTCAGTCAGCAGAAATTGAGCACACAATTTTATGTCAGATTTCGGAAATCTCAGAGGTAATAGCTATCCTAAAAGAAATATGGCACAAACTGTCTGATATACATCAGTTAAGTCTGATGGCCGGTAGTCGTAAAATTAAGAAGTCATGCTGTAAAATTACTAATCGACTTTGTATTTCACAATCTATTTCAATCTTAAAATTATTCATCATTTTTGATTCCAGAAGTTGTCTTTTTCTACTGCCAACGCCTATACTGTAGCTTAAAGACGTGTATCTTTTTGAACCATACTTTCATACTATAAAAACTGATTTTCAACGGTTAGTTTGTAGGGATTTGGTTTGTTTGAAGTTTGACCACCGACTGATATCAATTAGAGAACCACTGAGAACAAGAGGGTTCTGGGTTCGAACCCCGGTGAGCACGTACTACCGATGAGTCACAAACTAGGATGAAACAGCCGTCCAGTACTCCCTTGTTTTCAATGGTTCTCTAACTGATATCATAGTCCATATCTTATCATATCATATCCATAGTCAAACTAGAAACTGTTTTGCAATGGTCAAAATATTACAATTTCTGTGAGATGAAATACCCGACAAAGAAACTAATGAATATAATATGTTACTGCACATACATTTGTTCACTTCATTCACAAAATGAAGTGAAACTAAGTACAGATAAAAATGATTCAAGCAGAAAAGTAAACATAACAACTTGGAAACTCTATACAGTGTATGAAGTTGAGAAATCGTCTGTGTTAACCCTTAATACCCATTAGACAGTTCCTGGGGATTAAAATCCATAAGGTAAACAGCAGTGAAATTTCACTTAAAACTTTCCTCTCCGTGAACTTTCGAATTCATTTATCATGGAATCTTTAATGAAACATCATTTTGAAACTTTTACAAAAGTAAAACGGAAGAAGAAAGTATTAAATGGAAAATATCAAAACAAATTAGGAGAATATAAAGTGATAACAATGTCTGCAAGACGTAGAATTGAAAAGGCAAATATTCAGTAATCGGATCCTAGCGCATACAACAGGTCTAAATACTCACTAAGTACTATTCTGTATCAAAATAATGACTTTCCGCATATTATACTTAAAGCTCAAGACAGAAAGAGGTGACTTCATACATTAACCGTTATCTATTTTTTCTCCAGTCTAATCGCAGTCATCCGATACTGCCTAGTGGGAAAGGTTTTGGCTAAAAACGATTAAATTTCGTCTGGATCAATTAAATCAGTGAAGTTCAACATGCTTGGTATCTAACAGATCCATTTTATAAGAATTTCTGTGTGTAATCTAAGATGAATTATTTTATGGTTCCATGAAATAAAAACAGTGCCTTAAAAATATGAAAATCTGATTTTTTCATGGCCATCTTTCTTTGCAATGGTTTCTCACAGTTTTACGCAAGGATACGGAAAAATACTATTTCTAATGCTACTTATTAGCAAAAATTATGCAGCCAAGAAGACTCCAGTTATCATTATTATTAGTTTATTGTATTCTTGGATCATGCGTGGAACATACGGCTTCAACAACACATCTTCACTTTCTTCTGTTCTCTGTTCTCCTCCCCAACTGGGCCTACGATCTACTCCATATCACAATCACACTGACCACCCACTCGTCATTTCCCATTCCGATTCCACTCGAGTGATGGTCTGGCGTGCAATGTCATTCGACGGTCTCCTCAACGTGTGCCCAATCCATCTCCATTTTCTCCTACATATCTGTTGAGCGATCGGCTCTCACCTGTTCGTTTGTTTCCGGTCAGAATTTCTTTTTACTAATTCTTTCTGGATGGCTGGCCATCTGATCTCCAGTATGGAGCCAGCCAGTGAAGGCACTTGTTGGTCAAATTCTGCAGTAGCCTGTTGGAAATGCTTTCGTGACACACGCTCATTCCAGGTTTCTGACACACATACAATCAGTGACTGACTTCACATTTGTGTTGGAAATCCGAATCTTGTTCTTTACGCATAAAATTTTCATGTCGATTTCAGATTGATGGAGGTGTGTACTGCCTTCTATTAGTTTTCAGGTAGGTGTCCATTGAGAGTCATTCCTTGTCATGTCTCTTCTTTCATCCTAGAACAGTTGTGCATGTTCCCTTAAATATCACCTTCAAAGAATTTCAGTGTTCCTCCACTCACGTTTCCTCAGTGTTACCACGTAGTGTCTCCGACTCTGCTCTGACCTGGTCTGTAGAGAAGGCACCCCTTGTAGCTTTGTCCTCCAGTTCCTCAATGTTGAACTTCAATTACAGTGGGCTGTCTCCAGTTATTTTCGGGGATTACAGCTTCACCATGAAGGTTCCTTGGAGCAGATGATAGTCTGAGCCCAACCACATCTGCTCCCATTCTCGACTTTGTGTCCAACACACTACCTGCGTCTCCACTCCCTAGAGTAGCATTGAGATGAAGCCTATCTGGTTTCTGGTGTGTCCATCAGGTGAAATCCATGTCGCTGGATTTGTGCATATCCTTGTGCTTGTACACGATGCCATCGATCAACAAATCATTGGAAGCAGAGAAGTCTGAGAAGAATCCTCCGTTCTCATTCGTTCCACCGAGCCAGACTCTCTTCACCCATGATGACTTCTCTTCCTGTATTATCCGCTCTCAGTTCGACTGGCATTCATATATCCCATAGTGATTTTGATGTCTCTATTTAAGATATTGTCCATTACTATTTGTACTTGTCTATAGAATTCTTCCTTCTTCTCGTGTTCCACGTCGTTTGAAGCACTGTGTGTAGCACTGAATGATAATTGTGACCTCGCTTCATTCCTTTTGAGTTGAACCTTTCTGTCATGATCCTGGATGAGATTGGTTACCACTGTATTAGGGCTGTGACTGCCAGTTGTAACATCATGATAGCCACTCACTGTTTCAGTGCACTAGTGGTTGTCGTGTGGGTGACCAGACCGGAGTAGATTACTGACTCTCCAGTTGACAGTTTCGACAGTCCACATCCATTCCATCTGCTCTCATAGAGCCCCAGAACTTCTATGCGTCTCTTCGCATTTCTTTGGCTACGTGAGCAGCTTTCCCAGCCATCCTCATACATTTTAGGGATATTCCATATCCCCATTCTTATTCTTGCTTTTATTGACAGAGAGAAGACACATCGGCTGGTTGACTGGCTTCCCGAAGGCTTTCACCAACCCACTTTGTCATTTCGCCTCTCCGATTCGAGCGAAGAATAAGCTTGTTTTTTGAATTTTTTGTATTTTCAAGATATATTTTTGTATGTTGAAGTTTCTCTAGTGGTTTGATAGGTTTAGTGGTGTTTTGTTGCTAGCCCGACACCCAGCTCTCTCTCTCTCTGTTTAGCCGAGCTTGGGACCGGCTAGAAAACTAGCAAGCTAGGTAACTTGTGAGGTTATCTAGTAAGCTATGCGGACTTAAAGATGCGGAACATTTCACGATTTCGCGTGTCATCCTTCCTCGGGGTCACGCTCACTCCTATCTATATCGTTCCGGTCTTAGTATATGTTCCGCCGAAGCGAGTGCAAAATGCGTCAGTTAGTCCTTCTTCATTTATGATGAACTAACGTCACATCTCAACACAACATCAACTGTTAGGACTATTGTGATTTTTCCTAAAGGGTAAGATGGTACACTAGCTAGGTGTTACACAGTCATCAGTCCTTTAGCGCATTCACATTTAACATATCAGGAAATCATGTTAGATGTACGGGAAGTGGTGGTCGACATAAGTATCTGGAGTAAATATTATCAGTGGCGCTAAATTCATGAACTGCATTACATTTGCTGCCTGATACTGATATCTGTGCAGCACAGCAAGCAGAAGGTTCAAAAGTTAAAAGTATATCATTGAACTTTCATGAAACTAAGCTGGTATATTTTGGTCTATTTATTGAAATGCCTCAATACCCACCTGATAAAGATAGTGCCATTTCAAAAAAACGACATGCCATCTAATCGTCCTAACTATCAGCTTTTGAAAAGGGTACGTTAACAATAAGCTGCTTAGTCGGAATCCAAGGGTTCATAAGCTTCAGTAGCAGGTGATTCTCAGTGCAGAAAAACACTAATCTGGTGTTACTGTTGAGTGTATGAGCTCTTCTGTAGTCTCGATTTAAACTCAAACGGTGAATGCTGATATGCTAACTTTATAAGCTGATATTTATGAGCTTTATGCTTTAGAGAGAAGAAGGCTGGCACTAGTGAAATGTTCAAAACTGGCATGCAGCTTACTAATCAGCCGAATTATGTATGTGAGTATTTTCATATGACTCACACCTAGTCTTCAGCTACCATTTCTGTTGATGTTTATTCAAGTGAGGATATCTTGGAAGCCTAGTTATCAGTTGCATTTATTTTATAAACTGAAATTTTGAAGTAAATTGTGAATCAACCCTAGATCACTGAGGATAACTGTTTTTGTAACTTCTCACTACATTGGTACAATAGAAGTTTCTTTCCAAGGTTAAAATAACTACCAATAGAGGTAAAATATTAATTTCAGTCGGTAACGAAACATATGGGATTGTATATTATGTGGAAACCAGTAAGTTGTGAAAGTTGGTTAAGTAGCCATACGTAATTCAAAACATCCAGAGATGAACAGCAATGAGAAATGGTTATTACTGGAACAGTAAGCGCTTTCAAACACAACAGTAAGCAATTCAGAATATGCGGGGATTTTAAACTGAGTTTTAGGCAGATGAAATTAAACAAACAAATTACTGCACGAAAAAGAGGTTGAAGATCATAGTAGTCAAGTTTGGATAAACTGCTTCTTACTGCATAGTCCAGTGCTTTCCTTATTCATGACAAGAACTTCGACTCTACAAAAATGTAGTTGCATATCTTTAGAACACTGAGCGATTGCTTGATGTGTCACACTGAAAGACCTTTATTAACTCAGTGATGCGTAAGAATATAATGGTCAGGAATTACAATGCTGTTTGGATTGATTTCTCCTCTTGACAATATTGTTGGGGATATTCTTGCACATATCTAGATGTCACAATACCTCATTTAGCATTGTAGATTACGTAAGAGTATCTGACAAAGTTTCTTCCTTAACCAGCTTTCTTCCTGGTAGATAAATTTAAGAAATAATCAAATCTTTGGAGCACTTTCATACACTATGACCTTAACACTTTATTTATCAGGTATTCTAGGTACATACGAAGTGAACCTCGCATGGCAATTCATGAACTCTTCTAGTCGTTTGAATTGACTGATATCCAGAAATTGTATTTTTATATGGTTGTTAAGCCAAATAACATGAAATACCAGTGACGTCAGACTTGTAACTATTAAGCCAATAAAACCATAAAAGACCCCTTATATAAACGAACTACGCATATTAGATGGTTGGAGACAATCGGCAGGAAGCTTTAGACCTACTTTTCATCTTCGTTAGCACTCGTCAGTGACGTGTATCTGCTATCTTGAAAGAATTTATGTCTCTTCTGAGATTCGTACCCGTGTCACCCAGTTCTGAGGCATTACCAGCGAGTTATCCACGCACACGATTGACCCTGTAGGACTGTATTAGATAATTTGATTGGACATATGACACCAATTAGTGTCCGACTAAAGTCACTGCACATATCCATGACTATCTGGACGACTACTAATATGCCTGTCGTGCATAGAGTTATTTAAAAATCATTGAATAATTCAAGTTATTAGATTGGCAACTTCCAAACTGACGTTTCGCGTGTACCACTTACTGCCAAAAGGGATGGTTTTCTAGCTTTTTCTAGTTTCTAGACAGTCCATAAATACACAGGAAATGTGACATCTAATATTCGAAAGGTGTTACAGATTACACTCTGAAACCATAATAAATATAGTCTATATGCAAAGTATGGCTACAACAGTTGTGTAAAGTCACTAAGATCTCATCAGTTACCGTACTTCAATAATATATATATATATATATATGATCTAGGGTTGATTCACAATTTACTTCAAAATTTCAGTTTATAAAATAAATGCAACTGATAACTAGGCTTCCAAGATATCCTCACTTGAATAAACATCAACAGAAATGGTAGCTGAAGACTAGGTGTGAGTCATATGAAAATACTCACATACATAATTCGGCTGATTAGTAAGCTGCATGCCAGTTTTGAACATTTCACTAGTGCCAGCCTTCTTCTCTCTAACTCATTGCTGTCTTAGTTAGCTACACATTGTGATAGGTTCATTTGTAGTTTTCCCTTTGTCTTATTCAAAGCAATATTGATATGCTCATGCTTAAATATAACCAATCAAAAAATTTCTTACAAATAACCAATCATAAATATGAGCATAAGTTCTGTGTATCAAATTATGGGTAAGATTTCACAGTAGTGAATTATTTCTAGGTTACAGAGAAATTAGGCTATCCTGTAAAACAGAGTATTCTTGATTCGAAACGAATACATGGAAAATTGTATTTGTCATATTTGCTTAGTGTGATGCAACTGATGGACTACTCACATCCAAACCAAGTAGAAAACTATTAATCATAAATTTACAATTGTCCGACTGGCATTGACTGCTGCTGAAGATTACTTTGGAAACAACTGGAGTCATTATCATTGATAATTGCTCTGTCCATATGGTCAGTTAATGGAAATGACATAAAAGCCAGTGGGAACAATCGAGTCAATTTATTTGTAGCTTCTATGATGATGGATCCAGTTGTGGTTACACTTATCATACTTATTTCAAACAGATGGAACAACAGCTTTTGCCGGAAATATTAACATCCTCATATGCATATTGTTGATGGTGAAACTATCTGGCATATTTATTAGCTAAAATGAGCATGACTTTACCTGTACAAAAACTGTTTTGAGCCTGAAAATTGTGGAATCTTTAAACAATGACTACTGAGTAATTGTTCTCAGGATTTCGTACAGGGCATGTTCCTGTTTTAAATTTTCATTCTTTACCCTGGATCTTCATTCAGATCACGACGTAATGCAACCATTATATGACATCCTTGGTTAGCATCAGTTTCTGTTTTTAATTTAGATGTCTTTAAACATCGCTAATGTTGTTTAAAAATGTGAGTTTTCTGTTTGCAAAACAATGACGATTTAATCAATGCAAATGCATCCAGACATCTTACCAGTCGTAATTAATGCTATTCTCCCAGAAGATGTTATAAATTCCTGTTGCTACTTGTGCCATTTGAGTGTGAAAATGATACCTTTTGAACAAGGGATTAGTTAAAGGGATGATTATGTTTCAATTACGAGTTTGTTTCCCCCTTATTTCATGCTACTCATGAATAAAGTATCATCGTCTAGTTTTAGTATTTTTATATTTAATTTATGTACTTCACATTTATTAGTATTGCACTCTAAATATTGATGTGGTAGCGAAACCCATAAATAGAAGTCGTAACCAGTGGGATACAGCAGGTAGGCTGTGAGGACAAATGCTCACCGATGACATTTGCTACTGGTCGCTCCATTTCACGAATTGGCAGAAGCTGGAATTCATGGGCCCTTGGGGCAGGTCTCAATGACTTAATGGTCTACGAGCTTGTCTTGTAACCAGAAGTCCCTGGGTTCGAATCTCAGTGGGTGCGTACTGAAAAAGAGTCTCAGGCTGGGACAAAACAGCTGTCCAGTACTCCAAGGTTTCCCAATGGTTCTCTAACCGTTGAAATCCTGAAACCAATCAAATCCCTGCAAACCAACACTTAAATAGAATACTGTTTATCTTTGCTTTTTGCTAGGAAGATTTTATAAAATATAGTATCGTCAGTAAACCTAGTACATTTACATTTCCCACAAGTACTCTCTACATATGCCTATTTGTAATATTTGAGCTCATAGTGTCCAACATTTTATCGGACTGTTCAAATACATTACATAACAAGAGGGTTGTAGTTCAAGTAGTCTAGATGCATACCGGATACTGATAGTTGTTTTTTGAGAAAAAGGATTTTTCTGTTAATTAGCATATTTAAACTATCTCCGAAATTCTGCAGTTAGGTTTATGTGGAGTAGATGAACTTTGTAATGAACAAATATTATTTCAGAAGCACATGTTTTTAACCCTAGTACTGTTCAGGTCTGGTTGGTGAGAGCCAAATATTACTAACCACTACTCGGAATTATTTCTCAAGGTTAGCCAATCAACTGATTAATCTCAGCAACGTTTAATCTATGACGGACTCTTCACTCAAAAGTTTGTTACCAATCCTAAACCAATGCATACATTAGTAAAGTTTGAATTCGTTCAACTGTATTTATTGATAAGTCTTCGCACAGGAAGACCATAAGTCATATTAATATATGTGTAAAACTTGGGCACCATGGTAGTAAGTAATTCCATGTTAGTTTGTTTATTAGATGTATCACACAGTGAAATTGTATTATTTACTGGATGACAAGGTTTCGAACAAAATTTATTGTTCATAATCATATCAAATAATTGATATTGATAATTAATAATTGATATGATTATGAACAATAAATTTTGTTCGAAACCTTGTCATCCAGTAAATAATACAATTTCACTGTGTGATACACCTAATAAACAAACTAATATGGAATCATTCATCTGTAGCTTATCGTGTGAGAAGGAAACGAAAGCTTGTAGGCGGTCATGAAGCCAGCTAAAAAAGACTACAGAGAGCAGAGTGAAAGGGAGATAGACTTCTGAAACCTTATGTTCCATTCGAAACCCAATGTGGATAATAATAATAATACACCATATCTGTTGAAAGCTAGCAAGTGAATCTTCTTCTGATTTTTTGGATGCAATAGTGTGAAGATTGATAAGAGATCAGAGTTTTAACACCAATTAGCATATCTACTGATTTTATGAATTATATGGCCTTTTATTTTAAGATAACTTAGTTACATTTGCCAAAATATTCTGTGATAAGGGCTCAGTTATCCACACTAAAACGTAATTATAATGAGATATACGTAATGATCAGGCACAGTGATAATTTTGTGGATTTATCGCTCCTGAAACACTGGTTCAATAATTTTCTATTTAATGCTGTTTACTGATCTAATCTCTTCCTCTCTTTCCATGTGCATTTGTGTGTGTGTGTGTGTGTTTGAAATTAGCAGTAAGATTTGAATAACTTATGGTACAAGCCTCAATGTCATGTATCAGCAGCAAAGTTTCATTAAAAATCACATTTCTGCAATCATCAATAGTCACTACTAAAGTCTGCATACATGAATCTCAGGGTTTACGGTGAGCCACTAGATGATGATTACTTTCCGCTTTCTGACGATTTCAGACATAGCATAACTGTCAACTTCATTTAACTGGTGCTGGACGTTTTCCATACGGAAAGATTATTTAGTGAATTAATTTATACAGAGAAGTAGTAAATGTACTACAACTTGTCTGAGCTAAATTTTACGAAAATTCTGTTTAAACACAATCAACTTTATCACCTAGATGCAATACATGTGTATTCATTATTAGACTGCATATATATATATATAGACTAAATAATAGCATGGAATAGTTATAGATGTGAGTGCTTAACATTCGGTATAATTCATTATAGTGTAGACCGGAAGTGATAGAAGTGAATTCACTATTTTAATTCATACTCCTGTATAAATGCATACTTCATATGTGAATTAAGATAGTTAATATAGAATTATCTTCATTATTTGTAAGGGTAAATAATCGATCGAGATTGATACTCATCTACTGTGATTTAACCACATATGCAGGAAACGAAAGGTTCGAAATCATATTTTCAAATAATATGAAATAAAATGAACGCATATCTCTGCACTTTTTAAAAAGGTTAATAGCGAAAAATCAGTTAAGTACTATAAATAAGCACAAGAGAATTGGACTACTTTTAGTTTTCGATATGCCAACACACTGAAAGTTATAAAAAGATTGAATCACTATTAAATTTAGAATTATAACCTCTTGAGATAGAAAAACGAAAAGTTTGAAATGTTATTTTTGATTTTGAAAGTCTATATAAAATTATGTTTGGTTTCTTCACTCGAATGACCATCAACATAGACTAAAAGAAGTTAATCATTACTTCAATTCAATGTTTTGATGCACTGGTTAAATATTGTCAGTCCTGCAGATTAGTGATAACTTCCACTGGTGAAATTTGTCATTTATGTTCTCTTGATCGATTGTCATCAGTTAATATTACTGTGTAACACTGTGTCACTTATCAAAATAAAATCTTATTCATAATGGAGTTATACTCTACCACCACAGTGCCCAAGTTTTATACTTATGTCCCTTAGATACCTTGTTATTTACCTAGAAATTCCAATTTTGAGAAGAGCACAGGAATTTTGTAACATTTTTACTATGTGATATGAACCACTACTTTAAGCCACTTAAATACACTCTTATGAACAGGAATGACTAGCAGTTGATGTAGATTCCTGTTTATTCTCTAGACGATATCGGTTCTACTGAAAGCCAAAATTAATTGACTGATAGTTGTTGACTATACTCGTTGAATTCCAAACCAAACTTTTTAATAGTGAAATCAGAACACATTTAACTGATATGTACATATATAAGTCAAATGTAAACGTCTTCTCAATTAAAGTAGTTTTCTAGGAAAAAGTCGAAAGTTGTTAGAAAAGTAGTCATCATTGAACAGATAGGTCAAGGGCTATTTACTTAAGTTGAATGCTGCACAACACATTAATTTTCTTACTGAATATAACAAGCACTAGTCGGTGATATCCTAATATCACACAATGTCATAACACAGTGACTTGGATTAGTTTACTCTTCTATAGCGCTTTTTCTCACGACAGTCTTGTAGAGTTGTTGGGGTTCGTTCAGAAAACTGTCGAATCACCTAGTGTAGGAATTTCGTTATGGGAGTAGATGAAAGATAGCACTGTTGAAATCTGATTTTTAACAAAATCTACTCATTTCCCGTCATTGACTATTAATTATGAATGTGAAATCACTACTGTAAAATTCATCCACCAAATTATATTGATATGAATGTAGAGCTTCTGTGAAATCATTCTTCAAGTTTTATTCTTCAGAGATAAATTTGGTAAACCAGACATCCCTGTTTATTTAAAAAAAATTAAATACATATTCTGTAAGTGCACTTCTTTTATATAGCATTCATCCAACGAATAGAGAAAAAGTATAACTGGTTTAAACCATGTTCTGCTTTAATTTTGACACTGTCCCAGTCAACCTCTTCTTCTCTATTCATTCAATAAATGAATACTGTTTCTTCCTGCTCTTATATAATTTTTAAATCTATGCTGCAAGACACTTGAAAAGCAGTTCACTTATAATCGTAGGATAAGTGAAATAACTTCACTCTCACAAACATTTGCTTAAGTGATCGTAGTTGTACAACCTTTTCCTTGATTAGATAAAGTTGTGAATTTGATTTTCTGGCTTAATAACACAGTATATCTTTTATATTTGCCTTTCAGTTTCCCTTAAAAATTTACCATTTTCCTTTACAGTCAACATAAAGACTGTTTGATTTCCCTGTGCAAATGGCTGTTCCATATTTTCTCAGTTATAACAGGATTTATTTTGTTGAAAAAGCATCTTTATAGTATGTGGACTTTAAGCGAATTGATGTTATAAACAATGGTATATACAACAGAAATTATTTTTTGATGTTTTTCCTTCTTCTTCACATCTGTCAAAGATTACACATTTATATTCAGTTGGAAACAGAAATTAGCAACATGGATTTAGGCAACAAAATATATTGACCATCAGTCAGTTGGACTTTATTCTATTTGTGATGTAATATGCTATTTCTATCACTATAGTAATAGCTTACTATATTAGTTAACTCATATAGGCAGGTTATTTTCTGAAAGACTTCGTTTTCACCTCCGCTACTTACTTATTCCGCGTTAAAGTGATAAGTTTTATTTGGTTTCAAGAAAATAAATGTCTTTATTATTATTATTATTATTCTATTTTATTTATTTTTGATTACAGCTTGATTCCACACTGTATTTTTGGTACAAGTATGGAATTTTCAGCATGGATATCGGTAGCCCAAATTTGGCAGGCCGACCATAGATATCAGGTGTGCGTCGGCAGGGGATCGAACCTCGGACTGTGTGCATGGTCGGTGAGAGTCCTAACCACTGTGGTACTAGTAGGTTTAATGCATGCATCACTTTTTATTTTATAAAAAAAGAACTAAAATTACGACAAATTAAAATTGTGGTCACCAGTCATAAATATTCTCTTTTTGGAAGATGATAATTAAATTGCTTTCTTGATTATACTTTATTTCTTTTATGGTCTATCCCATATTCTTAACTATATATATATATATATATATATGGAAATTATCAAGTCGGGGATAATTTCCCTTTATATCCACTAGTGAATGGAAATGGAAGACAAGAATTTCTTAAGATTTTTGTTTGTATGCATGTAGATAACACATTCTATGTTAAGATAGTAGGTCTGTAAGAAGACCTGATGATAGTTTTCTCTCTTCTTCATACGGCGAGTGTCAATAATTTCGTTCATTCCTTTTTTTCTCTTTTCCTTTTCCTCCAACAGCATCATCATCACCACCACCACCAACATCAGTAGCAGCACCAGAAGCATCGTTATCATCTCTCATGTTATTCTTTCTATATTTTATTACAAAAGAAGCAGGCTTGTCTTATCAGTCACAGTACATATATGAAAGCGATCGGCATACTGAAGATTATTCGCAGTTATGCACGAAACATAGATAGATACGCATAGATGAATTTTATGGGTGGAGGTATTATTTTTGAAGAATGATGCTTAGAATGAGAACAACAAACAGGGTGGTGAATTTTGTCGCTTAGTTATATACATAAGTAGCAAAATAAATTGCTTTCGTTAAACGATTATTATTATTACTATTATTATTATTATTACTAACCTTAGCGTTTATAGTGTCGGGATTGTGTGTGACAGACATCATGAGAAGAACAAATGTATGCATGTGTGTACCATGTTTATTTATAGATGGACGACAGAGAGTGACAGACGACAAAATATGATTACCTATCCAGTTAGACAATCATCCCATCTGTATGACAATCACTGTGGAAAAAAACTGAAATTCTAATGGAAATATGATTTTATGCTTATTTTGGTTGTTCGTCGTCTTCCCTCTATGCTACTTTTGGCTGAAGTATTTTTTTTATCTTCGTTTTTCCCTTAGACCTTAGTTTAGCTTCTCACACAAACCTACAAAATGTGTACCACATACGCACTTCTGTGGGCAGAGAATTGGAGAAAGATGTTAAGAGAAGTAAGGAAGAGAGATTTTTCATTCTCTTCTAATAGGAATATTTTTTAGGTGTAATCACAGATATGTGTGCAGGAATATGCACCTTGCATATCGTTTTTCCTGTCCAGTTAAAATCTCTTTATTGTAAGTCTAAATTATGCCTGTACGATGCTAATAATAATAATAATAATAATAATAATAATAATAATAATAAGCAGAAGAGGAAGAGGAGTGCAGTTGACAATCAAAACAGAAATTTGATGGTTTACTGCACGCTATAGTGCATGCATGCACATACTAAGCAGCTATACAATTGAAGATAGTAGTTAGATGGGCAAGTGAAGTAGATTTTTCACTCATCTGTCTAAATATGAGACGACAATATAGTTGTTACAATGACAGATTAAAACGACAAGTTGTATACATGATGTTTATTTGGGATTTTTTTCTACATGTAAGTGATAGTGCATGTATGTATGCGTGTGTGTGTGTGTGTGCACACTTGGGATGAAGGTGAGCGTAGAGACATACAGTACGAATGAGAGAAGTGAGATAATTTTTATGTCGAAATTAGACATCATCATTCCGTTTTTGATTGCTGTAGTGTTTTCTGGCATGTATAAATATGCATATGAATAAGTGTGTATCCAAGTTGGAGAAAAATAATAATAGGTAGCAATGGTAGCAGAAAAGCCGTAAGTAAAATGAAAAACCATGATTATGTCTTGCAGTCGATGATGATGACATATTTGATGAAGTATGTGCAGATAATGCAGTCAGATTCAAAAGTATGATACAAATATGTTTTCGCTCTCTCTCTCTCTCAGTAGAGTACAACGGTGTCACTTCCATCAACTACGATCTACAGTTAGTTCAGTACGCGTATATCAGTGGTATTAGCGTCTGGAAATGATAACAAAATTCAAGTACATAAAAATGATTGGGGAGAAGAAAAAAAATAAGAATTAAAGTTTGTCACTCTTTCTGACGAAAACAATCCAGATCAAATGAAAACAAAATAGCTGTTGTAAACAGGGTGACTTCTTTTTCTTTTTAAAATAGGCCCTTTCAAAAGCTCAGTAAAGATAAAATTGACAGTTTATAAAATGTCATGTTCATGATGAACACAGTATAACAGCAAACGAGCATAGAACATCAAATGTTAAATTTAGAAAGCAGATAGAAACAAACATTCTGAGTAGTGTTATTACCTGAGTACTGAATATTGAGAAATGAATAATACTGATTACGATGAGCAGCTTAACATTATAGCTGAATAATAGCTGTATTTATCACTTATTTTGGCTAGCACAATAGAATAAAGTAAAATTATTGGAGATTATCCCCATTATGGATAAGATCTTATTTTGATAAATCACACAGTGTTGTACAGGAATATTAACTGATGATGTATAAAGCACAAATTATTGCTGATAATGATTATGAGCGATAGTCTGTGGTCGAAACGTCATCACTTAATATTCCTGTACAACACTGTGTGATTTATCTAAATAAAATCTTATCCATAATGGAGTTATACTCTACCACCACAGTGCCCAAGTTTTATACTTATGTTAGAGATCATTATATATTATCTAGTCATCATATGTGATTTAATTAAATCGATTAAGTTCACCAAGAAGCGTTTGTTATATTAAAATTATTTAGAAGTTGGAAAAAAAACTGTTCCTTCACTGAAGACAACATAGAACTTTTGTTTGCTTCTAAATCTCATTCACAACACAACTAACAGTCAGAAATACTCCAAAGGTTTTATGGACCAGTTTCGTTTTTCCTAAAATACTCCTGTTTGGCAACATGACAATGATTAGAATATCTTTAGATGGTGTATGGAAGTGCTTGAAGGATATCTCAATACATATTCTCAGAATCTATCTCTAGTTGTCAGAGTCTTCTTATAATTCATAGTCTGGGAGATAATTACTGATCATCTGTGAAAGAGCACTACTTTCATAAATATTACATACTTTCAGTATGCTCTCCTAAATCAGTCATTTTAATGGATTTCTAATTTAAATATACGGACAATAAAAAACTGCAGATTCTTAAGTCACTTAATTTTCCCATAGAGTTTTTCACATTAGTCATTACAGTTTATATTACAAAACATCTTAACAAAATAAATCTATTATTATTCCTTTGGGTTCCAAGTGGAACATACAGCTTCAACAACACATCTTCACTTTCTTCTATTCTCTGCTCTCCTCCCCAACTGGGCCTACGATCTACTCCATATCACAATCACACTGACCACCCACTCGTCATTTCCCATTCGGATTCCACTCGAATGATGGTCTGGCGTGCAATGTCATTCGACGGTCTCATCAACGTGTGCCCAATCCATCTCCATTTTCTCCTACATATCTGTTGAGTGATCGGCTCTCACCTGTTCGTTTGTTTTCCGGTCAGGGTTTCTTCTAACTAATTCCTTCTGGCTGGCTGGGCGGCTGGCTGGCCATGTGTGTTTGTGTGACACTGAAAATAAATTATCCAGGAATTTTAGAACTTCTAGAGTATTCTTATCGGTCAGTACAGCGTGTTCCTGTCTTCTCACTCCCAAAGCACAGTCTGACGCATGATCCAGTCTACCCCCAGTTAAGAATATCACTGGTGATATTAGACAGGCAGCCAGCTTGTCTTACTCTTGTATTCACTTCGAACGTCTCGCTGAGTTTCCCGTTGTGGATCACCTGACATGTGCCACTGTAATACAGCTGCTGAATAATGCTCAGGTTTATATTAGTATGATACTATACAAATGATAGGTACATAGTTTTCGAATAACAGCCTTAATATGAACATATTACGAGTAACCTGTGGTCAACCTCCCAGACTGATGAAACTTCTTTATTGACGAATCTAATATTGTAATGCATATTATAATAATGATAATAAAAACAGTGACTAAAAATAGTACGGTTTTACAGCTTCAATAGTATACGCATACAGAGTTACGCTTTTCCGGTTGCATATACACTATGTAAACAAAAAATAACACTAACCCAAGGTATTTAATCCATAGATTAATTTTATGAGAGCTATAAAAATGAAGAGAAGTTACAGTAATAAAATAGAATATTGTAGGAATAGAGTCACCAAATTCTCAGTCTCCATACAGTAATAAAATACGGTGAAAGAAACTATAAATAAAAATGCTGTATTGAAGATTTACTTCTACAAACGTATTCACCGAAGATGGTAATTGTTGCAAGGACTGTAGAATATTTTGAATAGGTTTATTTATCCAAGTATATCGAGAAATGTTGAACAAAATATTCGTCTTGTACCTGAACTTTTCAACCATTTTCATTGATGATGTCTTTTAAGATGTTAGCCGGGAACCTTAAGCCTCAGTAATAAGCAACTTTTGTTTTAACCTGCTAACTAATAATTCAATCTCATTTGTATCATAGGATATTTTATGCAATAGTGTTAGTAAGGAAAGCGTAAGAAGCTGAAATAAACTGTTCCATTCTCTCTGTATTCTCTGAAATAACTCTTGACAGGATTTATATTACCAGACTGGAAGTTTCTAATATATGTGCATAGTTAAAATTACAGGCAAAATTGTATAGCTGCTAGTCAAACTGTCTGAGAATGCTCTAATTTGATAGAGGAATCAACTGTAATGGAGTGAGATTTGAGATTAAAATCAAAGCTAACAACTATCTGAGCATTTTGTTGCTTTTATTATATTCTCTCGACTGAATGGTTCAAATGAGAGTTTTCTATTATACTTCTAAATACAGTATCCAACAGTAGCTTCAAAATGAATCACCTGGTTCAGCAATTTTTGTGGTGCCACAGATGATTGCTTACAAGTCTCTCATTCATCAAGTATTCTAAAAAACTCTTAGTCACTCAAGTGAAATTTATGCCATTTCAATTGCTGAAATTTGTAAGAAACGAAAAGCTTGTAATCTGAAGATTGATGATTTCAATTTTACCATGGTTCTGGCTCTTGTTTTAACCACAGTAGTGAGATTTTTTATCGAAACTAGTGAATTTACGGTATACGCATATAAATCTTATTAGAAACTAGTAGCATTAACTCATAAAATTCATCCTGTGGAATAAAGCAAAAAGGTTATTCAATTAGAGTGAGTGGTTAATTATCACCGCAAGTCCAACAACACAGATCTATTACTTTGATGCCAAAATATTCCTAATACTTCAGGTTAAACGTTTGAGGTGATTACCTAAAGTCCCAATTATTTTTATTACCTTTCCGCGGCTAACATTTCTTTGATACTATTCAATTTTATCTACTTCCATGAATAATATAAATATTGCTTTTGTCAAGAAGTGTTATTGAATGCAACTATGAGAAGTTATTTGTTTGTCCACTATGCAGTCTCCTTCTGTAAAGCAGCATCATTTAATTTCTGGATTAGTTTAAAGGTATAATCAAGGAGCTCAGATGACCAGTACGAACATCTACTGATTACGTCCGTTGATTTTGAAGCTGCCTCGATGATTTCATGAGGCTAAATAGTGAATACATTTGATTATTTTAAGTATGATTCATTAGTAGATAATGACTCTTACAACAGGAACATATCTTTTAAAAATAAAGTAAGGTAATGCCGGGCAAGGGGAGTTGTGTTTACAGCTTGTTAGAGCTGTAGCCTATTGGTTTAGGAAATCCAATTCCAAATGGTGGGCTAGACGTTCGACCCCCATTCCACCTAACTAATTATAGACAACCGGCTGGTGTCATTATCACCCACGCAGCAAATATATCTCATTGCCATCTACATTTTGTTTTATTTGTTATTATTTGAGTGTAGAATGAAAGGTTGTTGAAGCTATTAAAGTGATTCATAGACATACAGGGTTCGAATTCCAGAAAGGACACAAATATTCTTATGACTGCAGACAAGCAGATACTGTTCAGTAATAAAAGTCAGAATATTTAGATTTAATATTTAGTGAATATTGAATTTCACTAAAAAGAATCAACATCAGAAAGTGTTTTGCATTGACTGGGCAACAGTTTCGCATTATTCAATTTAGTCATCTACTTGTACACATAATGAACAAATTTCAGTAAATACTAAGGGTTGTTCACAATTTGCAGTATAAAAAAAATAAAATCCGATAAGAATTGATATTTAGTCAATGACAGTAAAAGAATATTTCCTAATCTATTGAAACTGTGAATAATAAAGGATATGGTATAAAAAATTGATTTTTTTTCTCTATCAGGTACAGATTTATAGGATTGTGTATAAACGTACGTTAGTGCGTACGTGCGTGTATGAGTTTGCAAGTGCGAGGTTTTAATTAAATCACACAAAATTCTTATAAATTAATTCAACTTAAATTTCACCTAAATTTCAGAAATAATAAAAATGAGTCAACAACAGAAAAAACTCCCCTAGAAAAATATAAACATTTTTTTAATCTTCCTCTATTAATTTCCCTGTATTTTATTTTGTTGTTGTTGGTGTTCTTAAGAGAATCAGTTCATACCAGTTTCCTCTATTGAAAGAAGAAAGAAAGCTGGAAGCAGAAGAAAATAGGGAATAGAAATTAGTGTTTATAATTTCGTTTCTACATCGAATGCAATGAACAGGTTAAACTAAGTTAACATTAACGGAATGAACGGCTGGATGCATGTGCGTACATCAAGATATATACGCACACAAGTATATATATATATATATATATATATATATATAGAATGATGAGTCAGTTTATATTTTCAATGCAACAGTGAACCGAGCCATTCATTTGCATTTGTCACCTACATTTCTTTATCATAACCGTATGTATCACAGCCTTGTACAGCTGTCTTCTACCTTTAACATTTCTCTATCACAATGGAGTATTAGTATTATTATTATTCATCTTTGTTTATTTATGAATAAATATCATTTGTGCATATTTTTCCTACTTATTATTATTATTTTGTTTTCCACCTTGATTCAGAAGGAACAGTAATTGACTTAACAAAAATTACACATACACACACACACACAGAAAAAGGTAAACTGAAAATGACTGAGTGCAAAAAATAATTTTCAAGTTGACAATCCACTTTTCTTCTTGTCAGTAAATTCGTTGACATAAAATGAACCTACGTGAATTTAAGTAGGCCACTCAATCTTATAACAGGTTTGAGATGATTAGTCATGGAATTACTCACTTCGGAAGAGGAAATGCACAGACAATTCTCTTTTAACTTATTTTAAACCAATTCTGAATATCTACACAAACATTGTAGAATCATTGTCATTCTGACTAACCATTAGAGTCATTACTGGCTTCTCATTAGTTGTAGTTCGTTTTTAGATATGACAGCAATTAGAAAGTCAAATTAACCAGCCGGAAAAATTCAAACGAGAATTGTCCATTATTACTTTAAGCTAACTTGACAATATATAGTTGAATAAAATATCCGGGAAATACAAAGAAGATCAGAAAAGATGTAAGGATAAAACTTGGACACTGTAGTAGATAAAGTCACACAGTGCTATAAAGTAATATTTACTGATGACATTTCGAGCGCAATTTATTGCTCATAATGATGTCCTGGTACTCACACAACTTTCTTGCTTCGTTTATATACATGAGTAAAAATTGATTAGACATATGAGTAAAGAGTAAAATATAAATCTATGTAACAGTTATTCAGATAATAAAATATTTATCAATCAAACTTTAGATGCAATTTTCCCATAATTCCTAGGATTCTGGCTAGTTGTAATACTTTCTTTGTTGATCGTAACTTAGTACATAACTAAGTATCTAGCTGCAGAGATTAAACTGCTAAAGCAATCACTTAATCGAATTAAGATGACAATATGGTTATGATAACAGCTTATTTTGTGTTGACAGCAGTTTGGTTGCTTGATTGATGACATGCCTATTCATACAGGAGAAATCCTTGTATTATCCTCAAGTTTATCACTCCAGCAGATTTAGAGGCATTATTTTACTAATTCTAGGCATTGTTAAATATACTGGATTACCCTTAATCGACTGTTTCAATAATCTGAATATCTGCTTATTAAAACAATTGAAAGACCACTTTGAATTTGTATACTCCACCTGAGTCTCTGAGGTTATTTCCTTCAAAACCTATTTAATCAGTTATTCCATTGGTTGCATTCCAGTTTCCACAAAAATAATCAAATGATGAACTAACTGAACTTCAGTCGTGAGTTGTCGGTCGTTTACTTCATGTGAAAAACATTCTATGAATATTATTCATACAGAACGAACAAAATACATGTATCTATTTAAAGATGTTCGAATATTATTTGCCCGATTCAAGGGTAAAAAGTTAACTAATGCGTTGAGCAAGATTCATCGTAAATTTAACACGCAATCCCCTGTTCTCCCAAAGTACACAAGTAATTTGTTTTCCAACGTAAAATTATCTCCAGTTTTTTAAAATTTTGCTGTGCATGCTTACATGATCGGCTTGGGCTTTCGTTTGGTTAGTAACGAGCAATAGCTTCAAGTTTTCTTATATCTATTACAGTTTAAGCAAATAAGTCATCATCATCATAATACTCCTGTAACTTTACCAATCTCAGTATTCATCAGGATATTTTATCTTGAAATATCAGTCAACAATTTCACAGTCGAAGGCTTAAATAATATAAGTAGCACTATCTCTAGTAATGTTAGCTAACCTAAGCTTTGCCTATCATGTAGAAATGTCTAAACTCATATTGTTCATGTGTATCCTCTTTTCTACTGCATTTTCTTTTATTCACTTTTTCTACATAAAATTTAGAGACAGAGGGAAGCAAATTGTTTCAACTGGTGACAGATAATAGATTAATACATCCGGTTTAATAAAAACCAAGAAAAAATAAATAAACAGAAGGACAACAAGAATACGAAAGTGATGACAGAAAAGACAGAGAAAAAAAATCATATAATTAACTATCAACCATAATTAAAATTTTCTGACACGTGCTTCTTCTGATATATATATATATATTCCTCTTTTTGTCTTTATACGCACATATATATACATATATGAGTTGATGCAGCTGCTATTTATTCTAATACTACACTTTATGACAGGAAGTGCAGTCTTTAATCTTCTGATTTTCTAGAAGGGAAGATTTTGCATTGTATTCCTCGAACATTTTAATACTATCGACATAGACATTTACATGTATATGCACAGCAATACACTCTCAATAGTAAACCAGGTGGACTATAGTACAGATCTCTAGTTAGACAATTTCAGTGACACAGATGTTATCATAAATTTTAGTGTATAAAAAGGGATTTTTACTTAAATGTTTACAACTGTTTACTTATTTGTAATTAAATGTTTATTTTTGAGTGAAAAAAAAAGCTTACCTACATTAATCCAGATTTAGAGAGCATATAATCACTCAAATCACGATCGGAAAAAATTTGTCTTCTTTGTTAGAATGGGAGAGGAATTGGTTTTCAGTGGCTGACTATTTTTGAAGTCAGTCTTGAGACTAGCGGAAATCATCAGAAAAAGATGGTCTAATTTCTTTTAAGTAGCATTAATCTTCCTCATTAATGAGCAGCTGAAAATCCAACTCATTTATTTCAGCTATAGAATAGGTAAACATTAGTTTTATTCGAAAATAAGTAGTTTTAAACAGTTACTATGATTTCGGTATGTTTTCCATTTTTATTTTCGTCATCAAATGGTCATCACCAGTTGAAACATCCAGACTACACTTTCCCTTTCTATTCTTGACTTTTTATCTGGATGTACCTGCATGTTACAATTGAGGATGTGTACACGTGAATGTGGCTTTATTATGTCTGTTTAAGAAAAATAATAATAAAAGTAGAGGCATACAAAGGGATAAATTCAGTTGAATTGTATAATGAATCGTTAGGTATACAGAAATTTGATAAGGACAGAAACATATTATGATAGTGACAGAGTTAAAAATTTTCATAAAATAGGTATAAAGTATTTTTACAGTTTAAGTTAATTGTAAATTATCCCATAAGTGAATCAGCTTCCTTTGTATAGAGAGTTAAGATATTAACATATGTTATCAAGTGCTGGATTGTAGAGATTTGATTGATTTTTTCACGAACCAAGATAAAGTGCTGACAAACTGATATTGGATCCAATGACATCTATTTTAGAATTGAAATTTTAATTGTTGTAGTCAAGAGTGTAGATAAATTCACTGATTACACCTTTAGTTCTGGCGAAATGCATTGTGCAACAAGGGAAAACGGTGTTAACAAACTAACACTCATTAAGTTTATGTGCTTCTATTGTAAGCAAATAACCTGGTGAATAACGTAACATATGAGTTCATAATCGCTGAATTTCTATTCTGAAGGGAACACCAAGTTTTGATTCAGACGCATCTACTTACTATAATTCAAACAGGACAAAAAATAATACCTAGACTAAATTGTTGATCGTCTAAAGAAAAAAAAGGAGACTGGGACTAAAGCGAATAAATTCTCAGACGTCTTTTATTGTCTCAAAATGACACTATTTGTATAATTAACTTTAATCTAGCTTTATTTTTTCCCATAAATGACAGAAATATAGTTACACATGATTTTCAGATTGTCATGGTTGCCGGGCCATCTCTAACATCATTAACTGATTGTTCACTTTCGCCTGATATTTAGTTACCTTATTAAAACTCATCTCTTATAGACTGACGTATGCTACATATTCAACAGTCAATTATTCCTTTTTGACATGAACTTTTTAGAATAATTTATCAGTCACATCACTTACCTTTAATCGATCAAATGGTATATTTTTACACCGTAATACAATTCTATCCACTGTAATAATTTTCTAACGTCATGAAAAGTTGACGAAAAATATGAAATACTGGAGAATGCTTTTAAAAATTAAGAATCGATTATACAGTTTACTGTACCATTTATTGGAAGAAGCTATATCTTTATGACGATTCTGAAAAGACGTCTATCATTTTTCCACAGATCAATGAAATGAACGTTATTATTTATTATTATTGCTCCTTGGGTTCCTAGTGGAACACAGGGCTTCAACTGCACGTCTCCACTTCCTTCTGTATTCTGATGTACTTTTCACCCGCATCCATCCATGTTAGTCCATACTGTTTCAACTCCTCTTCACACCATCTCCTCCATGTCACCCTTCGACGTCCCACACGCCACTTCCCTTTCGGGTTCCACTCGAGCGATGGCCTGACGCGCGATGTCACCCAACAGCCTCCTCAACGAGTGTCCGATCCATCTCCAATTTCTCCTGCATATTTCTTGGTTGGCGATTGGTTCTTGTTTTGTTTATTTGTTCCCATAGTTTCTTGTTGGTGATTCTTTCCGGCCCGGCCATCTGATCTTCAGTATAGAGCCAGCGAAGACAGTTGTTAATAAAGGTCTGCAGCAGGCTGTTGGAAATATTCTTTGTGAACCACTCGCCAAGTTTCTGATCCGTATAGAAGAACTGACTGACCTGACGTTTGTATTGAAAATCCGATCGAATTTTGTTG
The DNA here is from genome assembly GCA_944472135.2 of Trichobilharzia regenti. Classification (NCBI taxonomy): domain Eukaryota; kingdom Metazoa; phylum Platyhelminthes; class Trematoda; order Strigeidida; family Schistosomatidae; genus Trichobilharzia; species Trichobilharzia regenti. The sequence goes on along the minus strand of OX235270.1, from coordinate 79,387,862 downwards.
TTGATGCAGGATGAGTGACGAAGATTTCCAGATTGGTTTCAGGTTGATGAGTGAATGTGTTTCTCGCCTTCCCAATTCTCGCTTAATTTGACATCCTTGTCCGTTCCGACTGCCTGTAGTTGAGACAATACTCCCTAGATAAGTGAGTGAATGAAGTAACCTCTTTCAAATCCCTCCCGTTGATGGTGATTGGCGATGGATGTTGCTCCTGCTGTTGTTGTTGGTTGATTTGCTATTTTCATAACCTCCGTCTTGTCTATGTTTACATGGAGTCCTGTCTTTGCTGCTTCTTCGACCAGTTTGTCGGTCGGCTTTCGCTTGTAAGTCTTCGATTTTGTGACAGTGACATCAAACATAAATCATCCACTCGCCAAATCCACGTCTTCTAGGTTCTTCACGTTGGTCGCTCCAGGATATCCCTGTCTTCTCGTTTCCCACTGTCTGACGCATAATCCAGTCAGTCCACCACAATTAGGAATATCATCGTGGGTGATAATAAGCACCCTTGTCTGACTCCTGTTTTTGCTCTAAACGCCTTGCTGAGTTTTCCGTTGTGGATCACTTGACATGTTCCGTTGTTGTACAGTTCTGTCTCCAGTGCGTCCTTTAATCTCTCCAGGATGATGCGACTCAGGATTTTACTTGGCGTCGATAGGAGCATGATTCCTCGCCAGTTCTTGCAGAGTAAGGTTAAGTCGCCCTTCTTTGGTAGTTTCACGAGGTAACCTTTCCTCCAGTCAGTAGGCACCTTTCCCTCCTTCCAGACCTTTTGCAATAATGGAGTCAGCATGTCTGCTGTAGTCTCTGGGTCTGCTTTCAGTGCTTCAGGGGGTATTCCATCTGGTCCGGCTGCTTTTCCAGCTTTCAGAAGCTTGATTGCGTTCAAGACTTCAGCTCTCGTTGGAGGATTGGTGTCAACTTGCAGTTGTGTGTGCGCTGTTGTTGGTATTTCTGGACGGGTTGCAGGTGGTGGTCGGTTCAAGAGTCCTTTGAAGTGATCCGCCCATTGTTTAATCTGTTTTTCTTCCTTGGTAATGGGCTTCCCTTGGCTGTCTTTTATAGGTTTCGCTTGTGTTGGTCTCTTCCCGGATAGAGATTTGGTTATCTGATATAGTGTCCTCAGGTCCCTTTTGCCTGCTGCCTTTTCAGCTTCAGTGGCGAGGTTGTCGTAGAATCGTCTTTTGTCCTTCCTAGCACTCTTCTTCACTTCTTTGTCCAGTGCTTTGTAAGTTGAGCTCAGCGTCTCCTTCTCCTGTCCGTCCTTGCATTGAATCATTTTCTCTTTCACCATTCTCCTCTCTTCTATTAATTTCCAAGTGTCCGTTGAGAGCCATTCCTTGTCTTGTCTCTTCTTTCTTCCTAGAACCGTTGAACACGTTTCGTTGAGAATCGCCTTCAGAGACTTCCAATGTTCTTCCACGCATGATTCTTCAGTGATGTCGCGTAGTGTTTCCTGCTTTGCTCTGACAGTTGCAGTGAAAGTGTCTTTTGTGGTTGTGTCCTTCAGTTTCTGAGTGTTGAACTTGCATTGTGGCCTATCCCCAGCTATCCTCGAGGCTTTTAGTTTCACCTTGAAAGTCCCTTCTACTAGATAGTGGTCTGAACCCACATCTGCTCCTCTCCTTGACCTTGTGTCCAGTAGGCTCCGTCTCCACTTTCTTGAAATTGAGATGAAGTCTATTTGGTTCTTGGTGTTTCCATCTGGTGAAATCCATGTCGTCTTGTGTATATCCTTGTGTTTGAACACACTACCACCAATCACCAAATCATTGAAGGCGCAGAAGTCTGAGAAGAGTTCACCATTGTCGTTCATTTCACCGAGGGCCTCACGACCCATGGTGAGTTCTCTTCCTGTGTTGTCTCCTCCCAGCTTCGCATTCATGTCGCCCATCAGGATTTTGATATCGCCATTTGGGACGTTGTCCATTATTGCTTGTAGTTGTCTGTAGAACGCCTCCTTCTTCTCTTGTTCTGAGACGTTTGTAGGCGCATAGCATTGAATGACTGTAACTTTCCTTCCTTTTGAGTTGAACCTGGCTGTCATTATCCTGGAGGAGATTGGTTCCCACTGCATGAGAGCTTTGGCTGCTGTTGGTGACATCATGATGGCCACTCCCTCGGTGTGCTCGTGGTTGTCCTCTGGGTGGCCGGAAAAGATTACTGTCTCTCCAGTAGGTAGTTGGCACCTTCCAGTTCCGTTCCATCTGCTTTCGCAGATTCCCAACACTTCTATTCTGTACCTTCTCATTTCAGCGGCTATCTGGGCAGCCTTTCCAGTTTCGTACATTGTACGAACATTCCAGGTACCCATCCTTACTTTTGCTTTCATCGAAAGAAGGCACATCGGCTGACTGGCTTCCCGAAGGCTTTCACCAGCCTGCGTCATTTCACTTCCCCGATTCCAGCGAAAAGTAAGGCTATTGCTTATGTTTTTAGAATTTTTAATATATTTATTCGTTGAAGTTTCTGTAGCGATTTGGTTGTTTTACAGGGGTGGAGTTGCTAGCACCACGCCCCAACCCTCCCTCTTTACCCGGGCTTGGGACCGGCGAGAAAACTAGTAAGCTAGTATGTGGCGAGGTTAAATTCGCAGGCCGACCAAAGATATCAGGTGTGCATCGGCGAGTGCTCGAACCCCGGACCATATACACGGTCGGCGACAGCCCTAACCACTATGCCACCGACGCACAAAATACTATGTGCGTGACAATCATTCGCGGTATGTTGACACCGGAAGATGTCACGACCGATTAATTTTGGGTGTGTTTCTTAACACAGGCCAAAGCCTATGTCCTAATCACCACACCCACAAACATTGCGTGTTACCAAAACAACCTGTGCTTAGAACACAGATATAATAGCTGATCATTCCAGCTAATTCATCCACATTAACAATGTCTAATATTAAAAATATTTGAAATCTACCAATAAAGTATATTATTGGTATCGTCTTCCTTCCGAAATAAACTACTTATCAAACTTTAAAAATAGTGTGCATCATTTCCTTCTGAATATCAACTGATGGGTTAAAGAGACGCGAAAACAGACTAATAAGACTTCTATGCAAGTACAGTGTTCGTCATATCAAATTATGTCAAAGCACAAGGTATGGCCAGCACATAACCACTTATTTGGTCATCAGTGTCTGCGTAAACTGTCAAAAGATATTGCTGTTCTAAATTTTATCCCGAACTTCATTTGCTGTAAAGAGTAATGACTTCGTAATTGCAGAGACAGAATGCTTCGGCAGTCTCTGGGATAGGAGAGTGCTGTAACACCAAGAATGATGATTGAATGTGAAATCAAAGGTGTTATGGTGGCATGATTGAAACCAGTTGATTATGCATTACTACTTCTATGCTCTGCAGATTCAGACGGAAGGCCAACCTGATAGCTTTAAGTTATCTCAAGCAGATTTTACTGTGTAGAGTTTGATTCTGAATTTATTCGGTAAATTATTGTTATTATTACTTTTCCCTTGGGTTCCGAGTGGAACACACGGCTTCAACAACACATCTCCACTTTCTTCTATCGCTGCTCTCCTCAACAATTGGGCCGACGATTGACCATAGTCTCTCATCTTCTCATCCAACTCACACGATGTCCTACAAATCATCCTCGCACCGACCACCCACTCGTCGTTTCCCATTCGGATTCCACTCGACCATCAGCCTGGCGTGCAATGTCATTCGATAGTCTCCTCAACGTGTGCCCAATCCATCTGCATTTTCTCCTACATATCTGTTGAGTGATCGGCTCTCACCTGTTGGTTTGTTCCCATTCAGAGTTTCTTGGCACTAAATCTAGCTGGCCGGCCATGTGATCTTCGTGGTGCTTCAAGTTTCTGATCCGGTAGATAGAAGACGGTAATTACAATAAAAGAAGCTTCTCAGAATACACTTTAGGACTAGCAGTAGTCAAAAGACAGTAGTATACAGTGTTGAATAAGCTTCACTAAACCTGAATTCCCACTTCTGATGACTAGTTAGATACTAATTCCATAAGGTTATTCAACTTAAACACTAACGAATGACTGAACTATTTTCCCACCACATAGACAATTCAAAATACTAGTTGAGGTAATTAATTACATGGGTGCAGCTTTTATCTCGATTTTTTGAAATAGTCATTAATCATAAATCTTTGATCAGGTGCACTGTTATCTCCGAAATTGTGAGGTTTTATGCCTCAAAAATATCTGCAAATGATGTGACCAAATTTAAGTGGCTAACAGCTTTGACTAGAACAATTTCATAATCTATGAACACCTAATCACCAAGGGTTTTCAAAATAACTTTATACAAAACTGTCTTCGGAGTTATTAAGAAGACAGTTGCAGCGAAGAAAATTTTCTTTTCGACGAAGTCATCATCTAGGCTGTACATTCATGTATTTATATCAAATGGATGGGAAACTTCCAGAATAATTTCCGGTTAAGGGTCAAATTAATAAAATTTACAATTAGGAATTAGAATACCATAATAAACAGGGGGGGCGGATAGAACTCAAACAAAGTAGCATCATAATAACTAAGACGATTGACATTGTGCAACTGGGGGTTAGAAATGTAGAAATAACAAAATAGACAGGATGTTTGGATAAAAAAACTAATGTGATGAAAAATTGTTTATGCAATCAGGGATTAAATATGTAGAAATAGTAAAATGACAAAATAAACATGAATTTCAGGTATGAAATGATGATGATGACTTCGTCGAAAAGAAAATTTTCTTCGCTGCAATTGTCTTCTTAAAACTGTCTTCAATATGAATAAAATCTACGGAACGTCGAGGCCTAACTTAGTTTACCTTTACCCTTAACTTAGTTTAAAGCAGTAAAAATTGTCTTCAGTGCATCTTGAAAGAAGGTGATTAGGTATTAAACTGAATTAGTTCAAATTATTTTATTATAGCAGATTTCACTATGTCCCGTCTTTTATTTGGTTTCTTCAGCGAGGCCCAAACACTGCTGCACGAAGAGTAGAGCCCATAGATGTTAGCTTATGTGGAAAGCTATCCAGTGGGTATCAGATATCTAATTCCCTCCAACTAATATCGTTTTATTGTGAAGTGATACTGACACCTATTGTTACTTTTCATATAAGAATTAGTAGACTCTAGTAACCTTGGCTATAAATTAGAACTGTGGAAGGTCCACTTTTAAACTAGTTACTAATGCACAGTGAGCAGGTCCTATGTGTTGATTTGTTAAAGATTTGCCAAGTCATAGGGTGAAGTGATGTCGTCCATAAAAACACTATAATTTAAGGAGTAGTGGACTGGAATTTCTTTTGAGTTTAAGACTTATCAGCATGCACGTTGGAAGACTAGATGATAACAGGTTCTAAGCCTTACCAGTACATAGTCGTGTGTTTTTAGAAGGTACTAGACTAGAACGAAATAGCTACCCAGTACTTATTGATATTTTGTTGTTCCTCACCTGATTTCAGTTCTCTATGAAGCCAACCAGATTTCTATGAACCAAACAGGTGAATAGTCTTTTGTTAAGTCATTGATTTGAGACTCTTTGGAAAGTGAAGAAAACTGGTGAACATAAACTGTATTGTATTAAATTACTTACAGTTACTCAACCTATTAAAAGCTTAGATGGCTAAAACAGCAGATAAACCTAAGTAGTGGATAAAGATGATAATAAATCATCTTGTTTACAACTTTTAGACTACTCACTGTTTAATTGTACTTCATTACGAATCAACCACCGAAAATTAAGGAGCACTAGTACTATTTTTGAAATCATCGGTGTTACTGTTTTGTAGGTGATGCAGTCCAGGACTTTCAAGTTAAAAGACTGTTAAGCTGAGATTTAGTCACTGTACTTAAATCCGAACTCCCATCATACAAAAACACTAACACATACAACACTAACCATCCAGCTCAGAGAACAAAACCACATCAAAATCATCCACCTGAGCTACAAATCTTCTCTATCATAACTAACAACTTTCAATGCAACATCATTGCCATTCTATCCAGCTTCATCGATAACATACTAAGATTATATATAGATATATTGCATGTGAAAACTCAGTCTTTATGATGAGTCATTTACGTGTGTGAATTTTCGTCGAGAAAATCCTGATACCTTAAATCAAGATTCATACAATGTATGAAACTGAAGCTATGTTAGTAACTTAGTTTGATATTAATTCATTTAAGAATGTAAAATAGAGACTGAGTCAAACCTACCTCTAGGTAGGTAGCATAAATCCTAGTGTTTTTACAATTATTGAGAGACAGAATTCAACTGAATAAAACAGTGACGCTTGACAAAGTTTACTAACGAACTGAACAGCTTCCTGTATTGCATATCACAACAAAATGTCCAGTCAAGATGTGAATTAAAAACACTACTATAAAAAATATTCATATGATTATCTTGTTCGAACAGTCGATCACTTCCGTTCTAAGTCTTTATATGTACGTATGTGTGTATGGAAAAGAGGGAGAGAGGTTGGTAAGCGAGACAGTGTAAAAAGAGGTGAGTGACACAAGCAACCATAAATCTGATAAGCAACTATAATAGGGTGGTGGTTGACATTAAATCAGAAGCTGAAGTTTTAGATGAAAATGCATACAAGATTTATAAAAACTTATCTTTATTCCTTTAGCTTTTTAGCACAAGTTGTTTCTGTTGTCAAAGTCTCAGGAGATAATATGAACACCAGTTACTGTGCTAATCGTTCGTTGTGAGCACAAAACTAGTTGAATATTTTTACAAATTTTAGGTCACTGTGATATTATGTAACCAGTATCTAAATATAATGATTGCGTAACACAGCAACAGAATCATACACATGTTTTCAGTATATCGTGAAGGTTGTCTGTGCGTGTGTGTGGGGGGATGAATATTTGTGTGGTGATGACGTAAGGATTTGGTTAATATAAACAATCCTTCCTGATACCTGACAAATACTTTCTCGCGATTCCTGCATTAAGTGATGATGCATTTAAAGGTTCACAAAATCAAAATATGATATCAGTACTCCATATGAAATTTTACTTTGATAAACTAATATGCAGTAAAAAAAAAAGTCAACTTTGTTCTATTAACCATTGCGTTTTACTAAATATGAACATAATATAATGTACAGAATAATTATAAGCGAATTACCTTAGTCACCTATCGATAACAAAGTCACAAAGTCATGGGCCATTGGATTGGGTCCCAGTGGCTTAATGGTATACGAGCTCGCCTTGTAACCAGAAGGTGGTGGGTTCGAATCCCGGTGGGCGCGTACTGCGGAAGAGTCCCAAACTAGGACGAAACAGCCGTCCAGTACTCCCAGGCTTTCCAGTGATTCTCTAACTAATGTCAGTTCATGATGAAATCCTGTAATAAAGTCACAGCAGTTGAACATTTAAAAGAAAGTGTTGAATACAAAATGGTCATACGTATATGCAAACAAAACTGCAAATTGAAGTTCATTATTTTATACTGGCCAGTATTGTCCAACATTGACCCACTGACATAATATAGCATATTTCTTAGTTGAAACTCGAATTCATGAATTTATTATTTTAAGCACAGAGTATTAACGAAGTTCATTTGATCAAAAATCAAATGCAAAATTTGCGAATTAATTTACAATTTTGCAGGTGACGATTGCACAATAGTTTCCTTTGGAAACCAAGATTACTCAGATCGCGACATGTGATCTTGATACCATAAATGGGAATAAAAAACTAAGCATAAAGATGTTAGATTAAAATTAGAAGTTTCATACCACTCACATCTAGCAGTAGGGCTTGCCTGCTAGATTATTGAAGGGATCTAAATGCCTGATGGCCATTTCATTCGTTTGTTGGCGAGCTCATCATCGGTGTACCCGGTTTGAATCAATCCAAATCACCCAATTTCTGGCTGGCTACCTGAGCTAATTGATGATACTATACACAGTTTACAAATTAATTCGCAATTTCGCGAATTAATTTGCAGTCTACACAGTTCGCTTATACCACAGTGTAGATTATCAGTATTTACTGATTATGCGATCACGGTGATTCAGATGGGGGAGATTTAGAGCTGTAACAGTAACGGTTTTATTGGGCTTTCTAAAGTGTTCACTGAAGAAATTCAGCATTGTCATGATTAGAGTAAACTAAATGTTTATTCTAACAAGTAATAGAAAATAGAGTCGATAAAGACACCCAACCAACAACAACAGACACTAATCACCAACAGCGGGAGAAATTTGAAGGAACAGGCGTCTTTTGTATGCAGAATCCGAGATTTAACATATGAATTGCCATTGCTTTGGCATAAAAAAAGAAGTTTGTTCAGTCGTTAAATCTACAATGGACCTGATCTAACTTAACGCTGGATACGTAATTTTTATTTTTTGTTTCTTAACTGTATTATTCTCTTATTTCACCCCTATTAAATTTGAAGGAAATCACCCATCTAGACAGCATCGTTTCAGCTACAGTAGCATAGATGGGTTGTCAACGGTAGGATAGGAAGAGCAAGACAGGCCTTCACTAATCTGAAATCAGTTCGGAAATCTGAAACTCTCAGCATAAGGAATTAGATTCAGATTTTCAACACAAATGTCAAGTCAGTGCTTCTATTTGGTTCAGAAACCTGGCACATCAACAAAAGCATACCTGAAAACCACCTGAAGACTTTCATTAACAGCTGCCTTCTCTGGTCAGCCAGAGATGATGAGCAATAGCGAACCCTGACAAAGAGCCGACCAAGAAGCTTTTGCCCAACAAATATGTAGAAGGAAATAGAGACGGATTAGATACACAATAAGGAGGCGCACCAGGTAGATCCTCGAGTGGAACCAGACTGGGAAACTACCAGCTGGGCGTCCGAGGCTGACATGAAGAGGATCGTGTGAGAAGCAGGTATTGGCTTATGAGTAATAGTGGAGCCAGCATACAAGCAGCGTAGTAAACAAGGGGAAATGGAGATTCGGTTTTGAAGCCTTATGTACCACTTGCAAACCAAGGGAATAATAAAAATAAAAAGATACAGTAGTTCATGTGGTAGGATACACAGATCTGTCCAATTTTTGATACATTCAGAAATTTCCTGTCTTAAAGGCAAATTTCAGACAAGTCCATATTTCGACAAACAAATCGTTTCTTAACTCGAGTCATTTATTAGCATCGCTCATTTGTTTTGTACTGAGCATAGCGCGCTAATGTGGTAGTGGTTTCAAATCAAAGTTGACTTCTCCATGATGACTGAAAATCACGAATTAATAAGTTTTATTATCTTACAATAGTTCTGCTTGTTATAATCTAAACCCATTATTATTATTATTATTGTATCCTTTAATTCCTAGAGGAACATAGGGCTTCAGCTGCGCACCTCCATCGCCTTCTGTTTTCTGCCGACTTTTTCACCCCGCTCCAAGTCTGCCCACATGCTTTCATCTCCTCCTCATATGACCTCCTCCAAGTCACCCTTGCACTGACGACCAACTCGCCGCTTCCCTTTCGGGTTCCATTCGAGGGCTTGTCTAGTGATGTCACTTGATGGTTTCCTCAGAGTATAGCCAATCCAATCCACCTCCATTTCTTCCTGCCTATTTGTTTCACAATCAGTTCCTGGTTGGTTCGCTCCCAGAGATCCCACCCTATTGCTGATCTTTTCTGGCTAGCCATCTGATCTTGAGTATTGAGCGAAGACAACTGTTAATGAAGGTCTGTAGTTTGTTTGAGATGCTCTTTATGATGCGCCAAATCTCTGATCCGTATAGTAGCACTGACTTCACATTTGAGTTGAAAATCCGGATCTTATTTTTGATGCTGACGTCTTTCAGCTGTAGAAACTTTCGTATCAGATTTTGAGAAGCTTTTGGTTTAATTATTATTTTTTAAACACAATAGTATAAATACTTGAAGAAACTGCAATCAGGAAGATTATTGGCGATAGTGGACAGCCTTGTCTCACTCCCGTCCTCACTTCGAAGGCTTCTGTAAGTTTCCCGTTGTGGATTACTTGGCATGCAGCATTGTCGTATAACTGTTGGATGAGATGTATAATTGTCGATGGCACCCAGTAGTAGCGAAGTAGTTGCCAAAGGATCACTCGATCGACGCTGTCGAAGGCCTTTTCAAAGTCTATGAAGTTGAGGTAGAGAGGTGACTGCCATTCTAAGCTTTGTTCAATGATGATCCGTAGAGTGGCGATTTGATCAATACATGACTTGTTTCTCCTGAATCCAGCTTGTTCTGGTCGGAGTTTTTAATCTAGGGATTGTTTGATACTCTCCAGGATGATGTGGCTTAGTATTTTGCTTGGGATGGACAGGAGCATAATTCCACACCACTTTTTGCATTGACTTAAGTCTCCTTTCTTTGGTAGTTTGAATAAGTATCCTTTCTTCCAATCCTCAGGTACTTTGCCCTCTTTCCACACCTTCTCTAGCAATGGCGTCATCAAGTCCAGTGTTATCTCTGGGTCCATTTTCAATGCTTCTGTTGGGATTCCATCTAAACTCATAGTAAGTGATTACTTAAAGAAGAAAATTTGGAAATTTAGCGCCTTTCAGCTGTAGAAACTTCCGTATCAGATTTTGAGAAGCTTTCGGTTTAATTATTATTTTTAAACACAATAGTATAAATACTCGACGAAGCTGTGTAAAAACAGCAAGTTAAAATGTTACGAAACACTCTGTCCATACGCAAACTACACCCATTCCAACTTGCAATGAAAAATAAAGTCACACGAAGCCAAAGAATACAGGACAGTTATCCTACCACTTAGTAGTAATCTTCAGTAATATATATTAGTTTCAAATCATTTAAATTAAGATTCCTCCTCAATAATCATGGAAATTAACGTGCCTGCCCTGTACTCTAGTGGTCTTTTGTTTAATTCCAAATGAGAAGTCGGTTACTCATTACTGACGAAATAGTTTTCCAGTGTATCGTGCTTTCTACTGGTTATCTGACTAATGATACTTAACTTGGAATCAATGAATTCTCTTTGAACCTAATATCCATGCAGTGAACTGGACTGTTATAATACTTCATTGTCTAATGTTGGGTCTCCATGGTTAATGCATTTGCGAAACAACAATAGAATCTGGAGATCTTTTCAAGTAGGCTAGTACAAACTTTCTGTATTAAACAAGAGTGCATTTTCGTCAACTCCTCTTCAAATATCAGTCATTAAAACTTTTCGACAGTAAGTCGTAGAACTCATTTTTTCATTCTCACTTTCTATCCTGTTGTCAATATATAGTGCTGATGGAACAGTAATTCTGATAAATTTATTTACTCGATCGATGTATATATATATATATATAATATGCATCTTATTTTTTGCATGGTACAATTGACTGACAGCTTATAAGTCACATAGATTTAATATTATTTATTGATTTATATATTTGTTTTGTATGAAATTTATGCGATAAACTAAACTGTTAACTTCGATTCAATGGTTAATTATTTTAAGACAAGGTCATTCATATACTTGGTGAACACTTGAATACAACATAAATATCTGTGCAAGTAGTCACAGATAGTAGTTACTAAACATGCAATCAAACTTAATGATGAACAGATTCTGGGATGATTCCCAAAAGTAATCGGAATCATCGCGAGACAGCTTTTAAAAAAAGCTGCACAAAAGAAATCGTCATGCAACTGTTTTATTATTATTCCATTGGGTTCCAAGTGGAACATACGGCTTCAACAACTCATCTTCACTTTCTTCTATTCTCTGCTCTCCTCCCCAACTGGGCTTACGATGGCCCAGATTCTCTCATCTCCTCATCCAACTCACACAATCTACTCCATATCACAATCACACTGACCACCCACTCGTCATTTCCCATTCCGATTCCACTCGAGTGATGGTCTGGCGTGCAATGTCATTCGATGGCCTCCTCAACGTGTGCCCAATCCATCTCCATTTTCTCCTACATATCTGTTGAGCGATCGGCTCTCACTTGTTGGTTTGTTTCCATTCAGAATTTCTTTTTACTAATTCTTTCTGGATGGCTGGCCATCTGATCTCCAGTATGGAGCCAGCCAGTGAAGGCACTTGTTGGTCAAATTCTGCAGTAGCCTGTTGGAAATGCTTTCGTGACACACGCTCATTCCAGGTTTTCCACACACATACAATCAGTGACTGACTTCACATTTGTGTTGGAAATCCGAATCTTGTTCTTTACGCATAAGATTTTCATGTCGATTTCAGATTGATGGAGGTGTGTACTGCCTTCTATTAGTTTTCAGGCAGGTGTCAGTCGAGAGCCATTCCTTGTCATGTCTCTTCTTTCATCCTAGAACAGTTGTACATGTTCCCTTAAATATCACTTTCAAAGAATTTCAGTGTTCCTCCACTCACGTTTCCTCAGTGTTACCACGTAGTGTCTCCGACTCTGCTCTGACCTGGTCTGTAGAGAAGGCACCCCTTGTAGCTTTGTCCTCCAGTTCCTCAATGTTGAACTTCAATTACTGTGGACTGTCTCCAGTTATTTTCGGGGATTACAGCTTCACCATGAAGGTTCCTTGGAGCAGAGGATAGTCTGAGCCCAACCACATCTGCTCCCATTCTCGACTTTGTGTCCAACACACTACCTGCGTCTCCACTCCCTAGAGTAGCATTGAGATGAAGCCTATCTGGTTTCTGGTGTGTCCATCAGGTGAAATCCATGTCGCTGGATTTGTGCATATCCTTGTGCTTGTACACGATGCCATCGATCAACAAATCATTGGAAGCAGAGAAGTCTGAGAAGAATCCTCCGTTCTCATTCGTGCCACCGATCCAGACTCTCTTCACCCATGATGACTTCTCTTCCTGTATTATCTGCTCCCAGTTCGACTGGCATTCATATATCCCATAGCGATTTTGATGTCTCTATTTAAGATATTGTCCATTACTATTTGTACTTGTCTATAGAATTCTTCCTTCTTCTCGTGTTCCACGTCGTTTGAAGCACTGTGTGTAGCACTGAATGATAATTGTGACCTCGCTTCATTCCTTTTGAGTTGAACCTTGCTGTCATGATCCTGGATGAGATTGGTTACCACTGTATTAGGGCTGTGACTGCCAGTTGTAACATCATGATAGCCACTCACTGTTTCAGTGCGCTGGTGATTGACGTGTGGGTGACCAGACCGGAGTAGATTACTGACTCTCCAGTTGACAGTTTCGACAGTCCACATCCATTCCATCTGCTCTCATAGATCCCCAGAACTTCTATGCGTCTCTTCGCATTTCTTTGGCTACGTGAGCAGCTTTCCCAGCCATCCTCATACATTTTAGGGACATTCCATATCCCCATTCTTATTCTTGCTTTTATTGACAGAGAGAAGACACATCGGCTGGTTGACTGGCTTCCCGAAGGCTTTCACCAACCCACTTTGTCATTTCGCCTCTCCAATTCGAGCGAAGAATAAGTTTGTTTTTTGAATTTTTTGTATTTTCAAGATATACTTTTGTATGTTGAAGTTTCTCTTGTGGTTTGATAGGTTTAGTGGTGTTTTGTTGCTAGCCCGACACCCAGCTCTCTCTCTCTCTTTAACCGAGCTTGGGACCGGCTAGAAAACTAGCAAGCTAGTAAATTTAGCGAGGTTATATCATTTTTTAGTGAAGTTTATTAATGTTTACCGACAATTACGCAAGAGATCAAGAATAGAACTTTTACCCGTCATCATCAACAGGTAACAATTAGGCAAATTATTCAAATTCCAACGTCGGGTGACTTGTAATTTCTATCATTTCAACTTCACAATATTGGCTAGGAGAGTCTCAGTTTCCTTATGTTTCTGTGGAAAATAAATAATGTTCAGAGGTGTGTTGATGGTTTAGATTACAGTCTAGGTTTCAGGTGAGCAAGAATATATATATATATTCTACTACACTGCCCAAGTTTTATTATTATATTAGTGAAATTTACTTTAATATTTTATAAATGAAATGAGAAGAAAGATTTCTGTAAAAATGTAGGAGTTATAAAGCATGGAATAAGATCGCCAATCAAGAAAGTGGAAGTTAGTAGAGTGTGCTAGGTGGGAAATGTTTATCACGTCGCGAAATATAAAAGATCAACTGACGCAATTGAACAGTTAAGGTGCTGTGTGAAGAAGCAAATATGATGAAACCAAGTGAGTAACAATAGAGAGACCGAGGGAAAATCAGTGAAAAAAGTCCTAAAATGAATGAAGGCTAATAGAGCATCAGCAAGCGATTCAATAGTTTAAGATATGCAGGCATTCATTCGGTCAAAATCTAGGTTTCTAGGATTTGTGGGGATTTGGATTAATTTAATTTCACTTACTAGATTTCCTCACGAACCAACGACACTGGGAACGCTGGACAACTGTCTGGTTATATTCTGGGTTTTTAAGCAGTTCACATCTACGACTCCACCAGAGATTGAACCCAGGATCCTCACGTTACGAGACCAAGCTCACGACGAAATCCAATAACTGAAATTCAAAAACTAATTGTTGTTTGCGTCAGTAAAATGACAGTATTAACAGTTACATTTTTATTTCATTTTCAACCACATAAAACATATCTTCAGCGTATTAAACTAAAATAAAAGCCAAATGTAAGAGTACTAACAATACTAATCAATAACCGAAGCTGAAGTAGGTGAAGTGAGATTCAAATCAGGGAGTCAGTGGATGTGTTACAACCAAAGGCTTACATAACCGAGGAAGAAACCTGTCCCTACTATGCCAAAGAATAACAAACTAGCATGAAACATTTGCCTAATGCGCCTCAGTTTTCAAAAATTCTCTAACGGGTGTGATTTTTTAATGAAATCTACATTTAAAGTAATTAAATCCCTGAAAAGCCAACGACTAAACCATATTTCTGATGAGTCGTATATAAGGAAGTAGGAAAATAGAGAAATACACATCCACCACTAATGTAACAGTCAGGCTCCTATTTTTCAAACTCCAGTTATTATCAGTATTTTCTTTAGAATTCAGTAGTAGAGGTGAATATATTGAGCAAGGATGATTCTATGCTTCATCCATTTTATAAATTTCCCACATCATCCACAGCATCTATTTTCCAACTAAATTTAATCCATAATGTATCACGACTTTCATACAGTGTCAATAAAGTCAAGGACACTACAAATAATCTTTTGGAAATCTTTTTTAAAAGACTTCAAAATTCCCAAATTTTTAAGATACGCATGAATCTGAAAATGTGAAGATGACCGAATTATTCGATAGTTTTGTTTTTGTTATTTTAATTGATACATTTTTGGAAATATTACCTTCAACTCTGGAATATGAATAAATATATGTTACTATCATATCCAAATATCTCTGCAGACTATAACAGATCCTAATGTTACAAGAACTTCCACTTTTGTTGAAATCAGGTACTCCCGGTTACCTTAGATAAACTAATACGAGGAAATTAAATTAAATTTTTCACAGAAAAAAAACACATTAGATTTTGATTTTTCCCTTTTTTGATTTCGTTCTCTTTTGTTCCAGATAGTTAAAATAGATGGCTTTAATTGTAAAGATACCAACTAGTTTTTTTTAAAGTTCACGTGTTTCATCGTACTACTTCCGATGTCTTGACATTAGTTATTGTTAAAGGTCAGCCTCTAGTACGATGGCAGATTAGTGTTTGTCTTTCACTACTATAGTCAAACAAAGTATTCTTCAACCCATTTCACTCACTCTACACCTCCCTTCTAAAAAACGTGAACATACAACCATTCAATAAAAGTTTTAGGCTGACTATTTGAATAGGAGGAGAGACTGTGCAACAATACAATCTTTAACTACGCCGCTGTCACCTACCTGTTTTATTATCGAAACAGTAGCAGTAAACAATAAAAGTTCAGTGATTTATGTACTTCATACTAATGACCGGAACTAACCTACTACTCTTTACTGTGTTTCACATTTTCTAATGTTAAGTAAATTTACACTTGACTATAAATGAGTGTTTACTAGGGTTTTACTAGTCTTTTCTTTTTTCTTTGCTTCACCTATTAACTTGTAAATAAGCCTACTGCTGCAACTAATTAAATATATGTATATATGTGACATGATTAATATGACTTTATCATCATTGTAGAAAGTTTGGCACTTGACTTAAATGCGCGTTAATACAACTACAATGTCAAATATTATACGTTAAACGTTTAATGCAAAAAGTACATTAGCAGTATTTACGTGCGACATATATATATATATATATATATAACAGGACAGTAGGAGTCGAATTGGTATGCATAGTTTAACAAGAATCTGACAGGCTTAATCGAATGTTTTCATAGAGCCCTCCTGTGTCTGTGTGCGAATAGGTTTATCATGACACGCTTCCGACAAATCTTCCTATAATTATCATTCTTTTTCTTTTTCTCTTTCCCCTTTATTCATGACCGATATTTATGATATCGGTCTCTATTTCTCTCCCATATATATATATATATATATACTACCGTGGTTTTATGTAAAGTAATTTAGTTACAGGATTTTTTCTACTTAACATTAATGAGAAAACTTACTTTCATGTTAAAATATATACATATATATAAAAGCGGAAGAAATTATATAAGAAGTGATATAAATTTTCACAAAGTAGAATAACTAAACAATACTTAGCGAGTTTTTGTCTTATTTATGTTTATAAAACATCCGACCAAAAACGATTCACTGGTTAATCCAAATATAAATTAAGCAAATAAGCAGGATAAATCGAGGCTGGACAGAAACAAATTCTATCAAATGAATTTTAGAATTTTCTAAATATTATTCACTTGAATCACTTAAAAAATCTGTGATTAAAGTTATATTCCTTTTCTCAGTACTGACAGTAATTCATTGGTCAGATTATTCGGCATGGTGAAAAGAGTGAGTATTATTATTATTGTTCCCTTGGGTTCCTAGTGGAACATAGGGCTTCAACTGCAGGTCTCCACTTGCTTCTGTATTCTGATGTACTTTTCACCTGCATCCATCCGTGTTAGTCCATATTCTTTCAACTCCTCTTCACACCATCTCCTCCATGTCACCCTTCGACGTCCCACTCGCCGCTTCCCTTTCGGGTTCCACTCGAGCGATGGCCTGACGCGCGATGTCACCCAGCGGTCTCCTCAGCGAGTGTCCGATCCATCTCCACTTTCTCCTGCATATTTGTTGGTTGGCGATTGGTTCTTGTTTTGTTTATTTGTTCCCATAGTTTCTTGTTGGTGATTCTTTCCGGCCCGGCCATCTGATCTTCAGTATAGACCGGAGACAGTTATTAATAAAGGTCTGCAGTAGGCTGTTGGAAATATTCTTTGTGAACCACTCGCCAAGTTTCTGATCCGTATAGAAGAACTGACTGACCTGACGTTTGTATTGAAAATCCGATCGAATTTTGTTGTTGATGCAGGATGAGTGACGAAGATTTCCAGATTGGTTTCAGGTTGATGAGTGAATGTGTTTCTCGGCTGCCTTCCCGATTCTCGCTTAATTTGACATCCTTGTCCGTTCCGACTGCCTGTAGTTGAGACAATACTCCCTAGATAAGTGAATGAATGAAGTAACCTCTTTCAAATCCCTCCCGTTGATGGTGATTGGCGCTGGATGTTGCTCCTGCTGTTGTTGTTGGTTGATTTGCTATTTTCATAGCCTCCGTCTTGTCTATGTTTACCTGGAGTCCTGTCTTTGCTGCTTCTTCGACCAGTTTGTCAGTTTTTGCTTGTAAGTCTTCGATTTTGTGACAGTGACATCAAACATAAATCATCCACTCGCGAAATCCAGGTCTTCTAGGTTCTTCACGTCGGTCCAGGATATCCCCGTTTCCTCGTTTCCCACTGTCTGACGCATAATTCAGTCAGTCCACCACAATTAGGAATATCATCGTGGGTGATAATAATCACCCTTGTCTGACTCCTGTTTTTGCTCTAAACGCCTCGCTGAGTTTTCCGTTGTGGATCACTTGACATGTTCCGTTGTTGTACAGCTAGCTGTTGAATAAGGTTGATGAATATTTGGGGTACGCCGTAGTACCCGAGTAATTTCCAAATTACTTCGCGGTCAAGGCTCTCTGTCGAAGGCCTTCTCGAAGTCTATAAAGTTGAGGTAGAGATATGATTGTCATTCCATGCTTTGTTCGATGATGATGCGTAACTTAACAGTAAATTTTGCTGTACTTACAAAATGAACAGCTTTGAGTAAGAACACTCTGTGAAGTTTCTTTCCCTGTACAGTAAATATAAGCTATTAGATCTTTAATTTCTACAAATCAATAGACTATCTGCAAACCTACTTCTGATAGGTCTTTGTAAATCTTTGTGAACGAATGTTTTCTTTCCGATTTATTATGAAATACAGATTACTGTATCATCTATATCGCAACTAATCAAAATTTACTTTTAACATGAATACGTGATTCGTTTACCTCACAAGCAATACCGCCTATGTCTTTACTATGTATGAAAGGCAGTGAGTAGTACTGGAAATGTGGGTATTTATTATATGCAGCCACAGTAGCTCATATAATATTCATTTTTATTTTCATTTTATTGCTAAGATTTTAATCGTTTTAGAACGGGACTTTCATAATTCAGTGAAGTTTTTCTTTGGTAACCAGTAGTTTTGATGTTTCAGTGAATGTATGGATTTCTCTTCAAGTACTTCGTACAAGTGATAATACCAGCCACATCTGATAATTCTAAGACAACTAGTAAAACGTGAGATATTTCACAAATTATCACTAAGGCCTATATTTTTGGATATCCTGTACGTCAAATCTATGCAAATTATAAATTGGTATCTTGTTAAATCGCTATAGTGTATCTAGTGCGTAAGAATTAAGAGACACGTGCACCTTATGACCGAAGACTACATGAAATTAATTCACAAATAACCCCCATTAAGGCATCAACAAAAAACATAAAAAGTATTCAAACTAAGAGGTTCATCTCAGTAAATTCATTTTATGTAGCTGTTTAATCAACTTCATTTACAATCTTTTCACGAAAGAAGATGGTAACAAAAGCGATGACTTGTCATAATCATATTTGCTGATGTCAGCAAATACATAAAAGAAGTTGAATGAGGGTGTTTTGGTTACTCAGTGACATAAATTATATAATAAGTTGTAATCGAGCTTCACATATAGACGGGGGAAAATGTGACATTAGATAGAAGCTCGAAAGAAATAAGAGAATTAGAAATGGTCAAAAGGAACGAAAAACAAACTGTTTAAAAGTAATGAGGTCATTACCATGAAGGTGAGAGTCGGTTAAGAGTTATTTTTTGTAAACTGAGTTTTAGTTACTCTATTTGGATGACTGGAGCTTCAGAAATGCAAAGGAGGAGAAAGTATATTTTCTTTTGCAGGTTACTCTTCAGCTGGTGGATTATTTCGAAAGAAGAGTTTATTCAGAAATAATGGTTATTGTAGATAAAGTGTCCCATTCGCGCTATCCTTATGGAGCCACTGCTATTTTTCTGTAACTATGCAGGATAGTATTCTTGAACGCTTTGAGGAGACATACGCTTTTAATGGCCAATATACCAGACTCCACAGGAGCAGGTGAACTGATATTTTCACAGAGAAGTGGATAGACACAAGACCTCCTCTATTAGGCTTCTGCTTATGGCTAAAGAAGACAACTCCAAGAGTTGCTACGAATAAAGTTCTTTTCCAATTCATTGAAATTCTTCTCTTAAGGACATTAAAGGTTAGATCACCCCTGAAATCATGGTTCATGTAAAGTTTCTTTTAAGGCAAGATAGACATATCATTTCTCCGAATTCTTGGTTTAATAATCTTGGCAGTAAATCTCTGCGTCAGAGATGCAAATACGTTGGACACGAATGGAAAGGGATAAAAACAAGTTTCATTTTCGTTTAATTGGCACTCAGGTTACAACTTATTCATGATATAATTTATGTCACTGAGTAACCAAAACACCCTCATTCAACTTCTTTTATGTATTTGCTGACATCAGCAAATATGATTATGACAAGTCATCGCTTTTGTTACCATCTTCTTTCGTGAAAAGATTGTAAATGAAGTTGATTAAACAGCTACATAGAATGAATTTACTGAGATGAACCTCTTCATTTGACTACCTATTTGTTTTTCATTCGAATATTTAGGTAGCTTGCTTCATTAGGCATTCAGCTGAGCCTGTTTAGATGTATTAACTTAAGTAAACAGCTGTGCAGGATAAACTATTCTGGATTTTCTCCTTTTCGTTGTTATCAGATTAATTCCTATTGCTATAATTAGCACACAGGACGAAATAATTACATTGTTTTCTCTATGATGATAAATTTGAGTAATAATACACTTTTCGATGGGGTTAGACGTAAAGTGAAGCATTTATCTTCCCGAGTGTAAATATTCGACTGAAAACAAATTTGTGAAACGTTGTAGTTATGAACAATTGACGAGTTCATAAAGGTGCGAAACTTTGTTTTGGAATTTTCTGCTGACTGACTAAAGCCTTGTTAAACTTTCAAACTCTATAAGAAAAAAATTCATCAGTTGAAATAGCTTTCAAAAAGCGTAACGATGTTGCATCAAACCAATAACAAAACCCATGGTTCAGTCTTTCCAGAAGTTCATTTTGCGATAACAACACACAGAGTCGATTTATGCTAACTGTACCGTTACAGAAGTACTTATTAAAGTTATTAGTCTCTTAATGAGTAACTTTAAATACTGGCGAGGATTTTCCTCTGCTATGAAATGACTCTGATTCGAACGAAGGGATGGCTTTAAATTAATTTCTAAAATCCCTCAGTAAATTCAGATTATGCACTGTCAATTAATAAATGCACCAAGTTGTTCTTTTTTGTACCAGAATAAAATTAGGGATGAAAACAACCGCAAAAAAACAATATTTAACAAACTGTAGTCATAAAAAAGACATTAGTGATGGTGATTAAGAACATTAGGTAGTAGAAGAGGGGTAAGTGGGAAAAAGGGAGGAAGAAAAACTAGGGACAGAAAAGAAGAAAATGTTAAATTGTTTGTCGAGGAAACGAAATAATTTTCTCCATAAAATGTACTTAGTTTTGTTAAAGAACTGGCTGTATGTCAGGATATATCTATAATAGTGGTACTTTTATTATTATTATTATTATTATTATTGGGAGTTTGTGGCAATACACAAATACACACTTAACATTTATGCATAAATGCATACAATCATAATGTATCAATTAAGGTGATAGTATACTTGCAGTAATTGTATTTGTCCTCTGACCATATATTCTGTTATAAAATCCACCTGTATACGTCAAATAGGTTATAAATGTAGACTTAGCTACACTGGTAGATGAACAATTTTAACTATCCGGCATTTATTAATCAAGTATTATACAACAGAACAATTCTCTTGTCCTAAGAAATCAATGGCATAGAAACACATTTACGAATTTTCCACTTATAATGTTAGTGTTTTCCCTTCAGATTTCTCGTAATATAGGATAGATGTCTGGTCGCGCTTTATATACATATATATATATATACATATATATATATATATATATATATATATATATATATATATATATATATATATATATATATATATGTACACATGTATAAAAGAAAAGATAATAATGACGAAAGTGAGACACGATTAACTTTTTTTTCAAGGTGAAGAGAGGTAAGTTAAGCTAGGTGGTGTATGGCAGCAGACTTTCTATGACTAAAATTTGGTTGGCGCCACCGGCGTCACATACACACGCACGTTAAAATGATTGATTGAAAAATGCACATCTTCGACATTTCTACCTGTGATCTTTATTATCATTGTGATTATGACTGTTTGGCTTCTTTGTCCTTTTTTTTCTTTATACCTCTCTATATTTCCTTCTCTTCAAACAAGTGAATTAAAGAGGCGAGTAAAAAAGAAGTTGTAGATAATACTATACTACAAATCATAATAATAATGATAATAATTGTCATTGTTTCCATTATAATGTGACTATAGATTTAAAGTTAAGGGATGTAAGAAAGTTTATTACTAGTACTGACTGTTATTTCATTCTGGACGTTAAAAAAAAATAATAGAAGGATGTAAACTGTGATCCGGACCAAAACATATCCTTTCGTGCTCATATTCATTGATTTACCTGACTATTCTGCTTAGACCCAGAAAAGTATTTTCTGTAGTTTGGTTTGTGAGGGTTTGTTATGTTTTTACGAGTTGATCACGGATTGATATCAGTTAGAGAACCATTGAAAACTAGGGATTACTGGACAGCTGCTGTTTCATCCTAGTTTAGGAATCATCGGAAGTACACACCCACTGGGATTCGAACCCAGGACCTTCCGGTTACAAGGCAAGCTCGTATACCATTTAGCCACTAGGACCCGATTCAATGGCTCATGAATTCTAACTTCTACCAATCAATCCGTGATCAACTCGTAAAAACATAACAAACACTTACAAACCAAACTATAGAAAATTAATCTGATGCTCGCTAGTGACTTGCTACAGGTTGGAGTTTCCTGAGGACTAGTGAGAAGTCGTGACCAGTGAGGTCCAATTAGATGTCACGTGTGTGGATGGATGTCCCACCAACGACAGTGGTTGGGGTCGCGCTAAACCACGAATTGGTAGAAGTTAGAATTCATGAGCCATTGAATCGGGTCCTAGTGGCTAAATGGTATACGAGCTTGCCTTGTAACCGGAAGGTCCTGTGTTCGAATCCCAGTGGGTGCATACTTCCGATGATTCCTAAACTAGGATGAAACAGCAGCTGTCCAGTAATCCCTAGTTTTCAATGGTTCTCTAACTGATATCAATCCGTGATCAACCAGAAAAGTATGCCTGAATACCATAAGTCTTTACTTTTTACACCTTTTATTGTTATTATTATTATTGATCAACATTTTTTCGATTACTCTTGTCAAAGTAAAATGACGATAGTAGTTTAGATTTTGAATTTCCAGAGATTTTAATTACTCTGAATATGGATATTGTCATGAATCGAAAACAGTTAGAGAATTATTGGAAGCAAGGAGCTGTAGACAGCTACATTGAGAATTAAGAGAAGTCAAGAGTTTCTACCAAAGTAACCAAATTCTATTCTTATACTAGAGAAGTTAGAATTTGTGTCATTGAATTCCAACTTAGTAGGTGAACATTCAACGGGTTAGCCTCGCAACCTGAAGGTTGTAGGTCCTATCCCTGGTGGAATTAATACTCGATAAAAACAGGTGTCTAGTGGTGCTTGTGAGAGAAATTAGATAACAACTAATCTTAGACATTAGCAGGTCATGAATCACTTCTGACTGTAATTTCTTTTTAGTTGAGAAAAACGGGCCATTTTCAAAGATTTTTCAACAGTTGTTCCTATCATTACTTCAGGTGTATTTGATACTTCAGTAACTTGCTACTCTTCAGTGAAGAGAAATTCCGTGAAAACGGTAGGGTAATTTCATAAATTATACGTTTCAAAAATTGTTGAACCAATTTACACATGAGCTCTGTTAAATTCTTGATCATTATTGATTAATTACGAATCTCTTGACCAATAAGCATTAACAAACATTGATGAATAACCATATGCTTATCCAGGTCAAAACAAGATCAATTGGATTTCGAATTTCCCGAATGGTTATATCACTAAGTAGGGGACTACATAAAGTAAATTCTTGTCTTTGCAGAAGTATCTCTTCCTTTTTCCTCTAGAAATATGTAAGAGAAAATCTTAAACGTGGATTCCTGTTTTTTTTGTTGTCTGACTCATTTTATCTGAAAAAAGTTCTTGGCCTGGTGCATTTCTGTTTCAGTTGCTTTTTTATTTTAATGATTTTAGCATGTTGTAATCATTTTATATATATCCGCTTATCAGCCATTAGTAATTAGAAGTTTCTGACCCGTATAGAAGAACTGACTGACCTGACGTTTGTATTGAAAATCCGATCGAATTTTGTTGTTGATGCAGGATGAGTGACGAAGATTTCCAGACTGGTTTCAGGTTGATGAGTGAATGTGTTTCTCGCCTTCCCGATTCTCGCTTAATTTGACATCCTTGTCCATTCCGACTGCCTGTAGTTGAGATAATGCTCCCTTATTTCCTTCATCTTTTTGTATTTCAAACGTTACTGTAACACTTACTGAATGTTGAGGATTATTTTGTTACTTCGTATTTCGTTGGTAATTTGCTTGTTCTTTGATGTTTTGTTACGACAGTGTGGCTCAAGATCCCTTGTGACATTAAAATGTTTGCGGATAAAATGAAGATTCAACTCCAAAGTCTTTGGTGTATGTGATGATCTGAGTAAAGCAGAATATGACTGCTTATAACAGAAAGAAATTATAGCTGAGAATGAAGATGTAAAGTGTTTGGTTTTCTACTATCTTTGAAATTTGGTCATGGACTTTTCATCACCAGGCTTTGTTAATATGAGTACTTCACTAAGAGTCAGACATTTTCAGCAGTTCAGTTAAAAGTGTTGACTACAGTTTCGTTTGAATGTCATGATTCCAGAAATCCTTTTACTGCCTTTAAGTTAGTTCGATTTAAAATAATAATATTCTGCCAGTAGAATTTGTAGTCGTAGTTGTCTACATGCAATAAGATTTTTGTGATGGGTTAAATGTAGAATGTTTGATAAATACATGTTTAAGCCTAATAAACATTACTACACATCGCAGAAGATATCCCGCAGCCGTTTCTGTTTTTTCTACATTCTTTGGAACCTTTGACAAGTTAGTATCCTTTGAAATGGTGTGGACCACCCATAGCTTATTTTAAATGATTCCTTCTGCCATATTACATTAAGCTTTTGCAATATGTAAGGACTCATTGATGTAAAATTTGAATATATTTATCTGTGTATTGTTTTGTTTTGTAGAATCCTCTTGCGCTATAAAGTATACTAACTGACGCAGTTGTGCATCAGCTGAAGTCCGTATACTTAGGAAAATGATGTAAAATGGGGGAACAGAAATGTAATGATATCTCAAAAAGCAAGCATGAAAGTAAATGGGATTTGAACAAAGCAAGAACTACAGTTTTAGCAGAATAAAATGGTACCATCTTTTATTTCGTTGCCTTCTCGTCAGCTGCTTACATGGCAAAGACATTATTAAATATGTCTACAACAACAATTTTAACATACTTGCCCACACAGAGTGGTCCACAAAGATTGATTCTTAACCTTTTGGATACCTAAATTAGTCAGTCCATCATCCGTATATTGCTCTGATAAGAAGTTACTAACCCTACATATCAAGGCTATTTTTGATCTTATCATTTATAACTCCTTTCCAGTTTAGTGCAGCTAGGTTGGGTCTCATCATATGTCAAGTTTTAAGTATCAGTTTTATGGACCAAATTCTTCTCTTCACCCATAACTTTATGTATGATTTCGGAGTTACTCAACATGCTATTACATGTAACGCAAACGAGTGAACAAAGAAATATACCAATGACTGGTTTTCCTTCTGTCTCTACAGCACAATGAATTTGGTTGCAGGCTGCCTCAGGAGGAATTTTTCTTTCAACCTCATTTCACTATTTAGTTAACAACCGATAACATATCAGAAAATGGTCTACATGTATCAGACGTTTGTCAAGTGAAACAATGACCCTGATTATATATGGAGTTAGTGCTGGGTAGGAATGGATGAATATGATAGTCATGGAGTTCAGCAGACACTATCGATAGGCTCAGTTCTCCTGTATCAGCATTAAAATCTCCTTTTAAGATGACAGCAAGCAAGAGGAAATTAAATAGAGACATCCATGCCTAAGTCCTACTATGGTGCTGGTTTTTAGCAATAATGGATACTTTATTATGAAGTGTAAACATAATGGTTCTTCGAAATCGAAGATAATGTTAGTTAAGAGAGACCATTAGCTTTGAAAATAATGCATTTTATTTTCATTGATAGTCTGATTTAATTTACTACAATCACCTGAAAGCAACTCCAGTGGTTATCTATCAACAGATAACAGGGAAACTCTTCCTGAGTTAATGGGGGTAAACACAGTACGAAATAAACTGTGGAAAAATAGATCACCATGTAGCTAACTGCATAAGTTTTGAAAACTGCCCATCTCATCCTTCTCAACTATCAATGATTTTCTAGCCTATGTCGAATTGCGATAAAATCTGTTATAGTTACAAAAAAAACTTTTGAAAATAGTATGTTCAGAGTTCACAGTTTCATTTTTAAAAAAGAAAAATGAGTGTAAATAAATGTAAATGAACTTTATCAGGAGCTATTGTAGAGAAATAAAAAATTAAAAGTGATATTTTTTGTTTTGTTTTGGAAAAATATTCTACGCATTCAAATTTAGTAGTACATATGAAGTTATGGTTAACCCTCACTACACCGGAAGTACAACTGACCGACTAGTTAACAAATACTAATACCAACAAACAGCTATTGACAAATTATCGCACTGCAATAATAATAATACTGACAGTATAAATCGATTGAAATATTAGTTAAATTTCATATATGGAAACTGTATCAACCATTACGAATGCATAGACATAGATTTTACTAACTAATTTCATATTAATAAAAATGCATTGACGCTTATATTGTCGTCAATACTAGAAAGTGTTCCTATTGTGGATAATTTTTTTTTACCGCATCACAACAGTACAAGTACAGTCACCTAAAGTTTTTCCTAATCCGAAACTCCATTAAAGTTATCTCTATGTGAAGATATAAATGCCTATTTATCTACTTATCTCCATGTGTGTTTGTGACAGTGTTTTATGCACTTATGACAATGCACCTTTTTATCAAATTCACTAAACTGATAACTGAAATTAACACTAAAACACTTTAAGTCCTATACGAAACAGAGAAATAAAAATAAAGGTACTTCAGACATCTGTCAACATTAATACTGTTTGTATGCAGGTATATATATATATATATATATATATATATATATATATATATATATATATATATATATATATATACCATAGTTTTTAATTCATCTACTAACATTTAAAAGTTTTGGATCAATCTCCATTCAACTATTCCAGATTAATTTCTTATTTAGACATTAATATTAGCATTAATTTCTTCTAAAAAACATCTTCCTATTACTTAGATGAAAATCTTACCACTTAACAGTTGCCGTGACAAATGAAAGAAGATGAAACTTAGGTAAAACAATCGTATATCTTTCTTCCCTTTTTTGTTCATTATGATAATGAGTCGCGTCTGTTAAGTGATTCCCATGACTGAAAATGGATTAAGCTGATATTAGTCGAGCAGGAACTTCCTATTTATCCCAAATCACTTTTATAATCAAGTGTCTCTAAGTGTCTATGAAAGCCAAGTTGTTTAACAGATATATACTAATAACCTACGTTTTTGAGTTATTTCTATTTCTTCTCCATTACTGACAGTAAAGCATCACCAGACCATACAGAATTAAAAATGAAAATTACTCACATTATATGAAACTTAACCATGCCTAAGGAGTAATGTAAACCAACCAATTAATAATATATTTATAGCTAAAACCAACAATTAAAAACTTAATGGAGCTGCTATGATTTCACAAGATATCTTTATTGAGCTTCTAATGCTTTCCTCTCTGTCTCTCTTTTTGGTCCTAATGGGCGTTTTCCTTGATGAAATTTCATCTGATCACCTCTAATTCAGCTGACACTGCTTATGATGTGTAACACATGACGAGAAACTTCAATCACTTCATCTATAGTCTCATCTACTAACTTCTCCTCCTTGCCTAACACTCTATACCTAATCTCATTGTTACCAACTATATTATTTCACTTGACACGGTAAGTGGGATGGAGACAACTATGGTCAAAACCACCAATTTACTCATGCCTTGCACCTTCAACCATTATATCTTATAGTCGTAAATTAAGACAGAAGGGACTTCTGTATATCTCACGGGATCAGAAGATGAAGCAGTTTAATGGCCTTAAATGACAACTAATTCATAACTGTCAGTTAATAATCTCTGTAAAGACAAGTATTAAGATCAATCAACCTATATCACTACAAAAAAACGCGGATTTCGCTCAATATAGAAATGTAAAGTTTGGAAGTCACTGGTTCATACTTTGCCTTGAATTTTTTACCAACTTAAATCATCAACTCTTAGCATGAAAGAATATATAATGCATTCCAGTGCACTTTTTATTCAGAAATAGAATAATTAGTAAAAGTGATATTTATTTGTGTTTACATGGGCATGTATGTACTGCATAAAGTTTCATGACTATATATATATATATATATACTTTATCACATCTCCACATTTTGCTTCATTTAGATGTGGATGAAAAATTTATGGTTTTGGAGTAGTTCTTCAGAAAATGTTTTATCCAAAATTTTCTCTGTGTATAAATGTATACTTCAGTACGCACTATATAGTATCTACATTGAGGGTGTCGAACCAGATACGTCCTAATTACTTTGTCTAATTACATTTGATGGTCCAGTGGTTATAGATGACATTTTATCTATATACTGACTTTCTCTGGTTAATATAAACGGTACTCTAACCATTGGATTGCTTGCTAAAGAATTTACATTTAATCTCACTACTAAATCGTAACTAATAAAGATGGGTCTACATATTTGTCGATTTGTCAAACTTGTTTCTTTGGTAAATTTCTGTGTTCGCTGTTTCTGCTCGCCACCTTGCTCTTGTTGCTGTTGTTCTTGTCGTTCCTGTCCTCCTTCTTGTACAGCAGGACTTTTCGATGGAGAGTGTTTCTTCTTAGAACGTTTTGGTGATGATGAATGCTTCTCCTTAGGACTTTTATTTGATTTTTTTGAAGGACTTTTGTGTCTTGGTGAACTTTTGTTTTCTTCTTCTGCATTCGAAGCTTTTTTCGGTGATGACGTGGAACTTGTACTTCCACTTTTCTGTTTAACACTTTTAGTGCTCTGTCCACCTTCTGCGACAGTAGTGCTTTCTGTTTCTGTTACTAATGGAATCCATCTGTTAAATGTAATAATAGTACTGCTAGCTAAAAATGATTTCGAATCTACTGGCAATTTTCCATCAATAGCCAGGTTGGCTTTTGTTCGGTTAAAGTGTGGACAGAGTTTCACCTCATTCACCCATAATTTTGTTTTAGGAAGGATGGGTAATTTCGAATTTGTCGAATCTAAGACTAGCTCATTAAGCTGGACGATTGAATCATGCGGAAATTGGTGATAAATTCGGCAGGTTTGTTCAATATATATACAAACTTTATTTACTGTGTATTTTTCTGATTGATTTTCTATTTCAATTTTAACATTGATAAACTGTCCATGATAGTAAATATCACGGTCTAATTTAGCGCGTAAAGTCAAATTACCAATTTCTTTATTGGTAGCGAAACGCGTACATTCAACAGTCGGTGATTCATGAAATGACTGCTGACTCAGTAGAGGCGTTATAGTATATTTATAAAAGTTCATAGATATTTCATTCTTAGTTATTGGTAAGCAAGCATAATCTGGCGCTACAATTACCTGTATTTTCCAGGATAACTCATTCGCGAAATGAGGTACATCTGGATTATTGAATAAAATTGAATCGGGACAGTTAGATAATTCGAATTTAAACGGTAGGACTCTGTAGCCACGACCAAGTTTCTGCCTCAGCTTGAAAGCTAGTTCCTGCGTACATTCACTCGCCTCTCTATCAGACACTAAATAAAGAGGATAAACTGTTTTAAAATCTCTATAACACACGTGCTCTGTATAAGTGACATCGTGAAATACAGGAGATCTACTGTTTACCATATAACGAAAGGTAGCTGTAATTTCAACAACTATCTTAGAGTTACGTGGGAATTTAGATGTATTGAAGGCTATTGTGCCCTCTAAAATAGCTGGTAAATATTCCACTTGGGATTTGTCATCACTGGCTGGTTTCAATGCTGATTTACTTTTTGATTTCGGTGATCTATTTTTAGGTGATTTTGACCTTGGGGATCCGGTATGCTTACGGTTATTAGAATCAATATTCGAATTGCAATATTGCTCATAAATTGGTAATTTATTCCATATTTCATAGATGTGCATATGATTTAGGTATAAAATTAAATTTTCCGTCTTTTTTTTATATATCGAATGTATTGTATCATAAATTTGACGTGAAAATAATTTTAACTGATCATCTTTTTTGTATTCATTCGGACTTGATCTACCTGACTTTTTTGGTGAAATACTTCTATTTGATTTCTTTGATTTTGGAGGACTTTTTGATTTTGGAGGACTTGGCATAATATAAAAATAATGTAATTATTTTTATTTAATCTAATTCTAACTTCATTAAAATCAATTTAACAAGTTTAAATGATTTAGTCGAAATACCTATTAACGATTATTTATCACGTGAATCATATGGTTTCGACGAAATGCTGAGGTAAACAAGTAATCAGTTTGTATTTTGAGAGACAGATTATTATGATTATTCCTTTGGGTTCCGAGTGGAACATAAGGCTTCAATAGCATATCCGTATTTTTTCCTGTTCTCTGCAGTCCTCTTTTGCTGACTTCATGATTGCCCAGAGGCTTTCATCTCCTCCTCACACGATTTCCTCCGCATCACTTTCGGACGCAATCCGAACAAATGAAAGTAGCTTAATACCGGTGAAATTCGAAAGTTGCTTCAACTGATGTGTTATAAGATGCTACAATTCATCATATTATATACTGCTGTAATGACCATGCGTTTGGACCTCATTAATGATATCAGATAGAGATGACACCATAGTGACAGTTGATAGAAAAATAGGATTTATTAGCCAGTTATCTAGCGGTTTTATAATATGAGCAGTTGTTTTCATTCCAGTCTCGAATTCATTATTATTTTAAACTCACCATCTCTCACGGAATAGAGTGTAGGAATATCACAGCTTGTGATCATTAGGTTGGTCGGTGTTTTCCGATTTCTACCAGCTTGCCAAATAACAGTTCTCCACTGCTGCTGAAAAGTCTTGGACTGGGATGAAATACATTTGTATTCCCTATCAGTGTTCAGTGGTTTCCTATCTGTGATCTCTACTTGTTATCGTATTTTGAAAATAGTCGGATCTTCACAATCACCTCAGCTTGAAGCAAACCTTATTAATATTTCTTCCTTCAAGCCCAAAATTAAAATGCCTTCGGATAAAAAGATTATGACTTTGTTTAAAAAAAATAAACAGAGAAAACAAAATCATATTTTAACCTTGACCTGTTTTAAAATATGGTGGAGAGAAGGTGTAGGAGAAGACAGCATAATTCTTGATCACAAAAAATATCCTTTCTCTTCTCTTTCTCCCTCTTCTTTAATACAAACTAATTTATTGTTTATTAAATCTACCGCAGCAGGTGGTGCTATATAATGAATTAAGTTGCCACGGTCACACTTATATATCCATGTCTAATGGGTACACAGGTTGGAAAGCAAAAAAAAAATATTGTCTAGTTGAATGCATTTAATAAGAAGTGTATGGACCTCACAGTCTCTTTCTGTTTTTTCCTCTCTTCCTTCATTCTAATCTTTTTCCTTAAGCAGAAAAAACTAAATTTTAAAAAACCACAATAATATCTAAGAGGGATGATAAATACAAACAATCGTTATTCTAGTCTCTGTCATCGTATTCATGTGTCTCTATGTTCACGTGTTTAGCAGTGCGTAAATGCGTATTTGTGTTTACATAGATTGGTCAAAAGGGTGAATTCTAAGCAAGTATGACACTGCCTGGACACCAGAATTTTCATTATCTGAAGTCAAGTGTAAATGTATTAAGCATGACCTGTTAAATATCTTAGATAAGAGGTATTATTTTCTTTAATGACATCAGTTTTAGAAATAACCTTAAGATAATAGATATAGTAGCCCGTGAAATTAGTTGTTTAGACAGTGACTAGTATGCACATGGTTAAGCTGATGTGTCTGGTTTTTAGATAATGTCACGCCTTAAATTTACGGAATAATAATCCCTAATAGCTTTAGATGTAATATAAGTCAGCTCTACATGTCATTCAGTTATATAATTCCCAAAAGATATCTGATTTCTTTTAGGCATGAAAACTGCCATTATTTCAAAATACCTTGATTGTTTTAAGTCTATGAATAGACTGATAAAGACATTTGATGAACATCATCAACACTAATCATTGAGTCGGTTGAGATAGTTCATTTTATTTTTTTGATTTAATAGATATGTTCAAAATTTCAAACAATTTCGACAGAATCTGAAGCCTTCTTGCTGACTGTTTGAAAGGTGGAGAAGAGTTAACCATCTGGTTCCTTAAAATTTCCATTTGTTGTTTGATTGGCCTCACCTAAATTATTCATGAAGTCTGTTTCTACAACTAATTGTTTATCACTAAGCTCTTCACCATTGAAAACTTATCGTCTGCATCAATATCGGAAGTGTTTACACCATTTAACTGCCCGCAAATAATCAGCAACAGGTAAAATCCTGGGTCATTCTTTTTGAAGTTACCATTTCTGTTTGTTTACATTGCCACAGGTAGCTGTACAAAAGGGATTACTTCAGTGGTATGATGTTAACAATCAAAGAAAACACTGATAACTCAGGGGTGACTAAAACACGTCTTCCAAAACACCCCCGTCTGTCTATTATAATAAGTTGACTGCCAACAAATCTCACATTCTCAGGCACGTTACAAATAAAATGTGTGAGTGGTAAGTTATTTCTAAGTATACGGACAAAATGGAGTTATCAGAAAAAGACCTAGCGTCGCTACTTAGTGCTCTAATTTCCATCTCGTCATATCCTTCAGGAGTGAATCGAAATAAAGACCTGATGAGTTATTTACAAAAGTATTTAAGGACAGTGATTGTCTCAGTTTTTAACAAAGAAAAGAAATTCTAGTGATAATCATGGAGTTTGAGTGGTATACTTTCTAAATATTCGTTCGGTCTGTAACGAATGCATTTTATTATTAAATACGCGCCAAGACACAAACGGTTCTAGTTTCATCAGCAAAAAGTTTGTTAATGGCTGGATTCACTCAGTAGCCCCAATCAAACGTGCACTATCCAGCAGAAATATATTGCATATTCTGTTAATATATACAGAGAAAAATCGTGTAATACTCGTGATCTGTACTACATCTTTTAATAATAATTAAGATCACAGGTATATGATGAGATGAATGCATATATTTTTAATTTTTAATCCTAATACAAAAGATAAGTCTCCTTAGTGAGAAAAAATGTAGTAGTATTTACTGAGTGATATTGTAGTGTTTAATCAACTCATATAATGGATGCAGTTTCATCTTATTATGACACCACGACACACACAGGCCTTTTTGAAACCCTATCCAGCAAAAAACTTACATAAAATCTAACACCTACTGAATGGTGTCTTCAGGACTCTAAGTCTCTGCTTTACTTTCTTTGCTTACTTTATAAACTGTGTCACAAGCCCTCAGAAACATAACAATAGTAAGCTTTATTACCGATTATACCAGAAAAAATAATCCATGAAAATGTAGAATTTGACTGTGTATACATCCCATTCAAATGCTTTGAAAAAAACTGATTTCTTTTATTTCCTGTAATTCACTACATTTTCTTTATTTTATACCAGTACTAATGCTGCTGCTACTTCTACTACTACAGAACTAATTCTTCAATATTTACCGGTTTATTCGTACAATAAAATGATTTCTATTTGTCTTGTTATTAGAAAACAAAACTTTTCACACCTGCTGTGAATCCACGTGACATTTTCAGGTAAGTCATCTTGTAAAATATAAAAATACAATATGAAGAGCACAACTAAACACTTGGTCAACTCACTTTGTGTTAACGTTTCTTATTCGCCCGTTAAACGCCTCTATATTGTGCGCGTATGCATACGTGTAGGTTTAAACTTTTTTGTAATGCTTCGAATAACCACGGGATATAGTTAGTCATTGGTTATTTTTTCACTTGAAGTTTTTAACTGTAGGGAGCCTTTGTTTTCATACTTACATTCATGTCTGATTATAAAGTCAAGCACGCGCATCTAAATGTAAGCAAATAAGCTGATGTAGGAAGTATGTGTGTGTACAAGTACTGCTGTATTCAATTATTCACACATTCAGAATATTTATTTATCGAGAGTCAAGTGTTACACAATTACAGTGAATATCATTCTTTTTAAAAAATCGAACTTTAATATTCTCATATTTTCTTCTGACAATGATTGCAACTAGTCCTGCATTCAAGTACCTCAAAACAGTTAATCTGTAAAGTCTTTCAGATCTATTAGAATTCCAGTGAAAATGTTGACCTTTTAATATATAACTTTACAGAAACGTTCAGAAAGTATTCGAACTAGAAATGCTACTTTTGTAAACTGATTTGTATGAAGTCATTCCCATCTGCAGGAATTTCATTTTACTTTTGTTTAAAAGATATATGAAGATTAGATAAAGCTATTATCTATCCAATAAATATCTGACTGATTGCATGTAGAACAAGAATTTGAGAAAATATAAATTTAATACAATACATAATATTATTATTGTTCCCTTGGGTTCCTAGTGGAACATAGGGCTTCAACTGCACGTCTCCACTTCCTTCTGTCTTTTGCTGTGCTTTTCACCTGCATCCATGTTAATCCATACTCTTTCAACTCCTCTTTACACGATCTCCTCCATGTCACCCTTGGACGTCCCACTCGCCGCTTCCCTTTCGGGTTCCACTCGAGCGATGGCCTGACGCGCGATGTCACCAACCGACCTCCTCAACGAGTGTCCAGTCACAATACATAATAACAGAGTATTATTTATCAAATTAGGTTTGGAGCACAATCTGTTCCTCATGATCATATCCTACCACTCTAATAATAAATTTGTTACACAAATAATCTGATATGCAATTGTACCCTACTATAGTTCCCAAAATTTTGCATAAATGCAAGCGTCGTAAGGGTCTTTTTAGTATTCCCCGACAATATCACCTCATGATCCTCCACTTCTGTCAGAATTACTCTAATTATCACCTTGCTCACTGTATAATAAGGATTAAGTTGTTTAAGTTGGATTACTGGCCAGCTTATTGGTACATTCTCGCGTCTAAGGTAAAATAGTTCACGCGTCTCTGTCTAAAAATAAGTTACAAAAAGTTCGAGACTGGTAGGTTTACTCCTACACTTTCAATATCGATGACAAACGTATACAAGAAAGGCAAATTTATTTAATTTTTTTACTCCTGGCCACAGTGCCCAGATCAGTGTTGAAAAAGCAATACTTAAGACCTTCAATTAAGAAAATAGGAGTGTTCTCAAATAATACTTGTCTTTTGAGCGTAAAATAACGAAAACAGTTGATAATAGTCATTTACGATAAGTATTCATGGTTGAACAGACAAATTAGTGTAACTTATTTTATACGCTCTGAGTATGATGGATTTCGACAAGAATCTCGGTCATTTAGAGGACTGTTTTTCCCTAATTCAAGACACCTTAGCTGTTCATATTCTCTATTTTGGGAAGGATTAAGTTCAGAATCGCAAGGTTTCGTAGCGGTCAAAATGTCACCTAACCAATGGGCTAAGGCACAACTGCTCATGCTTTTCAATTTCTGTCACTTAGCGATAATTTCTGTCCCATGGTAACTACTTTATATAAGAACTTCTACAAATATTTCTGGAGGCAAGTAAAGTAAAGAAAATACTCTTCTTTTTACAAAATTTCTAAGACGGATGTATGTTAAACTTCCCAAATGACATATCAAGGACCTATGGTTTATTACAAGTCAAGACATTTCATAACTTTAAGTTGTAAATGGAAAGACGACACAATCCGTTTAGTAAATTTATTCTATCATTAAGGTGTAAAAACTGCAATAGAGTAATGGTGTTTTTAAACTAACATATGATTCCACTGTTAAATTACTTTATAGCTGGTAAGAATCTAAAGACAATCCCGGATATATCTTGATATTAGATGAATCAAAAGTATGAATTCGTGGACCAATGAAATCTGAACTGATGGCTTACTTACTTGCCTTGCAACCTAACAGTTTGAAAATTAAGCTGCCATAAAGTTGCATGTATAGTTTAAAGCGTTTAAAGTTGGGGCAAAATAACCAACTATTCCTATTTGTAGACGTTTTCGTTTCAGGGCAGAAATGAATTTGAAATCAGTTATTTTAAGTTTTAATTGTATTAATATATGTTTGGGGTCCAAACCTTAGTACAAGCTAGGACGAATGCTTCATCAATAATAATGGAATGGTATAATTCCGGTTGATTTGTCATTCTCACTAATTAGCAATGAGGCCAAGTAATTATGAATGAGGCACTG
Source organism: Trichobilharzia regenti (assembly GCA_944472135.2). Lineage (NCBI taxonomy): Eukaryota > Metazoa > Platyhelminthes > Trematoda > Strigeidida > Schistosomatidae > Trichobilharzia > Trichobilharzia regenti. The sequence continues at coordinate 79,351,649 of OX235270.1, read as the reverse complement.
GTGATGTAGCCATCCACTCGACTTACATAAAAACATATCGTGAATTGGTTGGAGTTGGAATTCATGGACCACTGGGACAGGTCTCAGTGGCTTAATGACATACGAGCTCGCTTTGTAACCACACGGTCCCGGGTTCAAGCTCCAGCGGGTTCGAACTGTAAGGAGTCCCAAACTCGGACGAAACAGCTGTCCAGTACTCCCAGGCTTTCCAGTGGTTCACTAACCGATGTCAGTTCATGATGAAATCGTTACATAAAACCACTTGCTAGTAATCAGTTATGCCTTATTTATACTTTAGTAGTGATCCAACAATCATTTATTTTAAAGATATGACATATGTGACTCAACTGTAAACTGTTTAACAAAAACTAAGCAAATCCTTTTAGTAATATCCATCACTTTATTCGATTTGTTCCACCTTAGAAACGTCTTATTTGAACTGTGCACCGTACAATATATGACTTTTATATCATAAACGAAATGGTGCATTCATTGATTCGTGTAATTTATCGATGAAATCACGCCCACTGTCAATGCTAAACTGTAATTCTTTATGGGGAACTGGGAAAGCTTAAGCGTGAAACACATTTGTTTCCATCTGTATGTTGTACGAGGAGGATCTAATCACTTTATTATCTTCAAAACTATCATGTTCAAAAATTTGTGTCCAAATAATCTTAAAATATGGTATGTATTTAAAATTCTGCTGTTTCTCCTCTTCTCTCCCCTACAAAATATTTGTTGTGGTAATAAGATGAAGAAAGACACGTGTCAGTTTTGGTTGCATATGGATGTGAGGTGCGATGAGACAATATGTCATATTTTAGATAAACGACAGTCACACAAAATATTTCCGAAAGGTAAAATTCCTTTTTCTTATAATATGAACATATTTATTATTTTGATTTGTGATAAACTGGAACAACAAATGTGAACCATATGTGTGTATATGGAACGTGCGAATAACGCAAATTACTAACAACTAAGGTGATCATATAGTTGCAGGATATGTGAGAGTTATCTCTTCTTTTTTCATATTTCTGTGGGATCTTAATCATGATTATGTCACACATGCACAAAAAGCACTGAAATATGTTGTAAGTGTATTTGTAGTGTGTGCGTGAAATTATTGTTTCCAATGTATATAATAGACCAACCAGTCTTTAAAAAGTAAAGATAAACTGCTTAGTAGGACTGATCCCTTTCTTTTATTCTTTCATAGAATTCTCTCATAATATCACATATAACTAATGTCCATTGATTTTAACAGTAAAACATAAGGTCATTCTTTTATGCTATGAATTATCCTACTAGTGCAAAAATGGCCTCTTTTTCAAGTCTGGGAGACAGTGTGATCAAATCCTTTTTAATATAACTATCCTCCGACTGCCTCTATTGGTTAGCAGTATACCTAGTATAAGAAAGTGTCGTTTAGCCAAGGTCGAGATGCTTTGCCTAGCCTTATTCTTAAAAAAAATGTGCAGATATCCTGTGTTATCCTCTCATGGACCTATTTAATGAATCTTTTTTCAGAAATGTCGTGCCAGCCGTTTGGAAGCGCATTAAAATTGTACCTGTACCTAAGTCATCTACTGGAACATGTTTTAAATTTAGATATATTGCTATTACCTCTCCTTTTCTAAAAACTATGGAAAAGTTACTCTTACTTAATCTTCAACCTTCACTTAAAGCCTTTAACGATCCCAAACAATTCGCCTATAAACATAGTAGAAGTACTTTAGATGCAGCTGCAGTCTTCCATCCTAACATTGTCTTCAGTTCAGACAAGGGGGCTAAATTTATTCGCTGCACCTTCCTAGATTACACATCTGCTTTCAACTTAGTATTTAGGAATATTTTGTTAAACACCCTTGCTGAAACTCAAAATGACTGTTGGGTTGTCAAACGCCTGCATTCTTACTTCTCATGAAGAAAGCAGTACACTGTATGTCAGAGGAAGTCGTCCACTTCATTGCTTACTGAAGCTGGTGTCCCTCAAGGTAATGTCCTTTCTCCTTTTCTGTTTTCTTTCTTCTTGCATGACCTGCCTCACTCTGATGAAATGAACTTTGTTAAGTATGTGGACTTTTTAACTATTTTTAGTGTCTGTTAACTCCCAGCTAGACTATACTAAAATGAACAGCTTTCTATCAGGAGTTTGCAAATAGTCTTCGTCTGATGGTCTTAAACTAAATCCTTCCAAATGTCAGACTGTTAATTTGAGTCTCCAATGTAAAAGACAGTTAAATGAAGCTGTTGGTTCTTATGACTGTTGCAAAATTGATGATAGTGATATAGAAATCAAGTCTGAGGTTAAGTATCTTGGATTAATTCTTTCTATTGGCTTATCCTGGTCTTCCCATGTCTTAGCGATTTCTAAAAGAATATTTCCTCTGACTTTTCACACTAAGAAGTTAAGGCATTTAGGCATAACTCAACCCTTCCTCTTAAAGTTTGTCAACTGGTGCATCTGACCTATTCTTCTTTACTGTTCACCCTTATTCTTTCCTGGATTGCTTAAAAAAGACTATGTCGTGCTTCGTAGAACTCTGAAGACTATCAGTAGGGCAAGTTGTATCGTTGACATCGTCACTGATGATGGGCACTTGATTTTATGTAACAAATTTGCTAAAGGAATTTTGTCAGATTGTGAGCATCCACTTTATCTGCAGCTCCAACCTCGTGTCTCCTCAGGTAAAACAAGAAGTCTTTTTAGAAGACTTTATGCACGTTCGTCTAAGTATAAAAATTCCACTATACTATGTTTGGAACGTACTTTATGTGATGAAAATAGTGTTAAGCATGAATTAACTAACCTTCTTTGCACTATTAAATAAACCATTTCCTCCGCCCTTATAACACCAAGCTTTATTATTGTTGTACTTCTTATATTTATAATCTTCTCCATTTTTTGCTTTTATTTGTTTATCTTTTCATAAGTGTGAAAGTCATTTAAGCTGTGTTATAACTGTTAATTCTGTATTTCTCCTTACCATACTATATCGACAGAACATTAGATTCAATACTCTATAACGTGCTGAAATTTTCAAACTGAATCGACAATACTCTTTGAAACAAACTCACTGTTATTATTATATTTATTATTCTCATTTTGTACTTCTAGTATTTTTGACTTTGTATCGTAAGTATGGAGAAATTTCTCTGGTTAGTTTTGTTTTAATTTTTAATTTTATATATATTTGGAGTAAATCAGACGCAATATTGTGACAAATGCTGAGAATTCCATTCTGTATTATAAGTACTGTTTTTGAATAAGGTAGATTATTATTATTTTCTCGACAAATAAATATTTTTTAAGATTCATCCTGACTTAGCTAAAGGCTATCAGTTCACATTGGATTATCTTGATGTAATCTTTATTCTCTACCAGTTACAGATTACCTAGAATTTAATTTTCCTTAGTCATTTAGACGAACCTTGTCTGTGGGTTATTACCGAAATCAGGAAGTTACTTACATTGTTAGATTGGCTGATACTTCCTTCGTTCGCTTGAGACATCGTTCTTTATTCAACAGATTTTAAACATCAAACTATGTGCTGAGGAGGAAGATATTTTTATAACAGAATGGTAACTACTAGGTGACTAGATGGTTCACTCGATACATCACGGAGTTCTGGTGTGGACTAGTGAAAAATCTCATACTAGGTAGTTAGAACTGCCCGTTGAATATTAACTTTCAATGGTTTTCTGTCCAACATTATCGTGTGATGAAACCTACACTGGCGTTAATCTAATCCCCACAGATCGATATACTAATTTGACATGATAGGTAATGAATTTACGATGAAAAATGTTTTTGCTATAAATCTGAGTATACTAATAAAACTGACTTTAACATTTGTTACGAATAAAATCAAAATGATATATTTCTTATTTATAAATCAGTTGCCTAATATCTTGATTATTGTAGTAAGACTAAAATGTGAATAATGTCAGTTTGAATCAAAACGAAATTGAAATTTCATCTCAGTTTCGACAGAAATTCTAGTGTAATCGTCAGGAAATCTGTAAAAATCATAATATGAACAAGTAATCTGGTCGAAAACAGAGGAGAATACTAGTTTGGGAATTATCAGCAGTACTCACCCCCTGGGATTCGAACTTAGGACCTTCCGGTTACAAGGCAAGCTCCGTGATCAACTCGTAAAAACATAACTAACCCTTACAAACCAAACTATAGAAAAAGAGGAGAATACATAATATCACGAGAGTATTTTACGTATTGTACAACGTAAACCTTTATTAAGAATCTGGATTATCTTATGTTATCTACTCGTAGTTGAATTCCTGCCAAGGTTTACTTGAAGTTTAGAAAACAGTTTTATTGGTTGATATAGTGTTACTTGATGCTCGGTAGGTCTACTGATCATACAACATATACACGTCGGAAATGCCGGATGCTTCCCATGTAAATTTATCCTCCCAGTTTTATGAGAAGTACTTTTAACGCATTTTATCAATCACCATTCACTTTCCAAACTAAGTTTCACGAAATTCTCTTTAATAGATGTCTACGATAACATTCTAGTTCAACTAACATCACTTCGAGACCGAAGATATTGAGGTTTTAGAGTCTTAATTATGATGCATGGAAATAAAATGGAGCATATAACACCAACCTCTTAATTATGCCCGTCACCACATTAAAACATGAACTTCAAGTATAGATCAACATACCAGTAACCATTAAGGTATCGATTCATTTTTATCATCAGTCTTGTCTAAATCACTTAGTGGTGTTGTCGAACATAAATTCCTTAAAAATTTTATATGCATTTTGTAGACTAGTTTTTCTAACACGAGACCTAGTTCCTGGTTTCGAAGGTAGTAAGTTGCTAAGCCATAGAATAAGACTTCTGCTCTCTACTGAATGGAATATCATTCGAAAGAAGAACTCTAGTAATTCTAATACATATAAACCTAAATTCTTCGCAGTATCTGAATTATCTGCAGTTTTAACAGCAACTAAAAAAGGTATAACAAAGCATATGTAAGATCATGTTCTAATGGTACAAGAAAAGAAAGTTCCTTTTATATTAATAATTAAAGTGAAAAAAGTGCAGACTAGTTTCACTGGCAGGCAAGAAATGCTAATATTACTGGTTTGGTAAATGAGGAGGACTATATTACAACGGCCCAAGATTTCAAATCAAGTTGCGTTTACCTACTTATATTTTTAAAATTTATAAAACTATGACATTCGTCAACTACAAGTCAGAAGTCGGCACCGATCAGTAATAAATACATGAAAAGAAATAGATTCAATACTACGAATCAAGTAGTCATTCAAGAAAAACAGAACATCTTGCATTGGTCTTGGAGCAGGAAGAATTTTTCTGAATCACAGACTTGCAGTTTATTTGGAAAATTTCTTTTGGCACTGATTTTGTTAATAATAAGGATGGTGGAATAATCTCCTTTTAAATGTGAGAGTATTGCAAAACTGCCAACTATTTTTGGGACATTTTTCATTATCAGTAGTAAAGAAACCTTCTTAGCATAACCAATACACATGCAGCTATCAGCGGTGATCAGTGCCTTTAGGTTTTCTCAGCACCTCAGAACTACTACTCAATATCCTAATTCCGTATGTAAGAACCATGTCGTTATATACAGACATATGTGACGTCTTGGAATTAATTTACATTTTCTGAATTCCCATTTAACTAGAAAATGGTTATATGCCTAGAGTTGTATTAGATTTGCTTTTGGGTTATTGACATGTTTCTATTTCTATTTAGAGAATGGTTCTAAAATATTCCAGGCTTATCAACAATGAAAAACCTGAAATTTTATTTTAAAACCAGCGATTCAACTGCTATTATATTCTACTTAGGTACTGAGAATAGCTAACATTGTGCTGAATGTATAAGCCGTCTAAGAAATATTAATCGCTTAGGCTTAAGTTTGAAGTAAGATTTCGTCTAGCATATTTTTTATGAAGGTGAATAATAGCACTTTTCAAACAGAATCTTTTCAGTTAAATGTATATGAATACTTCTTCGGAATGATGTTTAACCAAAAGTGGAAGGTGGGAGAATTTTTATGCAGGAAGGATAACTGTTGTGTACAAAAGGATCCAATAGAATTTTCTATTATTAAAAGTTTTTTCTTGAATCTACTTTTATATTTGTCGGGCAAACAGAACGTGATTTTAGTGGTAGGAGAAGGAACCTTTATCAAATGTGAACTATCTGCAATATAAGATTTCTTAAGAATCTGATTTTCATACCACAGATTCATAAAAAAATAACCAACATTTGAAAACAAAATAACCACCAGTCGCCTTTTGCCTACTTATAAGTAGTATAAAGCTTATAGAACATTTCTAGGGCCAATTTGAACTTCCTGTGACGTCAAGAATAATGTTAAATAAATATATCAAAACTATAAAACTGGTCCATATCATTTAATGAAAAATATTTACAAATACACTTTTACTTTAAAAGTGTTTCAATTATGTTCCAGGAGAGATTTTAGATAAAATTTCAAGTAACAACAGTTTTATTATGAAGAGTGAACATTGAACCTGTTGTCTCTTGAAATTCTTCCTTAGTGATTAAATAAAATACTGAGTTATTTAACACTGATGTCATATTCTTTAACAGTTTCCACTTTCTTGACGTGCTTTCAGTATCATCTGTCGAAATCGTTGTGCTGAGTTATAACGGCTACAATTGTGACAGTTTCTATTTCCATTTATGCCAATAAGTGATTCGTTGGAATTAGATGGTAAAAGTGTTCGTTTATTATTATTATTATTGTTACTATTATTATTGAATGGAAAAGAATGCTGGAGTTTGTTCAGCTGTTTAGATGACCTGTGTGTGGATGAATTCAAAATTGAGGGTAGACTAACTAATTCACCGGATTTCTCAATAGCTCCATCTGGAGTACGAGTTGTTTCGCTATTTATCACAAAGAATTCGGAAAAGACAGATAAACGTATATTTACATCATAATTTACATGAAAAATTTGATTAAAAGAGCACACTATGCTGGAATGCATACTACTTTATGTATAGTGTCAAATTTGTGTACTGTTATATTTTCTAGTTAAATAAAGGAAAAATGGAGGTCATTCAGTTAAAAAACAACAACAGTAAAACAAGCCTCTATAAGGGATTGCGACATTTAGTTAGTGAAGAATATTCTTCTCTCAGATAAAATACAAACTCAACTAAGTCTTGTAACATGTAAAATTTTTCTTTCATCTAGAGAAAACAATCAATTTTGTTTTGCTTTTCAAGTAAATTAATTTCTACAGAGAAGGTTTTTACGAGTTGATCACGGATTGATATCAGTTAGAGAACCATTGAAAACCAGGAAGTACTGGACAGCTGCTGTTTCACCCTAGTTTGGGTATCATCGACAGAGAAGGTTGTCAACTCAGTGACCAGCCTAAAAGATCCATTATCATCACATAACCTGTAAGGCTGTAAATATAGCTCACTGATGAATTCTAACAAACCAACAACTTAGTTTCAAGTCAAAATGATTTTCAGTAACTACCATCATATTATTAATTATATTGTGTTTTATGTACAAATTCATTTAACACTACGATATTACTGTTGTGACCTCTACTTATAAAAATATATTTAAGCAGTATAGTGAGATATATTCAGATAGGTAATAAGAGGTGATATTCAATAGGTATATCTTAGAGAAAGAAACAAGATATATGGGGGGAAAAAGTAACAGGATAAGAGTAAAGTGAAGAAGGAAGAGAAAATGGTGTACAACATATCTCAGTTATTTCACAGGACAGAAATCATTTACACCATCTACGCTGAATGGATGTGCGTCGGTGGCACAACGGTAGAATGCTCGCCGACTATACATATGATCTAGGGCTCGATCCCCGTTCGATCCACTCTTTCTTTACCTCGCTAACCCAGTGATAAGACTGGTAGACAGGGAAGGCTGGGCATAAGACTAACAACCCCATCCAGTAAAAATAAACACCACTGCTGCCAAAACTTCAAGCCTCTAGCTTAGAGCCCTGTGTTTCACTGGGAACGTAAAGGAATAAAAAAACGTTGAATAGATACTTCAGTCAAATAAATAATTCCATTGAACTAATTAATTCCCATTAACCAGTATGACAGTGTGTAGCTTGTTGGCAGTGGAAATTCATTGGTAACTGTTATATAAAATTTAATCTCAAATTTGTTTGAGATTTACCACATTACCGTTTTTCGAATTGTAGACAACTTCTAAAGAGTATTCTTGATTTATAAGTGTTCTAGTCTTTTCATTTTGTTATTTCAGCATTAATGTCAAATCAGTGATTCTATATGATTGAGTGGTTTGTCATTTCCAATAGGCTGCAGACTTTTATCAACCGCTGCCCTGGCTCCATAGTGAAGATCAGATGGCCAGCCAAAAATTATAAGTAACAAGGAACCCTGACAACAAACCGACCGGGAACCTATCACCGAGCAAATATGCATAAGGAAATGGAGTCGAATTGGATACACAATGAGGAAACTGTTGAGCGCAATCACGCACCAAACAGACTCTCGAGTGGAATCCGATTGGAAACGACCAGTCGGGCGTCTGACGGTGACACTGAAAAGATCATGTGAGGAGGTAATGGAAGTTTACAGGCAATAGTGGAGCCAGCTGAAGGGACTACAGAAAACGGAGTGAAATGGCGGTGTGATACTGAAGCCCTATGTTTCACTCGAAATCCAGGGGGATTATAATAGTAATGATAATAATAATAACGTCGTATTTAATTATCCTCTCTAATCTTGCAGTTATGCCTATTCATTGTATCATTATCCTACATCTAGGTGGATTTTGTCACGAATCGGCATCAGCTAAAGAAAGGAGGATATTAAATAACAACACAGTCCCATTTTCGGGTACACCCATCACTCCACGTAGGACTAAATATAAGCCTATAGGAGGCCATTTTATCATTCAATCATTTTCGATTTCGAACTCCCACCAGTTTGTGTTGTAGTGTGGTCGCGATCTATCATGAATGACTACTAAATCTACTCATACTGTCAGTGACAGATCTTCCCTAAGTATTAACGTATCCACTTTGAATGAGTACTGGTTAGTTGTTCATTTGAAAGTTTTAGGGAGGTTGGATCATAAACCTGCGTCACCTAGAAAATAAATGATAGTCAAAGGGCTTTAATATTAATTTTAAGCGAAAATGAAATTCTTTCATTTTACAACAAATCTTCCGATGTCTTAATAAGAGTTGTTCGAAAAATATTTCAGGTTTCGAATGCTGCAGTAAGTTTAGAAAGACATAAAATCGTGAGTTCAGAGGGGAAAAAAGCTTACTAGTCATAGAATAGAGGCACTTACACTAGTAGCCTGGAGATCTTGGGTTTAATTCCTAATGGAGTACTGGATGCACACTGCTGAAAAATCCCTAACTATGACGAAACAGTCATCCAGTGCTTTCTGGTTTTCAATGATTCTCCAAATAGTGTAACCTCAAAAAATATCTTTAGTCTAAATTATCATTACTTGTGTTATAGTATCCGAAATAATTAAGACACTTGTTATTCTTCAACAAATTGAAGATGCAAAACCTTGGACACTAATCAGTTACTCAAAGAGTTCATATACATAAAAACACTCTTATCAACATATGAAGCTTTCTCAGGTTAGTAATTGAATGAAATTTGTAGCTTAGTCTATAATTCGGAACATCTTGAGGACGAATTTCTCATTCTATACTAATTTTCGTCACATGGAAATATAGAATTACAACACCTCTCATTTTATCATTATCGACTGTGCAAAGCTCAAAAGGATATTTTGATGACAATTAAAGTGACATAAGTTAGTTGAACATACTTTAAATGAATGCTTTCTTTTGTTTTACTGCCTTTTGAACCAGATAATTTGCGAATGTTTGTTGGTTTATGTATTGCATCACTATGATGTAAACTATCTCTCTCCTTTTCTGAACGAATCTTCTGTTTTTTTGCAGGATAACTGGGGTTTCGATGAACTGGTGCCAAATCAGTTTCGAATTTCAAAATAGCTCTGTCAGGTGAGGATGAAGACGTACCAGTCGATGGTGAATTAAGAGATGTTGATGAAGTTGAAACTGAGTTGGGTACTACTTTGTTGTCGGGGTTTTGAGTGAGAAGGAATTCCAAACCACAAGACAATTCCTGCATTTGCTTTTTAGCACCTGTTTTATTACAGTCATTTGTTGACTTAGACAGAGGTGAATTAACTTGACAAGGATGAATCACTTCTTCTTCGTCTTTATAATCTGATATACTGAAGTTCTTCAGCAGATAATTCTGAATAACGAAACACAGTAAAAGAAATATAAATCGCCATTTAAAATGCAGAACTTTCAGATGAAAAATCGGTTTTACCACAAAATTTAAGAAATATAGTGGAGGTAATCAATTATTTCTTTTTGTTATTTATTCACAGATGTACAAAATACAGATTTTGATTTTAGTTTCATTCACTTATCAGTCTCCTTAACTTAAGAGATTGTCTTTCTCGCTTTTAGCAGTGATGAACCATTCTGTACTGCATGACAGCTTGTAGAAATTCTAATTGTTTGTCCAGGGAGATAAAACATAAAAAATAGGGAGAACACAGGGTAGAGTTGAAAAATTAAATTACTACAGATTAACAAACATATGACACTTTAAAGCCGATAGGGGAAAACGTCCAAAGTGGTACTAAAAATACTACTTACTAGTAAGCGATATGATATAATGAGTACCATTAAATAAATACCATTAACTTATTCTCGGCTTTCTCCATAGGTATGCTTTATTTTTAGTCAGAAACACCATAGAATTCTACTGGTTTAGGGCATACTGCGGCGATTCTTAAATATATTTTTTCGCCTGATTTAAATCGTTCAAATAATGGAATATGTAAATATTGATATCACTTAGGAAACCAGTGGGAAACAAGGAGCAGCGGAAGGCTTTTTTTATCCTGACACGAGGCTCACTAGCAATATACACTCGTTACTTAATCAAAATATGGGACAGGGAACACTTAGACACTACAGTCAAAGTATTTATTTCTGTTTAGCTACTGGTAAGGAAAATAATGAGCTATAATTCCCAACTTTTAATAACTTCAGATATTGAAGAATAATTGTCATATGCGCTTAGGTATTCATCAATTCTCTAGCTGACCTCTCTTCATGACGCCATTTATCTTGAAGTCAATCGAATCTAAGTAAAGTGGCAAGTAAATATTGGGAAATTTGGATAAGTTCCAATAAGTTAGTGGGAAAATTAATATACAAGATTCATTTTTACCAATGATGAATTAGAAGGATATCATAACACTGATGTTTTACAAATGCTTTAATTTCATTTAAACTGATTTTCAAAAGCGACACTTATTGCTAATCAAATATCCTAATATTACTTACTTATGTTTATCTTAACCTAAAAATCAGGAGATTTTTTCAGGGTTTTCATTTTATACACAACTCACTAATCTTTGAAAAGATAATTCTTTTTTTAATTAACCTAACAACCTTTGAAATGATAACTACCTACTAAGTGAACCTCACCGTATCTAATAATCAATAAAGTATACAGATAGATCACCTGGTAGTGATCAACCCTACAGTTTACTTCTAAATCCTATTTACAACTCACAGGACAACAAGACTAATCGACACATCATTAAAGTATGGTGTGCAGATGAACAGCAGAAATCCCTATGTACAGTTTTTGTGTTCATTAACGAAGTGAATCCATATGGTTAATTAAAATTTATGAATCGAATACTAATCTTTTAAATGCAAAGATAGAGGGTTTAGAAATAACTAAGTAGTGAGACGCAGGGCAACTTAACCCATTAGCTCCTAATTTTTAAATGTAAACAAGAGATGTTATAGACTACAAATAGTATTGCAACTAAATCAAGTAGACATTAATTCCTTAAAATGGCAACTCCAGTTCTCGTTTGGTTATGAGATTCCCCTGGGTGTAACTTCTAAATTCTATTTTATTTCAGGAAAAGCTATGGCACATAAGGCTTTGGATGTATGTAGCATTACAGAGACATGAAAGAAATACTCAAGTTGAATTCATCAATTAGGCCTATCTGACAAAAATGATAAATATGATAAGTTCACTCCAGTGAAATGATGAGATTGTGCAGCTGTCTGGGAATCTCTGGGAATAATAATAGATTTGTTCTCGGCAGTGTCAGTCTAAGTGGTAAATCAAACAGCTGCTCATATTTCTTCTCAGTAAACTAATCGTAAAGAAGGAAAAACTCCATGATATTTATAAATTCTTTTCTGTAGTTTTCACAGATCCATCCAAAAGTTGTATCAGAAAATGTCTAGTTGGCGACTGAAAGACACTCGAGCTTGAGAGTGCCTTGAGTGTGTTAACCATCTGTGTGGCGATGTCTACATTCACAGGCCAGTCAGATCATAAGAACACACTAAATATGTGTGCCTTTTAACCATTTAGATATTAGCTGGCGACACTCCTAGCCTCCACCTTCCACAACGAGCGACACTGGATGCAATGCAATCAAGGTATTGAATGTTTATGTACACTACCTCACCGGGGTCCTCGAGGTGCCAATAATCAGTAGTTGTGAACTGTATGTGATCTGGGCTAAAATCGTTTACAATGGCACAGATGTTTCCACCCCTTGTGGTCTTCGAGATTCTGAAAAACCCTCATTAATCTGCATCTAGTTGACCTCTCTCTTTCACACGCCTTCATCCACTGTAGTTTCAGTACATTTTTTCTCTACTTCTACGTTCCCTTTTCTAAAGTGCGAGAAATTGAACTGCTGCACATTTATGAAAAGTTGTATTTTGATAAGTTAGTTAAGCAGTCAGTAAGTTCATCCGTTATCTAACTGTCATTATAAGTTACAATGAAAAGAGGAAGACTGCCTTATTTTAAATTTTATGGAGAAAAAATATTCTATGAACCAACATTCTGATCAAAAGTTTACCTGTATGTCCTGTGAAAACTTTTCTAGAACTGACACTTCTTTAAGTAATCCTCCTCTAAAAATTAAACAAATGGAGCTTCAATGAAACGCAAACTAATAATGTGTTATAGTACCACTAAAACAACTATTCAACTACGTATAGCATAAGTATTAGGGGCAAAGTGAAACGCAGGAATAGGGAGAAGTGGAGACTAGCAGAAACACACAAAGAAGAGAAAAAGGATAATATACGAATGAATTGAAATTCATTGGTGTTGTATCATTTTTCAAACAAAGTAGGCTGTAATCCCTACTGCTTTCAGTTTCAAACGATATACCCTGTACATCTAGGCCTCTGAATAGCTCGGCGTTTTTTCCACATTGCACATTTTGACAAAAGAGCTTCCAATAATGTTCTATGCGACAGAGGTCTGCTTACAAGTAATTCTACAAATTAATCCATATGTAGTCGACTAGCATTCCGACATCATTTAAAATGTATTGATTACATCTTTTTAGTTCCAAATACTGGGAAAATATGTATCGAGTAGTCTACTTGTTTATTTATGAGATGCTTCGTAACAAAGTGATTTCACTGAATGCATAAGATAGTTGGGTACTGATTGGTATTTCAGACTGGTTCCTACCAGATGCAAAATAAATTACATAGGATGTAGGGTAATCACATTTCTGTTTGAGTTGAGGCCTTTCGCATAAATACATAAAGACGCGAGTCGAAAAGGCAAAACATAGTCAAAAAGACTCAATAGAATGTAAAAGAGTAGGTAGGTGTGCCAGTAATTTTAACCGACACAAAAATTAAAATTACTGTTATTACTTTAAGGCAAACTTAGTTGTGTATCGGCGAAGACTAAAGGATGATAGAAAACAAACACTAAGAAACTTTACCATTTCAGTTTAAGTATTATTAAATAAGCACTCAAGAACTTTCAGGAAACCAAGACCCACATCATCAGATCCGGAATCGATTCAGTGTTTTTCAGCTTTAATAACAAGACCTTGATGTAATTCAAATCCCTCACAAATCCAAACAGCTAACGTTATGGCAGTTTAACTTGTTAAATCTACCAAACAAAACAGTGGGGCGATACAGTTTTTAGAACGACAACAGATAACCGAGAAGTGAACAGTCTATTCATTCGAATTTAAAGTATTAATGAGTGGATGCACTTTCACTGAATAAAAACTTAAGCAGTTTCATAGATAAAAAAAGCAATCAAAGTCATCAGAAAGTAGATTTGTCAACAAACTTTGGAATATGTACTGTTGATAAATATGACTATTTAGAAACCATTAAAACCAGTAAATTGTTCTTGGTCTCCTGAACGAGCTAATTTAAACATCGGATAGCGATTTTTCTCTTTTGGTGTTAAGTTTATGAACAGTGTCCCTATATAATTCAAGCTGCATGTGTGGGCATAACATTTAATCCAGTATTTCTAGGACTCACAGACCGAATGGGAATTCCACTATTTTTACTTTTGCATTTTTCGTGAGACTTAATCTTACGCATTGTGCGTCGGTGGCACAGTGGTTAGGACTCTCGCCGACAATGCACATTGTCTGAGGTTCAATCCCCTGCCGATACACACCTGATATCTATGGTTGGCCTGCAAGATTTGGGCTACCGATATCCATTCTGAAAATTCCATAGTTGTACCAAAAATACAGTGTGGAATCAAGCTGTAATCAAAAATCAAAAAAAATAAAATATAAGAACACCCTATTTCATAAAAAGAAGAATAAAACCCTTTTGCCCCTCCAAAGTACTGACTGATCAAATCTTAGAAATATTTTCTGTTGCACTAATGTTGTCATTTCATATATTTCACACTTTTATTTCAACACTGTAGTAAAAAAGTAATTCAATCAGTGATCTATTCAAATGAGTCGCTAGCACAGTAACGTACATTGTAGAAAAATTCGAATATTTATGTAACAAAAAAGGGGAAATTTATAAAAATTTATGCAGTAAAGAAACAGCTAGGATTTTAAAAATTCTGGGCACAAATGTTATATTATTGTTAGTGGATAGCCAAGGCCTCTTACGTTTAGAGAAGTTGGGAACGAGAACAGTATGAAAGATCCTGATGAAATGACAAACATGAGATGAATGGTAGAAGGTTATCGAATATATTAGGGTAGAACTTTTTACATGCTTCCATTAATACTTGTAAAACACATATAATTGGTAAATTCTGGCGACGCCACATGGATCTATTTCTTAATGAACAGATGAGCTGTGAGATGAAACATGAGGTGAGTGTACTTGAGAGTATTCTTTTTATATATAAACAAAAATATATTAGATTGTTGGCAAAAGGGTAATGGGGTTTTTATGAGATAGCTCTTAACTACGTCTGGTGCCGGTTGCACATTAATTTTTGTGTTAACAAGAAAGTTTCCTTTATAAGACTGAATTTGCAACCGTTTTTTCATGTCGTTAATTGACACTTTAAATTATAAAACTAATGAGGTAATCATGTACATTAAAAATGATAAGCGACACTTTTTTCATTTGTTTTTCATTCCTTTGCTTCCCTAGTGGAATACAAGGCTTGGCCTCTGAAGTTTCGGAAGATGTGATGTTCTTTACGGGTTGAGGTTGCCAGCATCCCGCCCAATCTCTTGGTATTACCCCTCCTCCTACCGGCTAGGAGAGGTTTAGGAATACGTAGGTCAGGAGCTGAACCCGGACTGCACGATTCTGCCGTAGAACCGCCGATATCATAGGTGATACATAATTTTTCCCAAAAGATAGATTTTCGCAAATATTATAAATGCATCCGCCCTGAAGCTCTGTTTTTCGAAATCCTACCAACAGTACTGAATACCTAAATTATATTCCATTATAGGTTATAGGATCATCCTGCAGCCCATATATAACCAATCGGAAGTTTTATTGGTGATAAAGCTTATAAAAGTGAAATGAGATATGTAATTAAAACACTTAGGTATTTATATCACACTACTTTGATAGATTTAGTTCTATAAGTCAGACTTTATCATTGATAAAAAAATTTAAAAAATAGTCATTAGTTAGCCAATTAATTACCTTATGCTTTTGATGGAATTTTCAAGTTCTAATTCATCTACAATGAAGAGAAAAGGACGTGAAGTGAAACAGGCAATAAGTCACTCGAAAGGTTTTCTTTGAAAAAGTGCAAACTTACATCCAATGTATTCCAGGTACTTGAATCAATAATCATC
Organism: Trichobilharzia regenti; assembly: GCA_944472135.2. NCBI lineage: Eukaryota > Metazoa > Platyhelminthes > Trematoda > Strigeidida > Schistosomatidae > Trichobilharzia > Trichobilharzia regenti. The sequence goes on along the minus strand of OX235270.1, from coordinate 79,335,460 downwards.
AGGTTCTAATTTAGTCGCTGATATTTTAAATATACTGATTTATCTGAATACTTGAAGCTGAACAACTTAAAGTACATGTTTTGAGTTTTAACACAACCACCTTTAAACATTATAGCCCTAACTATAAGAGAAAATATGCCAAATGAAGATAAATTTTCCCAACCTTCCAATGAAAGAAACAAAACCAAACTGATAAAGAAGCAGTTCACAGATATCTTGAAGAGAATGAAGGCCAGTCAACTAATCACTTGTGACATCTATGACCAAATCCGGCCAACAGTTTCAATAATATCAAGACTTTATGGTCTACCAAAGGTAAACAAGGTTGGTCTCCCACTTCGTTCAATTCTGAATGCCAGGTTCCCCTTACCACTCTATTGAAAAATTGCTGACAGATATTCTGGAACCCCTAAGGAAACAACTATGTACGCACTCGCTCCATCGCACTTTACAGTTCATCGGCTGCGTACAGGACCTGAATATAACTAACAAAATTATTCTGTCCTTCTACACTGAGTCACTTTTCACCAGTGTCCCACTCACAGAAACAGTCTGCTTTATATGTAGATAAATAGATGAAAATCACCTTAACATTGGAATACTAACATCATATTTGAAGGAATCACTACTGAGATGCACTCCGAACGTACAGCTCACTTTCAACGACACCATCTATAGACAAAAAGATGGTATTACAATGGGATCTCCGTTGGGTCTACTACTATCAGATTGCTTCGTGGCAAGCCTCGAGAAAGATCCACTAAAGCCGAGCATCCAAAATTTAAGACTGTATAAAAGATACGCAGACGGAGTATTCATTATTTGTGACGACGGTAATGACCCCAATCTACTGCTTCAGACATTTAACTGTTGCCAACCAGCAATAAAATTCACTCTTGAAATGGAAAACGAATCAAATATTCCCTTTCTTGATGTGGAACTAACAAGAAGAACTGGTGGGACTTAAACGAGATCGATCCATAGAAAAGCTACTTGGAATGGTCAGCTAATAAGCTTTCAAGGGAGATTTGACAAGAGATGTTCTCAGGAGAAGGATCACATCATCTCTGAGAAGAACATTCTTTGCATCAACGCTAAGAATAATGTTCTCCAGTCGCCCACTAATCTGTAGATACCTCAAGGACAAGATCCCGCAAGTGACCAATTCTATGTGTGGAACCAGGTACACGATTGTTTGACGGGCATCGTGTTCAAGAGATTTCAAGAACACTATCCAGGATGGTTGCGAAAAGGTAATAGTGGTACTATAAGGAGTGCTATAATTGAACACCTGGTTAACAGTGATAATTCCAACTCAAAAAAGTCTCCTTTAAAGTAATCTCCAGATTCAAGAATAGCCTATCAAAGGCCATACGGTTTCTTCGTCTTTGTATTGCTGGAGCTGTGGTCATTCACACAGAAAAAACCAGAGGTGTGCATACAAAAAGGAATTATTCAACCACTTTCACTATCATGGTAAAAACATTGTTGATTTTTGATGACTTAATGTTGTTTGCTTGCGTGTTCCTCTAATTCTCACACCCTTTATTTGAAATAACCATAACCGATAAAATTTTTTTGGAAGAACTTAGTGTACACACACGTACAAAATAATAATTCTTGTATTGGTTACATGATTTCATCATGAGCTGACATTAGTCTGAGAACCATTGGAAAACCTGGGAGTACTGGACAGCTCTTTCCTCCTAGTTTGGGACTCTTCAGCAGTACGCACCCACCGGGATTCGAACCCAGGACCTTCTGGTTACAAGGCGAGCTCGTATACCATTAAGCCAATGGGACCCAATCCAATGGTCCTTGAATTCATGAATTGGCAGAAGTTAGAATTCAAGGACCATTGAATTGGGTCCCAGTGGCTTAATGGTATACGAGCTCGCCTTGTAACCAGAAGGTCCTGGGTTCGAATCCCGGTGGGTGCGTACTGCTGAAGAGTCCCAAACTAGGAGGAAAGAGCTGTCCAGTACTCCCAGGTTTTCCAATGGTTCTCAGACTAATGTCAGCTCATGATGAAATCATGTAGCCAATCAACCAAATCCCTACAAACCAATACTTGAATTCTTGTATTCATTTTGAACTCCTACGTAATTTCATATTCTCTACTTTGTTTATGTGCATCTTGAGTACAACTCAGTCATCAAACTATTCATATTATTACGCACCTGCTTTTTAACAGCTGTTTGTGACAACTCATTACCTTCATTACTACTCTAGTTTCATTAACACCCAATTTTCTTGACCGTTTTCATATTACGTAACTTCACTCAAAACTTGCTAATTATCACGCACTTTAGTTGAAATAACCATGACCGATACTATTTTATTTGAATAACTTAATCTACACATACATACAAAATAACCCATATATATTTGCGATTGTACATCTAAGAAAACGAATTCGCCGAAAAGAAACTCTTCCCTGAACTACTTGTTTTGTTTTCATTAATGCCTGGATGGGAATTCTTCATGAATTAAAACGTAGCAAGGACCCCTCGACAGTCAAGGAGCTCAGTGTGTTTCTGCGGCACTCTGTCAAGCTTGCTGTGGGGAATTCGAAAATTGTTTCTTTCGAGGATTGCGTCACTAATCATCAGTATCCAAAATGGTCCTGGAAAGCATTGTGACGCAATCATATATATACAAATACGAAGTCCCTCCAACGTCACTCAAAGAAATATGTAGATATCAGTAAAAAGATTAAACATCAAAGAAAAGCAATAAATTTACCAAATCAGTGTAAAAGCAAGAAGTCATTCTCCCCTTAAAGTTTAAATCAAATATAAATTCAGCATAAGCAATGTAGTAACATGATCAAAAGGTTAGATTCCTGATTTTAAAGCAGGAACTCATACCTGTCTTATGTTTACAAATTTCACTTCATTTTCAAAAGCCAGAAGTATGTTATTTAAATGTAGATCAAGTGAAAAAAAATACTTCTTTATGACGGTATTTCTGCCATATGCTATATGAAGTAATCATAGTTCAAAAGGAGAAGTAATTTGGGAACTGTTTCAACACTATTGCGTGCAGTGCCATAAATCTTCATCATTCGCATCCAACAGCTGGCTATATGTTGGTAGCACGTGTCAGGTGGTCCATAACGGATAACTCGGCGAAGCCTTTGAAGTGAGTACAAGAGTATGACAAACTATCTATTATAACCGATGATATTCGTTATTGTGGTGAACTGGATTATACGTCAGACTGCGGACAGCCAGAAGACATAAGGAATACTTTGGTCCAGTAAGAAAACTCTAGAACATCAAGATTTCACGCGTGGATGATTTATGTCTAATTTCACATAGACTCCAAGAATTACAGGCGAAAACCAACAAACTGACAGAAGAACCAGGCAGTTTGGTCTTATACTACTGATGCATATTATCACTTAAAAATCCTCTTGTACAGTAATCTGCCGATAATACTGCTTGGATTAATCTCTTGTTGAGGAACCTAATAATATTAGACGGTTGCTAAGTAAAAATGGTTATCCAGAAAAGTTTATTGATAAAAATATGAATCTAAAATCGAAGCAGCCCAAATTATCAACAGTTCCAAAATGGCCTTATTCTTACAAATGCAGTTCCTTGGAGGCAACATCAGCGAGATACTAACACAGCGCCTTAGAAACGCGGTAAGAAGAGCATTCTCTGCTGCCAAATTACACTGTGTCTTCAAAACCACTCCTCTTTTACGTTCGGAAGTAAAATACAAACTGCCCGATTTCGCCTCTTCCATGTGTATCTACCAGTTTAACTGCTCCTGTTGAGCCAGTTACATGGGCCGTACAGTTAGGCGTGTTTCTCGTCGGATTCCTGAACATCACCCTGGGTGATTAAGCAAAGGACAAACAAAATCTATTCGCAGCGCTATTCTGTCTCATCTTGTGGATACAGAACACAAGATTGACGTTAACCATGCTTTCAGGGTCATTTACCGCATACCTACGAAACTCAATTTTGCCTCAAGAGTTTGACTACTAAATATTGCTGAGGCTAGCTGTTGGGATCCACATTAAGAAGCCTAATTTATGTGTCCAAAAGAAGTTAGTTCAGACATTATTATCACCTTGGTCATGTAGGTTTGAGTGATCCTCAATTTTTGTGGAATTTTCCTAATTTTAGGTGATATTCTATTTGCTACTATATCTTTATTATTATTATAATAATTCAATGTGCGTCAGTGGCACAGCGGTTAAGGCGCTCGTCTACCATGCACATGGTCCGGGGTTCGATCCCTTACCTCGCTAAGCCAGTAGTGAGACTGATAAAGAGGAAAGGTTGGGCATGAGGCTAGCAACCCCATCCTGCAAAAATAAACACCACTGCTGCCGAAACTTCAAGCCTCCAGCTTGAAACCCTATGACCCAGTGGGAACGTGAAGGAAAAAGATAGTTCAAAAGTTAAAATCTTAAGCAATATTCTGGTAAAGAAACCTGATAAATAGTGAAATTAACATTTCGTGGATATATGTATCGATTGATCGACAGACACTGTTGCAGGGTACGACCATAAGACGTAAGAAAAATGAATTGTTTTAATTGAGATGCTCTAATCGAACGCAATCAGTCTTGTGTGACAGTATGCGGAGTCGTCGGCTGAAGTGATGAGAACCAATGATGTACTTTGGGGATACACAATGTCACCCCGTGCATTTCATTTCATCATACAGACAGATTTGCCTTCAGTCGACTTCGATTTCTGACAGAGTGACTTATTATCACAGATAAATCCCATTGATCTAGAGTACGTAAACGATATTCTCTCATTAGGGGAAGGTACTGAGAAGGCGTGCACTCATCTGACAACCTTGAGAGAAAATCTAGACATATTTGGCACGGGGTTTACTCCTATGAAATGTGAGATGATGCTGTGTGATTGGTTTGCATTGAATAGATGTGTTTACCATTCCTCCCATTTGAGAGGTTATCTCTATCCTAATGGGTTCACCGCTGAATAAGTTTTATCTTCACATATTCTTGGACCAAAAGTACTTGAAAATTAATTCACTTATTACAGAATAAAAAACCCTATATTATCTCATTGTTGTTGGCATAATGACTTCAAGAACGAAAACTTGTTCATTAATATCTAATATTATTAAAATAAGTCATAAAATTTCAGGGTCTAAAGGACTCTTTATGATCCACTATACTTTCGATCGCAAGTTAGTTAACTTAGGCTTTAGTATATTTACATTTTGAAGGCTTACCTTTTGATTGACGGAAAGCTTTGTTGTGAGGTTTCTGCTTCGACCTAAAACAATGATTTTCATAATAGAATGTTCAACTTACTTTTTATTGGCATTGTCTAAATAAAGCCTAACGAAACGGTCGATATTGTCCGCAGATTCTGAGAAAGTTTGTGGATGTAGTTTGGCAAATGAGAGGGAGTTAGTTGTTGAAGTATTTTCTGTGACTAGTTCTAAAATAAAATAACCTGGGGTTTATTAAAATGAATAAATGCCACATTACTTCGGATTTCAATTCCAAAGTTTGGTCAATAATGTCATCGCCTATAAGACTGCGAACCTCATACAAATGAGGTGGTGGCAGGCAGTTAACCAGGTGGTCCCATGTTAAATTTGGAAAATTACTTTTGGCCATATATGGTTCAAGTAGTATACACAAGAGGATTATTGAAGTAGTGTTTCCAAGAAAACCAAACTATTAAAATCATATTTAAAAAACTCTGTAAATAATTTAAGTGAGATTATCTTATTTCTTCGTACGTTTTCATTTTGAAGTATCAAACAGTTTAGTGACGTCGCATACGGTAGAGACAAATTTCCAAGACATACTGTGATTAATATTCCTGAGGTATTTTTAAATCCGTATGTCAAGATTAAAAGAAATCGGATTTTTTATTTGTACAGGAACATTTTCTGCAAAAGAAAAGACATTTTGGCAAATAAATTCGAAAAACCTGGTAAGTAGTTTGACATCGCGATAAATATCAAAACAGTTGAAGTAAAGTATTTATTAATCTAGTGTTGAAGACATTTTTCTACATTTTCCGACTTCAAGCGACACTTATGTATTAAGTGACGTTAACACTAAGTAAAATTCGAAAAATTACAAAACTGCAGCCAAAGCCAATAAAACTTAATCCAGTCTCCACTCAATAAATAGTTAGTCTTATATTAATATAAAGATTGGAAGTTTCAATTGATAAAGTTTGTACTAGTAATTGGTATGATCATGCAAGTTTACACAAAACGGACATATCATTTAAGTATAATATCACAATACTACCAGTCGTTTTAAAGGTGGAATATGTTCGAAAGTTTCCATGTCATCCATACATAACTGAAATATTAAGATAGTCAAAAAAACCGATCTTATTCCGCCTCGAAGGTCTACAATGCACCCAACGTCAATGATAACTGAGGATATGAATAAAGTCTCTGTCCAGTCATTTAAGGATACTGGAAGAAGTATATTCGAACAGGCTTGGAACATTTTATTTCAATTAGGTTCTCAATGCACAAGAATCAGATTGAAATTAGAACTGTAACGAAAAATTACACTATTCATTCCATTGGCACAGGAATAAATGTGTCAGGACCTAGGTATTTCGCAAATTTATAAGGATAGTGACAAATGAAGCAGTCTTGTGGGATACTTTATATTTGTTATCAGGTTGATCACTGACCGAACAATGTCAAAATAATGATTCAGGTCTGAATCATTATTTTTGCTATCTGGTCAGATGACAAATAATTCTATAAAGTTACAGTACAGAGAAGGCTAAATAGTCTTCCGTGCAAAATTACTGTTAAAAGCAACTAAAAATGCTCTGAAATGAAGCTGTGTATATGTATATTTGACAAAAATACTAATTATATCCTAATTGTAACTGAAAGGTGACAACATTGAAAAACCACCGTTTTCTTCGTGGTAACACTTACTTCTTTAAAAAATAAAACAAGATTTCCTTCTTCAAATATCCGTCGTATGCTGGAGCTTTTCTATTGCTTTTGATCAATACCTTTCAGTTTCCAATGAAATTTTATGTTCTAGAGTCACCTGCCCTACCACAGGAGTTAACGCATATCCACTAACAGTGAGTGAATTTTGAAGGGATAGACTAATTGGACGCAGTGGTTGTATCACTGCATTATTCTCCAACCTCCAATTAGAGCTTTCTACGGATAATGTACCATCCAAATCCGCTGGTCAAGATCCCGGGGTGGCAAACTCAAAGTGAAAATATTGGAGCGCGTTGGAGTCTTTCTTCTCTGGTGAGCAATATTTCATGGATTGTCACGAGGAAGCAAGTGCATACTTAGAGGCAGATAACATTTGTTTGGGTGATTCCAAACACCCGTAATTTTACAGTCAGTTAATAAACCCTCTTAAGACAGCGGCAGCTAAATTTAATCAGACATAATTTCTTCAGCCATTTATGATAGGGTTTACCTCGGAAAGCCATCAAGGTCTTATTGTGCAGTCTTTGAGCTCCTCGAGAGTTTGGTGTCTTTTTTGAGAAATGGGGAAGAAAACGTACCGTTAACTTCCGTGTGTGGTCTTACGCATGTTTTTTACAATCTCAAAAATTCCCCAGGTGTAGGAGCACCTGGAGAAAGTTTGAATCTTCCATGTCTATTATCTTTTATAAGGTCTGTAATCATTCGAAATTGTTTGCCCTCACAGGCATCTTTGGCGGTGAGGAAGGAATCCAGTTCTTTTGTAGACTCTTGTAAGACGGGTGTCAGCAGTCAGTTTATTAAAGCGGTAAACAACTCAAGATTATTAGTCTACAGAATCCTTCACTCAACACTAGATTCTCAGCGTCACTGTTTAAGTCGAATAGCGAGACTGAAGGAAAGCAGCCAAGTATCCAGGTAAAGTGGTACACTGTCGTGTAACTCTCGTTCGCCAATGTGGGAAACCTCGTCATTTAAGCATTAACCATCGACTTGCGTGTGTGATATTCAGATATACTTCGTACTTCTGAAGGTTTACATATTGTTTGCATTAGTTTCTTGTTTCGGGGGAACAGAGGCCTTGAGAGTTACAGGATAGACAGCTGCGACTGTAGACACGTTTCTGAGGGAACCGTAGACGTGATTTATTCTCTAGATTTTCAGCAACCTTGATTATAGAGAAATTCAAGACTTTTAACCTTTACTACTTTGGCAGTCTACATCATTCTTACATGTACTTTAAAGACCGATATACTATTCAGGTAAACATTCCACCTGTATCAAATGTACTAGCAGGTCGTTTATATTTTTGAAGGATTTGTACAGTTTGTAGAATCACCACATACAGCCGTTTGATTTGGTTTAGAGAAAAAAGATCACAAATTAAATGACAGTCATTGTCATAGCTACGGAAATCTGAAAATCAATTTTGAGGTCAGGATGTGTTGAGCCATCACGAATACAAATGGGAAAAGAGTAGACACTATATATTCGTCAAAATTATTGAAGGGAATTCATAGGGTTATCTGATGTACTTCAGTTTGGTCGACATTCTCATCATTTAAATATATTAGATGTATGTACCCTGGGAAAGTTTATGACTTTTCACTGAGTGCCAAGGGTTACATCCACAGACATAAATTGCAGAAGATTAAATCTCCGAACAGAAAAATGTGGGTTCATTCGACTTTTAGACACCTGATTAGTGACCCATCATAAAATACCACACATAAGCATTACATGACTTAGCTGACGGACGATTTGTTCCAATAACCCTGCAAATCCACACTAACTACTGCATTTTTGAGCTTTGTGACGGCCTCTGCTTAGCGTGGAGGTCCCGAATTATTCAGAAGCTGGCATGTTATCAGTTCGGTCTGAATGATAAAAAAGTTAATGTCCCATATTGGCACTACTGAAAACTCAGTAGATCGGTTGGATGACGAGGAATTTCACCATCACCTTCAAGCCGATTAACATTCGAGCTGTCGATGTCTACTTCACAGCCTTAAGCCTCTTTAAAACGTTGAGTAATCTCATATGAACTGGGATATCTCTTTTGTTATACGACTCTTCGGCATTTCAAGCTGAGAAATTCAACCATGGCAGAAACCGCCCTGGTATTCGTAAATCTTTTATCATGGCAGATTTTCATCCATTAAATTTTCCATCACATTGGGCATTGTCGGGATAAGTGTGACAGGTAAGTAACAAGTGAATTTTCGCTTCATGGTGGCCATGATTCACTCTCATTCTTTGGTGAGTAGTAGGGTGTCCACTGAAGTATTCTGCTCGCTGCATGAAGATGAGTTTTTTCATGTCACCTAATACGTTAACACTCTAAAGTTATTGTTTCTTTGGTTAACTGAAAGCAAGTAACATTTTTGTATGGAATGAGGATGCTGTTTTCTCCGTGTGATTTGATGGAAATTATCTTCGTCAGGTAAATAGCCAGAAGTAGCTACTATTCAAGCTTCAGTTTAATTTAATATTTTTTGTAGGTAACAGAGTGTTAGAACTGTCCAAAACTTATGCAGCATTCACAGTGTCCGATATATTCTGGGAAATTTCAGCAACTAGACGTATTTTTGTCTAGGTAGATACATTTGGCCCCTTTCATCAGCTTACGTGGCTTTCTTTCTCGTATCCACAGATGTAGCTTTTTAAGTTTTGTTTTCAAATAAGGGGACTTTGCTGTTCATATTGATCGTGTTGCACATTTTAGTGGCTATTATCTCAATTTCCTTTGATAGCATTCCTAGAAGAGTCATTACTGTGAGCTGACTTCCCCTTAAGCATATCCATGATATGTGAAATTAAAACACTGAATGATTTAATTAATATCTCGTAGTGATCAACTGGTTAAATATGGTGGTAAGTTATAAACCAAGAAAGCATGTAGATGTCAAGAACCAGGAGGATGCAGTAAAATTTCCCTTGTCATCTTGTCAAATTTACCACAGAGGAAAGCTGATTGTCTCGTATTCAGAGCGGCGTTTTAAAATGTTTAGTCATGTATCATCTTCAGTTGAATGTAAGCGAGTCATTATATTCTGCCCGAAGTAAAACTAACTCAACATTTCTAAGCTTAATTCATGCACCTGTGTTGGAATTTCACAGAAACTGATTACATATATGTCTGGCGAAATAATACTTTGCGTAATTTAACGTTGTTTTTTGACTATCTTGCTGCACATAGCATTTTTCAAAGTCCAGCTCTTACCACACTGGACCTCACGCTGTCCCTCAAAGGCTATGCCTAATAACTAACGCGAAAAAGCCAGAACCCAAATTGGTGACTCGAGAACCGTTTATTTTTGCACCAACAGGGAGCCTACCATTAGGTTATTTTACACAAATTCTAAGAATAAATGTCATGACAATAAATCACAATAATAAATCAGATAGTTTTCTCTCTTCCAACGAACAGCAAACGATGGGACGATGACTGCCGGGTCAATGACTTGCGAAAAATATGGGGAAGTTGGGTTTTAAGCAAACAACCATGAATTGATCGTTCAATCTTCAACTACATTGACACTCCCCGCCAAGAAAGGGATCCATTCTTCCTTTTTCTCCATCACAACCAATTCACGTTGACTCGGATGCCGGTGCGAGAATCTGGGTCACACGGACAAAGCTGAAATGGAAAACAAACAGAAAGCCGACACACCATAAGCATACCCACAGCACAATCTCACACATCGATGACGACCTACGTCTTCCAGTTAAAGGCATCCTCTTGACATCTCGCAACACAATCGCCACTTGCTAGAATGACTCTTGCAGAACACAACGTGACCATAGCACCACCTCATGATACTCTTCGCACATTCTCTTATCTACTCACCACCAATTACCACTGCTATTGCTTGTCACTCATTCTGCCTCAGTTCTAGTAACGGTGACGTATGCAAGCCTCAGTCGTCTACACTCTTGCTACCCGGAGTGTGCATGTCATTCTCAGCACTTGTCTCCCTGGCATATATGACCCATCTGCTGTCTTTAACATCAGTCAATTCATTCACGGATGCGCAAGACTTGAACGAACTTCAGAAGTAATCATGACGAACAATTTAACAAAATTATGCAATACACTAAGATACGAAAACAACAGGTAAACACAGTGAATCAAAAGAACACCAGTAGATATGACACACCACACGTATATACAAGCAGTACAAATAACCTTGCAGATCGTGTCTTGATGTAATTCCTTTGAAAAATTGCAACCCTTTTCAGGTTGACGATTGCAGGTTGTAGAATGTCCGGATACAAACAAGATTAACCAACAAACACAATGGTTGGAACCCACTCGATTATTTAACACAAACATATGTACAATCAATACATCAAATGTTGTGGATCCTGCCTTGACGAATTACAGTTGGAAAACTGTAGGACTTACACCAGTAAGCCTACATTCCTTCTCAGGTTGATGATTCAAGTGGAAGTCGTCCGGACACAAAAAAAAGTTACCAACAGACAGACGAGAGACGATATCAATTCAGTATATGCAATATGAACATGTGTACAAAATCACACACCAAGTACGATGGACTGCGCTTCGACGCACTACCCTTGAAGAATTGTAGGATTTACACCAGTACGCCTACAACCCTTCTCAGGTTGACGCCCTTGGTTGGAAAATCGTCGCGGAGTTCATTTGCTGACTTCCTTCTATCATCTATATCCTCAACTCTGAATGGTGACACGCCCATGTCATTGTATCGTAGAATATAGATAACTGACAAAAATACGACGTATCTGAAGATGCAAGCGTAGAAACAGAGCAATTTACACCAAAGATAATAGCATTCAAATAGTAATTTGAAACTTTAAATGCCTTTATTCGTGCAAGTCAGTTTAACAATTACACTCTCATATACAGTTGGCCTATCCTCACTAAACTGACCATTGATTTTCGTCCGTTCAAACGGGCTGATACTAACATAATCATAACATAAGACACGTGAGTTCAGGGACATACCTTTCATCGTGGATGACAACACCAACGACGACAGAGTGACACAAGTTGATGAACTTAGTGGTGCATCAGAAGCTGTTTTTGTTCGGCTTTTAGTAGGTTGTCTAACTGTATGATTACCACCGCTGCTGTCTTTTGTTATTAGCTCCAGTTAAGCATTAGCATCTGATGATAATTGGGCTACACGCTGATCATTTACACTGACGGTCTCATGAGTATCCATACCTTCTACCACCGCATCTACCTTTAAGTTTACTTCACGTTCGAGCTGTACAGAACTGTACAGAACTAACATTTTACAGCTCTTTATGACTTATTATATTCCTGTCTCTGAAGGGTACGGTTGTGCACTAAATGCACAAAAAGGTATTAAACAAAAAAATAACTGGCACAACTGAGGTTAAATGTATTAAAACCAAAAGTGGACATCATGATGGTTCAAACTGTACAGGAAGCATTATACATTGCAAATGAACGTTGTCAGCCTAGGGAGTTTCCTTTATAAATGCATTTATTAATGATACTTGCACTTACCTATTTCATTACAATTTAATGATTCACCTCAGCACTTTAATTTTTCGAAAACAGACTTCAATCCCTTGTAAAAGTTGTACTTACCTCAATATTGGTTGGCTATCGTATGCCTAAAACCACGGGATGAAAACGAAACGAAGTCGATTTTCCCGCTCAACCCGGAGGACAACTGTACAATTCAATAACTGTACGGCCTAGTTCAGAAAATGAGTGTATTATATGTATCAAATATTTAACAGTTGAAATATGATTAACTTGCAGAGAATCTGAGATTTGAGACTATATCTTACTTGATCGTGCCTGTAAAAAAGGGCATGCATTTTCATGTAAATTTTTTTTAAAATTTGTATGAAATACATAACATTACATTATTAAACTTTTATTCAACTCAGTAGTAGTAGTAGGCATTCCGTTCATCTGATCATGATCAGCCAAAGACAAATCTGCACTATCATGACCACTGTCACAAATATCCACTTTACCTCCGTTTGTATGATCAACTTCATAATTTCGAAGCACTTTATTAACAGCAGCGGATGATTTGGGTTCCTTCTCGCAAATCCCAAAAGGTTTTATACCTTTACTCTGACTAGTAATACCTTGTAAACTTGTGGAGTCAGAACTAGACTCTGAAACTGTAACTCTCTTCTCCTGCACTAATTGCGGTGTCATCTGTGACACCATAATCAACAATGGCTTACCAGTTGCAACTACAGGTTTCTTCACCGCACCATTATTGTCACACGATTCGTAGTCAGAACTTGATGACGTTGACTTCACATTTGGCTTACTACTAAACTAGGTCACTTCTTCACAGTTCACCTTTGTATGCACTTCTTGCGAACGTGTAAAACACCACCGTGTTTGTCTCGCAACTTGTAACTTATCTGTTGGGGATGTCCCACGAAAGCTTTTACTAGACACCATACATCTCTCTCGATATCCACTTCTTTGAAACCCTTTCGTCATAAATGCTTGCGTTTTGCTCTCAGACTGCTCTATTCTGGGGGTGGGATGCAGTATACTGGCAAGCTTGCTCATAGATTGATTGACACTATCTCTTACCAGTTTCAGAATATCATAAAACTTTGGCTCACTATTTTCATCCTCTATAGGAGAGCTTATCTTCACCCACTTCCTTTGCAGCCGAGTAGGTAGGTAGGCGTCTCGTTATTACCTCTAGGACGGAACTTGAGTTCAGATCACTAATGCAATTCATCGAAATCAACGTTTTCTTGTAATTCATCAGATTATCCAAAAACTCGGAGAGTGCCTTGGAGTCATCTTGTAATTGACCACCATTACCCTTAACAGCCTCGAATAACTTTCTTACAATCATCGAAGTTTTTCGAGTCTTTGACGCAGTATACTCATAGCCTCAGAGTATCCTTCGTTAGAGGGCATGAACTTACAGCACTGAATAGCTCTTGAAGCAACTCCAGTGCAGTACCTCATCAAATATATCAACTTCATTTCATCATTTAATAAAAAACTGCTCAACATGATTTCAAACTCCTTTAAAAACTGTAAATAGTCAGCTGGGTTTCCATCGATACACCGAGGTTAAAATTTCGGCCTATTATCGCTAGACTGCGAAACATGAACAACAGACTCATCATGCTGAGCATCATACATATCATTAAAATTAACAAGCATCTCAGCATTACTTGCTTTCCTGTTTGCTTCCACACGCTTTGTCCCTTCTTTGACCCAGGCATCATTGAATTTGACCAAAATTCCAGGAAAGTTCCAGATAATACTTGTTGAAAAAGACTGGCAGGAACCAGGAAAGACGAACGGAAACTATCCAAAACTATCAGAATCTGTCAGCCAATTCTCATAAAATGTCAATGTCCAGCTCTTGCTAAGCTGGACCTCACGCTGTCCCTCGAAGACTTTTAGAAACACTTTGTAATAATCAGCGCGAAAACCAGAACACTGATTGGCGACTAAAGATTCCTTTATTCCAACTCCAACATATAACCAACAATAATGTTATTACAGAAGGCGTAGGAATAAATGTTATAACAACAAATCACGGTAATACTTCCGATTGTTTTTATTCTTCCTCTGAACAGCGAACGATGAGACGATGACTGCCGCATTGATGACCCGCGAAAAATATGGAGGAGTTGGGTTTGAGCAAACAACCATGAATCGATCATTCATTCTTCGACTAAATTGACGGCATGGTTAAATATGCTTAAAGGTGTTGACTACGCCACTCATAATATTTCACGTTTCTTCACTCGTTCATATTTGTTATTCTACGCCGATATTAATTCGTGCACAGTGTTTGGCGCATTAGAGGTCGTAAACATGTACATGGATTTAGGTAAAGTAATTGCAGCCTGATCCTAGTACGCAGCAACTAGGTCCATTAGCAGCACATCACTTTTTAATTGATTAGATTAACACGTATAATCAACAGATCCTGTAAGTGACAAACTGGTAAAGTCGGTTAACGAAGTGGAACGCATATTGTGGAAGTTGTGGGCGTTGGATCTTGAGTTATTATACTTCATACTATCTGTGGACGTCAATATCTTCAGCCTCTAAAAACCTTTGATATTAGCTAGGAATAATGTTACGTTTATGTCCGTGAATGCTGACATATCTACCTCTAGGCACGTGTAAATTGCATACAGAGGTGAACATTCGGGCTCTATGGAAAATTCTGATGGCAGTTATTAACCTAGCAGTGTAAATCTACATGTGGAAGAGGCATGAAAAACATCAACAGAGGTTCATTTGGTCAGATTAAGTCTAACTGAAGTTGGAACTAAAAATCTTGAAAACGAAAAGTAAACTTGGCATCACCTATTTCTATATTGCTACATCCAATCTGAAATTGGTGAATGAATCACTCTAAGCCGAAAACGTTGTTCTTTTGTTCAAAATTGGACATAGGACGGTTGCTTGTTTATTTGAGTCAAAGAATGTGCATCTGCAACCGACACTTTGAAAGTCTTGGTTAGATTTCGTGCTCAATGTCACACTTACCGAAAAATGCATTTTGCAAAGTCGGAAATAGAGCAGAAAGATATACTCAAAAGGAATTGCGGTTTCTGCTATCAGAAGTTCAGCGGTACCCAAATATCATAGAATCGCCAAGTAGTCATTCTGAAACAAAAAACAGAAAGATTTTATTGTGGCAACATATTTCCATGAAATTACAACGTAAATTCCCTAGTTCCAGCCCAAGATCGGCACTGCAGTTAAGAAATTGGTGGAAAAGAACTAAAAGCAGAGCCAAACAACGATTGGCTCATGGACAATTAACAAGTGGAAAATATAGTGACGGCTGCAATAAAAAATTTCCTGATAACACTCGAGGGTATCTTGAAGGTATTTTCTATGAGATTTGTGAGTTTAGACGTCAAGTATTAAGCGAATATACGGTACAAAAGGAAGACAGTGAGTTCGCTAATTTTTTGGAAGAAGCATCAGATAGGTGTGCAACATATGAAAGTGCAATATTTTGTGAATCATTAAGGAGCGATGAATTGGAAGACAGTATTAGGTTAGGTAGTACGGGAGCTGAATTTGGAGGAAACACGATACTTACTGATTATAGTGGAAGCGAGACTTCTCCCAAAAGCATCCAGTTACAGAATGTAACATCGAAAAATAATTATGGTAACCAAGATGTTTCTTTGGAAAGCATCTATAGCTGTGACAAAGGCGGCATGTTAAGTAATAGCCAGAATTTCGGTGAATCTACTTCACAGGACTGTACTACTGCACTGATGTTCAACCAAATAATGTCAATCGTAGTATTATTCCTATCGAATTACAAATGTTTATTACAGAATTCAGACTCCTTTAATCCCACCAAAACATGCACGCCTGAAAACAATTTGCTGGAGACAAAATCCAAGGATAATACCAACGCTAAGAAAGATTGCGGAGAAACGTGTGCAATGACTTTTGTTTCCAGTTCCTCGTCATCAATAATAAGACCAAAGTTAGGAAATACAAATTCACAGCCAGAAAAGTCGAAGTTGTTGTTGGAACTAATGCAAATTGATAATGAAATTCTAAGGCTGAAAAGAAGGAAACAGGACTTACAACTAATTGTTTCAAAGGATTATATTAATAACTACATGGAAAATCTAAATGTACCTGAAGCGGAAGCAGAATTTGATTCGAAATGACAAGCGAACGTAGTTAAAAAAATGTATCCTACGCCTTACATAGTTAACGATTTGTATAAATTTGAATTTTCCGAACGACTAGGAAGCTGAAGTTTTTGAACAGGGTAAGGACTTCAGTAGTTTGATGTATACTTGTATTGCAATGTCAAAATGATATAATATGAAATAAATACTGATGATTGTGCACATGCTCTTATGTTATTTTTCGTAAGTTGTGTGCTTGTAAGTGTGTTTGCGTTAGAAACTAGCAATAACGTAAAGTCTTTCCCGATTGCGTTTAGGCTTAAGCTAGGCTTTTTTGCTTGCTCCGATTATATAGTGGGTTTGAGGCAACAAACGAAATAAAACTGAGAATTCTTCACACTAAGCGCTAGCAACTGTAACTAAATGCGGTCATTTAGAGCCATATAATTCTTGTTTAATTCGACGCAGCGCTAATAATTTTGTGGGCTTTATAAAGGAAGAAAAAAAACAGAATTTTGTTATATTTTGAATTGTGAATGTGTGGCTATGAATGAAAAAATGCGCAATATTATGATTAGTTAATACATCATGACCCACTAAGTGAAGTCTGAAAAGCTGAGCTATTCAGAGGCCTAGATGTACAGGTTTATCGTTTGAAACTGAAAGCAGTAGGGATTACAGCCTACTTTGTTTGAAAAATGATACAACACCAATGAATTTCAATTCATTCGTATATTATCCTTTTTCTCTTCTTTGTGTGTTTCTGCTAGTCTCCACTTCTCCCTATTCCTGCGTTTCACTTTGCCCCTAATACTTATGCTATACGTAGTTGAATAGTTGTTTTAGTGGTACTATAACACATTATTAGTTTGCGTTTCATTGAAGCTCCATTTGTTTAATTTTAGAGGAGGATTACTTAAAGAAGTGTCAGTTCTAGAAAAGTTTTCACAGGACATACAGGTAAACTTTTGATCAGAATGTTGGTTCATAGAATATTTTTTCTCCATAAAATTTAAAATAAGGCAGTCTTCCTCTTTTCATTGTAACTTATAATGACAGTTAGATAACGGATGAACTTACTGACTGCTTAACTAACTTATCAAAATACAACTTTTCATAAATGTGCAGCAGTTCAATTTCTCGCACTTTAGAAGAGGGAACGTAGAAGTAGAGAAAAAATGTACTGAAACTACAGTGGATGAAGGCGTGTGAAAGAGAGAGGTCAACTAGATGCAGATTAATGAGGGTTTTTCAGAATCTCGAAGACCACAAGGGTGGAAACATCTGTGCCATTGTAAACGATTTTAGCCCAGATCACATACAGTTCACAACTACTGATTATTGGCACCTCGAGGACCCCGGTGAGGTAGTGTACATAAACATTCAATACCTTGATTGCATTGCATCCAGTGTCGCTCGTTGTGGAAGGTGGAGGCTAGGAGTGTCGCCAGCTAATATCTAAATGGTTAAAAGGCACACATATTTAGTGTGTTCTTATGATCTGACTGGCCTGTGAATGTAGACATCGCCACATAGATGGTTAACACACTCAACGCACTCTCTAGCTCGAAGTCGGTGCAAACCAATCACACAGCATCATCTCACATTTCATAGGAGTAAACCCCGTGCCAAATATGTCTAGATTTTCTCTCAAGGTTGTCAGATGAGTGCACGCCTTCTCAGTACCTTCCCCTAATGAGAGAATATCGTTTACGTACTCTAGATCAATGGGATTTATCTGTGATAATAAGTCACTCCGTGAGAAATCGAAGTCGACTGAAGGCATATCTGTCTGTATGATGAAATGAAATGCACGGGGTGACATTGTGTATCCCCAAAGTACATCATTGGTTCTCATCACTTCAGCCGACGACTCCGCATACTGTCACACAAGACTGATTGCGTTTGATTAGAATGTCTTGGTTAGAACAATATCCTTTTCGCTCTGTCTCTTTACAGGTGGATATTGACACGAAACTTCTCAATCGGCGGCGTCCAATTCAGTGAACGGAGTGGGCGAATGTTCCAGGATCTGTTGAAGGGTGGAAACATGATGAATGCGCCATCGAGAGACTCTGAGGTCTACTTGCTTATACATTTAGGGGAGGTTTTGAAACGTTCGCTACATATGGAGAACCAATGTCTGCATTCCAACTGGCGTGCAACTGTTGGCTAGTGGATATGTTCCTCTGAGTGTTCTGTCCTGAAATCCATTAATCTCTCTTGAGAAACTGTCAGATTTAATCCTTTATTTAGATGCTTCTGATTTTTTCATGTCCAGTTTCTTCAATAAGCCTAGACAATGGACGGGTTCTACCTATTTCTGAAGCCATTTCTTCCCAAAAGTCGACTTTAGGTCAGTGAACTGTAAAACACAGGCAATTCAAAAATGTGCACGTAGACCGTACACTGAAATATAATTCCAAGCAAAAATGCGAATAAAACCGTAGGTTGGTACCGTGAACGACTATGAGCCAGATCATGTAGGGTTTTTGGTAGTCCATTCCTTGTATCTTGAAAGTCTGAACAAGGCCAATAACACTTTTATACGTGAAGTGGATAGAGTCTGTACACTTTTATTTTCCATCCAACATGATCTTCTAGGAAAAGTTGTTGTGCACGCGCAACGTATATCATGGTAGTTTCAAATGATGAATTTTCAGAAACATATCAATCGTCTCCATTCATTTCATATTATACACTTAAATTTACCGTTGTTAAGCATACTGATCTACATTAGATCAGTCATTGAAGCGAGACACATTTGATCAAAGGTCTGTGCTGTTTCATGTCTTCTATTTTTAGCGTAACCCTGAGTTAGAATGAAGTAAACTGTTGGATACTATCTACACTCTTAAGTGGGCAATTAGATATCTCAAAGCCAGATAGGATGGATATGAGTGGCAAATACTTAATCCGCCTTCTGTAACGGTGCCGAGATTTCTTTACAGATAAGTTCATTTAGACAGGGGCAGCATATAAGACATCATGAAGGAATCTTTTTGTAAAAGTTTTTAGGAAGAAGTCCAAGTATTTGATTAATTATTTGCAACCAGATTTGGAGTTTTCTTTCTCTGATAGACTGCTTATGGGATTTTTCCCGGAATGGGCCAAAACAATTCACAGTTATACAGGTATATCTAATCTCCGAATCGACATAAATATAACATTTAGTCACTTATAACTTCCTGTGACTTCTGCTTGAGTCACAACCATTTATTTGTGTGCTATACTACTACCTTCTACCACGAACAGCTTATGTTGAGGTGCGAAAACTTGACATTTCAAGTTCACATTTGCATGAACACAACCACTGTTTTCCAGTCTTGTCTCATTTCCGCTAATATTGCTGTTCGAGAAATTTCCTGGCCACGCGCGTTAAACACACTGTCTAAGCATCATAATTTATGAAGCTTCACAGATTAAATGGATGACTTTCATTCATTCACATATATATATATATATATATATATATATATATATATATATATATATATATTATTGTCTCCGCCTTAATTGCTACCTTTAAACAAAATCAATAAAGAGCGGACTCACTTTTGAAATATAGTTTTTAAAAATATATCGCTACACGAGACAGCTTTTGGGTGAACAAAATATAGGAATTGGTGTCAGCGCATACTTCATTAAAGGACTTTCCACTATTACGAAATTTTTTACAACACATGATACTTAAGCCTGCATAATAGAATATCTTTTAAATTATTTGTAATCGCATAATAAAAACCAATCGTACGGCTTTGGATTTTGATACTTGAATTCCATTCCGTGTACTCTAGGTTCCTAACGCACTTAACATACAGATATCAGGGTGGCAACATCAACCTTTTCACATATTAGGTGGTAATGAACTGACAAAAAATGAATATATGAAGAGTTACCCTGTTTCCATTTATTAGAATGATAACATTATTCATAGGTAATTATAAGAATTTAGGCAAAATCATTGTGAGGAAGGGAAGTATAATTATCTCCAGAAAAGTTGATTAAACATGAGCTGAACAGACGAAACGTGTAAAATTCCATATAAGATAAGTTTATTTTAAATGTCACACAGTGATGCAGTGTATTAACAAATGGATGATGTTTCGAGCACAAATTAATGTTCACAATCATACCAATTTGTGTTAAAACATGTAACACAAGCGGGGTGGGGACAAATATAACATCGAAAAACAAACAAACAAGAAATTAGGTATTTGTTTGAATTTAAGACTAATTTTTTACGTCGTAAGCAATAAAAACCTGATTGTCAACGAGTGAAAAATGAAATTAACAAGAACACCAGATAAAGTTTTGATTAAAAAAGGGATTTGTATGGATACATGTAATTAATATGAGTATGTGCACTTAAGCTTTGTCAATGTCTATGCCAAACAATGTGACATAACCTTAGTAGAAATAAATTTCAGATGAAAGGGCAATATAAAAAAACAGTATAAACAAATGTGAATAGGGAAGAGTAAATGAAAAAAAAACATGATAGGGTAAAAATACTCGTCCATTTAATAGGCATGTAACGTAAAAATAAATCATTGTTGCACTGTTATTTTGTCTCTCAATATCAAAGCATTCTTTTTCCTTATATTAAAACACACCGAAAGTTATATATATCATGAAGAGAGAAAACAAAATTTCTATAAAAACAGGGCACAACACTTTTGGACGAAGTGCAAGAATAAAAGAGCACATTCTGAATGATGAATCGATAGGACACAGGAAATTTTACTGAAAGTCTAAGTAATTGATTTTATTGCAATTTGAGACAAACGCACTTTGTGCATTACACTGATTAAAAGGCTGAATAACCAAAAAGAAAATTACAATGACAGTTATTTATATGTACAAATCAAGATTTTGACTAGTAAAGTAAGGAGACAGAAGTGAGGCATATTCCGATGGTCAGAAACGACATTAAAGTGTTTTCATTGAGGTAGAATCTGAAGAATCAATATTGCAAGCTTCTAGTATTTTAGAAGAATTATGATCACAGTCTTTACCAATATCATTTGGGTATGCATACGACCAATGATCTGGAGAATTGTTACGTCTACAATCGGAATTGCCTGAGATGACAGAGTTGGCTGATTCATGTACAACTTTAGGTGAGTAGCTTGAAGTCTATAAGAAAGAAAGACATCGTAATTCGCAAAAAGAATAAGAATGCATCAAAAGTAGTCATACCTAATTAACACAGAAAACACGATAGAGAGAAGTAAATACAAAAAATGCAACCTAGTTTACGCACACTTGAAAATTCTTGAGACACTAATATAGGTCATCTTAAGGAAAACTCAAAATGGGTTAGAAACGACTCTGATGAATTATGTTATGAATTAAGACACGTTATAGGTGAAATATCCGAAGATAATGGAATTTCAAGACAACAATCCAGTCTTTAATTTTATTGTTCAAACACAAAAAAACTTGATACAATTCGGCACTAGGAAGATGCGCCACACAATAATAATAAAAACAATCCAACCCAGCATACGTTGTATCATATACTAAATGTAACTTAACCACAAGCATTTTATTGCCATTACAGTTATAAAGTGATTTTGAGCACATTCTTTGTGATGCAAAAACACGAACGACAATAGACATATAAATTCCTTATAAACATCACACTCTGAACAGAATTCACATCAGGTAGTTAGTGAAAATGTTTTTCAGTGTTTCAATAAAGATATTCCAAACAAATTACTATATATATCAAAAAGATTAGCTGTTTGCATTCTCTTTCTCGTGCTAAGCGACATAATATGGTGAGTATTATTGAGGTCAGGTGTAGACTGTAAAATAAGGAAGGTAAATCAGTCGATAAGATCGTAAGGCAACGTCCATTGAGGCTGGGACATGTGTTACGTATGTCGAGTCATTACCTTTCTCGAAGAGAAATGTTGGCTGGCATAGGGTTAGATTGGGAAAGAGCTGGTGGGTGGTAAAACCCAAACCTGCAGTCAGTATATTAAGACTTTATATATTAGTTTAAGTCATATATGGAAGTATGAACTGCAAGATGCTAAGGACCAACAGCTGGAGACTGCTGGTAACGTCATTCAAAAACACTCTCAATGGCTGAAATACATTCATCCTTTGTAATCACGTTGTTATTATTTCTCTTGCGCATTTCGGCCCATTAATTTTTTGGGTTTTTTCCCATAACTTTGTGCCCTATATGCAGTTTGGCAACGTGAACTAGAGTGCTTTTCTGTCCTGTTCAGTGTTAATACCTAGTCAGTCACCATTTCAAAATTCGAGTTCATATACCCAAGCTGAGATAGTTGTACGATGCTACGATGAAGCATGAATAAATGTTTAACATTATCAAATGTTTTTAGAAAAAATAACATCATTTCAGATAAGTTTGTTAACGTTATCAAAGCCCTATACAAAAACTACTCAGGAAGAGTTGGGACAAACAACCAGCTAACACCACTGTTCTTTACCAATAGTGGGAGTTAGGACAAGGTTATCAGGTCTCTCTCCATAACTCTTTAGCTCTACCGTCGATGATGTTCAGAGTCAGCTACGGAAGACGTCCGTGGTGGTGTGAGCCTACTTTTTAGGAAAAGACTTTCCGACCTTGAGTATGCAAACGATAATGTCCTACTGTACGACAGTATGAACATTATCGCCACTAAAATCCAACTGAATCAGTTAGAAATTAGCGTCTGTAAGTATGGTATGTGCTTTGAACCGTCTAAATGCAAAATATTGTTGCAAGATTGGGGGAACGTTCACCCAGACTCACACCTTTGTAGATGAACCACTTGATGTTGTCAACAAATTCATGTATCTAGGTAGTTGTGTGAGTGCTGGCGGAGGTGTGACAGACGAGATGTAAAACCGTGTATAGTAAGCTAGAGTGGTATACATCAACTGAAGCCACCACTGGCACCTTTGCGGTGTCAGCCTGGCTGTCAAAGGTTTAGTTTACAATGCTTTACAATGGACGCAGTCTTGCTTTACACCTATGAAGCTTGCCTTCTTTCAAGTGCAGATGTCAGAGACTGCGTATTCGATCATTTCTATCTCTTTGGAATTGTTTTCGTCCGACGGCATCGTCGGATAAATAATTCTGAGGTCTGGTAGTGTGTTTGGAAACAATGGAGATCACTATTCATCGAGTGTCGTCATCTGGAAACGCTGGATTCAGTGGGTTGGATATGTGCTACAAACAGACACTCTACAGACTTCCATAACAGCCTCTGTTCGCTAGCCCTGGGATTGGATACAAAAAAGAGGAGAGATGGTCAGCCTATGATGCAGCGTCGTGGTATGGAACACATTTGCGTTAGGTTAACATCAATTGGTACATCACGATTCCTTGGTTTGCACCCAAAGGATGGCTCCAATTGGTTACTGAAAATATGATCAGATATGGCTAAGAATATAAATCAATGGAGAATCTGCTGCAAATTCCTTCCCTCTTCCCTTTCAAAAGGTACCATGAAGTAATGAATGTTGAATGATCTTGACAAATATGGTTGCTTTCTGGGTGACGATAATTTTCTTCATATATTACCGCTCTATTATTGTTGTGTTCACATGGCGCCATGTCTGTATTTAATAAATTCTAAATAGTTTTGGTTGATAAGCAGCTTGTTAGTAACCACTGTGACATGATATCTGTTATAAGGACGCTTGATGGTCTCCTAAAACGCTAACATATTTGACAATTAACTTATCTTTAATACACGTTAACCATATATATATATAGTCATATTATTATTGTTACTTTATACACAACCTACAGCTAAATCAATCTGTAACTTCCCAGGAGATTCAATGTCGCTGACTGGTGAAGCTGAATGGTTCATTGGTGAATCAATTGTAACATTATTGCCCAATTCAGGAGCTTTTCGCTTTTCATCAACAGGAGTCAACTTCTGACACGTTTTATTCATAACATTTTGATTGCTAGAGGATATTTTCATGGTATGTGATTCAGGTGCGGACATCTTAGTTGCAGAATGGCTCATATGATCTCTAGAACCCGTCAGCACAGAACAATTTACCATTCCAGGGAGCGGGAAAGTGAACGATCTTGTTTTTTGGGCGGAACATTCATGTTGCAAAACTGAGATTCTGAAACATGATTTGAATAAAAAAAATTTATTTTAAACGTTTAGTACGAATGTAAAAACGATGAAACCAAATAGGTAAGAAACCAATAAATTGGCATATTTACAATGATCTCATTTGAATTCGCCTATTGTAATCTATTGGTTGGAATAATGATCTATGAAAAATGCCTTGTTTTATGTGTAATAGTGGTGCTTGTTGATGAAGAAAATACAATGTAGTAATATGAAAACTTCAGGAAAAAAGCATTTATTTCGCCACATACATCTAAATACAAATACGTCAAAATTTATCCAAAAAGTGTTTTATTTCCCTACTTGGAGTGTACACAAGAAAATTCTAATTATTAATCATACACACGAACATGCAAAACTAAATCACTGAAGTCAGCAGATTTAGTTTTTGAAAAACATATTTGAGTTACTTGTGAGTAGTGTGAATTTATACTATATATATATATATATATATATATACAAACCTGAATTTCTTGTAGAATGAAACTTGCTAACTGGTGACGGAGTCCTTGACTGATGAGGAGAACACACATTCGACGGTATAGCTGAATTTCTCGCAGAAGTTTTAGCTCGAATTTCTTCAGCAATAGCCTGAAATTAAATGAGATAGTTAGAGAATTAATAATTCACCTTCGAATTAGCCGTAACTTTTAACATAGCACTATTTGACATCGCTAGATAATACTGAAATTCGGACGCCATATAGAAGTCAATCCAAATTAAAGTAATTTAATCAAGGATTTTAAGATCAAGATGGAGTATACAGAGATTGACTTAATTAAGGCACGGATAAATTCTGTAGTTTCTTTTGCGTAATATCAGTTGCATGCATAAACTATATTTTTTCATATCAATAACGTTTTCAAGAATGTGTCGGTAAAATTGTATTTTTTCGATAACACTTACGCAATACGAAAAAGGCACTAGTCGAGTCGAAAACAGAACCATATAATCTGAGTGACGTAATAACACAGTTGACATGACTAAGCTAACATTGAAAGAGAACCAAGTTAAAATCAATCAATATCACTAAATGTTGAAATATAATGGGAGAAAAGTGCAGTACAAAATGCTGAGATATATCATGTCGACAATTGATGCGTAATTGTTTTTAACCTTGTTAATTTATTTCTCCTTTTACACCACGTTTCAAACTTTTATGACACCGATCTTAACTTGGACATTGTGTTAGTATGCAATCTCTCATATTCAATTTGTTGATTCGATATATCACCCAGAGAAATAGTGAAACCTATTGGATTACATTTCGAACACAATCTATTGGATGAGCATGTTTGAGTTTAGAGAAGCAGATCCTGCCGCACCTATTTCAAGGTGTACGAATACGTAGTGTTATCAGCTAGTATATATATATATATAATCAAATTACCTTGTTAATTGGGTTTTCTAGTGTATTTGAACCTATAGGTATGGATGAACGTTTCCCTGTAATAGACTGGTGTCCATGGACGGCATGTGAATTATCTGTTCGATAAGTGAATGTTTTCGACTCCTCCACAGTCAATTCAGGTAAGCTATATTTGCTGAAGCTAGAAGGACTAGCTGTAGTGATAGAAACTAATGCAGGTTGGTTGACATCAGATTCATTGGAGTTAGAAGATGTTCGAGGGCGGTCAACCTGTGTTTTAGACGACTATGATACAAGGAAATAAAAGCAAGTAACAAAACAAACGAGTATTTATTAACCTGTTGCTATGTAAATAGGTGAAATCAAATACAAAAACAAAATCCTAAGAAATCACCTCAAGGCGCTCTTACACCACAGGCTTTTGTCTGTATTACTGTCCAAAGGAATAGTAATAATTTTGCAAAACAAGAGAAAATAACTGTACAACGAATATCAAAATCAAAACCGCTGAGAATATATTCAGGAAGTGAAATTAATATCTGTGTTGTTGTACACCTTGACCCACCATAAATAACTCTGGTAATGACGGGTAAACCCACGTTTTCCTCCTAAAATCTGGTGTCCACGGGTTCATAATTTTTTTGAGATAGGTGATATTCACTGTCTTCCTGAAGCGTGAGTGTTAGCAGATAAATGAAATGGCGAACACGAATGTTTAGTGCTTATCATCGGATGCCTGTGTAACAACAGAAGACAAGGGCTGGCAACAGATCGTTTTATTACGAAAATCAACACGTATTTATATATATTTTATGTGCATTAATAAGGCTTATGCAAGCAGAAAAAGGCAGTCTTCTGATTGGTTGTTTCTCGGAAGTTAAGCAGACAAACACAGTCTTATGATTGGTTGTTTTCGATATTTCTCGGAAAGTAGAGCCATCTATCTGCGAATCATATTTGTCCACATTTAAGTTTGCTGTGATTGGTTGTTGAAACAGCCTTGTTCATATTTTCTCACGGCCCATATTAGTGACCTAGACATTAACGTAGATTAGTGCCAACCAATCGGCTAGCAGCCTGCTCTCACCACACTCGTCCCCCCGTCAAATAGCTTCGTGCGCAGACGTTCCGACCTTCTGGGTGCTACATCCTCTAGTTGAGGATTGTTACTGACCGGCTTGTCCCACTGTACCCATCTTTGGAGCTGACTGGCGTTAACTCGTTTCTGTTTATCACCTCTTCGGATGGTATATACTTGACCCCGTCTTTTTGTGATTGTGTATGGTCCTTCCCACTTTGGAAGGAGTTTCCGTGAACCTAGCCCGCCTCCAACTGTATATCTCCTGTCTCTACACTTCACTTGGTCCCCGACTGCAAAGGTAATGCACTGCGTCCTTTCTTTCATCTGAGACTTCGTGACATCACTGCGCTGCTTCCGTATTACATTCTTGACTGCCTCTTTCCTCTCTGCTTTTAATTTCGTCGTACTCCACTTTTGGTGCATGGGCCAGGTCTCATTGTGTACCGGTAATCGTGGTTTTCTACCATACATCAGTTGGAAGGGTGACTTCTTCGTTGTTTCCTGAGTGGTAGCCCGATGTGTTAGTAAAATCAGTGGAAGCTCCGTTTCCCAGTTCCCGCCCTTCGAGGCCAGCCACTCCTTCAGTGTACGGTTGTTTCTCTCCGTTAGGCCATTCGTTTGTGGATGGTATGGGGTCGTTCTGATCCTCTTGATGCCCAGCTGTTGCAAACGGGAAGTAAACTCTTCACTCTCGAAACAGGGACCTTGGTCTGTCAGTATTGTCTTCGGTACGCCGTGGTCTGCAACAATGTGTCTAACTACTGCATCTGTCACGGTTCTTGCACGTTGGTCTGGGATTGCTACGGCGTCTACCCATCGTGTCGCGTGTTCCGTCATCACCAAGAGGTACTGATTACCATTGGATGTCTGAGGAAATGGACCCATGACATCTACGGACCACAAGTCACCTATCGCGGTAACTGGAATCGACTGAAGTGGTGGTCGTATATACCGGTCACCTTTCATCAGCTGGCACCGTGGACATCCAAGTACGTATCTTGCTACGTCTTCTCTCATACCTGGCCAGTACATACTTTGTCTTAGGAGGTCGGTCGTTCTGGCCACGCCTGTATGCGCTAGCTGGTGACATTCTTCTATCATGTCGTGGCGCGACGATTGAGGTATGACAGCCAGCCAGCTTCCGTCGTTCTCTCGCCAGGTCAGAGTCCCGTAGGCATTCACTCTGAGTCGATCCCTCTGTCTGAGTAGTGTGGTTAGCTCCTTACTCGCCGTAGTTTGATCCACTTCTATTCCGTTGGTGATCACCTGTATTACTGTATTCAGCGTATCGTCCAACCTCTGCCTACGTGCAAGTCTTAGTGGGTCTTGTTCTACTGCATGCACTCCGTAAGCGACCTCGGGCAACTCAGACTCATCTTCTGGTCTCGATAACAAATCTGCCAAGACATTTTCACTTCCAGGAACGTGTGAGATCGTAAAATCGTACTCCTGAAGACGCAACATCCACCGTGACAACTTCCCCCGTGGGTCTCTCGCTGTCTTCAAAAATTGTAGCGGCTTATGATCAGTTTCGATGTGGAACCGCCGGCCGAGTAAATAAGGTCTCCATTTGTCGACTGCCCATACCATTGCTAAACATTCTTTCTCTATCGTTGAATACTTTCTCTCTGTGAGGGTCAAAACCCTACTGGCATACTCAACGATTCCCTCGTCCTGTCTTAGGACCGCACCTATAGCGTAGTCACTGGCATCTGTGCACACTGTGAACTGTCTTCCTGGCACAGGTAGTTTTAGCGTCATTTGTTGGTGGTCGAGCAGCTGTTTAATTCTGTCGAATGTCCTCTGCGATTCTTCCGACCAAACAAACTTTGGCTCACCTAGTAGCCTGTATAGAGGGGCTGCTATCTCATTGAAGTTCTTCACGAAGCGACTATAAAACGCTGCTCTACCCAAGAATTGTCTCAGTTTTCTCTTTGAATTCGGGGCTGGAATCGTTTTAATCGTCAAAATTTTCTCCGGCAGTGGTTTAATCTCACCATTTCCCACTTTATGTCCCAACAGAGTAACATTCTTTTTGGCTATCTGAGACTTGGTTTTGTTGACGCGTAGTCCAAACTCTTCGATGCGTCGCAGCACGGCTTCTACATGGTTGACGTGATCGTTTTCGTTTTGACTGTATATGACGAGATCATCACCATAAACCTCCACGTTTTTCAAGTTCTTAAGTAATAGCTTCATCAGTCGTCTGAACGTAAACGGTGCACCTGCTAGTCCAAACGGCATGCGTTTAAATCGATATTGTGTCTGACCCACGATGAAAGCCGTCTTATCTCTATCACCTTGTTTTATCGGTATCTGCCAGTATCCTGAGCGAAGATCGAGAACCGAAAACACATTCGCACCTTGTAGGCGATCTAAAGTTTCTACCACTGTTGGCATGGCACACGGTCTTAACTCTGTCATACTGTTTAACTGTCGAAAATCAACACAGAATCTATACTTCCCATTCGCTTTTTTTACTAACAGCACTGGAGAGTTGTACGGGCTATCAGCTTCCTCAATAATATCATCTTTTAACATCTCTTGCACTTGTCGCTCCACTTCGCCTTCCAGATGACATGGAACTCTTCGCGTTAAAAATGACCTTACTTTCGGATCACTTAACGGAATTTCATGATTCACCTTATCGCAATAACCGTATGGGTCGCCATCTCCAGTGAACAGATGATCGTATTTATTAATTAACTCTGTCACATTGTGTACCGTCGACAGCTTAATCGCTGCTATCTCGCTGGTCTCATACATGTTGATATGCCCGTATTTCGTGATCACCACGTTCGCTTGCGTGTCGATTATTGCACCAATCTCACGCAGAAAATCCGCTCCTAATATCGTTCGCTGTAGTTCGGGTACAACAATGAAAGGAAACGTCACCTCGCAGCCACCAACAACGACCGTACAGTTCGATCTACCCGTGATACGCAACACATACCCGCCTACTGTTTGTACTGTCAATGAACACGGACTAACACTCTTACATAAATTCTTATCTATTAACGACACGGCCGCCCCTGTATCTATCAAACATACTACTTCTCGATCATTCACTCGCAACTTCGAATACAGAGCCCCTTTCTCAATAGCCCCCACTAAATCTAGGTTCATACGAAAGAAAGAACAAGCATTATACCGTCTGAAATTTTTTCTTTTTCGCCTTTCTGGGCAGTATCTTCTCCAGTGTCCCGGCTTACCGCATTCAAAACACCGGTCTTTTCTATCAGCCAACTTTAACGCCGCCACTTCCCGCTGCAATGCTTCAATTTTCTGCTCATATTCGTTTGGTTTTGGTTGGTCTATAGCGGCTACCGTTGTGCTCAGCAGCTGTCTGGTCACCTTCGCCAGCTCACTAATATCCATCGGCTGCGTTGCGTTAACCAGTTGTAATCGCTGAGAAATGTGGTCTGGGACACTCTCGATGAATTGGGAAGACAGTAACTGCGCTTCTGATTCTTCATCTAAAGTGGGAAGCGCGCGTCGAAGTAGATTAGTCAGTTTCACCGCCAACACTAGCGGGTCTCCATCAGGTCCAAGCTTCATTGACCGGAACTGCTGCATTGCTAGCTGTCTGTCTGTTTCGCTGTCAAACTCGGACACTAGTCGTTCAACCAATTTCTTCCAAGACGCTGTGCCATTTGACCTGTCTACGCTGTCATATGCAGCCTTCGCTCGGCCTCTCAACAGCGTCCCCAGGACAACTGCCTTCGCCGCCTGCTCCTTGACACCCACCAGCTCAGCAACGGCCTCGAAGTCACGTAAGAAGCTCCGTATGTCTCCTTCTTCAAACGCAGCTGGCCACGGGATCTTCATCTTTTTGGAGGCAGCGACACCAAATGTAACAACAGAAGACAAGGGCTGGCAACAGATCGTTTTATTACGAAAATCAACACGTATTTATATATATTTTATGTGCATTAATAAGGCTTATGCAAGCAGAAAAAGGCAGTCTTCTGATTGGTTGTTTCTCGGAAGTTAAGCAGACAAACACAGTCTTATGATTGGTTGTTTTCGATATTTCTCGGAAAGTAGAGCCATCTATCTGCGAATCATATTTGTCCACATTTAAGTTTGCTGTGATTGGTTGTTGAAACAGCCTTGTTCATATTTTCTCACGGCCCATATTAGTGACCTAGACATTAACGTAGATTAGTGTCAACCAATCGGCTAGCAGCCTGCTCTCACCACACCTGAACATAAATGTCCAACGCGGGAGCTGCGAAACACTGAAAGAATCGTAATATAGAACCTTTGCTGTCTATTGGATCATACTTCAAGTCAGATACTCAGCGACTGCTTCGGTCTGGGCGTCCAGACCAGGCAAGTTGCTCAAAATACATTGGAAAGACGTATTTAACAGCGTAGAAAATATACCGATGGAATCTTAACGTATAACCTAACTCTCAATAAGATAGAGAAAAATATCTGAAAATTAGCTCTGCATATCAATTTAATACTTACTTTACTTAGATGACTATTTATCAAGGCATCAATGTAAGTAGCTGTAGTAAAAGATGTCGGACTAACACCTCCTTTCTCTTCAACAGCAGGTAACTTGTTAGGAAGTTCAGAATGAACGGGAACCAACTGGCTGTCGCCGACACTAGAACAA
The DNA here is from genome assembly GCA_944472135.2 of Trichobilharzia regenti. Lineage (NCBI taxonomy): Eukaryota > Metazoa > Platyhelminthes > Trematoda > Strigeidida > Schistosomatidae > Trichobilharzia > Trichobilharzia regenti. The sequence continues at coordinate 79,303,673 of OX235270.1, read as the reverse complement.
ATATTAGGTCCAGTAGAGTTGGATATATGCCGGAGATTAATTTGTGATTCTGTATATCCTCGACGACGGTAGCGGGCTTCGGAAGCGAGTGCAGACGGATCGCATGAAGGATCTACTGAGTCGGGAATAAAATTTGAATGTCCAGTACGTGAAACTGATTTACGAGTCCCATGTGAATCTTCAGGCATATTTAATGGAGAATTGTAACCCTGTATTTGAGATATTACAAACAGAGTGCTCTGAGAAATTTTACTCCCAACAAAAACTAATTATTTATTCAATAAAAATGAGAAACTTAATGTACGCATCTTTAAGGATAAATTTGAATGTACAAGGAAGTGTAATGTAATGTAAGCGAAATTTGTCAAACATTCTATCACGTCAACAAAGTAAAACAATAGAAAATTATATGGGAAATTAACTTTTAAGTGGACGGATCGGTACATGTAAACACGGCTCGTCTCTTTGTCATTCCATAAGGGATCAAATACTAATGAAAATATAACCTGGAGGTTTTGAAATTCTTCTAATGGACACTATCTATCTACCTAAACATCTGCAATTAGAAACTGAGTTTCAAATCAGACACCATTACCATATACACTACCACATGATGTGTTTACACGAAGATCCTCATTGTTTATAAAATAGAGTAATCTAGGAAATGTCGGTTGTCATAGCAGATGTTTAGAGGCAATGGACTATTAATCTGTAGTCTCTCATAATCAAGCAAATTTCGGCAAAAACTTGTTATACTATCAAAGCGACTAAGATCACGGATAGCTAGTAAAAGATGGCATAAAAGTTACATCTTAATGTGACCCAGATAAGATAAGTATTTAGTGGTTTCATCAGCAATCGATCTAATAATGGCAGCTAAATAGATTGCTCCATAGCTCAAAAAATAACAAACAATCAACACTAAAATTTACCATAAATCTTGACTGTGCTCCTCTCATAATTTCTCTTTCCGAGTATGGATCAACAGGATGATCTGAAGTATTTTCAGATGAATGTGGACGAGGTGGAAAAATACCCATATCTTCTGTCTGTTGTTCTCTGAAATTTTGCTTTGAAATATCTATATTCGTGTTTGAAACATGGCAAGTTTTCTGATGTGAAAGAGAATCACCATCTTGTTTTTGCTGACGTAAGTGTTGCAATACGCTATAAAGTTGAGTAGCTTCACTACTGGTTAGTGTTCGCATAGAATCAGACCTATCACGCGAAGTGTAAGATCCAACTTCTTCTAAATACAATCTGTTGGCATTGGCAACAAATGAGGCAACTTGAGCTGCGTTAATAGACATACTAGGATCACTGTCGAGTTTCGAATGCATAGAATTTGATATACCAACAGATTGATTAGGAAATGAAGGAGAAAAATGATGCATACCATCATTTTTAAGATTTTGTATTCGTGAAAGAATCGGTTGAACGGAAGAAGAAAGACTGACGGTAGCTGATACACCATCACCCTGAAAAAGACAAAAAATTACAAAAACGGTCATAACTCTTGTAACTCGGGTAAAACGTAAGATTCATTTTAACTGAACAAAATGCAAAGAATATGGTAGAGTTGCTTACTTTAACTGGACTTGGTGTCAAAGGAGAATATACACAGCGTTCTGAATTGAAGTTATTCTCGATTATGGATGCAGATGGACGACCACCATCTAGTTGGATAGATGCAGAGGCGGAGGCAGCTGCTGCCGCTGCTGCAGCAGCTTTAGCTTGCATGGCAAGTCTAATAGCATGTTCGGCGAGGAAATCATTGCTCAAACCTTTGTCTAAAAATACAATTAAGTTAACATTTCATTCACTAAAGTGTTAAATGTATAGCATTGAACGTAATAAACCGATATAAAAAAACTATTACTGAGTGAAATACCCTGTTCCAAGATAGTTTTTCTATAATGAAATTATGATTCAAATGACAAACTTCTGCTGTAATCACAAGATTGTATTGTAAGCAAGTTTTACAAACACTCCAAAAAATTAAATAAATAACTTTCAACACACAAATGAAATCAGTATCTTTTTAGTAGTGGATTGTGAAAAATAAGTTAGTCGAATATATCATCAGACTGAACAGATTTAAGCCCGACTGATAGCTGCTGCCTTAATGAGATGGTGAGGCTGGCATATCGCAATGACCCAGCAAGCTATACTGGTTGGAACTAATGTCTTTGCAGGTCCTATCACGCAAGGAAGATTGTTATTATAGCGATTAGAGTAAAAGCAGTTACCGCCATAGTGTAGGATTGTTTTTTACACTATGCTGGGGAACAGGGATGTAACATCAGTAAGGTGTTTCCCTCAGCATGCCAGCTATGCTGTCTCTCCACTCCGGAGGGAGGTGGTTAGAAAAGGTCGACCCAAAAATTGTACATCCCGACTTACCCTACGGTGGTCCGTAACCAGCGGTAAGTTTACTGATAAGGAACCAAACCAAGAAACCAGTTCATACAGACAATGTGTGACCGGCCTCAAGCAGTCACGCAATACTAATTCTCTTTCTGTTTCAGGTACCCGAAGAATCAATCAACTTCCACGGTGTGGGCGGCCGGAAAGTAACAACCGCTCACACACTTCCAAGAGCACGCGAAGCCTCCCGGAGCATCATTCTTCTTTACCCACATCACATGCATCATCTTACTTTCCTACTACAATCGATATTATTCTTCAGGCTAGTGAGTCATCTTCACTTCACTTTGTGACCACAAACCACGATGAGAACCATATAAACAACCCCCGACAGCCTTTTAGAGCCACGTCGCCAACTTCATATAGGGGCACTCAACGTCAGGGCCCTCTGCCAAATCGGACAATAGACATCACTACATCACGAGCCGTGGATGAATGTGGTGTTTCGGAGACACACATACAAGGCCCGAGTTTAGTCATTCACTTAACCCCAACCCGGTCAACGAGGTGAATCTGCAAAATTGACTTTAAGGATATCAGGAGACCCCTCAGCTAGTTCGCGAGGACTCACAGGTGTAGGCATAGCATTGTGTTAGGGCAGAAAGATCGCTTCTTGACTGGATCCCAGTAGGTAGTCGTATATGTGCGGTCCGTCTGAACGGGTAAGTTAGAAGACGGCAGGAGGACGTTACCAGTCGTTGTCTTTTCGTAGTCTACACTTACGCCTCAACAGACTGCGGTTCGGATGAACTAAAGGATGACTTCTACCTGAAACTGTCTTATTTGCTGCAAAAAACAAAACGTTCAGATAATGTTTCTCCTAGCATGAGACTTAAATGCCCAAGAAAAGAAGTTGTAACAGACTAAGAAGTATGTAGGTGGCACGTATGGAATTCCTTGCGGACGAACCGACAACGATGATCGTCTTCTACAGTTTTGCTCAGATAATCATCTGTTATTAGTCAGCACTAACCTTAGACACAAAAAGAGACACTGAGTAACCTGGCGACCTCCATCACCAAATCAACGCTGGGCTCAGATGGACTACACAGCAATAGGGTATAGTTGGCAAGGGTCAGTAGAAGACTGCTGCTCCTTCTCGAACACGTGTGCAGACTTTGACCACGCCCTGGTTAGCACACGATTATGGTTGCGTCTAAATGGACATTGTTGGCAGCAAAGCAACTGCGTCCCCAACTACATCGAAACTTTGAGTTTCTACTTAAGGAAGAAATAGAGAAACGATTATCTGAGGTCGACAGCAGGACTCCCGCTAAGGTAACCTGGCATAACATACAGTTGGCTGTAGACACAGTTGTGAAAGAGGAAATTAATTGACGAAACCGTCAAGCAGCTGCATCCATTGAGATGGTTAGGACATGTGTTACGCATGTCTAACTGTCGCCTTCCTCGAGGAGCAATGTTAGCAGACATAGGGTCAGGTTGGAAAAGACCCAGTGGTGATCAAACCGAAACATGTCTTCATCAGTCAATGAAATCCACAACAGTTAGTTCAAGCCATGTAGGAAGGTGTAGACTTACTGGTTGAGGTCCTCGAGGTGGTAAAAACCAATGAAGGCTGGAGACAATTGGTGATATGACTCATAATCGTTCTCACTGCTTGTGACTTAAAATACCGAATGAAACTATATTGCTCTTCGTTATTACTATTCTTTTTGCCTCATATCTCTTTTTACTGTATATATTTTGCATTTCTTTCTACTTTCTTCTTCTTCTTCTCTGGCCTTGTGTGCTGAGTGAAGTGTGGCGACATGAACTGCTGCACACCGGTGCAGAGTTCTATGTTGAAACCAGTCCAGTCAGTTAGAACAGATCTAAGTCTTGTAAGGTTAGCAAGCGTGTAGTGCAACGAATAGTGACTTTTATAATACACCAAGATATTAAGAAATTATTCTCTGTAAATAAATAATTTAAAGAAATCTGAATACTACTACTTTAGATATACACGCCTCCAGGGACAACACAAATTATCACACTTATACGAATGTCCCCCTCGACAATGGATACACAAAATGCACCTTATACTTGAAGGATGGGAACCGGATAACATACTTATGGAAACCGATTGTCAGTTTAACATATGAGACTTCAATTGCCCATATGTTATAGCAGTCAGATGATACTGTTCACATAGCCTCACACTTGGTAGCACAAACCTGAAAAACTAAACTTTATTCGGGATCCAACAAGTGTTCTACTGATAGAAAAACTAGTTACTGGTATTGGAAACTCAAGGCTGTAAAATATAGCAACCCAAAACGAAATTACTTAATACGTGAACCTTGAACAAACAATGGGCTGAGCCCGTGGTATCTGAGCGGAATTATGAATGCCGTACACGAACTACGCAGTGGATTTCATCCAAATTTCATAGGAAATGAGGAGACATGCAGGTGAAGGGGAGTAATGCATTTAGAGAGATACGTAACCCCTATTAGTGGGTTTGTGTACAGGTGCCCATTCCGCCGTAGCGGAATATCCCTTTGATTTTGTTAATCTATTGGATGGGACTCACACAAATTCCATCGAAAGAAAACAGTCCAAATAGTGAATTGATGAAGAAACATGGTGATTGACAGTTATCTGGCGAATTCACACACAGAAATCGGTTCGCCACATCTACGTGGACTCCAATGAGAAATTGGGTGGTTTTCTAGCAACACACTATTTTTCAGCATCACTTTCCTACAAACATTTTTTAAAATTACACGATTTCACTTTGAACTAATGGGACTGGTCGATAGAGACTTCTAAAGGTCTTTATTAGGTAGTTTCGTTTTGGATCGCTATAGTTTATTGTTACCGTAGATTGAGAATTACAGAGTAATTGAATTTGTGGCTAAATTCCATGAAGTTTAAAATTGAAAGTTGACTGTCGTTCTAGGCTCCATTCAGCTGTCACAGACTCCCAACACTTCTATGTCTTATCTCTTTTGAAATCTGAGCAACCTTGCAAGCTTCATATCTCATGCGGACGTTTCATGTCTCTGCGTACTTTCGCTACAATCTACAAGAAAAATAAGCCAACTGGGTTTCAGTTGGGGTTATTTAGCTTCCCTGATTCCCGCGAAGAATACGTTCACTTATTGTGCTTTGATGTTTCGAATGGCAACGGGGTTTTACGTCGAGTGGGTTTGCAAAGGGAGAACACAAGAGACTTGATGTTGGGCTTTTTTATAAGGGAAAAACACATTCAAGGTCGGTTACGTTAGATAACAATAAACTCTTCTGGTTTTTTGAACGTTATACCTTGAGACGAACAATTGTCCAGTGAGATTATTTTCTTACCACAACATAGGCTAAGTCCAGATTTTAGGAAAACAATTCCTACTTCTGTAGCCACTGACTTAAAATGTTTTCAACTTTGGCTATTTCCTGTCAGTCTGCATCTATATACTACTGATATGTCTTGTCAGTATCACATGCCACAGACTAACCAGTGCCACTCTCAACTTTCCCTCGTTACAAGCTTACGACTGTTTAACCAACTAGTGGCGGCTGTGAACGATTACAAATTTCCACTCATTTTACATACTGAAACTACACCCCTCTACATGCCACAAACCGAAAGTCATGGGCATCATGGTGGCATTTTTAACATGGCTTCTCCTAAAACATCTCATGTGAATCCATATAACCAATGACATTTTGGGAAGGCGATAGACTGATATGAGTAAAATGATTTAATCATCACAGACGATGAAGTATCACTTACCAGAAACAACCGATACTGATCGATAATTCGACCCTGATTGAGGCTCATAATTATTATAAGCTGTAGAAGAATGCGAGGGATGGCAAACAGGTAATGTTGAGGGATCAATAGATCGGGATAGCTGATGGGATGATCCTGTGTAATCAGCTAAATGGATACCAAAAAAAATAAATGGGCAAAATATACAAAAGTAAGCGGAAGCATCAAAATACGAGGCTTTTTAATTCATCATAACATTACAGAAAAAAATAAATAAAAATCTGAAATGTTGAAACTAAGTCATCGACGCACATTTAAAGAAGATACAGATTATATTCATTTAACTCAGGGATTAGACATTACCTGAACGTGAAGTTACGTGGCTGTTGCCCCAGCTAGACGAGTCTGTTCTACCAAGTTGCTGAGCAGTAAGAAAATCTCCTATCAAAATTGCTTTACTGGAAGCAGACGGATCCAGTGAACGACCAGCCGAATTCTGATGCGAATAACCTAAGGTACTGCAAGGAAGACTGGTAGAAGCCACCCATTTTTTCTTTACATCGAGAGATGAAATGTCACACTGATCAGACTTTGACTGCGTAAAAGTAGTCGATGAACTAATCGATGATGATGATGAATGAGAAACATTTCGATTACCATTTTCGACAGATTCGGAAACAGATATTGCTGAGGGATCAGTATTCTAAAAACATGGAAGATTTTGTTCAAAAGGGTAATCATTTATTGAGAATGTAATTTTTAAATATATAAGCAAATATTGCAGTGAAAAAGCTCCATTACGTGATAAAATGCCATAACTTGTATAACAGTGATCGGGGACTAGAACAAAATTCAAAAAACTTGACTTCACTGATAAACTAATACGTGAAGTAAGCCGTACTCAGGAAGAGAGAAACGCACTCAGGATATCACAATGCTGTTGTGCGATGAAAAATTAAAGGTTTAAGTACATGTTTGAAACCTTTATTCGCGATTGAGGTAAACTATGAAATTCTAAACAAAATAGTGTTGACGGCTGATCCGTCGACATTTTCGATTTCACATAATAATGGGTTCTATGAGTTGTATGTGCATCAGTTAATTTGCTCATATTAATCATGATTATTTCATGAGGCAAAAGGGTACAGAATTCATTGAACTTTATGTAATAATAAGCGTAATTGATAAAAAGAGGCTTAGTGAAAACTGAATGAACCCCAAAATGAATGTTAAATATTACGCTTGCAGGCTTCTCACGGGTGAAGGAACCTTGCATTAACTACTTTATTTCAAAACGTGCTGAATTCAGGGTTCTTTTTCATGGATTTCACCTCTGAATATAAGCAATAATATATATATATATATATATATAGTGGCTGTGGAGTGTGTTTTCCACATATTACAATATCATAGAATATAATACTGAACAATAAATGACCAACAAAAATCCCTTAAAAATAGACAATGCGAAAGAAAGAGTAAGTAGCCCAAAGTGCAGTATTGAAAGAAAACTCACCATTCCACAAGCATTAGCGCTCACTGCCGCAAAACGTGCGGCTGCAGCATAAATTTCAGCTGCTGTTGTAGATGGAAAAATAGTTGGAGATGAATCAAGATTATCTTTATTTAAATTACTAGAATCACAAGAAATTGACGTCATGGGCAGGGTTGAAGAGCTCATGGTCTTCGAAGTACTTACATCACAGTTTTCTGAATTACTGTTGGCAGTCTGAAACATATTTTCCTCTGAAAGTATAAATATAATACAATAGAAACAATAAATAAATATGAATAAGCAAACATTTAGAGTGACTGAGTTTCAAAGTGGAATTTTAAACGAAAGTACATCATTTTAAGCTCCCATATTCCATACAGCACCGAGGCAGAGAAAAAGAAAAAAATATACAGAAAAATGATGACTACTTGAGCACTCACAAAGAGTGAAAATATCTGCACCATTGAGAACGATTATAAGCCATGTCACCGCTAACAGTCTCTAGACAGTCGTTCTTAGCATCGTGTGACGTAAACTAACAGTCAAATATTACATAGATAGATGAAACTTTTTCATGTGACAACCTCCGACTATTCTCCAATCCCATGTCAACTAAAACGGTTCGACGGGGCAGGCGATAGCTCGGTATAAGTAATAGGTGTCTTACATATCTCAGTTAACGCAGCTTCACAAACTCATCAATTAGCTTGTCTCCCTTACCTAACACTACACGTAATCTACATATTACTCATCATAATATAACAACACGGAAAATGATGCAAACATATATGGTACCATCTAGTATCCTCGAAGCTACGACTATCAACAGCGTTTTCATACATTCATAAAGAAGTTATAGAACTCATACGCTGCATATGAATCCCTCGATCGATAATCAGATATACCGTCTGCGTGAGGGATGACGGTAAGTCCCGAGATTTCGTTAGAAACCAGTCCATTAGGAACCATGTACCTTTCTAAATAAGTGGTCGAAAAATCAGATAGACTTCATCTCTATCTCGAAAATGTGGAGACGACGTTTGCTGTGCGAAGTCAGAAAGTTATTCAGTACAAGGAGGCTTCAACGTAACACGGTATTACCGTTAAAACACTTGTAGTTGCGCTAACGAATTCCCTAACTAGTCGATTCGACAGCCTATCGTTCTAACTAACATTCACAACAAGAACACTACACGACAGTGCAGAAACCGCGACACAAGAAGACGGGAAGAGAAGACTGACTGTTGACAGAGAGAGCTTTTACTGTTTTGTGTCAACAGTGAAAATAAATGACAATGCTTACGTATATATGTGCTTTAAATGACCTTGAGGGAGGCTAACTACAATCAACAACCAATAGGATTTCAAAGATCAAAAGTGGAGTGAGAGAAAATTAGGTGTATAGATCAATAAGTGGGGTGAGAGATAAAGCCAAACATGTAAAAGTACATGTGGGAAATTAGGTCCATGTGTATTATCAAGTTGAAAGCCATCGGAAAAACTGGAGATAGATCACAATTAATGTTCAACAACCAGAAATTGGAGAGTGAAACTACATAAGACACCTTCACTAAAGCCACCAGAGCGAAGTTGGAAATATTACATACCATCAGTGAGGAAGCCTGCATAGAAGAGCCCTTGAAATCTCTGAGGGCGATATCTAAGGAGATGTGTACGACCGTTATGGGAAGACACAAGGGGAAAAACAAGGAATGGCACTCTACGACACTTGGGAAGCGATGGAGGAGAGGGGGATGGAGAAACAGAAGACGACCCAATATACAGATAGAAGCTGAGTTCACCGTACACTGCATAGCGAAGTTAAGAAGAGTGCTAGGAGAGATAAAAGTCACTTCTACGACACACTGAAAACTGCGAAAGAACAGGCAGACTGCAGGTAAGGGACCCTGGAACATTATATCAGATAACTAGGCCTCTATCCAGAAAGAAATCAACACAGATCGAAACAATGAATGACTTCGATTGTCATTATGTTACGATCTGAACACGGTCGACTCTTCATCAACACATTCGTGCTGCACATACCTTTCCCTGTTAAGAAAGGGAGTCGAGAGGGTGTAAGACATGCTTTAGTTACCTTAACATTTATGCAGCATTATATGATCGGCCGATTCTACCTCTGCTTAAAAATCTAAACTATTTTTATTACCGATTATATTGTTCTACATAGAACCAGCTATCAAAGAAAGACACCAATGTTCAATAACTTGAAAATTTTTCACCATGAACCTTTGGAAATACATTAGAATTCGATTGAGATACCTTAATATACATTAGTGTATGAAAAATAACTTGAGTATCTTTATAGTCCGAATATGAAATATCTTACCTGAAGGAGCAAATCGAGAGGACGTTTCAGTTGAATTCGTTTGATTATCATTTGAAGGCTGAAATGGCATGATGACAGGAAAGAGAGAGATATTTCATTGCAGTCGCCAAATAAAACACAAATGATTAATGTCTTTAGTGTTACTTAAATAACTAAATGGTTAGTACAGCCATCTTTTAATATATGTCAGTTATAATTCAATGATTACTAGAAAAACCTCAGATACAGTCAGCCTACCATAGTCATATCATACACCGTAGTGGACACGTCCACGACTCGCATTCGGTAATGTCCTGAACACATCCAGCGAAAGATGACGTTGGCTAACCTCTGAAAGAACGATTGGTGTAGTTAACTTCTGACACGCGACTTACTGCCTGAAAATCAGATGAGTGAATCATTGGCTCGGACCAAACGATTGGATTATGGTATTTAGATCACACATTTCCCAAAACTACAATCACACATTTCATTTAAGTGTCATACAATAAAATAACCATTTTTACACACGTCAATTAGGAAAGGCCTGAAGTAGCAAGCAAGTTGTTGTAGCTTTTGGGAATATGGCTGGTGAGCGTAATGAGAAACAGATATTATTAGACATTTACACAATTTGTAATTCATCTTTTCGCTACTACAAGAGGGTTAACTAAAGCAATTTTCGTACATATTTCGTAAACCTCTTTCGGAGATTGTCACAATACTGGCAATATCTAAGGCAAAAGTTTGAACAACTTAAAATCACACACTTCTGCGTATATGTTGGGAGCACGTTGCTCGGACAGATTACAACCGACTGATTTCAACACAGAACTTTGCATAGAAGAGCAGAGCAGCAGTTGGAATTGCCACACCAATGATTATAAAAAAGAGCATGAAAAACACGTACAACTACTAGGGAGACCAACTATGAAAAGATGACAATGTTGCCAAATGTGTAAAAGCCCAATGAGCTGCGATTTTAGAGTTTTTTACAAAATTAAAAAAGTATGGAAAAATGTAGTCAGTATTTATTAATGACAGTCTCACCAAAAACTTGTGATGGTAAAATTTCGAGTTCAAGTTGTTGGAATCAAAAACTGCAGTACCAATCAAATGTGGAGGACAAATTACATAGTGAAAAGTAATGCTAAATAAAACCCGATTAACAAAATATTCTTCAAAATTTAAAAATTAAATAACATGGCCAAACTTCTAGGATCATAAAACACGGCCAATATAATACCTTGGATAGATTTTTCTCAATGGCAAAGTGGATCAAATCCTTGATGCAAGGTGAAGTACTGGACACTGCCTCTGAATTCGCTTGGGACTTATTAGAATTAGTAACAGCTTCTGCCATTTGGGAATTAGAGCTAGTAGTTGTTGTCTATTGACAGGAACAAAGAAAAAAATACAATATAGTGGACGGTATTGAAAAGCAGAATCAGAAACCTAAAAACAGTTATCTTGAACAGACCTGAACATAATCTTAGAAACATCACTGTGAAATGTAAGTGCTGAACAGTAGAGGATTTGACAAAGCAACTTACATGGCTATCAGAATCATTCTTTTTCTTATCTTCCACTGGCAATTCCTTATCCAATGTAGGAAGTGAATGATCAGTTTCAGACTCCTTGGCATCTACATTCACATAAAGTAAAACATTATCTTATATATAACAATGGACTATTAAAAATAATTACGGCAACTAATTTACCAACTCGACACTAATAGATCTCAAAATAAGAGATGAATGACATATAGAAAACTGGATGCTCAAATGTGGGGAATCCATTTCCATAAAAATTAGGAAACTGACGTTCAACATTTTCTGGTGGCAAGGAAGTTTATAAATATGTAATATTTCAGGCTTAGCATGTATGCTTAGATGTGTTTGTGCACCCAGAAAGCTTGACAGATTCAATATATTATTCAGGTTGGAAAGGTCAAATAAGTCCCCACAACTTACGGTAGTGAGACAGAAACTAATCACTTTCATAGTGTCTATAGCTAACGTCGTGACGGAGATATGTAGTATATACAGAAGACGGGCATTTTATAAATGATGCTTTTTTACTCTAGAAAGACAGATCACGAAAACTATACACTGACTTGCCAACAGGAACAATAATTACGAATAGAGCGCCCACTACCTACCCATAAACACATGTGATCAATCCTAAGTAGATGCCACTTCAGCTACTTGTTTAAGTGAGTGCAAATTTTTTATGCCAGCTATATCAATAAGTAAAACAGAGGATGACCAATAGGAATAGACGCCATGCTCAAGGTCAAACGACAAGACCTAGAACAGCCAATCGAAATAGTCCAATGAAAAACTGTGACAAAGTTTATTTGTGGTAAGCACATATAATAAAAATTTACTGTGAAAGTATGTCTCTCATATTCTGTGAAAATGTCTTAGTTTCTCACAGGTGTTAATGTCATTTCAAACCAGTTCCTATAACTTAATTCACTTTGAAGGGGCAGTGAACTGATTGGTCATTTTGTTGGATCATGACTGTTTATAGTTGCAAAAGTTCAAAGGCACTCTCAACAGTAACGTTTATTGCATACTACAAACATCTTTTTACAATTAGCTTCTGTTTCCATAGGAAATGGTCCCTCTGGCTAGGTGGATAAAGTATAGGATGTACAGACCCTAAATTAAACTAAATACACCCTGCAATTTTTAAAATTTTTGCCAAATTAAAGCCAGCTTCTCTCGTTAGACGGAAGCATTATATAACCCGAAAGACGTAAGTGATCAGTGAGAATACAATCGGAAATAATATAGACACATTATATTATACATGACATTCGTTCTTATGTTATGTGTAAGCAGTATACTCTAATTCTGCCTGATTAGTTGTATTACTGCATCGTCGGTGGCATAGCGGTTAGGAAACTCGCCGACCATGAATATGGTCCAGGGTTCGATTCCCGGCTGACGCACTCCTTTACCTCGCTAAACCAGAAATAATGCTGGTAAAGAGGAAAGCTTGGAGATGAGGCTAGCAACCCCATCCTGCTACAGAAACTTGAAACTCTATGTTCCACTGGGGAATGTGAAGGAAAGAAAAAAAAGTTGTATTACTAATCAAAGACGTGTTGTTTAGGTTTAGGCATTAACCAAACATACACGAGATTTATAATTCAGTGATTATAATTTATAGTGAGCTGGTAGGCTGTGATATAAACTAACTGAAGTCTGTTTATCGGGGAATGTATAAGATGCTTACGGGAGAGGTAGTCGTCACAACTGCACGTTATCCGAATGGCAGATTTCATTTTGTTGAAATCACCGCCAATCACATAATCATGGTTTTCATCTGCTAGCAAACTTACATCGTGTGAGTATCCTTGGATCGCCAACAGGACTATAGGCCTCCACGTACCCGCGTACCAAAGACTTTATTTTCAAGGCAAACCAGTTTGTATATTATGTTAACAGGCTGAGGGTAATGCAAATCATTTACCAGTTTAGATGTCGAGTACTTCGCAAACTAAAGCTACACAGCACCACCAAGGTCCCCTTTTAAATAACACAAGGTAAGACCGAATGATATAAGAGGTATTATCTTTCGTCACTTGAGAATGGAATAAAGGTCGGTGATTCGACAACATAACCCAGAATTCTGTGTACAGAAAAACTGTGTTGAATCTCTTATACTACAATGGTCATGAAATTTTTTCTGCTTGTTTGCTCTCTCTTATGTGTCCCTTTTGTGAATTTTAATAGCTTTTTTTCCGCTTACCTTCTTCACAGTTGTCAATCTTCACCTTAACCAATTCCAAATCGTTACTTACTTCGTATCCCTGATTAATACATAATTTCATTCTATCTGAAAGAACCACATCTGAGTAGCTGTAGTAATTACATCACACAAGCTATCATTTATCAATAGACCGCTATATGTTCTAGTAAATGTAAATACTATTGAGTAACCTTTGAAAATGACTTTCTTGATAAAGAAAGTCTTTTTCCACTGATTCGTCCTTTATTTCTTGTCCACAAATCTATCAAAAATAAATCTTTACAAATGTTTACCAATGAAAGCCCGACGCGTCTGAGAGTCAGTGTTGTTCCGAGAACACTTATTTTCACGGTTACGGCCATGCGATGCAGTAGAGTTATTGTCAGCGTTGGAATGGTTTGAATGTGAAGAATGCTGAGATGGCCGACCACGGCCAGTTCGGCTCCTCGCTCCACTGCTACCACCACCATCTCTTTTTGAAGAACTTTTGGATCCATCAGCATCCTGAAAAAAAGTAGCTGCTCTGACCAAATATTCAACTAAAAATACGGTTTACATGTAAGGTTAGAATAATAGATTTTGAGTGAGTTAACTACAGTACTCAGTTTCTGTGATCTAGCATGATTAATCAGAGTTCGTAACTCAATGAGTGGAAGTCAAGGATGAAATAATGAGTAAACGCAATACACCGATGCTGTATAGCAATCCACAGCAGCATTTGAAAAAGTGTGGATAGGGTTTTGCTACTTCGGTAAGATATAACAACAGCTAACCCAGAATGCTGTTTAATTTTAGTACTCCTGAACTCGACAAATGTGGGAATTAACTTATTTTGAAATAACAGAGAAGATTTGTACTTATAATGTTAAATATAAATTTGGGTTAGGAAGGCCATAGAGCATTAATTCGGTCAGTATTAAAAATAGGTACATGATGGTAGGCCAGCTTCTGGAACAGAAAAAAAGTTATAACGTTTCTAAGAGAAAACAGACTGATCATTTTTATGTAAAGGAAAATGTGCACTGCTGATACTGTCTTCAACTCTTACTGAACCATTATAATATCACCCGACAAATACTGAAATATTTACATAGGGATGCCTCCCATAGAGGCTGTAATGGGTTTGACTTAACAGTCCTCTTGCGAGGACATTTGCGTAATTAAACCCAGAAATCAGTTTGATGTATTAGAGATGCAATAGGAATACTAAGAAGAAATACATCCGATTAAGGAGCCTGAGTAGCAATTTGAAACATGTGCATAAGAACCCAAAAATAGTCTTTAACCAGACAACACTTGTAAGTTATGTCATATCACAACTGCTTTCTACAGCCATCTGCGGGAGTGGTAAAACACCTATCATGAATTTTGCAGACTTTGACAAGCGGTTGCCTTTTATTATACAAATATGTGAATTGCTCAGCTCATGACTAAATCCTCCTTGCAATCAAACAAAATCCCCACAAAGCCAATATTTGAAAAAAATAAGTGGCAAGAATACTTACCCTAATCTCAGCATTTTCGTTAGATTCAGGGGGTCCAGAAGAATCTGCTTGTGAAGTTTTTGGATTTACCGCATCCTTCTCTTCTGGTTCGTTATTGTCACCTCGAGGAGAGTTTGTATTTACATTTTGGCAATTCCCAGATGGAGGTGCTGAGTGGGCGTTTGAATGACTGCCATTATTACCGTGACCGCCACTACTTCCACCAGTGTTTGAGTTGCTTGACGCACCGCCACTACCTCCTCCACCACGCTCCGTTTGGGCAGCCCGACGACGACGGGCGTTATGTTTTTTTAATAGCTGTTTATAACCTTCTTTTTTCTTGGTCAGATAATAATAGTGTATGCAATCTGCAACCGTCTTACGATCTAAATGTGCAGCTATTGAAGTGAAATTTTTGGGAGTAGCTAAAAACCGTTCTTTAAATATTTGCTTTTCCTCCTCTGACCATCTGGATAGATCCTGAGTTTCCTGAAGCTGAGCGCGACAATCTGTGACTAAACCTGATTCACATATAAATTGGTAGCGACGTTGCCATGGTGCAAGCATAACTGGAGGATCAATCGCGTATTCCTAAACAAGGCATAAAAATTATTGTGTAATAGCTCCGATAGTGAATGATTTCAGTATCTTCGGATATACGAATAAAACATAACTGACAGGACGCGCCAAATTGGTTTTGATGGTTAACGTTCACCAACAACAGTGAATAACCATGTTACAATAATAATTGGAGGAATTTCGGAATCATGAGTTACCAGACGGAGAAGTGTAGAAGATAGTCAGATAAGGACCGGATAGATATCCAATGATCGACAGTTTTCCAATAACTCTTTGAGATGATGTTTACTAATGAACACATAAGTCATGAATATTTTATCAAGATAATACAAAAATCCTTTATTTTACAAAGATACGCATGGTTCCCATGAAAAGGGAGTATAGCAACAGGACCAAATGGTAAAACCTCTGAGTTATTTAAAGACGGTGATGAGCTGTTGTCTGAGTTAGCTACGATAACACTTAACGAGTGAAAATGGGAGAAAGTCTCGTAGAACTGGTATAGATCACCGATTATCTCAGCTTTTAAAAAAGGGGACAGGTCTTTTTATGGTATTAGCTAGAATGACGTAGTACCTAGATTTCTAGATTCAGTATTCCCGCGTTGAATAAGCGATGCTCGTCAGAAACAGACGTGAAAACCAGGGCGACTATAGGCTCGAACGGGAATTTATTGGTTGTAACACTGTCCTTCAACAGATTCTTCAACATAGGAGCACTTACTGGTGGTATGGGACCAAGTTAAAAAAAGTTGGAGGTTGTCACATGAAAACAACTGCTATAAGTTTCCAGACCGTAGATGTTACAAACTTCTTGGACTGTTGGTTTAGACCACATGATGCTAAGAACGATTGTCTAGAGACTATTAGTGGTGACATGGCTTATAATCGTCAGCAGTGGTACAGATGTATTTACCTTTTATGAACTCCTAGATTCCTCGAATTCTCAATATTATCTATGCACTTATTCTTTTGTCCTAGACATTTCTTTTCATCATAGTTCCTGTGAATTCTTTTGTCTACTTTCATGTGCTCAATGAAGCTTGGTGACTTGAAGTGCTGTACTTCTGTGCTGAATTCTACGTTGGAAACTCAGTCTGAACCATGTCACGGCTAAGGCTAAGTGCATAAGCGCCTGCAAGTGTTGTGTCTTTTTATATTTCTGTTCTGAAAGAGGAATGCTAATCATATTCTTCAAACTGAAGTGATAGATATAGTTTAAATTAGGAAACCTGACTTTAGACAGGCTGAGTCCGTAAATTATCTTCTAGGGTGAACATAATTTATTTTGTTTGATTTTCTAAATTATATGTCGTCGTTGGCATAGCGGTTAGTATGCTCGCCGACCATGCACATAGTCCGCGGTTCGATCCTCGGCCGACTCACTCCTTTACCTCGCTAAGCCAGAAAAAAAGCTGGTAAAGAGGAAAGGTTGAGCATGAGGCTAGCAATCCCACCCTGTAAAAATAAAGACTGCTACAGAAACTTCAAGCCAATAGCTTGAAGCCCTATGTTCCACTGGGAACGTGAAGGAAAAGTTATTTTTCTAAATTATATAGTACGCTGATAGTATTACTGCATAGTAATTAAAAATTTGAGAACCGACTAATGCCCCCTGGCATATCTCGCATATCTATCAATAAAATTAGTACTACATATCTCAAAACTAACCTTTAGTTTATTCATCTCCTCAATGGCATCGTAAGGAGTGGCCTGAGATCCATCAGCTAGATTTGACATCCCACCAGAATCAGCTAGACCAGTAAATAAAATAAATAATTAACACAGAAACGTAAGTCTGATGAAAGGAGTGTTTGTTTATTTAAGTCAAAAGTGGCAGCAGAGTCCTATGAAGGAAAAATGAAATCAATATATTTGACAAAATGGGATCGTAATAAATGAAATACTACTAACGGCAACTTTGAGAACTGAACTTCAGATATGATATCTATCACTAAATCCCATAAGTTATGTTGAATTTTGTCATTTTCCCGGTTTTCAGATTCAGACACAAGTACACAACTTCCATATCATTTCCAGCAACCAATCAAAAAGGCGAGAATTCCTCAAAACTTCATGCATACCGACGCGGCAATTTGTCCACGTGATAGTTTAGGAGAGAGGAATCCCCAGATAATATAAGAGGAATATTAATTGCTTGCCGACCTGTACTTTACAAGCACATATTTTCTGTACATGATAATTAACCAAACAAAGTTATGTGGGACGAAGATCGAGAATAATTTATTAACAGTAAACTTACCATCTTCACCTCCTGATTTAGCGTATTCTGTGCTTCCCATTTCTCGATCCTCACGATTCTTCTTCACTTCTGGCAATGCTTTTTCAAAGATATCACGGTGACGTAAGTCTCGCTGACGACGTTTAGTTGTGCTTAGCAACTTATCCATTTTTTTAGTGAATATCTGAACGAAAGACAAAAATTTCAATCTCGATGGTGACTACTGAGTAGAGGAAATCAGGTATTTTATGAAGATCATGCAGGAACAATATGAAGCATAAAGCGTATAGTAAGTCGTATATACCTTTCTGTACTAGAAAACTGACTACAAATTCTATTCGCAATCTTCAAAACATGTGCTCACACCGACAACACAATACTCAAGTCTCAAAATCCAGGAAATAATTCTAGAAGTGCAAAGCATTTATTAATCCGTGAGTTAGATTAAACCATATTGAAGGGGGGGGGCTCCACGGTGTGGGCAGCCGGGAAGTAACAAACGCCCTCACAATCCGAAATGCACACAAAACCTCTCTAATCCTCACTTATCTTTGTCTTCATCTTCATCTCTATTACCTTGCCTTCCTCCCACTGATGCAACTCCTCTACTTGATGGCTCCTCACTCCCTCTTCACTCTGTGTCCACTAAAAACGACGAAAGCCAAAAAACCACCACCGATAGTCTCCTAAAGCCACGCCACCAATTTCATATAGGAGCATTTAATGTTAGGACACTTTGCCAAATAGGACAACAAGCATCACTAGCTAAGACCCTGGCATCTCGAGCCATTGATGTATGTTGTGTTTCAGAAACACGCATACAAGACCCAAGTGTGGTTATTCACCTAACCCCACCTGGCCAACAGGATGAATCTTCAAAATTCACCTTGAGGGTGTCAGGAGATGCCACAGCTAGTTCACGAGGATTAGCTGGCGTAGGGATAGCTTTGAGTACTAGGGCAGAAAAGACATTGCTTGACTGGATCCCGGTAGATAGCCGAATGTGTGCTGTCCGTCTGAACGGATCAGTAAGAAGGAGAAAGGACTGCACTACTCGCCGATGCCTTTTCGTAATCTCCGCCTACGCCCCCACTGACTGCAGTTCGGATGAAACGAAGGATGAGTTCTACCAAAAGCTGTCTAGTTTGGTGAGAAAGGCTAAACGCTCAGATATAGTCGTTCTAGCTGGTGACTTTAACGCTCAAGTAGGGAAATTGTGTCAATCTGAGAAGGATGTCGGTGGCACCTATGGAGTTCCGTGCCAGCGAACCGACAACGGTGACCGTCTCCTACAGTTCTGTTCAGATAATCATTTGTTTCTTGTAAGCACTAACTTTAAACACAAGGAGAGACACTGTTTAACCTGGCGACCCCCATCATCAAACCAACGCTGGACACAAATAGACCACATAGCAATAAGCTATCGTTGGCGTGGGTCGGTAGGAGATTGTCGCTCCTTCTGGAACACGTGTGTAGATACCGATCACGCACTGGTCCGGGCTCGTGTGTGCTTACGACTGAACGGACGTAGGAAACAGCTGGCGGTAAAACCATCACGTCCCCAGCTCGATCAGGAAACTAAATCCCTATTTGAGGAAGAACTAGCTAAACGCATATCTGAATTCGACAGCTGTGCTCACCCTGGAGAAGCCTGGAAGAATATTCAGTCAGCTATAGATACAGCTGTAAAAGCTGTGAATAAGGCAAATCCAAAGGTGAGTAAAAACCACTGGATTTCGACTGCCTCATCCGAACTGATAGATGCTAGAAGACTTATTCCGGCGAGCTCCGAATTCAATGAGGAGCGAAAGCTGCACAAAAGGAAACTTACTAAAAGTCTCCGCAAGGACCGTGAACAGTGGTGGGTGACAAAGGCGAAAGAGATGGAAAAAGCATCGGCGATAGGCAACACTAGGCAACTCTTTAGACTCATCAGGGAAACGGGTGGGAGAAGGCAATTCATAAGTGAGACTATTTCTGAGAAAAATGGCTCCTTAATTAGCTCTCAGGATAGACGCCTTGAACGCTGGAAAGAACACTTTGAGGAACAATTTAACTTGCCTACAGCCACACTGAACCTCCCCGCCATCCACCACACCCGAATGGGATATAGACACTGGTCCGCCGTCTGTAAGTGAGGTCACAAAAGCTATCAGTAATTTGAAACGAGGCAAAGCGGCAGGACCCGACGGAATTATTCCGGAGGTGTTTAAATATGGGGGTGACATACTAGTTTGTAGATTAACTGAGGTACTAGGCAAAGTCTGGGAATCAGAGACAGTGCCATCAGACTGGGGTAAGTCACTTATTATACCGATATTCAAGAAGGGAAACAAGTCCTCGTGTGATAATCATAGGGGGATCAGCCTAACGAACATAGTCTCTAAAATCCTAGGCTCAGTAATCATGCATAGACTAAGCAGAACTCGGGAGGAACAGACAAGGGAAAATCAAGCAGGCTTTAGACCAGGTAGAGGGTGCATAGATCATATCTTCACTCTTCGACAGATTCTAGAACATAGACACACTTTTCGGCGTCCAACAATTGTCATATTTCTTGACTTGAAGGCGGCCTTCGACTCCGTGGATCGAAAGGTACTATGGCAATGTCTGACTGTGAAGGGAGTGCCAAGAAAGTACATTGCACTAATCAAGGCACTCTATTCAAACTCACGTAGTCGTGTAAGGGCTTATGGGGAATTGTCATCTGAATTGGTAACAACCAGTGGTGTCCGACAGGGATGTCCACTTTCCCCATTTCTGTTTAACTTCATCATAGATATGCTAATGGAAGTATCCTTAACTGAACGTAATGACTTAGGAATCGACTTGTTACCAGGGAATAATCTTATGGACTTAGAATATGCAGATGACATAGTCCTGTTAGGGGAGGATGCTGACAAAATGCAGAGTCTTCTGAACACCTTGAGCAGCAATCTTCGTATGTTTGGCATGCGATTCGCCCCTGCAAAATGTAAGATGCTGCTACAGGACTGGACCACGTCAACCCCTAACTTAGTGATAGGGAGTGAAGTGATAGAACATGTTGACCACTTCACCTACTTGGGAAGTTGTATTAGCACCAACGGACTGATTGGCGATGAAATCTCAGCACGGATCCGAAAAGCTCGAGCTGCTTTCGCTGACTTACACCATCTCTGGCGTAGGCGTGACATCCGGTTATCAACCAAGGGACGTGTGTACTGCTCATCAGTTCGCTCCGTCCTTCTCTATGGCTCTGAAACATGGCCAATACGCGTTGAAGACATGAAAAGGTTGACTGCTTTCGATCATAGATGTCTGCGATCTCTGTCTCACGTTAGGTGGTTTCACAAGGTAAGTAATGTTGACGTTAGGCGTAGAGTGTTGGGCAAAGAGGGAAAATCAATCGACGAGGCTATAAAGTTACATAGACTAAGATGGCTAGGTCACGTGCTGCGCATGCCTAACCACCGCCTCCCCCGACGGGCATTGTTAGCTGATATAGGTTCAGGTTGGAAAAGAGCCAGTGGTGGCCAAACAAAAACATGGCATCAATCCATGAAATCCTTGACAGTTAAACTGAGTCAGGTAGGGAGATGCAGACTCCCGGGTTGGGGCCCTCGGGACTCTAGGAATCAATGGCTGGAGACAATAGGTGACATGGCTCAAAATCGTTGTCAATGGCGCAGATGTATTCAGTCTCTGTAATCTTTCATATTCCTTTCTACCATTACCCATTCTGTTTCACTCTTATACTTGTCAAACTCTATTGATTCTCTTCACTCATCTTCTTGTCTACCTCTGTGTGCTATTTGGAACGTGGCAACTCGAACTGCTGCACTTCGGTGCCAAGTTCTATGTTGAATCCAGACAGACAGACAGAAGAGATTGGATCCACTCAATATAACTAGGTCAAGATAACATAGCATAAGTCTGACAAGGGAATGACGGAAACATGTGAAAGGAAGAATAATAGGTGAACTATAAACGTAGAATAAATTGAAACTAGACAGTAACTAAGTATATAATAACGATAATATTCTGCTGTAGTATATCACAAAAAACAATATGGCGAGTATAGAAACTACAGACTTGGACATCGAAAAACGGATTGGATACATATCGGCATAAAACTCCGCATATAGAGGTGAGTAAATTCAAGGTAACACTGAAAGAACACATACGTAATGGTGCCACAATGAGAAAACATGGGGAGATAAAACATTTGAAGTTATTGTCATTCGGGATTCAGAAAGTGATTAGGAGTGAATACATTCATATTAAATCCAACAATCTTCAGACGTGTAACCAAGAGTATGTGAGCTACTATTCTTAGAGTTCAGATGACAGGAGAAACAAAGAATTCAACCGTCAACTACTCAGCACAGAATCTAACCTTAGGTTTGTAAAAACGTCAAACAGTCGGATAGATACTTATTGACGACTACTATACAAAAGTTTTCATACTTGGCAAAAAATGAGATAAACGCTCTAAGTGACAAAGTAAAGTCTGTGGCAGGTATTTGTTAATCAAAACTACTTATAAAGGAAAGCACCTACAGACCCTAAAATAGCATGAACCTTATGCAACAAAACTATCATACCTTTGAGTTTCGTTCATACTGCTGGGCCAAAAATTTGATACGACTCTGTTCAGCTCGCAGACGTCTCTGAAGGTAGAGAATAAGTTTTGATCGGAAATGGCCACGAAAACGAGATTGTATAGCCCTGACACTAGGTAGGTCAGATGGTTGGCGGTAGAAAGGCAGTGCATAAGGTCCCGGGTTGACTTTTGGACCACAAAGTTTAGTAAAGATAAGGTGCCTTTGTCGAGTACGTTGCCGGTTTTCTGAAATAATTGCCTGTAATATCAGGAAAAACAGCTGATAATATTAAAAAGAGGAAATGAGACGACAGTGCGAAAGTAATAAAAAATTATCAATAATTTCCATTATTTTGAGATATTATAAAAGATGCCAAACAAAAACAAGTAGCGAGCAACCTTCGTCTTTTATGTATAATATTATATGATAATATGCACCTGTAGCACTTGAGGGCAAACTGAACAGCGTTCCCCTATTACTAGTGAACCATTCATATGTTTTGTCCCTGACTCAGTGCGTAAACTTCGGTTCACAAAGCAAGTTACACCCTAGCATTTTTATTTTATCAAGACCCAGCAACAGTGTAATTTTGATATAACTATGTCTCACCTGGATTGGGTTTTCATAATTTCGCTGGAAATTCTTTTTAGCAGTGAAAGATGCTTCCGATGTAGCAGTATCACTTCTCTCTGCTTTAATGTCAGGATCACTACTGCCTTCTAAGTCCTTGTTGGATATATCAGGGGCAGGTGCTGCAGCCAATCGAGCAGCTAGACGAGCCTCACGTTCGCAAAGGTTTCTTAAATGGGATTCTTGTTTGTTAATATCAGCATCCAATACTGTCAACTGGCGATTAACTTCTTCACGTTCACGATGGAGTTTCGCATCTTGAGCATCCACTAAGCGAGATTCATCAGGAGCAGGGGATATGGCTTCAACCTTTAAAAAAACCGATCGATTAGCAGTAATAAAATTTGACCAGTAGAATGAAATAGTTCACTTAGTAGTTATAAAAGTAATCAATTTCATGACCAGCTCCGTGATGCGCATCTCTTGACCCTTAAATTGTACCAATTTAGTGTTTAAGATTAACAATAATAAGCAATACCATTAGTTCTAAACTTTAGTGCTGTAAGAATGTAAACGGTATTCCACATTTTGTTATCAGTGACAGATAAGTGACGTGTTTTGTACTATATAGAGTCATCAGAATGGATGCCTCAGTGTTTATAGCTTTAAAGTTCATACGTAATTTCCTCTATCTAAAGTAACGATTTCAGTGATAACTCATTATAAATCTTGTATTATTTTGCAGTTGAGTTAACACATGCACTAAAACGGAGGATTCTGGAGAAGAGAAAACGTACGCCGAAACAAACCATGAAATGTTGAAATAAAGAAATACGTCAAACTATGTGGAATTTCAGAAAGCAACATACACAAAGTTGTTTACTTGCTCATTCAATGAATCCTTGGTACCTAACTTTGAAATTATAAATGAATAAGCTAATCGATAATTTGTTGCAGGTAACGTGATAAGATAATGCGTCCAACATAGTAAGCTATAGAAAATAAGATAGTAACAAATACCTGTGGATGGTAAGCTGGTTCTTTTGTTTGCTGTCGAAGTACACCGCTTCCCTGAGGCAGATTAGAATGACCCATCATATGTTGAGAATTTGGTTGAGGCAAAGGATGATTTGATTGGTGAAAATTGCCTTGTGTAGGATGCGTAGGAACGTGTGGATGATGAAGATGACCAGAAATCAAACGGGAAGGATTCTGAGCAACCGATGTCGGATGTGGCGCTTTTGTGGGCAAATGCGATGACTGCGGATGACTAGCCACAGACTGACATCCTAAACCAGGTGCACTCACTAGAGACTGTCCGGAAGTGATAACCTGAGCAGATACAGTTGTATGAGAAAACGGCCTATTATTCAAAGAATTCAAAAGTGAGCCAGGTATCGGACCCATCAAAGAACCAGGATATGCTGTACTTGAAGATGGTAAAATATGTTGCTGATTGAGAAAATGAGCACCCGAAGATGAGTTATTACCCATTGAACCATGTTGTTGATTGTGAGGTTGGTAAACAGCTTGGTTAGGAGTGGTGACTGATGCTGAGTTTGATACATTGCCATTATTGATGGATGTATAAAACGGTGTGAGAGCTGCTGCAGCTGCTGCGGCAACTTCTGTAGCTGCAGAATATGCATTTGGATTAAGGAAGTTGGAACCAGCGGCAAGACTTGCCATAGCTTTACTAACAACAACACTACCAAGTAATGCTTCCATACCAGCAGGTGAAATAGTGTTTGTCACATGGCCTGAAGGCAAAGATGATACAGGATGAGGTGGCTGAGAACCCACAGAAATACGCGGTCGCTTATTCGGATGATTCGAAGGAGCCAGTTGAGAGCGGCGGTTCTGAAAAAAAGAGTTTTGGGGTTAAATAAAGATAGGAATATCAGAAATAGTAAAACAGGAACGAAGGCAGAAATTTACAGCCCTTACCAAAGAAGTAAAATACAAACGTTTACTTGAGTAACATATATAGAATAAACACATTCCATCCTCTGACAACAGTTACACAATATTGCTGATTATGCGGTCGAAATTTCCTGAAAATTAACATACAAACCTACGAATAACGTCGGACTTAAAATCACCAAAATTACGACATTGTGTTGCATGGAATATCAAAATGAAAACAAAAGATAGGATTTATGCAGTGGTGAAGAACTATTTTTAAATTTAGTCATTTTCGAAGTGTTATTTAAAAAACAGAATTGGCTGCGCGTTACTCAGTGAGATATATTTATTCACTACTCACGGACACAATCCCGTAAAGTCGTGAATTCTAAATAACAGGGTTGATTTGTAGGGATTTGATCGACTTTAAAATTGATTTCTTCAAGAACTAAAGTGACATAAAGAATCATTGGAAGCCAGAAAAAAAACATTTGAAAGTCACCATATTTTGACCCAGTGATTGAAAGGTAACAGATCGCTTCGTAACCTGAAGGTCCCAGGTTTGATCCTAGATGAGGTCATGGATAGGCACTGGTGAACAGTCACAGACTAAGAAGCAGCCTTCTGGTTGGTTGGTTAAAACTTACTCCTTAGTCATGAGCTACAGTTACTGAGATGGCTGACAATAATACACAGTTGCTCAGACTGAAGTAGATGTAGCAAGATACGAACCCGCTGGTCACTTAGGCCAGCGAGCCACATCTCTTCAGCTCTCTAACGCTCCCTGGATTTCAACGGTTCTACAGCGGACGTCGGTTGCAATGGGAGAATACTGGGCTACTGGAAAAATGAGTACATATACGTTTATTTAGTAAAAATTAGCTACCACTTACACACAAAATACCTAATTAAGTCAGCGGTATAATTTTACAACAAGATTGACGAGCACATAGTGTAGGTAAGGCTGTATTTTATCTACTGTGAATTTTTCAGCGTATAACATATATTTATAACTAGTGGACACAATCATTTACAGACTTAGATAAATTTAGTAAAAATGAAAACACAATGTTCCATAGGTTTTGCTAATTAGATGTCGTCCAGTATTCCATATTAAGTATAAGGGAAAAAATTTTAATCATACATAACAATCAAATGATTGATAGTATAGTTGAATATCCATTAAGTTGTGAAGTTAACGCTGAATTGGACAAAATCATAGCTTAGCACTTTTAGCCTGCAATCAATGAACAGTGGAACTTAGTTAATTGGTACTAAATTTGTAATGCAACCGGCTAATAGTCACTTGTCTCAGAGCTTATAATATTTCACATTAGTTTGAGAAACGGGTGAAAGGGAAGGGTACGCGGTGCACGAAAGTGAAGTGCTTATACGCATGAACCCTGTTTATAATCTTGATTGTTTAGGAATTATTATTTGAGGATAAAATATCACTAAATATCATAATGGAACCACACAAGAAAGCATTTTAACATCCCTATTGGAAGATTAGTATAACAGAGTATTTTTAAAATAATCACAAACCTGATAAATGTTGTTTCCAGGACTGGGAGACAGAGAAGGTGATGCCCTTGTTTGATGGTGCGTATTGTGCGAATTTGAACCAGGTTCTATATGGGATGTGATTGGTTGTGAAATACTACCATGCGAGCTCACTGCACCAAATCCTGGAAGACCGGTATGGTTCCCACGATGATGAAGGATAGACTGACTGGCTAAAGATGGGCGAGCTAAAATAACACAAGCCTGAGTTGTGTACAAGTAATACAAACCAATGAAGGTTTTTCATAAAAAAGATAAATGCCAACGGAATTAAGAAAGATACACTAAAGCCATAAAAACCTGTTAAGCGATGATATAAACACATATCTTACGCAAGCACCGGTAGGTCGGATGAATCTGTACATTAAAGTACTTTCACAATTAAAAGCTGAGTAACTTAAAAACACACCCAGACAGGATAACTTTAATGGTCTGAAAACGACAAACTCTAGTTCAGCATCAAATTGTAGCTGTGATAACTTCAGTTGATTAATTTACCTTGAATTACAAGTAACTGGCCTATGATTCTTATTGTGATTCACTCCTTGGTGCCAAAATTGCACCAAGTTTATGCTAAAATAATAATGACTCTTGATTGACTTCTTAAAAACTTTCCTGATATACAAATCAGATGTCTACTAGACTTAGCAATCAATTCAATGAAGAATTAGTAATATGAGGAAATCAGATACTTTTAGGTTGATATACATTTTGAAAATCAACTAAAGCGTTTTAAAACAAGCTAGATGTTGGAGATTATCAGGTAAGAAGACGGATACAGGTTAAAATTAAGAAAACGTACTACTAGACGCAGTTGATCCTATTTGGGCAGAATGACTTGGATGGAACTGAGACTGTCCACTAGGAGGTCGTTTTTGACTGTTTTGATGCATCACTGCCTGACTTGGGTGAAATGGTTGTCGAGGTGGCTGATGAGTGTTATGAACACCCAGTGAGACTGTAGGAGAGGATGATTTCGATATTGATGGTACAGCTGCCAAAGCCTGGGCGAATGTCATACCTGGGACGTGACCAAGTGACGGATTTCCTGCAGCCATTGGATTTACCGAACGCTGGATTTGTTGCTGCTGATGGTGATATGCTGCCGCCAGGGCGCTGAGTTGAGACTGACTGAGGTGACTACAAATCTGTGCTGCAGTCAGCATATCTTCAGCGGTTAGCATTCCTGCGTGAGATCCAGCTGAAATAATCCCATTTTAAATGGTATGTAAGAGGAGAGTAGTAAATAACTTTTTATAGCAAAAAGCGATTTTAGTTGAAAATCAATTATGGAAATATCAAGTTTTCAAGTGTTGGTTTGCAATGATTTTGACTGACTTCAAGTCTGATTATGAATTGACATTGACTAGATGTTGCGCTATATACCAAAAATTGGCATAAGTCAGAATTGGTGGGCAACTGGATTCCGTCTGAGTAGCTGGGTAGTTAAGCTCGCTCTACAACCTGAAGGTCCTGAGGTCATGGGCACCCACTGCTAAGGAGTCGCAGTCCTAACCCTAACTAGGACCAAACAGATGTTCAGTACTCCCTGGTTCTCTAGCTGAAATCACTTTATGATCAACCTTAGTATTTAGTTGGTATTCACTAAAATACAATGAAACCAGAAAGTAGTACTGCTGCAATAGCAATTCATGATAAGTACAATTCATCTTGCATAGGGCTAGTGATTATTTGAGTTCAATCAAAGTAACGTAACTAGAAACCTATCACAAACTCTTTATCATAGCAAAACAACCATAATGCGTAAAACGAGCAATTAATTATTAGATTCTCTGATGACGGATAAAGAGAAATTTAATTCAAAGTACATCAGACTTGACAACAAACCGAATGTACATTCATGAGCGACGGAAGTTTATTAGCTGTCTAGCTGGCTTTTATTAAGTTTGACTGACCGATGGCTACGTGGAATGTAGTTCACCACTGTAATGCTTATGTAACAGGAATAGAAATGAGATGCATTAATACTGCCGTTTTCCTGACTAGGTGACGAGATCCCATCAGTAATGTTGATGAATAAGCCATGATGCGGGTTAAACAGCAATATCAGGAATGCATGCATGACCTTTACATGGATAGACAACTAGACGCGTATGTAATAACAGTCCTGGTCTCCAAAGCTTGAATATTTCACACAAAAACTACAAAATTAACACGCAGCTCCGTATTACCTGCGCTTGAGTGAAATATGGCTAGGAAACAAATTGTGAGATGAATACTATCTAGGAATCGAAAGTCTATATCCGCTCTTGCAGAACGAACATTAAGATACTAATTCACCACTACATGTCTAAAAACATACTAGAACTAAACTAAAAACTGAAGGTAATCTTTCGGCGTTACATTTAACGTTGATAAGATGCTGTCTATGGCAACAAGAATGATGCACATATTCCCTAGAATCCTAAGCAGGTCAACAGGCTGGAAACTTTCAAGAAGGCTTTTGTTATTTCCATCTGGCTAGTTATATTTAATCAGCTTGTTCATAAACGAGAATTGCTAAAAATTAAATGACAGATGGGACACATTATGCGACATAATGAATGACGACCTAAATTCATGCACCACATGGGATTCATATACAGACAGACTCCGTTGCAGCGGAACAACCGTTTGGCGTACAGGATGAATTCATGAGCTCGTGTCTTCCGAACAACAAATAATGCAGACAGTAGCTCCAATCTGCAAAAACCCTGATTTTTAAATCCAGGAACCAGACTAACATACATATATTACGAAGCACCCTATAGGCATCTCCCGGGAGGCTGACGAGAAGATAGTGTATTTGAGAATTGAAAGAAGCTACAAATGGAAAATATCCTTAGCATTTTCCGGAGGATAAATTTGATGGCAATCAACATACGGAGGCTAGCTGATAGTCTAATGTTCCATTGTGACACCGGACAGTAGTGATAAACAACTAACAAGGCACCTGTCTCTGAAACGTAGCCTGTTAAAATCTAGTAGATTTCGTAGTCCAAAATGTGACGTGCTAGTACTTCAAAATACAGAAAGGATATGCAGATAAACAGCATATATGGCAGCAGAGTCCGAATAATAAAGACGTCTTTCAGTTACCTACGTTTAGTATATGTGGAAAGCCAGAACTAATTCAAGGAAAAAAGAATCAACAAGGAAATATACGAAAAAAACGATTTCTTTTTATGCCGCCAGTTTTTAGAAAACTCGGGATAAATTCTTAGTATGAAAATGAATCATTTACTCGTGATTTTTAATATAAGATATTCGGTTATATATTCTCAATCCGAACTCCTTTGTATTTTCGAAGTAACTAACGAGGACCTACGTTACTGAAACCATCTTAAGGCATGTTAATGCCGAACGACTGAGTCAAAAACAAAAAATATGCTTCTTGTATACGAAGTCTAATGACAATTCACAAAAGTTTCTAGTTCGTTGACAATGCAAATTTCACTATGAAAAATGCATCCTGCGTAATATTCGAGTGGACATGTGGACACTCACATGTATGAGGAGGGCCTGCGCCAGACAAAACTTCAGGTCTACCATTCCGAGTAATATTAGAGACATAGGCTTGTTCAGGACTGACTGCGATTCGTGACCCAGGTGGTAGAGAGTTAGGAGGTAAATGACTCTCGGATTGTAGCCGCGATATCGTATCGCACATGTTGGATAAGAAGCCAGCTGATGCCGTCGAAGCATTAACAGCGTTGCCATCTCTAGAGCGATTGTTCTGAGTTCCACCGCTAGGTGCGTTAGGATGTGACTGAGAATTCCCACTCTCAGGTTTTGAACAAAACTCCCCCATATCTAACAGTTTAATGAGTTTGAAAGTCCAAACAAATTGAGCGCCTTTAGTTTCATCAACTAGATCATACAAACAAGTTATCTATCGAGAGATATTTCTCTATTATTACACCAGTTGTGGTTATTTTTCTTTCGAAATCGATAAAAATCTATACTAATGGTCACAGTTATAGCTTAATGATGGCAATAGAGCACTTACTAATATGATTATCCAAGCAAATATATTTCGTTTCCTGTCACTTTGAATTTTGTCTGTAGCGTTGCAGATCACCTCATTTCTATCTACCACTTAAGTGTTTCTAACATATAGGCACAATAGTTACACGAGGATGATGTTATCGTTATTATCTCATCACTTTGTTATAAGTAGAACATATGGCCTGTAATGGACTCGGTTTATTCCTATCACTTCCATATGTCTCTATCGTAACTCACAAAGTTCCACTCCTCCTGCCCGATACAGTCACTTCACTTTCCCTCCACCAAACCGTCACTCTTCTTCGAGGTTCTGTTTGAGGATCTGGAGTGTGATTTGACTCAGTTATCTTAGACTTTATCTGTTCCGTGTGAATTTCTTCCAGCATATTTATTGGGTATGCGGCTCTCGGTCGGTTCGTTGCCAAAATTCCTTTTTGCTTATCCCTTCCACTAGATTACCTGAACTTCAGCAGGTGCTTTTGAGAGTCTATAGCTTGTCAAAAATGCAATCCATGACGCTCGCCAAGTTCTGAATTGACAATGGTGTTGAAAACCTTGATTTGTCCGTTATGCTCCAAATATTCACGATTGTATTTGAGGAATGGACGTCTGTCCTGCTTTCCTGAACTTATCTTGGATGGCTTTGACATCTTTGTCCGTTCAGTTGATGGTGATTGGAGCTTGCCGCTGTTCGTTGGATATCTTAATAACCGTATTTCCCACATTCACCTTACTTGATACGTTCAATGCTTTCGATTGTTCTTATGTGTATCTTTGAGTTTGTGAGACACCGGAAGTGAGTCACCAGTAGAATCCCGAAAATTCATAGCCATTCCTTCAGCGTCTTTGCACTCCGTACAGTGAAATATGAGATTGAGGACAACACAAGTAGGATTGTCTGTGAAAGTAAGTTTCTCTGTTTCACACCATTCGTCACAGGTAATACTCCAGCGAGTTTTCCTTCGTTAGGATTCAACATGAATGAGGTTTTTAATTTTTGACGCAAAGCGCTCCTCAATGTTGAAGGACCTGCAAACCAGTTGATCCTTGATAACTTCAAAAAGTTTTCAAATAAGAAGTGGAGATAGAAGGTTGATGGTCATTACAGGCCATAGACGATGATAGTACTTGGTGAAACGTAACTTAATCTCAATCTCAAGGAAGTGGAGGTGCAGCCTACTGTACAGAAAGGCAAGAAGATGAGCAGACGTTGGCTCAGACCACTCTCTCATACAAGGGACAATCCAAATCAAATTAAAAGCTTTCAGGGAAACAGGAGCTGCAGATAAACCACAAGCCAAGTTCAATACTCAAAATATATGGTGAAACCGCCCCCTTACTAGCTCTTCCCTTGAAAGCATTGTGTTCACTAATCAATTAATAGTACAAGCAATTAAAAGCCTTAAACCTTCCACTAGTACGGGACCGGATGGCCTCGCTTCGATAATTTTCAAAAACAGTGGGTGTGATATACCCCTGTTACTTCTTAAATTCTTCTCAATATCTATGGACACTGGCACTTACCCTAGTGAGTGGAAAACTAGCTTCATAATTCCACATTACAAATCTGGTGATAAGGCAAACGTCCGCAATTACAGACCCATAAATATAACCCCAGTTATCTCACGAATCATGGAGAAAGTTGTAAGAGATCAATTGTCAGACTACCTAATTAGGGAAGATCTTGTTACAAGGTCTCAACACGGATTTCTCAAAAATAGATCCTGCGTTACTTGCCACTTCGACTTTTTCAACTGCATCACTAGTAGTCGCGAAGCACGTAAGCTAGTCGTTGTTCTCTACTTCGATATATCTAGGGCATTTGACATGGTATCTCACAGTATTCTCTTTGAGAAGCTGTACTCTTGTGGAATTCGCAACCCATTACTGAACTGGTTAAAATCATTTCTAAGCAACAGGGTACAAATAACCAAAGTTGGATCTGTATTGTCTCATCCTAGGCAGATCTCAAGTGGGGTCGTGCAAGGTAGTGTCCTAGGTCCACTTTTATTCACAGTCTACATTAACAGCATTTGCAAGTGCTTCACCTCAGGTAAACCATTCCTATATGCTGACGACCTCAAAGTCGTCTACTCCTGCTACACTCATGAATTAAGCGATATGGTTACTAAAATACATCTTGAACTAAGTAGTCTCGCAACATGGTGTGCTGAATCCTGTCTAAACTTTAACATTGACAAATGCGGCTGGATTTGTATCGGCAACAGTAACCTTGATCTAACTCTTGAAATAAATGGGCGAAAACTAGCTAAGCTCAACTCAGTCGTAGATCTCGGTATTAGATACTCTAGTAACCTAACGTTCGCTGAACAGACTGATTATGCCAGACGTAAAACGCGAAGGCTGATAGGATGCATAACACGCAATTTCTTTTGTTGTGAAACTAGGGTTTTATTATACAAAGTATGTGTCCGACCTATCTTAGAATACTGCCCGTTTATTCTTAGCGGACTCAGACAAAATGACAAGCTTAAATTAGAGGGAGTGCAACGGCAGTTTACCTCAAGAACTCTTGGTTTAGAAAGTGGTCTGGAATACCATGAGCGATGCGAAGACTAAGATTAGAACCCTTCTGGAAAAGACGCCTTAAGCTAAACCTTATCTTTTACTACAAGCTAACTAATCTTCTCTTGCATTCCTCCGAGCCAATAACTAAACCTACCGCTGTCATCAGTTACAATCTTAGAAATCATCACAACCTAGCTGCTATAGAGCACTGTCAGACTTACGTGCGGTACAACTTCTTCTTAAATAAGTTTTCAGTCATTTGGAATAGACTACCAGCTAATGTGCGCGATGCAAACACACTTCCAGTGTTCATCTCCTCAGTCACCAGACTGCTCAAAGATGACAATGCACTTTACGTTTGACTCTTACACCTTTTTCACCCTACATAGATATTTTAAGTTCTTTAAACGTGTAGTTACAACAAACTACAATTATAAATTTTAATATTATTGGAACTAGATGATAAACATTTCTACACAGGACAGTAATATTAGTTCACACATAATATAAAAGTTAGCATAACGGGACTAGTTAGTTCATGAACAAACATAACCATAGTTACTAAACAGAATATATATGTATATATTTATTAATCACTCCTTAAGGACTCCCCTTGCTTTCTTTTGCGTTGCTGTTGTTTGTCTTCTTTTTTCTCTCACCATTTCAGCTTCCATTTGACTTTTTGAATGAGAATGAATAATGTGGATATTTGACCATTTACAATGACAAATGATCTGCAAACATTATTGGTCCCGTATCTTTCAGTTGCCTGGTTAATAACGAATTAACTTTCCCCACGACGCAACCTGGATTACATTTGTGGAATATACTCTTATACCAATGGAAAAGTATCTATTTGTAATACAACGTCACGATTGTAGCTTATAACATAACTGATCGTATCTGTAAAAATAGCTTCCTTATTACCCAATTTGGATATAAATCAAAAATGAGATTCGGACTTGTACACACCTAAGTTATATTCTGGAATTACTTCAAGCTTTATTTTTTCCCAAGTATTTTTAATCCATCCAAAACATACTTGATTTTTTTTGCTAATGCTGTTATGTTGCTGCTGCTGAGTGGTTAATAGTAGTCTTCCCCGTCGCCAAATTGTTATGTACTCGTCGCTAAATTTATTGTTATGGACTGGTCGAGAAACTAATAGTCCTGACGCAAGAAGGCGGAAATCAGAAGACCACTAGGTTTGCGATGGTACTTCTATTGTCCAAACACAAGGAGACGAGAATAAATGGTCTCACACCAAAGTGGTAAGTAAGTAAAGTAGTACACACAAATTGTGTATGCGAAATATATATGAATGTTCAGACAAGGGTGTGAAGAAATCATTAGACAGTCTTAACATGAATGGCTAATTATAATGAAGTATCAATCCATATATACATAGCGAAATATAGCAGACATGTCAACAACCACCATATATGGATATATGTCACCAAGCAACGGACTGTCAACAAACACTCATATTATATATAATATAAGGAGAATATACATTGATAAAGGAGACAGGTTCATACAAGTGAAATGGTCACAGACTAAGCGAGCAAACAGAAAGAGAGACCAACATACACACACATAAATATATATATGTGGATACATATCACCTCTCCTCTTGAGAAAAGTGATGATTAATAGGATGTTTACCTGGGGGTTTATCTCAAACCTTTGAGCTCGTTGTTGACGTCTGTCGTTTCGTCTGCGTGTTGAGTTTGCGGCTTCGGCTTCGTCCGGAATTGTCTGACATTTTATGCTTCTCGACTGCACTGCATAGCGAATTTAGTGGGACATCAGCCAGATGCAAACGATTGAACAAATCAAGTTCCAAAAGATTTAAATCACACATGGTGACGTAGCAAATTCCTGTGAATTTGGTATAGCGGAAGGAAACAGAACATTCGAGTTCACCAATTAGTTTGAGCTGCCCACCACAGGCGCTGAGAAGAGTCTGGGAAGTATTTGTTGTGGGTGATCTGCCAATATTATTCCAAAGTTTCTCTGATATAACAGCAATATCAGAGGCGGTATCTAGCTGCAGACGAGCATTGTCAATGGAGTTGAAGATTGAACGATCAATTCATGGTTGTTTGCTTAAAATCAACTTCTCCAATTTTCGCGGAGGCATCAATACGACAGTCATCGTCTCATCGGTCGCTGTTCAGAAAGAAGTCAGGAGACAACCATCAGAAGTAATATTATGATTTATTATTGTAATATTTGTTCACAGATCTTAGTTCAATTATTATTTTTATATGTTGGTGTAACAACAAAGAAATCTCAAGCGGCCAATCGGTGTTTTGGTTTTTTCGTCCGTTATTACTAAGCGTTTCTGAAAACTTCAAGCGACAGCGTGAGCCCGAGCGTAGCAAGAGCTGGGCATTAACGGTTTATGAGACGTGGCTGACATGCATGATGACCGTTCATCTGAAGGTCAAGATATTTCCGCATACATGGAGTTATGACTTGAGAGGTTGCGCGTAGACTCAATGATCTCCTTGGAGATTTAGGACCAACAGTTTGTCGAGCTTTCGTTGGATTTTGATATCTGGTTTTGCGTGGCTGACAAAAACCATTTTTATGGCCGATGATTTTGCACTTGCTGCAACGATGATTTTTGCACGGACAAGACTTTACAAAGTGCCACGCGCCACAATGCCAGCATGGTGATGGTGGGGTCTTCTTTGCAGTAATTTGAGAAGTTGGACGAGTATGTGTAGATTTCCGCGGAACATTAGGAGAAGTAGGTGGGTCAGGAGTAGCTGATGAGACATTTTTGCTCTTTCGTAATGCATGAATATCAGAGCTTCTCGAAGGTGTTGATTCGACCAGGTGTGTATCTTTCTGCAAATTAATCAGTCGTTGATATTCATCAGCTATGTCATGTAGAGTTAACTTAGGATTTTGTTCTAGCTGACTGAGCAGTCGAGTTCGGATATCTGTGAAACGAGGAGATTGAAGACTGCATACGAGAATCAAGGCTTTGAATTGATCATCTGTTAAGGACCTGAGTCGAAATCTCTCACATTCTCGGTTGACTGTGCCAACGTGAGGAAGAAAATCATCATTTTCATTCATTGTCAGCTTGAGGCAACGATAACGTATGCTGAATAATGAGGAGTGGTCTCCAAAATGTTCACGCAGCAGCTTGATTGTATCACCGAAACACTTGTCACGTGGTTTCTGGGGTAAAATAAGGTTGCGGTACCGTTCATATTCTGCCGGACCCAATTTACGTAACAACACTCGCGCCTTCCAGGCATCGTCTTGTGAGGCGAGATCAACAGTGAATAAGTCCTCATAACGTTGATACCATGTGTCAAAAGTGACATTAGCCTATGGGTCATAATTGAACTGCGAAATACTGTTCACAATGCCGTCGACAGATGGTAGCATGGTATGATTGGGATTGCTTGAAGGTGAAGCTGGACCAGTCTGTTGGTTGACGAACATTTCATTAATTTCATTTGTTGTTCAAACAATAATTCCAATTTAGAATAATCCATAATTTTCCCCGTCGCCAAATTGTTATGTACTCGTCGCTAAATTTATTGTTATGGACTGGTCGAGAAACTAATAGTCCTGACGCAAGAAGGCGGAAATCAGAAGACCACTAGGCTTGCGATGATACTTCTATTGTCCAAACACAAGGAGACGAGAATAAATGGTCTCACACCAAAGTGGTAAGTAAGTAAAGTAGTACACACAAATTGTGTATGCGAAATATATATGAATGTTCAGACAAGGGTGTGAAGAAATCATTAGACAGTCTTAACATGAATGGCTAATTATAATGAAGTATCAATCCATATATACATAGCGAAATATAGCAGACATGTCAACAACCACCATATATGGATATATGTCACCAAGTAATGGACTGTCAACAAACACTCATATTATATATAATATAAGGAGAATATACATTGATAAAGGAGACAGGTTCATACAAGTGAAATGGTCACAGACTAAGCGAGCAAACAGAAAGAGAGACCAACATACACACACACATAAAT
Organism: Trichobilharzia regenti; assembly: GCA_944472135.2. NCBI lineage: Eukaryota > Metazoa > Platyhelminthes > Trematoda > Strigeidida > Schistosomatidae > Trichobilharzia > Trichobilharzia regenti. Next base: position 79,266,449 of record OX235270.1, on the reverse strand, counting down.
ATATATATGCGGATACATATCAAATGCGAAGACAACATTTCTATATTTCTTGATGTGCTCCATTGAATGACTTGTTATATTGTGAAATTACTTCAAGCTTTATTTTTTCCCTAGTATTTTTAATCTATCCAAAACTTATTTGGGTTTTTTGTTAATGCGAAGTCAATATTCCTATATTTCATGAGGTGCTTCATTGAATGATTGGTTATCATATTGTTCTCACAAACCAAAGATAAAAACGTCAGCAACCATGTAATTTAGCCATGAACCGAATCTATGAAATTTAAATAATGCTTATCCATGCCTTTACATTTGGTGTGTTCTACACAGGTAGGAAAAAATGTGTATTTTATTAAAACATTATTATTAAGTATGATTGCTAAACGTATGTAATTTATCATATTGATGATGCCTGTAAACTGGCGTCCCTCATGTATATTATATATGTTATTATTAAGGACCAAGCTACAGAGGACATCTTCATTGCAAGCATAAAGGACAAAGCCGAAACACAAATCAACACTAGCGAAGAGGTTGCCGTCTAAAAGCACTGGGACAACTTGAAAACGGTGTGGAGTTAAACCTGCATGGAAGTTCTAGGCAGAAAGAAGAGACAGGACAAACAGTGGCTCACTACGGACACTTGGAAACTAATAGAAGAGAGAAGGACAGTGAAACAAAAGATTCTCCAGTGCACTGACGAGCAACAGAAACAGGAGCTGAATGCAAGCTACAGCACACTGAACAAAAGAGTAAAGAAGAGTCCTAGGGAAGACAAAAGAAAATATTATGAAACCATGTCAAGTGAAGCAGAACAAGCTTGCAGGAAAAGGAGACCTCGCCACTCCCTACCAAACAACTGCGAACCTATCAGGCAAAAATTCGACACAGATTTAGCCAGAATGACAATGCAAAGTCCATCACCAAAGAGGTGGAGCAAAGGAAACACTGGGCTGAACACTTTAAAAGACTTCTAAATCGACCGCCACCTACAACGCGCCCAACAATATCAACAACGGAAGCAGAACTACCATGGAACATCGACGCCCCGACAAAATCAAAGTCCTGAATGCAATCAAGATGCTAAAAGCTGGAAAAGCAGCAGGATCAGATGGAATCCCAGCAGAAGCAATGAAAATGGACCCATAGACAACAGCGGACTTGATGACGCCATTACTGGAGAACGTGTGGAAAGAGGGCAAAGTACCTGAGGATTGGAAGAAGGATACTTAAGTCAATGCAAAAACTGGCGCGAATTATCCTCCTGTTCATCCCAAGCAAAATACTGTGCCGCATCATTGATTTAGGAGAAACAAGTCATGTATTTCATCATGAGCTGACATCAGTTAGAGAACCATTGGAAAACCTGGGAGTACTGGACAGCTGTTTCGTCCTTATTTGGGACTCTTCAACAGTACGCACCCTTCGGGATTCGGCACTCTACGGATCATCATTGAAGAAAACTTAGAACGGCAGTCACCTCTCTATCTCAACTTCATCGACTTTGAAAAGGCCTTCGACAGCGTCGATCGAGTGATCATTTGCCAACTACTTCGCTACTACGGGTGCCATCGACAATTATACATCTCATCCAACAGTTATACGACAATGCTGCATGCCAAGTAATCCACAACGGGAAACTTACGGAAGCCTTCAAAGTGAGGACGGGAGTGAGACAAGGCTGTCTACCATCGCCAATGATCTTCCTGATCGCCGTAGATTGGGTAATGCAACAGACAACGGTCAGTAAGTAAACAGGCATGAAATGCACTCAAACAAAAAACTTGGAGGATATGGACTTCGCCGATGATATATATCTGATTTCCCACAAACTGGAAGATATACAAGTGAAAAGCATCAAGCTGGCAGAAGAAGCATCAAAGATAGCGCTTCAAGTGAACATAGATTCCTGGCCAACAGCAACAAGAAAAACAGACAACAATCAACAACAAGCCCTTACCTACGTGGGAAGTATCGTTTCAAATACAGGCGGAACTGACGAGAATATCAAAGCCAGACAAGCTTTCATTACTCTTAAGTCTGTATGGAGGTCAACAGCACTGAGCATCAAAAATAAGATCCAGATTTTCAACCCCAATGTAAAGTTAGTCAGTACTACTATACGGGTCAGAGACTTGGCGCGTCATAAAAAGCATCTAAAACAAACTTCAGACCTTCATTAACAGTTGTCTTTGCTCGATACGCAAGATCAGATGGCCAGAAAAGATCAGCAACAGGGTGGGGTCTCTGAGAGCGAACCTATTAGGAACCGATTGTAAAACAAATATGCAGGAAGAAATGGAGATGGATTCGCCATACTCTGACGAAACCAACCATAAAGCGACATTAATAGACAAGACATCGCTCGAGTGGAACCCGAAAGGGAAGCGGTGAGTTGGTCGTCAGTGCAAGGGTGACTTGGATGAGGTCACGTGAAGAGGAGATGAAAGCATGTGGACAGACTTGGAGCGGAGTGAAAAAGTTGGCAGAAAACCGAAGACAGTGGAGGTGCGCAGCTGAAGCCCTGTGTTTCTCTAGGAATTAAAGGATATAATGATAACTGCGTCAAGCTTGTCCTGGACTATTCATACTACCATGGCATTTGGTGCCCTTATCAGAATGATGCGCCTTAGCAATCTCCGGGAATGGATAGGAGCATGACAAGGCATTAATATGTAATTACAGCCAAGTCACCTTACTTTAGGAGCTCAAAAAGTATCCATAAGGGAAATCAGAAACATACGTTCAGTACCTATGTGGTCAGAGCAGGCTAGCCAAAAGTGGTAGACAGCATTTTACGTCAATGGGTGTGTCACAAATATTGGTGGTGAGAAAATATGAACAAGACTGACTCAACAACCAATCAAAGCAGACTTGGCGTAGTCGGATGCAGTTAACATATAGATGATCTGACACACAAGAAACAGTCAAAAAGAGATGCAAAGTCAACTTTCTGTAAGAAACAACCAATCAGACGACTGTGTTTGTCTGCTTGAATAAGCTATAATAATGTACATGAAATATATATAAATACGTGTTGATTTCCTCAATAAATGCTCTGTTGCCCGACTCTTGTCTTTTGTCGTTACAATTTGTGTCCCTGCCTCCGAAAAATGAAGATCCCATTGTCAACTGCGTTTGAAGTAGGAGACATACGGAGCTTCTTACGTCACTTCGAGGCCGTCGCTGAGCTGGTAGGTGTCAGGCAGCAGGCGGCTTAGGCGGTTGTCCTGGGGACGCTGTTGAGAGGCCGAGGGAAGGCGGCATATCACAGCGTAGACAGGTCAGATGGCACAGCGTCTTGGAAGACAATGGTTGAACGATTGGTGTCAGAGTTTGACAGCGCAACAGACAGCTAGCTAGCAATGGATCAGTTCCGTTCAACGAAGCTGGGATCTGATGGAGACCCGTTAGTGTTGGTGATGAAATTGACGAATCTACTTCGACTTGCGCTTCCCACTTTGGATGAAGAATCAGAAGCGCAGTTACTGTCTTCCCAATTCATCGGGAGTGTCCCAGATCATATTTCTCGGCGATTACAACTAGTTAACGCAACACAGCCGATGGACATTAGTTAGCTGGCGAAGGTGACCAGACAGCCGCTGAGCACAACTGTAACCACCACAGAGCAACCAAAGCCAAATGAATACGAGCAGAAAATTGAAGCGTTGCAGTGGGAAGTGGCGGCGTTAAGGTTGGGTGATAGAAAAGACTGATGTTTCGAATGCGGTTAGCCGGGACACTGGAGGAGATACTGCCCAGAAAGGCGAAAAAGAGAAAGTTTCAGACGGTATAATACTTGTACTTTCTCTCGTATGAAACTGTATTTATTGAGGGAAATTGAGAAAGGGGCTGTGCATTCGAAGCTGCATGTGAATGATCAAGAAGTAGTATGTTTAGTAGATACAGGGGCGGCCGTATCGTTAGTATATAAGAACATATGTAAGAGTGTTAGTCCGCGTTCATTGACAGTACAAAGAGTAGGCGGGCATGTGTTGCGTATCAACATGTATAAGACCAGCGAGATAGCAGTGGTTAAGCTGTCGATAGGTATACAATATGACAGAGTTAATTAATAAATACGATCATCTGTTCACTAGAGATAGCGACCCATACGGTTATTGCGATAAGGTGAATCATGAAATTCCGTTAAGTGATCCGAAAGTTAGGCCATTTACAACGCGAAGAGTTTCATGTCATCAGGAAGGCGAAGTTGAGCGACAAGTGCGGGAGATGTTAAAAGATGATTGTCAATCACGTCTCATTAACCGTTAATGCCCAGCTCTCGCTACGCTCGGGCCCACGCTGTTCTTCGAAGATTTCAGAAACGCTTAGTTATAACGGACGAAAAAACCAAAACACCGATCTGCCGTTTGATATTTCTTTATTGTTACACCAACATATAAAAAGAATAAGCGAACTAAGGTCTGAAAACAAATATTACAATAATAATTCATTGTATTACTTCTGACGATGTTTCAATCTTCTTTCTGAACAGCGACCGATGAGACGATGACTGTCGTATTGATGCCTCCGCGAAAATTGGGGAAGTTGATTTTAAGCAAACAACCAAGAATTGATCGTTCAATCTTCAACTACATTGACACTCCCCGTCAAAAAAGGGATCCAACCCTTTTTTCCTTCACGACCAATGCACGTTGACTCGGATGCCATTGCGAGAACCTGGGTCACTCGGACAGAGCTGAAATGGAAAACAAACAGAAAAGCCAACACACCACAAGCATACCCACAGCACAATCTCACACATCAATGACGACCTGCGCCTTCCAGTTAAAGGCATCCTGTTGCAACACAATCGCCACTTGCTAGAATGACTCTTGCAGAATGCGACGTGACCATGGCAGCACCTCACGATACTCTACGCACATCCTCTTAATTACTCACTATCAATTACCACTGAAATCGCTTGTCACTCATTCTGCCTCAGTTCTAGTAGCGGTGACGTATGCGAGCCTCAGTCGTTTACACTCTTTCTCCCCGGCGTGTCGGACCGCAGCTAACAATTATCTCCGTGTGCGTTTCATTCTCAGCAATAGCCTCCCCGGCGTATACGACCCATCTGCTGTCATTAACATCAATCAATTCATTCATGGATGTAGAAGACTCGAAACAACTTCAGAAATAATCACGACGAAAATTTTAACAAAATTACGCAATAACAACAAGACACGAAAACAACAAGTAAACACAATGAATCCAAAATACACCAATTGATATGACACATCACACGTATATACAAATAGCTCAAACAACCCCGCCGATCATGTCTTGATGGAATTCCTTCGAAGAATTGCAGGACTTACACCAGTACGCCTACAACCCTTCACAGGTTGACGATTGTAATTTGTGGAATGTACGGACACAAACAGAATTACCAACAGCTAGATGACAGGTGATATCAATTCAGTATATGCAATATGAACATATGTACAAAATCACACACCAAGCACATTGGACTGCTCATTGATGCGCTACCCTTTGAAGAACTGTAGGACTTACACCAGTACGCCTACAACCCTTCTCAGGTTGACGCCCTAGGTTGGAAAATCGTCGCAGAGTTCATTTGCTAACTTCCTTCTATGAGCTATATCCTCAAATCTGAACGGCAACACGCCCATGTCATTGTATCGTAGAATATAGATGACCAACAAACACACGACATATCTCATCAACCAAGTATAGAAACAGAGTAATTTACACCAAAGATAATAACATTCAAATAGTAACTTGAAACTAGAAATGCCTTTATTCGTGCAAGTCAATTTAACAATTACTCTCTCGTTTACACTTGGCTTATCCTCACTAAACTGAGCAATATCTTTCGTCTTTTCAAACGCACCAATACTATCATAGTCATTGCATAATGCACTTGAGTTGATGGACGTCTGTTTCATTGTGGATGAAAACACCAACGATGACTGAGTGACACAAGGTGATGAACTTAGTGGTGGATCAGAAGCTGTTCTTTTTCGGCTTTCAGATAGTTGTCCAACTGCAAGATTACCACCACTGCTGTCTTTCACTACTAGTTCGGGTTTAGCACTATCATCTGATGATAGGTGGGCTACACGCTGATCAATTACACTGACTGTCTCACAAGTATGCACACCTTCTGGAACTGCATCTGCGTTCAATTCTACTTCACGTTGTAGTTGTACAGAACCTTTATTTAACTTAGCAGTAGTAGGCATATCCCTCATCTCATAATGATCAACCAAAGACAACTGTGAAGTATCATGATCATTATCACGAATATTCACTTTACCGTCAAGTTCATCATTTTCAAACTCTTTAATAACAGAAGTAGACAATTTTGGTTCCTCCTCACAAATCATTAGAGGTTTTATACCTTCACTCTGACTAGTAATACCTTGTAAACTTTTGGAGTCAGAACTGCACTCTGAAGCAGTAACTCTATTCTGTGACACTCTATTCAACAATGGCTTACCAGTTGCAACTACAGACTTCTTCACAACAACGTTATCGTCACACAATTCGGAGTCAGACCTGGAGTTTACATTTAGCTTATCACTGAACTTGCTCACCGATTCACAGTTCACTTCTGTATGCACCTCTTGCAAACGTGTAAAACGCAACCGTGTTTGTCTTGCATCTTGTAACTTATCTGTTGAGGATGTACTACGAAACCTGTTACACTCACTAGGTCTATATGCATTACTAGACATCATGGAGCCTTCTCGATATCCACCTCTCTGAGGCTTATTCGTCATCAATGATTGCATTTTGCACTCAGACTGCTCTATTCTAGGGGTGAGATGTAATAGACTGGCGAACTTGCTCATAGATTGATTGACACTAGTATTTACCAGTTTCAGGATATCATCAAACTTTGGCTCGATACCCTCATCCTCCATACGGGAGCTCATCTTCACCCACTTCCTTTGCAGTCGAGTAGGTAGACGTCTTGCTATTACTTCTAGTATAAAACTCGAGTTGAGGTCACTCATGCGATTCATCGAAATCATTCCATTCTTGTAAATTAGCAAATTATCTAAAAACTCAGTGAGTGCCTGGGAGTCATCCTGTAATTGACCACCATTACCCTTAACAGCCTCGAATAATTTCCCTGCAATCATCGAAGGTCTTCCAAACCTTTGACGTAATATGCTCATAGCCTCGTAGTAGCCCTCTTTTGGCTTCATAAACTTACAACACTGTATAGCTCTTGCAGCATCTCCAGTGCAATATCTCATCAAATACATTAACTTCAATTCATCACTTGATAGAAAACTACTCAACATGATCTCAAACTCCTTTACAAATTGTAAATAATCAGCCGGGTTTCCATCAAAACACCGTGGTTCAAATTTAGGGAGTTTGATGTTCCTATTATCCCTGAACGGCGAAACAGTAACATCAACCATGTCATGCTTAACATCAGACACATCGTTACAAGTAACAGACAAGTCACCATGACTTACTTTCCTGTTTGCATCCAAGACACTCTGTCCCTTCTTTGACCCAGGCATTGTTGAACTTGACCCAATTCCAAAAACGTTCCAGATATTGCTTGTTCAAAGAGGACTTGACCGGCACCAGGAAAAATGAACGGCGACTATCCAAACTTTCACCAACTGTTTGAATCCGCCAGATCTGTTTCCATCGTCAGAAACTGTCAATCACGTCTCATAAACCGTTAATGCCCAGCTCTCGCTACGCTCGGGCCCACGCTGTTCTTCGAAGATTTCAGAAACGCTTAGTTATAACGGACGAAAAAACCAAAACACCGATCTGCCGTTTGATATTTCTTTATTGTTACACCAACATATCAAAGGAATAAGCGAACTAAGGTCTGAAAACAAATATTACAATAATAATTCATTGTATTACTTCTGACGATGTTTCAATCTTCTTTCTGAACAGCGACCGATGAGACGATGACTGTCGTATTGATGCCTCCGCGAAAATTGGGGAAGTTGATTTTAAGCAAACAACCAAGAATTGATCGTTCAATCTTCAACTCCATTGACAATGATATTATTGAGGAAGCTGATAGCCCGTACAACTCTCCAGTGCTGTTAGTAAAAAAAGCGAATGGGAAGTATAGATTCTGTGTTGATTTTCGACAGTTAAACTGTATGACAGAGTTAAAAGCGTGTGCCATGCCAACAGTGGTAGAAACTTTAGATCGCCTACAAGGTGCGAATGTGTTTTCGGTTCTCGATCTTCGCTCAGGATACTGGCAGATACCGATAAAACAAGGTGATAGAGATAAGACGGCATTCATCGTGGGTCAGACACAATATCGATTTAAACGCATGCCGTTTGGACCAGCAGGTGCACCGTTTACGTTCAGACGACTATGACGCTACTACTTAAGATCTTGAAAAACGTGGAGGTTTATGTTGATGATCTCGTCATATACAGTCAAAAGGAAAACAATCATGTGAACCATGTAGAAGCCGTGCTGCGACGCATCGAAGAGTTTGGTCTGCGCATAAACAAAACCAAGTCTCCGATAGCCAAAAAGAATGTTACTCTGTTGGGACATAAAGTGGGAAATGGTGAGACTAAACCACTACTGGAGAAAATCCCGATGATAGAAACGATCGCAGCCCCGAATTCAAAGAGAAAATTGAGACAATTCTTGGGTAGAGCAGCGTTTTATAGTCGGTTCGTGAAGAACTTCAACGAGATGGCAGCCCCTCTGTACGAGCTTTTAGGTGAGCCGAAGTTTGTTTGGTCGGGTGAGGGAATCGTTGAGTATGCCAATCGGGTTTTGACACACACAGAGCGAAAGTATTCAACGATAAAGAAAGAATGTTTAACAGTGGTATGGGCAGTCGACAAATGGAGACCTTATTTACTCAGCCGGCGGTTCTTTATCGAAACTGATCATAAGCCCCTACAGTTTTTGAAGACAGCAAGAGACCCACAGGGGAAATTGTCGCGGTGGATGTTGCGTCTTCAGGAGTACGATTTTACGATCTCACACGTTCCTGGAAGCCAAAATGTCTTGGCAGATTTGTTATCGAGACCAGAAGATGAGTCTGAGTTGTCCAAGGTCGCTTACGGAGTGCATGCAGTAGAACAAGACCCACTAAGACTTGCACGTAGGCAGAGGTTGGACGATACGCTGAATACAGTAATACAGGTGATCACCAACGGAATAGAAGTGAATCAAACTACAGCAAGTAAGGAGCTAACCACACTACTCAGACAGAGAGATCGACTAAGAGTGAATGCCTACGAGAATCTGACCCGGAGAGATAACGACGTAAGCTGGCTGGCTGTCATACCTCAATTGTTGCGCCACGACATGATAGAAGAATGTCACCAACTAGCACATACAGGCGTGGCCAGAACAACCGACCTCCTAAGAGAAAGTATGTACTGGCCGGGTACGAGAGAAGATGCAGCAAGTTACGTACTTGGATGTCCACGATGCTAGGCAATGAAAGGCGACCGGTGCATACGACCACTGCTTCAGTCGATTCCAGTTACCGCTATAGGTGACTTGTGGTCGGTAGATGTCATAGGCCGGTTTCCTCAGACATCCAATGGTAATCAGTACCTCTTGGTGATGACGGAACACGCGACACGATGGGTAGACGCCGTAGCAATCCCAGACCAACGTGCAGATGCAGTAGTTAGGCGCATCGTTGCAGACGATACTGAAAGACCAAGGTTTCTGATCCGGGAGTGAAGAATTTACTTCCCGTTTGCAACAGCTGGGCATCAAGAAGATCAGAACGACCCCATATCATCCACAAACGAATGGCCTAACGGAGAGAATCAAACGTACATTGAAGGAGTGGCTGGCCTACAGTGGGACAAGCCGGTCAGTAACAATCCTCAACTAGAGGATGTATCGCCCAGAAGGTCGGAACCCCTGCGAACGAAGCTATTTGACGAGGGGACGAGTGTGATGAAAGCAGGCTAGCCAAAAGTGGTAGACAACATTTTACGTCAATGGGTGTGTCACAAATACTGGTGGTGAGAAAATATGAACAAGACTGACTCAACAATCAATCAAAGCAGACTTGGCGTAGTCGGATGCAGTTAACATATAGATGATCTGACACTCAAGAAACAGTCAAAAAGAGATGCAAAGTCAACTTTCTGTAAGAAACAACCAATCAGACGACTGTGTTTGTCTGCATGATAAAACAACAATAATGTACATGAAATATATATAAACACGTGTTGTCAATGGAGTTGAAGATTGAACGATCAATTCTTGGTTGTTTGCTTAAAATCAACTTCCCCAATTTTCGCGGAGGCATCAATACGACAGTCATCGTCTCATCGGTCGCTGTTCAGAAAGAAGAGTGAAACATCGTCTGAAACCTTAATTCACTTATTCTTTTTATATGTTGGTGTAACAATAAAGAAATATCAAACGGCAGATCGGTGTTTTGGTTTTTTCGTCCGTTATAACTAAGCGTTTCTGAAATCTTCGAAGAACAGCGTGGGCCCGAGCGTAGCGAGAGCTGGGCATTAACGGTTTATGAGACGTGATTGACGCGTGTTGATTTCCTTAATAAATGCTCTGTTTCCCGACTCTTGTCTTTTGTCGTTACTCCCACATGCCTTACACATAACGATTGATGTTCTTCCTTTGCCTTTGTCAATTTTGACAGAAATCAATTCATCCACTGCTTTTTTCTGGTGAATTTGTGAGCTTCGAGAAGTCCAAAGACTGCATTAAAAGTGTGCTTTGTTTTTTTGTTTCTGCGCTGTGAACTCAAATTTATATGTATCTCTGACTTTTCCAATGCTGTCAACTAGGTTAAATACGTCGTGAAGGTTACTTGCAATCTATAGTATAGTGAATCTACAACTTCTTGTCTTGTATATAGTAGGCTGTTTCAACTTTCTTCACACTGAAGTCATTGTTTGACTGATTTTTGGTGCGTCCACTTGACGAAATACATGTTTCCCTGAGTACATCCTTGTGTTTGTACACGTATCATCTCCAAACAGCAATTAATTTGCAGAAATTTTCGGAAAGTTCTTTCTCGTCATTTGTTTTACCCACTAGTATTTCCATATCGCTATCTGGCCAGCGTCTTCTCCTTAACTTATCGCACTTCTTTACAGAAGTAGGTTTGCGTTAGTGGTACGAGAGTACGATTGGCTAATTGTAAATTTGATTGATTCATCATATATCAAATTATGTGTAATTTATATAATAACTTATCCATGCCTTTAAAACTGGTATGTTCCTTCATAAACAGGAATAAATATATATTATATATTAGTACTGTGCTCTGATGGGCAGTATATTTGAATGAGACAAAAAGTTAAGATTATTCAGAGAAAAGAATTTAGAACTTATCTAGCTGGGGTGGCTAATCCACTGAGTCAGAGAATACACTCATTAACAGAACAAGAAAATAGCACAAAGCGGAGATCGAGCCAACCTGGAAGTGTACCATTTAAAACAAAATTTAGAACGCCTAAAACACTTGTTATATATTTGTTTAGTAAATATTAAGTTGAACCAGTTTGACCTATTGGTTTCAGCATTGGGTTCATTTTGGCACCGTGGGAGGTGGACTCCAATCACAACTGCACCTATTACACAACAAGATACTCTTTGAACGATGTAGTTTCCAGGCATTAAGGAAGTATGAATTTACTCCGTGTTGTTCATATAACAGGTTGGTGTGTGTCGATAGGGACAGGATGTAAGTATCATGCGAGTTTCCTGTCAGTTATCGAAACTAACAGTCAACCATCATAATGACTGCCGTCTTATGTGTAGAAAGCAAGAAGCTTTCGAGACCCACAAATTGCACATTTTCACTAATACTATATATCAGGGTGACCAGAACCCAAATATTCCGGTTATGCTAAAATTGAACTCTTGAAAATCAATTCATCCTACCATATATCAGAAACATCTCTGAAATAACGGCTAGAATAATGAAACCGTTTGATATAGATGTAGCACACAAACCAGCTGAATCGCTTAATTCCATCTTATGCAAACCAAAAGATCCGATAGAAAAAAGAGATTAAATTAACACCATTTACAAAATAAGTTGTGTGAACTGTAACAAACATTACATCGGCCAAAGTGGGCGTCCCCTTCGAATAAGAATCCAGGAACACAAATCAGCCGTGAAAAGACATGATATAAATTCTTTAGTATGAATACATTCAGACGATCATGGACATCAATTTGATTGGGATAATGTCGAAATCTTAGACAGAGGAAACACCAAAAGCGGAGTCAGGGAATTCCTAGAAGCCTGGTACTCAAATGAAAACGCAATTAATAAACACGTTAATATAGATGAAATATACCAACTAATAAGAAGTAAATCAGGTGATCAGAAAGTTTAAAATCCCAATCAGTAGAAAACGGTCAATACATATCTAAAGATGGTTACCGGGAGACTCATGAAGAAATTTAAATCATTTCACTTTATCCTAAATACTGCGCTGAAGATGCCGTCCAGAAAGACGATGAAAGCTCCACAATTAAACCAAGGAGCTCAGAGAACACTATCAATTGCAAATCATCCACCTGAGTTACAAATCTTTTCTATTAAATCAGGTGTTAATCAGCGATGATCATCTATGAAGTGATGATTATATAACATATACATCGAAAACGACTCATAAAAGATATCCTTCTTCGTAACTCCATAGGTTTTGAACTAGTAAACTAATGGCAGCGATCAAGAACTGTGAATTTAAAGTGTTGGAGTTCCTCAGGTGATGTGGGTGTGAGATAGTTGGTCTTATTAATAAGATTTTCAAATCGCACTTGAGTATGCAATCTGTTGACTTTGGATGAACCGTTACAGAATTTAGGGCCCAGAATAGGGCTTGTAGTTGAATTTCAGAGAAAGTGATGGAAGAATGATTAAATACATATTTATTAGGGTCAGTCGGTGTTAGGAAGAGGCAAAACACATTCAATTATCAGGTCATTATCACGTCTCAGTCAAGTTATTATCGCGTTATTAACAAGTCGTTGACATGCAATTGTTCCTGCTACTGATTGGGCGCTTGCACAATTCCGACTCTCAACCGGATTGGTTGATTTCCAGCCGACCTTATTTTCTGTACAAATACAGTCACTTTTGTAATAATAAGTGAACCTGGTTTAACCGCTGATTCTCGCGTGTTCTGCTTTACCAGTTAAGTGGGCACTGGTCAGTAGTCAAGCACTGACCTCGTAACAAAATATCTAGCATCATAACGGTCGGGAATCTCTTTTCTACTAATACCTGCTTGAGACTGTCAAGATTTATGTGTTTATATGAAAATATAAATAATTATTATCATTAAGATGCTTGAGGTTAGCAGACTGGGACTGTTTCTCGATGACAAAAGAAACGTTTTCCTTGAATTTCATCAGTTGAAAGTTCAAACAAAACGTGACTTCTCAGAGATTTGTTCCTGAGTGCATCAATATGATTAAGTGTGTGGCGCTTTAATATTTTGGAATTAGGATATGTACGGCCACGTCAAAGCGCTTTCCAGAATACATAAGGATATTCATTTTTACCGATACAGCTTTCAAAAAAGTTAATCTCGGATTTCACTGACGCAAGTTTGACAGAATACCGTAGGAACCCATTAAGTTCCTTCATCGTCATTGGGTCATTGCATTTTTTCAATAATTAAATAATTCCCATTGTGGAATTAAGAACACAATATTCAGCGAAGAGACTCTCTTCCACGAATTTATTATCAGGCTGTACAATAGTATATATATGGTGTTTTTTCAAAGAAATTATATCCGGTGAGGGTATTAGGTAAAATATACATGAAATAATAATAGTATAAATGCAATTAAAATATTTGTGAATATAGTCATAGTTAAAAATCAAGTGGCAAAATAATTAATGTTATTGTCGATGTAATTGAAGATTGAACAATCAATTCATGGTTGTTTGCTCAAACCCCGATTCAGTGAGTAAGTAACTCGTTCGAGTTGCTCAAAGCATCCCTCCTCAGGAGACACATTCTCACGGACCGACAACATCTAGATGAATTATTTCGTAACATCGAGTTGGGTGATCAGTCAGCCGTGAGCATGCTAACAAGAATGAGAGAAGCTATTGGTTAAAGTCAGTTCGATGAAGGACTTCTTATCCAAGCTGCTACAGACCGTCAAGACTGTACTTGTGACACTTCAGGGTGTTTTAATAGATGACTTAGCTATTCCTGCAGATAGCATTCTAGAAATAACTAAACGGTCAGTTCCCGAAATATGCCCGATGACTAAACAGACTTCCAGTAAGGATACTGCAGTGATAGAGTTATGCAACTCCATCCAGAAGATGTTAAGGTCAAACATGTATTCTAACTCATCCGACCGTCATCCTGAATCCCCTCAACGCAGAAACTCACGTGGTCGATCTAAGTTCAAACAACGTTCTCTGAAAAACCCTGACTGGTGCTGGTACCATAGCACCTATGGCCAAGCAGCGATGTAGGGCATTCACCCACTGGCTATTAAGGTTGAGGCTATACTGAACTTTCCAGAGCCACAGACAGTGAAAAGTCTCCGCACTTTTAACGGCTTGGTAAGTTATTATCGACGCTTTATTTCCAACTGTGCCTCTCTGATTCAGCCATTGACAGACCTCCTTCGAGGGAATAACAAGTCCATAGAATTTGACGCGTCTGCTCGAAATGCTTATACCCAGGTTCAAAAAGCTATTGCGAATGCCACACTTCTAATGTATCCAGGATCCACGTGCTTAGCTTGTCAAAAGTGCAAGGTATAAGACACGCCAAAAGCCCACTTGGCACCTTTCTTCTCTCTGACGCTCGTTTTGAACACGTCCATATAGATTTAGTTGGACCCCTTCCTGAATCCCATAGATATACCTATATTTTAACTTGCATCAATCGACTCACACGATGGCCGGAAGCAGTACCCATCAAGGACGTACCTGCTGAAAAAGTCGCACGCGTCTTTGTAGAAAGATGGAAAGCTAACTTTGGATGCCCATCTTCCATAACAACCGATCGCGGGCGGCAATTCGAAAGTGGCTTATTCTTCGCCCTGACTAAAATCATAGGCTGCATGCGTTTTCGAACAGCAGCCTGCCACTCTCAAGCTAATGGTATGGTAGAACGTCTACACAGACAGTTGAAAGCTGGTCTGTCAGCTGCAAACAACACCCATTGGACTGGATCCCTTCCGTTAATTCTCCTAGGGATATGAAACGCCCTGAAAACAGATGCTGGTTGTACTAGCGCCGAGCTAGTATATGGCATGACATCTGTACTGCGTGGTGAATTTGTTCCTCCCTCGGGCTTCCCACCAGTGGTGGATCACGCTTCATACGTCAGCAGGCTTACAAACGCAATGCGTTCGGTTAAACATGCTCCCCTTCGTCCACAGTCCGTTGATGTTTCTGTTCACCCGTGTTTAAAAACTTCTTCACATGTATTTGTTCGTCGTGACTCTGTGCGTAGACCTCTGGAACCCCCATACGATGGACCTTATAAAGTAACTAAACGTTCGGATAAATTCTTTGTCTTGGACAAAAATGGCCGCAGGGACACCGTCAGCATTGACCGTCTGAAGCCGGCTTACTTGGAGGGTAATCCTATTAGCGTAGAGCTAAGCGTACCCCATAATCCACAAGTAACCGAAGATCGTTTAGACTTCGATGAAGTCACTAGCACAGCGACAGCTACCGAATCTTCTGTCGAGCCCCCTAAGGAAACCCGTTCTGGACGTACTGTAAGGTTCCCAGAATATCTGCACACCTATATGACATAACGAAGTCGTGTGATTCACGCAACTCATCCGTTTGTGGTACTGATTATTTTTTCTTTTCAGACACGTCAGTTTTTTATATACAGTATCACTAAACACAAGTAAAATTGTTTTCTTTTACAGTACATGTACATGCACCAATATAATTAGATGTATCCTTTTCGATGTTCCAAATTTTGTTTTGTTTTACTGTACGTTGAATACAGGTAGTTTTTAAAAATACGCCGATTTGGTGTATTTTCGTCGACATGGTTCTTAGCGTTCTTGTTTTCTTTTCCAGGCGCGATGGGCACTGGACAAGTAACAATCGAAGCACGGTATCCAAAGAACAACATCAAGGTAGCGATGTACGAACACCCTATTTGCATAGGCACACAAACCAGTAAGCACGCCACCAAGTCGCTTGGAAGTTTTTTTTCACCCTAAAGGGAACCATCGATTTATTTTACTTCCGGCTGGCTCTGTCTTAGGGTCTTCGAAACCCCACTAGGTGGGAGTGATCGGTAGCGGCAAATAATTCCCTTTGAGGTGAATTTATTGAAAGAGATGGTCTAGCTGACTCACGTGTTCTTAATTTGGTCATGTGGGAGTCTTATGTGTCAGCCCTTATCAAGTGTAAGTGGTTTCTATTCACTCAGTTACACACACCACCACTTGTTATACACTGTGATTCATCTGTTTGATATCTAACTAAGTGAGTCTAACTCACAGTGTTTTTGGCATATCTCATTTGTTTACTAAGAATTTTAGCCACTCACTGGTGAATTACGTCATCGTATTGTTTATGCCCCCGAATATCGTAGTGCAATACAGAACATTTATTTATATGAACTCCTACGGTGATTCACCCTAGTGATTGGACAAGAATTAGAAGTTGGGTGATTCATTTTTATCGATTCATCTATAGACCATGATTCTCATAATTATTATTGGACATTCGTTTGTCTAATGAATGAAGTATGCTAAAGTTGTAGACAAACAATTAAATTTAGTTATTCAGACTCAAACACGTGATTTCATAACTTGCAGAATCTCCTACGTGCGACAACACCGAAGTGGTGGTGTCAATGCAGTTGAAGATTGAACGATCGATTCATGGTTGTTTGCTCAAAACCAACTTCCCCAATTTTCGCGGAGGCATCAATACGACAGTCATCGTCTCATCGGTCGCTGTTGAGAAAGAAGTCAGCAGTAAACCATCAGAAGTAATATTGTGAATTTTTATTGTAATATTTGTTCACAGACTTTATTAGAAACATTTTTTATATGTTGGTGTTACAATAAAGAATTCTCGAGCGTCCAATCGGTGTTCTGGTTTTTGCGTCCGTTATTACTAAGCGTTTCTGAGAAACTTCAAGGAACAGCGTGAGTCCCAGTGTAGCAAGAGCTGGGCATTAACGGTTTACGAGACGTGATTGACAGTTTCTGACGGTAGAAACAGATCTGGCGGATTCAAACAGTTGGTGAAAGCTTGGATAGTCGCCGTTCATTTTTCCTGGTGCCGGTGAAGTCCTCTTTGAACAAGCAATATCTGGAACGTTTTTGGAATTGGGTCAAGTTCAACAATGCCTGGGTCAAAGAAGGGACGGAGTGTCTTGGATGCAAACAGGAAAGTAAGTCATGGTGACTCGTCTGTTAATTGTAACGATGTGTCTGATGTTAAGTATGACATGGTTGATGTTACTGTTTCGCCGTTCAGGGATAATAGGAACATCAAACCCCTAAATTTGAACCACGGTGTTTCGACGGAAACCCGGCTGATTATTTACAGTTTGTAAGGGAAGTTGGAATCATGCTGAGAAGTTTTTTATTAAGTGATGAATTGAAATTGATGTATTTGATGAGGTATTGCACTGGAGATGCTTCAAGAGCTATACAGTGCTGTAAGTTTATAAAGCCAAAAGAGGACTACTACGAGGCTATGAGCATATTACGTCAAAGGTTTGGAAGACCTTCAATGATTGTAAGGAACGTATACGAAGCTGTCAAAGGTAACGGCAGTCAACTTCAAGATGACTCCAAGGCACTTACTGAGTTTCTAGATAATCTTATGACTTATAAGAATACCTTGATTTCGATGAATTGCATGAATGACCTCAACTCGAGTTTTTATACTAGAAGTAATAGAAAGACGCCTGTCTACTAGACTGCAAAGGAAGTGGGTGAAGATAAGCTCCCGTATGGAGGATGAGGGTATCGAGCCAAAGTTCGATGACATTCTGAAACTGGTAAACAATAGTGTCAATCAATATATGAGCAAGTTTTCCAGTCTGTTAGATCTCACCCCTAGAATAGAGCAGTCTGAGGGTAAAACGCAATCATTGATGACGAGTAGGCCTCAGACAGGTGGATATCGAGAAGGCTCCATGATGTCGGGTAATGCATATAGACCTAGTGAGTGTAACAGGTTTCGTAGTACATCCTCAACAGATAAGTTACAAGATGCAAGACAAACACGGTTGTGTTTTACACGTTTGCAAGAAGTGCATACAGAAGTGAACTGTGAACCAGTGAGCAGGTTCAGTGATAATCTAAATGCAAACTCCAGGTCTGACTCCGAATTGTGTGACGATAACGGTGCGGTGAAGAAGTCTGTAACTGCAACTGGAAAGCCATTGTTGAATGGAGTGTCACAGAATAGAGTTGCTGCTTCAGAGTGCAGTTCTGATCCTACAAGTTTACAAGGTATTACTTGTCAGAGTGAAGATGTAAAACCTTTAATGATTTGTGAGGAGGAACCAAAATTGTCTACTTCTGTGATTAAAGAGTTTTAAATTGATGAAGTCGACCAGATAGATGACGGTAAATTGAATATTTGTGATAATGATCATGATACTTCACAGTTGTCTTTGGTTGATCATTATGAGATGGGGGATATGCCTAATACTGCTAAGTTAAATAAAGGTTCTGTACAACTACAACGTGAAGTAGAATTGAAAGCAGATGCAGTTCCAGAAGTTGTGCATACTTGTGAGACAATCAGTGTAATTGATCAGCGTGTAGCCCTCCTATCATCAGATGATAATGCTAAACCCGAACTAGTAGTGAAAGACAGCAGTGGTGGTAATCTTGCAGGTGGACAACTATCTGAATGCCGAAAAAGAACAGCTTCTGATCCACCACTAAGTTCATCACCTTGTGTCACTCAGTCATCGTTGGTGTTTTCATCCACAATGAAATGGACGTCCATGAACTCACGTGCATTATGGAATGACTATGATAGTATTGGTGCGTTTGAAAAGACGAAAGATATTGCTCAGTTTAGTGAGGATAAGCCAAGTGTAAACGAGAGAGTAATTGTTAAATTGACTTGCACGAATAAAGGCATTTCTAGTTTCAAGTTACTATTTGAATGTTATTATCTTTGGTGTAAATTACTCTGTTTCTATACTTGGTTGATGAGATATGTCGTGTGTTTGTTGGTCATCTATATTCTACGATACAATGACATGGGCGTGTTGCCGTTCAGATTTGAGGATATAGCTCATAGAAGGAAGTTAGCAAATGAACTCTGCGACGATTTTCCAACCAAGGGCGTCAACCTGAGAAGGGTTGTAGGCGTACTGGTGTAAGTCCTACAGTTCTTCAAAGGGTAGCGCATCAATGAATGAGCAGTCCAATGTGCTTGGTGTGTGATTTTGTACATATGTTCATATTGCATATACTGAATTGATATCATCTGTCATCTAGCTGTTGGTAATTCTGTTTCTGTCCGGACGACTTCCGGTTGGATCATGAAACTGAGAAGGGTTGTAGGCGTACTGCTGTAAGTCCTACAGTTCTTCATGGGTAGTTTGTCGTGCCAGAATCCACAACATTTGAGGTATTGATTATACATATGCTGGTGTAAAGTTACTGAGTGGTTTCAAATTATTGTAATTGTTGGTTAATCTTGTTTGTGTCCGTACATTCCACAACTTACAATCCTCAACGTGAGAAGATTTTCAGACGTTCTGGTGTAATTCCTCCAATTCTTCAAAGGAATTTCATCGAGACACGATCTTCGAGTTTGTTTGTACTGTTTGTATATACGTGTGATGTGTCATATCAATTGGTGCTTTTGGATTCATTGTGTTTACTCGTTGTTTTCGTACCTCGTTGTTACTGCATAATTTTTTTAAAATTTTCGTCGTGATTATTTCTGAAGTTGTTTCGAGTCTTCTACATCCGTGAATGAGTTGATTGATGTTCAAGAGAGAAGATGGGTCGTATATGCCGGGGAGGCTATTGCTGAGAATGAAATGCATACGGAGGTAATTGTTAGCTGCGGTCCCACACGCCGGGGAGAAAGAGTGTAAACGACTGAGGCTCGCATACGTCACCGTTACTAGAACTGAGGCAGAATGAGTGACAAGCGATTTCAGTGGTAATTGGTAGTGAGTAGATACGAGGATGTGCGTGGAGTATCGTGAGGCGGTGCTATGGTCACGTCGCATTCTGCAAGAGTCATTCTAGCAAGTGGCGATTGTGTTGCAACAGGATGCCTTTAACTGGAAGGCGCAGGTCGTCATTGATGTGTGAGATTGTGCTGTGGGTATGCTTGTGGTGTGTTGGCTTTTCTGTTTGTTTTCCATTTCAGCTCTGTCCGAGTGACCCAGGTTCTCGCAATGGCATCCAATTCAACGTGTATTGGTCGTGATGGAAAAAAGGGGTTGGATCCCTTTTTTGACGGGGAGTGTCAATGGAGTTGAAGATTGAACGATCGATTCATGGTTGTTTGCTCAAAACCAACTTCTCCAATTTTCGCGGAGGCATCAATACGATGGTCATCGTCTCATCGGTCGCTGTTGAGAAAGAAGTCAGCAGTAAACCGTCAGAAGTAATATTGTGATTTTTTATTGTAATAATTGTTCACAGACTTTATTAGAAACATTTTTTATATGTTGGTGTTACAATAAAGAATTCTCGAGTGGCCAATCGGTGTTTTGGATTTTGCGTCCGTTATTACTAAGCGTTTCTGAGAAACTTCAAGCGACAGCGTGAGCCCGAGCGTAGCAAGTGCTGGGCATTAACGGTTTACGGGACGTGTCTGACAGAAGCCAAAACTAAACCAAAGAAATACGCAAATTTGCATAACACTATTATTTTGAGTATGACGTGGATAACTTGACCTCAAATCTTTATAAACCTTTGAATGCTTTAACTGTCACTTTGTATAATTTGTTTTCAATCAGCAGTTGTTTTGTTTTTTACATTTATATGGGGTGAGAAAATCCAAAGTTAATACCGATCCTTTGTAGTCCGTTTCGTTTATTGTGTACTAGTACCATATCGATCGGAATGGAAAGTTGCGGTTCTTATTCTTCAGAGTTTTATATGCTGACCGTTGGTTTGTTCATAGGTTCACATGTCACTCGTCATTGTTCAAGAATAGTAGGCAGTTAACTGTAATAAACTTAGCTACAGTTGTCTTACTTCTCACGTTTGCTGAAGGATACACAAGCTGTGTAAACCCTAGTGCTCTGTGTGAGAGTTTCATGGTCGATTGGCAGGATACGACAGGTGGTGAAGGGCTGTTTCATCGTAGATCAGAGGAAATGAAGAGTGTGGAAATGCCATTGTGGTCGTGTGTTCTATGCATACATCTCATACTTAAATCACAGGGGAATAAGTTCAGCAGTTGATTTAAACTTGTAGTTCATTAGAGCGGTCGACGTTTTCTTAGACCTAAAACGTTTCTGTGGAAGGTGAGCTTTCTTTCAAAGCACTTAAAATAAACCTGACATACATGAGTGATTTGCATTGCCTTCTATGTGTTTAGGGTCACGAGTAACTATGTCGAAACCGGTAATTAGGCGTTAACTTGCAACCAAATTCACCATAGCTGAATGGCCATTCTAGACAGCATAATGTAAGGGTTTGAGGATAACGATGACTTTGAATTACTGTGGGAATTTTGAACCAAACAACCAACTGGATAAAAATTGTATTGTTATAATGTTAGTCTTGGAAGCAATAAGTGTGTATGGTTTATTACTAGCAGACAGAATGTGAGAAACGAATATGGCTTGATGAAACGAGTACGTTTGTATCATTTTGCGGATTCCTCTCAACTGTTCACAACCCAAATAACACCATAATATACAAGTTGCGAGACTTCATCACGTTGACAACAAGTTATTGTTAGGTACTATGAATGACAAGGTGGTGCCACAGTATCGAAATTATTTAATGTTGATAGAACTGACCAGTTACAAGATAATCAGGTGAATGTTCTTGGAAGAAAGGGAGTAGAGTTTGAAATTTTGATCAGAGAGGAAGTTTAACTAGAAAGAGTATTTTGACAGTGACAATAAGCATTGTAACTTTGAAACTACTTTCCAGTGTCAAGAAGAGACGGTTGAATGACAGTGAGATGAAAACCGAGTCTTTTAAACCAAACAGAAGATGTGGAAGAATACGCGGCGCAATCGGAGACATATAACTCTATTCTGTAAGTATAATCACCAAGTCATTATAAACTATTTCAGATAATCCCAGTGTGTTTGCGAAAAATCAAAACAAGATTTATCTGAATGTTCTGCTGTGTACGCCATAGCTTCTTCAGCAGAATTATTCGGATTTTATTAATCACAGCGAAACGTTCAGAAAAATCCTGTTTTGACCTTTTCTTAAACATGCTGGGATTATTTGAAATAATTCATAATGATTGAATGTGATTTGGCGCTCAAATTATTCCAGGAAATTCATAACATCTACGGTCCGGAAACTTATAAACACGAAGGTAGTGCAACATTCACTGTTGACTCCTACTATGTACACTGATTGGGCTAAGTGAGAGGCAGATACCGACTGACACGGAGAGCATGTGTCTTTTGCGTGTCGAACCCTCCTTAGTCTTCCATACTGAGCAGCGTTACCTGACATAGGATTGGGTTGGAAAAGAGTTGGTGATGGTCGAGTTAAAACATGACATCCGTCCGTGAAGACATTGATCGCTGTTTGCAGCCGTCTAGTGAGCTGTAGCTTGTCTGACTGGCGTCATTGGGACGGTAACTTACCGGTGTATATTCCTCAATCAGTGATTTCAAAATCATGTAGGTATTGCTCTACTACCTTCGACTGCATAACTCTTACCTTCGTTTCTTATGCTAACTGTTAAACACTGATGAGTGAAACGTTATCCTTAGCATAATTTTAGGATTTATATTGAAAGTATGTTTTCTTCTGCAGAAGACATGCTTTAGTTACCACTATTGATCAAACACTATCGAAACTGCTACTAGAGCACACTCACCTTTTCATCCACTAAGGATTTGATTTTTTTTTGATTGCAGCTTGATTCCACACTGTATTTTTGGTACAGGTATGGATAGGCTCATTTGGATTCTTCTCATTCACCTGCTTAGAAAGATTTCATTTCTGCACATGGAATGCTTCAGTAATCTCTACCTTATTTCATTTTATCCCCACTTCATTTGGAACGCCATTCGTCATTGTGTGTGTAATGTGTATTCAAACGCGTGGAAATGTCTTTTGGCAATGGGTCATATATCATTCTATGAAACAATATTGGTTCTCCGTTTATTCTACTGAGAGAAACCTAAGACGCCTCCCGGCTGTTTGGTTTCAATCGAGTTCCGAGTACCGTCACTGTTAAGAGTTACATTCCTCATTCAGAGGCTTTCAGACACGTGTCCATGAAGTCTATGTATACATAAGTTTAATGAACAAGTGTTATCTTCAATGCCTGCTCACTTATGATAGATAATTTCAATTGGAATTGATTTATTTCTATAGGTCAGTAAAACTCACTAGTAAAATGAATATCATCTGAGTTAATTAAACTAGAACTGATTAATCGTTTATCGAAGATATTGACAGGTCTGGGAAATAAAGTCGTGCACAATACTTAGATTCTACTTAAATTATTTTATGAGGTTAGAAGTAAGTGGACACACTATAATTGTTTGTTAATTTTTAGTTGAAAATCACAATGGTGATTTCGAAACCATTCTGGTCGAAATCCTGTGGCAACTGTTTCTTATTTACTGAAAAGGGAATTGGGTCGCAGGAGAAATCTCGAATCCACATGCACTGATGTCAGCTTCCTACCAGCATTGGTTATCTGGTTCCACATAGGTCTAACTACGATTCGATCTTCGGACTATAGGCTCTCTTCATTCCAGGGAGGATGCGTGTGGTGTATTGTGCTTCTTTCTTAACTGTCCATATAACAGAAATAGTTGTGGCTCGAAGGGAATATGGATTCGGTTCTGTGTGACTGAACAGCTGACACTACTTAACTGGTGGAACTTACCCAGCAGTACGAAATTCCAGAGTACAGGTAATGATAGTGCCATTGACCTGTTGTCTATACTATAGCAGTCTTACTTAGCGTAATATGCCTAATTACCGAAGCAGTCAACGCACTACCTGGGTTTTAATTACTGATAGGAAGACGCGAATAAAAATCAAAAAAGCTTAATCAATTAGTAATGTGCTCTGATGAGCAGTATATTTGAATGAGACAAATGGCGCAAATGGAGAATTCCGGAATCGACCTCGGCGCCATATGATGCGGTAAAACAACCCAACATGACTTTATTTAGTTTCCGCATCCACGATCAAATTTCTTTCCTGTTGTAAAACTACGATAACACTGCTGAAAAATGGAATAAATATATCACTGATCTCAACATGATACATCAATAAACTTTAGGCCAATTGTGCTCTTCACAACAAAGTTATATAGGAGAATTGACTTCAAGCTTTTTTCCCAGATATTTGTATTACATTCATCTGATGTCTGGGTTTTTTGTTAATGCGGAGACAATATTTCCATATCTCTTTATGCGTTACACAAACGGACTTTATAGCAGACTGTTCCGACTGACTTTGATGTCAGAAAGAACAACCAAACTCTAAATTCACCATACATCAAATTATGTGTAATTTATTTAATAACTTATCCATGCTTGTACAACTGGTATGTTCCTGCATAAACAGGAATAAATATATATTATATTAAGTAAGACCAGCACCTAACGCTGAATGAAAACTGTCGCCTAGTAGCCTTTAGAATTATCCAAAACTGCGGTAGTAATGGCAGAAGACAAAAGAATTGGTAAAGAAATGTTTATTGGGGAATTGGAATCTCTATGTAGCAAATTATATCATGTATACCTTATCTTCAACGCACCACTTGCACAGACCTTCCGTCTTGTGTGACTTGTAACCTTCGTCCCGTTTTTCTTCGTCTCCCTTCCACGTTTCTTATGTATCTTCATGACTCTGTATCATTTGCCTTCTGTGATATCAAACATATATCCCTGCTATTTGATGTTATTATGCCGATGAACTTCTCTTTATATACTACTGACAAACCTCATCAGTAGCACTCGCCACACGCGCCCTCCATCAAACAGCTTTGAACTGTGGCGTCGCGAACTCTTGGCTCTTCTCCTTTCCTTACACTACTGAGTCCATTCCTACAAGTGTGTAATGTGAACCCCTTTCTGTTTATTTCCCCTTTTGATAGTCTAAACGGGGCCAAGTCTCTCAGTAATGGTGCATGGCTCTTCCCACTTCAGAAGGAATTCGCGTGGACCTGGCCCATATCTAACCACATACCTTCTTCCTCAACACTACTTGACTGCTGACCTTAGAGGTTCTGCATCGCATCTTCTTCTCCTGTTCTGATTTCGCGAGATCGCTCTTCTATTTACGCTTCATATTCCCGATGGCATCTTTCCGTTCTGTTCACAGCCTCGTCATATTCCACTCCCGGTGGAGAAGCCGGGTTGAGTTGTGTACTGGTAATCGTGGTTTCCCCCATACATCAACTGAAGTGGTGACTTATTGTTTCCTGGGTGGACGCAGGATGTGATAGTAGAATCAATGGAAGCTCTGTTTTCCAGTTACCTCTCATCGAAGCCAGCCACTCCTTCAGCGTGCGGTTATTTCTCTCCCTCATACTATTAGATTGTGGATGATACGGTGTTGTTCAGATCCTCTTGGTACTCAACCGCTGCGAACGGGAAGTGAGTTCATCGTTTTCAAAACAAGTGCCCCAATCTCTCGGCATCGTCTTTGGTACACCATGGTCTGCAACGTTGTGTCGAACCACTGTGCCAGTCACGGTTTCCGCGCGTTGATCAAGGATCGTGATGGTGTCCACCCATCATGTATTGTGTCCTGTCATCACCAAGGGATACTGATTACCGATGGATGTCTGAGAAAACGCACCCACTATATCTACGCATCACAAATCACCTAGTGCACTAACTGGAATTGACCGCAGAGGCGATTACTTGCACCAATTTTCCTTCATTAACTGGCCCTACGGTCATCCAGGTACATATTTTGCCACATCTTTTCTCAAACCTGGCCAGTACATGCTTTGTCTCAAGAGGTCGGTTGTTCTGTCTACTCCTGTATGCGTCAGCTGGTGACATTATTGTATCATCTTAAGGCACAGAGACTGAAGTATTACCGCCAACCAGCTTCCATCTTCCTCTTGCCAATTCAGAGTCTCACTGGCGTGAATACAGCGTGCTTTCCCTCTCCAATCGGAGAAATACATATTTTGTGAACTGTCCGATTTGGAAACCTGATCTTCCCAGCCGGTGAATTAAATTCAGCGAAATATCTCGAGCTACTGCCGAAGCTTCAGGTGATACATCCGCCGCAGCATCTTCATCATTCATCCAGACGAAAAAGACTTTTTACTCTGCCCCGAGTGTCAGTGTAGTTGAAGACTGAACGACCAAGTCATGGTTGTTTGCTCAAACCCGACTTTATGTTTTAGCGGGAGTCGTCGATTCTGCAGTCATCGTTCGCTGTTCGTTGGAAGAAAGAGAAAAAACTATCAGAAGTATTATTGTGATTTGTTGTTATGACATTTATTCTTAGATTATGTTTACGATAACCTAATGGTTGGCTCTGTACTGGTGCAAGAATAAATGGTTCTGGAGTCACCAATTTGTGTTCTGGTTTTTTGCGTTGGTTATCGAGCATAGTTCCTGAACTCTTCCAAGGACAGCGTGAGGTCTAGTGTGGTAAGATCTGGACATTGACGCCGTGAATGTTGTGAATCCGAGTAACCAAAAAGAAATAGGAAAAGTCGAAAACCCTTTATTTGGCTTATCCTATACTCTATCAATCTTCTCGCTTTTATTCAATTGGGCAGATACTGTTTCTATCTCTTATTCCTATATAAGCTTATGTTATGGTAATTGTTAATATGTCTCGACACAGTCTCATGAAGCGCTCCACCCGATAACACCACATCACCAAAACTTGACGCGAACCGGAAGAAGGTTACTGCAGCTCAACCGACTGGAAATATCAATCTTTATAAACTGAAGACTTCCATAGTTACACCTGGAACAGCAGTGGAAGAGGGAATTGTGAAAGCACAAATTTCATCCACTAGTAAGCATGGCAGGATGGCAAAGACTAGTCAGAACATGATGAGGTTAAAAGTGGCATATCCTACAAAGGAGGATAAGCAGCCAAAGACCAAACCTAAGCCCGAGATCAGTCAATCGAGTTCTGTTATCTTGTTTAGTGCACGAGTGTGCAACAGAAGTCCGCCAGAACAATGGGCTCTGTGTGATCAGGGACAGTGGTCCAGTCTGGGCAATAAATTGAGGTTGGACATCAATTCAGCGGGAGTGTTCAGGCACCTCGAGGTAAATCACCTCCATTAAGGCTGACACTGAGCTTCGCTGAGTAGCCTGGAAGAAAACCGTTGCCACCTCAAATAAAGGCTGTGGAAAGAATTTCCAATATAATAAGCCATGGACTAATAGACGAATGGTCAGGGAGTCACCGGAACTGATACATTTAACCTCTACGATCATACTGGGTGTTCCACAGATGGAAAATGGCAATGTTGTGTCAGTCAAGTATCATAAACCGTCAATTTCCAGGTCTTGCTACGCTGTCCCCGAAGATTTTCAGAAACTCTTAGTATTGTAGCGGTAAATAATTCCCCAAAATTATTGACCACAGCAATCACTCATTGGATGCTGACCACCACTGTTTAAGAGGACTTGTTTAGCTGAAGGCTTCCGGTCAAGCATCCCCGCCATTTGGTACTCCGTCGTGTCACGTGCACGATCACTAGCCAGCTAAGCGTTCGTCTGACGGCTTGTTTTGGTCCCGAAATATATCACGTAGTTTGGACGATCAAATATTGGCTTTTTCTTTGTCTTTGGTGCGCGAGAATAAATTACTTAGAAGTTGCCGTCAACCTCTAAACTGGTGAGCCCAACCGCGAACTTCATCCACGATAAATCCTCAAATATCCCCGGTGAGTTCGTTTCTAATTGTTTGTTCCTGTACTATATTATAATCGACATGCCTTTCGTCATGATTCATTTTAGTCACAAGGTCATTCGTATCCGCTCAACTCTTAAAACCAAACAGATCGTGCCACACTGGCCAGATAAGGCTGAAACGTGGTTTCTGCTAGCTGAAGCAGATTTTTCTGAGCATGGGATATGTCAATCACGTCTCATAAACCGTTAATGCCCAGCTCTCGCTACGCTCGGGCCCACGCTGTTCTTCGAAGATTTCTCAGAAACGCTTAGTTATAACGGACGCAAAAACCAAAACACTGATCTGCCGCTTTAGATTTGTTTATTGTTACACCAACATATAAAAGGAATAAGCGAACTAAGGTCTGAAAACAAATATTACAATAATAAATCATAAGATTACTTCTGACGATGTTTCACTCTTCTTTCTGAACAGCGACCGATGAGACGATGACTGTCGTATTGATGCCTCCGCGAAAATTGGGGAAGTTGATTTTGAGCAAACAACCAAGAATTGATCGTTCAATCTTCAACTCCATTGACACTCCCCGGCAAAAAAGGGATCCAACCCTTTTTTCCTTCACGACCAATGCACGTTGACTTGGATGCCATTGCGAGAACCTGGGTCACACGGACAGAGCTGAAATGGAAAACAAACAGAAAAGCCAACACACCACAAGCATACCCACAGCACAATCTCACACATCAATGACGACCTGCGCCTCCAGACAGAGACCTCCTGTTGACATCTTGCAACACAATCGCCACTTGCTAGAATGACTCTTGCAGAATGCAAAGTGACCATGGCAGCACCTCACGATACTCTACGCACATCCTCTTAATTACTCACTACCAATTACCACTGAAATCGCTTGTCACTCATTCTGCCTCAGTTCTAGTAGCGGTGACGCATGCGAGCCTCAGTCGTTTACACTCTTTCTCCCCGGCGTGTCGGACCGCAGCTAACAATTATCTCCGTGTGCGTTTCATTCTCAGCAATAGCCTAGCCTCCCCGGCGTATACGACCCATCTGCTGTCATTAACATCAATCAATTCATTCACGGATGTAGAAGACAAGAAACAACTTCAGAAGTAATCACGACGAAAATTTTAACAAAATTATGCAATAAAAACAAGGCACGAAAACAACGAGTAAACACAACTGATCCAAAATCACAAATTGCGAAGACACACCACACGTATACACAAACAGTACAAATAACCTCGCGGATCATGTCTTGGTGGAATTATTTTGAAGAATTGGAGGACTTACACCAGTACGCCTGCAACCCTTCACAGGTTGACGATTGTAAGTTGTGGAATGTCCAGACACAAACAAGATTAACCAACAATTACATCAATTGGAACTCACACAACTATTTAACACAAACATATGTACAATCAACACATCAAATGTTGTGGATTCTGACACGACAAACTACCCTTGAAGAACCGTAGGACTTACAGCAGTACGCCTACATTCCTTCTCAGGTTGATGATCCAAGTGGAAGTCGTCCGGACACAAACAGAATTACCAACAGCTAGATGACAGATGATATCAATTCAGTATATACAATATGAACATATGTACAAAATCACACACCAAGCACATTGGACTGCTCATTGATGCGCTACCCTTTGAAGAACTGTAGGACTTACACCAGTACGCCTACAACCCTTCTCAGGTTGACGCCCTAGGTTGGAAAATCGTCGCAGAGTTCATTTGCTAACTTCCTTCTATCAGCTATATCCTCAAATCTGAACGGCAACACGCCCATGTCATTGTATCGTAGAATATAGATGACCAACAAACACACGACATATCTCATCAACCAAGTATAGAAACAGAGTAATTTACACCAAAGATAATAACATTCAAATAGTAACTTGAAACTAGAAATGCCTTTATTCGTGCAAGTCAATTTAACAATAACTCTCTCCTTTACACTTGGCTTATCCACACTAAACTGACCATTGATATTCGTCCTTTCAAACGAACTGATACTACCATAGTCATTGCACAAGATACTTGAGTTGATGGGCATCTGTTTCATTGTGGATGAAAACACCAACGATGACTGAGTGACACAAGGTGATGAACTTAGTGGTGGATCAGAAGCTGTTCTTGTTCGGCTCTCAGATAGTTGTCCAACTGCAAGATTACCACCACTGCTGTCTTTCACTACTAGTTCGGGTTTAGCACTATCATCTGATGATAGGTGGGCTACACGCTGATCAATTACACTGACTGTCTCACAAGTATGCACACCTTTTGAACTGCATCTGCGTTCAATTCTACTTCACGTTGTAGTTGTACAGAACCTTTATTTAACTTAGCAGTAGTAGGCATATCCCTCATCTCATAATGATCAACCAAAGACAACTGTGAAGTATCATGATCATTATCACGAATATTCACTTTACCGTCAACTTCATCATTTTCAAACTCTTTAATAACAGAAGTAGACAATTTTGGTTCCTCCTCGCAAATCATAAAAGGTTTTATAACTTCACTCTGACTAGTAATACCTTGTAAACTTTTGGAGTCAGAACTCCACTCTGAAGCAGTAACTCTATTCTGTGACACTCTATTCAACAACGGCTTACCAGTTGCAACTACAGACTTCTTCACCGCACCGTTATCGTCACACAATTCGGAGTCAGGCCTGGAGTTTACATTTAGCTTATCACTGAACTTGCTCACTGGTTCACAGTTCACTTCTGTATGCACCTCTTGCAAACGTGTAAAACACAACCGTGTTTGTCTTGCATCTTGTAACTTATCTGTTGAGGATGTACTACGAAACCTGTTACACTCACTAGGTCTATATGCATTACTAGACATCATGGAGCCTTCTCGATATCCACCTGTCTGAGGCCTACTCGTCATCAATGATTGCGTTTTACCCTCAGACTGCTCTATTCTAGGGGTGAGATCTAACAGACTGGAAAACTTGCTCATATATTGATTGACACTATTGTTTACCAGTTTCAGAATGTCATCAAACTTTGGCTCGATACCCTCATCCTCCATACGGGAGCTTATCTTCACCCACTTCCTTTGCAGTCTAGTAGACAGGCGTCTTTCTATTACTTCTAGTATAAAACTCGAGTTGAGGTCATTCATGCAATTCATCGAAATCAAGGTATTCTTATAAGTCATAAGATTATCTAGAAACTCAGTAAGTGCCTTGGAGTCATCTTGAAGTTGACTGCTGTTACCTTTGACAGCTTCGTATACGTTCCTTACAATCATTGAAGGTCTTCCAAACCTTTGACGTAGTACGCTCATAGCCTCGTAGTAGTCCTCTTTTGGCCTCATAAACTTACAACACTGTATAGCTCTTGAAGCATCTCCAGTGCAGTATCTCATCAAATACATCAATTTCAATTCATCACTTAATAAAAAACCACTTAGCCTGATCTCAAACTCCTTAACAAATTGTAAATAATCAGCTGGGTTTCCATCGAAACACCGTGGTTCAAATTTAGGGAGTTTGATGTTCCTATTATCCCTGAACGGCGAAACAGTAACATCAACCATGTCATGCTTAACATCAGACACATCGTTACAATTAACAGACGAGTCACCATGACTTACTTTCCTGTTTGCATCCAAGACACCCTGTCCCTTCTTTGACCCAGGCATTGTTGAACTTGACCCAATTCCAAAAAGTTCCAGATATTGCTTGTTCAAAGAGGACTTCACCGGCACCAGGAAAGATGAACGGCGACTATCCAAACTTTCACCAACTGTCTGAATCCGCCAGATCTGTTTCTACCGTGAGAAACTGTCAATCACGTCTCATAAACCGTTAATGCCCAGCTCTCGCTACACTGGGACTCACGCTGTTCCTTGAAGTTTCTCAGAAACGCTTAGTTATAACGGACGCAAAAACCAAAACACTGATCTGCCGCTTTAGATTTGTTTATTGTTACACCAACATATCAAAGGAATAAGCGAACTAAGGTCTGAAAACAAATATTACAATAATAAATCATAAGATTACTTCTGACGATGTTTCACTCTTCTTTCTGAACAGCGACCGATGAGACGATGACTGTCGTATTGATGCCTCCGCGAAAATTGGGGAAGTTGATTTTAAGCAAACAACCAAGAATTGATCGTTCAATCTTCAACTCCATTAACAGGATAACTGATCAACGTTCACAGTTACTTGCAGTTATTCACGTTCCACCGCGGGAATTCAGCAAGTACGTTACATCACAGATTTTGAGTCCCGAGGTGAGTACCTCGTACGAGTTGCTCAAAGCATTCCTCCTCAGGAGACACATTCTCACGGACCGACAACATCTAGATGAATTATTTCGTAACATCGAGCTAGGAGATCAGTCAGCCGTGAGCATGCTGACAAGAATGAAACAGGTCGTCGGCCAAAGTCAGTTCGACGAAGGACTGTTTAGAGAACTCTTCTTATCCAAGTTTCCACAGTCTGTACATACCTTACTTGTGACACATCAGGGTGTTTTAATAGATGACTTAGCTATTCCTGCAGATAGCATTCTAGAAATAACTAAACGGTCAGTTCCCGAAATATGCCCGATGACTAAACAGACTTCGAGTAAGGATACTGCAATGATAGAGTTATGCAACTCCATCCAGAAGATGTTTAGGTCAAACATGTATTCTAACTCATCCGACCGTCATCCTGAATCCCCTCAACGCAGAAACTCACGTGGTCGATCTAAGTTCAAACAACGTTCTCTGAAAAACCCTGACTGGTGCTGGTACCACAACACCTATGGCCAAGAAGCGATTTGTTGCCGTAAGCCTTGTAACTTCGGAAATGTCTCAAAGTCTGTGGGAAACTACCCCGCCGGCACGCGTTAGCGGCAACCGTCGCCGATGGCACTAGCCGCCTACTTTACATCCATGATGTGATAAGCCAGACTCGATACTTAGTCGACACAGGCGCCGAAGTCAGCGTCCTTCCTGCTACAGCAGCAGATCGACAGAAGGAACCTACCTTCAACTTACAGGCTGCAAATGGAAAACCAATCGCAACCTTTGGTAGAAAAAAACGTCTATCTGAACGTAGGTTTACGCAAACCTATTCGGTGGATTTTCCTTCTCGCTGACGTTACAATGCCCATCATTGGCACGGACCTACTTAATCATCATGATTTACTCGTAGACGTCCGCCGAAAACGACTGATTGACAATACTACTAGTCTGTCTATCAAAGGCATCACCTACAGGCTCGTTAAGATAAAGGCAACCCTTGATCCAACTTTTCAACCTATGGCTGACAAGTATCCGGAACTTAACTGCCCGTCGAACGACCTACCGTGCATAACCAGCAATGTTATGCACCACATCATTACCACAGGACAACCTGTGACATCTAAAGCACGACTACTAGCTACTGACAAACTGAGAATCGCCAGGAATGAATTTGACCATATGCTTAGCCTTGGCATCATTCGACCTTCGAATAGCCCATGGGCATCCCCACTTCATATGGTTCCGAAAAAGGATAGCAATGATTGGCGACCCACCGGTGATTACCGGCGAGTGAATGCCAAAACAACCCCTGATTGCTACCCGTTGCCTCATATACACGACTTGACGGCAACATTATCTGGCGCGACTATATTCTCCGAAATCGACTTGGTTAAAGCGTATAACCAAATCCCGATGGCAACAGAAGACATCCCAAAACGGCTACCATTACGCCTTTCGGACTTTTTGAATTTCTACGTATGCCATTCGGTCTCCGGAATGCAGCCCAAACATTCCAACGCTTCATCGATGAAGTATTTCGCGGTCTCGACTTTGTATACGCATACTTAGACGACTGCCTCATTGCCAGTCCAGACAAGGAAACTCACCTTAGGCACTTGGACTTGGCATTTGAACGGTTACGCCAACATGGTGTTACCATCAATATTCAAAAGTGTCAAATCGGTGTTGACTCACTCGACTTCCTGGGTCACACTATTGACTGCAAGGGCATTCGCACACTGGCTATTAAGGTCGAGGCTATACTGAACTTTCCAGAGCCACAGACAGTGAAAAGTCTCCGCACTTTTAACGGCTTGGTAAGTTATTATCGACGCTTTATTTCCAACTGTGCCTCTCTGATTCAGCCATTGACAGACCTCCTTCGAGGGAATAACAAGTCCATAGAACTTGACGCGTCTGCTCGAAATGCTTATACCCAGGTTCAAAAAGCTATTGCGAATGCCACACTTCTGATGTATCAGGATCCAACGGCACCGTTAAGTATCTCGGTTGATGCATCAAACAATGCAATCGGGGCAGTTCTACAACAGCTAGTTAACAAAGAGTGGCAACCACTCGCCTTTTTCTCCAGACGTCTGCAAATAGCTGAAACGAAGTACAGCACATTCGGCAGAGAACTTCTGGCTATGTACTATGCTATACGACATTTTAGACATTCGGTAGAGGGTCGTGAATTCATAATTTTTACTGATCACAAACCTCTGAAAAATTCTCTGAACTCACCTTCAGATAAGTATTCACCCGGGGAATCACGACAACTGGATTACGTTTCACAGTTTACATCAGATATTCGCCATTTATCCGGAGTAAACAACACTGTGGCAGATACCTTGTCGCGCGTTTGTTCGCCCACCAAAACCGACGGAAAAGAACTTGTAAAACTAGCCCGTCTTCAAAAAGAAGATACCGAGCTTCAACATGAGTTGTCGAAAACGACTTTAAAATTAGCTGAGAAACCCTTAGATATGGGAAGAAATGCTATTCAATGTGCCAGCCACGTCTCATAAACCGTTAATACCCAGCTCTTGCTACGCTCGGGCTCACGCTGTCACTTGAAGTTTCTCAGAAACGCTTAGTAATAACGGACGAAGAACCAAAACACCAATTGTTGACTCGAAGATTCTTTATTGTTACACCAACAAACAAACAATGTTACAACTAAGGTTTGTGAATAAATATTACAATAATAAATCACAATATTAATTCTGACGGTTGTCTCCCGACTTTTTCTGAACAGCGGCGGTCAATCAAGTTGAAGATTGAACGATCAATTCATGGTTGTTTGCTCAAAACCAACTTCCCCAATTTTCGCGGAGGCATCAATACGACAGTCATCATCTCATCGGTCGCTGTTCAGAAAGAAGTCAGCAGTAAACCGTCAGAAACCTCAGTGAAAAAAATTTTTATATGTTGGTGTAACAATAAAGGATTCACGAGCGTCCAATCGGTGCTTTGGATTTTGCGTCCGTTATTACTAAGCGTTTCTGAGAAACTTCAAGGAACAGCGTGAGTCCCAGTGTAGCAAGAGCTGGGCATTAACGGTTTATGAGACGTGATTGACAGTTTCTCACGGTAGAAACAGATTCTGGCGGATTCAGACAGTTGGTGAAAGTTTGGATAGTCGCCGTTCATCTTTCCTGGTGCCGGTGAAGTCCTCTTTGAACAAGCAATATCTGGAACGTTTTTGGAATTGGGTCAAGTTCAACAATGCCTGGGTCAAAGAAGGGACAGGGTGTCTTGGATGCAAACAGGAAAGTAAGTCATGGTGACTCGTCTGTTAATTGTAACGATGTGTCTGATGTTAAGCATGACATGGTTGATGTTACTGTTTCGCCGTTCAGGGATAATAGGAACATCAAACCCCTAAATTTGAACCACGGTGTTTCGATGGAAACCCAGCTGATTATTTACAATTTGTTAAGGAGTTTGAGATCAGGCTAAGTGGTTTTTTATTAAGTGATGAATTGAAATTGATGTATTTGATGAGATACTGCACTGGAGATGCTTCAAGAGCTATACAGTGTTGTAAGTTTATGAGGCCAAAAGAGGACTACTACGAGGCTATGAGCGTACTACGTCAAAGGTTTGGAAGACCTTCAATGATTGTAAGGAACGTATACGAAGCTGTCAAAGGTAACGGCAGTCAACTTCAAGATGACTCCAAGGCACTTACTGAGTTTCTAGATAATCTTATGACTTATAAGAATACCTTGATTTCGATGAATTGCATGAATGACCTCAACTCGAGTTTTTATACTAGAAGTAATAGAAAGACGCCTGTCTACTAGACTGCAAAGGAAGTGGGTGAAGATAAGCTCCCGTATGGAGGATGAGGGTATCGAGCCAAAGTTCGATGACATTCTGAAACTGGTAAACAATAGTGTCAATCAATATATGAGCAAGTTTTCCAGTCTGTTAGATCTCACCCCTAGAATAGAGCAGTCTGAGGGTAAAACGCAATCATTGATGACGAGTAGGCCTCAGACAGGTGGATATCGAGAAGGCTCCATGATGTCGGGTAATGCATATAGACCTAGTGAGTGTAACCGGTTTCGTAGTACATCCTCAACAGATAAGTTACAAGATGCAAGACAAACACGGTTGTGTTTTACACGTTTGCAAGAAGTGCATACAGAAGTGAACTGTGAACCAGTGAGCAGGTTCAGTGATAATCTAAATGCAAACTCCAGGCCTGACTCCGATTTGTGTGACGATAACGGTGCGGTGAAGAAGTCTGTAACTGCAACTGGAAAGCCATTGGTGAATGGAGTGTCACAGAATAGAGTTGCTGCTTCAGAGTGCAGTTCTGATCCTACAAGTTTACAAGGTATTACTATTCGGAGTGAAGATGTAGAAACTCTAAGGATTTGTGATGAAGAACCAAAATTGTCTGATTCTGTTCTTAAAGATTTTGATAATGATGAGGTCAACCAGAGAGATGATGGTAAATTGAATATTTGTGATAATGATCAAGATAGTGCAGATTAGTGTTTGGTTGATCATGATGAAATGGAGGGAAAGACTACGACCGATAATTTAAATAAAGGTTCTGTAAAACTTGAACGTGAAAAGGAAAAAATGCAGATGCAGTTGCAGAAGGCAGGCATACTTGTGAGACCGTCAGTGTAATTGATCAGCATGTAGCCCACCTATCATCAGATGCCAGTGCTAAACCTGAGCTAATAGTAAAAGACAGCAGTGGTGGTAATCTTGCAGTTAGACAACTTTCTGAAATCCGAGCAACAACAGCTTTTGATCCACCGCTAACTTCATCAACTGGTATCAATCACTCGTCGTTGGTGTTGCCATCCACAATGAGAAAGATACACATCAACTCAACTATCTTGTGCAATGACTATGATAGTATTGGTGCGTTTGAAAAGACGAAAGATATTGGTCAGTTTAGTGAGGATAAGCCCAGTGTAAGCGAGAGAGTAATTGTTAAATTGACTTGCATGAATAAAGGCATTTCTAGTTTCAAGTTACTATTTGAATGCTATTGTCTTTGGTGTAAATTACTCTGTGCCTACGCATGGTTGACCAGATACGTCGTGTGTTTGTTCGTCATCTATATTCTATGATACAATGACATGGGCGTGTTACCGTTCAGATTTGAGGATATAGCTGATAGAAGGAAATCGGAAAATGAACTCTGCGACGATTTTCCAACCAAGGGCGTCAACCTGAGAAGGGTTGTAGGCGTACTGGTGTAAGTCCTACAATTCTTCAATGGGTAGCGCATCAATGAATGAGCAGTCCAATGTGCTTGGTGTGTGATTTTGTACATATGTTCATATTGCATATACTGAATTGATATCATCTGTCATCTAGCTGTTGGTAATTCTGTTTCTGTCCGGACGACTTCCGGTTGGATCATGAAACTGAGAAGGGTTGTAGGCGTACTGCTGTAAGTCCTACAGTTCTTCATGGGTAGTTTGTCGTGCCAGAATCCACAACATTTGATGTATTGATTGTACACATGTTTGTGTTAAATTATTGTATGAGTTCCAATTATTGTAATTGTTGGTTAATCTTGTTTGTGTCCGGACATTCCACAACTTACAATCCTCAACATTTGAAGGGTTGTAGGCGTACTGGTGTAAGTCCTGCAATTCTTCAAAGGAATTTCATCGAGACACGATCTTCGAGTTTGTTTGTACTGTTTGTATATACGTGCGGTGTGTCATATCAATTGGTGTTTTTGGATTCATTGTGTTTACTCGTTGTTTTCGTACCTTGTTGTTACTGCATAAATTTGTCAAAATTTTCGTCATGATTACTTCTGAAGTTGTTTCGAGTCTTCTACATCCGTGAATGAGTTGATTGATGTTCAAGAGAGAAGATGGGTCGTATATGCCGGGGAGGCTATTGCTGAGAATGAAATGCATACGGAGGTAATTGTTAGCTGCGGTCCCACACGCCGGGGAGAAAGAGTGTAAACGACTGAGGCTCGCATACGTCACCGTTACTAGAACTGAGGCAGAATGAGTGACAAGCGATTTCAGTGGTAATTGGTAGTGAGTAGATACGAGGATGTGCGTGGAGTATCGTGAGGCGGTGCTATGGTCACGTCGCATTCTGCAAGAGTCATTCTAGCAATTGGCGACTGTATTGCAACAGGATGCCTTTAACTGGAAGGCGCAGGTCGTCATTGATGTGTGAGATTGTGCTGTGGGCATGCTTGTGGTGTGTTGGCTTTTCTGTTTGTTTTCCATTTCAGCTTTGTCCGAGTGACCCAGGTTCTCGCAATGGCATCCAATTCAACGTGTATTGGTCGTGATGGAAAAAAGGGTTGGATCCCTATTTGCCGGGCAGTGTCAATGTAGTTGAAGATTGAACGATCGATTCATGGTTGTTTGCTCAAAACCAACTTCTCCAATTTTCGCGGAGTCATCAATACGACAGTCATCATCTCATCGGTCGCTGTTCAGAAAGAAGTCAGCAGTAAACCGTCAGAAACCTCAGTGAAAACATTTTGTATGTGTTTGTGTAACGATAAA
The DNA here is from genome assembly GCA_944472135.2 of Trichobilharzia regenti. Lineage (NCBI taxonomy): Eukaryota > Metazoa > Platyhelminthes > Trematoda > Strigeidida > Schistosomatidae > Trichobilharzia > Trichobilharzia regenti. Next base: position 79,227,674 of record OX235270.1, on the reverse strand, counting down.
GGATTCTCGAGCGTCCAATCGGTGCTTTGGATTTTGCGTCCGTTATTACTAAGCGTTTCTGAGAAACTTCAAGGAACAGCGTGTGCCCAAGCGTAGAAAGAGCTGGGCATTACCGGTTTACGAGACGTGGCTGACAGAGACCGATGAGACGATGACTGTCGTAATTAATACCTCCGCGAAAATTGGGGAAGTTTGTTTTGAGAATAGAACCATGAATTGATCGTTCAATCTTCAACTACATTAACACTCCCCGGCAAAAAAGGGATCCAACCCTTTTTTCCATCACGACCAATACACGTTGAATTGGATGCCATTGCGAGAACCTGGGTCACTCGGACAAAGCTGAAATGGAAAACAAACAGAAAAGCCAACACACCACAAGCATACCCACAGCACAATCTCACACATCAATGACGACCTGCGCCTTCCAGTTAAAGGCATCCTGTTGCAATACAGTCGCCAATTGCTAGAATGACTCTTGCAGAATGCGACGTGACCATAGCACCGCCTCACGATACTCCACGCACATCCTCGTATCTACTCACTACCAATTACCACTGAAATCGCTTGTCACTCATTCTGCCTCAGTTCTAGTAACGGTGACGTATGCGAGCCTCAGTCGTTTACACTCTTTCTCCCCGGCGTGTGGGACCGCAGCTAACAATTACCTCCGTATGCATTTCATTCTCAGCAATAGCCTCCCCGGCATATACGACCCATCTTCTCTCTTGAACATCAATCAACTCATTCACGGATGTAGAAGACTCGAAACAACTTCAGAAGTAATCATGACGAAAATTTTGACAAATTTATGCAGTAACAACAAGGTACGAAAACAACGAGTAAACACAATGAATCCAAAAACACCAATTGATATGACACACCGCACGTATATACAAACAGTACAAACAAACTCGAAGATCGTGTCTCGATGAAATTCCTTTGAAGAATTGCAGGACTTACACCAGTACGCCTACAACCCTTCAAATGTTGAGGATTGTAAGTTGTGGAATGTCCGGACACAAACAAGATTAACCAACAATTACAATAATTGGAACTCATACAATAATTTAACACAAACATGTGTACAATCAATACATCAAATGTTGTGGATTCTGGCACGACAAACTACCCATGAAGAACTGTAGGACTTACAGCAGTACGCCTACAACCCTTCTCAGTTTCATGATCCAACCGGAAGTCGTCCGGACAGAAACAGAATTACCAACAGCTAGATGACAGATGATATCAATTCAGTATATGCAATATGAACATATGTACAAAATCACACACCAAGCACATTGGACTGCTCATTCATTGATGCGCTACCCATTGAAGAATTGTAGGACTTACACCAGTACGCCTACAACCCTTCTCAGGTTGACGCCCTTGGTTGGAAAATCGTCGCAGAGTTCATTTTCCGATTTCCTTCTATCAGCTATATCCTCAAATCTGAACGGTAACACGCCCATGTCATTGTATCATAGAATATAGATGACGAACAAACACACGACGTATCTGGTCAACCATGCGTAGGCACAGAGTAATTTACACCAAAGACAATAGCATTCAAATAGTAACTTGAAACTAGAAATGCCTTTATTCATGCAAGTCAATTTAACAATTACTCTCTCGCTTACACTGGGCTTATCCTCACTAAACTGACCAATATCTTTCGTCTTTTCAAACGCACCAATACTATCATAGTCATTGCACAAGATAGTTGAGTTGATGTGTATCTTTCTCATTGTGGATGGCAACACCAACGACGAGTGATTGATACCAGTTGATGAAGTTAGCGGTGGATCAAAAGCTGTTGTTGCTCGGATTTCAGAAAGTTGTCTAACTGCAAGATTACCACCACTGCTGTCTTTTACTATTAGCTCAGGTTTAGCACTGGCATCTGATGATAGGTGGGCTACATGCTGATCAATTACACTGACGGTCTCACAAGTATGCCTGCCTTCTGCAACTGCATCTGCATTTTTTCCTTTTCACGTTCAAGTTTTACAGAACCTTTATTTAAATTATCGGTCGTAGTCTTTCCCTCCATTTCATCATGATCAACCAAACACTAATCTGCACTATCTTGATCATTATCACAAATATTCAATTTACCATCATCTCTCTGGTTGACCTCATCATTATCAAAATCTTTAAGAACAGAATCAGACAATTTTGGTTCTTCATCACAAATCCTTAGAGTTTCTACATCTTCACTCCGAATAGTAATACCTTGTAAACTTGTAGGATCAGAACTGCACTCTGAAGCAGCAACTCTATTCTGTGACACTCCATTCACCAATGGCTTTCCAGTTGCAGTTACAGACTTCTTCACCGCACCGTTATCGTCACACAAATCGGAGTCAGGCCTGGAGTTTGCATTTAGATTATCACTGAACCTGCTCACTGGTTCACAGTTCACTTCTGTATGCACTTCTTGCAAACGTGTAAAACACAACCGTGTTTGTCTTGCATCTTGTAACTTATCTGTTGAGGATGTACTACGAAACCGGTTACACTCACTAGGTCTATATGCATTACCCGACATCATGGAGCCTTCTCGATATCCACCTGTCTGAGGCCTACTCGTCATCAATGATTGCGTTTTACCCTCAGACTGCTCTATTCTAGGGGTGAGATCTAACAGACTGGAAAACTTGCTCATATATTGATTGACACTATTGTTTACCAGTTTCAGAATGTCATCGAACTTTGGCTCGATACCCTCATCCTCCATACGGGAGCTTATCTTCACCCACTTCCTTTGCAGTCTAGTAGACAGGCGTCTTTCTATTACTTCTAGTATAAAAACTCGAGTTGAGGTCATTCATGCAATTCATCGAAATCAAGGTATTCTTATAAGTCATAAGATTATCTAGAAACTCAGTAAGTGCCTTGGAGTCATCTTGAAGTTGACTGCCGTTACCTTTGACAGCTTCGTATACGTTCCTTACAATCATTGAAGGTCTTCCAAACCTTTGACGTAGTACGCTCATAGCCTCGTAGTAGTCCTCTTTTGGCCTCATAAACTTACAACACTGTATAGCTCTTGAAGCATCTCCAGTGCAGTATCTCATCAAATACATCAATTTCAATTCATCACTTAATAAAAAACCACTTAGCCTGATCTCAAACTCCTTAACAAATTGTAAATAATCAGCTGGGTTTCCATCGAAACACCGTGGTTCAAATTTAGGGGTTTGATGTTCCTATTATCCCTGAACGGCGAAACAGTAACATCAACCATGTCATGCTTAACATCAGACACATCGTTACAATTAACAGACGAGTCACCATGACTTACTTTCCTGTTTGCATCCAAGACACCCTGTCCCTTCTTTGACCCAGGCATTGTTGAACTTGACCCAATTCCAAAAACGTTCCAGATATTGCTTGTTCAAAGAGGACTTCACCGGCACCAGGAAAGATGAACGGCGACTATCCAAACTTTCACCAACTGTCTGAATCCGCCAGAATCTGTTTCTACCGTGAGAAACTGTCAATCACGTCTCATAAACCGTTAATGCCCAGCTCTTGCTACACTGGGACTCACGCTGTTCCTTGAAGTTTCTCAGAAACGCTTAGTAATAACGGACGCAAAATCCAAAGCACCGATTGGACGCTCGTGAATCCTTTATTGTTACACCAACATATAAAAATTTTTTTCACTGAGGTTTCTGACGGTTTACTGCTGACTTCTTTCTGAACAGCGACCGATGAGATGATGACTGTCGTATTGATGCCTCCGCGAAAATTGGGGAAGTTGGTTTTGAGCAAACAACCATGAATTGATCGTTCAATCTTCAACTTGATTGACCGCCGCTGTTCAGAAAAAGTCGGGAGACAACCGTCAGAATTAATATTGTGATTTATTATTGTAATATTTATTCACAAACCTTAGTTGTAACATTGTTTGTTTGTTGGTGTAACAATAAAGAATCTTCGAGTCAACAATTGGTGTTTTGGTTCTTCGTCCGTTATTACTAAGCGTTTCTGAGAAACTTCAAGTGACAGCGTGAGCCCGAGCGTAGCAAGAGCTGGGTATTAACGGTTTATGAGACGTGGCTGGCACATTGAATAGCATTTCTTCCCATATCTAAGGGTTTCTCAGCTAATTTTAAAGTCGTTTTCGACAACTCATGTTGAAGCTCGGTATCTTCTTTTTGAAGACGGGCTAGTTTTACAAGTTCTTTTCCGTCGGTTTTGGTGGGCGAACAAACGCGCGACAAGGTATCTGCCACAGTGTTGTTTACTCCGGATAAATGGCGAATATCTGATGTAAACTGTGAAACGTAATCCAGTTGTCGTGATTCCCCGGGTGAATACTTATCTGAAGGTGAGTCCAGAGAATTTTTCAGAGGTTTGTGATCAGTAAAAATTATGAATTCACGACCCTCTACCGAATGTCTAAAATGTCGTATAGCATAGTACATAGCCAGAAGTTCTCTGCCGAATGTGCTGTACTTCGTTTCAGCTATTTGCAGACGTCTGGAGAAAAAGGCGAGTGGTTGCCACTCTTTGTTAACTAGCTGTTGTAGAACTGCCCCGATTGCATTGTTTGATGCATCAACCGAGATACTTAACGGTGCCGCTGGATCCTGATACATTAGAAGTGTGGCATTCGCAATAGCTTTTTGAACCTGGGTATAAGCATTTCGAGCAGACGCGTCAAATTCTATGGACTTGTTATTCCCTCGAAGGAGGTCTGTCAATGGCTGAATCAGAGAGGCACAGTTGGAAATAAAGCGTCGATAATAACTTACCAAGCCGTTAAAAGTGCGGAGACTTTTCACTGTCTGTGGCTCTGGAAAGTTCAGTATAGCCTCAACCTTAATAGCCAGTGTGCGAATGCCCTTGCAGTCAATAGTATGACCCAGGAAGTCGAGTGAGTCAACACCGATTTGACACTTTTGAATATTGATGGTAACACCATGTTGGCGTAACCGTTCAAATGCCAAGTCCAAGTGCCTAAGGTGAGTTTCCTGGTCTGGACTGGCAATGAGGCAGTCGTCTAAGTATGAGTATACAAAGTCGAGACCGCGAAATACTTCATCGATGAAGCGTTGAAATGTTTGGGCTGCATTCCGGAGACCAAATGGCATACGTAGAAATTCAAAAAGTCCGAAAGGCGTAATGGTAGCCGTTTTGGGATGTCTTCTGTTGCCATCGGTATTTGGTCATACGCTTTAACCAAGTCGATTTCGGAGAATATAGCCGCGCCAGATAATGTCGCCGTCAAGTCGTGTATATGAGGCAACGGGTAGCAATCAGGGGTTGTTTTGGCATTCACTCGCCGGTAATCACCGGTGGGTCGCCAATCATTGCTATCCTTTTTCGGAAGCATATGAAGTGAGGATGCCCATGGGCTATTCGAAGGTCGAATGATGCCAAGGCTAAGCATATGGTCAAATTCATTCCTGGCGATTCTCAGTTTGTCAGTAGCTAGTAGTCGTGCTTTAGATGTCACAGGTTGCCCCGTGGTAATGATGTGGTGCATAACATTGCTGGTTATGCACGGTAGGTCGTTCGACGGGCAGTTAAGTTCCGGATACTTGTCAGCCATAGGTTGAAAAGTTGGATCAAGGGTTGCCTTTATCTTAACGAGCCTGTAGGTGATGCCTTTGATAGACAGACTAGTAGTATTGTAGTCGTAGTATCATGAGCCAAAACCCTAGCTCTACCAAACGTTTGGAAAGTCTATATAATTACTGGACCGGTTGACAGCCACGTCTCATAAACCGTTAATGCCCAGCTCTTGCTACGCTCGGGCTCACGCTGTCGCTTGAAGTTTCTCAGAAACGCTTAGTAATAACGGACGAAATACCAAAACAGCAATTCGTGACTCGAGGATTCTTTTTTGTAAGACGAACCTATAGCCAACTTTAAAATCAAGCTTTAAAACTATGGTCTGTGAACAAATATTACAATAATAAACCACAATATTACTTCTGACGGTTTTGTCCTAACTTCTTTCTGAACAGCGAGCGATGAGACTATGTCTGGTGCATTGATACCTGCGCGAAAATTGGGGACGTCGGTTTTCAGCAAAATACCATGAATTGATCGTTCAATCTTCAACTACATTGACACCATGCGGCATTTATAAGAGTACTCCTCGCCCTATCGTGCCTAAAAGTTATCACCGTGACGTCTTCAATACGTTGCATGGCTCACCTCACCCAGGTATTCGAACTACTGTCAAGCTCGTAACTACTCGGTTTTGCTGGCCTGGCATTAATAAAGAAGTAAGGGAATGAGCTCACACGTGCTTCGCTTGTCAAAAGTGGAAGGTAATGAGACACACCAAAAGCCCACTTGGCACCTTTCTTCTCTCTGACGCTCGTTTTGAACACGTCCATATAGATTTAGTTGGACCCCTTCCTGAATCCCATAGATATACCTATATTTTAACTTGCATCAATCGACTCACACGATGGCCGGAAGCAGTACCCATCAAGGACGTACCTGCTGAAAAAGTCGCACGCGTCTTTGTAGAAAGATGGAAAGCTAACTTTGGATGCCCATCTTCCATAACAACCGATCGCGGGCGGCAATTCGAAAGTGGCTTATTCTTCGCCCTGACTAAAATCATAGGCTGCATGCGTTTTCGAACAGCAGCCTGCCACTCTCAAGCTAATGGTATGGTAGAACGTCTACACAGACAGTTGAAAGCTGGTCTGTCAGCTGCAAACAACACCCATTGGACTGGATCCCTTCCGTTAATTCTCCTAGGGATATGAAACGCCCTGAAAACAGATGCTGGTTGTACTAGCGCCGAGCTAGTATATGGCATGACATCTGTACTGCGTGGTGAATTTGTTCCTCCCTCGAGCTTCCCACCAGTGGTGGATCACGCTTCATACGTCAGCAGGCTTACAAACGCAATGCGTTCGGTTAAACATGCTCCCCTTCGTCCACAGTCCGTTGATGTTTCTGTTCACCCGTGTTTAAAAACTTCTTCACATGTATTTGTTCGTCGTGACTCTGTGCGTAGACCTCTGGAACCCCCATACGATGGACCTTATAAAGTAACTAAACGTTCGGATAAATTCTTTGTCTTGGACAAAAATGGCCGCAGGGACACCGTCAGCATTGACCGTCTGAAGCCGGCTTACTTGGAGGGTAATCCTATAAGCGTAGAGCTAAGCGTACCCCATAATCCACAAGTAACCGAAGATCGTTTAGACCTCGATGAAGTCACTAGCACAGCGACAGCTACCGAATCTTCTGTCGAGCCCCCTAAGGAAACCCGTTCTGGACGTACTGTAAGGTTCCCAGAATATCTGCACACCTATATGACATAACGAAGTCGTGTGATTCACGCAACTCATCCGTTTGTGGTACTAACTATTTTTTCAGACGTATCAATTTTTTCTTGGTGTTCTGAACTTAACATTATTTTACCGTATAGTAAATGCACATCATTTTTTTAAACAGAAGAGCTGATTCGGTACATTTCCGTCGACATGGTTCTTAGCGTTCTTGTTTTCTTTTCGAGGTGCGATGGGTACTAATCAGGAAACAAACGAAGCACGGGATACAACGAACAACAACAAGGAAGCTATGTACAAACATCCTATTAGCATAGGCAGACAAACCAGCAGATACCCCACCAAATGCGCGGAAGATTTTTTTCATCCGCACGGGAACCATCGAGTTTTTTTACTTCCGGCTGGTTCAGTCTTAGGGTCCTCACCACCCCACAAGGGGGGGAGTGAGCTGTAGCGGTAAATAATTCCCCAAAATTATTGACCACAGCAATCACTCATTGGATGCTGACCACCACTGTTTAAGACGACTTGTTTAGCTGAAGGCTTCCGGTCAAGCATCCCCGCCATTTGGTACTCCGTCGTGTCACGTGCACGATCACTAGCCAGCTAAGCGTTCGTCTGATGGCTTGTTTTGGTCCCGAAATATATCACGTAGTTTGGACGACCAAATATTGGCTTTTTCTTTGTCTTTGGTACGCGAGAATAAATTACTTAGAAGTTGCTGAACACGCTGACGTTGTTTGACTCAGCGTCAGCTGCCTGAGTAGCAATTTGAGAGGGCTCAGAGAATAAGGTAGGTGAACTTAAAAGCCTCCATTCACACTTACACCTTAAAATAATAATCTTTACTGAAACCTGGCTAACCCCCACTACCGACAACAACGAAATCAGTATAAGTGATATAGTTCTGGTTAGGAAAGAGAGGGATGGCAAGGAAAGGGGAATCACCTTATACTTTGACAAGCAACTTAAATTTGTATGTGCAACGGACTCGCCACTGAATGAACTCCTAGACTCCATATGGTGTCATTTCACAGAAGGCCACCTCAAGCATTAACTGGGTGGCATCTACCAATCACTCACCTGTGGGGCAGAGCACAACCAGCTACTGCTCAGCACCATCACAGGGTTACTGGACTTGGGCTATGTCCAAATCAACGTAGCTGGAGATTTCAATGACCCATCACTGAACATTGGCTCGGGGTATGCTCAGAGATAATTCGATTGAAACCTACTACAAACCTTTAGAAATACAGGCCTGACTGAGAATGCTGGAGATGATACTAGGTGTGGCCTTAATGAAAAGTCATCGAAACTAGATTATATTCTAAACAGTGACTAACTACTTGTCGAAAATGTCCAGATCATGACCCCCAGGAATTACTGACCACACAGTCATTGAGTTTGACTTGTTCTCTATGAGAGCCCACTGTGGATTGGATTGTGCTGGAATGCGAAGGCTTCTATACGATGCAGAATGGCACTGAGAATGCGATGAGTTATCTGTGGATAAACACTGAGAAGTGGCAAAGTGGGTTGTTCACACAGCGACCTCATACACCATTTTCTAGTCACAACACAGTCGAGGAAAATGTCCCATGGCTGAAGAGAAGTACGCAACTTATTCTGCAAGCAAAGCAGAAGGCTTGGTATACGTGGCGAGTATCCAAAGGTCAGACCGACCACAACGCATACCTGGAACTCAGAAACCGGTTTAACGTGAGTCAGGGGTGATAGGAAGTAATTTCAGGCTAAACTCTCCAAAACACTCCTAGCGAACTCCAAACGCTTGTATCGATTTAAGTCGGAAAGAAAACCAAAGAACCAGGGGAAATGGGCCTTAGTGGATCCAAACGGTCAATACTTCACTAGTCTGGAAATGTCTGAAACCCTCAGTTTAGCCTTTGCCAAAAAGTTAAACTGAAAATGGGGAATTACTGGCACGGACCAAAATCGCGACACTACTTCATCACCGGAGATAAACACAGTGAATAATATCCATGTAAACCTCGGAAAGGTATTAGGGATGGTACAGATGCTCACATCTGGAAAAATCCCAGATTGTAACATCAAGCCATCTGTTCTGAAAAGGAGTGCTGAAGCTCTCTGTAGACCTTTATGAGAATGTTCCAACACTCGATGGATTCAGGAAAACTTTCAAGGGAGTGGGACAGAGCCATCCTTTCTTTTATTTTCAAGGGTTCAGACAGGTGAAATGCCACCAGTTTTAGACTAGTAGCGCTACTCCCAGTGGTTTCAAAAGTACTGGAAAGTATTATCGATGGTCACATCACGGAGCACCTCGATATGACTAATAAACTCCATGCAGGACGACATGTTTTCAGGAAAGGCAGATCCTGTCTAGCAAACCTAGCTTGGGACGATTGGACATTGTGTTGGGATATGAATATCCCGATCCGTATGGTCCTCCTCGACTTTGAGAAGATAATTGACATAGTCCACCATGATCTCCTACACGAAATAAGTCTGGCAGGTATAGGTGAGCCGCTTCTATCATGGTTGAAGGACTATCTAGATGGGCGAAAATTCTGCATTAAGGTCAATCGAGTTAGATTTTCGTGGCACAGCTCGTAATCAGGAGTGTCTCAGTACTACCCTAGGGCCACTGATTTTCTTGGTTTTTATCAATGGCTTGATATGCCGTCTAAGCTGCCCGGTTCTTCTATATGCTGACGAAGTAAAGATTGAGAGAGCATTGAAGTGTTCGGAAGACTCAGATAGGCTGCCGGTAAATCTAAAGATTCTGGGAAGTTAAGCAGTGGCAAGTGGTATCACTTTCAGCCTGAAGAAGTGCAAAGTAGTGAGGCTACAAACTTGTAGGCTGCAGAATGCAAGTTACACGCTGTGAAGAGAAATCTTTTCCTGCACAACGGGGGAGCGTGATTTAGGTTTAATTCTAAAGGAAAAAATCGATGCAAGCGTGAATTTATTGTGTACTCGTCGCCAAATTATTGTTATGTACTGGTCGAGAATTTAATAGTCCTGACGCAAGAAAGACGGAAATCAGAAGACCACTAGGTTTGCGATGATAATTCTATTTTTCACACCCAAGGAGAATCAATGTCCCACAAGAGTGTGAGAGCAAAAATATATATGAATGTCCGAACAAGTGTGTGAGCGAATATTCAAAATAAACAAATCAATAGACAGTCTTAACATGGTTGGCTAATTATAATGGAATATCGATCCATATATACATGGCAAAATATATCAGACTGTCAAAGAAGCACACAATTTATATGGATACATGTCACCAAGATCAGACTGTCAAACAAACACACATATTATATGGATATATATATATATATATATCAGAATTACAAGGGGGATTTTGTGAGGGCATATACGGTCATACACTTTACACATAGGCAGTAGTTAGGTGCACTTAATCCGGAGTTCTGTTTAAGGTTGTACAAAACTTACCTCAGACCACACCTTGAGGTGCACAATATCATTGTACCATCATAGATTAGAAGAGATGCAAGCCTTTTGGAAAGAGTCTCAAGACGGGCGACAAAAAGAATGATGGGTCACCGAAATAAAACATACGACGAACGGCTAGGGAAATTTGGTATCTTCACACTTAGCTACCGTCAGCTTGTAGGGGACTTGATTACCGCCCAAACAGAAGTGTTCTGCCATTAAGTAGGTATGGGCTTCCTCGTGTAAATCCCCGAGAAATAGCCCACCAGAGGGCACACACCCATTTCTTCTCACAGGAACTTCTTAACGGCAGGTGTAGCTACGGCTTTGGGCGAAGGACTGCATCCTAACGGCCTCGCCCCCTAAAATCTCATACGCTGCTAGTGTTTAGGCCTCTAAACTCATCGTTTCACTTCGTCACATTCCCTCTTGTCTTGACTAATCCAAACATTATGTCCCTTACACTATTATTATTATTGATATTATATATATATATCAACTCCAAATTTCATTATCTATATGTTCTTACATATTCTTTTTTATCTGCATAACCTACACTTATTATGTCTATTGTCATTATCTCTTCTTTTGTCGACAACACCGGGGGACTTACTGGTGAAAGGATCAACTCCGATCACAGCAGTAACACGGTCTTAACGCACAGTATACTACAAACAACATACAGTTAATTCCACTACCTCTCCTTTTGGAGTCAACCGAAGATACGACAGTTGAGTGGCTGGACGATCTACACATAAGTTTACCAAAGATGAGGAAACTCATACTTCTCAACCAAGAAGCGAGCACAACGAAATCAAATTGGTTCACACTAGCTTGTGAAAACCATATTGGAAGGTATTTGTTAGGAGGCAGTTTCGTTTCGGGCTGCTATAGTTTAGAGTGAAAAACTGGTCTATGTATGTGAATATCCAACTAAATTCATTGGAATGACGCAACAGACCAGAGGAATCTATGTTTGGCCAAGTCAAACTTTAAGCACCAACAAATAGCAATGGAGTGAGACTACATTGAAGACCTTGAGACGCTCACTGTGCAATTTTGTGGAACCTGGCAAATAATGTTGTCATCATGAATAAAATATGCTTAATGAAGTGTTATGCTAACAAGTGGGATATCTGGTAAGTTTAAGGTCAGGTATGGGAAAGGTAGAGTTAAGGTTTAGGCTTAGGACAGGTTAAATTAACCAAATAAGGGAGACATTAGGGTTGGCTTGAGCTAGAATAGGATTAGTTTAGAGATATTTTCACGTTAGGGTTAGGTTTAGGAAAGATTAGGGTTATTGTTAGAAAAACTAGGTAATTACATCCGTAGAATGTGGTTAAATTATTCTGCTGATACACAAATCTAAAACTGAGATGTATTTTTGTCACACGTGGGAGAAAGGTATCCTGCATAATAGTTTCATGTCTTTAATGCATTATTTTAATGATATATATTTTGTACGTGGAAAATTATCGTCTAAACTGGAAATGAGATGGAGAGCGCAGTGGAACTGGTCAGCTGTTTGTTGAAATGTTTGAGCGGCATCCATAAGCATTTACATAGACTGAAATGAGTAGTACAGGGTACTTTACAAAAGTCATCGGGGCGAATAGGCATATCCCAGCAAACAAAATAGTGACATTAGGTCGAACGAGGGAAAGTCATGTATGTGGTTAATGCATATCTATCAGGGTTTGTCTGCTTCTGTAGAGTTCCACATTGACAGATGTCCTTTGAAGTTTTCTTAGGGACAATATGGAATTGTTTTGACCAGGAATTACTTAACGACTGAATGATACAAAATCTGCTTATAGGACTTAAATTGTGCATTGATTGAGGCGTCTAGATTGTGCAAAAGCTGGTGGTCAAGTAATTTCAGAATGATAGGTCAACGTGCTCGACCTTAATTTCTCAATCTTTTTTCTTTACTTAATGTTGATGAAAAAATGTTTAACTCTTATGCTCTCACTTACCACAATTTCATTTCTTACGTCACACTTCCTTCTTAACTCTGTCAATTTCGCATTGAGTCGAAGGAATAACGACCTGAGAGAGAGAACACACTAATCGAGTTCTAGAACGCAATCATGACAAGGTATTGAAAGCAAGTAAAAAAAGCCATATTCATAAAGAAATGCTGGAAAAAAGCAAGAATAACAAACGGGATACCTTTCATTATTATGTATGTTTAACTGCGATTCTTTCCACTCGCACAAATTAACCAGCTTTAAGCGATTGGTCATTTGTACATCATTAGTGCGCTCGTTCCCTCTTGGATCGCTATTCTTTAACTTTGATGAGACTTAATCAAATGTAAAGAAGATTATTTAACAATCAAAATTTTTTTTACTAAAGATTATAAAAATTGTGAAAACCAGGGGAAAATAAAAAAATAAAGACTTGAATTCAAAAAGTACTTTATCTTTTAGAATGCAAACTCAAACACAAGGGGCTGTCTTTGTGCTGAAAAATGTAACCAAAAAAATGAGTGGACATCGATTAACCTCAATAATAACAAAAGCAGTACTCAATACAGAGGAAAAATCACAATCATATAACCGTGTATCCAAAATAATTTGCAATTTGATGACACATATGTTCTAGTGGTACCGTCAAACATTCATGTACATTTACCAACTAATTGTTAGTAGCATGTGGAACCTGGGTTATCATTTCACAGATAAAACTATTTACTCGATCATTTCCCATAGAAAAAAAATAATACGAAAATAAATTTAAAGGGGATGTAAATAGGCGAAATAATTAGACCGGATAAAATGCAAAAATTACAGCAGAATCAGACGATAAAATATACAGAGAGAAAATCCTCACGAGAGTAGTTCTGCAAAAAAGTCTTAAATCGCTATTAATGGATTTGGTTGTAGGAATGAATTTGAAATTATTTGACGAAATACATTTAATTCATCATCGGTAGTATTTGAAGGTGCTAAGAATTGTATAGACCGTAAATTAAGACCACGCCAGGTTATCAGTTCCATCAATGCCCCTTTAACTGCTTTCAAAACGGTTTCTACTCGTTTAGCTCTCCAAGTTCTATCCATATTCTACAGGAAGAATATTCAAATAAAATACACTGATTGAAAGTAAACAACAAAGAAATATGATGATACTGAGATGTCTATTATAATAACTGCAAAAAAGAGAGACAAAGTAACAGTGAATCTTGCAAAACAACAAATCAGACCTGAATGTCACCCTTTGAAGCACTGCACATTGACATGAAACCTCTTTAAAAGACTATGAAGAAAAAAAAAACAGAAGTTACGAAATGAAAACCATTAAATCTTATGCGTACTACATTAATTTGTTCTTTCGATATATCACGCAATGAAACAGTATTATTCCCTGGTTAACGTTTCAAACACAACTTATTGTATCTTCCATTCAGTGTGTCATATGTCTAATAAACAAATTGAAACGTAATAACATGCTACTACAGTGGCCGAAATTTACATAAATTAACTTATGCATATTAACCCACCTTCTACTAACCACTGTCTGTTGAATACAACAGTGGCTTGGGGTGTATGAAACCTGCCCTCAGACAATCCATAGATATAATCATTTCCATATTTTTCTACACTTAATGTGAAGTTGAAAGTTGAAACTTATGAACAGAAATACCTAATTTGTCTTATCTTCTGATTCAAGTGCATCGGTGTTTTATCGGTCCTATCACGCACATGGGTCAGGTGCATTTAACCACTGATGCACTCCTAAACCCCGCATAGTTTACTAGCCAGCAGTAAGCCCAGAGAAGGCGCGTTACGACAGAAATCCCATCGAATATAAAAAGCACTACTGTTACTGAAATTTCAAGGCTTAAAGTTCCATCTCCCACTCAGAACGTAAGGAGTGAAAGATATTTTGTAAAGTGGGAAACAGTGTGAATAGGTCTGCGGCACACATCTGTTGGATGGCAGCCAGGTTTCTCTCAGATGTTAGCTAGTGTCAAACAGGCTTCCTGGATTTGTACTATGATTCTAACATCAAGTCTGTCCATCAAGGTTGATACAAATTTATAAATAAGAGAAACTCAGTCTATACGACTACCGCAAAGATCTCGCTCATTAGAATTCATAATTCAACCAAAGTTTAAACAGGTTTAGTACAATGTATTTGAATAACCTGGTAAAATAACTGGTACCGTCAACCTTAAAAAGATTGACTGACAGTACAGAATATATATATATATACTAAACAACCAAGCTTCGTTTAAATAAAGAAATTTTATAAAACTACTTATTTTTCAGCACTATCTGTTGCAGTTGATCGCGTCGATAATATTAACAATAATAACAATAATAATCTGAAGAGTAAACTAAACAATGGTCTGAAACATACTTCAGATAATGATGGAACCAACAACAGTGGTAAAGACAGTGTGGTAATGTCATAATCAAAACAAGTACGTAGTATAGCTGAGATGGCACAATGCAATGGAGACGGAATACGTATGTTATTTTCACAATCTTCATCAAGTACCATTTGAAAGATAACATTGATGCCACCACCAGTACCACTGATTAAATTTGAATGCTTAGTTATTAAAACATCACCATGAATTGGTTCGAAGTGTTCATATTTCGATTTTGCTATAAAAAAAGTAAGAAGCATTTTAGAAGATACTAATGGTTATCTAACTTAACCATGAACTTTTATTTACAGTTTAGTATACATATATATATAAAGGTTTACATTTTTCTGTTGGACGGTTTCACCATGAGCTGACATCAGTTAGAGAACCATTGGAAAACCTGGGACTATTGGACAGTACCCACCGGGACTCGAACCTAGGGCCTTCTAGTGTGTATTGATGAAGAGTCCAAAAATAGGACGAAACAGCTGTCCAGTAGTCCCAGGTTTTCCAATGGTTCTCTAACTAATGTCAGCCCATAATGAAATCCTCCAACCAATCAAACATAATCCCTACAAAACCAATACTTGAAAGTTTACGTTTTTGAATCACACAGATAGGAGAATGAAAAGATATCTACTACATTAAAACAAATAAGTTTATTGGTATGTTTATAAAGGTACTTATAAAATCATGAATAACAGAACGTGCTTCTTCTTTAGTATTAACGACAAGGCATGCACAGATCAACCTAGTCTGAACGCTGAACAATAAGACAAATTAACAAATACATACACTCAAACATCCGAAACTGTACTATAAAGTAGCTGGAAAGAATAACAGCAACTAAAACTTTATTGAATAATAGTTGCTCGCAACAAAATGTCTTTTTTTGACTAGAGATCGATTTTATTGATTGAGTATACAATATGATTAGTGGACCAAATGATGCATCATACCGAACCAATGTATTCTGCATAGAACTTTAAAACTTGGTTCTTCTTCACTAGCGATAAGTATTTACTATTACTATTTACCAAAGGAATATACTTCGGTTCTCGATGTAACACCAAACGGAATTAAATACCACTACAGTCATGAACATTACAATCATTTAGCTAAACTTGCTATACTCTAGTTCATAACTGACAGTTTGTCTTAGCTCATCCGCAATGAGATTAGACTGATAAATTTGCCATTATTTAATGGAAGTATAGCATATTCACACGAATCTCTGACATACTTATAATACTCAAAAAATATATCTAACATTTTTTCTACAAAATCCGAAGAATTTTCGAGGGTTTTTCTTAAGATTCTTGTAAAATCTATGACAGTAGTCTAAGACTTATTTTGAACTTTCGCGACTTTTTTGTGTACCACAGCACTTGCATTTCTTCGGTTGAGATATCATAGACATCTAAAGTCGATGGCACAGTGGTTAGGACTCTCGCCGACCATGCACATGGTCCGGGGTTCGAGCCCACGCCGGCGCACACCTGATATCTATGGTTGGCCTGCAAAATTTGGGCTACCGATATCCATGCTGAAAATTCCATACTTGTACTAAAAATTACAGTGTGGAATCAAGCTGTAAATCAAGAAAAAAATCAAAGATAACTACGAAGTCATACTGTAGTACTGCTTCTTATCACCACTGAAAAGAGCTTAATGAGGTACAAGGTAGCCAAAGTAATACCTATACAAGAATGAATTTGACTAGTTTTAGTACAAATGTAGGAAAAAGCATCTAATGAGAATAAATAATAGTTAAAAGAGTACTTCATACCAGTGGTAGGGGTCCCATTTGATGCATTTGTCACTTTGGACATGCAGTGCGGATCTGTTGACTGACGTGAGCCTAAACGGTTGATTGTATCCTGAATAGATTCTAACTGAGAACCAAGTTCCGGGAAATGGAGCTCAGTTGATCGTTCACATGCTTCCACCAAAACTATTACAGAAGAAGGAGTACAAGTATTTAACAAAAAAACGACATATTCATCATTTTTTTCACCTATCGGTCAATAAAATACAAAATTCTGAACAGCTTAATTGAAAAAACTTTAGGATTTTGAATTTTTTGACGTGATGATAGTAAAGGGATTACTTATAGTAAGATAGATATACTTCTAAAAGATATCGCCATGTGAAAATAAGACTAGCAATTGAACGAATTATTTACCTTATTCAATAAAGAACACAGATATACAGTATCTATCAAATAATGCTATACGACAATATCATTTATTAGAGATATATGAAAAATAAAGGATAACTTTATACGCAACTGCTTAAGTTCTTATCGTACGCGAAATAACTTTTGCTTTTCAGTGTATAAAATACTTAACAACTACTTGAATCATAATGCTATCACACAAACCAATGATCACGGAAAACCAAATAATGCGCATAAATCATGTAGACGTTATATTCCAACTGTTGTTTAGGTCATACGCATCCACTGTTGTGCATAGAATACTCAATAAATTAGCGTAGTGTTACGACATACCACAAATTTATTGATATTTACTCGCTCTCCATGATTTCAGTCCATAAAGTTTGAAGTACAAGTCGCAAATTGCAAACGATTACACCTGACAAAGTAAATAAGAAACAGTCACGGTCTGGCGATATATACAGCCCACAAATTCCTAGTATTTGTTAAAGTTGTCAGATATGGCTGAGAACTATAATCAGTGGTGAACACGATGCGATTCCCCCTTTCCTGTCTTCCTGAAAGTAACATGAAGCGATGGATGTCCCTTAAATCCTCCGGACTGAAATGATTACCTTTTTATGACACGAGATATTCCCGTCAGACGAAAGGTGGATGAGCTTGGCTAATACACTGCCTAAGATCCTAAGGATCATAGTCATACAAAGACTAACTTGTGAGCAGTAAAAAAAAGATACGGGCATCAATCATTGAAGTCAATTAGCTACCGCTATTCGCTTTCTGTTATGTTTCAGATTTCGAAAGCTTTGCCAAACTTCATATAATTATTCTTCCCGTTGCATTCACGTGTGCCCACAGAAGTATTATTCTGTTTATTTTTTTTTACCTATTCTGTATGCTTTCTCGAAATACGGCACCCAGAGCTAGTGGACTTCTGCGGTGAGTTCTACACTGATTTGTCAGTGATTGTGTGTGGGAACATGACCAGCCAAGTCCTCAACTGTGACCAAATATATACAAATCTTAAGGTTTTAAAACTAAATTGGCTAATTGGTACTATGAAGCCAAGCACAAAAACACATCCAAGTTGCGACATTATTGTGCACCAAAGCGTGTCAAGTCAATACATTTTGAAAGAACTTGCGAAACTGCACTAGCCACTACGTTCCACATAATTTGAAGCAATAACACAATGTTTGAAGGCTGAGTTGTTTTAAATTATCAAGTAACAGTTTCTCACAGATATTCCGCAATAACAAACCACTTCAACTTCTAATCAAGAATAATACTATTTTAAGCTGCATAGACGAATAACTTACATTTTTTGATTCCACGAAAAGAATTAATTCGCTTATCCACTAAAATCACTAAGCCATTTAAATTGTTAGAATAAATATTCAAAGCATTATTCATACGTTCAGCCAAGTTATTGTCATCTGATAAACTGGATAAAAGCAGAAGTAATGAAAATGTTTATACAATCCTGTAAAAAATGTCTGATCTAAAAGAAACAAGTATAAGGCTAACTACAAATTTTGGTAACTATCAACACAAGTTTGATTACAAATCACTTATTGAAGGTACTTTTAGTTAACCATCTAATTAATGACTAGTGCCTTCAATCTACTCGTAATACCGGTGACCGAAAATAAACAATAAACATTTGCTTTCATTACGACTACAACACCATTTCTCAAAACGTAAACAAAATTTTGGAGATTTAGAAAAGAAGTGTCATAACTTCAGTGAACTGAAATAACTTCGTCGCCAATCCGTTATAACTGATACTGAATAGAATGGAAACCGTAGTCACTTTGTTTTGTCTGCACCTGCCTGATATGACTATTTGCCTGAGCTACCTTCCGATTCACTGAGCTACGCAAATATCAAAAGAAAAAGTTTGACCTATGACCGTATATTGTAATCATCACAACAACAACAAGGAAAACAACACACGGTATTTATACATTTTCTTCACAACAATAAAGTCGGCCTCAACATGCGTGAGAAATGATAGGTCGCATAATTAATCACAACATGCGTGAGAGATGATGGTATACCACTTTATGCGGGATCCTACCACCTCCCCCCGTAAAAAGTGTAGGACTGTCTTTTGGATCTGCTTGGAGAAGTTTGGAATTTTTTCGCCCAAAAATAATTCTTGCTTCTTGGATCTATTTGAAAAGGTTTTAGAACTCTTCTTTGTCGAGTTGACCTTCTCATGGTATTGAATACAACGTGATGTGTGTCCCGAGCTTCCGGATGCGGAAGATTAAATGCATCTACTAATACTTCTAACGTGAGGTCTCGTTGCCTGTTGTCGGGTCTGTCTGATGCATCTCGTATATGATTCGTGTGTCTGACACATAACTGTCCTTTTACATTTACTTTGTATAAAACCTTTCTTTTCTGACCCGCTATTTGTCCTCAAATCCATCCCGGAGGTGAATAGCGAAAATCTCGTACATAAACTTGCTGATACACTTTGAAGACTCGACGATTAGCTCCGTGATGGCGATTGAATTGGTTTTTCATTTTTGTATTTCTGTAGCCCTGCTTTACTCGCCTAGGCTTAATTGAGTCGAGGACAGTTCTGACTTTCTGGCCAAACATAATTTCCGTTGGGGATAAATAACTTGGAGCTGAGGGATTTGGCGTCGTACGATAAAGAAGCAAGAATCTATCCAAGATGTTGTTGTTCTCGCCCCCTTCGCTTTTACATAAGCACGCTTAAAGGTGTTGACGAAACGTTCAGCCTGTCTATTAGAGTGGGGGGGGGTGATACGAGGGGGGGAGTACGAATATGCTGAGTGCCTTTGCCACGAATGTTGCAGCAGAGATGTATTTAAAGCATGACTTGAAATGATATCATTTGATGCAGGTGACATGTTAAAGCATACCAAATTTAATGGAACATTTGGGAGAGTGAGCATTTCTAACCAATCAAGACCGAGTAAATTCAAATCATGATGTCTTGCGAGATAACATACACCATGGAATTCATGCTCACCAAACTGAATATGGCAATTTATCTCACCCATGAGTTTCAGTATATCTCCAGAGGGATTCTTAGCGACATGCTCCGTCGGCAGAATCTGTGGGCACCCAAGTTTGCACCACGTGTATCGGGAAATTAAGGTAATATTTGATGTCGTATCCAACTGAAGACGAATAAGTTTGTTGTTGATATATAGTGTAATGTACTTGCGTTTGCTGGCGAAATCAACATTGGAAGTTTTGAAAATGATCTGTACCCGAGGAGATTGTTTTGGCTTGAAATGACTACATCTGTTCCTAACCGAAGTTTTTCTGTGGTGGACAGTAACCCTTTTTATGTCCACAACGTTGATACTTGCGGCATTTATGTTTCTTGGAAGGGCAAAGCTTGACAAAATGCCATGAATGAAAGTACCAGAACACTGACGGAGGTGTAGCTGAATTTTGAGACTGACATGCTTTATACTTAACGGTGATCGGAGGTGATGTACTACTTTATGCGGCTTCCTGTCATGAAGAAAAGAACTATATTTTTTGACACGAAAATGGATGTTTTTCAATGCTGAACATCAAAGTAAGACACAGTCTAGTATACTGTATTTTGCATATCCACTTATTTTCCAAAAAAAAACTAGTCATCTAAAATATACTTCTTAAGCACCGACCAGATACACTACAGACATAAGTGCACTTTGAAAGACAAATGAAAAAGGTCAAAAAAATACAGAACTATAAACCTGCTTTTGAATAAGTACAATGACGTGGATAAATGAATGGACTCAAGTTCCCATATGGGTACTAAGAGCAGTGAGCCATACTGGATGAATGATGGCTAGGTCAGAGTACATGGATATGAGTTTCAAATCAGAATCCTTTATGTGAAAATAGAGTACTTAAATCAATACAGCCAAACACGATACTTGAAAACAAAACAGTAAAATTTACGACATAATTGGAGGCTTAGTTTTTGAGCACCTGGTAAATATGTACTTTGAAAATTGATCTAACCATGTTACATGTGTTTGATTTTATCTTAAAGATATAGGTAAAATGGGAAAGAAGTATCTCGTAGGGAATAAAGTAAGCTGTCTTATTTGTCCTATGAAACCAAAGTAACTGAGTAACTAAAATCTTTTCTAATTCAACTTATAAAGCGATGACAACTTAACAGTGAGTGTACAAAGAAAACATGGCAGGTTGACAACTACGTTCGCTATACAAGTGTACTGATGCCTACACTCTAGAAGATGTAAGTGATCATTATTATTCAGACTGAAGGGAGGTAACCAGGATTATATAATGAGCTAGTGGTTTAGTGATTCTTTTAGCCTAAATAGTAAGCAGTAACCTAGGTGTAGTTGTATGAATCATCTTTTTGATTTCAAGATGTGAACTTTATGAATTATATGCTCAATAATTATTATTATTCCCTTGCGTTCCGAGTGGAACATAGGGCTTCAAAAACACATCTCCATTTTGTTCTGTTTTCTGACGTCCTCTTCAGCTAGGTCCACGATTGGCCAAACTCTGTCATCTCTTCCTCACACGATCTCCTCCATGTCATCCTAGTTTATGCTCAGAGAAGATGGTAAATATCATGATCTAACTGAAGTAAAACTTAGACTTAAATATACCACTTCGTATAGATCAACAAACTTTAAACGAAGTGAAATTTGATAAATTTAATCTTTAATCATAGTGAAAATCCAGTTTAGGCAATATCAGAACGTCACCATAGTGAAAACATTAGAAGAGCGATACAAATAATATTTATAGTTTACTTATTTGTTTTTAACACTGAATTATGTTAAACCGAAATCGTTAAGCACTTATAAAACAGGCTTTATCTGAGTATAATTTACCTAAGTTAAATAAGGAATCATCTGAAAACCTATATTTGCAACGTAATGATGATGCGGTATGCTTTACTTATGACTTATAATTTCGAAATTAAGATGATTTACTGAGAAACTATCTTTATTTTGCTGATCAAATCCCCATATACATAAAACTTCACTAATATTAAAAGTGGTATTGTTTGTAAATATAAAGAAGTCATCCCTTGGAATTCTTCTGTTGCTGGACTTACTAACTAGGCCAACATTTGAGTTTAAGGGCAATTTTGTTACCCTTCGAGATTAGAAATCATTTTTTAAATGCTAAACTTCGGAATGTTAAAACTTGTCTCATATAAGGTTGTAATGCTTATCAAATACACGATATTTAGAAAAATTCAGAAAAAGTGCCTATGTAGGAAATTGTATCCTGCATAATCAATTTTCAGAACTATAACCAGTTGTTGGTAAAAGGTAGAAAAAATGTCGAACAATGTTAGAATTTTAGCCACATGAATAAGATGAAATGCTCACAGAACTCACACCAGTTTTTCTGAGAATGAAATTGAACTTATGGTAGATTATTTTTAAAATCGTCTGATGATAATTTAAACTTTACTGATAGCTCTGGAAAGCATCTTTTTGAGGACTTTGACAAGTAATATGATAGCAAAAAAAAACTCCAGATATTCTTAATTTCAAAAACCAAATACTCAACTGATTTTCTTGAGTTTTAAATTTTGTATCTGCTAGTATTTCAGATGGATCCAATCGGGTTAGACGAAAGTTGAACACCGTTCGTAATTGACGTCCCAGTTGTACAGTAAAAGTTTCTGACAATGGGATATGTTCAGTCTGTTTGAAAATAGTATGGTTATTTGATGACGATTTGTTTGACAAAGAATTTGGCCTTTTAGAAGAACTTTAAAACAAAAGAGAAAACAGTTATTTTTAATAAATTTTTTGTGTGAATCACATAAAAATATAGCACTGAAACTATAATTAAAGCGGTTACAAAATATGCCAATAGAATGATTTTCAAACATGTTTTACATTATTGTCTTGTAGAAAACAGACTTTCTGTACATCAAAAACTAACTGTGCGTCGGCGGCACATAGGTTAGGACTCTCACCGACCAAGCACATGGTCTGGGGTTCGATCCTCTGCCGGCGCACACCCAATATCAATGGTCGGCCTGCAAAATTTGGGTTACCGGTATCACATGCTGAAAATTCCAGACTTGTATCAAAAAAACGGTGTGGAGTCAAGTTATAATAAAAAAATAAGTATTCTTCACGAATACCAAATATTAAAAACCTGAAAGTGGATATTGTAGTGAAGCTGACTGAATTCTTTGTTATTAAGCATTAATTTAGACTCGTAGAAACGTAACCTCTCCAAAGTTAATAAACTTTAAAGTAACAGTTACCTTCAAAAGAGACAAACCAATTCAAGATTCAATAATTCACTTAAGTATTTTGTCTTTCCTCTCCTCTTATATGCAAATTATTCAGAAAATTAGTTCAGCACAGAAACAATACTTTTTATTCAATGTTCAAAGTAACAGTGAATAAATATAACTCGTTATACCAAAGACGACAGATCCTTATTAAATAATTGTGATTAATGAATACAAAAGTGTGATACGTTATTTACGGTTTGTAACGCTAACAGATTGCTTACTTAAATATTCATCTATGCACTAATTACATAAACAAGTACCGAAGCTACCGGAAACCACATGAGACTCAGGGGTTGACTTGCTACCATCAGGGAATAATCTCGTTGACTTAGAATATGCAGACGATATACTCCTCCGTGCTAGGCGTGGACGCTGACAAAATGCAGTCTTCTGAACACCTTGAGCTGCAATCTACAAATGTTTGGCATGCGATTCCCTCACGCCAAATGTAAGGTGATGTTACAGGACTGGACTACACCGACTCCTAGATTGGAAATAGGAAGTGAAGTGGCAGAGCACGTTGACCGCTTCACTTATTTGGGGAGTACCATCAACCCCAACGGGTTGATCTCTGACGAAATCTCAGCACGGATACAGAGGGCTAGTTTCTCATATTCCAGTTTACGCCGTCTCTGGCGTAGACGTAATATCCAGCTATCGGCCACAGGGCGTGTGTACTTCTCATCAGTCCGCTCCGTCCTCCTTTATGGCTGCGAGACCTGGCCACTGAGAGTGGAAGCGATGAAAAGCCTGGCTAGCTGTCTTTGATCATAAGTGCCTGCGTTCTATCTCCCGCGTGAAGTGGTATAATAAGGTGATCAATATTGAGGTTGGGCGTCGAGCGCTAGGTAAGGAGGGGAAATCAATCGACGAGGCTGTGAAATTACATCGACTGAGATGGTTAGGACATGTGTTACTCATGCATGCCTAGTCATCGCCTTCCTCGACGAGTAATGTTGGCGGATATAGGGTAAGGCTGGAAAAGAGCTAGCGGTGGTCAGACCAAAAGATGGCACCAGTCAATGAAATTTACAACAGTTAGTTTAAGCCACGTAGAAAGGTGTAGACTTCCTGGTTGGGGTCATCGGGGCGGTAAAAACCAATGGTTGGAAACAATTGGTGATGAGGCTCAAAATCGTTCTCAATGGCGCAGATGCATCCACCCCTTGTGACTTATGATTTCAAATGAAACTATATCGCTCTTCGTTATTACTATTCCTTTGTCTCACACCTCTGTTTACTGTCTCTATTATGCATTTCTTCTACTTTCTTCTCTTGCTTTTTGTGCTACAAGGAGGGAGTGTGGCGACATGAACTGCCGCACATCAGTGCAATGTTCTATGTCGAAAACACAGACAGAGACATGAGGCAGTAGTTAGATAAAGGTGTTCTCTCCAAATAATAATGTCCCAATTCATTAAGAATAACAGAAATCAAAACTAAAATACCTGTCTTTTAAAAGTGTTTGTGAAATACTGGCACGATTATTATTTTCCGGCAAACCACGTACATGTTCTTCAAATGACATAACGAATTTTCTCAACGCTTGACGTTGTTCCCATTTTAAAGCACTAATACAACTGTCCCAATGACTTTCAACAATCTCTCTGCTGAGATAAAAATCTTCTTGAAGTTGTGTGATAGTTTCGGACACTTCACTGCCACGTTTCTGTAAACTACGCTCAGTCTCATCAATATGCCTGGTAAGAAAAATCATTCAAAAATTTCATTGTATTACTAGAGAAAGGTATTATAAACTTATTTTAGAGATACATTCCGGCTTCAAAATACTTATTCACGCAGATGAACACAATAATCGTCAATCAATATGGAGATAGCAGAACACTTAGAAACAGCACGATCAACATTCGAAATATAGGGACTAAGAATACCATCTTGTTTTGTGGGTTTAAGTACAATAATTTTCACTCACCTTTCCTATATATTGCTGGCTTTATATCTCTACACAAATTAACTTGGTACACAGACATTTCTAAACTATTGAAGGAGAGTTTTCTCTTCTGTGTTCAAACCATAATCTCCACATAGTATTAGATCTCACCGAGAAAGGTTGTCGCAAACATTGGACTAGCAATCAACTAGAGATAACTTAACGTGAAGTTAAATCAAGTTAATCACCTAAGTTGACAAAAGGAAAACAGTCGCTTGTCATTCATCAATAAAACAAGCTGACACATCGCTCAATCGTTATGAAAATTAAGACACGTCTATTATTTTCTATACCAGTTACAAATGCAGAATCAGCAACTAAAGGAAAGTGACTTGATAAGTAATACAAGGACTTTTTTAACTTCTGTCAATAACGACTTTCTAATGGACAGAGAAATTTTACTGGAAAAACTATAACATTACTTTTGATCCATTTCATTTAGGACATCATTTCGTTTATCGAGTTCGTAACCAACTGCGATAGCGAAAGACTTCTCAAGTTGTATAAAGTCTTGAGCGACAGGTGAATGAATCATTCTACGAAAGGCATCTGAAAAAATTTCTTGTTCATTGAGTTTTGCCAATTTTGAAGATGATATGGTATCCTTTCTATGTAAGAGTATACACGAGAAGTTGCTTACATTATTCTTCGGGGAATCAAAATCAGCGCAGAATTTCCCAAAATTTGATATATTCGCCTTTAAGTTACTTAGTAAGTTTAAATAATGATCTTTAAAATCCTTGTTATTCTCTTCCGAAATGAAATCTGATAATCTTTCCTGGAAAGCTAGGAAAATAACAGGAGAACATGAATTGTACCTTTAAGGGCGATATTTGGGATGTTATGTGCACTGGCGATTTGAAGGTAACACTCCAAAATTGTACATGTCATAGGGAATTCTAACCATTCTGCCACTTGAACATGTATGCCACACTCAAATGATTCGGAAAACTCAAACAAAACTTTCTTCATTACGCCGTATAGTCAAAATGATTACAGAGCACCTAAAACCGAAATCGAAGTGATCAGTAAAAAAGGACATTTAAACATGGTCTCATACAAATAGCAAGCATAAAAATATGCACAAAACCATTTCGCAATGTGATGTAAACTAGTTTGGTCAAGTGAAGTGTCCAAGAAAATAAAATCACGAGAAAGACAAAGTAGAAACGGAGACACAAACTAATTTTTTTAATTTTTGATTACAGCTTGATTCCACACTGTATTTTTGGTACAAGTATGGAATTCTCAGCATGGATATCGGTATTCATTATAATAGAGGTTTTTTGTATTTCCCAATGAATGAAAAAACAAAACGAGATTGTTTTTTCATTCATTGGGAAATACAAAAAACCTCTATTATAATGAATATCATATACCCAATGCCCAAATTTTTTCAAACCGTTCAAATTTTGCAGGCCGACCATAGATATCAGTTGTGCATCGGCAGGGGATCGAACCTCGGACCATGTGCATGGTCGGCGAGAGTCCTAACCACCGTGCCACCAACGCGCATGTACGTGCTGATATAACTAAATAACTCAATACGGTGTTTACATTCAAAGGCACTTTTCCGATGTGGAAATGTGGCATATTAGCTTAGGTATACGAGTTCCAGTCAATACACCACTGATTATGATCCCATCGCCTATTTCAGCCTCGGAAAGTGTGTAGTGTCATCAGCCCTCACAGCTTCAAGCATGATACTAATGCACACAAACCAGCACAATCACTCACTTAAATACAATGCAAACCAAAATAGTCAACAGCAAAAGACGTCAAGCTAAATACCCTTTAATATACCTCAAGGATTTTCAGTAGTATTAAGGTGGTCAAATTGAGCGTCTCTCTTGAATCCGAGACCAAGATCATAAACTAGCTATCAGAAACACGTATTTTTCATATCAATGTATGTAAACAACTATGGACACCAACTTAACTGGGAGTGTAGAAGTTTAAGGCCGTGAAATGCCAGAGAACCCCTAGGAGCCTGGCATTCAGGCAAATCAACGATCAACCGCTACTGCAACAGATTAAGTTTGTCGACTGATACAGAATAAGTTATATGACAAGAAATTTAAGCTCCAGGCCTTCCATGTAAACTATATGGCGAAAGATTGGAGGAATGAGATCTGTTTTCCTTTATCTACAGTATACTTAAGGGTGACCTAGTATGAAACTGAAAATGACCAGAATCATACACACAAACGGATATTTTGCTATTCGATTATCATGGAATTCGGGGCATCTCGCGAAGTGTTCAACAGAATACAAACTTCTGAGTGCGTCCACATTTCTTTTCACTACATGTTTGCTGTCGATGAACCTCTTTACTAGCATCGATGGCTACTTCGAATGAAAACTTTAAGTGGTAGCTGCGTAATCATACAGCGGTACATAGACTGTGCTCCCTTGACCAAACTGAGATGTAACCCTTACATTAGGTATTCTATCAAATGGTTTTCTCCACACCCACATTTTTTCCCATACTACTCTCCTGCTTACTATATTGATTCATTAATTTGCTTTTTCCTATTTTAATTGTTTATTTTCTCAATTGACATATTCACTACTTATTGCAGTATTACTTTCATCGTTTGCGCAATTTTAGAATAAACCGGCGAAAGGAGTAAAGCCCAGCCTTCATTATAATGCTTTGGTAGATGATCATGAATACTTATACATACACCATTGCATAAATAAAACAACTAGCAAATTTATCGGTGCACTAGACGGCAGTTTGCTCAGAATGAATTTGTCGACGAAAATGGATATAGGCAGATTTTGGTTGACTTCCTATTGGTCTAAAATATAAGTCAAGGCGGTAATTTTTTTATTTTCACACGGAAATTTACAAGCAGTAAGCTTAAAGGCTTACTATAATATGATATTTTTATGTAAGTGTAGTTTGATGAGTGTCACATACTGTTTCGATGCATTAGTGGTGTCAATTACATTGAGATGTAAAGGAATTTCTGGTAGGTGAATATAAATCAGTTAGAGAACCATTGTCTCTGTCTGTTTTCGACATAGAACTTTGCACAAATGTGCGCCAGTTCAAGTCGCCACACTCCGTGTAGCACGCGAAGCAAGCAAAAGAAGAAAGTACAAGAAAAGCATAATAGAAACAGTGAGCAGAGGTGTGAGACAAAGAAGTAATAAAGAAAAACAAAACAGTTTCATTGGAGATCATAGGTCACAATGGCTGAATGGTATACGACCTTGGCTTGTAACCGGAAGGTCCTGTGTTCGAATCCCAGTGGAGGCGTAATGCCGATGATTCCCAAACTAGTATGAAACAGCAGCTGTCCAGTACTCCCTGGTTTTCAATGGTTCTCTAACTGATATCAATCCGTGATCAACTCGTAAAAATATAACTAACCCTTACAAACCAAACTATAGCGAATGTAAATCAATAATGATTTTGATACATTTAAGTCCAAAATAGGACATATGCATTTTTGCTTACTAGACGAACATGATTCAACTACAATTTCTAAACATTTAATATATATCTTTGATTAGGATATATATATTAATTGATCCACTTTAAGTTGTCAGTTCAGTGACCTGTGATTTGTGCTTACTAGGTTAGCATAAATCAGCTGCAATTTACCAGGTCACAACAGCGGTACATAAGCACTGAAATGTAAACTATTGTTCATTTACTTGAAATCATTGTGTTGTGTTCGCTAAAAAATTGTTAGAACCATTAAATGATGTTACAAAATACTCCTACTGCCTCTACTTTACGAAATGTGTCATCTATATTGTCTGATTTAACGGCTGTCTGTCTGTTTTCGACATAGAACTTTGCACAAATGTGCGCCAGTTCAAGTCGCCACACTCCGTGTAACACGCGAAGCAAGCAAGAGAAGAAAGTACAAGAAAAGCATGATAGAAACAGTGAGCAGAGGTGTGAGACAAAGGAGTAATAAAGAAAAACAAAAGTTTCATTGGAGATCATAAGTCACAAGGAGTGGATGCATCTGCGCCACTGAGAACGATTTTGAGCCATGTCACCAATTGTTTCCAACCATAGATTTTTACCGTCCCGAGGACCCCAGCCTGGAAGTCTACACCTTCCTACGTGGCTTAGACCAACTGTTGTGGCTATATTCCAAGAAATAATGCTTTGCTGTGTATTTTATACGTGGGTATAATTTAAGCAAACTTTTGACGCAATTGTGAAGGTAGTAACTAAATCGTTTATTATTTGTTTGAAAGGAATCTAACACATCCTACAGGGTTACTTCAAGTAAAAAAACCATCCGACCCTATGGATATGAGTTTGTAAGGTGTGAATGCACTTTTGGAGGTAAACGTGCTCCCAGAGGTGCTGGCTTTAGGAACGTGCGTGTAAATTTTAAAATTTTTAAGGTTCGAAAGTATTTCATGTCAGTCAACAATTACAGTACGGCGTACATTCGAAGGTTACAAGATAACAAACTACCTAATTGTGCATAACCAACATTGCACAGCAAGTTCCATGTCCACCGATGTAACTAGACTTCGGCTATCATCAGAGGAAATGACAGTTGTGCAACCGTTTATTGAAAGGAACACTGATTTCCATGAAATCATGGATTTAGTGCATGAGGAATTCGGCAAAGTTCTCCTGCATAATGATATTAAAAACATGCGGGCTAGGATAAATGACAGTATCAAAATAAATGGGGCAGTAGAACAGAAATCGGTAGTTTACAAGACCTCCTTCATCGACTGTGACAGACAAGTCCCGTTAGTGTTCTGCATGATACTTATGCCGTAGCAACGCTTAAAAGCCAACCATACAGCAATTCTAAATAAAATTTAACCAACGCATCAATAATACCTCTTTAAGGTAAATAATTAGTTACCTACTCGAAGTGAACCCAGTGGTAAACTGAAATAACCCTGGTCCTTAAAAAGGAACATTGGATGCTGAATCTGGGTAGGAGGTCTATTATAAGGCTGATAATCTACCTCTGAAAATGCGTAGAATATAAAGGTGCTGAATTAGTGCCAATTATGCGGATAAACCAGTACACAAATCCAGTTTGTGCAAATATTCATACAATTGCAGAACAGTTACGGAGCTTACTTATTAAGGAATGTTACTATATTAGCATAGTAAACGTGAATTACCTCAATGATTGCAGGTTTGCCATAATCGTTAACTACCAACATAATAACTGGGAACTTCAGACTAAAAATAAGCTTCATATTAGCATATGCTACTAGATATCCAGTGACAAAAATTAACCTTAACACTATAAAATAAGCAAAGCGTCCAAAAAACCTTTAAATTTTAGTGGCAAACGAATTAACGAAAACATATAACCAGTAGACGCAGGAACCTGTCACGACCTTGGAGCTGGACATACCGTCTTTCATTTGTCGACATACCATAACTCCTCATATGTTACGCATTACTCAAAACTTCACTAAAACATACTTCAACAGTTCCAACATTTGTGAAGAATTCAAACAATTGGGTCAATAGATATTAACACCGAAATAATATCATTGATAACTTCCTGTAAAAGGAACTACAAATATCTGTAGAAGTCCATTGGCTGGTATCTAATGTCGTTCCTACGATAGCATGAATCAACAGAATTTCTGTGGGCTCGCTTCTTGGTGTATGCTGAAGATTCTGACCTCAGATTCTAATTGGTGGGTTGAGGATCAAAGCTTACATTGATCCACTTCTAATAGATTTCCGTGCTCATTCAAAAATTTCGTCGATAGACAAATCGATGGAGTGGTTTCTGGGACTTTCTGCCTCTATGTGAGAATCAGTACTCTATATCAATATGGATTCTCCTTAAATTTTGAACTCTCCTTCCCTCCTGTTATTTCAGGTGACATAAAGAATAGATTCACACCGTTTAGTCCTTCCTTGTATGATAAACTAGTCATGCCGAGAACCCTTCTAGAACATGTGAGTCCCCCTTAAGACAAGGACTGGTTATTTGGATACAGCTTTCCAGTATATACCTCACGAGGGATGTATATAAAGAGGTTAACATATCTCTGGTGATCCTAGTAAAGGCTCTGCAAATTGGCCATGTAGATGTGAAACCACGTGAAGCCACCGCGCGGCAATGTACTGTAGTTTTTAAGCTATGACATTCTGTAGCACATAAATCCAAATGAGTCTGGACTACTTGGAGTGTTATTCCCTCCAGTTCTTAACTGACACTTGAGTTCCCGATGTGCATGGTCACACATTTTGCTACGTCAATGGGTAGAATCTACTCTTTGAAGCACTCTAGTGGTTTATTGAGGTCACCTTGCAAAGTGAGAGTATCATTGTCGCTCTTCAGCTGCCCCAAAATTTTAAGTTATCTGCTTGTAGAACCATAGCTATTTTCCTAGCGAGGTTGTATAACTTTCTAGTCTCAGAGGTGTCAAGCGTATTAAACGAGGTCCAGCATTTATGCTTAAGCCTGAGGAATTCACAGGCTTATCCATGGGGGACAATGTTTTCGACACTTTGGGACAGGCTGAGGGATACCTAAGCATAAAGTTGATTGAATCGCTCCATGTGGCTCCTGCTTGGGGCTGTGTATATATTCAACTGTTCAGTGATTATATTATTATTATTTTATCCGTTAATTCCTAGAGGAACATAGGGCTTCAGCTGCACGTCTCCATTGCCTTCTGTTTTCTGACAACTTTTTCACTCCGCTCCAAGTCTGCCCATATGCTTTCATCTCCTCCTCGCATGACCTCCTCCAAGTCACCCTTGCACTGACGACCAACTCGCCGCCTCCCTTTCGGGTTCCACTCGAGCGATGGCTCGTCTAATGATGTCACTTTATGGTTTCCTCAGAGTATGACTAGCCAATCCATCTCCATTTCTTCCTGCCCATTTGTTTCACAACCGGTTCTTGGTTGGTTCGCTCCAAGAAATGCCTCCCTATTGCTGATCTTTTCTGGCCGGCCATCTGATCTTGAGTATCGAGCGAAGACAGCTGTTAATGAAGGTCTGTAGTTTGTTTGAGATGCTCTTTATGAGGCGCTGGCCAAGTCTCTGATCCGTATGGTAGCACTGACTGACTTCACATTATAGTTGAAAATCCGGATCTCATTTTTGAAGCTGAGTGCTGTTGACTTCCACACTAACTTAAGAGTAATGAAAGCCTGTCTTGCTTTTCCCATTCTGGCTCTGATATCCTCGTCAGTTCCGCCTGTGGTTGAAACGATGCTTCCTAGGTAGGTGAAGGAGGTTGTTTCTTTCAGGTTCCTCCCATTTATGCTGGCTGATTGTTGTCTCTGGTTGTTGCTTTTGGTGTTGGCCAGGAATCTTCATCACCTCTGTTTTATCTATGTTCACTTGAAGTCCTATCTTTGATGCTTCCTCTGCCAACTTGTTGCTTTCCACTTGCGCATCTTCCAGTTTGTGGAAAATCAGACATATATCATCGGTGAAGTCCACATCCTCCAAGTTTTTTGTGTGAGTCCATTTAATGCCTGTTTCCTCACTGGTCGTTGTCTGTCGCATTATCTAATCTACTGCAATCAGGAAAATCATTGGTGATAGTAGGCAGCCTTGTCTCAATCCCATCCTCGCTTTGAAGGCTTCCGTAAGTTTCCCTTTGTGGATTACTCGGTATGCAGCATTGTCGTATAACCGTTGGATGAGATGTATAGTAGTCGATGGGACCCGTAGTAGCGAAGTAGTTGCCAAATCACCTCTCGATCGACGCTGCGCTGTCAAAATCCTTTTCAAAGTCGATGAAGTTGAGTGAGGTGGAGAGGTGACTGCCATTCCAAGCTTTGTTGAATGATAATTCGTAGAGTGGTGATTTGATCAATACATGATTTGTTTCTCCTGAATCCACCCTGTTCCGGTCGAAGTTTTTCATCTAGGGCTTGTTTGATTCTCTCCAGGATGATGCGGCTTAGTATTTTGTTTGGGATGGACAGGAGGATAATTCGCGCCAGTTTTTGCGTTGACTTGCTTCTCCTTTTTTGGAATTTTGAATAAGTATCCTTTCTTCCAATCACCGGGTACTCTCCCCTCTTTCCACACCTTCTCCAGTAGCGGTGTCATCAGGTTCGCTGTTGTCTCTTGGTCCACTTTCAATGCTTCTGCTGGGATTCCATCGGTCCTGCTGCTTTTCCGTCTTTTAGCATCTTGATTGCATTCAGGACCTCTGTTTTCGTCGGGGGGTTGATGTTCACTTGTAGTTCTGCTTCCGTTGTTGGTATTGTTGAACGCGTTGTAGGTGGCGGTCGATTTAAAAGTCTTTTGAAGTGTTCAGCCCAGTGTTTCCTTTGCTCCACCTCTTTGGTGATTGACTTTCCATTGTCATCCTTTATTGGCTTAATCTGTGTCGAATTTTTGCCCGATAGGTTCCCAGTTGTTTGGTAGGGTGTGGCGAGGTCTCCTTTTCCTGCAAGCTTGTTCTGCTTCCCTTGACATGGTTTCATAATATTTTCTTTTGTCTTCCCTAGGACTCTTCTTTACTCTTTTGTTCAGTGTGCTGTAGCTTGCATTCAGCTCCTGTTTCTGTTGCTCGTCAGTGCACTGGAGAATCTTTTGTTTCACTGTCCTTCTCTCTTCTATTAGTTTCCAAGTGTCCGTAGTGAGCCACTGTTTGTCCTGTCTCTTCTTTCTGCCTAGAACTTCTATGCAGGTTTAACTCCACACCATTTTCAAGTTGTTCCAGTGCTTTTCGACGCTGACCTTTTCTCTGGTGTTGATTTGTGTCTCGGCTTTGTCCTTTATGCTTGCAATGAAGATGTCCTTTGTAGCCTGGTCCTTCAGTTTTTGAGTGTTGAACTTGGCTTGTGGTCTATCTGCAGCTCCTGCTTCACTGAAAGCTTTTAATTTGATTTGGATTGTCCCCTGTACGAGATAGTGGTCTGAGCCAACGTCTGCCTCTCTTCTTGCTTTTGTGTCCAGCAGGCTGCACCTCCACTTCCTTGAGATTGAGATGAAGTCGATTTGGTTTTTGGTTTGCCCGTCTGGTGACACCCATGTAGCCTTGTGGATATCTTTGTGCTTGTATACACTAGTTCGTTGAAGGCGCCACGCCCTCGGTGTGCGTGTGGTTATCTTCTGGGTGATTGGAGTAGATCACTGACTCACCCGTTTACAATTTGGTGAGTCCATTCCCATTCCATCTGCTTTCACATATTCCCAGCACTTGGATTCCGTATCTTTTCATCTCGTTGGCGATCTGGGCAGCTTTCCCAGTCTCATACATAGTGCGGACGTTCCATGTCCCCACACAGACCTTTTCTTTTGGTGCAAAGAGGTGCATCGTGCTGAAGTTTCTGTAGCAATTTTGTTTACAGTGCGGGTTTGCTAGCCTCACGCCTGAGAAAGGAATGGTTACATTAAGATAAAGTTTAGAGAGAAGCGACCTTTTAGGTTGCTCCCCTTAAAATCATATAACGAGGGATAAAACAATCAGAAGAGCACCAACAAAACGAAAACAATTCACAGCAAAAAGGGCAAAAAGCGGCAGGAATGATACAACAAAACAACATGCAATATACTTCAGCATAGTTATCCAATATGATACCAAAACCTTGGACTCACTGACTTGGACCAACTTGAACATATAAATCCAATAATATATACAATTTTCCATATGGGTTATTGTTAAAGGACACAAATGTCCAATAACTTTGTTGTAGGTATTAGTGGTCAATAATAGTATATCCAGGGTTTAAGCGTTCGAAAGTTAAGGGGATTCAATAATTTCAAGAACTTCGTGGTGAGCAATAACAAAGAAACGAGAGTTTTATATATTACAGCAAAAAGTAAAGCACTGATCGAAAAGCTCGCGTGCAAAGCGTGTCAATATAGTTGAAGATTGAACGATCAATTCACTGTTGTTTGCTCAAAACCAACTTCCCCAATTTTCGCGGAGGCATCAATACGACAGTCATCGTCTCATCGGTCGCTGTTCAGAGAGAAGTCAGTAAAACACCGTCAGAAGTAATATTGTGATTTATTATTGTAATATTTGTTCACAGACCTTAGTCATACTTGATTTATATGTTGGTGTAACAATAAAGAATTCTCGAGTAGCCAATCGGTGTTTTGGTTTTGCGTCCGTTATTACTAAGCGTTTCTGAGAAACTTCAAGGAACAGCGTGAGCCCGAGCGTAGCAAGAGCTGGGCATTAACGGTTTACGAGACGTGACTGACAGTTTCTGACGGTAGAAACAGATTCTGGCGGATTCAAACAGTTGGTGAAAGTTTGGATAGTCACCGTTCATCTTTCCTGGTGCCGGTCAAGTCCTCTTTGAACAAGCAATATCTGGAACGTTTTTGGAATTGGGTCAAGTTCAACAATGCCTGGGTCAAAGAAGGGACAGAGTGTCTTGGATGCAAACAGGAAAGTAAGTCATGGTGACTTGTCTGTTAATTGTAACGATGTGTCTGATGTTAAGCATGACATGGTTGATGTTACTGTTTCGCCGTTCAGGGATAATAGGAACATCAAACTCCCTAAATTTGAACCACGGTGTTTCGATGGAAACCCGGCTGATTATTTACAATTTGTAAAGGAGTTTGAGATCATGCTGAGTAGTTTTTTATTAAGTGATGAATTGAAATTGATGTATTTGATGAGGTATTGCACTGGAGATGCTTCAAGAGCTATACAGTGCTGTAAGCTCATGCCCCCTAATGAGGGATACGCTGAGGCTATGAGCATATTACGTCAAAGGTTTGGAAGACCTTCGATGATTGTAAGGAACGTATACGAAGCTGTCAAAGGTAATGGCAGTCAACTTCAAGATGACTCCAAGGCACTTACTGAGTTTTTAGATAATCTTATGACTTATAAGAATACCTTGATTTCTATGAATTGCATGAGTGACCTCAACTCCAGCTCAGTCCTAGAGGTAATTGCGAGACGCCTACCTACTCGGCTGCAAAGGAAATGGGTAAAAATAAGCTCTCGTATAGAGGAGGAGGGTATCGAGCCAAGGTTTGATGATATTCTTAGACTGGTGAAGGACAGTGTCAACCAGGCGATGGGCAAATTCGCCAGCATTTTGCATTCTAAGGTAGAACCTAAGGAACCAGTGAATATAAGGAAGGCATTTGTGGTGAAGTCTCAAGACACAACGAGAAAGGATGAGTGTATTGTTTGCCATAACATGCATCAATTGAGTGATTGTAATCGCTTTATCGCTATGTCACCCGTAGAAAGGTTAAAAATGGCAAAGCAGAAGCGGCTGTGTTTCAGTTGTTTAAAGATTGGGCATACAAAGTGGAATTGTAAGGCGACAAATAAAAGAAGTAGTGGTTTAACGGATATGCACCCACTTCTGAGAACAGTGAACGAACCTGGGAATTCGGTTAATTGTAATAGTATCTCTAGACCCCTTGACATCCCACAAGTTTTCTTAGGGGTATTACCAGTTAAGGTGAAAGGACCGAAATCTTCAGTAGAGACTTATGCATTGTTGGATAATGGTTCAGACGTTACATTGATAGATGCTGAACTGGCTGGTTGCTTGGGTATTAAAGGCCCAAAGCAACCCTTGGTTGTAAATACTTTCAATTCTGCGAAAACAGTAGTATGTGAGCGAGTGTCATTTCAGTTAGAATCCTTGGCTACTGGGGAGACCGTGGAAGTGGATACTGCTTACACTACCTCCAGTATGAAACTTGGCGAAGCTATAGTACCTAGTCGTGAAACGGTTGTCGGTAAGCCATACCTGTGTGACATACCTCTTCCAACACTGCAAGATGGAAGAGTGAGAGTACTCATTGGATGTAGTGTGCCAGAAGCTCACAAGGTATTAGAAGAGAGATTTGGAGGTAGAGATGATCTGTTTGCGACGAAAACACCACTGGGATGGACAGTGAGAGGACCTATACCCATAGTCCACATATCATCATTAGTTACAAACGATGGGGACAAACTAGAAACTATGATTAAAAATATGTATGACAAGGAGTTTTGT
The DNA here is from genome assembly GCA_944472135.2 of Trichobilharzia regenti. Lineage (NCBI taxonomy): Eukaryota > Metazoa > Platyhelminthes > Trematoda > Strigeidida > Schistosomatidae > Trichobilharzia > Trichobilharzia regenti. The sequence continues at coordinate 79,190,222 of OX235270.1, read as the reverse complement.
GACTGCGGTGTCCCAGGGAAGGGTCGTTCTGTAGAAGACTTAAAAGCAGTTAAAATAGCCGAGGACTCTTGTAAATACGAAAACGGGCGTTTCAGCGTTGGCCTACCATGGAGATTCAAAGATAGACAGTTGGTTTGTAATAGGAAAGTTGCTCTTAAGAGACTAATGGGTTTACAGAAGAAATTTCTGTCAGATGCAGAACTCTGGTCCAAATATAAGGAAGTCGTCGATAAACATATAATGAAGGGTTACGTTGAAAGACTAGTTGATCAAAGTGAGCCAGGGAAGTGGTATTTGCCCCATCATCCCGTCTTTAACCCGAGGAAGCCAGGTAAACTCCGTGTGGTGTTTGATTGTTCTGCGAAACATGAAGGAGTCTCTTTAAATGATAATCTGTATAGTGGCCCAGATTGCGTGAGCTCATTAGTGGGACTGCTATTGAGATTCAGAAAGTTTACAGTTGCTGTCGCGGCGGATATTGAGGAAATGTTCCTACAGGTGAAGGTGCCAGAGAGTGACAGAGATCACTTGAGGTTTTTGTGGTTTGATGACGGTCCTTGTGGTAAGGTGTCAGAATATAGGATGACAGTGCATCCATTTGGTGCCACGTCCTCCCCGTTTTGTGCTAATTTTGCTCTACGAAAGGCAGTGTCCACATTTGGTTCTAATGATTTGCTGGACGTCATAGATTGTTGCTTCTACGTGGATGATTGTTTAGCCTCCTTCGATGATGATAAGTCTGCAGTTAGATTTGCAACAAGCATCACTGAAGTGTTAGCTAAGGCCGGCTTTCGTCTAACTAAGTGGGTCTCGAACAGCCTAGACGTTTTGAAGCATATAGATCCAGAAGACAGAGCACCTACCGTACGAGATTTGCCTGTTGATACTCTACCAGTTGAACGCACATTAGGTATGCGATGGGATGTGAACTCTGATACCTTTGGATTTAGTGTTGGTGATATTGATAAGCCAGTTACTCGGAGAGGTGTGCTCTCTGTGTTGTCGTCCGTGTTTGACCCACTTGGATTAGTAGCACCTTATCTACTTCCGGCTAGGAGGTTATTTCAAGAGACATGCAGGAAAGGGTTACAGTGGGATGAACCATTAAGTGAGAGGCAGAGAGAAGAGTGGAAGGGGTGGGTTAACAGTTTAAGAATGCTGAATCTACATTCCGTCTCACGTCCACTTAAGCCGTCGAGAAATCATGATATAATTGACTTCCATGTTTTTTCTGATGCCTCTGAGGTTGGATTTGGTGCAGCCGTATACATCAGAACCACCTTAAGGAATGATATAGATGTTAGCCTGGTGATGGGTAAATCTAGAGTTGCACCTCTAAAGACGGTTTCGATTCCGAGATTAGAACTTAATGCAGCCTTACTAGCTGCGCAGTTATTCACAACGGTGTGTAAAGAGTTGGATTACCCCAAGCATCCCGTAACGTTTTGGACTGATTCGATGTCTGTGATATATTATATACGCAACGAGTCAGCAAGATATGCATGTTTTGTAGCTAACAGAGTATCTCAAATTCGTGAACTAACAACTGTTGAGCAGTGGAGGTACGTACCGTCTGGAAAAAATCCAGCTGATCTAGCCTCGCGAGGAGTTATTGATATGAATGTGGTTAAAAATAAGTGGTGGAAAGGTCCAGAGTTCTTGCTAAGGGCTGATAGTATGTGGCCTCGTAGAGAAGATGAACCACCGATAAACGAGTGTGCCTTGGAGTTGAAGACAAGTGTCAGTTTAACATCTACTCAAGAAAGACATTCAGGTTTACATCCACTTTTTAAATATTATTCTTCTTGGTACAAACTACTGAAAGCTGTTGCGTGGTTGACACGATATGTTACGTATTTAAAGGTCATGCATCTTGCGGGATACGAAAATATGAATGTGGGGCCTTTGAGAGTCGAAGATATTAGAAATGCAGAGTTAGCGATTTTGAGGGCTGCTCAGTGGGAAGCGTGGGGTGAGATTGCCAAGGAGGATAGTCCCGATTTCGCAGATTTCAAGGTGCGGTTAGATAGATTATCTCCGATAGTTTCCGAAGGGATCGCTAGAGTTGGTGGACGTCTACAAATGTTAGAATCGTCATATGAGACCCGTCATCCGGCTTTATTACCTTGCTACCATCCAGTCACTGATCTCATTATAAGACACTACCATGTTCTTGAAGGTCATTTGGGTACTTCGCAAGTACTATCAAGTATTCGATGTAAGTTCTGGATAGTGAAGGGAGGTACTGCTGTAAGTCCTACAGTTCTTCATGGGTAGTTTGTCGTGTCAGAATCCACAACATTTGGTGTGTTGATTGTACATATGTTTGTGTTAAATAGTTGTGTGAGTTCCAATTGATGTAATTGTTGGTTAATCTTGTTTGTGTCTGGACATTCCACAACTTAAAATCGTCAACCTGTGAAGGGTTGTAGGCGTACTGGTGTAAGTCCTGCAATTCTTCAAAGGAATTCCACCAAGACATGATCGGCGAGGTTGTTTGTACTATTTGTATATACGTGTGGTGTGTCATATCAATTGGTGTTTTTGGATTCATTGTGTTTACTTGTTGTTTTCGTACCTTGTTGTTACTGCGTAATTTTGTTAAAATTTTCGTCGTGATTACTTCTGAAGTTGTTTCGAGTCGTCTACATCCGTGAATGAAATGATTGATGTTCAAGAGAGCAGATGGGTCGTATACGCCGGGGAGGCTATTGCTGAGAATGAAACGCATACGGAGATAATTGTTAGCTGCGGTCCCACACGCCGGGGAGAAAGAGTGTAAACGACTGAGGCTCGTATACGTCACCGTTACTAGAACTGAGGCAGAATGAGTGACAAGCGATTTCAGTGGTAATTGGTAGTGAGTAGATAAGACGATGTGCGTGGAGAATCGTGAGGTGGTGCTATGGTCACGTTGCATTCTGCAAGAGTCATTCTAGCAAGTGGCGATTGTGTTGCAATAGGATGTGTCAAGAGGATGCCTTTAACTGGAAGGCGCAGGTCGTCATTGATGTGTGAGATTGTTCTGTGAGTATGCTTGTGGTGTGTTGGCTTTTCTGTTTGATTTCCATTTCAGCTCTGTCCGTGTGATCCAGGTTCTCGCAATGGCATCCAAGTCAACGTGTATTGGTCGTGAAGAAAAAAGGGATGGATGCTTTTTTTCCCGGGGAGTGTCAGTGTAGTCGAAGATTGAACGATCAATTCACTGTTGTTTGCTCAAAACCAACTTCCCCAATTTTCGCGGAGGCATCAATATGACAGTCATCTTCTCATCAGTCGCCGTTCACAAAGAAGTCAGCAATAAACCGTCAGAAGTAATCTTATGATTTATTATTGTAATATTTGTTCAAAGACCTTAGTCATACTTGATTTATATGTTGGTGTAACAATAAAGAATCCTCGAGTCAACAACTGGTGTTGTCAATCACGTCTCATAAACCGTTAATGCCCAGCTCTCGCTACGCTCGGGCCCACGCTGTTCTTCGAAGATTTCTCAGAAACGCTTAGTTATAACGGACGCAAAAACCAAAACACTGATCTGCCGCTTTAGATTTGTTTATTGTTACACCAACATATCAAAGGAATAAGCGAACTAAGGTCTGTAAACAAATATTACAATAATGAATCGTTATATTACTTCTGACGATATTTTACTCTTCTTTCTGAACAGCGACCGATGAGACGATGACTGTCATATTGATGCCTCCGCGAAAATTGGGGAAGTTGATTTTGAGCAAACAACCAAGAATTGATCGTTCAATCTTCAACTCCATTGACACTCCCCGGGAATAAAGGGATCCAACCCTTTTTTCCTTCACGATCAATGCACGTTGACTTGGATGCCATTGCGAGAACCTGGATCACACGGACAGAGCTGAAATGGAAATCAAACAGAAAAGCCAACACACCACAAGCATACTCACAGAACAATCTCACACATCAATGACGACCTGCGCCTCCAGTTAAAGGCATCCTCTTGACATATTGCAACACAATCGCCACTTGCTAGAATGACTCTTGCAGAATGCAACGTGACCATAGCACCACCTCACGATTCTCCACGCACATCGTCTTATCTACTCACTACCAATTACCACTGAAATCGCTTGTCACTCATTCTGCCTCAGTTCTAGTAACGGTGACGTATGCGAGCCTCAGTCGTTTACACTCTTTCTCCCCGGCGTGTGGGACCGCAGCTAACAATTATCTCCGTATGCGTTTCATTCTCAGCAATAGCCTCCCCGGCGTATACGACCCATCTGCTCTCTTGAACATCAATCATTTCATTCACGGATGTAGAAGACTCGAAACAACTTCAGAAGTAATCACGACGAAAATTTTAACAAAATTACGCAATAACAACAAGGTACGAAAACAACAAGTAAACACAATGAATCCAAAAACACCAATTGATATGACACACCACACGTATATACAAATAGTACAAACAACCTCGCCGATCATGTCTTGGTGGAATTCCTTTGAAGAATTGCAGGACTTACACCAGTACGCCTACAACCCTTCACAGGTTGACGATTGTAAGTTGTGGAATGTCCAGACACAAACAAGATTAACCAACAATTACATCAATTGGAACTCACACAACTATTTAACACAAACATATGTACAATCAACACATCAAATGTTGTGGATTCTGACACGACAAACTACCCTTGAAGAACTGTAGGACTTACAGCAGTACGCCTACATTCCTTCTCAGGTTGATGATCCAAGTGGAAGTCGTCCGGACACAAACAGAATTACCAACAGCTAGATGACAGATGATATCAATTCAGTATATGCAATATGAACATATGTACAAGATCATACACCAAGCACATTGGACTGCTCATTGATGCGCTACCCTTTGAAGAACTGTAGGACTTACACCAGTACGCCTACAACCCTTCTCAGGTTGACGCCCTAGGTTGGAAAATCGTCGCAGAGTTCATTTGCTAACTTCCTTCTATCAGCTATATCCTCAAATCTGAACGGCAACACGCCCATGTCATTGTATCGTAGAATATAGATGACCAACAAACACACGACATATCTCATCAACCAAGTATAGAAACAGAGTAATTTACACCAAAGATAATAACATTCAAATAGTAACTTGAAACTAGAAATGCCTTTATTCGTGCAAGTCAATTTAACAATAACTCTCTCCTTTACACTTGGCTTATCCTCACTAAACTGACCAACATCTTTCGTCTTTTCAAACGCACCAATACTATCATAGTCATTGCAAAAGATACTTGAGTTGATGGGCATCTGTTTCATTGTGGATGAAAACACCAACGATGACTGAGTGACACAAGGTGATGAACTTAGTGGTGGATCAGAAGCTGTTCTTTTTCGGCTTTCAGATAGTTGTCCAACTGCAAGATTACCACCACTGCTGTCTTTCACTACTAGTTCGGGTTTAGCACTATCATCTGATGATAGGTGGGCTACACGCTGATCAATTACACTGACTGTCTCACAAGTATGCACATCTTCTGGAACTGCATCTGCGTTCAATTCTACTTCACGTTGTAGTTGTACAGAACCTTTATTTAACTTAGCAGTAGTAGGCATATCCCTCATCTCATAATGATCAACCAAAGACAACTGTGAATTATCATGATCATTACCACAAATATTCAATTTACCGTCAACTTCATCATTTTCAAACTCTTTAATAACAGAAGTAGACAATTTTGGTTCCTCCTCACAAATCATTAAAGGTTTTATTTCTTCACTCTGACTAGTTATACCTTGTAAACTTTTGGAGTCAGAACTCCACTCTGAAGCAGTAACTCTATTCTGTGACACTCTATTCAACAATGGCTTACCAGTTGCAACTACAGACTTCTTCACAACAACGTTATCGTCACACAATTCGGAGTCAGGCCTGGAGTTTACATTTAGCTTATCACTGAACTTGCTCACTGGTTCACAGTTCACCTTTGTATGCACCTCTTGCAAACGTGTAAACACAACCGTGTTTGTCTTGCATCTTGTAACTTATCTGTTGAGGATGTACTACGAAACCTGTTACACTCACTAGGTCTATATGCATTACTAGACATCATGGAGCCTTCTCGATATCCACCTCTCTGAGGCCTATTCGTCATCAATGAGTGCGTTTTTCCCTCAGACTGCTCTATTCTAGGGGTGAGATTTAATAGACTGGAAAACTTGCTCATAGATTGATTGACGCTATCTTTTACCAGTTTCAGGATATCATCAAACTTTGGCTCGATACCCTCATCCTCCATACGGGAGCTCATCTTCACCCACTTCCTTTGCAGTCTAGTAGACAGGCGTCTTGCTATTACTTCTAGTATAAAACTCGAGTTGAGGTCACTCATTCGATTCATCGAAATCATTCCATTCTTGTAAATTAGCAAATTATCTAAAAACTCAGTGAGTGCCTGGGAGTCATCCTGTAATTGACCACCATTACCCTTAACAGCCTCGAATAATTTCCCTGCAATCATCGAAGGTCTTCCAAACCTTTGACGTAATATGCTCATAGCCTCGTAGTAGCCCTCTTTTGGCTTCATAAACTTACAACACTGTATAGCTCTTGCAGCATCTCCAGTGCAATATCTCATCAAATACATTAACTTCAATTCATCATTTAATAAAAAACCACTCAACATGATCTCAAACTCCTTTACAAATTGTAAATAATCGGCCGGGTTTCCATCAAAACACCGTGGTTCAAATTTAGGGAGTTTGATGTTCCTATTATCCCTGAACGGCGAAACAGTAACATCAACCATGTCATACTTAACATCAGACACATCGTTACAATTAACAGACAAGTCACCATGACTTACTTTCCTGTTTGCATCCAAGACACTCTGTCCCTTCTTTGACCCAGGCATTGTTGAACTTGACCCAATTCCAAAAACGTTCCAGATATTGCTTGTTCAAAGAGGACTTGACCGGCACCAGGAAAAATGAACGGCGACTATCCAAACTTTCACCAACTGTTTGAATCCGCCAGATCTGTTTCAATCGTCAGAAACTGTCAATCACGTCTCATAAACCGTTAATGCCCAGCTCTCGCTACGCTCGGGCCCACGCTGTTCTTCGAAGATTTCTCAGAAACGCTTAGTTATAACGGACGAAAAACCAAAACACTGATCTGCCGCTTTAGATTTGTTTATTGTTACACCAACATATAAAAGGAATAAGCGAACTAAGGTCTGTAAACAAATATTACAATAATAAATCGTTATATTACTTCTGACGATATTTTACTCTTCTTTCTGAACAGCGACCGATGAGACGATGACTGTCGTATTGATGCCTCCGCGAAAATCGGGGAAGTTGATTTTGAGCAAACAACCAAGAATTGATCGTTCAATCTTCAACTCTATTGACAGGTGTTTTTTTTTCGTCCGTTATTACTAAGCGTTTCTGAGAAACTTCAAGCGACAGCGTGAGCCCGAGCGTAGCAAGAGCTGGGCATTAACGGTTTATGAGACGTGGCTGTCAACGGGTCCAGTAATTATATAGACTTTCCAAACGTTTAGTAGAGCTAGGGTTTTGGCTCATGATACTACATATGTGAAATTGAGAGAGGGACATCGTGATCACTTCTTCCTGAGGGGGACAGATGATGTATAAATTCCGCATCCTCATCATGCTAGAGGACCAGGCTCAAGGTTGAGGAGGAGTGGTGTGAGTCACAATGCGTGGCGACATGTTGGACTAGGGCTAGCGAATTAGTAGATTGCAGCAGTTTATAGTCAAGAGAGTTGTCGAAGATGGCAATACAAGGCTGTCCGGCCTATTCATTTAAGTCTTCAGCGTAGAAGTTCCCATTTTACACCCTCGTGTGGAAGTGCTTCACTGCTGCTCAACGTTAAATGACCGCACCACCACCTTTGCGGTTTAGTTTGTTCGCACCATGCACTGTGAAGTTTGATAGAATAACTTCATAGTCGAAGATATCCCCTGTGAGCTGTTTCTCTGTAAGAATAATGTTATCCGTGTTCCTGTATTCTACCATGCAACTAAGCTCAGTCCATTTATTCAACAAACCGAGGGTGTCTGTGAAACAAACTCATTCCAGTGCATACACCTTCCACTCATAGAGGTTTCAAGATCATCAAACTTCGAACAACTTGGAAACCCTAATTGTTAGGCGTTTGTTGCAGTCTAGGTGCCATTCGTTCAATTCTAAGGCTGAGGACTGTCTTTCGGTGCAATCTACTAGGGGTAAGTCAGTACACATGTATATGCGTGAACCTTCATGAGTTTGGGATATGTACAGTATAGCATTCCTTTCAGTCCTTGGGTTTACTATAACTTTGAGAAGTCGTACTGGCTGATTAACTGCAGGGTCAGCCTTTTAACCGACTCCATGCAAGCTATGGATAGTTGCACCTGACACTGTTGTTATCAGTAACCTTTCCAAGACAGATTTGACTAGCCCAGGGTCATATTCAAACCTGATCTTGAGATCCAAAACCAGTGATTCTTTTACTTTGTCGAAAATAAGAGCCATGTCAGAGAAGTCGGTTTTGCTTTGGGTTTTTCTTGGTCTATCTTTTAAATGTATCTCCGTCCTGCATGAACACGGTGGCTTTTGTAATGGTTGTATCTCTCTTTTGTCGGGGAAACCACATTACGCCATTCACTAAAACCCTATTCGCCATATTTGGTTATGTCTGCCCACTATCCACTTGCATGAATGAAGCTTGATTTGTAAGTTCGCGGGCGACTTCAGCCGCAGGTTTTCAACCCCTGTTGCTCCTCTTCTTCATGCCGGCAATAAGCAGATTGATGTTAGAGTTTTCAATCGTCTTTTCATAGCGGGTACTGAAGGGCTAACGGGAGTATAGCCAAAGCAGGGTGTCCAAGGTATGGTTGATGCTCTCTTGTGCTGATAGGCTGTCATCCCCTGATAGTGACGCATTGGGAATACGTATCGTCTTGTCAGTGACCCTTGCCTCATCATCAGTTCCCGAGCAAAAGTCACTCTTCTCAGGTGCTGGATGACATTCGCAGTCCAGTAGCCTGAATACTGCGCTAAGGATGGCGATGGCCTCATAAATACGGAAGTGAATTATAGTGCAGTAGTCATTAAACACCTGGTAATGCATAGGGTTGCAGCAGCGTAAGTAAGCATCTGAGGTGAGTTTAGTGCCTATGCTGTATAATCAACGCTTACAGCTGTCAAATTAAATGAATTTGTCAAGTCGAAATTGACACATAAGTTTTCTGCAACAGTTTATTTTTACATGCATAGTGTTAGAAATGAACTATGACTAAAAAATTGAACGGTGACATGGAGAGCAATTATTAAATAACCAACCAGTGCGTTGTAGTAGAAAACGGAACAGATAATAATAACATGTGCATAATGTGAACTCGAAATATTACCAATAACAAAACTTACGATTGTGTGTAAACTATTAAAATATAATTATGCTTTATGTGAACTGTACACCCTGTCACCACCAGTAATACTGAGATGGGATGAAATTCAGTCTGGGAACTTCATCCTTTCGAAATGTCTCGCTTCACATGAATGATATATGTCACGTGTTTAACACAATGCAATGCAAATTAATATGACTTCCATCAATTAAACCGTGTTATTCGTCAGGACAGTACCTACGCGCCAAGAAAAGAAACGCCAACAACTCTCTGAAAAGGTCCATACAGAGAAAGCCTACATGGAATGGACAATTCATCAACTTTCAAAGCTTCGTGTTCCTAAGCAGAAAGAGGAGCCTGATATACGCCCTTTCCTCGAGGATTCGGGAGATATGCACTGAAGAAGTGATTAAAGACGAACTGCGTAATCTCCGAAAAACCCTGATGGAAAACAGTTTCCCGCACAGGTTCATAGACAAGAGCCTCAAATCTAAGAAGACTTCCGAACAAGCCCAATCCGTTCCAAAGAGAAAACTCCTACTTAATCTAGAATTCAAAGGTGATATTGAAGCAGAAATCCTTCGTAAATGCTTCTCCAAATCACTGAGGAAAACATACATCGCCACGAGCCTATGACTGGCGTTTTCCTGCAAGAAACTGTTCAGCCAGAACGCGAAAGACAAGTTGTCGTATAGGGCCACCTCATTGCGCATGTACCAGTTTAACTTGCTCTTGTGGAACTGAGTACATCGGCCGTAACATGCTCCGACTTTAAAAAGCGCGCTTGTGAACACTATCCAGCTTGGATAGTAAAAGGACACCAAAATCGTGTATACAGTTCAGTGAAAGAACATCTGGTCAATTCAGCGCCTTTCGAAAAATCCTTCAAAATAGTATACAAGATTCAATCAAACCTATCAAAGGGAGTCAAACCAAGACATCTGGGCATAGCCCAAGCGCTAGCTATACAAAAGCTCAAACCCACCCTTTGTATCCAAAAGAAATACGTCCAACCCCTGTCCCTGCCATGGCCATCATAAACAGGTAATTTTTTAGTAATGACCATCCCATCGCCTTTCCTACCTAAACTTCCTGTTTATTCTTATTAATTTTTAGTTTTTCTTGATCCCTGTTTACACTACCATATTTTCATACCCGAACTTCGTGTTTATTTTGTCATTTTACTATTTATTTACTACTAAAAAATTATTCATCACACTAGTTTTTTTATCCAAACATCCTGTCTATTTTGTTATTTCTACATTTCTAATCCCTAATTGCACAATATGTCAATCTTCTTAGTTATTATGATGCTACTTTGCTTGAGTTTTATCCGTCCCCCTGTTTATTATGGCATTCTAATTCCTAATTTTAATTTTTATTAATTTGACCCTTGACCGGAAATTATTCTGCAACTTCCTCATCCATTTGACATAAATACACGAATGTACAGCCTAGATGATGACTTCGTCGAAAAGAAAATTTTCCTCAGTGCAATTATCTTTTTACATATTACGATGTTGGTGATGCCCATAAGCTGGCTTCATACACATGCACTACAGCGGTAATCAGTACTGTGATTTTTAATTAATTCTTCATTAGGTTTAGGGAATTATAGGAATTCTGACCGTTTATATTATCTATTTATCAGAAAATATGTTCACATATTTAGGTGCTAGTAGCAAGGAGATAGAGTGAATATCCACATTATCCCGCAGCTTAAATACGCACAGACCAAAAGACGGCTGGTAAGCCAAGTCAGAACAAACATTGGACCGCCCAAAATAAAAAATATGATTCAGAATCTATGATATTAGATCGGAATACATGCCCATTTGGCTAGTGACTGTGGAAAAATCGTCGAACGCAACGCTTATGTGTTTGGCTGTATATCTAAAACTTAACAAGCTGACTTATACAATGAAGGACATCGCCCAATATTAAATGGTGAGGGGGCCGGAGACTAATAATTTTACGTAACTGTTCACCAGTATACAGCAAGTGAAAAAGAGTCATTTCACAGTCTTCCAGTCTTCTTATGCTCTTATTTAGTACTTGATATAACTAACAAAGATGAGAGGGAAGAGAATTCCCTTAGAGAACAGCCGCTCAAAAACGCTGACAAATATGCACAATACCAGAAAGGGCACATCAATGAAAAACTGAAAATTGAGTTTGTCGAAGAGTATATAACAGTCAACAGAAAGAAACGTAAAATATCTGATTTAACTTCCTGTTGTAATTATTTGTAATCGTAGTATTAGTATTTCGAGATGGCCGAATTACAAGAATCCAGCCAAAACGCAGAGAGGGCGGAATTCAGGAAATTGTATTTAGCGGAATTATATTCAATTCACATAAGAAACATATTAACAATCAACAGTAAGTATTTAAACAATACCGAGATAGAAATTGTCAATCACCACATCCGCCACACGTCGAATATCCCCTTGCGTATTTTTGTAGTATGATTCCAACAGGAGGTCTATAGTCATTCCCTTTGTAATAATGTACATTAGAAGTCGCGGACATCAGATGCTTTCTGAGAATTCGAGATTTGAATAGTTTTGCAGGACTTTCATGGGTACTTGTATGTTCTGCATTCAACAAACGCAGTCTATGCATATGCAGCAATTCCTCCATTTTAATCAGTTGCTGTCTCATCTCATTCGGCTTTTTTCATGTTTTCGACAGTTCGCATTGTAACTCGGCTAACACATTTTCGAAAACAGTTGACGCTTGAGTTGCTGAACTTGTAGTGGAGGTTTTCATTGGATGAGATTGAGTATTGGGAAAAGTTGAAAGACACATTGACTCCATTTTACTAGACAGATTGGGAGAATTATAAGAATGCTGAGTAACATAAGTATTCGAACTTCTGCAAACAGACTTGATGTGCCCAACTTTACCACATGTATGGCACTTAGCACCCTGAAAACGACAAGTGCTTCGTAGATGTAACTTTCCACAGGATAAACACGGCTCAGTGTTTTTGATCTCACTGCATTCTGTTACCTGTGGACGACAGTTTGGATCGCTTTCCATGAACACTTGTATTTTCAACTTTGGACAACATGCTCTGCTTTTTTGGAGAACAGCTGAACTACATTTCTACCTACGAATATGAAAACATTTTCCATAACAGTAATAATAACACCTTCATTCTGTTTATATAGTTTACAGAATTTTCAGCGAAATCAACTGTATAATTTTTCTCCCTTCGCCCTAGGACCATTCAAGTAACTGACAATATATTACTTAACAAACGGCGTCAATACTGCTTGATCTGAAGCTCAGACAAATGCCTTGTGCTGTTTCTTCTTTGTCTCCATCAAGCAATGCACAAAATGTGGATGGAAGACAATTAAAATAGTGCGGGAGTTTGTTTTGAATGCAAAGGACATAACAGTAATGAAAGACTGTGGGCAGTTAGTTGTACCTTTTTAGCAATGGTAGTCTGTCCCAAAAAGCCGAGGAACAGTTATGTCATGTATTGGGATACTTTTCCACACACGGTTATGCTTTCAAAAAGTTTAGTTAAAATTTGCGAATCAACAGGATGTATACACTTTAAACACTCACGAGAGCAAACAATATCATTCTAGGTCATATTTTAGTAGATCTAAACAAAGGGTACACAAGAAACTTTATGCAATATGATGATTGGGGTTTCTGGTAGCCCACGTTTCAAGCAGGCAGCCTCAAGCAAACCCCTGACTAATTATATCCACGTATGTTGTATTAAGACAGTCATTCCATCTGTTCATGTGGGTGAACATCATAATTATCAACTGTTTCAACTTCGGAATTCATTCAGTAATTTGTCACTTTATGCATTCAAACAATCAAACATCCAGATAAGCATTTTCAGATATCTACTACTCAAGCTGAAGACCCTTGAATGATAACAATAATTAGGAACAGTTCTAATTAACCAGAACAGAGTGCAAACAACAGACCTCCATGTGTTTGTGTAATTCCAACAGAGCTGTGACAGATTCATTGATACATGAAATGGAATAGAACTTTACTCCCATTTGGTTTAATAACTTCTACCTTAATGATACCGGCTCTTTAATGATCTCACTAACGCCGACGAAAAACAGACTGATAAGTTTACCCCTTCAAACCAGAGAGTCTGGCGGCAACAGATATAGTGTTGTAATTATTTGCATTCGTAGTATTAGTATTTAGAGATGGCCGAATTACAAGAATCCAGCCAAAACGCAGAGAGGGCGGAATTCAGGAAATTGTATTTAGCGGAATTATATTCAATTCACATAAGAAACATATTAACAATCAACAGTAAGTATTTAAACAATACCGAGATAGAAATTGTGAATCACCACACTTCCCTAATTTTATATCTGTCGTTAACTTCCTTAACAACTTGTTCGCATTCCAAACACCGCTGAAACACATTTTGTCAGGTAGTTTATTATTAGAGAACAAACAGAACCTAGGACGAGTAGCTTGCAGCATTGGTTAAAAATTAGAATCTATCAGACAGCAGTTCACTTATTCTACAATAGTGTTAATAAAATGATTATTTTAGTTTATTGTTAAGTTAATCAGGATTGCTAGTACACACCTAATACCCTGACCACCGCCATGAGAAAAACAGAAAGTGATATAGTTAATATCAATCAATAATGTAGGATAACGATTGCCTTACGAAAATTGTGCTTTAGGACAGTGATATATTACACTAACTCTGCCTTACTAAACACAATGTGCTCTAGGAGCCACTTAATCAGTACCCTACCCTGCCTTCAATAACTGATAACAAGATATCAACCAAAAATATTCAGTTATTTGGAAAAATTCTCTAATGAAAAATACATTTGAGTAGAATAAATGTCAGGATTGCTTGGGGAAAAGATTTTGGGGACCTATCTGTTTAATGTGGCTAAACTGCAGACTCTGAGAATGTGCATGTTACCAGTACAAATGAAGCCCGAAAATATCTGTCGGGCTCGTCAACTGTTTGCTAACTGAAACGAAACTAGAGTCCCCTGATTTATCCGTAGGTGCGTAGAAGTTTACCTAGTTAATTTTTATTTGATCCCCTTTGATCCATTTACTATAGCTATTGGTTTATTTTGGTGCAGTGGAAAATGCACTACAACAGCTTTATTGTCGACATTTGTCTAAAAACTCAGGCGGTGATATCTTAAACTATGTGAAAATCTGCACTGCGTTCACATATTACTATGTTCACAAGAGTAAACACTTAACACTGTCACTTGTGTTCTCGGAGAAGGTTTTGCTATATTATTTGTAGGAGACTGATTGAAATATCTTACTGACTTCTGTGTTCGTCCCAACCATGGTCGAATTGGGTACAGGCTACAGTCAGTTTCAAGGTCATGATGGGTTTCTGCGCCGGCTGGTTATATGTTTTCGTGAATTCGATTTCCATTGAATTTTAGAGGTTTTTTTGCATGTTTTTCCCATTTTGCAGTGTGTAGATCAGTTTATGTCACTGGATACTACTATTAAGGTGATTTTTAGCTTGAAGTTCCCAGTTTTTATGTTGGTAGTCAAGGGTTATGGTGAACCTGCAATGATTCAGCCAAATAAGGTATACTTTTCTAATATAGTAACCTTATTCAATAAGTAAACTGCCTAACCGTTCTGCCATTGTTTAAGTTTAAAAATAAGAGCTGGTTTCTTATCATGATTGAAAGTAAATCGAACCGACTGGGTTTGCTTATCCGCTCTGTTCCATCCCTCACAGGACACATTAAGCTTGGACTAGCGTAAATAAACACTAGTATATATTTCAGTGCTTATATACCACTGGCTATGACCTTGTCAATTTACTTCATCTATGCTGACGTAGTACGCACAATTCCCACAAATCATTGAAGTGACAACTTAAAAAAGTAGATTAGTTACTAAATACATATTTCCACATGTAATAATTCAGGACACATTAAATTTATAGAAATGGTAGTTGAATTATATTCGCCTAGTAACCAAAATTGCATACATCCTATTTTGGACTTAAAATAAATGCATCAAAATTATTGTTGATTTATATTCACTTTCTGGACATTCTCATACATCTCAATATACTTTAAACATCAACAATGCATCCAAATAGCGTGTGACTGTCACACTACACTCACACCAAAAAATTACCACGCCATTATTTTATGGTAAGGTAAGCCCGAAATTTTACTGACTGTAAATTTCCGTAGCAAAATAAAGAGATTGGCGCTTTACTTTATATTTTAGACCAATAGAAAGCCAGCTAGCCAACAGCCAATAAAAAAACTGCCTATATCTACTTTCCCCATTACCATCTATACGTTTTAGTTAACTGACTAGTGTAAGTCCTTATGGCTGAGGGAATTCGTGAATATGTAAGTTCTACTACGGCTTAGAGTGTACCTATACTCTAAACACCCTTACAAACTTCTTCACCGTTTTGCAACCTTAGGAGTACACTACTCGACGCACAAATACTGACGAACTGCATCGCGGTAAAAAGACTTGATGTGACAAGAGTACCTGGGAGAATTATATTTTATTCAACGAAATATGAAATTCAATAAATAAAGAAGTCGTACAACTTATCTGCAGATGTTGCTGAAGGTAGGCTCGGAGAGTGTGCAGAAAGAGAGCACAACAAGAGAGCGAACCAATGAACGTACAGAAGAGTCAAAACTCAAAAGATAAAAGTGCGTCAAACTAGGTGAGTGAGTTTAAGCAAAAGTTCAAGGGTACAATGTGCACCACAGGTTATCCCACCCTAGAAGGTTGGTGGGAAACCAGCAAGCTTCGATATACAAAAGTAGGACGGCTTGGTACAATAGCAATGAGGGAATGCGAAGGTTTGAAGATAAGAATAGTAAAAGAAAAGAAGTTTTTCCGAAAGGAAAGAAAGCAAAAGAAAAGAAAAAATAAGGTAAGTTGGAAGTGGTATATACATGTTTAATGAAGTAAGACGGAATATAAGAAGAAATGACGCTGGTGCCTTGCGTGGTTGTAAGCATCTGCTGTTTGGTGTTGTTTTTTATCTTTAATTTTTTTATCAATTAATTTTTTAGTATTTTTTATTGAATTGATGTTTATCGATTCATTTTTTTAAAATTCCGTACTATTACGAGCTTACTTATGTGGAGGTCTGATGGTATACCTCCGCCGCCGAGGCTGTCTTAGCAAGAAGGTGACTCATTATGTCCAATTTTCATTTTAGACTAATGCTCCCTTCCTCCGCTTCAACAGAACCTAGCAGTCATATTAAAGGCAATCATTATACCAGCGTATGATAAGGAGCAGGGTAAAAACAACAGAAGAGAATGGGAGAAGAGGTTAAGATTTCAAAATCGGCGTAAAGGTACTACAAAAGCTTGTGCAAAATCAGCGCGAGGAAAACTGGTGAAACTTGGAAGTAGTACGTCAGAATGAGATAAAACAAGGGAAGTTTCTACATTGTGAGAATTTATAAAATTACAGAGAAGTTTGTACATAACCAACAGCTATGAGTAGCTACCATTACAAAAATTGTTTTGTTCATTTTGCGAAGCGCATACTAAGATGATGCATAATGTTTATGAGTACGTTTCACAAAATAAATAAATTGCAGGAGGGCATAAACCCGAAGGAATATAGTACAGCCTGTGAAAATAAATTGAGCGGATTACAATGTACAGCATAGAGGTGAAGCATTTATGCGCAAAAATATGTATATCGGTCCATTTAACTATACAGTGGAAGTTTCTTTTTCTTTTTTTTAAAAAAATTTTTAGACTTTTTTTAATTTTCTAATTGTTTTATTCGTTTTGTTATTTTTTTATTTGTTTATTTTTTATTATTTCTTTTTACTTTTTTTAAAAATTTTTAGTGATTTTTTTGAAGAAATTGTGCAGTGAAAAGTAATATACTGTTCGTAATTCCTCAATGGGTATGGGTTACAAGATGACATGAGAAGCCAACTGGTCTAGCGAGTAGATTGAGATGAAATAGATGAAAAATTAGGGCAAAAAACTGCTGCTGATCCTCTGTAATGACAGAAAAAGATTAAAAGGATTAGTGGGGGAAAAACGACTACTCCCAGAAGCGGAACCAAATAGAGTAAATATAGCAAAATTGAATAAAAAATTGTGACAAGGTATAAAAAACCACTAGTAGCATTACCTATGGATTAGTTCAGTGAAAGAACTCTGTGAACCTCTTGGGCCAGTGAACACGTCGACCAGCACGTGTGACAGTGGTCTTACTGGTGACGGTAGGAGAATCATCATTCGCCACTGGAGGTGAGGTAGTTGAGTCTGGACAAGGACTAGGTTCAGTGGGGCTATTTGATTGAGCCGATGGGGAGGGTGAAGGTTCTTCAGTGTATGCCGCTTTAAGTCTGTCTATGCTGACAGTGTCTGGGCGGCCGCATCGCTCAATAACGAAAAATTTATCTTTACGACTAAGGACCTTAAAAGGCCCGTCATACGGTGGTTGTAATGGCTTTCGTATGGCGTCGTGACGCACGAAAACGTGCGTACAGTCATCAAGTCGCCGATCAACCTGAACCTTTCGGTTCTGAGTGCGTGTGGAAACCGGTCGGATTCGCTGCATAAAACTTTTAAGTTGCTGAGCGTAACAGGTGGTATCGGGGAAATTTGGCTCGAAAGCTTCAGGAGCGATTAGCTCGCCTGGTAAACGCAGGGTGGTACCGTACACCAATTCAGCTGGCGAGCACTGCAGATCTCCTTTAAGCGTAGCCCGGATGCTAAGCAGGACCAGTGGCAGCGAATCTGTCCACTTACTGTTGTCTACTGCCATCAACACGACTTTCAGTTGACGGTGGAAACGTTCTACTAGCCCATTTGCCGCAGGATGATACGCGGTTGTGCGAATGCGTTTGCATCCCAGCATCTCTAACAATTCTTTGAAGCTTGTGGATTCGAATTGTTGTCCGCGGTCGGTAGTGACAGTTGCGGGACATCCAAAATGGGCAACCCAGCCTTCCATGAAGGCACGACAGATGGTTTGAGCCGTTACATCTTGTATCGGAATGGCTTCCGGCCAACGTGTGAAACGATCCACACATGTGAGTAAATACGAGCAGCCGTTAGACGGGGGCAGGGCCCTACTATATCCAGGTGTATATGATGGAACCGAGCGTCTGGGGTCGCAAACGTCCCCAACGGCGTGATGTTATGCTTGGTGACTTTAGCACGTTGGCATTGCAGACAAGCACGTGTCCATTGACGCACATCACGGTTCATACCGGGCCACGCAAATCTCGCTGATATCAACTTGTCCGTTGCTCGTATGCCAGGATGGGAGAGGTTGTGGAGGGACTCAAACACGGTGCGGCGTAAAGACGTGGGAACAATCGGTCGAGGAGTACCCGTTGACATATCGCAAAGTATAGTTGTTTCACTGTTTAGCAAGGGGACGCGTTCTATCTTCAGTGAGGTTTTAGTTGACAGGTGTTCTAAGTTCAAATCCTTCAGTTGGAGTTCGGCCATTTTATGAAGATCGATGGTTGGTGGTACCGACGTGGCACATACGCGAGACAAAGCGTCTGCTACCGCGTTATCCGCTCCAGAAACGTGCTGGATATCGGAAGTGAACTGTGAAATGTAGTCCAGGTGGCGTAATTCACGTGGTGAATACCTGTCAGAAGTGGTGCGTAAGGCATACGTTAATGGCTTGTGGTCGGTAAATACTGTGAATTTCCGACCTTCGACGAAATGGCGAAAATGCTTGATAGCGGCATAGATGGCGAGGAGTTCTCTGCTAAAAGTGCTATACCTCGCTTCAGTCGCCGACAACTTCCGAGAGAAAAAGGCTACCGGTATCCATGAGTTGTGCGCTTGTTGTTGTAGTACAGCTCCAATGGCTGTGTTAGATGCATCAACCGAGATGCTAAGCGGAAGTTGGGTGTCTAGGTGAACTAACATGGTTGCGTCTGCAATCGCTGATTTAATTTTTTGGAACGCTTCCCTAGCCTCTTGTGTCATGCTGAAGGTTTTGCATTTACCCTTCAGAAGGTCTGTGAGTGCATGTAAAATATGTGCACATTGAGGAACGAAACGTCGGTAATAACTTACCATGCCTAGGAATGTGCGCAAAGATTTCATGGACGTAGGCTCTGGGAAGTTTTGTATGGCTAGTACCTTCTCAGGTAACGGTCGAATGCCATGTTCGTTAACGACATGTCCCAGAAAATTCAACGAATGTACGCCAATCTGGCATTTTGACATGTTAAGTGTCAAACCGTGTGTTGCTAATCGCTCAAAAACTATCTGCAAATGCCTACGGTGAGTAGCTTCATCAGGGCTAGCCACGAGAATACCGTCCAGGTAGGCATACGCGCAATCTAATCCGCGCAAAACATCATGTATGAAACGCTGGAATGTTTGTGCGGCGTTGCGGAGACCAAACGGCATGCGGAGGAATTCGAAAAGACCAAAAGGAGTGATGACTGCCGTTTTAGGAATATCCTCAGGATGAACTGGGATCTGATGATATGCTCTAGTTAAATCAAGTTTACTGAAAACCGTTGCACCATTGAGGGAAGATGTGAGATCATGTATGTGGGGTACCGGGTAACGATCTGGCACGGTCTGCGCATTAAGTCTGCGATAATCGCCACAAGGTCGCCAATCTAACCCGTTATTCTTGGGTACCACGTGCAGAGGTGACCACGGGCTGCTTGAAGGCCGGATGATTCCAATTTCTAACATGTGTTCAAACTCAGCCTTAACGGCTTGTAGTTTTTCCGGAGACAACCGTCGGGGCTTTGCGAAAACTGGCGGACCAGTCGTAACAATATGATGTGTGACATTAGAAGTCACGCTTGGTAGACAACGGGTAGGTTTAAACAAGTCCGGAAAGGATTGAAGTATATCAGAATATGGTCCAGCTAAAGTTGGTGTAGCGTATACTGGGCTGAGAGCTGGGCCTTGTGTGACGATACCGCTGACGGAGAGGTTTGTGACAGGATCTCTTAACTTATGATTACCTGTATCTAACAGTAATTGGTAGTGCTGCAATAGATCCATGCCAATTATACCTGTGGTAACGTCTGCCACCAGGAAGACCCAACGAAATGAACGACGCAAACCGATGTTAAGGTCTATAAAGCGCCTGCCGAACGTAGCAATTGGCGAACCATTTGCGGCTCGTAGTTGAAGAGACATTGGCCGCCTGCGCTCCCCTACTATGGGTGGGATTACACTGACCTCCGCTCCGGTATCAATTAGGAAGCGTATCCCCGTGTTACGGTCGGTAACATAGAAGAGGCGACATGAGAGTGGTTCGCCAGCGACGTTAGTCGCCAGTACGTGCTGGCCTGCTAGTTTCCCGATTGTTGAACATCGAAGGTGCACGGGCGAGTGCACTTTTGGGCTTTGCTTCGTAACGTCGATGATACCAGCACACTCCAGGCTGGTTACTTCGGGACTGTCGGCGCTTGCTGCTAGCACGTGACAAGGGTCTACTACTACGCGAACTCGAGCGACTGCGTGCACGACTCCTGGAGTTCATCTCCTGTCGTATACTACAGATCTCCTCGTATAGCTTGGCTATATGGGCCACCGCGTCAAAGCTTGATGACCCCCGTCAGAAGAATCTTTAGTCTGAGCAGGAGCAGCGGTTACTGTTGCGGAAATGCCAATTTTAGGATTGATGGCCTCTACCGCTCTATCAGCTGCCTCGGCTATCTCCTGTAAGGGGTACTTGTAGATCGGTGCCAAGATACCCTGGACTGTCTGAGGTAATCTTTGAAGCCAAAGCTGTTTCAGAAAGACCTCGTCAATTTTAAAGTCCGTCACTAACTGCTTCATCTGCCTCAACATTTGTGAGGGCTTGCGGTCACCTAACTGAACATCTCGGAAAAGTTCCTGCACTTTCTGTTGGTCAGTAAGTGCGACTCGTTGAATTAACGCCTGTTTGAGCCGCTCGTACCGATCCGGAGACGGATCTGCAAGAACGTCAGACACCTCGTCTATGACATTTTCAGGCAGGCTCACAATCACGTGGTTTACTTTGGTCTCTTGTGAGTGTATGTGTCTAATGGCAAACTGAGCCTCTATATGATTGAACCATGCAGCTGGACGATGTGTCCAGAAGGCGGGGAGTTGCAGCGTTATAGCCATCTCTGACGCAGAACCGTTGTCAGCCATCTTGCACACAAGACAAAATATTAACAAGGTGATAAAAACCAATATAAGTACAAACAAAACAAATCAAATCTTTATAACCGTGCGTGAAAGAAAAAAAATTAACAAAATAGACGGTATGTAAAAAGAATTATTAACACGTTAAGCTACTATGGCGGTAAACGGTGAAAACGGGCTCACCACTTGTAAGAGTTCTACTACGGCTTAGAGTGTACCTATACTCTAAACACCCTTACAAACTTCTTCACCGTTTTGCAACCTTAGTAGTACACTACTCGACGCACAAATACTGACGAACTGCATCGCAGTAAAAAGACTTGATGTGACAAGAGTACCTGGGAGAATTATATTTTATTCAACGAAATATGAAATTCAATAAATAAAGAAGTCGTACAACTTATCTGCAGATGTTGCTGAAGGTAGGCTCGGAGAGTGTGCAGAAAGAGAGCACAACAAGAGAGCGAACCAATGAACGTACAGAAGAGTCAAAACTCAAAAGATAAAAGTGCGTCAAACTAGGTGAGTGAGTTTAAGCAAAAGTTCAAGGGTACAATGTGCACTAGAAATATGATAAACGTTTTCTCGTAAGTCAATAGAAAATTTAGTGGATAGTCCAATGTAAGCAGGTAATTACAGGTAATTAAACCTTTTTTCGATAAAGAAAGGAAGACGAAATTTGCAATCTGTGAGTTGGACAAAACTCACAGCATAATAAACAACGTTTTCAACGAGGGCAAAATCCTATTTTCGGACGTCTTAGTCAAGCGAACAAACAGGAAAATTAGAAACTCAAGTCTGTAGAAAATCAACTCGCACAGACCAAATACTCAATTGCAACAGCGACAACCCAATAACACACAAAAGGAGTCATACGCAAACACTACTCAAGAGAGCCAGAACTTGTTGTAGCAATCCCACCTTAAGCAAAATCAAAGAAATATATCTCATAGACGTCTTCCAAAAGAATGGATACACACGGAACTTCATCAAAAGATATCTACCCCAAGGACGACCTACCAAATCAAATCACCCTACCATATATACAGGACATCTCAGAAATTGCTGCAAGACTCTTCAAACCTTTAAGAAGTGACTTCGCACACAAACCAACAAAGTCACTTCACTCGGCTGGCTCTATGTCACCCAACAGACTCAACGGAGGAAGAAGACAATACCAACATCATCTACAAAATAGGTTGCAGCGACTGTGAAAACACTATATTGGTCAAAATGGACATCCTCTTCGTCTTCGTACTCGTGAACATAAATTAGCTATCAAAAGACATGACATCCACTCCATCATATCGATACACACAGACAACCATGGACATCAATTCGACTGGGACAACCAGTGTTCAAATAATACACAGAGGAAACAGCAAGAATGTTAGAGAATTTTTAGAAGCCTGGTATTCCAATGAGTCATCAGTTAATAGATTAAAGGATTTCATCATGAGCTGACAATGGTTCAAGAACTATTAGAAAAAAACCTGGTAGTACTGGATAGCTGTTTCATCCTAGCTTGGGGTTCTTCAGCGGTACGCATTCACCAAGGTTCGAACCCAGAACTTTCTGACTACAAAGCCAGCGAGCTCGTAGACCATTAATCCACTGGGACGGACCCAAATGGTCCATGAATTCCAGCTTCTGCCAATTCATGACATAGCGCGACCACTAGACCATGTCTTCGGAGAGTATTTGTCTCCACACCCGATCTGCTGCACTCTACGTATCATGACTTCCCATTAGAACCCCAGGTAGCTACGTGCCTGAATACTGCCAGTCACTAGTAAGCATCTCATTAGTATTCAAGTATTGGTTTGTAGGGATTTGATTGATTAGGTAATCGTGACCAGTAGGATGCTGCAGTTCGGGTGTGAGGACAAATACTCGCCGAAGACATCGTCTAGTGGTCGCGCTATGTCACCGGGAGAGATGACTAATAAGCTCGTGGAGAAACCTGAAGGTTCACTTCAAATTGAAGCGTGTACTGAAGGTGCTGCCCAGTAGGGCAATAAAAGCTTTACAAATAAGCTATACAGCTCAGAGAACACAAATACAACAAAAATATACCTGATTATGTTTTTTGTCATTCAAAAACAGACTTCTTCGGCAGAATCATTTCATTTTTATTTGGAAAGCTTGTAGTAAGCCTGTTTATTTACATAATACCCTATCTATACATTGTTCACACTATTCAATTAATTTTGATACTCGGGAATCTTGTTTTTAACCACGGAACACTAAACAGGACAGATAAAACGCTCATTATAAGAAATCACTGTATATATTTGGTTCTTTTCACTAAATATGTGAGAATGAAACACAACTTTTCTAAATAACGTTATACAATAACGACGAAACTACTACATATTATTATTTGTGAAAGTATGCATGTTTTGTTAGAAAATCAGTTCACAATTAAGGTAATTTTTCATTAAAAATACTGATAGGCGAATGCAATAAATTCCTCGTAACTTAGGCTTCCATCTCTGTTTTTATCATACTTATCAACCCACTGTTCTACTTGTACAGGGAATACAAAATTACAGTCATTCTTCATATATTCTTTCAATTCTTTCTTTGACACGGTCCCATTCTTATCTCTATCCATTTCTCGAAATATTTTTCTTAAAGCGGCACATCTACAAAACAAGAAATGGTTACCATTTTTCTAAAAACAATTAAACATTCAAAAGTAAGAAAATCAAAATATCTTTGATTTTTGAATATATACTTGGTTTCAAACAAACGTTTTTGTAAGGTGACGTGATTTAGAAGGCTACTGATATCTAAGAGCATGTATCTTCTTTATGAGGGCCTTTTCCGTAGTGTTTATTTGTAAATCAGCATATGGCTAGATGAAGAAATCGACTCATGTTGACCACTTAGAAGAAATAGACAAATACAAAGCTACTGCTTCACCTGATTGCTAACACGAAATCAAAACTTTATCGTCACTGTGGTCGGCTGAGATTTTGAAAAACTTTCTGTTTTGTTTTAGTATCAAGAGGTTTATCCGTACATTTGTTTAGTCCTAAATGTGATCAGTTGTGACGTCGGACTAATACAAATATTTCACCCATGAAATTCAGATGATATGAACAATTTGTGTGTATGACATAACAAGTAAACATTTGAAATGAACCTTTTATAATTCTTTTCGCTATAAATAAAGATAGGACAAAGACTTAATTGTCAGTACAAAACATATGAAGGTCTTGTACTGAAAAGTAGTCCAAATTCTAAGTGGAACAGATGAACTTGTTGAAAACGTGCAGCAAAGAATGTGACAATGGACGTACAGTATATGATTCAGGTATTCCAGTGTATAATTAATATTAAAACAAGGAAGGTAAAGACATTTCTTAACTAGAAGCACTCATCAGCTGTGAATAATACTATTTGAGGATAATTGAGTAGTTTTAAAAACAAGCAAAACATTACCAGAAACAGAGAGTAGGTTAAATCAAGAAGCGAACGGTGATCTACGGTATATTTTCGATGCAACCACGTCTCTTTTTAAATGAATCACCCATACATGATCGGGTGTATTGGGCATAGGAATAAATTAAGAGGCTTGATAAGATATTTGAAGGACTATCACAACAGTAATCAAAAGAAGCTTCCTCATACTATTTTTACCACTTATGAGCAAAGTACCTTCATTGTTTACGTCATTTAGGCGATACACACATCAACAATATGAAGGGTAAACAAATAAATATTCATAAACATATCGATGGAATTCTTAGTGGCATTTAGTAACAGAATGGAAGATCAAGAAGGCCAACATTTAAAGATTGAAGAATCGATCATAAAAATAACGACCACTCTCAAAAGCATTCCTATAAATTATACGTAACACATTTTCTGGGCTTAAATGTTGTGTACGCGTGAGCAGGTAGACACTTTAAGATAAAAAATGCTCTTGATGATTAAATGGTGGAAAGAATCTGGAATTTGGATGATGCTGACTATGTTATCCACTGTTACTTTTACATAAACGGAATAGCTGTAATTCTTTTTAAAGAGTAATATTATAACAAAGGCAAGAAGAAAACTCACGACACATCACATTGTGAAAGTTTCTTATTTGTAGCCTTCATAAATTCCTTTTTAGAAATCTTCCCGTCTTTATCTTCGTCAAAAAGTCGAATCGCTTCCTTTAAAATAAAAACAATACCAATAAATTTCTAGTTTTTAAACATGTGTTTAATAATAAAGTTTGTTGGAAAATGAAATAAACCGATAACAATAACTCTCACCTGTCAAAGTCACATTTTTCGCTGCTAGGTTAGTGCTAAGTGGATAGATTATGTCATCTGATGATGTAGGCTAGAGAACCGAAGAACAATGAACAGCTGCTTCGTTATAAAACAAAACTTTCCTGAAATAGCCATTCATTGTACCGCAAGCAATCACATACGGGAAAGTAAACTTTTGAGAGAAATTATAGTTCTTGTTTCCAGCTTTAAACAAATTATGCCAAAGCTATCCATTATTACGGAAGAGTTAATTTCCTCACACTTGTCTTGGCTGATTCTTCTGATCATGGCTTCTCCTAAGAATTTAGGAGGTCATTCAGGAAATTAATTATCAATGAGCTGTAAAGTGATATTCACTTATAGGATTTTCGGGAAACTGAATACTTCACAGACGGAGTTTTCCAAGAATCGGCATCAGATGTAATACTGTGGTGTGTGCTACTGGTAAGATTTATCAGTAGTATGTTAACAGACGATCGTAGGCATAAAACATCAAATAGCAGGGAGACAGATTTGATATCAGATGCAGCGTTGCGGAAATACACGAGAGACGTGAAAGGAACATAAATAAACACAATATAAAGGCCAGAAGAAGCACAACATGGAAGATCTGTGGAAATGATCCGTTGACGGTAAGGTGTACATTATATATATTTCTAAAACAGCCAAAAATGGAACAGGTAAGGTGAGCCATTTTTCAATGGAAATTTCAGTCTTCAAAACAGGACAGAAGGTGACATGGTAAAATTTGCATACTCTGTTATTATCAAGGAAGTGTGAGACTCATCACTGTCTCTTTCTCTGTACATAAATTTGGTTTTAATCTTTTGATGGGAATTACCTCAGAAAAACGTAGCGGACTAGGTTTCTTTTGGCTGTTGATTTTTTAAAAGTCTTCAGATTATCCACAACATGGCCAGCATCAACTAAATGACTAGCAACCACACTGTTTAATTCCTGTAAACCCTTTAGTTTCAGGTCCTTTGGTGCGTGTTCAGAAATGAGAACAATAACCCTTCTTCCTGTTATTGAAACCTCCGTGCTTTGGCACGTACGTGTAAATTGGTAGAAACAGTTGCAAGTAACATGAGTTGGGAGTTTATCCACTTTTGACTGTCTTATACAATTGGTCGTTTGGTAAACACAAACAAGCTTGGCGGTTAGATATATTCTTTTTCGGGTAGCGTTCAGTCTGCATGTTATTCTACTAGCAGTATCATCACCTTTGAAGACAAGCTGTAGAAAGATGAACTTCTTCTCTGCTTTGCTATAATTCCTTTTGTCAACGCTACATTTTCCATGTCTGTCGATGGACTTCTCTGGGTAATCTTTATCACGCAGACATTTTTGCACAATGGATGACTCTTCCTTGAAATTTTCTTCTGAGCAAGGCTTCCACACACGTCAGATAGTGTTCTCACCAATCACTTTTTGTAACATATGGGGTAGAAACCTTTGAAGTTCAGACAGATAGTCCTCCAGGTCTCTTTTCCGTAGATGTACCTTACGATTTAACCGTCTATCTTACATTGGATATCAAGAAAGTGAAACCTGTCTTCATTTTCACGCTCCACTCTAAATTTTGTATTAGGATGACCACTATTCAGGACGTTTAATATTTGAGATGCATCATTAAAACAATCACAAATGAAGAACGTGTCACTGACATACCTGATATGCAAGTCTGACTGATCTATTGCGGACTTCATGCTTATTTGTTACAGGTTTCCCATAAACTTATCTGCCAGAATCGGTCTTAGTGAGCTTCCATTAGCTACCCATTAATTCAGTGGTGCAGAAGATTGTTGGACTGAAACTATGTATCCTTGGTAAATATTAATAACAGCTATTTGAGTTCGTCCTTTGAGAGCGGAAAGGGGTCATATAATTTGAATCTTTTCTTCTACCTCAATCTTTGTAAACAGCAAAGACACGTCAAATGACACTATGAATTTATTTGAAATGCTCAAATTTCAAAACTGTTTAATGAGCTGAAAAGTGTCCTTCAAGCTGTGGAAAGCTAACCTGACGTGAACAGGCTCAAACAATTCTGCTAGCCATCAAGCTATTTTGTGATACGGAAAATTAACCATGGATAGTATTGGTCTCATGAAAACGTTGGGTTTATGCACATTTGGTAAGCCGTATAAGTAAGGTAATTTGGATCCACTAGGCTTCAGTTCATTATGTGCCTTGTCGTAAATAAGCTTCTTCAAAAGTTCTCTTAGTTCCTCGATAATCCGTCTTTTTATTGATTCAGTCAGATCTTTTATCGAATGATCAATTCGAAATGTTGATGTTTCACTTATAACTGATTCGACTTTCTGTGGATAATTATCTTTAGCCATTATCACAACACCTGACCCTTTATCGGATAGCAGAATAACAACAGAGTCGTCGTGAGTTAAATTTCTTAATGCTGTTTGATCTTTCAACAAGACTGCTGACTGTGAATTTGGTGATGTAGTATGTTGACTAGCTATATCAACAAATCGAGATTTAAACCAACCTTGTTCCTCTTTATCCACTGGTTTTAATTCAGCTAGTTGGTGATATAAGCCTTCGAACAAGGTTTCAACATCAATTTTGTTGATAAATTTCGTCGGAATATGGAATATGAGCAAATAACGTCATTCCTGACTGATGTTACTTTTAGTTCCTACTAATTACTGCTTGTCATCATAGAAAAGTATATTCATATCTTTAACGTGATTTATATTTTTGTATTGTTCAGACTGTAGTCAGGTGAGGAGAATCCTCGAAATAACAAAAGACGAGCTCATATTATCCTGATACATTTGTTGTTCTTGCTTTGTTCAAATTTATTAGTGAGAAGAATCGTTTAAAGTTGTTAAATTATACTAAATTTTATTCTGCTTTCCAGTTTAGTGAAAGTGAGTAAGGATTTGCACTCACCCTTTCTTATGTATTTTGAGTACAATGCTAATACTAACTTTTACTACCTAGTATTAGATACTACGCCTCTCTGTAATAGTTTTATCCATTTCCTTTTGTTTTTGCCTCTTGTTTTTATCCGATTATTGTAAAACGGAATCCATTAGTATGCATGGTTTGATCTTAAGTCAGTTAGCATAAGGACCAACTAGAATAACTGTATTTTGGTGACATTTTCAGACAAAATTTAGTGTTAAACTTATAGTTAGCTAAAGATGAATTCATATAAGTAAAAATGACGGCAGTACTCATTATTGCCTGGGAGAAGAAACATTTAATCATTGAGGTTTACATGAAATGTTAATTTCACAAAAGATTTCCTCACAAAAGGACATCAGCTAAAAAGTCACTGGCATCTTTGAAGTGTTACAGGGATCATGATATCAGAAAAGCTCTACGCTAATGACAGTGAATGGTTATTACGCTACATACCGAATCAACAGAAACTAGGAAACAGAAGCAATACTAGCCATGTAGCTGGATGGCAAAGTTCTGTTTCCGAAACATGACTATCTGACATTGACATCTCCCCAGATGATCACCACTGAACTGCCTCACTCTGGAGTAAGACAATTCTCTATCGATTTAAGGTTTTCGATGATCTGTTGACCGATATCAATTTTGATAAAATTTATTTGAAACGACAGAAAACGTAGTGTCAGCAAACTTAAGGACAATGCTCAAAGAAGCTATTTTTGTTATAATCCTCTTCAACGTAATAAGTGTAACACTTATAAACTGTGAAAAAATGCATTTAATATTGGTACAACTAATAAGATAAATTTAAAACTGAATTTTCATATCTGTTGAATGAAGACAATAATCAATAAAGAGTGGTTTTAACTTTGTTCTCTGTTTTTGTTCCTAGTCATTAATTCTGGTTTATAGACTGCATATATCCTGTATATTTTGTAAAGTACGAGGCAAAGCGGCAGGACCCGACGGAATTATTCCGGAGGTGTTTAAATATGGGGGTGACATACTAGTTTGTAGATTAACTGAGGTACTAGGCAAAGTCTGGGAATCAGAGACAGTGCCATCAGACTGGGGTAAGTCACTTATTATACCGATATTCAAGAAGGGAAACAAGTCCTCGTGTGATAATCATAGGGGGATCAGCCTAACGAACATAGTCTCTAAAATCCTAGGCTCAGTAATCATGCATAGACTAAGCAGAACTCGGGAGGAACAGACAAGGGAAAATCAAGCAGGCTTTAGACCAGGTAGAGGGTGCATAGATCATATCTTCACTCTTCGACAGATTCTAGAACATAGACACACTTTTCGGCGTCCAACAATTGTCATATTTCTTGACTTGAAGGCGGCCTTCGACTCCGTGGATCGAAAGGTACTATGGCAATGTCTGACTGTGAAGGGAGTGCCAAGAAAGTACATTGCACTAATCAAGGCACTCTATTCAAACTCACGTAGTCGTGTAAGGGCTTATGGGGAATTGTCATCTGAATTGGTAACAACCAGTGGTGTCCGACAGGGATGTCCACTTTCCCCATTTCTGTTTAACTTCATCATAGATATGCTGATGGAAGTATCCTTAACTGAACGTAATGACTTAGGAATCGACTTGTTACCAGGGAATAATCTAATGGACTTAGAATATGCAGATGACATAGTCCTGTTAGGGGAGGATGCTGACAAAATGCAGAGTCTTCTGAACACCTTGAGCAGCAATCTTCGTATGTTTGGCATGCGATTCGCCCCTGCAAAATGTAAGATGCTGCTACAGGACTGGACGACGTCAACCCCTAACTTAGTGATAGGGAGTGAAGTGATAGAACATGTTGACCACTTCACCTACTTGGGAAGTTGTATTAGCACCAACGGACTGATTGGCGATGAAATCTCAGCACGGATCCGAAAAGCTCGAGCTGCTTTCGCTGACTTACACCATCTCTGGCGTAGGCGTGACATCCGGTTATCAACCAAGGGACGTGTGTACTGCTCATCAGTTCGCTCCGTCCTTCTCTATGGCTCTGAAACATGGCCAATACGCGTTGAAGACATGAAAAGGTTGACTGCTTTCGATCATAGATGTCTGCGATCTCTGTCTCACGTTAGGTGGTTTAATAAGGTAAGTAATGTTGACGTTAGGCGTAGAGTGTTGGGCAAAGAGGGAAAATCAATCGACGAGGCTATAAAGTTACATAGACTAAGATGGCTAGGTCACGTGCTGCGCATGCCTAACCACCGCCTCCCCCGACGGGCATTGCTAGCTGATATAGGTGCAGGTTGGAAAAGAGCCAGTGGTGGCCAAACAAAAACATGGCCTCATCAATCCATGAAATCCTTGACAGTTAAACTGAGTCAGGTAGGGAGATGCAGACTCCCGGGTTGGGGCCCTCGGGACTCTAGGAATCAATGGCTGGAGACAATAGGTGACATGGCTCAAAATCGTTGTCAATGGCGCAGATGTATTCAGTCTCTGTAATCTTTCATATTCCTTTCTACCATTACCCATTCTGTTTCACTCTTATACTTGTCAAACTCTATTGATTCTCTTCACTCATCTTCTTGTCTACCTCTGTGTGCTATTTGGAACGTGGCAACTCGAACTGCTGCACTTCGGTGCCAAGTTCTATGTTGAATCCAGACAGACAGAGACAGACAAAGTACCTAATTATTAACTAAGAAAATTGAAAAACACAGACTTTCTGATGCAATCAGCAGTACTATACAAACACCAATCAGACATATTCAGTCCGCAACAACCTGTCATTACATATAATTTCTTGAAAAATATTAGCGGAAAGATACGAGAATAAATATTTCCGTTACACGAACAATCAAATTCTTAATAAATGAGATGTTGTGGTATTCTTTAGGTTTCATGCTTTCAGTATCATCAAATGACTTAAGTAAAGTAGTAGTAAAGTATACTATAATCAAACGTCATCTTGATGTTGTGACGAGAAATTCATAAATGCTTTGTGATGGATGATACTGGATTTCTAGTCAGATTAATCCACTTTCGGATTTCTTATGTCATTTAATGACCATTTAATAATATGTTCTATCCGTCGACATTGGAACGTTATATTGGTTCTATATATATATATATAATAACGGCTTTATTCCAAACAGTATTTGTGGTACAGGTATGGAATTTTCAGCATGCATTACAATATATTGCATCTAATTACCTCATAAATTTTATAAGATTTTAAAATCAAAAAGCAACTCCCAGAAAAGAAGATAAATAAAAAGAACAGCGGTGCGTTTACATTTTAAACAATGCACCACAGGATATGAAATATAAAATTGGTGTGTGATAGAAGATGAGAACAACAGTGTAATAGTAACGAAGAAAGGAAAACAAAAACTAATGGGGCTATTTGTTAGAGTGCCGTAGTAAGTTGATCGTGTCATACCTAACGGATTTCTCATCACATAACAGATGGGTCAGATATGGTATTGTGGAGTTTTTGTACTTGTTAGTCCTAGCATATAGCCTCTTGTAGCTGCTTCGAGTTCTACCAGATGAAATGCAAGGAGAGAGCTGCGTATAGAGAGGATGCTCGGGTATGACAACATAGTATTCGCTGGTTTCTTACGTGATATTATATGTCTATCCATCATAGTTTTAACCAGTTGGTTTAACGATATCCCACTTGCCCTACTAACGGTTTTTATTGCCCTTCTCAGCAAAGCAAAGTCTTTCTTAAGGAGTCCAGGAAAGATTAATGGGGAGCAGTAAAGAGGGATGGGTAGAATACAAGAATTGACAAACTGAGAAAGCAAAGACTGCTTTATACCAGACTGCTATAACTTCCTAACGTAGAACGTTGAGCAAAACATCTTTCTAGTGACTAGCAAGATGTGGGAGGACCAGGAAAGATCAGAGGAAATACTCAGTCCGAGGTACCTGACATTAGATGCAATTTCAACCTCTGTGCCATCAACGATAGTGGGGCCATGTAGGTCACGTTTTCGTCTCAATTTGTAATTGACTACCTGACATTTAGATGGATGTATATATATATCATCGCAACTGTAGACAAATTTTTAGATGCTGTGTGAAGTGGAGTCCAAAAAATTTCGTCTTTTAATTACAGCCACAAGAATTAAAAATATTAGAGAGGTAAGGGAAAGAGATGCGTCGTAGAATGTGAGTTTGACAGCTGATTAAAATATTTAAGCTGTCGTTTACAGGATTTGATCACCTTTGAAAGGTAGTTGAATAAAGATGGATTTGTTTGGTACGGAAGCTGTCTTTCCAAGGGTCAGTATCTCTTTACTGTATGTCACTGAACGAATGTATGCGTCGTAGCTCAACCACCAATGTGTTTCTCGGGCAAATTTTACGGGCTCTTGGAAAAAGTCATTTCACTAAGGAACATTTATACTGGATAGGGACAAAACTGATGGACTGAAGATATTGCCAACTCCACGTCTACCTGCGAAATATGAATCGCTTAGCTGTTCCATCGTCCCTAAAAGTCTTTTGAAATATCCCCGAAGCCCAAATTCAAATTCTTAGGCCACTCAAATATTTGGTTGGACATTATTAAATAGAGTAATGAATTTGCTAATAGACTCATTACTGTTACCAACAATAAGCGTGTCATCCACGTAACGTTTATACAACGGTTTCGAATAATTTATCTTTAGTTTATCGAATCAAATTCACTGTGTTTTGCGATGATTAAAAATGACCATCGTTTCCACGGAACCAAAGTTATCGAAATCAATCAAAGAAAAAAATAATAATGTTCTAGTCACTTTCTGAGATTTCCTCAAAATGTAAACACACATTTAACTAATCTCTCCTCTATTCCACCTTCAGTTGAAGGCGTTATCCCATGGATTAAAGTACAGATTCAATATTTTGAGTGTTTAATTTTTATTGGTGGATTTAATATTTCGTTAGGAGTACATACTTGTCGGCTATCAATTTACAAATTAAGTTGTTACATTGAACTTTAAGAAATAAATTCTAAATATCGACGACTGATTAATCATCTCAGATTCATTTCAGAATGTGAGTGAAGTTAAAATTACCTGAAGAAAAACTGAGATTAATAGACTTATTCGCAATTCTGTCATTCCGTTCACTGCACATAAACTGATGTCATCAGTTTGACTGGATAGATTCATTTCAAAATAGAAACACTCCATAGTAAATGCTTTTTTATTCACTGCTGCCACCCTAATTCCTATTACAGCTATTAAATTACCTACCTGGTCATAAAATCATATTTGTTTCCCGCCAGATGGTGTAAAATACAGAATTCTTTATATTGCATTTGTCTTCCGATTTGCTAAAACACTGCTACAATGTAATTAATTTAGAGATAGAATGCTCCTCTTTGACAGTTATTACACTAAGTATGCATAATAAACTTTTCCTTCATTATGTGGCTATCAGTTTCAAAAGTGGTGGGGTAAAATGACTTCAGAAGGTCGGAGTTTTCCTAAAATGTGATCATTTTAACAGAGTTGCAACGGGTGTTGTCGTTCAGGTAACCAAAAAAAAACGTTTCAAACTGGACATCTTATTCCATTAAACAGTGCCTGAAAAATATTTCATTATTCAAGACCAGTGCATACTTTGATACTTGGTAAGTTTAATGGTGGATTAGTATTCCCAGAGTTCGATATCTGTCATGAACACCTACAAATCCCACTAAATAAGCACTCAGAATCCGAGAATTACAACATATCGTGAATTATATCAAGTCAAACTCAACAACAGAATATAAACATGCTTTTTCGTCTGTTATCCTGATTGCGTGGTTACTGTTTCCAAATTACTTGAAAAGCACACGCTTGCACACAAATTCTATACTAAGTCTCATTAGTAACTGTGATTATGAATGAAACCATAATGAATCAGATGTAATAAATATCCTGAATTCACTAATTAATAAACATAATTGCAGATATAATCTAGAAACCGTTAAGTCCACCACTTATGTACTACCATCAGCGAATGATTTTACATTTCACTCATTTCTTGGCCTGATCAGATATGGTTCGTTTTTGGCGCAGAAATTCGTAAACTTCATATGACTTTAATGCAATAACTGTGGTAGATCAGTCATGACTCTGCGTCCAAAAAAGTCACTTACGAAGCTGAAAAAATGCCAACTTCTAATTTAGTAAGATAACGCTATTATCTTATCCTCAATATTTTAATTTTGGCTTATGTGTAAAAAATTATGACCGAATGGAGCCACGAGCAGGTTGACAAAGGAGTACTTTTCAACATGTTCGCAGCTTTACTGTGTTTTTTGAAGTGAAGAACAATTACTCCATGTGTATTCTTAATTTTTATTCATTATTTGTAATTTCAATTGAGGTATCTTAATAAATATAAACTCAGCAGTTCTAATTTATCTTGCTGTTGAAATGAGAATTTACCATCCAATTTAGTCTCAGGAATAAAGC
Organism: Trichobilharzia regenti; assembly: GCA_944472135.2. NCBI lineage: Eukaryota > Metazoa > Platyhelminthes > Trematoda > Strigeidida > Schistosomatidae > Trichobilharzia > Trichobilharzia regenti. The sequence continues at coordinate 79,155,073 of OX235270.1, read as the reverse complement.
TAAATAGTGTAGTGCCATATCACATCAGATTCATGACAAGCGGTCGCAAGAACTTGCGGAAATTTCAGTCAACTTTGATGTCATCTGTTGACATGTAGTCATATCCAAAAGTATTCAAGAGTCTAAAATCTCTGACTAGTAGTTTCAACAGTTGATCATGTGGGTTCAGAAAGGTGTGCCGAAATGTTTTATTAAGAATTCATATTTGTATTGGTTCTGTTCTCATCACAATTCTAAGTCCAATGCAGACAGAGCTGCTGATTGTTACAGTAGGTTAGCTGCATGGTTATCATGTTAACAAACATAAGGCCATTCGGAGATAGTTAAATGGTAAAACCAGTGAAATGCCGGGGTATTTGTGGATATGCGACAAAATGTCGATAAAATCTGATTTATGTCCGGAATTGTTTCGAAATAATTTGTAATGTCCAATTAGTCCTGGTTTCTCTGTATCATACAAAAATAAGAAATTCATAGCAGTCACCAATACCTGTTGCATATGGCTCAAAATAACTGTCATGAGTGAGAGAATTGTTATGCACAAGCTGTCATAATCATTTAGTTATTTCGCCCAACTGGAAACTAAAAGTGTCATTCACTTCACATATCAGGTTTCTGCATATCAAATGGAATAAATCAAAGTTATATATCGTCGTATCATTTATTCAAATAGAATTTACTGCCAATCACTTACTCTTGCTTTATCTCTTTCGAAACCAAATCGTTCTAAACAGTTCATAATTTCATTCCTACTCAGGTATCCATCATGATTTTTATCGATAGTATCGAATTCTTGTTCAAGTACGCACATAACAGCCATTTTGTATAGACTACAAATGAAAATTCAGTAGTATTCATAAGAAAAATATATGAAAAGAAAATGTCAAATAAAGCTGGAAGTGCTTCCATTTGTATCTTTCAGGGAGTTGAATAAGACCACCTGCACCAAAATAGGGTTTTTCGAATCATTTCGATCTACTCAAAACGTATGACCCTTTTCTCGGAATTCCACTTTATATTGACGTAGTTACCAAACACCATCTCGAGAGGTGCTTCGGATCATTCAGGTGACGACAGTTTTAAAAGATTTTTGATAGTGGTCAACATTCAGATCTCAGAAGTACGTCTTGTTCTTCTGGAGAAAAACTAAATTTGTTTATTTATACCCCAGTGAATAACAGTGTTCCCAGAGTCAGCTCAGTAACACTTTAAATTTTTCAGCATTAATCAATGATTTTACAGATGTTTCACTACTGCCGTTACTCAATAAAAGCATGCCTCAATAAAACTAAGTCAACTAAGATGATGTACGTTGAATTTAAGCTTTAAGGCTAACATGAGCAGTCATTACAATAAGGATAAACTCAGGAAACAAGTGATTTATAGGATGACGTATGAATTGCAGGCAAAGATTATAGTTTTTGGACCTCAAATAAATTTTAAGTGATAATATGCCCTCGATATTAGTTCATTTATTAGATGTATCGCATCCTGAAACTGAATTATTCGTTGAGTGATGTTTCGAACTCATTCATTTTTCTGATTTTTCAAATGAAGTAAAATTTGACGTGCGCGTGATATATGTAGTAAACATACGAAGATGGAATTATACAATACCTGATTGCCCAAATTTTACATATAAATTAGTAACTCTTATTCATAACATACCAATCAACATGAGAGAGTAAAATTATTATGAAACAAAATACTGATCGTATACCGTTCACAAAACATCATAATATAAAATATGATGCATTAGTATTTTTATCTTTTAAGAGTTAACAGGCAACCTGCCTAAGTATACTGTAGAACTGGCTTTCAAACAGAAAGTTTTTTTAGTACAAACTTATTTAAGTAATTTGATTGTTTCTCTATTAAGATAGGCTCATAGATTTCTATCAGTTTAAAAAACTAGACAGGTATATGAACTGTCTTCTTTTGACCGATTCGGACACATTATTCAGCTAAGCCTGGATAAGATAATAATTGAATGCATTATACGTAAACTTTCTGACTTAAGAGTGAGTGAATCAGGTGAAAATCTCCAAAGCCACCTTAGTTAGGAGGTTGGAAATACTTCCTGCCTATGAGTGTTGAGCAGGGTTTTCCAGTGACTTCATCTCAACTGCTAGTGTATTAAAGTCAGTTTTGATAGGCGTCTGTTTCGTGCATATTCTGCAATCCACCGTAGAAGTATGAAGTGAATTTAACATAACTTCAGGTCATGACAGTTTTCAAGACAACATTTAAAGTTTATACTGTGTTTAATGAATATATATATATATATATATATATATATATCATTGGCAAAAATCTGTATGTGATACGATAAAAACAAGACTTCCACCTATTTTTTGTGGCATTACATCATCACTGTGCACTTGTGATTGATAATTATGACCCGTTTATCGGAAGTTGAGTGTCTAGCACGACTTACAAAGGTTTTGGAAGAATTCAATTAATCACCTGCTGTTATAGTCAACTATATAACTACTGAAACGTTGAGACCATTGAAATAATTAACTTTATTCACAACTAAAGGCTAAAATTACTTGAAGATACAATTATCTTCATTCTCATTTGTAATCAATAATAATTTATTGTTGTATTCATAAAAATGTAAAGATTTTCAAATCTTATGAGTATACTTTATGTAGATAAATGTTAAAAGTACTTCAATAGCATATATCAAATTGTAACATAGTAATTATAAATATTCACATTGCTAATAATTTCACTTATGACTGATTTATATGTCCTACGAGATTTGTATAGAAAAATTAATAGGATGTGCAATTAATAGTGTTCTTTGAGCTGGTTTAGTTGCTGAGCTCTCGTCGTCCTTCTGGACAACATCTTCAGCGCAACATTTAGCATAAACTGAAATGATTTAAATTTCTTCATGAGTGATATAACTGCGTCTCCCAGTAACCATCTTTACATATGTATTGACCATTTTCTATTGACTTGGATTTTAAACTTTCTGGACGACGAAAGCTCCGCAACTAAACCAACCAGCTCAGAGAACACTATTAATTGCAAATCATCCACCTGAGCTACAAATTTTCTCTATTAATAGGATGTAACAGGGTAAAATATAAATCTGAAGTTCTGCATAACATAAACCGAAGATAAGTCATTCACAAATAGGTACATTTGTTTTATGTGATGATATTACAATTGAAGTTGAACTGAAAAAGTGATTTCTAAAAGCAGCTGTGCCACTGATGCTCCACTGACCGCACCACGAGATTCTACTACTGAAAAGATCTTAATTTTTGGTATGACCTCCAGAGCTGAACACGTAATATTAAGATTTCTAAACAAATATGTGACAATTCCATCAGTAAGTGGTAACTTACTGGTCTATCATCTCATGATATAGCACAACAGTGATCTAAAGTTTACGGTTGAATGATTCTTTGACACTATCAATTATTTCTTCTCAAAAGAACGACGAGAAACTTATTTTAAAGTTAGTAGCCCTGGGCTGTTACTAACTACGGAATTTTTGTTGCTGTCTCACTAATAAAGTAAGTCTACATAACAAGTGGTAAATCCCATTAAAATGATATATCTATGACCAGTTCAACAATTATCACTGTGAGTAATTGATTTCACGCCTGAAATTCACCAATAAAATGTCAAATAACTTTAATGAAAGCCTGGTGATAAATTTGTCAAGATTAGTGTATAAGTTAATGGCAAGATGATTTTACAAATGATTGAGGAACTCACTTAAAGCACTCAGTACACAAAAAGTTATGCTTAAAATTAAACTATAATCTATGCGTATTTAACTTTCACATTTATATTTCAAGATAATTCACTTTTTATTGACGTATAAGAGATTGGCAAACGGCACACATATGTGCACATAAAACAGAGAAGAACAAATGGTTAGAACACAACATAAATTTTATTTCTCAAAACTGAGCCAATTAACATTTGCGCTCTGACAGTTTCATATGATTAATTGGAAATATTTCTTTCGTTTTTTTCACTTCTTTCAAATGAGATTTTCATAAAACAATCGATTTGAGTGAAATTATGCGTTGTGTTTGAAAGGTTGTTTCAGACCTGGTAGAAACTCGAAATGATTAAATATTGGAAAATACGAAATTATCTGTTTAGAAATGTGTCATGGCTTAAAAGTCATCGTTAAGAAAGATATTCATATATTAAAAGACAAAACAAATAATGCTAATAAAGCATTATTTAATGAATCCATCAATTTCCGTTAGACCTCCTCAGTTCAGTGCTCTAAATACAGTGTTGTACACGAGGAGATGTATGACCAGTAAATTAACTGCAGTGAATAAATCATGCCAAACAACAGCTGAAAATGTCTTACAGGTCAAGTTATGATACATAAAGAGGAAGGATATGAGAAATTAGGATTATAATGAATTTTTAAGTTTAATTTAATTTATTATTATAGCTTCATTCCACCCAGCATTTTGGTACAATTATGGAATTTTCAGCTTATGATATCGGTAGCCCAAATTTAACCGGCCGACTACCGATACCGTGTCTGCGTCGGCCGGGTTCGAACCCCGGACCACATACATGATCAGCGAGCTTCCTAACCGCTGTGCCACCGAAGCACTATAATGAATTATGGTTGATGCAGTTCGGCGACCAATCTTTTTCAGACTGTTGAAGCAGCTGCCCTGAGGTGTTACGGAATACAAGCTTCGAAGCATAATAAGTTCTTATAATAGTTTGAACGGTGATATAAGTATAAAACTTGGGCACTGTGGTAGAGTATAACTCGTACTATTATTTCTGAATGTACATTATCTCACATTGATTTTTAATCCAATATCTAATCGATTCCACATATGTATATAAATGAAAGAAAAAAGTTTGTGCTCGAAACGTCATCAGTTAATATAACTGTACAACACTGAGGGATTTATCGAAATAAAATATTATCCGTAATGGAATTACTTGAACGATTCTTCATTAACCACTTCTTGTTTGTCATCTCTCACTGGCAGACTAATATATGCAGCTTCCTTTGAAACGATTCGGATAGTTTTGCTGACTCTTATTGAATATATGTGTAAAACTTGGGCACTGTGCTAGTAAATAATTCCATATTCGTTTGTTTATTAGACGTATCACACAGTGAAACGTCATCCAGTAAATAATTCTGTTTCACTGTGTGATACATCCAATAAACAAACTAATATGGAATTATTTACTACCACAGTGCCCAAGTTTTACACATATATTAATGACTTATGGTCTTCCTTTACGAATACTTATCAATAAACTCACTCGACTTTCACAAACTGAAGTAAGATATGAAAATCATCGCACTTTTAACATTCGATGCTTAAAAAATGAAATCATTCCTAAATATCTACATCTACGAGCTCCGATTCCAACGGACAGAGTTAGAAGCAGAATAGAAAGCCTTCAAAAATTATGCCTGAAAGAAGAGATCTACAGAATCGTTAAAAAGTTGCAACATATCAGATGTCAAATTGAGCAATTAAAACTAAAGCTAAAAAGGAATAGTTACCAATGTAGATTATGATCTTATAAACAGTCATCTAGCATTGCGAAATCAGCAACTTTCAAAAAGTCAAAAAATAGTCAAATCAAAAAGTTCAACAAATTATTAAAGGAGAAATCTTCATCTCAGAATGAGGAAGTCAACAATCCATAGTCAACGGCCATCGATAAAACAAAGTGGGTTATCAATTTCTCAGCACATATATTAATTCCTACAGAAATAAGTGTATTAGAAAAGGGACTAAATTTCAATGTAGCCGTGGACAAGCGGAAACCTGACGATGTCACCCCTAAAATAGAAATAGCACTAAGTGGGATAGACAAAACAATGGCTGATGAAGTACGAGCACAATGTGCACTTACATTAAAACGACAAAAACGTGGGAAGCCTTACCTGACAAAACCAGAGATAGAAGCCCTAAAACACCTTAAGAATAACAAGGATAGAGTAATCACAAAGTCAGACAAAAGAAATGCTGCAGTAGTATTAGACAAGTCAGATTATGTGGAAAAGGTGAGTACTCACATACAAACAGGACCATATGAAGAAATTAATAAATCAATAGACATCGTTATGAATAAGGTTAAGAAATCCACAGCGGACATAATACGACGAATGAAGCCGTTTCTAGGTGTGTCTAAGTGGTTTAATTTAATGCCAAAAACTAATAACCCCAGTAGGATATATGGTGTTGTTACGGTTCATAAGTCAGGATGCCCTATAAGATCTATAGTTAATTTTAGAAATTCACCTACTTATGAATTATCTAAATATTTATCTATGGTAATAAATCCCCTTAAAAGCCACCCGAAATCTAGACTAACAAATTCTTATGAACTAAACAAAGATTAGATAATTTAAAATTAGATAATGAAAAGAAAATGGTTAGTTTTGACCTTGTCAGTTTATATACACCTACACCAATAAATATGGCTATACAGGCAGTCAGAAACAAACTAATTTCTGATCAAGAACTCGAACTTAGAAAGAAAGTGCCACTTGAGGACATAATGCTGGGAGTGCAGCTTTGCCTGACTTCCACAGTATTTAAATTCCAAGGGAAAATATACAAACAAACTGAGGGAGTTGCCACGGGGTCACCAATATCCCCGGTTGTGGCAGATATATTCATGGATAGGTGGGAAAACATAGAGATTGAAACGTTCACCCCCCCCACCCCAAAATAAAGTATGGTGGATGTATGTAGATGACACATTCACTGTACTTAGAACACAAGAAATAGGCAGATTTTTTGAACACATTAACTCAAAGGTGGAGGCAATTCAATTCACTTATGAATTGGAAAGTCAGGAAGGGGAGCTTTCAATGTTAGATTGTAGCGAAAAAAAGGAAGGAAGATGGGAAGTTAAACACCAGTGTTTGCAGGAGACCCACACATTCAAACTGATATTTGAACTTCCAATCATCCCATCCTATGTCAGTGAAAATAGGATTGGTGAAATGTTTAAATGACAGAGCACAAAAACTAAGAAGTACCAAGGAAAAACTAAGACACGAAGTGAGGCATGAAGGAGAGGCTTTGAAAATTAGTAATTACACTGATAAATTAGTCAGAAAGTATGTAGGGAAATGTAAAAATAAAAATAAGATAAATAATCATAGTGGTGATAGCGATAATAATAATATTAACGAAAACATGCAAGTCAAATGTGAGCAAGACAACACTAAAAATAAGGAATCTAAATCATCAGTAGTAATTCCATACAAGGAAGGAACCTCGGAAACCTTACGCAGAATTATTAACAAGGCGGAAATAAAAGTGGCATCTAAACCAACCACAAACTCAGAAACAAGCTTTGTTGGTTAAAGGATGTAGTTTATCTAATACCTAGCATGCAATCATTGTGAAGTCAAATACATGGGTCAAACTAGTAGAACAGGAGCAGTCAGACTAGCCGAACATTAGTTGACCTGAATAAGACAAGAAATGTAGACAATAGTTTAGCTACAGCACTATATGCAATCACACACAACCATACAATAGGCTAGATGGGTAAATGACAGTTTTAAAATCTAATGTAAGAGAACAAGGGGGAGGATGAGATTGATAACATAAGCTTTGCTTATCGAACTAACTGCAAACACGTGTAATAGGAATGATTCAACACCTGTCCAGTTGGGTATCTGGAGAATCCTACTACCTCGACAACGACAAATAGGAGAGAACAAAGAAAACTATAAAACTCAAGTTTCGAAGTCGTGTGATTATAATTGATATGATTATGAACAATAAATTTTGTTCAAAACCTTGTCATCCAGTAAATAATACTGTTTCACTGTGTGATACATCTTATAAACAAACTAACATGGGACTGAATGTTATTTTCCAGGACATTTATTCAAAAACCAATAGACCAGTAAATTTTACGCCTCTGATTCTTTTTCGTAGACACTGATAATATCGTTTACACATAATAGATATAATTCCATCAGAAGTACTGGCTTCTAGGCCTCACCAGAAAAAATCTGCAAAATGTGGCTCTCCATCGCAACAACACTGTTTTGAGGGAATAATCGGTCATCGAAATGAGATAGATATGTTATTGGCTTCTCTATACATAATATTAATCGTTCCAGTGACTGTAACATTTGCGAATAGGGAAGTTGCGTCATCGATTTACATTAAGATCCTAAATGTCCTTGACAAACTGGAATGAATCAGAGACAATATATTTTGCTAAGCGTTCCTGTAATATCCACTTTGTTAATTTGTGTATAGTGCTGTAAGTTTGTCATTAAGAGTATAGGTCTTGGGGACACTCCTGGCTAGTGTATTTTTACACGCTCACATAATTATGGGATTTGCGACCCAATAGATCGGTTTCTGGATACTTTTCAGTGATACATTTCTTTTTGAACATTTGTAGTAGATGTTGTACAATTTCGCTTTCAGTATACAAGGTTAGATCTTTGGCACTGATATCAGCTTCAAATTTGAATTCATCAAGAATTGTTCCCTGCACTTATTCTGTGTAATCTTCCTTGTTCATGAAACCTCCACATTCTCCTTTATCGGAATGTAATATAACAACGTTGTTGTTTTTCCGGAGACTAAGTAAAGATTTCCAGTGTTCTTTTGCTTGGAAGGTGTTATTTAAAATGGGTGGGCAGTATCCACCGTCTTTGATTTCAGTAAACTTTCACTGTCATGTGACGTAGCATGATGACGCATAAATTGTTGTTGCTTGTTTTAAATTCAAAGGCGATGTAGCCAGCGATATATTAAACCGTAGATTAACAAGATCAATTGAAAGAACTTTTAATGCCGCAAAACTGTATCTCAGCTTCTCAACCAAACCGATATTGACACTGTGCATTAAAGATAGATTGCCCAAAATGGCGACATCAATGTGTGTATATAAATTGAACTGCTCCTGTGGAGCTAGTTATATAGGTCGTACCCAGAGGAATTTATCTTTACGCACTCGTGAACATATTCCTGTTTGGCTTGGGAAAAGAACAACTAAATCAATTAATAGTGCAATCCTGTCTCATCTAGTGGATAGCGAACACAGCATCAAAGTAGATGAGTCATTCACAGTTGCGTATCGAGTACCGAACAATCTCCCCAAAGGCACACGATTACGCCTCCTAGCCATAGCTGAGGCTTTAGAGATTATTAGAGAAAGACCAGACCTATGTGTACAGAAAAAACTTATTCACTCTCTTTGTCTACCCTGGCCCACTATAAGGTCACCAGGATCATAATTTTTTCGTACTATTATTATCATTATTATTATTTTGTGATATAATGTCTTTATTATTCATTTCTCCACCCAGTTTATTTCACCTCATTGTTACCCTTATTTTGTCAACCTTTATGATTTTATACTAAACCTACCAATTCTGTAGCATTTTATTACAATTTACAATTTAGCCTCTTTATTTTATCATTAGACATTATCGGTCAGCCCTCACATCCAGTGCCTCCTTTTTTAACGTGTCTTTACCTGTATTTTGTGGTTATCGCATTTTCTCACCCCAAGGACACTTGTATTCTGTTAACTATAAAACAACACTATATCACCCAATTGTTCATTCACACTTCATCACATTTTCTGACTAAACACCCTATACGCTTTTAATTGACTATGCTAACTAATGGACTATCACCTCAACTTACACATGCACCCTGATACAGTTTCTGATATTATTTTCATTTGCCTTTACTGGCTATATGTACTCTATTATTCATGGATTTATAACTAACTGTAGAGCCTGAAGAAGAAGTTATCGAAAACAATTGTTCGCTCAAAATCTTGTTTTGATTTCAATATGGGGATTTTTCATTTTTTTCAATTTGTAGAATATGTTCATTTATTGTAAATATTTTACCCACTCATTTCTCAATGAAGACCGAAATGATACTTTTTTACTGATGTTTCCAAATTTAGTGGTAATGTAACAATAGAAGGCAAGACATGGAAGCCAAGATATATATATATATATATATATATATATATATAGTTTATATTCGTCAACCAATCACTGAGCGTGGGATTTTGGTTTACATTAAACGACATGAAATAGAATGTTCAAATATACATTTAGTGTCCTATTTCTCACGCAGTATTGCACTGTGGGAATAAGTGAGAATCATATTTCGTTGGAGCATATTACACCACCACACTAACAGCTTTATTATTTTGCCTATTTATTATTGAAGGGTAGTTAGCAGTCGGTGAAACAAAAATTGTCTTCACTTGCGGCATCATTCAGAAAATTACTTAAAGGTTTGTTAAATAAATAAGAAAGGAGAAACAGTATCATCCATAACACCCAAAAACATTTTCTCATCTAAAGATTAGCAATTTTATGGAATAAGTCAGTTATGGTCATCTGAGAAGTCTTTCAAAATCTGTTGAGAATATTATGAATCTTTACCATTTCATGTTTAATTGGTCATCTGGATATACCTGCATTTCGTCGAAGCATCTGTACAAGAAACCGACATGTCAACCTGAGACCGAGCACTTCGGTCCAATCAATAGACGGAAAAATATCAAATTAGATTAAATTAATATGACCCGTTGCACAAGAGGTGGCTCTCGTGGCCCGAGTGATTTAGTGGATAACGCTTTGGCGTTTGAGACTATGGACACTAGGTTCGAGCCTCAGTGGGAACATCATCACTCACTTCGGAATGCAGGCACATCCGGCTGACCAGTCCCAAATAGGACGAAATGCGCATCCTGGATTCCACTGCTAGTCACCATCCACTAATTAAATTCTAATAAAATGCCCAGGCATCGTCGAAGCATCTGCTTAAGAAGCCTACATGTCAACCTGAGACCGAGCACTTTACCATTTCGTAGTTTAAAACCTTGCCTTTTGTTTGGTATGAACAGCTTTAAAAAACTTTGGTTACGGGGATATGTACTGATTTGATTATCTTAAAAAGTCTCAGTTTCAACGACTCATATTGGTGTAAATAGGGATTAATAGAGAGAAAAATAAAAACCCTGATTTTGACAACAGTTGAATCCCATTTACTTACTCAATGCCTATCTTTTACCGACAGTATATTTGAATTTTATTGGCTGCTCAGACAGGAATTCTCATTTCTCCACGATCCATTTTTTATTTTTCACTTCAATCCTCACCACATTACATTAGTACCAGTGTGTTAAATAAACTCTGTATCAGATAGACTTCCAGAATTCCAGTAATAGAAAAACTTCTCTTGACGGCTAGTCTAGTGATTATAAAATTGAAGACTTTTAGCTGTCAGTAGTTGTGGTGAAATCAGTAAGTAGCAGTCAGTTTTGTGCTTGGTAGACTGATTCCATCATCAAGTCGGCGACCGGAAGACTGATGCTTTGGAGCCTGCAATAATCTACATTTTCGTCTCAACTTACACCATCACCATAGTCACACTAACTGGAGGAATCCGCTACTTTGGATTTTGTATGCCACCATCTAATGCTTTGAACTTTTAAGCTGAATCAGTTATTTTCACACCTACAACTTGTATAGTGTTTAATAACATCTAACTTCTATCACATGTTTTATACTAAGTGACATATTTCTATAGAAATACTATGAACACCCAACCAGTTACCAAAAGGTTTGATTGCAGAGTTTGTGAAAACATTGTTTTATGCTAAAAAAAGACACTTCATTTTTTATTCCATATTAGACATAAAAGTGCCTCACTATCAAAAGTAGCTATTAATGTTGTATCACAGTGTGTTATATGCATACACGTATCTCATATGTAATTCTACTTTACCAGTGTTCACATTTTGTTCTTACATAAATTCATTTCTTACTGAATATGTGTTTAAAAAAAGTGTACAATGCTGAGAGAAACTAGTGGGTAGCATGCAAACTTATTTCTAGTTTGATGCTGAGCAATCTTGAAGGTCATACAGAGAAATTTGAAGTGAATATAAACTTTTACACATATCTAAGAGATATAAAAAGCGCTTAATAGAATACTGACTGAATCAGATTAATTATGGAATGTATAATAGCATATACTGACACAGATATACACTTACGCTTACCCCGCTATGTACTTTACCAAGGCGATGAACTTAAAAAGCCTACCTTTAAACTGCATACACAGTTATGTGAATAATTTCAAAATTCTGGCAGTTAATACAGTAATCAGAGAAACATGGAAATTTAGACAGACTTTGACCAGAAGGGTGCAGCAGGTTGGGTGTGAGGACAAATACTCGCCGAAGATATTGGCTAGGGGTCGCGCTATGTCATCAATTGGCAAAAGTTGGAATTCATGGGCCATTGGATCGGGTCCCAGTGGCTTAATGGTATACGAGCTCGCCTTGTAACCAGAAGGTCCTGAGTTCAAGTCCCAGTGGGTGCTTACTGCTGAGGAGTCCCAAACTAGGGCGAAACAGCTGTCCAGTACTCCCAGGTTTTCCAGTGGTTCTCTAACTAATGTCAGTTCATGATGAAATCCTGTAACCAATCAAATCCCTACAAACCAACACTTGAAGATTTTCAACTGTTGACCCAACTAATTTGAATAATCTCGAAAAGTTTTGGCTATTTCTATGCATTACCTTGCATATAATTACACAATGGGGTAGAAGTATTCAAAAGTAATATAATTAGCTGGAGGCAGACGTTAATTACCGAGTCTGTATTCATTCAGTCAATACTGAATACATACTGTAGGAATGATGCAATACCTTATCTGAGTATGTAGAAAACTACATTAAAAAACAAAAGGGATTGAAAACTACGTAGAGAAATCTTATAAGTTTTGGCAACATAGTGATGTAATTATAAGCAGCAAACTGTACCAAAAATATCATTCAGTTATCAATACTGTATCATTTTGTTGTATCAAGTCAACTTATCTAATATGGAATTTGAAACAATTAGTTCCCTTTATGAATATGGACAAAACAATAAACACAGTTCAGATAAATTACCTCTTATTATTACTCTTGTTGTAATATGGTGTTGTAATCAGTCACAGGGCCTGAATTCCACTCTTACGTCGATATTAGCTCATTTTTATTATTTCCGGGAATTCATACACGGAACTTATTTTCAGCAAGATAAAAGTCGCTCATGCCCTGTGTTGTAATTTCTATATTTCGATATTGTATATCTTTTTCATTATTTGAACAAAGCAAGAACTACAGTTTTAGCAGAATAAAATGGTACCATCTTTTATTTCGTTGCCTTCTCGTCAGCTGCTTACATGGCAAAGACATTGTTAAAAAACACTAACTGGAATCTGTTCACGAGCCTACACTGGACGATACAGTCACTAACATAACTGATTATCTTAAATTCTGCCTCAAAATCTGATTTTTGGAAACAAGCACTATCCACAAGATTTAACTTTTTCTCTTCTTCTCATCTCAAAAGGATTAACATCTTAATGAAATCTGAAATCCACAGTCTGAATACTATTTATAACCAAAGACTTTATTCATGCAAACCCCTCTCTAGCGTATGGAAACTTTTTAATGAAATTACTGGTGGTAAGCAAAATGCTATTGTTCCCCAGTTTGATGTAAATACTCTAAGTTAGTCTTCCACGAAAGTTTTGATTCCTAATGCCACAATTAGTACCTTTAATGACTTTCACGGTTTTCACACTCTTGATTTTCTTCAAATGTCTCAAATCTCTAAAAACTTCTGAAATCCTCGGTCCTGATGGTGAACTTTTTGGTGACCTCAGATGTGTCGATATTTTATGTTATCTCCCTCCTAACATTTTCAATCTTTCCCCGTCCAGTAGTGTTGTAACTGTAGCATGGAAAGACATTAAAATTATCCCGGTACCCAAATCATATGGTGGTATGAATGTTAAGACCTATTGGAATTACTTCACCTTTTTTGAAATTAATTGAGAAATTACTTTTACTCAACTTTGAACCTTTCTCTAAAAGTTTTAATGACCCCAAACAAGTTGCATATATAGAGGTCAGAGGTACTCTAGACGCTGATGCTGTTTTGAATCATAATATTGTTTCCAGCTAAGGAAAAAACTAAATATGTCCGACATACTTCCCTCAAATATACATTCACTTTTGACTCTGTTCTTAGATGCCTTTTGTTAAATAAACCTTGCCTGACACAAACCGAGTCCTGGGCTGTTAGTTGGTAGTACTTTTATTTCTCCGACAGAATGCAGTATACTGTGGAGAGGCAAATTTTTTTCTAACTTGCTTACTGAGGATCGAGTCTCTCCAGGTGCTGTTCTCTCTGTTCTTCTTTCTTCTTAAATGACTTGCCGCTTTCGGATGAAATCAACTTCATTAGATACACTGGTGATCTATCTGTCTCCCTGTCATTTACGCCCCGATCTGACTACTCCAAACTTAATGGCTCTTTGTTTGACATCAGCCACTGGTCTAAGCTAAATGGTCTTAGCTTAAGATCCCTCTGAATGTTAGAGAGCTAACTTCACCTTCAGTTATAAGCATGATCTACGCGAACTGGTTCTTTCACTAGATGCTTGTAACATAGAAGGCATTGTATTGGAAACTAAGTTAAGCATAGGTTACCTTGGAATAATCTATCCTCTGGCTTTTCTTGGTCATCCCGTCTAACCTACTGCATTAAGGATTTATGACAGTCAGAAATCACTCAACCACTACTTTTACAGTTTCTTAACTCTTGTATCTCACTTACTGTTCTTTGCTGCTCCCCCTTACTCTTTCTTGGGCTACTGAAAAAGGACCATCTTGTACTGCTAAGGGTGATGGAGGTTGTCAGCGGGGCAAGTAGTGTGCGGCCAAGTCAGCTCTTTACTAGTGTAGTCGAGAAAAATGGTCCACATCCATATTGTCTGACTCTCAGCTCTCCCTCTCTCTTTATTCACAACTCTCCCCTTGAATCTCATCTGATAGGACTTCGATTCATTGTAAAAGAGTGTATGCTCGAACAGCTAAAAACAGAAACTTAACAATATCCTATTCAACCCGCCTTCTATGTGATGGAGAAAGATTTTGGGTGAAACCTACGGCCTACCTTATAATTTGCAAAAAAAATAGCCCTTTGGTCTTCCTCTTTTTTTAGTTTATGATGAAACTATTACAGGTGTCTGATCATATTAGTTATTATTATTATTTTATAATTTTTGTACACTTTTGTCAATACTGTCACTGTTAACACCAAAATGCTGCTATTATCGATTCTGGTTATCTATAATTTTTTGTGTTTTCTGTTATCAAGTAAATTACATGCAGTGTTGTACTAGATGCTGAGAATTCCACACTATGCCATAAGTACTGTTTCGGAATAAAGAAAATTATTATTACTATCCTAAGTACTTGAAACAGATTCACTAAATAATGAAAACAGAGTTGATCTTTACTGGGCCACACAACACAGATGGAAGCTTTTCGTCGTTAACACAAAGACTTTTGAGATCAGTCAGTTAATAATAAAGTTAATGTGGTAATGGAAATTATCTAGTGGCAAAACCAAGTGCTAAAAGCATATTCCAAGAAACTTATGCCTAAAAGGAAGCAGATATTTGCAAAGTGCGATTATTAAGAAGACAATTGCAGTGAAGAAAATTTTCTTTTCGACGAAGTCATCATCTTAGCTGTACATTCGTGTATTTATATCAAATGGATAGGAAAGTTCCAGAATAATATCCGGTCAAGGGTCAAATTAGTAAAAATTAAAATTAGGAATTAGAATGCCATAATAAACAGGGGGATGGATAAAACAAACAAAGTAGCATCATGAATGCTAAGAAGATTGACATTGTGCAATTAGGGGTTAGAAATGTAGAAATAACAAAATAGACAGGATGTTTGGATAAGAACTAATGTGATGAATAATTGTTTATGCAATCAGGAATTAAATGTGTGGAAATAGTAAAATGACAAAATAAACACGAAGTTCGGATATGAAAATATGGTAGTGTAAGCAGGAATTAAGAAAAACTTAAAATAACAAGAATAAACAGGAAGTTTAGGTAAGAAAGGCGATGGGATGGTCATTACTAAAAAATTACCTGTTTATGATGGCCATGGCAGGGACAGGGGTTGGACGTATTTCTTTTGGATACAAAGGGTGGGTTTGAGCTTTTGTATAGCTAGCGCTTCGGCTATGCCCAGATGTCTTGATTTGACTCCCTTTGATAGGTTTGATTGAATCTTGTATACTATTTTGAAGGATTTTTCGAAAGGTGCTGAATGTCCGGAATTGACCAGTGCAATTACCAGACACTTTATCGATACGGGTGATTTTTTCGAGATTTCCAAATCCTTCAAAATATTAAACATACAAAGGATAGCGAATCTACTGCGATTTACTGCTGAAGAAATTGCAATCAAACGTCACAGACCAAACTTATGCATACAGAAGGAGAGTGTGGTCAATCTCTCACTCCCTTGGTAACCATATCACTTTCATTACACTGATTAGTCATACACACTAGTGAACTCAACTCACTAAGCAAGTTTTCAAATTGATGAACTTTGACCTGCTTGAGTTGCCATGTTGACACTGTTTATTAGATTTTTCTGTTTTCTGTCTTCTCTCACCCCATTTTTTTCTTTTTTTTTATAGTTTTAAAGTATATAAATTGATGATGACTTAGATTATAATACTTATATTCCAGATGCGTTCACCTTACAATGTCTTCTCTATTACCTTTCAAACAATGAAGTATGAAATGTTATTATTTATAACCATAGTAATTTCAGGTGTTTGCAGCTGATGAGAACCTGTGAAATAGAATGATATCATTTTATACTGCAAATCTGGCCTTTCTTTCTCTATCAAAAGACAAAACTCTCTGAGAAACATTTCGTAGTATAATCAGAGCTTTCCATAAACCGGTAACCTTACTGTAATTAAATGCAACTCTCAATTTGAAATATGAAAATTAGATTTGAAGTTAATAACTAACTATGATTCTGTTATGTGTAAAAGATTCATTACTTTGGAAACGGTTTCTGAATGAACTAAATACCCATGGACAACTGCATACTAAAAATTTAAGCCTTTGACATCTTTTCTGACGAAGTGAGTTGCGAAATGTTGTGAAATATGTTTACGGACTTAACACTGAGAAACGCATGAGTAATTGAATAGATTTGTATCGGGGGATCTAGAATCGGTTTACCGTCTAATTCGGTGCAGTAAACCGGCCATTTGACTCTTTGGCAGTCAGAAGCATCGTTTGTGCCCAAAATTGCCCTAAAATTTTTCATTGATAACTGCCGCTTTTTAATAGTCTGTTGGAGTAACCCGTTATTTTCTACATATATATATAGCAAAATATCACAGCTTCAGATTAAAACTAAATATGCGAATATGGATCCTAAGAGTACCCTGACAAGAGGTGTTATTAAACTGGAAATTGCCTGAGGTCGTCTTAGCTTGATAATTCATCGTAAACGTTTCATCTCCAGGCTTTTAACTACAACAACATTTGTGTTATGAGAGAATTGTAATGTTAATTTTGTCCTACTGTATCTATCCTTAAATGCATTCTCCTCATATGATTCCAATTATAAAATGACTAGTCATTGGTTTACAAATGGAAAATCATATGACAGTAATGAACGAAATACGTGCTTTATAAGGTTAGCAAATTTACCATCTGATTTTCACTTCAAAGTATTTTTGCAGAAATAATACTTGAGTAACAATGATTTACATCCTGTGATGGACTTTTGTTTAAGTACTTCAATCATATGAATGTTCATATATTTGTGTGTGTGTGTGTGTGCGTGCGTGCGTGTGTATTCAACATACTGAAGGTCTCTTATGACACCCAATAGTGGTAGAAATTTTTAAAAACATTGTTGTGTTTTCTTGGGTGAAGGAGTATCAAATACTTACAGTTTCAGTATCTATATGGTCAAATAATATTTTGATCCTGAAATTCATGAATCTGATTTTATGACTCAATTTTTTTTATTAAATAGCCTTATTGATCACCTCATCAGCATACTAATATAGATAGCACAGAAAATTAGATCGAGAAATGCTACATTTTGTCGAGACCGTGTTATTATTATTGTTCAGAAAATACGGGATACTTCGGCATAAAAGTGTCCATCAAACCAGTTAGCTGTTCACACGACTTCTCATTTGATTACGATTGGGCTCTGTTCTATTTCAGTCCAGATTTTAAGTGTTTGATTTGTTTTCCTATGCAATTCTAGCTGATGAATTTCGATCTCATATTTTCTCCACCTACTTCAGGCTGTACAACGATCTCTGTAACAGAACGTGGGGGTTTTCATTTTCATGGTGACTACCATGGAATTCTTCGGAATTTATATGTACATGTAGCAATTAGTTTTTTTGAATCACAGCATTTATGCTGCATCACGGAAAAGAAGTTCTTAGTCATGACAGTGTATATTTAGTTGCGATGATAGATTAGTTACTCAGTCTGCCTTGAGATTTGAACTGATAATTTCTTTAGTTCTTTTGTAGAATTTTGAGTCTATCTGCAATAAATTGCAATCCTTATTTCTTATATTCTGAAATTCTATTCTTGTCAGCAGTAAATAACAACAGGTAGAGATGAGTGTTCAGATATTTTAAAAACCAAATGATTGTTCATAAACTCAAACACCTTTTACGTAGAGTGAAACACTATCGACCTAGGACAAAGGTGAAGAATGTGTATAATGCCTGCTAATTGTGGCATCAGCAATTAATAGTCTTGTTTGATCAATTTGTTGGATGAGGATGAAGTCGTTCGGTTTCTTGAAAGCTCTTCTTTTTAATTACGTCCATTTAATAAATGTGACTTCACGTAACCCAATGAAAATTATTACTTCATCAGTGTCCAAAATATAAGAATTTCACAGTCATCAATCACAAAATACTGTTCAGTAATGTACCGCTTGTTCTTCAGTTTATAGAATGATAATGATTATTAGATTATCTTATTTCACTTGACTATAGTTTGTTGAGCACAACTGGAAGTGATTAGTTGGCCACTGGCATGTATCAGAAACTATATAACCTCAAAAATTCATTATCCAGTCACTTAAGTTAGTTAACTGTTTTCAAAATATCTTCCATGGAGACTGGATATTATTGAATATTAAAAAAGATATCATAATAAACTGCATGTAAATGTATATATATATATATCCTATAAGTTATGAACTCAAATCTCCAAGGGGTTAGACAACTGTGTTTAACTAAATAACCGTAGAGTCAAAGTTTAAATCTTTCATGGGCTAAATATTTCTTCGTAAGCGTTTGCTCATAGGTATTTTAGACGTAATAAAGACACAGTGATCAATCTTCAATAGTGTCAATGTGGTTTAAAAGTCAGTAAACTTTAATTTTATATATGATGCACTTTATGAAGATTCTTAATTTATACAGTTATCTGGATTTGAATAGCAGCAAAACTTTCAGCTCTATTAATCATCGATTTGACATTCTATTTCATAATGCTTAAATTCTGTTGTTTATTAAAAGTGAAAAGTGTTCACAATTACCAGTAGTAACTAATTAGATGGTTTGCAGGTTTACGCACTTTCAAATAGTTTTTAGAAGACTACGCAACCACTGTAAACAACTCAAAACACTTCAGCACTATTGATAAACCACTTCATCTAGAAATGAGTGGTTGATAACGTGGAAAGGACGAGAATCTCCTTAGTGAGCATCATTAGTTGTTGTGCGTAGTTTCCAAGTTCTCGTATGAGCCACTGTAATAGATTGTATGACAGTAACGAATAGTCAGTGATTACTTATAATGTCGTACAGTTGCTTAAGCTACCAACAAGTTATCTTTCATAATCTTGTAAGTTTGAAGTGTCCAACTATTCAGAAAGTATGTTGCATTAATTTTATTCCGATGGTCAATATGCAACAGCACTGATTTTAGAAACTAAAATTAAAAGCCTTAATAGCTACGATTAGACAATGTAGTTGTGCGTCGATGGCATGGCGGTAGGACGTTCACCAATCATGCATGCGTTCCGCGCTTCAATCCCCGACCAACGCATTCGATTACCTCGCTAAATCAGTAATATGACTGGTAAAGAGGGAAGGTGGAAAGGGCTTGAAGCCCTATGTTACACTAAGAACGTTAAGGAATAAAAAAAATGGTTGGTTATTTTCATCAGAATAGTCAGGTAAATGTGCAACACTTGCTTTTTGTCGAAATTTTTAGAAAATCACTGGATTTTGTAGTGGTATATTATTATTATTCCCCTGGGTTCCTAATTGAATATAGGGCTTCAGCAGTGCATCTCCTTTTCACAGCGTCTTCTGCAGTCCTCTTTATCTGACTCGACGATTGTACATGGGCCCTCATCTTCTCCTCACACAATTTCTTCTAGGTCACCCTCGGATGATTAACTCGTGGTTTCCTAAGGCTAGACTGGCACGTCATTCCACTCAACTGTCTCCATAGCGTATATCTGATACATCTCCATTTTCTTCAACATATTTCTTGGGTAATGGGTTCTCGACCGATCCGTTTACATACGTTCTCGTTGCTAATTCTTTCTGGCTAGTCACCTGACACTCAGTATGGAGCTAACGAAGACAGCTCTTGATAAAAGTATGCTTTTTGTGATGTGAGAGGCAAATTTTCTGACCCATACAGAATTGACTTATCGTTGGTGTTGAAAATCTGAATTTGGTTCTTTATGATGCGTGCAGAAGATTTTCGAACTAATTTCAGAGTAATGAAGGTCTGTCTTGCTTCTCCGATCTTCCTTCCGACATACTCATCCGTGTCGCCAGTAGTTGAAACGATGTTTCCTGGCTGGATAAGTGAAGAAAGTGATAACTTTCAAATTTATTCCGTTGATTGTGAGTTGTGCTTGTGGTTGTTGGTGCAGTTCGTTGGTTATCTTGATCACCTCCGTCTTCTTTATGTTCACTTGGAGTCCTGTCTTCGATGCCTGCCTCCTCAGCCAGTTTTCGCCTGTAAGTCTTCGAGTAGATGTGACATTAGACATATATCATCCACACGCGACATCCAGATCTTCTAGAGTCTTCTAATCGGTGGTCCAGCGTACTCCTGTCTCCTCGATCCCAACACACAACCTGACGCATAATCCAGTCCACCACAACTGAGAATGTCATCGGTGATAAAAGGCAGCCAGCCAACTTGTCTTACTCCTATATTCACTTCGGACTCCTTGCTGAGTTTCCCGTTACGGATCACCTAACACGTGCCACTCTCATATAGCCAGTTGTTGAATGAGGTTGATAGAGATATGGACACTGCACACCGCACTTTTGAAGCAGATTCCAAATTACTTCTCGGTCAACACTGTCTGGTGAACGCCTTTTCGAAGTCGATGAAGTTGAGGTAGAGGGAGGTTTCACTGACATCGTATGCTTTTTTCTGTGATGATGATGTGTAGAGTTGCAATTTGATCAGCATATGATTTGCTTTTCTTGAATCCAGCCAGCTTGTTCCTCTGGGGCAGGCGGAGTTCTGTATCCAGTGCATTTTTTATTCTCTCCAGGATGATGCGACCTAGTATTTTACTTGGCGTGGACTACAGCGTGATTCCCCGCCAGTTCTTGCACAGTCCTCATTAGGTCTCCCTTTTTCGGGAGCTGGACGAGATAGCCTTTCTTCCAGTCAGTAGGTACTTTCCCTTTCTTCCAAACATTTTGTAATAATGCCATGAGCATATCTGTAGCAGTCTCTGGGTCCGTTTTCAGTGCTTCGAGGTGAATTTCGCCCAGTCCTACTGCCTTCTCGGCTCTCGGGAGATGACTGTATCCAAAACGTTTGCCTTTGCTTGAAGATTGGTGTCCACAGTCAGTTCTGTGGTTATCGGTGGTATTTCTGGAAGAGTTGGTGATTTTAAGTTCCAAGGTTCTTTGAATTGGTCTTTCCATTGTTTTGGTGCTGCTGTGCTTTGGTAATTAGGTTCCCTTGACCACCATTCATTGGTTCCATCTCCGATGATCTCTTCCTACGAAGCGCTCTGCTTATACAGTATAAGATTTGGAGGACTCTTTGGACTGCAGCTTGTATTCCTTCACCTTTCATTGTATTGTAAAATTGTCTTTTCATTTTCAAAAGCTGTACAATCGCATTTATATACATTAGTTGTCTTTTGTTTTTCCTAGCACTTTTTTACTCTTTTTATTCAATGCTATGTACGCTGGATACAGCCTCTCCTTCTGTCTTCCATCTTTGCATTGGTTAATCTTCTCTTTTACCACCCTCCTCCCGTTTGTTAGCTTCCAGGTATACACTGAGAATCTCTCTTTTTCTTGCCTTTTCTTTCTCCCTGAACCAGCTATACACTTTCAGAGAGTTCAAAGGTTCTTCCACACAGGTTTCCTGAGTGATGCTACGTAGTATGTCAGACTTTGGTCTGATGGCTACAGTGAAGGTGTCTATTTTAGCTTCAGTCTTCAATTTCTGAGTTTTGGACTTGAACCATCGTCTATATCCAGTTTCTACGAAGGCTCTCAGTTGACTCACAGGGTTTCTTTTACTAAATAATGACCTGAATACACATCTACTCCCCTTCTAGATTTGATGTCAAGCAGACTTCGTCTCCACTTACTTAGGATTAAGACAAAGTCTATCTGATTTTCGGTGTGTCTCTGTGATTAAGTGCAATTCGTTCTGTGTATATCCTTGTGCTGTACATATTACCTCCAGTCATTAAATCAATAGATGTGTAGAGTCGGCGAAGAGTTCTCCATTCTCATTCATTTCATGAAGTGAGCGACTCTCGACTCATAATGAGTTCCCTTCTAGTGCTGTTTGCTCCCAGTTTAGCAATCATATGGTCCATTTGGATTTTGATGTTGCTATCTGGTTCAGCCATTGCCCAGTGCTGTTTGCAACTGATTGTAAAAGTCTTCCCTCTTTTTCACTGGATCTGAGTTATTTGTAGGTGCGTAAAAATGCATAATTGTAACTTTCCCACCTTTTGAGTTGAATAATGTCGTCATGATCCTGTAGCAGATTGGTCACAACTGTATGATAGATTTCGATGCTATTGGTGACACCATTATAGCTACTCCCTCTAGTGTACTACTGGCTGTTATCTGTGGTACCGGAGTAGATTATTGACCCTCTATTTAGCGATTTGGAGAGTTCATGCCGTTTACTGGCATAGATTCTTAACACTTATGTACCATGTCTCTTAATTTCCTCTGTGATCTCAGCAGCCTTCTCATCTTCGATCAATCTTCGGACGTTCCACGTCTCCATAATCAATTTTACTCTCATCAAAAGAAACACATAGACTGACTGGCTTCTTGAAGGATTTTATTTTGTCTCACTGACTCCAGTAAAAAACAAGTCTAAATCACATATATATTTTAGTGCATTGAAGTTTCCGTAGTGATATGATTGATTTTCCAGATTAGGTTCGTCAGTCCCCCACTGTTCTCCGGGCTTGGAGCTAACTATGACAGAAATGTTAGCCTCATCAATAAAAATAATTACTGATAACAGGGGGTTGCAGATTATAGGCAGTAGGCTTTAGACCTGTGCTTCATGCTAGTTGGCACTCATCAGCAGCCACATTGCTAACTTCACTGATAGAATTCAGCCTGCACCAATAAAGGACTAGAGACATTACACTAGTTGCTGACTCATGTTCAGCCAGTGTATCCAATACAGTTATACAAGAAGTAGCTCGCGAGCCCGAATAGCTCAGTGCTAACGTGTCTGAGTGCGTCATTAGGGGACGCGGGATCAAATCCCAGAAAGGACATGAATTCCTTCGAGGTCGCAAATACGTCTTATCGATGAGTGCCAACTAGCACGAAATCTAGGTCCAAGGTGTCTTACCTTTTGCCTCCAGCCTAATATGAACAAAACTATATGTATGTTGCCAAAACTTAGTCCTGTGAACTGAAATAATTCAAGCACACTGCTAATGATATCGGCATTGTACCATCGTGAAGAGACCAGAGTAATGATTCTGTACAGGTTTTAGTCGTGTGATAAAAATGATACATTTTCTATATCTTTTGTTTGAGCTGAAATTTTTATTTAAAAACACAACTTTTCGCTACTCTGAAACATAATGTCGCCGGATTATTGTTGCGTCTTCTTACTTTTCGCAACTACTCGTGTTTTAATACTAACTCTTTGGTGCTTACTTTGGAATTTGCTGGAACCGTACTCAACCACCCTCTGACAACTTTCCATGTCTACTAAAATATCATCAAAGCCTACCCACTTGCCGTACCGCCGGATTGTACAATTTAGATTGTACATTTTGAACTCAGGCCTGATTGCAAGTAACTGTAACTTCAGATAACGTATTTACTTTAACAGTTGCAATATGCTGTTTGAAAATCGTAACTAATTTGCTCCTTTTTGTTCCAAAACTTTGTATGGTAGCTGGGTTTAGTGTTTGATCCACCACAACTTATTGGCTGGTGTTTTAACCAAAGACCAAACTGGGGATCTGGTTTGCTTTAGACAGTTCCAATATCACTGGAAAATACACTTAATTTTATACTTATTACAAGTTGAAAATGTATGAACTATTTTTTGAGGAGTTATCACGTACCAATAAAAGTACAGTCCTTTAACGTCTAGTCAACATTAAGTCTGAATGTCTAGTTTGTAGATAACGTGGGAAATACTGATTCGTAATCTGTCTATTCTGTCATGAAATAGACATAATTCTATTCCTAGGTTCGAACCGCGGCAAGCGATGAAGAGTCCCAAACTAGGACAAAACAGCTGTGAAGTACTCCCAGGTTTTCCAGTGGTTCTCCAAATGATGTCAGCTCATGCTGAAATCCTCCATCCAATTAATTATAAACTTCTAAAATCATTCAATATAGTGCAATAAAAAAGAAACACCACATACAGGGCGTAGTTTGTACCAGTTTTTAATTAAATAAAAGCGAAAATATTCTCGTGCACATGGGCAAGTGGGCTGATGTTTATCACAAATAAAACTTCAGATTTTTAGCATTTGGTCTAAATGTGGTACGTTAAGACTTTTTGATGCATTAATACCTGAAATAAAGTGCACTTTAGTGAGATTCTGTCGTGGAATGTTTTACTTCCAAGTCTCTCACTCAAGTGTGTTGACATGGTCCTCTTTTTCATCACAAATCACCATCAGCTGATTAATAAGCAAAATTTACGTTTAACGATTTTCAACCTCATTAAAATACGAAGTCCTTCGCGCTATAATGCACAAACATAATTTTACCATATACCTTCTACTACTGATATTAAAAATAAGTAATAACAAAATAAAGCTCAAATACACAAAAGGGAAGTAAGAAAATTTGGGATTTATAGATGTGATATCTTTCTCTGTGTAAAAAATATCTTTCAAATAGTTCTGAGACATTTATAAACAAGTTTTATTCAATTGAGAATTCAAAAGATCCATCACACTAAAAAACTTCAGCTTCCTTTTTATGGTGATTCTAGGATGGTGGAAACTTTAAGTGTCAACCGACCTTTCAGGAAAATATCCTATATGAAAGCCACAGTTGTAATGCATCTGGGAGAAATCAAGACTTACGTAAAGAAATCTTTGCAAAGGGCCACAAGATTCTCAGTTAGGTCGAGTTAGAAAGAACTAAAAGCCATATTTTATACTGATTTCACTTTATTGATATGGTGATAGCATTTGGTCTGTATCATATATATGTATATATATATATATATATATATATATATATATTCGTGATTTGGAATTTGCACATTTCTAAGTGATACAACGGTTTCCTTGAGAAATCGATATTATTCAGATCAAAATATGCCATCAGTTTGATACTATAAATGGCGATCAAAGTGAACATAAAAACGTAATGCTATATACCACTGGTTGAGTGGTATGAATGTCTGGATAGTATTCACATCAATCAGTATTCCTTATTTGTAAGATCAAGCTGAGCCAAACACCAGACAGGCGATTCGCTCCTTTATAGCCAAGTTCGTCAGATGTGCACCAGGTTTGACCCTTCTTAGAGACACGAATCACTTAATATCACCCGAATTCTAGAGAGCTGTTATGGCGAATTAACAATATATTGAAGCAAATTCTTAGAGTTTCAAATAAATTCCCTGTCTGAAAGTCATCTCTTGCACTTACCTGAACATTATCGTTTAAACCGTGGATATGGATATCAAAGATAATCTGGTGTGAAAAGTAAGAAAGCAATTCACTACTTTGAAATCAGTGTGGATATCTATATCGCTAGACATTTAGCATCGCTGACGGACATCACTGGTTGTCACCACTTTAGATAACAACACTTCGTAACCTTTTACATGGCTGTAAGTCCCAGTACAGTGTCATAACTAGTATGAAATATGAGAATAGAACTTGTGCATTGTGGTAGGGTATAATTCCATTGTGGGTAAAATTTATTTTGATAAAGTCTCACAGTGTTACACAGTAATATTTACTGATGACGTTTCGAGCACAATTTATTGCTCATAATCATATCACATATCAACTTGATATGGTTATGGGCAATAAATTGTGCTCGAAACGTCATCAGTAAATATTACTGTATAACACTATGAGGCTTTATCAAAATAAATTTTATACACAATAATGTGAAATAATTTTCAGCACCCTGTTTACAGACAGACCCTGTCAAAGCATCTTTTAGTCAATGGGGTCAAACGCCACCATCAGGCACAGCAGTTAGGACGCTCGCCGACCATGCACGTGGTCCAGGGCTCAATCGCCGGCTGATGCACACCTGATATCAATGACTGGCCTGTTTAATTTGGGCTACTGATATCACATGCTGAAAATTCCATAGTTGCACCAGAGTACTGTGTGGAGTCAAGCTATGATAAAAAAAAATTTTTAAATAAGTACAGCGAATGTTGTACACCAGTAATTATGCATACGCTTCAGAATCTGTCGAAGGGTGGAGATTAATAAACCCTCTTCTTGGCCTAAAGCCTGACTGTTTTTCCCTATTTTTTTTCATGAGCAATACTCAGTCTACGCATGATCAGTGAACCTACAACTTCTGATGATAAGTTAATACAGCTTATTGCCCTCGAGTGGAACCCGAAAGGGAAGCGGCGTGTGAGACATCCGAGGGTGACATGGAGGAGATCGTGTGAAGAGGAGTTGAAAGAAGATGGATTAACATGGATGCAGGCGAAAAGTATAGCAGAAGACAGAAGAAAATGGAGACGTGCAGTTGAAGCCCTATGTTCCACTAGGAACCCAAGGGAGCAATAATAATAATAATTGCAGAGAGAAGTAGGAAGGCTTTTCTACCTTCTGATAAACTGGAATCATCAGTAATTTACAGCAATTTAATGCCACTCTCTGAATACTAGGCGTTAACTAATATCTTAGTTAACCCTAAACAACAGTTCATTACCATTATCCTTAAACACTTCTGAAATCATTCCATAAGGTCCTGCTGCTTTACCTCGTTTCAGATTGGAAACTTCTGTCAAGAACCTCGCAGGTAGGTACGTAAGTCAACTAGATTGCTTCTCGAAGTATTTCCTCCAACGTTCAAGTCTATATAATTGTCTACTGCTACTTACCTCTGTGCCTTCCGCATGTCTTTGGCTTTTGTCATCCAACATTATACACGATCGTTGCGGAGACTTTTGGTCAGTTTTCATTCGAGCACTTTTCGCTCCTCTTCACTTTCAGTCCTCTGGAATCAGTCTTATTGCATCTATCAGTTTGAATGAAGCACCAGACTTTTCTTTTTGGGTTGGCAGCAGCTCTTACTGCTGTTTCTACATCTGACTGCACATCAGTCCAGGATTCTTCAGGACTCCTCTTGCTGTCAATCTCACATACGCATTTAGTTGCTTCTCTTAATAACAATAATAATAATTCGTGTTCCCATAAAGAAGTTAGGGGCGTAGACGTTTGGCAGCTACCTGCTTTTCGTAATCTAAGATATGAGTGTACGAACTAAAGCGTGACGGGAGTCAACATATGAGTTATATAAGGAATGGTAGTCTTCTTTCATTCCTCTTGATTGATAACTCATAGCTATATGATCAAGTAGCGTCCATCCTTGATGATAGTGGTTGCCAGAGTGGACAATATCCTTCCACATTACTTCAAAATGTCGTCGACAAGGAGCTGATGAATATCTAAACAGAATAGTAAAAGGCGGTCTCTACTGTCGGTTGGTCGATATGGAATAAAATGATTACCACCGAATTACTTTCCCGATAGGCACAGCGTCTATACTTGAGCATTCCATTTGCCTGCTAAAATGACGACATCTGACCGTTTCGCTTTTAGCAGTAAAACTATGCAGATTTGATAGAACTCATCCTTTAATTTGAACAAAGCAAGAGCAACAGTTGACGCAGACTGAGATAGCGCCACCATTTATTTCGTCGGCCCCTCATCAGCTGCGTACAGCCCAAAGAAATTATTAAGTTTACGCACAGAACAACTTAAGCATAATTGTAAATGGTACGTAATATGAGTTGGCAGGAGACTCGGAACTTAATAAATAGTGCTCAGAAATTACACTTATATGGTTTATGCCCAGAAATTTCAAACAAAAATGAATGCGTGGATACAACCGCAAACGAGTTACATAACAGGGACAAGGGGTGAATGGGATGATGAGTAACTAATAAAACGATTAGCGACGTGCTTGGTTCAAGTTACATCACAGAAACGAGAGACAAGCAAAGTTACAATATATCAAAGGGAGAGAGGTTGAAGCCAAGGTTTATGTAACTGGATGCAAGAGAGAGTAGAGACATCCAGTTACCAGGGAAATGGCAGGTCGATAGACGCTTCTTTGTGAACACAAAGTAAGTTTCAGGTGTTCCTTTGGATTTAACTTCTATATTTCACATAAATTTGTCAAAGGGACCGATTTAGCAGCTCATTTCGCAAACGTATTCCATCAACTGAATG
Organism: Trichobilharzia regenti; assembly: GCA_944472135.2. NCBI lineage: Eukaryota > Metazoa > Platyhelminthes > Trematoda > Strigeidida > Schistosomatidae > Trichobilharzia > Trichobilharzia regenti. The sequence continues at coordinate 79,126,237 of OX235270.1, read as the reverse complement.
ATCTAGGTCCAGTTGGTGTCGACAAGAACAGCTGGTTCAAATCTAAGCTGATCAACATTGCAAATCAATACCTCACCTTCCCAATTGATGGATATGGATATCCACTGAAGTTTTTGAAGTGGTCACTTAGTTTGAGAACCTAAAGTCTATTCCGCCCAGAGATGTCAGTCTACATCAAACTAACTTAAAACGGGGAAATAAATAGTAGGATTTTAAGAGAGAGACCAAATCCTGTTATACCTATAACTTACTATACATCCTGGCTTCTAATTAAAGAAAAAGCTAGAAGCACGCTTCACCACAAGTTCAAACATCGCACAGGTTATTGTCACATACTGCAATGTATACTAATTTAGATGTCTGTGTCGTCACACATGCATAAGGAGGCGTATGCATGCTTTGCACGTTAGTGTAGGAGAAGATAAACCCAGACGGCTTGAAAAACAACTCAACTGTGATACCTTGATAAACACAGGTGAAAGACTACCAGTTTCGTTCATAGCGAAACACCTAGTTGATGGGTATCACAAGATCGATTTCTAAACAGCTTTCAACATTATCTGTAAAAGCAGTCACAAGAGCGTACTGAACTACTGTAAAGCAACAGCTATTCCTCAGATTAAGCCTACCCCCACGAACTCTTATATGTGCGAAAACAATAATGTTAACTTTAACCTACTTGGATAATTCTTATCTGATTATGTCACGATGAGCAGCATTAATTATCTCTCTTACTTCTATATCTCTTTTTTTGCTTACTTCTGTTTCCCTTTCATTTGTTACATAAATTCATCCGACAAGTAAATGTGTGATTAGATTTCTCGACATATTCCTAAAAACTCCAGTGTCAAATGTACTGTTCAGAATAAAACGACTACTATTTCGGAAATGAATCACATTTTACAGACAAAATCCGTCTCCTAATAACACTGTTCAAACTTATTAAAGGGACTAATTGTTTTGAAGTAAATTTAGTCCTCTGCATATCAGTAATTCAACTAAATTTCATACAATAAGGTTCCAGTGTATACTTAACTTTAATTCTTTTATAAGCATAGTCACTCAGATACTGCCGCTTTTATATACCGTCCTTTCACCATTTTCTTTTAGTTAGTTCTTAATAGGCCTTATGATAAAATCCATCTATTCGCTGAAATCAGGGAAAAGGTGTATACTTCAAGAATACAGAATATCTCTGCTAGTGACTGCGCAAGTTGTACCGAGTGATAGTCTGTTTGAATGGATAACTGTCGATTAATTCACATATTCTCTTCCATAAGCTTGAATAAGATGAACACAGATAATTTAAGAGACTACCATGGTTCCCAAATTGACTATTCACTTCTCGAATAAACCATAGAACAATAATGAGGAATACAGAACTCTGTAACTCTTGTTAAGGTACGTATTCACTTAATCGAATTTCGTTCATAATACTGTTGTATATTTGTTTCTGCAAATGCAATCTACTTCCATCCCATTGCAATTAACTTTAAGCTTGAATTCCTCGTTATTCCTCTCCGTACCATTTTCAACAAATGAATTAGCTGACGACAGAAAACTTCTAGTAAAATATCTAACACATCTTTATTAGAATTTATTTGGTGGATGGTAGCTAGCAGTGGAATCCAGGATGCACATTTCGTTCTATTTGGGACTCGTCATCTGAATGTGCCTGCATTCCGAAGTGAATGACGATGTTCACACTGAGGCTCGAACCCAGTGGCCATAGTTTCAAACCACTAGATCACTCGGGACACGACAGCCACCTCTTGTCCAACGGGTCATATTAATTATTTAATTTTACATTTTCCCGTCGATTGATTGGACCGAAGTGCTCGGTCTCTGGTTGACATGTTGGCTTCTTGTGCAGATGCTTAGACGATGTCTGGGCGTGTAATTAGAAGTTGATTGGTGGATGGTGACTAGCAGTGGAAGCCAGGATACGCATTTCGTCCTATTCGGGACTCGTCAGTTGCATGTACTTGCATTGCACAAGAGGTGGCCCTCGTGGCTCAAGTGGTCTAGTGGATGGCGCTTTGGCTGGTGTTTGAAATTATGGGGCTGGGTTCGAGCCTCGGTGGAAACATCACCACTCACTGGGAAATGCAGGTATATCCAACTGACGAGTCCCAAGTAGGATGAAATGTGCATCCTGGATTCCACTGCTAGCCACCATCCACAAACTAAATTCTAATTAAATGGCCAGACATCGTCGAAGCATCTGCACAAGAAGCCAACATGTCAACCTGAGGCCGAGCACTTTGGTATAATCATCAATCGACGGGAAAATCTCAAATTCAATTATATCTAACACATCGTTTAGGCTTTTCACTTAATAGGCTTGAAGCCGGACACCGAACGACAACAGGTAGATTAGGTAAGTGTTATGGAGCGATTTACTATAGGTATATATTGTATAAGCAAAATAATTTTATCTGATGCCACAGATATGCGGGGACCCTGCGACAACATCGCATCTCAGTAGCACCGATATTTCACCAAGTAATACAGGTGAAGATACTGCAGATCTTAAACAAAAATCATCAGTTTACAGAGTAAAATGAGTAAAAAATTTGAGCCCAAATGCGAACACCATCACTCACTAAGAAATGCACATCTATTCAGCTGACGAGTCCAGGGTAGGAGGTAAGGCATGCTGAACCCCATTACCAGGTATCAACCAAAAAACAGCATCGAACTAAAAATTGCTAGGATTGCCATATCTTTTTGGGATTCCAGCGCAAATTTGCAGATGCAACTACAGGTTTCACAACCAACTGCTGGACTATCTCAATCAAATGTCGATTAGGAGCTAAAATGTACAGAGAGAGATACTCCAATCTGCAGATTACAACCTATTTCTAACTAACACCAACCCTCAGCACGCCCACGGTGAATGTAATACATTACTTGAAATCTGTCAATCGTGAGCGAAAATAGATCATTGTAATTATCAACCAATGTCAGTGTATAGAGAATTGACGCTTTAACTATAGTGCGATTATGCTTCATTATATGACAGTTATTACATCTTCCAGGAAAGATTGACGTACATAAACTAAGCAAACTGAGACACATTTCAGTCCAGTTGCTTATTGCTTGATATCTCGTATCCGATTAATGTGGTCGCAAAGCACCAGCAGATGTCGATCCGAAGAAGTTATATTAGTGGTTTGTAACGGTGATATGCCTTTATTCTAGCTTAGGTTTTTTAATAACGGAGTTCCTGACTGACCAATTCCATGCGATTCTGGTTTACTGAAATTTCAGAATTACGGTCCTAACAAAAATATTTAATGAATTAGTGTGTTTCATACCCTTTTAACCATTTAAAGAATATCCAAGATACACGCCTATTTTACTATTGATTAACGTAAGTTTTTGGCGGAGAACAACCAGTTTTACTGGATATACATAATAAATATACTGCTTTAAATTTTGCTCTCTAGAAACACAATTACCAAGTAGTTGTAACGACAGAAGACAAGAACCAGGTAACAGATCGTTTATTGAGAAAGTCAACAGATATTTATAGATTTTTATTTACATTATTATTCGTTATTGTTAGCGGAGAAGCAACGTCTTATGATTGGTCGTCTCCTTGTTGAATGTTATTCTGTCACCTCATTGTGGCCGTTTCTTAGAAAGTCAGGCCATATATCTGCGAATCGTATTTGCACACGTTAAGTCTGCTCTGATTAGCTGTTGAGTTCCTAAAGATTAAGCTTGTTATTGTTTAATCTCATGACTCCGATTCGGGACGTAAACATTGACGTTAATTGTTGTCTGTGATTTCGGCGAGCAGACAGCTTTCACCACATAGCTAGCTTTCTATGTTAACGGGAAGTCCAGTGTTTGATAAGTTGGAGTTTCTTTCACATCAACACCTCCCGATGGCGTATAAGGATTATTTACATTACAAATCCGTTAGAAACAAGACTTTTTCCTACATATAACAAAATGCTTGACAAAACGTGGAAAGCCATGTGAAACAGGGGGACAGATTTCTTCATCTTCCCTCATATTGTCCAGAAATACAAAGATTTCAAAAGACGTGACATGGGCAAACAAAAAATTGAACTATGTTAATTAATTATCTCTAAATCTTCAACTAAATTCACACTTGTCACAACCGGAACGTTTATTTTTAGCGACTCGTTTATACGAACATACCTGGAAGCTTGTTATTCATGTCATATTGATTCATAGTGCTTTTATATTTATTCGAAGATCCTCTTTCTTCCTTCATTACTTTGTAGTTGATTTAGTCATTATGAAAGACCAGTCATTTTTTAATAATACTGTTGACAACAATTATTTTTTTCCAGCTTAGTTCAATCGGAAACTTTTAAACTTAACATAAAATTATAGTTTATTCAAACTGAAGACAGTATTGGAACTCCCGTTCCCTAAGTAATCTTTTGATAAATTTTGTATTTGTGGATCTAGTCGTATCTTCCAAATTAATACCATTCATCAAAAATTCCTGGGAATGGTTGCATCCTTCAGATAGGTATATTCATACACTTGTAAGGTCAGAGAGGAAGAGAAAGCCTGAAGAACTAAAATGTATCCATCAACGCACCAAAAAAACCGATCTGCATTGATTTCAGGCAGTTTGTGTCACCCCAACTTACTTCAGGTATAACAGCAATAAGATATGAGAACGTTTGTTAATCATTAGACATATGGCACAATACTACACTCCTCTTCATATTAAGGTTGTGGAAAATATGAGTTGAAAATGGAAAGAATGAAAAAACCTCAAGTATTTACAAACCAAACCCTACAGCTGACGGCACTAAATGGTGTAAAAATACAAACTATTGACTTTGTTCATTACGACGGAGTGTAGCGGTAGACAAATCACATTTATGCAGATCACACAACGACAATGTTTAATACTGTGGGCAGTGGTGACCGCCAGTCTTAAGGGGTCTGTCTGACTGTAGATATTCAGTCAACAACCTCTCCTATTTCACTCACTGCCATGTTAAAATGGATTGTTTATGCACTATTTTTCAGGTCTTTGGTCAATTTGTTTTCATCTCCCCGTCAGATGAGGTAGAAAACCACCCAACCTGATGTTGTTTTCGCATGCTCTGATATCGTATTTATGAACTTTTCACAAAACCTTGCTTAAAACGTATGCAGTTGATTATTTTACAGCTCAATTTGGTCAAAGATGCACATTTATACAACCTTTGATGTTTTAACTAGGGGGCTTCGAAATTTGAACACATCGGCGTGCTTGACACACTTTTGTTACGATTGATAAGTAGAAAAGTAAGCTTTATCTTAAAGCACAAATATAAAGAGATAACAAAAGTTTGTAGGTACAACAATATACTCATGAAATATATATATATATATATATATATATATATATATAAGGAATACACCTATTATGAAGTTAGCTGTGCAGCATTACGATAAATGTTATGGGAGGCTGGTTATTCCTCGTACAAATTTCACACAATTTAAATAATTACCGAGGACTATGTATACAGGTATCACTACAAACAAGTTTCCAAAACCAAAGTTGAGAACTAAACATTGCAGGTATCTGAAATGATCATACGACGACACAAAGCAAATCATCTGAAAACAAACAAGTGTTAACAACAATAATTGTTACCGGAGCCTTCAGCACAAAGGATAAGGGTACCTAAGACTTAGCTATTTCTCTGAATGATGAAAAGTTAGGAAACCTGGTTCGAGTATTTTACAAATGCGGAAAACTAAAACCATCGTCTAGTCAAAATAACTCCTGTGGGGCTGCAAACGAATTTTCTCTCAAGGTAATTAGAAAAAATTTGGTTCTCAAGCATTCCATACTACGGTTAGTTTTATAAGTCAGTTACCCAGAACAAACTTATCATATATCAACTTCGTACAGCACAGTAATTGTGTGAGGGATGATGATGCTAACAAGTTGTTCAGACTGATATGTGGTGCAGAATCAGAACCTAGAATCGATTGATTGAAAATCGAGTACACTTAAACCAGTGAGTTATATTATCTCAACACTTATAACCGAGAAACACAAGGGGATTCAGCTTTTTTTACTTTCTATAAGCCTCAGAGAAACAAAGTTAAACTGATAATTCCGTATAAATGTCCAATATTGACGATTAGCACATTCGCAGTAAATGGATTTACGTTCATTTATTCTAGCACGACGCGATGATTTATAACTAAACAGATGAGTATACGCAAGGAAATACATTCAAATAATCACAATATATGAAAGACAAGTTTTAAATGGTAAAAATAACTATATACATGGATAATAAAATTGTTTTTCATATGAGACCTTCCATCTCACGCATGAACTCTTCATATACATCATCTTTGCTAGCTGCTGGTCCAGAAGTACTCGTACCATCAGTCTTTGTAACACGATCGTACGCAGCGTTGCTTTGTTCTAAAGATGAAAATATACATTAGAAATTTTTTTTACTAGGAATGTTCGTAAACAAGTTCGCGCGATAAACAAAAAGAATCGAGTAACTCTACTGAAGCGATAAAATGCTTCAGGAATAAAAAAACAAAAGATAAATGTCCAATAAGTTGAATTACGCTATCGGTGCACCAACAGATCACAACTGTATGTACACAATGTTTCCATATAATATTCTATAAGTTAGAATTTCACTTAACATAAGTGATCAGTATAATCACTATTCAGCATGATACTTTGCATGTGGTCTAATATCCAAAGTCTCAAGCATTAATTATCTTAAACTTATTAATACTACTCACAGCAGTGCTACATTAAACAGTATATTATATATATATATATATATATATCCCTTATCTACAGAAAAATTGCTAAACGATGTTGTTCTGCAGTACTTTCAGATATGCATATCTCAGCTGCAATAACCGAATATACAACAAAATTGTTCATCATTCTCTGTAGGACTATAACATAACGCATCATATATATGATGCCAAAGGAGGACTTTTAACAGATGACAGAAGGGATAAGGTTTTTAACGTATCCTTCGAACAGATACCTAAGTAACAAACAAGTGTGACATTTCCATATTTATGTTAGCCGTTATGTGCTATTTCGTAAATTTAGTAACTTGAACTGATACATTTCAGTGCACGGTAATATTTCAATTGGCAAGCGATTCGCCCCTGCAGTGTAAGATGCTGCTACAGGACTGGACTATGTCAACTCCTAGCTTAGTGGTAGGGAGTGAAGTGATATAACATGTTGACCACTTCACCTACTTGGGAAGTTTTATTAGCACCAACGGACTGATTGGCGATGAAATCTCAGCACAAATTCAAAAAGCTCGAGCTACTTTCGCTGACTTACACCATCTCTGGCGTAGGCGTGACATCCAGCTATCAACCAAGGGACGTGTGTACTGCTCACCAGTTCGCTCCGTCCTTCTCCATGGCTTTGAAACATGGCCAATACGAGTTGAAGACATGAAAAGGTTAACTGCTTTCGATAATAGATGTCTGCGATCTCTGTCTCACGTTAGGTGGTTTAATAAGGTAAGTAATGTTGACGTTAGGCGTAGAGTGTTGGGCAAAGAGGGAAAATCAATCGACGAGGCTATAAAGTTACATAGATTGAGATGGCTAGGTCACGTGCTGCGCATGCCTAACCACCGCCTCCCCCGACGAGCATTACTAGCTGATATAGGTGCAGGTTGGAAAAGAGTAAGTGGTAGCCAAACAAAAATATGGCATCAATCCATGAAATCCTTGAATCAGGTAGGGAGATGCAGACTTCTGGCTTGGGGCCCTCGGGACTCTAAGAATCAATGGCTGGAGACAATAGGTGACATGGCTCAAAATCGTTGTCAATGGCCAGCACAGATGTATTCAGTCTCTGTAATCTTTCATATTCCTTTCTACCATTACCCATTCTGTTTCACTCTTATACTTGTTAGACTGTATTGATTCTCTTCACTCATCTTCTTGTCTACCTCTGTGTGCTATTTGGAACGTGGCAACTCGAACTGCTGCACTTCGGTGCCAAGTTCTATGTTGAATCCAGACAGACAGATATTTCAATTATTTCTAAGTATCTACCAGAATATTATATATATGTATATATCCATCTTTTGGTACACACGAACTGGATTGTTATAAAAATGACTCACACATCGTAAATATTGACCAGAAAACACTGCAACAGATACCTCTGAAACGTTTAACAAGAAGTTACTTCTAAAGGAGTTTAAGAAAACATTTACAATTTATGCGATTGTAACAGGTGCTTTTAATCGCTTTAATGATTTACGAGTGTAGGTTGACAACAGTTCATAATATACCTGTTTAAAGCTAAATATTTGCAAGTTTAGTTAGGCCTAAAAAATCCAAAGGACTTTCTATTCATAACCGTATATAAAAGAAACTCACTTCCTGTGTCATGAGCACTTGTACCTCCTCCAGTGGTAACTAATCGACCACTAGTATCACGAACAGTTCGACGTACTTTAAGAGCTGTAGGAACGAAACGCGTCGCATCACCGATCAAATTCTTTAGCTGAGGTTTTGCTTCTATTGTCGTTCCACTTGGATTTGGTTGGCTGTTAAAACTATTTGCTACTGCCAGACTATTAACGAACTCAGTATTGTCAAGTGTATCACGGAGATGCAAACTAGGCGGAGCTGATAAAACGGCGCCGATCGCTGAATACAATATAGAGTTAAAATAATAGATTAATTTCCAATGATAATACTAAAATGGAAGATTGGTAATCTTCACTTCAAAATGAGATGAAAACAAACTTTACTATTTCATCGTAAGCATTTTAGAATTGATGGTACAGTGAAATGAACCCTAGGTCAAGCAATTCATTTACAGTGATAATACTTATAATAATGCCTTATAAATACGCATATACATTACGAACAAATGAATAATTTACAAATCCAGTGTTACATAACAGGATAAGACCCATATGAGAGGTGTCAGCTTGACACAAAATATTTTAAAGTGGCTGCTCCCAAGACGAACAAAATTTATAGTCTTGGTTTCCGCTTAACTTGTTAAACATTAAAATATTTTACTTTGAGAACTCTAAAATAGCAAGAAAATAGTTATCCAAACACTGACTTACGACGGTAAACAAAACGGTTTGGAACAGGTTGAGGCGCTCCAGGAAACCCAGGGCGAATAAGGCCGGTGAATGATGGTAGGGCCATGGGCGGTGGTAGAGGAATCTGAGACAGGGGTGGGGGAATAGCTATAAAATGAAAGATGAATACTAGAATGTATCACTAAAAGACTAAAATGCGTCACGATAAATAATCGATTAGATTTTGGAGATAGTATAATCGAAAGTGAGTGAAATTTAACTGGTAGTCCAATTATCAATAATATCTGTAATAACAGTCTGTTACGTAAAAAATGTTAATCCTCTAACTTTGTTTCTGAAAATATTACAAACACACTCTAAAAAACACATAACTGGTGATTTGTGGCGCTTACACAACCTTCATTAACAGTTAACACATAAGTTTCTAAAGTGGTTTTTTAATCAATAATAAGGTCAAATCAGGTGCTTAACTCACTTGGAAACCCACCGACAAACTTTTCGACAGGTGGCTGCGGTACATTGACTAATTCTTCTTTCTCTGGCTAGAAGTTATATTTATTTAATATAAATACCATTATTTACCACAGCATTTGTATCAGCAAATCGGATTTTACGTTGTTTGGTTACATTCTCCTCCAGAGAACCATCTTCTCCATCACTATCCGACAGCTCTGGAGGGGTCCCTGGAGGTGGTCCTGGAGGTTTACGTCCTGTAGGAAGTATATTAGGCGGGAGACCTGGAGCTCTGTTAATAAGTATTAGTAAAAACAATTAAAAATACAGTTTACGGATTCTGACTGTTTGAGAAATATCGAAAATGTCAAAAAACAAAAAGCAGATACACAAATAGGCAATTACAAAACGTGTTCGTGATAATTTTGAATTGGGCTAGCTATTACCTGTTATTTTGTATGACTTTCTTTGGGCACATGCTTTTTCTCTCACAGAAATCTTAAACGTGATGAACACAGTTTTGTTTTAGGTCATATTATATAAAACAGGCGCCATATATCCTATCATCTATATTTGCAGCTAACGACTACTTACCAGTTATGGTGTTAGACATTCAGCAGTTATACACCTAGCCGCACACAACTTTCAGTTTCAGAAAGAACTAAAACAGAACAGATAACAGACGACAAATCTGACATTCTGTAACCAGAGTACACAATTTCGGAATTAAGCGCTAGAGATGTAACTAATATATTGTTGACGTAGTTTATCCAAGCCAGCGGTATGCGTTAAGATTTGTTCCAACGTCCAAAATGTTTTAATTTAAAGATGGAAATACGAATCGATAGCTACACTTGGGTAGACAACATACGGTTTTGTTCCTACTGAAACAACCACGTAAATTTCAACGACGCACTAGTTCAACTACGTCGGGTCTTCCAAGCAAATGGGACTGAAAGCACCTTTTTGATAACGAAATCACGTTTGTGAGTGACAAAATCATATGTATATGACAGTAATACGAAGCCTGAAGTCTAACACGATATACAATTTGCTGTAGAACCAGTGTTGAGGACAATTAGTAACTTTAAGCCAAAGTTCAATCACAGACAGAGGATTTTAGTAGTTGGTGACTTCAGTTTATAAGAAACAAGAGGAATATTCCTGAACCTTGAATAAATCAAATTACTATTACTTAAGATTCTAGGGCATTTAATCATCATATGGAGACAAAAAGAAATTTGTTTAGAGCAAACCCAAGAGAACCATTTAAGTTTTAGGCTTAAAGAATGGTGCACCCACCGATTCTTCAACTATCCTGGAACACACACGGTCGGGCCTTAAACTTGTCATATTTCCCGACCTTTGTGTGGCATTTTGATGTAGCAGTGTTTGGAAATCTAACCGAGAATAGACTGCAGAAAAAGTGTATTATATCAATAAAGGACCTGTAGAAGATTATGAAGAGTTGTTATTGGGTGATAACACCCCATGGTGTTAACTGGAATCATCCAATATAACTTTATTAATAATTGTCTTATTGAAATGTTTTTGAAAGTGTAGAATTCTCAGCAGGTAGTACAGTACTAAACCTAATGTTCTATTCAAATTAAATTGTCAGCAGAAAAATGACTATACTTACAGTTGTTTAGATATGGACGAATCCAAATCAGGAATCGACCCGCTACCATGAATAGATCCTAAGTACAGTAGGCAAATTATATAATCCCTTGCTATGAAGAAACAGATAAAATGCATATTTTGGGCCTTCTGAACAAAACTCTGAATATATCTCACGCCCTTTAACCTCCTAAACTGTAGATAATGCTATAGGTCTAGTATGCACTATCCTGTACTTAAAGAATAGGTTGTTGGATGTTTCAACTGGCTGGACAATTTATGTATTTGTTAAACTGGATGAACCCCGACACACTAGCTGATGGAGAACCTTCACCACACATACAGAAGGTTTGTTCGCTAGTTTGCATCATCATTGGAGTAGTTTTGATATCTTGGCACGAATCACAAAACGATATGCACTATACAGCATGACCACTGACAGCATACTGGTAAAATTAGGCTGGGTAAAACCAATAGGTAAATCATGTCTAAAATTATACGGATGCGAGAAAACTACCCAATTGGGAGTTCTCAAAATGCAAAAGTTGATGGCACAGTTCTGAACCACTCACAGTGGAACAGATAAATTTACTCCTGATAACCGTACAGATTTTGAATAGGCTTCCATACAATAATTTCTTCCCACACTTTTACTCCCATATTTTTATGTGTAGATGTTTGAACGAATACAAGCTTGTTCCACACTTATCAGCTAGTTCGTTATTCTGGATTATTTAAGCCAAACAGATTACACAAGTATATGATTGATAAAGAAATCAGCTCTAGCACAATTTCCAGTTAGTGAAAAGATATCCGCAGAATGATGACAGATCACAAGCATAACACACGACATATAATATATTACACGCTAAAAAGCATTTGTATGAAGTCAGTCTGTATAACCCTGTTAATTTTGTTTAACCGATTGAAAGTGTCAAAACTGTTGTTTTCTAACAGCTTAAGAACCCACAGCTTTCACATTTGATACTCGTACATTAATTTCAACATCTACGCAAGGTCCAAAAGCGATAACTATCTAGTCTACGCTAACAGCAGGAAAGAACTGGTGTGGATTCATTAAACTTTTTTTGTGGAGGGGAGCATCAACAAGCCTAAATATTCGTAGTTTTATTCGGACTTTTTTATGATTAATATTTTAAACAATGTTCTATTAATTTGCAGTCATTTGGTAAGACAAAAGACTTATCCACCTTTTAGAATTTATTTACCACAAAGATTATCAGATTAGACTAAGAAGCGTTAGATGAACTGAGAAGTATGTTGAAACTGGACAGTTAAGTCCAAGTTCTGCCACACACTTCTGCTTTCCCATAGGAAAGTCATATAAATTAACCACAAAAATATTAGAATGAAATCAGAAAATATTTCAAACCTACCCCACTGACTTCTTAAGAATGCTCTTAGCGTATGTTGTCGAAGGCAATGGTATGTCTGAAGCTGCGATCCCCACTTGTGACTGTGGCAAGTTAGGAAGTGGAATTTCACTGGCGTTAACTCTTTCTGCCAATTTAACTTGTTCTACAAACATAAGGTACGACTACCTACTAACTAACCATAATATAGCATCATCTCATGACGTCGTTTATCGTAGTCTTCACGTGCTGCCTGCAACCGGTTGGCATAGTCTGAATCCTCTTTTCTCTGAGCAGAATATTATTACGAATATTTCACCATTTACATATAACGTAACAAGACGATCAAAAGTTTCCAATAGTTTTTTTCTTTTTTCCTGTAAAACCCTTTCGTTTAGTTGTGCCTGAACGTCAGGGTCGTACTCTTTGAAAAAATAATATCAGCATAATACACCCAACCTTGTTTGTCGTACAGTGATGTTTCTTCGAGTAACTGCAGAGGATCTTTAGCCTTCAGTACAGCATGACGCACTGCCATCCGCTGCTTTTTATTCTTTTTGAGCTCCCTTTTACGTGCCTCTTTTCTTGCTTGATCTGTTGGATTCATAAACTTCCCACTCTTTGTAGTATTAACCGAGCGACGCCCCATGGTTCTGAACAAAAAAATCCACAGAATTTCGACAGGACCGCCCAACAACCTGTGTGACCTTCAGACCTAAAGAATTCACTGGTTTTCTGTTGTTTTTTTTAATTTTTGATTACAGCTTAATTCCACACCATATTTTTGGTACAAGTATGGAATTTTTAGCATGTATATCGGTTGCCCAAATTTTGCAGGCCGAACATAGATATCAGGTGTGCGTCGGCTGGTGATCGAAACTCGGACCATGTACATGGTCGGCGGTTAGCAAGACCTTTTTGTTGTCTTTGAATCTTGTGTCTTTTAAAGGGGTGATTTCCAGAAAAAATTTTTTGAAATCTGTCGTAAAAACTGCTGGCGAATAGTAGTTAGCCAAATATGTCATATGCAGATAACGAAGAAGAGTAGCCTCTTGTTATGTTAAACCTTGCCACCTATATCTCTTTAGGGGTCTGGTTTCCCTTATGAAAGCCTTCAAAAGTGGAACTGATACTGCTTGTTCGAGTTAAGAATTCCATTAGTTGACCACTGTATATGAAAATGTAAATTCTATCCGTATTTTATTCGTCCCCTGAGTGAGCACCTTTTATGTGCTGAATTCGCAAAGGTATCCTAGAGGGAGAGATAAGTTTGAGTAGATCAATCTACGGATCAATATATTCGAAGATCAAACTACTTCTCCTCCTTCGATTAGATAGTAGGAAGAGACTTATGTGTCCCATCCTCCTCTCATAAGGAAGGTGTGAGGTGATGCTCACTAATTTCGTTCCCGCCCTCTGTGTTCTTTCCAAGACATGTGCCTCCTTCTTGAAGCATGAGCAAACCTCTTGTGTACAGTATTTAAGACGAGGCTTGACACACATTGCAAAGAGTATTTTGAGCATAGACTCATTTAATCTTCTGAAATCCCTTCTAAGTTCCTGAAGCACTCTCAGCCGCAGCTTCATTACAATATGCAGTTACTTTCCAATCATGGCTGACAATAATTCTTAGGTTTTTTCGCCTCTCAACATCAGGCAGTTCTGTGTCCTCCCCTGACCTAAGTGGGTTACTGAACTTTTCCTGGAAATAAATTCCAGCTTATAGAGGTCAGACCATTTAGTTGGTTCGTCTGATCACCTTGCATGACCGACCAACCACCATCATTATTTACAGTTTCCCAGGTCTTAAGGTCTTCCGAATTTAATAGTGAAGATAAGATAATAGTTTTTGGTAGTTCATTTACGTATAATAGAAACAGTGTGGGTTATAGTACAGTACCCTGAAATACTCCAGTGACTACTGTTTTCCATTGTGACAATACACATTTTACTCTTACTTTTCGCCTTCTACCTAGTAGGTGGTCCTGAAACCAGTCGCGTAAGCATTGATTTAATCCGAAACCTCTTAGTCTTTTAGGAAGACCTAAATGAGACAGTGTTGAATGTTTACCAAGATGTACGAGAACGTTTAAAAGTGAGCTTTTATCCCAGGTTTCTACTCTATCTCCCCTAGCAGACACTAAGTTTGTTAGGCGGGATAGTCACGGCTTGAATCCATGGTTTTCCTCCATCAGCAAGCTCTGTTTCTTCATACGGTATAATAGCTGATCCCTTACGCCTGTTTCTAGCATTTTTGCGATACTGTACGTCAGACTTTCAGGACGATAGTTAAGCTACATTCGGATGTTCTCCTGTTTTAAGATGGGGCTCACAGTTGCTTCTTTCTAGCCATGAAGTAGTATAGCCAGAGTCAGAGACGTCTCAAAAATTTCCTCAAGTGGAATGTACATGACATCCTTCAAGGAGGTTAAGAGTCTAGATTGGTATCTTACAGGCCCTGGTGATTTTCCTCACCTAATTTTAGATAATAGTTGGAGAACCACTGCGTCAGTGAGGGTATTTTGATGACGACGGCGATGACCTTGGTGGTACGATCAGAGGAGATATAGTACATTACTCGTCTGACGCGACCGCCTCTCTAGTACTGCTTATCACTGGCGGTATACCACTGTTAGTTTTAGTCTTACTGTCAGCGTACGAGTGGATGGCATTAACGTCACTAAGGTTTTCCTCTTTTGCTTCTTCTGATTCAGCCGCCTCCCCGCGAAAGCTCATCAGTGATAGTAATCCACTGCACGTTTTAGTCCTACATTTAATACACTGCTGCAGTATTTGGGATAATATACACAGTGTTACACAATAATATTAACTGATAACACGTCATATCAAGGCGACATGCAATATGATTATGAGCAATAAGTTGTGCTTGAAACGTCATCAGTAAATATTACTGTATAACTCTGAGACTTTATCAAAATAAATTTTACCCATAATAGAATTATACCCTGCCACAGCGCACAAGTTTTCTTATATCGGTAATGTACACAGCTCGACACTAACTGTATTCTCTAATACTTTTTCCAGTAATAAACTTGCGAAGGTTTTTAATTTTAAGGTAGCCTAAGCGAAACCGCTTCCTCCTTGTCACAGCTCACTGGTCCCACAGGCTTTTTTCGCTCCCCTGATAACCTCTGCTTCGCTATTATTCAAGAGGTAGACAAAGGCAAAAAGGTAAAGTGACACAGTTTTATGTAATCCTAAATCTTACCTCAGCTTCTTCGACCGTCTCATTTGTATTGACATACCAGTCAGATAAGGTTTCTGCTTTCCAGACTGCCAATATATCCGCCTTCCAAACGTTTGGGCAAGCAGACTTATGAAATCATGAGTTATAAGTGTAAAAATAACTACTACGGCGTCACTTTCGTCTAGCGGTCGGAGGCAGCTGATGTTGTACAAATCCTATCTCTGGTGTTAGCACTGAGCCAGGAGTAGAGAGACTATGTTCAGGGTCATTTTGTGTTGGTGTAAGCGGACGTTGCACAAGAGTGTACTTGAGCAAAGTTTGTATGGGTTCTTTGTCAAAACAGGTATACAAACCAGTTGATGCCAACTCCTACCAATCAATATGTGGGGAATCAAAGTCAGCTATTAATTTACACCTATTTAGACTACCTCGGTCTCTTGGGTGATTTAGTACCAAGTCATCAGCCCGACCAGCGAAAATTCTATGAAAAAACCTATCATTTCAGTACTATCTTTCAAGTTAGTAACACAAATTGCTACTCAACTAGTAACCTCGTCATGCTCTCCTGAGTCTATCGACCTTATTTTTATGAGATTCGTGATGTCCAGGGTAACCTCACTGTCTTCCTTATTAATTACTCTGTCTACTCTGATGCAGATATATCCCGATATGGGTGAAGTGCCCTGCACGCCAAAAGTCATGTTTTGGTAACAGTAAAAGAATCACGTAGTAACCATTCACAGGATATCCCCGATTCGGGGAGCTTGCTCGCAGGACTGAAAGCATTCACAAAGACACTGATACACCATCCTGTTCATTTGACTTACGAATGGACGCTATGGCAACACATGTTACCGTGACATCACAACCTGGTACCCAGTGTTTTAAAATCGTTTTCTCATTCTGCCAGCCGGGCATCCATTATATCTTCCCTTCTGTAGGTCCAATGTTTCAAAAGGTTGATCAGGTTATACCCTCAACCTCCTATTCTTGTTCTTCGCTCCGTTGATGGAAATAATATTCATCTCCATCTCGTTCACAGGTACTATTCTCAACAACCTCCGAGAACCTCCAGAAGCATAAGTATGTTGTTCGTGGATTCCGGTCATTTATCCAAAGTGAACTTGATGGTATTTTCATGGATGCAGTCAGCAAAAATAGGGACAACTGCTTCGGGATCGCGCGCGTGTCGAAAATATGGGTCTACCTCTTCCGATTTCTCCTATTTCTGAATGATGCGCTACAATCGGAGCCACTTTGGGAAAGGAATTAAATACTCTGCGTGAACGACTTCGAGAGCGTATCCAGTTAGTTTCAACGAGTATTGACTCTCATGATTGTTGTGAGGCCATCCTTTCTATTAGAAATGAGCTTAAGCCACATTATCACTAGTTGGTTTTGAGTGAGTGACAAATTCACACCGGTGAAAGCCAGACGATATTTTAACGTAGGAGCTCTTCGTTCAGGATATGGACTAGAATACACTGAGCGTAACAATGGACTGTAGGTAGAGGCACACTAGGAAAAACTCTCTAGCACTGCTTTGAGAGCGCAGTTAAATTTACAACTTGAATCAATCACGAGGTTAGAAATCATGTACGCTATCGAAGATCGTCAGACTAACATTCGGGACTTCTTATTAAATAAGTTTTCAAATATTTGGGTCAGCTTACAAGTTAGCGGCGAAAACACACTTTCAGTCCTTACACCCCAACATCAGGCCCTCCTTCACCTAGCCCATCTACCATTGTCAAGGCACTTATCCCTAAGTTCCTATTGTTACGAAGACGCTGCGAACCGACAAATATTCTTTGACTTTAACCCCAAAACACCAGTATTGTAGGAAGGAAGTTATATTGTTTGGGAATTAGAGTGGAGAACAGTACAAGTCTACAAACAAATCTTTTATACAAATTTATTATGTACTTTGATTCGTTTTTGATCGTCCTCGTTGAACTTGTGCACGATCGAACCATTCGCACCTTCGAGTTGCCCACCAGTGGCTACCAGTTCCAAAAACAAACGTTCAATGTTCACCTCCACTGACAACCATTCTAATTCAGTACATATGGCTATGTTTGGTCCAATAAATACCCAATGAGCAACGTTACACGCAAAGTGAGTTTTGAACTTAGCTGAAGAACACAACATACGGATATGGGCAGGGTAAAAATATTGGCTCACACATGCAACATAAGGCAAAGGAAACAGTTACTGTGTCAATGCATCTCATGATTTCTATCCAAATACAATATAAATATATAAATGTAAAACACAACTCCTTAGGACCTACTCGTGTTCATTTCATTCACTTTTTTCCTCATTCCAGCCTCACATATCCTATCCTATTTGCTGAACAACAGCGAAGGACGACTTACAACGCTTTAAAAACAAATATCAGAAATTCGCTCACAGCAAATTCTGGAGAAGATTAAAAACCAGAGGTCTTTAATTGTGCGGCATGCTTTATATTTGGAAATCGCTCCTTGAGGATTCCTCTTCCATCTTTCTGTGCTGATGTCATTTGCCTTCTCTGTTGATCACCATTTCCTCTCCCACTCAACTTTCACAATGATGATAAGAAATGCAAATATTTGATGACGTACAGTAACGAGCTAATGTGATACGCAAACCTCAAGGGCCACAAACCCTACAACTGCCTAGAAAAATACCCATTACTTTCTTCTGCAACACATCCTAGATGACAATTGTGTAATATTACCACTACACCAATCACTACTTGTACAGAGCCAATAAACCTGGTAGCTAAAGAGGTAATGAACAAATGCCGATCGTTCCATTTGTAACCTCACTGATAATAATTTTCAGCTTCTACGTGCTCCCCTTGTCAATTTATATGGATTAGTTCACCAATATTCTGGTTTCTAGCCACTGTCAATCACGTTTCAAAAACCGTTAATGCCCAGCTCTTGCTACGCCGGGCCTCTCGCTGTCCCTCGAGGCCTTTCAGAAACGCGAAAACCAAAACACAGATTGGCGACTCGAGAATTCTTTATTCTAACATCAACATATGAGCAGCATAATAAACTAAGGTCTATAAACAAATATTACAATAATAAATCACGATATTACTTCTGACGGCTTTTTACGTTCTTTTTGAACAGCGATCGATGAGACGATGACTGGTGTATTGATGCCTCCGCGAAAATATAGGGAAGTTGGCAATTACAACAATTACCCTCTCGTACACACTTGGCTTATCCTCACTAAACTGAGCAATACGTTTCGTCTTTTCGAATGCATCAGTACTATCATAGTCGTTGCGCAAGATACTTGAGTTCATGGGCGCCATCTTCAATGTGGATGACAACACCAAAGACGACTGATTGATACCAGTTGATGAACTTAGCGGTGGATCAGAAGCTGTTGTTATTCGGCTTTCAGAGAGTTGTAGTACTGCAGATTACCACGACTACTGTGTTTTACTATTAGTTCGGGTTTAGCACTATCATCTGGTGATAGGTGGGCTACACACTGATCAATTACACTAACGTCACACAAGTGTCCATATCTTCTGCAACTGGCTTTAATTCTACTTCACGTTCGAGTTGTACAGGACCTTTGTTCAACTCAGCAGTAGTAGGCATTCCTCTCATCTCATCATGTTCAACTAGAGACAAATGTGCACTGTCATGATCATTATCATGAATATTCACTTTACCGTCAATTTCATCATTTTCAAACTCTTTAATAACAGAAGTAGACAATTTTGGTTCCTCCTCACAAATCCTTCGATGTTTTATACCTTCACTCTGACCAGTAATACCTTGTAAACTTGTGGAGTCAGAACTGTCCTCTCAGACTGTAACTCTCTTCTGTGACACTCTGTTGCGTGCGTTATTTGACTAAACTGCCGTACACATATATTCTAGTATTTCTTTGTTCTTATTAATGTGCGCAGACGTTGTGGCTACTCGACGCCCACAACGTAAATCAAAAGGCACTTGCGAAGAGTACGATCGTGTATTGTAGCAGTAGTCAAATTCGAAATTGTGTCAAGGTAAAGTTCAACAGTAAATTGACAAATATTTGCGAAGTACATATAAAATCGGTCTGTATACACATATAACACAAGTATACAAATTAGATTAAAAAGCATGTTTACAGTTGGTATAGGGGTACTACAACTCTATTCAACAATGGCTTACCAGTTGCAACTACAGACTTCTTGACTACACCGTTATCGTCACACAATTCGGAGTCAGACCTTGATTTCACATTTAGCTTATCACTAAACTTCCTCACTGATTCACAGTTCATCTTTGTATGTACTTCTTGCAAATGTGTAAAACACAACCGTGTTTGTCTTGCAGCTTGTAACTTATCTGTTGAGGATGTAGCACGAAACCTATTACACTCACTAAGTCTATATGCATTGCTAGACACCATAGGGCATTCTTGATATCCACCTCTCTGAGACCCTTTCATCATCAATGATTGCGTTTTGCCCTCAGACTGCTCTATTCTAGGGGTGAGATGCAATATACTGGTAAACTTGCTCATAGCTTGATTAACACTATCGTTTACCAGTTTCAGAATATCATCAAACTTTGGCTCAATACCTTCGTCCTCTATACGGGAGCTTATCCTCACCCACTTCGTTTGCAGTCGAGTAGGTAGGCGTCTCGATATTACCTCTAGGACTGAACTATCGTACCAGACTCGGACACCATTTCGCACTCCTTTCTTGTGCTATCAACACATATATGCTCAGACTCTGTGGTTCAGACACATTAGCAGGATAATTTCTATAATCTCCATAACAACTCTAGTGTTACGATTTAATTAAATTTACTGATTACCGGAGCACGGCTTTTTCATTTGCGTCTTATCATCAGTAACTATAAGGCAGGTAGTGTACTCATTCATTGTGTAATCTGGCATAATGCAATCAATGAGTGTAGCGTATCAATAGCACAACTAGTATCTTAGAAGTATCATGTTTATCGAAGGATTCACATGGTGGTAAAATACTTCAAATTAGTGATTTGATGTAGTCTGCATTATATACATTTAATGATTGAGGTATCTTTTTAACCACAATCTGGTTTCACTCGTTTCTTTATGATATATTAGTCCAAGCATTTACGGAATTCTATTTCTCCCTTGAAAGTATATTTATTTGGTTGCGATTGCAAACAAATATGTGGATAATTTTTTTCGTTTGTATAATTCTTAGAACTTTAATATCGTAAGCTATATTTTTGCACACCTGAACTTTAATAATTCTTAAATTCAATGGATGTTATTTGTGTGATTTCAGTTCATTAAATCCATTCAATGAAGTAGGCTTTTTAAAATGACATCCTTTTTGCTGACAGTACATGAATTCTGTAGACACTTCCTTGACTCAATGAGGCTGATTGAATTTTAAGACTAATATGGTGCAGTATATATATGTAGATATCAGAAATGAACCACAGTGACATGTAAAACTGAGCAGTTATGTGCTGTGTTTTTAGACGCTGAATAGCCTCAAAACCTTACTTTTTTAACGTAAATACTTGACTAATTTCCACAGAAAATACTTAGTGAAGTCTCCACCGTTTCATTCTTAATAGAGATATGTTAAGAAGAATTTGGTCCGTCGGCTTGTGTACTCCATTGAAATCTGCGAGTAGTCTATATGTTTGGTCGTAACACCATCTTTCCTGTACAATGAAGGACGTACTTGGAATATGCACTAAAGTCGGTTAGCCATTAGTTCACTACTACAGCTGCAATGCGTGATTTTGTACAGTCCATTTCAAAGTTTTCTGTTCCAGACATTCATTCTAAAACACTACTCTATATACTAAGCATAAGCGCCAAGTTTCAATCTATCCTCTACTGTAACAGAATAAAAACTGTTATAAATAGAGTACTAAACACTAATTTCTTTTCTCCCTTTCAGGAAAACACCCAGAATTCCGTTCCGTGGTGCAAGAAGAACAATTTCTATCGATTCAATATCAGTGATGACAATTAAACTGTTTGTTTGTGAGGGCTTGGCCTGTACTCTCTGATTTCTGACATTGTGCCAAGTACACGCTCTTACGGAGCTCTCATTCTGTCTTTCTTCCTGGTGGCTGTTGCCCAGTGTGTCCTTAGCTTGCACTGCTTTAACAGGCGCCAAAGTGCTGTAAATATCGGAAAGAAAGGTGCGGTTTCCTCAACATCTGAGATGGGAGCGGATCAAGCGATTAATGAAAAACAGCTATTTACAACATACACCTATCAAGTTTCGCAAACATCATTCCTAAATCGTTTAGGATACAGTCTTTTATAGAAGGGTTTGAAGTGCTAAAATCACTGCCGAAATTGGTGAATAAATGCTTAAAATAATTTGAATGATACAAATGAACTGATCTCATAAAAATGCTCAAAATAATCAACCCCCACAGCAAGGGCCCTCTCCATAATGAATGCGACATGAGTGAATAATTAGCATTGCGATGTAACGCTGCGGTTCCAGAAAAAACACAGATGCGCTGCGAAAATGATAAGCACCCGCGCATTATTTAGGGAGTAAGTTGTAACTGCTGGTTATTTATAAGATCCCCAGGCTGCTTAAAGAAGGTTTTTTTAGTTTGCTGAAATTACTGTCTGCAAAATTACTAACTCCAAACGACTCACTACAACAGTCAGTGTGAAGTTTACCATTTGACACAGTACTGCTACTTCAGTAATAAAGCGACACGCAGCTTTCCGTTTGTTCGCATCAAGAAACCAGAATAGCGTTGGAATGATGAATAGGACATGCAAAATGTGAATATCACTCATATTTGAGATGGAACCTTCTGCAATTCATAATTATTTGATTGGTTGGAGGATCTCATAATGAGGTGACATCGGTAAGAGAACCATTGGAAAACCCAGGAGTGCTGTACAGTTGTTTAGTCCCAGTCTGGGACTCTGTAGCAGTTCGCACACACCGGAGTTCGAACCAGTACTACCAGATTTTCCAATGGTTCTGTAACTGATGTCAGCTCATGATGAAATCCTCCAACCAATCAAACAAAATTCCCTACAAAGACCAATACTTGAAAATCATATTTATTTCATTAGTTTTCTATATTTATTGGCGCTGACCGATGGTAAAACGACGAATATTTTCGAGAAATAACGACCAACAATTGTCATTAACGATGGGTTAAAATAAAAGCTGTTTAAAAGTATTTCTGTGCACAGCAAGGAAAACTCTACAAAAGATATCCCAACTGTTTAAAAGGGTTGATATTATACATTTAAAAGGGCCGAATGTAAAATCCGATTTGACCACATCATTTATCTTGGCACGTAATACGCAATCAACTACCTGAGGCAATTCAAGTCGTAACTGACCGCCTCTGTTCTATCTATGCAAGTGTACAGAGACGAAGAAGAGGCAGGTTCGATTTGCATTACTTAATATCAATTCTCGTCTACCAACGATCAAAAGTCGTGGATAGTCTGTGTTGGTAATCCATTGTGATAATTTTATGAAAATGTGGAGTAAAGATAGACAACTATCTGTAACTCATGATGGTGGTGATTTATGTGCAAATACTGAAAATATAACGGTCGAGGTGCATTGTCTAATACTATATGCATACGGGAAGTATGTGTTATACAGAATAGCTGACCAGCAAAAATAGGAATTATGAAGATCCAACTAGTTGCGTCGAACAGCACTTAAAAAGTAATAAAGACCACTCATCACTTAGAAATGGTTTTTTTAAAGTCTAACTAATCACTGACCATGTGATAAAGTACAAATGGTACGAAAACAGAAAAGACGGTAGATGCAGGAAATGTTGTAACTTGAGGTAGAAGCCAGAAGTATTTTTTGCATGCAAGATGCTTAAGTATGCAGCATACAACCAACCTGAACTTTAGTGTTGTTTTAAGAGTGTAACGACAGAAAACAGAGGCCAGGCAACAGATCGTTTATTGAAGAAATCAATAGACATTTATAGATTTTTACGTACATTATTAGTAATTATTAACAGAGAAACAGTCTTCTGATTGATTGTTTGCTCACTGAGAGTGAATCTGTCATCTCTTTGTGCCTGTTTCTTTAATGGTCAGACCATACATGTGCGTCGGTGGCACAGTGGTTAGGACTCTCGCCGACCATGCACATGGTTCGAGGTTCGATCCCCTGCCGACGCACACCTGATATCTTTGGTCAGCCTGCAAAATTTGGGCCACCGATATCCATGCTGAAAATTCCATACTTGTACCCAAAATACGGTGTGGAATTAAGCTGTAATCAAAAAAATAAATAAAATAAAAATATCTGTGAATCGTATCCGCCCACGCAAAGTCTTTGTTCTCGTTTTTCTCATCACCAAGATTTGTGAAGTGAACATTGGCGTAAATTGCTGTCGACCAATTTTGGCTAGCATGCAGCTCTCACCACAAGAGAATACATGCTAGTTATAAAACAATGTACGAAGAAAAATAGCACTTCGTAAGAAAAGAGTAACTTTTAACTGACTTGATAAAGCATTTGGATATTTGTCGTCATCATAAGATTTTCCGTGAAATTGGTGGTATTAACTTGGGAATGTCTGGATGATACAAAAAATACCTAGAAACCATATGTTATAAGCGATGATATTCGTTTCAAATGCACAGATTCGACTTGCCTACACCACTGTGTTGAATACTGATGCTTTCATCTTATAAGTAACATTGAGGTAATACAAAGACTTAAATCGTGGTATGTCATATAACTTATTATTACATCATATTCAAGTTTTAAAATAAATAGAATACCAGGAAATGTTTTGGAAACAATCAGTAGTATTCCTTATAAAAAGCAGTGCTGTGAAACCCAGTCACGTTTGTCGTCACTACTGACTGTTTCTATTGTTAAGCCAGATATATTTGATAATCTCTATTTCTATGAAAGTGGGACTTTTGCGTGCTGCATTAGTTCCCATGTATTCAACTTTATTAGCCCAACCGTGCATACTATTTGTACAATTCAACCAACCTCATCGCCTATTTATGTAAAATTAAATTTTGACCACAGATTCTAATTAAGACCTAACAATTAGTCAGGTTTTATGAGATTATAAATTACCAGGAAGATTTTAATTTCACTTACAGTAGTTTTGAAATCCTCCATTATTTCAGTACATCCAGTGAACGTTAATAAGTTTCCGGTATAGTTGTGTTCTCTGACCTGGATGGCTTAGTTGCAGAGCTTTCACTGCCTTATTAGACACAATCCTCAGTGCATACTTTAGTTTGAAGAGAGCTTTTGACATTCTCCATGAGTTTATTAGTCATCTCTTCAGGTAATCTTGAACGTGTTTGGTTGTTTTTGTGTATTTTCTCACTCTCTAGTTCACTTGTATTGAGCTGAAGTTTTACTTCATTCTAATGGGTTGCTGAACTTTGTCTATGTCAGTGTGTATATTGATTGCCGAACCATTTGAATACAAGGCTTCTAGGATTTCTCTGTGGAAGAATTGAACATTATCTTAATCTAACTGGTATTCGTAGTTGTCTGTCTGTAATGACGTGAGGGAGTGGATATCGTATCTTTTGACGACCAATTTATGTTCATGGATGCGAAGATGAAAAACGAATCCACTTTGACCAATGTAACGTTTTTCACAGTTGCTGCAATTTATTTTATAGATGATGTTGGTTTTGTCTTCTTCCTCTGTTGAGTCTTTTGGTTGACGTAGAGACAGCCGAGTGGAGTGATTTTGTTGGTTTGTGGGCGACATTAATTACAAAAGATTTGAATATTCTTGTAGTGATCCCGGAGATGTCCTTTACATACGGTACGACAGTTTTCTTTGTGTTTTCATTAGGGGCCTATGATTTGGTTGGGGGTAGATATCATTTGATAAAGTTTCATGGTCATCCATTATTTTCAATTTTCCTCAAGGTAGGCGTGCTGCAAAGGGTCCTGGCTCTCTTCAATAATAACTCGCTAAGCATCTAACTACAGTAGTATAATCAAGTGAGACGAAAATTTATCAGCTAATATTTTTAATCTTTTGCTCACTTCTAAAGTTACACAACCTCAAGTTAATGCCACAGGTAAGAATTAACTTCTGACTTGACATACATTCGTATTAGAGCTCAAGACTTTAACCTCATTTAATTACTGAATTGTTTACATTGTTATATTATCTTCATTCATTATCATTGACCTAATTATTATCATCATTATTACTGCTATTATTATGATCACTATTATTGCTGACATATTCATATAACGTTAAAAACGTATTATTTTAGATCCACAAACTAACCTTCATTGGTTAAAATTCTTATGTGTAAAGCTTTGTACATTAAAGTCTGAAGATCTAATTGTTTGTTTAAATGTCCTATTTTAATTTTAACAATGCGAGCTACCTAGAATGGTGACCACATTGCAAACCTGACTAATAGAATTCAGTCTGCACAAAAAAAGGACTAGACATGTCACACTAGTTACTAATGTCCAATCAAACTACCTACTACAGTCCTACAGGAGGTCAATCGCGAGCCAGAATACCTCAGTGGTAAAGTCTCTGACTGCAGCACTGAGTGACGTGGGTTCGGATCTCAGAAGGGACATGAGCTGCTTCAAGGTTGCAGATGCGCCTTGCTGACGGGTACCAACTAGCACGAAACCTAGGTCCAAGGCTTCCTGCCGATAGCCTCCAACTATCTAATATCATCAAATGGAAATATTTATTGATGAGAATTCAGGAAGTCCTATTTAAACTGCTGCTACTTAGAAGAAAAGAGTGATTTCTACCACATATGTTGACTGAAGAAACAACATGAACTTTATGTCTCATATTTTGGTGAACTCTTTTCGCATTAATTGACAAAGTCCTATGAATCCTATTCATTATAGTCCTATCCTAAATGTATACTGAAAAAATTACAGCAGATGAAAATTATGTGGCTGAAGTAAATCATTCGACGTGACACGAACTAAGCAATATATCAGTAGAATAGATCCTATCGACAATACAAATATTTTCATGAATTATAAACTAAAGTAAGTAATTGTCAGATCCTAAAACTTACATTCTGCATCAAACTCCTATGAAAATGTGTTATATATACACAACCTGCAACTCAAATGTAATCGAAATGTTATGATAAAAACACAATAAATAATTCACACCAACTCCCACCCCCACACACCAGAAAAAACTATTTTATGTTGAAAGTGAAATTAGAAAATTCTTTTTAATAAAACATTTAGAAAAATATAAAGTTACTGTACAGTAACATAATATTATGTTAATCATTCAATTTATAATGCGCAGTAACTATGGCTAGGAAGAGTTCATGAATAGAATAAGAGCATAATAGCGCGAATAATCTTGATTGTTTTCTAGAAAAAATTTAAAAAATTTGGATAATGATAAAGTTGAATAGTATCATGAATCCTTATTGACTTCAGGTGACGAAAAATCATTCAAGATCTCTTTTAAACAACTTATAATCTGAGTGAATTTAGGGCGTTTACGACGTTTAGAAGACCAACATTTATTCATCAATTGATAAACAGATTTCGGACAATGAGATGGACATGCCAAACGATCACCACGTTCCAAAATGCTGACAACCTTAATATTATTAATATTAATATACAAATAAACAAATTAGTGCAGAGTTTCAATGAATACGAAGAAAACATTTGAAAATAAACATAATTCGTGAAATTTGATTGAGAAACGTAAATGTTACTATGACGTATATATATATATATATATACAGTGGAATAATTGAAGCTAATAAACACAGATTACTCGCTCCAAGATTTCATTTCACTAAAAATTTTTTAAGGTTGGAAAAATTTAAAATGATTTCATATATTTATTCCCCTTAATGAATTTGAACAAAGCAAGAACTACAGTTTTAGCAGAATAAAATGGTACCATCTTTTATTTCGTTGCCTTCTCGTCAGCTGCTTACATGGCAAAGACATTATTAAATATATCTACAACAACAATTTTAACATACTTGCACAGAGTTCAGTTTAAACAAAAATCAATCGATCAATATACTCATACACTAAAAATATATACATATATAAATATGCAATATTAACCAATATTCCGAACAATAATAATCAAACACAATGGAAACATTTAGCATTTCACATTCGGAAGAAAGAGAGGTGAAATTATCCAGTTACCAGGGCAAAGAAAGGCTGATAACCGCTTCTTTCTGGACGCATAAATCAGGTTTCAGGTGCTTGATGGAAATGGCTTCAGTAAACTTAAGGAGAATTGATTGATTTTTGTTTAAAATGAACTCTGTGCAAGTATGTTAAAATTGTTGTTGTAGATATATTTAATAATGTCTTTGCCATGTAAGCAGCTGACGAGAAGGCAACGAAATAAAAGATGGTACCACTTTATTCTGCTAAAACTGTAGTTCTTACTTTGTTAAAAATGACTGACAACTAATTTGAGTGACTGATCAACCTACGATTAAGACAAGGAGACAGGAACTTTATGTTTAGCGATAAAAGAAGAAGTTCGAATTTTATCTGAAGGATCAA
Organism: Trichobilharzia regenti; assembly: GCA_944472135.2. Taxonomy (NCBI): domain Eukaryota; kingdom Metazoa; phylum Platyhelminthes; class Trematoda; order Strigeidida; family Schistosomatidae; genus Trichobilharzia; species Trichobilharzia regenti. Next base: position 79,097,986 of record OX235270.1, on the reverse strand, counting down.
TTATTTGAGGGCTGTAAATACACAATTTTATTGCGACTACTTGACACTTTGTACAAATTGAAAACAAAAGAAACCATGCGTTCTTTAATATGTATGTCTATAAGACAATACGGAATGTCACGTGATAATACATAACTTAGCAAACTTCACAAAAGAGATAAATAACGTTGAAGTAAACAAAATATAAACAAATAGTGAATAAATACTTAAATAAAAAACAAAAGTGTCTCACATATAGAGAGATGTAAGATACAAACAAAACATGAATCAGTAAATCCATTTTAGTGCTCATAATGATGAGCAATAAACTGTGCTCGAAACGTTATCCAGTTAGTGATACTGTATCTCTGCGTTATATCAAAAACCTTATCTAGTGTGAATAAAATATTCCAATACATTTTCATCACACTGATTTAGTGATATTTGATGCATGGTCACAGAAGTGAGAGATGGTTTTTATCTATTAAGAGATAATTAGTATTTACTCCTTCCGTTCCCACCAGGAAATAGAGGGCTTCAGTACTGCATTCAATCCTCTGATATCAATGTCGATTAGCTCCACAATTTCTCACAAGTTTATGTTCCTTCATAACGTGATCTCCTCCAAGTTACTTCGAGAAGCATACTCAACTCATCGCTTCCAATACGCGTACCACCCGAATGTTTGGTTTATGATGTCAGTCAACGTTCTGCTTGGTGTATGTCCAGTGCATTTCCGTTGTAACGGTAGAGGTGATGTTCATTTGGAATTTGATATGGCTACGTAACGAAACTATGTACACCTTATCTTCAACGCACCACTAGCACAGATCTTCCGTGTTGTGCTACTTCTGGCCTTCATATTGTGTTTCTTTGTGTCAATTTCACATCTTCCATGTTTTTCCACAACGCTGAAACATTTACTTTCTCTGATGTCAAACATATCTCCCTGCTATATGATATTTTAATGCCAGTAAACGCCTGTACATACTACTGATAAATTTTTTCTGGTCGGTCTGGTCTGATTTTCAATAGCAACCAAAGGTAGCTGATGATGAAAGTCTGCTGCAGCCTGTTGGAAATACTTTTAGTGACACACAGGATAAGTCTCTGAATCATGTAGTAGCAGTGACTTAACATTAGTATTAAGAATTCGAATCTTTTTGAATATGTTGGGTGCAGTGAATCTCCATACTGACTCCAAAGTAATGGGTATCTTCCTACTGTTGTACTATGACTATAACATTCTCATCCACGCCGCTGTCCGTTGTCGAGACGATGCTGATCAAGTAGGTGGAAGGGGCTTCTATTGGTTTTCTATATTGACTGGTGTTTGCTGTTGGTCGAATAACTTCATCGCCTACGTCTTTCCCATATTTCACGGGAAATGCTGTCTTCACTGCGTCTTTTGCCAACTTGTTGGTCTTCGCTTGTGAGACATGCAACATAAATTATCTGAGAGATCCAGATTCCGTGCTGACAGTAATTTATTTACGAATGTATTTGTACATAAAACGTGTACTCAGTCTTTTAGTAATCATTTCCTCATGTTAATTATTTTGCAATAGCATTCGGGTTATTTACTTGCGATTTTGTATTTTAGAGCTTCTTCCCTGATCTTATGTTAGAAAAAGTAAAGATATGCATGTGAATAGGGGTATGCTGAAAATTGTATAATGCTGAAAAAAAAGCAACCTGACTTTCATTCATTTATAAGAAATGAATAGAAAGGCCATGTAAAAATACAGACAATGAATAAAGGAAAATATACTCCTAGTAAATAATAGTAGTTCCATCAAGTTTTAATGTAAAAGTTTCAGCGGAAATAATACATTACTTATGAATAGTAAGGTAAGTGGATAGGAACTTTTTTTGAAATATACATAGATACTTATTTCGTCCACCAAATCATAGTTGTCTGTGAGCCAGTTTGTTTGTTTCTTATCTCGGTCAGTAGGCCGTTAACGTATTCACAGAATATCCAATCAACCTTATACATATATCTTATTGACAAAGATCAATGGGGCATTCCACAGTTTAAAAAAACCAAATATAATAGAAACAAACAAAATATATTGACATAAAACGTATACCGATACATACTTCTTCGTAACTTTTTTCAGCGAAAGGTTCAGCTGCAAAACTAAACACCTCCCATAAAAAAACACCAAACGACCAAACATCAGTATCCAAATGAAATCGCCCATTCAGAATAGATTCAACCGGTAACCACTTTATCGGTACAGATTCATTCGAAGTTGAGACAAAATCAACATCAGGTTCAACTGGTCTACACAGTGAAAAATCTGATAATTTAACAATCAGTTTACTTCCAACAAGAAAGCTTCTAGTGGCCACATCCCTGTTTGTAAAGAGAAAATTATTTAAGAGCTTATAAAGTGTATGGCATAATAATAATGAATGTTGCAGTTTACTTGGCATACAAGAGATATTTTACAAAGTAATGCAAACTCAGATACTCACGGGTAACCTTACTTATGCATTCTAGTCAACACAATCACTAATTCTGAAATATATATGTAGATATGAAATATACAGTAACAGCGTACAAAATATGTGTCATGGCTTTCGAGATATTTCTACAAAGGTGATTTTGAAAACAAGCAAGATTAGATTTCAAGTCACCGATAACAAAATGAGATAAGGTTAAATAAGACAGCGGTTTGAGAAAATAGGCAGAGGTGATTTTGTCCATATTCCACTTGGTTCTTCTATATAGAGCTTTCGAAATGTTTACACTAATTCTGATGGCAATCCCCTTTGACAGAAAATACCACAGGTAACCCTAATATGTGCGTCGGTGGCATAGCGGTTAGGACGCTCAACGAACATACACATGGTCCCGGGTTCGATCCCCGTTCGACTCACTCCTTTACCTCGCTGAGTCAGAAATAATGCTGGTAAAGAGGAAAGAATGAGCATTAGGCTGGCAACCTCATCCTGTAAAATAAATACTGCTACAGAAACTTTAAGCCTCTAGTTTGAAGCCCTATGCTCCACTGGGGAACGCGAAGGAAAAAACAAGAAAAAAAACCCTAATGTAAAAATTTAAGACTGTTTTTTGCATACCAGATGAGTTCATTTGACATATATCCAATGATACGATATCAATGACTGAAAGATATTTTAAGCACAATTTATTGCTTGTAACCACATTACCGGGATTACATAAGTGATTAACTACGAGGAAAACGAATTGTTTCGTGAATTTTATTGAGCTAGTGCTTCGCAGTATGTATGAAAGTTTACGTGCTACACAGATGACCACACTGAAGTTAGAAATTATCCTTCAACCTTTGACTTGAAACTTCGTTCACAAAGCAGCAGAGTAATGTCAACTATTGGACATACACGGACTCCGGTGAAAGAAACACACTCATACGACGCTTATACCTTTCAGATCCTGTAGATCATTTGTAGCAACGATTCAGAATTTGAGTTTTTTCATCTCATTTAAGAAAATATATAGGTTCTGTGGTAAAGGTTGTACATTTGTATCAACTATTTCACTTTAATAGGAACATTCGCCGCCTATGGGGAAATTATCAGAGGAGTTAGAGAACAAAATCCCATTCTTGGACGTCTAAGTTAAGAGAACAAACACAGGAAAATTAGAAACTCAAGTCTATAGGAAATCAACTCACACAGACCAAATACTCAATTACAACAGTGACAACCCAACAACACACAAAAGGAGTCATACGCAAACACTACTCAAGAGAGCCAGAACTTGTTGTAGCAATCCCACCTTAAGCAAAATCAAAGAAATATATCTCATAGACGTCTTCCAAAAGAATGGATATAACGGAACTTCATCCAAAGACATCTACCCCAAGGACGACTTACCAAATCAAATCACCCTACCATATATACAGGACATCTCAGAAATTACTGCAAGACTCTTCAAACCTCTAAGAAGTAACGTCGCACACAAACCAACAAAGTCACTTCACTCGGATGGCTCTATGTCAACCAAAAGACTCAACACAGGAAGAAGCCAATACCAACAGCGACTGTGAAAACACTTTATTGGCCAAAGTTGACGTCATCTTCGTCTTCTTATCCATGACCATAAACTAGCCGTCAAAAGACATCACATCCACTCCGTCATATCGCTGCACACAGACAACCATGGACATCAATTCGACTGGGACAACCAGCGTTCAAATAATACACAGAGGAAACATCGAGAACGCTAGAGAATTTTTAGAAGCCTGGTATTCCAGTGAATCGTCAATCAATAGGCACATTGACATGGACAAAATTTACCTAGATATGATAGAGAAGATTTGTAGCTCAGGTGGATGATTTTGATTTGGTTGTGTTCTCTGAGCTGGATGGTTGATTTGCGAAGCTTTCATCACCCTACTAAGTGACATCTTCAGCGCAGACTTTAGATTGAAGTATGCGCTGAAGATGTCACTTAGTAGGGTGATGAAAGCTTCGCAAATCAACCATCCAGCTCAGAGAACACAACCAAATCAAAAACAAAATTTACCAATCGATAAGAAAAAGTCTCATACACAAAGGGTCAAACATCAAGTCAAGGAAACAATCAACACCAAAGGGACTAGCCTAGAGGGTGTGAAAATGCATTAAAACCTCCATTCATGTTCGAGGTCATCAGGAGAGATGACTAATAAACTCGTGGAAAAATCTAAGAGCTCATCTCAGATTGATGTATGTGCTGAAGGTGTTGCCCAGCACGGCAATGAAAGCTTTGCAAATAAACTGTCATCCACCTGAGCTATAAATCGTCTCTAATGCATCTGAATTATCAGACTATAATTAGGCTTCGTGTACTTTCCACATTTCCCACCTATTTTTTAAGATACATTATGAATAAGAATGAACCAGTGGAACTTGTCTTTATTTTGTTTGAGTCAGCTAGTGTGATGGTATCATCTTTAAGCAATAAAAGTAACTGTCTCTAAACGAATTAATTACATGATCGAAGAGAAAACCTCAGTTACAGATATGACTTATGGCGGCCACCTGCTTGGTTCAAGATCCTAGTAAAAATGTTATATGTAACTTTTTGTCTGTTATAATAGGAGATTTAAAAAATCCAAAATAACTTCGAAAAGCTGTAAAATAATAATGTCAAAATTGAATTTTTAACGTCCTTTAGTGATAAATTAAATCTAACCATGTGCAAGATAAAATAGATGTAATTATTTACTGTACTTTGGTGGACTGAATCAAAAAGTCCTCGTGGTATACAAAAGTAAATCATAAAAAGAATAAATAGATTATAGTTTGCAATAGTTTATATATCGTTGTAGTTTTAATATCGCTGAAGCGATGGGAGTAACCGAATTTTCGTGTGGTGAAAACTAAGGGGTTGGTTAGTTAGATATGACATTAGAAGCAATGCATAAACAACAAACATTCTGTACACACACTTCTGCAACTTAATGAAAAGCTGAAGACGCGTGTTGGTTTACATTTACTCGATTCACCCTATGTATTCCCAGAAGTATGTAATCAAAATCCCCATTGACTGAAAACCCTGATGGATGTCCAAAGGTTACTTGAAGAATTATTCAAGTATGGCATCCTTTCATTTAGTACTTTATAATGAAAAAAATGTCACAGGCATTTTTATCTACTACAGATTTCTTTACTGATAGCAGGATAATGCAATGCATTGTTTAAAATCACTAGAACTTCTTCTACGCTGAAAAATTAAAAGCTAAAATAACAAAATGAAGTAAAATCAATATATATATGCGTATTTCTTAGCACAACCACTTACAAAATGGAGTGTAAAAATCAATCAACCTATTCGACTCACCTTTACAAGAATATGATAAAAATCAATTGATTTTAGAATGTTGGAAAAATGTTTTTATAAGACTGCTGCATTGTAAATGCTTGAAATAAAAGTATTTTCTCTAACAATTTAGAAATTAATCACTATGATATTTCATCCACACGACTGTACACCGTTTAGTCAAAATGTTAAAAATGAAAACAGCTCTAATTTGTGCTGCAAGGAAGTTATGCATATTTTAGTCTCTTCCAACTAAGAAATGTGTATGCATTGGGATGTAGGCTAGAACTGATTATATGAGATTATGATATTAACGTTGGTCTGAGGTGTTATTTAACGGATTCAACTTCCCAGGATGTTAGGTATCTATACATACAGGATCTTGATAACATGACTCAGAATGGTTTACAATGAAACTAATTTATTCAGATGTCCACACTCCCTTGTATCTGTTAACAATATGGCCTAGGGTTCCAAGTAAAACATAGAGGTTTGTCGTGTTCTCTGCAATCCTCCTTAGCAGACTCCACGATTGAATATGAGCTCTTATCTCCTCACGCTTCAGCTACCCGACTAGCCATTTCCCATTCGGTCCCAATAAAACAATGTTTTGGCTGGCTGTCTCACTCACCGGTCTCCTCAGCGTGCGATCGATTCGTCTCCATTTCCTCCAGCATATCTGCAGCAATGGGTTCTTGACTGCATCGTTCACAGACTTTCCTGTTGCTTTTTCTTTCTGGCCTGCCATTAGATCTTCAGTATGGAACCAGAGAACAAAGCTGTTGATAAAAGTTTTTAGTAGCCTGTTAGGAATGCTTTACGTGGCGCGCCTACAAATTCATTGAAACATACAGAAGAAATGACTTGACATTGATGTTGGAAATCCGAATTTTGTTATTTATCCTACCAAGTGCAGTTGATTTCCACACTGATTTCAGAGTAATGTAAGTCTGTCTTGCTTTTCCGATTCTGGTTTTGAAATTTTCATCCATGCCTCCTGTAGCTGAAACGATGCTTCCTAGATAAGTGAAAGAGGTGACTTCCTTCAAATTTCTCCCGTTGATAATAATAAGTGCTTATGGTTGATAGTAACTAGGTATCTTCATCACCTCTGTTTTCTCTGTGTTCACCTGAAGTCCTGTCTTTGTTGCCCGCCTTTTCTGCCAACTTGCTGGCTTTCGCTTGTGAATCTTCGAATTTTTTGACATGAGCCATAAATCGTTAACGAAGTTCAGATCTTCTACAGCCTTCTTGTCCGCCCAACATATGACCATCTGTCACCCCAGGATATCTTGAGTGATCCAGTTCACCACATTCAGAAGTATTACTGGTGACAGTAGTTAGTCTTTTTTCACTCCCGTTTTCATTTCAAACTCTTCTCTGAACTTTTCGTTATAAGCCACTTGACATATAGCATCATCATATTACAGTTGAATGAGGTTAATAAAGGTTTGGCGCACTCCATAGTGGTGAAGTAGTTTCCAGATTAATTAGCGGTCAATGATGTTGAAGGCCTTCTCAAAGTCGATGAATTTGAGGTAGAGATTTGATTGCCAATATATGCTTTGTTAGATAATGGCGGACAGCTTTGCAATTCGACACGCACGTGACTTGCTTTCACTGAATTCATCTTGTTCCTGGAGGAGTTCCGCTCCGCTACATCTGTTGGTCGCTCCAGGATGACGCGACGTAATATTTTGCTTGGCGTAAATAAGAAAATGATTCAACGTCAAGTTTTTCAAAGGCTTAATTCACCCTTCTTTTGCAGATACCGCTTCTTCCTTCCGAACTTTCTGTAATAGTAGCGTGACGATATCCGCTGAGGTCTATGGATCAGCTCTCAGTGCTCATGGAGGATTTCCGTCTGGACATACTGCCATTCCGGGCAGCTCGCTGTAATCTTATGGCGTCCAAAACGTTTGCTTTTGTCGGAGGATTGATGTTTACCGGTTGTTTTGTGGCTGTTGGGTGTATATCTGGACGTGTTTTGAGTGTTCGTTGTTCAAGAGTGCTTTAAATACTTATTCCTTTTTTTAGCTTTTGTGCACTGTCTCAAAGTTCAACAACCTTATTTAATGCGCTTCTGTGCGAAGTTTCGCATTGAATTCTCTTTTAATCAGGTTATCTGAGTAAGACTAGGTTGAGAGGGGTTAGTACTCCAACGTACTCCAAGGGGAAAGAATAATTATTATGAGAGGAATTCATTTCATATGGTTTAAATAAGTACTCCAGTCAAAAGAGAGATTATATCATCAAAAAGAAATAATATCAGCTGTTAAATGAGTAAGAGACTGGTTATACTTTTTTCTCTGTATAAAATATCATTAGAAACGTTTTCTGTCAATCACTTTTGCAAATTAAAGTATCTCTTCAACTTTTTATTTAACATCATATGCATTGACGAATATGGTAGCTGCAGTCTCTGTTGTTCAGCAATTCGATACTTAGGATTCTCTATTTTACAAAGCTTTTTTTGTTACTGCTGCAATATTACTAACTTATAACTTTTATTCTCTATATGACCACTAATTTTATGCATTTTGCATATAAAGTTAACCTATGAAATACTGCGAATCTGACCTTTGTTTAGACGATAATCTTTCCACTGTCATATTGTGTAAATGATAACAAAGAGTTAAGCTTACAACTCCATTTAACATACGCACACATTCATGCACTTTTTGATTTATTTCCTACTGGAATAAGTGGACAGAAGTAAATTCTCCTGAATATTGTTTACACCAGCTTTTATACATCAGAATGAAATGTATAAGTTCACACTAATTGAAATCCACTTCCCTTGCATCCTGTTGATGAATGTATAATGTGGTAGCACATTGAGTGCACTCTAACTGAGTTACATAGTACTCTGAATCAAACTATATATCAACAATTTCATGCATTTTCAATGAGTGAATACTCCGTAGAAGAATGTTGCATATTATCAGTGACCATAATAAAGCTGTATGTAGCATGATTAAAGACTACATCAAATAATAGCAATAATGACTAAGAATTATGTCGTTAGGATGATTGCTTCACAGTAGAGTAATGACTATTGAATTGGTTAAAAAGTATATTACCTACTTGTAAGATTATGAAAACCTCTTTGCTGCGTATAGAAAGTGGTTGATTCAAAGAAAGCAATCAATTAACGAATTTCGCAATTGCAAACAGAATAACGTGCTAGACTACAACTAAAATAGGACTGTATAATAGATAAAAGTTTTTCACGTAAAATATTCTCAAGTTGAAAAGAGTTAACATCATTTTACACTGTGCATAGCCGATAGTATTTCAGTCGTTGACAATAATAGTTCTGCCACACTAACAGCGCTTGTAAACCTAATCATTAATACTCCTTCGAAATATCATAGAGTTTTGCGAGAGAAAAAAACAGGCAACCAAATCGCGTAAAACTTCTTTATTGGCACAAGAAAATGCATTACCTAAAATGCATTACAAGATGAACAGAGAAATCCACTAGTATACCAGAAAGTATAAAATGCTTAGTGACAAAAACGAAAACAAAAGAAGAACATAACCACAGTGAAGTAAATGCGTGAACACAGATAATGTTGAATATATGAACAGATGATTTAGATATCCATAGATGCGGTCTCAGGGATTTGTACGGAGTAAAATTGTAAATTAATCTGAACGAACCTCAAGATAGGACTACATATTTAAAGATGATAAAGTTTCCAAGAATGCAGTTCCGAACATCACATTCAATCTCCTTGTAAAATCAAGCTTGGAAATATTTTCAAAGACTAACACTGTAGAAATAAGTAAACTGGAAGGTATACGTTTGACGTTTTGGCTAGAGAAAAAGAGCCTTAAACAAAATGCGTGAAGCAGTTTTCTAAGAGAATTTATAAGGACAGTTTTTTTCGGCTTTCTGTTGCAATATCATCACACACAGGTAAGGCATTTTGTTTAGCTACTCCCGACTATGAACACTTCCTGTCATTTATTTTGTGACAGAGTGTAGAAGAAGAAAAAAAGATATTACCTATTCGTATTATATTAGTTCTTTTACAAATCAATAGCCTGATGAAGGAATTTTGAAGATGTTTATCTCAAGTATTACAAAGAGTTGAAATCAGCCAACACTAGAAGTGGAACACACTCACCTGTGCACATAATACACCTCACTCAAGTAAACCATAGCTTCGCAAGCATCAATAATCATTTCAATAAGAGTTTTAATGGTCAGTTCACCCGTATATTGTTCATGGGATTGCTTGTAAAATGCAGAAGTCGGTGTTACCGTCAAATTACGTGGATTTGATAATTCTCCATTGACCGTACTTATACCTAAAACAGAATCTATAGTGTCAAAATCCAATTCGCTACGGAACTTACCAGGCGACACTCCATTTGCGTATTTGCGCAAAAATGAATTTAAATCTCCATAAGGCATATATTCAATAAGAAAGGAAAGTGGATCCAGAGGAACACAAACGCCTGAAATGAACAATTTTTAAAGTAACGCATATTAACGGTTGAAGATGTTTTACACTTGCTAGGATACAAAAGTAACGATGAGTTATAAAGTAATGGTGAAGATGGTTGATGATAGGATTGAACTTGATTTCAGACAAAAGTATTATTTATCCCACCTTCTCGGTAAGCTAGAAAATTCAGATATACGCACTCCACTCAGAATATCTCGTTGAGATATTCAAGCTCGATTAGTGTGATAGCGTAGTAGCTGTCAGTTGGTAACATAAAACTTGAATTCACTCTAAGTAAGAAATTGAGTGAACTTTTGTAACTTTTGTTTAAATAAGATTCTAAATTGACTGCAGCTATCCAGCATATATTCTATCTATTATGAATTTTTACTTATTTTTCTTCATTTCTGTTCCTTTTATTTTCTGTGCTAGTCAGGATTTCAGAAACTAGAACTGATGTGCAAAGTTCTACAAGGACTCTAAGTTTAGTTAGTCATCCGGTATATACAGCCTGCTAATACAAATAACTTTCAACCATCCATATCTATAACAAAGTTCATTTACTAGATTGAACTGATCTAAATAACAATCGAAAGGTGTTTCACTCGTTTGAAGTGTACTCAGATTGTTTCAAATCAGAAACCACATGAATTGTTGCCAGCTACTTGAAAGAACTGGAAAGCTGTAGAGTTCAGTCGAGTATATGCAAACTAATGTATATTGTATCATTTTTATGATTAAATATTTACGCTTAAATCACAATACACCAACCAGACTGCCTATTGCGTAATTAGTAATTTTTGCCTTCAAAGGAAACCATCTCACAGTGTGTAATCAAAGCAAATACAACTAAATTCATTGGTTTGTATATTTATCACTCTAATAAATACTATATACCAAGATATTAACATCCATCAAATATATGTTCAATCTAAAATTTAATGCATTGTCTTGATGCAACGGTTTTCCAGTCTATAAGGTAGGATTATATATAACCTGAGACGTCAATCCAATTTCAAGTTAACCAAAAAAAATACAGTTGGTTATATCATCAAAATGGAATATATAATTAGTTATTAAAGTATAAACGAGACATTTTACGGTACCGAATAGCTGGATAATATTTTTATGCTCCAATTCCACAAGTATTTCCGCTTCACGAAGAAAATTGGCCTCTGAATCTAAGTTGATACCACGTTGAAACATTTTAATCACGGCAATCTTATCTGATGCGTCTGAAATTCCCTGATCTGAAACAATGACACGTGCTACATTTTAGAAGAGTCAGTATAATGAAATTATTAACTTGTTAAAAAACAAATATCATTCATCATTTAAGATGAAGCACTTCCACACCTTATATATTTCGTATATTATATGAAATGGTTAATTATAACAATATCAGTATACTCTGACGTAATGATACACATTTAGGTTCAAAATATTTTATTTGGAAGGAAATTCACTGTTCATAAACTTCATATTACTGAAAGACATTTTACTTGGCACAGTATAATTCCTTGAAAATAAAGAAAACCAACTCTTTTGGAGATGACGATGACGATGAGGATCGAAGTTATGTATTGTTTTTCACTGAGATGAATTTGATATATTAATTCTTTTCACAAGGAGAGGAGTGAAAAAAGAAATAATCTCGTTTACCCCAGGCCGCAAAGATAAGTCGCGCATTTCTCTTACATTTGTCTTTAACACACCTAGTGTACTGCACTGCGTAACTGTATACCCTATACTAATTTATTCACAAACATGATTATTGAAAGTAGGAGACTTTACCTTAACAACGCCACTCAAGAGTAGCAACATTTGTGGTGAGAGCAGGCTGCTAGCCGATTGGTTGGCACTAATCTACGTTAAGGTCTAGGTCACTAATATGGGCCGTGAACAAGGCTGAGTCAACAACCAATCACAGCGAAGTTAACGTGGCAAAATATGATTCGCAGATAGAGAACTCTGTTTGTCAAGGAATCCCGAAACAACCAATCAGAAGCCTGCGTTTGTCTACCTAAACAACCAATCAGATGACTGCGCTTGTCTATAATAATGTTGTCTGAAATATGTATAAATACGTGTTGATTTTCATAATAAAACGATCTGTTGCCTGGCCCTTGTCTTCTGTTGTTACATTTGGTGTCGCTGCCTACCGACAAATGAAAAGCCTATACCCTGCAGTTTTTGATGGAGACATATGGATCTTCGGGCAGGACTTCAAGGCTTCTGCGCAGTTGAGTGGCGTTCAAGATCTGTCAGCGATGGAGCTGCTACTTGAGACGCTGCTGGGAGGTCGGGCGAAAGCAGCATATGAAGGTGTGGGCCGAAGTATGGACGAATGTTCGACAGGGTCAGGCAAACAGTTTCCAAAGTGGGAAGGACCATATATGGTCACTTCGAGATGGGGTTACGCAGACACAGTCGCAATGGCGAACAATGAGAGGCGCGTGAACGTCAGCGAGCTCCAGAAATGGATACAGCGAGACAAGCCAACGATGACGCCTGCACCAAGTAGATCAAGCCGACTTCAGTCGCACGTATTTGACGGGGGGACGAGTGTGGTGAGAGCAGGCTGCTAGCCGATTGGTTGGCACTAATCTACGTTAAGGTCTAGGTCACTAATATGGGCCGTGAACAAGGCTGAGTCAACAACCAATCACAGCGAAGTTAACGTGGCAAAATATGATTCGCAGATAGAGAACTCTGTTTGTCAAGGAATCCCGAAACAACCAATCAGAAGCCTGCGTTTGTCTACCTAAACAACCAATCAGATGACTGCGCTTGTCTATAATAATGTTGTCTGAAATATGTATAAATACGTGTTGATTTTCATAATAAAACGATCTGTTGCCTGGCCCTTGTCTTCTGTTGTTACATTTGGTGTCGCTGCCTACCGACAAATGAAAAGCCTATACCCTGCAGTTTTTGATGGAGACATATGGATCTTCGGGCAGGACTTCAAGGCTTCTGCGCAGTTGAGTGGCGTTCAAGATCTGTCAGCGATGGAGCTGCTACTTGAGACGCTGCTGGGAGGTCGGGCGAAAGCAGCATATGAAGGTGTGGGCCGAAGTATGGACGAATGTTCGACAGGGTCAGGCAAACAGTTTCCAAAGTGGGAAGGACCATATATGGTCACTTCGAGATGGGGTTACGCAGACACAGTCGCAATGGCGAACAATGAGAGGCGCGTGAACGTCAGCGAGCTCCAGAAATGGATACAGCGAGACAAGCCAACGATGACGCCTGCACCAAGTAGATCAAGCCGACTTCAGTCGCACGTATTTGACGGGGGGACGAGTGTGGTGAGAGCAGGCTGCTAGCCGATTGGTTGGCACTAATCTACGTTAAGGTCTAGGTCACTAATATGGGCCGTGAACAAGGCTGAGTCAACAACCAATCACAGCGAAGTTAACGTGGCAAAATATGATTCGCAGATAGAGAACTCTGTTTGTCAAGGAATCCCGAAACAACCAATCAGAAGCCTGCGTTTGTCTACCTAAACAACCAATCAGATGACTGCGCTTGTCTATAATAATGTTGTCTGAAATATGTATAAATACGTGTTGATTTTCATAATAAAACGATCTGTTGCCTGGCCCTTGTCTTCTGTTGTTACACATTAACATCCTAGTAAAACTATGGTGATTCAGTTAAGTACAATTTCGTACACTGCTTGCTAAGGAAGTTCGAAGGTTAGAAAATATGCTGGCACCTAGAACAAGATCCAAGATTCATCCAAAAACTTGTAATAGAAAGCTTACACCTCCTACTTAGAGTTCATAAGATAACTATAAAAACAAAATTGTCGTGAATACATTTACACCTCTTACTTATACTCAGATATCAGAACTTTGTCTTTTCAGTTATAATATATCTAAGTTACGTCGTCGACAGGCAACAAGCCAAAATTGATGTTAACCAGTTGTTGTTTAGGAGAACACTTTAGGCAACAGTTTGATCATGGAGAGTTTAAATGCAAATGAAACCTTTTAACAAATGAAATATACAAGATTTCGAAATGGTCACCATCATAATGATCATATCTTCACCCGTTCTACACTCATTGATAAGATACTTTTTGCAACTATTGATGAATCTTTCGTTTAGCTATTTGCATAGATTTTAATTTTAATTATAGCTTGATTCCACACAGTATTTTGGTACAACTATGGAATTTTTACCATGTGATATCGGTAGGCCAAATCTAGCAGGCTGACTACTGATATAAGGTGTGTGTCGGCCGAACCCGGGACTGTGTGCATGGTCGATGAGCGTCCTAACCGCTGTGATAATACGCTTTTTTTTTGGGGGGGGGGAGGGGAGGGAAGCAATACATCTAACTGAACTATAAGAGTCGAATGTATGGAAGCAATCATCTACGAGAAAGTCTCAACTCTACTACAACGTGAATTTCTCCATGTGAAGTAAGGATACACAAATTATCAAGGTAGAATAAATGAAAGTTTTTTTTGTCTATATTTTTTTCATGAACTAACTAAAAATTTATTCGTCTCTGTAACAAAATATACCATCTAGAAAACTGAAACATGAAATGGGTTACCAACTGCAAAACAAACAACAACAAAAAACAGTTAACAATTTAAAATAACATTTGCACTCCGTGCTAAACAGCATATTGTGTGCATGAATATACAAGAGGAAATGAGAAATACACCACATACAAGATTAATATGCGACTGTTTGTTTTACTACCTAATCATTATTATTATTTCACTGTCAAAGGGCATTTAACATGCAAATTAATTCCAACAAGTCAACAAAGATAATATTTACCAAAATTCCTTTAAAAAAAGTACCTGATCATATAAACATATGAACAGATTTCAAAAAATTTATGTTAAGTAAAAATGAAATAATTTGTACGTCAAATACAAACTAAATCATGTTCATATAAAAGAAATCACTATAGAACTTTGGCACAATTTTAACAGTTGAACAAAGTTTATCTGTACGTGACACTGAGAAAATAATGAAATAATTTTTGCTGCAAATCTAAGAACTATTAACATACCGGACACGTTTGCCCCCCCCCCCCAAGAATAGGAATGAAGTGAATTCTGAAGTGCTATTTCTGAGGAGTGCCAACAAGCGAGAGACCTAGTAGTCCGAAAGCTTCCTACTAGTTGCCTCCAACCATCTAATAACAATTGAGAGTGCACCGTGATGGCGAACCACCAAGCATAGTAGTCACATTGCAAAACTGACTAGGAGAATTCAGTCTGCAGCAAAGAAATGACTAAACGCATGACACTGGTTATTAGAGTTCAGTCAAAATAAAATGCATTAATAACACTGTTGTGTAGAAATGCAGGTCACCTGATTATGTTATGGTTGGAAACTAGATACTATGAGCCAACAGAGTTCATAATGAAGTAGAAACTATTTTTGATTGTCATCTTAATCGTAATATCATTTTCTCTTTACTTGTCATATTCAGCTTTGGTCCAATGATATTCAATGACTCTTAACTACTTTGTTTCTCTTTTTACATTTTCTATTTGGTATAGATATAGATAAGGTTTGACTGTCTCACCTAATATGTAATACTGAAGTCTAAATTGGTGACGTCACTCTGCGTATAATGTGTAGAAATGTACTGTATACTGGAATGACAGAAATTTTTTTTCTTTCTACAAACCACCTTAGACTTTTACAAACTGTCAAAAACAAAATTCGACGTAGTAAACCACGCATAATGTAGAAAACATTATCTTTTAACGATGTTGTTTTCAGTAACTTGAATATTCCCATAATTAATTCAGAACAATTAATAGTTAGAGCGAACAAATGTTTACAATAAATTCTCCGTCAGGCTCCACAATTATAAATCCACTAATTTAAGCATACAATAACCAATAAAGGTAAATTAGCATCATATCAGAAATGCATTGTGGAATAAGTATAAGATGGGATAGAACAATAGTCAGTTAAAAGTCAAATGAACGAAGAATATTCTTTTCAATCATTTCTCTTCAGGTTCTTACAATTATAATATACCCTTAATGCAAACATTTTCTCAATACTATCGAATTCTCCATTTATACTATCCGGACTTACTATTAGTGATATTATCTCCTTTCTCAATATATATCTCCACCTATTTCATTTCACACATTCATTATTTCAGTATGAACCTCTCATTGCAGTCTCACTATCTCCTCCTCAATACATACCACTTTGTACTAGCCACTCACTCACCTGACACTATCTATAACCTTGATCTGACTTGTCAATTTTCCTACCCCACACTCTACAAATCTATTATGACTAATCACCACCACTGTCTCCCATTTTACAATATTTTGTAGTTGATTTCAGCCTAGCACGTTTGTCACACAAATACGACTATTTATTTTGAAACCCCATAACTAATCTGTTATTCTACGTTAGAAATATACCCGCCACATAACTGACCATTATTGTAACGACAACAAATATAATATATTATAATTGTAAGAACCTGAAGAGAAATTATTGAAAAGAATATTCGCCGTTCACATTGCCTTTCAATTCATGATATGGGAATATTTCACACTATTAAATCTTATAACTGTCAGTTAGCTTTGAATATGTATGGTCAGTGAGAACGTGAGATAAAATAATTTAATGTATATGTATAGTCAATAAATGTACATGTCTCAAGGGTGAGTGTAATCAGTGGTATGTGAGACAATATGAATACTACAGAAAATGAACTAGCGAATGAGGTGGACTGGACATAAGTTCAAGGGTGAAAATAACGACAAAAATAATGGTAGTGATATAAAAACGATGACAAGGTATAGACTTAAATGTACTATTGACAAATGATTATCAAATAATAATAATAATAATAATAATAATAATAATAATAATAATAATAATAATAATAATGAATTTAGTGAAGTGGACAGGATTTTGTCAACATGATAACGTGTTAGAAAAGCATTTCTTTAAACTTAGGTAACAAAAATCATAAGAAAGGTCATGAAATCGTTAAAGGTCCGGAACGAACGTTTGTCAGTGAAACAAAGGTCAAATTCGTAAAAACAAATCTTACAAACCAACTCTTGAAAAAGAAGAAAAGAAAAATTGTGATGGGAATTTAAAGTGCTAATGTTTATGGAAGATTTGTTGGCCTTATTGTAGGCCAGGGTAGATATAGTGGTTAGACGTACTTCATTCGTAAATGTTGTTTACTGTCTTTACCTAAGCAATCTCAGAATTCATAAGCTTATTGTTAAGAAGTTTTCGCACCGGAGTGTGATTAGAAACGTGTATATGTTGAATAATAGAACTGATGTAGTAAACTGGTAAGCTTCTCTCTGACTGACTTAAAACCTGTCACTAAAAGAATGTATTTCTTCATTTTACCTTTGAAAAATTGTGAAATAAACTCGAAGCAGACGTGTTCTGCTCCCTTATCAAAATCCTTTTAACTTCTGCTGCAATGCGAAGCTAAGTCCGTGCGACTGTTGTATTATCTATACCTTTAATTCGGCGAATACTTGGTCAAAAGGCAGCATTATCAAATCGACTGACCGCTTTTCTCGTTAAACTCTCTAAGCCTTTGGAATAATGATGAACTTTCCACGAAGCTAAAAAAATTTGGTGTGACATTTTCTAATTTGCTCTATATTTGATTTCTTTTGGTTACTTAACTATGCCTACCTCGCGATTGAAGGATAAGATATGTAATCATAAAAGTCATGAAGAGTGGCGCAGCTATTTTGCAACATTCACTATGCGTGTCAAGTAATGCTGAAGTTAGATGCAGAGTAGTTGATAAGATGGGTTATCGACATGTTGAAGGTGTTAGTAGGCATAATATGCATTCTGAATTGTCACTTTTCTTACATAGCTATTTTCGCACAAAAGCTAAAAATGATCAAAGCAAAAGGCTGCATTGATTCATTAAGTGTATGTTGGTTTATTTGAACTGCATGAAGAGATTCAGGTTACCTGATTGCATTTCTCGAGGTGCTAAACAATAACTGATGGAGCAGAGTAGATTAGGATAGTTCAGATTTTTCCAGATTCATGATCACTGTCAAAATTGCAAGTATTTTCGCTAATTTAAGTTATAAAACAAACGATATTGAGCGATTAGTAACCCTTTTCAGTTACTTAGCCTCATGTTGCATGATTGCATACAGTTAACACTGACGTGGCAGTAAAAACAGGAATATTTCCAAAGATATCTTATTAAAGATTACCTTTTATTGAAAATTAAAATATGCAAAAAAATTACTCACTTTAAGAGTAGTAATCACACATGGATTTGTTAAAATTAAACTGATACCGATACTGTTTAACTAATTTTCGAGATATAATGCAGTTAATAGAGTCAAGTCAGAATCAGTAGTTAGAATGGTAACGTAGAAAGTGATGTGATTTTGTAATTATTACGTTTGCTTTTATTCTGCGATAATGAAAAAGTGTATATACTTCATTCCGGACACTGCTAACTCATGGCGTCTATTTTCCAATCATAAATATGGGTGGTCAACTCTAACATGCGGGTCAGTACAGAAATCAGTGACTTCATGGATTGGTGACATATCTAAATTTCACTCATCAACATTGTAATTTTTCTTACCTATTCTTCTTCCAGTGCGTAACGTTGAAATAAAGAAAGAGTAAGCACGTATATTAGAAAACCGACCCACCTTATGGGATAGTAGTTCGCAACTTAAAGCATTTATATTAGAGCTAATTAGTTTGAATAAACCTGAAAATAGTATGCAATCGTTAAACTAATGGATTAAGAGTTCAGATTTCATGTTGAATATTTTAGCCAATTTTATTTACTGTGTGTATAATCGAAATGATGACAATACAATAGTTCATAGATGTAACTTTAGTTGCAATAAGATAACTATTTTTATTTTACATAGGGCTTCAAGCTAAAGCTTTGAAGTTTCAGTAGCAGTGGTATTTATTTGTACGGGATGGGGCTGCAAGCCTCATGCCCAACCTTCCCTCTATACCAGTCTCATTACTGGCTTAACGAGGTTTAGGAGTGCACCGGCCAGGGATCGAACCCCGAACCAATAAGATAATAGCGAAATTAGTAAGATATCAGGGTGTTACAACATTTAATATAGTAAACAAAAATGTCATACCATCAGTACTACTATCCGATGCAATGCTTAAATTAAGATCGGGTGTTTCAGAAGTTGTGGTAGCCAATAAGCGTCTTCTGTTAATTAATTTATCCAAATTTGGAGCGCGCACTAAGAGGACCCAACCAAAAGCACGTCTAGCCAAACAGCGTAATTCGGTAAGACGACTACGAGGATAACACAATAACTTCAATCTTGTAGAAATAGGAAGAACAAATATTGCAAAAAATATTATAGGATCCTGAAAGTAACTTGTTAAAATATTTTATATTTAATGTAGTTAACTTCAAAAACACAGTTTAAAATTACATAAAAGTAATGACACAACTATCATCAAGAAATGACAAGGAAATGAAATAGCTCTTAATAGATTATTCCTTATATTTTTGAAAACGATAACATATACAAGGTTTAGGGGGAGGGCAAAATTGTCAGGTGTTTACATTCATATAACGATGACTAAGATAAGGAAAGTGACTGAAAGAATTTCTTCCGAACACAGAGGTTTGGCTTCTTCAGATGGATTCCCATGGATTCAGCTGTATGTAGACAACGAACTCGTAAAGCAAAATCAATATTAGTTGGAATGCGATGAGTAACTTTGAATGCTCTATCAACATCAACTAACACGTGGCTAAGTAAAATTCAAGGGAACTGTAGTGAACGAAAATGTGTAGGAGAAAGAATAAGTATATGAGGAGTGATGGAAACTTGATGGACCTACGAGTTCATAAAGATTAAATACATCTGGCCCATTCAGAACAATTTTCGGCAATGTCACCAAAAGATTTAAAAAAAACACTCTAATAGTGAAAACTGAAGAAATGTTTTAAAATTTTTTTAAAAATGATTCCAAAACATATTAATCATACACGATGATTATCACGATAGAGTGGAGTACCACATTCAAGGAATTTTAAATATACTGCAAATTTATGCGCAACAGCAGGGATATATGTACACATGTCTAATTTAACAAAAATATTTCACATTAAAATATGAAGAATGTTCATAAACCCGAACCGAAAATCTCTCAAGTATTCAAAATAAATAAGTGGCTGTATTTGACTTAATATGAACTGATTGATGCATATTAGCCGATATTTTGAATAAGTGATTTCTCTTACCTCTCGGTATTAACAAGAGATAAGGTGTCAGTAACTTAACCTGAGGATACCAGAATTAATACAATGAGTTTACGAGAAAGGAATACCTGAAATACTTTCACGCTTGTTCTTGACCTAATTAACTCATTCCCCTTGTTTATGACCTGATAGATTCTTTTACTAATTTAATCAACTACCAACTTGATTTACTGTGCAGACGCAGAGAAAATAAAAACCATAGTAGTCTAGTGTACAGGACTCGGTTAGACGTTTAGAAATTATCCCCAAGAAGACAACAACATGGTAGGGCACTTCCATGACAGGAAAGGATATTAGAATGAATATTTCTAGAAAATATGAAGTCTTGAAGTAGCAAGAGAAAGTAAAATGCATTCTTAAGTATCTCTATTGGTTGGTTATCTGGTAGTAGTATAATATGATCTTTACACTAGTAATCAGCAAGCAGTCATTGGAGAATTATTATTATTATTATTGTTCCCTTGGGTTCCTAGTGGAACATAGGGCTTCAACTGCACATCTCCACTTGTTTCTGTCTTCTGCTGTACTTTTCACCTGCATCCATCTTAGTCCATACTGTTTCAACTCCTCTTCACACCATCTCCTCCATGTCACCCTTGCACTGACGTCCCACTCGCCGCTTCCCTTTCGTGTTCCACTCGAGGGCCTGAGGCGCGATGTCACCAACCGGCCTCCTCAACGAGTGTCCGATCCATCTCTACTTTCTCCTGCATATTTGTTGGGCGATTGGTTCTTGTTTTGTTTGTTTGTTCCCATAGTTTCTTGTTGGTGATTCTTTCCGGCCATCTGATCTTAAGTATAGAGCGAAGACATTCGTTGATAAAAGTCTGCAACAGGCCGTTCGAAATATTCTTTGTGACCCACCCGCCAAGTTTCTCATCCGTATAGAAGAACTGACTGACTTGACGTTTGTATTGAAAATCCGACCGAATTTTGTTGTTGACGTTGGCTGGGTGACGAGGATTTCCAGATTGGTTTCGGGTTGATGAATGTGTTTCTCGCCCTCCTGATTCTCGATTTGACATCCTCGTCCGCTCCTCCTGTAGTTGAGACAACTCTCCCTAGATAAGTGATTGAATGAAGTAACCTCTTTCAAATCCCTCTCGTTGATGGTGATTGGCAATGAATGTTGCTACTGTTCTTCTTGTTGGTTGGTTATTTTCATAACCTCCGTCTGGCCTATGTTCACCTGGAGTCCTGTCTTCGCCAGCTGCTTCTTCGCCCAGTTTGTCGCTTTTCACCTGTAAGTCTTCAATTTGTGTGACATCAAACATAAATCATACACGCGCGAAATCCAGGTCTTCTAGATTCTTCACATCGGTCCAGGATATCTCTGTCTTCTCGTTTCCCACTGTCCGATGCATAATCCAGTCAGCTCACCACAATTAGGAATATCATTGGTGATAATAAGCAGCACCCTTGTCTGACTCCTGTGTTTACTCCAAACGCCTCGCTGAGTTTTCCGTTGTGGATGACTTGACATGTGCCGTTGTCGTACAGCTGTTGAATAAGGTTGATGAATATTTGGGGTACGCCGTAGTACTCGAGTAGTTTCCAAATTACTTCGCGGTCAACGCTGTCGAAGGCCTTCTCAAAGTCTATAAAGTTGAGGTAGAGGTTTGATCGCCATTCCATGCTTTGTTCTGTGATGATGATGCGTAGAGTTGCAATTTGGTCAGTACATGATTTGCCTTTCCTGAATCCAGCTTGTTCTGGTCGGAGTTCTGTCTCCAGTGCGTCCTTTAATCTCTCCAGGATGATGCGACTCAGGATTTTACTTGGCGTCGATAGGAGCATGATTCCTCGCCAGTTCTTGCAGAGTGATGCGTAAGTCGCCCTTCTTTGGTAGTTTCACGAGGTAACCCTTCCTCCAGCCAGTAGGCACCTTTCCCTCCTTCCAGACCTTTTGCAATAATGGAGTCAGCATATCTGCTGTAGTCTCTGGGTCCGCTTTTAGTGCTTCAGGGGGTATTCCATCTGGTTCAGCTGCTTTTCCAGCTTTCAGAAGCTTGATTGCGCTCAAGACTTCAGCTCTCATTGGAGGATTGGTGTCCACTTGCAGTTGTGTGCGCGCTGTTGTTGGTATTTCTGGACGGGTTGCAGGTGATGGTTGGTTCAAGAGTCCTTTGAAGTGATCCGCCCATTGTTTAATCTGTCTTTCTTCCTTGGTAATTGGGTTCCCTTGGCTGTCTTTTATAGGTTTCGCTTGTGTTGATCTCTTCCCGGATAGAGATTTGGTTATCTGATATAGTGTCCTCAGGTCCCTTTCGCCTGCTGCCTTCTCAGCTTCAGTGACGAGGTTGTCGTAGAATCGTCTTTTGTCCTTCCTAGCACTTTTCTTCACTTCTTTGTCCAATGCTTTGTAAGTTGAACTCAGCGTCTCCTTCTCCTGTCCGTCCTTGCATTGAATCATTTTCTCTTTCGCCATTCTCCTCTCTTCTATTAATTTCCAAGTGTCCGTTGAGAGCCATTCCTTGTCTTGTCTCTTCTTTTTTCCTAGAACCGTTGAACACGTTTCGTTGAGAATCGCTTTCAAAGACTTCCAATGTTCTTCCACGCATGATTCTTCGGTGAAGTAGCGTAGTGTTTCCTGTTTTGCTCTGGCAGTTGCAGTGAAAGTGTTTTTTGTGGTTGTGTCCTTCAGTTTCTGAGTGTTGAACTTGCATTGTGGCCTATCTCCAGCTATCCTCAAGGCTTTTAGCTTCACCTTGAAAGTCCCTTGTACTAGATAGTGGTCTGAACCCACATTTGCTCCTCTCCTCGACCTTCATTGGAGAATAGGGAACATTTATTCCCCGATACGAATTTAACACAATCAACAAGGGTTAATAAGACAGGATTTAATGAATTCATCAAATTTCGGCAGAACTCTTCCGCTGAATACTCTACATACATGGATATATATATATATATATATATATTATTGGAAATACGCTGAGAAATATAAAACTGATAAGCAAATAAACTACATTGAATAAATCACTCAAGGTGACAGGTGTGAATGTTTTCCAGGTCATGTTCAAATGGATAAGGGGGGAGTATCAGAGATTAAAATTAAGATAAAGTGCATTACGCTTCAATCACATCAATCAGATAAACAATTAGCCATTGGAGAAAGAATTGAGAACTGAGTAATACCAGTAGTAATGTTTGTGATAATAACGCCAAAACGAGTAAGATGATGCTGATGATAAAAGATAGTTTTAAATGAATCAGGAATAATAATAAGAGGCAGAATAAAGCGTTGAAAATATTGATAATAATAATAACAGTTAATAAGTAAACCGTATTACCATGGTAGATTCAGAGTGACCACCATTTCCTTTTGCACACAGAGACTTCGTTTATAATCTCTAATTGCGCAAGCCTCCGCAATTGCGAGCATCTTCCTGTTCCTTTGTCTGGTGACAACAGTGAATGACTTGACAGGGTCGATTCCATGTCTGCGGTTCACAAGATGCGTTGTTATTGAGCTTTTTGGCACTCTGAATTCATCCGTTTTCAGCCATCTCGGAAAGTGCTCCATCATGCGAGTAGACAACCGCGTTCTGCACGACCCATGTATTTACTTCCACAAATATACTCAAACTGATATGCGCAGTTTGAAGTGTCAGAGATTTGCGACTTGTCTTTCTCTGATTGTTGAAGCACTCACTTGGTAGTGTTAAGGAAGCATAATAAGTTCCCTTGATAGCATTATCGAATCCTCGTTTGACTACCGCTTGTACATTATCTCCTTTTGAGTGGCAAATTGATATAGACAGTTCTCCTCGGAACTGTCTGGATAGTATTGCAAGGGCTTGTTTTTCAAGAGTATTTATTAGTGAACTTCTCAGGACATCCATTCTTAGATAAAATATCATTTAGAGCCTTTATTTCACGTTCAATTGTACTGTCAGAACAAATTTTTAGTGCTCTACTAAATCCTGCTTTATTAACCTTTGTTACTTGTTTCAAAAATAGGAGAATAGATTGTAGTCAGTGATTATAATGTATGTAACTCGTCTATCTTCCACTGTTACGTATTACTAATAACAACCTGTAGCCGACTAATCAATAGTCAAATGTCAATGTATGTGATTAAGTTAGCTAGACGTATTTCATATCAGTACTTGACTGATCAATGACAATACTGTTATTACTAAACAGCCCTGTTATGTTACTGTTCACACAATTCTGTTTAACACTAGAAAGCTTGTCAAGTTAATTAGCTAAATAAATACAGAAAATTAGAAAACAAGTTCACAAATAAACAAATAGCTGACCATAGAGTAACTTCATGCTTACTTTGGGTGTAACAAGTGTACCATTGAAGCCATATTAAACAACTTGTCTGGGAATATTGTGGTACCCAAACTAACTGAAGCAGATGAAAGCGATTGAATAGATGAATCAACCAGAGCAAGGGATGACATTTGCTCTGACTTATCACAATCGGAATAAGAGCCAACAGTAAGAGAAGTATCTTTTTTAGCTGTTGCATTTTGTTGACTGTTACGACAAGATGAACACATATTAAGTAAGACATTACGAGAAACTCCACATGTGACACAAATATTTGTCGAAGATTCAATAGCACTGGGTGGGGAGAAAACCTCAGGTACGTTAGTCACACAAACTCCTGATTTACCCATACTTATTCCTAACGTGTTCGCCTCAAATTCCTCATCAATAACACATTTACTAGGTCTTGCACAGCTCGAAGTAGATTGATTCATTCTAAAAGATTCACATTTAACCTTTTCACGAAAGCGAGGTAAGCAGAAACATGTGCTTAAATAAGCTACGTTAGTTGTAGCAGTTTCACCACGTACTGAAGATGAATTTCTGTCAACTGGGGAATGTATTATGCTGAAAACAGAATGAGGCTGGTTGTGCGTACTTGCCGACTGTACAAAATCAGCACATAAATAATATAATCCCAAAATACAACGTAAACATGGATTAAGCTGACGAAGTCTACGACGTCGATTGAGTAATCGCCTTCGTCTTTCTAAGCGTTTTTCCTCTGCACCACCTGAAGAACCATTCAAACGTTGAGAAAATCCCTTTCCCACCTGATCACTTTCATTGAAACTGTTCTTATCTCCTTCACCAGAAGACTTTCCAAAATTTAACTGGGAAGGTTTAAATTTGAATTCGAAACATTTTTATCACAACGATTTACCGACCATAATATACAACTAATGAGGACCAATAAGCAAATAATAAATCCAACAACTGAATATGCAACAGTCTTCTAAAATTATTTTCAATGGAAAAACAACACAAAAGCAGTTTTAAAATGAAGTAAAACAGAAAAAAACTATACATATTTATTATAAAAGAATATTTCACAGAAACCTTGTAAACGAACTTTTCAAAAAAGCGATATTAAAGTTGATTTAAAACTTTAATCCGAAGGCTTATGGAGTTAGTAAGTGCACACTTCTGCTTATTTTTCGAGGCGGATTCATTTTTTTTCAGTTGAAGATCAGTATGACCTAGTAGTCGGAAAAAAAACTATCCCATGGGTTCAGGTTGTACTTCGAAGGTTTAACAAGTAGTTTTATCTAAAACAGCAATTCACTTCAGTTTTAAAGTGTATCTAGACCTGATAATGACACGACAGTAGTAACCAAGATTTCAAAGGTTTCTTTCAACTCTTTAATTACAGTCTCGTAAAGTACTTAAGCAAAATTGACAAGAGTCTGTATCTGCAGCCAAACTCTGAAACTGAGTTGTCCATCTAGCCAGTTGAAAAGTCTAGTGGAACATCAAAATCCGGAGCGGAATACGCCAAATTATAGCACATATGGCTTTTACATTACATCAACAAGACTCGAAAAGCATTTCTACAGGCATTTTTCCTCTGTAAAATATGGTTTTACCAACCTACGCGATGTTTGATCACTACTAACTCAGTAAGAGTTCTAGAATCCGATGGGAAGACCAAGATCTATCAGTGTATTTGAGCATAATGAATATTACTAGTCAATAATAGATCATATCTTAATACAGATGTTTCTATGGTTTTAAAGGCTTCTATACTGTTTCATATCCCCTAACCACATGAATGATCTGAGAAATGATAATTAGCTCGTTACAAGGCACCATGAAATGATACTTTTGTTTAAATAACACACACTGATACCCGAAGTCTTCGTAGGGTGGTGGCCTATGAATAAACATCTGAATGAGTGACTCAAAAAGTCATCAAAAGCGATTCAGAAATGAAAGTGGTAGGGCTTATGCAGTAACTTTTTCCTTCTGCTATCGAAATGCAACTCCTTTAAAACCTGTCTTAAGAGATCGTTTATTTGTTAACTATTATCTGTATTTATTCTTACCTTTATCGTCTCATAAACCTGATACCACATAGTTTATTCAAGTTCATTTTTGACCCCTTTCATAGTACATATTAAGAAAGGTAATTTAAGGTTAAACAAAAAATAACCTCACTAATTATGAAGACGAAACCGTAATACCCATTCACAAAAAGGGCAATAACATGTGATAAGTTGTGCAATATATATATATATCAAGAAATGAGCAAAAGTTCAGAGTAGAGATTATCAGAGAGAGAGAGAGAAAAAAAATAGACACAGAATATTATACAAGACATGAATGCACAAGCTTAGACAGTCATTCAAACAATGAATCGTTGTACATATTATAAGACAGACACTGCCAACATTTGTACTAATAATCAATAGAAGTTTAGTTTAAGACACAAATATTATATATATATATATATATATATATATATATATATTGAGTGAGAAGTAATCTGCATGCAAAGTAATAAAATTACCATTAATGATTAATTTTAAAAGCATAGCTTCCTTGATTTAGCCGTGACTTTAAAAAAACAGCACTTAGAGCGTAGCGATAAATTTCTCTTAGATTTCAGATTCAAATGATAACATCGGATACGTTATCAATCAATTTATAATTATGTTCACCAGCGCACAATACAAGCAAAAATTTATGTGGGCAGTCAACATATATATATATATATATATATATATATATATATATATATATATATATATATATATAGGCGTGCCAAAAGATAAGCATGAGTCAAAGCAATCGCGAAATAGACAGTTTTGTTCAAACATCTCGTTTGCACTATGAACTGCAAAGATATTCAACACTAAGTTCAAGAATTCTTCTATGACATCCAGCGATTGATTCAAAGTTTTTTTTTTATAATGAAGCCGTATGCCGACCAGAAGGGAAGTTAAAGAAATAGCAGAAATGTGAACATCCACATCCGAAGCTCCAAACATTCTCAGACTAAGCAGATACGTTTGACTACGCTCAATATTATTCAAAAAATCAGGTTGATTACGCCATCAAGAATAATCCATTAGTTAAAAACGTTCTTGTTCGTTAAAAAAATCTTGATTAAACTGAAATGACTTTAGGTGAATTATTCGACTAGCATAGAATAATCAGTTACGGGAGAAATAAAAATTAAAATCAATATTTTTATCATGAGTACCTCTGACCGGACTTTCGTTATTCTCAGCTCTCCATTTGATCCAGCAGCAGTCGTCCAGTTATGATTGGCTTCGCTAAGATTCGTTTTCAAACATTGAGGAATCTCATGACAAAGAATGAGAAACAATTTCTCGTGAGGATTAGACTGAATCTCTTTAAATGGGTTTAGATAATTGTCTTCGTTTTTCCTTTGACTTAAACAAAATGGTTTTGAGGCTAGACCGGCTGGATTTCTACAAACAGCAGATGAACTAGCTGCATAGCCCAAACTATGAGGAAAGGTGAAGCTATTTAATGCATATAAGCCTGGCCAAACATTGGGTGGCAAATTTTGCACATTATCATCTTCCTGAAATTTCAAATTAGCCCATGGTACGCATCCTGGCACTGTAGCAGAGCCGATGTAATTTTCACCATTTCCAGTGATACAGTCAACTAGCAAGATAATTAAAAAAATATTATTATTTAGATAGTGCAAATATGCATATTGTTGGGCAACAATTAGACTAGTGTAAAAATCCAAAAACCTAAGTAGTTATAAATAAGGTGAAAATGGAGAGAAAATTGTGTAACAGTATTGTATACTGGATGACGTTTCGAAAATTGTGTAACTGTAACACGGATCATTGTTATTAATATATTATTGTAAGTGAAACTCATACTCTGAAAGGTATACGCAAATTGGCTTGCAGGTGAAAAGGTCTTATATAAAACCGGCATGGACTGACAGATTATATTGATTGACTAATTGGTCCTATCAACTTACTTCGTATATAATTGAGTCTAGGATCATACTTTCGAGATAAAAAAAAAGATTCACAGCTCCAGAAGAGGTGTGTGGCATTCTGTGAGCTTTGATCTTTGATCGTGGACATTCCATGACAATGTTTTATGCCCTCAGCATTCACTTCCTCAATAAATGATACATCATTACAGATTTTATCAAACAATACCTAAATACTCACATTAATTTTAAACATGCTTCATTTCCTGATGAAATTAATGCTAATTCATTTGCGTTTTTATCCAGTGCAAATGTTTTTACCTATGTTAGTACAAGATTATACATTATTCTAATGAACTACAAATATAGATAGAAAGAAATAGAAGGCCAGGAAGCATAGTATACACTAAGACTGACCATACGTGTCTAGTAAGACACTAGTTAATCGAAAGATCTAATCAGCCAAATTGAGGTAAACAAGGAACTAGCCTAAAGATGTCATCATCAATGACACAACCAGCATATTTCACCTAGAAGGTGTTAATATTTAGTTATAAAAAGGCATCTGAAATGTCTGCAGGGTATAGGTCGCTTTGATAAACAATGTTATTCATGCACAAATTGAGAAGAACAATGATTTCAGTTCCGAATGAGTATTAAATACAATCAATAAATATGATTTTAAAAACTAAGGTGTTTACATAAAACTAAAATTCTTTGAGTGTAAAATATAGTTCCTTGCGATTACTTTATTCTCCTGAAAAAAACTAAATGATTCATAGCCAGAATGAGTTAATTCTGAATTACGCCATTAGAGTATACAAAAAAATTATGTTGGGAGGAGTTACAACACTATAAAACTTACAATAAAAGCTAAATTAGTAATAACTAACTACTTAAAGTAGTAGAGTAGATCAAGAATCACTAATACACATAATTCATACCAGAAGATTACAGTAAGGAAACGATCCCACTAGGACATCTTTAGCATCTAACAACCAACACTAACGGCAAATAAGGGCATACAATTTCAAAACAACAAAAATATCCTCCTATTGACGATGTATACTTCACGGTTCAGTGCATTAAAATATCTGACATACCATCTCACTTAAGTTCACCCAAGGCAAACAGTGAGCCACCACAAAAGAAGGGATAATGTCAGTCAGGAGCTACATACCTGTACACTCATCAGATAATTAGCAAGTCATATGGTATCAAGAATACTAGTGGTACTCAATTATTTAAATTTTGATAAATTCTGTAAGGTTTCGATTTGTGACCCATTGGTTGGCTGAAAGTTGAATGCCTATATCAATAACTCACAGCCATAAACAACTGAGGGTCAAGATAAGTAAAGACAAGAAAGCAAAAGTATCCCCCATTGTTTAAACAACATTTTATACATTTCAAATCCATGAGCACTGATACCTATTAAAACTTCAGTGTTTTTACCGGTGAACTATGAAAAAATGACAAATAAATATTGAAAGATGGTTATATTTTGTCACTAAAGTGTCTCATATTATAAATACTACATATCCTGTTGATTTTACTTAGAATCACATTGAGAAGATACAAGATTAAAGTAACTATATCCCACAAAATGCTTTTTGATACTGTGGATTTAAAAAAGGCATAATATTCAGACAAATTCTTAAGATATCGTCAAGACGCACCTTTTATTTAATCAATTCTTAGGTTAAGCTGAGCACCTTGAATTTTTAAGTGATTATATCACAGCACCACTATTCTCACTATCTAATAATGACATAAACTATTTGTTGCTTTCCTTCAATACACAATATCCATATTTAGCATTATTATTTAGTTAAATCATACACGATTGTTCCAGTGTACAGCACAACATTTTTCTGCCATAGTGTCGATGTAAGCTCTAGTTTGCAGTTGTATTTGGCTTACTAATGTTCGAATCAGGAATTCATACATAGGAAGGAGTTAGACGGTAGATAATTTGTCATTTTATTGGCCAAGAGCAAATAAACAAATGTGGCTGATTTAACCTCAGGTTAACGCAGTGTTACTAACTATCATCTAAATGATCTGAACCGATAAATTGGTGATAAAGGCGTATGGAAATTAATATTTGTATATTCAACTAATGGTATTAAATTTTTTAAAACAAAACTTGGGAAAAAGATATGTAGAAAAAAACTTACAGTCCTGTTGATTGTCAATTTTTTGAATTTGTTCCGCGTAGCTTTTTGGAAATCTCTTCTCCAGCGGTAATTGTGTGCATAAACTTTTTGTAAGAGATGTGGAGGATGTAGTATAACCATCGGCAGAAGAACACATTGGAAACGAATACATTGATGTCTCATTAGCCGCAAAATCAGAAAAACTAATCAGGTTTGGATTTTTAGCCTCGGGTACACTAATGAGTTCTGACCATCCAGTCCTTATGTATTGAGGTGTTGATGACTCATTTGAAGGATATTGTGGATTAGTCCATCCACAGCTGAATTATTAGATATATTCAATGGGGAATAGCAAAAGAGGCTTGCGACAGCTAGGCAATGTTTTCTGTTATCGGGAAAAAACATACAATTAATCTTTAATATATATTGTGGTAGTGTGATACAAACAATGGGTTCCAAGGGAATATTATTCTCACAGTAAGAATCCGTGAATAGCCTACGGCTGTTATCATATTGGCTTAAAATGCGAGGACATATGAAATGTCAGTAGGGTAAATTGGAAAAATAAATATTATTCAGTTATGATATATATATATGCATCATCACTCATCATTTAATGCAATACGATATACATTTGAAGGTTGAACGACAGAATAGAATACTTGAGTATACAAACATGGGAGTAAAGAAAGCAGCAAACTACTTGTAAGTAGGTGGACGGGTCACTCGAAATTTCTTGCCTTGAATATATATATTGCTCATCTTATTATCTCCTAGATCACATCCTTTGATTCTAATCTCCCACAATAAGTTTAGGTTAACACCTGCGAAATGAAACTGCTAAACTGTACAAATATGTCAAACGATTTGTTTCAATAAGTACAGGTTATGTTTCAGGTTACACATAATTATCGTACTTAAACACAGATCTGTCAATCGCAGTTACTCCAGGTAGTTTAGCTAAAATGTCTATATGGTTTGCAAGATATTTTTTATATACAAAAACAGAACACGGTACATATTTAAACTTTGCTATATGAGTACTGTTTGTGTGAAAACTAGGTTTACATGTTATAGTGCAATTTTTACTGTCAGGTTATGATAAGGGGTCAAAAGCTATAGCTGTATGGGTGAAGGCGTTATACAACCTACAAAAGTTGTACATGACCTCGAAATAATAATCAGTCTTATTTTAACTAACAATATAAAACTCAAATGACCATTGGTGATAACCAGGCCTACCTTTCTCCACAACTCAGTGAGCTAAACTGGTTGGGACGGTCATGCTTGAATGTCCTAATATACTATAAACATTGGACACATGATGATAGGACTAAAACTACTTATGTTACAGTGTGAATTTTGTACACTGAAGTGATAATCTAAATGAGAATTTTTACTGAAGACCGACAGGGATGCAGTGCCAATAGGATGGTTCTCTTGAATGGTTAGAAGATTAGCCAAGCCGTTTTCTAACTCTGAGTAGTTAGAATAAGTTGTCCACCTACCCCTCCCCACCAAAAAACCAGCATGTACCACGACAGTTGGCTGCTGGCGATAACACTGTTTAGTATGAACGAAACTCCTGAAACTGTAACGTTTTTCGATGCATCACCAGCACAGAATGTGTTAAATTGACCTGATGAACTCTTGTGCAAAGTCCTACGTTGATTTGTCCTTCACTCCATAACCTGCCTCAGTTTTACATATATTTAACCTTAATTTTATAAATCTGGCTATGTACCTGCCTATCTCTGAGAATTTCTGAAAGGCTAAAAACCAATGTAAAATGACTAATTTTTAACTTCAAATAAGAAAAGTTGATTATTATCAATTACTTTTACCTTATAACTTCAAAACCCTGGTTACAATATGGTAATTCAAGTGAACCTGAATATTGGGTGGAGTCGTTTCACACTTTTTAGGTCCTACATTCATGGACTACTGAATTACTATTCTAAACTGAAAGAAAACTGCATAAAATCTTGTGCCATAAAAAAGTGGACAAGTAAACAGACTTTTTAGAAAAACAAAATGTACACCTAGTCCGTGTTGTTTATTTTTCGTAATAGTTGTAACCACGCAGATCAAACCAAAGGTCATATTTAGACATAAACGCTATAACACTGTTCCAGATTATTTTAAAAATTAATACAAGAATTTCCGTAGCTAATACTGGTAAAAAAACTTGTACTGTGTAAGTCAGTCAAAACTCTACAAAGCTACGTTAAAACTAATTTGAACGGTGGTTAAGGCTGTTTCTCATTTGTACAACTAAATTTCAGCTAGTCTCAGCAGTATTTCTCTATAGATTTTATAGACGTCCTTAAGAATGTGAATTCCTTAGTCGTCAAGTTTTGCTTTGTAGGGATTTGATTGGTTACAGGTCTCACCACGGGCTAACATCAATTAAAGAACCATTAGAAAAGGGAGGCAGCACCACATACAAGTGGTTACAATGAAAGGCGTTGCCTGCAGTTTTAGTGAGAAGTAGCCAGAGGGGTTAACAAGTCAGGCAAGACAACAGTTATTCGCCTATGAGATAAGTCGGCGGTTGAGCTAAATATCGCGAATTGGCAGAAGTTAGAATTCATGGACAATTGGGTTCGGTCCCTGTGGCTAACTGATCTACGAGCTCACCTTGCAAGCGGTCTTAGGTTGAAACCCCGGTTGGTGTATGCTGACAAAGATTCCAAAACTAGGACTAAAACAGCTATGGAATCCCTTAGTGACTATCCACTTCATATATATATATCCACCCATGCGATGGCGTTAATGTTAATTAAGAATGTATCAAACACTTTCTACTATTTAAAAATAAGTCTATTAATGTGATAAGATCCGCAGTTCATTTTCAAAGGTGGTTTTCAATAATTCCTAGCGTATCTTCTCAAAAACGAATTCACTGAAATATCATTCTCGTTTATGTAAATGAAATAAATCGATTCTCTTCTGTCCATTTCAAAATAAAACAGTCCAACCTGTCGTTTACGAAACGGTTAATACATAAATAACCACAGAGAAACTTACGCACAAACAGGATATTCAATATAATCATTCACAAGGAATGATTGAGACACTGTGTCTGGGCCATGAATTTCACATCGAGGATAAGACATAGCACAAGTTAAATGTTTAGCCCAATTAATACATCTCCACGATGCACTTGGTAAATTCTCTGTACTCATAGTCATATTTGATTTTGTGTTGGATGAATTCAATAAATCACTAAAGTTTGCATTAGTTTCTGATAAATACATCGATGTTGATGACAATGAAAACAATTTATCCCAGCTGTTAAACAGATTCTCAATAGCTTGGTTACTAAGTTCGCTAGAATACACACGAGATTGAGAGATTAAATACGGATCCTTATACTCATTGGCAATATTTTCTATGAATGGGTAACATATAGAGGATTTAGGTAAAACAGATGAGTATAACTGACAATGGGACTGTCTAGAAGCAAGAAAACAAAAAAACATCGAGTTGAAGTGCATGTAATGCGAACAAAATAGGTTAAGTGAAGAATATAAATGAAAAATACAGAATGTTACTCAACAACCACTTGCAATTCCATGCAGCTGACAATAAGCCACACCTATTTTGTGAGGACTAATGATACTACCTGGCTGTTCAAAACTTTGATGATAGATGAAGCAGGGTTCGGAATCCATCGCCTAGTGGTTGGAAGACAACCATTTACATTAATCAGCCACAGCTCCACAAGAAGAATACAACCAAACTAATATTTGTAGTCAAAGGTCAGTAGCGGGGTGATAACCAACTGACGAATCAATATATAACTTTGCAGTAAGGTGGTTCAGTTCCATTGGCTATACATTGAACAAGCAAGCAGAAGAGAGGGAAAATGAAACCACAATGGACAAAGGTGCGTTGGAGGAATAATTTAATGGGAACTAGTTGAGATATTCAGGATTCGGAAAATAATGAGTGGATACACGCAAACCACTATCAACTATTTTCAGTCATATCACCGGAAGTACTCAGTTATTAATTTTTAGCATACTGATTATAACAACAAAACAACCTACACCCTATGTGGAATTAAGCAACTTCATAAATTCTGCCACCCCCGATTCCTTTCCAACCTAGTCCTACCTCACTTAAAATTGTTCATTAGGGAAGATGAAGGTTAGCAGATGATTTATCAAAACCCTAACTATACAAGTAATTGTCCTTGAATCGTATACATACTCATTTTTGACTTACAGTGTTACGCTATATCGCATAAGAAACAACTATATGTTGTTAGTAAGGGTAATTAAAGCTTAATGTAAGTGTAGAACTTGGGCACTGTGGGAGAATTTAATTCCATATTAGATAAGGTTTATTTTAAATATCACACAGTGATGCAGTAATAACAACCGGATAACATTTGGAACATAAATTATTGCTCATAATCATATAATAACCTCATCCAGTTGTTAATACTACATCACTCTGTGTGTTAATTAAAGCTCACCTGCAAACTCAGTAAACAAAATCTAAGTGGTGTTGATTATCTGTAATATGCAGGTGTCCGTCTAACATTATGATTAGTTCTAAGACTAGATGCCTGTTTCAATTACCTTGCATAGAAGATACGGTGATGAGATTGGATAGACCTTTTGATAAACAGCTGATTAGCTATATTATTAATAATAAAAATTCAGCTCGCATGACACCTTGCTTGTATTACAACTGAATATTTAGAAAACACGTTAGTGTATCCGATGAATTAAAAGATATGACTGTAGTTAATTTATTATTCCTCACATTCAAGTAAGTTCTCCATTTATTATTTTTAACAGCACGATAAAAATTATGAAATAAGCTTCTAACCACAACATATTTATCACCTTTAACATTACAAAAGAAAAGCTTCAATAACAGACAACTGATATTTGTCTAGACTTTACTAGCATGATGAACTATCTGTTTTACTCTTTTTTTTAATTTTTAATCCCTTAATTTTACTTTACAAAGGGCAGTTTACTTTAACGTGACCAAACATGATTTAACCTCCACTAGCCTCACATTTTGACATCTACGTCTGATATATATACTTTTATCACGTGATAAGTACATTCTAACTATTTCTTTAAGACATGTAAAACAATATTCTCTATATTGGTAAAGACTACACAGTTCAAGTGGTTGACATTTTTATTCAATAAAGCCAGCTAGAGTGAATGAGTTCAACCTAAAACATTTCAAGTGGATTTAAATGTAAAAATGAGAATGGAATCAAGTCACCAATCACGTTAGAATTCATAAAACTAGTACAGTTTGTATTTGAAAACTTTAAATAATTTATATCGAAGTGGACATAGATACACTCATAATTGATCTCTTTTTGAGTCCTATAAAATATCACCTTCCCGCTCACTATCATACCATTGTGCGTGTCCGGCAAATGATCAGCTGTTAAAGCAATACGTCAAATTAATAGAATTCCTTGTTTACTACTTTGGAAACAAGCCTAGTTTAACTTCAGAATTTGTCGTGACTAAAACGCGAATTTTGAAAAACAACTTATTATAAACGCCAGTTAGATTCTTCGAAGTATAATCAAACGACAGTGGCGAATACAAGCACCAATGTCTTTTTGAAAACATTTTCGGTGATATTTGCATTCAGAGAAAGTCTTAGGGTAAGATATTACTGAATAAGCCATAGGACTACAACAATCTTAACGAAGGTATTGTTTATTTTAACGAAGTTGGTTGTTATTTATTAAATTTTGCTGTATTCTATGATTCAGACCACACAAATACTTCTCAATGTACAAATAAAAGAGAAATCTTCTTAATGCAAGAACTTACGAACCAGAAAATTATGTAGCAATCCAAATTTTATTTGATGACAGATGACATAAGATTGTCTGTGAAATTATGATAAAGGTGATGGCTAAGTTTACGAAATACAAATGAAATATATATGAAACAATGGTGAACACTAACTGATTCATGCCAAAGAATGTTGCCGCCCCTTTTGGAAATATATGAGTGAATTTTCCGATACACCATCTGCACAGCAAGCTCACTTGTAAGCCACTACATATTTAAGAACACATCTTGCTCGACTGTTTAAGCTATTCTTGAGCACATATAGTGCTAATTATCGTGTAAAAAATGTTGAATTCTGGTAGTATATAACTTCCACAGTTAGGACAGTTCAACACAATATTTAGTTTATAACTTTAGATGTACTATAACTAGCCTTTTAATATTCTTCGTCAGAAACTCTATATATCCACAAAAGGTCATACTCTTCCTATAGTATCTATAAAAAAAGCGTTCGGAAACTAGGTTATGCTCATGATAAAAGATTTGATACTTTTTTCTATTGACTAAAATAACAGCAATCATTTTCATTATTAGGTGAAATGTTGCTCTGACTTTCTACACGCTTTATAATGTAAGGCAGTATTCCCTGATAAATTGAAAATTCAAGGAAACCAACTACATCTCTCTATGATATTCACGAGATTCAAATCAACACATTTTAGAACTGAATATAAGTATTTGACTCATACTCAAGGTACGAACATGCTCAATTCACAAAGGATATTGGCATTTCAAACCTTAATATTTTCTTCAGTCAAAAACCCACTGAATCTGCCCAATAACTTTTACTAAGTAAACACACATCAGCTGGTCGTTCCCCTTATTTTGACTGAGCACAATGATGATGTGTTTGAAAATATTTATACAAAAAAAATCAATTTTTCATAAAATTCAATTAATTTGCACGAGAACTACTGCAATGTGAAGGGAATGAATTGGAGAACTACCTAGACACTTGACACATGAATATATTTAGTATGCTAAACTAGATTGTAAACCATCAGAGCATGATTTCATTCTTATTTTATGTTGATTTAATCCTTTCAAATTACTCACGACTTCAATATTATCTAGTGTTGAGAACACATTTGCATGGAGAGGAAAATCTTGAGAATTAGCTTAGTTTTTGACCGGTTAAATTTTAAAGCAATTGGTCCCCTTTATGGATTTTGACAGCATATTTTATTGATGAATGAATAATGACGCACTCACGTAATCTATAAATCTTGGAATTAGAGATATGTAGCTATTATCAAGATCTTTATCAGTTTCTGCAGTTGAAAAATGAACTGATAAACATGGTAGTCTTAAACTGGGTATTATCAATGACTTATCGCTGTCCTAGCAATATACTGACAGTAGTTTCGAAGTTAGAATTCATAACTTCGCCAAGTTAGAAATGCAAGTCAGCATAAACAATCAGGACGAATATACTCTGGAACATATACTATTAAACAATAAATTGTGAAATTTATTACCTAGGACAGACTGATTACAAATACTGAACGAAAATAATTATAGTTAAAACTATGAATCATGTTACATTCGCATGTCTATTTCAACTACCCAACGAATATTTAGGTTAGGAGGTAATATTGCAAAAAAGAAAAAATAGAACTGTCTTCAGGTGAATGAAGACTAGGAAATTATTCATGTTTTACATTTACAAATTATTTCAAAATAAAAAATATATATATATATATATAATTTTTAAACGTGCACAGTTGTTCACACTAACCGGTCAGAAGTCCCATGTTTAATAATCCATGTTTTAGAATCTGAAAAATACAAATATGCAAGATAAAAACTGTAATTTGCAGTTGCATTTTTTGAAATGCTATATCTTATTACTAATGTTAATCTTTTCAGTCAGAAAAAACTAGACGCAAAAGTGAATTCAGTCATACAAAACAGATAAGTATTTAGTTATGAATCAGTGGTTATGTACAAGTATAGTTCCAGATGTTGTCAAAAAAGTCATCACCAGTAAGACAGACTTGATTATGATGTAATTTCAAACAATTCTTTCCAAAGCAAGAACAACAAATTTAGGAAATGATGTGAACTCATTCTTATTATTTTGTTGATTTTTTTTCAACTGTTTACAACTTGACCAAAACACAAATCATAAAACACTTTTGAACATTTAACGATTTGAACTAAATCTATGCATACAGGGGACAGACGTCAACCTAACACTACCTTGATTATATTTACAAAACGTGATTATGCAACCTTATAACGTCGTCCTTTCCTGTTTTAATGATTTAGCATTTTTGAACATCAGTCACCTTAATCTTGTTGTAAAATATTTTTCGCAGTTACACAACCTATTATACTAACATACTGCTTCGACCTAAACATTGTTTCTACCCACATTTTCAACTTCCCCCCTTTCGTCTAATTTTCCTTTAGATAGTCAATTTATTAAAATCTGGTAATTTAACTACTAACATCATTCCTATTAATAACTCGTTGTGCACGAGATGACAATACGCTTAAATCTGTTTTGAAGTTCATATATCTAGATATTGTTTATGCTGTAAGCAGCTGAAAATAATTAGCGGAATAATCTCAATGAGCTCATATCATTCTCCTACACTTTTTGTTGCTCTTTTCAAATTTATTTTATAAACGTCGAGCACAGATGCAGATCGTATATAGGGCGGGTGGAGGGGGAGTTAACAGATAAAAATTTAGAAATCTAATCATATTTTCCTTTGTGGGTAAAATTTATTTTGACAAAGTCTCACAGTGTTATTCAGTAATATTTACTGATAACGTTTCAAGCACAATCTAATGCTCAGTAAATATAACAGTAGAACATTATGACACTTTATCAAAATAAATTTTACTTACAATGGAATTATACCCTGCCACAGTGCACAAGTTCTATTCTTATACTAATCATATTTTGGTGATTTATTTCTCAAGATTGTAGGAGTAGTTATTAAACAGTCAGTCCCCTCACTTCTTATTTCTTCTAGAAGTTTCAGTATTTTTCTATGACAGATTTGTCTCGGTACAGCTTCAGTGTCGGTCTAGACACTATTTCAATAACGCTAAATGAGAAATTGAATTCTACACATTTTCCATATGAATCCATGCATAACTCTTCTCAATTCTGAAGGGAATCTTAACCGTATACAACTTTATCAAATCACGTACACGGAACAGTAATGTAACTCCTGTATTGGGCAGCTGAGATACTAAGAATAATGGGACCTGTATTGTTGCCCAAGGCCAACCAAAGAAAACACTACTGAGTATTAGAATCCGTTTAAAACGAGAGAGACCAATTTTTCAAGCTTTATAAAAATTCATCAAGGGAACCAAGTGCATGAGTATCTGCCTAACTTTGATCCATAGGTTAGACAACTAGAGACGCATTAAAATAGAAGTAATGAAAATCAAACATATTCTAAAATAAATGTCAAATTTCATTCCAGTAGAGTTATTCCTAATGTTCAAATAGGAAAGATTCAGTATAACCTACAAATACATCTACTATATTTCAAGTTTTGACCACGGATTGGTATCAGTTAAAAATATGGAGCACTGGACTAGTACACAGCGACCAGGATTCCAACCCAAGACCTTTCAGTTACAAGGCAAACTCGAAAACCATTCAGCCACTGGGAACCGATTCAATGGCCCATGAATTCTAACTTCTACTAATCCATGATTTTAGCGCGACAATCAGCCAAGGTCATCGGCGAGTATTTGTCCTTCCCCTCGATCGAGTGGACCCCACTGATCGCAATTTATCACTAGACCTCCAGGCAACTTAGTCCTGTAGCCAGTTACTAGCGAACATCAGATAAATTTTCAAGAGTTGATTTGTAGGGATTTGATTTTTTCGAGTCTGACCACGGGTCGATATCAGAACGAAACAGCTGTCTAGTACTCTCTGGATTTTAATGGTTTTCTAACTGATGTTAATCCATGGTCAGACTTAAAAAATCTATGGTTGGAAACAATTGGTGACATGACTCAAAACCGTTCTCAGTGGCGCAGATGCATCCACTCCCTGTGACTTATGATCTTCAATGAAACTGTTTTGTATTTCTTTATTACTCCTTTGTCTCACACCTCTGCTCACTGTTTCTATTATGCTTTTCTTGTACTTTCTTCTCTTGCTTCGCGTGCTACACGGAATGTGGCGACTTGAACTTCCGCACATTTGTGCAAAGTTCTATGTCGAAAACAGACAAACAGACAGACATGGTCAGACTTGAAACAAATCAAATCCCTACAAGCTAACTCTTGAACACTTACTATACTTCTCTGTGATAAAATATATCGAGTTCATCTCACCGCGAAAGAGCACTTAAGACTACATTTGGGACGTCACCAAAATTTTCCCCAGAAAAATCATATTGGAAATTAGCTAAACCACAATCACAATCCAGACATTTGGTATGACATTAATTTACCATATCACTAAGAAGTTATGGACAGATTGTTGTAAGTTTGTCCTAGTTTTTCCAACGAAAGAGTCAGTAATGGTACAGTTCATGGAAAACTTAAGGCATTGTATATTGTGGTTCACACAGTCCACATTTATAGCTGTAGAAATAAAAGTAGTAAAAACGGTTGCAACCGTTAGCTTGTTGCTCGGGTGAAGAGATAAACTAGTGACTATTATTGCTAGATAGGACTACTATACTATTAATCAAATAATGACCATAAAAAAAATTAGGAAACCCTATAAATGGAGAGCGACAAATTCAGTGTTTTCTAATGTCAAACAGTCGTGAAAACTACTATCAGATAACTCCTTTACCAAGTACATTTGGTCGAAGGAGGATAGTACTGTATCAATCCAATATAATAAATTACGACAAATGTATAAGAATACTACAGAGAGTAATAATAGAAATAACTGACCTCTAAGTTTACAATACTTTCATTCACTGTATGGACTAATGAATACAAATGAATCCCGAGCATTATTATTCAAGAGAGAATTAATTACACAATTACCTTTTACGGCTAGCGTCGTTACAAACCAAAATTTACCGGAGAAATCAAAGAAAATTGGAAAGCTTTTGCGTTATTTGTGACTACTACGCAGTATGCAAACACATCCCCAGGATGAATGCATCCAAAACAACGATGTTGCTAGGCTACTTTGTTATTACCTGACTACATTTGGAAATTTCCGACATTATAAGATTGCTGTTTGATTTCCCTGGTAATAATTTCCGGAAATATTGCTTATAACCATATGCATGGGTTATCTCATCTTCAAAAACTACTGTTTTTGAGGTGTTATGGGGATGAATAAATATTAATCCCTAGCGTATTAACACTTTGGTCCTCTGATCTATTATGTAGTCTAAACAACTGCAATAAGTGAGATACATGTCATCATAAAACTCTGGAGGGACGAAAAAATAAACTCCCATCGAATATATGCAAGGGCACGGCAGTAAAAGAAAAAGATTTTAGGCATGTTAGTCTTAAAACAGTACCGTTATCTCTTTTATTTAGCATGACAGACACCCATACAAGAGTAATTTAACTAATAAAGATAACGAAAACTTCCTGTTATTAGTGTCTTGTCTCGTGAAAATAATATCAAGACAAAAATGAAACCCTAAGTGGCAAATAATGTTATTCTATGTATTTGCTATGGTTTATAATACACCAAAAGACTGGTCTGAGTAGGTCGTTATCAACATGACATAAAATAAAATACCATGCAACATGTAATACAGTCTACATTAGAATAAAACCACAAAACACACAAAACCAAAAGTACAATAAGTATAAAACACATTTTCAAATATTACTGGATGACATCAGTAAAAGATAATACTGACCAGGGCGAACTTTGATATAAGCGACATCGTGTACTGTGCTGAGATTATTTTGAACTTTGCACTCCACAACTGAGTCTTCAGTGATGTTATGTTCCATTTCAGTAACAACCTTTGAGTCATACAAAACAGTAATAATGAGAATATATAAAGAACTTCCTTGGACATAATTTTCAGATGTCTGAATTGTCTGAATGTCGACTAACGAAATATAAACTGACCAAGAAAACAAGCTGCAGTTAAATTTCCTAAATGTTTTGTTCTAATAACGTTTTCAGGTGTTTATCAATGAAAAACTGGTATCACGAGGATAGCGTCATTAGATCAGTGAGGGCTGTAATATTCAGTAATATTCAAAAAATTTTTAGGTGTCAGATAGATGAATTGGTGACTCAATAAACCTATCCACTATTATTTTTCAGTCATTACGGTGACATTACCACTTTATGAATATGAGTATTGAACAGTACTGTCAGGATAACCTATTTGAAAACAAAATAACACCACAACGAATTATGAACTTATAACAAGGATTACATGTTATATTTTAGTCTGTTTTTTAAACTTGTAAATAATGCAGTTTAGCAGCCCAGTATATATATAAGGTGTAAGGGTTTACTTTATCAGTTTCGAGTTAAGAGGAGTGAGTCACGAACGAGGAACTCACCAGTTGAAAGATGTACCACAAACTATGAGCTTTAGCAGACCAGCGAATGAAGCTAAATCCCACAACTATGTACAATTATATTTTAATGGATTTTTTAAAACCATGCTACACAGTGAAATTCACAAGCATGGTATTTAACTTACTGCACCATTTAGCATCATTATATCTTTCCTCGGATTGGTTCCTCCAAAAACACATGGAAATCTGTATGTAGCACCCCAATCTACAGTTACATTATGCACTGTTTCAGCCAAAAATGCTTTGACTATAATTAAAAAAAGGGAAAATTAAACATGTGTAGTGTTTGGAGAATACTGCAATTCATTATCTTCAAGAGAATTAGTTAAAAAGCCAAACCAACAATCAATACGCTTCTATCAACCCTGTTTTTAAAATCAGTTACTTTGAAAAATACATACTTTACACTACCGGTGAATATTAACATCGTAAGGACTCGTACACTGGCATGATCTGTCGCTTCCCACATCAGTGAAATTAAAGAGATGCAAATTATATCAGCAGTCCCAGTAAAAGATGCAATAAAATAAAAGGAATAGAATTGACACTTTGAGACAACAAGTGCATACATTCCACGCCAATATATCAAATTTTGGACTGTAGTGGATTAAATTTCTACGCAATGGTCTTCATTTTCGCAAGAACCTACTCACGTAGCTTATGATTTCTTACGAGGCAACCATAAACCTTACACGTAGACGCCATGCTTCAACCACATCAATGTAACTGAATGACTAGACTTATCTTTATGTATTATGCGATGGGCAACATTTAAATAACACGGATAAGGCATGAGCGGATTCAACCCCAACATGAAATTCGATATTTAAGCCAGTCAGCCATATCACAACTATAGTGAAATATTAACTGGAAACCATAGATTTCAGTGCTCTTTGCAACCAGCGACAATTCCAATGTGACGTCTGGTTATATCTTCTGGCTGACAAGCCTCAGTAGATGGAGCTATTGAAAAAGTACCCTAATAAAACTTTTCTTTTAAACCTACTCATTACATCATGAAAAAGTAAAGTTAAAATCGGAATTCAGTGTGATCAATATATTTATTTTCTTCTTTACAACACTACGGTATGTATGGCTGATCATAGATGAACTCAGTGAGTGAATAATCTTAAGTGTAATTCAATTTTTTGTTGATGACTACACAATCAGATATAAGTGCGTAGGTTTGAGTCCACTTGGTTCGATACAGCAGAATAGACTAAATCTTTCCTTACTCAGTATATCTCTTTATAAACCCGATTCAGACACACTGCTTAACGTTAACAAGGAATGAATTCAAGGCACTTATTGAAGGATAATGAGATGATTATCACCGACAATTTTATAACTACGAAATGTACCCTCACTATTCGGTAACGTTTGATAGAAATTCTAATTTAAAAAATTACTACATACCAATTGGTACGAAACCATATGAATATTCAAGTAAGGAGTCTTGAGTACCATTTGGAAAAGAATTGTACGACCGACAGGTTACAATTCTATCCGCATTTTCCATTCGAAGACGAAAGTCAAGACTCCCATTCAAATGAAGAGTGAGGTTGTCTCCAGTCATTTCCAATGGCCTTCCGTTCTCTAACCATTCATAAATACGATGACTATTGTTTACATTCCCACACGAGAGAACAACACGATCGCCAACGGGTGC
Source organism: Trichobilharzia regenti (assembly GCA_944472135.2). Classification (NCBI taxonomy): domain Eukaryota; kingdom Metazoa; phylum Platyhelminthes; class Trematoda; order Strigeidida; family Schistosomatidae; genus Trichobilharzia; species Trichobilharzia regenti. The sequence continues at coordinate 79,053,069 of OX235270.1, read as the reverse complement.
TGATATTAAGTGAATTTCAGGTGCTGACTCGTTAGTATTTGGAAGAGTGAATACACATTCAATGACTGCAATATATATAGAAAACACATTCATATGGTTCATAAAAAGTATGTATATCATAATTAGACGTATAATCATAGAAAAGGCAGTTAGATCTCTGCCAAAATTTCAAAAACTAAACACAATCTAGAGTGTATAGTAGTGGAAAATGAAGAAAATTCGGCGATGCTTCGAAAGTCATAAGCGTTTTTCACTAATTATTCTAGAACAAATAAAACTTATTCTGGAAGAACAGAATGGTGCAAATCCTAAATTAAGCCAGTGTACAATTCAGGGTGCTATCAGAATGAGCTACAATAGTATGTCATATTATCATTGATCATTTCGGTAATCACACGGATGTGATGAAAAGATTAGTGAATAAATTATCTGTAAAGCTATCTTCAATAGTTCATCCCGGAAGTGCGATGTCTATGATTTATAAACGAGATTTACTGATTCCTGAAAGCAAATTTGAATTTCATTATTTTGATAAGCAATGTTTAAGGTAAACAAAACACCCACAGGACGTGGACGGCTACATAGGTGAAGAAAGAACAATAAAAGATGGGGAATTCCATGATGCGTCGGTGGCACAGTGGTTAGGACTCTTGCCGACCATGCACATGGTCCGAGGTTCGATCCCCTACCGACGCACAGCTGATATCTATGGTCGGTCTGCAAAATTTGGGCTACCGATATCCATGCTGAAAATTCCATACTTGTACCAAAAATATAGTGTGGAATCAAGCTGTAAATCATAAATAAAAAAATAAATAAAAAAATGCTTTCTCCAGCAGCAAAATATGACTACCCATGAAAGGACATATGTTTTTAGGGGTTCGCTTTGTTAAAATTCCAGCTCACATAGCTATTGAAGCATAAAAATAAAAAAAGACCAGCTAAGTGAAGTATTATGATCAGTATTACTGACGCTTGTGTTGGGAATGGAGAAGTCAACCAACGATGTTATGAAATCCAATTAAGGTAGTTATCTGGGACAAGTGGTCAGCCACACTGACCGCTTGATTGAAGTGAAACCTCTTTTTGATATGACTGAAAACCATCCTCAGTGAATCAAATGTGTTCACTTCTTGTTATTATCCAGTTTCCGAAAGTCTTAACTACTCTTCATTTGATTATTTTGCCTACAACTGTGGTCTCATTACCTTAATATTTTCTACTTTACATTTACTTACCTTTCCTAAAAATCCAGATACTTCTAGTTTTTAGGACTTAAGTTTCACTCGAGCCTGCTTTCGTAGTACCTTACATCTTTGCACGTTTTACATGGCAGGAGTACCTATTGTTTCATTTTAGAAAGCTAACAACAGGAATTTGACACATGCAGAACAGTAAACTTATTTGCAGGACAAATCTGACTTAATGCTTGACAATGGAATCATCCATCTATACCAAAACATGTTAACAAGGGAATCTAAGCAAAACAACACACAATCACAGAGTTATAGTACAAATAAATGGGCAGGGGAGGCGGTTGACGACAGTGACGTTGTAACTGAATGCGCATCTTGTCACATCTCGATCATCGCACGTCTACCAAGAGACTCAAGAAAATAAACAAAGCTACGTTACTGTGTTAAGATGTACACTATAGTACATAAATAGTACATTTTAAGATGCTTCATGGAAAATCTAAAAGACTAAGACTACCTACATCTATGGCATCGTAAAAGATTGAAAGTCATAAGCACAACTCACGTATTTTGTTGGTTGGATGATTCTGATGACTGAATTACCTAGTGACAGATGAAAAGTGACCTGTTTAAATAAACCAGAACGCTGCTGGTGAACGTTCGGAGAGCTGAGTTAGGACTAACATTGTACTAGACACTCAACACTAGTAAAATGGCTCATTAAAGCAGTGACTTTTGGTTTTTCCTACAGTCAGAGTTTAGGAATTTGTACCGAAGTCACATAAATTACACCAATCGCTCAAAGTTAATCACATCAGATGAGTACCAAAACCTGTAATGTTACAAACGTGTTACTCACTGTCAACAGTTAGCACCGCCGTATATTAAAATATCCAGTGTCTGTAAGAAAAAAGATATCCTCCAAACGCAAGAGAGAAAAAATTTCTAACTATGATATATTCAGTAAACAAACCAATATATATACTAGTTATCATGTGTATACACCTGTATACTTGCATGTCTACTATTTGATATGACTAATTCCGAAGAAAGAATAAGTCGCAAATGACAATTTATTTTCTGTATTGCGATAAAGTACTTACCACTAAGTAGGAACAGTGAATACCACATCATGACAGACAGACGCTATGTTGATTATCTCCATATTCCGAACTTTTAAACCACCCGCGTTCAATCAACATTATGTTTTTCTGCTACAGTTCTAGAACCCCACAAGCTGAACAACCATGAACTTATTCCTTTGATTCCATTTATTTTCAGAATTTCACGAAAAAAGCGAATGGTTATCCATTATATCCTATCATTTCTGTAGGTTAACTTTATATCTTATCAACATACATCACTCATACTAATTATATGTTTGGTGTACCACATGAAGAAGGAAATTTGTAACACATATTCAGATGATTACGATTTCTGGTGAGAATCCAATATCCTGATTACGAGCTAGTATAAACAAGTGATTTCTTTGAGCTCGCTTCTTGATTGTGAGGTAGAGGTTCCAGATCTTCGGTGAGCTTCTGCGTAGTAAGTCCCGCCACTCGACTGCTTTAGCTCTGGTAGACTCCAGGAGGAGTGGTGCGGGGATTGGTCGAGATGTGGTTTGTAGTATGCAGTATGTTAGGACTGTATTGCTGCCGTGAATGGAGTTTGACCTAACTCCCGTTGGTCATTCGGTGTAGTCATAAAAGCAGAATAATAATAATAATAGGTTGTAGTGTAGATAATATAGGTTGAGATAAGTGGAATAATAAAGGTGACCTAAGGAAAAGATAGAGTGAGAGAAGGCAGAATAGGTCGTGGGGATTTAGTTTGTACGCTTATCCATTGACAGTGTGGTTTCAAGTTTTATGAGGATAAGCCATTGAGACACAAACCTTGCATTTCTGCATGATTGTCTAGCTTCCGCTTAAAAATCTCCAGAGATGGCGCTGTAGTCACGGCCGCCGGTAAAGCGTTCCAGAGACGGCAAACACGAAGCGAAAAGAAATGTGATCGCACTCGAGTCTTTGGTCTCTGGTGTGCTATCCTTAGCGGGTTACCTCGTGGAAGCCTATAATCACTTAATGGCAGGATGCTTTTATTTGGGTGGGCCTGGTCATTTAGGATCTGGTAGACGGTGATGAGGTCTCCCCTGTGCCTACGGTAACTAAGTGTGAAAAGACCTAATTTCTTTAGTCTTTCCTCATATGATTTGTTGCGGAGGCCGATCACCCATTTTGTCGCTCGTCTCTGGACACTTTCTAGAATGTTAGCATCCCTTTTGAGTAGCGGAGGTGCAATGATATTATGCACCTCAAGGTGTGGCCTCACATATGCCTTATATAACCTTAAGAACAGTTCGGGAGTGAGAGCTCCCAGCTGCCTATGCATAAAGTGTAAAGTTGCGTAGGCTTTGGCGACGTCCCTCGAGTAATTTCCACTGGTGTCTAGCTTTTCTGTTAGAATAAGACCTAGATCACGCTCTGATGGAACACAACTCAAGTTCTGGCCACCAAGGGTGTAATTTACACTCTGTGACCTGCCGGAATGAAGTTGCACTACTTTGCACTTCTTTAGGTTGAAAGGCATTCCGTTAGCCAGCGCCCAGTTTCCCAGAGTTTGCAGGTCAGCCTGCAATCTATCTGAGTCTTCCGATGAGTTTATTGCTCTCCAAATCTTTACGTCGTCAGCGTAAAGAAGCGCAGAGCAGTTTAGTTGGGAGGGCAGGTCATTGATAAAAATCAAAAACATCAACGGCCCTAGGATAGAACCCTGAGGAACCCCTGATGCCGAGGTGTGCCAGGATGATCGGATGCGGTTGACTTTGGTGCAGAATTCTCTCTCGCCTAAGTAATCTTTCAGCCATGCGAGAAGTGCTCCAGAAACACCCGCCTTGCTTATTTTGTGAAGGAGCAGACCATGGTGAACTGTGTCGAATGCTTTCGCAAAGTCGAGAAAGATCACGTGGGCTGGTACCTTTTTGTCCCAGGATAGTGTCCAATCGTTCCAAGCTAGTAGAAGATTCGTCACGCAGGATCTTCCCCTCCTGAAACCGTGCTGTGCTTCGTGAAGAAGGTTAGTCCCATCGAAGTATTTTCTCATGTGGTCGTCAATGAGACTTTCCAATATCTTCGATATCACTGGAAGTAGAGCAACTGGTCTGTAACTGGTCGCATTCTGCCGGTCACCACCCTTGAAGATAGGGGATAGGATTGCTCGTTTCCATTCACATGGAAGTTTCCCTACATCAAGGGAGTGTTGGAACAGATCACTTAGGGGTTGGCAGAGACTTTCTGAACACTGCTTCAGGACAGATGGTCTGATGTCATCACAACCTGAAGACTTTCCCGAAGCCAACCTTCCCAATTTTGCAAGTACCATAGCCGGGGTAATTTGAAATGTACCCAGCAGGTTTTCGCGTGTTGGTTTTGCGATGTAATCTGGATGTTCTGTGGGGTAATATCCTCGTTACTGTATAGTTGCCTGTGAAAGGCTAGGCTGAATGTCTCTGCCATTTCAAGACTAGTAAGAGATTTCCCATCAGAACCCACTAGATTGCATGCTCCCTGGTTGGTCGGTTTTCTTTCGGACATAAACCTGTATAGGCTTTTGGGGTTCACGAGAAGCTTATTGGCGAGGTTTCCCTGAAATGTCCTTCTATCGCTCCGGACTCGTATGTTACATCGATTCCTGAGTTCAAGGTACACTTCATGTTCGGGTTGACTCTTCGATCGTCGCCACGCAAACCAGGCTTTTCGCTTCGCCTGCAGAAGGCGTTGTGTCCCCCTTTTTAGCCATGATCGTTGCTTCCTAGCTTTTGGTGTGACTAAAGGAACAGTGTCTGAGACCGCCTGGTGAATGATCTCCTTTACCACTCTCCAGTGTTCTTCTACTGTTAGCTCTGTCCATTTTTTAGGCCAGTTTGCTTCAGACAGAAGTCTTCGCATTTTGGTGTAGTTGGCTTTGTTATAACACAGATAGGGCTGTGTATTGTCCCACTGTAAGCGCTCGCGGAGGACTATGTCGAATACTATGACCGCGTGGTCACTACTACCTATGGGAGTCGTGATCTGAACGTTTTCCACTAGTAGCTGGTCACTAGTGAGCACGTAATCCAGTCTAGAAGACTTCCCATCAGGGCCCCATCTAGTATCCATCTTGACATTTTCAGTGAATCCAGCCTTCCTGATGGTATGCAGCAGATTTCGATCAAATCTATCATGGGCTTTTCCCGACACCAAGTTAAGAGATGGGGCATTGAAGTCACCAGCTATGACAATTTGATCATAACCCATGTCTTGAGTTGCTGAATTGTATTTAGCAGTACCTGGTTGTGGTCTGCTCCACATGAAGGTGATCGATAAATGCTGCCCACTAGATATTTGCAGTACCCAACGGTGAAGTGGCACCATATGGAGTCAGGGAGCTCTGTGAGGGGAGGGTCCATCGCATGAACACATCTGAGCTTCAGGACTATTTTAATCATTTTCTGGTAAATACCTGCACTTGTTTAATCCCTTCTTGAAATAGTTTCTTTAGGGCGCAGACACCACGTCTGAAAATTGGTTTCAAGCACCAGATGTAAAGTTCTTACTTGAATATATGACCCTTATGATATACCTCGTGAGATGTTGCAACCTGGTGGAAAATTCAAAGGGAAGTAGATCAAGTTCATAGTCATCCAGTATACTTTGTGAGTTAGCGATTAGATCCCGTATCTGCGTACTACATAATAAAGAGGGGAGATTTAAACTACTGAGTTTTTGTCACGTGATAAACTCCTGATATCAAGTGTCATGCGTGCGGACCTCTTATAACCTTTCCAGAATATATAAGTCCCCCAAACCAACAGGACAACACCTGGCTACATGGCTCCAGTTTCCTGGCTTCAGTCTCGTCAGAGATGTATAAGAACTGGTGATTCTAGTGAATGTCCTTAAGGGTATTAAGCTGCAATCCATCACCGCGTGACAGTATGCCATAGTTCTCAGATCAAAACTTATGGGACTGCAGTTTCGTTTGCGTCGTATGAGCTGAAACTTGCACAGTGATCATAGATGGGCGCTTCACTGCTCTGGGTGGAAGAATCCATTTCTTTGGCCAGTCCAACCGTTTGTTGAGGTCTCAACACGGCTTCATATACATATAGTTAGGTCACAGCTCCCGCCAGAAATGGTCTTTCTGAAATAGCTATTTTCATTGGTATTAAGAGTGAACAATCGCACAAAATTATCAACCTAGAACTTCCATTATTCGAAACTGGAAGCTGGACCTCATACCTATATCTGGAGACTTACTAGTAAGTGTTTACCAAGAAGGCTACTGAGGATTTATGTGCTGTATGACTGGGACAGGCACAAAGAACTGCAATTATACGACCACCATCTCGGAGTTCAACATCACAAAAGAAGGAGGGCGGACATATGCTGATAAGCGGATATGGTAGTGGTCACAGACTGGATCATCCCTATCTTTAGTACAGCAGTGTGCATTTTGACAGCTCGACATTCGAATGCAAATTTAGATCCTTTTTTAACAGAGAATGATAATTGTTGAGATTCAAACAAGAAATAACGTTTCTGCCTAAAACATCTAATAGTCTCCTAAGCCTCCTGCCAGGATGTGATCCTTTGGGCCTAACACAGATTCATGAGACACCTTATAGGTCAGCACGTCCTAACTTTTAGAATCTTTAGGGCCGTTTCTTGTTGAACTATAATTCATATGGTTTTTAATGGTTTTAACTTGAGCGTCGATAAATCATCTCTCCAAAATCGTTCTGAAGTCAACACTTACCCCTTTCATACACATTTCTTCTTCTAAAGTCTGGCTGCTCAAAGAAAAAACATTACCCAGTGTGAGCACAACTATATCCGTTTCACCCACTGGTCGAATAACTCTCTGAAGGAATGGGCTCTCAGTCTTCGACCAAATAAAAAAAACCAAATCGTCCCAAATAGACGCGACTGAGTCCAAAACAAAACTAAACCATTTCAAATAGAATCATATTGAAAACGGACTGTTGAAAAAGTACGTGACTGGTGCAAACTGTCAAATGTGAGGTCATCTGCCATCCAAAAATCCAGTATCGGCGATGAAAAATCCATCGTGCTTTCTATTTAGCTCGCTTCTGGCTGTTTTTTCATTGGCTAGAACAGTAGCGGTCACTTGGATTTTTGATTCCCTGTAGGTAGACGCTATCGTGTGCGGTTATGTGTAGTTATGTTACGACTTGTTTGAAAATATCTGTGATGAATACAAATGTAAAATATGATCATTCTAATGGTGTTTTACTTTTCTATACGGACAGGGGGCTTTTTACATCGTACACTCTCTTGAACCTGGTTAGCCGTTTTGGTGGTTACCAGTGACTGCGATCATATGGGTCCCAATGGATTTTTTCGACTCGGTTTATACGCACAATATTTTCTCCTTCGATATTCCACAGTCACGTAGTCTGATACTCTGTGTTTCTTGCAAGTTGACTCTAACAAGCCGCTTCAATGATAGTTACCCATTAACGAAGCGTATTTTCAGAAGTCCATCGAAAATCATCAGTGCGAGTGGAAGCAACACAAATTAAGAGGCTGAAAACTCATCGGAAAACTTCCGTAAAGTGAGAATCTTGTAAATTGCTAACAGTGTCAACCTTCTGAACACACTACGTTCACGTTCAAGGGAAAAATCGGCGGTTGAGAAATATGGAATTGTGGTGGGACAAAATTATGGAACTTTTTCCTAGTGTGTTTCTCTTTAACATTTTTGTCCCTCAAACCACTAACGAATTATTCCTGAATGTTTTCTTGTGGTATAATTCGATGGCATAATTACCAGCGGTTAACGGTACTATGTCTGCCTAATTTTACGATATTTTCTGCACCACCAGTGTGTTCCACTTTTCAAGAGAAGTGTAAAATATCATAACTGAATTTATTGAGTGCTGACGTCACACATGGCCACCTGTGTCAATCACGTAATTGCTTAATTTGTGTAAATGAATTTAATTTGTATCACGTTTAGGAATGCCGAGTCGAAATCAGCTCCCACAGATATTTAAACTGAATGGGAAGCTGATGTGGCCTCATCCGGAGGAGGGCATCTGAAATGCACTAGCGAGCTTTTTGCGGTTTATTAGCAGATAGATTTTCGTAATCAGTTCCGGGAATTAACTGCATATACAACAGCATGGGAATGTTATTCCAATCGTTCACCTATTAGCAAGCAGATATTTACAGCCCCACCCTGTGGAGCCAGATAACTTTGGATGTGGGTGTACGGCTCTGTTTACTTGAATTGTGAAAGAATTTATTTTCACCATTAACGAACAAGATGGAAGTGCTAGAAATTAAAATTTCCAGTCTACGCGCACGATTTAGCAAATCCAACTCCAGGTCAGGGCAGCATCGACGGTCCTTCTCACGACAGTGGGCCGCAACTCCTTATAACTGGAATATTTGCTTGTATAATAAAAAATTTGAAGATCGAGCTATTCGATGCGTGAAACAGAGCAATTTCAGTAGTGGTGTCTCGGCTTAGGGAGACACCCTAGCCAGAAATTGACTAGGACGATTATTACTGGCAGTCATTTAAGTCGCCTATTCCACGTGAGGGACAAAACTGCAGGCTCATTGTTCCCGGCAGCTGCAGAAACCCAAGTTAGTGTCATACACCCTTCGCTATCCAGGCGACCTTCCAGTACAGCTGTGATGAGAGCAGGCCACTAGCCAATTGGTAGACATTAATCTACGTCAGTGTCTAGGTCACTGATATTGGCCGTGAGAAAATATGAAAAAGTCTGATTCGACAACCAGTCACAGCAGACTTAACGTGGGCAAATATGATTCGCGGATACATGGCCTAACTTTCCGAGAAACCCGAAACAACCAATCAGAAGACTGTGTTTGTCTGCTCGAATAAGCTATAATAATGTACATGAAATATATATAAATACGTGCTGATTTCCGTGATAAAAACGATCTGCTGCCGGCCCTTGTCTTCTGTTGTTAAAATTGGAGTCGCTGCCTCCAAAAATGAAGATCCCATGGCCATCTGCGTTTGAAGAAGGAGACATACGGAGCTTCTTACGTGACTTCGAGGCCATTGCTGAGCTGGTAGGTGTCATGCAACAGGCGGCGAAGGCAGTTGTCCTGGGGACCTGTTGAGAGGCCGAGAGAAAGCGGCATATCACAGCGTAGAAAGGTCAAACGGCACAGCGTCTTGGAAGACATTGGTTGAACGATTGGTGTCGGAGATTGACAGCGCAACAGACATACAGCTACCAGTGCAGCAGTCCCGTTCAATGAACCTGGGACCTGATGGAGACCCATTAGTGTTGACGAATCTACTTCGCACTTTGGATGAAGAATCAGAAGCGCAGTTACTGCCTTCCCAATTCATCGAGAGTGTCCCAGACCACATTTCTCAGCGATTACAACTAGTTAACGCAACGCAGCAAATGGATATTAGTTAGCTGGCGAAGGTGACCAGACAGCTACTGAGCACAACTGTAGCCGCTATAGAGCAACGAAAACCAGACGAATACGAGCAGAAAATTGAAGCGTTGTAGCGGGAGGTGGCGGCGTTAAAGTTGGGTGATAGAAAAGACTGATGTTTTCAATGCGGTAAGCCGGGACACTGGAGGAGATACTGCCCAGATAGGCGAAAAAGAAAAAGTTTCAGACGGTATAATACGTGTTCTTTCTCTCGTATGAAACTGTATTTAGTGAGGGATATTGAGAAAGGGGCTGTGTATTCGAAGTTGCGAGTGAATGATAGAGAAATAGTATGTTTAGTAGATGCAAGGGCGGCCGTGTCGTTAATACATAGGAACTTATGTAAGAGTGTTAGTCCGTGTTCATTGACAGTACAAAGAGTAGGCGGGCATGTGTTGCGTATCAACATGTATAAGACCAGCGAGATAGCAGTGGTTAAGCTGTCGACAGGCATACAATATGACAGAGTTAATTAATAAATACGATCATCTGATCACTAGAAATAGCGACCCATACGGTTATTGCGATAAGGTGAATCATGAAATTCCGTTAAGTGACCCGAAAGTTAGGCCATTTACAACGCGAAGAGTTTCATGTCATCTGGAAGGCGAAGTTGAGCGACAAGTGCGGGAGATGTTGAAAGATGATATTATTGAGGAAGCTGATGGCCTGTACAACTCTCCAGTGCTGTTAGTAAAAAAAGCGAATGGGAAGTATAGATTCTGTGTTGATTTTCGACAGTTAAACAGTATGACAGAGTTAAGACCGTGTGCCATGCCAACAGTGGTAGAAGCCTTAGATCGCCTACAAGGCGCGAATGTGTTTTCGGTTCTCGATCTTCGCTCAGGATACTGGCAGATACCGATAAAACAAGGTGATAGAGATAAGACGGCATTCATCGTGGGTCAGACACAATATCGTTTTAAACGCATGCCGTTTGGACCAGCAGGTGCACCGTTTACGTTCAGATGACTTATTTTTATTGTTTATTTACAGCCTGATTTCACACTGTATTTTTGATGCAAGTATGGAATTTTCAGCATGGATATCGGTAGCCCAAATTTTGCAGGCCAACCATAGATATCAGGTGTGCGTCGGCAGGGGATCGAACCTCGGACCATGTGCATGGTCGGCGAGAGTTCAAACCACTGTGCCACCGACGCTTAAGAACTTGAAAAACATGGAGGTGTATGATGACGATCTCGTCATATACAGTCAAAAGGAAAACGATCATGTGAACCATGTAGAAGCCCTGCTGCGACGCATCGGAAAGTTTGGACTGCGCGTCAGCAAAACCAAGTCTCAGTTGGCCAAAAAGAATGTTACTCTGTTGGGACATAAACTGGAAAATGGTGAGATTACACCACTACCGGAGAAAATCTTGATGATAAAAACGCTCGCAGCCCCGAATTCAAAGAGGAATTTGAGACAATTCTTGGGTAGAGCAGCGTTTTATAATCGATTCGTGAAGAACTTCAATGAGATAATAGCCCCTCTGTACAGGCTGCTAGGTAAGCCGAAGTTTATTTGGTCGGAGGAATCGCAGAGGACATTCAACAGAATTAAACAGCTGCTCGACCACCAACGAATGACGCTAAAACTATCTGTACCTGGAGGACAGTTCACAGAGTGCACAGATGTCAGTGACTACGCTATAGGTGTGGTCCTAAGATAGGGTGAGGGAATCGTTGAGTATACCAGTCGGGTTTTGACACACACACACAGAGCGAAAGTATTCAGCGATAGAGAAAGAATGTATAGCAATGGTATGGGCAGTCGACAAATAGAGACCTTATTTGCTCGGCCGGCGGTTCCACATCGAAACTGATCATAAGCGACTACAGTTTTTATTCAGAATCCCACGTAGTGTCTCAGATGTCCCCTCTTTATATGGTATAACTGTAGATGACTTATATTCTTTCTTATTTATGTTATTATTACTAGTTTCACAATTATTTCTATTTTGTTTTTGGCCTTTAATGATCTTCCTAATGAATTCTAATGGATAGTTATTCAACACCAACGCTTCTTCTATCTGTTTTAATTCATCATTTAGATCTATTTTTGTGCTGCTTAGTGCGTTAGTGTTGAATAACTATCCTTTAGAATTCATTAGGAAGATCATTAAAGGCCAAAAACAAAATAGAAATAATTGTGAAACTAGTAATAATAACATAAATAAGAAAGAATATAAGTCATCTACAGTTATACCATATAAAGAGGGGGGCACATCTGAAACACTACGTAGGATTCTAAATAAAGCGGAAATTAGGGTGGCATTTCAACCTACAAACTCACTCAGGGACAAGCTCTGTAGGTTAAAGGACCCTGTCGGTTGACCCAATTAGACAAAATAATATTATTTACAAAATACCATGCAACGACTGCGAGGTCAACTACATGGGTCAAACTAGTAGGCCAGGGGTAGTCAGATTGTCAGAGCATAAGAATTTAGCTAAGGTAAGAATGGTTGACCCCGAGAAGATAAGTAATTTAGAAAAAAAGCTCAGCAATTGCAATGCATGCGCTAACACACAACCACACAATAGGGTGGGAGAGGGTTAAAATTCTAAAAAGTAATCTAGGTAGGTGGAGAGAGAGGTTGATTACTGAATCCTTGTTCATCGAGTCTACACCCAACACATGCAATAGGAATGACTCGTCACTCATACCTGAAATATGGAAAATACTATTATCAATCAAATCAAGAGAAAAACAATGGAACTATATAAATGAATTTAGGAAGTCGTGTGATTACCTTGATATGATTATGAGCAATAAATTGTGCTCGAAACGTCATCAGTAAACATTACTGTATAACACTGTGAGACTTTATCAAAACAAAATTTACCCATAATGGAATTACACTCTACCACAGTGCACAAGTTTTATTCTTATATCGATTTTACTGACTAATCGTGCTACCACTCAGGAAACAACGAAGAAGTCACCCTTCCAACTGATGTATAGTAGAAAACCACGATTACCGATACACAACGAGACCTGGCCCCTTCATCAAAAATGGAGTACGACGAAATTAAAATCAGAGCGGAAAGAAGCAGCCAAGAATGTAATGCAGAAGCAGCGGAGTGATGTCGCGAAGTCTCAGCTGTAAAGAAAGACTCAGTGCAATACCTTTGCAGTCGGGGACCGAGTGAAGTGTAGAGACAGAAGATATACAGTTGGATTCGGGCCAGGTTCACGGAAACTCCTTCCTAAGTTGGAAGGACCATACACAATCACAAAATAACGGGGTCAAGTATATACCATCCGAGGAGGTGACAAACAGAAACGAGTTAATGCCAGCCAGCTCCAACGATGGGTACAGTGGGACAAGCCGGTCAGTAGCAATCCTCAACTAGAGGATGTATCACCCAGAAGGTCTGAACATCTGTGCAAGAAGCTGCTTGACGGGGGATGAGTGTGGTGAGAGCAGGCTACTAGCCAATTGGTAGACATCAATCTACGTCAGTGTCTAGGTCACTGATATTGGCCGTGAGAAAATATGAAAAAGGCTGATTCAACAACCAGTCACAGCAGACTTAACGTGGGCAAATATGATTCGCAGATACATGGCCTAACTTTCCGAGAAACCCGAAACAACCAATCAGAAGACTGCGTTTGTCTATTTGACCAGGCTGTAATAATGTATGTGAAATTTACATAAATACGTGTTGATTTCCGTAATAAAATGATCTGTTGCCAGCCCTTGTCTTCTGTTGTAACCCCAGTAGTATTAAACATCCTTTTCACTTATGTACAATCGTTTCTGTGCACAGTTGGAAAAATCTGCTTAATTGTCAGTAAGTGCAACACATCAGGAAATACAGAAGTATCGTCTTCGCATTAACAAAAAAACCAGGTCTTTGGTGGATGGGTTATAAGTGCCTGGGAAAAAATAAAGCTTGAAGTCAATTTTCATACATAATTTTGTTGTGTGCAGAATCCTTGAATTATAGTTCATTGATATGTTATTTTGAAATCAGTGATATGTTTATCTCATTTGATCTGCAATGTCATTGTTGGGAGTAAAATATATAAGCTTTACATGCATTAATTAATGGATTTCTACTGCTTGTGGGTATTTACTTCTCGTGAGGAAGGTTTTTGAATTTTAGTTGTTCCGACAGGAGTTGTGGATATTACCTGCTCAGCAACATTATGGATATAAGTTCATCACATTATCTTAGGAAGGATGGGTTGTAGTTGGTGAGGCATATATGATGTCCGACGAGCGTACATCTGTCCATGTGATGTTGTGGTGAGTTCTATCTTTTTCACGTTGTCGGTTTATGTCCATTTTATTCCACTTATTGTGTTGGGTAGAAGTTTTACAAACGAAACTTTTTGTCTATTTGAGGGTAAGTATCTTAATCGTTAATGTTTTATCTAAAATTATAAATATAGGCAAAAACAACAGGTGTAGTATTTAAGCTTATACATTAAATGGACCTATAATTTCGGAGGCTCTCAGATAGGAACTAGGACTACTACGTTTGCAAACTCTTGTAGTTTGTCGTTAAGGCCAATGTACCTGCTTGACGCATTTCCATTGGTAGTTTATTCCATATCTGTGCATACCTAATCAAGTAAAACTTTTGCCTGGTAGCTGTTTTACATTGTTCGATAGCTACTGTACCCTTAGTGTGTCTTAGTTTGTAGCCACTGTCATCTGAAAGTCGAATGCCATTAGTAGAGGTAAAAACTAAGTGGTTTAGAAGCTTATAGTAAAGTGTTAAGTTTAGTCTCAGGCGTCTTAGCCATAGTGTTTCTAATCCTAGGGTTTCACATCTAGTGGAGTAGTTCGCACCATTTTCGGTTCCGAGTAATTTTGACGTGAAGTACCTCTGCACTCCCTCGACTTTCAATTTGTCCTCTATGCGTATACTACTATACATGAATGAACAGTAATCAAATAAAGGACGCACACAAACCTTGTACAACAGAATTCTGGACTCATTTCTGTAAAAGTTCCTGAGTAGAAAGCCGATAAGTCTGCGTGACTTTGACACTTGTTTGGAGATATGTTCAGAAAATGATAAGTCATGTGAGTATTTCAGTCCTAGGTCCAATACAGATTCCAGTCGTAAAGTGCATGGCCTTGAATTGTCAGGTCAAGTTCTAAATTGTTGCAACCTATGCAGAGCCAGCCACATTTGTCGACATTAAACTGGAGTTGCCAGGTGTCACACCATCTATCCATTTTTTCTAATTCTTGCTGTATGGCGTTTACTGTTATTCCGAGATCTGTGTTCTTGCATTTATAGGTCACTTTTAAGTCATCTGCATATAGTATTGGTTTACCAACACTAAAGCATTCACAGATACTGTTTATATATATTATGAATAGGAGTGGGCCTAATACACTTCCCTGGATTACACCACTACTTACTTGTTTAGGCCTTGAGATTATCGAGCCAACTTTTGTTATCTGACTCAAGCCAAAAAGAAATGATTTTATCCAGCTCAGGAGAGGGTCACATATCCCTAGTGAGCATAACCTGCTGACTAGCAGATTATGGGGGACTCTATCGAAGGCTTTTGTTATATCGAAATATAGCACAATTACTAGTTCTCTGTTGTCCCTGCTTCGTGTAACTTCGTTGAAAAAGTCTATGTGACAGGTCACACATGATCTCTTTTTGAGGAATCCGTGTTGTGATGGATTGATAAGTTCATGTTCTAGTAAGTTGTCTGACACTTGGTCTTTAACCACTTTCTCCATTATTCGTGATATTACCGGTGTTATATTAATAGGTCTATAGTTGCATGCACTGGTTTTGGCCCCTGCTTTGTGCTTAGGTAATATGTATGTGGTTTTCCACACTTCAGGATAAGTTCCAGTTTCCAGTGACAGAGTAAATATTCTAAGTAACAAGACTACCATTTCCGTGCTACCATTTTTGTATATGACAGATGGTATGTCGTCTGTTCCAGTACTGCCATTTGACTTCAATGTCTTAATCGCTGAGTCTATATTTTGTATATTAAAATCTATTTCTCCTAATTTGTGGTTACTTTTGCAGGTCATTTGGAAATTTGGGGTCGGGTGCACTCTGGTGTCATTGCAAAACCACTCACTGAGGAGTTCACTTATAACCTGGGGATCGTTGTATATTATACCCTTATGTTCCAAGATGCTTACATTATTGTCTTTACTGCTTTTTAGACGTTTTTGCAATATCCTACAAAGTTCCTGAGTTTTGGTGTTACCCATAAGCGCTTTATTTTCCTCGTGTTGTGACTCCATTTTATGTTTCCCTTCAAGTAGTTTAAGAGTTTCATGTATTTGGTTTAACGCATCGAATTCCTTAAATACATGGTATTTCCTTTCCAATTTTATTAGTTCTAGTCGCGTTTCGCGGTCAATAAACGCTGTCAATGTAATTGAAGATTGAACGAACAATTCATGGTTGTTTGCTCAAAACCAACTTCCCCAATTTTCGCGGAAGCATCAATCAGCCAGTCATCGTCTCATCGGTCGCTGTTCAGAAAGAAGTCAGGACAAATACCGTCAGAAGTAATATTGTGATTTATTATCGTAATATTTGTTCATAGACCTTAGTGGAAACATTTTTTATATGTTGGTGTTACAATAAAGAATTCTCGAGTGGCCAATCGGTGTTTTGGTTTTTTCGTCCGTTATTACTAAGCGTTTCTGAGAAACTTCAAGGAACAGCGTGAGCCCGAGCGTAGCAAGAGCTGGGCATCAACGGTTTACGAGACATAGCTGACAGTTTCTGACGGTAGAAACAGATTCTGGCGGATTCAGACAGTTGGTGAAAGTTTGGATAGTCACCGTTCATCTTTCCTGGTGCCGGTCAAGTCCTCTTTGAACAAGCAATATCTGGAACTTTTTTGAATTGGTTCGAGTTCAACAATGTCTGGGTCAAAGAAGGGACAGAGCGTCTTGGATGCAAACAGGAAGTTAAGTCATGGTGACTTGTCTGTTAATTGTAACGATGTGTCTGATGTTAAGCATGACATGGTTGATGTTACTGTTTCGCCGTTCAGGGGTTATAGGAACATCAAACCCCTAAATTTGAACCACGGTGTTTCGATGGAAACCCGGCTGATTATTTACAATTTGTAAAGGAGTTTGAGATCATGTTGAGTAGTTTTCTATTAAGTGATGAATTGAAATTGATGTATTTGATGAGGTATTGCACTGGAGATGCTTCAATAGCTATACAGTGCTGTAAGCTCATGCCCCCTAATGATGGATACGCTGAGGCTATGAGCATATTACGTCAAAGGTTTGGAAGACCTTCAATGATTGTAAGGAACGTATACGAAGCTGTCAAAGGTAACGGCAGTCAACTTCAAGATGACTCCAAGGCACTTACTGAGTTTTAGATAATCTTATGACTTATAAGAATACGTTGATTTCGATGAATTGCATGAGTGACCCCAACTCGAGCTCAGTCCTAGAGGTAATTGCGAGACGCCTACCTACTCGACTGCAAAGGAAGTGGGTAAAAATAAGCTCTCGTATAGAGGAGGAGGTCAGTAAATGAACTCTACAACGATTTTCAAACCTAGGGCGTCAACCTGAGAGGGGTTGTAGGCGTACTGCTGTAAGTCCTGCGATTCTTCACAGGAATTCCATCAAGATGTGATCCGCGAGTTTGTGTGTACTGTTTGTATATACGTGTGGTGTCATATCATTTGGTGTTTTTTGGATTAATTGTGTTTACTCGTTGTTTTCGTACCTTAATGTTATTGCATAATTTTGTTAAAATTTTCGTCGTGATTACTTCTGAAGTTGTTTCGAGTCTTCTACGTTCGTAAATGAATTGATTGATGTTAAGGACAGCAGATGGGTCGTATACGCCGGGGAGGCTATTGCTGAGAATGAAATGCATACGGAGATAATTGTTAGCTGTGGTCCCACACGCCGGGGAGAAATAGTGTAAACGACTGAGGCTCGCATACGTCACCGTTACTAGAATTGAGGCAGAATGAGTGACAAGCGATTGCAGTGGTAATTGGTAGTGAGTAGATAAGAGGATGAGCGTAGAGTATCGTGAGGTGCTGCCATGGTCACGTTGCATTCTGCAAGTCATTCTAGCAAGTGGCGATTGTGTTGCAATAGGATGCCTTCAACTGGAAGGCGCAGGTCGTCATTGATGTGTGAGATTGTGCTGTGGGTATGCTTGTGGTGTGTTGGCTTTTCTGTTTGTTTTCCATTTCAGCTCTGTCCGTGTGACCCAGGTTCTCGCAATGGCATCCAAGTCAACGTGTATTGGTCGTGATGGAAAGAAGGTGTTGGATCCCTTTTTCGCAGGGGAATGTCAATGTAGTTGAAGATTGAACGATCAATTCTTGGTTGTTTGCTCAAAACCAACTTCCCCAATTTTCGCGGAAGCATCAATCAGCCAGTCATCGTTTCATCGGTCGCTGTTCAGAAAGAAGTCAGGACAAAACCGTCAGAAGTAATATTGTGATTTATTATCGTAATATTTGTTCACAGACCTTAGTGGAAACATTTTTTATATGTTGGTGTTACAATAAAGAATTCTCGAGTGGCCAATCGGTGTTTTGGTTTTTTCGTCCGATATTACTAAGCGTTTCTGAGAAACTTCAAGGAACAGCGTGAGCCCGAGCGTAGGAATAGCTGGGCATTGACGGTTTACGAGACGTGGCTGACAAACGGATTTGGTGTCTGTAGGGCAGATTTTAGGAGCGCGATTGCGTCTCTTGCTGAGCCAACTGTTTTGTGGAAAATCTGAAGTGATACTTCTAGGTTATTGTTGATGAAGTATTCTTCCGAGTCAGAACTTCTCAACAGATCTGATAGGAATTCCCAATCAGCATTCTTATTGTCCCTGTATTGATAGCGCACCGGGGAATTTTTAGGTGTGTATTTAATTTTTAGTCGGAGGGGTAGCGTGCAGTAAAATATGTTTTGACCACTGTTATCGAGTTTGTTTCCCACCTCTATCGAGATGGGCTCTATGTTATGACAGAGGATTAAGTCAAGAGTATTTTGGTTCCTTGTAGGGAGGCGTACGCACTGCTTCCGTCCTCTTACGTCTATGGCTTGTAGTAGCTCGTCATGGATTCTAGGTCCTGTACAGGTATCCCAGTTTACTCCGGGTAAGTTGCATTCGCCACATACTACTTTGTAGTCGAAGTCCAGCGTGGCTACATGCTCTAGTATTTCTCCAATATTTATATCAGTCATTTCAGAGCTATTCGGGGGTCTGTATATACATCCCACGAGAATTTTACTTTCGTTTGTGTGGATGCTTATCTACTTAGATTCTGGGTGTTTGTCAGTAGTTGGGTTATTGAAAGTATTGGAGTTAGTGGATTTAGAGGCATATATTAAGCAACCGCCTCCCCTTTTGTCAACTCTATCGTTCCTATAGATATCGTATTTGTCTATTACTAGCTTTGTGTCAGGTATATCAGTAGTAGGCCAGGTTTCAGTCACCATTATTAGTGTTGGCCATTCTATGTATGCCAGGCAGCGAAGCGTTGTTATTTTATTAAGGAGAGATCTAGCATTCAGGAGCATAATAGTTAGTAAGCCTGAGTTATTGGAGGAAAGGTTAACATGGTTACTTGTTACTATCCCTACGTTATATTTGGAGGGGCTCTGAGGTGAGACAGAGTCAGTGTGTGTACTATTTCCTGGATGAATTGTGCAGCGAGTCGGGCTATTGTTTGCTGCAGCCGTAAATAATCCTGTTGCTTATTTTGACTTTTAGCATCTGTGTTCATCTACTGGTGGTATGTGGTTTGCCTTGCAATTTGCGTTGTAGTTTGCTGGACCCAGGTACCCTGTGTTAAGATTACCTTGGTAGTTGCATCTCATGGGGCTTACATAGTTGTATTCATATTGGCTCACATCACGTGTGTGAGTGAAGTTATTGAGGGGATCAAGTGTCGATCTATACCCACTATGTTGATGAGGTTTAACACGGATAGTGTGAGAGTTTGGATGAGAATTTTCATTAATATGGTGCCCATATGAGTCCCGTTTAGTGTTCCATATATCCTGAGGATACATTCTATGTTGCAATCCCAAGTTATGTGCGTTGCTAGGCATGTTACTCCTAGTTCGGGAAGGGGTATTCCTTCTCACATGCTGCGTGACGTCTTTGGGAATGTGCTTCGTTACCCATACTTTGTCATTTTTTAGACTGACATGCCGCTCATTAGACTTATTACGAGGGGGGTATGTCGAAGTCTGGGGTGGGACTCTGGGCTTTGTGGTCTTTTCTGCGGTTTCTGCTGAGGGACTCTCCGGCTTGGATCCAGATTGAGTGTGGTCTGCCAGTAGTTTCTGGTCAGCCATAGCTTGTGCGTCTATGTCAACCTCATGTAGGTCAGCAGGTTTTCCAGTTGTGCTCTCTTGTACTCTAAGATTGCACCCAATGGCACTGCTCTTACTGAGTTTTGGGTCACTTTTACTTGCCGTTTTTTCTCCTAACACTATACACGTGACTTGCTGTGCTTGAGTGTCCGTCGACACTTTAGCACTGATACCAGATGTATTTCTCAGTGTGGTCAACTTTGTATCGAAGGAGTTCTTGGTTGCTTGCCTTTGGTAAGGTGTTTTATCCGAGACTACTTTAACAGTCTTGAATTTAGTGGCAGTAGCCAGAAGATCTTCGGCCTTCTTAAATCGTTCAGCTATTATGTAGCTGTCGAACCTAAAGAATATATGATGAGGATGCTTTAGGTCTTTTTTATTTAGACGAATGCACTGACAGGGTGCATTCAAGAGATATGCAGCCTTCAGTAATGAGTGCTGGACTGACTTTATGGGCTCGCTATCCGGTACATTATACACTATTGCATTTTGTTTTGAAGCCAGCCTTTTAACAACTTCGCTGGATGGAAAGTCAATGGCGTTTTCTAACTCCTTCGCACTATTGAGTCAGTATGAGCCATTCTAGAGGTCATATTAAAAAGCTTTAGGATTGTAGGATCTTGCAGTTCCTTTTTCATATGTGAGATAGTTTCGGGTATACATTCTAGTGAACTTAATTTCGTTTTTAATTCATCTATCTGTAGCTGCATCTCTTTAATTACGCACGTTAAGTAAGAGAGCTCTACTTTTTCAGACAGAACATCTTCCACCTGTATTATAGGGGTCAGAGTTATGTTTGAGGCTTTTGTGTTGGGTGAACTACTAATAATAATCTGGGTTGGTAATGTGTTATTAGACGAGCTGGTGCTATTTTCTAAATTAGTGGTGTTCACACGAAGACGCTTTATGGAATTTTGGACCATCGTTATTAAAGATCAATTATTAGTAACCAATAAATGAATATAAACGAAAACACGTGAAAAAGCGTCACCTGATTCGAACGTACCGGGCGATATGCATTAATTAGCAATATTGTGAATAAGTCACGGGGTACCTGAATCTATTTGTGCATCAGCACCGGAAGAGTTTATGAATGATAGGGAGGTCGGACTGGGTGTCCGTACATCGGGGTTGGAGTGCAATGAGGTTGTCCTAGGTGCCATGGGTGGTACCAGTGATTCGGGACACCTGGAAAATTTACCATGTGTTCCTGGAAATAAGGGTGGTAGATGTTGGACCTGGGTTGACGGTTAAAAAGCATAGCATCCAAAGGTCTACCCTTCCGACTGCTATTCGTCATGCCGGTACACACATTCATGTTGTTTTTATAGCTTAAAGGGAATTGTGAGGGAAGGTGCTTTGGTCGCAAGACTTTGGGAGTCTTGGAGCCTGACTTTCTGTAAGGTGGAGCTTCATCATCTCCGCAGCCAAGCAGTCAATGAGATTTTCAGCTTTATTTAAGTTATCTGGAGATATTTTAGGATGCTTTTTTAACAGAGAGACTATTTGGTCTAAAAGTCCATCCAGTATATTACATCCAGTAAAGACTTAATTTAGCCAATATCAGAACGTATTTGAGATTGGCAGTGACATACTATCAGACTGACCTAATTTTCCCTGAAGTTCCGTTACTTGCCTCTGGATATCTTTCAAAAGGAGGTTTAATTTACAGAACTCAGAGTTCTCTAACAAAATATCTTTCACCTGTATCACAGGTGTGAGATCTGCACTCAAACCATTTTGAGAGCTAGTCAACGTGTATTGGTCGTGATGGAAAAAGGGATGGATCCGTTTTTTGCCGGGGAGTGTCAATGTAGTTGAAGATTGAACGATGTCAGCCACGTCTCGTAAACCGTCAATGCCCAGCTATTCCTACGCTCGGGCTCACGCTGTTCCTTGAAGTTTCTCAGAAACGCTTAGTAATATCGGACGAAAAAACCAAAACACCGATTGGCCACTCGAGAATTCTTTATTGTAACACCAACATATAAAAAATGTTTCCACTAAGGTCTGTGAACAAATATTACGATAATAAATCACAATATTACTTCTGACGGTTTTGTCCTGACTTCTTTCTGAACAGCGACCGATGAGACGATGACTGGCTGATTGATGCTTCCGCGAAAATTGGGGAAGTTGGTTTTGAGCAAACAACCAAGAATTGATCGTTCAATCTTCAACTACATTGACATTCCCCTGCGAAAAAGGGATCCAACACCTTCTTTCCATCACGACCAATACACGTTGACTTGGATGCCATTGCGAGAACCTGGGTCACACGGACAGAGCTGAAATGGAAAACAAACAGAAAAGCCAACACACCACAAGCATACCCACAGCACAATCTCACACATCAATGACGACCTGCGCCTTCCAGTTGAAGGCATCCTATTGCAACACAATCGCCACTTGCTAGAATGACTTGCAGAATGCAACGTGACCATGGCAGCACCTCACGATACTCTACGCTCATCCTCTTATCTACTCACTACCAATTACCACTGCAATCGCTTGTCACTCATTCTGCCTCAATTCTAGTAACGGTGACGTATACGAGCCTCAGTCGTTTACACTATTTCTCCCCGGCGTGTGGGACCACAGCTAACAATTATCTCCGTATGCATTTCATTCTCAGCAATAGCCTCCCCGGCGTATACGACCCATCTGCTGTCCTTAACATCAATCAATTCATTTACGAACGTAGAAGACTCGAAACAACTTCAGAAGTAATCACGACGAAAATTTTAACAAAATTATGCAATAACATTAAGGTACGAAAACAACGAGTAAACACAATTAATCCAAAAAACACCAAATGATATGACACACCACACGTATATACAAACAGTACACACAAACTCGCGGATCATATCTTGATGGAATTCCTGTGAAGAATCGCAGGACTTACAGCAGTACGCCTACAACCCCTCTCAGGTTGACGCCCTAGGTTTGAAAATCGTTGTAGAGTTCATTTGCTGACCTCCTCCTCTATACGAGAGCTTATTTTTACCCACTTCCTTTGCAGTCGAGTAGGTAGGCGTCTCGCAATTACCTCTAGGACTGAGCTCGAGTTGGGGTCACTCATGCAATTCATCGAAATCAACGTATTCTTATAAGTCATAAGATTATCTAAAACTCAGTAAGTGCCTTGGAGTCATCTTGAAGTTGACTGCCGTTACCTTTGACAGCTTCGTATACGTTCCTTACAATCATTGAAGGTCTTCCAAACCTTTGACGTAATATGCTCATAGCCTCAGCGTATCCATCATTAGGGGGCATGAGCTTACAGCACTGTATAGCTATTGAAGCATCTCCAGTGCAATACCTCATCAAATACATCAATTTCAATTCATCACTTAATAGAAAACTACTCAACATGATCTCAAACTCCTTTACAAATTGTAAATAATCAGCCGGGTTTCCATCGAAACACCGTGGTTCAAATTTAGGGGTTTGATGTTCCTATAACCCCTGAACGGCGAAACAGTAACATCAACCATGTCATGCTTAACATCAGACACATCGTTACAATTAACAGACAAGTCACCATGACTTAACTTCCTGTTTGCATCCAAGACGCTCTGTCCCTTCTTTGACCCAGACATTGTTGAACTCGAACCAATTCAAAAAAGTTCCAGATATTGCTTGTTCAAAGAGGACTTGACCGGCACCAGGAAAGATGAACGGTGACTATCCAAACTTTCACCAACTGTCTGAATCCGCCAGAATCTGTTTCTACCGTCAGAAACTGTCAGCTATGTCTCGTAAACCGTTGATGCCCAGCTCTTGCTACGCTCGGGCTCACGCTGTTCCTTGAAGTTTCTCAGAAACGCTTAGTAATAACGGACGAAAAAACCAAAACACCGATTGGCCACTCGAGAATTCTTTATTGTAACACCAACATATAAAAAATGTTTCCACTAAGGTCTATGAACAAATATTACGATAATAAATCACAATATTACTTCTGACGGTATTTGTCCTGACTTCTTTCTGAACAGCGACCGATGAGACGATGACTGGCTGATTGATGCTTCCGCGAAAATTGGGGAAGTTGGTTTTGATCAAACAACCATGAATTGATCGTTTGTCAATGTAGTTGAATATTGAATGATCAATTCATGGTTGTTCGCTCAAAACCAATTTCCCCAATTTTTCGCGGAAGCATCAATACGACAGTCATCGTCTCATCAATCGCTGTTCAGATAGAAGATAGAAAAGACTCTCAGAAATAATATCGTGATTTATTGTGGTAATATTTGTTTTTAGACCTTAGTCTTCAATGCCAGTATTTCTGGTTATATGTTGGCGTTAAAATAAAGAATTCTTGAGTCGTCAAACAGTGTTTTGGGTTTTCGTCGGTTAATACTAAGCGTTTCTGAAAATATTCGACAGACAACGAGAGGCCCTGCGTAGCAAGAGCTGGGCGTTAACGGTTTATAAGACTTGTTTGACAAGGTGCCTGAAAAAGTTTGGCTTTGGGAGTATAAATGACCAAGAATAATCTCAACAAAATGAGATTTAAACCGTGTTCACAATAGCCGAATGGGACAAAACATGTTTGCAGTAGACAGCCAGGCGAAGTGTTCACTTCAAAGAGCATCCTTTGGCTCATCCATCAAAAATGTTGACGGTAGTATAATTGTAAATTACTGTCGACAATCTAGCCTCTTATCTAAGCAGAGAGAAGCACTGTGAATTTTATTCTACCAAAAATAGGGGCAAGTAATGGGGTTCATTCGGAAGATGGTGTGAGACTTTAGGAACAACGGTGCGCATATGAGGTATGAAGACTATGAATTGCAAAATTACAAGGGATGATGGAATAAATGTGAGTACTGCAGGCGGACTACTAGGAGGGGATTTTTGAATTATTAGTCACTCTACGTTAGGAATCATCGAAGCGAGAACAGATGATATCCAGATAGAAAAACGTGTGTTTGCTTGAGTAATTAGAGTAACAAAGTCAGGCGCCGGGGTAAGCCGACATCGATTTCGACACTAAAGTGAGTAAGAGTGCTGAAGCTTGTTATTCTTCAGGGTTAGCAAACCATTACTGGGCCCACAAATATGGGTTTACTTTCGACTTGTATGTAGAGTGTGCCTTAACGAAACTTTGAATCCGATCTTACTTTGCCCACTGATACTTACTTACATGTTTGCTAAATATAAGTAGGCTTTGATTTGTGTCATTTTATTGCTTGTTTGTATTTCCAGGATTGAACACTTAGCTATGGTGCCCTATTTGGATATATTTCACTGTACTGGACGAATTCAGCAAATCTTTCTGAGATTACCACCACAGTGACAGTTCCTCGGAATTATAGAAAGGAATGAGATTTGGTTCATACAGAAGCTTTGGATCAATGCGGGCGTAAATTCAAAAGGAGACACGGTGTAGACTAACGAGAGTTTAGCGCTAAACGTCTGCGTAGGCGAATGCTAGTTGTGACTGAACCGTAATCCCAGATATTGAAAAGCTGGAGCTTGCTAGCAGAAACCTGTATGTCTGAGTATGATTAAGACTTTTGCGAAATGTGTGATTACTGGTTGTAGTGACTGCTGGTGCTAGGGTTTATTGGTTCAAGGGATCTAGGCGTCGCTATTCATTAGGAAGTATGATACCTATTTGATCTGTTTGTCGGACGAACAGTAATCCTTTGAGTCTTCTGTCCAACTTTTAACGTCTCACCTCATGGAATCGATCCAATCACTTTATGACGTTTCGCGTTCCATACAGCATATTTTAACCAAAGCGCAACAAACCCTGATTCTGTTTTGTCAGCTTTTGAAGTTACAACCTTGACACTGCTTTTTGTAAATGCTTTCTCACAATAAGATTTACATCTCTGTGATATCATGTCATATTCTGAAATTAAGACGCAACTATTGGATGGAAGTTTTCATCACGAGCTGGCATCCATGGAGAACCACTGGAAAACCATATGGGAGTACTGGATAGCTATTTCGTCGGCCTAGTTTGGGTTTATTCAACAGTACGCACCCATTGGGGTTTGAATCCAGGACCTTCTGGTCACAAGGTGAGCTCGTAGACAATTGAGCCACTGGGACCCGATCCAATGGCCCATGAATTCTAACTTCTGGAATTCATGACATGGCGAGACAACTTCGCAATGCCTTCTTCGATGAGTCACTGCCACTGTCCCAAATGACTTAATGATCTACGAGCTCACCTTGCAGCCAGAAGGTCCTCGGTTCGAATCCCGGTGGGTACCTACTGCTGAACAGTCCCAAAGTAGGCTGACGACCCAGATCTCCAGTAGTTCCAAGTTTTTCAGCGGTCCTCTAACTGATGTCAGCCCATGATGAAATCCTGTGACCAGTCAAACAAAATACCTACAAAACCAATACTTGAGAGGTGCAAATATATTAAGCCACATACGCCAGAGACGGCAAATGAACGTATAATATATTACGTAA
Source organism: Trichobilharzia regenti (assembly GCA_944472135.2). Taxonomy (NCBI): domain Eukaryota; kingdom Metazoa; phylum Platyhelminthes; class Trematoda; order Strigeidida; family Schistosomatidae; genus Trichobilharzia; species Trichobilharzia regenti. The sequence continues at coordinate 79,026,613 of OX235270.1, read as the reverse complement.
ATTACTCCTTGACAAACTGAATGAAACTCCTGAAGAACGTTTTAATTTTATTTCACAAAGATTGGCTTATTGTGACACTCTAATATACAAAGTGGTCCGTTTAATGGGACCCCCCATTAGACGTAAAAACCATTTAAGTGGGTGGTGTGTCGTTAAATGATTAAATAATAGTTTATAAAGATGCCTAGTAAGCCCTGATGAGTTAGTTTCTTCTGGGAAATAACCTTTTCCCTAATCTAGGAAACAGGCTTGTATTCTTGTGTACAACGTAGGTTTTGTAGCAGCTTCCTCCTTCTTATAAACATCACAAAGAAAATCCTTTAAGTCCAATCTAGGAATAGAAATCTGCCAACGGATTCACCATAAATTTCACTACATATCTCAAATCTGTCGCGCCTTGTTTTTCCCTAAACTGGGCCAAGAAAAAATGACATTTTACTTAGATAACGCAGTTTCTTGTTGATACGAAATATGAGGTGGTAACAGGCACTAATTCCGTTTCGTGGGCGATGGTGGAATGCAGAGTGCTACAAGACATTACATTCCCACTTTGACAGGCTGCCTGGATTTGAGCAACTCTACAGATCGGTGGTGAGAACCGTTAGGAACGCTAAGGAAGGATATGGAGCATGTAAACTGTGAGCGAAAGCAAGCAATCCTTTAAGCTGACAGTTGTGTGGAGGTACTTCCACACATTCATTAGTATGAAAAAATGGATGTGTTATTGTTTATAAATATAAGAGCAAGATACAAAGGGACGACTTAAGTGAGTAATGGTATCAAACCAAATCGAGAAAATCGTACTATGAACGATTTTTCATGTTAAGCTAGGGACTGAAATGTTTTGCGGTATTTCAAGTACACAAGGAGCTCAAAAAGTCAGTCTAGCCTTCTCATAAACCTCTTGATTCAGGAAAACTGTGGAAAAATTTGGATATCTGGAAGCGGCCCAGAATTTTGTCACAGTAATGTTCATATAATTTAACAGTGATACACTTGTTTTAGAAGTTGCTGCATTTAGATCTAAAATAAATTGTGGTACTAAATCTTGGAAGGAGTGGTCTTTAAGTCCTTCACTGACTTTTTGAGATGGAACTAGAAGACCACTAACACTTGAAAGGAAGAACTAACGTGAAATTCAGCCCTATCGTCAAAACTGTAGACAGCAGATTAGGGATATCACTGGCTAAACAAACCATTTTTAAATAAAGTATAATTATACTTTAATAGTTTACACACAATGATAAGTTCTGCTATTGGTAATATTTCGAGCAAAATTACCAATAACAAAACTTATCATTGTGTGTAAACTATTAAAATATAATTATACTTTATTTGATCTAATCCACAATGCTCAAACTTTTTACTGATATTAAACCATTTTTACTCAGATGCACACATATTCCCAGGTGGACGTGTCTTTTGATGCCAAAGGATCAATTCAAGTGGTTTATCCAAGCAAATTACTCTGGTCTTCGATAAAACAACCAGATTTTTACCTTAACGGAATCACGAAGTCCTTGAATTGCCCTACAGCCTCAAGGCGGGTAATTAGGTTGTCGTTCCTAATCATGGTGAGCGTGTGTGCTATCTGTAAACGGTATCCAGACTTTAGATGTTGAAGAGACTGAATATGCGAAGAAAAAAACACCAAGCCAAACGAAAATCAAAAAAGTTGTGGTGCACCCTCTGGTCCTACTAGGAGTGGTTGATCACTACAGTCGGTCAGGAAAAGTTACAAGTGGCCAGAAGCGAGTTGTAGGTGTTCTTTTAGGATCACTGAATGGAACTGTACTGGATGTCAGTAATAGCTTTGCAGGTACAAAGCATCACCTATAAAAACCCCTTTAGTGCCATTTGAGGAAGATATATCTGATCCTGATGTATGGTTCCTCGACCATGATTACTTGGAAAGCATGTTTGCAATGTTTAAGAAAGTCAATGGTAAGGCGTAGTTTATATTGATTTGTCGTTTATGATAGCTCGTGAAAAGATTGTGGGTTGGTATCACTCAGGTCCTAAGCTTTGCACAAACGACATAAAGATCAATGAACTTTTCCGTAAATACACTCCGAATTCGGTATTGGTTGTCGTTGATGTCAGAAGAAAAGAAGTTGATGGTTTACCAACTGAGGCCTACATTGCTGTCGAAGAGATTCACGATGTAAGTTCTGGTTATATTTGGTAATATTTGAGCCTAACACTTGATCTTTTTGAATGTTGTAATTCACTTGAATCATACATGATCAGTCACTAAGTGAATTTCCGCTGTTTACTTTCACGCTTTGATTATTTAAACTCTGATCTGTCCGGTAGCTCTTGGTCGAACACCTGTGTGAATTGGCTGTTTCATCAATTTTCAATACTTTTCCAAGATACAATGTAGCAGTACTATCGCATTTTGTAAAGCAGATTTTTAGGTAACCTTTAGTATCTCCAAAGAATAAACTGAGAATTATTCGCTTATAAATATCTTGAACACAGTCAATAATGGAATCACAGAGTTCAAAAAATACCCAGTGTTTGATACAAATAATAAATCACTTGAAATGTTTGTATAATTTAACTAATGCACGGAATGGAAGTTGTGAATTGCTTCTGTCTGATTTGTGTTGCAGTTTATAGAACCATTTTAAAGTACGGTAAAATGATTTGGGTCGTACATATTAGGAAACATGTTCTAGTAAGTTTTATTTATCTATGTAACTATTTAAACTTAGGGCACATTACATGTCAACCGTAGTATCTTTTTGGTATGTCGACTGCGTGTGACCCCACGGGCATGACTCCCCTTGAGAGATGTTTATTAGGAATAGTGTTTACTTAAAGATCTTGTGATGTCTTTAAGTCCTGAGACGGAGCACTTCAGATTTAATAGTCATTAAACTGCATATTTTTATTTGGCTCACCCTGTATTGGAATTGTCTGATTTTACCGTTTCTCTCATACATTCTCACCAATCCAATTCTGAAGACATCTGAAGTACGTATGTGGTTATGTTTTCTTGTAGATGTTCCTCGCAGAAAAAATTGCCACCATTATTATTCAGACGATGTTGTTTGGCATAAGTATGAAAACTGTAATACTTTTGCAGACCCTCACAACACTCATTTCTGATATAACTGCTTCAACACTCTTGATGTTCCTGAAAATTTTTCTGATTTATTGCCTGTATAGATATCGGTAATCAGAAGTAAGCATGTAGAATTAACTTCACAGAGTTTACATGCAACAAATTGAAATGCCTTCTGGTTATAGTTTTTCGCTAATTAAGTGAAAGTACTCATTCTCGGAAAGCAAGGAAGTGTGATATCGCAATAGACTCGACCATGATTCACGGAAGAGCTGTTCACTCCTCCTGCTGAAATCACCTCAAAAATCTTTTCGGTAAACTTTTCACTTAAAACTGCATGTGTTATTTTAATACACAGGCCTAGTTTGATGATTCTGTTACTTCAGAGATAAAAAAACGTAATAATGTGAACACTTCTATAAGAGTAAAACTTGTGCACTGTGGTAGAGTATACCTCCATTATGGATAAGATCTTATTTTGATAAATCACACAGTGTTGTACAGTAATATTAACTGAGGACATTTCGAGCAAAAACTATTGCTCATAATCCTATCAAGTTACTTACACAACTTTTTTCTTCATTTATATGCATTTGTGGGATCGATTAGATTTTGGAATTAAAATCAATATGGGATGATGTATATTCAGAAATAATAATACGATTGTTATTGACCAATTAAAATTAGATGGGAAATAGGACGAGTAACACCTATTATTATTTCTGAATATACATCATCTCATATTGATTTTTATTCCAAAATCTAATTGATTCCATACATGTATATAAATGAAGAAAAAAAGTTGTGTAAGTAACTTGATAGGATTATGAGCAATAGTTTTTGCTCGAAACGTCATCAGTTAATATTACTATAGAACACTGTGTGATATATTAAAATAAAATCTTATCCATAGTGGATGTTGTTTGGTATTTGATGACAGACAAGCTATTCAATCGGTACGTAATCTTGCAGTCCTCGGTGTTTGTGAAGACGATATATGTTAAGCATAATCGTATTAAGCCCGTGTGCGTGACCCCTTTATGGGTGGACGTGGCTTCTGAGCAGAGTGTGTGGCTGTTCTACCAGTTCTGTCGTCAGTCTCTATGAAGTTACTGGCGTATGGTGGTGTCATGGTGTAATTATTTCTTAAACCCTTCATCGATATTCAGACAAGCTAGAGGTTGCCTTTCAGCTTGTAATATGTTTTGTAACTAGCATATATTGTTGCATCACTACTTCTTGGGTGAGGTTGGCAAGATCTTGTTACGTAGTGACTTGAGATGTCAAATATGACTTGGAATCAGAATTAGTGACGCGACTTCTGAAGACACTCATGGAGTTGCTTAATAGAGCATATCAATAAGCTTATAATTGTTCACGGTTCATCTCCACTTTTCTATCACTTCATGAAGCTCGTGCATTCACTTTCAGGTAGACTGCAAATAGCTTCATTCAAGTATTATTCAGATATGATCTAGGTTGTAAACATGGATTAAAATATTCAAGTGCTGTTAGTCTTGGATATTTTTGTGTAAAAATATGGTACACTAGTTCAAGTATTTGGCTTTCGAATACTTAAGAGATGGAGTCTATCTCATCTATGTCTATCTGCGGCAATTACTAGAATCGTAAACGACTGATATACAAGTCTTAGGGATTTGTTTTCCTACTACCACCAATCACAGTAGAAAATTAAATGTGACTAAACATCTGGGTAGTATTATCCCTTTAGCAAATCGTTGAATATACTTGGGATCCTTAATTGTCAACTACACATCACTCACACGACAAAATATACGGTTATTAATCGTTGCTGTAACTTCAGACTCATTTTGGCGGTCTGCGAATCAGTGGGCTATGTAATTAAAAACTCAGTTTAAGGTAACTACAGTGAACTTAATCTTTTACTTGTTGATTGTATTTTGTCATTACAAGATTCTTCCTGTATAGTTCTACTAACAATGTGGTCTTTTTAAGGATGGGTCACCGACAACAAAATCGTTCGATCATCTTCGATCTGAAGTGGATGCTGAAGAAGCAGAGGAGGTTGGTGTGGAACATTTATTGAGGTAAGGGTTATATTCGTGTTACTTTTGTGGCACACACTGGTTGTGAGTTGTACCTCACTAAGTTGAACTCACTATTTCATATTAGTAGTTCTGGGCAGCATCTATATATATATATATATATATATATATAATAGCAGCTATCTTGAAGTGGTAGTCGGCCTTGTATCTTATAGTGATGCAATCGGCTATACTGGCTAAAGTAGACGTTGCTGTGGTTCCGCTGTGACATTAAGGTTGAATTGATAGTTTTTAAGTATAAGACTTGCTATCACGGGGTACGCTGCTTATATTATATTATGAGCATGAGGAGGAAGCCGTGCATCTGGTGAATAGAGGCGCAGCAGCATTTTCTTTTGGGAGCAGTAACTTCTACTGCATAGACACAGCTGCAGAATTCCCTCCTCCATACAGACTTTAGCTTGAGATTGTTGTCTGCTGAGCTCTTCGGTTACACGACACTACTGCTTTTTTTCAAATGCCTCTCAGCATGAGATCTGTTTCCATGATGTAGGTAACCGGGAAGTAGCAACCATCTACAAATTGCTGATTTCCATTCTTCACTCATTATCTTCCTGGTTTCTTTCCCGCAGTTAAGACTATTACAGAGACGGGCTCTGTACCTTCTCTTGACTCCGTGATCTCTGCCAGCGAATTTAGCCAGTCTCTTAGAACCAACGTGCGGATCTAATGCGATATTCGACAATGGGACTCACGAGAACTCCAGCATCTTAGGCTTCAGATGTATATCGTGTCTTGGAGATACACAAACAGAACTCGAGTGTGCTTATTCATTTAAATATGACTGATCAATGCGGTGAATCTACAAATTTCACCTAATGTGTTTCAAGGGATTATTTGACTAATCTGTGTGGACTTGCTAATATAGATATAGCATAGAGCGCTAGAGCAGAAGTCTCGCAGCCCGAGTAGATTCCAATTGATAGTCGATCCGGCTAAACAGATCCTAAGGACTAAGAAAGGTGGGTACAGACGGTATTTTTGCATAATCTCCACTTACTGATCAATCAAATGCTGTTCGGATGAGTAAAGAATGGGTCTTATCAAAAGCTGTTTAGTTCGCTTCTTAAAATAAGATCCTTAGATACATTGCCTTACGTAATGGTCTCCAAGTCAGAGATGAACACAAATCAATCACTTAGCTATAATGTATCGACAGAGAGTCGGCGGAAGACTGCTGTTTCTTCTTGATTAATTTCGTGAAAACCAATCGTACCTTAATTTCTGCTTGTGTATGCTTGCGACGAATGTAGGAGCCATGCAGTTGGGAGACCCTTGATTGAATCCCAATGGATTATCTATGCACTGTTCGATTGGACGGATACTTACGCTCCAACAGACTGCAGTTCATATGAAGTAAAAGATGATTCCTGTCAAGAGCTGTTTAGTTGGCTTCTTCAAGTAAAACGTCCAGATACAGTCATTTCAGCAGGTGACTTCAATGCTTGAGCGGCGAATTTTCACCATCAACAGAATTACGCGGGTGTACCTATGGAGTTCCGTGCAGATGTACCAATAACGGTGACCGTCTTCCAAAGTTCTGTTCAGACAATTATCTGTTCTTGATCGGCACTGGCTTCAAGCACTACATACATTGCTTAACATCCGTCATCAATTTGGCGATGATCTCAAATAGATCACGTAGCAGTAAGGTGTCGGTTGAGAGAGTCTGTAGAAGACTGTTGCTTTTTCTGAAACACCTGCTTAGACTGATCACGCTTTCATATATGTATGTATATGTCTGCAATTAGACTGATATGAAAAACGGGTAGCAATGAAGCCATCACCCCTCTAACTTGATGAGTCCCTGAAGTTTCTGTTCATGGAAGAGATAATTAGACATTTATCAGAGAATAACAGCAAAACTCATCCTGAGAAAGCCTGGTATAATACCTAGTCAGTCAGCTGTCGAAATGGTGGTAGAGGCCATTGATAACCTGAAACCCAAAGTTAACAATTGCCAGTGGACCTCTGCTACTCCATCCGAACTGATAAACATATGTAGATTGATTGCAACGGGCTTCCAATATGATGAGTGAAAACCGACCACCATTCTCCGCAACGACTGTAAACAGCCGTGAGCGATAAAAGCCTAAGGCATCAACGGTAGATAATATCAGACAACTGTTCAGAATGGGGCAACGGGTTGTAAGAGACATGATAAACTAAATAATTTCTGAAGAAAACGGTGCTTTAATTACCCCACACGATAGACCACTGGGATGTCAAAAAAACATTTTGAGTGGCATTTTAACTGGCTTACAGCTATGCCCAGTTTGCCCAACATCCCATACCTACGTGAATGAGATGTCGACGTCGGTCCTCACTATGTAACTGAGGTCACAAAAGTTCTCACTAATCGCAAACGAAGCTGAGCAGCACAGGGCCTAATAGAATGAATCCAGAGGTTTTAAGCATAGTGGTAACAAACTGTTATCTCGGTTAACTAACGTGTTAAATAATGTCTGGAAATCAAAGACAGTACTATTAGGCTACTGTAAGTTACTGATTATTCCAGTTTTTAAAGTATACAGATTTGTATATCTCTCTTAGATAAGTTTAATAAGGTAACATTAGAAGTTCTAGGTTCAGTGATCATGCATAGCATGCGCTGTGCTGAGGGGAAACAAACCCTGTGAAAAGCAGTCAGACTTTAGGCCAAGGAGAGGGTTTATTGATCATATTTCCACTCTTTGACAGATAATGAAGCATATACATGATTACTAGTATAAAACATTTCTTGACCCGACCTCCGCCGGTTAGAAGATGCTGTGACAATGTCTATCAGTAAAATCATTGCCGGAAAAGTATATCATACTAATTATGGCACTCTCCTTAGACTCACACAACCGTGTAAAAGGTTGTGAAGTATCGTTTTCTGAAGTGATGACTACCAGTGATATTCTTTAAGAAGGCCCAGTGTTCATCTTTACCATAGATGTACTAGTGGATCTAATCGAATTTAACGACTCAAAGTTTGACTTGTTATCAGAGTACAGTCTCGTCGACTTGAAGTATGCAGATAATATGGTCTACCATGGTGAAGACACTAACAAAAGGTAGAGTCTTCTGAACACTTTGAGCAGGAATGTTGATTGGTTTTAGCATGTGATTCTCCTTTGTCAAGTGTCAGAAGCTGCTGCAAGACTGGTCTTCACCGACTGTCACTTTAAAGATAGGGAGTAGTTTGGTTCAGCTTCTTGACCACTTCACTTATTTGGGAAGTTTAATCAGCCCTAATGCACCGATTTCTGAAGAAACCTCAGTACGAACACAAAGACTAGTGTAGTATTTGCTAACTTATATCGGCTCTGCCGTAGACGTGACATCCAACTATGGACCAAAGGACATGGGAAACTGAGAACCAGTGGCTAGAGACTGTTAGTGATGTGCCTCAAGACCTCAGATACATTCACTTTTTAATCTCCCGGTCCCATTAAATCCCCATGTTGCTATTGTTTCTAATGTACACTTCTGCTCATTATATTTCTTTTGTATTTCTTTTTACTACTTTTGCTTTCTACCTGGTGTGTGGTAACTTGCAAAGTTCTGTGTTAAAACTCAGTCAGTCAGTGGTCTTGTTTGTCTCAATTTTGTAATACCCTATTAAATCTTAGGTTGTTTTAAATATTTAACACTTCTGTATTTTCGTCACTTGTTTGCTTATAGAGATATTAAAGATACTTCACTTGGCTCGTTGTCGCAAAGAATTGGCTGCCAGTTGGACGGACTGTCAGGCTTGTTGAGACAATTACACGAAATTAGTGAATATTTGGAGTTGGTTGCTTCTTCTAAGCTACCGGTTAACCATGGAGTAATATACCACTTGCAGGATATTTTCAATCTGCTTCCCGATCTTAAGCTACATGATACAGTTCGCGCTATCCATGTTAACACAAATGACCAAATGCTTGTTATATATGTCGCTGCTATAATGCGAGCGATACTTGCATTACATGACCTAATCAGTAACAAGTTAATAAATCGTGAAACAGAACGAAACGAAGAAGGGTTAGGAAATAATACAGATACAAAGAAAGCGTTACTAGGGTCTGGGGACCAAAGCAAACGTGCATTACATAAAAATGATAACTCAGATGACCCAAAACCAGTGGATTCTGCACCTAAATCTAATGACTCAGATACTTCAAAGAATAAAGCTGACAAATGAAACTGAGAATGCAGTGATCTTGTTTGCGTACGCATTTGCTTATAAGACAAATTAGTTGTAAATGGTACACTTTATAAGTGAAACGCTTTTGGAAGTAATGCAGTATGATGTGAAAAACCAATTTTTTATCACGTCTTGTGTTATTATACAATAAAGTATTTCATGAGATGTGTTTAAAACAATATAAATATCACGATCTCGCGCCTTCCATTTTGGTATCACTATTATAATTTGGGGCTTATTTAATTAATTTTTATGTAGCTTGACTCCATACCGTATTTTTGGTACAAGTATGGAATTTTCAGCATGTGATATCGGTAGCGCAAATTTAGCAGGCCGACCATTGATATGGAGTGTGCGTCGGTAGCGGATCATTTGGATGGTTGGCGAGAGTCCTAACCGCTGTGCCACCCTGCACAAGTGTGTCGTAGGTTGGAGCTCTCGTCCACTACTACAAAGATTGATTTTCTAAGTGCAGTATGTGTACAGTGGTAAGGATTCTCGCCGACCATGCATATGGTCCGAGATTCGATCCGCTGCCAACGCACACCTGATATCTATGGTCGGCCTGCGAAATTTGGGCTACGGATATCATATGCTGAGAATTCCATACCTGTACCAAAAAGTACGGTATGGAATCAAGCTGAAATCGAAAAAAAATCTTGCCAACCAAATTGTCTCTTTAAGTGAGGGAAATGAAAATACTCAGTGTCTCCTGGTAATAATCGCCCTGGAACTAGTCTGTAGCCACAGTCCATTGGATATCTGAATGAATTTCGATGTCGATGAATGTTCAGTGGAGTTGTTTACTGAAGTTCTGGCATGAGACCTTTTAAAAGTTGATTGTCTTATAGCTGTAAATCATGTTCGCCGAAGGTGACATAAGACGACTGTTGTTTCCATAGCAACGCCCACGTAAATGGACATGTGATTTACTGCTGTTAAATATAAGATAATGCTACAGGACTGGACTTCATTGACGCCTAGCTTAAGGATAGGGGGTGAATTGGTAGAGAGTGCTAACTACTTCACTTGTTTGGCAGATTGCATCAGCCCCAGTGGGTTGATCGCTGACGAAACCTCGGCACGGACACAGAAGGCTCGTTTGGCAATTTTCACCTCATGACTCGAATCGAAGAGATGTCTGGTAATAGCGCTATTATAAGAGTTTGTTCCCTTGAGACGTAGGCTTTTAGGTACATGTCCAGAAAATCGAAGATATGCCCTTCTTTCTGTTCTCCCAATATATCTGCTCCCACTTTGCAATGATTATTTACTATATTTGAAACAAGGATAATTTATAATGCATCCTAAATTATGATATTAAAACTGGCACTCATGAATTCTAATGATGAACTCAATCATATTACTAACATGAATTCTCCAAAAAGAAGGCTATGATCAGGTAATATTGGACAACAACACAATAAATTAAGAAAGGATTTATATAATATTAAAAAAACTAAAATGAGACTTTCAAGAAATTCAGTTACACTTCTACTCTTGATATGATAAACTCATGAAATCATTTAGTAACGGTTACTTTTACCCTGGTGTTACTATGCTTTATTCGAAAGCATCCTAACAATTTTCATAGTGGGAAAAATCTACGAATATTTGTGGAAACACTAGACAACAGATTTCAAACAAGAAGTATTCGAATCTGGTGGTGAGCGGTTGGGTAAATGTATTCTGAAGAACTCACAGCAATTTGTTGAAAAGGATAATCAGTTTAATATCTTCAATAAGTTTACTGTATTGCTTGACGTAACTTCATCCATAAAAATCCAGAAGAAAACATAGATATTTTTCCCTTTTCTTGTTAACACTGAGACTTAAACTGTCTATGTTAATATATACAAATCTTGCGGTTTCTCAGCATTCTGTTATCAATATAATTCTATCTGGATTCATTTGGTTTTATTTCGGTTTTCTCAAAGACTGCAAGTCTGTATCCTCAGGGGTTATTTGCACACCACCTGGAACATTAAGTTCTTCAAATATGAGTTTATCCGGCATCCAAACACAAAGAGTATACAGGATGCATTTTTCCGCTAATACGACCAAGTTGACAGTGTGAAAATAAATAGTCCGTCTGGCATTGTATTTGTAAATATTTTACGGCTAATTCAAAGCCGGCAAACCGAAATATGCAAATGTGGAAAGTATATCCTAGTGTAAACAGGTGGATGACACTTCCACCTTTCGGTGATCATTAAAAACAAGTTCCCCCTTCCCCTCACACACACACTTGAAACTTCCACATGTCTACATGAAAACAATGATCTCACCAAGCGACACGAAATTAGTGATATCTTCAACTTTCTAAACACAAGTATGGATTGAAAAATAGGTAGCATGCATGAAAGACCCGTCCAAAGATATGCGGAATGGCTTATGCATAATTTTAACAAATTTTAGCAAATTTAACTCTCGGCAAACTATAAGGAAGCATTGGTTAGTGAAACATTTTTATACGGAAAAATAATTTGGTTCAGCTCATGAGAAGCATGACAAGTCATTACATCTAGAGACATGTATGAAAGAAAAAGCTTCATCGGCACACATAGTAGCTAAGAAAACTACTAGGTTTACGAAAATTGAAGTTAAAGACAAGACGATTTCCCAAAACACGTGCTCCCCTTGATTTCACTATTAAATACCATTATCATTCCTTTGGGTTTCAAGTGGAACATATGGCTTCAACAACATATCTCCAATTTCGAATTTCTGACATCCTCTTCGTCTGGGACTATAATTGCCCATAATATTTCATCTCCTCATATCACTAATCGAGTGCATAATGTGCCTTTTTATTAGTGATGCGTTTGTTAATAATAGTCTATGTCGACATGTCAAACGGATGACAATTACCTATGGAAATCGGTGCAGCAATTAAAAGGTTAGGGATATTTGTGAAAATTACAAGTGGTTGTATAATGCGTAATATATGTCAAAAAATAAGAGAAATAAATGAGTGGTCACATTGTAACGACAGAAGACAAGGGACAAGCAACAGATCGTTTACTGAGAAAATCAGGAGATACTTATAGATTTTTATGTACATTATTATTCGTTATTATTGGCAGATAAACAGTGTCTTCTAATTAGTTGTTTCCGCACTGGAACTTACTCTGTTATCTTTTTGTGGCTGTTTTTTTGAGGGGCAGCCAATATATCTGTGAATCGTATCCACCCATGAAAACTCTCCTGTGATTCTTTCATCTGACTACAGCTTGTCTCCAAACCGTACTTTCTGATACAGGAATGGAATTTTCAGCATGTGATTTCAGTAACCCAAATTTTGCAGTCCAACCATAGATACCAAGTGTGCGTTGGCAGGGGAACGAACCCCGGACCATTTGCATGGTCGGCGAGCGTCCTAACCACTGTGCCACCGAGCTAGTCTTTGTTCTTGTTCTTTTCTCATGACCAAGATTTGAGACGTAAACATTGACGCGAATTGCTGTCTACCAATTTTGGCTAGCAGACAACTCTTACCACAACATAATATTCGATTGATGACACGGTGATAATTGAAGCGGAGGTAGGCAAATCAATAGGATGTTTAAAATAATAATGACTTGTAATTAAGATATGAGTATGAAATCAACGCTTTCTACAATTCATCTCCAGATAGCCAAGATTAAGTGCCACACATATAACAGTAGAGCCATTGACGAGGATCACATTAAAGAGTGAATATTTCTTCTCAATTTTTCATCTAAATATTTAAATAGGGATTCTGGCCGCATGTTTATTGGCTTCCGTTATTTTCTAATTTAGAGATCACGACTGGCATCGATATTTACGAAATATTATGGCATATACCCGGTCAAGTTATGCTAACTAGAACATTACTGCAACTTACCCAGTACTTTAGGAAGTTTATGGAGTATTTTCATCTGAATTAATGACAACTGTTAGTTTGTGTTAGGGATGTGCACTCACTATTTTCATGTAATATGGAATTCTGGTGGTGGTGATTCTTGACTTCGGCCTAACAGTGACTGATCGTGGTAGACAAGGATGCTGATAATTTAGCGTCTATTGAATATAAACACAAAAATAAATGTGCTTCTTGTATGATGCAAAATCTTTTATTTTCCTTCACGTTCCCAGTGGAACATAGGGCTTTAAGCTAGTGGCTTGGAGTTTCTGTAGCAGTGTTTATTTTACAGGATAGGGTTCCTAGTCTCATTCGCGACATACTTCAATTTGAATTATGCACAGTTTATGTTTCCTATTAGGGCGATGAATTCTTCGCACCTTAACCCTCCAGCTTATGTAGACCACCACCTCAAAATCATCCACCTGAACCAGAAATCTTCTCTATCATATCTGAAACAACTTTTATTATTGGACGTTTATTGGATAGAGAAGATAGTTTGAAAAACTTCAGGATGGTTTCGCAAACCACAGTACTACAACAAAAATAGCAATAATCACACTGATGAAAGTATTACATTTTACAGATTACCAAACATTAATCCACCAAACTGTGAGTCACTGCTTCAAATCCCACTCCACCTACCTGCGTATCTGCACACAGGTGATCTCACCTATCATCGTACAACAATTGTGGTTGACTGATGATCGCATCAACATGCATGTGATGGTTGAGTCAGATTATTACTCTTATTATTATTACTCTTATCACGTCGTTGTCCAAGGGTTGTGAGTAGAATTGGTATAGTCCTATGAAAGGTTCTGCGTTACATCTTCCTGAACTGCCATCATGGAATGAACCGCTTCTGGTAGACGGCTGTTGCGTATTGTTGTTGTATAATGTATTTATTATTATCATTCCCTTGGGTTTTCAGTGGGACATATGGCTTCAACAACACATCTCCAATTTCTAATTTCTGACGTCTTCTTCATCTGGGTCTACAATTGCCCATAATATCTCATCTCCTCTTCACACGATCTCCTTCGTGTCACCCTCAAACCAACAACCCACTCGTCGCTTCCCGTTCGGATTCCATTTGAGCGATGGAATGCATTTCACGTGATGTCATTCGACGGTCTCCTCAATGTATGCACAATCCATCTCCATTTTCTTCAACATATTCGTTGAGCGATCGGAACTCGCCTGTTGGTTTGTTCCCAGCCAGAGTTTCTCGTTACTTTTTCTCTCTGACTGGCTGGCGACTTGATCTTCAGTATGGAGTCAGCGAGAGAAGGTGGCAGCTGTTGATGGAAGTCTGTAGTGGCGTGTTAAAAGTTCTTTTCGTGACACGCACTGCGAGTTTCTGACCCGTATAGAAGAACTGACTGACTGACTGGCTGAGTCCATTGACTCCCGGCCGATAACTACTACCTTGTCGTGGTGGTCGGGCTTGAATACAGCAATGACCCAAGAAGCTAAACTGACTGGTACTCTGTCCCTGCAGGCCCTACCATGTCAAGAAGGTCTTCTGGATTGCGGTTAAACTAAAAGCAGTTACCATGGTGTACATGGGCTCCAGTATCCAATCGGATCGAATGGCGTATGAACCCATATGGGTCACCGGAAACCGTGGGAATACAGCTCCTGACGCTGCTCCGCTGCCTTGCGGATTAGACTCCAAGTCAAAGGCTCGGGGGGGGTGGTTCCTTAATAAAACCACCTGCTTCCGTCTGGGCGCCCGGGCAGTATCTCAGCCCTCACACAAGAAATGAAGTAAAACAACAAACTGCCATTGAAATTCATCGCGCGCTAGCAAAAGTGATTTCAAGCAACAATGATCCCTCAAAAAACTTATGTCCTTCCAACCTTACTTTTATTTTTATACATAGTTTCCTGTATTTTACCTTTGCTAACCTTGACTTCTTAACCTTCGACAGCCTTTCGCCTTTGTCGAGATTCCCAGCCTATCTGTGTCGTTCGAGATGTTAGTGAGTAGCCTTCGAAATGGTTGTCCCCAATGTGGCATCTAACACAGATATCCTGAAACCGCGTGCCGCATTCAAGCTGGCCACCTACAATGTTCGGACGCTGATGCAAATCGGACAACAGGCAGGATTGGTAAGAACCTTGGAAAGCCTCGCTATCGATGTCTGCTGAATTTCGGAGACCCGCATCCAAGATCCCAGTGAAGTGCTTCGACTATCCTCTCCATCTGGAAGTTCTAGTAGTATGTACCACCTGCGCTTATCCGGGGACCCTGTGGTGTCGGCATCCGGAGTACCTGGTGTCGGTGTCGCACTGAGCGCCAGAGCCGAAGCTGCATTGCTCGACTGGATTCCCATTAACAGTCGTTTATGTGGTGTGAGGCTGGAAGGTTATACGAAAGTAAGGAGTAATAGGCCAGATAGGCGGTGTCTATTTGTTGTCTCTGCCTATGCACCGACGGATTGCAGCCCGGATGCAATGAAGGATGAGTTTTACTACCAACTGAGCGATCTCTTGAAACAGGCGGGTCGGAGGGATATCGTAGTGCTGGCTGGGGACTTGAATGCACAGGTTGGGTGTCTAAGCTCAGAGTAGAATCGTCTAGGTGGTCAGTGGGGACTACATGGTCACAGGTCAGATAATGGGGACCGTCTTCTGCAGCTTTGCGCGGATCACAACCTATTTCTAGCCAGCACCAACTCCCGGCACAGCCATCGCCGAAGCGCCACCTGTCCTCCTCCCTCTGCGAAGCAACCTTGGACTCAGATTGATCATATTGCTGTCAGTTTCCGGTGGCGAGGATGCATACAAGACTGTCGCTCCTTCTGGAGCACATGCCTGGACTCCGATCATGCGTCAGTGTGTGCCAAGTTCGTCTTGCGATTTGGTGGGGTTCATAAAAGCCGTCGTATAAACGTTGATGTGAGCAAACTAGTAGCACCTGCTACTTCTTTGAAATACTAGAATGAGTTACAATCAATGCTTGCCAGCAACCCCCCAAGTAGTGTAGATGAACATTGGCTTCATCTGCAAGGTGCCATGCAAAAGGCGAGTGTAGCCGCTTGCGGCTTGAAAGAATGCTCCGCTATAAACCACTGGGTTTCTGCGAGTTCCTTGCAACTCCTGGATGAACGCCGGTCCATTCCGGCTGCCAGCGAATACAACAATAAGCGAAAGGCGCTCACGCGAAAGGCGCTCACGCGAAAGATTAGACAGTGTTTACGTAAGGACCGCGAAGCCTGGTGGTCAGAACGTGCGTGTGAGACGGAGTCAGCTGCTGCATCTGGCAACAGTCGGAAGCTGTTCCAACTCATCCGAGCCACCGACTGCCTTTAGTTGGAACAATGCTTCCTGGCTGGATAAGTGAATTAGGTAACCTCCGTTAAATCTCTCCCGTTGATGGTGATTGTTGCTGTTCGTTGGTTACCTTGATCACCTCTGTCTTCTCTATGTCCACTTGGAGTCTTGTCTTCGGTGCCTGCCTCCTCACCCATTTTTCGTCTGTAAGTCTTCGAGTTTGTGTGACATTAGACATATATCATCCACCCGTGGAATCCAGGTCTTCTAGAGTATTCTTATTGGTGGTTCAGAGTATTCCTGTCTCCTAACTGCCAGCGCACAGTCTGACGGATAATCCAGTCCACAATAATTGAGAATATCAGCGAGGATAATAGGCAGCCAACCAACTCGTCTTCTTCCTGTATGCACTTCGAACGCCTCGGTCAGTTTTCTGTTGTGGATCACCTGACACGTGGCAATATGTTAAATAAGGTTGATAAAGACTTAGACAATACACGCCCTCAGTGTTGAAGTAGTTTCCAAATTACTTCTCGGTCAGAGCTGTCTGGTGAAGTAATTCTCGAAGTCGATGAAGTTGAGGCAGAGAGAGGCTTGAGTGCCATTCTATGCTTTGTTCTGTGGTGATGACGTGTAAAGTTGCAATTTGGTCAGCCTATCCTGAATCCAACCAGACTGTTTCGTTCAGGTGGAGTTCTTTATCCAGTGGATCTTTTATTCTCTCCAGGATGATGCGACTTATTATTTTATTTGGCCTGGACAAGAGCATGATTCCACACCAGTGCCTGCACAGTCCTATGTAAGTCACCCTTCTCTGGCAACTTGACTAGGCAGCCTTTCTTCCAATCAGTAGGCACCTTTCTTTACTCCCAAACCGTTTGTAACTGTTGGCATGAGTCTATCTATTGCAGTTTCTGGGGCCGTTTACAGTGCTTCGGGGAATTCCGTCTGCCATTTCTGCCTTTCCGAACTTCAGTTGCTTGATCGCATTTAGGATTGCTGCTTTCGTTGGAGGATTGGTGTCCACAGGCAGGCAGTTCTGTGCGTGCTGGTGATGGTGGTGGTATTTCTGGACGAGTTGCAGGTGATGGTTGATTCAAGAGTCCTTTGAAGTGATCAGCCCAATGTCTTATTTGTTTCTTTTCCTTGGTGATCAGGTTCTCTCGAACAGTTTTTATTGATTTAATCATCTGCGTTGATCTCGCCCCGAACAGTGACGGAATATCTGATATAATGTTTGTTAGGTCTCTTTTACCTACAGCCTGTCTCTTTTGCTTCAGTTGCCAGCCAGTATGTCGTAGAACTGCCTTTTGTCTTTCCTAGCACTCTTCTTCATGTCTCTCTTGATTTAATGCAGTGTAAATTGAACTCAGCTTCGCCTTCTGTTGTCCATCTTTGCATTGAGTCATCTTCTCTCTAACCATCTTCCTCTCATCTCTTCTATTAACTTCCAGGTAGGTGTCTGTTGAGAACCATTCCTTGTCTCGTCTGTTCTTTCTTCCTAGAACAGTCGTACACGTTTCCTTGAATATCACCTTCAGAGAGTTAGTTCCAATGTTCTTCGATATACACTGGTTTCCTCAGTGATACTACCTAGTGTTTTTGACTTTGCTCTGATCTGATCTGTAGTGAAGTCATCCCTTGTAATGTTGTCCTCCAGTTTCTTAATGTTGAACTCGAATTGCAGTGGCCTGTCTCCATTTGTGTGCATGAATTTCAGGTTCACCTTCAAGGTTCCTTGAACTAGGTGATGGTATGAGCCCACCCACATCTGCTCCCATTCTCGACTTTCTATCCATCGGACTGCGTTTCTCTTTTTCTTTGAGCTGCATTGAGATGAAATCCATCTGATTCTTGATGTGTCCATCAGGTGAAATCCATGTCGCAGGCTTTGTGTATGTCTTCGTGCTTATACACACTGCCTCCAACCACCGAATGATTGAAAGTGCAGAAGTCTGTGAATAACTGTCCATTCTCATTCATTTCTCTGAGCCAGAGTCGCTCGACTCATGACGAGTTCTCTTCCTGTTGTGTCTGCTCCAAGTTTGGCTTGCATTCATATCGCCCATGAGTATTTTGATGTCACCATTTGGGATGTTGTCCATCACTGTGTGTAGTTGTCTGTAAAAAAATTCCTTCTTCTCTTATTCTGCGTTGTTTGAAGCACTGTGCGTAGCATTGGGTAATTGTGACCTTCCTTCCTCCCTTCCCTTGAGTTGAATCTTCTTGTCATGTTCTTGGGTGATATTGGTTCCCATTGCATTAGGGTTTTGGCTGCAGGTGGCGACATCATTGTCACCACTCCATGCTTCAGTGTGCTTGTGTTTGTCTTGTGGGTGACCAGACCAGAGTAGATTACAGATTCTCCAATTGACAGTGTTGTCAATCCGCAGACATTGCATCTGCTGTCGCAGATACCCAGCACTTCTATGCTGTATCTTTGCATTTATTTGACTAACTGGGCAGCCTTCCTAGCCAGCTTCTTACATTGTGCGTACATTGCACATCGTCATTCTTAATCTTGCCGTCACTGGGTGAGTCTAAATGGTTTAATGCCTAAAACTAATATTGCTAGTATAATATATGGTACTATTAAAATACATAAGCCAGGTCACTCCCATACGACCAATAATAGATCTTAGAAATACCCCTACTTATGAATTATCAAAACACTTAGCTCTAATATTATGCCCCATTAAAAATCGTTCAAACTCTCGACCAACTAATTCATATGAGATGAAAAATAAACTAAACGACATTCAACTAGAGAATGATGAAACAATGGTTAGTTTTGATATAACTAGTCTTTATACTAATATACAAATCAATATGGCCTTAGAAGCAGTTAAAAAAGAAATAACTGCAGGTCCGGAACTCACTCAAAGGAAGAATCTGCTCATTGAGGAAATTATTTTAGGAATTCAGTGATGCCTCATATTTGCTGTCTTTAAAGCCCAGGGTAAAATATGTGGACAAACAGAAGGGTAGCAATGGGATCACCACTATCCCCCTATCGTACTGTAATAACAGAAGACAAGGGCCAGGCAACAGATCATATATACGTTATCTGTACTCTCCAACGCAAAGCCTTTGTTCTCATTTTTCTCACGACAAATATTGGGGACATAAACGTTGACGTGAATTACTGTCCACCAATTTTGACTAACAGCCAGCTCTCACCACAGTAGCAGATATATTCATGGACAGCTGGGAAAATATTACTCTTAATGCATTTAAAATGTGGTGGAATTATGTGGATGATACTTTCACAGTGTTAATAACAGAACACACCTCTAGCATGTTGACACTTTAAACTCATTAGTAGAAGGAACAAAATTCACATTTGAATCGGAAAATGTACAAGGAGAATTAGCTATGTTAGATAGCAAAATAAAACGAATAGAAGGTAAACTGCACACTGGTGTTTATAAAAAACCAATACGTTCTAATAGATATTTCGAATTTAATTCATCTCATCCGTTAACTGTTAAGGCAGGCTTGGTTAAGTGTCGAAAAAACCAAGCAGTAACACCAGTTAGACAAAATAATTTAATTTACGAAATATCTTGCAATGACTGTGAGTAAGGTAAACTACATAGGTCAAAATAGTAAGTCGGGGATAGTCAGATTGTCAGAACATAAGAATTTAGCTACGGTCAGAATGATTGATCCCAGGACGATAAGTAATTTGGAAAAAGCTCAGAGATTCCACTGAATGTATTAACACACAGCCACACAATAGCATGGTGAGTGGGAGAGGGTTGAAATTCGAAGAAGTAATCTAGGTAGGTGGAGATGGAGGAAGGTTGATTAGTGAATCCTTGTTCATTGAGTCTACACCCAGTACATGCGATAGTAATGAATCATCACTCATACCGGAAATATGGAAAATGCTACTACCAATCAAACCAACCGATGGAAAATAATGGAATTATATGAACGAAGTTAGAAAGTTGTGTGATATGATTATGAGCAATAGTTTGTGCTCGAAACGTCATCAGTAAATATTACTACATAATACTGTGAGACTTCATCAAAATAAATTTTACCCATAATGGAACTACCCATGTTCTCTTTAGTATTTTCCCTATCTTCTGAAGGTACAACTTCTTTTGGCTGTCAGAAGACTAAACACTTTTATTCCCCACAAGTTATTATAAATTTTTACTTCAGTCACTAGGTGTGAGTGGTTCATGCACATGATCTAATGCCATGTTACGACTTAAGCCATTTACCACTTATCATCATTGCTGAACAATGTCAATCTGGTTACTTTATCATCATCAACCTCATTATCATCAGTGTATAAAAAAACGTCAGCGACTATATATTTGTCTTCTAACGCGGGGGTGGAGACACTGGTCTAAGAAGTTCTTAGTCTCTTCACATGCTGATTCTCTTGCTGTCTTCTCTTAATTTGAATTTTCACGTTATTATGTTCATTGCTGCTATCCATCAAGACTGCTCACCCACTACACCAGAGGTACGGCTTCTATTCCAGGTCGAATGACTCTAAAATCTTGATTAGTTTACCCAATAATAGTAAGCCATGAAAAGAGAGTAGGCTAGGCGTGAAGCTGACAACGCCACTCGGTAAAAAGTAACATTATCGCCAGTGAAAAATTCAAAGGTTGAAGCCGAATGTTCAACTAGGAATGCAAGGAATGAAAAAGGAGTCATCAAAGAATACAAATATCAGTTATTCACTGCACTTCATCATTGAATCAACTATTCAGTGAGGAGACAGGAATACTCTGAACCACCAATAAGAATACTCTAGAAGACCTGGATTCCACGGGTGGATGATATATGTCTAATGTCACACAAACTCGAAGACTTACAGACGAAAAATGGGTGAGGAGGCAGGCACCGAAGACAAGACTCCAAGTGGACATAGAGAAGACAGAGGTGATCAAGGTAACCAACGAACAGCAACAATCACCATCAACGGGAGAGATTTAACGGAGGTTACCTAATTCACTTATCCAGCCAGGAAGCATTGTTCCAACTAACAATCGGAACGGATGAAGATGTGAGAGCCAGCCAACCAGTCAGAATCGGAAAGGCGAGATATGCCTTCATCAACCTGAAACCAGTTTGGAAATCTTCTGCTTCACTCAGCCAGAATAAGGAACGAGATTCGGATCTTCAACACCCGTGTCAATGGTTTATTTAAACGCATAAAAAACGTGGTACAATATGGCACCAAGAAGGATGCGCCATACAATAATAATAAAACAACATAGATCAAAGAAAAAAAAGAAAGGAAGAAAAATATCAGTAGAGAACGGATAAAAAACTTCATCTGGAATGTAGACAGTCATGCTTAACAAGTTCAAACAGTGTTTGTTAACTATCATCGGGAAGGGAAGAAAAAAGGAAATTGCAACACGTTCACCATTGATTACGATTCTTGGCCATATCCGATAACGTTTCGAGCCATCGATTTGAGCTATCTCTCGGACCCCAACCAGGGAGTCGTGACACACCAACCGATGCTAATCTAGCACAAAAATCCTTCATCCCACGACGCCACGTCATGGACTGACCACCTCTCCGCCTTTTCCATCCCGTCTCAGGGCTAGCGAACAGAGACCTGTACGGAAGCCTCTGGGGTGACATTCGCAGAACATGTCCAAGCCACCGGAGCCGGTGTTTCCAGATGACGACATTCAATGAATGGTGATCTCCAGTGTGTTCAAACACACGCCGCCGAACCTCAGAATTACTCACGCGATGATGCCATCGAACGCAAGCAATCCTGCGGAGACAGCGGTGATCGAACACGCAGAGTCGCCGCACATCCTCAGCTACTCGGAGAGGCCAGGTTTCACAGGCGTAGAGCACGGCAGCCCGCACCGAAGCATTGTATACCCGACCTTTGACAGCCAGGCTAACGTCGCGACGGCGCCATAGGTGGCTCAAGTTGATGTATGCCACCTTAGCCTTCATTATACGGTTGGAAATCTCATCCGTCACCCCTCCGCCAGCACTCACACAACTACCCAGGTACACAAACTTATCAACAACTTCAAGCGGTTCACCCGCAAGAGTGAGTGCAGGTACAGGCTCCTGCCAATCTTGTAACAGTACTTTGCACTTAGACGGCGCAAAGCACATACCATACTTACAGACACTGATCGCCAACTGATTAAGTGCGATTTGGGCAGCCTGCATACTCAAGGTTGAAAAGTCTATCTCCAGGTAGCAGATCTACACCACCTTCACGCACATCCTTCAGAGCTGACTCCAGAATGTCATCGATGGCAAAGTTAAAGAGAAATGGAGAGATTGGGCAACCCTGTCTAACCCCACTGTTGGTTGGGAACAGTGGTGATAGTTGGTTGTATGCCCTCACTCTACCTGAGGTGTTTCTGTATAGGGCTTTCAGATGTTAACAAATTTCTCAGGTACACCTCTCTCTAACAGACAGTTCCAGAGCACAGTTCTGTCCAACGAATCGAAGGCAGCCCTAATATCAAGAAACACAACGATCGTTGGCCTGCAATACGTGTGGCGGTGTTCCAACAACTGACGAAGGGTGAACACATGATCAATGCATCCACGACCTGAACGAAACCCAGCCTGCTCTTCGCGAATCAATCCTTCACGTATTTTGCACAGTCTGCGAAGCAAGACAGCAGCCAATATTTTAGACGCGACTGGTAACAGACTGATACCCCTATGATTGTCACACGAATTACGTCGACCCTTTTTAAAGATGGGGACGATAATGGCTTCGTTCCACATTGATGGTACACTCTCTGTCTCCCACACCTTCCTGAACAACCCAGTTAGAGCCATTGTGAGAGTCTCGCCACCATCTTTAAAAAGAGCCGGGGGTAATTTGTCTGGGCCGGGCGCCTTATGGCGTTTCAGAACTTGGAGTTCCTTACGGACCTCCGCTTCGGTGGGTGGGTCGGTACTAACCGACCAAGGAGCACTCGGGCTAATGATAGTAGACACTGAAGCTGGTGGCCAGCTGAACTGCTTCCCGAAGTGCTCTGCCCAGCGTTCCAGGCGTCTTTTCAGGCTGGTAATTGGAGTGCCATCTGCCTCACAGACCGTCTCGCTGACACCTTGTTTCTTGCTGCCGGTGGCTCGTATGAGTTGGAACAGCTTCCGACTGTTGCCAGATGCAGCAGCTGACTCCATCTCACACGCACGTTCTGACCACCAGGCTTCGCGGTCCTTACGTAAACACTGTCTAATCTTGCGCGTGAGCGCCTTTCGCTGAGCGCTTTGTGATTGTTGTATTCGCTGCCAGCCGGAATGGACCGGCGTTCATCCATGAGTTGCAAGGAACTCGCAGAAACCCAGTGGTTGTTAGCGGAGCATTCTTTCAAGCCGCAAGCGGCTACACTCGCCTTTTGCATGGCACCTTGCACATGAAGCCAATGTTCATCTATACTACTTGGGGGGTTGCTGGCAAGCATTGTTTTTAACTCATTCTGATATTTCAAAGAAGTAGCAGGTGCTACTAGTTTGCTCACATCAACGCTTAGACGAC
Source organism: Trichobilharzia regenti (assembly GCA_944472135.2). NCBI lineage: Eukaryota > Metazoa > Platyhelminthes > Trematoda > Strigeidida > Schistosomatidae > Trichobilharzia > Trichobilharzia regenti. The sequence continues at coordinate 79,002,601 of OX235270.1, read as the reverse complement.
GGCTTTTACGAACCCCACCAAATCGCAAGACGAACTTGGCACACACTAACGCATGATCGGAGTCCAGGCATGTGCTCCAGAAGGAGCGACAGTCTTGTATGCATCCTCGCCACCGGAAACTGACCGCAATATGATCAATCTGAGTCCAAGCTTGCTTCGCAGAGGGAGGACGCCAGGTAGCGCTACGGCGATGGCTGTGCCGGAAGTTGGTGCTAGCTAGAAATAGGTTGTGATCCGCGCAAAGCTGCAGAAGACGGTCCCCATTATCTGACCTGCGACCATGTAGTCCCCACTGACCACCTAGACGATTCTCCTCTGAGCTTAGACGCCCAACCTGTGCATTCAAGTCCCCAGCCAGCACTACGATATCCCTCCGACCCGCCTGTTTCAAGAGATCGCTCAGTTGGTAGTAAAACTCATCCTTCATTGCATCCGGGCTGCAATCCGTCGGTGCATAGGCAGAGACAACAAATAGACACCGCCTATCTGGCCTACTACTCCTTACTTTCGTATAACCTTCCAGCCTCACAGCACATAAACGACTGTTAATGGGAATCCAGTCGAGCAGTGCAGCTTCGGCTCTAGCGCTCAGTGCGACACCGACACCAGCTACGCCGGATGCCGACGCCACAGGGTCCCCGGATAAGCGCAGGTGGTACATACTACTAGAACTTCCAGATGGAGAGGATAGTCGAAGCACTTCACTGGGATCTTGAATGCGGGTCTCCGAAATGCAGCAGACATCGATAGCGAGGCTTTCCAAAGTTCTTGCCAACCCTGCCTGTTGTCCGATTTGCATCAGCGTCCGAACATTGTAGGTAGCCAGCTTGAACGCGGCACGCGGTTTCAGGATATCTGTGTTAGATGTCACATTGGGAACAACCATTTTGAGGACTACTCACTAACATCTCGAAACGACACGGATAGGCTGGGAATCTCGACAAAGGCGAAAGGCTGTCGAAGGTTAAGAAGCCAAGGTTAGCAAAGGTAAAATACAGGAAACTATGTATAAAAATAAAAGTAAGGTAGGAAGGAAATAAGTTTTTGAGGGATCATTGTTGCTTGAAATCATTTTGCTAGCGCGCGATGAGTTTCAATGGCAGTTCGTTGTTTTAATTCATTCATTGTGTGAGGGCTGAGATACTGCCCGGGCGCCCAGACGGAAGCAGGTGGTTTTATTAAGGAACCACCCCCCCCGAGCCTTTGACTTGGAGTCTAATCCGCAAGGCAGCGGAGCAGCGTCAGGAGCTGCATTCCCACGGTTTCCGGTGACCCATATGGGTTCATACGCCATTCGATCCGATTGGATACTGGAGCCCATGTACACCATGGTAACTGCTTTTAGTTTAACCGCAATCCAGAAGACCTTCTTGACATGGTAGGGCCTGCAGGGACAGAGTACCAGTCAGTTTAGCTTCTTGGGTCATTGCTGTATTCAAGCCCGACCACCACGACAAGGTAGTAGTTATCGGCCGGGAGTCAATGGACTCAGCCAGTCAGTCAGTCAGTTCTTCTATACGGGTCAGAAACTCGCAGTGCGTGTCACGAAAAGAACTTTTAACACGCCACTACAGACTTCCATCAACAGCTGCCACCTTCTCTCGCTGACTCCATACTGAAGATCAAGTCGCCAGCCAGTCAGAGAGAAAAAGTAACGAGAAACTCTGGCTGGGAACAAACCAACAGGCGAGTTCCGATCGCTCAACGAATATGTTGAAGAAAATGGAGATGGATTGTGCATACATTGAGGAGACCGTCGAATGACATCACGTGAAATGCATTCCATCGCTCAAATGGAATCCGAATGGGAAGCGACGAGTGGGTTGTTGGTTTGAGGGTGACACGAAGGAGATCGTGTGAAGAGGAGATGAGATATTATGGGCAATTGTAGACCCAGATGAAGAAGACGTCAGAAATTAGAAATTGGAGATGTGTTGTTGAAGCCATATGTCCCACTGAAAACCCAAGGGAATGATAATAATAAATACATTATACAACAACAATACGCAACAGCCGTCTACCAGAAGCGGTTCATTCCATGATGGCAGTTCAGGAAGATGTAACGCAGAACCTTTCATAGGACTATACCAATTCTACTCACAACCCTTGGACAACGACGTGATAAGAGTAATAATAATAAGAGTAATAATCTGACTCAACCATCACATGCATGTTGATGCGATCATCAGTCAACCACAATTGTTGTACGATGATAGGTGAGATCACCTGTGTGCAGATACGCAGGTAGGTGGAGTGGGATTTGAAGCAGTGACTCACAGTTTGGTGGATTAATGTTTGGTAATCTGTAAAATGTAATACTTTCATCAGTGTGATTATTGCTATTTTTGTTGTAGTACTGTGGTTTGCGAAACCATCCTGAAGTTTTTCAAACTATCTTCTCTATCCAATAAACGTCCAATAATAAAAGTTGTTTCAGATATGATAGAGAAGATTTCTGGTTCAGGTGGATGATTTTGAGGTGGTGGTCTACATAAGCTGGAGGGTTAAGGTGCGAAGAATTCATCGCCCTAATAGGAAACATAAACTGTGCATAATTCAAATTGAAGTATGTCGCGAATGAGACTAGGAACCCTATCCTGTAAAATAAACACTGCTACAGAAACTCCAAGCCACTAGCTTAAAGCCCTATGTTCCACTGGGAACGTGAAGGAAAATAAAAGATTTTGCATCATACAAGAAGCACATTTATTTTTGTGTTTATATTCAATAGACGCTAAATTATCAGCATCCTTGTCTACCACGATCAGTCACTGTTAGGCCGAAGTCAAGAATCACCACCACCAGAATTCCATATTACATGAAAATAGTGAGTGCACATCCCTAACACAAACTAACAGTTGTCATTAATTCAGATGAAAATACTCCATAAACTTCCTAAAGTACTGGGTAAGTTGCAGTAATGTTCTAGTTAGCATAACTTGACCGGGTATATGCCATAATATTTCGTAAATATCGATGCCAGTCGTGATCTCTAAATTAGAAAATAACGGAAGCCAATAAACATGCGGCCAGAATCCCTATTTAAATATTTAGATGAAAAATTGAGAAGAAATATTCACTCTTTAATGTGATCCTCGTCAATGGCTCTACTGTTATATGTGTGGCACTTAATCTTGGCTATCTGGAGATGAATTGTAGAAAGCGTTGATTTCATACTCATATCTTAATTACAAGTCATTATTATTTTAAACATCCTATTGATTTGCCTACCTCCGCTTCAATTATCACCGTGTCATCAATCGAATATTATGTTGTGGTAAGAGTTGTCTGCTAGCCAAAATTGGTAGACAGCAATTCGCGTCAATGTTTACGTCTCAAATCTTGGTCATGAGAAAAGAACAAGAACAAAGACTAGCTCGGTGGCACAGTGGTTAGGACGCTCGCCGACCATGCAAATGGTCCGGGGTTCGTTCCCCTGCCAACGCACACTTGGTATCTATGGTTGGACTGCAAAATTTGGGTTACTGAAATCACATGCTGAAAATTCCATTCCTGTATCAGAAAGTACGGTTTGGAGACAAGCTGTAGTCAGATGAAAGAATCACAGGAGAGTTTTCATGGGTGGATACGATTCACAGATATATTGGCTGCCCCTCAAAAAAACAGCCACAAAAAGATAACAGAGTAAGTTCCAGTGCGGAAACAACTAATTAGAAGACACTGTTTATCTGCCAATAATAACGAATAATAATGTACATAAAAATCTATAAGTATCTCCTGATTTTCTCAGTAAACGATCTGTTGCTTGTCCCTTGTCTTCTGTCGTTACAATGTGACCACTCATTTATTTCTCTTATTTTTTGACATATATTACGCATTATACAACCACTTGTAATTTTCACAAATATCCCTAACCTTTTAATTGCTGCACCGATTTCCATAGGTAATTGTCATCCGTTTGACATGTCGACATAGACTATTATTAACAAACGCATCACTAATAAAAAGGCACATTATGCACTCGATTAGTGATATGAGGAGATGAAATATTATGGGCAATTATAGTCCCAGACGAAGAGGATGTCAGAAATTCGAAATTGGAGATATGTTGTTGAAGCCATATGTTCCACTTGAAACCCAAAGGAATGATAATGGTATTTAATAGTGAAATCAAGGGGAGCACGTGTTTTGGGAAATCGTCTTGTCTTTAACTTCAATTTTCGTAAACCTAGTAGTTTTCTTAGCTACTATGTGTGCCGATGAAGCTTTTTCTTTCATACATGTCTCTAGATGTAATGACTTGTCATGCTTCTCATGAGCTGAACCAAATTATTTTTCCGTATAAAAATGTTTCACTAACCAATGCTTCCTTATAGTTTGCCGAGAGTTAAATTTGCTAAAATTTGTTAAAATTATGCATAAGCCATTCCGCATATCTTTGGACGGGTCTTTCATGCATGCTACCTATTTTTCAATCCATACTTGTGTTTAGAAAGTTGAAGATATCACTAATTTCGTGTCGCTTGGTGAGATCATTGTTTTCATGTAGACATGTGGAAGTTTCAAGTGTGTGTGTGAGGGGAAGGGGGAACTTGTTTTTAATGATCACCGAAAGGTGGAAGTGTCATCCACCTGTTTACACTAGGATATACTTTCCACATTTGCATATTTCGGTTTGCCGGCTTTGAATTAGCCGTAAAATATTTACAAATACAATGCCAGACGGACTATTTATTTTCACACTGTCAACTTGGTCGTATTAGCGGAAAAATGCATCCTGTATACTCTTTGTGTTTGGATGCCGGATAAACTCATATTTGAAGAACTTAATGTTCCAGGTGGTGTGCAAATAACCCCTGAGGATACAGACTTGCAGTCTTTGAGAAAACCGAAATAAAACCAAATGAATCCAGATAGAATTATATTGATAACAGAATGCTGAAAAACCGCAAGATTTGTATATATTAACATAGACAGTTTAAGTCTCAGTGTTAACAAGAAAAGGGAAAAATATCTATGTTTTCTTCTGGATTTTTATGGATGAAGTTACGTCAAGCAATACAGTAAACTTATTGAAGATATTAAACTGATTATCCTTTTCAACAAATTGCTGTGAGTTCTTCAGAATACATTTACCCAACCGCTCACCACCAGATTCGAATACTTCTTGTTTGAAATCTGTTGTCTAGTGTTTCCACAAATATTCGTAGATTTTTCCCACTATGAAAATTGTTAGGATGCTTTCGAATAAAGCATAGTAACACCAGGGTAAAAGTAACCGTTACTAAATGATTTCATGAGTTTATCATATCAAGAGTAGAAGTGTAACTGAATTTCTTGAAAGTCTCATTTTAGTTTTTTTAATATTATATAAATCCTTTCTTAATTTATTGTGTTGTTGTCCAATATTACCTGATCATAGCCTTCTTTTTGGAGAATTCATGTTAGTAATATGATTGAGTTCATCATTAGAATTCATGAGTGCCAGTTTTAATATCATAATTTAGGATGCATTATAAATTATCCTTGTTTCAAATATAGTAAATAATCATTGCAAAGTGGGAGCAGATATATTGGGAGAACAGAAAGAAGGGCATATCTTCGATTTTCTGGACATGTACCTAAAAGCCTACGTCTCAAGGGAACAAACTCTTATAATAGCGCTATTACCAGACATCTCTTCGATTCGAGTCATGAGATGAAAATTGCGAAATCCTTTAAAATTATCAATAGACAAACGAACTCGCTTCTCCTCAAGTTCGTCGTGACAATTTCTATCAAACGCTTGAAACCAGATTTATGTGTTCTGAAAGAAGCAGTTATTACTCTTTCCTTGCCCTGTTAACTGGATGTCTTTATTCTTTCTTTCATTTTGATTATGTAATATGATAGAGAAAATTTGTAGCTCAGGTGGGTGATTTTGATACGGTTGTGTTCTCTGAGCTGGATAGTTAATTTGCGAAGCTTTCGTCCCCCTACTAGGCGACATCCTCAGCGCATACTTCAATTTGGAGTGAGCTTTTAGGTTTCTCCACGAATTTATTAATCATCTCTCCTGGTGGCCTTGGACGTGATTGGTTGTTTTTGTGTGTTTTAACACCTTCTAGGTTACTTGTATTCTAGATGATTGTTTGTTTGACTTGAACTTTGACCCTTTGTGTGTGAGGTCTCTTTCTTATCGGTTGATAAATTTAGTCTATCCCGATGTGTCTATTGATTGATGATTCACTGGAATGCAAGCTTCTAAAAATTCTCTAGCATTCTTTTTGTTTCCTCTGTCTAATATTTGAACGTTGTCCCAGTCGAATTGATGTCCGTGGTTGTCTGTATGTAGTGATATGAGGGAGTGGATATCATGTCTTTTGACGGCTAGCTTATGTTCGTGGATACGAAGACGAAGGGGACGTCCACTTTGGCCAATGTAATGTTTTTCGCAGTTGTTACAATTTATTTTGTAGATGATGTTGGTTTTATCTTCTTTCGCTGTTGAGTCTTTTGGTTGACATAGAATTGAGTGAAGTGACTTTGTTTGGTTTGTGTACGACGTCAATTCCTAGAGGTTTGAAGAGGCTCATAGTGATTTCTGAGATATCCTTTATATATGGTAAGGCGATTTTCTTTGTGCTTTCCCTGGAGGAACTGCATACAAACCCTATTCAGAGGGCAAGGACTCATCGCAGTACTCTCACCTTAGGGAAAATTGAAGAAAGATATCTCATGGTAGTCTTCGAAATGAATGGATATCCACGAAATTTCATCAAAAGATATATACCCCCAAGCCAACCTATCAAACCAAAAGCACCCAAGGAAAGCACAAAGAAAGCTTGCATCCCAGTGAATCATCAATCAATAGACACATCGGGATAGACTAAATTTATCAACCGATAAGAAAGAGACCTCACACACAAAGGGTCAAAGTTCAAGTCAAACAAACAATCATCTAGAATACAAGTAACCTAGAAGGTGTTAAAACACACAAAAACAACCAATCACGTCCAAGGCCACCAGGAGAGATGATTAATAAATTCGTGGAGAAACCTAAAAGCTCACTCCAAATTGAAGTATGCGCTGAGGATGTCGCCTAGTAGGGGGACGAAAGCTTCGCAAATTAACTATCCAGCTCAGAGAACATAACCAAATCAAAATGATTACGTATTCTTTGGCTTTGATATAGTGTAATTTTGCTTGTCTCTCGTTTTTGTGATTTGAGTTGAACTCAGTACATTGTGACCTAATTTACAAGTCACTCGGCATCTTATGCATCTCTTGTCTTTATTACGTAACTCCTTTACCATTGTATGCAAACACTTATTTTGTTTAAACTTGAACTGTCTCCGTAAAAGCTAGATGAACGCAATTTTCTGAGCACTGTTCACTAAATGCGGAACCTTCTGCCAACTGATATCATGAAAAATTTTCCAGCATGCTAAAAGTTTTCCGTATATAAACCTGGCAATTTATGTAGGCTGTAACCATGTGATGAGAAGCCGACAGAATAAACAATGATAGTACCATATAATTCTGCAGAAACTACTGTTGTTCTTGCTTTACTCATTACGAAGTAATCAGTTTATAAATCTGCTTCGTGTTAAATCTTATTCAAAATTTTTATCCATCAAAGACTATCCTAAACGATAACTATATAAATTCAACTGTAGAAAATAGTCACGTTATGAAGTTCATTTAACTTTCCATACATTTAAAATGATTACTATGCTCACACAACATGTAATTCTACCATTTAGTATCGAACTCAACCGTTACATCAGTAGTGAATAGTCTTCTGGATCTGATTGAGCCCATCTGAAGCAAGTGTAATGAATACTTGTCAAGGTTCACAATGTTTGGGTTGATTTATATCTATACAATTACTTTTACACAATGATAAATCCATTGTTACTGAAAGTCTAACATCATCAAGTTATTTGATATTTGAAAACAAGGTACTTATAAGTAGTTACGAGGATAGGTAAACAAAAATTGAAAAGTTTGCTGATTAAGTGCCAGTGTATACTGAGTTTACAATTTGTTTATTTTCTACTGGTTGTCATTAAGATTTCAATATCATTTCGATGAAATTCTGACCAAAAGTAAATCAATTCTTCTGACTATACAAAATAATGAGACTAATCGTATCTGCAAAACATTTATAACTAGCTGAATACTTGCAGTGCAGCGTAACTTTCGAAAGTATTCAGTGTAATTTATGAAATGATATAAAAGGAGTGTTTTGGTCATCCTATGAGAAGTCTTTTGGACCATGGTAGAACGCGTAGAGATACACTTAACAGCCTTAAAAATTCACGATGCAAAACCAGTGATTTTAATTCCCAATCCTAGAACATGCCGCTTCAAATTGTGAAAAAATTCCTAGAAATATTACCATGATTTAAACACCGTCTGTGGGCTAGTCAACACACATATCACACACTGTTTTTAAGATATTGTCCTAATTGAATGAATGTTCTTTAGACAGAGAGAGGATACATCAGAAATGTACCACATCTTCAATTAACATGGAATAAGTAAGCTTACTAGAAGAAATGACGTAGGTCTCGAAGCGACACAAAAATAACTTCTCAGTAATACAGACCTAAACATATGATAAGAAACTAATGTAGTGACCAGAGGTTTAGAAGCTAATTCAGGAGAGTGAGTATCATAAAATAGCAAATGCTGTTTGGGTCAGGAAACTCCCCTTCAAATAATTTTTGAAGCTGAATTAAATTCAATTCTTGTTCAGTCAAACAGCAAAGATGATGCCTAAACTGGTGTCAACAAATCTACTAAAAATATCCATGACCCAGAAGTCATGGTATCTAATAAAAATATCAAATGAATGAGTTCTATCGAAATCTGTTCAACTTAAAATATTAGATATAAGTAGTATATAGTGAGAGTTCTTCCAGAAAAGCTACCATAATTTATGCGCATCTAAAAAGCTACTGAGAAGAAATATAGAACAGACGGGTACGATTCTAAAGGCAAACAAATAGACAAAAGAAAATTAGAAACCACGTCTCTCTACTACAAAATGCCTGATATTATTCGCAAACACTTGAATGTGCACAAGTTTAATTTTTTTTTTATCAATGTTGGTCATAATTCTCCCCATAAATATTGTATTTCTCCTTACCAGTATGGCTTTTTACAATAAGAGTATTTTATGAGTTGTAAATGGATGTGATTGATATTGAGAGGTAATATCCTTTAAGTTCATTAGAGTCATTTATATACAACGTCATTTATAACCAGGAGATACCTTTCAGTCTTTTATTATTTCATTATCTGATGTGTAAATGTAACACTCTACATAGGTTCGGTATAACTATATAAATCTAATATATGCTCAGGATTGTTCATAATACTTTACAACTACTTTATGTTTAATAACGCTTAATCTTATCACAGGAAAAAGCTCTGCAAGTACATATATCAGTATTGTTTTCTCTTCTTTCACCTAATTCCTAAACCACAGCCGACATACGTCAATTCAAAATATACAGTTACATCCGTGAAAAATCATAGTTGTCTAAATCTCCTAGCACAGAACATTTATGAAATTGTTGGTGATAATTTGCTGATTATATGTGTTACAAAACAGGATGAGGCAAAGTTCAATCACTCTTTGGTTTTCAACGTTTTTCTCCTTGATTTTGCTTCATAACAGAATACGCCTTTGAATTAGAAATGTTTGATTCTGTAAACAAAAAGATATTTTATTCATCCACTTAGTTTGTGCCCTAGTGTGCAAAAATACATTGAAGTTACTGAGATGAAAATCAATGAGCAGAACAGTTTGACAATTAATAAAATCACTGCACAATTTATCTGTAATTGTATTGGAACGTAAATCTCACTAGAAAGTGTAGTAAGTCCAAGTACCAGGATCAAAGGTTTTCACTAACTCATTCTACAAGACGGAGGTTATGAAAATAAACAACCAACAAGAACAACAGCAGCAGCAACACCCAGCGCCAATCACCATCAACGGGAGGGATTTGGAAGAGGTTACTTCATTCAATCACTTATCTGGGGGGCATTGTCTCAACTACAAGCAGTCGGAACGGACGAGGATGTCAAATCGAGCGAGAATCCTCGGGAAGGCGAGAAACACATTCATCAACCTGAAACCAATCTGGAAATCTTCGTCACTCAGCCAACGTCAACAACAAAATTCGGTCGGATTTTCAATACAAACGTCAAGTCAGTCAGTTCTTCTATACGGATGAGAAACTTGGCGGGCGGGTCACAAAGAATATTTCCAACAGCCAGTTGCAGACATTTATCAACAACTGTCTTCGCTCTATACTGAAGATCAGATGGCCAGACCGGAAAGAATCACCAACAAGGAACTATGGGAGCAAACAAAACAAGAACCAATCGCCCAACAAATATGCAGGAGAAAGTGGAGATGGATTGGACACTCGCTGAGGAGGCCGTTGGATGACATCGCGTTTCAGGCCATTGCTCGAGTGGAACCCGAAGAGTGGGTCGTCAGTGCAGGGGTGACATGGAGGAGATCGTGTGAAGAGGAGTTGAAACAGTATGGACTAACATGGATGCAGTTGAAAAGCACAGCAGAAGTAAGTGGAGACGTGCAGTTGAAGCCCTATGTTTCACTAAGAGCCCAAGGGAACAATAATAAATAATAGTTCTACATATTTATTGTCGTTTTGTTTAATTTTGCTTGTTGACTGTATAAACTATGCAGTATTAATATGTATTCAACTGTTGCGCAAACTTCTCGTTCTCGCCAGTGATATAACATGAAAATCATATAGGAAGCATAAACTAGTGGCATATAATTTTTGATTGTAAACTTTTTCGTAACTATGAAAAAGGTAGAAAAATTAAAATACATAGTGTTTTTTTTCAACTTTGTGCTCGACTTCGTAACAGACTGAAGTTTCAATCAATACTCCACACACACACGCACACAGGATGCCTGTAACCGGGACTTCGTACAAACTTCCCGTTATCACAGTGACAAACAGCGTCTATAGTGAAAAACCTGCGAACATCTTGTGGAAAATTTTAGGTGTCAAGAAAATATAACAAATAAAAAGTGATTTGTAAGTATAACAGAGTCAAGTTTTTACAAATAATGATCAAATATTAAGAATAAATTGAATGTGGCAGACTCGAAAAACCATGACATTCAGTTAAAAGTCCACAGTTTGCATAATCCTGGATGGAAAAATATACATAATTTACAAAAAGGTATTAACAAGGTCAATGAACACTGTGGAACATTAAGCATTTAATGAAGAACACCTAATTTCGTCCAGATATATGATTCAAAATTGATTTTTAATCTACGCAGTTGTCAAATTCATTGGACAGTGAGTGGTAATCGAATAATGTGAACTGGTGGATTATTATAAAAGAGAAAATACATCCATGTAAGGCTACCATATTACTCATTAGCAGAAAAAGAGAAAGAAAACAGGACACTTACGACTAAGAAGTACCCTCTGTTCGCACGCGAATACAAACAATATTCGTCTTGGTAGGAGCTTCAGTGGTACGTATCGACAAACATTTCTTTAAAAATACTTAGGATGATGTACGGTGTAGATAAAATTATAAAAATAAAGTGGTATTTCATATTTAGATGTTTATAACAACTACATATACTGGTACAAAAGAAGTTATTTAACTATTTAGAGCATTGAAATTTTTTGGTAACGATATCAGTACCGGTTGAGAACCTGTACAGATTTTCACAGTAGACCTACTGTTTTTCTTCCTTTAAGTTTTAAGAAATTAACAGCCAAGTTTTTTTAAAGGCTTGTTTCATTAAAATAATAATTAAAGTCAGATCAACTGTTGTGGAAATCATAAAGTGTTGAGTTTAATTGGAATATGAATGACAGGTTGTTTGTTTTCAAGGTCATCATATAACCATGGCTTGAATAGGTCAATAATCGATCTTCATCTAATTATATGTACTGTTATTCACAATCCACACACTATTGATCTAATAGGTCTATCATGTACGAATTGAACAATAAAGGTAAATTTATTTACGTATTCAATGAGGCATATTATGGACAAAAAAGAATGTTGATAATTACGTTGACAATTCAACGTATATGGAAATATATATATATATATATATATATATATATATATATATATATATATATATATGATAAGACACCAATACATAAAGTAATATAAATGCCGGAAAATTTTGATACGTTGTATGCTCAAATATGCATTATGAAATTAAAAAAGAGATTTCAAAAATATGAGTCTGATGTGAATGTCAGTTTCCATTAAACATAGAAGATTTACAAAAAGTACTAGGAATCCAGGCCGATATTTAAATATAATTCATGATGCGGTAAAACTCTATAACTTTTTATTTACAAAGCAAAATGTATTTTGTGTCTTAAGTAGGAAGCTGTCATTCAATTAGGCGGTAATTATTTTCAAAAGCAAGTTTAGAGTAGGTAGAAATTTAGAGGGAATTTTAAGAAAACTTACAAACATGAAATAAAGACATCGGCTTTTACTAGCACTTTATTGTTTGAAGGAAGGTTAACAGAGCGATAATTGAAAATCTGCCTTATAAACACTTGAGTGTTATCACAAAGCACAAACAGTAATCATGGATGAATGGGAAACTAATAATAGAACTTCTTTCTATTGTTTGGTTTGTAAGGATTAGTTATGTTTTACGGGTTGATCACGGATTGATATCAGTTAGAGAACCATTGAAAACCAGTACATCATCCAGTACTCCCTGGTTTTCAATGGTTCTCTAACTGATATCAATCCGTGATCAACCCGTAAAACATAACTAATCCTTACAAACCAAACAATAGAAAGTTAATCTGATGCTCGCTAATGACTTGCTACAGGTTGGAGTTTCCTGAGTTCTAGTGAGAAGTCGTGACCAGTGAGGTCCAATTAGATGTCACGTGTGTGGATGGATGTCCCACCAACGACAATGGTTGGGGTTGCGCTAAATCACGAATTAGTAGAAGTTAGAATTCACGAGCCATTGAATCGGGTCCCAGTGGCTGAATGGTATACGAGCTTGCCTTGTAACCGGAAGGTCCTGAATTCGAATCCCAGTGGGTGCGTACTGCCGATGATTCCCAAACTAGGATGAAACAGCAGCTGTCCAGTACTCCCTGGTTTTCAATGGTTCTCTAACTGATATCAATCCGTGATCAACCCGTAAAACATAAAACTTCTTAAAAAAGCACTTGATCATTTTGCTAAAACAATGAAAATGAAAACATTTAAGATGTCAGGAAGCAGTTCACAGTGTTAGTGTTATGAGCGTGGAACAAACAGTAGTAACAGGTCAGGTGAAATCACCAAATGTAATTTAGTATGAATGATAAAGATGAAGTATAATTTGTAGACAGTTAAAAGGATAATATTTTTTCCTAATTTATCAGACTTAAAGCGGTACTTCCAGTGAATCTGTGAATGCACACTGGATTTGAAAATCACTCTAGCATATTACCAAGTACTGTTATAAAAAGAAACCCGGAATTAATCGAAGTTTTTTTTCATAAGGAGCGTTTTGAGATTAAAATTGTCGTCCTTTTCTACTTACAATTTCCATCGATTGTCAATTTTCGTATGAGAAAATTTTACACAGTGAGAAATAACGCTTCGACTGAGTCATTTGAAAACAAATTTAACCTACGCAATCACTGTTTAACTCTCTCACTTACTTGTTGTTCACATATGTGCAGATTATTAAATTGTAAAATGTGCGGTGGATTGGAACAGTTTTGGAAAATTAGATGTGTCAACAAAAGACCTATGATTTTGGTTGAGAATGCACGGGACATAAGATTATAAGAAAATAAACAGTAGAAGTGTACTTTCTCAGACGACTGTATGCACTATGTGTCCACTTTTAGTTACAATTCTACTGAACTAACGATTTAAGTTATAAGACATATCTTTAGATTCATCCTCGACCTGAAATATTCTACCTGGAAACAGTTCTGTGAAAAATCAAGGCTCTGTAGTGCATGGGTGTGGACAAAACTGAAGCAAATATACTTAATATCTGCAGAAACTGCCTGTTACGTGTAGTTACACAGTATGACAATATTTTTTTAATAAAGCTGTGGCAGAAAAAGGTTTTAACCATTTTATTTCATGTTACCGAGAAATTCAAGAAAACGTTTATTCATTGTGGAAACAAACTATTATTATCCTCACTTCTAACTACATTAGCACTATCTAATTTGAGTAATATACCTGTGCTTACGAGTATTAGGTTTTAAAAAATTGGGGACTTATTACAAATGAATTACTTAGGTGTGATTTCCACAACTACAAGCAAAGACATTATGGCCGTGATTTTAAAGTATACTTTTAAAGGTAAGCAGTGATGCGAGCAATGGAATTAATAATCCATTCACTTGTTATACAACTCAAACCTTCCAAAAAAGACTTTCTATATGTTAAATGTTAATTATTGTTATAGACTCACAATGAATAGTGATTAAAGATTAATGAATTAAGGCTTATTTTATAAATAAAGTGAATGTGTGTGCTTTATGGCTTCTAAACTCATCGGATTGAAATATACTCTAAAAATGAATTTTTTAGAATATCTGTGCATGTAAAGACTGTCTTGACTTTCACATTATCAACGCTAAGTTGACAAATTTTAAAACCAGGCTTATTTAATTGTTTAGAGTAAATAAATATTTCATCACTTGATTTCCATGTTCATTTGCTTTCGCCATTAATCGAAACAAAATTTTGTTTACGAATTTTCCCTAGTTCTTAAAATAACTTTTAAACTGCAGTCTTACAAGTAATTATCTCTCTCTGTACTAAGATGTTTACGTACACTAGCTGGTAAGATACTATGTCAAGGCTGCATCTTCAAGTAATCTTACCCGTTAAAACACATAGTGATAGAGGATTACCTACTAATTATATTTCGAGCACAAATTATTGCTCATAATCACATCATGGTACTCATAAAACTTTCTAATTTTTTTTATATGCACCATGATAGGTTTATGAGCTAAAATAGTGATCGAATCATAATCAGTAAATAATACTGTGTCGCTGTGTGTAGTATGAAATAAGAATGATTCGTTAGCAGAATTATAACAAGTTACCACATTGTCGGAATTCTATTCTTGTGGCTGTCAAAGCCTGTGCGACACTCAAAAAAGCAGCCTGTTGAATTCCTTATTCAATCTCAAAATCCTTTGTGAATATAACTCACACTGAAACGGTAGGGGAAGAAAACGGTATCCCTGTATAGCAAAATTATGTACACTTTATTTACACCACACCATTTACACACCTGATATCTATGGTCGGCCTGAAAACTTTGGGCTACCGATATCGCATGCTGAAAATTCCATACTTGTACCAAAAAT
Organism: Trichobilharzia regenti; assembly: GCA_944472135.2. Lineage (NCBI taxonomy): Eukaryota > Metazoa > Platyhelminthes > Trematoda > Strigeidida > Schistosomatidae > Trichobilharzia > Trichobilharzia regenti. The sequence goes on along the minus strand of OX235270.1, from coordinate 78,987,254 downwards.
ACAGTGTGGAATCAAGCTGTAAACCAAAAAAAATCTTTGTGTTGTGCTACTTCTAACCTTTATATTGTGTTTCTTTGTATTTCCTTTACGTCTTCCATGTATCTCCACAAGATGTATCAGTTGCTTTCTCTGACATCAAATCTATATCCAGGCTAACTCATATTTTATGCCAAGAAAGTGTTTACGTACTATTGTTGAGTCTTATCAGTAGTAGGACACACCGTAACATCACTTTGAAAGTTTACAAAGGTCGCTGAATTTACATTAATAACCATATACACTGGATTAACAGTTTACTGAATGGTGATTGGTTGTTTCTGTATTCTACGGTCAATAAGTATTTAAACAAAATTGTAACGGATATTAGTCAGTAAGAATTTGTTTATTTAAGTTTTTTGCTGGACAACAGAAAGCCCACCTACCCAATGAGTAGGAATAAATATGTTTTAGCGAATAATAATTCCATAGAAAACTTACGGCAGTAATATATATCTTAAAGTTTTCAGGAAGATAAATAAATTACCTTTCTGGAGAGGAAAAGCGGTCCATGCAAGCTGAACTAATTATGCTTAATGAACTGTTTATCAGTCAGGATACTGCTCAAAATACCAACCAAAGTACTTAAAGTGCATAAATTATGAATTTAAGCACATAGTAAGGGAAGTGAAGCTGATTTTAATCGATATAAGCGGTTTGTTTGGTTGCTCTCTCCTCTTTTAATTATCCTAATTCATTAGCTAAAAGGTGGAGAAAACATTCAGTAATGTTCACAAAATTAACCACATTCTGATCACTGTTGACTGGACACTCCATCCATTTTGACTTTCATATGCCTGTACAAACAAGCTACCCGACAGAGAAAAGAACTTATGGTTGCTATGTCAACTCATAGGAGATTCCAGTCACAGAAGTGACTAGTTCTATCAGACGAATTACTAAAAGTTTAGTTATCAACTTGAAGATTCTGACAATAGAAACCAAAATAGAATACAAAAGTGTGTTCTGACAAGCTTTTCGCCTATACATCTATTTCATTACTGTCTAACAGGGTATTAAATGGCATAATACAATGTTAGTGCATAACCTCTACTATAAATTTCTCTTCAAGGGATACAGATATGTTGTTTTCGTTGCTGAGTCATAGTTGACATTATGACTATTTCAGCTTTTCCTAGTGAAATGGATGTTCAGTTTAATTCGATACTGACTAATTCCCCGTTTCACATTTACCTGAGATAAAAAACTGTATACAAGATACTAATATTTCTTCCGAGTTTTTATTTGGTAAAAAGAACATTTTACATGGTTAAATTCGGTTGGAAAAGTGAATTCTGATTGCTACGGTAACTTATTTAGTATGTATTACTTATAAGTAGTTAAAACTTTACAAATGTTTATTAGCATCTTACTGTTTTCAAAAAGCTACCTGAACACTAATTTTTTTATTGTTCATACATTTTACATGGTGAATGGAATTCACCTAATTGGCAGTGACAGTTTTCTCATGCTGAAAATATTAGAGATATATCGCAAGTCAGGTAGAGCTGGAAAATAAAGACTTAGTGGTCTCAGATTGCATATTATATGGATTTTTGCGATATACTTCTGTAATGCATTCAACAAGAAAGGAAGAGATGCCCAGTACTCTTTAGTCTTCCAATGTTTGATTGTATCCTAATCAGTAGTCGTCTGTGTGCTGTCTAGCTAAATGGTTCAGTGAAAATAAGAAGAAATTGTGATACTCATCTCTTTTAGCTTACTCACTTTACCGACTGAAGTCCTGACTGCTTTACATTTACTTCTATTAAATACGGCTTACAGTGTCTATCAGTCTATTGATTATGCATGAAAATGGTAGTACATATCTCCAAAGATATTGTCGCAAAATATACCATCGTACATCTGTATTTCTTTTTAGAAGTTAGTAATTGTTTCTGAAAGTTTCACTTATACCTACTTTTGTGATGACTGAAACGACTATAATTGGTTGCGTTAACATTATTTCAGACATCTCCTTTCTTAGGTTTATCTGAATTGAACAGCCGCTGTTGATATATACATATCTAGAAAAAATAGCCTTTGTATTACCATGTTTTTAACCTGGTATTCTTAGTTTTTGGTAGTGGCTTGAAGTACTGCGTTTCCTTTCATTTAGGACTGGTTTGGAGGATATGGAAACATTCACTTGTCTAATCGATACTTGAACTCTTTTCAAACATTGAACAATTACTAAGGAATGATTGTCATAATTTCTTCAATGAGGATTAGTGTACTGGTGGAATACATGTTGCCATTCCTTCGGGAGTGACAGTAATCACTGTAGTAAAGATAAAATCAGCCGACAAGTAACTGATGGCATTCCGCAGTTTATTCTGATACTTTTTCAACCATCTGAAGAGCCTTTCAAAATTGCGCTAACAAATTTTACAGAGGAAGTATCGGTGTTAACATTATTACACTGTATGTATTAATCAAAAAGGAAAAGTATATATATATATATATATATATATATATATATACTTGATAATAATTCATCGAATACATCAGCAATGTATTCAGAAATTAATCAATACACATAAAGAAAGAAGGAAAGAAAGGTAGACAACAATGAATTCATTTTTTCAGGGAATTAACTGTTAGCAAAAATTACTCCTGCACTTTGCTAAAAATCATATGTATATATATATGGAAAAATGATTTCCAGAAGTAGATTTTCATCTAATTTCATGGCGGTTTTGATCACAAATCAACAACGCAGAAACCTATTTTACTGCGGCACAATTTTGATTAGAACACGACTATGATTTATATGACCACTGTTTCATTATACTCATGTTTTATTTGTAGGATTTATTGGCTATACGACTGGTATGAGTTCCTTTAAACTATGGCTAATTTCATACGGGGATTCCCGTTTGCAAATTGAACAGAGATAGAACAAACATTATTATTATATCCTTTAATTCCTAGAGGAACATAGGGCTTTAGCTGCGCGTCTCCATTTCCTTCGGTTTTCTGCCAACTTTTTCACCCCGCTCCAAGTCTGCCCACACGCTTTCATCTCCTCCTCACATGACCTCCTCCAAGTCACCCTTGCACTGACGACCAACTCGCCGCTTCCCTTTCGGGTTCCACTCGAGCAATGGCTTGTCTAGTGATGTCACTTGATGGTTCCCTCAGCGTATGGCCAATCCATCTCCATTTCTTCCTGCCCATTAGAACAAACATTGGCTAGGAATAATGTAGATGCATTTTATTTCGTCTTTTCCCATAATCTGTGTATATCCTATTATACTCAATAAACCCAGTTATAATACAATTTCATCATGCTGTTTGTTCATCATCATGAATAATCCCTCCAGTAAGCCTTGTTGTGAGAAAGTCGTGATCAAGCAAAATATAGGGATGGTAAGGTTATTTGAAATTATATATATATATATATATATATATATATATATATATATATTACAAGAGCGAATTCTCCCGTAAAATTTGAACGATTTTGTTGTTAGATTAATGATAGGTCGCTGGTAATTGCTTAATCAGAGACAATGAAATACAGAGATTAGAACTGATAAGATTAGAAAAGCAAGATCTGGTGTTTATGAAATCGAATGAAAAGATGTTATAATACATTATGATGAATTCAAAGGGGCAAAAACTAAGTTTAATATGAAAGTCAAGTGAAAAAAAGGAGTTATCATGGTAATTGAAGTTTCGCGCCTGATTCCTTTTTATTTAATTTTACTGAAGGACTGATTCCTAATAATAAACAAAGGGTATGTTAAAATTTTATTATAACTGGTTTTATTGAGTACTGTAGGAAGTACACAGATGATGAGAACCAACGAAATAAAATGGAGCCACATTATTCTTAGCCAATGTTTGTTCTGTCACTGTTCAGATATAAAAAATTCATTATAAGAAAAGAATTTAGGCATTGTGACAGAGTATAATTCTGTAATAGGCTAATTCTATTTGATAAAAATAAAAGCAAAATAATATAGTATTAGTTAGCGAGTGATGGTGTTTCGAGCACACTTATTGCTCATAGCTATTCTACACTGCTCATATTAACTTTCAGATCTTATTTATATGCTTTCACTTTTTCCTATGTTTTGATTTTTTTTTAGTTATCATTTTTTTCCATTTTGGAACGAACTGAATGTTTTTAAATGTTCATCGATGACGCTGGATTTTAGCACTATATCATGAATAGACAGGCTAACATGGTCATTGGATAAAAAATCCAAGGGCATGATAGTAACGTGTTTGTCTTATGAACCCTTAGGTGTTGGATTCAACTCCTGGGGTGGTGACAGGTACACTGAAGACTACAGTATTAGGATGCCGGCTGGCACCAGGCTTTCAATGGTCCTCTAACCAGTTTACATTCGCGTTGAAATCTACTCTGAAATAAATTTAATTTTTATAATTTAGCCTACTGCAGTTTAAGTGATTATATATTGTTGACGATTGGTCAATACGTCCCAGGTTTAAACCATGCTATACTACTGTGGCTTTGACAGTCGAAATCGTCATATAGCAAGAAAAAACTACTACCATAGAGTACCCAGTGGTTGACATGCAAATCAAGTAAGCTATGACATATGTGCATTTGGTTTTTACTTCTAAGTGTGTTTTAGAGTGATATCCAGTTATGAAGTTATGCATATTCAGAAAAGTCAACCATTAAAAAAAGCCCATCGTAATAAAAGGGGTGAATAATGATACTAAGTTTTGGTGATTAGATAGCTGAAATATATCGACAAGCAAGTAGTTGTGGGTTGTCTTGGTGGACAATTTAACTGCACTTACTTCATATTCTATTCTATAGCAACATGGTTTTAAATGCACACCGACACATCAGTTAAACTGTGAGTATTTACCAGTAGTGAAAAACTGTGCTGGGTAGCAAAGGAATAATACCATTTAATTCGACAGTTTTTTTTATTTCCATTTACAAAAGTATTTAAATTTCATCTGACTATTTCGGCTTATTTTATGAATGGCCTGGGTTAAGCAAAGGATTGATGTGAGTCGACAACTCATTTATTCATCTGTAAATTCAAGAAAAAACTTTTGTGTGAGCTAGGTCGTTTTATGCTATTCGCAGACATGAATTATATGAAAAATATAAAGAGTAAGCTTATTTTTGATTGAAATGGAGACACGAAATGATGCGGGCTGGCGGAAGCTCCCGAGTAACCAGTTAGTCGGTGCCTTGTCTCGATGAAATCAAAATTCATTCTGAGGACAGAATGTGCAGTGTTAGAAGCTGGTCGGAAAGGCTGTTCAGACTGTCAAAGAAATGAGGATATATGGTATAGAAGTGTTATGATTCTATGAGAGCAGACGGAACATGGATGAACCTACAAATTGATAACTGGAGTGTGAATAATCTACTATGGTTACCCAGACAACAATCACGAGGACGTGGTCATCATAATGTTATCAATGGCTTGCAAAGCTCTCACGCAGTTGGAACGAATCTCCTCCACTACGGTGACGGCAAGATTCAAGTTAAAATGAAAGTAAGTCATAGCTGCCTAATGCTACGCCCCCATAAACACTGACGAAACCCAGTGAAGAAGAACAAGTGGGAGTTCTACAGATCACTGCAAGCAGTAATGGAAGCAAAAAATGGTGATTTCAAATTCCTAATGGGTGATATGAATGAAAGGCGAACTGGGACGAGACAACACCGGAAAAGGAGTCGTCATGTGTTGATAAGCTGCTGGGGAAATGAATGAAAAACGGAGAACTCTGCACACACTTCTATGCCTTCAGTGATTTGGTAAGTAGAGGAAGGGATCATGTACAAGCACATGAGTATACTCAGGACGACATGGGTTTCACCTAACAGACACCAAAAATCAGATATACTTCATCTCAATAGTGCTCAAGAAAGTGGAGACGCAGCCTTGAAATTGTGATATAGCTATTGTAAAAGTATTCAGACAGCACTATGGTGCATGTAAAAGTACAACGTGAGCATTGTGATAGAGTATAATTCCAACTAGCAGTATCTGTAATATTCAACGAGAGCTTAAGCAGTCTGATATGGTGCCGTGTCATCTCAATACATAGTAACACAATAATTGAAACATCTTTAAATAGTTTGTGTGCAGACCAAATAAGTATTTTAAAACTGAGAACTGTGTATTATACTGTGAGCATGGGTAGTTGAATGCACTCAAGAAGCCTAAATATGTCAAAATTTAGTTCTTAATTTTAATGCATTGATAAACATTATTACTGGACTTCAAAGTAAGTCAGAGTTCTATGTTTGATTTTTACAAATTTACTGGGAAATTATGCCAGCATTGTTGATATAACGGTTGCATTCAATTAAACGACTGCTTAGTTAGAAATTGGACGAAAGACTATTAAAACCATGAATGAATGGCAGACTACTTTTCAGATTTTAGTCTGGAGATATTTTTGTTTGTACTGCTCCTAGAGTTTGCCACAAGGTTGAGATCGATGAGTCCAGACTCATCAAAATATGATAGACTATGCAGTTTTTAACTACATTAAAGGAAATAGTACAAAATCTTCAGAGGGAACCATAGTAACAGTTCCTTTGCCTATTTATCAATATTTATCCGGTTACCATTAACAACCAAGTAGAAATATGTGCACAAATATTTCCATTGAATTACCCATTAATTTTTAATACTGATTTCTGCTAACATTTCCATTGCACTAACAAATAAACTTCCATTAGACTACGGGAAAGTCAGCTCACTCTAAAGTATATCAGTTTGTGACAATTACAGACACACTGAAAACAGTTTTTTTCAAATCGTGGTTAGTGTTTCACAAAAAATACAAGTATACCATTTGTGAATGAAACAGTCTCCCATTGAAATGCCATATTGTGATTGTGTGATACAGACAATGTGTTTCCACGGAATACTGTTCTCACATATTCCTACAGTTCGACTCGCCATTACCAACAGAATACTATATAAGATGCATTTGGACATTCTATTTCATGTCGTTCAATGTAAACGCAAATCGCAAGCTCAGTGATTGGTGAAAGAATATAAACTGTATATACATAAATAGCTGTTCTAACAATGGAAATTATGCCTTGGCTTCTGTGTCTTGCCCTCTGCTCTTACAATATCTGTTCTACTCTGTCGTAATCGAAAAATAATTGGACATTAGTAGAAAATGTCCTTGAAACATAATACTCCTCACTAAAACCTATGTACATGCATGACGCTAATGAACTACAAATTGGAAGTTTCAAGATCAACTTTGTTACAGCGTGACACTAACTGGATGATCAGACTTCAATAGACAGCTGTTTCTTCCTGGTATAAGGTTCGTTAGGAAATCTGTGACCACATAATCACGATTCAGAAGACTTCAACTCCATGGTGTGTATGGGTAAGTAACTTCAATCACCACTTACAGAGGATTCAATGAATTCTTCAGTAATCAAAGAACAACTGGCATTGAAAACAAGACAAATTTATCAGTCAGTGTTAGGATAATGTCACTTCAATGTAATTTAACACCTTACTTAATCTGAGGGAATCATTGAATACGGAAAGTATCCATTAGAGATATTTGAATTTTAGCAAAGCTACAACTTGTAATGGTTACTATCTGCATAACCAGAGATGACAAGATGAAATTCATAGTTCTCATTGAGATATAAGACAAAGAAATTCATTGAAGAAAATTCTCTTTTTGATGGTTTCATAGCTGTACTATTATATTGATATGTAGATGACAATAGACAATAACAAGAAGTTTTGTTATGTATGTTCAAACTTGGCAGTAAGTAGAAATACTAGAGTGCGACAATATTGCTGTAGATGGCTGTGGATCGCAAAGTGATTAGACATACAAATGAGTGAAGAAAGATTTACATGAGTTCAATAGACATCAGTAAAGTTGATGACAGAAAGACCATGTACATGCGAAAATCTAAGTAAGTGAATCCATCTTGTTCGGATGCAATAGGACGGGAAGAAAATAAATGAATTGTCATCAATTAAAGTAAAATAAATAAATAAATAATCAGAATATGATAACAAAGTGTGAAATAAAGCAAAACAAAATGAAACCTCACAAATTAATATATGTGTAAAACTTAAGCACTGTGGTAGTAAGTAATTCCACATTAGTTTGTTTATCAGCTGTATCACACAGTGAAATAGTACTATTTACTATTCGAACAAAATTTATTGTTCACAATCATATCAATTATAATCACACAACTTCGAAACTTCACTTTTATTGTTTTCTTTGTTCTCTCCTATTTGTCGTCGTTGGGGTAGTAGAATTCTCCAGATGTCCATCTGGAAAGGTGGTGAATCATTCCTATTACACGTGTTTTCAGTTGATTCGATAAACGAAGCTTCTTCTGTTATCAATCTCTCCCTCCACCCTGTTCTCTTACATTAGATTTAGAACAGTCATTCATCCCATCCATCCTATTGCATGGTTGTGTGTGTGTGTGTGACTGCATGTGGTGCTGTCTACGGCCGAACTATTCTCTAGATTTCTAATCTTAATCAAGTCGACTAATGTAGATTTCGCTAGGTTTTTATGTTCGGTTAGTCTGATTGACTGTGCACCTGTTCTACTACTCTGACCTATGTATTTGACCTGACAATCATTGCAGGCGGGTTATTAGATGAACTACATTGTTTTGTCTTATTGGCTCCACAGGATCCTTTGACCGACAAAGCTTGTTTCTAATTGAGTTTGTGGTTGATTTCAAAGGCACTTTTATTCCAGCCTTATTAGGAATTCTGAGTAAGGTTTCCGAGGTTCCTTCCTTGCATGCAATTACTACTGATGATTTAGATTCCTTATTGTTGATCTTGTCTTGCGCATGTTTGAGATGCATGTCAACATTAATGTTACTATTATTATTATTATGATAATCACTATCACTGCTATCATTATTTATTTTATTTCTACATTTCCCTAAATACTTTCTGACTAATTGATCAGTGTAATTATTAAGTTTCAAAGCCGCTCCTTTATGCCTCACTTCGTGTCTTAGATTTTCCTTGGTACTACTTAGTTTTTGTGCTTTGCCACTTAAACATTTCACCAATCCTGTTTTTACTTACATAGGATGAGATGATAGGGAGTCCAAATATCTGTTTGAATGTGTGGGTTTCGTGTAAACACTAGTGTGTTTAACTCACCATCTTCTTTCCTTTTAATGCTACAATCTAATATTGAAAGCTCCCTTCCCTGACTTTCCAATTCATAAGTGAATTGAACTGCCTCCACCTTTGAGTTAATGTGTTTGAAAAATCTATCTATGCCCTGTGTTCTAAGTACAGTGAATGTGTCATCTACATACATCCACCATACTTCGACGTGGGGTGGGAGTGAACGTTTCAATCGCTTTAAGTTTTCCCACCTATCCATGAATATATCTGCTACAACCGGGGATATTGGTGATCCCATGGCAACTCCCTCAGTTTGTTTGTATATTTACCCCTGGAACTTAAATACTATGGAAGTCAGACAAAGCTGCACTCCCAGCATTGTGTCCTCAAGCGGCACTTTCGTTCTAATTTCGAGTTCTTTGTCAGAAGTGAGTTCGTTTCTGACCGCCTCTATAGCCATATTTATTTGTATACGTGTATATAAACTGAGAATATCAAAACTAACCATGGCTTTTAAGGGGATTTAATACCATGGCTAAATATACAGATAACTCATAAGTAGGTGAATTTCTAAGATCAACTGTAAGTCTAATAGGATATCCTGACTTATGAAATTTAACAACACCATATATCCTACTGGGGTTATTAGTTTTGGATATTAAATTAAACCATTTAGACTCACCTAGAAACGGCTTCATTCAGCTTTGTGAATTTCTCAACCTTATTCATAACGGTGTATATTGATTTATGAATTTCCTCTTATGGTCCTTTTTGTATGTGAGTATTCACCTTGTCCAAATAGTCTGACAAAGGAAATGTGACAGTAATATTAGACAAGTCAGACTATTTGGACAAGGTGAATACTCACATACAAAAAGGACCATATGAAGAAATGGAGAAATCAGTAGACACCGCTTTGAATAAGGTTGAGAAATCCACAGCACCGAATGAAGCCGTTTTTAGGTATTTCTGAATCGTTTAGTTTATTGTTCAAAACTGATAACCTCAGTAGGATGTATGGTATTGTTAAAGTCCACAAGTCAGGATACCCAATTAGACATTGTCGGACTTTAATATAAAAATAAAACTTGTGCACTGTGGTAGAGTATAATTCCATTATGGAAAAGATTTTATTTTCATAAGTCACACAGTGTTTTACAGTAGTATTTACTGATAACCACGTCTCGGGCACAATTTATTGCCACTCATAATCATATCAAGGCACTCACACAACTTTCTTGCCTCATTTGTACACATGAGTAAAAATTGATTAGACATTTGAATAAAATCAACATAAGATAAAGTACATTCAGAAATAATATTAGTGTTATCAATAAAACACAATCAGGTGGGAAATAAGACGAGTGTTTTTGTAGTAACAATAAGTAAATTGTTAGAATGTTATAAAGTGAAGTGAATACATTTTAACATTATTTATTATCCTCCCCTGATTTGACTGGTGGTAATAATGATATCTTCCAAATCTCTGGTATTTGCGTTGAGCCATTTCTGTTGCATGTGTTGGGTGTAGACTCAATGAACAAGGATTCACTAATCAACCTTCCTCCATCTCCACCTACCTAGATTACTTCTTCGAATTTCAACCCTCTCCCACTCACCATGCTATTGTGTGGCTGTGTGTTAATACATTCAGTGGAATCTCTGAGTTTTTCTTCCAAATTACTCATCTGTCTTCGTGGGATCAATCATTCTAACTGTAGCTAAATACTTATTTTCCGACAATCTGGCTATCCCCGACCTACTAGTTTGACCTATGTAGTTGACCTTACTTACAGTCATTGCAGGGTATTTTGTAAATTATATTATTTTGTTCAATTGAGTCCACCGACAGCGTCCTTTAGCCTACAGAGATTGTACCTGAATGAGTTTGTAGGTTTGAATACCACCCTAAATACTGCTTTATTATTATTATTAAAGTGGCATTCAAACCTACAAATTCATTCAGGTACAATCTCTGTAGGCTAAAGGACGCTGTCGGTGGACTCAATTGAACAAAATAATATAATTCACAAAATACCCTGCAATGACTGTAAGTAAGGTCAACTACATAGGTCAAACTAGTAGGTCGGGGATAGCCAGATTGTCGGAAAATAAGTATTTAGCTACAGTTAGAATGATTGATCCCACGAAGACAGATGAGTAATTTGGAAGAAAAACTCAGCGATTCCACTGAATGTATTAACACACAGCCACACAATAGCATGGTGAGTGGGAGAGGGTTGAAATTCGAAGAAGTAATCTAGGTAGGTGGAGATGGAGGGAGGTTGATTAGTGAATCCTTGTTCATTGAGTCTACACCCAGCACATGCAATAGGAATGAATCATCACTCATACCGGAAATATGGAAAATGCTACTACCAATCAAACCAGCCGATGGAAAATAATGGAATTATATGAACGAAGTTAGAAAGTTGTGTGATATGATTATGAGCAATAGTTTGTGCTCGAAACGTCATCAGTAAATATTACTACATAATACTGTGAGGCTTTATCAAAATAAATTTTTACTCATAATGGAATTGTCAGACCTTGTAGATTATGTTAAAGAATTAATAAGAAGTTGCGAGGTCACAATCTGCTGTGTTGCTATGCTGATGATCTAATGACTTTTCCCTCTTGTGCTTAGTTATACTGAGAGCTGCTACCGAACGCGGAATGATATGCTTCGTAACAAACATTCTATGTACCTATCTCCAAAAGAGGAGGCGGGTGAATCCATACACAGGAAGTTTGGCGATTTGGGTAACATTTCCCAAATATTAGGAAGAACCTGTGGGCGGCTTTGGTAAGTTACTCGTACAGTGGCAGCAAAAAAGTTTTCCTTGATGATCTTGTCGACTAGTTTTTAAGAATTTACTTGCAGTGTCGCGCTCCCCTAAATTGTAAGTTTAGATGCAACACTTTCTTAGGTGCCTTATTCTGCCCTATATTTCCTGCATATAATTTATTATTAGCTTCTACAAAACGTACTGGATGGCCATTTTCTACGAAAGTTTCTTTCAACTGTCTAAATTCTTCTTCAGAACTGCCTTCACTAAGAATTCTGTTGACTCATGTCGAGAGGAAAGTAATTAAACTTCTTTCTTTCACTATAGGAAGAAAACTGTAGAAATTAGTTAGTGTTCCAGTCCTTTTCGATTCTTTGTCTATTACTTTTTACAGAGACCCATCAGCTATCCCTATGCATAGCACATCAGGGAAGGTTATTTTGCTGTGTTTCTCTTTCTAACGTAACACACATAGCAGGATGACCCTCACTGAATGCTTTTAGGATGTCTTCCTGGTCACAGTTCTCATCACATATGATAAACGTATTTACACGTATCTTTTGTAAAATTTCAGTCCGTTGATAAAACGTGAAAAAAAAATCTACTGGCAAAGGACCCATTGGAGAATCTATAGTGACCCTATCTTCAGCCTAAATTTCGTCGTTTAAAAGACATTTAACCTACATCGAAGTACAAACTCTTTTAGGCGTGATGTAGGCATTCCTTTGTTCACCTTATGTAATTCAATTCATTGTACAGGTGTGAAAATAAGGTTGTCGTAAATAGAATTTTCTTCTCTGAGATCTTTGATTTATAGTTACAACATTACTCAGTCTAGTTTGATGAACTATTCGTATCTATGAGAGACAGCTGTTCTTGCAAGGGTAAATTTGAGTAAAAAGCGTATTAAGGGTGCCACACCATTCCACTTCTGCAAGTAATTTATCAGATACGATAAAACCACATAATTACAACACTCACTTATCCTATAACTATTCAAAAGTAAAGTGGAAACAAACTGTTTTTATGGGTGGCATACACTAAGTTAAAAAAGCTCCAATAGATAAGTATTCTTTCAGTTACTTATATCTGCTTAGTTTGCTATTTTTCTGAATGATTTCAAGGATAATTGACAGATTCACTCATACCATTTTAACAGCCTATACTTAGTTAACTCATTGAAACTCGTCTACAGAATTAAGTGAAATGTTTGTCATTTATTAAATCAGATGAAATGAGTCTAACTGATGTTGATATATTCACTGAAGTATGCTTAGTACTGTTGCTAACTTTTATTGGCATTGACATTCCACAAGTATTACTTGAATTTCTACGTGTATAGCAGACTTTTTTAACATTTCTCCTAAACGAGACGACTAAATCAATATGATATTTATAAGTACTTTTTTTCACAGAAGTAGTAAATTACTGGTTTAATGACTTGAATTTTTCACAATTTACATTTTAAATTAAACTACATGAATACAGACGGTGAGAAAATTGTGGTCTGAAAAGTATCATTTGAAATGATTGGTAGTCTGAAGTAATTACTATGAGTAAATGAAGAAATTAAACTAACAGGAAACAGGTGATGAATTATTTTACTGTGAATGGTGGTATAGTATGCATTTGTGCGATACCTTTTTTTTTGAATATTTAGCATGCAAAAGAATTGTGCTTAATTTTGGTCTCAAACTCATCTTTGAAACTGAGAACGCTGAACAATGATATATTTTCTCATAATTACACAACTATAGTCAGAAGTAAATGTCAGAGTCACCCTAACAGTCTGTTTCAGACTTTGCTTGTCCAATACAAGGTGACGGTGGATTGACTGTTAAGGATAAAGTATAAATATAGTACTACCAATTGTTGTATTGAGTCAACAGACGTGACAAGATGGCGATTATGTTTACTTGAAATTAGAAAATTAATCTAATAGACTACAAAGGGTTTGTACTTAACGCGCGAATCAAACTCCTGTTATCCCTTACCAGAATAATAATACAGCCGGCTGGTTAAAAGAAGGAGTGAAGATAAATTTCTGATAGGTAGCTTTCAATGTTTTAACAGAGGCCTACAGTACAAAGTAAAAATGGTCCCATAATCTAATCTTTTTTAACAAAATGTTCAGTGTACTTACATCGGGACGCAGAGTATTAAAACTTTTGAGTTAACTACTCATAACTTTGGTAGCTACGTAGGTAATGATAGAAAAATCAGTACCTCGTTTAAAGACGTGTTACACAAAACCATCTAAGGAAACACTGATATCTTCTTCAGCTTTAATAACTGCTGACATTGATTGTAAGTTTCGTAATGATTTGCTAATAAAGCGTATGTTTCAATGCAACAAACAAGGTGGAAATTCATTAGCTACAACAATCGCTTGATATCTATGTACAATGGGCATCCCAGAGTTAGTCTTATGATCCACTTCTTCTACAAAATATAAGCTTTTCATCTAAGCACCATTTTTATTTTTGCTTATAGATTAGATAATCTGGAAAACTACTCATTTTTCTCTCAGGACAAATATAATTTCTATTTCACATGACTTAGGGAAGCCATTGAAGTCCTACAATGAGAAATTGTGTACCATATTTGTCAAGAATTCACACCAACCAGAGGATCAATAACAACTAAGGAGGTTCAAACACCGGCGACAAATGCATTAAATGCATTTCACCGGTTCGATAAATGACCTTGATTTGTGAAGAAACTAGTCGAAGGGTTATAATCATGAAGCCTGAAGTTTTGAAGTAAATTCTAAACTGGCAACTTCAGAAAGTGTTATATAAAGCGTATAAAGTCTTTCAGGAATCTGTATCTGTTTTAGCATAGTATGGATAAAAGTGAGGTAATATGACTCAGTAATCAAAACGAATACTGTTTTAATGTTTCACGATTTAATAAATTGCCTAATGGAAAAGAGTTTTAGAATTACAACTTTCTGTATATAAAAGTGAGACGATAAGATAATATTTCATAGGACAGATGGGTGTAGAGTAGAATTATTCAAGAGAATGAGTCAAAAGAAATTGAAATTAAAATTACGTATCCTGTTAAAAGAAAAACGTCGATAGAAAAATTCACTTCATTCGGACAGCCTCGGTTCAGCTAAAAAAAATGGTAAAAATGTCTGAAGGTATTGCAATAGAGGAATTTTTCAGTGTGTTGATTTCAATGCATAGTACAATAAATAATTTGGTAACAGGAATGCAGGCTCGCTGTTCTTTTTACACTAAGCCATTAAACTAACTGGATTATTGAAAATGTCAAATAAAATTCATTGTGTGATCGAATACGAGTCAGTTGACCTTAACTTTGATCTTCTAAGACATGCAAGGTCGTGTACTTTTATTCAGTCTAAATTATTATTGTTATTATTAAATTTTACAGGTGATCAGAACATTCTGTTAATTTATTGTAAATGAGGTTAGTTTGAATACCTTTCACTGGTTAGTTTATGAGATCATATTAGACAATTTTGTTGGGAAGAGATTATTTCTACAGGCATTTTGACAAAGAAAACTTAAGGTCAAGTATATTCTAATAACTATGAAAGAATTTTATCATAATATAAAACCTGCAAATTAGTTGATATCTGTTAGGACGCAATACTGCTTAAAGAAAACGATTAACTTGCCCATTCACTAAACGGAAACAAACCTTTTCATTCATACAGAAGACCTTAACCTGATAATTTTTATGGAAATCTGACTGATTTTAAGTTACAGTTCCAAAAGGTTTAAAAATAAATGGACAACAATTAAAAATGAAGAAGCACTGGGTAGTTCCTTCGCCTTAGCTTGAGACTCTTCAATAAAGAGGACCGACCTTGTCTCGACTGATAACGCTGAGGACTCTCAGATTACGTGATAAGCATGTAACCACTGAGCCACTGGATTAAAGCCCAACGAGCTTCAGTCACCTGAAAAAGTGCGAGATATAATTCTTATTCATTTATGAGATGTCCATGTTTCCTAATGAATAATGAAAAATTAACCAATGTAGCTCCGACTATACCAGTCAAACTTAATAATGTATTAACTTAGGTCATCTTGACGACTGAATCATATCGTCTAACATTAATAAATACAGTTCCCTCGAATGGTATATTTGACGGATAAACTAAAGTAAATGAAAAGTTCAGATGTTTGTACTATTCAAACAACTTTGGATAAACCAATGGTTAGAGAATTAACTCTATTGTTTTTAATGGGATTAAAACTGGAGATATTTCTCTGCATGTAGTGTTTCTTGTCTCTGATGAAATCTTGTTAATCAACTTCAAGATAATAATCATAAAACAAATTTTCTTATTGATATAATCAGCTGTTCTTTATGCCAAATATCTGAAAGTGATTCCTAACATACCTTTTTCTCTCATCATCAGGAATTTTATCAATACTGAAAACTGGAATATATGAAATAAGTAGCTATTTATTAGTAGGTTGGCCTAATTCACGCAACTTCTTATAACTCATTTGTTGTTAACATAGCTAATTATTATTTATCCTTTGCGTTCCGAGTGAAACATCGGCCTTCAAATTTGAGCTTTGACGTTCCAGTAGCGGTAGTTTTATTTTCACAGAGTGAGGTTGCCACCCTCACGTCTAACCTCCCCTCTTTACTAGGCTTAGTACCGATTGAGGGAGGATTAGTAATGTGTTGGTCAAAGACCGAATTCGCGACCACCCAAGTGGTCACTGAACATTCTATCACTGAATCAATGACACATCCATAATCTCCAAAACAGCTTTTGTAAAACACCTTCAATGGCATCAAATCAATCTAGGGCTACTAACTAACTAAAAGTCTGGCCCCATTGCAGATGTATTGGGTGTTTTAAGTTTTGTTTTCATGGCCACACATCCGACCAGGAACCGATACAATTTTGCGCTCCTTCTTTGTGCAGTCCGCAGTTCAGCCACATTATCCAGGTGTGTTTTAAAATCTCTTCCAGAAATAACCTTAGTGTTGTATTTGTTTGAATTTATTGTTCATGAGAGCACAGTTATAAATAACAGAATTTTTATTTGTATTTTGGTATCAGTAGTTACAAGTCAGGTAGTCTACTGACTAAGCGTGGGTGATTAGGCATATCACGTTTAACAAGCTTGGCAAAGTGTAACATATCATTAGCACAATCATTATTACACTGCAATTCTTTGGAGGGTGCAGATAGTATTTTTTACAGTGCTTACAACAACGAGATTTGAGTTGTGATGTTTATTTAAGTCTTCAGTCACCTAAAATACGTGTAATTTCAGATAAATAATATAAACTAAGTACCACCTAATGGTATTCATTGTTTTTTTTATACTTGTTTGCCAAAGTTAATACTAATCTACACGTATAAGTGAAATATCTGAAATTTTACGAGGTATTTTAATGTGAAAAATCTTGTAGAATTTAGAAAAACAAAGGACGTATTGATTTGACTTATATTCCCTATATCTATTCACCTAGTGTTTTATGGTTCTGTCTACAAAATTTAAACCAACAAAACACAAGACGTGCTTAGTGAGAATTTCTTTCTGCAACAAACACTAAATTATTGTAAATTCTTGAACTATAAAAGTGTCTGCATGTGTCAACAATACTGAAACATAGATGTGTAAGTTTGACAGTTTTCTCTATAAATATACAAGTGTAATTGACTTTTGTTGATAAAAATCCATTTTCTAAGCAACAACTATTATTTCATCCACTGAAGATTTTAAAAGCTTATTGTATTTTGAATTTGGTGGTAAAGATATTGCCCGGAACAACAATAGAAGCTTCTAAATGCAACTATCGAGCTAAGACAGTATAAAAATACCAAAAGCATTTATTGTTTAATGGACATAAACAATGATTAATCAACATTGTAGTCCATAATCTTACTCAATAGGACTCATTTCAAGTAAAGAAATCATAAAGAGCTAGCTAAACAAAAGTTACTTAGACTATGATCCGTTGCCTACTAGAGTATAGAGACTTGAGTAAGTCTCGGTTGGAAGACATTGTTTAGTTGAGAAATACAGGGAGTATTATAACTACAACAGTGCATAAAATGAGACACAACACTGCAATAGACTGGAATAAAGTTACGGTTCTGAAAACTAACTCAACACAATGAAGAATGAGATTCATAACAGAATCGTTGCTTATTGAACTACGGAAATATATGCAATGAAAATACTTCAGTGCATGTTTTAGATTTCTGAGAAATGAAACAGATAGAAGAGGCGTTGGTGTCAAACAACTATCGTATAAAATTCATCAGGAACATCAAATAAGGTCAAAAGCAAAACAAAAATTAGTGGTGAAACTAATAATAATGACGTAAATAACAAAGAATATAAGGCATCTACTGTTATACCATATAAGGAGGGGACATCAGAGGCTCTACGTAGGATTTCGAATAAAGCAAGAATTAGAGCGGCATTTAAGCCTACAAACTCATTCAGGTACAATCTCTGTAGGCTAAAGGACGCTGTCGGTGGACTCAATTGAACAAAATAATATAATTTACAAAATACCCTGCAATGACTGTAAGTAAGGTCAACTACATAGGTCAAACTAGTAGGTCGGGGATAGCCAGATTGTCGGAAAATAAGAATTTAGCTACAGTTAGAATGATTGATCCCACGAAGACAGATGAGTAATTTGGAAGAAAAACTCAGCGATTCCACTGAATGTATTAACACACAGCCACACAATAGCATGGTGAGTGGGAGAGGGTTGAAATTCGAAGAAGTAATCTAGGTAGGTGGAGATGGAGGAAGGTTGATTAGTGAATCCTTGTTCATTGAGTCTACACCCAACACATGCAACAGAAATGGCTCAACGCAAATACCAGAGATTTGGAAGATATCATTATTACCACCAGTCAAATCAGGGGAGGATAATAAATAATGTTAAAATGTATTCACTTCACTTTATAACATTCTAACAATTTACTTATTGTTACTACAAAAACACTCGTCTTATTTCCCACCTGATTGTGTTTTATTGATAACACTAATATTATTTCTGAATGTACTTTATCTTATGTTGATTTTATTCAAATGTCTAATCAATTTTTACTCATGTGTACAAATGAGGCAAGAAAGTTGTGTGAGTGCCTTGATATGATTATGAGTGGCAATAAATTGTGCTCGAGACGTGGTTATCAGTAAATACTACTGTACAACACTGTTAGACTTCATCAAAATGAAGTCTTATCCATAATGGAGTTTTTGAGAAATTCCTGTACATTTCTGACAAGAGAAGGAATAGAAATCGAACATAAAATTCAGACCTCAAAGTTTTTTTATTACATCTCGATTCCACACCGTACAGTTGGTACAGGTATGGAATTTTTCGCATATGATATCAGTAGCCCAAATTTTGCAGGCCGACCATAGATATTAGGTGTGCTTCGGCAGGCGATCGAACTCCGCACCATTTGCATGGTCAGCGAGAGTCCTAAGCACTGTGTCACCGACGCCCACTTATATTACTGGAAACCACAAACTGTGTTTTGAAGTTTATCTAGTGAGTAATACTGTTTAGCTGTATGAAGTAATCAACTGATAGATGAATTCATTATCACAGTGCCTCAGCTTTACTCTTTAACTCATCAAAACTGTGGTCTAGAAATCTTAGTTTTCCGCCTATTTAAATTGTAACAATAATCTGTTAACTGTAACTGCAAGCATTTTAGCAGTAGTTTTGTCTCTATCAATCATCTCATAAATCTAATGAGCTAATTTTCAAGTTTCGGCGAGATCAGTTATTTTTGCAATGACTGGAAAACGTTACTGTATGTATCTAAGTATATTAAAATTTCACGTAGACGCAATGAATTTCCCCCTCTTCTCAAATGGAATTTAATTTGTGTATATTTTAGAGTGGAATTTTTTCTCTTAATTCTCACCTAGATCTGCTTACTTAAAAGACGAATCGGCAAAACTATCTATTCATTTCCAGCTGACGTTCAACTTCTTCCATGTCCTTTATATAACCACATTTTGTGGACCAAAAATAAACTAACTTGTAGCCATGCATTACATGATAGTTGCATGCAGCTCAAAGATACAGTTAACGAATTTTAGAATCATGTAAATGATGCGGCTTTTAAAGACAGATGTATTTGTAGAATTTTCGGTGCGTCATCAAACTAGCGTGTAAGTAATGCTAAAGTTACATGTAGCTGTTTAGTGGCAACTTGACTGAAAAGACTTCTACGTGATCTCTTAGATTATTCTCTAAGTATTATGACTTTTTATATTGTCTCATAGATGAGGTGTACTAAACATAGACATCCAGTAGTCAAATTCGTTTTTAAGCTGATAGTGTGGACGTATTTCGTTAAGCCACTCCCACACAGGACGGCAACTTAACTTTTATACGGACATATTCATTCGAATGTTTTGATCACTGTTTAATTCTGATATATTCCCATACAATGAATTAAAAGTTGGCTTTAACGAAGAGGACCGAGAAAATAAAACGCATGGCCACACCATACAAATACAATGAAACAAAAATATCCAAACATTAGTTCATTCCTAATCCTGTGTCTTTTGAATGACAGATCCACATCAACAGAAAAATGTGATGAGTAGAGAACATATACAAAATAGTGTGAAATAGAGGAAGACGATGATTACTCACGACAGTTCATGCAGTTCAAGGATGGGAAACTGAAAAGATTATTTAGGTTTATAAAATAAGTGCTTTGCACAGAAATACTATGAACTAAACAGGGGAAGCAAGACTGTGATGAATAGTTTATCATGAAATAATTAGTACGTGAAATACAGTTAGATTAGTGGGAAGATAAGTAATACCACTCACTATAAATCAGAACAGCTAATTATAGTGTATATGTATGGGGAATTCGATAGTGTTTGAAGAATGCATAAATTAGGAGTATAAATTACAAAACATAACAATTAAAATCCTTTAGGGGAAAAAAGTGAAGGATTTCAGGAGGAATAGAAGCAGCCACTATGGAGACACCTTTTGAAGGTGTCGTCTCTGAATTCAGATACCTGACAGTCGATCTTATTACCAAAGCTTCACATATTTGTAGAAGACATAAACAAACTGTGTTATTTCTTGAGGAATGTAATATATTATTAGAGTCTATATGATAACTTGTGTCTAGCAAGTGTGGTAGAATTGAACGTTTTATTCTGTATCAGCTTTTATAAAATCCTGATATCCGTTTTTGCTTAAGATATTCTGAATGACATGTAGTTCCTTCCCTAAGTAATCTTCAAGGAGAGATTTCTTTGCTCTGATTTCCAAATATCTGATGAAACTGCACTTATAGTTCATTCTTAAGAAACTAAGAAAGTGACTATTTGTAACTTTGGTGTCTATTTTTCAGAATATCGTTCTTGAATTAGTTGTGTTCTCTAAGGTTGCTGATTCAACTGAGAAGCTTTCGTCATCCTTCTAGACTACATTTTCAGCGCAGATTTTAGTATGAAATGAACTCCTTTGAATTCTCCATGAATAATGTAATTGTATCTCCTGGCAACCACAGTCGTGACTGATTGTTAATTTACGTCTCTGGTGATCATTTTGGTTGACTTGGAATTTGAACATTCTTGTCATGCGATTTACTTTGTATAACGTGATAAATTTGGTCTATGATAATGTTCTTTTAACGGCTAATTCACTTGAGTACCAGGCTTCTTGGAGTTCCACGTAAATTTTGGTGTACCGTCTATTTAAAATTTCTACATTCTCCTGATCAAACTGGTGTCTAATATTATTCACATGAATTAATATGAAAGGATATCTATGTATCATGTCTTTTTACAGCCAATTTATGTTCTTGGATTCAAAATCGAAGGGTACTCCCATTTTGATCAATGTAATTTTTATTGAGGTTCATACAGTTAATTTTGTAAATAGTGATAATTTTAGCTTCTTCTTCTGTAGGACCTTTCGATTTGCACAATATCGAAGTGGTTGTGCTGGGTGCTGGCTATATCAGTTTCAAACAGTCTTAAGATTCTAGCTGATATATGATAACAAAACTATTTGTAATTGTCCTTTACTATCTACATATAAATATAATAGTACAGCTATGAAACCATCAAAAAGAGAATTTTCTTCAATGAATTTCTTTGTCTTATATCTCAATGAGAACTATGAATTTCATCTTGTCATCTCTGGTTATGCAGATAGTAACCATTACAAGTTGTAGCTTTGCTAAAATTCAAATATCTCTAATGGATACTTTCCGTATTCAATGATTCCCTCAGATTAAGTAAGGTGTTAAATTACATTGAAGTGACATTATCCTAACACTGACTGATAAATTTGTCTTGTTTTCAATGCCAGTTGTTCTTTGATTACTGAAGAATTCATTGAATCCTCTGTAAGTGGTGATTGAAGTTACTTACCCATACACACCATGGAGTTGAAGTCTTCTGAATCGTGATTATGTGGTCACAGATTTCCTAACGAACCTTATACCAGGAAGAAACAGCTGTCTATTGAAGTCTGATCATCCAGTTAGTGTCACGCTGTAACAAAGTTGATCTTGAAACTTCCAATTTGTAGTTCATTAGCGTCATGCATGTACATAGGTTTTAGTGAGGAGTATTATGTTTCAAGGACATTTTCTACTAATGTCCAATTATTTTTCGATTACGACAGAGTAGAACAGATATTGTAAGAGCAGAGGGCAAGACACAGAAGCCAAGGCATAATTTCCATTGTTAGAACAGCTATTTATGTATATACAGTTTATATTCTTTCACCAATCACTGAGCTTGCGATTTGCGTTTACATTGAACGACATGAAATAGAATGTCCAAATGCATCTTATATAGTATTCTGTTGGTAATGGCGAGTCGAACTGTAGGAATATGTGAGAACAGTATTCCGTGGAAACACATTGTCTGTATCACACAATCACAATATGGCATTTCAATGGGAGACTGTTTCATTCACAAATGGTATACTTGTATTTTTTGTGAAACACTAACCACGATTTGAAAAAAACTGTTTTCAGTGTGTCTGTAATTGTCACAATCTGATATACTTTAGAGTGAGCTGACTTTCCCGTAGTCTAATGGAAGTTTATTTGTTAGTGCAATGGAAATGTTAGCAGAAATCAGTATTAAAATTAATGGGTAATTCAATGGAAATATTTGTGCACATATTTCTACTTGGTTGTTAATGGTAACCGGATAAATATTGATAAGCGGCCAATGGAATTGTAGCCTATTCTGCTTTTGTTGCTAGAGTTTTGTAGAAATGTCTCTTGTCATTTCCTAACACTCTTGTTTTCTTCCTTGTTCAGTTAGTTGTAGATTGTGCTTAGGTTTTTATTCCGCTGTTCATCTCTGCACTAGTTAGGTTGTTGAGACATCAACCTTTCATTTCATATCAGCTACCCAGTACTTGTAAACAATTTTTGGTGTTATGTAAATAATTGTTACCTAATCAGTCATTCAACGACCCACTATTATTTTCAAATCTAAATATTGGCGGCATAATAGTTACAGAACACAAAACAAATGCGAATCATTGATGCGTTAATTGACTGATTAGATTATCTAAACATAGGCATGAAGTTATCCCTGTCATTATTATGGCCACCCTGATTATTATCCACTAATTCATGAACTTTAAGTTTTTTTAACAACATTGAAATCAAATGTCAATCCTAAATTATTTTTACGTAATTCTTAGGCTTTGTGGACAGTTAACTAAAATACGCATTTCCTTGAATTGTGTTCTCTATTTCTCAAATCATTTATTCAAATTCATAAAGTAGGAATAATTTAGATCTCATTTCGGTTGAAAGTCTTCTGCTACGCCGACAGTTAATCTGAAGTAGGATGGAATATATATATATATATATATAATTTCTTAGTGCTAAACTCACCCTTATCTTAACCTTCAATATGGAGTCAACCAGAGAAGGTGGCAGCTGTTGATGGAAGTCTGTAGTGGCGTGTTGAAAATTCTTTTCGTGACACGCACTGCGAGTTTCTGACCCGTATAGTAGAACTGACTAACTGACTGACTGAGTCCATTGATACTGGTGTTGAAG
Organism: Trichobilharzia regenti; assembly: GCA_944472135.2. NCBI lineage: Eukaryota > Metazoa > Platyhelminthes > Trematoda > Strigeidida > Schistosomatidae > Trichobilharzia > Trichobilharzia regenti. Next base: position 78,963,255 of record OX235270.1, on the reverse strand, counting down.
ATCTGAATCTCGTTCCTTATACTGGCTGAGTGAAGCAGAAGATTTCCAAACTGGTTTCAGGTTGATGAAGGCATATCTCGCCTTTCCGATTCTGACTGGCTGGGTGGCTGGCTCTCACATCTTCATCCATTCGACTGCCTGTAGTTAGAACGATGCTTCCTAGCTAGATAAGTGAAGGAGGTAAACTCCGTTCAATCTCTCCATTTGATGGTGATTGTTGCTGGTTGTTGTTGTTTCTGTTCGTTGGTTATCTTGATCACCTCCGTATTCTCTATGTCCACTTGGAGTCCTGTCTTTGGTGCCTGCCTCCTCACCCAGTTTTCGCCTGTAAGTCTTCGAGTTTGTGTGACATTAGACATATATCATCCACTCGCGAAATCCAGGTCTTCTAGAATCTTGTTATCATTGGTATTCGTGTCTCCTTGCTCCCAACGCGCAGTCTGATGCATAACTCAATCCACAACAATTAGGACTATCATCAGTGATAACACACAGCCAGCCAGCCAGCCAACTTGTCTTACTCCTGTATGCAATTCAAACGCCTCTCTGAGTTTTTGGTTGTGGATCACCTGGCACGGGAAACTGTCACATAAATAGCCAGTGTGTCGCAGAATTGCCTTTTGTCTTTCCTAGCACACTTTTTCAGTGCAGTGTAAATTGAACTCAGCTTCTTCTTTTCCTCTTGTCCATTCTTGCATTGAGTCATCTTCTCTCTAACCATCTTCCTCTCATCTCTTCTATTAACTTCCAGGTAGGTGTCTGTTGAGAACCATTCCTTGTCTCGTCTGTTCTTTCTTCCTAGAACAGTCGTACACGTTTCCTTGAATATCACCTTCAGAGAGTTAGTTCCAATGTTCTTCGATATGCACTGGTTTCCTCAGTGATACTACCTAGTGTTTTTGACTTTGCTCTGATCTGATCTGTAGTGAAGTCATCCCTTGTAATTTTGTCCTCCAGTTTCTTAATGTTGAACTCGAATTGCAGTGGCCTGTCTCCATTTGTGTGCATGAATTTCAGGTTCACCTTCAAGGTTCCTTGAACTAGGTGATGGTATGAGCCCGCCCACATCTGCTCCCATTCTCGACTTTCTATCCATCGGACTGCGTTTCTCTTTTTCTTTGAGCTGCATTGAGATGAAATCCACCTGATTTTTGATGTGTCCATCAGGTGAAATCCATGTCGCAGGCTTTGTGTATGTCCTCGTGCTTATACACACTGCCTCCAACCACCGAATGATTGAAAGTGCAGAAGTCTGTGAATAACTGTCCATCCTCATTCATTTCTCTGAGCCAGAGTCGCTCGACTCATGATGAGTTCTCTTCCTGTTATGTCTGCTCCAAGTTTGGCTTGCATTCATATCGCCCATGAGTATTTTGATGTCACCATTTGGGATGTTGTCCATCACTGTGTGTAGTTGTCTGTAAAAAAAATTCCTTCTTCTCTTATTCTGCGTTGTTTGAAGCACTGTGCGTAGCATTGGGTAATTGTGACCTTCCTTCCTCCCTTCCCTTGAGTTGAATCTTCTTGTCATGTTCTTGGGTGATATTGGTTCCCATTGCATTAGGGTTTCGGCTGCAGGTAGCGACATCATTGTCACCACTCCATGCTTCAGTGTGCTTGTGTTTGTCTTGTGGGTGACCAGACCAGAGTAGATTACAGATTCTCCAATTGACAGTGTTGTCAATCCGCAGACATTGCATCTGCTGTCGCAGATACCCAGCACTTCTATGCTGTATCTTTGCATTTATTTGACTAACTGGGCAGCCTTCCTAGCCAGCTTCCTACACTGTGTGAACATTCCACGTCCCCATTCTTATTCTTGCTTTCATCGCGAGGTGACATATCGGCTGGGAGACTGGCTTCCTGAAGGGTGACTTTTACGAGCTCACTTGGTCATTTCGCCTCTCCGATTCCAGCAAAGAATAAGTTTGTTTTCTCAATTTTTCCTATATTTAATATATTTTCTGTGCATTTAAGTTCCTCTAGCTGTTTGATAGTTTTAATGGTGTAGGGTTGCTTACTCTGTGCCTAAACCCATTCTTCACCCGGACTTGGGACCCGCTAGAAAACTAGGAAGCTAGTTAACAAATCAACGTTAAGCTACAGCTTTGTTGACTGTTATTTTTCGTACTGTAACATTATTATTAGTACCTTCAGGGACGAAAACAAACGAAACTTCTGTCTTAATAATGCATTTAACTAAACAGCTGATAACCTGCCTACAGATTCCTGAAAGTGTTATTTAAAGCCAATGGACTTCTTCAGACTTATTGGAAATGGTCATTGGTAGGTTTCGTACATAAAGATAAGACAAAGCGGTTGACAAAACTCTAAGAAATAATCCCGAAATGTTGTGGGTAACGAGGATTCGAGGAGTTAGGAAGCTGTTATTAGTGGGTACGGAATACGGAGTTATTTGGAAGAAATATGGAGCTTCAATAAATGCTCGGGAGAGACAGTCGAATGCTAAACTAAATAGGTCTAGACAACAGATTGCATTCAAACCCACAAACTCAATTAGAAACAAGCTTTTTCAGTTAAAGGATCCTGTGGAGTTAATAAAACAAAACAAGGTGGTTTATCTAATATGTCACTTGCAATGATTGTCAGGTCAAATACATAGGTCAGAGTAGTAGTGTAACAACAGAAGACAAGGGCCAGGCAACAGATCGTTTTATTATGAAAATCAACACGTATTTATATATATTTCACATACATTATTATAGCTTATGCAAGTAGAAAAGCGCAGTCATCTGATTGGTTGCAGACAAACGCAGGCTTCTGATTGGTTGTTTCGGGATTCCTTGACAAATAGAGTTCTCTATCTGCGAATCATATTTTGCCACGTTAACTTTGCTGTGATTGGTTGTTGAATCAGCCTTGTTCATATTTTCTCACGGCCCATATTAGTGACCTAGACATTAACGTAGATTAGTGCCAACCAATCGGCTAGCAGCCTGCTCTCACCACACTCGTCCCCCCGTCAAATAGCTTCGTGCGCAGACGTTCCGACCTTCTGGGTGCTACATCCTCTAGTTGAGGATTGTTACTGACCGGCTTGTCCCACTGTACCCATCTTTGGAGCTGACTGGCGTTAACTCGTTTCTGTTTATCACCTCTTCGGATGGTATATACTTGACCCCGTCTTTTTGTGATTGTGTATGGTCCTTCCCACTTTGGAAGGAGTTTCCGTGAACCTAGCCCGCCTCCAACTGTATTTCTCCTGTCTCTACACTTCACTTGGTCCCCGACTGCAAAGGTAATGCACTGCGTCCTTTCTTTCATCTGAGACTTCGCGACATCACTGCGCTGCTTCTTTATTACATTCTTGACTGCCTCTTTCCTCTCTGCTTTTAATTTCGTCGTACTCCACTTTTGGTGCATGGGCCAGGTCTCATTGTGTACCGGTAATCGTGGTTTTCTACCATACATCAGTTGGAAGGGTGACTTCTTCGTTGTTTCCTGAGTGGTAGCCGATGTGTTAGTAAAATCAGTGGAAGCTCCGTTTCCCAGTTCCCGCCCTTCGAGGCCAGCCACTCCTTCAGTGTACGGTTGTTTCTCTCCGTTAGGCCATTCGTTTGTGGATGGTATGGGGTCGTTCTGATCCTCTTGATGCCCAGCTGTTGCAAACGGGAAGTAAACTCTTCACTCTCGAAACAGGGACCTTGGTCTGTCAGTATTGTCTTCGGTACGCCGTGGTCTGCAACAATGTGTCTAACTACTGCATCTGTCACGGTTCTTGCACGTTGGTCTGGGATTGCTACGGCGTCTACCCATCGTGTCGCGTGTTCCGTCATCACCAAGAGGTACTGATTACCATTGGATGTCTGAGGAAATGGACCCATGACATCTACGGACCACAAGTCACCTATCGCGGTAACTGGAATCGACTGAAGTGGTGGTCGTATACACCGGTCACCTTTCATCAGCTGGCACCGTGGACATCCAAGTACGTATCTTGCTACGTCTTCTCTCATACCTGGCCAGTACATACTTTGTCTTAGGAGGTCGGTCGTTCTGGCCACGCCTGTATGCGCTAGCTGGTGACATTCTTCTATCATGTCGTGGCGCGACGATTGAGGTATGACAGCCAGCCAGCTTCCGTCGTTCTCTCGCCAGGTCAGAGTCCCGTAGGCATTCACTCTGAGTCGATCCCTCTGTCTGAGTAGTGTGGTTAGCTCCTTACTCGCCGTAGTTTGATCCACTTCTATTCCGTTGGTGATCACCTGTATTACTGTATTCAGCGTATCGTCCAACCTCTGCCTACGTGCAAGTCTTAGTGGGTCTTGTTCTACTGCATGCACTCCGTAAGCGACCTCGGGCAACTCAGACTCATCTTCTGGTCTCGATAACAAATCTGCCAAGACATTTTCACTTCCAGGAACGTGTGAGATCGTAAAATCGTACTCCTGAAGACGCAACATCCACCGTGACAACTTCCCCCGTGGGTCTCTCGCTGTCTTCAAAAATTGTAGCGGCTTATGATCAGTTTCGATGTGGAACCGCCGGCCGAGTAAATAAGGTCTCCATTTGTCGACTGCCCATACCATTGCTAAACATTCTTTCTCTATCGTTGAATACTTTCTCTCTGTAAGTGTCAAAACCCTACTGGCATACTCAACGATTCCCTCGTCCTGTCTTAGGACCGCACCTATAGCGTAGTCACTGGCATCTGTGCACACTGTGAACTGTCTTCCTGGCACAGGTAGTTTTAGCGTCATTTGTTGGTGGTCGAGCAGCTGTTTAATTCTGTCGAATGTCCTCTGCGATTCTTCCGACCAAACAAACTTTGGCTCACCTAGTAGCCTGTATAGAGGGGCTGCTATCTCATTGAAGTTCTTCACGAAGCGACTATAAAACGCTGCTCTACCCAAGAATTGTCTCAGTTTTCTCTTTGAATTCGGGGCTGGAATCGTTTTAATCGTCAAAATTTTCTCCGGCAGTGGTTTAATCTCACCATTTCCCACTTTATGTCCCAACAGAGTAACATTCTTTTTGGCTATCTGGGACTTGGTTTTGTTGACGCGTAGTCCAAACTCTTCGATGCGTCGCAGCACGGCTTCTACATGGTTGACGTGATCGTTTTCGTTTTGACTGTATATGACGAGATCATCACCATAAACCTCCACGTTTTTCAAGTTCCTAAGTAATAGCTTCATCAGTCGTCTGAACGTAAACGGTGCACCTGCTAGTCCAAACGGCATGCGTTTAAATCGATATTGTGTCTGACCCACGATGAAAGCCGTCTTATCTCTATCACCTTGTTTTATCGGTATCTGCCAGTATCCTGAGCGAAGATCGAGAACCGAAAACACATTCGCACCTTGTAGGCGATCTAAAGTTTCTACCACTGTTGGCATGGCACACGGTCTTAACTCTGTCATACTGTTTAACTGTCGAAAATCAACACAGAATCTATACTTCCCATTCGCTTTTTTTACTAACAGCACTGGAGAGTTGTACGGGCTATCAGCTTCCTCAATAATATCATCTTTTAACATCTCTTGCACTTGTCGCTCCACTTCGCCTTCCAGATGACATGGAACTCTTCGCGTTGTAAATGACCTTACTTTCGGATCACTTAACGGAATTTCATGATTCACCTTATCGCAATAACCGTATGGGTCGCCATCTCCAGTGAACAGATGATCGTATTTATTAATTAACTCTGTCACATTGTGTACCGTCGACAGCTTAATCGCTGCTATCTCGCTGGTCTCATACATGTTGATATGCCCGTATTTCGTGACCACCACGTTCGCTTGCGTGTCGATTATGCACCAATCTCACGCAGAAAATCCGCTCCTAATATCGTTCGCTGTAGTTCGGGTACAACAATGAAAGGAAACGTCACCTCGCAGCCACCAACAACGACCGTACAGTTCGATCTACCCGTGATACGCAACACATACCCGCCTACTGTTTGTACTGTCAATGAACACGGACTAACACTCTTACATAAATTCTTATCTATTAACGACACGGCCGCCCCTGTATCTATCAAACATACTACTTCTCGATCATTCACTCGCAACTTCGAATACAGAGCCCTTTCTCAATAGCCCCCACTAAATCTAGGTTCATACGAAAGAAAGAACAAGCATTATACCGTCTGAAATTTTTTCTTTTCGCCTTTCTGGGCAGTATCTTCTCCAGTGTCCCGGCTTACCGCATTCAAAACACCGGTCTTTTCTATCAGCCAACTTTAACGCCGCCACTTCCCGCTGCAATGCTTCAATTTTCTGCTCATATTCGTTTGGTTTTGGTTGGTCTATAGCGGCTACCGTTGTGCTCAGCAGCTGTCTGGTCACCTTCGCCAGCTCACTAATATCCATCGGCTGCGTTGCGTTAACCAGTTGTAATCGCTGAGAAATGTGGTCTGGGACACTCTCGATGAATTGGGAAGACAGTAACTGCGCTTCTGATTCTTCATCTAAAGTGGGAAGCGCGCGTCGAAGTAGATTAGTCAGTTTCACCGCCAACACTAGCGGGTCTCCATCAGGTCCAAGCTTCATTGACCGGAACTGCTGCATTGCTAGCTGTCTGTCTGTTTCGCTGTCAAACTCGGACACTAGTCGTTCAACCAATTTCTTCCAAGACGCTGTGCCATTTGACCTGTCTACGCTGTCATATGCAGCCTTCGCTCGGCCTCTCAACAGCGTCCCCAGGACAACTGCCTTCGCCGCCTGCTCCTTGACACCCACCAGCTCAGCAACAGCCTCGAAGTCACGTAAGAAGCTCCGTATGTCTCCTTCTTCAAACGCAGCTGGCCACGGGATCTTCATTTTCTGGAGGCAGCGACACCAAATGTAACAACAGAAGACAAGGGCCAGGCAACAGATCGTTTTATTATGAAAATCAACACGTATTTATATATATTTCACATACATTATTATAGCTTATGCAAGTAGAAAAGCGCAGTCATCTGATTGGTTGTTTCGGGATTCCTTGACAAATAGAGTTCTCTATCTGCGAATCATATTTTGCCACGTTAACTTTGCTGTGATTGGTTGTTGAATCAGCCTTGTTCATATTTTCTCACGGCCCATATTAGTGACCTAGACATTAACGTAGATTAGTGTCAACCAATCGGCTAGCAGCCTGCTCTCACCACAGTAGAACAGGTGCATAGTCAGTCAGATTAGCTGAACATAAAAACCTAGCGAAATCTACATTAGTCGACCTGATTAAGATTAGAAATCTAGAGAATAGTTCGGCCGTAGACAGCACCACATGCAGTCACACACACACACACAACCATGCAATAGGATGGATGGGATGAATGACTGTTCTAAATCTAATGTAAGAGAACAGGGTGGAGGGAGAGATTGATAACAGAAGAAGCTTCGTTTATCGAATCAACAGCAAACACGTGTAATAGGAATGATTCAACACCTGTCCTATCGGACATCTGGAGAATTCTACTACCCCAACGACGACAAATAGGAGAGAACAAAGAAAACAATAAAAGTGAAGTTTCGAAGTTGTGTGATTATAATTGATATGATTGTGAACAATAAATTTTGTTCGAATAGTAAATAGTACTATTTCACTGTGTGATACAGCTGATAAACAAACTAATATGGAATTACTTACTACCACAGAGCTGAAGTTTTACATACATATTAACAACGGATACCTGTTGATGATACAGAACCATTCAGCATGAGAATGTAATAAAGTTGAGTAATGCCTGACGTTTCTGGTTAACACCACTAGTTGTTATTTAGTTTAACAGTGAACACTTGAATAAGCATAAAGTTATAAACAGAATACGCCGTTTTAAATACAAACCTGACTATAAAATTCTGTAACCAAATTAATAACATTCTATAGGTTTCCAGACCGTAGATGTTACGAATTTCCTGGAATAATTTGAGCGCCGAGTCAGATTGATTCATTATAAATTATTTAAATTAATCCCAGCGTGTTAAGAAAATCAAAACAAGATTTCTCTAAACGTTTCGCCGTTGACATTAGTCATTACAAATATATGTGAGGACTGCTTACATACTTCTATTGGTAAAAAATGTCCATGGACAAATGACCTTCAAATAAACTGACTTCATTTTATGTAAAAAATTTTTGGCTATATATTTTGATGATTAATTATAATCCGAATAAATCTGCTGAAGAAGCTGTGGCTCACACGGCGAAACGTTCAGAAAAATCTTGTTTTGATTTTCTTTACACGCTGGGATTAATTTAATTTATAATAATAACATTCTAGTTTGAAATTATAGTTTCTGCCTCTATTACAATATTCAATGACCTTTCACTGCTCTATTTTTAGTTTTCCTTATTCCTTTAAGGATTATTCAGGTCAGACTGTTGGTTTTAACTTGTTTAATGAACCTGTTTTGATGCTTGGCTCTTCACTGATTGGTTTTCGTGATTTTGTCGTGTAATTGTGTAGTATATGTGAAAATTATATTAATTTGAGACGATTCAACCGTAGTTTAAGGACGAAATTCAGTAATAAAAGTCATGTAATTTCATTACTGGCTGGTGCTTGTGTATGATATCCAGTTATATCAAGCAATAATAATGGCCTCCAAAAAAGTGGTTGTTTAAAGCAGCAGTCTATAGTTCCACTGATGCATTTTAGTGAGCAGAATCCTTCAGACCATATAATTTCTCACTAGCTATCTAAGCCAACTGCACTAGCGTACAGATCAAACATTGAGGTTTCGCCATGAATTGTGTATTTTGGAGACAGTCTGCCCAATTAGCTAACCAGCAATTCAGTAGCTTCAACCCACTGACCCTTCTAAACTCAGTTGTTCTTAGTACACTGTTGTTTAAATAAACTTCAAAAGATCTGGAAGCTGTTCTGCAACTGTATCAACTGGCACAAATTGGCTAGCATTGTCGGTTTGGATGAGTGCTTTCCAATCAGTAATATCATTCAGCTGCATATATTAATTAGTTGTCACTGCTCAAGATTTTGACGCTTTTTGTAATGTTAAACTAATCATAGTCTGTATTTTTGTAAATATTTCTGGATATCAGAATGACATCTTGCCTTACTTTGAGATATACAATCTGAAAAAGTGAACAATCTTTTGTTTTGATGTGACACGAAACTGTGTTATGCAAAATGTGTCATTTTATTTGAATTTAATAGTAATGCACTACTCACGTAGCACACTTTGTTAGCACTTCAGTATATTCCTTATAAGTGAATGATCAGTCAACTTTGGCAATTATTCTATTTTAAACACGAATTTACAATAATCTACAGTGTATTTCAATCAGCTTTCAAAATTAGTGAAATACTCATCAATTGATGCATCTAATAATAACATATAAGTTGAGATGTAAACAAATGAAGTTGAAGTATTATTTGATTATGTTTCAGATGTTAATAGTGTTTTGGTGATCGAAGTATTATTTAAAACAGAAACTGTTAATGTAAAGAAAGAGTGAGTGTGTTTCTTTCCAACTAGTTTGAGTTGTTGTGATCTCAACAAACAACACCCTAAGTAATAAAAAGTAGTATACTTGCAGAAATAAAAAGAAGCTAAAAGTAAAATTAGGATCTGTTCAGAGGAAATATAAAATACTAAATGCATTTTATTAGTTGATGGTTGTAATAAGCGCTTATGCATATAATTTGTTTGTTATATATGCAACCATAGTAAAACAACAGATAAATTCAGAAGAATACGGATGAATGAGATGAATATTAGGTTAATATTAACACTTGTATAGGATATTTTATTGAAAATCTTTTTGAACATCTGTATTATAAGAACTAGGAGGCGAGTAAATAATTCTTACTTACTGCACCAATGATCTTGTGAAGACAGATCTCTCTCACCACTAAGAGTTATGCCTTTAAGTGTACATAAATAAAATATGGTTCAAAGGTATATATGTTATCTTCTAGATGAATCTGCATGAAATGCTGAAGTTAAAATGCAGAAACTGAAATCTCAAATTCTGCAGGCAGTTTGTAGGCGGAAGTGAACCTAATCTTCACACCAATTGCTTCTCACTAGTACGGCCTATCTGCAGTCTTTATGGAACCAATGTCCTACCTAAGGTTGAAACCTGCGTCACCCACTGATACAGCTACAAAAGTTACCAGTTAAGTATTCAGGCTGTGACTTATCACTTCATATCGACTGATTTACTCTATATTTCGGGAAGTCTAGATTAGTTATATAATCACTGTGAATTATTTTTTATAGTGCACACCTGCGGTTTATATATGTATAATCTCAAGCTGGATAAATTTGTATTTGAGTTTAGCTGTCGATATTTTTACAAACGAGACAAGAACGATTGACAGTTAAAAGAAAGCATAGTGTTTTCAGAAACAATGAATTGTTGATTCGATAACACTGTTTTTTTTATACAGCAGACAACTCTTAACATATCCGCATGATAAAATTCTAGGTACGTTGATCAGTCTGGTGATTGGCTCAGTAATGCCTATTGTATTCAGAAGCATCATTTATAAAAAATCTGCTTACACTTAAAATAAAACAGAGTATTTCTTTGTTTATTTTTTGTATATTTTTCACGCCAAATACCATGCAACATTCCATTGGAAACTGAAAATACTATGCATTTAGTAAGTCAATAAAGAAACACTTTGTTTTAAGCACAAACTGTCATTTAACACACAATATTGTATTTTGTTTACAACTGTTAGCTATTGGACATTATGAGCGTGCTGATTGGAATAAAACATACTCACGCAAATAATTATTGTTTTTAACTTGCTGTGAACAATACTTGTCGTATGTTTACACTGAAAAAGTTATACTCATCTTAAAGGATATCGTTGCGAGGTCAACGACTATTAGAAATCAGGGTCCACTGAAGAGCTGTTTTAAACTAGTTTGAGATGTATTCACCATCGTTTGTTATATTTCAGGACTGTGACATTATTACACTTCACCTCAGGGTTTTGTGTTAGTGTACACATTTCAAAAACTGAGTTCAGTCTCTTATTTCTTATTTTTCTTGAGATATCATCTTAGAGCCTGCTCAATAAGAAATAGCTAGAGAAAATAATAGACAATCCCAGCAGGCGAATGGGCGCAGTAAGCGAGTAAATCAATAAGGGGAATTTTGTAAGTTGGATGATCATCATCAAATGAATGCATTACGATTGGACCAACACCTCCATATATCTAAAATGTGAAGAATTCTAAAACTTGTGAAATGACATTTGAATAACATATGTAGAGAACTTATTCAGTGTTCTTAAAAAATGAATTAATTCGACTCCTTGCATATTATTTCCTTTACCAGGTCATTGTTTAATTGTGATCCTGAAATTACCGTTCCTTTTAGAAATGTTTTAATGCTCGTATCTATTTTTCGTCAATCTCTATTCACAGTAATGAGCTACTGTATATACTTAAAAAATTTACTGATGATTTTCACATAAATACTTACCAGTTGAACTCGTCTAAAACAGTAATAAAATAAACAGATAACCTATTTTCTATACTAAGAAAACCACAACAGCAACTTCCTCCATTTTCAGGAAATAAAAATCTAAAACATAATTCTAGTAGATAACTTGTTTCTCCTGACTCACAGTTTGGATAGGGAATATCACTGATAGGAAGTAGAAAATAGTCCATTATGTCTATTTTGTCCACACATACAACCCGATATATTATTTCAGGGATTATATTACAAAAATAAAGGCTGAAAACAGTATTTTTTTTCCTTCACGTTCCCAGTGGAACATAGGGCTTCAAGCTAATGGCTTGGAGTTTCTGTAGTAGTGTTTATTTTACAGGATGGGGTTGCTAGCCTCATGCCCTCTTTACCAGCATTATTTCTAGCTTAGCGGGTTGAGGGAGTGCATCGGCCGGGAATCGAACCCCAGACCATGTGCATGGTCGGCGAGCGTCCTAACCTCTATGCCACCGACGCACGAAAACACTATTCGTTGATTTAATCAGTTCGTCCTTTCCCTTACCCAGTGGTGTTCAGCTTTCGTTTCAACTCAGAGTATACATTTCAGAGGCAGTCCTGTTAATAATCAATACATAACCTACATGAAATAATTTAAAAGTTTAATGCAAGTTATTGATCGGTTTTTGAGTGAATCACCCTATTATTTAGAATAATAAATTGATGGTAGTCAATACCTTGACTAAGGCCAACTAACTTTCATGATTTTATTAACCATGTAGATATTATTTGTACAGCTAAGCTACCTCCTATTCCGCACATCTAAAACTATCTTATTTATTTATTTTTTAAGGTCACTAATAAGTTAACCAACAACCAAATCTACAAACATGCTATAATACATTTATTTAAAGTAGCCGCTTTTCATAACGATGATTCATTAACAAATCAACAAAAACTGAATTGGGGCGAATAGGAATGTACTTTAAGAAGAGAAAATCCAGAGGAAGAAAAGATGACGTTCAACAAACCTATTCAGAGTAAGAATACGAACACTTTCTGTCAACCAGTGAAGCCTAAGGTTTGTCTATGTAGATTCCGATGAAGTCAATGATTTACCTCCTCAAAATGATTATGTTATAGATGGGTTCAAATACAACCTACTGGAACAGCTGAATAGCGTTCAAATAACAATCGACTATCTTGCGGAGACTATGAAACACGTAGGCACCCACATTCAGATACGTTTGGTGCAAGTATACTGAAAGCCTCGCTTTGAAAAGACGTATGGTATAACAGAAATATGATCTCTCATTAAATTACAAAACGTATTGGTTAACAGTTTACTGGTGGCAGTTCTTCAGTCATCCTCCCCAAAGATATTATATAGATGGGTAGTCTACTTGTGTCCATCAATGATTTTGATGTCGTCATTCACCAAGTAAGATGTTCCTTCCCATTAAGCTGAAGTTTATTACTGTTCTGGAACAATCAATGATTTCACTAAATTTTTTAATTTCAATAGCATGAGACATGGAGGATCAACCAACTTCATGAACTTCAACTTCATTCTACCTCTGAATCAACAATTGAATTTCCTGATATTCGTAGAATAAATTTTAAAGATTCAGAAGCAAGTTAGAATGCATAATCACAAGTGAGTATTGTATGTATTTCTCAGATAATTAAAACCAATCGAAGTCGTGAGATGGCAGTTTTAGATAGTGAAACTTGCTGTTCAATTTAGGATATCTTTCAGATATTTAAAGCTTGAATACGAAGTTGGGAAATCCATTCTGTCAGACAAGAAATGATATTTTTTGACCTAACCCGTTATCAGATATTAGAATTAAAGGAGGGTATGTAAGGTGTCTGGATGATAGCAGTGAGTATGGTTGAGTTTGAAGAAGGGGGAGGAAGTTAATGTGAGGTGCTTTGTTTCCTGATCTCGGGAAATGTCAGTGGATAGTGGATTTCATCTCACCAAATCGTATCATACGAAAATCTCAAAAAATTGGATAAATAGACATTCATACGAGATCATGCTCTGTTTTATCTGTCACTCACTGAGCTATGGTAGTTTTAGTTTGTTTCGACTCACCTCATTGAGCGCAGTGCTGGTGGACCAGTTAGCAAAGGTATCGGTTAAGAAAGAGCATCAAAACCGATTGGATGCATACTTTGGTGCAGGATTTATTTGTCTGAATCTGTCAGTGTCTGCAGTGTGTCGTTATATATGTATTTACTAACTCATGTTACCAAGGAGTGTATAAACTCCATGTCATCTACGCATCATATTATTACTTCAAGAAAACTGAATCCTGATATCAGAAGCGAGTGAATTTCAACACATGTATTTTAGAATGATAAAAATAGCGTACAAGTTTCCACTACTGTTAGTCGAGAGATGTGGAGTTCCTGGCACAGACCGTGAGTACCATTATTTTTATTCAGTTTGCTTTCCAGATTATTCCTGCAGATAATGCCCTTGGTTTTGCTTGAAGATATTCGAGAACATAACGTAGATAATGCACTACAGTCACCTTCGGATTGATTTATGCATCACTGCTGAATAATTAATTCAATGATGCATTGCAGTGTATAACTGTTGTTGTTGTTTCTGTTCGTTGGTTATCTTGATCACCTCCGTATTCTCTATGTCCACTTGGAGTCTTGTCTTCGGTGCCTGCCTCCTCACCCATTTTTCACCTGTAAGTCTTCGAGTTTGTGTGACATTAGACATATATCATCCACCCGTGGAATCCAGATCTTCTAGAGTCTTCTTATTAGTGGTTCAGAGTATTCCTGTCTCCTCACTGAATAATTGATTCAATGATGAAGTGCAGTGAATAACTGATATTTGTATTCTTTGATGACTCCTTTTTCATTCCTTGCATTCCTAGTTGAACATTCGGCTTCAACCTTTGAATTTTTCACTGGCGATAATGTTACTTTTTACCGAGTGGCGTTGTCAGCTTCACGCCTAGCCTACTCTCTTTTCATGGCTTACTATTATTGGGTAAACTAATCAAGATTTTAGAGTCATTCGACCTGGAATAGAAGCCGTACCTCTGGTGTAGTGGGTGAGCAGTCTTGATGGATAGCAGCAATGAACATAATAACGTGAAAATTCAAATTAAGAGAAGACAGCAAGAGAATCAGCATGTGAAGAGACTAAGAACTTCTTAGACCAGTGTCTCCACCCCGCGTTAGAAGACAAATATATAGTCGCTGACATTTGTTTCTACACTGATGATAATGAGGATTGTATGGAGGATTTCACCATGAGCTGACATCAGTTAGAGAACCACTGGAAAACCTGGAAAATCCTCCATACAATCGAACAAAATCCCTACAAAACCAACACTTGAAGATAATGAGGATGTTGATGATAAAGTAAGTAGATTGACATTGTTCATCAATAGGGATTAGTGTTAAATGACTTAAATCGTAACGTCGCATTTTGGCAGAAGATCATATGTATTTCGTTTTTATTGATTCCTTCACATCCCCAGTGGAACATAGGGCTTCAAAGTAGAGACCTGAAGATTGTGTAGCAGTGTTTATTTTTACGGGATGAAGTCACTAGCCTCATCTCCGACCTTCGCCTTTTACCAGTCTTATTACTGACTTAGTGTGTTAAAGGAGTGCTTCGAACGGAGATCGAAACATGAACCACGCTTACCCAGGAGCTGTGGTAAAAATTCCAAATAACTTGGGTGGAATAAAGTGATTCGCCTCCTGAGAGCCAAAGGAAGTTTTACTATTCAAAAGATGGGGAAAATACTATAGGGAACATGAGTAGGTCAACTCATACATTCTCTTATTTATGACTAGTTAAATAAAGGAGAATTTTATCAATACGATATTAAATTGGTTTGTTTATTAGATGAATCACACAGAGAAACAGTGTTATTTACAAAGTAACAAGGTTTCGAACAAACTTTATTGTTCACAATCATATCAATTATAATCACACAACTTCGAAACTTCACTTTTATTGTTTTCTTTATTCTCTCCTATTTGTCGTCATTGGGGTAGTAGAATTCTCCAGATGTCCGATAGGACAGGTGTTGAATCATTCCTATTACACGTGTTTGCAGTTGGTTCGATAAACGAAGCTACTTCTGTTATCAATCTCTCCCTCCACCCTGTTCTCTTACATTAGATTTAGAACAGTCACTCATCCCATCCATCCTATTGCATGGTTGTGTGTGTGTGTGTGATTGCATGTGGTGCTGACTACGGCTGAACTATTCTCTACATTTCTTATCTTCATCAGGTCGACTAATGTAGATTTTGCTAGGTTTTTATGCTCGGTTAGTCTGATTGACTGTGCACCTGTTCTGCTACTCTGACCTATGTATTTGACCTGAAAATCATTGCAAGTGGCGTATTAGATAAACTACTTTGTTTTGCAAACATTATATCTGTAAAATATCAGCGAAATTGAAATGATTAATTCCAACGTTTCGTTTGGCGATCTAGTCCGAACATCTTCAGGGAAATTAATCGAACGAAACGTTGGAATTAATCATTTCCATTCCGCTGAGATTTAACAGATATAATTTTCGCAAAACAAGGTAGTTTATTTAATACCCTGCAATCAAAAATATCCAATACGGTCCTACACGTCAGTCGCGAGCCTGAATAGCTCAGTGGTAACGTCTCTGACTGCAGCACTGGGTGACGCGGGTTCGAATCTCAGAAGGGACATGAGTTCCTTCAAGGTTGCAGATACGCCTTGATGACTAGGGAGAGCCAACTAGCACGAAACCCAGGTCCAAGGCTTCATGCCGATTGCCTCCAAACATCGAATACCAGATTAACAGTCAATCAGACTAACCGAGCATAAAAACCTAGCAAAATCTACATTAGTCGACCTGATGAAGATAAGAAATGTAGAGAATAGTTCAGCCGTAGTCAGCACCACATGCAATCACACACACACACACAACCATGCAATAGGATGGATGGGATGAGTGACTGTTCTAAATCTAATGTAAGAGAACAGGGTGGAGGGAGAGATTGATAACAGAAGTAGCTTCGTTTATCGAACCAACTGCAAACACGTGTAATAGGAATGATTCAACACCTGTCCTATCGGACATCTGGAGAATTCTACTACCCCAATGACGACAAATAGGAGAGAATAAAGAAAACAATAAAAGTGAAGTTTCGAAGTTGTGTGATTATAATTGATATGATTGTGAACAATAAAGTTTGTTCGAAACCTTGTTACTTTGTAAATAACACTGTTTCTCTGTGTGATTCATCTAATATATAAACTGATATGGTGTTACTTACTACCTCAGTGCCCAGGTTTTACACATATATCAACAGGATACATCTAACAGCCGGACTATGCAGTAGTCAAACACTAAACCGACTTCCAGGAGCAGTTCTTTCCATGATGGCAGGACAGGCAGATCTATCAACGCAGAGCATTTCATAGGTGTGTACTAATTCGACTGACATCCCTTGGACAACGACGCGATAAGTGTAATGATCTGACTCAACTATCACATGCATGTTGATGCGATCATCAGTCAACCACACTTATTATACGATGGTTGGTGGTATCATCTATGTGCAGATACTCAGGTAGATTGAGTGGGATTTGAAGCAGTGACTCACAGTATGGTGGATTTCTTTTTGCAATCCGTAAAATGTGATACTTTCATCGGTGTGATTATTGCTTTTTTGTTAACGTACTTTGGTTTGTACAACCATGTTTCAGTTTATGAGCCTGCGTATTTCATCATTGTAAAGGATAAGTATCAGAAGTGATCTTACTGTCATACTTGGAGCTAATCATCTAGCTCTCTGAGTCTTGGTGAAAGTACTGGTCGACATGTTATTGTTGACACGTTAATTTTTTAGCCTATGCATTTTGATATTGGCTCCAGACATTGAAACGTTATTATCTTCATGTCTCTTTGTTTCCAGTATTGCATTTAAAACCTGAACGTGTTGAAACATTATTGGAAACACTTGAATGCTTTTAACTACTTATCCTCACTGGTATATATATACATGTATATATGTATATATATGTAAGTTTAGTGAATATTCTTGTTCTCAGAACTTTACATTTACCTGTACGTTAGGTGCTAACAGTCCCAGAACTTAATGGATTCAAATTCCTAATTAACTGGGTTGTATAGTTTACGGGTTTTACACGTAATTTGAAAAATGAAGCTAATTTGAAATAAAATAGTTTCATTCAGCATAATTTTAAACACAATGTTTCGTATATTAGGAATGAAAGATAAACGTAAGAATCGGTTTAACACTAAAATGTATAAGGACTCACACAAAAGATGTCTACAGAAAAATGAAAGATATTGAAATGCATGCACATGGTCCGGGGTTCGAGCCCACGCCGGCGCACACCTGATATCTACGGTCGGCCTGTGAAATTTGGGCTACCGATATCCATGCTGAAAATTCCATACTTGTACCAAAAATACAGTGTGGAATCAAGCTGTAAATCTAAAAAACAAAAAAGAATAAATTTTTCTATTTGTAGATATACGCAATCATAAAACTTAATCTTTTCATGTATTAAAACGCCAAGCGAAATCATTTTACTAAACAAAATCAAACAGAATTCTGGCACATAAAGTATTCGCTTTACTCTAGAAATATAAGCTATAACTATTAACGAAAGATGAAACTGACTGCAGTTACTAGGCGAAAAGAATCTATCATCATATCTGTCATTAATTAAGTTTGAAAAAGAATGAGACACCGCAGTGAATTCTTGTGCTTTAAGTTTGTCAAACAAATACCCAACCAATTCTTGTGCTGACAAATAGGTGTCATATGATGCATGTCATAACATCTAATCATACACGGTTACTAATAAAGTAATGTATTATGATACATTATTGTTATCATTAGTAGTATATTGTTCCACGATTTTTAAACTTCTAATTCTTCTCAGCGTTAGTTGGGTAAGCACCTAAACAATAGAGAATACATACACTAGGTGACACCTTCAGCGCATACTTCAGTTTGAAGTGAGTAAGATAAAACCAACATCATCTACAAAATAAATTGTAGCAACTGCGAAAAACATTACATTGGCCAAAGTGGACGTCCCCTTCGTCTTCGTATCCACGAACATAAGCTAGCCGTCAAAAGACATGATATCCACTCCCTCATATCACTACATACAGACAACCACGGACATCAATTCGACTGGGACAACGTTCAAATACTAGACAGAGGAAACAACAAGAATGCTAGAGAATTTTTAGAAGCTTGCATTCCAGTGAATCATCAATCAATAGACACATAGAGATAGACAAAATTTATCAACCGATAAGAAAGAGACCTCACACACAAAGGTTCAAAGTTCAAGTCAAAGAAACAATCATCTCGAATACAAGTAACCTAGAAGGTGTTAAAACACACATAAACAACCAATCACGTCCAAGGCCACCAGGAGAGATGATTAATAAATTCATTTATTATTATTATTGTATCCTTTAGTTCCTAGAGGAACATAGGGCTTCAGCTGCGCACCTCCATTGACTTCGGTTTTCTGACAACTTTTTCACCCTGCTCCAGGTCTGCCCACATGCTTTCATCTCCTCTTCACATGACCTCCTCCAAGTCACCCTTGGACGACCAACTCGCCGCTTCCCTTTCGGGTTCCACTCGAGCAATGGCTTGTCTAGTGATGTCACTTTATGGTTTCCTCAGCGTATGGCCAATCCATCTCCATTTCTTTCTGCCTATTTGTTTCACAATCGGTTCCTGATTGGTTCGCTCCCAGAGATCCCTGTTGTTGATCTTTTCTGGCCATCTGATCTTGAGTATTGAGCGGAGACAGTTGTTAATGAAGGTTTGAAGTTTGTTTGAGATGCTCTTTATGACTCGCCAAGTCTCTGATCCGTATAGTAGCACTGACTTCACATTGGAGTTGAAAATCCGGATCTTATTTTTGATGCTGATTGCTGTTGACCTCCACACAGATTTGAGAGTAATGAAAGCTTGTCTTGCTTTTCCGATTCTGGCTTTGATGTCCTCGTCAGTTCCGCCTGTAGTTGAGACGATGCTTCCCAGGTAGGTGAAGGAGAAACCTAAAAGCTCACTTCAAATTGAAGTATGCGCTGAGGATGTCGCCTAGTAGGGGGAAGAAAGCTTCGCAAATTAACTATCCAGCTCAGAGAACACAACCGTATCAAAATCACCCACCTGAGCTACAAATCTTCTCTATCATATCTAGATTACATACAATTTATGAGGATTAACTCTTTACAGATTTTTATATCCACTAGGGTGTATCAAGAAGGACACTACTTTCTTTCAAGTTATTGTTGTACAAAAAACTCGAAGTATCAAAAAGAATTATTTAAGTTACAGGGTCGATCACCCACCAGGGTCCGAACTCAGGATCTTCCATCAATTCGTGATCGAACCTGTAGCTAATCTAATCCCTGCAAATCAACATTTAATAATTAAAGTGTCGAATTAATGTCTGTGGTGCTTTAGAAACATAGCTGTATCTGTTTTTTTTTTAATGATTTATTTACTATTCAGAAACTATTCTCGCTTAGTCTTAAAGTTTGTCACACATTTCCTGAGATTATCTTATTTTCGTGCAGGCTACTTATGTCTATGCACAAACCACTAAAAGAAGATAAAATTATAAGAGCATGGAAGCTTCACAAGAATTTCGTCTAATGAGTGATTAAATATGACGGGAGAATTCAAAGTCAGTTAAAGACAATTTTGCATACTGAAGTCAATGGAATTAATGTTATATATATATATATATATATATATATATATATATATAACGGTGGCATAGCGGTTAGGACGCTTGCCAACCATGCACATGGTCCGGGGTCCGATCCCCGGCCGACGCACTCCTTTACCCATATAGACATTAGAAAGAAGAGAACACGAATTTCAGCAAAGATATGTTTTCGGCGATTTCATTCTCAAAAGCTGTACAAAAAAACATAGAAAATAACTCAAAGAACTAAGGGACAATAAAGATTTAATAATAACACGTCCTGACAAAGGATCAGGAGTGGTCCTAATGGACAGAGATGTATATATTAACAAGCTGACAACACTTATATCAGATGAAAGAAATTTTCCAAGCCCGACAATGAAAAAAGCAAGACAGAACTGATTGAAAGACAACTAGCAGTTTTTCTCAAAAGAATGAAGAACGACCGTCTGATACCTGAGGACCTGTTCGATTGCCTCAAACCGACAGGATCAACTATTCCCCAACTCTACGGCTTGCCAAGGGTGCACAAACCTGGCTTGCCGCTTCGACCGATTCTAGACATGTCAGGGTCACCATACCATCCAATCGCCAAATGGTTGTCCGAAATGTTGGAGCCGGTAAGACAACACCTATGCAAATACTCTCTTCGTGATACTTTTGAGTTCATCGAATGCATAAAAGATTTGAATGTAAATGATAAACGAATATTATCCCTCTTTACCAACGTGCCACTAACAGAAACAATTTGCTTTCTGTGCAATTATATGGAGAAATCTAATATAAGCGTCGGAGTACCAATATCATATCTGAAGGAATTGTTGCTGAGATGCACGCTGAATGTACAATTCACCTTCAACGGCGACATCTACAGACAGAAAGATGGAATTGCAATGGGATCTCCTCTTGGCCCGCTTTTAGCAGACTGCTTTATGGCCAGTTTGGAGAGTGGAGTTTTAAAATCAACAATAAACAAATTACCACTATACAAAAGGTACGTTGACGATACCTTTATAGTCTGCTACGATAACTCGGACTTCAACTGCATCTTACAAGAATTCAATAATTCCCATCCTTCGATTAAATTCACAATGGAGTTAGAAAGCGATTCAAAGATTCCATTTCTGGACGTGGAATTGACAAGAAGAGATGATGGAACCCTGAAGAGGTCCATCCACAGAAAACCGACATGGAATGGCCAACTAACGCATTTCTATAGTTGGATACCTCTGAGCCGAAAACGAGCCCTCATCAGCGCACTAACCCATCGCGTTAGAAAAATCTGCAGCAACGATTGCATGGAAGAGGAGCTCCTATTCCTCAAAAATATCCTGGCTCAAAATGGCTACCCGACACGTTTTGTCGAAAAGAACATGAAACCTAAACCTAAAAAAGAGAAGAATGCGATTCAGCGCCAAAGAAAACGCTGTATCTAAATCTGAATTTCAAGGGAGATTTGGCAGCTGATATCCTGAAGAGGAGAATATCCAGCTTTTTAAAGAAGACCTTCCCTGCAGCAACACTAAGAGTGACATTCTCTAGCCGCCCAATACTTCGAAACAACACGAAGGACAAACTTTCGCATATGACCAATTCAATGTGCATATACCAGTTCACTTGCTCGTGCGGAGCTAGGTACATAGGTCGTTGTATGCGCGTCCTCTCAAAACGTGTTAGAGAACACTACCCAGCGTGGCTGCAAAGAGGAGGCACCGGTTCAATCAGAAGTGCCATTATTGAACATCTGGTCAACACCTCCCACAAAATCTCAACCGATTCTTTCAAAGTGATTTACAAAGTCAACAGAAACCTACCAAGAGCAATATGTTTCCGACTTCTTTGTACTGCAGAAGCCCTCGCAATATGCATCGAGAAGCCGGAGCTGTGTGTTCAAAAGAAGTTAGTCCAACCTCTACAACTACCATGGACCTAGCTTGGTATGTTCCCTTTACTTCCGTTTTTTTTCTTTCCTTCGTCTTTTTTCGTTCTCGCTTTTCCTTTTGAGCATTTTTCGTTCGCTTTGTGTCTGATCCTTAGTCCCTCAGTCTTCATTAAATCCACCTATTTTTTTTTTTCAGTTATAAAAACAGTTATTTTAAGTTTGTTTCCATGCTTTTCCTGTTCACATTTATAATTCGTTTGAAATAACTATTTTACAATTATATCTTAATCCTGTGCAATTTTTGTGTTTCTAAGGCTTTTGTAATCTATATTCACACGTCCTAACTTTCATTTCAGGCTCAAATTATTATTTCAAATTTTCAGTTATAAAACTAGTTATTTTAATTTTGTTTCCATGCTCCTCCTGATCACACTTGTAATCCGTTTAGAATAACCATTTTACAATTATATTCTAATCCTGTGTAATTTTTTGTTTCTATGCCTCTTGTAATCTATATTCATACCTCCTAACTAACATTTCAAGTTGAAAAATTTGATTTCAATTTGTTTCCATGCTCATTTTGTTCACACCTGTAATTCGTTCTATCCCTGCGTTTCTAAGCCTCTTGTAATTCATATCAAGTTGAAAACAATTATCACCTTCTATTTGACTTAAAATTATTTCTCCAGTTATCAAATATTAATTTTTGCATACGTTGTAACTATTTTCTAATCCTATGAAATCTTGTCTCTAAGCCCCTTGTAATCTATATTCGTACCTTCAAACTTTCATATCAAGTTGAAAATTATTATCACCTTCGTTACTATGTGGAATTAAACAAATAATAATTGTATCCATGTAAAATAATCTATATAAATGCGATTGTACAGCTTTTGAGAATGAAATCGCCGAAAAGATATCTTTGCTGCACTCCTTTACCTCGCTAAGCCAGAAATAATGCTGGTAAAGAGAAAAGGTTTGGCATGAGGCTAGCAAGCCCATCCTGTAAAAATAAACACTGCTACAGAAGCTTCAAGCCTTTAGCTTGAAGCCCTATGTTCTCCTGGGAACGTAAAGGAATCAATAATATAATAATAATAATAATAATAAAAGGGATCGGCTACTTCCGGCGTATCATTCAGCTATCCAATTACATTGGGATATTTATGTCTGAAATTTAGCTCATTTATTGTCGCATGTATTTCAACTGTCTGGTAAAATGCTGCATCAAGTCAACGTTTAAAGGTTATATTTCATGCAGTTAAATGATCATGTGGTTCAAATTATCATAGGTAATTCTCATTTTATTCAATTAGAGAGTATAAACTTTCATGAATAGAGACCTTAACGTATTTTAACTAGCAATTTATTCACAGTTAATATAAATTTACTCTACTCGAGAATGCTGGCTAAAAAAACAAGGAATATGAATTTTAATGATGATGTGTCATAGGAGTAAAAATTAAAAAACAACCAGCAGGAACACTGCATTTTTGCATATACCACTTATGAAGTTCAACAAGATGGAGATTAAGATTATACTGTTCACTTATTTCCCAATAGGAGGTAACAACTGTTTGATAATAGTAGACTTTAATTGTCGTTAACAGCTTATTTTGTCATCAATCTTTCTCATGTATTAGAAATGAAATTCTTTCTATATTAAATACTAAGAGTTGCTTGCATGCCTTTCGTCGCAAAATTTGATTGAAAAGAACAAGACGTTCAGCTGAAATTCTTGTTCTTTTCAATCTAATATTCCGATGGGTATTTTCCAAGATTTGCAAATATTGATTTTGATGACTTAATTTTGTTTCTTTGCGAGTTCTTTAATTGCTTATAGTTCTTGTATTCATTCAGAACTCTTACGTAATTTCGTATTATTTACTTTGTTTCTATATGCATCCTGAGTAAAACTCACTCATCAAACTATTCATATTATTACATAACTTCTTTTAACAACTGTTTGTGACAACTCATCACCTTTGTTACTTCCCTAATTTCATTAACACCTAATTTTCTTGACTTGTATTACCAATCTTCACCTGTTTAGTTAAAAATAACCATAACCAATTGTAATTTTGTTTGACAAACTTAATGTACACATACATTCAAAATAACATATATATATATATATATATATGTATATTTGCTATTGTACAGCTAAGAAAATGAATTCGCCGAAAAGAGTCTCTTCGCTGATCTATGTGTTTTGTTTTCATTTACTTTTGAATCCACATTGCAACAGTTTATTTAATTTCTTCACCCTTTGTTTCACTGAGGCATCGAGACTTACTTCAGTACGGGTTACTTGGAAAGATCTTACTGTAACTTTTATTGATTCATATGAATTCATCTTCTTCAAGCAGTGGAATTCTCATTCTTTGGTCGAACAGACTCTTCACTTGTTCCTTTTTTTCCTCTTTTTTTGCATTCACTGCTTCTTTACTCGGCCATATTTACCTTGATTTCGTCAAAAGGCCATTGAAGTCGGACTTATGCTTGAAATGTTTTAAATGTAAGTCTTATACAGGCATAATGTGACTGTAAGTTAAGTGATTTTATGATCGCTCTTAAAGCATTTATATATCAACATAGTAGTGTATAATCCATGAAACCTCACTAATCCGATACAATTGTCAGGATTCAAATTTTTTCGCCATTTAAATGAACAAATCTTTGTTGATCTGCAATAATGCATGTTTCCACTTGAGTATTAGCAGTGATACTGGAGAAAAACTATTTTCTTTAAATTTCACGATTTACATATCCACTGATTAATTTCATAAAACCATCTATAGGAAGAAGAAAAGGTGAATGCTAATCAACACAACTAGATAACCATTAGCGTACTATCAATAAAACACCGTTTTGCCTGTTACCTGCTAATAGTAGCAAAGTAATAAAAGATACTCCGAACTGCCTAATGTACTTCCATTTATCTGACATTTTTATCTGTTTACAAACTAGACATGATCGTGACTTTATGACCTATGATTATGAATTCGTAAATACGCTTTTGTATCGATTCCGATGGGTACTTTCCAAGATTTAATTATAAAATGTTTTTCAGTCTGTAGACCCCGATATATTGAGTGATGTTTTTTTAAAATCTCACTATACCCTTATTGCATTTTCATCTATAATGTGAAGCTCATGACGTCATTTTCTTAGTAATCATAAAAAGTAGAATATAGAACGTGTATTTCAATCTGTTTAGAACTCGTCTCCTGAATACATATGTCCGAAATTTGCAATGCTCCTGTGTACAAGCATTCGAGTGCAGGTTTTATTAAATTGACATTCATCAACACAATTTATTTAGCACAAAATGAGGGCAAATGTGACTGCAGGATTTAATTGTCCTAGAGGAACAACTATTTCTTAAAACAAATTTTTTCCTTCCCTTCAAGTTCCCAGTGGAACATAAGACTTCAAGCTAGAGACTTAAAGATTGTATAGTAGTGTTCATTTTTACAGGATGGGGTTTCTATACTCCTTCCCGACCTTTCCTCTTTACTTGCTTTAACACTGGCTTAGAGAGGTGAAGTGGGTGGGTCGGCCAGAGATCGAAACGCGGACTACATGAGTGGTCGGCAGGCATTCTACCGCTGTGCCACCGACGCTAAGATAATCCTACTGAGTAAAAATAGATTTCACTTGGGTTTAATCGAGAAACTAAATGTTAAATTCTTGTTTTCATTTTCCTATAGGAGGACTTTCGACAGACAATTCATAATTGTAAATTTCACATCCCTTTCATCTGATAATAATAGGTTAATTTTAATCCTCTACAATCATGTAAATCAATGTAAAACGTTGCATGGAAGAGAATTAGTTCAAGTCTTCACATAGAAAGCATTTGAACAGACAGAATGATACTAGAATAATAGGAAATATCTTTTTGGAAACATTTGAAATCATTTCACTGTAAGTGACATTTGATGGTCACTAGGTGTTTTGAATCACTGATCTTCAATATTTTCAGGATCTTAGTCTGACAAGGTGCATTTTTTTACTATCTGAAGTATGCATGCAGTAATGTTAAACTTCTCTTAAAGACACCATAAATGTTGTATGATGTAGAGCATTAGAGCTGTGTGATGTGTATTACAAGTAGCAGTGATGTATTGCCTGTTTTAATAAATTAGTTTGCAGGATTTCATCATGAGCTGACATTAGTTAGAGAACCATTGGAAAACCTGGGAGTACTGGACAGCTGTTTCGTCCTAGTTTGGGACTCTTCAGCACTACGCACCCACCGGGATTCGAACCCAGGACCTTCTGGTTACAAGACCAAGGAGCTCGTAGACCGACCATTAAGCCACTGGGACCCGATCCAATGGCCCATGAATGTTAACTTCTGCCAATTCACGATATAGCGCGACCCCTAGCCAATGTTTTCAGCGAGTATTTGTCCTCACACCCGACCAGCTGCACCCTACTGGTCCTGGGTTCGAATCCCGGTGGGTGAGTAGTGCTGAAGAGTCCCAAACTAGGACGAAACAGCTGTCCAGTACTCCGAGGTTTTCCAATGGTTCTCTAACTAATGTCAGCTCATGATGAAATCCTGTAACCAATCAAATCCCTACAAATCAACACTTGAATATTAATAAATTAGCTTGGTGGTTGCAATTTCTCATTATTCATGCTAAGCATCAGTATGCAACGCGCATAATTGTTCCGTGATGTTCATCAAGTGATTGAAAACAGAGCACTAAGTCTCTTGTGTTTTTTATTTTCGAAACATGTGACTGAATTATATATGTTTCTACAAAGAAATTCTTTTGAGTCTGTTCTTCTCGTGACTGCCTGTCTGACAAGTGTAAGCACAATGTTCACACAACCACTCGATCACAACATCTGATAAGTCTAATTGTCAAGTATTCTCTTCACTCCTATACATGTGTTCATAAACATCACTTATTACTAACCGAACAGAATACAAAGATAGCGAAAGCTTACTTCTAGCCTCTTTGATTT
The DNA here is from genome assembly GCA_944472135.2 of Trichobilharzia regenti. Classification (NCBI taxonomy): domain Eukaryota; kingdom Metazoa; phylum Platyhelminthes; class Trematoda; order Strigeidida; family Schistosomatidae; genus Trichobilharzia; species Trichobilharzia regenti. The sequence goes on along the minus strand of OX235270.1, from coordinate 78,936,253 downwards.
CATCTATGCCCATACGCGCGTGTAACCAAATCGCAAAATACAATAAATTACTATTGCATAATAAAGTCATTTCATCTAAAATTTGATTGCGATGATTCACAGCCGAATGATCGTAGTTTCTGAATAATGCACGACAAACGTTTTTAGATGAGAGAAACAAAACCTTAAGAGGATAGCTGCATTAAGCAACTTTGCAAAATATATGAGCTTAAAGTGTTTGTATACCAAACTTAAAAATAATTCTTTACAATCCAGAAATTCTATTTCTTTGTTTTCCTAATCTGCATATTTCTTAAAGGCTTGCAGTATTATTATCACTCCCTTAGGTTCCCAGTAGGCTTCAACAGCACATTTTTATTTTGCTTCAGTCTCTTTATAACCAACGAACCACCACCACAACAATAACCAGCAACAATCACCATCAAACGGAGACGTTCAGTGGAGATTATCTCATTCACTTATCCAGCTAGGAAGCATCGTTCTAACTACAGGCAGTCGAATGGATGAAGATGTGAGAGCCAGCCACCCAGCCAGTCAGAATCCGAAAGGCGAGATATGCCTTCATCAACCTGAAACCAGTTTGGAAATCTTCTGCTTCACTCAGCCAGCATAAGGAACGAGATTCAGATCTTCAACACCAGTATCAATGGACTCAGTCAGTCAGTTAGTCAGTTCTACCATACGGGTCAGAAACTCGCAGTGCGTGTTACGAAAAGAACTTTCAACACGCCACTACAGACTTCCATCAACAGCTGCCACCTTCTCTGACTGACTTCATACTGAAGATCAAGTCGCCAGCCAGTCAGAGAGAAAAAGTAACGAGAAACTCTGGCTGGGAACAAACCAATAGGCGAGATCCGATCGCTCAACGAATATGTTGGAGAAAATGGAGATGGATTGTGCATACATTGAGGAGACCGTCGAATGACATCACGTGAAATGCATTCCATCGCTCAAATGGAATCCGAATGGGAAGCGACGAGTGGGTTGTTGGTTTGAGGGTGACACGAAGGAGATCGTGTGAAGAGGAGATGAGATATTATGGGCAATTGTAGACCCAGATGAAGAAGACGTCAGAAATTAGAAATTGGAGATGTGTTGTTAAAGCCATATGTTCCGCTCGAAACCCAAGGAAATGATAATATAATTGTTCTTTTTATCTAGCCCACCATTATCCATAGGCTACAATCTCTTTGTCAGACTGTCTCTTCCATGTTACTCTTGTAACTCTACTCGTCGTTTCCCATTCTGGTATCCTCTCGAGGGCCTGATGAGCGATGTCATTCGACGATCAGAGTGATTCCGATCCATCTCCATTTTATTCGAAATATTTGTTGAACAAAAAGTTGTTCGTTAGTTTGCTCTCAGAATTTCTTGTGGCTAATTCTTTCTGGTCATTTGCTCTTTAATAACTGTCGATAAAAGTCTGCAACTTTTTGGAAATGCTTTTCGTGACAGACCAAGTCTCTGATATACACATAAGAAATGATAATGTTAGTGCTGAAAATTCGAATTTCGTTCTTTAGGCTGCTAATTGCAATCGATTTCCGCATTGATTTCAGAGTAGTGCAGGTCTCTCATGCTTTTCCGATCCTGCTTTTGATATCCTGATCCGTGTCACCTGTATTTGGAACGATGATTTCTAGATAAGTGAAAGAAGTGACCTCATTCAAATCTCTTCCGTTGATAGTGATTGGTGCTTGCTTATTTTTTCATTGCTTGGTGTCTTCATCACCTCTGTCTCCCCTTTGTTCATTTGAAGTCTTGTCTTAGGTTAATACAGATTTACGGCACTCTTTGGTGTTAAGGTTGTTGCCAAATTACTTCTCGGTCAATGCTATCGAAGGCCTTTTCATAGTCGGTGCAGTTGAGGTAGGGATTTGACTGCCATTCTATGATGATGGATGGCTTTGCGTTGTTACCACCAGACGGTTTACTTTTCTTAAATCCAAATTGTTCCGGTTCAAGTTTTTCATCCCGTGCATCTTATGGTCACTTCAGGAAGTAATATTTGGCGTGGATATTAGCATGATTCCACACCAGTTCTTTTACTCGGTTCAGTGATACAAATACTGAAACTGGGACTGTGCAGATGACATGTGAAATCATTAAGTGTTCCATATTTTTAACCTTGCCTAGCTAACTAGTTCGCTAGATTTCTGGGCGGTCCGAAGAGCAGGAAAAAAGGGAAAGTTTGCCGTGAGGCTAGCGACCCTACCCCGGAAAATCAATCCAGTGACGCAAGAAAAATACGAAAGCTTGAGATATTTCTTAGTTATTCGACTCAGTTGTATGGAAGTAAAGATTTATGAGTGAGTCCCGATTTTAGCTGTTTCTGTTCGTATGGTGAGAAAATTTGTTTGCGTTTTATTTTCCAATAATTCTCACGTTTGCTGTGCTGATAACAATAACTAGCGATTATTAGAGAACAAAGTTTTGAAGGTTGATAACCGAAGATTTGTAAAAGAAATCTGTCTGAAAATATAATATTTCAAGACTGGAATTTAATAGTTTGAATTTGATTTTATATTCTAATCTTCATTATCTGTCTGTCTGTTTGTCTATGACTTACTAAACGTTCAGAAATATTTCCTTCACCTGGAAAACAAAGTAGTCTTATGAATCTATAATGTATAAAACAGCACAGATGATTTTTCTGACAAAATCTGCTTTGATTTGCTTGTTTCATATGTTGGCACATTTGTATCACTTTAACAAAACTACTTTTTTAGTGAATTACAACATACAGTTATTGTGCAGTGCAAATTGCCTATTAAAGTCATACTTTTTGACAGCTCATATGTTGAAGTGATTTCAAAAGCAACTATCTGCCCATCAGAGTATTCTAGTCTGTGTTATTTGACAGTAGAATTTATTTAGATTGGATTATTAATTTTAGGCATTTAAACTACTAGATAAGTGATTAATTTCTTAGGATGTCATTGATATTTACATATTTCTTAATTTCGTTTTATGAACCCTGTTGCATTTATTTTTCGATGGTTTTTCCTGAATCACAATTGTCTATGATCACAAATCAAATCATGCCTGCAGATTTTGTTATTTGTATGCTGTTTTATTTATTTACAAATCCTTCAGAGCTGCCATTTCTGGGTTTCGACAAGACAATAAGAAGACGTAGTTTATCTGAAACGTGTAATGTATTGGCGCAACACATTTCGAACGTTCTGATCACACACACGTACTTGTCATACACAATTTTTATAAAAGGCAAGAAGGGATGAATAATTACAATACAGGTCAGATTGTGTGACCTGTGTTATAGAGACGGGTCACAAGGTTGATTTCAACAGTGCCTTTAAGCCGGTATAGAAAAGAAGGTTGGGCCACATACCTAAATTCATTGAAGCCTTAGTCATAAAAATGCTTAAATCTGTCTTATGTGTCTAAAAGCTATTTATTATCACCTTAAGCCTGCCTTGGTAATCCAAGCCAGAACCAAGGTCCAATTTACTTAATAATATTTTCAACCCCTTCTTTGCCTTGTATTTCTCTTTTCTCTTCTTATCTTTTTCACTCACACCTCTTGCGCCTCCCTACCTATTGTTTGTGACCTTGACCTGTACACAGTCTAACATGTATTGTAATTATTCATCCCTTCTTGCCTTCATAAAAACTGTGTATGATATGTACGTGTGTATGATCAGAGTGTCCGAAATGCGTTGCGCCAGTACATTACACGTTTCAGATAAACTACATCTTCTTATTGTCTTGTCGACACTCATGAAGGGAACTAATCGCTTTAAATTTCTGGATTTGATTTGTTTGGATTTCACCTTTTTCTGCTGTTTCAGTGTTAACACAGGATTTCTTAAGATAAATTTCCCATTTTTACAAATTAAGATGTACAGATGATGAACTGTCAATCATATTTTCGCCTTGATAGACTGTAAATTTTCTGAGGTTATAACTACGGAACTTGAACGAAATCTCATCTGACAATGAAACTCAGAAGGCTTCAGGTAGGGAAAAGGAGAGTAACCATTGGGATATGCAAATCATCCATTTTCCATTGTTCTTCTATCTGTCATTTTTTTAATATTCAAAAAAAAACTAATGTACACCTCCTTTGTTCAAAAATAAAGCTAGTCTAATCATTTTATTTATGCATACAGAATAGCACTTTTCCCAGCTGTTTAATCATTAAAAATTAGTGGCCGGAAATAAATTCACATTTCTGTTTAGTCATAATGCTCTAATGAGCAAACACACGTGAATCACGTGGACAATACTTCTTAGAGCATTAAGATTGGCTGATTGACAGGAGGTTTGCTTAAAACAATATTGCAGAATGTCATTTGACCACTGTTAAAAAAATTATTCCTATCCCGTGTTGAAAAAACAAAAACAGATCAAAAAACCAATATTTACATTTTGAACACTCCTATTCTAATTAGAATGAAGAAAAAAGAATCAAAAGCATCTATCACTAAGGTCTTTTCAGGGGTATCTGTTTCTAACTCTGAATTTATAGTTGATTTGCCTTCAAGTAATATATGTTGCTTCCAGTAACAGGCTTCATTCTCAGGAGCGGAAAAAAAATATTCAGAACAATGAATTTGTTGTTCTTCTAATCCTTCCGATCATTTTATAGCATTTATGAATCGAATGGCAACGGGTAAACAGTTCGATACAACTCTGTAGAAAGGAAAATAAAATTTATACTATTGTAATAGATTTTGGTTTGTGTTGATTAAGATATCGGATCTCTGAGTTTTGAAATCCCGTACAACAATATCAGTTGACTCACAACTATCACACCAACGAATTCATGACTCAGTTGACTGGCTTACTCTCCTTACCTAAAATTTCACTTTATTTGAAGTGTCAGTTTTTTTCACAGTTATAAACAGATAGTCAGATATTCCATGGAAACCACAAATGATGCAAGTCGACGAATGCTATACAGAACATTTTCATTCAGGAAAATTATTCAATAGCATTAAAGGGAATGCAGCTTTTTGGATGAGTTAAGTGTCAAAATAGCAGTTGACGTATTACCAGTTTTGTAATATTAAACACTTTCAGATTTATTATTATTATATCCTTTAATTCCTGGAGGAACATAGGGCTTCAGCTGCGCGTCTCCATTGCCTTCTGTTTTCTACCAACTTTTTCACCCCGCTCCAAGTCTGCCCACATGCTTTCGTTCCCTCTTCACATGACCTCCTCCAAGTTACCCTTGCACTGACGACCAACTCGCCGCTTCCCTTTCGGGTTCCACTCGAGCAATGGCTTGTCTAGTGATGTCACTTGATGGTTTCCACAAGGCATGGTCAGCCATCTCCATTTCTTCCTGCCTATTTGTTGCACAATCGGTTCCTGCTGGGTTGGTTCGCTCATTGCCAGAGATCCATGTTGCTGATCTTTTCTGGCCGGCCATCTGATATTGAGTATTGAGCGAAGACAACTATTAATGAAGGTCTGAAGTTTGTTTGAGATGCTCTTTATGACGCGCTGGCCAAGTCTCTGATCCGTATAGTAGCACTGACTGACTTCACATTGGAGTTGAAAATCTGGATCTTATTTTTGATGCTAAGTGATGTTGACCTCCACACAGACTTAAGAGAAATGAAAGCTTGTCTTGTTTTTCCGATTCTTGCTTTGATATCCTCATTGGTTCCGCCTGTAGTTGAAACGATGCATTTTCAAATGCTTGGCCAGAATGTCTTTTCAACGTTTTTATCTAACAGAGATAGTTTGTCTTTACTTTTAGGAAGTGACTTGCCGACAGACCAGAGTTAAAATAAATTCCAGGTCAGTTGGCACTAGTAGGCATTTCACAAAAAGCTTTCAACGTGAAACAATACAACTATTATATTAAAACAAATATACCGCGGTTGCAATCTCATGAAAGTGAAAAACATTTCATTTATTCATAAATCAAATTCAAGCTGAAGTTAATTAAACACAGTGTGAAAAAAATGCCCCACAGATTGGTAGACTTTGTTAGCTACTATCTAAATTAGCTCATAAGAATCATATTTCAATAAAAATGATAGAACGTATTTAAGATGAATAAAGGAAATTCAAGCTTAATGATAGGAAGAAAAGTGCACTAAATAGTGATTTTACGATTACACTCTAAAAAACTAGAAATCGAATAACCGAGGAAAAAAATATGCATCATAAATAATAATTAGCTGTGTAATCCGAATGTACTTAACTTAAGTTCAGAGCTGCCTTCCTACTGATGTTAAACATCTTATATAATTATTGAGATGCAAACTGAAAGCTGATTAAAGCACAAAAACTTACTATCAAATCAGTCGACATAGTTTGAACAATAATGACAACGAACAAATATGGATTGTAAGAACTACCGAATACTGGAGAACAGTAAAGCCTATAGACTTCCATAATCCGTAAATCAGGCAGACTGAGCGTCTACAAATGTAAGGTATCTGTTTCACTTCCTATTCATGTGAATTTTTCAGTGTGATAATTAGAGAAAGCCTAATGACCAGTAAATGTGTATTACATCAATAAATTTATCCTATCGTTTGTTTCGTTTGAATATAAAGTCGATGGTGACAATCGCTGTGATTATTTGACATTCTGAGCACAGATTTTTAAAGCATTTGGTTCGAAGTCGCAAAGAGAAAGTGTTTCAATGGAAAATTTACTAGATTTCTTCCTCTGGGGTTTCCTAACAAATTAAGTGGTTAATGGGCTAGCATGCTTTAAGTCCTCAGATGGAGTAGTGGGTGCGTACTCCAGCATGGGAACTTTCATGCAGTCAGAATCAATCTCCAACGAGATCATGACGATAAGATTCATCTCGAAAAGAAGGAAACTAGCGAGAGCTATGCTCCTGTTCATCTCAAGAAAATATTAATCCACATCCATTGAACGAAAAGATCCTCTAGATGGAAGACCTTACCCAGAAAAGGTCGGATTCATTTAAAACAAGTCATGAGCCAACCAAACAGCAACACTAAGTATTATCATTGAACAGAGCCTAAGAAGGTATCTGTATCTCTACTTCATCGACTTTGACTACCAATTAAATTGTCATATGCCTCGACATCCTCGAGTGCACTCCCGCAAACCTTTATAAACCTTATTCAACAACTATATGACAGTGGCACATGTCAGGTGAGCCACAAATAAAAACCCACCGAAGCGTTCGAAGTCAAAGCGGGAGTTAGATAAGGTTGTCTACTGCCACCTATGGTAATACTAATTGAGTTGGACTGGATAATACGAACGACTGTGAGGAGCAAAAAGGTAAGGATGCGTTGGACCGATAAGAAGAATCCAGAAAATCTGGATTTCGTGGATGATCTATGTATAATGAGATATGAATTCGAAGACATACAGGCGAGAATCAGCAAACTTGTGGAATACCAGACAGCGAAGACAGGACTTCAGGTGGACATAGGGAGGACGGCAGTGAAGATAACCAACCAACAACAGCAAGCGCCAACCAATGCCAATAGGGAAAATTTGAGGGAAGATGTCTGTCTTAATTACCTCAGTAGAATCGTCGAAAAAACCACAGGCTGTGGTATGAATAAAGACGTAAAAGGCATCCAAGAACGATTGGGGAAAGCAAAACAGGCGTTTATAACTTTCAAATCACTGTGGAGATCTACAGCACATAACAAAAGAACAAGATCCGAACTTCCAACAATGATGTCAATTCAATGCTTTTGTGCGGTTCAGATAATTGGCGCGTCATCACAAGCATTTCAATCAAGCTACACATTATTATTAATGTCTTCCTTCTTTTGATATTGAAAATCGAATGGTAAGAAATAGTAAGTAACAGCAAGCAATCCAAAAGATTGTTGCTCGATATTATGCAGAAAGAAATAAAAATACTTCAATATGGATCAAAGCATCTGTATCAGCCTGCTGCAGACACTTACCAAACAATAGCTGCCTTTTCTCAACACTGAAGATAAGTCCCCTGGTTGGCCAAAAAGGATATGCAACAAGACAGCAAATCAGACGTTTATCTTTCACCCAGCAGGCATGCAGAAAGAAGTGTGGATGGTTTGAACATACGCCAAGCAGACCTTTAAATGATATCATACACCAGGTTCTCAAACTCAAATAGAGTGGATAATGATGAGTTGGGCATCCAGGGATGATGTGAAAAGGAAATGAGAGCTTTTCGATATTCTTGGAGTCAACTGAAAATGACAGTAAAGAATCGAGTGAAATCTAGATGTTCCATTGAGAATACAAGGATCGAATAATAATAATAATAATAATAATAATAATAATAATAATAGTAACAGAGATTATTCGAATTGTTCATCATTTGTTTAAAAATATAATCATTGTTAGGAAAGAAATTTTCACGCAATTTATTTTGTTAAATTCTCACATTCCATTCAATTAGGAATAGTGGGCAAAGAACCGAGGATACTATTTAACAAAAGATATCTATTTAACAAATCTTTTTCCGATAATATTGTGCCTGCCATTTGGAAGGACATTAAAGTTGTACCCATACCTAAATCATCTACTGGAGCATGTGTCAAATTTAGACCCATTGCTATTACCTCTCCTTTTTGAAAACTATGGAGAAATTACTTTTACTTAGTCTTGTACCTTCGCTTAAATCCTTTAATGACCCTAAACAATTTGCCTATAAGCACAGTAGAAGCACTTTAGATGCAGCTGCCGTCTTATATCATAACATTGCTTCCAGTCTAGACAAGGGGGCTAAATTTGTTCGTTGTGCCTTCCTAGACTATACATCTGCTTTTGACTCGGTCCCTAGGGACATATTATTAAATAAACTTGCAGCTAGTCAAACAGAATGTTGGGCTGTTAACTGGTTACATTCCTATTTCTCAGAAAGAAAGCAGTACACCGTATATAAAGGGAAGTCTTCCACTTCATTGCCTACTGAAGCTGGTGTCCCTCAAGGCGCTGTCCTTTCTCCTTTTCTTTTTTCTTTCTTCTTGCATGACTTGCCTCACTCTGATGAAATAAACTTTGTGAAGTACGCTGATGATTTAACGGTTTCAATGGCTGTTAACTCCCAGCTAGATTGTACTAAAATAAATAGCTTTCTATCGGAAGTCAGCAAATGGTCTGAGTCTAACGGTCTTAAACTGAATCCTTCTAAGTGTCAAACTGTTGATTTCAGCTTAAGATGTAAACGACAGTTAAAAGAAGTCATCGATTCTCATGACAGTTGTAAAATTGACGACAATGATATAGGAATCAAATCAGAAATTAAGTATCTTGGACTCATTCTCTCTTCTGATCTCTCCTGGTCTTCCCATGTCTTAGCAATCTCCAGTAAAATATTCCGCCTGACATTTTACATTAAGAAGTTAAGACACTCGGGTATAACTCAACCCTTCCTCTTACAGTTTATAAACTCTTGCATCCTACCTATTCTTCTTTATTGTTCACCCTTATTCTTTCCTGGTTTGCTTAAAAAAGACTATGTCACAATTCGTAGAATACTGAAGACTGTCAGTCAGTAGGGTGAGTGGTGTCCCAGTGGACCACATAGTTAACGTCGTTGTCGATAGGCACTTGACTTCGTGCAATAAATTTGCTAAAGGGATTTTGTCTGACTTGGAGCATCCGCTTTACCCTCAGCTTTCACCTTGCATCTCCTCAGGTAGAACAAGGAGTAACTTCAGAAAACTGTATGCTCGCACGTCTAAGTATAACAATTCTATGATACCATACTTGGCACGTATTTTATGTGATGAAAATAGTGTCAGGCAAGAATTAACTAACCTTTTATCATCTAGTAAATAAACAATTTCCTCCATCCATCCTTATATACCTTCAAGTTTTACTTTTACTATTTCTATTATATTTATGGTCCTGTTACTTCTCTGTTTTACTCTCATAATTGCAAACACCAACTTATCTCCATGACGGCTGTAATCTTTGTTTTTCCCTTCACCATATCATGTAAAGAGAACATTATATTCAATATTTTTAAACATGTTAGGATTTCTATACCACATTGCCAATACTGTGTGACACAAGCCAACGGCAATTTTCACTTGTATTCTTATTATTATTACCCTAGCTGTTATCATTATTATTGTTATTTCCATTTTATATGCTGCATGTTTTTGACACTACCTCTATTGTAAATGTGGAAAATTTTCTGTGTGATTAATTTTATTTATAATTTGAGGAAATTAGATGCAATATTGTGATTAATGCTGAAAATTCTATTCTGTATCACAAGTACTGTTTTTGGAATAAAGTAAATAATTATTATTATTGTTATTATTATTATTACTAGGATGTGGTGAACATTCTCCAGATAGATATGGGCATAATTTCCACAAAGCAGTATTCTGATGTCATTGTTGTGAACTTAGAGTTATTAATAGTTAAAGAAAAACAAATTAGTGTTATTCATGTAGGAGGAAGAGTTATACAGATTTTGATATCCAGTAAATAAGCTTTGGTTAGAGGTTGCTTAATTCGTACACAATAACGATATTGCCAAATGCTAACATACCTTCCATGAAACAATGGATAAAATGTTTAAGTATAATTGTTTTTCCTAAGTACTTTCAAAAATTACAGTTTTGGGTCCTTCATAATCTTGACTTTTTCGTTTAACTACATTATGGGTAAATTTTGTTTTGATAAAGTCTCACAGTGTTATACAGTAATGTTTACTGCTGACGTTTTGAGCACAATTTATTGCTCATAATCATATCGAGGTAATCACACGACTTCCTAAATTCATTTATATAGTTCCATTGTTTTTCTCTTGATTTTCACTTGATTTGATTGGTAATAGTATTTTCCATATTTCAGGTATGAGTGACGAGTCATTCCTATTGCATGTGTTGGGTGTAGACTCGATGAACAAGGATTCAGTAATCAACCTCTCTCTCCACCTACCTAGATTACTTTTTAGAATTTTAACCCTCTCCCACCCTATTGTGTGGTTGTGTGTTAGCGCATGCATTGCAATTGCTGAGCTTTTTTCTAAATTACTTATCTTCTCGGGGTCAACCATTCTTACCTTAGCTAAATTTTTATGCTCTGACAATCTGACTACCCCTGACCTACTAGTTTGACCTATGTGGTTTACCTCACAGTCACTGCATGGTATTTTGTAAATAATATTATTTTGTCTAATTGGGTCAACTGGGCCCTTTAACCTACAGAGCTTGTCCCTGAGTGAGTTTGTAGGTTGAAATGCCACCCTAATTTCCGCTTTATTTAGAATCCTACGTAGTGTTTCAGATGTCCCCTCCTTTATATGGTATAACTGTAGATGACTTATATTCTCTCTTATTTATGTTATTATTACTAGTTTCACAATTATTTCTATTTTGTTTTTGGCCTTTAATGATCTTCCTAATGAATTCTAAAGGATAGTTATTCAACACCAACGCTTCTTCTATCTGTTTTAATTCATCATTTAGATCTTTTTTTGTGCTACTTAGTGCCACTGCTCGGTTTGTTAAACATTTAACTAAGCCTGCCTTAACAGTTAAAGGATGAGACGAATTAAAGTCTAAATATCTATTAGAATGCGTTGGTTTTCTATAAACACTAGTGTGTAGTTTGCCTTCTTCTATTCTTTTTATCTTACAATCTAACATAGCTAATTCTCCTTGTTCATTTTCTGATTCAAATGTGAATTTTATTCCCTCAACTTGTGAGTTTATGTGTGTCAAGAAGCTAAAGATATGTTCTGTTTTTAACACTGTGAAAGTGTCATCCACATATCTCCACCATATTTTTGGAGTAGGATTAAATGTATTGAGGGCACTATTTTCCCAGCTGTCCATAAATATGTCCGCTACAATAGGGGATATTGGTGATCCCATTGCTACACCTTCTGTTTGTTTATATATTTTGCCTTGGAACTTAAAGATAGTAGATGTGAGGCATAACTGAATCCCTAAAATAATTTCTTCAATGGACAGAGTCGTACTATGACTGAGCTCAGGATCCGTAGTTAGTAAGCCATAGATTGAAACCCGGACCACATGAGTGGTCGGCGAGCATTCTACCGCTGTGCCACCGACGCATTCACATTTTCTTCTAAGTTAACTAAATTATGGTGACGATTTTTGTGCATTTTCACATTTAAATAACAGAAGAACAACTAGTTCTCATGCCTCACTATGTTTAGAAACGACAGGTATTGTGTTCAACCTCACTGGAGACACTCATTCGATTAGCTGTTTCTACATACAATGGAATGTACTAACTTGACTAGTCATCATTAAAAATATAATATCTAGAATAAATTTCTGTGATGATGCTGACCAGCAGAATGAATTGATATGGTATTATCCTTCTTCATCTGCTGTATTTGTGTTAACTGAGTTTTTTCAGGCAATCAGCCTCTTGAATATAAGTATCGCAAAAGAAGCGCAATAGCTGTCCCACAGTGAGGAAGAAGAATTGATGTACCTGGTTGATTTTGAAGTTGTAATTCACGCTTCAAAAAGATCACCAAGTGCACCTTTTAAACAAAGCAGCATCTGACGCTCATTTATGCATAAAGAGACTAGCAACCTCATGACAGACTTTGTCGAAAACCACGAGCAACTGGAGAAATAGTGAAACTGAAGAGGGTTGGTCATTTTCTTGGTTAATATTTTCAGATGATATTCGGGTACTGGATCAAAATTCAGCTGCCTATGATTTACACTACGCTAATTTGAGCAAAATCGTCTTCCCGACCCACCCGCCTTTCATTTGTCGCCAACTGTTGTTACACCTGAAATAACAGACTCGACTGTTCGTCACTTCTTACTGCAACTTCGGGAAATTTTTTGTTGAAACTAAAAACCTATTAGTAGAGGTTACTTCAAAACCTGGATTTCTCAGGTTTACAGCCTAATTAAACAGTGAGCGAAGACTCCTCAACAGTCTAAAGGCAGAAAGGAAAAGACGCCAACTACTACTTGACTCCCTATCTGTTGTCAACTGCTGGTGAATTTTACCTTGAAATTCTCATAAACCTCATATATGTAAACACGAATGATTTTATTCACATAATGCACTCAAAAACTCATGAGTTTAAGTAAGACCAGTAGTGAAGCACCATCTGGAAGAAATCGAAATTTGAGATATTGAAAATAAGCACAGCGGTGAATGAATCGAACTGACAAAGTGTAAAATAACGATGGTCAATCTAAAAGACCACTGACGTATTACCCGGGGATATATATATATATACAGATGTAATTCCTGAATTTTTACTTGCATAAAAATAACCTTTTTTCTGTTTTAAAGTATCTCCTTTGCAACAATACCATATTTTACTCTAATTTTCCCAACTCTTATCATCCAACTCAGTGACAAATCCATATAACCTTGTCTTGATACTGTGACGAACCAAGACGTATTGTAGAATAATTTGGTGAAATGTAGTGTTGATATTAAGCAATGAAGAATTTTGATTTATTTCAGTAAGAAACTTACCAAGAAGTATACAGCGATTCAACAGTTTTTTAGCTGTGCTAAGAACGTGTCAGCTACCAGATCCTACAACTGATGCGATTCCCCAAATAATCGACCGTTTCATCACTTCTTTCTAAATCAGGAGTCAGAATAGACTGAGGAGACCAATATATCGGCTGAAAAATTACCACAGTAAAACGTCAATTCATGGCATCACAAAGTCATATACACTCAACTCCGGCACATACATTATAAAAGTCAAATAAAGTTGGTAACATTGTATATCGACAGTGTTAATCTCCGATTGTTGTTGAATTAGATGATAACTATCCTCAAGCGCTTACGCGACTGTGTCACTTTGAATACATATCTTTGATCAGTGTAGCACACTTTCTTACCACCAGACATAGACATAGTACCTGGCTACTGCAGTTGTAACAACAGAAGACAAGGGCAGGCAACAGATCGTTTATTAAGGAAATTAACACATATTTATAGATTTTCATGTACATTATTATAGACTATTGTTAGCAGAAAAACACAGTCTTCTGATTGGTTGTTTCTCACAGAAAGTTAACCTCGCATCTCTTTGTGACTGTTTCTTGAATGTCAGATCATCTATATGTTAACTGTATCCGCCTACGCAAAGCCTTTGTTCTCATTTTTCTCACGACCAATATTGTGGACATAAACATTGACGTAAATTACTGTCCAGCAATTTTGGCTAACAGCCAGCTCTCACCACAGTCAAACCTTTGGTTACACTTCTATGAAATATGTCATCATTCTGACTGTAGATAGTTAAGCAGTCTCCACGATTTCAATTCTTTCCATCTGTTATTATTATTATCTTACATCAACGTTCCATCCACGATAAAATGAAATACTATACTTTTCAGTCTTCCATTAAACTCAGTTATTTTTTTGCCTTATTCAATTATTCTAGAAATGGCTGTGGACAAAATATCTTAAGAACATCTGTAATTCTTTTTAAAGTGAATTGTAATTTCATAAAGCGTCTTTAAATTTTCAATCATTATCATGTGTCTGTTTTGTATGTTATGCATAATGCAATAGTACTCACTACTGTTTAGAGTAATAGGCTGGTGGTATCAGGTATGCTTTCAAGCATTTCAGATATAAACGGTGAGATATTCGGGTTACGTCAAACGCGACCCACCAACCACATTTTTTCAGTGATTTAAAAGACTGTTTCAGAGGCTGAGCAATAAACATATGGAATTGAATGTCAACGTTATATCTAGGCTCTTTTTTCTAGCTACGTAAAGTATAAACTAATGATAGGGGGCCTAACAGTGCAGAAACCAGCTAGAATTTCTCTTTTTTTTCTTTTGCGTTCCAAGTAGATTATAGGACTTTAAGCTTGAGCTTCGAAGTTTCAGTGACAGTGGTGTTTATCTTTTACAGGCTGAGGTTGCTAAACTCGTGCCCACACTTCTTTCTTTTTCGGATTTACTACTGGTTAAGCAAAGTTTAGGAGACCGTCGGCAGGGATTGAACTCCATACCACGTGTGCGGTTGGCGAGTGTTCTACCGCCGAGGAATAACATATAGATACAATAACCCAGCTAAACGCAACATCAAAATCTCACTTAGTTATGATAATTAAAAAATTGTACTAGTTTCCTTAAGGCATATAACACACACATACGATCCAATAATGATGAAATAGTGACTGTAAAGGCTAACCTAACAATGAAACTAGTACCGCTAATCTCTACAAAACTGTACTAAGGAATGATGTTTCAGAATCACTTAATTTTCGAAATTCGTAAAGCAATAACATTCACCATTTAACAAATTTCCTTAAAAGCTGTTTTTCGCCTGCGATTAAAGCTGTTTACAAGAATACATTAGTTTACATATCAATAGCTGAATTAAGCAATACACGAGGAAAATATATCCATCCAAAGTTATTCAACCAATAATATAACATAACATATATTTCTATCATATGTATATATATATATCATATAAAAAGGTGCATTTCAATGATATACACGCGCACAACATTAAAGTTTGATTTCTAAATGGTTCTTTCAAAAAAATACTTGTATTTATACTGAGGTAATCTCAGGGTTAATTAAAATAATTAGAGGGAAGCAAAAAAAAAAAGAAACTGGAAAAGCAACCAACACAATCCACTGTCTTATTTTCACTCTATTCGAACAGTTATATATTTCGAGCCACAACAATCTTTAACATTTGTAAGACGCCATAGAATAAGAAACACACAGAAAAATACCTACAGACAAACAGCCAGACACAAGCACAATAATGTACACATGAAGATATAAATATGAACACTAGCAGCAAATAGAAACATAGAGGAAACAGATCCTGCTTAAAATCACAGTTGATTGAAAACAAAACAATACACGGAATACACAATTATATGCATGTAAAAAAAAACCTCGAAGGAACTGATTGTATTGCTCCACAATATAGCTGATGAATTAGTTATCTGAAGTGTAAACAGAATAGAAGTATATTTAGACATAAAAGAAGACTTGTGTTGGATTTTTAAAAAATGAAGACGAAGAAAGCTGCAGTAGGTAGGTGGATTGTTTAGCTAATAAGGAAACGGCGAAAGAAGATGAAAAAAAACATAAGGAGAAATGCACTATAAAAAAAAGGAAGATTACAAGGAAGAGAGTGACAAGTAACATGTGTTTCGCGCCATGAACGAATTAAGGTGCAACAGTAGAATGCAACGGAGGTAACAGATAGACAGTGAAATTTGAAAATGAATATTGAAGTTTCTATTAGACACAAAAAATGTTGTGCTATCTGAAGTAGTAATGATGACATTATTAATGACTGCAGATATTCACTTGATTTGAGAAAGGAGGATAATAATGAATTGTATTAACAATTATTAGTATAAAAGAGATGTATTACATAAGCACATTCCAAAAACGAATTTGAAAGTAAACCACCTTATTTCACAGATAACGTTATTACTAGGATTTACTAGCCATTGGTAATAGCAACAGGTCGACCATTGACAGTTTTCAATTTCAATATACCGTCCTCCTCTACTTCCACAGTTTCTACACCATCCTGGACTATTTTTCGTGTAGTGACACACTTTCCATTTTCAATTTTTGTTGATGTTGATCGAAATGTTTCTTTTCTAACTGGTGCATGACCAGGTCGACTACCACCATAACTGAAACTGTACGATGTCTTTGTAGATAAACTACGCACTGGTACGGGTTGAGGACAACTAGTTTTGCGCACACGTTCAACATGATGTGTTTTCGTTTGACTATCATTATTTGATCCATAACTTGTTTTATGGTGCAAATGGCGATTAGGTTTCTCATGAAAGTAACTGTCATGATCAAATAAACCGTGTAAATGATTATGCGACCGAAATAGTCCAGCTGTATCCATAAATGCATTCATCATATGAACATGCTTACTGAAAAACTCGCGGAAAACATCTTCAGGATCTCGAAAAGTAAATCCAAAATCATTAAATGGAAAGAAGAATTCATTTGTATCAAAAAGGTCTTCATGAAAGAAATTTCCAGATGCTGTATGTCGACGTCTTCCACCATTTTGTTTTGATGATTTCACATTAGTACGAGTTAAGCCGTCTTTACCATGACGATCGTAGAGAGTACGTTTTTGGGGATCTGATAAAACTTCATAGGCTGCACTGATTTCTTTAAACTTTTTCTCTGCCTCTTCTAAGTTAGTTGGGTTTTTATCTGGATGCCATTTAAGTGCCAGCCGACGATATGCACGACGTATTTCTTCATCTGTAGCTGTTTGCGTTAATCCAAGAACTTTGTAGTAACAAACTGAACTCATATTACACAGTAGTAATAATGATTGCAGAAATAGCGATTACTAATACTATTTATCAAATTTAAGCATACAAACAACGAAGAGGATTTCTTCTCGTATTCTGATTTGCTCAACTTGGTACTTTTTAATATTATTTTGAACAGGTTACAAAATACCTCCAATGATCATCTAAAAAGTAACTAAACAACAAACAAAAAATTAATAAATATCAATAAACATTTGCAACAATTTGCAATGATCATAAGTTGCTTTCCAGCTCACTGTTCTTAGGCTTGACTCAAGTCGGACTCACGGGTTTATATTTCCAATGCCATAAGACACCCACCCCAAACAACCTGTCTCCAGCTACTTTCAAAGATGGTGGTGAGACTAGTTGGGGAACTGACTGGATTAATTACGAAAGCATAGGGGAAGGAGTGTTTCATCATTCCAAAATAAGGCCAATATGGTAACTAACTATAAAAAGGACCTACGTAATATGTGTGACAAACATTTGGATATTAATCTCATATCAGTAGAGAGAAAAATACCTGTTGCTGTAATGCTTCACAGATATTACCCAAGGATTGAGAATCCAATTTTTAAAGAGCATGACGGGTTTCATTCAAGACATGGATCATGTGTTCACCCTCGATTAGTCGCTATAACATAGTGATATTTCTTGGCATAAAACACGTTCTCGACCGGTTAGATGGATATATTTTTTCAGAATAACTTATCAGAAAGAAGTATGTTTAAGAAGTTAATCAGCATCCTCAAATACCTATTTAAAAACACTTCAGGAAGATTGAGGACGGAAAGCCATCTATAATCACTGTTCATATAGATAAGTGGGGTTTGACAAGGCCGAAATTTTGGAGTTTGCTAAAGAGTATGTTTATGTAGTTAGCTGTATAAGTGTAGGTGGTGTGATGAATTAAATTCTTAAGAGTACAGTGAGAGCCGGAACAAGGTATGCCGATTTGTTTCCCTTCTATAGCTGTTTCGAAGCTGATTTAATTTTTAAAGTTCCAGCTTATAACGTCTTGGGGTGTGTAGTTTCACCTTACGCTGGTGAGACCCTACCTTGCCAAGCTTAGAATATATGATAACTCTGTATTCCACCATTGATGTTTCTATGAAACTGCTAGCATTCGGTGACATCATCATGTAATAATTCTGACGTCCAATAACAAATGTCTGGACAGGGTGGAGATCTTTAAAAAAGTGATAGCACCTTAGAATATTACCTTCGATGACCCAAAATTGTGTCATCCCAGAGATTTTCATAATATCTGCTGTCTGACAACTTTTGAACTGGTTGAAAAAAGCCAGGACATAGTCAGCTTATGAAATAAAGTTGTGGAACGAAGGGTGGTCATACTAGTACTAACTTGAAACACAGAGGTAATGATCAAGCCGACGACAGACGAAGAAGGATTATTTCTCCATAATTTATTGATGGGTTAAATTGACAGAAGATTGTTGTTTTGTATGAATCACCAGTGGAAAAAACAAGGCAGAAAGGAATATTACACTAATCAACTTGGCATGACGTAACCACTTTAGAGCCCATGGCGACATCCAACACTATCTACCAGCTAAGACTGATGAAATAATTTCTGTTGATTGTTATTATGACTATGCCTCTGTAGGTCACTGCGTCTAACATCACACCCGTCAGGAACAAACCAAGGGAGCAAGGAGTTTATTTATAGTACGCAAAACATAAAGTACTGCACACAGATAACATACAAACATATGAGTATCCCATGCAAATATTTTAATAATTCATGGATCAATTAATTTTTTGAGGATCAAAAGTAGTCGCAGGCTTCAGCTACACTCGTTATTCAGCATGAATGGGAAGAGATGCTGAAGTATTTGTCAACCTGCGTAATTCCTGGTGCTAGCGACAGACAGCTTTTCAAGAAAAGATCAGTGCGATGTGCATCAGTCACCTCTGTTCTACTTATTTATGATTTTTACACAAGATCGCTGAAAGCAGAAGGAATGAAACGATTATAGGTCTTTTATTATACGTGTATTTATTTAACTGCTTGCGTTGGGTGCAAAAACATGATGAGCAATAATGAGACAAACCGTGGTGTTCGGTCGTTTTTATCAAAGTGGAAAGTAACTGCTTAGAAAACTGACTGCAAAAAATTAGGAAAGGTATACTTGTCATTTATTTTTAACAGTAAGAGAAAAAAACTTATAAATGCTAGAATAAGCCAATACCTGTTAAAACTGTGAACGAATGCACTTATGTAACAGTAAGTGTAGGTTGCTGTTATAGTGCACAAAACAGTAAAAATGATTGGATTATTTATGGAAAATGGTATGTACACAGATTGAAAAGTAAACTGTAAAGAGTATGAAGAAATGTATATTTAGTTATACATCTCTCTCTTCCACTTTTCTTTTGAAAAATAACTTTAAAATACCACTGTTCGCATTTTGATTTTGCCCCAGAAAATACTTTTTTTTTACTGATAGTACTAGTCGTTTATTAATAGTGGAAAATATAGTGTGCTTTATCAGGGGACCAATCAACAGCCTCACGTGATGTACACAGACAGAAAACTTCCAAGAATATTTCAGTGTTCATAAGACAAGATACATCATTAACAAAAAAACAACAAACTCCGCCTACTTATTTGAATTATTTTAAACCCACAAACATGAATTCACAGAATATTACCACGTAGAAAAAGGAACAGAACGTAAAACAGTTACATCTGCATGAAAACAGAAAGAAGGTGGAAAAATATTAGGCAATGCAGTGTTTAGTGTAGAAAAGATTTTTATTGATCACTGCATCACTGAAATAAAGGTAATAACTGCATACTAATGACTCCTAGTTTACTACTCATAGTTCATACTGTACTAAAATGTACAAGCTAGATTTGAATAAAGCAAGAACATAACAGTTAGTGCAGAATAAGACAGTATCATCACTTAATTTGGTTGGCTCCTCATCAGCTGCGTACAGCCTAAAAGGTTATTGAGTCTACGTAAAGAACAATTTCAACATACTTGCAAATGTCACGTAATTTCGGGTGACAGGAGACTCCAAACTTAATAAACAGTGCCCAGAAATTACACTTATATAATTTATGCACAGAAACTTCAAGTTTAAACAAAATGAAGGCTTGGATACATTGACAAAAGAGTTACGTAATACAAACAGGTAGTAAATAAGATGAGTAAATTACAGATTGAGTGACAATACATTGGGTTTAAGTCAAATCATAGAAACGTGAGACAAGCAAAGTTAAACTAAAGCAAAGGAAAGAGGGGTTTAAAGGAAAGATTATGAAATCAAATGGGACAGAATAAGGAAATCCATCTACCAGGGAAAGAAAAGACTGACAAATGTTTCTTTCTTAATATACTAATCGGGTTTCGGGAGTTTGATAACTATTGCTTCGGTAAACTTGAGGAAAACTGAACCATTTTCTCTATTGACAATTCTAAAGGATTTCTTTACGTTCACCTTATGACCCGTATAGATGGGATGTCTGGCAAGGGCACTATCATAAGTATTTGCTCCCTTTAGACGTAGGCTTTTTGGTAAATGTCCAGATAATCAGAGGTATGCCCTTCTTTATGTTTTCCCAACGTAACTAATACCAAGACACGTGGAAATTTGTATGTGGTGGAGAAGATTTGTAGCTCAGGTGGGTGACTTTGATGTAGTGTTCTCTGAGCTGGGTGGTTTACTTGCGAAGTTTTCATTACCTTACTAGGCAACATCTTCAGTGGATAATTCAGTTTGTATACACAGTTAAAGTTAACATGAAAAGACTATTTGTCGACTTTTGATTACATCAAAGAGCATTATGCATTGTCATCACCTTACTGACCTATTCAGACTTTTTGTATTCTGCTTAACTTTGTACTGCAGGATAGGTGACGTTTTCATATGTTAAATCAAAGATGTATATGTGAGATCCAGTATCTAACTGCTACGCTATGGGCCCGTCAACTTCACCGCAAACAAAACGTACAGCTAAATTGCTACCAATTAAAATTCCACTCCTATGTTATGTTGTGAACCAGCTAACAATTATATCTACCAACATTACCACACTGAAAGACATGCTGGTAACTTGATGTTTGCGAGGTAAGTGAATAAATTTTTGACATATAAAATGAAAATAACTCCACATGTATAAGGAATGAAGAAAGTGGAATGTTTATTATAGGTTCTTTTGAATTTTAGATTATGATTTTATCTAGGCCAATTTAACGACTTCCGTTGGCGTAAGGACTTCACAGCTAGATTTAGTAAATAATACGAGGCGTACGAGTTCTTCTCAGTTGGATGTACCTCCATCTTACTGTGACAGCTTTTTGTTTTTCCCAGGGACTTGAGTCTCTCACTCAGTAGTTAAGTGCAATTTAAAATGACAGACGCCCTACCCTAGTCACCATAAAACGCCATAATTTATTAGCATATAGATACATCTAACTGAGAAATCCTAAATACAAATGCTAGTATCCATCACGTGAAAAAATTATATTAATTACTCATATTTTAAATTTTGAGAGCTGTATTTTAATTTGATGCTACGACTATAAGAATAAATTTTTTAAAAATCTCTACAACGGGATTAGTTTTTTTCAACATTGGACTTTAGTAAGGTACTCACATGAACAACAAAAAAGTAATTGAACATATGTGCATAACATGTCCGTCAGGCATACACTACTACTAGTTGTAAGACAGTAAAACATTCAACATGCGCACAAGCTGAAAATGAATCAACATAACGTAAAATAATCCAACAACTAACTTTTGATCAATTTTTGCAACTGCTGAATTCGCTTTTATTCAATGTCTGTTCTCACCAATAATCCAACAAATATTTACATATTTTGGAATTAAATTTAAACTAGTTTTTACACTGGTCTGACGGGTTACTGTGACCTTGAGGTGATGATTTATAGTGGTCAGTGTTTTGACAGGTTACCAAAATTTTGTGAAGCATTTTCTTCAAAGAAAAAAGCAACCCGTTCTGCACTAATTCTATCACTATTACCATCGAACAACTTTAACAACAGAAGCTGTCTAAAACAGTGTTATGATAAACAACAATGGCTGTTTTTTTTTTAAACAGAGGATAAACATCAGAAATATTTTTTTAACTTATGGCTACAACTTTAAATGCATATACAATGCTTTAATAGAGCCTATTCACTTATTTAGTTGTTACTGCCGAGGTATCCAAATTTGTGTGTATAGCATATTAGTTAAATATAATTAAATCAACACCATTATAGTCCCTGAGTTAAATGTTTTCATTTATCCTTATTAATATTAGCATAAAAAATACAAACAGTTAATGATTTGACTTCGGCACTTAATGATAAGCATTCGAATTACCTGGAGAATATATAATTTCTCGAGTTCTTATATATACCCAAGTCAACAAGGACGAAAGTCGAGTATGATTTCCTGTCAGCAGGTCGCTAATATTCAACATTAAACAAAATGCGCTTTAGTGTCTTGTCACAAACTGTTGCATACTGGATATCTTAGCGGTGATTTCAGATTTGTCCATAGAAAAGGAGAGATACACTAGTCACTATCCAATAACTGATATTTATACACTGAAATAAAAGATTATTGAACACCTACACAACAAATTATTAAGTTAGAGTTATCTTAGGAAGAGTAGTTTTGAAATAAAACAAGAAGTACTATAAGAGTTGACGCACTTCCGTACAAAGTTTTGCGCTGCCCTCTATCAATCACTTAACAAGACCACTACTTAATATATTTTGCAATAGCATTGCACGATAGAGCTTCCTGTATCACCGCCTGTTATATTTAGTCATGTAAGCTAATTCTTCCACATATATTACTGACTTACACGAGTAGTTAACAAGCCCTAACGTAAACCAGCACTTGCGGTCACAGAAGAAGTGAGATTGGGACTTAGCCCAGCGTTGTGCACTTTCTGCGTACTCACTTGAGTCCCTATAAACTGTAACAACAAAGAAGAAAAGACCACTACGTATATAACTTATAAAAAAAGGGTACAATTGTACGCAAAAATACAAAGGATAAAACACTAGAAACCTTGAACGTTTCAAAAGTACATCAATCTAAATTAGGGTGTGTTATATATCACTCATGAAGACAAAAACAGTAATGAATAATGGGATGTCGTTTGATATATATATATATATATATATATATATCGCTAAGCCAGAAATAATGCTGGTGAAGAGGGAAGGTTGGGCTTGAGGCTCTCAACCCCATCCTGTAAAAATAAACACTGCTACAGAATCTTCAAACCACTAGCTTGAAGCCCCATGTTCCATTGGGAACGTGAAGGAAAAATTATATATACGAGTTGATCACGGATTGATATCAGTTAGAGAACCATTGAAAACCAGGGAGTACTGGACAGCTGCTGTTTCATCCTAGTTTAGGAATCATCGGAAGTACGCACCCACTGGGATTCGAATTCAGGACCTTCCGGTTACAAGGCAAGCTCGTATATCATTCAGCCACTGGGACCCGATTCAATGGCTCATGAATTCTAACTTCTGGGGTCGCGCTAAATCACGACCCCATGAATGAGTATAGTTCTGCAAGTTATGGAAACAAACACAGATAACAACGAATCGAACACATAGTTTTTTAGAAAACCGCTTCAACACTCAGCTACTATTATTCACACTACTCATCCATAGAGTGCAATTTCATTCTATTTACTTTAGTCCAAGAAGTTAGAAAATAACCTCAGCATTGAAGGAAAAAGTTACATTTTATTGCCTAGTGAGCGACATATACCACTATTAAGTTCCACAGACTGAAATTATTGACTAGTACGAGTAATATAAAAACACCCACCTACAACAATTATGTTGAGCGATATGAATAAACAAGTCACAATGCCAACTTATAATTAATAGCTGAACCAATGTATAAGAGACCAGACTAAATAAATATTATATATATATATATATATATATATATATATATATATATATATCAGTTTACCTGAGGTCCAATTTACATGACTATCTGAGATTACATCATTCTTCGCTGAATTTGCTGAATAAGAATACTAGCTAGCGAAACAACTAAAACTTAGATATGTTTAAATTTTATTTTCTTTACTAAAAGTAAGATATCACCATTTCATCAACAAAAACTGAACATAAAACATGAAAGAAGAGTACCGATATTGCTCAGAATAAACTTTGACAGATATTCTTTTTCTTTTCATGGAATGAAGTGCGACACACGTGCAGTAGTATAGCTTGAATGTTCATGTTATACTCATAGGTAGCTGGCTATATATATATATATATATCTTTACTGAAAGTAATAAACTGAAATTACGCTCACTTAGCACACAACACATACAATATATATATATATATATATAAGAGACCTAGAACAAACAGTTATTCGGTTGCACAGTCAAAGAAAAAACTATAGTGTGTAATTTTCTAGTTAATGGACACTGTCGCACGACTAAAATGCATGATAGCGTTATATAATATATACACTTTACAATTTGATACGTTTTTATTCGCAATAAAGAACCTGAATACGATTTGAAAAAAAAATAATTTAAATTTTCTCGTAGAAAACTACCTTAAAATGAAATACAATCATTAGTTTAAAACCAGATGACTGTTTCATCGTATTTCAGACTCATCTAACATTGAGTAGTGTTAGTGAGCATCTTGAAAACACTGATTTAATGGTTTACCAAAAAACGGATTAACAAGGATGTGCACCTTAAAACCGCTGCAAATCGATGATGTGAAACTAGTCTAAAGTCCTGTAGTTACCGAGTTTAAAAGATTACCACAGCATTAATATATGTGTAAGACTTGGGCACTGTGATAGTAAGTAAATCTATATTGGTTTGTTTATTAGATGTATCATACAGTGAAACAGTATTATTTACTGGATAATACTGTTTCACTGTGTGATACATCTAATAAACAAACTAATATGAAATTACCACAGGATAATGATAAAATTCAAATTGGTTGGAGGATTTCATCATGAGCTGACATCAGTTAGAGAACCATTGGAAAACGTGGGAGTACTTGGCAGTTGTTTCGTCAGCCTAGTTTGGGACTATGAATTCTAACTTCTATCCCAGTGGCTTAATTGTCTACGAGCTCGCCTTGTAACCAGGAGGTCCTAGGCTCGATCTCCGGTGGATAGGTACTGCTGAATAGTCCCAAACTGGGCTGACGAAACAATTGTCTAGTATTCTCAGGTTTTCCAATGGTTCTCTAACTGATGTCAGCTCATGAAGAAATCCTCCAACCAATCAAACAAAATTCATTATAAATTACTTAAATTAATCCCAGAGTGTTAAGAAAATCGAAACAAGATTTTTCTGAACGTTTCGCTGTGTAAGCCACAGCCTCTTTAGCAGATTTATAATCTTGTTTTGATTTTCTTAACACGCTGGGATTACTTTAAACAATTTATAATGAATCAATCTGACTCGACGCTCAAATTATTCCAGGAAGTTCGTAACACCTACGGTCTGGAAACTTATAATCAAACAAATCCCTACAAAAACTAATATTTGAAAATCCAAATTGTATTATTGAATTGAATTTTTGATTTTCCCGTCGATTGGTACTGGGTTCGAGCCTCAGTGGGAACATCATCACTCACTGAGAAATGCAGGTACATCCAGCTGACGAGTCCCAAATAGGACGAAATGCGCATCCTGGATTCCACTGCTAGCCACCATCCACCAATTGAATCCAAATTGTAATTTATTTTTCTCTAATACAACGACTTATGTATAATTATCAACTGAATAATGAAGGTTATGCATAGCTCACTTATGACGATGACACCTGTTCAATTTCCTATTAGTCATGTAATAAACTTTCGCTTAATGGTGTGCGCCTTTAACATTCAATCTGTACTCCACGAATTATAAGCTGCCATAACCACGATTTTTTGTAGATTTTGATACTCAAATATTAATGCCTCTGTTTATTAGTTTCATATTTCTTTATCTTGAAGTGCTCTGGACAATTCTATCTTTTCGTGAATACAAAGAAGAAATTCCTGGGTATTTTAAACGTAATCAGCTAATTTAGCGCAAAACATGACCAAGTGTTTTTATCACAAAATAGTCAATCTTAAACACTGTGAACAATCAAATTTAAACTGAAATAAATGAACATTTTTTATGGATGAATATTTGTTAATCAAGAAAACAGAGAAAATCTTAAAATGTACTCTGATTAACTTCTAAAGCCAAAAGCAAAGAAATACTGAGGATATAAAGTACACATGAAGTTATTTAATAAACTGGAAAAAAGAAACAGCTATGATTAATTTTATAAAAATAGGAGTTTTTGGTTACATTCAACCATTAGGAAAGTGTCGTACAACTTTCTTTCCTTACACAAATTGAACAAAACCAGCATTTATTAGTCAGATAAGAATGGAAAGCAATATCATTATATAAATGGAATAAGAACTAAGGGGATGTGAATAATTGAGTGTCATAGAATTCTATTAATACAGACTGCTGCCAACAATCTATTTGAATATA
Source organism: Trichobilharzia regenti (assembly GCA_944472135.2). Taxonomy (NCBI): domain Eukaryota; kingdom Metazoa; phylum Platyhelminthes; class Trematoda; order Strigeidida; family Schistosomatidae; genus Trichobilharzia; species Trichobilharzia regenti. The sequence goes on along the minus strand of OX235270.1, from coordinate 78,909,461 downwards.
AAAAACCTAACTCGAAGGTAGAAGATTCTCTACCTAGGTTGCAGGAACTTTTATAAGTAAAAAAGAAATTAAGACCTGTGATCCATTGGGTGGAAAGCAATTATCTCGAAAAGAACTACAGTTCCACTTGTTTCCAACACAATAGGAATGCTCCTTCATGCATTTATTCCCCTCAATAAATGTGAATCAAGCAAGAACAACAGTGGTTTCTACAGAATAATATGGTACTATCAATGTTTATTTCGTTGGCGTCTCATCAGCTGCTTGCTTACAGTCTAAATAAACTGTCAGGTTTATGTACAGAAAATTTTCAACATACTTGCAAATTTTTCATGATGTCAGTTGACAGAAAGTTCCACAATTAGTGAACAGTGCCCAGGAAATTGCGCTTATATAGTTTTTACACAGGCAGTTCAAGTTTAAATAGAATAAATGTATGCATACAATGGTAAAGGAGTTACGTAGTAGAGACGAGAGATGCGTAAGATGTTGATTGACTAATAAGTTAGGTAAGAATGTACTGAGTTGAACTCAAATCGTAGAAACAAGAGACAAGCCAAATTACACTATATCAAAGAGGGGATGAGGTTAAAGCCAAAGATTACGTAATCAAATGAAAGAGAGAATAAAGGCACTCATTTACCAGGGTAAGGAAAGACTAATAACTGTTTCTTTCTGAACACATAAATCTGGTTTCAAGCGTTTGATAGAAACTGCTTCAGCAAACTTGAGGAGAATTGAGCTCCTTTGTCTATTGATAATCTCAAAGGATTTCACAGCCATCTTGCAGTCGAAGCCTTGGCAATCCTTACGGAGAAGGCTGGACTTTTTTCCACAAACATTTCATCCAACCTCCTTTACTACCATGGCCTTAGTACCATTTTCCCGTCTTTCTTCCTTCTTTTCCTTCCTGAATAACTGTACAATAAGCTCTTTGTAGTCCACTTTATGCTTTTGTGACTCATTTTGAATCTTTTGTTTTCTTGTCTCTTATCAGCTATTTCCAAATGATTATTCATCAGAAGACAAGTAGTTCAGCGAAGAGTCTCTTTTCGGCGAATTCATTTTCATAGCTGTACAATCGCAAATATATATGGTTATTTTGTGTGTGTGTATAACATTAAATTTGTCAAACGAAAATACAATTAGTGAGTTCAGATGAATTGGATGTTGGTAAGAGGATAGTAACAAAAGTGATGAGTTGTCATAAATGATTGTTAAATAAGAGTTACGTAATAGCATGAATAGTTTGATGAATGAGTTGTGCTCAAAGGGTGTACATGGAAACAAAATAATATACAGAATTACACAAGGGTTTTAAGTTAGATTGCCACTCGCGTCAGACGCATCTGCAGCTCGACACCATGGAAGAAGAACTAAACTTCCTGAGGGAATCTTCATACAAAATGGCTACCCACCAGATTCGTAGAGAAAAACATCAAACAGAAAAACCAAAAGCAAGAGACACCATCCGTGCCAAAAAAGATACTTTATATGAACCTAGACTTCAAAGGAGACCTACTTAGTGACGTCCTCAGAAGAAGAATTTCCACCTCTTTAGGAAGAACTTTCCCTGCGGCAACACTAAGAATAGTGTTCTCCAGTCGCCCGCTGATCTGCAGAAACCCAAAGGACAAGATTCCGCACATGACCACTTCTATGTGTATATATCAGTTCACCTGTTGCTGTGGAGCCAGGTACATCGGTCGTTCAACGCACATTCTGTCAAAAAGGGTCAAAGAACACTATCCAGCGTGGCTACAGAAAGGAAATAATGGCCATATAAGAAGTGCAATAATCGAACATCTCGTCAACACTGGTCATTCCATCTCAACGAACGCCTCCTTCAAAGTAATCTACAAAGTGAAGAACAACCTTCCAAAGACAGTACGATTCCGTCTTCTTTGCATCGCAGAAGCCCTAGCCATCCAGCTGGTGGAACCAGAACTATGCATACAAAAGAAAATTATCCACCCACTTCTACTCGCATGGTAACAATTCCGTTGATTTGACCTAACTTTTCTTTGTTTGTTTGATTTGACCTTACTTCTGTTTGTATGCTTATTTTTCTAACTTAAAACCCTTGTGTAATTCTGTATATTATTTTGTTTCCATGTACACCCTTTGAGCACAACTCATTCATCAAACTATTCATGCTATTACGTAACTCTTATTTAACAATCATTTATGACAACTCATCACTTTTGTTACTATCCTCTTACCAACATCCAATTCATCTGAACTCACTAATTGTATTTTCGTTTGACAAATTTAATGTATATATACACACACACACACAAAATAACCATATATATTTGCGATTGTACAGCTATGAAAATGAATTCGCCGAAAAGAGACTCTTCGCTGAACTACTTGCCTTCTGTCTACTAATGTTCGAATGGGAATTATTCATGGATTATTCATCACTCAACTAGTTGTCAACTCTCTCGATTACGCAAGATTATTCCCAGTCTTTCAAACATAGTTACTGCCCATATACTTTCATTTACCTTGTTACTGACTGACAGTACCCTTTGACCTCTGTTGTCAATCTAGATTTTATATATAAACCATCTTAGTAAGTGTACAGCTTTGAAGTGAAGTTATGAAATGAGATCTCTCTGCCGACTCCGGGGTTGTTGATTGCATGAGATGCGAATTTTTCATACCTTTTAATAAAGACAAAGAGGAAGAATTTCTAACACATAGACAGGCATGTATGATTTCATTGCTTTAATGAACAACACACTTGTGTTTTCTCTACTAGTTTTCTACTAGACAGCTATTCGGATGGACTTCAACATATTGAAATATTACAGATCCTGAAAACTTGCATAAACGTAAAAGTGTTGAGTAATGCCAACAGGATTAAACTATTGAATTTCACGAAAACTTTCAACTTGTTTGACCAAATAAGAATAAAAAGAGCTGGACTGATTGTGAACCTTCTAGCATCCATAATATTCACTATCAAGACGCGTTGATTGTACCATTGTTACAACACAATCAAAGATCATATCAACATTAAAAAAATTCAAAATTATCAGCTGATAGAGTAAAAATGATATATGCCTGGGTTATTTTATGAGAAGTAGAAAGTTGGAAAAAGCATCCTTAGAACCTTTATAAACAACCAAGGAGAGCACCTTGAGTTGTATGATACAAATACGCCACAAATTTAATATACCACTACAAATGAGACATGTGTGTCTACAGGAAACCAACACATTCTGATAAATACTCAGACTTCAATTCATCCCACGCAGAATCTGTAGAGGTAGTTTTAGTTAAATGTCTACATAATCTGGCCAGGAAACCAATTATTAACTCAGAAGATTTAGTTAAACAAATAAGGAAAACTACCCACCAAGATTTATTTAAAAAATTTAAATTAAAATAATATAAATTATAAGGAATTCAAAGCCTTGATAGTACCCCCAAATACAGAAAGAACATCAGAAGCCTCACATAGAATAGAATTATGGGTGCATTCAAACCAACCAACTAACTCAGAGATAAACTTTATGGGTTTAAGGGCCAAGCACATCCAATTGAGGGAACTAATATAATTTGCCAAATACCATGCAATAACTGTGAGGTAAGTTACATAGATCAGACTAGTAGCTAGATGTAGGATGACTGATCGTACTAAGTTAAACAATGTAGAAAAACTTGGTAATTGCAATGCATTCACTTGCATGTAATCATACAATAGATTGAGATAAGGTTAAAGTATTAAAAGCTAATACAGTTAGGTGAAAACAGAGAGACAGTCTAATCATTGAATCTTTGTTCATTGAGCCAACACCAAATACGTGCAATCGACGTGACGCAACGTCTATACCAGACATATAGAAAATTTCAATAAGTAACACGGATCAGTGAAAACACGCATAAAACAATTTATGAAGTCATGTGAATACATTGGTATGATTATGAGTAATGCTTGAGTGCTTGAAAAGTCATCTAGTTATTAATATTGTTTCACTGTATGTTGTATGATAAAAAATGATCTTATACGGAATTATAACTGCTGACTGTTGCTAAGTATCTGTTAAACGGTTTTTATTGAGGTCATTGTTGGTTAAGTCAGAAGATATTGGTAGTGCACATTACAAGCACGTAATTTTTTTCTAATAACCACTTGAGACAATTTTCTTTGCACACAAACATATATTTTATGATGAGAGCCAACAGAGAGTGGATAATTGACATTCCAGGTTTAGGGGTTTACAGGAAATCTAATAGACACCGTGTTCTAATTAGCCATTTTCTTCAGTGCAAATAATCAATAGTGGTGGTCGTAGCAATCTATCACATAACAAAGTATTTCTTTATTAACAATCGGAATTAAAAATTACACAGAAACTAACTGCAGACATCAGTAACACCACACACACATTGACAGCTATTAAAACATGCTGACATACGATAAAATACACAGCGAATAAGACAAGAATATATCACAATGAATAATTCAGCGAAGCTAATGATAACAATATCGGTAAACTTCTTACTGGACTTCCTAAAAAACACATAACTTAGGTTTCTATTGCAGATAAACCTGTAATGACTGCAAGATCACAGTGGGAAAACAGAAGAGCGTGAAAACTTTGTATAGATGTTCGATAGTTTACATTAAATTAATTTGAAAACAAACAAAAAAGGAAATAAATAAAAGGACTAGAAATAAAACGAAATCAACAACAAACATAGGTAAGTCGACAGGATTAGTTATTTAGTAAAACACTCATACTACAAGGAGGATGAACGGAGAATATATCTCAGTTACTATTATTTCATTGAAAGTCATCAATCCTTGATTAATGTGATATGCCAAAATTGTTACATAGTCTAACGCTACATAAAAGTATTGAGGTTTAACCACCAGGGTTCCTATCCTATCTTCGTCTATTCCTATTGAGTACTAGCTAAAATTTTACCAATCAATATCAGCTAGCAACAACCAGAACAAGCGAAGGAAGGACTGTCTCACTTTAGTGGGTTTTTTCCTGTCTGCAATAACAGATAAACTAATGTAGAGCGATTTTGAATAAAAACATAAATTATAACCCTTTCCAAGATTAAAAGATTGATGAGTCCATTGTTAAAAACAGGATAGCTTTATATATTCAGAAAACGAAACCACGGAAATAAAATGGAGTGATAAAGGGTAATTAAAATTTTAAGTGAATAAGTCAACTAACATTACAGGCAACTTGGAAACTCTTAACGTCTAAAGCTTACTTACGCAGCTAGGACTGACAATCAGAAAGTAAATGAACTAGAACGATGACACTTGATCGCTGCTAATTTGTTCTAGCCTGATACCCTTTTAGTTAACTTTGAAAGTATTCCAACCGACCTGGTGTAATTTCACAGCTTGACCGATTGACCTACACCTACCATAAAAACTGATATTCTATAGCTCCACAATTTAAGAGTGACAGTTGAACAAGTATGACGTAAAATATCTCCGAAATCATGCTAAACACTTTCGAAAGCTACGTTTTACAGAAGCAGAGCAAGGTGAAGCAAAATGTTGAATAATGCCTCTGATTTGAAGAAGCGATTGCTTATACTGAGATCTAAAATAACTGTAAGAACCTAATTTAAATATTTCGATTTGAAGTGGAAAATTTAGCTCACATAATACCTACTAAGAACTACAGCCAAATACATTGATATCGAAATATGTGCAAATGTAAGAACAAACAGTAAAACATGACAGGAACATGAAAGTTGAATGTTAATAACACGCTACTATACCTCAAACTAAACTACTGATTATTCAAAACCAGTAAAAAGCCTTCAACAATGAATTAGGACAGTCAGAAAGTAAATCAACGACAATAAGATATTTTAAACACCACACATGTGATCCTAGTCTCCTCTTTTCAAATACTGTCACTTTTTGAAGTCAGTCAATTTTGAAAAGTGCACAACATGGACAGCATTCATACGTAAATCAGTTGCCAAGATGAAACACAAGCCAATTAAACTTGCCTAAAAGCATCTCACGTTTCATTTCTATAATTACATAGACAGGTTGAAGTAATGTTTTGAAAACTAGGAATATTTTATTAGTTTAAAGATCCCTTTAAGTGATTCCAAACAAAGATAATTTGAGGGTGAAACCGTTTTCAATCATTTCCTCTTCCACTTCTAAGACAGTGAAAATCTCTTCAGTATTTAAATCCCTATGAACAGGAAGATCCTCCAAATGAAGAAGAATAATCTAGAGACGGAGATTTATTCACAACGGGGAATATGAATGTAACCCTGCGTTTGTTTATACTAGAGTAAATATTCATCGCGTGGCAATAAGCTGTATTCAAAATGCATGGAAGAAAAATAAAAACAAAATGCATGAAATATTACGTTGATTAGGAAATTTAACGATATTTAGTGTTAATAAACAAGATCGTAAAACTACTAACATACGACAATGTTTACCAATAAAGTAAGGGAGAAACAAAGACAAGGAATGAGACGAAAGATGTTTAAATGTGAAATGTATGGTAGCAATCTTTATAAAATGTAAGTCGACCTTGTTTTAGATGATGAGTTTAGACAAAGCAGATGTACACATTTCTTATTTTCTAGTATTGACAGTTATACACAGCACATGAAGTCGTAAACTTGTGTTAGGCTTACCTAAGCTGATTTGATGTCTAGTACTTGCGAAATCCAACATAATTCCGATATTTTTCGTCTCTTCTCGTGACTATAATTTTACAAGTTCACTGGTGAGTAAGGCTGCAAACAATTAGGCATGGCCAATGTAACCATTTCCATACGCATAATTTGATTCATTGAAGTAGCCATTTTCATTTGTTGTGTAAGTAATAGTTTGACTCAGAAGCTTACAGGCAGTATTGTTTTCTAACAAAACTGTACGGTGAATACCCTACAATATCAGAGACAGTATCACTTAACAAACTTAATTCTAAGTAAAAGTTATTCTTACTGAAGACATCTTTCTTCATCTTCATCCCTGGGTCTAGATACGAACATTCTTATGAAAACTTTTGAATAGCTGTAATACTGATACATTCTTCTGATAATATCTATGTATTCTTCTATATATTTTATCATTCATTTTGATGTATCAATTTGTATTCCCGCTAAGATGAATGAATACGCAGGAATTATATTCTGTTGCCCTGTTCTTCCTCCAAAGCTGGACGAAATTTAAAAGCCCTTCTTTACTGAAGTATTTATCATAAACAGTAGTGCCGTCTGCATGTCGAAAATAATAACCTACTTCACCAAGTATATTATTAAGTGAATGATTTTCAAGTATCATCAGGATATTAATGAGGGGTGCCAATAACTAACTCCACCGAACGCAAAGTGAACATTTAATGTGAGATTTATCAGTATTTTCTAGATTTTTTCAGATCACTTTCTTACACCTGTTCGATGTGACCCACTGGTGCGACTCATCTACCTTGGTAGAAATAAAAGAAGTAAGGCTCACAATAAAAAGTGTAAAAGTAAAACTGACTGGTAGGGATCTAATAAGGATCATGACGTACAAACATTATAATCTAACCATTTTATACAGACTTTTGTGTTTTTCTTTCCTGATATATCCTGATTGGAGAAAATACACACAAAGTAAATAAACCAATAAGCGATTAATTTATTTGTACCCATGATAAGCATCAGCGATATGCTTTCATTCACCTGTGATTTAGTGGAAAACACTCAGGGCGAGAATATAAACGAGTTAGATAGGAATAATTTCTTTTGAAATAAAGTGATAAATACATTCATTATATTGAATGCAGTAGATAAATAAACATGAAATAAGTGGTTAACTAGTCAGGAAATAATATTAAGAGGCAAGAACTAAACACATTGGTGCCAATTTTGGGAATGACTCCTTAACATTTACTACAGTCAATATATATATATATCAAGTAACTACATGGATTTATTCGTAGACTGAAAAGCTTAGCGGTAAAACCTCGCCAACTTTATTGATAAATAACGCAGGTCCAAGTTTCAGAAGGAACATGAGATTTTTAAGCTGTTGATACAACACGCTGACAAATGTCAACTATGTTTTATAAATTCATTTAAGCAGGTTAGATTAATTAAAAATTATCACTTTACAAATGAATAAGGTGTTTACACTAGGCTAGTAATGCTCATATTTCACGAATATATTTCAAAGTAGTGGTTATACTAAGCAATTCGTTACCATGATCTGATTGTCACAATCAACAAATGGTTAATACGGAACAAAGATTTCATTCATTATAATAAAAAAAACGATAGTAGACTACTGCAATACATACACTATAACATCAATTTTAAGATTAAAATATCATCTAAAAGTGTGTGAATTCAAATTTGTAAGGAATTAATTCAGATACTGTGATCTAGACGAGTTTGTCATTCCACACAGTTGGGTTAAACAAAATATAGACAAGATTGTTGGAAGGTGCTTCACTAGTACTCATGTCAGTACTAGTAAAATGTTGGTGTTAATGATAATTAATAATAATAATAATCAAATAATTATTACGCCTATTTGTAAGGAAACAATCTTCCCCACTGAGCAGAGGAAAGCCAGATGTTAACGAATTAGCATAGTAAAGCATACAGTTGATTAAATTCATTTCTCCTAGCAAAATAATAATTCAAAAAGACAAGTCTTTTATTTATCATTGATAAATGAATACACAACAAAATCGCAAAAGTTTATTGTCATCTATGCACATCTGACTGGATAGCACAAACAAATAATCAAATAACACACCATGTGATCTAAACTACCATATATCATGAATTTTTAAAAATCATTAGTTATTCTTAACTTCTTTTAAAACAAAGGATAAATAAGAGGGAGAACAACTTCTGTTACTATTTTATTCTTTTGAAGGAAAAAGTAGAGTTACGAACCAATAACTCGGAGAAGTATTTTGGATAATGTCAAGGTTTTAGTTTCAGTCATTCATTAGTCAATCTAAAGTAAGGCATTCGGTCAGAAGCGTTTGATGCTTCACTGTCGTTTAGTCATTTAGATGTTGGGTTTATAGGGAATTAATTCATCCCTTTAATTTATTTGTGTAACGAAGAAATCATTGAGTTATATTTCAATGGTCTGAGACGCCCAACTTCTGTCAACTCATCGCACAGTGCAACTACCATTCAACGGCATCCGAGAGCAACCGTCAATACACCTACACTGCTGGACAACACATCACAGTGATTTAGTTAATCGTATTTCGATAAGTTATCTGCAAAGAATGACCCCTTTAAAAGCAACTTCATAATAATTCAATGACCAATTTATACATTAAACGAAATGATTGTAACTATTTTTCTTAAAATATTCTTTCGACTGGCCTGTAACCAACATAACATTGTAACGACAGAATACAAGGGCCAGGCAACATATCGTTTATTGAGGAAATCAAGATATATTTAAATATTTCTATGTACATTATTATTCGTTATTATTAGCGGAGAAACAGTGTCTTCTAATTGGTTGTTTTCTCGCTGAAAGTTAATCTGTCATCTCTTATTGGCCATTTCTTTGAAGTTCAGACAATATATCTGCGAATCGTATCCGCCCACGCAAAGTCTTTGTTCTTGTTTTTTTCTCATGACCAGGATTTGGGGAGTAAACATTGACGAAAATTGCTGTCAGGTCTCACCACGATATGACTTCAAACGAACATGTTGCAACTGGGAATAAATGACAATTATTTTAGGGTAATTATGTAAGTACTGATATTTATTCTCCATAGAGACTTAAGATTTCGCATTCAGGAATAAAAACAATTTCCAAGCATAATTTTTTACTGATATCAGGTCACAAAAGTGTAGCTGGAAAAGCAATCACTTTTTCGAGCACTGAACATATATTCACATCATTTAATATCAAAAAGTAACTCGTTGCTAGGCAACAAGATCATAAAAATATTGACCGCTAGGTGTGTTAGCTGGTTAATTATCTAATACACAAATTCAATTTAGTAGAATACGTGGATTATCATTTGTGTTTGCAACAAAATGATGATTTAATCAATTTGTAATCCATGACAATAAGATGGAAAAGTAATAAATTACACAAGAGACTGGGGAAATAAGCACATTAATTTGTCCTGAAGTATTTTACTGGCATCCAATGACACATTCTTAATCTTCCCAATTAGTACAACACCGACAGCACCAAGTAAGTGTTTTAGGCTGGTAAGTGAGCTAGACTTAAACCCAGTGTCTTGTGATTCCGTATTTAGCAGTTTCTTCGGGATAACGGTCAAAACTCAAGTTCAAATGTAGATATTAAAATATTGACACCAGCAATAATTTTCCTCAGGGTGGTATTAATGTCTGTCACAAAATATGAAGCCTCTGGGTGAGATTTTTTAACAATTACTTGTATATATTCAGTGTTAAATCCTTGACTGTGGTTCATTGTACAATTTTGCACAAAAGTGCAGTTTTGAAATCTGTAACACTCCATAAATGGCAAAAAGGCACAGAGAAAAACTCAAAGGAATTATAATGAACGGAAACCTATGGGAAAAAGCAAATAGGCACAAGATGATGAAAACTGAGAGGATTAAGAATTTCATAAAGAGTGAATACATCCGGGTCGCTGTGAGCGATATTGAACCATATCAATCAACAACAGTCTCCAGTCACTGGTTCTTAGCGTCTGAAAGACCCCAGTCAAGTAGACTACATCGCCAGCAGTCAAAGACTTCATGAATTGATGCCATGGTGTGACAGCCGCTAGCTAACATTGTTCGACGGGGAAGGTGGTAAACTGGCATGCGTAACACGTGTCCTGGCCATTTCAATCGATGCAGCTTCACAACCTTATCGATTGACTTCCCCTTCTGGCCTAACACTCTATGCATAACTTTAACATTACTCGCCATATTTTACCACGGGAGATTATTGAATATATAGACATAATTAACAGGTTTTATCGTAAATTAGCTATTAAACAATCCTATCGGTCATAACAATGCTTTGGAAAAGACAAAGGTTAAATGCAGACATTAAAATGATGGCCGATTCATGAACCGAAAGTCTTCGACCTACAGAAATCATTGAATAATTACAGTTAGGCTACGACTATGCCTGAATTGTACATTCCGTTGACTTGTTATCAAAGAAAAAATATCATTAGATTAAGTGGTCACTTAATTATTCGAACTAAGGTACTATAAGTATGTAAATACACAAGTATGGTACACTTTTACAACTTTCCCATTTATTAATTATAAGCACCAATCGGATCAAAAGTTTTTCTACAGACTACCTGAAATCATCTTCGTTCAGCAGAATGATATAGAAAATAAGGACTGTCTAAATTTTGGCAACAACAGATGAACATCTAAATGTACCGAAAGAATTCACTTTACATTTAGTTGCAAAGAAAGTCTTATTTAATCTTAGTACTTAATCTTATTTTTTGAAACGATGAAATTTTTCAAACTCAGGTTATTGTCCTTTTCACACCTAGCGCCAACATGGATTGTAATTCTTGGAGTAACAGGAAATAACAGAAAGAATGAGTTTAAATTACACGACTGGGACTATAAACTATTATTTACTGATAATTATAAAGACAGATATTCACAGTTCGACTCTTTTCTAAACATGACTGTACTGTTTTTGCAATTTGTTCTGTTGAATCTAAGAAGTGTAGTTATGGAAATTGATTTTAATTTCTAACCGCCTTGCTTTAAATCACTTAGTCATATACTACATATTTCTTCAATAACCAGGTGGAAAAATATTTTGTTAAACTTCCACTATAGTATACGGCATTTTAGACAGACCAGTCAACGATTCAGTAGTTACAGAATAAATTTACCATTAGAGGCTGGTGATATTTTCCGAGTGCCTCTGGAATACAGACCCTACAACTAAAAAAATAACAAAATAGAGGTGAACAGCACTCAAGATGGTAAGAAAAATGAAACTCACAGAAGCATCAGCTCGACAGTAATCGCGGAAAGTAATCGTAAAATGCATTAAGCCATTGTATGCTGAAAAATCTAACTGGCAACAAATTAATTTCCCATTTGTAATCATCCCGTAAAAGAAGCTAAGCGACCAATTGATTTTATAAAATATGTACATTTATAACTACAGTTTGTTAATAAACAACTTAGACAGCTACACGGAGATACTGGGCCGTATGTTTCAAAACAGTTTATCTCTTTGAATATTTAACCTTACATTTAAGATAAATATTAGTAGAAATGTTTAAAAATTAAAGTCCTCTCAAAAATGACAGTTATGCAAATAAGAAACAAGTATTCTCCGTATTTTTAGTTTCTAATATCATATTACTTAATTCAGGATCTGGTTTAAGATATCTTCTACGTGTTCTTAGACATATTTTACCAGTCAGTATTCTGCTTAGTGTAAAAGTCCGTATAGAGGGTAAACAAAACTAAACAAAACCAAGTCATGAATTACTTGTATGACGGTAGAAAACAAGAGATTTGGTGGCTGAAATTATGTACACATACGAAAATAGTCATTTGCACAGACCTTCCATGTTGTGTTACTTCTGCACTTCTTAATGCGTTTCTTCTTCTTTTCGTGCCTCTCATGCTTTGCCGCAATACTGGTTCATTTCCTCTTTCTTGCTGATGTCAAATCTATCTCTCCCTATTTAATATTTTTGTGTTGATGAACGTGTCTTCATATTTACCACTGATAGATCGTGTCAGTACAACACGCCACACTTGCTATAATGTTACACCTACCTGTTAAATTCCAGACATTATAGGGTTAATTAGACTTTTTTGGTTTCAAATTGATGAGTTCCGGTATTCGACAATGACGACTTGCATATTCCACTTCCAATAATTTTTAAACAAGCATTTCTTAGTTAAAAACCAAAACTATCCTTAAACATATAAGATCTATATTGAGTTGGTTATGAGAAATCCTGGAATGACAGTTTGATTCTCTTATCTTTTCTAGACATTCAGGCACACAAATACACGTACTACTGGACAGTAGTCTGAGTTGCTACACCTCACAAGAACTCTGTCATCTATTCGCAATTCAATATGTTAAACAAGACGAATATATAAGGGAAAGAAATGAGCAAAGAGTTCACTTTACAAACAACTTACTGATCAGTTACACAGGATACTTTCAAACTGCTAATGCAACATTACATCCAATAACGCAATTGTGTAGGCACAAAAAGGCAATATACTGCATCACATAGCATGCTAAAAACATATAGTTCTTAACATTTACGTCTATCAAGCAGCTTCTCCTCTTTCGCTCTGCCTTTCCCATAACATAAAAAAGCATTAAAAATACCTGAAGTTTGGGCCAGGTATAATTTTTCAACCAGATTAACACGTGTAAATTTGATTGTTAAAACAACACCATAGAAATGGCTTTAATTTTTTTAAAATGAGATCTTTAGCAAACAATAACATTAAATATTTTTGTTAAAGACTTATAGAAGTACTGTATTTTCTGTTAACGACAATAAACAAAAAATAACGTTTTAAAATTAGAAGCATGATTTTTTGGGCAGGAAAACATACTGGATTTCCACTGGCAGGTGATATGAATTTAAATATCAAGCTAAATATAACACAAAAATACTTCAACAGATTTATGAACTAAGTAGTCAGATGTTCATTCACGTCATTTAAGAAGATTGCCTACACATATTTTTCTTCTACTATGATATATACAGACTGATACGTGTTCATTGACTACCCCAAGGTATATCAAAAAAATCTATACTTTAAAAGTAGTTAGTGAGGAACGCTTTGAAGAAATACTTCGCTCATAATTGTTACTTTTCAAATTTCAATTTCTTTGATGCGTTCGGGTTGAGAATGATGTCCATTCTTTATTTAACATTATCACACATGTATTTAATGAAGGTCTTCCTCTTAATAAGATTTAACCTTGTACTACGAAATCTCTCAACTTAAAATTACACAAGCAACACACCATTAATATGTTGAAACATTTTTTGGGAGGCGGTCAGTTTCTCAAATCGTTAATGTGAAATTCTGCATCAAAAATCATCTGTAACATAGCAGGTTATGAAACAGTTCAATATACTGACTAATTTATTTATCTAGTAACTTCATCACTCTTGATAAACGGATACACAATGCTCGATGTGTTTACACCAGCTTATGCCATTTACGATGTTGTTAAAAGTTTAACACACTGATCCACTGCCACATCTTTGTGTCTTACGACTATAACAGCTTTATTTAATATTGATCTCATTTCCTTTTCTTCCCATTTTTCATCTCCTACCTTGATGGGATGTGATTACTGGGATTAATAATGAATATATCCCTGACAAAGGTTACAATTTTCATTAGTTTATTTCATGTTTATATGCTACTGATTATGTCAAACAAGAGAGTCATCATTATGTATTACTATTATGGAAGAAAAAATGTGGGAGAGAACATTGTGACAGAACGCTACTGTGCTCACACTGCACACTGACCAGCAGCGTGCTAAGCAATCTTGAACCATCTTATATATATATATATATATATATATATATATATATATATATATATGGTGCGTGTGTGTGTATGCAGAAATTGCCTGATTAGTCATATGATCAATGATGGAACCAACATAACAGTCTGAACACTAGATCGTCTCACTCTATAGTAAAACTGGGTACGTCTACAGAGTATTTCTAATTAGTGTTAAACATATAATACACAGTGGAATTTCCCCTGGACTACGAACGAATCACTCAACTAATCAAGATTTGATTAATAGCTACAACTTGTAGTTCGTCTGGTAGATTGCTAACTCTGAGGCTGCTGGATCTAATCTTGTAGTGACACAAGTCTTCGTCTCAACCAAACGCAAGGCCGCATTACGAATAGGCATATTTGTGCTACCTCTCTTTACAATAAACTGTCTAACTATTTCCACAGCTTTTTGTGTTGCTTCTAATAGTAGGATTTGATTTGTTTTATTTTTATCTATTTATTAATTTGTGCAAAAAGACACTCAACATGATAAATAATCTCTTTTCCTAAAAGCAGGTTACAGCAAATTGTGCAGCATATTCTTAAGATATAAAGTGATTTAGGCTAAACAATGATTAGCGTCTTACTGTTAGTAATAATTATTTTCATAAATAAAAATGCATCGTTACCATTATTTTCCATAAAGCGAATTACATTACAGGTGCATATATATATATATATATATATATATATATATATATATATATATATATATATATATAGTTGACACTTGCTGTTAAAAGAAATCACACTGAGGCGGCCTCACAAGCAGACACACAATCAGAGGTGAACATATCAGCAGTACAGCTGTTAGTCTTTATAACATCATATACTGACAACAAGACGATAAAACTTAACCTTAAAATAATGATGAGATAGTGTTTTACCTTTTGTTTTTTAATTACTATTGTGGCAGCTTTAGTAGAGCACTTAAGATACAAAATACTTTGTAAGCAATAATGGTGAAGGCATTCCATAGTTAGTGAATTCTAAATAAGATACTAGTTATTTACCGGTTTACTTTAGAGATAAACAATAAACACAGATAAATACTGAATTAGATTAAAAGAAATTGAATAAAAGGTATCAGTTAAATATTTTGACAGACATTTCAGAGTGTTAACAGATTATAACAGCCCATTTAGATTATAAGAACACAGTTAAGAGCAGAACTATCGTATGAAATGATTTGAAATTCATTTTTTGGGGAAAAACAATTGGACATTCTTAAAATAGGCTTTATTTCTTCTACTAGTCTAAGAGATAAGTTTGTGTGGTCGATACGCCAAAGTCAAATGTTGAAGTGAATGCTTTACAAGTGAATAGGAGATAGGAAGGCCGAGGACAATAGTAAGCAAACATTGAAAAGACTCATCAAACAACCCGCTTATGTCTACGGAAACCCAAGAAAAGTCAAGTCAGAATATAATAACCCATAGCACCATAAAGTTCGGAAAAATAGTAGAGTATAGCACTGAGGATGGTATAATGTAGTGAAGAACAGGAAATTGCAGTTTCAGACAAATAACAAGATAAGACTTGTCACATAAGAACTGGTTTTTATAGCACAGTAGTCTAAAAGATAACTGTTCAGCGTGTGAAAGAAAGCATGCTGGATTTCAGCTTTCATTCAAACAACATCACTTGCTGGAGTACAGGCACATTCAGTTAATAGATCTCGAGTAGTACGGAGTGCCCATCAAAATAAAATTCAAGGCAATATGCAAACATCTCACGGGAGCTTATATGCTAACGAATATTAGCCAGTGTGGTTTAGTAAGGTTAACAACGGGAGATTGCAATTATAATTACATGGGAAAGTAATTCACAAATGGTATTCATGATACACCATTTCTAACAAATAAATATGGCGAAGAAAAGAAAACAACTCTGTTCAGTAAAGAAGTAATACAATATTCTAATACATCATCACATGAGAAATATTTGCACAAATATTCACAATTTAAAAGTACAATCACATTCCAGACAGTAGATTAACTCAATAACACAAAAAGCAAAGTTAGTACTCAATAAAACCGATTGTTCTGACTAATGGATCATGAGACTATTATTAACACGCTGCATTGCTTATAAAATATACATAAATAGACAGTAAGTTAATGGATTAGTAAACCTCAATTTAGTCTTTCATTTCAAACCAACAACGCAACCCGCATTTGCATTTCTTTGAATCCCTGTGAAATGATTTATCGTACCACGTTAAATACAAAACATTACACTTTCTTCTCGCTTAATGTATAAACACGTCTAACTTCATAGAAAGGCAAAAAGTAGTCGAACTTTAGACAATGAAAGATGTTGTGAGTAAATTTGTGAAGAAGCTCATACATACTTTGCAACAGAATAGAAATAAAACATCTACACAAATGGAAAATCATTAAGAATATTTATCAGAAAATGTGAAAGAATGAACAAATAAGTGGAAAAAAGATGGTTGTGATGCTGTAATGCAAATTAGTAAGAGTAGAAAATCATGGGCTGGTAGACTCTAACCTGAAGCTTTCTTCATTATCTGATGAGTCTACACCCTTCACTATTATTATTACTGGAGAGTCCTAAGACTGGAAGTAACACCTTTCGATTTTGAATGATTTTCTAGACTTCAATTCACGAAGAAATCTATCTTGAAATCAACTAAATTCCATAATCCTAGCATGTTAACTAAATGAGTTGATGAAAAAGATATTTAGAATTCTAATGATTAAAAATGGATACATCTATATGACTATAATCAATTTTTCAGTCATATTCCTCGACGTCCTACTAACGAGAAGAGAGGATGGTCCCGTCAAAAGAACCATATTTAAAGAACTAGAGACCAAAACTCAGTATACACATTTTCTTAGCTTCATACTGATGAAATACAAACGTAATCTGATCAGGTGCTTAGCATTTAGAGCTAGGTGTTTTCATCCTGAAGATTGTGTAGAGAAAGCACTCCAGGTCATCCGGGAGAGTCTAAGAACGGATATCCAGAGAAGTTCGTTAAAGCCAACATAGGTCACAATAGTCCTAAATATTAACTGGCAACGGTGGAGAAAAAGCCTTTATTTTTAAGTCTACAATTCAGGGAAGAAGATACTCCTGCAGAGATTCTATCGCAGCGTTTAACCAAGGCGATAAAGAAAACTTTTTACTTTGCACATCTGTTCCTATCCTTCAATAGCCGTCCAATGTTCACCCAGCAACTGAAAGATGTCTTACCTAACCTTAGCTCTTCTTCACGCACATACCATCTCAATTGTTCCTGTGGTTCAAGTTATATAGGGCATACGG
The DNA here is from genome assembly GCA_944472135.2 of Trichobilharzia regenti. Classification (NCBI taxonomy): domain Eukaryota; kingdom Metazoa; phylum Platyhelminthes; class Trematoda; order Strigeidida; family Schistosomatidae; genus Trichobilharzia; species Trichobilharzia regenti. Next base: position 78,891,627 of record OX235270.1, on the reverse strand, counting down.
TTAGGCAGGTTTGTTTACGGGTTGGAGAACATTTACCGGCTTGGTTCAACAAGGGAGCATAAAAAGCTCCACTCTGTCCCACCTGGTCGATACTGGACATAGCATCGACGCCAACACAGCCTTCAGAGTTATATACCGAATTCCGAAGTCATTATCACGTACAGTTAGCTTACGTCTCATAAACAGCTGAAGCTGTTGAAGTTAGATCGACTAAACCAGAACTTTGTATCCAAAAAGAACGCATCCAAACGCTGTTCCTGCCATTGCCAAACTTGGATTACTGATTCTTCTCATCAGCAGTGCCTTTTCGCCTTAACCTTCTTGGGTTTTTTCTTTGCTTAGTATTCGTTATAATTTATACCCTCCATTCAAACATTCTCTCAATACTATCGAATTCTCCATTTATACTATCCGGACTTACTATTAGTGATATTATCTCCTTTCTCAATATATATCTCCACCTATTTCATTTCACACATTCATTATTTCAGTATGAACCTCTCATTGCAGTCTCACTATCTCCTCCTCAATACATACCACTTTGTACTAGCCACTCACTCACCTGACACTATCTATAACCTTGATCTGACTTGTCAATTTTCCTACCCCACACTCTACAAATCTATTATGATTAATCACCACCACTGTCTCCCATTTTACAATATTTTGTAGTTGATTTCAGCCTAGCACGTTTGTCACACAAATACGACTATTTATTTTGATACCCCATAACTAATCTGTTATTCTACGTTAGAAATATACCCGCCACATAACTGACCATTATTGTAACGACAACAAGTATCATATATTATAATTGTAAGAACCTGAAGAGAAATTATTGAAAAGAATATTCGCCGTTCACATTGCCTTTCAATTCATGATATGGGAATATTTCACACTATTAAATCTTATATCACTAAGGGTCTCTGAACTTTGATTTATAAGGAGAATAGAACTCTACACTCACACGATTAACGGGACCTGTGAAGTTTGTAAGTGAGAAATGCAGCCCAATACTAACACTCTTAAAATCCTTTGATATGATGGAGTAAACTGTATGCAAATTGTTGATAACCGTACAGTTGCCACACCAAGTGATAACTTCAAAACAATATAATACAAGACTGAATACTGTGTATACACCAATAAAAGTTGGAGTGAAAAATAAGCTAAGATTAAACTATAAGTGAGAAATGATTGCAGGAAGGGTTGCTTACAATCCATGAAAACAATTTCAAAAAAATCAATCACATTTGAACAATGATATATCACTGGTATATCTGTTTTAAAGCTATGCATCGACTAACATGTGATGAATGTACTGAAATTAACATGTTATTTGGAGTAAAATTTAAGAATCTTAGATGACACAAGTGGAATGTATGGTGCTTATTGATAAGATTGCACTGATAATGTCTAGTGTAACACTCAAAAGTTTGTCAATCAAATCTAGGTCTAAGACAATAACACAGTTTGACTATGGTTTAGGACCTTTATATAAAATAAGTAACTAATGATCCATCAATAGTGAAAGAAAGTAGTCGAGTATTCTTAAGGTAGAAAATGAGTGGTTAAATGCTTATACTGGAAATATTCTCAGTAAATATCTTACTTCCGCCTTTTTTTGCTTTTCCTACGTAGATAAAATGTGTTATAGACTAAATAAGACATTAATGCCAGAAAAACGAGTAAGCAAGACTTTCTGCCTTTTTATCTACATTGATATTTTTGTTGATGTAACAAGCTAAAGTCACATAAAGCAGGAGATAGACAAATAAACTGCATCCGATTTCGGTTTATTAGATATTAAAATTGGTGACAGTTTCTGAAAATGGTTACGAAACATCTACTTTTCTCAGAACTTAATGTACACCAGAATACAAGACAAAACAACAATCTATAAACTACTGATAGCCTGAATTTGTTTACATCACTGGAATATTTACAATACATAAAAATATGGAAAGATATGTGAGACTGTTTAAAAACGACAAAAGTGGTAATCTGTGGATTTCAAATGTTTTATAAGGCTGAATGTCTACGCATACATTTCTTTTATAAACTTATACCGAGCGGATTCACGTAATCTGTTAATAAAACACTCAAAATTTGATGATTTTAATCGGTATTTCTTGAAAGAAATCCATTTTATGCAAGAAAAGAGAGGAATTACTTATAATTACTTATAGAAATAATCCAATACACTAATTAATACACAAGCGCATCAATTGATGTCACACTTTGCCACACCATAAAAGTGGTGCAGAGGGATACAGAATAAAACAGTAGTGAACGAATATGGGTGAGAAGGGAAAATATTCTAATGGAGGTCGTTGAAAACAACAAATTTAGCGAATAAGGAGTGGATACGTGGGAACTAGTGTGAATGACTTCGAGTCATTTTAACGAGAGTCTGCAAAATTATTATTTTATATGGTTATAATACCATTCCTATTATGTACATCACCAGTCTGAGTCCAGAAAGGTCTTCTAATGTGCAAACATGCATAGTTATTCTTCAGAAACTGAAAACTTCTTGCTGACTTACTTTGTAACTAATACCCATATGGTATAACCATTCCAACCACTCAGTTGAACACTACGACATATATCTTTTTCATGTCTAATAACGGAGCATATTTTACTATACTACTACAACAGCCTTTAAAAGAACAAGCTTGCAGCATCATAACTAAAGTTGACGATTATACATGCACACACTGAAAGTGTGTCAGTAAGCATTACTGTTTCTTATGAATAATCAAATCACTTAGTCAAGCTTGTGAATAGATTGAACTGGTATCTGACTGACTAGTCTTAACGCAGAACTTTGCACAGGAGTGCAGCAGTTCGAGTTGACAGGTCACATGTAGCACGCAAAGCAAAACAAAAGAGAGAGAAAAAGAAATTCTAAAGAAAAATAATATGCAGAAATTCGAGGGAGAAACAATGGCAAGATGGAAAACTAATACTGTTTATTGGACATGGCAGATAAAAAAATTGTGAATGCATCAGCGGCATCGAGACCAATTTCGACCCATATCACCGATTGTTTCCAGCTATTAATTCTTATCATTCCGAGGACCCAAACCAGACAGTCTAGACCTCCCTAAGTGGTCCAAACTAATTGTCAGAGATTTCATGGACTGATTTTAGGTTTTGATTTGACCACCCACAATTCTTTTCCAAATTGATCCTATGTTAGCTAACATTGCCCATCGAGGAAGGAGATGGCTAGGCATGGGTAAAATGCTGCAGCCATCTCGGTCTATGTACATTTACAATCTCATCGACTGACTTTCCCTCCTATTCTAACACTCGACGCCTAACCTCAATATTATTCACCATATTATACCACTTAACACGGGAGACAGAACGCAGAAACCTATGATCAAAGAAACCACTCCTTTTCACATCTTCCACTCTCAGTGGCTATATCTCACAGTCATAAAGGAGGACGGAACGAAGTGCTGTCCAGTACACATGTCCTTTAATCGCTAGCCATATTTCACGTCCGCAGCAGAGATGACGTAAGCCGGCGAATGCCACAATAGCTTTTTTCGTCCACGTTAAGATTTCATCAGTAATCAGCCTGTTGAAACTTTCCAAATGAGTGAACTGCTCAACAAACTCTCCTACTGCAGTCCAATCTTTCTGCCAGGAGTCGATGTAGTCCAGTCACGCAGTATCAGCTCGCATCTGACAGGAGCGAATCACATGCTAAACGTTTGAAGATTGCTGCAAAAAGAATTCAAAAGAACCTTCACTTTACCAGTTTCTACATAGGAAGACACTAAAATGATGTAGAGGATATAATGTAATTTATTTCTGATATGTTTGGACGATTGATAATCCAATTTGTAAAGTTATTTTTGAATAAAATAACTGTACGAGCTTAAAAGGCTTGTAAAACTGAGCAACCAGTTTGCGCACTTAAAAGGCTTGTAATAGACAATATCCACTTAAAGTTGCGGTAGGGAAAATACCTAAAATTTTCAGTCCTCTGCAATCTCTTATAGAAAGTTTCTTCCGAAGATATACGTGTAGGAAATAAGGTGAGACTGAGACTTCAAAGCGACCTGAATTATTCATTCAAACTTGACTATCAACTAACACAAAGGAAGTAAATGTCGAAGGGAATCAAGCCGACAAATAAAAGATGTCACTATATCATTAGTATATTAGTTTAAGTAACATTCAAGGAAAAACAACATAAAAGAAAAAAATAGGAAAACCAAGATAAGATGAAATGACAAAGTATATGCAGGAAAATCTACTCACATCATAATGAAAATAACCAACGACTTGCAAATCAGAAGACTCCTATTAGAAATCCTAGAAATTTCTAACAGCGCGGAATAATATACAGTAAAATTCATACAAATGCCTCCAACATATACAACACAAATTATTACCATTCATAATTTGACAAACAGTTATATGCATAAAAATTAGATCTGGGTAAAATGGAGTAAAAGTTGTTCATAAACCTAACAGACAGCATTCACACAGAAAGACACACAGACCGAAAGATAAATAAAACAGTCTTGACAGCTGTTTGATCGTTAGGTACCAGCTGTGTATCGGATACCAAAGAACAATCTGCTCAAAGTATTGAGCATGAAAACTGACTGATGATTATTACAACGATGCGCAGTGGACTGTCACTTAAGAACTAAAAACTGAAATTTGGTGTCAAACCAACGGCCCCTCCTATTGTTTCAGAGTGGTTTGCAGTACTAAAGGTTCCCAAAACAATGTAGAATTTTATGAATTACTAATGGACAGTATACGCAAGTGGAATATTCTGCTTGAACTAAATGCATTTCCGAAATACGGAGATTATGATAACGTGTTGTGTACAGTATTATACTCATGGTTCCACATCTACAGAGACGTCTTCACCATGCAATAAAGGTTTTGTACTTAAAGGCAAAAAACGCTTAATTTTCACTAACACGATATATCGTGTGAGTAAACTGTTAAAATTTATGTTCAGCTGTGTGAACCAAAAAAATTCCATACTACAGAGTAATGTGAGTGACGAAGAGAAAACGAGACTTAAGCAAAGTCCATTACAGAAAAATTGCCAAACAGTTATGATATAACAGTTACATTATTTACCAGGGTAGTCAAACTCACCGCCGGGTAAACGGAGATCTGAAATGACGGCAAGGTTTCTAACACCTTTAACCCTGTAAATGAGACATGTAAACAAATCAAGCATACTTAATGTTGTATTTGTGGAGGCTTAAAAATTTCGACATTGTATTGACCCTCGATTTTGAGTGGACTTCCAGACTTCCTATATATGAGTGAACAGGTGTTAAATCTGAATGACCTTAGAGGGAATTCCAGTGACTTTCAGATAAGGAGTCATTTGTAAGGGAAATCATAACTATGTAGCTAATGAAATTCCGGCAAATGACTAAGTAAAATAGATGTTGGACTTACAAGTCATTTTACCGCTTAAGTCGTGACTCCCTAGATTAGTTCTAACATGCTCAGTCTCTATTTAGTGCAGATTCATTGTCTGCACTTATATACGACACTTGTGTCTTCTTTCTAATCGTTAACGCCGACAAATCTAAACCTATATGCTAAATAAATGACAGAACAGTAGGAATGTCCATAAATTTCGCATAACTACACTTTAATGTTACTTATAATTAAGGTCATTTTGCACGTGCTAGAGGAAAGTGGAGGCAATAAGGCTAGGTGACTGAAAAATCGTTGTCCAGACGAACTTAACTCATTTAAAAGATAAAGCTGGGAAATTTCATACAGCCCATTCATCTGACAAGAAGTTCCTTAGAATAAGTTCAGAACTACTCCCAAAATTTGATAACCTTTAGGCTAACTACTTCAGAATGACTCAGTTGCTGTGAATTTTTGTCTAGTAAGTAACTTCTCAGGTAAATTTCCTTCTTCGCACGGAAAAACACGAAGAATAATTGGCTTGTCTGCAGTATTGTCTAGACTCATCATAGGCCGGTACTCTTTTCCCAGACCTACTTTAAGTTTGTCACTTCATATGTTTAGTTAACATAAATAGACAGTGATCTGAAAACGACTCATACAGGCACTGCACAAATTAGTTTTTATCCCATAGCAATAAGAATTACAGAAAATAGGCACTGGGGGCATTTAGCTCTGTCGAAATTCGTTTGTTCACACAAGATTAAATTGCAAGGGTATCCCATGACTTGGCCCCCTACATAAATCCATTCCGGTGGCCCCCAGTTTCACGTTTCAAGTTTCAGGTGAAGATTATTGCTGTCAAGGTAAGACTATTAACTATTTCATTCATTAAACTGCAGGCTAACCCAGTGAAACTGGACGCAGCTATCGTGAATTCATGATGAGCGGTAGCTGACAGGTCGTTCAAATCATCCCTGCGGACTGAAGGAGACATCCCAAAACTCCGATCTGAGTAGCCTTATTTACGGTCTGCCTGGGAGTAGACAACACTGGATTTGTCCTTGTTTACCTTCACTCAGAATTGACTTTTCTCTGATAATCTGGTGATCTGGAAGGCCAGAAATAATAGATTTCTAAATAGCATACTGTGAATCATCAAGAGCTTTAAGTATGTAGGAGCGCAAAACAATCAATAGTTTGCGCATCTCACGACTGTTAATGGGGTGTCTGGAAAGGACATATTTAAAGATGAAGTAATGCTTAGCCACTAAAATATTAAGACACTCAGCCATTTGTGATCGTTTGTCTTTAATGCAGAAATAGTTTTGATTATATTTCTGGGTATGTAGTTCATATCACTTGCTTTACTTTGAAATTTATTACAAAGGACTATGAGAATAACTTTCCTCTCTCTCTGGATAAACTCAAGCACGCACTGGCAGAAGAGAAAACCTGGGGAGTAAAGAAATCTCACGTTCGCGTAGCTCAATATATTCAACCCATAAAAATTTGATATTTATCAGCACGTGGGACAACACATAGTAAATCGGCGCCAACAATAATAATATTATTTCTGAAGAAAGAAGAAGCCGTGTTGATGGACGAAAGCCTGTGTGCAATATCATCCACTGGGGCCAATCATTATCACGCCTAAAAAGTGGTTAGTAACTAGAAGAAACACTGAAATATTCCTAACTAAACCCATCAAAATACCATACGGAAAGACTTCGCTTAGATAATGTGCAACGAGTTTTCTCCAATCAGGAAACAGGTTACAATTCAGTTGACTCTTTCTTTGTCGTTCTGGCACACAATCCACACACCTTATGCGACACAAGACAAGCAACTGTTTTAAATTATGTATGAGGAAATGGTGCACAGAATCTGCAAGCTTAAACTGAATAAATACGTCCCAAGCATGAAGTTTCTGCTGTACACCTCAGTGTTAGTTGGACCTGACAATAATGTCTGCAGAATTACTCAGCTGTCATTGCATTCACTATGCAGCCAAACTTTCGTTGAGTATCATTGCCCCAGCTGTGGACAGTGGCATGTAATTTGCAGCTCATGTTCAGTTATGAGACAGGATGATGCCAAACCTTATAACATATACGGTACTGAGAAGATGGGAACTGCTGTGAGGCAATGTGATTTGGGATAGAACCTTTAGCAATTCACAGCTATTTAGCCAGTTTTCCAGATTTATTAGATTGTGACTTGATCTTATCATTGTTTTTATTATTGTTGTAGATGAAATAACTCACAATGGTCATGGAGGATGCGTAAGTTATTTTTGAGATTTAGAGCAAGAAACATTTTGACATCATTGTGAGTGTCGATTTATATTTTCCTCCGCTGTCGTCCAAAAAATAAATGGCAGGTGTGATTCCAAAATGGGAAGCAAAGAGACGAATAATGGAAAGACAAGAAGGATGAGGAGGGCCAAAGAAGTGACATATATTTATAATAGGTTTGGATAGAAACCATGAAGTGCATTGACACAGTAACTGTTTCAGTCTTTTTGACCTCCATGTTGCACGCAAAGCTAATATCTTTGCCTTGCCCACATGTGTGTGGCGCCTTCAGTTACATTCAGCATTCATTGATAGTCTGTAATATTAATCACTGAACGTTTATTTGACCAAGTATAGCCACACAAGGTGTGAGTGATGGTTCATGGGCTAGGCAGAGGAGAGGACTCTCATCTTTGAGGAGCCTGGTGATTGAAGTTGTGAAGACTGAGAGTACGTTCATGTCACTCACACCAGCCAGTGATCTATTCCAAAGAAGTTAAGACTTACTCAGTCAAAATGTCAGCCTAGCGATGTCTGATAACTACCAGATGGTTATGATTTCTAAAGTCCACGCGTTTTAGACCTATTTAAAAACCGATTTGCTCGAGATGGCTAAGTAGCTACATTATGATGCCTGGATATGAGGCTGAGGTATCTTCGGCAGCTTTTGTAACCTGTTTCGAAACTTAGGTCAAGATTACTGTTGCCAACTCAGGTTCAACCACGTTTCCCGTGTCAAAATTTGTTCAGTCCATAGCACCACTCCGTGCACCATCTCTTAATTGACGGAGACTACCACTTACTATGGCATTCAGTCCACTATCCTGGCGTCAGTAAACGACATCTGGGCCCTCACCATCCAAAATACGTTACTCATGGTGAGTCAGTTATGAATATCGTTATTCCCTTGTGGTAGTATTAATGGTTCAGCGGTTCTGCCCTGTGAGAGCCCACTAATGATCTGTCTAAAGCGAAACATCATGGATGTCACTTTGTCTACTTATACGCAATCCTCCACAGATGAATTTAACCGTTTCATTATAGGTTTACGAATCCCGAAAAAGTGCGACTTGTAGAAAAGTACGTCGTATGACACCATATCGAATGCCTTTAATATGGCGAAGTGAGGAACAATGACAAGTTTGCGTGTCTCGTGACCATCAATAATTCGGCTGAAAAAGTTTAAGTGCACAGGCCCAGAAGAAGTCTGAGGCAATGTATTCCTCAGGTAGGTTATCAAACAGTTCGTTTTTGACGGTCATTTGCATGACTTGTGGGATAAATGTGATTATATCTACGAGTCTGTAGTTGCAAACATATGCGTTTTCAGCAAATCGGCGATGTGAAGTTACATAGCCAGTTTGCTACTCAATGAGACTGTCTCAGGTCTCATTCACAGGTATAAGCTTGAAATGGGGTGCACTCTCAGGTTGTTGGCGGAAAATATCTAAGACCGTCTGTTCGATGTGATGCACTGAGTAATCGCAGATTCCACTAATTTAGGGGATTTTGGATTCATCCCAGAAAGGCCATACTCACGGAGGAATAAAAAAGCTTCACCACCGAGTGTATGAAGAGTTTCCTATTCCATGCTTTTACTTTTTGAATGGAACATAGAGCTTCAAAGTTTTTGTAGCGGTGGTTTTACTTTCACGGGGCAAGTTTGCCAGACTAAAGCCCAAACTTTCCACTTTGATGGCCTTACTACAGGCTTATTGAGGCGTAGGGATGCGATGGTTGAGATTCAGCGCGCATTCTACTGCCGAACCATCGCGGCACAACCTGTAGCAGAAAAATTATATCCCATTTTGCATGTTAACGGACTTCTGTCAGCTCTGGATGTTTTGTCGAAGCCCTCGCGTAACCAACAGCACGAGATATATTTGCCTGTTTTCGTAATTGGCTGAGAGTAAATTACTGTACCACTAATAAGTTCTCGGGTGAATACAAATATTCCGAAATATTTCTACAGTTTAGTTGGCATATGAGCTTGATAATGTGAAATTCAGTGGATACTTTATTAACCATAATTTCTATACAAATAATTATCTCAGTTGAGTGTAGACAATGCACATTATGGTGGAAGTTAGTTGTAAGATCTGAATGTTTCTTGTTGAAGGCTCAGCTGTGTTCCAGCAAAGCTAGAAACTTTGTCTAACACATGAGGTTATCCATCAATCACAGTTCAGTAGGTGAAGAAAGCCCTACAAATCATGGAGAAGACATAGTTCATATTCGGCTGCTCGTCTCGTTCCTTCAAACACCTCAGTCACTACCCCGAATGACCATAGAGGTGTGCGTTTAATAGACCTTACAACAGTGCTTTTCCATCCTCTAATCAAACAAAGTACTCATTTTTATTTGAAATGAGCGAATTATTGCAATTTGATCTTGAGTCTGATGCAATATTTCATGGTCTGCAGCAAGTTCAACTCATTTAATATGGCTACGCAACCAATTTATTTAGATGAAACTCTACATTTCGTCACAAGCAGTTCACGAAGTATAAGACTCAGAATACTTTCATTTACATCTCTGATATAGAAACTTCAAGAGTAGCGCATCGTGCCAAACTTATTTAATCAGCTGCCTCTGTAAGTTTGAACCACTGAAGCAGTGTATTCCAGCAGTGAACGCAAAACTTTCAACGGAGATAGAAGCCTGTAGACTTGAACACGAATTCCAAGTCAGGACGAAATCGTTCTAAATGGCTTGTATTGCAAGCCAAAACGTTGAACATACTTCATAATTTTGTTCTATTTAGCAAATTACACAAAGACAAGGTATTAGGTTGTCCCGTGTCCATGACAGGATAAAGGCTATACATATCGTTTTACCGTCTTTGTGTCTGTTGAAGCAAAATATTAGTCTATTTAGGTGTGAATGGAGTATATGGAATTAGTTTTAGGCTACTGTAGTTAAAGAAATCAATATTTACTAATATTTTTGTCGTAATATTGCAGAAGGTGTTTTGATATACTAGGTGAATTAGTGCAAAGAAAGGATTGCACCAAGGAAAATGAAGCATAGAAGCGGTCATCATCCTTGTTTCGAAGCTTTAGGAATATCGTGTTTTTGAGTATTTAGTCCCCAGGTTATAATGTGACTACAAACAGGCATTAATTTTATATCAGTAATTAATGAGTTCCATGTCTTTTATGAGGAGTGCATTCTCAGGAGTACGTTAGGTATCCGTGATTAGGAGTGCATGAGGTGTGTGTACTTATTTGTTCTCATCTAGAATGAATGGGGTGCTCCATCACATACCGAAAAATTAATGCAATAATATATTTATTCATGTGATGAATGGCTCGTCTTCCAAAGTTAAGAATGACACCACAGCATGGAATCATCATTCGATTAGTGCTACATCTGACAAATGTTTGGTCATTTTTGGCATATAAAGCGACTGGTGATAAAAACGGCATTTTGAATTACAAACTCACATAAAAAGCTGGTAAGTTAACTCTTAGCAAACAGGATATGTTCCACTGGAGTTACATTTCAGATGTCATTATCCTGGAACAACTGGATGTGGAGAGACTGAAGAGGAAACGATGGATGAAAAAGCGAAAATGGCAAAGAAATGGTGCCGTGACTATCGATCACGGAAGAAGAATGAACCGTTTTCAAAAGATTTATGTAATATGAAAAAGTATTTGACTTTTATAATACTTTCTTCAAGTTTTGAAGGGTTAACCGATACACTTCATTCATTCTGTTGCAGAATTCCGGTAAAATCAATGGATCTCGCCTTGGCGATTCAACACCACCCAAAATATTAGGGCAGTCTGATAAATACGTTGAAAGTACTATTCATTAAATACATCTTGCACCGTGGCTGCTGAGTAGTACCTATTCTGTCTCAGTGAAAATAAGTCTGTGTCAGCCAAGTCTCGTAAACCGTCAATGCTCAGCTCTTGCTAAGCTGGGACTAACGCTGTTCCTTGAAGTTTCTCAGAAACGCTTAGTTATAACGGACGCAAAAACCAAAACACCAATTGGCCACTCGAGAATTCTTTATTGTAACACCAACATATAAAAAATGTTATCACTAAGGTTACTGACGGTTTGCTACTGACTTCTTTCTGAACAGCGACCGATGAGACAATGACTGTCGTATTGATGCCTCCGCGAAAATTGGGGAAGTTGGTTTTGAGCAAACAACCAAGAATTGATCGTTCAATCTTCAACTCCATTGACACTCCCCGGAAAAATACGGATCCATCCCTTTTTTCCATCACGACCAATACACGTTGACTTAGATGCCATAGCGAGAACCTGGGTCACTCGGACAGAGCTGAAGTGAAAAACAAACAGAAAGGCCAACACACCACAAGCATACCCACAGCACAATCTCACACATCAATGACGACCTGCGCCTTCCAGTTAAGGGCATCCTCTTGACACACAATCGCCACTTGATGGAATGACTCTTGCAGAATGCAACGTGACCATGGCAGCACCTCACGATACTCCACGCTCATCCTCTTATCTACTCACTACCAATTACCACTGAAATCGCTTGTCACTCATTCTGCCTCAGTTCTAGTAGCGGTGACGCATGCGAGCCTCAGTCGTTTACACTCTTTCTCCCCGGCGTGTCAGACCACAGCTAACAATTACCTCCGTATGCATTTCATTCTCAGCAATAGCCTAGCCTCCCCGGCGTATACGACCCATCTGCTGTCTCTAACATCAATCAATTCATTCATGGATGTAGAAGACTCGAAACAACTTCAGAAGTAATCACGACGAAAATTTTAACAAAATTACGCAATAACAACAAGGTACGAAAACAACGAGTAAACACAATTAATCCAAAAACACCAACTGATATGACACACCACACATATATACAAACAGTACACACAAACTCGCAGTTCATGTCTTGATGGAATTCCTTTGAAGAATCGCAGGACTTACACCAGTACGCCTGCAACCTTTCACAGGTTGACCATTGTAAGTTGTGGAATGTCCGGACACAAATAAGATTGACCAACAATTACAATAATTGGAACTCACACAACTATTTAACACAAACATATGTACAATCACTACATCAAAGTGGTGGATTCTGGCACGACAAACTACCCTTGAAGAATTGTAGGACTTACAGCAGTACGCCTACATTCCTTCTCAGGTTGATGATCCAAGTGGAAGTCATCCGGACACAAACAGAATTACCAACAGATAGATGACAGATGATACCAATTCAGTATATACAATATGAACATATGTACAAAATCACACACCAAGCACATTGGACTGCTCATTCATTGGTGCGCTACCCTTTGAAGAATTGTAGGACTTACAGCAGTACGCCTACAACCCTTCTCAGGTTGACGCCCTAGGTTGGAAAATCGTTGCAGAGTTCATTTGCTGACTTCCCTCTATCAGCTATATCCTCAAATCTGAACGGCAACACGCCAATGTCATTGTATCGTAGAATATAGATGGCGAACAAACACACGACGTGTCTGGTCAACCAAGTGTAGAAACAGAGTAATTTACACCAAAGATAATAACATTCAAATAGTAACTTGAAACTAGAAATGCCTTTATTCATGCAAGTCAATTTAACAATTACTCTCTCGTTTACACTTGGCTTATCCTCACTAATCTGAGAAATATCTTTCGTCTTTTCAAATGCACCAATACTATCATAGTCATTGCACAAGATAGTTGAGTTGATGGGTGTCTGTTTCATTGTGGATGACAACACCAACGACGACTGATTGATACCAGTTGATGAACTTAGCGGTGCATCAGAAGCTGTTGTTGTTCGGCATTCAGAAAATTCTCTAACTGCAAGATTTCCACCACTGCTGTCTTCTACTATTAGCTCAGGTTTAGCACTATCATCTGATGATAGGTGGGCTACACGCTGATCAATTAAACTGACGGTCTGACAAGTATGCATGCCTTCTACAACTGCATCTGCATTTATTTCTACTTCACCTTGTAGTTGTACAGTAACTTTGTTCAACTTGGCAGTAGTAGGCATTCCCCTCATTTCATCATGATCGACCAAAGACTAATCTGCACTATCATGATCATTATCACAAATATTCAATTTACCATCATCTATCTGGTCGACTTCATCATTTTCAAACTCTTTATTAACAGAAGAAGATGATTTGGGTTCTTCCTCACAAATCCCTAAATATTTCATACCTTCACTCTGACTAGTAATACCTTGTAAACTTGTGGAGTCAGAACTGCACTCTGAAGCAATAACTCTCTTCTGTGACACTATTCAACAATGGCTTACCAGTTGCAACTACAGGCTTCCTCACCACACCGTATCGTCACACAATTCGGAGTCAGGCCTGGATTTCACGTTTTGCCTATCACTGAACTTGCTCACTGGTTCACAGTTCACTTCTGTATGCACCTCTTGCAAACGTGTAAAACACAACCGTGTTTGTCTTGCATCTTGTAACTTATCTGTTGAGGATGTACTACGAAACCTGTTACACTCACTAGGTCTATATGCATTACTAGACATCATGGAGCCTTCTCGATATCCACCTCTCTGAGGCCTATTCGTCATTAATGATTGCGCTTTACACTCAGACTGCTCTATTCTGGGGGTGAGATTCAATATACTGGCAAACTTGCTCATAGATTGATTGACACTATCTTTTACTAGTTTCAGGATATCATCAAATTTTGGCTCGATACCCTCATCCTCCATACGGGAGCTTATCTTCACCCACTTCCTTTGCAGTCGAGTAGGTAGGCGTTTTGCTATTACTTCTAGTATAAAACTCGAGTTGAGGTCACTCATGCGATTCATCGAAAACAATGCATTCTTGTAAATCCAAAAACTCAGTGAGTGCCTTGGAGTCATCCTGTAATTGATCACCATTACTCTTAACAGCCTCGAATAATTTCCCTGCAATCATCGAAGGTCTTCCAAACCTTTGACGCAGTATGCTCATAGCCTCGTGGTAGCCCTCTTTCGGCTTCATAAACTTACAGCACTGTATAGCTCTTGCAGCATCTCCAGTGCAATACCTAATCAAATACATCAATTTCAATTCATCACTTAATAAAAAACTACTCAGCATGATCTCAAACTCCTTTACAAATTGTAAATAATCAGCTGGGTTTCCATCAAAACACCGTGGTTCAAATTTAGGGAGTTTGATGTTCCTATTATCCCTGAACGGCGAAACAGTAACATCAACCATGTCATGCTTAACATCAGACACATCGTTACAATTAACAGACAAGTCAACATGACTTACTTTCCTGTTTGCATCCAAGACACTCTGTTCCTTCTTTGACCCAGGCATTGTTGAACTTGACACAATTCCAAAAAAAGGTTCCAGATATTGCTTGATCAAAGAGGACTTGACCGGCACCAGGAAAGATGAACGGCGACTATCCGAACTTTCACCAACTGTTTGAATTCACCAGAATCTGTTTCTATCGTCAGAAACTGTCAATCACGTCTCATAAACCATTAATGCCCAGCTCTCGCTACGCTCGGGCCCACGCTGTTCCTTGAAGTTTTCAGAAACGCTTAGTTATAACGGACGAAAAAACCAAAACACCAATTGGCCGCTTGGGAATTCTTTATTGTTACACCAACATATAAAAATAATAATTGAACTAAGGTCTGTGAACAAATATTACAATAATAAATCATAATATTACTTCTGACGATGTTTTACTCTTTTTTCTGAACAGCGACCGATGAGACGATGACTGTCGTATTGATGCCTCCGCGAAAATTGGGGAAGTTGGTTTTGAGCAAACAACCACGAATTGATCGTTCAATCTTCAACTGCATTGACAGTAGTATTCAGTAAATCATGCTACTTAGCAGGGGTTATTGCTGTAACGCAAACAGAACCGTATGACAAAATTAAAAATTATTGAATAATTCCATGGGTATAGTTGGGAAGTGCACAGGGGAGCTCATGCAACCAATAATACTTTTTCCATGTGAGCTTAAAACACGAATAGCCCCAGTGGATTTATGACACGGTTGATATTCACAAGGCAAAATATCCTGCAAGACCAATATTTGATTTTAGAAGTCCTCCTATTTATATATTGTCAGAATACTGATTTATGGTACTTAATGCGATTAGGAATCTCTCAAAATATTGACTAGTGTATTCTAGTGAACTAATGTCATAAGGAATTTTAACTCAGATAGTTAAGACATGCTTGATTTCGACACCTTCAACCTGTAAACGCAAATGAATTTGGCTAAGGAAGCGACCAGGAACAAATTCATTTCCTACCATGAACTAAAACTGAGGAGCAAAGCACCACTAGATAACATAATTCTTGGAGTACAGCTGTGTCTGATTTCTGCGGTACTTAATTTCTAAAGAACTTACATACAAGCAGTTGCCATAGGGTCAACATATCCCATATAGTAGCAGATGTATTTGTGGGTAGGTGAGAAAACTAACTAACTGAAATTTTGGCCCCTTCCCTCCAAAATTTGGTGAAGATAGGTAGATTACACATTCACAGTAAAAAGTGCGCAGGATATTAATAAAATCCATGATTACGTCAAATTAAGGATAGAGGTAATGTAGTTCACATTTTGGATTGGAAATTCACGGGAAAGAACTTCAAATGGTAGACTGTACCATAAAAAATAAAGGATGGGAAGCTAAACACTAGTGTTTGCAGGAAACCCACACATTCATTTTGCATTAGCGCGCTGTTTGAAAGGGAGTGCTTTTTTCACGTATTTCACGTTTTTGACAAATCGCTGTTTTGTTGTGTTATTCACTTCAAGAACATTTAAAAAAACTTTAACTTGACTTTTGTCTGTTAAGTTTTGATTTTAACCACTTATATAGTCTATATTGGGTAAATTGTCTTGGCTGTTTCCAGTAGAAGTTCATTATGTCAAAAGTACCACATAAATGTAATAGGGCGGAGTGTTACTTTTTGGTAGATGATGGAATACAGTGTAATAACTGTGAAAAGTGGTATCATAAGATGTGTACTGGATTACGTCCAGCTGCATACAAACGTTGTACTGCTCCAACATCCCACTGGATGTGCAGAATGTGTTGCTCCCCAAAGATGACCTTAATAAGGGAGGCTCACGAACTGCTGTCTAAAGCCATGGAACTTCCTGATGATAGCGTGGCTAGTAAGAGTGACACGGACTGCCCGTCTGAAGATGAAGCAGTAAGTGCCATCATGAATGTTATCACACCGGCGGTTACTATCCCAGTTACCCCGGAAGTAAAACCTACTAGGCGTTCGAAGCGTCTTAGTAAGCGAAAAGGTAACAAAACGGAAGCTGTAAACAGCATCTCAGAACCAGAGAACACCGTAAGCGAAGTTCACCATGAAGGTGGTGCAGACACTGATCTTGATTGTACCATCAAAAACTGCAGCAGCCCTGAGAAGCAACTGCAGGCAGATGATAAATGGGTAACAAAAATAAGCAGTCGGAAGAAATATAGTAATATTGATGGTAGGCAAACGTCTGTCACCTGTAGCCAGGCTGCATCAATAGTGGTGAGAAAGGACGTAGCCACTGCTAAATACGACAAGCTCTCCTTAGACTCTAACATAATTGTTGGAAATTTGGAAGAGTCCAAAGAATCTGATCCCGTGAAAAGGCACGATCACGACCTTAAATTAGTGAGTAGTATTATAAGGAAGATGCTCCCAGCGAATTTCCCTGGAGTATCGATTAAAAAGCTGATTAGAATAGGCAAAAGAGATGATGAATGTTCTAGTCAGCGTAGGTTGCTTAAAGTAGTCTTAGGTTCTCCTGATGAACGGAATCATCTACTGGCTAATGTACACAACCTTGCCGGGTCAGGAATTTCAGCCAGACCTGATTTATCTCTTGAAGACAGACTTAAACGAAAAGAAGTTTTGTCCCAGCTAGAAACAAGACGTAAAAATGGTGAGACTAACCTTAAACTGGTGGGTTTTCAAATAGTCAGGTCTTGGAAACGTATGCTTCCAAGACCTGTGTGGATAAGCCAGACCGCATAGGAAGCCTGAAGGTAGTGTACACTAATATACGTAGTATCGGGAACAAATTTCACGAGCTAGGTGTATTAGTAGAAGACCTTAGCCCAGGTATTGTGGCCATTACTGAAACATGGCTGGTTTCGGGATTAGATGACACACCTGAGCTATGCGGATTTAGTTGCTTGCGCAGCGACAGAGTTAAGGGTCGTAGAGGTGGCGGGGTTGCTCTGTACATCAACAACTCCCTACATGTTCGTTCCGTGAAATCTGAAGCTCATGACAGTGGGACAGGTGAGGTAATTAGCTGTGAAGTAAGCTTTGCAACCGGCACTCTACTCATTGGAGTTCTGTATAGAAGTCCCTATTGTCAGTGTGATGACTTCATTTTAGATCACCTCAAACAATGGAGTAAACACAGTAGCTGTCTTATTCTAGGTGATTTTAATGCACCTCATATAGACTGGGTAGCTGTCACATCTCCAGGATCCGCTGATAAGTTTGACAGCCGGTTACTCTTGACAACCATGGAAAATGCCCTGACACAACATGTCTTAGGTAGTACAAGATTCGGTTCTACCCAAGGATCTTCCTTGCTGGACTTAGTGCTTACTCATGACAACGACGACGTGGATGGTCTAGTTATTCATCCACCTCTAGCAAACAGTGATCATGGGGTGTTAGATTTTAACTTAAGGGCTGGCAATTTAGTCAGTTTTCAACCCAAATCCCGGCCTAGTGTTTGGCATGCTGACATAGTGGCTATAAAGGAGCGTGCTTCAACTGCCGACTGGTCAGTCAACATTGTCTCATCCATTGAAGATGAATGGGATAGATTTAAGAATACACTTGAGAGGGTTACCACTGATCTCATCCCCTGGAGGGTTCCTAAAAGGCCAACAAATCGGCCACCATGGATAAATAGACAAGCTATAACACTCCTGAGACGGAGAAAAAGGTTCTGGAATCTCTTTGTTTCTACTGGGCTACAGCAGTTCCGGCTGAAATACTGTGAAACCAGAAACCAGTGTAAAACTTTGATCCACCAGTCAAGGATAGCTTACGAAACCCAGTTAGTTAAAAGTTCACCAGGCTGCCCAAAAAGACTCTTCTCATATATCAAGAGAAGAACACGTAAGAGTGATGCTATCCCACCTCTTATGCTTGAAGATGACCAGACAAACATGGCTGAGGATAACTTGACTAAGGCTGAGGCTTTGTCCAAGCACTTTAGTCAAGTATTCTCTGATAATATTGATACCAGCTTTGTAAATTTTCCAAAAGGTAACTTGAAAATGGCACCCTTATACATTGGAAAGGATACTGTCCTAAAGTGGCTTCTAAGGCTCAATCCTGGTAAGTCCAGTGGCCCTGATGAACTCCACCCACGTATATTAACAGCATTGGCTGAAAGCATAGCCGAGCCATTGTCGGTAATCTTCAATATGTCTCTGGACCAGTCTAAATGTCCAAGAGACTGGAAAGATGCCATCATTAGTCCGGTCTTCAAAACCGGATCTAGAAACTTAGTTCAGAACTATCGTCCTGTTAGTTTGACCAGTATTGTTGTTAAACTACTAGAAAGAATAATTCGTGATGCTATCATTCAGTTCATTGAAGGGAACAAACTTTTCGCTGTGGAACAGCACGGTTTTAGAGCAGGTCATTCTTGCTTGACCAACCTTCTTTTGGCCAGAGAAAGTTGGGCAAGCTCAGCTGATGCTAATATACCGGTGGATGCCATATTCATAGACCTTAGCAAGGCGTTTGACAGGGTTTCTCATTCAGGTCTTCTAGTAAAGTTAGGTAGTCTGGGAATCAATAAAGTGGTTACCGACTGGATTCAAGACTTTCTAAAGGACAGAAGACAAAGAGTACGAGTTAACGGGGTTTTATCAACATGGGAATCGGTTAAGAGTGGCGTTCCTCAGGGTACAATTCTAGGCCCACTTCTTTTCCTGATTTATGTTAATGAGATTCCATCGGTAGTTAAGTCATCCTGCTTACTGTTTGCTGATGACATCAAGATATGGAGGGCTTTGCACGATGACAGTGATCAACTTGCTTTGCAGGAAGATTTAAACTTGTTAAGTGATTGGTGTAAGCACTGGGCCTTGGAGATTAACTTAAGCAAGAGTGTAGTTATGCATGTATCCCATAGTCACGTGCACAATTACTCAATGAATGGCATTACTCTCCCAGTGGTCACTGAGTACAAGGACTTGGGAGTGGTTGTGCAGCATGACTTGAAAACAGCAACAAACTGTAGAACTGCAGCCACTAAGGGTTTTCGAATGTTATGGGCCATACGCAAGGCTTTTGCGAACTTTGACGCTGATATATTTCGTATATTATATCCGACTTATATCAGACCTCATTTGGAATATGGGATCCAGGCAGCGAGCCCGTGTTTCAAATACGAAATAGACTTATTAGAAAGGGTGCAAAGAGTAGGAACTAAGCTAATAAAGGGTTTCTCAACCCTGTCATATGAGGAGAGGTTAAGTCGACTGGGTTTATTTCCACTGTCATACAGACGACTTAGGGGTGACCTAATACTAGCATACCGTATCCTAAGAAATGATTTTGGAGCTAATTTATCTAAATTATTTCTTCCTTCTAGCACCAACCAATTGCGAGGACATCACCTCAAGGTTCAAAAACCACGGTCGAATCGTCTGCGTCTGGAAATCCGTTTTTCGCATCGAATTGTGAACCATTGGAACTCCCTACCGGAACACGTCGTATCAGCGCCATCCGTTGATTCATTCAAGGCGAGATTGGACCTCCTGTATGCAATAAATCGAAAGGATTAACACAGGCATATAGCCTACTATCCTAAATAAATTGTAAACTGTGTAAACTGTAAACAGTATCCCATCTTATATCGGTAAAAATAGGACTGGTCCTGCTATATTCTCTTTCTGGGGATTGATCAACTTCTGACTCTTGTGAATATTCATGTGGAGTTAGATTCTTCCACTGTTGCCACTTGTTCAGTCAACGATCTACACATCACTATAACCTCGCCGGCCGGTCTTACATTTACCAGCATTGCATGCTCTCTTGGGGTTCCCTTTCGGTCATAGTAACAGATTAGCTGGAACTCACTCTCTCATCAGTGATTTTTACTTTCGCGTCCGGTGCACCTGCACTCTCGTGAAGTTGGATAGACCCTTCCAAGGATAGGTCAGGGGCGAGGTAACGATGACTACGCAGGATACGCTGCACCCGCCCACACAATTTTTCTGTAAGCCCTAAAGCACTTGAAATACTGAGACCAGAAAAAACCAAAACACCAAGCTGATTGTCTAAAATACAGGATATATTTCGGGATCAGAAACACAGGGTGATGATCGCCTACCGTATTAGGGTTCTAGACACATCCTAAAGTAACACTGGGCGTCCCAAGTAGTGTAGATGATTGACCTAACACCTTCATTGGTAGTACGCAGAGTCTATTTTCAGATGAGGGATGCTGCTGACTAATAATTTCGGGGGATTTACTATCGCCATAACAGCTTCTTATGCCAGCTTATTTAATTAGTCCTCCGTTTTGGCGACGTTCTGAATGCGACATATTAGCCTACTGCATTTCCTTTTGTCCAGAGGTGTTAGGGCGGTGCAAATGGGTGGCTGAAGCTAGCACCCTACGGCCCATTATTCCTCGAAAAATAGTAGTCTCGCAATCCAAAGTAACTCACAATACTAAAAGCACTACAAATTAATCATAAAAACAATGAAAAATTATGCGAAACCTTCGGGAATTCTGAAAAAGCAAAAATGAAATATCTCTGACCAATTGACTTACCTGAACTGAAGCAAAACAGAACGGATGCCAGAAACACAAAACAGGAAAAACTTAGCGACATGAAGATAACACCCCTTTCACTCCATATTTTAGAATAAGGACCTCCAAAAATTTGATACCGGGTGATTTGTTAAGTCGGAAAATTTCGTGTTAAGCTAAATGATCATGCATGTGGAAGACTAAGAATTTTTCCGAAGACTCAAACTAACATCCAGTGTACTGTTCAGCAAAATATTTTTTGAAAAGAGGTTGTGTGTCTCTTTTGAGCCACATCCAGTACTTCAGAGGGGGAACTTTAATTTCAGCAACTACTATTTTTCGGCGTAACATCATGAAACACAAATATTTCCTTATGTTAATCATCACTGTTTCCATTTCACTGTGCAATATATCCAATAAATAAATAAATATTAAAAAGCATACCCCCGAGGTGTCTAATTTTTACAGATATATTTAGAATTTCAAAGTCCTAACGCCCATCTGCCCCGTCAAATGCTTAATGCGGCATCTGGTGGGTTTAACTGTCTTCGAGAATTAATACTTAATAAAGGGTGTGAAATGAACAAAAGGTGTCGTTGTGCTTTTTAATAATAATAATAAACTTCATTCCAAAAGCAGTACTTGTGATACAGAATGGAATTTTCAGCATTAATCACAAATTGCATCTAATTTCCTCAAATTATAAATAAAAATTAATCACACAGAAAATTTTCCACATTTACAATAGGGGTAGTATCAAAATCATGCAGCATGTAAAATGGAAATAACAATAATAATGATAACAGCTAGGGTCATAATAATAAGAATACAAGTGAAAATTGCCGTTGGCTTGTGTCACACAGTATTGGCAATGTGGTATAGAAATCCTTACATGTTTAAAAATATTGAATATAACGTTCTCTTTACATGATATGGTGAAGGGAAAAACAAAGATTACAGCCGTCATGGAGATAATTTGGTGTTTGCAATTATGTGAGTAAAACAGAGAAGTAACAGGACCATAAATGTAATAGAAATAGTAAAAGTAAAACTTGAAGGTATATAAGGATGGATGGAGGAAATCGTTTATTTACTAGATGAAAAAAGGTTAGTTAATTCTTGTCTGACACTATTTTCATCACATAAGATACGTGCCAAGTATGGTATCATAGAATTGTTATACTTAGACGTGTGATCATACAGTTTTCTGAAGTTACTTCTCGTCCTACCTGAGGAGATGCAAGGCGAAAGCTGAGGGTAAAGCGGATGCTCCAAGTCAGACAAAATCCCTCTAGCAAATTTATTGCACGCAGTCAAGAGCCTATCGACAATGACGTTAACTATGCGATCCACTGGGACACCACTCACCCTACTGACTGACAGTCTTCAGTATTCTACGAATTGTAACATAGTCTTTTTTAAGCAAACCAGGAAAGAATAGGGGTGAGCAATAAAGAAGAATAGGTAGGATGCAAGAGTTTATAAACTGTAAGAGGAAGGGTTGGGTTATACCCGAGTGTCTTAATTTCTTAATGTAAAATGTCAGGAGGAATATTTTACTGGGGATTGCTAAGACATGGGAAGTCCATGAGAGATCAGAAGAGAGAATGAGTCCAAGATACTTAATTTCTGATTTGATTCCTATATCATTGTCGTCAATTTTACAACTGTCATGAGAATCGATGACTTCTTTTGACTGTCGTTTACATCTTAAGCTGAAATTAACAGTTTTACACTTAGAAGGATTCAGTTTAAGACCGTTAGACTCAGACCATTTACTGACTCCCGATAGAAAGCCATTTATTTTAGTACAATCTAGCTGGGAGTCAACAACCATTGAAACTGTTAAATCATCAGCGTACTTCACAAAGTTTATTTCATCAGAGTGAGGCAAGTCACACAAGAAGAAAGAAAAAAGAAAAGGAGAAATGACAGCGCCTTGAGGGACACCGGCTTCGGTAGGCGATGAAGTGGAAGACTTCCCTTTATATACGGTTCACTGCTCTCTTTCTGAGGAATATGAATGTAACCAGTTAACAGCCCAACATTCTGTTTGACTAGCAGCAAGTTTATTTAATAATATGTCCCTAGGGACCGAGTCAAAAGCAGATGTATAGTCTAGGAAGGCACAACGAACAAATTTAACCCCCTTGTCTAGACTGGAAGCAATGTTATGATATAAGACGGCAGCTGCATCTAAAGTGGTTCTGCTGTACTTATAGGCAAATTGTTTAGGGTCATTAAAGGATTTAAGCGAAGGTACAAGACTGAGTAAAATTAATTTCTCCATAGTTTTCAAAAAAGGAGAGGTAATAGCAATGGGTCTAAATTTGACACATACTCCAGTAGATGATTTAGGTATGGGTACAACTTTAATGTCCTTCCAAATGGCAGGCACAATATTATCGGAAAAAGATTTGCTAAATAGATCAGTGAGAGGGTGACAAGGAATATCAGAATAATTAAAAAGTAATACTAGGTTCACAATCTGGACCTAAGCTCTGGGAAGTGTTTAGAGACTTGAGGAACTTTTGAACATCATTTTGTTTTGAAACCTGGAAAGGGGCTATTATTAACACAAGTGATGCTGGGAAGCATGGCATTTGGGGAGAGTAAATAAAAGATTTATTGAGAGTGCATACATCAAAAGAATATAGAACCAAATGGTGAACACTATTGTAGATAGACATATTATGTCATGTAAGAAACTAGCGAATACAATATTGTCGGACCCCGAGCATCCTCTCTATACGCATCTATCTTCTTGCATTTCATCTGGAAGAACTAGAAGCAGCTATAGGAGGCTATATGCTAGGACTACCAAATACAAAAACTCCACAATACCAAATCTGGCACAGCTCTTATGTGATGAGAAATCCGTTAGGTATGACACGATAAACTTAATGCAGCACTCTAACAAATATTCTCATTAGTTTTTGTTTTCCTTTCCTCGTTACTACTACACTGCTGTTCTCATCTTCTACGACACATCAACTTTATATTTCAAATCCTGTGGTGCATTGTTTGAAATGAAATACTCTACGCTGTTTTTTCTTAATTTTTAATTTTTATATATTTATTTATAACTTATTCATTTTATTTTTATTTATTTATCTTTGATTTTCAAAAATCTTATATAATTTATGAGGTAATTAGATGCAATATACTGTAATGCACGCTGAAAATTCCATACCTGTACCACAAATACCGTTTGGAACAAAGCTGTTATTATTATTATTATATTTTTTATCTGCTTACCACCAGTGATTTCCTTAATTAGTTTACACATATTCGAAGCATTTTTGCAGGATATGAATTCAGTTTATCTACCACCCAGCTCCCTGAACAAGACATAGAATACTGCGAGGTTTGTTCATGTTCTTTACTATGTACGGCGTTTTAAAGAGTAATTTAAAGAAATAGATGCAAGTGAACATAATCAGAACACAGATGCCAAAACAAATAATGATAATTTCAGTCATTTAGTACCGAGAAAAATGGACGTGGGGAATAAAGTATTGGTTACGTTTTATCTGGTTACAGAGGAAAATATGAAATCAGTAGTCTTTCATCTTCTTTTGTGTGGTTGTTTATGTGAAGTACTTGTTAAGCAAACATAACCCGCCTGAATATTTTCAAACAGTCGTATCCAATCAGAAGAAAGTCAAGTGACCTCAAGTCAAGTCTTCACCATGCTAACTGTTTGTAGACAATTTCGCCCATCGTCTGTTGACTTTTTGAGTTTGGTTACAGCATAAATCTTCTTTCTAATTATTCAGTGTACTTCAGATTCGTAGCCAATTCGAAACAGTAAATGTGTTATGATTCCTAACATTGCTGACTTGATATTTTTCCGTTTGGTCATTCCCTTTGCATTGTTTGTGGTAACAGTTGTGCGATACAATGGTTTTTCTTTCATGTATCTTCTGTTCTTACTGGCTTGTCCATTGCTTCCTCTCCCTAAATGCCCCAGGTCCAAAAGTAAGCTACACTCACATATTAAATTTTTCTTTTTAGCTAAAGTCCAAGTTTATCTAATCCTGCTTATAATAGTGTGTGTGATATTTACACTATCCCACCCAACGTTGCATATAGTCCTAGCGGTCGCACCACCATACGAAAACGCTCTTCGCAAATGTAAGTCATCTCATACTGAATAATGATATTCGTTAAGGTCAAGATGCTGTCATCGCAGCTCAGATTGGTGTTCAGAGGCTTGATGGAATGTTGCCCTATCGCGCAATGCGACTTGTGATGCCGGATCTTCTTATGTTGGCTGTGGCAGGTGCTGCAATGGTCTACGTCTGTAACAGACGTCTAGTTCTTCCAGCTCGTCAATCTCCAACTACTGCGTTGGCGACCGCTGAAAACAACCTTGATCATAGTCACTGTGAAAGCCAGTTTACCACATCTAAGCCTCTGACAGCGAACACAGCTGGCAAGCGTTCAGTGCAAGCTCAGAGAGTCAATGTGAGGAGAAACAAGCGACATGACAAAACATATTTTATATTTACAAGATCGTGGAATGAAAGCCAACGTAGACTATGGCGTGCCTGGGCGATGGATTCGTTGCGAATGCTGATAACATTGCTTCTTGTGTGTTTCGCGGGAATAACGTCACCTTCATTACCATCTGCTGTTTACCTTCTTTCTTTCCTTGCTATATGTACTTACTGGGCTTGTCGGAATGATGCCAGCCCATCTCTGTTCGCTTCTCTACGCATATTTCTTGTGGTGTACAGCGGACTGCATGTATGTTTGTATTATTTGTATCAATTTCCTTTCTTCCAAGAATTTTGCAAGGATGGGGGCTTTCTGGCAAGGTAGGTCACATTTTATGTCGAGTTTACCAAAATCTGCATGCAATAGTGATGCGCTTCTTATTTTGCCATTAATACTGTCAGCGCACTTTTTATATGACCCTACGGTCGTAAATTAGGACGACTAATCGCTACCCATTACTTACCTCTTTTGTTAGGTGGTCGACACCAAAATTCGTGCAAGTAAGTAATCACCGAACGAACGTCTCTTGAATGCCCCTTTAATGCTAACAACATATTCGGTGAAAATTCTTTTGGTGTTCCAAAGTGCCCTTTATTCTTCATGATCTAGGGATTTGTCTCGTAATTTCACCATGAATCTTAGAGACCTTATACATCTCATTAACAGGCCAACTGGTAAAGTAGTTGTTCACTGCATCAACTGAGTTTAATGCAAATGCACTAATTATTCCTGTAAACGGGGACTAATCTGGAATCAGTATCTTAATTTTATTCCGAAATAAGATGGTGGAATTAAATCTTGATTAGGTAACGGATCACTAATTTATTATAATTGAAGTATTGCTTTAAAAATTTTTACACACTAAGCTTATGAGCTGAATTAAGTGGTGCATTAAAATATTTTACTGAAAAAACTGTTTACTGGGAGCCAGCAGCTGATACCGGACGATTTCTCAGTTTGAGTCAATGTCCCTGAACCCTTCGGTAATTGTGGCAGTAGTCTCAAGCCATTATGGATAAGATTTTTTGATAAATTACAGTGTTGTACAGTAATATAAACTGATGACGTTTCGAGCACAAACTATTGCTCATAATCATATCAAGTTGATATGATATGAGCAATAGCTTGTGCTCGAAACGTCATCAGTTGATATTTCTGTACAACACTGTGTGATTTATCAAAATAAAATCGTTTCTATAGTGGAGTTATGCTCTACCACAGTGCCCAAGTTTTATACTTACAGTCTCAAGCCACTTTTCAAAATTCGATTAGATCTGCTGTTGACTGTCACCGTTAACGTGTTTATTACGAATATCAATTAAAAATGTAGCGTGTCACCTCATTAATTAAAATATTGTTTAGGAAGCACTGTTCATTCAGCAATTCTAAGTGTAGGTAATTGGGATGTGATATATAGGTTTTTATTATATCCTGTTGTCTTAAAACAATTGGATACCTGTTTTGTAACTTTCCTCATCAATTTTTCTAGAATTTCTGTATGGGTGTTACTTTACATTGAGTTGTCGGTGGTAAACTTATTAAGTCATAACGCCCCAAAACACTACATTCTCGTCGGGTCTTTGGGTTTTTATTAGTTAAACACTATGTGAAATGAATGAATTAGTTCTTTTAAACTAACCTTACGTACTGTCATTGAGTCACAATTACAATTTTATTAATTCTCACAGTTTGCCACTTGTTAATAACTTGATAATGAAATATGGTTGGGGATACTTCATTGTGTCAGAGTTATCGCGTGAGTTATCTGCGCTATCAGGTCTGCTGTGCTAGTTTTGACACGAAGTCAATGGTAGAAAGTAAAAATCTCAAAGAGGAAGGGTAATCTTTCTAGTTCTCTTATTAATAATGTCGAGTTAATAACATTGAAACAATTTTTTACTATCATTCATGAAATAAGTGTAACGTGATTACTGCATTCAGGTTTGCGTAATTTGATCAATGTTGTGTAACTAAAAGTGAACGAAGTAAATTAGAGTGACAAAGCTATAAATTAATTTTCCTTATTGCCAAAACCAAATGAAATAAATACTTGAATTTCATGTATACAAAAGTAGTAAATCTGTCGGATATACTTGTCGTTTGTCAGTTCCAATATACATATCCCACTCGATATTTTTCAATGAGCGACTAAGTTTCATTTATATATTACGTCTATTTTTTCCATATAGGCTACTTGGTTTATATTATATAATGCGCACCTCATGTGATAGACCTGGTGAAATAATATTCCCTACTGGTTTCCGTATTGTCGATTGTTTGGCTCCACCAATTACGATGTTGTTGTATTATGTTCTTGTTCTTGAAACTCGACGCTGGTTAGATGGTATTTATGTAAGTGTTTTAACGTATATTTCATGTAGTTAAATAAGTGAATCAGCAATTCAGTGAAGCTTTACACATTGTAAACCACTTAATTTTCTCCGGATTGCATAATTTAAATTAAGTAGATTAATTAGTATCCGACAGTATGAACTTTATTTTGTATGGATTTCGGCATACCACGTCAATACGCAGTGTTGTAGAACGATGCCAGTTGTTTGCTTAACTGCTCTGTGTTAAGAATAATCAACTATTATTACCAGCGTTTATTATCAGATGGCCGTTAGTTTGCAAACTTACACAGCTGTATCTATCTATGATCACCAGTTATAGTTGTCGAGAAGTTACTGTTCACTACGCTAAAACCTGCCATTGGATACGTAATTATCTCACTGTGTATTCTTCAACAACTTTTCGAAGTGCATTTTAAATCAGAGGAATTAGAAAACTCTATGACAGTGCTCGTCGTTCATATTTTTCTTCAACATTTATACCAGTGTTGTTTGGAAGTGGCACTCAAACAAATTAGGGAGCTTCGTTATTACATTGCTCATTGACTGGAAAGCTTGCATTTATGAACCGGATGTATATCAGTAACTTTGCATTATAAAAAAACATTTTAGGTGTTAATGAGAGATGTATGTAACGGAAGAGTTCGATTTTGGAATGGGAGCAGCACATTTTAAAGTGCGAACATCTCCTTTAGTTGCTCTCATCTTCGCTGTATGTCTCTGGTTCTTCATTGTAATTTTAATTACTGCACGTTTGTGCTCATGTGTTAACTGGAATTGTCGTACGTAAACTTAAGTGAGGTAGAGTTATGTATTACATTTTGAAGCTGTCAGCCCCTTAATGTAGTACTTGAAACACTTAATGTCAAGATTTAAAAACAATTCAGTCAAGCTGACTCTTCTTTCTTGGTTTTCAGCTTCTGCATAACAATGCTAGCAATTCAGAATTCCCAACTGAATTGTGGTGTAATAATCTTGGCGGAAATGTAAGTTTGTGTTTAATGTTTGGTTTCCATTTCATGTATATTACTTTGTTAGTATCAACTTTTATTGATTGCACCTCAGCTGTACGGGATAGATTTGTCCTGAAACCAAACGATTTAATGAAAGCTGATATGAGGTTAAGGATATTGTTGGTCATTATTCTAGTTACAAATCGAAGTGATAGTTGAAAGTCAACATTAGCAGAAATGGGATGCTAAAATATGTTACGTCTGATGTCGAAGGTACATAATTAATTTGGGTTTTATATAGATAAGTCCCATGGTATAATAAAGTAGTTTCCGATTAGTTAGATGATTTTTTTCATGTGTCGCTTTTTCTTACTATGTATTTCTCTCTGGATTTCATGAATATTCTTTCTTACCAATGGTTTTTTTTTCACCCGTTGCCAGTTCTTTGTGCTTTTGTGGAAATCTTATTACATTATTCATGTGAAAAAACGACTCATTATATTTCTCAAGTACATGACCCTATTCTCTAGTAATTATACC
Organism: Trichobilharzia regenti; assembly: GCA_944472135.2. Taxonomy (NCBI): domain Eukaryota; kingdom Metazoa; phylum Platyhelminthes; class Trematoda; order Strigeidida; family Schistosomatidae; genus Trichobilharzia; species Trichobilharzia regenti. Next base: position 78,861,800 of record OX235270.1, on the reverse strand, counting down.
GTTTAATACGTATTGATTTCAATTATTGTTTATTAGGTAACATGAAGTCCAAGTAAGGATGTCAGTTCATTATCAACTTGACTAAGATATCGCTAACAATAATTGTAGCACTGACTGTCCATCAAAAGACGTGTCTACTGTGTAGGGGTCCTCTCTGTCGGACTGTGAGACACCACAACAGGAACCAATTGTTTTCGGCTGACTGATTCCGTTCATCTAGTTGTATTAGGTGGAGGAACATGATAAGTAATGGTGTGGTTACATGTAGTGTTAGGTAAGTAGGGAAAGTTAATCGAAAAAGTTGTAAACCCCCACGGATGCTAAAAATTACTAATTGAAGATCGTCAGTGATATGGATGAAAGTAGTTCTCAGTAGTACAGATATATTTACTTCTAGTTATGGAGATTTTCAAAATGCTCACTAACTGCTGTTTCATGTCTTTTTGTCACGTCAGTGTTTGCCTATTATAGTCTCTTTATGTTTCTGCCTTCTTATTTTGGTGCTGTATTAAGGCATGGCAGGTTGAACTGATGCATTTGTCCACTTTTAAATTGGTACGTTTCCATATTAAAGTAATAACTCTATCCTCACATATTTTGGCTCGTTCTTTTGTAGTCTGTTGGAAAATTCCCTTATGTTGATATCACGCAAGTAACTTCGAGATATTTAAAAAATGGAATGCTACTAAATCATCTCTGATTTGGTTTTTCTGGCTAATTCTGATAGTAGTTTGGAATTCGCTTTCTCAGTAGCTTTATGTTTCGCTATCATGTATGAAAGATTACATTAAATACGCGTTTAGTGTTGAACAACTTGAATTTTGCGTATGAAACGGTATCAGTTGGGAGTCTACTATTTTCTAATACTGTAGTCAACAGTGGCAGACCAGTATCTGGCCGTGTACAAATACGAACTAATACATATTATAGTTTGGGCCACATCTCTCAAGGGTTAGAAATATGAAGCTGAATTTTGGGAAGTATTTTGATCGACGTATAAATATAATGAAGACTAATATCTCTGAAAAATCATAAACATGACTGGTTATATATATATATATATATATATATATATATATATATATATATATATATATATATATATATATATATATATATATATATATATATATATATATATATGCATGGTTGAAAGATTGCAGTTATCAGGTCAATTTACGGATTACATATGAGTATTATTTTTCTAATGATAGCCTATTGTCTATATTTCTTGTCGGCATAACATTCATACACGTTTTTTTACTCAGATGAATGGTTGAAAAGCGTTACCTTCAGTGAGATACTTGTCCGCAATCACCAAAAGGGTTTAGCCGAAATCTCAGTGAAATCCATGCTTCATTAGAGAGGCTGAAATCTATTTCGCAAACACGTTTTATCGGTATTTTTTAGCGACCTTATAATAGTAGTATTCATCTGAAGCCCGATAATGTTTTTGTTGCAAAACCAATGGTTTAAAGCTATATAATAACGGGTTCAAGTTCATTCTCTCCAAGTTATCAGGAGTCAAGTAGTGACTGGGTTTAAATTTTATTTTATAAAACGCACTTTTTTATGTAGTTTGTCTTCATAGCAGCAACTATAGCCTTTTATTTTTAGGTAGAGGGTGTGAATAATGACACAAATAATGAAGAATCAACATCTGATGGAGTTTCATGTAATCCTCTAGTCTCACGCACAGATATGCAGTCTTCTGAAAAGTTGACAACTGTAACTTCTGTTTTGCCAGCTGACTGTGGAACTGAAGATACCAAAATAAAATATCAGTCCCCTAATTCTGAATTGCATACCAAGCAGAAAATGGTTGAAGATTCGAACCATTCAGAACAAAATACTGCTACGGGTGAGGAAGGACAGTCTTTATTATCGAGCAAAAGTGCTACCAGAGAAGCAATCTCAGCAAATGATGTGTACGATACTCTCATTACACGTATGGGTGATACTGATCAAGCAGATTTTGAACGTCAGGATTCAGTGAACAATTATACTGGGCAATTTTTGTCTCCACCAGTCGTGGAACCTCATTTTGATGCTCTATTTGGTCTTACACCTCCATTTGCAACGTACATGTACGGATGGTCTGGAAACAATGTTGCTACAGAACGCCCTTTTCTTCTCAGCTTGCACTATTCTGCGATTCGAAACAGTTACATTTTGACGCTTATCGCAATGATGGTTAGCATTCTATGTTTCTGATTTTTATATTCATATAACCTTATGTATATATCAGTTTGTTTTTAGAATTGTGTAAATTGACTCGTAATTATATGAATTTGAAGTTTGCTAACTGAGTGGTATCTGCTGATGCAGTAATATTAATACACTATCTCCATTGTCAGTACTTTAGTGGCACAATACTCGCCAACCACACACGTGGTTTGGGTTTCGATCCCCAATGCGCTTTTAGACATCACTTAGCCAACAATAAGACAGGTAAAGAGGGAATGTTAAACACGAGGCTAGTAGCCTCACGTCGTGAAATTGAACACTAAAACTTAATAGTTCAGGCTTGGAACCCTATTTTCCACTGAAAATGCAAACGATTAAAATGATAACAATCATCCTGCTTCATTTGTAATGCTGTGGGTTATTTGTCTGCCTGAGTGTATCACTCAGTAAGCTAATAAAAGGCCCATGTTTTTAATGAAAACAAATGAATTTCTGGAAGAAATCTTACCCATCAGATTGTTATTTGTTTGAAATGTATTCAGGTTGCTGTAAGTAGATGAGTAGTTTCAGATAAATGTTTGAAAATATTTGTTACATTTGAGGATTGCATAATTCCCTTATGCTGCTGACTAGTCCTTTCTTGTGTTACGGTCCTTTAACCGTCCTGGAAATATGAATAAACAGTTCAGCGAAAAGTCTATTTTTGGCTAATTCATCTAGCTTTACAGTCGCAATCGTATATAATTGTTTTTGTAGGTGTACTCAGGAGAGAAATAAAAAATTAGTTTGCAGTATTTTGTACATCATCAGAATACTTCAACAGTAATTTATAGTCAAATTGTAACAATGAGAATGGGTTAAGGATAGTAAGTTTAGCTGTTCGTTCTCTATTGCATATTAATATCATCCGAGTAGGATAAAATTAATCTTTTTAAATGTGGTTGTGACTAACTGGATTATGTTTTTTATTGATAGGCTTGGGCTGTCGTTTATCGTAGTTGGCTTTCTTTTATTCTACTGCTATCTGCATGTATTTTATGGATCGTACCAAAATCAAGAACAGCGTGTTTATATTCTAGTCCTCTGATCGTCTTATATGCCATTGTTTTAATCCTCATCCAATATGTTTATGGACTAAATCTGACACCTGAAGAACTACCACAAGAAGTAACTCCTGATGGCCTTCAGTTATCTGAGTTGGGGATGCAAAGGTCTGATCATTCTGTTGGTGCTCTTACTGTCCAGGTAGTAACTGCTTTACAAGTACTTTATTTTTAAAATAATTCTGGAAGTAGTGCTTCTTATGTGGCTTTAATTATTTGTTTTGTATGGTGAGGAATTATCTGTTATAGGCACCCAATTGCTTTGTCTATTTTGATAAACATTTTTCAAATTACAGATACATGGATGACTTTCAAAGTCGAAGGAAGGCCTAGTGTGAAAAAACTGGCAAATTCATAGAACCTTAGGAAGTGCATTGATTGAATATCTTACACTGAAATAACACAAGAATAAGGCACATAGGAAAGTACTCAAGCAGTCGACAAAGGTATCAAGGTCAGGAATCTGTAAAGTAGGAAGAAAACAACTTGAGTATTCATCTCTTTTTAGCCATTATGATTGACTTTTAACCATTTCGCCCGAGAACTGGATTTCTAAAATTCTAAATATTCTACAATTGTCGATTATGTTTACAGACAGTTCAAACTTGGCTGCGCATAAATGGCGGCATATTTTTTTTCCACTTTGTTTTTCGAACATAGTTTCTGTTGACTAAGTATAGAGCATCGACTGTATGGAAGAAAACAACCAGGATTTTTGAGACTAAGTTGGCTTTAGTTTTATGTTTATGTAAAGTATGAAGAGGAAATTTATTGTTCGTGCCGATTTAGGTGATGTTTCATGTTTAGAGTACTTTGTAAGAATATAATCTCAAGTGAGATTAGTGTAATGTAGTTCCAATAAAACACTTAAAGGAAATTAAGAAAAGTATATTGTACTACTAAAAATAGACGTAGCCAAGGATTTATGCAATGAACTAGTGAAATAAGGTATTGTGTAAAGACTGTCTAGTACAGTTGTTTGCAACTGATCTTCTTTTGTTCTCTTTCAGATGGGTTTCTTAGTGTGCTTTTGGTTGACGCTTAGATTGTTTGTAATGGAACGTGCAGTTAAGCGGTTACCTGCAGTAAATCGACGAGTTCCTTTAAAAAGCGGGACTTTACAAATTGCTCCAGCTACTCACACTACATCAAGTTCATTCCCATCTGTTTTGAGGTTTCGTAGACGACCTGACAGGACAAATAACAATAGTCTTTCAACACCTTTCTTAAATCGATCAGATAATGGTGAAACACCTAATAATTATAGTGCTGGTATATATGGACCTGCAGTATCCTTCGGAACCGTGGATAATAATGTTTATAGAAAATTCAGTAAGTTCCTATGGTGTATGAAGTAGTTTTAATTTCATTCTTTTATTTTATGCGAATAACATATATGAGAAAGAAAACTATTTCTATTCGGATGTATGATGATTTATGAGGTACTGTAAAGCGGTAAAAGCAGCTTGAACAACTGACCGAGACTGAGATTACAATGTAAAACTGTGATCGGGATTGTAGCACTTCAAGTCGCCACACTCCATATAGCATACATAGTGGATGTGGAGATTCGAAGGAACTATAATGAACAGAATGAATCATGACGCAGAGAATAATGGGAATTTATTGGACCCGGGAGATCGCAAAGAGTATGCATCTGTGCTACTGAAGACTATTGTGAGCCACTTCACCGACAGTCTCCAGTCACTGGATCTTAGCGACTCGACAACTCCAGTCGGGTACACTGCAACTCATTATGTAGTTCAAACTAATTCTCAAAGATTTCATGGATTGGTGCTTGTTTTCGACTTAATCATCTCTAACTTTTTCCCAACCTGATTCTGTGTCAGCTAACATGGTTCGACGAGGAAGGTGATGGCTTGACATACTTGACACATCTTAGGCATCTCGACTGACGCAGCTTCACAACCTCATCAATTGATTGGAACTCCTTACCTAACACTCGACTCCCAACCTCAATATTGCTCAACATATACCGTCTAACTCGGGAGTTAGAAAACAGGCACCTACAGTTAAGGACAACTAATCTTTTCATACTTTATATTTTCAACGTCCACGTCTCATAGCCACAGGGAAGGGTAGAGCTAACTACTTCGCGATGCACATGTCCTATTATTGAAAGCCGGGTATCTCGTTTACTTCAAAGATGACACAAGTTGGCAAATTGCAGATGAGCGTTTTGACTTCGGCGACTAATATGTGCTGTAGCAACATATAATTGTGAAAAGAGTCCCAATTATGTAAACTGTACTAATCAAGTCATTCAGCTCACTGAAACTGCCGTGTATTAAGAGTTTACAGAGGGTTGTCATCTGAACTGAAGGCAACCTGTGATCTACGTTAGGATTGTTCTCGTTTAATTTTCTGATTAATAACTTTAGTGTGTTCGGTATGCTGTTTATTCCAAAATATTTTTGCGCGGAATAGTTATAAATTATTGGAAATTATAAATATTAGTGTCTGACAAAAAGAAAAATCAATTCCACTGAGAGTTGTAACAGCGTTAACTGGTGGTATACCCTTTATCCAGTCAACAATTGAGATCGATAGACGTGTAGTAAAAGTGTGACTTAACTTTCAATTTGTGTGTAACTAAGTACTATGTTAATAAAGTTATCTGACTTACCACAGTGGATTAGTAATTGTGATGGTATTCACATGTTTTGTCTTTGAAGGTTACTTTTGATGTACTCATTTCCTAAATTCTTTGTTTTTTGTCTCATAGCTGAATTTATGCACTCTATATGCGTGAAGTATTGGATTGTTGTATGTTGTATGAGTATGCTGTTAGTATCAGTCCAACAACCTGTAGTCGTGTTTCGCATTGTTTACATGGTTATGCTGATCTACTTCATGTTTATTTTTCAAGTAAGAATGGTGGTATTATTTCGTGTTTTAATTCACTCATTACGGATTACCGTATATTTTTATTAGTAGGTTAAATTAAAAATCTACAAAGTATCGGTCTCCTACAGTACTGTGTTATTAATGTTATTATTTTTTCCTTACGACTTTTCATGTCTTACGGTTGATATCTAAATACAGGAATCAGAGAAGAATTTGATGTACTAACTGCCATTACACTTCGAATATATATATATATATATATATATATATATATATATATATATATATATATATATATATATATATATATATATATATATATAGTTTCTTGTAATGTGTGGCAGTTGGTTTCTCATTTTAGGTTATTAGAAGGATACATATTAGTTCACGATAAATTGTGAAATGGCCAGTCAATGTCATCGACAAGCCCTTATCTTCCTATTCACTGATCACCGTCTCTCATTGGAACTCCAGTCACTAGTGAGCGTTAGATTAATTTTTAAGTGTTGAATTTCAGGGTTTGTATTGGTTTCTAGCTCATATCTACTTGAGAATCATTGGAAACCAGGGAATATTGGACAGCCGTTTTGTCCGAGCTTGGGACTCTTCAAAAGTACGTATCCAACACTTTGCCGAGACAACATGGCTGGCTCACTAGTTCCCGGAGGGGAAGACTGCTGTATTACGACTTTACCCTCACCATAGGATAAGCAACTTACCCTTTGATAAAAAATATTGTTTTATTTTCTAACCACCATCCAATGGACTTTAATGGCGCAGCGATGACAGTTGAGGCCATTGTTTCCCTTTGGGGCATTTTTATACGCAAGTTTAACCACCTCTTTAAGTTATCAGCTATCAGTTAGTAAATTATGTGCCACTTGCTGTTTGCATAATACATATTAAAATACACAGAATAACGTTTTTTACGTAGAAATATTCTTTTTATTTCTGTGCACCTCAAAATCGATGCATAACTCTATCCTGCGTTGTGTTCACACTGTTCTTGAAAGTTTTAAATATCATTTTTATCACAAAGTGATACCATTTAGGTGACCATTGAATGTCTGATTGTGAAATCGGATATTTCTTCCTGCTATTAAATGTTATACAATCTCTAATCTTATTTAGTTAGTTTCAAACTCAATCGTTGTATTGCGTGTATTCCTTAAAAATCACTAACCACTGCTGTGATTTGAATCATTTCACTATATGATCCTACACATTTTGTTTTGTTTTTACTTTATTTAGTAACAATCTAACGTCTAGATAATTTTAAAGCGTTTAACATTGCTGTTAATGTTGTGAACTTATGGTATTACCAGGGAATAATTGCAAATCTAGTGCCCAAATAGTGATACATTGTCGCATTATCCTGAAAACCCTTCTTAGACGTATTTCTAAACCTGTATCCTCTAATTTTTAGATTAGTTATTCAGCCTGGCGTCGTCAAATGTTATGCTTTTGGTGGGTGATCGTGGTATACTCCATGGCTATGCTACTGTGTATTTATACTTTTCAATTTAATGATTCACCCAGCTTTTGGCAGCATAAATTGGGTCTCTCATCTGAGATGTAAGTGTATACTTGCTATTTCCTTTAGCCTTAGAAAGTCAGTCTTCTTAGTTGAATCTGACTATGAAACGACTTAAATTTAAGATAATACCTTCCAATTGTGATATATATTTAAGGGGCTATTCATTAACTTTGTTCTTTTCTTTGCATGGAGGATTTCATCATGAGCTGACATCAGTTAGAGAACCACCGGGAAACCTGAGAGTACTGGACAGCTGTTTCGTCCTAGTTTGGGTGGTGGTTGTTCTGCAACTGATGTCAGCTCATGATGAAATCCTCCATGGAATCAATCAAACAAAATCCTTACAAATCCAATACTTGTTTTCTTTGTTTTCCTCTTCACTTAGCTTAAAAGCGTTTGGACTGGAAACATTTGAAAGTGCAGCTCTCTTTGAACGACTATTGACACCAGTAGTATTTTTAGTAGTTATAATTTTGCAAGTACATTATTTTCATGTACCATTCTTAAAGGCTTCAGCATTGGATCGTTTTCGGTAAGATCAATTTTATGTGATATGCATTTGAACTAACTTTATGATATGTTGAATTGTATTTCTATTCATCATCAGCATACCATTTGGTGCAAGTGGCTAGACACTGATGTGGAGCAAGTACTATATATATATATATATGCAAAATAGTAGTGATATACCTTTAGTACCTTAGGGTTATTAACATTTTTATCGTTGAATGTAGTGTGTTTTATCACACTTCACCGTCATACTAATTAGATTTGCACATTTGTCATATGCTAATTAACTTTTTTAATAAAAAAGACGTCATATTTATTTGAAAATTCGGTTGCTGATGGTTACAACGACACGCACACAATATTATTCGTTTCCACACTCTTTTAACCCGTGTTATATCTTCAATACTAACCTGGTTTTCATTTTGTAAACTATGTGATAAATTCTATAATGATAAGACTGCCGAAATCTTTACTCTGCAGTTCAATCCAGTCTCAGCAATAATAAAATAGGGTTCTTATTGAATTTCGAATAATGATTTAATCTTTTAGGATCATGGAGAGAGTATTTGTATCATTCGTATAGAACTAAGTTGCTCTTAGCCACTTCATCATCAGTAATGATTTTTCCGTTAAGACATTGTATTCGGTAGGAAAAACAGATATTTAATTTAATTTTAATTTTTGATGACAGCTTGATTCCACACTGTATTTTTGGTACAAGTATGGAATTTTCAGCATGGATATCGGTAGCCCAAAGTTTGCAGGCCGACCATAGACATCAGATGCGTCGGCAGGGGTTCGAACCTCGGACCATGTGCATTGTCGGTGAGAGTCCTAACCACTGTGCCACCGACGCACCAGAGAATGAGTTACTTTTCTAAACTGTTTAGAAATTCCGATTGTAATTGTTTTAAATAGTACTTAGGGGGAGGGAAAATCATTTGATGCATAAAAACAGCAGTGTTATAGTTAGCTAACACGGATAGTTTTGCAGAGTTATTTACCTGAGCTTCGATCAAAGTCTGAAATGGCGGTGCTGAGTGAAAAGTGGATAGACAGAATAAGTTATATTTGCAGAAATCGCAAAAATATTGAGATAAAATTTCCAGTACTTTGTTCAGCAAATAGGCTCGGAATTTTCTCGGAAATTAATTAAGATTAGGATACCGAAAGTATGTATGAATAGGAGGCTACGCGTATTCAATCTACTGGTCCGATAATGTCCAAGATATGAGTATTTCTCAAAACTGAAATTATAAGTGTTTTATTGCTAATTGTAAACAATGCGTAATAACACATCCGTTTAATAAGTATGTCATAACAAAAGTTGTAATGATATACAAGTTGTTAGAGAGAATATATACTTCTTAAAATCTGTTAATTAACTACTTGCTTATTGAATTGTATTAATGAATGTCTTCATTCATTTGTGTGTGTGTGTTTGTGGATATAGTTTTAATCCCATAAATATCAGAAGCAATACTGTCATCCTTACATTATTTCAGATTACCTCAAGTTTCCAGGGGTTCTGTTCATTCACGATCTGGTGTTTCCGATGACCATAATTCAGCTACATCTGTTTCTCCTAGTAGTAATTTGTCTAGTAAGTTTTTGCTATGCAATTAGATTTGATTTATATGGAAGTAATAATTAATTAATTCGGTGTATTACTTTGCAGTTTATCAAGTCTTGTCAAAAGTTATTGGGTTATCATCCTAGAAATGGTACTCATATTTTTGAGTGAATAGATTAACTTTAGTGTAGCGTGACTTTTTTGGTAATGTTTAAGTATCGAGTCTGTGAATTTTTTCCTCTGGGCACCTCTGTTACTTATGCGAAGCTCGGCCGTTCAATAAACAAAACAACTAGGCATTTCTGAAGACACAATGTAAATTCTCAAGTAGTGAGTTATTGTGGTGGTGTAAGAGAGAGGTTGTGATGATCAATCTGATGACAACAACTATATAAAAAGCTTCTACGGTAAAAACCACAATATATTAGCTCTACCAGAATTGCATCATTTAGTGAACATCTCGCTGACTGACGGTTGGACGCTGAGGGTTTAAGTGTTAAATCCGTAAAGAATAGTTGATGCGTTTTTACTCTCTCGCTAGACATAATTTATAAACGGAATCAGTATTGTTCACTTGGTTCATTTTGACTCTTTCCTTCTTCCCGGCCAACTGTTTTGAAATTCTTGGGGTTTTATTAAAATTTAGTAATCTACATTTGCGCCTATAGAATTTATTTCATAAAATAGCATATGCAGTTGGTTGTCATTCGCTGTCTAGGCACATCTGTTTCACGAAATCTGCGTTTGAATAATGTGATGATGAGTAAAATACAAACCTATCAACACGCATATTGTTACCATACAGATCAATGTAATATTATTTACTGTAATTTAATTGGATAGAAAAGCTTATTTTATGTAACTTTTATTCAATTTTAAAGCAATTAGTAGCTTTTTTGAATTTTTACGAAACAGTAAGAAGACAGTTTATTGAAAACTCTTATTTTAAATGTTTGGTCATGAATGTAAGATTTGTTATGTGTCATTGGGTTAAAATATTCGAATGTTATTCAACAAGTTTAATTAATCTTATACGATGATATGTAACGCTGGTGAAAAAAAATCCTCGTTGAGTTATTTTTCGAACAGCATAGAAATCCAGACAACCTTGAGAAATACTTGCGTGACTTACTGTCACGCTACAACGGAATGTTTATGAAATGTACATTCGTCGCACAACAAGCATATTTCATCTCAATGTGTATACTTATCACCAATATCATCTGATGGGCTGAGTATGGTAAGGAATAATAATGCATGTCGTCGTCTGAGTATTTCACCCGTGTTTTCTATATCTTTTCATGATAGGTCTAGATTTAGTACTTTATCAGTCAGCTGGACTTACTCATGATTTATAATTTCTCTTGCGTTCTGTTTGTGTTTTTGTATATTTTTGAGTAAAGTCCTTTTTTCAACTTAGGTGTTGATTTGAAGGTATCTGACATACTAATCTGCGTATCAAGTGGATGATAGACGTTTTCCAGTTAAAATTTTCGCATATTTTAAATAGTGTAGCAAATATGCTGAAAACGCGCTGCTTGTTTGTTTTCAACTGTTCAGTTTCTTTCTACAGATTTAGTAAATGTTTTTAGTGTTTTGAAATTTCCGGTTCATCCTCTCGTGGTATAGGTTACTGTCATTTGAAGTCATGCTCATAATTTCAAACCACATTTTCAGATTTTACTTGAGACCACCTTGAGATATTATTAGTCATTCAACAATAACTGTGCCTTTTTGGTCTACGACATAAAAATCTAAATTCTGCAGCCGAATTTGATCATGTTTACCATAGTTATTGTTTTAGCCTCAAGTGTATCACTTAATAATCAAGTCAGAAAAGTGATTTCCTATGTAAGTATTGAGATTCATGGTATCAATTACATTTAAGAGGGGTTATGGGATGCTTGGAAGTATTGTCTGATGTCATCTCGTTGGAATTTCTTCGTTTATGGTTCATCTTCCTCTTAGAAGTGAGTAAATCCTGAATACTACCTTTCATTTCTTGGTTGACATGCGTCAAGTTGTCACTGTATCCTACCTGCTTGCATCAATTAATTTTGTGATGGAAGATTCTTAAGATAGATTCCACCGTATGCCAAAAACAGCTACAGAATTATTAGAAGGTAAAGAGCACTGAGTAACTGGTATAACTCAGAAGGAATTAAAACCAATACGTTTTAAAGCTAACAGACTACTTTTTATCTAAAGTATCGGAATTTATGTACACTACACATAATCTTCAATGGTTTTGATTCTTAGCATGGATTTTCAGAAAATCTAAATTCTGACTAATTTCTAATGATTTTTATTCTGATAACTCTTGTTGTTTAGATTTCATTGAGGATGTGAATTCAGCATTTCAAATTGTTGTTTCAAAATTATACTGTTGGGCTGTCAGTCTTACAAATCACTGTTGGCGTTTTCTTGAAATACACTGGATTAAAGTGGTAGGACTGGTTATAATTCTTACTTGTATAAATGAAGTAAGTTTCATTGTATACTTGTAAAGTGAAATTTTATAAGTATAACCTCTTGCATTACAGCTATTATTATTATCGTGATGTCACTGTTGCCACTGGTTATCTGAAAACAATTCTACACTTTATGTACATCAAAACAGCATTCAAAATATTATTGTAATGTAATTGTGCATCAATGAAAAAAGAGAGATAGGTAGTGGCATTAATCGAAGAGACTTGTGCAATCATTGAATTTGCATTGAATAAGCATTAAAAGCACTAAAACAGACAAGCATTAACATCACTCATTTGGATTAAGCCACCATCTGAATTCTTAAGTAGTTCAATCGATTGATCAGGTGGAATGGTTCAAGATGGGTACGGACTGACCGCGAACACACTCTTGTGTCACTCTGGTGCTGATGAAAACAAATCTTTCCAGCTTTTTCTTTAAATAATAAATAATAATTTTTCCTTCACGTTCCCAGTGGAACATAGGGCTCCAAGCTAGTGGCTTGAAGTTTCTGTAGCAGTGTTTAATTTTTACAGGATGGGGTCGCTAGCCTCATGCCCAACCTTTCCCCTTTACCAGCATTATTTCTGGCTCAGTGAGGTAAAGGAGTGCGCCGGCCGGGGATCGAACCCCGGACCGTATGCATGGTCGGCGAACGTGCTAACCGCTATACCACCGACGCACATAGCTTTTTCTTTAGACACAATTTATTCTTGTCTAATGTTTCCTGAGAGAACTTTTAGTTAAATGAATACATACGTGAATACAAGGTCTGTGCATATGAACAGATAGTAATCACTAGTTTCCTATTAACGACTTGCATAGCATGTATGTTATCGCACAATAAATTCTATATTAAATAAATGTGTATAGTATCACACACAGTAATAAAGTACGATTAAATGGATGACATTTCGAGCCAATTTTATCACCCATAGGGACATCAAGTTAGTCACGGGACATTTTTATCTTGATTAGTATAGTTCTTTCCACTTTCTATTTTTCCCTTTCGTGAATTGATATTGCGCCATTCTCTATTGAGTGGATAAACAAAGACTTTTTGTACATTTATTCCCTAATGAATTTGAATAAAGCAAGAACAACAGTTTTTGCAGAATAAAATGGTACCATCATTTATTTCATTGGCTTCTTCTTATCAGCTGCTTACAGCCCAAAGGCATTATTAAGTTTATTTACAAAAATAATCTTAACATACTTGCACAAAGTTCATTTCTAAACAGAAATCAGTCAATCAATATATGTTTAAAATAATAGTATATATAATAATAAACACTTTATTCCGAGCAATAATAAGCATACACAATGGGAACTTTCGACATCAAGTAATCCGATGAAGAAGAGAGTTGAAATATCCAGTTACTAGGGCAAGGAAAGATTGATAACTGCTTATTTCTGAAAACATAAATCGGGTTTCAGGAAGTTGCTTCGGCAAACTTAAGAAGAATTGGACTCTTTTGCCTGCTGATAATTTTGAACGATCTTGCGATATCCACCTCATGACCCGGCGATGTCCCTGTTTACTGCCTTTGTTCCCTATGTCTAAAGGGAACAAATGCTTTAGACCTGAAATTTTTTGTTTCTGAATGAATTCTCCGCTCTTTTACGATTCCTCTTTCAAGTTTAATACGTTCCTTCTCTATAAGATAATACTATAGTACGCTTACGTTTCTTAGTCATATTTTAACCATTGTTACTTTTATTCTTCCTATTGGTCCCTGCACATATTTGAAGTTGCTGTTTATGATTTCATTGTTAAAACGAGGGGGATGCTGTTCATTTCATCTATTTTAGTTTTTATCCTTTATAAACTAAACAAAAACAACTGTAAAGGTTAGTATTCACTGTCTTCTTTTAGGGCTTCAGTGTAGATTCTCGATGCGGAACGACTTTTGTAAGTTTTGCATTCTAGTTTAGGCATTCATCTTTCACATTCAGGCAGGAGATTGAGTGCAAAATTTTCTATATCTACTGCAGTTTTAGTAACAATTTCCACTAAAAGTGGGTTGTTGTAATTTGCCAGAGAAGTCTGTATGCTAAGTTGCACTGAGTATTTTAATTAATGACCGTTTTCAAATTTGTTTTTTTTGTTTTTTGATTAATGGAATGTTATTTTAATTTTATTAATTCAAAATAGGTATCAGCCGCAAATATTATCTCGATTATATTCCTAGTCATTTGTTTCCCTTTTACGTATTTGCACGGATTTATGACAACAGTTGTTTTTATATGGACCAGTGTTCAAATACTCTGTAAAATGACTTTCCAGTTAAATGCTGTTAATATAAATATAACTTCATCTTGTTCCTTAAAAGTAAGTATTCATTGTAGCTCTTTTAATCTTTTGGTTTCAAAACATAAACGCTATTATTATTATTATTTGATCTTTTTTATAATTTTGCATTGAGAGCTAGGTCTGTACTAATAATTTTTTTCTCGAATGAACAATTATCTTTCTTTTCTGTGTTAAGAACACAGTTTAGCGCGACTCACTGCACGTATTTTCGATATTAATTTGTTTGTTATTAAAATAACAGTGGGTTTGTTGTTTTTATAGTGGCCTCCTAAATGGAATTGTAACTGAATCGACTAGGTAGGCATATATCACTGCCCATCATTCAAATATTATTGCGAAATCTATACCAAGTGGACTTCGGGAAACTTCAAGCCAACCTGCTCGCGATAACTTTCTGACATTATGCTGTGGCTGTCGTAGTTGCTTGTATTAACGTAGTTCAACTGACCGACTGGTTTGTTTGACTGACTTGTCGACGCCACTGGTGGTTGCCTGTGTGGTTAAATGATCACTGTTCACGGAGAAAATGTATTGCTTACACTGAAACGATATCGGAATACAAGGCAATTATTAGTCTTTTCATAACTTGTA
Source organism: Trichobilharzia regenti (assembly GCA_944472135.2). Taxonomy (NCBI): domain Eukaryota; kingdom Metazoa; phylum Platyhelminthes; class Trematoda; order Strigeidida; family Schistosomatidae; genus Trichobilharzia; species Trichobilharzia regenti. Next base: position 78,846,645 of record OX235270.1, on the reverse strand, counting down.
CAGTGAAATAGTGTTTCAAATGGTCATAGAAATGCCAATGGAGGTCAATTGTTAATATCATTTGATGAAAACAAAATTGGTTAATTAGTTTAATCAGCCTGATATTTAATTTCCTGTTTTGTTCCCAACTGGTATTGGTGATTTACCCTTGTTCGTGTTTTCGTGTCCTTCTCGGACATCTAAACTGTACGAAAAGATTATTCTTTACTGACCTGTATCTTTTTTATTATCCTTTTCTAATGAATAATAAATTTACATTAAAAAAATATAACTTAGTTTAAATGTCGAATATTCACTGGACAATAAATCATCAGCAAAAGAATCTAATAGTCTTCAACAAAGAAAGGTTAATTTGAAAAATCATTAGACCGACAATGGATTCCTACCAGTCGGTATGAGATTGCACATTAATTTCTCTTGTGTTTTTGTTATTTCAAGGTGGCGGATCTTCAAACTTTCCGAACTTGCATTAACTTGTTTTGCATATTTCTATACAAAGTGATTTAATGGGAGGGGGGTTATTGGGAGTTGCCGAGAATTTGATATTAGTTAAACGAGCAAATGAACACTGTATTATCTTGTAGTTTGGGACTTCGTAGAAGCTTGAGGTTACTAACTGAGCATTAAGTTTCGAAAATACACATCGATAGTCCATGATTTACAGTTTGTATGAATTGTTGTTATTGTATCAATTTCCTTCAGTATCCTTGATGAATATTTGTTGTTACTTTCATTTTGTTGGACTCCTGAAGTACTACTCATCGACCAAAGGGCGGGTGTACTGCTCATCAGTCCGCTCCGTCCTCCTTTATGGCTGTGAGACCTGACCATTCAGAGTGGAAGACATGAAAAGATTAGCTGTCTTTGATCATAGGTGCCTGCGTTCTATCTCCCGTGTGAAGTGGCATAATAAGGTGAGCAGTATTCAGGTTAGGCGTCGAGTGCTAGGTAAGGAGGGAAATCAATTGACGAGGCTGTGAAATTACATCGACTGAGATGGTTAGGACATGTGTTACGTATGCCTAGTTATTGCCTTCCTCGACGAGCGATGTTAGCGGATATAGCGTCAGGCTGCAAAAAAGCTAGCGGAGGTCAAACCAAAACATGGCTTTACCAGTCAATGAAATGTACAACAGTTAATCTAAGCCACGTAGGAAGGTGTAGACTTCCTGGTTGGGGTCCTCGGGACGGTAAAAACCAATGGCTAGAAACAATTGGTAATATGGCTCAAAATTGTCCTCAGTGGCGCAGATGCATCCACTCCTTGTGACTTGTGATTTCCAATGAAACTGTTTTGTTCTTCCTTATTACTCTTCCTTTGTCTCACACCTCTGTGTACTGTCTTTATTATGCATTTCTTCTACTTTCTTCCCTTGCTTTGTGTGTTACATGGAGTGTGGCGACTTGAACTTCCGCACATATATGCAAAGTTCTATGTCAGAAACATACAGACAGACCCAATGAGGTACATTTTCAAATTAATCATTAATGTGTAGTCGATTCTAAATTAGGTTATTCAGGGGCTTTTTAGTTCTTAGTAATTGTTTCAAGTGATTTCGGTTGGTGGTGAAATCAATCTTGAAAAGTATACTTCAGTTCTCCACTTGACTTCTCAAGTCTTCATCGATTTACGTTTGTATGTTCACATATTCTTCGTCTGATAATAAATATTTCAGATAAGTCTTTCCATTGCCAAATGAATACAGTTTCTTGTTAGCAGGTTCATTGTCTTTTACTGTTTTGTGTCAGTGTCTTCTGACATTGGAGAAAGGTGACTGAGTGCATAATGGTCTTTAGATTTGACAACTTTTAAGAAAATACCAAACAGACTTTGTCAGGATTTATCGTATTTTGATTCTGTATATTTATAACTCTTAGTATACTTACTATAACAGGTGTAGGTGATTACGGTGATGCCGTTCCGTGGTGATTTAATCAAGGTGTTGGGTTATTTTCTGATTAAGGCTTTATATTAGGTATTAGGTTGTGCTAATGGTTACATACTTTTCTGCTTATCTTGTTTATGACATTATCTGACTGTTAATTTGCCAAACTAAATTGCCATGATTATTTCTGTTCAGTGTCTCAATGAATAATCACTTCAGCAAAGATATTTTTTATTGCATAAAAAATCCCTTCGGATGGGTGATGTATATAAGGTGTTGTCTACAAATATCACTGAATAATATTATTTCCAGTCATTGTAGCTTTAGGACTATGAGGAGGGGAATGTTAGCTAAGTGAGCTAGTGATTGCGTCGTAATTCCTTTATGAATAGCAGCTTGTGCGTCGTTGGCATAGCGGTTAGGACGCTCGCCGACCATGCACATGGTCCGGGGTTCGATCACCGGCCGACTCACTCCTTTACCTCGCTCAGCCAGAAATAATGCTGGTAAAGAAGAGAGGCTAGGCATGAGGCTAGCAACCTCATCCTGTAAAATAAACACTGCTACAGAAACTTCAAGCCACTAGCTTGAAACCCTATGTTCCACTGGGGAACGTGAAGGAAAAAGAAAAGATTGTGTACAGACCATTGAACATAATAGCGGCTTGTTTTTTCTCACTAAAAAGGAAATTTTTCTACAGTAGACAAAACGTTGCATTAATTTTTTTATGTACGTACAAGAGGTCATTTCTTCATAATTGTTCTCTTATTATCCTTTAAATATTTTTGAATGCAAATTATTTCAAGCGTTTACTGCAATTCTTTTCCATTTCTAAATTACAAGTACGGCAACACTACCGCGTGGGACCCAACTGCATGGATTGGTCTTAAGAAGGTTGCGAATTGTGGTCAGTATATCATGGTGAGTGTCAGGATTTATTAGAATTTAATCGATTGAAAATTGTCTCTTGAATAATTTGAAAATCAATATCAGAAGTAACTGTGAAGGGATGCTTGTGTAACCAGGAGAGATTTTAGTGTATATTAAATTACAATTACATAAATTCTTGTCATGTGCTATATTTTGATGGAATTGTCTCTCAGTATAATACAATAAGTCCACTTGACGTTACACCATGGGTGTTTGGATGCGTGATGCGAGGTGGTTTGATTTGCACAGACCGCTGTTGTATGAATTTTTCACTCCTAGTTTTCCTTATATTATATATTCACTCAAGTCAGCTAATTTTTTCTCTGTGAATTAGATTCATCAATATTCTGCATGCTTTTTTAATGAGTATGTGAAGCACTGTATAAAATACAAGACAGCAATGTTTATGGATTCTCAACTTCGTGTTTTTTTTCTACATTGGTATGTTGTGATAAAAATGGCTTCATCATGTGCCTTCTTCCACAACTCCAATGTATGTATATTGACTTAGCGACATTCGTAATATGGTGTTTACTAATAAATTATCAAAGTTACTAAAACTGTGTCCACAAAATATGTTCAGAACTACTTGTACTTTTCTATACATTTCTATTATAGACTCAACTCCTCATTGTTTTCTCTCCCTTTGCTAATTTGTGTCTTAATAGTTTCTTGAAATGGCGAAGCAGCAGTTTTTAAGTAGTGAATAGTGGTTAAAAATAAAAATATACCACTTTCAATTGTAGCGTAGAATATTTGTTAACCCTGTAGAGACGTATACAAATTTTGGTGAAAAAATAAGCATTATGTTGCTCTTTACTGCGACGCCTACCTACCTTTTTTGAAGTCTTCAGCAGTAAGACTTCAACAGTTTGAATTAGTTTACCTAGTTTCCTATGCGTTTGGTTTTTAAGTATGGCCCGATTAGTGCATGCACCTAACTTTACATTAGTGTATTAATGAATCAAAGCCTGCCTAACTTGCTAATTGTCAACGACAAGGTGATGTGAGTAAAGGAGAATAATGCTCAGGTAGGCTTCGTGTGCTTTCGGAAGTGTGTGGGCGGTTTTTACTTCCCGGCTGCCCACACCCTGGAATTTGACTGATTCTTCAGATACCTGAAACAGAAAGAGTGTTGCGTGACCGCAGAGCCCAGGGGACAACTGCTTGAGGCCGGTCACACACGGCCTGTATGATTTGGTTTCTGGGATTGGTTCCTTATCAGTAAACTTACCGCCGGTTACGGACCACCGTAGGATAAGTCGGGATGTACAATTTTTGGGGTCGACCTTTTCTAACCTCCTCTCTTCAGAGTGGAGGGACAGCCTAGCTGGCGTGCTGGTCATCTGAGAGAAAAACCTCTCTGCTGTTACATGGTATCTCAAATTCTATGAAAAGGTCGGCTAACTGTCTTTGGTCATACGTGCCTGCGTTCTATCTCCCGTGTGAAATGGTGTAGTGGGGTGGGCATTATTGAGGTCAGGCGTCGCGTGCTCATCATCAGTCAATGAAATCCACAGCAGCTAGTTTAAACCACGTAGGGGGTGTACACTTCCTGGTTGGGGTCCTCGGGACGGTAAAAACCAATGGTTGGAAACTATTGGTGATATGCTTCATTATTCGGATTGTAATCCGAATAAATCTGCTGAAGAAGCTGTGGCTTACACGGCGAAACGTTCAGAAAAATTTTGTTTTGATTTTCTTAACACGCTGGGATTAATTTAAATAATTTATAATGAATCAATCTGACTCGGCGCTCAAATTATTCCAGGAAGTTCGTAACACCTACGGTCTGGAAACCTATAATCTTATTGGTGATATGGCTCAAAGTCCGTTCTCAGTGGCGCAGATGCATCCACTCCTTGTGACTTATGATCTCCAATGAAACTGTATTGTTCTTCGTTATTACAATTCCTTTGTCTCACACCTCTGTTTACTGTTCCTATTATTCATTTCTTCTACTTTCTTCCCTTGCTTTGTGTGTTACATGGAGTGTGGCGACTTGAACTTCCGCACATATATGCAAAGTTCTATGTCGAAAACAGACAGATAGACAGACAGAATTGTCAGCGAGTTATTAAAATAGGTATGACTTGACTTCTAGTGCATCTGTCAGTGCCTTATCAGATTACTAGTAGGGTTCATCAAGGTAGACACCACATTTGGTGGCAGTAGCACTGTGTCAAGTTCCGATAATGTTTAGGAATCACTAGTCATTGAATTTCGGCCCAGTAATTGAATGGTAACGTGCTGGTGTTTAATACCGATACTTTGGGCTCACCATTTTTTCAGAGTCATGAGTTAATAATACTGAACAGTCCCAAACTAAAATGTATTATCTCTCTTGTGGTTCCTTGTTAGTGGCTCTCTAATTTCTGTCGGTTAGTGAAGCGAAGTCCCCCTTTGTATTACGTCTGTCTGGACCTCATTAAATAAAATACTTGATCATGAAAAATAATTCTAGTTTAGTGTTACTGGGGAACTGATTATCCAAAAAGTTTATTTTATGAATTATGTTAGTACTCTTCACATTTAATCCTGAAACTTAGTGAATCTGGATTTCCTCGCGACTGCTAATATGTCGCCGTGATATTAATGCCTGCCAACTGTAGAGATTCTTGCTAACCGATTGTAAACTCCTAAAAACAAAACAAAGCACACGCTTGAAAAACTAATTTACAATTTGGTTATATCATCTGTACCATTCACTGTTCATTGAGTAATTTATGCGTTCGTTCACGAATCTAAGTATGGTCTGACATAATAACTTTTCGCTGTTGAAACCTAACCTATAAATTCATAAAACTCTCCGATCCGAGATGAAAACATTCATCGTAGAGAATTTTGTCATATCATTAGCTGTTATTGTACAGTTTATGTATCAAATTTACTTTGATACTTTTTATTGCTTCATATTCACTCCCAACTATTTTTCTTATAGCCCTATGGTGCACTGATGGTTGTTACTGTTGTTTGGCATGCCATAACCTATAGACAGCGCCAATTCTATAACAATGATCGAATCAAGCGTCCAGATGAAGGGATTGTATTCCCAGGTGTTACAATCAACTCAATGGGTTACGATTTATTGAATGTGGTCAAATTTGCTTTTAACTATGGTTTTTATAAGTTTGGCTTAGAGGTTAGTTTAAATTTTTTTAAATGAATGCATTCAAGTTTTTGCCATTGATTCTGTCTAGTTGCAAGTTCTCATTCATCAACCAAGTGCTTTTCATTAATTAACAGTTTTATTATTCATACAGCATGGTTAAAGTTTTGATGTACAGATTTTGATATTTTTTGGGCACTGATTATGTTTTTTATAACATTTCATTTGGTCTTACAGCTCATTGGTGCACTATCTTTGTGCTTCTTTAGTTTTTGCGATACAGACTCACTTAAACTTCCAACCAAATCACAATGAATCAATCTATTTAAACAAAAATTGTATCACTAAAACTGCGTACAGTTGTTTGAGAGTGGCACACATCTCTGTTGACTTATTTAGTTAACCGTGCATATGCATTGGTGGTCTCCACAAGTACATCTGAAGATAGTAGAGAGGATAACAGGCGAAACGATGGTTCCGAGTAAGACAGTTGTTTCTCATTTATCTGATTCATATCTAAGTACAGGTAGTTAAAAACCAAACTCGAAGCTGATTTGAATACTCTCTAAGAACCGTGATATCATTACAAATTTATCAAAAGAAGTGACTTTCAATCTATTATGTGAGAAATGATTCGCGCTTTTGAAATGTATTTCTACTAAGTGAACTAGAGGGTCAAATGACTTCAAGTCAAGTTTGTTTTGTCGGAGAATAAATTCTTATAAACTTGAATCTTCTTTAAGTAATATTGCGGTACGTAATGTCTTGAAAGTAAAAAAGTCTTTTTGGACAGACGATTACATACAGTCTCTCCATTCTTGATATACTACTTTGGTTTCCTTTACTTTATCTGGTTAGTATTGTTACATAATTAACGACACATTTTTATCGTCTAAACACCAGTGACAATCCAGTTTATGTTTATATTGTTTACTGTATTATAGATACTCTAAAAACAGTGCGCCCTACTTAGTTAAACACTTCTGTAAATTGTCATATTTTCTCGTGTTTTTTAGCTCTGTCATTGTGTCACAGTTGTTACTGCGTGTTCTCGCGTAGACGCTTTCAGTGTGCTATATCTGATGCTTATGTTGGTGTTTTTATTTACCCCGAGGCGATTGTGTGCACGTCTGTGGACTTCTTACATGGTCATACTAGCTGCACTTATTCCAATCCAGTATGCTTTATGTGTTGGTTTACCACCTGGACTATGTCTGAGTAAGTCTAGTTCTTCAATTTTCATTTCTACCTTTCGTTTTGCGAGACAAAGTAGTAGTTTTCTATTCAATTGTATAATTTAATGGCAAGTGTCGTCAAAAATTCTAGTTCTGAGCTGCAATCTGTCTGTCATTCAAAATCCATAGTCATCAGTTTTTGATTTGGGGACATTTGCTATTCATTTTCTGCGATTGAATGTAGTTTCTCATGTTTTCACTGATCTTGCACTTGTAATATCCATTGTCACCGGCGATTCTACTACTTTGTGTCTTTTAAGATGTCTGACTCACTGGTAAGTTTTCCACTCAATCTCTGTTGGAGTTTTGATAATTGGTAGAAGTTAAAAATGACACTTGCATAGTGGTCCAAAACACTGCACTTCATATGAACGAACCCAAAGGGTAGACATAAGGGAAAAATTGGTCTCAGCTTTGGCCAAATGTCTCAAGGCATAATCAAATGAAGGTAAATAGGAGGAATATATATATATATATATATAATATTTGTGAGATATGACGTTAATGAATCAGAGATAAAATCCTATCCATAACTTCTAGAACATTAGGCTGTTAATTTCATGCTTCTCCCAAACCTAATTACGACATATTTAGAGATTTTATCGACTGATAATGTGACTCCATGTAGTTTTTTCTGTCATAATTCTGCTTCTAATGTATTTCTTTTGGGGGAAGAAAGGTAGTCTGTCGTATATGTCAACTAACGATGTGCTTATCTTATACACTGATCCGACTGCTAGTCGCATATGAGTAAGTAATCTCCAACAAGGGGTTGTACTAAACCATGTATTTGTTTGGGCGAGGCATCGATAAAATAGTCAAGTTCGTTGGCCCGTATGTCATAGTGTTTTAGCGTTAAACACTTTAATATATGACTAGAAGTGTGTTTTAGGACTCTAGAGATAGAATGTGGCTGAATAGAAGTGTTTGTAATGGTAATAAAGGTTAAATTACAAAACAGAATGACACATCCACCCAAACTGTGCATTGCATTCACTTATTAATTCAATTTATAACTTTTTCTCAAATACATGTACTAACTTGGGGCTGGAAGTCTGAAGAGCTCAGTACGCCGTCAGCTAGCATATTTGGTTACATGAGATGACATTGGTTAGAGAACCATTGTAAAACCTGGGAGTACTGGGCAGCTGTTTCGTCCTAGTTTTTGACTCTTCACAGTACGCACCCACCGGGGTTCGAACCTAGGACCTTCTGGTTACAAGGCGAGCTCGTAGACCATTAAGCCACTGGGACCCAATGGCCCATGAATTCTGACTCCTGCCAATTCACGATATAGCACAACCGCTAGCTAATGTCTTCGGCGAGTATTTGTCCTCACACCCGACCTGCTGCGTCCTTTTTTTGTTGCATATTTGTTAACCAGGCTTTCAGACTGTTGATAACCAACTTGAGTACTTTTCCAAACTATGGATTATGGACAAACGTCTAAACCAGTTATCTGCAACTCTGATTATAGGGTACTTTTTTAAGTCTAGCGGGAGCGATTACTTAGGACTGCTTCCGCTGATTCGTACTATTTTCTAGTTATTATTTTCATTACTTTTCTTAGATTATCCTTGGTATACGGATTCGGTAGAGATTAATAACCTTTTGCAATGGCTGTACTTGCCAAACGAATTTGGTGCGCCGTCTGCTCATAAATTGACAGGTATGAAACTTTTTACAATTTTTAATCCCTATGACTTTTCACATTTCTGTTTGAGATACCCGCGAAGTATTCATAAATCTCTGAAATGTATTTATCAATGAAATGATTTTGGCGTGATTTTCGTGACCGACCAGTGTTCTTGCTTAAAATATAATACTCCGTCACAATTAGTGCCCAAACATATTAGTTTGTCGTGGGTTTTGTTTCTCATTACGTAGAATGATAAATTTCCAATATAATGCATGAAAATATTACTTGTAGATAGATATTTTGATTTCCATGATGGGTTTTGTTTGGCTCATGCCTACACGTGTTTTATTTTCCTTTTTGCTTAGCGGATTTCTTCCAGTTTGTTGCAGTGGCTTTACAATATCGTGTCTTCAAAGTCGAACAGCGACCTGATGCAGAAGTTCATGGTGGTGGTTCTAACCGTCCAATTTTAAGTGATGAGTTACCCAAAGAAGGAGATCGTGATTTTGTCAGTACTAAAGAGTAAGCGAAAAGTGGTCTTAATTTATTATCATTATCTCAATTTGAATCTGATTTGTCTAATAGTGTATGCATAGTTTGATTTTGATTGCTTTTTGACAAATGGAAGTTCTAGCATCCAATTCTGTACACTACTAACGCTCATTTGTAATGAAAGGTAACTTTTATCGGACGTAATTGCGTATACGTGTGTTTAATACCTCTATTGGTTAAGTTTCAAAGTAATATCTTCAATTCTTGATCAACTTGCTTAAGTTTGAAATAACTTTTATTGCATTTATAACATACTATTGCATGTTATATTAATATCAGTCTATAAAATCTAACAATTATTATTTAATCTGCCATACCTCTGAATGAAAAAAGTTATATAGACAAATGAATGACAAAAGCACTTTAACAATTAATACCTTGGTGAATAAGTTCATGAACTCATCTACTGATCGATATCTTTGAATATCACATAAAAGAGTGCAAACTTTAACTTTTGTTTAAGACTCAAACTATGCCGAATTTTTACGAATTAAATGTTAATAAGAACATTTCAGCTAACAAATAGTCACACTATTCATACTGATATGATTCTGTTCAAAAGTTGTAAACGTTATTTCCCTCGTAAATTAAAAATATAGTAGGCTAGTGAATAAATCTTGTAACATCATAACTATATCGCTACTACTAGTGATAATGTTTGAGATTGTTTGTTGAATACTCATTCACTTTTTTTTCGTTTTCCCAAATAATCTAGCTGGTGAGTCTTTCTTACCTAGCCATCCCTTCAGTTCATCGCAGTGTGGCTTTCGTCTCTTGACATAGCTTTCCTACACTATGAATAGTTCTGCACTGTGTTATATGTGTAGTTCTTCTGTGCTTATCTATACTTAGTATCCTTTTGTGTTAGAATTATTTTTGATGGTTTACGCGTTGAAGTAGGGCGTTACGCCTGTCTAGACAACTTTCTGCAGGAACGGAGAATCGGTAACAGTTGAACTATACTAGCTTGGTGTATTGACCTTTCATAAACCACATTCTGTGATTTTGTATTATTCTCTATAATTGTCAAGCATAGAAGTTGGTCCATTACTGACCTACAGTTGCACTAAAAACCGAGCACCTTTTTATCACATTATTGGGTTTTACTTCAACTGTGTAGTATACTTCAAAGAACATAATTTTTCAAGTTAACAACTTTGATTCAACGCTTATCATTTTATCTTTTGATTATCGGAACTGTGTTGTGTTTTTTCACGCTTTTTTACCGTTTACATAGATCTTACTTAGATTATTTGCGTCATCTGATCTTTTATTGGTCTTACTGGGTCAGTTTGGCTGTTGTCCTCGTTACCGGAGTTGTTTGGATTACGCTATTTTGCCTTGGCTATATGATCATAAGTTTTATTTATTTATGGATGGGTTTAAATGTGATGCTAAGAAAACGGACTAACTTGATCAATTCGTAAGTACTGAATGAATTTTGATCATACGAGTGTTCTGAGTCATCTTTTGTTCCATAACTTAAAGCATTTTTATTTATAAAATGGATTGTCAGTATATTTGGTTAGTTCTTGACTTGTTTCTACTAACATCTTTCGTATTCAGACATTTCTTACCTATCCGTTTTAAAATCATGAAATATACTTTTCAACATAATGTTTTAATGTTTTCCAGCCAGAGAATCAGTTTTAAAGCATCGGCATCAATATCATTATGTAGACTGATTCTACTATGATAGAGTTCTGTGGGAAAATTCCTACTGCTGGCGGATAGGGATGTAATCGCAACCAGAAAACCAGCTATGGTGTATTGCAACTATGATAAATAGGATTTAGGAAAGGTCACCGTAAAAATCGTGCATCTGGACTTACCCCATGGCCGTAGCGAATCAACAGGAAGGTGTTAATTACTATTGCAACTTTCTTAACTACTTCTACAAACAGGTCCTGAGTGGCCAACCTCAAGCAGTTATGCTCTGTGCTCTGTGGTCACGCAACACTAATGCTTTTTTCGCTTTTACTATTTGAAGAAGTCAACTTACAGCATGTGGGTGTGTATGTTGATCGTTGATCATCCTAGTTTACAGGATTCTCAAGAGATTTTAAAATATTTTTTGTGTTCGTAAACAAAACAATGTGACCTTAGCTAAACTACCATTTGCCCTAACTGATAATTATCAAATGTTAAGATAGCTAGATAATAAAAGTTTGTTTCTGTATTCGAAGAGTAACATCAAGCTATATTGACTGAATTTCGTTACAGTTCTCGCCACAAGCAATGAAAATTATTTGAATCACTTTTCTGCAATATAATTTCACAATGATGTCATATGGGTTCATTTTAATGGGATTCTAACGTACATAGGAAGTAACTATTTATTTTTTTTAACCTTGCAGGTGGAATGTGATTATTGGATATAATTTTTGTGTTATTCTCGCGAAGTGCAGTCTTCAACTCATGGGTTGTGTTTATTGGTCTCGTATGGCTGAGCGATGTTGGCTTATTCAGCTATTCGGTGTGCAGTGTATGAATCCTATGTCATGGAATCATTTCAACCTACCACGTATGTTAGCTACTGTTGACTTTAATATATAGGTATTTCATAAGAAAATAGTTTAAAGCCTATGGATAAATGGTCTTAGTGTATGCGTGTGTATTGCCTATTTACTTCAACCTTTCCGTTTGCTCTACTAACTTTGCAGTCAAAAGATATCATTCTTGTTATTAGATGACTGGAGGTAATCGGCAAGAAACCTTGGACCTAGGTTTCCTGCTAGTTGGAACTCTTCATCAAGGCGTATCTGCAACCTTCAAGGAAACTCATGTCCCTTCTGAGATTCGAATCTGTGTCACCCAATGCTGAAGTCAGACACGCTACCACTGAGCTATTCGGGCTCGCGATTGGCCTCCTGTAGGATTGTAGTGGATGCTTTCATTAGACACTAACTAGTGTGATGGTTGTGGCTACATTGCAAACCTGACTGATAGAATTCAGTCTGCACCAAACAAGGGACTAGACACAGTACACTAGCCACTGACTAGTGTCCAATCAAAGATATGATTCCTGTCCATTGGATACATGGATTTTTGTATACTTTATACATTCAATACAGGGGATATAAAATAAGTGTATTAGGAGGCGAATAAATATTATTTTAACTGATGTGTTAACAGTGAAACATAATCCCCCTTACTGTGTACCACCTCCAATACACCTGCATTAGTTGACGTCCTTTAAAAACTCTTTTTTCCTGACTTTGTTAATATTATGACATTATAGTTTCAGATGTTTTTCAGTGCATACCTTTCATTCCTGGTTAATAGTTCTATAGTAACTTTATTCAGTTTTTATTTGGCAATTTACTAACACTAAAAGCTACAGCTGCATCGCTGTTTAGATTCCATTTACTTGTTAACTCGTTCACACTTCAGCTTCTCAATGCATGTATTAGCAATCTTTCCTGTCAACTATATTTGGGCTTTGAAGTGGTTTTTATCTTTTATGTGTTGCATTTGTTTTTGTGTTATCTGTTTTTAGTTGGGCATGAAACATCTTGTGCTGCTGTATCAAGTGGTTTGCATTGGGATGTAATATGCTTTATATTTATCATATTTCAACGAAAGGTTTTCACATCTCATAGTTTTAGTCATGTATTCCTGGATTTACAAGTTCAAAGTCAATTTGCCTCTCGGTGAGTTTTAATGTGTATACTGGATTCGCATGAGTATTAACAGTCATTCGTGTAGAATTTTATTATTATTATTATTACTTTTTGCCTTTGCTCTAATCGTTGATAAACAGTGTTACAAAATCTTGTTCATTTTTTTTTCAGTTATTGCATTCCTCTTGTTTTTCTCTCCCTCATTTAAGCGGGGCTTATCTCATCAATCGAAAATTAATGTTGGCTATTTATGAACAAGCGATGGAGGAACAGTTTAATTTGGCGAAGGTTCAAGAAAAAATTAATCGTATACAACAACGTCAAGAGGCATTTGGACGTAGTAATGCTAATGTTACAGAGCATTATATCAGTAAGAATTTTTGCCAAGGATACTTTTTCAATCTTTGAAATCAGTTCATTTATGCATTCATTCATTCATGTGTGTACTTGTATTATAGTATACTGCGATCATTCTAACACTAGAAACTTTATTGCTCACTAGGCTGTGTTCATATTGTGTGCAGAGTTTTGAGAAATTAGCACGAATACTATCTATTCCTAATGGTTATTTCTATAAGGAATGAAATGCTACTGTGTTTACTGGTGTAAAGTAGCACTGGATAGATCATCTAAATATTACTTGTCGCTTGAATTATTTTTTGTGCATTCTGCTTGCAGTGTTCACATTGTGAGCCAAAGTTTAAAGTACAGCATCGATTTCCACACTATATATAGACAGTTGTGAATGTTGGAACGATCTTTATTACTAAGGCGCAGCTGATTGGTTATTTGATGTTTAAAACTGAAATGACACCTAACTGGTCTGTCAATAGCACTGGTTGGATTGTCATTGTGGTTGAGTGATCACAGTTCAAAGTGAAAACTTCATTACTCTCAGAAGGCTTCACTGAACTGATATCAGAATACAGAACAGTTATTCATCAATGTACATAACTGTGCGTCGGTGGCACAGTGGTTAGGACTCTCGCCGACCATGCATATGGTCCGAGGTTCGATCCCCCCGCCAACGCACACCTGATATCTATGGTCGGCCTGCAAAATTTGGGCTACCGATATCCATGCTGAAAATCCCCTACTTCTACCAAAAATACAGTGTGGAATCAAGCTGTAAATCGAATATATATATAAATCTGGTTTTGACCATTAATGAATTGTCAGTTGTAAGAAAAAACGATATCCACAAGGACAAACAGGACCATGTTACATGCGAAATAACTTTATTCAACTAACTATAGCTGTAGTTTGACCAGTACACAGTTATATCTATCTGAATAATTTTGTTCTTTAAAGTAGTGGTAATTAATGCTTATGCCCTTAGGGTTAACTTAAAATTTAAAATACTTCTGTAGACTTTCACAAAAGGTAGGCTAAAGCATAACAAAAATTTCAATTAATGTAAACTGCGAGTAAGCGTAAGTGAAGCAAAGATTTACTCTTTAGTAAAATAACATCACTGGCTTATGTACGAATATACCACTTTTTATTGGCCTTATGCATTTTCTATACAAAACCTACGGAATACTTGAACAGCAAAACATTGACCAGATTTCGATAAAGTGTCACAGACTTCGAATGCATGCCTCATGAACGTTAGTGGAGTAAATTGATGGGGATATAATTAAATGAGTTCATTTGATTGCAAAAATATAGGTTACTAACACAATAAAGGGAAATTTGTTGGACAACTTCATCATCAGTTAAAGCACCATTAGAAAACCTGGGACTACTTGAGTGCTGTTTCGTCCTGGTCCGAACCCCGGTGGGTGCGTACTGATGAAGGGTCCCAAACTTGGACGAAACAACTGTCCTGTACTCCCTGCAGGTTTTCCAATGGTTTCTAACTGATGTCAGCTCATAATGAAATCCTCTGTCTGTCTGTTTTCGACATAATGAAATCCTCCAACCAATCAGACAAAATCCGTACAAAACCAATACATGAGTAGTAGTAGTAGTAGTAGTAGTATATATATATATATATATATATATATATATATATATAAAGGGATATCCATATGTATAGCTGTTATCAAATGGGGCTTATTTCACTGTGAGAATTTTAACTAAAATTTATTGCTAAAAACACCAGCTTTACTTTGTACAGTTTCAGTATTCATATGGATACTAAATTCAATATAAACTATTTAAAAGCGTTTGTGCATCCCTCTTGGGAAGCCTTTTAGAAGATTTATGCATTTTATTAATAAACTGACTTCAGACCTACTGTGTTTTTCATTTTTTTAAAAACTAAAATATTCAATTCGATTGTCTTTATAGTGCTTCGTTCTGGAGATTATTATCTTTTTGAGGGTGATCCAGAAGAAGATGATAATTTTGTCATTCGTGAAACACATACTTCTACGCACGACAGTGATCATTCTGAGAGGAATGATAGCCCACCACCGCCTATGACACGTTTACGTGAAAGTATAAGTAATTTCAAGTTGCCCAAATTATCTGTTGGTGCAGATAATGAAAGACAATCTGTAAAATCAAACATTCCTACTATTAACAATCGTCCATCCAAATCTCAAGTTACTTTGGTACCTAGGGGAAAGAATTACCTACGAGATGTTTGGCCTAGTGCTGATCCAAATGTCGCAAGCATCCTTTCTAACTACACCGATCCATATAGTACTATTAGGTTAGTATATTTGCAAAGTCAGAATTTCAAGAGATTTTTTCCAGAACTTAATTTTTATTTTCCGGAGTAATGTGACTTTTTCAAATTCAGATTTTATTCAATAAGCAAACTACTTTCTAACTTTTTGGTGTCATATTTCTATTGTTTTAGTTGACTTCAGCATATTAAGGACTAACCTGTATGAATGTTGATTCGTTTCCTTTTGTCCTGTTTGAAAATTCACTGTGTACGAACTACTTTTTGACCTGGATGTTCATTCATCAGTGTCTATACAATTATACAGTGTGATCGGTTGAGCCAAACTACTCAACACTGGGTTTTGTCATTTGTCTTCAAGTCAACTTATCTTGTACACATTGTGAATAGTTTAGTGGGAGATCGGCTTTCTTCTACACGGAAAAAACATCTCGGGAGATGCCTTCGGACTGCAAAACTCTGAATCAGACACCTTCATTTTTAATAAGTGTACCATCAACTCAAGCTCCATGTGTGATAAATACCTTTATAGTCGGACTAGGCGAAGGAGATGAATCATGTGAAACCTATTCAGTGTATGGTGAACTTTACATAAAAATTTTTGTTGTTTGAATGATTCTTTGGAAAAAAAGATAAATTTTATTTTTCTAAATTGTTCGTTTAGGTTTATATACATCGAAATTGCGCTTAGGTTTATATCTTCTTTAATTATTTCGCTTGTCACTTTATTAAATTATTCTCTCTTTTTGTTCATGTAGTGTAGAGTATAAGTGGTTTATCGATTGTTCAGTGATGTTAAAGTAACCTGACTGAAACAGTTTTCCTCATAGTTATTTGTAATTTTTTCCATTGAAAGTATTACACCATCACCATTAATTATCAGATTCAATTTGGTGCCTGTTCCATGGATGTATTCTGCTTGAAATAGCTATAGTTTACCACTATTTGTAAAATTCATTTAATTTTGATGAGAAAAGAATAGTCTTCTAATGAACTTGTCAACGTATACGTTTGTCGCGTTATTTCACTCCAGTTGCGAAATATGGTCTTAAACATTGAGCAAGCGTTTTTTCGTTTCTTTTTTATGTTTGAGTAATTAAAATTCGTGTGTCGGTGGCACAGCGGTAAGGACGCTCGCCGACCATGCACATGGTCCGGGGTTCGATCCCCGGCCAACGCATTCCTTTACCTCGCTAAGCCAGAAATAATGGTGGTAAAGTGGAAAGGTTGGACATGAGGCTAGCAACCCCATTCTGTAAAATAAACACTGCTACAGAACCTTCAAGCCACCAGCCACTGGGAATGTGAAGAAAAAAATTTAAAATTCACTGTCAAATTCTGAATGTGTAACAATCTAACGGTGAACGGACGTGTAAAGGAAATTATCAGAGCATTTGATCACTGTTTCATCTCAGTTATGGACTGTTCAGTAATGCTAACTGAACCCAAAAAATGAGACCGACCTCAGAATGCCAGGTTGTAAGGCGAGTACCTTACCAATTAACTGTTGAGTTGAGATCCAATGACCCATGGTTTTTAACTTTTGGTCTATATGTGATATAACTTCACGCTAACCAGAAGTTATCGGCAAGTATTTTACTTTACGTTAGCCTCAGTGGACTCCATAAGTCAAAACTTCGAATAGAGCTTCAAGAAATTTTTTCTGTAGTCTCTAATAATAAGAGGATTATTTTCAAATATATTAGATCATTGAGTTCCGATTCACTGCCTAACTGATGAATTGTTCGTAACCTTCACTCTTTTCAATGGTTCTCAAACTGATGTGAGTTTGTGACGAAATACATCTTGAAAATGACCTTGTTGGTATCCCTCTCTTTAGTCAATTATTTTTAATGCCTTAAGCTGCGTCTTCATAGTGTCTATCTAATAGTGACTTCCAGTGAGAGTTAAAGCCTTCATTTTGTCTTATTTGAAAGTTACTGTGCGTCGGTGGCACAGTGGTTAGGACTCTCGCCGACCATGCACGTGGTCCAAGATTCGATCACCTGCTGACGCACACGTGATATCTATGGTCGGCCTGCAAAATTTGGGCTACCGATATCCATGCTGAAAATTCCATACTTGTATCAAAAAATACTGTGTGGTTTCAAGCTATAATCAAAAATTCAAAAAAAGATACTTTTGATTCTGATTTTTACGTGTAACCGTAAAGTTTAACAAAATGATAGACATAAGCTGCCCTCCCCTTCACTATCATTTGAATAAGAGATAGTGATCCTGACAGGTGTCAAGATTTACCAACAAAAATAACATTCAATAGAATTCCATTAATGCTATGGTTTGGTGGATGGTGACTAGCAGTGAACCAAAACTTGTTAATCGTCAGGCATCGTTAAATCATCCGTACTAGGAGCCGAAATGTCAACAGAGACCGAACATTTCGGTCCAATATGATCAGTCAACGGGAAATACAAAACTGAAATTCAACGAATGTGAATTCTGTTAAGTTTGATATTTCCCTATGATATTGTAATTATCATTGAATTATTCCAACAACATATGAATTCTTCACTATTCCTACATACACCTGAATTCTATTGCTATTTTCTTTTTAGGAAAGAACGTCATCAAGAAGCTCGTCCTAGCTCTCATGGCCGGATTGCTTTTGAGTCAGAAAGTCATCAGGAACAACCCTTGTTTACTGACGCTCCTCGAGATTTAACCCATCCAGGACCTATTTTGGGCCATCGTCGAATGCGCTCCCATCCTGAATTTTTACGACGGCAATTTGTTGGACATCAGAAAAATGTGAACTCCGTTGTACCCATAGAAACAAACGAACCAGATACATTTGCTTCTAAAACCTCACTCCTACGTTCTGTTCAGACATCCCCATCACCATTTAATGAACAACTTATTCATCGGACCAATGAACGTCGTGATCAAAGTGGTCATTCTCGGCATCGACCCTATGAAACTCATCGGCGATTATTTTCAGCATCTGAAGCTATATCTCCTAGTAAGGATCGGCCTAGTAGTCCGGAAAAGTTTACTCTCGTTCAAAATACTAACCGAAATCACCGAAGACCAACAAAGTTATCGTTGTCTAGATCTAGTCCTCCAAAGGTTTGTTATTTTTAGGTTTTCCTTGTCCATTTATAAGCATGCTTGTGAATATTTTATTTGACCGAGTACAGAGAGTTCTTGTGTCACATAATTCAATACTGTTATTAACTAATTTTGACCGGTGACTTTATTGACATAATGGACAAATGACGCAATTACTTATTATCTTAATTGGAATTTTGACACTACCTCTATTGTAAATGTGGAAATTTTTCTGTGATTAATTTTATTTATAATTTAAGAAATTAGATGCAATATTGTGATTAATGCTGAAAATTCCATTCTGTATCACAAGTACTGTTTTTGGAATAAAGTAAATCATTATTATTATTATTAAACTCTCTTGGGAAAATTCAACACCGTGTGAAGTAGAAAATTGGTCTTGCTTAGCAGATATCATGGAATTTTAGCCATATTAAGGACAATGTGTGTGTGAAGATAAGAATTCAGTTATGCCCTACCGTGACACTTATTGGGACCTCATCTATAGCCTGTCTTATTTTCTCTTTTTTAATATCGACTTTAAATCAAATCGGATAACTCACTAACCTTTCGGGCTTTGCGAGTTTTCAGATCAGAAGTCAGTATCTAATTGTGCACAATTTGGAGCCTTATTTTGGTATTCTGGTTGATCACTTTTAATGTATGTGTTTATGGCAAAAATACTAGCTAAATATATGTTGCAGTGCGGCTAATTGGCTTAAACAATTGAATTTCATTTATCGGATTGCATTTAACCTACTTCAGCCTACCTAGCTGAGATTATTTTTAACTCGAATACAATAATTGACTCGTAGCTCAGGATATGATATATCTGTTCCGGGTAACTGAGTGCTAACTAAAATATATAGACATGAGATTCTAAATGTTGTATTGTACGTTTCGCTGCTATAATTGTGAACTAACATTTACCAGTGCTTGTTGCATTTTCACACTTATGAAAGGAAGCTCGTTTAACTGTTCTAAAGTGTTTTTGTAGTATATTCGTAACACTTTGTAGCTTAATCGAAAGATGCTTGTGTGACATAAGCGTAATGATGTCACATAAATTATGGTTTACGAGTCATGATGCACGTAACTAATATGAGAAATTAAATAGGTCTAAATCTTCATCTTAGGTATTGCAAAGTTTATATTTCATCGTATATATGGTCTCGTAGTGCGTTTTTAGTTACTGTATTCAGTGGTATGAAATTTATGTAATTCCTGTGTTACCAATAAAATAAATTCGTTTTTTTTTCATTCTCGTACTCCAAAAACTGTTTATCTCATTTCATTTTAATGCATAGAACCGTCTGTTGTTATTGCATGTACCCATTTTCTTTTTCTTTTAGGTTCGTGGGTCCAGTGCTACGCCAAGTACTTCGCATATTCAGTCTCCACCACGTATAACTAAAGCATCAGATGTGAATCTTGGTATTGACGGGAATTCTGAGAAAGTTTTAACGGTAACAGATTCTGGCGAAAATCCTGTTGATGTAGTCATTGGAACACCACAACCTCATGATCCACTCAGTAATGGTCAGAATAATTTCAGTTATCCGTATTTCGACGATGGTCAAGAAGCAGATAGAGACAGCGACGACGAAGAAGATGATGCTAACCCTCCATCAACTCCGAATACTAGGCTGAATCCTATTCAGTTGTTAAATCGTGCTATGGAACTTGGTGCTCTTTCAGCTGTGAAACAGTATAGACGGAGTTTACATGCCCACTCTCAGGGTTTACGTCAACGAGAACAGGTTGATATGTGTCAATCTCGTATACCACCTAGTGGAAAAGACAGTACAGTTGCTGGTGTACTGCCATCCGTAAGTTAAATTTTTTCAACTTTTCGATATGATAGTATCTCAACATCAATTTGTCTTTCGAAACATTTTTGATAGGAATACTGATGAGCTAATCTATTAATCATTTTTGAGTAGTCATGTTTACAATACTATAAAATTTGTTCATAGAAAGTGAACTGCCTTTTTCTCTATTGTGGATTATATCGAAATGTACACAAAAGAAGAGCATACCAAAAGTTGCCAACATGGATTTTTTTCCTTCACATTCCCAGTGGAACATAGGGCTTCAAGCCAGTGGCTTGAAGGTTCTGTAGTGGTGTTTAATTTTACAGGATGGGGTTGCTAGCCTCATGGCCGACCTTTCCACTTTACCACCATTATTTCTGGCTTAGCGAGGTAAAGGAATGCGTTGGCGGGGGATCGAATCCCGGACCATGTGCATGGTCGGCGAGCGTCCTTACCGCTGTGCCATCGACGCCATCATGAATTCTTAGTGGTGCAGATACTACTCATTGACACCTATCCTTGATCTCACTCAAAAATATTTTTCACTTTGTTCTATTTAAGTAAAACACGGATCTGTTGTTGTGAAATATCGTGTTTAATAAATTGTATCTCATCAGTTTTAAGAAAGATTTTAACTGTACGTCTTTAGTTAGGCAAATGAGTAATACTCTTGTTTCACAAGTTATGTTCTTGCATTTCGAGCACTTTATCATCAAAACTGTTTAACTTATTCATTGTAACAGCATTCATTCATACTATGATTTCCATCAAATGGAGGTTCATTAATAATGACAGTAATACCAATAAGACAGAGATTTTCATGTTAATATTGAATCGATATTCGTTGATTAGAATTATTTCTGAAATAATTCAGTCCATATATATCTGTAGGGCGTCTTCCACGGAACCAAAGTGAACCTAAGGCTAAAATTGATAGATCAAACCGAATCAACTTGATATTAACTAAATAAACGTCTTGTCCGCCTACAGATGCTTTAAGATTCACATCCAGATGGAATCAAATGCCGTTTCGCACTCCTTCCTTGTGATGTTAACACGCATAGTCTCTGAGTCCATAGTTAAGCCATACATTAGGCAGATAAGTTCTAAATCCTTCCTCCCTAAAGTATTTTAACTTTTTATTCTGTTCAAATGCACTGCTCATTACTTAATAACCGAGTCTTTCTGATTCACGTTTTGATATCAGTGCCTACAAGTCAAGTAGTAGACCGATTGGCTGTTCAATTAGTCATATTACGTTTGTTAGGGCTAATTGATTGCATTATCAGTGCTTCACAGATCTTTATATTAGTCATCATAAAAGAAATCTTATGAAAATTCTCATTTAGAAGAAATATATTTGTGTTTAATTCTTTGAATTGTTGTATTTTCAGTCTTCAAGTATGCAGCATGTCAATGAATACACACTGGACCATGAGTCTTTGAAAGATGCACGTCAACTTACCCCATATGAATTGGTTAAAAGGAGTTGTTATCCACCATCAAAATCAGGCTTAAAGAAACTAAGTGTACCCGACATTTATTATGGATTGAAGCCAACTGGAGTCCACTTTTCAAGGAAATTGCTTAAACAGCCTAATTCTCCACAGGTTGACGAAGAAGCAGATCCTAACGAACATTTTTACGTTGTTACTTCAGAGGACAATCCAAGCAAACCGTTAATCCCAGGAACTAGTCACTTAAAAAGCAGAAAAGACCATCATAATGAAAGTATTCCATTGTTGGCACTTAAATCTGGTAGAAGTTCTATTCATCCTTTAGTTTCACCTCCACCAGAAAATGGCTTATTAGACTGTAAAACTTGGGGCAGTGAAGAGACGAAATTTTACTTTAAAGATAGACCTGGTTACCGGACCTCTGAAAACACAAGAAGAAAATGGGATTCCACTCAAAAGCTTCATTCCTCTGTGGGCAATAGTTCTAAACAGACGACAGACTTTGAACCAGCTGGTATTTTAAGTCAGACAAGAGACAATCCAGATACTAAACATTTTAATGATGATAATGATGTAGGTGATATCAACGACAATCAGTGCACTAATCTAGACGAAAAGACACGTAGGCATTCGGTTCATGAACGTAAGTATTTTTCTTTTTGCTTTAATTTAACCTCGAGTAATTGAAGAATCTAAACTGTCTCATGAAAAAAATTTCCCCTTTGAAGTATTTTAATGTTAATGGTTATGCATATCTTAAATGCTTCTCATTCTTCTTAAAAGCTATTACCATTGCAAGTAGTGTGTTTTTTATCAAGAGGATTATGTGAATTGTTATCGCCATATGCATAGTTGAACTTTAGTAAATCAGGTGGTGGTAGCAGTGACATTTTTTAGTGTTCGTAATCCACTAACCTATTAGCATTATACTTTCCATATTTACTTTTTTATCTTTGGGAATTTATTTTGTAATGTATTGTGCCCTCGTGCTTCTTAAATCTTTAAAAAAAAATAATTAGAACTCTGACACTGTATTGTCTGACAAATTTGGTTATTTCTTTAGTTTGTTTTATTTATTTATATTGATTCATCTCTTTGTACTTTGTACATAGCCTTAATTTACCTCAGGTTAGTTTAACTAGGAATCACTGTTGATCAGTGTGAGTGATCTTCATTTACTAGGTGTTTTATGCTACGGAGTGTATTATTTTTACATTTTCATCATATTTTGGTGACACCGGATTATCTCTTGTCCTCTGAACATTTCAATTTTCAGGGATAAGGATCGTACAATAAAGTAAACCAACTCTTGTCCAGTTGTTTTGCATATCCTTTGTATCAATATTTCAGGCATTTTTGACTCAAGCTCTTACCCTACTCAGTTATATATATATATACATACATATTACAACCTGTTATGCGAATTAACCGATTATTTGGACAAATACAGAGTATGATTTTATTTTGTTTCGTTGTAGTAATTATCACTTTTTTGTCTTTTAGATGCTGAAAGTTGTTGGAGCAAGTTCAAAGCATCCTGTTTAATAGCATATATGTTTTTCTTAAGCTCTGTGGACAGTTTAATAAGGTTTTTAAATGGTTTAACACGTCAGTATCGACGTATTCGCAGGACGATCGATCAAGAAAAACGTTTGGTCAAGCGAAGAGTAATCTCAAACATTCCATTTACCAGTGAACAATCAAGGTAGTACATCTTTTATGTTTGTCGTGTAACCGTTATGCACTTTATATATTTAATGGTTGTTTTGCATGATATGACTAAAGCATAACTTTAGAATTAATAAAAATGCAAGTGCATATTTTGATAAATGAGTCTTCAGAGATAGATGCATAAACTGAAAGATACAATGGTTTTTGATGGTTGCTTATAGGTCATGCAATTTAAAAAAACCTCAGTTCTCTTAGACGATGAGACTGATAACTTTTTGAAGAAGTAAGCGTATTTTAAATCTGAAGACTAAAACTCTTTCTATATAATATATTAGGCTAGATTATAACCTTTGGTGGATTTTTCAGAACTCTGTCGAATCTGAGAACACAAGGATTTTCAGTGGCGAAGACTGACACTAAGAGAATCGGGTTTGTGATTGATCCATCAACAGATTGAAAGTTTTTTTTCATAGTGGAATTTTGTACATTTATATTATAAATTACTATTTCACTTACTTGACGTATGCCCTTTTTTATTCGAATCCAGTGAATTATCTCATTATTGGATAAAAAGTGCTAGAGATACGCCGTATCCATTTCAGCCGTCGTATGTTAACACTTCTCGGAATGGATTTGATTTCATACCTTTGAATAATTACGAAAGTGCAGTGTCACCAAATTCGAAAACACAAAAGTGCAATCAATATTTAGAAAAGGATAGTGCACATTCATGTCTCGCTCTTCAAAGTGACACTGAGTCAATGACTTATGTATCAAGTAGTGATTTAAAACAGAGAAGATTTAATAAATTTTGGATGCTTAAAAGTTATATTAGCTCAAAAATGAAACGTTGTAAATTTCTGTCAAATAAGAGGATTTCAACATACCCTAAACATGTTTCC
This sequence comes from Trichobilharzia regenti, assembly GCA_944472135.2. NCBI lineage: Eukaryota > Metazoa > Platyhelminthes > Trematoda > Strigeidida > Schistosomatidae > Trichobilharzia > Trichobilharzia regenti. The sequence continues at coordinate 78,822,120 of OX235270.1, read as the reverse complement.
TCAGACAGTACGGACAAAGAGTGGGTATTGTACATTGAAAATTGTTCTATATGTTTGTTCTTTGTTAGTTCATCTTTTTATTCCTTTGATGTAATTGTTTTGATGAAAGTACCTTACTCTTTGTTTACATCTTTTTTTTTTAGAGTTCAGTTGGCAGCAGCTGTGCTAGACATCATATCTACAACACCTGAACGTCATTTACCTCTTTCCAATCGGCAGTTCGATATATCTGATCCACAGAATAGTAAACACTTGAGTCGAACTTCAGACTCTTTAATGCGAAGTCATTCTTTAGAAAATATAGATCACCAGGATCATGAACGTGAGAAAGCTTTTCGTCAGTCTCGTTCGTATGCATTTCTTCTTCTAATAGCTGTTGGCAATTTGGCTATAGTTTATTCAGAATTATTTTGTTATTTTCTGCTTATACTAAATCATATGCGTTCTGCGTCATTACTGTCTTTACCTTATCCATTAATGGTACTCCTCTGGGGTATGTTATCTGTACCTCGTCCAACAAAAACATTTTGGATATTTCTGATAACCTATACTGAAGTAAGTACTTTTAGCAGACCCCATGTGATTATGTTGTTACCTATATATCATATTTTGCTTTCTTCCGTGGTTTTTTCATTTGAATAACCAATCAATAAAATTACTGATCTAAAACTCTGCTAATAATGTTATAATTTTTCAGGTGTTTAAAATTCGTACCCATATATCAGACAGTAGTATAAATATGTGAGTGATTCAGAAATTTACTAGATTCCAACCCTAAAAGGTGAACCATTTATGGATTGTTTAATAACTTGTCGTTATCCGGAGGGCATTAACCTTTACTTAAAATCGTCTGCATATTTTTAGAAACCGCCCTACATAGTAGTGTGAACAAGTGATGAATTGTACACTAAATACTATTTTAACACTTGAGTGTAATGCGTTCTGAAATTGTTTTTTGCTGCCTTAAGTTTTTTTTCAAATTGTACTTCATTAGTTTAATATTATAATGCTTTTCAACCACGTGGAATGACAGGGTTCGATTACCTACCGAAGCGCTCCATAACGTCCTCTAGTTTACTAGAGGGGAGCAAACTTTGGAATTAGGAGAGGTTGGGTGTGGATCCGGAAAGCCCACTCCGTAAAATCATCACTACTGTTACTCAGCCTTCAAAAGCTTAAGGAACTATGTTGTACCTGGAACTCAAGGAATATATATATATATATATATATATATATATATTAACAGGAGGGGATATGTAAGGCTTTATGTACACATTTGCACTACTGTGACTATGCTTCTAATCAGTTTTACAAGTTTGGCGTTTTGTCACTCCGTCAGCTTGTTAATTTAAACCCGTCTAATTAGGCTTTGTGATACTGAATCATTGTGTTTACTAATAAAAGCTCTATGCATCATTTTCCAAGTTAACATTAATGCAATTCACTGGAGGGTTTTTTACTACCACTTAAGATTTTATTGACTGTCTTATATGGACTGGCATTCATTTCTGTTACATAATCTTCCTTTATTATTTTTCTTCCAGGTTGTGATTGTCATAAAATACATATTTCAATTCAGATTCTTTCATTTCAATGATGCTACACTAAGACCAACTGAGTCTTCTGAACCTCTATGGCTCCCACGTATTCTTGGTTTAGATAAAAATGATGATTATGCTGTTTTTGACTTGGTACAGTTGATTAGCTTATTTTTACACCGAGGATATCTGAAGGATAATGGTCTGTGGCGAGATCACACTGAATTCACGCAAGATCTTGAATTGATTGTCAAAGAAAACAAGGCAGTTGTAAGTAGTTTTTCTACTTTTCATGTTATAATTACTACAAAGAATGATGAGCTTCAATATATTTTTCTTTTAGTTGACAGGAAATGAAGGGCTTAATGGATGATTCTGTGTTGCTATCTGTTTTGACTTCTGTGATTAGATTTATCCCTTAAAAGAAGGTAGAAATTGTAACTCTGCAGTTTAGTGTATTGTGTAATGGGATACGTCCACTATATGACAGCTTACAACGTTATCTGATTTCATCTATTTTCTAACATGTAAGAGACATTCATGGCTATCAGTTGTCAGTTACGAGAGAGATTTAATTATATCAGTGATTCGTACTACTAACAGTTATACAACAGCATAATGAGTGATACAGTTCGAGTAGTTACTGAAATTTTGCCACCTTTATTCATTGATTAATGTTTATGCACGTATTTGATCCATAAGAGTTCAAATCTTTACTAAAATACAGTCGTCTTATCTAGATTGTCCGAGATAATCCTTAGTTTGCCTCTCCCATTTATTGTAATGATAACTGAAGTCGGTGCCATCTAATGATGTGCAAGCGGTTGCACATATTTTAATTTATGTAACCTTTGCATGAAACCGTGAATGTATGAAGTTAACCAAACACCTGATCAGTTGCTGGGTCTTTTAACCTAATCGGTAGACTTACGTATGATGTTATTACCAGTGATCACTAGCTTGTCGTGATGCAGATTTCTGTTTTCAGTTTCCATTATCATACTATTATTGTTATCTGGTGTGATTTTCACCAATTTGATATTCACACTTATTTGGAATTTAAAAAAAGGACTTTTACTGCATTTGAAATACACATTTTGTTCCTAAAAAGTGCACTGAATTCTGTAAGAATAAAATGTGAATTTTCACTTGGATCATACATAACATGTTGTGTTCTTTATTTGTTTATATAGTAACAAATAGAGTTTTTTTTTAATAGTTCAACTCATATGTGCAATGAATCGATTAAATTAACTGTTTATTATATGTCTTAGCCTGTTTTTTCCTGTTTTTTTCCTGTTTTTTTTTAATTTCTATCTACTAGCAGTTATCTCATTCCAAACAAGGGATAAGGTCAGTGTGACTGCATTTTATTTACTTTTCTTAAAAAATTTTTTTTTTCATGTTTGTATTGTTCAGTATCTCATATGCCAATGAACTTTCAGGCTTAAAATCGAATAATTTAGTAGAATTTTCATGAAGAATCTTATATTTAGGTTGCGTTATTTATCAATGAGTCAGTTAATGTGAAAAATGTACCATTGTGTTTCAGTGCTTTATCACTTGGTTGTTTTCTCCTGTTGAATTGTGTCTGCTATACTATCCCCGTATGCTACTACCTTGAACAATAATTAAGATCTTCAACTTATAGTGACTCATTCATTGGTCATATTTACTTCTCTTTGGTAGAAATGCATTCAACCAAGTGATCTGCATAACGTCAGTCACCTTGTTTACATCAAACGTGCATGAGCTTACTTAAAATTTACCTTGAAACTACTTACTGTGCTGTGTGCTACGTATTGCGTTACATTGATATTACTGTTCCCTTGAATATATCATTATTATTCTTCCCTTACATTCCAAGTGGAACATATGGCTTCAACAACACATCTCCACTTTCTTCTATTTTCTGCCTTCGTCTTCAGCTGGGTCAACAGTCACCCATAATCTCTCATCTCCTCCTCACACAATCTCCCTCATGTCACCCTCAAACCAACAACCCACTCGTCGCTTCCATTTCGGATTCCACTCGAGCGATGGAATGCACTTCGTGGGATGTCATTCGATGGTCTCCTCAATGTATGCACAATCCATCTCCATTTTCTCCAACATATTTGTTGAGAGATCGGCTCTCGCCTGTTGGTTTGTTTCCAGCCAGAGTTTCTTGTTACCTATTCTTTCTGACCGGCTGGCCATTTGATCTTCAATATGGAGCAAGCAAGGGAAGGTGGCAGCTGTTGATGAAAGCCTGTAGTGGCGTGTTGGAAATCCTTTTCGTAACACGCACTGCGAGTTTTTGACCCGTATAGAAGAACTGATTGACTGTCTGCCTTCATTGACATTGGTGTTGAAGATCTGAATCTCGTTCCTTATGCTGGCTTAATGAAGCAGAAGATTTCCAAACTGGTTTCAGGTTGATGAAGGCATATCTCGCCTCTCCGATTCTGACTGGCTGGGTGGCTGGTTCTCACATCTTCATCCGTTCCGACTTCCTTTAGTTGGAACAATGTTTCCTGGCTGGTTGAGTGAATTAGGCAACCTCCGTTAAACTTCTCCCGTTGATGGTGATTGTTGCTGGTTGTTGTTGTTGCTGTTCGTTGGTTATCTTGATCACCTCCATCTTCTCTACGTCTTCTCTGCCTGCCTCTTAGGCCAGTTTGTTTCCAGTTTTTACCTGCAAGTCTTCGAGTTTGTGTGACATTAGACATATATCATCCACCCGCGAAATCCAGATCTTCTAGAATCTTGTTATTGGTGGTATTCGTGCCTCCTTGCTCTCAACGCACAGTCTGATACACAATTCAATCCAAAACAATTAGGACTATCATCGGTGATAACACACAACCAGTCAGTCAACTTGTCATACTCCTGTATGCAATTCAAACGCCTCTCTGAGTTTTCGGTTGTGGATCACATGGCACGTGGCATTGTCACATAGACAGCTGTTGAATGAGGTTGATAAAGACTTGGGCAATACACGCCGTAGTGTTGAAGTGGTTTCCAAATTACTTCTCGGTCAGCACTGCCTGATGAATGCTTTTTCGAAGTCAATGAAGTTGAGGCAGAAAAAGGTTTGATCGCCATTCTATGCTTTGTTCTGTGATGATAATGTATGGAGCTGCAATTTGATCAGCACACGATTAGCTTTTCCTGAATCCAACCAAGTTGTTCCGTTCAGGTGGAGTTCTGTATCCAGTGCATCTTTTATCGTCTTTAAGATGTTGCGACTTAGTATTTTACTTAGCTTAGAGAAGAGGCTGATTCGTCGCCAGTTCTTGCACAGGCCTAAGTTTCCCTTCTTCCGACCTCTCTCTCTCTTCCGACCCTCTCTTCCTTCCAAACCTTTTGTAATAATGGCGTGGGCAAATCTGTTGCAGTCTCTGAGTCCGTTTTCAGTGCCTCGGGGGAATTCCGTCTGGATCTGCTGCCTTCCTAGTCTGCAGTAGCTTGGTCGCCTTCAGGATTTCTTCTTTCTTTGGAGGATCGGTGTCCACTGTCAGGCAGTTGTGTGCGTGCTGTTGGCAGTGGTGGTGGTATTTCTGGACGAGTTGCAGGTGATGGTTGATTCAAGAGTCCTTTGAAGTGATCAGCCCAATGTCTTATTTGTTTCTTTTCCTTGGTGATCAGGTTCTCTCGAACAGTTTTTATTGATTTAATCATCTGCGTTGATCTCGCCCCGAACAGTGACGGAATATCTGATATAATGTTTGTTAGGTCTCTTTTACCTACAGCCTGTCTCTTTTGCTTCAGTTGCCAGCCAGTATGTCGTAGAACTGCCTTTTGTCTTTCCTAGCACTCTTCTTCACGTCTCTCTTGATTTAATGCAGTGTAAATTGAACTCAGCTTCGTATTCTGTTGTCCATCTTTGCATTGAGTCATCTTCTCTCTAACCATCTTCCTCTCATCTCTTCTATTAACTTCCAGGTAGATGTCTGTTGAGAAGCAACCCTTGTCTCGTCTGTTCTTTCTTCCTAGAACAGTTGTTCACGTTTCTCTGAACATCATATCCAAAGAGTTAGTTAGTTCCAATGTTCTTCCACACACACTGGTTTCCTCAGTGATGCCACGTAGTGTCTCCGAATTGGCTCTGATATAATCTGAATGAAGGCATCCTATGTAGTTTTGTCCTTCAGTTTCTGAATGTTAAGCTTGAATTACAGTGGCATGTCTCCATTTGTTTTCATTGAATTGAGCTTCACCTTGAAGGTTCCTAGAACTAGATGATGGTGTGAGTCTACCCCATCTGCTCGTCTTCCCGACTTTGTGTCCAGTAAACTGGCTGCGTCTCCACCTCCTTGAGATCGATATGAAATCTATGTCGCATTTTCCAAATACTTGTGCTCGAACACACTTCCTCCGATCACCAAATCATTGAAAGCTCAAAAATCTCCGAAGTGTCATCCGTTCTCTTTAGCATTTCTCCGAGAGCATCTAAACTCATGATGAGTTCTCCTCCTGTATTTTCTGCTCCCAGTCCCATTGACATTCATATTACCCTTAGGATTTTGATATCACCATTTGTGATGTTGTCCATCACTGTTTGTAGTTGTCTGTAAAGATATTCCTTCCTCTCTTATTCTGCGTTGTTTGACACACAGTGAGTAGCATTGGATAATTGTGACCTTCCCTCCTTCCTTCCTTTTGAGTTGAATCTTGCTGTCATTATCCTGTGGGATGAAATTGGTTCCCACTGCATCATTATAGCCACTCACTGCCTCAGTCTATTCGTAGTTGTCGTCTTGATGATCAGGCCAGAGTAGATTACTGACTCTCCTGTTGACAACTTCGACAATCCACATCCACTCAATCTGCTCTCGTAGATATCCAGCACTTCTATCTTGTATCTTTGCATTCCTTTAGCTAGCTGGGCGGCCTTCCCTGCCAGCATCGTACATTATACAGGCATTCCACGGCTCCATTATTACGTTAGCTTCTATTGTTAGATGACAACGGCTGACTGACTGACCTTCCGAAGGCTTTCACCAGCACGCTGCATCATTTCACCCCTCCAAATCAATCGAAGAATAAGATTGTGATTCGAATTTTTTGGTATTTTTAAAATATTTTCTGTACGTTGAAATTTTTGTATCAACTTGATATGTCTAGCGGTGTAGGGTTGCTAGACCTACGCCCAACTCTCCTTCTTTACCCGGGCTTTGGACCGGCTAGAAGACTATCAAGCTAGTTAACTAGACGAGGTTGATTTGACATTAGTGTTGAAAATTCGGATCCTGTTCCTTGTGCTAAGTGCCATAGATATCCTCACTGATTTCAAAGTAGTGAACTCCTTTTTTACTTCTCCGGTAAAAGCTATGCGAGGTTCTTTGAATTTATATAAGATTCTTTGTAGTTGATTCTACTTTTGTAAAAGGTTTATTTCATATTTTCTTCCTTAAGGCGTAGTACATTTACCCAACTGGTTCCAGTTTCATCATCTTTACTTGTTATTAAATAAAGTTAAATGAAAAATGAAATTAGTGTTATTTGTCATTTATTTAGGCTGATACAAAGTTCTGTGAAATTTCTGTTATGATTTTTGATTATCTGACATTTTGTCACTTGTTGTTATTTAAAAAAATTATAGTTCCCTACGGACAACACCTGGTCCTTATTTCAATAAACCACAAATAGATTTTGATGTAGATGACGCGATACCTACAGGAACCACCACCGGGTGCATTCAACCATATGCTCAACCATCGTGTCATACAATTCCTTTTGGAAAGACGTGGAATCCGCTTTTAAAACTCAGACGATTTTATCTAAAAATGACTGATCCGCGGTATAATAAGAAAGTTGATGTTTATATCTACATGTTTCTGTGCGAGTTTATTGCTTTTTGGATTATGATACTTGGTTATGTTTCATTTGGACCAAGTGTAAGTTGTCGTTAAAATTAAATTTTTTTTACTTAAACTTATATAATAATTTTGAGTAATCGGTTGAGTGATGTATAATGTTTGACTCGATTGGCTTTATCTTTATATAAGAGACTTGAATGTCTGATTATATGGAATCGTATTTTTAAGTAATATTTTAGTGATTGAGGTATTATTTGCAGATCAAGAGATTTTAAATAGGACATTAATTGAAGGTCACCAGGTAGAGTGGTCCCACTCTATTAGATTGGATAAGTAAGCTGAAACACATATTTATTCCCCCTTAGTTATCACGATTTTTTAATGGTCTGTAAAGGACCGTTTCTCTAAAATTAGTTATGTCGTTGTAAATCTGATGACCAAATAATCTCAAAACTACGATTCAAAAAGTTTTAAAGGATAAGTTGTTCACTCCTTGAAGGCAGAAGGTGTACATTCACTACTTGCAAATAGTTTTAAGGCTTCAAAATCGTATTCTTACTACGTCACAAGTCAGTTAACTTCTGATAGCTCTAAAGTACGCCTGACTAAGAGAATAATGTTTTAAATCAGAAACTGTTCTTCAGTTGAAGATTTAGAATTATCCTGAGCTCTACAAGTTTTCATTTGATCAGTTTTTAGAATTTGATAGTATTGTGTTTGGAAAACAATGTTCAAATATTGAAAATAAGGACTATCGTTTCACCTCGTTTGCATTTTTATGAGGCAAACTCCTTTCTTCCAAGTTTACGGTACATATATGCTAGAAATGGAGATTTTCTACAAATCATTAGGATTTTATCTCCTATTTTTCTTAAATGTGATTGTTATGGGTCTATCAACAATTAATTCAACTGTGCTTATATTTGTTCTCTGCCAGTACTCGCCATTTTGCCCCGGAGACTCACATTTGCATCTCTGAATGCCTATATCCGTTGTCATATTATCTCCGATAGTATAAATGTCCTTTATCTGTTTTGTTTTATTTATTGCTTAATGGGTATTGGGCTTCTATGTGCCATTTCTCATAGTTATCTATTTGTTGTGTGATTTTTCCTCAAAAATCACATATTTTATGGCTACACACTCTTTCATTTGTTTGTTTCTTTATTATTTTCAGACCGGAATGGGTGATAATGCACTTGAATTTCTTAAATCGAACAGAGTAAGTTTATTGTGATTACTAACGGTAAAAATTGTTAGGCATCATTGTGATTATAGGCTTTTCAATTTGATTATTGTGTTAGTGGAGTGGGAAATCATCTAATAACATAATCATAGAGATTATTATTATTGTGTTTATTCATTTAAACACAAAGAAACTTGGTACAATATGACACCAAAAAGATGCGCGGCACAATAATAATAAAACAACATAGATCAAAAGTAAAAATATAGGTGGAGAACGGACAAAGTACTTCATTTGGAAGGAAAACAGTTATACTTAACAAGTTCAAACAGCATTCGTCAATTGTCGTCGGAAAAGGAAAAAAGGATGGGAGTTGCATCACGTTCGCCATCGATTGAGATTTTTGGCCATTCCCGATAACGTTTAGAGCCACTGATTCGAGCTATCTCTCGAACTCCAACCAGGGAGTTGTGACGCACCGACGCTAACTTAACATAAATATCCTTCACCCCGCGACGCCACGTCATGAACTGACCACCTCTCCGCCTTTTCCATCCCGTCCCTGGGCTAGCGAACAAACACCTGTACGGAAATCTCTGGAATGACATTCGCAGCACATGTCCAAGTCACCGAAGCTGGTGTTTCCAGATGACGACACTCAACGAATGAATGACAGCCGGACTAACGTCGTGACGGCTCCAGGGATGGGTTATTTTGGTGTATGCCACCCTAGCCTTCATGATACGGTTGGAAATCTCATCCGTCACCCCTCTGTCAGCACTCAGACATCTACCCAGGTACACAAACTTATTATCAACTTCAAGTGGTCCACGTACAAGAGCGAGTGCAGGTATAGACTCCTGCCAATCTTTTAACAGTACTTTGCACTTAGACGGCGCAAAGCACATGCCATACTTACAGACACTTATCACCAACTGGTTAAGTTCAATTTGGACAGCCCGCATGCCATCGCACAGTAAGACGATATTGTCTGCATACTCGAAGTCGGAAAATCTTTCTCCAGGAAGCATATCTACACTGCCACCAATACGCACGTCCTTCAGAGTTGACTCCAGAATGTCATCGATGGCAAAGTTAAAGAGAAATGGAAAGATCCGGCAACGCTGTTTAACCGCACTGTTGGTTGAGAAGAGTGATGATAGTTGGTTGTATATCCTCACTCTACCAGAGGTCTTTCTGTATAGGACTTTCAAGATGTTAACAAATTTCTCAGGTACATCTCTCTTTAACAGACAGTTCCAGAGCACAATTCTGTCCAACGAATCGAAGGCAGCCCTAATATCAAGAAACAAAACGATCGTTGGCCTGCAATACGTGTGGCGGTGTTCCAACAACTGACGAAGGGTGAACACATGATCAATGCCTCCACAACATGAATGAAACCCAGTCTGCTCTTCGCGAATCAATCCCTCACGCATTTTGCACAGCTTGCGAAGCAAGACAGCATCCAATATTTTAGACGCGACTGGTAGCAGACTGGTACCCCTATGATTATCACACGAATTACGTCGACCCTTTTTAAAGATGGGGACGATAATGGCTTCGTTCTACATTGATGGTACACTCTCTGTCTCTCATATCTTCCTGAACAACCCAGTTAGAGCCATTGTGAGGGTCTCGCCACCATCTTTAAAAAGAGCCGGGGGTAAATTGTCTGGGCCGCGTGTCTTATGGCGTTTTAACACTTGGAGTTCCTTCTGGACCTCTATTTCGATTGGTGGGTCATTACTAACCGACCAAGGAGCACTAGAGCTGGTGACCAGCTAAACTCTTTCTCGAAGTGCTCTGCCCAGCGTTCTCCGCGTCTTTTCATGCTGGTAATTGACGTATCATCTGCCTCACAGACCGTCTTCCCAACACCTTTCTTACTGTTGGTGGCTCAGATGGGTTAGAACAGCATCCGACTGTTGCGAAGTGCAGCGGATGACTTCATCTTACGCGCATGTTCTGACCTCCAGTCTCCGGGGTTCATACATGCACACTGTCTAATCTTGCGGGAGACCATGGACGTTCGTGTCTATAATTTGTTGATATTTGTTGATCCGATAATGTGCATCTGTAATCATTAATTTGACCATTCGTCTTCCACACATGTGGAAGACGTTCGTGTCTGTTTGTCCTGAAATTTCTGCCTGAAAGTAGCAAAAGTGTGTGGTGACTACTGCTTGAGGATGATAACTTCCTTCCTGTGTAGATTGTTTGAGAATGCAGATTGTACTGTTTGCAATCGTTAAATGAATGACCTGTGAATCTCTTGGTTATTTCCTCACTTTTAATGGGATGACCAGATTAAGTAGCTTTTTTATCAACTAACATTAGTCAATAGACTATACGTTAATGTTAGGCATTAAATCTAAAATTTGTGACAGATCTCTGTGATAGTGAATATACTTGCAAGATGAGTTACACTTTCATTGTTGTTCGATACGAGATCGTAATATAACCTGTTATGCAATCTGTTTCATATATATATATATATATCGTACTTGTTTTTAGATTCCTCTTCCGTTTATTTCAATGCTTTTGGTGCAATTTGTCTTCATCATAATCGATCGAGGTTTATTCCTACAGAAACAAGTTCTTGGAAAGTTTATATTTCAAATTATTCATGTTGTATTAATCCATGGATGGTTGTTTTTCATCCTACCACATATCACTAGAACGTGAGTTATTATTAGTTGGTTTTCATATAACTTCATCAAGATAATTTCTTTATGACTGGTAACTCTAATTTTATCATTTATAAGTTCTGATCATGAGGAAGAATATTTGCTTTTTATAGTTGCGTAGTAACTAATTATACTTGGCTTAGCTCATTACATAAGACGAAAAGTAGGATGATATCATGTTAAATTGTATGTATTTTGAATTCGTTATAGTATATTCTAACCACTTCCTATATGTTCATGTTTTTGGTTATATACTGTAGAATGTAACTGGTAGGTACACCTTTTAGGTAACATGTCGCCTATCTATCAATATTTGATTGATTTAGGTTAGTTTCATTTTTTGTATGGAGTTAGTTATTGTGAATTGTCATAACACAAAATAGACGTAGTTTATCAAATCATCATGTAACCAAAGTGAAACACTATTTAACTGATACATTGTTGTTTATATAGTTCAACAGCATTCGACTATTGATTAATGTTGATTAATTAAGACAATATGGCTGTATTTCACTCAAGGTATCCATATAGCAAGTAATCAAATTTTGGGTGCGAATAAAGATGAAATGTTACCACTTGCACTTACATGCAGTTAGCAATAATCCAAACCTATCTTGTGAAGTCTTATAATCCCACCTAGTTGTGTATCAGGGTTCGAACGTGTGACCCACAGGTTAGAAGTCTAGCGCCTAGACCAACGAGCTACAGCCCACAGGATAACTTACAGTTAGATTTTGTAAATTGCCGAGAGTTAAACACTTGTCTGGTATCCATTTCAAAACTTTTTAGTTTATCTCCTAAAATTAAACACCATGTTTTTATATCGGTAGACGTTCTTAACATTTTCAAGAGTGTTTCTTTGAATTCAATTTTTTATGATTAATAATAACAAACGAATATGTTATTGCATTTAGTCCATTCACATCTGGTCTGGCGCCTCAATTGTTATACTTGATCAAGTGTGTGTACTTCTCTCTATCAGCCTATCAAATACGCAGTGGTTATCCTCGTCGAATACTGGGAAACTTTTTAACCAAAAACTATAACTATATCAATTTAGTTTTGTTCAAAGGGTAAGCTGGATTTTTCCAATAATACAGAAAACTTTGAGTTGAATATAAGGATGAAAATTATTTTGTATTACTCAAACTTTTCTGTCTGATCACGAATGTTTCGTTACATAGTTTCTGTTGACAACTTGAAATCTAACTTCATGACAAATTAAAACTTGTTTAAAGACCTCATAAACACTTAGGTAGTATTTTCATAGTTAAATATTCATGCCACTTGTAAATACGTCCCACTCTTATATTACAGTCAACGGTCCTCGGGACGGTAAAAATCTATGGTTGGAAACAATTGGTGACATGGCTCAAAATCGTTCTCAGTGGCGCAGATGCATCCACTCCCTGTGACTTATGATCTTCAATGAAACTGTTTTGTATTTCTTTATTACTCCTTTGTCTCACACATCTGCTCACTGTTTCTATTATGCTTTTCTTGTACTTTCTTCTCTTGCTTCGCGTGCTACACGGAATGTGGCGACTTGAACTTCCGCACATTTGTGCAAAGTTCTATGTCGAAAACAGACAGACAGTCAACGGTGAAGGTATTATAAAATCTTATTAGTGGGAAATGCATGATATATTATGACAACTATGCAAATACGCAACTGTTATCAACAGCATAAGTAATACCGTTTGCGTTTTCCAATAATAAATATAGTCATCTACTTATTCAACTCCAGAGTGAACATTTTCATTTTACCCAAAACTGGTTAACATCAAGATGAGATTATATATATATATATCCCAGGTTTTCCAATGGTCCCGTAACCAATCTCAGCTCATGATGAAATCCTGCAACCAATCAACCAAATGCCTACAAACCAATACTTGAATATATATTTATATGTCTGTAGGTGTTTTGTGGTTGGATTGAATTGTTTCCATAGCAAATGCTGTTATCATTGATGTAGCTACTCGACTTTTGACTGTTCTTTTACATTCCACTCTATTCAACCTGTTTAGTTTTCACCACCCGATTGTTTTTTATGAATATTTAGATAAAGGAGCTTAGATGTAGTTATTCGGTTACTTACTTGAGTGGTTGATTTAGTATATCAATTTTGTAAAATGATTTCTCGTGTAGGAAACATGATGAGTTATTTACATAAAGTATTCAAATTAGTTCATGGATTACATTTTTCTTCGTATTGTTTTTTTTATCACTTTAGATATTTGCTCATTCCGTTTTTATATGAATTACGAAATGTGATGGACTGGATGTGGACGAGTAGTGCTTTGTCTTTATATCATTGGATGGAACTGGAGGATGTTTACTCCAAAATATTTATTCTAAAGTGTTGGCGTCGGTCTGAACTTGCATATCCTACTCCAAGGGGACAAAATCGTGATACTAGTAAAAAGGCGTTGACTGGTGGTCTACTGCTAGCCTTCTTCTTTATCTGCTTTTGGGGCCCAATGGCTTTAACTTCATTCATTGGTGCTACCTTCGATGTGAATCCACCGGTGTTGTGTAGCTTTAGTTTTTCATTTGGAGGTTTTCCGGTATGTTTAAAATAGTTTAGTGTGTTTCTGCAAATGATAATTTATAAAATGTAATTACTGGCAGACATTTCTATGCAACTTTATGATTGTAATTATTGGTCTGCGTGTTGTAGCAAAATAGTTTTAAACAGAAAAGCATGTGCATATCCATGCGCTTCGAGACGATCCACACCTCAGTGTGTAACAGCTAATAATAATAAATACTGCGTGGAGTTTCAACATCCACTGTGAATATTTGTGAAATTCTATTACGAAAACAAGAATTGAGAGAGAGAAAGAGATCGAGAGAGTAATGCGAAGTGTTTTGAAAGTGGTACGATGATTACCGTAATAGAAATCGTGCTCAAGATTATCATCCAATTACATGATACCGTGTCTCCCTGTCATCGCATCAAATAAAGAAATACGGTTAATTGAAAAAGATGTAAATGACTAGTAATATGCATGTCTGTTATATGTGTGAAATATTTCATAATACCTAAGAGACAAAAATAGTCGAAAATTAATAATGCTTGAAAATTATTTTTCCGATCTGTTTTTCTTAATATTTTTTAAACCTGACATTATATTATTTATTGTTTATCCAAGTGTAACAACTAAGTATCGCGTTCAGCACAATTTTTTCACAAGAGGTGTATGCTAGCAGGTTAAATATAATTATTAACACTGAAATCAAAGGTGGTCTTATCGACTTAAATAACTAAACCAAAATAAATTGATATTTTTAATTCATAGCAATCATAATAACATAGAACACACATCGGTCAACCTACTGAATTTAACTATCATCATCTCAACGACTGTTTGTATGAGTAATATGCAGTGGATTAATATATGTATTTGTGTATGATATATTGGGTGTAGGTCATCACGTGTATACTTTAAATGTCTCATACATGATAGGAATATGTACAAAATGTGTTTATTCTAATTTGATGTGTATAATAAGGTCACATTTGATCGGCGTTTCACTACCAATTACTTACTCACTTTAAGTTGTATCAGGTTAGATTGTTAGGGGTCGAATTCCTTCTTCAGTATGTATCGGTTTCCTTTTGACTCATCTTTATTTAATGTACTCAGCACATTCAGCCTATTTTACTACTATATTGTTTTTTTTTTTTAACTTTTCTCCGCTTCACAGCCGACATTTGAATTCACTTCACGTGAAGGGAACATATTTACCGTGAATTCATCTGAACTCAGTAATTTTATTCGTTGTCATGAAAAAGATAAGGTATGCGTGTTTTCTTTCATATTGTTTATATTAATCTTTTGATTACTTCATTATTTTTTAATGCGTTGTTTCGTGTCGATTCACATACACTGAAATAGCTTTGTAATGAAATTGATTGATATATTGGTACTGTGTGTGTGTGCGTGATACAGAAATGTAGGTTTCTTCAGTTACTCACGAACACTTTACTTTTGAGTGCTAATAATAAACAAAAAACTCAGGTTCCAATTTTCCCACTCTTATCATCTATGGTTCATCCTTATATTTGCACGTAATCATGTATGTTGCGTCAAAAAGTTTCTGTAACATCGGAAGTGTCATGGAGTGTTAAACAAGCAAATGTCCAAATAATTGGGCTATTTACTATTTATCAGTAAATAAAATGCATCACAACACAATGAGCGCAAGTCATGATCCAAAGCATAATTTAGTAGGAGTGGTCTGATGATAATATGGCTTAATATTCTTTTCTTTGTTATACGATAGCTTTATTGTCAAGACTAGTTAATTGTCTACTTTAAGAATAATGAGCTTATTTTCACCTTATCTACTCATATACGATCAATGTGTTAATCGATTATAATTACCACTATTGAAAATTGACTTATGCACCGTATCTTTGTTATAATCTCAGTGTGTGTGTATGTGTTTAGTTTTCAAAAAAAATAATGATAGTTTTGTACCTTGAGACATTTGGTTATTTAAGTGGTCCGTATATCATTACGTCGTTATTGTTATACAGAACAACTGTTGAATACTTAGATCTGTATTTTAAAAGAGCGGATAGTATTTATTGTTTTAACTCGTAGAATACTATTGTATGGAGTTGTTGGGATTGATGTCTGGTAGTGGCCAAAACCTTGAATGCATATTGTATACAAGAAGGCGTCGGTGACACAACGGTTAAGACCCTCGCCGACCGTGCATATGGTCTGGAGTTCAATCTCCTACCGACACGCTTGATATCTATGGTTGGCCTACAAAATTTGGGCCACCGATATCACATGCTGAAAATTCCATATTTGTACCAAAAATACGGGGTTGAATCATCTCTAATAAGAAAAAATACCTATGTATTTCATTGCAGGATGCGGCTTGGTCATTCATCTTAACAAGATTTGGAGGGCTAAGTACTAAAATTAATAGTCGTATCACACTGTTTTGTTGTTACATAGTTAGTGTATTGGAGGTGGTTGTCTTTTATTTAGAATCATCATTAGTGTTTATTGGATTGCTTTGATAGGCATTTTATCTCTTTTGTGCTGTATGTTTTATATTTTACTTACTGTTGTCACCACTCACTGAAATGTAGTACTAGAGTGCTTGTGTATTTAAGTTATTTAATGGTAAATTATTATGATTTTAAAAAAATGATCTCTTTTATTATTATTATTATTTGAAGCAAACTTTTGGGTTTTTACACAACTTCGAATGGAATGATCTTCGCTATGTGACAATCGATGGGTTTTCAGGCAATATATGGGCTATTACTCCACCTTCCTATCAGGCACTAATGAAAAAATTAAGCTCTCCTGATTCAGATCTGTTATTGCATTTTCATATGAAATGTCGCAGGTATATAAATTTATGGTTTTCATTATTGATTTTGTCATTTCTTGTGTTCTTATTATGTGATTATTTGTCAAAAGTAATTTGTTTATATATATATATATATATATATATATATATATATATAATTGCACCTCTACAATCTTAAAGTGTCCTAATTTTTTTGTATATGTTCCACTTTATTTTCAGATCAACCAAAGAAATTCAATCTAGTCATACATCAGTAGAGGATATATTCAGCAGGAAACTAACTGCAGAAGAAAAATTACAATTACTTAAGGTGGTGAACTCAACAGATACCATATTTCCAGCATCTGATGTCCATAACAACTTGCAAAAAACAGTTCTAACAAACAATCCTAATATCACAACGAATAGCTTCTTTTCAAGGTTGCCTGAATCTAAGACTGATTCAGTGACATTGAATGCTGTCTTACCAAGATATGTACTACTTAAAAAGGATAGACTTCGTGGTGCTTATGCTTTTCTTGGCAGTCAAAGTACTTATGTAAATGTTAGTTTTTACATACACCAAGATCAGATAAGACGTCAAGCTTGGTGGGAATTAAGAGAAAAAATTAGTAGTCCATCATCTGATCCATGTTTTGATGTGATTCGACATCCAACGTTGAACAGTAATGCTATTGATGCTCAGGTATTATCCCTAATCACATTCAATGAACGTGTATCTGACAGCCTTTTTGGTAAAGTGTTCAACAATTATGGGTAATTCAATGATTTTTTATGATTATAAAGGATTGGTGTTATTATTACTATTATATTTTTCATTACTTTTTTATGCATATTTCTCTTGAATCCAGCCATACAAAACTTTATAGTTCAGATGGATGTTTTATGGTTTTTAACAGTATGATATAAATGTTAAACCATTCTAAACAAAGCTAACCTTTTACAGACTTTATTACATGATAGTTTGATTCTTGTTCAGTTGAAACGTTTAATAGTTGTTTTATTTATTAGGATGGGTAAATCCAGTACACCGTTCAGATTTACATGATATATATATATATATATATATATATCACTTGTGACATTTGTTGTGACGTAGCACTCAAGACAAATAACACTGTCGATCCATTTGACTCAAACAACCTTACGGCTCTCCTAAAGACGATTAAAAACAGAAATGCTCTTGTAGGTTTCGCCTGAAGTACGCAGTAATTCCCGGTAGTTTTATATTACTCAGTACTCTTCATTTCAATTTTGTTATCCTTTTTATCCCATATGGTAACGCATTCTATCTCTTGGTTAGTATTCTCAGTGCTTCCATGACGCTGTTAATAGTTTATCGTCCAGTGTGTCTAGTTTTATGATTTCGGTATACAATTTACGTAATATAGGTGAAAATTTGAAGTAGAATTGGAAGATCTTTAGTCTTTGATTATATTTTAAAGAGAGAGTCATAATCTGTTTTTCACTCAGTTGATATTGATGCTTTCGTAGAGAATGACAAGAGGGAAGCTAACCTATCCAGTCCTCAATGTTCCTTGCTATGGCACTGAATGAGTGATACACTTTAAGGTTAAAGGGTTTTCATTTATTGCTGACACTATTCACAGTTTGTGTTTTATGGGATAGTTTTCTAACTTGGGATCATACTCAACAGCATAAATTACGTGCCTTTTGAGCGTATTAATTCTGCACCTAGTGGTTGTTGGTTCGATATATATATATATATATATATATATATATATATATATATATATATATATATATATATATCGAACACACCTGATATCTATGGTCGGCCTGCAAAATTTGGGCTACCGATATCCATGCTGAAAATTCCATACTTGTACCAAAAATACAGTGTGGAATCAAGCTGTAAATCAAATATATATATATAAAACCGACTAGATTGTATAGCGATGGGTCATTGCTATGAGCTTTTCATCCTCATGGTATACAATAGAGTATTACGGAAGCTTATATGTCATAAAAGTGTCTTTTAAACTCCCAATAAACGCATGTTTCATCACTATTTTCACGGTGTTTTCGTCTTTTCAATCCATGCGTCCCGATTAAAATATAGAGCCCTTCAAGCTTTTAAATTTTTGCAACGGTGATGTGGAGTTGTCTAGCGTCATGCTCAACCTTGCCTATTTTCCGGGCTCATTACGGACGACTAAGCAAGTGGCAGGAGTGCCTCGGTGAGGAATCGAACTTTTGACTTCCTGCGTAGACCTGGCTAGCATTCTACCATTGAACCCCCGACGCATGTACACTAGATCTATGGGATTATGAAACCCCTGGGATGTAGTAATTTTATTTTAGCTGACAATCCCATTGTTGTGTTATTAGTAAACAGTTTATGAAATAATTTTATTTATTATGTACATAAATTCATGCTGTTTCATTATAATAACTTTGTGTTGTATTCTCTTCTTTTTCCATCTCAGCATCATTGGTATGTATGCGGCATATATCTTTTTGGCTAGTCGTTTATTACGTACCATGTACAGTAACATTTCCTATGTAATCCGTTTAGAAGAACTACCTCATGTGGATCGTATTTTGAATCTTTGTCATGAAATTTATCTCGTGCGTGAAAATAATTTACTACTATTAGAAGAACAATTAGTAGCAAAATTATTCTTCCTCTATAGATCATCAGAAACTATGATTAAGTGGACTAGGCATCCGAGACACATAATTGAAAGATTTACAAGTAAACCAAATACAACAAATGATTCAACTGACAATCATCCTGCAGTTAATTCATCATCTGCTGGACTCGCTTCTACTTCAGGTAATACAAGAAGTAGGAATAGAAATAATCGAGGCGTCATGAAACCACCTATGCATTCAAGACGTGTTTGTACTCCAACAGAAGGTATGGCTTCTCAGCAGTATCCAGGTGGTCGTGCGAAATCTACAAACCAAACCACTAATACTGCTACTAGAGTACAATGGCCACGAGCAGACAGTTTAATTATTGAAGAGGGGCCAAATATGCTGAAATCTGATTAGATAATCAAATATACTCCCTTGTTGCTCCTTTATGGTTATAATGACGATTGTCGTTTTGAATTGGTTTTTGATATTTCAAAAGAGATTCCTATAACTGTAAAGACTTTAAAATCTAGATTCTTTTGCATTCTATTCCTTTTAATTCTACACAGACTACTACAATCTTCAATTTTGCATTTGTCTTTGATAAAATGAATTTCCCAGTTTTCGTTCCACTGATTTTTGTTCATTATTCAACAGATGATCAGTTTCCGTATGTCTCTGTGTGTGTGTGTGTGTTCGTGTGCTTATTGTACCCACGAGTATGCTTCATACAGACGATTATCACAATCGAAATGCATAAATTTTCTCTGCCTTTATTTGTCCTCATCTCTCTCACCTCATTATTATTATTATTATTATTATTGTGATTATTATTACTGTCTGTTGTGTAAGTTATTCACCTTTATTGTACAAAATGTCAACAATTTCAATACCTATATTTTAATAGTAATCATAAAAATATTAATAATAAAATCAGAACACTAATAATTTTTGAACAAAACATGTTCATGGAATGAGGGTATAATTGATATTATGGAACAATCTTCTTGTTAATGGTAATATTCATTCCACTTCTTCTTCTTCTCATCCATCCATTCTCTCCCTTTTTTAGACCTTTTCTTATATCTTTACTTTTTTTTCTTTGGCTAGTGTTCAACCCAGTGTTAAGCATGTGTACCTATTTATGTATATTGATGTTCTAAAGAATAACTTGTTTGTATATTGCTGGACTGTTGTTGATATTGTCGTCACTGTATTTAACATTGTGTCCACTAAACAGAAGTGCATATCGCATAAATATTATGTTAATTTAGACTGAAAGAAATTTCTTTACATCGTAAAGTTTGCATGTATATACTAATACACAGTACAGTATGATGCGTATATATAATAAATTCTATTATTATTAGCAGTTCTCCCTCTATCGTCTTTCGATTTATTTTCTTATGTGCACAAAAATGCACACAATTGGAGATATATATTTGCTTGATTTGCCTCGTCTTATGTAGTGAAGTCGAGAAAATTTCTTTCTCCTGGCATAGGTGTTTCAAGTTATTATAAAGCATTAGTTCTTTAACTTAGAAGGGGAAAGTTTTGAAAAATAATATTACAAAAAGTGGTGTTGCAAGGCGTAAAGGTTATTGTCTGTGAATATGAGAAAAATGCTGTAAATTGTAATTCTACGTGAATATGGAAATATCGCCTTGATGTTAAAAAAAGTTAACAGGTGATTATCCCAACAAGTCTGAGCCTTTAGTGTGAAACCTAATCCCCAAAACAGAGCAGTTACATTGAAGATTGGATTGTCGAAATAGATTCACATGCCACTGATTCTTTGTGAAGGATGTCTGCTATATGAGGGCAATTAACTGGTCTACATTTAAAGTGAGAAGACCAAACTGCATCCTTTCTCAGAAAATGTTATCGAAAGTATGAAATGTCAGCTATCAAATTTTGGTTTCATATTGTTACTTCTAGTGTGTGTTATGTGGAAGTTGATTTTTTCGGCACCGATTTTATTTTGACTTATTACTCTTTCATCGACAATATATGCAGTGCATTTACAATTTAATGCATTGATCCTTTCAGTCATCTTTAGATGAATGTCTTTGTCGTTAGATGATATTTAAAGAATTTAGGATTTTCAGAGCAGTCTTTGAACCACTAGCCTATTATAGATGAGGAAAAATTATCAGTATTACTCTAGTTTTACTTTACCGACTGCAAATTAATTAAGTATTACCACGAGAACTCCAATTATTTGGTGTACACTTCCTTTCAACGCTTGGATTTAACAGTTAATCGTACTTGTTCAAGAAGCTCAAACAGTTGGCTAAATAATATTCGTTTAGGTTGTAACTTCCAAGGAAATAAAATCATCGGAGTTGATAGAATGTTTGTTTACTAGTATTTAGTGTAGTCCGAAGAATAATTTCTCCAATAATTTCAATGAAAACGATTCAATATGGACGCTTGACAGCATTGTGGTAAACAGTATTTGAATCCAAGCATATGAATGACTGACTATCTAGACTACATAGATATGTGTGATTTTGTTAGTGCTATTATCATTTTTCACCACTATATTGAATTCGATGTTTAATGAAATTAACTGTAGTATGTTGAATGACATTTATTTGCAATATTGAATTCTAATGAAAACAGATGGTATTTGTTTAGGGTATAATTTAGAAATCTAAATAATCACCTGTAGAAATTCTTGTCTAGACATACAGTAAGGAAAAATACAGTTTTGTTCAACGAAGGAATATTTCTTTTCAATGATTCCTTTTTCAAAGGGTACACTCATATATATATATATATATATATATATATATATATATATATATATATTACTGTAAATGACGATAGGTAGCACCAGACATACAATGACAATGAGTGATTCTATGTTTGAGTGGCATTTATGTACAGTTATACCTCACTGTCTTCACTTGTTTGCCCTTTTTTACATAATAGTCACGATTACAGCCATTGAATTCCTTTCAGTGTTAAATAGTTTTTCTTTTATTGAACATTAGGTAGTAACTAGTGTTATGCTGTGAAACGGTAGAAGACGAAAGACTTGGTAAAGGAAATCGGTATCTCTATATAGCCAAATTATGTACACCTTATTTATCTTCAACGCACAATTTGCACAGATCTTCGTCCTGTGGCCTTCATATTGTGTTTCTTTGTGTTCCTTTCACATCTCCCATATATCTCCAAAACACTGCATCATTTGCCTTCTTTGATATCAAATGTATGTCGTTGCTATTTTATGTTTTTATGCCAATGAATGTCTCTTTATATATCTACTGATATGTTTTATCAGTACCATTCGCTATAATATGTCTAGTCCTTCGTTTGCTATAGTTCAGAGTGCACCGTGATGGCAATTCACCTAGAATGGTGGCCACATTGCAAACTTGACGGATAGGATTCATTTCGCACCAACAGCAAGGATGAGACGCTAACATTGGTTGCTACCTAGTGTCCAGTGGAAGCATCCATTACATTATTCCTTAAATAGCAGATTAATGTGACTTTGTACAAGGGTTAAGTGTATCTAGTAGACATGTTGATTTTTTATACTTTTTGGTTTCATCAGCATACCTCTTATAAAAAGTGACCCTAGTGTTCCAAACACTAACCACATATTCAACATATGACAAATATGTACCATTCAAGTAATGCCATTAATTGGGTTGGTTATAACAACATGTATATGCTTGTCTAAAGGATTCATTTTCAAAAGTGAAACGAACATTATTATTATTATATTATTGTATCCTTTAGTTCCTAGAGGAACATAGGGCTTCAGCTGCGCACCTCCATTGACTTCGGTTTTCTGACAACTTTTTCACCCTGCTCCAGGTCTGTCCACATGCTTTCATCTCCTCCTCGCATGACCTCCTCCAAGTCACCCTTGGACGGCCAACTCGCCGCCTCCCTTTCGGGTTCCACCCGATGGCTTGTCTAGTGATGTCACTTGATGGTTTCCTCAGCGTATGGCCAAATCCATCTCCATTTCTTTCTGCCTATTTGTTTCACAATCGGTTCCTGCTGTGTTGGTTCGCTCCCAGAGATCCCTGTTGTTGATCTTTTCTGGCCATCTGATCGTGAGTATTGAGCGAAGACAACTGTTGATGAAGGTCTGAAGTTTGTTGGAGATGCTTTTTATGACCCGTTGGCCAAGTCTCTGATCCGCATAGTAAGTGGGACTGACTTCACATTGGAGTTGAAAATCCGGATCTTATTTTTGATGCTGAGTGCTGTTGACCTCCACACAGATTTGAGAGTAATGAAAGCTTATCTTGCTTTTCCGATTCTGGCTTTGATGTCCTCGTCAGTTCCGCCTGTAGTTGAGACGATGCTTCCCGGGTAGGTCAGTGAAGGAGGTTGTTTCTTTCAGGTTCTTCCCATTTATGCTGATTGTTGTCTGTTGTTGTTGTTGTTGATGTTGGCTAGGAATCTTCATCACCTCTGTTTTATCTATGTTCACGTGAAGTCCTATCTTTGATGCTTCTTCTGCCAACTTGTTACTTTTCACTTGCATATCTTCCAGTTTATGGGAAATCAGACATATATCATCGGCGAAATCCAGATCCTCCATTACCAGTGGCTAATAATAATAACAATAACAACTTTCAAATGTTCTGGACGAGTACTCACAAAGATTAATAGAAGAAATGCAGTCACCTAGAATACTAATAGTCTTGATTAAAAGCAAGTTAGTAAACAAAATGTCTACAACATAGGAGTACGGCGGTGTAATTCAGCTGTGTGATGATGAGAAAATTGACACAAAAAGCATATCACTTAGAAAAAAAAATTTTAAATATCACTTTTGAGATTCTGTAACTTTTCACCGACCTAAAAGTCACTGGCACACTGCAGTAGATTGCTTGCCTACCATGCATGTGGTTCGAGATTCGATCCTTGGCCGACGCACTCCTTTACCTCTCAAAGCCAGTGATAAGACTGGAAAAGAGGGAAGGTTGGACATGAGGCTAGCGACACCGTCCCGTAAAAATAAACACCACTGCTATCGAAACCTAATATTTCTAGCTTGAAGTCCTATGTTCCAATGGAAACGTGAAGGAATAAAATAAATAATAAAAGCTTTTTAATGCGCTCGATTATATCTTATTGTCTATAGACATTCAGTACACTATTGTAATCCTTTTAAAGTTAAATTTTAAAAAGTTCATTTTATGATAATATGTCTGTCTGTCTGTTTTCGACATAGAACTTTGCACAAATGTGCGGAAGTTCAAATCGCCACACTCCGTGTAGCACGCGAAGCAAGAGAAGAAAGTACAAGAAAAGCATAATAGAGACAGTGAGCAGAGGTGTGAGACAAAGGAGTAATAACGAGGAACAAAACAGTTTCATTGGAGATCATAAGTCACAAGGAGTGGATGCATCTGCGCCACTGAGAACGATTTTGAGTCATGTCACCAATGATAATATAAACAACATTAGATCTAAATAGATCAATGTCTGGTTATAGGATTTCATCATGAGCTGACATTGGTTAGAGAAATCCTATAATCAATCAACCAAATCCCCACAAACCAATACTTGAAGATCAATGTCTGTTAACTTCGAATGAGTGCACGCTTCATCACTCAATATTATATACAGCGGAATGAATTAACAAAGTTAATTTATTGAGGAAAATTTTCCCTTCTCACTGATACTATTAAATAAAACTATTCTATAATTATCATAAAGATAATGAAATCTGTTAATGATAGCAATAAATTATCGTAAAGTGTTCGACCACAGTCTACTGACTTATTTCTGCAAATGAAATCATAGCCTAGAATAAGAGATAAAAATAATGTGACTGTAGTCGAGATACATAACTTGATATGCATAGAATGAGAAAATGTGGATTAAAATTATAATACTGACAAACCAAGTTAATGGAAAGATAATTATAGTGTTAAAACAAACAGACTGAATGTAACACTTTTTAAAAAAACGCGAGAAAACGACTGTAGAAATACACCCGTTTTAAAACTAGTTCGTTATCGGAGGCTCTGCACTAACACAGTTTTAAAATTTTACCACTCTTATGAAGAATTATTAATTCCAAGGTATAGAAGGGAAGGGTGAAAAAATTTATACAATATATATATATATATATATATATATATATATATATATAAGTGTAGAAACGTCGCGAGGAACTAATCGAAAAGTAATCTATTTCGCTCCTTTTGTGGTTTTTATCTAAATGTTCAATACTTTTGAATAATAAGGTCAGTCATGCACTCTTCAATTATCGGTACTTTCGTGAGGCAAACTCACTACAGTTAACTTATTATGTTTAATAATCGAGTGATTGATTAGTTCCTACTGTTGTCTGGAAAATAGAGCACTATATTTTCTGAAATACACTTGCAGGTGACACATTTCAAACAGCCAGTGTAACAAAACTTACAGAGAACCTTTTAAAAAAATGCATCCTAAGGGCAAAAGGAAGTCTTCTTTATTGTTTTATAAAAAAGATAAACTTACATCTTATCAATTTTTCTATTTTCCTGCTACTCTTCCCCCTACAGATTAATCATGTCGTCTGATAAAGGCTTTAAATACACTAAGCCTTTATTAAGCCATGTGATGTAGATGGAAAAGTGATTGAGTCATTTTTCCACTATTATATATTTCTTGCAAACCAGTGGAATGTTGGAATTATTTAATTTTTCTGTTCCCCTTTCTAATCAACTTGTAAAACACTGAATACCATTGATCTTAGTTCTGAACTCGCGACTATTTATGTAATTTTCACTATAGTTACTCGATTGTTATCCACTATTCTTACATGTGTTCTAGAGTTAAATATGATTAACTCTAGTGCTGAACATTATGTGAATGTGTTGTGAAAAAACTGCTTGGATCATTCTGCCACGAACTAAATTATACATTTGGCAAGTTGAAAATATATATAACCATAACCAGATGCGAAGAGCAATAGGCATATGTCAGTCAATGATCGTGTGTAGTTAATAAAAACAGAACGCTATGTAGAAACATGATATAATAATGTATCAGTCTATTAGAATGTTGAATATTTCGCTGAATTGAAACATAACTGAGTTTCAACATCACTAAATAAATAAAAATATTCAGTGTGGGAATCAAATTTATTCTTTAGAAGACTCCAGACTGGTCTTAACTCCTAATTCGTTTTTTCCATGAGTTCGGTATAGTATCAACCTGTGGTATCTGCATCACAAAAGGCTTTCGACAATCCTCTCATTTTCTTATACTATTTGTTGTTAGATTAGTAATATTTTTAGGCTGTTTGTATGTACTTTTCATTAGTCAGTACTGTCTTTGGTTAAAGTAGCAAAGGGTTTTTGGCAATAGTAAAGAATAGAGACCAGCTTCGGACAACCTTGAACACAGCCAATCAGATTCTTCTAAGTGAAAAGTGGTAATTAATTTATGAAAAAGTATACCTATAATGTATGCGTAAAAGAAATGAATCGTACAGGTTATATGTCTTTATTATGCTGCAAACACTGGCCTGATTTTCTCATAGAAGCGGTTATGGACACGTAAAACCAATTTATTCTGTGTTGTAGCATGCTGACTGCATATACGCATATCGTTACTGACGGAGAGTTTCGATTTCAAGAATAAAACTTTTAAAAAGTCAACATTATTTGCCAATTGCAAACTCCTTCATATAACAATGGTTGCATCTGAACCCATAACCAATAGTAGCCCGGCAATACTTTTTCAGAGTCATTATCCCTCCATATATGCATGTTTTAGTCCTGCCTATCAACCCATTTCCCACAGAGAAGTAAAAAAAACAACATCTTGAAGACACTTGCAACGAGGATTTTGACTAGCATCCATTTGTAATGCTGGGCAATCTGGTTGGCCGAATCAAATTCATTTGACTTTGGTGTCTATTGTTTACTCTTGTAGGGCTTTTCTTAGTATGTTGTTTTTAATAATATTAGTGAATGGTATCTGTTAGCCTGCTATCATTGACTTATATTAGTGTGTATTGTGTTATTAATAAAAAAGAAATTTAGTACATTATGGGCACTGAGGAATTGGCTATACAATATTTCTTAGTTTGTGTGTAGGCTGGGATACCGATTGGTCGCCCAGACCCAAACAGGTGATTGTCTTAAGGGGCCATCCCTCGAGCCTTCGACTTGAAGTTTGATCCACAAGGCAGTGGAACAAAGTCAGTAGCTGCGTTCCTATGGTTACTGGTGGTCAAAACAAATTCACACGCCATTCGATCTGTTTGGATTCTGGTGCTCATGTACACCGTAGGTTTTGATTCAGATTTCGCCAACTCCTTTATGCATACCTACATATCCGCCAGTCTTCTGTAGATGCCAGACGGTAACATTCTCCCTTTCACTTCTGTAAGGAATAGCTCTACCATGTGAAAGTAGTGAACGGGACTTACTTGGCTGAGGCTAGGAACGAGTGGTCAAATGATTGGATTTTGAGAAGAAGACGGAAATTCAGTCACTTATGGCAGTAGCAGATCGTTTAGTGGGGGAGCATTTTAATTTGCATTACATCATGATAATCTAGTAGTAACTGGATAAACTGACATTACTGCTAATAAAGATGTCGGAATTTTTATTCTACTATAAATTATTCAGATTGCTACTTTAAATTTACTTAGCCTTACAAATGTTATTGCCATTGTTATTACTATTCTTAAAGCTTTCTTAATGGTTATCGTTTCCATGTGATCATTGTCTTATCATTGAGTATGTTATTTAGTTTTCAGAATCTACATTTACCAAAGAATGCCTTTTCCTTTAATTTATTATTTTTTTTCCTGAAGAATAGGTTGGATATCGTGGGAAAATATTTAAACTTCAGTATAAGGGAACTTTTTTCAAGTTAATTAACTACTTAGATGTTTCCTAATCTATTTATCGAAGTGATTGAAATAGTGTATGCTTAACATTACTGGTGAGAAATTCTTTTTCACACACTTCATTTTCTTTCATTGGATGATTAGTGCATGTGTTAATAAGTTCCGTATGGACATAAGAGATTGTTCAGAGCTGAAATTCGGTGTACTCCATAAGTTATAACTTTCCGCTTTGTAATTTTCCTCCTCTGAAGTCGAACAGTCGAATTTTTTGTAATTATAATAATTTGACCATGATTTTAAACTACTTAAAAGTAGTATGAATTAAGATGCAAACTTTTAGGTGTGTTGGTTTTATTTTTCTTCTAGTACATACTAATGCAGACCTCTTAGATAGTCAATCAGTGAGATCATCTTGTTCCCACTTCATACGGAAACCATTTCACCAACTAGAGTTAATCTGTAAGGCCTAGCTTCATTGTTACATATAATACAACAGATGACCAGAAGGTTTTAAGTACTGGTATCACTAAATCACTGGAACTAGGTCACATGTCTTTAAGATCCCCGTTTGCACTTAGAACTTGTCCTGTCAATAACCAGGTCGTAGATCATTAAGCCAGTGAGACCCGATTCACTGGCTCATGAATTCTAACTTCTGCCAATACACGACAAAGCGCAACCTGTAGCCAACGTATTCGGCAAGTATCTGTTCTCGCACGCGGCCTGCTGCACCCTACTGGTCACTACTTCCCTTCTAGAACCCCCTGTTGCTAGTAACCATCTCAATGATCTCCAAGTATTGGTTTGTATGGGAAATATTGGTTACCTATGGTTCCATGATATGGTTATGAGCAATGAATTGTGCTCGAGACGTCATCAGTAAATATTACTGTGTGTATGTCAAAGTGACTGCTCTAAACTAAATGGCTTCTTATCGGAAATTAGCCAATGGTCCAAGGAAAACGGTCTAACCTTAAACCCCTCCAAATGCCAAACAGTTAATTTCACCCTTAGGCATAAATCTGACCTAAACAAACTGGTTAGCACTCACGAGGTGTGCAACATAGATGGTAGTGAAATAGAAACCAAGTCGGAAATTAAATACCTAGGCGTCACTTTATCTTCTGATCTTTCCTGGTCGTCTCATATCTTGACGATTTCCAAGAAAATATACCGTCTTACCTTTTACATCAAGAAGTTAAGACATTCTGGTGTAACCCAACCCTTACTCTTACAATTTGTTAACTCCCGTATTCTGCCTATTATTCTCTATTGCTCCCCCTTAGTCTTTCCTGGGCTATTGAAGAAAGATTATACCTTATTACGTAGGATGTTAAAGCTTGTCAGCAGGGTAAGCAGTTTGCCACTTAACGAGCTTGTTAATATTCTGGTTGACGGGCAATTGGACTCATGTGAAAAATGGGCGAAATCCATTTTATCTGACTCACAACACCCTCTACATTCACAACTCTCCCCATGTATCTCTTCAGGGAAAACAAGAAGCCTATATAGGAAACTTTATGCCCGCACTAGTAAGTACAAAAACTCATCCATACCCTACCTAGCCCGTGTTCTGTGCGATAAAGAATGCATCAGGCATGAAACCTTTAACTTATTAAATAGTCAGTAGAACCAATGGATCTCGTCTTTCCAACTCACATCATTTATAGGTACAACGTTTTCTCGCTCTTCATTCTGTATTTTATTTTTGTTATGTGCTGTTTTGTTTCTCTCTTCCTTGCAAACTCTACTTAAAACATTCTTGTTCGTTCTTTCACACTCTGTATATCTCGACCATTTTGCTATCGCTTACGCCAGTAAATATGCTAGTAGTATCTACTTTTCTAACACCTTCAAACACTTTAATTTTGGCTTTGCTACCGACATACTAATATGTTGTTGAGATAACTTTAATCTATGTAGAACTTTATTTATTGTTAATGTAAAAAACTGGATGCAATATTGTAGTAAAATGCTGAGAATTCCATTCTGTATCACAAGTACTGATTTGGAATAAAGCTTATGTTATGTTATATTAAACAGAGGTGACAAAATACTAAAATTTCATTATACTGAATAAAATTTATTGTTTGTTTGCTAAGGTTTGTGAAAGAAACTAGCCGTAAGCATTACATATCTATATAAACTTGCTAAAGAAGAGCTTATGAAAAATCTGATTGTACCCAAAAATTTTAGGAAATTCACATAGCATATCTGTGTTTCTGATATTTTATGATTATAACATGCACAGTGATAGATTTATTCTGCTTCAATTTCTCATTGCGAACTGATAACACCAGATACAGATTTCCTGGAGATCAGGAAGCACCAAGCAGCTCTAAATTGAAATCTTCCTCAATGTGAACCCATGACTGTATTAGAAATAGAGCTGATGATCGTCAGCTTTCAATAACAATAACCTTTGGTTTTATTTTTAATGCTCCTGTGATCCAATATCATCAGTCAATAAGTGTTCTGGAATTCGACTTGACTGACATCATCAGTCCATATTGACAATGAACCATAGGATGGAAATAAACGGCTTATACTAAGCACCCTTATTTTTAGTAAATTATAGAATACTACCATTTTTTTAATTTGAAAAGTAAGACAGGTTAATACAACACAGTCGTTCAGTGTTTAGTATTTAAAAATGCTAATTTCAGTAGGTATGTGAACTAACTGCAAATGTCAACTGTAGACTTACATCATATAATTAAACATCGCTTAATGAATATTAAAAATGAACTGTAGGTTATATTGATTCTGTCAGTCTACCTAGATTTACATTTACACTGACAGTGTTTGCAGTTGCAATAAAACATCCACTCATTTGTTACACTGTACAACGATTTCATAGTGTAATGAGAGTAATAATAATAAGGTTATAATTGGATCCACACAGTTGATAAATAGCAATCTTCTCATCATCTGGAATGTAACAATCTCTAAAGATCCAAAAAGAAGAGTAAAACAACTGTCCAGTAATACTTAATTTCTCCAACAGATGTCAGCTTAAGTAAAATCCATCGAAAACGCTAAAAGAACATAATCTGGATATAAATTTCCTAAGAAAAGTGAATAGGAAATATAAAATAGTCAATTTTTAACTTAAATATTCCCACGATGATGATTAGGGAACACAATTTAAGCAAACATGTATTTCCAGTAAATTCTCACCAGACTTTACAATTACATCATAAAATATCAGCTAATCATAGTCATTCATTTCAAACAACGTGGACCAATAGAACCAAGACATGATCAAGTAAAATGTAAGTGGAACAATAACAAATGTTGAAACAAAGATTAAAATATGCAACTATAGTACCTTATCCTATTGATAATGAAGCAGATTCAGTCAATGAATTATTGGCATTGAAAATTCAAAAGATATTAGCTAAATCATTCTTCACCGAAACATTATGCTCCAAATCCACCACTCGTTGTATATTTCCAATGCAGCTGAACGATAATCTGCCGAGTCTGGTCACCTCACTAAGCACTTGTAAATTTAACTGTTCTTGTAAAGACAGTTACATAGGCAGAACGACCCGGTGAACGCACCATCACATTCATGAGAATTGTCCAACAGTTTCACGAGAAGGGGTAGTAAAGTCAGTTAGGAGTTCAATATTGACGTATCCGGTGATTACGGAGCACAAGATTGGTAGACTTTCGCCTCTGAGATTCTATACATGGTGACACATGAATTCCCTGAGTTTGTACTCCTTCGAATGCTGAGTGTAGCTGAGGTAGATACTGTAAGAAATGTCAACTGAATGTATGTGTGTTTGACTTCCCTCATTCCGGTGGCCTTCAAGCTCAACCTAGGATAGTTAGTTATTTGACTCGGGACACTGAATAACTGTATGTATTATCTTTTGTAAAATTTAAAATAATTAGTCTCTTTAATAAATTTGGATAGTCAAGTATTGGTTTGTGTGGATTTGATTGATTGGTGGTAGGATTTCATCATGAGCTGACGCCGTTTAAAGAAGCACTGGAAAACTTGGGAGTACTGGACAGCTGTTTCGTTCTAGTTTGGCACTCTTCTCTTCCTAAAAGGATGCAAATTCTACTTCCAAATGCAGAAAGTTTTACTACCTAGGTTATAATAAACACTGCTATGAATCTATCCTTATTACTATTATTATTGTGATAGCATCGTTTACTGTTCACTGCGATGGTATCGGTTTCAAGTTTCCATGATTGTTATTCCATTGTATAATTGTAAAACCTGACAGGAAATTACCGAAAATATGTAAATGCTTAAATTTTGTTCTCAAATTATCATAATGGGAATATTTAAATCATTAGTATTGTCATTTGTCACTCCTTTAACTTACATTTAGCCTATTTCGTTTGTCGTTATTCCTACGTAGTATTCATGTTGTTTCTCACACCACCTGAAACCCATGCTTTTGTTGATTACTAATATAGAAGCGCGTCACTGAATTTTTTAAATTTTATCTCATGTTCGCGTTGACCAAGTGATATGATAATCAAAACTCACTGATTATTTTATCTTGTACTTGCAAATATATAGTGACTGTTTGCATTTTTCTTTTGATAAAATGTCTATCGACAAGTGACCTTCAGCGGAGTTCACATCAATTTACATAACTTTTCACCATATGTACTTGGATGGTTAATAAAATCCAAGTAACTCAGCTGAAGAAGCTGCGGCTTACACCGCGAGATCTTTGGAAAAGTTTTTTTTTTCTTAAACACGCTAGAATTATTTCAAGTAATTTATAATGATTCAGTCTGACTCGGCACCCAAAAATTCCTAGGAAATTTGTAATATCAAAGTCTGGGAACTAATAAACGAAAGGGTGGTTTATAGAAATGCAGTTATAACGGGTAGGATAATTTATATAGACAGGATGGAAAATCATACCCCAAAGGCCTACGTAATACGGTATTTATGAATGAATAGATTTTACAGCTGGACAGGGTGGTAATAGTGGCTAGACATGTTTCTTCTGCACATAGGTAACCGGTTATTTAAAGTGAATTGCACTAGCCTTTACTGTTCAGAGCATTCAGTACCAGGAGGACTCCAACAACCTGACAGATGAGAAAGGAAAATTCTTCAGTGTTAGCTTTATGACCGTTTTGGACTATGTGATCCAGTATCGAAAGTTGGTGGTTTTCACTACACCTTTATTCAGTCACACTGGTAGATATTCTAGAGTAACGGCCGGTACAACTAGCTCAACAAACGCGGTTGAATGGATGGATACATGACGAGGTAGCTAGAATAGAGGAGTCACAGTTAGTTGTGTAGAGAATATCGACTACAATTTATCAGCATTAATAGTTGTTTCAATCAATTATATTAACTTGTTGGTAATTCTTTCATTTGGTACGTGACACTGAAATGTTATCACATACGAGTTGAAGACATGAAAAGGTTGACTGCTTTCGATCATGGATGTCTGCGATCTCTTTCTCACGTTAGGTGGTTTCACAAGGTAAGTAATGTTAACGTTAGGCGTAGAGTGTTGGAAAAAGAGGAAAAATCAATCAACGAGGCTATAAAGTTACATAGATTGAGATGGCTAGGTCACGTGCTGCGCATGCCTAACCATCGCCTCCCCCGACGACGGGCATTGCTAGCTGATATAGGTGCAGGCTGGAAAAGAGTAAGTGTGGTGGTCAAACAAAAACATGGCATCAATCCATGAAATCCTTGACAGTTAAACTGAGTCAGGTAGGGAGATGCAGACTTCCAGGCTGGGGCCTTCGAGACTCTAGGAATCAATGGCTGGAGACAACAGGTAACATGGCTCAAAATCGTTGTCAATGGTGCAGATGTATTCAGTCTCTGTAATCTTTCATATTCCTTTCTACCATTACTCATTCTGTTTCACTCTTATACTTGTCAAACTCTATTGATTCTCTTCACTCATCTTCTTGTCTGCGTTTGTGTGGTATTTGGAACGTGGCAACTCGAACTGGTGCACTTCGGTGCCAAGTTCCATGTTGAATCCAGACAGGCAGATCCGCATAGTTTAGACATAGAGATGCAAATAACCCACCTCAAAGAACCATTATTGAGATACACGCTGCATGTTCAGTTCACTTTCAGTAATAACAGATAGATGGCACTGCGATGTGATCACCACTGGGTCTACTGCTGGCTGATTGTTTTTGGCAAAACTTGAAAACGCTGAAATGAGTCAAATC
Source organism: Trichobilharzia regenti (assembly GCA_944472135.2). NCBI lineage: Eukaryota > Metazoa > Platyhelminthes > Trematoda > Strigeidida > Schistosomatidae > Trichobilharzia > Trichobilharzia regenti. The sequence continues at coordinate 78,787,921 of OX235270.1, read as the reverse complement.
ATCGGTCGTTTTGATATTTATAGAAGATACGTAGACGACATTTTCATTACCTGAGATAGGGAAAAAATACCTGATGATATCTTGTTTGCATTCAATAACTGCTTTGCTTCTCTGAAATTCATCATGGAGAAGGAAAATGAACTGGTCTTATTGTGAGAAGGACATCTAAGAAGGTTTTTCTTCTGTGAGACTCTTTTTCACATATGAATCTGATAGAATTATGAACCCTTTATGAATCCTTATCTAAAATCGGCCTTAACGTGACTCAGAGTTAACGTACTTTATGTAGGCAATGTAATCTTGGTGTGTACGTGTCCGTGGGTTTGAGTTCTTCATATAAAATTTCAGACACTATGTTTTCTTCCCTTATTTTCTTCAAACGTCTGACTATTTCATTTTGCATCATATTATTGAAGTCTTTTTTCTCTGCCAGTTTTCGAAACTTCTATGTGCCTTTCAATATATTACTAATCTTTTTAATGTGATCACTTTTATTTAGGAGAACTAGTTTTGATCTCTTTTCAGGTTTTGTAATTACGAGCCTTTGGTCATTTATTACTTTCTTCAGTTCTTCCTCGTGTACCTTTGTCAAGAAACTTTTACCGTCATATTTGATGTTTTGTACAGGTAGCAGCAATCCACTAGACTGGATTAAAGTGCTCCAATTCCAGGGTAGAGGATGGAACTACATACCTTGTCTGACTAAAATGGGTGATCGACTAATTTGCGTCTATTGCAAAATTTTGATGCCAACAACTCGACGTTAACTTAAAAAACATTATTGTTGTTAATAACAATAATTGGAGGATTTAATCATGAGCTGACACCAGTTAGAGACTCACTGGAAAACCTGGGAGTACTGGACAGCTGTTTCGTCCTAGATTGGGACTCTTCAGCAGTACGCACCCACCGGGATTCGAACCCAGGACCTTCTGGTTACAAGGCTAGCGAGCTCGTAGACCATTGAGCCACTGGGACCCAATCCAATGGTCCTTGAATTCTGACTCCTGCCAATTCACGACATAGCGCGACCACTTCGCAATGTCTTCGATGAGTTACTGCCTCATCTTCAACCTGCTGTACCCTACTGGTCACGGCTTCCCACTAGAACCCCAGGTTAACTGCCTGAATAGGGCCAGTCACTAGTGAGCACAGATTAATTTTCAAAACCAATACTTGAAAATAACAATAATTCTCTAATTATTAAGGGTGTATAACTGTAGAACCTTATGAAGTAGTTATCGAAAAGAATATTCCTTGTTCAGTGATCAATTTTGTAAGATTTTTAATGGGAGTCTTTAATCGCCTAAATCTGTTGTTTTCTGTAGTAAATGAATATTGACGATTAAATAAAGGTTAGCTCATAATGGTACAGTAGAAATTTTAAGAAAACAATAGCGGCTAATATTTTGGATGGAAAACATATTAGAGATCATTCAAGTGTTGGTTTGTAGGGATTTGATTGGTGGTAGGATTTCATCATGAGCTGACATTAGTTAGAGAACCATTGGAAAACCTGGGAGTACTGGAAAGCTGTTTCATCCTAGTTTGGGACTCTTCAGTCTTGTAACCGGAAGGTCCTGCACTCGAATCCCGGTGGGTGCGTATTACTGAAGAGTCCCAAACTAGGATGAAACAGCTGTCCAGTATGGTGAATGCTGACTGGCAGTGGTATCTAGAATGCTCATTTCGTCCGACTTGTGACTCATCAGCCGCGTGCGCCTGCATTCCCCAGTGAGTGACGGTGTTCCGATTGAGGCTCGAACTCAGTAAATATAGTTCCAAACGCCAAAGCGTTATCTACTGCACCACCTAAGCCATGGAAGCCACCTCTTGTGCAACAAGTACCAGTTATTATTTATTCACTTTGTTGACAGGAACAAAGTGCATTCTCATCATTGTTTAAAGTTTCTCACAAGATATAGCTTCTTAAAAGCCATATATACGATTGTATGGCTTGATAATAATTTCGTTGTAAAGAGGCCTTTTCATTGGGAACACCATCACTCACTGGGAAATGTAGGTGCTTGCAGTTGATGAGTGCCACATAGGTGGGAATGCTCACCCTAGATCCCACTGCTAATCAATATCTGCCAAACTACTTCAGATTAGTTCCTCAGATATTGTCGAAGCATTCACACAAGGAGGCAACATGTAGACAAAGGCTGAATAATTCAGTCCACTCAGTCAATAGGAAAATCATAATTGAATTAAATAATAAATGTGAAACAAAATCGGTGGTGAAATCCCTATTCAGTAAATTTCATCACACCACTCCTCCTCTTGACTAAAGTGACTCAGTACCAAAGAATAGATAAAAGTATAAAAAATAACTGCGAAATTAAAGCACCTCATATATGATTCCTATCGGTAAGCCTGCGAGATCAAAATCCTATAGATTGGTGTTATCACACGCTCTAATGGTTTTTGAAGTTATACTGAGATCAAATTACTAATCCTCACTGAGACGAAAAACAAAAATGTCAGCGAAGAAAATTCTAGTTACTTTGTGATTTCTAACGAACTAAACCAATATTATCACACTTTCACTACTGTCGAATTTTACACACACACACACGCACACACACATGGAAAACAGACATTTTATCATCTATTGTAATTCGTAAATAAATACAACAGTACAGACATGAAAATGAAACAGTCGCAAAGAGGATTTTCTTTTCTAATTTTTTTGTTTTATTAACCAAATGAAAAATTATCCTAACAGACGTACTTTTGATAAATTAGGCTAGACTGTAGCATACAATAATACGTGAAATGTTAAGCATTTTAAATTTGTGATGTTGCCAAGTATTTGAACTGTCACCCATCCACCCTTGACAAATAAAGCACAAATTTCACCTTTTGTCAAAAGGAGTCGGATAATAAGTCAAAGGATTCACTGGCTACATTCATTTTTGACGTCAAATAAAAGATTATTTTAGCAAGTGGTGATGCAAATCGAAGTAGAATTTTTGAAATGTTTTTATAATCATTGCATTATCGAAATATAATGAGTGACAGTTTCTTGCACTTGTCCCCTTGCTGAAAGCAGCAGTATTAGTGAAATCCTGTGTTCATCAGTATTAGTCCTAAAGCGATTAAAAGCAAACTGCTTTTGCTTTCGAAGAATTGTAGATGAAGTTGACTACTTTAATAGTTTGAAATAATAACCTTGTTTGTATGTAGGTGACGCAGAAAGCCACATTAGAGTTGAAGATGGATCAATAAAGTTTTCATTTAAGTAACATTTAACTACTGGTATCAAAAAAAGAAATTCAAACTGCTGTGAACTAATTTCCTATTCATCTTAATATTATAACAGGCAGTTGATTATCTGAAAACATATGTCGGCTAAGGCGAACAATCTCACACTAATTAGTTCACATTTTTGAAACTTTAAAATAAGAAATATAAGTGAAAAATATTGTTTCCAACTAGATCTTATTTAGGCTACACTCTGATGTATGAAGTTCAATAAAAACAGAGGAAATTGTAGTTCATCAGAAACTCCCTTTTCAGTAAATTTATTTACTCAGCCATTGATTTAATGCATCCTTAAAGGTCTTCGTCTGTTAAGTGACTATGAATTAATCTTCTAAAGACATCAGTATCTTGTCATTAGATTAATTCACTTTTGTGTTTCACAGTGAGTGATGTAAAGTACGTATTATTGACTGTCCATTTTATGTTACATTTTATTTGGCCAGCTTGAGGGGTGAGAGCGGTACTCCTACATTTTTATTTCTGCTATTCCGACTGACTAGCTACTTTAATCAATACAATTTACATACCGACCAAACATTTGCATATACCTGTGATCATTTTCCTTATTCCTTCATGTTCCCAGTGGAACATAGGGCTTCAAGCTAGTGGCTTGAAGTTTCTGTAGCAGTGTTTATTTTTACAGGATGGGCTTGCTAGCCTCACGTCCAACCTTTCCTCTCTACCAGTATTATTTCTGGCTTAGTGAGGTAAAGCGGGTGCGTCGGCCGACCATGTGCATTGTCGGTGAGCGTCCCAACTGCTATGCCACCAACACACCTGTGATCATAAGAATGTGTAAATAAATTCTGAAAACTCTTCACTTAACTACTACCTTTTTTCTTTTGGATTTAATATAAATAGTCTTGAATCTACGTTTAATTTCAACTGATGACGGTAATTTTTTGGTTATTGATAAAAGTCAAGTGTGGTAATATACACGGGCAATAATAATAGTAATGATAATAATAATCTCAATCATAATCGTGGATCAAGTAGTTAACGTAAATGGTGAATAATGAAGATAGCATGCTAATGTCAACACTTTAGTAAGTGAATTAAGTAGAAACCTTATAAAACTAGAAACGATGCATAACGAAGGATAAAGTGGATAGATAATCAAATTTAAAGTGTCACTTCCCAAGGATTTCATTGATTTAAGTTAGATAACAAGCTGAAATCATTTGAAGGACCACTAAAACTAGGGTGCACTGGTGGGTTGTTCAAGTGTGCTACCGACGAGTCCCAAACTAGGACGAAACAGATATCCAGTACTTCTTGGTTTTTAGTGATTTTCCAACTCACATCAGCTTGCGGTTCAGTTTAAAAGTATTACATTCATAGAATAGGTGAGAAGTTTCAATTAGTCAGTTCAGTTTACTTGGGCCAGTGGGGAAAAGAAATAGAAAAAACCTTTTTTGAACGCTCAGAGTGGAGCAAGTTCGACATTTTTCGGAAATTTATTTGGAATAGAATGAAAAACTATGAAAGTGCCTCTTCTACCCACTTGGTGATATGTCAGTGGTTCAGGAGTAGGATGCCCAAATGTGGCTTGGGTTTGAGTAGCGCCCGTTGCACTCCTAAACTTCATTTATCCGGTATAAAGGGAAGGTTGAGAATAAAGCTATCGATGTGATTCTGTATAATAACAACACTGCTGCTACTGAAACTTCAAATTTTAAAACCTGAAGCTCTATGTTCCACTCGGAAAGTCAAGTAATATATACATATATATATATATATATATATATATATATATATCCACTGGGTGACTCCTTTCCATTCAATGAAGCAAATTCAGGCTTCTTATAAATTTTATTTGATAAGTTTAACAACTTTAGATATAAAATTATACTTATGAAAACCAAAATATCACGCTGAGCATAGAAAGGATTGATTCATTCTCATAAAAGATGAGCAGTAAGATCACAAAGAACTTTAAAGACCAACCACTAAGCCATAACAAAATACGGTTAAAAAGAAACTTGCATTTTACGTTCACGCTCTTGCTACTTTTACTCGGCTATTGTAGCAGGTGGTGCTACAAACCTCTTATCAGTGCAAATTGAGACTGAGAAGCATATAGTGGTAATATACTAACAGACATAACCAGTTATATTCAGTGGGAATTACTAAAATGCTACTCCACTGACGTCCACCCAATGGAAACATAGTTTCCCCTCTTCAGAACAATATCTCCCGCTATCAAAACTTATTAAAAAGTATAGAAATCTTTTTGTGATCAACACTTTTGAGTCAGCCTGCCTTAAACCACTTTGGTAATTTTATTTTGTTTGATAACTGACAGAATAACTGTCAACTTTTTAGATCAAGGTTGAGGAGATTAAACCGTAGATACTGTGTATCAATTATAGGTCCATCCAATTAAAGGTATGTAGAGTATATAAATAATTATTGAAACCAAATGTTAGTCGCCTGAAAATAACATTTTACGTGTAGTGAGAGCAGGCTGGTAGCTGATTGGTTGACACTAATCTACGTTAATGTCTGGGTCACTAATATGGGCCGTGAGAAAATATGAACAAGGCTGATTCAACAACCAATTGTGGTCACTAATATGGGCCGTGAGAAAATATGAACAAGGCTGATTCAACAACCAATCACAGCAAAGTTAACGTGGCAAAATATGATTCGCAGATAGAGAACTCTATTTGTCAAGGAATCCCGAAACAACCAATCAGAAGCCTGCGTTTGCCTGCCTACCTTCTGTCTGCAACCAATCAGATGACTGCGCTTGTCTACTTGCATAAGCTATAATAATGTATGTGAAATATATATAAATACGTGTTGATTTTTATAATAAAACGATCTGTTGCCTGGCCCTTGTCTTCTGTTGTTACATACGTTGTAACTTAATACTTGTGAAGAAAAGTTATATGTGAAGTTAGAGATGAATGAATGGGTCTTCTGAGTCAAGTCCTTAACATGCAGCGATACCAGAAGAAGTCAGTAGTCTGAAGATAAATTCAAATATTATTTCTCCTTATATTTATAGTTTGTATTTCATTACAAATATTGTTGATATGGTTTACTGTACTGTTTCATTTCGTTCCATTACTGTGGAAGAGACAAGGAAGACAAGATTTCAGGTGAACATACAAAAGGCAAAGGTGATGAAGACATTCAGTTAATAACAAGCACTAAAAACCACTAGTTGCAAAAAGGAAAGAAAGGAAGTGGTATTACACTTCAAATCTTCGAAGGGAACCTGAATGGAAGGTGATAAATTTGTTATCCAAGAATAATGTGAAGAAGATTATGTGATGGAAAGATTAAAGCTTGTGTCTAGTTGCGGAGCCAGCTTCAAGTTGTGGCAGACGACTGAGTACAATGGAAATGTGCTCATGAAGACCTAAGTTCCACTCGCAATGAAATAAACGAAAAATAATATTGTGAATTGTGAAGGCATTAGTGAACATACATAAATATCGACTTCTAACTTGAAACATTTGTATTTTTGCCATTGATTCATATTGGTTACATTTGTCCTAGAAATCAATCAATTAGGATATCATCATTTTTTTTATTCCTTCATGCTCCCAGTGGAACATAGGGCTTCAAGCTAGTGGCTTGAAGTTTCTGTAGCAGTGTTTATTTTTACAGGATGGGCTTGCTAGCCTCAAGCCGAACCTTTCCTCTCTACCAGTATTATTTCTGGCTTAGTGAGGTAAAGCGGGTGCGTCGGCCGGGGATCGAACCCCGGACCATGTGCACTGTCGGCGAGCATCCTAACCACTATGCCACCGACACGGACATCATCGTATATCATAGAAATTTTAAGCGCATTTAGTTCTAAAATATTTCTTCTTCATACAGAATTTACATGTAGAACAATAATCTGAAGCAGTGTTGTTGCATATGGAGAGAAAACCAATTCTGTACATTTTTTCTTCAGTTCCTTCAAGAATAACTTAGCGTATAGTTAGAAACTAATCAAATTTGCGCACCGGTTCATGTATTGGTCATTTGACATAATTTCACAATTAAAACAATAAGAAGTGCTGAAGAGTTTAAGCATTTTTACAGATTGAAATTCTAGTAGCCCAGTGATTTAAGCAGGCCACTGGTAAGAGTCAAGTCGAGAACAATTACTTCACCAAAATTAAAATGCTTTAAGTGAATGATAGTAGAAAATCAACTTGTTGTTTCTAAAGTAAAATGCTCAAGATAAAAATATAGCATTCCTGACTAACCATAGGTAAATTCATCAACTTATTAATGGGTCATACTTTTTGAAGACCTATTCAGATCTCAAAAGGCCAGTTGGTGATCAAACCTGCAATTAGTCAGGGGAAAGCAGAATTCCTAATCCAAACCGTAAACCATACTACTCCCCGTAAACTGAGTAAACTGTAACAAAAATAGGAGAAATTAATTCCTATGAAAATGTTGAGTGAACTAAGTTTATACTAACTACGAATCATTTAGAATTAGGTAAAAAGAAAAAGAACTATTTCCTAAAAACGTCTATAGTGTGTTTGGTCTATTCGTTATATTATTAAACGAAAAATAAGGCACTTATTAATGGAAACAAACATTCAATGATAGAAATAATAAAATGGATAAGTACATCAACCAAAAAAACCCCATAATAATCATAAACAATGTTATTCTGCTAAATGCCGACAAAGCTAATTTGATAATTATATAAAACAGAAACTGAAAGGAGTAATGTATCTAGGATGGGTAAGTAGATTAACAATTGCCAACAAACAAGAAAAAAATGTTTGAACATTACATGGTAATTAAAAATCAGTGATGTTTTGTATTGTTAGCTTTCAGATCATGTTTGAGATTTCATGTGAATATGGAGTTAATAAAGTTAGGAAAATGATGAAGCTAAGATGGATTCATCACAAAGCAACACTAAATAGATATTTCAACCATTTATTCCATTGTCATTTTTTTTGCTTAGTCGCTGGGCTTTAAAGACTATGCATACAGACAGCACAACGAACCATGAATGGTTAAAACACTGCATTTGACCTAATTAACCCCGATCGACCCAGAAGTCATTATATGACATTTGGTACGTTTTATTATTTTACCTTAACGGGTTTGTTGGTTTCTTAAGCCGGGAAATTTCATCTTTACGTGAGTTCGTTGTTTTCAATAAAAACATCAAAGGCTGTGAGTAGGATTCTTATCAAGGCTGGAATTAAGTTGGCTGGATTTATATGAAACGCTTGACACGTTGCTTATAAGTTAAATTCTATCTTCATCCTTACAATGATTACATCTGATGCCATGAGTTTCATTCATTTTGATGTATGATGCTTTTGGTGAATAGTGAGCCTGCACAATGAAAAGATATTATTCATTATTTTATTATTGTATCCTTGCAACAATCTTTTAATTTTGAATGCGATTTCCGCACACTACTCATGAGTAGTTTCATAATAGACTAGTCTTTCTGATGTAAAATTATGATATAGTATTAATATCTGGATGACATGTCAAGCACAATTTATTGTTTGTTATCATGTCAATTTATTGACGCAGCTTAAAAAATTTGCTTCATATTTTCACTTCCTCCTGTTATTTATTGCAACTTCCCGCATATCCGATACAGGCGTTGTGTCGTTTCGATTCCACGTGGCTAGTTTTGCTTTGATGATTAGCCCCTCTATCTCTCTCTCCATCTAACTATATCGAGTTTTATTATTTGTACCCTATTCCAGCCTATTGTGTGATTGTATGTAAGTGAACATAATTGCAGTAACATTAGTGGCATATTTCCCTGTGATATATGAGTCATTGTTGACTGTTATTATTATTATATCCTTTAATTCCTAGAAGAACATGGGACTTCAGCCAAACGTCTCCATTGCCTTCTGTTTTCTGCCAACCTTTTCAACTCGCTCCAAGTCTGCCCACACGCTTTCATCTCCTCCTCACATGACCTCCTCCAAGTCACCTCACCCTCACACTGACGACCAACTCGCCGCCTCCCTTTCGGGTTCCACTCGAGCAATGGCTTGTCTAGTGCTGTCACTTGATGGTTCCCTCAGAGTATGACCAGCCAATCCATCTCCTTTTTGTTCCTGCCTATTTGCTTCACAATCGGTTCCTGCTGAGTTGGTTCGCTCATTGCCAGAGATCCCTGATGCTGATCTTTTCTCGCCGGCCATCTGATCTTGAGTATTGAGCGAAGACAACTGTTGATGAAGGTCTGAAGTTTGTTGGAGATGCTCTTTATGACCCGTTGGCCAAGTCTCTGATCCGTGAGTAGCACTGACTGACTTCACATTGAAGTTGGAAATCCGGACCTCATTTTTGATCCTGAATGATGTTGACCTCCACACAGACTTAAGAGTAATGAAGGCTTATCTTGCGTTTCCGATTCTTGTTTTGATATCTTCGTCAGTTCCGTCCACCTGTAGTTGGAACAATGCTTCCCAGGTAGATAGGTGAAGGAAGTTGTTTTTTTCAGGTTCCTCCCATTTATGCTGACTGTCGTCTGTTGTTGTTGCTGTTGGTGTTGGCCAGGAATCTTCATCACCTCTGTTTTATCTATGTTCACTTGAAGTCCTATCTTTGATGCTTCTTCTGCCAACTTGTTACTTTTCACTTGCATATCTTCCAGTTTATGGGAAATCAGACATATTTCATCGGCGAAGTTCAATGTTTCCAATTGGTGTCTGTAGGTTGAACATTTGTTATGCCAAATAAATTATAATTATATTTCAATAGCTTACACACAATGTTCTTAATTAATTTGGGTTCACCCGAGTGAAATGTTGGTAATTTTGTCAAGAAACAAGTTGAAGAACAATTTGATGATTTATTTCAAAGTGGCATACTTAAAGAAATATTTTACTTGGTTTTATTTACGTAAAATATTTGTTATTCGTAGACACTTATTACTTACTATTGGAATAGTACACTTTATATTTTAGTGAATAATTCAAATTCTAGACATAATATTTACCTTTCCCTCATAAGGCATTTTAATTTTCAAAGTGATAATTTTAGTGATTCATTTTCTTAATTGTGTTTTAGGTGAAATGAAATATTTCTTTTGAATTCTATTTGTATTCTTAGGTTTTAAAAAAAAATATTTTTTCATTGTGGTGTATCGTATTTTGAAGTCTTCTATATTGCAAGCAGAGAAACGAGACAGTAATGCTAGCGACTCCACATCATTCTACATAGATTCATTCATCATTAATGGAACAGCTGGTAACTTTGTACTGCTGACGAGATGTTAACAGAAGATTTGTTGTTCAAATGTCGCCGAGTTTTTCTTGGTACATTTTGCATACTGCCTACTTGTTACTGGTGGCATATGATGTAAGTTAAGCGATATAACCTACCTGAGACAGAAAAACCCAACTTAGAAATTACAATCCATTTTAATAGTATACTTTTGTGGGTGGTAAATGTAATTCTTATTTATTTATTTATCTAGAATAAATACAGGTAAGATGTTTTCGAATCTTTTCATTCGAGAAATTCGCTAACCTAATTCAAGTTATTATGATGAGATATTTAATCGGATTTGCTGAATCTGAATGAGACTAATGTAAGAAGGTGGAATTGAAATGGAAGCGGAAGTCAGGATAAACCAGCAGTAGGTGTGAAGTGCTACAAAATCCACCTGGTAAATAAATTTATTCCTAGGTCTATGCACTTCCACACAGAGACATATGATGTGAAATTTATAAATATTTTCATCTAAGATTTTACATTAGAACGAAAATTATGCATTATAGTGTTGTTTTGTAATACTTTTGGTAAAGATGTTCCATAATCTACTATAAACACGTTAAGAGTAGAGAAAAATTTGAATAATTATACACAGCTGGAGTGAAAAATACGAACCATAGATAAAAGAATAACTCTTAATCCTATTCAACAGCATCTACCCGCGGACGCGTTTGATTTGAGTTGGAAAATTACAGGTTATCTAAAATAGCACCCAGTCATACAGAATTTTAAAATCTGGCCTTTCATTTAACTTCTGTGTTTTTGTGAGGATAGGGGATAATATTTGACAACATAGAGAAGATATGCGCATTTCATGTGCATTCAGATGACAATCCTAACCAACGAACTATTATTCCATTTTCCGATACAGTTTCAGATATCATTTTGATTTGCCTTTACTGGATATTGAAGTCTAATATTCATGGAATTATAACTATACAGCCTAAAAAGATAATTTATTGAAAACAGTTGTCTGTTGAGAAAATATTCTTGTTCTGATTACATTATGGGTATATTTAAATTATTGAAGAATAGTTAAAAAATCCCAGTCTGTATGCCCTCCGACGCACACCTGATATCTATGGTCGGCCTGCAAAATTTGGGCTACCGATATCCATGCTGAAAATTCCATACTTGTACCAAAAATACAGTGTGGAATCAAGCTGTAAATCAAAAATATAAAAAATATATAAAATATGTGTGAATGCGAACACTGCATTCTCTCTAAAGGCTTCATAAAACTTTAATACTTAAAATTTTTTTAAAAACAAACAAGTAGGTCAGCGAAGAGACAATTTTCAACGTTTTAATTTTCTCTGATTGAACACTAGTCGGTGACTAGTGTAACGTGTCTAGTCCTTTGTTTGGTGCAGACTGAATTCGCTCAGTCAGGTTTGAAATGTGGCCAGTATTCTAGGTAGCTCACCATCATGGTGAACTTTGAATTGTTGATATTATATGGCTAGAGGCAATCGGCAGGAAGCCTTGAACCTAGGTTTCGTGCTAGTTGACACTCACCAGTCAGGGCGTATCTCCAACCTTGGGGGAACTCATGTCCCTCCTGAGATATGAAGCCGCGTCACCCAGTGCTTCAGTCAGAGATGTTACCACTGAGCTACTCGGGCTCGGGATTGGCCTCCTGTAAGTCTGTATTGGATACTGTGATTGGGCACAAGTTAGTAAAACACTACCAAACAGACTGATAGAATTCAGTCTGTACCAAACGAAGGACTAGACACATTACACTGTTAACTAACTAGTGCCCAATCACAGTATCCAATACAGACTTACAGGAGGTCAATCGCGAGGCCGAATAGCTCAGTGGTAACATCTCTGACTCCAGTACTGGGTGACGCGGCTTCATATCTCAGGAGGGACATGAGTTCCCCCAAGGTTGTAGATACGCCTTGGTGACTGGTGACTGCCAACTAGCACGAAACCTCAGTCCTGCAGACTGCATCCAACTATCTTATATCAAGAATTAATTTTCGTAAGCTATAGAGTGGAATTTATGTACTATGTGTTTCACGAAACAGGATACTATCCAAGGATATGAGCTGTCGTTTGCATAGCCCCTAATATTAACAAGTGCGTAAGAGAATTTCAGCATAGTTATTTAATAAGATGAATAATTTAAGAAATCATTTGTTATCAAGGTGCAGAATCGAAGTGAACATGCTGCTGCCCATGAGTTCGGAAGAATAGGAGAGTTAAAAAGAACTAAAAATTGAATTGAATTTTTGATTTTCCCGTCGATTGATTGGACCGAAGTGCTCGGTCTCAGTTCGATTCAATAATTAATATGACCCGTTGCACAAGAGGTGGCTCTCGTGGCCCAAGTGGTCTAGTGGATAACGCTTTGGCGTTTGAAACTATGGGCGCTGAGTTCGAGCCTCGGTGGGAGCATCATTACTCACTGAGAAATGCATGTACATCCAGCTGACGAGTCCCAAATAGGACGAAATGCGCATCCTGGATTCAACTGCTAGCCACCATCCACCAATTGTATACAGAACTAAAAATTGTTTGAGAGCAACATGTCCGGCACAGTGATAGTCGCTAAAAATTCTGCATCTGGATCAATTGAGCTTCAGCAATGCAAAGGAGCCAAAGATTTGTTTTCGCTGACTCTGTGGAACACTTTAAAAGATAAATTTGTTGTTAATATACCTTTGATTAGTTACTTGACAGAAATTGCCTCCTTTTTGCATATTGTATCTAAACAGTGAAACATTTTATTCAACGACATTACTGAGGTTTTAATTTCTGGTGAATGTACATATAGAAATTCCTTGTTCACAAAACACATCAGCCAGAGAATAAGTGATCGACATAAAGAATCTTTGAGTTTACTTGGAGACTGCTTGATTTTGCTTTTTGAAAAAATGTTAAGGTATGTAAATATCATTTAAGTTTGACCTTTGGGATGGGTACTAACCAGTCGCAAATGGTGGAATTCGCGCCACAATGGAATTCGATAAAACAACTTTAAAAGTTTCTAATGTTTCACACTTCAGTGGTGCAATGGTAACTTGCTAAACATTTTAACTATGCATCATAAAACAAATCTTTCATTCGATCAAAGATACATACAAGTAGAGTATCAAAAATTGTAATGAAATACTTCAGAGATCTTTGTATTGTTATTCATTCTGCATTCGATATAAAGAAATGAAAAGTTTATATTGAAATTTTTCTCTTTATATAATAGAAAGTATTTTGTGACCGTAAGGATACTTTTATCCTGTCAACCCACATCGGAATGATTGTTACGCAAAAAAGTCTCTAGCATATTTTTGAAATGTCACTATCTTTTTAATAATTTTGTATACATTAAGTGGAAGTTGCGTAAATAGCACATGATGAATGTATATTTAGGTCTAGTGTATAAACATGTAGCATGATATTTAAAGTTTGTGAACAAAAAACACGCCGTCTATCTGTATAGGTGTATTTTTGACAGTTTGATATCTTACTAACAACTGTTGAAAAGACATCCCTACTAAAAAGAGTACTTAGACAATTATTTAAAGTAATTCCATTGTTTAAGAAACAATAGCAAGAGCGTTATTGTGTAAGATACAGCTTCTTCCGATTTGATTGAAGCCTAGAATTCACCTATCAAGTACTAGTTGGCAAGAATTTGTTTGCTTACATGATCATGAGTTGACATCACTTGTAGAGAACCATTGGGAAATTTTGGATTACTGAGCAACTGTTTTTTCCTCGTTTGAGACTGTTCAGTGGTATGTATCCACTGGGGTTTTTTAAACCAGGACCTTTCAGTCACAAGGCTAGCTCGTAGAACATTCATGCACTAGGAAAGGCTCCAAATGGCCATGAATTCCAACTTCTGCCTATTTGCAACATATATGGCCCAGACGTGAGCCAATGTCGAAGGTGAGTAACTTGGTGGACCCAGCTGGTTACTATTTCTCACTTGAACTCCAGGTAACCTTCTGTATACAGGCAGTCACAAGTGAGCATCAGATTAATTACCAAGTGTTGGTTAGCGGGGATTTTATCGGTTACAGATTTGATCTCAAATGAAGAGTCTCAAACCAGGACGAAACAGCTTCCCAGTACTCACAAGTTTTTAAGTGGTTCTTAAACTGATATGAACTTGTGATCAAACCACAATTTACCGTCAAATCGTTTCAGGATATTCACAACATCTATGGTCTAGATGCTTATTTATAAAGGTATTCTTTGTAGTTTCAAGCAAAAATGAACAATAAATATGTACGACGCTCCTGATTATCAGACAAAAATGGCTGAAACGCAGACTACTGACATAAAAGTTTGCAAACAGCTGGCTTCAGTTCAACTAATGTTATTAAATAACACCTGACTGTCTGAAGAATGGCATATCATTCAGTAAAAATCTAGTATGTCTATGTCTACAGGCAGTCAAGAAGTAGAAGGGAATATGTAGATGAATAAACTCGTTTCCCAAAATATTTTACTCAGGTTTTAAGACTGTTAACAAGTGAAGTGTCTTGTTCTGGTTGAGTATGACCAGCAATGGGGTTCAGGATGGGTATTTCATCCAATTTGGAACTCATCATCTGGATGTGCCTGCGTCCCCAGCGAGAGGCAGTGTTTCCACTGAGATTCAATTCCTGCACCCATCGCCTTAAACGTCTTAGTGTTATCCATTAAGCTACTGGACCATGCTACTCTCTGTGGGAATACTGAGGGTGCAGCTACATTCATTTGACTAGTTCGAAGCGTATATCCTAAAGTACACTGGTGGTTACCGTCACCAAAAATAACATCATGTTAATCTTCAGATGTTGTCGAACTGTCCTCACTGTCAACTGAGAACGAACATTCAGGTCCGAATGAATCAATCAATGGAAAATGCCTATTAGCAAATAAGTGACTTATTTTTACGGTAGAGTCGCACATCACGCAATTATAGTTTCGACGGCTATGAAAGGGACAGTAATAAATGCAAATAATGCAGATAAAAACACGTGAGAGTGCAAAATTTAAGTAAATGTCTTATGTTAAAACTTTACACTAAGAGACACTTGTTAGGCACTTAAAATCGTAATTTTAATATAGGGAGTGATAACGGATGAAGAACAGAAAATAATTGGGAAATATATTAATGGATACTTAAATTTTCGTTGTTAAATGGAAATATTTTTGGATTGTTACCAGCTATTATATGCTTGATAAAGCGACTCACACGAATTTGGGGATATATCACTTTTCGAATTAAATTAATAATTTCCTGCATTACTATTTATCATGAAGTGCTTGTTGACAATAGTATATAAGCCATTTAACATTTTCGTTTGTAGTTTCTTATGTAAGCACTATACTAAATATAATTAGTTACACAGGGTCATTTAATATTTAGTAACCTAAATGTACTTTACCTTGTGTATGCTTTTTATTTTAAATATAATTAGCTCAATAAACACACTAAGGTTCTCCCTTGTTTGCAACTGTATTCCATTTAGAACATTTAACCTCATAATGATAGAATGATTCATGCAGCCGTAGAGGTCATGAATATATATATATATATATATATATATATATATATATATATACATATATATATATATATCTTCCCTAACAAATTACACAATATTTGTGAGGATTATTTATGACTATGACCTTAGTGTTTGTTAAGCAAGAGGAAGCATTTTTCTTATTTCTTATACTGGTTATTAACTATATGCAATAGCTAATAGCACTTCTATCCTAATGTTTTACAATAAAAATCATGTGATGTGTATCATTAGTAACCTGTAAATATTGAGTGGTAGTGAATACTATAAGTCATTAGAGCATGGATACTAAACAGCACGAGTACTGCATATAAATGATACTGAATTGCTTAAGATAAAGATGTAATAGATGGAAATGAAATGTAAGTATGGGTGGCTTAGTAGGTGGGTCATCGGGTAGTACCAGGAAGGTTACTAGTCCAAATCTACCATCGTAACTCTTACAATTCTAACTTAAATTATCAGTGAATTTAAATGACACTAGCAACATAAACGGAATACATTTATCCAATAATCGTGTTCTTAAAAAGTGTTCAATCATTGTGAAGACAGCACTTATCGCGATAAAGTGCATATACAAAATGATACGGACATATATGGATAAATGATATCAGCAAGCGACATATTTCTAACTCTAAAGAATTCTAAAGATTCTGATTAATTTCATTATAAGTGGAAATTGACGATTCACATCCAGTTAAGTGCGCATAAATATTTGCTGTAACCGGTTACCAAAGTTCTGTATGCTGGACATCGTTAACTAGCTGTCACTAATGAGTATGCAACACTTAATCCAACTAGGACATATTTGCAGAGGTACATTCTTCTTATACAGGCAACTGAGATAATGCGCTCACCACCTGATACTGATAAAGTATGTAAATTACAGTGAATCAAAGACCTAGAGCATTATGTATTTCTGTTGGCTAATTCATATATGAATTTGTTGCATAAAATGAGCCTCGTATACACTGAATTGGACTACTTGGTGCAACATCGTACAATCATTGATTTCAGAAATTTACTTCAGGAGTATACTACTGTTTCAACTTCAGAAATAACCGTTAATTTATTTGAAATATCGTATACAGTCACACTGCTTCATAAAAACTTGAAATAAGGGTAAACTGATGTACACAGTCTTCAGAAACGATCTTTAAGAAGGAAGAAACTTCAGTAAGAGTTCTCAGGATAGATAACCTTTAGACGAGGTAAATAATTCACAATGATTGTTCACCATCCTGTATCAGTCATAAAAGAAAGTAAACATCGTTCTTCCTACAAAATCCTAGGTAGCAAAAGCTGTCATAAATGGGTACCAACGAAATCTGGTGCTAACAATGAGTTATGAATAAAATTAACGAAGATACTAGCTGTTCTGTAAGGACTCGGGATAGTCGTGACTGAATAGTGCACATCATTGAGTGGAATGGATATTTTGCTGATAATTACAGGTAGATTATTTAGACCAACATAATATTTAAGAATGTAGGAAGAATGGTCACATGGAGACACCGTAACATAAGTTGGTAAAAACCAGGTTTATGAACGCAGGTATATTTGTTAGGGTACAAAAATTGCCAAATTTCTTGACCTCCAAATTTTTGAGTACCTTCTCATTCTCAATGGAAAACAGGACTTCAAGCATGAGCTTTGAAACTTCAGTAGAGGTTGCATTATATATGAGGTGGGGCTGCTAGCCTCAACCCCAAGCTTCCTTATTTTTCGGGTTCATTACCAGCCAAGAGAGTTTTAAGAGTGCCTCGGCCGGGAATTGAACCCCACACCACTTACGTGGTTGGCAAGAATTCTACCTCTGGGCCTTTAACACACAGGCAGGAAAAAAGTTCGAATGATGAACCTAAAACATGGCATCTTTTTATAAAGTCACCTACCCTGGTGGGTGAAGTTTGCATGACTGGTGTTCACGAGAAATTAATGACTCTAAAAAGCAGCTTACCATTGCTCAGATTTACTCACTTCTTATCATCTTTCATGTTCTAAACGCCCTCAGTAACATCCATTTAGGAGTTTCACTAGTGAATCACCCTTCTCGTTGTAAACTTCTTTAAAATGTGGACGTATATTCGGGCGTTTAAAACCTGAGCAGGAAAATCTCTTTTTCTTACCTACATTTACTAGGGGTGATTACTTAATATGGATATGCCAAAACACTAATTGATACTCATTTTTGATTAAACTGTCAGTTTAATCCACAGGACGATGAATTCACCACAGGGGCACCCTTGTAACCTCCCATGACTGATTGTTTAATGGCTGACTTGAAGAATACTGTATCTCTTCTAATGACTAGGATGTCCTATGTCGGTAAAAAATAATTAAGCAATATATTTATAACCTTTGATGAAATCTTAGTACCACCTATCATGCTTTGATATTTTAATATTTTCTGTGGAACAACTGGGTTTAAAACAATATTTTCCTTGCGTGGAAATCAGAAGAATTTATCAGTTAATGTAAGACCGTAATAAAGTGAAACGTTCACGAACTTTAAATCAGGGATATGCACTTCATAATTTCTTTGGCTACAAGCATTTCCCAGTTCCTGCTATTTCTGACAATCTTTGTGAACATACATTAATTTCAAAAGCAAAGAATCGACCGGATTTAGCAAATATTTAAAAAAATTAAGCGATTGCTTTGTTATTCACCGTAATTCTCCAAATATTTTCGACGGCCACCTAAAACGTCAATATTCTTGCAGTTTTTACATAAAATTATAAATTTACACCATGTAATTATATGGTTTTTTCCTGATACTCCATTTCAATGAGGCATTTTTTTCGGTATGTACATGTAGTTTTCCATAAAACTCATATCATTAACTTCCCAAAATAAATAGGTCATACAAACCTGATTGGTTTATAAATTATCCAATGACCAATTACAAATTTTGACGTCTGTTGAACCAAAAGTTTAGGGGAAACATAATAGATATTACATTTATTGATTTCAGTAAAATTGTTCATTTCCCCTGTATATTAGCATTTAAAAAGATGAATATAATAAGTGGAACGGTGAAAATTTAGTGTTGTTTGGAAACTGACAAGAAGTTGAAGGCTTTTTTTAAAAATTAAGACTTTACCCGTCCTTATATTCTAAGATCGAAGTGAATTGTACACATAAAAGGCAGGAATTCTACATATACATCTGTTTCTTCTGCTGACACACTGAGTAATTTTGATAATGTTTTGATGCATAAAGAAAACAGTGAGGTAAAATAAATTATCTAAGCAACAGTACTATGGACAACGATGTATGAAACCATATTTTGAAGGTGAGTGATTAGTATACATGTAATGTTTTTGAAGATGTATTAGTACTTCACTGAATAACTGTCTTAATTGTATTTCAGATTTTACTTTTCTTTATTCAACACAATCAGAACAAATGTATTTTACTTGCTTATAAGTTATTCTATCGAGAAAATGTTCACAGTAAACATCTGAACAACTGTACTTAGCCAAAGGACTGTGAATGACTGAATATTTAGTTGCATTTTTACCTATTAAACTACGATCTAACTACGATAAGTCATAGCCGAAGGTACTTCTTTCCAAGTCGAATCAATCAAAGTATTTTAGTTCTGAATAATATTGTTTAGCACTTATTTGATGAAGAGGTTCTGGTAAATCATTTACAATAGTGTTTTATTCTTAGGCTGTCAATGGACTGAAAAATAACTGACACTTTAGCACCAATTCATCTTAATATTCCAGTCTTTAGACTCTCAGACAGATGAATAAGACTGACACTTTCGGCCATACAAAGTAAATTTTAAGAAACGTTGGCAGTATTCCACTAGAAACACATTTATAAAAAGATCTCAGCCTGAATGGAATTCGTTAATAATAAGGTAACCCTTAAGCCAGTATACTGTTTAGGATTGATAAGAGTTTCCACATAAAAGTACTGGATTAACTGAAATCAATCGTTTACGATATAAGTTATTATTGTATAACCAAGGGATAGAAACTAGTAGTATTTATAATTTGTTTTTTTGAGTAAATGAATATGAAGGACATTACCTACTAACACTTTCCCATAGTTATAATAATCCTGATTTCGTTTTGAAGGTATTTTAGTTGCGCGTTATTTTGTATAACATTTTTGGTCCCTTGGGTTCCGAGTGGGACGCAGGACTTCACATAGTGCATTAACATTTTTCCCCCTTCTCTCCAGCCTTTTCATCTGATTCTATGATTGCCCATAAACATTAATTTCCAGTTGATCATAGTTCGGAATAAGATTGGTGGTAATAGGCAGCTATGTCTTACTTCTGTTTTCACTTAAAACGCTTCGCTAACATTTTTTGTCATAAATCACTTGATATGTGGCCCTATTATATAGGTGTTAAATGAGGCTGAAAAAGGTTTTGCGTACTGTGTATTGTTGAAGTAGTTTCCAAATAATTTCACTATCGATGTTATCGAAAGTCTTTTAAGAGTCGATGAATTTGAGGTGAAGAGCTGACTTCATTTCTGGACTGTGTCTGACAATGATACGTAGTGTTGCATTTCGACCTGCATATGATATGCTTCTCTTGAATACAGTTTATTCGGGGTAGATTTTTGCATCCATAGGATCTTTTATTCCCAGCAGGATGACACGAATTCATATTTTACTTGAGGTAGGGAGGAGCATAACTCCATGCCAGTTCTTGTAAAGGTTTGATTCTCCTTTCTTTAGTGTTTTGACGAAGTGGATCGGTGTTGTAGACACGTCGATTTGTGAAAAATAGTTGCACTTGCGTTGTTAATCTTCACTCAAATGCTAGTTCCAACTAGTGGTGCTTTTTACGCATAGAATTCGCCTATTAGTTTGTCAACTCATTTAATAAATCTACTTTTACTATTTGACTCACATTTATTGAAATTATATTCGGCGAGAAGTAGAAAAAAGGAAGTATACGATCCAAGTTATTTTGCTTATTTAATTATATTAAATTAAATTTTGGTATTGATTCTATATTTTCCAAAAAAACTCTTCACACCACAAGAACTGTCCACGAGGACCTCTATTTGTTTTTTAAACATTTATTAGCCATCTGTGTGTTTTTAGGGAATAAAATTCCCGTGTTGAGACCGTTAGCAAAGTATATGTAGGATTAGAAGGAAATGAATATTGACAGATAATAGACGTATAGACTACGATTCGTTGAACTTTAGTTTTCAGACCTACATTAACTGTAGTCGCCGAAATATTTATTCACTGTTTGTTTTCAAATGCAATATGACTGAAGTGTATGCAGAAGAGAAAAGCTTCATTATTATAAGATAAGACAGTGAATGCTGGTCTGAGGAGTACAGGTGTTTTTAGAATTCATAGACGAATTTTCTAAGATAGAAGAACGCTGATAACTATGGTATTAGATGGAACCTTTTAAAGTAGACAAAACAGTTGTAAATACATTTATAGTTGATCTTACGGCGAATATAAAGCGTCCTACTATATACTACACTAAACTGTTAACCAAAACTTTGTGCACTGTTTCTTAGAAATGTTCCTTGATCGTTTTATTTCTTGGGAATTTATGAAATACAGTAATTTGGTTCCTTATACTACTATAGATAATTTCATATTATAGTGGAGAGATGGAATTATTTATTAGAATGTAAAGAAGCAGGTGAAGCTAGGGTACTGGTAGGAAAAATTGAAGTCTTATCCATGAAACACCATCCTATACAAGTGAATTTATCATGCGACAGGGAGTTGTGCCTTATAGTTTAAACAATCAGAAGTTCAGCTGTGAATTTTATGAACAGAATTTTATAACGTGGGAAAACTTGAATTTTCGAACTTTACTGTTTTAAAATTCCTTAATTCTACAGTATAAATTATTGGTGTAAATATAGAACTTGGGTACTGTGTTATGATGTAATTTTATATTAGATAAGTTTTTCTGATATAACACACATTGATTCAGTCGTAATAACTGGAGAACATCTCGAGAACAGTTTATTGCTCATGATCTTATTAACTGATATGATTGTAATCAGGGTTAGAAAACTAACTGTATTCAGTCAGAATATGAACTTTGTCTAAATAAATCTAAACATACGTAAAGTTTAAACAGAATTGTCGTATAATTTATCAGACTGAAAATGAACACTTTATCATTGTAAACACTAAAAGTTGTTTCCCTACTGTATCTACTTAGCCAGCTATATCTCTGTAGACTGTCTATGCCTACAGAAACTTTTCAGATTTGACTGATTCCGAAGTATTTCGTTACACATTATACAAAATCATTTAATACTTGATTGTGTATTATAACAGTGAAATCGTTGGTGTGTTTTATTGTTAGGGGACTACGGTTGATGCAAAACGTTATTTAATATCATCTATGTCCAGAAATTAAAGTTCATTCTTCATAATAACTGTGCATTTTCTTCAAAAAACTTCTAAACATTGTCTGCTCACCCTCCTGTACAGCTATCAGACTTCGTATTAGATTAAGTCACATTAGGTAGAACACCAAATAAAAACCGTAGAAAACAGGACACATACTTCGTTCTTGTTTTGTGCACATTTAGAACCATACACTCACGAACTTAATGTATGGATATTCACCTTCAGTCGTTTGCTCATTCCTGAATGCGTTTGATCATTCTAGAGGTATTCTATATATACTCAAATGACCGGTTCAGCATAAAATCAATGCTTATTTTTAATGGCTTCTTCTTTATCCCACTAAAGTTACCATTACTGAACAATTTGGGTTCCTTCAGAGACCAAAGTCTTTCATTAACCAGTAGATATAAATTAATTACACCTGAGTTTCAACTATTTTGAATTATGTCTGGCATTCAAGTAACAGCATATGCATATAGTTAATTTCCTACTACACAAGTTTTTGCATAGCCACTGCACTACGTTCTACTTCATACTGAGTGTCCTTCTTTCGTGCTGGGATTTAGTGGCAACACGGTCTATTTTGAAATCTAAATCATGAGCCTACTTCTCATCTTGAATAAATGAATACTAGCAGTAGTGGAGACAATGATGAAAAGTTAACAAATCTTTTAATGCTTGAAATGAACTTGTTTAAATCAACCGTAGACAGTAGAAGCATTCAAATAAACAGATTAGTTTAAGGACTTCCTAAAAGGCAGCTCACGTAAACGTCGTGTAAATAGTTTAAGGAGTAATTGAAATAGAGAACGTATTTTCTACTGCGATCTAGTAAAACAAACATCCACGCTTTAAGTAATATATGAAATTTAAGAAAAAACTGCTTATATAATGATGCTTACTAAGAAAAATTCAGTGAACAGGTTTAGTTAACCCTGAAGTTGAGAAAGAAAATAGACAGTTTTATAAAACAAATTTAGACGGTATCAAATATATTAGTAGCTGGTTTTGAGTACATGCATTGGCCCCAAAAAAGGGAAAAGTGTAAAAGCGGTTTACATACTCACAGTATACACGAAAATGTTTACATCCAAATAGGAGAAGCCTCAACTTACTACTACTATTTCGTGGATTTTTATGTGCATAAAATTTAAGTGAAATTATGAAGTGACTAGAGTGAAACTCAGGTCTTGTCAGCGATTGGGTAGGCCACTAATTTGTTAACCAACACTCACCAGTTAGTTTTACTCTTGGGAAAATCAGGAATTTTTGAGTTTTAAGAGAATAGTCTATAAATAAGGACTAGATCAGATAGGATAATAAAAGGTTGAAAAAAACTGAATGCATTTTGCGTTTTCATGACACACTTAGTACTATTCTTTCCTCCAAAGCGGAAATTACTTTTGTTTCATACAAACCAGACTTATCTATCCTTCTCCAGTTTTTAAGGAATTATCTTATCACTTTGTTGCGTAATAGCTCAAATCAATAACAATAAAGATTTCCTCACTGATAACAGGTAAACTATTCATGGTATGAGGTAACAGGCTCAATATTTATTGACTAATCATCTTCAGCGTTATTTAACTTCTTTTGATGTACAGGTATGAGCTCTGAACTGAATTATCTTCTATAGAATAACAGTAGGTTATTTAAATGTTTTTAGTAGGATAACTGTTAAGGGAACAAGCTTTACTCTTCTTTTGGTACCAGTGGAGGATTAAAGATGTTTTGTGTAGAAGTTCACGGAATTCATATCCCGTTCGCATATACCAAATTGCAGAAAAAACGACAATAATAATGGTTACGAACGATCTATTCCAAATTTAAAGTTTCTCTACTTGAAGAGAATCGACCAAGATTAATACTAACTGAATCAGTTCAAACATCTGATATAGGTTTAATGAGCTGAAAATAGACTAGCTGTAACATTTTGGATAATTTTAAAGAGAGATTACAAATCTTACTCAAAGTTTATTAATCAATAGCCTAACTACAGCGTCAATTTGAAATCATAATTTGTCGGAGCATGAATTCCTAAATGGGCTATAGTCATTCGTGTCTATCTAAAGTCATCTTAACGGTTTCGAATATGAAACCATATTTCGGTCTTTGTTTGAACGTGTTTGAGAAACCGATATGAACCGATAGGAAATTATTGGGATGCAATTCTGAAAGTTTCGTTTTGACAATCCAGATTCATTCAGGAAATAAGTCTGCTAGTTTCGTTACAAATTTTGTCATGTTTCAAACCTACTAAGATATTAGTTTAGGCTTAATTGTACTAAAATGAATAAGAAACTAAAGAATAAATTGAAATAATTTAGTGTATGGCCTGTATATTACCAACCATAGTTAGATTTCTAATCTTTTCGTTTCTGGTCCAGTTACTCATCAAAATTATTTTACCAAACTACTGGTATGTCACATGGTTTTATCGATAATTAATGTGCTTTTAACCTTTTAAAGCACAATCACGTCTAGACAGGCAGAGTCATTTAAGAATGAAATTTGGATACTGCAGTACAGTACAATTCCATCACGGAATAATTTTCTTGATAAAGCACTCAGTGATACAATGTTATTTCCTGATGGTGTTTCAAGCACAGTTTATTGCTCATGATCATATCGAGCCTAAACTAATTATTATTTGCATACAAATATGTGGTTGTACAACTAAGAGTTATTCATAGCCTGAACAGTTTATTGAAAGAGTTTTCACAATCGGTTATGTAGATTTGAGTCATGCCGGTAACATGGATTTCTCCACAGGAAGATTAAACAGAGCCTGGTGTAGTGTCTACTGACTACTCCGAAAACTTAATATCAAATTCAAGCACACTAAAGTGCATGGCATTATGACCTCAGACAGTGAACATATTGTTTATCTGACCAGAGGAATCTATTAATACTAAATCTGATAATAATCTACTTTATTCCAGAAACAGTACTTATAATACAGAATGGAATTCTCAGCATTTGTCACAATACTGCATCTGATTTACTCCAAATATATATAAAATCAAAAATTAAAACAAAATTAACCAGAGAAATTTGTCCACATTTACGATATGAAGTCAAAATACTAGAAGTACGAATATAACAATAATAATAATAACAGTGAGTTTATTTCAGACAGTATTGGCGATTCAGTTTGAAAATTTTTGCATGTTATAGATTATTGAATTTAATGTTCTGTAGATATAGTATGATAAGGGGAAGTACGAAATTAAGAGTTATAACACAGCTTAAGTGATGTTCACTCTTATGAAAAAACAAACAAATAAAAATAAAAATTGAGAGGATTATAAATATAACAAGTACAATAACAATAAAACTTGATGTTGTAAGGGTTGAGGATATGGTTTATTTAGTAGTGCAAAGAAGGTTAGTTTGTTCATGCCTAACACTATTTTCATCACATAAAGTACTTGACAAATATGGTAGTGGAATTTTTACACTTAGGTGTACGTGCATGAAGTCTTCTGAAAATACTTCTCGTTTTACAAGATTGGAGCTGCGACTAAAGTGAATGCTCATAGTCTGACAAAATTCCTTTAGCAAATTTGTTGCATGACATCAAGTGCCTATCAGTGACAATGTCAGCGATATGTCCCAGTGGGATATCACTCGCCCTACTGACAGTCATCAGAGTTCCACGAAGTATGACAGTCTTTTTTATGCAATCCAGGAAAGAATAGGTAAGATTCTCACTGATTAGCCTATTCACTTAAATTCTATTCATAGATCTCCTGTTCACTAGTCTCAATTATCTCTTCCACCACAAAATCTATAAATACGGTCCAGTTAAATTTTCTCATTTCGTGTTAATGTTATGATAAATTTATCCAGCTGTATTTCTTTCTGAAACTGAATTGCTAAAATATTCCTATTTTCGAGCCACTTGTGAAACTGTTTTGGAATGCTAGGTTGTCAAATATTTTCATTACTTTCTCCATTATTGACCTTCAATATATGTCCTAAAAATTACACCTATGACGACACGATCAAAAAGTAATCATTCTTAGGTACCTATTTGTATTCAAAACTAATCTACATTACTTTAAAAGATAAAAAGCTCAAGAACAGATTACTAAACAATATTTTCTGCATTCTATTTCGGATTAATGCAGTTTTCCCTACAATCTTCGTGTTGTGTCAGTCAATTTTCTTTTTTCTCGTTTCATTTCAAGACATTAAAAGTAATCACACTTGTTTTCCATACTCTTAGAGTTTACTTGGTTCACTATAATTAATTTTGCTCAACAGCATTTATTATTACTCTGGCAGTCATTGAATTGGTTCCATGTGATGGGTTCAGACACTCAACAAATAACATGCGCATACTCCATTACAACAAAGTGGAACAGATACCTAAGTAGAATAGTGTGATTATGTTTCTTTATTGGTCCTCTTTATTTCAGTACATTATACACTGGTTGGAGACTAGTCAGTGACTAGTGTAGTGTATCTAGTCCCTTGTTTGGTGCAGACTGAATTCTATCAGTCAAGTTTGCAATGTGGCCAGTATTCTAGGTGACTCACCACCATGGTGTACTTTGAATTGTTGATATTATATGGTTCGATGCAGTCGGCAGGAAGACTTGAACCTAAGTTTTGTCCTCTCTGGCGCTCATCAGCAAGGCGAATGTGCGCATCTCATAAGGGACATGAGTTCCTTCAAGGTTTCAGATACGTCGTGATGACTGGTAAGTGCCGCCTAGCACGAAACGTAGGTCCAAGGCTTCCTGCCGATTTCCTCTAACCATATAACTTCAACATCATACATTATTATCATTTACTGATTATTATGGAATGGTCTACTTGTTTATACAATTTCCAGTTCCAAATAATTCATGTTGCTATCTCAGAAAACTGTTACTCTAGAAAAATTAACTTTCATATATATATGTATATATATATATATCCATTCGGGACAAGCTTTCTGTGCTAACAATTATTTTCAGTGAGCTATTGTTCAGGCTCTACAATATAATAGGCATTAAAGGCAAATCAAAGTTATATTAGAAAATTGTATTGGGGTATAAGCATAAAATGGAATAATAGTCTATTGGTTTTGATTGTCATTTAAATGCCTATACATGGTATAGTCATTGAGAATATAAGATAAAATGTGAATAAATAATTAAGTATCGTGCTAAGCTATCTGTAATCAACAAAAATATAAGTTCCAGAGAATGAGTTACATTTCATATACATTTAAATAAAAATCAAAACCAACAGACTATTATTCCATCTTATGCTTGTATCCCAATACATTTCTCGATATAACTTTGATCTACCTTTACTGGCCATTTCACTGAAATATTCATGCATTTATAACTATACAGCTTAAAGAATAAATTATTGAAAACAGTTGCATACATTTACTTCCCTTGATAAATTTCGATCAAGAAAGAAAGACCAGATTTACAATATAGGATGATGTCATTCTATTTCACGGGTTCTCATCAGCTGCAAACTACCTGAAATTACGATGGTTATAAATATTAGCAATAAAATACTTCAATGTCTGAATGGTAGTAGAGAATACATTATAAAATTAACGCATCCGATATGTAAGCATTACTATTTTTAGTTTAATTTATCATCAATTTATATACTTTCAAAGTAGAAAAGCAGTAGGGAAGAGAAGACGGAAAAAAAGAAAACTCTAATATAACATGGGTATATTTAAATTGCGAACACATATATTTGTGACACCGTAATGTATTTTATTGGTTTGACCTTATGAAGAACAACTGTTTGTTTTACACTGATATCTTCAAGAAATCTATACTGATGGACTAATTTATAACAGATAACAGAAAGTACGCTAAAAAGTTTATCAGAATTCGGTATTTTTTCTATGGTTGGTTTGTAAGGATTAGATTTGTTTCTAAGAGTTCGTTACGGATTGATATCAGTTAGAGAACCATTACAAACCAGGGAGATGAAAAAGCTATCCAGTACTTCCTGATTTTCAGTGGTCCTCTAACTGATATCAATCCATGATCAACTAGTAAGAATTCGATATGATGAATATAATAGATATACGTCACTCAACATGACTAATGAAATAAAATACATCTATGTTATACCTCTTCAACGTTTACCGTTTCTATTTTAAAACAAAACAGTCTGGTGTCTAAATAGCTGTCCTTTTTTAACATTCCACATAGCAAGATGAAATACAATCAGTTTAATGCATATTGTTATCGTTAGTTATTTAAAAACATTGAGAAAACTATGATGGTAGGTAAGGGGAATTCGGTTCCCTTTTTCTCTATCGTAACAAAATATATTAATGGAATTTCGTTCGGTAGAGTGTATTGACGATGACATTGCTGATTTCTGCCATTTGTTACAATGGGATATTTTAAGGACTGTAATTTGTACATAACTGCAGAAAACGGAAGAAATAAAGTGGTTCCATAATTTCCTTCTTTAGTATTTGTTTTTTGCTTAATGAAATTTATGAAAAGTTATATGTATCTAAAATATGTTGACTTGAATTTGTTAATTATCCTGCCCAAATTTCTTCCTGAAATCTTCTTACCTTGTACAGTGCTTTAAAAATGTCCATGCAACAGTGTTGACTATCGTGTGATTTTTTTTTGTCGCTTTTTATGTGAATTTTAATGAATAAACATAAAGCTAATAGATTACATGTTATCTGATACAGTGTTTTGCATTGTAATCTTGAGAGGAAAACATTTAATTCAATAACCCCCCACGATAACACAACAAAAATTGTAGGAATATTTGTCAATAAACCAGGATTAATTTCAGCGCTTTAACTCTTTGGTGTATCATGTCACAAAATTATGCATTTTACGCCAATAATAACTTTTCTATTAAAACAGAAGGTACCACTGTATGAAGACTGAAAGTGTATTCAGTTTTTGTAACAAAAGTTAATAATATACAAACACTGTATGTAATGTCTATGTAAATTATTGTATGAAGAAAGACTTTTATCTATTGCCTTTAAGTGGATGAATCAAGAAATGTTTGTTGGACTGTGAAGCGTTATTTATCATCTGTCCGTTAAGTATACATGATGAATGTCAGATTACCTGTGTCCTGTCTTTTTCAAATGGTGTAATGCATAAAGAGAAAGGTGATTTTAATGTAATATCTAGATGATAGATACCGATAAACGACACCATGCCTTGATAATTTTAACCCTTGAAGTATAGTGAAACAATGAATAACAGGCTGAAAATGAATCCAGAAGGGTGTATTATTTGAAGGAGTATGTCAGCATCACCAGGCAGTTAACATACATGGATATTTACGGTAATTTATAAAGAAATGTATCCAAGCAGCAAATATTTACACTTCGATCCCGTGATCCATTCACTAAAAGTGGATATATATATATATATATATATATATCAGAAAAAAGTGACTGTGTTGTCTGAGTACAGTTCTTTATTAACTTTAACAGTCATTAAGGGTGGCGGGATTATAGCTCGTATTAGGTGTCAATTTCGATTATGATATATGGACCATTGTATTTGAAATCATGCGCAAAGCATAGAAGTATGCGCCATGAAATCGAAAGACCATAATCTCGAATTCTCACACTTTTGGTTTCGTACACAAATTACTGTAAAGATTTTGTAATGTTTAGTATTTTATGTTTTTAGTGTTCAGCAGATGGCGCGGTTTTTATCAAACACCACTGTTATTAAAAATTCAATTTCAGAGTGAGATAGTGAATTTTGTTGAACAGTCAGCCTTGTAACACTACTCCAGGCAAAACTATTTCATGATTCACAGTGGAATGAGAGCTTCACCTACAAACTTCGCTAGACAACGTTTCATTTAAATTGAGAAAATCAACGAAATACTCACTTTAGATGACGTATTTTTATACAGCCATGAGTTCTTTGTAGTCAATATTTTTAATGTCTTTTTTTGTCCATCAATATTCTTAATCCAAGTTACTTTAATTCCATAGAAGTTTGGAAAATTAGAGAGGTATTGAGTGACTAATATATGTAGAAAATATATGCGAATGCTTATGCTATCGGATAAAGCAAATTATAATTCGTCCTTACTTTTTAGAAATAAAGAAGTTGGGTAGTTAGCTGCAACTTCTAGTAAGATGGAGATTGTCACAGCCTTGAACATTCCGCCTTGATTATTTTAAAATGGAAATATCTGTTCGCTCACTTATCTTTGGTCAAAAAGTGTGTCCTGGTTCACAATACTTGTTATGCATCTAATGACTTAAGGTCACCCATTACATCCAAATCTTAAAGTGCCCACTTAGTATCGGAGACTATGATATCTCGAGAGGATTTCCAATATTCAGAGTTTATAAATAAGTTTATGTGGTATGTGTTCACGAAGAAATTTCGGGCGGTATATGTCTTCAGTAAATAAATAATAATACACTGGGCTGAATCAAATAAATCTACTCTGTGATGGAGTATTCGCACTTGGTCACACTGCCCATGTTGTATTCTCATATCACGATTATCATTATATCAATACTTAACGTTGGTTTTAATGTCAAACTCGAGTTTTCTGAATACTTTTTGGTTCAGCTGGCTACTTCAGTAAAATAAACATCAGGTAGTATTATTATCATTTTTTAACTGGACTTACTTTTACTATCAGGTGTAATCCACTGACTGTTTGTTGAAATTAATCGGTTTCTCTATTCCGATAGCTTCTCAATCTTTGAACTGTCTGAGTAAAATTATACAGATCAGTTTACTGTTTCATGGAGAATCGGCTTCAGAAAACGTTTCATGAGATTTTCTCAGCTTCCTCAAGAAGTGAATCGTATGTCGGCATTCGAATTTTTACTGTTTTTAACGATCTTCTTTTCATACATTCAGCTTATTTATCTACCAGAGTATTCACAATCAAAGCTGGGAATATTTTTACTATTCATGAATGCTATTTTAACCGTAAAACGTTTTGTTTTTAAGAAAGCATTTCGGCATAATTATAGTTTTTTTAATTTTTAGAGTTTATTAAAGATTACCATCTGTGCAAATACACTTATGCAGAAGTAACTGACGCCATTTAGTTAATTAACATTATGCATAAATTCAATGAGGGAATTTCTAAAATTCTCTATTTCATGGTTAAATTCAGGCATTGGCTGAGTAAATCAGCTGAGTGACAAAAGAATCGTTCACAAAACTTCTTTAGTGGGAATCCAACCTCAGGTAATATTTAACCGTATTTTTATTACTGATCATAGAGAGAGTATATCATCTCAAAAAAAAAATCATAAATTTGACTTATGGACATATTGCAAGACATATATGCTATTCACAGAACTGGTGTTCATGTTAAGAGAAAGCTTTTAGTGCTACAATGAATAAGTCAAGTTGCTTCGAAGATTTACATATGACTTTTTATGGAAGATATAAATCTAGTCATTGTCTAAATTGAATATAAGAAAAACAAAGTTCGGCGAATTCATTAACTTTGCTGTACAATCACATTTATGTATAATTATTTTGTGTGTGTGTGTGTACATTAGGCTTGTCAGACAAGAGAGTTATTGTTTAAGTCACCAAAATATTCCAAGAAATATGATGAATGATCAAACTGTAACTAGGGCGTGACATTTGGTAAGTATTGACAAGGGTTGCGTAATATGTAATAGGAAATTAATAGAGACAAGTGTCCAAAATAAATTATGTAATAGAAAGAAAGAGTAAATAAAGAGTTGGTTAAGAAGATGTTACCAAGATGTCATACAAAACTCCAAAAGACCAGAAAAACATTATTAACAAAGTAGTAGAACTTGAAATTATACCCAAGGTAAACAAAATTAACTTAAAACACGTATGTAGGCAGAAACCATATGACAGTAAACCACTAAGCTATTAGAATGTGGGCGGTTTGGTTGAACACAGACAATGAAGTTACTGTGCATTTGTCTACACAGTAATAAGTCCTACACGATACCTGTGTATAACAGCCTTACATTGAAAATATGGTGAGGTGCTTCTTTGTTAACAGTTTACAGACATCCAATTTTTGAAAAGTTACTGCTATCACAATATCATAATACTGCAGATGATTTATTGTCAGCCTGTCATGGAGATTGGTTGTAGAAGTACTTCTTATCAGAAGCCACTGAGAAATTGACCTGGAGATCATACCTCAAGGATTTCTGAAGCAGGGATGCTTACATTCAGAGGGTCATAAGAAGAATTTAAGATACTAATAAATGACTACTAGAATGTCTTACCTTATTTTGGAAACAGTATTTTCTACAAACTTGACTGTAACTCAACACATTAACGAAGTCTGTCACTGTAGTGCTTAGATTGTAAGATTTAAGGAATAAGGTCTGTTGAGGCT
Source organism: Trichobilharzia regenti (assembly GCA_944472135.2). Classification (NCBI taxonomy): domain Eukaryota; kingdom Metazoa; phylum Platyhelminthes; class Trematoda; order Strigeidida; family Schistosomatidae; genus Trichobilharzia; species Trichobilharzia regenti. The sequence continues at coordinate 78,755,180 of OX235270.1, read as the reverse complement.
TCTTGAACTTAAATATCAACTCATGTCAATTTCCAAACCAAAATCGATTAAATTCCCTTAGAATACTTACGACGTCAGTAATTATTAGCAGATTTTGAAAACACGTTTTTTGCAAAAACTGCACTTTTATTTAAGTAAAACAACAACCATGAAGTTTACACAAATTCAATAGAGATACCTTACAGTAATCTATTGTCATTCTTAAAATGGCCTGAAAATACTTTATTTCGGTATTCAGATGAGTGTAGAAATACGCTTTTCCTACGCACTTTGTTATTCAACGTTAAAGTTAATGATAACCTATTTTGTCAAATCAGCTCAAACATTTCAAAGTTAATTTAATGGATTTGACCTCAGTTGAGGTGATAAATTTCTTCACTATTCAACAATCTGAAGCATACATTTAAAAACAGTAAAACGTGATGGTTTGTGAATCTTGCTTCTATTTGTCAAACAGCAAAATGTCTTTCAGCACAAAAAACATGTGATGATACTGACATTCCAAAATTGTCAAATTTTTAGAAACGATTAACTGATCTTTGGTGAGTTAATTGTGGACTAGTAGCTTTTACACGTAAGTGAAAGAGACATAAAGTGCAAACAAATCTTTTAAGAAAAACTCAGAGATGCATTCACCATCTATTTATGTATTTATATTTAAACCAACGAAAAGCCTAAATTTAAACACGTCAATAAATATTTGTGGATTACGTAGTAGTAGTAGGGGATAATTAATAGAACTTCATAACTCTAAATTTAATGTTATAGATACATCAGTTCTGAGACGACTGATTTAGGGAGAAATAAGATAATAAATGAAGTTGAAACTAAATTCGAGTTCCACAGCTCAATAATAAAAATGGTTTTCAGGTTCGTGAAATGATATGATATAAACTGATCTACAGAATGAGCAGCAGAGTTCTTAATTTCCCTTCATCTGTTGGACATTTAGTTTGGGAAATGAGGTGAATATATGCGAAACAGTTATCCTTCTAGTGAGGTCCTCTCATGCAGATTTCGAATAAAGCAAGAAAAGCAGTTTGTGCAGAATAAAACCGTATCATCGTTTATTTCATTGGCTTCTCAACAGACATAATTAAGCCTACGTACAGAAGCAATTTTAACATACTTAGACAGGCAGTTCATTTTTAAACAAAAAGGCAGTATACAGAGAATTCAAGTCGTGTCTGCCTGAAGTTCAGTGTTTGTCAGATGTCAAAGAATATGATTAAAGAATACCGTTTTCGATAATTTCTTCGTCTGGCTCTACAGTTATATATATATCGTCATTGACAATATTGTTGTTTTTAAATACCAAAGATATTTTAAGATCAATGATGAAATTACAGTTCAAGAAAGACACTTATAGTAAGCATAAAGTCAATATATGCATACCATCCTAATCCAAATAATCACCTAATCCTGAACAATAATAATCATACGCAATTAAAATTTTTGGCTTTATATTAGCAAATGATTACATCTAGTTGCCAGGTCAAGGAAAGACTCATAACCGCCTTTTTCTGAACGCATAAATCGGATTTCAGGCGCTTAATGAAGATTGCTTCGGAAAACTTTATAAGAAAGGCCAAAGTGATTAATTTTTGATGATTCTTTCCATTTATCATAGTTTAGTACAGCAATCGAATAACATCTAAATTGATCGTTAACTAGGTGTCATACCGTATTTTGTAGAGTATCAGGAGTAACCGAATGGTATGTTACCGGCACCAGACTTTTTATTTTAGTATTAATCAGTCGTCAAGTAGGTTTTACTTATGTATCAGAGAACAGCCTCCTCAAATAATCCCACCATATGAAGAATTCTCTCAGGATAGCGCATGTGACACTACGATTTTGTATAACCATCTCGTGTATTCTGTGTATATTAATAGACTGATAAACAGAAAGCTGTCAATGTAAAAGAATAAATATCCATAAAGAAACACTTACATTTATGCTTAGATACTTTTTAGTCAAGTTGTAGCTTTTTATTGTCTTTAAGTTTGACACATACTGACTAATCTTATTTTTAAGCGTTTGTTTTTAAGAAATACAACAGATGTTCCACTAGCTGTTTGAAAACTTTAAGATTATTGGTAGCTTCCGTTGCTAGACAACAGAAGTAGTTAATTTTCTTCATAATTAAAGTGTCTAAACTTCAACAGTTATCTGAACAATGAAAGCGTGTTGATTTCTTATCCTAATAATAAATCATACATCTGTGGGAAGTAAGGAAAACGGGGAATTGGAATTTAACATAATTAACTGAAAAACCAATATATCTTTTACGCTAATATCTTGAAAATTTTTATCACAGTCTTTAATCACATTTAGGGTAAAATCTCAGTTTGGCATTTTCATCATTTTGATTTTGAATATTTTAAAAATAACAAGTATAGGTGAAGACCAGAATGCGATGGACCACTGAAAACAAGATTCAGAAGACCCGGATTTCGTCGGTGGATGATATATGTTCAATGTCACTCAAACTCAGAGACTTACAGGCGAAATCTCGCAATAAACTGGTTGAAGAGGCAGGCGGAGAAAATAGGACTCCAGTTGAGCACTGAGAAGATGGAGGTTATGAAGATAACCAATCAACGAGTAGCAATAACAAGCAGCACCAATCACAAGCAAAAGGAAAAAGAGGTTGAAAGAGGTCACTTCATTCACTTATCTAGGAATCATCATCTCGAACACAGGCGAGAGCAACAATCAAGATCTCGAAACCAGTCAGAATCCGAAAGGCATGATACACCTCAGTCAATCTGAAATTGGTGTGGAAATCTTACACACTCGACCAGAATAAGGAACAAGACTCGGATTTTCGACACAAATGTCAATGAAGTTAGTCAGTCAGCCGGTTCTTCTATATTGGTCAGAAACCTGAACAGCGCGTCACGAAAACCATTTCCAGCAGGCTACTGCAGACGTTTACTAACAGCTACGAGGAGGAAAAGAGAGATTGTAGGCAGTCGTTGGCCTAACTGAAGAGGTTAGCAACAAATAGAACAAAGTGGGGATGTGTTTTTGAAGCCCCATGTCCCACTCGGAACCCAACGTAAAAATGATGATAAAATATCATGTATATTTTATATGTTTCCGTTTTTAGAAACTTCAGGTAACCACCTTACAGGTTTTGAACTATTCCGATGCCATCAAATTCTAGTTTTTCAGACATTCTCAACATAGTTAACCCTCAACATTAATAATCTTTTTTAACTTCATTCGCAAGTAGTCCTCCATCCGAATGAGCTAAATGTTGGTGTATATTAAGCCTCTCAATTTTAATTATGAAATGATCACCTTAAAAGGGTTATTAATAAACATGGAATTATGACTGGTCTATGTGATATTCGATGCATAGTTTAAACAATTTCTCAAAGAACTTTCTTTTAAATTCAGGGTGAACTACATAATTCTAAGATTTGCAGCTTCCGAAATGAAGTATTCAGATGAGGCGACAAACATGTAATAAGTCTCAAACAGAAAATGAAATACCCACATAGTCTCCTCTTAATTCCATTTTAAAACTGTATTACTTTTCCAAACCTTCATAACACTCATTTCTGATATAACTGCTTCAACAGTCTGGATGTTCATGAAAAATCTTCTGATTTATTGCCTGTATAGATATCGGTAATCAGAAGTAAGCATGTAGAATTAATTTCACAGAGTTTACATGCAACAAATTGAAATGCCTTCTGGTTATAGTTTTTCCCTAATTAAGTGAAAGTACTCATTTTCGGAAGGCAGGAAAGAGTGATATCACAATAGACTCGAACGGTGGAGCTGTTCACTCCTCTTGCTGAAATCACCTCAAAAATCTTTTCGGTAAACTTTTCACTTTAAACTGCATGTGTTATTTTAACACATGAGCCTAGTTTGATGATTCTGTAACTTTGGAGATGAAAAATGTAATAATGTGAACATTTTTTGTTCATAGCGAAATGCAAAATTTTATCATATTCATGTATGATATCGAATAAATAAAGGCAAGTATCTTTGAATGAGCTGCCGATGTTCTTTTTGTCCGTTTAAAGTTTCGACTAGTTACTATTTCCTCAGCCAGAGATTCAATAAATCTTCTAGTTGTCAATGCATTTTGTATTTCTTTACAAGAATACAAACATTAAAAGTACAGAAGCGGAAACCATCAAGTTACATCACTAGACAAGCCATTGCTCGAGTGGAACCCGAAAGGGAAGCGGTGAATCGGTCGTCAGTGCAAGGGTGACTTGGAGGAGGTCATGTGAGGAGGAGATGAAAGCATGTGGGCAGACTTGGAGCGAGGTGAAAATGTTGGCAGAAAACAGAAGGCAATGGAGATGCGCAGCTGGAGCCCTATGTTCCTCTAGGAATTAAAGGATAATATAATAAACCGAAATGTATTTTTCATGTTATAGGTTTTTCAAATGGATTGATTTTATTATATCCTTTAATGTTACATAATAATGCTGGAAACCTTAACAAATGGAAACTTCAAAGACATCCAGTGTGTTATCAAAACTTCCTGAAATAAAACTGATGTCAAATGAACATTTCAGTATTTTGGAATAAAATGTATATATATATATATATATATATATATATATATATATATATATATATATATGAACTAAATATTATCAAAATACTCTGGTGTACAGTATTTTAAAACATGTACAAATTATTTATTTTTACTCTGAATGTATTTTTATTATCAATATAAAAATCGTTTGGACTGTCATTGCGTAATTATTTAATCATGTAATTAGGATAGAAGATAGATGATAGTACATTAAATATTTTACCATAGAGAATAAATGATACTAGTTTTGCAGTTTAACGGAAGTTGTGATTATCTGACTAGAATGCATCAACACTGGTATTATTATTATTAGTAGTAGTAGTACTGGGATATGCATATATACGCTTGCTGAATGACAATTAGTGGTATGCTTTCCTATTTTTGACTATTATTATTCAATATATATGTATATATATGTATATAAATGGTAATCCAAAGTTTACCTAGTTGCGGAAAACTGCCTCTAGCATTTCATATACAGGTTGTATAGTACCTACATTAATCAAATGTATTTAACATCACAAGATATATTGTTAACATAATGTATTCACCGTTTTTGCCAAATTATTAGATTGAGTAAACCTGTACAATGTTTTTATGGGATATATTACGTGACTGTATTATATATATATATATATATATATATACAAATTAATGTAGACTTTAGCTCATTAATTGGCCACGTAAATATTTACCAAAAAAATGTGAATGATGTATCCACTAAAAAAATGCTACTTTTCTGCTACGAAAAAGACAAAATGCTCCCTCATTCAACTTGTTAACCCCTAATCACCATTGTATAGCACTTATACCCACAACATTAAAGTTATTAGCTACTTCAAGCAGATCTCTTTACATACTTCGATTGTTCAGAAAAACAGCTGTGGAATGTGATGAAGCTATTAGTTACTCAACCACAGATTTAGTGTTTGATTCAATTACATTTCTAATTAATAAAAAAGACTATGATTAAGAGTTGGTTCTGTTGAATACTTTCAGCCTAGAAGGATTTTCCTTTGACGTTTTAGAATTTTTTCGTATTTCCTGAGAATTTATAGCTTTCATGTCCTGTAAACTATAATTAATTTCCCTCTAGGGGCATTTTGATTAATGTATTAATTAACTACATTTTGAGTGAATTACACTGAAATTTCCGTTTCTCATTATGTACTGAAGCCGTGATTGTCAATCTAAAAATAACTTGTAAGATATAGTCAATGGTTTTTTTTCGTGTTTGGAAGTCACAATTCCAGCGTTTCCAAGTAGCTGTGACTATTATTCACTAGTATGATTCTTGTGTCACTGGACCATTTCGAGGCATCTCAGAGGAAGCATGATGAAGACGAGTGAATAATTTTATATTAACTTAAATACTTTTGCCTATTTGTGGGAAAAAACAAATAAGAATGAAGTGAAAATGTATCGATATATTTTGTGTGCATTGAGATTGGATCATCGATCGAAGGGGGCTTGCAAGTGTAACAAATGTCGTGGCTTTGCTACACCTTGTTAGTAAATTACTCCTTTGGTAAGGACTTTTTTATAGTTTTGTGAACAAACATTTGTGAACTACTAATTACATGGAGGATTTGATCATGAGCTGACATCAGTTAGAGAACCACTGGAAAACCTGGGAGTACTGGACAGCTGTTTCGTCCTAGTTTGGGACTCCTCAGCAGTACGCACCCACCGGGATTCGAACCCAGGACCTTCTGGTTACAAGGCGAGCTCGTAGACCATTGAGCCACTGGGACCCGATCCAATGGTCCTTGAATTCTAACTTCTGCCAGTTCACGACATAGCGCGACCACTTCGCAATGTCTTCTTCGGTGAGTTACTGCCTCATCTTCAACCTGCTGTACCCTACTGGTCACGGCTTCCCACTAGAACCCCAGGTTAACTGCCTGAATAGGGCCAGTCACTAGTGAGCATCAGATGAATTTTTAAGTATTGGTTTGTTGTAGGGATTTTGTTTGATTGCATGGAGGATTTGATCATGAGCTGACATCAGTTAGAGAACCACTGGAAAACCTGGGAGTACTGGACAGCTGTTTCGTCCTAGTTTGGGACTCCTCAGCAGTACGCACCCACCGGGATTCGAACCCAGGACCTTCTGGTTACAAGGCGAGCTCGTAGACCATTGAGCCACTGGGACCCGATCCAATGGTCCTTGAATTCTAACTTCTGCCAGTTCACGACATAGCGCGACCACTTCGCAATGTCTTCTTCGGTGAGTTACTGCCTCATCTTCAACCTGCTGTACCCTACTGGTCACGGCTTCCCACTAGAACCCCAGGTTAACTGCCTGAATAGGGCCAGTCACTAGTGAGCATCAGATGAATTTTTAAGTATTGGTTTGTTGTAGGGATTTTGTTTGATTGCATGGAGGATTTGATCATGAGCTGACATCAGTTAGAGAACCACTGGAAAACCTGGGAGTACTGGACAGCTGTTTCGTCCTAGTTTGGGACTCCTCAGCAGTACGCACCCACCGGGATTCGAACCCAGGACCTTCTGGTTACAAGGCGAGCTCGTAGACCATTGAGCCACTGGGACCCGATCCAATGGTCCTTGAATTCTAACTTCTGCCAGTTCACGACATAGCGCGACCACTTCGCAATGTCTTCTTCGGTGAGTTACTGCCTCATCTTCAACCTGCTGTACCCTACTGGTCACGGCTTCCCACTAGAACCCCAGGTTAACTGCCTGAATAGGGCCAGTCACTAGTGAGCATCAGATGAATTTTTAAGTATTGGTTTGTTGTAGGGATTTTGTTTGATTGCATGGAGGATTTGATCATGAGCTGACATCAGTTAGAGAACCACTGGAAAACCTGGGAGTACTGGACAGCTGTTTCGTCCTAGTTTGGGACTCCTCAGCAGTACGCACCCACCGGGATTCGAACCCAGGACCTTCTGGTTACAAGGCGAGCTCGTAGACCATTGAGCCACTGGGACCCGATCCAATGGTCCTTGAATTCTAACTTCTGCCAGTTCACGACATAGCGCGACCACTTCGCAATGTCTTCTTCGGTGAGTTACTGCCTCATCTTCAACCTGCTGTACCCTACTGGTCACGGCTTCCCACTAGAACCCCAGGTTAACTGCCTGAATAGGGCCAGTCACTAGTGAGCATCAGATGAATTTTTAAGTATTGGTTTGTTGTAGGGATTTTGTTTGATTGCATGGAGGATTTGATCATGAGCTGACATCAGTTAGAGAACCACTGGAAAACCTGGGAGTACTGGACAGCTGTTTCGTCCTAGTTTGGGACTCCTCAGCAGTACGCACCCACCGGGATTCGAACCCAGGACCTTCTGGTTACAAGGCGAGCTCGTAGACCATTGAGCCACTGGGACCCGATCCAATGGTCCTTGAATTCTAACTTCTGCCAGTTCACGACATAGCGCGACCACTTCGCAATGTCTTCTTCGGTGAGTTACTGCCTCATCTTCAACCTGCTGTACCCTACTGGTCACGGCTTCCCACTAGAACCCCAGGTTAACTGCCTGAATAGGGCCAGTCACTAGTGAGCATCAGATGAATTTTTAAGTATTGGTTTGTTGTAGGGATTTTGTTTGATTGCATGGAGGATTTGATCATGAGCTGACATCAGTTAGAGAACCACTGGAAAACCTGGGAGTACTGGACAGCTGTTTCGTCCTAGTTTGGGACTCCTCAGCAGTACGCACCCACCGGGATTCGAACCCAGGACCTTCTGGTTACAAGGCGAGCTCGTAGACCATTGAGCCACTGGGACCCGATCCAATGGTCCTTGAATTCTAACTTCTGCCAGTTCACGACATAGCGCGACCACTTCGCAATGTCTTCTTCGGTGAGTTACTGCCTCATCTTCAACCTGCTGTACCCTACTGGTCACGGCTTCCCACTAGAACTAGGTCCTGGGTTCGAATCCCGGTGGGTGCGTACTGCTGAGGAGTCCCAAACTAGGACGAAACAGCTGTCCAGTACTCCCAGGTTTTCCAGTGGTTCTCTAACTGATGTCAGCTCATGATCAAATCCTCCATGCAATCAAACAAAATCCCTACAACAAACCAATACTTAAAAATTCATCTGATGCTCACTAGTGACTGGCCCTATTCAGGCAGTTAACCTGGGGTTCTAGTGGGAAGCCGTGACCAGTAGGGTACAGCAGGTTGAAGATGAGGCAGTAACTCACCGAAGAAGACATTGCGAAGTGGTCGCGCTATGTCGTGAACTGGCAGAAGTTAGAATTCAAGGACCATTGGATCGGGTCCCAGTGGCTCAATGGTCTACGAGCTCGCCTTGTAACCAGAAGGTCCTGGGTTCGAATCCCGGTGGGTGCGTACTGCTGAGGAGTCCCAAACTAGGACGAAACAGCTGTCCAGTACTCCCAGGTTTTCCAGTGGTTCTCTAACTGATGTCAGCTCATGATCAAATCCTCCATGCAATCAAACAAAATCCCTACAACAAACCAATACTTAAAAACTACTAATTAGACCTCGTAGCATTATTTAAAACTATTGACTGACTTCTCAGTAAATATTTACCTTTCTGACTAACCAAAAAACCACCCCTACAACACAAATATAAACACAGGCATCTGAAATAAACCCAAATACTATAATTATAATATTATTATTTCCCTGAGTTTAAAGTGGAACATAGGGCTTCCACAACACATCTCCACTTTATTCTATTTTCTGCTGTCTTCTTCAGCTGGCTCCACGACCGTCCATAATCTCTCATCTATTAATCCCAACACGATCTCCTACATGTCAACCCCACACTAAAGTTCCACTCGTCGCTTCACATCAGGATTCCACTGGAGAGATAAACTGCATTGAGCACGATGTCAATTGACTGTCTCCTCAATGTGTGCACAATCCATCTCCATTTTCTTCTACATACTTGTTGAGCGATCGGCTCATAGTTGGTATGTTCGCGACCAGAGTTTCTTGTTGTGACTTCCTTCTTGCCGGCTGGCCATATCACCTTCAATATGGAAGCAGTGAAAGTGGTAGCAGTTGATGAAAGTCTGCAGCAGCCCATGGAAATGCTTTTCGTAACTTGAAGCTCATGTTTCTCACCAATATAGAAGAAGTAACTGACTGATTAACTTCAGTGACATTTGTATCAAAAATCCGAGTCTTGTTCCTTATTCTATTCGAGTGTGTAAGATTTCCAAACCGATTTCAAATTGATGAGGTGTATCTTACATTTCGAATTCTGACCGGTTTTGACTTCTTCATCAATTATGACTGGCTGTAGTTGAAACGATGATTCCTAGATAAGTGAATGAAGTGACATATTTCTGATTTCGTAGCAGTAGTTGCTTATATTACTTTCCTTGTTCATTTCAATATGGCTGACTTTAATTTCCACGTGTATACCATCTACGTGCATTTTAGATGAAGCTGAGAAATTTAGTGAATGAAGGAGGTCACTCCCTTTATATTTTTTCCAATGAAGGCAGTTAGCAACTTCATCAACTCAGTATTCTCCACCCTGCCTCTTCTGCTTCAGCTGTTGCCCAGTGTGTCGCAGAATCTTCTTTTGTCTTTCCTGGCACTCTTCCTCACCTCTTTCCTGATTCACTGCAGTGTACACTACTGTGAACTCAGCTTCTCCTTCGTTTGCCCATCTTTGCATTTAGTCAAATTTCTCTTTCACCATCCTTCTCTCCTCTTTTTCATTCACTTTCAGGTAGGTGTCCGTTGAGAGCTATTCCTTGTCTTGTCTCTTCTTTCTTCCTAGAACAGTTGTACACGCTTCTTTGAACATCACCTCCAGAGAGTTAGTTACAGTGTTCTTCCACACACACACACACACTGGTTTCCTCAGTGATGCCACGTAGTGTCTCCGAATTCGCTCTAATCTAATCTGTAGTGAAGACATCTTTTGTGGTTTTGTCCTTCAGTTTCTGAGTGTTGAACTTGAATTGTGGTACATCTCCAGTTGTTCTGGAGGATATCAGCTTCACCTTGAAGGTTCCTCGAACTAGGTGATGGTGTAAGCCTGCCCACATCTGCTCGTCTTTCCGACTTTGTGTCCAGCACAATGGCTGCGTCTCCACTCCCTTGAGATTGATATGAAATCTATGTGGCCTTGTGCAATACTTGTGCTCGTACACACACTTCCTCCGACCACCAAATCATTGAAAGCGGAAAAATCTTCAAAGTGTTCTCCGTTCTCATGCATTTCTCCTAGAGAATCTAGACTTATGATGAGTTCTCCTCCTGTATTGTCTGCTCCTGGTCCGACTGGCATTCATATTACCCTTTTGAATTTCGATATCATCATTTGTGATATTGTCCATTACTGTTTGTACTTGTCTGTAAAAATATTCATTCTTCTCTTGTTCCGCGTTGTTTGACGCACAGTGAGTAGCATTGGATAATTGTGACCTTACTTCCTTTAGAGTTGAATCTTGCTGTCATTATCCCGCAGGATGAAGTTGGTTTCCACTGTATCATTATAGCCACTCACTGCCTCAGTGTGTTCGTAGTTGTCGTCTTGATGATCAGGCCGGAGTAGATTACTGACTCTCCAGCTGACGATTTTGACAACCCACATCCACTCCGTCTGCACTTCTGTGTAGTATCTTCGCATTTTTTAGCCAGTTGGGTAGCCTTCTCTGCAAGCCTCGTACATTGTATGGGCATTCCACGGCCCTATTATTACATTTGTTCTATTGTAAGAAGACACATCGGCTGACTGAATGGCTTCCTGAAGGCTTTCACTAGCCCGCGTCATTTCGCCTTTGAGATTCTAGTGAGAAATGAGTTCATGTTTTATACCTTTTGCGTTTTTAAAGTTTTTAGTGTGCATTTAAGTTTCTGTAGCAGTTTGAATGGTTTTGTGGTATAGGGTCGCTAGGCCCACTCCTACCCGTCTGTCTTCCCGGCTAGGGAACTAGATAGCTTGTAAACTACGTGAGGGAAAATCTTATTTTTGTTTGACAACTAGAGCTTGAGTGGTGTATTTTGATGCCTCAGTTTGCCCACAAACGAAATGTGACATTCATCTTGCTGAGTCTAGTGCATGCCTAACTGAATGCTGCGACTTCATAAATTTATACATTAATATAAATGTGGTCAATTAAATACAAAGCGGAAGACTCCTGGTTCTGTGAGTAAAACCATTTAAAAGAAAACCTTGACAATAGTCACATTTATGAGACTACTCATAAATACATACATTTAACATCTATGCGTGGGATATAGTACTCTAGCTAGTTTGTATGTTTATTTTCAGGTATTTTTGTTGAATAAATTATTATAGACAACGTGTGGTATTGGTTAACACATTTGAAAAATTTCATTATTCATTGCAGCTCAGCAACTAGGAGATAGAAATAACTAGCCTTATATTTGGTTTACATTCATTATGATTTCAAGAATTATTTTGTAGGGATTCTATATGTTTCACGTTAGAACACGGATTGATATCAGTTAGAGAACCATTGGAAACCGGGGAGTCCTGGACACCTGTTTCATTCTAGTTTGGGAATCATCAGCAGTACGCACCCACAGCCAGGGTTAGAACCCAGGATCTTCCACTTACAAGGGAAGCTCGTATACCATTCAGCCACTAGGAACCGATTCAATGGCCTACGAATTCTAACTTCTACCAATTCGTGGTCTAGCACGGCAAGAACTCAATCCTCACTCCTGACTGGATGGCTCCCACTGATCACGACTTCCTACTGAAACTACAGGCAACTTCTTCCAGTAGCCAGTCACTAGCGGGCTCATCGTATTCCACGTGATATGTAATTTTGAACGAACTTTTAAGCTTCTGCATCAAAAATAAGTCTGAGGGTCGAATTTATGAGATCAGAAATAGATTAACTACTACTAACTTCCCTACACCTTCATTTTCATTGGTGACTGGTCATGTTTCCCAGTCAGTTTACAAATGGAGAAGAATATTTAATAGTATATAGCTTTTTAATTAGTGCATAAACACTGCGTTTTTAAATTAGGTTATATGGATACAGGCAATTATACAATCATACATTTATATTGATTGTGCATAAATTTTATCCACCTTCATATGACAGTTACTGTACAAGCTAATTTATCACCACAAAAATATTGACCTCTTTTTTACATCACAGACCTATGTAACATTTTTTGTTAATAAATATTTCAACAAGGGTTTGATAAATGTTGATATTTTTACATCCCTCACCTATTTTATGTATTAGAAAAGAAAAGAAATATAATACAGTAGGAGAATGAAGACATGCTTCGTAATTGTTAATAAATAAACTAGATAAATAAACTAAAACAGATCGTATATAGATATATATATATTTCGTTTCATGATGAACATCCTCACATAACGTTTTTAAGCTATAAGAAACGCTGTTTTAGATGAAACATACAGTCTCTGAAATAAGTGAGTTGAAGGAAAGCAGAAGGAAGAGAAACTGCATTATCTAAAGATTAATTTTTGAAAAATGACCTAACTGAGATATGTTGCATACACGAATTCCCTTTATGACTTTGAATTGAGATGAAAAAAAAATACTAATACAGATGTGTTAAATGATTCTACGTTCCTTTCTTGTACTTTTTGTCTTTCTCTTATCTTCATTCAGACATTAAGTTGAAGGCTTAGCTAATCTATTTTCGGAGATAATCGGTTTATCCACTTTATCAGTGTCAACTGGGCTAATGTCAAAACGACATGATATGTTTGTTCATAATTATATGTAATTTAGCTTATACAAAAAGTCTCTGCTAAACGATGGTCAACAGTGAATTTTGTACATGTAACTACGCGAATCAATAAATGGTAAATAAGTGAAGTGAAGACAGGAGAAGATAAAGAGACCAAGGGATGAGGATATAGGCTATGCACTTGCTGTTATTTTAAATTAAGTTGTTAGGTAAAAAATTATATTTGTAAACTCTCAGCGATATTGAAATGAGTAATTCCAACGTTTCGTTCGGCAATTTGGTCCGAACTTTTTCAGGGAAATTAATCGAAATTAGCAAAACAGAGGTTTATATATAAAAGGAACACTTCTTGTTTTTAAAAACTTTGTCCAATCATGAGTCATAAAACAAATATTAACGAGTATAATAAACAAAATTGTACGAGTTGTGATCAAAATTTGACCTCAGACTTACAAATATTGATATACCTTTGTTAAACACTTTAAACACAGTGTGTATGTGTGTGCGGATAAACAGTTGTAAAACAATGTCTTAACGTCTCCATAAGTAGATATAAACAGTCGGGAACTTTGACCAAGTATTATTAGTTAGTGAGTTAGGTATTTTATATTTTTATTGAACTGTGTAATTTCAGTAAGACAGATTAGGTTGATAATCAGTGCTGAATATGTCCTAAATAGTCAATTTTTCATATATTCTATGGACACTGATGAAGAAACTGCTCATAATTTATTTACAAATTTGTTTAAATGTCTTGAAAACAAAGTGGTGAGCTTACACTTAAAAATAACTTATGTTGGAATTCTGAAACTTTTAAAATGGAGGATGTGGAGAAACTTCGAATAGTATTGAAAATATGGAGGTTTGTTTAATTCTCTTGAAGCTGCAGGTTACAGTATTGTTTATGTTATAAAAGAATACAATAATAGGAAAAATGCATATATTACTGCTGGTTACATACAAGTTCATGGATTACTTCGTGATTAGTAATTGCTTCAAGATTTCATCATGAGCTGACATTAGTTAGAGAACCATTGGAAAACCTGGGAGTACTGGACAGCTGTTTCGTCCTAGTTTGGGACTCTTCAGCAGTACGCACCCACCGAGATTCAGGTAGGTAGTTACCTGGGTTCCAGTGTTAAGTTGTGACCAGTAGGGTGCAGCCGGTCGGGTGTGAGGACAAATACTCGCCGAAGACATTGGCTAGCGGTTGCGCTATGTCGTGAATTGGCAGAAGCTAGAATTCAAGGACCATTGGATCGGGTCCCGGTGGCTTAATGGTCTACGAGCTCGCTAGCCTTGTAACCGGAAGGTCCTGGGTCCGAATCCCGGTGGGTGCGTACTGCTGAAGAGTCCCAAACTAGGACGAAACGGCTGTCCAGTACTCCCAGGTTTTCCAGTGGTTCTCTAACAGATGTCAGCTCATGACGAAATCCTGAAACCAATCAAATCCCTACAAACCATAACTTGATTAGTAATTGTGTTTTGAAATAACTGTACCGATTCTTTATACACAGCATTTATTAATAATTCTGTTTTACCTACACTTATAATTTTTACATGCAAGTCAACACCTAGGTATTTAATAGTAAACAGTCAGAATTCTCTAGTTTATTTGTGTTTCTTCACGTAATACGTTTACAGCCCCTTAGAATTAAATGAATTCGGTTTTTAAAGTGGAAAACAGAGTTAGAATACGAGAGATATTTTTAATTTATAACAACCAGTCTTACGCCTAAAATCGTACAAACAGATATGAGTACCAACAGCCGCAGCACAGTAATGGTAGTATGAGTTATGCTTGAAGTAATATGAAATGGATGAAAGATGGGGATGTAAAAATGCCGGTTAGCAAAGAAATAACACAAATCTAGTTGTAAAAATTTGATCTCAGGTAAATACAGTCTTTACGTTAGACAGTTTTACTAGTAAAATGCAATTCATGGGAATGTAGGAGGCAATTAGATCCTTATCAATGATTATATATATGTATAGATATATTGCAATTTTAAACAAATACAAAATCACTGAAAAACTTTATTGAGTCATGAGTATCACGTAATTTACAACTTTTATTTTTTTACTTCGAAAGCTACTTCTGAGGAATTTCACCACTTGTCACCCTCTATTACTGAATAATAGACCACTAGACATTTTTGGTAAATATATATACGACTTTACAGCCTCTGAAGATGATTTCGTCGATGAAGAAAATTTTCTTCGCTGAATTTGTCCTTTTGTTTTCTTCATGACTCAAATACAAAATTCAACAACTTATTGGTGAGAATTTTCAAGTTATGGTTTGCCTGGATTCGATTGGTCTCAAGTCTGATCACAAATTATCATCATTTAGAGAACCACTGAAAATTAGTGAGCAGCTGTTTCGTCCTGGTGGGAGACACCTCAACAGTACGCATCCATGTACTACCGGGGAACGAACTCACGACATCCCATAAGTCCTAACTTTTTCCAGTTCACTATATTTAACGCCAACGCCAGACAATGTCATTAGGCAGTATTTTTCCCTGCATCTTTCCTGTTGGTCTGTACTGGTAAAGGCTTCTAACAAAAACTCCAGGAAACCTCGTCAGGCAATCAGTTACAAGCAAGCATGTGATTAATTCTTAAGAATTAATCTTTGCAGACTTTACTGCTTCCAAGTTAAGTGGTCTTCAGCATCTACGGAGATTTTATATGATGGTTTATAATCCAGGAAAACGGATGAACAATACATAACTCCTATCAATGCGAAGAGTGAATTTTGTATTTATTGATTCCTTCATTTTTCATTGTACACTGAAGAACTTGTGAGGTATTGATACATTATATCCAAGATCAATGGTTATTCGATAGCTTTCAATTTCCTGTATAGTGTTAACTAGTTGAGATAAATTAAACAATAATAATGAGAGAATTCTTATTATTGTGATCATTTTCCTATACACCCGCAAGAATGCACGGTTATAATTGTTCAAATACTATCGATCCAAACACTTTCATCACGGATTTCATCTCGTACACATTTATGCTAGCTATTATCAGTAGGTTAAACTTTTGTTCTTGAATGACTTAGTACTAAGTATAAAAATTGTTGTATTCCGTAGAACCCTCTCAGTTACCAGGTAATATATGATTTTTTTTAAAGTCGAATAGGAACAATTGATTAGTATTAAAAATAATATGCATACTTTGAAACAGATTTCAATACGCAACAGTTTTTAGGTCCAAATACATTTTTCATTTGAAGCCCCGGCAGTAGTAAGTGTTATTTAAGTATATCTCTTGTAACATTATTATTATTTTCTTTAATTCCTAGAGGAACATAGGGCTTCAGCCGCCCAATTCTCCATTGCGTTCGGTTCTCTGTCAACGTTTTCACCCCGCTCCAAGTCTGCCCACACGCTTTCATCTCCTCCTCACATGACCTCCTCCAAATCACTCTCACACTGACGAACAACTCGCTACCCGTTTCCCTTTCGGGTTCCACTCGAGCAATGGCTTGTCTAGTGATGTCACTTGATGGTTCCCTCAGAGTATGACCAGCCAATCCATCTCCTTTTTGTTCCTGTCTATTTGTTTCACAATCGGTTCCTGCTGAGTTGGTTCGCTCATTGCCAGAGATCCCCGATGCTGATCTTTTCTCGCCGGCCATCTGATCTTGAGTATTGAGCGAAGACAACTGTTAATGAAGGTCTCTAGTTTGTTTGAGATGCTCTTTATGACGCGCAACGCAAGTCTCTGATCCGTATGGTAGCACTGACTGACTTCACATTGAAGTTGGAAATCCGGATCTTATTTTCATTTTCATACTGAGTGTTGTTCATCTTCTCCACACAGACTTGAGAGTAATGAAAGCTTGTAACATTGTGTCTTAGCAAATCCTTATATGGTTAAGTCGAAAAAGGGATAATATGAAATTCCTAGTAACACAATTCGTCTTTGCAAATGGAGTAAAATATTACAAACTTCAGAAGTGATTAAGCAATATTTTAAAATTGCATAACTCACTTTCTGTGTACTTTGAAATGGTTTTTAGATAGATAGTGTACATTTATCAAAATAACGTCTCCGTGTATTTTTTACAATTCATATATTTGCTTACTTGGCTGATTATAATTCTACAATGTTAATTGATAAATGTATTCCAGTTTATCTAGGAAAGAAATATTTATAAAAATCCATGTAAACAAGCGTAATCGTATAGAACAAACTTTACACTCTTCCGTTCTATATGTATTTTGTTTTACCAACAACAAGTTTAGTGATGATTGACATACCGTTTGATGCAGAAGTCTATTTTGTAAATGCTAAAATGTATTACTAACACTGTTAATAAAAATAGTAAATGATCCAGATGTCATTAAGCATGATTAAACTTCAACTTACTGTTGATAAAACTTTTAACTGAGTAAAAAAACTATTCATTTTATGTAAACAAGTAAAATCTGACCCCAGTGAGTCGTTAGTGAAATAAAAAAGAACCTGAGTTCTCTAGATTGTCCAATTGTAAAGAAGTAAAATAAGACAGAAATGTCAGTTACTTTTCTAACCGATACATTGAACAAATAACTAAATATTCAGTTTTGGATGGCATGAACAACCAAGAATATTTCAACATCCTGATTATGGATATATATATATATATATATATATATATATGTATATGTACTGCACATTGAAAATATAAATCCATTATCTCGAAACATAATTGTTTATAGTTGCAAATGTAAATAATGAGTTCAAATTAAATACATAAATCAACGTCTATTTGCCTGCTTTACAGAAAGAAACCACTTATTTATTTTTATCTCAGTGATTTGTTCTTCAAGTAAATTGCCATAATGAATTCATAAAACACTCAGTTACATTCCAGTTTCTGATAATAAAGAAACTTTCAAGTATTAGATAATAGTACTATGTCATATGGTGTATTGCATACAACCTAAGTGAAGGTCGAACAAAGCAGCACAATTAGGTGCATTTATGTAATTTGTACGCATTCATTAAAAATAAATAAAAGTCTGAAACTATAGCTACAGGAGAAGATTTCACCAAATAAAAGCTTTTCACCGATAAAACTTAATTCTAGATTTCAGCGAATACCATGACGCAAGAGGCTATCTTGTTTTACAGAAGTATTAGAGATGCTAAATGTTACTATCAAATGTCACCATGCTGTTATATCCTTCAAACAGAATGAAATTGATTCATAGAAAATATAATCCCAAACATCTGACAAAGTGCTGTTAAATAAAGTACAAAGAGAGACATAATGTGAGTAAGTCACCTTAGGCCTCTATTGTAATCCTAAGAAATTTCTCAGTAGTTTTTATAAACTTTGGTCAATCAGGTTTCTAAATGTCAGGACAGATGCTGATCAGTTTTTCTATTTTGTTTGGATGAATCCAGTTGAATGTCACTAGGAATTTACTTCAAGTTTGTGAGTACCTAATAAAACCTCTTCCTTGTAGTTGAGAGTCATCGATACTGATACATCAGAGAAGCTGATTACAGTTTTTGTTTTTGTGTCTAATAGAAAGAGGAAGAATGACAGAACTCATCGAATGCTTATTGACAATTGAAAATGTGATTAGTTTATTATAACAAAACTCCATTATTCGGGAGTAAAATTATTAGTAAATTTGAGTAAAATTGCATTAAAGTTGTATATATATTAATTAAATATCTGGAATTTGGTCAATTAAGTTTGTTTATATGACTTTTCAATCAAATTCTAACCTATTACATTTAAGTTACAGATTTTAATATTGCTCAGTAGTAGAAACTAATGAACTCATTAAATTTCCTTCTGGATTTTCTATTATGATGAAGCTACATCTGTTCATTTGTTCGGTTTCTTGGTAAAAATCGAAGTTAGTAGAAAATCATTACTTTCATTATGACTCTATACATATTTATATCAGTGGCTGATAAGTCATCTGAAATCATCTCATTAACAACATTGTATACATTGCTGATGTTTTATGAATAATCGCAGCCTTTAACCTTCCTTATTTATACTTTTTAACTTTTGTATTTGCCTTAGATGAAATCGGTCCGGTTGCTTGGGTAAGGCAGATGCACTACACAAATTTTGAGATTAACAAGGCTTTAATACACACCGCCTTATGAAGCTAAGTTATAGGCTTAATTTCAAAGACTGACTTCATCTTAGATATTATATATGAGAAAATAACTATTTGACTATTATAAGAGTTCAGTAAATTAGTAAAGATGGATGTACGTTTTCCACTAGAGATAAAAGTACTATTTCTCAGGATTTCTCATTTAAAAATCTCCAGCCTCTATAAATTTATGTTTCTAGAATGCATTTATTAAGTCGCTTACAAACAGGAATATCATAATAGAAATAATGCTATGGATACAATACAAAATAATATAGATAACTAGCTAAAAGAAGAATGACGCAAGACTGTTGAGAATACATAACTGTCGTTCCAGTTTTTTTTATTCCTTGTCAACTGATATATCAACCATCATGACATGCATCTTATTATTGTTAACGAGAGTACATTTTGGACTAGCTTCATTTTTTATAGGGAAATACAGTAGTAGCCAGCATGCAGGCGTTTTCTTTCTAAACATATTTTAAGAACAGAGTTAACACACTCATTTTGAAAAAAAAACGTTCTAGACTATTTACACTGAAAGTAGAATTGCTTCGCAGCTTGAAACACCTACTCTTTTGTTTTTCAATGCTCAAGTGACCTTATTTCTTATTTAAACAAAAAAATGTAAAGGCTTAGCGGTGACTAGAAAAGGGTATTTCTATTTCTATCAAGCAAAGTAATGAATATAATTTGGTTACTAATTTAATCGACAGACAGTTCATACAGGCTACCATTAATTATGTAGGCTAGAAAATACTAGGTTTTGCATCATATAGAAGGAAAATTAAATTTTAAAAAAATTATGCATCATACCGAGTGCAAATTTCAGCATTTAAAAAATATCCCTTGGTGCATCAGTGATTGTAACTAATTCCCGCTTGTTTTCTAAAAGAAATTTCCAGTTTTTTTCCGAGTTTGAAAATGTCATATTAAAAAAAAGAGTACATGAATTGTTGATGATCAGGAAGAAATATTCCAACTATTATGCCCACTCTTAATTGGATTCAAATTCTTTTTGCCATAGGCAGAGTAACTTCAGACATAACTGTTATATTTTACCAATTGAAATTTAAACTCCAAAAAACCGTCTAACCGTCTCTCGCTCCATAACATTTGTCAATTTTTCAAGCAAAAGATTTTATTTAACAGTATTTAAAATTTGAAGAGTGTCATTAGGATTTGTACCAGTAAAAAGTTTCATCGTTACCAATAAAGCAAAATACGGAATTACATGTGAAAGACCATTTCTTTCACTTATTTGGGCAGTATAAAGGCGGCATGGATATTGATATCAAAGGCAGGATAAAAAAGTCAAGCTCAACATTGATCGCTCTGAAATAAATGTGGAAATCTGCTATGCTAAGCATATAGAACGAAATCCAGATGTTTAGCACTAATGTCTAGTCAGTTCTCCTAAATGATTCATAGACATTGCGTGTCACTAAATTCTCTCCCAAAAGTCTTCAGACTTTTATCAACAGCTGTTCTGACTAGCTCGATACTGAAGATTGCATAGCTCGTTAGAGAGGCTAAGCAACAAGGAGTTCCGAAAAAAAAACAAATATCCTTCAGGAAACAAAGATGGACTGGGCACACACTGGGGAGACTGGTGAGTGACATCGCGTGCCAGATCTTCGAGTGGAACTCGGATAAGCAACGGAGGGTTGGGCGCCCAAAGGTGACATGGAGGAGATCGTATGAGGAGAAAATGAGAGCTTATGGACAATCGTGAAACTAGATAGGGGGGGGGGACGCAGGATGAAATTTAGGTGATCTGTTAAAGTCCTGTGTTCCACTCAGAACCCAAGGGAATAATAATAGTAATGTAACAGTTAAGAAGCTTTCTGTTGTTTTAACTATACAGCACTTGCAGAAAGAAACACATCGAATCGTAGATTCTACTTAAATGCATAAAATCATGTTAGTTGAAAGATAACGACCACATCTTCTTTAAATCCAAGTATCTTATTTTACAAGTTAGGGTGGTGGAATCCTAAATTTTATTTCATGACTGTAACTTATCTTGAGTAGACTGTGAAAACGTTCTCCAGCAGAGGAATAAACTGAAACAAAAAATTTAGCAATTCATAGGAAAATAACGGGAAGTTACAATTTAGTTTGTATCATAAACCACAATGTTTTGATGTGATGAAGTAGGTCTTACAGTGTAATGGTTTCACTTACATATATATATTACTATTATTATTCTTATCAGTAGCACTTTATGTTGCGCATGCAAGCAGATGACTTAAAATAGTCTAATTATTATCTCAGGCCTAATAAATAAGATTATTTTTGTACATTTAAACCTTCCAGGGTTAAACAGATACTTTTATAAATATCTCTTGGCATCATTATGGTGAGAATTGGTACTAGTTTAAGGACTGCTACCTTCTGTCACTCATTTAATACTTGTCATTTTTAAATTCACTCATTCTCTGAGTAAATGCCAAACACTTTTACTGCTAACCTGTTTAAATTTCATGAAATCAGTGTAATCTAACTAATATGAAATTTAAATTTAAGCTAATAATTCTTTTTCATCAGAAATATCGATGATCAATCATCATAATTCTAAAAGCATAGTGTTTCTTGTTCTGATGATTCAGTTTTCCTAGTGAACATAATAAAGTTACACATGAGAAACTTATTTTTACGCTTATAGATCAACTACCAAATTAATTTGGCGTCATTGTCTGCCACAAGGTAACACCAAGACGAAAACAGCTTTCTCACATAAAGTGTTTGGTTAGAAGAGTATCTAAAAACTAAGATGATCGGGAGCTTTTGAGGTGCTGAGACGAGAAGTTTTAATATCATCCTGATTCATAACACCAGTCAATGTTTTAACCTTATTGTGTATTGGCAAGCAAATGGTTAGTCTGTGGCGCTACGAAAGTAAAGCATTTAACTGTTCTATTGCTTAAAAATTATTTTAAAGTTTAACCACACAAAAATCATAAGCTAATTTTGTTCAATGAATGCATTGTGATTCAGCTTTATGAAGCTTATTCGCTTGACGTTTTTATTATGATAATAATTATAAGCCCAATTATCTGATGTTAAATCTACTTAGTATCTATGTTGTAACGCAGTGGTTTGCTGACCAACGTACAGAGGGTAGATATCAAGTATCTATGATATATATATATATATATATATATATATATATATATAATAACCTGTCATCTATGGAATCTTTGCTCTTAATAAAATATTATCATTTTGCTGTTTTTTTTAAATTAATGGTATATTGAAGTTTAAAGCATTTTTTAAAGTTCATTACTTCAGATCTTACATTAATGCTTAACAGTTTCTCTGTTCGGTAGTGACTTTAATTTTCATAAGATGAGTGTAATTTTCGTCAGTTACCCTGTCAACGAGGAATGTGTTAATTTTTTTAACGGTGTACGCAACCAAACCTAGTTGTCTAATTTATTTGGAAGAAAATGGATGCCAGTTGATTATTGTCTGAAGTGAAAGTTTAGTTGGATAAATAAAGCTAACTACAGCTTAGATTTCTGGTTGTCGCATTTTACAAGAAAGGTAAAGCCACCTGGTTGAAGACTGGTGGTTTTAAGTGTGGTGTACTGACATTTACAGATATTAAGAGGATGGATCCAGAATAACATATATATATTTACTTTCTTTTAAAAAGAATGAATATGTGCTACCGAGGCAAGTAATTCATACTCCCAATGAACAGATGGATAGAATATAACCTTTATAGGTTAACTAGAAACTTTAAAATTCCAATAAAACATGACTGAAGATTTCAGACATTTGAATGATAGTTATTTTTGAAGTCTATCTTTCTTTTAATCTACGCGACACGTATTGTTCCTTGTAAATGGTGAATGGCCATGAAGACATTTTCATTTTGCCGAATCCTGTACACAAAACATTTTCGCTTTGGTCTTTTGTATAGGACAGTTTGAATCTGAGTTATATGAACTTAAATAAACAGTTTAATGCAACAGTAATTACTCTCGGCCTATTTTTATTAGTTATAATAACACTTCTCTGTTAGAAATAGGTTTAATTGACATGATGTATTTAACAATAATCATGCTAAAGAAGTTTCACAGAAGACATTTTCATAATTCAATATCAAGTCAATGCATAAAAATGAATAAGAAATACGACAGTGAGATCTTTGTTAACAAAACAAGAATATGGAAGTCTTTCTTGAAAGAGAAATTGTTAAAAGAATGCTGAGAAAAAAACCATCCATGATTTCAGGCTTACTCAGGTTAGAAGCTTCCATCCTGAATACGATGTATGTGACAAATTCCCGTGTTAAGGGAATGAGTCTTCATGAATAGTGTTCAGAACTTATTTATTAGAATAAAAGAAAATTTCAGCTTCCGCATTAACGGAAGAAGTAACTCGATATTGTTTCTTAATAACCGACTAGACGCCCATTTTAAAAACGAAGGGACACATTGCTTGATCAAAACAGAAATTCGGCTAACCTTAAATGGTAATAAGTTTACATGAATACCTCAATGGACTTCTAAAAACACATCTACCTCCATTAGGTAGATTTCAGGGCCCTGAATCATTTATATGTTTAATCTTTTGGTAGCCTGTGGAACACAAGCCCATAAAACCTAATATTTAACACATGTCTGAAAATAAAGTTGACATTCCACTTAAGTGGTCGAAGAATTTTATGAAATGGAAGAATTATTAGACAAGTACACTGTAGTGGTCAATACAGTATACACGCATAGCATATTCGTGTACAGTTAGGATTCGGGATCAAATCAACCTTTGGATTTGATATCTATCCTTCTGAAATACGATCTAATCACTTCAGACTTCTGATGCATGCTCCTGAGACGTTTATGTCGTAAGATACCCAAACAAATCGGTCTTAATGGCAAAGATGATAGCAAAATTCATGACGTTCACAAAGTCTGAAGTAAACATTTGTCTGTCTCTAGCTTATTTAGCATTTAGAAAAAATATTATAATACTGCAAGACTACGCTATAAGGGCTTATCATTTAAGCACACAAATAGAAAAATAGAGGAAACGATGCCGATAGCACTTTTTCTAAAAATTGCAAATGAACTAATATGTAGGTAAATACACTACCATAATTGTCTATAAAAAAGATCATTCCAGTACCCCGTATCAGATCTTATTAATATGTAAGACTTGATTTGTTTTGACGTAAGATACTGTATTCATCTTTTCGTAATTACATTTTCATAACAAAATGCTTAAATAAGACCTGTGGAGTGAGTTTGTCAGTAAGTTATGCTGAAAATTACTGTTAGTAATCATTGGCTATTGGAAGAAGCGTTTGTGGCAAATAAGTTCTTCAGTGAATTGAAATACAAAAGTGAAATACCAAAAGAGTTTCAGAACTTCTGAAACCAGTTAAATTTTGTGTAGAACTGGACATTATGATTGGTACATTGTCAGTAGAAACATTCATTCAGTGTTATTGGTATTAAAGCAATGAATAAAAAGGGAAGAATCATCAACACTTGTTCAGTTTCTGTAGATCAGCTCTTTTTCAAAAATTTCTAACACAAAAGAATGACGAAAATTCGAAGATTATAAAAGATCTTTAGTGAATATTTGCTCAGAATTTAATCTGACAGACAGTTTAACGCTTTCGTAAATAGAATTACAATAAACGCCCACGTCTGCAATTACAGCTATAGTAAGAAAATTGCCAAAGGGAAAAATGAATAGGCTTTGGTTTAATAGTCGTTTGAAATTTGTATCACATCACAGAACAATGTATATTAGGAACAGCTGAATAAAACCTACTTTCTTTCCTCAAATATAGCATCGATTGCTTCAAATCAGATTCATAGTTATTATTATTATTATATCCTATGGTTCCTAGAGGAACATAGGGCTTCAGCCTAACGTCTCCATTGCCTTCTGTTTTCTGCCAACCTTTTCAACTCGCTCCAAGTCTGCCCACACGCTTTCATCTCCTCCTCACATGACCTCCTCCAAATCACTCTCACACTGACGAACAACTCGCTACCCGTTTCCCTTTCGGGTTCCACTCGAGCAATGGCTTGTCTAGTGATGTCACTTGATGGTTCCCTCAGAGTATGACCAGCCAATCCATCTCCTTTTTGTTCCTGTCTATTTGTTTCACAATCGGTTCCTGCTGAGTTGGTTCGCTCATTGCCAGAGATCCCCGATGCTGATCTTTTCTCGCCGGCCATCTGATCTTGAGTATTGAGCGAAGACAACTGTTAATGAAGGTCTCTAGTTTGTTTGAGATGCTCTTTATGACGCGCAACGCAAGTCTCTGATCCGTATGGTAGCACTGACTGACTTCACATTGAAGTTGGAAATCCGGACCTTATTTTTGATCCTGAATGATGTTGAACTCCACACAGACTTAAGAGTAATGAAGGCTTATCTTGCGTTTCCGATTCTTGTTTTGATATCTTCGTCAGTTCCGTCCGCCTGTAGTTGGAACAATGCTTCCCAGGTAGATAGGTGAAGGAGGTTGTTTCTTTCAGGTTCCTCCCATTTATGCTGACTGTCGTCTGTTGTTGTTGCTGTTGGTGTTGGCCAAGAATCTTCATCACCTCTGTTTTATCTATGTTCACTTGAAGTCCTATCTTTGATGCTTCTTCTGCCAGCTTGTTGCTTCTCACTTGCATATCTTCCAATTTGTGGCAAATACGACAAATATCATCCGTCAAGTACAGATCCTCCAAGTTTTTTGTGTGAGTCCATTTTATGCCTGTTTCCTCACTGCCCGTTGTCTGTCGCATTATCCAGTCTACTGCAATCAGGAAGATCATTGGCGATAATAGGCAGCCTTGCCTCACTCCCGTCCTCACTTCGAAGGTTTCCGTAAGTTTCCCGTTGTGGATTACTTGGCATGCAGCATTGTCGTACAACTAACTGTTGGATGAGATGTATAATTGTCGATGGCACCCCGTAGTAGAGAAGTGGTTGCCAAATGACCACTCAATCGACGCTGTCGGAGGCCTTTTCAAAGTCGATGAAGTTGAGATAGAGAGGGGACTGCCATTCCAAGCTTTGCTCAATGATGATTCGTAGAGTGGCGATTTGATCAATACATGACTTGTTTCTCCTGAATCCAGCTGGTTCCGGTAGGAGTTTTGCATCCAGGGCTTAGTATTTTGCTTCGGATGGACAGGAGCATAATTCCACGCCAGTTTTTGGATTGACTTAAGTCTCCGTTCTTTGGAAGTTTGAATAAGTATCCTTTCTTCCAATCCTCAGGTACTTTGCCCTCTTTTCACAACTTCTCCAATAATGGCGTCATCAAGTCCGCTGTTGTCTCTGGGTCTATTTTCAAAGCTTCTGCTGGGATTCCATCTGATCCTGCTGCTTTCCCAGCTTTTAGCATCTTGATTGCATTCAGAACTTCATAGTTACAGTAAGCTAATGCACGATTAAAAGCCACTAATTTTAAAAACGAAGCTGTCAGATTTACTTACTATTTTTTATTTTCATATAATATGTAAAACATGTCATGACTGATCATTGCACAGTACTATGTATCTCTACAAACTGTCTGCACTCCTGTCAATAACCTACTACTTTTTGATTCAGTTTTTTATTTTTGGGAGTTTTTATTTGTATTTTATTTTTATATTTCCTTATAAAATGGAATGTTTTTATTTTCCATAGGGTTATTCTCTACTTAGTAAGGCCACATCGCATTATTTACTTATCAGATACATTCTTAAAAGGGAAACAAAGTCTTGTATCACAGCATATCAGATGAATACCTCGTCATATTATTCGTAGTAAATTGGTTAGTACGCCATAAAATAACTGATGTGACATTTTCAAGTATTGGAACCCCTGTGGGTGCGTACTGCTGAAGAGTCCCAAACTAGGACGAAACAGTTGTCCAGTACTCCCAGGTTTTCCAGTGGTTCTTTAACTGATGTCAGCTCATGATGAAATCCTCCATGATGTGATATTTGTTAAAAATTCCTATTTGCTGCCCTTCCAAACTTTAAGATGAAAGTAACTGTGATGAGGATCCCCAAATATATAAATCACTACAAATGAGTCATACGCGCTACATGAGTATGCATATGATGCTCTGTGATATCAAAATGAAAGGTAGATGGGCATTTAGCTCGAATCAAATAGTCAGTGGTTGATAACTGCTGTCGGTACGCACAACTAAGTTACGCTACTATGCATTAATTAGGGCAAAACTATCCTTACCCTTAAATTTATGACCACTGTAAGTCTGTTAGCATCCCTAAGATTTTCTGAACTCACTCCTTTCTTCCTTATTTTCATTAAAGAACAAGATATTAAGACACGCTAATATTTACTGCTCATATTTTAATCATAGGCGAATCTTCTTCTTTTCTAAGACTAAACCTATTGAGAAATGGCTGGTGTGATAATATCTACAGTAATAAATTGGCTTAAATACACATCCGCTTTCATTTTGGAAAAACTAACTACACATACTGCATCTATTTCTCAAGCACATTTTCACTTATCTACACAACAAACGACCTACGCCTAGCTAAAAGTAAATACAATTATTACTTTCTGGTTTATTATTTAACGTTAACCGAGAAAACGTACAACAGACCTTGCTTTAGATATGAATACATTATACTAGTAACATATAGTTTTTTCTCTCAGTCGAACAGATGTTCAAATGTAAATTTTCGACTTAATTTCAATGAATAAACTACAGACTCACGAAATTTAGATCAGTTAACATATGAGTGAAAAGAATAAAATTTAGCCTTGTCCACGCCATATGTCCTTTACATGCTAATTAAAAAATTGTTTTGATTAGTTTCATTGGGCATATGAAGCAAATAAAGGTAAAATCGTGCCTTCCTAGAAAGTCAAAACTTAATGTGTAGTATTAAATAAAGTCTTCTAGCAGTTATTTAATCAAATCACGAAAACTGATTCTTTATGACTTCCGAAATCTCTACTGAGATCTAAAGCAGCCAACTCAAGTGCACATTGACATGAGACCAGTGTTTCTAAAAGATTTAAACATATGGCACGCGCATTTCAACAAAGACAATCTTATTAGCTCGCCACACATTCGACACTGAAGAAAAGATACTCTGCTGGCTGTCCGACCGGTAACAATAAGCAAAAAACAACTGTAGCAGGCAGAGAACCAACCAAGGTAGTCAAATCATTCAAGGGGTATTCCTGAAACAGACACTGCACTGAAGTAAAAGATACAGAAGTAGTCTGGAAGTATAATGAAGGCCTATCAAATAAACAACGCAACTAAGAAAACACAACCATTCCAGTATACCCACATACTACTGTCATCAGTTGAATACTGTCGAGCCTAATGCAAAGTGCACGATACTCCAAGTGTGAATTTTATCGATACATTTTATCGATACTGAAGATTATATTAGTTGCTGTCTGGTGAATAGATCGGTCCTTTTGAGGTCTGCTTTTTGTTAACTAGTTTTCTTCATTAGTGACTGATTATTATTTTATTATTAATCCCTTGAGTTCAAAGTGGAACATAGGCTTCAAAATATATCGGTGGCACAGTGGTTAGGACTCTAGCCCACCATGCACATAGTCCGAGGTTCGATCCCTTGCCGACGTACACCTGATATCTATGGTCGGCCTGGAAAATTTGGGCTACCGATATCCATGCTGAAAATTCCATACTTGCACCAAAAATACAGTGTGGAATCAAGCTGTAATCAAAAAAACAAAAACAAAAAAAACAAAAACATTTCCACTTTCTTTTATCTTCTCCTGTCCCCTTCAACTCGGCCAACGATCGTCCATAATCTCTCACCTACTCCTCCCCACACGATCTCCTACATGTCACCCTCGTACCAAAGACAAACTCGTCGCTTCAAATCAGGATTACACTCGAGAGATGAACTGCATTGAGCACGATGTCACTTGACTTCCTCCTCAATGTATGCACAATCCATCTCCATTTTCGTCTACATATTTGTTGAGCGATCTGCTCATAGTTGGTATGTTCTCAACCAGAATTTTTTGTTGCCGATTCTTTCTTGCCGGCTGGTTATGTTATCTTCACTATGGAGACAGTGAAGGGGACAGCTGTTGATGAAAGTCAGGTTGGTCAGGTTTCATCGATATTTGTGTTGAAAATCCGAGTCTTGTTCCTAATCCTGGTCGAGTTTGTAAGATTTCCAAACTGATTTGAGATTGATGAGGTTTAGCTTGCCTTTCGGATTCTGACTGGTTTTGACTTCTTCATCAATTATTACTGCCTATTGTTGATACGATGCTTTCTGGCTGGTTAAGTGAAGTAGGTAATCTATGTTAAATCTCTACCGTTGATGGTGATTGGTGCTGGGTGTTGTTGTTGTCGTTGTGGTTCATCACCTCCGTCTCCTTTTTGTTCCCCTGGAGTCCTGTCTTCGCTTCCTCACTCTTCAACTAGCTTTTTTCAGTTTTCGCCTGCCTCTAAGTCTTCGAGTGTTTGACATTAGACATATATCATCCACCCGCGAAATTCAGATCTTCTAGAGTCTTCTTACCGGTTGTCTAGCGTATTCCTGTCTCCTCGCTGCCAACGTACAGTCTAACCCATAGTCCAGTCCACATGAATTGGCAATATCGTTTGTGATGATAGGCAGCCAGCCAACTTATCTTTCTCCTGTGTTCAATTCTAACGCCTCGCTGAGTTTTCCGTTCTAAGTGACCTGATACGTGGCAGGCATTATCATATAGCCAGATGTTGAACGAGGTTGGTAAATACTTGGAGACTGCATGCCGTAGTGTATAAGCTGCCAACGCTGTCTGATCAAAGCCTTCTCCTAGTCGATAAGGTTGACTGCCAATCTATGATTTGTTCGATGATGATACGTGCATCTGTAATATGATCAGCACATGATTTGCCTTTATTGAATGCAGCCACCTTGTTCCTGTGGCCTTGGTGGAGTTCTGCATCCAATGGCATTAACAGGGACATTATTCCACACCGGTTCTTGCAGAGTGAGGCGTAGGTCACCCTTTTTCGGTAACTTAACAAACTAGTAAGTCTATCCTCCAATCAGTAATGGCGTGATCAAATCTGCTTCAGTCTATAGGTCCGTCTTTCAGCCCTTAGGAGGGAATTCCACCTGGCCCTACGGCCTTCTTGGCTGGCTCTCATTAGCTTGATCGCCTTCAGGATTTCTGATTACGTTGGAGAATTTGTGTCCACTGGCTGGCAGTTGTGTGGGCGCTGTTGGTAGTGGTGGCGGTATTTCTGGACGAGTTGTGGTTAATGGTCGATTTAAGAGTGCTTGGAAGTGATCATCCCATTGTTTTATTTGTTTCTCCTCCTTGGTAACTAGGTTCCCATGACCACCTTTTATATGTTTCACCTGCGTTGATCTCTTCCCGACTACCGAGTGACCTGATTATCTGATATAGTGTCCTGAGCTCTCCCTCTTACCCACGCCCTGCCTCTTGCGGTTTAGTTGTTGGCCAGTATGTCGCAGAATCTTCTTTTGTATTTCCTAGCACTCTTCTTAACGTCTCTCTTGATTCAGTGCAGTGTACATTGAACTCAACTTCGCCTTCTGTTGTCCATCTTTGCATCGAGTCATCTTTTTTCTCACCATCCTCCTCTCCTCAATGTAGTGACCGATACAAACTTAGCTGAAA
Organism: Trichobilharzia regenti; assembly: GCA_944472135.2. Lineage (NCBI taxonomy): Eukaryota > Metazoa > Platyhelminthes > Trematoda > Strigeidida > Schistosomatidae > Trichobilharzia > Trichobilharzia regenti. The sequence continues at coordinate 78,724,183 of OX235270.1, read as the reverse complement.
CGAAATTTCTTGCACATGCTTATGACCTAACGATTGAGCACTAGCAAATATAAAACGTCTATACTGGGGTACCTACTGCGAAAAACAATTCTGACAATAAACTAGTTTCCGAACTGCGCAGATCTATTTTTGTAAACTCAGAGTTTACAGTATTTGTATGCTCAGATAAGGTCTCCTACCTAACATTCTGAAAATAATTTTTTGGATTCCTTACTTTTCTTCTCTTAAAATATTATTCAGTGTTTCAGCGGTAATCTCATTTTATTCGATAAAATTTAGCATTTTGGATTTTGATCTAAGTGAGATATTTTCTTGTTAAAGTACCTATGGTTCAACATAATTTCATTCAAGGTTTATTTCCACAAAAATAACATTTAATAATGGTGAAATCCTGAAAAAAAACTTTGAAACCGATTTGCTAGTAACTGTTTCCAGGATATTTGACTTCCTTTTTTCTACTCTTGCCACACTGAAAAGTCAAAGCATAGTAACCTGATTCTTAGTTTCAGCTATCTTTATAACAATCATTGTACTTTTAAGTGTTTGTATTTTATTCATTTTAGAATATTTGATAAACAATTTGGAAATAAAATCTTAGTAATATTTAGATTTTATAACCCATTTAGAAACCTACCATTTTAAGTTTGGTCATCAACCGGAAGTATTTATATCTCTGCATTATGCACTGAAAAGTTAACATCATTAAGTATGGCTACATTAAATTACTTCTTCTATGTGTAACCATTTCATCTAATTCACACCTTTCAACCAGAAGACTATGAATTAGAAGTATACCTTCTTCCATTTCATCATTATTAAGTTTTACTATCCACTCCCATACTTAGATTAAATATTACCCAATGTCTTAATTGTTACGCTACATTTTGGAAATCTGAGCCTGCGTACACTGACCGGTGTATTTTAACATTTTTTCTGAGCGCTAAGGCACTAGGTACATCTATATGTGATATATTTCCTCACGATCTAAGATTTCCATAATTTTCAAGTCTAGTAAACGTTAAAGAAGGGATCAAGTGCATTAAAATTCAGAAAGACAGGCGAAAATCAACTAAAATGCTGCATACACATTGATAAACAACTTAAAGCTCTTCAGAAAATTATGACTGTTTTAATAACTACAGGAAGTGCACATATGATAAAATAACATTAGGAAATTATTTGCGAAGGCAACAGAATATCTACCGATAAATTCACTCTAACCCAATAAGATGGAATACAAGCAAACTACTGAAAACAGATCTAATAACCAAAACAGAACAATGAGATATAAAGTGAAGTGGTAAATATTTCTCTTGCTTTATAGCGTCCCTACGATATAAAAGCTGGATGTTCCATTGCTATTATTCCTCTTCCTCTTAGAAACTTCAGCGTACAACTCATTTAAGGAGCCGTTCGGGCACTATGGTAGAACATAATCTCATATTAGATCGGTTTAGTTGATGAGATACATATTGATATAATATTTATAGGTCGACGATATTTCGAGCACAATTTGCTGTCCATTATCATGCCATATGAAGCAGGTTAGGAAATCGTGTGAATACATTATTATGATAATGAGAAATAAATAACCCTTGAAATGTCATAGAGTTATTAATACTATTATATCACAGTATGTTATATCAAATAAAATTATCTAATGAGGAGTGGCAAATTCTAACAAAAATATTCCCAATATTTTATGTACTCGACAACTCACATTTTAAAGATAATACGGAATTCCAAAATGTAAAGCAATTAGTTCCACTTATGAATTGCAACAATACAATATGAAGATATAATTTATCTGAAACGTGTAATCTATTTACGAAACACATTTCAGACATTCCGTTCATACACGTACTTGTCACACACAGAGGGTTATTGTTATCTAACACTATTTCAGTGAGGTTTCGTGTTTCTTCTTCATTTGTGTCGGTCGTACATATAGAGTGAATGCGTTTGAACAAACACTTAACCAACGCCTTTTTATACTGTAGTGGACAGAAACTACGATAATTTAGATGCTTTCCTGTCCATGTGAACGTTTTTCAGACAGATCGTTTTTATTGACCCGTCTTGTTGCCTGTTTGTGAATATATTTAAAAATGGCAAGCAATCATTATTCTCCTCAACGTATGTTAGCGATATGCTGTTTTGTACTCTATTGATCTGGTCAGTGATTTCTATAGCATCTGTTGGTTTATCACAAATGACTGTTACGTCATCTAGATGACTTAAGCTTTTCTAATTACGTCCTCCGCTAGGTTTTCAGCATGCGACATGTGTATATCATCTAACAATGCACCTAGAGGGCTTTCCGTAGCAACACCATCAATCCAGCGAAAATACTCTCCCTCAAATGTAAACTTAACATAGTTAGTACATAGAAACAGTAAATATTTTAAATAAGATATAGATATTGTTAATAGGAGATTGTTGCAAGAGATGTAGTCACATAAAATGTCAACCATCTGTAAAGAGGTACACACTCGTAAATAAAAAACCAACGTCTAAGCACAACATGGTTTTGTCCTTTTTATCGACGTTATGAAGACAATCTACTAACTCAAAAGTATCTTTCAATGAAGACGTACATAAGATTCTTCTAATAGGGTCTAATATTTCCACCAGCCACTTTGCAAGTTTGTGCGTTGGGGATCTGTACATTGACATTATGGGATGGAGAGGCATATTAGGCTTATGTGTTTTAGGCAGACCACACACATATAGTAATTGGGATTCTGTGTGCTTTAGTGAGTTTAATTTCCCTCTATTAATTGCATTTATGTCTAAGAGTTTTACTAGATTATTTGTCACCTTATTTTGTACATTCTTCACATATTCCGAAGTGGATTCTCTGGTAAATCTGTCATTGTTTCCAAGAATGAATAACATTTTATTTTTCTATTCAATTTTTTCCATCAAAACCACACCACAACCTTTATCTAGTCTGAGGACAACGATGTCAGTATTATGCTCTAGTTCTTTTAGAGCTTTAAAGTGCTCAGATGTTAGGATAATTTTCTGAATTGTATGACCATTGCAGAGTTGGTGAGCAATGTCAACTAACTTTGCTTTGAACCAACCATGATGATCATCAGAAACGGGAACAAGAGGCGTCAATTGTGCATGGATTTCAAGTCCTAAGAAATACTTTTGAAGAAGTAAAGATCTAGTTCTGAGTAGTGCCGGGAGTGTTAAAGAAGATAGCTTGATAACATATTACTCTGGATTTACAGGGAAATTAGTCACAAGTTTGTTATCATTAAGTGATTTGTCTAGCTTCTTAAGTATTTTTGCACAGAAAGTAGTAAATTTCATATGACATACTAAAGATGATTCGGAGGAAACTTGCTATTCTTCACTGTCACAGACTCTACATGCCAACAGATGTGACCTTTCTCAAGTGTAATATCTCACAAAAGAAGGGAACTAACAGATCTTATCAAAATGAAAATGTAAAGTGTAATTAAATTGCAGTAGGTATTTTCCTACATTTTTCTAATATCGAGGTGAAGTTTTCAGGACATTGGAGGACATATATATTACCTATCAAATGCCTAAATTAAGAATACATCAAGACTAGCTAGTAATAATGAGTATTATTTAGCCGAAATTATAATTTTTATTCATGAAACGAAATAATTATAAGACAGACCCAAGTTGAATATGATATCATTTGATCAACAATATATTTTCTACAGTTATATTACAAAAATTGAAAGAGATTGTCAGTGAATATTGTTTCGTTAGCAGAATACAATATAAGAATGTGAGAGGTCTATTATGCGCAAAAACAACTGACACAAGTCAACACTTTAAAGAAAGCAGGAATCACTAGACATTATATGGGAAAAATAATATGACACTATTAACCGAGAAAACCAAAACTCACTGCAGCTCAAAAAATTTGCCGAGGACAACCAAATAACATTTGTTCAAAATGACTCAACCAATCACTGGTAAAGTACAATATTTCACTCCCATACACCAAAATGGTGAAGAAACAAATGACTACTTATATTATTTCGGATAGATGTAAACGAAAAATTAACCGAAAATATCAAAAGATTGGAGAAATTAAATGTAAATTGCTAGTGACAAAGCAAATTCTGACCAGCATCACATCCAAAGTCTAGTTATCTAATAAAATAATGTCTCCACGGACATTATTTAGAGTTTATTATTATTATTGCTTCCTTAAGTTACAAGTATAATGTAGGGCTTCAGTAGCACATCTCTGTCGCATCGGTTTCTCTGTCGTCACCTTCAGCTGGCTACTTGACTGGCCACAAGCTTTCATTTTTTCATATGATCTTCCCCGTGTTACTCTTGGATGTCATATCATTTTAAGCTCTTCTGAGAGCATGCCCAATCCACTTTCATGACTATCTGCATATAGGGTGAGTAGCATATTTTCATTTGGTTTGCTGACGACCGTCTATCTTATTTTCAGCTACTGAAGAAAGTTTGCAGTAGGCTATTGGAAACGCTTCTTGAAAAGCACGCACTAGTTAAGTAGAAACACTGACCTGAAATTGTTGTGTTAAATTCTTGTTATTAATACCAGCTGCTGCAGATCTATCACCAAGTAGTGATCACCTTTCTTGATGAGATCTCATATGGCTGACTGTGCCATCATTCGTGTCGCTTACCCGTACATGAAGTAATTCTGTCCAAGAAGGCGGAACAGATGACTTCCATCGGATTTCTCCGATTGGTGGTGATCGGTAATTTCATCACCTCCTTGCTTTCTATATTCACCTGAGTTCTTATTCTTTCTACCACCTTTGCCAACTTCTTGCTCTTCGTTTGTATATCATCAGGGTTTCGCGAAATGAGACGTAAGTGCTATATCAAGGCCAGATCTCCTGGAGTAATTTTATCAGATCAGCGTATGAACACCTTCTCATTCTCCACTGTCACATTACAATCGGAAAGATCACCGATGGTAATTCGTGGTTTTTTCTACTGATGCCTTCAATTTAGGTGCTTTCGGTGAGCTCTCCCTCGTAAGTTATTTGGCGTGTGTCATCAGTGTATGGCTATTATCCAACAGCTACAAGGTTCATAAATATCTTTGGCACTGAGTTCCGTAGCTATGGGGTAGCAGCCATGTTACTTTATATTCGCTTTTTTCTAAAGCCCTTTCAAAGCTGATGAATTTGAGCTAGACAGTTGACTGGCTTTCTGGTCACTATCTGATGACGATGCGGAATGATGCAACCTGGTCCGCACATGTTTGTTTGCCTGAATCTAGCCTATTCCGAGAATGAACCCTAGAGTTTATTAAATCACTTAAAATTTAAGGTATATTTGAATACACTGGGTATTAAGAGAATATCCGAATCATCGTACAGTCAATTCAGCATTAAATAATCTATTCATCCATTATTAATAATTATATCTTGCAAAGTGCCTGAATGGAAAAAGACTTACACTAATTAAAAAAACATCTAAAGTAATTTAGAAATACCTCTGACCATTTTGTAAGTTGCTTTCAGTAAGAAAAGGAAATCACTTTGAAAGAGATAAGCGAACATCAGTAAGTGAAAACTATTCAGTTCACACAGTCTAAGTTCCGCTGTCCGACAGATGATAATAAATTAGAAATGCCTCATTCTCTCAAAATAATCACTTCCTAAAGAAAATGAAATTTTACGGTTCTAAATATTTATGTGGAAGCCTATTTACTGGATGATTGTTGTGCACTGATAAAAGTGTAACATATACATACATCATACACAAGTGTTCTTTCCAATGTACTGTAACAGCAGAAGACAAGGGCCTGCAACAGATCGTTTTATTACGGAAATCAGCACGTATTTATATATATTTCATGTACATTATTATAGCTTATTCAAGCAGACAAACACAGTCTTCTGATTGGTTGTTTCTGGTTTCTCGGAAAGTTAAGCCATATATCTGCGAATCTTATTTACCCACGTTAAGTCTGCTGTGAATGGTTGTTGAATCAGCCTTGTTCATATTTTCTCACGGCCAATATTAGTGACCTAGATATTGACGTGAATTAATGTCTACCACTTGGCCAGCAGCCTGCTCTCACCACAGTACTATTCAGACTGATATCCTTTTAGGAGCAATTTTCACCTGTGCAACTAGAAAATTCCCAGTCTTTGTCTTATTAAATCAGGCTGATGTCTGACGTGAGTGCTATCCAGCTACCCATATCAGACAGTCAGTAATATATAGGATGATAAATTTCTAATTCATTGTCCAGTGGGAAGGTAAATATGTTAAAAGGCTTTTGGTTTCAATAACAAAACCCGAGCAGGTAGACCATGTATGATATGTGTACGTTTGGGCATACGTTTTAACTACATTAAAGTACATTTTAAGCTGTAGTAATAAAAGATAATCATTTTTTAACATGTTAATTTATTCCTTTGAGTTCTGAGTGGAACATAGGACTTCAAGCTTCAGGTTTTCAAGTTTCAGTAGAAGTGGTGTTTTTTTTCAAATTTTTGTTTTACGTGTTGAGGATGTTAGCCCCACACACGACCTTCTCTCTTTACCGGCATACTACTGTCTAAGCATGATGTAGGGGTACTTCGGTGGTAATGCGAGATCATTACCTCTATCACAGAAATGAGAAGTATTATTAATATGGTAAATCCTGATGTAGTTGTTTTTGCAAAGCTGGATGGTTTATTTGTCTATGACACAGACAAAATTTACCAATATAAAGAAGGAAATCTTATACACAAAGGGTCAAAATTTAGGTCAAGGAAACAATCAGTATCAGTACAAGTAGCCTAGAGGGTGTGAATACAAGCAAAAACAACCAGTCACGTTCAAGGTCACCAGGAGGGATGACTAATAAACTCGTGAAGAGTTCTAAAAGTTCACTTCAAATTGAAGTATGCGCTGAAGATGCTTCCTAGTACGACAATGAAAGCTTAGTGAATAAACCATCCAGCTCAGAGAACACAACTACATCAAAATCATACATCCTGAGCTACAGATCTTCTCTAATATATTTATATGGTAAATTTTTATGAATGAATAACTGAATAGATATATTGATTTTTACTTTACTAGCTAGTTTGAAATGATGATATATTGCACTTGACAAAAGCTAGCACTCAGCATCTCCTGTCTCTTTACAGTTTTTCATATATAACTTCGATTTACTAAACTTCTAGATATGAATGCTGGAAAACTATTTATGATCTTTTCTCAATCTTTTCAGTGATTGTCTGTCACAAGAAGTCTTTAATATTTATCACACCTCCTCGAAGTGACTAAGAGTTGTAAAGAAGATATAATCTTGCTTTTCAACTTAAACTATCATTAGGATCTCAAGGGTATGATATACTCGGTGGAATGCACTGACATGCTTTGCAAAAATATCAATGAAGTATTAAATATTTGAAACATTGTTTTACGGACACTAGTAAGCATACCTGATTATTCTGAATTAGTGGATAGTTGAAGCCAACCAAATAAACTGTTTAGGGATAAGAACAACAGACCACCACAACTACTATCGAAATCAAAATTAAACCAGTTTACAACGTATTTTTTACATACACTCTTATTCTCTTTACTTCACACAAAGTGTTTAGAATAGAAAACAACTTCAAGACTTCATAACCAATGTGCTTTTCTATCTACATACTGTTTAGACATAATTATATGTAAACATCAAATAACAGTTTGGTTATCAAACTAAATTCCTACAAACCGATACTTGAAACTTTGGTTATATCTTAAAAATGAGAAATAAAAATGCTAAATATTGAATTGACGTCTCCAAGTTTTAATCAGTGTTCCACCTCTTCCTCGTGGTATTTTATCGTAGATGTTGTTTGTCATACTTGTCATTTTGTAGCTATTTATTTACTCAGTTTAGACAGTAAATAAAATATCAGTTGATAAATAGGGGAGAAAAAATTAAAACAGGAACATAAATATACAAGTGTCACAATAATCTTATTTTTTCTTAATTATTCAAAACATCAGGTTTATTAAAAATCATGCACAGAATCAATGTCTACATAAATAATTTTATTCTATCTAATTATGCAGGCCTTGATTTACTGTTCGTATTCAGATATGATTATGTGTGCACTGCTTAGAAATGTGGTCTTTTTTATTGTACACAAGTGAATATGCGTTTAAGCACTTGTGATTGATTTAAGTAGCTCTACCTACAGAAGAGAATATATATATATATATATAGCTCATTTTTGTCTTTTCCATGATTTATGTTTTACCTACAAGAAAGTCTGATATTACAATAAAAGAAAGGTACTGAAGATATTAAGAAATGTATCCGGAATTAAATATGGTAAATAATGCTGAACACGAAGTAGTTATTATTATTATTATTCCCTTGAGTTCGGAGTGAAACATAAAGCTTCCACAACACATCTTCACTTCCTTCTATCTTCTAACGTTCTCTTCAGCTGGGTTCACGACCGTCCATAATCTGTCATCTACTTCCCCCCACACAATCTCCTACATGTCACCCTCGGACCAAAGACAGACTCGTCGCTTCAAATCAGGATTACACTCGAGAGATGAACTGCATTGAGCGCGATGTCACTTGACTCCCTCCTCAATGTATGCACAATCCATCTCCAATTTCGTCTGCATATTTGTTGAGCGATCTGCTCATAGTTGGTATGTTCTTAACCAGAATTCCTTGTTGCCGATTCTTTTGTCTCTCCTAGCTCCCTTCCCCACGCCTTTCTTGATTCAGTGCAGTGTACATGGCTGTGAATAATGCTTCTCCTTCTTTTGCCCATCTTTGCATTAAGTCATCTCTCTCACCATCCTCCTCTCCTCTTGTAACAACAGAAGACAAGGACCAGGAAACAGATCGTTAATTAAGGATATCAACACATATTTATAGATTATCATGTACATATTATATATTATTGTTAGCAGAAAAACAGAGTCTTCTGATTGGTTGTTTCTCACAGAAAGTTAACCTTGCATCTCTTTTTGGCTGTTTCTTGAATGTCAGATCATCTATATGTTAACTGTATCCGCCTACGCAAAGCGTTTGTTCTCATTTTTCTCACGACCAATATTGTGGACATAAACATTGACGTTAATTACTGTTCACCAATTTTGACTAACAGCCAGCTCTCACCACACTTTCTGCTATTAACTTTCAGGTAGGTGTCCGTTGAGAGCTATTCCTTGTCTTGTCTCTTCTTTCTTCCTAGAACAGTTGTACACGCTTCTTTGAACATCACCTCCAGAGAGTTAGTTACAGTGTTCTTCCACACACACACACACTGGTTTCCTCAGTGATGCCACGTAGTGTCTCCGAATTCGCTCTGATCTAATCTGTAGTGAAGACATCTTTTGTGGTTTTGTCCTTCAGTTTCTGAGTGTTGAACTTGAATTGTGGTACATCTCCAGTTGTTCTGGAGGATATCAGCTTCACCTTGAAGGTTCCTCGAACTAGGTGATGGTGTAAGCCCGACCACATCTGCTCGTCTTCCCGACTTTGTGTCCAGCACAATGGCTGCGTCTTCACACCCTTGAGATTGATATGAAATCTATGTGGCCTTGTGCAATACTTGTGCTCGTACACACACTTCCTCCGACCACCAAATCATTGAAAGCGGAAAAATCTTCGAAGTGTTCTCCGTTCTCATGCATTTCTCCTAGAGAATCTAGACTTATGATGAGTTCTCCTCCTGTATTGTCTGCTCCTGGTCCGACTGGCATTCATATTACCCTTTAGGATTTCGGTGTCATCATTCGCGATGTTGTCCATTGCTGTTTGTTGTCGTCTGTGAAAGTCTTTCTTCTCTTATTCCGCGTTATTTGTAGCACCGTGCGTAGGACTGGATAATTGTGAGCTTACTTCCTTCTGAGTTGAATCTTGCTGTCAAGATCCTGCAGGATGAAATTAATTCCCACTGCATAAGGCCTTACCTGCCAATGGTGACATCATTGTAGCCACCCACTGCCTCAGTGTGCTCGTGGTGACCTCAGTAGATTACTGACCTTCCTGTTAACAATTTTGTCAATTCACATGTATTCTGATTGCTTTTGCATATACCCAGTACTTCTAACCCATATCTTCGCATCTCTTTAGCTAACTGGGCAGCCTTCCCAGCCAGCCTCGTGCATTGTACGGGCATCCCACGTACCCATTCTTACTCTTGCTTCCATAGAGAGAAGACACATCGGCTGACTAATTGGCTGAGTGAAGTCTTTCATAATGCCATTTTACCTCTCCGATTCCAGCGAAGAATAAGATTTTTATTTGAATTTTTTGTATTATTATTATATATTTTGTGCGTTGAAGTTTTTCTAGCAGTTTGACAGCATTTTTTGTATAGTGTTGCTGGCACCATGCCCAACCCTCCCTGTTCACCCGGGATTGGGACTGACTAGAAAACTAGCCAGCCAGTTAACTAGGCGAGATTTGCTTGATAAATATCATTTAACCCACGAATATTATTGAAACTAATATATTTTGCTAAGAATTTTGATAGGTATCTCGTGGTCATAGATATTATGCACATGCTTATCATAAACTGGGTTCTGGTATCGATATCTATGTGCTGATATTTTTCCTGGCCGTACTGAATGGTAAGGTATCTGTAAATTTTGTTGAAATCACTATCACCCATAAAACCATTGTTTACCCCAATAATCATTTGAGACACACCAAATTAACTTCTACTATATTTGACGAATATCTATGAATTAAACGAAAGTTGAATATCTCTGTTTTGCATCAGCTGGATACACTTATTTGGGTTGTTAACTTGACGATTGTATGCATGCACCTCTGAAAACGATGATTTAAGTCTTGCTATGATTAAGATTATATTTTATTGTAAAGAAACGCTTATTTTTCATAAATTTAACGTTGTTCCGTGAAATTTTTCAAATGTATTTTTAAAACTGAGTTAACATAACTTTATATTAACTTGTCTAGCTCTGTGTTTTATTGTGATCATTATATTATAAAAAAGATACCTTATCAATAAAAGTGCCAGGCATCATGCTTCCTTTCACTTTCTCCAGACACTAACCTTCTAGACATTCTTCAGCACTTCAATATTTTAAAAAGAGAGATCTCAGAGAATGGTACAGAATGGCAGGACAATGATTTCTGAAAACTGATAGTAATTTCTAACTTTAATTTTTATGTGGTTATGAAGTGAATTAGCCACAAATATGTCATTTTGTCTGACTTTTGGAAATTCCCAGAAAAGACCATAATTGCCATATGTTATAGGGTTGCTGAAGTTTTGATATAAGAAAATAACTTGTGCACTGTGTTACTGTATAATTCCGTTATGGGTAAAATTTGTTCTGTTAAAGTCTCATGTTCTGATAACGTTTCGATATCAAAGTCCTTGATATGATTATGAGCAATAAATTGTGCTCGAAATGTCATAAGTAAACATTAGTGCATAACACTGTGAGACTGCTGAAGTTTGTGTACTTCTTCATATTCTGGTAACTTCAAATATGAGGTTAGAAATATAGATGAGTTGTTTTCTCACAGTTTGCCAAGTTTTGAGTAGATTTGTTTTTACAAATTGTAGACCTCATGCAATCTCTCAATTTCCCCTTCAATCGATCACAATGTACAACTGTCAACTGCAGCAAGTATTTCCACAAAAATTAGTATGTAGGTGAAGGGCGAATGAGAGATCTTAGCAACGCACCATCTTTCTTCATTGAAAATTCACATGTTTTGAAAATTGCTTACGTATTTGTGCATAAACTTAGAAGATTATTTCACGATAGTGATCTGCATAAAAGGCCTACACATCAAACATTATCTGTATAGATGGTAGCTGAAATATTTTTAGACTGAATAAAATATTCATTTTTCTGTAACAGTACTTCATGTCTACTAATATCGACATGCCATGTAGAGTGAACTGACTATTTGACAAAAGGGTACGTTGGAAAGCTTACTTTGTGTTCATTGTATTGAGTGAACAACTTTGAAAGGATAAAATGAACGTCGTTAAAAGACATAATCAGCTGGTAATGTGTTTCGGACTGTTATCAGGGGTTGTTTCGGCAGATGGTGACTGATAAAAGTTATAAACATCGAGGCATGGAGATAAATTTTACACTTAGCTTTTTATCACTTTTTAATTATTGTCTAAAATGCTCAGCTTAACTTTACTGTTTACCTTAGTTTCATCATATTATTTTGCACACCTATTATATAAAGCAGTCAACATTCAAATTCATCATTAAAATTTTATGAACAGAATACCTTTTCCACTCTCGAAGATATTACGAGAGACCACTCCTTTAGGAATAACAAGACGTACAGTTTATCAAAGAAAAGCTGAAAAAAGGTATTAAATCACAGGAAAATTACTCTCTGTATGTATGGTGAGTGAATTTCTATAGTTTTGGCCACAATATCATGGAACCTAATAATTTGCGAAAGAAAAAATGGTCTTTTTCTAGGAATGGTTGACGGTATATTTTTAAATAAAAATCCAAAATTAATAGTCCGATATTTCCAGGTACGTATTGCTGATAAGGATAAAAAAAGAAGTTATTTCTCTGTTAGTGTTTAAGAACGATTCGTAAGCAGTCTTTTAATCAACTCAGGGTTTTCAATATTTATATTTCCGCTAAAAGCTCATATGACCTAAGGCTTGCATAAATCATGCTTAGTGAGAATTTTGAATTACTTAACCTACTCAAATTTTTATAAGCATATTAAACATTGATGTTTTCACTGGACACTAGTAACTAGTGTGACGTGTCTAGTCCTTTCTTTGATGCAGACTCAATTCTTTCAGTCAGGTTTGCAATGTGGCCACCATTCTAGGTAGCTCGTCATCACAATGCACCTTGATTTGATGATATTAGATAGTTGGAAGCAATAGGCAGGAAACCTTGGACCCAGGTTTCATGCTATTTGGCACTCGTCAGCAAGGCATATCTGCAACCTTGAAGGAACTCACTGAGCCCGAATAGCTCAGTGGTAACGTCTCTGAATGCAGCACAGGATGACGCAGTTTTGAATCTCAGAATGAACATGAGTTCCTTCAAGTTAGCAGATACGGCTTGCTGACTGGTGAGTGCCATCTAGCATGAAACCTAGGTCCAAGGCTTCCTGTCGATCGCCTCCAACTATCTAAAAAATGCTGATGTATTTAAAAATGTGTCTTCGTAGTCTAGAGCCTGTTATTCAGTGCTGATTCTAAGTCATTAGTTCTGTCATAGAATGCTCACTAGCCACCTTACAGCTGTTGGCTTGACTACCGGTTAACTCTGCTCCAAACCTCACCTAATTTATAACTTGCCAGTAATGCGAGAAAAAACTATTGTTTGGAGTGAGACTAGCAACCCCAATCCGTTAAAAACAACGCCATCCCCACAGAAACAGAGAAACTTGAATTCTATCTTCTACTGGGAAGGTAAAGAATGTTGAAAGAAGGTAATAAAGTTATCTTCAGAAAATGATTTATGCAACTGTCTAAAACCCACAATAAAATTAATATAATGATAAAAATAAGCAAATGCTGTCTGTCTTTTACCTCATTTTCAGTTACATATACATTTCATTACTTAGGGTGGTTTTAACAGTTCTATCTAGTCACCTTGTACAAACAGTTGTATTTATTTAATTTGTTTGACAGCATTATATTGAAAATTTCAACGGTCCAACTACTCAATCATGCAACCTTCGTGTGTTATTGAAGTTTGTCCTGCAACACCAATTGCCAAAGAACATCAAATGTCCGAAAATATATCCTGTAACTCTGCTGATACGACTGAAAGAACAAATGACTTCGGCTGTCCTTCTGGGAAATCCAACAGAACCACTGGATCTCTAAATTGTCCTGAAAATCCTGTTAATCCCTATGCAGAAATGAAACCATCCAATTCTTCGCTCAGTATCTCATCAGTGCAAAGACCGAAATCTCCAAGGATTCGATCTAATAGTAAAAGTGGAACAACAAGCCTTACCTTTTCAAAATCAGCTAAAATTCCATCTTGGCGAACACATAAATATGGTAAATACTGTTGGAAAAGTTGGATTACCTTTGTACATCTGGTTATTGCTTTCAGAGCTATAATTGTGCGCATTGGATTTATATGCTTTACATGTACTGCTATTGTAACTGTTGTCAGGGAGAAAGAAGACAGAAGATTTTGGTTCTTAGCATTGACAATTCTACCTCTTCTTATTGACTTAATTATTGCTATTAATTCATACATTTCTGGCAAATCCGTAGCACCAACAATTTCAAAATGGTGAGTTTCGCATTTCTCTTACATTTTATTCATGAAATTATTACATTTTAATTTTTATGTATGGAAGTCATCCTTTTTGATTATAATAAATAAGAAGGTGATGCTTAAGCTATTGTTCTGAATGAGAATGACAAAAATCGTAAGGCAGTGTTTCAGTATCCCTTAGTTTCCCAAAGCCTGTCCACATTTCTTTCATTTAAGGGCTGGATGTTTCTTCTAGGAGGAAGAAATAGTCAAACGACGTTCAGCGACCATAGTTGCTGTTCCTACTACAGAGATTAGATTTTTCTCAATCGTGAGGCGAGATTTATGAATGACAGTCAGCATAGAATTCCGTAGAATACTAATAGGGAGAGGGTGGCAAGAATTTATCAATATACTAAGACGCGAAATTATTTGTCATTAACCAGATAACTTCTTAACAAACTGTACAAACTATAAGAAGAATGAAACGCATACTTCAGAGTTATTAAGTATTTTAATTGACAATAGGGTTTCGAGTTCGGACTGTTAATGCTCTGCGTGTCTTCAGTAAAATGAAGGGAAGAGTTTTGATAAATTTTCCGTCTTTGCACATGGCAAGAATTCATAAACAATGCTATATTATTATACTCTTGTGTTGTTTTTATCAGGACAAAATTAATTTTTCATGAATGTCATGACAATAAGAGATATAGACTATTTAAGATATTTTACTTCGTTGTACATTGTGATCGATTGAAGGGGAAATTGAGAGATTGCATGAGGTCTACAATTTGTAAACACAAATCTACTCATAACTTGGCAAACTGTGAGAAAACAACTCATCTATATTTCTAACCTCATATTTGAAGTTACTAGAATATGAAGAATGATACAATGACTAGTTTTATCTGCTAGTATTATAGAACACCATAAATACTGAACATGCAGTCTTCTTAATCTGATGGTAAAGTGACAGTAATTAAGTAAAATGTTAGGATGGACAAAGATTGTAAATCACTTGACTAATACCATAGGGTGGAAACAGGGGAAAATATGCCATAAAAGAATAGGTAATGAGGTGTAAATGATATTTAAAATCTAACAAATATTGCAACAATTTGCTTATTTATTATGTGATAAAATACATCCGGTAGCATAATTTTTTCATAAGTTAAGTCTGAATAATTACTCTGCCGATAAAGATGAAAGTTTCTATAAAGTTGTTTGTAAAAAGCAACTGGTAGCTGGACATTTGTATAGTGTTTACAACTGACGGAAATACATTATGCATTAAACACTGAGTACTAATTATACAGCGTGGCGTCCTTTCATCATATAGCCTAATTCATGTCAAGTGCATGTATATAACTATAGAAGCGCCAATTTGCCGGAAAAAAGTAGCTTAATTCAAATATGTAGCCATAGGGGTTTTATACCAGGCACTAAGCTGTAGTCTAAATTACGATGGTGACTCATATTAAATTTTAGATTGAAAATCACTAATAATTATAGGATAATTACTTCATTGCAAGCGGTAATATATCAAACTAAAGGATACTCGAGTGAACACCGGCTAGATTTCACAAACTACTGGAAGACCTTATTTCACCGCCTTCTATAACGGCAATTTCGTTATGTTTTTCTCAACCGCAGCTTTTGTGCATAAATGTTGGTTGATTTAATCATATGTTTTCACTCTTTCGGTCAGTAATCATGTTTACAATTGGTGGATGGTGGCTAGCAGTGGAATCCAGGATGCGCATTTCGTCCTACTTGGGACTCGTCATCTGGATGTACCTGCATTTCTCAATGAGTGATGATGTTCCCACCGAGGCTCGAACCCAGTGACCATAGTGGGAACACCATCACTCACTGAGAAATGCAGGTACATCCAGCTGACGAGCCCCAAATAGGACGAAATGCGCATCCTGGATTCCACTGCTAGCCACCATCCACCAATTGTATACTGATTAAATGACCAGACATCGTCGAAGCATCTGCACAAGAAACCGACATGTCAACCTGAGACCAAGCACTTCGGTCCAATCAATCGACGGGAAAGTAAAAAAAAAATTCAATTCAATAAGTAATCATGTTTCATTACACCTTTTCTACTGACCTCAGAGATGACAACCAACTACAGTTGTATTATGCGATCGAATTACACAACTGTTAGAACGATAAATTTGACCAGCCTAACTTAATGTTAATTCAGTGAGGTATCAGTTCAGTATTCTTACCTGCAAAGTCACTTTTCCAACTTCTCATATTAAGATTTAATGGTGTGAAATATTCCCATATTATGAATTAAAAGTCAATCTGAACGAAGAATATTCTTTTCAGTAATTTCTCTTCAGGTTTATACAATTATAAAATATAATATTTGTTGTCGTTACAATAAAGGCCAGTTAGTTATGCGGCGGATACATTTTTAACGTAGAATAACAGATTAGTTATGGGGTGTCAAAATAAATAGTCGTATTTGTGTGACAAACGTGCTAGGGTGAAATCGGTTACCAAAATATTGTGAAACGGGAGACAATGGTGGTAGTTAATCATAACAGATTTGTAGAGTGTGGGGTAGGAAAATTGACAAATCAGTTCAAGGTTATAAAAGGCGCCAGGTGAGTGAGTGGCTAGTACAAAGTGGTCTGAGTTAAACAGGAGATAGTAAGACTGCAATGAAAGGTTCATAATGAAATAACGAATATGTGAAATGAAACAGGTGGAGGCATATTTTGAGAAAAGAGATAATATCACTAATAATAATTTCGGATAGTATAAATGAAAAATTCGATAGTATTGAGGGAATGTTTGCATGAAGGGCACAAATTATGACGAATAATAATAGTGGTAATAATAATATTTGTAATAGTAAGCAAAGGAAAAAAACCAAGAGGGTTAAGGGGAAGGAGCATTATTGGTGAGAAGAAAACTCTTCAATCCAAGTTTGGCCACGTTAGGAACAGCGTCTGGACGTGTTCTTTTTGGATACAAAGTTCAGGTTTAGTCGATTTTATTGCAACAACTTCAGCTATGTTTAGGAGACGTAAGCGAACTGTACGTGATAACGACTTCGAAATTCGGTATATAACCCTGAAAGCTGTGTTGACATCGATACGATGTCCAGTATCGACCAAGTGTGACAGGATCGAGCTTTTTATGCACTTAATTCCCCCCCTGCTGAAGCAAGCTGGTAAATGTCCTCGACCCCGTAGATGAACCTGCCTAATCGTGCGCCCTATATTATCTCTTTTCTCAAAATATGCCTCCACCTGTTTCATTTCACATATTCGTTATTTCATTATGAACCTTTCATTGCAGTCTTACTATCTCCTGTTTAACTCAGACCACTTTGTACTAGCCACTCACTCACCTGGCGCCTTTTATAACCTTGAACTGATTTGTCAATTTTCCTACCCCACACTCTACAAATCTGTTATGATTAACTACCACCATTGTCTCCCGTTTCACAATATTTTGGTAACCGATTTCACCCTAGCACGTTTGTCACACAAATACGACTATTTATTTTGACACCCCATAACTAATCTGTTATTCTACGTTAAAAATGTATCCGCCGCATAACTAACTGGCCTTTATTGTAACGACAGTAAATATTATATTCTCAGATTAAGAACAGAAGTTAAAATTTCACAAGATTCATTGAATTCATTGAAAATGAAGGTATGTTTCTCTGAAAACTACAAGTGGTGGCAGAATTTCCTCCATAGCTTTTACTAATATCGCTTAATCAATCATCTAATATCCATTGCATTTTGTTTCAGCTTGTTTCACCTTCCATGAGTTTGAATAAACGAAATCGAAGAAAAGTGTCCCTGCTGAATTCACAGCGTACTCCGTCAAAAAAATAACATTATCTGCATTTAGTAGAGAATAACTAAACAACTATTTCAGATAAAAAAAAAGATTTATATATGCTAATAGTACAATTTAATCTGAGTTAATATCTTGCTATAAAAATAAACGCCATATGTTGAATGCAACCATTCCAAAAATCGAGTAACATTTGTCTGTTGTCTAGATGTTATTTGTGATATTTATTGTCGAACAACAGAAACACAACTGTGTGATATATATGAAAACCTCCCAGTATTGAACTTTCGAGCAATGCTTACTTTTAAAGAAACATTTAAAAGTTGTATCATCAACAAAATAAAGCAGAGGCAAATGGTTCAATAAGGTTTTCGATTTCAAAGTTGTATAGTTTTGGCAATAGGATAGCAAAATGTAAAAGTTATTTGTCACCAGAAATCCACTGTACAATGAATTTATCTTTTGTTATTAAAATGTGACTTCTTGGTGTATTAAACATTTTTCCTATTTCGTTAGCTTTTCCAAGAAAATTCATCCACCTGGTTCTTCACATTTCTTATAATTATTGTCAGTATCGATTTTTGAACGCCACACATGTTCGAGAACAACAGTGAGATTACTGAAATTTAGGATAGCCACTAATCTGAGTCACTAACTCTGTGGTGAGAAATTATCTAGTGCCGTGTTGGTAATTGGGTTACCATGGTAACTTGTAGTATTCTTTGATGAATTTAATTAAACACTGAAGGAATTTTGCCATCATGCTTTAAGCATTTGTGAATGTATTTGAAACAATTAGTCCCTTTCATAAATTTTGATAGCGTTATTAGAAGACGGAGATTATCTGAAAAATGTGATGTATTTGCGCTATATATTTCGAACAATCTGATCACACATTTACTTGTCAAGTCAATATATATGGAAAAGTTAAATTAAACAAAGTGACAAAAAACAATTAAGAATAATTAACAGAAACGTTTGGTAATCCAATCATATAAGGATTACCAAGGTATGTTAAGATTAATAACAAACTGTTTTTGAATACACAAAGGGGGTTCGAGCCTCCGCCGACGCGCACCTGATATCTATGGTCTGCCTGCAAAATTTGGGCTACCGATATCCACGCTGAAAATTCCATACTTGTACCAAAAATACAGTGTGGAATCAAGCTGTAAATCAAAAAAATAATAATAATAATAAAAATAAAGTTTATGAATAGCTATAGTCTCGTTATAATAGACTTTTTTTGTATTTCCCAATGAATGAATCTCGTTTTGTTTTTTCATTCATTGGGAAATACAAAAAAAAGTCTATTATAATGAATATCATATACCCAATGCCCAAATTTTTTCAAACCGTTAAAAGTGAACTTGGTTTGGACATATATAAGCTATAGTCTGGGTGTATTTCAGTAAATGCCCTTGACCGTTTTTATAGATGACCTTAAAGGCTGAGTTAACATCAATCTTGTGGTTCATCTCGATTAGATGTTTAGCTATAGACGAAGTTGGTTGTCTGACACCTGCATCTATTAGCTTGTCACAATTCATTTGTTTTTCTAACCATTTTGGGCTATGCTCTCCCATCCTCACGTGCAAAGCGCGATTACTCCTCTCTATGTATGTGTGTCCACACACACACGAAAATTGGTAAATTGTGTAAGATGTGACATAATAAATTCATGCAACCTATTATTTCTCAATTTAGCTAATAAAATTTAACACAAATTTTGGATTGAAAGAATTAATTTTAAGTTAGAACCATATTTGTTGTTTAGTGAAGATCTGATGGCTAATTCAAAAAACCTTATTTCAGCTTTCATAATTACAGCCGATTCCGAACAGCTTCTTCATGACAACTTAACTTACTGAAGACTTTTTCTGTTTTACTTCGTTTATACACTCGTGCCAGATCTGTAGATAAACGACCTGCAGAAAATATACAAGATGGTACTTTTCAGTGATTAGAGAGTATTACCGTGAAAGTAACTTTGTTAATGCTTGACACTGGCAATCCGGTAGGCTAAAATAAATAATAAAATAATAAAAACTGATAACTGTAGGATTACTAATGCGAATCTGAACTTTTCTAATACCAGTTGAGTATTTGTGATATGCGGCATTTTTAATTTTTTGGTATTATTCTAGGAGACATTATTAGCGTCTATTTTGGTGTGTTTGGCGAAATTTTAATAAGTTTTTTCATACCTTTTCAACGTGGGTCGACAGTCATAAAGCCTTAGAGTATTATTATAATAAAGAAGACTGTGATATTCTTAAGGTAACTTACATTTTGCAGATGGAGGTTTCATTGACTTTACATGATATATCATTCGCTTTTGGAAACATTGATGTATAAGTTTTGTCTTCGCGATTCGTTCATTGTGGGTCGGCAGCACAGTGGTTATGACTATCGCCGACCATGCACATGGTCCGAGGTTCGATCCCCTGCCGACGCACACCTGATATCAATGGTCGGCCTGGAAAATTTGGGCTGACGATATCCATGCTGAAAATTCCATACTTGTACTAAAAATACAATATGGAATCAAGCTGTAATCAAAAATAAAAAATTACATTACCTTATGAAATGTTACGATTTATAGAATTTTGTCTTTTCTAGTGAATACCTTAGGGTATAATTGTAAGTTTGTACCAATATGCTGTCCTTCTAATTTGGCAGTTCAACCTTATTTTCAAGAGTACATTTTTAGGGATTTGATTTTTTTTCAGTTTTGACCACGGATTGATATCAGTTGCAGAATCATTGAAAAATAGGGAGTACTGAATGGCTGTTTTGTCCTTGTTTGGAGTTCATTGGTAGTCCGCATTCACCTAGGTTAGAACCCAGGACCTGGTTTTCAATGGTTCTTCAAATGATCAAGCTTGAAACAAGTCAAATCCCCATAAACTCACTCCTGAAAACTAATCTGATGCTCGCTAATAACTGGGTATAGGAAGAAGTTGCCTGGATTCACAACTTTTTCTTTGTACATAACATCCCCCATTTCGTGCCGGATTATTATTCACTTCACTATTCGCTTTCGAAAAATTCAGGTGTAAAAAGACAACATTGTCGTGAATCACATTTAGCCTGTTCAATGTTCCTAATTACGATATTAGAATTGAAAAACCTAGTGAAAATCTCTAAAAGGCAGTTAAGTAGCATCATTTCGCAACCAACGATTTAGGAATAACCGTAAACGCAACTGAAGGTAGTGGTATCTGTACATGAGGATTGTTAAAATGTGTATCACTATCAATTCACTTCGCGAAACGTAATTTTACCAAGTGAAATTCAAGGCTTTTCTATACCTGTCAAATTTTTACAGTCCACTTCGTTTGTGTGCAAAAACCATTATAATGAAAGGAACTTGTAAAGCTCCAGTTATGGTGAATGAGTTTATTAAATATTTATTATATTATCTAAGCATAAATATGGTCCATAAATACACATAATGATCACTAGAATATTTATCTGTGTTATAAAAGGATATATCATTTAGATGAATCCAAAGCAACAACTAAAGGAGCTAAGTATAAAGTGTTTAAGTTATGAATGTTGTGATGCACCTATAAAGACACATTTCAACCTAAGAGAAACAAAGACCGTCTGAGAGATAAAGCACTTTAGTGGCAGGTATTAAGAAGCAATGATCCATCTGGAAGTTCCTGTAAACAGACTTGAAGCTCCCAGTTTGTTATAATAACCCACCAAAATTTTTGAAATTATATTTGCCGATTAGATGAGTTAGGTTATCTTCAACTTTGAAGTTTACAACAAAATTAAGTTTACTTAACTTCAACAGATGAGTAGCTCTTTTACTCAAAATTAGGTCTTTTGTTTTATTGATAAAATTGTCAAATACTATTAACAATTTATTGACAGGCAGATCAGCGTTTCGGGTAAAGGTGTGTTAGTTCAAATTGTCACAAACGTGAACGTTACATAAAAAATAAAAGAAGAGAGAATGAATGATGCTGAAGTGAAACAAATTAAGTGTCGAGAAAAAGAGAGCTATTAAATGGATAACTGAGACCTTTTAGAATCCCCAAGTTCACGTGGAGTGAAGGCATGAATAGCGTTATGGTCAACTTTGAACCTCATCAGAAATGAACTTTAAGGATTGATTTCTTCAAGACTCAGAATCCCAGGCAAACTGTCTTCACTATGTGTTGATCACTTCGTATTTGCAGTCATGCTTCGGTATGAACAGTTCTACTCTCTTTTCGCCTTAATCTTACTTCTTTCACTCGCAGAAGAATGTAGATACTATGGATAATATATGTCCTGTCTACCTTCACTGATTTTAATTCATGAGCCTATAAGTCATTTCATCTCTATAATTCAACATTCTCTATATCATCACAACAACACTTACCATATGAATCCTCATCAACATACCAGTGTTGGAAAGATACTTAAGATAGCTCGCATTGATCTTTTCATATCTTCTCTTCTGGGAAATACAATAATAGTATGCAGTGGGATACAGCGAAATGTTGAGCAGAACAGCCGTCATTTGATACGTAGTCACATATGCCATCAGTAGTGAAAATAATAAAGGTTGATGAACATTACACAACAACAACATTACACATTTCGTCATCAGAGGGCATATGACACAACCACTTCACCCGAAATTTTGATATGTATGGAAATGCAATCAATATATCTGGAGGTAAAATAAACAGATGATATTAAGGCTAACATAATAAAAGAGATTGTTTAAAGTCTACAGTATCAGTTCGCTTCTGTTACTGTTCCTAAAATTTAGCTGAAATATTCACAAAATTTACCAAAACAATTTTATCATCAAAAAATTGCATTATCGGAAAATGTAGGATGCTGAAATGTACAACGCATACTGGACTAGATTTCAACCTTTTATTTCTTGTTTAAACAATAAGGCTGTGGGTTTACAGGATAAAAAATTGAACAAGGTTGATTTTCTAATATTTT
The DNA here is from genome assembly GCA_944472135.2 of Trichobilharzia regenti. NCBI lineage: Eukaryota > Metazoa > Platyhelminthes > Trematoda > Strigeidida > Schistosomatidae > Trichobilharzia > Trichobilharzia regenti. The sequence goes on along the minus strand of OX235270.1, from coordinate 78,701,173 downwards.
ATCAATTTATGCTATGTGTAAAGCATTGATGTTCCTACGTAATACCTACAATAGATTTCCCACACAAATCACTTTATACTACCAAGCAGGTAAAAGATCAATAAAACTTTTATGTGTGACACTGTACTGAAACACAGTCACAATGTTGTGTGTAGTGCAGAGGGCATGCGAGCTGGTTATTTCATTAAGTCAGCTTTCAGAGAATTAGATTTACATCATAGTGACTGCTTTTCTGAGTAATATTATGACATCAAACTTTGTTTACATTAATGTGGACTGGTTGTGAGTTAATTTAAATTTTACGCTGGTGCTGTCTTCTCCTAGCAAGAATCTGATAAAGCATTAAGAACCTTGCTTTGATGATTAATATGTGAACGTAGCCTATAAGAATTCATTCGCACGAAATTGCTTATTGCTGCTAATGCAATGTCACGGAGTTGTCTGGCCACAGTTGGTTTGAATACTGCTCCAATTTTTTTTACTGGCAATCATTGATTTAGCTACTTAATAATTCATCCACTACTATAATTTCCGTCCTCAGTTCTGTTAGGTGTTTCATTTTATTCCCGCGCGCCGTTTACATCACTAGGCATGCTCCATAATTTTAGACATAGCATGACCGTTAGGCGTGTGGTTATGCGTGTCACATTTAATATTAAAGCGCGAAACATCTGTGTTGCATTTCAGCTCCATCGATAACAAAAACAGCAGATAACAACTGCTAACTTTTTTGCACACTTCATCTTTACAAAGTTGATATTATCGCATATTATATCACTACTGTCACATAACTGGTAAGACGTTTTTATTTTTATTGTTTTTGGACATCTGACATTTAAGTAATTTGATGTGAATCTGCATCTTTAAGTATATTATTGTTACTAGAAGTATTTAAGCAGAATTAGCTGTTTATTCTTATCATAAGTTTAGACATGCAATAAAATGAAATTGAATGCATGTAAAAACGCTGATGTTAACACTAGTACGATTTCAATGAATTTTCTTTGTTATAAAGCATAAAATCTCACTTTACAAATGTTCGGCTAACTGTACAAATGATTTAAAACATTAGCGATAAAATTTCTGTCTTCAGAACCCATAAAGCTGTCAATTTTCCTATCCATTCATCTAATGCACAATGTGACTTCAGAAATCTTCGTCTCTACATCCACAAATATGAAGAAATTCTTATATAGTTAATGGAGAAAACTATCAGTCTCTGACATTTTTAACGGGTTATTATATAATTACATTTGCTGAATGCAGAAACACATCGAAGACTGATGTTATGATAGTCATCAAACATGGAGACATAATACAGTCACACCGAAATTCTTGCAAGTCCTATGGATAAATAAGGCTGAAAAAAGTTCAAATTTAGTCTTAAACCATCTGAAGCAAATATAGTCTATTATAAACTGGGCGGCTTCTCAGAAAATGAGTTAGTCTCAACTGCATCCTTTGAAATTCCTGTAAAATCGTGGTTTTAAACTTAAATATATTGAGTTCAGTGACATTTCCTGCCATCTGATATTGGACAAATAAATGAATTAGTAAATGTAAACTAAGTATACGTCGTGACATTTCTGTTATTCTGAATTAATTCTCCACTGTAGCTTGTATGCTTTCCCTTCCATTCTATGGTTATAGTGACATTTTTGTATCAGACAATAATAGCATGTGAGGTACTTTCCGTAAGGAATTTGAAAAGACTTCAAAACAATGGATAAATTTTATGACCGATTTTATCACTACTTTTGTTCAGTTTATTTATGGCTTTTGTGTGCTTTTCCCTGTCTTTTCCAGAGGTATTTCAGTAGAGTGAATGCAACGTTTCAGTAAGTAATAAGTAACAACAGTTGTTACCTTTAACTTTTTGACCAAAAAACACTTTATTCTTTATTTTGTCCGAAATTTAAAATTTAACTGGAACAAGAATGAAAGCATGCGTTGTCGGTAAATATCGTATTGTTGTGGTAAACATTGTCTTGCTTACAGATTTGGTAAAGTTATTCAGTCAGTTACTAATTCCCTAGACAGTTTGAACTTGAGACTTTTAGTAAAACGAAACACATGTTTGAGGATACAGTTTATGGTTTAACTTTGCCAATTCAGCGAAACTTTCAACTTTTAACAGAAAACTATTAAAATTCACTTTCATATCTCGGTGACAAAAGAATTTTTTGGTAAATGTTTTCAAAAATAATTTATTTCTCAAATGAAAAGTTTTCTATATAATAAACTTTTTCACCCCGCTCCAAGTCTGCCCACACGCTTTCATCTCCTCTTCACATGACCTCCTCCAAGTCACCTCACCCTCACACTGACGACCAACTCGCCGCCTCCCTTTCGGGTTCCACTCGAGCAGTGGCTTGTCTAGTGATGTCACTTGATGGTTCCCTCAGAGTATGACCAGCCAATCCATCTCCTTTTTGTTCCTGTCTATTTGTTTCACAATCGGTTCCTGCTGAGTTGGTTCGCTCATTGCCAGAGATCCCCGATGCTGATCTTTTCTCGCCGGCCATCTGATCTTGAGTATTGAGCGAAGACAACTGTTAATGAAGGTCTCTAGTTTGTTTGAGATGCTCTTTATGACGCGCAACGCAAGTCTCTGATCCGTGAGTAGCACTGACTGACTTCACACTGGAGTTGAAAATTTTATTTTTGATGCTGAGTGCTGTCGACCTCCACACAGACTTGAGAGTAATGAAAGCTTGTCTTGCTTTTCTGACTCTGGTTTTGGTATCCTCGTCGGTGGCACAGTGGTTAGGACTCTCGCCAACCATGCACATGGTCCGGGGTTCGAGCCCACGCCGACGCACACCTGATATTTATGGTCGGCCTGCGAATTTCGGGCTGACGATATCCATGCTGAAATTTCCACACTTGCACTAAAAATACGGTGTGGAATCAAGCTGTAATCAAGAATAAAGAATAAATAAAACGATGCTTCCGAGGTAGATAGGTGAAGGAGGTTGTTTCTTTCAGGTTCCTCCCATTTATGCTGATTGTTGTCTGTTAATGTTGTTGCTGTTGGTGTTGGCAAGGAATCTTCATCACCTCTGTTTTATCTAAGTTCACCTAAAGGAAGTCCTATCTTTGATGCTTCTTCTGCCAACTTGTTGCTTCTCACTTACATATCTTCCAGTTTGTGGGAAATCAGACATATGTCATCGGTGAAGTTCAGACCCTCCAAGTTTTTGTGTGAGTCCATTTTATGCCTGTTTCCTCATTGGCCGTTGTTTATCGCATTATCCAGTCTACTGAAATCAGGAAGATCATTGGCGATAGTAGACAGCCTTGCCTCCCTCCCGTCCTCACTAACTAACATGGTTAACAATGATAAAATAATGATCATGACAATTACTCAGTTATATAAAAAACAAAAGTACATACTAATGACCAGTCATATTTAAATAGGTCAAGTAGTCCAGGGTAACCGAAGTTTGAAGTCTACTGTTTTTGTACACACAGTTTAGGCTGCATGTGATTAATCCAAAGTGCTTCCATCACCTTCAATAACCTTGAATTAGAGTTGTGTGAAATAATTGTGAAACAGTCATTAATATTGATTTTGTGACCTGATATTAATAAGTGTTTTGCAATGAATGATACTGGATTTCTATTCAGATTATTCGCATTGTGATTTTCGATAAGTTTTGATAACCATTTTGGAACATGTTCTTTACGACAATATTGGGACATTCTGTTGGTTCTACCTATATAGGTGTAACCACAACTGCAGGTGAACTTGTAGATACAGTTTGAAGTAGAGTCCACAGAATTCCGTCCTTTAATCGTAGGTACAGAGATCGAAAATGTTCGGCAAGTGAGAAAAAGAGATGCGGCGTAGAATGTGTGTTTGATGGCTGACCGAAGTCTTTGAGCTGTCAACTGCATAATCTGGTCACCCTTGAATTACTATTCAAGGTGAATTAAGATAGCTTTCTTTGGTACAGAGGCTGTCTTTTCGAAATATAGTTTTTCTTTACTGTGACAAGTGATAAAGTTCTCCGGATAACCATTAGCTAATAAAACTGAATGTATATGTCGAAACGCATCCATCAATGTGTCACTCGTGCATATTTTTCGGGCCCTTGAGAACAAACATTTCACTAGGGAACGTTTGTACTGGATAGGAACAAAACTGGTAAAATGAAGATATTGTCTGTCTCCGAAAAATAGATTGCTGAATCGTTCCATCATCTCTCCTGGTCATTGTAATATCAAGGAAACCAAGTTTGTTATTCTATTCGAGTTCGGAAGTCACTCGGATATTTGGATGAATATGATTGAATAGAGTAATAACGTTCTCAATAGATTTACTATTATTACCAATAATAAGAGTATCATCTACATAACGTTTATATAGCATAAATTCTCCAAGCATACCTTGCATTTGCTTCTCTAATTTCGACATGAATATATCTGCTAATACGGGCCCAAGAGCGCTCCTCATCGCAACACCATTGACTTGTTTGTATGCCTTTTCTTGGAAGGTGAATCTAATATTTTTTGTACACATTAAGATAATGTCTCTGATATAAATGACAGGAATAGACAAGTTCATCCCATTGCTTCTGATGTAATCGCAAATGAAACCAATAGTTTCATGAAGAGGAACATTAGTGAATAAAGATGCTATGTCGATTGAGCACATAACCTTTTCCTTAATGTTCCAGGTGTCTAACATATCGGTCAGATCAAATGAACCTTTTGCCTAATGATTTGATAATGAGTCTCTTACACTAATTTTACCTAAAATGAAATGCTATACAGTTTCTTGAAAATTTTACTTCTGTTCCCACATACGATGGTTACTGCCTTCCAGTGATATCCAAAAGATGAATTATAATTACTCTGTATATATTTATCCCGTCATGGGAATTCATGACGTTTGATTTATACCTACCACTGATACAGTCAAAATAATCACAAGTAAAAATCACACTGTTATGAACACGTGCCACAGATTCGGAATGCCATTAACTGTGAATATAACGCCAACATGGGAACACTTTTATCAAAGCATACTCTACCAAAAATAGGTACTTTTAAAAATAAACATTCCATGTCATGACAGTTATAACAGTTATCTCTCGTGTCATTTATAAGATGTGAGTTCGACTTACTAAATACTTTGTTTTAATAAAGGCATAAAATATTTTTTGAATATTATTTACTGAACAATTTATTTATTAATTCATGTAGTTTTGAAGTAATTATCTGTAAGCGTACAGGTTCATAAAAATCTTAGGACATTACAACACCTTTGATATGAGGATTAATACATTGGGGAAGGTTTTACATTTAATGACTGTAATAAGTGAAAACACAAGTATATGAATAAATATGGTCTTTATGCAGATAAACTGTGGAAAGTGCAGTGTTCTTCTGTACCCACTATATATTCATTAAGATGACCAAACAGTTTCCGACTTTGAACAAAAGAATGAGTCAACCTAAACGACTACAGGTGGAATACAGTTCTCATGAGAAGAGACAATCTTGTTAACTTTGATAAAAATCAAACTAGAGCTAGTAGACAAAATATGCTTATCTCAAAAGTAATTTCCACAGGGAATATTGTTAATAGTATAGATTTTGAATTTATTAAACTCTAAATTGAGATTATTTCAAGTATATCAATGTGCATTGGTGGCACAGTGGTTAGGACTCTCGCCAACCATGCACATGGTCCGAGGTTCGATCCCCTGCCGACGCACACCTGATATCAATGGTCGGCCTGCGAAATTTGGGCTACCGATATCCATGCTGAAAATTCCATACTTGTACGAAAAGTACTGTGTGGAATCAATCTGTAATCAAAAATAATAAAAAAAATTTATGTACAAGGTAATCACTAAGGAGCCACCGATAGGTTTGATTTTTTCACTTCAGGGTTTGGCATATTACATAACAAATCGTAAAGAAATCATTCTTTTTTAAGTTGAAATTTTCCGAATCCTAGGAGTCACTGATAAGGCAAAATATCATTTCCCTGTCTTGACATCAGTAGGTGAAGCAGGGAAATAACTTAGTCAGTGTTGCGCAGAATTATTATTTGCGAAGCAGGCTGAAACAAATTGCAATCAAAAAATAAGGTGATTGCAGCAAAATCACTTCAAAAAGCTTAATTATATTTTATCAAAGCAAATAACTGTCAGAAAGTACTAAATAGTTTTCATCTTATCTCACCACAGCTTTTATTTACCTTGTCCAAAAGCTTTGATGAAAAGAAATAAGAGTAGTTATGCATAGATTATATTTACATTTCCTTCGAAACGCTTAACTGGAAAAATTTGGATGTTTCAGCCGGAACTGAACTTGTACTTTGCTGATATTTTGCAAAAGTATGGTTTAAACTGAACAGATGTGTTTTCAAATCAACAAGTATGTTTTAATGTCCCCATCAGAACATGTGGTCGACTGATTATTCTGGCTAGTGAGGTGATTATGAGCAGACATTCACCACACCCAAAAAAAACTATCAAGAATATAGGCGAATTGAACATCTAAGCGCTGGTTACTTATCTTAGCCCAGCATGTAGAGCAGCAGGTTGGTAACATGGAATTCGGTGGTTCAAAGCCAGTTGCAAACCTGGTATTCTATCTAATCTAACTAACTACGATGCAATAAGCAGTTGTGCTCAGACGAATCTGTACCACACAGTTCGTGTTGACTAGAATACTATGAGGACAGAAGATGTCCCCCTTCGGCTGTCACCTGTACTGAGGGGAAAATAACTGTAAACCAATTTCCATATAATTGCATACATATCTTACCATATCTGTATAACCTATGAGCTCGATAAGCGTGAGTATATTGTTACCAGAAGTCCCCTAATAGAAACTGTCACTGAGTCCTAGCATAATAATTTTTTCACCATTTAACGTCAGAACAAAAAACATTAGTGCAAAACAGCATCATATAACATACATTTCGTTTATTTTACATCATCTAATTTCCCGTTTGCAACCAAAAGCAAAGCTACTCCTAAGCGTTTCATTACGATGAAGAGTGATGCTCTGCTGTTTGTCAAATAATGAAATAGTTTGCCAAGTTTTAAACTTGTGTACTATTATCATTATACTATCGGCCATCTACAGAAAATTGGTTAAAAAGTACTTTTATATGTGTGAAAAACTTGGACACTGTAATAATACTTAATTACTCACTAATGTATTTATTACAGCCAAACAGTATAATTTACTAATTGAAGTTTCGAATACACCTGATTATTTATAATCACAACACAATTTATCATTCTTCAATTAATTATTTGTTGTTTTTCATTCACATTTTCATTTCATGCATATTTTTTGTTTGTAAACATTTCGATAAAGACATTTAACAATTTTGATGTAACCATCTTAAGTAGGCTGACAAGGAAATCTGAATGTTTTTGTTTTTCAGTTTTGTTTATATTCGTTATGTATTAGCCATAATTTTTGTGTGTACTTTAAAGTTATTCGGAAACAGTGCTATATCTGTCTAACTGTATTATTAAAGTTTTGCGTAGGAAGATAAATAAAGAAAAGAGAAAAAATAACCTGTTTTATTTTTTTTTCAACAACTTTTTAAGACTTATCATTTCCTCTGATGATAATGACCATGAACTTTTGTTAACTCGTGGTTTAGAGTTTAAAAAAATGTTACTAGACATCATAACATTTTCTTCCTGTGTTGTAAAACTATCTAGTAAACAAATATATAATAGTTCATCCTGTACAATTTTCATTGGAAGATTAGTTTGAAGTTTGTCAAGGAAGTTATTGTCGAGTTATAAATCAAAAATTAGTCTCCGTAGATTTATTTAATGGCAGTGAACTCATAATGTATTCATGTATTGTCATTTTGTTATCTTGTTATCTTTTAAAAACAGTTTACTTCTGGGGTTCCGGCAGTTATGAATAAGGAAAACTAAGGGATTTAAAGAAAAAAATAACTATCTGACCTGCTTAAGGTGCTGAAGTGCATTGAGTTATTAAAACAGGAGTGAGATCGTGAGTGAATCAGCTTCCACTGACAAACCAAACGTGTTGGTTTTACAGTGTGCTGATAATGATAGCATGATTTTCGCTCAAATGCATCCCTGATTCTATAGTAGTAATCAAAATCCTATACTTCAAAAGCCCTATGCTTGTTAATAAGGTAGCCAGAGAAGACACTGGAACCGGTGAAGAGCATTAGCAGATATCGGAAAGCATCTTTCGTAAACATTTAGGGAAAATTCAAAAAGTGACACTGGTGTTATATTTGAAGAATGATTCAATGAATAGATGCTTTGATAATGCTTAGGATTCATACTGACGACTTCATTACTATTCCGTATTTATTCTTGAATTTAAACCTGAGAAGTGTGTTTTCTGGAATGACAGTGAAAGCTTGGAGTTTAAGCATTCTGGATCAGGAAAAGAAACGTGTTTGTAATTTTAGGCATCAGTTTTCCACCTTACAAGTTACAGGACGCTGAACTGAAATTCACTAGATACAGATGGCTAGATAATCAGTTTCATTCATATTACACGTTCAACGTAACTAAACTTTCACTGGATCATCAATCACAAGTATACGTTGATTAATGCATAGTCTCGTTATTTTGACATTCTGCTGACAAATGCAGGTTTTTTGTAGGAAGTATGTTGTTGTTTTTTGTACGAACAGTGAAAACTATTCATTTGAATGACTTAATCATTTTGAAAATATGAGTCCACATTTCTCTAATTTTAAGTCATAACACGTAGGTGAACTGTCGCAATCAGCAAGTATCAGTGCACTCAGTCTCACAGACAATGGAATTCAATTGAAATTTCAGAGAATCAATTTGTTTTTCCTGTCTATCATAAGAAACAGATGACTAAATCCAACATTTATGTATGTCATACATGCAGCAAAGTGAATCAGTACAATTGGTGACATTGTGCAATATAAGTAAGGTTCAGTGAAAACAAACATGTACAGTATAAAAATAATAAAACTAATTTAGATAAAAAAAATTTGTAATTTTTTTTATTCATAGGTAAATATCAAATGATAATAAAAAACAGTTTATGTTATATACAAAATAGTTTATACTGTGTATAAATAAACCTTAGAAAGCAGTACAAAATTTTTAAAATTAGAAGATAAACAAAATCTACTCTGAAGAGGGACAATTTAGGTCGGAACGAAGTAGATGACGTCTATATGTAAATGTATGAATACGACATTCTATTGAATTTACGTGATCAGTAGAAATGATTTTTCTACAAATATCACTAGAATTCAAATATATCCTTTCTTGTGAACACCTACTTGACAGACACACATTTGTAATAAACTGATTCGCTTCTCAGTGGACAAATTTCACATGGATATGTACTTTCATTTGTTGTTATCCATTGTGGAACACTGGAATTTATTGAACAGTTGAGGCTTACATCTAGACTATTGGTTACAACTCCAATAAACTCTATCAGCATTTCTTACTACCAAATTAAAGTTATTGCTTTGTTTGATAATTTTAGGTTTTCCTTATGCAACTTCACCTACCTTATCTGTGCTTGTCCGCCAATCTGGATTATTGAATTACATCATATGGATCAAGCTAATAACGCTTCTGCATTATATGAATTAATATCAGCTCGAAATTCTACTCCAGCATACTCACAACCAATGTGGATTGATAAAATTCCAATGATGTCACGTGAAAATGTAAGTTATAACTAACTACATTACTTCACTAGTTAAATTTATCTGAGCTAGAAACTATGCGTCGTTATTCTGTACCATCTTAGAAACTGTAAGGTACTAGAAACAAGCTACGCTGACAAATAATAAAAGACAGTTCTTCAGTAAATGTACAGTCACATATACATTTACTAGAACGTGCAACAGTCTTATTATTGAATACTAAATAAGGTAAAAATTCATGTACCTACCATGATTTAGTTTCTGACAGTAGCAAAATTACCACGGAATAGTTAACCTGACAACGAAAGTAAAGATTTGAAATTTGATAGGATACTTTTATTATTATTAGTTAGTTAGTTGTTTTTCTTTACACTTGTCAGGTAGGCACTCAGTTTATTTTCCATCTAATATGGCGCTACATTTTTCCTGTCATTAGAGAACACACCTTGGCAACTATTAGCTGTCACTATTGTCTAATAATAGACTGCTAGACATTCTACTCATTAGAAATGCGACTGTATACCCTCAGAAGATAAGTTTATTGATAAAAGAAATTTTCTTCGCTGGACTATGTCTTTCTCATAACTGAAATGATAAAAGAATTCACAATCTATCAAGGATTGTTCTACAATATCATATCTACAATATTTTTGTAGACTTAATAATAATAAAGTTGACATAACTTATTGGTATAATCCAAGTTAACTTCCAAGCAAAACATATGTATATATATATACTAATTTTAGATGGATTTAGTCACGAACAAAGTTCAATCAGATAACATAGATTTGGCTTACTACCACTTGTTCTTATTACACTTTAAGAAGGCAATAATTATTTAGGCCACTTTGGCACGTGCTCTTACTTCAAAAACTGAACAACTTCCAGTTCTCCTCGTAACAATTGATAAAAACTGTTGCTCATTTTCTAAGATGATTTAAACATCTATGAGTTGTCGAAATTTGTGATAAAGCTTCAAGTAAAAAAAGCGCTCTAGTTTGAAAAAAGGGTAAAAATACATTTCTTTGAATGATGGCGTTTGAAATTATGGGTTCTGGGTTTGAGTCTTACCATTACTTACTGGGTATATTAGAGAGATTGAGACGATGGGTTACGGATATGACGAAATTAGCACTCCTCATTTCACTGATAGTCACCAATCACCATGACATAGTCGAAGTACCCATTCTAGGAGACGGAACATTTTTGCCCATTGTAATCAATCAACAAGAAATACGAAACTACTCATTATAATAAAGGTTTTTGTATTTCTCAGTGAATAAAAAACAAAACAATATTGTTTTTACTGACGTTTCGCTATTTAATGCTAATAGCTTTATCAAAGTATTGTACTCACTTGAAAATCATAGGGGTGTGTGTTCATTTCGTAACGTTCCGATTGCATAACATTGATTCACCTCTTCAAGGCTAATGACTTTTTATTTATATTTCAAATCACTTGATAATTATCATATATTAAGTAAATGTATATTGAGTGTATTTCCTCAATTTAGGAAAGTATGATGATTATGGGTGAAGAAATCGAGGAGTATATACATTCAGTGTATTTAACAACAACAATAACTACGACAACAGAACCCCCAAGAACACAAAGAACAGCTCGTGATACATCAGCACATCAGGTATTATTTTCTATTTCTCCATGTTTCTGAAAGTATATTTAAAAATTCAATCTTCTGGCTAACTATATGAGCTATATTGATGAAATAATGACACACATGAGGGATCTCTTTTAGCTCACTAATAGGGGTTTTATGTGACACTGTTTCTGAACCGTAGTTTTGGCTGATAAACTCAGTATGTTTCGTTACTGGAGAGATGAACTAACTGAGTTAGTCAGAAGCCTGATGATTACTAGTGTGCTAAGTAATATTTCACCTTGACTTACAAAATGAAATTTGTTCAATTGTCTACCACAAATAATTTATGAGTGGTTTACGAATGACATTTTATTTCATTTATTATAGTACACGCAAATGAAATATATCCACTAACTTGTATACTGAGCTACATAAAATTTCCCTTTCCCCTTACGTATGTTTCTACACTAAACAAGTTGAATTATCCGCATCTGGGTGTATTATAACTTAGCAATAAGATTGTTTCTAGTGAACAGCTAGGAACTATAGGATATCATAAAATTACCATCGTCATCAACCCTTTCAATTTGATTATTTTTATTATCGACTATCCCGTTTTCCAAATACTTAAAACTTAAATCCTTCTTTGATAATATTAAATGCAGCCTTAAGTTTAAAAACTGAGATTTTCTATACTCACATAAACATTAGTACTAGTTGTTCTTAAGTGATCTTCAACATGATCAAAACAACTATTTGTAGGAGGTTTTATTTATTTCTGCTACTTTTATTCTGAATTTATCTTTTATCAAATTAAAAAAATATCAGTTTATTTGTGTGCATCATTGGCATATTGGTTAGGACGCCCGCCGACCATGCACATGGTCCGGGGTTTGATCCGCGCCCGATGCACTCCTTTACCTCTCTAAGACAGAAATAATCCTGGTAGAGAGGAAAGGTTGGGCATGAGGCTAGCAAACCCATCCTTTAAAATTAAGCATTGTTACAGAAACTTCAAGCCACTAGCTTAAAGCCCTATGTTCCATGGGGGAACGTGAAGGAAAATAAAATCAGTTTATCAGTGAATGATTTATAATACCGCAGTCTACACTGCAATTTACTACATTTATTCTGATATACTTGGGATAATTCTCAAGTAATCTACCCTTATATTTATGGTTATATGACGATAGTATCAAATAACTTGCAGGTGTCTTTCATTTGCAACATTATTTGATAGGAGTAAACACTTCGGCTTTAAAAAGATCTGTTGTTAAAGTGGCACACTCTAAATACAACCAAAGTGTTTACATCAACCCAGTATTTGTTTACAAGCATTAGATAACTGTTATATTATAGGCAGATAAACAAGATGATAGTGTTGTCTAAAAACAGCATCAATAACGAAAGAACCTACTGGGTGTCATAAATTATCAATCTGTATTTTTATAATGATGCTAGAGTTAGCATAACGAGACTTAAATTTCTATTTTTATAGGTTTGTAATACAGGAAGGAAATAATATAGAAGTGTCCACTTCATTTTGAATCATACATTTATTCGTTATAAGGAGTAAACGATTTTAGGCACTACTTGAAGACAATGTAGTTTATAAATAAGTTCACTACAGCCACTCATTCATACAGCTAAAAAGCCTAGCTAATACATCACATCACATCTATCATTGTAGCTGCGTAGAGAGCAAATAATAAGTATCTAAAAGTCCATTTCGTTCTATGTGATTGACAGTGATCGATGATCAGTGGGTAAAAGGTAAGCATTTAAGCTGATTTGTTGCGTGCTGTCAAATCATATCATAGAGCTTAGTATTTGCATACTGTTTATAGGCGATCATATACAGATTTAAATAAATAACTTCAGAGCTTGTGTTCGGATTAAGTCAGTATAACCATAAGGATTCTCATAGTCAGATAAGATCTAACTAACTATACTTACTGCATACATTTTTTAAATCTCCTTTTTACTGAATTTCGTCATCACTGTCATTGACCAGTGACTTAGTGGTTCAAACTCGACCTATCCACTTATACTTTAGAATTACTTAGTCGTTTCTATTTTGCTTGTCTCTTAACTCTCATAACCACGCTGTTCTCATAACTCTCATTACCACATATTTAACTATTGTGTATTATCTTATCTATGATTAAATGTCTAATTTTTAATAATCTTGTCATTCCCTTTAGTAAATCACCATTGTCAGCTTACAATTAATACATATCTGTAAACTAATGTATAATGGATTGTAACCTGAGGAGATACAATAGAAACTGATATTGTTTCTTTATATATTTTGCTGAAAACTATTTACAGACGATAAACAATTAAGAAATTTGTTTCTTAATATATATATATATATTCATATGGACTGTGATCAAGATTTGACCGAATAGTTCCAAAATAATTGGGCGCCGAGTGAGAAGTAGACATCTGTAAAAAATTATATTTGTAAATTCTCAGCTAAATTGAAATGAGTAATTTCAACGTTCCGTTCGGCAATCTGGTCCGAACTTCTTCAGGGAAATTAATCGAAATTAACATAACGGAGGTTTATTTATAAAAAGGACATCTTTTGTTTTTAAAAAACTTTGTCCAATCAAATAACTCATGAAACAAGTATCAACGTGTATAATAAACAAAATTGTATGCTGAAGCCCTACATATATGGGTGATACCCAACAGTTTGAACAGACGTGAAAGTGTGACGGTAGCTGATTCATGGCAAATCCTGATTAATAAGTTAAAAATGGATATGTATCACTAATTGATCATACTTGGTCTAAATTTCCGATCGTCTATATCTTGCTATGAAGAGACAAATAAATGTTCTACAACTGTTTACCTATACACATCATTGTATACTGCATATGCACATATATGTTTTAATATTCAGTTATCTACCACCATGAATGTAATCACTCAAATTCTGATGATAAGTACACTCTGTTTAAAGTGTTTAACAAAAGTAGACTAATATAAGAAAGTCTCAAGTCAAATTTTGACCGCAGATTATATAATTTTTTTACGAGTTGATCACGGATTGATATCAGTTAGAGAACCATTGAAAACAAAGGAGTACTGGACAGCTACTGTTTCATCCTAGTTTGGGAATCATCGGCAGTACGCATTCCCTGGGGTTCGAACCTAGGACCTTCTGGTTACAAGGCAAGCTCGTATACCATTATACATGTTGGTATCTGTTTCATGGCTCATTTGATTGGATAAAGTTTTTTACAAACAAGAGATGTTCCTTTTATATATAAACCTCTGTTATGTTAATTTCGATTAATTTCCCTGAAAAATTTCAGACCAGATTGCCGAACGAAACGTTGGAATCACTCATTTCAATTTTGCTGAGATTTTACAAATATAATTTTTTACAAATTTCTATATATACATATATCTGTTCACACTGGTACTGTCGGAGTATTATTCACTGTAAACTGTACTTAAAACCGTGGACGGCAGTACCGTGGAAATGTCTTACTTAATTCATAAGTATACAAAAAAATACAGATGAATTCCTTTATTTATTATTGGTGGCTCTGGTCACAAGCACAAACTTCAATAAATTAATCGATTAGTTCCTAAATGATTTACCATGGTCTTCATACTTACGACTGTGCAAACGTACATGCATTTTGTTTTCTTACAATCGTCTAATTGTAATGATTGGTATAAAACTGAACATTGTTTCCACATAGAACTTAACATCTGCCATAATGTAACTGTAGACAGTTATTAGTAATCCATAAGATTAGACAATGAAAATATGACAATTACATTGAGTTATCAAGTCATTATAGTGTGAATAACAATACACTTTTTAAGAATAAAAGCATTAAATTATCTCCACTGGTAAAGTTACCAAAATTTATTTCAAACGTAGAACTAGCAAACATAAAGCACTACTTATTACAGTCTCGTTTAACAGCAAGTTATACTGTTGTGAAGGAGTGATGTAAAAGTTGTATAAATTTTCGACTTTCATACGAATTTCTTTTATATATCCACGTGTGTGTTTGTGAAATTGTAGTAAGTATGTAAATTACCTAATGACTGCATAAACTGTATGCTATTTTGTGCAATTTCCTATGTTGGTAAGTCAGTCAGTCATCACATTCAACTGCTTGACGTGTGTAGATCAAACTGTGCGAATAGAGATCGGCTATTATGAATTCCGGCATATAAAAAACGTGATCAGCTTTCTGAAGCAAAATAGTAAAACGGCATTTAGGAATACTGACTTTGTTTTTCAGTGAGCGGGAATAGTGAACTACTAGAATTAATCCGAGCATTTTCTAGAAGTTTAGATGATTAAGTTTGGCTTGAGGGTTTCTTTCGTCATTTCATTATTTCTTATTCCTACGCGTTTAATAAACTCAAACAGATAAGTAAAGTTCATACGTGTGCTATGCTATGGGTTAACATGTGAGTTGAACAATAAAAAATGATAAGAATTTAAATAAATACAACTAAACAGATGTCTGCAGTATGTTGGTGATATGTCCAAAGTTATATGCCTACATTCTGTTAAAAAAATAATGAAACCGTTTACAAATTTTTTTTCTGTAGTCAAACCAAATGTTTAGCTTATTCATGACACCTACGCGAATTCTTCGGACTGTTATAAAACTTGTTGACTGCATATCTGAACAAGATCATAAAGCCTAATATTTTTTTTCTCCTTCACGTTCCCAGTGGAACATAGGGCCTCAGTAACAGTGTTTAATTTTACAGGATGGATTTGCTAGCCTCATGCCCAACTTTCCCTCTATACCAGCATTGTTTTTGTGGTAAAGGAGTGCGTCGGCCAGGGGTCAAACCCCGGACCATACGCATGGTCAGCGAGCGTCCTAACCGCTATGCCACCGACGCACAAAGCAGTGTCTTTGTAGCCATGATTAGTTTACGGTGACAATCGAAGATGATGTGATACCGCTACCACTATTCATATCTAGTTTATTATGCGTTCACCTTTCGACTTCAATCTTGAGCTCTTCCGAAACAGTCTGGTTGAGTCATATTTCTATCCATCACCGTCTTAATTAAAGCAATACGGCTGTATAAGTGACAACAATTTATATCTCTATACTTGTCAGAACTGACAAGTTTATTTTTATCATTTTAAACTGTTTGCATTGATTCCAGCTGTCCAGTCTAAGTTCAGTTTTAACAGTTTGAGAATATTTAGGCATTGCATATGTGACATTCATTATTATAAAAGATTTTGCTTTTCTCAATAAATGAAAAACAAAACGATATATAACGGTTTATAATGGTTTCTTTCTGATTTTTCGGATGTATAACACGTTGAATAATTAGTTTTGCCTCCTTGTTAAGAGGACGAATCCAAATCTAAGTAAAATATGGGTTTATGAGAACTGATAAAGTACTAGTAATTTCCTCAACCTTAGTTATCCTATTTCTGTGAAGCAGACACTGTGGTATGATGTAAGTTTATTCAATTTTGAATGCTTTAGCTCTTAAAAACGTGTAAAGAAATCTTAAATTCACGCATAATTTATTAACATAATGCGGCTTTCTAACCTACTATTTTATTTTAAACTCTACTTCCGAAAATATGTTTTTAGTTTATATTGTTTTATCTTACTAAACAGATTGATTAGTGCAGTATGGTTTTAGGATGTCTTAATTAAATGTATGAGTTGTCTTCTTTGAATGTGCAACTTGTCTGTTTAATAAAAACATTTATAAGAATCGAATTTTATAAAAAAAAATAGCAGTTTTTTTTAGGTTGATTGAGCTGTGTGTTTGAAAAATCTGCCATAAGAGTTATTCAATTGATTCCACTTGGAAAAACATTTTCTGAGATTCAAGAGTACCTCAGTAAAAGCCTTGAAAGATTTTGTGAAGATCATGCAGGACTTGCAATGAATTCAGTGAACTTTTCCAAGAAAATGGGAAGTTGAGCACTTTTTTGATATTCTATGAGGGAAAAAAATCTGGTAGGGTTTCAGTTTTTATGCGAGAAAATACCTTATAAATTCTACGAAACATATGAATTTAAATCTTGAAAAACCGTTCTTTGACAACAACAGAAGAAAGACATATTTTGCCTTCCAGACACCGAACTTAGAAATCAAATGACTTTTATGCGTCTTGAAGTTTGAAGGGGAATTTTACATATGTGAATTGATAATGGGGATTTTTCTCAATACAAAATGAATAAAGGCATGAAATGTAATCAGATTTTGTTATTTTGACCTATTAGTTCATAGATTACTTCTCTATAAACTCCTCTGTGTCCAAAATATCATGTTTCTGAGGAGTCTATTTTTCATTGTTTGATTTTCGGTCGACCTGTTACGATAACATTTGCCTTGAAATAAGTAATCCTTTATCACGAATAATGACAGATGTTTAAGAGTTCAGCTTTAATAAGGATTTATTATGGAGTACACTATGAAATTTCAAAGAACTGTTGGAATCTAACTCTTACTGTTGGTAGATATAATGCACCATAAGTAATCAAGTGACATTTTGGTTTACGTTGTCAGCGTCAGTAAATGCATTGTTCACTCAGATGACATGCTGCGGAAAAAAAATCAGACTTCAGTTATCCGATTGAAAGTAGTCAAAATTCTGTGTATGAGACAGCTTATAGGAAGAAAACTTTCTATTTATAGGTAATGAAATAAAATTTTCTAAGTAACGACATTTACGACATTTTATTTCCGGCTAGCTATGTGTGTGGTATATCTGATGAAGAGAGCCAACATAATAAGCTATGCAATTTACTTAATGAGGAGAATACACGTTTGTACGCAAAACTAAATAAATTGGTAGGTTCATAAATCCAGAAGAATACCTTTAGACTAGTCTCAAAACAGATGAAGAGATTATGCAGGAAGTTATTTGCTTGATGAAGTCAGCATGCCAACAAAGGCTGGGCGTTTCGGTCTAGTAAAGTTCAGTAACGGGAAGTTCAATGTGATCTCAACAAATAATATTACATACTTATTTTGCTACACTTCTGAGGCTGTAAACCGGTCTTCTCGCTTGACAAAAAAAAACTTAGAAGATAGTATTATTTCAATTCCAACGACAGTTCTTTATGTCTTAACAAATATCTTCCTTCGGAAAAATCGGCATGTTTACGTAATAAGTTTGGAACAGTGCCATTAAACACCGACTTGTCATTTCAATTTACATGAACACAAAAGACTGAAGAGTCAAATAAAACAAACCAAATAATCAGAGATTTGAGTGTGGAGGATAATAATCGATGTCAATCATTTAGATATTGTCAGATAAGAATTATCAAGGTAGGTTGAGGGTAAATTGTTTTTTAATTGTATTGGGGGGGGGCTTTTTTCAGGGTGGCGATTGTCTAAGTAATATTTAAATATGTTCATTTACGAGCTTTTATGTATAATCATGAAAGCTGTTCTGACATCAGGTTCATGGCGCCAAAGACAAACGTGACAGTCTACCACGTGTGTTCATTGGGGTCTCGGATTTCAGCTATTTCTGTAGCCATTTGAATATATGTTCCTCCCATCCTCATACATAAGGTGTATTACTTTTCCTTACGCACGCGTCTACACACAGAAGTGTAACTTAGTGTCAATATAGGGTGTAATTTTATTATTTGTGGAATCCTGTGGTTTGTGCTGCAGCGTGGCTTCGCCTTCTATAATTATAAGGAAAACACGTTTTACGGGTGATGGAATTTAGTCTCAGTATTGAAATAATGCTGTTTATTTTCTCCTTTATAAGACGATTTGATATAGAGATCTACCTTAGGAACAGGGTATGCTATGGGTCTTGAAATGAACTGTCTTCTACACTGGTGCAAGATCTTTGAAGTGTTTCAGTTTTTCATAAGTGTATCGGTGAATATTTTATTCTCATCGCCCTTTGAATCAGCTATATGTATAAGATGGACCCCTTAACTGAGCATCTAACAAACCCCATTTTATATTATTTCAGTAGCCCTGGTGTTTATTTTTATCAAATGGGGTTATTGGCTTCACTCCTTACCTTTCCTCTTTACTGGGCTTAGTACCACGTAAGCCAGGTCAGGGTGTGCGTTGGCGGGGAACCGAACCCTCGTTGACTAGCGTGGTTAGCGAGTGTTCCACCAATGAACTACCAACTCATACATTTTATGTCATGCTGGGCGAAACTGTTAGATTTTGAATACTGTTCTATCCAAGTCAGCCTTCTACGAATCGATGACTTTACTGAGTAATCTTTACTCTGCATCTAAATTATGTCTCAGAATGCATACTTATATAAGTTGAAACGATGGCCCTCCGCAACATAATTCCGCCCCACCCATACATTCAAAAAACAATTTACCCTCAACCTACCTTGATAATTCTTATCTGACAATATCTAAATGATTGACATCGATTATTATCCTCCACACTCAAATCTCTGATTATTTGGTTTGTTTTATTTGACTCTTCAGTCTTTTGTGTTCATGTAAATTGAAATGGGAAGTCAGTGTATAGTGAGATTGTTCCAAGTGCATTGTGAAAACAAACAGTATTTTCTGGGATTAACTCCTTCTTTTAATAACACTATCCAAATTTAATAATAGAACTAAGTATTTTAAACTTTTTTTTAATACTGAATTTTGTTTCACTAAACTTTTCTATGATAGTTACCATCAAATTAGAGCTGCAGTTTAGCAGACGATTTCGCATAGAAACAGTGACCAACTAGAGTGCAAACGTTTATTAATTTTTCGTCTACCTATATTAATATTTAAAAAATAAAGAAATGAGAACAACAGATAATTATGTGATGAGAAACTTATATATTTATCCGCCTATTGTAATGCTGTTATTATATTTTGTAAAATTCATAGATGTTTCATAATAAGACTGGAAGTACACAAATATCCTCCGACGTCCTACAGGTAAGTATCTTTTCTTATTGCATATATAAGTGCTGTATAAAGTAAATTTACATTAATTTCATTTGTTTAAGGGAAATAGGAGATGACAGTATTACTCTATTTGCGCCTAATAGAAAGTAACTATAAAATTTCTATGATTCTTCAATTCTTCCCGACAAACTAACCCATAGGTTTTTATGTATGCAGATGATTCAGACACGAAAGTTTACATGGCAGTTGTGTCTTTCGCTTTTACTCATGGTTATCATTCAAATAATAAGTACATACCGATTTGGTACATTTATCCAGTCACATCAATTTCTCTTTTGGGTGTACAGCAGTCTGCTTATCGATTTAAGGGCTGGGCAATTCACCGCTGTTGGTGTCATCTATGCGTACTTCAAGTTACAGTATTTCTGTAATTGCGAAAAGCATTTCAATAAATTTCAAATAAAACACTAAGGATAAAGTTTTCACAATACAGTTGACCTCAGCCATATAACCTTTATATCTTGTTTGCCAAAGCATTGATTTCATGGTGCAGATAAAAGACGTTTAACTAAAGAAAGGCTAAATCTTCCCGAATAAAAATAAAATCACTTGAAATTAAGGATGTTCTAGCCCGTTGTTCTGTAAAAGGTTTGACAGATATTTCTTCCGGTTCGATTGCAACAAAGTGCAACAACAATCTGTAGGATTTCATCGATTTCTCCCAAGTGATGATTTCCTACAACCATCTGCTAGAATTAAACATCAAACATGATGGAGTATGCATATATGTATATATTTCAGTATGTTCTATTCACCCTACCTATAAACTTATTTCATTTTCGAAATTAACAGAATAAATGTTTCGTCTATGTTGTGAAATAAGTCTGTAAAGTCTGTTGATGTAAGTTAGGAGCATGCAAAGCAAAATTCAACTGTATTAGTGTAACAGCTGAAGACAAGACACAGAAGCAAACGTATATTTTCAATTGATCCAACCGCTATTTATATCCATACAGTTTATATTCTTTAACTAATCACTGATCGTGTGATTTGGTTTACTTCAAATGAAATGTTAAAATATTTATAGTATTCTGTTGTTAATGGAATGTGTGAGAATAATATTGCACTGGAACACCCTGTCTGCATCACACCACCGCAGTAGTAATAATCTTCCCGAAAAATGACTAAATTTTAGTCACATAGATAAATATAGTTTTCGTTTTGTAGAAAGGTGTTATGAATGTGTCCAATAATCTGTTTCGACCAGTAATTAGACTGCTTGAGTACTCAGGCCAAACTAAAAACTAATTATTATTACTACTGTATGAACTTTTATGACTAGTTGAAATATTTTCATCTTTTCTTTTTTTCCGCAACAAAAATCTGCAATACTATCTAATCCTCACAGTCACTAAAACTACACAATTTTTCATTAAAAGAACGCATACGCATCCTGGAGCAATTACTGCTACTGTCGGTGATAGTTGGACGTTGGTTAATGCCTAGGGAAGGACTAACACGTGATCAGTTATCTCAACTGTTACTGATTAACATTGGTACAGCAGCTGACATTCTAGAGTTGTTTGAAGCATTCAATGAACAAGAAGTACGCAGAAATGATTTTTTACGTACTGTTATCTTATCATTATGGCAAGCCAGTTTGTTACAGTTTTGTTTTAATAAAACAGCTCTTAAACAACCACATAATTATAATAATTACAAACATTGGTTGAATAAATCAAATGACTTCGTTTCTTCAGTTCCCTGTTCAGCTGATGAAAAATCGCTGAGTGATATTGAATGTGGACTGACTGTCGACAACAGTAAGTCAAATTCAAAAAATAAACAGTCAAGAGACAGTCTACTAACAAACTTGAAGAACTGGCGGTGGAAGCGTAAACAACATGGCGGACAAGAAGAAATGCATCAATGTATTATTGTCAGTAGTGAATCTGATCCACAAATAAAACCACAAGCATCAGAGTCACAACAACAACAACCGTCAGCCCAATATCTAACACCGCCTCAACCAACAAGTACGGATATGCCGAAATCAGTTTCACAAAATAACATTGTAAGAAATGCTGAAGATACAAGCTGTCCACTATTTGGTGGTTGTATTCTTTTGTGTCGAGAACGGCCATGTTTATGTTGCGAAACAGAATTATGGGCAATAGGTATATCATTAATGTTACAAGATATACCATTTCTTGTACTGAGAATAACTTTGATAGTTTATTACAATGTGAAAAGTTATTCAAACGTCTTTTTTACTTGTAAAAATACTTTACTGATTCTATTACAAGTATTTCGTTCTATTGTTATACTCTCTGAGGCTAGTTAAATTTAATGTCTTATTGGTATAAACAACATTAAAATTCATAATTTACTTAAACTGATTGTTCATTAATTTATGCATGCTAATAATAAGTAGAAGGAATATCAAAATAAACAACAAAAAAATCTGTCATGTAAATATAATTTCTTTATTCCACGCATACACTGATGTAATCTAACAAAATTTTGACATTATAATCACTGAATTTTTTTCGATTTCATGTACTCTTTTTTTTAACAGTGATTAATTAACTTTATAACTTTGGCTGTAACTTAAACAGTTTAAAGGTAGTTTCTTTTATGAGATAAACATTATTAAAGAGAATGATATTTTGAAATATTTAGGTGTACCTGAATATGTTTATAATGCAAATAAGTAAGAATATGAAGTGTGAAAAACAACTTAGTTGTTATTATTGTTTATTGCATAAATTAAATTGTAATAAAATCATGTTTACAAGATAAACTAAGGTTCATTTTTGTTGAGATTTTTCTCTGTTTACATCGGATTAGAGAGTAATACATATTTTATTCCACTTCTGATTTGATCAGAATAGTTTATCACTTTTTTATTCCAACTGATACTGACTGTATTCTAAGAGATTTAATTTAATATGACGTAAGTTTGTTTATGAACACTTCTCGTTTATTTCCTGTTTCGTACATCAAAAATCCGACTGAAAAAAATTATGTACTCAATTTGATTTGAACAGGTGTTGGCTGTTTAAAACTTATTAGTATGAAATTAACAATGCCGCTGACGTTAGGCCTTTGGATCAGGTACCAAGAAATATTCTCGAAAGGCTGAACAGTTCAGTTTATTCAAAGTATACCTCAACTATTGAAATAAAATCGATCCTGACTTTACAGTAACAATGAAGAAGACTATATGCATTAAGAAGATTTAACAAAATGAACTTTTTTGCGAGTAATCGTTTTTAAAGGTTGTTCGTTTAAATATTTCACGTAAGAAGAAGCAGATTTTTTCGTAAACCACTAACAAGTCAAGATGAGACCATAGCTATTTTAGAATGTTCTGATAGACTAGTTCTATAATCATGTGATAACCTGAGAAGTAATGGGTGAGGCACAGAAAATATAAATGTATCAGGAAAGTCAAAGTAAAGAAGAGCAGAAAAAGATAAAAAATCAGAAAGATATTTACATTGGGAAAGAACTGCAAAACAAAGAAGGTCATAGAATGGTTATCACTTAGGTGAAGTAAGATACCATGTATACAGGTTTTAAACAAAGTTTTAGCTTCAAGAGATTGAAACTTTTGTTAAGTACTGACTATAAAGTGATAACAGTATACAACAGGATGTTGTCAAAACACTCCACATAGACTACAGTCCAGTGTAGAACAGGAGTAAAGAATTTAAACTTTAGTGTGACATACAATACGACTTGAATTCAGTTTGTGTATAACTACAAGCTTTGGTAGAAACGAAGATTTAGAACTCAGAGTAAGGATGAAAGCTGTTAGCTTTCGTTCTGAGCATTGATATTTGACTGTATATGCTTCATCCAAAGGCTCCACGAATTCTTCAGCAATAATTTTATTAAGATATAAGCATATAATATTAGAATAAGAATGTAAAGATTTCCTCTATGCATCTCATATTTGTTTAAAATTTGTTCTGACTTCATTACAATTTATTATTATTATTGTTCCCTTGGGTTCCTAGTGGAACATAGGGCTTCAACTCCACGTCTCCACTTGCTTCTGTCTTCTGCTGTACTTTTCACCCGAATCCATGTTAGTCCATACTGTTTCAACTCCTCTTCACACGATCTCCTCCATGTCACCCTTGCACTGACGTCCCACTCTTCGGGTTCCACTCGAGCTGGCCTGAAACGCGATGTCACCCAGCGGTCTCCTCAGCGAGTGTCCGATCCATCTCCACTTTCTCCTGCATATTTGTTGGGCGATTGGTTCTTGCTTTGTTTGTTCCCATAATTCCTTGTTGGTGATTCTTTCCGGCCATCTGATCTTCAGTATAGAGCGAAGACAGTTGTTAATAAAGGTCTGCAACGCTGTTGGAAATATTCTTTGTGACCCGCCCCAAGTTTCTGATCCGTATAGAAGAACTGACTTTACGTTTGTATTGAAAATCCGAATTTTGTTGGTGATGCTGAGTGACGAAGATTTCCAGATTGATTTCAGGTTGATGAATGTGTTTCTCGCCTTCCCGATTCTCGCTCGATTTGACATCCTCGTCCGTTCCGCCTGTAGTTGAGACAATGCTCCCTAGATAAGTGAATGAAGTAACCTCTTTCAAATCCCTCCCGTTGATGGTGATTGACGCTGGATGTTGCTGTTGCTGCTGTTTGTTGTTGGTTGGTTATTTTCATAACCTCCGTCTTGTCTATGTTCACCTGGAGTCCTGTCTTCGCCGGCTGCTTCTTCGACCAGTTTGTCGGTTTTCGCTTGTAAGTCTTCGATTGTGTGTGACATCAAACATAAATCATCCACGCGCGAAATCCAGGTCTTCTAGGTTCTTCACGTCGGTCCAGGATATTCCTGTCTTCTCGTTTCCCACAGTCTGACGCATAATCCAGTCCACCACAATTAGGAATATCATTGGTGATAATAAGCACCCTTGTCTGACTCCTGTGTTTACTCCAAACGCCTCGCTGAGTCTTCCGTTGTGGATCACTTGGCAGGTGCCGTTGTCGTACAGCTGTTGAATAAGGTTGATGAATATTTGGGGTACGCCATAGTACTCGAGTAATTTCCAAATTACTTCACGGTCAACGCTGTCGAAGGCCTTCTCAAAGTCTATAAAGTTGAGGTAGAGGTTTGATTGCCATTCCATGCTTTGTTCTGTGATGATGATGCGTAGAGTTGCAATTTGGTCAGTACATGATTTGCCTTTCCTGAATCCAGCTTGTTCTGGTCGGAGTTCTGTCTCCAGTGCGTCCTTTAATCTCTCCAGGATGATGCGACTCAGGATTTTACTTGGCGTCGACAGGAGCATGATTCCTCGCCAGTTCTTGCAGAGTGGGCCTAAGTCGCCCTTCTTTGGTAGTTTCACGAGGTAACCTTTCCTCCAGTCAGTAGGCACCTTTCCCTCCTTCCAGACCTTTTGCAATAATGGAGTCAGCATGTCTGCTGTAGTCTCTGGGTCCGCTTTCAGTGCTTCAGGGGGTATTCCATCTGGTCCGGCTGTTTTTCCAGCTTTCAGAAGTTTGATTGCGTTCAAGACTTCAGCTCTCGTTGGAGGATTGGTGTCAACTTGCAGTTGTGTGCGCGCTGTTGTTGGTATTTCTGGACGGGTTGCAGGTGATGGTCGGTTCAAGAGTCCTTTGAAGTGATCCGCCCATTGTTTAATCTGTTTTTCTTCCTTGGTAATTGGGTTCCCTTGGCTGTCTTTTATAGGTTTCGCTTGTGTTGATCTCTTCCCGGATAGAGATTTGGTTATCTGATATAGTGTCCTCAGGTCCCTTTTGCCTGCTGCCTTCTCAGCTTCAGTGGCCAGGTTGTCGTAGAATCGTCTTTTGTCCTTCCTAGCACTCTTCTTCACTTCTTTGTCCAGTGCTTTGTAAGTTGAGCTCAGCGTCTCCTTCTCCTGTCCGTCCTTGCATTGAATCATTTTCTCTTTCACCATTCTCCTCTCTTCTATTAATTTCCAAGTGTCCGTTGAGAGCCATTCCTTGTCTTGTCTCTTCTTTCTTCCTAGAACCGTTGAACACGTTTCGTTGAGAATCGCCTTCAGAGACTTCCAATGTTCTTCCACGCATGATTCTTCAGTGATGTCGCGTAGTGTTTCCTGCTTTGCTCTGACAGTTGCAGTGAAAGTGTCTTTTGTGGTTGTGTCCTTCAGTAATTGAGTGTTGAACTTGCATTGTGGCCTATCCCCAGCTATCCTCGAGGCTTTTAGTTTCACCTTGAAAGTCCCTTCTACTAGATAGTGGTCTGAACCCACATCTGCTCCTCTCCTCGATCTCGTGCCCAGTAGGCTCCGTCTCAACTTCCTTGATATTGAAATGAATTATATTTTGTTTTCGTTGTGTCCAACTGGTGAAATCCATATCGCCTTGTTTATGATGTGGTTGTGTTCTCTGAGCTTGATGGTTTATTTGCTCAGAGAACACAACCACATCAAAATCATCCTCCTGAGCTACAAATCTTCGCTATCATATATCGCCTTGTGTATTTCCTTGTGTTTGAAAACGCTGCCTCCAATCACCAAATCATTGAAGGCGCAAAAGTCTGAGAAGAGTTCACCATTGTCGTTCATTTCACCGAGGGCCTCTCGACCCATGGTGAGTTCTCTTCCTGTGTTGTCTCCTCCCAGCTTTGCATTTATATCACCTGTCAGGATTTTGATATCGCCATTTAGGACGTTGTCCATTATTGCTTGTAGTTGTCTGTAGAACGCCTCCTTCTTCTCTTGTTCTGAGACGTTTGTAGGCGCATAGCATTGACATTGAATGACTGTAACTTTCATTCCTTTTGATTTGAACCTGGCTGTCATTATCCCGGAGGAGATTGGTTCCCACTGCATGGGAGCTTTGGTTGCTGTTGGTGACATCATGACGACCACTCCCTCGGTGTGCTCGTGGTTGACCTCTGGGTGACCGGAATAGATTACTGTCTCTCCAGTTGATAGTTGGCACCTTCCACATCCGTTCCATCTGCTTTCGCAGATTCTCAACACTTCTATCCATATCTTCTCATTTCAGCGGCTATCTGGGCAGCCTTTCCAGTTTCGTACATTGTACGAACATTCCGCGTCCCCATCCTTATTTTTGCTTCCATCGAAAGAAGGCACATTGGTTGACTGGCTTCCCGAAGGCTTTCACCAG
This sequence comes from Trichobilharzia regenti, assembly GCA_944472135.2. Lineage (NCBI taxonomy): Eukaryota > Metazoa > Platyhelminthes > Trematoda > Strigeidida > Schistosomatidae > Trichobilharzia > Trichobilharzia regenti. The sequence goes on along the minus strand of OX235270.1, from coordinate 78,673,866 downwards.
CCTGCCTCATTTCACTTCTCCGATTCCAGCGAAAAATAAGGTTATTGTTTATATTTTTAGTATTTTTAATATATCTTTGCACTGAACTTTCTGTAGCGATTTGGTTAAATTTTTGGGGTGGAGTTGCTAGCACCACGCCCTAACCCTCCCTCTTTATCCGGGCTTGGGACCGGCTAGAAAACTAGCGAGCTAGTAATCTAGGCGAGGTTACTTCATCACAATAATGATTTCAAAAGGGTTACTTACCAGTACACCGATTGATAATAAAATTACTCATCAATACATGAAAAATGGATCGTTCCTAGTTGGAGGGAAAGCCATCCAGATGCTTAGACTTTGAGTATTTGATCAACTTCGCATGCACACCTTTACTGAAGAATTTTCCAAAGTTTCTAGTAGAATAGAGAGATATGATTGACGAGTGAACTCACAAATAATGCAAAGTAGGAGAGTTGGCACTCCAAATGTGTTTGCATACCTGTTCATCTCTGGAACGTGCTCTGATAATCGTTTAACTAATAAATTTCCTCTTATTACCAATTGTATGCTCATTACTCTTTATATTGTAAGAGTTATTACGGCTTAGGGTAGACCTCAATTCTAAACACTCTTACAAAACTTCTTCACCGTTTTATAGCCTTAACTGTACTCTACTTAACGTGCAGATACTGACGAACTGAATCAAGATAAAAATACTTGGTATGACAAGTGTATCTGGGACAATTATATTTTACACAAATGAAATATGAAATTCAATCAATAAAGAGGTTGTACAACTTATCTGTTGACGTCACTGGAGGTAGGCTCAGAGAGTGTGAAAAATGAAAGCACAACGAGAGAGCGAACCGATGAACGTACGGAAGCGTCACAACTCAAAAGATAAAAGTGTGCCGAACATGGGTGAGCGAGTTTAAACAAAAGTTCAAGGGTGCAATGGGTACTACAATATTATCAATCCCAATATGGTGTCGCTTATCTCGGCTTTATCTGTACGCGTAAACTTCACATTCTGCATTCTGAATCTATTAGATTTGCTTCAGTTCTCAGCAAAACTAATGTGCTTAGTTGTACACCAAGTAATCAACGGCACATATTACATGTTTATGATATATCTTCTTCGGTTTTCAAGCCAGCCACGAGTTTATTTTAATGTACCTATAAGTATAAATGTATTAAAATGCCTTAAGATAGATTTTTTCAATAAATTGAAATCTGCTAGTCACTTTTTGTATTTACATGAATTATTTATCAGTTGTGAGGAGCCCAAGCTGTGAATTTAACCAGAATCAGAACCAAAGCTCGAACCGATATCTCACGAGTTTGATAAATATGTGTTCATAAGAAAACCCATTATTAAATTTCGTTTTTATGAACCATTGTGGTGAGAGCAGCCTGCTAGCCAATTGGTTGACATTAATCTACGTTAATGTCTAGGTCACTAATATGGGCCGTGAGAAAATATGAACAAGGCTGTTTCAACAACCAATCACAGCAAACTTAAACGTGGGCAAATAAGATTTGCAGATAGATGGCTCCACTTTCCAAGGAACTCGAAAACAACCAATCAGAAGACTGCGATTGTCTACTTGACTAGGCTATAATAATGTAAGTGAAATTTATATAAATACGTGTTGATTTCCGTAATAAAACAATCTGTGCCTGGCTCTTGTCTTCTGTTGTTACACCATTAGAATGTCTAGTTATCGTCATCTAGCAGTCAGGTTAATAAGGTGCATTTAGTAACTTGCTTTATAAGTTTGCGTTTAAACACTCCCTTATTATCATGTCGCTTATTAATATGGGGATACTTATACCTAATCCCTAGACCGTATAAAGTTTGGATTTTTGATAATATACGAAATAAATGGAAAAGCTACAAAATGTGGGTGATCTACAGTGGGCAAATAAACAGCTGCTTCAACAATAAGTTTAAACATCTTATGTCTAGAAGAATTTGCAAATCGTTTAAACTAAGCGCCTAAATACGTCCAAAGCAAACTATTGAATAGAAGGTAAACACCATATTTTACACAGTTTGCATGAAATGCCAAATGGTTCGAATTAAAAAAAATTAGTTCTGAGAGGTAGGCTTTCATATTTGTGAAATAAATTCAGGTGAATAATTGTTACAATTAATTTTTTTTAAAACGTTTAAGAGTGAACATCTGTTTCTCTTAAGTACTTAGTCTATTGTCATTAGAATGCAGTAGCATACTATAAAAATGCTACGTCAGTGGCACAGAAGTAGAATGCCCGCCAATAATACAGGTAATTCGGGTTCGATATCCTGCCGACAGACTTATCTACCTCACTAAGCCAGTGATAAGACTGGTAAAGAAGGTAGGTTGGGCATGAGCCTAGCAACCCCATCCGGTAAAAAATGAGTACTACTGCTACGTAAAACTTCAAAGCTCTAGCTTGAAGCCCTATGTTCCACTGGGGACATGGAATAGTAATTCATTCCTTATAGTTTTATTAGTCATTCACATTGAATAAGCCATCAAATGTTTAGTTTTCAGACTGATTTTGAAACATTCACTAACTAACACTATCTATACATCTGACAACAACACTATCGACAGTAGGTAACAAGTAGCATACTGTAGACGACTTTAATTTCAACACTAATTTACGAAAAAATTTACTTGTCAATTCTTAAAATTAAATTTATAATGACGTAGTTTTCAAAATGACTCACATGCAGTGGCAGCTTTCATTCACGTAAAAAAATTTTAAATGCCAGGTTTTATGACAGTTGAAAGATTTAAACTGGTTTGTGCACATCTATCAAAACCCTAAATATCACTTAAAAAAGCATATTTTGAAGACATAAGACGTAATCCACCAACCAAATCATAAAACAATTCATATTTTTTTCCAGAATTAGTCGAAAAGGTAAACGGATGAGACGAAAAGTAGAAATCCCCATTAATTTAGTAGTGGGATTACAATATTCACGACAATACTTAGTGTAGAAAGGCCAATGTACATACTGCCTAGCTACTTGTAAACATCTAGTGATAGCAACAGATCGTTTTTCTATAACAGCAGTATAAGGACGCAAGCGAGTGTCGGAAAACTTTATATTTCAATAAAGTATGATTATGCTTGAGAGATGCAGGTTATGAAGGCTGGTATGAGAGAAGGCATGATTTGAAAAACCTGACTAAAAGTAATGCATACAGCTGTAAAAAGTAATCTGTTCCAATAAATATTGTTTTGTGCCGACGCCAGACTTTACAAAATTTGGGATTTTGCACTACAGATATTCATAGAAACTTTATTATCTTCGGGTACACAACAGATTCACTCTAGGACTGATATTTGTGGCATTTATTGATCAATACATCTCGGAGTTAAGATAAATCATCAGTAGAAGAAAGACTTCAAAATAGGTTTCTTTGAAATGAAGTGTTAGAATATCAAATTTTTCAATGTTTATTTCCATACAAGTCATTTAGTTTCCGTAAATTGTATGTTAATAAATAAAGAACTGCCATTTGCAGACACCGTTAGCCAACTGTGATTGCCTAAAGCATGTACCGACATTCTCATATTTGGAGAGTATGATTAAGTATTCTAATTCTTCTAGTTCTTTTTTCATTGGTGATTATCAAAGTACCAATTCGTTTCTACCACAATTCTTGCCAGTTGATAGTCTTTTATATAAATAACCCCAGACAAGGTCTCGATGGTAAAAATGCATAGAAAAAGATACAGTGCGCGAATTGTTTGATATGAAATATTTTAAGGCTAAATTTTACATTTGAACTTGGAGGTATTTCGGCTTCTAGGAAAGCGGAATGTTACCTTTAAGCTGATATTAGATAAAGAACAACTGGAAAACCAGGGTGTACTAAACGGCGGTTTCCTCCCAGTTTGAACCCTTCAGCAACATGCACTCTCCAGGGTTCGAACCTGCAACCAACAGATCCTTGCAAGCCAACACTTGGCATAACATATATTCACCTGACATATAAACCCATGTAGGATTCATTATTTTATTTCTTCTAGACTTTTCAAAAAGAGTACTATTAACTAATTCAATCCATTTGAAAATTAAAATACTCTTAACACAAGATATATAAGTGTTAGTTTTATTCAGGACAAAGAAAACGTTGATTACAAAATATTTATAAAATTGGTGAATAGAGGCAATATGTCATCGAGGAATTCAGAAAACAATAAACATTTCAAGCAAGATATGTAAGTGTTGGTTTGCAAGGAATTGACTGCTTACAGGATTTTCATCATCGCCTGACATTGGTTAGAGCATCATTAGAAAGCCTTGGAGTATTCGATAGCTCTTCCTTCCTAGTTTGGTCTTCTTCATCAGTACGCAGTTTCCTAGAAAAATATCTTATCGACGAACTTATCTTCACAAACTATAGCATCCAATCAAAACTTATTAAAATGCGTAAAAGTCTGTTGTTATATGGTAAGAAAAGGTTAAACTAATAATGCCGTGAAACAGAAATGATTTTCAGGTATGGAAAATCACCGAGTGATCAACAAAAGAGTGAAAAACAGATGATAGCGTTACAGTGAGTTGTTACTTATACTTCCGTGATACTGAGATTAGGAGAAGGTTCTGCCGGATCTTTCCCTCTAAACTGAATATTAGTGAAGTACAAAACTTTTGGGAATGAATGGACCGTGGATTATCTGGATGGGTGAAAGTATCCCTCGATTCAAAGTCATTTTGAAGTGATCAGCACAGCACTTCCTGTGCTTCATCTGCCTTAAAACTGGGTTTCACTCGCAGTTTTCGATTGGTTTCTTCCGCATTGATTCATTCCTGAAAGAAGAAGCAGTTATCTACTACAGTTTCTTTTTGATACGGTGTTCTAAGGTCTCTCACCTCCACCTTGTTGTCTCATTTGACAGTGAGTTATGGAAGTGCTTTCAGCCTTTCCTAGAAATACTTTTCACCCCCTTACCTAATGCTTTGTCAGTTTTTCTCAGCTCCTACCTTCATTTTTCATATCTGTACTAGTTCATCCACTGACTCACCATCTTCTTTTCCTCTATCGACTTGCATTCGCCCGCGGAGAGTCATTCTTTAACCAGTAACTCCTAGATTTTCAGAAATACAACTGCTCTTTAGTTTTCAATTGAACCCTCATCTCTGGCTCTACTCTAATATATAGCATTTTTATTACAATACACAACAGTTTACCAATTAAGTGGCGATCTAACTGAAAAGTAAATATTTCTTCGCTCCATCTTTCTGTTTTCTAAATGTCTAAATGGGGATTTTTTCTTAGTTGTCACGTGACTATCCAAAGGAATGCAGACTGGTTATTAGCTTGCAGCTTACAGTCAAAGTGAAAAGAATTTTTCACATGATTTACCAAAACCTATGAAACAGTAACAAGGATTTTCTGGCATCACGAACTGTCTCCTCTGAGAATTTATTTTCACTTATAGTAGCGTCTAAAGCCACTGACATAAACATTTAGTGAAAATGTCACATAGGAATGTGTTTTATTTTGTAAACCAAAATAATGAAATGACTCATCAACTCCTCCTAAATGTCTGTACGATCGATCCAATGTTCTCAGAAAGTGCAAACTAAGACTTGCTACCTAGTAAAATCTATGAAGGCAAAAATTTCAACCCCCTTCTTGAAACAACAACGATTTATGTCTACGCTGTAGCTTCAGTCGACTTATAGATATTTAAGCTGCTTCGAAGAACTCCGTTGTTTTGAAATATTTTCTATCGAAGCAGAAATACTGAATTGGTAAATTTCTCTCTATCTAGGCTAAATAACAGTTCATCGGCATTCTTATTTCTGGACACATTTTGACAAAAACAACAACACTTACACGTTACTTTTCCTTTGTTTTTACTTTGAATATGAGTAAAAACCGATCATCTATTCGTAATGTTCCGAATATGTCCCTTGTTGATTATTATCAGATAGTTTTGTCACCTTTTCAAAGTGATTATGCCCTGTATACGTGGTGAAAAGTGAAACCACTATTCAGAACTGAGCTTTATGTGAGCAGTAGTGATTCTCCTACTAAGTGAAATATTGCATCTTCACTTATCCCTATTTCCATGGCACAGAGGGCTGTGAAAGTCATTCAACTTAAAATAGACGACAGAACAGATATTAAACTGGAACATGTTTCCTTAGGGCACAAAAGCTTTCGGTCTAGGTTATTCTTGTGACCATCTTGTTGAGTTTCTGCCATAAGTTTCAATATGTATAGAGAAAAAGCAAACAGATATGATGATACAGCACAAAGTCCCTTTGTACAATTAGATGACTTTACCTTAAACGTCTACACCTAATCCTGAAGACTGGTATAATTTTCTCCACAGAAACTCAGTACTTTGAAGAATAAGTAATGATGTAGATAATCCACTATAAAAAAAAATTTCCGACTTGAATACAGTCACTTTATGTGGTGTTGATGATGGAATGAATTTTAAGGCACGCATGATAAAGGACCTTATTCAGTGAAATGAATTATCAGTTACTAAAGCTTCTGAAATCCATTAAGAGCATACGATTACGGACTTCTAAATCAAATTCTGACTTGAATCGTTCGAAAATAAGCTTGGTATCGGCAATCGACACTGCTTACTTTGAAACTTGCATTCCTAAACCAGTGCTATGCAACGGTTTCTGTTTAGCTTTTATTAAATCTGCAAAGTGTAGGTTAATAGAAAATTTAATATATCAAGATTTTTGTATGTTAAATCAATCCACGATCCTGCGCATAAGTAGCTCTGAGTTGACATTCTGTTTAAAAGCCGAGGCAACGTATAAATGTCTAAGTATGACTGTAATAGTTATGAGTTTAACACTGCATCAGTGTGCATAATCCCTTTTTCATATCCATAAAGATGAAAGCAATTCCATCACTTGAAGTAAACTGGTAGATGGTGATTAGCAGTGGGAACCAGGCTGTTTATTTCGTCCTATTCGGTACTCGTGTTCCCACTGAGCTTTAAACCCACTACCCATAGTTTCAGACGCCAAAGTGTTATCCAACAGACCATGACAGCCACCATTTATGCAACGGGTATTAGTAATTATTTCATTCAGCTTGAACTTTCCTGTTGATTAATTGGACCGAAGTGCTTGGCCTCATCCAGCTGACGAGTCCCGGATAGTACGAAATGCGCATCCTGGATTCCACTACTAATAACCACCAGACATTGTCAAAGTATCTGCACTAGGAGCCGAAATGTCATCCTGAGGCTGAATATTTCGGCCCAATCAATCGACATAAAAGTCTATTTCCATCACGTGTGTTTAAACCATTTTCATACGGTTCATATCATAAAACAGAGAGAGAGGTGATCAGTCATTTGAAAAAATGTCAATAATATTAGAACTAACATTGAGGCCCAGTAATATGAACGGTTTGAATAAAATAACAATCATTCTGACTCAGAATGTGCACAAAAACAGGAAGGATGTGATCGATTTATGCAGTGAAAAATGATATTTTAGCACTATGTCGACTTGATCTACACTTTCATCTTATGGGTGTCACTACATATATGAGGTAGGCTGAAATTTATCCATGAAATCACTGTTATACGACTGAATTGACAGCTTAAGACAGAAATTAGAATTCACATGTCATTGAATTCCAGCGCCTTTATTAAGTGGTTGTGTTAACGAGCTCCCCTTATGACCTGAAGGTCCTCAGTCCAACTCCTGGTAGTATCGCCGGAGGGCTTTAAAATCCAGTGAACAGATAAGCCATCCTCACACTAGTGAATACTGATACATTGGTAAGAAAGTCTTACAGACTGAACAAACGTAGGTTTTTATCAAAAAATATTTTGTTGAATGTAACCTGTGAACTAACCATATGGGGATATTTCTTAGAAGTCTTGTTATTTCGACTAAATATTGATTCTACGACAGAAATCCTGAAAGACAAAGATACAAGTTAGGCAAACATTAACTATAAGATAATTATATTGTTACCATACTTCTGCATTTAAGACAGCCCCGTTATCAGCTAGATCACCAGATATGGTCACGTGTTATATCTCTTTTCAGTTATCATGTGTTGTCAACAGAAACAGAGCTTTCTTATTTATCATATAAGCATATGTGTTGTTGAAACAAGTAGATTTACTTGCTCAAATGTGTATTATTCTAGTTATTCTATCTCAACAGTCTTGTGTATACTCTTTATATACATCTGGTTTGACAAAGGATTTAGACCTATATTATATATATATATATAATTCACCAAAATACTGACCGCTGTGTTATATTTGTGATGTAACAAACTCAGAAAAACGTCTTGTCGAGAAGTAAATTTACATAGATTGCTCATTCTTAAAACAGTTTTTGCAAAACTATTTCAAAATATTCAGTCTGCACACAGTGAACGGCAAAGTCATTTTTTAATACTATATGATGGAGTATTTTCAAAGTGGATTCCCTAGCAAAATATGAAGTCACCAAGTTTTATTCGATTAAGTGAAAAGAGGATTAGATTGAACTAATTTTTACATTAGACAAAGACTAACCAATAACTAATCTTTACTTAACTAGACGTCAATGAAATTGTTTTGCAAAATTAAAAAGAAAACTGTCCTGTAAAATCTTGTGCGAGATATCTGATTGACTTCATTAGTTTGACCAATACTAGTTAGAGATTTAATGAAGATTTGCAGCTAGCTATCCAGCGCTCCTTTATCTTCGGTGGTTTTCTGATTAACTGAATGCTGCTGATGGCCAAGTTTCACTTTCAACTTCATCTGTAACTCTTTTACAAAAAGGATCTTTATTTAAAGACTACTTTCTATGAAAACATAGAACATGATTGGTTACAAGTATTTGAAAATTTGCACATCCTTATCCCTCTGAAATGAGTACTTTGTTTAACAATTTTAATTAAATAAGATGAAACTTTGATTTCTTCAGACATTTGAGGTTCTCGCTTGTACGTATCAAATAAGCATATATTAAAGATCGCCTCAGCAATACATCCCTATTTCACTGTGTTATCTGTTTTCTTCTTTTGCTGGTTTTTACAACTGTCCCTGAGTTTGCAATCCCTTGTCCAATGATCGCTTGCATGCCAAACGTGTGGCTTCTAATTCGAGTCCCACTCGAGGGCCTGTGTTCGAGGTCATTCAACTGTCTCCTCAGGGTGTGTCTCACCCATCTTCATTTTATAATACATATGATATGGTATTAAATGTTAGGAGTTAATCAGCGGAAAAGCCATATATGATCTAAGTTTTGTATTAATTTATATATTACACCACAGCGGACGGAAAAAGTGACACTTTTATACAATGTATATGCAGTTTAAACATACTGAACTTTTTGGCAAGTGTAGACTGTCATTTAAAAAACACTTAAACATTCAACGCGTCCCAGTATTGAAGGACAGAGGTGAATTAAGAGAATAAGTGAATTCACTGCATGAATTATTTACACTTTATCCTGTAGTTTCAGATATGTATGTGAGTAATATAAGTGATGTAAGGATCTGAAGGAAAAGTTTGCTTACTTTTCCGACAAATAATATCACTGAGATAAGTCAGTAACAAAATCACCAAAGATCTCTCCTTAAGTGTTTTCACGAAACATACGTCGATTTCCTCAGAAGTTTGAGAACGCGGTGCATGAATGTGAATAACCACATGGTTCTGATAATTTGCATGACACGTCTATCGAAAAAATGTGTAATTTGTGATTTGTAGGAAATTTCTTTGCAGTAGAGGTAATGGTCTAGAACAAAAAGGGTTTCATTATAACCACAAGCACCATTTCGATATTTGTGTGACTGGTAATTTCTCAAAATGTCACATCATATAAATGAGAATATGAAGCTAGTGTCTGCTACTTATTTTGAAGCGCAATCGAAGTATCTACCATAATAATGATAGAAAATCTATTTTGGTGTGGCATGTAAGCATTGGCTGGTTAACAAATAATTTGATGATGTGATCAAGCTAATGACTACGTAACTGATGGATAACTCGTCAGTATCATTAAAAGTGGTTTTGAATCTTACCACCTTATGTAACGGTCCCTGTGGCGCCTTGCACAGAGTCATACTACTGATCTTCTTTTTCATTATTAGCAATACTACCGATCTTATGAAGGTTAGCAATTACATTTAGATTCATCCAGTTGATATCTTCCAAAGCTATAAACAGATGTCAATGAATCATAGACCAGATTTTTCCCAACCTTCTGGTTTAAGACTGGTTTTAACTCCATAAAATTTGTATTTAAGAAAGCTCTTATAATTTCTCAAACAAACGATCTAAAAACTTGGGTTGAAATATAAGAATAGAACTTGTGCGCTTTGGTAGAGTATAATTCCATCAGTAAATACTACTGTATAATGCTGTGAGACTTTATCAAAATAAATTTTACCTACAACTGGGTTGAAATAGTCCCTATACAAACTTATGCGCATGATTGGCTACATTCTTAAAACTAAAACTAGTTCGTCATTTCTTGATTTGACTAGGTTTTCTCTCCGTTCTCCATAGTCGTAGTGGTACTAATTATCATCAGAAACAAACAATTTTCCCTAAATTTTGGAAAGTCAAAGACAGATGCTAAACCAAGAGATTTCTATTTAGAAACGATAACGAATTACTATCACAATTCATGACTAATGTCTTCAACAGCTTACAACAAGAATATCTGAATTACGACTGCGATTACATTTGAGAAAAAAAAACCCTAATTACTTTCGCATAGCTATGTGTTACAAAAATATGATCTGTAAATTTAACTGCAAAAAATTCATATTTACATCGGGACAAAGAAAACACCATTTTGAACGTTACATTATCTCAGTCTGCAACGTTCAACACTGATACTAAAAACCCTCAAAAGTAACTAAATCTCGACAGGTAGTTCACTATTCAGAATGCTGTTTGAATAATCAAGATTCAACTTTCTTTTCTATAGTTCTACATCGTAATTAGACCACCTAAGGAAGTTATTTGGTAGATTATAGTGACTAACAGTGGAATCCAGGATGTGCATTTCATCCTAATCGAGACATCGGGGCTCGTCATCTGGATGCGCCTGCAATCCCTACTGAGTGGTGATGTTCCCTTAGCAATTTTTATAATTTATAATCCTAGTAACTCACTGCCTATTGGTAGTATATGTACCTCTATTCCAAGCAATAAAACCTGTGTTTGTATAATCTACCAAATTTTCGAAATTCGGTGGGCTCTGTTACTGGAAACGCCATCTCAAGAAAAAAAGATGTGTTCACATAATTTATGAATCTCATATAAAGATAGTGATGAAGATAGTCAGTCTAATTATACATTTCCAAAACCTTTTGAATGGCCTATTTTATAAAATATATACAGTTTTTTGTTAGACGCACACTACATACCCATATTTCTATTATTACAGCTGTTTTTCCAATCCTATAAGCATAAAATGAGAGATGGCCTAATCCTAGGTCAGCTTGCATCATTGGTCGTGAAAGTTGGGGAATTATCATGTGTAACACATACTTCAGGCATTCCACTCGACAAAGCTTCACAGTCACAGTGACTGACTTTCTACATATACCTGAGACTACACCTAATCTCATTATTATTAACCATAGTTTTCCATCTGAAGAGAAAGCGTGAAAGGAAGTCCTGATCGTCTGCAATTTTCATCTCGTTCAATAGTAGAAAGCATACTGTGTCAGACTTGGAAAATATTTCGTAAATTTATGTATACTGTGCTCCATATGAAATCAAACTTGTGATTTGTTCATTGTAATGTTCACTGTTTTTACAATTTGTGAACCAATTACAATCATCTTTGTGGGTTATTACTGTAAAAAAAAAATGAAAAGCACTCCTACCTTCAATCAACACTGAAATACAACAAAACTCTTTCAGGAAAATAGTTATTTTTACATACAGTAACTTCAGCGAAACGCATTCTCCATGAATGGAACAGTATAAAAAAGCAACACACTGCGCATAGCTTGTAGTGTAATAAAAAGGCACTTCAAAACAACGTAAGGAAACGATTTTACTTTTGGTCAGACATTCAGTTAAAATAAGTAAAAGTAAATCAAAATAAAATTCAGAACAGTGATATATGCCATCAAGTAGATCAAAAATGATCCATTACAGTAATATATTCTACTAGTTCAAAAAGTTATAATATTATTTTGTGTAAAAAAGAAAACGGACAAAATCTAAACTCATTTCTTTAGAAAAACAAAGTCACAGGAATCTTTGAGGAGACCATTTTCAAGTATTTAAATATTGTGGGTATTTAAATAAGACCGACATCTTTAGCCATCTTATGAAGGATTGAATTTGTATTGTCTAGCAAATTTTCCGGTGTATCATAGTCAACAATTTGTCCATTAGCAATGGTTATAATCCTAAGAATAAAGAGAATCAAGAACATTTCAAGTTGCCTATCAAAAATAATAATGTTACAATGTACCAGCGCCTATATTATAAGAAAACTTTGGCGGTAACAAACGTAACTTTAATGTAGATGGAACTTTAAACAAGCAAAACAGAAGTGTCACACTCCACTTGTTTTGCATATTTACATGGAAAGTACTTTACAAATTTTATGTATACTGACAATATGAATGCTTTAGTGGAAATGTATCTGTGATCACTACTTAATGACAACTGTACACTATGAAAAAATATGAATTTTTCTAGAGCTGAAGATTTACTTTGCAAAATGATATCACATTGGGGTGGTGTGATACAGACAGTGTGTTTTAGCGGAATATTACTCTCACTGTAAGAATCATTGTATCTGCTGGTGGTAAGGTATAAATACTATTACCACAGTTCAGAAGTGCACCAGCAACAGAATAATATATGTATTTAAACATTCTGTTTCATGTCGTTTAGTGTAAACCAAAATCACACGATCAGTGATTGGTTAAAGAAGACAAACTATATATATATATATATATATATAGTGGTTTCATCACCTGAAAATATCCGTTCGCTTCCGTGTCTTGCCTACTGCTATTACAAAATAAGTATGTTATAAGCACCTCCACCTTCAGAGGGTTCGCTTTTAGTGTTTAACAATGTAAGCAACAGACCTCATCGCTATTAATTTGTCTGAATTTATTATTTTTCACCTGTTTAATAGACATTAATTAATAAGCAAGAGAAGTCTGGCACTTAATTCTGTTAGCGTCATATGATTTATTGCTATACAGTTAAATAGACTGATTGGCATACTATAAGTAGTAAATTTTACTAAATATAGACATATTTAAATGCAAATGGATTGACAGCTCTGTCTTACTCAGTGTATATAGAGTCGATGTGTATAAATTTAGCGTCGAGAATTTTAACAATGTAAGAGTTATTACTGCATTAATTTAAAATTGTGAAAGACTGCTTGAACTCTATATACTTTAAGCAAATAGAGCACCTCAAGAAAACAATACATTAAGTTAGCTGTATTGATAACTGAGCTCAAACTACTACTCCAGCCACAGTCCTAATCCTTACCCACTGAAAGCATTCAAGCATTTCTATTTTATTCATTTTCTATGCAAGTATTATTAACCATTAGTTCTTTTCACGGTCAATTCGACAGTGTATAATTTTTAAGCAAACGATCATCGTAAGCGAATAAACATACACTCGTGAGAGAATATATTGTATATTTCCGATCAAGTAGCTAGAGAAAATGAAATTGCGGAGAAACACCTCCAACGCTGGATCAACTGTTTAAGTTTATCAAATCATTAATCAAACAAATATGGGTATATAAATCTTTGATAAATGCCAGTATACATTTAATAGGATATGAATTAATAATTTTGAAGATAAATCTGTTCTATTGGAAATTGTGAAATAATTCTCTACATTCCAAATATTGATGAAAACGAATACATCTGGCTGATGAGTCCTGAGGTAGTCAACCTGAGATTTCATTATTCGGCCTTATGTGTATACACTCGTGAAAACTATCAGACTCAAAGTTTTTTTATCAAGGCTGTATGTAAATGGAGCTCTTTTTTCGATTTATACTGAGAAATATGCCTTACACTTACTTATCACTGTTAATTATAGTTCCGAGGCGATGTGAAACTGTTAAAACTGTACAGTCGGTAAATTGTGTTCGAATCGTTTCTTGGATCAAGTTATCCGTTTTCATATCGACTGATGCGGTTGCTTCATCCAAAATAAGTATTTTTGAGTTTCTGAGAAGAGCTCGTGCCAAACAAACTAACTGGCGCTGTCCAACACTAATGAAACAAATGAAATAAAATGAACAAAATATCATCAACAGTTGTGCAAATTCGTACACATGTGGCATTGTTGTGTGTAAAAGAAGTAGGCTGGCTGAGATAACGTAACATTCTTAATGGAAATGCTTTACACTATTTTAGCTATTGCAACATTTAAAAAAAATATATTTTAATATACCAAATTAAATATACTACTGTGCATACAGTCGTAATTAGTGCTACACTTTTTAAATTGCTTGGAAGAGCTGAACTGCTGCGTAAAGATCACATCGACACCATAGAAAAAATCTCTGGTATTGGTAACTTCAGTCAAATTACTTTGAAAATAAAATTTTCCATTCCATTGACAGATTACGTGTTTGATTAATGCATCAGAAAATATAACTTTTCAAGAAATACACTTCAATGCCTAATGATATTTCAGATTTTGCAAACTTTCTATGTATTTTAGAAATATAAAAACACTCTTATACAGTGAAAACAAATATCCGTTTTAACGATTACTAAGAAAATATAATAAATACTGCATATAATGCATGGAGAACGCCGGCTGGATATTTTACAGTCTAACTACCTTAAATTTTCTCCATTTTCAGAACACATAAAGTCAAGTTGCTCTGATTGAGCCATCACGTATTCTTTCAGATGTGCCTTTTCAAGGGCATTCCACAATTCGCCATCAGTTTTAACACAGAGTGGATCCAGGTTATATCTTAGTGTCCCACAGAATATAAAAGGATCCTATAAGATACAAAGAAAATAAATGTTACCAGCACTTTTACTCAAAAATAGAAAAATATTTTAGTAATTTTCTCAGCAACAAAATTACCTAATAACAGCTGCATATTCACTGAAGTTTCAGTCTATTTTTAAGACTGGAAGCACTTCGTTTTATTTGAAGCAAAAATGCTTAATTTTCATGTTAATATGTCTGTTTATCATAACTATCCGAACTATACAGATTCTATGCTCTGCAAATGAGTAATTATCCTCATCGTAAATGCGTATAAAACAGATCTTCTTTGAATTTAGACCAAGCAGTTATTGTCTTCTGCACTTCTTTTATGTAATACATTCGCAAGCCATAAAACCATCGCTATAACACGGATGACAAAACTGTGTGTGCATGCTACGTGGATTATAAAGTTTTGATTACCTATAGACAAGGAACGAATGCATAAGTAGAGCAGAATTGAACTTTCAGAGTTATAGCTTTTTATTACAGCAAATTTAATAGAAAATGCCACAAACGACAACATACTTGTGGTATAACTGTAAGTTTTTGACGTAAATCATGCAACCCTATAAGATTTATATTAACACAATCTATGAAGATTTGACCTGTGTTGGGTTCCACTAGACGAAATAAAGCTGAGATTATTGAAGATTTCCCGGCACCCGTCCGTCCAACAATTCCAACCTGTTCATAAATTGAATGAAAACAATCACAGAATGAAGAAATTATTGCCAGACACGAATGACTTAGGACTTTGTTGAATCATTTACGTGAAAACGGCTGTTTAGGTCACTTTTCAATAAAACATATAGTCCACGAAGCGTTGAAAAAATGGATCAATCGTGCCAATAAAAGCGACTCAAAAAGACAAACATATTCGCTGTTTTCTTTTTCAATAGTCTACGAATCTTAATTCAGGCTCTTCAGCCTCTTAATTGAAAACTGTCACAACTAACATCGCCTTCCGCCATACTAATATCTCCGAGTTTTACGAAATCTTTTTTCCTTAGAGGTCAATACACACTTAAGATTCACTTCTGGCTTAAATACTTCAAAGTCTATGTGTAAATATTATCTTGGATAAAGAAGACTGTCGAATATTTTAAAGACATGGTTCTTCATACTGTTAATTATACTTAAGTCAGCATCAAGCTAAATTTACTCAGTATGTTCTACATTATAAAATACTTCTAGTAAAAAATTTCGCTTTAATTTGAGCAGCTCAACAGTGCTATTTTACATAATCTGCAGAGCTCCTATAGAATGTAGTGTGCACAGATTTGACAAATGAGATCTCTCGTAAATTTAGCAAATGGTTGAACGTATGACAGTTACGATTTTGACGTCAGATGTAACTAATGGTGTTGCGTTAGTTTGTACTCTGTTTCAGACATTACAGACATTCACACACGAAGATTCCCTCAACGAACATTTAACTAAAATCAAGATTAATTTAGGCACTTTTATCGAGTAACAATCCTACATTAAACTAAAATCCTGTGACAGTGAATAAAGTAGACAGAAGTACCAAATTAACAAGTATGATACAGAAACAGAAGTTTCATAAGCAATAACCGAAAAGCCACATGCCCAGGTTCTGACAAATAGAAATATGAAGTCACATTCATCAGATTATATCATCTCATTTAATCACAGGCAATATGTTCATGATAATTTCATAGCGAATGACCACTGGTAAAGTGTGTTCTGTACTTCACAAACAACATAATACATGGTAGCTAAAAGACCTTTAATTAATAGGCAGTTGCCTGTTGGTTTATTTATTAGACGTTGACGAGTTGTGAAAACCTCAACACTTTGTATACCAGCAGTAAAGTAAGAAATTCGTAAGAAAACACACTAGAGTTAGGAGTATCAACTAATTAATCTAGTTTGAAGTAACAAAGAAAGTAATTTTTGAAACACCAAAGGTCGAAGTGAACAATAATTGGATTCGTCAACTTACACGTTCACCACCATTAATTTTTACATTTACAAACTTTAAAACTAGTTCTAATTCTCTTCTGTAACCCATTGAATAATTATTAAATTCAATAGAGCCAACTTTTGGCCACTGTTCAAGTTGTTGGTTATATTCATCCAAGTGCCATTCACCCTATTAATAAAAAAGCACGCTAGATGAATATAACAAGATATATTATTACGAAAAATTAGTTAGTAAGGTATAGATAACTTTCAGTTAATAACTTCTATTTACTGTAGTAGGCACTAGGTGTTAAGAGGAGTCAGTAATGACTTATGGTTTCATATCTTTAGCATTTATTAATAAGGCGTAACTTAATCTTATAAGATTCTGTAATCTGAAACTGTATCAACGACTTACTCCTAAGCCATTTAGGTGTTATCCTATGTCTCTCGCTACACACTGAAATTGAAACTACTACTAATAACAGTAATAAAGCAATGGCTGAGAAAGTAGATTTAGTTGATCCGCACAGTTATACGAATAATGACGGCAACGTGCTAATATAGACATTTCCATAATCACATCAAGTCAAAATTAAAAATAAATGGAGGTTGAATAATACAAAACACGAAGTAGGCAAATAATAATCATTGTATAAATAGGTCTTAGAGTGGAACTCAAATGAGAAACAGTGAGTTAGGAGTCCAACGATGGCATGGAGGAGGTCATATGAGGAGGTAATCAAATCTGACGGCCTATCATACAGTCAGCTTTGGACGAATATAAAGAACAAGATGAAATGGAAATGTGCTGCTGGAGTCCTATGCCTTTACTTAGAACCCAAGAGGATGATAACAAAGTTTAAATGGGATAGAATGTTTAAATGATAGGTCCATTAATTACACTTACTTCAACCAAAACAGAAATAAAAAGATGGAGTGGAATGTTTCAATATAAAAACTAGAGTCAATTTCCTTTGGATTTCCATGATTTCAGTTATATGTAAAAATGATTTCAGTTATATATAAAAATGATTTCGAATTCTGTTAAAGAGGTTAAGTCTTATGCGACAAAGAAAAAAAATTAAGATATGTTTTCACCTCAAACTATGCATTCTACAAACAACTGTTTAATGAATTTACAGTTGCAATTGTTCTACTTAAGCTTCGAATCTACTTTATTAATATGTAACTTGGTATTATATGAGTTTATTCTAAGGAGAATTTATTCAATAAAGGGGATTTAGAATTATTTACAGAAAAGGCTTACCTCACTTGGAATCATTGAATATTCTTTCACTCTTTCAATACTAATTGTTGAGTTTTCTAGTTCTGAGCTAGATCGTATAACAAATGTTAAAAAATTAGAGACAGATAGCGAATAAACTAGGGCTAAACCAGCAAATCCAGGTCCAACTGTCTCAACAGTCAATAAAATTATAATGCACGCGATGAGTGTGATGAAATGTCCCAGTAGTTCGATGTTCACACCTAACCAACGATAGGATACAATAATTGGATACCAAGCCTTCAAATTTTCGTCAACTAATTCATTGCAGGTATCTAAATTAAGAGTTAATTTGATAAAACAAAGTGGGCTGAAATGAATTAGATTAGAAGAAACTAGATATAATATTTTATCATAAATTTAATATATACAAATATACATACTACACATATCATGTATCATTATCCACAAAAATGTAATTTGCTTGCTCATACCTAAACTATTTACGCCAAATGTTGGAACTAGTAGTTAGTTAGATAACATAACAACACTTCTACCACCTCTCAAAAATGTCGCGATTTAATGAAACTTCACTGGGGGGGATACACCTGTCATATTGCAATAATTTTAATAATAAGTTTCAGACAAAGCATACAGTTGATTACCGACTAGCGTAAAATATCTTTTGGAATTGAGTTTTCTCAAAGAATAAAACTTACCCATTAGCACCAGGTAAACGTGCTTCATACGCAGTGTTTAATTCTGCTGTGTTACTTTTAAATGGCTTAGTTTTATAGTACATGTTTCACAGCAGAGAAGTTCATTTGATAAAAAACAAAGTCATTCAGTAATAATAGTAACCAAATGATTATCTGACCACATTTTTTCCATAGCATTTACACAGGGATGCCATGCTGACAATGTCAATTTCGAAAAGTATACCAGAGTATTCTTACACTACTCATAGATTTTGCAGTAGACCCTTTTTTGTCATAAAATTTTTATCCCACCACATAAAAGTTATGAATTTCATATTAATTTGCTTATTCGATATATCACAAAGTAAATAGTCGTTTAGGACAGAATTTATTATTCATAATCATATCACTTGCAAATATACATTTCAGCAACTCCATTTTCATAATTCTCTTCTAGAACAAGACATACTAATTAACAAAGCAAACCTATTAGTTGAAAAAATATATTCACAGAATTGTGAACTAAGGGCCATTAAGCTAATGTGATTCGAAACAATCTATAGGAATTAGAACGTGTGGGTTTTATTCCTGTTCATAATTTAACTTTTGCTAACTTGGATATCTCTATAAATTATTCAGAACAAGAATAATTAGAGTGAACACTTGTTTTCAGCAAACACTTCACCGGGTCATACAATTATGAATTCATTAGTTTTAGCATACTGTGGCCAACCAAGTCAAATCAGAGTCAGTGGACATTTAACTAAACAACAGTAGAAACTCTCCATGGTATACCCAACAGTCTATCTTGAGGTGCTCGTAAGAGTTTTCTATCAGTAACCCAAGAGGTACCAGTCAGTATCAAAAGACCTCGTCTCTGTATCCAGAAGAAGTATATCCAGCCATTTTGTTCACCTTGGCTTACCACAAGGTCAAGAAATCCTCCATAAAACATTGATAATTAACATTTCTTTCACTGACAAACTTTATTTCAGACCTTTCGAGATTCCATGACATTTCTGACTATTTCTATTACCTTTGGTAAAGACAGTGTTTCTCACATTTGTCTTTGTATTTGCACGATCTGTTTAATTCTACTCGAATAAATTCACCATTACCTCAACCGCTTTCTCAGAGTATACCACTCCATCGTTAAAATTCTATCCTTATTACCCTTATTTGCCACCGTTGTGCCTATGTCTAGTAAATCCTATTTGTTGTTTAACTGCTCTGTAGTATTCATGTTGTCCCTCTCACTACTTCCTACAAGTGGTCCACGGGAGCCCATACTTTTTGTTGATCATATGTACGCAAAAACATCATTAAATCATTTCATTTTATCTCATCCTTTTAATATGAATTTAATTGGTAATCAGAACTCTCCGGGTATTCTCCCATATTCCACTTGTACCAAAATACACCTTCTGATATTATTTTCATTTACCTTCACTAGCTTTTGCATGTTAACATTCGTGAAAAATTTATTAAAAACATGTATTCGCTTTTAGTATTCTTATTCTGTATTTAATTTCGACTGTACGGAATACAGATTGCTTCAGTATATTTCATAATTTGTGAAAGAGGAATTACAAAGAGAACTTATTGTTAATCATCGGCAGTACGCACCCGCTGGGATTCGAACCCAGGTCCTTCTGGTTACAAGGCAAGCTCGTATACCATTCAGCCACTGGAACCCGATTCAATACAAACCAAACTATAGGAAATTAATCTGACGCTCGCTAGTGACTTACTACAGGTTGGAGTTTCCTGAGTTCTAGTGAGAAGTCGTGACCAGTGAGATACAGTTAGATGTCACGTGTGTGGATGCATGTCCCACCAACGACAATGGTTGGGGTCGCGCTAAATCGCGAATTGGTAGAAGTTAGAATTCACGAGCCACTGAATCGGGTCCCAATGGCTGAATGGTATACGAGCTTACCTTGTAACCGGAAGGGCCTGGGTTCGAATCCCAGCGGGTGCGTACTGCCGATGATCCCCAAACTAGGATGAAACAGCAGCTGTCCAGTAATCCCTGGTTTTCAATGTTTCTCTAACTGACATCAATCCGTGATCAACTCGTAAAAACATAATTAACCCTTACAAACCAAACTATAGAAAATCTGTTATAATCATAAAATTAAACCAATGTACCTATACTGTAGCATGAATCAACAACGATTAAGTTTACTGAATGTACTTTGAAATTCCTAATAAAAAATGGAGGTATGACTAAGTTGTCATAGTTACCTCTTTCGTCAAATTTTGAAATAACAATGAGCTGTAATGATCTTGATTCTACTATACAAAATAACATTAGGCTTTAGTCAATTCTACTTTTCCAAACATGACAAACGTCTGGCTTTTTTAAATTTCAGAGTAATTAGAAGACTAAAATAAGAAACTTTACACGTGGAATGAAAAAAACTCCATATGTTAGTTAGTTGAACAGTGATACTGGAGTATCATTCCACTGAAAAATATAAGTAGTGATTGTTTGAACAAAGAATATGTGTATGTATGCGTAGGATGGTGAAAATCGCAATAACATTGCTCTATAATTTTCTGAAAACAAATGGAAGTACTGAATTTTGAAGTAAATATTAGAAATACTTGTATGTTGAAACTAGTTCAGAAATTATTCTTAACAAAGCCAATAGGCGATGTGACGGAAATATTGTTTCGAAAATACCTCCTGAACAATCTAATTACAGTATTTATACCTTTTTGGATTTTTCAACTAACTTTATAATTATTGTCCTATTTTCTCCTAGACAGTATATCATTGTTCTGACATTTGCATATCATATGTTGGTTGACTTGACCCTCATTATTTGTCTTTATCACTGCTTAATCTCTAATTTTAATACTTCTCTTTCTGGTTGTGCGATACTTTGATAATGAGTTATTTTTTGAGGTGATTATATGGCATATGCCTTTTTTGAAGTGGCGCCAACTTTATCGGGTGGGTATTAGGGAGTTTTGACAAATACGCTAAAATACACCAGCATGACTACATGGAAATTCATTAATATGCGTTTATCTTTTGAACTCACTGCGTACTTTAACCTATTACATTGCGCAAATATCAATATCAGGCAACATTTTCTAACAAAAGTACAGCAAATGTAACGCAGTTCAAGAGTATAATGCCACCGACAATTTGTTGATCATAAAAAATTTTTTTAATTCAAAAGTTTTTTAAAAGATTTAAAAAGCATATAACTTGTCAATAAACCACCACAGTAATAGACTATGATGCTACACTTAGCGGAGATATGCAGTAAAGCCACTTTGTTTCGCGATATGATTTTGTCTGAATGGATGAAGGTCATTCTAACCTTGGACTGCCTGTGGGAAACGTTGGTGTGTCGTTGGTTAGAGATTTCAGTCTCACCTTGCTGCGAATAATCCACTTGATTCTAAATTCTTCTAACAGTTGAATTTTAGCCAAACAATTTTTATTCTACTGTACTTGCTTTGTACTCAGAAAGTTACCTCGTCTATATAGCTACGTGACTTTATTATTGAGGTAATCTTGAGTTTTAGATGTTGTTGGTGTTGTTGAATAAAACCACACATAGATTTCAACTAGAAACAATGGTCCTTTTGCTGCGTTTGGAGTGTTTTGTGATTGTGCATTCTTCAAGGAAGTTTTGTCAACTATACAGTAAGACGAAGAGATCGGTATCCTGCGTTCAGACCACAGGGAGTCGGTTTTGGCTGTGATGCGTGGTTTCATTGAATCCCTTGACAGTCACTTCATGTATAAAAATGGAACGTATAAGAGTAGAATTTGGATAGTGTAACAGTCTTATGTGGGAGATAGTTAGGCCTTTTATATTACAGTCATAAAGTTGCAACTCTCATTAAAAGTACCTATTTATAAGAATATTTTAATTATGTGAAACGTTTTAGTTAGAATTTATTTGTAGCTTATTTCTATATAATATTAAGTAGCTGTTCTATAGAACGAGCCTGAGAACGTACATAGCTTAGTGGTAAAAGAACATAATGTTACTCGAATGGTTTAAGCAAATGTAGTTGTAATGATGGGAAAAAATTGAGGTTCAAAAATAAAATATCACGATTTTGCAGAAGACATACCCAGGTAACCGAGAATAAAAGAAAATGATCAGTGAATGCAGAAATGTCTCCCTAGTAAAACATTCAGTAAAATAATAAGTGGAGCCATTTTGTTGAGTACGTGAATGTATACTCAGTTTCTGCATAGATGACGTAATGAACCGACATCAGAGACTTCACAAGTGGAAATCGCCAAACACTCATGCAAAATTCAGTATGCACTAGAGTCTAGTTGTACTAACAGATAACAGTAAATTTATTTCAAATACACTTGATTAACTCTTTCAGGATTAATAAAGCCTATGTTGTGCAAGATGCAGTTAATGTCATTTGAACGACAGTACAGTTTTCTAAATTAAAATGGGTACACGGAATTTATTTTTACCAATTCCAAAATTCTTACAAAAAATTCTTAAATTCATAGAAAAAGCTATGCGTAAAATACACGTGACAATACGTCGGTGGCACAGTGGTTAGGACTCTCGCCGACCATGCACATGGTCCAAGGTTCGAACCCCCGCCGACGCACACCTGATATCTATGGTCGGCCTGCAAAATTTGGGCTACCGATATCCATACTGAAAATTCCATACTTGTACCAAAAATACATTGTGGAATCAAGCTGTAAATGAAAAATAAAATAAATAATAAATAAAATACAAACAACAAACTTTCAAAACTTGATTATATTCTTGTTTCTCAAGGTCAAAAAAGCGATCAATTTATCCCATGAGCTATTTAATTTAATTCAACAGCTGGAAGTTAAAACCAAACAGATATATGAAATTGTAGAATACTGAAATGTGTTTCAAACAGTTTTTGAAACCACATAAGATATAATAAGAATATGATATGATCGCTTTTTAATTAAAACACTTAGAAAATACAGTCTCTTAAATACCTCTAGAAAGATTGAGGATATCTTTCGTGTGCAGTTCCTCTCGATCGATGGACAGACCTGCACTAACAACTAGTTTGAGACTAGTGAATCCAGTGGTTAAATAAACTCATTACTTTATCTATTTGAAATCAACATAGGAAGCAATAATGAATTTGGATGCCGAGTACCAGATGCATAGAAAAATTCAATTAGCAAGGTTATATAGCTGTATAGTTTAAAATGGTTACAAAAAGTATCACATCTTATACAATAAGCAGTTTTATTGGAAGCAAAACCCGGTTACAAAACACTTTGAGTGTGGACAGATGAAAACATTTCAGAAATTCTTCAAGTTACTGACTTTTGGTATTAGTCACATGGTGAAGCGTAGTGTACCTGGTGAAGTTCTCTGGATGCTAAATACCAACCCTTGGAAATTATTGATAGCAACAGTGGAAGTCATATACAATGGCTCAGATATCTTCTAAATGGTGAAAACCTTCACCGATATCCTATAAATCGTTCTGTTTTCTGAACACATGTGTCCACTGCATTTATATTCTATTTCTGCACTTTTTCTATGCATATGCCCGGTGTACATTGATTCTCCACTTATTTAACTGATTATAATCGTATCCTAAATACTGATTTCCAAATATTGCAATTATAACTACCTTTCATGCCAGACTTGAATCGAAGATGGGTTCTACCAAATGGCGCTCAGGTAGCCGGCTTCATGACATCCAGGAGGAGAACAAAATGAACATATGATGTAGGAATGATAAACTTATTGGATAACAAGTTATTCTGAAATCAAATTTATGTTTTACATCATATTCTATGCCTTCACATCCAATTGGTTAGGTATACAAACACACATCTGCACTAAAGACCACGTAGAAAAGGTTTCCAATTCTTCAAACAGTCTAGGTATGTTATGTTCATTAGACGTAATGAAGCTAAACAATCATTACCTAAGTCGAAGTTATCAAGGAAACTGAGAAATCGCTAATTGTGGAATTTTCTGTCAACTGACAACATGTAAAATTTGCAAGCTGCAAGCAGCTGATGAGAAGCCAACGAAATAAATGATGGTACCATATTATTCTGCCTAAACTGTAGTTCTTGCTTTGTTCAAATTCATTAAGGGGAATAAATGTATGAAATCGCTAATCAGCAGAAATAAACTTTAGAGCATATAGAAAATTCCACTTAGTAACTTTTATAACTAATATTACAGTATTAACTACTAGATAAAACTAGCAGAAAATGCGTTACCAATACAAAATTTTATACAATCCATTACATTAAATTTTTTCCTTTTGTGTGCCAACTTACTTAGAAATTCGTTTTCTCTTTTAAATGCTCGAATTACTGATATCCCTGAGAGAGTTTCTTGAAAGTATGAAAGTACTGGAGAACGTCTGACTGATTCTAAACGCTTCAATTGACGACTTGTAGCCATATAAAATCGTTGTAAAATGAAAAGACATCCAATAATTGGAACTAGCGCGATTAAGAACCACGGTAATGCTATGCATATTAGCGTAAAGCAGACTAACACATGAGACAGGGTGACAAGTGCAACACGCATATTATATGGTAATTGTGAGTCAATAATATCAATATCCTTTGAAAATCTATAAAGCAAAGTAAAATAAAGTAATCGTGATATTCCATCACTAGAACAATCGAATAAATGGACTTGAAATAAGTCTGTGGGACTCACTTATTTTTTTATGTAATGCTTAGTGTTTCTGTCAACAAAAACTTTTGGAATGAAGCCTCTGAAGACTATTTAATACATTTAAAGACGAGATAGTGTGTGTAAAAAGTAGTGTAATAATAGTTATTAAGTTCTAATGAAAAGTGGCATTAAAATGGTTACTCATGAGCATTTAAAAAATGAATTTCATAGGAAAGCTAAAATCATTTGTGAATTACATCGCAAAAATATTCACATAATAAAGCAACTGTAGAATAGTATTTATAAAAAGCGGGAATTATTCAAATGCAGTCTTAATGTTTAGCAAATCTATTTCCAGGTAGATTTCGACAAGTATAAACACGTTTGGGGAAACCATCCCAAACCAAAAAGAAGTCAATAGGTGGTTCGCTCTAATTTGAAAAGCTTCACTATCGCATTTTCACAACTCCAACTAAGATTAAAACAAGTAATATACCCATCCACATTCCATATGAGAGTTTATTCTTCAAACCATGATATCAGTAAAGCTGTAATAAAAAGCTTTATAGTTATTTTAACATAAAATGTGAACAATGTTGAAATAATTGTTTGCATTTTTGAATGGGGAGTTAGTAATTTTTCTGTAACGTGCAGAACACTTACCTATTCAGTATTCTTCCGGATGGTGTTGTATCAAAAAATTCACTTGGTGCACGCAGGATACAACGTAAGAGATGAGAATGAGTTATACTGGATACACTAGCTGATCCAAAATTCAGGAGTATATTCTGTACACCCGTGAAAAGTACTGTTACGTAAAACAATAAAAAAATTCAAGAATGTAGAATATTTCCACGCGATGAATTGGAATTTGATCTGAAAGAAGAATATTCTTTCCAATAAATTTCCTTCAGGTCTTCAGAATTACAAAGTAAAATATACATGACCACTGCAATAATAGTCAGGTATGTGGCGGATTTATTTTTACGTAGAATAGCAGATTGCTCTTAGGATGACAAAACAAGTAGAATGTATGTGACAAACGTGTTAAGATGAATGAAATTACAAACTATCGCGAAGTGCGGGAGTATAGTGGTGACTGGTCACAAGAGATTCATAACATATAGGAAAGGAAAAAACTGGTTTTTATTGAAATGATAAATATTTTCAAAAGTTGGTTTGTAGGGATTTGATTGGTTTCAGGATTACATCATGAGCTGACATTAGTTAGAGAACCAACCAACACTTGAATACCAATAAGATGCTCACTGGCGACTGGCCCTATTCAGGTAGGTAGTTACCTGGGTCCCAGTGGGAAGTCGTGACCAGTAGGGTACAGCAGGTCGGGTGTGAGGACAAATACTCACCGAAGACATTGGCTAGCGGTCGAGCTATGTCGTGAATTGGCAGAAGTTAGAATTCATGGACCATTGGATCGAGTCCCAGTGGCTTAATGGTCTACGAGCTCGCTAGCCTTGTAACCAGAAGGTCCTGGATTCGAACCCCGGTGGGTGCGTACTGTGAAGAGTCCCAAACTAGGACGAAACAGCTGTCCAGTGCTCCCAGGTTTTCCAGTGGTTCTCTAACTAATGTCAGCTCACGATAAATATTTTATTCTATAACTGTTAGAATGTTAAAAGAATCTATTGAAAAGAATATTTTTCGTCCTAACCGACTTCTCATTTAAAAAATTCAACTTAAGTTCTTGTTTAAATAAATTAACTTTTGAAAATGATTTCCTAGAATCGGCACCGTAGGTGAAAAAAGCCAACTGAAAGATAAGAAGTAGTGAATTATCACGAAGAATTTAATTTAGATATTGAGAGAATCAATGTAATGTCACCGCGTGTATAACTTTGAAAAAATGTTGTTTATGTTTTGCTATACCAAATTATCATACAAATTTAAATTAGTTAAAAAAACACTATGAATGATATATAACGTATGCATTCCGCACTAAACAAGTTTATTAGATATAACATACAGTGATATAGAATTAATAACTGGATAACATTTAGAGCACAATTAATTTCTCATAATCATATCGGTTTATTCAAATGACTTCTCAGTTTACTTTATATGGCTCGACCCCCTGCTGTTTTCATTGGAGTTTTACCATATTTCTAGTATAGGCGTTGCATTATTTCTACTGTACGCGTTTGGTGTTGATTCGATGAATGAACATTCGGCAGTTAACCTCATTCTCCACCTAACCATATCATTTTTTAATATTCTTACTGTATTTCGTCTTATTACGTGATTATATGCAAGTGAATACATTACAATGTCGGGGAATTTTCTAGATTATTTAAGTTTGCTCCAAATAAATTCCCAGATTATCCGAACTTAGTAAGGTTTTCGTCGAATCAACACCAAACGCGTACAGTAGAAATAATGCAACGCCTATACTAGAAATATGGTAAAACTCCAATGAAAACAGCAGGAGGTCGAGCCATATAAAGTAAACTGAGAAGTCATTTGAATAAACCGATATGATTATGAGAAATTAATTGTGCTCTAAATGTTATCCAGTTATTATTTCTGTAACGCTGTATGTCATATAAAATAGACTTACCACATATGGAAAATTATACCAGACCACTGTGCTAAAACCTCTTCGCCTTCATTAATAACACCTGGATGTCTAGTAATATGTTTATAAACAGTGTGCTCAGTGAGTTCATTTCTCTATTCAACTAAATCTTCATCTTCAGGCCCATTTCATCACAATTTAAGGTAGATGGCTATTAAAAATTGGACAGCGAATTTGAAGGACACTAATGATCTAATTAATAACTAAGTGGTTGTGTCAATCAATTTCTGTCTTCTTGCAATATTACATACAATATTATTTCCAGTTTCTAATGAATTCTGTCTGGGAATAAAGCGATTTATGGAAAGATTCAAAAAACTGAAAGTTTATTATGCTAAAGAATGTTTAGGAAACTTAATTATAAGCCATGCTTTCGACTGCTGCAAGATAAATGTACCCCTGAAGTATCAAAAGATGCTATTCAAGGCTACTGTTAATGAAACTGGAAAGCATAACATTTCCTACTTCAACTTAGTGCAATTAATCCATATGCGTTTAACGCTGGGGTAGCAGATTTTGGGTACTTAAGGTTATAAATATGAATATGATATCTATTCTTAGTTCTGAAACATAAACTTCCACGCTGTTGGACAAATGCGAATGGCTAATTGGACCAAATTTAAAATCTAAAACTTCTGTCGTTAAATATTAAAACCTTAAGGGAAGATTCATTTATAAGCTATATAACTTCCACAAATAACGAGTAAGAAGAAATGTCATACAGAAGTAATCTAAAAAAGCTTTTGAAATGTCAATTTCGGACAGAACGAGAGATGCAATTCTAATTTTTCTAAGTAATTTAACAAACTATAGGAAAAACAGTTTTTTAAGAGACTCTTTAAGAGTCTTCTGAGCAGTGGATAATAGAAACAAATTACTTATATGGAAATCGTCTTACCTTGAAGGAAAGCAAGTATACTATATATGCTTATGTAGTACAACAGAGTGTGGCTTCCGTTAGTTAAATTAAATTGCTTTGTACTTTCTTTACCAGACCAATAACCAAGCCATGTTTGATTTGTAATAGCAGCTATACCAAGTAATATGAACGCTCCAAAAGTAAGCGAAAGTTTCCAGTGACCATATGCATTTCCATAAGCTCTTAGGACACGAAAACTTATCTAAACACGATACGTCAATTAAAAGAAACCCAAACGTTTACAAATAAAAATTTAAACCGATTTCTATTATAGAATTACATTTTCATTAGATAATTACTTCTGGTTAAACAGAAAATTCGGTAACAAATAAAGCGTTTCCTCCCAAGACGAGAAAAGGACCGACCATATAATTCTTGAAAATTTAGGTCTTTTCTTTTTGTTTCCTTATTGTGTGCACAGAGAGGAATCTAGGAGGCAGTATAAACAATTATCATATATGTCAAAAGATGAAGCGTTGCTTAAAATGCAACCTGTAATTAAGAGACTTATGTAATCAACAGTGATCTGAATTAAACTTCAGACATTGTGAAAGATCTTGACTGTGACTGCATATTTTATAAATGTGTGATTTGTTATTTTAAACGGTTTGTTATGACCATCACTTAATTTGCATAAACTTATTTTATTGTACGAGGCCAGCAGTATTTCAATGGTATATAACGCTATCAGAAAATAATTTCAGGCAACTTACTGATCCTGTCTCAGTTTTTTCCTCCTCCACAGATTTAAATATGGATGTGTAATCCTCAATACCACATCTTGTCGATAAAGTGTCATTTGAACGGTACAAATCATCAGTACAATTATGATTAATACCACACTGGTCACCATTGTTAGTAGGCAATTCTATCCTGGAGTTTCCTATGGAATTTGAGGCAAGAATCATGTTATATTCATCGGTGTCACATGCATGAAATGAAGGAAGATTGTTATTAGGAAATATTTATAGTTGAATAATTGTTTTAATTCAGTGATATGTTGTTTGGTCAGGTGTCGGTCTCTGACCATCAACATGTCAGAAAATCCTTTCACTTTAGGAAATATTAATTTAAAAACATTGTGAAAAGTTTTTCCCCAAGTGACAATTATTCTCTCTTTTAGTGTTCAGCTATAAACGTTATTTCTATACCCACTTATCACTCACTAATATGTGAACATAGAATCCTTCAGCGAGTTAGGTAGCATGAAGTTAGTAGGTTGGAACAGCACCTTAGCGAACACCCAGTATATCCATATTTGACCACCGTTGTTTCGGTTATGTCTACATTTTTAAGTGATATAATATGATGAATAACATTGAAATTGGCCTTAGAGTTTAGGTAAGGAGCGAAGGTCAGTCAAACTATGCTGATTGAAACATGTATTACACATGTCTTTTAACCGACTCCCTCAACAAACAGTGATAGCTGATATAGTATTGAGTTGAAAAATAGTCAGAGGCGATTGAATCGAAACTGAGAGTCCTCCTGGGATACTTTTTACTGCTGGTTTGAGTCACACACGATGGCGCAGACTAACCGGCTGGAGACCTTGATGCACTGAAAATTAGTGGTTGAAGATTTTCATTATTTCATTCTCATTATTTGCCATATCACTGTTGTCTCTACTGCACAATGTCATTTAGTGTAGTTTCTTTGCGTTTGTTTTGTACATTTTTGTGAGTGGTTATGAAGTGCTGCGCTTCTGTGCAAAAGCCTACTTTGAAAATTTAGTTCAATTCATATCAGCGAAATTCAAAACATCTAGTAAGCTTGTCAAATTACGAACAAACTTCTGCAGCAATCGCAAAACGCCTTGAGGATGGCGAGTGAAGCCTTTCAAGGCTATAAAAGTTAGTACACTGTCAAACGGATGTTTTCATCAGGCTTCTTGCAATTTTTAGGTTAAATATAAAAGATACGTTTGTTCGCAGAAGGCCATTTCATGTAAAACTGTATGGTACTTTCTAAAAGGATGCCAAACCAAGATAGCATGGGATTTGAACGGCATGAATAAGATAGCTTAATTTGGAAAGAACCGAAAGGTCTTTCAGACTGTTCAAAAAGTTTTATTCATCCCTATGACTTTCAAGTAGAACACAGAGCTACAGGTTTTGCAGTTTCATTGGATGTGGCTTTATTTTTATAGGGTGAGGTTGCTAGTCTGACGCCTGGCGTACCCTCCCTTTCGGACCTGTTACTGGCTGGTAAGCTGCGTTATCCACAAAAAGATCTTTGATATGGACAGTATGAGAGTCGACAGTCATCAAATGTACTTAAAACTCTTCCTAGAAAACTTTGTAAAGAGGTTTATCTGGCTTACAGATCTGTCCCTTCTACTTAGAAGAACAGTGCTATATGATCTGTTATTTAACTTGAAATGAATTGGAGGTCCAAAAGGCACTTCACCCATAATACACTATATGACTCAGATGACTAACTCTTGGATCTTTTAATTATAAAATGTAAATTGTGCTCAAAAGTCTGGGTAGTTCAGGAGCACCTTATCGTTATTCCTATCTTCAACAAGGATATCAAATAAAGAGTCTCAAACTAGGATGAAACAGGTGTTCAGTAATCCCAGGTTTTCCAGTGGTTCTCTAACCGATGTCAGTTGATAGTGAAATCCTCTATGCAATCAAACAAAATCCCCACAAAACCAATACTTGAAAATTAATCTGTTGCTCACTGGTGACTGGCCCTATTCAGGCAGTTAACCTGGGGTTCTAGTGGGAAGCCGTGACCAGTAGGGTACAGCAAGTTGAAGATGAGGCAGTAACTCATCGAAGAAGACATTGTGAAGTGGTCGCGCTATGTCGTGAATTGGCAGAAGTTAGAATTCAAGGACCATTGAATCGGGTTCCAGTGGCTTAATGGTCTACGAGCTCGCTAGCCTTGTAACCAGAAGGTCCTGGATTCGAACCCCGGTGGGTGCGTACTGTGAAGAGTTCCAAACCAGAACGAAATAGCCCTCCAGTACTCCCAGGTTTTCAAATATTTGTCTGTTATATTCTGACTATTCTTCCTGACTTCCTACTTAGATTATTATTATGCTATTCGCTGTCGTATGTTATTCGGTGCTCATGTCTACATCTGAATAAATAATCAAACTAATATACTTCATAAATGCTCCTAGATAAATGTATCTATTGTAAATTATGAAGACAGTCGTTAACTAATATGAAAACTTTTATCAGAAAAAACTTGACCTTGTCATGCACATATTAATTAATTCAGATAGAATTATTAACTAATACAACCTCATCTATTTTCGCAAGAAATATCAATGTTAACTTTGATTGAAAATTCTTCTTAAAAATCATTGTGATAACTTTGTGTTTATCAAAGATAAAATATATCACTCAACAAACCTTGTTTTGCTCCATTAGAATTAGATATGTGTGTACGGTAATAAGATGCGTATAATTTATCTAGTTTCAACAGTTCCTCATGAGTCCCTTCTTCAAGTATATAACTTTCTTGACAAATAGACTCTTTACTATTCATGTTTTCAGGATTTTCACACTGACTGACTGGCTGTGCACTTTCACCTTGGAACTCGTCAATAATACGGAAATTGTTTTCTATCCTCTGGTTTTGTTTACAAATGAGTAATATCTTATCAGCATGTGAAAGATTGTCTAACCGATGTGTCACCCATACACGTGTTTTATTTTTCAAGAGACCATTTGGACCAATAACATCCTTGAATAACCGTTCGGCGACACGAACATCGACGGCAGAAAGAGGATCATCGAGTAGATAAATATCACATTGTTGATAAACAGCTCTGGCTAAGCTTATACGTTGCTTTTGACCTCCAGATAGATTTAAACCCTAAATAAATAAATTAGGAGAAGAACTATAAAAACTAGATCAAAGGAATTTCGTATAAATGGGAAATTATTAAATTTCTAGAAATTTCAGCGAAATTATGATGACGCTTTCACACATCAGTTTCGGTCATTATGCTCTGAGCTGCTGACATGGTATTTTTTTTCGAAGTGAAATAACGAAAACTGCATCGAAGAAAACAATCTGAAAGCCTTGTATTAAAGTGATGCTGTTGAACTCATTTGCCTTCTTTTAATACATTTTTTAAGACAATTATATCAAAATAATGTACACTTCATTATTACTACTAATGATGTTAAAAGTGATGTGAACGAACAGCTACCCAATCCATCTCGATCTTCAATCTCACAATAACTAGTTTGGTTTGACCGAAAAATCTCACTGACATTCTTTTCATTCACAACTTAGTTTAAATTTAAGTTTTAATGCTAAATTTGTTCATCCTTGGACTTTGTTTTACATTTATCATCTTTTTGATTAAACTAATGTATTACTGACACTTTTTATGCATACAACGCCTTTGAAGAAATGAAAACTCAAATAATTGTGTAGGTTAGCTTACATTCAATCATTTAAATAATACTGTTTTAGGGAACAATTTTTATAGGTTGACCAGTAATTCGGAATTGCATTGTAGCTTAAATTGCGTTATTTAAAGTGTGTACTATCATCTTAGTCAATCCATTAAGCTCTACTACATGAAGAATACAACCTAGATATTCATCATACAGGTGTTAGAAACTTGTCCCTATGCCAGATATTATCTAATGGAAGTTGGAATTCATGGGCCATTGGACCGGGTTCCAGTGGCTTAATGGTATACGACCGTGCTGCTGAAAAGTCCCAAACTAGGACGAAACAACTGTCCAGTACTCCCAGGTTTTCCAATAGTTCTCTAACTAATGTCAGCCCATGATGAAATCCTGTAACCAATCAACCAAATCCCTACAAACCAATACTTGAATATTATTTATTTGTTGTATTAAATATAGTATGAAATCTTTAATATTCTTATTTATACGCGACTCGACTTTTGCAGTCGCCTTATCTTGTTTCTGCAGTGTGAATCTCAAATTTTATGATCAGGATTTCTGAAACTCAAGGCATTTTACAGTGTAACACTATATTTTCATAATAAACAATACATTCTGAATTATATAACTTGTCTGTGTTACTCATAAAGTCTGACGCAGCTGAAATATATAGCCTTAGGTAATTGATCAGTTCTTCAATGAGAAAAAATGAAACGCCTAAATACATTTGAAACTGTACGATATTTGAAATTTTCCAAAGGTCTTTACCTATTCTACCTATATTATTTGGCAGCTGCTTACCTGAAGCATGTTTTATAGCTTCCAGACGCTTGAATCAAATAGTTGACGTTTAACGTTCTTCACACAGAGTACCAAAATCTGACTACTGTGTGATTTGCTTCGTTTATGTTTTTTTACCTCATTTACCTCGGTTTTCGTATTGCAGGAGTAATGAAGATCAGTAGTTACATGGAAATTTTTGGCTTTAGAAATAAATCATATGGATTATCCTATATGCCTCGGTGGCACAGCGGTTAGGGCTCTCGCTGACCATGTGCATGGTCAGCGGTTCGTTCCTCTGCAGATGCACACCTGATATTAATGGTTGGCCTGCAAAATTGGGCCACTCTAAAAATTCCATACCTGTACCAAAAATACGATGTGGAATCAAGATACAATCAAAAATTCCAGAAATATATTCATTGACTATACTCCGCTAAACTGAGTTAAGAATCTGTGTGTCGCTGATTGAAATCTCGATGGTAAAACTAATAATAATAACTAATTAGCATTTTACTCAACTTTCTATAATTATTAACAATAAGCATATAACATTACCCGTTCACCAATTTCAGTCCCATCACCATTCGGTAATTGTCTAAGATCCTCTAACAAGCAACATTTTCGAACAACTTCCTTATACCACTCGTTATCCATTGTGCGATTAAACAGGATGTTATCTCGAATAGTTGCATTTTGACACCAGGACTGCTGTGAAACATAAGCTATAGTACCCTAAAAGATAAAATTTCGGAAAATATATATCAATTATTCTAACAAATGTGAATATGAAACAACAAAAGTGACACAAACAGCTATTTGCTTTTCGTTGAAGCTCCAAGAATACTACAAAAATCTTCCATTGAAGATAACTATTATAAAGTCTATCAATTATTTCAGCTGTGAGCACTGCACGGAAAAGGTTGAGTGATTCAGGAAACATATTTTATTTAGAGATTTTGTGAAATAGGTCACAGGACATTTTTCAACTTTAAATAGCCCGTATTTTAACTACGTAACTTGTAAACCTGAATTCAAAACTTGAATACAAATAAATACAAGTATAATGTAACCTTAGAAATAATAGAGAAGATTTGCAGCTCAGGTGGATGATTTGCAATTAAAAGTCTTCTCTGAGCTGGTTGGTTTAGAAGGATGAAGAAAGCTCCGCAACTAAACCAACCAGCTCAGAGAATACTATTAATTGCAAATAATGTAACCTTTGTTGTGCAGGTTAGTTAACTGCGATCCCATTGGAGATGGAGTGCATGACCTGCCAGTTACTAGCTAAGCAACTTTGTCATCCAACCATATTAGCCTCCGGTAAATTCCTACTACTGACATAGTGGCACCGAACTGCTCAAGGTTCTCATACTGGGAAAAGACAGCTGTTCATTGCGTTTTGGTTTTCAGTGATTTTCTTAATATGTTCGTGACGAATTCTGCAGTGAACTTAAAAATGCCACACTCCCAAGTTCAATACAGTGATTTACTTTTCACTGTATTATTCAGTGGATTTAGTCAGTTGATGTGATGTTGCTGCCTATAACTTAAAGTTACCTTCTCACCGAAAATTGCTGTTATGAGTAAACAGGGCTTCGATTAATTTCGTGTAATATATTTTGATAAAATTTTCTGACATTAGTCTACAGTGAATATATCACTAAGTCCGAGTATTGATAGAAATATTTTTTGCTGTCTTGAGTATAACCAAATGCTGCTTGTTCCAGTATATACTGAATAAAGTTAATTTTGCTTTTCTAAAACTCAACAAATCTCAGGGTAAGTTGAAATGCATAGAAAAAATTCATTAGCTATATATCGTCATCTAAACATGGTAAGCATATTGGTTTTTGCCCTCATATACCTATTTTCAACTTTTAAAAACCATTTTCGACTGCCGTAAACAATTTTTTTTAATTTTCGCATCTATACAAAACTCAGTGAATCATACACCTGCTTACACTTTATCATCAATTTTCCTGTTCTTTAAGTTTCTAACAGAGTATTAGGCTTCAGGCTTTGAAGTTCAATCAGCACAAGTGTTGTTTGTTTTTACGAGCCTCTTTTCTGCTTACTGTCATTAAAATGGGACTCGAACCCATACCTCCTGCGTAGCCGAACAGAATTAAACCAACGAAGCACTGACGCACTTAACTCTATTAAAAACCGTTTTAAATAATTTATTAAAACTAACGCGTCAAAATAAACCGTTAATGCGGTAAAACATCAGAGTAACGCAAGCAAAATACGGTGTACGTGAAAGACAAAGGTTTAGACTTATGTACGCAGCAATTATTTCATAGTATGCACTGCGGTCCCACCAGCTATCATAAAGGTTGATTTTGAATGTTCACAGTTTTTTCAGATGGCGCTCCACAGAGGACTACCTTTTAATACTTTGGTTTGTTATGAAATGATGAACATAGTATGAAAAAGTATTGCAGGTGACTCAAGTCAGAAACAGTTAATTCATTGAAATGTTTATTAACTTTGAATGCAGAGTATAAGTAGAGCTCAGGAAATATGAAACTTACATTAACTTTAATACTACCAGCAAAACGGTGCATTTCATTTAAAATGGCACTGAGTAGTGAAGACTTTCCACCGCCAACTGGGCCAACAACACCATAAAATTTCCCCCTTGGAATACTAAAGTTTAAACTTGGAAATAGGCAAAAAATTAAACTAACTGTTTAAAAGCACTTCTACGAAATATCATTCAATGTCAAGATAAGGGAATATGCTTGAATTCAATAATTCGATAATATAAGTGTAGAACTTGGGCACTGTGAAAGAATTTCATATTAGATAAGTTCATTATAAATATCACGCACTGATGCAGTATTAATGAGTGAATCATTGTGTTATATTTGTGATTAACTTATCTAATATGGAATTCAATAATTCAAAGTGTATAGTTTATTTTATGCAGAAGTCATTAAATAAACTGGTGAATTATTTGATTCTCAGCCATTTAAAATATGCACTAAAGTGATATTTAATATCAGAAGCAAAATAAAGGCAGTAGGTTTTTGCCTTTATATTGTTCATACCGCCTTAAGTGTATCCTTCTAATTAAGTAATGTTAAAACATAGTTAAGCAGATCAGATCTCCTATATACTAGGTTATGAGATACACCTAATGAGCGAACATTGATGACACTATTTACTTCCCTTGGCTGTAATACGTGTAATGGAGTTCAGACTCAGTAATTTTCGTCTGAGAAATAAGTGTTAAAGCCAATGAGCTACACCTCTACACAGGTAAATAATGAACATCAGCTACCATAGCGCACGTTAAGTTAAGAAGCAGATTAGATAAGTAAAGTATGAGAACATCCTTATAATAAAGGTTTTCTTGTATTTCCGAATGAATGAAAAATAAAACGATACTGTTTTTACTGACGTTTTGCTATTTAATTCTAAAAGCTTTATCAAAGTATTATTAAACAAGAATTTAGAAAATCTCAGGATATATATAACGAATTTAATCATCGTTCCTCAGTATTGGGTCGTTTTTCTTTGTCACATACTTATCAAATGCAACAATCTACACCTGGTCTTGTTATCTTTACCAGTTGGCCAACTTGACAACGAAAAACGTCCCCATAATGAGGAACGATGATCAAATTCGTTATATATATCCTGAGATTTTGGGAATTCTTGTTTAATAATACTTTTATAAAGCTTTTAGCATTAAATAGTGAAACGTCAGTAAAAACAACATCGTTTGTTTTTCGTTCATTCGGAAATACAAGAAAATATCATATACCCAATGCCCAAAGTTTTTTCAAACTGTTAAAAGTCATTTTGGTTTGGATATATATAATAACGTCATATTTTAACGAGTGAGATTCTGAACTCCTGTGCGTATTGCAGACTTTACAACTAATATTTGTTGCATGACAAAAGGACTCAGCAGTGAGTATCGGGCAGATCGCATATTGTTATCTTAAAAATTTTGGTTATCAAAGGAAGCTGGAGTAGATCTTTATCTCTAACTATGTAATTTGCAAATTGCAGAGTTTGATTCAGCGTATTGCGAGTTTGCCCAAGGAGCTAGCCAGAATTCAAGTGATTTCAATTGCTTTTGTTTTTTGAGTTGAGTCAAACCGAGTACGTTGCTGATAAGCTTGGTGCCAAATGAATAAATCACATCGATGTGGCTACAAGTGCTACTGTTTGAAATGAACGATATGCCGCTATTGATATCATAGAGTAGCACACACTATCGACCAGTAAAAATAGCTTGGCAGAATCCTTCTTTGAATAAATTTATGTCGTCGTACTGCAATTGTCACATTTATTGTTATAAAAGTAGGAGCAATCACTTACACATCCATCATAGACTGATTACGAAATTCACTATTATTATTGTCCCCCTGGATTTCGAGTAGAACATAGGACTTCAAAAACACGTCGCCACTTTGTTCTATTTTCTGCTCACGATCTCTCATCTCCTAATCACCACACGATCTCCTCCTTGTCAACCTCGCACCAAAGACTCACTCATCTCTTCCCATTTGGATTCCACTCGACCGATGGCCTGCATTGCACGCGAAGATATTTGACGGTCTCCATTTTTCCTACATATTTGTTGAGCGATCGGCTCTTGGTTGGTTTATTCTCTGCCAGAGTTACTCGATGACAAGTCTTTCTGGCTGGCTGGCCGTTTCTTCTTCAGTATGGAGTCTCGTTATTGGTGGTTCAGTGTATGCCTGTCTCCTCGCTCCCTGTGCACAGTCTGACACATAATCCAGTCCACCACAATGAAGAATATCATCGGTTAATAAAGGCAGTCTTGTATTACTCCTGTATACACTTCGAACGCCTCACTGAATTTCCTGTTGTGGATCGCCTGACAGTTGTCACTGTCATATAACCAGCTGTTGAATGAGGTTGCTAAAGACTTGAGATACGCCGCAGTGTTGAAGTAGTTTTCAAATTACTTCCAAGTTGACGCTGTCTGTCGAATACCTTTTCGAAATCGACGACGAAAGTTTAGGTAGAGAGAGGTTTGACTGTCATTCTATGCTTTGTTCTGTGGTGGCAATGCGTAGAGTTGCAATTTGATCAACACATGATTTGCCTTTCGTGAATGCAGCTAGCTTGTCCCAGTGGGGATGACGGAGTTCTGCATTAGGTACATCCTTAATTCTTTCTCTCCACAGGATGATCCGACTTAGTATTTTACTTGGTGTGGACAAGAGCACGATCCCATACCAGTACTTGCACAGGCCTAACTAGGTCGCCCCTCTTTGCCAGCTTGACGAAGCAGCCTTTCTTCGATCAGTAGGTACCTTTCCTTCTTGACAAACCTTTTGCGACAATGGAGTGAGCACATCTGCCTCAGTCTCTGGGTGTGTTTTCAGTGCGTTGGAGTGGGGCAATTCCGTCTAGTCCTGCTGCCTTCCCAGACTTCATTAGCTTGATTGCATTCAAGACCTCTGCTTTCGTTGGAGGATTGTTGTCCACTGGCACTCCTGTGTCTGTTGTTGGTGGTATTTCTGGTGGAGTTGCAGGTGATTCTCGATCCAAGTGTCCCTTACAGTGATCAGCTCATTGTTTAGTTTGTTTCTCCTGCTTGGTAATCAGGTTCTCTTGAGGAATTTTCATTGGTTTTATTACCTGTGTTCATCTCTTACCGACTACCGATGACCTGGTTATGTGATATAATGTTCTGAGATCTCTTTTACCTGCGGCCTGTTCTACTTCAATTGCCAAAAAAATTCACTAACCAGAATAAAATAGTCACTCCAGAAGAGCTGGTAAGCAAAACACTAAGTGATTAAAAGAGTATAAATCCCCCGTATTTATTTGCTTGCAAGTATGTATCTACTGTTAAGTCAGCAGCACAAAAATATGCGTTTATGCAAGAAATGATACTTCATCAGAAAAAACTCTCTGACTTACTTTCGAAATAGTATAGTCTGACTGTCCCATCCTAATGTTGCTTTCGTACAAATTATGTCGTATTCTATAATGAAAATGTTTAGTCCTTTAATAGTTTAATACAATATACGTGGTTGCGTTCTTATTATGTGTACATATACATAAAACATCCTCTAGAAAACAGTGAAACAGTATACAAAAACGAAAAGAGATGTGTTTAAACTGGTCGATAAGGTAAGAATTGGCAGTGGTGTCGAGGAAAGATCACATATGCTTCTAATGGCAGGCGCTTGCTTATTTTGTATGCATAGAAAACAGTTTATTGTTAGTTAATATTCACTAACCGTAATCGTTTTGTTGAAAAATTTCGAAATGCAAACGACTGAACTGATGGCCAAGATAATGTCTTATTCAACCCACCTTAGGACCACAGATTGTATAAAGACTTAAATCTTCTAGTTATTTATAGAATACCTTATTTTGTCTGTACAAAAATAAATCAAAGCGAATTACAGAAGCCACTGAGTGGGTTTTCTGTTTGATGTTTTCGCCTACGAATCTTGGCGGATATCCGTTTTGTATGAAGATTTCTTTCAGGAAGTGTAGTTCTTCCAGGGTATCAGAGCTGTAGATGCATCGGACGCGAATAGCAAGAGATCTAATTAATTTTCTATTTCGACTGATTGCTACCCAGCTGTACAAGCTTGTCATTTGGCCGTTCCACATGGATTTCCTATGGATGGACATTCTAAAATCCAGTCACCTCTTCTTGTAAGTTCAAGAAAAGGGATTTCAGATCCGTTTTCTATTTCAAGAGTAAACTTTGTAGCTAAATGGCAGTTGTTGAATATTTGTAGTAACTGATTAGAATAGCGACCATCATCACAGATAATAAAGATGTCGTCCATATATCTAGCATATAATTGGAAATTATCAATCAATGATTTGAGTAGGCCATTCTCGAGGTTTGCCATGAAACAGTCTACTAGCAATGGGCCCAGTGGAGTTCCCATCGCGATCCCATCTTTTTGTCTGTGATTAACATCGTTGAGTACGAATTGCATACTCAGTGTACACCTCAACAGTAGTTTTTTTAAGTGAGTCGTCAGTGATCCGATGTTCAGCTGGTTTTCGTCTGTATATTGATAAATGTGACAGACAGTTTCTGTGGGAGGAACATGGGTAAATAGTGACTCAATGTCAAGATAAAGCATATTGTTGTTTATTATGTTGATATCTTGCCTTCTTCCGATGAAAGCAAAAGTAAGGATGGGTACCTGGAATGTTCGCACAATGTACGAAACTGGAAAGGCTGCCCAGATAGCCGCTGAAATGAGAAGGTACAGAATAGAAGTGTTGGGAATCTGCGAGAGCAGATGGAACGGAACTGGAAGGTGCCAACTACCTACTGGAGAGACAGTAATCTATTCCGGCCACCAAGAGGACAACCATGAGCACACCGAGGGAGTGGCCATCATGATGTCACCAACAGCAACCAAAGCTCTCATGCAGTGGGAACCAATCTCCTCCAGGATAATGACAGCCAGGTTCAACTCAAAAGGAAGGAAAGTTACAGTCATTCAATGTCTATGCGCCTACAAACGTCTCAGAACAAGAGAAGAAGGAGGCGTTCTACAGACAACTACAAGCAATAATGGACAACGTCCCAAATGGCGATATCAAAATCCTGATGGGCGACATGAATGCGAAGCTGGGAGGAGACAACACAGGAAGAGAACTCACCATGGGTCGTGAGGCCCTCGGTGAAATGAACGACAATGGTGAACTCTTCTCAGACTTCTGCGCCTTCAATGATTTGGTGATTGGCGGTAGTGTGTTCAAACACAAGGATATACACAAGACGACATGGATTTCACCAGATGGAAACACCAAGAATCAAATAGACTTCATCTCAATTTCAAGAAAGTGGAGACGGAGCCTACTGGACACAAGGTCAAGGAGAGGAGCAGATGTGGGTTCAGACCACTATCTAGTAGAAGGGACTTTCAAGGTGAAACTAAAAGCCTCGAGGATAGCTGGGGATAGGCCACAATGCAAGTTCAACACTCAATTACTGAAGGACACAACCACAAAAGACACCTTCACTGCAACTGTCAGAGCAAAGCAGGAAACACTACGCGACATCACTGAAGAATCATGCGTGGAAGAACATTGGAAGTCTCTGAAGGCGATTCTCAACGAAACGTGTTCAACGGTTCTAGGAAGAAAGAAGAGACAAGACAAGGAATGGCTCTCAACGGACACTTGGAAATTAATAGAAGAGAGGAGAATGGTGAAAGAGAAAATGATTCAATGCAAGGACGGACAGGAGAAGGAGACGCTGAGCTCAACTTACAAAGCACTGGACAAAGAAGTGAAGAAAAGTGCTAGGAAGGACAAAAGACGATTCTACGACAACCTGGCCACTGAAGCTGAGAAGGCAGCAGGCAAAAGGGACCTGAGGACACTATATCAGATAACCAAATCTCTATCCGGGAAGAGATCAACACAAGCGAAACCTATAAAAGACAGCCAAGGGAACCCAATTACCAAGGAAGAAAAACAGATTAAACAATGGGCGGATCACTTCAAAGGACTCTTGAACCGACCATCACCTGCAACCCGTCCAGAAATACCAACAACAGCGCGCACACAACTGCAAGTTGACACCAATCCTCCAACGAGAGCTGAAGTCTTGAACGCAATCAAGCTTCTGAAAGCTGGAAAAGCAGCCGGACCAGATGGAATACCCCCTGAAGCACTGAAAGCGGACCCAGAGACTACAGCAGACATGCTGACTCCATTATTGCAAAAGGTCTGGAAGGAGGGAAAGGTGCCTACTGACTGGAGGAAAGGTTACCTCGTGAAACTACCAAAGAAGGGCGACTTACACAC
The DNA here is from genome assembly GCA_944472135.2 of Trichobilharzia regenti. Lineage (NCBI taxonomy): Eukaryota > Metazoa > Platyhelminthes > Trematoda > Strigeidida > Schistosomatidae > Trichobilharzia > Trichobilharzia regenti. Next base: position 78,630,933 of record OX235270.1, on the reverse strand, counting down.
TCTGCAAGAACTGGCGAGGAATCATGCTCCTATCGACGCCAAGTAAAATCCTGAGTCGCATCATCCTGGAGAGATTAAAGGACGCACTGGAGACAGAACTCCGACCAGAACAAGCTGGATTCAGGAAAGGCAAATCATGTACTGACCAAATTGCAACTCTACGCATCATCATCGAACAAAGCATGGAATGGCAATCAAACCTCTACCTCAACTTTATAGACTTTGAGAAGGCCTTCGACAGCGTTGACCGTGAAGTAATTTGGAAATTACTCGAGTACTATGGCGTACCCCAAATATTCATCAACCTTATTCAACAGCTGTACGACAACGGCACCTGCCAAGTGATCCACAACGGAAGACTCAGCGAGGCGTTTGGAGTAAACACAGGAGTCAGACAAGGGTGCTTACTATCACCAATGATATTCCTAATTGTGGTGGACTGGATTATGCGTCAGACAGTGGTGGGAAACGAGAAGACAGGAATATCCTGGACCGACGTGAAGAACCTAGAAGACCTGGATTTCGCGGATGACTTATGTTTGATGTCACACACAATCGAAGACTTACAAGCGAAAACCGACAAACTGGTCGAAGAAGCAGCAAAGACAGGACTCCAGGTAAACATAGACAAGACGGAGGTTATGAAAATAACCAACCAACAACAAAGCAGCAACACAACATCCAACGTCAATCACCATCAACGGGAGGGATTTGAAAGAGGTTACTTCATTCACTTATCTAGGGAGCATTGTCTCAACTACAGGAGGAGCGGACGAGGATGTCAAATCGAGAATCGGGAAGGCGAGAAACACATTCATCAACCTGAAATCAATCTGGAAATCTTCGTCACTCAGCATCAACAACAAAATTCGGATTTTCAATACAAACGTAAAGTCAGTTCTTCTATACGGATCAGAAACTTGGCGGGCGGGTCACAAAGAATATTTCCAACAGCCGTTGCAGACCTTTATTAACAACTGTCTTCGCTCTATACTGAAGATCAGATGGCCGGAAAGAATCACCAACAAGGAATTATGGGAACAAACAAAGCAAGAACCAATCGCCCAACAAATATGCAGGAGAAAGTGGAGATGGATCGGACACTCGCTGAGGAGACCGCTGGGTGACATCGCGCGTCAAGCCCTCGAGTGGAACCCGAAAGGGAAGCGGCGTGTGGGACGTCAGTGCAAGGGTGACATGGAGGAGATCGTGTGAAGAGGAGTTGAAAGAATATGGACTAACATGGATGCAGGCGAAAAGTACAGCAGAAGACAGAAGCAAATGGAGACGTGCAGTTGAAGCCCTATGTTCCACTAGGAACCCAAGGGAGCAATAATAATAATAAATGTTGATATCTTGTATATAGTCGACGAATTGAAAGGTGTCACGAAGCCAATGTTGCCACATCTGTTCTCTTACACGTTCTAAAATATCAGCTAACAATTTAACTTTTAAATGGTACGGGAGACCTGCCATATCTTAAGTTGGACGCAGTGGGAGGCCGGCTTTATTTATTTTTGGTAAGCCATAAAGTCTTGGTGTTATTGGTCCTGTTGGTCGAATGTGATCATAAACTTCATGACTGATTAATTGTTCGGTTTTCATTCTTTTGAGGACATCAGTGAGCTGCTTTTGTATCTGTTCTGTTTCATTTCCTTTATTGGTTGGTTGCGAGAATTTAGTTTTATCTGACAGCATGCAATTTATTTTCTCTATGTAACCCTTCCTGTCCATAAAGTCCACGCCAGCTTCTTTATCTGGAGCGGTTATTAGAAGTTCCTTATTGTGTTTCACTTGATGTAATTCCTCTTTGTGTTGCTTTGTTAGGTGGTTGTTGACCTCTGGTTTTATATTCAGATATTGATGACAATAATCCTTTATTATGGATCTGAATCACTGAAGTTCTTGTTCGGAGACTGAAGTTACATCATTTGTTTGGGTCATCAGGTTTTCAAATTGTACGTAAGTATGAAATCTGTTGGCACTTAGAATGATGTCGCAAAATTTTGGACTCTTATGTAATTCCGTATTTCATTTTGTTTCCATTTTCACCCTGAGCACAACTCTTTCATCAAACTGTTCATGATATGACGTAACTCTTCTTTAACAACCGTTTGTGACAACTCATCACTTTTGTTGCTACCTTCTTATATTAACATCCAATTCCTCTAAATACTTTTTTGTATAACGCAACCCCACCAAAAACTTACTAATTGTACCTTCGTTTTCTATAGTTTGGTTTGTAAGGGTTAGTTATGTTTTTACGAGTTGATCACGGATTGATATCAGTTAGAGAACCACTGAAAACCAGGGAGTATTGGACAACCGCTGTTTGATACTAGTTTCGGAATCACCGGCAGTACTCACCCACTGGGATTCGAACCCAGGCCCTTCCGGTTACAAGGCAAGCTCGTATACCTTTCAGCTATTGGGACCCGATTCAGTGGCTCGTGAATTCTAACTTCTACCAATTCATGATTTAGCGCGACCCCAATCTTCGTTCGACAAAGTTAATGTACACAAATACAAAATAACCATATACATGTTTATGGTTGAACATCTGTAAAATGAATTCACCGGAAAGAGACTCTTTGCTGCACTACTGTTCTTCCCTCTATTAATTACAAATAATCTAAACGTTGCATACCGGATTTCAGGTGTATCAAGTTGAAACTGTAGAAGAGCCATTTACATCTGTAAGCATGTTATGAGTTAGACAAAAATGCTATAATCTAACCTTAATAACTGAGTTAACGTGGCAATCAAATCAGTCATTTAATTTCTAGGAGAGAATGCATGTGCGACAGAACTGAATGAACCAGAATGATTATGATAACCAGAGATGTACAATCAAGGAAAGAGTTCACGAAAAAATTAAAGTGTAAACAAAACAGTAAATAGTATTGCATTAGTTATGTGGAATCTAGAAATTCAAAATTAGTTCAAAAACTGAACCGTAAATTTATTTTTTTTAATTATCAATCCCATTCTGTAGTGTGTGTGAAACATTCCTATAACATAACTAGCAGCGTCTGATTGGTTTTTTGTACAGCTGTTTTCGGAAAAGAAAATTTCTTCACTGTTACACCTTCTTTTTGTCTATTGCATCTTCAACATGAATGGTACTGTACAAACAATGCAACCAAACGGACCTAAATTAGTTTTCGTCAGAATTTTATGGTTTTGTAAAACCAACCATTTTCTTCTTTCAGAAACTCCAGGAGGAAGCAAATCTTCAACATATGAGCAGCCAGAAGGTGGCTACCATCCACAAGACTCCAAAAACGCACACTGATCTTCTGTTCACCACTCACCCACTCTCTTGTAACAACCTACCTGGGGCCAATACCAATACCCAGACAGATTCTTCCCTTCTTCTTATCTTTATGTCGAATGTTAGACATTTAACTCAGAAATATATACGTGCTAGTCTTCTAAGTTTTTAGATATAAAGATCCCCGGTTGAAAGAATCCCAGGAATCTGTGTGCTATGTAGCTAAAAGAATTCTCAAGATGAAACAGAAGAGCGAAACGATCATATTTTCGCCCTTCAACAAGATCTAAGATACAGTCTAATTTATAGACAATTACCTAAAAACTTTATAACATTCTTCTCATCCGGAAAATTGAGCAGTAAACGTAACAGAACGATATCAGCTCGTTTTTATTAATTTTTGGATTCTTTTCAACCACTTACAAACCCCCCCTCGAAAAAGTACCAAAATGTATAAATTACAAAAAAAAGGTATAAACACACTTTTGTCACACGCACAACGACTTATTGAAAGTAACCATGAGTAACATAAGACTGAAGTTAGTAGTCAAATTATTGAGCATTGAAAGGTGACCTTTCATAGAATAGTTACAGAAATATCGTTGATTGAAAGGTGAACAATTTCAGATATAGGAAAAATCAAAGTTTAATTAAAAATAGTATTTTACCGTAATACTTAACGTAACCAGAAAAAGTATTTTCCAAAACCAACAAGAGTGAGATGAGTGATATTCAAATGAAAAATTAAATTTTGTAACAGAACAAGAAATATGGATCAATAAATGACTTAGTGGGACTGTATAATTTTGTTTTCGTAAACGTAATCACCAAGGTAATGTGAGGTTGGTCATGGTCTCCTTCTGTGTACATAGATTCAGTTCTAACTGTTTGATGGCAACCGTTTCAAATGAACTTATTATACTGTATTTCTACATTTGTTCTTATTATTGGAGTCAAAAACTTGCCGTATTTGTCTACCTCAAGGCTGTATTTGACTACGTCGATCGGGATGTAATGTGGCAATGTCTGGGTGTGAACAGAATGTCGAGTGATTATGTCGCACTAATCAAAGTACTTTACACAAAATAATGCTGCAGTGTAATAACTTATGAAGTCGTGTCATTTGAAGTAACAGCTACAGCTCATGTTTGTCAAAGATGCTAAACGTCACCCACTTTTATTTAGTTTCATTATTAATGCAAGCTTTGATCTATCAAGGACCAACTTATTATCAGGAAAGTAACTTACTGATCTCCAGTATTAATATGAAATGGTCGTTCTATGTGAAGACGCTAATAAAATTAAGTCTTCTCAATCTAAGTATGTTTGGAATGCAGTCAGCCCTCGTCAAAAGTAAGAAAATTATACAGGATTGATCTGAAACGAATCCCATTTCAACAAGATAGAGTGAAATGGTTGACTGTATTGACCACTTTACTCATTTGGGAAGTTGCATCAACCCTAATGGGTTGATTTCTGACGAAATTTAAATAAGAATACAAAGGGCTTGTCTGACATTCGACCACTTATATCGTCCTTGGCGTACACGTAATATCTGGACATTCACTAAAAAGCCTGCGTACTATTCATCCTCAGTCGCAACTGACACATGGTCACTGAAAGTTGAAGATCAGCAAACTAGCCATCCATAGTCATAGATGTCTCTGTGTTAAAGTTTTGGTACTTGGTAGATTAATATGTTCAGCAGTAATGTAGTTAGGTGAAATGTATTAGGTAAGGAAGGAAAGCCACTGGGGCTGTGAAGCTCCATCAGTTGAAGTGGTCGAGACGTTTTCTATCCATACCAACTCACTGTCTTTCTCTATAATCAAAATTAGTTGATACAGACCAAAACACGAAGTCACTGACCATTTGTCTGAGCTAAATTAGGCTGGTACGGTTGGACTGTAGCCTCCAAGGCGCTAAGAACCAATGACTGGATGCTGTTGGCAACATGACCAGGAAACTTCTTCAACAGAATAGCTGTATTCATTCCTTTCAACCTTGAAGATTCACTAAGTCTTCATTATTCTTCACATAATTATTATTTCTCTCATACACTTTCATTCTTCATTCATATCTCATCTCTACTTTATGTGAATTTTTTGCAGTACGGCAGCTTAAACTGGTGCATTTTTCTGCCGATTGCTACGTTAATTCAGTCCAGTTATATTATTAGATTTACAGATGTCCAAAAATGATAAACGTACGCGTATTCAGTAAAGAAGTTTCACCAATGTTGTTACAATATTCTTCAGGTTCATGATTGAGACGTAATTTATTTTCATGATGTTTTTCAATTGTTTGTTCCACTAATTCCTCATTGAAAAGAAAATTAACGATACGAGATAACGATACTTTGCTCTGTACAGTAAGGGCTAAAATATATGCAAGTGTACTCAGAGGGAATGTTAGGACATTGAATAGGGCTAGACAAACGAATGATTTTTGTGCCGTCAACACATTTTCTGGTGACATGAGAACGTATGTGACGAAAGTAGCTGACGAAATCTAGTAATAAATAAATGCAAAATAGTTGGCGTGAACAATCATATTCATGAAGCATAGGTATAACTGTTGAATTAAGAAATTTGACTGATAAACACGTGGTTTTATGTAATAATTTAACTGTAGTGATAAAACTCTCTTTAAAAATGAAATTTAGTAGCCATAGTTGCATGACATTTTGAAAACTGTTTCCATCAAGTTCTATGTATTCTATTTGTTGATTGTACAGTGAATGTTCCCTCTAGCAATCATGTATAGAAGAATGAATGGTTACTTTTCATCTCACCATTCATCCCCCATATTACAGCAGAATTTGTTTTCATAACAGTAATACAGTCTACTTGATCCTTGCTGCTTTCTTGATTTTGTAGATACAAGAAACACAATTCCGCATAACAGAATTGAGGAAATAAAGCACTCAGTAGGTGATTAATGATGGAAACTTTCCTCTCCAGTCAAACAAAGAAGAAAAATAAACTTCTGAAATTTAGATATTAGACATACTTGATGTTTATGCATCTGCATAGATCGAATAAGGTAGGCTTAGGTTTAAACTCAAGACTGAGTGCTTGAAAGTCAAGTGTTCATTTCGACAAGACTTACCATCATTTTCAAAACACTACATTTTTATAATGACATGATAACGACTGAATAAATCAGTCACAAAATGTTTTAGGTTTCTAGGTTCAGTAGGCTTATTTTATACGATAATTTGAGTAAAACTGGGTCTTATATATATATATATATATAATCAAAATCTGAGTGAATGAAAAGGACTACAAAATTCAGTTTCCATCATTTAAATGCTGCGTACTTATAAAGCATAAGTACACTTGAAATGTCAAGCAAAAGAAACATTAGGAATTATTATTATTATTCCCTTGAGTTCCGAGTGGAACATAGGGCTTCAGCAACACATCACCACTTTCTTGGACTTTATCCCGTCCTCTTCAGCTGGGTCGACGATTTCCCAAACTCTCTCATCTTCTCCTCCACACACTGTCTCCTCTATGTCACCCTAGCACCAACGACCCACTAGTCGCTTCCCATTTGGATTCCATTCCAGCGGTGGCCTGCATTGCGCGCGATGTTATTCGACGGCCTCTCAAGTGCTTCCCCAATCCATATCTATTTTCTCCTACACATTTGTTGAGCGATCGGCTCTTGGTTGGTTTGTTCACTGCCAGAGCTGGCTGGCCTGTCATTTCATCTTCAGTATGTAGCAAGGGATTGTAGCTGTTGATAAAAGTTTGTATACGTCGGAAATGCTTTGCATAACGCTCTGGCCAAGTTGCTGATCCATATAGAACAACTGAATGACTTCACATTTGAGTTAAATATCCAAATCTTGTTCCGTATGCTGAGCGCAGACGACTCCAAACTGGTTCCAGGTTGATGAAGGAGTATCTAGCCTTTCCGGCTGGCTGGCTGGCTTTGTTATCTTCATCCGTTCTTACTGCCTGTAGTTGCGACGATGCCTCCCGGCTGGATAAGAGAAGGAGTTAACCTCCGTTAAACTTTTCCCGTAGATGGTGATTGATGCTGGTTGTTGTTGTTGTTGCGGTTCGTTGGTTATCTGCACCACGTTTGTCTCCTCTATGTTCATCTGGAATCCTGTCTTTGCTGCCTCATAATCAATAACGATCATTACAGTGTTAACTATCGACAGTAAATGTTGAGGTGAATAGTGCCCCGAAACAAGATAACTTACTAATAAGGGTGCACAAGTTAAACTCATATAAGATACCAGGTTCAGAAATTCAACTGATCTAATAGCGTTTACTTCTGTATTTCTTAACTCTGTGATGCGTTTTTCAAAGGCTGGTTCCCATGCATACATTTTGACTAACTTTATACCCACAATTGTTTGATTTAAAAGTTTAATACGTTCATCTTTAATTTTCATCATTTCCGTCTATAAAAATAAAAGAAATAAATGGAAAGAATAGATTAATTTGGCATTTTTTCAATTTACACAAATATATTTTGTGGGAAAATTAAATACAAAGAAATATTTTGAATAATTTGAAGTAATTGTTCAAATGAGAGACCGTACAACAATTACTTGCCTCCCTACTCTTTCAACAGTTTATAATTCGCAAAGATAATGTCAGTTAATTTATGATGAAAGTGAAAACAAGTGTCAACTCAATCAAATGATTATACAATGAGGTGCAAATTAGCGACGAAACTGCACTGTGATACCTATTTAAGGGTGGCATATCAACACATGCAGTTTACATTTAGTCTATAATTAACTTTTAACTTCGAGTGTAAGATGAAAATTGACTCTATGAGAAGATTTCACTAAAACAAACAGCCGAATAAGCACTTATTTTACTCTGTTATCTCCTTCTGATATATATCATTCCTTTTTTGGTGTTGGTTTATTCAGTAAACACTTTTCTTGATGGTATATTTTATACATGATTTTATGACCATAAATAAAAATAAAAAATGATATTTTTAAAATCTCAGCCAAATTGAAACGAGTAATTCTAACGTTCCGTTCTGGTCTGAACTTCTTCAAGGAAATTAATCGAAATTAACATAACAAAGGTTTATATATATAAAAAGGACATCTCTTGTTTTAAAAAAGCGTTTTCCAAACAACGGATTTTTCTTTTATATATAAACCTCTGTTGTGTTAATTTCGATCAATTTCGCTGAAGAAGTTCGCACCAGATTGCCGAACGAAACGTTGGAATTACTCATTTCAATATCGTTGAGATTTTACAAATCAAATTTCTTACAGATGTCTGCTTCTAACTCAGCGCCCAATTATTTTGCAAGTATTCGGTCAAATCTTGATCACAGCTCATATGAATAAATAAAAGTAATCAACTTCAAAACGTATAAGTGTTAAGGTTCATCTCCATAAGTAACTGATCATGGATACGAATACCACTACTAAGTTTTTGATAGCCAGATTGTACATAACACAATAAGTGTGTATAGTTCTTTGGAAGAAACTATAAATATTCGGACAGCTGATTACCAGTTGAAACACCTCTTAGACTTGATTAAAATCACCAGATAAAACATTTAAATATCAAAAATGCATAATCACAGGAAATCTTAGTAATAACTTAGGTCTACTTTAAATATAAATTATTATTTTCTATACCTTGTAATAAACCAAGAATCATGCCACTTCTGGTGTATTCGAGGAAATAATCGACCATCATAGATGGGATCTGAGGGTTATTTAAGCGTTATTACTTTTGTCAGCATTTAAACTACTTGCCAAATGCAAAAACTAGGTATTTCCAGGGGTTAGACCCAAGTATGTTTTCAGAAATTCTAACAGGTATTATTTTGTTAGCAATATCGATGTGTACTACACCATTTGAGAGCAATTTATTCAAAAATTTTATCAAACTATTTATTCGCCAGCATCTGTGTTTCTATTGCATTTGGGCATTTTTAAAAACGAACTAGAGCTACTTCATGAACCTGGAAATATTGACATAAATTATTAAAACTGCTGGTTTCTTAAAGATCTGCTTTTGATTGCATTGATGGACCATCCATGCTAATCAGCAGTCTGGAATAAAGTTCATTAAATGCAGACTGAAGTACTTTTTTGGTTAAAATCAAATACTATCAAAGACGAGTTATACATTCAACAAATTCATATATAACCATACATTTAAAGGTGAATATAAGAATATATAAATTATAAAATGTTATGTTTTTTATTCATAAGTTAAAAACATTTTTTTCTCGAGTAAAACAAGCAGAAATACTTGGTAAATTCGGAAGTATTTCGTTCCACCTAGAAGATAAATATGTATGTTTTAAACACTCATTCGTGATTAAAGTTATTTAAGTATTTTTCGAGTAATAAGTTTAATTGTTTTTTGAGTTGAAAATTAAACGACAGACAACTAAAGCGTAAGATAGTCATTTAATTATGCTAAAGTAACTTTGCTCCTTATTTTGAAATCAGATGCTGAGAGACACCAGTCTTTCCGCCGAATGCTAGGCAAAGTCGAATGCACAAAAACGTGAAAACCCATTGTTCTTATTTACAGTGTGATCTGAACATACTGACGTATATTTTACGCATGACTGAACTGAATATAACCCAATATTAAGAATAATACTAAACACCAGCATAGAGACCAGAACGTGATGTGCATCAGTAATAACTTTTAGCATCTGAGAAATGAGCATTTGCTAAATGATATATCAGTGAACCATATCAATAAGCTGAAAAAAATGTAATCTATAAAACTCACATTTAATTTTTTAACCTTAACACCAACAAATACGTTGAGTGGAATTAAAACAATCGCTGTTAGCAAACCAGCCAATACAGCATACTGGAGTTGATACCACAATAAAATTAGTGAACATAAAATTAAAAATGGGGAAGACCATATCATGTGAATGTTAACCATTGTATCTTCTAATTTTTGAGCATCAACAGATATTAGATTCACAATTTCTCCCGTTGTTGAAGTTTGTCTAGCGAAGTTCGATAATTTAAGGGACTAAAGAAAGATGAAAAATAATGCATTTTTGTACATTTATTTTATTTAATACTTCTAGCAAAGCAGCTGTGACGAGAAGAATATAGCAAAACTTTTACTATTCACATTGTCATTAAATATATGTATGTATATCTTTTAAACCAACTAGCCAGCAGGAGAATAAAGACATAATTCACAACGCAAAGACATTTGTTATAGTGACCAGTTAAAGCTAGCAACAAAGCATACACTATGACCTATTTTTAATTAACTCAAGCTACTTGCATGGGAATCTTATGTTGAAAAGTTTTGCTTAGTCTTTCAGTTTAATGGTGTTTGAACAGAGATTAATGTGTGTTTTTTTCAGTTTACAATTGTCAACCCCGAAAACCAAGAAATGTAAACTGAATTAAGTTGTATATTTTTGACGCTAAAGCAAATGGTCACCGAACATCTGTTGTGACCACATTTATTATTTACATCAAAGTAATATTCCTTCCACCACACATTAAAATTATCTCTGCATTACCGGACGACGAAAAAATTGCAGCAGGTATGATAACTGACGTATTTTATTGCTAACAATGGTTAGAATCTTTCAAAAAGCTAAAATTAACCATAGTAAACTATTTAGAGATTGACTCTGGCCTAATAAAAACCTACTACAACTACTAATTCAGAAAGATAATTCATCGGTGTATATTTAATCTGTTGCACATAATATAAAGAGTGGTCCGTGAAAACGAAAAGTGATTACAATGTCATTTGATTCATAAAATATTGTAGTTATCAATTAATAATATAATAGTAATATTAATTATTTCGTTAACTCTCTCTGTATTTATTGAGTCATTCAAGTCAGAAACCTCTTCAGTTGCTGTCGTTTCTATCTAAAGGAAAAAAGCATTAATTTAAAAACTAACTGCTTAGAATATCCATACGTATGTATTGAAAATATGAAGAAAAATAAATCGCGAAATCAATATTCTTACCGCAACAGTATATGAAATCTTAAAACTGTACCTTACGATAAACCATGCCAATAACTGCAGTTTTTATTCTCATCGCAGTTCTATAAGTGAAGTGAAAATATTGTTGAAACACAATTGTCCGAATAAGCCCAGCTATTAATAATAAAACAGTATAGAAATAACCATGCCACTGATAGAATCCTGATGAATTCGAGTTTGGTAGTGCGTTAGCTTTTCCACTAGTTTTCATTGTACCTTCTTCGACAAATCCAATTAACAGACTTCAAGAATAATAAGTGAAAGTAATAAAAATTACAATAATCATAATAAAAGTTTAAAAAGTAATCTAAATTCATTAAAAATTTCATACAAGCATCATCTTTCATCAAAAGTAGAACTTCTTTCAAGTGTGGAAGTAAACCATGAACACATGAAGTTGAGGAGTTAGTGCCTAATTAATATCCTTCAAGTTGAATTATGTATATGATTTAACCAAACACAAAATCCAACGATAGGAGAATATAGTCATAACAGTTACTTGAGTACTGTCCAGTTTCGTTAAATAATTCATTCATAAATTCTCACATGTTCTGTTGTCCAGAAAATGAACTTCTAAGGTAAGTTTGTAAAGGTAGAAGACCTGGTAAAGGAGCGTTTATTTTCAATATTGTATTTCTATATGTCAAAATTATGTACACCTTATCTGCAAATTGACATTTGCACACATCTTCCGTGTTGTGCTAATTCTGCCCTTCGTATTGTGTGTTTCTTTATCTTCAATGTTTTGCCGCAATGCTGGCTCATTTCCTCTATATGACTTCAAATCCATCTCTCATCCATTTGATATTTTTATGCCGATGAAGGTCTCTTTATATACTACTGATAAATCTCATCAGTAGAACACACCGCAAATGTCCACACAATGGTAAAATTCTAATATTTTGAGCATAGCTACTCCTATTGATCACACGAACAGTTATGATAATCTTCTTACACAATTTAAGGCAGTCCCAATTTTTTACTTGTTTATAAAAATAAACTACAAAAAAACTAAACTCTTTTATGAATGCGAGGTCATAAAAATACCCAATGATTTGTAACACATACAGGTTGGACAAGCTGTGTACTTTGCTCAGGTTTACGAGGATGCTGTACTTCAAATCATATCAAATTTCTTACTCTCCCACTACAGTTTCAATAACATATGAGTTTAACTTTCACATTGTAGTAAAATATGTCTCTACACTAGTCTAAATATTCGAAAATAACAGACTGCCTAAAGCTGTTATTTCATTCTTAATGAGACGAATTGGTTCACAAAAATAATTGATTCTTTACACTGGGTTTAAAACTGTACTTTAAATACTCCCTAAGCAAATTTAACGCAAAACTGATATCCTGAAGTTTCAGCATTTGAAGTATAGAACAAGGCTGATTAAAGCGTGCCAACGTTGTATCCCAAAATAAAATATTTACACTTTTACCATTAATAAGATATGTTGATACGGTCTCACTTTGCAAACCAAGAACTATTGATACAAATTCAATTAACACTGAATTACTCATGTAATCAGAACTATCACAATGAATTCATTAGACATCACCGTTAATTTCATTACCAACAGGCTATTTTATTCTGATACGTATATTACTAGCCGTACGTGCATATGAGTAAATCGACACACATATTTTGAAACTCAATGATAAAAAATATATACTGGGAAATGAACGCGATTGAGTTTAAACTGAATTTCATTCCCCAACACTTAGTTGGTAGGAATCGTGCTTATATCAAGTCTGATCAGAAATTGATGTCAGCTAGAGAACCATTAGGAACAAGGGAATACTAGACAGGGGTTCGAAAGCAGAAATTTTCATATGAACCAAACTAAACATCAAAAGACGGAAATGGAAAATGGAGCAGAGGGGATGTATCAACAACAGTTTGAATGTAAGATTAGATAAACAAAAATGAAGAAAATACAAGATTTGTTCATACAAGTGTAAGGACACAACAGTAAAAGAATCGGGTGATAGTTTTTTTGCAAAATAAGGGATGAGATATATTTACATGCAGAACGAAGTATTTAGGAACTTATAGATTAGGCAGCCGGTCAGGATAGCAATAGTGGATCAACCTGAATCCGGCTGCTTCAGATGAACTATTCTAGCTTCTACTATTTGGCGTTCTGTGTACTCTCTGGCTTTACACAGTTTAATACGTAAATGATAGATGACGGAAACTAGTTCTTGAATACTTTCTTTGATGTCTGTTAGGTCAAGGTGTACTTATGTCAAATTGGTTATATTTTTGCTGCATATTTGTTTAACCACGCTAATAAGTGTCCCCGTACACGAAAAGTTAAGTTACTAGATCAACGGCCTATGTAACTATCTTTTAAAGAGCGACAGAACTGATAGACAAAAGAAGGTAGTTAGCCTGAGTTCTATAAATATATATATATATATATATATATATATATTTCACCCAGTCCATGCAGTTTGCGTATGTAAATTCAATTTCATAGCACCATTCGACGTTTTCGTGAGAAAGTAACTTTACCCTGAGACTCCACATATGGATTCCATTCACTTCATTGAAATGTACACTTATTGTACGTCTAAGGACGAATTTGCAACGATTAGAAAACTATTTGAAGAAAAAGGTTTTAGATTATATTTCAATTTGAGTGATGTAACAGATTCAGTCCCCTCTACTCTCTCTCTTTCGACTCTATGCAAACTAACCGGTATCTTTCAATCGAATCATTGACTATCGTCTCCACTCCTAAAACCATATAGTATTTAGGCTCTTGCAAATCAAAACAATAATATGTAGGAATTGAAGTGGCCTGTGGTTAATCCATTCAAATTTTCTAAGCATTTTGTGATACTTAGAACAGTTGAAGACACGTCAACTAGAACAAATCTACGCGTAAGCACTGTTGTTTTGACTGTGTTACAGATATTAGTTAGGCTGGTAGTTATGTAATATAAGACATGTAGTATGTTGAACTTAAGACAAGATCTAAATTTATTCATTCACTGCAGAAACAGTCTTGACAACTAACTACACAGAGAGATGTAAAATAAACAAGCATCCTTCGATTAAAAAATGGATTTTTTATTAATACCATAAATGTTTATCAAATCCAATATTTAATTGTGCAGAATGTTTAGAACCGAAATTTGTCTTCATAAGTTACTTTTATTGATTGCAACAGAGAGCCTTATGCCTACTTTTATCACGTAATTAATCGCTCTTTGTCACTGTATTATTCACAATATTTAGGCTACAGCTCATGAATTAATCACACAGAGATCATCTGGAATGAGCTGGGCTGAGCTGAACTAAGTTAACAATGTAGAACTTTGCGGAAAAGTGTACCAGTTCAAGTTGTTACACTTCTAGATAGCACACATCAGAGTAGAGGAAGGAAATTTAATTAGACTAAAAATAAGGCAGACCTCAATGTAACGAATAAGAAAAACTATTTGGCATTTCTAAAATCTGGAAGATGCTAAAGAGTGAATACATCAGCGATTTTGTACCATGCCATGAACAGTCTACAACTACTGATTCGTAGCATCATATTTCCATACGGTATTCTCAAAGGCTGTTATTAAGTTTTCTGGGATTCTCGCTTATACAGCTGCACTAACAGGGAGGTAACAACTGTCTTTTATAATCACTAACCGTACTATTGTTTGTGTTATATATCTTTCAAAAACGGGAACAAGGAATGAATAGGTTCGTAAAATATACCAAAAACACCTTATTTCGGTACCATCTTATCAAATACATACAAGGTGGGATAGACAATTAAAAAAGAAATGAATGTCAACACAAACAAGCGAAGAGTCGTTGTGAGAGTACAATAAAAAGGAAGCTTCTGGTAGTCTAACGGAAATTCGCACTGAGAATTCTAAAATGTTGAAGATAACTTATTCAGATACATGACAAGTGACTAGCGATATAAAAGTGCTGATAAGAGATGAGGACTATTTCCCTCTGAATTCATTCTATTCACAATTAGAATCGATAGTAAAAGACATTTTGGTTCAAAACGCCTCAAAGCTGGTGTTTTTAAAAGAAGGTAATTCATCCAAATAATCGGGCTCTATGGTTTTAAAGTGAACAGACTGAAAGAATTTACTCAGATTGACACTAATTTAGTGAGAGGTTCATCAGGCACACTTTCTGAAGTCAAAGAAGGAATCTTAATCTTTGGATAGTGGTGGAATTTATAAAGTGTATTGTTCAATAATTACTTCCAACATGCTTGCAATGCTCTAAATTTGAGCTTTTGATACTTTTTCGACATTTTAGAACTTCTTCAGAAAATAAGATGAATATTGGTGAATAAAGCCTCCAGAGAATGTGAAAGAAAATAGTACCACAACATCTGGATTCAAGCGGACATTTCACAAAAAATTTGCAAATGACTTAAATTTAAATTTCTTACTAAAATACTTTAACCTAGTGTGTGAATGACGGCCTTCTTCTTCTGATAAATAAATTTCCTAGATCGATGAGTTTCTAAGTGGAGTAAAATAGTTGATTAATAGTGATAGCTTCACCTTTTACACAAAGTGATGTATCAAGTTTGGCTTGTTTTCTTTCATAAGACATTTAAATTTTATAGAAGTAAAAAGTTACTTGAAGTACTACAAAATTTCATACATTTACAGATATGATACATACCTGATAATAAGTGGTTGGCTTAATGTCAAAATATCACAAAACAGTTTGAGCAGAAATCCTGCAGCAAAATCGGTCCAAAATGTACGAAGTAAAACAAATGCAAGGGAAGGCCTGTTCACTTTATCGGGCATCACATTATTCAAATATGCGTCGGATTCATATTGCTCAAGATATGAAATATGTTCATGTTTAGTTTGTTCATTCACTCTAAATTGAAACAAATTATTTCAAGGTAAGGTATTATCTACGAAACCTTATGATTTGGTTTAATTTAAAAACATTTAACTTTTTTAAAGTAGTTTGGCTTATCTAAGTCGAAATTAATTGATTTCATGCATATTCTTCAATTAGAAGATTGCTATTCCTCTAAAATTTAACTTAAACTTATTTCATTTTAGCATCGTTCATTCCACTGTCCCATGTTTCGCATACCCGAACAAGTATCAATACGCATCGCACATGATTTTGAGACTGCATTCATGACAAAGACTCTGCTACATGTTGGCTAGGTCTGACTATCGTATTTTTATTTTCCTATAGTTCCCAAAAGAAAAACCACAAAGATTAATTTCCTGATGGGAAATATCACTATCTTGGCAAAGTACTGAAGTTCCTTTGTGGATAGCCTACAATATTACCAACTAACGTGACGTAGCACAACAGATCAGCTACACTTTGTCCAACCAACTCGTATGCGACTGGAATTCTATGAATATCTCTTTTATGAACATTTAGATTATGAGACTTGGATTCTATATTGTTAAAGTTATTTGGCGAGATAATGAATCACTCGACATAAGAGATCTTCCAAAGCGTCACAACTATTTCATCTTTCTTTTTCTTCACACTAAAGCACAAAATATTCTTCAGATCTAATAACTTGTTCTGTCCAGTTGTCCAACTATCTGTGATTGAGAGCAGTTGATTTTCAAATTACGTGGAAATATGAAAGACCTACAAAAATTAATCATCCTACCCAGATTATTCACGGCCTTATAAGGTATTGTACTCAATATTATAGAACACTAACTAATTTTTATTGCAGCCTATGCAAATACACATTAAAATAATTCCGTCAACCGAATTTATCGGCTTATATAGCTAATGGTTGTATTTCAATTATTATTTGTGCATTCAATCTTGTAGAAGTGTTGTCCTGCATACTATCACATGAGAGATTTTCAATATCTTGAAGAAATGTAATGATACAATGGTGGTTAGTAAACATGAATGTATCTAACCTATGTGAAATACTTTCAATTGTCGATAGCCAATTTCGCATCGTTCTATCCACAACGTGTTCACTTTTGTTTGAGTCGGACAGTTTCCATAAATCTTCAGCAAGCAGAGTTCTCCGAAACCCTTTCAAGATAAGCCTGTTACGCAAACAGAAATAAGATAAATTTGGAAATTAGATACTACTTCATCTAATATTTATGTCGCGCTTTTATTCAGTGTAATTATATTGATGAATTTCCCCACACATACCTGATTATGCATCACTTTTACCAGGTTTATCATAATAGATGCTGTACAGATTTTGACTTAATTTTCGATTTCAAGTACTCCAGCGTTTAACAAGCTATTGTTATAGTTCACTTATCCGTAACAGATTTCTCATGTACCAAGTTATGAGCAGTACTTATTGTATGAAGGCTAATGATACTGTACAATTACCTGGATTGAAGTATGTAGAGTAGGATCTAAACACGGAACCCATCGGTCGAGATTCTAATGCTTAAGATAATTGACCACAACCTTTTAAAAATTCTCCCCCTACATCCTTTGCTGAATTTGCCCTACAAACTCAATGATTCAACTGGACTTAAAGCACAGAGTGATGAGACATACATAAGTATCAGTCCACTTAACTGATTAATATGAAAACCAATGCTGATTACCTAATACACTAATATGTTCGTGTATAACTTACTCAGAAAACCCAAATTCAAACAATGACTCAAAGATGCCAGCTATTATTTACAACCGGTAGTCATATTACTGAGATATTGGATTGATTCAACATACACCAATTGTATTTTGAGTGTGAGTCTTTTTCCAAGCAGCAGTCTTTTCTGAGGGGTGATCACTATACTTTAGAAACCTACTCAAAGTAATTTATGTTTTACAATAACGATAGCTAAAAACATACCCAATAAAAGATGAGAGAAGAATGCCAGTCTACCGAATAAATCTTATGTAAGAAGGAATTCACACAAAATTAACCTAATTAGTCACCACTCAGAGTATTTATATATCGTTCATATTTCACTGGTGGGGATGAAATGCATACTTCTATTAGCATAAACCTTAATCGATCTGATGATTCTAGATTATTTGTACTACATGAGAAGCACTTTTTCTTTGTGACTCATCTTATCAGACTTAATACTATAACTTCCAGTCTTATTACTTAACACAATAGAGTAGGATTACTTTAGCAGGATGTTTACTTCGGCTCAGAAGTTAAATCAAGTTTTGTGATTGTTCTAAACTCATGCTGTAATAAATTCGCTTGGCAGAACAAACGCAAGTAAGCATATAAGAACTTACCCAGTGAACCAAAAGAATGTCATCCGTGACAGGAAAGGTGCATTTTCTTCAGGACAAAACTTTTGTAACTAAAAATTAAGATACAAAAGTTAACTTTGGCATGACTAAAATAAGTATTTTTGGTTTAGGCTTTCACTGGCATTGTCAATCTTCTACATTCAAATTGTCTGTTTATTAGTAGCAAGTTAGTAGTCTGTTGATGTACACTGTAAAGTTTAATTTTTTGTCATAAACTTACTCTCACTCTTGAGTGTATACCCAGAAGGGACTTTTCAAGGTTTTTACTATACGTTTGGTACTGAGACAAAAGTAATTACCTTTGAGAAATTCTAAGATTATTAGAACAATTAAAAGGATTTTTATGAACTTTGTATGCCAGAATATTATTAGATGCAGTTTTGACCCACACCTGCTAGCTTAACGTGATGGTTCTGTTTGCATACTGTAATAACCAAAACATTTACACTGACTGTATGTTTCCTTCAAATGACCAGTAAGGCAGTTATGTTTTATTCCTACTCTGAGAAGGAAGGACTATAAAGCAATTGTCTTAAAGTTTGTACATCCCGCCTTATCTTACGGCGGTAATTAATAATCAGTAATGCCTTCCGTACGGACGAATTAGGTGTCTCCACCGCTCTTTGGTGGTTAAACTAACTTCTTTCGGGATTCTAAAAGCAAGTCAACCTTTATGGTATAAAGTAGCAGTCGCACAGAAAATGTATCTATTTATCACTTACTGCTGATACTGTTTTTCAAACAGTCTTTTTTAACTTCTCTTAAACCTTCTAACATTTCTGATGTTGCCATGTTGTCTGAAATGCTGTGTATGCTGCAGTTCAGAGACACGCTTAGAAGACCTATGTGTATTTATTCACGCGACTCCACCTGGCTGATGTGATGAACCTATAGATTTTTCATTACGGATGCCAGGAGATTCTTTGATTAGTTCTAGCGGAAAAATGACTCTCACATCGGAATGTGGCTAACGACCATTTTGTACATTTCAGCCCAACAGTTTTGTGAGAATAAGTACAGACCATAATACTTCGTAGTCTCATCTTACTTAACCACAGAGTGCAGTCCGAATAAAGCGAAAGATGTGTTTTATCAGAATCTATCCAGTTTGCTGCTAAAGGAAAAGATATCATTTCGATGGGTGACTTCAAGTCTCAAGTAGCGGTGTACATAAGAGGTGTCTTTGAGATTACCTGCTGATTGACCAATAATAGAGGTATTCTCTCGCAATTCTTCCCAAACAACTACTTTTTCCAGGACAGTATTTACCTCAAACATAAGGAGAGATACTGTATTACTTGGCTGTCGTTGATATAAACGCTTTGCTATAAGTTGTTGATGAAGAAGATCCGCGAAAAACTCCCGCTTCTTATAGAACAATCACCTGCGAGAATTTCAATCATACATCATTTCAGAAATAGAAAATAAGACGCGAAATATTTATGTTTCTAGCTTTCCAGACCAGAACATAAAGTCTCTATTAAGGGAATGGCCAGCTAAACATGACAATTCTCATCCTCTCAAAGTCTGATACTATATCCAGTGTGCTGATGAAAAAGTGACAGAAAAAAGCTGATAACCTGTAGCGAAAGCTCAATACAAACCACTAATTTTTAAAGTTGAATCTGAGTCTATAGACTTAAGGAGAATAGTCCTGATAATCTCTGAACATGACAGGGAGCAACGGCAACTCAAAAGTAGGCATACAAATCTTAGTCTCAACAGCAGTGAACAGTAGCAGAGAAAGAAAGCAAAAGAAATTGAAAAGGTAACAGTGGTGGAGTATAACCAACACGTATTTAGACTTAATAATGAGACAAATCTTGAATGAAAATATCTCCGAAGAGAATGATACTTTACTATCTGCTTAGGCGAGATGGTCGGAATGTTAGATGGGGAACTTCGATGGGACGCTCAACTGGTCACTCAAAGCAATGAAGTTATTCACCCCTGGTCTGACCCGCGTAGGTCACTTGGCTAGCCAATAATGCTCTATTATAGATTCTTTGTTGCACAGCTGGAAATCTTAGACATTGATAAATATGTTTACTGCTTTTCATTGTGTAGGCTCTAAAAATTGTCACTAATCTCCATCAAACTACTCTCTTGCTCATAAAGTAAAGAAAAAGACAAATATTCATACGTTTTTCTTTTTCTTTACTTTTGTGTGCAAACTTAAGAATTGTGTTAACTTGTATCAGTGCACTTTTGTGTAGATTTCTAAATTCTTTCAGTGAGTTAACGTAAGTATTTTAACTCATCCATGAATTAAAGGACACACTGGAGCTGACGTACCTGTGATGCATTACCTCTCTCTTCAGGAGCAGTTTTTGATTTATAACGTGGTAAAGTCAGATTGTCACCTTCATCGTCACATTCACTGGCGAAACAGTTGGCCCAAAAGGCTATGGTTACATGAAAGAGAATCAGTCCGTTCATTATTACTGGTGTCATAGAATCATGTCCCTGCAATTGCAAATACATTAAAAAAAACATATTTACGTCTTTGAGGATCTGCACTGTATGGAAAATTTAGGGTATTGTATCACTTTCTCAATGGGTTTTGGTACTCATATTTTACTCGGTGATGCAAAAACCAAGTGAAAATTATTTAAGGGTTGTATTTGACAGTCATCCATGAACTACATATTTGTCGAAAAGTGGTTTTTATTTACCTAACTGGAGTGATTTTCTATCCCTTGTAACAGTCTTTTCTACGAATCATTCGCAACTATCAAAACACTAGAAGCACAAAAATACTAAATGACAATTACATAGTGATGTCACCTATACCCATTTAGCTTAAAAATAACATTATGTGAACTATTATCGACATGAGTTTAGGTTCTCAGGTGTAATCTGTCTATAAACCAAAAAATCTCACTTAGTTTACTTGAGATCTCGTACTTGCAAGTTGGTTCATAAATAGCTGTACTACTCAATCGCAATATTTGCTTCCCCGACGTAGTCGAAAACAACGCGTAAAACATTGCAACAATGATAGAAATGACTTTGGTGATTCATACTTGTTTTATCCAAAAAGCTCAAGGACTTTTAAACTAAACTTTGCTTTGTTCAACAAATAGTTATCTGCCAAATGCGTGCTTTATTCTTGATTTTCTTATCCAAGTACTTTGAAGATGTCATTTAGCTGTACACTTTTGTGTCAACAAGACTACATGTGGTCAAGCTTTCTTTCGTACTATTCTATAGCCATTTTTTTTAAAACAGTATGTTTACGTATGCTGAATTCGAACACCTTATAATGATGACAAAGCTTAACTTGGTTCCTCGCATCTGTTATGGGAATGAATGATTCGGAAGACCTTATATCCGAACAAACGGTGCAAATAGACCAAGTACACAAATGGCATAGGGTTTTTAAGGCAAACTGTGGTTTTCATTATTACAACACTTGTGTTATCTGTATTTGGTGAACTACAGTTTGAAAGTTCATCGAAAGTATTCGCTTCTGCAGATTTTTGGAGAAAGTGAGAAGGCATCAGAGAAATGCAAAGGTTCATTTATTTCATGCCCACTGAAAACCGTGGTCAAAATAGCGACACTTTGCTGCTGGTAGAGGGGATCAGTGAAAGATATATATTTTGAGACCTAAATGTGTAGAACGGACCTGATGCTGAACGGTTTTGTATCCAGTGGGATATTGTTAATTCCCATAAAATAATCTAAAGAAAATTAAAAATTTTCTCGCGATAAAACATGAAATGCATTGTAAATTATACTCAACTATAGAGGAATTGATGAAACAAGATTAATTCATGTTATTCCGTCTCTGTTTTATTCGTTCATTTTTAAAAGTTAAAGACCATAGGAAACACTGCCCTATATAAAGGGAACTACTTATATGCACTAAATACACTTTGAGGTTTATGGTTTTCCTGAGGTCAGATAATTTTGGAAACTAGAAGAATTATAAAATAGAAGTCTAAGTTTCTGCGTCACAACAATATGAACAAGTGCATACTATTTCCTCTTATAATCGAGAGCGCTGAATATCTGATTTTCAAATATCTGCTGTCTACACTTGAATACTTAATCGCATCTGGAATTAACTGAGTAGTGTTTGGAAATATGTTAAATCACAGTTAAAGCCAATACATCTCTATGTCTGATTTTAACAAACCATAAATTTATAGAATTCTTAGCGCCATCTTTTGCAAGCACACTGAGTTCAGAAATACAACTATCGACTAACAAAAGTCCCAATATTCTAGAGATTCAAACACTAATATTACATTTTGCTACTAATTTAAATATGGAATCGACTTACCGAAGTTGATGCGAATAAAATTGCAGAGCGAAAGGCTACCAGATACCTTAACAGTTCGTAAAGCCAGAAGATTAACACCACTCCTGAGGAAAATAATCCTTTTTTAAATTCGTACCGTTGAAGAATCAAAACGGTTGACTGAATTTTATTTATATATTGCAATTTACCCAAATGAACAGGTCACAAACAGAATCTAATACTCGAACCGACAGAGGACCTGGTCCATATTCAACCGTTGAAGTTATGATAACTGTTTCTAGCAATGTCATTAACAAAATACCTATAATGGAAAACTAAGAAAATGGGTGTTGGAAGATCAGAATACCTGAACGATCTTGTATGCGCTAATCATTCCGGAGGAATTTTTCCATGGCTTTCTGGAAAGGAATATTACGTAGATTGGTAATAAAACACCAAGATACAAAACAGAAACCCATCTAAGCACAGTCAATTGAAAACAAGTCGTGAAGTCTGGAGTATTGGTTTTCCACGTAAACGACTCATTCTATAGAACTCTACGCAACAGTGATTTCAGTTTACCCAAAACGTCCAATAAACAGAGCTATTCCCGCAAAAACTGGTCCAGAACAATATATTTTCTGACATTAATTTTGAAAAACTTGATTTTCCAGAAGACTGAGTATAACAAACGCAACGCCTTAATAAATTTAATTTGCCTAAAATGATAACAAATATGGGGATTTAAAAAGTATATTTATTTTCTTGTTTTTACGTCAACATGATAATTACACAGAAATATGCTCCATGGAACAACACTACTTACTGAAAGTTACTTAGGGAAATTATTTATAGCATATAATGGCTTCCATAAGCGAGTAACTTTAGGACTTTTCGACACACCAAATCTCAGAAACGGGAGATGTAATGTGATAACGCTCAACACTCATATTCCCACTGCAAACGATGAAGTTAAACAAACGGCACCCAATACTCATTGCCTCCAGTAAAGCGTAGTTCATCTGAATCTACCTGTTCTGTATTTTATGTCGTATATTTTATATTTTCCATGCAAGAATCGCAATACGATGAGTTTAACAAAGGGCCAGTAGAGTTGTAGTGACGGCACCGAGAGCTCAGAATCCAACATGATATTCACAAGCTAGTGCCAACCAGATTGCTTTCTTTGTGCTCGCCCTTGTTTGCAAAAGAAAAGCTCCTGGCCTTCGGTAAACTTCTGTGCAGTTCGTCCCGCCACTCGACTGTCGTGGATTTGGTTGACTCTAAAGCTATTGGTGCTGGGATTGACATGTGGTTTGTGGTGTGTGCTAAGAGCTCGTGAATGAAGTTGAGCTTTTTACCCGTCATTCGCCTGGTGCGGCCAGAAAGAGAGCTAATCATGTTGATGCTGATGACAGATGTCAGCCACGTCTCGTAAACCGTTAATGCCCAGCTCTCGCTACGCTCGGGCCCACGCTGTCGCTTGAAGTTTCTCAGAAACGCTTAGTAATAACGGACGAAGAAACCAAAACACCAGTTGTTGACTCGAGGATTCTTTATTGTTACACCAACATATGAAAAATATTTCCACTACGGTCTGTGAACAAATATTACAATGATAAATCACAATATTACTTCTGACGGTTTATTGCTGACTTCTTTCTGAACAGCGACCGATGAGACGATGACTGTCGTATTGATGCCTCCGCGAAAATTGGGGAAGTTGGTTTTGAGTAAACAACAATGAATTGATCGTTCAATCTCCAACTGCATTGACACTCCCCGGCAAATAAGGGATCCAACCTTTTTTTCTTCACGACCAATACACGTTGACTTGGATGCCATTGCGAGAACCTGGGTCACTCGGACAGAGCTGAAATGGAAAACAAACAGAAAAGTCAACACACCACAAGCATACCCACAGCACAATCTCACACATCAATGACGACCTGCGCCTTCCAGTTAAAAGCATCCTCTTGACACATCATCTCGCAACACAATCGCCAACTTGATGGAATGACTCTTGCAGAATGCAACGTGACCATACCACCACCTCATGATACTCCACGCATATCCTCTTATCTATTCACTACCAATTACCACTGCAATCGCTTGTCACTCATTCTGCCTTAATTTTAGTAACGGTGACGTATGCGAGCCTCAGTCGTCTACACTCCCGCTCCCCGGCGTGTGGGACCGCACCTAACAATTATCTCCGTATGCATGTAATTCTCGTCACTAGCCTCCCCGGCGTATACGACCCATCTGCTGTCCTTAACATCAATCAATTCATTCACGGATGTAGAAGACTAGAAACAACTTCAGAAGTAATCACGACGAAAATTTTAACAAAATTATGCAGTAACAACAAGGTACGAAAACAACGAGTATACACAATTAATCCAAAATCACATATCGATAAGACACCACACGTATACACAAAGAGTACAAATAACATCGCGGATCATGTCTTGGTGGAATTCCTTCGAAGAATTGAAGGACTTACACCAGTACGCCTACAATCCTTCTCAGGTTGACGATTGTAAGTTGTGGAATGTCCGGACACAAACAAGATTAACCAACAATTACAATAATTCGAACTCACACAATTATTTAACACAAACATATGTACAATCAAATGTGGTGGATTCTGCCTTGACGAACTACCGGTGAAGAACTGTAGGACTTACAGCTGTACGCCTACATTCCTTCTCAGGTTGATGATCCAAGTGGAAGTCGTCCGGACACAATCAGAATTACTAACAGCTAGATGACATATGATATCAATTCAGTATATACAATATGAACATATGTACAAAATCACACACCGAGCACATTGGACTGCTCATTCATTGATTCGCTACCCTTTGAAGAATTGTAGGACTTACAGCAGTACGCCTACAACCCTTCTCACGTTGACGCCCTAGGTTGGAAAATCATTGCAGAGTTCATTTGCTGATTTCCTTCAATCAGCTATATCCTCAAATCTGAAAGGTAACACGCTCATGTCATTGCATCGTAGAACATAGATGACGAACAAACACACGACGTATCTGGTCAACCAAGCGTAGGCACAGAGTAATTTACACCAAAGATAATAGCATTCAAATAGTAACTTGAAACTAGAAATGCCTTTATTCGTGCAAGTCAATTTAACAATTACTCTCTCGTTTACACTTGGCTTATCCTCACTAAACTGACCATTGATATTCGTCCTTTCAAACGAACTGATACTAGCATAGTCATTGCACAAGATACTCGAGTTCATGGGCGACTGTTTCATTGTGGATGACAACACCAACGATGACCGATTGATACCAGTTGATGAACTTAGCGGTGGATCAGAAGCTGTTGTTGCTCGACTTTCAGAAATTTGTCTACCTGCAAGACCACCACGACTGCTGTCTTTTACTATCAGCTCAGGTTTAGCACTAGCATCTGATGATAGGTGGGCTACATGCTGATCACTCACACTGACGGTCTGACAAGTATGCACACCTTCTGGAACTGCACCTGCATTTATTTCTACTTCACGTTCAAGTTGTACAGAACCATTGTTCAACTCAGCAGTAGTAGGCATATCCCTCATCTCATAATGATCAACCAAAGACAAATCTGCACTATCATGATCATTATCACGAATATTCACTTTACCGTCAACTTCATCATTTTCAAACTCTTTAATAACAGAAGTAGACAATTTTGGTTCCTCCTCGCAAATCATAAAAGGTTTTATAACTTCACTCTGACTAGTAATACCTTGTAAACTTGTAGGGTCAGAACTCCACTCTGAAGCAGCAACTCTATTCTGTGACACTCTATTCAGCAACGGCTTACCAGTTGCAACTACAGACTTCTTCACAACAACGTTATCGTCACACAATTCGGAATCAGGCCTGGAGTTTACATATAGCTTATCACTGAACTTGCTCACTGGTTCACAGTTCACCTTTGTATGCACCTCTTGCAAACGTGTACAACACAACCGTGTTTGTCTTGCATCTTGTAACTTATCTGTTGAGGATGTACTACGAAAGCTGTTACACTCACTAGATCTATATGTATTACTAGACATCATCGAGCCTTCTCGATATCCACCTCTCTGAGGCTTATTCGTCATCAATGATTGCGTTTTGCCCTCAGACTGCTCTATTCTGGTGGTGAGATACAATATACTGGCAAACTTGCTCATAGATTGATTGACACTATCTTTTACTAGTTTCAGGATATCATCAAATTTTGGCTCGATACCCTCATCCTCCATACGGGAGCTTATCTTCACCCACTTCCTTTGCAGTCGATTAGACAGGCGTCTTTATATTACTTCTCGTATAAAACTCGAGTTGAGGTCACTCATGCAATTCATCGAAATCAAGGTATTCTTATAAGTCATAAGATTATCTAAAAACTCAGTAAGTGCCTTGGAGTCATCTTGACGTTGACTGCCGTTACCCTTAACAGCCTCACATAATTTCCTTACAACCATCGAAGGTCTTCCAAACCTTTGACGTAATATGCTCATAGCCTCAGCGTATCCCTCATTAGCGTAGCCCTCTTTTGGCTTCATAAACTTACAGCACTGTATAGCTCTTGCAGCATCTCCAGTGCAATACCTCGTCAAATACATTAACTTCAATCCACCACTTAATAAAACACCACTCAACATGATCTCAAACTCCTTTACAAATTGTAAATAATCAGCTGGGTTTCCATCAAAACACAGTGGTTCAAATTTAGGGAGTTTGATGTTCCTATTATCCCTGAATGGCGAAACAGTAACATCAACCATATCATGCTTAACATCAGACACATCGCTACAGTTAACAGACAAGTCACCATGACTTACTTTCCTGTTTGCATCCAAGACACTCTGTCCCTTCTTTGACCAAGGCATTATTGAACTTGACCAAATTCCAAAAACGTTCCAGATATTGCTTGTTCAAAGAGGACTTGACCGGCACCAGGAAGGGTGAACGGTGACTATCCAAACTTTCACCAACTGTCTGAATCCGCAAGAGTCTGTTTCTACCATCAGAAACTGTCAGCCACGTCTCGTAAACCGTTAATGCCCAGCTCTCGCTACGCTCGGGCCCACGGTGTTCCTTGCAGTTTTTCAGAAACGCTTAGTATTAACGGACGAAGAAACCAAAACACCAGTTGTTGACTCGAGGATTCTTTATTGTTACACCAACATATGAAAAATATTTCCACTACGGTCTGTGAACAAATATTACAATGATAAATCACAATATTACTTCTGACGGTTTATTGCTGACTTCTTTCTGAACAGCGACCGATGAGACGATGACTGTCGTATTGATGCCTCCGCGAAAATTGGGGAAGTTGGTTTTGAGTAAACAACAATGAATTGATCGTTCAATCTTCAACTGCATTGACAACAGATATAATTAGTGTGTGTTGTGTGGACTTAAAACAAAGACACTTTTGTAGTAAACACAGGAGTCAGACAAGGGTGCTGGCTAATTATCACCAGTGATATTCCCAATTGTGGTGGACTGGATTATGTGTCAAATAGTGGGAAACGAGAAAGCAATGATATCATGGACCTATGTCAAGAACCTAGAAGACCTGGATTTCGCGCGTGGATGATTTATGTTTGATGTCACACACAATTGAAGACTTACAAGCGAAAACCGACAAACGGGTCGAAGAAGCAGCCGGCGAAGACAGGACTCCAGTAGAACATAGACAAGACGGAGGTGATGAAAATAACCAACAACAACAACAACAGCAGCAACATCCAGCGTCGATCACCATCAACGGGAGGGATTTGAAAGAGGTTACTTCATTCACTCACTTATCTAGGGAGCGTTGTCTCAACTACAGGAGGAGCGGACGAGGATGTCAAATCGAGAATCGGGAAGGCGAGAAACACATTCATCAACCCGAAACCAACCTGTGAATCTTCGTCACTCAGCATCAACAACAAAATTCAGTCGAGTTAATATATGTGTAAAACTTGGGCACTGTGGTATTAAGTAATTCCATATTAGTTTGATTATTAAATGTATCACACAGTGAAACAGTATTGTATACTGGATGACGTTTCGAACACAATTTATTGTTCATAATCATATCAATTTTTGTCACACGACTTCGAGATTTGATTTTTATAGTTTTCTCTGTCTTCTCCTATATGTTGTATGGGCAATAGAATTTTCCATATATCTGGGACAGGTGTTGAATCATTCCTATTACATGTATTTGCGGTTGATTCGATAAACAAAGCTTCTGTTATCAATCTCTCCCTATACCCTGTGACATTAGATTTTAAAACTGTCATCCTATCCCATCCTATTGTATGGTTGTGTGTAACTGCATGTAGTGCTATAGCTGAACTACTCTCTAGATTTCTTATCTTGTTCGGGTCAACCAATCTAGATTTAGCTAGGTTTTTATGTTCGGCTAGTCTGACTGCCCCTGTTCTACTAGTTTGACCTATGTATTTGACCTCACAATCATTGCAGGGTATTAGATAAACTAAATTGTTTTGTTTTAATGGCTCTACAGGATCCTTTAACCGACAAAGCTTGTTTCTAATTGAGTTTGTGGGTTTGAATGCCACTTTTATTCCTGCCTTGTTAAGAATTCTGCGTAAGGCTTCCGAGGTTCCTTCTTTGTATGGAATTATTGTTGATGATTTACATTCCTTATTGTTGGTGTCGTTATTAATATTATTATTATTATCACTATTATTATTACCATTATTATTATTATTGTTATTATTATTATTGTTATCATTATTATTGTTATCATTATTATTATTATCACTATCTCTGTTATCCTTCTTTATTTTATTTTTACATTTACTTACATATTTCTTGACTAATTTATCCGGGTAATTATTAAGTTTCAAGGCTTCTTTTATGTGTGTCACTTCCTGTCTTAGATTTTCCTTGGTACTACTTAGTTTTTGTGCTCTGTCATTTAAACATTTCACTAATCCTATTTTTACTGACATAGGACGGGATGATCGGAAATCCAAATATCTGTTTGAATGTGTGGGTTTTCTGTAAACACTAGTGTTTAGCTTCCCATCTTCTTTCCTTTTTACGTTGCAATCTAACATTGGAAGTTCCCCTTCCTGACTTTCCAATTCATAAGTGAATTGAATTGCCTCTACCTTCGAGTTGATGTGCTCGAAAAATCTATCTATATCTTGTGTTCTAAGTACAGTGAATGTGTCATCTACATACCTCCACCATACTTTTGGGGTGGGGGTGAACGTTTCAATCGCTATCTTTTCCCACCTATCCATGAATATATCTGCTACCACTCGACTTTCACAAACTGAAGCAAGATATGAAAATCACCGTATTTTTAACATTCGATGCTTAAAAAATGAAATCATTCCTAAATATCTACGTCTACGAGCTCCAGTTCCAACGGACAGAGTTAGAAGCAGAATAGAAAGTCTACAAAAATTATGCTTGAAAGAAGAGATCCACAGAATCGTTAGAAAATTACAACATATCAGATGTGAAATTGAGCAATTAAAACAAAAGCTAAAAGGAATAGTTACCAATGTAGATTATGATCGTATAACACAATCCTCCAACAATGCAAAATCAGCCACTTTCAAAAAGTCAAAAAATAGTCAAATCAAAAAGTTCAACAAATTATTAGAGGAGAAATCTTCATCTCAGAATAATGAAGTCAACAATCCAAAATCAACGGCGATCGATAAATCAAAGTGGGTTATCAATCTCTCATCACATATATTAAGTCCGATGGAAATAAGTGTATTAGAAAAGGGACTAAACTTCAATGTAGCGGTGGACAAGCTAAAACCTGAGGATGTCATCCCTAAAATAGAAATAGCACTAAGTGGGATAGACAAAACAACAGCTGAAGAAGTACGTGCACAATGTGCACTTACATTAAAACGACAAAAATGTGGAAAACCTAACCTGACAAAACAAGAGACAGAAGCCCTAAAACACCTCAAGAATAACAAGGATATAGTAATCACAAAGTCAGACAAAGGGAACGCAACAGTAGTATTAGACAAATCGGACTATTTGGACAAGGTAAATACTCACATACAAACAGGACCATATGAGGAAATTAATAAATCAATAGACACAGTTATGAATAAAGTTAAGAAATCCACAGCGGACCTTATACGCCGAATGAAGCCGTTTCTAGGTGAGTCTAAGTGGTTTAATTTAATGCCAAAAACTAATAACCCCAGTAGGATGTATGGTGTTGTTAAAATTCATAAATCAGGATACCCTATTAGGCCTATAGTTGATTTTAGAAATTCACCTACCTATGAATTATCTAAATATTTAGCCATGGTATTAAATCCCCTAAAAATCCACTCGAAATCTAGACTAACTAATTCTTATGAACTAAAACACAGATTAGATAATTTAAAATTAGATAATGAAGAAAAAATGGTTAGTTTTGACATTGTCAGTTTATATACACGTATACCAATAAATATGGCTATAGAGGCAGTCAGAAACGAACTCATTTCTGACCAAGAACTCGAACTTAGGACAAAAGTGCCAATTGAGGACATAATGCTGGGAGTGCAGCTTTGCCTGACTTCTACAGTATTTAAATTCCAAGGGAAAATATACAAACAAACTGAGGGAGTTGCCATGGGATCACCAATATCCCCGGTGGTAGCAGATATATTCATGGATAGGTGGGAAAAGATAGCGATTGAAACGTTCACCCCCACCCCAAAAGTATGGTGGAGGTATGTAGATGACACATTCACTGTACTTAGAACACAAGATATAGATAGATTTTTCGAGCACATCAACTCGAAGGTAGAGGCAATTCAATTCACTTATGAATTGGAAAGTCAGGAAGGGGAACTTCCAATGTTAGATTGCAACGTAAAAAGGAAAGAAGATGGGAAGCTAAACACTAGTGTTTACAGAAAACCCACACATTCAAACAGATATTTGGATTTCCGATCATCCCATCCTATGTCAGTAAAAATAGGATTAGTGAAATGTTTAAATGACAGAGCACAAAAACTAAGTAGTACCAAGGAAAATCTAAGACAGGAAGTGACACACATAAAAGAAGCCTTGAAACTTAATAATTACCCGGATAAATTAGTCAAGAAATATGTAAGTAAATGTAAAAATAAAATAAAGAAGGATAACAGAGATAGTGATAATAATAATAATGATAACAATAATAATGATAACAATAATAATAATAAAATAATAATAATAATGGTAATAATAATAGTGATAATAATAATAATATTAATAACGACACCAACAATAAGGAATGTAAATCATCAACAATAATTCCATACAAAGAAGGAACCTCGGAAGCCTTACGCAGAATTCTTAACAAGGCAGGAATAAAAGTGGCATTCAAACCCACAAACTCAATTAGAAACAAGCTTTGTCGGTTAAAGGATCCTGTAGAGCCATTAAAACAAAACAATTTAGTTTATCTAATACCCTGCAATGATTGTGAGGTCAAATACATAGGTCAAACTAGTAGAACAGGGGCAGTCAGACTAGCCGAACATAAAAACCTAGCTAAATCTAGATTGGTTGACCCGAATAAGATAAGAAATCTAGAGAGTAGTTCAGCTATAGCACTACATGCAGTTACACACAACCATACAATAGGATGGGATAGGATGACAGTTTTAAAATCTAATGTCACAGGGTATAGGGAGAGATTGATAACAGAAGCTTTGTTTATCGAATCAACCGCAAATACATGTAATAGGAATGATTCAACACCTGTCCCAGATATATGGAAAATTCTACTGCCCATACAACAAATAGGAGAAGACAGAGAAAACTATAAAAATCAAATCTCGAAGTCGTGTGACAAAAATTGATATGATTATGAACAATAAATTGTGTTCGAAACGTCATCCAGTATACAATACTGTTTCACTGTGTGATACATTTAATAATCAAACTAATATGGAATTACTTAATACCACAGTGCCCAAGTTTTACACATATATTAACTCGACTGAATTTTGTTGTTGATGCTGAGTGACGAAGATTCACAGGTTGGTTTCGGGTTGATGAATGTGTTTCTCGCCTTCCCGATTCTCGATTTGACATCCTCGTCCGCTCCTCCTGTAGTTGAGACAACGCTCCCTAGATAAGTGAGTGAATGAAGTAACCTCTTTCAAATCCCTCCCGTTGATGGTGATCGACGCTGGATGTTGCTGCTGTTGTTGTTGTTGTTGGTTATTTTCATCACCTCCGTCTTGTCTATGTTCTACTGGAGTCCTGTCTTCGCCGGCTGCTTCTTCGACCCGTTTGTCGGTTTTCGCTTGTAAGTCTTCAATTGTGTGTGACATCAAACATAAATCATCCACGCGCGAAATCCAGGTCTTCTAGGTTCTTGACATAGGTCCATGATATCATTGCTTTCTCGTTTCCCACTATTTGACACATAATCCAGTCCACCACAATTGGGAATATCACTGGTGATAATTAGCCAGCACCCTTGTCTGACTCCTGTGTTTACTACAAAAGTGTCTTTGTTTTAAGTCCACACAACACACACTAATTATATCTGTTGTCAATGCAGTTGAAGATTGAACGATCAATTCAT
The DNA here is from genome assembly GCA_944472135.2 of Trichobilharzia regenti. NCBI lineage: Eukaryota > Metazoa > Platyhelminthes > Trematoda > Strigeidida > Schistosomatidae > Trichobilharzia > Trichobilharzia regenti. Next base: position 78,597,593 of record OX235270.1, on the reverse strand, counting down.
TGTTGTTTACTCAAAACCAACTTCCCCAATTTTCGCGGAGGCATCAATACGACAGTCATCGTCTCATCGGTCGCTGTTCAGAAAGAAGTCAGCAATAAACCGTCAGAAGTAATATTGTGATTTATCATTGTAATATTTGTTCACAGACCGTAGTGGAAATATTTTTCATATGTTGGTGTAACAATAAAGAATCCTCGAGTCAACAACTGGTGTTTTGGTTTCTTCGTCCGTTAATACTAAGCGTTTCTGAAAAACTGCAAGGAACACCGTGGGCCCGAGCGTAGCGAGAGCTGGGCATTAACGGTTTACGAGACGTGGCTGACAGTTTCTGATGGTAGAAACAGACTCTTGCGGATTCAGACAGTTGGTGAAAGTTTGGATAGTCACCGTTCACCCTTCCTGGTGCCGGTCAAGTCCTCTTTGAACAAGCAATATCTGGAACGTTTTTGGAATTTGGTCAAGTTCAATAATGCCTTGGTCAAAGAAGGGACAGAGTGTCTTGGATGCAAACAGGAAAGTAAGTCATGGTGACTTGTCTGTTAACTGTAGCGATGTGTCTGATGTTAAGCATGATATGGTTGATGTTACTGTTTCGCCATTCAGGGATAATAGGAACATCAAACTCCCTAAATTTGAACCACTGTGTTTTGATGGAAACCCAGCTGATTATTTACAATTTGTAAAGGAGTTTGAGATCATGTTGAGTGGTGTTTTATTAAGTGGTGAATTGAAGTTAATGTATTTGACGAGGTATTGCACTGGAGATGCTGCAAGACCTATACAGTGCTGTAAGTTTATGAAGCCAAAAGAGGGCTACGCTAATGAGGGATACGCTGAGGCTATGAGCATATTACGTCAAAGGTTTGGAAGGCAATACAATACTGTTTCACTGTGTGATACATTTAATAATCAAACTAATATGGAAAATTCAGTCGAATCTTCAATATAAACGTAAATTCAGTTCTTCTATACGGATCAGAAACTTGGAGGGGTGGGGTCACAAAGAATATTTCCAACAGCCAGTTGTAGACCTTTATTAACAACTGTCTTCGCTCTATACTGAAGATCAGATGGCCGGAAAGAATCACCAACAAGGAATTATGGGAACAAACAAAGCAAGAACCAATCGCCCAACAAATATTCAGGAGAAAGTGGAGATGGATCGGACACTCGCTGAGGAGACCGCTGGGTGACATCGCGCGTCAAGTCCTCGAGTGGAACCCGAAAGGGAAGCGACGAGTGGGACGTCAGTGCAAGGGTGACATGGAGGAGATCGTGTGAAGAGGAGTTGAAAGAGTATGGACTAACATGGATGCAGGCGAAAAGTACAGCAGAAGACAGAAGCAAATGGAGACGTGCAGTTGAAGCCCTATGTTCCACTAGGAACACTAGGGAATAATAATAAAAGAAAGAGAAGGTTAGAAAACGTAGAAAAGTGTATTCATTTTAATTTGGAATTGATATATAAATATGCCAATAATAATATAAGGAAACTAACTATTTGAGTAGTCAGAAGAATACGACAAGGGAGAATGTGAAGAAGGAATAAGACAAGTTTATGTGAACACCTATTGCATGTGTGACTTTTAACGGAATAGACCTTTTGGACGCAGTCCTCGTATCGCTGAATGATTATCTGGTCTCCGCTTAAAGTTTTCGTTGGTGGGAGAAGTAACCAAATCTGCCAGTAGAGGGTCCAGATGTTGGCAGGCGTGAAAAGGTCGGGAATTGGAACGTATATATTTTATTATTTGATATATTTACTCCTACCTATTTCATTGCTCTTCTATGAGTTTCCCTTCGTTCACTCCCACGAGGACACTCGTGGTTTTGAGCATTTTACCGCTGTGTCACCGACGATCCCCAGCATATATTCGTCATCAATTAGAATCAAAATATGTGTGCGCCAATTTATTCATATACACATATGTCTAGTTATACGCACACACATTACTAACCGTGTAGAACTGAAAGCAATAACTGAGTAAGATTTCCTATTTCCCAACATTTCATTATGCTATGCTTGGTGTGATTTCCGTCATATTGCGAATAAAACAATGTTCGATCCTGAGTGAATCACCTCATCATTTGAAGAGGCGTCATGTTCGCCGATTCAAAGATGAAATTGAGAATTGTCGACCTCCATCTTAGTCCCCAAAACTGCTAGTTAGGCACTGTAATCATGACTGCGAAATTTGTGTATGTGAAATTCTGAATTTGTACTCTCTGACAACCAGGGTGGACTTGTAATGAAATCTTTTGAATTCGGCTAAGGATCGCACGGAACTTCACCTACATTCATCGCAATCTCACTGAGTACTGAAACATCACTGTCGTTATCAAACTTCTGCTCACTCTATATTACAGAACTGAACCAGTGTATCATATCGAGCATCGGAATCATTTTTATTAAATCTCTACAATAATTTTTGAACTTAAAATGATACGGATGAGTCGTCTCAAGAAGTATTAACTGACAACGAATAATTCAAAATACAGCTATAACATTTTAGTAAGAAGGCAGAATAAGTGATCTCTAAGAAACAATAAAAATCTAGGGATGGCTCGTGAAGATTATCCACAGGGTGGATGTCTTAAGCCACACAAGGAATACTAAGAACCTAGGACAGCCGATTGGTTGACTGCACTTCACCGTAGAACATTGCACAGATGTGCACTCGTTCAAGCAGCCACACTCCGTATAGCAAACAAAGGTAGACAGAACAAAGGAAAAAAATTCAAGAGAACTATAGTAAACAGAAGTGAAGGAAGAACAAGCAGATTTTATGGATCTGGGAGATTATGAAGAGAGTGGTCATCTCAGTCGAGGTAGATTTACAACCTCATAGATTGACTCTCCCTCCTTACCTAACTAACATTCAGCACCTACCCTCAACTCTATTCACCATATCACACCAATTAACATGGGAGATGGAGCTCAAACATCTCTGGGAAAATGCAGTTGGCATCTTCAAAGTCTCCGAATTCCTTCATGCACTTATTCCCCTTTATGAATCTAAGTAAAGCAAAAACAACAGTACGTGTAGTATAAGGTGGTGACATCGTTTATTCCGTTGTCTTCTTAGCATAAAAAATAATTCAGACTATGTACAGAATATTTCTAACGCCCTCTCAAATGTGACATAATGTCAGTTAACAGACGTCCCCGAAATTGATAAATAGTGCTCAGAAATTACACCTATGTAACTTATACACTGAAGGTTCGAAATTAGACAGAACGAAACGAAAAACAGATAATAATAATAATAATGATTTACTTTATTCCAAAAACAGTACTTGTGATACAGAATGGAATTTTCAGCATTAATCACAATATTGCATCTAATTTCCTCAAATTATAAATAAAATTAATCACACAGAAAATTTTCCACATTTACAATAGAGGTAGTGTCAAAAACATGCAGCATATAAAATGGAAATAGCAATAATAATGATAACAGCTAGGGTAATAATAATAAGAATACAAGTGAAAATTGCCGTTGGCTTGTGTCACACAGTATTGGCAATGTGGTATAGAAATCCTAACATGTTTAAAAATATTGAATATAATGTTCTCTTTACATGATATGGTGAGGGGAAAAACAAAGATTACAGCCGTCATGGAGATAAGTTGGTGTTTGCAATTATGAGAGTAAAACAGAGAAGTAACAGGACCATAAATATAATAGAAGTAATAAAAGTAAAACTTGAAGGTATATAAGGATGGATGGAGGAAATTGTTTATTTACTAGATGAAAAAAGGTTAGTTAATTCTTGCCTGACACTATTTTCATTTTTTTTTTTTTTTTTTCAGTATGGTATCATAGAATTCTTATACTTAGACGTGCGAGCATACAGTTTTCTGAAGTTACTCCTTGTTCTACCTGAGGAGATGCAAGGTGAAAGCTGAGGGTAAAGCGGATGCTCCAAGTCAGACAAAATCCCTTTAGCAAATTTATTGCACGAAGTCAAGGCCCTATCGACAACGACGTTAACTATGTGGTCCACTGGGACACCACTCACCCTACTGACAGTCTTCAGTATTCTACGAATTGTGACATAGTCCTTTTTAAGCAAACCAGGAAAGAATAAGGGTGAGCAATAAAGAAGAATAGGTAGGATGCAAGAGTTTATGAACTGTAAGAGGAGAGGTTGAGTTATACCCGAGTGTCTTAACTTCTTAATGTAAAATGTCAGGCGGAATATTTTACTGGAGATTGCTAAGACATGGGAAGACCAGGAGAGATCAGAAGAGAGAATGAGTCCAAGATACTTAATTTCTGATTTGATTCCTATATCATTGTCGTCAATTTTACAACTGTCATGAGAATCGATGACTTCTTTTAACTGTCGTTTACATCTTAAGCTGAAATCAACAGTTTGACACTTAGAAGGATTCAGTTTAAGACCGTTAGACTCAGACCATTTGCTGACTTCCGATAGAAAGCTATTTATTTTAGTACAATCTAGCTGGGAGTTAACAGCCATTGAAACCGTTAAATCATCAGCGTACTTCACAAAGTTTATTTCATCAGAGTGAGGCAAGTCATGCAAGAAGAAAGAAAAAAGAAAAGGAGAAAGAACAGCACCTTGAGGGACACCAGCTTCAGTAGGCAATGAAGTGGAAGACTTCCCTTTATATACGGTGTACTGCTTTCTATCTGAGAAATAGGAATGTAACCAGTTAACAGCCCAACATTCTGTTTGACTAGCAGCAAGTTTATTTAATAAGATGTCCCTAGGGACCGAGTCGAAAGCAGATGTATAGTCTAGGAAGGCAACACGAACAAATTTAGCCCCCTTGTCTAGACTGGAAGCAATGTTATGATATAAGACGGCAGCTGCATCTAAAGTGCTTCTACTGTGCTTATAGGCAAATTGTTTAGGGTCATTAAAGGATTTAAGCGAAGGTACAAGACTAAGTAAAAGTAATTTCTCCATAGTTTTCAAAAAAGGAGAGGTAATAGCAATGGGTCTAAATTTGACACATGCTCCAGTAGATGATTTAGGTATGGGTACAACTTTAATGTCCTTCCAAACGGCAGGCACAATATTATCGGAAAAAGATTTGTTAAATAGATCAGTAAGAGGGTGACACAGAATATCAGAACATTTTTTAAAAATAATACTAGGTACATAATCGGGACCTAAGCTCTGGGAAGGGTTTAGAGACTTGAGGCACTTTTGAACATCATTTGTGTTAAAACCTGGAAAGGGGCTATTATTAACACAAGTGATGCTGGGAAGCATGGCATTTGAGGGAGAGTAAATAAAAGATTTGTTAAGAGTACATACATCAAAAGAATATGGAATATTGTTTATCTGCTTACCACCAGTGATTTCCTTAAATAGTTTCCACATATTAGAAGGATTTTTGCAGGATATGAATTTCTGGTTATATATTACATTCAACCTCTGCATTTCAGACTTAATTAAGAAGTTAGTTCTTTTTACACCACTTTTATCTTTCATCTTATATAGTTTTTCCTTCTCTCTACGAAGCTTTTTAAGTTGAGGCGAGGAGAAACGGTCAAATTTGACGAATAGTGTTTCTTTTGGACAACAGATTTCAAAACAGAATTTCAGATAGGATGTAATATTAGAGATATTGTCATCAAGTGAATCATCATTAAACAAATCCCATCTTGTGTCACTGAGCATGTTTCTAAGATGATGTACGTTCTCATTTGAGTAGCATCTGTGAACAACTTTCTTAGACAAGTTTGAGAGGGCTTTACTGTGTAACTTTCCGTAAATTTTGGGTAAGACTCGTACAATACAATGATCAGAATTGAAGAGCGGGGCTCTTTTACGAGCTTCGTATATTCCAGAATCATTTATAAATACTAAATCAAGTGAAGTATTTTGTCGAGTTGGGAAATTAACAACATTTTCATGGCCCAGCAATGTAATAAAACTGCAGTCGCTGGAGTTGAAGTCGCCAGTCACTATAGATAAGGAGTTACCAAACGAAGCAGCAGCAAAAATAGTGAATTCATCAGCGAAGATAGATAGTTCTGAGGGACTGCAACAAGGTGTGATATAGATATTTGTGACAAAAATGAAGCTATACTTAGGTAAGTGTTTAGGTCGACATTTTACAGTTATACAGTCAATATTGTCATTTGAGAATTTGAAGCAGACGTTGTTGGCAGTAGACCACTGAGAATTAATAAAAGTGGCAACACCACCACCTCTCTTCTTCTTTGAGCTGCATCGGTCTTGTCTGTAGATTGTGAACCCACTTAAGGAGACTAAATTATCGTCATATGAATCATGGAGCCAAGTCTCTTGAAGAGTGATTACACCAGTATTACAATATACATTTGAGTATAATAGAGAATGCAAGTAGTTAATCTTGTTCGATAATGACCTGCAATTTGTGCTCATAATCACAGGAACAGTCATCTGATGCATTGGAGTACACTTTAATGATCTCTGCCAACCTCCATGATGCTTTTTCTTAACGTTATTATATACTCGTAAATCAAAGGGTTGAAGACATTTTAAATAATCGCGAGAGTAAGTAATGCGACTTGGATACATAATTGAATAATTAAAACAAAATAAATCCGAGGAAATAGATGCAATATGTAGGATGGAAATTTTGGTAGCCCAAGATTTAAGCAGTTTAAGATGTTTGGATACGATGAAGGAGTTGCGCGATAAAGACGAAAGGTGGATAAGACGGTAAACAACTAATAAGTTGCAAAGCAATGTATTTACTTCAGCTCAAATCATAGAAACGAAGGACAAGCAAAATCATACCATAGAGAATGGGGGAAGGTTAAAGCTAGAGACCATATCGATTTACCAGGTCGATGAAAGACTGATAACTGATTTTTTCCGAACACCCTAATCGAGTTTCGAGCGTCTGATAGCAACTGATTAGGAAAACTCGAGGAGGATTCAACCATATTATCTATGGATAATTTTGAAGGACGTCAAAGTGTCCATCTCAAGATTCGTATCAAGGAAATGTCGGACAGTGGCAATATTGACAGTCTTTATTGCCTTGAAACGTAGGCTTTTTAGTACATGTTCAGAAAACCGAAGGCGTTCCCTTTTCACTGTTTACCAATGTAACTACTGTCTCAGAAACATGTCATATTTGCGAGCGTGTTGAAATTGCTATGTATATAAACTTGGTTATGTTTTATGCCGTATGCAACTGATGAGAAGACGATGAAATAAACGATGTTATCACTCTATTCTGCACAACCATCTGCTTTTTTAACTCCCACTTTCACCGACCATATCTCACAGCTATAAAGAAGGACAAAGTAAACCACCGTGCAGCCCACAAGTCCTTTGATTTATAGCCGAACGTTACGTCTACACCAGAGATGGTGTGTCGGCAAATGTCACACTAACCTTTAGAATTCTTCTTCACTGACCATTCGATTATGACTCTCATAAACGACCTAGTACGGCTGAGTGTGAGGAGACTTCGGCTCTCCTCTCGAAATGTCCTCATATGAACACGCACTTATAGCCTCAGCCAGTTAATCCTTGTCCACTACCTTCACAATGAAGGGGTATCCCTCACAGAAGCAAGAGGGTGAATGAGAACGTTTTAACGGGCACAATCGGACCGATGGACATACTGATCTACCCGTATGAGCTGGAAAACCCTGATTCCTAATACATAGCATATATGGGCTCCATAATCCAAATAGGCCGAATGGTGTATGAACCTAATTCGGTTACCGGAAACCTTGAGAACTCATCTCCTGACGCTGCTCCAGTGTCTTGTGGATCAGGCTTCAAGTCAAAGGTTCACGAGTGGGGATGACATGACTTCCTAAATAAGTGAAGTGGACAGCATGCTCCATCACTTCATACTATCTTTAAATTGCGATTCGGTGCACCCTCATCCTCCATTTGATTGGGACCGATCGCACGTCAAATATTCCGAGATTTCGGCTCAAGGAGAACAGAAGACTCTGAATTTTCCCAGCGTCTTCACATAGGAGGATGATATTATCGGAAAGTTCTAGGAGAACAACGTTTTCCTCTTGTATAAGATCAGTTCCTAAGTCTCTAAAGCCAGTGAGGATTACATCCATTAGGAATTCTATGATGAAGTTAGACAAAAGCGAGGATAACAGACATCTCTGACGTACAGTACTGGCTGTTATCACTTCAGATGACAACTCTCCGTCAACTCGTAAACGCCTGAGGTAGTTTGATCAGAGTGCCTTGATTAGTGTGATAATCTTTCTTGACACTCTTTAAGAACATACATTTCCACAGAGCTTCTTGGTCAATGGAGTAGAATGCCGCCCTCAGGTCAAGAAATGTGGCAGGTGTCAGACACCCGAAAGTGTGCTTGTGTTCCAGAACTTATGGAAGAGTAAAGATGTGGTCAATACACTCTCTTCCTGATCTAAAGTCTGTCTGGTTTCCCCGGCATTGTTTCACTCCACCACCACCTAGTCTAAGAATGGTCACTGAGCCTAACACTTCAGACACTTAATAAACCAAGTTTCCCTCTATGATTATCACAGGAAAACTTGTCTCCCTTCATTGGTAACCTCAAAGCCTCCCTGGACGTAAGACTTTGCTCCAAAGAGTCTAGATTCAGAAAAACCAAGTTATATGCAATTCAGTTCACATCACTACGACATCATTATCAAAAAGAGCTTAGAATGACGGTCAAATCCCTAACTCAACTCCGTCGACTGTGAAATGTGTTTGACATCATCTATCGTAAATCGATTCAGCAACTGCTTCAGCACCAATGAGTACGGAAAATATACATAAAGGCTGTTTGCCAAATGTCAAGTTATCGACAACGTAAAGCTCGCTGAAGCCTTCGGAGTGAAGACAGGAAACTACACCTAGCACTTGAAGTAGGAATGGTATGAAAATTGTTACTACAGATAAGAGCGAAAAATAAGGAATAGTGGCGTCATACGAACAAAAGTTACATTGATGTGAGCACCTCCCTAAGGCTATATGAAATAAACTATGCTCCAAATATCGACAGCAAATAAATAAGAGTACACCACTATGTGCATTATGAAATAAAACGGTTTGACAGTGGAATTATACTGGAATTCCGTGTTCGAATTCTGCATTTATTTGAATATATTAGTAAAAACAGTCTGAGGTTAGATGATGCCACGATTGCCCAAATAACAATGGTCAAAATAAGACAGGCTGCATGGGTAAATCTAGCAGTTACTTAATGTCTCTCTGTCTGCAATTAATATAGAAATTTGAATAGATGTGCAGCAGTTCAACCCGCCACACTCCATGTAGCACACAAAGCAAGCGAAGAAAGTAGGAAGAAATACGAAACAGAGATTGGAAGCAAAAAGAATTGTATTATTGAAGAACAATATTGTTTCATTGGGTATTATAAGACACAAGGAGTGGATGCATCTGAGCCATTGAGAATGGACTTTGAGCCATATCACCGATTGTCTCCAGCCATTGGTTCTTACCGTCCCAACTACCGGAACCAGCAAGTCTACACCTTCCTACGTGGTTTAAACCAGCTGTTGTGGATTTCATTGACTGATGAGGCCATGTCTTGGTTTGGCCACCTCTAGCGCTTTTCCAATCTGATTCATCCTATGTCACCTAACATTGACTGTCAAGGAACCCGATGACTAGGCCTACGTATTATATGTCCTATCCATCTCAGTCGATGTAGCATCAAAGCCTCGTCAATTGATTTCCCCTCCTTTCCTATCACTCGATGCCCAACCTCAATATTCCTCACCCCACTACACCACCTCACACGGGAGATAGAACGCAGGCACCTATGATCAAAGACCTTTTCATGTCTTCCACTTTCAATGGCCAGGTCTCACAGCCATAAAAGAGGAAGCAGCAAACTTCTGAGCAGTACATACGTCCCTTGGTCAATATCCGGATATCACGTCTACGCCAGAGACAGCGTAAACTGGAATATGCAAAGCGAGTCTTCTGTACGCGTGCTGTGATTTAGCCAGCGACCAACATGTTGGCGCTGGCTGATGCAACTTCCCAAATAAGTGGGGTGGTCAACACGATTTATCACTAACTTCACTCCCTATTTATAAGCCAGGAGTCAATGAAGTCCAGTAATGTAGTATCACCTCACATTTAGTGGGAGCGAATCGTATGCCAAACACTCGTAGATTGCAGCTCAAGGTGTGTCGGAAGAATGCATTTAGTTCGCATCTTCACCTAGAAGGACTGAATCATCTGCACATTCTAAGTCAATGAGGTTATTCCCTGACAGTAAAAAGTCAACCCCCTGAGTCGCCGAAGTGAGTTAGGATTAAATCCATAAGTGCATCTGTCAATGAAGTTGAAGATTGAACGATCGATTCTTGGTTGTTTGCTCAAAATCAACTTCCCCAATTTTCGCGGAGGCATCAATACGACAGTCATCGTCTCATCGGTCGCTGTTCAGAAAGAAGAGTGAAACATCGTCAGAAGTAACAATGATTTATTATTGTAATATGAATTTTCAGACCTTAGTTTGCTTAGTTCGTTTATTCCTTTTATATGTTGGTGTAACAATAAAGAAATAACAAGCAGCAGATCGGTGTTTTGGTTTTTGCGTCCGTTATAACTAAGCGTTTCTGAAACTCAAAGGAACAGCGTGGGCCCGAGCGTAGCGAGAGCTGGGCATTAACGGTTTATGAGACGAGATTGACAGTTTCTGACGATAGAAACAGATCTGGCGGATTCAAACAGTTGGTGAAAGTTTGGATAGTCGCCGTTCATTTTTCCTGGTGCCGGTCAAGTCCTCTTTGAACAAGCAATATCTGGAACGTTTTTGGAATTTGGTCAAGTTCAACAATGCCTGGGTCAAAGAAGGGACAGAGTGTCTTGGATGCAAACAGGAAAGTAAGTCATGGTGACTTGTCTGTTAATTGTAACGATGTGTCTGATGTTAAGCATGACATGGTTGATGTTACTGTTTCGCCGTTCAGGGATAATAGGAACATCAAACTCCCTAAATTTGAACCACTGTGTTTTGATGGAAACCCGGCTGATTATTTACAATTTGTAAAGGAGTTTGAGATCATGTTGAGTGGTTTTTTATTAAATGATGAATTGAAGTTAATGTATTTGATGAGATATTGCACTGGAGATGCTTCAAGAGCTATACAGTGCTGTAAGTTTATGAAGCCAAAAGAGGGCTACGATGAGGCTATGAGCATATTACGTCAAAGGTTTGGAAGACCTTCGATGATTGCAGGGAAATTATTCGAGGCTGTTAAGGGTAATGGTGGTCAATTACAGGATGACTCCCAGGCACTCACTGAGTTTTTAGATAATTTGCTAATTTACAAGAATGGAATGATTTCGATGAATCGAATGAGTGACCTCAACTCGAGTTTTATACTAGAAGTAATAGCAAGACGCCTACCTACTCGACTGCAAAGGAAGTGGGTGAAGATAAGCTCCCGTATGGAGGATGAGGGTATCGAGCCAAAGTTTGATGATATCCTGAAACTGGTAAAAGATAGCGTCAATCAATCTATGAGCAAGTTCGCCAGTCTATTACATCTCACCCCTAGAATAGAGCAGTCTGAGGGTAAAATGCAATCATTGATGACGAAAGGGCCTCAGAGAGGTGGATATCGAGAAGGCTCCATGATGTCTAGTAATGCATATAGACCTAGTGAGTGTAACAGGTTTCGTAGTACATCCTCAACAGATAAGTTACAAGATGCAAGACAAACACGGTTGTGTTTTACACGTTTGCAAGAGGTGCATACAGAAGTGAACTGTGAACCAGTGAGCAAGTTCAGTGATAAGCTAAATGTAAACTCCAGGTCTGACTCCGAATTGTGTGACGATAACGTTGTTGTGAAGAAGTCTGTAGTTGCAACTGGTAAGCCGTTGTTGAATAGAGTGTCACAGAATAGAGTTGCTGCTTCAGAGTGGAGTTCTGACCCTACAAGTTTACAAGGTATTACTAGTCAGAGTGAAGTTATAAAACCTTTTATGATTTGCGAGGAGGAACCAAAATTGTCTACTTCTGTTATTAAAGAGTTTGAAAATGATGAAGTTGACGGTAAAGTGAATATTCGTGATAATGATCATGATACTGCAGATTTGTCTTTGGTTGATCATTATGAGATGAGGGATATGCCTACTACTGCTAAGTTAAATAAAGGTTCTGTACAACTACAACGTGAAGTAGAATTGAACGCAGATGCAGTTCCAAAAGGTGTGCATACTTGTGAGACAGTCAGTGTAATTGATCAGCGTGTAGCCCACCTATCATCAGATGATAGTGCTAAACCCGAACTAGTAGTGAAAGACAGCAGTGGTGGTAATCTTGCAGTTGGACAACTATCTGAGAGCCGAACAAGAACAGCTTCTGATCCACCACTAAGTTCATCACCTTGTGTCACTCAGTCATCGTTGGTGCTGTCATCCACAATGAAACAGACACCCATCAACTCAAGTATCTTGTGCAATGACTATGGTAGTATCAGTTCGTTTGAAAGGACGAATATCAATGGTCAGTTTAGTGTGGATAAGCCAAGTGTAAAGGAGAGAGTTATTGTTAAATTGACTTGCACGAATAAAGGCATTTCTAGTTTCAAGTTACTATTTGAATGTTATTATCTTTGGTGTAAATTACTCTGTTTCTATACTTGGTTGATGAGATATGTCGTGTGTTTGTTGGTCATCTATATTCTACGATACAATGACATGGGCGTGTTGCCGTTCAGATTTGAGGATATAGCTGATAGAAGGAAGTTAGCAAATGAACTCTGCGACGATTTTCCAACCTAGGGCGTCAACCTGAGAAGGGTTGTAGGCGTACTGGTGTAAGTCCTACAGTTCTTCAAAGGGTAGCGCATCAATGAGCAGTCCAATGTGCTTGGTGTATGATCTTGTACATATGTTCATATTGTATATACTGAATTGATATCATCTGTCATCTAGCTGTTGGTAATTCTGTTTGTGTCCGGACGACTTCCACTTGGATCATCAACCTGAGAAGGAATGTAGGCGTACTGCTGTAAGTCCTACAGTTCTTCAAGGGTAGTTTGTCGTGTCAGAATCCACAACATTTGATGTGTTGATTGTACATATGTTTGTGTTAAATAATTGTGTGAGTTCCAATTATTGTAATTGTTGGTTAATCTTGTTTGTGTCTGGACATTCCACAACTTACAATCGTCAACCTGTGAAGGGTTGCAGGCGTACTGGTGTAAGTCCTGCAATTCTTCAAAGGAATTCCATCAAGACATGATCCGCGAGGTTATTTGTACTGTTTGTGTATACGTGTGGTGTGTCTTCGCAATTTGTGATTTTGGATCAGTTGTGTTTACTCGTTGTTTTCGTGCCTTGTATTTATTGCATAATTTTGTTAAAATTTTCGTCGTGATTACTTCTGAAGTTGTTTCTAGTCTTCTACATCCGTGAATGAATTGATTGATGTTAGAGACAGCAGATGGGTCGTATACGCCGGGGAGGCTAGGCTATTGCTGAGAATGAAACGCACACGGAGATAATTGTTAGCTGCGGTCCGACACGCCGGGGAGAAAGAGTGTAAACGACTGAGGCTCGCATGCGTCACCGCTACTAGAACTGAGGCAGAATGAGTGACAAGCGATTTCAGTGGTAATTGGTAATGAGTAGATAAGAGGATGTGCGTAGAGTATCGTGAGGTGCTGCCATGGTCACTTTGCATTCTGCAAGAGTCATTCTAGCAAGTGGAGACTGTGGGTATGCTTGTGGTGTGTTGACTTTTCTGTTTGTTTTCCATTTCAGCTCTGTCCGTGTGACCCAGGTTCTCGCAATGGCATCCAAGTCAACGTGCATTGGTCGTGAAGGAAAAAACGGTTGGATCCCTTTTTTGCCGGGGAGTGTCAATGGAGTTGAAGATTGAACGATCGATTCTTGGTTGTTTGCTCAAAATCAACTTCCCCAATTTTCGCGGAGGCATCAATACGACAGTCATCGTCTCATCGGTCGATGTTCAGAAAGAAGAGTGAAACATCGTCAGAAGTAACAATGATTTATTATTGTAATATGAATTTTCAGACCTTAGTTTGCTTAGTTCGTTTATTCCTTTTATATGTTGGTGTAACAATAAAGAAATAACAAGCAGCAGATCGGTGTTTTGGTTTTTGCGTCCGTTATAACTAAGCGTTTCTGAAACTCAAAGGAACAGCGTGGGCCCGAGCGTAGCGAGAGCTGGGCATTAACGGTTTATGAGACGACACTGACAGCATCTATGATAAAAATGATTAGAAATAGGTCAAGAAATAAGTGAATTGGTATTAGGATATTAAAAGTGAGTGGTGTCGCCAACAATTGAAGGTGCGATGATGATAACAAGGAGGAAGATGAGGATGAAGTGAAGTGGAATGAATCGAAGCAATACAATTACAGCAAATGTGAAGAAAGGGATTTGAATAGGTAGTTTAGGTTTTTGTCCATGTACTGCTGTGACTGCGGCCATATATGGGTTGTGAAAACGTAAGTTCTAGAATGAGCGAATGACCTTACTCAAGAAGTTGTTCGTAGATGGAAGACTTCATTTTCCTATATTCCCATTTCATCAGCTAAACCAGGTAGCGTTCAGCCACACGTTTCCACATAATAATCTTACAACGTCCAATGCAATCAGCTCCACAGAAGCATTTGAAGGAGCGGATGCACATACAGGTGGACACAAGCGGTAGTTCATCCTTAACAAATTTTCGAATCGTAATTCGTCTGCAGAGTACTGGGTGCAAGTCAGAAGCATAAAGAGTGTGTTTGGTGCACTTGGATAGATGACTTTTATTAACTACAGAAATAGTACCCCCCTTGAATACCAAAGTCTACAGCAGTATCTTCTTTGGTAGTAGTATTATTCGACTAGGAGCGATTTCTTTCTTCATACTTCTTTTAACAAACCACCTGGGATCTTCAATTCAGCTGCCATACAAGGGACTTGTGTTGATTTGTCAACCATATCTATAGAGCAAACTTTTCGAATTCCGGAGGAGAGGGAATGGCTAAGATTTCTGTTTCTGTCTAGAGATACCCAACTGTTGAAGTTTGTGTACCTCCCTGTGAAGGTTAGCTTCAAGCAGATTGACGTTTCTTAATGTGTCAGCACTTTGTGTTTAGGTGCTACATATATAAATATGCATTGCACTAGGACGAAAGCTCTCGTGATAAGAAAATTGTGTTGGTCAGAGCAGCCATATGAAAACATTAAGATGCAGATGAAGCGGGTAGATAAGTCAGTGATAACTGCCCATCAGAACATCTCTTATCCCGGCATATCTTAATTAAAAGTGTGTACTTTAAATTCAAGTCAGGTCAGATAATCAAGCTATTACAGAGACAACGATACGGAAAACAGAGACACTAGTCAAATTTATAAAGATTCCGAATTGGTGGTTGATTCTTCCAACATACCACCGATACCTTCAAAGCTTTTAGAATTCAATTGTCCGGTACCCTACGCGTGTCGTCACTTTAATCTCCCAGGAATAAAACAGGCAGTTATCGTTTAATCCATAAGTGTTCTAGGCGAAGCATATTACATCTATCATAGTATGAAACTTTGGGGTTTTTACTGGTCGATGTCTTAGTAGGAAAGTGCTGGAGTTATCACAAATTACACTTAGCACTATCCACAGGTTATCAGCAGTGAAATGTACTCTAAATCTGGTGGGCTTTCTCAAAAAAACGCGTTAGATTCCAGTCATTATTGACATAGTTCCTCTGAATCACTCGCCGTAAGGTGTAGGTAATGATTAATATTTAGCAGAAGTGTGAAGCTGAAAAGGTTCTGTTAGCTGTTTTACAGTCCATTACATTTTGTATGTTAACCCTGCATATTTGCTTCCCCAAGCAAAATACAAAGTTCTGTGCATCAGGGATTTCGTTCAACGTCGATAAACGCAACCTGCATACACACCCGGATAAATGCCGTTCCGTACTGCTAACCAAACTGACATACACATCTGTGGTGGGCAATCACTGATCTTGAATGTTGGTCTGTTTCACCGTTCCGCATGAATATTCATAGTAGCTGACGTTCGTCACACCATACGTGGTGCTGATTTCTTAAGTACCTTCAATCTACTTGTTGATGCCAACAGTAAGATACTGACTGATACCTCCACCCAACTGCAAATTCATGGAGTTACTTTGGCTTCCTGAGTGTCTATATTGAAAGGACGGAGAACTGCAGATTCACCACTTTGACAGTGCATTACCCTAGGATCACTATGTTCTCTGCCTTTCTATCAAATATGCCGAAGAAAAGTCTCAATGTCTTTTCTGTGATATTTTATTATAAATTGGATTTGTCCGAAATGCTTCTCGAATGCTGGTTGTGAAATTGATATGCATCCACACGATGGAAGTCTGACCCATTTTGCAGTAAACTATGCTCAAATGAATCCATTTCGCAATATAACTTGAATGCGAAAATTTGTTCACTGGTGTGATTTACCTATTGTTGAACAAAATGAATACCTATTGCTGTTATTTTGTTTCCACCAGTGGATAACGCACAGAGAAAACTGAGGATCAATTGTTTGCACTATAAACCCAATGTGGAAGAGTTTGTTCTTAGTTTCTCAAAAGCTACAGTTCTAACAATGTAAACCTAGGCTTTATCACTTAGCACAATGTTATGTCACCAAACACCTAAAACAGTCCACCCACCTTATACAGTCCCTCCGCTTCGTCATGAAGAATTACAACTCTTCAAATCTCATGTTCTTGAATGCTGTCTAGAAATCAAAAATTCAAAGCTGATTCATCGACTTCTAATCAAGCATTACGTCATCAAAATGACAGAACTAATCAACAATAAATATTTGGTCATCGCACCTCCAGAGAATGGTAGTGCCTTGTCAGACAAATCAGATTATGTAGGAAGAATGTCAACAATACTCAATGATGATGAAAGTTCACATGGCCAGTTGGGAGGAAAGATAACAACTAACAAATATTTCTTCAAAGTAAACGAAAATTCAACGATCGATGTGGATTGCTTTGCAAGGATTAAGCCTTTACATTCAATAATTTCACGTATCTATGGTTTGTCTAATATACATGAAGAAGTGTTATCCATGCGTCTAATTTTAGATCTGTCTAGATTACACTACCACCACGTGGCTCAGTAGCTAGCAGAAATTTTGGAACCTGTTAAAAAGATATTGTCCATTCTGGTTAAGAGACACCTTCTAATTTCCGAGTTCAATAAATGAGATTAACGAAACTGACATGGTTATGACTCCACCATATATCGTCTCCGTGATCATCCACCTGACTTTGACAGAAGCGATATGATACGTTAATTTATTGACTAAAATGACTTAAATGTTTAAATAACTACTAGATAAATTCAGGAGCAAATACTAATATGCACAATCAATATTCAATCCCTACTTCATAGTGAAATATGTCGATAGAAGAACGGAGTGGCTATAGGTTTGTCGCTTGGTCTATTATTTGCTGATTACTTCATGGGACACCTACTATCGAATACCCTACAACTAGCTACAAATCAGTAAAAAGTCTATGAGCGATATATGGATGATGTCTTCATCGTTGTCGACGGAAATGTTGACCTAAACAAAATTCTCTCTTCCTTTGTCAATAGATTATTTCACTTAGAATTTGCGAAATTCGTCAAGTACTTAATTGTACTCATCGGTCAATTCGTTTTACACCTAGAAGCTATGTCAGAAGTAGGAATCAGCCTCTCAGATGTTCGGGCCAACTCGCCACAAACAGAGATCGGACGGGCAGCTGACTAACTTCTACAGATTCGCTCTAATAAATAGGAAAAGAAACCACGTTAAATCTCTTCACAAAATCCCCGAACTGTGTATCCGGAAGCAGTTTGTCCAATTCTTTTTACTTTCTTATACTTTTTTCAATTGTACTACAATTTGGTATGGAATCCATCTTTTCCTCTTGATATGTAGTCTCAACAGATTTTAATAAGTGACCTCTATTAGCATTCTCAGGACCTTTAACAACACTTATTTAATAGTAGACCTTTGAAGAGAAGTTACGAAAGGAATATTCTTTGCTGACCTGTCATTTCAATTTAATATAGAATGCATAGCCATGCATACCATCATGATTAAAGCTCAGCGAAAGTTTTATTGGTTCAAAAGACTTTAACGCGATTGTCCCATTGGATTTGGGGAAGTAATATGTTTGATTTGGAAATTTAGATGACGGTGCTCACAGGCTTATATACAGATGACTAATTCAACATCGAGACCTGGTGCCACTCCTTTCTAATAAGTCGCTTTCGAAGATCTTCAAACACTATCCATATGCTGAAGGCAATATTAAATAAACGTCATGATATATATATCCATATAAATTGTGTGTTTGTTTGAAAGTCTGATCTTGGTGACATGTATCCATATAAATTGTGTGCTTGTTTGACAGTCTGATATATTTTGCTATGTATATATGGATCGATATTCCATTACAATTAGCCAATCATGTTAAGACTATCTGTTGATTTGTTCATTTTGAATATTCGCTCTCACACTTGTGTTCACACACTTGTTCGGACATTCATATATATTTTTGCTCTCACACTCTTGTGTGACTTGGATTCTCCTTGTGTTTGAAAAATAGAAGTATCATCGCAAACCTAGTGGTCTTCTGATTTCCGTTTTTCTTGCGTCAGGACTATTAAATTCTCTACCAGTACATGACAATCATTTGGCGACGAGTACATAACAAGTCATTTGCTACTTGTTATAATTCTAGGGATTTTGTTAGACTGGGCTGAGGAAATTCATCGGTTGCCATTAGTCCCTCTGCAAGAAGAGCAAATTCCATTAAGCCTTCGAAAAACTCTCCAATTAGCTCCAGCTCTATTGAGATGAATTTCTCGAACACGTATGACAGCATTTTTCTAACCGTCTCGTCCGAAGATATGACGAAATATAGTTCTTAAAGGCCATGATTTTTCATCTCTCTCCTGCGCTTCCAGTGGAACATACGGTTTCCAGACTAAAGTTTCTGCAGCAATGGTGTCTTTATACGAAGTGGAGTCGCTAGCCTCACACCCTCTTTTCCGGGCCTACTATCGGCTAATAAGCTAGGCGACGTTTAGGATTGTCGTCCATAACTGCAAATGCATTATTGGTGCACACTTTCTTCACTGTGCTATGGAAATACGTGGCTTGTTATTCACATCTACTCCTAGCCATTGCTAACGATGACCAGAAACATAAATCAGCACCTAATAGTAAGACTGCTAACGCTACAAATACCAGGCCGAAATGTAAAAAGGACAATAGTAGGACAAAAAGCAGATAACATAACACTGTAACGCAAAGCCAGGAAGTTAGATATCTATTTTAAAAATTCTGAAAGTGAGATGACAAAGTACATTTCTGTGAAGGACGACCTCAAACCTCGATACGTCCTAAGTCAGGCGTCATGTCTTTAGTTCATTGGCTAATCTACAGGGAATGGTTGAATGAAGTCAATCTTCCCTGAAAGAACAACAAACCACCTAGAGCAAAACCATAAAACTCCAATCATTTAACATGTGAAATATTATTTTTTTTAAGTAACAAAATGAGGAGAAAAAGAACCATGATACAAATCTGTCATCGTAAACTGAAACAAAGCAATTTTGAGCAATAAAAGTACTGTGTTTAAAATAGAGTAAAGAAAAAAAGGAATGCCATATGGGACTTAAAATCAGTAATATGAAGGTGAACAAAATAAAGAATTTCAATCATATTCGGCTGATTACGATAAGGCAGCACATTTTTGAGACTTCCTCGCTCCTAACTCTGCAGTTATACGAGCATCGTTTTCTTCCTTTAGCTTTAGTAGATCATTCTGAAAGGTAAATGCGGAAATTCGTAACATGATGTAAGACAATTTTAGCTAGACTTAGTAAGCTTGAGATTTATCAATTCTAAGAATAAAGAAATACAGTGATACAATGTATTATGCCTGTTTATTTGTATGCAAAAAGACGGAAAACGTTTATAAAAAGCAGTATTTAATATTGATATAACTCGCAAACATAGCGCACTGGAGTGGTCATTGAGTAATAGGAGTAGCCACATAGTAAGATAAAATACTTGAAAATGTTACCTAATGACAATAGCCTTGTGAGGATCGGTAATAAAATCCGGCTATCTATACACCAACAGGAGCAGTGAAACATGACCATCTAGCATAAGGGTTGGTTTCAACCCATGAGCTTTGTATTTTCTCGACTAGTGAAAAACACAGTAGATCCTATAGAGAGATAGATTAAAAATAAATGTGTACGGAGAGTTATTCTGGAAAACACTGATGGAAAGCCAAGAAACCGTCATTCCGAAACACTCCGCAAGTTGACTCAAAAATGCTACTAAATGGCTCCCAGGGGTATCGCGAGAACAAAGCAAATGTGAGAGATGATTTTCTAAAGCATATCTTCACCTGACCACAATATCAATTTATGAAGGGCGGTAAGCGCATCCCACTGCAAATACGATCAGCTCCAGTGACATCTGTAGACATAACGTAACTGTCCGCTCAAACATCCAATGGTAAACAATTTGTTTTGGTAATAGGAGAGTTCGTAAAACTTTATGCAAACAAGCAAGGATTTCACACGAACACAAAAAGGCAGTGGCTGAAGTGGCAATCAGATACAACGTTAATTATCATGGTGTACTAAAAATGATATTGAAATAGAGGAGCTTTAGTTATGAGAGTGAAGAGTTCAATTTTCGTATGAAGTAACTAGATGTTATGTCCATAAACACAGAAATTGTGTCATTCCCAAACTTGCAGTGAAGGTTTAAACTCAGTTACGGAAACAGGTCTTTCATGCACAGAGCAACCAGTCACACATATTGCTTAAAGGCTGACGATACTAACCAGTTAGACAGGCTGGAGTAGGCGATACGGGATTCCTATCCGGGACCCACCAGCTAAAAGTCAGGTACCTAAACTAATGAGCTACGTCTCCTATATCAAAACTTTAATAAACACAAACTTAGTGGAAAATAACAATCTCATCAACTACGCAAAAATATATCCCAGATCAAATCTAACTGATCATCATCTGTTTTTTAACTCAACAGTCAAACATTTGAACGAATGAAGGAAAACCCCGTAGATCGTCATTTAGTCAAAATGGTGATGCGAAGGCTTAAGTCAATAGAGCTAGAAGCTATCGGAGCAAAATCATACACTCAACATACCTGCGACACTTTCTCAATCACATGAACTGAAATGAAAACCATACTAAAATTTTTTAATGTGCACACATCCATGAAAACGACAAAAGCACTGGAATCCCAATGTTATCCACAAGTCAGAGCTACAAATTTTTGTCATACAGCTTGGTATAGTGACAGATATAGAATCGATGAAAAGATCGACAAGTCAATAGGTGAACAATGACATAACAGAGTGGAAACACTCACCTTCCAGCCAAGAAGTTCGGAAAGCTTGATAGCGCCATCATCCGTGTTACCCGACCAAAATACGTCACGTTTATTATTGGACTCGCCAGACTTCAAGTTATGTTTTTTAAAACCAGCAACCATGAATCTCATGATAAGTGAAGACAAATCCTCGATAAAAATGATACAAACTGGTGTGCATATAAATAAAGTACTTTATTACAAATGTAATTCTTAAATTAAGAGGAAACTAGTGTTCATAAAGAGATTTTCGGTTTGCATACATCTGGAGGTAGACTTCTTCAAGAGAATGGGAAATATCTGGAAATCATGGAAAGTTATATCCCAACCCACTGGCTGAACGGTAGGTAACAATGCTCATTTCGTAATGGTTTAACTGCTCACTGAGTAGTGGGCTTATATTGATTAAGGATTTTAAACTAAGAAGGAAAAGACAACTACTACTCACTAGCTTTTGTTGGTTAGTAGGTCGTTACTGATTAGTGTCTAAACTGCTATTGATATCAATAAACTGATGAAGTATCAGCAAAGACATCTCGCCGATTTCATTCTCAAAAGCTGTACAATCGCATTTATATACATAAGTCTACATAGATACAATTATTATTGAATTCCGCACAACACTTTTTATAGTCTGTCGTGATGATTCTGACAGCAATCGTCACCCTTCAATTAAATTCACAATGGAATTAGAAAATAAATCAAGGATTCCATTTCTAATCGTCGAATTGACAAGAAGAGATAATAGAACTCTGAAAACATCTATCCACAGAAAACCATCATCGGATGGCCGACTGATAAACCTCTATACATGTCAATCGAAAAAGAGCTCACATCACCTCACTGGCTCGCCTTATCAGAAGAATTTGCAGCAGTAACTGCCTAGAAGAAGAGCTCTTATTTCTGGCTCGAAATAGATACCCGGCACATTTCGTGGAGAAAAACATGAAACCAAAGCCAAAAAGAGAAGAATGCACTTCAGTACCAAAAAAAACACTGTATTTGAATTTGGACTTCACGGGGGACCTAGCTGCAGATATCTTTAAGAGGGGAATTTCTAGTTGCCTAAAGAAGACCTTTCCTGCAGGAACTCTGAAAGTGATTTTCTTTAGCTGCTATGGATCAGGTTCGGTTTCACTCCTTAGTTTCCGTCTTTGCATTTTTTCATTTTCAGTTATAAAAATTATTTCAATTTTTTCCATGCTCATCCCATTTACATCTGTATTCGTTAAAAACTATTTTCTAATCTTGTGTAATTTTATTTGTAAACCCCTTATAATCTATACTCACACCACAAACTTTCATATCAAATTGAAAATTATTACCACCTTTGATCTCCGTTATTATGTGGAATTAAATAATAATTGTATCTATGTAAACTTATGTATATAAATGCGATTGTACAGCTTTTGAGAATGAAATCGCCGAAAAGACATATTTGCTGAACTTCTTGTTCTTTTCTCTCTGGTGTCCTGATGGATGTTCTCCCCGATATGATGGAATATCTACATTCGCTGATTAATGAGAATTGAAAGTCACAATCTCTATGTCTGATATATAATATCTATTCAGTGATACAAATTTGGAAGTCCTGTTAGTCTCTTTGGAAATCGGAATATTAAATTTCCATCATGATTTTCCCCAGTCGTGAAAAGACCGATTGAGCGCAAGGTGAGATGACATGCCTTAAATGGTCATTATACGGGATTTTTAATACATGAATTTTACATTCAATTGACAAACAAGCACAAAACCACGTCACTGCAGCTTCAATAGGATAATGTATTCAGTCGAATCAGTGACCTCCTTCTATCATCTATATCCTCAAATCTGAAAGGTAACACGCTCATGTCATTGTATCGTTGAACATAGATGACGAACAAACACACGACGTATCTGGTCAACCAAGCGTAGGCACAGAGTAATTTACACCAAAGATAATAGCATTCAAATAGTAACTTGAAACTAGAAATGCCTTTATTCGTGCAAGTCAATTTAACAATTACTCTCTCGTTTACACTTGGCTTATCCTCACTAAACTGACCATTGATATTCGTCCTTTCAAACGAACTGATACTAGCATAGTCATTGCACAAGATACTCGAGTTCATGGGCGACTGTTTCATTGTGGATGACAACACCAACGATGACCGATTGATACCAGTTGATGAACTTAGCGGTGGATCAGAAGCTGTTGTTGCTCGACTTTCAGAAATTTGTCTACCTGCAAGACCACCAAGACTGCTGTCTTTTACTATCAGCTCAGGTTTAGCACTAGCATCTGATGATAGGTGGGCTACATGCTGATCACTCACACTGACGGTCTGACAAGTATGCACACCTTCTGGAACTGCACCTGCATTTATTTCTACTTCACGTTCAAGTTGTACAGAACCATTGTTTAACTCAGCAGTAGTAGGCATATCCCTCATCTCATAATGATCAACCAAAGACAAATCTGCACTATCATGATCATTATCACGAATATTCACTTTACCGTCAACTTCATCATTTTCAAACTCTTTAATAACAGAAGTAGACAATTTTGGTTCCTCCTCGCAAATCATAAAAGGTTTTATAACTTCACTCTGACTAGTAATACCTTGTAAACTTGTAGGGTCAGAACTCCACTCTGAAGCAGCAACTCTATTCTGTGACACTCTATTCAACAATGGCTTACCAGTTGCAACTACAGACTTCCTGACCGCACCGTTGTCGTCACACAATTCGGAGTCAGGCCTGGATTTCACGTTTAGCCTATCACTGAACTTGGTCACTGGTTCACAGTTCACCTTTGTATGCACCTCTTGCAAACGTGTACAACACAACCGTGTTTGTCTTGCATCTTGTAACTTATCTGTTGAGGATGTACTACGAAAGCTGTTACACTCACTAGGTCTATATGCATTACTAGACATCATCGAGCCTTCTCGATATCCACCTCTCTGAGGCCTATTCGTCATCAATGATTGCGCTTTACCCTCAGACTGCTCTATTCTGGTGGTGAGATACAATATACTGGCAAACTTGCTCATAGATTGATTGACACTACCTTTTACTAGTTTCAGGATATCATCAAATTTTGGCTCGATACCCTCATCCTCCATACGGGAGCTTATCTTCACCTACTTCCTTTGCAGTCGAGTAGGTAGGCGTCTCGCTCTTACCTCTATGACGGAACGTTCGCCCGGCACGTTCGAATCAGGTGACGCTTTTTCACGTGTTTTCGTTTATGTTCATTTACTGGTTACTAATAATTGGTCTTTAATAACGATGGTTCAAAATTCTAAAAAGCGTGTTTGTGTAAACACCACTAATTTAGAAAATAGCACCAGCTCGTCTAATAACACATTACCATCTCATATTATTAGTAGTTCACCCAACATTAAAGCCTGGAACATAACTCTGACCCCTGTAATACAGGTGGAAGATGTTCTGTCTGAAAAAGTAGAGCTCTCTTACTTAACGTGCGTAATTAAGGAGATGCAGCTACAGATAGATGAATTAAAAACGAAATTAAGTTCACTAGAATGTATACCCGAAACTATCTCACGTATGAAAAAGCAACTGCAGGATCCTACAATCCTAAAGCTTTTTAATATGACCTCTAGAATGACTCATACTGACTCAAAAAGTGGGGAGTTAGAAAACGCCATCGACTTTCTATCCAGCGAAGTTGTTAAAAGGCTGGCTTCAAAACAAAACGCAATAGTGTATAATGTACCGGATAGCGAGCCCATAAAGTCAGTCCAGCACTCATTGCTGAAGGCTGCAAATCTCTTGAATGCACCTTGTCAGTGCATTCGCCTAAGCAAAAAAGACCTAAAGCATCCTTGTCCTATACTCTTTAGGTTCGACAGCTACATAACAGCTGAACGATTTAAGATGGCCGAAGATCTTCTGGCTACTGCCACTAAATTCAAGACTATTAAAGTAGTCTCGGATAAAACACCAAACCAAAGGCAAGCAACCAAGAACTCCTTCGATACAAAGTTGACAACACTGAGAAATACATCTGGTATCAGTGCTAAAGTGTCGACGGACACTGAAGCACAGCAAGTCACGTGTATAGTGTTGGGAGAAAAAACCGCAAGTAAGAGCAGTGCCACTGGGTGCAATCTTAGAGTGCACGAGAGCACATCTCGAAAACCTGCTGACCTACATGAGGTTGACATAGACGCACAAACTATGGCTGACCAGAAACTACTGGCAGACCACTCTCAATCTGGATCCAAGCCAGAGTCCCTCAGTAGAAACCGCAAAAAGACCACAAAACCCAGAGTCCCACCCCAGACTTCGACATACCTCCCTCGTAATAAGTCTAATAAGCAGCCGTCAGTCTAAAAAATGACAAAGCATGGGTAACGAAGCACATTCCCAAAGACGTCACGCAGCATGTGAGAAGGAATACCCCTTCCCGAACTAGAAGTAACATGCCTAACAACGCACATAACTTGGGAATGCAACGTAGAATGGATCCTCAGGATATATGGAGCACTAAACGGGACTCATATAGGCACCATATTAACGAAAATTCTCGTCCAAACTCTCAGCTATATATGTTAAACCTCATCAATAGGTCGACACTTGATCCCCTCAATAACTTCACTCACACACGTGACGTGAGCCAATATGCATACGGCTATGAAAGCCCCATGAGGTACAACTACCAGGGTAATCTTAACACAGGGTACCTAGGTCCAGCAAACTACAACCCAAATTGCAGGGCAGACCATATATCACCAGTAGATGAACGCAGATGCCGACCCATGGATGCTAATAGTCAAAATATGCAACAGGATTATTTTCGGCTGCAGCAAACAATAGCCCCACTCGCTGCACAGTTCATCCAGGAAATAGTACACACACTGACTCTGTCTCACCTCAGAGCCCCTCCAAACATAACGTAGGGATAGTGACAAGTAACCATGTTAACCTCTCCTCCAATAACTCTGGTTTACTAACAATTATGCTCCTGAATGCTAGATCTCTCCTTAATAAAATAACAACGCTTCGCTGCCTGGCATACATAGAACGGCCAACACTAATAATGGTGACTGAAACCTGGCTTACTACTGATATACCTGACACAAAGCTAGTAATAGACAACTACGACATCTATAGGAACGATAGAGTTGACAAAAGAGGAGGGGTTGCTTAATATATGCCTATAAATCCACTAACTCCAATACTTTCAATAACCCAAATACTGACAAACTCCCAGAATCTAAGTGGATAAGCATCCACACAAACGAAAGTAAAATTCTCGTGGGATGTATATACAGACCCCCAATAGCCCTGAAATGACTGATATAACTATTGCAGAAATACTAGAGCATGTAGCCACGCTGGACTTCGACTACAAAGTAGTATGTGGAGATTTCAACTTACCTGGAGTAAACTGGGATACCTGTACAGGACCTAGAATCCATGAAGAGCTACTACAAGCTATAGACATAGGAGGATGGAAGCACTGCGTATGCCTTAATTCTCTGTCATAACATAGAGCCCATCTCGATAGAGGTGGGAAATAAACTCGATAACAGTGATCACAACATATTGTACTGCACGCTACCCCTCCGACTAACAACTAAATACACACCTAAAAATTCCCCGGTGCGCTATCAATATAGGGACTATAAGAATGCTGATTGGGAATTCCTATCAGATCTGTTGAGAAGTTCTGACTGGGAAGAATACTTCATCAACAATAACTTAGAAGCATCACTTGAGATTTTCTACAAAACAGTTGGCTCAGCAAGAGACACAATCGCGCCCCTAAAATCTGCCCTAAAGACACCAACTCCATTTATTGACCGGAAAACGCGACTAAAACTAAAGAAATTGAAAGGAAATACCATGTATTTAAGGAATTTAATGCGTTAAACCAAATACATGAAACTCTTAAACTGCTTGAAGAGAAACACAAAATGAAGTCACAACATGAGGAAAATAAAGCGCTAATGGGTAACACCAAAACTCAGGAACTTTGTAGGATATTGCAAAAACGTCTAAAAAGCAGTAAAGACAATAATGTAAGCATCTTGGAACATAGGGGTGTAATATACAACGATCCCCAGGTTATAAGTGAACTCCTCAGTGAGTGGTTTTGCAATGACACCAGAGTGCACCCGACCCCAAATTTCCAAATGACCTGCAAAAGTAACCACAAATTAGGAGAAATAGATTTTAATATACAAAATATAGACTCAGCGATTAAGACATTGAAGTCAAATGGCAGTACTGGAACAGACGACATACCATCTGTCATATACAAAAATGGTAGCACGGAAATGGTAGTCTTGTTACTTAGAATATTTACTCTGTCACTGGAAACTGGAACTTATCCTGAAGTGTGGAAAACCACATACATATTACCTAAGCACAAAGCAGGGGCCAAAACCAGTGCATGCAACTATAGACCTATTAATATAACACCGGTAATATCACGAATAATGGAGAAAGTGGTTAAAGACCAAGTGTCAGACAACTTACTAGAACATGAACTTATCAACCCATCACAACACGGATTCCTCAAAAAGAGATCATGTGCGACCTGTCACATAGACTTTTTCAACGAAGTTACACGAAGCAGGGACAACAGAGAACTAGTAATTGTGCTATATTTCGATATAACAAAAGCCTTCGATAGAGTCCCCCATAATCTGCTAGTCAGCAGGTTATGCTCACTAGGGATATGTGACCCTCTCCTGAGCTGGATAAAATCATTTCTCTGTGACAGAATCAGATAACAAAAGTTGGCTCGATAATCTCAAGGCCTAAACCAGTAAGTAGTGGTGTAATCCAGGGAAGTGTATTAGGCCCACTCCTATTCATAATATATATAAACAGTATCTGTGAATGCTTTAGTGTTGGTAAACCAATACTATATGCAGATGACTTAAAAGTGACCTATAAATGCAAGAACACAGATCTCGGAATAACAGTAAACGCCATACAGCAAGAATTAGAAAAAATGGATAGATGGTGTGACACCTGGCAACTCCAGTTTAATGTCGACAAATGTGGCTGGCTCTGCATAGGTTGCAACAATTTAGAACTTGACCTGACAATTCAAGGCCATGCACTTCTACGACTGGAATCTGTATTGGACCTAGGACTGAAATACTCACATGACTTATCATTTTCTGAACATATCTCCAAACAAGTGTCAAAGTCACGCAGACTTATCGGCTTTCTACTCAGGAACTTTTACAGAAATGAGTCCAGAATTCTGTTGTACAAGGTTTGTGTGCGTCCTTTATTTGATTACTGTTCATTCATGTATAGTAGTATACGCATAGAGGACAAATTGAAAGTCGAGGGAGTGCAGAGGTACTTCACGTCAAAATTACTCGGAACCGAAAATGGTGCGAACTACTCCACTAGATGTGATACCCTAGGACTAGAAACACTGTCAGCCACGTCTCGTAAACCGTCAATGCCCAGCTCTTGCTGCGCTGGGACTCACGCTGTTCCTTGAAGTTTCTCAGAAACGCTTAGTAATAACGGACGCAAAACCAAAACACCGATTGGCTACTCGAGAATTCTTTATTGTAACACCAACATATAGCCAACTTTAAAATTAAGCTTTAAACTAAGGTCTGTGAACAAATATTACAATAATAAACCACAATATTACTTCTGACGGTTTTGTCCTGACTTCTTTCTGAACAGCGACCGATGAGACGATGACTGGTGTATTGATACCTGGGCGAAAATTGGGGAAGTTGGTTTTGAGCAAACAACCATGAATTGATCGTTCAATCTTCAACTACATTAACAAACACTATGGCTAAGACGCCTGAGAATACACTTAATCCTAGACTATAAGCTTCTAAACCACTTAGTTTTTACCTCTACTAATGGCACTCGACTTTCAGATGACAATGGCTACAAACTAAGACACACTAAGGGTACAGTAGCTGTCGAACAATGTAAAACAGCTACCAGGCAAAAGTTTTACTTGATTAGGTATGCACAGATATGGAATAAACTACCAATGGAAATGCGTAAAGCAGGTACATTGGTCTCATTCAAAAAAGCGCTTAACGACAAACTTCACGAGTTTGCAAACGATAGTATTCCTAGTTCCTATCTGAGAGCCTCCGAAATTATAGGTCCATTTAATGTATAAGCTTAAATACTACACCTGTTGTTTTTGCCTGTATTTATAATTTTAGATAAAACATTAACGATTAAGATACTTACCCTCAAATAGACAAAAAAATTTCGTTTTTGGAACTTCTACCTAACACAATAAGTGGAATAAAATGGACATAAACCGACAACGTGAAAAAGATATAACTCACCACAACATCACATGGACAGATGTACGCTCGTCGGGCATCATATATGCCCCACCAACTACAACCCAACTTTCCTGAGATAATGTGGTGAACTTATATCCATAATGCTGCTGAGCAGTTAATATTCTCAACTCCTGTCGGAACAACTAAAATTCAAAAACCTTTCTCGCGAGAAGTAAATACCCACAAGCAGTAGAAATCCATTAATTAATGCGTCTAAAGCTTATGTATTTACTCCCAACAATGACATTGCGGATCAAATTAGATAAACATATCACTGATTTCAAAATAACACATCAATGAACTATAATTCAGGGATTCTGCGCACAAAAAAGTAATGTACGAAAATTGACTTCAAGCTTTATTTTTTCCCAGGCACTTATAACCCATCCATCAAAGACCTGGTCTTGTTTTGCTAATGCGAAGACAATACTCTTGTATTTCCTGATGTGTTGCACTCACTGACAATCTGGTAGATTTTTCCAACTATGCACAGAAATGATTGTACATAAGTGAAAAGGCTGTTTTATACTATTTGGATTAACATTTATCAAGTGCATGTATGATCTACAGCTTACATGCAAAACATAATTTGCTATCGATTGTAAGATGTGAATGAATAATATGGTCCTATTTCTGTAACAATTTGATGATGCCTGTAAACTGGCGTCCCTCATGTACTGTAATATGAGATTAAATCTATTTATTTTATTTTTATTTTGAGTTCTTACCACTCATGCAATTCACTGAAATCAATGCATTCTTGTAGGCCAACAGATTACCCAAAAACTCAGTGAGTGCATTGGAGTCATCTTGTAATTGACCACCGTTACCCATAACAGCCTCAAATAATTTCCTTACAATCATCGAATGTCTTTCGAATCTTTGACGCAGTATACTCATAGCCTCAGTATATCCTTCGTTAGGGGGCATGAACTTACAGCGCTGTATAGCTCTAGAAGCAACTCCAGTGCAACAACTCATTAAATACATTAACTTCATTTCATCATTTAATAAGAAACTACTCAACATGATCTCAAAGTCCTTTACAAACTGTAAATAATCAGCTGGGTTTCCATCGAAACACAGTGGTTCAAATTTAGGGAGTTTGATGTTCCTATTATCCCTGGACGGCGAAACAGTAACATCAACCATGTCATACTTAACATCAGACACGTCGTTACAAGTAACAGACAAGTCACCATGACTTACTTTCCTGTTAGCTTCCAGGCCGCTCTGTCCCTTCTTTGACCCAAACATAATAGAACGTTACGAAAATTTCAGAAACTTCCAGATATTGCCTGTTCAAAGACGACTTAGCGGGCACCAGGAAAGACAGATCGAGACTATCCAACCGTCAGAAACTGTCACCAACCGTCACCAATCCGTCAGAATCTGTCAATCACGTCTCGTAAACCGTTAATGCCCAGCTCTTGCGACGCCGGGCCTCTCGATGTCCCTCGAAGACTTTCAGAAACGCTTTGTACTAATAGACACAAAAACGAGAACACCGATGGTCGACACGAGAATTACTTATCCTAACACCAACATATGAGCAACATAATAAACTAAGGTTCCTGACGGTTTTTTACGTGTTTTTGAACAGCGATCGATGAGACGATGACTGGGGTATTGATAACTGCGCGAATATATGGGGAAGTTGGGTTCGAGTAAACAACCATGAATTGATCGTTCTATCCTTAAATACATTGACACACGCCTTAATTGGTCAGTATACGGGATTTTTAATACATGAATTTTGCATTCAATTGACAAACAAGCACAAAACCACGTCACTGCAGCTTCAATAGGATAATGTATTCAGTCGAATCGGTAACCTTAACTATCAATAATTCAGGACTAGCCGTTTCTCAATCTCAATTGTAAAAAACAGAGAATAAGGCACCTACTAATCATTAACAATTTGTAAATCACTAACTTTAATTTATTGATAATTATTCGCAAAGTTGACACCCTAACATAGGAACTTACAGAAGCAGTAGAACCATCGCTGAACTCACGATTGATATACAGTCTCGGAACATTAGTACCAACACGATGAATAAGAGCACAGAACGGTAATACAGTTAACGAAGTGCCCATGATGATAAGTAGA
The DNA here is from genome assembly GCA_944472135.2 of Trichobilharzia regenti. Taxonomy (NCBI): domain Eukaryota; kingdom Metazoa; phylum Platyhelminthes; class Trematoda; order Strigeidida; family Schistosomatidae; genus Trichobilharzia; species Trichobilharzia regenti. Next base: position 78,565,764 of record OX235270.1, on the reverse strand, counting down.
TCACATTCACTGAAATCCTTGTTTTACAAAGACAGAAACAATCACAAAATAGTGTAAAATGTTCAAAAACTTACAGGTCATAGCATAATTTTGATCAGAACACTTAACGTGTTATTAAGAACAAGACCAGCTATCAGAACTAAGCTGATAGCCACAAGCCTTTCGCGTAAATAACCAATCACATTCACAGTCAATGCTACCCACATCTATCCACCTAACCGATACTAAACTGAGTATCAACAGTCGTAAGGTTGTTCAAAATATTGCAGTTTATTTTATGAACTTCTGACACAAATTAAGTGTATTTGGTGAAAAGATAAGTAATCAACTACAGTAACTTTGATAATTTCCAGTTAAAAATTCACAATACGGATTAGGAATATGAGATGGCAAAATGCATCTCTGAATCATCCTTATAATTTAGCAATTCAAATAAATACAACTGCTACCCAATAAAAGATTCTTCGATATGAGAATAGAACCTCGGCACTGTGGTAGAGTATAATCCCATTGTGGAGGAAATTTTATTTTGATTAATTCTCACAATGTTAGACAGTAATATTTGCTGATCAGTAAGTATTCTCAAATATCACCAAATATTACCGTATGACACTGTGAGGCTTTATCGAAATAAAATTTTCTCCATAATGGAAAGGATTCTTTATATACTATATTAAAAACCAAATACGATGTATACGAACTTGGGATACTACATGATTGCCTGTCTGTATAGAGGTAGGCACGGATGTCGGAATTTTCTCCCTACTTTTATAGACTAACCGGTGAACGGATAATACTAAGCGTGAAAACCGTAAACCTACTGCTCGTTTTTTCCTATCTTATAGTTCATTGAGTGTCTGCTTGAGAGCAGTCACATGCTGTCAGTTTAGTGACAATGGGATTTGTGAATTCTATAGCTGCACTCCAGTTGCCGTCCATCTAACTCCGGTATGAGTACATCATAAACATCAGTTGTTTAACTGTAGCCAACAGCGTAGATGTATCCACTCCTTGTGATTTATAATATCCAATAAAATGCTATTGTTCTTCTATATTACTATTCTTTTTGTCTCATATTTCTGCTCATTATCTACCTTTTGAATATCCCTCTACTCTCTTATCTTGCTACATGGAGTGCGGCAACTCAAACTGATGCACATATGTGCAAAGTCCTGCGTTGGAACCAGTCAGTCAGTCAGTCAACTGTAGCCAAAGTTGCAAAACGAGGCAAAGTGGCAGGATTTGATGATATGACTAGTGTAACAACAGAAGACAAGGGCCAGGCAACAGATCGTTTTATTATGAAAATCAACACGTATTTATACATCTTTCAACTACATTATTATAGACAAGCGCAGTCATCTGATTGGTTGTTTAGGTAGACAAACGCAGGCTTCTGATTGGTTGTTTCGGGATTCCTTGACAAATAGAGTTCTCTCTGCGAATCATATTTTGCCACGTTAACTTTGCTGTGATTGGTTGTTGACTCAGGCTTGTTCATATCTTCTCACGGCCCACATTAGTGACCTAGACCTTAACGTAGATTAGTGCCAACCAATCGGCTAGCAGCCTGCTCTCACCACACTCGTCCCCCCGTCAAATACGTGCGACTGAAGTCGGCTTGATCTACTTGGTGCAGGCGTCATCGTTGGCTTGTCTCGCTGTATCCATTTCTGGAGCTCGCTGACGTTCACGCGCCTCTTATTGTTCGCCATTGCGACTGTGTCTGCGTAACCCCATCTCGAAGTGACCATATATGGTCCTTCCCACTTTGGAAACTGTTTGCCTGACCCTGTCGAACATTCGTCCATACTTCGGCTCACACTTTCATATGCTGCTTTCACCCGACCTCCCAGCAGCGTCCCAAGTAGCAGCTCCATCGCTGACAGATCTTGAACGCCACTCAACTGCGCAGAAGCCTTGAAGTCCTGCCCGAAGATCCATATGTCTCCATCAAAAACAGCAGGGCATAGGCTTTCCATTTGTCGGTAGGCAGCGACACCAAATGTAACAACAGAAGACAAGGGCCAGGCAACAGATCGTTTTATTATGAAAATCAACACGTATTTATACATCTTTCAACTACATTATTATAGACAAGCGCAGTCATCTGATTGGTTGTTTAGGTAGACAAACGCAGGCTTCTGATTGGTTGTTTCGGGATTCCTTGACAAATAGAGTTCTCTCTGCGAATCATATTTTGCCACGTTAACTTTGCTGTGATTCGTTGTTGACTCAGGCTTGTTCATATCTTCTCACGGCCCACATTAGTGACCTAGACCTTAACGTAGATTAGTGCCAACCAATCGGCTAGCAGCCTGCTCTCACCACACTAGAAGTGTTTAAGAATGGTGGTAATGAATTTTTGATTAGATTAATTAACGCACTATTTAACATATGGGAATATGAGGTGGTTCCGTCAACTGTTGATCGTTTCAGTTAGTAAAAAATGAAACAAATCCTGTCATAACCATAGGGAGACAAGCTTAACTTATGTGGTACATAAGGTTCTATGTCACACAGTCTTGTGAAGATTATGAGGGTTCAGAAAAAAACAAACATGAGAAAACCAGGCAGGTCTCAGGTCTGGACGATGATCTGTTGATCGTATTTTTTTAAGTGCGCCAATTTGAACTGGTACACTTTTGAATAAAGCAAAAACAACAGCTTTTGCAGAATAAAATGGTACCATCATTTATTTTGTTGGCTTTTGTACAAAGTTTTGCGTTTTCAAGCCAGTTAGTTGGTCAGAGTATGTCAGGCTTAGTTTGTGTGTGTCACAGGCCGCCAGAAATACGATGTCACTCTCAAACCTCTACTTTAGCGCAAGCAATAAACTAAGACGATAATAGCACTTAGCCTTAACGTTATCCAGTCGATCTTCGTGGAATGGTGTGAATTACAAGAACAACGGTACGCTGAAACCAGTTACTGTAAGGTGGGTGTTTTCAAAAGCCATTTGAGTCTTAAAGACATTAAATTATTCATCATAAACTACCTCTATCAGTTTATTGGTAGCTCTCTCGAAAAACAAACTCCATACGAAGGACTTCTAGCCGCCAAATGAGTAGCAAAAATAAGAATATAATATATCAAACTACTTCAGTTTATAAATCTGTACCCTTAAACAGATAAAATTTAGTTGAAAAATGTCTCACTGGTTTCAACATGGAACTTTGCATAGATGTGCAGCAGTTCAACCCGCCACACTCCATGTAGCACACAAAGTAAGCGAAGAAAGTAGGAAGAAATACAAAACAGAGATTGGAAGCAAAAAGAATCGTAATATCGAAGAACAATATAGTTTCATTGAGTATTATAAACCACAAGGAGTGGATGCATCTGAGCCACTGAGAATGGACTTTGAGCCATATCACCGATTGTCTCCAGCCATTGGTTCTTACTGTCCCCACGACCGGAAACAGCAAGTCTACACCTTCCTACGTGGTTTAAACCAGCTGTTGTGGACTTCATTGACTGATGACGAGCACACGACGCCTGACCTCAATATTGCTCACCCCACTACGCCATTTCACACGGGAGATAGAACGCAGGCACCTATGATCGAAGACAGCTAGCCGACCTTTTCATTGAGCCTAGAACTTCAGATACCATGTTGGTAAAACTAATCCCCCTGTAGTTATCACACCAAGACTTATCTCCCCTCTTGCATATCGGGATAATCAATGACTTACACCAACCTGACGGGACTTCCTCTGATGCTGCCCAGGACCTTAGTTGGCGCAGACAGTAAACTGTCTCCACCGTACTTAATCACATCTGAAGTCCTTTCGTCAGGTCCCGTGGCTCCGCCTCGTTTCAGACTAGTGACAGCTTTTGTAACCTCAGTTAGGGACAGAGGACCTGTGTCTACATCCCATTCAGGGAGGTGTTGGATGGAGGGTAAGTTGGGCGTGACTGTAGGCCAATTAGATTGCTCCTCAAAGTGTTCTTTCCAACGTCCCAGTCGTCTGTTCTGAGAACTAATTATGGTGCCACTTGTCTCGAAATAGACTCGCTTATCATCATTTGTCTTTTGCCCCCTGTTTCCCTGATAAGCCTAAGTAGTTGTCTGGTGCCACCTATTGGCGATGCTTTTTCCATCTCTTTGGGCATTGAAGTCGCCTGCTAAAACAACTATATCTGAACGTTTTGCTTTTTGCAGTAGATTAGACAGTTTCTGGTAGAAGTCATCCTTTAGTTCATCCAAACTGCAGTCTGTTGGGACGTAAGCGGAGACTATGAAAAGACAACGATGGGTGGCGCCCTCCTTCCTTCTTCTAACGGACGCGTTCAGACGAACCTCACACATACGACTATCTACTGGGATCCAGTCAAGAAGTGATTTTTCTGCCCTGACACTCAATGCTATCCCTACACCTTAGAGTCCTCGCAAACTAGCTGAGGGGTCTCCCGACACCCTCAAAGTGAATTTCGCAGATTCACCTTGTTGGCCAGGTGGGGTTAAGTGAATGACCACACTCGGGTCTTGTGTGGGTGTATATGTATATGTGTCTCCGAAACACAACATACATCCACGGCTCGAGACGTTAGAGTTCTAGCTAGTGATGCCTATTGTCCGATTTGGCAGAGGAGCCTGACGTTGAATGCTCCTATATAATGTTGGCGACGTGGCTTTAAGAGGCAGTTCGGAGTGTTTCTCTGGCTCTCATGCAGAAGTGTCAAACGAGTGGGTGAGTCAGTACAATATTACAATTCTTTCTGCTTCATATCTCTGTTTTGTATTTCTTCCTACTTTCTTCGCTTGCTTTGTGTGCTACATGGAGTGTGGCGGCTTGAAATGCTGCACATCTATGCGAAATTGTATGTTGAAACCATTCAGTCAGTGCGACTTCGCCCAAAGAGCCCCGGCATAGTATATAAAACATTCGTATACAGTTCCGGCAACTGCTTTTAGTCTAATCGTTATCCTTACAATCTTCCTGGCATGGTAGAACCTGCAGGACTATTAGTTACATCCAGCGTAGCTTGTTGAGACATCACGGTAGGAAATATCGGCGGGTTGACAAATATCATTTCAATCCCTTAACCTAATGATATTAAAAGCACTAAAGTTGAAAGCGTCTGAAGGGATGAAATTCAGACACACACACAGGACTATAAACAGTGATTAAATCAACCTAATGACGTAGTGGAATGAGCTCTGGCTTCATGAATGAATAAGTAACATCATACGTTAATCACACCAGTTGCCTGTGCCAATACATTTGAAAGCTTAATTCATTTGGTTAAAACAGAAACTTCAAAAATGCATCTCAATAATTAGCTGCAGATTTACGGCCATAATTATCGTAAGACAACTAATTATACCACCTGGCTGTTCCCATATATAGAAGTAAAACAAAATGAAAGCCTGTAACACTATCCGAAGGCAGTTGGTTACAAAAGCCATAATGTCAGTAATCCTAGGTAAGGAATTAGAACGGCAGAGACGAAAGATGATAGAAACATTTCTTAGCTTTAGTAACTTATTTGCAAGAATCCACATTCACTTCCGCGACATCCAAACAGTTTTAATGGTCTCTGAGCTGCTTACAGCAGTGGTTTCGACTGATTTCAGAAGCATTTACTCACAAAAGAGTTGGAAAACCACCCACGTTTCAGTATGGAAAGATCTTAAAATATGACCATCCTTCTTCGACACTGATAGGGTTGCAGAGTGAACCAGAACAGTTATAATAATCATAAAGGAAGCACGTGGAAACGAATACATATTGCATTACACACTTGTACACTGCACGGCTTTTACATGGTCCATGGCGTGAAGCTTTGCCGCGTAATCCATTATAAAAGATAGTTTTTGATTATGGTTAGTGATATACTCCGACAGGAATATGTATTAGGGCTCTACGATTAATTTTGTTTGAACTATTTAGGTCACATGCTTACGTCATTTCTATTCGAAATTTGATCAGTCACGTAGCCACACATAGAAACGAGACTTACTGAAGAAAGATTCTTGTAAAATACCTTGGGCATATTCTCTCCAAAAAATACAACATCTGAAAATAATGAGCTAATAGGAAAGAATCATTAACCAGGTTTGACAACGCCTTCACACTTGAGACACTTAGGTGTTTTCTTGGCCATAATTTCATCTACAAATACGCGGAAAACTTCATTTAGAGTTGTGAATGATAAATACCTAACATGAAGTGAAAACCATATTGCTCTTTGCATTTAATACAGTGACCGGTGTTAAATGTTCCATGAGCTTCAACTAACTTTTCTTCTGGCAGACCAGATAAACGTTCCAAATTGTCAACATTCTACACAAAGTTGAATGATGATTTTTTTACCTGCGTGTAATGTCTCAGTAGCAAACCTTTTTCATGAAGCAACCTGATAAAATAATGGGCCAGTGTGGGCTAAATTTCATCATTACGTTATGAAAATGTACATGCCTTTGCTTCCGGTTTATACACGCGTCTTGCAATCTCAAAGAATGGCCCTGGGTCATGCTACAAAATCAAATAAATGTTTGGTTAGATGAAGGAACTCACGCGGAAGTAATCAATAGAAAATATTTCCATGGGATTCGACAGATTAAACTCCTGTAGATTATCGTATAAACCAGAAGATGGACTACGGAAATCAGGTATTCCAGCAGCTAAATTTTTATGACAACAAAGAAACAACAAAGCAATCGTATTCGAGCACACTTAGAAATTCTAAGACAGACTGTTTTTGTCCATAACGAACGGTGGAATAAAAGAAGCCTAAAAGTCCGTATGCTGAATAATAATTATTAATGTATGTGTTTACGGAGATTTCAGATTTATTTCAGATTCAGATTATTTGGTTGAGGATAGAAGGCTTAGGGTCTTTCGTGACCATCCTAAATATATGGATAAAAATCGTCTAAAGGTTCTATTCCACTCAGAGAGTAGTTACTGGTCCTTAACAGGCTTTGGTGAGTTAGAATTTCGCCTATCACGCGAACTTTGAAGAGGTAGTCAATTTTACAAGCTGTTGTGTTGTGTTGGCTTTTGTTGTTTTATACGCTCCAAAAGTCTACAGATTAACTTTAAATCAGTTTATTCTGATCGAAGTTAGTCCACGCTTTAGATTTGAGTCTATTAAATTATAGGAAGTTGTGTTCTTATAACCTAATAGTTATATATATATATTTTTGTGCACTCATTGGCTTTTTATCACTAATTTAAAAAGGTTATACATATTTAAAGTCACATTTAAATTTTTCCCCAGTTTGCTCTTAAAAGCATGCCTATAAAAAGAAACCGCTGCGGAAGGGTTATGTGCCAATTCCCAGTGGATGGGGGAATGCAGTGTGATAACTGCAAGAGATGGTTTCATAGTATGTGAGCAAATCTAACTCCTGCAGCACACAAACGCTGCTGCGAACCCCCAGCAAACTGGTTGTGCAATGACTGTTGTAGTACAACTAAACTACGAATAACAGATGCCATTGCCCCTCTCAGTGGGGCTTTAAAGCTGATAGACTGCAAGGGTCTTCCACCATAGGAGAAGACCGACTATTGTTCTGACGACGATGACGTGCCTAGCGTCATCGACAAAACAGCACATGTCCCCGGTGCGTCTCTGTCAATGAGTGCACAGAAGAGCACCCACCATATCCCAGACACTCACGCTGCCCCCACGATACTGGATAAGCCCTCAATTGACAGTAACGGAAAGAATGCCACGAAGAAGAGGAGTACCAGGGGTCGAAAACCTGCAGCTCAAGTCGCCCAGGAACCGGTGGATGAGGCCTCATCCACACCGCTTAATAGCAGGCAGATAAATCCCCCTGCGATTAGCGAGGAGGACGCCGATGAATGGTGTAATGTAGTCTCTCGCAAAAAGCGAGACAAGGATAACACATCGGTTACATCGCCCACGAAGGAAAGAAAGACACGCCTCAGAGCAAGAAAGCCACGGCAAGCAAACCTGATCCCTCTGACAGGTCGCTCATCCTCCACAAAGTGGAAGAGACACTGGTCCCCGATCCCAAGGCCAGATTCGAGCATGACCTTAACTTGGTTAAGCCCCTTTAAGACAAGCTACTGCCACAAACAGTATCAGGCATAACTATAAACAGCGTATATAGAATAGGCCAAAAGCCTGACCCTACAGTAAGTCAGCCTGTACATCTCCTCAAAGTTGTACTAAACTCGAAAGAAGAGAGGGATGCTATTCTAAGCAACTCTCAAATTCTTCAAGGACCAGGGATATTTGTCTGCGCCGACTTCAGCCTGGCAGACCGTATCAAAAGACAGTCCGCCGCCCTAGAATTAAGCGAGCGACGCCGAAACGTCGATAAGAACCTTAGGATTGGGGGTTTTCGGGTTGTCCGAGTTCGCAGTTTAATGATTCCGAAACCTCTGTGGGTAGGCCGAGAAAGCACCAAACTGAATTGAGAGTTTGCTATACAAACGCCCGCAAGCTGTTGAATAAACCGACTGAGCTGGCTAACATGATAGACTCCGGAAACCCGGATGTAATTATCATCACAGAGACTTGGCTCACAGCCAATGTCACTGACATCGAAGTTAACCTGCCAAACTTCGAGGTGCACAGGGTGGACCGACTAAACCGTAAAGGAGGGGGTGTAGTCAGCTACCTCAAGAAATGCTTAACCGTGCGCAATGTCGAAGCACTCGCTCACGAAAGTGAGTCGTGCGAACTTATACGCTGCAGACTTAAACGCATAGGCCAAGACATTGACCTCATTGCTGTATACCGCAGTCCTGACTGCAGTGCGGATGACTTCCTAATAGAGAAGCTAGGCTCCTGGACTTCAAAATGTCGGAGTCTCGTAGTCAGTGACATCAACGACCCAACAACTGACTGGACGAGCCTAACAATTCCATCTCCAATCAATTCCTTTGATCATAAACTGCTGGAATCTAGTATATCGCTAGCCTTAGTCCAACATATCATTAAGCCCACGCATTATGACTCACAACACTCCTCCTCAACTCTGGACCTAGTGTTCTCCCACAATGAGGATGTGGATCTCATACAACATCTTCCTCCCTTAGGAAGAAGTGATCACGTTCAAGTTCACAGCAACGGCAGCAAGGGCCAAAATCCCAGCTCGACCAAAAGTTTGGAAAGCTGATATAAATGTAATCGTCTCAGCAGCCAACTCGGTAAACTGGTACATCAACCCAGAGTCCCAAGTAGAAGCCGCATAGAACCAATTTGAACAACTTTACGCCCGAGAAACTGAACCTTTCATCCCTTGGTCCGTCCCAAAGGGTCAAAAACATTGCTCCCCTTGGATAAAACGCGAGATTCGTGAGTTACTCAGATGTAAACACAAATGTTGGAACCTGTCTGCCACACTTGAGATTTCTGAGACCAGGAAATTATATAAAACCGCTAGAACTAAAGCTATTGCAGAAGTCCGCCAATCAAAGATGAAGTTCGAAGCACATCTGGCTCAAAATGCAAAGGCACAACCTAAAAAAATTTTCTCGTACATGAACTTCAGGAATAAAATATCCAATGGTGTCCCAAACCTGATTATTGACAATGACACAATCGAAGAAGATCAAAAAAAGCACAAGCAATTGCAGACTGCTTCTTCCATGTCTTCACTCAGTAGTCATCACTCCCTATAGGATCAGCTCTGGCTGCATCAAAGGGATACGGGATAGATTCCGTTGACATTGACCAAGGCATCGTATTCAAATGCTTAATGAAAATAGATGCAGGGAAATCAATGGGTCCTTATAATCTTCATACAAGGCCTCTCAGTGAGCTATCAGCTCATATAACCGGCCCTTTGACTACGGTCTTCAAGCTATCTCTCCTAAATGGAGTGTTAGCGCGTGATTGGAAAGACGCCACAGTAACCCCCATTTAGAAAGGAGGATCAAGACAAAGCCCTTCAAAATACAGGCCTATCAGTCTCACCAATACTTTAATCAAGACACTGGAAAGAATCATCAAGAAGAGCATCATGGCACATCTGGAAAACAGCAGCCTGTTACCCAGAGCGCAGCACGGCTTCCGAAGGAACCTCTCATGCCCGTCAAATCTCCTCACTGCAAGAGAAAGCTGGATCAAATCAAGGCACAACAGAAGACCCGTTGACGTCGTCTTCATAGACTTCAGCAAAACCTTTGATAAAGTATCTCACAAGAGACTACTCATGAAATTGGAAAGTCTTGGCATCAAAGGCAACTTACTAAGCTGGCTCAGGGAATTCCTAATAGATAAGAGGCAGAGGGTTAGGATCAACTGGAAACTCTCCTCTTGGACAGCAGTACGTAGCGGAGTGCCACAAGGCACAGTACTAGGACCTCTCCTATTTATTCTGTATATCGATGAGTTATCTCTGCTCACTAGCTCCCCTATGATCCTGTACGCAGATGACTTAAAAATTTGGAGAGAGCTGAAAGGCAACAGTGATACGTTTACTTTGCAAGAGGACCTCAACAAACTGTCAGAGTGGACCAAAGAATGGATGCTCTCGATCACTGTGGCAAAATGTGCAACCATGCGCATTGGACAAGCAGGCACAAGCTCCTACGAGCTAGAGGGAATAACATTCCCATCAGTTCAGACTCACCTGAACTTAGGTGTCATAGTTAGCCACGACTTAAAAACTACAGCACACTGTCGCGCGGTGGCTGTACGTAGTATCAGGTCCTTATAGGCAGTTCACAGAGCCTTTACTAGAATCACCAGAGATATGTTCGCCTCCTTATATACATCTCTGGTAAGGTCAAGACTGGAAAACAGCATCCAGGCCGCCAGTGCTTGTCTAAAAGGGATTGTTACATTCTAGAAAGGGTTCAAAGGAAGGCAACACGTATGGTTCACTGCAAAGCTGACTTATCATACGAGGAAAGACTAGGCAGTTTAAACCTCTTCTCACTGTCATACCGTAGGCAGAGAGGAGATTTAATCACAATGTTTGAAATTTTAAATAATGACTACTGACCTGACCTATTCTCTCTTTTCCTTCCCACCAGGTCAGAACACCTTAGAGGACATAGCAGGAAAGTTCAAAAGCCAAGGAGAAATCATATTGCTGTTGAGTACTGGTTCTCACATCGAGTCATAAACTCTTGGAACCGAATCCCAGAAGAAGTGGTGTCTGCAACCTCAACTGATTCGTTGAAGAAGGGTTTGGACAACCACAGAAATTTACTAGAAAAGGATTAACATAGGCTCAAAGCCTCCTATGCTCAACCAATAAATCTGCATCTTTCAGCAACATGACCAAATTTGAATTTAGTTTCTGGTCTGGCACGTTCATGCAATTCCATGGCATCATTTGAACAGGAAGCTTCCCCGATGTTCTCTATATGTTGTAACATCGCTAAATTTCTTGGCGAATACAACGCTTCTCCATTCTACCAATCATGAAACTTGTGAAATTTAACTCTTGCCTCTGCCATAACAGGCCATCATAATGCTATTGTTAGTGTGTTGACTCACCGGGCATACATCAAAATCATGATATAATAACCTACCAAAAAGGACACAACATGTGCCTGAAAAATTATTGTAACTACCCCAGTAATTAGGAGGAACCAATCTGAAAATGATTTACCAAACTGTGAACCTTAGAATGAAGTTATAATTTTCTCTTAGAAAATATCTGACTTTAGGAACGCGGCGAGATCTGCTGGGACTTTCCAAAGAAGTTTAGGCGATTACGTGGATATGCACGGTGTCAATGTAGTTGAAGAATGAACGATCAATTCATGATTGTTTGCTCAAACCCAACTCCATATTTTAGCGGGAGTAACCAATACTGCAGTTATCGTTCTTTCGTTCGCTGTTCGTTAGAAGGCGGAGCAATACTATCAGAAACCTTGTATATAATAACCTTATTGTTGGTTACATGTTGGGGCAAGAATAAAGGATTCTCGAGTTGCCAATCAGTTTTCTGGTTTTTCGCCTTGGTTATTACACATTGCTGCTGAAAGTCTTCTAAGGACAGCGTTAAGTCCAGTGTAGTTGGACTTGGACATTTGGAACACGGTGTTCCTTATAACTACATATAGCATCATTAAGGTTGTGCCTCGCCAAAAGTATGTTCTAGTGCTTGTGTTAACTTTTCTTCTTGCTCCCACTGATCGCCCATTTAATACATCCTTTGTAACACCCAGTTCAAACTCATTTTAGTTTTCTACATTGTCAACTCTTAAATTCTACCACAAAGAGTTTATAGGTGCACCTGTAGTCTTCACAGCATCATATATTTTGGCATTACCTGAATCTACAGCGCGCAAATATGTTTAGTAGCCGGCTCTTCTATCGAGATAGTTACTCAAATTATAGGCCGATAGCCCATGTTATTGCAGAAAACGACTACACGGTTTGAACGTTTATTTTTGAAAGCACAGGGGTGGCCGAATGAAGCGCAGAGATCTAGTCAAATACGCGGAAAGGCACTTATTATTCAGCATCCTCAATAAGTAACGAGTGCCCTACAAATCACAAAGCAGATACAGTTCATGCATGGCTATTCATTTCATCCTTCTGGATTCTGAGTGACCAGAAAGTCCTGTGTTGTAGATACCCTACATATGTACTCCACAGAGAATGACCTATCGTCCAACGAGGATGAAATGAGGTCTCGTTTTGAAGATGCAAGTGTTATAATCATACCAGTTTTCCTTTACTCCCTTGACTGATGATCGATGTTTTTGTGCGATCAAGAGCTTGCTATTTTTCTGAGCACCATCCGTTGTCTAATATTTCCAGCACATTCTATTGCTCAGACGAGAGCAAGATTTTTCTGATACGTATACTAACCAAACAATCTCCAAGCTTCCCCCATCTTTTTAAGTCCCTGCCATCAACCGCAGTCGGGGCAATTATTGTGGACCATTCCTTAACACACAGAAACCATCGAAAGGAGACCAAATGTATTACGGAGAACTTAGAAATAAACGACCAAAGTAAACAACTGGTAGAATCACTCGGAAATAAATTGTCAGGAAAAAGAAGGCCATCCTGGGTGAGACGAATTTCTTTTTTATTTTTGATTTACATCTTGACGAATTTCTCGACGAGAAAGGCGTCTACTAGAACAAAAAACAAGTTTCCGTACACATATTCACTCTAATCACCATAAACATCGCCACTTTGTTTCCTCCTATAGTCACTATCCATCCAATTGAACGGTTAGAACCTAATTTATGCATCCCAGTGGAAACCGCTGTAAGCCTACCCTAACCTGGCAAATAAACTTGATGCTATTTAATCGTTTTAGTTAGTTTTGTTATCTTAATTGTGTCTCATTTTGACAGTGTCGTTTCCCACTCTAATATTGTCTTTGTATGTATTCCTGACCACACCGATTTCGACTTCTGTTCAACTAAATTATCTGACACCCACATAGGTGTGTTGCTGATTATACATCCATATTCAGTACTCAACACACATTCGCGATTCCAGAATTCTTATTAATTATCTCTATACACGCCAACAAGCTTAACATAAGCATCTTGCACAATATATTCTTGCTTTGACCAACCTTCTATTGATTTGTTATGCATGTCTGATATTGGATTCACAAAGTTGTTAGAACGAATTGCTCGATGGTAGATATAAACCGACGGTTACAAGCCGTTATTTACTGAAAATTCATCTGTTTGAAGTGAGGTTTCTGGCGTAATCACAATTTGTAACATAAGGGTCCTTTGGTACATCCCAAGTGAACTGATCAAATTACCATCTCGAAAACAAACTCTTCAACTTAAAATTGATTTTTTTTGAATAAGTCAGTTTTAGCTTCACATAGACGTCGGATTTGCACAGAGCTGCATCAAGAAAAGTGTATCCTTCGATTTGTGCCATTATCTCCCAATAGGTCTACGTTGTTTGTCGAATCGGCGGGCAATTAAAGATACGTGCAGTATCACAGGAATTGTGTAACTTCCAAATCACCTGTCACACTTTCTCTTCTATAAAAAGCAAATATTAGACAAGTGACTCATATCCGGCAAAGTTCAACAATAGCGTCCCAAAGGATGCGAACGCACGAGTGACCTTCAGGCAGCCAATCATAAAAATGAGGAACTTTTGCACGAAAAATGACGTATATTCACAGGAAAATGCATGAAAACACATTAAACGGATTATATTTCTCTGATATGACTTAAAAATACGTTCCAGTTGCGATGAAGAGTATCAGTTGCTAATTTGGACTAGTTTCTGTAGATGTATTCACCAAAGAGACTGAAGGTGTGCTGTTTTGGGAATGGTTCATCTCTCTTCTCTTGCTGTGTAGTCCTCTCCGAAGCCCTCGGTTTAGTTACTATGGTTCCAGTAAGAGCATTGGCGACTATATACAATTTTTTTTTTTTTTTTTTAAGAACTTGAAATAAACGAAAAATCTATTCCTAATCGCTACCCTAAACCTAAACCCTAACCCTAACCATTGTGCCACCGACACACACAATGACCGTAACCCTAACCCTAACCACAATACTCGCCTTAACCCCTATCCTAACCCTAACGAGATGTTAACACATTGTCCAAACAGTAATAAAAGTGTTATCTGGGTGAAACTTGCTCCTTATTTGATGAATAGGGTTGATATTTCAGCTATGATAATGACAGGAACCGTTAGCCAACGACTAGCATGCGTTCAAGGTCATTTGAGCGTTGAAGGTTTTGGGACGCTATTCTTAAACTTCGCCTCTTATCCATCCGTTACAGCTAACTGAATGAGACAAAATTTTCAAACTTTATACTTCTTTGATTAAGTTACCCAGTAGTATTCTCCTTGTGAGTGGATCTAATTCTTCTCACATCTGCGAAACTTATAAGCATGTTAACTTGTTCCTTTAACCAAAAGAATGCAATGTCCATTCGCTTTTATTATTGCTATTTCAAAGCCCGCCTCAGTAACGTAGAGCACGTATAAGCCGCATCGTTTATGCAAAGGAAAATCTACCAATCACAGCGTGCATAAGTGACCTTCAAGTGCTCAGCCTCTCCATTGGCCATTTGTGCCGCTATCCTCTATCTCATTCGTTTATCACTTATCCATCGTTTGTCTTCAAATGTCTTTTATCTTCGATGGCATCAAAAAGGCATTAGGCTTAGATAATAACGATTCTGTGATATTAGATTCCTTAGATATTGAAGGTAAACTGTGCTATTATATGAGGTTTATTTATAATTTCTCAGGTGTATCGAAAATAATTCTGAACGGAGAAGCGAACAAAATAGTAACTATGGTTGGTGCAGGCATATCAACAGGTTAAGTGTATGCGCAGAAAAATGTTTGTCTTTACTAAAATAACTACTTTATCGGGCAGAACTAAAATACGGTATACATTGGCGAAATTCTAACTCACCAAAGCCTGTTAAGGACCAGTAACTACTCTCTGAGTGGAATAGAACCTTTAGACGATTTTTATCCATATATTTAGGATGGTCACGAAAGACCCTAAGCCTTCTATCCTCAACCAAATAATCTGAATCTGAAATAAATCTGAAATCTCCGTAAACACATACATTAATAATTATTATTCAGCATACGGACTTTTAGGCTTCTTTTATTCCACCGTTCGTTATGGACAAAAACAGTCTGTCTTAGAATTTCTAAGTGTGCTCGAATACGATTGCTTTGTTGTTTCTTTGTTGTCATAAAAATTTAGCTGCTGGAATACCTGATTTCCGTAGTCCATCTTCTGGTTTATACGATAATCTACAGGAGTTTAATCTGTCGAATCCCATGGAAATATTTTCTATTGATTACTTCCGCGTGAGTTCCTTCGTCTAACCAAACATTTATTTGATTTTGTAGCATGACCCAGGGCCATTCTTTGAGATTGCAAGACGCGTGTATAAACCGGAAGCAAAGGCATGTACATTTTCATAACGTAATGATGAAATTTAGCCCACACTGGCCCATTATTTTATCAGGTTGCTTCATGAAAAAGGTTTGCTACTGAGACATTACACGCAGGTAAAAAAATCATCATTCAACTTTGTGTAGAATGTTGACAATTTGGAACGTTTATCTGGTCTGCCAGAAGAAAAGTTAGTTGAAGCTCATGGAACATTTAACACCGGTCACTGTATTAAATGCAAAGAGCAATATGGTTTTCACTTCATGTTAGGTATTTATCATTCACAACTCTAAATGAAGTTTTCCGCGTATTTGTAGATGAAATTATGGCCAAGAAAACACCTAAGTGTCTCAAGTGTGAAGGCGTTGTCAAACCTGGTTAATGATTCTTTCCTATTAGCTCATTATTTTCAGATGTTGTATTTTTTGGAGAGAATATGCCCAAGGTATTTTACAAGAATCTTTCTTCAGTAAGTCTCGTTTCTATGTGTGGCTACGTGACTGATCAAATTTCGAATAGAAATGACGTAAGCATGTGACCTAAATAGTTCAAACAAAATTAATCGTAGAGCCCTAATACATATTCCTGTCGGAGTATATCACTAACCATAATCAAAAACTATCTTTTATAATGGATTACGCGGCAAAGCTTCACGCCATGGACCGTGTAAAAGCCGTGCAGTGTACAAGTGTGTAATGCAATATGTATTCGTTTCCACGTGCTTCCTTTATGATTATTATAACTGTTCTGGTTCACTCTGCAACCCTATCAGTGTCGAAGAAGGATGGTCATATTTTAAGATCTTTCCATACTGAAACGTGGGTGGTTTTCCAACTCTTTTGTGAGTAAATGCTTCTGAAATCAGTCGAAACCACTGCTGTAAGCAGCTCAGAGACCATTAAAACTGTTTGGATGTCGCGGAAGTGAATGTGGATTCTTGCAAATAAGTTACTAAAGCTAAGAAATGTTTCTATCATCTTTCGTCTCTGCCGTTCTAATTCCTTACCTAGGATTACTGACATTATGGCTTTTGTAACCAACTGCCTTCGGATAGTGTTACAGGCTTTCATTTTGTTTTACTTCTATATATGGGAACAGCCAGGTGGTATAATTAGTTGTCTTACGATAATTATGGCCGTAAATCTGCAGCTAATTATTGAGATGCATTTTTGAAGTTTCTGTTTTAACCAAATGAATTAAGCTTTCAAATGTATTGGCACAGGCAACTGGTGTGATTAACGTATGATGTTACTTATTCATTCATGAAGCCAGAGCTCATTCCACTACGTCATTAGGTTGATTTAATCACTGTTTATAGTCCTGTGTGTGTGTCTGAATTTCATCCCTTCAGACGCTTTCAACTTTAGTGCTTTTAATATCATTAGGTTAAGGGATTGAAATGATATTTGTCAACCCGCCGATATTTCCTACCGTGATGTCTCAACAAGCTACGCTGGATGTAACTAATAGTCCTGCAGGTTCTACCATGCCAGGAAGATTGTAAGGATAACGATTAGACTAAAAGCAGTTGCCGGAACTGTATACGAATGTTTTATATACTATGCCGGGGCTCTTTGGGCGAAGTCGCACTGACTGAATGGTTTCAACATACAATTTCGCATAGATGTGCAGCATTTCAAGCCGCCACACTCCATGTAGCACACAAAGCAAGCGAAGAAAGTAGGAAGAAATACAAAACAGAGATATGAAGCAGAAAGAATTGTAATATTGTACTGACTCACCAACTCGTTTAACACTTCTGCATGAGAGCCAGAGAAACACTCCGAACTGCCTCTTAAAGCCACGTCGCCAACATTATATAGGAGCATTCAACGTCAGGCTCCTCTGCCAAATCGGACAATAGGCATCACTAGCTAGAACTCTAACGTCTCGAGCCGTGGATGTATGTTGTGTTTCGGAGACACATATACATATACACCCACACAAGACCCGAGTGTGGTCATTCACTTAACCCCACCTGGCCAACAAGGTGAATCTGCGAAATTCACTTTGAGGGTGTCGGGAGACCCCTCAGCTAGTTTGCGAGGACTCTAAGGTGTAGGGATAGCATTGAGTGTCAGGGCAGAAAAATCACTTCTTGACTGGATCCCAGTAGATAGTCGTATGTGTGAGGTTCGTCTGAACGCGTCCGTTAGAAGAAGGAAGGAGGGCGCCACCCATCGTTGTCTTTTCATAGTCTCCGCTTACGTCCCAACAGACTGCAGTTTGGATGAACTAAAGGATGACTTCTACCAGAAACTGTCTAATCTACTGCAAAAAGCAAAACGTTCAGATATAGTTGTTTTAGCAGGCGACTTCAATGCCCAAAGAGATGGAAAAAGCATCGCCAATAGGTGGCACCAGACAACTACTTAGGCTTATCAGGGAAACAGGGGGCAAAAGACAAATGATGATAAGCGAGTCTATTTCGAGACAAGTGGCACCATAATTAGTTCTCAGAACAGACGACTGGGACGTTGGAAAGAACACTTTGAGGAGCAATCTAATTGGCCTACAGTCACGCCCAACTTACCCTCCATCCAACACCTCCCTGAATGGGATGTAGACACAGGTCCTCTGTCCCTAACTGAGGTTACAAAAGCTGTCACTAGTCTGAAACGAGGCGGAGCCACGGGACCTGACGAAAGGACTTCAGATGTGATTAAGTACGGTGGAGACAGTTTACTGTCTGCGCCAACTAAGGTCCTGGGCAGCATCAGAGGAAGTCCCGTCAGGTTGGTGTAAGTCATTGATTATCCCGATATGCAAGAGGGGAGATAAGTCTTGGTGTGATAACTACAGGGGGATTAGTTTTACCAACATGGTATCTGAAGTTCTAGGCTCAATGAAAAGGTCGGCTAGCTGTCTTCGATCATAGGTGCCTGCGTTCTATCTCCCGTGTGAAATGGTGTAGTGGGGTGAGCAATATTGAGGTCAGGCGTCGTGTGCTCATCATCAGTCAATGAAGTCCACAACAGCTGGTTTAAACCACGTAGGAAGGTGTAGACTTGCTGTTTCCGGTCGTCAGGACGGTAAGAACCAATGGCTGGAGACAATCGGTGATATGGCTCAAAGTCCATTCTCAGTGGCTCAGATGCATCCACTCCTTGTGGTTTATAATACTCAATGAAACTATATTGTTCTTCGATATTACGATTCTTTTTGCTTCCAATCTCTGTTTTGTATTTCTTCCTACTTTCTTCGCTTACTTTGTGTGCTACATGGAGTGTGGCGGGTTGAACTGCTGCACATCTATGCAAAGTTCCATGTTGAAACCAGTGAGACATTTTTCAACTAAATTTTATCTGTTTAAGGGTACAGATTTATAAACTGAAGTAGTTTGATATATTATATTCTTATTTTTGCTACTCATTTGGCGGCTAGAAGTCCTTCGTATGGAGTTTGTTTTTCGAGAGAGCTACCAATAAACTGATAGAGGTAGTTTATGATGAATAATTTAATGTCTTTAAGACTCAAATGGCTTTTGAAAACACCCACCTTACAGTAACTGGTTTCAGCGTACCGTTGTTCTTGTAATTCACACCATTCCACGAAGATCGACTGGATAACGTTAAGGCTAAGTGCTATTATCGTCTTAGTTTATTGCTTGCGCTAAAGTAGAGGTTTGAGAGTGACATCGTATTTCTGGCGGCCTGTGACACACACAAACTAAGCCTGACACACTCTGACCAACTAACTGGCTTGAAAACGCAAAACTTTGTACAAAAGCCAACAAAATAAATGATGGTACCATTTTATTCTGCAAAAGCTGTTGTTTTTGCTTTATTCAAAAGTGTACCAGTTCAAATTGGCGCACTTAAAAAAATACGATCAACAGATCATCGTCCAGACCTGAGACCTGCCTGGTTTTCTCATGTTTGTTTTTTTCTGAACCCTCATAATCTTCACAAGACTGTGTGACATAGAACCTTATGTACCACATAAGTTAAGCTTGTCTCCCTATGGTTATGACAGGATTTGTTTCATTTTTTACTAACTGAAACGATCAACAGTTGACGGAACCACCTCATATTCCCATATGTTAAATAGTGCGTTAATTAATCTAATCAAAAATTCATTACCACCATTCTTAAACACTTCTAGTCATATCATCAAATCCTGCCACTTTGCCTCGTTTTGCAACTTTGGCTACAGTTGACTGACTGACTGACTGGTTCCAACGCAGGACTTTGCACATATGTGCATCAGTTTGAGTTGCCGCACTCCATGTAGCAAGATAAGAGAGTAGAGGGATATTCAAAAGGTAGATAATGAGCAGAAATATGAGACAAAAAGAATAGTAATATAGAAGAACAATAGCATTTTATTGGATATTATAAATCACAAGGAGTGGATACATCTACGCTGTTGGCTACAGTTAAACAACTGATGTTTATGATGTACTCATACCGGAGTTAGATGGACGGCAACTGGAGTGCAGCTATAGAATTCACAAATCCCATTGTCACTAAACTGACAGCATGTGACTGCTCTCAAGCAGACACTCAATGAACTATAAGATAGGAAAAAAACGAGCAGTAGGTTTACGGTTTTCACGCTTAGTATTATCCGTTCACCGGTTAGTCTATAAAAGTAGGGAGAAAATTCCGACATCCGTGCCTACCTCTATACAGACAGGCAATCATGTAGTATCCCAAGTTCGTATACATCGTATTTGGTTTTTAATATAGTATATAAAGAATCCTTTCCATTATGGAGAAAATTTTATTTCGATAAAGCCTCACAGTGTCATACGGTAATATTTGGTGATATTTGAGAATACTTACTGATCAGCAAATATTACTGTCTAACATTGTGAGAATTAATCAAAATAAAATTTCCTCCACAATGGGATTATACTCTACCACAGTGCCGAGGTTCTATTCTCATATCGAAGAATCTTTTATTGGGTAGCAGTTGTATTTATTTGAATTGCTAAATTATAAGGATGATTCAGAGATGCATTTTGCCATCTCATATTCCTAATCCGTATTGTGAATTTTTAACTGGAAATTATCAAAGTTACTGTAGTTGATTACTTATCTTTTCACCAAATACACTTAATTTGTGTCAGAAGTTCATAAAATAAACTGCAATATTTTGAACAACCTTACGACTGTTGATACTCAGTTTAGTATCGGTTAGGTGGATAGATGTGGGTAGCATTGACTGTGAATGTGATTGGTTATTTACGCGAAAGGCTTGTGGCTATCAGCTTAGTTCTGATAGCTGGTCTTGTTCTTAATAACACGTTAAGTGTTCTGATCAAAATTATGCTATGACCTGTAAGTTTTTGAACATTTTACACTATTTTGTGATTGTTTCTGTCTTTGTAAAACAAGGATTTCAGTGAATGTGATCTACTTATCATCATGGGCACTTCGTTAACTGTATTACCGTTCTGTGCTCTTATTCATCGTGTTGGTACTAATGTTCCGAGACTGTATATCAATCGTGAGTTCAGCGATGGTTCTACTGCTTCTGTAAGTTCCTATGTTAGGGTGTCAACTTTGCGAATAATTATCAATAAATTAAAGTTAGTGATTTACAAATTGTTAATGATTAGTAGGTGCCTTATTCTCTGTTTTTTACAATTGAGATTGAGAAACGGCTAGTCCTGAATTATTGATAGTTAAGGTTACCGATTCGACTGAATACATTATCCTATTGAAGCTGCAGTGACGTGGTTTTGTGCTTGTTTGTCAATTGAATGTAAAATTCATGTATTAAAAATCCCGTATAATGACCATTTAAGGCATGTCATCTCACCTTGCGCTCAATCGGTCTTTTCACGACTGGGGAAAATCATGATGGAAATTTAATATTCCGATTTCCAAAGAGACTAACAGGACTTCTAAATTTATATCACTGAATAGATATTATATATCAGACATAGAGATTGTGACTTTCAATTCTCATTAATCAGCGAATGTAGATATTCCATCATATCGGGGAGAACATCCATCAGGACACCAGAGAGAAAAGAACAAGAAGTTCAGCAAATATGTCTTTTCGGCGATTTCATTCTCAAAAGCTGTACAATCGCATTTATATACATAAGTTTACATAGATACAATTATTATTTAATTCCACATAATAACGGAGATCAAAGGTGGTAATAATTTTCAATTTGATATGAAAGTTTGTGGTGTGAGTATAGATTATAAGGGGTTTACAAATAAAATTACACAAGATTAGAAAATAGTTTTTAACGAATACAGATGTAAATGGGATGAGCATGGAAAAAATTGAAATAATTTTTATAACTGAAAATGAAAAAATGCAAAGACGGAAACTAAGGAGTGAAACCGAACCTGATCCATAGCAGCTAAAGAAAATCACTTTCAGAGTTCCTGCAGGAAAGGTCTTCTTTAGGCAACTAGAAATTCCCCTCTTAAAGATATCTGCAGCTAGGTCCCCCGTGAAGTCCAAATTCAAATACAGTGTTTTTTTTGGTACTGAAGTGCATTCTTCTCTTTTTGGCTTTGGTTTCATGTTTTTCTCCACGAAATGTGCCGGGTATCTATTTCGAGCCAGAAATAAGAGCTCTTCTTCTAGGCAGTTACTGCTGCAAATTCTTCTGATAAGGCGAGCCAGTGAGGTGATGTGAGCTCTTTTTCGATTGACATGTATAGAGGTTTATCAGTCGGCCATCCGATGACGGTTTTCTGTGGATAGATGTTTTCAGAGTTCTATTATCTCTTCTTGTCAATTCGACGATTAGAAATGGAATCCTTGATTTATTTTCTAATTCCATTGTGAATTTAATTGAAGGGTGACGATTGCTGTCAGAATCATCACGACAGACTATAAAAAGTGTTGTGCGGAATTCAATAATAATTGTATCTATGTAGACTTATGTATATAAATGCGATTGTACAGCTTTTGAGAATGAAATCGGCGAGATGTCTTTGCTGATACTTCATCAGTTTATTGATATCAATAGCAGTTTAGACACTAATCAGTAACGACCTACTAACCAACAAAAGCTAGTGAGTAGTAGTTGTCTTTTCCTTCTTAGTTTAAAATCCTTAATCAATATAAGCCCACTACTCAGTGAGCAGTTAAACCATTACGAAATGAGCATTGTTACCTACCGTTCAGCCAGTGGGTTGGGATATAACTTTCCATGATTTCCAGATATTTCCCATTCTCTTGAAGAAGTCTACCTCCAGATGTATGCAAACCGAAAATCTCTTTATGAACACTAGTTTCCTCTTAATTTAAGAATTACATTTGTAATAAAGTACTTTATTTATATGCACACCAGTTTGTATCATTTTTATCGAGGATTTGTCTTCACTTATCATGAGATTCATGGTTGCTGGTTTTAAAAAACATAACTTGAAGTCTGGCGAGTCCAATAATAAACGTGACGTATTTTGGTCGGGTAACACGGATGATGGCGCTATCAAGCTTTCCGAACTTCTTGGCTGGAAGGTGAGTGTTTCCACTCTGTTATGTCATTGTTCACCTATTGACTTGTCGATCTTTTCATCGATTCTATATCTGTCACTATACCAAGCTGTATGACAAAAATTTGTAGCTCTGACTTGTGGATAACATTGGGATTCCAGTGCTTTTGTCGTTTTCATGGATGTGTGCACATTAAAAAATTTTAGTATGGTTTTCATTTCAGTTCATGTGATTGAGAAAGTGTCGCAGGTATGTTGAGTGTATGATTTTGCTCTGATAGCTTCTAGCTCTATTGACTTAAGCCTTCGCATCACCATTTTGACTAAATGACGATCTACGGGGTTTTCCTTCATTCGTTCAAATGTTTGACTGTTGAGTTAAAAAACAGATGATGATCAGTTAGATTTGATCTGGGATATATTTTTGCGTAGTTGATGAGATTGTTATTTTCCACTAAGTTTGTGTTTATTAAAGTTTTGATATAGGAGACGTAGCTCATTAGTTTAGGTACCTGGCTTTTAGCTGGTGGGTCCCGGATAGGAATCCCGTATCGCCTACTCCAGCCTGTCTAACTGGTTAGTATCGTCAGCCTTTAAGCAATATGTGTGACTGGTTGCTCTGTGCATGAAAGACCTGTTTCCGTAACTGAGTTTAAACCTTCACTGCAAGTTTGGGAATGACACAATTTCTGTGTTTATGGACATAACATCTAGTTACTTCATACGAAAATTGAACTCTTCACTCTCATAACTAAAGCTCCTCTATTTCAATATCATTTTTAGTACACCATGATAATTAACGTTGTATCTGATTGCCACTTCAGCCACTGCCTTTTTGTGTTCGTGTGAAATCCTTGCTTGTTTGCATAAAGTTTTACGAACTCTCCTATTACCAAAACAAATTGTTTACCATTGGATGTTTGAGCGGACAGTTACGTTATGTCTACAGATGTCACTGGAGCTGATCGTATTTGCAGTGGGATGCGCTTACCGCCCTTCATAAATTGATATTGTGGTCAGGTGAAGATATGCTTTAGAAAATCATCTCTCACATTTGCTTTGTTCTCGCGATACCCCTGGGAGCCATTTAGTAGCATTTTTGAGTCAACTTGCGGAGTGTTTCGGAATGACGGTTTCTTGGCTTTCCATCAGTGTTTTCCAGAATAACTCTCCGTACACATTTATTTTTAATCTATCTCTCTATAGGATCTACTGTGTTTTTCACTAGTCGAGAAAATACAAAGCTCATGGGTTGAAACCAACCCTTATGCTAGATGGTCATGTTTCACTGCTCCTGTTGGTGTATAGATAGCCGGATTTTATTACCGATCCTCACAAGGCTATTGTCATTAGGTAACATTTTCAAGTATTTTATCTTACTATGTGGCTACTCCTATTACTCAATGACCACTCCAGTGCGCTATGTTTGCGAGTTATATCAATATTAAATACTGCTTTTTATAAACGTTTTCCGTCTTTTTGCATACAAATAAACAGGCATAATACATTGTATCACTGTATTTCTTTATTCTTAGAATTGATAAATCTCAAGCTTACTAAGTCTAGCTAAAATTGTCTTACATCATGTTACGAATTTCCGCATTTACCTTTCAGAATGATCTACTAAAGCTAAAGGAAGAAAACGATGCTCGTATAACTGCAGAGTTAGGAGCGAGGAAGTCTCAAAAATGTGCTGCCTTATCGTAATCAGCCGAATATGATTGAAATTCTTTATTTTGTTCACCTTCATATTACTGATTTTAAGTCCCATATGGCATTCCTTTTTTTCTTTACTCTATTTTAAACACAGTACTTTTATTGCTCAAAATTGCTTTGTTTCAGTTTACGATGACAGATTTGTATCATGGTTCTTTTTCTCCTCATTTTGTTACTTAAAAAAAATAATATTTCACATGTTAAATGATTGGAGTTTTATGGTTTTGCTCTAGGTGGTTTGTTGTTCTTTCAGGGAAGATTGACTTCATTCAACCATTCCCTGTAGATTAGCCAATGAACTAAAGACATGACGCCTGACTTAGGACGTATCGAGGTTTGAGGTCGTCCTTCACAGAAATGTACTTTGTCATCTCACTTTCAGAATTTTTAAAATAGATATCTAACTTCCTGGCTTTGCGTTACAGTGTTATGTTATCCGCTTTTTGTCCTACTATTGTCCTTTTTACATTTCGGCCTGGTATTTGTAGCGTTAGCAGTCTTACTATTAGGTGCTGATTTATGTTTCTGGTCATCGTTAGCAATGGCTAGGAGTAGATGTGAATAACAAGCCACGTATTTCCATAGCACAGTGAAGAAAGTGTGCACCAATAATGCATTTGCAGTTATGGACGACAATCCTAAACGTCGCCTAGCTTATTAGCCGATAGTAGGCCCGGAAAAGAGGGTGTGAGGCTAGCGACTCCACTTCGTATAAAGACACCATTGCTGCAGAAACTTTAGTCTGGAAACCGTATGTTCCACTGGAAGCGCAGGAGAGAGATGAAAAATCATGGCCTTTAAGAACTATATTTCGTCATATCTTCGGACGAGACGGTTAGAAAAATGCTGTCATACGTGTTCGAGAAATTCATCTCAATAGAGCTGGAGCTAATTGGAGAGTTTTTCGAAGGCTTAATGGAATTTGCTCTTCTTGCAGAGGGACTAATGGCAACCGATGAATTTCCTCAGCCCAGTCTAACAAAATCCCTAGAATTATAACAAGTAGCAAATGACTTGTTATGTACTCGTCGCCAAATGATTGTCATGTACTGGTAGAGAATTTAATAGTCCTGACGCAAGAAAAACGGAAATCAGAAGACCACTAGGTTTGCGATGATACTTCTATTTTTCAAACACAAGGAGAATCCAAGTCACACAAGAGTGTGAGAGCAAAAATATATATGAATGTCCGAACAAGTGTGTGAACACAAGTGTGAGAGCGAATATTCAAAATGAACAAATCAACAGACAGTCTTAACATGATTGGCTAATTGTAATGGAATATCGATCCATATATACATAGCAAAATATATCAGACTGTCAAACAAGCACACAATTTATATGGATACATGTCACCAAGATCAGACTTTCAAACAAACACACAATTTATATGGATATATATATCATGACGTTTATTTAATATTGCCTTCAGCATATGGATAGTGTTTGAAGATCTTCGAAAGCGACTTATTAGAAAGGAGTGGCACCAGGTCTCGATGTTGAATTAGTCATCTGTATATAAGCCTGTGAGCACCGTCATCTAAATTTCCAAATCAAACATATTACTTCCCCAAATCCAATGGGACAATCGCGTTAAAGTCTTTTGAACCAATAAAACTTTCGCTGAGCTTTAATCATGATGGTATGCATGGCTATGCATTCTATATTAAATTGAAATGACAGGTCAGCAAAGAATATTCCTTTCGTAACTTCTCTTCAAAGGTCTACTATTAAATAAGTGTTGTTAAAGGTCCTGAGAATGCTAATAGAGGTCACTTATTAAAATCTGTTGAGACTACATATCAAGAGGAAAAGATGGATTCCATACCAAATTGTAGTACAATTGAAAAAAGTATAAGAAAGTAAAAAGAATTGGACAAACTGCTTCCGGATACACAGTTCGGGGATTTTGTGAAGAGATTTAACGTGGTTTCTTTTCCTATTTATTAGAGCGAATCTGTAGAAGTTAGTCAGCTGCCCGTCCGATCTCTGTTTGTGGCGAGTTGGCCCGAACATCTGAGAGGCTGATTCCTACTTCTGACATAGCTTCTAGGTGTAAAACGAATTGACCGATGAGTACAATTAAGTACTTGACGAATTTCGCAAATTCTAAGTGAAATAATCTATTGACAAAGGAAGAGAGAATTTTGTTTAGGTCAACATTTCCGTCGACAACGATGAAGACATCATCCATATATCGCTCATAGACTTTTTACTGATTTGTAGCTAGTTGTAGGGTATTCGATAGTAGGTGTCCCATGAAGTAATCAGCAAATAATAGACCAAGCGACAAACCTATAGCCACTCCGTTCTTCTATCGACATATTTCACTATGAAGTAGGGATTGAATATTGATTGTGCATATTAGTATTTGCTCCTGAATTTATCTAGTAGTTATTTAAACATTTAAGTCATTTTAGTCAATAAATTAACGTATCATATCGCTTCTGTCAAAGTCAGGTGGATGATCACGGAGACGATATATGGTGGAGTCATAACCATGTCAGTTTCGTTAATCTCATTTATTGAACTCGGAAATTAGAAGGTGTCTCTTAACCAGAATGGACAATATCTTTTTAACAGGTTCCAAAATTTCTGCTAGCTACTGAGCCACGTGGTGGTAGTGTAATCTAGACAGATCTAAAATTAGACGCATGGATAACACTTCTTCATGTATATTAGACAAACCATAGATACGTGAAATTATTGAATGTAAAGGCTTAATCCTTGCAAAGCAATCCACATCGATCGTTGAATTTTCGTTTACTTTGAAGAAATATTTGTTAGTTGTTATCTTTCCTCCCAACTGGCCATGTGAACTTTCATCATCATTGAGTATTGTTGACATTCTTCCTACATAATCTGATTTGTCTGACAAGGCACTACCATTCTCTGGAGGTGCGATGACCAAATATTTATTGTTGATTAGTTCTGTCATTTTGATGACGTAATGCTTGATTAGAAGTCGATGAATCAGCTTTGAATTTTTGATTTCTAGACAGCATTCAAGAACATGAGATTTGAAGAGTTGTAATTCTTCATGACGAAGCGGAGGGACTGTATAAGGTGGGTGGACTTTTTTAGGTGTTTGGTGACATAACATTGTGCTAAGTGATAAAGCCTAGGTTTACATTGTTAGAACTGTAGCTTTTGAGAAACTAAGAACAAACTCTTCCACATTGGGTTTATAGTGCAAACAATTGATCCTCAGTTTTCTCTGTGCGTTATCCACTGGTGGAAACAAAATAACAGCAATAGGTATTCATTTTGTTCAACAATAGATAAATCACACCAGTGAACAAATTTTCGCATTCAAGTTATATTGCGAAATGGATTCATTTGAGCATAGTTTACTGCAAAATGGGTCAGACTTCCATCGTGTGGATGCATATCAATTTCACAACCAGCATTCGAGAAGCATTTCGGACAAATCCAATTTATAATAAAATATCACAGAAAAGACATTGAGACTTTTCTTCGGCATATTTGATAGAAAGGCAGAGAACATAGTGATCCTAGGGTAATGCACTGTCAAAGTGGTGAATCTGCAGTTCTCCGTCCTTTCAATATAGACACTCAGGAAGCCAAAGTAACTCCATGAATTTGCAGTTGGGTGGAGGTATCAGTCAGTATCTTACTGTTGGCATCAACAAGTAGATTGAAGGTACTTAAGAAATCAGCGCCACGTATGGTGTGACGAACGTCAGCTACTGTGAATATTCATGCGGAACGGTGAAACAGACCAACATTCAAGATCAGTGATTGCCCACCACAGATGTGTATGTCAGTTTGGTTAGCAGTACGGGACGGCATTTATCCGGGTGTGTATGCAGGTCTCCTTGATAGCGAAAGTACAATAAAACGGGTTCCGGCTCCTGTATCTATCAAGAATAAAGTCCCCGTGTCTCTCGTAAAATAGGCGAGTCGGAGTATTGCCAACAACAGACGTTGCAATTATTATTTAGCTTAGGAGTTTCTTCGAGCTGGTACATTTTCACTGAAAGTACAGTCTGCAGCTTTATGCCTGAACTTCTTATGGTACTCAGATTCACCTTGTCTTACTAGGTGTCCTAACAGTTATGTTGTTTTGTGACTGTGGGTGATCAAGACGCAAATGAGTGTTGAAGTCAGCAACTTTTACTATCAGTGACGGATTTGTAGGCTGTCATGGTGTCTATCTGTCGTGATTAGTAATAGGTATCACCCGTAGGTCTCCAAAAGGTGATCATTTATTAGAAAGCCAACCGAACAGCTAAAGTGAATCAGAACACATCGTGAGAGCGAACGCGAACGTTTAGCACACCTACGTCATTAGAAGTTGCATTATTAGGGAAGTGTACATAGTAGATGAAAAAACGCCAGGTTTTAACCAGAAATATTATTATTATTGCTCCCTTGGTTTCCTAGTGGAACATAGGGCTTCAACTGCACGTCTCCATTTGCTTCTGTCTTCTGCTGTACTTTTCACCTGCATCCATGTTAGTCCATACTCTTTCAACTCCTCTTCACACGATCTCCTCCATGTCACCCTTGCACTGACGTCCCACTCGCCGCTTCCCTTTCGGGTTCCACTCGAGGGCTTGACGCGCGATGTCACCCAGCGGTCTCCTCAGCGAGTGTCCGATCCATCTCCACTTTCTCCTGCATATTTGTTGGGCGATTGGTTCTTGCTTTGTTTGTTCCCATAATTCCTTGTTGGTGATTCTTTCCGGCCATCTGATCTTCAGTATAGAGCGAAGACAGTTGTTAATAAAGGTCTGCAACTGGCTGTTGGAAATATTCTTTGTGACCCCCCCTCCAAGTTTCTGATCCGTATAGAAGAACTGACTTTACGTTTGTATTGAAAATCCGACGAATTTTGTTGTTGATGCTGAGTGACGAAGATTTCCAGATTGATTTCAGGTTGATGAATGTGTTTCTCGCCTTCCCGATTCTCGATTTGACATCCTCGTCCGCTCCTCCTGTAGTTGAGACAATGCTCCCTAGATAAGTGAGTGAATGAAGTAACCTCTTTCAAATCCCTCCCGTTGATGGTGATTGACGCTGGATGTTGCTGCTGTTGTTGTTGGTTGGTTGGTTATTTTCATAACCTCCGTCTTGTCTATGTTCACTTGGAGTCCTGTCTTCGCCGGCTGCTTCTTCGACCATTTTGTCGGTTTTCGCTTGTAAGTCTTCAATTGTGTGTGACATCAAACATAAATCATCCACGCGCGAAATCCAGGTCTTCTAGGTTCTTCACGTCGGTCCAGGATATTCCTGTCTTCTCGTTTCCCACTGTCTGACGCATAATCCAGTCCACCACAATTAGGAATATCATTGGTGATAATAAGCACCCTTGTCTGACTCCTGTGTTTACTCCAAACGCCTCGCTGAGTTTTCCGTTGTGGATCACTTGACATGTGCCGTTGTCGTACAGCTGTTGAATAAGGTTGATGAATATTTGGGGTACGCCGTAGTACTCGAGTAGTTTCCAAATTACTTCACGATCAACGCTGTCGAAGGCCTTCTCAAAGTCTATAAAGTTGAGGTAGAGGTTTGATTGCCATTCCATGCTTTGTTCTGTGATGATGATGCGTAGAGTTGCAATTTGGTCAGTACATGATTTGCCTTTCCTGAATCCAGCTTGTTCTGGTCGGAGTTCTGTCTCCAGTGCGTCCTTTAATCTCTCCAGGATGATGCGACTCAGGATTTTACTTGGCGTCGATAGGAGCATGATTCCTCGCCAGTTCTTGCAGAGTGGGGCCTAAGTCGCCCTTCTTTGGTAGTTTCACGAGGTAACCTTTCCTCCAGTCAGTAGGCACCTTTCCCTCCTTCCAGACCTTTTGCAATAATGGAGTCAGCATGTCTGCTGTAGTCTCTGGGTCCGCTTTCAGTGCTTCAGGGGGTATTCCATCTGGTCCGGCTGCTTTTCCAGCTTTCAGAAGCTTGATTGCGTTCAAGACTTCAGCTCTCGTTGGAGGATTGGTGTCAACTTGCAGTTGTGTGCGCGCTGTTGTTGGTATTTCTGGACGGGTTGCAGGTGATGGTCGGTTCAAGAGTCCTTTGAAGTGATCCGCCCATTGTTTAATCTGTTTTTCTTCCTTGGTAATTGGGTTCCCTTGGCTGTCTTTTATAGGTTTCGCTTGTGTTGATCTCTTCCCGGATAGAGATTTGGTTATCTGATATAGTGTCCTCAGGTCCCTTTTGCCTGCTGCCTTCTCAGCTTCAGTGGCGAGGTTGTCGTAGAATCGTCTTTTGTCCTTCCTAGCACTCTTCTTCACTTCTTTGTCCAGTGCTTTGTAAGTTGAGCTCAGCGTCTCCTTCTCCTGTCCGTCCTTGCATTGAATCATTTTCTCTTTCACCATTCTCCTCTCTTCTATTAATTTCCAAGTGTCCGTTGAGAGCCATTCCTTGTCTTGTCTCTTCTTTCTTCCTAGAACCGTTGAACACGTTTCGTTGAGAATCGCCTTCAGAGACTTCCAATGTTCTTCCACGCATGATTCTTCAGTGATGTCGCGTAGTGTTTCCTGCTTTGCTCTGACAGTTGCAGTGAAAGTGTCTTTTGTGGTTGTGTCCTTCAGTTTCTGAGTGTTGAACTTGCATTGTGGCCTATCCCCAGCTATCCTCGAGGCTTTTAGTTTCACCTTGAAAGTCCCTTCTACTAGATAGTGGTCTGAACCCACATCTGCTCCTCTCCTTGACCTTGTGTCCAGTAGGCTCCGTCTCCACTTTCTTGAAATTGAGATGAAGTCTATTTGATTCTTGGTGTTTCCATCTGGTGAAATCCATGTCGTCTTGTGTATATCCTTGTGTTTGAACACACTACCGCCAATCACCAAATCATTGAAGGCGCAGAAGTCTGAGAAGAGTTCACCATTGTCGTTCATTTCACCGAGGGCCTCACGACCCATGGTGAGTTCTCTTCCTGTGTTGTCTCGTCCCAGCTTCGCATTCATGTCGCCCATCAGGATTTTGATATCGCCATTTGGGACGTTGTCCATTATTGCTTGTAGTTGTCTGTAGAACGCCTCCTTCTTCTCTTGTTCTGAGACGTTTGTAGGCGCATAGCATTGAATGACTGTAACTTTCCTTCCTTTTGAGTTGAACCTGGCTGTCATTATCCTGGAGGAGATTGGTTCCCACTGCATGAGAGCTTTGGTTGCTGTTGGTGACATCATGATGGCCACTCCCTCGGTGTGCTCATGGTTGTCCTCTAGGTGGCCGGAATAGATTACTGTCTCTCCAGTAGGTAGTTGGCACCTTCCAGTTCCGTTCCATCTGCTTTCGCAGATTCCCAACACTTCTATTCTGTACCTTCTCATTTCAGCGGCTATCTGGGCAGCCTTTCCAGTTTCGTACATTGTACGAACATTCCAGGTACCCATCCTTACTTTTGCTTTCATCGAAAGAAGGCACATCGGCTGACTGGCTTCCCGAAGGCTTTCACCAGCCTGCGTCATTTCACTTCCCCGATTCCAGCGAAAAGTAAGGCTATTGCTTATGTTTTTAGAATTTTTAATATATTTATTCGTTGAAGTTTCTGTAGCGATTTGGTTGTTTTACAGGGGTGGAGTTGCTAGCACCACGCCCCAACCCTCCCTCTTTACCCGGGCTTGGGACCGGCTAGAAAACTAGTAAGCTAGTAGCCTAGCAAGCTAGTATCTGGCGAGGTTTTTAACAAGAAATAAGCAAAATATTATTGCATTTACTTGCTGTTGACTGAATCGGTATTTTCTAAATATATAATCAACGTAGTTTTGGTGATATTGGTACGTTATAGGATGCATTTTCACTGGAGTTAAGATTGTTATAGTAATACAATCCTTGGTTCAGAACAGAATAGTTCAAGAAAGGTGTGTTCGCGACATGTAATTTGCACATCCGTCAGGCGTTGTCTCAAGATAATCAAGTCATGGTTAATCAGAAGTTTACGAGCTATTGTGTTATATCTTTTGTATTTCGTTAGATAGATATGCTGCAAGAGAGGCTAGAAAGATAGATAACACTTCTGAATTCAAGACAGGTTTCCAGTTTATTGAAGTGTTTCAAATGTAGTTGCTGATTCACTTTCTTGGAGAGAAATAAATGAACTTACTTTGCAGACGAGTATCAGTCTCGATAGGATGACCGTAATGCATAACTCTTAACTAGTAGATAGAAGTGCTAACTAGTGATGAAAGCCAAACCTATTCGCTAATGAGATAAAACGTTTCTACAGGTACTTGTCATTCTTTCATTCTGCTAGCCTGTCCGAGAACTTCATTTGAACATTTGCACTTATTATCTCATCCTGGTTTGTGTGCTCATGGGTGAGCGATTCATGTGCCTAAGAATGAACTCTGAGCGCGTGAATACTCGCAGTGTCAACGCTTAAAAGTATATAGACACACTACCATGAGACCCTATAAATTCTATTTGCCTGAAAAACGTTTTCAGCAAACACCTAAACATCGTCGGATCACCGTCACCATAATCAAAAGGTTTCATGTAAATTCTTACGGCAACTGATACTTTCACGAGATAAGCCCTCCCTTCTCTCCTAAATGATATATCGGGGGAAACAGAATCTGTTTTGCAAAATCGTTGGATGCCTAATTACGGTATACTGTCTATAGTTACATCAGATAAAGGATCACATTTGAAAAGGACCTTATTTCGAGAATTCGTTAGACTGCGAGGTGTAAACCACATCTCCACAGTTGGATATCATCCCTTAGCTGGTGGTCTAGTAGAAGGATTCCGCATGCAACTGAAAGCACCATGATGGGACACCATAAAAATTTTAAGTGAAATGAGCACGTTTCTTTGCTACTGCCTACCTTATGAAGGATCTTTCCGGATACTTAGCCGTGCAGATTAGTTCTTCACAATTAACAAAAGTAAGGAAGAAGAAACAAACTTTGTAGATGGAATAAAATCAACATTCACCACCTGTGGGTATGAAACTTTATCTACATCTATATATGCACATACTCTGCGAGTCAATCCGAATCCAGTATTACGAATGCTTATTATTATTATTATGTTGGATTCCGAGTGAAGCATAGGGCTTCAACAGCACACCTGCACTTTGTCCAATTCTCTCTGATCCTCTTCATCTAGCTCCACGATTGCCCATAAGCTCTCAACTGCTCCTCACACGATCCTCTCCATGTCACTCTCAGACGACCCACACGAGGGTCTAGCGCTCAGTGTTACCCAAAGGTCTCCTGGGCGTGTGTCTGATCCCCGCCCATTTTCTTCGTCATATTTGTTGAGCAATAGGTTCATGATCGGTTCATCCCCAGAGTTTCTGGTTGCTGATTCTTTCTGACCGGCCATCTGGTCTTCTGTGTGGAGCTAGCGAAGATAGCTGTTGATAAAAGTCTTCAGTAGCCTGTTAGAAATGCTCTTCGTGACGCACTTACCAAGAGTCTGATCTATATAGAAGTGACTGATTTAACATTCTTGTTGAATATCTAAATCTCGTTGTTCATGTTGAGTACAGAAGATTTCCAAACTGACTTCGAAGTGACGAAGGTCTGTCTCGCCTTTGGGATTCTGGTTTCGATATCTTCTTCCGTGCTGACTCCCGGTTGTTGGCGAAACGATGCTGCTTAGATAAGTGAAGGAAGTGACCTCTCTCAAATTACTCATGGTGATAGTGACTAGTGCCTGTCGTTGTCGGTTGGTTATCTTCATTGCCTCCGTTTCCTCTATTGTTCATTTGAAGTTCTGCCTTTGCTGCTGGCGGAGTTCTGTACTCAATGCATCCTTTATTCTCTCTCTCTCTCTCTCCAGCATGATCCCACTTAGTATTTTACTTGGTGTGGAACAAGAGCATGATTCTACGCTAGTTTTTGTACGGGCCCAACTAGGTCGCCCTTCTTTGCCAGCTTGACGAAACAGCCTTTCTTCCGATCAGTAGGTACCTTTTCTTCTTGAAAAACCTTTTGAAATAATGGCGTGAGCACATCTGCCTCAGTCTCTGGGTGCGTTCTCAGTGCGTCGGAGTGGGGCAATTCCGTCTAGTCCTAATGCCTTCTAAGACTTCATTAGCTTGATTGCATTCAAGACCTCTGCTTTCGTTGGAGGATTGTTGTCCACTGCCACTCCGGTGTCTGCTGTTAGTGGTATTTCTGGCAGAGTTGCAGGTGATGGTCGATCTAAGAGTCCCTTACAGTGATCAGCACACTGTTTCGTTTGTTTCCTCTGCTTGGTAATCAGGTTCCATTAATATATGTGTAAAACTTGGGCACTGTCGTAGTAAACAATTCCATATTAGTTTGTTTATTAAATGTATCAAACAGTGAAACAGTATTATTTACTGGATGACGTTTGTAAAAGAATTTATTGTTCATAATCATATCAACTGCAATCACACGACTTTGAAACTTGGGTTTTGTTCGAAATGTCATCCAGTGAATAATAATACTGTTTCATTGTGTAATACATCTAACAAACAAACTAATATGGGATTAGTTATCGGGTTCTCTTGAAGAATTTTCATTGGTTTTATTACCTGTGTTCATCTCTTACCGACTACCGATGACCTGGTTATGTGATATAATGTTCTGAGGTCTCTTTTACGTGGCCCCAGGGCTGGCCTGCTCTGCTTCAGCTACTGGACAGTGTGTCGTAGAATTGTCTTTTGTACTTCTTAGCACTCTTCTTCACTATTTTATTCAGTGCAGTGCACACTGAACTCAGCTTCCCCTTCTCTTGTCCATCTTTGCATTGAGTGGTCATCTTCTTTTTCACCATGCCCTTTCTTCTATTAGCTTTCAGGTATCCGTTGACAGCCACTCCTTGTCTTGTGTCTTCTTCCTTCCTAGAACAGTTGTATGCGCTTCCTTGAACACCACATACATAGAGTTTTAATTTTCTTCCACGCGGGTTTCCTCAGTGATATCAACTAGTGTCTGCTACTTTGCTCTAATATCTGTAGTGAAGACATCCCTTGTAGTTTTGTCTTTCGGTTTCTGAATGTTGAACTTGAATTGTAGTCTGTCTCCGTTTTTTTAAATGGATTTCAGCTTCACCTTCAAGGTTCCTTAAACCAGATGATGGTCTGAGCCGCCCACATCTGCTCCCATCCTCGACTTTGTATCCATCAAGCTACGTCTCTCTTCTTCTTTGAGCAGCATTGAGATGAAATCTGTCTGGTTTTTGGTGTGTCCTTCAGGCGAAATCCATGTCGCTGGCTTTGTGTATGTCCTTGTGTTTGTTTACACAGTCTCCGATCACCCAATCATTGAAGGCTGAGAAGTCCGAGGATAATTCTCTGTCCTCATTCATTTCATTGAGTGACAGCCTCTCGACCCATGATGAGTTCTCCTCCTGTGTTGTCTCCTCCCATCTTCGCATTCATGTCGCCCATCAGGATTTTGATATCGCCATTTGGGACGTTGTCCATTAATATTTGTAGTTGTCTGTAGAAATCCACCTTTTTTCCTTGTTCCGCGTTGTTTGCAGGTCCGTGGAATTGCTTGATAATTGCGACCCTCCTTCCTTCCTTTGGATCTTAATCTTGCTGTCATGACCCTGCAGGATGAAATTTACATCCAGGCTTTGGCTGCCACTGGCGAAATCATGATAGCCACTGACTGCCTCAGTGTGCTCGTGGTTGTCGTGTGTGTGACCAGACCGGAGTAGATTAAAGACGCAACAGTTGACAATTTCGGCAATCCACTTCCATTTCATCTGCTCTCTTAGATACTCAACACTTCTATGCCATATCTCTGCATTCCTTTGGCTACCTGAGCAGCCTTCCCAGTCTCGTACATTGCACGTACTTTTCACGTCCCCATTCTTATTTTCGTTTTCATCGAGAGGAGACACATCGGATGGCTAACTGGTCTCCTAAAGGCTGGCTTTCACCAAGCCGCTCTGTCATTTCGCCTCTACGATTCCATCGAAGAATAAGATTGTTATTTAAACCTTTTGTATTTCTACTGTGCGTTGAAGTTTCTCTAACAGTTTGATAGGTTTAGTGGTGTGTGGCTCCTAGCCACACGCCCAACCCTTCGTCTTTACCTGGGCTTGGGACCGGCTAGAAAACTAGTAAGCTATTTAACTAGGCGAGGTTTAGACAAATCATACTTAGGCATAATTCTATTATATTCTTCATTAAATGCTGGTGGTTTATACATTTGTAGGAATATTAATGAATTAGGCTTATTTTCCAGTCTGAGCTGACAGTCCTAAAGGTCTTCAGTGATATGAAAATATTCATGACAGATATCGCACTGGTGGTTGGTTTCCTGACAGTAACTGACTAGCGACTCAAAACGGTAGAGATATGTTCAGTCTCCTATAGTAATGAGGAGCAGACCAAAATAGAGATCTACACAAACGTTCAAATGATAAAAACGAAACGAGACAATTCATATTTAAGAGTGATAGTAATCACATGACAATCAAACAACTTAATAGTTTCCTATCTGAGATTAGCTAATGATATTACTCAATTGGTCTTTAACTATCTATATGAGACATTTAATTTTAGGGTCAGGCGAAAGGAAGAATTGCGTGGACTGATTCGTCCCATGATTCTTGTAATGTAGACGGCAGTATTGCAGGAAATAGGTCGACTGTTACCTATAGTGGTATCAGTTCCCCTTCTAATCTTCGTTGGTCGTCTCACGTCTTGTAGCCTTATGAAAAAACCCTTCGTCTGACTTGCCAAATACTGAATTTTAGGCTTACTGGCATAACCCAACCTCTTCTCTTAAAATTTATTAACTCATGTATTTTGCTCATTCTTTATTTTCCTCCTCTACTCTCCCCTGGGTTTCTCAAAACGATTATGATATATTGTGTAGAACTTTGAAAGCCGCGAACAGGGTTTGTGGCGAGCCTTTGACCAAGTAACTGACATCATTGTTCATAAGCATTTCAGTTCTTGCAAACAACCTACTGAAGTCATTTTGTCTGATACTGAACAACTTCTTTATTCGCAAACCTTTCCTTGTATCTCTTCGGGGAAAGCCAGAAACATTTACACGAGAATTCATGGTTTCACGTTAAATATAAAATTAAACTGTACCATATTTAGCGTGAGCATTGTATGAAGAGACAAAACTCAAGAGCTTATAAACCTACTTGTAATCTGTGAACGAACAGCAACTTATTCCTAGCACCATTATCATTACATATATTATTTCTTCTATTAAATTCAGTTTTATTATATTGTGGTGGACTGGATTATGCGTTGGACAGTGATTGGGAAACGAGAAGACAGGAATATCCTGGACCGACATGAAGAACCTAGAAGACCTGGATTTCGCGCGTGGATGATTTATGTTTGATGTCACACACAATTGAAGACTTACAAGCGAAAACCGACCGACAAATTGGTCGAAGAAGCAGCCGGCGAAGATAGGACTCCAAGTGAACATAGACAAGACGGAGGTGATGAAAATAACCAACCAACCAACAACAACAGCAGCAACATCCAGCATCGATCACCATCAACGGGAGGGATTTGAAAGAGGTTACTTCATTCACTCACTTATCTAGGGGGCGTTGTCTCAACTACAGGAAGAGCGGACGAGGATGTCAAATCGAGAATCGGGAGGGCGAGAAACACATTCATCAACCCGAAACCAATCTGTAAATCTTCGTCACTCAGCATCAACAACAAAATTCAGTCGAATCTTCAATACAAACGTAAAGTCAGTTCTTCTATACGGATCAGAAACTTGGAAGGGGGGGGTCACAAAGAATATTTCCAACAGCCAGTTGTAGACCTTTATTAACAACTGTCTTCGCTCTATACTGAAGATCAGATGGCCGGAAAGAATCACCAACAAGGAATTATGGGAACAAACAAAGCAAGAACCAATCGCCCAACAAATATGCAGGAGAAAGTGGAGATGGATCGGACACTCGCTGAGGAGACCGCTGGGTGACATCGCGCGTCAAGCCCTCGAGTGGAACCCGAAAGGGAAGCGGCGAGTGGGACGTCAGTGCAAGGGTGACATGGAGGAGATCGTGTGAAGAGGTGTTGAAAGAGTATGGACTAACATGGATGCAGGTGAGAAGTACAGCAGAAGACAGAAGCAAATGGAGACGTGCAGTTGAAGCCCTATGTTCCACTAGGAAACCAAGGGAGCAATAATAATAATATTTCTGGTTAAAACCTGGCGTTTTTTCATCTACTATGTACACTTCCCTAATAATGCAACTTCTAATGACGTAGGTGTGCTAAACGTTCGCGTTCGCTCTCACGATGTGTTCTGATTCACTTTAGCTGTTCGGTTGGCTTTCTAATAAATGATCACCTTTTGGAGACCTACGGGTGATACCTATTACTAATCACGACAGATAGACACCATGACAGCCTACAAATCCGTCACTGATAGTAAAAGTTGCTGACTTCAACACTCATTTGCGTCTTGATCACCCACAGTCACAAAACAACATAACTGTTAGGACACCTAGTAAGACAAGGTGAATCTGAGTACCATAAGAAGTTCAGGCATAAAGCTGCAGACTGTACTTTCAGTGAAAATGTACCAGCTCGAAGAAACTCCTAAGCTAAATAATAATTGCAACGTCTGTTGTTGGCAATACTCCGACTCGCCTATTTTACGAGAGACACGGGGACTTTATTCTTGATAGATACAGGAGCCGGAACCCGTTTTATTGTACTTTCGCTATCAAGGAGACCTGCATACACACCCGGATAAATGCCGTCCCGTACTGCTAACCAAACTGACATACACATCTGTGGTGGGCAATCACTGATCTTGAATGTTGGTCTGTTTCACCGTTCCGCATGAATATTCACAGTAGCTGACGTTCGTCACACCATACGTGGCGCTGATTTCTTAAGTACCTTCAATCTACTTGTTGATGCCAACAGTAAGATACTGACTGATACCTCCACCCAACTGCAAATTCATGGAGTTACTTTGGCTTCCTGAGTGTCTATATTGAAAGGACGGAGAACTGCAGATTCACCACTTTGACAGTGCATTACCCTAGGATCACTATGTTCTCTGCCTTTCTATCAAATATGCCGAAGAAAAGTCTCAATGTCTTTTCTGTGATATTTTATTATAAATTGGATTTGTCCGAAATGCTTCTCGAATGCTGGTTGTGAAATTGATATGCATCCACACGATGGAAGTCTGACCCATTTTGCAGTAAACTATGCTCAAATGAATCCATTTCGCAATATAACTTGAATGCGAAAATTTGTTCACTGGTGTGATTTATCTATTGTTGAACAAAATGAATACCTATTGCTGTTATTTTGTTTCCACCAGTGGATAACGCACAGAGAAAACTGAGGATCAATTGTTTGCACTATAAACCCAATGTGGAAGAGTTTGTTCTTAGTTTCTCAAAAGCTACAGTTCTAACAATGTAAACCTAGGCTTTATCACTTAGCACAATGTTATGTCACCAAACACCTAAAAAAGTCCACCCACCTTATACAGTCCCTCCGCTTCGTCATGAAGAATTACAACTCTTCAAATCTCATGTTCTTGAATGCTGTCTAGAAATCAAAAATTCAAAGCTGATTCATCGACTTCTAATCAAGCATTACGTCATCAAAATGGCAGAACTAATCAACAATAAATATTTGGTCATCGCACCTCCAGAGAATGGTAGTGCCTTGTCAGACAAATCAGATTATGTAGGAAGAATGTCAACAATACTCAATGATGATGAAAGTTCACATGGCCAGTTGGGAGGAAAGATAACAACTAACAAATATTTCTTCAAAGTAAACGAAAATTCAACGATCGATGTGGATTGCTTTGCAAGGATTAAGCCTTTACATTCAATAATTTCACGTATCTATGGTTTGTCTAATATACATGAAGAAGTGTTATCCATGCGTCTAATTTTAGATCTGTCTAGATTACACTACCACCACGTGGCTCAGTAGCTAGCAGAAATTTTGGAACCTGTTAAAAAGATATTGTCCATTCTGGTTAAGAGACACCTTCTAATTTCCGAGTTCAATAAATGAGATTAACGAAACTGACATGGTTATGACTCCACCATATATCGTCTCAGTGATCATCTACCTGACTTTGACAGAAATTCACGTAGTCGTGTAAGGGCTTATGGGGAATTGTCATCTAAATTGGTAACAACCAGTGGTGTCCGACAGGGATGTCCACTTTCCCCATTTCTGTTTAACTTCATCATAGATATGCTGATGGAAGTATCCTTAACTGGACGTAATGACTTAAGGAATCGACTTGTTACCAGGGAATAGTCTTATGGACTTAGAATATGCAGATGACATAGTACTGTTAGGGGAGGATGGTGACAAAATGCAGAGTCTTCTGAACACCTTGAGCAGCAATCTTTGTATGTTTGGCATGCGATTCGCCCCTACAAAATGTAAGATGCTGCTACAGGACTGGACCACATCAACTCTTAACTTAGTGATAGGGAGTGAAGTGATAGAATATGTTGACCACTTCACCTATTTGAGAAGTTGTATTAGCACCAACGGACTGATTGGCGACGAAATCTCAGCACGGATCCAGAAGTCTCGAGCTGCTTTCGCCAGCTTACACCATCTCTGGCGTAGGCGTG
This sequence comes from Trichobilharzia regenti, assembly GCA_944472135.2. NCBI lineage: Eukaryota > Metazoa > Platyhelminthes > Trematoda > Strigeidida > Schistosomatidae > Trichobilharzia > Trichobilharzia regenti. Next base: position 78,524,291 of record OX235270.1, on the reverse strand, counting down.
ACATCTGCCTATCCATCAAGGGATGTGTGTACCGGTCAGCAGTTCGCTCCGTCCTTGTCTATGGCTCTGAAACATGGCCAATACGAGTTAAAGACATGAAAAGATTGACTGTTTTTGATCACAGATGTCTACGATCTCTTTCTCACGTTAGGTGGTTTAATAAGGTAAGTAATGTTGACGTTAGGCGTAGAGTGTTGGGTAAAGAGGGAAAATCAATCGACGAGGCTATAGAGTTACATAGACTAAGATGGCTAGGTTACGTGCTGCGCATGCCTAACCATCGCCTCCCCCGACGACGGGCATTGCTAGCTGATATAGGTTCAGGTTGGAAAAGAGCCAGTGGTGGCCAAACAAAAACATGGCCTCATCAATCCATGAAATCCTTGACAGTTAAACTGAGTCAGGTAGGGAGATGCAGACTCCCGGGTTGGGGCCCTCGGGACTCTAGGAATCAATGGCTGGAGACAATAGGTGACATGGCTCAAAATCGTTGTCAATGGCCAGCGCAGATGTATTCAGTCTCTGTAATCTTTCATATTCCTTTCTACCATTACCCATTCCGTTTCACTCTTATACTTGTCAGACTGTATTGATTCTCCACCAGATTTAGAGTACATTTCACTGCTGATAACCTGAGGATAGTGCTAAGTGTAATTTGTGATAACTCCATCACTTTCTTACTAAGACATCGACCAGTAAAAACCCCAGAGTTTCATACTATGATAGATGTAATATGCTTCGCCTAGAACATTTATGGATTAAACGATAACTGCCTGTTTTATTCTTGGGAGATTAAAGTGACGACACGCGTAGGGTACCGGACAATTGAATTCTAAAAGCTTTGAAGGTATCGGTGGTATGTTGGAAGAATCTGTTTTTGACGGGACTAGTGGGATTTCATCGTAACCCTGACAATTGTGGTATGACACAATACTATAGTGAGGCTAATTTGTTAAACAAGAAAAGGAATGTTACTTATCGATTGGTTTGATGATGGTGGTGCACTGATTTTTTCTTATGTATCAGTGTTGAGCAACTCCTATTCTGGAGTAGGTCATTTATCGCTTTTCCGTGTCCTACAAATAAACCACCAATTCGGAATTTTTATAAATTTGACTAGTGTCTCTGTTTTCCGTATCGTTCTCTCTGTAATAGCTTGATTATCTGACCTGACTTGAATTTAAAGTACACACTTTTAATTAAGATATGCCGGGATAAGAGATGTTCTGATGGGCAGTTATCACTGACTTATCTACCCACTTCATCTGCATCTTAATGTTTTCATATGGCTGCTCTGACCAACACAATTTTCTTATCACGAGAGCTTTCGTCCTAGTGCTATGCATATTTATATATGTAGCACCTAAACACAAAGTGCTGACACATTAAGAAACGTCAATCTGCCTGAAGCTAACCTTCACAGGGAGGTACACAGACTTCAACAGTTGGGTATCTCTAGACAGAAACAGAAATCTTAGCCATTCCCTCTCCTCCGGAATTCGAAAAGTTTGCTCTATAGATATGGTTGACAAATCAACATAAGACCCTTGTATGGCAGCTGAATTGAAGATCCCAGGTGGTTTGTTGAAAGAAGTATGAAGAAAGAAATCGCTCCTAGTCGAATAATACTACTACCAAAGAAGATACTGCTGTAGACTTTGGTATTCAAAGGGGGTACTATTTCTGTAGTTAATAAAAGTCATCTATCCAAGTGCACCAAACACACTCTTTATGCTTCTGACTTGCACCCAGTACTCTGCAGACGAATTACGATTCGAAAATTTGTTAAGGATAAACTACTACTTGTGTCCACCTGTATGTGCATCCGCTCCTTCAAATGCTTCTGTGGAGCTGATTGCATTGGACGTTGTAAGATTATTATGTGGAAACGCGTGGTTGAACGCTTCCCGGTTTAGCTGATGAAATGGGAATATAGGAAAATGAAGTCTTCCATCTATGAACAACTTCTTGAGTAAGGTCATTCGCTCATTCTAGAACTTACGTTTTCACAACCCATGTATGGCCGCAGTCGCAGCAGTACATGGACAAAAACCTAAACTACCTATTCAAATCCCTTTCTTCACATTTGCTGTAATTGTACTGCTTCGATTCATTCCACTTCACTTCATCCTCATCTTCCTCCTTGTTATTATCATCGCACCTTCAATTGTTGGCGACACCACTCACTTTTAATATCCTAATACCAATTCACTTATTTCTTGACTTATTGAAGCCTTGCAGTTCATTCACTTCTGCTATGTCCCCTTTAAACTCATGTTAGTTACCTTTATTCTTGTCGTATGTAAGAGCAATTTTCGGTGCCATTTAATACCTTTGCCCATAATGTAAATATGACTGTGCAGCTTTAAAATGAAGTCCTTAGAAAGGAATGTTTCTTCGCTGAACAGAAACTGTTTTTCATTATGAAAAATGGGTACGTTGCGTGAATACATATGTGCCATTGCAGGCAGTTTTGAGTCATGGCATCAGCAATCTCGAACTCGTGGTTCTTAGCAATGGTATGTGCGCACCATGAGCTCAGTGAAATCACAGTGCAAAGTAGTGTTGCCAGATTGGCAGTAGACCATAGCGACAGGTGGAAAATTCACGTATGTGGACAGCAATATGTGTACTGGTTAATATACTACGAATGAGATTTCAAGTTGTATCGTGAAAATCAAGGCAGTATACGCCTACACGGAAGATCTCCCACACAGTCATGAAATAAGTTTGGCTGTCGGGATAACAACAAACATGTTCGCGCAGTCTTCAGTTGCGCTTGTGAAAAAAAGCCTCCATTAGGTAAGGATGTGCGGTGAATTCATCTTTGAGAAACGTGTCTGTTGGCACTCGTCAACAAGGCTTATTTTCAACGTCGAGAAGACTGATATCTCTTGTGAGATTTAAGCCCGCATCACCCAATGCTGCAATCATACAAGTTTTCGCTGAACTACTTGCGTGACAGATGACAGAGAGATGAGAAAAACTGAACACTTTTGGTACGCTTGTAGATAGAAACAACCTGTCTTGACAAATTAACACTCAGAAGTCCTATTCAAACTAAATTTACGTCACAAACATATTAACCCATCACATATCCTGATCATACGTCATGCACACTGCTTTGATACACTATCCATTAAGTAACTCCGGACCAATAGCTGCTACTTTGACTTGGTGATCGTGCTTGCATATCGCAATGATTCAACATTTTGCACTGGCTGGAATTATTGTTTGTTAGAATAGCGATTAGATTAAAAGCAGTTACCGGCATTGTGTAAGAACGTTTTAAACACTATGCTGGGGTTGTGTGGGCGAAGTCGTACTCCTGGGGAACAGGGATGTAACAGCAGTAAGGGATTTGCTTCAGATGATCAGCGTGCCAGTTATGCTGTTTCTCCACTTAGTAGGGAGGAAGGTAGGAGAGGTCGACCCCAAAAATTTTACATCCCGACTTACATTATAGTGGTCCGTAACCAGTGGTAAGTTTACTAACACGGAACAAATCCAATTCATACAGACTGTGTGTGACCAGCCTCAAGCAGTTGTCTTGTGGGCTCTGCGGTCACGCAACGCTAACCCTGCTTCTCTTTCAGGTGCACGAAAATCAATCAGCTTTCACAGTGTAGGCAGCCGGGAAGTAACAACCGGCCACACATTGATATGAGGACGAAGACTTCCTGAAAATCGTTCTTCTTTACCCACATCACCTTCATCATCTTGCTTCCCTACTACAGTCGCTACTATTGTTCGGGCTAGTGAAGCATTGTCACTTCATTCTGTGCTCACGAACAACTATGAGAGCCAGAGAAACACCCCGAACTGCCTCTTAAAGCCACGTCGACAACATTATATAGGAGCATTCAACGTCAGGCTCCTCTGCCAAATCGGACAATAGGCATCACTAGCTAGAACTCTAACGTCTCGAGCCGTGGATGTATGTTGTGTTTCGGAGACACATATACATATACACCCACACAAGACCCGAGTGTGGTCATTCACTTAACCCCACCTGGCCAACAAGGTGAATCTACGAAATTCACTTTGAGGGTGTCGGGAGACCCCTCAGCTAGTTTGCGAGGACTCTAAGGTGTAGGGATAGCATTGAGTGTCAGGGCAGAAAAATCACTTCTTGACTGGATCCCAGTAGATAGTCGTATGTGTGAGGTTCGTCTGAACGCGTCCGTTAGAAGAAGGAAGGAGGGCGCCACCCATCGTTGTCTTTTCATAGTCTCCGCTTACGTCCCAACAGACTGCAGTTTGGATGAACTAAAGGATGACTTCTACCAGAAACTGTCTAATCTACTGCAAAAAGCAAAACGTTCAGATATAGTTGTTTTAGCAGGCGACTTCAATGCCCAAAGAGATGGAAAAAGCATCGCCAATAGGTGGCACCAGACAACTACTTAGGCTTATCAGGGAAACAGGGGGCAAAAGACAAATGATGATAAGCGAGTCTATTTCGAGACAAGTGGCACCATAATTAGTTCTCAGAACAGACGACTGGGACGTTGGAAAGAACACTTTGAGGAGCAATCTAATTGGCCTACAGTCACGCCCAACTTACCCTCCATCCAACACCTCCCTGAATGGGATGTAGACACAAGTCCTCTGTCCCTAACTGAGGTTACAAAAGCTGTCACTAGTCTGAAACGAGGCGGAGCCACGGGACCTGACGAAAGGACTTCAGATGTGATTAAGTACGGTGGAGACAGTTTACTGTCTGCGCCAACTAAGGTCCTGGGCAGCATCAGAGGAAGTCCCGTCAGGTTGGTGTAAGTCATTGATTATCCCGATATGCAAGAGGGGAGATAAGTCTTGGTGTGATAACTACAGGGGGATTAGTTTTACCAACATGGTATCTGAAGTTCTAGGCTCAATGAAAAGGTCGGCTAGCTGTCTTCGATCATAGGTGCCGGCGTTTTATCTCCCGTGTGAAATGGTGTAGTGGGGTGAGCAATATTGAGGTCAGGCGTCGTGTGCTCATCATCAGTCAATGAAGTCCACAACAGCTGGTTTAAACCACGTAGGAAGGTGTAGACTTGCTGTTTCCGGTCGTCAGGACGGTAAGAACCAATGGCTGGAGACAATCGGTGATATGGCTCAAAGTCCGTTCTCAGTGGCTCAGATGCATCCACTCCTTGTGGTTTATAATACTCAATGAAACTATATTGTTCTTCGATATTACAATTCGTTCTGCTTCATATCTCTGTTTTGTATTTCTTCCTACTTTCTTCGCTTTCTTTGTGTGCTACATGGAGTGTGGCGGGTTGAACTGCTGCACATCCATTCAAATTTCTATATTGATTGCAGACAGAGAGACATTAAGTAACTGCTGGATTCACCCATGCAGCCTGTCTTATTTTGACCATTGTTATTTGGGCAATCGTGGCATCATCTAACCTCAGACTGTTTTTACTAATATATTCAAATAAATGCAGAATTCGAACACGGAATTCCAGTATAATTCCACTGTCAAACCGTTTTATTTCATAATGCACATAGTGGTGTACTCTTATTTATTTGCTGTCGATATTTGGAGCATAGTTTATTTCATATAGCCTTAGGGAGGTGCTCACATCAATGTAACTTTTGTTCGTATGACGCCACTATTCCTTATTTTTTGCTCTTATCTGTAGTAATAATTTTCATACCATTCCTACTTCAAGTGCTAGGTGTAGTTTCCTGTCTTCACTCTGAAGGCTTCAGCGAGCTTTACGTTGTCGATAAATTGACATTTGGCAAACAGCCTTTATGTATATTTTCCGTACTCATTGGTGCTGAAGCAGTTGCTGAATCGATTTACGATAGATGATGTCAAACACATTTCACAGTCGACGGAGTTGAGTTAGGGATTTGACCGTCATTCTAAGCTCTTTTTGATAATGATGTCGTAGTGATGTGAACTGAATTGCATATAACTTGGTTTTTCTGAATCTAGACTCTTTGGAGCAAAGTCTTACGTCCAGGGAGGCTTTGAGGTTACCAATGAAGGGAGACAAGTTTTCCTGTGATAATCATAGAGGGAAACTTGGTTTATTAAGTGTCTGAAGTGTTAGGCTCAGTGACCATTCTTAGACTAGGTGGTGGTGGAGTGAAACAATGCCGGGGAAACCAGACAGACTTTAGATCAGGAAGAGAGTGTATTGACCACATCTTTACTCTTCCATAAGTTCTGGAACACAAGCACACTTTCGGGTGTCTGACACCTGCCACATTTCTTGACCTGAGGGCGGCATTCTACTCCATTGACCAAGAAGCTCTGTGGAAATGTATGTTCTTAAAGAGTGTCAAGAAAGATTATCACACTAATCAAGGCACTCTGATCAAACTACCTCAGGCGTTTACGAGTTGACGGAGAGTTGTCATCTGAAGTGATAACAGCCAGTACTGTACGTCAGAGATGTCTGTTATCCTCGCTTTTGTCTAACTTCATCATAGAATTCCTAATGGATGTAATCCTCACTGGCTTTAGAGACTTAGGAACTGATCTTATACAAGAGGAAAACGTTGTTCTCCTAGAACTTTCCGATAATATCATCCTCCTATGTGAAGACGCTGGGAAAATTCAGAGTCCTCTGTTCTCCTTGAGCCGAAATCTCGGAATATTTGACGTGCGATCGGTCCCAATCAAATGGAGGATGAGGGTGCACCGAATCGCAATTTAAAGATAGTATGAAGTGATGGAGCATGCTGTCCACTTCACTTATTTAGGAAGTCATGTCATCCCCACTCGTGAACCTTTGACTTGAAGCCTGATCCACAAGACACTGGAGCAGCGTCAGGAGATGAGTTCTCAAGGTTTCCGGTAACCGAATTAGGTTCATACACCATTCGGCTTATTTGGATTATGGAGCCCGTATATGCTATGTATTAGGAATCAGGGTTTTCCAGCTCATACGGGTAGATCAGTATGTCCATCGGTCCGATTGTGCCCGTTAAAACGTTCTCATTCACCCTCTTGCTTCTGTGAGGGATACCCCTTCATTGTGAAGGTAGTGGACAGGATTAACTGGCTGAGGCTATAAGTGCGTGTTCATATGAGGACATTTCAAGAGGAGAGCCGAAGTCTCCTCACACTCAGCCGTACTAGGTCGTTTATGAGAGTCATAATCGAATGGTCAGTGAAGAAGAATTCTAAAGGTTAGTGTGGCATTTGCCGACACACCATCTGTGGTGTAGACGTAACGTTCGGCTACTAATCAAAGGACTTGTGGGCTGCACGGTGGTTTACTTTGTCCTTCTTTATAGCTGTGAGATATGGTCGGTGAAAGTGGGAGTTAAAAAAGCAGATGGTTGTGCAGAATAAAGTGATAACATCGTTTATTTCATCGTCTTCTCATCAATTGCATACGGCATAAAACATAACCAAGTTTATATACATAGCAATTTCAACACGCTCGCAAATATGACATGTTTCTGAGACAGTAGTTACATTGGTAAACAGTGAAAAGGGAACGCCTTCGGTTTTCTGAACATGTACTAAAAAGCCTACGTTTCAAGGCAATAAAGACTGTCAATATTGCCACTGTCCGACATTTCCTTGATACGAATCTTGAGATGGACACTTTGACGTCCTTCAAAATTATCCATAGATAATATGGTTGAGTCCTCCTCGAGCTTTCCTAATCAGTTGCTATCAGACGCTCGAAACTTGATTAGGGTGTTCGGAAAAAATCAGTTATCAGTCTTTCATCGACCTGGTAAATCGATATGGTCTCTAGCTTTAACCTTCCCCCATTCGCTATGGTATGATTTTGCTTGTCCTTCGTTTCTATGATTTGAGCTGAAGTAAATACATTGCTTTGCAACTTATTAGTTGTTTACCGTCTTATCCACCTTTCGTCTTTATCGCGCGACTCCTTCTTCATCGTATTCAAACATCTGTTTTTCGTTTCGTTCTGTCTAATTTCGAACCTTCAGTGTATAAGTTACATAGGTGTAATTTCTGAGCACTATTTATCAATTTCGGGGACGTCTGTTAACTGACATTATGTCACATTTGAGAGGGCGTTAGAAATATTCTGTACATAGTCTGAATTATTTTTTATGCTAAGAAGACAACGGAATAAACGATGTCACCACCTTATACTACACGTACTGTTGTTTTTGCTTTACTTAGATTCATAAAGGGGAATAAGTGCATGAAGGAATTCGGAGACTTTGAAGATGCCAACTGCATTTTCCCAGAGATGTTTGAGCTCCATCTCCCATGTTAATTGGTGTGATATGGTGAATAGAGTTGAGGGTAGGTGCTGAATGTTAGTTAGGTAAGGAGGGAGAGTCAATCTATGAGGTTGTAAATCTACCTCGACTGAGATGACCACTCTCTTCATAATCTCCCAGATCCATAAAATCTGCTTGTTCTTCCTTCACTTCTGTTTACTATAGTTCTCTTGAATTTTTTTCCTTTGTTCTGTCTACCTTTGTTTGCTATACGGAGTGTGGCTGCTTGAACGAGTGCACATCTGTGCAATGTTCTACGGTGAAGTGCAGTCAACCAATCGGCTGTCCTAGGTTCTTAGTATTCCTTGTGTGGCTTCAGACATGCACCCTGTGAATGCTGTGGGTGCTGTTCTCTCGCCGTTTCTCTTTTCCTTCTTCTTACATGACTTACCTCTCTCAGACGAAATCAATTTCGTCAAATATGCAGATGACCTGACTGTTTCGCTTCCCGTTAAGTCTCAGTCAGACTGCTTCAAATTAAATAGCTTTCTGTCGGACATCAGTCAGTGGTCTCAACTAAATGGCCTAACGCTGAATCCCTCAAAATGCCAGACTGTCGACTTCTCCTTTAGGCATAAACGAGATCTACAAACACTAGTAAGCACTCATGATGTCTGTAGAATTGAGGGGACTATAACTGAAACAAAGTCTAATGCAAAATACCTCGGATTAGTTATATCTTCCGACCTTACCTGGTCATCTCATATCCAAATGATTTCCAAGAAAGTGTTTCGTCTAACCTACTACATTAAGAAACTCAGACTAACTGGAGTCCCTCAACCTCTGCTTTCACAATTTGTCAACTCTCGTATCCTACCTATTCTACTTTACTGTTCCCCGTTAGTCTTTCCTGGGTTACTGAAAAAGGATTATACCATCCTGAGAAGGATGTTGAAGGTAGTTAGTAGGACTAGCGGTGTAAAACTCAGTCAGCTCGTCACAACATTAGTGGATAAGCATCTGAATACATGTGAGAAATGGTTTAAAACCATACTCTCTGACTGCCAACACCCCCTCTATTCCCAACTCTCTCCTTGCATCTCATCAGGTAGAACCAGAAATCAGTACAAAATAATATATGCTCGTACAACCAAGTATAGGAACTCAACGGTATCATATTTGGCCCGTGTTCTAAGTGACAGAGACAATGTTAAGCGTGAAACCTATGACTTGCTTTGTTGTTAATAACATAATTTTGGCCCTTGTTATTTCCCCCTTACACTCTCTCATTTGTACTCTATAGTGAACAACCTTCTTAAACATACTTAGCTGCTTAAAATTATTATCACTGGCTTACATTTTTATTCTTTATTCTATTCCTTATTTTGTGTATCTACTGGGTCCGACTATATTATCACTATGATTATTAAAAAATTGTCCCATCATTAACCAGCATGTAACATTAGTTTTGTGGTTGTTCTTTGTTCGGCACTATTTAACTGACAATCTTGTTTGTTATTGCCACTATCACCATCTTAAAAAATTTTGTATTATGCATGATTCCTCACACTACCACTACAAACAATCGCATTAGTGCTGACAATAAAAAAAAACACAACCTGAAATACCTGAAATGTTTATCTTATGATTGCTTAGTGTTGTTCAATCAAATTAACTGATCATCTTGGCTATAAACATTTTTTAAGAACATCTCATAATTTCCTGTATGATTATAGCTGTTACTGTTCACCACGCATACACATATCGTAGCTTCCACTAACCAATACTGAAATATTTTTTCATTATTTGTGTTTATCTTCCTTTTTACTTGGTATTTTTATTTGCATTTTTTTGTTATTTCTGTGTTTCTTTTTTTGGTTTTTTGTTTTTTTGTTTTATATATTTAATTTTTTTATAACACTCCTTTTAAATGTACGATGAAATTAGATGCAATATTGTAGATATGTGCTGAAAATTCCACACTGTACCACAAGTACTGTTTCTGGAATAAAGCGAAATTGTTATTGTTATTGTTAATCTTCACGAGCCATCCCTAGATTTTTATTGTTTCTTAGAGATCACTTATTCTGCCTTCTTACTAAAATGTTATAGCTGTATTTTGAATTATTCGTTGTCAGTTAATACTTCTTGAGACGACTCATCCGTATCATTTTAAGTTCAAAAATTATTGTAGAGATTTAATAAAAATGATTCCGATGCTCGATATGATACACTGGTTCAGTTCTGTAATATAGAGTGAGCAGAAGTTTGATAACGACAGTGATGTTTCAGTACTCAGTGAGATTGCGATGAATGTAGGTGAAGTTCCGTGCGATCCTTAGCCGAATTCAAAAGATTTCATTACAAGTCCACCCTGGTTGTCAGAGAGTACAAATTCAGAATTTCACATACACAAATTTCGCAGTCATGATTACAGTGCCTAACTAGCAGTTTTGGGGACTAAGATGGAGGTCGACAATTCTCAATTTCATCTTTGAATCGGCGAACATGACGCCTCTTCAAATGATGAGGTGATTCACTCAGGATCGAACATTGTTTTATTCGCAATATGACGGAAATCACACCAAGCATAGCATAATGAAATGTTGGGAAATAGGAAATCTTACTCAGTTATTGCTTTCAGTTCTACACGGTTAGTAATGTGTGTGCGTATAACTAGACATATGTGTATATGAATAAATTGGCGCACACATATTTGATTCTAATTGATGACGAATATATGCTGGGGATCGTCGGTGGCACAGCGGTAAAATGCTAGCCGACCACACATGTGGTCGAGCGTTAAATCTGCGGCCCATGAACTTCCCTAACTCGCTAAGCAGGTCAATAGACCAGTGAAGATGGAAGCTTGGGTGTGCGGCTAGCAACCCCATCCCGTAAAAGTAAACACAACTCTTACTGAAACTTCCACCCGCCAGTTTGGATTCTTATGTTCCAAAGGTTACAAAAATGAAAAAAGTCTATATATATATATATATATATATATATATATATATATATATATATATATATATATATATATATATATAGGGAAATCACCGCGATTGACGTTTAAACTGAATTTTATTCCCCAACAGTTAGCTGGTAGGATTCGTGCCGATATTAAGTCTGATCAGAAATTGATGTCAGCTAGAGAACCATTAGAAAATATTCTATTAATTAAAAGGTTTTGAGTACATGGTTTGAGTATTTTGACAAACTATTCCATTAACAAACGTGTAGATACTTTGGTACTAAGACGACACCTATTCGAATGCTTATTATTATTGTTTTACAAATGGAAAATGTGATCAGTTTTGTTTCTGAATTTGAATAAATATATCTTAGAGACATGGCTGTCATGCATATCGAAAAACAAGAGCCGACTAGGTGTTGTGAAGAACTCACTGCGTGGATAATTAATATCGAATTTAAAGGAGAAGAAAGCTGTGTTAAGAGTGGAAATAGTGTTACCGCGACCTGTAGCATGAAACCAAGAGACATACCTACAGGCATTAGTGCATAGAATTATTGACTGCTGATGGTGATCTAAGGTGATTATTTGGACTGATTGGAAACAACTTCCATCAGTTTTTCAGTTTTCTCCCGCTAGGTTATAAAGCTAAGCTGTTAGTCAATATCAGTTACACAAGTGAAATTACTGATGTAGAATTATCTACTAATTGACACTATTTTGGTGACACCAATGCTTTTGTTCAACAGAACGAAGTCTACACCATTCGGGTGTAGTTTGACAAATCTGATGATTGAACGGGACTCTGATTCAGATGCCACGGTCCAATTTCTGGAAAACCATTTAACTGTTCATTCATCTGCTTGTATGTCAGATGAAGAATCGATATTTGAAAGCAGTGAAGACAGTGACACGATAGTAACAGTCTCAAAAATAGGTATGCAAGATTACTTGTTTTTGACTAGCTTTCACACTTTCTCCAGTTATCAAGTATTCATATGACTACGTTTCTCACATTTCAAATCCTGTCTTACGAAAAGTTTAGTACTGTTCACCGTAACTCAGTGTATCTTAATTGCATTGGAATTCTTCCGTGCTGTTGTTGTTAGCTGTTGCGAAATAAAGCACTCCGCAACTGCAGGCCAGCTACAGCTTCAACTTTAATGGGATATCTGATATTATGCCTGGTTGCTACTATATATTTTCCGGTTATAATGAGTCTTTATCCTACACGGGGAATTTAATACTGTTGACAGTAGAAGCATGTTGATAAGCAACTGAAATACCAATTTATTAGTGAACTAGAGTATAGACATTTATTTCACCTTATTTAGGAGAACAGGTAACAGGGTTGATACCATTGTTCCTTTATACTATATCAGATGAATCACACTCAGCCTTTGTAATAATAGGAATCTAGACTACTTGATATGTTGTGTCTAATGAAACAATAATGAACCGAATAATGCGTACATATATTGATCATGTAAGTCGCAGGATTATTCACAAAAGTGGAGATATTGGTCTGTTTCAGAAAATACAGTGGTACACTTCATTAAGTGAACTCATATCTGAACAGCGAATATAATAAGGGAAATGGAATGTTTATATCTCATTGGTTCTATTGTTGGATAGCAGTTAACAGACTCATTTTCAAAAGGTAAGGTAAACTTCTCCATAGAGTGTTATTTCTAACGTCATAGCCGTCCATCCCGAGAAACTACTAAGCTGTCATCATTTTTTGAGATCATTTCATTTACCATAGCTTCCTTAGAGCTTATTTCCTTAGTGATCCCAAATAGCTGATGGGTATTATTTATCCCTGATTCCTTTTCCACTACCTCCTCCTTTATCACCCACCGTTGTTCAGGGTTGTTGTAGAGAATTTCATCCAGGTAAATTCTGGGCACCTTTTACACCGTATCATTTCTGGAACCGCTGGTATAACCCTTCTGGGATCATTCAGTCCGAGACTTCATCAATCCAGTGGGATTAACTAACCTCTAGTTGCAGGTTATCAAAGACATGGATATAATACCAGGCTTTTTAAGGATAAGTTTTTGACAAAATTAGGTTAGCATTTAGTTACCCTCTCGCTGAATGTAGACCTTATTTAAATATTGTGAAGCTGGATAGGTAAGGGCTTCATAGCTGTTTGTTCTCTACTAACGTTCAGCTTTAGGCTTGGCCTAATGCATGATCCGAGTCCATGCATGTATTCCAAGTGGGAAGTCTCTCTTCTACCACTCCTTCTAATTGGTTACTCACCGCAAACTGGACAATGTGCGACCATCGGTGAGTTGATATTTGTGATTTCTAGGTGAAACACTGTGTATTCTTATGTTTGAAACTAGTGCTGGTCAGGTTCAGATGGTTACTTGAGCAAAACTGTAAGAGATGATCACCACGATCCGTGCTTGGACACGCGACATCGTGGAGAGGCTCAATATTTATTTTAGATTAAACATTATTACCACATAATGAGATTATTCTCTGAAAGTTGTGCTTTCAGTAGCAAACTGGTTAACTTTTAGAAAAATACCTCTTTGATATCGTCTGAGTTGCATTCAGTGAGTGTTACAGTTTTGCTTCATCTAGTTGATCAATTCAGCAAGACTGCACTTAAGTACCTGCCTACCAGCATTCAAACGGACAGTGAGTTTTCTGCTGTTTAAGTCGACCCCACTCTTAACGAGATGGTGTATGGGAACAAGCCGAATAATTTTCCGACATCCCAATGGGAATTAATCATATAAGCCAGGTAGAGTCAAGAGAATAGCTACTCCTGAGCTTTGTATGTCCTAGATGTACCAAAATCATAAATAGCTAGAGTTGACAGAGGTCTCACTAGTGTGGTATGTAATGCATTTCGATGTCGAGAGCTCAAAATTAAAGTTGGTAGTATGGTTTTGAGAAAGTGATAAAGGCATTTCTATGGTTGAAGCCGCAAGCAATGGTTGCAGAGATGGGAGTAGTTAAAGAAACAGTTTATGAAAGGGAATTAGCAGTGGGTTTAGTAATACTAGATGAGGAGGGTAAGTGTTTGAAGGAACTTGTCACCGGCAAAAAGACGACTGTAAGGTAGGTCAGAACGCGCCGGTTTGGCAACCAATACTTAATGCCTCAGTATGTTAAGGCATTATAGCTGAACTACGTATAACCTGAAAAGAAATGACTAATCATTCTAATGACTAAGTTATCTAAGAAAACTGTTTTGTCGATGTGGAAGGGGACTATCATTTTGCCGACAACTAAAGTGATCTACTGTAGATTTGTTTCACATCTACAAGTTTCTTAATCTGTCTGCTCATATCGAGCGGTTTTAGTATAATTATCGACTCTGTCAACATAATCTTACCTGTCCATATTATTTATTATTATTTTATTGCTTTGAGTTCTGAGTGGAACATAAGACTTCAAGGTTAAACTTTGAAATTTCAGTAGCATTTATGTTTATTTCTTACAGGATTGGGTCGCTATCCTTACACCCAACCTTCCCTTAATACGCAGGAATCAAACCGCAGACCAAGATAGTGTCTTATAAACTAAATCGGAGATTAATATGCAATTTCCTTCTTTATCTTCCTGGAAGTAACACAAAATAATGAAGTCCCCTTAGAATTCTCTAAATAAGTATGACCAGCTGTTTTCATGCTGTCGTTCTTCAAATATGCTATCTCCTTTTTGCTTCTGTTGTCAATTCATTATTTTGTATGGCAACTCTCTTAGTACCTATATTATACCAAGCTTGTATTTTAAATAACACAAGGAAATTAGCGACTATTTAACTAAGCCTCTAACTGATTGCTTAAAGGCCGAGCATCTAAGCTTCAGAAGAAAGACTCACAATGCTGTGCTGTATTTCTGTACGTCCTTCGTAGCATAGGTGAACTAGTCATCTAGGTGTGACACAGGATACCATCATAAATAAATAATGAATTATAAGATCAGGAAGATTGGATTTCCACAATCACCTTATATAAAACTTATAAAATGAAGTCAAAATGCTCATGGAGAGTGATAAAAGAAAACGAGAGGTACATGTAACTGAAAAGAAAATTTAATTTTCAATAAACAATTTTCTAAAGCTGTACAACTGTATTTATATTCAACAGAGAAGTCATAAAACCAACCAAGTGTAAGTTATATCCTAGAAAACGTATTGCGTAACGCGTAGTCTAGCAGAGAATGCACAAGGGGATTGATTACATTATAAGGGTATAAAAATGTTACTAATAAAAAAGAATAATTCTAAAATAAAAGTAATGGTAGAATTAATACAGAAAACAACAAAATTAAACAAAATTACTTTCTCTTGAAAATAACATCCTTGATCCTTTGATCGGGGAAATGTCGCGGCCACACCATCTTTCTATACTCAGAATTGTCCGTTGCATATGAAATGAATGTTAAAGATATATTTCAGGAGTTGTTCCTTTAGGTGTTTGGTGGGATGAGGAATTTCTAGGTTGTTGGATTTAATGTAGTCACATATGAAGCATACAGTCTCAGTTAAGGGGATGCTTGTGAAGGACGACGTTACTTCTAGAGACAGCACTTGTCTTTCAAACGTATTGACATCTTTCTCTGATTCAATGAAATCAAATGTACCTTTAAGAATATACTTTTTCATGTGCTTCGGTGCCCGTTAGACGATATTTGCTACATATTTTGTTATCTGATGATAAGGTGATTCATTATACTAAAGGTTTTTGTATTTCCCAATGAATGAAAAACAAAACGATATTGTTTTTACTGACGTTTCGGTATTTAATGCTAATAGCTTAATCAAAGTATTATTAAATCGGAATTTACAAAATCTCAGCATATATGTACATAAAAGAGTTAAGAGGTGAGAAAATAGACTTTAGATATATGCTGAGATTTTGTAAATTCTGACTTAATAATACTTTGATAAAGCTATTAGCATTAAATACCGAAACGTCAGTGAAAACAATATCGTTTTGTTTTTCATTCATTGGGAAATACAAAAACCTTTATTATAATGAATATCATATACCCAATGCCCAAATTTTTTTCAAACCGTTAAAAGTGAACTTGGTTTGGACATATCTGATGATAAGGTGAGTTTACAATTTCTAAAATGAGCGTTATGTACTTCAGGCGGTTCATACAGCTTTGGAATAGTTGAACTGCACGGTTTTATTTGCTGAGACACCTCTGAGGTTGAAATTGACTCATCTTTCAGTTTTCTTCAATAATTTGCTAGAAGACCAAAAGTAATTATTAGGTAACGCTATTGTAAACTGTAGTAATTTATTGTACTTGGAATATTAGTATTTCGAGATGACCGAATTACACGAATCCAACCAAAACACAGAGAGGGCAGAACTCAGGAATTTGTATTTAGCGGAATTATTATGCAATTCATATAAGAAACATATTAACAATCAACAGTAAGTATTTAAACAATACAGAGATAGAAATTGTCAATCACCACATCCGCCACACGTCGAATATCTCCTTGCGTATTTATAACGATGTCTCGGTTTGCTTGCAAGTAGCTGCGACCTTCTAACTGATTCTGTGATATTATTTTCATCAGTATTATCTGGACTTATTTCTGAATTATCTACAAAATCAGGATTATTAGCGGAATCAATAATATTATAATTGGAACGACCTACTTCATTTATTGTCACTTTGTCCAGGTGTCCGTTATGAACTGAGTGATCTTTGATGTCTAATATCTTCACCACTCGATTTCCCATTTTTTGTAGTATAATTCCAACAGAAGGTCTATAGTTATTACCTTTGTAATAATGTACATTAGAAGTCGTGGACATCAGATGCTTTTTGAGAATTCGAGATTTGAAAAGTTTTGCAGGACTTTCACGGGTACTTGTATGCTCTGCATTCAACAGACGCAGTCTATGCATATGCAACAATTCCTCCATTTTAATCAGTTGCTCTCTCATCTCATTCAGTTCTTCTCGTGTTTTCGACAGTTCACATTGTAACTCGGCTACCTCATTTTTGAAAACAGTTGACGTTTGAGTTGCTGAACTTGTAGTGGAGGTTTTCATTGGATTAGCTTGAGTATTTTGAAAAATTGAAAGACACATTGACTCCATTTTACTAGACAGATTGGGAGAATTATAAGAATTTTGAGTAACATAAGTATTCGAACTTCTGCAAACAGTCTTGATGTGTCCAACTTTACCACATTTGTGACACTTAGCACCCCGAAAACGGCAAGTGCTTCGTAGATGTAACTTTCCACAGGATAAACACGGTTTAATGTTTTTGATCTCTCGCTGCATTCTATTACCTGTGGACGACGGTTTGGATTGCTTTCCATGAACACTTGTATTTTCGACTTTAGACAACATGACATCAGATACTGACGTAGTGGGAGCAGAGTATTCATTATTGACATCTTCATATGTAATACATAAATCTTTAGCAGTTTGAAAAGTACAAGAAGGAATCTGAATTAACTCTTTCTCTAACTTAGGAATATTGATTCCAGCAATTAGACGATCACGTAGTTGAGTATGCAGCTGATCTCCAAAATTACACTTTGAAGCTTGAATTTGGAGTTGCAGAATAAAGTCTCGAATCTTCTGGTTGGGAGCACGAACCAGTTTATTGAACTGAGCCCTCTCTCGCGTCTCAAAAGTAGTTATATGAAAGTGATCTATAAGAAGTTCACGGAGCTTAGCATATGGCAGAGAAATGGGTTTATCTGGAAACGCCAGATTCTTCACTAGGCTATATGCATCAAGCCCAATAGCAGTGAAATGTGCTGGTATTTTGTCATCCCGAACATTCTTTGAAATGCACCACGCATCGAAGCATTCCAAATAATCAGCAATCTCCCGCGGATACCCATTAATAGGAAATTTTCCAAGGTTATTTAGTTCCATCGCGACGCCAATTTGTAGTAATTTATTGTAGTCGTAGTATGACTATTTCGAGATGACCGAATTACACGAATCCAACCAAAACACAGAGAGGGCAGAACTCAGGAATTTGTATTTAGCGGAATTATTATGCAATTCATATAAGAAACATATTAACAATCAACAGTAAGTATTTAAACAATACAGAGATAGAAATTGTCAATCACCACATAAACGCTGCTGATCAATTGGCACCCGAGACTCTTCACTGACAGTGAAAATTGCATGATGAAGTAGATGCATTAGCTTCAGTGTCAACAACAATGAGTCTCCGTCTTGATCTTCTTTCGTCCACCAGAACTACTTCATCATCTGAAGAGATTTACCATTAACCGTTCAAGCATCATATCATTTGTGTCACAAAGTAGCAATGCTCAGGAGGAGTTTTCTTTTGGATGTAGCTAACCTTGACCACGGTAGGCCGATAAACTATACAGAAGAAAGGGAAAACGCTAACTTCGAGGCATATCACACTAAGTATTGAAGAAAGTCTTAACAACCTTAATTTAAAAATCTTGTTCGAACATGGTATTCATGTTCTAGTTCTTGTTACGTTTCTTTCGACTTCTTTGTTCCCATGCTTTCTATGCTAATAATGTATAGCCTCCATTTCTCCTGCCTGAATTTTCGTTTAACTACTCTCAATGTGTGCCAAAGACGTCTCACAGCATATTACTTACAAGCTCCTCCCAGTGGTACACACGATAATTATAACATTGATAGTGGTAATAATTAAAATATTCATAATACGAGTGTTAGTAATAACCTGAGTGTCATTCCTGCACTCATTCATTCTCTCATCTATCAGTTTCCTATAATCCTATTGATCCTTTTTACATTTTGTCAACACAGCCGGTAGCCTGTCAGTTTTCTGAAATGTTTGCCGTGGACAGGTATGTTGTGCAGACATGTAGCTACTAAACACACATGCATTTTCAAAAATCATCATAATACATTGTAGACCTGTGGCTTTACTATGGTCTGTTTTTATCACTAATTTTCCTGCTTCTATCTGTGTGATTTTTGATTGGCGTGATCGGAAAGTGACCTTGCAATTATTATGGACATTTTTATGCTATGCTTCGCTGTTTATCGTTATCTACAAGTAAATGAGAAGTTGTGGATTTTCGTAACAGTTATCATCTTAAATTATTAGTTAGATTCACTGGGAATTTTTTTACTGTTGTAATTATTGTTTAGCATCACACAGCATATATACGTCTCCAACTTATGAGTAACAAAAGAAATCGATTTAGTCCCTTGTGGATAACTTGTTTTTGTGCTGATTCTCGTGCTGCTGTTCTTGAAGAGGCTGATGGAAAGTTGGCTCGTTTGATTCAGAAGGGTAATCTGCCAGCAATTGAACGTGCTATGAGACGGTTAAAACAACCACTAACAAATTTAACTGTAACAGTCAAGCGACGTCATTTGAGTACAGCTTATCCTTGTCTAGTCGATCATCGAGCAACTGGAACAGATCCATTTATTAATTTTTACCAGGAATGTTCTCCAGTAATCTGGGCTGTGGATTGTTTACAGTGGCACGTACTGCCTTTATTGACACGTTTCGGCCTTGATGTTAACCGTCCACAAAGTTGTCGTCGTTGGACCTATATCTGTGCTCCTAGTTCCCGTCCCAATACAGCACCATATCGTAGATTTTGGACGCGTGGTCGCTATACATATCAGTCAGCATTGGATTACTTTTTTGCTAGTGTCTATGAATTTGTTGGGGAGCATACAACAAGTTATAATGGATTAAATGGACCAAGCCCATTGGCTTTCTATTTTTCACACTTACCAACAATATTATCAAAAGGTGTAGATGTACACCGCATTGATTCAGTAATTGTTTTCAATTCACTTGCAATCAGTTTCGATCAGTATTTATGTCGATACACTAATGAACATGCTATAATACCAGACATACCCGAAAACGATGATTCATTTGTTGAAATGCTTACTGTGAAACGTTTAATAGAAAATGGCTTTTCACAGTTTGAATGTATGGATTATTTATATCCATGTTGTAATTGGTTCGGTATCCTGTTATGCCTTGTATGTCATCCTAAAATTGACTCATACTGTAATACAGTATTACCATCAATCATAAAACAGTCCGCTTTGCTATTGATTAATCTGCTTGCTTTAAAATGTACCTTTCCTTCAGTTGAAGATTTTCGTGAATCCTTGGAAAATCTTCATTTGCGTAAAGTTTATTCAAAACGTTACGGTGAAAGACGTGATGAATTCAATGTCCGTTTAGCAGCATTACATGAACTATGCCAAAATTTTATTGGTCAGCCGTTAAGTTTAAAAATCTTAGCTAGAAATATAGTCCGTAAACAAATTGGTGGTATAAATTTCTGTGCTAAGACAACAGCTATTGGATTACCATCTCAGTTGATAACGTATATTCAATACATCAACCAAGAACATTTAATTGCCAGTGGTATGCCGAAGCAATTGGTAAAACTGGCTCAAGGTGAATGGGTTGATACTATTGGAAGTAATAATTGTTCAAGATCGCGTTCAGTTATCAGTTCTGCACTGTGCTTTAATACTGAACACACTGACCGACTTATCAACACTTTGAACCGAACAAACTATGATGCAAACTTTTTGGAACAAACAAATAATCCCAATGAAGAATTACCAGCTAGCACTTTTCGACGTGGTAGAGCATCAGAACGTCAACATCTTGCATGTCAACGAAGAATTCATAATGATGTTTGCAATATTAGTACTCCTAATAGTCATAACCAACCCCTTCGTCCAACTTCAGCTCCACTGCCCAGAACACTTTTAATCTAGTGACCAGGAGGCTTTGCAGCTTTTATGATCCGTCATTTGAGTATTGTACAGGTGCCCTCTTTATGAGGAAGTCTTATCTCAGGGATCACATTGGATTACAAAACCAGTATATACTATGATTGTTTCACGAATAATCAGACTCAAACTAAGGTTAACTGGTTAATCATATATATATATATATATATATATTACTGGTAATATACAACGTGATTTGCATTTTGAAACTGATCATTCAACAAAATAGTGATTATACAACCGTTCTACCTAGGTGTATAGTAAGTTCAATTTTTGCTTTTGCTCCTATGCTTCAACCACTGATTTTACATAAATAGTGATAAAAGGATTATTATTTTTTATTTTTGAAAACAAAAATTGAAAAAAAAACTATAAAACCTTAACTTAAAACCGAACGACATGCATTCCAATTACGGGGCTAACAACAAAATTGCTGAGTTGATTATTGATTAGTTGGGTTTGTATACTTCATATGTGTGTTCTAGCATTTTTGAGGTTTGTTTCCTCTGGTTTTTCTGTCTTTATTTCATAGTATCTGTTCACTTGTCTTTAAACGTAGCCGTTTTTGATTTATACACGAGCATTATCCAATTCTGACCAATTTCACATGTATTATTTCACTTCAGTAATGTCTGTGATGATTTACACCAATCACTCAGTTCTCAATGACTCCCTGTGTTCACATGTTTTTTCTTTCTCTGTGTATATACGGGTACATTTGTATGCTTGTTTGTGCTCAAAATACTCCCTGATTGAGAGCACAAAACTGTATAGTTAATGTTTAGAAAAATAAGCATTTGAACTTTATCAACCTTATTTTTCCTTTTTACTTGCAGCTTATCTGATTTCTCTGTGTGAAATATACCAATTTTCAAGTGTTTAGTTTTATCAAAATATTTATTAATTACTGATTTTTGTGCTTATTTATTGGTTTTTTAAACGATGAGTCTTACTTTGTTCATTGTCTTTTTATTCTTTCTCTGTGTGTGTAAAACTGGCTATTAAACCCTGTCACTATTGGTAATAGGTGGTAGTAGGCAGATGGAAATGTACATGTGCGAGTGATTCACTGACAGTCTAGTAGTTTCATCTAAATCAAATGTTTCGTATAATAACAGGAATGTTTGTTATAGAGTTTCATCAGTTAGCAGTAATTTGTTCATTTAATTTTTATATTAAGTGAAAATGTTCTGTCCTTTTTAGCACATTGTCTTTCAGGATTGTTCACGAATTGACATCAGCCAGAGAACCACTGAAAACCAGGCAGTATTGGACAGTTATTTCATCTTTGCTTGAGAAGGTTAAATAGTATTCATTCGTGACCTCAGCCGGGATCGAACTGGAGACTTTCAGGTCAAAAGGCAAGCTCATATATCGCTGAGCCACTGGGACGCAATTCAGCGACACACTAATTCTAACTTCTGCGAGTTCGCGAAATGTTGTGCGACTTCCAGCCAATGTCATTGGCGAGTGTTTGTTTTCATACCAAACTTGGTGGATCCCGGTGGTCACACCTACCAACTTGAACGTCAGACAAGTTCATCCTATAGTCGGTCATTAGTGAACACTGGATCAAGTTTCAAGTGTTGGTTTTCAGGGATTTATAGTGATGGAGAATTCCATTTTTGTCTAGAGACTTCTATAGTTTAAGGGAAGGAAAATGTGAGAAACTTGTTGACTTTGGAAGGTACACACCAACGTCAGTTCCACCAAGTCTTTGTTTTAAATAAATGCCAAGTAATTATTAGTGCCACTGTATTATGTGAAAACCTACTACAATAAATATTGATGCTTGTCTTATGAGATAAATTAACATCTCTGATAACCTAGCAAAACTACTTGTGACACAATCTTACTCTGACTATTAAGCTTGTTTTACAGTTGGTTTAGTCTCTAAATAAGACATCTGAGAAAAGAATGCAGTGACGTCCTATGTTCCACTCGGAGTGAAGGGGACAAACAATAGTAGTTGACTAACTGGAATTTACAGTTGTTAGTGTAAGTCTGATACTGTCTTGTTCCGTTTGCGCACCACCTCAGTATTGTACTAAACAGTTTTAAAGCAAGGTGAGACAATAAACTTTTCTTAAGCAATTCATAAAGGCTTGAATGGTATGATTTAATATCTGTAAATTGATAGTTGAGTAGGTAAGTAACTGTGATTGTAACGGCGATTAAAAATGTCTACTGGTAGAATTTGGTAAATACATATCCAGTGACTGTTGGTTTCCAATACTCATCGATATGGTTTTAGTATTAAGTATTATTTCGAAAATGAATACACATTTTCTACTACTTTAGACTAGGCGATTGATCTGATCACATCCACACAGAGTTGAACTCTGTTTCAATCGGTCCAAATTTCCGAATATTTACCACGAGGCAACTAGGGCAGCATAACCACTTCTTATTTAGAATCAGTAGAAACTGATATTACATACACTTGGAATTTCACCGTTGTTGATCTTTAAAATCAGAATCAAATAGGTAAATCTTTGTTGTTCAGATAATTTAGAATTTCGGGAAGAAACCATATTGAAATCTGATGGACTTCTCTTATCGGAGCCTGAGAATTTTGTGGATGCTCACTATAAAACTCCTACTCTTTCCAACTCTTATTCCATTGTTAACTTTTCTGACTTTCCACTTAACGTAAGCAGTCGATTCACTTATCTATACAGAATAGTTTTAAGTGTTTTAATTAATTACGCAGGACTACATGACTGAATTTCAGCATAGAACTTAGCATGGATGTGCAGCCGTTCAAGCAGCCACTCTCCGTATAGGAAACAAAGGTAGACAGAACAAAGGAAAAAAATTCAAGAGAACTATAGTAAACAGAAGTGAAGGAAGAACAAGCAGCTTTTATGGATCCGGGAGATTATGAAGAGTGGAGACATCTGCGCCAATGAGAACAATTTTGGACCGTATCACCAACAGTTCCCAGTAATTAGTTCTTAGCATCCTGACGATCCCAACCAGGGCAACCTACACCTCCCTAGATGGCTCAAACCAACTGTCAAAGACTTCACGGAGTGATTCCAGGTTCTGTTTGACCACCCAAAGCCTTCTTCCAACCTAGTCGTATGTAAGCTCGTTGAGGAGAGTGGTGGCTCAACATACGTAACACATGTTCTGGTCATCTCAGTCGAAGCAGCTTTACAACCTCATAGATTGACTCTCACTTCTTACCGAACATTCGACGCCTGACTTCAGTTTTACCCACTTTATGGTACCAGCTAACAATGGAAATATGAAGTCTTATATCTGTGGTCAAAGAAAGTACTGCATGCAACAAATTAAATGAATTTCCATTTGCCTAGTAATTTTTGGTGCTTTGGTGATTAGCACTAGTTATTTTCCAATATAGATCATATTACATATGAAGATTTAGGCGTCCTAGTGATATGCGTTTGAAAGAAACACCTGGAAGACCTTCCATAATCGGATGAACTAGCCACTCGTCATAATATTAATACCCAAAATAATGATGCAGTACAGTAACAGTGCGTATCACTCATACGCCAGTGTATGAAGTTAAATTTGTGCCTGTAATCGATCAAATTATTTTCAAATACCTAGCACAATAATAGACTGGCAACATACAGGAGAAAAAGGATTACGTATTCATATGCAAAAAAGCATTAGAAATTGATTTGAAATCATTTAAGTGAGTTAAGATAAAAAAATGTTAAAGAATAATAATAGATAAATTGTATACATATAAAACAGGTCTAAGCCTTTTTTTACGGTATGATTACAGCCAATTTAACTATATAACCTAAACGTCCTTTAATATATGAGTTATAATGCCACTATTGAAATCAACTTTATGAAGCGTCCCGATGATACACTTTGCGACAGATGATGTTGGGCGTCTATTTTCAGGATCTGCTGAATCAGGCAACGGAACTAATACGCAGAATAAAGCCATCACTGGGTGAGTCTAAATGGTTTACTTTAATGCCTAAAACTAATAATGCTAGTAGAATATATGGTGCTATAAAAATACATAAGCCAGGTTACCCCATAAGACCAATAGTAGATTTTAGAAATATCCCCACGTATGAATTATCAAAACACTTAGCTCTAATACTATGCCCCATTAGAAATCGTTCAAACTCTAGATTAACTAATTCATATGAGATGAAAAATAAAATAAATGACATTCAACTAGCGAATGATGAAACAATGGTTAGTTTTGATATAACTAGTCTTTATACTAATATACCAGTTAATATGGCCTTAGAAGCAGTTAAAAAAGAATTAACTGCGGATCCGGAACTCAGTCATAGGACAAAGCTGTCCATTGAAGAAATTATTTTAGGAATTCACTTATGCCTCACATCTACTATCTTTAAGTTCCAAGGTGCAATATATAGACAAACAGAAGGTGTAGCAATGGGATCACCAATATCCCCTATCGTAGCAGACATATTTATGGACAGCTGGGAAAATAGTGCCCTCAATACATTTAACCCTACTCCGAAAATATGGTGGAGATATGTGGATGACACTTTCACAGTGCTAAAAACAGAACACATCTCTAGCTTCTTGACACATATAAACTCACAAGTTGAGGGAATAAAATTCACATTTGAATCAGAAAATGAACAAGGAGAATTAGCTATGTTAGATTGTAAGATAAAAAGAATAGAAGAAGGCAAACTACACACTAGTGTTTATAGAAAACCAACGCATTCTAATAGATATTTAGACTTTAATTCGTCTCATCCTTCAACTGTTAAGGCAGGCTTAGTTAAATGTTTAACAAACCGAGCAGTGGCACTAAGTAGCACAAAAAAGATCTAAATGATGAATTAAAACAGATAGAAGAAGCGTTGGTGTTGAATAACTATCCTATAAAATTCATTAGGAAGATCATTAAAGGCCAAAAACAAAATAGAAATAATTGTGAAACTAGTAATAATAACATAAATAAGAGAGAATATAAGTCATCTACAGTTATACCATATAAAGGGGGGACATCTGAGACACTACGTAGGATTCTGAATAAAATAGGAATTAGAGTGGCATTTAAACCTAGAAACTCACTCAGGGACAAGCTCTGTAGGTTAAAGGACCCAGTTGACCCAATTAGACAAAATACAGCAGGTTGAAGATGAGGCAGTAACTCATCGAAGAAGACATTGCGAAGTGGTCGCGCTATGTCGTGAATTGGCAGAAGTTAGAATTCAAGGACCATTGGATCGGGTCCCAGTGGCTCAATGGTCTACGAGCTCGCCTTGTAACCAGAAGGTCCTGGGTTCGAATCCCGGTGGGTGCGTACTGATGAAGAGTTCCAAACTAGGACGAAACAGCTGTCCAGTACTCCCAGGTTTTCCAGTGGTTCTCTAACTGATGTCAGCTCATGATTAAATCCTCCATGCAATCAAACAAAATCCCTACAAAACCAATACTTGAAAATAATATTATTTACAAAATACCATGCAATGACTGTGAGGTCAACTACATAGGTCAAACTAGTAGGTCAGGGGTAGTCAGATTGTCGGAACATAAGAATTTAGCTAAGGTAAGAATGGTTGACCCTAAGAAGATAAGTAATTTAGAAAAAAGCTCAGCAATTGCAATGCATGCGCTAACACACAACCACACAATAGCATGGTGGGAGAGGGTTAAAATTCTAAAAAGTAATCTAGGTAGGTGGAGAGAGAGGTTGATTACTGAATCCTTGTTCATCGAGTCTACACCCAACACATGCAATAGGAATGACTCGTCACTCATACCTGAAATATGGAAAATACTATTACCAATCAAATCAAGTGAAAATCAAGAGAAAAACAATGGAACTATATAAATGAATTTAGGAAGTCGTGTGATTACCTTGATATGATTATGAGCAATAAATTGTGCTCGAAACGTCATCAGTAAACATTACTGTATAACACTGTGAGACTTTATCAAAACAAAATTTACCCATTATGGAATTACACTCTACCACAGCGCACAAGTTTTATTCTTATATCAATCTTTTTTTGTAATTTTTGAACATTGTTTATAAACAGGGAATTCTCCTGTCAACTGAAATGTAACATCCACAAGTGTTATAAAACTGTACGCAGATAATGAAAACCCGATTAGGTAAGCGATGGTACCATTGCATTCTAAGCTCATCGTTGTTTTTATTTTTCTCAAATTCATAAGGGGGAATGAGTGTATTAACTCATTAGTTCATTTTGAAAGAAACGTTATTGTGGAAAAAGGCCAAAAGGATTTGCTATTCTATGTAAACTAGGATAATTTCATACTCTTTAATATTGACTTCATTCAAACGATAACAGAACTTGAAGTGTTGAATATTCATTATTGGCAAAAGATGAGGCCTTAAACATTACTTTCGCTTTTTTGATATTTATCAACTAGCAGAATCTGTAACTTTAAGGAAGCTCATTTCTTTCCCACGACTTGTACCTTTTCCTCTTATTGGCGGATCGACGATACAAATGACACACTCGAGACTGAATTATGTGTCCCAGTTGATCGGTGGATAGAAACCAGTGTAAGTATTCACCTGTCATTATATTGGAAACCTGTCGATGAAGCGAATAACGTGTTCATCAGAGGAAGCAATACAGTAGTGAGGTGCACCACATTCTGATGTGTACATTCTAGTTGCTGGATTTCCGAGAAGCAGACAAAATGTGGAGAGAAGAAATGAAACGAAAGTACAGTGGGTGAAGATCACTGAGAATTTTCAAACTCTGGAATATGAAACGGGCAACCGTATCTGTGCCATTATGAATCATTCCCAACAATTTCACTGACAGTCAATAAATTGATAGAGTCATGCTCTTTTAGCCCGACAGATTACTTCCAGCTTTATCATGCGTAAAGTAGCATTATTGTTCAAGGAAGGAGGGAACTCAGTGTATACAACATGTATCCTAGACACCTTATTCCATTCAGCGTCACAACTTTATCGATTAACTTTCATTACCTATTAATGTTTCCAAACATCGCCTAAGATGAGCACACGTCACTAATTATTTTATACTTTCCATCTCCAACGTCTATCTCTTACAGAACTGCTGAACAGCTCCCACGTCTTTCGACAGATAGTCAGATATTAGGCTTACGTTAGATATGAAGCAGCTTAGCAAATGCCAAATGAACCTTCTGTATTCATGGTGAGATTTTGTCAGCAACCAGCCAAATGCCCAATCGGTTCAGTTACTGCTCTTTTTATCTTCAAACTAGGGATTAATGCAAATCGATATTGTCACATTTGAAACACTCAGAGTATCGCTCTTGGTTTTCAGGAAACCGAATTTTGTCAACGTCTTCACTGGTACCTAATCCAAATAGAGACGAATTGCATAAGAATTTACTCAGCAAATAGGATTTCTTGATAAATACTGTTCAGTCACTAGTTAAAGTGCAGCCTTTCTTTGGAAATTACAGAACAAACGAAATCTGTTACAAAACTTTATTCCAACTCTTCAGATTATTAGTAAGATTTGATTTCATAATAGTGGGGCTATAAATAAAATCTGAAAGCCACGTGGTGTGATATGATCATGAGCGATAAATTGTGCTCGAATTCTCTTCAGTAAATCATACTGTGTTATATCAAACAATTTTTTTTATTATGGAATTATTCCCTACCACAGTGCCCAAAATCTAGTCATATAGCAGGATTTGGTGACTATTCATGTTCTTAACGGAGGTCAGATTGTTGCATGTGGGGTGTCGACGTGAGTTAAGGAACCTTATAGTGATTGTAGCAACAGATGTTTGCAATGCAGACTAAAATTGACGTGTTTATTTTTTTTCTGAGCCTTGAAAAAGAACGTCATATCACTTAATTAGTACCAGTCTCATGTTTCTATTTATTGTCAAAATTACAAAAAATTCCTTAGACAGATTCACATCTCAACCCATTCTCATGTCAACGTTAGAAATGAAGATGCCATGTGAGTGAGAAAAATAACCAATCAATGAGAAATGGCCTTGGCTTGCTATCTATTATTCTTATTGGCCGATAGTATTGATCGTTTTGCCTACTCATTTTAAAATGTTTTAGATTTCTTATGCCTGATGGCCAATGTATGTTTACTTCCATGAACTAGTTTTCAGTAGGAGTACGTTTTTTAATTTCCCTGTTCGAGGAATGCTATTGTTAACCTACGGTGTGGGTGAAATAATATGGTAAAATATTAATGAAACAGACATAAAACTAAGCAAAAAGCTGCTAATGTAATTTCACGCCATATAGTAATAATCATCATATGAGAACATAGGACAGCTATTAATCAATGTTACTTGGCTTGAAATCACAGAAGGTAGATAAAATAGTAGAAAAATGAATGATGATAGGCAAAATTTATGATAATAAATAAAATGCGTACATGGAAGACATGTCACAATGTGGTAATGCAGCGATCATAACAAACAATTAGACTACCGCTACTTTCGACTATGTCGAAGATATCACTAATATTATCAGGGTTTTATTCCAAGAAACCTACTTGGATAGAAATTCACTAAAAACTAAAGAGAACTTGTCAATCGTTTGGTTTCAAGTAAACATAATATATCACAACCAAGAGGAACTACCCACCAAACCATCTTGTGTAACTAGCTGCATGATCATAATACAAGATTAATTGAAGATGTATATTTAAAACGAATAAACTTTAATCGTAGTCTATTCCTTAATCCGAACCCTGAACCTACTCCTTAATGGAAGAAATCAGGATGAAATTGCAGATTAGCTCAGTAATAGGATGGATGCTGAAAAAACAACAATCCGATTAGTTATGCAAATTCATATTGTAGATGATTTGCTTTAGCTGTGATGCTACTTATTAATCTAGTTTCATGTATTTTAACATCAGGAATTCTTGTTTACCACCTAAAATCCGATACAAAACGTGTATACATCTTAATTTAGACAACTGTATTGAGTATTTTGTTAGGAGTCCGATATTTAGCCTTCGTTAGTCTCAGCGCACTTCTAATGCGTAGTGAAAATGATTTTATTTATCTGTAATGTCATTTGCATCATGAATGCTTTAATTTCAGTTTCAGGATATCTGCTTCAGTACATTAAGCTAATAGTGAAGACTATTCAGCCCACCGTAAGTTAAATTTCATGGCCATCGTTATACATCTATAACGGTAAATAATTCCCCAAAATTATTGACCACAGTAATCACTCACCATTGGATGCTGACCACCACTGTTTAAGTCGACTTGTTTAGCTGAAGGCTTCCGGTCAAGCATCCCCGCCATTTGGTACCCCGTCGTGTCACGTGCACGATCACTAGCTAGCTAAGCGTTCGTCTGATGGCTTGTTTTGGTCCCGAAATATATCACGTAGTTTGGACGATCAAATATTGGCTTTTGCTTTGTCTTTGGTACGCGAGAATAAATTAGTTAGAAGTTGCTGAACAAGATATCCGTCAACCTCTAAACTGGTGAGCCCAACCGCGAACTTCATCCACGATAAATCCGCAGATAACCCCGGTGAGTTCGTTCCATTTTGTATTTGTTCTTGTACCATATATTATTCGACATAATTTTCGTCATGAGTGATCTTAGTCCCAAGGTCATTCGTATCCGCTCAACTCCTAAAACCATTCAGCTCGTACCATACTGGCCAGATAATGCTGAAACGTGGTTTCTGCTAGCTGAAGCAGATTTTTGTGAGCATGGGATAACCGATCAACGTTCACAGTTACTTGCAGTTATTCACGCCCTACCGCGGGAATTCAGCAAGTACGTAACATCACAGATGTTCAGTCCCGAGGTAAGTAACTCGTACGAGTTGCTCAAAGCATCCCTCCTCAGGAGAAACGTTCTCACGGACCGACAACGTCTAGATGAATTATTTCGTAACATCGAGTTAGGAGATCAGTCAGCCGTGAGCATGCTGACAAGAATGAGAGAAGTTATTGGCCAAAGTCAGTTCGACGAAGGACTATTTAGAGAACTCTTCTTAACCAAGCTGCCACAGTCTGTACAGACCGTACTTGTGACACTTCAGGGTACTGTAATAGAGGACTTAGCTATTACTGCAGATAGGATTCTAGAAATAACTAAACGGTCAGTTCCCGAAATATGCTCGATGACTAAGCAGACTTCGAGTAAGGATCCTGCAATGATAGAGTTATGCAACTCCATCCAGCAGATGTTTAGGTCAAACATGCATTCTAACTCCTCCGACCGTCGTCCTAAATCTCCTCAACGCAGGAACTCACGTGGTCGATCTAAGTCCAAACCACGTTCACTGAAAAACCCTGACTGGTGCTGGTACCACAACACCTATGGCCAAGAAGCGAAGTGTTGCCGTAAGCCTTGTAACTTCGGAAATGTCTCAAAGTCTGTGGGAAACTATCCCGCCGGCACGCGTTAGCGGCAACCGTCGCCGGTGGCACTAGCCGCCTACTTTACATCCATGATGTGATAAGCCAGACTCGATACTTAGTCGACACAGGCGCCGAAGTCAGCGTCCTTCCTGCTACAGCAGCAGATCGACAGAAGGAACCTACCTTCAACTTACAGGCTGCAAATGGAAAACCAATCGCAACCTTTGGTAGGAAATACGTCTATCTGAACGTAGGTTTACGCAAACCTATTCGGTGGATTTTCCTTCTCGCTGACGTTACAATGCCCATCATTGGCACGGACCTACTTAATCATCATGATTTACTCGTAGACGTCCGCCGAAAACGACTGATTGACAATACTACTAGTCTGTCTATCAAAGGCATCAGCTACATAGGCCCTAGTTTGTCACCCGTTAAGATAAAGGCAATCCTTGATCCAACTTTTCAACCTATGTTGACAAGTATCCGGAACTTAATTGCCCGTCGAACGACCTACCGTGCATAACCAGCAATGTTATGCACCACATCATTACCACAGGACAACCTGTGACATCTAAAGCACGACGATTAGCTCCTGACAAACTGAGAATCGCCAGGAATGAATTTGACCATATGCTTACCCTTGGCATCATTCGACCTTCGAATAGCCCATGGGCATCCCCACTTCATATGGTTCCGAAAAAGGATAGCAATGATTGGCGACCCACCGGTGATTACCGGCGAGTGAATGCCAAAACAACCCCTGATTGCTACCCGTTGCCTCATATACACGACTTGACGGCAACCTTATCCGGCGCGACTATATTCTCCAAAATCGACTTGGTTAAAGCGTATAACCAAATCCCGATGGCAACAGAAGATATCCCGAAAACGGCTATCATTACGCCTTTCGGACTTTTTGAATTTCTACGTATGCCATTCGGTCTCCGGAATGCAGCCCAAACATTCCAACGCTTCATTGACGAAGTATTTCGCGGTCTCGACTTTGTATACGCATACTTAGACGACTGCCTCATTGCCAGTCCAGACAAGGAAACTCACCTTAGGCACTTGGACTTGGCATTTGAAAGTTTACGCCAACATGGTGTTACCATTAATATTCAAAAGTGTCAAATCGGTGTTGACTCACTCGACTTCCTGGGTCACACTATTGACTGCAAGGGCATTCGCCCACTGGCTACTAAGGTCGAGGCTATACTGAACTTTCCAGAGCCACAGACGGTGAAAAGTCTCCGCACTTTTAACGGCTTAGTAAGTTATTATCGACGCTTTATTCCCAACTGTGCCTCTTTGATTCAGCCATTGACAGACCTCCTTCGAGGGAATAACAAGTCCATAGAACTTGACGCGTCTGCTCGAAATGCTTTTACCCAGATTAAAAAAGCTATTGCGAATGCCACACTTCTGATGTATCAGGATCCAACGGCACCGTTAAGTATCTCGGTTGATGCATCAAACACTGCAATCGGCGCAGTTCTACAACAGCTAGTTGACAAAGAGTGGCAACCACTCGCCTTTTTCTCGAGACGCCTTCAATTAGCTGAAACGAAGTACAGCACATTCGGCAGAGAACTTCTGGCTATGTACTGTGCTATACGACATTTTAGACATTCGGTAGAGGGTCGTGAATTCATAATTTTTACTGATCACAAACCTCTGACGTACTCTCTGAACTCACCTTCAGATAAGTATTCACCCAGGGAATCACGACAACTGGATTACGTTTCACAGTTTACATCAGATATTCGCCATGTATCCGGAGTAAACAACACTGTGGCAGATGCCTTGTCGCGCGTTTGTTCCCTCACCCAAATCGACGGCATAGACCTTGTAAAACTGGCTCGTCTTCAAAAAGAAGATACCGAGCTTCAACATGAGTTGTCGAAAACAACTCTACAATTAGCTGAGAAACCCTTAGGTATGGGAAGAGATACTATTCTATGCGACATTTCCACGAGTACTCCTCGCCCCATCGTGCCTAAAAGTTATCGCCGTAACGTCTTCAATACGTTGCATGGCTTATCTCACCCAGGTATTCGAACTACTGTCAAGCTCGTAACTAGTCGGTTTTGTTGGCCTGGCATTAATAAAGAAGTAAGGGAATGGGCACACACGTGCTTAGCTTGTCAAAAGTGCAAGGTGATAAGACACACCAAAAGCCCACTTGGCACCTTTCTTCTCCCTGACGCTCGTTTCGAACACGTCCATATAGATTTGGTTGGACCCCTTCCTGAATCCCATGGATATACCTATATTTTAACTTGCATCGATCGATTCACACGATGGCCGGAAGCAGTACCCATCAAGGACGTATCTGCTGAAACAGTCGCACGCGTCTTCGTAGAAAGATGGATCGCTAACTTTGGATGCCCATCTTCCATAACAACTGATCGCGGGCGGCAATTCGAAAGTGGCTTATTCTTCGCCCTGACTAAAATCATAGGTTGCATGCGTTTTCGAACAACAGCCTACCATCCTCAAGCTAATGGTATGGTAGAACGTCTACACAGACAGCTGAAAGCTGGTCTGTCAGCTGCAAACAACACCCATTGGACTGAATCCCTTCCGTTAGTTCTCCTAGGGATACGAAACGCCTTGAAAACCGATGCTGGTTGTACTAGCGCCGAGCTAGTATATGGCACGACACTGCGACTGCCTGGTGAATTTGTTTCTCCCTCGAGCTTCCCACCAGTGGTAGATCACGCTTCATACGTCAGCAGGCTTACAAACGCAATGCGTTCAGTTAAACCTGCTCCCCTTCGTCCACAGTCCATTGATGTTTTCGTTCATCCGTGTTTGAAAACTTCTTCACATGTATTTGTTCGTCGCGACTCTGTGCGCAGACCCCTGGAACCTCCATACGACGGACCTTATAAAGTAATTAAACGTTCTGATAAATTCTTTGTCTTGGACAAAAAAGGCCGCGAGGACACCGTCAGCATTGACCGTCTGAAACCGGCTTACTTGGAGGGTAATCCTATTAGCATAGAGCTCAACGTACCCCAAAATCCACAAGTAACAGAAGATCGTTTAGACATCGATGAAGTCACTAGCACAGCGACAGCTACCGAACCTTCTATCGAGCCTCCTAAGAAAACCCGTTCTGGACGCACCGTAAGGTTCCCAGAATATCTGCACACTTATATGACATAACGAAGTCGTGTGATTCACGCAACTCATTCGTTTGTGGTACTAACTATTTTTTTGACGTATCAATTTTTTTATATACAGTACCACCGAACACAAAAAATTTTTTTTCAACAGTTCATGTAACATGCACAAAAAAAATTAATTAGATGTATTTTTTTCGATGTTCTGAACTTAGCATTATTTTACTGTATAGTAAATGCACATCATTTTTTTTAAAAAAAAAAGCTAATTTGGTACATTTTCCTCGACATGGTTCTTAGCGTTCTTGTTTTCTTTTCCAGGTGCGACGGGCACTGGACAGGAAACAAACGAAGCACGGAATCCAACGAACAACAACAAGGAAGCTATGTACAAACACCCTATTAGCATAGGCAGACAAACCAGTAGGCACCCCACCAAGCCGCTCGGAAGATTTTTTCACCCGAAAGGGAACCATCGAGTTTTTTTACTTCCGGCTGGTTCTGTCTTAGGGTCCTCACCATCCCCCTAGGGGGGGAGAGTGAGCTGTAGCGGTAAATAATTCCCCAAAATTATTGACCACAGCAATCACTCACCATTGGATGCTGACCACCACTGTTTAAGTCGACTTGTTTAGCTGAAGGCTTCCGGTCAAGCATCCCCGCCATTTGGTACCCCGTCGTGTCACGTGCACGATCACTAGCCAGCTAAGCGTTCGTCTGACGGCTTGTTTTGGTCCCGAAATATATCACGTAGTTTGGACGATCAAATATTGGCTTTTGCTTTGTCTTTGGTACGCGAGAATAAATTAGTTAGAAGTTGCTGAACAAGATATCCGTCAACCTCTAAACATCTGTTACTTTCCAGAACCACATTTACACCGACTAGTGTTGATCATCTGTCAGTCGATAGTACAGCGGTTAGGACTCTAACCGACCATGCACATGGTCTGGGCTTCGATCCCCTGCTGACGCACACCTGATATCTATGGTCGGCCTGCAAAATTAGGGCTACCGATATCCATGCTAAAAGTTCCATATTTAAACCAAAAATATAGTGTGATTTCAAGCTATAATCCAAAAAAAATTTAAAAAATTAAAATTAAACTAGAAGGAGGGTAGAAGTACACTTCAAATTATCATTAGCTTAAGAACGCCTAAGTCGTTACTTTTCATCAAGGCTGCATATTTGAGAAATTAGGAAACTAGATGTTCTGGCTAATTAATGTTTCCTTAGTTCACATCAAATGGAAATTCTCCATACCCTGTTCCAAATGCAGGGAAGCTCAGAAACGCTGAACCAAATGACAGTAAGCATATTTCACTACTTAATGAGGTTGAATTAATTAAGAAATCATCCTGTCGTAGGATGAAGGGATATATTTCTTGGTCTAAAAATAACCTTTGAGTTGCTAATGAAGTTTTTTCGCAGTAGCACTTGATTATCAGCAAACTTTGAGGCAAGTGCATATTGTTGTGCATCGATTTTTACTCAGAATCATGAAGCCACTAAGGAGCTTATAAGTAATTATCATTTCATGTTCTAAGGCCTATTAGTATCTTCTACCGCCACTTATTACAGCCATCTTCGTTTAAATTTGAAGGTGATCATGTTTATTTGCAAATTATCAGGAAATGTTTTTCTACGAAAAAATCCTTTAATTAATATAATGACTACTGCAGTTGCCGTCGTATTATAATTTGTCAAGAGAGATAGGAGATATACTGTCAGTCATTTTTCCTGCTATGGATTCAGACTAAATGATTTGCCTTCGTTGTGGAACAAAGGTTGCGTCACTACTATCGTACTACCATTACTCAGTAAAACATCTGACCTTTGCTTTGAATTTGATATAAAATAACTGTGTGTCTTTCTTATCACCTGTCTACTAATCTAATCTCTTTACCCTGCTTTCTATGTCTTCTCAGTAGAGTGAAAGCAGCAGCAGCAGAGTCAAAAGTTACAAATCTTGCGCTGCCAGATATCTGAGAAACATGTATCAGCATTCAGTATCCATCATAACTCTTTTAATCTGTACAAAAAGCAGTGCAGAGATTTTATCACTTCTGGCAGCGCGTTTGAAAATTTTCAGATGGATTAGCACACTCAGAGTTAGCTCAAATGAATGATTACTACTTACGATCTGTAACTGATGCACATATGAAAACACGTACTTTATTATGTGCTGAACAAAATCTTATAATGGTGCTTTATGAGGTCACATTGGAATGAGGAATAACTGCTATCGAAATTCCTTCCGAATCGAAAGCTACATACTGCTAGATCTGGTTGTATATTTCAGAGTTAGTACTGCTTGCAACACATTTAAGATGTTTGCATAATTTCTGGGTGAGCTAACGACCGTTCTTCCAAATTTACTCACATCTGATAAAAAATACATGAATAAATCCGAAGTTATTATTTTGTTAGTGAATTCAGGTTGAATATATTTGTATATACACTGGCCGAAGGCTTTGAAAGGGAACTTTTAAGTTAGGAAGTATACAAAATGATTGGTTGCTGATAAAATGTAAGGAGTCGTAATAATACCTAAAACACACAGAATCTCTGATCATCGTCAGATGTAGGTCGCAGAGCGAAGCGTATGCTAAATAACTGTATCATTAAAAGTCGTTCAAATGTTTTAAAGGTTATTCTGGAAACATGAAGGAATTTGTGTATCCCAATATCTCATACTTCCAACTAACCTACCTTAGGCAGAAGAAGATCTGGTTCAACACCTGATTTGAAGGGACCTAGTCCTGGATGCTAACTGATATCTCAACTGGTGAAACAGGAAGTAGCTATTCTAAATGTCTATAGTTTAGGTTAATTCATAACTCTGTTATATTTTTAATTCCAAATCATATCCAAATACAAGAAAATAATCCATGTCCTAATAGAAGAAAACCACAAACCCTATTAGAAATCGTTTATTTGTTTGTTTATCCAACCTAATTATTAACCGGGAGAAACGATTCTTCATTTGCAGTTAGTTATTTAAAGTAACAAAGTTAAAAATAGAATAAGCTGCCTCCTGAAATTGGGTCACACCATTTTTCCTTACATTATATCGTGTGTGACCTTGAGATTTATTTGTTAACCTATTTGTGAGACAAATTAAATTGAATCAATACACTCATGTGTCCAGTAGTTCATACATAATTGGTTGAAAATATATGGAATCCGCAGTGATCTAATAAGTAAGACTAGTTTTTAACTTAGTTTTGTCAGTTAACTTCAGTCAGATAAAAGAATGAAAGTGAATAGGAGCGATCTGCTGTAATGTACTAGTGTAATCGTCAATGGTTTTAAGAGCATTACTGTCCCCTTTAATATCCAAGTAATATTAAAACAATATTTAACAAACTAGGTAAGAAGTCGTTTGAGGGTTTGATTATTTAGCTGATGAGCTGTGAAGTCCATCTTGGAATTTCTGGGGATGAGAATACCTTGTTCACTTTCTAAATGTCCTTATGATATAAAGACTATCACCAGGCTTTTAATTCAAATTCTCATTATGAAAATTTCCATGATTAAATCGCAATATCTGTGCGTCGGTGGGAGAGCGGTTAGGATGCTCGCCGACCATACACATGGCGCGGGGTTCGATCCCCGGCTGACGCACTCCTTTACCTCGCCAAACCAGGAATAATCTTTGTAAAGAGGAAAGGTTGGGCATGAGGCTAGCAACCCCATTCTGTAAAAGATAAATGCTGCTACAGAAACTTCAAGCCACTAGCTTGAAGCCCTATGTTCCACTGTGGAACGTGAAGGAAAAAAATCACAGCATGGCATTTACATATACACTCAAATTATTCTACTGTTCAATCCGTTTGAAATGAATGAAACAAAATACTGAACAAATGAAACAACAAGATAAAGAAAGACAGTATGGTAAATGGTATTGTCTTAGTAACTTCACCTTCATGCTAGAAAGTTACATAGTGTACTAAAAGGTTACGGAAGTGCTAGCATAGGTCCATTGTTAATATCACTTGTTTATCTTGAGTACTTGATAATTAAAACTGACCACATATCAACAATAAATTTATTCTAAAATATGCAGATGATAAAAGAGTAACTTTTACTGTTCTAAAGTTAGAACGAGAAATGATGCTGGAAAACACATTTGAAATGGACAATGCATATACCATAATCGCTTTTATTCTGTCAGCCATATACTTGATTAGTTAGAATGATTCCTAGTTGAGCTAAGTAAGCCCTTTGTTCCATTCGGAATGCAAAGGAATAAAACAATAATAAAAAATATTGGCGTCGGACAACGATTCCTAAGACTAAGTCAGGCTTTTACTCAGAAGAAGTGGTCAGTTCCAGTTCAGCTTTTATGTGATTATGTATAAACGTTACTCAGGTATCTGTTTACTGCCAGATATTGGAAGGATGAGCAAAATTAGTACATTTTACGAGTCCTTGTAAATACTGTTGTTAAGTGAATGACAGTATTTAGCAACTGTTGTAATTTTTTGTAATAGAAGTATTAGTATTTCGAGATGACCGAATTACAAGAATTCAACCAAAACACAAAGAGGGATGAATTCAGGAATTTGTATTTGGCAGAATTATTATTCAGTTCATATAAGAAATATATTAACAAGCAACAGTCAGTATTTAAACAATACAGAGATCGAAACTGTCAATCACAGCAACCTTATTTATGCGGGAATTTTAAAAGATTTCTGAGTTTTGGAATTGTAGACGAGAAGTGAGAGTGAAATGAACAGTTCAATAAACACTGTATGTCAAGAAGGACGGTGATACCGGTCTTTTCAGTTTTCAATGAAGATTTCTAACTTTCATGTTTACATTTACTGGTTGCCATTTTTATTTTTAATTATGCATGAATCTCAAGAAGGAACTGTACTTCAGTTTTGCAGCAAATGTTAATTAATTTTCATTTGATCTATCTGCCTACTTATAAATAATTAGGTAGCTGACATTTTGCAAACAAATTATTAAGATAATTGCCTTGCCTGATCTGAAATATAACCAATCGCACTTGAAAATAGCTTGGACAATGGTTATTTTTAAAGATTAACTCTGTATTTTTAAAAGATTTGTAGGTCCAAAACTGATAAACGTATCAGAAATAATATATTTTACTCTGACTGGGGAATATGAGTCATGAATCAAAAATTGAAGGGATAATAATAATAATAATAATATATATTCTCATTTTTTACATGAGGGACGCCAGTTTACAGGCATCATCAATTCGATAATTTACACATAATATTAATAAGCATATTTAGTAAAGATAATATAATAAGGTACATTTTTCCCCCCAGCTATGTAGGGTACACCAATTGTATAGTCATGCATAAATATTGTTTTAATAATAATAATATATTCCTTCCTGTTTATGCAGCAACATACCAATTGTACAGGCATGGATAAGTTATTATATAAATTACACAAAATTTGATGTATAGTGAATTTACAGTTTGGTTGTTCTTTCTGACATCAAAGTCAGTCTGAACAGTCTCATATAAAGTTTGTTTGTGTAGCACATAAAGAGATATAGAAATATCGTCTTCGCATTAACAAAAAACCCAGACATCACATGAATGTAATACAAATATCTGGGAAAAATAAAGCTTGAAGTCAATTCTCTTATATAACTTTGTTGTGAACAGCACCGTTGGCTTAAAGATTATTGATGTATTATGTTGAGATCAGTGATATATTTATTCCATTTTTCAGCAGTCTTATCGTAGTTTCATAACAGGAAAGAAATTTGATCGTGGAGGCGAAAATTAGATAAGGTCATGTTGGGTTGTTTTACTGCATCAAGTGGTGCCGAGGTCGATTCCAGAATTCCCCATTTGCACCATTTGTGTCTGCATGGCGGACTGTACTCGTAAGTTGAGTAAAATGTTGAAAACCAGTTGCTTCTTTATTTCAGATCATGAATACTCATTTACATCGTGTCCGCCAGCTTCTTTAAATGGTAGAATTGGATGAAGTGAGGCTATTGATACTTCAGTGTAAGAACAGTAGACACTAACATTCTTAACTATTTGAAATCAAAAGCAGTGACGAAACGACACTAGTGTAACAACAGAAGACAAGGGCTGGCAACAGATCGTTTTATTACGAAAATCAACACGTATTTATATATATTTTATGTACATTAATAAGGCTTATGCAAGCAGAAAAAGGCAGTCTTCTGATTGGTTGTTTCTCGGAAGTTAAGCAGACAAACACAGTCTTATGATTGGTTGTTTTCGATATTTCTCGGAAAGTAGAGCCATCTATCTGCGAATCATATTTGTCCACATTTAAGTTTGCTGTGATTGGTTGTTGAAACAGCCTTGTTCATATTTTCTCACGGCCCATATTAGTGACCTAGACATTAACGTAGATTAGTGCCAACCAATCGGCTAGCAGCCTGCTCTCACCACACTCGTCCCCCCGTCAAATAGCTTCGTGCGCAGACGTTCCGACCTTCTGGGTGCTACATCCTCTAGTTGAGGATTGTTACTGACCGGCTTGTCCCACTGTACCCATCTTTGGAGCTGACTGGCGTTAACTCGTTTCTGTTTATCACCTCTTCGGATGGTATATACTTGACCCCGTCTTTTTGTGATTGTGTATGGTCCTTCCCACTTTGGAAGGAGTTTCCGTGAACCTAGCCCGCCTCCAACTGTATATCTCCTGTCTCTACACTTCACTTGGTCCCCGACTGCAAAGGTAATGCACTGCGTCCTTTCTTTCATCTGAGACTTCGTGACATCACTGCGCTGCTTCCGTATTACATTCTTGACTGCCTCTTTCCTCTCTGCTTTTAATTTCGTCGTACTCCACTTTTGGTGCATGGGCCAGGTCTCATTGTGTACCGGTAATCGTGGTTTTCTACCATACATCAGTTGGAAGGGTGACTTCTTCGTTGTTTCCTGAGTGGTAGCCCGATGTGTTAGTAAAATCAGTGGAAGCTCCGTTTCCCAGTTCCCGCCCTTCGAGGCCAGCCACTCCTTCAGTGTACGGTTGTTTCTCTCCGTTAGGCCATTCGTTTGTGGATGGTATGGGGTCGTTCTGATCCTCTTGATGCCCAGCTGTTGCAAACGGGAAGTAAACTCTTCACTCTCGAAACAGGGACCTTGGTCTGTCAGTATTGTCTTCGGTACGCCGTGGTCTGCAACAATGTGTCTAACTACTGCATCTGTCACGGTTCTTGCACGTTGGTCTGGGATTGCTACGGCGTCTACCCATCGTGTCGCGTGTTCCGTCATCACCAAGAGGTACTGATTACCATTGGATGTCTGAGGAAATGGACCCATGACATCTACGGACCACAAGTCACCTATCGCGGTAACTGGAATCGACTGAAGTGGTGGTCGTATATACCGGTCACCTTTCATCAGCTGGCACCGTGGACATCCAAGTACGTATCTTGCTACGTCTTCTCTCATACCTGGCCAGTACATACTTTGTCTTAGGAGGTCGGTCGTTCTGGCCACGCCTGTATGCGCTAGCTGGTGACATTCTTCTATCATGTCGTGGCGCGACGATTGAGGTATGACAGCCAGCCAGCTTCCGTCGTTCTCTCGCCAGGTCAGAGTCCCGTAGGCATTCACTCTGAGTCGATCCCTCTGTCTGAGTAGTGTGGTTAGCTCCTTACTCGCCGTAGTTTGATCCACTTCTATTCCGTTGGTGATCACCTGTATTACTGTATTCAGCGTATCGTCCAACCTCTGCCTACGTGCAAGTCTTAGTGGGTCTTGTTCTACTGCATGCACTCCGTAAGCGACCTCGGGCAACTCAGACTCATCTTCTGGTCTCGATAACAAATCTGCCAAGACATTTTCACTTCCAGGAACGTGTGAGATCGTAAAATCGTACTCCTGAAGACGCAACATCCACCGTGACAACTTCCCCCGTGGGTCTCTCGCTGTCTTCAAAAATTGTAGCGGCTTATGATCAGTTTCGATGTGGAACCGCCGGCCGAGTAAATAAGGTCTCCATTTGTCGACTGCCCATACCATTGCTAAACATTCTTTCTCTATCGTTGAATACTTTCTCTCTGTGAGGGTCAAAACCCTACTGGCATACTCAACGATTCCCTCGTCCTGTCTTAGGACCGCACCTATAGCGTAGTCACTGGCATCTGTGCACACTGTGAACTGTCTTCCTGGCACAGGTAGTTTTAGCGTCATTTGTTGGTGGTCGAGCAGCTGTTTAATTCTGTCGAATGTCCTCTGCGATTCTTCCGACCAAACAAACTTTGGCTCACCTAGTAGCCTGTATAGAGGGGCTGCTATCTCATTGAAGTTCTTCACGAAGCGACTATAAAACGCTGCTCTACCCAAGAATTGTCTCAGTTTTCTCTTTGAATTCGGGGCTGGAATCGTTTTAATCGTCAAAATTTTCTCCGGCAGTGGTTTAATCTCACCATTTCCCACTTTATGTCCCAACAGAGTAACATTCTTTTTGGCTATCTGAGACTTGGTTTTGTTGACGCGTAGTCCAAACTCTTCGA
Source organism: Trichobilharzia regenti (assembly GCA_944472135.2). Lineage (NCBI taxonomy): Eukaryota > Metazoa > Platyhelminthes > Trematoda > Strigeidida > Schistosomatidae > Trichobilharzia > Trichobilharzia regenti. Next base: position 78,481,436 of record OX235270.1, on the reverse strand, counting down.
TGCGTCGCAGCACGGCTTCTACATGGTTGACGTGATCGTTTTCGTTTTGACTGTATATGACGAGATCATCACCATAAACCTCCACGTTTTTCAAGTTCCTAAGTAATAGCTTCATCAGTCGTCTGAACGTAAACGGTGCACCTGCTAGTCCAAACGGCATGCGTTTAAATCGATATTGTGTCTGACCCACGATGAAAGCCGTCTTATCTCTATCACCTTGTTTTATCGGTATCTGCCAGTATCCTGAGCGAAGATCGAGAACCGAAAACACATTCGCACCTTGTAGGCGATCTAAAGTTTCTACCACTGTTGGCATGGCACACGGTCTTAACTCTGTCATACTGTTTAACTGTCGAAAATCAACACAGAATCTATACTTCCCATTCGCTTTTTTTACTAACAGCACTGGAGAGTTGTACGGGCTATCAGCTTCCTCAATAATGTCATCTTTTAACATCTCTTGCACTTGTCGCTCCACTTCGCCTTCCAGATGACATGGAACTCTTCGCGTTAAAAATGACCTTACTTTCGGATCACTTAACGGAATTTCATGATTCACCTTATCGCAATAACCGTATGGGTCGCCATCTCCAGTGAACAGATGATCGTATTTATTAATTAACTCTGTCACATTGTGTACCGTCGACAGCTTAATCGCTGCTATCTCGCTGGTCTCATACATGTTGATATGCCCGTATTTCGTGATCACCACGTTCGCTTGCGTGTCGATTATTGCACCAATCTCACGCAGAAAATCCGCTCCTAATATCGTTCGCTGTAGTTCGGGTACAACAATGAAAGGAAACGTCACCTCGCAGCCACCAACAACGACCGTACAGTTCGATCTACCCGTGATACGCAACACATACCCGCCTACTGTTTGTACTGTCAATGAACACGGACTAACACTCTTACATAAATTCTTATCTATTAACGACACGGCCGCCCCTGTATCTATCAAACATACTACTTCTCGATCATTCACTCGCAACTTCGAATACAGAGCCCTTTCTCAATAGCCCCCACTAAATCTAGGTTCATACGAAAGAAAGAACAAGCATTATACCGTCTGAAATTTTTTCTTTTTCGCCTTTCTGGGCAGTATCTTCTCCAGTGTCCCGGCTTACCGCATTCAAAACACCGGTCTTTTCTATCAGCCAACTTTAACGCCGCCACTTCCCGCTGCAATGCTTCAATTTTCTGCTCATATTCGTTTGGTTTTGGTTGGTCTATAGCGGCTACCGTTGTGCTCAGCAGCTGTCTGGTCACCTTCGCCAGCTCACTAATATCCATCGGCTGCGTTGCGTTAACCAGTTGTAATCGCTGAGAAATGTGGTCTGGGACACTCTCGATGAATTGGGAAGACAGTAACTGCGCTTCTGATTCTTCATCTAAAGTGGGAAGCGCGCGTCGAAGTAGATTAGTCAGTTTCACCGCCAACACTAGCGGGTCTCCATCAGGTCCAAGCTTCATTGACCGGAACTGCTGCATTGCTAGCTGTCTGTCTGTTTCGCTGTCAAACTCGGACACTAGTCGTTCAACCAATTTCTTCCAAGACGCTGTGCCATTTGACCTGTCTACGCTGTCATATGCAGCCTTCGCTCGGCCTCTCAACAGCGTCCCCAGGACAACTGCCTTCGCCGCCTGCTCCTTGACACCCACCAGCTCAGCAACGGCCTCGAAGTCACGTAAGAAGCTCCGTATGTCTCCTTCTTCAAACGCAGCTGGCCACGGGATCTTCATTTTTTGGAGGCAGCGACACCAAATGTAACAACAGAAGACAAGGGCTGGCAACAGATCGTTTTATTACGAAAATCAACACGTATTTATATATATTTTATGTCATTAATAAGGCTTATGCAAGCAGAAAAAGGCAGTCTTCTGATTGGTTGTTTCTCGGAAGTTAAGCAGACAAACACAGTCTTATGATTGGTTGTTTTCGATATTTCTCGGAAAGTAGAGCCATCTATCTGCGAATCATATTTGTCCACATTTAAGTTTGCTGTGATTGGTTGTTGAAACAGCCTTGTTCATATTTTCTCACGGCCCATATTAGTGACCTAGACATTAACGTAGATTAGTGTCAACCAATCGGCTAGCAGCTTGCTCTCACCACACTAGGACTATTATGATGTCAGCTTTGCTTAAGATACAGCAGTATGTAACAATGATTTCGGTTATTTTAGGTATACTTCATTATGTTTCACTAGTCAGTGTGATACCTACATGTGTATATAACTTTTTTGCCATATTTATCTTGTAGTGACTGTTTGTGTGAATTTCCAATAACTCCTGAATTTTTGTAAAATCTAGACTGCAACAACATGTAGACTTATAATCCCTTATAAGGCACTTCATGATTTTGGGGGAGATGTATTTTCAACCTTAAATTTGATCTATGCTAAACCTTATTTAAGAAAGGAATCTGAGCAGAAAAATTTGTCTTAAGTACGAAGAAGTTATGCTGAAGAGAGGTTTACAGGAGAAGAACTAACCTTCTGTTGTAAGAAATAACTGCATCATCTCACTGGCATATCATGCATGTGCTTAAGGATTTTCAGCCGAATTCTTATTTTCCTTAGTCATGTGCCTATGCATCTAACTTCACGATAATAAACTGCTACTAGAGTAAAAACTTACACAAACCGCAACAAAATTAAGATATCATACATCAGCGTGTATTTACTTGTCACCAAATAGTGCTTAGTGTTGATGATGATTGAATTCTATCAGTAACGTGATTACCAGTCTGGGTGACTCACCATAGCGGTGCACTCTGAATTGATGCTAGATAGTTGGCAGATGTTTTGTGGCGCATATAAATATGTTCCATCCTAGGGGTAGAAATAACCATTTCTTTGTCTGATGAGAAGGAGTTACTTATTAGAAGTGAGGGCCTATGTCCTTGGCCGGAATATTCTGCCCCGTTACGTTTTATATTAAATTCGTTCCTCATTAATATCAACGCCCATCGCTGTAATCTTCTTGCCCACGGAAGTGTGATGTCTGTCTTGGATCGACACACAGATAGGATGGGCTTTCCGTCAGTCAGCAACTTGAGACTCCTGACGTAGAGTACCTGAAGGAACCTACAAAGTGCGTAAACCAAGGCTGTAGTTTCCTTCTCTATTTGTGTGTATAGCTTTTCTCATGTAGTGATTAAGGTTTAGTTATGGATGACAACCTTTTTATTCCCGTCAGGAAAATTATGTAGTAGTACGACACCGGCTCCTACTGCTGCGTAGTTTGGAACCATAACGTGTGAACTACAAATCAGATCTGATTATGAACTCTAGTCCCTGGACGTCTTCACATTCTTTGGGCCGGTCCAAGGGATGATGTTTTTGCAACAGGTGGCTTAGTTTTTCGCAGATCGTGTATAATGATAGCATATGCGCTGATTAGTAGGTGATCACTGCAAAGGAAAAACGAAGAGCCGGTAAATCTTTAGATACTGATATCTGTCGCATCTCTTTAACGTTTTGAGGGGCAGTTTGTTGACCACTAGCGTCTATGGTGAATCCTAAATACTTCATGGACTGTAAAGAGAACTGACATTTTCACGTTTCTAGCCGTGATCTATTATCAGTCATCTTCGGAGCACAATTCGTATTAGCAGTCCTGATACATTCTAGGAAGCGACGACTATCACTATGTTGTCTCTCTCTCGGAAATCATAACCACCACCAGTTGCTGAATAGATGATAGGTGCAGTCATAAAGCTGAGAGATAACTTGTTGTCTTAAAAAAGCCCCCGATATGTATTATGGTTAAGATCTCACTATACTCCACTGAAAAATACAAAATTCAAGTATAGATTCTCCAAATAGATCTTTGCAACAACTGTCCCACAATTTGGAGTGCTAGATTAGTTATCTGAAATAGGCAGTGAACAGTGGTGTTGTTGTAGTGATGCACTTAGACCTGTCGGGAAGTCTCCACAAATACCAGTGGAATCTGCCTCTCCCTTAATAGCTATAATAATGGCTACCAATGAAGACTGGGTAACGGGAGTTATGGAATCAGATTTGTTTAATCGTCTCCGGTCAGCTTCCGCTATCTCTCCGAAGACCTACAGAACACACCTCTATCGAAAGGAAGGTGGCGCTACGTCAGGTCCCAGACTCATGATAGCTTTCATGGTTCTGTAACGAAACAAAAAGTGACCGGAGTAAAGCCTTGAATCTCCTGAGTGAGTGCGAGGACTCTATCGATTCAACTCTGGTTAGTCTGTAATATTTGTCTTTAGTATGGTTCAGCATCATTTCGGGGTTTTATTCTATTCTGTGAATAAACGTGCTCTTATGTCTGCAGACTTTGGATACTGTAGCTCACAGTGCTTCAAACCAGTCAGTCAATGAATTCATCTAGAGTAGTTCACATGTAAATCTAACTATGCCCAGCTGCGTGTAAGCACCGTTTTCATTCAGCAGGAGTTTCATTCAGAGCTATAGTATGTCGTGTCATATAATCTATGCTATCTAAACTAATTACAGAGTATCTGAACGGTTTTATCAGGGACTGTCCCACTGGGCATCTGAAGAAAATCAGTGTGCAGTATATGTTTGACTCATATGTGCTGAAGTAGGAGTCTAACTTCGTAACCGTCACCTGTGCTGGCGCAACCCAATCGAATTAGGTCTTCATATCTGTGTAACCAAGTTTTAAACGTAATGTTGACACCACGGTCATAAATAAATAACGATATGCTGCTTCCGACACTGCCACTGGCTGTAGAAGAATTGGTGGGGGAAGGTACCTGTAAAGCAGACAGCAACGCTATCACAGCCAAGGTCTTGATTACAGATACACTTCTTCGGGCCAGGGAATTATGTGTATTATTTGATTCTGTGCATCGGTGGCACGGCGGTAGAATGCCCTCCAATCATGCAGGTAATTTGGGTTCGATTCCCTGCCGATGTGCTCATTTACCCCACTAAGCCAGTAATAAGACTGGTAAAGACGGAAGGTTGGGCATGAGGCCAGAAGCCGCGTCTGGTAAAAATAAACACCAGTGCTGCCGAAACTTCGAAGCTCTAGCTTGAAACCGCATGTTTCACTGGGAACGCAAAGGAATAAGATTTTTATAAAAATTGATTCTGGTTAAAGCCTATTTAAAGCAGCAGCAGGCAGTCCCACTTATCTCACCCTCTACTAACCATTTGTTTGACAATATTTCTCTCTGAAAGTAAAGTATGTCAATCCTAAACAAAATTGAAAACAACTATAAATACCTACTAATAAGTTTAGTTAATAATCGTTGATAGTTTTAAAATTTTTAGTTCATAGTATCCAAAGAATCAGTTATAAGAATACTATGTAAAGGAAAAAAATCACATCAAAACTTCCCATCATTTCATCTTCTCCGATAGTAGTATTCATCACTTTGCTTTTAAACTCTTCGACGTTTCTAATTTTAGGAGTTATATCATATTAAAGTGGTTCCTATAACCTTGATAGGCATCTTAATATAACTGTATGTCACAGAAATGTTTAAATCAATAACTGGTCTCATAGGAACATGCGTTTATGGATTTTAACTCTTCCGTAAAATCTGGTAGCTCACTTTGATTTAGTAAGTATTCAGAATTAAACTGTATTTCGCAATTTTTGTTTTAGGTATCTGAGCAGACTGCATTTCTCGGCTGTTATTTTATTCATTGTACTAGATATTTTATTTACCATTACCAGTGCGTACGGAGCTGATTCGACATGTTCCAAGGCTTTCCCATCGTTATATTCTTTATTAGGAAAACAACAGTGAAATTACCTTTGTCACCTTCACTTATGGTCACAGATTTATCGAATCTTGAAAATTGTAATGTCTGACGTCGTTTCAGCATATCTTGATTGGTAACTTCTGATTCAATGCGACACACCCAACCTTTTGACTCAGTTCATTTACTTCATCGTCATTTATAAGGTTCAGATTATCCACTGCTTTCAGTAGTTTTCTTACTGGATTAAAATCCAATCTTTTCTCAAATAATACCATTTCATACACATCCAGCTGTTTGTTGAACAAGCTTCACACTGTCCTCTTTATTTCTGTCTTCATAAGCATTTAGCTTTCAAAAAAATTTATTAAGTGAATCTGAATGACAGGTTGAGTCAGATACTGTCTTATTCACAGCTTTATTGATCCTCGTTATTGAATTGAATTTTTGATTTTCCCGTCGATTGATTGGACCGAAGTGCTCGGTCTCAGGTTGACATGTCGGCTTCTTGTGCAGATGCTTCGACGATGTCTGTGTATTTAATTAGCATCCACCAATTGTATGCTAATTAAATACCCAGACATCGTCGAAGCATCTGCACAAGAAGCCGACATGTCAACCTGACACCGAGCACTTCGGTCCAATCAATCGACGGGAAAATCAAAAATTCAATTCAATAATTAATATGACCCGTTGCACAAGAGGTGGCTCTCGTGGCCCAAGTGGTCTAGTGGATAACGCTTTGGCGTTTGAAACTATGGGTACTGGGTTCGAGCCTCGGTGGGAACATCATCACTCACTGAGAAATGCAGGTACATCCAGATGACGAGTCCCAAATAGGACGAAATGCGCATCCTGGATTCCACTGCTAGCCACCATCCACCAATTTTATTGATCCTCATTGATATTTTGGCCTTCCATATAACGATACACTTTTATCTAACCAATTTTTTTATTCTCTCACCCCCTTATCATAATCTTTCATACAGGTACACGTTCGAAATGTTGTGAAGTTTATTGCGTTTTAATTTTGTTTATCATATAAATTACACATTCATGATAAATTGATTTTAAGCTGTCTCGTTATAAACCAGCAGATTTTAGGAGGTAGAACGATTATTAGCTCTTGCCCACAATTACTTCAATAAATTTATGAAAATGAAAACCATCATTGATGACAGTAAACTTAGTGATCTCCACCTCAAAAGTCACCCTAACAGTATACATAATTCATTCAGTAGTGCTGAATAAAATTGATTCATTTATCTGAAAGAGTACTGGTCTCCTCGAAACTTTTTAATACTTGTTGATAAACATGACAAGCAAAATAAGACCTCTTGAACGCCTCCCTTAAAACATAATACCCATGTTTACCATTAGTTAGGAAAATATTTCGCTAACAATCAAAGTTATTTTTCATTATAAAAAAAGGTTTCCTTGTATTTCAAAATGAATGAAAAACAAAACGATGTTGTTTTTACAGACGTTTTGCTATTTAATGCCAGTAGCTTCATCAAAGTATTATTAAACCAGAATTTACAAAATCTCAGGTTATGTATATGACAACTTAATCATCGCTCCTCAGCATGGGATCATTTTTGAGTTGTCAAGTTGAAAATGTTGGTAAAGATAACAAAACCAGGTGTAAATTGTTGGATCTGATAAGTGCCTAAAATTTTTAAAGCAGCGTGTTTTTACACAATGAAATTGCCTATCCCATTCGTGTTGATTTTGTCATTTTATGGGGGTTTGGGCTGGAGTGTTGTAACCAGGTCAAATTCTGTTTGAGTCCATCATACCTATTCAGAAAGTTTGGATTCCATTTAATATGAAGTGCTTCTGACATTAGAGGTTCTTTTTGATTTCTGAAATTTTTCTGAATTATTTGAATATTGTCAAAATCAGTTTTGTGGCTTGATTCTGTCCGACAATGTCTGACTGTCTAAAAATACTTTTTGCAACTCATATGTACGAATCCTTTCAAAAATTATTTAATAAACGAGAATCGCATCTCCATAATGTTACCTAAAGAAGATAAATACAAAAATTCTTGAAACTGGAAGAAAAGAAACAACCAAAAGAAATCTCAACAAATGATATGAAGAATAATAGAGCCGTACACAATAGGTCAGACAAGGTACTAACCAAAAATGAAATCTCATTACTACAGAAAGGTTTGAATTTCAGTATTACTAGAAAGCCACTATCGGTTCAGGAAATAGCACTTATTATCGAACCTGCTCTACAACAGTTCACTAATGAAGAATCACAATCTGTACTTCAAAAGATGTCACACAGATTATTGACACAACGAAACACACCATCAAATCTCACCAAACAACAATATGAAGCCATAATAAATTTGAAAAGAGAAAAATGCATCATTATAACGAAAGCCGGCAAGGGAAACGTCACTGTGATAATGAACAGAACGGATTATGAAAAGAAGGCAACTGAACATCTATCACAAGGACCATACTTACTGAAGAAAAGAATAAATCTGCAGGATTCAACAAAATGAAACTAAATACTAACAGACTCCTTCGAAAAATGAAACCGAAAACTGGAAATTCTTTGTGGTTTAAACTAAAACCATAATCTTATGTACCTTTGAGATTCTACGGTCAACCAAAGATACATAAACCCACAGTTCCATTAAGATCAGTAGTAGATTTTACCAACTGAACGACATACAACCTCTCTAAATACTTATTTTCGATACTACAACAACTGCAAAAGAACACTCAAAATTTTGTAAAAGATTTATACGACTTCAAATCCCAAATAGAACACCGAGAAATTGATAAAGAAGACATTATGGTAAACTTTGATATCAACTCACTATATACTGATATCCCCATTACCAAAAGTCTTGATACCATTTCCTGTTTACTAGAATCAGATAAGACGCTATCACAGAGATGTCCACTGGACACCAGTGAAATAATTAAGAGCTTAAAATTATGTCTAGAAAGTAATTATTCTACATTTAAAGGGAATTTTTATGAACAGACAAATCATGTTACTATGGGTTCACCAGTTTCCCCAATAGTCACTGGGCTTTGCATAAATAGATTCGAAGATAAATTCAAGAAACTCATCCATAGTATTATGATCTACTAACAAAGTTCAAAGTCTTTTGGTCAAACATTTCAACTCTACGTTTATCATCGAATCATCGAAAATTCATTCGACTGAAAAAAATCAAAAACTGTAAGGGATGAGGGAAAATTGGTTACCGAGGCGTTGTCATACTTGTTAAAAGGATGCAGAGTTAACTCCTATAAAAATCAAGATGTCCTCATTTACTGTAAATTTCCAATGGAGATGAATAGTATTTTATTTTTAGCCTCATCACCAACAAATTTTGCTTGTTATTCTGCGCAAATACTTCAGTATAAAACGAGTGCTGTTTTTAAGATAAATAATGCAACTTGAGTTTTAAGAGACTTAGGTTAGGACATGCTTAACTGAACTCTATTGACAACGATTTAAAAGTTATCTGTTACTTGTTTGTGTCGGTGTTAGAAAAGGAAACAATATATTATATTATCTTGCGCTGAATAGAGTGGATAGGTTAGGCTGAGATGACTTGGAATCGTACTGGAATTGAGACTATTGTCTTCTGATGTACCAATGTTTTGTAAAGTGAATAACCTAATTCAGCAATCAATAGAGTTTTAGTTTCACATCATTCACTCAACACGTTATTTGGCTTTCATTCTTATATGCAAGTTAGTCTACTTAACCCCCTAATTCTCAGCGGTTGTGGAGTGAAATCAAAGGAAGAAGGTATGGACTACTTGTCATTTAAATGTGTTGGAATCTTTTAATTATCTTTGTGAAATTGACATATTTGGGTCACAGGGGAAGTTCTGAAGCCTAGTCGATGTAAATTCCTATAACTTTAGTCCTATTATGATACAGATTTACCTTAAACTTCATGTGTGATACCATTGTAAGTGTAAGTCACTTTGTGAGAAAGGCATGCACGGACTCTTCCCAATATAACGAGGGCTTTGTATTCTTCAACTTTTGTCATTAAGGTGTACCTAGTACCTTCAGTGAAATCGTAATGGTTTGAGGTTTCAAAAATGCATTACATGTAGCTGAAATCAAAGGCATCTATGATAGAGTGGTGAGGCTGCGATTCGTCGACTGGATTATATTTTGTTTTATTTATTTTTGTTAATCAGTTTATTGCGTTTCTTACATAAACTTGTAAAAATCTCTGTTCACTTTTGTTAATATCAGATAAAAATAATTTCAATATATAGAAAATATTTATTCTGACATCTAGAAAAAAACAAAAAATTGAGCAAAGAATATCCTTTTAGATAACATATATATACATATATATTCAAAGAATAGTAGTCAATAACAATATTGGTATTTTTTTAATAATACCTATTTGTTAGATAAGATCAACGGAATTACAGTCCACTAAAGATGTATAAGTTATACTAATGATGAAAACAGAATAGCAAATAGAATATCAAATAAAATTAGGGAAATACCTACAAAAAATTAGGGTCATTAGAACCTAGACGGCCAAGGCAAGAAAAATGTCCGAACCAGCTTCTGATGTGGTTTTGTTCTCTGAACTGGATGGTTAATTTGCGAAGCTTTCATCACCCTACTGGGTGACATCTTCAACGCATACTTCAATTTGAAGTGAGCTTTTAGATTTCTCCACGAGTTTATTAATCATCTCCCCTGGTGACCTTGGACGTGATTGGTTGTTTGTGTGTGTTTTCACACCTTCTAGGTTACTTGTATTGGAACTGATTGTTTCTTTGATTTGAACTTTGACCCTTTGTGAGTGAAGTTTCTTTCTTATTGGTTGATAAATGATGATTCTAAAAATTTTTAGAAGCTTGGAATTCCAGTAAATAATCAATCAATAGACACATCGAGATAGACAAAATTTATCAACCAATAAGAAAGAAACTTCACTCACAAAGGGTTAAAGTTCAAATCAAAGAAACAACCGGTTTCAATGCAAGTAACCTAGAAGGTGTGAAAACACACACAAACAACCAATCACGTCCAAGGTCACCAGGGGAGATGATTAATAAACTCGTGGAGAAATCTAAAAGCTCACTTCAAATTGAAGTATGCGCTGAAGATGTCACCCAGTAAGGTGATGAAAGCTTCGCAAACTAACCATCCAGCTCAGAGAACAAAACCACATCAAAATCATCCACCTGAGCTACAAATCTTCTCTATCATATCTAAATCTTACGAGCGGGATACGCTTCTCTCTGTTCGAAAGTGGGAAGACTTCGCCAAAAGGCAAGGATCCACCAGAGAACAATTATTCTTTCTCCATGAGTGCCTTCGTCATTCAATCCTACCAAACAGTGTAAGATACAAACCACCAGTCAACTGCCCAATGGGATGGAAATTGGCCGAACAATGTGGAAGACGAATGGTCAAATTAATGATTACAGACGCACATTATCGGATCAACAAATATCAACAAATTATAGATATCCAAAAAGCAAAATTAGAGAAAACCCTCAACCAGGAACACCTGTCAACGCTGATCACCGCAATTACACTGTCAAGTGAAAACACAGAGAACAAAGACGAAGAGTCCTCAAAACCAAGCTAGCCAAGATTAGAAAACAACAACCAGACAATACGCCCATAGACTGCGTAGTCAACCTATCAAAACAACCACTATCAAAAATGGAACAACAACTACTACAAAAAGGATTAAACTACAACACCGGAGATGCTTCAAAAACTGATTTCTTCGCTGCCTTTGAATCATTACTCAAATCATCAAACTTGAACGAGGAAACACAGGAAGAGATACGCCAAACAATTGTACCAATGGTCAAACAGAAAAGACAACACACACAACTCAACTCTCAAGAACTAAAGGCCCTCAAAAAGCTGAAAAATAGGAAGGACATCGTCATTTTACCAGCCGACAAAGGAAGAACAACAGTAGTCATGGACAGAGAAGAATACACCAAGAAAGCTGAAGAACTACTCAAAGATGAAGATGTATATCAACAACTCCCAACAAATCCCATACAAACATTGGATAACCGCATCCAAAGGACCTTAAACAAGCTCACCAAAACTGGACAGATCACAAAACAAGACCAATGGCGAATGAAATCCAATGGACCAGTCCTACCCGATTCTACGGCAGACCCAAAATACACAAGGCAAATATCCCGTTACGACCAATTGTATCACTCCCAGGAACTCCAACATATAATTTATCCAAAGAATTATACAGAAAACTAAAACACCTAACGGAATCTGTGATCACTCCATCAACTCTGCTATCCAATTCCTAGAGAAAATCAGAGGCATCCAAATAGATGAACAAGAAATAATGGTATCCTTCGACGTGACAGCATTATATACCTCTATCGGACAAAAACTAGCAAAAGAAACCATGGAGCAATTACTTAGCAACGACGAACAACTTCCACAACAATCAAAAATGCAACACACAAGCTGGATGGAATGCATAAATCTATGCCTAACAACATACTTCCAATTCAACGGCCAAATATATGAACAAGTCAAAGGAACACCCATGGGATCGCCAATATCAGGTTTGATTGCAGAAGCAGTGATGCAAAGACTCGAAAACATAATTCTACCAAAGATCAAACCCAAGATTTGGATACGCTACGTCGACGACACATTTGTAATAATCAAAAGAAACGAATTAGATAAAACTCACAACTTAATAAACAACGTCTTCAACGACATCAAATTCACAAGAGAAGAGGAATCCGAGAACAAAATACCATTTTTGGACGTCTTAGTCAGGCGAACAACTACAGGAGAATTAGAAACTCAAGTTTATAGGAAATCAACTCACACAGACCAAATACTGAATTACAACAGCAACAACCCAATAACACACAAAAACAATTGCATACAAACACTATTCAAGAGAGCAAGGACTCACTGCAGCACTCCCACCTTAAGAAAAATTGAAGAAAAGTATCTCATGGACGTCTTCCAAAAGAATGGATATCCACGGAATTTCATCAAGAGACATATACCCCCAAGCCAACCTACCAAAGCAAAAGCCACCAAGGAGAACACAAAGAAAATCGCCTTACCATATATAAAGGATATCTCAGAAATCACTACAAGACTCTTCAAACCTTTAGGAATTGACGTCGTACACAAACCAACAAAGTCGCTTCACTCAATTCTATGTCAACCAAAAGACTCAACAGCGAAAGAAGACAAAACCAACATCATCTACAAAATAAACTGTAACAACTGCGAAAAACACTACATCGGCCAAAGTGGACGTCCCCTTCGTCTTCGTATCCACGAACATAAGCTAGCCGTCAAAAGACATGATATCCACTCCCTCATTTCACTACACACAGACAACCACGGACATCAATTCGACTGGGACAACGTTCAAATATTAGACAAAGGAAATAACAAGAATGCTAGAGAATTTTTAGAAGCTTGGCATTCCAGTGAATCATCAATCAATAGACACATCGAGATAGACAAAATTTATCAACCAATAAGAAAGAAACTTCACACACAAAGGGTCAAAGTTCAAGTCAAAGAAACAACCGGTTCCAATGCAAGTAACCTAGAAGGTGTGAAAACACACACAAACAACCAATCACGTCCAAGGTCACCAGGGGAGATGATTAATAAACTCGTGGAGAAATCTAAAAGCTCACTTCAAATTGAAGTATGCGCTGAAGATGTCACCCAGTAAGGTGATGAAAGCTTCGCAAATTAACCATCCAGTTCAGAGAACAAAACCACATCAAAATCATCCACCTGAGCTACAAATCTTCTCTATCATATCTGAACCAGCTTCTTTTGGACACATTTGTTAAGTTTCTTATTGTGGATCGCAACGCCCTTAGCAGTATATAGTAGACGAACTCTTAATGTGAAGTTAAAATTTTTTGGTATGCAGCGAATGACTTTGATAACCTCGTTAACATCATTCTGGTGTTCTATATTTACAAGATGAGATAGAATAGCGTTATAAATGGATTTTGTTTTGTTCTTTACTTCTCGTCGGATTTCCGATGAGGAACACGCCTAATTGTACGACCTAAGTAACTGGCTCCACAGGAGCAGTAAATAAATGAACTAAGAGAAATTGAGATACTTATTTGTGCATAATCAGTGGTTGAAAGAAAAAGTCATAATTAAGTTAACACAATTAGTTCCCTTTATGAATTTAGATAAAGCAATAATTAAGTTAGATAAATAAAATGGTCTTTCCACAAGCTAAGTGTATTTGAATGCGTGGTCATCATTAATTCTTATATCTGAAATTCGTTTGTGAATTAAACTTATTTCCAATTAATTAGTAGTTGAACGTGTAGCATTTCTTCACCTTATTTTTTGTACATGAAATGGTATCCTGTTTCAGAATTGAAATGGCTTTATGATTAGAATAAGCTTCGAGTGACAACAAATACTTCAATAAATGATATCATGTAACCTTATGTTACTCAATACTTACAGATATTAAAAATACTGTCTGTAAGTCATCTACTATTGAATGTGAGACTGACAGCAAACAAAGACATGTTAATTAAACTAGTATAGTTTATCGAAGAAAATGCACATTTTGCAATCTGTGAAATTCATAACATTGTCGTATGTAGCCAGTAGACGGATAATACACATAGTTCAGTAAGTGGTACCTCTGGGATCAATAACTACGTTTCTTAAAATCCTATTTAAAGACTAATGAAATAGTTTATGAATGAAGAAGATTAACCGAATGAAATATACGTTGCTGCTAACTAATTATGTTTCAAAAACACGGGCAGCGGTTGAAAGTGGACTGTTGAAATCAAGAATATAATTGCTCGTTTAAAAGCATCACATACATCTTAGACAATACAAGTTATTTGTCTGGGGTTCATTAAGAAGCATCACACTCCGTAAGTGGCCGTACATTAACTTGTGAGATGCCAAGGTTTGTCAGGTCAGTAAACAACCAAACTCTCCATCTTCTATAAAGTTACACTATTAACTTTTACTCAACTTAGCAATCTTAAAAGTCCCCACTAATCTCTTTTTAAAATACCTTTACGTTTCCAGTGAATTACAGGATTTCAAGTTGCAGTTTGAAATTTCGGTAGCAGTGGTGTTCATTTTTACGGGATGTGGTTGCTAGCCTTATGCCCAACCAAGAACAAGATGGGTTGTAGTAGTAGGGTTGTATAAATGCAATAACCATGACTGAAAAAACAAGTTAAATATTAGTAGTAGTGTAAGGAAGAAAAGACTGATGAGGCTCAAAGGAGTATTTATTAGGACAAACTCATTGTAGGTACATAAATTTGGTATACCGAATCTCCAATGCTTTATTCACACATCATTTGCAATTTGGTCGAATATCACCACATTCGATAGCTTGTTGGATTCTGCACAGTGTTTCTAACGTTCTTCTCACAGTTCTGTTCTTCGATTGATTTTTCCAGTGCTGTTGCTTTTCTGAACTCGTTTACTGATATACTACTTATATGGGGTTATAAGTAGCACTCGCCACACTCGCCCCCTTATTATAAAGTCTTTCCTGTGACTGTTTCGACCGACGCAAAGAGATTCCATCCCTCTGTTCTTCTCGTCTTGACATTCTTGTATCCATATTCGTAGCAGACTGGAATTTACTCTTTTTCCTTTATCTCCTCTCTTTACCGTGTACACTTGACCACGTCTCGATGTGACTACATTTGGTCCCTCCCACTTTGGAAGAAGCTTTCCTGATCCTGGTCCACTTCTGGTAGTATACTTTCGTTCTCTGCATCGTAGCCTACTTCATACAGCTTCCAAGTCTCGATTTGTTTCTTGCTAGCTTCCTCTGTGTCTGCCTTCCGCTCCAATTGTATATTCTGAATAGCTTGTTCCCACTTACTTGTCCATCTCTTATTGTTCCAGTGTTGTTGTTGTGGGAAAGTCTTATGGTGAACAGGCAAGCGTGGTGTCCTCCAGTACACTAGCTGGAAAAGAGACTTCTTGTTGCCCCCTGTACTTTGGCACGATGTGCCAGCAAAACCAACAGTAGGTCAGTTTCCTAGTTGCCTCTCTTTGCATCTAGTCACTCCGTGAATGTAAGATTATTCCCCTCTGTTAGGCCGTTTGTCTGAAGATGATATAGCGTTCCTCTAATTCTCTTAATATGCAATGCCTCCAGATGATTTTTGAACTCCTCAGTCTCAAGATGGTGACCCTGGTCCCTCAATATCATATTTGGTACACCGTTATCCACTACAATATGTAGATTCACTGCCTCGATTACTGTTTTAGCACGCCAATCTGGAATCGCTACGACATTTGTCCACCATGTAGCATGTTCTGTCATCGCCAAAATGTATTTGTTTCCACTGGGTGTTTAAGGGAAAGGACCCATTATATCCACTGACCACAAGTCACGGACTGATTTTACGGGAATCGTTTGTAGTGGTGGTCGAATGCATTGATCACCCTTCACAAATTAGCACTGTGGGCAAGCAAGTATGTAGTTTACAGTATTACCTGTCATATATGGCCAGTACGCACTTTGGCTCACTAGATCGTATGTCCATGCAACGCCTGTATGGGCTAGTTGGTGGTATTCTTGAATTACCTCACGACGAAGGCTCTTTGGTATCACCGTAACTCAGCTTGTCTTGCCAAGTTAGGACGCCGGAAGCGTTTAGTTGGGGACTATGTTTGTGATACAGTAACGTCTTTAGCTCAGTTTTCTCTGCTGATGTCTCGCTTCTTTTCCCTTCACTTATCATCTAGATGACTGTCTTATGAGTGAGATCCGACTTCTGGCGGCGAAGAAGTTGTGAGGGATCTTGCTCCAAAGCGTTTACTGCGTATGCTACCTCTGGCAGTTCGGCCTCATCTGATCTCTACAAGTATTCAGCTATTACATTTTTTTCCTGGAATATGTCCAATCGTGAAATCATACCCCTGTAGGAGCAACATGCATCATGCATCATGGACCCATGCACCCTCATGGGTCCTTTACTGTTTTGAACTACTGCAGAGGTTTGTGGTAGGTCTCAATGTGGAATTGGCGGCCAGTAAAGTACGTCTCCATTTTTCTAGTGCCCATACGATGGCCAAACACTCCTTTTTCACAGTAGAATACTTTTGGTCTGCAAGTGTCAACACATGGCTAGCATATTCAACAACCCCGTCCGTTTGTCTTAAAACAGCACCTATATCTTGATCACTCGTTTCTGTTGATACTAAGAACTGCTTCCCAGACACTGGTAGTTTCAGTGTCATCTGTTGGCCATCTAACAGTTCTTTAATTTGATCAAGCGTTTTCTGTGCCTCCGCCGCCCTCGTGAATTTCGCGTTACTCAGCAGCCTATATGGGGAGGGGTCTCGCTATCTCGTTGGAGTTTTCGACAAAACGGTCATAGAATTCCGCTCTTCCAGAAAACTGTCTCAGCTTTCGTTTCAAATATGGTACTTAACTGGTTTTGACAGTCAGGATTTTCTCAGATAATGGTCGTATTTCTCCATTTCCCCCACTACAATCCGGCAGGATAGCAGTGTTTTTGTCTATACGGGACTTGTTCTTATTAATACGCAGTTCAGATTCACAAATTCGCTTTAAGATGGCTTCGATGTGGTCTATATGTTCGCTTACTGTCTCACCATAAACAGCCAAGTCGACTATATATACTTCTACGTTCTTTAGGCCCTCCAGTAATGAGGTAATTAATCTTCTGAACGTAAATGGTGCGCCTACCAATCCAAATGGCATTCATTTGATCTGGTATTGTTTCTGTCCAGCCGTGGATGCTGTTTTACTCCGGTCACTTTCTGCCTTTGGAATCTACCAGTCACCCAGTCTTAAGTCGAAAACGATGAATGACTTAGCTTCTTGAAAGTAACCAAGAGCTTCAGTTATGGTTGGCGTGGTGCACTGTCTTAAGGTTGTCTAAAATCGACACAGAATCTATAATTTTCATCATTCTTCATTATTAAAAGGACCGGCGAACTGTCACTTGGCATTCATTAGACCTTTTGGTTAACTTCTCCCTCTAGGTACACAGGAACTCGTCGCGTTGAAAAGGCTGTCTTCCACGGGTCCTTCAGTGGAATGTCATGTTTTAATTTACCACAATATCCGTAGGGTTTTCCATCTCCAGTGAATAAGCAGGCATACTTACTCATCAATATGGTAAGATTTGGTGCTTTTTTGGAACAATCTTTGTCGTTTCTACTGCAGCAACTTCACTTTTCTCACGTATCACAAATTGTCCATGGTTTGTGACCACTCTCATATTCTTCATATCTACTAAAGCGCCTACTTCTCTGAGAAAGTCTGCTCCCAAACTCGTTAGCCTTATATCTGACGTTAGAGTGAACGGATATCGTATTTTCATTGCTATGATCTCTACAACACAGTCTGAAACACCAAGAATCTGTAAAGAATATCCCCCTACCGTCTGAACTGCTAATGTACACGCCCTTACTTCCTCACACTGTTATCCATCCATCAAAGAAACTGCTGACCCTGTGTCGATCGAACAAACTAATTCTCTCCCATTAACCCGTAGTTGTATGAACACGGCACCTTTTTCGACCAATCTCAAAACCCCCAAACGCAAACAAGGAAAACAAAGAAGGCTGTATTGTTTAAAGTCCTTTTTGCTTTCGTTTCGAACAGTTTCTCTTCCACTGACCAGTTCCTCCTCAAGTGAAACATTTGTTATTGTGTCTTCCTCGTATCTGCACAGCCGCCACTTGCTGCTTCAACTCTTGAATCTTCTTGTATTCTTTGCAATCCGTCATCACTGGAGCAACTTGCAAAGTCATCAGTTGCCTCGTGTCATTTGCCATTTAGTGAATATCCATTGGCTGAGCTGCGTTAACTAGCTCCGACTGATGGGCTATATCCATAGGGATGTATTCGATGAAATGGGAAACTGGTAAATGCTCTTTCAAATCTTCGTCAAAGGTGGTTAATGCACGTTACAGGAGATATATCAGTGTCACTGAGAGAATCAACGTGTCCCCATCCCCACCAAGCCTAAGAGTCCGGAACTCCGGCAGTGCACCTTGTCTATCTTTGGGGCTGTCGAACTCGCATACGAACCTCTCGACGACCTTGTCCCACGCCGCCACGCCTTCAATCTTCCAGGTGTCTTCGTAGGCAATCTTTATACGGCCTCTCAGCAGAGTCCTCAACACGACCACCTTCGTCCTCTGCTCCCGCACTCCAAGCAGATCCGCGACTGCTTCGAATTCCTAGAGGAATATCCGCACATCTTCCTCCTCAAAAACCTGCGACCATGGCACCTTCATCTCCAGCAGAAACAGCTACACCAATTGTAAGGAAGAAAAGACTGATGAGGCTCAAAGGAGTATTTATTAGGACAAACTCATTGTAGGTACATAAATTTGGTATACCGAATCTCCAATGCTTTATTCACACATCATTTGCAATTTGGTCGAATATCACCACATTCGATAGCTTGTTGGATTCTGCACAGTGTTTCTAACGTTCTTCTCACAGTTCTGTTCTTCGATTGATTTTTCCAGTGCTGTTGCTTTTCTGAACTCGTTTACTGATATACTACTTATATGGGGTTATAAGTAGTATTCACCACAGTAGTTTTCGTCGCAGAAGTAGCAGTACTACTACTACTACTACTACTACTACTACTACTACTACTACCACTACTACTACTACTACTACTACTAGAAGTAGTAGTCTTCATTACTAACATTACTAACAAACGTGCGATTAAATATCTTCAGAGCAATAGGAAAATCAATAGATTTTAAATAATGAATTGGACCTTGTATGCTAGATTAGCAATCAAATTCGATATGGCTCATTGTTTCGCGAAAACACTGTATGTGTGAAGGTGAGAATATTTACAAACCATAACAGTAACATTTCACGCAGCTACCCTGAGAATTACGTTTTCCAGTAAATAACCTAACCATAATTAAGTTAAAGGTGGGTATTACTACTGCTGGCCACCTAGAGGTACATTTACCGGTTTGTTCGTCCTTGTGAATGTTACCTAGGCAGGAAAAGTATTCCGGTTAATTTTAATTTTAATTTAATCAATTGTCTTATACCGTCGAATGACTGGTTAGGTTATTTTCCTACTGATTACGCAGCACCAAATTCTGTTCCTTAATCTACATCTTTTCACTTATATTCATCATACAATATCATTTTGAAACGTCGGATTGCAATTGCACCATACATTTCTCTTCCCCCCCCCTACCAGCCTAGTGGATTCCATACTGTCTGCTACTTGCCAATTCTCGCGCTGCTTGGAAGAGGCAAAGTAACAGTCAGTCCATGATATAATACAGTAGGGTTAAAGATAACCATCTGGTTTTAGCATCTATTGATGCGTCACATTCTATTCAGAATAGCTGAAGAAATCGTGTAAATTGATTATATGAGACATAGTTTAATGTTAGTCAGAAACAGGTCATTTAAGACTAGACTGTGGCTTTTGAATCTGTCTCTGTTATTAAAAGTATTACGGAAGTACTAATTATTGTGGTTGTTTTGTTTATACTCTTAATTTTCTGCTGCCAATTGGTTCGAACTAAATGATTTGCATATTGAAACTATAAAAACACACTGTGGTATTTCCTACGATTTCTTTTGGCGTTATTTATTTAGTGGTGGCTAACAGCAGAATTAGAAAAACTGGTTAGCTGAATGACTAATGCTGCTCCCAATGAAGCTCCTACCCAGTACTCATATGTTTGAAATATGGTAGCTGAAACCAAACAAATAATACCACATATTATCTCTGAATGTGCCTTATGAGGGCGCTAATTTGATCATTCTGTTAATATTTAACTCTCTTTTTCTCTTCATCCATTGTACTTCTCCACTGTTATTTCACTTGAAGGATACATCTCTTGGCACCTAGGTTGAACCAGTTTTTATTTTCTTAAATATAAAGAATTACTAAATCTGGTAATCGTTTTGTAATATGGAGAAAAATTTAAACTTTTGTTCACACTTACAGCCGATATCGATTATAGAGCATTCATAATTTTCACGCATTGGGTCAGTTGCTCGGATATGAACGACTGACATTTTCATTTAACTTCGTTTGAAAGTTCTACATAATTAACATTAGACTATTGGATTTTAGCACCTCGGAACAACCGAAAATATGTCAATACTGTTCTCTGGGTAACTTCAGAGCTTAAAATATTTAACTATTATCATTAAATACATATGAAAATGAACTTTTGACATTTTTATTTTTATAGATTTGAAAGGTTGCCCAATTATTTTTGACAATAAACCTACGTCTTTGTGACTTATTGATATGATTCTTTCAAAAGCATTTTATATGCAATAGCTCTAAGGGAGAAGCATTTACCTACATTCTTTATCAATGTTTTATGCGTACATATAACTATAAGGCAGTATGACTGGATACTGAAAGTCGAATGACTGAAGATAGTTAAAAAGAAGCATTTTGAAATCTCTGAGCATATGAAAAGATGACCGTACCCTCCACTTGTTTATTCAAAGATTTTACTGCCTCTATGATATTTAATCAAATTCATTCTGAATTTATGCTAACTCAAAGTACATCTCAGTGCACACGTGGGATTATATGTAAACAGCCAACCACAACGCAGCCTTGAAAGGACAAAAAATACAAGTTTATCCGATAGGGGAATCGAAAAAGCTCCTCATTTGGGGGATGGATTACACCAACAAGTGAAGACCTACGGAAAGCCAGTCACCTAATACATCTTTCGATGACAGCAAAAGAAGGTATAAGGAGATTTCATAAACACACTAAGATTATAATATTTATTTTAACAGTGATTCACTCTGACTCGGCGCTCAAACTATTCCATGAAATTTGTAGTGTCTGTAGTCTGAATGCTGAGAAATCCTTACGAATTTAAGGTACGACTAAACTAAGAATACTGTCTTCAACAAGTTCTCTTTGTGTACTGATATTTATGAAATAAAATATTATCATTGTAATTATAGCCATTTGTGCGACAGACTGGTTTACTAGCCCATCCAACTCTGAGAAATAGACGGCCAGTAACACTTCTCCAGAAAATCAACTGGATTTCTACAGTAGCTTCAAATCACAGAGAAAATGAACTTATTCTTGGCCAAAATGGGAGAAACAAAGTATTATGTACTCGTCGCCAAATTATTGTTGTGTACTGGTCGAGAATTTAATGGTCCTGACGCAAGAAAGACGGAAATCAGAAGACCACTAGGGTTGCGATGATACTTCTATTTTCCAAACACAAGGAGAATCAATGTATATCACACAATAGTGTGAGAGCAAAATATATATGAATGTTTTTGATGTGGTTTTGTTCTCTGAGCTGGATGGTTAGTTTGCGAAGCTTTCATCACCTTACCGGGTGACATCTTCAACGCATACTTCAATTTGAAGTGAGCTTTCAGATTTCTCCACGAGTTTATTAATCATCTCCCCTGGTGACCTTGGACGTGATTGGTTGTTTATGTGTGTTTTCACATCTTCTAGGTTACTTGCATTGGAACCGGTTGTTTCTTTGACTTGAACTTTGACCCTTTGTGTGTGAAGTTTCTTTCTTATTGGTTGATAAATTTTGTCTATCTCGATGTGTCTATTGACTGATGATTCACTGGAATACCACGTAGGCTTCTAAAAATTCTCTAGCATTCTTGTTATTTCCTTTGTCTAATACTTGAACGTTGTCCCAGTCGAATTGATGTCCGTAGTTGTCTGTGTGTAGTGAAATGAGGGAGTGGATATCATGTCTTTTGACGGCTAGCTTATGTTCGTGGATACGAAGACGAAGGGGACGTCCACTTTGGCCGATGTAGTGTTTTTCGCAGTCGTTACAATTTATTTTGTAGATGATGTTGGTTTTGTCTTCTTTCGCTGTTGAGTCTTTTGGTTGACATGTCAACCAATAAGAAAGAAACTTCACACACAAAGGGTTAAAGTTCAAATCAAAGAAACACTCAGTTCCAATGCAAGTAACCTAGAAGGTGTGAAAACACACACAAACAACCAATCATGTCCAGGGTCACCAGGAGTGATGATTAATAAACTCGTGGAGAAATCTAAAAGTTCACTTCAAATTGAAGTATGCGCTGAAGATGTCACTGAGTAGGGTGATGAAAGCTTCGCAAATTAACCATCCAGTTCAGAGAACAAAACCACATCAAAATCATCCACCTGAGTCACAAATCTTCTCTATCATATATATGAATGTCCAGAAGTGTGTGAACAAATTAATAGACAGTCTTAACATAATTGGCTAATTATAATGGAGTATCGATCCATATATACATAGCAAAATATAGCAGACATGTCAACAAACACACATATTATATATAATATAAGGGGAATATACATTGTTAAAGGAGACAAGTTCATCAAAGTGAAATGGTCACAGACTAAAAGAGCAACAGAAAGAGAGACCACCATATATATATATATATATATATATATATATATATATATATGGATACATATCACA
Source organism: Trichobilharzia regenti (assembly GCA_944472135.2). Taxonomy (NCBI): domain Eukaryota; kingdom Metazoa; phylum Platyhelminthes; class Trematoda; order Strigeidida; family Schistosomatidae; genus Trichobilharzia; species Trichobilharzia regenti. The sequence goes on along the minus strand of OX235270.1, from coordinate 78,458,220 downwards.
AAGTGACGCGGGCTGATGAAAGACTTAAAGGAGCCAGGCAGCCTATATATTTTCTTCCGATGAAGACAAAATTAAGCATAGGGATATGGAATGTCTACTCAATGTTTGAAGCTGGTAAGGCTTACGAGATTTGAAAGGAAATGAAGCGCTGGAAATTTGTGAGAGTAGATGGAATGGAAAACATTTATTTGCTGATACGAATTTAAAACAAGCAACAAAGGTTAATAAAGCAGGATTTAACGTATTCGTCAAATCTTTGTAGAACTGGACAGCTGAATACTCTACGTACACGGATATATATACTTTTGAAATTACATTGGTAGCTGTAAGACTGATAAGCGAATGACCTGGAAAACATTCGCACCTCTCTTTCTGCATGACTAATTCAATGTAGTTTATTTGCTTATCAGTATTATATCTCCCGATGTAATTTCGAAAGTATATATATCCATGTATGTAGAGTATTCAGCTGACGAGTTCTACCGACATTTGATGAATTCATTAGATGGAATGAAAATGGACAGTCCAAACAGTTAACTGGGGTGTTGACAGTCTACTATGTCACACAGACAATAATCATGAGCACACTGACAGAGTGGCTATCATAATTCTGTCAGCAGTACTGAAAGCTCTCATGTAGTAAGAACCAACCAACTATACAATCATGACATCAAAATTCAACTGAAAATAATCGAAAGTTAAGATTTCCCAGCTCTATTAATCTACAAACAACTTAATCCGTATAGGGAAAGTGAAAGACTTCTACAAACAGTCACATCTGGTAGTGGTCAAGACAAGCCAGAAGGCGATATCCAAATTCTATTGGGTGATATGCATGAAAGCAGAAGCCAGAATAAAAACTCATCATGGATCGAGAGGCTATCACTCGGAGAAATGAATGAGTACGGAGAACTCTTCACAGACTTCTGTGTACCTAGTGATTTGGTGACTGGAGGTAGGGTGTACAATCACAGGGATAAATATAATGTAGCTTGTGTTTCACCTGACGGGCACACCAAAAACCAGATAGACTTCATCTCAGTAGTGCTTGAGAAAGTGAATACGCAGTCTACTGAACACAAAGTCAAGGAGATGTGGACTCAGACAATTGTCTATTGCAAAGAACCTTCAGTTTCAGGCTGCGAGCCATCAAAACAACTGGAGATAGACCACAATTCATGTTCAGTACTTAGAAACTGAAGGACGAAACTACAAAATACATCTTCAGTCATGAGAACAAAGCCGGAAACACTATGTGGCATTGCTTAAGAGGCCTGAGTGGACGTACACTGGAACTCTCTGAAGGTAATGTTAAAGGAAACGTGTGCATCCGATTTAGGAAGAAGGAAGAGAAAAGACAAGAAGTGGCTGTACATGGACACCTGGAAACTAATAGGGGAGAGGGGGATTTGAAACAAAAGGTGAACAGAGAAAGAAGAAGCCTAGGAGAATCTGGAGCGCACCAGACAAAGAAGTGAAGAAGATTACCAGGAAGCAAAAAAACGCTTTTACGACACATCAACATCTAAAGCAGAACTGGCTTCATACTGAAGAGATCTCTTAATACTAGGTACAACAACCAGGTAGCCATCAGGAAGAGGTCAACGTACTCAGAGCCGTCGGAAGATAATGAAGGAAACTCAATTATCAATGAAGCGGAATACAGAAAATTTCGCGTTGACCACTTTAAAAAACTCCTTAGCCGATCACTACCTACAGTACATCCAGAGGTATCACCAACAGATATATAACTGCCAATCCTCCTATAAAAGCATAATCTCTGGAGGCAGTAGAGTTTATAAGAGGCAGGGAGACCGGAAGAAGTCCACCAGAGGCACTGAAAACGTACCCGTTGGACCTCACCAGCCTTGCCCATGTCGCTGCTGTATAGGACGTGGAAGTCACTCACAACTAATTCAGCACCACACACAGCAGTACATCAAATATTTAAAATCTAGACATTCAACAGCTGTATGCAAAATGATTAGCGATGAAAAACTCTACAAACCCTTGGAAATTAAGACAGGATTGAGGCAACGCTGCCTACTATCACCTATGATATTCCTGACAGTGGCTGACTGGATCAAGCAACAAACAGACAAACGTTCGATCAAAAAAATACTGTAGAAGATCTGAATGTTGCAGATTATTTATGTCTAGTGTCTCACAAACTGGCGTCAGTACAAGCTAAAATATTAAAGTTGACACAGGAGGTGCTGAGGTTCAAATGACCAGCCGGAAATAATAAGCAAGCAACAAATAACCTTAGCAGATAGTGAATCAACCAACGACGTATTACTCAACAAACATGGATGAGGGAATAGAGATGACGGAACCTTCAGGTGACATCACACAATGAGCCTTGAATAAAATCCGAACGGAAAATGACGGATTGGGCATCAGAAGGTAACCCGAAGATCATTTAACGGGGAAATGAAAGTTTTCGGGCAGTCTTTTAGCCAGCTGAAAATTATGGCCTGCGAGCAAGTGTAGTGAAAATGTGCAGCAGACGCCCTATATTCGACTAGGAACACAAGGAATGAATAATAAGAAACTTTCAAAGTCTATTTATCACGAACAAAGGCAATACTAAATTATTTTCATCCTTCCTAAGAATCTAGTATACCAAATTCCTCATCAATTAAAAACTCAAGATTTATGCAAAAATGCGTAAATAAAGATTCTAATTGAAGTGCACAGTGCAACCGTTGCTAATTAACACATGATTTAGCCTTCTTTGTTTAGTTATTTCCAAGTTCACAAAAACTATCATTATTATACTATGGTAAACGTTGATACAATTCTGATCATCGTCAGTTAAGAATTGTTCAAGTATGAATACATGCTACTGAATCTGTCACACTTTTCATCCAAGTAGTGAGAAAATCAAGTTAAAACTTTTACAATTTTATCTAAGTTGTGGATCTGTATGACATTTCGAGTGGCATTCTAGTTTGCGTGTTTTATGTCTCTGGAAATAATTCCAAGTTATAAAATGGTTACGGTGAGTTGTAAATTTATGTTAAGAGATGATTTTGTTGCACAGTCGTCATTTGACTTGCACTTTTATAGATCTGTATTATATGACATTCAAGGGATTAGGCTAGCAAGTGAGATAAAATAACTGATAAAGTTGGTGATTTATTTTCGTGGATATAACTTAGAAATGTATTTCGCAAATGAAGTTCACTACAGTGTACTATCTTAGTTATGAATGCATCATAGTAGATGTGATGGTGAGTAAATAAAGACATAAAATATGCGTAAGCTCACCAACTTTCAGTAGAAGTTATTCGCTGTAGTCTGCAGAACCATTTGTTCCTGGTGTGACGGATTATCAATCGTGGTGAGCTTCTGTCTTGTCAATTTAGGTAAAATCAGTTCCAGTTGTGCTTGTTTACTTTCACCAAGGTATACTACTGCTCAAGCACAAAATACAACCAAGAGTTTTTCTAATTTTTGTCTGTGTTGTTGATTTTTAAACCAAACTACTTACAGATGCCCTGAGAAAATAGATGGGAAGTCTTGAACTCAGTAATTATCATCAAGAAGATGTGTGTGGAAATTTGAGAAGAACTGACACCAATTTTGTGCGAAAACAGATGCGTTATACTGATATGTTTCAGCCTAAATCTTGAATGGCGAAATAGACTGGAGGTCAAAGTAATCACCTTTAGGTACCTCAAGATGAAATATCCAACTAGTTAGAGAGGAGAAGAGGAAGACATTTAACAATATTTAATATGAATGCATTAGCTTTGGTTACACATTTTCAATATAAAATAAAATAAAATGACAGTATGATGAATAATTGAGAAGTAAAACAAAACAAACAGAGAATAAGAAAAACACGGAAGCACATGACGTATCCTGGATCCTTGATATTTATATTGTCATGTGGTCACGAAGTGTTATGAATATTGCGGTTTACTTTTATCCCTGTAATTATAACATATATAACTAACTTACCTTGTCAACACAAATTTTCTTTTTGAATAGTGATGATACAGGTGTTGGTTATGATGATGATTAGATCGATTAAGAAAAGTTTTCGACAAACTACTAGACACTGCTGTACAGACAGTAGGTTTATATATTTATTGATTTAAATCATTGATTTTCTGAATAGCATGTAAAGTTGGAAGCAGAAAGATACAGTGGAAACATGTAAACGGGGTACTTGTTCATTTTTGATTGTTGAAATGTTTCAGTCTTTATTGTGTTTTTTTTGCTTGTTTTTTGAGTTTAACTAAGGCGAACTGCATTAGATTCACTGAAAGATTTTTTAACATACAGCCTAAAATAAAGGGAAAACAAAAATTAAATTGTATTATATTATGAATGGTGCTTGCTAACATTATTTTAGACGTGGAAATTAGTTTCCAAATGAACCACGTGAATTCAAGGTATCAGAATTGTTCCATACGATGAAATTCTATTATTAGGCGTTATAAAATAAATTCAACAGAAGAAAAACTGCTTGTGTTGTCCTGGCTTTCAGCAGTAAATAAGAAGAAACTCAAAACAAAAGAGAAAAATTCAGAATCAATGAGAAAATAAATTAGGAAGAGAGAAAAAAACGAATTAGTTGAAGATCAATACCCAATAAATTTGTTAAGTCGGGATTAATTTCCTTCTGGCCAACTAAAGTCATCGGACTAACTTCGTCGTGGACTTTTACAAAACAGCCATCATATGGATAACACTGTAAACTCCTCAAAACAGCAATTACAGCAAGGTAAAGGCACACCAGGAATACACATATTCTGTTCTCCACATTTTACTGAACTAATTCAAATCAGTACACCTCACTGAATAATAAGCTAGTATGATTTCAGGAACCTATTATTCACAGCTTTTGGTATAACACAAAGTCCTGTGACTCAAACAACACCTCGAAATTATAGACACGTAATTCATCTGCACAACCGACAAAACACTATGCGAGAGAAAATCAATGAATGTTTTTGAAGAGGAGATTTATGACCGACATAAATGTGCATCTTTTAATTGGTGGATGGTGACTAGCAGTAGAATCCAGTATGCGCATTTTGTCCTATTTGGGACTCGTCATTTGGATGTACCTGCGTTTCTCAGTGAGTGATGATGTTCCCACCGAGGCTCGAACACAGTGCCTATAGTTTCAAACGCCAAAGCATTATCCACTAGACCACTTGGGCCATGAGAGCCACATATTGTGCAACGAGTAATATTAATTGAATTGAATTTCTTGATTTTCCCGCCACCATCCACCAATTAAATACTAAATGCCCAGACATCGTCGAAGCATCTGCACAAGAAGCCGACATGTCAACCTAAGACCGAGCACTTTGGTCCAATCAGTCGACGGGAAAATCAAAATAAATATGCATCGTTGACCAGTCTCTTAAATTGATGACCACACTGCGGTGAAGAATGATCGAATGCAACAGGAGTTAAGGAAGAGACATCATAGCAATGATTACTCCCAGTGATGAATCAATGTAAAAAAACACGTGGATTTAAAAATTCATCTTACCAAATGCCATAAATAACGTATCACATAAAAGAAGAAACCTATAAGCCTATTTCATTTAATTATGATGAAAATAAATTAGCGTATCCAAATCACCACAGAAAAGTCAAGTATGTCATCAGTTGTTACCGAGCACTTTGATTGCGATACCGCATAAACTGTAAAAAGCGCTATATTTGTCTTGAGCAGATGTCCTCTTCATTTTTCTTATTTATGAACACATACAAGCAGTCAAGAAAAATGACATGCATTCGTTTATATCAACCCAGATAGATAAATATGGATATCACTTCAATGTGGATTATATAGAAAAGGATTAGACACAGAAAACACGAGATTATTCGTAGAGTTGTAACAGTCAGATCAGTTGACATATGAAAGGCATGTTGATACGGATGAGATTTATCGGTCAATAAGGAATAAAATACTCCAACAATAAGCCAAATATCACGTCAATCAGAGGATGAGTACCAAAGCCAATGGAAACAATCATATTGAAATCTCCGAGAACAACGAACGACACTTAAGGTCAACAGGAGAGGGAATTCCCAGAGGTCACTCAATGTTAAAGTTGGCGGGGAAGATGTTGTCCGGAAGGACAATGAAAGCTTCATAAATAAGCCATCGACCTCAGAGAACACAATAACACCAGAAACATTCAACCAAGCCACAAATATTCATTGTTTCAGCTTCAGAAGCACAATGAGTAATTCATCAGGAAACAGAAGCTTCAACACATGTAGGTTGCATTTACTAAAGCGAAAAACAGGAATTATGAGCTTTTTCGTTAAATTTGTGTCCACAATATTGACCACTGAACGTGATAATCGAACATATGGTGTATTCCATGTGATGTGTTTTCGCATAAATTTATTTTAATACAATAAGCACTTTGCGTCTATAAAGTGGAGTTTTAAACTTTGAAAAAGCAAAAATACCAAATCAATGAAAACTAGATCACATGATATCCGAGACTGGTTTACTAAAAGAGAAACAAATTTTTAAAAATATTCGCGACATGCAAATGAGATAATGGTCATCTTTTTGGATGAAATTTAAATTATGGAAGGCTTCTCGTTGGTCTCATATTCTGCTTCTTATTGTTATTGAATTAGAAATATGAACACAACTGAGGAAAGATAAAATTCAATTTATGATTGAGTTCGACATGAGCACAAAGCTAGTTACACACCACCCATTTCGAAATGTAGATTTCCCCAGGGATACTGAGGCTACATCAGTAGTGAGTGATTATTTGTTTACCTAGTAACAGTACAGGTTTATGAAGGAGATTTCACATCATCAAATTTAAAAACCTCCAAACAATTAACTGTGTTTGTTGGTTTCACTGGATGGTTTTGAATGTTTTTGTCATGTTACAAGAGTGATAGTCTTTATACACTTGTGTTAGTCATAAGTCATCTCTTTGAAAATGCTCAATGATTTTCTCCCCCATAATGTTTTGCTGGTTGTGCAGACGAATTGCGTGTCTATAATTTCGAGCTGTTGTTTTAGTCAGAGGACTTTTTATCATAAAAAAATTTTAAATAATACGTTTTTGTAAGCCCACCTGTTTATTACTGACGTGCACCGACTGGCAGAAATTCTAAAGGAAATCATATGCGTTATATATATTCTAAGTTATTTTTTATTACAGCTTGATTCCACGCCGTATTTTTGGTACAGGTATGGAATTTTCAGCATGGATATCGGTAGCCCAAATTTTGCAGGCCAACCATAGATATCAGGTGTGCGTCTGCAGGGGATCGAACCTCGGACCATGTGCATGGTCGGCGAGAGTCCTAACTACTGTGCGACCGATGCACATATGTTGATACTGTGAACGCTGACTATTTCATAGAATCACACTGATTTGATTTACATGTATCAAGCGTTTTAAAAGACGAATATTTTATTTCTTATGTATATTTTGCTATGCCATGACTACTTAAAATATTTGCTTACTTAACGGTCATCAAATTCCTTGAAATCGATGAGGTAACATCATACAGTAATCCACTTTCATTCATGAAAGTTATACCATAAGTTTTGAAAATAGCTCAAGTATTTGTTTTCAATAAAAATGCTTCTTGGTAGAGTTTATTCACTCATTGTATGACTTGCAGCTTTCGGGGATGCTGACAATGTTTCTAAGTTTAACGAAATTTTCTAAGGATGAATACATCTAACTGTTTTCGGCTTTAAAAATAGTTGTGGGATAATATCTTTAAAAAATGTGCTTCTCTGTTTAATTCATTGAAAACTTGTTGATTAAATGCCTTAAAATGATAAAAATTATTTATCGAGTGCCATAAGATTTCGATTGTTTTTCAGCTGATTTCCTTCCTAGATAAGGTTTACCATAGAGTTAATCTGCTGTCAATCTATTAAAAATTTAGACAAGTTGCTTTCATTAGAAACGCTTAATAAATTGGTAAACAGCACTAAATGGTTTTACAGATACTTTAATGGTAGTACTGACTTTAAAGTGGCTTCGAATTTCCTATTTAAGTTATCTGCACATAGTTCTATTTGTTTAACCTTGTTTAGGCCGGATTTATTTTCGGTATTCATACATTCGCGTAATTTATTTTCACAGGGACCGGGATTTGAGATAATCGAAACAAGGAATTACAATATCTTCAAACGGATAAACAAATGACAGTATTAAGTGATGCAAGTTGGTAACCTCCATTTTTGCGCTCATCGGTAGCCCGCTAGCCTGTATTGCTTATCAAGCTTCTTTATGTGAGTTAAGTGGCCAAGGTAACATATTGTGAAATTTGAAGCAGAAAGGTTAAAGAATTCTACCTAAACGACCACTAGTTAAAAAAATGACTTCTTTCATGTAGTGCAGTGATTAAGGTACAAATCATAAATTAATCATTGATTCTAAGGTCTAATTGGATTTTCAAGTTACTTAATTAAATCCACATGTCTTTTCAACAACTTTACTTCGCATGTGTTGAGAATTCCGAGTCACCTCCTTCTTCAACGGGCGGCATAAGCCGACATAATATTGTGTTAGGAAGGAGTTCCGCGTGATCACACCAAAATTTGGCATCAGTACATGAAGACTTTGAATGTTGGTTTGAGCCAAGTAGGGAGGTGTATACTGACTGGTTACAGTCTCTGCGATGCTTAGAAAGAGCTACTGGAGACTGCTGGTGGTATTGTTAAAAACTGTTCTCAATGGTGCGGATGTATTCACTCTTTGTGGTCCCCCCATATCCACCAAAACCGTCTAGTTTTTCTCTGTTTCTATTCTTTTTTCCTCCGACTTCTGACTATTATAGTTCATTTGAATCTCTTTTTTTTTATCTATTCGTTACGCTTGTGTGTTAAATGGAGTGAGACAACCTGAACTGCATCACTTTTTTGTGACGTTCTATGCAGAAACCTAGTCAGTCAGTGCTTCAGATGCACACAGAGTGGCTGGATTTTATCATGTAGATACCTTTAAAGAAAAAATGGCATTAAACTAAGTGGGCTGGGTCAAGAAGAAGATTATATCATCCTATATCATTTACTGTGTCTTTCTCTATGCATGAATAAATGCGTATATTTTATGATTCGATAAATTTATATAACCTGAATATTTACTTTATCTGAGCTGAATTTGTCCAGAGATACCAGTCATTAACTCTATAGGGAACTAGTGAAATCATCACCAGTAAAGAATTTCGATAGTTTAAAATGAATTAAAGAGCTCTGAGTGTATTCACCTGTTGATATTTACATTTCTACTAATTTTAACGGTGTGTAATAAATTATTCTTGACTTATCAGATAGTCTGCTGATATGCTTACCTAATACACCTTGAGTGCTTTGTTAATATAATTATACGCTTAAAATACTAGCAGTAACCAGCAGTTTTCATAATCTTTAACGACCCGAAATGAAACTAAATACTACTGTCAGTGTAAAATTTCCAGGACAGAATTAAGTTGGATAGATGCAAAGACAGAATAATCTTTAATCGTTTAATACCATTATATCTTATCTGGAAGTTTTTCTGAATAAACGAAAAACTATCACCATTCACAAACGAACATCTTTAAGCATTCCGAGTTGAACCTAAAACTGAGAGTCAGTGTAATACAACAGCGAACTAAAAGATATTCAATATCATTTTAAAAACATTCGTGACAGAAATATCATATCGTTTACAGGATTACACTTTTGTTACCAGTTTTCAGTTGAAAAAACAATCGTCTTATCTGAAGCTTACTAAAATTCTATTTTGGCTTTGATAGTGAATATTTTTCTCTCCCTTTAACCTCATTTACTACAACGTTTTATTTTCTCAGTAGAAGCGTTATCCATTCTAACTTAAAAACGTAACGGTAATAATCACAGAAGAAAACCTATTCGATTGATAATCTCGAAGAATCGATTGTTTATGGATTACACTTCATTGTAAACGAAACAGTTTAGAAAAATCTGAATAGGCTAAGAATTGTATACACCCTTTTGTACACGAGAACAATGAGTTAGTTTTTGAGTAAATGAACATTGAACTTGTTCAGCTGAATAGATATCGACACTAAATCACTAATTTGTTGTGTTCTAATGGCAGCTGTTTTTAAATTAGGATCAAGTGAACACAAAGCTGATTAGCTAAAATACTTATATAGCTATGGCACAATTAATATGCAAAAGATATGGTCGTGATTTTGTAGAAGTGTTCAACTCATCAGGTAACAAACAGTTGATCAGTGATTGAACAATGATCGGAAAACAAACGTGCAGATCAAGGCTCAGTACTTCTCAATCTTCTGTTTGTTGAGCATGCTGAGTTAGCCTTAATTTTTTGTCAACCTTCGCAAACTACTAACACATGTTTTTCAAAACCTGTTATTCTGCTTTATTAGAATGCAAACTGTTTGCTACAGTTTTAAGAAAGTAAATGTAATGACCTTTCTTATTCACATACACTAATGCTAACGCATACATTGTTACGCTTACTGGACATTTTTAAGCAGACATAAATCTCCATTCAAGTAGAGGGTAATGCTCTCCGTATTTATCATATCACATGGGATATACAGCATATTGACTAATATCACCATAGCAACAACTGTTACTTGTATGTCAGTAGAAAAGTCACTAGAAAGGAGACACTGTAAGAATGTGACAACTCTAAAGAAGAACCTAATAATCAACAGATAGTGATGAACAAAGCACGCCTAATTCAGAGTGAATGATATTATTTGCAGATTATGAAATCAAAACAGGGTTTATAAATTTTTTTGACTGAATTCCCCCCCCCACTGGTCCCTTACACTGGGAAATCTGGTAATGCTAAGTCTGACCATGAAATGTATACACCACGGGTGTGCATTCGTTCCAGGTTTATTTTTCAGTAATGTTATTTCATTATAACAACTGATCAAGTTTTAGTCTTTTCCTCAAAAACAACTCAAAAATGCATATTTACTTTATCGAAGTTCACTCAGAAACAAGGACAGAGATACTACAGTATTTATGGTGTTATCTTAAATGAAACAGTACAACTCCAATAACAATAAATAAATGACCGTGAGATAACAAAAGTCTTGTTATCAGATAATCTATATAATGTAGTTTAAGTATCTTTTATCATGATGAGATTGTTTCAACTTACGACTATACATTATTCAATATGATAACATATTCTCCAACGATGCGGACCACAATTAAAAAGTAATCTACAGTGATTTCGACGACTCACTGTGATGTTTGTATAGACAAATTTTATTTTATCGTTACACTAATTGATTTGTGCTTATTACAGAAATTCACAAAGAAATATGTAAACAAGAAGTTACATTGTAGCTTGGAGCTTCATCTGTTAAATGTAAGCTGACGTTTCAGGACAACCTTGAATGAAGAAGTAGGAAAAAAACCTAGTGATTTAGGATGAGGCATTAAAAATGAAGATGTCATCGCTGATGACGTCCAATAATTTACAAAAATACGAATAAGTTGAGATTCTAAAAGAACAAATTTGTTTTCTCAAATTCTTAAAATTCATCTTGATTTACCGAATAGAAATATACAACGCGAAAGTGAGCCAGAAGGAGACTTTGTCAAAATTTTCAATGACATTTTGAAAGATGTTCGTATTAAATTTAGCAAGCAGATTGAGCGTCTATGATTTTTTATTCCTTACGAATTGCTAATGTTGTTGAACACTGAATGGTTTGTTTATTCGGACTGATCTCCAGTTGGCGAGAAATAACAATGGCGACCGTTACTTAATCGTAAGTTGATTTGTAGAGGACTGAAGAATTACGATCAGAAGTACTGTTGTACATTTTATTAACGTTTATTCACATACTCTGCGCACATTAACTTGTAATCCTGTTTTGTAATCGACATAGAAATAAACAATCGTATTGTACTTCCTTTTTCTCATATTCTGCGTTGATTACTGTGCTTAGTATTCGGCGTTTTAGGTGTAGTCTTTTGATTTCATCAACAGGTTCAAGATCTTTGCCATATGGGCAATTGACATGAATGCTAAGGACTAGAAGGACAGGTTGATTTCGTATATTTGCGAAAAATATGTAAAAAAGGAGTCGTAAATGGACACCATCAGTGCAACTGGTTTCTATCAGAGATTTAAAAGCCGATTGCATAACCAGCAAATTTCCAGTGGATGTTAAGTAGTATTAGTGCCACTATTGTAATAAATCGATGTAACGATAAAAGGATGTCTACGTTTCAAATTTATGAGATAAACTTTTGAAATGTCATAATATCGAAATAAAGCCCAATTAGAGTATAAATAATTTAAGAATTGCAGTTACACTCATTCACTAATGACTGTCATTTACTCTAGTCCATTTATTTTAAAGCATTACTAGTGAATACAGATTTATGCAAAAATGACATTGAGTCATTGATTCTGCGCTGATTCCGAGATGAATGGTGACAGACGACTATTTCTTCTGTATTTAATCATACAGTGTTACTGATCGAATAATCTTGTGTGAAATAGGATTTTACCTGTAGTTGATTAGCAAAATACCACAATCACAGAACAAAAAGAATTTCATCTTGAAATGGTCACTTTAACATATCAGATATGTAGTCATACATTTCGGTATCTTATGAAGTTGTATTAGTGCTAGAACAGTGATTATCGACGAAAGGAAAAGAAGAATTTTAGCCGGATAAGAAATAGCAGTCTCTAGTTCAACAATCTTAATAAGTCAGCTATATAGCGTGTCCAATAACAATATCGCCATTTCACCGTTATCTTGCTACCACATATACACCAGATAAATATTTGTCTGTTGATCATCATATTGGACTTGAGATCACTGCCTTAAAATAACAGCAGTCTCTCAAACTAGGATTTGTACTGCGTACTCAAGACACACTAGTATTCATCTATAAATTGCAATGTACAGCAGTATAGACTGTTTACGGGCATGGATAGAACCTTCTACCATTAGCAAATAGCCCCTCTGTTAAGCTTTAGGTGATCTGTGCTAGTTTTAGTCTTCACATCTATTCATTTTTTACTAACATGAAGTCATTAGATGTCATATCTCGAGAAACTATAAAACGCTTTCTTTTAACGTGATTAAATTTGGATCATTGGTCGGTGAGGCATTTTGTCTACTAGATATTATATTTACTGTCATATCTTCGTAAAAGAAAAATATCGGTTTCATAATTTAAAAAGTAAAATATTTCATACAATAAGTTCAAGAGCGTTGTAACATTAATGTTTAGTAACATCAGCAGGGATTTAGGTTGGCTATGTCTGTCATTTCGCCAGGATCAGTTAAGCAGATAATTTGATCATCAATTCCTATGTTTTTACAGATACATGACTGTACGTGAGCCTATGTACTAATCAGGGTATCTTTCATTTTAAGATGTTAGAATGACGAATAAATTGTGTGTTATTTTGAAGGACTTTAACACGATATGGAAAATATATTCTCTAATTATGGTCTTTAAGAATTGTCTGAGACTGTTACATACTTTAATACACTGATTACTAAACAATCAGAGCATTAAACTTTTATTGAGCTTAAGGTAATAAACGTATCAGGAGTATTGGGAAATTTTAAAATTATATGACTCCTATGAAGTAGTGGAAGTGATTTGTGCATTCATCTTTAGATGTTTAAAACGTCCAGAAGTCGTCAAAATCCAGTAGAGTGGTAGGTTTTTTCCGCTTGTCACAGTTGTGTTGTCTTACTATTTATAGCCTGTCCAACAAAAGGAGAATTTCAGTTTCTTATCTGATGGTAACCATTAGCAACGAATGATTGAGACCGTTACAAATACCATCAATATTTAAACTGCCTAATAATGCTAACATGAGATAGAAATTCTAACCAATGTATTCCGTACTTCATGACAATTTCACCTAAAAGGAATGTTAGCCGGTTAAATAGCTCTCTCTCTCTGATTCTTCCTAATATTCCATCCTTGTCGTTTATTTTCGATTACGTTAATGAAGGAAAATGTCAGAATATGTTACTGGAAGAGAAATCAGTAATTTGAAGTTTATCATATCGATTTGAACAATTAACTAACCAGACTGATTATACTAAGTGTTATGGCCACCTATGTACCTTACAAAGTATCTTTTCTTAAAAAAATGCTAATCAGGAATTAACAAAACAAATAAGGATGATATATTCTAATAATCCCATAATTCCAACGAAGTAAGCTGGTGTTACACTCTAAAAGGGTATAAGTTCAAATTCATCTTTTGAATTCCTAAATTTTAGTCCGTAAAATGAGGGAAAAAGTCTTCTGTATTGGCTGTCAACATTGTCTGCCCGATAAATTGTAACTGCATAATACAAGAGTCCCCATGATTCTCACTTTTTTATTCAGTGGATAAGATAGGTTATCAATTACATCAGTTAAACTCTTATTCTGAACTACTTTATTACAACAACAATGAATACAATTATCCGACGATGAAGTTAAAATGAACCTAGAACTGCAGAGTCTTCATTAACGAAGCACTGAATCACTCGTCAACATGCATTTAATTCGACGGATAATTCATTCGAAGCACTCGTTTCAAATCCACCTTACGTTTTGATCGCCATAAAAATTCCTACGTCACAGAACAGTAACCTAAAGTGCAATAAGATTACAAAGGCCTGTAGATAAAGCGTAATTTAAATGTGGTCAAAGAAATCGATCAGAAAAATAGGAAAAATAAAACTAGGAGAATTATAAACGAAAAGTGGAAGGCTTCCAGACTACGATAGGTACTCAAATTAGATAAAGGTTACTTAACAGTATTTAGTATACTCATTGGTCATTCTGATTGCCATGTTTTTCGAAGGGGAGAAGGTCTTAGTAAAACTGAACATATTTTTTCACAGTTGGTTTCCCAGTTTGTTTCTACAGGACGGTTAACTGTATTGATATTGACTGTACTCTTACACTGCGTTCTGCGGGTCGAATGACGGCAGGTCCTGAATCTAGGGTTCCTGCTTGTTGGTATTCATCACCAGAGGGCGTCTGTAAACCTTGTGAAAACTAATATTCCTTTAGAGGGTGGTTTCTGTCTCACTCTATGATGAATACATAGATTTTTTCACTAAATTAATCAGGTTAGGCTTTTTCCCTACATCGGTGGTTTATTTATGAGGACTTGTCTCAAAGTGATAAGAAGTACTGCGTAGTAGTTTTCTGAGGAATTAAATACATTTTCTGAGTAGTCGCTTGAATTTAGTTCTGTCACTATCGGCTTCATTATTGAATTACTCATCTCAGTGAAAGAATATGAACACTTGAAAGCATTAGGTTGTTTGAAGTGCTGCTTTGTATTTTTTTTAGTTTGCCACTGTTACGTACTTTTCCTTTCACAAAAGACGAGAAAATCCGTCACACAACATATTTCTGTGATAAATAAGTGTAGTCTTCATTGTAAGGCTGTGCTTTTTAATTTTATCTTGCACACACAGTTAAATATGGTGATAGATGAAAGATCAGGCAGAATTAATTGATTTGTATGCCAGTTTATGAGCTTCAAAAGACAGGATTTTCTTTGATTCAGTCCAGAGTTTGTTAAAATTTTCAAGTGTATTTTTAGTGCAGATATACGAGAATTACTTACGCAAGGGCACTCTCGAAATCATTTTTACTGCAGGGCAGAGAACCGGTCTGAGTTTGGTTGTTACCACTGTACAAGTTACTGTAAAATCGAAGAAGTGAATTTAGAGACGTAAAAAAATGAAACGACACACTTTGAATTTTTTGAATGAATATAAAACTTTTGCTATGATAGGTTCTGTGTTCCCATCTAACTGTAAATAGCATAATTAAATGCCACGCAGATGTATTCAATAAAAAAGTCACAAATCAGACAGAATTTGTGTTCTAGATCCTAGTTCTAGCTACAGTGACTTTGTATTTCGTAAATGCGTAATCTAATACTGTATGGTGGCGAAAATTGAACTCCAGGTGTTAATCCATTCAGGATGAATTCGATACAAAACGAGCAGAAGGGTAACCAGAAAACACATCACAGATACTAGCACAAGTCTTGACGACATTTAATACTAAAGCTTACAGAATAAATATCAGATTAAAATGCTTCATAACTGAACAATCCAAAGTTTTTGTTCTTTTTTTCCTCAAGATGAACACGTTGGTTCAACTAGATTCATTAGATTAATTGTGATTTTTTTTTAATGTTCACAATGGTCCCACAGTGAAATTAAAAAAAAAAACTAACAAACAAATTCTACTCATTGATCAGTAATCAATGGTCAACTGCGAGCTATGTTGCAGATATTATTGACCAATTATTTTACTACATTTTAAGGCATATATAGCATTATCAGAACTAAAAGAAAAACTTCACTGGTTTGCTTAGTGGCGATTTTTCTATTGTTTCTTTTCAAAAAGCATTAGATTATGCCAAAATAAGAGGTACGAAAACATAAGTTACTTGAATTTGACACAGTAGTGGTCTCCAGTGTGTGTAATTTAGACGGTGTAAAGAGTAAGTTTGAACAGAAGTCTGCATGCATAAGAGAGGTCGGAGGAGAAAGGAATAGTAAGAGACTTTACTTTTAACCATATTTTGTTAATATCATTGTCGATATGGCGAACAGGACAGCATTATACAACTGTTACCTGACAGTAGATTACACTAAAACAGAAGCCATGAAGTGTACAGCCTGTTCAGAAGTTAACAAAAGGGCGCTAACAGACAGAACAATCTGGAAAGCAGTCTTTATTTTACTTTACCACATAGAAAACTGATTGCTTTTACTCTTCTTGTAGCTTCCTGATACCTTATTTTTCAGATAACTGAAGCAGTTTACATCAATGATGCCAGTTGATCATCAAAATTCTCAAGTGTACAGAAGTGGACTTGTGAATAAATTTTATTGTGTATTTCAGTCAGTAACCAAATGATAACGGATGAAGTTCTTCATTTCTCAGTACTGATCAAAATCCTTTAAATAAATGTGCGATATGACCAGTAGTTAACTGTAAATGATAATGTGGCGCAATTTACTTAGATGTCAGAATCTAGTCGTCAAAGAGCCTTATATCTGCTTTGCAGGTTTGTCGACATTCATGAGTAAATTCTGCTTACAAACAAGCAGAATTGCATGTTCCTAACAGAAGGTAACTTTGCATCGCTCAACGCCAAAGTTATCAACTTAACGAACAAACTTTTTAAGTCACAGCTGATTCTCTGTTGGACAGAATTAATATGTAGTAGTGCGATTTCAACTGTTAACATTATGGTTGTCTGGCTTACAATTACTGTCAGCAATTTTCGAGGGATAATGCCTACCTATGATATACACTAACCAAGCTGAGTCTTCTAGGAATCTCAGTTAACGTGGCTTTTGTGAAAACACTTAAGCACAAAAACCTTGGGAATGACGGATAAAATTCTAGACCACACCACTGATGACGCAAACTGAAGCATACTTCCAGTTTTTTCTCGCGAACCAAAATTGTGCTCACTTTGCTACCTGTCACCGCCATGTTTGCTTATCAGTTTGTTAAAAGTATAATGAAGTGGCTTGGGGTAAAACATTCACTAGACTCTCGAATACAAACCGATGTGGCATAGTGAGTGTAATAACAATTCTGTAGTTCTCTAACTAGACCGTGAGATGACAGTAAATCAACTTATGTTAATAAAAATGTTTATTGAATACTTACAGAGAAATGTCATTAAAAAATGTTTTGTCGATAATGGAACAAGTAAACATGCATTGTAGTCATCGTGCCACACAAATTAAAATATGCACATTTCTATGAAATAATCTATTATGTCTATAAAGCTATTCTGAAAAATTTGAATAAAATATAATTTAGAAAGAACAACTGAAATGCATATTTCGAAGAGCATTCTTTGTAAGTATTACCTCGCAATCCCCTCATCTTCTGATAAAGTAAACTTTCAGGAAAACCAACAGTAAGGCGACGCAAATTTATACATTTGACGAGTTATGTAAACGCAAAATGAAGTTCATCTAAAAATGTGGTTTACAAAACTAGAGACATTTTATCAGCATCTACATAAAAAAATCAAAATACTTCTCAAATCCTGACCTGTTAAAAGATGATCAGCGCCTTCTGCTTTGATATTAGGGAGTAAACTTTGCATCGTAAAAGAGTAGATGTCTGTAAACTTAGCCTAGTGATACACAGCTATGTCGTGAATTGGTAGAAGTAAGATTTCATGGGTCATTGGATCGGGTCTCAGTGGTTTAATGGTATAAGAGCTCGCTTTGTAACCAGAAGGTCCTGGATTCGAACCCCGGTGGGTGCGTACTGATGAAGAGTTCCAAACTAGCACGAAACAGTTGTCCAGTACTCCCAGGTTTTCCAATGCTTCTCTAACTAATGTCAGCTCATGATGAAATCCTGTAACTAATCAAATCCCTAAAAAACCAACACTCGAAAAACTAAAATCCTAGTTCCAAGTAATCAGTATAACATATTGTATTATTTAGCAGATTTGAAGGCTTTTTTAATAAGGACATCAGGCTAATCTGCTTATATTACTACCGACAGTACTTGTGTCTACCATAATATAGCTCTGTCTTGATTATGTACACTGAATAGAAAGTAATAAGATGATTAGGTTATCGATATCTTTCCAGTGCAAATCCTGTTCCTATGACTTGTACTGCGCTAGTAACCAACTAGTCCTCTTCCTTTCTGATTCAATGAATAAACAAGGCTTCCACAAAGTGCAAAGTCTAAAACAGCCACCTTTCTTGTTAGACCAAAATGAAGCACTCTCTTGAATGCCTTGCAGAAACAAGTGAATATGGTTTTTTCAAAGGCAGGTTTAGAATGTGAGCTGCTACTACTTCTCTTTGCGTTTTGAATAAAAAGACTATATTGTTCATTATGAATATTATTTAGGGACATATCTACCAACTATTAAATCATTCGATCCAGAGAAGGAAACAGCACTTAAAGGCCATTAATAAAGTTTACCAGGAAATACGACACTCCTGATTTTTGAATCAACAAAACATAGTGGTTTTCCAAATTTAGGATTATTCAATAACCGGAGAACGAATTCCTATGTAATGTACAATAGGTATATTGATATGGCATTTTCACTGTTATTGATTCTTTTTTATGTCTAATTACTCGTTTTGGCATTAACAATTCGGTGTTCCAAGAGAATCACACTGAATTGATGAGACAGACGACCAGCTTTTGCAGTTTTTATTCTGTTAATTCGTTTAAATCTCTGCCTCGTATCATAGACCGTCTTCTATTCTTTCATTGACATATAGGAACAGTTCTTAAAAATCTATCTCAGTGTCACTTAATCCTAATACATACAATAAGAGTGATATAACAACACTCCCAGATGAATGAAAATTTCTGTTACTGTTACAATCAAAGAACACTAAGCGGAAGAACTGGATCAGGAAAATGTATTTCCGCCTCAACATTTTTATAGGCGATAAACTGCACTCATAACATCATGCAGTCAAAATTGTATTACTTAGTTTTATGTCAAAAAGTTTATCGTATCAGAAATTATATTTTAGTAAAATAATCAAACATTATTCTAACAGGTATGAGTTGTCTTTAGTATGTTTTACAAGGTAGTATAATATTTGTACAATTTCTTAGACTTGTGGCGGTGGACTCCCGAAAATAGATTGCAAAACCGATTCTTCCTCCTCACAAGTACTAAGGTAGTTTCATAGACGCATGATAAGGGTTTGAAAATACTTACGAATAGTTGACTATGAAATGAATACTGTCACTGCTTCTTCGAATGAAACTCTTTCTCTCTCTCGCCTTACTGTGAAGCAGAAATTCACACTAGTGACCACTGGGCTATTAGATTATGCGCATCAACAAATACCATAGGGGATAAGTTGTAGACCTATGGGATGAATATTTATAAACTGTGGACTTGATTGCTTGGTTTCATCAGCACTGAAAACCAGAAAATATTGTCCTGAACTGTGGTAACTTTTGTTCATAGTATTGCTTCAGTATCACAATACTAATTGCGTTTACAGCACCATTAGAATATAATAAACAGTTTGATTCTGTGTTTCAACTATTTTACAGATCTTCACAAACTTCTAATATGATCTAGATTGTTGGACAGATAGAAGCAGAATAGACCAATATTTAAGCGTATTTGGTCTAACTTATCATCATTCTCTTTAGCACACTGAGATGAAAAGAAGGATAAAAAACTGAAGTTAAAAATAAATCCATGTTAAAAGTTAGTCAAGTGATGAGGAGTTAAAGGAAGTGAAATGGATGAGGAAATATGCTAGTGGAATGCATTACTGTCACTGTTTTAAAGTTAGCTCAGAGGCTCCAGTCGTTGGATGAGGCTGCTTACACCTTAGTTGATATTGTAAAATTTCAGCCAGTGATCCACTTGTTGAAAGTAAAATGCCTGATCCAATTAACCGGAGTTTATAATATCAATACATCAGTACTGTTTCCCTAACCTTTATATTCACTACATGATGAGTTTATAGTGTTCGAAACTTGGCTAGTCTTTCAAATACAGTGATCTTTTCGACTCTGTGAAGACAAATGACCTGTTTTATCCAGCCCCTTAAACTGAATAATCATTCACTTATTATGACTGTGAAAACTCCAATAGGAATGTTTTGTATCTGTGGTGAAATCTTGTTAAACAGTGTCATCAGTTCCTCAAATACTAACGATTAAGGATGAAAATGCTAATTAAATATTGATTTACGCAAATCATCGATTATTTCTCATTGGTACTAACAGTATTATTCAAAGATTGAACAGTTAAACCTTACTCTTTGTTGGTTAGGTTGTTTACAATCACACTGTTAGCATTTTCTTTGTTTTTTCTCGCTTCACGAAATTATTGCTTATTTTGGAGATTTGGTTGTTAATTTTGTTGTCCTGTTGTTGACTCATCGTTTTCTTTTTCTAGTTGTGTTAAATTTTTGGTGAGTAAGTTAACGCTACTGACACTAATAACCTCGTGTTAGTAACGGGTATTGTGCCTGCTTTAACATGCATATCAAAATACAGGTACACATTAAAGGCAATCGTTGTTGATACATGATTGACTAACTAAGTAAATAAATAATGGGTAAGTGAATAAATGACTCATCCAGTTGACATTCAATTATTGAATTGTATTGTTGTCTCTCTTAACTACACTCAATCAACCAACATTGATTTCAGTGAATGCAGATTCATCTTTTAATGCAAGTCAGATATATATCCAGCAGTTTAAATTTCCACACATTAGTGCCTATTTCGTATCTTATAACACCTATGATAACTTATTGTTACAGTGATAATATTAGTGTTGTAAGTGGTAGTATTATCAGTAGTTTGAGTGTTAATAGTCGTACGGCCTAAGATTTTAACATACCGATGAAAATTATGGTTGACAGAAAACGAAAATGTCTTTCCACTTATAATTAACAATCTTAGTTGGTGGTTTTCTTTCTACTGTAAGAAAGGAGAAATTCATCTGTGGGTTAGATATCAATTTTATTCAATATTGACAATTGAATGCAAGTAATAGCTAGCTAGCTAGTTTATGCAATTTTTAAGTGTTAAACTGTATTGCACGCAAATCATATAGTATATCAGAGACTATTTAAAAGCTAAAGCCTTCTGTCTGTGTAAAATAGTAAAAAAAAAAAATTTGAAAGGCAATAGCAATAATAACAACAACAGCAAAAACAACTTAGTAAACATCATCCAAAACAGTGCACCTAACATGTAAATTGAACTAAAACTAAGACACTTTTTAATATAATAGATTAGATACCTTGAGATTATTATTGATTTATGTTATCATTGTGCAACTAATTTCCTTCTGATGATCAATGAACAAGTGACTACACATACCCACTAATATATAAATAATGACATTTCAAAAACATTAATTTACTTTCTTTACACCTTAGGGTTTAGTAAAATGAAATTTAGATAAAAGCTATCCAAACAACAGATAAACAGTTGCACTATTGATATGCAGGGATTCAATGATTAGCTAAAGGTTTGATTACGAGCTGATATAAGTTGGAGACCCACTGGAAAAACATAGTGTACTGGACAATTGTTTTGTCCCAGTTTCGGATTACTCATCAGTACGCACGCATTGCAGTTCGAATCCAGGACCTACTGGTTAGAAGACGAGCT
Source organism: Trichobilharzia regenti (assembly GCA_944472135.2). Taxonomy (NCBI): domain Eukaryota; kingdom Metazoa; phylum Platyhelminthes; class Trematoda; order Strigeidida; family Schistosomatidae; genus Trichobilharzia; species Trichobilharzia regenti. The sequence continues at coordinate 78,436,058 of OX235270.1, read as the reverse complement.
CGTAGACGATTTGTATTAGGCTGCAAGAAACATTTAGTCTTCCAGGGTTACTGAAATTTCAGAATATGAAATAGCATTTTAAGCCTAAAGCCAGTGGGTGAACATAAAACACTTTCAACTCGCCCAATACTGAAAAAAATATGTGAAATAAGAACTTGAAATGAACGTAAACTTTCTCTGACAAAGGTTTTTTACCTGCTATAATCCAAATGTTTAAATTAATATTCTGCTGTTCAGATACTTTTGTATCAGACTGGCTATTTATATTTTCAGTGTGGATGAAGAGAAAAAACTCTGATCAGAAAACAAAACATTTTGTATGTGCGAGGATTTATTGACATAGTTTAACTTAAACAATGAACAACGTTAGTTAGTCTGAGAATCGAAGAAATATTTTCGGATGTGTAAAGACTTTTCAGTTAAATCCATCTACAACACAGCGGTTGTAACTAAGTCATGGAATCTCTAAATTGGTTAGTGGTTTACAATATACATAGAGAATAATAACAGTCTAAAATAGGTGCAAAACGTTTATTACCAAATCTTTATATCTCTTATTAACTGTATATTGATTTCAAGTGAAATGAAGCAGAAAATATGAATGAATTTGTAGAAGGTTGACTTTACCACCTATATTATTCATTGTGTATGTACTTTAAATTCTGAAAGCTGGATTAGTTACGTATATGTAATCTGCACACCAGTCAGATCTCTCAAAATAGTAATATGTGAATTAAATTTATAAATTAATAGAGACAGCAGAATAATTATTCAGAAATATTAATTTATAAGACCAATTATCAGGTCACTGGATATTTATGAAGATTGATTTTTGCCCCTTCAGAAGTACACAGGTGGTAACCAATGTCCGAACTAACCCTGAAATTCGTTTGGACATTCACAAAGAGCGCTCGATTGTAATCTAAATAAGAAGCTCGATAATTCGGTCACTCTGATATGACTACGCAATCTTTAAATTTAATGCAAATACAAAGAAAACACAGTGAAAAGAGACACGAAGATATTATAAGCTTTCAGTATTGAGAACGTCAGTAATACACAATTTGTTCACCTTCTATACCTTTCTACATTCAAAAGCAACTGCTCAGAAACTATGTTAACGTATATATGTACTACAGTAGGACTCATAACGTAAATATTTGGAAATAAATAGTAGGACAAATCGTTGAAGCAATGAACGCAGCTTCGATTACAGAATTAGTCACTGTTCACTGAGCTAAATCTCACCCCATAGTCTTTTAATCAGTAAATAACATTTTTGCATACTACACAGCAACATAATTAATCACAGACTACTATCAGCCATGATGTGCACACTTCCTTGACGAAATTATATTGCTCTAAATATTTTATTACTGCTACTTCAGTCAGATGGATGCCAAAATAACAGGTAGTGTGCTGCGACAAAATGAGGTGGAAATTTTTTGACATGACAAACTGAATTAAGTCAGTCGGCGACTATAAATTAAGGGGAACCTGGGGATTGTTAAGCCACTTGTATTGTTCAGTAGTATGACTCACTATTTTACATTTCTCTTACATACGTTTCTCTCGACGGTAGACTTTTTAGTGAAAACTCTTCTGAAAACCCAGTCAGCTTTTCGAAATTTCGATAGGAACTGAATAAGAAGTGAATAATTTCCACACAGTTCGCCTAGATTCATACAGCAGGCTAGGTTCAGCCACTGATGAGACGCTGGCTGACTTTGGAATCCATAAATTCATTAATGCAGTATTGCGTCTTACTTTTTAGGTACGATCCTCCATGTTGCATGGATAAATTCCTCCACCCCTTATTAACGCACTTGTATAGACAAAATATCCGTGCATATTATCACATACCCATGTTTTGAATTATAATCTATTAACAATCTGTTCGTATATAACTTTTGGGATTTTGATGCCAATGATTCCATGTTATTGAGAAAAACATAAATGTTGACTGTAACAATAAATCTTTAATTTTTATGAAAATATAACTGTAGAGTCTGATGAAGAAGTAATTGAGGAGAACATTCTTTGTTCAGTAATCAGTCTTTTAAATTACTTGTAACAGAAATCAGTGAACTCACTTTAGAAACGGGACGTTTTTGTGTGATTGGACTAATAAGGTATTCTGTTTCACTGCTGGTGGAAGAAAAAATTTCCGGTGATAAATTATCATAGATTTTATGATTAACTTGTGATCCACAACTAGTTGTATCACATTTACCAGTGGATATTTTTGATTCTTCATGAATTGATTCTGTTTCAACAATAAACATATCAGATTTTGTTAAATTTTTCAATATCATCCACGAGCATATTAGACAGACACATTTAATGATAACGATAATACCTTGAACTAAGAAAAACCATCTATATTTAAATGTTTGTGCAATGAAGGCGGAAAGAATCGGTGATAATGCCATTCCAATACCCATTCCACCTAAAGAGAAGGGATAGGCTAAATGACCTGGTAATAAAGTCATTTCTTCACCCGCCGGAAATAAGAATGTCACCGATGGTCCAAGACAAAATCCTGTTGCATAGGATAAAAATGAACTCAGTGAATGACTGAAAGCTACAAACTCCCATGTTATTAAACCAAACGCCATACCAATACTTGTTCCAATTAAAATGTATTTAAGACGATTTTTTAAGAAATCCTTGGTCAGTGCAGTTAAAGAAGCTCCAATTAAATATGTTGTTGCTTCGCCAGCAGCAAATAAATTTGTGAGTAGTACACTCTTTTGTAGTGAAGATTCATGTCGATACATATAGTCGGCAAGATTTAACAGCATACCATATGTTACAATGCTCGTGATAATTCTGTCTACAGTCCAAAGTATCAACAGTATCCTTTGTTGCCAATGCATGTGCAGTCGAATACATCCATCTGTTTTATTATTTTGATAATCCGATTTCGTAGAGTCTTTCCGGAATACAAATGCACCAAGTAATAATACGAAAAAGTATAATACACCGAGTACAATGAATGCCAACCGCCATCCATGATAGTCTATTAGAATAGCGTATAATTCGACAAATAATATTGAAGCAACTGAACCACCAGATACTAATGTTGTTGCTAGTATATGATAATCATGATTTTTATCGAAATGTTCATTGACAACGAGACCAGACGTACTCAATACAAGAGATGAACCGATTCCATGAAATAATGTGTGCGTTAAAAATAACCAGTGTGGATTCGGTACAAAAGCACTAGTTATACAAGCTAGGAGAACAAAACAAGCTCCAAAAAACTGTGATAAACCATACCAGCGGCCACTTGTCAGTATAACTGACGTAGTCAGTGTTGTGCTTAAATAGCCCACCGCGGCGTATGAATCACCGATCCAGTTTAATTCAGCTAAACTGGTCTGATTGAATTCTGAGTGCAGTTTAGCAACAAATATTCCAAATGCTCTGCGCTTTCCTCCTAGAAAGATAACACTCATAGCAGCAGTTATTAGAATGAGCCATGGATAGATTCTGAGCATGTTATGCTCTAATTTAAATTTATAGGAAACAAAGCGAAGATTGGATGAATCAGAAATTAATTTCAGTGCTGATTACAACGTGCGTTAAGCAACGCTGAATAACTCAATGAAGTGAATAGATTTGCTCAGTGAAAAAACTTAAAGTGAAGTAGTAACATGACCAATCAAATCAACCAACCAATGACAAGTAAGACTGGATAACTAATTATGACTGTTTGATTGGATATTTTTCTAAGAATAACCTTGTCGTGAAGTGTACAAAGAAAGCTCTGATTCATTAATGTTAAACGCGATAAAACCATAAAATACAACATAAGTTATATCCAAGTTAGAGTTGATGAGTAAGAAATATTTTTCATTCCTCGAAACAGTATCAGGTTCCGAAACATTTAATAGTCTACCATAACTTTGATCAAAGAAAACAGGTGTTTCGACTAGCATATTTCAAGTAACATTCTAGAATTAAGAAGGTTGGTTTATAAAGCGCTATGCCATTAACCGAAAACATTTTTGACAGGAAGACAGGGAGATATTTTCCTAATATTTACTTGGGTATAGATGCAAGAAAATTTATTGTGTTTAGAATGTTTTTAGTAACGGCTATGTGTGTACACGCACATGGAAATCATTATTATCTGATTAGATTAGTTAGGCCGATAAAAACAGATAGAAAATTTTCTTACTGTATATATCTACCGTAGTACGAAATTATCCGTGTTATCCATTAAAAGGAGTCAGAATAAACTGGGAAACGAAAACGATGTATAACGATAGTGCATAATTTTAAAATATGACATGAGTGCGTCTAGATTACCACGATGTTCTATAGAAGTACTCCTTACAATCTACAATCACAGTTTCATTTGCAAATTCCTCCTTATCCCGATCTACACATTTTCTGCGTAACTAAAAACCGTAAATTTTATAGATGTATAACATTTACCACTTCAGTCCTTCATTTATGCACATAAAACAGTACACACCCTCAGCCTATGGTCCAAGAATGTAAACTAATGGAGTTCGCTAACATGTTTAGAGGCAAATAGGCACTGAAATCATCCACAAGCGATTTTTGACAGAGTTTCAGAATATTTGAGTTCAACAACAGAGGTGGAAAAAAAGAGATGGGAGAACTGATGTATAAAGTAAGAATTCAACGAATTACTTATCAACTTTTATGTGTTTAGATCAGTTCTTTTAAAGACCTAGAAGATACTATGAAAATAACGGCTTGTGTAGCAGCTCCCCAGTCCTTTCTAGGGGTTGTGTAAATTTGAAGTTAACTCTAAGCATAAATACTTGTTATTTATGATGAGTTGTCACTTATGATTTGTTGGTAAAAGAAATCATCAGTATCATACTCTTTTTGATTAGATTATTTCCCCAATTTACAATAAGGTATATCTCATTTGCTGAGTTTTGAAATGTAGACATCATATATTTGATTTTAGTGTATTTGGGTACTCTGAGCTGGATGGTTTAGTTATGAAGCTTTTATTGTCTTACTAAACAACATTCTAAGCGCGTAAAATGTGGATTTCGTTGTGGCTCCTAATCAACAGTTACATTCATAGTTAAGGTTGCCTACAGTATGATTATATCAGTAATTGATTTCAGCGCTTAGACCAAAGTACATATTGGGTGTTTCCATGATGTCCCATGCCTAAGAATGGACTCTGATGATTCACTCTTACAGTTTTATTCAAATAACCGTTTGTGCTTGACCAGAACTAGTTTCAAACATAAGAGTACACGGTGTCTCACATAGAGATTACCAATATAAAGGCATCAATGATCACAAATCGACGGCTTTGCAATAAGTAGTCGATTGGAAGGAATACTTGCATGGGCGGTAGTCATGTTCTAAGCAGTACATACGTATGCTTGATTTGATAATATTAGATGGTTGGAGGCAATCAGTAGGAAGCATTGGACCTAGGTTTGGTGCTAGTTGGCACTCGTCAGCAAGGAGTATCTGCAACATTGAAGGAACTCACGTCCCTTCTGAGATTCGAACCAGCGTCACCCAGTGCTGCAGTCAGAGACGTTGCCACTGAGCTATTACAACCTGACTGATAGAATTCAGTCTGCACCAATGAAAAGGACTAGACAAATCACACTAGATACTAGTGTCAAATCAAAATACATACGTGTGCCTACGGCTGAACGTAAGTAGAAAACAAACGGATACGAAGCCTTAAAATGTCCGGCTGCTCGACAGGTAAACGGGACCTTTATTTTCGATAAGAGATAACAGAATACCTATCTGATTTTACCGAAAGTACTCACCCTTCGAAAGCTTGGAAACATATTTATGCGCTTGATACCTTGCAACTATAGGTTAGTCAATTCCACTGGACTTCTACAGTTTCAAACGGAATGGCTGTTGTAAGGAGACTGATAATGACAGACACTGGACATGACAAGCAGTGAAAAGTATTGAAACATATGATGTGGCTATACCTAGTTGTGAAGAGGGTTTTACGAAAGTACATCACACTAATCAAAGCACTTTACTCATACTAGTACTACTGTGAAAGAGCTTCCAGGGAGTTATTAATTGAAATGACAACAGCAATATTCTTCCCCGATGGATTTGATCTTGCTTGACTGTGGTTTCTCGTTAACTTTCGTTTTTCCACTCTAAATTTTTATATATTTAAAGTAGTCAAATAATGTATTCCTTCAAGATGAAGACACCTACAGTATGCAGAATTTCCTGATTCTCTTGGGAAAAAAAATCTCGTTATGTGTAGCATGCTGTTTTTACTTATCGTACGTGATATAACTGGTACGCATTGGCTCGCAGTTCCAGGAAAAAGGAATGAAACAGTTGAATGTGTTGACCACTTGACTTACTTAGGGAGTTGTATCATCACTAGTAGGCTGATTGTTGACAAATTCTCAACAAGCATACAAAAGGTTAGTTTGGCATTCGCTAAACTGTATGAATTTTGATACCCGACCAACAGAATATTTTTCCTGTGAGTCAGTTCACCTGATCGCCATTTATGGTTATGAAACTTGGCCAATAAAGGCGAAATATATCAAATGATTAGCGTTTTCAACAGTGTTTACCTTCGATAACTTTACAGCTTAAGGTAAGGAGGAATGGCAAGCAGTGAAACGGTGATATTCCAGAGATGCCTAGAACAACGTCTACACTTGCCTAACCACCTCCTACCTCGAATATCAATGTTATCTGGAATAGGATTGGGTTGGAAAAGAGTTAGGGATTTTTAGATCAAGGTGTTGGTATCAACCAGTTCATGAAGTTTTTGAATTTCGGTTTTAGTCGCATAGTTTCTTGTAAACTATGACACTAGAATTTTCGGGATGATAACAATCTGTACCTGGTAGACAGGGTTTTAACAGGGTTTACCAATCATTCCGACTGTGAGAGATGTATTTACCTTTTTCCATCTGCTAGATTCTGGAAATCTTCCTTGATCCTTATTTAATTATTCTCCTTAACCAAAATAATCACTTCATTTCTTTCTCCTGTTCTTATTTGTGATTTATAGAATCCACTTTTATGGAAATTCCTAAGTTGGTAAATTAGCCAGTCAACCTTTGAATGTATTTAACAGCTTACGAGGACTAGTGTTTTCAGCCTCTGCGCTTATAATTATCGCATAGTTAACGATCTCTAGATAATGTAAGCGACTTATCTAATAGGAATATTAAGTAAATTTTGTTGGTATTCCCTCAAAATAGTTAATGGTGGAAAGGGCACTTTGACAATCGTTAGGTAAATTTAAATCAGTAATTTTATAGAAGTGATTATGAGAGCTACATAAGTCTGAGAATTTGATTGAGCTCTAGGTTTTAATTCACCATCACATATTGTGACATTAGTAATCTAATGCGAGAAGTGTCATCGAGCCTTTGGAAATTGTTATAAATATTTCATACTACTTGAAAGTAACTGAAACTTTCTAAAATAATGTGGAGATTTATCATTATGGTGACGATTTATCTAACAACCCACAGCATTTTAAACACTAAGCATCCACAGAAAACATTTTGAGAGTCTCTTAACTATAGACACTGCTACTAATTTTTCGAGAGAATGCTCCATCAATAACCGTTTATTGAGTGTTTCGCACATTTTAAAAGATATACTATGGATAAGGAAAATGATTTGACAAAAATCTCTATAAGTTCATTTGTTTCATAACAAAATGCATATGCCGTTTTGTAGTCTAACATGTTAATCCTCATTCTCTGCACTAACTCTGACTTTCTGTTGATGTTTCAACTAACCATTTCTGGTTTGTCCTTGAAGTCACTTTATATACTCCGAATACTTGTTTTTAGTTAGTTTTATCAGCTGAATAGATTGACAAAATCTTGATACTACTCTGATTTGGAAACCATGTAGATCACAGTGGAAATTTTGTACTGTACTACCAGTGATCTGTGAACATTGGTGAACAATTAATAGTCAGAAATCTATTCAATAACATGTAAGAATATAGAATTAGGTTTTGCCTTTTCAGAATATAAATAATCGTATGTTAACACCATTTTCAAAATTCGATTGCCTGGTGGTTGCATAGGTGTGAAGAAAACAGCATGATCGATATAAACCTGTATTTTGAGGTCATCGAATAGTGCCTTATGACGCAGCTTAAATGATTTATTCACTCCTATTCCATGAACACTTCTGACCTACATTTATTGAACAGGATATTTTTTCAGTGCTAGTAACAGAATTTATACCAAATATAAGTGCTAATCTCACGTCTCTTTTGATTACTTCTCGTCTTCCATAACTCTTCATGCATTTCATCCTCTTCAACTCCCCTTTCATTTTTACCTTTACTACAGTGACTTACTCCATGGACTTTAGTACCTTAAGTGAAAATAATTAGACGGTGATGAGTGGTGCTGATTTCATAAATCTCTGTTTGCTATCAGTTTTTCCTGGGTAACGCAATCACTACAGAGCACTTTGCATTTTTCTGGCGATTAATTTTCTGGATTCCTTCTAATATTACTGGTTTGTTTAAATTTGTAAGTTGGTGTGATGGTCGTCAATTTATGGTGTGGAGGGATGGTGTGTTTTTAAAAACCTTAGATGTCAGCTGACATTTCCCTTATTTATAAAAACTCTCGTTTCTGTAAAATTTCATGCCAAGAGTTTGTGGAAACTATCATAATTATTTACCTTTCGAACACTAAATCCAAGGGTAAAATCTTATTAACAGATAATACATATAACTAACTATTTGGATTTGTGAAATTTTTTTAACATAAACACATCTATAATTGTATATATTGTTGGATTTATATGTTCAAGTTGCTCCAAGTCAGTGAGTTTATGGTTGAGATATCATTTTAGTTAACTGTGCTGAACTATATTGCATGTTGTTGTATTGTATAGTTGTTGTCGCTTTTTGCCCTTTTTGCTGTGAACTGTTTCCTTTGTTGATGTTGTTCTCATTGTTTGTCCGTTATTTTCTGATTTTGAGGGGAGCAACCCAAAAAGTTGCTTCTCTCTAAACTTTATCTTAATGTAATCATTCCTTTCTCAGGCGTGAGGCTAGCAACCCCACCCTGTAAACAAAAATTGCTACAGAAACTTCAGTAAATGAACCTCTTTGCACCAAAAGAAAAAGTCTGTGTAGGAACATGGAACGTCCGAACTATGTACGAGACAGGGAAAGCTGCCCAGATCGCCAACGAGATGAAAAGATACGGAATACAAGTGCTGGGAATATGTGAAAGCAGATGGAATGGGAGTGGACTCACCAAATTGTCAACAGGTGAGTCAGTGATCTACTCCGGTCACCCAGAAGATAACCACACGCACACCGAGGGCGTGGCTATCATGATGTCACCAACGGCAACGAAAGCCCTGATACAATGGGAGGCGATTTCGTCCAGGATAATGACCGCCAGGTTCAACTCCAAAGGAAGGAAAGTGTCAATCATACAATGTTATGCACCCACAAACAACGCAGACCTCGAAAAGAAAGAAGAATTCTACAGGCAACTACAGGCAACAATGGACAATACTCCAGCTGGCGACATGAAAATACTAATGGGAGACATGAACGCCAAACTGGGACCAGACAATACAGGAAGGGAACTCATCATGGGTAGAGAAGCTCTAGGAGAAATGAATGAAAACGGAGAACTCTTCGCCGACTTCTGCGCCTTCAACGAACTGGTGATTGGTGGCAGTGTATACAAGCACAAAGATATCCACAAGGCTACATGGGTGTCACCAGACGGGCAAACCAAAAACCAAATCGACTTCATCTCAATCTCAAGGAAGTGGAGGCGCAGCCTACTGGACACAAAAGCAAGAAGAGGAGCAGACGTTGGCTCAGACCACTATCTCGTACAAGGGACAATCCAAATCAAATTAAAAGCTTTCAGGGAATCAGGAGCTGCAGATAGACCACAAGCCAAGTTCAACACTCAGGCTACAAAGGACATCTTCATTGCAAGCATAAAGGACAAAGCCGAGACACAAATCAACACCAGCGAAAAGGTCAGCGTCGAAAAGCACTGGAACAACTTGAAAACGGTGTGGAGCCAAACCTGCATAGAAATTCTAGGCAGAAAAAAGAGACAGGACAAACAGTGGCTCACTACGGACACTTGGAAACTAATAGAAGAGAGAAGGACAGTGAAGCAAAAGATTATCCAGTGCACTGACGAGCAACAAAAACAGGAGCTGAATGCAAGCTACAATACACTGAACAAAAGAGTGAAGAAGAGTGCCAGGGAAGACAAAAGAAAATATTATGAAACCATGGCAAACGAAGCAGAACAAGCTGCAGGCAAAGGAGACCTCGCCACACTCTACCAAACAACTAGGCACCTTTCGGGCAAACGTTCGACACAGATTAAGCCAATAAAGGACGACAATGGAAAGTCAATCACCAAAGAGGTGGAACAGAGAAAGCACTGGGTTGAACACTTCAAAAGACTTCTAAATCGTCCGCCACCTACAACACGCCCAACAATACCAACAACGGAAGCAGAACTACCAGTGAACACTGACCCCCCGACGAAATCAGAAGTCCTGAATGCAATCAAGATGCTAAAAGCTGGGAAAACACCGGGACCAGATGGAATCCCAGCAGAGGCTTTGAAAATAGACCCAGAGACAACAGCGGACTTGATGACACCACTACTGGAGAAGGTGTGGAAAGAGGGCAAAGTACCCGAGGATTGGAAGAACGGATACTTATTCAAACTTCCAAAGAAAGGAGACTTAAGTCAATGTAAAAACTGGCGTGGAATTATGCTTCTGTCCATTCCAAGCAAGATACTAAGTCGCATCATCCTGGAGAGAATCAAACAAGCCCTAGATGAAAAACTTCGTCCGGAACAGGCTGGATTCAGGAGAAACAAATCATGTATTGATCAAATCGCCACTCTACGGATCATCATTGAACAAAGCTTGGAATGGCAGTCACCTCTCTATCTCAACTTCATCGACTTTGAAAAGGCCTTCGACAGCGTCGATCGAGAGGTCATTTGGAAACTACTTCGCTACTACGGGGTCCCATCGACAATTATACATCTCATCCAACAGTTATACGACAATGCTGCATGCCAAGTAATCCACAACGGGAAACTTACGGAAGCCTTCGAAGTGAGGACGGGAGTGAGGCAAGGCTGTCTACTATCACCAATGATCTTCCTGATTGCAATTGATTGGATAATGCGACAGACAACGGCAACCAACGAGGGAACAGGCATAAAATGGACTGACACAAAAGACTTGGAGGATCTGGATTTCGCCGATGATATATGTCTGATTTCCCATAAACTGGAAGATATGCAAGTGAAAAGTAACAAGTTGGCAGAAGAAGCATCAAAGATAGGACTTCACGTGAACATAGATAAAACAGAGGTGATGAAGATTCCTGGCCACCACCACCAACAACAACAGACAACAATCAGCATAAATGGGAAGAACCTGAAAGAAACAACCTCCTTCACCTACCTGGGAAGCATCGTCTCAACTACAGGCGGAACTGACGAGGACATCAAAGCCAGAATCGGAAAAGCAAGACAAGCTTTCATTACTCTCAAATCTGTGTGGAGGTCAACAGCACTCAGCATCAAAAATAAGATCCGGATTTTCAACTCCAATGTGAAGTCAGTGCTACTATACGGATCAGAGACTTGGCGAGTCATAAAGAGCATCTCAAACAAACTTCAAACCTTCATTAACAGCTGTCTCCGCTCAATACTCAAGATCAGATGGCCAGAAAAGATCAGCAACAGGGATCTCTGGGAGCGAACCAATCAGGAACCGATTGTGAAACAAATAGGCAGGAAGAAATGGAGATGGATTGGCCATACGCTGAGGAAACCATCAAGTGACATCACTAGACAAGCCATTGCTCGAGTGGAACCCGAAAGGGAAACGGCGAGTTGGTCGTCAGTGCAAGGGTGACTTGGAGGAGGTCATGCGAAGAGGAGATGAAAGCATGTGGACAGACCTGGAGCGGGGTGAAAAAGTTGTCAGAAGACAGAAGGCAATGGAGGTGCGCAGCTGAAGCCCTATGTTCCTCTAGGAACTAAAGGATACAATAATAATATTAGATGTCAGTTGCTAACCAGGGTAGAAAAGCATGCAGTCTAAATCTAAATTTTATGGCTCATCAAATTCTGTCTAACACTGTAATCATGAAACTTCACACATATACCAATTATAAGAATTTATAATTATCATTTTATTATCTAATTTGAGCACGAAAACTTGGTAGAATATGGCACCAAGAAGATGCGCCACAAAAAAATAATAAAACAACATAGATTAAAAGTAAAAATATAGATAAAGAACGGATAAAGAACTTCATTGGGAAGGAAAATAGCCATATTTAAAAAGTTATAACGGCATTCGTCAACTATCATCGGGAAGGGAAGAAAGAAGGAGACTGAAGCATGTTCGCCATTGATTACGATTCTTGGCGATATCCGATAAAGCTTAGAGCCATCGATTCGAGCTATCTCTCCGACTTCAACCGGGGAGGTAATCTAGCACAAATATTTTTTCATCCCACGACGCTATGTTATGAACTGACCACCTCTCCGCCCTTTTCATCCCGTCCAAAAGCTAGCGAACAGAGAACTGTACGGAAGCCTCTGGGATGACATTCGCCGCTCATGTCCAAACCACCGGAGCCGATGTTTCCAGATGATAAGACTCAACGAATGGTGATCTTCACTGTCTTCAAACACACGCCGCTGTAACTCATATTCACTCATGCGATGATGACATAGAACGCAAGCAATCCTGCGGAGACAGCGATGATCGGATACACAGAGCCGCCGCACATCCTCAGCTCGGAGAGGCCAGGTTTCACAGACATAGGGCAAGACAGCCAGCACCGAAGCATTGTCTACCCAACCTATGACAGCCAGGCTGACGTCGCGACGGTGCCAGGGATGGCTCAAGTCGATGTATAACACTCTAGCCTTCATGAGACGGTTGGAAATCTCATCCGTCATCCCTCCACTAGCACTCACACAACTACCCAGGTACACAAACTTATCAACAACATCAAGCGGTTCAACCGCAAGAGTGAGGGCAGGTACAGGCTCCTATCAGTCTTGTAACAACACTTTGCAATTAGACGGCGCAAAGCACATACCATACTTACAGACACTGATCGCCAACTGATTAAGTGCGATTCGAACAGCCTACATGCTATCGCACAGTAAGACGATACCGTCTGCATACTAGAGGTTGAAAAGTCTTTCTCCAGGAGGCATATCTACACTGTCACCAATACGCATTTCCTTCAGAATTGACTCCAAAGTGTCATCGATGGCAAAATTAAAGAGAAATGGAGAGATCGGGCAACCCTGTCTAACCCCACTGTTGGTTGGGAACAGCAATGATATTGGTTGGAGGCCCTCACTCTACCTGAGTTGTTTTTGTATAGAGCTCTCAAGATGTTCGCAGACTTCTCGGGTACATCCCTCTCTAGCAGAGCACAGTTCCGTCCAACGAATCGAAGGCAGCCTTAATATCGAGAAACACACCGATTGTTGGCGGCGTTCCAACAATTGACGAAGGGTGAACACTTGATCAATGAATCCACGACCTGAACGGAACCCAGCCTGCTCCTCACGAATCAATTCTTCACATGTTTTGCACAGCCTGTGGAGCAACACAGCAGACAATATTTTAGACGAAACTGGTATCAGACTGATACCCCTATGATTGTCACATGAATTACGTCGACCCTTTTAAAGATGGGAACGATAATGGCTCCATTCCACACTGATGGTACATTCTCAGTCTCCCATACTTTCCTGAATAATTCAGTTAAAGCCATTACAAGATTCTCGTCACCATCTTTAAAAAGAGCCGGGTGCCTTATAGCATTTTAACACTTGAAGTTCCTTACAAACCTCCGCCTCGGTTGGTGGGTAGGTACGAACCGACCAAGGAGCACTGGAGCCAGTGACAGCAGATACTGAAGCTGATGGCTAGCTAAACTGTTTCTCGAAGTGCTCTGCCCAGCGTCCCATGCTGGTAATTGGCGTGCCATCCGCCTAATAGAGCGTCTCGCTGACACCTTGTTTTTTGCTACCGGTGGCTCAGATGAGCTGTAACGGCTTCCGACTGTTGCTGAGTGCAGCAGCTGACTCCATCTCACACGCACATCTAATCTTGGGCGTAAGCGCCTTTCGCTTGTTGTTGTATTCGCTGCCAGATGGAACGGACTGGCGTTAATCCAGGAGTTGCAAGGAACACAGTGGATTTTAGCGGAGCGTTCAAGTCTCAAATGGCCACACTTGTCTTGCATATGAAGCCAATGCTTATTTGTGCCACTTGGGGGTTTGCTAGCAAGAAGTGATTGTAACTCATTCTGATATTTTAAAGAAGTAGCAGATGCTATCGGTTTGCTCACTTCAAAATTTAGATGACGCCGCTTGTGAAGCCCTTCAAATCGCAAGACGAACCTGGCACATACCAACCTATGATTGGAGTCCAGGCATGGGCTCCAGAAGGACCGGCAGTCTTGTGTTCGCAGATCGAAGCAGGTGGTTGTCTTAGGGGACCGCCTTTGAGCCTTTGACTTGGAGTCTAATCCTCAAGGCAGCGGAGCAGCGTCAGGATCTGCGTTTCCACGGTTGCCAATGAACAATACAAGTTCATACGCCATTTGATCCGATCGGACTTTGGAGCTTTAAGTCTAATCGCTATCCAAACAACCTTCCTGACACGGTAGGACCTGCACGAGGATGAGTCCCAGCCAGTTTATCTTGTTGGGTCGGTATTCAAGCCCCACCAACACGACAAGGTAGCAGTTGACGGCCGTTACGGTCAAGAGAGTAGTAGCGTGGTGAGAGCTGCAAGCCAAAATTGTAGACAACAATTTACGTCAACGTTTACGTCCCGAATCGGAGTCATGAGAAAAAAACACAATAACAAACCTTAGCCTTGTGGAACTCACCCACCAATCACAGCACACTTAATGTGTGAAAATACGATACGCAGATATATGGCTTAACTCATTAAGAAACGGTCACTAGAAGAACAGAATGACCTTCAGCAAGAAAAGAACCAATCAGAAGGCGTTGCTTCTCTGCTAACAATAACGCTACCCACAATGTACGTAAAAATCTGTAAATATCTCTTGATTTCCTCAATAAACGAATTGTTATCTGGTCCTTGTCTTCCGTCGTTACAGTAGTAACGGTAATAATAATTCACTCATATTTCTCTAAACAGTCAATTTAGTGGTTGATGATAATACTAATAATACGATGTCTTAGTTCATCGTATGAAACGTATATGAAAATCTCCTACATATTTCAACCTGTTCATACTTGATTTATTTAATTTCTAATGATTATTGATAATGGGTATACTGTATTCATATAAGTTTGTAACGATTGTTTACAAACAGTAGTGTTTATTAAACTTAATAATAGAAATAATAATACTTTTTTGAGAAGTAAAACGAAAAATTTGAGCAAAGCTACTCTTTTTTATGACAGTTTCGTTTTTAAAACCTCATAGTATTACCCTTGAAAAGTTTAAGATAGACATTAACAAATTTGTTTCCATGACGGTAAATAGAAACTTTGAAGCGCAACAGTATTTATCGGGATAATACGTGAATCACAAAGTCAGTTTAAGAAAGGTCAACGCCAGGCTTGTAAGCAAATTAGCGAACGCAGTGTGATTTTTATTTAGAGATTATCAACATTTAGAAATGAGAAATGTGAATATGTAAGATTCAGTAAGACAGAAAACAGAAGAAATCTGTTAATATCATTTAAGATGGTAGTTGTATAATGCAGGCAAATTAATTACGGAAGACCAAATTCCTATGAACTACAGGTTTATTACTAGTATTAGTTACTTGTATTAAGATTAGACGGAAAGATGAATCTGGGTTAGTTTTCTCTCAGTAAGTTGGTTGGTGACCTGGAACATGACGTAAACTGTTACTTCAGCAAAGCCTTATGTATCCAATCCTATAAAATGTAGTAAACCGCCAAATTATTAACTCCTTAACAAAAAACGTGTCCCATTGAACAGGCATTCACAGAAAGTTGGTATATGGAATACTTATTATTACTCCACAACTAACTGTATGTACAAAAGACACTGGATACACAGCAGTCTGACTGATCAGTTGGACAGTTAGCATACATTACTTAACGAATATTGGAGAGAAGACAACTTAAAGAAGGGCAGGTGAACCGTATGCATATGAGCAATGACCCAATAATCTTAGGACTGATGAACAACGTTAGATCACTGACAAAACAACTAGCACAAGTACAGTTAACCCACGGCAGACGGGGTAGATCACCCACCCTCAAAGAATAGACCAAGACAAACTAGACCAACAGGCCAGTTCTGTCGGTACCACTGGAAGTTTAGCGCACAGTCAAAAAATACACGCAACCATTAGTCTGGCCTAAACTAGCTCACAAGCAACGGGGAAATAACCCCTTTTCAGGTAGCGACTACTAAGAACTGGTGCCTGAAGAGTCACCTATTCTACGTCAAGGATAAACATTCTGGCATAGACTTTTTGGTTGGTACAGGAGCTGCAGCTTACAAGTATGCCGAAAACAAAGGCAAGGTCAGGACGAATAAAGTCTCCGTCATCTTGTAAGCTGCCAATAAAACGTTTGGGCAAGAAACACTGACTCTTGGCCTGAGGTTTAAGCGACAGTTTCCATGGGTGTTTACTGTTGCTAATCTGGATCTAGCAATCCTCGGTGTAGACTTCCTGGAATGATATCCATACTAAGGTAGTTATGCAGAGTCTAATGAGGGTTTGCAATATCCAAGAGGATACGCAATTCACTATTATCATTTAACTGTATGATGTCTATAATGATGGATGTGATTGTATTCTACATCAACATGTCAGGAATTCACATAATCCAAGGGGTGCCAGTAGTTTATTTAGAGTGCGCAAAAATCTAGTGTTAGTCAAAAACGATTATGAAATGCACGCGCCTCGATAAATTGGCACAAATGAAGCAGGACCGAATGAAGTCGGTCGAATTGCGCAATTTTTGGCATCAGAGAGACATCAAAATAGCTATCAAAAGGCGAGTGTCATACTTCGCGGCTGAGACATATTGACCGAAATCAAATATTTAAAAAAGCCATAAGCTCTTGACCATAAATGTATCTGTTTACCTCCTCGTGGAACCACAAATTATGGTTCAGATTAGAGGTAGAATGCTAGAAATAGAACTTAAATCAATCAACAATAAAAATTCACACAGGTCGAGGTGATAAGGCTCTGTTCTACGCATGCCGATTCACCATCTTTTACGACAAACAATATTAGCAGGATAAAGAAATAATGAACACATTTGAAGGATAATACGAGCTTGTTTTATTTCGTGGATTATCTACAACTGCATTCATCCTAAATAAATCAGTTATATGTGTGGTGAGAGCAGGCTAGCCGAAAATAGTAGACAGCGTTTTACGTCAATGGGTATGTCGCAAATATTGGTGGTGAGGAAATATGAACAAGACTGATTCAACAACCAATCAGAAGACCGTGTTTGTCTGCTTGAATAAGCTATAATAATGTACATGAAATATATATAAATACGTGTTGATTTCCTTAATAAACGATCTGTTGCCTGACTCTTGCCTTTTGTCGTTACAAATGGTGTCGCTACCTCCGAAAAATGAAGATCCCATGGCCAACTGCGTTTGAAGAAGGAGACATACGGAGCTTCTTACGTGACTTCGAGGCCGTCGCTGAGCTGGTAGGTGTCAAGGAGCAGGCGGCAAAGGCGCTTGTCCTGGGGACGCTGTTGAGAGGCCGAGCGAAGGCGGCGTATGACAGCGTAGACAGGTCAGATGGCACAGCGTCTTGGAAGACATTGGTTGAACGATTGGTGTCGGAGTTTGACAGCGCAACAGACAGACAGCTAGCAATGCAGCAGTTCCATTCAACGAAGCTGGGACCTGATGGAGACCCGTTAGTGTTGGCGGTGAAATTGACGAATCTACTTCGACGTGCGCTTCCCACTTTGGATGAAGAATCAGAAGCGCAGTTACTGTCTTCCCAATTCATCGAGAGTGTCCCAGACCACATTTCTCAGCGATTACAACTGGTTAACGCAACGCAGCCGATGGATATTAGTGAGCTGGCGAAGGTGACCAGACAGCTGCTGAGCACAACGGTAGCCGCTATAGACCAACCAAAACCAAACGAATAAGAGGAGAAAATTGAAGCATTGCAGCGAGAAGTGGTGGGGTTAAAGTTGGCTGATAGAAAAGACCGATGTTTTGAATGCGGTAAGCCGGAACACTGGAGAAGATACTGCCCAGAAAGGCGAAAAAGAAAAAGTTTCAGACGGTATAATACGTGTTCTTTCTCTCGTATGAACCTAGATTTAGTGGGGGCTATTGAGAAAGGGGATGTGTATTCGAAGTTGCGAGTGAATGATCGAGAAGTAGTATGTTTGATAGATACAGGGCGGCCGTGTCGTTAATAGATAAGAATTTATGTAAGAGTGTTAGTCCGTGTTCATTGACAGTACAAACAGTAGGCGGGTATGTGTTGCGTATCACGGGTAGATCGAACTGTACGGTCGTTGTTGGCGGCTGCGAGGTGACGTTTCCTTTCATTGTTGTACCCGAACTACAGCGAACGATATTAGGAGCGGATTTTCTGCGTGAGATTGGTGCAATAATCGACACGCAAGCGAACGTGGTGATCACGAAATACGGGCATATCAACATGTATGAGACCAGCGAGATAGCAGCGATTAAGCTGTCGACGGTACACAATATGACAGAGTTAATTAATAAATACGATCATCTGTTCACTGGAGATGGTGACCCATACGGTTATTGCGATAAGGTGAATCATGAAATTCCGTTAAGTGATCCGAAAGTAAGGTCATTTACAACGCGAAGAGTTCCATGTCATCTGGAAGGCGAAGTGGAGCGACAAGTGCAAGAGATGTTAAAAGATAATATTATTGAGGAAGCTGATAGCCAGTGCTGTAAGTAAAAAAGCGAATGGGAAGTATAGATTCTGTGTTGATTTTCGACAGTTAAACAGTATGACAGAGTTAAGACCGTGTGCCATGCCAACAGCAGTAGAAACGTTAGATCGCCTACAAGGTGCGAATGTGTTTTCGGTTCTCGATCTTCGCTCAGGATACTGGCAGATACCGATAAAACAAGGTGATAGAGATAAGACGGCTTTCATCGTGGGTCAGACACAATATCGATTTAAACGCATGCCGTTTGGACTAGCAGGTGCACCGTTTACGTTCAGACGACTGATGAAGCTATTACTTAGGAACTTGAAAAACGTGGAGGTTTATGGTGATGATCTCGTCATATACAGTCAAAACGAAAACGATCACGTCAACCATGTAGAAGCCGTGCTGCGACGCATCGAAGAGTTTGGACTACGCGTCAACAAAACCAAGTCTCAGATAGCCAAAAAGAATGTTACTCTGTTGGGACATAAAGTGGGAAATGGTGAGATTAAACCACTACCGGAGAAAATTTTGACGATTAAAACGATTCCAGCCCCGAATTCAAAGAGAAAACTGAGACAATTCTTGGGTAGAGCAGCGTTTTATAGTCGCTTCGTGAAGAACTTCAATGAGATAGCAGCCCCTCTATACAGGCTACTAGGTGAGCCAAAGTTTGTTTGGTCGGAGGAATCGCAGAGGACATTCGACAGAATTAAACAGCTGCTCGACCACCAACAAATGACGCTAAAACTACCTGTGCCTGGAAGACAGTTCACAGTGTGCACAGATGCCAGTGACTACGCTATAGGTGCGGTCCTAAGACAGGGTGAGGGAATCGTTGAGTATGCCAGTCGGGTTTTGACACACACAGAAAGAAAGTATTCAACGATAGAGAAAGAATGTTTAGCAATGGTATGGGCAGTCGACAAATGGAGACCTTATTTACTCGGCCGGCGGTTCCACATCGAAACTGATCATAAGCCGCTACAATTTTTGAAGACAGCGAGAGACCCACGGGGGAAGTTGTCACGGTGGATGTTGCGTCTTCAGGAGTACGATTTTACGATCTCACACGTTCCTGGAAGTGAAAATGTCTTGGCAGATTTGTTATCGAGACCAGAAGATGAGTCTGAGTTGCCCGAGGTCGCTTACGGAGTGCATGCAGTAGAACAAGACCCACTAAGACTTGCACGCAAGCAAAGGTTGGACGATACGCTGAATACAGCAATACAGGTGATCACCAACGAGTAAGGAGCTAACCACACTGCTCAAACAGAGAGATCGACTCAGAGTGAATGCCTACGGGACTCTGACCTGGCGAGAGAACGACGGAAGCTGGCTGGCTGTCATACCTCAATCGTCGCGCGA
Source organism: Trichobilharzia regenti (assembly GCA_944472135.2). Lineage (NCBI taxonomy): Eukaryota > Metazoa > Platyhelminthes > Trematoda > Strigeidida > Schistosomatidae > Trichobilharzia > Trichobilharzia regenti. Next base: position 78,415,704 of record OX235270.1, on the reverse strand, counting down.
CGACATGATAGAAGAATGTCACCAGCTAGCACATACAGGCGTGGCCAGAACAACTGACCTAAGACAAAGAATGTACTGGCCAGGTAAGAGAGAAGACGTAGCGAGATACGTACTTGGATGTCCACGGTGCCAGCTAATGAAAGGCGACCGGTGCATACGGCCACCGCTTCAGTCGATTCCAGTTACGGCGATAGGTGACTTGTGGTCCGTAGATTTCATGGTCCCATTTCCTCAGACATCCAATGGTAATCAGTACATCTTGGTGATGACGGAACGCACGACACGATGGGTGGACGCCGTAGCAATCCCAGACCAACGTGCAAGGACCGTGACAGATGCAGTAGTTAGACACAACGTTGCAGACCACGGTGTACCAAAAACAATACTGACAGACCAAGGTCCCTGTTTCGAAAGTGAAGAATTTACTTCCCGTTTGCAACAGCTGGGCGTAAAAAGGATCAGAACGACCCCATATTATCCACAAACGAATGGCCTAACGGAGAGAAACAACCGTACACTGAAGGAGTGGCTGGCCTCGAAGGGCGGTAACTGGGAAACGGAGCTTCCACTGATTTTACTAACGCATCGTGCTACCACTCAGGAAACAACGAAGAAGTCACCCTTTCAACCGATGTATGGTAGAAAACCATGGTTACCGATACACAACGAGACCTGACCCCTTCACCAAAAGTGGAGTACGACGAAATTAAAAGCAGAGCGGAAAGAAGCAGTCAAGAATGTAATGGAGAAGCGGAGGAGTGATGTCTCGAGGTCTCAGCTGAAAGGAAAGACTCAGTGCATTACCTTTGCTGTTGGGAACCAAATGAAGTGTGGAGACAGAAGATATACAGTTGGATGCGGGCCAGGTTCACGGAAACTCCTTCCAAAGTGGGAAGGAACATACACAATCACAAAAAGACGGGGTCAATTATATACCATACGAAGAGGTGACAAACAAAAACGAGTTAACGCCAGTCAGCTCCAACAATGGGTACAGTGGGACAAGCCGGTCAATAACAATCCTCAACTAGAGGATGTATCACCCAGAAGGTCGGAACGCCTGCGCACGAAGCTATTTGACGGGGGGACGAGTGTGGTGAGGGCAGGCTAGCCGAAAATAGTAGACAGCATTTTACGTCAATGGGTATGTCGCAAATATTGGTGGTGAGGAAATATGAACAAGACTGATTCAACAACCAATCAGAAGACTGTGTTTGTCTGCTTGAATAAGCTATAATAATGTACATGAAATATATATAAATACGTGTTGATTTCCTTAATAAACGATCTGTTGCCTGACTCTTGCCTTTTGTCGTTACATATGAAATTTCTGAACCTACTTTTCACAATGACTTCAAGTTATAGAGAGAAAGTATAGGTAATATAATTTCAAAAATAAAGTGGACAGTTATTTAGTGTCAAAAGATTAAGTATTTGTATAGCAATTAGACAAAGGGCTAGAGTTTACATTTCGCTCAGCAACAAGCATCCGTTAGAGACAAAATATAAGATGGAACAACAGAGTGAATTTACACATATTATGGTGAAGAGTTGAAGAGGGTGCAAGTGAATAGTGAAGTACAATTATAAGACTGAAGAAATATTCAAGTATTGGTTTGTACGGACTTCATCATGAGCTGATGTCGGTTAGAGAACCACTGGAAAACTTGGGAGCACTGAACAGCTGCTTCGTTCTAGTTTGGGACTCTGCGCGCCACCGGGTCTGACCTCAGGACCTTCTGGTCACAAGGAGAGCTCATAGACCATTAAGCCACTGGAACCCGATCCAATGGCCCATGAATTCCAGCTTGAATTTAGAATATATGGAAAGTTAATAGTGAGTTCAGCTCAGTGAGGGAAAATCGAAAAACCAAAATTGAGTGGAATGTTACGCTACAGAACTAAACACGAGAGCACACCAAAAAAACAATTACGGTTATCGGGGTAGTGAGAGATTAGTCACACTCTCTTTCTGTATGCATAGGATGTTTAAGGTTTTTCATGGCCATGGCTTCTGCGAACCGAAGTAACCATGCTTTTCTTTGTGTATTGATTATTTTGAAAGTCTAATTTCCACCGTATGTCGCGTGTCAGTCAATTAGGTGTCTGTCGATTGTATCACCCATCAGACGGAGACACTTAGGGGTATGTTTGGGGGAATCTAGTAGACGCTTTCCTTTCAGTCCTTCCCATTAAATTACTGCCGCAAGTGCAGGCGAATTGGTAAATGCTGTTAGAGTTGGTATGAACAGAATACTCATTTACTTTTGACTGGGTAAACGATCAAACTATGTTGTAAAGTGGAATGAGTCTTGCGGCTGCAAATACTTTTCTTTAATGTACCTTTAATTCTGTTTTCCGTTCTTGTGGATACTTCTTCACATTTGTACGGTAGACAGATAAAACTGCTTTGTTTTTAACTATTTTCGGGTTCTGTCTGGGTGGTTTTTCCTTCCCATATTTTGATATTAGTTAACGAGGGTATTCATTATCGATAAGGTTTTCTTCGATCTCAAAACAACATTCTATCTCTGCTAACCAGCTTTTACCAAACTTCGTTTGTAGCCGATCGGGCAAAAGCTGTGACATTCCAAGTACTGGCCAAGAACAGCTGCAGAGAACCCACGGAACAAAACGAGCTCGCATTATCCTGCAAATATGTTCTTTCTTTATTCAAACTAACACAGGGGACCGGTTGTATAAAATTTTAGCTGGGATAGGACTAGATTTTGTCCTGTAAAAACATTATGCCAGTCCCCTAATTTTCTGTTTGTTTGATGCATATAGGAAGATGTTGATATTCCGGCTGAGGTACTGAAAATACGAAAAAGCAGTGATATGCACCAAAACTGCCTTAAAAGTTAATCAGTTATCTTTTATATGCCTAAGCAATGAATTGAAAAAATGTACCATATGAAATCAGAATACTTTCAGAGTCGCACAGGCTGCAGTTCATCTTTTGAAACATTAGCCACTCAACAAGCTGTAAGGAACCAGCAGAGTTGTAAAGTTGTTACATTGTGTCATTAGGCTCATCTAAGAGAGATAGACACTACTGACATACAACCTTAAATTGATTCGTAGTGAGCTGATTCGCAGCACCACAAGCATTAAGTAGTAAAAATAAAGATAACAAATCGAAGAAGACATTGGGTAGGCGTATCCGTAACGCTTTATTCAATCATCTGAAACAATGAATATTCACAATTCCACCAGGTGAATTAACTAAAACTGTGTATGCTTAGTCTCTTTGATGCATGAGTGGTTTTCCCTATTTTAAGTGAAAGAAATTTCACAACAAACAGTCATATTTAAAACCATACACCCTTTGCCGATTTGTCTCTAATTATAATCAAACCAAATGACTCAATGATTCCTCACACAACACACAAGATTAAAAACTATTGCTTGTAGGTATCCTTTCTTCCTGTCTATAAAAACAACAATAAAAACTGGATAATTTAGGTTTCAAATCAAATATACACATAGAAGTGAATGTACAAGTTATAGTTATTTTATCCCTCCCCCCCCCCCGAAAAAAATGAAGAAGGATTTCGAGACAAAAATATAAAAAAAACTAAGTATTGTAAAACAAATAGTTTTCAATAAAGACGACTAAAGACTACGAACTAAAAAAACCATAGACAGTGTACACATGCGAAAATATTCTCCCCTAACATTTTTGAAGGTTGAAGGTAAAAGTAAGTGCATCATTGAAAGATAAAATAAAAAATATTACTACAAATATGCATCTCTTTTTTCATAATGTAAAATTTGATCACACATACTTTTTAAAATTAGAGTAAGAAGAAAGAAAGCTAGAAAACAATTTTAAAAGTAAATGCAACTGACTATAAAATAAAAATTATTTTGACGCAGATGATTTTGTAGTCTCGGTAGTAGCTGTATCGATGTCAGCGGTGGCTGTTGTTAATTTCTCTACCGCAGATTCGAATCGACCAAACTGTAACGGACTAGAATTGATGCCACCCATTCGATGATTTACTCCATCTATCTCTTCAATAACTGCATCTATCGAATATGGATGCCATACAGAACCCCAATGAGATGGTTTTCTGACAGCTCTTTTTGTGTTAGCATTGTTAAGTAGGTCTGGGTCGACTTCTTCCATTACTCTATGGAGATTAGAAAAAACGAGAGGTAATAAACACAACGACAAAAGAATGCCACTAAAAAAAAACACATTAGTAAATCTGGCAATGAAACAAAATCATTTTGTGGAGGCTGATGACTCTGACTGACTTTCTAAACCTCAACATGTGGGAGCGGAGTTTAGGCCTATCACCCACTATAGCTTTACAATGCACAAGATACCAGGAATCTGTACCGTCTTCGAACATTCTTTATACAGTGATCAAGTTTCATAGTCAAAAAAAGAGAAAACAGTAAACTGCTGTGTCGTACAGTCCTTTCTCTTAAGAGTACACCTGCACCTTAAATAACAAGTTTTGAACGGTGCTGAGATTTGGTCAACCACCAGTATATTATGATGCGTGCAACTTACAAAATCAGTGAATTTTTACACTCTTTCAACCAATTTTACTTGCAATCCTTGAACTAAGAATTAATGTACACCATTCATAGTATGGTCTTACAATTCAAGAAAGTAGAATTGCAGAATTCTACCCAAGGTATTAAAATTCAGAACCTTGTGAGCGTCTTCACCTAAGAGGACTATATCATCAATCAGGGGAAAAAAATTACATTAGTTAAATACTGACGCTAAAAGCCGCATTGAATGAGGTGATCATCTATCTGAATGATTTATCTTCTATATACTCAATTAAATATCACATATACATACTTGGATTCAATTTAGAAACACAAAAAATGAAAAAGAAACATCCGAAATCCGTAGAATTACTTGAATTTAGATTGATTTAGATCTTGTGGCCAATCTGATGTACAAATTGTATCTGATTTTGGCATCCATATTGAACTAGATTCTTCTTCAATTGGATTGGTTGAATCGAAGGTAGGTGGTGGGTAAGCTGCAAAAGGAATGCTGGCGAATGAAAATCGGTAGTCATCATACTCAACCGGTTTGTATGCAGCGAGAACAGCTTCTCTAGCCACCTCGGTCTTCCGACGTTCTACAAGATCCACATATTCAGGATTTGAAATCATTTCAGTCGGTTGGTGCAAAGAGGCAGCGAACATTTGTAATCCAACAGCATTTGCTGCTGTTTTACCTAATAAAGCCAAATTAGTTCCATAAAGACTACTGCTAGGATCATCAAACATCATTAATGAATAATTCAGAGGAATAGCAGTCTCTAATGTATTTGTTGGCCATAGACTTTCAGCGAGTGGTGATGCGAATTCCGTCGGCAACGGTGAACTGTTGAAATGGCATATATTCATATCATGAATATATAATTGAAGTTGACCGGTTTCAGTAGCAAAAACAACGCAATTACCACTGGAAATTAAGAAAATTAAGGGAGAAAAGAAGCAAAGGATACAAAAGGTTATGAAACTACTTCAGTTTACACTGAAGGAAACAATAGAATGAAGATAGATAAAAGCTAACAGATAGCTAATTTCTGCTGCGAATCAAGTTTATGTCCAGTCTTATTTATCACTCTGTTTAATAAAGGCAAGTGTCATAAATAGATGCTGGATCAACTGATTTCACTACTATACGGAAGTGCTCAGTAGAACACAAATTAATAGTGTATGATAGAGTCATCATAAGTAACCGATTAAGCACGGGATCAGGTGGGTACAGAAGGCATGCGTTAATTGAAGTTTCGTGATTGTTGATTACTACCAATCGAAGAGTATGAATACTCTGCAGGAAGACTATTCTGAAACTATCAATTCCAACATATATAATTAGATAAAAATGAGTTCATTTGTAGGATTGGTATTTGTTTGGTTCACAGTGATGCCTGATGAATAAACAGCGGAGTTTTGTCATAAGCTAAGTACACTGGTTTAGCAGTGAATCTTAACGACAAATCCTTAGTGAAAAATCCAGGTATACCAACATTCTCTAAAATGTTCTGTAGTCTTGAAAATGCACAGAAGTTAAAGCATGCATGAGTAAGCATCATTCAGAAATAAAGCAGCTGAGCTTAATCACAGACTACCTTACATCATCCTCCCAACATGCCAAAATAGTTTATTCACCGTGATACCTCATCACTTATTGCACTAATTTTCAACCCAAGATACAGTTAATGAACTTCACTTGGTCGGCAAGTGGTAGCAGATTTGGAGGGAGAGTGATCGAGTTCAAAATGTTTTGTTAACTATTTGTTAGCTCTCCCAAAACTGTATCTGCAGTACACACTTTTTCCGTAAAAAAGCTTCGCTGAGGTCTTGGCTTGACGACTCGCCAAATAACAAAATAATTGGTTTTATCACAGTAAAAATGGTTTGGACATATTTATAAGATAATTTACTTTTGTGAAATATCTGTAGCCACTAATCGGTCATAGCTTAACCACACTTGACCTAAATCTTCCGGGGAAAATACCATTTTCCCCCACTGAATGGTTTGAAAAGCACCAGTCTGAGAAGTAGCCAGTAGATTGTCACTACAACCAGGAATAAATCGAACGAAACATGGATCAATTGATGCGGATAGTGGAACTTGAGCACGACCTGATCGAAGATCATATACCTGCGTGTACACAAAATATTCATAGAGATGATAAAAACTATTAGAACAAAAAACACGAACATACTACCTACTTGCAAAAAGTATTGATCAATGAAAAATATCCACAAAACAAAGTCCATTCGGAAATATTCGACAAGATATGTTAGTTACTTAACTAGCTGGTTAGCATGCTCTAGCACAGCACTCTCTATCTCTAAGCTATGAGTAGTCGATGTAGTCCAGTCCTGTGGCACCATCTTACATCTGACAGCAAGAGAGAATCGCATGCCGAACATTCGAAGATTGCTGCTCAAAGTGTTCAGATGACATGGCGACCTGCTTAAATCACTGGGCTACCGAAATTACTTTCCTCCAAAATGCTTAATTTCATCTGGATTTATCATAGTTTTAATCGTCCAGTTATATGAAATGACCCACACATAAACTTGCGCGACGATTTAACTTGCTCCCAAGTAAACGCTGTACAATTCTTCAACGAAATGAAGATATACTTCAGATTATTACCTTATAGGTGAATCCTGTGTGAGGAAAAAAGTACTTTGGAACTGAATACGCTGAAAATTTTTGTACCGCATATTCGCATACTGTCTTAAATAAAGCTTCACCATTATTATTATTATTATTATTATTATTATTATGACCCTGCATTTATAGAGAAAAGGCCAGTAGTTCAGCGAAGTCTCTTTTCGGCTAATTCATTTTGTTCCTCACGAGTACCATTGAGTCTACGCATCATTATTGAGCCTAGAACTTCAGATACCATATTAGTCAAGCCAATCCCCCTGTAGTTATCACACCAAGACTTGTCTCCCTTCTTGCATATCGGGATAATCAATGACTTACACCAACCTGATGGAACTTCGTCTGATGCTCCCCAGGACCTTAGTTGGCGCAGACAGTAAACTGTCTCCACCGTACTTAATCACCTCCGAAGTCATTTCGTCAGGTCCCGTGGCTCTGCCTCGTTTCAGACTAGTGACAGCTTTTGTAACCTCAGTTAGGGACAGAGGACCTGTGCCTACATCCCATTCAGGGAGGTGTTGGATGGAGGGTAAGTTGGGCGTGACTGTAGGCCAATTAGATTGCTCCTCAAAGTGTTCTTTCCAACGTCCCAGTCGTCTGTTCTGAGAACTAATTATGGTGCCAATCTTCTCGAAATTGACTCGCTTATCATTTGTCTTTTGCCCCCTGTTTCCCTGATAAGCCTAAGTAGTTGTCTGGTGCCACCTATTGGCGATGCCTTTTCCATCTCTTTCGCTTTTGTTGCCCACCATTGTTCACGGTCGTTACGAAGGTTTCTTGTTAGTTTGCGTCTGAGAAGCTTTCGCTCCTCATCATAATCGGAGCTCGCTGGAATCAGTCTTCTTGCGTCAATCAGTTCAGATGAGGTGGGAGAAATCAAATGGCTCTTACTAACTTTAGATTTCAGGTTGTTAACAGCTTTTACAACTGTGTCTACAGCTAACTGTACGTTGTGCTAGGTTATCTCAGGGGGAGTCCTGCTGTCGACCTCAGATACACGCTTTGCTATTTACTCCTTAAATAGGGACTCAGAGTCTCGATCCAGCTGGGGACGTAACTGCTTCTCTGCCAACAATATTTTATGTCCGTTTAGACATAATCATAAACGTGCACGCCCCAGGGCGTGACCGGAGTCTACGCATGTATTCCAGAAGGAGCGACAGTCTTCCACTGACCCTCGCCAACGATACTCTATCGCTATGTGGTCTATCTGAGTCGTGTTGATTTGGTGATGGAGGTCACCAGGTTACGCAATCCCTCTCTCCCTCTCTCTCTCCTTGTGTCTAAAGTTAGTGATGATAAGGAACAGATGATTATCTCAACAGAACTGTAAGAGACGATCACCGTTGTCGGTTCGTCGTCAGGGAACTCCATAGGTACCACATACATATTTCTCAGCCTGGCACAACCTCCGTACTTGGCCATTGAAGTCACCTGCTAAAACAACTATATCTGAACGTTTTGTTTTTTGCAGTAGATTAGACAGTTTCTGGTAGAAGTCATCCTTTAGTTCATCCGAACTGCAGTCTGTTGGGACGTAAGCGGAGAATATGAAAAGACGACGATGGGTAACGCCCGCCTTCCTTCTTCTGACGGACGCATTCAGACGGACCTCACACATACGACTATCTACTGGGACCCAGTCAAGAAGTGATTTTTCTGCCCTGACACTCAATGCTATCCCTACACCTTAGAGTCCTCGCAAACTAGCTGAGGGGTCTCCCGACACCCTCAAAGTGAATTTCGCGGATTCACCTTGTTGGCCGGGTGGGGTTCAGTGAATGACCACACTCGGGTCTTGTGTGGGTGTATATGTATATGTGTCTCCGAAGCACAACATACATCCATGGCTCGAGATGTCAGAGTTCTAGCTAGTGATGCCTATTGTCCGATTTGGCAGAGGAGCTTGACGTTGAATGCTCCTATATGATGTTGTCGACGTGGCTTTAAGAGGCAGTTCGGGGTGTTTCTCTGGCTCTCATAGTTGTTCGTGAGCACAGAGTGAAGTGACAATCCTTCACTAGCCCGAACAATAGTAGCGACTGTAGTAGGGAAGCAAGATGATGAAGGTGATGTGGGTAGAGGAGAATGATGTTCAGGAAGTCTTCGTCCTCATATCAATGGATGGCCGGTTGTTACTTCTTGGATCACATGAAAGAGAAAGAGGGTTAGCGTTGCACGACCACAGAGCCCACGGGACAACTGCTTGATGTCGGTCACACACAGTTTGTAAGTATTGTTTTACTGGATTTGTTCCGTATTAGTAAACTTACCGACGGTTACGGACCACTGTAATGTAAGTCGGGATGTAAAATTTAGGGGGTCGAACTTTTCTAATTTCCTCTCTACAGGGTGCAGACAGATGAATCAGAGTCTAAGTACTTATTAGATTATGACGGTTTCCAATAGATGCTAATATCTAACTCAATATCTAAGATAGGAATTTACCTAGATGTAGGATGATTGACCGCACTAAGCTAAATAATGTAGAAAAACTCGGTCTTTGTAATGTATTCACTTGCATGTAATCACACAATAGATTGGGATACGATAAAAATATTAAGAAGTAATGTAGTTAAGTGAAGAGAAATTAGTTATATACTTGAAATTTTGAATATGATAAAATCTGAGTGCATCTGCACTCACTACTGAAATCGATTTCATTTCTTGTCCAGAAGCATTGATTCATAAAAACTCAAAGATATGATATACATAACTTATTTTCATTTGACTATCCTGAGTACTTTCTTCAACTTATATATATATATATATATATATATATATACTGAAAATAATTAATTCCTTCTCATTTTCTGTACATTTACAAACCCACATATTAACAACAGAACAACACAAAGAAGGGAGACAATTAAGATCAGCAGAAAAAAAGCAAAATGATCACGTCAACTTCCTTATACAGTGAATTCGCAGAAACATTTGTGCTCTTCAACAGTAAGAGACAGACAAAAACTGTAGCATGACCACTGATTCAAATCTTCAACCATAAATGATAACATCTCGAGCCACCGATCCGCATTTGATATTAGATCTCACCTGCAAAGTCATTATATGATGGTAAGTTTTTAACAAACGGCAAAATATCGTGGGCTAACCGAATTTATGATTTCTTTTGCAAGCCTGAAAGTCAGCACGGTAAAGTATGTGGAAGCCACTAGGGTGGTATTCAACAAGCGTGACCAAGCGACCGAAGCCGGGGTTTTAAGAAGACCTCATTCTTCCTCTTCCCAAAAGATAGCCATCAGGCCTCATATGATTTACATTCTAACGATATCACATACAAGTACTCTTAGAGAGATACATCGATAACTAAACAGAAATTTCAAGTCCAAAAAAAATAAATCCGTTCAAGCACAACAGTGACAATTACACTGACGCGCTATAGCGCCAAAGGTAAGTGCGACTCCAATAGCTCGTGTGTTATAGCACAGAAAGACAACATCGACTATATTTCAGATGAGAATAGTTCTATGTTGAATAGCAGATGTCCACCATCACTTTCAATGATCGTTGGCGGCAAAGAGACACAGAGAGAGCAATTACTGTGTTATGTCAACATCACAACAACTGTGATATATACTAGTATGTCTTTACTCTATCAAAGGCGCTTGAATACAGGTCTTTTGAGATGTTGAAATGCTTTTCAGGGAGGGCTCACAAGCAATTTCGAAGAGCAATGCTACCCTACGAATGAGAAGCAGTTATAATGTCAAGAAATATGACGGCTGTTAGTTTCAGAAACATGCAGAGGTGTTTCAACAAATGGCGTGATTGTCAAATAGAAACATTTTACGTGGCAATAGGGTGTTTTTTTCTAGTCGGTAAATGATCATAGCTCAAAAGAAGGATAAACCCGATAGTTTTGCCATATTTATGTGTATTTATTAACTTATTTACTTATTAGCTTAAATACTCCCGCTGAGACAGTTATACTGGGCGTAGTCAGTTGGACAGCTCAGTCAACGTATCACTGAACATCTCCAATCATAGTGTGGTAAAGGAAAGATAAAAAGCGTCCAAAGTTCAGTTTTGTTGCACTTATTTGATAGTGGCTATCAAGTCGACAAAAAAAGCACTCAGGATGATTCATCGCATCCTGTCAAATCTTTCCAACGGTCTCCACATTCGTCTGCTGCATATAATTCAAGTGAATAGCATTCCAACGATTAAGCCTAAACTTAGCATTCAGAAGAGGTTCGTATCAACTGACCAAATCATCATTACCTCTTATATGTTTGTAATTTCTATCTTAACAACTTTCACGGTCTTATTTCATCTCCATTAAAACGTCATTTATTTACTTTCCTTGTAATCAAGCAGTACTTAGTCTAATTATTTGTTATTCTTAGCTTTTATCTACTACGCCTATTTGAACATTTTTTTTGTATAATCATGCTACTTTTCATCATCTTTTTTTATCACAGATCGCCCCTTTTCTCATCTTTTTTTATTACTAAGATTATTAGAACTGATTGTAGAATTTAGATACACAATATTATCTTCCTATTGATAAATCAACATGATTGGCATATATATAATACTTACTTGTAAAGTTATGTATATTGGAGTAAAGCCTGTTGAGATCTAATTATTGGCCTATATGTTTTGTTCTAAATGTTTTAGATGAGAAGAGCTTAAGCAGAACACAGGATGTCACCATACTTTTGATAGAAAAGGACAGCTTCCTACATGACTGAAAGAAGTTAAACAACGCCAAGGAACTGCCTAAAATGTAGATAAATCGAACGTAATCACAGTAACAAAACAAATCAGCTTATATATGAAGGAAATAAAAGTAGCCCATCATCATGCTATCAAGCCTAAACTTCACAAATATGTTGATAACGTATTCTAACTTTAGGAAATTACAAAGAAAGATTGTTTTATTATTAATTTGACAAGTAGTAAGTGATAGATGCATATGAACTCATACAAAAGCGATTAATACGAGAGTTAATTACATACTTGACTTCTGTAAACTAGCCTTCGTACAACATAACACGACAACAGTGTGAAGGTTATTATTTACTTTACATGAACTTTGTGCGTCGGTTGCACAGCGGTTAGGACGCTCGCCGATCATGCACATGGTCCGGAGTTCGATCCCAGGCCGACGTACTCCTTTACCTCGCTAAGTCTGTAATAAAGCTAGTATAGAGTGAAGTTTGGGTATGAGGCTAGCAACCCCATCTTGTAAAAATAAAAACTGCTGCAGAAATTTCAAGCCTCTAGCTTGAAGCCCTATGTTCCACTGGGAACGTGAAGGAAAAAAAATAAAAAAGGAACTTTGACCAAGGTTTTACAGAATAGTTCCATTAAACACCGGGCCGCGAATGAAAGCGGACACATAAAAATTATATTTGTTATTTGTTCGTCAGTATGCCGTTAATTCATCAAATAAAAAATTGACTAATAGAAAGATTATTTCAACTTGAGACCAAAAGAAACATCTTGTAAAATTAAATTTTATACTAATTGTAAAACTAATAAAACAAATAGTACAAAATCAAACTGAGATTATTTCAGCCTACCCTTAATAACCTATCCACGCGTAGTCCTGAATCTCCAACACGTGACCAACCACAAGTAACCAATGTATGACTATGTGCATCGACGGTGATATCTGAAATTTCCCCAGTATGCGCATCCAGCTCACGGACAATGCCACAATCAGTGCGCGGGTCGATAATCATAACCTAAAAATGCAGGGGGAAAAAGTAAAGCAGGAGAAATGATGACAATTAATTTCATCCACGAAGGAAACAATCCAACTAGGAAACGATTATTCTCCACTTCAGCGCCAACAATAAATTACGACAATTAAGACGTCATGAAGCTGCTATAGCTCGATAACTGTTCAACATCAACTGTTAGTAATTATAGACGTGATAAGTACATATGCTAGATAGCCAGTAGCGTGGCAGTAAAGTGACTATCAAATGACGAGTATGTTGTTTTGTCCTACTTAACGCCTATGAGATAAGAGTATTGAAAGTAAATATGGAAAAATTCAGAGTATTTTGTTAGTAGTCGCTATCGTTCAAAGTTTAATGTAGAGTGTTAGGTAAGAGATGGAATTCAAAAGACGAGGATGCGAAGTAATAGTGATTGAGATGAAGTGCATAGGAAGGCGTGAAATAGTCAGCTAGTGTCATCAGGACACAAAGAACCAATGGTTGGAAACCCTTTGTGATACGCCTTAAAATGATTCTTAATAGTGCAGATGCATTTACGTTCCACCGTATTCAAAACTCTGGAGATCTTCACTAGTTTCATTTAAATATTCATCTTCAGACACACTTTTGTCCGATGTAGTATCATTACATTCATACTGTTACCTTACCTTTAAATAATATACGAAATCAAATTGAAAAACTTAAACACAAACTCAAATGTATGATCAATGACAAAGATTATATAATTGTTGTTGAAACATCCAACAAAGCCAGAGAATCCGCATTAAGAAAATCAAAAATCACGCAAATCAAAAAATTCAACAAACTAATAGAAGAAAAGAACACAACAAATGAAACAGATATGAATGCTTCATCCTCTATCGACAGAACAAAGTGGGTGATCAACCTCTCATCAAGGGAACTAAACTCTAATGAGATAAAAGTACTTGAAAAAGGACTAAATTTTAACGTAACAGTTAATAAATTAAAACCAGAGGACGTCATTCCTAACATAGAAGCAGCACTAAACTCAATAGATAAGACTACAGCAGAAGAGGTTCGAGCACAATGTGCATTAACACTAAAAAATCAAAAGAAAACAAAATCAAACTTAACAAAATCGGAAAGGGAAGCTTTAATTAGTCTTAAACAGGATAAAAACATTGTCATCGCAAAAGCTGACAAAGGAAACGCCACCGTAGTATTGGATAAATCTGACTACATCAAAAAAGTTACTGAACATATTCAAATGGGTCCATATGAGGAAATTAAGAAGCCTGTAGATACAATAATGAATAAGGTTAAGAAATCTACAGCGGAACTAATACGCAGAATGAAGCCATCACTGGGTGAGTCTAAATGGTTTAATTTAATGCCTAAAACTAATAATGCTAGTAGAATATATGGTACTATAAAAATACATAAGCCAGGTTACCCCATAAGACCAATAGTAGATTTTAGAAATACCCCCACGTATGAACTATCAAAACACTTAGCTCTAATACTATGCCCCATTAGAAATCGTTCAAACTCTAGATTAACTAATTCATATGAGATGAAAAATAAAATAAATGACATTCAACTAGCGAATGATGAAACAATGGTTAGTTTTGATATAACTAGTCTTTATACTAATATACCAGTTAATATGGCCTTAGAAGCAGTTAAAAAAGAATTAACTGCGGATCCGGAACTCAGTCATAGGACAAAGCTGTCCATTGAAGAAATTATTTTAGGAATTCAGTTATGCCTCACATCTACTATCTTTAAGTTCCAAGGCAAAATATATAGACAAACAGAAGGTGTAGCAATGGGATCACCAATATCCCCTATCGTAGCAGACATATTTATGGACAGCTGGGAAAATAGTGCCCTCAATACATTTAACCCTACTCCGAAAATATGGTGGAGATATGTGGATGACACTTTCACAGTGCTAAAAACAGAACACATCTCTAGCTTCTTGACACATATAAACTCACAAGTTGAGGGAATAAAATTCACATTTGAATCAGAAAATGAACAAGGAGAATTAGCTATGTTAGATTGTAAGATAAAAAGAATAGAAGAAGGCAAACTACACACTAGTGTTTATAAAAAACCAACGCATTCTAATAGATATTTAGACTTTAATTCGTCTCATCCTTTAACTGTTAAGGCAGGCTTAGTTAAATGTTTAACAAACCGAGCAGTGGCACTAAGTAGCACAAAAAAAGATCTAAATGATGAATTAAAACAGATAGAAGAAGCGTTGGTGTTGAATAACTATCCTATAAAATTCATTAGGAAGATCATTAAAGGCCAAAAACAAAATAAAAATAATTGTGAAACTAGTAATAATAACATAAATAAGAAAGAATATAAGTCATCCACAGTTATACCATATAAAGAGGGGACATCTGAGACACTACGTAGGATTCTGAATAAAATAGGAATTAGGGTGGCATTTAAACCTACAAACTCACTCAGGGACAAGCTCTGTAGGTTAAAGGACCCAGTTGACCCAATTAGACAAAATAATATTATTTACAAAATACCATGCAATGACTGTGAGGTCAACTACATAGGTCAAACTAGTAGGTCAGGGGTAGTCAGATTGTCAGAGCATAAGAATTTAGCTAAGGTAAGAATGGTTGACCCCGAGAAGATAAATAATTTAGAAAAAAGCTCAGCAATTGCAATGCATGCGCTAACACACAACCACACAATAGGGTGGGAGAGGGTTAAAATTCTAAAAAGTAATCTAGGTAGGTGGAGAGAGAGGTTGATTACTGAATCCTTGTTCATCGAGTCTACACCCAACACATGCAATAGGAATGACTCGTCACTCATACCTGAAATATGGAAAATACTATTACCAATCAAATCAAGTGAAAATCAAGAGAAAAACAATGGAACTATATAAATGAATTTAGGAAGTCGTGTGATTACCTTGATATGATTATGAGCAATAAATTGTGCTCGAAACGTCATCAGTAAACATTACTGTATAACACTGTGAGACTTTATCAAAACAAAATTTACCCATAATGGAATTACACTCTACCACAGTGCACAAGTTTTATTCTTATATTTATTTTAACGTATGATTGACTGAGTTTCGACACAGATCTTCACATAAAATTGCAGTTCAAGTTCATACACTCTATGAAACATATTAAAACAATAAAGAGAAAGCGGTCCAAAAGGAAGAAAGAATAGTAGACATTAGGGTTTAATGGATATCGGAAATCACAAATAGTGAATGCATCTGCACCATTGTGAGCAATTTTTCGCCACATCATTAACTGTTTCCAGCCGTCGGTTCTTATCATTCCAAGGACCCTAACCAGACAATCTACTGCCCCACCCATCCCCTACGTGGCTCAAACCAACTGTCAAAGATTTCATGGACTGATTCCAAATTTCGGCTTGACCACCACTATCTGGCTCTTTTCCAACCTGTTCGGTCCTATGCCAACTCGCCAACTAACATCGCCCATTAAAGGAAGGCGATGGCTAGGAATGAGTAACACATGTCCATACCATCTCAATCGATGCAACTTCACAACCTCGTCGATTGACTTTCACTCCTTGCCGAACACTCGACCAACGCCTAACTCAGTGTTACTCACCCTATTGTACTATCTAACGCGCGAGATAGAACGCAGACACCTATGATTAGGCTTTTCATGTCTTCCACTTTCAATAGCCATGTCTCACTCACGGCCATAAAGGAGGACAGAGCGAACGGCTGATTAGTATACACGCCCTTTGGTCGACAGTCAGCCGGATATCACGTCTACGCCAGAGGTGATGGAAGTTGACAAATGCTACACAAGCCTTCCGTATCCGTGTTGAGAATTCGCCAGCAATCAGTCCGTCGGGGCTAATCCAACTTCCCAAGTAAGTGAAGTGGTCAGCACAATTTACCGCTTCACTCTCTATCTTTAGGCTATGAGTCTGTGATACAAGCTTTCCAGAAGTGCAACAAGTTGTTTTATCAAGCATTCATTCAATCAGTGGTTACAAAATGTCATGAGATTGATAGGGATGAAATGCTTACTGCAAGTGCATAGTTTTAAAGAAAACCGTGTTTCTGAACTGAATGAGAAAATATAGGATCTGCAGGTGAAATCCATAAATCAAAAGGAATCTGATATTTGAAGTATTCAACACAGATTAGTATGGAATCGTATGCAACTGCCTAGATATATTCACGTATTATTTCCTTTCAAATATTATTTTTGATACATTATATGTTCGTCGACTTACTTCCCTCCTTTACATATCACCTTATGTCTATATATGACTATACAGGAAAAACTTACCGTAGACACCGATAGCCAAAAATGTGCACATGAAATATCTCAAATAACCATCAAAACTGGCATAGGAAAGATTATAAATAATCTTACTTTCCCATTTGTATTCGCTGCACAGAGTCCACCACTGAACGGTCTAAGAACTACAGAACCTCCGATTCCAACATCTACTGTACTGATTATTTCACCCCAACGTTCAGTAGCATCTACTTCCAGAAGAGTTGGCTGAAGACCACCCAAGAAAAATCTTGCGAAACTAGCAACACCACCTGCTCTGATGCTTGATCCTGGTAAAGAACCTGTCGGACCTGTCACAGCCAAGCATTCGAGTTCCAGCATTAATTTATCCCTGTTATAAAGTGCACAATGAAGAGTTGTTACAGGGACATATCAAAATCTACTTAAAATAAAACAATACGGAAGCGCTACAGTGCAACACATTTTTATTGCTTTTCCATGCACATTTGATTCGGATGAACACATGGGATGTGGCTCTTCCAAATTCAATCACTCCATTAGGGGACAATGAAGGGATAATGATATAGTTGCCAGTCACAAAAGAATCATTCTACAACCTTTATGACTTCTTGTCTAGTGAAATCGCAAAGTGATTAACCAACAAATACGTATATTGTATGATAGTCTACGAATAGACAGTTTTCTTTGAATGAAGTCAAATACACTTTCAGTATGCGTTTAGGGAAAAAACCTATTCCTTTATCTCTCTTGCATGATAGTTACTCCGGCAACAGGAAGAACCAAACCTAACAGACTGCACAACAACAGTATGCAGTGTTTCGCAAACACTGATTACCAAGTGAATGTCATACTTGTTGAAATAACGACTCATTCGGTAAATTGATCCGAAATCCTTCAGGAAAACGATAATAACTAAAAATATCAAAGGTGACAATATATTAAAATGGCTTGTCGAATCACAGTTAAGTTATGAATAATTTTGTCGCTCAATAAAAACAGTGCGTGTGCGTGTGTGTTCTTGCATCTCATCCTTGAATGTGTTCGAATAAGCATAACTGTAACATGCAGGTTGTAGTGAGGATATCTGTAATTTATAAAATGTGTACGTGAAGTACTCTGATCAAAAAGTGTGTATCAAATACCTGCATTTGGAAATTAAGTGAAATAATAGCATACGTTGCTGATATATAATAAAGGTAATCAGAATTTACCCTGCATTGGACAGTATCACTCCATTTAATCTATTAAAACGTTATAGATTTACCGATATACCTAGAGCTTCTGAAGTTCATCCATCTTTACGAAGAACCCTATCCTTTGAATCGCATCATTCACATAAGAATATATCGTGTTGCGTGTCCACTGAGTGTAGGGTAACCACTAATTTGTTTTCTAAATTCTTCAAAATTGATTAGGTTGTAGGGACTATATTAAAGCAGTGTTCATGTTCTTTTACTCCTACAATCACCTGCCTGGAAGTTCCTCTAAATACTACATTTTATTTCATACACAAAAATCGTTTTTGATTATAGCTTGAAACCACACAGTATTTTTTGATACAAGTATGGAATTTCCAGCATATGATATCAGTAGCCCAAGTTTTGCAGGCCGATCATAGATATCAGGTGTGCGTCGGCAGGGGATCGAACCTCGGACCATGTGCATGGTCAGCGAGAGTCCTAACCACTGTGCTACCGACGCACACAATCACCTACCTGGAAGTTCCCCTACATACTACATTTTATTTCATAAACAAAAATAGTGGGATTATATAAACAAAAATTATGTCAGTGATTTGATATGATTATGAACAATAAATTGTGCTTGAAACGTCAACAGAAAATAATGTATCACTGTGGAATTATACTCTACTACAGTGCACAAGTGCTATTCTTACAACAATTCTGCCGGCTTTCCACTAGTGTATCCACATATTCGTTGAATGAAAACACCTTTATGTTATGATTATTGGGAATTCTCTAATGTTTTCAATTTGACCAAATTAACTCATCTCTTAGCGGTGGAAATGTAGAAGCGAATCAGCAGATTTGAACAATTGACTTAATAAGAGCAGAATTTCTTCATTAGAAACCTTAACTGGGAGAGAATGAACAGAGTGTTTCCAGAGCCGATTCACATTAAGAACTATGAATACTTTTACTTTTGAAAAGCAATTAGGACTAAATCAAACCAATCGTCATAGTGAAATTATGATAGAATATTTAACAAAAAATATACATAATCATCCTTGTACTTCTATGACAAGGAATGTAAAACAGAGTTGGCAAATATAGTAAATGTAATGTTACTGTATCTGCCATAATTCACAAAACTTACACAGCTGACGCTAGTGGTCTTCCCGTTTTCTCGAAAGCATATAGTCCATTGTTAGCCAAAACAAAGACAGAATGCTCGATAGGACGCGGAGATGGAAAGACTAGTTTTAATTCATTGTAAGGTGTTGCATTTTCAAAAGAGTTCACATCAGAAATTAAAGGGACAGTGAGACTGATATAACGTTCCAAAGTGGTTGAATAAAAAGCACTTAGTTGCCCCTGTATATTTGAAACCAAAATTTATCAAATAAAACTGATTACAAACTTTCTTCAATTAAGGAACAATGGTGATTATATTTTGATGACTTTATTATGGATCTTTCATTTGTTTGGGAAATATTTTTCAATGCTTTATCTACTTCTAATTCAACGATAAAAATTGAAAGCCACATCATAAGCGAAGCCGAAAGTTTATAAGACACACATATAATGGGAAAATAAAAACTGAGTTCCGTTCATTTAAAATTCAATAAGTGAGCAATTTCACAAATACATTTTATTCTTCTCATTTCCTAACTCATTAAACGTTAATTCGCAGATACTCAGTATTGTTTCGAGATGATACCTGTGTCCTAGGAGACTGCGACGGACATGAATATAACGCACTATATAAAACCTACTCCGTCAATAACCACAACAACGACACGGGGAGTTCAGCAGGGCCCGCTACGTTTTCGTATCTGGACGAATAACACCTTAAAGAAGCGCCCATCACAGCTACGTGATGCACACCATCCACACGCCTAGCGAAATCCATGTGCTGTCGGTAGCATGATTGTAATGGCGATTGCTACTAGGGGGATTTTCCACTGCATGACCTGACTGCAATTTGGCAGGTCTTCTCAATTATAGAGCGTCCTAATTTCTGAACTTAGCTTTCAGTCTTTATGGTTGCAATAACTATTTACTTATTCGACGACGGGTAATCACTTATTAGGTGCGAGAGAGCATCTGTGTGGCCAAAATCTTCTGTCCGGCGATATCTTATGTTGAAGTCTAACCCCAGTATTAGAATCGCCAATGGTTAAAGTCTGTTTACCGAGTGAACTATGATACCTGTCTTTGACTCCAACACAGAAATGAGAGGCTTGTTAACTGTTAGTATGATAAATCTCCTACTGTTGTATAATATTTCATGGAGTCCTTGAAGTGTATGGACTGACACAAAAACCTTTTTATGTTTGTGTGTTTGTTTCCTGCTGTGGCGAGAGTGATACTCATAAAAAAAAATGTTACGTTTATGTAAAAACGTATGCACATTTTGAAAATTGGCGGTCTCAGTAGTGAAAGTTGTGGTCAAAACAGAAAGTATACACGTGTCACTGAATTCTGTTTACGATGTGAAAAGTGGTTAGTGCTTAGGTATTATTACAGTATACTGCATTAGTTGGTCACCTTGAAATTAGATTTTATGACTCATTTATAGAATTGGAAGGATCTTTCAAACGATAAGAGGAATAAAATCAAGCCGAAGGTATACATAAAGATAATAAACTTACTGTTTGTGTGACACACCATATTAATTCTTCCAATGGATCGAAAGCCACATCAGCAATACGATCAGTTGGGAATAAACAATCCATCATTTGTGTACCAATATGCCAATAGCCTCCTGTCTGATAATATTCTGCTGCGGCCAGACTTACGTCATACTGATCTTCAGTGGGTAACATCAGATTAGGGTCACCATTGCCAACTTGTAAGTGTTCAGGGGGACTGTCTTCAGTTACATAGGACATTATGTCTCACACAATGTGTACTGAAAACAGATGAGAAAAAAACATCGGAGGTGAATAACTGGAGGAAGATAATATCGTGGAAATTATTGAAGCTCACTCCACATCAGACCAAGCGTTGATCACTGAAATAATTTGCATAACTTTAACTTAGTTTCTTTAGAAGTGAGAGGAAATCATTCTTTCCTAGATCGTTTGAAAAATTCATCAATTTTTGAACTTCATTTTCATCTGCCGTAAGTACAGTTTCTTTCCTTATCAATGTCAAGATGGATATGACTACAGAAATACACGAGTGGATACGGCAAGTGGTATAGTTCAAAAAATAAAACTCGATAGCGGTAATAGATTGATACCACACCTTTGTTTCATTTGTAGCGCCACATCATTCTCCCTACGAATCTGCTTTCTATTGCTGATTATTTCTAAGTTTTAAGTCTACTTGACTGCTTCAAGTTCTAAGAAAATAAACCGGAAGTTACTTAAAGTGCTCGCTTAATCACATCTATGAACAACACATGGCTAATCATACACAAATTAGCCAAAACACAACAATCGTTGGATTTCACTCAATTAAGAGCTTAAAGATTGCGAATTGTGAGGACCGACAGTAACTTATTTTGGCACACAGCATGAAGCTCAAAATCACTCATAATGGAACTGCGAAAATTCCACACTTTACAGTAAACACGTTATTGTTGACAGACTAAGTTAAATGGTAAGTAACGGGTAAACACTGAGATTTGTAGTCTCTAAGGTTTACAGCACTAAACAAGCTATTTTTCTCACAGGGAACCCACTGAGTAGATAATAAATGTTGGTCTTTGACTGACTTTACTCACTAACATTTAGATGATGGCATCCCACGCCACAGATTACGATGTCTTATCCTGACTGCGAAGTTTAAAGAAGAAAGGCTATTGATATTAATAAGCAATGTTTTCCGTTTATAGTTCAAAGAGATGATAGGGAACTAACGACTGTAGGCAGTTGGTGACATGATACTACTTCATTCAGACAGGTGAATATATCAGTACTTTTAATGACGCTCAAAACTCTGTATAGTTTCAGCTGTGCTGAATTTTTTTCACACTTATGTCTATCCTTTTCGTAGTGTATGCTGATTCATTTAAGGAAATTTGAAACAACGCATTTCGGTGCAGGGTTGTACATTGATTTTTTCGCCTGTTATCGATATCATAAGTGTAAATGGTCAGTTACCGGATGGAAACTAGTGTATGTTGGTCGAAATCTATCCTCAAGGTATTCAATGTCGTCCCACGACACGCACGCACCCAACATTAAAGTAAAAAGGCGCTATTGTGTCATTTAACTAAGCTTAGTGATCGCATGGCTAACTTGACACGGTAATCTCACTCGCAATGGTGCAATGAATTATCACCTTGTTACCAGTCAAAAGAATCATCACTACTCTTCATCAAATTATTCTGTCTCATACAAATCTTCGTTCACTTTATTTTTATTACATTTGCTTAGTTTAATCTGATGTTTGTTTCTTTGAGTCATGACAACTTGAATTTCTGCACTTTTATGCAAAGTTCTACGTTGATGAATCAACCAATCAGCTTCTAATTAACACACTTGAAATTGAACATTCACAACTGTTACCGCCTGGTAAATCGACCCATGCATATCTATGAGCTGTACAGGGAATCAGCAGTAGCACAGTTACTGTCTTCTGTAGTGGATGACACAGGTTTAAGTTACCATGGTGAAGTCAGTTTCCATCAATTGTTTCTTGAAATCTAACATCACAAATCAAATTCATAATTTGTTAATTAAATCGTCAATTACAGAGTTCGATATGTGATCTGTTTGACACCTTAAATAGTAATGAAGAAGAAACTAAATATATAAATGTATAAAAATGTATACTACTGATTGGTTAAGATGAGTAGTTGGATACTCACCATTGACACCCCTAACCAGTAGTAGTGTTTGCTAGCCAGATCATCGAAGTGATCTAATCACCAGACGGCTATCTCTCGCTCTTTTGGGGGTATCCAACTACTCAATCAGTAGTATATAGTTTTATGCATCTGGCATACCACAATTCAATATTCATAAAGCATATACACTCTTATCTTATTCACAATCAAAATAGAGAAAAAGGTGACAGCTATGAACTACGCAGAATAAAAAAAGAGTGAAATAAACAAGAAAAAAATATATTTTTTAATTCTAGATAAATGTACAAAATTCGATTGTTTCTAAGGCGATCTCAAAAATCCAGTTGCTTCTCATGGAGCTTAGAACAGTTGAAAATTGTTTCCGATGCGCTGGATCTGCTGACAGTTTCCGATAAACAAGGCGGTAGATGAAGAAGCTAAGACGTAAAGAAAAAGAAGGGGGAAAAGATTTCCAACAGATGATATATATGTTATTATAATGCAACCATTAATAACATCGATGGCTCATGCCAGTAGGCAGGAAGGCTTATGTGAAGTAAGACCACCTAACCGAATGACTAATAACATAGAACACCAATTTACAATATGAGTAAACGGAATTGTATGAGGCGATTCTGCAGCAATCTTTTGCAATATACTACGAAACAGACTTACCAGATCAGAGATAACAACACTACTTGATAGATCGTTCAAAATAATAATAATAGTGTGTTGATTAAATAGCATAAAAGTTGAGAATCAAGTTTTCAGACAGGCGAGATGCGAACCTGTGAAAAATTTTATGCGTTAAACAATTTCACTTCAAAAGAGATTTTTATTTTTCGTTTCACCGTTGTGTTAACAAACGGAAAGCAAAAATAATACTTGGACGTTGCACATAAGGTGAATATTGTCTGTCTGTCTCTGTCTGTCTGGATTCAACATAGAACTTGGCACCGAAGTGCAGCAGTTCGAGTTGCCACCTTCCAAATAGCACACAGAGGTAGACAAGAAGATGAGTGAAGAGAATCAATAGAGTTTGACAAGTATAAGAGTGAAACAGAATGGGTAATGGTAGAAAGGAATATGAAAGATTACAGAGACTGAATACATCTGCGCTGGCCATTGACAACGATTTTGAGCCATGTCACCTATTGTCTCCAGCCATTGATTCCTAGAGTCCCGAGGGCCCCAACCCGGGAGTCTGCATCTCCCTACCTGACTCAGTTTAACTGTCAAGGATTTCATGGATTGATGAGGCCATGTTTTTGTTTGGCCACCACTGGCTCTTTTCCAACCTGAACCTATATCAGCTAGTAATGCCCGTCGGGGGAGGCGGTGGTTAGGCATGCGCAGCACGTGACCTAGCCATCTTAGTCTATGTAACTTTATAGCCTCGTCGATTGATTTTCCCTCTTTGCCCAACACTCTACGCCTAACGTCAACATTACTTACCTTATTAAACCACCTAACGTGAGACAGAGATCGCAGACATCTATGATCGAAAGCAGTCAACCTTTTCATGTCTTCAACGCGTATTGGCCATGTTTCAGAGCCATAGAGAAGGACGGAGCGAACTGATGAGCAGTACACACGTCCCTTGGTTGATAACCGGATGTCACGCCTACGCCAGAGATGGTGTAAGTCAGCGAAAGCAGCTCGAGCTTTTCGGATCCGTGCTGAGATTTCATCGCCAATCAGTCCGTTGGTGCTAATACAACTTCCCAAGTAGGTGAAGTGGTCAACATGTTCTATCACTTCACTCCCTATCACTAAGTTAGGAGTTGACGTGGTCCAGTCCTGTAGCAGCATCTTACATTTTGCAGGGGCGAATCGCATGCCAAACATACGAAGATTGCTGCTCAAGGTGTTCAGAAGACTCTGCATTTTGTCAGCATCCTCCCCTAACAGGACTATGTCATCTGCATATTCTAAGTCCATAAGACTATTCCCTGGTAACAAGTCGATTCCTAAGTCATTACGTTCAGTTAAGGATACTTCCATCAGCATATCTATGATGAAGTTAAACAGAAATGGGGAAAGTGGACATCCCTGTCGGACACCACTGGTTGTTACCAATTCAGATGACAATTCCCCATAAGCCCTTACACGACTACGTGAGTTTGAATAGAGTGCCTTGATTAGTGCAATGTACTTTCTTGGCACTCCCTTCACAGTCAGACATTGCCATAGTACCTTTCGATCCACGGAGTCGAAGGCCGCCTTCAAGTCAAGAAATATGACAATTGTTGGACGCCGAAAAGTGTGTCTATGTTCTAGAATCTGTCGAAGAGTGAAGATATGATCTATGCACCCTCTACCTGGTCTAAAGCCTGCTTGATTTTCCCTTGTCTGTTCCTCCCGAGTTCTGCTTAGTCTATGCATGATTACTGAGCCTAGGATTTTAGAGACTATGTTCGTTAGGCTGATCCCCCTATGATTATCACACGAGGACTTGTTTCCCTTCTTGAATATCGGTATAATAAGTGACTTACCCCAGTCTGATGGCACTGTCTCTGATTCCCAGACTTTGCCTAGTACCTCAGTTAATCTACAAACTAGTATGTCACCCCCATATTTAAACACCTCCGGAATAATTCCGTCGGGTCCTGCCGCTTTGCCTCGTTTCAAATTACTGATAGCTTTTGTGACCTCACTTACAGACGGCGGACCAGTGTCTATATCCCATTCGGGTGTGTGGATGTCGGGGAGGTTCAGTGTGGCTGTAGGCAAGTTAAATTGTCCCTCAAAGTGTTCTTTCCAGCGTTCAAGGCGTCTATCCTGAGAGCTAATTAAGGAGCCATTTTTCTCAGAAATAGTCTCACTTATGATTTGCCTTCTCCCACCCGTTTCCCTGATGAGTCTAAAGAGTTGCCTAGTGTTGCCTATCGCCGATGCTTTTTCCATCTCTTTTGCCTTTGTCAGCCACCACTGTTCACGGTCCTTGCGGAGACTTTTAGTAAGTTTCCTTTTGTGCAGCTTTCGCTCCTCATTGAATTCGGAGCTCGCCGGAATAAGTCTTCTAGCATCTATCAGTTCGGATGAGGCAGTCGAAATCCAGTGGTTTTTACTCACCTTTGGATTTTCCTTATTCACAGCTTTTACAGCTGTATCTATAGCTGACTGAATATTCTTCCAGGCTTCTCCAGGGTGAGCACAGCTGTCGAACTCAGATATGCGTTTAGCTAGTTCTTCCTCAAATCGGGATTATGTGTCACTATTACGAAAAGCTAATGCAAAACTAAATTTACTTTTGATGTTCTGTGATATGCAACAAAGATTGAGAACAGACTTTAGATGCTATATCACTGGGGTGAGACAACATGGACCTGCTAATTACTCTAAAGATGGAATCAAAACTCTCTTCAAAAGGACAATTTTTCAGAAGGCATAGTGAATTGAGGTCTTTTTCACTAGAGAGTAAGGTCATCATGAAACATATCTTTTAAAACGAACTATGCATTTGTATGTGTTAATCAGTCACGTTAGTAATACTGGATGTGAGAAATGGTCTAAAACCATACTCTCTGACTGCCAACACCCCCTCTATTCCCAACTCTCTCCTTGCATCTCATCAGGTAGAACCAGAAATCAGTACAAAATAATATATGCTCGTACAACCAAGTATAGGAACTCAACGGTACCATATTTGGCCCGTGTTCTAAGTGACAGAGACAATGTTAAGCGTGAAACCTATGACTTGCTTTGTTGTTAATAACATAATTTTGGCCCTTGTTATTTCCCCCTTACACTCTCTTATTTGTACTCTATAGTGAACAACCTTCTTAAACATACTTAGCTGCTTAAAATCATTATCATTGGCTTACATTTTTATTCTTTATTCTATTCCTTCTTTATACATCTACTGGGTCCGACTATATTATCACTATGATTATTAAAAATTGTCCCGTCATTAACCATCATGTAACATTAGTTTTGTGGTTGTTCTTTGTTCGGCACTATTTAACTGACAATCTTGTTTGTTATTGCCACTATCACCATCTTAAAAATTTTGTATTATGCATGATTCCTCACACTACCACTACAAACACTGCATTAGTGCTGACAATGTTTATCTTATGATTGCTTAGTGTTGTTCAATCAAATTAACTGATCACCTTAGCTATAAACATTTTTTTAAGAACACCTCATAATTTCCCGTATGATTATAGCTGTTACTGTTCACCACGCATACTCATATCGTAGCTTCCACTAACCAATACTGAAATATTTTTTCATTATTTGTGTTTATCTTCCTTTTTACTTGATATTTTTATTGCATTTTTTTGTTATTTCTGTGTTTCTTTTTGGTTTTTTGTTGTTATTGTTTTTTTTTGTTTTTTAAATATTTTATTTTATTTTTTTATAATAGTCCTTTTAAATGTATGATGAAATTAGATGCAATATTGTAGATATGTGCTGAAAATTCCACACTGTACCACAAGTACTGTTTCTGGAATAAAGCGAAATTGTTATTATTAACACAATTCAAGTCCTGAGAAATGTGTAGGGATATCACTTTAACAGGTAAAGGATAAAGTGAACACATATTCACTCTGTATCAGGAACAGTGTCACACATATTGCAGACCAATGGATATTCTACATGCTGATATTAGGGTGAGTATTCTTCGAAATCACCAGTGACAGAGAAATATCTTGAGCCGATGCAAAATGAAAATGGAGAGATGCATATATTCCCAGTACTGTACAAACTAGATGTGTGGTTAGGTAGTGATAATGATTCGACATTCTTCCGGAACTCTGATAAAAATAATAATCTTACTGAAGCAATGGAGAAAGTGAGTAATGATGTCATGCAACTTTGATTAGAGTTGGAAAACTCAAATTCATGGGGTCTCATATGTGCTGAGGTAGGGGTTATAGGCAATTTCGGGTTAGTTGTATAGCTTTTCAAAGTGTCCTGTTTAACGCTGCATCCGTCTCTTTCATAAGGTACTTCACTTTCCTCACCTATATCACCTAAATTACTATAGTCTTCTAAGAACTCGTCTGTTTAATAATAATAATACGTCAGGGGATATGGTTTATTGTTGATGCTATCCTTTTCCAAGCCGTTTCGGACCAGTCTTCGCATATCCCTTTAGATGAGGTTGCTACCAGTTTAAAAGCAGGTTGCCAACTTTCTTCATTGTTTTTACATCAGGTGTTTTTAGGATGAGAATAGTAGTCTCACTCATTTCCCTTTCTTCTTCAAATATTAGACTGATGTTCACATCCATCTGGTGAGTAAAAGAACGATTTCACGACTGCAGGTACACCGGTGTATAAATTCATAGCAGCTAGAATTCCAACAGAGTTGTATTGTCTGCCATTCGCTCTATTCTCAACTAAAAGCTAAATGATCTTTTTCTATCCATTGTCGGGGATTTCTAAGGTAACATCTCTCTTGCTTATGGCATTATTATTAGTGCGCGATTTCCTACATAGTTTTCCCCCACCCAAAAAAATGCTTCTCCGACTAGCTCAGTCAACCTATGCTGGCAGGGAAGTCACGTGTGATCAATTATAGTACTAGTCTTCAAAAGATAAATTAGCTAAGATAGCTAAGATCGTAGAAACAAACTGGAGTTATGTGGTGAGATATAGGAGACCAGGGAAGTTAATAAAACTGACCGTGAGTATATTGACTAGATGTCCATATGGTGGTCCGTAGCCGGTGGTAAGTTACTAATGAGGAACCGAACCTAAAAATAAGTTTAGAAAGGTCGCGTGTGACCGGCCTAATGCAGTCCTCTCCTGCGCTCCGCAGTCGCGCAACACTAGTTCTCATTCTGTTAAGTAAAAGGCTCCCAGAATGTGGGCAGCCAAGAATCGAAAACCGCCTACACGCTTCCAAAAGCATACGAAGTCCGCCTGATCATTATTCTCCTTTATCTACGTCACCCTCATCATCTTGTTTTCATACTACTGTTAATACTATCTTGCAGACTGGTCAACCATCTTCCTTTCATTCTGTAACTGTAAATAGCGACCACAGCCAAAAAAATCTCTTAAAGACACGCTACCAACTTCATATTGGAGTACTTAACATCAGGATCGTCTGACAAATCGGACAACAGGCATCACTAGCCAAAACCCCGGCATCTCAAGCTACGGATGTATGTTGTCTTTCGGATACACAACACGCGAGTGTAGTTATTAACTTAACCCCGATCGACTGATAAGGTGAATCTGCGAATTCAAGTAACTGGTGGCAAATGATTCTTAAGCTAATTCGCGAGTACTCGCAGGTGTAGGAATAGCATTGAGTGTTAGGGTGGAAAAATCTCTTCTTCACGAAATCCATGTAAATGAACGGAATATTCTCATATTGAGTCATAAGAAAAAGGAGCAAACAGCGAAGAAAATTTATTTTTCGACGATTCATTTTCATGAGCTGTACAACCATAATTATATTAAGCAAAGAATTTAAAACAATTAGTCCCTTTTATAAATTTTGATAGCGTTATTAGAAGACGGAGACTGTCTGAAAAATGTGATGTATTAGCGCTATACATTTCGAACAATCTGATCACACATTTACTTGTCAAGTCAATATATATAGAAAGGTTAAATTAAACAAAGTGAGAGAAAACGGAATTAAGAATAATTAACACAAACGTTTGGTAATCCAATCAAATAAGGATTACCAAGGTAGGTTAAGAGTAATGACAAACTGTTTTTGAATACACAAGGGGGGCTTAAGTCTATGAATAGCTATAGCCTCTGCGTATTTCAATAAACGCCCTTGACAGTTTTTATAGATGACCTTAAAGGCTGAGTTAACATCAATCTTATGGTTCATCTCGATTAGATGTTTAGCTATAGACGAATTTGGTAGTCTGCCACCTGCATCTATTAGCTTGTCACAATTCATCTGTTTTTCTAACCATTTTGGGATATGCTCTCCCACCCTCACGTGCAAAGCGCGATTACTCCTCCCTATGTATGTATGTCCACACACACACGAAAATTGGTAAATTGTATGGGATGTGATATAATCACTTGTGCACTTTTGGGGTTTACAGTGAAGGATATTTTTGGCTTTTTCCACAATTACAAGCTGGGCAGCATAGTAGGTCCTACGGATGATTGAATTCAACCTTTGTCTCACAATCCTACTGTTTATTTCCCCGTTATATGGTAATTTGATAAAAACCTTTTTCTTAGGGTTTGTTTGTTGTTCGAAATGTATAGCGCTAATACATCACATTTTTCAGACAGTCTCCGTCTTCTAATAACGCTATCAAAATTTAAGCAAAAAAATCTTTAGACCAATCAGATACTGGTAAAATTTGTCCTAGAAACATACATTACATTATGTAAGGTGTAAGAAGGGATGACTTTTCTTGTCTAACTTACAATCAGTCATCCTTTTCTACACCTTACATTATGTAATACATTTTTCGAGGACAAATTTTACCAGTATCTGATTGGTCTAAAGATTTCTTTGCTTAATATAATTACGATAGTGCAGCACATGAAAATGAATCGTGGAAAAGAAAATTTTCTTCGTTGTTTGCTCCTTTTTCTTATAAATCCAAGTAGACAGGCAGTTGTGTGCAGCCCTATTGGACAGAACCTTTAGAAGGAACAATGCTGTCACCCATCGACGTCCTTTTACAATCTCCGCCTACGCCACGACCGATTGCAGTTCGGATAAATGAAGGGATGAGTTCTATGAATAACTGACCAGTTTGCTGCGAAAAGTTAAACGCGTAGATATAATCACCTCAACATGCAATACGATGTACAAATAGGGAAGCTGTATCAGTCTGAGGAGAATGTTGGTGACACCTACGGAGTTCCCCGCAGAATAACCGATAAGAGTGATCA
Organism: Trichobilharzia regenti; assembly: GCA_944472135.2. Taxonomy (NCBI): domain Eukaryota; kingdom Metazoa; phylum Platyhelminthes; class Trematoda; order Strigeidida; family Schistosomatidae; genus Trichobilharzia; species Trichobilharzia regenti. The sequence goes on along the minus strand of OX235270.1, from coordinate 78,384,734 downwards.
TCTTCTATAGTTATGTTTAGATAATCATCTATTCTTGGTCAGCACTAGCTTCGAACACAAAGAGAGAGGTACTGCTTAACCTGCCGACCTCCATCACCAAATCAATGATGGACTCAAGTAGACCACACAGCTAACGCTCTTTCTGGAACAGGTGCGCATACGCCTAACACGCACTGGTTTGGGCACATTTATGCTGATTAACGACTTAACGGACATAAAAAGCTGTTTTAGACGAAGTAGTTACGCCCCAACTTGATCGAGACACTGAGTCCCCATTTAGGGAAGAAACAGCTTAACGCGTATCTGAGATCAACAGAAAGACTCCTAACGAGGAAGCCTAGCACAATACCCAGTCAGCTGTGCATAAAGCTGTGAAGGTAGTTGATAACCTAGAACAAAAGGCTAGTAAAAGCCAGTAGATTTTTGCCAACTCATCCGAACTAATAAACGCAAGACGATTGATTCCTCAGAGCTCCGAATATAATGAGGAGTGAAATCTGCTCAAATGCACACTGGCAAGTCCCCGCAACAACCGTGAACAGTGGTGGGCGACAAATGTGAAAGAGATGGAAAAGGCATCAGCGATAGGTGCAACAGACAACTAGTCGGGTTTATCAGGGAAAAGGGTGGAGAAATTCAAATGATAAGTGGGACAATCTCCGAAAAATATGGTGCCCTAATTAGCTCTCATGACAGATGACTGGAACGTTAGATGGATCATTTTAAGGAGCATTTCAGGTGGCCCACAGCCATGCTCGAATCGCTCAGCTTCCAACACCTACATGGAAGGGATGTAGGCATTAGTCTTCTATCCGTAACTGAGGATACAAAGGCTGTCTCTAATTTGAAACGAGGCAGAGCAACTGGACCTGATGGAATGACTCCAAAGGTGTTTAAGGATGGTAGCGACCAATTGCTGCCTGGGTATAGTCCCGTTGGGCTGGTGTAAGTCATTGATTATCCCAATATTCAAGAAAGGAGACTAGTCTTCCTGTGGTAATCGTAAGGGGATTGGCTTGACTAGTATGGTATCTAAAGTTCTAGAATCAATAATCGTGTGGATTGTGGTATTCGGGAGAAACAAACACGAGAAGAATAGGCAGGCCTTAGACCAGAAATGGGGTTTATTAACCATATCTTCACCCATCGACAGCATTTGAAGCATAGGCACACTTTTCTGCGTGCAACACTTGCCATATTTCTTGGCCCGGAAGAGGAACTCGACTCCATCGACAGACGGGCATTGCGGCAATGTCTGAGAGTGAAGGAAATGCCGGCAAAGTACATTGCACTAATTAAGGAAATGTACTCGAAATCGAGCAGCCTTGTAAGAGCTAACAGAAAGTTGTCATCTGAAGTGACGACAACCAGTGGCGTACGTCAGGGATGCTCACTGTCCCCATTTCTGTTTCATGTAATTGTAGATATGGTACTGGAATTGACCTTAAAGACTTAGGTACTGACTTTCTATATTCATCATACTCTACTGTTTTTATGTCACTATTCTTCTTCAACATTTATGTTTATAATGTCTCTTCTGAACCTCTCTTTTGCTACATGGTGTGGCAACTCGAACTACTGCAGTCCTGTGCACTTATGTGTTGAAACCAGTCAGTTAGTATCCATATATATATATATATATCATATCGTAGAAGAAAAGCGATATTAGCCGAAAATAACTTTGAATATCCCGGTAGTGTCACTCATTGAAAAGAATTATCATAATATATAAAGTAGTATGTTTATAGTGAATGATGCTTGCTTTTGCTTGTTCTTTTGTGTTTACTAACTATAATTCAACCAAAGCGAATGACAGTCATATGCTGATAGTGCAGGAGAGTTGGGGGCAACATGATTCAACTCGCAATTCTTACGGTTAGCACTTTGATCCATCTCAGGAATTTCCGTGGTGTAACCCAACTTTAAAAAATCGAAAGCTGTCATCTGATTTGAATCCAAAGAGAGTAGTTCACTCTGTAGAACAGCAACAGCTCGTTTATGCAGATTAGTTACATGGATTTTGCATGAGAAAGGAAGGGTAATTTCAGAGTAACAGTACCTAGCTTCGATCAACGAACAGTACTGTGACTGTACTACTAGCCAGCCCATTAGAATTCACAAGCTGAGAGTCTGATATTTTGTTCTGTCAAAGTGATGTTGTAAAGCGGAATAGACTTTCATATTAGATGCAGACATATCATTGAGTGAAAGGTCTTCGCGTAAAATACTCCCATCTGTCGAATTTACTATTAAGTAGGCTGGTTAATGTTTCTTTCACGTTCGCAGGCCCAGAAGTTTTTAGTTTAGGTCTTGAAGTAAAAATAATGACTACCTTCCAGGTTGTTCATAACTTCTAAAAGCTGATAATGCCAAGTACTATTTCTGTGTGTTGTCTTATCAATTATGAGTCGCCACTGAACACTCACAACTTACCAGACCTGATGAGTTTAGTGATTGTGCCTGAATTCTTTTGAATAAAACAGTTGGTTGCATATATCATGTCATCGAATTTATTACTAAGTTGACCGATTCCTAAATCTTAGGTATATCGGAGTTAAGTATACAAAAGAGGACTAATATTGGAAGATATAATTTATTAAACACTTCGAAGTTAATAACGCAACACACTTAATAACTGATTGGCTAGGATTCTGCAAAAGCATATGATAAACAATGCAACTTGACTGAGCTTGACGATTTCGTTGCGAGGATTGCTTCGAAAATAAGGATCATACCAACAATAGCATTTTAGTTTGTGCAGAATAATATAGTACCATCATTCATTTATTTGGCCTCTCATCAGCTACTTACAGCCTGAATAAATTACTAAGTTGCTCAATTAAGCAGCTGATGAGAAGCCAATGGAATAAATGATGGTACCATGCTACTCTTCACAAACTGTTGTTTTTTGATTTACTCAAATTCATAAATATATGAAATAGCATCTTAATCGTGCTTACACAACTGTTTATGTGTTTATGATAAGTATTCATTTGAAATTATAACACCCGGTGGTATTCACCAGGGATATTTAAATTCACCATTCTTATTTAATGATACGATAGCTATACAAATGCAGGTGGCTTACTTTGACTTCGACTTCTCAGAAATTTACTTCCTACGCAGCGGGAAAGCGTGTATGGTTAAGAGTGATATAATACGATATAATACCTCTGGTGGAACCCGTTTAACTAAAACAGGCTTTTCAAATACCAGACTCTATGGAACATGATTATTTTGTGAAGGCTGCTGATACTAATCAGTTGTCTGGGTTTAGGAAAGTCAAGTAGAATGGCCCCCGGGGTCTCACCTTTTATTAGCAAATAATGAAAAACACGATAGACAGACGAACATTGTGGCAGTCCACTAGTTGGCTCAGGTATTCTGCTCGACATATCTATACTTTTCGGTATGTATTTGTCCTTTTTTGAATGAGAGTTGTTTTTTTGTTGTTACCTTTGTGTAACCATATTATTTTTGTACTTTAGAGGCAGAAAAAGTTTAAGTCCCATGTGTTTTAACTATAGGAAAACCTAGACTGTGTCATATTGGATAAATATTCACTTATCAACTAGCTTATTTCAGTCTGTCTGTCTGTTTTCGACATAAAACTTTGCACAAATGTGCGGAAGTTCAAGTCGCCACACTCCGTGTAGCACGCGAAGCAAGAGAATGAAGTACAAGAAAAGCATAATAGAGACAGTGAGCAGAGGTGTGAGACAAAGGAGTAATAAAGAAATACAAAACAGTTTCATTGAAGATCATAAGTCACAGGGAGTGGATGCATCTGCGCCACTGAGAACGATTTTGAGCCATGTCACCAATTGTTTCCAACCATAGATTTTTACCGTCCCGAGGACCCCAGCCTGGAAGTCTACACCTTCCTACGTGGCTTAGACCAACTGTTGTGGATTTCATTGACTGATGCCAAGTTTTTGTTTGACCGCCGCTAGCTTTTTTCCAGCCTGACCCTATATCCGCTAATATTGCTCGTCGAGGGAGGCGATGGATTGGCATACGTAACACATGTCCTAACCATTTCAGTCTTTGTAACTTCACGACTTCGTCGATTGATTTCTCCTGTTTACCTAGCACTCGACGCCTAACCTCAATGTTGCTCACCTTATTATGCCACTTTACACGGGAAATAGAGCGCAGGCACCTATGATCAAAGACAGTTAGTCTTTTCATATCTTCCACTCTCAGTGGCCAGGTCTCACAGCCATAAAGGAGGACGGAGCGGACTGATGAGCAGTACACACGCCCTTTGGTCGATAGTCGAACATCTCGTCTACGCCAGAGTCGGCGTAAACTGGCAAATGCGAAACGAGCCCCCTGTATTCGTGCTGAGATTTCGCCAGATATCAACCCGTTGGCACTGGCTGACGGTACTTCCCAAATAAGTGAAGTGGTCAACGTACTCTACCACTTCACTTCCTATTTTTAAACTAGGCGTCGATGTAGTCCAGTCCTGTAACATCATCTTGCATTTGGCGGGAGCAAATCGCATGCCAAACATTCGTAGATTGCTGCTCAAGGTGTTTAGAAGACTCTGCATTTTGTCAGCGTCCTCCCCTAGAAGGACTATATCGTCTGCATATTGAAAGTCAACGAGATTATTCCCTGGTAGCAAGTCAATCCCTGAGTCGCTGAAGTCACTTAGGGTTAAGTCCATTAGTACATCTATGACGAAGTTGAATAGAAAAGGGGATAATGGGCATCCTTGACGGACACCACTAGTCGTCATCAGTTCAGATGACAGCTCGCCGTAAGCCCTCACCTGGCTGTATGAGTACGAGTAGAGTGCCTTAATCAGTGCAATATATTTTCTCGGCATTCCCTTTACAGCCAAGCATCTCCAGAGAACTTCTCGGTCGACAGAGTCGAATGCTGCCTTTAGGTCAAGAAAGTTATTTCAGTTGTTGAGTCAACTGCAACTGATTTCTGATTACGTCTCAGAAGAGATAAAAAACTGTCTAAGATTTACCAATTCGTAGCTTTGGTAATATCCGCCTACTTATCACAAAGCGGGTGAAGTAAGTAATAATTTTCTCTTCTACTGTAAGCTATAAATATGAAAATATTGTACGTTGGCATAAAACAGTATGTCAGGTAAGGTCAGTAACTCAGTTAATTGGGATAATGTCAGCTAAATATGCATTACTCATTCCGAGCTACAAGACTGCGCGAAGAGCAATGTTAACTCAACTGAAATAAAGTCAGAGGTCACCGGATCACGATACGACAAAAATATAGTCTTTATCTTCAAGTGATGGTTTGTCTTTATCTATTTAAAACATATATGAAAGTTTAAGTATCCCGGTTACGTCCTCAAATTGTACACAATCACAGAGATAAATGTCTTTACTTATTATTATCGAGATTTTAAACACTTTAATAGTCTCCATTGAACTATCCTTAACCACAAGCACACGCCTATCTATTGCCGTACCACCCAATAACCATATGATGGTTTCAGATTGCGGCAGACTGAAGTAATACCCAATTGCAGAAGACTATAGTGAACTGATTGTCTGTCTATGGAATGCAAACGATTATGATACTGACGAATTTTTAATTCAAATCATATAGGGAAAAATGAACTCAAGACCCAAAAGGTAGAAATCAATTGCAAGTTGATAATCTTCAGCCGTATGCGCTGGTGGCTAAGAATTAGAAATTTTGGGTGACAATTTACAATTTACCAAAGTAGAGAGAATTCATTTAAAGTGAGTTGCTTGAGGAAATTCGAATATTTTATCAGCTTACACTTGTACAGTATATCCTTGATGTCACACCTTTGATGGTTATTTTAACATTTCTACCACTGTTGGTTTTTGTAATTCTCATACTGTTCTGAAACAGGGCAAATTATAGCATAGCACTTGTGTGCAATATTTGTCTGTGACTAATGTAAAGTTACGTAGTCAGTTCAAAGAAGTGTTTTGCTGCCACTTTCTTAGGTGCGATAATTTAGCTTTCACGGATATGTTCAGTTTCAAACACTTTTCATAATGATCTGATGGTTTACTGCTGTCACTTTTTCATAATTTTAGATGAAAACGTATATAGAAATGCAAAAGACAAGTAAATTATATGAACTGAAGTAAACGTGAAACTTTCCTCGGAAATGCGACAGTTCGAGTTTTCACACTTCGTAGAAGGATGAATAAAAGTAAAGGAGGGAAATGTAATGAAACGACGAAAAAAATGCACCAGGAAAAAAACAGTTACATGAAGACTAGTGAATATTTTTAGAATCTGGAAGATCACTATGAACCACTTCTTCTATGAAGGTGTGACGGATCTTAAACTACATAACTGACAGTCTCGAACTATTGATCCTTAACATCCCAAGGATCCCGGCTAGGTTGTAAACCCAAATAAATCTGAAATGATTATACCACTAACACCAGAAATCCGGAAGACAACTAAATAACGACATTTTACAGATGTGTAATTATGTAGTTGCGCATTACACAGTAAAATGGATCCAAACATGTGTCTCAATGGCTGGTTGACAAGTGTCCAAATAACTAAAATTCAGCAGAGTAATTAGTTTTACAGTTACTAGCTTCTTGATAAGGTCATATATATCATTAAACAATTGTCATAAAATTCCATCGTTCTACACGAACTGATGTAAACATATTTATGACCAAAGAATACTTAAAACTTTCATATGAGGATCTCAATTACTTCATCATTTATAATCAAAGGCATACTCAAACAACTCAAAAATATCAAGCAACAAAGAGTACACAAATACCTGCATTGTTAATTGATGGCGTTTTATCTTGAAACACCAATCAAGTGTGCTTGGTCTAATAGCTGGCTCAAGAGTATTTCCACCAAGCATCCAAGGGATACGCATAACTGCCAACAGACCATCATATTCTGAATAAACCGGGTTCGCTTTTATTTGATCACCTAGACCTTGTACTCTAAAAACATAATCACAGTAGTGCGATATACGCGTAAATAGGCCAGGCGGTAGCTAAAAAATGAAGGTAAAGAAAAGTATGGTTAAATAATGCTTTATTGGTATAACTAGATCATTATTACCACTGAAAGGATCAGATCATTGTGATCCTTTCAGTATTAATATGAGAAAAGGAAAATATTCTGACTAGGATGCTGCTTCATATAAGTTTAGATAATACAAGTGATACATTGTTAGTAAATGGAACACGTTTCAAGCGCAATTTATTGGTTATAATCATACCAATATATTCACACAACCTCAGAACTTGCCTTATGTATTTTCATTTTTATTATACCACTGCGTGTCCTGAACTTATTCAACTTGAAAAACTTCAGATTGAAGTATGCGCTGAGGATGTTTGGAAAGACAATGAAAGCTTCACAATCAAACCACCCAGCGCACGGTACACAACTACATCAAAATCAACCACCGAAGCTATATATATTCTTCATATCTAATATTTAATTATATTCTATCGCAGTGCTCAAATTCTACCTTTACGCTACAGTATTGTTTCTCCACAATATCATGTGAAGCATCAGATTCTTACGCTAAAGAGTCACCAAGTCAATAATACCTGATGATCGTCATTGAGAGGTTGTAAAAATTAATAAAGAACTACATAATAATACAGTACCTAAGCATTACACATATACTACCGTATTAGAAGACTGTCCCTGGTTAACTGATACAAATCGTGGACTACGAGTTTTTGACGGCATAATTTAAAAAGGTTCCTCATAAAACATTTGAATTTGCTTCACAACTCTAAAACCCCGTAGATCCCAAAATGTAGCTAAAAACTATTCGCACGTTCAACTGGTTGCTGTAGTACATATATTATGTGTAGAGTTCCAACACCCAGCTACCTGAATTTGAGAATAAAGGCGGAATTCGGTTTGAATCAATGACAAATGGAATTCCCGGATTTCAACATATCACATTAAGTATTTCAGTTGGGATATATGCTAATGAAAATAAATGAGTTAAGTAAGACTGCTTTACAAAACAGACCTCTGAAAGTGGAAAGTGGAGAGGTGCAAATCTGTTGCGTAAATTCTGGTCTATAAAGCTATAAAGCTATTAGCATTAAATAGCGAAATGTCAGTAAAAACAATATCGTTTTGTTTTTCATTCATGGGGAAACACAAAGACCTTTATTATAATGAATATCATATACCCGATGCCCAAATTATTTTCAAACTGTTAAAAGTGAACTTGGTTTGGACATAGATAACTGTTGAGTAAGAAATGAATTTCAGATGGACACTTACCTTTGTTGTCGGTAAAGTGACAAACACTGTACACGAGCTGTTTTGCACAATAAGGCGTAATGTAGCAAAGAAATGCAACATGGTTCTGTAAAATTGTTGGGTATCTTTGCAGTAACCCCATAGAGGAGATCCACAAGAGTTCAGCACTGAACATGTTTAAAAACCAAATGTTGTAAACTGAAAATTAACAAACCAATCCGCTGCAAACTAGAGGCAACCTTGGAACTGGACTGGAACTTGATTAACTCCTGAGATAAATCAGATAAATTGACTTGTAATCTAGGATAAGGCAATAAAAACCTTTGGAGTTAGATATTAATTACGGCTTTTTACTATTCGGCTGGAAACAAAAGCTACATATTTTTTTCTCGGTTATTCCAGTAACTGCACCTAGTGGTAGAGATAAGTTGAACTGATGCCCGAAGTTTGAAATAGGTGGCTTGGGGTTCTAAAGTCAGTATGTTCTCAAAGAAACAGTAAGATAGTCGAAACCTCAACATTTGATAGGTTTTGGTAACGCCAAGCAATCCTGAGGTCTGGAATCTCTTCTTTAGACTCATCCCCTGAAGTAGTAATATCTGGTAACTTCTAAAGGTTTGTTACTTGTAAAATTTAAGTTAACTAATAAGCTTACACACAGAAGATTATCGAAAGTCTCAGTGGCACCATAGAATATAGCATGTCCTGATAATATGCCTTCGGCAGTAAACAAATTTAAAAGGAGTTTTGAATAAGTTTGATGAAAATCCGGTTCTTGAAGTTGAAATCGGAATAGAGTTGGAAATTATCAATCAACCTACCAATGAGGATTATACTAGGTGAAGCAACACCACCTCCTATCAATAGATATTAAACGTATCGGCTACATTCTTACCAAGTAGTTCATCGAAGGATTGAATTCCGGTAGAAATTAAGAAAGTAGATAATTTAAATGAACGCTTTGCACCATTCATGTCACAAGGTTCTAACTAAAAGCTATGAAAAGTGAGATTTCAACTTTAAAATTACTATAGATAATCATTTGAGAATTAAAATGCAATTATTAAGTAAAATAAATACCATTAAAATCCTGTGAAAATTCGAAATACCCTAGGTGATAGATGGAGTATTTTATTCAACTGCCAAAACAGATAGTGCGAGTACGGTCACCCAAAAGTCATTCCTGAACAAAATTGTTTTTTTTCTGAACACGAGGACCAATGTTACCCAGGAACATAAGGAACTAATCGAATTGATTATTTTGAGCATTGGCTACATATTACTACAGGGAAAATTATCATAAATTCTTCCTAGGCAAACACTAATGTTGGTGTGAAGAGTTAGACGTTACTTATTAAAGCTTACAGACTTCCTCCAATTACGAAAACATAGGAACGAATATAGCTTACATCACTTAACATACCGTAACCACGTAACATCTCTAAAAAAACTTTGTACGCTGAAGGTACCAATCACAGTATTTCTAGATAATGCTTAATTATTTATCCCTTGGATTTCATGTCACACCCGTTGGAAACTGCAAAATTCTGTGCGTGTATGGTAGGTTGGCAGGTGAAATTGTCAATTCACCAACAGAGGTTTTGACAGGTTACATGCACTGTATAAAATGATGTTACCGAAGTGATGTGCATCAATGCGTACGATAATAAGCAACCATTCGCTCTTTTACGTACTTCAGGGTAAACAACATGCTGATGATACTACCTGACTGCCTATACGTGGGTATGTGGCCGACGTTAGGTATTCACGACTCAGTGGTTGGTAGTCGACATACCACATGAGTTACATTTCTTTGGTGGTTATATCAAAAGGTATGAATTTATCCGTTCCTGGCATGAGTTACCCAAGAACTAGTAGCTTAGCTGAATTAGATGTCCAAAAAGGACTTATCCGTGAACCAATATCAGTCTGAAGTCTAATAATAACGAAGGGGCGGTTGATTCTCTCTAATTTATGACTCTCCAGCCATAGTTATGCAAGCCCCTGTAAAAGACCGAAAAGTTAGGCTTTAAGATAATGAGGCTACTAAATTGCCATCCAGTCAATTTATTAGGAACTAATGGTCCAATAAGCTCAGTGAGTCTAATAGTGAGTAGTCGAAATTAGTGGCCTTGAATATCTCAAGAACAAAAGTCAACTTCTCGCCAAATTATCATGCCAGTAAAATCCTATCGGTAACTCAAGTGCTTTTTCTTTGGACTTTCATCATGTTTCATATCCTGTCTGGAAAAAAATCCTATGGTTGTTATAGAGACAAGAAACCGAAATTCATAAAAATTGCGTAAATTGTTCCAACTAACACAGAATTATATGTAACTAAGTGGTTATCAAGTATAGTAGCAAAAAGAGTTAGAGAAACAGAAAGCAAACCAAACGAACAACCACCAATATGACAATCAAACAGGTGAAGTCATTGTAGAAACCTGCAAATGTATATAAAGTGCATGGATGACGTTGCAAATTTTCCCATATCAAGTATTTCATTCCTGCCTGTATATAAGCCTATGTATATATGGGGGGGGGGGGTTATGATGCCAAAGAAATATACAGCTGCTTTTGCTGGACATGGAGTGGTTGGAGACAACTGGCGCTAGTCTAATGCATTCTAAACACTGCCAATCCGACGAATGCATTTAGTGAAATCGGTCTTGACTTAGACCACGTAATTCTTAGTGGAGCTATGTGATATTATTTCAACATACCAGAACGCTAAACTATATAACTATGTTTTACTACATACTTTGATTTTCATAGAACTACGTTTTTATACCGTAGGATCATTCGACCGGTTGCTCACGGTAATTTTGATAATCGCTGTGGTCACAATTTACTTTAACCGCGAAAACTTTTAACTTTATCTTGAAGTATTTATGAACGATCTGTCACGCTCTTTTCAAAAGTGTTATGCCAAACTGCTTGTAATTTTACAGTAACAACACATGATTTCTCCAGTAATAGGCAAGTACAGTCAAAAAGTGGAACCACGCCTTAATCCCTGAATGTGCCCCTTCAAGGTCATCCCTTGCATTCATTCAAATATACTGGACCTTCTAGTGAGTTTGTATCAACCTTTTATTTTCTAAGTGCTTGCCTTACTCTTTTCTGTAGAATTTTTTTTCTTCCTCAAGCTCTGCTGAAGTGGCAGTTTGTTTTGAAGGGAAAATATAGTTATAATGTGGCCAGTGATGACCATGAGGATTGCGCCTATCACTCTTCAAGGTAAGTCCTAATAACTATGCAGAAATCAGTGTCAGTTGAGTAGGGAAGTCGAGAGAATGAACAGAAAAGACAAGTGGGAGGCGTCACGACAGAGTTGCGTAAATGACATGTTGGACGGTAGGAGCACAGAAGAAAATCAAAAGAAGGGAACTAGGGACAGACAAATAACAGTAGCTGTGATAAGGCGAGTCAAATATATGGGACATTCTTGGTATCACTTCAGCCTTCCAGAAGTGTACCGCTATTCCGTGGGTGTATTTAAACTCCGCTTTTGCAGATTAGTCAATTCGTCCCTCAAATCTTCCAGCCGATATAACAGTGGCAAGGGAGATCGTTAGGTGGATTAAATAAGTAAAACACCCTATGACATAACAAATTCGCTCCAACGTAGCGCAGCAGACACTAAAACCAAGTAAAACAGCAACACCGAAGCCTGCCTTCCATGGCATCGAAATGCACGTAAAGCTAAAATAAATGAAGGGAACTGAATCAACCTAATATTAAATTTATTTTTTTGTTTTTGATTCACAGCTCGATACACACTGTATTTTTGGTACAAGTATGGAATTTTCAGCATGGTTATCGGTAGCGCAAATTTTGCAGGCCGACCATAGATATCAGGTGTGCGTCGGCAGGGGATCGAACCTCGGACCATGTGCATGGTCAGCGAGAGTCCTAACTACTGTGCCACCGACACACAAATGGCTAGCCGACCTACGAATACTTTAGATGATTTATTTTTTGCATTAACGGGTATGCATCCGATCGGACTCGGGCACCATTTCGTGCTCCCCCCATTGGTTGTCAACAAGCACACATTTACAGTCCATTTTTTAGTCACCCTAGCAGCATAAATTTCAAAATATTTCACTAGGTTGGTGCAACACTTTCTCTTATTCAAATATGCTGCTCGTCATAGCACATTACTATATTGCTGAGTCCTTTTGCTTAATGTTTATTGTCAGTGCTTACAAGTCAGGCGGGGCACTAGCTGACTGTGCGATCGTATATTCCACCTTTAGTAATAGCATATAAGTGACACAAACAGTACCTTAAAACTGGTGAGCACGAATATCATTATTTGACATTTTGGTTTACTTACCCATATTTAAATATTTTCGCTAGCTGCATTGTTTTCACTTAGCCATGGTAGATTTTTATTGTGGTATATTTTGATAAAATCAATAACTTACCCATTGGCTGAAAATGAACTGTCTGTGAAAACGGCAGTTTCTGGGGGATTCCACAACTTACAGGCATAGGGATCACCTCCAAGGTTCCTGTAAGCTGAAGTACAGTTCTCTGTGCAGCTCATTCACTCACAAAAACGTAAGGCTATGGTGGGCATTGTGAGTCCTCACGAAAAATTATGGAGGGAGATTATGATATTCTTGACAATCCATCCCATTACCCAGATAATTATTTGCAAGTGGCTCCAATCAAAAGAATTGAAAACATTTATTTTCCGATACGAATTTAAAACAAGCAATAAAGGTTAATAAAGCGGGATTTAATGAATTCATCAAATTTCGGTAGAAATCGTCAGCTGAATACTCTACATACACGGATATATATACTTTTGAAATTACATTGGGAGATATAAGACTGATAAGTAAACAAACTACACTGAATTAATCATGCAGAAAGACACGTGCGAATGTTTTCCAGGTTATGTTCAAGTAGATAAGGGGAGAGAGAGTATGAGAGATCAAAATTAAGATAAATTGCATTACGCTTCAATTACATCACTTAGATAAACGAGTAGTCATAAGAGAATATAACGAGAATTGCAAACGAACAGATATCAATAGCAATAGTTATAATAACAATAGTGTTTAAGTGAGTTAAGACAATCCTACTGATAAAGGATAATTTTATATGAATCAAGAATAATAATAATGATAGTAATAATAACAATAAAAGAAGAAGAAGAGGTAGAATAATAGTAATAACAAGTAGAGAATAATGAGTAAAACGTATTACCATGGTAGATCCAGAGTGACGACCAGAGAGCTGGTTTATAAATTCGAATCGCACAAGCCTCTGTAATTGCAAGCATCTTCTTGTTTCTTTGTTTTCTGACAATGGTGAATGACTTGACGACGTCGATATCATGTCTGTAATCCACAAGATGTTTTGTTATTGAGGGTTTTGGCACTTTGCACTCAGCTGCTTTCAACCATTTTGACAAATGCTCCATGATGCGAATCGCCCTTCCGTAGGACCTATGTATTTGCTGCCACAAACACACTCGAATTGATGTATGCAGTTTGAAGTGTCGAGGATTGGCGACTGGTCTTTCCCAGATTGTTGAAGCACTCGCTTGGTGGATTTAGGGATAACAAGTTTTGCAGCATAATAAGTTCTCTTGATGGCTTTGTCGAGTCTTCGTTTCACTACTTCCTGTACGTCATTTCCTTTGAATGGCAAATTGATATAGACATGTTTCTTTGGAACTGTTTGAATTGTTTTGCAGGGGGTAGTTTCTTAAAGTACTTATTAATGAACTTCTCGGGATATCCATTCTTAGATAAAATATCTTTCAGAGATTTATTACTGTTGATATTAGTCTGCTTGCAATTCTCGTTATATTCTCTTATGACTACTCGTTTATCTAAGTGATGTAATTGAAGCGTAATGCAATTTATCTTAATTTTGATCTCTCATACTCTCTCTCCCCTTATCTACTTGAACATAACCTGGAAAACATTCGCACGTGTCTTTCTGCATGATTAATTCAGTGTAGTTTGTTTACTTATCAGTCTTATATCTCCCAATGTAATTTCAAAAGTATATATATCCGTGTATGTAGAGTATTCAGCTGATGATTTCTACCGAAATTTGATGAATTCATTAAAGCCTGCTCTAATCAAAAGAGTTTTACTCACTGGCCAACAAAGTGCAAAAAAGCTCTTGCAAGACATTTAACATCCTGACAGTAAGCTCACAAAGATGCCTATTCAGATGAAACACCTAGTGTCTGTTCTCAAAATAAACGTAATGTTCGTCAAACGACAGGGGTTATAAATGTTGTTTCAAATTATGCATTGGACCGTGGTGCAATTTTTTGTTTGAAGCCAGATCTGTGTTAATTGCAAGCTATTTTTCATTTCAACCACTTTGTTATTCCAGTTCAGATACGGGATAACCTCATATTTGAAAGTCTAGGTTTTTTAATCTGATGCACTGTGTAAAAAACAATAATCTTATCCATATAATTCTATTTGTAACAGTTTTCTTTTGTTTTGGGTTTCGGTTGGAATTTATGAGTCCGTCTGTCTGTTTAAAGGTTTTTCTTGCAGTGATTTTACCAGAAATCTTTTTGGATCCGTAATACTGAGCATTTATTTTCTTAAAATTGATTTGGAAGAGTATGAAGTTCTTAACTTCGGTCTGTACTAGTATGAAACTTCAGTAATTTGGCCAAGAAAAGAGTGCTTTTCAATTATTTTCTGATTTTAGATGTATCTTTTTACCCGGAAACTATGTCCGAATAACTGAAATCCGAGCCCACTTCTTGGAGATGCTTGACTAAAATGAAAACAAACTCCAGCCATAGGATTTGATTTTACTTAACACCCTGACTAATCAACTTATTAACAAAGTGAATGTTAAAAATGTATGTGTCTGCCCAGATGATTCACTCAGTAGCCGTAATAGTGATAAAAACGTTTTTCATTTAATTTACAGTATGAGGAGAATGCTGTCAGACAACTTGAATTAGAGGAGGAGTTGAGGCAGTTGAATTCTGAGTTCTCCAGCAAGTCTGATAGCGGTAGTTTAAGGGGTATGAAGAGGGTAGTTCATCTCAGACTCAAAAGAATTGTTGAGCTGTCTAGTCAATTGGTGCATCCCTAGGGTCAACGTAATGTAACGGAGGTAAACAGCACTCAGCATCAAAAATAAGATCCGGATTTTCAACTCCAATGTGAAGTCAGTGCTAATATACGGATCAGAGTCTTGCACTGTGCGTCATAAAGAGGACCTCAAACAAACTACAGACCTTCATCAACAGCTGTCTTCGCTCAGTGCTACTCAAGATCAGATGGCCGGCCAGAAGAGATCAGCAACAGGGATCTCTGGGAGTGAACCAACCCTGCTGGAGCCAGTTATGCAACAAATATGCAGGAAGAAATGGAGATGGATTGGCCATACTCTGAGGAAATCATCAAGTTACGTCACTAGACAAGCCATTGCTCGAGTGGAACCCGAAGTGAAAGCAGCGAGTTGGTAGAGCAAAGGTGACTTGTTGGAGGTCATGTGAAGAGGAGGTGAAAGCATGTGGGCAGACTTCGGGACAAGTGAAAACCCTAGCAGAGAACCGAACGCAATGAAGACGCGTTGCTGAAACCCTATGTTCCTTTAGGAATTAAGGGAAATAATAATATAATAATAACAGGGCAATTCTAATCAGTATACGATATTTTTCAGTAATTTTCGAAACATAATGGAGAATTAATTGAGTGACAGGAGACAGATGCTTGCCTATTGTTTGTATTTTTGTTGAGTAAAGGCGAGAAGGGCCGTAAAGACTGTGCGGTCCTTTCTCGAGTCTCGGTTGTATAAAGGGCTCTCATCTGCTATGCGGCTTAATTGGGCAGAGTTGCATTATTGTCCGTTATTCACTAGTAGATCTGTGAGGAACTGTCAGCCGATTAGTATGACTGGAAGACATGCTCAAAGCATTCATTAATACCCACGAAAACATCAGCTTCATTCAAAGAGCAGAATCCGAGCCAAAATAAAAGCAGCTGATGTAGGTAGAAAACGTTGTGAAATAGGAGGGTAAGTCATCATGAGTAATCGATCTGCATGAAACCCTATAACAAAGCCGACATTGCGGACCTGTTGGTTTTCCTACGCCGCAGACATTGATAAAATTGGAGATTTAAATGAAAAACTTTTCTGACAAAAGTTTGACCGGACCAGGTGTCTATACAGTCCTTATTCAAAATTAAGTGAACACTCCAACAGCGTAGTCAGTGAATGCTGGTCAAACCCCGTACAAATTAGTGTATATGGAACGATTGCTGTCGTTGTATTGTAATTCAAATAATGTAAGACTGAATCGGCCGCAATAGTTTGTCCACATTACCATCCCGTTTTCCTGTAAATCTTGGAACTGTGGTTTTGCGTTCTATTTCGCACCCTATTCGTTTTATTTCTTTCAGTTCTGATAAGGTGGTGTACAACAACTTGCTCGTACATACATCCATGCCACTTTGTACAGTATCTCTCACTTTATCGCTCTATATAGACACGTCTAAGGACTTACTTTTCTTTTCATAATGCCTCGTTTAGGAACACGCTTGCCACATGAATTGTAAGCTTCGCTATTGTCTCTTTGTACAGGCTCATTTTGTGCAGTAGAATAAATGCACAAGTGTTGTCAATTTTTTCACAAGTACCTACCATGTTTGGTCCCACAAACTTCTCCTTGAAATTTGTTGCTTCGCTTCAAACAGCTTGTGAGATCCGTATATTCAGCTAATACTATTCTTGCGGCTGTCGACTCTTCATTGTTTGTTGTTGCTCAAAGCTTTAAAATCCACATATCGTCATCCAGTTCCACACACATGATTTTACATCGTCTTTGAATGGCTCAACCGTAGTAGATAGGCGGCCCACATATATCGCTTGGATATTGAAACTGTTCTCCATCAAAATGTTTAATTTCATCCGGATTTATTATTGTTTTAATCGTGAAGTTATTTCAGTTGACCTATATGCTAGTTTGCGCGCTGATTCAACTTACTTCCAAGTAAACGCTTTGCATTGCTTCAACGAAATGAACTGATGCTTTCATGTGAATTCCGTCCGAAGAAAAAAGTATTAAAGAACTAAATTCTTTGGAAGTTTTGTACCATATGTTTGCATACTGTCTGAATTAAAGGCCCACGCCTACTATATTGCTGAATTTAATCTCCCTAATTGTGAAATAGTTCGAACATTCTGTAGTGAGTAAATTCTGAATCTGTTCTGAAATGGATTCTTCAATGGCACAGACTAGAACTCAATACTGGTTTTCAGCGTGACTGGCACTAATCCAGCACCGTGCCCATTTTCTAGGCGTTTTCAGGAGTAGATCAGAACCTATTTGGTTTGCTTTTCAGCGTTGTTCCAGCCCTCGCAGGACGTATTTAGTACAGGCTAGCGTTACTTCAGAACGAAAAGACTTAGTTCAGTACATAGTAGCAATTTTTCAGCTTAATTCTAGCCCTCTAGGCTCATATTCAGCACGGACTAGCATTACTATGTGGCGAAAAGATTGCTACTATTTATCATCACCTGTATCCTACGCCGGCGCAACTCGTTTAGTTTTCAGAAAGAAATCAGTTTCTATAATTTAGAGAATTTTGTATTTGAAAACTGTAATACAATGTCACTGCAATTCCATCAAGTGAGATCCACTGGTAGCATCCTGTAAATAGGCAAAGTAAAAGATTAGTTGATGGAAAATTGTGCCCATCACATTTCCAGCATTTGCATTAATAAAAGTTTACCTACATAACTGCCACTGTTATATCCCCTGGTATCTTTTTCATTTGCCTAGAAATGAAAACAATTTTGTGATTGCTACATGTTGACTAAACGTTGACTTATAAAAGTAAGCGGACGTTTCGCAATATTACCTGAATTCCTTTCTTGAGATTACGTCTTTGGACACGATCTTTCAAATTATGAAAGTACGATTTCGTCGCCTTATCCACTATGTAACCAAACTCTCTTGATATTATCAGTTGTCCGGGGAACTGCGCCAGAATCCCAGCTACGGAAATAAGTATTTCGTTAATGAACCCTGCATCTGAGTATTTTGTAAAAGGCATAAGGCAAATTGCTGGACTTTGCCGATGTCCGCTGGAATATTGACTTCAAACCCACTTTAGGTTTTAGAACATGGTGCTTCATGACCTTAAGTGATAAATTTGAATCACTCTGAAGGCAGCTAATCATCTTAGTAGTCTACAAGATATAAGAATTAAATACGTCAAATCACACATAGCTGTTTGTACTTCTCGTCTCTTAAAGATGCGCCCAGCCTCTCTAAGTGGCCTTTATTTTCGATCGGAAACTCCACTGTGAAGTCGTCGTTTGCTGGAAAATAGGTTTGCTGTCGAGATTTTCCGTCATAATGTTCATCATTTCCGTGCACAGGTCAATGGTTTCCATATTTGTTTCTTTAAATAAATAATTATTTTAAAGTACTTACCGGGTACTTTCTTATTTATGGATTCAGTAGCATCTTCGTTAGGCGGCAATCTTAAACATGAAAAACTTGTAACAATTATTTCTATCAGTCAGACACAGTTGTCTTTTTTGACAACACGAGATGAAGAATAGGAGTTGGGAGCATTCAGAGTACTGAAAATAAATGGCTTTCAATTAGGTTAATACCTTGGAATTTGGGTTGCAAAGTCATCGAGTATGTTAAAATCTGGATGCGGTGGTCTGATGCAACCAACTTCACTGATGGCTACATAAATATCTATGTAGTTGCAGAGAAAATCCTTCTCATTTTTCTTTGCATCCCTGAAAAATATGTCAGACAGAAAACCTACCCTTTCAGTCTCCTACTAGGCATTAGCAACGTGTTATCGTTCGTGTCTACCTTCTTGGTGCCTTGAGCATAGCTTCTCAAAAGCTCTATACCCTTTTGAAAATTCTCATACGTATCTAGAAGGGCGATTATGAAATATTCCAACTTATCGAATTCCTACAGTTGACAGAATTCAAACACTGGCCATCCAGCCCCAGTAGACACAGGCTCCAGATGGTTTGCAGTGCTGCTGTATGCACACAACCACTTTGCACAACCCAAGTGTTTGAGGTAGCGACTAAACTATCATCTTGCAGCGAACGGGCTACGAGAAATCTGACTGATGTTGAATTCTGCAAAATGATATGTAATGAAGTAGAAATAAGGCTGTATTGCTTTTATCATGTATCAGGTTGCTTAAAATAAATAACAACATGGATATACTTATGTCTCAAAAACGCTGAAAAACTGTCAAATAAACTTCGGTTTGACTAACAACATTAGTCAGATAGAAGTGGATGTTCGGACTTGACAACAAACAGATGTTACAAACTTAGACGAATTACATATCAACAGTTCAAGCAACAAATTACTGCACAGCACCCCGAATTAACAATATGAATCAGAGGGATGACTACTTCGTCATTAGGTGTTGGAACAGTCATGCACTTGCAGACAATATTCACATAGGATATCCAGTGTGTTTCGTGATTGAATTTTGAACATCTGAATATCCCTAAATTCCTTGATCTAAATGGTGTAGTAAAATCACTAAAATCGCGGTAGTGTCAAAAGCGTATTCTATATTCACCTTCCATTTCCACTAAATTCCCTGGTTTACCTAAGGCCAAGATAACATTTTCCGGAGAATAAGATGTAAATATGCTGTTCAGATATGTCAGCTTTCCCTTGCTAAATTTAAAGCCCTTAATACCAGCTTATTTAGGTACATGCTTGACACTTGTACTTTTAGTTAAGTACATGTGTTCAGCATAACGCTGGGCTGCCTGCTTAGCCACAGCATATCTACAGTGCACATACCGTCTGATCTTGCTCATATATGATTCAAAGAGCAATGCACTGAATCCTTCTAGTGGCCCATGTAGCTCGACGTCATCCGTTGTATGTTTCAAAGAATATATATTTTGAACAATATGTTCATTTCTGAAACAATTCCCATATTGCAGTAAGAAATTACTCAAATCTGTCTGGGCAGCATCCAAAAACAGTCGGCTATGTTCGGTGCTCGAAAGTTAGTATACCGCCGGGGACAATCTCATGAAATTAGCGTACAGGGCCATGATAGAGTGTTCCGGAATAGGACGGAACCCAAATATAGTAGGAAAAGCCTACAATTGGCTGCCTTCCATTGTCTGGGGTCATCTAACAGCCGACACTTCCTCTGAAAATCAGAAACGATATGTTTTCTACTTCTTTGCAGTCCGTTAATAATATTTGCAATAATTTTACTATCCATCTGCTTCTCTCGCCGTGCTCCAAGACCCTGCCAAAGGAGGACCAACTTCTTGACAAAACCAAGGTATATAAGATGCACTGGCCCCAAGGGAAACGATTCTACCATGTCAGTGGGCAATTACTCAAGACAGGTTCTGCCTCGATGGTGACCTGCTTGGACCTGACCACGGAATGTCTAATCATTTCTAAGGGAATGGTTCTCAATGGGAAATGTCATCCTACCCTGCAAAAGACAACCCATGACTTCTTATTTATCACAACCTGTTTTTCCATTGTGACCTACAGTTTGTTTGACATTAGAACGAGCAGGTGTGTCACGTAAAAATGCTAGAACACTGATAGTCACACTCCTACCCCGTTTGTCAGCATATAGACCGTCTTCATAAATATCTTTCATTTCAACTAGTAAGTTTCTAAAAACTTCATTGAAGTCATTCGGTTTTCTAAAACAACCACGTATGTCGATTAGGAAAACGTCACTGGCGTATGGAGTTGTAATTCGACTTAAGAATGGCTACAATTGCTGCGAAGAACTGCTCGATACAGATAAACCTTCATAGTTAACTTGCAAGCCAACATGTTGAAAGCTACCGTAGTCAACCCAACTATTTAGATATCGCTGCGGATTTTCTTTCAGTCCAGTATGATAGTAGACGCCTTGCCGCTGTCTTTCAGCAAACCCCTTATGGTCGTTGGCACATGTGGATTAAGTTTACGCATACAGTCCAAGAAATCTTGCCCAACAGCCCCTGTTACATTGGATGATAGGAAAAATTCCATAATTGACTTTCTCGCCAGCTCTTTGTATGTCATCTTCTTAGGAACAACCTGAATTTCTATTGAAATTATCTATTACATAATAATTCATGCTACAGTTCTCCTCAGTTTGTGAAACAACAGTGGCGGTCTCAATAGTGCTAGGTATATTCACTACTCCTCGTACAGCTGAACCTGAAGGCAAAGTTACTGCTTTATTCCCTGCCAACTATTCCCTAGATTCGCAGTTACGTTTCCAGAAGTCTCAGTCACGAAATGCTGTATCACGTAACCTTTCTTGACAGCGACAAAATGTGGACTAGCTGTATTCAAGGCATTTATGCAGTTTGCCAAAAGATATTCTTCTCTTACGACCTGTTGCAGGATGTTGAATACCCGTATCTAACACATTACCTGAGCGGTTTTCCTTATAATATAAATGGGAAAATAGTATACACCGAAAATCTGACTCAACTGCATGATTTACAAATCCTGTAGGAATGGTCTCTGTATGTTAGGAGTACCGATTATATACCTCTAGGCAAAAATCCGTTTTCGACAATATGAAAAGAGATGAAAATGTCCAGGTCTTACTACGCTGGACCTCACGCTGTCCCTGAAAGACTTTCGGAAACAATTTGTAATAACCAACGCGAAGGAACCAGAACACAGATTGGTAACTCGAGAATCTTTTATTCTTATGCCAATATGTAACCAACAATAAGGTTATTATACACAAGGTTTAAGAATAAATGTTATAACAATAAATCACGATAATACTTCTGATAGTTTTTTATTTTCCACCGAACAGAGAACGATGAGACGATGACTGTCAGATTGATGACCCACGAAAATTATGGGGAAGTTAGGTTTGAGCAAACAACCACGAATTGATCGTCCAATCTTCAACTACACTGGCAAGGGATGATAGGTGAACTTTAATCACAACTGTTGACATTTGCCTCACAGCAAGTATTTATTTTCATCGGTGAATTAACACAATCTGCCCCCTTGTTTCTTCTTGATTACCAAGGTTTTACTGTATGACCCCGTAAACAGTGCTCAGCAATCGAAACATCTTACATGTTACTTATGGCAAGTCTCCTTTTTCATCTGTGGGATTTCAGTTTTCATCTCCCCACCCTCAGTTCGTTTTAAATTTTTGCGTTTCATATTTCGTTATATTTCATTCATGACAAGTATATGTTTTCATCTGTTGTAGTTAACCCATTTTTTGTTCTAATATTTGTGGACTTTTCAATCGAGGCCTGTCATAAGTGAACCGTTGCCAATAATTCTTACACTTAAATCATGACAACTGTATAATCCCTATTGTTTAAAGCGCATCGAACATGAACCAATATGTTCTCTCAAAATTGTTTTGGTTTTCCATTTTTGACACCATTTTTACTGAGCTGTTATCAAATTTCGAAACTCTGCACTAACAACAATTTTCTCCCATCGCTGGCAGAATAAACATTAGACTCAACCCAACTGGCTTATAATTTTTTTCATTTGTGACCTCGTCTCAACCGAACTGTAACCAAATTAAAAGACGTTCCAAAAACGAAGTATATTATTAATTGCAATCTTCATGTATGACCAATTCACCTCCCCTATCGCCTGTTGAATTATCTTTTCGTAATATCCTTATTTACTGTCAGATCTATGGGCAAAGAGGCTAATCACATTATTTGTAATTCGCAGAAAAGTCTGTAGCCATCACACTTCGTATTCTGTATGAAACCTACTCTTTGCGGATTGGTAGGTCTCAATATACTAAGTCCAGATAGAGTGCTTATTTCAGTATTAACCGCAGCAGTTAGGCATGCAGTGCCTATTTTCAGCACTGAAGGCATTATTTCAGATTCTGATCTTATTTCTAAGATTTTGTCGCATTAATTAAGCACGACCAGCATTATTTCAGAAGGACACAGTGCGTAGATAAAATCTTCATTTATCATAAAGAGGCACCATCGAAAAATAGGTAAGAACACGTTTAGAATTGTTATAAGCTTGGGGCTGTATTATTATTAAACCGTAAAAGGCAAGCATGATCTGACACGTGCTCATCATCAGATTTCTGTACACCCCTAGGTTTGATCCAGGGACCTCCACAACAAGAAACAAGTGAGGTAGGCTCGTCTCCTAAAGGTGGCCTTCTGACTTACCACAGCCCCGAAAACCACCGGATACAGACCATTCAAGATCATCTTTGGACTAATATTTACGAAAATAACTTAAACACAAAATATTAGTCATAACTGGGAAGCACGTAACTTTATGCCAGAATACTATCCACAAGAAATACCTACCTCCCCTTCATCCAGTCTAAATTTTCTCAGCCAACACGAAATTTCCGCCTCAATATTGACGCAAATAGCACACATACTGTCAAGCCACTTATCACTGGAGGGTAGGGCGATGCATTGGAGCTACAGTATTATGAACAACTCACACCCGCCGGAGTAACCAACGATAGCACATCTCTCTGTGCTGATACTGGTGTAGTGCACTTCTCCAGCACTGCAAGTAAGTTGCCAACACATGAGTTAGCACCCATCAAACAATCTGCTCTAGACGCTATAAGCATTGAAGATAACTTTTTTAAAGATATATGAGATTCCACCGTCACCCCTAACTCTCATTCTGTCTCATCAATGCTCGCTCCTTACTCAACAAAAAGTTTGACTTCACGATATTATCCTTAATTTGCAACTCGTCTCTCATAATGATTACTGACCCATGGCGCACTCCTCAGATTTGCGATAAAGATATTTCTATTGATAACTATCATGTATTCAGAGGTGACAGAAACCATGACAGAGGAGGATGATGTGCTATGTGTATCAGGTTTGATATTAAGGCCACACGGTGCTTCTACCCAGAGCTCATCACAGATAGCGACACACTCTGGATTATTCTAAGGCTGTCCCACTCCAAATCCTATCGTATAGGGTGCATCTATCATCCCCCACGCTCAATTGTTGAAGGTGATGTGAAGCTAGCTAGCACGATCGCTTATGCTAATTCACTAACACACACGGCTAAAATTAAACGTGGGGAATTAAATATAATGATAAAAATTTATATTTCATATCAAAATATAAATCTACTTCAAAATGATTGCCATATTTACATGCACAATCGACAAAACAACTCCCAATCGTATATTATGTACCAGTTAACACACCTCAAAAGTATCTAAATGTAGATAAACATTGAACGATCAATTCATGGTTGTTTGCTCAAACCCAACTTCCCCATATTTTCGCGGAGGCATCAATACACCAATCATCGTCTCATCGGTCGCTGTTCAGAAAGAACCCAGAAAAAACCGCCAGAAGTAATATCGTGATTTATTTTTGTAATATATGTTCATAGGCCTTAGTTTATTAGGCTGCTTATGTGTTGGTGTTAGAATAAAGAATTCTCGAGTCGCCGATCTGTGTTGTTGGTTTTGCGTCCGTCAGTACTAATGGTTTCTGAAAGGCTTCGAGGGACGGCGTGAGGTCCAGCGTAGCAAACGCTGGGCATTAACGGCTTATGAGACATGATTGACAGTTTCTGACGTTTGGATAGTCTCCGTCCGTCTTTCCTTGTGCCGGCCAAGTCTTTTTCGAACAAGCGTTATCTGGAACTTTCTGGAATTTTGGTCACGTTCAATGATGCCTGGGTCAAAGAAGTGACAGAGCGTCTTGGATGCAAACAGGAAAGTAGGTCGTGGTGACTTGTCTGTTACTTGTAACGATGTGTCTGATGCTCGGCACGATGAGTTTGTTGTTCATGTTTCGCAGTCTAGGGATAATAGGCCTAAATTTGAACTTCGGTGTTTCGACGGAAACCCAGCTGACCATTTACAGTTTGTAAAGCACTTTGAAATCATGTTGCTTGGTTTTTTATTAAATGATGAAATGAAGTTGATGTATTTGATGAGGCACTGCACTGGAGTTGCTTCAAGAGCTATACAGTGCTGTAAGCTCATGCCCCTGAGGAAGGATACTCTGAGGCTATGAGTATACTGCGACAAAGATTCGGAAGACCGTTATTGATTGTAAGGAAATTATTCGAGGCTGTTAAGGGTAATGGTAGTCAACTACAAGATGACTACAAGGCACTTACTGAGTTTTTGGATAATCTGCTGACTTACAAGAATGCATTGATTTCGATGAATTGCATGAGCGGTCTGAACTCAAGTTCAGTCCTAGAGGTGATGGCGAGACGCCTACCTACCCGACTGCAAAGGAAGTGGGTGAAGATAATCTCCCGTATAGAGGAGGAAGGCATCGAGCCAAAGTTTGATGATATTCTGAAACTGGTAAACGATAGTGTCAATCAATCTATGAGCAAATTTGCCAGTATATTGCCTCCCACCCCTAGAATAGAGCAGTCTGAGGGTAAAACGCAAGAATTGATGATGAAAGGGTCTCAGAGAGGTGGATATCGAGAAGGCTCTATGGTGTCTGGCAATGCATATAAACTTAGTGAGTGTAACAGGTTTCATAGTACGTCCTCAACAGATAAGATACAAGCCGCAAGGCAAACACGGTTGTGTTTTACACGTTTGCAAGAAGTGCATACAAAGATGAACTGTGAATCAGTGAGCAAGTTTAGCGATAAGCTAAATGTGAAATCAAGGTGTGACTCCGAATTGTGTGACAATAACGGTGTGGTCAAGAAGCGTGTAGTTACAACTGGTAAGCCATTGTTGAATGGAGTGTCACAGAAGAGAGTTACAGTTTCAGAGGGCAGTTCTGACTCCGCCAGTTTACAAGGTACTACTAGTCAGAGTGAAGGCATGAAACCTCTATGGATTTGTGAGAAGGAACCAAAATTGTCTGCTTCTGTTATTAAAGAGTTTGACAGTGATGAAACTGACGGTAAAGTGAATATTCGTGACAATGATCATGATACTTCACAGTTGTCTTTGGTTGATCATGATGAGATGATAGATATGCCTACTACTGCTGAGTTGAGAAAAAGTTCTGTACAACTTGAACGTGAAGTGGAAATAAATGCAGATGCAGTTGCAGAAGACATGTATACTTGTCAGACCGTCAGTGTGAGTGAACAGCATGTAGCCCACCTATCATCAGATGCTAGTGTTAAACCTGAGCTGATAGTAAAACACAGCAGTGGTGGTAATCTTGCAGTTAGACAACTTTCTGAAAGCCGAACCACAACAGCTTCTGATGCACCGCTAAGTCCATCAACTTGTGTCGCTTAGTCGTCGTTGGTGTTGTCATCCACAATGAGAAGGACGCCCATCAACTCAAGTATCTTGTGCAATGACTATGATAGTATTGGTGCATTTGAAGGGACGAAAGATATTGCTCAGTTTAGAGTGGATAAGCCAAGTGTGTACGAGAGGCTAATTGTTGAATTGACTTGCATGAATAAAGGTTTTTCAAGCTCCAAGTTACTATTTGAATGCTATTATCTTTGGTGTAAATTACTCAATACCCAAGCTTGGTTGATCAGATACGTCGTGTGTTTGTTAGTCATGTATATTCTACGATACAATGACATGAGCGTGTTACCTTTCAGATTTGTGGATATAGATTGTAGAAGGAAGTCAGAAGAGATAATGATTAGCTGTGGTCACACACTCCGGGGAGAGAGAGTGTATACGATTGAGGCTTGCGTACATCACCGTTACTAGAACTAAGGCAGAACGAGTGGCAAGCGATTGCAGTGGTAATTGGTAGTGAGTGGATAAGAGGATCTGCGTAGAGTATCATGAGGTGCTGCTCTGGTCACGTTGCATTCTCCAAGAGTCATTCTAGCAAGTGGAGATTGCGTTGCAAGATGTCAAGAGGATACCTAGAACTGGAAGGCGTAGGTCGTCATCGATGTGTGAGATTGTGCTGTGGGTATGTCTGTGGTGTGTCGTCTTTACCGTTTGTTTTCCATTTCAGCTCTGTCCGTGTGACCCAGGTTCTCGCAATTGCATCCAAGTCAACATGTATTTGTCGTGATGGAAAAAAGGAATGGATCCCTATTTTGCTGGGGAGTGTCAGTGTAGTTGAAGTTTGAACGATCAATTCATGGTTGTTTGCTCAAACCCAACTTCCCCATATTTTCGCGGAGGCATCAATACACCAATCATCGTCTCATCGGTCGCTGTTCAGAAAGAACCCAGAAAAAACCGCCAGAAGTAATATCGTGATTTATTTTTGTAATATATGTTCATAGGCCTTAGTTTATTAGGCTGCTTATGTGTTGGTGTTAGAATAAAGAATTCTCGAGTCGCCGATCTGTGTTGTTGGTTTTGCGTCCGTCAGTACTAAGGGTTTCTGAAAGGCTTCGAGGGACGGCGTGAGGTCCAGCGTAGCAAACGCTGGGCATTAACGGTTTATGAGACGTGATTTACACGGTTAAATTTCTGGTGTATATATAACTACACATTGGCTGAAGCACGCTGTTTAGTTTTTGTATTGTACATTTTGTCCTCCAGGTTGTGTGGGAAAATCGACTTCGTTTTTTTCATCCCGTGCTTGTAGTCTTACGATAGCCAACCAATATTGAGGGAAGTACAATGTTTGCAAGGGAGTGAGAGCTCTTTTAGAAAAGTTAAATTGCTAAAGTGAATCATTAAAGTGTAATAAAATAAGTGCATTATATCATTAATAAATACATTTATATAGAAAACAGAATGGGAAAGTAAATAATCCCTAGGCTGAGAACGTTCATTTGCAATGTATAATGCTACCTATATATGTGTCAGCCACGTCTCGTAAACCGTTAATGCCCAGCTCTTGCTACGCTCGGGCTCAAGCTGTCGCTTGAAGTTTCTCAGAAACGCTTAGTAATGACGGACGAAAAAACCAAAACACAAATTGTTGACTCGAGGATTCTTTATTGTTACACCAACATATAAATGACGTATGACTAAGGTCTGTGAACAAATATTACAATAACAAATCACATTATTACTTCTGACGGTGTTTTACTCTTCTTTCTGAACAGCGACCGATGAGACGATGACTGTCGTATTGATGCCTCCGCGAAAATTGGGGAAGTTGGTTTTGAGCAAACAACCATGAATTGATCGTTCAATCTTCAAATACATTGACAATATGTCTTACTATCATGATGTCCACTTTTGGCTTTAATACAATTATTTGCAAGCCTGTTGTTTTTATTTGAGACCTTCTTGTCTATTTGGTGCACAACCGTACCCTACAAAGAATAGGAATAGAATAAGTCGAATCAAATTCATAAAGAGCTATAAAATGTTAGGTTTAATGGAATATAATGAGGATATAGTAAAGACGTTATTAGGAAATCAATGAGATAAGACATTGTGATGTCTGGCAGCCACTTTCCTCACAAAAACGGTATGATGAATTTTCCAACATAATGGAAACAACATGTACAGCATCCTACCAGGCCAGGGACAACAGAGAACTAGTAATTGTGCTATATTTCGATATAACAAAAGCCTTCGATAGAGTCCCCCATAATCTGCTAGTCAGCAGGTTATGCTCACTAGGGATATGTGACCCCCTCCTGAGCTGGATAAAATCATTTCCCTGTGACAGAATCAGATAACAAAAGTTGGCTCGATAATCTCAAGGCCTAAACCAGTAAGTAGTGGTGTAATCCAGGGAAGTGTATTAGGCCCACTCCTATTCATAATATATATAAACAGTATCTGTGAATGCTTTAGTGTTGGTAAACCAATACTATATGCAGATGACTTAAAAGTGACCTATAAATGCAAGAACACAGATCTCGGAATAACAGTAAACGCCATACAGCAAGAATTAGAAAAAATGGATAGATGGTGTGACACCTGGCAACTCCAGTTTAATGTCGACAAATGTGGCTGGCTCTGCATAGGTTGCAACAATTTAGAACTTGACCTGACAATTCAAGGCCATGCACTCTTACGACTGGAATCTGTATTGGACCTAGGACTGAAATACTCACATGACTTATCATTTTCTGAACATATCTCCAAACAAGTGTCAAAGTCACGCAGACTTATCGGCTTTCTACTCAGGAACTTTTACAGAAATGAGTCCAGAATTCTGTTGTACAAGGTTTGTGTGCGTCCTTTATTTGATTACTGTTCATTCATGTATAGTAGTATACGCATAGAGGACAAATTGAAAGTCGAGGGAGTGCAGAGGTACTTCACGTCAAAATTACTCGGAACCGAAAATGGTGCGAACTACTCCACTAGATGTGACACCCTAGGATTAGAAACACTATGGCTAAGACGCCTGAGACTAAACTTAACACTTTACTATAAGCTTCTAAACCACTTAGTTTTTACCTCTACTAATGGCATTCGACTTTCAGATGACAGTGGCTACAAACTAAGACACACTAAGGGTACAGTAGCTATCGAACAATGTAAAACAGCTACCAGGCAAAAGTTTTATTTGATTAGGTATGCACAGATATGGAATAAACTACCAATGGAAATGCGTCAAGCAGGTACATTGGCCTCCTTCAAAAAAGTGCTTAACGACAAACTACAAGAGTTTGCAAACGACAGTAGTCCTAGTTCCTATCTGAGAGCCTCCGAAATTATAGGTCCATTTAATGTATAAGCTTAAATACTACACCTGTTGTTTTTTGCCTATATTTATAATTTTAGATAAAACATTAACGATTAAGATACTTACCCTCAAACAGACAAGAAGTTTCGTTTGTAAAACTTCTACCCAACACAATAAGTGGAATAAAATGGACATAAACCGACAACATGAAAAAGATATAACTCACCACAACATCACATGGACAGATGTACGCTCGTCGGGCATCATATATACCTCACCAACTACAACCCAACTTTCCTAAGATAATGTGATGAACTTATATCCGTAATGTTGCTGAGCAGTTAATATCCACAACTCCTGTCGGAACAACTAAAATTCAAAAACCTTCCTCACGAGAAGTAAATACCCAAAAGCAGTAGAAATCCATTAATTAATGCGTCTAAAGCTTATGTATTTTACTCCCAACAATGACATTGCAGATCAAATGAGATAAACATATCACTGATTTCAAAATAACACATCAATGAACTATAATTCAAGGATTCTGTACACTACAAAATTATGTATGAAAACTGACTTCAAGCTTTATTTTTTTCCCAGGCACTTATAACCCATCCACCAAAGACCTGGTTTTTTTGTTAATGCGAAGACAATACTTCTGTATTTCCTGATGTGTTGCACTCACTGACAATCTAGCGGATTTTTCCAACTATGCACAGAAATGATTGTACATAAGTGAAAAGGATGTTTTATACTATTGGGATTAACATTTATCAAGTGTATGTATAATCTCCAGTGTACATGTTAAACATATTTTGCTATCGACTGTAAATTGTGACTGAATAATATGGTCCTATTTCTGTAACAATTTGATGATGCCTGTAAACTGGCGTCCCTCATGTACCGCATCATGAGAATAAATTTATTTATTTATTTATCTAAGATTTCAGATCTAGTTTTCACTAATGGTATCATCCCCACTATCTTTCGAGTAGGTAAGGAGTTTCCTGGCAGCGACCACAGAGTAGTATTTGGTGCATTCAATATTTGCACTAGCATGAGTTCGACAATAAGCGCCAACAAATTATTACTCAGGGGTTACAGATATGCTCAGTGGGATGACCTGAAACCATACCTGCGCACCCTAGACTGGGAGCCATATTTTACATGCAGCTCGGCTATAGAGACAAACAAATTACTCTATGAGCACCTGGGATTTGCACATGACTTCATCACTTCAGTAAGGCTTGTGGAAACGAGGCCTAAACAGCTCGACTTCATCCACGTACATATTCGAAACCAACTGCGCAAGCAATTCTACACATGCGTTGACTTTTCATCACTCACTACACTCAAGCAAACTTACGATTCACACAAATATAATCAGTTATCTGAGTCCATCAAACTAGAAAGCATCCTCCACTCACGACCCGATAATACAGAGGCATTAGTTAAACTAATTAAGTTGCGAATTAACAACAACAGAATAAGTATCCCTAACTTATTATTAGTTGGAGAAAAGGTACCCGAAGACCCGCAGGAGATATGCGAATTATTCAGCTCCCACTTTACCAGCTACTTTACAATCGAAGAAAGAGTAGGTAGTCTTGATGCTCCAACAATACCAAATCACTTTTCGGGTAATATAACTGTCAGCCACGTCTCGTAAACCGTTAATGCCCAGCGTTTGCTACGCTGGACCTCACGCCGTCCCTCGAAGCCTTTCAGAAACCCTTAGTACTGACGGACGCAAAACCAACAACACAGATCGGCGACTCGAGAATTCTTTATTCTAACACCAACACATAAGCAGCCTAATAAACTAAGGCCTATGAACATATATTACAAAAATAAATCACGATATTACTTCTGGCGGTTTTTTCTGGGTTCTTTCTGAACAGCGACCGATGAGACGATGATTGGTGTATTGATGCCTCCGCGAAAATATGGGGAAGTTGGGTTTGAGCAAACAACCATGAATTGATCGTTCAAACTTCAACTACACTGACACTCCCCAGCAAAATAGGGATCCATTCCTTTTTTCCATCACGACAAATACATGTTGACTTGGATGCAATTGCGAGAACCTGGGTCACACGGACAGATATTATTATTGCTCCCTTGGGTTCCTAGTGGAACATAGGGCTTCAACTGCATGTCTGCATTCTCTTCTGTCTTCTGCTCTACTTTTCGCCTACATCCATGTTAGTCCTTATTCTTTCAACTTATCTTCACACCATCTCCTCCATGTCACCCTTGGACGTCCCACACACCACTTCCCTTTCGGATTCCACTCGAGGGCTTGACGCGCGATGTCATCCAACGGTCTCCTCATCGAGTATCCGATCCATCTCCACTTTCTCCTGCATATTTGTCGGGCGATTGGTTCTTGCTTTGTTTGTTCGCATAATTCCTTGTTGGTGATTCTCTCCGGCCATCTGATCTTCAGTATAGAGCGAAGACAGTTGTTAATAAAGGTCTGCAACTGGCTGTTGGAGATATTCTTTGTGACCCCCCCTCCAAGTTTCTGATCCGTATAGAAGAACTGACTTTACGTTTGTATTGAAGATTCGACTGAATTTTGTTGTTGATGCTGAGTGACGAAGATTTACAGATTGGTTTCGGGTTGATGAATGTGTTTTTGCCTTCCCGATTCTCGCTCGATTTGACATTCTCGTCCGTTCCGACTGACTGTAGTTGAGATAATGCTCCCTAGATAAGTGAGTGAATGAAGTAACCTCTTTCAAATCCCTCCCGTTGATGGTGATCGACGCTGGATGTTGCTGCTGTTGCTGTTGTTGGTTGGTTATTTTCATAACCTCCGTCTTGTCTATGTTTACCTGGAGTCCTCTCTTCGCCGGCTGCTTCTTTAACCAGTTTGTCGGCTTTCGCTTGTAAGTCTTCGATTTTGTGTGACATCAAACATAAATCATCCACGCGCGAAATCCAGGTCTTCTAGGTTCTTCGCGTCGGTCCGGGATATTCCTGTCTTCTCGTTTCCCACTATTTGACGCATGATCCAGTCCACCACAATTAGGAATATCATTGGTGATAGTAAGCACGCTTGTCCGACTCCTGTGTTTACTCCAAACGCCTTGCTGAGTTTTTCGTTGTGGATCACTCCACATGTGTCGTTGTCGTACAGCTGTTGAATAAGGTTGATGAATATTTGGGGTACGCCATAGTACTCGAGTAGTTTCCAAATTACTTCACGATCAACGCTGTCGAAGGCCTTCTCAAAGTCTATAAAGTTGAGGTAGAGGTTTCATTGCCATTCCATGCTTTGTTCTGTGATGATGATGCGTAGAGTTGCAATTTGGTCAGTACATGATATGCCTGCCTTTCCTGAATCCATCTTGTTCTGGTCGGAGTTCTGTCTCCAGTGCGTCCTTTAATCTCTCCAGGATGATGCGACTCAGGATTTTATTTTGCGTCGACAGGAGCATGATTCCTCGCCAGTTCTTGCAGAATGAGGCGAAAGTCGCCCTTCTTTGGTAGGTTCACTAGGTAACCTTTCCTCCAGTCAGTAGGCACCTTTCCCTCCTTCCAGACCTTTTGCAATAATGGAGTCAGCATGTCTGCTGTAGTCTCTGGGTCAACTTTCAGTGAGTCCTTCAGGGGGTATTCCATCTGGTCCGGCTGCTTTTCCAATTTTCAGAAGCTTGATTGCGTTCAAGAATTCAGCTCTCGTTGGAGGATTGGTGTCAACCTGCAGTTGTGCGCGCGCTGTTGTTGGTATTTCTAGACAGGTTGCAGGTGGTGCTCGGTTCAATAGTCCTTTGAAGTGATCCGCCCATTGTTTCATCTGCTTTTCTTCCTTGCTAACTTGGTTCCTTGGCTGTCTTTTATAGGTTTCACACGGACAGAGCTGAAATGCAAAAGCTCTTTATGAATTTGATTCGACTTATTCTATTCCTATTCTTTGTAGGGTACGGTTGTGCACCAAATAGACAAGAAGGTCTCAAATAAAAACAACAGGCTTGCAAATAATTGTATTAAAGCCAAAAGTGGACATCATGATAGTAAGACATATTGTCAATGTATTTGAAGATTGAACGATCAATTCATGGTTGTTTGCTCAAAACCAACTTCCCCAATTTTCGCGGAGGCATCAATACGACAGTCATCGTCTCATCGGTCGCTGTTCAGAAAGAAGAGTAAAACACCGTCAGAAGTAATAATGTGATTTGTTATTGTAATATTTGTTCACAGACCTTAGTCATACGTCATTTATATGTTGGTGTAACAATAAAGAATCCTCGAGTCAACAATTGGTGTTTTGGTTTTTTCGTCCGTCATTACTAAGCGTTTCTGAGAAACTTCAAGCGACAGCTTGAGCCCGAGCGTAGCAAGAGCTGGGCATTAACGGTTTACGAGACGTGGCTGACACATATATAGGTAGCATTATACATTGCAAATGAACGTTCTCAGCCTAGGGATTATTTACTTTCCCATTCTGTTTTCTATATAAATGTATTTATTAATGATATAATGCACTTATTTTATTACACTTTAATGATTCACTTTAGCAATTTAACTTTTCTAAAAGAGCTCTCACTCCCTTGCAAACATTGTACTTCCCTCAATATTGGTTGGCTATCGTAAGACTACAAGCACGGGATGAAAAAAACGAAGTCGATTTTCCCACACAACCTGGAGGACAAAATGTACAATACAAAAACTAAACAGCGTGCTTCAGCCAATGTGTAGTTATATATACACCAGAAATTTAACCGTGTAAATCACGTCTCATAAACCGTTAATGCCCAGCGTTTGCTACGCTGGACCTCACGCCGTCCCTCGAAGCCTTTCAGAAACCCTTAGTACTGACGGACGCAAAACCAACAACACAGATCGGCGACTCGAGAATTCTTTATTCTAACACCAACACATAAGCAGCCTAATAAACTAAGGCCTATGAACATATATTACAAAAATAAATCACGATATTACTTCTGGCGGTTTTTTCTGGGTTCTTTCTGAACAGCGACCGATGAGACGATGATTGGTGTATTGATGCCTCCGCGAAAATATGGGGAAGTTGGGTTTGAGCAAACAATCCTGAATAGGTCGGGGTGTCTTTAATTATATTGACCGATGGCCTGTTCCTTCTGTAGTAGCGTATAACTTTCGAAGCATTTGATTTTTACGGCTCGAATTATTCAGATTTTTCTGAATTTTTAACTGTTAGCACTTTGGAAGACCACATGATCTCACTTTCCTGATTCGATGAGTTTGTTCCCTGATGGTAAAATATCATTTTCTGAGTAGCAGTTCGGGTTATATCCATAAGCATATGTATGATGAAATTGAAAAGCGATGGGTACAGTTCACTTGTAAAAGATAAATTCATGGTTTTAAAACACATTTATTATTGATGGTATGAAGGTGTTACGGGGATATGTAGACACAATATGACGCACAGTGGAACTCTTGTAATTTGCAAACCGAGTTTTCCGCAATGGGATCCAATAGGAACAGACAATCAAATTAACCTTCGAAAGACGATTGGCTGAGATTTGGTTGAATAGAAGACTTTCTTTGAATCCATACAGGGACCCCTGGTGGAAACCATTGAATATTTCTCTCTGCAGGCTTTTACACGGTGGCTCAGTTTCGAGTATATTTCCGTGATCAGTGCGACGTACTTTACCGGTATCTCCTTCATTCCCAAACATTGCTACAGTGACCGTCTGTCGACGGAGTCGAATTCCTCTTCCGGGCTAAGAAATATTGCAAGTGTTGCACGCAGAAGAGTGCGCCTATGCTCCAGATGCTGTTGATGAGTGAATACATGGTCGATAAACCCCTCTTCTTGTCCAAGGCCTGTCTATTCTTCTCGTGTTTGTTTCTCCCGAATACCACTTAATCCACACATGATTATTGATTCTAGAACTTTAGATACCATACTAGTCAAGCCAATCCCCTTACGATTACCACAGGAAGACTAGTCTCTTTTCTTGAATATTGGGATAATCAATGATTTACACCAGCCCAACGGGACATGGAGAGAGTATATTTACAATAAATGAACCGGTTGAGGCAAAACATATAACTCATGTAATACTAGTAATACTAGCGTAAACAGTTAATATTAGCTTGTTTCAGTTTTATCCATTCATATTGGATGTAGCTTTATTTTAGTGCTACAGAGGATGCATTATATGATGCGTCCGATTATAAGATTGGTCAGGAACTGTCAGCCTCCAAACCTAGGAGGCAATTGTGGGACGGATACGCAACATCCTTCTACAGTTAAGATACCTTAGAAAACGTGCAAATAGGCCCATTTTCGGCGAAACGAAACACCGAGCCCAGACTCAGCATTTCTAAAGACCCCATCAGCCTCTCCCTAGAGAAGATTATTCTGTGAGGCGAATGTACCAAGTAAAAAATCGGCACACCTGGAGCCGCAATACGACCCACCTGACATCACCAAGGACCGATTGTATCCAACATGAAGTTTCTAGTGTAGTTTTCCATTAGAGTGGGTCTGCTTTAAACATCTGAGACAGGTCGCTTACATCAGGGCTGTAAGTTTAAAACAAGCAGAGCAGCGATCACACATAGAATAAAAGCAGAACACGAGCTGTAAGAAGAAAGGTTCTCATACAGGAATCCATTTTATGAGTGCGGCGGTCCAGTCCTACGGTTTCACAATCATTCTTGACTTCACTAATGTTTAATCCTTGCCGCTTTCGTATCTCTTCGTTCAGATTGATGCATCCTGAGTTTCTTTCTGGAAGGAGAGATAGTGAAACAATGATTAATATTTATTGTGTAAGTTCCGTTGTGGTGGAGCATTTTCATAACAACGCATATACCTGATTCCCGTGGTAGGGCATGCATAATTGCGAGGAACTGTTAACGTCAATGGATGATCCCATGTCCAATGAAGTCAAACTCAGCTATGAGTAACCATTCTATTGCATTTCCACGAACCAAATAGTGGTCTTAGTTGGTCATATATGGATAACCTTAGGCGTATGGTCCCTAATTGTGAAAAAGATATCTGAAATATAGTATATATAACTCATGAACATAAAGAAAATTGAACGAACTCACAAGATTCTTTTGAGTATTTACTTAAGGTAGAGTTCGCATTAGGGTTCACCAGTTTAAAGGCTAGGGGTTGCTGAAGTTTACGGATATTACGATGTACACTAACAAAGGATCTAGTAACCACAACTCCCATAGTATTCGTTTTGAGCAGGCCGAAGACAAAGCAAAACGCCGAATCGATCGTCTCAAATGTGGAGTATATTTCAGGACCGAATTCGTATCGAAAGGATGACTGCCCAGCGAGCTAGGGCTAGAACACGAATAGTCGAACGTAACACGACAGCGTGCCAAAATAGAATGGACGTCTGACTTCAGGCCTTCAGCTAAACAAGTCGACTTAAAATTCTCTGGAATAATCTACTGCTGCGGATCAAAACCGTCCAGAAGAAACCACACTAGTAATCATAACGTGAAACTATTGTGCACGAATGATACTGTCCTTATCCAAGAAATATGATCAGGAAAACTAGCTGAGCAGAAGTATATGTATTTCGCGGTTTATCCTGGAAGTCTAGGATAGGTGTTCTGGTAGCCAGAAACTGTCCAGTGAACTGCCATTCATGAGAGCAAAGTATGGGGTTTGAACAAAAATCGTCGGGCCTACTTAGTGCCTGCAATTATAAAATTTACTAGTGCGTATGCATGAGATTGCCTGTCCCCCATTTATAATGTGATTTGTTAAAACTGGATACCGCTGAACTCGTACATATGTGATCCATGGTTAAATGAGGTTACAATACGAGAAAGGACTATAAGACAGAATGCTTTACTTTTATCATGGTTGACCCGTTAATGGAATATACTTGTGATGCACAACATTTGAAAGAATAACCATTACTCTATATTTAAATGTTTCCTTCCCACTAAGATTATATCTCTCTGGAGTACTGGTTCTCCCCTTGTGTCGCCATCGTGGAATCAACTTTTCATTCTACATACATTCTGCCTGAAGAAGAATCGACAAGCTCGGATGTTTTATAAAGAAGAATCAATAAAATCTTGTTTTTGTCATCCTCAGAGAAAATGCTGAATATCCGCCTAACGGTACATCGAGGATTTCCCACTCACTTCGTGCTGACCTTCATAAGAACAGCGGGATTTGAAATTGCAGGTTGATGTCCAAAAAGAAGGGATGTGTACCGCAAAAGACTGTTCTCTTGGGAAGGATAGGAACAAATCTTAAATGTGGTGTAGTAGGTCTACCTAATGTTGGGTAAGGTGTTGATCACTTATTGCTAACTTTATGTAGAAAGTCCACTTTCTTCAACGTTCTCACAAAAAGCCAAGTGCCAGCCGAGAACTTCCCATTCTGTACTATAAATCCAAATGAAAGTAAGCTTTGAATATCTTAGTTACCTCTCTAGGTCGTGTTTCGGTTCCTGATGAGAGATTCGAGTGGCTCTGTGAACACCACCAGCCTGTGAGGTGGGTTATCCTATCTCACTGAACAATTTTTTCTAGTGATATATGTATCATTACTGAAATACTTTTAGTTAAATAGACCAACATAGTAAGATGAGGTTGTTTCCGAAAGATGTAGACTGGGTTGTTATGCTGTCAATAGGCTGCGACATTATCATATATGAAGCCTCTTTTAATTTTGTTAGTAGTCCACTCGTGATAGTTTAAAATATCATTTTCACAGCGGAAAGTACCATCATTTTAGTGTCGATTCTCGTGTTTGGGTATGGCGATATCATCGGGGCGCCTAACTTGCCACGCAGTTACCCGGGTAAAGTAAGCTTTGGATGCGGTTGAAAGTTGATTGGTCCAAATCCCCACTGACTGCTGTTATAGTCGGTCTGTTTGATGTTATCTATTGACTCTTGCTAACTGGCATATTCTCAAATCCATTTAAAAAATCTTAGCTTGTGTCAGTCTATACCGTCCAGAAATTAAGTTACGCTTTGTAATAACTTACTGCATTTGCATTTAAAATAATTGCAAATTATAGGAGTGTAAGAAAATTTCCATCTTAATCATTCTTGAATTCTTATTCATCGAAAAAAGCTAATCAAAGACTCGTGGTGACAGACACTTATTTGAATTATTACAAGCCAGTCACTGCATTGGACGTTTGTGGCGTGCATCACTCCGTTTACAGTTTGTACTTGTCAGCTTCGAGAATATGGTATTGATTGATTTTACAAAACATGTATTAATTTAGCTGTCTTATGAGTGGTGCTTGGTTTTTAACCTAATTCAACCTAATCATCTTCCAATTTAGCTCTGCATTGTCTTCTGTTCTGCTGGCTGCTTGTTATTTATTGTTAAATGGTATTCTCGTACTCACTTATTCTATGATCTTGTTATTTTCTCTTTGTTAGCCGAGTTCCTGCGTATTTAAATGTCGTGGATATTGCTGGTCTAGTTAAAGGAGCCCACGAAGGTCAGGGACTTGGAAATGCGTTTCTTTCGCATATTCGAGGCGTTGATGCAATTTATCATATGTTAAGTAAGCACGTCTAGTACTACTATAATGCTTATTTTATCTAATGCAGTCTACTGAATATTTATTTTGTTTCTTCTACTAATCAAGTATTTTTAGTCAGAATCTGCACTAGATCCATACAGTCAATTTCTAGGTTCGCAGTTTATTTTGCTGTCATAACTTATTCACTAAGTGCATTAAATTACTAACAGATTAAACTTATCAGGGCTAACTATTATGTGTTAAAATTCCAACTTTAATATTAACTTTCCTCTGTGCTATTTTTACCACTTGTGTTGGAATGCTATTCAATAAATAAAATTGTACTCGTTGAGCACTAACACTAACCAGGCTTTGTCAAGGTGCTTAGAATGTTACACACTGATTTCCTTGTTTTATGGCCCATTTCCGTAATTATTACAAAGTTTTTCAATTTGCCGTTTGTTCCTCTAAATATTTTAGAGCTGTCACTGAATTATTTTAGGGTTTTGATTACCACTTATTGGGACACAGATATGAAGCCGTCTTTACCTGCGTAGGTTTGAGCAGCTAGATACTGGGACCAGCCGTCGCAATTTTCCAAGTGGTTGTAAAAGTAAATAGTGGGGACACGAAACGGAAATAACTTAGGACTGTATCTTATTGCTATTGCATTTCTTTGTATTATCCTTCATTGGATCGTGTGATTCTTGTTTTTATGCCTGCAACTTTTCTTATTTCATTTTTCACCTATTGTGAGTCTTATAAATATCGTGTTGACCAGAGCAAAATTGGATGTTTTTGTGGTCAGGTTTCACCAGAAGCATTCTACATAGCTTTTGTTAGATGCCATTGAATGGCCAGTTTCTGAATAAAAATAATCAGAAGTCGTACTGTATGTAGGTTGTAGAGTAGTTTTTTCAGTTAGCTCACAAAAATTTAAAAAAGTCCTCCAAAGTTCTTCCAAGACACTGGTATTTTATGACTAACCAGTTGGAAAATTGTGACTAGCAGTGATAACTTGATCAATCAAAACAAAGAACGAAGAATTTCAAGAGATTCAGTACTGTGAGTGGTACTATAATTAAATCATGACTATGATATAAACTGAGTTTTGTTCTAGACCATGCTTCAATAACTGTCTTATTTTGTGAATTTTCAAAAGTAGTTTAGGTTTGTGATACTGATCTTCATTTTCTCACGCGAGTAAAGGATGAACCAGGTATACTACATAACTCTGTGGTAATACATTAAAAGATGCAAGGAAATCTATTTTCTCGAGAAATACTGCATAATGACCACTAACTGAAAGGGTATTCAGTAAGAAAAACACGATATCGTGTATTTTTCACTAGATGATTTTCTTTAAATGAAAAAAATCATATACCTCTGAGTCGCTTTGGAATATCTGACTGCTTGTAAAACAACCAGAATTTTCAACGTAAAATTTTGCACATTAGTGCAACAGTTCGAGCTGCAACATTTGAGAACGCATACAAAGATAGAAAGTAGTATGTAGAAATGTAAGGGAAAATAGGTTAATTTCACAGAGAATGGTGAGAATTTAGTGGATGTCGGAGTTCATGAGCGAATGTTTCTGCACCATTGAGAACGATATTCAGCCACGTCACCAACAATCTGCAGTCATTGATCATCAGCCTCTCAAACACCCCGGTGAGACAGTGTACACCTTTTTTACTTGACTCAAACCAACAGTCGAAGAATTCATGGACTTAAGCCGATTTCTCTTTGACCATCCCTGACTCTTTTTCAAATCAACCCTATGTTGTATAACATCGCCTGAAGAAGAAGGCGACGGCTTAGCATGCGTGACACGTGTTCTCGCCATTTCAATGGATACAACCTCAACCTCACAGGTTGACTAACCGAAGAGTACGCCTGATTTCATCATTACTAACCGTATCTAACCATTTACTAAGTTATATTTTGCCAGCATTTTAACCTAAAAAGACAGCATTATCTGCTTACTTTAAACCGATCTGACTGTTCACCAGTTTGCCGTGATTGGTGCTGGTATGTATGTCTGTATTCTAGAATCTATCGTATGGTGAAGATAAATTCGGTACATCTTTGTTCGTGCCTCAGGCTTATCTGGTTTTCACGATTTTATTTCTCTCAAGCTCTTCTTAGTCTACGCAAGGTTATAGAACTTAGAATTTTACTCAACTGATTGAGTTTCAACACAGAACTGTAGAAGTTCAAGTTGCCACACTCCGTCAGGAAAAGGATTCAAAAGGACTTTAGTCGGCACAAAATTGAAGTAGAAAAAATAGTAGCATGAGAAAAGATTAGGACATAGTGGTTATGGGCCATCAAGAAGGGTTTTGAACCGCATCACTATTAGTCTCCGGTCCTCGGTTCCTTCGCATCCCGAAGACCCCAACCAGCATACCTATGTCACCCCACGTGGCTCAGACTAACCGTCAAACATTTTATGGACTAATACCAAGTTATGGTTTGACCATCACTAGCTCTTTTCCATCTTGATCATATGTCAGCTAACATTGATCATCGAGGTAGTGACACTATTTTAGTCAAGCAGATCCCCTCATATGGTTAGTCTCCTTACTAAAGACAGGTCAAAACAGTCGATGCGAGTCAGTTAAGTCAGCGTAACATAGAAACTTAGCTAGATACAGCATACTAGATCTTGGAAAAAGCCCATTAATTACTGTGTATGGACTCGAATGCATTCACACAATGGTGTAAGGCAGGGTCAGAGTACTGAGAATTTAAAGAGTTAAGTGAAGTAGTTATGGACTGAATATCTCATCTTAGAATTAACAAATAACAAGTAACAAAATGACGCAGCATTAGTCCGGATATACGGAAAACTGAAGCAAAATGGATGAGGAAGTAGAACTACATGGGGCAATTCTGGAGGGCGTGCAAATACGGTTATATGGTTATGCGCAATTCATCGTGCTTGAAACATCCAGTTATTTCTGTTGTGTCGAGTTAATATAATGAGGAAAATCAGCTTTTATTTATTTTTATCAGGTGTTGTTTCCTGTTTATCTACTCACAATGATTAAAGCATAACTTTTTTCATCTAGAAATATCTAATAAGGTTTACTCAATTGTTGATATCTTGTTCTACGGATAGGATTGTTCGAAAATGAAGACATCACTCATATTGAAGGTGATATTAACCCAGTGCGTGATTTGGATATTATTGATGAAGAATTACGACTGAAAGATATTGAATATGTTACCAAAGAATGTGAAAAGTGTGAGAAAGTAGTTATTCGTGGCGGTGATAAAAAGCAGATGCCGGTGTATGAATGTTTGACAAAAGTTAAAAATATGCTGGTCAATGATAAGCGGAGTGTTCGTTTCGGCGACTGGAATGTGTCTGAAGTAAGCGAAATGTATAACAATTGGCAAATTTATTCTATGCAAAAGCATCTGTACTGCTTTTGGAAATTCTAACCTCCTCTGAACATAGCTGTAGTCATGAGTTAATATCTTTTAACTACTTCAAGATATTATATCAGAATTAAATTACCTTAAAGTATTCACGAGTGCAAGTTTAAATGTTTAATTGATGACGCTTCAGTTTCCTCGAAACTCTACATTCTTCCATCAAAACTCAAAGCTTGTTATTAGTTTTCGTCTTCTATTCCAGGCATTCGTTTCCATTATGGTTCACTAAAAGTTTTCATGTATCAAGGGGTAAAGAAAAGACGAAAAATAAATGAATACAGACTGACATAGACACTTGTTTGTGAATTCAAGTATTTAAACGTGAATATTTCAGCTCCATTTT
The DNA here is from genome assembly GCA_944472135.2 of Trichobilharzia regenti. Classification (NCBI taxonomy): domain Eukaryota; kingdom Metazoa; phylum Platyhelminthes; class Trematoda; order Strigeidida; family Schistosomatidae; genus Trichobilharzia; species Trichobilharzia regenti. Next base: position 78,341,712 of record OX235270.1, on the reverse strand, counting down.
AAGTAAATCCATGTAGGTTAGCTAGAGAAATTTCGTCGTCGGAAATTGCCGAAAACTTTTTCTGAATATAAGTAATTAGTGTGCTCAAATTTTTTTGTCCTGAATAGGTTATAAGAAAGTTTGTTGACGGTAAATAACTTTTGTTGGTGAATTGCAGTCAACTGTTATAACTGTGACCGTTAACGTCCTTGGTCTTAAAGTGAATAAAGTTTTCTAATCTAACTTAACTATTGATATGAATGTTGATCAGTTTTCACTTGTTTGACAAGTTCTTGTTTCTTCAATAAAGCTAACTGTTAGTGAAAATTAAATGTTCATATGTCGACTGGTTGATCTGATAATTTTTTTTGGGGTGGGGGGGGGTAGTTTAGTGGCTTATTGTAAAATGAAATAAGAGTTATTAGTCGATAAATAGGATGGAATCGTGAATCCGAAAACCATGTTTTTATGTGCTTTCATTTATTACATTTCTTGATATTTCACTAGTCATAATTAGAAAAAATCGGTTTGTTGAATAGTGTATGTAAATACCGACTTGTATCCTCAAATCAGTATTACCTGGTATCCATTTCATTCTATAGCAGTAATATCTCTCCTAATAAGCTATTATGCTTTAAACACAACTCTCAGCCATTTTCATTGTTAAACACAAACCTTTGTCAAAATACCTTTGGGTTTTGATGATGCCATACACAGCTCATATATCGTATTTTCACATCTAAGGAGTATTAAGATTCAGGTAGCTACATCGTACTTTCACTATTGATTTACTTTTATCAGGCAACAGATATCCTCCTGCTTCTGTCTGTCTGTCTGTTTTCGACATAGAACTTTGCACAAATGTGCGGAAGTTCAAGTCGCCACATTCCGTGTAGCACGCGAAGCAAGAGAAGAAAGTACAAGAAAAGCATAATAGAAACAGTGAGCAGAGGTGTGAGACAAAGGAGTAATAAAGAAATACAAAACAGTTTCATTGAAGATCATAAGTCACAGGGAGTGGATGCATCTGCGCCACTGAGAACGGTTTTGAGCCATGTGTCAGGGAACAAAATACTTCCCTTAAGTGTGTATAATGAAACGATTTTCAGGTATTCAAACATGTCAGACTTCGTCGTGTTTAGATTTGCTGAAATCAGTGACTGGTGATTTTCAAATATAAAGGCATGTCAGAGAGTGCATTTTTCGAATTGGTTTAGATATACTATCACATTCTAGTTAGCTTTAAGATTTAATGGTCAATCAGTGGTATATTTTGAATTTCTATTTACCGTGTATGGACTGCTATTTGGAACATTTTTCGTTCTCCTTTTGTGAAATTTCGCAGTTAATACCCAACATGAGATTTAAACTTTCATCACTGGAAACTTCAGATCAGAGTATACACTAATGTGGGATTTTATTGATTACAAACTTAGATTGTATGAGTTTATTGGTAAAATTTTCTAGGAACACGTAAACCACTAACTAGAATGGATTGTCTTCGTAGTAAGATTTATCGTGGAAACTTGCTCTAAATGTTCATAGTTTTGCCATGTTTGCTAACGTTTTAATCGTGCAACTATCTGTTACTTTTTTCTGGTAACTTAAACGTAATAAAATCGTGATATACAGCTTAATTAATTAATTTTTGAAGTTTATTTCATTATGCAGTATTTTAACCTTCTTTTGTCCCTCTGCGAAAATTACTTAGGTGGAAATACTTAACGAACATCTGTTTATCACAGCCAAACCCGTGATCTACTTGGTAAACATGTCAGAGAAGGCATTCTTGAAAAAGAAAAGCAAATGGTTAGTTTACATTTCTGAAATGTCTTTTCTCAGTTTTCTCTTTCACACTCATATTGAATATAATATTTCCTGAAAATCGAAATTTACGACTCATTTAATAAAGTTATAAACTAAAGTAGTTAATCAAACGCGGAAAATAGTGGTAACATTGAATACTACATCTAATGAACAGGTTTGATGCCGAAATTTCTTTACTTGAAAATTAGTTTCATGTTGTTTTCTTCCTGACATATTCAAATGTACTCATTGTTCTTATATAGTATTTGCTGGCAGTTCGTTTTTATGGATAACACAGTGAGGGTGAAAAGTGATTGTTATACTTGAGTCATTTGAAAATCTCTAGTGAAAGCACGATGATTTTACGAAATACAGTTTCCACGCTTCAGTATAAAGGTGTAAAAAATTTGGTGACTCAATATATTCTCAGTTTTATGGGTATTTTACGTCATTCTTTATAATTGTTCCTGTAGGCTACCGAAAATTAAAGAATGGGTTGATGAACATGATCCCAGTGCTACTATTATTCCTTTCTCCGCCGACCTTGAGCAAAAAATTAGCGAAATGTCTCCAGAAGTAGCTAGCACATACATGAAAGAAAATGAATTCACTAGCATGCTGCCAAAAATTATTCGGGTCGGTTACCAAACATTACAGTTACAATATTTCTTCACATGTGGTCCAGATGAAGTCAAAGCTTGGACAATACAGGTTGGTATTGCTGCGTTTATTACAAGCTTATTTGTTGATATCAGTGATTCTTCTGTTTTTTGTCCATGAAAGAATTATGTTGAAAAGTTGCACCGGTTTTGCGAGCCATAAGTAGCTTAAAATGTACTTTTATATCTTAATATTTATATGTGAGACTTGGGCATTGTGTTAGTGGGTAACTGTATGTTAGTTTTTTTATTAGATAGATCACACAGTTTATTGTTAACCATGTTCATTGCTACTTTGAAACGTGATTTTACAGTTCTGGTGGCAGAATTTTGCAGATGTCAAGGATAAGTGCCAAATATTCTTGTTGCATGTACTTTAAATGAATTCTATAAACATATCTGTTACCATTCTCTACATTCTGTTGTTTTAGATTTTAAGATCGTCACTTTGTCTCAACGTACTGCGTGGTTTTTGTGTGACTATATAGTTCTAAAGCTAGTCTCTTTATATTCACTGTTTTAGTACCGTCCTTATCCAGTAACCTGACTGACCCTGACCTACCGCCATGACTTACGTATTTCTTCCTGATTTCATTTAACTGTACTACAGGAACTTAATTATTTTACCTTATGGGTTGCATAAGATCTAATGGATACATTCTGTTTTTAAGTCAGTTCCTAAGCTTAAACATTGCTTAGATCTCTGCGTCGTTTTGAATTCTTCACGGAGTCTTATAAATTTCCTCTTTGTATGCCAGCACTGTGAATGTTTTAAATTTCTCCTTATTGGTCCTGTTATTTTCATATATGCGATTGGTATTTATGTCACAGTTGCCTGCTGTTTTTTTATTCTTATTATCTCTAAAAATAATTCCAGACAAAGTTGTTGGTGTAATTTTTGGCCAACAGGACCTCATCCATATATCTTGCTTCCTTTTGTAGGTTTTCTTTCATACTCACAAGCTGTTTTGCCCCATTTACCAATCACTTCTTTGATCTTATTCTACTAATAGGGTGCGATATCTTAAAGCCCAAATGTGTGGGTTTTCTGTAAACCTCAGTGTGTAGCTTCCCATTTTGCTTTCTTTTAATTATGTTATCGGTAGCTCTCTCTTATGACTTGATTAAAGTAAATCCGGTTGCCTCCATCACCAAACTTGTTTGAAAACTGTATGTGTTATCTCTTTTTTAATACTTTGAATTAGTCTTCTACTATTCTCAACTGTATGCTTCTCAACTGAAGTAGTGGCAACCAGTACTGTCCGTCAGGGATGCCCATTGATGCCACTTTTATTTTATTTCTTCATAGATGCGCTACTCCAATTGACCCTAACTGGCTTCTACGACTTAGGAATTGACTTTTCACCAGGGGATAGTCTCGCTGACTTTTTGAGCCTCAGTGAATTGACTACTGACGAGACCTCTGCACGTTTGGAATACACCAACTTACGCCATCTCTGGCGTAGACACGAGATCCGACTGGTTATCGACCAAAGGATTTGAGTACTGCTCAACAGTTCTCGCTCTCTCCTTCTTTGTGACCGTGAGAAATCGCCATTGAAAGAAGAAAGCATGAAAAGACTAGCTTTCTTTGATCACTGGTGCTTGCGCTCTATCTCTCGTGTTAAGTAGTACCATAGGGTGAGTAACACCGAAGTTAAGTGTCGATTGAGTGTTCAGTGAGGTGGAGAGTCAATCAACGAGGTTGTGAATTTACATCGGTTGTGATGGTAAGGACGTGTGTTACACATGCATCACTAGCCATCGCCTCCCTTTAATGAGCAATGTTAGCTGACATAGGATGGAAAAGAGCTAGACAGTGGTGGTCAAACCAAAATATAGCGTCAGTCAGTGAAATCCATAACAGTTAATTTAAGTCACGAATGGAGGTCTAAACTGTCTGGTTAGGGCCCCAGGATGACAACAACCAATGACTGGAGACAATTGGTGATATGGCTCAAAGTCGTTCTCAATGGCTGGTGGAGATGCATTCACTCCTTGTGATTTTTCATATCTTGTATATGACTATTCTTTTGGGCTAACACTTCTGTTTATCACTTCCTTTTGAACATCTCTCCTCTTGTTCTGTGTGGTTCCTCAGACTGCTGTACATCTGTGCAAATTTCAACGTTGGAATTAGTCAGTTAGTCATATTCCAGGAAAGGAGTACAATAATATCTCACGGATTTAATTTAGTGCTCAGGAGTTACCGGAGACTCTATCCATCTTCATTTCAGTAATTACTAACTTTCCGAACAAATTTAGGTTTTTAGTGAATTCATTGGTAAGGAACTGGAACTAAATGCGATTACTGATATTCGTCGTGTAAAGCTATCGGTTAACTAGTGTCGAAAGTAATATCTCTTACAACTCTTATAGATAGTCGATTGTACAGCTTGATGATAAATTCGTTGAAAAGAGTCTCTTCGCCGAACCACTTGTTTTGATTTTCTAAGTCGTTTGATTATCTCCTTGATAGGCATAACACGCTAGGCTGTGATTTCCTTAATGTCTATCAAATATTTTATCCCATTTTCTATACGCATTACGATCTTAAGTATTTTAGACAGTGGTTGGCTGATAATCAGGGTATTACTTTGATGACTTATTTTGTCCTCATGTTGATATCTTATTAAGGTCTGTCAAAAGCATTATAGTATCATTTAATACATAATTGTTTACTTTCAGAAAGGTACTAAAGCTCCTCAAGCTGCTGGCCGAATACACACAGATATGGAACGTGGCTTTATAATGGCTGAAGTTATGTCTTATGAGGATTTCAGAACCGAAGGTTCAGAAGCTGCTGTTAAGGTAATTCACTTGATTATTTTCAGAGTATTCTCGTCGTCTGCTTTAATTGAGTCCCATGATTGTATATTAATGAGTGAAAAATTTCTACATCTTTGTACCCATTGCGCATTACTTCAGCGTTTTGTTTGAATGCTGCTGTTATTTCTCCTGGGAACTGTTACCTAAAAACTAAATAATTCAGTTGTCTCTGAGTCTTACAGCTAAGGTACTTTTTGTCGTATATGGTTTGGAGGTCCAAACATCTGTTGCTGTTGAGCGCAAAATATCAGAACAAAGACTAATAAAGCAAACAATTGTTTTCAATAAATTCTTCTTCCGGCTCTACAATTATAAATCCACTAATTTAAGCATACAATAGCCAGTAAAGGCATATTATAATCATATCAGAAACGTATTGCGAAACAAGTATAGGATATGGTGGAACAATAGTCGGTTGGCTTTGAAGACACATGGTCAATGAGAAAATGAGATAAAATGATTTGAGGATGTACACTGAAACTGTCACGTCATAGAGTAACACTTATTCTTCCATAAGCTAGTTTTAGTGTTTGAAAGCACAGTCTAAATCATTTCATCTTATTTTATATCAAGTTCTCAATGACCATGCATCTTCAAAAACCAACTGTCTGTTGTTCAGTACCGTTCTATACTTGTTCCATCATACATTTCTGATATGATTCTAATATACCTTTACTTGCTATTGTATGCTTAAATTAATGGATTTATAATTGTATTGAAAACAGTTGTTCGTTTTAACTATATTTGTTCTCAGTAAATTATGGGAATATTCGAATTTCATAAAATATCACAATTGTGTATGGGATTAGTTTTGTTTACGCCATTTAAACGTTGTTACTCCATAATCATCTACTGCTTACTAGTTTTTACAGTAATTTAACACCGTAACTGTTGTGTCAGTGGTAATCGTACGTCATGCTGCTCATACATAATTTTCGCTAACACAAGCATAGAGCACTTAACCGACCTAGTTCCAATTATTTAACTGTTTTTCGCTAGTTCACTCAAACAAAAAGTACATGCAAAGTAGTTTAGTGCTGCGTGTTTTGGAAAGTTTTGGTATATTAATTTTGACGTCTGTGTATCTCGAAATTCTGCACATCTACGAATGTCATTCTAACTACCGAGTTTCAGGCAACGGATTTGTATCACTAACCTTCATAATATATGTGTTTGCCTTACTGCCTTGACATGGATTCATAGATTATTTTAACAAGTGTCTCCTTTTAGTCTTTCTGGTATATGGTTAACTGTATTTTAGGAATTTCAGTTTCCACAATATGGATAATGGTGACATATTAAAAGTTTCACCTTCTACCATTTTGTGAGCTCTCAGACACCCATAATGTCAGTTTGCTATTTTATGAATTTACTATGAACATTTGTAACTAAAAGCTATATTGGTTCTTATTATTTTTTTGCAACTGATTTTCATTTGTTTTTCTCATAAAATTAGGCTGCTGGGAAATATAAACAGAAGGGAAGAGAGTATGTTGTTGAAGATGGGGATATCATTCTCTTCAAATTTAATGCTGGTGCTGGTTTACAAGCAAAGAAAAAATGATCTTTAGAGTGTGAATACTGCTCTCAGCTGTTTGTTTGACTTTTTACAAATACACTTTCTATTCTTCTTGGAATCGTGTCCATTTTAACTTAAAATATATAGGACTGATAATAGTTTATATGTTACATTGAAGTATGTATTTGGTATAATATGTAACTGTGTATGTATTTTCGGCCTATCGCTTACTACACAGTTTTGCTTGCTTACAGCATGTTATTGTAGTTTGATTGAAGGTGACTAGTTAAGTTTCGTCATGGAACTACATTTAATTTATGCGTGACTTACTCTGTTGCACTTTATTTTAAACCGTATAGAAATTACGGTTTATTTAGGCGTTCAGGTACTGATCATTACAGTAATGTAGTTTTTATCTCACTAAGGTAGGGTGAACGCATACTTGAGTCGAATTATGAGAGTTATAAATATATATTTCCGTTGATAAAATGCTGCATAAGTTGTGTCTTTTTCAGGCATAATCATACCTGTTCAGCCATGGACCAACCCATAACAGTCGCGACAGGCTGAAGGCAAGAATGAAAAGTCGACGACGTATTAAGAGACCATAATCAGCCTACTTAGACAACAAACTTGCCTGTCTAGTGATAGAAAAGCTCCAACATGCGATAGACGACGGTGCGAATACTGATGGGAAAACTATCAAGACCGCTAAGCAAGTTAGATGGGCTGAACCTTTGATTCGTGAAAAATGCCCAATATGCCTACGAAACGACCAGTTAACAATCTTTATATATATATATATATATATATATATATATATATATATAAACAATTCTCTTTGATAAATTTGAATAAGACATTTAGAAGACAAATTTCCCGAGGTGATATCATTTCTTAGTTTCTTTACAATAAATTGGATTATCAAAATAAAATGAATGATATCATCAAAGATCACTCCAATTTCTGGTGGACAATGTTACTGATAATGTTCTGCTTGTGGAAAAGCAGATTAATCGTCAACTTCAGATTTTACTGATTCATGGTTTTATAAATGAAAAACTTTATAAACAACTTAAAGCAATTGGGTCACATACTCTCCGGCTTTATGGCCTTCCGAAGATCCACAAAACTGGGAACCCATCTTAGATATGTCGAATTCTCCATACCATACAACGGTCCTTATGCCTAGAAGAGACTCATTATCAAATCATTCTGTAAAGAGTTCATTTGATCTGACAGATATGCTAGACACCTTGAACATTAAGGATAGGGTTATGTGTTCAATTGACTTGGCGCCGGGACCAGGGTGATCAAGAATTGTGCGTCGGTGGCACAGTGGTTAGGACTCTCGTCGACCATGCACATGGTCCGAGGTTCGATCCCCTGCCGACGCACCTGATATCTATGGTCGGCCTGCAAAATTCGAGCTACCGATATCCATGCTGAAAATTCCATACTTGTACCAAAAATAGTGTGGAATCAAGCTGTAATCAAAAATTAAATTAATTAAATTCACCAATGTTCCTCTTCATGAAACTTTTGATTTCATTTGCGATCACATCACTAGCAATGGGATAAACTTACCTGTTCCTGTCACTTACATCAGAGACATCATCTTAATATGTACAGAAAATATTACATTCACCTTCCAAAGAATGGCATACAAACAAATCGATGAGGAGCCCTCTTGGGCCCCCGTTGGCAGATATATTCATGTCGAAATTGGAAAAACAAATGCAAGGTACGCTTGGAGAATTTCTGCTGTATAAACGTGTTATGTACTCGTCGCTGAATTATTGTTATGGACTGGTCGAGAAACTAATAGTCCTGACGCGAGAAGGCGGAAATCAGAAGACCACTAGGTTTGCGATGATACTTCTATTGTCCAAACACAAGGAGACGAAAATAAATGGTCTCACACCAAAGTGGTAAGTAAGTAAAGTAGTTTTTTTTTTTTTCACACATATTGTGAATGCGAATATATATAAATAATTCAGACAAGCGTGGGAAAAATCATTAAACAGTCTTAACATGAATGGCTAATTATAATGGAGTGTCGATCCAATTATACATAGCGAATATAGCAGACATGCCAACAAACATATATGGATATATGTCACCAAGCAACGGACTGTCAACAAACACTCATATTATATATAATATAATTTTTGGAGAATACACATTAATAAAGGAGACAAGTCCATACAAGTGAAGTGGTCACAGACTAACCGAGCAAACAGAAAGAGAGACCAACATGCATACACACACATAAATATATATATGTGGATACATATCACCTCCCCTTTTGAGAAGATGAATGATTAGTAGGATGTTTACCTGGGGGTTTATCTGGGACCTTTGGGCTTGTTGTTGACGCCTGTCGTTTCGTCTGATTGTTGGGTTTGCGGCTTCGGCTCCGTCCGGAATTGTCTAGCATTTTATGCTTCTTCACTGTATTGCGTAGAGAATTTAGTGGGACATTAGCCAGATGCAAACGATCGAACCAATCAAGTCCCAAAACATTTAAATCACCCTTGGTGACGTAGCAAATTCCTGTGAATTTGGTATTGCGGAAGGAAACGGAACATTTCAGTTCACCAATTAGTTTGAGGCGCCCACAACAGGCGCTGACAAGAGACTGGGAAGTATTGGTGATAGGTGGTCTGCCAATATAATTCCAAAGTTTCTCTGATATAACAGTAGTATCAGAGGCGGTATCTAACTGCAGACGTGCATCATGGCCATTCATCTGAAGATCAAGATATTTCTGCATACCTGGTGTTGTGACTTGACGGGTTGCGCGTAGACTCAATGACTTTTTGGGGGATTCAGGACCAACAGTTTGTCGAGCTTTCGCTGGATTTTGACATCTGGGTTTGCGTGGCTGACAAAAGCCATTTTTGTGACCGATGATCTTGCACTTGCTGCAACGATGATTTTTGTATGGACAAGACTTTACAAAGTGCCACGCGCCACAGTGCCAGCATGGTGATGGTGGGGTCTTCTTTGCAGTATTTTGTGAATTTGGACGAGTATGTGTAGATTTCCGCGGAACATTAGGAGAAGTAGGTGGGTCAGGAGTAGCTGATGAGAGATTTTTGCTCTTGCGTAATGCACGAATATCAGAGCTTCTCGGAGGTGTTGATTCGACCAAGTGTGTGTCTTTCTGCAGATTAATCAGCCGTTGATATTCATCAGCTATGTCATGTAATGTTAACTTGGGATTTTGTTCTAGCTGATTGAGCAGTCGAGTTCGGATATCTGTGAAACGAGGAGATTGGAGACTGCATATGAGAATCAAGGCTTTGAATTGATCATCTGTTAAGGACTTGAGTCGAAATCTCTCACATTCTCGGTTGACTGTGCCAACGTGAGTAAGAAAATCATCATTTTCATTCATTGCCAGCTTGAGGCGACGATAACGTATACTGGATAATGAGGAGTGGTCTCCGAAATGTTCACGCAGCAACTTTATTGTATCATCGAAAAAATTGTCACGTGGTTTCTGTGGTAAAATTAGGTTGCAGTACCGTTCATATTCTGCCGGACCCAATTTACGTAGCAAAACTCGCACCTTCCAGGCATCGTCTTGTGAGGCGAGATCAACAGTGAATAAATCCTCATAACGTTGATACCATGTGTCAAAAGTGACATTAGCCTCTGGGTCATAATTGAACTGTGAAATGCTGTTCACAATTCCGTCGACAGATGGTAGCATGGTATGATTGGGATTGCTTGAAGGTGAAGTTGGACCAGTCTGTTGGTTAACGAACATTTCCATTAATTTCAATTGTTGTTCAAACAATAATTCCAATTTAGAATAATCCATAGTAAATTGTTATGTTGCTGCTGCTGAGTGGTTAATAGTAGTTTTTCCCCGTCGCCAAATTGTTATGTTCTAGTTTCCCCGTCGCCAAATTGTTATGTACTCGTCGCTGAATTATTGTTATGGACTGGTCGAGAAACTAATAGTCCTGACGCGAGAAGGCGGAAATCAGAAGACCACTAGGTTTGCGATGATACTTCTATTGTCCAAACACAAGGAGACGAAAATAAATGGTCTCACACCAAAGTGGTAAGTAAGTAAAGTAGTTTTTTTTTTTTTCACACAGATTGTGAATGCGAATATATATAAATAATTCAGACAAGCGTGGGAAAAATCATTAAACAGTCTTAACATGAATGGCTAATTATAATGGAGTGTCGATCCAATTATACATAGCGAATATAGCAGACATGCCAACAAACATATATGGATATATGTCACCAAGCAACGGACTGTCAACAAACACTCATATTATATATAATATAATATAAGGAGAATACACATTAATAAAGGAGACAAGTCCATACAAGTGAAGTGGTCACAGACTAACCGAGCAAACAGAAAGAGAGACCAACATGCATACACACACATAAATATATATATGTGGATACATATCACCTCCCCTTTTGAGAAGATGAATGATTAGTAGGATGTTTACCTGGGGGTTTATCTGGGACCTTTGGGCTTGTTGTTGACGCCTGTCGTTTCGTCTGATTGTTGGGTTTGCGGCTTCGGCTCCGTCCGGAATTGTCTAGCATTTTATGCTTCTTCACTGTATTGCGTAGAGAATTTAGTGGGACATTAGCCAGATGCAAACGATCGAACCAATCAAGTCCCAAAACATTTAAATCACCCTTGGTGACGTAGCAAATTCCTGTGAATTTGGTATTGCGGAAGGAAACGGAACATTTCAGTTCACCAATTAGTTTGAGGCGCCCACAACAGGCGCTGACAAGAGACTGGGAAGTATTGGTGATAGGTGGTCTGCCAATATAATTCCAAAGTTTCTCTGATATAACAGTAGTATCAGAGGCGGTATCTAACTGCAGACGTGCATCATGACCATTCATCTGAAGATCAAGATATTTCTGCATACCTGGTGTTGTGACTTGACGGGTTGCGCGTAGACTCAATGACTTTTTGGGGGATTCAGGACCAACAGTTTGTCGAGCTTTCGCTGGATTTTGACATCTGGGTTTGCGTGGCTGACAAAAGCCATTTTTGTGACCGATGATCTTGCACTTGCTGCAACGGTGATTTTTGTATGGACAAGACTTTACAAAGTGCCACGCGCCACAGTGCCAGCATGGTGATGGTGGGGTCTTCTTTGCAGTATTTTGTGAATTTGGACGAGTATGTGTAGATTTCCGCGGAACATTAGGAGAAGTAGGTGGGTCAGGAGTAGCTGATGAGAGATTTTTGCTCTTGCGTAATGCACGAATATCAGAGCTTCTCGGAGGTGTTGATTCGACCAAGTGTGTGTCTTTCTGCAGATTAATCAGCCGTTGATATTCATCAGCTATGTCATGTAATGTTAACTTGGGATTTTGTTCTAGCTGATTGAGCAGTCGAGTTCGGATATCTGTGAAACGAGGAGATTGGAGACTGCATATGAGAATCAAGGCTTTGAATTGATCATCTGTTAAGGACTTGAGTCGAAATCTCTCACATTCTCGGTTGACTGTGCCAACGTGAGTAAGAAAATCATCATTTTCATTCATTGCCAGCTTGAGGCGACGATAACGTATACTGAATAATGAGGAGTGGTCTCCGAAATGTTCACGCAGCAACTTTATTGTATCATCGAAAAAATTGTCACGTGGTTTCTGTGGTAAAATTAGGTTGCAGTACCGTTCATATTCTGCCGGACCCAATTTACGTAGCAAAACTCGCACCTTCCAGGCATCGTCTTGTGAGGCGAGATCAACAGTGAATAAATCCTCATAACGTTGATACCATGTGTCAAAAGTGACATTAGCCTCTGGGTCATAATTGAACTGTGAAATGCTGTTCACAATTCCGTCGACAGATGGTAGCATGGTATGATTGGGATTGCTTGAAGGTGAAGTTGGACCAGTCTGTTGGTTAACGAACATTTCCATTAATTTCAATTGTTGTTCAAACAATAATTCCAATTTAGAATAATCCATAGTAAATTGTTATGTTGCTGCTGCTGAGTGGTTAATAGTAGTTTTTCCCCGTCGCCAAATTGTTATGTTCTAGTTTCCCCGTCGCCAAATTGTTATGTACTCGTCGCTGAATTATTGTTATGGACTGGTCGAGAAACTAATAGTCCTGACGCGAGAAGGCGGAAATCAGAAGACCACTAGGTTTGCGATGATACTTCTATTGTCCAAACACAAGGAGACGAAAATAAATGGTCTCACACCAAAGTGGTAAGTAAGTAAAGTAGTTTGTAAAGTATTCACACATATTGTGAATGCGAATATATATAAATAATTCAGACAAGCGTGGGAAAAATCATTAAACAGTCTTAACATGAATGGCTAATTATAATGGAGTGTCGATCCAATTATACATAGCGAATATAGCAGACATGCCAACAAACATATATGGATATATGTCACCAAGCAACGGACTGTCAACAAACACTCATATTATATATAATATAATATAAGGAGAATACACATTAATAAAGGAGACAAGTCCATACAAGTGAAGTGGTCACAGACTAACCGAGCAAACAGAAAGAGAGACCAACATGCATACACACACATAAATATATATATGTGGATACATATCACCTCCCCTTTTGAGAAGATGAATGATTAGTAGGATGTTTACCTGGGGGTTTATCTGGGACCTTTGGGCTTGTTGTTGACGCCTGTCGTTTCGTCTGATTGTTGGGTTTGCGGCTTCGGCTCCGTCCGGAATTGTCTAGCATTTTATGCTTCTTCACTGTATTGCGTAGAGAATTTAGTGGGACATTAGCCAGATGCAAACGATCGAACCAATCAAGTCCCAAAACATTTAAATCACCCTTGGTGACGTAGCAAATTCCTGTGAATTTGGTATTGCGGAAGGAAACGGAACATTTCAGTTCACCAATTAGTTTGAGGCGCCCACAACAGGCGCTGACAAGAGACTGGGAAGTATTGGTGATAGGTGGTCTGCCAATATAATTCCAAAGTTTCTCTGATATAACAGTAGTATCAGAGGCGGTATCTAACTGCAGACGTGCATCATGACCATTCATCTGAAGATCAAGATATTTCTGCATACCTGGTGTTGTGACTTGACGGGTTGCGCGTAGACTCAATGACTTTTTGGGGGATTCAGGACCAACAGTTTGTCGAGCTTTCGCTGGATTTTGACATCTGGGTTTGCGTGGCTGACAAAAGCCATTTTTGTGACCGATGATCTTGCACTTGCTGCAACGGTGATTTTTGTATGGACAAGACTTTACAAAGTGCCACGCGCCACAGTGCCAGCATGGTGATGGTGGGGTCTTCTTTGCAGTATTTTGTGAATTTGGACGAGTATGTGTAGATTTCCGCGGAACATTAGGAGAAGTAGGTGGGTCAGGAGTAGCTGATGAGAGATTTTTGCTCTTGCGTAATGCACGAATATCAGAGCTTCTCGGAGGTGTTGATTCGACCAAGTGTGTGTCTTTCTGCAGATTAATCAGCCGTTGATATTCATCAGCTATGTCATGTAATGTTAACTTGGGATTTTGTTCTAGCTGATTGAGCAGTCGAGTTCGGATATCTGTGAAACGAGGAGATTGGAGACTGCATATGAGAATCAAGGCTTTGAATTGATCATCTGTTAAGGACTTGAGTCGAAATCTCTCACATTCTCGGTTGACTGTGCCAACGTGAGTAAGAAAATCATCATTTTCATTCATTGCCAGCTTGAGGCGACGATAACGTATACTGAATAATGAGGAGTGGTCTCCGAAATGTTCACGCAGCAACTTTATTGTATCATCGAAAAAATTGTCACGTGGTTTCTGTGGTAAAATTAGGTTGCAGTACCGTTCATATTCTGCCGGACCCAATTTACGTAGCAAAACTCGCACCTTCCAGGCATCGTCTTGTGAGGCGAGATCAACAGTGAATAAATCCTCATAACGTTGATACCATGTGTCAAAAGTGACATTAGCCTCTGGGTCATAATTGAACTGTGAAATGCTGTTCACAATTCCGTCGACAGATGGTAGCATGGTATGATTGGGATTGCTTGAAGGTGAAGTTGGACCAGTCTGTTGGTTAACGAACATTTCCATTAATTTCAATTGTTGTTCAAACAATAATTCCAATTTAGAATAATCCATAGTAAATTGTTATGTTGCTGCTGCTGAGTGGTTAATAGTAGTTTTTCCCCGTCGCCAAATTGTTATGTTCTAGTTTCCCCGTCGCCAAATTGTTATGTACTCGTCGCTGAATTATTGTTATGGACTGGTCGAGAAACTAATAGTCCTGACGCGAGAAGGCGGAAATCAGAAGACCACTAGGTTTGCGATGATACTTCTATTGTCCAAACACAAGGAGACGAAAATAAATGGTCTCACACCAAAGTGGTAAGTAAGTAAAGTAGTTTTTTTTTTTTTCACACAGATTGTGAATGCGAATATATATAAATAATTCAGACAAGCGTGGGAAAAATCATTAAACAGTCTTAACATGAATGGCTAATTATAATGGAGTGTCGATCCAATTATACATAGCGAATATAGCAGACATGCCAACAAACATATATGGATATATGTCACCAAGCAACGGACTGTCAACAAACACTCATATTATATATAATATAATATAAGGAGAATACACATTAATAAAGGAGACAAGTCCATACAAGTGAAGTGGTCACAGACTAACCGAGCAAACAGAAAGAGAGACCAACATGCACACACACACATAAATATATATATGTGGATACATATCACCTCCCCTTTTGAGAAGATGAATGATTAGTAGGATGTTTACCTGGGGGTTTATCTGGGACCTTTGGGCTTGTTGTTGACGCCTGTCGTTTCGTCTGATTGTTGGGTTTGCGGCTTCGGCTCCGTCCGGAATTGTCTAGCATTTTATGCTTCTTCACTGTATTGCGTAGAGAATTTAGTGGGACATTAGCCAGATGCAAACGATCGAACCAATCAAGTCCCAAAACATTTAAATCACCCTTGGTGACGTAGCAAATTCCTGTGAATTTGGTATTGCGGAAGGAAATGGAACATTTCAGTTCACCAATTAGTTTGAGGCGCCCACAACAGGCGCTGACAAGAGACTGGGAAGTATTGGTGATAGGTGGTCTGCCAATATAATTCCAAAGTTTCTCTGATATAACAGTAGTATCAGAGGCGGTATCTAACTGCAGACGTGCATCATGACCATTCATCTGAAGATCAAGATATTTCTGCATACCTGGTGTTGTGACTTGACGGGTTGCGCGTAGACTCAATGACTTTTTGGGGGATTCAGGACCAACAGTTTGTCGAGCTTTCGCTGGATTTTGACATCTGGGTTTGCGTGGCTGACAAAAGCCATTTTTGTGACCGATGATCTTGCACTTGCTGCAACGATGATTTTTGTATGGACAAGACTTTACAAAGTGCCACGCGCCACAGTGCCAGCATGGTGATGGTGGGGTCTTCTTTGCAGTATTTTGTGAATTTGGACGAGTATGTGTAGATTTCCGCGGAACATTAGGAGAAGTAGGTGGGTCAGGAGTAGCTGATGAGAGATTTTTGCTCTTGCGTAATGCACGAATATCAGAGCTTCTCGGAGGTGTTGATTCGACCAAGTGTGTGTCTTTCTGCAGATTAATCAGCCGTTGATATTCATCAGCTATGTCATGTAATGTTAACTTGGGATTTTGTTCTAGCTGATTGAGCAGTCGAGTTCGGATATCTGTGAAACGAGGAGATTGGAGACTGCATATGAGAATCAAGGCTTTGAATTGATCATCTGTTAAGGACTTGAGTCGAAATCTCTCACATTCTCGGTTGACTGTGCCAACGTGAGTAAGAAAATCATCATTTTCATTCATTGCCAGCTTGAGGCGACGATAACGTATACTGAATAATGAGGAGTGGTCTCCGAAATGTTCACGCAGCAACTTTATTGTATCATCGAAAAAATTGTCACGTGGTTTCTGTGGTAAAATTAGGTTGCAGTACCGTTCATATTCTGCCGGACCCAATTTACGTAGCAAAACTCGCACCTTCCAGGCATCGTCTTGTGAGGCGAGATCAACAGTGAATAAATCCTCATAACGTTGATACCATGTGTCAAAAGTGACATTAGCCTCTGGGTCATAATTGAACTGTGAAATGCTGTTCACAATTCCGTCGACAGATGGTAGCATGGTATGATTGGGATTGCTTGAAGGTGAAGTTGGACCAGTCTGTTGGTTAACGAACATTTCCATTAATTTCAATTGTTGTTCAAACAATAATTCCAATTTAGAATAATCCATAGTAAATTGTTATGTTGCTGCTGCTGAGTGGTTAATAGTAGTTTTTCCCCGTCGCCAAATTGTTATGTTCTAGTTTCCCCGTCGCCAAATTGTTATGTACTCGTCGCTGAATTATTGTTATGGACTGGTCGAGAAACTAATAGTCCTGACGCGAGAAGGCGGAAATCAGAAGACCACTAGGTTTGCGATGATACTTCTATTGTCCAAACACAAGGAGACGAAAATAAATGGTCTCACACCAAAGTGGTAAGTAAGTAAAGTAGTTTTTTTTTTTTTCACACAGATTGTGAATGCGAATATATATAAATAATTCAGACAAGCGTGGGAAAAATCATTAAACAGTCTTAACATGAATGGCTAATTATAATGGAGTGTCGATCCAATTATACATAGCGAATATAGCAGACATGCCAACAAACATATATGGATATATGTCACCAAGCAACGGACTGTCAACAAACACTCATATTATATATAATATAATATAAGGAGAATACACATTAATAAAGGAGACAAGTCCATACAAGTGAAGTGGTCACAGACTAACCGAGCAAACAGAAAGAGAGACCAACATGCATACACACACATAAATATATATATGTGGATACATATCACCTCCCCTTTTGAGAAGATGAATGATTAGTAGGATGTTTACCTGGGGGTTTATCTGGGACCTTTGGGCTTGTTGTTGACGCCTGTCGTTTCGTCTGATTGTTGGGTTTGCGGCTTCGGCTCCGTCCGGAATTGTCTAGCATTTTATGCTTCTTCACTGTATTGCGTAGAGAATTTAGTGGGACATTAGCCAGATGCAAACGATCGAACCAATCAAGTCCCAAAACATTTAAATCACCCTTGGTGACGTAGCAAATTCCTGTGAATTTGGTATTGCGGAAGGAAACGGAACATTTCAGTTCACCAATTAGTTTGAGGCGCCCACAACAGGCGCTGACAAGAGACTGGGAAGTATTGGTGATAGGTGGTCTGCCAATATAATTCCAAAGTTTCTCTGATATAACAGTAGTATCAGAGGCGGTATCTAACTGCAGACGTGCATCATGACCATTCATCTGAAGATCAAGATATTTCTGCATACCTGGTGTTGTGACTTGACGGGTTGCGCGTAGACTCAATGACTTTTTGGGGGATTCAGGACCAACAGTTTGTCGAGCTTTCGCTGGATTTTGACATCTGGGTTTGCGTGGCTGACAAAAGCCATTTTTGTGACCGATGATCTTGCACTTGCTGCAACGATGATTTTTGTATGGACAAGACTTTACAAAGTGCCACGCGCCACAGTGCCAGCATGGTGATGGTGGGGTCTTCTTTGCAGTATTTTGTGAATTTGGACGAGTATGTGTAGATTTCCGCGGAACATTAGGAGAAGTAGGTGGGTCAGGAGTAGCTGATGAGAGATTTTTGCTCTTGCGTAATGCACGAATATCAGAGCTTCTCGGAGGTGTTGATTCGACCAAGTGTGTGTCTTTCTGCAGATTAATCAGCCGTTGATATTCATCAGCTATGTCATGTAATGTTAACTTGGGATTTTGTTCTAGCTGATTGAGCAGTCGAGTTCGGATATCTGTGAAACGAGGAGATTGGAGACTGCATATGAGAATCAAGGCTTTGAATTGATCATCTGTTAAGGACTTGAGTCGAAATCTCTCACATTCTCGGTTGACTGTGCCAACGTGAGTAAGAAAATCATCATTTTCATTCATTGCCAGCTTGAGGCGACGATAACGTATACTGGATAATGAGGAGTGGTCTCCGAAATGTTCACGCAGCAACTTTATTGTATCATCGAAAAAATTGTCACGTGGTTTCTGTGGTAAAATTAGGTTGCAGTACCGTTCATATTCTGCCGGACCCAATTTACGTAGCAAAACTCGCACCTTCCAGGCATCGTCTTGTGAGGCGAGATCAACAGTGAATAAATCCTCATAACGTTGATACCATGTGTCAAAAGTGACATTAGCCTCTGGGTCATAATTGAACTGTGAAATGCTGTTCACAATTCCGTCGACAGATGGTAGCATGGTATGATTGGGATTGCTTGAAGGTGAAGTTGGACCAGTCTGTTGGTTAACGAACATTTCCATTAATTTCAATTGTTGTTCAAACAATAATTCCAATTTAGAATAATCCATAGTAAATTGTTATGTTGCTGCTGCTGAGTGGTTAATAGTAGTTTTTCCCCGTCGCCAAATTGTTATGTTCTAGTTTCCCCGTCGCCAAATTGTTATGTACTCGTCGCTGAATTATTGTTATGGACTGGTCGAGAAACTAATAGTCCTGACGCGAGAAGGCGGAAATCAGAAGACCACTAGGTTTGCGATGATACTTCTATTGTCCAAACACAAGGAGACGAAAATAAATGGTCTCACACCAAAGTGGTAAGTAAGTAAAGTAGTTTTTTTTTTTTTCACACAGATTGTGAATGCGAATATATATAAATAATTCAGACAAGCGTGGGAAAAATCATTAAACAGTCTTAACATGAATGGCTAATTATAATGGAGTGTCGATCCAATTATACATAGCGAATATAGCAGACATGCCAACAAACATATATGGATATATGTCACCAAGCAACGGACTGTCAACAAACACTCATATTATATATAATATAATTTTTGGAGAATACACATTAATAAAGGAAACAAGTCCATACAAGTGAAGTGGTCACAGACTAACCGAGCAAACAGAAAGAGAGACCAACATGCACACACACACATAAATATATATATGTGGATACATATCACCTCCCCTTTTGAGAAGATGAATGATTAGTAGGATGTTTACCTGGGGGTTTATCTGGGACCTTTGGGCTTGTTGTTGACGCCTGTCGTTTCGTCTGATTGTTGGGTTTGCGGCTTCGGCTCCGTCCGGAATTGTCTAGCATTTTATGCTTCTTCACTGTATTGCGTAGAGAAATTAGTGGGACATTAGCCAGATGCAAACGATCGAACCAATCAAGTCCCAAAACATTTAAATCACCCTTGGTGACGTAGCAAATTCCTGTGAATTTGGTATTGCGGAAGGAAACGGAACATTTCAGTTCACCAATTAGTTTGAGGCGCCCACAACAGGCGCTGACAAGAGACTGGGAAGTATTGGTGATAGGTGGTCTGCCAATATAATTCCAAAGTTTCTCTGATATAACAGTAGTATCAGAGGCGGTATCTAACTGCAGACGTGCATCATGACCATTCATCTGAAGATCAAGATATTTCTGCATACCTGGTGTTGTGACTTGACGGGTTGCGCGTAGACTCAATGACTTTTTGGGGGATTCAGGACCAACAGTTTGTCGAGCTTTCGCTGGATTTTGACATCTGGGTTTGCGTGGCTGACAAAAGCCATTTTTGTGACCGATGATCTTGCACTTGCTGCAACGATGATTTTTGTATGGACAAGACTTTACAAAGTGCCACGCGCCACAGTGCCAGCATGGTGATGGTGGGGTCTTCTTTGCAGTATTTTGTGAATTTGGACGAGTATGTGTAGATTTCCGCGGAACATTAGGAGAAGTAGGTGGGTCAGGAGTAGCTGATGAGAGATTTTTGCTCTTGCGTAATGCACGAATATCAGAGCTTCTCGGAGGTGTTGATTCGACCAAGTGTGTGTCTTTCTGCAGATTAATCAGCCGTTGATATTCATCAGCTATGTCATGTAATGTTAACTTGGGATTTTGTTCTAGCTGATTGAGCAGTCGAGTTCGGATATCTGTGAAACGAGGAGATTGGAGACTGCATATGAGAATCAAGGCTTTGAATTGATCATCTGTTAAGGACTTGAGTCGAAATCTCTCACATTCTCGGTTGACTGTGCCAACGTGAGTAAGAAAATCATCATTTTCATTCATTGCCAGCTTGAGGCGACGATAACGTATACTGAATAATGAGGAGTGGTCTCCGAAATGTTCACGCAGCAACTTTATTGTATCATCGAAAAAATTGTCACGTGGTTTCTGTGGTAAAATTAGGTTGCAGTACCGTTCATATTCTGCCGGACCCAATTTACGTAGCAAAACTCGCACCTTCCAGGCATCGTCTTGTGAGGCGAGATCAACAGTGAATAAATCCTCATAACGTTGATACCATGTGTCAAAAGTGACATTAGCCTCTGGGTCATAATTGAACTGTGAAATGCTGTTCACAATTCCGTCGACAGATGGTAGCATGGTATGATTGGGATTGCTTGAAGGTGAAGTTGGACCAGTCTGTTGGTTAACGAACATTTCCATTAATTTCAATTGTTGTTCAAACAATAATTCCAATTTAGAATAATCCATAGTAAATTGTTATGTTGCTGCTGCTGAGTGGTTAATAGTAGTTTTTCCCCGTCGCCAAATTGTTATGTTCTAGTTTCCCCGTCGCCAAATTGTTATGTACTCGTCGCTGAATTATTGTTATGGACTGGTCGAGAAACTAATAGTCCTGACGCGAGAAGGCGGAAATCAGAAGACCACTAGGTTTGCGATGATACTTCTATTGTCCAAACACAAGGAGACGAAAATAAATGGTCTCACACCAAAGTGGTAAGTAAGTAAAGTAGTTTTTTTTTTTTCACACAGATTGTGAATGCGAATATATATAAATAATTCAGACAAGCGTGGGAAAAATCATTAAACAGTCTTAACATGAATGGCTAATTATAATGGAGTGTCGATCCAATTATACATAGCGAATATAGCAGACATGCCAACAAACATATATGGATATATGTCACCAAGCAACGGACTGTCAACAAACACTCATATTATATATAATATAATTTTTGGAGAATACACATTAATAAAGGAGACAAGTCCATACAAGTGAAGTGGTCACAGACTAACCGAGCAAACAGAAAGAGAGACCAACATGCATACACACACATAAATATATATATGTGGATACATATCAAAACGTTATGTAAATGGTACTCTTTTTATTGGTGATAATAGTAAATCTATTAAAAACTTTATTACCGTATTCAATCATATTCATCCAAATATCCGAGTGACTGCCGAACTCGAACCGAATATCAAACTTGGTTTCCTTGATATTACAATGACCAGGAGAGATGATGGAACGATTCAGCTGTCTATTTTTCGGAAACAGATATGAAGTGGACAATGTCTTCATTTTACCAGTTTTGTTTCTATCCAGTACAAACGTCCCCTAGTGAAATGTTTGTTCTCAAGGGCCCGAAAAATATGCACGAGTGACACATTTATGGATGAGTTTCGACATATACATTCAGTTTTATTAGCTAATGGTTATCCGGAGAACTTTATCACTTGTCACAGTAAAAAAAACCACATCTCGATAAGACAGCTTCTGTACCAAAGAAAGCTATCTTCATTAACCTACCATTCAAGAGTTACAAGATTATGTAATTGACTGCTGAAAGACTTCGGTCAGCCATCAAACGCACATTCTACTCCGTATCTCTTTTTCTCACTTGCCGAACATTTTCGATCCCTGTTCCTACGATTAAAGGACGAAATTCTGTGGACTCTACTTCAAACTGTATCTACAAGTTCACTTGTAGTTGCGGTTACACCTATATAGGTAGAACCAACAGAATGTCCCACTGTCGTCGAAAAGAACATGTTCCAAAATGGTTACTAAATCATATAGAAAATCCGGTGCAATTAATCTGAATAGAAATCCAGTATCATCCATTGTAAGCACTTATTAATGTCAGGTCACAAAATCAATATTTATAACTGTTTCGCAATTATTTCACATAACTCTAAAGTGATGCAAGCACTTTGGATTAATCACATACAGCCTAAACTGTGTGTACAAAAACAATAGACTTCAAACTAAGTAATATTGGTCATTAGTATGTACTTTTGTTTTTTATTAAACTGAGTAATTGTCACGATCTTTATCTTATTATTGCTAACCATGTTAGTTGTAAAGCGGTTGTAAAGAAACTACGAAATGATATCGTCTAGCGAAATTTGTCTTCTAAATGCCTTATTCATATATATATATATATATATATATATATATATATATCCACTCCATATTTGTGAGGACGCCCTTTTATATTTTCAAAATACAACGACAGATATCAAGAAATACGCGTAAAGTATTTGTTTCCTTCTTTTAAAAATTCAAATCGTTACAGTGAGTTGAGTTCTTTTGGGGAAGTCGGAGATGCGTCTCTTCATAAACAAAGCGAATTCAATGAAGCAGCATTACTGAACTTCGTGTGTCTTTTCCTCACTTTAGTAAACGGTAGGCATAGCTGTGGAAGATGGTTCAATCAAACCGACATTCTTATAGAAATTGCTTTTTGGTGGAGATCGATGAACACTCTCTATAAGTAATTAAATAGAATTTATAGCCTCCTAGTGGTTTGCAAGGCTTCCTTTGTCTGTTGAGTAATGAGTCCCCTTCCTTGTGTTTGGCTAGGTCTTCTCGCCTCGCCTACCGACCGTCATTCCTTCAAAATATGCGTTTGTCTTCTCCAGCAATACAAGCTGTCAATCGGTAGCTCAGGTAATTACTTTGAGAAAACAGTCGGTTTCCAAAGGTGGATCACGACGGCATTAATATTTTTCGCTTCCGGACCATTTAGAATTTAAACAATAAAGATGTTGAGTACGTAACAATGTGATTGTACACTTTTTAGGTACTTGTATAAATTCGAGATATTGTACATAATTTTTGTTTAAATCGCTTCTTGTTGAAATATACATAATTTCCGTGTACGATTGAAAAATACACTCTGCTGTTGGAGACTTCGTCTTCTCCCTGGTCACCTCTACTTACTTGCTCCACTCACACCGTGTTGTAACTTTGGATTTATTGTAGGAGCCTACTACTTTCATCCGAAGACATTTCTACAACCGGAACACAGCAGCTACAGCAGACGCAGTCCAAACAGTTAACGTGCCTGTGGATTATATAATTAATTTGTAGCCGAGGACTTACACTTTATAACCAAGTAATCCTTTTTGTTGCTATAACTCGTCACTGTATTTTTGGTAATATATTGTGATTTAACACTCCACTGACTTGGATTATTACTTTTATACTTGGAATGTTAGTGAACTCTAATATTAGTCCCCTACAAATTAATTGGTGAGCCCGATAAGAACACGGATTATTTTGGCATATTTATATTCTTATTTTTGCTATTTTTATATTCATTGTGATTTTGTGTGTGGTTTATATTTGTATCCTAATTTGCACCAATAACCTCATATTATAATGTCATCACCTCAGTCCGGTACATCAAACGAGCAGACAACTAATAGCGAGACAAATGCCACAATAAATGCCATCACTGATTTTCGTTTACCCCAATACGGTTTCGCAGAACCAAGGATTTGGTTTGCGGTAATTGAACCGTTGCTAGAAGCACGGGGCATTAAGTCCCAAATAGCCAAATATGGTATGGTGCTGGCAGAACTCCCTCCGTCAGTATTGACAGAAATCAGCGATTTCATCGAAGATCCTCCGACGGAACATCAATTTGATAAACTTAAAGCCCTCCTCATACAACGTACCAGTTTGTCGGATGAGAAAAGAATCCAACAATTGCTCACAGGCTGTGAACTAGGCCCACGTAAACCATCCCAGCTGCTCAGGCACATGCGCCAGTTAATCGGACATCATAAAGTAGACGAGGTAGTGCTGAAACAGATGTGGTTGCAACGTTTACCTAGAAATGTCCAGCAAATTTTAATCATCTCAGGAAAGTCGTATGACTTAGACCAACTAAGTGACATGGCAGATAGTATTTTGGATGTTTTATCCGATAACACCATAAGTCACGTAGCATCTGATAGTGCCACACCGTGTCATTCCACACCCACGGCAGACACACCGATACTCGCCGCCATTGCAGACTTAGCGGCAAGGATTGACAATTTGGAAACTAATAAGTCTGATCGACAAGTCCGGAGACGGAGTTCACAAAGAAGGTCACCATCACGACGACGATCCTTCTCACGACAGCGTTCTTACACGTCTTCTCGGGATAGCAATATATGCTGGTATCACTGGAAGTTTGGACGTCATGCCCTGAAATGTGTAAAACCGTGCAGCTTTAGCGAAGCCAACCAGGCTCAGGGAAACGCCTCAGCCAGACAGTGATGGCGACAGCTGTTACTGGCAAGCAAACAAGTCGCCTCTTCTATGTGAAGGATAAAACTTCAGACACTTTATTCCTGGTAGACACGGGAGCAGAAGTTAGCGTAATCCCTCCTTCACTATCCAGGCGATCTACACGGACACCCGGAAAACTGTCTCTCCGGGCAGCTAACCACACAAGCATACAGACGTATGGAGAGCAATCCCTCATACTGGATCTAGGTTTACGTCGGCGTTTCACATGGATTTTCATAGTAGCCGACGTCAGTCACGCCATCCTCGGAGCAGATTTCTTGAGTAATTTCAACCTGTTAGTTGACGTCAACAATAAAAAACTGATTGATAACAACACCCATCTAAAGATCCATGGAATTATCTCCAGCTATTCTGTCTATAATATCAGTATTGAAAGACCAGCAGATTGCCCTTTTTCCTCCCTACTTCACCGTTTCCCTAAAATTCTTAAGCCGTCGTACAACATCGAGGACGTCCCTCACACAGTTACTCACAAGATAGTTACTACGGGTCAACCAGTTCGTGCTCGTCCCCGTAGATTACCCCCGGACAAATTGGCAGCAGCCAAGGCAGAATTTGAACACATGATGCAGCTCGGCATCATCAGACCCTCCAATAGTCCTTGGTCTTCGCCCTTACACATGGTGCCTAAAGCTGATCATGATTGGAGGCCATGTGGGGATTACCGACATTTAAACAATGCCACAGTTCCCGACCGTTATCCTATTCCTCATCTTCATGATTTCTCCCTGACATTACACGGAAAAACCATTTTTTCTAAAGTAGACTTGGTCAGGGCCTATCACCAAATACCAGTTGCCCAAGAGGATATCGAAAAAACGGCCATCATCACACCTTTCGGTTTGTTTGAATTTCTCCGCATGCCATTTGGCCTAAAGAACGCAGCACAATCCTTCCAACGTTTCATGGATCAGGTCACACAAGGTTTGGACTTTGTATTTGTATATATCGATGACGTTTTAATTGCTAGCTCGTCGCCCGAAGAACATACTGATCACCTCACCATCTTATTTCAACGATTTGAGCAATATGGAGTCGTCATTAACCCCAAAAAGTGCATATTCGGTGTCTCCTCTATACAGTTTCTGGGACACCACATAACCACGAATGGTATTACGCCTACGGAGGAAAAGATAGAGTCCATCAAAAACTTCCCCGAACCAGATTCACTCAAGAAGGTCAGACGTTTTTTGGGGATGTTTAATTTCTATCGGCGTTTCATTCCTTCGTGTGCCTCCATCGTCCAGCCGTTAACCGACCTCCTTAAAAATGATCCTAAAAAGTTTCAGTGGTCAGCTGAAGCACGCGAATCATTTTGCAACGCAAAAGATGCCTTATCCAGAGTCACTATGCTATCCCATATCAACCCCGAAGCGTCGCTTATTTTGTGCACAGATGCCTCCCAAGTAGCTGTAGGGGCAGTATTACAACAAAAGATGAAGGGCGAAGTCACCCCACTCGCATTCTTTTCTAAGAAGTTGGAACCGGCTCAGACACGATACAGCACTTTTGGGAGAGAATTGCTGGCCATATATCTTGCAGTGAAGCATTTCAGTTACTTACTACAGGGCCGGCATTTCACTATTTTTACTGACCACAAGCCCCTGTGTCATGCTTTCACTACTTCACTTGATAAACACTCCCCTAGAGAAGCCAGACAGTTGGATTATATCTCCCAATTTTCAACCGACATTCAGTACATCAAAGGGGATGCGAACGTGGTAGCCGATTCTCTTTCAAGAAGTGACATTAACCAGCTCCAAACGTCGGTAGACATCAGTCTTGATCGTATGGCTCAATTACAACGAGATGACGTTGAACTCCAAACCTGCCGCAGAAACTCTTCCTTACAACTCAAAGATGTGCCTATCCCCTTATCAGATGCAACCATAGTCTGCGATGTATCTACCGGCACTAATCGTCCATTTGTCCCTCTCAGTTGCCGAAAAGCATTGTTCGAACATTTACATTCGCTTTCCCACCCTGGAGTACGCGCCACGGTCAGGCTGATCAGCGAACGCTTCGTGTGGCCTAAAATGAACTCTGACATTCGGAGATGGGCACGAGAATGTATCCAATGCCAATGCTCCAAAGTACACCGCCACACTATTACAACCCCGAAGACGTTTAAATTACCCGAAAGGAGATTTCAGCATATCCATATAGATATCGTGGGACCATTGCCAACATCAAGGGGATATACACATATCCTGACAGCGATTGATAGATTTACTCGTTGGGCTATTGCATGCCCCTTAAACGACATATCTGCTGAAAACGTTGCTTTAGTTTTTCTCGACCGTTGGGTGTCAAACTACGGTGTACCAACTACTATTACATCCGACCGCGGTCCTCAATTCCAATCGACACTCTTTCGCGAACTGACGAGACTTCTGGGAGTGAAACATATCTCCACAACAGCCTATCATCCGGCAGCGAATGGTCTAGTGGAAAGATTCCACAGACAACTGAAAAGCTCCCTGATGGCGCAGAATGATACATCTAAGTGGAGTGAATACTTACCTTTGATTTTACTTGGTATCCGATCTACTATCAAAGAAGATTTAGGATGTACACCGGCTCAACTTGTCTATGGCACCAACCTAACCTTGCCTGGACAGCTAGTCCCCTCAGCCGATTCCACAGACGTGAACATTGCCGACTTCACTAACCGATTAACTAGACAAATGCTTCAACTTCAACCAACAGCACCTCGACAATCTCCCCGACGAGATCAGATCAACAAACATCTACAAACTTGCAAATTCGTCTTCATTCGAGTCGACGCCATCAGAAAAGGATTGCAACCTCCATACGAAGGACCCTTTCAAGTTATTAAACGTTCAGACAAACACTTTACCGTGAACAAGAATGGAAAACGAGAGACTATTTCCATTGATCGAATCAAACCCGCATACACCGACAACGACTTCGAATCTACATCGGCAACTGCGCAATCAAATAATCAAACATCCGATTCCACTCCACCGGCACCAAGTCTTATCCTCCCTCCATATCAAACACGTAGTGGTCGGCAAATCAGTAAACCGGCTCGCTACGTTCATTTTGAGGACTAACAAAAGAAAAATAATTAAAAATTATTATTATCTTTTTCGTTTAGACATTATCATCATGACCGTTAGTATTTCGTCGTAAACTTTGATGTTACTATCACTATTATTTATTTATATGTACCTCACCAAAAAAACAGGTAGTGTCCTTTCCAAAAACTACTGATCTTTAATCCATATTTTTTTTAATGTTTCTTTCCCCTCCTTAATTACTGTGTATTTACATATTTTTCTTTATACATTAAAAATCTATGTTCATGGTTAGTGCAAATTTAAGTGACATGACTTTCTATTTCAATTTTTATTGCTGAACTTATTGTATATGCTTTCAGACTTTACATGATTCACATACCTTCTCGCGTTTATGCATGTTGTAATATATCCCTATTTTTATCCAAAAGTTGCTATTACTATTATTATTTACTTCATAGTTTTACTTATCATTTTCCGGTTGTCTCTCCGGACCTCTAGGGGGGAGCCGTGTTGAGTACGTAACAATGTGATTGTACACTTTTTAGGTACTTGTATAAATTCGAGATATTGTACATAATTTTTGTTTAAATCGCTTCTTGTTGAAATATACATAATTTCCGTGTACGATTGAAAAATACACTCTGCTGTTGGAGACTTCGTCTTCTCCCTGGTCACCTCTACTTACTTGCTCCACTCACACCGTGTTGTAACTTTGGATTTATTGTAGGAGCCTACTACTTTCATCCGAAGACATTTCTACAACCGGAACACAGCAGCTACAGCAGACGCAGTCCAAACAGTTAACGTGCCTGTGGATTATATAATTAATTTGTAGCCGAGGACTTACACTTTATAACCAAGTAATCCTTTTTGTTGCTATAACTCGTCACTGTATTTTTGGTAATATATTGTGATTTAACACTCCACTGACTTGGATTATTACTTTTATACTTGGAATGTTAGTGAACTCTAATATTAGTCCCCTACAAAGATATTGTGTATGCAGAAACCAATTAATTAGTTATCGGCATCAAATGACTTGAATGATGTGTGAATCGCTTGTAGTGTATAAGCACTGTAAATGCATTTTCCGCTATTTGTAGATGCAGGTCTTTTAAATTTAATTGGCTTCAGATGTCGAAAAATCGTTGTATTCAGAGAAGAAATTGGATTTCGTACATAGACAGTTTTGAACACATCAGCTGGTTGATATATCTAGGGCAGACTGCAGAAACATTGAAGCACACTTAATGTGCTACAGAAAGGTGTCGCGATATAACGGCATTTTGTATCGCTTTCTGCTTTGTACCCGAAGGTTTCGCTAGATGGATTGTTTATCAGCCAAAAATAAAACAATGTAGCGCGGTTCAATATGCAGCAGTTTGATCTTCAAGTTCATTTGGTGAATAAAATCAAATTATGAATGCCTTTCAGCGTTTGCTCTACCAGTTTGTTTTCGTTCAAATTTTAAATATATTTGAGTGAATAATAGTACAGTCACGCGTACCAAAAGCTATTTATGCAACGCCACGACTTCAAGTCATCAATAAAATTTCGCGACTGAGGGTTATGCTAAAAATACTTCGATCTTATGTAATGTTGCTTGTTACGGCTGCTGTTTCATAAGATTTCCTATATCTCCAGTGCTGAATGATAGTTTCAATATTGAAATTTGCACAGATGTACAGCAGTCTGAGGAACCACACAGAACAAGAGGAGAGATGTTCAAAAGGAAGTGATAAACAGAATTGTTAGCCCAAAAGAATAGTCATATACAAGATATGAAAAATCACAAGGAGTGAATGCATCTCCACCAGCCATTGAGAACGACTTTGAGCCATATCACCAATTGTCTCCAGTCATTGGTTGTTGTCATCCTGGGGCCCTAACCAGACAGTTTAGACCTCCATTCGTGACTGAAATTAACTGTTATGGATTTCACTGACTGACGCTATATTTTGGTTTGACCACCACTGTCTAGCTCTTTTCCATCCTATGTCAGCTAACATTGCTCATTAAAGGGAGGCGATGGCTAGTGATGCATGTGTAACACACGTCCTTACCATCACAACCGATGTAAATTCACAACCTCGTTGATTGACTCTCCACCTCACTGAACACTCAATCGACACTTAACTTCGGTGTTACTCACCCTATGGTACTACTTAACACGAGAGATAGAGCGCAAGCACCAGTGATCAAAGAAAGCTAGTCTTTTCATGCTTTCTTCTTTCAATGGCGATTTCTCACGGTCACAAAGAAGGAGAGAGCGAGAACTGTTGAGCAGTACTCAAATCCTTTGGTCGATAACCAGTCGGATCTCGTGTCTACGCCAGAGATGGCGTAAGTTGGTGTATTCCAAACGTGCAGAGGTCTCGTCAGCAACCAACTCACACATTAACACTTCACTCTCTGCATCTTAGCTAAAAGTAGTCAGTTTTATCCAGTCCTGTAGCATCATCTGACCTCTGAGAGCAAGAGTGAATCACATGCCAAATATTCGAGTTGCTTATCAAACCACTGCTTGTCACCACTCCAGATGACAGCCCTCCGTAGTATCTGACTTAGGTGACTGCATCAGTTCGAGTAGAGTGCCTCCATCAGTGCGATGTATTTCTTCATCATTCCCTTCACAAATAGACATCACTATAGTACCTCTCGGTCGATAGAATCGAGTGCCAATTTCACGTCAATAAATATGACGATTGTTGGACTCCGATGAGTGTATGTCTTCGTTTCAGAATCTGTAGAAAGCTGAAGGTATGATGGATACATCGTCTTCCTGGTCTGATGCCTGCGTGGTCCTCTCGTGTTTGTTCCTCGCGAGCACCGCTTAGTCTAGGCATTATTATTGAGTATAGAACTTTAGATACCACATTAGTCGAGCTAATTCCCCTGTGATTATCACAGGGAGACTTGTGTCAATCACGTCTCATAAACCGTTAATGCCCAGCTCTCGCTACGCTCGGGCCCACGCTGTTCCTTGAAGATTTTCGAAACGCTTAGTTATAACGGACGAAAAAACCAAAACACCGATCTGCCGCTTGAGATTTGTTTATTGTTACACCAACATATAAAAGGAATAAGCGAACTAAGGTCTGAAAACAAATATTACAATAATAAATCTCTGTATTACTTCTGACGATGTTTCACTCTTCTTTCTGAACAGCGACCGATGAGACGATGACTGTCGTATTGATGCCTCCGCGAAAATTGGGGAAGTTAATTTTGAGCAAACAACCAAGAATTGATCGTTCAATCTTCAACTGCATTGACACTCCCCGGCAAAAAAGGGATCCAACCCTTTTTTCCATCACGACCAATACACGTTGACTTGGATGCCATTGCGAGAACCTGGGTCACACGGACAGAGCTGAAATGGAAAACAAACAGAAAAGCCAACACACCACAAGCATACCCACAGCACAATCTCACACATCGCTGACGACCTGCGCCTCCAGACAGAGACCTCCTCTTGACATCTTGCAACACAATCGCCATTTGCTAGAATGACTGTTGCAGAATGCAAAGTGACCATGGCAGCACCTCACGATACTCTACGCTCATCCTCTTATCTACTCACTACCAATTACCACTGAAATCGCTTGTCACTCATTCTGCCTCAGTTCTAGTAACGGTGACGTATGCGAGCCTCAGTCGTTTACACTCTTTCTCCCCGGCGTGTGGGACCACAGCTAACAGTTATCTCCTTGTGCATTTCATTCTCGGCAATAGCCTAGCCTCCCCGGCGTATACGACCCATCTGCTGTCCTTAACATCAATCAATTCATTCATGGATGTAGAAGACTCGAAACAACTTCAGAAGTAATCACGACGAAAATTTAAAAAAAATTACGCAATAACAACAAGTAAACACAATGAATCCAAAATACACCAATTGCTATGACACACTACACGTATATACAAATAGTACAAACAACCTCGCCGATCATGTCTTGGTGGAATTCCTTTGAAGAATTGCAGGACTTACACCAGTACGCCTACAACGCTTCTCAGGTTGACGATTGTAATTTGTGAAATGTACGGACACAAACAAGATTAACCAACAATTGCGATAATTGGAACTCACACAACTATTTAACACAAACATATGTACAATCAACACATCAAAAAAGTGGATTCCGGCATGACAAACTACCCTTGAAGAACTGTAGGACTTACAGCAGTATGCCTACAACCCTTCTCAGGTTGACGCTCTAGGTTGGAAAATCGTCGCAGAGTTCATTTGCTAACTTCCTTCTATCAGCTATATCCTCAAATCTGAACGGTAACACGCTCATATCATTTTATCGTAGAATATAGATGACCAACAAACACACGACGTATCTGGTCAACCAAGCGTAGGCACAGAGTAATTTACACCAAAGATAATAGCATTCAAATAGTAACTTGAAACTAGAAATGCCTTTATTCGTGCAAGTCAATTTAACAATTACTCTCTCGTTTACACTTGGCTTATCCTCTCTAAACTGAGCAATATCTTTCGTCTTTTCAAATGCACCAATACTAGCATAGTCATTGAACAAGATACTTGAGTTGATGGGCGTCCTTCTCATTGTGGATGACAACACCAACGACGACTGATTGATATCAGTTGATGAAGTTAGCGGTGGATCAGAAGCTGTTCTTGTTTGGCTTTCAGAAAGTTGTCTAACTGCGAGATTACCACCACTGCTGTCTTTCACTACTAGTTCGGGTTTAGCACTATCATCTGATGATAGGTGGGCTACACGCTGATCAATTACACTGACTGTCTCACAAGTATGCACACCTTTTGGAACTGCATCTGCGTTCAATTCTACTTCACGTTGTAGTTGTACAGAACCTTTATTTAACTTAGCAGTATTAGGCATATCCCTCATCTCATAATGATCAACCAAAGACAACTGTGAAGTATCATGATCATTATCACGAATATTCACTTTACCGTCAACTTCATCATTTTCAAACTCTTTAGTAACAGAAGTAGACAATTTTGGTTCCTCCTCGCAAATGATAAAAGGTTTTATAACTTCACCCTGACTAGTAATACCTTGTAAACTTGCAGGGTCAGAACTGCACTCTGAAGCAGCAACTCTCTTCTGTGACACTTTATTCAACAACGGCTTACCAGTTGCAACTACAGACTTCTTCACCGCACCGTTATCGTCACACAATTCGGAGTCAGACCTGGAGTTTACATTTAGCTTGTCCCTGAACTTGCTCACCGGTTCACAGTTCACTTCTGTATGCACCTCTTGCACACGTGTAAAACAAAGCCGTGTTTGCCTTGCATCTTGTAACCTATCAGTTGAGGATGTACTACGAAACCTGTTACACTCACTAGGTCTATATGCATTACTAGACATCATGGAGCCTTCTCGATATCCACCTCTCTGAGGCTTATTCGTCATCAATGACTGCGTTTTACCCTCAGACTGCTCTATTCTAGGGGTGAAATCTAATAGACTGGAAAACTTGCTCATAGATTGATTGACGCTATCTTTTACCAGTTTCAGGATATCATCAAACTTTGGCTCGATACCCTCATCCTCCATACGGGAGCTTATCTTCACCCACTTCCTTTGCAGTCGAGTAGGTAGACGTCTTGCTATTACTTCTAGTATAAAACTCGAGTTGAGGTCACTCGTGCGATTCATCGAAATCATTCCATTCTTGTAAATTAGCAAATTATCTAAAAACTCAGTGAGTGCCTGGGAGTCATCCTGTAATTGACCACCATTACCCTTAACAGCCTCGAATAATTTCCCTGCAATCATCGAAGGTCTTCCAAACCTTTGACGCAATATGCTCATAGCCTCGTAGTAGCCCTCTTTTTGCTTCATAAACTTACAGCACTGTATAGCTCTTGCAGCATCTCCACTGCAATATCTCATCAAATACATCAATTTCAATTCATCATTTAATAAAATACCACTCAACATGATCTCAAACTCCTTTACAAATGGTGAATAATCAGTCGGGTTTCCATCAAAACATCGTGGCTCAAATTTAGGGAGTTTGATGTTCCTATTATCCCTGAACGGCGAAACAATAACATCAACCATGTCATACTTAACATCAGACACATCGTTACAATTAACAGACAAGTCACCATGACTTACTTTCCTGTTTGCATCCAAGACACTCTGTCCCTTCTTTGACCCAGGCATTGTTGAACTTGACCCAATTCCAAAAACGTTCCAGATATTGCTTGTTCAAAGAGGACTTGACCGGCACCAGGAAAAATGAACGGCGACTATCCAAACTTTCACCAACTGTTTGAATCCGCCAGATCTGTTTCTATCGTCAGAAACTGTCAATCACGTCTCATAAACCGTTAATGCCCATCTCTCGCTACGCTCGGGCCCACGCTGTTCCTTGAAGATTTTCGAAACGCTTAGTTATAACGGATGAAAAAACCAAAACACCGATCTGCCGCTTGAGATTTGTTTATTGTTACACCAACATATAAAAGGAATAAGCGAACTAAGGTCTGAAAACAAATATTACAATAATAAATCTCTGTATTACTTCTGACGATGTTTCACTCTTCTTTCTGAACAGCGACCGATGAGACGATGACTGTCGTATTGATGCCTCCGCGAAAATTGGGGAAGTTAATTTTGAGCAAACAACCAAGAATTGATCGTTCAATCTTCAACTGCATTGACACTCCCCGGCAAAAAAGGGATCCAACCCCTTTTTTCCATCACGACCAATACACGTTGACTTGGATGCCATTGCGAGAACCTGGGTCACACGGACAGAGCTGAAATGGAAAACAAACAGAAAAGCCAACACACCACAAGCATACCCACAGCACAATCTCACACATCGCTGACGACCTGCGCCTCCAGACAGAGACCTCCTCTTGACATCTTGCAACACAATCGCCGCTTGCTCGAATAACTCTTGCAGAATGCAAAGTGACCATGGCAGGACCTCACGATACTCCACGCACATCCTCTTAATTACCTGATGAGCTTGAGAGATATGTGGATAACTTCTTACTTCAATATCGCAATGCGGAGCACACAAGTACCCATGAAAGTCCTGCAAAACTATTCAAATCTCGAATTCTCAAAAAGCATCTGATGTCCACGACTACTAATGTACATTATTACAGAGGAAATGATTATAGACCTTCTATTGGTATCATACTACAAAGAATGCGAAATCGAGTGGTGAAGATATTAGACATCGAAGATAATTCAGTTCATAACAGACAATTGGATCAAGTGAGAATAAATGAGGTAGGTCGTTCCAATTATTATTGTAATGACTCTGTTACTAATCCTGATTTTGTAGATAATTCAGAAGTAAGTCTAGATAATACTGATGGATATAATATCACAGAATCAGATAGAAGATGGCAGAGACTGGCAAGCGAAGCGCGATATTAGTATAGATACGCAAGGAGATATTCGACGTGTGGCGGATGTGGTGATTGACAATCTCTATCTCTGTATTATTTAAATAATTACTGTTGATTGTTAATATGTTTCTTATATGAATTGCATTAGAATTCCGCTAAATACAAATTCCTGAATTCCGCCCTCTCTCGGTTCTGGTTGGATTCTCGTAATTCGGTCATCTCGAAATACTAATACTACGATTACAATTAATTACAAAAATTCTATTACCTGTAGACGGCAGTTTGGGTTGCTTTCCTTGAACACTTGTATTTTCGACTTTGGACAACATGACATCAGATACTGACGTAGTGGGAGAGGAGTATTCACTATTGACATCTTCATATGTAATACATAAATCTTTAGCAGTTTGAAAGGTACAAGAAGGAATCTGAATTAACTCTTTCTCTAACTTAGGAATATTGATTCCAGCAATTAGACGATCACGTAGTTGAGTATGCAGCTGATCTCCAAAGTTACACTTTGAAGCTTGTATTTGGAGTTGAAGAATTAAGTCTCTTATCCTCTGCTTGGGAGCACGAACCAGTTTATGGAATTGAGCCCTCTCTCTCGTCTCAAATGTAGTAACATGAAAGTGATTTATCAGAAGTTCACGAATCTTGACATATGACAGAGAAATAGGTTTATCTGGAAACGCCAGATTCTTCACTAGGCTATATGCATCTAGCCCAATAGCAGTGATGAAATGTGCTGGTACTTTGTCATCCCGAACGTTCCTTGAAATCCACGACGCATCGAAGCATTCAAGGTAATCAGCAATCTCCCGCGGAGAACCATTTATAGGAAATTTTCCAAGGTTATTTAGTTCC
The DNA here is from genome assembly GCA_944472135.2 of Trichobilharzia regenti. Lineage (NCBI taxonomy): Eukaryota > Metazoa > Platyhelminthes > Trematoda > Strigeidida > Schistosomatidae > Trichobilharzia > Trichobilharzia regenti. The sequence continues at coordinate 78,305,223 of OX235270.1, read as the reverse complement.
ATCACGACGCCAATTTGTTGTGATTATTTGTAATCATAGTATTAGTATTTCGAGATGACCGAATTACGAGAATCCAACCAGAACCGAGAGAGGGCGGAATTCAGGAATTTGTATTTAGCGGAATTCTAATGCAATTCATATAAGAAACATATTAACAATCAACAGTAATTATTTAAATAATACAGAGATAGAGATTGTCAATCACCACATCCGCCACACGTCGAATATCTCCTTGCGTATCTATACTAATATCGCGCTTCGCTTGCCAGTCTCTGCCATCTTCTATCTGATTCTGTGATATTATATCCATCAGTATTATCTAGACTTACTTCTGAATTATCTACAAAATCAGGATTAGTAACAGAGTCATTACAATAATAATTGGAACGACCTACCTCATTTATTCTCACTTGATCCAATTGTCTGTTATGAACTGAATTATCTTCGATGTCTAATATCTTCACCACTCGATTTCGCATTCTTTGTAGTATGATACCAATAGAAGGTCTATAATCATTTCCTCTGTAATAATGTACATTAGAAGTCGTGGACATCAGATGCTTTTTGAGAATTCGAGATTTGAATAGTTTTGCAGGACTTTCATGGGTACTTGTGTGCTCCGCATTGCGATATTGAAGTAAGAAGTTATCCACATATCTCTCTAGCTCATCAAGATTTTGAGAACTCATTGATGCTATAGCACTCTTTAATGTTCGTACAAAATTTTCTGCCAACCCGTTTGACTGAGGATGACTTGGTGCTGTGTACAAATGACGACAACCTATATGTTTGAGCCAATCATTGAAGTTCTTCTCCGTAAAATGAGTACCATTGTCAGTAACTAAGACATCTGGAATTCCTTCTCGACTAAAAATCTTTCTCAACGCTCTGTGAGTGAATTTGGCATTAGGACTATCTGTAATGATGACTTCTGGCCATCTAGAATAAGAATCCACAATAACTAAAGCATAATATGAATTTAAGAATGGACCACAGTAATCTGCATGAATACGCTGCCAAACCTCACAAGATGCAGGCCACGGTGTCCACGATGACTTCCCATAGGACATTTTATGTAAACAGCTAGAACAGCTCTTTGATCTTTTGTTAATGTCAGCATCAATTTCCGGCCACCAGCATGTTAGGCGTGCTAATGATTTCATCTTATCAGCTCCTAGATGAGCAGAATGTAGATCATCCAAAGTCGCAGATCTTAATGTTAGAGGAATAATAATTCTGTCATTCAGACATAGAAATCCTTCAGGATGGACTGAAATCTCATCTCTTCGCTTATAAAAGTCTGGAAATCTTCGCTTACACTGAACATTCCAACCTCTTTTTGTTGCATTTATAACGCATCCGTAATATTTCCGAGTATCATTTATAAGTCGAACTCGATCCACCGGTAACGGCTGGACTAATAAGCAATCAGTATCATTAGCAGCGTTTTCAAATAATGAATAACGAGATAAGAAGTCTGCATGAGGTATATCCTTTGCCGATCTATGTTCAATAGTGTAATCATATGCACTTAGTTCTAAACTCCATCTTCGAACCATAGCAGCAGATGATTTATTCAAAGATTTTTCTGGATTGTAAATGAATTTCAAAGCTTGATGATCAGTAACTATGTGAAACTTAGTACCAAAGAGATACTTGTGCAAGCGTCTTATTGCCCATACAACTGCTAGAGCTTCTTTCTGGGTTTGTGAGTACCCTTGTTCACTCTTACTTAGACGTCTTGAAATACAAATAACAGGTTGTCCATTTTGCTCAAGTACTGCAGCTATACCCATAGGAGAAGCATCTGTAGTGAGAACAGACTTATCTTTCGACAAAAAGGTCTTAGGAAGGCTTGTTTATTAAGAAACTCCAAAGTTTTTCACAAGATATTCTCATGTTGTTGTTCCCACTTAAACTGTTTACTGGAGACAATCTCAAAAAGTGGAGATAACCGTTGAGTGAAGTTGGGAATGAATCTGGAGTAAAACTGAAGAGTACCTATCCATGATCTCAACGATGACATATTATTAGGTGACGGTGCTTGAATTAGAGGTGCCAAACGACTAGCATCAGGTCTGAAACCTTCGGAGTCTACTGTGTATCCCAAGCATGATACAGACGACAAAGTGAAATGACATTTAGATGGATTAACAAAAACATTATTCTCACATAAACGCCTGAACAGTTTTAAAAGACGTTCATTATGCAATTCGATATTAGGACCATGAACTATAATGTCGTCTTGGTATGACTCAACACCATCTAATCCATCTATCATCTGATTTATTACATTTTGAAATATTGCGGGTGAAACCTTTAAACCAAAAGGCAAGAACTTATACTTGAACAATCCAAATGGAGTATTAATGGTTGTTAATGCACTAGACGCCTCATCAAGAGGAATTTGCAAATAGGCATCTTTTAGATCTATTTTGGAAAAGTATCTTGAGCCATGTAGCTTGTAGAGAATGTCTTCAGTTTCTAGAGTAGTGCAACTTTGCTGTAGTAGACGACTATTGAGTGTAAGGCGGTAGTCACCACAAATTCTAGGTGTTTTTCCATCAGCCTTTAGTGGCGTAACAATAGGAGTAGCCCAATTTGAAGACTCAACTGGCATAAGTATGCCTTGCTCAACCAACTTGTCTAACTCTTTCTTAACTGCATCTCGCAATCCATATGGAATTAATCGGCGTTTCAGGAAGATAGGATCACCCTCTATTTCAAGATGGATGGGCTGAATCTTCATACCACCTACACTCTTTGAACATTGGAGAAGTAATTCTTTGAACAAAGATTCATCAAACAACTCAGTACAAAGTGAGATTTCGACATTTAACAATCTAAGGGCTTTAATCCCAATACACATGGACCATATTCACTAACAAGAAAGGGAATATTTACAAAATTACCACTGTCTGATTTCAAAGAAATGTTAGTAGCCCCGATAAGAGGTAATTTATGACCAGTTATGCCTGTAATTGAACTAGTAGTAGGATCTATCTGGACATTCTTACAAATCGATTGTAAATCTTTCTTAGAAATTATAGATTCAGTACTCCCAGTATCAATTATAAAACAATGAGACTTGCCTGAACTTGTAGTGAAGGTTCTCATTAGATGAGATTGAGTATTGGGAAAAGTTGAAAGAGACATCGACTGCATTTTACCAGATAAATTGGAAGAATTATCAGGATTCTGAGTAACATAAGTATTCGAACTTCTACAAAGTCTTGATGTGTCCAACTTTACCACATTTGTGACACTTAGCACCCCGAAAACGGCAAGTGCTTCGTAGATGTAACTTTCCACAGGATAAACACGGTTTAATGTTTTTGATCTCTCGCTGCATTCTATTACCTGTAGACGGCAGTTTGGATTGCTTTCCATGAACACTTGTATTTTCGACTTTGGACAACATGACATCAGATACTGACGTAGTGGGAGCAGAGTATTCACTATTGACATCTTCATATGTAATACATAAATCTTTAGCAGTTTGAAAGGTACAAGAAGGAATCTGAATTAACTCTTTCTCTAACTTAGGAATATTGATTCCAGCAATTAGACGATCACGTAGTTGAGTATGCAGCTGATCTCCAAAGTTACACTTTGAAGCTTGTATTTGGAGTTGAAGAATTAAGTCTCTTATCTTCTGCTTGGGAGCACGAACCAGTTTATGGAATTGAGCCCTCTCTCTCGTCTCAAATGTAGTAACATGAAAGTGATTTATCAGAAGTTCACGAATCTTGACATATGACAGAGAAATAGGTTTATCTGGAAACGCCAGATTCTTCACTAGGCTATATGCATCTAGCCCAATAGCAGTGATGAAATGTGCTGGTACTTTGTCATCCCGAACGTTCCTTGAAATCCACGACGCATCGAAGCATTCAAGGTAATCAGCAATCTCCCGCGGAGAACCATTTATAGGAAATTTTCCAAGGTTATTTAGTTCCATCACGACGCCAATTTGTTGTGATTATTTGTAATCGTAGTATTAGTATTTCGAGATGACCGAATTACGAGAATCCAACCAAAACCGAGAGAGGGCGGAATTCAGGAATTTGTATTTAGCGGAATTCTAATGCAATTCATATAAGAAACATATTAACAATCAACAGTAAGTATTTAAACAATACAGAGATAGAAATTGTCAATCACCACATCCGCCACACGTCGAATATCTCCTTGCGTATCTATACTAATATCGCGCTTCGCTTGCCAGTCTCTGCCATCTTCTATCTGATTCTGTGATATTATATCCATCAGTATTATCTAGACTTACTTCTGAATTATCTACAAAATCAGGATTAGTAACAGAGTCATTACAATAATAATTGGAACGACCTACCTCATTTATTCTCACTTGATCCAATTGTCTGTTATGAACTGAATTATCTTCGATGTCTAATATCTTCACCACTCGATTTCGCATTCTTTGTAGTATGATACCAATAGAAGGTCTATAATCATTCCCTCTGTAATAATGTACATCAGAAGTCGTGGACATCAGATGCTTTTTGAGAATTCGAGATTTGAATAGTTTTGCAGGACTTTCATGGGTACTTGTGTGCTCCGCATTGCGATATTGAAGTAAGAAGTTATCCACATATCTCTCTAGCTCATCAAGATTTTGAGGACTCATTGATGCTATAGCACTCTTTAATGTTCGTACAAAATTTTCTGCCAACCCGTTTGACTGAGGATGACGTGGTGCTGTGTACAAATGACGACAACCTATATGTTTGAGCCAATCATTGAAGTTCTTCTCCGTAAAATGAGTACCATTGTCAGTAACTAAGACATCTGGAATTCCTTCTCGACTAAAAATCTTTCTCAACGCTCTGTGAGTGAATTTGGCATTAGGACTATCTGTAATGATGACTTCTGGCCATCTAGAATAAGAATCCACAATAACTAAAGCATAATATGAATTTAAGAATGGACCACAGTAATCTGCATGAATACGCTGCCAAACCTCACAAGATGCAGGCCACGGTGTCCACGATGACTTCCCATAGGACATTTTATGTAAACAGCTAGAACAGCTCTTTGATCTTTTGTTAATGTCAGCATCAATTTCCGGCCACCAGCATGTTAGGCGTGCTAATGATTTCATCTTATCAGCTCCTAGATGAGCAGAATGTAGATCATCCAAAATCGCAGATCTTAATGTTGGAGGAATAATAATTCTGTCATTCAGACATAGAAATCCTTCAGGATGGACTGAAATCTCATCTCTTCGCTTATAAAAGTCTGGAAATCTTCGCTTACACTGAACATTCCAACCTCTTTTTGTTGCATTTATAACGCATCCGTAATATTTCCGAGTATCATTTATAAGTCGAACTCGATCCACCGGTAACGGCTGGACTAATAAGCAATCAGTATCATTAGCAGCATTTTCAAATAATGAATAACGAGATAAGAAGTCTGCATGAGGTATATCCTTTGCCGATCTATGTTCAATAGTGTAATCATATGCACTTAGTTCTAAACTCCATCTTTGAACCATAGCAGCAGATGATTTATTCAAAGATTTTTCTGGATTGTAAATGAATTTCAAAGCTTGATGATCAGTAACTATGTGAAACTTAGTACCAAAGAGATACTTGTGCAAGCGTCTTATTGCCCATACAACTGCTAGAGCTTCTTTCTGGGTTTGTGAGTACCCTTGTTCACTCTTACTTAGACGTCTTGAAATACAAATAACAGGTTGTCCATTTTGCTCAAGTACTGCAGCTATACCCATAGGAGAAGCATCTGTAGTGAGAACAGACTTATCTTTCGACAAAAAGGTCTTAGGAAGGCTTGTTTATTAAGAAACTCCAAAGTTTTTCGCAAGATATTCTCATGTTGTTGTTCCCACTTAAACTGTTTACTGGAGACAATCTCAAAAAGTGGAGATAACCGTTGAGTGAAGTTGGGAATGAATCTGGAGTAAAACTGAAGAGTACCTATCCATGATCTCAACGATGACATATTATTAGGTGACGGTGCTTGAATTAGAGGTGCCAAACGACTAGCATCAGGTCTGAAACCTTCGGAGTCTACTGTGTATCCCAAGCATGATACAGACGACAAAGTGAAATGACATTTAGATGGATTAACAAGAACATTATTCTCACATAAACGCCTGAACAGTTTTAAAAGACGTTCATTATGCAATTCGATATTAGGACCATGAACTATAATGTCGTCTTGGTATGACTCAACACCATCTAATCCATCTATCATCTGATTTATTACATTTTGAAATATTGCGGGTGAAACCTTTAAACCAAAAGGCAAGAACTTATACTTGAACAATCCAAATGGAGTATTAATGGTTGTTAATGCACTAGACGCCTCATCAAGAGGAATTTGCAAATAGGCATCTTTTAGATCTATTTTGGAAAAGTATCTTGAGCCATGTAGCTTGTAGAGAATGTCTTCAGTTTCTAGAGTAGTGCAACTTTGCTGTAGTAGACGACTATTGAGTGTAAGGCGGTAGTCACCACAAATTCTAGGTGTTTTTCCATCAGCCTTTAGTGGCGTAACAATAGGAGTAGCCCAATTTGAAGACTCAACTGGCATAAGTATGCCTTGCTCAACCAACTTGTCTAACTCTTTCTTAACTGCATCTCGCAATCCATATGGAATTAATCGGCGTTTCAGGAAGATAGGATCACCCTCTATTTCAAGATGGATGGGCTGAATCTTCATACCACCTACACTCTTTGAACATTGGAGAAGTAATTCTCTGAACAAAGATTCATCAAACAACTCAGTACAAAGTGAGATTTCGACATTTAACAATCTAAGGGCTTTTAATCCCAATAAAGATGGACCATATTCACTAACAAGAAAGGGAATATTTACAAAATTACCACTGTCTGATTTCAAAGAAATGTTAGTAGCCCCGATAAGAGGTAATTTATGACCAGTTATGCCTGTAATTGAACTAGTAGTAGGATCTATCTGGACATTCTTACAAATCGATTGTAAATCTTTCTTAGAAATTATAGATTCAGTACTCCCAGTATCAATTATAAAACAATGGGACTTGCCTGAACTTGTAGTGAAGGTTCTCATTAGATGAGATTGAGTATTGGGAAAAGTTGAAAGAGACATCGACTGCATTTTACCAGATAAATTGGAAGAATTATCAGGATTCTGAGTAACATAAGTATTCGAACTTCTGCAAAGTCTTGATGTGTCCAACTTTACCACATTTGTGACACTTAGCACCCCGAAAACGGCAAGTGCTTCGTAGATGTAACTTTCCACAGGATAAACACGGTTTAATGTTTTTGATCTCTCGCTGCATTCTATTACCTGTGGACGGCAGTTTGGATTGCTTTCCATGAACACTTGTATTTTCGACTTTGGACAACATGACATCAGATACTGACGTAGTGGGAGCAGAGTATTCACTATTGACATCTTCATATGTAATACATAAATCTTTAGCAGTTTGAAAGGTACAAGAAGGAATCTGAATTAACTCTTTCTCTAACTTAGGAATATTGATTCCAGCAATTAGACGATCACGTAGTTGAGTATGCAGCTGATCTCCAAAGTTACACTTTGAAGCTTGTATTTGGAGTTGAAGAATTAAGTCTCTTATCCTCTGCTTGGGAGCACGAACCAGTTTATGGAATTGAGCCCTCTCTCTCGTCTCAAATGTAGTTACATGAAAGTGATTTATCAGAAGTTCACGAATCTTGACATATGACAGAGAAATAGGTTTATCTGGAAACGCCAGATTCTTCACTAGGCTATATGCATCTAGCCCAATAGCAGTGATGAAATGTGCTGGTATTTTGTCATCCCGAACGTTCCTTGAAATCCACGACGCATCGAAGCATTCAAGGTAATCAGCAATCTCCCGCGGAGAACCATTTATAGGAAATTTTCCAAGGTTATTTAGTTCCATCACGACGCCAATTTGTTGTGATTATTTGTAATCGTAGTATTAGTATTTCGAGATGACCGAATTACGAGAATCCAACCAGAACCGAGAGAGGGCGGAATTCAGGAATTTGTATTTAGCGGAATTCTAATGCAATTCATATAAGAAACATATTAACAATCAACAGTAATTATTTAAATAATACAGAGATAGAGATTGTCAATCACCTTCCAGTTCCGTTCCATCTGCTTTCGCAGATTCCTAACACTTCTATTCTGTACCTTCTCATTTCAGTGGCTATCTGGGCAGCCTTCCCAGCTGGCTTCGTACATTGTACGAACATTCCAGGTACCCATCCTTACTTTTGCTTTCATCGAAAGAAGACACATCGGCTGACTGGCTTCCCGAAGGCTTTCACCAGCCTGCGTCATTTCACTTCCCCGATTCCAGCGAAAAGTAAGGCTATTGCTTATGTTTTTAGAATTTTGAATATATTTATTCGTTGAAGTTTCTGTAGCGATTTGGTTGTTTTACCGGGGGGAGTTGCTAGCACCACGCCCCATCCGTCCCTCTTTACCCGGGCTTCGGACCGGCGAGAAAACTTGTAAGCTAGTAGCCTTGCAAGCTACTATCTGGCGAGGTTGTTTGATTTCAAACAGTGTTAAATTATTTAGGTTTTAGGTGTGTTTTACTGCATCAGTATTGTTTAATGGAAAAACCTTGGTGGGTGAAAGATGATTGGCGACTGTATGTATTAAGCCGCGCTGTGAGAAAGTTTCCTGACACATTCACTTTCCGGCGCGATCTGGATTTGTTTGGTCGTCGTTAACGTACTATGTCTTTTGATCGTCGCATATCTATGGATATCGCACCTCTTGCTGATTGGAGTTAGTCACATTTGTTCTGTTGTTATATCTGTAGAATATTGTTCCTCTGAAGAGAAAACGGTGGTTGTGTTGGTTGGCCTGCCAGCGCGAGGAAAGTCGTATATATCCACAAAGCTTTCTCGTTATTTAAACTGGGTTGGCATAAATACTAGAGGTGAGAAATACTGCAGATGACTTATCCGTGGCTTTGTTTATTCAGTCTTTAATGTAGGAGCTTATCGAAGACGCCATATGAAAACCTGCAATGACCACACTTATTTTTCTGACGACAACAATGAGGGGGTTGCTGTTAGACAGTATGTTATATGTTTATTTTGACGCGTAATTAGTTTATTCACACCGAATCATTCGGTTCCAAATACTCCCATTGTCTAAATTTAGGCGTGCAGGATGTTATGTATCTTTTTCATGACTTCATTTAAGAATAATATATTTTGCCAGTTACAGTGTTGTTGCGCCACCGATAAGGTACCCACTGTGTAAATGTCTGCATAATTTCAAATTTCTAGCAATGTGAAATATGGTACAAAGTATTTATCTTTGCTAATTAAAGTAGATCGCGTACATTGAGGAAGTAAAAAGTCGATTATACAGAAAGATAGAAAACAGTGGAATACATTGGACAGCGAATTGCGTAACTTCATTTTCTCTCGACGAGGGAGAGTAAATAGTGGTGGTGGTTTCTCTCTGTGAGAGTGATGAATGGCCTGGTGCTCTACTTTACTTAGTTTCAGGTTATTAAAAGCCTTCACAACTGTGTCTACAGCTAACTGTATGCTGTGCCAGGCTTCCTCAGGAGAAGAACTGCTGTCGACCTCAGATTATTGTTTCGCTATTTCTTCGTCAAATAGGGACTCAGTGTTTTGATCTAGTTGAGGGTGTGGCTGCTTCGCTATCAAAATTTTCTTATGTCCATTCAATCGTAAGCGTGAATATGGGCGAACCAGGCAGTGATCAGAGTCCACGCACGTATTCTAGAATGAGCGTCAGTCTTCTACTGACCCTTACCAACGACAGTCTATCACTATGTGGTCTATTTGAGTCCGACGTTGATTTTGGTGATGGAGGTCGCGAGGTTAGTGGATATTTCTCCTTGTGCCTGTTGTTGTTGGTAGTGACTAGGAATAGATGATTATCTGAAGGGAACTGTGGAAGTTTATCACTGTTATTCGTTGGTCTGGAGGGAATTCGATATCTACCACAGGTTTATCTCTGTGTGTCGCTCTATGTTGATTTCTGCAGTTCAGTTTTGTTCTCGTGGCTTTTGAAGGTCATCTGAGTGTTTTTCTGGTTCTCATGGTTATTTATGGACACAGTGAAATGCAGATGACTGACCAGTTTGCAGAGTAGTAGGACATTAGTAGAGAAGCAACGTTATGGGAGCGACGTGGATAAAGGAGATTGATGACCAGGAGGGCTTTGAGGGCGGTTGTTAATTCCCGGCTGCCCACTCCATTGAAGTTGGTAGATTCTTGGGTTACCCGAAACAGAACAAAAGTTAGTGTTGCGTAAACACAGAGTTCAGGGTACAACTTATTGAAGCTGGTCACACAGGGTCTGTCTAAACTGGGTTTTTGGTTTGGTTCCGTACCAGTAAGTTCACGCCGGCTACGGACCGACGTAACGTAAGTCGAGAAGTACAACTTTTGCGGTCGACGTTTTCGAACTCTCTCTATCCAGAGTTGAAATATAGTATGACTGGCATGCTGGTCATCTAAAGGGAAACACCTTACTGCTGTTACATCCCTGTTCCCAAGCAGTACGACTGTGCCCACAGACCAAATGCGTAGTGTAAAGCAAATCTCACACTATGCCTGTAACTGCTTTTAGTCTAATCGCTATCCTAACAAACTTTCTTGGCTTGGAAGTACTAGCGATACCATTAGTTCCAGCCAGTGTTGCTTCCTGAGTCCTTGAGATATGACTACCACGTCAAGGTGGCAGCTGAAGAGCTGAGACCGAAGATCAGTCTTAAATTTACTGATCATGAAATGTTTAAAAGCCGAGTAGTAATCGGAGTAAACAGTATTCATTGAACTGGAGGATTATGTTTAACTTTTTAAAAAAGCATTCGAATGGATTTAGGTGTTAGGAATACGTACTAACATATAGACATATATAAGGGTATCAAATAATAAAGTCATAAGCATTCGTATATACAATTTAATCTCAGTCACTTAGTGTTCACATGGCCGAACATGTATTTGGATGCATTTATATGATTACATTTATATAATCGTATAGCCGACCACTAATTGCTTCAAAAAAGAAAATATTAGTTAAAATCTTATGAAGACCAACAGGATCAAAGTTTGGATTATGTCGAATAGTAACATTCTTGTCGGTATTAGATGTGTAATTGTTATTTGTGTTTTATTCATCTTAGTATGTAAAAGTAAACGTGGGTCTATTTTTTTCATAGCTAGGCACATAGCTATCAGTGAAGTTCGGGCTCCACCTCTTTTCCTTTTCTGTAATTGTCAACTGAATAGTCTCCGCTTGTCAGTGAGGACGTTTTCAAAGAAGGCGGAAACCAGAACCCTTAGTTTTAAACGTCAGCTCACGGATTTAGACTAGCGAACCATCACAGAATGATTAATTACATAAAGGATTAAGGAAGAATACTCTTGAAGCAGTATTATAAAGTAATGCTAATGAGTAGAGTCGTGAGCTGTTCAGTATGTATATCCGATCGAAGGTTTTCAGTTGTTTATCCAATTTCAAGTCTTTTTTGTTGGTAATAAATTCTATTGTACCTCGATCAATTTATTTTTGACTTCATAAGGAAATAAATAATATTTATCCGAAAACTAATCGCAGTTTACCTAAGAAATAGTTCATGGTACCAATGATAGAATGAGACTCGATCGAGAGAAATCCATATTGTTTAGAATTTATGAACTGGAGTTCCCCATCGATCAAATTGCAAAACCATTGCTTGGTCTTCAAGTAACATGATATGAATTGTTTGAGCACCTATAAGGATTAAATTAGTCGGTCAAGGTCAACAAATTCCTATCAGACTATAGAGTGATGGAATAATAAGGACAGAAGAAAGTTTCACTTTTTGCAGTTCAGACTTCAGCTGAGAAGCAAACACAACTAGGTATGGAAATGCCTCTGTCCACATTTTAAGAAAGAACGCACACTAACTTCCAGTTGCATGATTGGATAAAAAATATAATACTAAAGCAAATATATTTAAGTGAAAAAAATACTAATCAGTAGGTCGTTATTCATTAAACAAACCTGAGAGCATAAAACAAATAATTCAAGAACTTGAGCTTGGAAAAATTCTATTGCAGTCAGGGGCCGAAAAGTAACCAAACTTGAAAAAGTAGGTGTCCAAAATTGTGTTGTTAGCTTTGTGAGATTATGGAAAGTAATTTGAATGTTTACCGTCTTCCACCCAACATTGTTGTTATTTTTTTATATCAGGTGAACAAGTCTCATAGAGAAATCACATCCTACAAACACTATCCAATTTTTACTATCTTGGTATTTGTGCTGTAATTTCCTTTTTTCATAGAAAGATTGCATCAGAAGCTCTTGATGATCTGTTATCTTGGCTAACATCAGAAGTCGGTGAAATAGCTGTTTTCGATGCAACGAACACCACACGACAGCGTCGTTTATGGATAATGGAACGGTGCAAAGCTCATAATCTTCAAGTCATATTCGTTGAATCAATTTGTAAAGATAAAAAGCTAATTCAAGAGAACGTTTTGGTAAGAATTCTAGAAGTTATTAACCATAAATCATTTCATTCTAGTACATTGGTTTATAAATTTTTTAGGTTTTACAAACGTGTATTCGAGGTAAAAACACGTAACACTGCAAAATGTACAAGGCATTGAGGCAATCACAGAGGAATTAGCTTTAGTAATAGCCTCTAAAACCCTAACATATGTAACCACTCTGCCTATCTAAAGCTGAACAACAGTGAACTATAGCTGGTTGATGACAGATTGTCAACACCGAAACAGAATATTAAACTAACCATTGAGCTAGTAATGATTACATGGCTCAGAGGAATGTTATGATTCTTTATCATGTTTTGTTTGTTCAGATACTGTCGTGCTCCACATCAGTCAATCACTTGGTATGTGTCACTTGTGCCTTATTCACTTCATTTCACTTTTTATTGAGTTCTTCAGATCCTACTTTCAAAATCGACATCCCATATAAAGTTAGTAAATTTGCGACAGATTATAGTAGGAATTTTCAAAGGAATACATCAGTTCAAATCACTATACTTTCGTTAATAACTAAAGACAACTGACGTAATAGTTCAGACTGAAATCAACATTACGGTATCGCTGGGATTATTTTTGTAATTATCATATCAGTCTATTTTGAATTCTCGTAATTGACAGACATGAAGCGATAGATTTTGTTTTCATATATGAGTGTTGTTGACTCTATTCGTATTAGAATTTAAGTGATGGTAAAACCATCGATAAATATTTTATATATAACTCTAATGCCATCTAAACTGTTGATTTGTGTAAAGGAATGTGTCTACAGTCGGTATTATTTGTAATCTGCATTATCGAATAGTAATAAAATGTGTTTATATGGGATTTGTTTATAAGTATGAAATGCATTTAAACGGTTTCATTGAATCGACTAATTTTTAGAAGTCGTTTTATTATGTTGTTTCCAGCTAGTGGTTGGAGTTAAGACGTGCATTGCGTCCTGTTTGAGACTCGTAGTCCGGAAACGTCTGCGTCCCAGTGTTGATATGATTCATTAGCTTAGGCAATCGACTTGAAGTAGATGGGTCTCAGTTTATAGTCCTACCGCACCTACTTCGGCCTGGGCAACCAAGTAGTATCATCAGCCCTCACACAATATGTATGGCCTGGCATATGGAAAATCGGCTCCAGGTAACTGAGTTCTAACTAACTAACTAACTAACCAAACATCCATTTCTTTTGTCATTTTACATCATTTCCGGGTTGGGTGCATTATTAAATTAGGTTAGTCTAGTCTTTCTGACATATTTTATTGGTTAAATGTCTTTTACTACGATGCCCCATGTTTCCTTGATGCAAATAATATCGTTATTAGTGTGATAAGGCCTTAGGAGCTAAATCTTGTCAAAAAAGCGACTATGAACTAGTCAGAAATATGAAAAAGTGGTTTTATTGGTTAACGATTGCGAATCGATATACCGTTGTATTCCATCCCAGTGGCTCAACGTGTATCACCTCGTTTTGTAAACTGTAGGTCCTGAGTTTGAGCCCCGGCGCGGTCATGGATGCATACTGCTAGAGTTCCAAGCAAGGAAGAAACGGCCATCCAGTACTCCCCAGTTTTCAACGGTTGTCTAACTGAAGTCAGTTTGTCATCAGTCTTTAAGTAAAAAATTGCCTTTGTCTATTTGTGATATCTTTCTTTTCAGTGTATTTTTTAGTGTTAAAAACTAACTAATTTACTCTTGTGCAAAGTTAGACGTGTCCATCATATAGAGAATTTCTGAATGATAGTTTAATAATGTTCTTCAGTAAGTTGAATGTAATGCTTTAATGCTATCCTTTATGTTTTCTATTAGTTGCTTATAAAGTTACTAATAGAAAGTGCTTTGTGTGTTCATAAGCTCCCTACCTTCCAGCTTATGGTTATGTTTTTATCATTTAGTTGCTTCATTTTCTTTACGCTCTCCATTTATCACTTTTGTTGTGCTTCACAGGAAGTAAAAGTCAATAGCCCAGATTATGAAAGCATGGATAAAGAGGAAGCACTAAGAGATTTTCTTAAGCGGATTGAGCACTACGAAAAGCGTTATGAATCGATTGATGATGATTTAGACAAAGATTGGTCGTATATTAAAATATTTGATCAAGGAAAACGATACTTAGCGAACCGTATTGAAGGTTAGTCAAGTGTATATCGTTTGCTTTTAAATTTTTCAAATTGGTCAATCCCGTAATCTATATATATATATATATATATATATATATATTGGGTGGAGTTGACAAAAATACGGAAAGTATTTTTAAAGCATTCTTTTATTATCAACCGTGTTCAGAAACAAGCTGCTTTTACTGGGTTATCGTTATGGTTTGGATCTTCAGATCAGTATGATCTTCGGTAATATTACTTTGATTGTATCACACTTTCTCCAGAGGGTTCAGTCTTTATTCTTTTCAAAGAAGTGTCTGGACTTTTATTGCAATGTCAGTGTATTTCCTCTAGCTCTTTGTTTCTATGCTGTTGTGCTGAATTATATCACTAAGAACTGCTGCAGTCTATACCCAACACATGCAATAGGAATGATTCATTACTCATACCCTAAATATGGAAAATACTACTACCAATCAAATCAAGTGAAAAACAATGGAACTATATTAATGAAGTTAGGGAGTCGTGTGATTACCTTGATATGAGCAATAAGTTGTGTTCGAAACGTCCATTACTGTATAACACTGTGAGACTTTATCAAAACAAAATATACCCATAATGGAAGAACTGCTGCAGCTTTTTTCTTGGCCCCAACCCCATCTGTATCCTTTCTCTGATATTGTTGATTAATATTTTAGTGATTTCCTACTGAAGGGGACTTACTAAATCGTTTAATGTTATAAATTATTATTAAGTCTTCGCGACAGTTGTATCTGCTTAGCAGCATAGGTAACTTTCCGCCAGATGATAATGCAGGGTAGTCGTGTTATGATGACATGTTGTTTTTGTCAACTGCTACACCTTTTTCATTGGATTACATTACACAACATCGGTTCAGTGTGAAACTGTGTAAGAAAAAGTCTTGCATAACAGCTTTTGTGTAATCAACATTTTTTCATCTGATGCGATTAGTTAGCGGTTAGTTTATTCCTTTATTACGAACGTAAAATAAATAAGATCCACGATAATTTGACTTAGATCAAATACTTATGATCAAATAATAAGTTAGAATTATACCAGTCAAATGTTGTTATGTTATTCAGTGCGGAATAACTATTTTGATGTTTCCCCATTTCTGTTTAACTTCATCATAGATATGCTGATGGAAGTATCCTTAACTGAACTTAACGACTTAGGAATCGACTTGTTACCAGGGAATAGTCTTATGGACTTAGAATATGCAGATGACATAGTCCTGTTAGGGGAGGATGCTGGCAAAATGCAGAGTCTTCTGAACACCTTGCGCAGCAATCTTCGTATGTTTGGCATGCAATTCGCCCCTGTAAAATGTAAGATGCTGCTACAGGACTGGACTATGTCAACTCCTAGCTTAGTGATAGGGAGTGAAGTGATAGAACATGTTGACCACTTCACCTATTTGGGAAGTTGTATTAGCACCAACGGACTGATTGGCGACGAAATATCAGCACGGATCCAGAAGTCTCGAGCTGCTTTCGCCAGCTTACACCATCTCTGGCGTAGGCGTGACATCTGCCTATCCACCAAGGGACGTGTGTACCGGTCAGCAGTTCGCTCCGTCCTTGTCTATGGCTCTGAAACATGGCCAATACGAGTTAAAGACATGAAAAGATTGACTGTTTTTGATCACAGATGTCTACGATCTCTTTCTCACGTTAGGTGGTTTAATAAGGTAAGTAATGCTGACGTTAGGCGTAGAGTGTTGGGTAAAGAGGGAAAATCAATCGACGAGGCTATAGAGTTACATAGAATAAGATGGCTAGGTTACGTGCTGCGCATGCCTAACCATCGCCTTCCCCGACGACGGGCATTACTAGCTGATATAGGTTCAGGTTGGAAAGGAGCCAGTGGTGGCCAAACAAAAACATGGCATCAATCCATGAAATCCTTGACAGTTAAACTGAGTCAGGTAGGGAGATGCAGACTTCCGGGTTGGGGCTGTCGGGACTCTAGGAATCAATGGCTGGAGACAATAGGTGACATGGCTCAAAATCGTTGTCAATGGCCAGCGCAGATGTATTCAGTCTCTGTAATCTTTCATATTCTTTTCTACCATTACCCATTCTGTTTCACTCTTATACTTGTCAGACTGTATTGATTCTCTTCACTCATCTTCTTATCTACCTTGTGTGCTATTAGGAACTTGGCAACTCGAACTGGTGCACTTCGGTGCCAAGTTCTATGTTGAATCCAGACTGACAGACATCTATTATGATGTACAGGTGCATTGATATTAATTAGAGTCAATATAGTAGATAAAAGGTAAGACCGTCTGGAGCCATTGACGTAGAATTATTATTATTATTATTCCCTTGGGTTCCGAATGAAACATAGAGCTTCAACATCACATCTCCACTTCTCCTGTTCTCTCCAATTCTCTTCAGCTGGCCCCATGATTACCCGTAAGCTTTCATTTACTCCTCTCACGATATCCCCCATGTCATCCCCACACCCACGCCTAATTCGTCATTCCCCACCGGCTTCCACTCGATGACCTCCGCGCGATGTCATTCGACGGTCTCCTCAGTGTTTGTCCGATCCATCTCCATTTTCTTCGATAATATTTGTTGAGTAATAGCTTCTTGATTCATTCGTTCCCGGAATTTCTTGTCACTTTTTCGTTCTGACCGGCCATCTGACCTTGATTACGGTGCCAGCGAAGGCAGCTGTTGATAAAAGTTTGAATCCTGCCAGAAATGATTTTGGTGACGCATTGGTCAACTTTCTGACCCGTATAGAAGGAGTGACTGAGTTAACATTGGTGCTGAGTTTTGTGGTTTATGTAGAGTGGACCCGATTTCCTGACTGATTTCGGAGTGATAAAGGTCTGTCTAGCCTTTCCGATTCTGGTTTCGACATTCACAGCCGTCTCGACTGCCCGTATTTGGTGAAACGATGCTTCCTAGATAAGTGGAGGAAGTAACTCCTCTCAAATTTCTTCCGTTGATACAGATCACTGCCTATTCTTGGATGGTTATCTACATCACCTCTGCCTTCTCTATGTTCACTTGAAGTTCTGTCTTTTCTGTTCCTACTGCTGGTTTATCATGTTTTCTCCTTTAATTCTTTAAGTCTGTGTGATACTATACGTAAATCATCCGTGAAATCCAAATATACTTGAGTCTCCTTATCGGTCCAACGTATCCCTGTCTTTCACCTAATCCAGTCCATCACAATTAAGAATATTATCGATGATAATAGGCAGCCTTGTCTTCACTTCTAAGGTGCGGAATTAATTGAAGGAAAATATA
Source organism: Trichobilharzia regenti (assembly GCA_944472135.2). Taxonomy (NCBI): domain Eukaryota; kingdom Metazoa; phylum Platyhelminthes; class Trematoda; order Strigeidida; family Schistosomatidae; genus Trichobilharzia; species Trichobilharzia regenti. The sequence continues at coordinate 78,287,302 of OX235270.1, read as the reverse complement.
TTTCTACGCTGAATTTGTTTCTTACCCTACCTCTGTATTCTTCGTTTTAAAAATTTTTACTTTTCAAGCGTGCTGTACATTTTCAGGTAATATTAACAGTCGAATTGTATATTACCTGATGAATATTCGTGTCAACAAACGCACAATTTACCTCACTCGAGTGAGTTTTTATTTCATAATTATGATCAGTAATATATTGTCTTTGAAATGAAGTTATATACTTTTTTATTCTGTCTTAATTAACTTCACGAGAAGTGTTATCCATAAATATATTTTAGTGGAGGCCAGAGTTGATGGTTAACCGTTCTGTACCTCACTTGCAACACTTTGCCATTGACACATGAAACTAATTACCCTTCGGTTTTTCACTTCATGGGCACCTATATTCTGTCATAGTAAACAAGAAGCGGGATAAATTTGTCAGTGTATTCGTAGAAAGTATTTGTTTCTCCGGCTACGTTTATGCATTACGTTAGCTGGTGAGTGTATTATCAAGGCACAGGGAACCTATTAGTCGTCAGCTCATGCATTCCTAAATTGTAAGGTTTCTTCCTGTAATCGTCGTCAGAAGCTTTTTAGACTTCATTTTTCCTGATAATATTAATGTATTTACAGATCAATTTTCTAGGTTTTCACATGTAACTAGCTGTAAATGTACCATTGAATATTTCTAATTTTTTATTCATGAATTTCTGTCTTTGTTTATATTATTAATTCATCTGCCTATAATTTTGTCCAAATTTTCTTCCAATATATATATATATATATAACCTTCTATGTTGTCTCCCCGGTATCCTGAAATCCTATATGGATAATTTCGCCTAATCACTCTGCAAATTATATGTGAATGAGAGAAAATTTCTCGCTAATTTTGTGTTCACCAAAAACTTATTTACACAGATTGTGTAGTTAAACTATCGTAAGAGTGTAATTTATAGCATTATTTCCAGTTCCAAAAACTAGTTATTCTCCGCTTTCTGTGGATATTCATACCATGAATAGTGTTATCCTCTAATTTTGTGGTACTGATTATATATTCTGTTGGAGATGTCAGTATGCTGACAAATGTAGATGTAATCAGATTGTTGCATTCATGTACAAGCAACTGGAATCTTTCTTGGCATTACAGACTAAGTTTGTTTTCGTATTTTAGACTTTATCTTGTTCACAACTAGTTATGTTTTGTCATATTATTGTTATGACTACTTGTATTATTATTATTATAGTTTGATTACTTCTTTTCTCTGTAAGTGCTCATTGTTGGTCAATATTTCTTGTCAGACACTTGCACTCGTGTGCATGATATAGAGATGAACTTACACACTGTTAAATATAAACCACTCTATTCATTAATATTTTTCAGAATAGTTTTCAACTGTGCTATATAACTTATTCAGGCAGTAGTTAGTTCGGAAAACTGAGACAAGCAAATCAATTTTAGTTTGTTGTTAAAGATGACGGTGCTCTCAATAAATGAATATGAATGATTTTGTTATAATATGTGTGTATGTAGACTAAATTTCAAAAGGTTTTTCTCTGCTATCTTTCTTTAACGAACAGCACACTCGATAATGTCGGTCGTCTACAAACCCTCTCTGTATATATATATATATATATATATATATATATATATATACAGAGAAATCAATGCCACTTATTGTGAATGTTTTTTTTTTACGTATATTCTTTCAGTGACTTTTTATAGGGAAATGCATGTCAGGTGAAGTAATTTTGACAGTTGTTTTTGGTTTACTACATTCTTTTATTATTTTATCTGGATCACTTCATTACCAGGTCTTTTGCTTTTAATTAATCACAGTTAATTTAACTCACATTGAAGCATTTTGATACTGCCTGTTACACAATTGGACTTAGATCAACTTTTTACTATGACGAAATTTAGTTGGCCGAAAATGAGAATATTTCTCATTGTTTACTGGTCTGTTTAATCCTATACAGTGTTTGAAGTTGTTGATCACTTGTACAAATTATAATTATGCCTATGCCTTTAGGCGGTCATTACCAGTCTTGTGCCAAAATTTAAACTTTATTTCATTTAAAAAAGCAAAAGGCAGTGGAGCGAACAAAATTTTATCTTTTCTACGGAGTTATCTTAAGCTGTACAGTCGTGTTACTACTTACTAAAAGCATCCGAAAAGTTTAGTCACTGCACTGATATGTATTCAGATTTATAAAAGCCTTACGGGATAATAAGCGAGTGATGTTTATGATACACTGACCTCGAGGTGATTTCTATAGATAGGAAAAATAAGATTACATAACGACTAACAAGCTGATGTAAGCAAGGGCTAGGAATCTGACAAGGTGAAAATTATTGTCAGATGGATGTCACACATCCCAAAACACTCCTAGCTAGTGATTTCCAAATGAGCCGTTTGTATCCTAACTTATATTGTTTTCTTATTCGCATTCTTCTGCTCTCTGTCGTTACCATCGAGACTGAATTGTATTTTGCCTGAATAAAAGTCCTTTCCGCAGGGCCACTGTCTATACAACTACACTACTGTATAACACCGTGAGACTTAATTAAAATACAAATTTTACCCATAATGGAATTATACTCTACCACAGTGCACAGTTTCTATTCTTATACCACTGTCTATACATTCGACTTATCTTCGGTATTAATTGTAGGATTTTACATCTACTTACTTTGAAGTTTTTTTCTTGGTTATCATCGTTATGCTTTTACCTGCAGTTTGTTTGTCCGTTATCTACACTCCAGTCGCTGTTTGCTGTACACACCCCATAATTTTATTTTTGTTATGTTTCTTTGGAAAGCGAATTAAAATCTCAAATGGATCATATTTATCTTCATCCCTCTGTTTAAAAAATCTTTTATCTCACTGTTACTTTGTTGAAGAAAATAAACCGATAGGTCATTTTATTTCTCACCAAAGTGGATTTTATTATGTGCAACAAACTGTTTTCGTGTTTTTAGCCTACTACCTCACTGACTCAACACGACAGACAATGCATCATTCACGTATATCAGTTGCTGATTGACAGTTTTACCAGTGTAGATCCGTTTAAGATAGGCGGTGTCTATCGCTTTTTTGTATTTCTCATGTAGTGCTTCTCGCGTCCATTGAATATAATGTTTGTCTGTCGAAGAAATGAAGTAGAAAAGTTTATGTTTTTACTAAACTCAACTTGTTGTTGCTTTGCTTGATTAATTACATCAATAACCTTTACTAATTGATGTTCAAACCAAGTTCACTCTTAACAGTTTGGAAAAATTTGGGCATTGGATATATGATATTCATTATAATAAAGGTTTTTTGTATTTCCAAATGAATAAAAAACAGCGATATTGTTTTTTACTGATGTTTAGGTATTTAATGCTAATAACTTTAAGAGTTGGTTTGTAAGGATTACATTTTTTTACGAGTTTGTTCGCGGATTGATATGAGTTAGAGAACAATTGAAAACCAAGGAGTACTGGACAGCTGTTTCATCCTAGTTTGGGAATCATCGGCAGTACGCACCCACTAAGGTGTGAACCCCCAGGACCTTCCGGTTACAAGACAAGCTCGTATACCATACAGTTACTGCGAGCCGATTCAGTGGCTCGTGAATTCTAACTTCTACCAATTCGTGATTTAGAGCAACCGCAACCAGTGTCGTGGGACATACATCCTCACACTTGATTGAATTGACCTCACTAGTCACGACTTCTCATAGTAGCTAATCACCTTATCAAACTATTATTAAAACAGAATATCCAAAATCTCAGCTGATATATAAAAACTTAATCATCGTTCCTCGGCATGGGTTTATCTTTGCCTTGTCAAGTTAGCCAATTGGTAAAGACAACAAAACCAGGTGTAGATTCTTAGATTTGATAATTTCATTATATAAACACACGCTGCTTTTTATAATTTTATACAATTATCAAATCCAACAATCTACACCTTATTTTGTTATCTTTATCAATTGGCCAACGTGACAACGCGAAAATGAACCCATGTTGAGGGACGATGATTAAGTTGTTATATATTTGCTGAGATTTTGGAAATTCTGGTTTAATAATACTTTGGTAAAGCATTAGCATTAATTAGTGAAATGTCAGTAAAAGCAATATCGTTTTGTTTTTCATTCATTGGGAAATACAAAAAGCTTCTATTATTACTTCTACTACTCTTTTGAAAAACTTCTGTCTAGACATACCATTAGTCCGAAGTTTACGTAGCCCAGTTAGGGTTACTTGTGTAATTTTATGCACTTTAATTGCTTGTGTAGTGTGAATTAAATTTGAGATTTCAATTCTTTTTGTGAACACGTGTTAATCAGTAAGCTTTGGCGACTGCCTAGTTCGTTAACTACATATTAAATATTTTGTCTTCAATAAGGATAAACACAGTTTTTGTTCAGCGAAGAAATTTCTTTTCAACAACTTCATTTTCCAGCTGTACAGTCGTATTTATATTACAGAAAAAGGTTATTAAGTGGCACTAAATAATTGCTCAGTCAATGTACGTATATATGTGATAAAAGTTATAAGGGGTAGAGTTGAAGTGGATAAATTACAAAAATATTAAAGATTGTTCTATAACAAAAATGTCAAGTGTTGTCTAAAAATTTTGAAAATTAGGAGTACGATTACGATAAGAATGAAGATGTGAAGTGAAGTGGAAAGAATTCAAGTGGTAAAATAAAATAAAAACTAGAAAGAACATTATTATGACCAAGGTAAAGAAAGGGGTTTGACAAAACGCTTTTGAACACATAATTTAGGTTTCTGTTCATGTATAGCTAAAGCTTTGGCTATGCATAAGTGAAGAAAACGTAAACTTTTGGATCGATATAAATACGACTGTACAGCTTGAGAATGAAGTCGTTGAAAAGAAATTTCTTCGCTGAACAAAAACTGTGTTTTTACTTATGAATAAATGGGTATTTTTCAATAAGGATGCTAGCTACATAGTTGAGTAGTGGTTAGAAGCTTGATATATGACAGAATTCGAATTAGTAGTTCAGAATATCACACCGGCATTCTACTGACTGAACTTCAAGATCCAGTGTGCTAACCGAAATTATCTTACACAGCTTGAGCGGAAATCATATTATTGCCCCCACGGTTAGTCTCTACGCCTAGTCAACAATCTTTAGAAGTCCTAACTACTAATAGAAATGAAAAGGAAAACTAGAGAAAATAGAGAAAGTTTAGGTGTGTATTACTTTGATTATAAGCAGAATATTTATTATTGAATTGAATTTTTGATTTTCCCGTCGATTGATTGGACCGAAGTGCTTGGTCTCAGGTTGGATAACGCTTTGGCGTTTGAAACTATGGGTACTGGGTTCGAGCCTCGGTGGGAACGTCATCACTCACTGAGAAATGCAGGTACATCCAGATGACGAGTCCCAAACAGGACGAAATGCGCATCCTGGATTCCACTGCTAGCCACCATCCACCAATTGTATACAGAATATTTATTATTTCTGGGAGAAAATAAAATCTGAAAAACTCTTTCAAATTTGAAAAGTGAAAATATGTGACTGGAAAGAAACATCATGTAAAGCAATTTAATGGGTTTTAAAAAATCTCAATGGTGTTAATAATTTCGATCGCTAGTAATTTCATATTAGTTCTTGTGATCTCCACTGTGATGGTCATGCTTTCATATTGTACCGATCTATAAAAATAATAGGTGGGACGATTTTCTCTGGTGGTGAAATTTAATCAGATTAGCAAATGATTTTGGTATTCACGTAGAGAAACTAAGCCATTTAGAGAACTGTAGCGGGAATACTTCATATGGAGTATTGTTCTAACAACAGTGACTGTTTATCTTATCTCATTAGCTGAAGACCCAAGATAGAAATTGTTTCACTTGGTGATATCAAACCAGTAATGCAAGTTTTTAGTGGGAGACCACCACTACCTCTACAATATGTGCATTACTGTCTGCACGTGTATATCTGCGGCTAAGTGGACTTAAGCAAATAGCTACAAAGCTCCAACGTGTTCAATTGTTTTATTAAAATATATATTTATACAGACATCTATATGCAATCTGTTCTGCAGATGGTGCAGTGTACGCAATTATTGAAAGTAAAAGTGGATTTATATGGCCTAATCGGAACTGCATAAAAATATTTCAGAGAACTCAATCAATTTATTTGCTGTATTTCTTGACAGTGCGAACTCATTACCTCGAATAGATCCATAAGTGATGTCATGATAGAATGATTATTAAAAATATTTTAAAAAACTGAATCCTAGTGAAGCATTGTAAGACATTCAGGAGCAGTACTTTTGAAGTAAACCGAAAAGCAAGACTTGACTCCACAGTCCTCAAAGGTTTATTATTGTGATTATTATTGTTTTTAGACGAAATCCACTGCTTCTATCTTCAGTTTTTCTTTTAATAATTTTAGCATGGTGAAACAGATCTCAACCTTCAAGGACGTATTGGTGGAGATGGATCGCTTTCTGAAAGGGGGAAACTAGTACGTTCGATTTTAACTATGTAACAGTATGTAAAACTTTTTGTCAGAAAAATACTTTTGAGAACTACCACAATTTTACCAGCTTTTTGTGCTGAACTATTGACATTGAAACCAAAATATTGCGTCAGCCAGTGAAATCTATAACAGTTAGTTTAAATCACGAGTGGAGGTTTAGACTGTCTAGTTAGGGCATTCGGGATGGCAACAACCAATGGCTGGAGACAATTGGTGATATGGCTCAAAGTCGTTCTCAATGGCTGGTGCAGATGCATTTACTCATTGTGATTTCTCGTATTCAATAAAATTCTATTGTTCTTTCATATTACTATTCTTTTGGCCTCATATTCATGTGTTATCTCTCTTTTGAGTCTCTCTTCTCTTGCTCTGTGTGATACACTAAGTATGGCATCTAAAACCGCTGAACATCTATGCAAAGTTCTACATTGAAGCCAGTCAACAGAATTATTGATATATTGTTATTTCTACCAGTTGCTATTGTCTCGGGGAAGCAGTCGAGGCTACTCGAAAAGAACTTCACTTGCTCTAAATATTTCAGGTTGTACTGATAGTGTTAGATTAACTGATTAAGCAACGGAACAAAATCAACCGACTGCATTTTAGAATTTTACAGTCAGCGTTACTGGAAATTAACCAGATTTTATCTGGTTGAATGAAACATTATTTAGGCGATGTCGACAGGTAAATTTAGTAGAGCAGCTTCATTTCCAGTGTTTTGTGCAATATTGACTAAATGCTTCTTGTTTTTCTTTGCAACGTTGTTTGATCTTGACTAATATTTGAAGCTGTTTTTAGTATATTCCTTCATATTTCATCGTAAATGTGAAATATTTTAACACTATCTGAAAGGTATCAGTCTTAGAACAAAATTTTGTCTATCCAAGTCACTGTACTCCACAAAAAATGTGAAATAAAAACTAATCAAAGTCATTTCGTGTAAAGATATTTTTGAAGATAAAATCTAACGGATATTTGAGTAATGTCATTTAATTGCGACATATCGCTATGCGCGATTGTTTTTGCTTTAATACAAGCAAATTGGCAAAACAAAACATAATAAAGTGTTTTTGTATTAGGATTCGAGTTCTAGCCGAGGTACACATGATTGTGCAACATCAACGATCTAGACGATTAGGTGTTTTTTATCCATTATGTCGTCTTATATCAAGAACAACGTCTTTCGAAGCAAGTCGGAGGAAAACTAAAATTCATCGTATTAAATTGGAACAACAATTTTTGATAGCAACACACTTGAATGAAACTCTCGTAGTTTTCTGAAGAATTAAGGCTTTATTCTACTCATTTCACTTGTCTGTTCTTTTTCCCTTATAATCTTTTCGATTATCCTATTGCCTTTCCGTTTCTGCTAAATTTGTACATGCTGTTGCGATGAATGATGATAAGGTTTTTTTTTGGTAAAGGTTTTATGTTTCTCCATACATCCTGTTTTGGGGGAGGCAGAATCCTTCCTATCCATGCTATCTTTAATGGATGACTATATCAGGGTTAATCATTGTCTTTCCTAAAATTTCTGTTTCAGTATGGGCAAAAACTTGCAGTTTTTATGGAACAAGAAAAATTACAAAATCTTAAAGTGTGGACAAGTTATTTCAAGCGTACCATTCAGACAGCTGATAAGATTAAATGTTCTCAAATACGTTACTGGAAAGCCTTAGATGAGTTAGATGCAGTAAGTCTAACTACTGTGATATTGTTCCAAATGGAATATTTTTCTCGAGAAGCTATGGAGTTTTACCGGTACATAGGAGGACGTCTGTGTTCAAATTAATTTTGCAGTTACAATGATTAATTATAATGCTACTATGGGCTGTTCATCGTTATTTTTTTATCGAATAGTTTGGCCGACTTGAGATCCAATTTAACTTAGCTAATATTTGTTGTTTCATTACGATTCTTCAAGGGATCATGCATCTCCAGACGTTATCTGATGTGCTGTTTTACTAGTTCTTTTTTCGAAAGAAGTCTAAAGCGATGAACACTCCAATGAATGGGCTTTATAACACCACATATTTATTTTCCTGCTCTGTACTGAGTTTGCTTTTAGTTAAACAAGTAAACGGTGTCTACCATATACAGAAAAGGTATGCCACTGGAATATAGTAGCTGTTTCTTGTGACATCATCCTAGAAATAAGTTAGATCGACAGATTTACTTAGATTCTAGATCCTGTAGTCATTGCATTCAGAATTGCAACTGTACAACAATAAGTTCAGTAAATTCAGGTGGATTCTAGACAGAAGTTTGAGCAGGTGGATTAGGTCCTGTCCGTGTATAGACAATATTCGTATTTTCTAATCTGGCGTGGCATTTGACTCAGTCCACCAAAAGTTTTCGGACATTGTCATCCAAGAAATAGCTGACAGATACATCACATTATCATCTGTACAATCGCCATCTGACTGATTGACTATGTAAATTATTTTGCTTATCTGGTAAGTGGCGCCCGCCCTAATAGTCTAGTTGTCAGTAAAGTTGTAGTTTATATACGGAAAATTTAATTAGACTTTTTGGGCTTGTATCAGATTTCCTCGTAATAATAAATATTCTGCCCTTCAGAGTACTGTGTTTTCCTGTTGCTGTGAAAGTTGACCGTTACAGGTACCAGATTTGGGAATCAATTTAAGTCTCCAAACTATATCATTTTTGAGACACTGTTCACATATTGTGGAATTACCATGTGTGTGGCATATCCCTTAGATTATTTGTAGCCGGTCAATAAGAGTCTACGTATCTAGCTGTTTTGACATTTGTTTTACGAATCATGCCAAACGTGTTTCTCAATAGACAAGGTCAGCATTCTGCTACCTGGATTTATTGAGGTCTTGTCTATAGCCCTCAACCTTTCATATCTACAATTGTGAGAAAATCTTAGTTCTTCCAAAGGTGTAGACATGTCACCTAAAGCCGAAAGGTTCATCTCTAGGTTGTCCAAATAATCACTCAGTCAGTAGGAAACTGAATTTCTGGGTTTGTATTACTAGCTCTGCGATTTAAGTGTAGTAACAATTTTTTATCAACTTTTTGTAAAGTTACCATGAGTTTTCGTTAACAGTACATATAAAGTATTTTTAGGGAGTTTGTGACGGAATGACGTATGATGAAATCCAAGAAAAATATCCTGATGACTTTGCCCGACGTGATGCTAACAAATATCATTATCGTTATCCTATGGGAGAGGTAGGTTTCAATTATAAGTGAAATAATTTTCCTCCTTTATTACACTATTATTATATAATATACTTATCCGGTGGTTTTTAGTGGTTTTTTTTTCAGTAATAGGTATTACATACAGTGACTGCATTTGTTTTCCTTACTAGTTTATGAGTCTCATACTGTAATTATTAGATTTTGTGATGAATGCAAATCATCCACCTCAGTGTATTGTATTATTGACATTTAGATGTTCCTATGAATGATTCTTGTAATTACTTAATTAGTGTACAAATCAGACTGAAATTCAAAACTGTGTTCATCGGAGATGCTGATTAACTGACTGACTGAGTTTCAACGTAGAACTTCACACAGAATTGCAAACGTCCAGGTTGCCACACTTCATGTGACAAATAAAGGTAGGGAAAAGGAAATCGAAATCCAAAAGATAACTATAATGAGAAGAAATGGATGGGTGAACGAATAGTAAGGTGAAAAACCATGAAAACTTGATGTGTCTGGGAGATTTCTAAGAGTGTATGCATATGCACCGCTGCGATTGATTTTGAGTCACATCGCCAACATTCTCGGGTCGTTAGTTTTTAGCTCCTGGAGGACCCCAGTCAGACAATCTTCACCATCCTATGTTTTTTGACTAAACCCAACAGTCAAAGAACTCATTAGCTGATATCATGTTTCGGTTTCGCCACCCAAAACTCCTTTCCAAACCAACCCCATATCAACGAACTTTGTTTGTCAAGGAAGGCGATGGCTTGGCGTGCGTAGTAATTCCTATTCATGTTGATTGATACAGCTTTATAACTTCATCTGCCGACTTTTAAAAGTTAACACTACCTTCAACCTGAGTATTTCTTATATCAGTAATGCAGTGACAGATTATCACCCATTCTTGTCAACTCGTATAAAATAGTTGTCCGAATAAATTCGAAAAAACAATATTTTCTGAATCTTAGTTGATAGATTTCGATTGTTTGTAGTAGAGAATAAGATATTTTTTCGTGTACATAGTTGTCATTTTAGGTAGTAAGCTTTTTAAAAGTATTTTGATCATCTCTGCTCTACTACTTTCTCTCCTGGAGATTTCAGCGAATTGCCGCGTATTAACGTGTACAAGCACGCATCCCATATTTTCATTTTTACTTGCATTAATCAATCGCTACTAACAGATGTATTATAAATTATCAACCTCATGCCCATTTAGTGAATCGTGTGACTCAGTCGTTTTATATACCCCTAATTTTACCTAGCCTATGTTTTGCAGTTATCGCGTATTCACGGTGCTTTTTTTTATTTTTAACTGTTTGTGAAAGGCGTAAATGAACTGTTCCAACCACAAAGGTAAACGAGTCAACGCTATCAACACACAAATTGATATTATTGTGTAATGCTTCTAGTTGGTTCAACTGGTTTTAGCATATAATGGGAGGAGTGTAAGAATTGGAATTTAAATGTCCGTAGGACGTCTGATAAATGAAATAGTGTAAAATTTTTATGAAAGTTTCCCAGTTCCAACTACTGCTCTTCGGAATGATACGCAGCGTAAGGAAACAGAGATGCGGGTGTACTACAAATAGGTGTAACGATGAAAATAATCAAAGATTAGTGACTCACTGAAACACTGATCTTTATTTAATCCAATAAAATGTTCAGAATCTAGAAGATGGCAGGTAATTAGTGAAAGCATGTGTGCCGCTATTATGACTTTAAGGCATACCAGCAGTAGTTCTCAATTATTGCTTCATAGACTCTAGAGTACCCCAATCTAACAAATTACACCATGCCTTTACCAAATGAATAGTTAAAGGCTTCATGAATTGATGTTTTGATTTGATGACTTTTAATCACATTACTATTTGTCCAAGGTGGTAGCGCCGCATGCATAATATGTGTCCTAGCTACCTCAGTCGATCGAATCCAACAATTTCATCAGCTTCCCTGATACCTTCGTCTAACCTCTGTATTATTTACCATGTTGCTATACATACGCGGTCGGTTGAAATCAGCTATGATTGAAGAATTGTAGTCGTTTCATAACTACTTTCAACGCCTATGTCTCACATGTGCATGGTAACACAAAGCGTAGTGTTACGCAATACTCCCGACCGTTGATATTTCACTCAGTATCTTTTTAGTTCCCTGTAACTGATACCAATGAAGAAAACTAGCCGAGCTCTCTCTATTCTCATTCAGATTTTATCAATCACTGATTTATCACAGTTAGCTTAAATTTCCGAGATAAACTCAATCGTCCTACTTTCTTTCGCTATGTAGAGTTTCAATAGAGACTATTCTTCAGAAAACCACCTACTCATTCCAAAAATTTTGAAGTGAAAAAGTGGACATTGGTAAATAAAATGGATAATATATTATTCAGTATTGTAATCCATCCATGTGGTTTAGTGTCATTATTGTGTAATCCAACCAACCTTATGAATTCGTTCCCGTTGCTAGTACGTGTTGGAATTGGGTGAATAAAAATTTCCAGATATATGTTTGTAACCATCCAAATCTTCTTGAAGAAACACCACGCAGCTATGAAAATTGAGCTTAATACTAACAATATAATTTTTCTGTTAGTAAATGTCGCTACTGAACATACAAGAGTTAAATGTAACGGTGACTTGGTATTCATCTTTAATGCGTTCTGTGCACAACACGTTTTCAATATATAAATTTCGAGATAGATTATAACAAATGTTTCTAACCTATGCTTATCACACCACTGCTTGTCACCACTTCAGATGACAGCCCTCCGTAGTATCTGACTTAGGTGACTGCATCAGTTCGAGTAGAGTGCCTCCATCAGTGCGATGTATTTCTTCATCATTCCCTTCACAAATAGACATCACTATAGTACCTCTCGGTCGACGGAATCAAATGCCACTTTCACGTCGAGAAATAAGACGATTGTTGGACTCCGATGAGTGTATGTCTTCGTTCCAGAATCTGTAGAAAGCTGAAGGTATGATGGATACATCGTCTTCCTGGTCTGATGCCTGCATGGTCCTCTCGTGTTTGTTCCTCCCGAGCACCGTTTAGTCTAGGCATTATTATTGAGTCTAGAACTTTAGATACCACATTAGTCGAGCTAATTCCCCTGTGATTATCACAGGAAGGCTTGTCTCCCTTCTTGTGTATCGGGATAACCAATGGCTCACACCAACCCGACGGGACTTCCTCTGATTTCCAGACGCTGCCTAGTATCTTGGTTGGCGCAGACAGTAAACTGTCTCCACCATCGTTGAACACCTCTGGCGTTATTTCACCACGTCCCGCTGCTTCACCTCGTTTCAGACTAGTGACAGCCTTAGTAACCTCAGTTAGGAACGGAGGACTTGTGTGTATGTTCAATTCAGGGAGGCGATGGGTGCTGGAAAGTTGAGTGTGGCTGTAAGTCAATTAAATTGCTGCTCAGAGTGTCCTTTCCAACTTCCCAGTCGTATACCCTGCGTTCTAATTATGGTGCCTCTTATCCAAATTGTCTCACTTACCATTTGTCTTTTGTCCCCTGTTTCCCTGATAAGTCTAAGCAGTTGTCTTGTGCTACCTATTGCCGATGACTTTTCCATCTCTCTCGCTTTTGTTGTCCACCACTGTTCCCAGTCATTGTGAACAGTGAAGTCAGTTTGCGTTCGAGCAGCTTACGCCCTTCATCATACTCGGAGCTCACCGGAATCATCCCTCTTAGGCCAATCATTTCGGATGGCGTGGTAGAAATCTAGTGGTCCTTACTAACTTTCGGTTTTAGCTTATTAACAGCCTTTACAACTGTGTCTACAGCTGACTGTATATTGTGCCGGGCTTCCTCAGGAGGAGAACTGCTGTCGACCTCAGATTCTCGTTTCGCTATTTCTTCGTCAAATAGGGACTCAGTGTTTTGATCTAGTTGAGGGTGTGGCTGCTTCGCTATCAAAATTTTCTTATGTCCATTCAATCGTAAGCGTGAATATGGGCGAACCAGGCAATGATCAGAGTCTACGCACGTATTCTAGAATGAGCGTCAGTCTTCTACTGACCCTTGCCAACGACAGTCTATCACTATGTGGTGTATTTGAGTCCGACGTTGATTTTGGTGATGGAGGTCGCGAGGTTAGTGGATATTTCTCCTTGTGCCTGTTGTTGTTGGTGGTGACTAGGAAGAGATGATTGCCTGAACTGTGAAAGTTGATCCATATTTTGTTCTGCAGGAGGGAACTCCATTGGTACCACCTATATATCTCTCAGCCCGGCAGGACTTCCCTGGTTGGACATTGAAGTCCATGCTGGAGCAACTATACCAGAGCGTTTTGCCCTTTGAGGCAAACGAGACAGTTTCTGGTAGAAATTGTCCTTCTAGTTCATCTGAACTGCAGTCTGTTTGGGCGTGAGTGGAGACTATGAAAATTCATCGACGGGTAAGGCCATTCTTTCTTTGATGGGACGACTTCTAACCGACGGCATGTGTCCGATTATCTACGGGGATCCAGTAAAGAAGTGGGTTTTCTGCTGCAACACTTATTGCTATTCTTACACCTCCAAGTCCTCGCGAAATAAGTGAGGAGACTCCTGACACCATTAAGGTGAATTTTAGAAATTCACTTTGTTGGCTATGTGAGGGTAAGTGAAAGAGCACACTCGGGTCTTGTATGTGTGTCTTGGAAACACAACATACATCTATGTCTGGAGATGCCAGAGTTGTTGACTAATGATGCCTGTTGTCCGATTTGGCAAAGAGCCATGATGTCTTGTCTTTTCTACACCCTCTAATGTACTTGTATCATTGATTATTTTCCTTGACCTGAAGTTTCACTTTTTGTGCACGAGACTTTCGTCTTATGGTTTGGCAAAATTTATCTTTGTCAATGCGCCTATTAATTGCTGATTCACTTAAATACCAGATTTCTGGTGTCCTTTGTAATTCTTCTTCCCAGTCGAATTGATGTCCGTGGTTGTCTGTATGTAGTGATATGAGGGAGTGGATGTAATGTCTTTTGACGGCTAGCTTATACTCAATGGATACGAAAACGAAGGGGACGTCCACTTTGGCCAATATATATATATATATATATATATATATATATATATATATATATATATATATATATATATATAAACAGCGGTTTGATCAATGGGAAATATACTTTAGCTTTCGTGTCTCGCCTTCTGTTGTTACATTCATAAAAAATACTCATCGGAATACTCGAAAGATACCAAAATGTTGTCATAGATATGTTTTCACTAATTAAATCTTCAATAGATGTATAGTCATCTCTTCTGTTTCTTTTCTCATCGTCACTTATAAAATGTTATTTAGTTTCGTTTCTTTGCCTATCTTGACCATACCTGTTTTCTTAAAATTGTTCGATTAATGCTAGTCAACTCTATTTCTGAGCTTGTATAGTTTTAGTTTCAATGCTGTTTGCCATCAGCATTCATCTATCATCATACTTGTAAATCATCATGTCATTTTGGAAAAGTTTATTCATTTCACTTGTGCTACTATGTCAAATTAATTAATTCATACTTACTAGCTTGTAGAACGAAACTATATAAGAACTGTATTTGTGCGTCTATTGAAATTTATATAGTGTGGTTGGCACCATAGTCTCCTGTTAACTGAATCTGCTATTTTTGCATCAAAATCTTTATCTGATTTCAAATAATTGAAGTGAACTTATTTTTTAAGCCTACTAATTTATTTGTTTGTCTGTCCGTGTAATAATATGCTTTTACTAACCATACTCATTGGTCATAATTTTTTTAACCTGCGTTCTTCTCGTAGTCTTGGAATTTTCTATCATATTATGTATAAATAACATCTGATTGTTTAGTTATTTCAATGTTGGCTGTTTTGTATTCCTCTATCTCCTCACTCATTGGTGTACTTGAGGATTATCAACTGTCCTACTGGTTGAAATAGTTTTTAATTGTGTTATGTATTTATATATGTGTGTTTCAGTTAAAAGGTGATTTTTAGACTCTTAACAGCTGCAGGAAGGCTGTGACATCGAATTAGCTTTTTTTCTTCTCCTACAGATGTTCTACGTTCTAGCAGAGCTCAGGCTAATCAGGACAACTGGGTGTTTGAAGGTGTCCAGTAGATTGTAGCTTTTAATGAACTGCTCAATTTTCACAAGTATGTGTGGAAAAATTTATGGTCATGCTCATATTAATGCT
The DNA here is from genome assembly GCA_944472135.2 of Trichobilharzia regenti. NCBI lineage: Eukaryota > Metazoa > Platyhelminthes > Trematoda > Strigeidida > Schistosomatidae > Trichobilharzia > Trichobilharzia regenti. Next base: position 78,271,459 of record OX235270.1, on the reverse strand, counting down.
TGTTTCTTTTCTTAATATTCCAATCATTTAGTCATATCATGATTTGGTCACGCGTTTAGAACCCGTAATTATGGAGCTAGAACGGCAAACGTCAGTACTAGTCATCTGTCATCAGGCTGTAGCACGTTGTCTTTTGGCGTATTTTGAAGATAAGGACAAAGGTGAGTAGGTTATATAGAGTATAGTGTTAGTTATTACTCGAATTCCTGTTGCAAATTACCCTCATCCTTTATATAGGTTGAAGCTATCGGTAAACTTTTGTCAGATAACCAGAAATATTCAAGTTGATTGGCTAGGCAAGATAGACAGTCAGCTTATCACTATCATCTGCGTTTTCTCCGGATTAGACCAATCTGAACTTAGAGATGAAATTAAGCTGAACAGTTGTTTTGTGATTATTTCGGGACATTCGTGTATATCACACATTGTACTTTTGATGTGAGGACAAAAATTACGAGGCAGTTACTGATGAATTTCAGCTCAGTTAGTTTACCAGTGGTAGTTAACCACGAGTTTTCTTGTCGTTACATTTATTTTTCTTCAACTTCAATTTGTTATGAGACAGCTTACCAATAGTTTAAAGTTTTCTTGTTGAATTCAGCTTCTAAAGCAGGGTGGTGATTTCATTGTTTTGCATTTTAACCTTAATGTCATTCAAACTTTCAGTTCATTCTTCTCATGTGGCGTTTTCTCAATATCTCACCCATTTGTCTACTATTACTCTTAATTTTGAAGTTCATTTAACAATTACTTTTGTGATGAGATTGTTTGAAATACGTTTTACAATACACTGTACAGTTCAGAATTTCTCGTTGTTTTGTCAATATCCATCAGTTGAACTGATTGTTTCACAAAGGAGTCTGTCGTAAATCATGATATTATTGGATTCTTGAGACGTGTTATGCATATGGATCCACCTTTGATAATAAAAAACTGTATTATTTGAGGTCATATTAAATTCCAAGAGAATCAGAAGTTACTGGTCGTAGAAATTTATTGTTCATTCTTATTATTTTAATCGTCCAACAGTCGTCATTTGTCTGAAGATTACCGGCAAGATTCAACTCACCATCTTCGATTGTCCTTATTCTACCATTTTGTTTTTCAGTGTTATATTTTCTTTCTTCAAACAGATGAACTACCATACATTCGTGTACCTTTGCATACAGTTTTCAAGCTAACACCAACAGCATATCGTTGTATAGTTGAACGAGTGGAACTCAATGTACCTGCAGTGGAAACACACAGAGAAAATCCACAGGTTTGTTTGTCTTGTTGTATGCTTTCAACTTGCAGTTTTTTAAATCAGTTTAATTATTGTTTGTGTTTTTGTAGATACATTCGATTGCAGCTTTTTTTCATAGCAATAAGTCATATTTGTCCGCTTTTTTGATTTTCCTCGACTATCAAAGTAAAATGCGAATCTGAATCCAATTCAGAAAATATGTGTACACTGTTCTTCTTGTATATGCATGTGTTATTTACAGTAACAAACTGTTACTCTATTCACTTAGTGTATATAAGATCATACACAGATAATAGATGGACTAGATGATAAATCTACTTTTCACCCCAAGAATATGAAAGATAACACTTCTAATGATCAGATACAGTTTCATCATATATTACATGATGATCGTAATAATACCACGTTGTACAAAGCTTAGTAATATCTGTGAATCGTGATTTCGAATTTAAATGTTTGTTTATGACATCCTTTGCTTAAAAAGCATTCATCCTTATTGTACATAGTGACAACAATCGTTTGAAAATAAATGAAACTGGGCAGCCAAGTACAACATACGAATAAGTGTAATAATATAATTGGTTGAGAAGGTATTGGTAGTTGAATCTCAACCACTATGTTTTAGGCAATTAGACATTATGTCTAACACAATTGGTTACCACATTGGTCCTGAAGTTGACAGTAGGGAAGGATGACAAATTGTGTGTAGTTATGTAAAAAAAGTGCAAAAAGTCCTAAGATAACAGAAGAAAACATAAAGCGACTAAATAAGTAGTTTTATCACTGAGATAAAAAATATATAACATATAATTGTGACTGCAAATCCACTGGGATATGCCACTCAACGATTTCAACAGTTATCCAGCTTTGAATCTCAACGAGAATGGACAGTCACAAGCCGCTTGGATTGGGGTGTCGTGTGTTATAAGCACAACTTCATGAACTTCATCATCAACCTTGTTTGTGAATTAAAATTAGTTCAGTTATTACGTTTATGGTGTTTCTCCTAACTTCCTTTAATTACCTTTGCGTTTTTTTAGCTTGTCAAACTACAGCATACCTCATTTGAAGCAATGAAAACTGTGCCAGCCCAATACTAATTTTGGTTCTCAGGGATCATGTTTTATGCAAACTATCTTTTGTGAAGTGTGTCCTACCTACCCTTAACTTTTTTTGGTTAATTTCTATGCTTCAACCACCTTTTTTGTTTGTTTGTTTTTTCATATGATTATTTGTGTATTTCTGTCTTACTTAGCTACAATGATATGAATATTATTTAATAACTTCTATCATGGTATGCACTTATTTACTTTTAGTATCGATTAAATCAGTTATTTACCGTGTACTAATTTGATTACTATCTACTTAATTTCTTGCCTTATGTGTACTTTCTTCTGTATAAACCACACCAAAAATGTATCAACGTATCTTTTTAAAAAGACGTATTAACAAGTGAATTTTCGTATTCTGTGTTTTTATGCAGCATCTGATATGAATAGTGTTGATGATAATTGGGGAGATGCATACACAAAGAGTTGGAGAAAGAAAACAAATGGAAGGTAGCATTCAAACTGTTCCGTCTCTGCACTCTTTAAGTCAGTTCAGTACAACAGAAGCGTTCAGTTTTTGTTAGGTTTAATCCAGGGCTTCTTCTTTATCCCTGCTTAGCAGTAATATATAGAGATTTTCTACGGATTCCTTTCTTACTATTCCCTTCGTAACCACAAAGGTATGGTTTTTGACTGAATAAAACGGAAATTTGAAAATGCAGTTGATCGCTCATATGAATGAAACTAGTTTCATCTATGGCACATACTTTAGACTGTAGTGCTTGGTTAACGATTTCGATGAGATATGCCTTAATTTTATATCTGCGATCTGCTAACATGTAATGATGTTTTTTTATTTTGGCAATATTTTGAGCAAAATTACTATCTGATCACACCAAATGATGAAACTGTTTTTTAAGTGCCAAAATAAGCTCATCTTCGTCTATAAACTATAGAAATGTAATTATAATTAATTTGATCTGTTCCACTGTTCACAGACTTTTCATGGAAAAATAATCAATCGAACTAGAACTAGTGGGGAAAATACGCAGGTGATCTTCATAGCACAATTTGTGTGGATAATAAAATGTACTTGTGAGCTTAGTTAACAGATACCGAGGGTGTGAAAATCTATTTCTCAAGGAGAAATGATTGGAAAAGGTCAGCTAAAATAAGGAATTCGGCATTTCAACAATCATTGAAGGAAATCATAGGAATAACGGAATCCTTTATGTTTCATTCACTTTTGCCATGTCAAAAATCTCAATAATCCGTTTTTGAGCCTGCTAATTATGCATTTTAATCAGCCCGTAATTATGTGTATGCACTTGATAGAATGCTGATAAAAAATGATTTACTTCTCTGAAAAGTTTTGAGAACAAATGTTCCAATTACTTGTGAAGTGAACACGAATCTGTCTGTATGCATATACAGTGGGAGATTGAAAGTTACTCCAACAATTGCATTGATGAAGAAATAGAATGACTTCAAGCCAGATCAAATCTTTGTAAGTTCTATATATATATATATATATATATATATATATATAATCAGCCAACTGCGATTCTTATAATTTTTAAGTACGGTTTATCCTTGTTTTTGGTGCTACGAGACTGACGGCATTATTTATTTAAGGATACTGATTAGAGTGGTTGGGCTTGTTGGCCATTTTACTGATTCGGGAAATTACCTCAGCCTTACCAGGTTGATCGCTGACGGAACTTCTCACAGATACGAAGGGTTCTTCTGGCATTTTCGAACTTGGGTCCTGTTGGCACCTATTAGGTATCTGACTCTAAGTCAGAAAACATGTGTACTGCGCGATATTCGTTGTGTCAATAAGACGTGGCCGCCGAAAATAGGAGGTATAAAAACATTAGCTGTTTTAAACTAATGCTGTTTCCGCGCGCTGCCTGTCTTGTTAGGTTATATAACATTATTGGACAGTAATTTACGTCAGTGTTGATGTCCCTAATATTGGTCGAGAGAAAAATGAGAAGAAAGTCTTTGGGTAGGCGGATGCAGTTAACATATAGATGATCTCACATTCAAGGGACAGCCACAAGAGATGCAAGGTTAACTTTCTGTGAGAAACAACTAATCGGAAGACTGTTTGTTTGCTTAAATAATCTATAATAATGTACAATAAAATACATAAATACGTGTTGATTTCCTTAATAAACGATCTGTTGCCTGGCCCTTGTCTTCTGTTGTTACACATATAGCGCATAAGTGCTAGGAATCTGTGACTATCCAAACTTTCAACTGGAGAGTTAATAATCTAATCCAGTCTCCAACAACAATGAAAGTTCTAATGCACTGGGAACTGACCTACCCCAGGATAATGACAGCAAGATTCAACTCAAAACAAGGTTTTAACCATCCGATGCTGTACAACTGATAAAAAACAGAACAAGAGAAGAAGGAAGATTTCTATAGACAGCTACAAGTAGTAAAGGACGACATCACAAATGGTGACATCAAAATCATTATCGGCTCTATTAGTTCAAAACTTGGAGCAGATAATACGGGAAAAGAATTCATTATTTCTCGAGGGCTGTCGGGGAAATGAATGATTCGCAGATTTCTTTGCTTTCACTGATTTGGTGATTGGAGGTTGTGAGTTCAGGTAAAAAGATGTACTCAAGGCAACATGGTTTCCACATGACTAACAAACTAAAAACCAGATAGACTTCATCTACGTCTCAGGAAAATGGACATGCATTCGGCTGAACAAAAAGTCGAGAAGGGAAGCAAATGTGGGCTGGGACCATTATTCTGCTGAAGGTCAGGTCGAAGCCATTCAAGGCAGCCGGGGATAGACCAGAAGTCAAGTTCGAAGCTCAGGCACTGAAACATTGAAACAAAAGCACAGCTTCAATACGTCTGTCAAAGCAAAGTGGGGGGAACCACTGGGAAAACCTGTGAGGATGGACGCTGGGACTCTCTGAAAGGGGTGTTCGGGGAAAAAGTATAACTTTTTTGGGAAGAAAGAAGAGTGGGAGTGGCTCTCTATGGACATCTGGAGATTAGTAGATGAGACATAAGCGGTGAAACAGAAGATGACTCAGTGCAAACATGGGCAAAGAAAGGAGAGGTTAATCGCAATTTGTACGTTTCCCTGAGTAACTAATTGTTGAACAGTGCAGAGGAAGACAATCATGTAACACACTACCAGGCGAAGGAGAACAAAGCAAAGACACTTCAAAACCGTGTCAATATCCAGGGAGACATCAACACACATGAAGCCAATAAAAGTCGACCAAGTTAACCTAGTTATCGAAGGGGAAAGACAAATATAACTGTGGGCTGATAACTTCAACGGACTCTTGAATCAACCATTTTCCGCAACTCATCCAGAAATACAATCTACAGCAGACGCGAAACTGCCAGTTGATATTAATCGTCAAACGAAGGCAAAAGTCTTGAAATCAATCATGCTGCGTACGGCCAGAAATGGACGAAATTACCCAGAAGACCTGAAAACGGATTCAGAGATTGCAGAGCATGTGCTTTTGCTAATATTGCATAGAGTTTGGAAGGAAAGAAGGGTGCCTTTTGATTGGAATAAAGGTAACCTAAACAAGCTATCAAAGAAAGCGGACTTTGGTCACCTCAAGCACTGGTGTGCGATAACGCAGTCGTCAACACCAATCCAAATACCAACTAGCGTTATTCTAGAAGGCCTAAAAGATGCACTGGACACAGAACTCAGAAAGGAACAGCTTGGATTCAGGAAAAGCAAATAATATGTGGGTCTAATTGCAACTCCAGGCATCATTGCCGAGCAGAGCATAAAATTGCAGTCAAACCCCCACTTCAACTTCACCAGATGTGGGAGAGCCTTCAATAAGGTAATCCTTGCAGTAGTTAAGACTCGGTTCAACTCTTATGATTGTCACAAGCCTTCATCAACTTCACTAAACAGCTATTTGACGATGCCGCATGTCGATCGATTCACAGTGAAAAATCCACAGAGGCGTTCGAAGTGAAGACAGGGGCGAAATATTTCCCCCTACTACCACTGATGATATTTCTGGTTATGGTGAGCTGGATTAGGTGTAAGAATCCGGGGAGGTAGAGGACAGTGGGGTGACAATAGTTACTAGATACTGTTTAAACCGATAAAGTCCTGCAGAACGTTGATCTCCAGCCTGAAAGCTCAGTGTTTACGTCTCTAACAACAGAAGTCACCGAAAGAAAACACAAGGGACAAATGAGTTCCCTCAGGATTGCAGATACACCCTTCTGACTGGTGAGTGCCAAAAAGCACGAAACATAGGTCCGAAGCTTTCCACCGATTGCCTCAAACCATATAATGACAAGAGTTTCGAGTGTACGGCGATGCCAACTCGGCTAGTGTGATGGCAACATCGCAAGCTTGACTAGCAGCATTCAGTCTGCACCAAGCGAAGGATCATACGTATTGTACTAGTTACTAAATAGTATCCAGTCAAACACAGGAATACATCGGACCGCCTGAAAGACTTCGGTAGATTTGGGTTCCACATGTGACTTATGCATAACATGATGCAGACTTGAAGACCGACAGGGAGGGGTCACTACCTCCACTTATCTAGGAAGCATTGTTTCACCAAATACGGGCAGTCGAGACGCCTGTGAATGTCGAAACCAGAATCGGAAAGGCTAGACAGACCTTTATCACTCCGAAATCAGTCAGGAAATCGGGTCCACTCTACATAAACCACAAAACTCAGCACCAATGTTAACTCAGTCACTCCTTCTATACGGGTCAGAAAGTTGACCAATGCGTCACCAAAATCATTTCTGGCAGGATTCAAACTTTTATCAACAGCTGCCTTCGCTGGCACCGTAATCAAGGTCAGATGGCCGGTCAGAACGAAAAAGTGACAAGAAATTCCGGGAACGAATGAATCAAGAAGCTATTACTCAACAAATATTATCGAAGAAAATGGAGATGGATCGGACAAACACTGAGGAGACCGTCGAATGACATCGCGCGGAGGTCATCGAGTGGAAGCCGGTGGGGAATGACGAATTAGGCGTGGGTGTGGGGATGACATGGGGGATATCGTGAGAGGAGTAAATGAAAGCTTACGGGTAATCATGGGGCCAGCTGAAGAGAATTGGAGAGAACAGGAAAAGTGAAGATGTGATGTTAAAGCTCTGTCTTTCACCCAGTACCCAAAAATAATGTAGCAAGTTAGCTATAATGCGAGTGGGTTGCTTCGGCGTTATCCTGCATGTGTAGAGTCCAGCGATATAATGTGTTTCCAAGCTGATTCTAATACTGCAGTTTACACAGGCCATGGTATCAACTCCCCATTTCTTATAGAAATAAAGTGCCCCAATCACGTCCTCAGCTGGATTTCCAAAATGTGAAACAGATACATATGACAGGTGGCAGTGAGCTTGAAGTTTTCCCGATGCGCCCAACAGGGATCTGGCGTAGATGCCCACACTAAATGTCAATTTAACATCTCCGATACAAGGGTACTAGATACATCAAATAAGATATGCGAGAAGGTAATTATTAATTGTTGTTCGACAATGTCACAAGTATAGGAGATACAGGATGGTGACACTGTACGCCAACATGAGTTTTCATCCTGTAGTTCCGAAATTTCTTGTTCTGCTGAGACCAGAGATACATCAAGACAACAAATTGACGGCGAAAGATGCAAAATATGCTTTGGACCCAAAAACGTGAAGCGATGATGACTGGTTAACGAAGTACGGTGCATTCACGAATGACAAACATGACACGACAGCGTTTCAAACGATGCAGATGATTGACTGGATTCCTTCGGATTAACATTTCGATTTGAATAGTGAATGTCAGAATCCGATGAAGGATGAATGTTGCTGGTAAAACTCCCTGGGAATTCTATACCACTCCGAATTCTCTTTTCAATAATATCTCCGTAGTCCTGTTTCATAATCCTATATTGAACGTATCAGTAAACTCAGCAGTGCTTCGTGATGTGGAACGAAATCAAAGTGGGGAGAGATAACCAAAACTTTTGATAAACTGATTGGTGATATTAGTACATATGCGTTCATGGTTTATTCAACGTTAAGTGTGGTTCCCTAGAGACAAATTTATTTCAATTATTCACAGATCTACATGTAGTGTTTTTTACAGTTCTTTCCCAATGTACAACTGCCTATCTCACCTTTGATTCATATTTGCAATGAGTATGTCATTTTACCTGTAAATTTGACAATGGCACGATCAATAGCAATAATAACAGGGAAAGAGAGCGGACTGTGTAGGCGAAAACTTATCTACTTTATGTCCTCGGCATAAAACTTGCAACTACCCTCCATGAGAAAAGAACCCTTGCCTTACCTCCACAAAGTGCTGACGGAAAGAGATATCTCCATGATTCTTGTAATATAAGGCGGTGCAATGTCATATAACCGCTCTATACACTTCGTACCTTTGATCGTGACTCATGAACAATTCGACCTATATCTACAAAATGTTTCATCACTTATGCGACGTTTACTTCTCTATAAATACGTGTGAAAATTTCATGAGTGATCAGGACATTTGAAAGGTGCTTCAGAGGTAAATTTTGCGTCAGACAACACACATCTTCTGATTGTTTCATCGGAAATTGAAACGGATACCTGAAGTGGATACAGCTTCTGGGTGCCACTTTTGTCGTAAGAACAAGGCTGACAGTTTTAGTGATGTGTGGTATCTCTTCCAATCCGGAATACCATAAGGTTTACGAACTGCTTGTAGGTGTTTCGGTTCTTGCAGGAGAATTTTGACACATCACAGACACTGAGCTTTAGAAACACAGACTCCGAACTTTCCGTTGAAATAATTTTATGTATCGCGTTAATAAGACCACTGCTAAACTACCCGCCTAAAACGAACCGAAAAGATACCCTTGAAATTCATTTTGTTGAATCGATTTTGAAGGTAGGTTTTTCCTGAGACGAAGTTTATCTGTGAATCCTCTGTATCATTATTTTTTCTTATCGGAAAAATCGTGATCTAGTTACACATGATTTGTCAGGTTTTAATGTACATGTACAAACTGACCACGTTGCAAGCTTTGGGGCGATAATGCTGTTTGGATCCTAAATTATTGTTAAAAGCTGCTACTTTCCGCGCCGAAATGCCCTACGTGTTATTTTGGGCAACAATGAACAATAGACATCACAGCGAAATGACTCGAAACCTGCAAGTAGTGTGATTTTAGTCAAAAAGTGCCGTTCGTGTTTCAAGAATATATGTATGGCAGAAATGAATTGTATAGGTCGTATGTCTCTATTGTGCTGCAAGCAGTGGCCATAGTTAATAAATCAGAATTCGTTTGAGTACTAGTATTGAGATCCACTAATTTTGATTATTGTTTGACTTTACGATGATCACAACCTAATAGTGATAGGTATATTGCTCAGCACGTGAAGTGGATGCTGCCCGTAATCGTGGTTGCAAGTTTTACTATGGACCTAGTCTTCGTTGCAAGTCTCTTCCTAACCTTAACCATAACCTTAACTTAATCCTACCCTAACTCTCAAACAGAGTGAAACTCGCAACAAAGATTATAGAAAGAATTCATTTGTAAAGCCGAGTGATCTGGTTGGCTGATTCAGGGTCATTTGATTGTAGTATCTACTCCTTATTCTTGCCGTATTTTATCGCATTGAGCTAATTAGCCTAACACTAGCAGGTGTCTTCACTTTTCTGCACTTCAATTACTATTCCATCACTGGTTGTTGTTGTTTTTTAATTATTTCAACGTTGTCGGGCGTGTTTCTGCATCACTACTGCACTTCGAACATTTTCTAAAGGACTGGTATTTAACACTAATATCGGCAGTATAGAAGTCCGCCGAATTGTTTCCAAACTGCATTATCGCCTTACGCATTCTTTGCATAAGTTTCTGCTTATCAGGATATATAACTTGCTCCATTTTAGTAAGAAAAGAAAGGCTTATTAGGTTTTGAATAAACCATGTTTTGTGGATACACAACCAAGAAATTCCGCATTATCATCTGGCCTGGCTATCTCAAACGCACTGTGATGCCGTCTTTACGATTGTGGAACAAAGATTTAATTGCGGCGTCTACTTCCTCCATGAGAAGCTGAGAACCCTGAAAATATATCAGAAATGATAGCTATACAAACATTACCTTATGAACGAGTCTCACATTGATTTGTTTTGTAGAACGCATAGGTCACAATCCCTGACTTGTCTATAATCCCCTGTAGCGTCTATTTGATGTCTAGTTCGTGTTAAAGAACAAATATCATCGTCCTCAATGGTGACTTCCAAGCTCCTCAGTTATTTCAGCTGTCTATATAAACTAAACTGTGATTCACAAAACTGAAAGATGTCCCTCTGAATGTCATTTTGAAGATGGCCCCAGTATATCTAACTTATCTTCATTTCATACATTTATTCGCCTTAATGAATTTACTATTGAAAAGTGAAGTCTTTAATGATCACTGAGTATAACCTTATGTAAGTTTAAGAACACAATTTTTAGCGAAGAGACTCTTTTCAACGAATTTATTATCAAGCTGTACAATCGTATATACATGGCTTTATAAAGAAATTATAGCCGGTGAGGGAATTAGGTCAAAGGTGTGGGTGCATGAAATAATAACAGTATGAAATGAAATTAAAGTATTTGTGATTATATTAATAGTTTAAGTCAAGTGGCACAATAATTAATGTCATATATAGAATAATACATAAGGTGTATAGATTTTGAAGAAAGGTATATAATTATGAGATTAATAAACGAATATAAAATGCTACGTAACATGGTGTGAAATTTGATAAAATAGAATTTAATATTGTAAAAATAAAAAGTATACACATGAATAATTTTTTGGTTTAAAATGTCAAGTAGGTCAAGAGGAAAAGATTCAGAGTGAGAATAGTAATAATAATAATGGTAATAGTAAAAATAATCGAAGTAATAAGGGAAAAGTACATAGAATAACTAAATAAACAAAATAAATAAGTGTATATCCCTCTACGGCCAAGGCAGATGTAGGGATTGTACTTACTTCTTTTGTACACAAAGGTCTGGCTTAAAGTCATGAGTTGCCAAGGCCTCAGCTGTCTGTAGAAGTCTGTAACGAAGAAAACGTGGGAAGTTAGCATGAATTCCATATCTGATCTTGAAATCATGGTGAGGGTTGACAGAGTGACAGAAGTCGATCAGGTGTTCCAGAATAGAGCTTTGCACACACTTCCTTTCTCCCTTGTAAAACCAAGCTGGAATATGTTCTCGTATCCGTGTGGAAAGCGTCCTCTGATTGCGGCCAACATAACTTGCTCCACAAGAGCAGGTGAACTGATAGATGCACATGGAGGTGGCCAGACAGGGGAGCTTATCTTTTACAGAGGTAGAGAACAATTTGCGGCTCATGAACGTCATATGTAATCTAGCTGCAGGGAACGTTTTAGTAACTGATTTAGATATACGATTTTTGAGCATATCTGAAGCTTGATCTCCTTTGAATTCCAAGTTCATGAATAAGGTTTTCTTTGGAACTGAGTCGGTGACCAGTTTAGACTGCTTATCTTTCATGTTGCTATCAATAAATCGGTTAGGCTAACCGTTTTCCGCGAGTGTGGCTTTCAAGAAATCGAGTTCTGAGTCAACGCAATCAGAACTACAAATTTTCCTTATCCTAAAGCAGAGTGAATGAATTAAATTCCTTTTTCTGGAAGTAGGCACCCAACTGTAAAAATTAGTTAGTTGTCCGTTCCATGTACGTTTCTGGTGGATGGATCTTTTGAGAGATCCGTCATTACGTTTGCTGAGGCACACATCAAGAAACGGAATACTTAGTTCAGATTCCTTTTCTATGGTGAATTGTAAAGAAGGATGGCAGTTATTGAAAGCAAACAAGACATCAAGAACTACATTATTATCGCAGATGACGAAAATGTCGTCTACGTATCTTTTATAAATGTCAAAATGATCGAAGGTTTAAGTCGAGAATTTTCCAGCTTTGCCACAAAGCAATCAGCCAACAAGGGACCCAGTGGTGATCCCATGACAATGCCATCTCTTTCTCTATAGATCTCATTATTGAAGGTGAACTGAACATTCAACGTACATCTCAACAATATCTCTTTGAGGTGGGTTGTCGGCAAACCTATTTCCAAACTATGTGTATCAATATAATCACACAAATACCTAACAGTTTCCATGAGAAGAACATTGGTAAATAGCGACGTCACATCTAATGAGAACAGGACTTTGTCTGAGACATTAAAATCTTTAATACTATCAATAAATTTAAACGTATCATCAATGAAAAACTTAGATACTTGCCTTCTGACTGGTTCCAGTATTTCGGTTAGCCATTGAGCGACTCCGTGATAAGGAGAGCCCGCCATATCGAGGATTGGACGGAGGGGTAATCCTGTCTTATGTATTTTCGGTAGTCCATACAAACGTGGTATAATGGAGCCTACTGGTCGGATGCGTTCATATATTTCTGACGATATTGCTGTTTACTGTCTCCATAATGCCTTTCTTGTACTTTCTTCTCTTGCTTTGTGTGCTACATGGAGTGTGGCGACTTAAACTGCCACACATATGTGCAAAGTTCTATGTTGAAAACAGACAGACAGACGATATTGCTGACTTACTCCTCATGTTCTTTAAGACATCAGTCAGTTGATTTTCAATTAAATGTGTCTTGTTCTTTTTACCAGCGGGTTTGGCGAATTTCGTTTGGTCGTTTGTGAGTGGCTTCTGCAGAGGGTGATCTTGAACGTAGTATATAGTGTTTCGGAATAATTTTACTCACTAGAGGTGGTTGGAACATGTTACAGTGTGAAAATAATGCTAAGACTTGATAGTACCAGAAACTGTTTATATATATATATATATTATTCTCCTTGTGTTCCGAGTGGAACATAGGGCTTCAACAATACATCTCCACTTTGTCCTATCTTCTGCCATCCTGTTTAGCTTGGACCAGAACTGCCCACAATCATCTTCTCCTCACGAGATTTCCTCCATGTCACCCTCTCACCGAAGACCCACTCGTCGCTTCCCATTGAAATTCCATTCGAGTTGTGGCTTGCATTACGCGCGATGTCATTCGTAGTTTTCCTCAACGTATGCCTGATCCAGCCCCATTTTCTCCTGCATATTTGTTGAGCGATTGGCTGTTGGTTGGTTTCTTTCCAGCCAGAGTTTCTTGTTACTAATTCCTTCTGGCCAGCCATTTGATCTTCAGTATGGAGCCGGCGAAGGCAGCTGTTGATAAAAGTCTGCAACCTGCTGGGAATCCTTTGATTGACACGCCAAGTGGCTGATCCATATAGAAAGACCGACTCTTGACATTGGTGTTGAAAATCCGAATCTTGTTCCTTATTCTGGCTGAGTGCAGAAAATTTTCAAAGTGGTTTCAGGTTGATGAAAACGTATCCCGCCTTTTCTGTTCTGACTTTGACATCTTCATCCGTTCCGCCTGTGGTTGGTTCGATGCCTCCTAGATAACCGAAGAAAGTAGCTTCTGTCAAGACTCTCCCGTTGACGGTGATTGGTGCTGGCTTCATCACCTCCGTCTTCTCTGTGTTCGCCTGGAGTCCTGTTTTCGCTGCCTCTACAGCCAGTTTGTTGGTTTCCGCCAGCCCGTAAGTCTTCGAGTTTGTGCGACACTGGACATGTATTATCTGCGAAATCCAAATCTTATGGAGTCTTTTTATCAGTCAGTGTAACGTATTTCTGTCTTCTCACTCCCAACACGCACAGTCTGACGCATAATCCAGTCCACCACAAATAAGAATATCACCGGTGATAATAGACAGGCCAGTCTCACTCCTGTATTCACTTCGAACGCTTCGCTGAGCTTCCCGTCGTGGATCACCTGACACGTGCCACTGTCATAGAGCTGTTGAATGAGGTCGATAAAGACTTGGGCACTGCACGCCGTAATGTTGAAGTAATTTCCAAATTACTTCTCGGTCAACGCTATTGAAGGCCTTTCGAAGTCGATGAAGTTGAGGTCGAGGTTTGACTGCCATTCTATGCTTTGTTCTGTGATGACGATGCATAGACTTTCAACTTGATAGGCACACAATTCACCTTTCCTGAATGCAGCTTGTTCCGAGCTAGCGGAATTCTGTATTCAGTGCTTCGTTTGTTTGCCCAACCCACCCTCTTTACTCGGGCTTGTGACCAGCTAGAAGACTACCAAGCTAGGTAACTAGTCGAAGCATTTATATATATATATATATATATATATATATTATCCTAGCACCGTGAGCTTGGGGAGGTTAAGTCTTTTGTAGCCATCGTCGTTGTTTGTTAATACTAACTGGAATCTATTTGGTTAGTAGCGTTTTCCATTCCAATTTGGTCGAAAATAAGCTGTTTATCACCCTCTTTGCATTTCCTGAAAATTATTATAAATACTTCAGATATCTATTAACTTCTTCGTCTTTCACTAGCCAATGTACCATCAATAGTTGCAACTTCGTGGGGATTTCTGTAAACGTTCCTAAAAGGTTGTAATGACTTTTCAGTTCCTTTACAGGTGTCTGGAATTGTAACATTCTAAGTTTTTAAACCTAGTTCACCAATGAGATCGACGCAGACGAAGTACAAAACAACCCATCTCGGTAGTTAGTCCCTTTTGAGAGGTGCAGTAATGTTGTCCACACAGAAATTTCTTACTATTACCCATGTTATGGAGCTCAACCGATCTCTGCTACCTTGACGTGGTGGTCACACCTGCATATCCCAGTGATCCAACAAGCTACACTGGCTTGAACTAGTGGTATCTCTGGTCCTCCCGCGCCACGAAGGTTGTTAGGATAGCGATTAGACTAAAAGCAGTTACAGGCATAGTGTGAGATTGGTTTTACACTATGCATGTGGTCTGTGGGCACAGTCGCATTGCTTGGGAACAGGGATGTAACAGCAGTAAGATGTTTCCTTGAGGTGACCAGCATGCCAGCCATACTACATTTCAACTCTGGATAGAGAGAGAGACTTCGAAAAGGTCGACCCCAAAAGTTGTACTTCTCGACTTACCTTACGTCGTTCCGTAGCCGGCGTCAAGTAACTGGTACGGAACCAAACCAAAAAGCCAGTTCAAACAGACCGTGTGTGACCAGCTTCAAGAAGTACCCTGAGCTCTGTGTTTACGCAACACTAATTTTTGTTCTGTTTCGGGTAACCCAAGAATCTACTAACTTCCATGGAATGGGCAGCCGCGAATTAACAATCGCACTCGAAGCCCTTCTGGTCATCAATCTCCTTTATCTACGTCGCTTCTCTACTAATGTCCTACTACTCTGCAAACTGGTCAGTCATCTGCGTAAGCTTCTGGGACGCAAACTGACTTCACTGTTCACAATGACTGGGAACAGTGGTGGACAACAAAAGCGAGAGAGATGGAAAAGTCATCGGCAATAGGTAGCACAAGACAACTGCTTAGACTTATCAGGGAAACAGGGGACAAAAGACAAATGGTAAGTGGGACAATTTGGAGAAGAGGCACCATAATTAGAACGCAGGGTATACGACTGGGAAGTTGGAAAGGACACTCTGAGCAGCAATTTAATTGACTTACAGCCACGCTCAACTTTCCCAGCACCCATCGCCTCCCTGAATTGAACATACACACAGGTCCTCCGTTCCTAACTGAGGTTACTAAGGCTGTCACTAGTCTGAAACGAGATGAAGCAGCGGGACGTGGTGAAATAACGCCAGAGGTGTTCAACGACGGTGGAGACAGTTTACTGTCTGCGCCAACCAAGATACTAGGCGGCGTCTGGAAATCAGAGGAAGTCCCGTCGGGTTGGTGTGAGTCATTGGTTATCCCCATACACAAGAAGGGAGACAAGTCTTCCTGTGATAATCACAGGGGAATTAGCTCGACTAATGTGGTATCTAAAGTTCTAGACTCAATAATAATGCCTAGACTAAACGGTGCTTGGGAGGAACAAACACGAGAGGACCACGCAGGCATCAGACCAGGAAGAAGATGTATCCATCATACCTTCAGCTTTCTACAGATTCTGGAACGAAGGCATACTTTATTTATTTATTTTTTATTTTGATTACAGCTTGATGCCACACTGTATTTTCGGCACAAGTATGGAATTTTCAGCATGTGATATCGGTAACCCAAATTTTGAAGGCCGACCATAGATATCGGGTGTGCGTCGGCAGGGGATCGAACCCCGCACCATGTGCATGGTCGGTGAGAGTCCTAACCACTGTGCCACTCACCGGAGTCCAACTATCGTCATATTTCTTGACGTGAAAGTGGCATTTGATTCCGTCGACCGAGAGGCACTATAGTGATATTTGTTTTTGAAGGGAATGACGAGGAAATACATCGCACTGATGGAGGCACTCTACTCGAACTAATGCTGTCAAGCAGGTTAGATACTACGGAGAGCTGTTATTTGAAGTGGTGACAAGCAGTGGTGTCCGTCAGGGATTTCCATTGACCCCACTTTTGTTTTATTTCTTCATAGATGTGCTACTGCAATAGACCCTAACTGACTTCTGCGACTTAGGGATAGTCTCATTGACTTAGCATTTGCTAGTGATGTTAACCTCTTAGTGGAAGACACTGAAAAATGCAGAGTCATCTGAACACTTCAAGCAACAATCTTCGAATGTTTAGCATGCGATTCGCTCCTGCTGTCAGATGTAAGATGATGCTGCAGGACTGGACCACATCGACTACTCCTAGCTTAGATGTAGGGAGTTAAGTGGTAGAGTGTGTTGACCACTTCAATTATTTGGTGATTTGCATCAGCCAGTGCCAGCCTGTTGATCGATGACGGAACTTCAGCATGGATACAGAGGGCTCGTCTTGCATACACTAACTTATTCCAACTCTGGCCTAAATGTGATAGCCTATTGTGTACTGATCAGCAGTTCACTCTGTCCTCCTTTATGTCTGTTTTCGACATAGAACTTTGCACAAATGTGCGGAAGTTCAAGTCGCCACATTCCGTGTAGCACGCGAAGCAAGAGAAGAAAGTACAAGAAAAGCATAATAGAAACAGTGAGCAGAGGTGTGAGACAAAGGAGTAATAAAGAAATACAAAACAGTTTCATTGAAGATCATAAGTCACAGGGAGTGGATGCATCTGCGCCACTGAGAACGATTTTGAGCCATGTCACCAATTGTTTCCAACCATAGATTTTTACCGTCCCGAGGACCCCAGCCTGGAAGTCTACACCTTCCTACGTGGCTTAGACCAACTGTTGTGGATTTCATTGACTGATGCCAAGTTTTTGTTTGACCGCCGCTAGCTTTTTTCCAGCCTGACCCTATATCCGCTAACATTGCTCGTCGAGGGAGGCGATGGCTTGGCATACGTAACACATGTCCTAACCATCTCAGTCTTTGTAGCTTCACGACTTCGTCGATTGATTTCCCCTGTTTACCTAGAACTCTACGCCTAACCTCCATGTTGCTCACCTTATTATGCCACTTTACACGGGAAATAGAACGCAGGCACCTATGATCAAAGACAGCTAGTCTTTTCATGTCTTCCACTCTCAGTGGCCAGGTCTCACAACCATAAAGGAGGACGGAGCGGACTGATGAGCAGTACACCCGCCCTTTGGTCGATAGTCGAACATCTCGTCTACGCCAGAGTCGGCGTAAACTAACAAATGCGAAACGAGCCCCTTGTATTCGTGCTGAGATTTCGTCAGAGATCAGCCCGTTGGGGCTGATGGTACTTCCCAAATAAGTGAAGCGGTCAACGTGCTCTACCACTTCACTTCCTATTTTTAAACTAGGCGTCGATGTAGTCCAGTCCTGTAACATCATCTTGCATTTGGCGGGAGCGAATCGCATGCCAAACATTCGTAGATTGCGGCTCAAGGTGTTTAGAAGACTCTGCATTTCGTCAGCGTCTTCGCCTAGAAGGACTATATCGTCTGCATATTCCAAGTCAACGAGATTATTCCCCGGTAGCAAGTCAATCCCTGAGTCGCTGAAGTCACCTAGGGTTAAGTCCATTAACACATCTATGATGAAGTTGAATAGAAAAGGAGATAATGGGCATCCTTGACGGACACCACTGGTCGTCATCAGTTCAGATGACAGCTCGCCGTAAGCCCTCACCTGGCTGTATGAGTACGAATAGAGTGCCTTAATCAGTGCAATATATTTTCTCGGAATTCCCTTTACAGCCAAGCATCTCCAGAGAACTTCCCGATCGACAGAGTCGAATGCTGCCTTTAGGTCAAGAAATATAATGACTGTTGGACGCCGGTAGGAATGCCTATGTTCTAGAATCTGTCGGAGGGTGAAGATATGATCAATACACCCTCTTCCTGGTCTAAAGCCTGCCTGGCTCTCTCGTGTTTGTGCTTCCCGAGCACCACTCAGTCTACGCATGATTATTGAGCCTAAGACTTTAGATACTATATTAGTCAAGCTAATCCCTCTGTGATTATCACAGGAAGACTTGTCTCCCTTCTTGTATATGGGGATAATCAGTGACTTACACCAACCCGATGGGACTTCTTCTGATTCCCAGACGCTGCCTAGTACCTCAGTTAATCCGGACAGTAAGCTGTCTCCACCGTACTTAAATACCTCTGGAGTCATTCCATCAGGTCCCGCTGCTTTGCCTAGTTTCAGATTGGTGACAGCTTTAGTAACCTCAGTTAGTGACGGAGGACCTGTGTCTATATCCCATTCAGGGAGGTGTTGGATGCTCGGAAGGTTGAGCGTGGCTGTGGGCAAATTAAACTGCTCCTCATAATGCTCTTTCCAACGATCCAGTCGTCTATCCTGTGAGCTAATTATAGTGCCATTTTTTTCCGAGATTGTCTCACTAATGATTTGTCTTCTCCCACCCGTTTCCCTGATGAGTCCAAAGAGTTGCCTGGTGTTGCCTATCCTCAAAGCTTTCTCCATCTCTTTGGCTTTTGTCGCCCACCACTGTTCACGGTCCTTGCGGAGACTTTTCGTAAGTTTCCTCTTGTGCAGCTTTCGCTCCTCATTGAATTCGGAGCTCGCCGGAATAAGTCTTCTAGCATCTATCAGTTCGGATGAGGCGGTGGAGATCCAGTGGTTTTTACTCACCTTTGGGTTTACCTTATTCACAGCTTTTACAGCTGTATCTATGGCTGCCTGGATATTTTTCCAAGCTTCTTCAGGGTGAGCACAGCTGTCGAACACAGATATGTGTTTAGCTAGTTCTTCCTGAAATACGGATTTAGTTTCCTGATCGAGCTGGGGACGTGATGGTTTTACCGCCAGCTGTTTCCTACGTCCGTTCAGTCGTAAGCACACACGAGCGCGGACCAGTGCATGGTCGGTATCTACGCACGTGTTCCAGAAGGAGCGACAATCTCCTACCGACCCACGCCAACGATAGCTTATTGCTATGTGGTCTATTTGTGTCCAGCGTTGGTTTGATGAAGGGGGTCTCCAAGTCAAACAGTGTCTTTCCTTGTGTTTAAAGTTAGTGCTTACAAGAAACAAATGATTATCAGAGCAGAACTGTAGGAGACGGTCACCGTTGTCGGTTCGCTGGCACGGAGCTCCTCCTTTATGGCTGTCAATGAGATATGACCATTGAAATTGAAAGACATGAAAAGGCTAGCTATCGTTGGTCATAAGTGTCTGCGTTCAATCTCCCATGTTAAGTGGTCCAATAAGGTGAGAAATGTCGGGGTTAGGCGTCAAGTGCTAGGTAGGTGGGAGGCGAAATCAGTCAATGAAGTTGTGAAGTTACACCAATTGAGATGGTTAGGACATGTGTTACGCATGCATCACTAGCCATCGCCTGCCGTTACGGTCAATGCTAGATGACATAGAATCAGGTCGAACCAGAACATGGTATCAGTCATTGAAATCCACAACAGTTGGTTCAAGCCACGCAGGGAGGTGTAGACTGCTGTCTGGCTGGGGTTCTCGGGATGGTAAAAACCGACGGCTGAAGACAATTTGTGATATGACTCAAAGTCGTTCTCAGCGGCTGGCGTAGATCCATTGACTCTTTGTGATTTATAATACCCAATAAAATTCTATTGTTCTGCCATTGCACAATGTTTTACCTCATATTTCTGTTTATTATTTCTCTTTACTCTCTTCTCTTGCTTTTTGTGTTACGTGGTGTGTTTATTCAAGCCGTTGCACCTGTGTGAGAAGTTCTAAGTTGAAATCAGTCATTTAGTTATTTTTTGGTGATTGCATAGATGCTATTATCGTGCTCAACTTCAGTAAATGCGAGTCCGACTTCACATATGTAAGGGGAATTAGTTCACAACTTATCGCCAGCTCTTGAATAATAATACCAGTGCATATTTCCATACGCGATAAGTTTGTTCCAACTATAACCACCTTTTGGGTGCATAAATTAAGAGACAAAAGAATGCTGATAGGAGGCTTGTTATTCTTCAGCACAGACGTTTAGACTGATGGTGTGTTGTTGGTGCGTAGATATTTTTATTGGCTGTTTCATATTGTTGAAAGTATGACAAGTATCCATGTAATATAATTCAATAAAGCCATAGGTCAGCAAACGATATTCTGTGCGTGACTTCTCGACTAATCTGTAAAGTTGCAGTCTGTTTTTTCGGATCTTCTGGTCTCATTATCAGTCTCAATATATAAGACCAATCACAGTCAACAGCAAAATAGCTTAAACTCTGTTCCCAGAAATAAAAGTAGTTTTTTCTGAAATTTAGTTTGATAATCTTACATAGCATTAAATACATGCAGATCGCCACTAAAAAGCAGAGGCTTAGGTATAGGAATATTCACGCAGAAAAGGGACAGGGAAAAAACCTATATGTATATAGACACGAGTCTACAGGAAATATAAATTTGGGTGTGAATTCGTTTTTGCCTGTCCACAAGTCAAGTGCTTGTCTTGAGTAGAAACTTCTGTCTTATGTACTTTCTATCTTTTTATCGTTTCTCTTGATGTTTTACGGACTTTCATACTTGTTTTTTAGGGGTATCCAATATCACGTGGAAAATGATAATACCTATACATGGACCAAAGTAAATCACTGTTTTTAGTCCATATTTCTGTATAGTGGAGAAGTAGATGAATGGTTGCTGATCGAATTACAGGGTGACGTTCTATCTAAGACAGGAGATCCTCTGGCAGGAAGACATTTGGGTGATCTGCATTTCTCACGACAGGTTAACTAATTGTTCTTCTTTTTCTAACATGTGATTTGTAGAATGGTGATCCGGTTTTCTTGATTGGTCATCATGTGCTTTTTGGTAAATTACATGACCTGGAAAAGCCTATACTTATCACAAAAAAGTGTACTACCTCTGGGACATTGAGTTATGAGGTTGTTTCTGTTATTCGACGTAAATTACTGTTCAAGACCCGGCCTAAACCAATCATTTCCTCAATTCCCAAAAAAATTTAATATGTATTAATGTACATTCCCTATCCTGTAAATATATATATATATACATATATATGTTTATTTTTTTTCAGTTCATCTTCGATGTATGTTTTATTGTCTCCTCGCAAATAGTATTAGATAGTGAAACATTCAATGTATAAATGGAGAATTATGCCGTAAAAATAACAAGCGTAGTGAAATTACTGTTAGCCTTATTTCGTAAAACCAAACAAATAGGTGGTGTTCTGTATGTGATTTACACCTACGGAAATTAGATACTGACCGTGGTTATGCATTGCCTAAGGAACAAAGTAAAGCCAAACCTTTATCTAAAACTTTCGAGCTTCAACGTTTCTGTAGCTGGTGTTGTTCTTGGTGAAATTTATCTTCTAAAGTACTCCTTTTTAATAGTTTGTATTTCATGTATACCATATTTGTGACTCTTAATTTTTCTGTTACGATTCCTAGTGACTTGAGCAGAGTTAAATAAAATTGTCAAAATTTATAAAAGGGACTAATTGTTTTAAAATTGTCAGTGTTTTGTATATGCAGTGTACTAGTATTACTGGATGGTTATATAAGGATTTTGAATTTTTTTAATTAATCAAAATTGACGTATTCTCTTTGATAAATATTTATTGGAAAAAGTGTTGATCTTGTTCTCCTTCGGTGGAATTCACTAACTGGGAAATGTTTCTTTACTCGTTAGTTTGTTGTGTTGCTCTACTTGATCAAACTAGCGTACACGTATATCATAGTACTTCTTCGCGTTTATTATTGTATCCTAACGTTGTGATTACTCGACATCCACGACGTAAATCAAAAATCACTTGAGAAGGAGTACAAACGTGTCTTTGCGCAATGGTCAAAATTCGAAGGTTGAGCGAGTACAAGTTGGAGTGGGATTTTAGTACGCGATTTATTTTGAAAATGACCAGCAAGCCACCCGTATATTTCTCTGAGAATGATTCAATGCTACGAGACTTACTGACAATCATTAAGGAAGGAAAATTATTGATAATGTATTGATGGAAAGCGATCAAGATCTAATCTGTAGACAAACTACACGACCTGCCGCATAAACAAAAGGTAAACAAATTACTTGAAGACGAAAAGGCCACTCCAGTAGATTTACTTTTTGCGTCTTCAGTATTATTTGAGGATGAAGTAAAGTGTATTATGAACTTATAGTGACTGGCTTGTTCTTTGTTACGTAAGCATCCAATGTTTTACTAAGTAGTTGACTGATTCACACTTTTCCTTTATCAAAACAAGGGAGTTGAACATCGAAAACACAATTCCTACACAGAGTGATCTAGTCGCAATTAATTTCCCTGCTTACTTAGGTGTCGATTTCTATTTTAAAAAATGAATTTAGAAGTGAGTCCATGCAGCGTGTACAAAATTACTTGCGTTGGTACTGTTGTTTGTAGTCCAGTCCTGTATCATCATCTTGCATTTGGCGGGAGCGAATCGCATGCCAAACATTCGTAGATTGCGGCTCAAGGTGTTTAAAAGACTCTGCATTTCGTCAGCGTCTTCGCCTAGAAGGACTATATCGTCTGCATATTCTAAGTCAACGAGATTATTCCCCGGTAGCAAGTCAATTCCTGAGTCACTGAAGTCACCTAGGGTTAAGTCCATTAACACATCTATGATGAAGTTGAATAGAAAAGGGGATAATGGGCATCCTTGACGGACACCACTGGTCGTCATCAGTTCAGATGACAGCTCGCCGTAAGCCCTCACCTGGCTGTATGAGTACGAATAGAGTGCCTTAATCAGTGCAATATATTTTCTCGGAATTCCCTTTACAGCCAAGCATCTCCAGAGAACTTCCTGATCGACAGAGTCGAATGCTGCCTTTAGGTCAAGAAATATAATGACTGTTGGACGCCGGTAGGAATTCCTATGTTCTAGAATCTGTCGGAGGGTGAAGATATGATCAATACACCCTCTTCCTGGTCTAAAGCCTGCCTGGCTCTCTCGTGTTTGTGCTTCCCGAGCACCACTCAGTCTACGCATGATTATTGAGCCTAAGACTTTAGATACTATATTAGTCAAGCTAATCCCTCTGTGATTATCACAGGAAGACTTGTCTCCCTTCTTGTATATGGGGATAATCAGTGACTTACACCAACCCGATGGGACTTCTTCTGTTTCCCAGACGCTGCCTAGTACCTCAGTTAATCCGGACAGTAAGCTGTCTCCACCGTACTTAAATACCTCTGGAGTCATTCCATCAGGTCCCGCTGCTTTGCCTAGTTTCAGATTGGTGACAGCTTTAGTAACCTCAGTTAGTGACGGAGGACCTGTGTCTATATCCCATTCAGGGAGGTGTTGGATGCTCGGAAGGTTGAGCGTGGCTGTGGGCCAATTAAACTGCTCCTCATAATGCTCTTTCCAACGATCCAGTCGTCTATCCTGTGAGCTAATTATAGTGCCATTTTTCTCCGAGATTGTCTCACTAATGATTTGTCTTCTCCCACCCGTTTCCCTGATGAGTCCAAAGAGTTGCCTGGTGTTGCCTATCCTCAAAGCTTTCTCCATCTCTTTGGCTTTTGTCGCCCACCACTGTTCACGGTCCTTGCGGAGACTTTTCGTAAGTTTCCTCTTGTGCAGCTTTCGCTCCTCATTGAATTCGGAGCTCGCCGGAATAAGTCTTCTAGCATCTATCAGTTCGGATGAGGCGGTGGAGATCCAGTGGTTTTTACTCACCCTTGGATTTGCCTTATTCACAGCTTTTACAGCTGTATCTATGGCTGCCTGGATATTTTTCCAAGCTTCTTCAGGGGGAGCACAGCTGTCGAACTCAGATATGTGTTTAGCTAGTTCTTCCTGAAATACGGATTTAGTTTCCTGATCGAGCTGGGGACGTGATGGTTTTACCGCCAGCTGTTTCCTACGTCCGTTCAGTCGTAAGCACACACGAGCGCGGACCAGTGCATGGTCGGTATCTACGCACGTGTTCCAGAAGGAGCGACAATCTCCTACCGACCCACGCCAACGATAGCTTATTGCTATGTGGTCTATTTGTGTCCAGCGTTGGTTTGATGAAGGGGGTCTCCAAGTCAAACAGTGTCTTTCCTTGTGTTTAAAGTTAGTGCTTACAAGAAACAAATGATTATCAGAGCAGAAATGTAGGAGACGGTCACCGTTGTCGGTTCGCTGGCACGGAGCTCCTCCTTTATGGCTGTCAATGAGATATGACCATTGAAATTGAAAGACATGAAAAGGCTAGCTATCGTTGGTCATAAGTGTCTGCGTTCAATCTCCCATGTTAAGTGGTCCAATAAGGTGAGAAATGTCGGGGTTAGGCGTCAAGTGCTAGGTAGGTGGGAGGCGAAATCAGTCAATGAAGTTGTGAAGTTACACCAATTGAGATGGTTAGGACATGTGTTACGCATGCATCACTAGCCATCGCCTGCCGTTACGGTCAATGCTAGATGACATAGAATCAGGTCGAACCAGAACATGGTATCAGTCATTGAAATCCACAACAGTTGGTTCAAGCCACGCAGGGAGGTGTAGACTGCTGTCTGGCTGGGGTTCTCGGGATGGTAAAAACCGACGGCTGAAGACAATTTGTGATATGACTCAAAGTCGTTCTCAGCGGCTGGCGTAGATCCATTGACTCTTTGTGATTTATAATACCCAATAAAATTCTATTGTTCTGCCATTGCACAATGTTTTACCTCATATTTCTGTTTATTATTTCTCTTTACTCTCTTCTCTTGCTTTTTGTGTTACGTGGTGTGTTTATTCAAGCCGTTGCACCTGTGTGAGAAGTTCTAAGTTGAAATCAGTCATTTAGTTATTTTTTGATTGCATAGATGCTATTATCGTGCTCAACTTCAGTAAATGCGAGTCCGACTTCACATATGTAAGGGGAATTAGTTCACAACTTATCGCCAGCTCTTGAATAATAATACCAGTGCATATTTCCATACGCGATAAGTTTGTTCCAACTATAACCACCTTTTGGGTGCATAAATTAAGAGACAAAAGAATGCTGATAGGAGGCTTGTTATTCTTCAGCACAGACGTTTAGACTGATGGTGTGTTGTTGGTGCGTAGATATTTTTATTGGCTGTTTCATATTGTTGAAAGTATGACAAGTATCCATGTAATATAATTCAATAAAGCCATAGGTCAGCAAACGATATTCTGTGCGTGACTTCTCGACTAATCTGTAAAGTTGCAGTCTGTTTTTTCGGATCTTCTGGTCTCATTATCAGTCTCAATATATAAGACCAATCACAGTCAACAGCAAAATAGCTTAAACTCTGTTCCCAGAAATAAAAGTAGTTTTTTCTGAAATTTAGTTTGATAATCTTACATAGCATTAAATACATGCAGATCGCCACTAAAAAGCAGAGGCTTAGGTATAGGAATATTCACGCAGAAAAGGGACAGGGAAAAAACCTATATGTATATAGACACGAGTCTACAGGAAATATAAATTTGGGTGTGAATTCGTTTTTGCCTGTCCACAAGTCAAGTGCTTGTCTTGAGTAGAAACTTCTGTCTTATGTACTTTCTATCTTTTTATCGTTTCTCTTGATGTTTTACGGACTTTCATACTTGTTTTTTAGGGGTATCCAATATCACGTGGAAAATGATAATACCTATACATGGACCAAAGTAAATCACTGTTTTTAGTCCATATTTCTGTATAGTGGAGAAGTAGATGAATGGTTGCTGATCGAATTACAGGGTGACGTTCTATCTAAGACAGGAGATCCTCTGGCAGGAAGACATTTGGGTGATCTGCATTTCTCACGACAGGTTAACTAATTGTTCTTCTTTTTCTAACATGTGATTTGTAGAATGGTGATCCGGTTTTCTTGATTGGTCATCATGTGCTTTTTGGTAAATTACATGACCTGGAAAAGCCTATACTTATCACAAAAAAGTGTACTACCTCTGGGACATTGAGTTATGAGGTTGTTTCTGTTATTCGACGTAAATTACTGTTCAAGACCCGGCCTAAACCAATCATTTCCTCAATTCCCAAAAAAATTTAATATGTATTAATGTACATTCCCTATCCTGTAAATATATATATATACATATATATGTTTATTTTTTTTCAGTTCATCTTCGATGTATGTTTTATTGTCTCCTCGCAAATAGTATTAGATAGTGAAACATTCAATGTATAAATGGAGAATTATGCCGTAAAAATAACAAGCGTAGTGAAATTACTGTTAGCCTTATTTCGTAAAACCAAACAAATAGGTGGTGTTCTGTATGTGATTTACACCTACGGAAATTAGATACTGACCGTGGTTATGCATTGCCTAAGGAACAAAGTAAAGCCAAACCTTTATCTAAAACTTTCGAGCTTCAACGTTTCTGTAGCTGGTGTTGTTCTTGGTGAAATTTATCTTCTAAAGTACTCCTTTTTAATAGTTTGTATTTCATGTATACCATATTTGTGACTCTTAATTTTTCTGTTACGATTCCTAGTGACTTGAGCAGAGTTAAATAAAATTGTCAAAATTTATAAAAGGGACTAATTGTTTTAAAATTGTCAGTGTTTTGTATATGCAGTGTACTAGTATTACTGGATGGTTATATAAGGATTTTGAATTTTTTTAATTAATCAAAATTGACGTATTCTCTTTGATAAATATTTATTGGAAAAAGTGTTGATCTTGTTCTCCTTCGGTGGAATTCACTAACTGGGAAATGTTTCTTTACTCGTTAGTTTGTTGTGTTGCTCTACTTGATCAAACTAGCGTACACGTATATCATAGTACTTCTTCGCGTTTATTATTGTATCCTAACGTTGTGATTACTCGACATCCACGACGTAAATCAAAAATCACTTGAGAAGGAGTACAAACGTGTCTTTGCGCAATGGTCAAAATTCGAAGGTTGAGCGAGTACAAGTTGGAGTGGGATTTTAGTACGCGATTTATTTTGAAAATGACCAGCAAGCCACCCGTATATTTCTCTGAGAATGATTCAATGCTACGAGACTTACTGACAATCATTAAGGAAGGAAAATTATTGATAATGTATTGATGGAAAGCGATCAAGATCTAATCTGTAGACAAACTACACGACCTGCCGCATAAACAAAAGGTAAACAAATTACTTGAAGACGAAAAGGCCACTCCAGTAGATTTACTTTTTGCGTCTTCAGTATTATTTGAGGATGAAGTAAAGTGTATTATGAACTTATAGTGACTGGCTTGTTCTTTGTTACGTAAGCATCCAATGTTTTACTAAGTAGTTGACTGATTCACACTTTTCCTTTATCAAAACAAGGGAGTTGAACATCGAAAACACAATTCCTACACAGAGTGATCTAGTCGCAATTAATTTCCCTGCTTACTTAGGTGTCGATTTCTATTTTAAAAAATGAATTTAGAAGTGAGTCCATGCAGCGTGTACAAAATTACTTGCGTTGGTACTGTTGTTTGTAGTCCAGTCCTGTATCATCATCTTGCATTTGGCGGGAGCGAATCGCATGCCAAACATTCGTAGATTGCGGCTCAAGGTGTTTAAAAGACTCTGCATTTCGTCAGCGTCTTCGCCTAGAAGGACTATATCGTCTGCATATTCTAAGTCAACGAGATTATTCCCCGGTAGCAAGTCAATTCCTGAGTCACTGAAGTCACCTAGGGTTAAGTCCATTAACACATCTATGATGAAGTTGAATAGAAAAGGGGATAATGGGCATCCTTGACGGACACCACTGGTCGTCATCAGTTCAGATGACAGCTCGCCGTAAGCCCTCACCTGGCTGTATGAGTACGAATAGAGTGCCTTAATCAGTGCAATATATTTTCTCGGAATTCCCTTTACAGCCAAGCATCTCCAGAGAACTTCCTGATCGACAGAGTCGAATGCTGCCTTTAGGTCAAGAAATATAATGACTGTTGGACGCCGGTAGGAATTCCTATGTTCTAGAATCTGTCGGAGGGTGAAGATATGATCAATACACCCTCTTCCTGGTCTAAAGCCTGCCTGGCTCTCTCGTGTTTGTGCTTCCCGAGCACCACTCAGTCTACGCATGATTATTGAGCCTAAGACTTTAGATACTATATTAGTCAAGCTAATCCCTCTGTGATTATCACAGGAAGACTTGTCTCCCTTCTTGTATATGGGGATAATCAGTGACTTACACCAACCCGATGGGACTTCTTCTGTTTCCCAGACGCTGCCTAGTACCTCAGTTAATCCGGACAGTAAGCTGTCTCCACCGTACTTAAATACCTCTGGAGTCATTCCATCAGGTCCCGCTGCTTTGCCTAGTTTCAGATTGGTGACAGCTTTAGTAACCTCAGTTAGTGACGGAGGACCTGTGTCTATATCCCATTCAGGGAGGTGTTGGATGCTCGGAAGGTTGAGCGTGGCTGTGGGCCAATTAAACTGCTCCTCATAATGCTCTTTCCAACGATCCAGTCGTCTATCCTGTGAGCTAATTATAGTGCCATTTTTCTCCGAGATTGTCTCACTAATGATTTGTCTTCTCCCACCCGTTTCCCTGATGAGTCCAAAGAGTTGCCTGGTGTTGCCTATCCTCAAAGCTTTCTCCATCTCTTTGGCTTTTGTCGCCCACCACTGTTCACGGTCCTTGCGGAGACTTTTCGTAAGTTTCCTCTTGTGCAGCTTTCGCTCCTCATTGAATTCGGAGCTCGCCGGAATAAGTCTTCTAGCATCTATCAGTTCGGATGAGGCGGTGGAGATCCAGTGGTTTTTACTCACCCTTGGATTTGCCTTATTCACAGCTTTTACAGCTGTATCTATGGCTGCCTGGATATTTTTCCAAGCTTCTTCAGGGGGAGCACAGCTGTCGAACTCAGATATGTGTTTAGCTAGTTCTTCCTGAAATACGGATTTAGTTTCCTGATCGAGCTGGGGACGTGATGGTTTTACCGCCAGCTGTTTCCTACGTCCGTTCAGTCGTAAGCACACACGAGCGCGGACCAGTGCATGGTCGGTATCTACGCACGTGTTCCAGAAGGAGCGACAATCTCCTACCGACCCACGCCAACGATAGCTTATTGCTATGTGGTCTATTTGTGTCCAGCGTTGGTTTGATGAAGGGGGTCTCCAAGTCAAACAGTGTCTTTCCTTGTGTTTAAAGTTAGTGCTTACAAGAAACAAATGATTATCAGAGCAGAAATGTAGGAGACGGTCACCGTTGTCGGTTCGCTGGCACGGAGCTCCTCCTTTATGGCTGTCAATGAGATATGACCATTGAAATTGAAAGACATGAAAAGGCTAGCTATCGTTGGTCATAAGTGTCTGCGTTCAATCTCCCATGTTAAGTGGTCCAATAAGGTGAGAAATGTCGGGGTTAGGCGTCAAGTGCTAGGTAGGTGGGAGGCGAAATCAGTCAATGAAGTTGTGAAGTTACACCAATTGAGATGGTTAGGACATGTGTTACGCATGCATCACTAGCCATCGCCTGCCGTTACGGTCAATGCTAGATGACATAGAATCAGGTCGAACCAGAACATGGTATCAGTCATTGAAATCCACAACAGTTGGTTCAAGCCACGCAGGGAGGTGTAGACTGCTGTCTGGCTGGGGTTCTCGGGATGGTAAAAACCGACGGCTGAAGACAATTTGTGATATGACTCAAAGTCGTTCTCAGCGGCTGGCGTAGATCCATTGACTCTTTGTGATTTATAATACCCAATAAAATTCTATTGTTCTGCCATTGCACAATGTTTTACCTCATATTTCTGTTTATTATTTCTCTTTACTCTCTTCTCTTGCTTTTTGTGTTACGTGGTGTGTTTATTCAAGCCGTTGCACCTGTGTGAGAAGTTCTAAGTTGAAATCAGTCATTTAGTTATTTTTTGATTGCATAGATGCTATTATCGTGCTCAACTTCAGTAAATGCGAGTCCGACTTCACATATGTAAGGGGAATTAGTTCACAACTTATCGCCAGCTCTTGAATAATAATACCAGTGCATATTTCCATACGCGATAAGTTTGTTCCAACTATAACCACCTTTTGGGTGCATAAATTAAGAGACAAAAGAATGCTGATAGGAGGCTTGTTATTCTTCAGCACAGACGTTTAGACTGATGGTGTGTTGTTGGTGCGTAGATATTTTTATTGGCTGTTTCATATTGTTGAAAGTATGACAAGTATCCATGTAATATAATTCAATAAAGCCATAGGTCAGCAAACGATATTCTGTGCGTGACTTCTCGACTAATCTGTAAAGTTGCAGTCTGTTTTTTCGGATCTTCTGGTCTCATTATCAGTCTCAATATATAAGACCAATCACAGTCAACAGCAAAATAGCTTAAACTCTGTTCCCAGAAATAAAAGTAGTTTTTTCTGAAATTTAGTTTGATAATCTTACATAGCATTAAATACATGCAGATCGCCACTAAAAAGCAGAGGCTTAGGTATAGGAATATTCACGCAGAAAAGGGACAGGGAAAAAACCTATATGTATATAGACACGAGTCTACAGGAAATATAAATTTGGGTGTGAATTCGTTTTTGCCTGTCCAC
Source organism: Trichobilharzia regenti (assembly GCA_944472135.2). Classification (NCBI taxonomy): domain Eukaryota; kingdom Metazoa; phylum Platyhelminthes; class Trematoda; order Strigeidida; family Schistosomatidae; genus Trichobilharzia; species Trichobilharzia regenti. The sequence goes on along the minus strand of OX235270.1, from coordinate 78,240,316 downwards.
AAGTCAAGTGCTTGTCTTGAGTAGAAACTTCTGTCTTATGTACTTTCTATCTTTTTATCGTTTCTCTTGATGTTTTACGGACTTTCATACTTGTTTTTTAGGGGTATCCAATATCACGTGGAAAATGATAATACCTATACATGGACCAAAGTAAATCACTGTTTTTAGTCCATATTTCTGTATAGTGGAGAAGTAGATGAATGGTTGCTGATCGAATTACAGGGTGACGTTCTATCTAAGACAGGAGATCCTCTGGCAGGAAGACATTTGGGTGATCTGCATTTCTCACGACAGGTTAACTAATTGTTCTTCTTTTTCTAACATGTGATTTGTAGAATGGTGATCCGGTTTTCTTGATTGGTCATCATGTGCTTTTTGGTAAATTACATGACCTGGAAAAGCCTATACTTATCACAAAAAAGTGTACTACCTCTGGGACATTGAGTTATGAGGTTGTTTCTGTTATTCGACGTAAATTACTGTTCAAGACCCGGCCTAAACCAATCATTTCCTCAATTCCCAAAAAAATTTAATATGTATTAATGTACATTCCCTATCCTGTAAATATATATATATATATATATATATGTTTATTTTTTTTCAGTTCATCTTCGATGTATGTTTTATTGTCTCCTCGCAAATAGTATTAGATAGTGAAACATTCAATGTATAAATGGAGAATTATGCCGTAAAAATAACAAGCGTAGTGAAATTACTGTTAGCCTTATTTCGTAAAACCAAACAAATAGGTGGTGTTCTGTATGTGATTTACACCTACGGAAATTAGATACTGACCGTGGTTATGCATTGCCTAAGGAACAAAGTAAAGCCAAACCTTTATCTAAAACTTTCGAGCTTCAACGTTTCTGTAGCTGGTGTTGTTCTTGGTGAAATTTATCTTCTAAAGTACTCCTTTTTAATAGTTTGTATTTCATGTATACCATATTTGTGACTCTTAATTTTTCTGTTACGATTCCTAGTGACTTGAGCAGAGTTAAATAAAATTGTCAAAATTTATAAAAGGGACTAATTGTTTTAAAATTGTCAGTGTTTTGTATATGCAGTGTACTAGTATTACTGGATGGTTATATAAGGATTTTGAATTTTTTTAATTAATCAAAATTGACGTATTCTCTTTGATAAATATTTATTGGAAAAAGTGTTGATCTTGTTCTCCTTCGGTGGAATTCACTAACTGGGAAATGTTTCTTTACTCGTTAGTTTGTTGTGTTGCTCTACTTGATCAAACTAGCGTACACGTATATCATAGTACTTCTTCGCGTTTATTATTGTATCCTAACGTTGTGATTACTCGACATCCACGACGTAAATCAAAAATCACTTGAGAAGGAGTACAAACGTGTCTTTGCGCAATGGTCAAAATTCGAAGGTTGAGCGAGTACAAGTTGGAGTGGGATTTTAGTACGCGATTTATTTTGAAAATGACCAGCAAGCCACCCGTATATTTCTCTGAGAATGATTCAATGCTACGAGACTTACTGACAATCATTAAGGAAGGAAAATTATTGATAATGTATTGATGGAAAGCGATCAAGATCTAATCTGTAGACAAACTACACGACCTGCCGCATAAACAAAAGGTAAACAAATTACTTGAAGACGAAAAGGCCACTCCAGTAGATTTACTTTTTGCGTCTTCAGTATTATTTGAGGATGAAGTAAAGTGTATTATGAACTTATAGTGACTGGCTTGTTCTTTGTTACGTAAGCATCCAATGTTTTACTAAGTAGTTGACTGATTCACACTTTTCCTTTATCAAAACAAGGGAGTTGAACATCGAAAACACAATTCCTACACAGAGTGATCTAGTCGCAATTAATTTCCCTGCTTACTTAGGTGTCGATTTCTATTTTAAAAAATGAATTTAGAAGTGAGTCCATGCAGCGTGTACAAAATTACTTGCGTTGGTATTGTTGTTTGTAGTCCAGTCCTGTATCATCATCTTGCATTTGGCGGGAGCGAATCGCATGCCAAACATTCGTAGATTGCGGCTCAAGGTGTTTAAAAGACTCTGCATTTCGTCAGCGTCTTCGCCTAGAAGGACTATATCGTCTGCATATTCTAAGTCAACGAGATTATTCCCCGGTAGCAAGTCAATTCCTGAGTCACTGAAGTCACCTAGGGTTAAGTCCATTAACACATCTATGATGAAGTTGAATAGAAAAGGGGATAATGGGCATCCTTGACGGACACCACTGGTCGTCATCAGTTCAGATGACAGCTCGCCGTAAGCCCTCACCTGGCTGTATGAGTACGAATAGAGTGCCTTAATCAGTGCAATATATTTTCTCGGAATTCCCTTTACAGCCAAGCATCTCCAGAGAACTTCCTGATCGACAGAGTCGAATGCTGCCTTTAGGTCAAGAAATATAATGACTGTTGGACGCCGGTAGGAATTCCTATGTTCTAGAATCTGTCGGAGGGTGAAGATATGATCAATACACCCTCTTCCTGGTCTAAAGCCTGCCTGGCTCTCTCGTGTTTGTGCTTCCCGAGCACCACTCAGTCTACGCATGATTATTGAGCCTAAGACTTTAGATACTATATTAGTCAAGCTAATCCCTCTGTGATTATCACAGGAAGACTTGTCTCCCTTCTTGTATATGGGGATAATCAGTGACTTACACCAACCCGATGGGACTTCTTCTGTTTCCCAGACGCTGCCTAGTACCTCAGTTAATCCGGACAGTAAGCTGTCTCCACCGTACTTAAATACCTCTGGAGTCATTCCATCAGGTCCCGCTGCTTTGCCTAGTTTCAGATTGGTGACAGCTTTAGTAACCTCAGTTAGTGACGGAGGACCTGTGTCTATATCCCATTCAGGGAGGTGTTGGATGCTCGGAAGGTTGAGCGTGGCTGTGGGCCAATTAAACTGCTCCTCATAATGCTCTTTCCAACGATCCAGTCGTCTATCCTGTGAGCTAATTATAGTGCCATTTTTCTCCGAGATTGTCTCACTAATGATTTGTCTTCTCCCACCCGTTTCCCTGATGAGTCCAAAGAGTTGCCTGGTGTTGCCTATCCTCAAAGCTTTCTCCATCTCTTTGGCTTTTGTCGCCCACCACTGTTCACGGTCCTTGCGGAGACTTTTCGTAAGTTTCCTCTTGTGCAGCTTTCGCTCCTCATTGAATTCGGAGCTCGCCGGAATAAGTCTTCTAGCATCTATCAGTTCGGATGAGGCGGTGGAGATCCAGTGGTTTTTACTCACCCTTGGATTTGCCTTATTCACAGCTTTTACAGCTGTATCTATGGCTGCCTGGATATTTTTCCAAGCTTCTTCAGGGGGAGCACAGCTGTCGAACTCAGATATGTGTTTAGCTAGTTCTTCCTGAAATACGGATTTAGTTTCCTGATCGAGCTGGGGACGTGATGGTTTTACCGCCAGCTGTTTCCTACGTCCGTTCAGTCGTAAGCACACACGAGCGCGGACCAGTGCATGGTCGGTATCTACGCACGTGTTCCAGAAGGAGCGACAATCTCCTACCGACCCACGCCAACGATAGCTTATTGCTATGTGGTCTATTTGTGTCCAGCGTTGGTTTGATGAAGGGGGTCTCCAAGTCAAACAGTGTCTTTCCTTGTGTTTAAAGTTAGTGCTTACAAGAAACAAATGATTATCAGAGCAGAAATGTAGGAGACGGTCACCGTTGTCGGTTCGCTGGCACGGAGCTCCTCCTTTATGGCTGTCAATGAGATATGACCATTGAAATTGAAAGACATGAAAAGGCTAGCTATCGTTGGTCATAAGTGTCTGCGTTCAATCTCCCATGTTAAGTGGTCCAATAAGGTGAGAAATGTCGGGGTTAGGCGTCAAGTGCTAGGTAGGTGGGAGGCGAAATCAGTCAATGAAGTTGTGAAGTTACACCAATTGAGATGGTTAGGACATGTGTTACGCATGCATCACTAGCCATCGCCTGCCGTTACGGTCAATGCTAGATGACATAGAATCAGGTCGAACCAGAACATGGTATCAGTCATTGAAATCCACAACAGTTGGTTCAAGCCACGCAGGGAGGTGTAGACTGCTGTCTGGCTGGGGTTCTCGGGATGGTAAAAACCGACGGCTGAAGACAATTTGTGATATGACTCAAAGTCGTTCTCAGCGGCTGGCGTAGATCCATTGACTCTTTGTGATTTATAATACCCAATAAAATTCTATTGTTCTGCCATTGCACAATGTTTTACCTCATATTTCTGTTTATTATTTCTCTTTACTCTCTTCTCTTGCTTTTTGTGTTACGTGGTGTGTTTATTCAAGCCGTTGCACCTGTGTGAGAAGTTCTAAGTTGAAATCAGTCATTTAGTTATTTTTTGATTGCATAGATGCTATTATCGTGCTCAACTTCAGTAAATGCGAGTCCGACTTCACATATGTAAGGGGAATTAGTTCACAACTTATCGCCAGCTCTTGAATAATAATACCAGTGCATATTTCCATACGCGATAAGTTTGTTCCAACTATAACCACCTTTTGGGTGCATAAATTAAGAGACAAAAGAATGCTGATAGGAGGCTTGTTATTCTTCAGCACAGACGTTTAGACTGATGGTGTGTTGTTGGTGCGTAGATATTTTTATTGGCTGTTTCATATTGTTGAAAGTATGACAAGTATCCATGTAATATAATTCAATAAAGCCATAGGTCAGCAAACGATATTCTGTGCGTGACTTCTCGACTAATCTGTAAAGTTGCAGTCTGTTTTTTCGGATCTTCTGGTCTCATTATCAGTCTCAATATATAAGACCAATCACAGTCAACAGCAAAATAGCTTAAACTCTGTTCCCAGAAATAAAAGTAGTTTTTTCTGAAATTTAGTTTGATAATCTTACATAGCATTAAATACATGCAGATCGCCACTAAAAAGCAGAGGCTTAGGTATAGGAATATTCACGCAGAAAAGGGACAGGGAAAAAACCTATATGTATATAGACACGAGTCTACAGGAAATATAAATTTGGGTGTGAATTCGTTTTTGCCTGTCCACAAGTCAAGTGCTTGTCTTGAGTAGAAACTTCTGTCTTATGTACTTTCTATCTTTTTATCGTTTCTCTTGATGTTTTACGGACTTTCATACTTGTTTTTTAGGGGTATCCAATATCACGTGGAAAATGATAATACCTATACATGGACCAAAGTAAATCACTGTTTTTAGTCCATATTTCTGTATAGTGGAGAAGTAGATGAATGGTTGCTGATCGAATTACAGGGTGACGTTCTATCTAAGACAGGAGATCCTCTGGCAGGAAGACATTTGGGTGATCTGCATTTCTCACGACAGGTTAACTAATTGTTCTTCTTTTTCTAACATGTGATTTGTAGAATGGTGATCCGGTTTTCTTGATTGGTCATCATGTGCTTTTTGGTAAATTACATGACCTGGAAAAGCCTATACTTATCACAAAAAAGTGTACTACCTCTGGGACATTGAGTTATGAGGTTGTTTCTGTTATTCGACGTAAATTACTGTTCAAGACCCGGCCTAAACCAATCATTTCCTCAATTCCCAAAAAAATTTAATATGTATTAATGTACATTCCCTATCCTGTAAATATATATATATATACATATATATGTTTATTTTGTCAGTTCATCTTCGATGTATGTTTTATTGTCTCCTCGCAAATAGTATTAGATAGTGAAACATTCAACGTATAAATGGAGAATTATGCCGTAAAAATAACAAGCGTAGTGAAATTACTGTTAGCCTTATTTCGTAAAACCAAACAAATAGGTGGTTTTCTGTATGTGATTTACACCTACGGAAATTAGATACTGACCGTGGTTATGCATTGCCTAAGGAACAAAGTAAAGCCAAACCTTTATCTAAAACTTTCGAGCTTCAACGTTTCTGTAGCTGGTGTTGTTCTTGGTGAAATTTATCTTCTAAAGTACTCCTTTTTAATAGTTTGTATTTCATGTATACCATATTTGTGACTCTTAATTTTTCTGTTACGATTCCTAGTGACTTGAGCAGAGTTAAATAAAATTGTCAGTGTTTTGTATATGCAGTGTACTAGTATTACTGGATGGTTATATAAGGATTATGAATTTTTTTAATTAATCAAAATTGACGTATTCTCTTTGATAAATATTTATTGGAAAAAGTGTTGATCTTGTTCTCCTTCGGTGGAATTCACTAACTGGGAAATGTTTCTTTACTTGTTAGTTTGTTGTGTTGCTCTACTTGATCAAACTAGCGTACACGTATATCATAGTACTTCTTCGCGTTTATTATTGTATCCTAACGTTGTGATTACTCGACATCCACGACGTAAATCAAAAATCACTTGAGAAGGAGTACAAACGTGTCTTTGCGCAATGGTCAAAATTCGAAGGTTGAGCGAGTACAAGTTGGAGTGGGATTTTAGTACGCGATTTATTTTGAAAATGACCAGCAAGCCACCCGTATATTTCTCTGAGAATGATTCAATGCTACGAGACTTGCTGACAATCATTAAGGAAGGAAAATTATTGATAATGTATTGATGGAAAGCGATCAAGATCTAATCTGTGAAGAAACTACACGACCTGCCGCATAAACAAAAGGTAAACAAATTACTTGAAGACGAAAAGGCCACTCCAGTAGATTTACCTTTTGCGTCTTCAGTATTATTTGGGGATGAAGTAAAGTGTATTATGAACTTATAGTGACTGGCTTGTTCTTTGTTACGTAAGCATCCAATGTTTTACTAAGTAGTTGACTGATTCACACTTTTCCTTTATCAAAACAAGGGAGTTGAACATCGAAAACACAATTACTACACAGAGTGATCTAGTCGCAATTAATTTCCCTGCTTACTTAGGTGTCGATTTCTATTTTAAAAAATGAATTTAGAAGTGAGTCCATGCAGCGTGTACAAAATTACTTGCGTTGGTACTGTTGTTTGTAGATAAATGTTTAGGAAATAAGGGAGTATGATTATTTAAATCCATGAAGACATGGCTTCTAGTGGAGTGGTGATAGTGACTGAGGCATTTGCCTTTCTGTGTGTTGTTTTAATCAAAATCTTACGGTAATTACTGCTTCGCAATCATTTTGTTTGTTAGTCACTGTGGATGGATAGGAATGATTACCACATTTCAAGATATCTAGACATCGCTAGTTGTGTGGAAATAAGATTGCGTGTCCAGTTCAGGAGTAAGATGTAAACTACTAGTTAAAGTATGACGCTGAGCCGATGAAGTTAAACTTACTTATCGACTTAAGCTATAGTAATATGTACAGCATATGCCAAGTTCGCTTACCTCGGCGTTCAATGTAAGAGGTGTGACACCAACCCAATCAAAATATATTGATTAATATATTATCTGGCTGTTGATATCGGATATCTGGTAATTGTCTCCCTGGAGAAAGGAAGTTGATGATTAGCTAACTTTACTGGTATAAGTGAACAAATTTGAATACCGAAATACTCTGTCCCCCACCAATTCTCATGTCCCCTGTAACTTCTGCACTTTAATATGAGGCTCAATAACTTGTGAATGCATGCCAATAATAAGTACCACGTTGTGTTATGTTTGTCTTGTGCAAGCAAATCACGTTTCTAAGCAATTGTTGGTGTAGTGTGGAAACAGTTGTATTTTGTCATACTTCTGGTTGTAGGGCGTGTATGCACATTTGGAATGATCTTTCTTTTGCAAAGCGTTACAGTCTAAACCATGTTAATTAGAGAATATATAAACGAAATGTTATCTGAAGTTGGTAGATAGCTGTAGGTTGCACTTCCGCGGTGTACTTTGTTTTAGTGTTAACTAATTAGCATGTTTGCTTCATTGTTATAGACTCTCAAATTTTAGCCAGTTGATCGCAAGTCTGAAAACTTTCAAGAGCGTGCATTACCTCCTATTGCTTTTAAATGAAGAAGAAGAAGAAAGGAGGAAACCACAGTATCTTCGTTGTTGATGTCAATTCTAAGCCATACCTGATAATGCCTTGGGTTGGTGAGATAGGTTGAGCTCTTGGACTACACTTAGGGAGATGTGATGCACCAACAGATACTAAAGGCGTTACGTCATGGGCTGACGACCGAGCTTTTATTCCATCAAAGGACTATCAAACATTAAGCTTTTGCGGGAATTTCTGGAATGACTTTCGTTGTACATGTTTTAGCCACCGGAGCTGGTGTCCTGAGGGGATGTAACTTATTGGAAGACAACTTCCATCACAATGAAATACAGGTCTTCGGCCTTACTTACGTAATACGGAAACTACGACAATCAAACACACAGATAGTCACCTCACGCTCTGAGCTCGTAGACGCCAGGTTTATGTTAAGATATCAGAAGGAAAATACAGATGAGATGTGGATTCATCTGCTCTATTGAGATCGTTTGGAACCTTGTCACCAAGAGTGCAACCGCAGTTATCTTTGGTCACATGGGCCACATTGTGGCAGAATACGTCAAAAGGGATGTATTTCACCATAGTAGCCAGTCATTTGGATCATATCGGTGTAGTTTTCATCAACTTCACTACCTACCAGTGAGCAACAATTCTGAACACTACCTCTTTCATAAAGCACCATATCTGTATTCTGCTTACATCGTCTATCTGGAAGTCTGATGAATTTAAATTTATGGTCCATTGGGTGAAATTATTTTAAGCGATACGAATCCATCATCAATGAGACATGATTATATCGCGTAAAAACTGATGGCACCATGCGGTAAATTTTAACACTGAAACTCTCTGTAAAGCAATGTCGAAGGAAAGCTGTATAGGCATTTTAGTCAGGAGGAAGACGCAGTACAATGAATGGCTCATGGAAGATTACTGGAGCGTACTGAAGATTTAAGAGTAGTGAAGCAGAAGATAAGACAGTACAGAGACGAAGAGGGAAGTTGAACGTCATCTAGAACGTACTGAACGAAGGAGCAGCGAAGAGAGCTAGGCAACACAGGAGGAGTTTTATGAGGCATCGGTGACTGAAGCAGAACAGTCCGCAGGCAAAACGACAACATATCAGCATCGAATAACTGGATCGATACCTGAGAGGAGAGCAACGCAGATGAAGGCTGTGAGAAGAAGCGGAGGAGACTTGTTTACGAAAGAAATGAAGCTAGTTAATGGCCAGTTCGTTCACTCCGAAGGACTCTTGAATTGAGAAACACCTGTAGCTCATCTAGGAATACCAGCAGCAGACAAGATACTACCAGTGAATACACAGCCTCTGATGAAAGTAGGAATAATGAAGGTCATAAGGTTACTCAGAGCCCAGAAAGCAGGAGAATCAGATGCGGTCACTCAGGAGCACTGGGAACAGACACAGTGGATATGTTCATGCCATTGATGTAGAAGGTGTAGAAGGAAGAAAATGTCTCTGTAATGGGCCACATTATCCTGGGAAAACAATAGAAGCATCGGATGGAGAACGTGGACAAGAAGAGGCTGGATTCTATAAACAAATCTCATGCATTGGCTGGATTACAGAACTATGTGTCACCAAATATACAAGAGGAAGTGGAGGTGGGTTGGACCTAATCTGAAGCGGAATTCAAGTGATGTCACAGGTCAGGTCTTCGAGTGGGAGGAGACGAGTTTGACGTAGGGGATGACACGGGAGAGATCACGTGAAGAGAATGTGGAGGCTTCTGGATCGTCGTGGAGTCGGTTGGAAGTGGTGACAGAGAACCGAGTGCAGTGGCGATATACCGGTGAGGCTTTGTAACCCACCAGGAAAACCAGGAATGAATAATGGTAGGTGTAGTCCACATTTGTAAATCTCGCTCACTGTGTGTCATGTGGCTTCACTTGATCACAAGTGGAGAACCTTAGCGTTATTTATTTGTGCATATCAGACGATTGGATCACATCAGTACCTGAGGAGGTGGTAGCCGCCAGACAGTACAAATTATTTACTTTGCTCATATAACTCTCACTTCTTCTGGAGTCAATCGACTTTTGTGGGTGTTTCACATCCAGTCGTTTACTGTTTACATGGAAAGGCGGAAAAGCATTAGCAGTCAGAATAGACAGTTGATACTGTTGTAAAACCAAAAATGAACTGGCCTATGCTACATTGGAAAAACATATGCCCATTGCACTAATGCTGGTTGCATCTAATAAGGCCGTAGGAGCAGTCGTAACTCAGCCGGTCGACAGTAGTTGGGAACCAGCCCTATTCTATTTTAAACGCCTTAATTCTAAAATACTCCAGCTTTCCTACGTTTAGCGTACCAAAGATGGCAGCTTGGTAGTACGCTAGAAGGCAGACCATCCACAATCTACGCATGTTATAGGCCTGTCAATTGCGAGCTCAACGAGAGAATGTACAAACAATCACCACGCGAGATTCGTAGCTGTCTACCAGTAATGCATACATGATTAGACACACGAAGGTATAAATAGTAGACTTTTTATCAATTTGATCATCAAAAGTAAATTAGGTTGTGTTTGGAAATAATTTTGCGCTTTATTGAAATTATTGGAAATGTTGCGATATCTTTATAAAGAATAATTAGTCACCACAGAGCCTCCAGAGGCCAATTGAATCGTTTCAGAAGAGAACCCTGGGGTCTTCTAGTCACATTGTATTTGTCCAACTGATATTGAGGCAAACCTGATCGCCACCCAATCATTTTACTAGTTGTTAATGGTATTGGTGTTGGTGACGGTTCAATTTTAATATAATCAGATATAGGTACTGCCTCAGTGATCTTTAGGTGTTCAGGAATCTCTATAGGTTTTCTCTGAGAATCAACCAGGTCATGCATTTCATTTTTCAAGATTTCTTCTGGAGTCAGTGTCAGGAAACTCCAGTTTTTCGACCAAGCTCTGGATTCCCTTGCTTCCTTAATACAGTTGTCACGCCTTACAAATACAAGAATTTGAGAAACCTACCATATTTTATCTTGGGCTACATAGTTGTGCAAAGGTACTTCCAAACCAATTTTATCTAATTTGCCTTCCATAATTTGAGAAGGTGGTATGACTGAATGTTGTGAGCAACCACTATTCTGAATCAGATAAACAAACCCAACTGTTACAAACAGGGTATCTCGTAAGATGCATAGGACTTCACATAAGGGTGCGTTTAGCATGACTATATTTTAGGTTTTTCACTTCTGACTGCTCGTGGGCTAGTTTACTGAAAATCAAGCTGTCATATTCACATTCAGCCAGTTTTTAGCTACTGATATAAATAAAGTATCCAACATCATTTTTACGGGCTAGTAAACACCAGTTTGATTTCTTTGTGTTCTCCTCTTGATTGTGAGGTATACATTAACCACTTTTCTTGCTAGTATAAACTAATTGGATTTATTTGTTCTCGCCTCTTGTTTGTGAGTTATAGGTTCCTAATCTTCGGTACACTTCTGTGTAGCTCGACGCGCCACCCGCTGTCATAACTTTGACTGTTTCCCAAAGGAGTAATGCTAGGAATAATTATGTGTGGTTTGTGGTATGAGATGTGTGAAGACTGTTGCTACTGTTAACGGAATTGGTCCTTTCACCAGTTAGCCCTCCGGTATCGTCGTCAAAAGAAAAGAGATAATAATAATATTCGATAGAATTAGTGAAGTTACTCAGGTTAACGAACAGAAGAAGAAGTTAGAAAACGTAACAACAGGCAGCTGAATAAATTTGATGAAGAATATGAATGATAAATATATATAGGTAATGGTGGTAATAGTGATAAGTGTAGTTAATGTTGTCAGGAGAGTAAGACGGGAGAGAACGAAAAGGAAAAAAACGACAAACTTAATTGTTCACCCCTGAATGTTGTATGGAACTGTCATAGATAAACCATTTTGACGCATTCATTATGTCAATATGGTTGAAGATTGAACGATCAATTCATGGTTGTTTGCTCAAACCCAACTTCCCCATATTTTCACGGAGGCATCAATACACCAGTCATCGTCTTATCGGTCACTGTTCATAAAGAAGAGCAAAATCTGTCAGAATCGTGATTTATTGTTGTAATATTTGTTCCTAGACCTTAATCTGTAATGCCAGTAATGCTGGTTATATGTTGGTGTTAGAATAAGGAATTCTTGAGCCGTCAAACAGTGTTTTGGTTTTTGCGTCAGTTAATACTAAGAGTTTCTGAAAATCTTCGAGGGACAGCGTAATGTCCAGCATAGCAAGAGCTGGGCATTAACGGTTTATGAGACGTGATTGACAGTTTCTGACAGTTTGATAGTCTCCGTCCGCCTTTCCTGGTGCCGGTCAAATCTTCTTTGAACAAGAGTTATCTCGAACTTTCTGGACTTTGGCCAAGTTGAATGATGCCTAGGTCAAAGAAGGGACAGAGCGTCATGGAAGCAAACAGGAAAGTATGTCATGTTGACTTATCTGTTACATGTAACGATGTGTTTGATGTTAAGCATGACGTGGTTGATATTAATGTTTCGCCGTCTAGGGATAATAGGAACATCAAACTTCCTAAGTATGAACCTCGGTGTTTCGGCGGAAACCCAGTCGACTATTTACAGTTTGTAAAGCACTTTGAAATCATGTTGCGTGGTTTTTTATTACGTGATGAAATGAAGTTGATGTATTCGATGAGATATTGCACTGGAGTCGCTTCAAGAGTTATACAGTGGTGTAAGTTCGTGCCCCCTAACGAAGGATGTACTGAGGCTATAAGCATACCGCGTCAAAGATTCGGAAGACATTCGATGATTGCAAGGAACGTATTCGAGGCTGTTAAGGGTAATGGTAGTCAACTACAAGATTACTCCATGTCACTGTCGTAGTTTTTGGATAATCTGATGACTTACAAGGATACGTTGATTTCGATGAATTGCTTGATTGATCTGAACTCAAGTTCAGTCCTAGAGGTAATAGTGAGACGCCTACCTACTCATCTGCAAGGGAAGTGGGTGAAGATAAGCTCTCGTATAGAGGATGAAGTTAGTGAGCCAAAGTTTGATGACATTCTGAAACTGGTAAACGATAGTGTGAATCAATCTATGAGCAAGTTTGCCTGTATATTGCATCCCACCCCTAGAACAGAGAAGTCTGGGAGCAAACCGCAATCATTTATGACGAAAGGATCTCAAAGAAGTGGATATCGAGAGAGACGTATGGTGTCTAGTAATCCACATAAACTTAGTGAGTGTAACAGCTTTCGTGGGACATCGCCAACAGATAGGTTACAAGTTGCGAGACAGTCACGGCTGTGTTTTACACGTTTGCAAGAGGTGCATACAAAGGTGAACTATGAAGAAGTGACCAAGTTTAGTGGTGAAGTCGGCGTCATCAAGTTCTGACTCTGAAGTGTGTGACGTTAATGGTGCGGTCAAGAAGCCTGTAGCTGCAACTGGTAAGCTATTGTTGAAAAGAATGTCACAGACGACACTGCAGTTTGTGCAGGAGAAGAGAATTACCGTTTCAGAGTAGAGTTCTGACGCCACAAGTTTACAAGTTATTACTAGTCAGAGTGAAAGTATAAAACCTTTAAGGATTTGTGAGGAGGAACCAAAATTGTCCACTTCTGTTATTAAAGAGTTTGAAAATGATGAAATTGACGGTAAAGTGAATATTCATGATAATGATCATGATAGTGCAGATTTGTCTTTGGTTGATCATGATGAAATGGGGGGAATGCCTACTACTGCTAAGTTGAATAAAGTTTCCGTACAACTACAACGTGAAGTAGAATTAAATACAGATGCAGTTGCAGAAGGCATGCATACTTGTGAGACCGTCAGTGTAATTGATCAGCGTGTACCCCACCTATCATCAGATGATAGTGCTATACTGGAGCTAGTGGCAAAAGACAGCAGTGGTGGTAATCTCGCAGTTAGACAACCTTCTAAGAGCCGAACCACAACAGCATCTGATGAACCGATGAGTTCATCAACTTGTGTCACTCAGTCATCGTCGGTGTTGTCATCCATGATGAAAGGGACGCCCATGAACTGGTGTGTCTTAGGCTTTGAGTATGCTAGTATCGGTCCGTTTGAAAAGACGAAAAATATTGGTCAGTTTAATGGGTATAAGCCAAGTGTATACGAGAATGTAATTGTTAAATTGACTTGTACGAATAAAGGCCTTTCAAGTTTCAAATTATTATCTGAATGTTATTATCTTTGGTGTAAATTACCGTGTGCCTACGCTTGGTTGGTCGGATACGTCGTATGTTTGTTCGTCATCTACATTCCACGATAAAATGACATGGGCATGTTACCGTTCAGAAATGAGGATATAGATGATAGAAGGAGGTCAGCAAATGAACTGAACGACGATTTTCCAGCCACGGGTGTCAACATGAGAATCAGTATCGGCGTAGTGCTGTAAGTCCAACAATTCTGGAAGGGTAGTACTTCGATTTTCAGTCCATCACAAATGGCCTGTTGTCTATTACATGGGTTTATGAGTCATACATTGAATTGGCATCATCCCTAATATATCTGTTGGTAACTATGATTGTGTACGAATGCCTTCCACTTGTATCATCAACCTGAGAAGGAATGTGGGCGTACTGCTGTAAGTCCTACAGTTCTTCAAGGGTAGTTCTTCAAGGCAGAATCCACAACATTTGATTATTAATTGTACATATGTTTGTGTTAAGTAATTGAGTGGGCTCCAATTAATGTAATTGTTGGTTAATTTTGTTTGTGTCCGGACATTCTTCAACCCACAACCGTCAACCTGAGAAGGGTTGCAGGTGTACTGATGTAAGTCCTGCGATTCTTCAAAGGAATAACAGCAATACACGATCTTCGAGGTTTTTGGTACTGTCTGTATATGTGTGGTGTGTCATATCAATTGGTGTTCTTTGGATTCATTGTGTTTAAGTGTTGTTTTTCGAACTTTGTTATGTTGCATAATTTTGTTAAAATTTTCGTCGTGATTACTTCTGAAGTTGTTTCTAGTCTTCTACATCTGTGAATGAATTGATTGATGTTAAAGACAGCAGATGGGTCGTATACACCGAGGAGCCTGGTGCTGAGAATGAAATGCACACGAGATAATGATTAGCTGTGGTCCGACACGCTGGGGAGCGAGAGTGTAAACGACTGAGGCTTGCATACGTCACCATTACTCAAACTGAGGCAGAATGAATGACAAGCGATCGCGGTGGTAATTGGCAGTGAATAGATGAGAGGATGTGAGAAGAGTATCATGAGGTGGTGTTATGGTCACGTTGCGTTCTGCAAGAGTCATTCGAGCAAGTGGAGACTGCGTTGCTAGCTGTCAAGAGGATGCCTTTAACTAGAAGGCGTAGGTCATCGTCGATGAGTGAGATTGTGCTGTGGATATGCTTGTGGTGTGTTGGCTTTTCTGTTTGGTTTCCATTTCAGCTCTGTCCGTGTGACCCAGGTTCTCGCAGTGGTATAGAAGTCAACGTGTATTGGCCGTGATGGAAAAAATGGATGGATCCGTATTTTGCCGGGGAGTGTCAATGGAGTTGAAGATTGAACGATCAATTCATGGTTGTTTGCTCAAAACCAACTTCCCCAATTTTCGCGGAGGCATCAATACGACAGTCATCGTCTCATCGGTCGCTGTTCAGAAAGAAGTCAGGACAAAACTGTCAGAAGTAATATTGTGATTTATTATTGTAATATTTGTTCACAGACCTTAGTTGTAACATTGTTTATATGTTGGTGTTAGAATAGAGAATCCTCGAGTCGCCAATTGGTGTTTTGGTTTTTGCGTCCGTCATTACTAAGCGTTTCTGAGAAACTTCAAGGAACAGCGTGAGCCCGAGTGCAGCAAGAGCTGGGCATTAACGGTTTATGAGACGTGATTGACAGTTTCTGACAGTTTGATAGTCTCCGTCCGTCTTTCCTGGTGCCGGTTAAATCTTCTTTGAACAAGAGTTATCTCGAACTTTCTGGACTTTGGCCAAGTTGAATGATGCCTAGGTCAAAGAAGGGACAGAGCGTCATGGAAGCAAACAGGAAAGTATGTCATGTTGACTTATCTGTTACATGTAACGATGTGTTTGATGTTAAGCATGACGTGGTTGATATTAATGTTTCGCCGTCTAGGGATAATAGGAACATCAAACTTCCTAAGTATGAACCTCGGTGTTTCGGCGGAAACCCAGTCGACTATTTACAGTTTGTAAAGCACTTTGAAATCATGTTGCGTGGTTTTTTATTACGTGATGAAATGAAGTTGATGTATTCGATGAGATATTGCACTGGAGTCGCTTCAAGAGTTATACAGTGGTGTAAGTTCGTGCCCCCTAACGAAGGATGTACTGAGGCTATAAGCATACCGCGTCAAAGATTCGGAAGACATTCGATGATTGCAAGGAACGTATTCGAGGCTGTTAAGGGTAATGGTAGTCAACTACAAGATTACTCCATGTCACTGTCGTAGTTTTTGGATAATCTGATGACTTACAAGGATACGTTGATTTCGATGAATTGCTTGATTGATCTGAACTCAAGTTCAGTCCTAGAGGTAATAGTGAGACGCCTACCTACTCATCTGCAAGGGAAGTGGGTGAAGATAAGCTCTCGTATAGAGGATGAAGTTAGTGAGCCAAAGTTTGATGACATTCTGAAACTGGTAAACGATAGTGTGAATCAATCTATGAGCAAGTTTGCCTGTATATTGCATCCCACCCCTAGAACAGAGAAGTCTGGGAGCAAACCGCAATCATTTATGACGAAAGGATCTCAAAGAAGTGGATATCGAGAGAGACGTATGGTGTCTAGTAATCCACATAAACTTAGTGAGTGTAACAGCTTTCGTGGGACATCGCCAACAGATAGGTTACAAGTTGCGAGACAGTCACGGCTGTGTTTTACACGTTTGCAAGAGGTGCATACAAAGGTGAACTATGAAGAAGTGACCAAGTTTAGTGGTGAAGTCGGCGTCATCAAGTTCTGACTCTGAAGTGTGTGACGTTAATGGTGCGGTCAAGAAGCCTGTAGCTGCAACTGGTAAGCTATTGTTGAAAAGAATGTCACAGACGACACTGCAGTTTGTGCAGGAGAAGAGAATTACCGTTTCAGAGTAGAGTTCTGACGCCACAAGTTTACAAGTTATTACTAGTCAGAGTGAAAGTATAAAACCTTTAAGGATTTGTGAGGAGGAACCAAAATTGTCCACTTCTGTTATTAAAGAGTTTGAAAATGATGAAATTGACGGTAAAGTGAATATTCATGATAATGATCATGATAGTGCAGATTTGTCTTTGGTTGATCATGATGAAATGGGGGGAATGCCTACTACTGCTAAGTTGAATAAAGGTTCTGTACAACTACAACGTGAAGTAGAATTAAATACAGATGCAGTTGCAGAAGGCATGCATACTTGTGAGACCGTCAGTGTAATTGATCAGCGTGTACCCCACCTATCATCAGATGATAGTGCTATACTGGAGCTAGTGGCAAAAGACAGCAGTGGTGGTAATCTCGCAGTTAGACAACCTTCTAAGAGCCGAACCACAACAGCATCTGATGAACCGATGAGTTCATCAACTTGTGTCACTCAGTCATCGTCGGTGTTGTCATCCATGATGAAAGGGACGCCCATGAACTGGTGTGTCTTAGGCTTTGAGTATGCTAGTATCGGTCCGTTTGAAAAGACGAAAAATATTGGTCAGTTTAATGGGTATAAGCCAAGTGTAT
Organism: Trichobilharzia regenti; assembly: GCA_944472135.2. Lineage (NCBI taxonomy): Eukaryota > Metazoa > Platyhelminthes > Trematoda > Strigeidida > Schistosomatidae > Trichobilharzia > Trichobilharzia regenti. The sequence goes on along the minus strand of OX235270.1, from coordinate 78,222,750 downwards.
ACGAGAATGTAATTGTTAAATTGACTTGTACGAATAAAGGCCTTTCAAGTTTCAAATTATTATCTGAATGTTATTATCTTTGGTGTAAATTACCGTGTGCCTACGCTTGGTTGGTCGGATACGTCGTATGTTTGTTCGTCATCTACATTCCACGATAAAATGACATGGGCATGTTACCGTTCAGAAATGAGGATATAGATGATAGAAGGAGGTCAGCAAATGAACTGAACGACGATTTTCCAGCCACGGGTGTCAACATGAGAATCAGTATCGGCGTAGTGCTGTAAGTCCAACAATTCTGGAAGGGTAGTACTTCGATTTTCAGTCCATCACAAATGGCCTGTTGTCTATTACATGGGTTTATGAGTCATACATTGAATTGGCATCATCCCTAATATATCTGTTGGTAACTATGATTGTGTACGAATGCCTTCCACTTGTATCATCAACCTGAGAAGGAATGTGGGCGTACTGCTGTAAGTCCTACAGTTCTTCAAGGGTAGTTCTTCAAGGCAGAATCCACAACATTTGATTATTAATTGTACATATGTTTGTGTTAAGTAATTGAGTGGGCTCCAATTAATGTAATTGTTGGTTAATTTTGTTTGTGTCCGGACATTCTTCAACCCACAACCGTCAACCTGAGAAGGGTTGCAGGTGTACTGATGTAAGTCCTGCGATTCTTCAAAGGAATAACAGCAATACACGATCTTCGAGGTTTTTGGTACTGTCTGTATATGTGTGGTGTGTCATATCAATTGGTGTTCTTTGGATTCATTGTGTTTAAGTGTTGTTTTTCGAACTTTGTTATGTTGCATAATTTTGTTAAAATTTTCGTCGTGATTACTTCTGAAGTTGTTTCTAGTCTTCTACATCTGTGAATGAATTGATTGATGTTAAAGACAGCAGATGGGTCGTATACACCGAGGAGCCTGGTGCTGAGAATGAAATGCACACGAGATAATGATTAGCTGTGGTCCCCCACGCTGGGGAGCGAGAGTGTAAACGACTGAGGCTTGCATACGTCACCATTACTCAAACTGAGGCAGAATGAATGACAAGCGATCGCGGTGGTAATTGGCAGTGAATAGATGAGAGGATGTGAGAAGAGTATCATGAGGTGGTGTTATGGTCACATTGCGTTCTGCAAGAGTCATTCGAGCAAGTGGAGACTGCGTTGCTAGCTGTCAAGAGGATGCCTTTAACTAGAAGGCGTAGGTCATCGTCGATGAGTGAGATTGTGCTGTGGATATGCTTGTGGTGTGTTGGCTTTTCTGTTTGGTTTCCATTTCAGCTCTGTCCGTGTGACCCAGGTTCTCGCAGTGGTATAGAAGTCAACGTGTATTGGCCGTGATGGAAAAAATGGATGGATCCGTATTTTGCCGGGGAGTGTCAATGGAGTTGAAGATTGAACGATCAATTCATGGTTGTTTGCTCAAAACCAACTTCCCCAATTTTCGCGGAGGCATCAATACGACAGTCATCGTCTCATCGGTCGCTGTTCAGAAAGAAGTCAGGACAAAACTGTCAGAAGTAATATTGTGATTTATTATTGTAATATTTGTTCACAGACCTTAGTTGTAACATTGTTTATATGTTGGTGTTAGAATAGAGAATCCTCGAGTCGCCAATTGGTGTTTTGGTTTTTGCGTCCGTCATTACTAAGCGTTTCTGAGAAACTTCAAGGAACAGCGTGAGCCCGAGTGCAGCAAGAGCTGGGCATTAACGGTTTACGAGACGTGGCTGACAGTAGGAGATACGAATTAACACTAGCAAAGAGACCAGCGTTGGAAAGCACTAAAACAGCCTGAAAGCGTTGTGGAGTCAAACTTGGATGGAGGGTCTAGGCAGAAATAGCAGAAAAAGACAAACAATGGCTCATTACAGACACCTGGTGACTAATAGAACAAAGAAGGATGGTGAAACCAAAGATTATCCAGTGCATCGACGAACAACAAAAACAGGAGTCGAAAGCAAGCTACAATACACTGAACAAAAATGTAAACAAAAGTGGCAAGGAAGACAAAAGGCGATATTATGAAGCTGCGGCAAGTGAAGAAGAACAAACTGCAGGCAAAGGAGACCTCGCAACCCTCTTCCAAACAACTAGGTTCCTAATGCGAAAGCTATCAACAAAAATTAAGCCAGTGAAGTATGACAATGGAAAGTCAATCACCACAAGGGTGGAGGATAGGAAACACTAGGCTGAAGACTTCACAAGACTTCTAAACCGACAGCCAACTACAACACGCCCAATAATACCAAAAGTGGAAGCAGAACCGCCAGTGGACATCAGCCCTTCGACGAGAGTAGAAATCCTGAAAACAACAGAGATGCTGAAAACTGAAAAATCAAAATACGAAGCCACACCATCCTGGGGAGAATTAGACACGCCGCTCTGAATGAAAAATGTCAACTGGAAGAGGTTGGATCTAGGTGAAACGAGTCATGCATCGGTTAAATCGAAACACTACGGATTATCGTTGAACAGGGTTTGGAATGGTAGTCAGCTTACTGCCCCAACTTCAACGACTTCGAAGAGGTCTTCAACAGCGCCAGTCGAGAGGTGATTCAACAGCTACTTCACTACTACGGAGTGCCGCCAACAGTTACACGTCCCAGCATCAGTTGTATGACGGAGCTGCATGCCAAGTAATCTAGAAGGGGAAACTCACGGAATGTGTCGAAGTGAAGATGGGGATAAGTTAAGGCGGCTGCCCGCTACCTCCAATAACTCTCGTTGTTGACGTAGATTGGATAATGCAACAGAGAGGGAGAAACGAGGAAACATGTATATAACGGACCCACACTAAATGCTTGGGAATTTGAGATTCGCCGATGATATATGTCTAATTCCACACAAACTGGAAGTTAGGCGAATGAAAAGTGACGAGTTGGCGGAAGAAGCATCCAGAAAAGAAAAAAATTCGTTCAGGCGAGTATTGGGAAAGGAGAGATGATGAATATTACGAGCCAACAGCAACAACAACAACAGGAAACAACCAGCATAAATGGGAGAAATCTGAAAGAAGCAACCTCATTTACCTACCTGAAAAGCACCGTTTCAACTACAGGCCGACAGAACTGATGAGAATATCGAAGTGAGGATCTGGAAAGCAAGGAAAGCTTTCATTACTGTCAAGTCTGTGTGGAGATCAACGACACTCAGCATAGAAATGAAAATAAGATCCGGATTTTCACCTGCAATGTGGAGTCAGTGCTACTATACGCATCAGAGATTCGGCGTGTCACGAAGGGCACTTCAAACAAACTAATGACCTTCATCAACAGCTGTCCTCACTCAATACTACTCAAGATCAGATAGCCACCGGCCAGAAGAGATCAGCAACAGGGATCTCTGGGAGAGAACCAACCCAACTGGAACCAGTTGTGCAACAAATATGCAGGAAGAAGTGGAGGTGGATTGGCCATACTCTGAGAAAACGAAGCATCAAGTGAGTGATATCACACACCAGGCCATTGCTCGAGTGGAACTTGAATGGGAAGCGGCGAGTTGGTCGTCAGTGTGAGGGTGACATGGAGGAGGTCATGTGAAGAGGAGGTGAAAGCATGTGGGCAGACGTGGAGCTAGGTGAAAACTTTGGCAGAGAACCGAACGCAATGGAGACATGAGGCTGAAGCCGTATGTTCCTCTAGGAATCAACAACGTGATCGTTTACGTATTTTCTTAGTGTTTGCAGTGGGCAATAATTACTAGAACAAAATCACGTCATTTAACTGGCTTAATGCTTCTTTCTGGATTTGTTTTAATGCGTTGTTCAGTTAAACTTTGAGTACATCAGGTCAATCAACGGCATAGGCGCGCGCTTTGAAAAAGGAGAGTGGCATTTTTTACGTTGTGAAGTAAATTCTGCTTTTGTTGTTTAAACCACATCAGAAGCTTTTAGTTCACTTTAACTGATTTATTTAGTTCAAGTGTTGTCTGTTTTATTCACATTTTGTGTTTTGGTTGGTATTTACCTAGCCGTCACACGTATATATAAGTGTGTATTTGTTTGGCATTAACCTCACTGTTTTGACGTATATATAACTGTATAGTTGTAACAAATTAAAATTATGGCCCCAACTAACAATTGTGGTCGACCGGACTGCCACTTTCCGGTGGATGATGGGATGCAGTGTGACAACTGCAGCCTTTGGTTCCACAAAGTTTGCACTGGTTTAACACCAGTAGCCTATAAGAGATGTTGCAAGCCATCATCTCCATGGCTGTGCAAATTTTGCAGCAACCCGTTAGATGTCCTCATCCAAGAGGCAGTAGGACTCTTGATGTCCAAGAAATTGTCGAAAGACATAGTTGAAAAGCCTGTACCAGAAACCTTCGCCAAGGATGGCGGTTCAGGACATAGTTGTAAGATTCAGGGTGCATCACCTCCTGAAGTCTCAGAAGCGAAAGAAGCACAAAATGCCCAGACATCTGTTGCTGCAAAGCGCAAAAGGCAACGGAAATCCAGAAGGGCAAGTAGTGCCAGCATGGCAAAACCAGCCTGTGAAATAGCAACGCCAAAGCGCAGCGTGTCTAGTGCACGAATGGCTTCTAGTCGCGGCGAAAACAGAGTGGGAGAAACGGACTCCACTTGGTTGCTGCCGAAAGGTAAGAAGCTAAACAAAACTAGGAAAGAAACAGTAGCCGAGTTTACCAACAAGGTCTCGACGACTGTTAGTTCCAGCAAAACTCAGAAACCCACGGACTCTAGTTACAGTATAATCATCTGGAACTTGGAGGAATCTAAGAACACAGATCCAGCTGCCCGACATGCAGATGATCTGAAGGCGATCAGCTCCATATTCCGGGAAATACTTCCCGAAAAAACAACTGGAGTACACGTACGAAAGGCTATCAGGATCGGAAAACGAAACCCTGATGCTACAGGAACTCCTCGACGACTACTTAAGGTAGTTTTAGGGAACGAAACAGAGAGGAGGACCATCCTCGACAACGCGTTCAAAGTCAACGACAAAAGTCTAAAAATAAGGCCTGATTGGCCTTTGGAAGATAGAATCAAAAGAAGAGAAGCCGTGGCTGAACTAAAGGCCAGGCTAGAGAAAGGCGAGAAGGACCTCAAACTATTGGGTTTTCGGGTGGTGAGGTCTCGGAAACCGATGCTGCCGAGACCTCTCTTCATAAGCCGGGTGAACACGTAGGTGTTTCGGTGTGCTATACGAACGCATGTAGTCTTAGGAATAAGCTCGCCGAATTAGGAGAGTTATCTGAAAGACTACAACCTGATGTAATTGCTATCACTGAGACGTGGTTGTTAGTGGGTGTAGACTTAACTCCACTCATACCTGGGTATATCTGCATACGAGCAGACAGAGTAAGTAGTCGGAAAGGTGGGGGGGTTGCTCTTTACATCCGGGATGACATAGGGATCAGGTCAACGTTGTCAGAAGCTCATGACAGCGGCACCAGTGAAGCCGCAAGTTGCATCATTAACTTAAACAAAGGCACTTTAACGATCGGAGTTATCTACAGAAGTCCTGCTAGCCAAGCTGATGACTTCGTTCTAAATCACTTGAGGGCGTGGGGTAGTAGAAATAGGTGTCTGATTGTTGGCGACTTTAACGCTCCACATATTAATTGGGGGGAATTAAACTCCACTAGTTTGTATACCTGTTTCAATAGGGAGCTCACATTGACAGTGCTTGAATGTGCACTCGTGCAACATATGCATGCACCAACACGGTATCACCCTGAACATGATCCATCTACTCTAGACTTGGTATTGACACACCAGAAGGAGGACGTTGGTAACATTAGGTGCCTCCCGCCGCTTGGCAGCAGTGACCACATAGTCATTGCTTTTACGTTTAGGATTCATTCTCTCATGCACAGGCCAAAATCTGCTCGTCCAAACATTTGGAAAGCGGATATACAAGGAATCCGGAACGCAGCAACTGTGGTTGACTGGTCAGTTGATACAAGTCAGACTGTCGAGGAAGCTTGGGTAGGATTTAGGAATACACTAGATCGTGTCACTTCACCTTTTATACCTTGGTACACTCCTCGAAAGCCGTCGCATGAACCTCCTTGGATCACTAGTGAAATAAGGAGGTTATTAAGACGGCGAAAGAACTTATGGGACCAATTTGTTATGACAGGAAGGGAAAACTTCCAGAAAGACTACCGCAAAATTCGAAACCTCTGTAAGTATGCGATTAACAAGAGTCGTATAGAGTACGAGAGACGATTAGTACTAGATTGCGTTCATTACCCAAAAAGGTTTTACTCGTATATTAAACGTAGGACTAAAACTAGCAGTGGTATACCGTCACTCATAACCATTAGTGGAGAAGCGGCTGAGTCAGACGAAGGGAAGGCTGAAAACCTCTCTGAATACTTCTGTGACGTCTTCTCGTCTGATAGTACCACCCAGGGATATGGCGAGGTCACTGCCATCGCCACTCAGATGCCCTCAATTGTGGTAGAGCACACAAAGGTTCTGAAACTACTGTCTAAACTGAAGCCAGGTAAATCACCTGGGCCGGATGGACTCCACCCTAAGTTGTTACTTTCCTTGGCGGATATAATATATATTCCGCTTACGGAGATTTTCCAAATGTCTCTGACGCAGGCTAAGCTACCCAGGGACTGGAAGGATGCCATTATAAGCCCTATCTTCAAGGACGGGGATAGGCAATTGGTATCTAACTACAGGCCGGTAAGTCTGACATGCATTATTGCAAAGGTACTGGAAACTATTATAAGGGATCAACTATTAGCTTATGTTGAAACACATGGCTTGTTGGCTGTGGAACAGCATGGATTCCGACCAGGACGATCCTGCTTGACAAACCTACTATTGGCTAGGGAAGACTGGGTTGAGGCCAGAGATAGGGACCATCTGTTGGACGTGGTTTTTATTGATCTTAGCAAGGCGTTCGACAAAGTATCCCACTTAGGTCTCCTTAGTAAACTGAAAGGTTTCGGACTAGACCAATGCCTATGTGAGTGGTTTAGAGATTACTTAATGGATAGAAGGCAGAAGGTTAGAGTTAATGGTGTACTATCAGGATGGAAAGCAGTATCCAGTGGAGTGCCCCAGGGAACTGTATTAGGTCCTTTGCTATTCCTATTATACGTTAACGAATTACCAGGGATTCTTTCTTCATCTTCATTATTATTTGCAGATGACATTAAGGTATGGAAAACTGTAAACAATAACGAGGATAGGTTGGCCCTACAAAATGACTTAGATAAATTAGCTGAGTGGTCAAGCCTATGGAGTTTGGAAATGAATGCTAGGAAAAGCGCGGTAATGCACTTAGGTCAGAAGTCTTATACGTCGTACTCCCTAGGGGATGCAGAACTACCTGATGTCAAAGAACAGAAGGACCTAGGAATCATTGTCAGTAACGATTTGAAAACAACTGCAAATTGCAATGCAGCCGCAGCTAAAGCTTTTCGAATGCTATGGGCAATTCGAAGGGCTTTCAAACGATTAGACGAGGGCATGTTCCAAATACTCTACGCAACATATGTCAGGCCTCATCTAGAATACTGCATACAAGCGACGAGTCCATGCTTCAAAAAGGAGGCACATATTCTGGAAAGAGTACAGAGAGTAGGAACAAAATTAGTTAGTGGTATCTCACACCTTCCTTATGATAAGAGGATGGAGCATTTAAATCTCTTCCCGTTATCATACCGAAGGAAGAGAGGCGACTTAATTTTGGCATACCGTATACTTAAGGGTGATTTAGGAACTGACCTTTCTAACCTTTTCTCCCCTTCTAGGATACATTTACGGGGTCACCGCAAAAAGGTGCTCAAACCAAGGACGATTAAAATACGTGCAGAATTTAGATTCTCTCACAGAGTGGTCAACGATTGGAACTCCTTACCTGATTCAGTAGTATCAGCTCCATCGGTGAACGCTTTCAAAGAGAAGTTAGATCTCTGCAGAGATATACTTTGCAAGGATTAACACAGGCCACAAGAGCCTTCTATCCTTATCATCTGAATCTGAATCTGAATCTGAATCAATCAGGTGGGGCGCATTTGATTTCTCACATGGTCATGGTAAGTTGAGCGGAGTAAGGTTTAGTTTCCCTCATCTCCTCCAGTGGTGTTTGTACTTAAGATTTTAGGTGACTCTAAACTATAGCAACCCAAAACGGTGACTTAAGAATAGCGGCCCAAACCGAAACGACCTTTTATCGCAAAAATGACCTTGACAGGGAAACTTCGGCCAATGAGAAGGCTCAAAAAGAAAGGCGCATAATTGTAAAAAACGGTTTATATAGAAGTAATGCAATCGTAATAAACAGTTACAAAGAATGGCGTTCGCGTATATGTTGCAAAAACTCCCAGTTTCTCATGGGAGTCTTCATAGTCATATGAAACCAGTTTCGGTACATAAATTCATCCAGGTAACTGTGAATCGTGGGATTTCTCGATCCATTAACCGCTCTTATACGTCTTTCTAGACGACTCCAAAATCTTTCACTAGAACTGGTGTGGGTTCCATCCAAAGGATTCCGGAAACCGTCCGTATGATTAACAACATGATGAATGTACCCAAGATTCGATAATTGACGGTATCCGCTCCATTCATCCGTATGAATGGTCGTCCCCGGCAACACCAAACGCTTATCAATAAGCACTAATACTGCTGCACTGCGATTGGGAATCGCTTCCATATACCCTTTGCGCGGTGTCGTGTCGTAGATACCCAGTATCCACTGCTGGTGTGCTTGTAATCTCCCGCGGTTGTATTTCCTTTTTATAAGTACAGTCTCATGAATATGGACTATGCTGCCGACTCCCCCGAGAACTTGAGTCAGGGTGTTCATTTTCCAGGAGGAAACATCTCTGCAGTAGTTGTACCATTGCACTGCTGACACCTCTGAATTTTCTGTTTCATAAGCTGTAGCTGTGACTGCTCTTTTCAGGACCCAGAAGTTACAGATCATTAAAATTTTCGCCAAAGGTAGTTTAGACCTTGAGAGAAAAGTTCCTAAGGGATCTGTAAACTAAAAAACAACGACAAACCATCTCGAACCGATTTCCTTCTTCGGCACTCAATACATCTGTATACAAAGCCATCAGTGGCCGCTGCTTATATTTGTATATGCATAACTCCTCCGCACTGGCAAATTTTCGACAAAGCTATGAGTCCGTTATCCAAACAGTAATCGAAAACATACATGATTACTTCCGAAAATGAGTCAGCTGATTCCTTGCTCAAGGTCACTTTTTTGTTCGAAGGTCGTCTCGGTTTGGACCGCTATTCTTTAGTCACCCCCAAAACTAATGAACGGAGTGATGACCGTAATGAATTTATGTATAGAAATTGGTCAAGCCTGACAACGAAGACTCCAATGAGAAATTGGAAGCTATTCCTGGAAAATATGCGAGGAAATTATTCTACGTAACTTCATGCTGTTGTATTACTATTTTATGTCCGTCTTCAGATTATGCTTTCCTGCTTTAGACGTGTTCAATCGTACTATAGTTATCTGTCAGGGTCTTAATTAAGTAGTTTAGTTTTGGGATGTTGTAGTTCAGAGTCACCGGATTTAACTGTATGTCTGGCTGTATCATAGTGTGTGGCGAATAACAATGCCTCGAGAAGCTGACTTTCAGTCGGTGACGATTTGACTGACGTATGATGAAAACGGTATGCGAAAAATTTCACACAACGGGAGTCCCACAGATAAACAATAGGTGTTGCCCTACCTATGTTTCGATTCTTAAATCAGGACTTGAGATTGTTTTCGAGTTTTATTTGTCCGACATTTGTATTTGTACCAAAATAATTGGGACTCAGCGGTCAAAATTTGTGGCCACGCAGGTTTACAATAGGTTTGTGCTCCATATCATAACTGCGCTCACATTTTAGAAGTTCGGCCTTTCACCGTATGCTCACAAAACAGAAAAATGATGCGAATTTTGCGAAGAGAATTAAGACTAGACTCGGCGGGTGATTTTGTATTTTATGTGGAGTTAACCCGGCGAATGACTTGATATCATATGGTGTCACAGATGGTGTAACTAATTAAAATTTTTCTTCTGTTATGGATTTGAATAACTCCCTCCGAAATAATTCGAGTGTTTGCTTACGGTGTGATTGATGAATTCACTGAAAATCGCACGAATATGCGTATACGCTAAACTTACAGGATAACAAGTCTTTACGAATAGTTTGGGTGTAGGGTGAACTGAAGTACAGTCGTACATATAGATAGGCCATTCTGTGGTTTAACCTGAATCTTATGTGATAATTCGCAGCATGAACATTTTGTTTCATCAGCCTTGTTATCCGCTGCGTCCTTCCATGGAAACAAACCTCACACAAAACAAAACCAAGAGCTGTTTCGCGTGATAACTTCTCTTCACCTCAATTTCCCATAATTGTCTTCCAAATGTGAACCATCGCTTCTCCTTTCTCACCTATTCATTTCCAAAAGGTGTTGCATGTGCCAACATTTAAATATGCAAATTTTCTGAAACTTGTAAAAATCATATGTATATATATATATATATAATATACTGCTTTCAAAATTTAAACTCAAACCTACAACGTAATCAAATCGTGAATGCATTTAGCATTACACAAGTGTGTGAATTGTCCAATCTTGGAGGATGTATGCTTGTATTGAAGCTATGTTGGGTGTAACGAATCCCCTTGTTTTTCTAATCTGTTCTGTTTAATAGACTTTTGCTGTCAGCTATGTGGTTTATGTGAATATTACGAGTATTTTGTCATACTTTCAGGGCAGACTTATGATAAAAAAAGAAAAAAAGACGTCTTCGAAATCTGAAAGCAAGAAACTAAAGCGAAGTAAAGCTAAGAAACTGGAAAAAAAACTCAAAAAGACGAGTTTCGTCCCATCCGATATTTCACCTATCCGGAAAAATAAAAATGCTCGCGTCGTTGATAAGGCTGAGCATCAACTTGTGACAAAGAAACCGAAAGTTCGTCACACCCCCAGCATTAAAAATAAAGACGAGGTTGAAGAAGCCTCGAGTGAAAGTGATTTTGAACAAATCGATGCGGACTGGGATGCAGACGACCAAACAGATAACGACGAGGAGCACAATTGCTCAAGTATTTCAATGATCACAGCTTACGCGGGCCTGAGTTGTTTAGAGTCTTCGGACAATGACCTCGAAGAATCTGAAGAGGATGAAGACGAAGAGTTAGGTGAAGAAGACTTGGATGCTTTGTTGAATTCCAATAAGAAACAGATGAAACGGATAAGCGGGTGTCCCAAGGAAAAAGTTTCAAATGCAGTAGCAGTACATTCCAGTAAGTTTAACTTTTGTTAACTGTCATTAGAATACCTGACTCCTCATAGCTGTATCATATCAAAGAGGACTCAATAAACTCTCCTTGAACTGTTCCAGCATTATAGTAGTATGATTCCACCTAAATCAATGGTGAAACATTCAAAACATAAAACTTATGGGGATGTGCAGGAGTTCCAGTCGCTACACTTAATAAAGGCAGGGAAATCTGTGGTCCGAAACAGATTCATCATATACGAGACATTATGTTATTATTAATCCCTTGGGCTTCAACCACACATCTCTGCTATCTTCTATTTTCCGCCGTCCTGTTCATCCGGGTCGATGACTGCCCATAGTCTCTCATCTCCTCTTCACACGATCTCCTCCGTGTTACTCTAGGATGACCCATTCATCGCTTCCCATCTGAATTCCACTCAAGTGGCTGGCGCGTGATGTCATGCGACGGTCTCCTCAACGTGTGCCCAATCCATCTGCATTTCCTCATATATATTTGTTGAGCGATTGGCTGTTGGTTGGTTTCTTTCCAGCCAGAGTTTCTTGTTACTAATTCCTTCTGGCCAGCCATTTGATCTTCAGTATGGAGCCGGCGAAGGCAGCTGTTGATAAAAGTCTGCAACCTGCTGGGAATCCTTTGATTGACACGCCAAGTGGCTGATCCATATAGAAAGACCGACTCTTGACATTGGTGTTGAAAATCCGAATCTTGTTCCTTATTCTGGCTGAGTGCAGAAAATTTTCAAAGTGGTTTCAGGTTGATGAAAACGTATCCTGCCTTTTCTGTTCTGATTTTGATATCTTCATCCGTTCCGCCTGTGGTTAATACGATGCTTCCCAGATAAGTGAAGGAAGTGACCTTTGTTAAATCTCTCCCGTTGATGGTGATATACGAGACATGCGACATGCTTATTCTGTGAGGGTAGAAGTAGATGAAACACGATTTGATCCTGCAACCCAATATCTGAAATTTGTGGGCTTATGCCAGTGAGCCACATCTCCACCTTTGAGATTGATTCCTTTGTTAGCCGTATTACTAAGGTTAGCTGTCAACCAAGAATCCCCCATCTCCAACCCTTTGCTCAACTACTTGAATTATAACCATCATGGCGTCGTATTTTCCTGAGTTATATGTGTTATATTTTACTACTATCACCTTACTCATCTGCTCGTCGTTGCTCGAAATTCTGAACCATCTTTCCTAGCCTAGGACGGTAAGTAGTTGATTTCACGAGGGTGATCTGTAGCCGACCACCTACCAAGGCTATTTTCTCAACCTTCCTTCTGCATAGTCCACATGGGTCAGCAGTTTTTACTGCTACCATGTGGTGTTGAATAAAGTGAAAAGTAACTGGAAGTGAAAGAAAAGTTTTTGGCTTTTTGTCAACACCAACGCATGAAACTCGGAATGAATATTCCGACATTGGGATGCTGATTGCAGATTCGGATTTACAGGTCGGACATCTAAACTTAGAGAATAGCTTTCCGATTTTATGAAAGGTTAGATAATGAGGATCGTCTTTCGGTAGTCCTCACCGTTATCCTGTTTGGTGTACTGCCTCTTACACAAAGACCGCATGGCAATCAATCAGAAATAGTGTCATGAAACAAAGGAGATTTTGGCCGTCTGATTGTACCATATACTGCTAAGTTTGTTGATGGTTTTCATGGTTACCGCCCCTAAGAAACTGACTTGATTTAATTCTAAAAAAATTTGGAAGAGAATTGTATTTTAAGTTGGTCCATCTGCCAAGAGGCGCACGCGAATATCAGCACATACCAGACATCATGTAGATGATGAGTGGGGTCGCAATCCTTGGAGCTGGCTTACTTACTATAGCTTCTCTAGGTTGGTAAGGAATACAATGAGAAGCATAGAATGTCTACATCAGAGTCGTAAGTGTTGACTTGACAGCTGCGTCTGAATTCAGCAGTACTTGTTAATCATTCCATATGTTTTTCGGTATCTGTCTAGATTTATTCCAAAGCAATTCGGGCAAAATGTTCACATACAACTACAAATCTGTTGTTCCAAACTGTTACTGGGACTAGAAGTTGTTAGACTTTCTCACTTTCGATATTCTTGAGGCGCTTTTGGCGGTATGAGGTGTGACAGACTCAAACCGTAAAGGTGTAGACAGTATTCTCCCAGTGAACAAAGAATTTCTGTATTTATTCAAAGGAGGAAGACGTAGTGAGGTAGAATACTTTTTCGACTAATCATTTTCAAAAGCTGAAATCTTGTTTATACTCGACAGAACACTAATTAAGACCTGCTGAAGTGTATTCTGTGAAATATTAACCTATTCAGAGTAATAATGTAGAAGGAGAAGAAAGGGAAAGAGGTGAAAGGCGGTAGAAGGTATTAAGTTGAAAAGTAATAACAAACTTAAAGAGATAGTTATGGAAAAACAATGTTATTTGGCTTTAATATGTATGATGGTTACTGAAATCATGGTTTATCTCTGTGAATTATTCAAGAATTAGCTCTCTTGGTTATGCATCTTAAATGATGCAAATTTATGTTTTGTTAAACCGACTTTATATTCGATAGTAAATATTTTGCTGCTCACATAAGATGGCTTGTAACCACTTTTCTCATAATGGATACTGACTGAAAGATGATAAGTAGCTGAATCCATCACCATCAGTGAATATTTTCGGCTCATATATGTGCGTTGGGTATGACTATTTCGCGTTTAAAATCAAGGGTTTTAACTGATTCTAGCTAAATTTTGATCTCAATTCCTGTCTTTCTTATCTGTAGGACAATATGTATTGCATTTTCTAGCAGATATTTTATGTGTTAGGTTAACTAACTAAACAGCGGTGTATACATTGACTTTCCAGAATCGACGAAAGACGCGGGTCCACAACCAAAGAAGATGAAGTCTTCAGACGAGTGTGAGGTAATCCAGTTGATGTTGTGAATTTTTAGTGTTTTGACATTCATAGTGTAAGATATTACAACACCTAACGTGTCATACATGTTATCACTAAAGCGTCAATTTCTTTGTTAAAAATAGTACTTAAGAATTGAAAAGTGACGCAAACAGGCATGTTAGGAAAACTGACTCAATTTTTGTTTGGCTTTAGTAAAAATATGTTGACGGTTTAACGTCAACATTATGTGTATTTGTCATTTTACACATTCTGAGTGATGACGGTGTGGATGGAGTTTAGCTGATAATAAGTTATGCAATTCCAAGATGAATAATGACACTAATACATTAGGTGGGCAACATTTTATCTGGACCATACTGAGTCATTTAGATCGATTGATTAATTAATTAAATAATTCCGACTCACAATGAAAAATGTATGCAATTCTTTGGGTGCTCACCTTTCGAATTCTGCTAATATATGCTAACACATACAAGCAGCGTTAATCCCAGACTTCTTATCCAGTGAGCACTAACGTCTATTACAGTAATATAGTCTGACCCAGTATTATATCATCCTGCTTGACCGATAGATTTGGGTCAAGATATTGAAGCATGAATATTCTTGGTAGAATAGTTCTTCGAATTGTCGTAGACAATCACGGTCATCAAAAGAAATATTCCTTTCCTCCGTGGCTAATTGCGATTTGTGTCATTTTGAGATGTTGTTTCATAGTTTTTATATTCTGCCGGATGACTTGAATAATGCCCAGAATATAGTGTATATCATTCATCATTGCAGCCGATGTTATTGCTTCCCTACTGTAATTTGAAATGAACTTGTGAAAATCATTCATTTTTACTCTCATTGGTGGTGGAATTCTTCGAATTAAATGAATTTGTGTTCACAAATTACTGAAAAATAAAGGTATATGTGTATTTATGTATGTGTGGTTGATTGTATTTCCATTTCTGTGTATTCTACACTTTATCTGAAATTTGTAGCTGTCTCCATAACATGCTTTAAAACTATATTTCATGCATGTATAGGATACTTCGGGAAAAAATGATAGTAGTATCGATAGAAAATTGCCTCCTGTCGGTTGGACAAATGCGTCTTTGATGCTAGAAGAAATTAAGAAACGTGCAAGTAGGTTTATTCATTATGTATATGTAATGCCTTTTGTTTTTATTTTCACTTGACTGGTCGATTAAATCTGTGCCATATATAAATATTAAATGCGGTTTTTCCTAACGTACTCTAATGTTTTACGCTTAATGGTATCCGAATTTATGAGGTAACGCACTTATTGAATCAAAAAAGCCTACACAATCCTTAACGCATTCTAATTCACCGATGTCGTTTGGAAGCAGCCGATAAAGTGACCGACTAGTCAAAGTAGCACTTTACTAGCAAGTACACCAGGCGAAGCTATTACACTTCAAGAAGGCACCGAAGATACTATATCGGACAAGTTGACCACCCCTGTGATTATCACTTGAATATTCGTTTTCTTTCTTCTGAACAGTGATGATCAGCAATATACATTAGTCTGTTGAAACTATTGATATAAGTATAAAACTGTTGGAACTATCATTTATTGACACTATCCCTTAAAACCAGGCGTGATATCCTCAGGTCACACCGTTTCGCAACATCTTAGATAATTGGTAGATGAAAATTTAATGTCGACATCCCATTCATACAGGGACTGCTTGGTGGCTGATTGGAGTGAACCTGCAGATCACTTGAACGTCTCCTCTAAATGTTTCATACAGGATGGTAGCCGTATTTTTCAAAAATATCACCCTTTTTCATCACACCATAGAATGTTTTCACAACTAGTTTCCTTGTTAAACCTGAATGTTTGGCACGTATCATCTACTGCTGGTGTCTTTTCCGGTTCCTTCCGCCTTCCCCATCACTGCTGTTGGTCCTCACCGATAGCTGCTATCTTGACGTGGTGGTCGGGCTTGCACGTCGCAATGACCCAACAAGCTACACTGGCTAGACCATTGTTCCTACAGGTCCTGCCATGCCAGGAATTTTGTTAGGGTAGCGATTAGACTAAAAGCAGTTACCAGCTTCATGTAAGAATTTTTTTTCACTATGCTGGGGGTCTGTGGGCAAAGTCGTACTGCTGGGGAACAGGGATGTGACAGCAGTGAGGTGTTTCCCTCAGATGACCGGCATGCCAGCTATGCTATCTCCTCACTCAGGAGGGATAAAGAGGGTTCGGAAAGGTCGACAGCAATAATTGTACATCCTGACTTACCCTGCAGTGGTCCGTAAACGGCGGTAAGCTTAGTGATACAGAACCAAACCAAGAAACCCGTTCATACAGGCCGTGTGTGACTGGTCTCAAGCAGTTGTCCCCTGGACTTTGCGGTCACGTAACACTAATCCTCTTTCTCTTTGAGGTACCCAAAGAATCAGTCAACTTGCGCGATGTGGGCAGCCGGGAAGTAACAACCAATGTCACACACTTCCCAGAGTTAGATATGATAGAGAAGATTTGTAGCTCAGGTGGGTAAAGTATGCGCTGAAGATGTCACCTAGTAGGGTAATGAAAGCTTGGCAAATTAACCACCCAGCTCAGAGAACAAAACCACATGAAAAACTTTCCAGAGTACACGAAGCCTCCCCAGACATCATTCTCCCTTACCCACATCACCTTCATCACCTTTCCGCCCTCCCACTACAGTCAGTACTATTCTTCAGACTAGTGAGTCATCTTCACTTCACTCTCTGACCACAAACAACGATGAGAGCCATAGAAACACCCCCGACAGCCTCCTAAAGCCACGACGCCAACTTCATACAGGGGTATTTAACGTCAGGACCCTCTGCCAAATCGGACAACAGGCATCACTAGCAAGAACTCTAGCATCTTGAGCCATGATTGTATGTTGTGTTTCGGAGACACGCATACAAGACCCAAGTGTATTCATTCACTTAACCTCAGCCGGCCAAGAAGGTGAATCTGCGAAATTGACTTTAAGGATGTCAGGAGACCCCTCAGCTAGTTCGCGAGGACTCGCAGGTGTAGAGATAGCATTGAGTGATAGGGCAGGAATATCGTACGTGTGTGCGGTCCGTCTAAACGGGCCCGTTAGAAGAAGGAAGGACGGCGTTACCAGTCGTTGTTTTTTCGTAGTCTCCTCTTACACCCCAAAAGACTGTATTTCGGATGGACTAAAAGATGACTTCTACCAGAAACTGTCTAATCTGCTGCAAAAAGCAAAACATTCAGATATAGTTGTTTTAGCAGGCAACTTCAGTGGCCAAGTAAGGAAGTTGTGCCAGGCTGAGAAATATGTATGTGGTACCTATGGAGTTCGCTGACGACGAACTGACAACGGTGATCGCCTCTTACAGATCTGTTGAGATAATCATTTGTCTCCAGTCAGCACTAACTTTAGACACAAGGAGAGAGAGAGGGATTGCGTAACCTGGTGAGCTCCATCACCAAATCAACGCTGGACTCAGATAGACCACATAGCGATAGGATATCGTTGGCGAGGGTCGATAGAAGACAGATGCTTCTTTTGGAATACATGCGTAGACTCCGATCGCTGCCTCGTTCACGTAGCATTGGACGGACATAAGAAACTGTTGGTAGCGAAGCAGTTCCACCCCCAACTAGATCAAAACACTGAGTCCCTATTCGAGGAAGAAATAGTGCAACTAGTATCTGAGGTTGACAGCATTTCTTTCCCTGAGGAAGCCTGGCACAACATACAGTTAGCTGTAGACAGTTGTTAATAACTTGAAACCTAAAGCTAGTAAGTGCTATTGGATTTCTGCCACTTCATCCGAACTGATTGACGCAAAAAGACTGATTCCAGCGATCTTAAATGCAAACTAACAATAAGCCTTCGTAACGAGCGTGAACAGTGGTTGGCGACAAAAGCGAAAGAAATGAAAAGGCATCGGCGACTGGTAACATCAGACAACTACTTAGGTTTATCAGGGAAACAGGTGTTTAAATGCAAACGACAAGTGAAACAACCTCGGACAAAAATGGCACGATAATTAGCTCCCAGAATAGTCGACTGGGACGCTGAAAAGAACACTTTGAGGAGCAGTTTATTTGGCCTACAGCCACACTAAACTTACCCTTCATGCAGCACATCTCTGAATAGGATATAGACAGGTCCTCCGTCCCTAACTTAGGTTACTAAGGTTGTCACTAGTCTGAAACGAGGCAACGCAGCGGATCTGGTGAAATGACTCCAGAGGTGTTCACCGACGGTGGATACAGTTCACTCTCTGCGTTAACTAAGGTACTAGGCAGCGTCTGGGAATCAGGGGAAGTCCCGTCGGGTTGATGTAAGTCACTGATTATCCCCATATACAAGAAGGGAGACAAGTCTTCCTGTGATAACTACAGGTTGATTAGCTTGACCAACATGGTATGTGAAGTTCTGGGCTAAATAATGCGTAGACTAAGCGGTTCACGAGAGGAACAAACACGAGAAAGCCAGGCAGGTTTTAGACCAGGAAGAGAGTGTATTGATCATATATTCACTCTCCGACAGATTCTGTAAAATAGGCATACTCACCGGAGTCCAACAGTCGTCATATTTCTTGACCTAAAGGCGGAATTCGATTCTGTCGACCGAGAGGCACTATGGCGATGTTTGTCTGTAAAAGTAATGCCAAGAGAATACATTTCACTGATCAAGGCACTATATTCAAACTGATGTAGTCAGCCAGGTGAGAGCTTACGACGAGTTGTCATCTGAAGTGGTGACTACTAGTGGTGTCCGTCAGGGATGCCCACTATCCCCATTTCTACTCAATTTCATCATAGATGTACTAATGGAATTAACCCTAACTCACTTCAGATACTCAGGGATTGACTTGTTACTGTCAGGGAATAATCTCGTTGACTTAGAATATGCAAATGATATAGTCCTTCTATGCGAGGACGCTGACAAAATGCGGAGTCTTCTGAACACTTTGAGCTACAATCTACGAATGTTTGGCATGCGATTCGCTCCCGCTAAATGTAAGATGATGTTACTGGACTGAAATACACTGACTCCTAGCTTAGAAATAGGAAGTGAGGTGGCAGATCGTGTTGACCGCTTCACTTATTTGGGAAGTTGCATCAGCCAGCCCCAATGGGTTGATCGCTGACGAAATCTCAGCACGGATACAAAAGGCTTGTTTTGGCATATGCCAGTTTACGCTGTCTTTGGCGTAGACGTGATATCTGGCTATCGACCAAATGACGTGTGTAGCGCTCAACAGTCCGCTCCATCCCCCTTTATGGCTAGGTGTCTTGGATTATAGGTGTTTGCGTTGTATCTCCCGTGTGAAGTCACATAATAAGGTGATCGATATTGAGGTTAGGTTTCGGTCGAGTGTTAGGTAGGGAGGAGAAATCAGTCGACGAGTCTGTGAAGTTACATCGACTGAGATGGTTAGGACATGTGCTACGCATGCATCACTAGCCATCGCCTCTTTCGATGGCCAATGTTAGCTGACATAGGGTCAGGTTGGAAAAGAGCCAGGTGTTCAAACCAGAACATGTCCTCATCAGTCACTGAAATCCACAACAGTTAGTTTAAGGCGGCAGCCACGTAGGAAGGTGTAGACTTCCTGGTTGGGGTCATCGGGACGGTGAACACCAATGGCTGGAGACAATCGGTGATATGGCTCAAAATCGTTGTCACTAGCTGGCACAGATGCATTCACTCCCTGTGATTTATAATTTCCAGTGAAACTGTATTGTTCTTCGTTATTACTATTCCTTTGTTTCCTATCCCTGTCTACTGTCTCTATTATACATTTCTTCTAGTTTCTTCTCTTGCTTTGTGAACTACATGGTGTGGTGACTTGAACTGCTGCACATCGGTGCGAAGTTCTTTGTCGGAAACAGACTGCTTTCGGTGGTTCTAAAAGCTTTAAATGCTCTGCATTAACTACCTGTTATTTTGCGCTGATTACAAACACAAATATATTAGTTTTTAATATCTACTCTTTAAATGGTATTTGGGGTCAGTAGTTTCCACTTATATCACTTACTATATATATTTTTGTCATATTTAAGTCGAAATTGTACACGTTGACTTGGAAATAAATTGATAACGTAGTCATTTAAGTGGTCTCAGATCCTTCCATTTAGTTCCACTAAATCACCTAACATTTTATTAGACTGAAAAATTTGTGTTCAAGTTAGCTATATATTTTCTAAACTTATTTTTAATTGTATTTTTCTCAAAGTCGAACTTTCATCTGCAACTGTGTATGTGAGTCCTATTCCAACAAATGTTAATGAAGCCATGTTAAAGTCACTGTCACCAACCATGGTGTCGTACAGACTATCTGTCAAATCTAAGAAAAAGGTCCCACGTGGGTAAGTTGAAAAATTTATGCTTTGCATACATTGTTGAGTAAAATTTATGAGGAGCTGCAGTAATACTCACAAGTCCATTGATTTATATTAGCTTTAGTAATGAGTTATTTTGTATGTGTGTGTACATTAAGTTTGTCAAACAAAAATAAAATTGGTTATGATTAATTTAGCTAAACAGGTGAAAATAAGTTTTGGGTGGAGTTAAGTAACACAAAATAGTCAAGAAAATTGGGTGCTAATGAAGTTAATGATTGTTAATGAGTTGTCATAAACAGTTGTTAAAAAGGAGATACGTAATCATATAAATAGTTTGATGATTGAGTTTTACTCAGAATGCACATAAGAACAAAGTAGAGAATACGAAAATGCGTAAGAGTTCCGAATGAATACAAGAATTATAAACAGTTAAAGAAACAAGCTAACAAACAAAGAGACTCTTCACTGAACTACGTGTTTTGTTTTCATTAATGCCTTTGGTTAACTGTTTTGAAATATGAATTTCCTCTGGAGAATTTTTATTCAACTTGTCCAGTGACACTGAAATAGGCTGAAGATTCGAAAGGCCTAATTTTATTGTATTTTGTAGAATTGCGTTTTATGTAAAACCTAACTTTTTGGCGGAGTGAGAATATGGCGGGTTATCAAGTAAAATTGATGACACACGCCTTTATGCCATTTTGAATTGATTTGTTAGGCTTTTGAATCACGCAGTGCAGCAATAGTACTGCTTGTTGGAAATGTTGACGTTAACGTCTTATGTTGGCACCCAGTTGCTATGAATGCCGGTAACATTTAATAAAAGACTCAGCATACCTGAAATAACTCTACTTGATATAGTTTCGTGCTTCTACTTTCACTAATGCACATCTCAGTGATCAATAGAATCAGAGTCATTTCACCCAAATAAGTTTGTCAACTAGATTTAACTTGTCCAGATGCAAGAATCCTTGGATGATAATTATGTGAAATGGTTAATTAATGCCCGATTCGGAGTTTTCCTTATTGGTACTATCACTTCTACGATTGATCAAATGTTATTCAAATTAAAAGGGCACCTGAATGGAGAAAATGGCGCTTTGGCTTAACTGTCCAGACGCTCTGCTGGGAACGCTTCTTTGCGTTGGAGCTAATACGATGAATATCGAAACTTATGGCTGATGAGTAACATTTGATTTTTCGACCGGAAATAAGAAATTCATTTTCATTCAACTACAAATGATCATCTGCAAACTTAAGAAATTCATACTGAGCATCAGAACAGTCAAGATCTGAAATATGCAAGATTTAGGTGTACTATGAAATGTTCTTATACACCAGCTAATATCCAACATGTCGATTTATTTTGCTAGTTGTAGAAACGTCTAACGACAGAATAACGTTATTTTTGTTTTATATACAGTATAGATTTATATGAAGTGTAAGCGGCATTTCATTCTTTTCGCCTAGTAGGATAACTAATTTCTGTCAACAACTTGTACCACAGGTGTTTTAATTTTTCTCATTGGTTTTTTTTAAACATCCAGATATGCATTCTTGCAGTATGCTGATATGGACGCGGCTGAAGCTGCCATGAAAGCAATTTCAGGTCGCCTGTTCGCCGGCAAGACTTTAGTTGCTCATCCTAATCGTTTGCCATTTGGTAATGATTTAGCAATACAAAACGTTGATCGAAATCAACTTTTTGTAACTGGTTTCAGTCCATCTGTGCCCAAAAGTGAACTAATTCATATATTCCCTAAAGGCAGTGTTGATTTCCCATTAACCAAAGATGGATTATCCTGTGGGTATGTATACTAATATAATTCGATACTCTTTTTTATCAATAACTAGTTCATATTCAATATTAAGGTAGTATATTTCTGTCAGTTTACCAATAAATTTTTCTTACAAGTAGAATCGTTAATTAGCATAACATGGCACTTCTCAACTAGGTTTCTGAGGAATATAATAGCACAGGACGTATCTATTTCTCATAGCTCCAAGTTACTTGTGACTGGTTACAGGATTTCATCATGAGCTGACATCGGTTAAAGAACCACTGTAAAACCTGGGATTACTAGATAGCTATTTCGTATTTGTTTTGTCGCTCTTCGTCAGTACGCACTCAACCGGAGTTCGACTAAGACTGTTAGTCAATTGATCTTTTCAGTGTATAACTTTGTTTTCAGTGAAACCCTAATTGATACTTCATCGTGTGAACAATAAACCTGGTGAGTGTTATTGTTCTTGGGTTGTTTGACAAGTGTGCAAAAACGATTTAGTTTACTGTGAATCTTATGCAACATAATGATGAAAATGTAAGTCTTTTATTCATATGATGTGAAGTCTTTGTACAATAATTAAGTAGAGTTATTACTGAAAATCCGATCGGGTTAGACAAACTCATAATCTTGAAATCTGGTGAATTAATATGGAATTTTCGGTGGAACTGTTAGTACTTCTGATTTTCTTTAGTAACAGAACTAAGATTAGAATTTTGCATACATTATTTTTGTGATCAATACAGTTGACACCAACAGTTTATACAGTTAGGTAAGACGTAGATGTGATATCCGGCTGTTGTTTAAAGTACATGTTTACTGCTCGGCTGTTCCTACAGCCCTCCTTAATGACTGTGAGACATGACCATGTAAAATGGCTAGTTATCTTTGATCCTAGGTGTCTGCGTTCTACCTCCGTGTTGGGTTGCATAGTAGCGTGAATAACACTGAGGTGAGGCGTCAAGTGATAGGTCAGGAGAAGAAATCAATCTATAAAAGTGTGAAGTTAATTCGACTTGATTAGCACATGTGTTACTCATGCATCACTAGCCATCACCTTCCTCGATACTGGACAGTGTTAGCTGACTGAGATAAGGTCAGGTTGATAAAGAATTAGTGGTGGTCGAATTAAAAGATGGCTTTATCAGTCAATCCAATCCATAAAAGTTAGTTTGAGCCAGCTACGTAGGGAGGTGTAGACTTCCTGTTTGGGTCCTCAGGATGGTGAGAACTATTGGCTAGGGACAATTTGTGACATGACTCCAAATCGTTCTCAGTGGCAGATGCATTTTCCCTTTGTGTTTTGTTGTACCCAGTAAAAGCCTATCGTTCTTCCATATTAATATTTTTCCCTCATACTTATGTTTATTATCTCTTTCCTTTTACTTTGTGTGATATATGGAGTGTGGGAACTCGAACTGCTGCGCATATGTGCAAATTTCTATTTTGAAAACAGTCAGTTAAACAAGATTCTTGAACTTTTGTCTATATGATTTGTTTCGATGGTTCATGTTGGCATTTGAATAAAACTGGGCTAATATTTGCGTATTCAATAGAGTATTACATTCAACTTGACGTTCCTCTGAGTAACGCTCTAGACTATTTGAAACCCATAGTTGTACTCTTGACTAGTCTCTATTACCTGCATTTTTTCACTGTTTTTTGTTTTTTCCGAAGCTTCGCCATCATTAAGTTTGTTAATGAAAGTGTGGCAATGGAGGCCTTCCTATCTACACATAAGAGGCTGGTTCGTGGTCTACCGATATTCGTGAATTATATTATAAACTCCTCTTTTTCTAAAGACGGTAATAAACAGGAAGAAGCAGCTAGGAATACTAAATCCTCGATGCTAGAAAAAGTAAACAAGGTGAAAGTATCGTCTGGGCAGGGAAATCCATCTGAACCATTGTTGACAAATAAAACGTCACGTAATGTAAATACAGCTAACAATTCTTCAATACCGTCCGCAAATACAAAGGTTTTAGTGCAACAACTTCCACCTGAGCCTGATGAGGAGACAGAAGCACATTCAGAAGACCAGTCGGGTGATGGAAGCGATGCTGAGGAAATAGTTACAACTCATTGGCCTGAAAGATCCTGTGGAAGCACAAGTGGAACATTTGTACTAAATGATCTTGCACGACGTCGAACCCTTGTAGAAGAAGAAGAACCAAAATCCCCCGGCGATGATTCTTCGGGAAGTGAACAAGACAGTGATGAAGATGATGATGAATTGGAATATGATGAAGATGACGAGGAGGAGGTCGACGAGGAAACTGATGAAGACGATGATAATGCCAGCTTAGATGAAAATAGTGACGAAACGAGCGAAAACGAGGATGATACTGCGACCCTAAAAAAGAAGACTGCAAAACCTTCACCACATCATGAAGGTGGTTTATTTTCATCACCACAGCCGTTCCCTGATGAGGCGGCTTGTGATGAAAATTCTGATGAGGAAATAGACAAAGAATTGATGGCTGTTATACGAGCTAAACGTAGTGCAAGTAAATCATTTAAATCGTCTGCAGGTAAACGTACATGGAGCTATAATAATAAGCAAACTATGAACCATGCGAAAAAGAACTGTGGGAAGAAAATTAAACCGCAAATGGTGAGTTTTGTGAAATATTTCTCTTGATAGGCTGAATATTTAGTTTGCCTATAAAATTTTATGTAAATGAAATAACTGTGAGAATTTAGAAGTCCAGAAGCATCTAACCACTGGTTCCAGTAAATTTCCCAAGCATAAGAAAATCTTTGCAGATTCCTAAGTGTTTTACATAGAAACTTTCTATGTAATAACATCATTTGCTTCCAGTCCTCCTGAATTTCACGTTAGGCTTTTTATACGATTTCTTTATTTCCTTGTAATCTCAGGAGGATTTTGTGATAGGCTGAACAAACTAAAGCGTTTTTGAAGTATATTCCAGCTTATTTATGTGCCCCAAACAGTTGTAAAACATCGAATATAAGATGACGTTACGTAGAATTTAAAAATAATCTACAATCTATTTGTCAGTATTGTACTGTGCTAATGCAATGAAGTATGTGTTATCCATTTATACTTGATCAAATGAATTCTTAAAGTAGAAATTCACACGATAGTGCAGCATTTCAAGTTGCCACGATCAACAACAAATGACGTATGTGGTGTAATATCTAAATGCAAAAAACACTGAAATGCTTTCATTGTAAGCCTTCTTATCTGTCCTAATTCACATTGAATTCGTCTATTCTAATGCAATTTTTACTCTCTGTTTGCACTTTTTTTCCAGCTACGCGTACCCAAGATCAAAAAGAAGTCAAAGGCTCATTGACATCCTTCTGTGGAATATAAATAGATTTATGCTTTGAATACAAAAATTGACTGAGATTCTTTGTATTCTTGTTATACCGTATACTAGCTGAAGGTCGGTCAAGAGTTGTCTACGTAATTATTCATATTCTGACCGATTCACCGGCGAGTTTACCAGTGACAATTGTGCATTGAATTAACAAATGCTTCTGATGTAATATAGATTGATAGAAAGCAACCAGTACCAACATTTGTAGTCAATGGCTGCAAAAGTAGATGTGTCAATTACTCTAGTTTCGAATTATTTTACTCTGCAGATTTGAAATGACCTCATTGAACGACTTGTTAAAGCTCGGGTCAGCTGTCAGTAAGTCGGTTTGCCGAACTTCAGTGCGTTACTCCTTGAAAATGGTCTGTCATCATGTCTCTCATTTTCTCCCGCTACTTCCTTATCTCGTTGCAACTAGTCGGTCTAGGTAAATTAACCAACAAATACTAATCGAATAATAAGTAGTTAGTCAGGAAGCAACACAGGATTTCCTATTGTTAAGCGTAGCCATCTCTTCAATGGTCTTTAGGATTGTTATCTCCCTGGAAGGAATCTTCCTAATTACGCACCATGCGCATCATTTATGGCACCCAAATAAAAGTATATCTCAGTACACTTTGTCTATGACAATCTCGCGAATTCAACTTACACTCATCTCCGAAAAGATCCTCTTTAAAAATAAAATTTATCTAACATATTCTAAATGTGAAAAACTGAAAGACTCAACCTACAATCAATTAGTCCACATTATACTTAGTATGTTTCATAGATGTCAATATATTTGAAGGACTTGTTTTTCAGTCTGTTCTGTTTTATTTTTTCCGTTGGGTGGTTGCAAGAATTTAGTTTTATCTGAGAGTATGTTATTCATTTTCTCTATGTAGTCTTTTCTGTCTATTAGGACTGCGCCAGCTCCTTTATTTGGACGGATTATTGGAAGTTCGTTATTGTATCTCAGTTGACTTAATTCTTCTCTGTGCTGCTTTGTTAGGTGGTTGTAGACCTGTGTTTTTGTATTCAGATATTGATGTCAATAATCGATTATTGTTGATTTGAATGGCTGTAGTTCCTGTTGAGAGGTCGGAGTTAAATCGTTTGTTTGGGTAGTTAGGTTTTCAAAGTGTACATGAGTATGAAGTCCGTTGGCATTTAGGTTGATGTCAGAAAATTTTGAACCCATGGATAGGGTTAACTGCAATTCGGATAAAACAACTGGGGAGTAGTTAAATACAAATTTTGTAGGATCATCAGGAAACTTTTTGATTTGATTTTGATAGATTTGAAGCTTTTCGCGAGTTGG
Source organism: Trichobilharzia regenti (assembly GCA_944472135.2). Lineage (NCBI taxonomy): Eukaryota > Metazoa > Platyhelminthes > Trematoda > Strigeidida > Schistosomatidae > Trichobilharzia > Trichobilharzia regenti. The sequence continues at coordinate 78,195,821 of OX235270.1, read as the reverse complement.
GATATAGTAGACTGTGACCGTTTTTCAGTGACTGTATTGACGTATTCTGTAAACCTCTGAATTTCACTAGGCAGCAAATCTTGGAATGCCGGAGACCTTTGTGAAATGTTGCCTTGCAGTTCTGGAATACGTGCTTTGACGGAGTCGGTGAGACTGTGTTAGGATACATATGACTTCTCAGTGCTTTCCGAAACCATTTCGGAGGTGGTGTGTTCACTGGTAGTTCCATGTCTTCACCTATCTGAACCATGCGTCCTCCATGTGTTGTCTTTCAGATCTTAGTGTAGCATAAGTTTTATTGCCTTCCTTGAAGTTTCAGTAGTGATGCTGTAGTTTTGTTTGTGGGGGGCGGGGGCGGGAGGAGTGGGAACTGCATGCACATCTTCCAGACTTACAAGTGGCTAGTAATGTAGTTACAGTAATTATTATTGTTTCCTTTAATTCCTAGAGGAACATAGGGCTTCAGCCGCATGTCTCCATTGCTTTCGGTTCTCCGCCAAAGTTTTCACCTAGCTCCACGTCTGCTCACATGCTTTCACCTCCTCTTCACATGGATAATTTTCATTCTCCTTCCTTACGAGTTTATTCTGGCGGTCATTATCCTGGGCGAGATCGCCTGCCATTGTGTGAGGTCCTTCGTTCCCGTTGGTGACATCATGATAGCCACACCCTCAGTGTGTTCATGGTTATCTTCTGGGTGGACGGAGTTGACCATCGACTCTTCCGTTGACATTTATGTGAGTCCACTCCTATTCCATCTGCTTTCACATATTCCTAGTACTTCAATACCATATCTCATTTCTCATCATTTGCGATATCGACAGTTTTGCCAGTCTCATGCATAGTGCGGACGTTGAGTGCCCGCACACATACTTCTTTTCATCGTACTGAAGTTTCTGTAGCAGTGTTGTTTCACAGGGTGGGGTTGCCAGTCTCACGCCCGAGGAAGAAGTTATTACATAGAGATGTAAGTTACAGAGGAGCGACATTTTGGTTTCTCCCTTTAGTTACAATTGAGAACAGAAAATTCTCGAAGAATCTCAATGTCTGCACTCGAAACAACCTTGATGCACCATGCAGAATCGCTAAAATCTGACAACTGAGGGCTTATATAAGTCGGCGGTTGTATTGGATTTTTGTCATTTCCATGTAACTGCTCGTGAAACTAGAAAAAAATGAGCAGGTCGTTCATGTTCAAGAACAAATTGACGGCGAAGGGTGAACAAAGGCGACGGTGCAGCTTTCGGGAGTAATATGGTTAATGACGACAACTTATTGCTGCAATCCTTGAGAAATCATGTAATAACAGCGCATGTTTTGTGCTTCTCTTGACAGCTAAGACTTAAGAAATAAATAAGTTATGTTGTGACATAAACTTATTATACCCAATAAAATATTGCTGTGAACTCTCCAAACTGAAAGACATAAATCCTGCATAAATAATTAAGAAATTGTAGTAATCACGATTATCTGCAAATCACTTGGTGTTACTGGATCATTCAGACCGACCGATTGGCTTTCGAGAAAATTCCTGATCCTTGCACAGATCTTTCCTAGAAGTGAAATTGAGAAGAATTAAACTCTCTAGTAGCTCTTTGTTTATTCAAAACTCGGTTATCATTGAAAGTTTGGGCGTACTGAGTATCCTACAGCATATTGCCGATCGATGACCGTTAGGCCAGAGTCTCATGAGCTCCTTTGCATTTCCAGGGTATTTTGAAGATTGATTTTAATTTGTCGTATTTGTTGCTTAAACAGAAGTCGCATTGATTACTTTAGGGGTGAGAACATTTGGCTAAATAATATTTAAGCGGCACATAGATGATATATTTATCATCACCAGTAAAAATACTGATCTGAACAAAATCCTGCGAAAATTTAACAACGCAGATCACCCAGTCGAATGTAAAACTGAAGCGAATTCAGAAGATAAATTATCCTTCCTGGATATCCAGCTTACAAAGTGTATTACGGGACCAAAATGACAGTGTTAGGATGATTGCTTAACTAGCTAGGGATCGTACACGAACGTAACAGAATGGCCGTTTGGAAGGATTTCGCTTACATCTTCATGCAGCTTAAACCTTAGCAATCCTTATGGAGAAACCTGAACTTTGTGTTCACAAACTTTTCATCCAGTCTCTCTTATCACCATGGCCTTAATGATACTTTTTTCTTTTTTTCCTTCTTTGTCTTCCTGAATAACTCTAAATTAAACTCTATGTAGTCCAACTTGTGCGTGTTCTTCGCAATTCATTTTCAACCTGTTGTTCTCTTGTCCCATATCAACCCACTTTCAAACGACTATTCGTTCTTCACTCAACCAATTGTTTGTCAACCCTTTTGATTACATAAGACTATTCCTAATTTTTCCAGGCTTAGGTATTACTCATCCGCTTTGATTTGCCTTATTACTAATTGAAAATAAGCTTCGATCTTTGTTTTCAATGTACATTGGGATCTATGCACCCTAAATAACTGTAAATATATACAGTTAAGATACAACTTTGAAGTAAAGCTACGAGAAGCGACTTTTTTGTTGACTTGTTCTTAATTACATGAAATGGCAATTTTTCATTCTTTGGATGTGATAGTGTTGTACACACAGAAATTACTTAATATTATTATTATTATTTCATGTTTTGGAGATTGCATAGATGCTACCATCTTCCTCAACTCAAGTAATAAGAAACTTAAGTAAATATGAGCCGATTTCACAAAACTAGGAGAAATTAATTCACAGCCTGTGTAAACCTGAACAGACCCAACTGTGACATAAGAAAGGCGTGGCTAATTTACAATTCGTAGGTCCGTGAAATAAAAGCAACAAACTGTTAACTGTACAGCAGAAACATCTAGATAACAATTTTTTAGTTAAAAGGTTTTCATCATGTCGGAAAATGTTTAGAAATCGAACTGATGTGTTCACACACATGGGTTCAAAAGTGAGAGAAATCAACCTGACTGAATGAAATTCAACGTAGAACTATGTGCAGAAGTAGAGCAGTCCGTGTAGCAAATAAAGGTTGATAAATGAGGAGAAAAATTCAAAAGAAGCATAACAAGTATAAATTTACATGTGAAAAGATAATTACATGTACAAACGCAGGGACTTAATTGATCGAGGAGATTAGAAGAGCGAATGCATTTCCGTCATAGGAGACGATTTTAAGCCAACCTTCAGCTGTTCGTTCTTAGCGCCTCGACGACCTCACTCTGGCGATTTGCAACTCTCTACATTTCTGAAACCAATAGTCAGAAACTTCATGAAGTAATGCCGTTTTTTGATTGGAGCACCTCTAACACCTAATGCTATGCCAGCTAACACTGTTCTACAAGGAAGGCGACAGCCCAGTATCCGTAACACGTGTGTCAACCGATGAAACCTCATCAATATGTATATATATATATATATATAAATATATATATATACGATTCCTAGTGACTTGAGCAGAGTTAAATAAAATTGTCAGTGTTTTGTATATGCAGTGTACTAGTATTACTGGATGGTTATATAAGGATTTTGAATTTTTTGAATTAATCAAAATTGACGTATTCTCTTTGATAAATATTTATTGGAAAAAGTGTTGATCTTGTTCTCCTTCGGTGGAATTCACTAACTGGGAAATGTTTCTTTACTTGTTAGTTTGTTGTGTTGCTCTACTTGATCAAACTAGCGTACACGTATATCATAGTACTTCTTCGCGTTTATTATTGTATCCTAACGTTGTGATTACTCGACATCCACGACGTAAATCAAAAATCACTTGAGAAGGAGTACAAACGTGTCTTTGCGCAATGGTCAAAATTCGAAGGTTGAGCGAGTACAAGTTGGAGTGGGATTTTAGTACGCGATTTATTTTGAAAATGACCAGCAAGCCACCCGTATATTTCTCTGAGAATGATTCAATGCTACGAGACTTGCTGACAATCATTAAGGAAGGAAAATTATTGATAATGTATTGATGGAAAGCGATCAAGATCTAATCTGTGAAGAAACTACACGACCTGCCGCATAAACAAAAGGTAAACAAATTACTTGAAGACGAAAAGGCCACTCCAGTAGATTTACCTTTTGCGTCTTCAGTATTATTTGGGGATGAAGTAAAGTGTATTATGAACTTATAGTGACTGGCTTGTTCTTTGTTACGTAAGCATCCAATGTTTTACTAAGTAGTTGACTGATTCACACTTTTCTATACTTCCTTTATCAAAACAAGGGAGTTGAACATCGAAAACACAATTACTACACAGAGTGATCTAGTCGCAATTAATTTCCCTGCTTACTTAGGTGTCGATTTCTATTTTAAAAAATGAATTTAGAAGTGAGTCCATGCAGCGTGTACAAAATTACTTGCGTTGGTACTGTTGTTTGTAGATAAATGTTTAGGAAATAAGGGAGTATGATTATTTAAATCCATGAAGACATGGCTTCTAGTGGAGTGGTGATAGTGACTGAGGCATTTGCCTTTCTGTGTGTTGTTTTAATCAAAATCTTACGGTAATTACTGCTTCGCAATCATTTTGTTTGTTAGTCACTGTGGATGGATAGGAATGATTACCACATTTCAAGATATCTAGACATCGCTAGTTGTGTGGAAATAAGATTGCGTGTCCAGTTCAGGAGTAAGATGTAAACTACTAGTTAAAGTATGACGCTGAGCCGATGAAGTTAAACTTACTTATCGACTTAAGCTATAGTAATATGTACAGCATATGCCAAGTTCGCTTACCTCGGCATTCAATGTAAGAGGTGTGACACCAACCCAATCAAAATATATTGATTAATATATTATCTGGCTGTTGATATCGGATATCTGGTAATTGTCTCCCTGGAGAAAGGAAGTTGATGATTAGCTAACTTTACTGGTATAAGTGAACAAATTTGAATACCGAAATACTCTGTCCCCCACAAATTCTCATGTCCCCTGTAACTTCTGCACTTTAATATGAGGCTCAATAACTTGTGAATGCATGCCAATAATAAATACCACGTTGTGTTATGTTTGTCTTGTGCAAGCAGATCACGTTTCTAAGCAATTGTTGGTGTAGTGTGGAAACAGTTGTATTTTGTCATACTTCTGGTTGTAGGGCGTGTATGCACATTTGGAATGATCTTTCTTTTGCAAAGCGTTATAGTCTAAACCATGTTAATTAGAGAATATATAAACGAAATGTTATCTGAAGTTGGTAGATAGCTGTAGGTTGCACTTCCGCGGTGTACTTTGTTTTAGTGTTAACTAATTAGCATGTTTGCTTCATTGTTATAGACTCTCAAATTTTAGCCAGTTGATCGCAAGTCTGAAAACTTTCAAGAGCGTGCATTACCTCCTATTGCTTTTAAATGAAGAAGAAGAAGAAAGGAGGAAACCACAGTATCTTCGTTGTTGATGTCAATTCTAAGCCATACCTGATAATGCCTTGGGTTGGTGAGATAGGTTGAGCTCTTGGACTACACTTAGGGAGATGTGATGCACCAACAGATACTAAAGGCGTTACGTCATGGGCTGACGACCGAGCTTTTATTCCATCAAAGGACTATCAAACATTAAGCTTTTGCGGGAATTTCTGGAATGACTTTCGTTGTACATGTTTTAGCCACCGGAGCTGGTGTCCTGAGGGGATGTAACTTATTGGAAGACAACTTCCATCACAATGAAATACAGGTCTTCGGCCTTACTTACGTAATACGGAAACTACGACAATCAAACACACAGATAGTCACCTCACGCTCTGAGCTCGTAGACGCCAGGTTTATGTTAAGATATCAGAAGGAAAATACAGATGAGATGTGGATTCATCTGCTCTATTGAGATCGTTTGGAACCTTGTCACCAAGAGTGCAACCGCAGTTATCTTTGGTCACATGGGCCACATTGTGGCAGAATACGTCAAAAGGGATGTATTTCACCATAGTAGCCAGTCATTTGGATCATATCGGTGTAGTTTTCATCAACTTCACTACCTACCAGTGAGCAACAATTCTGAACACTACCTCTTTCATAAATCACCATATCTGTATTCTGCTTACATCGTCTATCTGGAAGTCTGATGAATTTAAATTTATGGTCCATTGGGTGAAATTATTTTAAGCGATACGAATCCATCATCAATGAGACATGATTATATCGCGTAAAAACTGATGGCACCATGCGGTAAATTTTAACACTGAAACTCTCTGTAAAGCAATGTCGAAGGAAAGCTGTATAGGCATTTTAGTCAGGAGGAAGACGCAGTACAATGAATGGCTCATGGAAGATTACTGGAGCGTACTGAAGATTTAAGAGTAGTGAAGCAGAAGATAAGACAGTACAGAGACGAAGAGGGAAGTTGAACGTCATCTAGAACGTACTGAACGAAGGAGCAGCGAAGAGAGCTAGGCAACACAGGAGGAGTTTTATGAGGCATCGGTGACTGAAGCAGAACAGTCCGCAGGCAAAACGACAACATATCAGCATCGAATAACTGGATCGATACCTGAGAGGAGAGCAACGCAGATGAAGGCTGTGAGAAGAAGCGGAGGAGACTTGTTTACGAAAGAAATGAAGCTAGTTAATGGCCAGTTCGTTCACTCCGAAGGACTCTTGAATTGAGAAACACCTGTAGCTCATCTAGGAATACCAGCAGCAGACAAGATACTACCAGTGAATACACAGCCTCTGATGAAAGTAGGAATAATGAAGGTCATAAGGTTACTCAGAGCCCAGAAAGCAGGAGAATCAGATGCGGTCACTCAGGAGCACTGGGAACAGACACAGTGGATATGTTCATGCCATTGATGTAGAAGGTGTAGAAGGAAGAAAATGTCTCTGTAATGGGCCACATTATCCTGGGAAAACAATAGAAGCATCGGATGGAGAACGTGGACAAGAAGAGGCTGGATTCTATAAACAAATCTCATGCATTGGCTGGATTACAGAACTATGTGTAACCAAATATACAAGACGAAGTGGAGGTGGGTTGGACCTAATCTGAAGCGGAATTCAAGTGATGTCACAGGTCAGGTCTTCGAGTGGGAGGAGACAAGTTTGACGTAGGGTATGACACGGGAGAGATCACGTGAAGAGAATGTGGAGGCTTCTGGATCGTCGTGGAGTCGGTTGGAAGTGGTGACAGAGAACCGAGTGCAGTGGCGATATACCGGTGAGGCTTTGTAACCCACCAGGAAAACCAGGAATGAATAATGGTAGGTGTAGTCCACATTTGTAAATCTCGCTCACTGTGTGTCATGTGGCTTCACTTGATCATAAGTGGAGAACCTTAGCGTTATTTATTTGTGCATATCAGACGATTGGATCACATCAGTACCTGAGGAGGTGGTAGCCGCCAGACAGTACAAATTATTTACTTTGCTCATATAACTCTCACTTCTTCTGGAGTCAATCGACTTTTGTGGGTGTTTCACATCCAGTCGTTTACTGTTTACATGGAAAGGCGGAAAAGCATTAGCAGTCAGAATAGACAGTTGATACTGTTGTAAAACCAAAAATGAACTGGCCTATGCTACATTGGAAAAACATATGCCCATTGCACTAATGCTGGTTGCATCTAATAAGGCCGTAGGAGCAGTCGTAACTCAGCCGGTCGACAGTAGTTGGGAACCAGCCCTATTCTATTTTAAACGCCTTAATTCTAAAATACTCCAGCTTTCCTACGTTTAGCGTGTGGTGGACCTTTTCACTCTATTAGCTTAGTTACCCAAATTCAAATAGAAAATAAAGTACCAAATCAGTTTAGTTACGGGAAGAATGTATTAAAGTCTGGTTACTTGGGTTTACAAAGATCCAAAGTCCACAATAAACGTTATAGACTCCAGGTGCTGCGGGAAGACTGCTCCAGTACTAATTCTCCAATGTTGACGTTGCCGGAGGTCGACCAAAGTACGTAGGAAGAACTACGGTGCTCCTGCAAAAACTTGAGATAGAAAGCAGGTGATTAAAATTGATCGACGGCAGTTGAGATGGTGGAGAAGACGGAGAGTCGAAGGCAGAACTATATGTTTATTCAAAACCCGAGGTAAAGTTCAAAGTACAGAGTTTATGGTTAAAACAAAGTGGTGTACAATATGTTCATTATTTACATAGTAGTAAAATTTGGATAAGTTTATTTTTGAGGACTCCACAGGGCTCCCCCTCTTAGAGGTCCGGAGGACCATCAGTACTGTCCTCGTGGACGATTACATGAATATAAGCAATATAAATAAGGGACAATGTCAACAATAAGGATAACAAAAAATAACAATAACAACAATAAGGATAAAAAGTTAGATCAGGATGTGTATAATGCATCCGTGTCGTATAAAGTTTAGCACATACAAGCACATACAGGAATTTTAAAAAAATCAAAACTTGTTGTAATTTTAAATAAAAAATTTATGTACATAATAAACCATGACATGTTCGTTAACATTTGTGAAATTCATATATAAATAGATATATACATATACTTGGTGAATGCGTGTGCTTGCAGTACAGTTGACGAACAGCAAATAATAATACTAATAAATATTTATGATTATAATGAAATGAATCTCGACAACATTAGTAATGAGAAGAATGTCTAAATGAGGTTAACGTTTATGTCAGTCAATAAAATGAACATAGCGGGCAGGTTTACAGATCTGCCGTCCACTGCGTGTCTGTACAGGGGGAAGAGTGAAGAGAGGGAGAGTTGGAGTTGAATTGACTTTCTGATTGTTCATTGGTGTCGGCGTTGCTAGTGTTTCATGTTTGCTGTCGGTGTACGCTGGTTTAAGACGGTCGATAGAAACAGTCTCCGGTTTACCATGTTTGTTCAGCGTGAAGTATTTATCGGTGCGTTTAAGTACTAGAAAAGGACCTTCATATGGATGCTGTAAACCTTTTCTAATGGCATCGACGCGAACAAATACAAATTTGCTAGTGAGTAGATTCTTATTAACTTGAACTTTCTGAAGTGATTGGCGAGAGGCTACTGGTCGAAGCTGGAGCATTTGCTGGGTAAGGCGGTTGGTGAAGTCGGAGATATTTACTTCAGCTGAATCATTAGACGGAACTAACTGACCAGGCAATGTGAGGGTAGTACCATACACAAGTTGAGCTGGTGTACATCCCAAATCTTCTTTTACAGTTGTCTGGATACTGAGAAGAACTAATGGTAGGTGTTCACTCCACTTAGATGAGTCAGCTTGTGCCATAAGCGAGCTTTTCAGTTGTCGATGGAAACGTTCCACCAGACCATTCGCTGCAGGATGATAAGCTGTAGTGGAGATATGGTTCACTCCAAAGAGTCTCGTAAACTCTCGAAACAGAGTTGATTGAAATTGAGCTCCTCGGTCTGTTGTAATAGTTGTGGGTACTCCGTAGTTTGACACCCAGCGATCTAAGAAAACCAAAGCGATATTTTCTGCAGATATATCGTTGAGTGGACAAGCAATAGCCCATCGGGTAAATCGATCAATCGCAGTAAGTATATGAGTAAATCCTCTGGATGGCGGTAATGGTCCAATAATATCTATATGAACGTGTTGAAATCGTTTATCCGGTAAATTGAACTGTTTTGGAGGTGTGACGGTATGATGATGTACCTTGGATCTTTGACATTGCAAGCATTGGCGGGCCCATTTCCGAATATCGGAGTTCATCTTGGGCCAAACAAAACGCTCGCTGATTAACTTGACCGTAGCACGCACTCCAGGATGAGACAATGAATGTAGATGTTCAAACAAAGGTTTTCGACAACTTAGTGGAACAAAAGGTCTATGAACGCCCGTTGAAACGTCGCAGACGATAGTTGTATCAGACAGGGGAATAGGTACATCCTGCAACTGTAGGGAGGAGTTTCGTCTACAAGTATGGAGTTCGGCGTCATTTTTCTGCAGCTTGGCAATATTGTCTAAGCTAATATCTATCGAAGATAGGTGATTAACGTCACATCGAGACAAAGAATCGGCTACGATATTGGAATCTCCTTTGATGAACTGGATGTCTGTTGAGAATTGTGAGATGTAATCCAGTTGTCTGGCTTCTCTCGGAGAGTGTCTGTCCAACGAAGTGGTGAAAGCATAACAAAGAGGCTTATGGTCGGTTAAGATAGCAAAATGTCGACCTTGTAGTAAGAAGCTGAAATGTTTCACTGCTAGGTAGATGGCTAACAGTTCTCTGCCAAAAGTGCTGTAACGAGTTTGCGCAGGTTCCAACTTTTTGGAGAAGAAAGCAAGTGGAGTGATGTCATTATTGAACTTTTGTTGTAAAACTGCTCCCACTGCTACCTGCGATGCATCTGTACATAAAATGAGTGAAGCTTCTGGGTTGATATGAGATAACATTACAACGTTGGATAAGGCATCTTTTGCATTATTAAATGCTGCTTTTGCCTCTTCTGACCAATGAAATTTCTTCGAATTGCATCTAAGTAGGTCGGTCAGTGGCTGAACTATGGAGGCACATGATGGAATAAAACGTCGGTAGAAGTTGAACATCCCGAGAAAACGTCTAAGTTTCTTTAAGGAATCAGGTTCGGGAAAGTTCTTAATAGTTTTTATCTTATCTTCGGTAGGTCTGATGCCTTCGGTAGTTATTCGATGTCCTAAGAATTCAATGGAAGGGGAACCAAAAATACATTTCTTTGGATTGATAACAACTCCAAATTGTTCAAACCTTTGAAATAACAAGCTTAAGTGTTCCATATGTTCTTCCATCGATGAGCTGGCAATTAAGACATCGTCGATATATACAAAGACGAAATCAAGACCTTGGGTAACTTGGTCCATAAAACGCTGAAATGTTTGAGCAGCATTCTTTAGTCCGAAAGGCATTCTCAAGAATTCGAATAATCCAAAAGGCGTAATAATTGCTGTTTTTGCAATGTCTTCTGGAGCGACTGGTATTTGATGATATGCCCTGACCAAGTCAACTTTAGTAAAAATGGTCTTTCCATGTAAGGTCAAGGAGAAGTCGTGGAGATGAGGTATTGGATAACGGTCTGGGACCGTAGCGTTATTCAAAGCGCGATAATCTCCACATGGTCGCCAGTCGTGATTAGTTTTGGGTACCATATGCAAAGGTGAAGACCATGAACTGTTAGATGGTCGTATGATACCTAGCTGCATCATATGTTCGAATTCCGACTTAGCTGCTGCTAGTTTATCGGGTGGTAACCGTCGTGGACGTGCCTTCACAGGTTGTCCTGTTGTGATGATCTTATGCGTAACTGTATGAGATATATCTTCGACGTTGTATGATGGTTTAAGGATTTTAGGAAATCGTTGCAATAAAGCAGAGAACATTTCACTCTCCGGCTTTTCTATACAGATGCTATGAACAGAGTAGTCACATGTAATACCGTGGATCTTGAGTTGGGTGCAATTGTCAACCAGTTTTTTCTTGCTGATATCAACCAACAGATTGAAGTGACTTAGGAAGTCTGCACCTAGTATAGCGTGACGTACGTCAGCTACTATGAAGATCCATGTGAAACGTCGGCGTAGTCCTAGGTTTAAAATCATTGACTGTTCGCCATACGTCTGTATGTTGGTTTGGTTGGCAGCACGGAGTGAAAGTTTTCCAGGTATTTTGGCTGATCGCCTGGATAGTGAAGGGGGAATAACACTGACCTCGGCGCCTGTATCTACCAGAAATAATGTGCCGGTAGTCAAATCCCTCACATAGAAAAGGCGACTGGGGTGATTGCCAGTAACAGCCGTCGCCATTACTGTCTGGCTGGGGAGTTTCCCTGAGATGAGTTACCACTGTTGTACATACACGGTCGAAGACACTTCAGGGCATTATGCCCATACCTCCTGTGATACCAACAAATGTTACGGCTTTGGGACGGTGTTCTAGAACGTCGTCTAGATCTTGATTGCCGTTGCTTGGATACCGTATGTGACTGGTTCCTTTGTGCTCGAAGCTCGGACACTTCCAGTCGTAAGTCTTGCATTTGAGATGTTAACTGGGAAAGTAACCAAAACGTTGGTGCGTCCTTCATAGATGTGGAATCCGGCAAGGCGGTAACAGGAGAGTTCTGTATCACTTCGCCTTTATGAAGTTCTTCCGGAAAAGTGACACATTTATATGGAGCCATTGTCAAAACAAAGTTTAGTATAGAGATATACAAAATAGCAAAACTTGTGGTAACAAAAATAAAAGCAATGCGAGTTTATAAGGCCAAAATAGCAACAAAAATGTTCAAAACGAGTTAACTATCGAAACAAAAAGGTTTGAAAACGGGTTAACCATAAAAAAAGGTTCGAAACGGGCTCACCAATTATTGTGGTGGACCTTTTCACTCTATTAGCTTAGTTACCCAAATTCAAATAGAAAATAAAGTACCAAATCAGTTTAGTTACGGGAAGAATGTATTAAAGTCTGGTTACTTGGGTTTACAAAGATCCAAAGTCCACAATAAACGTTATAGACTCCAGGTGCTGCGGGAAGACTGCTCCAGTACTAATTCTCCAATGTTGACGTTGCCGGAGGTCGACCAAAGTACGTAGGAAGAACTACGGTGCTCCTGCAAAAACTTGAGATAGAAAGCAGGTGATTAAAATTGATCGACGGCAGTTGAGATGGTGGAGAAGACGGAGAGTCGAAGGCAGAACTATATGTTTATTCAAAACCCGAGGTAAAGTTCAAAGTACAGAGTTTATGGTTAAAACAAAGTGGTGTACAATATGTTCATTATTTACATAGTAGTAAAATTTGGATAAGTTTATTTTTGAGGACTCCACAGGGCTCCCCCTCTTAGAGGTCCGGAGGACCATCAGTACTGTCCTCGTGGACGATTACATGAATATAAGCAATATAAATAAGGGACAATGTCAACAATAAGGATAACAAAAAATAACAATAACAACAATAAGGATAAAAAGTTAGATCAGGATGTATATAATGCATCCGTGTCGTATAAAGTTTAGCACATACAAGCACATACAGGAATTTTAAAAAAATCAAAACTTGTTGTAATTTTAAATAAAAAATTTATGTACATAATAAACCATGACATGTTCGTTAACATTTGTGAAATTCATATATAAATAGATATATACATATACTTGGTGAATGCGTGTGCTTGCAGTACAGTTGACGAACAGCAAATAATAATACTAATAAATATTTATGATTATAATGAAATGAATCTCGACAACATTAGTAATGAGAAGAATGTCTAAATGAGGTTAACGTTTATGTCAGTCAATAAAATGAACATAGCGGGCAGGTTTACAGATCTGCCGTCCACTGCGTGTCTGTACAGGGGGAAGAGTGAAGAGAGGGAGAGTTGGAGTTGAATTGACTTTCTGATTGTTCATTGGTGTCGGCGTTGCTAGTGTTTCATGTTCGCTGTCGGTGTACGCTGGTTTAAGACGGTCGATAGAAACAGTCTCCGGTTTACCATGTTTGTTCAGCGTGAAGTATTTATCGGTGCGTTTAAGTACTAGAAAAGGACCTTCATATGGATGCTGTAAACCTTTTCTAATGGCATCGACGCGAACAAATACAAATTTGCTAGTGAGTAGATTCTTATTAACTTGAACTTTCTGAAGTGATTGGCGAGAGGCTACTGGTCGAAGCTGGAGCATTTGCTGGGTAAGGCGGTTGGTGAAGTCGGAGATATTTACTTCAGCTGAATCATTAGACGGAACTAACTGACCAGGCAATGTGAGGGTAGTACCATACACAAGTTGAGCTGGTGTACATCCCAAATCTTCTTTTACAGTTGTTCGGATACTGAGAAGAACTAATGGTAGGTGTTCACTCCACTTAGATGAGTCAGCTTGTGCCATAAGCGAGCTTTTCAGTTGTCGATGGAAACGTTCCACCAGACCATTCGCTGCAGGATGATAAGCTGTAGTGGAGATATGGTTCACTCCAAAGAGTCTCGTAAACTCTCGAAACAGAGTTGATTGAAATTGAGCTCCTCGGTCTGTTGTAATAGTTGTGGGTACTCCGTAGTTTGACACCCAGCGATCTAAGAAAACCAAAGCGATATTTTCTGCAGATATATCGTTGAGTGGACAAGCAATAGCCCATCGGGTAAATCGATCAATCGCAGTAAGTATATGAGTAAATCCTCTGGATGGCGGTAATGGTCCAATAATATCTATATGAACGTGTTGAAATCGTTTATCCGGTAAATTGAACTGTTTTGGAGGTGTGACGGTATGATGATGTACCTTGGATCTTTGACATTGCAAGCATTGGCGGGCCCATTTCCGAATATCGGAGTTCATCTTGGGCCAAACAAAACGCTCGCTGATTAACTTGACCGTAGCACGCACTCCAGGATGAGACAATGAATGTAGATGTTCAAACAAAGGTTTTCGACAACTTAGTGGAACAAAAGGTCTATGAACGCCCGTTGAAACGTCGCAGACGATAGTTGTATCAGACAGGGGAATAGGTACATCCTGCAACTGTAGGGAGGAGTTTCGTCTACAAGTATGGAGTTCGGCGTCATTTTTCTGCAGCTTGGCAATATTGTCTAAGCTAATATCTATCGAAGATAGGTGATTAACGTCACATCGAGACAAAGAATCGGCTACGATATTGGAATCTCCTTTGATGAACTGGATGTCTGTTGAGAATTGTGAGATGTAATCCAGTTGTCTGGCTTCTCTCGGAGAGTGTCTGTCCAACGAAGTGGTGAAAGCATAACAAAGAGGCTTATGGTCGGTTAAGATAGTAAAATGTCGACCTTGTAGTAAGAAGCTGAAATGTTTCACTGCTAGGTAGATGGCTAACAGTTCTCTGCCAAAAGTGCTGTAACGAGTTTGCGCAGGTTCCAACTTTTTGGAGAAGAAAGCAAGTGGAGTGATGTCATTATTGAACTTTTGTTGTAAAACTGCTCCCACTGCTACCTGCGATGCATCTGTACATAAAATGAGTGAAGCTTCTGGGTTGATATGAGATAACATTACAACGTTGGATAAGGCATCTTTTGCATTATTAAATGCTGCTTTTGCCTCTTCTGACCAATGAAATTTCTTCGAATTGCATCTAAGTAGGTCGGTCAGTGGCTGAACTATGGAGGCACATGATGGAATAAAACGTCGGTAGAAGTTGAACATCCCGAGAAAACGTCTAAGTTTCTTTAAGGAATCAGGTTCGGGAAAGTTCTTAATAGTTTTTATCTTATCTTCGGTAGGTCTGATGCCTTCGGCAGTTATTCGATGTCCTAAGAATTCAATGGAAGGGGAACCAAAAATACATTTCTTTGGATTGATAACAACTCCAAATTGTTCAAACCTTTGAAATAACAAGCTTAAGTGTTCCATATGTTCTTCCATCGATGAGCTGGCAATTAAGACATCGTCGATATATACAAAGACGAAATCAAGACCTTGGGTAACTTGGTCCATAAAACGCTGAAATGTTTGAGCAGCATTCTTTAGTCCGAAAGGCATTCTCAAGAATTCGAATAATCCAAAAGGCGTAATAATTGCTGTTTTTGCAATGTCTTCTGGAGCGACTGGTATTTGATGATATGCCCTGACCAAGTCAACTTTAGTAAAAATGGTCTTTCCATGTAAGGTCAAGGAGAAGTCGTGGAGATGAGGTATTGGATAACGGTCTGGGACCGTAGCGTTATTCAAAGCGCGATAATCTCCACATGGTCGCCAGTCGTGATTAGTTTTAGGTACCATATGCAAAGGTGAAGACCATGGACTGTTAGATGGTCGTATGATACCTAGCTGCATCATATGTTCGAATTCCGACTTAGCTGCTGCTAGTTTATCGGGTGGTAACCGTCGTGGACGTGCCTTCACAGGTTGTCCTGTTGTGATGATCTTATGCGTAACTGTATGAGATATATCTTCGACGTTGTATGATGGTTTAAGGATTTTAGGAAATCGTTGCAATAAAGCAGAGAACATTTCACTCTCCGGCTTTTCTATACAGATGCTATGAACAGAGTAGTCACATGTAATACCGTGGATCTTGAGTTGGGTGCAATTGTCAACCAGTTTTTTCTTGCTGATATCAACCAACAGATTGAAGTGACTTAGGAAGTCTGCACCTAGTATAGCGTGACGTACGTCAGCTACTATGAAGATCCATGTGAAACGTCGGCGTAGTCCTAGGTTTAAAATCATTGACTGTTCGCCATACGTCTGTATGTTGGTTTGGTTGGCAGCACGGAGTGAAAGTTTTCCAGGTATTTTGGCTGATCGCCTGGATAGTGAAGGGGGAATAACACTGACCTCGGCGCCTGTATCTACCAGGAATAATGTGCCGGTAGTCAAATCCCTCACATAGAAAAGGCGACTGGGGTGATTGCCAGTAACAGCCGTCGCCATTACTGTCTGGCTGGGGAGTTTCCCTGAGATGAGTTACCACTGTTGTACATACACGGTCGAAGACACTTCAGGGCATTATGCCCATACCTCCTGTGATACCAACAAATGTTACGGCTTTGGGACGGTGTTCTAGAACGTCGTCTAGATCTTGATTGCCGTTGCTTGGATACCGTATGTGACTGGTTCCTTTGTGCTCGAAGCTCGGACACTTCCAGTCGTAAGTCTTGCATTTGAGATGTTAACTGGGAAAGTAACCAAAACGTTGGTGCGTCCTTCATAGATGTGGAATCCGGCAAGGCGGTAACAGGAGAGTTCTGTATCACTTCGCCTTTATGAAGTTCTTCCGGAAAAGTGACACGTTTATATGGAGCCATTGTCAAAACAAAGTTTAGTATAGAGATATACAAAATAGCAAAACTTGTGGTAACAAAAATAAAAGCAATGCGAGTTTATAAGGCCAAAATAGCAACAAAAATGTTCAAAACGAGTTAACTATCGAAACAAAAAGGTTTGAAAACGGGTTAACCATAAAAAAAGGTTCGAAACGGGCTCACCAATTATTGTGGTGGACCTTTTCACTCTATTAGCTTAGTTACCCAAATTCAAATAGAAAATAAAGTACCAAATCAGTTTAGTTACGGGAAGAATGTATTAAAGTCTGGTTACTTGGGTTTACAAAGATCCAAAGTCCACAATAAACGTTATAGACTCCAGGTGCTGCGGGAAGACTGCTCCAGTACTAATTCTCCAATGTTGACGTTGCCGGAGGTCGACCAAAGTACGTAGGAAGAACTACGGTGCTCCTGCAAAAACTTGAGATAGAAAGCAGGTGATTAAAATTGATCGACGGCAGTTGAGATGGTGGAGAAGACGGAGAGTCGAAGGCAGAACTATATGTTTATTCAAAACCCGAGGTAAAGTTCAAAGTACAGAGTTTATGGTTAAAACAAAGTGGTGTACAATATGTTCATTATTTACATAGTAGTAAAATTTGGATAAGTTTATTTTTGAGGACTCCACAGGGCTCCCCCTCTTAGAGGTCCGGAGGACCATCAGTACTGTCCTCGTGGACGATTACATGAATATAAGCAATATAAATAAGGGACAATGTCAACAATAAGGATAACAAAAAATAACAATAACAACAATAAGGATAAAAAGTTAGATCAGGATGTGTATAATGCATCCGTGTCGTATAAAGTTTAGCACATACAAGCACATACAGGAATTTTAAAAAAATCAAAACTTGTTGTAATTTTAAATAAAAAATTTATGTACATAATAAACCATGACATGTTCGTTAACATTTGTGAAATTCATATATAAATAGATATATACATATACTTGGTGAATGCGTGTGCTTGCAGTACAGTTGACGAACAGCAAATAATAATACTAATAAATATTTATGATTATAATGAAATGAATCTCGACAACATTAGTAATGAGAAGAATGTCTAAATGAGGTTAACGTTTATGTCAGTCAATAAAATGAACATAGCGGGCAGGTTTACAGATCTGCCGTCCACTGCGTGTCTGTACAGGGGGAAGAGTGAAGAGAGGGAGAGTTGGAGTTGAATTGACTTTCTGATTGTTCATTGGTGTCGGCGTTGCTAGTGTTTCATGTTTGCTGTCGGTGTACGCTGGTTTAAGACGGTCGATAGAAACAGTCTCCGGTTTACCATGTTTGTTCAGCGTGAAGTATTTATCGGTGCGTTTAAGTACTAGAAAAGGACCTTCATATGGATGCTGTAAACCTTTTCTAATGGCATCGACGCGAACAAATACAAATTTGCTAGTGAGTAGATTCTTATTAACTTGAACTTTCTGAAGTGATTGGCGAGAGGCTACTGGTCGAAGCTGGAGCATTTGCTGGGTAAGGCGGTTGGTGAAGTCGGAGATATTTACTTCAGCTGAATCATTAGACGGAACTAACTGACCAGGCAATGTGAGGGTAGTACCATACACAAGTTGAGCTGGTGTACATCCCAAATCTTCTTTTACAGTTGTCTGGATACTGAGAAGAACTAATGATAGGTGTTCACTCCACTTAGATGAGTCAGCTTGTGCCATAAGCGAGCTTTTCAGTTGTCGATGGAAACGTTCCACCAGACCATTCGCTGCAGGATGATAAGCTGTAGTGGAGATATGGTTCACTCCAAAGAGTCTCGTAAACTCTCGAAACAGAGTTGATTGAAATTGAGCTCCTCGGTCTGTTGTAATAGTTGTGGGTACTCCGTAGTTTGACACCCAGCGATCTAAGAAAACCAAAGCGATATTTTCTGCAGATATATCGTTGAGTGGACAAGCAATAGCCCATCGGGTAAATCGATTAATCGCAGTAAGTATATGAGTAAATCCTCTGGATGGCGGTAATGGTCCAATAATATCTATATGAACGTGTTGAAATCGTTTATCCGGTAAATTGAACTGTTTTGGAGGTGTGACGGTATGATGATGTACCTTGGATCTTTGACATTGCAAGCATTGGCGGGCCCATTTCCGAATATCGGAGTTCATCTTGGGCCAAACAAAACGCTCGCTGATTAACTTGACCGTAGCACGCACTCCAGGATGAGACAATGAATGTAGATGTTCAAACAAAGGTTTTCGACAACTTAGTGGAACAAAAGGTCTATGAACGCCCGTTGAAACGTCGCAGACGATAGTTGTATCAGACAGGGGAATAGGTACATCCTGCAACTGTAGGGAGGAGTTTCGTCTACAAGTATGGAGTTCGGCGTCATTTTTCTGCAGCTTGGCAATATTGTCTAAGCTAATATCTATCGAAGATAGGTGATTAACGTCACATCGAGACAAAGAATCGGCTACGATATTGGAATCTCCTTTGATGAACTGGATGTCTGTTGAGAATCGTGAGGTGTAATCCAGTTGTCTGGCTTCTCTCGGAGAGTGTCTGTCCAACGAAGTGGTGAAAGCATAACAAAGAGGCTTATGGTCGGTTAAGATAGCAAAATGTCGACTTTGTAGTAAGAAGCTGAAATGTTTCACTGCTAGGTAGATGGCTAACAGTTCTCTGCCAAAAGTGCTGTAACGAGTTTGCGCAGGTTCCAACTTTTTGGAGAAGAAAGCAAGTGGAGTGATGTCATTATTGAACTTTTGTTGTAAAACTGCTCCCACTGCTACCTGCGATGCATCTGTACATAAAATGAGTGAAGCTTCTGGGTTGATATGAGATAACATTACAACGTTGGATAAGGCATCTTTTGCATTATTAAATGCTGCTTTTGCCTCT
Source organism: Trichobilharzia regenti (assembly GCA_944472135.2). Classification (NCBI taxonomy): domain Eukaryota; kingdom Metazoa; phylum Platyhelminthes; class Trematoda; order Strigeidida; family Schistosomatidae; genus Trichobilharzia; species Trichobilharzia regenti. The sequence goes on along the minus strand of OX235270.1, from coordinate 78,176,290 downwards.
TCTGACCAATGAAATTTCTTCGAATTGCATCTAAGTAGGTCGGTCAGTGGCTGAACTATGGAGGCACATGATGGAATAAAACGTCGGTAGAAGTTGAACATCCCGAGAAAACGTCTAAGTTTCTTTAAGGAATCAGGTTCGGGAAAGTTCTTAATAGTTTTTATCTTATCTTCGGTAGGTCTGATGCCTTCGGTAGTTATTCGATGTCCTAAGAATTCAATGGAAGGGGAACCAAAAATACATTTCTTTGGATTGATAACAACTCCAAATTGTTCAAACCTTTGAAATAACAAGCTTAAGTGTTCCATATGTTCTTCCATCGATGAGCTGGCAATTAAGACATCGTCGATATATACAAAGACGAAATCAAGACCTTGGGTAACTTGGTCCATAAAACGCTGAAATGTTTGAGCAGCATTCTTTAGTCCGAAAGGCATTCTCAAGAATTCGAATAATCCAAAAGGCGTAATAATTGCTGTTTTTGCAATGTCTTCTGGAGCGACTGGTATTTGATGATATGCCCTGACCAAGTCAACTTTAGTAGTAAAATTTGGATAAGTTTATTTTTGAGGACTCCACAAGCGTACCAAATATGGCAGCTTGGTAGTACACTAGAAGTCAGATCATCCACGATCTACGCATGTTATAAGCCTGTCAGTTGCGAGCTCAACGAGAGAATGTACAAACAATCACCACGCGAGATTCGTAGCTGTCTACCAGTAATGCATACATGATTAGACGCACGAAGGTATAAATAGTAGACTTTTAATCAATTTGATCATCAAAAGTAAATTAGGTTGTGTTTGGAAATAATTTTGCGCTTTATTGAAATTATTGGAAATGTTGCGATATCTTTATAAAGAATAATTAGTCATCACAGAGCCTCCAGAGGCCAATTGAATCGTTTCAGAAGAGAACCCTGGGGTCTTCTAGTCACATTGTATTTGTCCAACTGATATTGAGGCAAACCTGATCGCCACCCAATCATTTTACTAGTTGTTAATGGTATTGGTGTTGGTGACGGTTCAATTTTAATATAATCAGATATAGGTACTGCCTCAGTGATCTTTAGGTGTTCAGGAATCTCTATAGGTTTTCTCTGAGAATCAACCAGGTCATGCATTTCATTTTTCAAGATTTCTTCTGGAGTCAGTGTCAGGAAACTCCAGTTTTTCGACCAAGCTCTGGATTCCCTTGCTTCCTTAATACAGTTGTCACGCCTTACAAATACAAGAATTTGAAGAAACCTACCATATTTTATCTTGGGCTACATAGTTGTGCAAAGGTACTTCCAAACCAATTTTATCTAATTTGCCTTCCATAATTTGAGAAGGTGGTATGACTGAATGTTGTGAGCAACCACTATTCTGAATCAGATAAACAAACCCAACTGTTACAAACAGGGTATCTCGTAAGATGCATAGGACTTCACATAAGGGTGCGTTTAGCATGACTATATTTTAGGTTTTTCACTTCTGACTGCTCGTGGGCTAGTTTACTGAAAATCAAGCTGTCATATTCACATTCAGCCAGTTTTTAGCTACTGATATAAATAAAGTATCCAACATCATTTTTACGGGCTAGTAAACACCAGTTTGATTTCTTTGTGTTCTCCTCTTGATTGTGAGGTATACATTAACCATTTTTCTTGCTAGTATAAACTAATTGGATTTATTTGTTCTCGCCTCTTGTTTGTGAGTTATAGGTTCCTAATCTTCGGTACACTTCTGTGTAGCTCGTCGCGCCACCCGCTGTCATAACTTTGACTGTTTCCCAAAGGAGTAAAGCTAGGAATAATTATGTGTGGTTTGTGGTATGAGATGTGTGAAGACTGTTGCTACTGTTAACGGAATTGGTCCTTTCACCAGTTAGCCCTCCGATATCGTCGTCAAAAGAAAAGAGATAATAATAATATTCGATAGAATTAGTGAAGTTACTCAGGTTAACGAACAGAAGAAGAAGTTAGAAAACGTAACAACAGGCAGCTGAATAAATTTGATGAAGAATATGAATGATAAATATATATAGGTAATGGTGGTAATAGTGATAAGTGTAGTTAATGTTGTCAGGAGAGTAAGACGGGAGAGAACGAAAAGGAAAAAAACGACAAACTTAATTGTTCACCCCTGAATGTTGTATGGAACTGTCATAGATAAACCATTTTGACGCATTCATTATGTCAATATAGTTGAAGATTGAACGATCAATTCATGGTTGTTTGCTCAAACCCAACTACCCCATACGACCTTGACCTTGGCGGCCTGTTCGAATATTTGGGCCTGCTACCAAAATATCTACATTTTGCATCCAGTTTACTGTTTACCGGCATACATTTATCAACTTAATATGAATTCTAACAGAATCATTTACTCTCGTAACTTTATTAATGATTTACGACCAAATGACTTTCATATTCCAAAGAAACCAAGAAGGAAACATCGTAGTGGTTGGCAGAGAGCTCTCAAACGTACACTAATACACCTAACTACGGTCCCCGTCATAATGAACTCAAACTGTCGCTCTCTGCCAAATAAGATAATGTACCTACAATCCCTGATGTCAACTGATACGTATCATAACACCGCCATAATCGCATTACAAGAAACGTGGTTGCATGAACTGTATGTTGACAACCTTATCTCACTAAAGGACTTTATTTTATTTCGTCAAGACCGTCGCTGTTGTAATAAGAAAAATGGTGGTGGCGTTGCAACTTTTATTCACTCCAAATGGTCTGTCTCAAATAACGTCTGCTTCACCTTCTCAAATGACTTCATTGACTGTATTACTGTCAAATGTCGCCCCAAACACCTCCCCAAGTATAAACAATTCTATATTACAAACATGTACATTTCTCCTAGTTGCTCTCCATCTGATCTATCTAATTTTGCTGATGAATTCACCATGTTTGCTGCTGCCAACTTCGACAACTCTCTATCCGTTATTACTGGAGACTTCAACACATCGGATTGTTCCTTTCTTGAAGCTCTTGGTCACACAAACATAGTCAAATTTCCCACTCGACTTGACAAAACACTCGATCTCGTTTTTACTAATGACGAAGGAGTATATGAAACACGTAGACGTTCACCGATACATAACTCCGATCACTGCATTGTCCGCGTTTTGCCAAAAATATACAGCAAAACACATATTAAAATCTTCTTACACCTGTCTACGAAAGCACAAGAAAGATGCTACACATCTGACAACTTACTCAATCTAAGACGCATGTTAAAAGGTACCAACTGGGATCTATTCTATGAAAGTACATTAGATGACTCAATCACCAATATAATGGATTATCTTAAGTTCTGCCTCGACATTTGCTGTCCTAAACAAACACTGTTCAAACGCCTCGACCGCTTCTCGTCTCCTCGTCTCAAACAACTTCGCAGGCAAAAAGAATTGTTATATAAATGCAAAGACAAGTTAGGTCTTAAAAAGATTAATGCTCAAATCAAATCTGAAATCAAAAATCTTAATGCTATCTATAACCAAACACTTTTATCATGCAAATCTCCTAACAGCATGTGGAAACTTTTCAATGAAATTACTGGCAACAGTAAGCGATGTAATGTTTTTCCCTCTCTTGATGTTAATGCTCTTAATCTGTCTTTTTTACGCTCTCCTTCTACTATAACCAATTCTAACGTTACCAATCTTGTAGCTGATAACTTCCAGGACTTCAATACTCTCGATGTTTTGAAATGTCTTAAAACTCTTAAGCCCTCACATAGTCTTGGCCCTGATAGCATACCTGCATATGTTCTAAAACAATGTGCAGATGCTTTATGTTCTCCTCTAACTAATATACTAAATGCTTCCTTCCGTGAAAACGTTGTACCTGTTCCATGGAAAGACATTAAAATAGTCCCTGTCCCTAAACCTGGCAATAGCAAGAACGTAAAGTTCAGACCCATCGCCATCACTTCCCCGTTTCTAAAGCTCATGGAAAAACTAGTACTTCTTAAACTCGAACCCTCCCTTAAAAGCTTCGAAGACCCCAAACAATTTGCCTACAGACAGGGTAGGAGTACTTTAGACGCTGCAGCCGTCTTACACAACAGTATTATCTCATCATTAGACAAAGGTGCCAAATATGTCCGCTGCACGTTTCTTGACTTTACTTCTGCTTTCGACTCTGTACCTAGATGTCTCTTGCTAAATAAGCTCTCCATGACACAAACCGAGTCCTGGGTCACTAACTGGTTGCATTCCTACTTTTCAAACAGAATGCAGTACACCGTATACAAAGGCCAATCCTCCTCTGCTGTGCTCACAGAAGCTGGTGTCCCCCAAGGTGCTGTACTCTCCCCACTTCTCTTTTCTTTCTTTCTACATGACCTACCGTCTTCAAATGACATTAACTTTGTCAAATATGCTGATGACCTAACTGTGTCTTTACCTGTCAAATGTCAAAGTGACTGCTCTAAACTAAATGGCTTCTTATCGGAAATTAGCCAATGGTCCAAGGAAAACGGTCTAACCTTAAACCCCTCCAAATGCCAAACAGTTAATTTCACCCTTAGGCATAAATCTGACCCAAACAAACTGGTTAGCACTCATGAGGTGTGCAACATAGATGGCAGTGAAATAGAAACCAAGTCGGAAATTAAATACCTAGGCGTCACTCTATCTTCTGATCTTTCCTGGTCGTCTCATATCTTGACGATTTCCAAGAAAATATACCGTCTTACCTTCTACATCAAGAAGTTAAGACATTCTGGTGTAACCCAACCCTTACTACTACAATTTGTTAACTCCCGTATTCTGCCTATAATTCTCTATTGCTCCCCCTTAGTCTTTCCTGGGCTATTGAAGAAAGACTATACCTTATTACGTAGGATGTTAAAGGTTGTCAGTAGGGTAAGCAGTTTACCACTTAGCCAGCTTGTTAATATTCTGGTGGACAGGCATATGGACTCATGTGAAAAATGGACGAAATCCATTTTATCTGACTCACAACACCCTCTACATTCACAACTGTCCCCATGTATCTCTTCAGGGAAAACAAGAAGCCTGTATAGGAAACTATATGCCCGCACTAGTAAGTACAAAAACTCATCCATACCCTACTTAGCTCGTGTTCTGTGCGATAAAGAATGCATCAGGCATGAAACCTTTAACTTATTAAATAGTCAGTAGAACCAATGGATCTTGTCTTTCCAACTCACATCATTTATAGGTACAACGTTTTCTCGCTCTTTCATTCTGTATTTATTTTTGTTATGTGCTGTTTTGTTTCTCTCTTCCTTGCAAACTCTACTTAAAACATTCTTGTTCGTTCTTTCACACTCTGTACATCTCGAACATTTTGCTATCGCTTACGCCAGTAAATATGCTAGTAGTATCTACTTTTCTAACACATTCAAACACTTTAATTTTGGCTTTGCTACCGACATACTAATATGTTGTTGAGATAACTTTAAACTATATAGAACTTTATTTATTGTTAATGTAAAAAAAATGGATGCAATATTGTAGTAAAATGCTGAGAATTCCATTCTGTATCACAAGTACTGATTTGGAATAAAGCTTATGTTATGTTATGTTATATTTTCGCGGAGGCATCAATACACCAGTCATCGTCTTATCGGTCACTGTTCATAAAGAAGAGCAAAATCTGTCAGAATCGTGATTTATTGTTGTAATATTTGTTCCTAGACCTTAATCTGTAATGCCAGTAATGCTGGTTATATGTTGGTGTTAGAATAAGGAATTCTTGAGCCGTCAAACAGTGTTTTGGTTTTTGCGTCAGTTAATACTAAGAGTTTCTGAAAATCTTCGAGGGACAGCGTAATGTCCAGCATAGCAAGAGCTGGGCATTAACGGTTTATGAGACGTGATTGACAGTTTCTGACAGTTTGATAGTCTCCGTCCGCCTTTCCTGGTGCCGGTCAAATCTTCTTTGAACAAGAGTTATCTCGAACTTTCTGGACTTTGGCCAAGTTGAATGATGCCTAGGTCAAAGAAGGGACAGAGCGTCATGGAAGCAAACAGGAAAGTATGTCATGTTGACTTATCTGTTACATGTAACGATGTGTTTGATGTTAAGCATGACGTGGTTGATATTAACGTTTCGCCGTCTAGGGATAATAGGAACATCAAACTTCCTAAGTATGAACCTCGGTGTTTCGGCGGAAACCCAGTCGACTATTTACAGTTTGTAAAGCACTTTGAAATCATGTTGCGTGGTTTTTTATTACGTGATGAAATGAAGTTGATGTATTCGATGAGATATTGCACTGGAGTCGCTTCAAGAGTTATACAGTGGTGTAAGTTCGTGCCCCCTAACGAAGGATGTACTGAGGCTATAAGCATACCGCGTCAAAGATTCGGAAGACATTCGATGATTGCAAGGAACGTATTCGAGGCTGTTAAGGGTAATGGTAGTCAACTACAAGATTACTCCATGTCACTGTCGTAGTTTTTGGATAATCTGATGACTTACAAGGATACGTTGATTTCGATGAATTGCTTGATTGATCTGAACTCAAGTTCAGTCCTAGAGGTAATAGTGAGACGCCTACCTACTCATCTGCAAGGGAAGTGGGTGAAGATAAGCTCTCGTATAGAGGATGAAGTTAGTGAGCCAAAGTTTGATGACATTCTGAAACTGGTAAACGATAGTGTGAATCAATCTATGAGCAAGTTTGCCTGTATATTGCATCCCACCCCTAGAACAGAGAAGTCTGGGAGCAAACCGCAATCATTTATGACGAAAGGATCTCAAAGAAGTGGATATCGAGAGAGACGTATGGTGTCTAGTAATCCACATAAACTTAGTGAGTGTAACAGCTTTCGTGGGACATCGCCAACAGATAGGTTACAAGTTGCGAGACAGTCACGGCTGTGTTTTACACGTTTGCAAGAGGTGCATACAAAGGTGAACTATGAAGAAGTGACCAAGTTTAGTGGTGAAGTCGGCGTCATCAAGTTCTGACTCTGAAGTGTGTGACGTTAATGGTGCGGTCAAGAAGCCTGTAGCTGCAACTGGTAAGCTATTGTTGAAAAGAATGTCACAGACGACACTGCAGTTTGTGCAGGAGAAGAGAATTACCGTTTCAGAGTAGAGTTCTGACGCCACAAGTTTACAAGTTATTACTAGTCAGAGTGAAAGTATAAAACCTTTAAGGATTTGTGAGGAGGAACCAAAATTGTCCACTTCTGTTATTAAAGAGTTTGAAAATGATGAAATTGACGGTAAAGTGAATATTCATGATAATGATCATGATAGTGCAGATTTGTCTTTGGTTGATCATGATGAAATGGGGGGAATGCCTACTACTGCTAAGTTGAACAAAGTTTCTGTACAACTTGAACGTGAAGTAGAATTAAATACAGATGCAGTTGCAGAAGGCATGCATACTTGTGAGACCGTCAGTGTAATTGATCAGCGTGTACCCCACCTATCATCAGATGATAGTGCTATACTGGAGCTAGTGGCAAAAGACAGCAGTGGTGGTAATCTCGCAGTTAGACAACCTTCTAAGAGCCGAACCACAACAGCATCTGATGAACCGATGAGTTCATCAACTTGTGTCACTCAGTCATCGTCGGTGTTGTCATCCATGATGAAAGGGACGCCCATGAACTGGTGTGTCTTAGGCTTTGAGTATGCTAGTATCGGTCCGTTTGAAAAGACGAAAAATATTGGTCAGTTTAATGGGTATAAGCCAAGTGTATACGAGAATGTAATTGTTAAATTGACTTGTACGAATAAAGGCCTTTCAAGTTTCAAATTATTATCTGAATGTTATTATCTTTGGTGTAAATTACCGTGTGCCTACGCTTGGTTGGTCGGATACGTCGTATGTTTGTTCGTCATCTACATTCCACGATAAAATGACATGGGCATGTTACCGTTCAGAAATGAGGATATAGATGATAGAAGGAGGTCAGCAAATGAACTGAACGACGATTTTCCAGCCACGGGTGTCAACATGAGAATCAGTATCGGCGTAGTGCTGTAAGTCCAACAATTCTGGAAGGGTAGTACTTCGATTTTCAGTCCATCACAAATGGCCTGTTGTCTATTACATGGGTTTATGAGTCATACATTGAATTGGCATCATCCCTAATATATCTGTTGGTAACTATGATTGTGTACGAATGCCTTCCACTTGTATCATCAACCTGAGAAGGAATGTGGGCGTACTGCTGTAAGTCCTACAGTTCTTCAAGGGTAGTTCTTCAAGGCAGAATCCACAACATTTGATTATTAATTGTACATATGTTTGTGTTAAGTAATTGAGTGGGCTCCAATTAATGTAATTGTTGGTTAATTTTGTTTGTGTCCGGACATTCTTCAACCCACAACCGTCAACCTGAGAAGGGTTGCAGGTGTACTGATGTAAGTCCTGCGATTCTTCAAAGGAATAACAGCAATACACGATCTTCGAGGTTTTTGGTACTGTCTGTATATGTGTGGTGTGTCATATCAATTGGTGTTCTTTGGATTCATTGTGTTTAAGTGTTGTTTTTCGAACTTTGTTATGTTGCATAATTTTGTTAAAATTTTCGTCGTGATTACTTCTGAAGTTGTTTCTAGTCTTCTACATCTGTGAATGAATTGATTGATGTTAAAGACAGCAGGTGGGTCGTATACACCAAGGAGCCTGGTGCTGAGAATGAAATGCACACGAGATAATGATTAGCTGTGGTCCGACACGCCGGGGAGCGAGAGTGTAAACGACTGAGGCTTGCATACGTCACCATTACTCAAACTGAGGCAGAATGAATGACAAGCGATCGCGGTGGTAATTGGCAGTGAATAGATGAGAGGATGTGAGAAGAGTATCATGAGGTGGTGGTATGGTCACATTGCGTTCTGCAAGAGTCATTCGAGCAAGTGGAGACTGCGTTGCTAGCTGTCAAGAGGATGCCTTTAACTAGAAGGCGTAGGTCATCGTCGATGAGTGAGATTGTGCTGTGGATATGCTTGTGGTGTGTTGGCTTTTCTGTTTGGTTTCCATTTCAGCTCTGTCCGTGTGACCCAGGTTCTCGCAGTGGTATAGAAGTCAACGTGTATTGGCCGTGATGGAAAAAATGGATGGATCCGTATTTTGCCGGGGAGTGTCAATGGAGTTGAAGATTGAACGATCAATTCATGGTTGTTTGCTCAAAACCAACTTCCCCAATTTTCGCGGAGGCATCAATACGACAGTCATCGTCTCATCGGTCGCTGTTCAGAAAGAAGTCAGGACAAAACTGTCAGAAGTAATATTGTGATTTATTATTGTAATATTTGTTCACAGACCTTAGTTGTAACATTGTTTATATGTTGGTGTTAGAATAGAGAATCCTCGAGTCGCCAATTGGTGTTTTGGTTTTTGCGTCCGTCATTACTAAGCGTTTCTGAGAAACTTCAAGGAACAGCGTGAGCCCGAGTGCAGCAAGAGCTGGGCATTAACGGTTTACGAGACGTGGCTGACAGTAGGAGATACGAATCAACACTAGCAAAGAGACCAGCGTTGGAAAGCACTAAAACAGCCTGAAAGCGTTGTGGAGTCAAACTTGGATGGAAGGTCTAGGCAGAAATAGCAGAAAAAGACAAACAATGGCTCATTACAGACACCTGGTGACTAATAGAACAAAGAAGGATGGTGAAACCAAAGATTATCCAGTGCATCGACGAACAACAAAAACAGGAGTCGAAAGCAAGCTACAATACACTGAACAAAAATGTAAACAAAAGTGGCAAGGAAGACAAAAGGCGATATTATGAAGCTGCGGCAAGTGAAGAAGAACAAACTGCAGGCAAAGGAGACCTCGCAACCCTCTTCCAAACAACTAGGTTCCTAATGCGAAAGCTATCAACAAAAATTAAGCCAGTGAAGTATGACAATGGAAAGTCAATCACCACAAGGGTGGAGGATAGGAAACACTAGGCTGAAGACTTCACAAGACTTCTAAACCGACAGCCAACTACAACGCGCCCAATAATACCAAAAGTGGAAGCAGAACCGCCAGTGGACATCAGCCCTTCGACGAGAGTAGAAATCCTGAAAACAACAGAGATGCTGAAAACTGAAAAATCAAAATACGAAGCCACACCATCCTGGGGAGAATTAGACACGCCGCTCTGAATGAAAAATGTCAACTGGAAGAGGTTGGATCTAGGTGAAACGAGTCATGCATCGGTTAAATCGAAACACTACGAATTATCGTTGAACAGGGTTTGGAATGGTAGTCAGCTTACTGCCCCAACTTCAACGACTTCGAAGAGGTCTTCAACAGCGCCAGTCGAGAGGTGATTCAACAGCTACTTCACTACTACGGAGTGCCGCCAACAGTTACACGTCCCAGCATCAGTTGTATGACGGAGCTGCATGCCAAGTAATCTAGAAGGGGAAACTCACGGAATGTGTCGAAGTGAAGATGGGGATAAGTTAAGGCGGCTGCCCGCTACCTCCAATAACTCTCGTTGTTGACGTAGATTGGATAATGCAACAGAGAGGGAGAAACGAGGAAACATGTATATAACGGACCCACACTAAATGCTTGGGAATTTGAGATTCGCCGATGATATATGTCTAATTCCACACAAACTGGAAGTTAGGCGAATGAAAAGTGACGAGTTGGCGGAAGAAGCATCCAGAAAAGAAAAAAATTCGTTCAGGCGAGTATTGGGAAAGGAGAGATGATGAATATTACGAGCCAACAGCAACAACAACAACAGGAAACAACCAGCATAAATGGGAGAAATCTGAAAGAAGCAACCTCATTTACCTACCTGAAAAGCACCGTTTCAACTACAGGCCGACAGAACTGATGAGAATATCGAAGTGAGGATCTGGAAAGCAAGGAAAGCTTCCATTACTGTCAAGTCTGTGTGGAGATCAACGACACTCAGCATAGAAATGAAAATAAGATCCGGATTTTCACCTGCAATGTGGAGTCAGTGCTACTATACGCATCAGAGATTCGGCGTGTCACGAAGGGCACTTCAAACAAACTAATGACCTTCATCAACAGCTGTCCTCACTCAATACTACTCAAGATCAGATAGCCACCGGCCAGAAGAGATCAGCAACAGGGATCTCTGGGAGAGAACCAACCCAACTGGAACCAGTTGTGCAACAAATATGCAGGAAGAAATGGAGGTGGATTGGCCATACTCTGAGAAAACGAAGCATCAAGTGAGTGATATCACACACCAGGCCATTGCTCGAGTGGAACTTGAATGGGAAGCGGCGAGTTGGTCGTCAGTGTGAGGGTGACATGGAGGAGGTCATGTGAAGAGGAGGTGAAAGCATGTGGGCAGACGTGGAGCTAGGTGAAAACTTTGGCAGAGAACCGAACGCAATGGAGACATGAGGCTGAAGCCGTATGTTCCTCTAGGAATCAACAACGTGATCGTTTACGTATTTTCTTAGTGTTTGCAGTGGGCAATAATTACTAGAACAAAATCACGTCATTTAACTGGCTTAATGCTTCTTTCTGGATTTGTTTTAATGCGTTGTTCAGTTAAACTTTGAGTACATCAGGTCAATCAGGTGGGGCGCATTTGATTTCTCACATGGTCATGGTAAGTTAAGCGGAGTAAGGTTTAGTTTCCCTCATCTCCTCCAGTGGTGTTTGTACTTAAGATTTTAGGTGACTCTAAACTATAGCAACCCAAAACGGTGACTTAAGAATAGCGGCCCAAACCGAAACGACCTTTTATCGCAAAAATGACCTTGACAGGGAAACTTCGGCCAATGAGAAGGCTCAAAAAGAAAGGCGCATAATTGTAAAAAACGGTTTATATAGAAGTAATGCAATCGTAATAAACAGTTACAAAGAATGGCGTTCGCGTATATGTTGCAAAAACTCCCAGTTTCTCATGGGAGTCTTCATAGTCATATGAAACCAGTTTCGGTACATAAATTCATCCAGGTAACTGTGAATCGTGGGATTTCTCGATCCATTAACCGCTTTTATACGTCTTTCTAGACGACTCCAAAATCTTTCACTAGAACTGGTGTGGGTTCCATCCAAAGGATTCCGGAAACCGTCCGTATGATTAACAACATGATGAATGTACCCAAGATTCGATAATTGACGGTATCCGCTCCATTCATCCGTATGAATGGTCGTCCCCGGCAACACCAAACGCTTATCAATAAGCACTAATACTGCTGCACTGCGATTGGGAATCGCTTCCATATACCCTTTGCGCGGTGTCGTGTCGTAGATACCCAGTATCCACTGCTGGTGTGCTTGTAATCTCCCGCGGTTGTATTTCCTTTTTATAAGTACAGTCTCATGAATATGGACTATGCTGCCGACTCCCCCGAGAACTTGAGTCAGGGTGTTCATTTTCCAGGAGGAAACATCTCTGCAGTAGTTGTACCATTGCACTGCTGACACCTCTGAATTTTCTGTTTCATAAGCTGTAGCTGTGACTGCTCTTTTCAGGACCCAGAAGTTACAGATCATTAAAATTTTCGCCAAAGGTAGTTTAGACCTTGAGAGAAAAGTTCCTAAGGGATCTGTAAACTAAAAAACAACGACAAACCATCTCGAACCGATTTCCTTCTTCGGCACTCAATACATCTGTATACAAAGCCATCAGTGGCCGCTGCTTATATTTGTATATGCATAACTCCTCCGCACTGGCAAATTTTCGACAAAGCTATGAGTCCGTTATCCAAACAGTAATCGAAAACATACATGATTACTTCCGAAAATGAGTCAGCTGATTCCTTGCTCAAGGTCACTTTTTTGTTCGAAGGTCGTCTCGGTTTGGACCGCTATTCTTTAGTCACCCCCAAAACTAATGAACGGAGTGATGACCGTAATGAATTTATGTATAGAAATTGGTCAAGCCTGACAACGAAGACTCCAATGAGAACTTGGAAGCTATTCCTGGAAAATATGCAAGGAAATTATTCTACGTAACTTCATGCTGTTGTATTACTATTTTATGTCCGTCTTCAGATTATGCTTTCCTGCTTTAGACGTGTTCAATCGTACTATAGTTATCTGTCAGGGTCTTAATTAAGTAGTTTAGTTTTGGGATGTTGTAGTTCAGAGTCACCGTATTTAACTGTATGTCTGGCTGTATCAGTGTGTGGCGAATAACAATGCCTCGAGAAGCTGACTTTCAGTCGGTGACGATTTGACTGACGTACGATGAAAACGGTATGCGAAAAATTTCACACAACGGGAGTCCCACAGATAAACAATAGGTGTTGCCCTACCTATGTTTCGATTCTTAAATCAGGACTTGAGATTGTTTTCGAGTTTTATTTGTCCGACATTTGTATTTGTACCAAAATAATTGGGACTCAGCGGTCAAAATTTGTGGCCACGCAGGTTTACAATAGGTTTGTGCTCCATATCATAACTGCGCTCACATTTTAGAAGTTCGGCCTTCCACCGTATGCTCACAAAACAGAAAAATGATGCGAATTTTGCGAAGAGAATTAAGACTAGACTCGGCGGGTGATTTTGTATTTTATGTGGAGTTAACCCGGCGAATGACTTGATATCATATGGTGTCACAGATGGTGTAACTAATTAAAATTTTTCTTCTGTTATGGATTTGAATAACTCCCTCCGAAATAATTCGAGTGTTTGCTTACGGTGTGATTGATGAATTCACTGAAAATCGCACGAATATGCGTATACGCTAAACTTACAGGATAACAAGTCTTTACGAATAGTTTGGGTGTAGGGTGAACTGAAGTACAGTCGTACATATAGATAGGCCATTCTGTGGTTTAACCTGAATCTTATGTGATAATTCGCAGCATGAACATTTTGTTTCATCAGCCTTGTTATCCGCTGCGTCCTTCCATGGAAACAAACCTCACACAAAACAAAACCAAGAGCTGTTTCGCGTGATAACTTCTCTTCACCTCAATTTCCCATAATTGTCTTCCAAATGTGAACCATCGCTTCTCCTTTCTCACCTATTCATTTCCAAAAGGTGTTGCATGTGCCAACATTTAAATATGCAAATTTTCTGAAACTTGTAAAAATCATATGTGTATATATATATATATATAAAATATACTGCTTTCAAAATTTAAACTCAAACCTACAACGTAATCAAATCGTGAATGCATTTAGCATTACACAAGTGTGTGAATTGTCCAATCTTGGAGGATGTATGCTTGTATTGAAGCTATGTTGGGTGTAACGAATCCCCTTGTTTTTCTAATCTGTTCTGTTTAATAGACTTTTGCTGTCAGCTATGTGGTTTATGTGAATATTACGAGTATTTTGTCATACTTTCAGGGCAGACTTATGATAAAAAAAGAAAAAAAGACGTCTTCGAAATCTGAAAGCAAGAAACTAAAGCGAAGTAAAGCTAAGAAACTGGAAAAAAAACTCAAAAAGACGAGTTTCGTCCCATCCGATATTTCACCCATCCGGAAAAATAAAAATGCTCGCGTCGTTGATAAGGCTGAGCATCAACTTGTGACAAAGAAACCGAAAGTTCGTCACACCCCCAGCATTAAAAATAAAGACGAGGTTGAAGAAGCCTCGAGTGAAAGTGATTTTGAACAAATCGATGCGGACTGGGATGCAGACGACCAAACAGATAACGACGAGGAGCACAATTGCTCAAGTATTTCAATGATCACAGCTTACGCGGGCCTGAGTTGTTTAGAGTCTTCGGACAATGACCTCGAAGAATCTGAAGAGGATGAAGACGAAGAGTTAGGTGAAGAAGACTTGGATGCTTTGTTGAATTCCAATAAGAAACAGATGAAACGGATAAGCGGGTGTCCCAAGGAAAAAGTTTCAAATGCAGTAGCAGTACATTCCAGTAAGTTTAACTTTTGTTAACTGTCATTAGAATACCTGACTCCTCATAGCTGTATCATATCAAAGAGGACTCAATAAACTCTCCTTGAACTGTTCCAGCATTATAGTAGTATGATTCCACCTAAATCAATGGTGAAACATTCAAAACATAAAACTTATGGGGATGTGCAGGAGTTCCAGTTGCTACACTTAATAAAGGCACATCTCCACCTTTGAGATTGATTCCTTTGTTAGCCGTATTACTAAGGTTAGCTGTCAACCAAGAATCCCCCATCTCCAACCCTTTGCTCAACTACTTGAATTATAACCATCATGGCGTCGTATTTTCCTGAGTTATATGTGTTATATTTTACTACTATCACTTTACTCATCTGCTCGTCGTTGCTCGAAATTCTGAACCATCTTTCCTAGCCTAGGACGGTAAGTAGTTGATTTCACGAGGGTGATCTGTAGCCGATCACCTACCAAGGCTATTTTCTCAACCTTCCTTCTGCATAGTCCACATGGGTCAGCAGTTTTTACTGCTACCATGTGGTGTTGAATAAAGTGAAAAGTAACTGGAAGTGAAAGAAAAGTTTTTGGCTTTTTGTCAACACCAACGCATGAAACTCGGAATGAATATTCCGACATTGGGATGCTGATTGCAGATTCGGATTTACAGGTCGGACATCTAAACTTAGAGAATAGCTTTCCGATTTTATGAAAGGTTAGATAATGAGGATCGTCTTTCGGTAGTCCTCACCGTTATCCTGTTTGGTGTACTGCCTCTTACACAAAGACCGCATGGCAATCAATCAGAAATAGTGTCATGAAACAAAGGAGATTTTGGCCGTCTGATTGTACCATATACTGCTAAGTTTGTTGATGGTTTTCATGGTTACCGCCCCTAAGAAACTGACTTGATTTAATTCTAAAAAAATTTGGAAGAGAATTGTATTTTAAGTTGGTCCATCTGCCAAGAGGCGCACGCGAATATCAGCACATACCAGACATCATGTAGATGGTGAGTGGGGTCGCAATCCTTGGAGCTGGCTTACTTACTATAGCTTCTCTAGGTTGGTAAGGAATACAATGAGAAGCATAGAATGTCTACATCAGAGTCGTAAGTGTTGACTTGACAGCTGCGTCTGAATTCAGCAGTACTTGTTAATCATTCCATATGTTTTTCGGTATCTGTCTAGATTTATTCCAAAGCAATTCGGGCAAAATGTTCACATACAACTACAAATCTGTTGTTCCAAACTGTTACTGGGACTAGAAGTTGTTAGACTTTCTCACTTTCGATATTCTTGAGGCGCTTTTGGCGGTATGAGGTGTGACAGACTCAAACCGTAAAGGTGTAGACAGTATTCTCCCAGTGAACAAAGAATTTCTGTATTTATTCAAAGGAGGAAGACGTAGTGAGGTAGAATACTTTTTCGACTAATCATTTTCAAAAGCTGAAATCTTGTTTATACTTGACAGAACACTAATTAAGACCTGCTGAAGTGTATTCTGTGAAATATTAACCTATTCAGAGTAATAATGTAGAAGGAGAAGAAAGGGAAAGAGGTGAAAGGCGGTAGAAGGTATTAAGTTGAAAAGTAATAACAAACTTAAAGAGATAGTTATGGAAAAACAATGTTATTTGGCTTTAATATGTATGATGGTTACTGAAATCATGGTTTATCTCTGTGAATTATTCAAGAATTAGCTCTCTTGGTTATGCATCTTAAATGATGCAAATTTATGTTTTGTTAAACCGACTTTATATTCGATAGTAAATATTTTGCTGCTCACATAAGATGGCTTGTAACCACTTTTCTCATAATGGATACTGACTGAAAGATGATAAGTAGCTGAATCCATCACCATCAGTGAATATTTTCGGCTCATATATGTGCGTTGGGTATGACTATTTCGCGTTTAAAATCAAGGGTTTTAACTGATTCTAGCTAAATTTTGATCTCAATTCCTGTCTTTCTTATCTGTAGGACAATATGTATTGCATTTTCTAGCAGATATTTTATGTGTTAGGTTAACTAACTAAACAGCGGTGTATACATTGACTTTCCAGAATCGACGAAAGACGCGGGTCCACAACCAAAGAAGATGAAGTCTTCAGACGAGTGTGAGGTAATCCAGTTGATGTTGTGAATTTTTAGTGTTTTGACATTCATAGTGTAAGATATTACAACACCTAACGTGTCATACATGTTATCACTAAAGCGTCAATTTCTTTGTTAAAAATAGTACTTAAGAATTGAAAAGTGACGCAAACAGGCATGTTAGGAAAACTGACTCAATTTTTGTTTGGCTTTAGTAAAAATATGTTGACGGTTTAACGTCAACATTATGTGTATTTGTCATTTTACACATTCTGAGTGATGACGGTGTGGATGGAGTTTAGCTGATAATAAGTTATGCAATTCCAAGATGAATAATGACACTAATACATTAGGTGGGCAACATTTTATCTGGACCATACTGAGTCATTTAGATCGATTGATTAATTAATTAAATAATTCCGACTCACAATGAAAAATGTATGCAATTCTTTGGGTGCTCACCTTTCGAATTCTGCTAATATATGCTAACACATACAAGCAGCGTTAATCCCAGACTTCTTATCCAGTGAGCACTAACGTCTATTACAGTAATATAGTCTGACCCAGTATTATATCATCCTGCTTGACCGATAGATTTGGGTCAAGATATTGAAGCGTGAATATTCTTGGTAGAATAGTTCTTCGAATTGTCGTAGATAATCACGGTCATCAAAAGAAATATTCCTTTCCTCCGTGGCTAATTGCGATTTGTGTCATTTTGAGATGTTGTTTCATAGTTTTTATATTCTGCCGGATGACTTGAATAATGCCCAGAATATAGTGTATATCATTCATCATTGCAGCCGATGTTATTGCTTCCCTACTGTAATTTGAAATGAACTTGTGAAAATCATTCATTTTTACTCTCATTGGTGGTGGAATTCTTCGAATTAAATGAATTTGTGTTCACAAATTACTGAAAAATAAAGGTATATGTGTATTTATGTATGTGTGGTTGATTGTATTTCCATTTCTGTGTATTCTACACTTTATCTGAAATTTGTAGCTGTCTCCATAACATGCTTTAAAACTATATTTCATGCATGTATAGGATACTTCGGGAAAAAATGATAGTAGTATCGATAGAAAATTGCCTCCTGTCGGTTGGACAAATGCGTCTTTGATGCTAGAAGAAATTAAGAAACGTGCAAGTAGGTTTATTCATTATGTATATGTAATGCCTTTTGTTTTTATTTTCACTTGACTGGTCGATTAAATCTGTGCCATATATAAATATTAAATGCGGTTTTTCCTAACGTACTCTAATGTTTTACGCTTAATGGTATCCGAATTTATGAGGTAACGCACTTATTGAATCAAAAAAGCCTACACAATCCTTAACGCATTCTAATTCACCGATGTCGTTTGGAAGCAGCCGATAAAGTGACCGACTAGTCAAAGTAGCACTTTACTAGCAAGTACACCAGGCGAAGCTATTACACTTCAAGAAGGCACCGAAGATACTATATCGGACAAGTTGACCACCCCTGTGATTATCACTTGAATATTCGTTTTCTTTCTTCTGAACAGTGATGATCAGCAATATACATTAGTCTGTTGAAACTATTGATATAAGTATAAAACTGTTGGAACTATCATTTATTGACACTATCCCTTAAAACCAGGCGTGATATCCTCAGGTCACACCGTTTCGCAACATCTTAGATAATTGGTAGATGAAAATTTAATGTCGACATCCCATTCATACAGGGACTGCTTGGTGGCTGATTGGAGTGAACCTGCAGATCACTTGAACGTCTCCTCTAAATGTTTCATACAGGATGGTAGCCGTATTTTTCAAAAATATCACCCTTTTTCATCACACCATAGAATGTTTTCACAACTAGTTTCCTTGTTAAACCTGAATGTTTGGCACGTATCATCTACTGCTGGTGTCTTTTCCGGTTCCTTCCGCCTTCCCCATCACTGCTGTTGGTCCTCACCGATAGCTGCTATCTTGACGTGGTGGTCGGGCTTGCACGTCGCAATGACCCAACAAGCTACACTGGCTAGACCATTGTTCCTACAGGTCCTGCCATGCCAGGAATTTTGTTAGGGTAGCGATTAGACTAAAAGCAGTTACCAGCTTCATGTAAGAATTTTTTTTCACTATGCTGGGGGTCTGTGGGCAAAGTCGTACTGCTGGGGAACAGGGATGTGACAGCAGTGAGGTGTTTCCCTCAGATGACCGGCATGCCAGCTATGCTATCTCCTCACTCAGGAGGGATAAAGAGGGTTCGGAAAGGTCGACAGCAATAATTGTACATCCTGACTTACCCTGCAGTGGTCCGTAAACGGCGGTAAGCTTAGTGATACAGAACCAAACCAAGAAACCCGTTCATACAGGCCGTGTGTGACTGGTCTCAAGCAGTTGTCCCCTGGACTTTGCGGTCACGTAACACTAATCCTCTTTCTCTTTGAGGTACCCAAAGAATCAGTCAACTTGCGCGATGTGGGCAGCCGGGAAGTAACAACCAATGTCACACACTTCCCAGAGTTAGATATGATAGAGAAGATTTGTAGCTCAGGTGGGTAAAGTATGCGCTGAAGATGTCACCTAGTAGGGTAATGAAAGCTTGGCAAATTAACCACCCAGCTCAGAGAACAAAACCACATGAAAAACTTTCCAGAGTACACGAAGCCTCCCCAGACATCATTCTCCCTTACCCACATCACCTTCATCACCTTTCCGCCCTCCCACTACAGTCAGTACTATTCTTCAGACTAGTGAGTCATCTTCACTTCACTCTCTGACCACAAACAACGATGAGAGCCATAGAAACACCCCCGACAGCCTCCTAAAGCCACGACGCCAACTTCATACAGGGGTATTTAACGTCAGGACCCTCTGCCAAATCGGACAACAGGCATCACTAGCAAGAACTCTAGCATCTTGAGCCATGATTGTATGTTGTGTTTCGGAGACACGCATACAAGACCCAAGTGTATTCATTCACTTAACCTCAGCCGGCCAAGAAGGTGAATCTGCGAAATTGACTTTAAGGATGTCAGGAGACCCCTCAGCTAGTTCGCGAGGACTCGCAGGTGTAGAGATAGCATTGAGTGATAGGGCAGGAATATCGTACGTGTGTGCGGTCCGTCTAAACGGGCCCGTTAGAAGAAGGAAGGACGGCGTTACCAGTCGTTGTTTTTTCGTAGTCTCCTCTTACACCCCAAAAGACTGTATTTCGGATGGACTAAAAGATGACTTCTACCAGAAACTGTCTAATCTGCTGCAAAAAGCAAAACATTCAGATATAGTTGTTTTAGCAGGCAACTTCAGTGGCCAAGTAAGGAAGTTGTGCCAGGCTGAGAAATATGTATGTGGTACCTATGGAGTTCGCTGACGACGAACTGACAACGGTGATCGCCTCTTACAGATCTGTTGAGATAATCATTTGTCTCCAGTCAGCACTAACTTTAGACACAAGGAGAGAGAGAGGGATTGCGTAACCTGGTGAGCTCCATCACCAAATCAACGCTGGACTCAGATAGACCACATAGCGATAGGATATCGTTGGCGAGGGTCGATAGAAGACAGATGCTTCTTTTGGAATACATGCGTAGACTCCGATCGCTGCCTCGTTCACGTAGCATTGGACGGACATAAGAAACTGTTGGTAGCGAAGCAGTTCCACCCCCAACTAGATCAAAACACTGAGTCCCTATTCGAGGAAGAAATAGTGCAACTAGTATCTGAGATTGACAGCATTTCTTTCCCTGAGGAAGCCTGGCACAACATACAGTTAGCTGTAGACAGTTGTTAATAACTTGAAACCTAAAGCTAGTAAGTGCTATTGGATTTCTGCCACTTCATCCGAACTGATTGACGCAAAAAGACTGATTCCAGCGATCTTAAATGCAAACTAACAATAAGCCTTCGTAACGAGCGTGAACAGTGGTTGGCGACAAAAGCGAAAGAAATGAAAAGGCATCGGCGACTGGTAACATCAGACAACTACTTAGGTTTATCAGGGAAACAGGTGTTTAAATGCAAACGACAAGTGAAACAACCTCGGACAAAAATGGCACGATAATTAGCTCCCAGAATAGTCGACTGGGACGCTGAAAAGAACACTTTGAGGAGCAGTTTATTTGGCCTACAGCCACACTAAACTTACCCTTCATGCAGCACATCTCTGAATAGGATATAGACAGGTCCTCCGTCCCTAACTTAGGTTACTAAGGTTGTCACTAGTCTGAAACGAGGCAACGCAGCGGATCTGGTGAAATGACTCCAAGGTGTTCACCGACGGTGGATACAGTTCACTCTCTGCGTTAACTAAGGTACTAGGCAGCGTCTGGGAATCAGGGGAAGTCCCGTCGGGTTGATGTAAGTCACTGATTATCCCCATATACAAGAAGGGAGACAAGTCTTCCTGTGATAACTACAGGTTGATTAGCTTGACCAACATGGTATGTGAAGTTCTGGGCTAAATAATGCGTAGACTAAGCGGTTCACGAGAGGAACAAACACGAGAAAGCCAGGCAGGTTTTAGACCAGGAAGAGAGTGTATTGATCATATATTCACTCTCCGACAGATTCTGTAAAATAGGCATACTCACCGGAGTCCAACAGTCGTCATATTTCTTGACCTAAAGGCGGAATTCGATTCTGTCGACCGAGAGGCACTATGGCGATGTTTGTCTGTAAAAGTAATGCCAAGAGAATACATTTCACTGATCAAGGCACTATATTCAAACTGATGTAGTCAGCCAGGTGAGAGCTTACGACGAGTTGTCATCTGAAGTGGTGACTACTAGTGGTGTCCGTCAGGGATGCCCACTATCCCCATTTCTACTCAATTTCATCATAGATGTACTAATGGAATTAACCCTAACTCACTTCAGATACTCAGGGATTGACTTGTTACTGTCAGGGAATAATCTCGTTGACTTAGAATATGCAAATGATATAGTCCTTCTATGCGAGGACGCTGACAAAATGCGGAGTCTTCTGAACACTTTGAGCTACAATCTACGAATGTTTGGCATGCGATTCGCTCCCGCTAAATGTAAGATGATGTTACTGGACTGAAATACACTGACTCCTAGCTTAGAAATAGGAAGTGAGGTGGCAGATCGTGTTGACCGCTTCACTTATTTGGGAAGTTGCATCAGCCAGCCCCAATGGGTTGATCGCTGACGAAATCTCAGCACGGATACAAAAGGCTTGTTTTGGCATATGCCAGTTTACGCTGTCTTTGGCGTAGACGTGATATCTGGCTATCGACCAAATGACGTGTGTAGCGCTCAACAGTCCGCTCCATCCCCCTTTATGGCTAGGTGTCTTGGATTATAGGTGTTTGCGTTGTATCTCCCGTGTGAAGTCACATAATAAGGTGATCGATATTGAGGTTAGGTTTCGGTCGAGTGTTAGGTAGGGAGGAGAAATCAGTCGACGAGTCTGTGAAGTTACATCGACTGAGATGGTTAGGACATGTGCTACGCATGCATCACTAGCCATCGCCTCTTTCGATGGCCAATGTTAGCTGACATAGGGTCAGGTTGGAAAAGAGCCAGGTGTTCAAACCAGAACATGTCCTCATCAGTCACTGAAATCCACAACAGTTAGTTTAAGGCGGCAGCCACGTAGGAAGGTGTAGACTTCCTGGTTGGGGTCATCGGGACGGTGAACACCAATGGCTGGAGACAATCGGTGATATGGCTCAAAATCGTTGTCACTAGCTGGCACAGATGCATTCACTCCCTGTGATTTATAATTTCCAGTGAAACTGTATTGTTCTTCGTTATTACTATTCCTTTGTTTCCTATCCCTGTCTACTGTCTCTATTATACATTTCTTCTAGTTTCTTCTCTTGCTTTGTGAACTACATGGTGTGGTGACTTGAACTGCTGCACATCGGTGCGAAGTTCTTTGTCGGAAACAGACTGCTTTCGGTGGTTCTAAAAGCTTTAAATGCTCTGCATTAACTACCTGTTATTTTGCGCTGATTACAAACACAAATATATTAGTTTTTAATATCTACTCTTTAAATGGTATTTGGGGTCAGTAGTTTCCACTTATATCACTTACTATATATATTTTTGTCATATTTAAGTCGAAATTGTACACGTTGACTTGGAAATAAATTGATAACGTAGTCATTTAAGTGGTCTCAGATCCTTCCATTTAGTTCCACTAAATCACCTAACATTTTATTAGACTGAAAAATTTGTGTTCAAGTTAGCTATATATTTTCTAAACTTATTTTTAATTGTATTTTTCTCAAAGTCGAACTTTCATCTGCAACTGTGTATGTGAGTCCTATTCCAACAAATGTTAATGAAGCCATGTTAAAGTCACTGTCACCAACCATGGTGTCGTACAGACTATCTGTCAAATCTAAGAAAAAGGTCCCACGTGGGTAAGTTGAAAAATTTATGCTTTGCATACATTGTTGAGTAAAATTTATGAGGAGCTGCAGTAATACTCACAAGTCCATTGATTTATATTAGCTTTAGTAATGAGTTATTTTGTATGTGTGTGTACATTAAGTTTGTCAAACAAAAATAAAATTGGTTATGATTAATTTAGCTAAACAGGTGAAAATAAGTTTTGGGTGGAGTTAAGTAACACAAAATAGTCAAGAAAATTGGGTGCTAATGAAGTTAATGATTGTTAATGAGTTGTCATAAACAGTTGTTAAAAAGGAGATACGTAATCATATAAATAGTTTGATGATTGAGTTTTACTCAGAATGCACATAAGAACAAAGTAGAGAATACGAAAATGCGTAAGAGTTCCGAATGAATACAAGAATTATAAACAGTTAAAGAAACAAGCTAACAAACAAAGAGACTCTTCACTGAACTACGTGTTTTGTTTTCATTAATGCCTTTGGTTAACTGTTTTGAAATATGAATTTCCTCTGGAGAATTTTTATTCAACTTGTCCAGTGACACTGAAATAGGCTGAAGATTCGAAAGGCCTAATTTTATTGTATTTTGTAGAATTGCGTTTTATGTAAAACCTAACTTTTTGGCGGAGTGAGAATATGGCGGGTTATCAAGTAAAATTGATGACACACGCCTTTATGCCATTTTGAATTGATTTGTTAGGCTTTTGAATCACGCAGTGCAGCAATAGTACTGCTTGTTGGAAATGTTGACGTTAACGTCTTATGTTGGCACCCAGTTGCTATGAATGCCGGTAACATTTAATAAAAGACTCAGCATACCTGAAATAACTCTACTTGATATAGTTTCGTGCTTCTACTTTCACTAATGCACATCTCAGTGATCAATAGAATCAGAGTCATTTCACCCAAATAAGTTTGTCAACTAGATTTAACTTGTCCAGATGCAAGAATCCTTGGATGATAATTATGTGAAATGGTTAATTAATGCCCGATTCGGAGTTTTCCTTATTGGTACTATCACTTCTACGATTGATCAAATGTTATTCAAATTAAAAGGGCACCTGAATGGAGAAAATGGCGCTTTGGCTTAACTGTCCAGACGCTCTGCTGGGAACGCTTCTTTGCGTTGGAGCTAATACGATGAATATCGAAACTTATGGCTGATGAGTAACATTTGATTTTTCGACCGGAAATAAGAAATTCATTTTCATTCAACTACAAATGATCATCTGCAAACTTAAGAAATTCATACTGAGCATCAGAACAGTCAAGATCTGAAATATGCAAGATTTAGGTGTACTATGAAATGTTCTTATACACCAGCTAATATCCAACATGTCGATTTATTTTGCTAGTTGTAGAAACGTCTAACGACAGAATAACGTTATTTTTGTTTTATATACAGTATAGATTTATATGAAGTGTAAGCGGCATTTCATTCTTTTCGCCTAGTAGGATAACTAATTTCTGTCAACAACTTGTACCACAGGTGTTTTAATTTTTCTCATTGGTTTTTTTTAAACATCCAGATATGCATTCTTGCAGTATGCTGATATGGACGCGGCTGAAGCTGCCATGAAAGCAATTTCAGGTCGCCTGTTCGCCGGCAAGACTTTAGTTGCTCATCCTAATCGTTTGCCATTTGGTAATGATTTAGCAATACAAAACGTTGATCGAAATCAACTTTTTGTAACTGGTTTCAGTCCATCTGTGCCCAAAAGTGAACTAATTCATATATTCCCTAAAGGCAGTGTTGATTTCCCATTAACCAAAGATGGATTATCCTGTGGGTATGTATACTAATATAATTCGATACTCTTTTTTATCAATAACTAGTTCATATTCAATATTAAGGTAGTATATTTCTGTCAGTTTACCAATAAATTTTTCTTACAAGTAGAATCGTTAATTAGCATAACATGGCACTTCTCAACTAGGTTTCTGAGGAATATAATAGCACAGGACGTATCTATTTCTCATAGCTCCAAGTTACTTGTGACTGGTTACAGGATTTCATCATGAGCTGACATCGGTTAAAGAACCACTGTAAAACCTGGGATTACTAGATAGCTATTTCGTATTTGTTTTGTCGCTCTTCGTCAGTACGCACTCAACCGGAGTTCGACTAAGACTGTTAGTCAATTGATCTTTTCAGTGTATAACTTTGTTTTCAGTGAAACCCTAATTGATACTTCATCGTGTGAACAATAAACCTGGTGAGTGTTATTGTTCTTGGGTTGTTTGACAAGTGTGCAAAAACGATTTAGTTTACTGTGAATCTTATGCAACATAATGATGAAAATGTAAGTCTTTTATTCATATGATGTGAAGTCTTTGTACAATAATTAAGTAGAGTTATTACTGAAAATCCGATCGGGTTAGACAAACTCATAATCTTGAAATCTGGTGAATTAATATGGAATTTTCGGTGGAACTGTTAGTACTTCTGATTTTCTTTAGTAACAGAACTAAGATTAGAATTTTGCATACATTATTTTTGTGATCAATACAGTTGACACCAACAGTTTATACAGTTAGGTAAGACGTAGATGTGATATCCGGCTGTTGTTTAAAGTACATGTTTACTGCTCGGCTGTTCCTACAGCCCTCCTTAATGACTGTGAGACATGACCATGTAAAATGGCTAGTTATCTTTGATCCTAGGTGTCTGCGTTCTACCTCCGTGTTGGGTTGCATAGTAGCGTGAATAACACTGAGGTGAGGCGTCAAGTGATAGGTCAGGAGAAGAAATCAATCTATAAAAGTGTGAAGTTAATTCGACTTGATTAGCACATGTGTTACTCATGCATCACTAGCCATCACCTTCCTCGATACTGGACAGTGTTAGCTGACTGAGATAAGGTCAGGTTGATAAAGAATTAGTGGTGGTCGAATTAAAAGATGGCTTTATCAGTCAATCCAATCCATAAAAGTTAGTTTGAGCCAGCTACGTAGGGAGGTGTAGACTTCCTGTTTGGGTCCTCAGGATGGTGAGAACTATTGGCTAGGGACAATTTGTGACATGACTCCAAATCGTTCTCAGTGGCAGATGCATTTTCCCTTTGTGTTTTGTTGTACCCAGTAAAAGCCTATCGTTCTTCCATATTAATATTTTTCCCTCATACTTATGTTTATTATCTCTTTCCTTTTACTTTGTGTGATATATGGAGTGTGGGAACTCGAACTGCTGCGCATATGTGCAAATTTCTATTTTGAAAACAGTCAGTTAAACAAGATTCTTGAACTTTTGTCTATATGATTTGTTTCGATGGTTCATGTTGGCATTTGAATAAAACTGGGCTAATATTTGCGTATTCAATAGAGTATTACATTCAACTTGACGTTCCTCTGAGTAACGCTCTAGACTATTTGAAACCCATAGTTGTACTCTTGACTAGTCTCTATTACCTGCATTTTTTCACTGTTTTTTGTTTTTTCCGAAGCTTCGCCATCATTAAGTTTGTTAATGAAAGTGTGGCAATGGAGGCCTTCCTATCTACACATAAGAGGCTGGTTCGTGGTCTACCGATATTCGTGAATTATATTATAAACTCCTCTTTTTCTAAAGACGGTAATAAACAGGAAGAAGCAGCTAGGAATACTAAATCCTCGATGCTAGAAAAAGTAAACAAGGTGAAAGTATCGTCTGGGCAGGGAAATCCATCTGAACCATTGTTGACAAATAAAACGTCACGTAATGTAAATACAGCTAACAATTCTTCAATACCGTCCGCAAATACAAAGGTTTTAGTGCAACAACTTCCACCTGAGCCTGATGAGGAGACAGAAGCACATTCAGAAGACCAGTCGGGTGATGGAAGCGATGCTGAGGAAATAGTTACAACTCATTGGCCTGAAAGATCCTGTGGAAGCACAAGTGGAACATTTGTACTAAATGATCTTGCACGACGTCGAACCCTTGTAGAAGAAGAAGAACCAAAATCCCCCGGCGATGATTCTTCGGGAAGTGAACAAGACAGTGATGAAGATGATGATGAATTGGAATATGATGAAGATGACGAGGAGGAGGTCGACGAGGAAACTGATGAAGACGATGATAATGCCAGCTTAGATGAAAATAGTGACGAAACGAGCGAAAACGAGGATGATACTGCGACCCTAAAAAAGAAGACTGCAAAACCTTCACCACATCATGAAGGTGGTTTATTTTCATCACCACAGCCGTTCCCTGATGAGGCGGCTTGTGATGAAAATTCTGATGAGGAAATAGACAAAGAATTGATGGCTGTTATACGAGCTAAACGTAGTGCAAGTAAATCATTTAAATCGTCTGCAGGTAAACGTACATGGAGCTATAATAATAAGCAAACTATGAACCATGCGAAAAAGAACTGTGGGAAGAAAATTAAACCGCAAATGGTGAGTTTTGTGAAATATTTCTCTTGATAGGCTGAATATTTAGTTTGCCTATAAAATTTTATGTAAATGAAATAACTGTGAGAATTTAGAAGTCCAGAAGCATCTAACCACTGGTTCCAGTAAATTTCCCAAGCATAAGAAAATCTTTGCAGATTCCTAAGTGTTTTACATAGAAACTTTCTATGTAATAACATCATTTGCTTCCAGTCCTCCTGAATTTCACGTTAGGCTTTTTATACGATTTCTTTATTTCCTTGTAATCTCAGGAGGATTTTGTGATAGGCTGAACAAACTAAAGCGTTTTTGAAGTATATTCCAGCTTATTTATGTGCCCCAAACAGTTGTAAAACATCGAATATAAGATGACGTTACGTAGAATTTAAAAATAATCTACAATCTATTTGTCAGTATTGTACTGTGCTAATGCAATGAAGTATGTGTTATCCATTTATACTTGATCAAATGAATTCTTAAAGTAGAAATTCACACGATAGTGCAGCATTTCAAGTTGCCACGATCAACAACAAATGACGTATGTGGTGTAATATCTAAATGCAAAAAACACTGAAATGCTTTCATTGTAAGCCTTCTTATCTGTCCTAATTCACATTGAATTCGTCTATTCTAATGCAATTTTTACTCTCTGTTTGCACTTTTTTTCCAGCTACGCGTACCCGAGATCAAAAAGAAGTCAAAGGCTCATTGACATCCTTCTGTGGAATATAAATAGATTTATGCTTTGAATACAAAAATTGACTGAGATTCTTTGTATTCTTGTTATACCGTATACTAGCTGAAGGTCGGTCAAGAGTTGTCTACGTAATTATTCATATTCTGACCGATTCACCGGCGAGTTTACCAGTGACAATTGTGCATTGAATTAACAAATGCTTCTGATGTAATATAGATTGATAGAAAGCAACCAGTACCAACATTTGTAGTCAATGGCTGCAAAAGTAGATGTGTCAATTACTCTAGTTTCGAATTATTTTACTCTGCAGATTTGAAATGACCTCATTGAACGACTTGTTAAAGCTCGGGTCAGCTGTCAGTAAGTCGGTTTGCCGAACTTCAGTGCGTTACTCCTTGAAAATGGTCTGTCATCATGTCTCTCATTTTCTCCCGCTACTTCCTTATCTCGTTGCAACTAGTCGGTCTAGGTAAATTAACCAACAAATACTAATCGAATAATAAGTAGTTAGTCAGGAAGCAACACAGGATTTCCTATTGTTAAGCGTAGCCATCTCTTCAATGGTCTTTAGGATTGTTATCTCCCTGGAAGGAATCTTCCTAATTACGCACCATGCGCATCATTTATGGCACCCAAATAAAAGTATATCTCAGTACACTTTGTCTATGACAATCTCGCGAATTCAACTTACACTCATCTCCGAAAAGATCCTCTTTAAAAATAAAATTTATCTAACATATTCTAAATGTGAAAAACTGAAAGACTCAACCTACAATCAATTAGTCCACATTATACTTAGTATGTTTCATAGATGTCAATATATTTGAAGGACTTGTTTTTCAGTCTGTTCTGTTTTATTTTTTCCGTTGGGTGGTTGCAAGAATTTAGTTTTATCTGAGAGTATGTTATTCATTTTCTCTATGTAGTCTTTTCTGTCTATTAGGACTGCGCCAGCTCCTTTATTTGGACGGATTATTGGAAGTTCGTTATTGTATCTCAGTTGACTTAATTCTTCTCTGTGCTGCTTTGTTAGGTGGTTGTAGACCTGTGTTTTTGTATTCAGATATTGATGTCAATAATCGATTATTGTTGATTTGAATGGCTGTAGTTCCTGTTGAGAGGTCGGAGTTAAATCGTTTGTTTGGGTAGTTAGGTTTTCAAAGTGTACATGAGTATGAAGTCCGTTGGCATTTAGGTTGATGTCAGAAAATTTTGAACCCATGGATAGGGTTAACTGCAATTCGGATAAAACAACTGGGGAGTAGTTAAATACAAATTTTGTAGGATCATCAGGAAACTTTTTGATTTGATTTTGATAGATTTGAAGCTTTTCGCGAGTTGGGATATAGTAGACTGTGACCGTTTTTCAGTGACTGTATTGACGTATTCTGTAAACCTCTGAATTTCACTAGGCAGCAAATCTTGGAATGCCGGAGACCTTTGTGAAATGTTGCCTTGCAGTTCTGGAATACGTGCTTTGACGGAGTCGGTGAGACTGTGTTAGGATACATATGACTTCTCAGTGCTTTCCGAAACCATTTCGGAGGTGGTGTGTTCACTGGTAGTTCCATGTCTTCACCTATCTGAACCATGCGTCCTCCATGTGTTGTCTTTCAGATCTTAGTGTAGCATAAGTTTTATTGCCTTCCTTGAAGTTTCAGTAGTGATGCTGTAGTTTTGTTTGTGGGGGGGCGGGGGCGGGAGGAGTGGGAACTGCATGCACATCTTCCAGACTTACGAGTGGCTAGTAATGTAGTTACAGTAATTATTATTGTTTCCTTTAATTCCTAGAGGAACATAGGGCTTCAGCGGCATGTCTCCATTGCTTTCGGTTCTCCGCCAAAGTTTTCACCTAGCTCCACGTCTGCTCACATGCTTTCACCTCCTCTTCACATGGATAATTTTCATTCTCCTTCCTTACGAGTTTATTCTGGCGGTCATTATCCTGGGCGAGATCGCCTGCCATTGTGTGAGGTCCTTCGTTCCCGTTGGTGACATCATGATAGCCACACCCTCAGTGTGTTCATGGTTATCTTCTGGGTGGACGGAGTTGACCATCGACTCTTCCGTTGACATTTATGTGAGTCCACTCCTATTCCATCTGCTTTCACATATTCCTAGTACTTCAATACCATATCTCATTTCTCATCATTTGCGATATCGACAGTTTTGCCAGTCTCATGCATAGTGCGGACGTTGAGTGCCCGCACACATACTTCTTTTCATCGTACTGAAGTTTCTGTAGCAGTGTTGTTTCACAGGGTGGGGTTGCCAGTCTCACGCCCGAGGAAGAAGTTATTACATAGAGATGTAAGTTACAGAGGAGCGACATTTTGGTTTCTCCCTTTAGTTACAATTGAGAACAGAAAATTCTCGAAGAATCTCAATGTCTGCACTCGAAACAACCTTGATGCACCATGCAGAATCGCTAAAATCTGACAACTGAGGGCTTATATAAGTCGGCGGTTGTATTGGATTTTTGTCATTTCCATGTAACTGCTCGTGAAACTAGAAAAAAATGAGCAGGTCGTTCATGTTCAAGAACAAATTGACGGCGAAGGGTGAACAAAGGCGACGGTGCAGCTTTCGGGAGTAATATGGTTAATGACGACAACTTATTGCTGCAATCCTTGAGAAATCATGTAATAACAGCGCATGTTTTGTGCTTCTCTTGACAGCTAAGACTTAAGAAATAAATAAGTTATGTTGTGACATAAACTTATTATACCCAATAAAATATTGCTGTGAACTCTCCAAACTGAAAGACATAAATCCTGCATAAATAATTAAGAAATTGTAGTAATCACGATTATCTGCAAATCACTTGGTGTTACTGGATCATTCAGACCGACCGATTGGCTTTCGAGAAAATTCCTGATCCTTGCACAGATCTTTCCTAGAAGTGAAATTGAGAAGAATTAAACTCTCTAGTAGCTCTTTGTTTATTCAAAACTCGGTTATCATTGAAAGTTTGGGCGTACTGAGTATCCTACAGCATATTGCCGATCGATGACCGTTAGGCCAGAGTCTCATGAGCTCCTTTGCATTTCCAGGGTATTTTGAAGATTGATTTTAATTTGTCGTATTTGTTGCTTAAACAGAAGTCGCATTGATTACTTTAGGGGTGAGAACATTTGGCTAAATAATATTTAAGCGGCACATAGATGATATATTTATCATCACCAGTAAAAATACTGATCTGAACAAAATCCTGCGAAAATTTAACAACGCAGATCACCCAGTCGAATGTAAAACTGAAGCGAATTCAGAAGATAAATTATCCTTCCTGGATATCCAGCTTACAAAGTGTATTACGGGACCAAAATGACAGTGTTAGGATGATTGCTTAACTAGCTAGGGATCGTACACGAACGTAACAGAATGGCCGTTTGGAAGGATTTCGCTTACATCTTCATGCAGCTTAAACCTTAGCAATCCTTATGGAGAAACCTGAACTTTGTGTTCACAAACTTTTCATCCAGTCTCTCTTATCACCATGGCCTTAATGATACTTTTTTCTTTTTTTCCTTCTTTGTCTTCCTGAATAACTCTAAATTAAACTCTATGTAGTCCAACTTGTGCGTGTTCTTCGCAATTCATTTTCAACCTGTTGTTCTCTTGTCCCATATCAACCCACTTTCAAACGACTATTCGTTCTTCACTCAACCAATTGTTTGTCAACCCTTTTGATTACATAAGACTATTCCTAATTTTTCCAGGCTTAGGTATTACTCATCCGCTTTGATTTGCCTTATTACTAATTGAAAATAAGCTTCGATCTTTGTTTTCAATGTACATTGGGATCTATGCACCCTAAATAACTGTAAATATATACAGTTAAGATACAACTTTGAAGTAAAGCTACGAGAAGCGACTTTTTTGTTGACTTGTTCTTAATTACATGAAATGGCAATTTTTCATTCTTTGGATGTGATAGTGTTGTACACACAGAAATTACTTAATATTATTATTATTATTCATGTTTTGGAGATTGCATAGATGCTACCATCTTCCTCAACTCAAGTAATAAGAAACTTAAGTAAATATGAGCCGATTTCACAAAACTAGGAGAAATTAATTCACAGCCTGTGTAAACCTGAACAGACCCAACTGTGACATAAGAAAGGCGTGGCTAATTTACAATTCGTAGGTCCGTGAAATAAAAGCAACAAACTGTTAACTGTACAGCAGAAACATCTAGATAACAATTTTTTAGTTAAAAGGTTTTCATCATGTCGGAAAATGTTTAGAAATCGAACTGATGTGTTCACACACATGGGTTCAAAAGTGAGAGAAATCAACCTGACTGAATGAAATTCAACGTAGAACTATGTGCAGAAGTAGAGCAGTCCGTGTAGCAAATAAAGGTTGATAAATGAGGAGAAAAATTCAAAAGAAGCATAACAAGTATAAATTTACATGTGAAAAGATAATTACATGTACAAACGCAGGGACTTAATTGATCGAGGAGATTAGAAGAGCGAATGCATTTCCGTCATAGGAGACGATTTTAAGCCAACCTTCAGCTGTTCGTTCTTAGCGCCTCGACGACCTCACTCTGGCGATTTGCAACTCTCTACATTTCTGAAACCAATAGTCAGAAACTTCATGAAGTAATGCCGTTTTTTGATTGGAGCACCTCTAACACCTAATGCTATGCCAGCTAACACTGTTCTACAAGGAAGGCGACAGCCCAGTATCCGTAACACGTGTGTCAACCGATGAAACCTCATCAATATGTATATATATATATATATATATATATATATATACATGTATATGTTTATTTTGTCAGTTCATCTTCGATGTATGTTTTATTGTCTCCTCGCAAATAGTATTAGATAGTGAAAATTCAACGTATAAATGGAGAATTATGCCGTAAAAATAACAAGCGTAGTGAAATTACTGTTAGCCTTATTTCGTAAAACCAAACAAATAGGTGGTTTTCTGTATGTGATTTACACCTACGGAAATTAGATACTGACCGTGGTTATGCATTGCCTAAGGAACAAAGTAAAGCCAAACCTTTATCTAAAACTTTCGAGCTTCAACGTTTCTGTAGCTGGTGTTGTTCTTGGTGAAATTTATCTTCTAAAGTACTCCTTTTTAATAGTTTGTATTTCATGTATACCATATTTGTGACTCTTAATTTTTCTGTTACGATTCCTAGTGACTTGAGCAGAGTTAAATAAAATTGTCAGTGTTTTGTATATGCAGTGTACTAGTATTACTGGATGGTTATATAAGGATTATGAATTTTTTTAATTAATCAAAATTGACGTATTCTCTTTGATAAATATTTATTGGAAAAAGTGTTGATCTTGTTCTCCTTCGGTGGAATTCACTAACTGGGAAATGTTTCTTTACTTGTTAGTTTGTTGTGTTGCTCTACTTGATCAAACTAGCGTACACGTATATCATAGTACTTCTTCGCGTTTATTATTGTATCCTAACGTTGTGATTACTCGACATCCACGACGTAAATCAAAAATCACTTGAGAAGGAGTACAAACGTGTCTTTGCGCAATGGTCAAAATTCGAAGGTTGAGCGAGTACAAGTTGGAGTGGGATTTTAGTACGCGATTTATTTTGAAAATGACCAGCAAGCCACCCGTATATTTCTCTGAGAATGATTCAATGCTACGAGACTTGCGGACAATCATTAAGGAAGGAAAATTATTGATAATGTATTGATGGAAAGCGATCAAGATCTAATCTGTGAAGAAACTACACGACCTGCCGCATAAACAAAAGGTAAACAAATTACTTGAAGACGAAAAGGCCACTCCAGTAGATTTACCTTTTGCGTCTTCAGTATTATTTGGGGATGAAGTAAAGTGTATTATGAACTTATAGTGACTGGCTTGTTCTTTGTTACGTAAGCATCCAATGTTTTACTAAGTAGTTGACTGATTCACACTTTTCTATACTTCCTTTATCAAAACAAGGGAGTTGAACATCGAAAACACAATTACTACACAGAGTGATCTAGTCGCAATTAATTTCCCTGCTTACTTAGGTGTCGATTTCTATTTTAAAAAATGAATTTAGAAGTGAGTCCATGCAGCGTGTACAAAATTACTTGCGTTGGTACTGTTGTTTGTAGATAAATGTTTAGGAAATAAGGGAGTATGATTATTTAAATCCATGAAGACATGGCTTCTAGTGGAGTGGTGATAGTGACTGAGGCATTTGCCTTTCTGTGTGTTGTTTTAATCAAAATCTTACGGTAATTACTGCTTCGCAATCATTTTGTTTGTTAGTCACTGTGGATGGATAGGAATGATTACCACATTTCAAGATATCTAGACATTGCTAGTTGTGTGGAAATAAGATTGCGTGTCCAGTTCAGGAGTAAGATGTAAACTACTAGTTAAAGTATGACGCTGAGCCGATGAAGTTAAACTTACTTATCGACTTAAGCTATAGTAATATGTACAGCATATGCCAAGTTCGCTTACCTCGGCATTCAATGTAAGAGGTGTGACACCAACCCAATCAAAATATATTGATTAATATATTATCTGGCTGTTGATATCGGATATCTGGTAATTGTCTCCCTGGAGAAAGGAAGTTGATGATTAGCTAACTTTACTGGTATAAGTGAACAAATTTGAATGCCGAAATACTCTGTCCCCCACCAATTCTCATGTCCCCTGTAACTTCTGCACTTTAATATGAGGCTCAATAACTTGTGAATGCATGCCAATAATAAGTACCACGTTGTGTTATGTTTGTCTTGTGCAAGCAAATCACGTTTCTAAGCAATTGTTGGTGTAGTGTGGAAACAGTTGTATTTTGTCATACTTCTGGTTGTAGGGCGTGTATGCACATTTGGAATGATCTTTCTTTTGCAAAGCGTTACAGTCTAAACCATGTTAATTAGAGAATATATAAACGAAATGTTATCTGAAGTTGGTAGATAGCTGTAGGTTGCACTTCCGCGGTGTACTTTGTTTTAGTGTTAACTAACTAGCATGTTTGCTTCATTGTTATAGACTCTCAAATTTTAGCCAGTTGATCGCAAGTCTGAAAACTTTCAAGAGCGTGCATTACCTCCTATTGCTTTTAAATGAAGAAGAAGAAGAAAGGAGGAAACCACAGTATCTTCGTTGTTGATGTCAATTCTAAGCCATACCTGATAATGCCTTGGGTTGGTGAGATAGGTTGAGCTCTTGGACTACACTTAGGGAGATGTGATGCACCAACAGATACTAAAGGCGTTACGTCATGGGCTGACGACCGAGCTTTTATTCCATCAAAGGACTATCAAACATTAAGCTTTTGCGGGAATTTCTGGAATGACTTTCGTTGTACATGTTTTAGCCACCGGAGCTGGTGTCCTGAGGGGATGTAACTTATTGGAAGACAACTTCCATCACAATGAAATACAGGTCTTCGGCCTTACTTACGTAATACGGAAACTACGACAATCAAACACACAGATAGTCACCTCACGCTCTGAGCTCGTAGACGCCAGGTTTATGTTAAGATATCAGAAGGAAAATACAGATGAGATGTGGATTCATCTGCTCTATTGAGATCGTTTGGAACCTTGTCACCAAGAGTGCAACCGCAGTTATCTTTGGTCACATGGGCCACATTGTGGCAGAATACGTCAAAAGGGATGTATTTCACCATAGTAGCCAGTCATTTGGATCATATCGGTGTAGTTTTCATCAACTTCACTACCTACCAGTGAGCAACAATTCTGAACACTACCTCTTTCATAAAGCACCATATCTGTATTCTGCTTACATCGTCTATCTGGAAGTCTGATGGATTTAAATTTATGGTCCATTGGGTGAAATTATTTTAAGCGATACGAATCCATCATCAATGAGACATGATTATATCGCGTAAAAACTGATGGCACCATGCGGTAAATTTTAACACTGAAACTCTCTGTAAAGCAATGTCGAAGGAAAGCTGTATAGGCATTTTAGTCAGGAGGAAGACGCAGTACAATGAATGGCTCATGGAAGATTACTGGAGCGTACTGAAGATTTAAGAGTAGTGAAGCAGAAGATAAGACAGTACAGAGACGAAGAGGGAAGTTGAACGTCATCTAGAACGTACTGAACGAAGGAGCAGCGAAGAGAGCTAGGCAACACAGGAGGAGTTTTATGAGGCATCGGTGACTGAAGCAGAACAGTCCGCAGGCAAAACGACAACATATCAGCATCGAATAACTGGCTCGATACCTGAGAGGAGAGCAACGCAGATGAAGGCTGTGAGAAGAAGCGGAGGAGACTTGTTTACGAAAGAAATGAAGCTAGTTAATGGCCAGTTCGTTCACTCCGAAGGACTCTTGAATTGAGAAACACCTGTAGCTCATCTAGGAATACCAGCAGCAGACAAGATACTACCAGTGAATACACAGCCTCTGATGAAAGTAGGAATAATGAAGGTCATAAGGTTACTCAGAGCCCAGAAAGCAGGAGAATCAGATGCGGTCACTCAGGAGCACTGGGAACAGACACAGTGGATATGTTCATGCCATTGATGTAGAAGGTGTAGAAGGAAGAAAATGTCTCTGTAATGGGCCACATTATCCTGGGAAAACAATAGAAGCATCGGATGGAGAACGTGGACAAGAAGAGGCTGGATTCTATAAACAAATCTCATGCATTGGCTGGATTACAGAACTATGTGTCACCAAATATACAAGACGAAGTGGAGATGGGTTGGACCTAATCTGAAGCGGAATTCAAGTGATGTCACAGGTCAGGTCTTCGAGTGGGAGGAGACAAGTTTGACGTAGGGTATGACACGGGAGAGATCACGTGAAGAGAATGTGGAGGCTTCTGGATCGTCGTGGAGTCGGTTGGAAGTGGTGACAGAGAACCGAGTGCAGTGGCGATATACCGGTGAGGCTTTGTAACCCACCAGGAAAACCAGGAATGAATAATGGTAGGTGTAGTCCACATTTGTAAATCTCGCTCACTGTGTGTCATGTGGCTTCACTTGATCACAAGTGGAGAACCTTAGCGTTATTTATTTGTGCATATCAGACGATTGGATCACATCAGTACCTGAGGAGGTGGTAGCCGCCAGACAGTACAAATTATTTACTTTGCTCATATAACTCTCACTTCTTCTGGAGTCAATCGACTTTTGTGGGTGTTTCACATCCAGTCGTTTACTGTTTACATGGAAAGGCGGAAAAGCATTAGCAGTCAGAATAGACAGTTGATACTGTTGTAAAACCAAAAATGAACTGGCCTATGCTACATTGGAAAAACATATGCCCATTGCACTAATGCTGGTTGCATCTAATAAGGCCGTAGGAGCAGTCGTAACTCAGCCGGTCGACAGTAGTTGGGAACCAGCCCTATTCTATTTTAAACGCCTTAATTCTAAAATACTCCAGCTTTCCTACGTTTAGCGTGTGGTGGACCTTTTCACTCTATTAGCTTAGTTACCCAAATTCAAATAGAAAATAAAGTACCAAATCAGTTTAGTTACGGGAAGAATGTATTAAAGTCTGGTTACTTGGGTTTACAAAGATCCAAAGTCCACAATAAACGTTATAGACTCCAGGTGCTGCGGGAAGACTGCTCCAGTACTAATTCTCCAATGTTGACGTTGCCGGAGGTCGACCAAAGTACGTAGGAAGAACTACGGTGCTCCTGCAAAAACTTGAGATAGAAAGCAGGTGATTAAAATTGATCGACGGCAGTTGAGATGGTGGAGAAGACGGAGAGTCGAAGGCAGAACTATATGTTTATTCAAAACCCGAGGTAAAGTCAAAGTACAGAGTTTATGGTTAAAACAAAGTGGTGTACAATATGTTCATTATTTACATAGTAGTAAAATTTGGATAAGTTTATTTTTGAGGACTCCACAGGGCTCCCCCTCTTAGAGGTCCGGAGGACCATCAGTACTTGTCCTCGTGGACGATTACATGAATATAAGCAATATAAATAAGGGACAATGTCAACAATAAGGATAACAAAAAAATAACAATAACAACAATAAGGATAAAAAGTTAGATCAGGATGTGTATACCATGCATCCGTGTCGTATAAAGTTTAGCACATACAAGCACATACAGGAATTTTTAAAAAAATCAAAACTTGTTGTAATTTTAAATAAAAAATTTATGTACATAATAAACCATGACATGTTCGTTAACATTTGTGAAATTCATATATAAATAGATATATACATATACTTGGTGAATGCGTGTGCTTGCAGTACAGTTGACGAACAGCAAATAATAATACTAATAAATATTTATGATTATAATGAAATGAATCTCGACAACATTAGTAATGAGAAGAATGTCTAAATGAGGTTAACGTACTTTCTTTTTTTTATGTCAGTCAATAAAATGAACATAGCGGGCAGGTTTACAGATCTGCCGTCCACTGCGTGTCTGTACAGGGGGAAGAGTGAAGAGAGGGAGAGTTGGAGTTGAATTGACTTTCTGATTTAATATCAGTAAAAAGTTTGAGCATTGTGGATTAGATTAAATAAAGTATAATTATATTTGAATAGTTTACACACAATGATAAGTTTTGTTATTGGTAATATTTCGAGCAAAATTACTGCCCGTGTTCACACCACTGTTGGAATTGTTTTATTCACACATTTATGATTTGTATTCACATATATAGTTCATTATTATTATTTTGTTCATTCATGTTTTGTGTGTGCATATGTGTGTTCAGAATTATACTCCACATTCATTCATGTGTTTGTATTTAGAATTATATCCCAAGTTCATTCATGTTTTGTGTGTGCATATGTGTGTTCAGAATTATACTCTACATTCATTCATGTGTTTGTATTTAGAGGAAAGAGGAACTAAAAGCACTTCAAGACATAAAAGCAGACAAATCCATTGTCATTACTCAAGCAGACAAAGGAAACACAACAGTATTACTTAACAAAACAACATATAATCAAAAGATGAATGAACATCTACAATCTGGACCCTATACCATAATGACTAAATCAGCTGAAACGATCATCAACAAAACAATGAAAGAAACAGCAAAGGTAGTTAGACAAATGAAAGAAGTAATCGGTAAGTCAAAATGGTTTGAAATTATGCCAAAATCCTGTAATGTACCTAGGATATATGGTAAGATAAAATTGCATAAAGAGGGATATCCAATAAGACCGATTGTAGACTTCAGAAACACACCAACGTATATGCTATCCAGATTTCTCTCGACAATACTAAGACCGACAAGAAACAACTCAAAAGCTAGAATAGTAGATTCATTTGAATTAGTGAGGCGAATAAAAACCACTAAAATAGAGGAGGAAGAAATACTAGTTAGCTTTGATGTAAACAGTCTTTACACGAAAATACCCATTCAAATGGCCATGATTGCACTGAAAGAGAAACTAAATGAAGATAATGGCCTGAAAGACAGAACACAGTTATCCGTAGAAGAAATAATAAAAGGGATAGAATTCTGTCTGACAACAACATATTTCACATTCGAAGGAAAAATATACCAACAAAATGAGGGAGTAGCCATGGGATCGCCTATCTCACCAATTATAGCTGACATTTTCATGGATTATTGGGAGGAGAATGCCCTTAAACCATTCAGATCATCACTAAAATGTTGGTGGAGATATGTAGACGACACGCTAGTAATAGTGAAAAAAAACGATGCTGAGAAACTTTTATCACACATAAACAAACACGTCGACTCAATAAAATTTACTATGGAATTAGAGAATGAAATTGGAGAACTACCCATGTTAGACTGCAAGCTACAAAGAATGATAGATGGTAGCATAAAAACAACGATATATAGAAAAGCCACACATTCTGGAAGATTCCTTGACTATTACTCAGCTCATCCACTCTCGGTAAAACGAGGATTAATACAGGGTCTTGCAGATAGAATACGTAGACTTACAACAGCACCAGAGGACCAGCGTAAAGAAATAAAAGTTCTATTCACAATGTTACTCGAAAACAACTACCCTAAAGAATTTATAAAGGATAATATAAAAAAGAGAAAAAATAGGGTAAAACTGGAGAATAATAAGATGGAAGAATGGAGAAAAACAGTCGTAATACCATATAAAAATGGTACATCAGAGGCAATACAAAGAAACCTCAAAAATATCGGTATTCGAACAACCTTTAAACCGACAAATCTAATCAAAAATAAAATAAATCAACTAAAAGATCCCATAAAAATGATGGATAAAAACAATTTGATTTATAAAATATCTTGTGCTGACTGTCCAACTAAATATGTGGGGCAAACGTCCAGATCACTCAAAATAAGAGTGAATGAACATAAACGCCTAACTAAAGGTCAACCAACAGGGACACAAGCCTACAAAAATCTTGAAAAAAATTCATCCATAGCTGCACATGCATGGGACAAAAACCACAATATCGATTGGGACAATGTATGTATTCTAAAAACAAACATGAACAAATGGAAAGAAAGACTCATAACAGAATCGATATTCATTAAAGTCACACCGGATACATGTAACAAGGGTGACTCAGTACAACTATCAACAACTTGGAATATAATTCTAAATACAAACACATGAATGAATGTGGAGTATAATTCTGAACACACATATGCACACACAAAACATGAATGAACAAAATAATAATAATGAACTATATATGTGAATACAAATCATAAATGTGTGAATAAAACAATTCCAACAGTGGTGTGAACACGGGCAGTAATTTTGCTCGAAATATTACCAATAACAAAACTTATCATTGTGTGTAAACTATTCAAATATAATTATACTTTATTTAATCTAATCCACAATGCTCAAACTTTTTACTGATATTAATTCAACTGACGGTCTTCCCATTAAAAGACTGGCCAACAAACTCACACATTTATATCAAGCTGAATCTCGATTTATGAACCATCGAATTTTCAACATCAGATGCCTTAAAAATGGAATTATTCCTGTATACATGAAATTAAAATCACCAATATCTACTGATAAAGCAAATGCAGCGCTCACACATGCCTCAAAAGTATGCATCAAAGAAAACCTACGTGGAATTATACAAAAGCTATTCACGATAAGGAAAGATATTAATGAAATAAAAGAAAAATTGAAAGAAGTAATCGAAAAAGAAAAGTATGAAAGCATACTACAAGTTGCACAAAAACGAAAAGAAACTACTTATGAAAAAACAAAGCAGAAACAAATCAAAAAATTTAATAAACTCATGATAGCGAAAACTCCGAATGACAGACAAGTAACTAAAGCCAATTGGATTGTAAACTTGTCAGACAGAAAGTTAACAGAAGCAGAGGAAAGTGTATTGATGAAAGGGATGAACTTCAATATCAGCAACAAAAGATTAAAACCTGAAGACATCATACCTGCAATTGAAACAGCACTCGAAGGATATGACAAGCAAAAAGCTGAACTGGTACGAGCACAATGTGCACTTACATTGAAAAAGCAAAAAGCAGAAAAACCAAATATAACGAAAGAGGAACTAAAAGCACTTCAAGACATAAAAGCAGACAAATCCATTGTCATTACTCAAGCAGACAAAGGAAACACAACAGTATTACTTAACAAAACAACATATAATCAAAAGATGAATGAACATCTACAATCTGGACCCTATACCATAATGACTAAATCAGCTGAAACGATCATCAACAAAACAATGAAAGAAACAGCAAAGGTAGTTAGACAAATGAAAGAAGTAATCGGTAAGTCAAAATGGTTTGAAATTATGCCAAAATCCTGTAATGTACCTAGGATATATGGTAAGATAAAATTGCATAAAGAGGGATATCCAATAAGACCGATTGTAGACTTCAGAAACACACCAACGTATATGCTATCCAGATTTCTCTCGACAATACTAAGACCGACAAGAAACAACTCAAAAGCTAGAATAGTAGATTCATTTGAATTAGTGAGGCGAATAAAAACCACTAAAATAGAGGAGGAAGAAATACTAGTTAGCTTTGATGTAAACAGTCTTTACACGAAAATACCCATTCAAATGGCCATGATTGCACTGAAAGAGAAACTAAATGAAGATAATGGCCTGAAAGACAGAACACAGTTATCCGTAGAAGAAATAATAAAAGGGATAGAATTCTGTCTGACAACAACATATTTCACATTCGAAGGAAAAATATACCAACAAAATGAGGGAGTAGCCATGGGATCGCCTATCTCACCAATTATAGCTGACATTTTCATGGATTATTGGGAGGAGAATGCCCTTAAACCATTCAGATCATCACTAAAATGTTGGTGGAGATATGTAGACGACACGCTAGTAATAGTGAAAAAAAACGATGCTGAGAAACTTTTATCACACATAAACAAACACGTCGACTCAATAAAATTTACTATGGAATTAG
This sequence comes from Trichobilharzia regenti, assembly GCA_944472135.2. NCBI lineage: Eukaryota > Metazoa > Platyhelminthes > Trematoda > Strigeidida > Schistosomatidae > Trichobilharzia > Trichobilharzia regenti. The sequence goes on along the minus strand of OX235270.1, from coordinate 78,133,647 downwards.
AGAATGAAATTGGAGAACTACCCATGTTAGATTGCAAGCTACAAAGAATGACAGATGGTAGCATAAAAACAACGATATATAGAAAAGCCACACATTCTGGAAGATTCCTTGACTATTACTCAGCTCATCCACTCTCGGTAAAACGAGGATTAATACAGGGTCTTGCAGATAGAATACGTAGACTTACAACAGCACCAGAGGACCAGCGTAAAGAAATAAAAGTTCTATTCACAATGTTACTCGAAAACAACTACCCTAAAGAATTTATAAAGGATAATATAAAAAAGAGAAAAAATAGGGTAAAACTGGAGAATAATAAGATGGAAGAATGGAGAAAAACAGTCGTAATACCATATAAAAATGGTACATCAGAGGCAATACAAAGAAACCTCAAAAATATCGGTATTCGAACAACCTTTAAACCGACAAATCTAATCAAAAATAAAATAAATCAACTAAAAGATCCCATAAAAATGATGGATAAAAACAATTTGATTTATAAAATATCTTGTGCTGACTGTCCAACTAAATATGTGGGGCAAACGTCCAGATCACTCAAAATAAGAGTGAATGAACATAAACGCCTAACTAAAGGTCAACCAACAGGGACACAAGCCTACAAAAATCTTGAAAAAAATTCATCCATAGCTGCACATGCATGGGACAAAAACCACAATATCGATTGGGACAATGTATGTATTCTAAAAACAAACATGAACAAATGGAAAGAAAGACTCATAACAGAATCGATATTCATTAAAGTCACACCGGATACATGTAACAAGGGTGACTCAGTACAACTATCAACAACTTGGAATATAATTCTAAATACAAACACATGAATGAATGTGGAGTATAATTCTGAACACACATATGCACACACAAAACATGAATGAACAAAATAATAATAATGAACTATATATGTGAATACAAATCATAAATGTGTGAATAAAACAATTCCAACAGTGGTGTGAACACGGGCAGTAATTTTGCTCGAAATATTACCAATAACAAAACTTATCATTGTGTGTAAACTATTCAAATATAATTATACTTTATTTAATCTAATCCACAATGCTCAAACTTTTTACTGATATTAATTCAACTGACGGTCTTCCCATTAAAAGACTGGCCAACAAACTCACACATTTATATCAAGCTGAATCTCGATTTATGAACCATCGAATTTTCAACATCAGATGCCTTAAAAATGGAATTATTCCTGTATACATGAAATTAAAATCACCAATATCTACTGATAAAGCAAATGCAGCGCTCACACATGCCTCAAAAGTATGCATCAAAGAAAACCTACGTGGAATTATACAAAAGCTATTCACGATAAGGAAAGATATTAATGAAATAAAAGAAAAATTGAAAGAAGTAATCGAAAAAGAAAAGTATGAAAGCATACTACAAGTTGCACAAAAACGAAAAGAAACTACTTATGAAAAAACAAAGCAGAAACAAATCAAAAAATTTAATAAACTCATGATAGCGAAAACTCCGAATGACAGACAAGTAACTAAAGCCAATTGGATTGTAAACTTGTCAGACAGAAAGTTAACAGAAGCAGAGGAAAGTGTATTGATGAAAGGGATGAACTTCAATATCAGCAACAAAAGATTAAAACCTGAAGACATCATACCTGCAATTGAAACAGCATTCGAAGGATATGACAAGCAAAAAGCTGAACTGGTACGAGCACAATGTGCACTTACATTGAAAAAGCAAAAAGCAGAAAAACCAAATATAACGAAAGAGGAACTAAAAGCACTTCAAGACATAAAAGCAGACAAATCCATTGTCATTACTCAAGCAGACAAAGGAAACACAACAGTATTACTTAACAAAACAACATATAATCAAAAGATGAATGAACATCTACAATCTGGACCCTATACCATAATGACTAAATCAGCTGAAACGATCATCAACAAAACAATGAAAGAAACAGCAAAGGTAGTTAGACAAATGAAAGAAGTAATCGGTAAGTCAAAATGGTTTGAAATTATGCCAAAATCCTGTAATGTACCTAGGATATATGGTAAGATAAAATTGCATAAAGAGGGATATCCAATAAGACCGATTGTAGACTTCAGAAACACACCAACGTATATGCTATCCAGATTTCTCTCGACAATACTAAGACCGACAAGAAACAACTCAAAAGCTAGAATAGTAGATTCATTTGAATTAGTGAGGCGAATAAAAACCACTAAAATAGAGGAGGAAGAAATACTAGTTAGCTTTGATGTAAACAGTCTTTACACGAAAATACCCATTCAAATGGCCATGATTGCACTGAAAGAGAAACTAAATGAAGATAATGGCCTGAAAGACAGAACACAGTTATCCGTAGAAGAAATAATAAAAGGGATAGAATTCTGTCTGACAACAACATATTTCACATTCGAAGGAAAAATATACCAACAAAATGAGGGAGTAGCCATGGGATCGCCTATCTCACCAATTATAGCTGACATTTTCATGGATTATTGGGAGGAGAATGCCCTTAAACCATTCAGATCATCACTAAAATGTTGGTGGAGATATGTAGACGACACGCTAGTAATAGTGAAAAAAAACGATGCTGAGAAACTTTTATCACACATAAACAAACACGTCGACTCAATAAAATTTACTATGGAATTAGAGAATGAAATTGGAGAACTACCCATGTTAGACTGCAAGCTACAAAGAATGACAGATGGTAGCATAAAAACAACGATATATAGAAAAGCCACACATTCTGGAAGATTCCTTGACTATTACTCAGCTCATCCACTCTCGGTAAAACGAGGATTAATACAGGGTCTTGCAGATAGAATACGTAGACTTACAACAGCACCAGAGGACCAGCGTAAAGAAATAAAAGTTCTATTCACAATGTTACTCGAAAACAACTACCCTAAAGAATTTATAAAGGATAATATAAAAAAGAGAAAAAATAGGGTAAAACTGGAGAATAATAAGATGGAAGAATGGAGAAAAACAGTCGTAATACCATATAAAAATGGTACATCAGAGGCAATACAAAGAAACCTCAAAAATATCGGTATTCGAACAACCTTTAAACCGACAAATCTAATCAAAAATAAAATAAATCAACTAAAAGATCCCATAAAAATGATGGATAAAAACAATTTGATTTATAAAATATCTTGTGCTGACTGTCCAACTAAATATGTGGGGCAAACGTCCAGATCACTCAAAATAAGAGTGAATGAACATAAACGCCTAACTAAAGGTCAACCAACAGGGACACAAGCCTACAAAAATCTTGAAAAAAATTCATCCATAGCTGCACATGCATGGGACAAAAACCACAATATCGATTGGGACAATGTATGTATTCTAAAAACAAACATGAACAAATGGAAAGAAAGACTCATAACAGAATCGATATTCATTAAAGTCACACCGGATACATGTAACAAGGGTGACTCAGTACAACTATCAACAACTTGGAATATAATTCTAAATACAAACACATGAATGAATGTAGAGTATAATTCTGAACACACATATGCACACACAAAACATGAATGAAGGAGTATAATTCTGAACACACATATGCACACACAAAACATGAATGAACAAAATAATAATAATGAACTATATATGTGAATACAAATCATAAATGTGTGAATAAAACAATTCCAACAGTGGTGTGAACACGGGCAGTAATTTTGCTCGAAATATTACCAATAACAAAACTTATCATTGTGTGTAAACTATTCAAATATAATTATACTTTATTTGACTTTCTGATTGTTCATTGGTGTCGGCGTTGCTAGTGTTTCATGTTTGCTGTCGGTGTACGCTGGTTTAAGACGGTCGATAGAAACAGTCTCCGGTTTACCATGTTTGTTCAGCGTGAAGTATTTATCGGTGCGTTTAAGTACTAGAAAAGGACCTTCATATGGATGCTGTAAACCTTTTCTAATGGCATCGACGCGAACAAATACAAATTTGCTAGTGAGTAGATTCTTATTAACTTGAACTTTCTGAAGTGATTGGCGAGGGGCTACTGGTCGAAGCTGGAGCATTTGCTGGGTAAGGCGGTTGGTGAAGTCGGAGATATTTACTTCAGTTGAATCATTAGACGGAACTAACTGACCAGGCAATGTGAGGGTAGTACCATACACAAGTTGAGCTGGTGTACATCCCAAATCTTCTTTTACAGTTGATCGGATACTGAGAAGAACTAATGGTAGGTGTTCACTCCACTTAGATGAGTCAGCTTGTGCCATAAGCGAGCTTTTCAGTTGTCGATGGAAACGTTCCACCAGACCATTCGCTGCAGGATGATAAGCTGTAGTGGAGATATGGTTCACTCCAAGGAGTCTCGTAAACTCTCGAAACAGAGTTGATTGAAATTGAGCTCCTCGGTCTGTTGTAATAGTTGTGGGTACTCCGTAGTTTGACACCCAGCGATCTAAGAAAACCAAAGCGATATTTTCTGCAGATATATCGTTGAGTGGACAAGCAATAGCCCATCGGGTAAATCGATCAATCGCAGTAAGTATATGAGTAAATCCTCTGGATGGCGGTAATGGTCCAATAATATCTATATGAACGTGTTGAAATCGTTTATCCGGTAAATTGAACTGTTTTGGAGGTGTGACGGTATGATGATGTACCTTGGATCTTTGACATTGCAAGCATTGGCGGGCCCATTTCCGAATATCGGAGTTCATCTTGGGCCAAACAAAACGCTCGCTGATTAACTTGACCGTAGCACGCACTCCAGGATGAGACAATGAATGTAGATGTTCAAACAAAGGTTTTCGACAACTTAGTGGAACAAAAGGTCTATGAACGCCCGTTGAAACGTCGCAGACGATAGTTGTATCAGACAGGGGAATAGGTACATCCTGCAACTGTAGGGAGGAGTTTCGTCTACAAGTATGGAGTTCGGCGTCATTTTTCTGCAGCTTGGCAATATTGTCTAAGCTAATATCTATCGAAGATAGGTGATTAACGTCACATCGAGACAAAGAATCGGCTACGATATTGGAATCTCCTTTGATGAACTGGATGTCTGTTGAGAATTGTGAGATGTAATCCAGTTGTCTGGCTTCTCTCGGAGAGTGTCTGTCCAACGAAGTGGTGAAAGCATAACAAAGAGGCTTATGGTCGGTTAAGATAGTAAAATGTCGACCTTGTAGTAAGAAGCTGAAATGTTTCACTGCTAGGTAGATGGCTAACAGTTCTCTGCCAAAAGTGCTGTAACGAGTTTGCGCAGGTTCCAACTTTTTGGAGAAGAAAGCAAGTGGAGTGATGTCATTATTGAACTTTTGTTGTAAAACTGCTCCCACTGCTACCTGCGATGCATCTGTACATAAAATGAGTGAAGCTTCTGGGTTGATATGAGATAACATTACAACGTTGGATAAGGCATCTTTTGCATTATTAAATGCTGCTTTTGCTTCTTCAGACCACTGAAATTTCTTCGAATTGCATCTAAGTAGGTCGGTCAGTGGCTGAACTATGGAGGCACATGATGGAATAAAACGTCGGTAGAAGTTGAACATCCCGAGAAAACGTCTAAGTTTCTTTAAGGAATCAGGTTCGGGAAAGTTCTTAATAGTTTTTATCTTATCTTCGGTAGGTCTGATGCCTTCGGCAGTTATTCGATGTCCTAAGAATTCAATGGAAGGGGAACCAAAAATACATTTCTTTGGATTGATAACAACTCCAAATTGTTCAAACCTTTGAAATAACAAGCTTAAGTGTTCCATATGTTCTTCCATCGATGAGCTGGCAATTAAGACATCGTCGATATATACAAAGACGAAATCAAGACCTTGGGTAACTTGGTCCATAAAACGCTGAAATGTTTGAGCAGCATTCTTTAGTCCGAAAGGCATTCTCAAGAATTCGAATAATCCAAAAGGCGTGATAATTGCTGTTTTTGCAATGTCTTCTGGAGCGACTGGTATTTGATGATATGCCCTGACCAAGTCAACTTTAGTAAAAATGGTCTTTCCATGTAAGGTCAAGGAGAAGTCGTGGAGATGAGGTATTGGATAACGGTCTGGGACCGTAGCGTTATTCAAAGCGCGATAATCTCCACATGGTCGCCAGTCGTGATTAGTTTTAGGTACCATATGCAAAGGTGAAGACCATGGACTGTTAGATGGTCGTATGATACCTAGCTGCATCATATGTTCGAATTCCGACTTAGCTGCTGCTAGTTTATCGGGTGGTAACCGTCGTGGACGTGCCTTCACAGGTTGTCCTGTTGTGATGATCTTATGCGTAACTGTATGAGATATATCTTCGACGTTGTATGATGGTTTAAGGATTTTAGGAAATCGTTGCAATAAAGCAGAGAACATTTCACTCTCCGGCTTTTCTATACAGATGCTATGAACAGAGTAGTCACATGTAATACCGTGGATCTTGAGTTGGGTGCAATTGTCAACCAGTTTTTTCTTGCTGATATCAACCAACAGATTGAAGTGACTTAGGAAGTCTGCACCTAGTATAGCGTGACGTACGTCAGCTACTATGAAGATCCATGTGAAACGTCGGCGTAATCCTAGGTTTAAAATCATTGACTGTTCGCCATACGTCTGTATGTTGGTTTGGTTGGCAGCACGGAGTGAAAGTTTTCCAGGTATTTTGGCTGATCGCCTGGATAGTGAGGGGGGAATAACACTGACCTCGGCGCCTGTATCTACCAGGAATAATGTGCCGGTAGTCAAATCCCTCACATAGAAAAGGCGACTGGGGTGATTGCCAGTAACAGCCGTCGCCATTACTGTCTGGCTGGGGAGTTTCCCTGAGATGAGTTACCACTGTTGTACATACACGGTCGAAGACACTTCAGGGCATTATGCCCATACCTCCTATGATACCAACAAATGTTACGGCTTTGGGACGGTGTTCTAGAACGTCGTCTAGATCTTGATCGCCGTTGCTTGGATACCGTATGTGACTGGTTCCTTTGTGCTCGAAGCTCGGACACTTCCAGTCGTAAGTCTTGCATTTGAGATGTTAACTGGGAAAGTAACCAAAACAGTGGTGCGTCCTTCATAGATGTGGAATCCGGCAAGGCGGTAACAGGAGAGTTCTGTATCACTTCGCCTTTATGAAGTTCTTCGGGAATAGTGACACGTTTATATGGAGCCATTGTCAAAAAAAATTTTAGTATAGAGATATACAAAATAGCAAAACTTGTGGTAACAAAAATTAAAGCAATGCGAGTTTATAAGGCCAAAATAGCAACAAAAATGTTCAAAACGAGTTAACTATCGAAACAAAAAGGTTCGAAAACGGGTTAACCATAAAAAAAAGGTTCGAAACGGGCTCACCAATTATTGTGGTGGACCTTTTCACTCTGTTAGCTTAGTTACCCAAATTCAAATAGAAAATAAAGTACCAAATCAGTTTAGTTACGGGAAGAATGTATTAAAGTTTGGTTACTTGGGTTTACAAAGATCCAAAGTCCACAATAAACGTAATAGACTCCAGGTGCTGCGGGAAGACTGCTCCAGTACTAATTCTCCAATGTTGACGTTGCCGGAGGTCGACCAAAGTACGTAGGAAGAACTACGGTGCTCCTGCAAAAATTTGAGATAGAAAGCAGGTGATTAAAATTGATCGACGGCAGTTGAGATGGTGGAGAAGACGGAGAGTCGAAGGCAGAACTATATATTTATTCAAAACCCGAGGTAAAGTTCAAAGTACAGAGTTTATGGTTAAAACAAAGTGATGTACAATATGTTCATTATTTACATAGTAGTAAAATTTGGATAAGTTTATTTTTGAGGACTCCACAGGGCTCCCCCTCTTAGAGGTCCGGAGGACCATCAGTACTGTCCTCGTGGACGATTACATGAATATAAGCAATATAAATAAGGGACAATGTCAACAATAAGGATAACAAAAAATAACAATAACAACAATAAGGATACAAAGTTAGATCAGGATGTATGGAATGCATCCGTGTCGTATAAAGTTTAGCACATACAAGCACATACAGGAATTTAAAAAAAATCAAAACTTGTTATAATTTTAAATAAAAAATTTATGTACATAATAAACCATGACATGTTCGTTAACATTTGTGAAATTCATATATAAATAGATATATACATATACTTGGTGAATGCGTGTGCTTGCAGTACAGTTGACGAACAGCAAATAATAATACTAATAAATATTTATGGTTATAATGAAATGAATCTCGACAACAATAGTAATGAGAAGAATGTCTAAATGAGGTTAACGTTTATGTCAGTCAATAAAATGAACATAGCGGGCAGGTTTACAGATCTGCCGTCCACTGCGTGTCTGTACAGGGGGAAGAGTGAAGAGCGGGAGAGTTGGAGTTGCATTGACTTTCTGATTGTTTATTGGTGTCGGCGTTGCTAGTGTTTCATGTTCGCTGTCGGTGTACGCTGGTTTAAGACGGTCGATAGAAACAGTCTCCGGTTTACCATGTTTGTTCAGCGTGAAGTATTTATCGGTGCGTTTAAGTACTAGAAAAGGACCTTCATATGGATGTTGTAAACCTTTTCTAATGGCATCGACGCGAACAAATACAAATTTGCTAGTGAGTAGATTCTTATTAACTTGAGCTTTCTGAAGTGATTGGCGAGGGGCTACTGGTCGAAGCTGGAGCATTTGCTGGGTAAGGCGGTTGGTGAAGTCGGAGATATTTACTTCAGTTGAATCATTAGACGGAACTAACTGACCAGGCAATGTGAGGGTAGTACCATACACAAGTTGAGCTGGTGTACATCCCAAATCTTCTTTTACAGTTGATCGGATACTGAGAAGAACTAATGGTAGGTGTTCACTCCACTTAGATGAGTCAGCTTGTGCCATAAGCGAGCTTTTCAGTTGTCGATGGAAACGTTCCACCAGACCATTCGCTGCAGGATGATAAGCTGTAGTGGAGATATGGTTCACTCCAAGGAGTCTCGTAAACTCTCGAAACAGAGTTGATTGAAATTGAGCTCCTCGGTCTGTTGTAATAGTTGTGGGTACTCCGTAGTTTGACACCCAGCGATCTAAGAAAACCAAAGCGATATTTTCTGCAGATATATCGTTGAGTGGACAAGCAATAGCCCATCGGGTAAATCGATCAATCGCAGTAAGTATATGAGTAAATCCTCTGGATGGCGGTAATGGTCCAATAATATCTATATGAACGTGTTGAAATCGTTTATCCGGTAAATTGAACTGTTTTGGAGGTGTGACGGTATGATGATGTACCTTGGATCTTTGACATTGCAAGCATTGGCGGGCCCATTTCCGAATATCGGAGTTCATCTTGGGCCAAACAAAACGCTCGCTGATTAACTTGACCGTAGCACGCACTCCAGGATGAGACAATGAATGTAGATGTTCAAACAAAGGTTTTCGACAACTTAGTGGAACAAAAGGTCTATGAACGCCCGTTGAAACGTCGCAGACGATAGTTGTATCAGACAGGGGAATAGGTACATCCTGCAACTGTAGGGAGGAGTTTCGTCTACAAGTATGGAGTTCGGCGTCATTTTTCTGCAGCTTGGCAATATTGTCTAAGCTAATATCTATCGAAGATAGGTGATTAACGTCACATCGAGACAAAGAATCGGCTACGATATTGGAATCTCCTTTGATGAACTGGATGTCTGTTGAGAATTGTGAGATGTAATCCAGTTGTCTGGCTTCTCTCGGAGAGTGTCTGTCCAACGAAGTGGTGAAAGCATAACAAAGAGGCTTATGGTCGGTTAAGATAGTAAAATGTCGACCTTGTAGTAAGAAGCTGAAATGTTTCACTGCTAGGTAGATGGCTAACAGTTCTCTGCCAAAAGTGCTGTAACGAGTTTGCGCAGGTTCCAACTTTTTGGAGAAGAAAGCAAGTGGAGTGATGTCATTATTGAACTTTTGTTGTAAAACTGCTCCCACTGCTACCTGCGATGCATCTGTACATAAAATGAGTGAAGCTTCTGGGTTGATATGAGATAACATTACAACGTTGGATAAGGCATCTTTTGCATTATTAAATGCTGCTTTTGCTTCTTCAGACCACTGAAATTTCTTCGAATTGCATCTAAGTAGGTCGGTCAGTGGCTGAACTATGGAGGCACATGATGGAATAAAACGTCGGTAGAAGTTGAACATCCCGAGAAAACGTCTAAGTTTCTTTAAGGAATCAGGTTCGGGAAAGTTCTTAATAGTTTTTATCTTATCTTCGGTAGGTCTGATGCCTTCGGCAGTTATTCGATGTCCTAAGAATTCAATGGAAGGGGAACCAAAAATACATTTCTTTGGATTGATAACAACTCCAAATTGTTCAAACCTTTGAAATAACAGGCTTAAGTGTTCCATATGTTCTTCCATCGATGAGCTGGCAATTAAGACATCGTCGATATATACAAAGACGAAATCAAGACCTTGGGTAACTTGGTCCATAAAACGCTGAAATGTTTGAGCAGCATTCTTTAGTCCGAAAGGCATTCTCAAGAATTCGAATAATCCAAAAGGCGTGATAATTGCTGTTTTTGCAATGTCTTCTGGAGCGACTGGTATTTGATGATATGCCCTGACCAAGTCAACTTTAGTAAAAATGGTCTTTCCATGTAAGGTCAAGGAGAAGTCGTGGAGATGAGGTATAGGATAACGGTCTGGGACCGTAGCGTTATTCAAAGCGCGATAATCTCCACATGGTCGCCAGTCATGATTAGTTTTAGGTACCATATGCAAAGGTGAAGACCATGGACTGTTAGATGGTCGTATGATACCTAGCTGCATCATATGTTCGAATTCCGACTTAGCTGCTGCTAGTTTATCGGGTGGTAACCGTCGTGGACGTGCCTTCACAGGTTGTCCTGTTGTGATGATCTTATGCGTAACTGTATGAGATATATCTTCGACGTTGTATGATGGTTTAAGGATTTTAGGAAATCGTTGCAATAAAGCAGAGAACATTTCACTCTCCGGCTTTTCTATACAGATGCTATGAACAGAGTAGTCACATGTAATACCGTGGATCTTGAGTTGGGTGCAATTGTCAACCAGTTTTTTCTTGCTGATATCAACCAACAGATTGAAGTGACTTAGGAAGTCTGCACCTAGTATAGCGTGACGTACGTCAGCTACTATGAAGATCCATGTGAAACGTCGGCGTAATCCTAGGTTTAAAATCATTGACTGTTCGCCATACGTCTGTATGTTGGTTTGGTTGGCAGCACGGAGTGAAAGTTTTCCAGGTATTTTGGCTGATCGCCTGGATAGTGAGGGGGGAATAACACTGACCTCGGCGCCTGTATCTACCAGGAATAATGTGCCGGTAGTCAAATCCCTCACATAGAAAAGGCGACTGGGGTGATTGCCAGTAACAGCCGTCGCCATTACTGTCTGGCTGGGGAGTTTCCCTGAGATGAGTTACCACTGTTGTACATACACGGTCGAAGACACTTCAGGGCATTATGCCCATACCTCCTATGATACCAACAAATGTTACGGCTTTGGGACGGTGTTCTAGAACGTCGTCTAGATCTTGATCGCCGTTGCTTGGATACCGTATGTGACTGGTTCCTTTGTGCTCGAAGCTCGGACACTTCCAGTCGTAAGTCTTGCATTTGAGATGTTAACTGGGAAAGTAACCAAAACAGTGGTGCGTCCTTCATAGATGTGGAATCCGGCAAGGCGGTAACAGAAGAGTTCTGTATCACTTCGCCTTTATGAAGTTCTTCGGGAATAGTGACACGTTTATATGGAGCCATTGTCAAAAAAAATTTTAGTATAGAGATATACAAAATAGCAAAACTTGTGGTAACAAAAATTAAAGCAATGCGAGTTTATAAGGCCAAAATAGCAACAAAAATGTTCAAAACGAGTTAACTATCGAAACAAAAAGGTTCGAAAACGGGTTAACCATAAAAAAAGGTTCGAAACGGGCTCACCAATTATTGTGGTGGACCTTTTCACTCTGTTAGCTTAGTTACCCAAATTCAAATAGAAAATAAAGTACCAAATCAGTTTAGTTACGGGAAGAATGTATTAAAGTTTGGTTACTTGGGTTTACAAAGATCCAAAGTCCACAATAAACGTAATAGACTCCAGGTGCTGCGGGAAGACTGCTCCAGTACTAATTCTCCAATGTTGACGTTGCCGGAGGTCGACCAAAGTACGTAGGAAGAACTACGGTGCTCCTGCAAAAATTTGAGATAGAAAGCAGGTGATTAAAATTGATCGACGGCAGTTGAGATGGTGGAGAAGACGGAGAGTCGAAGGCAGAACTATATATTTATTCAAAACCCGAGGTAAAGTTCAAAGTACAGAGTTTATGGTTAAAACAAAGTGATGTACAATATGTTCATTATTTACATAGTAGTAAAATTTGGATAAGTTTATTTTTGAGGACTCCACAGGGCTCCCCCTCTTAGAGGTCCGGAGGACCATCAGTACTGTCCTCGTGGACGATTACATGAATATAAGCAATATAAATAAGGGACAATGTCAACAATAAGGATAACAAAAAATAACAATAACAACAATAAGGATACAAAGTTAGATCAGGATGTATGGAATGCATCCGTGTCGTATAAAGTTTAGCACATACAAGCACATACAGGAATTTAAAAAAAATCAAAACTTGTTATAATTTTAAATAAAAAATTTATGTACATAATAAACCATGACATGTTCGTTAACATTTGTGAAATTCATATATAAATAGATATATACATATACTTGGTGAATGCGTGTGCTTGCAGTACAGTTAACGAACAGCAAACAATAATACTAATAAATATTTATGGTTATAATGAAATGAATCTCGACAACAATAGTAATGAGAAGAATGTCTAAATGAGGTTAACGTTTATGTCAGTCAATAAAATGAACATAGCGGGCAGGTTTACAGATCTGCCGTCCACTGCGTGTCTGTACAGGGGGAAGAGTGAAGAGCGGGAGAGTTGGAGTTGCATTGACTTTCTGATTGTTTATTGGTGTCGGCGTTGCTAGTGTTTCATATTCGCTGTCGGTGTACGCTGGTTTAAGACGATCGATAGAAACAGTCTCCGGTTTACCATGTTTGTTCAGCGTGAAGTATTTATCGGTGCGTTTAAGTACTAGAAAAGGACCTTCATATGGATGCTGTAAACCTTTTCTAATGGCATCGACGCGAACAAATACAAATTTGCTAGTGAGTAGATTCTTATTAACTTGAACTTTCTGAAGTGATTGGCGAGGGGCTACTGGTCGAAGCTGGAGCATTTGCTGGGTAAGGCGGTTGGTGAAGTCGGAGATATTTACTTCAGTTGAATCATTAGACGGAACTAACTGACCAGGCAATGTGAGGGTAGTACCATACACAAGTTGAGCTGGTGTACATCCCAAATCTTCTTTTACAGTTGATCGGATACTGAGAAGAACTAATGGTAGGTGTTCACTCCACTTAGATGAGTCAGCTTGTGCCATAAGCGAGCTTTTCAGTTGTCGATGGAAACGTTCCACCAGACCATTCGCTGCAGGATGATAAGCTGTAGTGGAGATATGGTTCACTCCAAGGAGTCTCGTAAACTCTCGAAACAGAGTTGATTGAAATTGAGCTCCTCGGTCTGTTGTAATAGTTGTGGGTACTCCGTAGTTTGACACCCAGCGATCTAAGAAAACCAAAGCGATATTTTCTGCAGATATATCGTTGAGTGGACAAGCAATAGCCCATCGGGTAAATCGATCAATCGCAGTAAGTATATGAGTAAATCCTCTGGATGGCGGTAATGGTCCAATAATATCTATATGAACGTGTTGAAATCGTTTATCCGGTAAATTGAACTGTTTTGGAGGTGTGACGGTATGATGATGTACCTTGGATCTTTGACATTGCAAGCATTGGCGGGCCCATTTCCGAATATCGGAGTTCATCTTGGGCCAAACAAAACGCTCGCTGATTAACTTGACCGTAGCACGCACTCCAGGATGAGACAATGAATGTAGATGTTCAAACAAAGGTTTTCGACAACTTAGTGGAACAAAAGGTCTATGAACGCCCGTTGAAACGTCGCAGACGATAGTTGTATCAGACAGGGGAATAGGTACATCCTGCAACTGTAGGGAGGAGTTTCGTCTACAAGTATGGAGTTCGGCGTCATTTTTCTGCAGCTTGGCAATATTGTCTAAGCTAATATCTATCGAAGATAGGTGATTAACGTCACATCGAGACAAAGAATCGGCTACGATATTGGAATCTCCTTTGATGAACTGGATGTCTGTTGAGAATTGTGAGATGTAATCCAGTTGTCTGGCTTCTCTCGGAGAGTGTCTGTCCAACGAAGTGGTGAAAGCATAACAAAGAGGCTTATGGTCGGTTAAGATAGTAAAATGTCGACCTTGTAGTAAGAAGCTGAAATGTTTCACTGCTAGGTAGATGGCTAACAGTTCTCTGCCAAAAGTGCTGTAACGAGTTTGCGCAGGTTCCAACTTTTTGGAGAAGAAAGCAAGTGGAGTGATGTCATTATTGAACTTTTGTTGTAAAACTGCTCCCACTGCTACCTGCGATGCATCTGTACATAAAATGAGTGAAGCTTCTGGGTTGATATGAGATAACATTACAACGTTGGATAAGGCATCTTTTGCATTATTAAATGCTGCTTTTGCTTCTTCAGACCACTGAAATTTCTTCGAATTGCATCTAAGTAGGTCGGTCAGTGGCTGAACTATGGAGGCACATGATGGAATAAAACGTCGGTAGAAGTTGAACATCCCGAGAAAACGTCTAAGTTTCTTTAAGGAATCAGGTTCGGGAAAGTTCTTAATAGTTTTTATCTTATCTTCGGTAGGTCTGATGCCTTCGGCAGTTATTCGATGTCCTAAGAATTCAATGGAAGGGGAACCAAAAATACATTTCTTTGGATTGATAACAACTCCAAATTGTTCAAACCTTTGAAATAACAAGCTTAAGTGTTCCATATGTTCTTCCATCGATGAGCTGGCAATTAAGACATCGTCGATATATACAAAGACGAAATCAAGACCTTGGGTAACTTGGTCCATAAAACGCTGAAATGTTTGAGCAGCATTCTTTAGTCCGAAAGGCATTCTCAAGAATTCGAATAATCCAAAAGGCGTGATAATTGCTGTTTTTGCAATGTCTTCTGGAGCGACTGGTATTTGATGATATGCCCTGACCAAGTCAACTTTAGTAAAAATGGTCTTTCCATGTAAGGTCAAGGAGAAGTCGTGGAGATGAGGTATTGGATAACGGTCTGGGACCGTAGCGTTATTCAAAGCGCGATAATCTCCACATGGTCGCCAGTCGTGATTAGTTTTAGGTACCATATGCAAAGGTGAAGACCATGGACTGTTAGATGGTCGTATGATACCTAGCTGCATCATATGTTCGAATTCCGACTTAGCTGCTGCTAGTTTATCGGGTGGTAACCGTCGTGGACGTGCCTTCACAGGTTGTCCTGTTGTGATGATCTTATGCGTAACTGTATGAGATATATCTTCGACGTTGTATGATGGTTTAAGGATTTTAGGAAATCGTTGCAATAAAGCAGAGAACATTTCACTCTCCGGCTTTTCTATACAGATGCTATGAACAGAGTAGTCACATGTAATACCGTGGATCTTGAGTTGGGTGCAATTGTCAACCAGTTTTTTCTTGCTGATATCAACCAACAGATTGAAGTGACTTAGGAAGTCTGCACCTAGTATAGCGTGACGTACGTCAGCTACTATGAAGATCCATGTGAAACGTCGGCGTAATCCTAGGTTTAAAATCATTGACTGTTCGCCATACGTCTGTATGTTGGTTTGGTTGGCAGCACGGAGTGAAAGTTTTCCAGGTATTTTGGCTGATCGCCTGGATAGTGAGGGGGGAATAACACTGACCTCGGCGCCTGTATCTACCAGGAATAATGTGCCGGTAGTCAAATCCCTCACATAGAAAAGGCGACTGGGGTGATTGCCAGTAACAGCCGTCGCCATTACTGTCTGGCTGGGGAGTTTCCCTGAGTTGTGTTACCA
The DNA here is from genome assembly GCA_944472135.2 of Trichobilharzia regenti. Lineage (NCBI taxonomy): Eukaryota > Metazoa > Platyhelminthes > Trematoda > Strigeidida > Schistosomatidae > Trichobilharzia > Trichobilharzia regenti. The sequence continues at coordinate 78,117,663 of OX235270.1, read as the reverse complement.
CTGTTGTACATACACGGTCGAAGACACTTCAGGGCATTATGCCCATACCTCCTGTGATACCAACAAATGTTACGGCTTTGGGACGGTGTTCTAGAACGTCGTCTAGATCTTGATCGCCGTTGCTTGGATACCGTATGTGACTGGTTCCTTTGTGCTCGAAGCTCAGACACTTCCAGTCGTAAGTCTTGCATTTGAGATGTTAACTGGGAAAGTAACCAAAACAGTGGTGCGTCCTTCATAGATGTGGAATCCGGCAAGGCGGTAACAGAAGAGTTCTGTATCACTTCGCCTTTATGAAGTTCTTCGGGAATAGTGACACGTTTATATGGAGCCATTGTCAAAAAAAATTTTAGTATAGAGATATACAAAATAGCAAAACTTGTGGTAACAAAAATTAAAGCAATGCGAGTTTATAAGGCCAAAATAGCAACAAAAATGTTCAAAACGAGTTAACTATCGAAACAAAAAGGTTCGAAAACGGGTTAACCATAAAAAAAGGTTCGAAACGGGCTCACCAATTATTGTGGTGGACCTTTTCACTCTATTAGCTTAGTTACCCAAATTCAAATAGAAAATAAAGTACCAAATCAGTTTAGTTACGGGAAGAATGTATTAAAGTTTGGTTACTTGGGTTTACAAAGATCCAAAGTCCACAATAAACGTTATAGACTCCAGGTGCTGCGGGAAGACTGCTCCAGTACTAATTCTCCAATGTTGACGTTGCCGGAGGTCGACCAAAGTACGTAGGAAGAACTACGGTGCTCCTGCAAAAATTTGAGATAGAAAGCAGGTGATTAAAATTGATCGACGGCAGTTGAGATGGTGGAGAAGACGGAGAGTCGAAGGCAGAACTATATATTTATTCAAAACCCGAGGTAAAGTTCAAAGTACAGAGTTTATGGTTAAAACAAAGTGGTGTACAATATGTTCATTATTTACATAGTAGTAAAATTTGGATAAGTTTATTTTTGAGGACTCCACAGGGCTCCCCCTCTTAGAGGTCCGGAGGACCATCAGTACTGTCCTCGTGGACGATTACATGAATATAAGCAATATAAATAAGGGACAATGTCAACAATAAGGATAACAAAAAATAACAATAACAACAATAAGGATAAAAAGTTAGATCAGGATGTATATAATGCATCCGTGTCGTATAAAGTTTAGCACATACAAGCACATACAGGAATTTTAAAAAAATCAAAACTTGTTGTAATTTTAAATAAAAAATTTATGTACATAATAAACCATGACATGTTCGTTAACATTTGTGAAATTCATATATAAATAGATATATACATATACTTGGTGAATGCGTGTGCTTGCAGTACAGTTGACGAACAGCAAATAATAATACTAATAAATATTTATGATTATAATGAAATGAATCTCGACAACATTAGTAATGAGAAGAATGTCTAAATGAGGTTAACGTTTATGTCAGTCAATAAAATGAACATAGCGGGCAGGTTTACAGATCTGCCGTCCACTGCGTGTCTGTACAGGGGGAAGAGTGAAGAGAGGGAGAGTTGGAGTTGAATTGACTTTCTGATTGTTCATTGGTGTCGGCGTTGCTAGTGTTTCATGTTTGCTGTCGGTGTACGCTGGTTTAAGACGGTCGATAGAAACAGTCTCCGGTTTACCATGTTTGTTCAGCGTGAAGTATTTATCGGTGCGTTTAAGTACTAGAAAAGGACCTTCATATGGATGCTGTAAACCTTTTCTAATGGCATCGACGCGAACAAATACAAATTTGCTAGTGAGTAGATTCTTATTAACTTGAACTTTCTGAAGTGATTGGCGAGAGGCTACTGGTCGAAGCTGGAGCATTTGCTGGGTAAGGCGGTTGGTGAAGTCGGAGATATTTACTTCAGCTGAATCATTAGACGGAACTAACTGACCAGGCAATGTGAGGGTAGTACCATACACAAGTTGAGCTGGTGTACATCCCAAATCTTCTTTTACAGTTGTTTGGATACTGAGAAGAACTAATGGTAGGTGTTCACTCCACTTAGATGAGTCAGCTTGTGCCATAAGCGAGCTTTTCAGTTGTCGATGGAAACGTTCCACCAGACCATTCGCTGCAGGATGATAAGCTGTAGTGGAGATATGGTTCACTCCAAAGAGTCTCGTAAACTCTCGAAACAGAGTTGATTGAAATTGAGCTCCTCGGTCTGTTGTAATAGTTGTGGGTACTCCGTAGTTTGACACCCAGCGATCTAAGAAAACCAAAGCGATATTTTCTGCAGATATATCGTTGAGTGGACAAGCAATAGCCCATCGGGTAAATCGATCAATCGCAGTAAGTATATGAGTAAATCCTCTGGATGGCGGTAATGGTCCAATAATATCTATATGAACGTGTTGAAATCGTTTATCCGGTAAATTGAACTGTTTTGGAGGTGTGACGGTATGATGATGTACCTTGGATCTTTGACATTGCAAGCATTGGCGGGCCCATTTCCGAATATCGGAGTTCATCTTGGGCCAAACAAAACGCTCGCTGATTAACTTGACCGTAGCACGCACTCCAGGATGAGACAATGAATGTAGATGTTCAAACAAAGGTTTTCGACAACTTAGTGGAACAAAAGGTCTATGAACGCCCGTTGAAACGTCGCAGACGATAGTTGTATCAGACAGGGGAATAGGTACATCCTGCAACTGTAGGGAGGAGTTTCGTCTACAAGTATGGAGTTCGGCGTCATTTTTCTGCAGCTTGGCAATATTGTCTAAGCTAATATCTATCGAAGATAGGTGATTAACGTCACATCGAGACAAAGAATCGGCTACGATATTGGAATCTCCTTTGATGAACTGGATGTCTGTTGAGAATTGTGAGATGTAATCCAGTTGTCTGGCTTCTCTCGGAGAGTGTCTGTCCAACGAAGTGGTGAAAGCATAACAAAGAGGCTTATGGTCGGTTAAGATAGCAAAATGTCGACCTTGTAGTAAGAAGCTGAAATGTTTCACTGCTAGGTAGATGGCTAACAGTTCTCTGCCAAAAGTGCTGTAACGAGTTTGCGCAGGTTCCAACTTTTTGGAGAAGAAAGCAAGTGGAGTGATGTCATTATTGAACTTTTGTTGTAAAACTGCTCCCACTGCTACCTGCGATGCATCTGTACATAAAATGAGTGAAGCTTCTGGGTTGATATGAGATAACATTACAACGTTGGATAAGGCATCTTTTGCATTATTAAATGCTGCTTTTGCCTCTTCTGACCAATGAAATTTCTTCGAATTGCATCTAAGTAGGTCGGTCAGTGGCTGAACTATGGAGGCACATGATGGAATAAAACGTCGGTAGAAGTTGAACATCCCGAGAAAACGTCTAAGTTTCTTTAAGGAATCAGGTTCGGGAAAGTTCTTAATAGTTTTTATCTTATCTTCGGTAGGTCTGATGCCTTCGGTAGTTATTCGATGTCCTAAGAATTCAATGGAAGGGGAACCAAAAATACATTTCTTTGGATTGATAACAACTCCAAATTGTTCAAACCTTTGAAATAACAAGCTTAAGTGTTCCATATGTTCTTCCATCGATGAGCTGGCAATTAAGACATCGTCGATATATACAAAGACGAAATCAAGACCTTGGGTAACTTGGTCCATAAAACGCTGAAATGTTTGAGCAGCATTCTTTAGTCCGAAAGGCATTCTCAAGAATTCGAATAATCCAAAAGGCGTAATAATTGCTGTTTTTGCAATGTCTTCTGGAGCGACTGGTATTTGATGATATGCCCTGACCAAGTCAACTTTAGTAAAAATGGTCTTTCCATGTAAGGTCAAGGAGAAGTCGTGGAGATGAGGTATTGGATAACGGTCTGGGACCGTAGCGTTATTCAAAGCGCGATAATCTCCACATGGTCGCCAGTCGTGATTAGTTTTGGGTACCATATGCAAAGGTGAAGACCATGAACTGTTAGATGGTCGTATGATACCTAGCTGCATCATATGTTCGAATTCCGACTTAGCTGCTGCTAGTTTATCGGGTGGTAACCGTCGTGGACGTGCCTTCACAGGTTGTCCTGTTGTGATGATCTTATGCGTAACTGTATGAGATATATCTTCGACGTTGTATGATGGTTTAAGGATTTTAGGAAATCGTTGCAATAAAGCAGAGAACATTTCACTCTCCGGCTTTTCTATACAGATGCTATGAACAGAGTAGTCACATGTAATACCGTGGATCTTGAGTTGGGTGCAATTGTCAACCAGTTTTTTCTTGCTGATATCAACCAACAGATTGAAGTGACTTAGGAAGTCTGCACCTAGTATAGCGTGACGTACGTCAGCTACTATGAAGATCCATGTGAAACGTCGGCGTAGTCCTAGGTTTAAAATCATTGACTGTTCGCCATACGTCTGTATGTTGGTTTGGTTGGCAGCACGGAGTGAAAGTTTTCCAGGTATTTTGGCTAATCGCCTGGATAGTGAAGGGGGAATAACACTGACCTCGGCGCCTGTATCTACCAGAAATAATGTGCCGGTAGTCAAATCCCTCACATAGAAAAGGCGACTGGGGTGATTGCCAGTAACAGCCGTCGCCATTACTGTCTGGCTGGGGAGTTTCCCTGAGATGAGTTACCACTGTTGTACATACACGGTCGAAGACACTTCAGGGCATTATGCCCATACCTCCTGTGATACCAACAAATGTTACGGCTTTGGGACGGTGTTCTAGAACGTCGTCTAGATCTTGATTGCCGTTGCTTGGATACCGTATGTGACTGGTTCCTTTGTGCTCGAAGCTCGGACACTTCCAGTCGTAAGTCTTGCATTTGAGATGTTAACTGGGAAAGTAACCAAAACGTTGGTGCGTCCTTCATAGATGTGGAATCCGGCAAGGCGGTAACAGGAGAGTTCTGTATCACTTCGCCTTTATGAAGTTCTTCCGGAAAAGTGACACGTTTATATGGAGCCATTGTCAAAACAAAGTTTAGTATAGAGATATACAAAATAGCAAAACTTGTGGTAACAAAAATAAAAGCAATGCGAGTTTATAAGGCCAAAATAGCAACAAAAATGTTCAAAACGAGTTAACTATCGAAACAAAAAGGTTTGAAAACGGGTTAACCATAAAAAAAGGTTCGAAACGGGCTCACCAATTATTGTGGTGGACCTTTTCACTCTATTAGCTTAGTTACCCAAATTCAAATAGAAAATAAAGTACCAAATCAGTTTAGTTACGGGAAGAATGTATTAAAGTCTGGTTACTTGGGTTTACAAAGATCCAAAGTCCACAATAAACGTTATAGACTCCAGGTGCTGCGGGAAGACTGCTCCAGTACTAATTCTCCAATGTTGACGTTGCCGGAGGTCGACCAAAGTACGTAGGAAGAACTACGGTGCTCCTGCAAAAATTTGAGATAGAAAGCAGGTGATTAAAATTGATCGACGGCAGTTGAGATGGTGGAGAAGACGGAGAGTCGAAGGCAGAACTATATGTTTATTCAAAACCCGAGGTAAAGTTCAAAGTACAGAGTTTATGGTTAAAACAAAGTGGTGTACAATATGTTCATTATTTACATAGTAGTAAAATTTGGATAAGTTTATTTTTGAGGACTCCACAGGGCTCCCCCTCTTAGAGGTCCGGAGGACCATCAGTACTGTCCTCGTGGACGATTACATGAATATAAGCAATATAAATAAGGGACAATGTCAACAATAAGGATAACAAAAAATAACAATAACAACAATAAGGATAAAAAGTTAGATCAGGATGTATATAATGCATCCGTGTCGTATAAAGTTTAGCACATACAAGCACATACAGGAATTTTAAAAAAATCAAAACTTGTTGTAATTTTAAATAAAAAATTTATGTACATAATAAACCATGACATGTTCGTTAACATTTGTGAAATTCATATATAAATAGATATATACATATACTTGGTGAATGCGTGTGCTTGCAGTACAGTTGACGAACAGCAAATAATAATACTAATAAATATTTATGGTTATAATGAAATGAATCTCGACAACATTAGTAATGAGAAGAATGTCTAAATGAGGTTAACGTTTATGTCAGTCAATAAAATGAACATAGCGGGCAGGTTTACAGATCTGCCGTCCACTGCGTGTCTGTACAGGGGGAAGAGTGAAGAGAGGGAGAGTTGGAGTTGAATTGACTTTCTGATTGTTCATTGGTGTCGGCGTTGCTAGTGTTTCATGTTCGCTGTCGGTGTACGCTGGTTTAAGACGGTCGATAGAAACAGTCTCCGGTTTACCATGTTTGTTCAGCGTGAAGTATTTATCGGTGCGTTTAAGTACTAGAAAAGGACCTTCATATGGATGCTGTAAACCTTTTCTAATGGCATCGACGCGAACAAATACAAATTTGCTAGTGAGTAGATTCTTATTAACTTGAACTTTCTGAAGTGATTGGCGAGAGGCTACTGGTCGAAGCTGGAGCATTTGCTGGGTAAGGCGGTTGGTGAAGTCGGAGATATTTACTTCAGTTGAATCATTAGACGGAACTAACTGACCAGGCAATGTGAGGGTAGTACCATACACAAGTTGAGCTGGTGTACATCCCAAATCTTCTTTTACAGTTGTTCGGATACTGAGAAGAACTAATGGTAGGTGTTCACTCCACTTAGATGAGTCAGCTTGTGCCATAAGCGAGCTTTTCAGTTGTCGATGGAAACGTTCCACCAGACCATTCGCTGCAGGATGATAAGCTGTAGTGGAGATATGGTTCACTCCAAGGAGTCTCGTAAACTCTCGAAACAGAGTTGATTGAAATTGAGCTCCTCGGTCTGTTGTAATAGTTGTGGGTACTCCGTAGTTTGACACCCAGCGATCTAAGAAAACCAAAGCGATATTTTCTGCAGATATATCGTTGAGTGGACAAGCAATAGCCCATCGGGTAAATCGATCAATCGCAGTAAGTATATGAGTAAATCCTCTGGATGGCGGTAATGGTCCAATAATATCTATATGAACGTGTTGAAATCGTTTATCCGGTAAATTGAACTGTTTTGGAGGTGTGACGGTATGATGATGTACCTTGGATCTTTGACATTGCAAGCATTGGCGGGCCCATTTCCGAATATCGGAGTTCATCTTGGGCCAAACAAAACGCTCGCTGATTAACTTGACCGTAGCACGCACTCCAGGATGAGACAATGAATGTAGATGTTCAAACAAAGGTTTTCGACAACTTAGTGGAACAAAAGGTCTATGAACGCCCGTTGAAACGTCGCAGACGATAGTTGTATCAGACAGGGGAATAGGTACATCCTGCAACTGTAGGGAGGAGTTTCGTCTACAAGTATGGAGTTCGGCGTCATTTTTCTGCAGCTTGGCAATATTGTCTAAGCTAATATCTATCGAAGATAGGTGATTAACGTCACATCGAGACAAAGAATCGGCTACGATATTGGAATCTCCTTTGATGAACTGGATGTCTGTTGAGAATTGTGAGATGTAATCCAGTTGTCTGGCTTCTCTCGGAGAGTGTCTGTCCAACGAAGTGGTGAAAGCATAACAAAGAGGCTTATGGTCGGTTAAGATAGTAAAATGTCGACCTTGTAGTAAGAAGCTGAAATGTTTCACTGCTAGGTAGATGGCTAACAGTTCTCTGCCAAAAGTGCTGTAACGAGTTTGCGCAGGTTCCAACTTTTTGGAGAAGAAAGCAAGTGGAGTGATGTCATTATTGAACTTTTGTTGTAAAACTGCTCCCACTGCTACCTGCGATGCATCTGTACATAAAATGAGTGAAGCTTCTGGGTTGATATGAGATAACATTACAACGTTGGATAAGGCATCTTTTGCATTATTAAATGCTGCTTTTGCCTCTTCTGACCAATGAAATTTCTTCGAATTGCATCTAAGTAGGTCGGTCAGTGGCTGAACTATGGAGGCACATGATGGAATAAAACGTCGGTAGAAGTTGAACATCCCGAGAAAACGTCTAAGTTTCTTTAAGGAATCAGGTTCGGGAAAGTTCTTAATAGTTTTTATCTTATCTTCGGTAGGTCTGATGCCTTCGGTAGTTATTCGATGTCCTAAGAATTCAATGGAAGGGGAACCAAAAATACATTTCTTTGGATTGATAACAACTCCAAATTGTTCAAACCTTTGAAATAACAAGCTTAAGTGTTCCATATGTTCTTCCATCGATGAGCTGGCAATTAAGACATCGTCGATATATACAAAGACGAAATCAAGACCTTGGGTAACTTGGTCCATAAAACGCTGAAATGTTTGAGCAGCATTCTTTAGTCCGAAAGGCATTCTCAAGAATTCGAATAATCCAAAAGGCGTAATAATTGCTGTTTTTGCAATGTCTTCTGGAGCGACTGGTATTTGATGATATGCCCTGACCAAGTCAACTTTAGTAAAAATGGTCTTTCCATGTAAGGTCAAGGAGAAGTCGTGGAGATGAGGTATTGGATAACGGTCTGGGACCGTAGCGTTATTCAAAGCGCGATAATCTCCACATGGTCGCCAGTCGTGATTAGTTTTGGGTACCATATGCAAAGGTGAAGACCATGAACTGTTAGATGGTCGTATGATACCTAGCTGCATCATATGTTCGAATTCCGACTTAGCTGCTGCTAGTTTATCGGGTGGTAACCGTCGTGGACGTGCCTTCACAGGTTGTCCTGTTGTGATGATCTTATGCGTAACTGTATGAGATATATCTTCGACGTTGTATGATGGTTTAAGGATTTTAGGAAATCGTTGCAATAAAGCAGAGAACATTTCACTCTCCGGCTTTTCTATACAGATGCTATGAACAGAGTAGTCACATGTAATACCGTGGATCTTGAGTTGGGTGCAATTGTCAACCAGTTTTTTCTTGCTGATATCAACCAACAGATTGAAGTGACTTAGGAAGTCTGCACCTAGTATAGCGTGACGTACGTCAGCTACTATGAAGATCCATGTGAAACGTCGGCGTAGTCCTAGGTTTAAAATCATTGACTGTTCGCCATACGTCTGTATGTTGGTTTGGTTGGCAGCACGGAGTGAAAGTTTTCCAGGTATTTTGGCTAATCGCCTGGATAGTGAAGGGGGAATAACACTGACCTCGGCGCCTGTATCTACCAGAAATAATGTGCCGGTAGTCAAATCCCTCACATAGAAAAGGCGACTGGGGTGATTGCCAGTAACAGCCGTCGCCATTACTGTCTGGCTGGGGAGTTTCCCTGAGATGAGTTACCACTGTTGTACATACACGGTCGAAGACACTTCAGGGCATTATGCCCATACCTCCTGTGATACCAACAAATGTTACGGCTTTGGGACGGTGTTCTAGAACGTCGTCTAGATCTTGATTGCCGTTGCTTGGATACCGTATGTGACTGGTTCCTTTGTGCTCGAAGCTCGGACACTTCCAGTCGTAAGTCTTGCATTTGAGATGTTAACTGGGAAAGTAACCAAAACGTTGGTGCGTCCTTCATAGATGTGGAATCCGGCAAGGCGGTAACAGGAGAGTTCTGTATCACTTCGCCTTTATGAAGTTCTTCCGGAAAAGTGACACGTTTATATGGAGCCATTGTCAAAACAAAGTTTAGTATAGAGATATACAAAATAGCAAAACTTGTGGTAACAAAAATAAAAGCAATGCGAGTTTATAAGGCCAAAATAGCAACAAAAATGTTCAAAACGAGTTAACTATCGAAACAAAAAGGTTTGAAAACGGGTTAACCATAAAAAAAGGTTCGAAACGGGCTCACCAATTATTGTGGTGGACCTTTTACTCTATTAGCTTAGTTACCCAAATTCAAATAGAAAATAAAGTACCAAATCAGTTTAGTTACGGGAAGAATGTATTAAAGTCTGGTTACTTGGGTTTACAAAGATCCAAAGTCCACAATAAACGTTATAGACTCCAGGTGCTGCGGGAAGACTGCTCCAGTACTAATTCTCCAATGTTGACGTTGCCGGAGGTCGACCAAAGTACGTAGGAAGAACTACGGTGCTCCTGCAAAAACTTGAGATAGAAAGCAGGTGATTAAAATTGATCGACGGCAGTTGAGATGGTGGAGAAGACGGAGAGTCGAAGGCAGAACTATATGTTTATTCAAAACCCGAGGTAAAGTTCAAAGTACAGAGTTTATGGTTAAAACAAAGTGGTGTACAATATGTTCATTATTTACATAGTAGTAAAATTTGGATAAGTTTATTTTTGAGGACTCCACAAGCGTACCAAATATGGCAGCTTGGTAGTACACTAGAAGTCAGATCATCCACGATCTACGCATGTTATAGGCCTGTCAATTGCGAGCTCAACGAGAGAATGTACAAACAATCACCACGCGAGATTCGTAGCTGTCTACCAGTAATGCATACATGATTAGACACACGAAGGTATAAATAGTAGACTTTTAATCAATTTGATCATCAAAAGTAAATTAGGTTGTGTTTGGAAATAATTTTGCGCTTTATTGAAATTATTGGAAATGTTGCGATATCTTTATAAAGAATAATTAGTCATCACAGAGCCTCCAGAGGCCAATTGAATCGTTTCAGAAGAGAACCCTGGGGTCTTCTAGTCACATTGTATTTGTCCAACTGATATTGAGGCAAACCTGATCGCCACCCAATCATTTTACTAGTTGTTAATGGTATTGGTGTTGGTGACGGTTCAATTTTAATATAATCAGATATAGGTACTGCCTCAGTGATCTTTAGGTGTTCAGGAATCTCTATAGGTTTTCTCTGAGAATCAACCAGGTCATGCATTTCATTTTTCAAGATTTCTTCTGGAGTCAGTGTCAGGAAACTCCAGTTTTTCGACCAAGCTCTGGATTCCCTTGCTTCCTTAATACAGTTGTCACGCCTTACAAATACAAGAATTTGAAGAAACCTACCATATTTTATCTTGGGCTACATAGTTGTGCAAAGGTACTTCCAAACCAATTTTATCTAATTTGCCTTCCATAATTTGAGAAGGTGGTATGACTGAATGTTGTGAGCAACCACTATTCTGAATCAGATAAACAAACCCAACTGTTACAAACAGGGTATCTCGTAAGATGCATAGGACTTCACATAAGGGTGCGTTTAGCATGACTATATTTTAGGTTTTTCACTTCTGACTGCTCGTGGGCTAGTTTACTGAAAATCAAGCTGTCATATTCACATTCAGCCAGTTTTTAGCTACTGATATAAATAAAGTATCCAACATCATTTTTACGGGCTAGTAAACACCAGTTTGATTTCTTTGTGTTCTCCTCTTGATTGTGAGGTATACATTAACCATTTTTCTTGCTAGTATAAACTAATTGGATTTATTTGTTCTCGCCTCTTGTTTGTGAGTTATAGGTTCCTAATCTTCGGTACACTTCTGTGTAGCTCGTCGCGCCACCCGCTGTCATAACTTTGACTGTTTCCCAAAGGAGTAATGCTAGGAATAATTATGTGTGGTTTGTGGTATGAGATGTGTGAAGACTGTTGCTACTGTTAACGGAATTGGTCCTTTCACCAGTTAGCCCTCCGGTATCGTCGTCAAAAGAAAAGAGATAATAATAATATTCGATAGAATTAGTGAAGTTACTCAGGTTAACGAACAGAAGAAGAAGTTAGAAAACGTAACAACAGGCAGCTGAATAAATTTGATGAAGAATATGAATGATAAATATATATAGGTAATGGTGGTAATAGTGATAAGTAATAATAATAATAATAATAATAATAATTTATTTTCATATAAACATAAATTTACATGAAAATGCATGCCATTTTTACAGGCACGATCAAGGATGATATAATGTCAAATCTTAAATTGTCTACAAGTTAATAATGTTTCAACAGTTTAATATTTGATATATATATATATACACATTGTCTGAATCAGGCTGTATAGTTATTGAATTGTACAATTGTCCTCCAGGTTTCGCGGGAAAATCGACTTCGTTTCGTTTTCATCCCGTGGTTGTAGGCATACGATAATCAACCAATATTGAGGTAAGTACAACGTTTACAAGGAATTGGAAGCTGTTTTAGAAAAATTAAAGTGCTGTGGTGTAACATTAAAGTGTAATAGATTAAGTGAGTGAAATATATCATTAATAAACACATTTATATAGAAAACAGAATGGGGAAGTAATTAATCCTTAGGCCGACAACGTTCATTTGCAATGTATAATGAAACCAATATATTTTATACTATCATGCGTTCACTTTTGGCTTTAATACAATTATTTTCAAGCCAGTTGTCTTTATTTCATGTCTTTTTTTCTATTTGGTGCACAACCGTACCCTCCAGAGAATAGGAATAGAATAAGTCGAATCAAATTCATAAAGAGCTATAAAATGTTAGGTTTAATGGAATATAATGAGAATCAAGTAAAGACGTTATTAGAAAATAAGTGAGACAAGATATTGTGAAGTGGTATTTAAAGATCTGACAATGGATAGCAAGTTAATTCATAAGATGCCCCATAAATCTGTGCAGATCCCACGTGGTCGCATCTCAACAATAGGCTGAGCGAATGGTATATATTTAAAGGTAGAAGCATTATCTGTCAAGGCGTTCACTATTATCTTTTTCAAGATAAAGATCTAAGCCCTCATAAAAATCAGAAATATCTCGAGCCTTTAATTTGTATATTGCTGTTCCTGCAGAATGGGGCGATTCACCTTAGTGACCACCACCATATCTACTGATCAGCTAACGCCACCCTCCCTCCTTTTTTGATGTTAGGCTCTGAGACTATGATTATTATGGCTACCGCAAATATATTGCTTGGTACCAGATATGTTCGTACCATGTTCGTAGTTAATGTTGTCAGGAGAGTAAGACGGGAGAGAACGAAAATGAAAAAAACGACAAACTTAATTGTTCACCCCTGAATGTTGTATGGAACTGTCATAGATAAACCATTTTGACGCATTCATTATGTCAATATAGTTGAAGATTGAACGATCAATTCATGGTTGTTTGTTCAAACCCAACTACCCCATACGACCTTGACCTTGGCGGCCTGTTCGAATATTTGGGCCTGCTACCAAAATATCTACATTTTGCATCCAGTTTACTGTTTACCGGCATACATTTATCAACTTAATATGAATTCTAACAGAATCATTTACTCTCGTAACTTTATTAATGATTTACGACCAAATGACTTTCATATTCCAAAGAAACCAAGAAGGAAACTTCATAGTGGTTGGCAGAGAGCTCTCAAACGTACACTAATACACTTAACTACGGTCCCCGTCATAATGAACTCAAACTGTCGCTCTCTGCCAAATAAGATAATGTACCTACAATCCCTGATGTCAACTGATACGTATCATAACACCGCCATAATCGCATTACAAGAAACGTGGTTGCATGAACTGTATGATGACAACCTTATCTCACTAAAGGACTTTATTTTATTTCGTCAAGACCGTCGATGTTGTAATAAGAAAAATGGTGGTGGCGTTGCAACTTTTATTCACTCCAAATGGTCTGTCTCAAATAACGTCTGCTTCACCTTCTCAAATGACTTCATTGACTGTATTACTGTCAAATGTCGCCCCAAACACCTCCCCAAGTATAAACAATTCTATATTACAAACATGTACATTTCTCCTAGTTGCTCTCCATCTGATCTATCTAATTTTGCTGATGAATTCACCATGTTTGCTGCTGCCAACTTCGACAACTCTCCATCCGTTATTACTGGAGACTTCAACACATCGGATTGTTCCTTTCTTGAAGCTCTTGGTCACACAAACATAGTCAAATTTCCCACTCGACTTGACAAAACACTCGATCTCGTTTTTACTAATGACGAAGGAGTATATGAAACACGTAGACGTTCACCGATACATAACTCCGATCACTGCATTGTCCGCGTTTTGCCAAAAATATACAGCAAAACACATATTAAAATCTTCTTACACCTGTCTACGAAAGCACAAGAAAGATGCTACACATCTGACAACTTACTCAATCTAAGACGCATGTTAAAAGATACCAACTGGGATCTATTCTATGAAAGTACATTAGATGACTCAATCACCAATATAATGGATTATCTTAAGTTCTGCCTCGACATTTGCTGTCCTAAACAAACACTGTTCAAACGCCTCGACCGCTTCTCGTCTCCTCGTCTCAAACAACTTCGCAGGCAAAAAGAAATGTTATATAAATGCAAAGACAAGTTAGGTCTTAAAAAGATTAATGCTCAAATCAAATCTGAAATCAAAAATCTTAATGCTATCTATAACCAAACACTTTTATCATGCAAATCTCCTAACAGCATGTGGAAACTTTTCAATGAAATTACTGGCAAAAGTAAGCGATGTAATGTTTTTCCCTCTCTTGATGTTAATGCTCTTAATCTGTCTTTTTTACGCTCTCCTTCTACTATAACCAATTCTAACGTTACCAATCTTGTAGCTGATAACTTCCAGGACTTCAATACTCTCGATGTTTTGAAATGTCTTAAAACTCTTAAGCCCTCACATAGTCTTGGCCCTGATAGCATACCTGCATATGTTCTAAAACAATGTGCAGATGCTTTATGTTCTCCTCTAACTAATATACTAAATGCTTCCTTCCGTGAAAACGTTGTACCTGTTCCATGGAAAGACATTAAAATAGTCCCTGTCCCTAAACCTGGCAATAGCAAGAACGTAAAGTTCAGACCCATCGCCATCACTTCCCCGTTTCTAAAGCTCATGGAAAAACTAGTACTTCTTAAACTCGAACCCTCCCTTAAAAGCTTCGAAGACCCCAAACAATTTGCCTACAGACAGGGTAGGAGTACTTTAGACGCTGCAGCCGTCTTACACAACAGTATTATCTCATCATTAGACAAAGGTGCCAAATATGTCCGCTGCACGTTTCTTGACTTTACTTCTGCTTTCGACTCTGTACCTAGATGTCTCTTGCTAAATAAGCTCTCCATGACACAAACCGAGTCCTGGGTCACTAACTGGTTGCATTCCTACTTTTCAAACAGAATGCAGTACACCGTATACAAAGGCCAATCCTCCTCTGCTGTGCTCACAGAAGCTGGTGTCCCCCAAGGTGCTGTACTCTCCCCACTTCTCTTTTCTTTCTTTCTACATGACCTACCGTCTTCAAATGACATTAACTTTGTCAAATATGCTGATGACCTAACTGTGTCTTTACCTGTCAAATGTCAAAGTGACTGCTCTAAACTAAATGGCTTCTTATCGGAAATTAGCCAATGGTCCAAGGAAAACGGTCTAACCTTAAACCCCTCCAAATGCCAAACAGTTAATTTCACCCTTAGGCATAAATCTGACCTAAACAAACTGGTTAGCACTCATGAGGTGTGCAACATAGATGGCAGTGAAATAGAAACCAAGTCGGAAATTAAATACCTAGGCGTCACTCTATCTTCTGATCTTTCCTGGTCGTCTCATATCTTGACGATTTCCAAGAAAATATACCGTCTTACCTTCTACATCAAGAAGTTAAGACATTCTGGTGTAACCCAACCCTTACTCCTACAATTTGTTAACTCCCGTATTCTGCCTATTATTCTCTATTGCTCCCCCTTAGTCTTTCCTGGGCTATTGAAGAAAGACTATACCTTATTACGTAGGATGTTAAAGGTTGTCAGCAGGGTAAGCAGCTTGCCACTTAGCCAGCTTGTTAATATTCTGGTGGACAGGCATATGGACTCATGTGAAAAATGGACGAAATCCATTTTATCTGACTCACAACACCCTCTACATTCACAACTGTCCCCATGTATCTCTTCAGGGAAAACAAGAAGCCTGTATAGGAAACTATATGCCCGCACTAGTAAGTACAAAAACTCATCCATACCCTACTTAGCTCGTGTTCTGTGCGATAAAGAATGCATCAGGCATGAAACCTTTAACTTATTAAATAGTCAGTAGAACCAATGGATCTTGTCTTTCCAACTCACATCATTTATAGGTACAACGTTTTCTCGCTCTTTCATTCTGTATTTATTTTTGTTATGTGCTGTTTTGTTTCTCTCTTCCTTGCAAACTCTACTTAAAACATTCTTGTTCGTTCTTTCACACTCTGTACATCTCGAACATTTTGCTATCGCTTACGCCAGTAAATATGCTAGTAGTATCTACTTTTCTAACACCTTCAAACACTTTAATTTTGGCTTTGCTACCGACATACTAATATGTTGTTGAGATAACTTTAAACTATATAGAACTTTATTTATTGTTAATGTAAAAAACTGGATGCAATATTGTAGTAAAATGCTGAGAATTCCATTCTGTATCACAAGTACTGATTTGGAATAAAGCTTATGTTATGTTATGTTATATTTTCGCGGAGGCATCAATACACCAGTCATCGTCTTATCGGTCACTGTTCATAAAGAAGAGCAAAATCTGTCAGAATCGTGATTTATTGTTGTAATATTTGTTCCTAGACCTTAATCTGTAATGCCAGTAATGCTGGTTATATGTTGGTGTTAGAATAAGGAATTCTTGAGCCGTCAAACAGTGTTTTGGTTTTTGCGTCAGTTAATACTAAGAGTTTCTGAAAATCTTCGAGGGACAGCGTAATGTCCAGCATAGCAAGAGCTGGGCATTAACGGTTTATGAGACGTGATTGACAGTTTCTGACAGTTTGATAGTCTCCGTCCGCCTTTCCTGGTGCCGGTCAAATCTTCTTTGAACAAGAGTTATCTCGAACTTTCTGGACTTTGGCCAAGTTGAATGATGCCTAGGTCAAAGAAGGGACAGAGCGTCATGGAAGCAAACAGGAAAGTATGTCATGTTGACTTATCTGTTACATGTAACGATGTGTTTGATGTTAAGCATGACGTGGTTGATATTAATGTTTCGCCGTCTAGGGATAATAGGAACATCAAACTTCCTAAGTATGAACCTCGGTGTTTCGGCGGAAACCCAGTCGACTATTTACAGTTTGTAAAGCACTTTGAAATCATGTTGCGTGGTTTTTTATTACGTGATGAAATGAAGTTGATGTATTCGATGAGATATTGCACTGGAGTCGCTTCAAGAGTTATACAGTGGTGTAAGTTCGTGCCCCCTAACGAAGGATGTACTGAGGCTATAAGCATACCGCGTCAAAGATTCGGAAGACATTCGATGATTGCAAGGAACGTATTCGAGGCTGTTAAGGGTAATGGTAGTCAACTACAAGATTACTCCATGTCACTGTCGTAGTTTTTGGATAATCTGATGACTTACAAGGATACGTTGATTTCGATGAATTGCTTGATTGATCTGAACTCAAGTTCAGTCCTAGAGGTAATAGTGAGACGCCTACCTACTCATCTGCAAGGGAAGTGGGTGAAGATAAGCTCTCGTATAGAGGATGAAGTTAGTGAGCCAAAGTTTGATGACATTCTGAAACTGGTAAACGATAGTGTGAATCAATCTATGAGCAAGTTTGCCTGTATATTGCATCCCACCCCTAGAACAGAGAAGTCTGGGAGCAAACCGCAATCATTTATGACGAAAGGATCTCAAAGAAGTGGATATCGAGAGAGACGTATGGTGTCTAGTAATCCACATAAACTTAGTGAGTGTAACAGCTTTCGTGGGACATCGCCAACAGATAGGTTACAAGTTGCGAGACAGTCACGGCTGTGTTTTACACGTTTGCAAGAGGTGCATACAAAGGTGAACTATGAAGAAGTGACCAAGTTTAGTGGTGAAGTCGGCGTCATCAAGTTCTGACTCTGAAGTGTGTGACGTTAATGGTGCGGTCAAGAAGCCTGTAGCTGCAACTGGTAAGCTATTGTTGAAAAGAATGTCACAGACGACACTGCAGTTTGTGCAGGAGAAGAGAATTACCGTTTCAGAGTAGAGTTCTGACGCCACAAGTTTACAAGTTATTACTAGTCAGAGTGAAAGTATAAAACCTTTAAGGATTTGTGAGGAGGAACCAAAATTGTCCACTTCTGTTATTAAAGAGTTTGAAAATGATGAAATTGACGGTAAAGTGAATATTCATGATAATGATCATGATAGTGCAGATTTGTCTTTGGTTGATCATGATGAAATGGGGGGAATGCCTACTACTGCTAAGTTGAACAAAGTTTCTGTACAACTTGAACGTGAAGTAGAATTAAATACAGATGCAGTTGCAGAAGGCATGCATACTTGTGAGACCGTCAGTGTAATTGATCAGCGTGTACCCCACCTATCATCAGATGATAGTGCTATACTGGAGCTAGTGGCAAAAGACAGCAGTGGTGGTAATCTCGCAGTTAGACAACCTTCTAAGAGCCGAACCACAACAGCATCTGATGAACCGATGAGTTCATCAACTTGTGTCACTCAGTCATCGTCGGTGTTGTCATCCATGATGAAAGGGACGCCCATGAACTGGTGTGTCTTAGGCTTTGAGTATGCTAGTATCGGTCCGTTTGAAAAGACGAAAAATATTGGTCAGTTTAATGGGTATAAGCCAAGTGTATACGAGAATGTAATTGTTAAATTGACTTGTACGAATAAAGGCCTTTCAAGTTTCAAATTATTATCTGAATGTTATTATCTTTGGTGTAAATTACCGTGTGCCTACGCTTGGTTGGTCGGATACGTCGTATGTTTGTTCGTCATCTACATTCCACGATAAAATGACATGGGCATGTTACCGTTCAGAAATGAGGATATAGATGATAGAAGGAGGTCAGCAAATGAACTGAACGACGATTTTCCAGCCACGGGTGTCAACATGAGAATCAGTATCGGCGTAGTGCTGTAAGTCCAACAATTCTGGAAGGGTAGTACTTCGATTTTCAGTCCATCACAAATGGCCTGTTGTCTATTACATGGGTTTATGAGTCATACATTGAATTGGCATCATCCCTAATATATCTGTTGGTAACTATGATTGTGTACGAATGCCTTCCACTTGTATCATCAACCTGAGAAGGAATGTGGGCGTACTGCTGTAAGTCCTACAGTTCTTCAAGGGTAGTTCTTCAAGGCAGAATCCACAACATTTGATTATTAATTGTACATATGTTTGTGTTAAGTAATTGAGTGGGCTCCAATTAATGTAATTGTTGGTTAATTTTGTTTGTGTCCGGACATTCTTCAACCCACAACCGTCAACCTGAGAAGGGTTGCAGGTGTACTGATGTAAGTCCTGCGATTCTTCAAAGGAATAACAGCAATACACGATCTTCGAGGTTTTTGGTACTGTCTGTATATGTGTGGTGTGTCATATCAATTGGTGTTCTTTGGATTCATTGTGTTTAAGTGTTGTTTTTCGAACTTTGTTATGTTGCATAATTTTGTTAAAATTTTCGTCGTGATTACTTCTGAAGTTGTTTCTAGTCTTCTACATCTGTGAATGAATTGATTGATGTTAAAGACAGCAGATGGGTCGTATACACCGAGGAGCCTGGTGCTGAGAATGAAATGCACACGAGATAATGATTAGCTGTGGTCCCCACGCTGGGGAGCGAGAGTGTAAACGACTGAGGCTTGCATACGTCACCATTACTCAAACTGAGGCAGAATGAATGACAAGCGATCGCGGTGGTAATTGGCAGTGAATAGATGAGAGGATGTGAGAAGAGTATCATGAGGTGGTGGTATGGTCACATTGCGTTCTGCAAGAGTCATTCGAGCAAGTGGAGACTGCGTTGCTAGCTGTCAAGAGGATGCCTTTAACTAGAAGGCGTAGGTCATCGTCGATGAGTGAGATTGTGCTGTGGATATGCTTGTGGTGTGTTGGCTTTTCTGTTTGGTTTCCATTTCAGCTCTGTCCGTGTGACCCAGGTTCTCGCAGTGGTATAGAAGTCAACGTGTATTGGCCGTGATGGAAAAAATGGATGGATCCGTATTTTGCCGGGGAGTGTCAATGGAGTTGAAGATTGAACGATCAATTCATGGTTGTTTGCTCAAAACCAACTTCCCCAATTTTCGCGGAGGCATCAATACGACAGTCATCGTCTCATCGGTCGCTGTTCAGAAAGAAGTCAGGACAAAACTGTCAGAAGTAATATTGTGATTTATTATTGTAATATTTGTTCACAGACCTTAGTTGTAACATTGTTTATATGTTGGTGTTAGAATAGAGAATCCTCGAGTCGCCAATTGGTGTTTTGGTTTTTGCGTCCGTCATTACTAAGCGTTTCTGAGAAACTTCAAGGAACAGCGTGAGCCCGAGTGCAGCAAGAGCTGGGCATTAACGGTTTACGAGACGTGGCTGACAGTAGGAGATACGAATCAACACTAGCAAAGAGACCAGCGTTGGAAAGCACTAAAACAGCCTGAAAGCGTTGTGGAGTCAAACTTGGATGGAAGGTCTAGGCAGAAATAGCAGAAAAAGACAAACAATGGCTCATTACAGACACCTGGTGACTAATAGAACAAAGAAGGATGGTGAAACCAAAGATTATCCAGTGCATCGACGAACAACAAAAACAGGAGTCGAAAGCAAGCTACAATACACTGAACAAAAATGTAAACAAAAGTGGCAAGGAAGACAAAAGGCGATATTATGAAGCTGCGGCAAGTGAAGAAGAACAAACTGCAGGCAAAGGAGACCTCGCAACCCTCTTCCAAACAACTAGGTTCCTAATGCGAAAGCTATCAACAAAAATTAAGCCAGTGAAGTATGACAATGGAAAGTCAATCACCACAAGGGTGGAGGATAGGAAACACTAGGCTGAAGACTTCACAAGACTTCTAAACCGACAGCCAACTACAACACGCCCAATAATACCAAAAGTGGAAGCAGAACCGCCAGTGGACATCAGCCCTTCGACGAGAGTAGAAATCCTGAAAACAACAGAGATGCTGAAAACTGAAAAATCAAAATACGAAGCCACACCATCCTGGGGAGAATTAGACACGCCGCTCTGAATGAAAAATGTCAACTGGAAGAGGTTGGATCTAGGTGAAACGAGTCATGCATCGGTTAAATCGAAACACTACGGATTATCGTTGAACAGGGTTTGGAATGGTAGTCAGCTTACTGCCCCAACTTCAACGACTTCGAAGAGGTCTTCAACAGCGCCAGTCGAGAGGTGATTCAACAGCTACTTCACTACTACGGAGTGCCGCCAACAGTTACACGTCCCAGCATCAGTTGTATGACGGAGCTGCATGCCAAGTAATCTAGAAGGGGAAACTCACGGAATGTGTCGAAGTGAAGATGGGGATAAGTTAAGGCGGCTGCCCGCTACCTCCAATAACTCTCGTTGTTGACGTAGATTGGATAATGCAACAGAGAGGGAGAAACGAGGAAACATGTATATAACGGACCCACACTAAATGCTTGGGAATTTGAGATTCGCCGATGATATATGTCTAATTCCACACAAACTGGAAGTTAGGCGAATGAAAAGTGACGAGTTGGCGGAAGAAGCATCCAGAAAAGAAAAAAATTCGTTCAGGCGAGTATTGGGAAAGGAGAGATGATGAATATTACGAGCCAACAGCAACAACAACAACAGGAAACAACCAGCATAAATGGGAGAAATCTGAAAGAAGCAACCTCATTTACCTACCTGAAAAGCACCGTTTCAACTACAGGCCGACAGAACTGATGAGAATATCGAAGTGAGGATCTGGAAAGCAAGGAAAGCTTCCATTACTGTCAAGTCTGTGTGGAGATCAACGACACTCAGCATAGAAATGAAAATAAGATCCGGATTTTCACCTGCAATGTGGAGTCAGTGCTACTATACGCATCAGAGATTCGGCGTGTCACGAAGGGCACTTCAAACAAACTAATGACCTTCATCAACAGCTGTCCTCACTCAATACTACTCAAGATCAGATAGCCACCGGCCAGAAGAGATCAGCAACAGGGATCTCTGGGAGAGAACCAACCCAACTGGAACCAGTTGTGCAACAAATATGCAGGAAGAAATGGAGGTGGATTGGCCATACTCTGAGAAAACGAAGCATCAAGTGAGTGATATCACACACCAGGCCATTGCTCGAGTGGAACTTGAATGGGAAGCGGCGAGTTGGTCGTCAGTGTGAGGGTGACATGGAGGAGGTCATGTGAAGAGGAGGTGAAAGCATGTGGGCAGACGTGGAGCTAGGTGAAAACTTTGGCAGAGAACCGAACGCAATGGAGACATGAGGCTGAAGCCGTATGTTCCTCTAGGAATCAACAACGTGATCGTTTACGTATTTTCTTAGTGTTTGCAGTGGGCAATAATTACTAGAACAAAATCACGTCATTTAACTGGCTTAATGCTTCTTTCTGGATTTGTTTTAATGCGTTGTTCAGTTAAACTTTGAGTACATCAGGTCAATCAGGTGGGGCGCATTTGATTTCTCACATGGTCATGGTAAGTTAAGCGGAGTAAGGTTTAGTTTCCCTCATCTCCTCCAGTGGTGTTTGTACTTAAGATTTTAGGTGACTCTAAACTATAGCAACCCAAAACGGTGACTTAAGAATAGCGGCCCAAACCGAAACGACCTTTTATCGCAAAAATGACCTTGACAGGGAAACTTCGGCCAATGAGAAGGCTCAAAAAGAAAGGCGCATAATTGTAAAAAACGGTTTATATAGAAGTAATGCAATCGTAATAAACAGTTACAAAGAATGGCGTTCGCGTATATGTTGCAAAAACTCCCAGTTTCTCATGGGAGTCTTCATAGTCATATGAAACCAGTTTCGGTACATAAATTCATCCAGGTAACTGTGAATCGTGGGATTTCTCGATCCATTAACCGCTCTTATACGTCTTTCTAGACGACTCCAAAATCTTTCACTAGAACTGGTGTGGGTTCCATCCAAAGGATTCCGGAAACCGTCCGTATGATTAACAACATGATGAATGTACCCAAGATTCGATAATTGACGGTATCCGCTCCATTCATCCGTATGAATGGTCGTCCCCGGCAACACCAAACGCTTATCAATAAGCACTAATACTGCTGCACTGCGATTGGGAATCGCTTCCATATACCCTTTGCGCGGTGTCGTGTCGTAGATACCCAGTATCCACTGCTGGTGTGCTTGTAATCTCCCGCGGTTGTATTTCCTTTTTATAAGTACAGTCTCATGAATATGGACTATGCTGCCGACTCCCCCGAGAACTTGAGTCAGGGTGTTCATTTTCCAGGAGGAAACATCTCTGCAGTAGTTGTACCATTGCACTGCTGACACCTCTGAATTTTCTGTTTCATAAGCTGTAGCTGTGACTGCTCTTTTCAGGACCCAGAAGTTACAGATCATTAAAATTTTCGCCAAAGGTAGTTTAGACCTTGAGAGAAAAGTTCCTAAGGGATCTGTAAACTAAAAAACAACGACAAACCATCTCGAACCGATTTCCTTCTTCGGCACTCAATACATCTGTATACAAAGCCATCAGTGGCCGCTGCTTATATTTGTATATGCATAACTCCTCCGCACTGGCAAATTTTCGACAAAGCTATGAGTCCGTTATCCAAACAGTAATCGAAAACATACATGATTACTTCCGAAAATGAGTCAGCTGATTCCTTGCTCAAGGTCACTTTTTTGTTCGAAGGTCGTCTCGGTTTGGACCGCTATTCTTTAGTCACCCCCAAAACTAATGAACGGAGTGATGACCGTAATGAATTTATGTATAGAAATTGGTCAAGCCTGACAACGAAGACTCCAATGAGAAATTGGAAGCTATTCCTGGAAAATAAGCGAGGCAATTATTCTACGTAACTTCATGCTGTTGTATTACTATTTTATGTCCGTCTTCAGATTATGCTTTCCTGCTTTAGACGTGTTCAATCGTACTATAGTTATCTGTCAGGGTCTTAATTAAGTAGTTTAGTTTTGGGATGTTGTAGTTCAGAGTCACCGTATTTAACTGTATGTCTGGCTGTATCATAGTGTGTGGCGAATAACAATGCCTCGAGAAGCTGACTTTCAGTCGGTGACGATTTGACTGACGTATGATGAAAACGGTATGCGAAAAATTTCACACAACGGGAGTCCCACAGATAAACAATAGGTGTTGCCCTACCTATGTTTCGATTCTTAAATCAGGACTTGAGATTGTTTTCGAGTTTTATTTGTCCGACATTTGTATTTGTACCAAAATAATTGGGACTCAGCGGTCAAAATTTGTGGCCACGCAGGTTTACAATAGGTTTGTGCTCCATATCATAACTGCGCTCACATTTTAGAAGTTCGGCCTTTCACCGTATGCTCACAAAACAGAAAAATGATGCGAATTTTGCGAAGAGAATTAAGACTAGACTCGGCGGGTGATTTTGTATTTTATGTGGAGTTAACCCGGCGAATGACTTGATATCATATGGTGTCACAGATGGTGTAACTAATTAAAATTTTTCTTCTGTTATGGATTTGAATAACTCCCTCCGAAATAATTCGAGTGTTTGCTTACGGTGTGATTGATGAATTCACTGAAAATCGCACGAATATGCGTATACGCTAAACTTACAGGATAACAAGTCTTTACGAATAGTTTGGGTGTAGGGTGAACTGAAGTACAGTCGTACATATAGATAGGCCATTCTGTGGTTTAACCTGAATCTTATGTGATAATTCGCAGCATGAACATTTTGTTTCATCAGCCTTGTTATCCGCTGCGTCCTTCCATGGAAACAAACCTCACACAAAACAAAACCAAGAGCTGTTTCGCGTGATAACTTCTCTTCACCTCAATTTCCCATAATTGTCTTCCAAATGTGAACCATCGCTTCTCCTTTCTCACCTATTCATTTCCAAAAGGTGTTGCATGTGCCAACATTTAAATATGCAAATTTTCTGAAACTTGTAAAAATCATATGTGTATATATATATATATATATATATAAAATATACTGCTTTCAAAATTTAAACTCAAACCTACAACGTAATCAAATCGTGAATGCATTTAGCATTACACAAGTGTGTGAATTGTCCAATCTTGGAGGATGTATGCTTGTATTGAAGCTATGTTGGGTGTAACGAATCCCCTTGTTTTTCTAATCTGTTCTGTTTAATAGACTTTTGCTGTCAGCTATGTGGTTTATGTGAATATTACGAGTATTTTGTCATACTTTCAGGGCAGACTTATGATAAAAAAAGAAAAAAAGACGTCTTCGAAATCTGAAAGCAAGAAACTAAAGCGAAGTAAAGCTAAGAAACTGGAAAAAAAACTCAAAAAGACGAGTTTCGTCCCATCCGATATTTCACCTATCCGGAAAAATAAAAATGCTCGCGTCGTTGATAAGGCTGAGCATCAACTTGTGACAAAGAAACCGAAAGTTCGTCACACCCCCAGCATTAAAAATAAAGACGAGGTTGAAGAAGCCTCGAGTGAAAGTGATTTTGAACAAATCGATGCGGACTGGGATGCAGACGACCAAACAGATAACGACGAGGAGCACAATTGCTCAAGTATTTCAATGATCACAGCTTACGCGGGCCTGAGTTGTTTAGAGTCTTCGGACAATGACCTCGAAGAATCTGAAGAGGATGAAGACGAAGAGTTAGGTGAAGAAGACTTGGATGCTTTGTTGAATTCCAATAAGAAACAGATGAAACGGATAAGCGGGTGTCCCAAGGAAAAAGTTTCAAATGCAGTAGCAGTACATTCCAGTAAGTTTAACTTTTGTTAACTGTCATTAGAATACCTGACTCCTCATAGCTGTATCATATCAAAGAGGACTCAATAAACTCTCCTTGAACTGTTCCAGCATTATAGTAGTATGATTCCACCTAAATCAATGGTGAAACATTCAAAACATAAAACTTATGGGGATGTGCAGGAGTTCCAGTCGCTACACTTAATAAAGGCAGGGAAATCTGTGGTCCGAAACAGATTCATCATATACGAGACATTATGTTATTATTAATCCCTTGGGCTTCAACCACACATCTCTACTATCTTCTATTTTCCGCCGTCCTGTTCATCCGGGTCGATGACTGCCCATAGTCTCTCATCTCCTCTTCACACGATCTCCTCCGTGTTACTCTAGGATGACCCATTCATCGCTTCCCATCTGAATTCCACTCAAGTGGCTGGCGCGTGATGTCATGCGACGGTCTCCTCAACGTGTGCCCAATCCATCTGCATTTCCTCATATATATTTGTTGAGCGATTGGCTGTTGGTTGGTTTCTTTCCAGCCAGAGTTTCTTGTTACTAATTCCTTCTGGCCAGCCATTTGATCTTCAGTATGGAGCCGGCGAAGGCAGCTGTTGATAAAAGTCTGCAACCTGCTGGGAATCCTTTGATTGACACGCCAAGTGGCTGATCCATATAGAAAGACCGACTCTTGACATTGGTGTTGAAAATCCGAATCTTGTTCCTTATTCTGGCTGAGTGCAGAAAATTTTCAAAGTGGTTTCAGGTTGATGAAAACGTATCCTGCCTTTTCTGTTCTGATTTTGATATCTTCATCCGTTCCGCCTGTGGTTAATACGATGCTTCCCAGATAAGTGAAGGAAGTGACCTTTGTTAAATCTCTCCCGTTGATGGTGATATACGAGACATGCGACATGCTTATTCTGTGAGGGTAGAAGTAGATGAAACACGATTTGATCCTGCAACCCAATATCTGAAATTTGTGGGCTTATGCCAGTGAGCCACATCTCCACCTTTGAGATTGATTCCTTTGTTAGCCGTATTACTAAGGTTAGCTGTCAACCAAGAATCCCCCATCTCCAACCCTTTGCTCAACTACTTGAATTATAACCATCATGGCGTCGTATTTTCCTGAGTTATATGTGTTATATTTTACTACTATCACCTTACTCATCTGCTCGTCGTTGCTCGAAATTCTGAACCATCTTTCCTAGCCTAGGACGGTAAGTAGTTGATTTCACGAGGGTGATCTGTAGCCGACCACCTACCAAGGCTATTTTCTCAACCTTCCTTCTGCATAGTCCACATGGGTCAGCAGTTTTTACTGCTACCATGTGGTGTTGAATAAAGTGAAAAGTAACTGGAAGTGAAAGAAAGTTTTTGGCTTTTTGTCAACACCAACGCATGAAACTCGGAATGAATATTCCGACATTGGGATGCTGATTGCAGATTCGGATTTACAGGTCGGACATCTAAACTTAGAGAATAGCTTTCCGATTTTATGAAAGGTTAGATAATGAGGATCGTCTTTCGGTAGTCCTCACCGTTATCCTGTTTGGTGTACTGCCTCTTACACAAAGACCGCATGGCAATCAATCAGAAATAGTGTCATGAAACAAAGGAGATTTTGGCCGTCTGATTGTACCATATACTGCTAAGTTTGTTGATGGTTTTCATGGTTACCGCCCCTAAGAAACTGACTTGATTTAATTCTAAAAAAATTTGGAAGAGAATTGTATTTTAAGTTGGTCCATCTGCCAAGAGGCGCACGCGAATATCAGCACATACCAGACATCATGTAGATGATGAGTGGGGTCGCAATCCTTGGAGCTGGCTTACTTACTATAGCTTCTCTAGGTTGGTAAGGAATACAATGAGAAGCATAGAATGTCTACATCAGAGTCGTAAGTGTTGACTTGACAGCTGCGTCTGAATTCAGCAGTACTTGTTAATCATTCCATATGTTTTTCGGTATCTGTCTAGATTTATTCCAAAGCAATTCGGGCAAAATGTTCACATACAACTACAAATCTGTTGTTCCAAACTGTTACTGGGACTAGAAGTTGTTAGACTTTCTCACTTTCGATATTCTTGAGGCGCTTTTGGCGGTATGAGGTGTGACAGACTCAAACCGTAAAGGTGTAGACAGTATTCTCCCAGTGAACAAAGAATTTCTGTATTTATTCAAAGGAGGAAGACGTAGTGAGGTAGAATACTTTTTCGACTAATCATTTTCAAAAGCTGAAATCTTGTTTATACTCGACAGAACACTAATTAAGACCTGCTGAAGTGTATTCTGTGAAATATTAACCTATTCAGAGTAATAATGTAGAAGGAGAAGAAAGGGAAAGAGGTGAAAGGCGGTAGAAGGTATTAAGTTGAAAAGTAATAACAAACTTAAAGAGATAGTTATGGAAAAACAATGTTATTTGGCTTTAATATGTATGATGGTTACTGAAATCATGGTTTATCTCTGTGAATTATTCAAGAATTAGCTCTCTTGGTTATGCATCTTAAATGATGCAAATTTATGTTTTGTTAAACCGACTTTATATTCGATAGTAAATATTTTGCTGCTCACATAAGATGGCTTGTAACCACTTTTCTCATAATGGATACTGACTGAAAGATGATAAGTAGCTGAATCCATCACCATCAGTGAATATTTTCGGCTCATATATGTGCGTTGGGTATGACTATTTCGCGTTTAAAATCAAGGGTTTTAACTGATTCTAGCTAAATTTTGATCTCAATTCCTGTCTTTCTTATCTGTAGGACAATATGTATTGCATTTTCTAGCAGATATTTTATGTGTTAGGTTAACTAACTAAACAGCGGTGTATACATTGACTTTCCAGAATCGACGAAAGACGCGGGTCCACAACCAAAGAAGATGAAGTCTTCAGACGAGTGTGAGGTAATCCAGTTGATGTTGTGAATTTTTAGTGTTTTGACATTCATAGTGTAAGATATTACAACACCTAACGTGTCATACATGTTATCACTAAAGCGTCAATTTCTTTGTTAAAAATAGTACTTAAGAATTGAAAAGTGACGCAAACAGGCATGTTAGGAAAACTGACTCAATTTTTGTTTGGCTTTAGTAAAAATATGTTGACGGTTTAACGTCAACATTATGTGTATTTGTCATTTTACACATTCTGAGTGATGACGGTGTGGATGGAGTTTAGCTGATAATAAGTTATGCAATTCCAAGATGAATAATGACACTAATACATTAGGTGGGCAACATTTTATCTGGACCATACTGAGTCATTTAGATCGATTGATTAATTAATTAAATAATTCCGACTCACAATGAAAAATGTATGCAATTCTTTGGGTGCTCACCTTTCGAATTCTGCTAATATATGCTAACACATACAAGCAGCGTTAATCCCAGACTTCTTATCCAGTGAGCACTAACGTCTATTACAGTAATATAGTCTGAGCCAGTATTATATCATCCTGCTTGACCGATAGATTTGGGTCAAGATATTGAAGCATGAATATTCTTGGTAGAATAGTTCTTCGAATTGTCGTAGACAATCACGGTCATCAAAAGAAATATTCCTTTCCTCCGTGGCTAATTGCGATTTGTGTCATTTTGAGATGTTGTTTCATAGTTTTTATATTCTGCCGGATGACTTGAATAATGCCCAGAATATAGTGTATATCATTCATCATTGCAGCCGATGTTATTGCTTCCCTACTGTAATTTGAAATGAACTTGTGAAAATCATTCATTTTTACTCTCATTGGTGGTGGAATTCTTCGAATTAAATGAATTTGTGTTCACAAATTACTGAAAAATAAAGGTATATGTGTATTTATGTATGTGTGGTTGATTGTATTTCCATTTCTGTGTATTCTACACTTTATCTGAAATTTGTAGCTGTCTCCATAACATGCTTTAAAACTATATTTCATGCATGTATAGGATACTTCGGGAAAAAATGATAGTAGTATCGATAGAAAATTGCCTCCTGTCGGTTGGACAAATGCGTCTTTGATGCTAGAAGAAATTAAGAAACGTGCAAGTAGGTTTATTCATTATGTATATGTAATGCCTTTTGTTTTTATTTTCACTTGACTGGTCGATTAAATCTGTGCCATATATAAATATTAAATGCGGTTTTTCCTAACGTACTCTAATGTTTTACGCTTAATGGTATCCGAATTTATGAGGTAACGCACTTATTGAATCAAAAAAGCCTACACAATCCTTAACGCATTCTAATTCACCGATGTCGTTTGGAAGCAGCCGATAAAGTGACCGACTAGTCAAAGTAGCACTTTACTAGCAAGTACACCAGGCGAAGCTATTACACTTCAAGAAGGCACCGAAGATACTATATCGGACAAGTTGACCACCCCTGTGATTATCACTTGAATATTCGTTTTCTTTCTTCTGAACAGTGATGATCAGCAATATACATTAGTCTGTTGAAACTATTGATATAAGTATAAAACTGTTGGAACTATCATTTATTGACACTATCCCTTAAAACCAGGCGTGATATCCTCAGGTCACACCGTTTCGCAACATCTTAGATAATTGGTAGATGAAAATTTAATGTCGACATCCCATTCATACAGGGACTGCTTGGTGGCTGATTGGAGTGAACCTGCAGATCACTTGAACGTCTCCTCTAAATGTTTCATACAGGATGGTAGCCGTATTTTTCAAAAATATCACCCTTTTTCATCACACCATAGAATGTTTTCACAACTAGTTTCCTTGTTAAACCTGAATGTTTGGCACGTATCATCTACTGCTGGTGTCTTTTCCGGTTCCTTCCGCCTTCCCCATCACTGCTGTTGGTCCTCACCGATAGCTGCTATCTTGACGTGGTGGTCGGGCTTGCACGTCGCAATGACCCAACAAGCTACACTGGCTAGAACCATTGTTCCTACAGGTCCTGCCATGCCAGGAATTTTGTTAGGGTAGCGATTAGACTAAAAGCAGTTACCAGCTTCATGTAAGAATTTTTTTTCACTATGCTGGGGGTCTGTGGGCAAAGTCGTACTGCTGGGGAACAGGGATGTGACAGCAGTGAGGTGTTTCCCTCAGATGACCGGCATGCCAGCTATGCTATCTCCTCACTCAGGAGGGATAAAGAGGGTTCGGAAAGGTCGACAGCAATAATTGTACATCCTGACTTACCCTGCAGTGGTCCGTAAACGGCGGTAAGCTTAGTGATACAGAACCAAACCAAGAAACCCGTTCATACAGGCCGTGTGTGACTGGTCTCAAGCAGTTGTCCCCTGGACTTTGCGGTCACGTAACACTAATCCTCTTTCTCTTTGAGGTACCCAAAGAATCAGTCAACTTGCGCGATGTGGGCAGCCGGGAAGTAACAACCAATGTCACACACTTCCCAGAGTTAGATATGATAGAGAAGATTTGTAGCTCAGGTGGGTAAAGTATGCGCTGAAGATGTCACCTAGTAGGGTAATGAAAGCTTGGCAAATTAACCACCCAGCTCAGAGAACAAAACCACATGAAAAACTTTCCAGAGTACACGAAGCCTCCCCAGACATCATTCTCCCTTACCCACATCACCTTCATCACCTTTCCGCCCTCCCACTACAGTCAGTACTATTCTTCAGACTAGTGAGTCATCTTCACTTCACTCTCTGACCACAAACAACGATGAGAGCCATAGAAACACCCCCGACAGCCTCCTAAAGCCACGACGCCAACTTCATACAGGGGTATTTAACGTCAGGACCCTCTGCCAAATCGGACAACAGGCATCACTAGCAAGAACTCTAGCATCTTGAGCCATGATTGTATGTTGTGTTTCGGAGACACGCATACAAGACCCAAGTGTATTCATTCACTTAACCTCAGCCGGCCAAGAAGGTGAATCTGCGAAATTGACTTTAAGGATGTCAGGAGACCCCTCAGCTAGTTCGCGAGGACTCGCAGGTGTAGAGATAGCATTGAGTGATAGGGCAGGAATATCGTACGTGTGTGCGGTCCGTCTAAACGGGCCCGTTAGAAGAAGGAAGGACGGCGTTACCAGTCGTTGTTTTTTCGTAGTCTCCTCTTACACCCCAAAAGACTGTATTTCGGATGGACTAAAAGATGACTTCTACCAGAAACTGTCTAATCTGCTGCAAAAAGCAAAACATTCAGATATAGTTGTTTTAGCAGGCAACTTCAGTGGCCAAGTAAGGAAGTTGTGCCAGGCTGAGAAATATGTATGTGGTACCTATGGAGTTCGCTGACGACGAACTGACAACGGTGATCGCCTCTTACAGATCTGTTGAGATAATCATTTGTCTCCAGTCAGCACTAACTTTAGACACAAGGAGAGAGAGAGGGATTGCGTAACCTGGTGAGCTCCATCACCAAATCAACGCTGGACTCAGATAGACCACATAGCGATAGGATATCGTTGGCGAGGGTCGATAGAAGACAGATGCTTCTTTTGGAATACATGCGTAGACTCCGATCGCTGCCTCGTTCACGTAGCATTGGACGGACATAAGAAACTGTTGGTAGCGAAGCAGTTCCACCCCCAACTAGATCAAAACACTGAGTCCCTATTCGAGGAAGAAATAGTGCAACTAGTATCTGAGGTTGACAGCATTTCTTTCCCTGAGGAAGCCTGGCACAACATACAGTTAGCTGTAGACAGTTGTTAATAACTTGAAACCTAAAGCTAGTAAGTGCTATTGGATTTCTGCCACTTCATCCGAACTGATTGACGCAAAAAGACTGATTCCAGCGATCTTAAATGCAAACTAACAATAAGCCTTCGTAACGAGCGTGAACAGTGGTTGGCGACAAAAGCGAAAGAAATGAAAAGGCATCGGCGACTGGTAACATCAGACAACTACTTAGGTTTATCAGGGAAACAGGTGTTTAAATGCAAACGACAAGTGAAACAACCTCGGACAAAAATGGCACGATAATTAGCTCCCAGAATAGTCGACTGGGACGCTGAAAAGAACACTTTGAGGAGCAGTTTATTTGGCCTACAGCCACACTAAACTTACCCTTCATGAGCA